>OU015525.1:66833036-76833036 GCA_907165065.1 Caprimulgus europaeus
AGCAGTATCAGACTACTTTTCATCTTAGAGTGGAAAGTGCCAAGACTGACCTCAAAGTAAATTACTACAAGAAGGCATCTGTTAATAGTACATATGCACAGCAGGCATAATCATAGTTGGGATTGCCCTAGCCCTTTCTTATGCATTCATGACTTAACACTGAGAATGCAAAAAGACGAATACATTAAGATATTTAAAAAATCCTCTCTGTACCCTGCATTAAATACAACCAATTATTTTTAAAATGGAGTGCTTATACACAAAATAATAGCAGCTTTTTATTCTATTTGGTTGATTAGTGATCCTTTTCAAAATCTTATGGCCACCCTTCTGCTTTTGAAAGCACTGTAGCACCCTTGTTTGAACAGACCATATTTCTTATAGGATAAAAGGGTTACTAAGTCTTCATAACCTGTCAATCCTGAGGGGTTTTCCACAGGAAAACTGGTAATAGTGCCTTATTATTTTGAATTGTGAGTTGGTTTAGGGGATGAAGATGGAAGTCCACTCAGGGCGGAGAGAGCAGCTTGTCAGAATAATTTTATCGGCATTTTTATTCTGACTCGAATCAGACTATCAGGAATGAGCAGCATCTAGATTTTATACAGTTCATACTGCAGTGTCTGTTTGCTCTGCTGCATTCATTTGTTATTATATTTTTTTTAAGGATAAGAATTAACTGAGAGTGTTCCTTCTGTTTTTCTCTCAGATACCATGTTGACTTTTTCCAAAACCTGGTACATAAAAACATGATCTATACTAAAAAACTTGAGCGTACATTCCCATGCTTTCTACCTTCCAAGACAAATATCATGCCGACACGATAGGTACAGTGCATCTATAATTGAATTAGCCTTGGAAGCAATTTGCCCACATGGTACACTTGTAATATTCTTCCCAGAATAAATTTTTAACCATTTGATAATTAGCTTAGCCATACCTGTGACAACGAGTAAATTGTAAAACAGCAGAACACTATCTTAATTATCCTTTCCAAAGAGACCAAGCAATAATTTGCTTAATCGCAACGAGGGATGAAATAATGTAAGTAATTAAGTAAGAAAGTATTCCCACATGATTATACACTTTTGTAATAACGTAAGAAAAAAAAAAAAGGAAGAAGATGAGGCATTAAAAATGTATACCATATGATTTCATATAGCAAATATGAAAACTGAAAACAGAAAACAGAACTGCTGATTTCAAATAATTACTAAAATATCAAATGGCCCTAGTAAATATAAAACCAGTTTTTAGCTACGATGTTTCTCTAATCCTCATCTCTTTCAGTCCTGTAGTTCTATAACCTTTCACTGAAAAATTAAACTAAATGTGTCTCCTCTTCCAAAATACAGATCAGGAGAAAGCAGCATAATTATTTAGTCTCATCCTTATGTTTGCCTTTTTCTTTCCTTTTTATTTATTTATTTTTTTTTAATATAAAATACACAAGGTTTTCCTTGTATTCCACCGCAGAAAGGAGAGATGATCTTTCCCAGTTCTCCATGTGATTTCAAGAAATCTGTTCAGCTGCCTATTGCATGCAACTGTAAATACTTGATAAACAGATTGCACTCATTTATTTTTATTTCTGTTCCTACAATTAAAGCTAGCGCATACTCTCCTTAACAGCTTAAAATTCAGAAAACAAATGTTCACATTCAGTTAATCTTATATTCCTTGATTAATGTAAAAATAATATTTACCTTCACATATCCATTGCATATTATATTGCTGCGTGAATGTAAAAATGTGTCTCAAATCTGAAAATTAAATATTAGATACTACCTACAGTAATGTATTAAGCATGATTGGCTTAGGAAATGCCAATGAATATGTGACAGAAATTATATGAGCCCATCGTATTTGTTCCTTGAGTTTTTTCTCCTGTATTTTTATTGTGAGGAGTAACACATGAAAAATATAAGTGTTTGCTAATAGGATTCACATCTTATTATTGGTGCTGATTTGCAGTTTTCCTTAACTCACCATGATTACTTTTTTAGAAGCTTTCACTTTTCCCCAGCTGATCCTCGTCTTGTTAGGCAGCATTAATGACACTTCAGTCATTGTGGCTTTCAAGCAGAGCCCTTCCAGAGTGAACAGAGAGTTGACATTTCCTGACATTTTCCCAACTAATTACAGGACAAATAATTAAGCATGTTCTCGTATGTAACAAATGAAGGCAAAAGCCGTCTGTCAGTGATGTTGATTGATGACACTCTGGGAGACTTTATCTGATGGGTCCTGCCATGCGGTAGAGGGGAAGCAAATTTATTAGAATGAACAATGCAAATTCTGAGTCATCTCATCCAGTTATGCGCCAAAGCAATATCCATGTCAAGGTGAATGTGACAATGAAAGCAAAATATTTGCATTTTGTGGAGCAGGTTGAAGGGGAAATCAGAGCGAGAAGATGACAGGCCTAATTATTTTGGCTCATACAGGCTAGGACAGCTGTTTCTGGTGTCCTGAACAAGGCTGTCACACAGGTAACTAAATAGGTCTGCATATAAGTCTGTATCCAACACTGTACGGAGATGTCTACCACTAATGACCAACGCTAATGTTACTGCCATCCCTGAAAAACAGTAAATGTGTCACAGTGCACCTTCTGCATGGCAGTCAACATTTCGCTACATAATTACTTGTTAGTGAATTAATTCCTATCTGTCAGTATCTATGCCAGTGTCATTTTTAGACCATTACGAAATTATGCCATCACTATAGCAACTGCAAGCACAGTTAAAAGGCAAAACAGTTCAGATACTCAAGAAAAGTGCCTAGTTAGGCAGAAGACTAATAATGTAAAATTCAAATTGTGATGTTGCTGTCTGCCATCCTAATTTTCTTTATCTTGATTATACGTTTGATCATTGATCATTAAGCAATAATTTAAGGTTTCCAATTTCAATTCACGATTAATATTTAATATAATTAAAACCTCAGCCACAACAGCATCTTTCCTATAAACAGACACACACAGTGCTGTCATTGCAGTTAATTAGAAGCTAAAAAGTGACATGCTCAAAAATGAATCCTAATATCAGAGTTTACATGCAAATAAGAATAACTGATAACATCATGATGTTCTTTTCTCCCTGCTTCCTTTGTGGATTGTGATCAATGCCAATCTTAAAATCCTGTATCTTGACTAATTTCTTATTTCTGTATTTATTTCTTGAATGCACTTCATTTATCCAAGGAAAGTTAGGACCCATCTTTCCATTGTCACCATCATATAAGGATTTCAAGATGCCATCTTACTCACAGGAAGATATTCGTAGGCTTAAGACAAATTATGTATATTAAGCTGTGTAAAATCTTCCAGACTCTTGAAATTTTTAATGACATGTAGAAAAAAGATTTGCTGATATCTAAAACTACCTTACTAGTCTAAGTTAAATTAGGGAAATCCAGATATAGAGAAAGTATTTATTCATTTGTATCATCTTCAATTTTATACAAATGTCAGAAGAAAGAAGATAAAATTCTTCTAGAAAATTTCAGCACATATTCATCATGTCAATCTATGAAGCGTGGTGGCTTTTGTTAGAGTGCAAATGTTACAGTGGTGCATTTCAAATGATGTATGACAGCAATACCATGGCCTCGGCTACTCTGACTCAGTGGAAAGAGAATGTAGAGAAATAATATGAAATTCGGGAAATCAATAAGAGGCCAAATGTGTAGGCAAGTTTTGTTTTTTATTTTAAGAAAAGAGGAAAAAAGTACACTTTTTTATTCCACTTTCTTTCCAGTGGTAATGTATGACACTTCAGTTATCTTTTTGGTCAACTGCTTTGAAAGAATTCCCTTGCTTTAAAAATATATATATATTTGTAAAAGTTTTGTTTTGTTTTGTTTTGTTTTGTTTTTGTTTTTGCTTTTGCTTTCTTTGAATGCATCCACTATCTGCAGAATTATGCTTTAAGAACGTGAATATCTGTTGTTTTCTGTCTTTCTTAGCATATTGTCTTCATTACTGTGGCATGTGTTTCTAGCAGGAAAATAAAAATAAAACTGAGTCAATCATGTGAAATCAAGGGGAATCTTTGTCAGAAGAAAGACATATAATGATGATAATGCAGGTAAATAGATCATTAATGTTCTTCATTTAGAGTTATCTGACAAATAAATGTTGACCCTTTCATGATATGAGAAAGATCATTACTGCCTTTTGCCTCACTAAGGCATTTCTTTCACTAAGATCTACAAAAGTCAGTCATCCTTCCTTCCCATTCTCTTAACTTCACACAGACCACTAGCATGATGGAAGTGGATAAACTTTGCAAAAATGTCTAACTGCAGTATTCTTCTGAGATAGACCACTGTCTTGAAAATGGTGGGAAGATTTAATTTCTGTTCTACTTAACAAAGTCAAAGGAGTTTGGTTCTTGGTTAACACTACTAAATGGATAGGAATCAATAGTTCCTCACTAATGCCACAGTAAGGCAACTCCTTTATTGACCTTTCCATTAACACTAAGCAGCTATAAATGCAAAAAATAAATAGGCCAATCATTTTAATTTTGAACACCTACCAAATCAAGTGCTTCACTGAGGTTTTGGTGCTCCTACGCCTGTCCTCTCATGTACCTACCTGCATTTTTTTGTGACCTGTCACATTTCAAAAAAACCTCAGTTCTGAAGATTTATTTATTTGGTGATCATGTGTAATTAGTGAGCTTGGCCAAGGAAGACCAAAAAAATAAAAAAATATAGACAAGAAACAAATAGTTTCTGTCCAATAGAAAAAAAAAAAAAAAATATATATATATATATATATATATATATATCACAGTTACTCAGAAATACTTTTCGGTCAAGTAAACAATGAATTAAATTGATAGGGATGATATACAAATTTGATAAAAAGAGCCAATGAGAGAGTTTCTGTCTAATGATCCCAGTCAATCTAATTAATGTATTCTACTACATTAGATTTTAAGAAGTGACCATTGTGTAATACACTTTGAAATATGCACAAGCTAATGGGATAAGATACAAAAATTATTATGCTGACAGTAAATCATATTACATTCCTAATAAGCATTAACTAGATAACTAGGTCAAAGCAGTATTATCTTAATTGATTTTTCAAAAGAAACCTGACAGAAAAATGTCAATGCTCGAATATTTCTTCATGCATCATTAAAACAAGATTGGCTTTTAACAAAAGAAGAATCCTTCACAGAATTGATTCTTGCTTCAGGCTGCCTGCAAGTAAGTGTATTACATAAAAATCTATACAGGATATTAAAACAACACCACTCTGCAAGACAGTTACAATTAAAAGCTGACACCCTCCCCCCCACCATGTGTCTACTACAGTAGCTTGCCAGTAAATGTATTTAAATTCCACAGAGCCAGTATAAAACATACATGATAATGACTAATTTTTACTATTTGGATGGGGGAAAAAAATAATAATCAAAGCTTCTAATTAAATCACTATATTAATAACTCACCCATTTTATAACTAGATAGCAATTAAATAAACATGCAAGAAAACAGGAAAAAATACTACCTTGGAACTATAACCATAAATACAAGCTCTGCTTCTAACATAATAAACATTTCATTGTGGAAAGCAGGCATCATTCTGATATCAAAAATTTCCAGTAGTGAGTGTGAGGTAAAATGTAATATGCAGAACAAATAATATATAATACCACCAAGAGCACAATGCTGTATGGATTCACACAGAAGATGTTGTTGCAGAGACACATATAGATTGATCAGAGAAAGACTGGCTGATCCATCTAAACATAAGTAGCTTATAAACCTCAAAGTGATGAGTCATAGTACATAAGGTATTAGTTTTGTCTAAATAATCACTTTTCATTTGCTTGGATTGTTTAATTTGTGAAGTAATAAGCAGAAAATGCACATAATTTATATATATTTTAAAATGTATCTTTTATACAAGAACTTTCTTAGAAATGTATGATATTTTTACCAGTTACTCCATGCAAAATAACTTGATGACTAAAAACTTTTTCCAAGAAAAGCCTGAATACCTACATACATTTTTCAGCATCTAAACTTTTCCTTAATGCTGAGCATAATTTCGTGCCCCTCATGCAATTTCTGAGTCATTAATCATAGAAACATCAAATAGTATGGATTGGAAGGGACCTTAAAGATCATCTAGTTCCAAACCTCCTGCCATGACAGGGACATCTTCCACTAGATCAGGGTGCTCAAAGCCTCATCCAACCTGTCCTTGAACACTTCCAGAAAGGCAGCATCCACAACTTCCCTGGGCAACCTGTTCCAGTGTCTCACCACCTTCACAGTAAAGAATTTCTTCCTAATGGCTAATCTAAATCTACCCTCTTCCAGTTTAAAGTCTTGCTCTGTCACTACCTGGCTCTGTGAAAAGTCCTTCTGCAGCCTTCCTGTAGGCCCCCTTCAGGTACTAGAAGGCCGCTATAAGATCTCCCCTAAGCCGTCTCTTCTCTCAGCCTGTCCTCATAGGAGAGGTGCTCCAGCCCTCGGATCATCCTTGTGGCCCTCCTCTGGACTCGTTCTAAGAGGTAAATGTCTTTCTTTTGTTGGGGGCTCCAGAACTGGGCACAATACTCCAGGTGGGGTCTCACAAGAGTGGAGTAGAGGGACAGAATCACCACCCTTGATATGCTGGCTGTGCTTGTCTTGATGCAGCCCAGAGTAGGCTGGTCTTCTGGGACGCAAGAGCACATTGCTGGCTCACGTTGAGCTTCTTGTCCACCAGCACCCTTGAGTCTTTCTCCTCAGGGCTGCTCTTGATCCATTCTCTGCCCAGCCTGTATTTGTGCCTGGGATTGCCCTACTCAGGTGCAAGACCTTTCACTTGGCCTTTTTGAACTTCACTATGTTTGCACAGTCCCACCTCCCAAGCCTGTCAGGGTCCTTCTGGATGGTGCCCCTTACTTCCAGTGTGTCAACTGAATCACACAGCTTGATGTTGTTGGTAAATTTGCTGAGGGTGCACTCAGTCCTACTGCCTGTCGCTGACAAAGATGTTAAACAGTGCCAGTCCCAATGCTGACAGCTGAGGGATGTTACCCATCACAAGTGTCCACTTGGACATTAAGCCATTGACCACAACTCTTTGAGTATGATTATTGAGCCAATTCTTTATCCACTGAGTGGTCCATCCAACTAGTCCATGCCTCTCCAGCTTAGAGATAAGGAAGTTGTGAGGGACAGTGTCAAATGTCTTGCATAAGTCCAGATAGATGACATCAGTTGCTCTTCCCCTTATCCATCAGTGCTTTAACCCCACCGTAGAAGGCCACCAGACTGGTCAGGCATGATTTGCCCCTGGTGAAGCCATGTTGCTTGTCACCAATCACCCCCTAATTTTCCTTGTGCCTTAGCATAGTTTCTAGGAGTATCTGCTCCATGATCTTGCCAGGCACTGACTGGCCTGTAGTTCCCTGAATCTTGTTTCTGGTTTTAAAAATGGGGGTTATGTTACTCCTTTTCCAGTCTGTGAGGACTTCATCAGACTACCAATTTCATAACTCAGGAAAAAATGTTAATATAAATTTGAACGCATTATTTCAGGGGCACAGGCTTCACAAAGGCTTATCTCAGCCTTTGGGGCAGAGAGAAGGGATGGGGCAAGGTAAGCCTCAAAGTTCTACGAAGATCTAGACTCCAGAGGATGATTTGGAGAATGAGCTTAATTCAGGAGGTAACTATGTTTTCCACCATCTCTGCCCCACTTAACTCTGGGGAATTTACTTTTTATATTACCACCTGATTGGAATGTTCAGTTTTACATAATTTCTCTGAGACTTCAAAGTAGGAAGTGTCAGGAGTGTGGTTCTCTCCTAATTCAGATCTTTTTAAGTCAGGTGTAAAAGCTGGTGTATGTTTTCTAGGGAAGAATGGGGTCTGACAACCTTTGTGTAACATTAGCCCAAATTATCATAAATTCTGTAAAATAAAATTTTGAAGTAAGTAGTAGTATGTGCCCTTGTCCTGCTGTAAAATGTCCCAATTCATAGTGCAGGCATGTTATCCATTAAATATTTGCATAGAAATACATGATGGAAAAGGACAGGCAAATCCTGAGCAGCTGGTGCAAAGTCACCCTGTGCAATTCAAATCCTGGTTGCTATTCAGCAACTTTGACCTTTGGTCAGAGTAGTGGCTCAGTTTGCTCTTCAAATTACCACAGACACTGAAGAATATTAGGTAAAGTGAATGTTTTCTGTTAGTAGAGGCAGCTACTGCAGAGTATGCAGTCCATCAGCAAGGCCTAAGAAAGGAGAAGTTAGGCTGTATGTTTCCTTACTGGAAGGGACTCTGGAGAGCAAATGAATCATAAGGGGTCAATAGCATGCATTAGTAAAAATAACTTAAACTTGCATCCATATTAGTTGTGTTATCATCACAACTTCTGTAGTAGCATAACATAAGGTGCCCAAGCCATAGGTTCCAGGACTTGTCACAACCCTATATTTATTCCTTTTCCACAGATCTGCCAGACACAGGGTGGAAAGTAGAATCTGCTCTGAAAGCAGGAAGGAAATAATGTTTCTAGTGTGGTGGAGAAAGGAGGGAGGAAAGGAAGATTAGTGGCTACCAACATGACATAAACTCTAGGAAGGGAAGGAAGAAAGGCCACTTTCCTACATTTAAGACTCCTCTTCCATGGTTCTCCTCCCTGACATGTGCCATGTGTTATCTACTTGCATTATTTCAATGTTTATCTATCAAAAATGAATGTCAGTTTGATATTTTGGTGCGTTTTTTTGTATTTTGATACTATATCAGGAGAGAAATAAAGGCAGTACAAAGATTTCTTCTTAGTGTTTACAGAATCACAGGAGTTTTGTCATGTAACAATATTGCTATGAGTAACTTTCTCTTTTGCTGTTGCTTAAACAACACTCAGACATCTCTGTCTCACTTTTTCGTAATAGATCAGCTTGTGGGCTTATTTAATCATTTATCTTATGTTCTCATAGCTCCCTTCCATATATTACTGGTATCCTACTGTTAATATAAAATTCATAAATGCTGTATTTTCAACTGCAATCATAGCAGGAGTTGGAGAGAAAGAGAGATTGTATGCTTGTTTCACTTGCCTGCCTAAGTGTCTGATAATATAGATATTGGGATGGGAAATGGGTTCTTCAGTAACTTGCTTGGATATAGTAACAGAATAGTTGATACTTTTTTAATTTTGGTGACATTATAGGCTTATTTGATGAATTTGTCTCATAAGTCTTGTTTCACCTCTTTTTTTTCCTTGAGTTCTTCCATATTCAGGGAAAAGAGAGACTGATTGTTTCCTTTGTAAGCAGAAAGGGTTTCACTAAAAGTATATACATTTTGTATCATCAATTTATTTTCCAAAAAATAGGCAGGCCACCAAATACTCACTATCATCTCAGTCAAAAGGAGATAATTTGAAGGTGATTAGAAAGATCTATTTATGTTTTCTGAAAATAAAAATTAGTTATTCTATGAAATTATAAAGCAGCTAATTTAAAACAAAAATGTTTTCCATTCAGTTTACAGATAGTCTGTGAAACTTACTGCCACAAAATATCCCTGTGGCCAAGAACTTAGCAAGAGCCAAGAATGGACTGCATATTTGCATAGACAGACAAAACTCAAATGTATTCCTATACATATACATTCCTGTTCAACAAATATCAAGAAAGTAATTTTGCGGTCTTGCAGTGTGATGTTGTTGGTTGTACTGTGGATTAGTCCTTTACCAATTTCTTTAGATATACAATCAGTTGCTTTATTTCTTCTTCAGAGCACTTTACTATCATACCATTTGCTTAGATAATACTGAATGGATAACAATTTGTTTTGATATTCTCTAACAACATTTTGAACATCTCTTAGCATCCTTGCCTGGCTTTTGGCAGTCCTCAGGATTTAACTGTGTCAATGTATTTCACTGTTTTATCTTCTGCCTCTTCCAGATCATTAATGAAAATGTTAAATACGATTAGATTTACACAAATTGCTATTGTGTCCTTTTCAAATCTTTCCCCAGAAAGATAAGCTATTTTTTGTCATTTATCATTTTTGTCACCAAATTTGTCAAAGGTACTCTTCTTTGGCCTGGCTTTTTTTTTTTTTTTTTTTTTCAATCAAGATATGATGAAATGAAATACTTAAAATTGTAATAAAATTCCTCTGTATTCAATGTGTACTATTTGTATTAGAGCTCATTTTATAATTTTTTTAGAAAGCAAGATGTTGCTTTCTCAAACATTATTGAAATAAGCTTCATTTTAATTTAAAAAACCACCCTCAAAATCCAACACAAACTCAAAATAAATCCCTTTGAACTGGAATTCCAAACACTCAGTTTGGAATTATTTTCACCTATTTTCAGTCATGTTAAAGATCTGCACATAGTCTTAACCATTTCTCTAGACTTCATTTTCAAGCACGAAGACAAAGTGATTTACTCCATTGTGAGACCAGTGTCTAAAAATGGTCCAATTTCTGACATCTCTGTCTCCCTCAGTTGATTAGAACAGGAACCTCATCCAGAACATTTAGGCAGCTGAAGATGGCTGAGCTTAATTTCTTCATGTAAAGATGTATGTTTTGTTTACCAAATTATGATACAAAAGGCTACTTTAGAGAACAATGATGACACTTTTGTTCATAGACATGGTTTGAAGAAGGACTATTTCACACAATCAGATGGCCTTTCTTTTAACTAGGGCTCTGGAAGCAGATGATCTATTACCAGTATTTACCATCTCCCTCAACCCACTGACAATGTTTTCTAGTGCACCCCGGGCACTGCTGGCTACCTTTGCCTCAAGGATACATTGTTGGCTCATTTTCTACTAGGTGACCACCAGATCCTGAGATTCTTTTCTGCAAAGCTTCTTTCCAGACAGTCAGTCCCTAACCTGCATGTGTGAGTGCTTGGGATTTCTTCTTCCAGGGACAGAACTCAGCATTTCCCTTTGTTAAACTTCAGGAGATTCCCGTCAGCCCACATCTCCAGCTTGTCACAGTCCTTCTGAATGTTAGTGAAACCACCTAGTGTATCATACATTCCTCCCAACTTCTTATCATCTGTAAACTTGTACTCTGTCCCATCATCTCACAGAATCACAGAATGTCAGGGATTGGAAGGGATCTCAAAAGATCATCTAGCCCAATCCCCCTGTCGGAGCAGGATCACCTAAATAAGATCACAAAGGAAGGTGTCCAGGTGGGTCTTGAATGTGTCTAGAGAAGGAGACTCCACAACCTCCCTGGGCAGCCTGTTCCAGTGCTCTGTTATCTTCACAGTAAAAGAAGTTTCTTCTGAAGTTTAAGCGGAACTTCCTGTGTTCCAGCTTACACCCATTACCCCTTGTCCTACCATTGGACGTCACTGAGAAGAGCCTGGCTCCATCCTCCTGACATTCACCCTTAACATATTTATAAACATTAATAAGGTCATCCCTCAGTCTCTTCTTCTCCAAGATAAACATGAGATCTATGTTGTTCATGAAGGTTTTAAACAGTAGTGGTCTTAATATTGATCCCTTGGGTACAACTCTACTGACTGTCCTTTTCAATCTACCTCATCATCCACTTATCTAATCCCGATTTCATCAGTTTGTCAATGAGGATGTTATGGGAAACAGTGCTGAAAGTCTTGCTAAAGCCAAGATAAAAAGCATCCACTGATCACTCCTCATCCACTGATCAAATAATTCAATTGTAGAAGGCTATCAGGTTGATTAGGCATTATTTTCCCTTTGACAACTTATTCTGACTATTCCAAATCATCATTTTGTCCTTAATATCTTTGTAAATGATTCCCAGAAGTATTTGTTACATCAGCTTCCCAGATCTGTATTTTCCTGGTCCTTCTTGCACTACACAACATTCGCTTTCTTCCTGTCCACCCCTGATTGCCATGACCTTCCAAAGGTAATTGAGCTGGATTCGCAATGGTATCAGCCAGTTCCTCAACACTTCTGAGTATATCCCATCAGTTCCCATAGACTTGTGGATTTCCACTGGTTTAAATTTTCCCTAAATACATCTTCCTCTACTGAGGTGTAAATCTGCATTTCTCTAGACCTTTCTACTGACCGCAGGGACCTGAGATTTCTGAAGGCAAGTCTTAATAACGAAAAATGAGGCAAAGCAGTCAGAGAGTACATCAGTCTTTCCCACATCCCTTGTCATGAAGTTCCCTACCCCATAAGAAGCAGGGTCGTATTTCCATCAGTCTTCTTTTAGTTACTGATGGACCTGTGGAAGCCCTACTTGTTAACTTTCACAGTCTATCCAAATTCAATTCCAGGCAGGCCTTGGTTTTTCTGACCTCATCACTGCATGCTTGTACTCTTCTCTATACTTCTACTGGGTGGCCCAATTCTGCTTCCTTCTTTGTATGCTTTGTTTTCCACCTCAGTTTTTTTCAGGAGATCCTTGTTCATCCAAGCATGCCTTCTGCCAACTTTACTTATTCTCCTGAATACATAGATGAACAAAGAAAAGCCACAAGGACGAGGGAACAATTTGCTGGTCAAATAGATGAGATGCTGCTCAGATATGTAGCATTAGAGAGTAGACAATGTGTAAGGATACTTATCATCCACAAAGAGTGAACTCTTCTCTGCTTTTGTCAGGTTTTTCTCATATGTGCTTGATAAAACCCAAGAGATTCCCTAGTGTAGTACTTTTTACTGACATCTTTACAACTGTTCAAAATCTTAAAGGCTGGTAGGGTTTAAACCTGCTATTTAAAACTCCTACCCCACCTGCAAAAAAAAAAAAAAGAAAAAAAAAGAAAGAAAAAAGAAATTCTGAAACTGTGTTTATGAACAATGGGGATTATTTCTTGGCAGGTGTTGAGGGGAGGAAAGAGAAGAATATTTCCAGATGTCATCAATAAGTGACATTTAATTCAAGTTGCTGGACACTTCTACTTTTAGAATCTTTGGTTTAGCTATTTGGGATGTTGCCAGCCCATCCCATTTCACTGATGGGGTGAATTTTTTCTGTGCCATGAACCTGCAGGTAGTTGATTTTTTTTCAGATAATCTTTAAACTGGAAATATTTGAAGCTGAAATTTGCCAGACGTGGTAGTCTACTAACAATATACTTTTTGTGATTCCTGTGAAAATATTCTTGACTTTAGATAAGAAACAGTCTTCTGAACATCTCTTTACACCTTTCTAGTGTTAGAGTTTCCCAGGTTATCTGTTCTAGTCATGTTGCATCATGAAGAAGCTGAGGCTGTCAACTGTTTCCACTGTAATTATTCACTCTGGCATCAAGGGACCAAAATCATGAAAGGAAAGTCCACGAGGAAATTAATAATTGAGTATTCAGAAAAGGGTAAATGGAGTTAAGTAAATAAGGCTCAGGGCTACATATTCAGTGCTGCTAAATCTCAGCCTTTCCTGGATGCCTATTCTACTATCTCACCCATTTCTGTGTGTTCCTGATGTGAAATACATGATGCTCCCTAAGGCAGAGAAGGGAAGTAGAGTGTTGAGGAAATGTAACTGCAAGGAGGAGCAGTCAGAGCTCAGTGTGGTACTGGTTCAGAATTACCCACTAGATTGAGACTGACAGAAACTTTTAGTGAGATTCTTGGAATTTTATGAGAATCTGGAAACTCAGCACAATCTCAGTGAAGCCTCCTAATGAGGGAGTGCCAGAAACTACCCTAATCGATGAATCTGTAAGACTCAGTAACAGCATAGCAAATGCACTGGGCAGTAAAATCTAAAAATCAAAAGTCCCTTTACCATATGGGAAAAAAGAATTCCTGAGGTTGTTCTGGATTTTCTTTTTTTTTTTTTTAATAAGTTTTTTTAAAACTTTTAGGACTGGTACTCAAACAAAAAAGGTAATACCAAGCTTTATCTTATTTTATTCAATATTCATTGAGCCCCTCTAGGCATTACTCTTCAAGTTCCTAAAAGAGATAGAGATTAACATAACTTTCAGTAGCTGTTGAATATGATGTTTAGAAAGTAAATTAAACACTTGATTTTTATTGTAACTGTGTTAATGTTATAGTGCAAAAGTACAGGGAAAAGGGTGCACTAAAATACCAATGCTTGAGGTAAAGGAAAATACAAAAGGGAAATTTTGGCTTGCTCTCTGAGTCCTCAGAATCTGGTCCTTCTCCATAGAACACATATAGACATTGCAGAGGTCTGTGCAGTGAAAAAAAAGAGTAAAAGAGCAAGAAATCTCCACTCTGGAAAATGCTACAGCTTTCACAAAACTGATTCTTCAAAAAAACCCAACCCCTGAACTATCAAATATCTGTTATCTTATCCTCTCAACCCTCTCTTCCCCCCAAAAAGAGAAAAGAAATATTTCACAGAAAATACAAAAGGAAAAAATGGAGACCTACCAGATATTATATAGTATATAAGACTTTCCAAAATTTGGATTCCTCAAAATCCTAATTTATAAGTAGAAGGTATCAGCTGTTGCACTGATCTTTTCCCCTAGTATAATTTTTTTTTCCCTTTTCACAGTAAGACTACACTTTGAATTCTGTAATGTTTACAAGAGTTCAAGTGGGTAGTAATTTGAAGTTTTAGATATATTTTAGAAACATATTTGAATCTGTGAACTACTGGGGAATCTGTTTCTATTGGGATACATTCTCACTGATTTACCCGTTTGCTACCAAATTCATGAACATCAGTATAGTAGAAAAAAAAATATGAAGAGGATTTTGGGTTTTAGTGTGTTTTATAACAATTCATGTATTTTTTTCCTTGCTTATGTAGAACTCTATTTTTAACAGATTATTTAACTCTATAGGAGTGACAGGATCAGGAGGAAGATTGTTTTATTTAACATCACTGATGTTTAAATGTGTAATGTCACCTGCATAAGGAATAACAGATATCAGTGAATACACCTATACTGTATTTCTTAGAACATGGTGACACTAAATTCAGACTATACAAAATTTGCTTTATCTTAATTGCACCATCTGGACTGTTCAGAAACTATCCTCTAATTTTCAGAATAAGCTGCCTATAAAAAGATCTCTTTTAACCATTGTGGTGGGTTGACCCCGACCAGAGGTTGACCCCCACCAAAGCCCACTCTATCACTCAAAATGGGTAGGGGGAGAAAATTATAACGAAAAGCTCATGGGTGGAGATAAGGACGGAGAGAGATCACTCACCAGTTACTGTCACGGGCAAAACAGACTCGACTTGGGGGAAAAAACAAATTTACTTTATTACCAATCAAAATTAGAGGAGAATGAGAAGTAAAACCAAATCTTAAAACACCTCCCCCATTCCTCCCTTCTTCCCGGGCTCAATCTCTTTCACGATTTTCCACCTCCTCCCCCCAGCAGCACAGGGGAACAGGGAATGGGGTTGGGGTCAGTTCATCACACGGTGTTTCTGCCGCTCCTTCCTCCTCAGGGTGAGGACTCCTTCCCCCGCACCAGCGTGAGGTCCCTCTCACGGGAGACAGTCCTCCATGAATTTCTCCAACGTGAGTCCTTCCCATGACTGACAGTTCTTCATGAACGGTTTTGGCATGGGTCCATTCCATGGAGTGCAGTCCTTCAGGAAGGGACTGCTCCAGCGCAAGTCCCCCACGGGGTCACAAGTCCTGCCAGCAAACCTGCTCCGGCGTGGGCTCCTCTCTCCACGTGCTACAGATCCTGACAGGAACCTGCTCCAGCGCAGGCTTCCTACCGGTTCACAGCCTCCTTCAGGCATCCACCTGCTCCGACATGGGGTCCTCCACGGGCTACAGGTGGTCATCTGCTCCACCATGGACCTCCATGGGCTGCAGGGGGACAGCCTGCTTCACCATGGTCTTCACCACAGGCTGCAGGGGAATCTGCTGTGGCGCCTGGAGCACCTCCTTCCCTTCCTTCTTCACTGACCTTGGTGTCTGTGGAGTTGTTTTCTCTTATGTCTTCTCACTCCTCTCTCTAGCTGCAAAGTGTGTTGCTTTTTTTTTCCCCCATCTCTTCCTTTTTTTTTTTTTTTCTTAACTCTGTTATCACAGAGGCGTTACTGATTGGCTCGGCCTTCTTGTAGTTGGCTGGCATTGGCTGTGTCAGGTCAGACATGGGGGAAGCTTCTGGCACCTTCCCTCATAGAAGCTACCCTATGTCCCCCCTACCCCCACTGCTACTAAAACCTTGCCACGCAAACCAAATACAACCATAATAATCTCTGAAGTTTAAAGTTTAAACAGTATGGCTCCAGAGTCAAAACGCTAATGTCATGGTGTATCATTCAGCAGATTTGCAGATACATGCGCACGCACATACATTTATATGTATTTGCAAATGTAGTGCATACTTACCTGTACAAAAGCAACATTTTCCCCAGAAGTCCAAGTCAGGAGATGTGGTAGGATCTAAAACCTTACTGTTTACATGCTCTGTTTTCCTGTACTGTGCCAGTTCCAAATAGCTTTAGTTTTGCTTTCAGACATGTGCAATCCTTGTTATGGTGTAAAGACCACAGGAAACAAGCAAACAGAAAAGTATTTGCTATTGCAAAGGTAAGAAAATACTGAAATCTGGAAATTATAAAATTATGGGTCTCAGAAATAAGCAGCAAATATGAGTATGTCTTCCTAGTTTGAATTTGTTAATAAGAAGTAAAACAAAGAACATGAGATTTTAAAATCTCTAATAAGGGATATTGATAGGCAAAAATTCTTTAAAGATCAAAATTTAGATAGGGATAAAACACACCTTGTCCAGCTTGTTAATAATGTTTCATGCTATAAATAAACTCAAATGAACAAAACCAGAGAAAAATTTTCAACAATATAGGTTAATATTAAGGAAAGTATAATTAGTTAATCTAAAAGTATAATGGTTTAATAAAAATTTACAAAATAAATGCCTACTTCAACAGTTCTTTATTAATGTTATTTAATAGGTCAGGAAACTAGATAATTCAAAAATTCATATACCAAATAATTCCATGTAATCAGACTGATTTGTTGCAGTGAGAGCAATTAAATCCATATTCTGTTTTAGCCTAATCCACAGTAGTCTCCTTATAAATATTACAAAATGATGCAAGTGCTACCAAAGTTAATGTGGTACCAAAAGAAAGCAAAATTCATCTTTTAAGTATACAATTTTTAAATACAGTGATGTTCAAAATGTTGAAAAATGTATAACATTTAAAATGGAAAAAATACATGTGTTTTACAACTTTTTGATGTGAAAATGTGTTGCTTTAACTTTTTTTTCTTCCCCAATAAATTATGTCTATGAGAAAATAAGAAAACCTTGGTTTCTTGGGGGTTTTCTTAGATGAGGATGTTTCAAAGGTATCTTGTTTTACAAATAGTACAGCAAATTATAAGAATGAATCACAACAAAACTGTTCATGTCTTTAATTTTCTTTCTCCTTACAAACCCATTTAGTATTGATGTAATAATATACTTGCAATAAATAACAAGGAATGCCTAACATTAAAAAAATATTAAAATCCATTTATATTATATGAAATAATAATATAGAACAGCACAAGCCTTGTTCCACAGCCATCTGCAGTGAAAGAAGGCCTTGATAATAGCAGAACCACTGTGCAAAACGGAAGCAAGTAGAGATGGTCTGGTATTCGATAAAATTTTATTGTGAGAAAAAACTGATTCATCCAAACCAAAACTTTCCTCTGGAATGTTTGTGAAAACATTTTTGTTAAGAAGTGTTTCTTCACATCTGAGTTAGGACACCTTGTCAGAAACAAATCCCATAGTCCTGTGACTACAGGGAATCCAGCACTCCCAATGTGAGAGCAGTAGCTCCCATCAGTCAAACCCAGGATTTGAAAATTAAGATCCTAAGCAGCTCTGTAGACAAGCCAACCCTCTGCTTGCCAGGAAGACTCTCATATTTTTGCCCAGGCATTCCTGAAGTGTGAGAAACATGTCTGACACCCACGATTTGTTCATGCAAAATGGGCTGGATGCAACCAGAAAGTGTTGGACATTTTGCACATGTATGGGAGTCTTCATTGTGAGATTCATAGCACCGATTTCTCCAGGACTTCTGCACATCCTGACTGCATGGACCCACACGTGGGTCACATAAGGAGGATGCACAGAGAAATCCAGTCCTGTGACAGATCTAACTATGAGCTATTCTAACCACCTAAAGTTTTAAGTCATAGCATGGGATGTGGACAACTGTCATAGTCAATAATCTCCAGGAAATGGCCTTCTAACCAGCCTGACTAGTTAACTACACTCATTAACACTTTAGGGTTTGGTGCTTGGAAACCAGAAATATGCTGCTTGAGATATTTGGTGAAGAGTGTTTCTTTCTGTTGCAAATAATTTTTCTCATATATTCAGAGAACTTGTAGCTCTGAGTTTGCTGTTGTTGTAGAACATGGAAAAAGGGGTTTTTTCCCTTACTAATCCTAGCAGTTATCTCAAGGAGGCAGTCTGGTAATAAAGTCAATTCTTGAGAATGAATATATGAATCCAAATGAACAGACTAATGTTTATGCATTTTAAAATATTAAAAGGAAAAAAAAGTTCAATATTGCCATTACCTTTTATTTTATTATGGACTGTGGCTTTTTAACAGGGAAAAAAAATGCAACTTTTGCTAATGTCTCACTGCAAACAGCTAGATTGCATCTAAAGGCAGATTGCCCTATATAATTTTCAGATGGGTCATTTAAAGATTAATGTTATGAATTTTCCATGACTTCAGAGCACTGAGAATCTAGATGTCATGTAGACAAT
The DNA here is from genome assembly GCA_907165065.1 of Caprimulgus europaeus. The sequence goes on from OU015525.1 coordinate 66,851,759, forward strand.
GCTCACAGGTTTATTTCTGGTGTAAGTATGTAAACAAGAACGTGATTAATGGTAAGAGCAAGAAAAATGTATGTGAGAATAGCTCAATTTCCACTATTCCTCTGCAATGCTTCTTAGAAGCCCTGAGTCCCTTCTGCTTCTGAGATTTTTCACAATTTGAGTACTAAATGAACAAGTTTAATTTAGTGTAGTTATACCATGAGAAAAAATAGCCTTATCTCATGGGGGAGCAGAAGAATAGTGTGCAGAGGACATTCCCCTGACACCAACTCTGTTTGGCAGATGGTGCTGTCAGTTCAGTTCTATGTTTATTCTGTCATGCATGTGGTAGCATATTTTAAAATGTACAATCTCATGTATTATCTATGGGCTAAAAGCATGCAACACAAGCGTCACTATATCACAGGAGTTAAACTTCTGTAAACAACTAGCAGCGGTTGTGTAAACGCTATTTTCTTGACATAAATAACAGAAACATATGGCCAGAGACAGGAAGTGGGTGATACCTGGATAGATTGATATCCTGGTAGACAAGTAGCTATATTTATGACATGATTCTGCCTGACAGTGAAAGAGGAGGGGAGGAGAGCTAATGACTTTTTCATGAACCCTCTGACAACATACATTTGACCACTGAATAGCTTTGCTCAACAATCTGATTCTCTGCATTGTTGTTAAATATGTTCAATGAAGATGAGAAAAATATTTGGGTCAGAATTAGAAGTTAAAACTCCTATTTCCCCTTTCCATAAGTCTGTTTATGTTGAAATAACTTTGTCATTCTAATAGTTTAGCATCCACATAATTTCCAAACACTAGTTCTTTACAACTCATGACCCAGTAGTGTCCCACTGTAAATATTCTATTATTGTTACTGCCTGAACTTTTAAGTGAGAGGTTTAATACCAGAACACTTATTTTGTAATCCTGCTTCCTTCCTATTTCCTGATAAAAATCATGGCTACAATAAGTTTAAACCCTTCAGCATACTAATAACCTCCTTCTCATATTTGAATGTAATTGATCGAGCAGTACTGTATCAGAAGAAAACACAACTTCATCCATTTTCAGATTCTGCCTTTTGCTACATGTGACTCTTCCACAGCACATCAGAACAGCAAAATATAATGTTTCCAGTGTTTGAGCTATTCTGTTCTCAAAATTATTCCGTTTACAAAAACACACAACACTTTCTGACAACTGGATGAGATTTCTTCCATCCAATTATAAATGTGGGCCAAACTAGGTTTTCTAGCACATCTATGTAACTGCTCTTCACTCTAATTCTGCCTTCAGCAATAAAGATTCATCTGTTTTCCTTTCAGCATGGCTCTGTGTCTACAGTGTACCATAACTTCCTGAATGTATGCTTATTAGCTTTTAAATTATGCCCATGATGTATTAGAATCTCCTCTAGATTACTCTTTTAGTTGTGATGGGTCTGCAAAAACAAGTTAGGGTCAGATCAAATTTTAATTTTTGACTAACGCTGATGGATTATTCTCTAGTAAACATAAGAATTACCCTTGTAGACAGATGTCTGAGCATTGTCTTTTCAGTCTCACATCTAGGTAAAATAGAAAAATGTTTGAGAAGAATATACACAAATACAAAAGTCTACTTGTGTTGAGGAAGTTAGCAGAATTACTTCTTAAAAAAGAAGATGCAGAAAGAAAATATCTTCAGGAATAAATCTACTTTCGTAAAGAATTTCAAACAAAAGACTGCTTCTAGAATTCACACTGAACTTGCAGAGCATGAAAAGGAAGTTGCTGAAACCCTAGTGTCCTCGAACTTTTAAGGTAAAGTATTTTTAAATAAAGCAAAATAGTGCCCAGCATGCCTGAGGTTCAAATCACCCTTTTCATTTGATTCAGATATTGTGACCATCTGGAATACTCAGTCATCTTTTCCTGTGTTTCTATGCCTGGGTCTGATGAGCTCTGTCTCACAAGGGACCCCAGAGGGAAGCATTCCCGTTCTTTACAGTACCGTGGTTGTTAAAATACAGACCCACTATGTGGGAGGCCTGAGCTTAAATTCCGACTTTGCTTCAGCAGGCCGCAGTTCACATTTCATATGCCTCTGTGAAGTGCCTCATCAAAACCAAATAGTGTATTCCACGGAGTCTGCCTGTTTATCATATCCTCCTATTGCCTCTGTTCCACTATGCTCAACACCATTAAACATCCACTGATGCAGGAACTCAACATCCAATGGTTTAGGATTGCTAAAAGTGATAACCTATGTTTATAGCCATGTTACAATGCCTATTTAATTACTTATATAAAAAGTAGTTATCAAGAAAACACTTTTGTCCAAGTTTTCCCATTGCCTCTTGGACCTTGACATTCAGTTGAAACAGGAGAAAGTCAAGAACTGACTGAGTGTTAATGCTAAGAGTTGTGGCAGGCATCCTAGGTTTGTATGCAACATTTCCAAAGGTACAGTGGCCAGGTCTTTGACTCAGTATAACTTTTTTTTATGTTCACTCTTAAGGTGGCTTTTGTGAAGCAGAAGAAAAAGAAACTGCTCAGACTTCATAGACAGTGACTGCAGATATAACATGAAGAGCAGGGGGACCCCTAGGTGAGGCTGACACACCCTAGACTCGCCGTTATGTCAGCCCTTAAAATCTAGACACCAAGAACTAGGAATTATATGTTCTTCAGTTAGAATTTCCAGCACCGAGACATATTTGCTAAATACCTTTTAACTTGTATTAAGCTACAGTTAATAAAATGACATTTAGAACTATAATTAACACTTAATCACTTAGTCACCACCTGGTGATAGCTGGTTATGATTTCAAAATTTGAGTTAAGGCTGATGCCTGAAATATGTTTTTTGTGTGAATCAAGAATATTTACATGCACATTAATAATCATATTCTTGGCATCTCAAACAATCTGCATGTAAATGCAGGCAAAAAAGAGAAAAGCCTCTTTTCCCACAGAGTTCCTCATTATCTGCTTCAATGGGAACATCTAATAATTTCTAAGACGCTGGGGAAAACCAGCAATGATACAGATAGCCTCCTTGACTTTGTGCTGTTGTAGGATAGTTGTAAACAGAAGGAATCACTCCTGTAGTACAGTGTCCACAAACCAAGCGATGCACCTGCACAGGGACATGCTGGCAAACTCAACTTGTGTGTCATCTCTTGCTACTTTCAGAAAGGCCCCTTGAGTACTTTCTAGTAAACAAAAAAATAGGAAACATATGCTCAAGCAGAGCTTGAAACTGAAGGGAAAGTGAAGCAGTCTATTAAATGCATAAATGTTGATTTTTTGATTTCTTTCTGTTGTTAATTTCTCTGCACCTTGGATGCTTTCACAGTATGTCTGACTGCATGGATTGATCTGGTTAATAACAGAGGATATATCCATTATATGTGAGAAAATTACGTTGTTTGTGAGGATTCCTTTAAAATTTAATTTCTTTTTGAGGACTCTCAGCATAGGACATAGAACTATGTCTTCATAATTCTAAAGATGGGTAGTATTTTTTCCTCCTAATTTGGTTTCGCAGACAAATATAATACCAAAATATTCCTTGAGAACCGATGACATTATATCATTGTGTATGGATCTGGAAAAATGTTCGGTTTCGACCAATGTCATAGCCAACAGTGACGCTTAGTTTGACATTACTGTGAATCAATTAAAAATGGATCCTAAAATAAAACTGATGGTGTTTAACTCAATCTTCTCAATATTCAAAAGAAAAAAGGAGGGGGAAATCCCTAAAAAGCCCTCCAGCATTCTTCTAAAGACTAGCTTTTCTTTTTTTCCCATATCATTTTCCAATGTGTATGTCAGTAATATCTTCTCCTGTGCCATAAAGCCTGAGGAGGGTGAGGGTTAGTTTTAAGATGTACTTTTTTCTGCCTCATACTGGGCAGGACAGGGGCATCTGGTTCTCTTTTCAGCTCAGGTTTTTTTTCCTCACCCATAACTTAATTTTTTCCTCAACCATAACTACAACCTGAGCTATTACAAGTCAAAGACAGCCCAGTGTAGGTTCGTTCATTTCAGAGGCAGAAGACACTCTTGTTTTGTGTTAGTGAGCTACACCAACGATCTGCCAGGCATTACCTCTGTGGACGCTTTCCAGCTCTTTCTTGTTAGTAGAACTGACATAAAAATAAGCTGCAGTGAATCAGTGAATTAGACAAATGATCAAGCTGTGAAAAATCTGCTGGCTGCAGCATAACCTTCCCTAGGATGTGTGAACTTCAGGCATACATGAAAACCACCTGTACATACTGCAGGGGTTTGTACATGATGCATTTCCACAAAGGTATGAAGTAATACAATGCTTACTGTTTCTTTACACTGTATAAGTAGAAACATAATAGCGTCTTGATATGACAATATTCTACATAGAAAAAAAGAACAGGAAAGAAAGAAAAAAAAAGAAAAAGAAATTTAAAAATTCAAAGTAATATTTCTTACATTTCTATGCACAGATTTGGAAAATATGGGTTCTTATAGTTTTTGCATTAATTTTCATGATAATTTTCTTTCATTTTCATTTTGTTTTCAATTCAGTATCAGACTGATTTGTTTTATTTGAAATATACGATGTGAATAAAGATCTTAAATATATCACAAAATCCAGTCTCTTTCATGACATTTAAAAATCCTCTACAGTTGAAAATAAAGTACTGTAGAACCACTAGCAGAAAACTGCTTAACTACAAATGGCCTACTTGGTATATTAAATGCTTAATGTTAAAGCTGTTCCTAAGGCAAACATTCTGTAGTGGCTTTACAAATAGTGCATAGTAAAAAAATAATGGGATCTGTAGTTGTTCAGTCATCTGCACAATATAAAAGTTAAGTATCTTATCCATATGTAAAATGTATTTGGGCCCTGTAATGTTAAATCTGGTATCTTTTGCACTTTGTGCCTGTTCTTATAGAACAAAGAGAAAACAAGCTGTCTATAGAGAATCTTATGCAGTGCTTTCCCATATGTCAGTCTCTTGAACAAGGCAATATTAATGTACAAGTGTTCAGCTCCTTTCATATACTACTAATGTACTGGAAAGTCTTCCGCAGTTGGTGCTTTCCTTCATGTCTCAGGACATCTCTTGCTAGAGCACTTCCCCACACAAAACAATATGGCCTTCTCTTGGAAAAGCCCTCTGGGCTGATCATTGTCAGGTTATGTTATGTTTTAATAGTAAGCACTTCAATGCTAGTTTTGTGTAGAGCTATAGCAGGAACAAGAGGTCTAAACAAACAGAACGACCGCTAGAGCCCTTTCATTTATCATTCTAACCTGACAGAAACCCCTACCTATTCCCTAACTTTGTTGGATTTTACACATTTCTTTTAAAACATCTGCTTTTAAATCATAGCTACCCTTATTCATAGCCCTTCAGTATTTTCTTTCTTACTCTTTAGATAAGTCAGTTTGAGAAATCTGAAGGAAAGGGTAAAATCAGAGGTTACCGTCCGAAAAGTTTCAACATGGCATAGAGAAATATTGTTAAAAATAATGGTGTTAATACTTACATAGCATCTTTTACCCAAATATGCTCTGAATTAATTAATGTTCACATCACAACACCCTTGTCAATTAGTTAAGTATTATCATAGCAAACATTCACATGAGGAAATACATATAAAGAGAATTTAAGTGTTACCGAGGTGACACAGGGAATGGTAAAGATGGGATTTAAGCCCAGTATTCTTCCTGGTGTTCATTAAAAACATTTCTTATTTAATAAGTGAAAGTGTAATGCCAGTCCATCTTAAATGAGTGATTGCTTACAGGAAGAGTTGCGATAAATACTCAGCTTTTCTTGAACATAGTTAGGAAACATTCCTTGAGCACAAACTCTCAGTGTAAGTCTGTGCAGGTAGCTGAGAGCTCACTCAGAAGTTAATCACAGCATTTTCCCACTGTCTGTTTGCCAGTAACAATGGCAATACAGTTTGGAAAGATATCTTTTAGAGTTTCAGATTGGGTTCACTGCTTTTCGTCATGCAGCTGAGGCCAAGTATTATTTCAGTATTCATCATTCTATATTCAGTATTCCTGTATTTTGAATGAACTTTCCTCATGTTATCATAAAGGGACTTGTTTCCCGGCACCGAGACAAGAAAGACACATCCCCAAAAAGTACTGGCAATATGTTAAAAGAAATGCAAAGTGTTTTACGTGGAAAAAGAACACGAAGTCAGGACGCTGTTGGAGTGATTTATTTAGAACTACTTGGACCAGACACAGGAGGTCTTTCTGTCTGATGGTAATGGGATATATTTTGCTTACTTTTAGAAAAGAATTGATTTGGGTGGATGATTATTCTAATAAAAGATGAGGGAAAACTTATGAGTCTGGAAGGAAGATTAGTAGCATGGGAGATTTTGGATTTGGGATATGGAAATACGCTGCAATTTTTTGGGAGCAACGTTGTTTTGATGGAAAAGTGATTAATTTCCTGAGAGCTGCAAGGCACATCTTTAGTTCAGAGAAGGATGATGATGGGGAATGTTAAATACTTCAGTACATATGTGAGAATTGTGTGGGATTTGAGCAAGTGTTGAATCTAAGAGATTAATGGGGAATTGGTGGCACAGGGGAAGGATTAAACACATGTAGTCAAGGGGTTGGGACCCGAGAGATTCAGAAAGATTAGATTGGGAGGCACCTCCTGGGTCATTGAGGGCATTCATTCACAATTTCAGCTAACTATGTGATAGATGGTTATTTTAGATTTACCCACATAGCATCTATTCGGCTTTCTTCCACCAATCACATTTCCCAGGAACAAAGGGAAAATAAGATCTTCAGTAAAAGTGACAAGTGCAGTATGACACAGAAAGGACACAGAAGAGGTTATGGTCATCTCCAATAGCTAAGTCCCTGCGTTATCAGGGAAGCAATTAAATAAAACTCTCAAGTGAGCCTAGAAAGCAAGTACCATGCTCCATAGTAAAAAAGTGCTTCAAATTTCAAGTAAGGGAAATCTTTCCTTCTAAAGCCAAATCAAGTGGTCATTTTATTGCATGTAAATGCAAAAGCTAAAAATAATATGGGACTGAATATTAATTACAGTAAAATAACAGTAGAAGCACCTGAATATCTTGCCTGTGTCTTTCCCTAATTATGGTCAATTCCCAATGTTTTATGGAAAAAATAACTTTCCTTCCTGAAAAAAACCCCTTGTTTATCAAGGTATGAAAATGTTCCTTCCTAGCTTCCAGAAGATTAATGTGGTCTATATGAAGTACAAATAGACAGTACTCAGTCTCATTTCAACTAGCTTGGCACACTGGGTACCTAATAATTCATATCACAAGCCTTACCTCTTTTTTCCCAGAATTCTCTTTGTGAATCTTTCCCTCTTATCTTCATCTTACACTTAAGTTCCTACTCTTCTGCCCTATTTGGGAACTAGAAGTTTATTTTCTGGGATGGTTGAGATCATCTAGTCAGCAAGCTAAATGTATTTATAACCAATTTATTATAATTTCTCCTATGTTGACTTAATTCTTTTATTTAAAAAAAAACTCTTCTTCCTCTTGAGTATTTATCCCTGACTGCATTTCAGACATTATATTCCCCCTAAGCCCTCTTAAGTGTTAAAGAAACTAGATCTTTATAATCTGTCTTCATAAAATAGCTACTGCATGTCCCTAATAAATCTTCCCTACATTTAGGTACATATTTCCTGAATACAGATAACTGGTCCTGCATATAATATTCCTAATGAAGTCTTATGATTGTCTTCCCTGATGGTACTAGTAATCCTGGTCTGTGATAAAATAACCGAGTCTAATGTGCCCTGGGAACTTGCCAGTCTTTTTCACAACCGCATCTCATTAGTTGCATCCATACATACACCAAATTTTTCCTCCATTTCATTAATTTCCAACTGATGAGATCCCAGTCCCCAAAATTCTTGCTATCAAATTCCTAAAGGTACTTTTATGTCCTCAGTAATCTCAATATCTTATATTGTTGTAAAAACCTATAATTGCTCCAAAAAATCATAAAAGCCTACTGAAAGCAGAAAAAATAGGTAATTCTTGCAGTTTTCAATGGATATTTTGTTTGTACTGCAGTTTCTAAGAGCACTAATGAGTGCACAACTGCACAAGTGTACTACACAACAAGTGTACTATGAAGAAATGCTGTTTCAGCTTTGAGTCAAATAAAGTCTGAGCAACAGTAGTGTGTAAATCCAAACAGATGAGGTGAATAAAAGATACTAGTAAGAAAATTTTGATTGACAACTGCACCTCAGTGACTACTCATACTCTTCCAAAGGATTTTGAGCACTGATTCTGCAGCTGGGATTTGGAAGCCAGCAGGGGATAATTTGTAAGTTTTAGTCTTTTTGATCCCTGACCCAGTGGGCAAGGAAAGACTTGTCAGGAAATACACTGTATCTGGGGGAGCAGCTAAGTACAAGATACTTAGTACCAGTTAGTCTGGTCTAAATATTGTTTTAGGATTTCAGCTGACCAAAATGTTGTCCTATTCATGCTGTTTAATGTGCAATAGGATTAAAAGCATGCATAATCTTAGCATGTATGAAACCCTTGGGACCTGGTTGAAAGACATACTGAGGCTTTTGGCTCAGATCCTGCCCAGGAGGTATTAATTTGGGTATGAATCAAATGAGGCTGGGAACTGGTGCAATTGTGCTAGTTACATCTGATGTCAAATTTAAAGTGTCTCAGCTCTAATGAAGCATGTTGTCCAACTTGTGAGATTGCATTAAAAAGGGCAGAGCATGATATTTAATGTCTAACAGGTCTGGAGCTCTGTGGAGTGGAGACGATATTCAAGTTTACCAACCTTTCCACCCTCCTCTCAGTGCTGCTGTCTCCCAGAAAACAAGCAGTCTCCCAAGCCTCTACTCTCCTTGGTTTCCTAAGGAAGTTTCTGGTAATACATCAAATGAAACACAGATGATTTGAGAGGAATAATAAACAATTATAAGCCAGATTGAAATATCCTTTGCTCATAGTGGTTGCTAGGACTAACAAGAGAAATTACTTTTGAATGCAAGCAATGGGTTTCTACTGTATCAGTGTACACTGAAGACTGGATTAAATGGGGTTACTTGGACTGAAGTTCCTCTTTCATGTGACATTTAACTCTAATGGTACATACGGACTAACCTGTGGCTTGAGTGAGGAAGATGACTGCACTAGTGATCTGGTCTGGTAGACAGTAGACGAGAAGAGAGGTGATCATAAGCTGGTGCAAGGTGATCAACTAATGAAAACAAGATGCCACCAGTGGAAACAGTATGCGACTCAAGGAAACAAGCAAAGTTTCCCATATGTATTTTATGTCCAATATTGAATCCAGAGTTTTCAGAAAGAAGATAGCTGAATACCAAGGTTAGAGGAGTTCTGCTCTCAACTGGGTTCATCTTCTTTCTCTGAGGTGACAGCACTCTCGTTCATATAGTATGGGACCTTTCTGAATACTTCAACTGCCTTTTGTATTGAATAAGAATAATTGAAGCCCAGAAGACTGTTCAAAGTTTCATGTAAATGATGAACTTCTTGAGTTATGATACACTATACCATATATCTGAGGAGAACAAAATCACCCTTAGGAACAGAATCAAGAACTTTCAAATGGATGCAATGAATATGCATTGTGCTTTCTTTTCTTTTCTTTTCTTTTCTTTTTTTTTTTTTTTTTTTTTTGGTCTCTTCTATATGGAATTAACTTTTCAGATATATAAGAATTTTTTGTACTCAAAGCATACACTACATTTGACATAAGATTGTTATTTGAAGTAACTAGCAGATAACATTCTACTACACAGTAAAAACTAAAAAGTGTTCAATTACACTCTTTAAAATTAAATTGTTTTATGGTTACTCACAATCCAAACCAATAAAATAGATTTTTAAAAACTGTTTCATGAGGAAATTGTAAATAAGTACAAATAGTTGATATGAATATAAAACTTAATCCTGGTAAGCTTCAGAAATATGTTAAACAGAGATTTTGAAATTTAATAATACTAATTAAAATAGCACTATCTGGACCAACTTGATATCTTAAATCAGATATGAACATTTCATTTTATAGAGTCATATTCTAACAGGTTGATGACTACAACTTTTCTTTCAAAGATAAAATTCCTTTCAGCTCTGAATACTGAGTCAGACAACTGCATAGGAGACCAGTTCAAATCTTAACTGTAGTCCAAACTTGACAGACGCACAAGTTTCACTGATACTTTACATTTACTTAAAGCAAGTTTTAGTGAAAATTTGAAGTGAATTACATCTAGGAAATAGGAAAAGGTTTTTTTCTTCCAGTAATTATTTTGATACAGCTACAAATAAGGAAATTTTGTTACTCATGATGAGGACACGAAAATAATGTTTCAGGTGGGCATTTTCTATTCTTAAGGAAATTATTTGAGACAGCAATTTGACTGTATGAGACTAATTTGGTTAAACTTCTAAAATGCTAGGTGCTGTCTTTAATAAAGACACATGCTGAAAATAAGTAGGTACACATGCTGAAAATAAGATAGGCATCAAATTAGAAAAAGATAAAAAAGTATACACTAAATTATTTAAGTTAATTGAAGGCAAGAAAACAGAGACAGATGAGTAGATTTGCATTAGATAATGAATAGCATAATGAAGAAAGACTTTGAGGCAAGTCTTTGACTTCTTTGTATAAATTTTAATACTGGAAGTTACAAGTTGTGTCCTGTTGCACTTTTTATGCTAAGACTTGTACTTCTATAATTTTACACCGTTAGCATTGTCTTCAAGGTATATTATTTCTTTGAAAGGCATAGCACTGCGACCTAATTCTCCTTGTCTCAGTGCATGTTAAAGGAACACTCTAGCTAGGCAACTTTTCTAAGCCCTTAGCCTTTAAGAAGGTGGTAATACACCATTAAGGGACAAGATAGTCTAGGCCTTTCTGATTAACAAATTAAAAAAAAAAAAAAAAAAAAAAAAGTCATCTGATGACCAGGAAAAGTATTAGCACTAATTCATGTAGAAAAAATATCTGAGGAAAGACAAAGGAGCTCTAGAAAAAGAGGACTTGTGAGCAAACAGAAAAGAGAGCCAAAACTTTGAAGTAATTGTCAAATAAAACACATAAAACCATTAAGTGACTGGACTTGAATATTCTTGTTGCATTATTTCCTCTTGGAGTGAAGGGAGATTCCTTTGTTTCTCTCAAAAGAGAAAGAATCTTTGACATGAAAGAGCTCTGACAGTTTATGCCTCGCAGGTGAAAATTCATTCCAGTTACATTAAAACAAGGTGTTTCCCTCCAAGTAAAATTAAGCTTGACACACTTGCTTTTATATACCAATGAATGTAATAAATATATTAATAGCAGTCCCATCATCTTGACAACAACCTTTTGAAAAGAGGTAGCCTTGCCCATCTCAGTGGAAGACTATTCGAGTTCAGCGATACTCAAGAGGGGCTTCCAAAACATAGATATCCTACGGACAGCGTTATTCTGCTGTCTTGCCTCAGATAAACTCTAGAGAGGAACAGCTTGAGATATCAGACTCAAGCATCACATTATATTTCTTATCAGCTGCTTCAGCTGGCTCCTCACTCCACATGTGGGTGTTCAGAATTATTTGTTGATCAGCCCATGCCCTTTAGTGGGATATTAGGAACTCTGGATTTCAATGGTTGTCTGAGGGCCAGCCACTGAAAAGCTAGGTGCTACTTTGATTAGTTTGTAGGTGCTTAACATAATTCACTGGATGTAACTTATGGCAACACGTAACATTTATCATAGCTGAATCTTCCTGTGGCTTTAGCCTTTAGTATAGGATGTGCAAAGCAGTCAAAAGCAAACAAAAATGGGACCCAAAAAGCAAAAGATAGTAACATTCTGTGATACTCTATTTCCACAAAACCTCTGTCAAAACATTGCCCAAAGTAAGATGTGTAATGAGAAGAAAAAATGGAAAAGATTTTATTAGCAACATGCCCTATTAGCAACAGCCCCTAATTTGTCTTCATAGAAAGACCCTCAGTAATGAGAACATCCAAAAAGAAAATAAAAGAAATTGTGGCATCAAAGTAATTAAAGCAATTTCACTTACTACTGACTATTTGCTTAGGGAAATTATTCATTTTATCAGAAACACAGTAACCACAATTTAATAACTGCATTCTGCTTAAAGAGAGACTGATATGCACAATAAGATCTTGCTATTAAAATGCATAACATGGAAGTGGGGGCATAACTGACATCATTATTCTCTTAGTTTATAAAACATATACAAAAGATAGGTGCCTGGCATTCCGAAGACTTTGTGGTTAAATTACCAAGGCTATATCAGCTGAAACTATTAACTAATTACATAAGAAAGCCTGAACATAAATCCAAACACTACCACTCCAGCTCAGTACCTCAGTACAACTTCTTAAATCCTCCCTCACAAATACCACCTAAATAGCCTAGTCCTGCAGCAGCGTGTCTCTGGAAGAAAAAAGGGTTAAGGACCACAACAGGTAAAATTTTCTGCAATGGCGGGATTCACTCTGTTTTAACGTAGCCCCTTCTATTTTAAATCCAGAGGACCTCAGTTTTCTAAGGAACAGCTCTATGAATCACAACTTGACCAACGAAGCATAGAAAGAAAGGGATTTCTGTCAGAAAAAAATATCCTTTACCTTATCCATTGAAAGAATCAGATATAATTTCCATCTAGAAGAAGCAGTTGTGCAAACAAGTGAACAAAGATTTAGGGTGGCTTGGGTCAAAACTATACTTAAGAAGCTGACTATCTTCTCCCTATTATTCTTGCTTTCATTGTTTTTTAGGTTATCACTTCAACTAAAACTTGGTGCTGCAATGCAACACAGGTATAGATGATTGTTAACATCTACATGGATTACAGAATAAATGTAGTTCATTCTCCGGATTTTGCTCTTTTTTCTACATCTCACTCTCATTCCTGTGTATAGAAGAAATTTATCAGTCCTGAGGTATTCCTCTTCCATTATAAGGTACTTCAAAACACTCCTCTTTGAAGTCCTACTATCTGGAACGTCAAAACTGTATAAACCCTAGATATCTTCTTTGGAATAGACCTGCAGGTAGATGAAACACCCATCAAGTTCTCAGCAAGTAATAATTAAAATATGATTTACTATATTCTTATGGAATGTCTCAACCTGAGTATCACTGATCCTGATAAAGTCTGAAATCATGATATAGCTAATGTAGAAATGTATATATAAAAAAAGTATGTCTTTGTGTGTGCATATGTAAAATAAACACATTTATACTGTGGTAGGTGTGTAAAATTATCACATATACTCTGTAGCTCTGTACAGTTTTGTTGTAATACATAATGAACTGTGGTAAGAATAGAAAAGAAAATAAATATATAGCTTTAATTTTTGGGCTGCCACTTGAATCCTTGTATATTTTCTTTCTTCAAAACTAGCTCACAATAATTTGTAAATAGCTGTGAAAAAACTTCAGATTTCCCCCTTCCAGTTATTCTGTGGTTGATTTTTTTTTTTATAAAAGAAAAATCCTTGAATATTAAGCAGTGTTTTTTAAAGTCCATAGCTACCCTAAGTTACTTAGGAACTTCAATTACATTCTGAGTCATTTTTCTTCTCCTTTATTTATCTGAAAACATGTTTGATACTCTGTCCGGAAATACATAGTGGTTTTCATAGTCATTTAAATAATATTCATAATGAAGAAAAAAAAAATCTGTACCTCTGTATTGAATTATTCCATATTGAAGTATTGTGTTTACATTTACTTTCAATGTAAAATTGAAATAATTATATTACCAACAAAGCTATTAATGTAGCCATTAGCGAATGGATAAAGGTTCAGTATTGTGAACAAATAGGACAAGCAAAATCTTAGTAAATCAAGTATTACAACATTTCAAAACACTGTTTTCCTGATATAATGTAACTTCATATTTTAATCACAGTCAAATTTTTTATGCACTATAAAAATCACCAGAATACTTTGTGTAGGCATACCGTCTCCAAAAATGTCTCTAAGCACATAACATAAAGTTCTGTGTCACAGAAAATATAGAATTTTAGACCAACATGATTCCAGTGAAGCCGAAGTCAAAATAACTTACACTGGAGGAATTAAGATTAACTTTTACTATAGTTCCAAACAATAATCCATTTTCTCTACTAACTTACTTTCCATTCATTAATTGCATTACAGACTAAAACAATCAGTAGGGAAAAAAATCTCATACAGTGTAATTTTTACTTTGTTTCTATTTCTTATTTCAGCCTATAACTTTAGATATAATTAGTTATATTAAAGCTCTGAAGAATGAGGCAGCCATTAACAGTGATTTAGCAAATGCTTTCGAATTTTAGTCTTATACTACATAATTATACTTACACGGAATATAATTAATGAGGAAAATGTCTCAGATGTGTGGGCTAGGAAGGCAAATATAACTATCCTTTATTGTGCCTTCAAGGTTAGAATTATTATAGCACTTCTAATTTTATTATAATTACCCATAATGAGACTCCACATGCGTGATACAGTCTACATGCTTTTGACATTAGATTTTTTCAAAATGCCTCATTAAGTATTTTACTCTATATTTATGTGGTTTCCTTCCACCTCCCATTTTTGGTAGTCATCTATTCCATGCAAAAGCATACAAACTTATTTAAAAAATCCTACTATTGAAGATCATAAAATGATTACAATGAATAGATATTAAGATGTCACAGCTGTATAACCTATTCCTTTTATGTACTCCCATGCTGAATTGTTTTATGACCTATCATAAACCTATTAAACTACTGGTAATAAAGGATTGTAATTAGTGATAAAACCTTGTTGCTTAGTGAGCCAAGACAGTCATCCTTACTTTGGATTTTATTGAAAGTAATCAAGATGAAACCTTCAGCAATGTCAAATAACACCTTCACAGAAGAAGGTTGTACTTTTGGTAGAGATTGCCAATATTTAAGCTTTTTTGTATTTTACCTGTGCTGTATTTTGCAGGCTGAACTTGATTAACTCTATTCCCCTCTATCCTTTCTCCTATTGCCCATGGACTTTCACAGAAGAATAAGAAATATAGGATAAATGAAGCCAAATAAGCTTGGAACACAGTTTGACTTCAGTGGTTTTCCATTTTGCTATTGTATTACGCGTGTAGAATGCTGTCCACAACTTGTTTCTTGGCAGGATTCAACAAGGGCTATAGCAAAGCAGAAATCCTTAGAAGTGAGCTGTGGCTGAAATGGAGAAATCTAGTTAAGAAAAAAAGCATGCAAGGCGCTGAACAAAATGTGTGACCTTTTCAGCTATCAAATCAAATTAACTTTTTTCCTAGTCATACTGGGCTGAATGCAAACACAGCTTCCAGAGGCACAAAAGCCACTGCTTTAATCTGCACTGTATCATCAAGTCCCTCTTAACATTTGTGTGTTGGCCTTCCAGAATACATTAATTTTGCCAGCATTCTCAGATGGTTGGTTTTTGATGTATCCTGGTGAAAGCTGACATTTTCACTTTCCTTAATGTAAATTTTCTGTAGCTTAACCTCAAAATTCTGGGTGGAGTAATTTACTTGGGATATTAGAAAATGCCCTTTCCCATTTTGGCATGGAAAGGAGGCAAACACTATACGGATGCGACTCAGTGCAGGGAAAATATAATGCCAGAGATTAAACTCACAAATCTGCATTCCTGTCTCCACCGCACAGCCACAGTATCTTGCACATCTTGAAAACTGGAAAGGAGGAGGGAGAGCAAGAAGTAAAACAATATTCACTTTGTCTTTATAGCACTATGTTTCACTCCACAGTAAACTGGAAAGACAGAGCTCTAAGCAGCAAACAATTAGCCCTCCACTAATTCCCTTTCTATCCTACAAAATAAAAAATACATCAAAGACAGAAGAACAGGTATCTTCACTCCTATTCTTCACAACATGGATTTATTTGTCCTTACTGGACTTTTAAACCTATTGTGCCTGGCTTTTCACAGCACTGAATTGAGCAATAGGGAAACTATAGTAACCAATAAGCTGTTTCACTTCAATTGAAACTATGTATCTTGGTGGATAGCAAAGCCTGGGATAAACACTAAAAACCTCTGACAGGGTTTGGATGGGGAGAGCATGGTGTCTCAACAGTGGGGTCACGTTTTAGCCAGCCTTCACTGTGATTGTTGCCTAAACCCCAGGATATTCACCTATAGGCAACAATTATTATGGCACTCCTCATTTGTTCTTCCCTAAGCAAATTCTTCAAAGGTGCTTAACAGATACCATCACGTCCATTAAAATTCACAGTATTCTGTGCAATTAATTCAGCCATATGCAGAGGTGTGTGCATGCTAATCACTTTTAATCACATATACATTAAGATCATACACACTGGAGTCCTTTCGAAGAGATGCCTCTTCAAGGAAAACTGGTAAAACTTTACATAGTAATATTTGCAGTCGAGTCAACACAACCACCTCTCCTTTATTCTTATAAAGATCTTAAGTCTCTCATTTCAAAGGCAGCAGGGGAAAACTGGATTCAGTATTCCCCAAGCAATTATAAATTGGAATTAAAACAAGCCCGATATCCACTAGACGTCAACACAACCAAATAATTTTACGTTACCCAAGATCTACATGAAATCAAGAGCACCAAAAGCTGATCACTTTTGCAAGTAAATCAAAAAGGCTGTTCCTCTATTTTATTTTTTATCTTAAATGTATCCAGAGTTTTATGGCTAAATACTAAAGCACTAGCAGTTGGTCATGCTTTAAGCTACTAGAAGAAAGTTAAGCTTCCACGTTGGCTAGCCGAGATATCAGCTATAAGCTGACAAGTAATTAAACCAGCATATCTATAACAACTGTCATCTCTTATTTCTGTGCAACTTGGATGTAAACCAAAGGCAAGAAAGCCAAAAAAAAAGACTTCACATTACTGGGCAACTGCTGAGCATCTCCTGCTGAACAGTTTAGCAGACCTGGGCATTTAGAGGATTGTAGCAGAGATCAAAAGGGTCAGAGATCCCTTTACCAATTAACAGCAGGGAGAAGAACATCAAATAAGGTGTAAATTTTAGCTCTGCAGTTTTGAGTAAGCCAAGCATGAAATGCATTCTAATACTCTTGAGTAGCTGCAGCTTTGAGCCATCAGTGATGTCACTGGTGCACTAAAGGAAGCTTAATCGCACTTAGAGTGGCATGTAGCAATCCCGCTCAGCTAGGTGCTAAAGCCTGCTGCTTCTTGTCTCTTTTGATAACACATGGGAATTGCTAGCCGCGACGTGGCTGGCGAGAACAGAAAACACTCCACAAAAAGCAGGCTTTCTTTGGGGTCTTATGCTTTTATTGCTCCCGGTCTTAAAGAGATAGCGACACAGTGTTTGTTTTCTCCCCTTAATTGTTTCAAATAAAGAAGGAAATAATTAATAAGGCCCAGTGTAAGTAATCAGCCTTTTGGGGCTTGAAGCGCCGTTTAATCCAACTTTATGCAAATCAGTGTGGGGGGAAAGCTGTTCCTATAGACATTGCTCTTTCTTCTCTTTCTTTTCTCTCCACCACCCCCCCTTTTAAGTATGACAAAAGAATGCCATTGAGCCTTTTTACGCTTCCCCTTGACCAGTATATACTGCCCAGAATATGCAATAGGATGTGATAGTGCTGGGAAATGCAGAGCAAGCCAAGAGCCATGCTGAAGGGGAAGGAGGTGCTCCTTTTATGCAGAGGTAGGCACAAGCAGGAGCTTCGGATCATCTGCGGTGGTCTCCTGGTGCTGCTGCCCCACGAGTCCCTCACCAGCAGGGCTGCAGGCGAGGTGTTGCAATGGCACCTGTGAAGGTAGAAGAAAATATCATCAGCAACAACAACAGCAGCAGTGACAAAAGAGATGAAACGGGTCGAAAGTTCTGCTCTGGCAAAATATCAATATAGCAGTTTTAGGCTGAACTGAAGGTTGGAATTAGATAAGTTTAACCTATTTTTAAAGTGGCTTTGTGTCCAGATACTTATTGTTGCACAATATCATGCCTGCTTGCTCATAGACAAGTGCATGAAACAGAATTTAAACAGAAATATATATATTTTTTTTTTTAGTTTGTGAATTAAAATTATGTCAATAATAATTCAAAGCACAATTCCTAAAGAAATAAATGTGGATATTATGTCATTCTTCTGTTTATTTCAGCTAACAAAAGATTACCATGGGGACAATTACAAATTCATGATATGAGTACATTCACAGAATGCATTAGTGAGAAAACACAGTTGCAATGTTTAAAATGGGTTAAGGAAAATTCCCACAAGTTAAATAAATGCTTTCATTTTACGGATCTCAATCTCAGTAAGTTCAAATCATGAAGGCTCTATCCCTAATGGAGTTCAATTAAATATGTCTCACATGAACTTAACTGTTCTGCTCAGAAACTCATCCCAGGGCATCAAATAATTTATTTTACATACCTAAGTATTCATAGTTGCATATATCTAATTTATTTAGGAAAAATAAGTTAAATCCCCTTCCCACTTCAGTTCCAAGAGTGCAAGTACTTAGTTTTCTACACTTTATAAGTACAACTAGATCTGAGAGACATCATATCCACAACAAAGAGAAGCTAGTGACCAGCTCAGATACACTGTCTTTTGAACAACAAGTCAGTGCAGTCAGAAGCAAATGACAGTTAATTACAAATTACATTCTGGTTGGGGCTGTGAAAGCCTCCTGGCTTGAATAATAATCAGGCCCTCGGGCACTCACCTGCCTGCAAACGAACATACGGAGACACAGGCTGGGGTGCTATACAAGTTTCAAAACAAGCTGCTAAACACAAAAGCTTATTGGATTACAGAGATTTAGGCAAAAGCGTTCAGATCTCTGGCAGCAACTCTAGTACTAGGTTGAAGGGATTTCTAAAGGATGAATTGCAATTTACTGTAAATTTCTGAATATTTTTCTGATTTTGTGGGAAGGAAATAAGTTCTCTTATTTTCTAAAGTTAGAAAAGTTATCTTATTACATACAACTTTTAGGAAATACAATAGGAGAAAGTGTCTGTTATGAATTTGAGATCTAATCTCTTTCCAAGTTAGAAAAATTACATATACCGTTTACATTATTTCCTTCTGATTCTTGCCATTGAACCAGTACCATATATATTCTAAATGTAGCCTACGGAAATGCAAATAAATCAGAAAAAATATTATTCATGGTGGAAGAAGTACTTTTATCCAGTGTCTACTACTTGAAATTTGGGCTGTCTACTGATGTATGCTACATTTTTTTAATGTTTGATTTTAATCTCATATATTTGTAAAATATGACAACGTCTACATTAATTAATGTCAGTATTAGTGCACTGTAAAACCTTGGCTTTTGTAATTCACTAAAGCAATTTCTATTCATTTACTTGAGCTAAGTGCTTATTGTTAAAGACAAAAGGCTCAACAGTTTGAGGTTGAGCTCATTATGTATGTTTAAAACATTCTGCAATTCAAGGCCACACCACATGCAATAAAAAAGAAGCCGGTGGGTTCAGGGATTAAAATTCAGACCACACAGTTCTCTTCAATAACTTTCCATTTAAATCTGACTAAAACTTCAAAACAAAGCTATTTAGATGTATCAGCATATGTGGGTGTGTAAGTATGGAAGAGTATGTATCTTTTGTGCTCTTGATATGCATGCACAAGCTTTGGTTGTTTTTCTTTAAGTCAGTCAGCTGCCATGTAGCTTATGTAGGAAGATTTTCCTGTTTGTAGGTGAATGTGATCATGTGTTTTTTGAAAGGATTTCTGGTTCAAGGCAGGAATAATTTAGTAAATTTTTGGACTCTTTATGATTATTTGAAAAGAAGATACATATAGACAACAGATTATGTCTACACTCTGTGTGTGCATGTAGATGAACACGTATTGGAATAAAAGTATAGATAGAATGGAATCTACAGTAGGATGGAAATTACACTGTATATTTCAGGTTAAGAACACAGTCTGCAAAAAGACCTAAAAATAAAGATTATTGAAGTTACATATATTTCTGCATGTGTTTCACCCCAGCTCTCTTCTATACCCAGTAACCAGACTGACTATGATTTCCTTCTCCTAGCATGATTTCTCCAGTGAAACTTTTGACTTCAGGATCAGAATATAAGAAACAATTAAGCTGAGTTGTCACCATGCCATCATGCACAGAGCAGAACCCTTGTGTGCCACAAAAGCCTTATAATATCCATTGTGGGATGGAAGCAGTGCTTGTGCAGTGTCAGAGGCTCAGCAAAGCTTTTTCACACTTGTCTGCCAAGCATGTTTTCCTGCGTGTGTATCATCTGTATCTCTTACAGAACTTTAGTAAAGAGGGAGTTTAAGTCTTAATCCCACGTTTAGGTTTAGGGGGACAGGCTGGGAAAGGCATTATGGAGAAAAACTTTGTGTCAGGGAAGGCTGTGGTGATAACTGTCATTGAATTCTCAGTCACAACAGTTTTCCAGGAAAGTAGATGCTGTGCTCAGCACTCCTCTTCTGCAATCGAGATTTCAGTACCCTTGCCTTAGCTGTATTTACTGTCTCTTCCCCAGCTCATGCCTTTTAATCTTTACAGAGCCAGCTGGCATGGGGCAAAGGCTGCAGCACCAAACACTACATGCACAAGAGTTTGTGACTAGCTCAGGGTCAAGCAGAATTAGGGCCCCTGTTGAATTTTGTATTGGCACTGCCCAGCTTTTGCAAACTTCCCCTCCAAACATTTCCAAAGCCCTACCATTTCCTAGTGCTTTATTCTTTTCCAGTGCTATTGCAGAGATAGCTGTCTCTTTTTTCATGTACCCTGCAGTGAAGAAGAATGAGGAAGTGATGCTAGCAATTCAAACCCAAGCCTTTCTCTCTGATAAATCATGAGGAAGAACGAGTTCAGGAAAATATTCAGTGTCCCACTTAAAGTATTTTATTTTTAGGATTGAAAGAAATCAGATAATGTAAAATATTCAATATGCATCTGTCCATTTTAAAAGTAATTTTCAAAGGAATTTTTCTCCTATAGCCCAAAGCTACTATGTAAAATTAAAAAGAATACTTTACATTTTTTATTTAAGGGATGTTTGTGAGAACTACAGCTTTAAAACCAGAGGGAAAAATAGCTTCACTCAACCAGAGTAAAGAGAAGGGACCACCTTATCAGTAGCAGAGTGATTTTGACTGTACTGACAATGACATGAGTAATCCATCATGTCATCGGCCCAGTGACGGATGCACCCTGCACCTCATCTCTGTATGTGTGCAAAGAGGACCATGTAGCAAGCCAGGAGGCAAGTAACACTTAACCCCTGCAAGCTTCATGTTCCTGCTGTGCTTCAGACAACCTCTGTCATGTATGAAAAGCCTAAAGAATGACAGTAAATCTATACAGACCAGCACAATCTACCATCATGACAACTACACACCACCATAGCCTTATAACACTATTAAAGTGTATCATTATAGACATGTAAGACAAGGCCTGTATTATGTGTCTTTGGAAATGCACTGAATATACCTTTTGTTTTCATTCAGTCAATAAAAGGATATAGTTCATAAATATTAATTCAATATATAAGGATGATTAATTATTTTGGTCCCATAGAAGTAGTACTTTATTACAGAAATGGAATTAAATAGAAGTCAACATACAAAGGAAGTAACAAAAGTTGGATCTGGCTTCTTAAAAATATTTTGTAAGATTACTTTGAATTGCCAGTAGTTTTAACAGAAAATTATAGTTGTTTCCTGATTAAAAGTATGAGCTTTCTCCAAAAATTTTAATTTGCATTGTCACTTCTGAAGAAAACACAGATATTTAAAAAATTGAGATCCACTATTTATTCAGCTCTGAGACATAATAAACATTTATACATTCCACCAGCACAATTGCCTGTCTACAGAATCTTCATAATTACAGTGTAACACTGAAATGCCCCAGGATGGTAACCTTATAGAGCAAAACACATCCGCTAACTGCTAGTTCTCTGTCATGTAGATATGTTCTGGAAGTGTAACATGCCACAGAGATACCATTCAAAATTTTCACTCATATCAGGAAAGAGAATACTAGATAGCTCCTTTAAAAACAGATACAACAGCTACGTTTCCTGAGTTTTCAAAAATGGGCTTTTATAATCTTCTCTTTTCTCTTTCTGTTAACATACAACAAGCTTCTCCTGGGTAAAAAGGAAAATAGCTGGTTGAATAGTAATATCGTTAGTTCATGTATATGCAAAAAAAGATCTTTTCACACCTTGATGAAATTAACATAAATTTCAATACTAATGAATTGGTGGATATCAGTGCAGAATACCAAGGACCATATTAAAACTGAGTTTTATCCCTACAAAACAGATCTATTTTCTAGGGACATGTGACATGAGTGTTATATGCCTTTATTGCACAATCTGCATAATTCACAGTCCAAAACAATTTGCAGCTGGATAAAGAAAATTGACTCTTTACTAGTGGAACATCACATCTAAAGGATATTTTTTTCCTTTTTGGCTGAAATTACCATGTACTGTTGGAAGCCAAAAATGCACAGTCAGAAAATACACAGAAATCTGTGTTTGGAGCTATTCAGCATTTTGTCACTGGGGAAAGCACAGTACAAATATACACGAGGCAGTGGGGGTGTGGAATGTAAGATGAAGAACCATTGCATCTTTCAGTAATTCCAATAAGTTGCCAGGAGAAGGCCAACAGACATCAAGAGTGGACTGTCTACTCTGTTCCCTTGCGACCCAATATAATGTATGCATGAAGCAGCACAACAGAACCCAGTGCAAAACCAATATGCATAGTGGCAGATGTCAGTGTGCACGTCTAAACAATTGCTATGCCTGATACTGTGGAATCTCCACACTGTTAGTGCTTTTTAACTCATCTGCTTGTTGTGTGCACTGTTTACTCAAGCTCAGATCTGTTGAGGTCAGTCACAACCTTCAAAGCCAAAGTTTGTCTATATTTGCCCTTCTTTCCTGAATGGATCAAATCACACCCTTTTGTTGTTGTTTGATGACGTTCTTCTTCAGTCAACTATTCCTTTATCTTCTTATTTTGCTAGGTCTTGAGAACACTGGAGACCTAATGGCAGGATGCTTCATATCCACCAAAATTAGTTGACAGTTTTCAGTAGGTATCAAGTTAATGCTATACTTACCTTTGGCTGAGGGGTCAAAAGCTCTTGACTTTTACTCATGTAGAAGCAGAAGGTGGTTCAGCACTGCCTTTATCCTCCAGTATTTTCTTCAGGTTCTACAACAATGTATCAAATGCATGTTCTGAAAGGAATTAGTCCAAGAGCAAAATAAGGTCAGAAATGAAAAGTAATTCTTCTACACTCTTACAAACAACATGACAGTATATTAAATCATTGTTTATAAAAAGCACAAGTCTTGAGCGAAGCTATAAAGTCCCATTCAAATGGGAATGTCCTTAGTAGGAAAAGACTAGTCATTTAAAACCATGTTTATTACCAAAATTCAGACTTTTCTTAACTTTTTAAATATCTTTATACATTACTTTCTTCTAGAGAGAACCAAAATAGATAAAATGTAAGTAATACCATTAAAAGAAGTATAGTGTTCAATTTCAATATATATTCATTATCTATAAAAACACATTTGAAATACACTTCTAAGTTTGTCATCTATTGATCTCTCATCTGTTGAACAAAAAGGGAATATCTATTTCTTTATCCCCAGTAAAACCTTGTAAATGTGTTAGTCTTTCAAAAAATATTTTTCTGTCTTCCTGTGCATGTCACTATACATAACCATGTCATGCTTAGAAGAAAACTTCCTAAGTGTCTTTTCTTTGCTGTTATGGTGTTGCCACCCACAATGATTTGACACAGTATGATTTATTTAAAACAAATAAACAAAATATACAACCTTTTCCCTTTAAAACGGAATATCCAACTCCTTTTATACACCGACAGCAGCATTGTTGTGGAAAACTTAAAAATGAAAAAAAAGGTATAATAATAAATGTTGAACAGTATCTCAAAGAATAAAAATTTCCATGAGAATCATTGGTGTTGCTTGAGGTCCAAATTTTCTTAGTGTAATTAAGGCTACATCATCTATCTATAAGTTTTCTAACACAGAAATTGCATGAGAACACAAACATATTTTATACATGTGAATTACAGTATATAGAAACCTATATTTTAAAATTCTCAAAAGAATATGGTGAAGTCCACTTCCTTGAAATCAAGTTCCAGAAGACAGGTTCCTACATGCTAATCTTTAAGTTTCTCAGCATCAAAATGTCTTAACAAGTGTACTCATTCATTACTATTGAGTTCACTGGAAAACATCAGGATCACAAGACAGAAAAAAATCAGCCCACAACTTTCTCAGACAGAAGGAGCATTCAGTTGGCATAGGTAATTCCTAATCCACCACAAACTCAGTAGGTAGGCAGTTCAAGATGCAATCTCAATCGCATTTCAATTTGAGATGAGATCTGGCAATCTCTTGAGTTTTGCTCCCAGCCAGAAAAAAACAAAACAAAACACCAAAAAAACCCCCAACAAAAAAACCCCAAACCCTACCCAACCAAAACCAGAAGCTTCAAGATTTCTTTAAGGCACATGACAACCTGTGCAAGCATAAATAAAGGTCATAAAGAAGGAAATATTTCCTACATATTTACAGGTATGTTATTATTTTTCAAATTACCCTCATTTGGGTGCTCTTAGGACTCCTATCAGCCCCGGTATGTGTAATGGATAAAAGGCAGAATTTAAACCTCATAATAGCTGCAAGTAAGGAAATTACCCATTTATTGATTTAATTAAGTTCCATAAACAACAGAGACTAAAAATATATCCTTAACAGGGGGTTTGCCAGTGTACTGATTTAAAGGTTTGAAAAGCCACCCTCCTACAGTGAAATGCTGTGGTCTCAGGAGTCATTTCTGGGCACAACACAGCCACCACAACAGTTCTCCAAACTTGTCATCTGAAGATTCCAACACAAAAAACATTTCAGAACAGATGAACTGCAATAGCTCTAATCAGATACGCTGTTCTAGTTTCAGCTAAGCAGAGTCAAGACATTTCTGTCCTCAGCCTGTTCCCAGTTGCTTGTCATTACTCCCCTCCTTAGGGGTACTGCCCTCTCAGACTTTCAGGCATACGAGCACTTGTAGTTACTCCCTAACTGGTTATCTGGATGATAACATTTAGCCTGCCCAATCACAGCTTAAATATTCTGCACTTTAGTGGTCCTTTGCCATTGCACTGGTTGACAGAACACTTTATTAGAAAACACACAAAAATAACAGTAAAATTACAATCAGTCTTAGCTAAAAATTGAGTGGTATTCAGAGGTGAAAGATTTTACACTTTTGTCTGTACATAGAAGAGTGAGACTTTGAAAGTGTATTATAACATGTATTATCACTACTCACTCAGTTTTTTTGGTGCTACAAAACACTCAAGATGTCCTACAATTTTTTTTATCTGTTAAAGACAGAATAGGCATAACCTTTCTACACATTCTCAAACTTGAAATCCGATGTCTTTCAGATTTAAGATAGTGTAAAGAAAAGGCAGCGTATTTGACTGAGAAACTGAACTACTGTGACTGACTTACTCTTAGATGACATATTTTTATTTTAATTAGTAAGTGGCTTTTACTTTTTGTCCCATACAAGAAAATGTAGATGAAGGGCAGAGTGTAGTTTAACTACACAACTGTAAGTAAATATTTGGGGATTTATTTTGCAGTTTTGGTTTATTTTTCAATATTTTTTTGCAAATCAATGGCTTTCAGTTGTTTAAGGGATAATTTTAAACAGGATTATGGTAAGGTTTTCCCACAGTTTCTGATAAATAATTCTTCTATACAAGAAGAAAAGGAATAGAAATTCTGGATGATCTTGGATTCAGATACATAAAAAGTCATACGTGACTCAAAGTCTCTTCTGTGGGATGATACACACACTATAATATAGAGCTTTGAACTTCAGGATTCCAAGAAGGCCCCGGAAGTACTTGCAGACAAGAGGAATATATAGGCAACTCAACCATAAACTTTTATGTGCTAGTTCAAAGGACTGAAGTGTGGTTCTAATTGTTCATTTTGGAAAAGCATTGCATTACTTTTCTTGTCAAAAACACAGGAAAAATGAAGAGTGCAGTGCCTCAGCACAAGAAAACCAGAGCTTTTGAGAGAATATAGGGATTAAATGTTCTATGGATGAGAAATGGAACTTTTAAAATGTGCTTCATCCCTATATAACATGAAGAATGAGAGCAGAGGTGACTAGGAGGGACTAATGTGCATGTACATACTCTTAAATTACTCTAGACTAGAGTGAATCAGTGTAAAACATATTGATTCAAGAGACTAGCAGTTAAAAGTCAGTTTCAGATTGGAGAGCTCTGAAGTTGTCACTGTTACAGTATCAGCACTTCAACATCCCAAACAACTGTTTCTACTGCTAATGCTGACATCTTAGGACCAACATACAAAGATATGCTACTGTCTAATACAGCCAGGTTGTCTGAAAAAGCTACTGAAATAAAATTCTAAAATAAATTTTGAGTAATATGACTTTAAAATGTTCAGTGACAATGTGTTTGAAGAGCAAATGTATGTTCTAGAGACAAGTTGGTATTGAAAGCTTCAGAAAAGTTTTCCTTTCTAGTGACAAAACAAAGCCATCTACTCTTATGCAATTGTTATGGACTGTGCAAAATTTCTCTTACAAACTCTTCATTACATTAATTTTTTATTCCTGTGATGAGGGTTTGTAAGGATTTCATCCATTTCCTTCCCTCTTCTATCCTTCAGGCAAGAGAAAAAGAAGAAATAAATCAGAGTTTTCCTTGCAGTTGTCTCTTGGTGAAGCAGACTCCTACAAATACATTATCCATGGAACTGACTAAATATTAACCCTTGGTGTGTGACTAACCCCCCATGGATCAGAGACCATACATTCAGGCAACTGAAAGAGTGAGACTGCAACATAAGCCAGCAATTTTTTGAATGTTGTATGGAATATTTATCAGGTTTTATAACATCAACATGATCGATCTATTATTTTATATTATACATGAGGCAAAGGCCAGTTAAATGACCAGGTAATTACTGGGGGAAAAAAGTAGTTAATCTCATATTGCCTGGTATTAAAGAGACACCAGGAAAGGAAGCTTCAAGAAAAAATATCAAGCATTATCAGATGCATGATAAAACAATGAGAGTTAACCGTGGTAGCTTTAGCCTACGTTTATCAGAGTTCAGCTAAAATAGTGTATTTTTCAGTTTATGGATCCCCCACTTCCTTTTTTTTTTTTTTTTTTTTTTTCCACAGAAGATGTTTATGTCTTTTTCATTAATATTTCAGAAACCATGAAAGTGCAACTATCACAAACTGTTTTTTTCTAAAATTTGTAAAGCACAAATTAAAATGAGTTGAAGAGCAATGAACTAAGACCTTTTCCCAGGCTAGATTTTTTTTCTGAATCAAAAAAGAAAAGTTTTTTCTTGAAAAAGTTTTGGTTCTAAAATGTTCTTCAAGTGGGATCCACACAAAATGAGTACTTAGAGTAAGTCTTTTCACATGCTCATTTAATCTAAAAACAATAAGTGGTTGCTTGGATTCCGAGCCTTCATTTGGGCTTTCCATGAGCCCAAATCTTCACCATGAGAATGCCAGGGCTGATATGTATATTTAAATGCTACCCAAACCAGATAACTTTCTCTAATATACTCATTAACTTAAGCAAGGAAAAATTCAATTCTAAATAATACTACTATCTTTTCTTCTGTGAAAAGGCATACCTTCCTTTGGACATCATAAACAAAAAATATATTTTTTTTTTAAATTGGCAAATTATACAGAATATGTTTTCATTCAATACCTGTTAGTGTATACTTCTCTTCGGGGCCTATAACAGGAAAAAAGAGATAATTATAGAAGGCCATGTGTAGAAAAAGTGATACAGGAAGACGGAGGATGAAGAATGATTATTAGAAAAGGTTAGTGTATTAGTCATTATCACTGTAGTTTTCATCAAAACAACTTTTAAATACCGAGACCATAACCCCTGTGAAATGAGGAGCGCATCTGAGCATATTACAGGCTACCTATTTGCAGAAAACTCTGTATAATTATTACAAGTTTGTTTTACTGAGCAGTTCTTTCCTTTCTTTTTTTTTTTTTTTTTTAAATCCCTCCAGTAACTGTAATTTGCCACTGTAGTTTATTTCTTAACAGTTAATATAAGAGAGGGATTGCCATTTATTTCTAGTACAATTATCCCCTCCATAACAAAAGAAAAACTGGTGCTCCTTTCAAAATCACAAGAATTCCACTGGTCAGTGATTAATGTTAACACTGACTATATTTTTTTTTCTTTCAGTGGCTATTTTCACATTAAGCTGAGGCATACAATTGCTTAAATGAGGAAGTTGATTTATCATTCAAAAAATAATTCTTCACAGGGGCACGCTAGGTGATAAAAATCAACAACAAGGATAGTAAATTGCCTGGGAGGGTTCAAAACAGATTCAAGATAAAGGGGAGAGAGAGAGAGAGAGAGAGAGAGAGATTAAGTCAAGACAGCATCTAATGCTTTTGCCAAACACTTCAGCCTCACCCCATTTGACGTTGATCTAATAGTCGACCATTTAATTTCCAGGTCGCAGTGCCAATCTTTTGTCACCTCTGTTGCCCCATATCAAACTTTCAGGAAACAAAACCCCTGAAAGCAGACAATCAATAATGAGATCAGCAGATTTTATCTTAAGAGAAACAGGACTTGCCTGCTTTGTTTGTGGAAGGTTGTTTCTCTGAATGCTTCAGCTAGGGTTGCTTGTCAGTAAGTGACTGTGATGTGCACAGCATGATTGAACGGGACTAGATAAAGTCACCAGAAAATGTGGCAATGGAAAGAAAAACACATAAACTAGGGGGTGAAAATGCACCACACCATGTGTGGCCACACAGTTCTTATCATACATACTCTCCTAGCATGTCATCCCATATTATTATTACTGCATTTTAGATGTCTTGTAGCTGGTCATACATTAAACACATTTTTACCTCACAATTTGAAGGTACCATGGGATTCCTAGGTTTCAAGATACAAAGAACTATGTATTTCTCCATACTAGTGACTTTTTGTTACTTTGAGCTACTATATTGTTTAATGGGTATGTTGTGGAGTAATAAGTTTATTATATAGTAAGTTTGATGTTTCTATTGTTTCTAAACTTATTTCTGAACAAAGTGTTAGAGAGGCAAGGAACACACTAGAAGATACATTTAAAAATTTTAAATGAGATTTTATGCATAGGGGCCCACTCTAGGAAATCTACTGCATGGATTTGTGATGTTGATATTTTAGTACAAAACAATTACATACTGTCAGTGTTTACTTTCATATCATATTTTGCAGTTAGAATACATCCTCACTGATATTATCTAGCACCACTTCCCCTTCATCTTAGCAAACTGGTATTTGAAAGAACTAAGAACACACAAGTTTTTTGGTTTGTTTTTTTTTTAAAGTAGATTTCTGACAAAATTAATTGCACATTAATGTCAATGTAGAAAAATAATTACTCTCTATATTACTTTTTCTAGCTTTGCTCTTTTACCTTAAAGCTGTTCCAGCCTGGTCTCAACATATCTTTTCACAAGGCAGAGTAGGATAAATATTCACTTTGCACCACCTCTTTTCATTTTTATTTCCATTACAGCCAGTATGGAAACCATCATAAGTTATAAATAAATTAGCTTTCAAAAAATTTTCGTAGAAAATTCATTCAAATGAATACTGGATCTTTTAAAAAGGCAAATGCCAAGCTCTTTTTTAGCCACAATGAGGTGCTATTCAGTTATTTCACTGAATTTGTTTTTGTGCCACAGAAATAGAAATTTTAATGAGAAAGGTGAAATATTCAGCGTGTGTTCTGCTCTTGTTTTTTACATTGCTAGTAATAAAATAGTACGACAGAAATAGCACCCTTGTTTTATTTGGCAAGAATACAGGAAATTTTAAATTATTTTTTTGTAGTTATTTACTTTGCTCAAGAAACTCAGCTGAATGCAGTCTACAACTTTAGAGAAAACACAACTGCTATTGCTAAAGCTTAAAAGATGTTACCGTAGTAGTATAATTAATATCTTCAATAAAAACCATGTTAAAATGTAGGGCAGTTTACATGAAAAATGCCCACTTTTTCATTCAAATAGACACAGTATACAAATTTAGGAGGCAGAGAGAAGAATTAAACCGGTTAAAAGAAAATGGATGGATCCAACAAATAGTTACTCTGTGGATCACTACACTTAGTTTCCTTTTCTCTTAATTTCTACTTCTCTTCTGGATGTTTTTCACTTCCAGGAAACTGAGCAGTTTATTCCAGATCTTTAAAAATGTCTTTTTTCTAAGGAGAATGTTGTTACTCTGAGGTGAATGATGATTTAAAGAGGAATTTGTGCCCAGGGCATTGACCTTGGTGGCCTTTTCGTACATTACAATTCCAAAGGAAATCACAAAAGAAGATGGGCTTACTGTAGTTAATGAGATTCCTCACCAAAAACACTAATCTGGGTTAAAACTAAAAGAAAGCTGGTAAGGATATTACAGCTCATACTGAGAACAAGAAAGGTGCACTGCTAAGATCAATTGTGGGTGTTAGGAGGTAGTCTTCAATAGTGGTGGGTTGTTGGTTTGTTTGGGTTTTTTTAATATCTATCAAAATGGATGTTTGAGACAAAGTCTTTTAGCGGAGAAGCTGCTAAAACAGAATAAAACATATTATTTCTACTTTTTTATATTGTACCAGGTACAAATCAACCAATATTAGCAGAAGTTTAACAGCACTTTAAAAGAAAGAGATTGACCTACTGAGAAAGTACATGAGTAAATGTGTAGCAATACACTGATTATTACTGTTTCCCCTCAGGCAAATACCTCTCTCTTAAGCATGTGCTTCACTGGAACATTTTGTTTTATTACCTTGTGAGATAAGTGGGGAAAAAAGCCTTTAGTACCTGGGGAATTAAAAAATTCAGACTTGTCATATCAGTGTCTGTTCTCAATTTCATGCAGGGTGCATAATTATAACCGTGTTTAAATTGAGCCCAGAAGAAAGATGGGTTCAAGTGCAAATTAATTTCAGATTATCACAACAAAGGCAATCAAATCTCAACAAGCTTGCCAGCAAAATACTTTGCAAAGGTCCCCAGGTCCCTTCCCACCCCCAACTTACAACAAAGACCTTTCAGCTCAAATTAAGCTAATGATCTAATACAACATTTCTGCCTACCTTTTTGAGTTTTATTATTTATTCAGATGTATGTATTGAGCTAGTGAAAAACGGGGGGAAAAGAGGAAGAAAAGGTGGCACAGAAAGGTCAGTGTTTAGTGTCAGTAAAGTGACAAAATAAACAGTCAACAGCCCTGACAAAGGTCTGCACGTCATCAAATTGTCTTATTCTGTGGAAACTATCAGAGCAAATTGACAGTGCTGAAAGGACTTGAAATTTATCTGGACCCCTTCTCATACCAACAGAATCCAAAGTGAAATAGCATGGCTCACCTCCTCCACCTATCTATCAGCACAGCTTTTATATAAATTCAACATCTTATTCTATCCTATGGGAACCTGCTGGGGAATGAAGGGAATCAAGTGCTGAAAAAATTCAAGTCAAGCCTCATTACCTCCTCATTACCTTTGCAAAAGTGGAGTGAGAGAAAATTTTATCTAGGGAACAGAAGCTTGGGAATCTCATTCAGAGTTCTGTCTGGTTATTGCACAGCCAACCATGGAGCTCTGCCTCTGTGGGATTAAAGTTTTCTTCCCATTTCTCTATAGTAATGATCCACTCATTAAGGTTTTTAAGGTAAATTACCATCACTTATCATTATGCCAGTCACTAAGTAAGCTGCATTAAACAAGGAATGTCAGTTGTACCCTTTGCTTTTCTTTCTACTCAGTTATCACGAGAAAATAAAGAAAATATATTTCACAGTTGGTTTTATAATTCTACTAATTATATTTTCCCACTTGTATTTGTTAGACCCTTAAGACATATTTGATAAAAATATAAATTATTGTGGTTTATATATATATATATGTGTGTGTGTGTGTGTTTGTGTATATATATATATATAAATGTGTACATGCAGGTATGTAATTCTGTTTACCTGAAAAAAACTTGAAACATGATTTTTTTTTTTTCTAGTTTATTTTTATATTCACTTTGCTTCTATCTGAGGATTTTATGTACTACTTCACCATAGTATATAAGAGCTATTCATCTTGCTACATTTAAGTTTGGTTCTTATAATGTGCTTTTAAATTATTCAGCTAACTCTTTGTTTTAAACCACTTCTTTTGTCAGTTTATCCTTTATTATGCAAATTGTTGATGCAAAATAAAAATGCCCCACATTCACCTAACTTGGAGCTTTTTGTAATGCTCAGTTCCTTGCTTCCTTGTTCCTTGCCAAAAAAGTCTTGAAGATTGTTGCATACTTTTTTCTTTTAGACTCAGCATTTTCAGGCAAATTTTTATGGGTATTATAAATTCTAAGATAAATTTATTGGTCCCTGAGATCACATTTCCTTTGGGAAATTTCTGATTGTTTGTTAACACTCCTCAAACAAATGCACGGGAAGATCATTTCATGTATCACAGAATCACATAATCATAGAATGCTAGGGATTAGAAGGGACCATGAAAGATCATCTAGTCCAATCCCCCTGCCAGAGCAGGATCACCTGCAGTAGGTCACACAGGAACACATCCAGGTTGGTTTTGAATGTCTCCAGAGAAGGAAAATCCACAACCTCTCTGGGCAGCCTGTTCCAGTGGCCTGTCACTGTCACAGTGAAGAAGTTTATCTTTACATGGAACCTCCTGTGTTCCAGCTTGCACCCATTGCCCCTTGTCCTACCATAGGACATCACTGAGAAGAGCCTGGCTCCATATTCCTGATGTTTGCCCTTTTCATATTTACAAACATTAATGAGTCAGCCCTCAGTCTCCTCCAAACTAAACAGACCCAGCTCCCTCAGCCTTTCCTCATAAGAGGGATGTTCCACTCCCTTAATCACCTTGGTGGCTCTGTGCTGGACTCTCTCAAGCAGTTCCCTGTCCTTCTTGAACTGTGGGGCCCAGAACTGGACACAATATTCCAGATGTGGCCTCACCAGGGCAGAGTAAAGGGGAAGGAGTACCTCTCTAGACCTACTAACCACACCCCTTCTAATACACCTCAGGATGCCATTGGCTTTCGTGACCAAGAGGACACAGTGCTGGCTCATGGTCATACTTCTGTTCTCCAGGATCTCCAGGTCCTTTTCCCCTACGCTGCTCTCCAACAGTTCTGTCCCCAACCTATACTGGTTCATTGGGTTGTTCTTTCCCAGAGGTAAGACTCTACACTTGCCCTTGTTGTATTTAATTAAATTTTAATCTGCCCAGCTCTCCAGCCTGTCCAGGTCTCTCTGGATGGCAGCACGGCCTTCTGGCGTGTCAGCCACTCCTCTCAGCTTTGTATCATCAGCAAACTTGCTGACAGTGCACTCTGTTCCCTCATCCAGGTCATTTATGAATATATTGAATAGTACTGGTCCCAGTACTGACCCCTGAGGGACTCCACTAGACACAGGTCTCCACCTAGACTCTGTCCCATTGACCACAACTCTCTGACTTCTTCCTTTCAACCAATTCACAATCCACCTCACTACTCAATCATCCAGATGGCATTTCCTCAGTTTGGCTGTGAGGATGCTGTGGGAGACCGTATCAAATGCTTTGCTGAAATCAAGATAACCCGCATCCACTGCTCTGCTATCTTCTATCCACCTGGTTATGTCCTCATAAAAGGCTATCAGGTTGATTAAACATTACTTCCCCTTGGTAAAACCATGTTGAGTGCTCCTAATGACCCTCTTATCCTTGATATGCCTAGAGATGACACCAAGCATAAGTCGTTCCATCACCTTCCCAGGGATGGAGGTGAGGCTGGCTGGTCTATGGTCACCTGGGTCCCCCTTCTTGCCCTTTTTGAAGACTGGAGTGGCATTTGCTTTCCTCCAGCCCTCAGGCACCTCTCCTGTTCCCCACGACTTATCAAAAATGATGGAGAGTGACTTAGCAATGACTTCAGCCAGCTCCCTCAGCACCAGCAGGTGCACTCCATCAGGACCCATGAATTTACGGGTATCCAGATTGCTTAATTGATCCTTAACCCAGTCCTCGTCAACCAAGGCAAACTCCTGCTTTATCCTGATTTCTTCTGGGGTCTCAGGAGTCCAGGACTCCTGAGGACAGTCTCCAGCAGTGAAGACAGAGACAAAGAGGGCATTCAGTATCTCCGCCTTCTTTATATCCTCTGTCACCAGAGCACCCATCCTGTTCTCCAATAAGCCTACATTGCCTCTAGTGTTAGCTTTTTCTGCAATATATTTGAAGAAGCTCTTAATAAACCACATAAAAAGAAGCCCTTAAATAACCACAGAAAAAGTTCTAGCTATGTCAGCAATTATTTTGTTTTGTCAAGTGATCTGCAAGAACTATATTCCCCTAAGCTCTCATTTGCTTTTCTTATTTGACTGGAGAGACCCTTGAACTTGCCCAGTGCATATCTGCTCCCATCATGAGACATTGGGTAATAGCTGCCAGTCCACCGTAGATGACAAAGAAGGCCACAGAACTAACCTTTCGAAAACAGCCATGCTTCCAAGGTGCTATGAGCAAGGAAAAGCAGATGCTCAATGCATCAGAAATTACTACAGCAAGGGCTTAATTGGAAACACGGGGGCACATCTTTTTGCAATAAATATATACAGAAGGGGAGAAAAGGATGGAAGAAGATAAAGGATGGGAATGACAAAGGCAATCAGAATAAGCTACAAGGGGGAAATAGGGGGCAAATGATAAGAGCTGGGAACTCTCATGGCTCCAATAAAATGGCAGCCAATATCATGTTATATACATGTAAGCATAAACTCATACCAAAGGCAAACTGTCCCCAAAACTGTAAAAGGCTGTCTTGGTTTCTCTGCTATCAGTTGTATTTCCAGACTTCTCCCTCTTTTCCTACAAGACATCTTTCCCCCTCTTCCTACAGTTCCACTTCCTTTCCTACTACTTAAAGGTCCCACATCCAATACATCTTGGTTTCAGATATAATATCAAAATAAAAAGTGTTTCAGCTAAAATAAAACAATTGAGGATCTGTCATAAAATAGAGAACATTGAAAATTATTCCTTCAAATAACCCATGTCTCCACTTGTTTATGTTATTGTTAATAGTTTGGAAATCTCAAATGAAGCTACTTTCTAATAGGATTTGTAATTTTCCAACTTTACAGTTTGTGTAATGCATGTTTCCCATTAACTCTACAGTAATTACAGATTGGGAGACCATATGTTTCTGTGACATAAAGAAGTGAAACAGATTATTGTTCAGGTAGTGATAATTTGTGGAGCCATGAACCTCTGTAGTAATGTTTTTGAAAGTACATTTTAACCCTCCTGGCAGAGAAAATCTTGAATATAACTCTTGGGTATGTCCAAAGACCAAAAAACAAATAGAAAGAATCAATGCTGCATTCTCTTTTAAAATATGCTGATTATGAACTAGTAATATGAGGCCTGCCTGGCACTATTCAAATGTGACAAAATGGATTAGTTTTACCTTTTTTGCTACCAATTAAGTCACATTTTAAAATCACACACCTAGCCTTACTTATGCATCAGATATTAGTGAGATAAATCAATGTGCCAGTCATAAAACTATAGTTGCTGTCTGTAAAAGCTCTGATCTTGAAAATACTTCAAAATATGCTTAACTTATCAGATCAGCAGTTCTTTTTACATGTGGAAAAACGAAGTCCTTATAGGACCAAAACCTGGTTAGAATGCAGTTAGAATAATTTTCAAGAGAAAATAGTACTGTTGCAGGCTAGAAAGATATAAACTGCTTCACGCATAAAGTATCAGTGAGGTTACATGGTTTGGAGAATGCAAGAAAAAAGAATAAAACTAACCACTTCACACTAGGCTCTAAATGAAATTCATGCAAACTATTTATCTTGGGTTTTATGTTAATTAAAAGTATAAGAGTGGTCTACGTAATTTTTTGTGTTCATTTAAACGTACACTTCAAAATTTTGGTGCTGAAGTTTTCAATACTGACTATAAATCTATGTAACGCCTTTAAATCCCTGAGTATTCATAACAAAATATTAGCTAATATCCATAATATCCAAGAGAAATTAATCAAAAGACTGCAAGATACAATCATATGACATGAACAAAAACCAGTAAAATAAAATTGCATGGTGAGGAAATACACTTTTTCCTTTAACATCCAGAATAAGCGTGAGTAGTATTTGCTGCTGTACGTGCTTTATAGACATTCTCAAGTGCAGCACAAATAGATAGCCCTCCTGTCAATGAAGTACTTACTCTGTTCTAGGTTGACAGTGGAAACACTTTCATTGGGTTTTGGTTTCAAAACTGGTACTGATTATATACTAGTACTTTGATTATAACTTCAGTTCTGCAAGCATTTTATGGCTGTTATAATGATTTTATTACAGGGTTCCACTTCATGACAACACCATAACAAATATAATATATCTATCTGTCAAATACATGAAGGATTGACCCATTTTGTAAATAAATACAAATAAATAGGAATGGGAATGCTATAATGTTAGAGAGTCACATACATTTCCAGAGACAGGATAATCTATTGAGAAGCAGTAGATTATTGTGTTATACTCAAGGTGTGGGAAAAGCTGCAGAGTCTGTACAATGATTGCACTTTGTAAAACATAAATTAAGGCAATATGAATTGCAAATAGCTTTAGCTTGATATGCAGGATATTGTAAAAAGCGTCCTCCAAAACTTGAACAATCAATAGAAGAACCCCTTACAACTGGAGTCTTTGATCTCAAGCTAATTCTGGATCTGTTTTGTCACTTAAATTACTAATTTCTTCTGGGGCAGCCATAAGAGACCGGAGCTAAAACCATGATCAGTTGTTTTCACTACACCTTTAAGGAAATGGTCATCACTTTGTGCAGATGAATACATTATCCTAAGTGCCTCATATGTGCAGATTGGCTCAAAATACCTAATCAACACCTGTAATACTGAGGACAGTTTTTTACAAATTTTATAGTATTTTTTTTTCAAACATGTTCAAGGTAAGTGCAATGTTTACTGTGTCATACATGAGGGTCATCTGCTTCATGAATCAAAAAAGATTAGATCATGGGGAAGGTAAGATTACAACTGTTAATTTAAAGTTTATTTCAATCCCCATTCAACGTTGTTTCCTCTGTCTTTACCACTAAAATGAAAATCCCATTTTTCTTTTAATATGAAATTGTTAGGACCACAGAATCATACAATGGTTTGGGTTGGAAGCGACCTTAAGGGTCATCCTGTTCCAACCCCCCTGCCATGAGCAGGGACACCTTCCACTGGACCAGGTTGCTCAAAGCCTCATCCAAACTGGCCTTAAACGCTTCCATGGAGGGGGCATCCATTTCTCTGGGCAACCTGTTCCAATGTCCCACCATCCTCACAGTAAAGAATTTCTTCCTAATACTTAATCTAAATCTACCCACTTTTGGTTTAAAACTTTTACGTCTCATCCTATCACTACATGCCCTTGTAAAAAGTCGCTCTCCAGTTTTCTTGTAGGCCCACCTTAGGTTCTGGAATGCAGCTATAAGTTCTCCCTGGAGCCTTCTTTTCTCCTGACTGAACAACTCTTTTAGTCTGTCTTTATAGGAGAGGTGCTCCAGCCCTCTGATAACCTTCAGGGTCCTCATCTGGACTCACTCCAACAGGTCCATGTCCTTCTTATGTTGGAGGACTGAGAGCTGAACGCAGTACTCCAGGTGGGAGTCTCACGAGAGTGGAGTAGAGGGACAGAATCACCACCCTTGATATGCTGGCCATGCTTCTCTTGATGCAGCCCAGTATATATCTGGCTTTCTGGGCTGCAAACGCACATTGCTGACTCATGTTGAGCTTCTTGTTCACCCGCACCTCAAAGTCCTTTTCCTCAGGGCTGCTCTCAATCCATTATCCGCCCACCCTGTATTTTTGCTTGGGATTGCCCCAACTCAGGTGCAAGACCTTGCGCTTGGCCGTGTTGAACTTCATGATGTTTGCACAGTCCCAAATTTTAATCCTGTTAAGGTCCTTCTGAATGGCATCCTTTCCCTCCAGAGCGTCAGCCGCACCACACAGCTTGATGTTGTTGGCAAACTTGCTGAGGGTGCACTCAATCCCTCTGAGAATGTCACTTACAAAGATGTTAAACAGTGCCAGTCCCAATACTGATCCCTGAGAGATGCCACTTGTCACTGATCTCCGCTTAGACATCAAGTCATTGACCACAATTCTTTAAGTGTTACCATGCAGCCAATTCCTTATCCACTGAGTGGTCCATCTGTCACGTCCATGTCTCCCCAGCTTAGAGATAAGGATGTTGTGTTGGACAGAATCAAATGCTTTGCAGAAGTCCAGGTAGATGACATCAGTTACTCATCCATCAATGCTGTAAACTTATTGTAGAAGGCCACCAAATTTGTTCAGGTATGATATGACCTTAGTGAAGCTATACTAGCTGTCACCAATCACCTTCTTATTTTCTATGTGCCTTAGTATAGTTTCCAGGAGGAAGTTGTTCTTTAACTTCTTTTGGCGGCAAAGAAATACACATTTTTAGGAACAACTTTTTTGAATAAACAGGATTATATTGGAATGCAGAAATGACTGCTACTGGTTATCTCCTAAAGCAAAATTATTCACTTTTATCAGCAAAATCTGGACTCGACTCCAGGGCTGTAACTAATCTGGCTAGCCACTAACTGACTTCAGTGGGTTTTATATCAGGTCCAATGAGAAATACCTTGTGGCACTTTCATAAAGTGAAAGAGAATGTGAGTACCACATGTTTCTGGAATATCTCCACGGTACCAACCACAGTGCACACACTTCATACACATGATGTGTCTCAAAAGCTCCCTGAACCATACACTACTGTTGACCTCCATTTCACTATTGACAAGCTACAGTTCAAATACTGTCACTATTTGATGATCTCTAAAGAAATGCTGTCATTCTATGGCAACTACTTTTCTCAGGCATGCCTCACCTTGTCTCAGTGTCTCTTTTCTCATGACTAGATCCCATTTCTTCTCTGTCTTTGAACATTGATATCCAGCTGAGTGTCTTGCTGTGCAGTAGAAGTATACCCAGCCTCTCCATGCTGCCTCCATGGGCAGGTTTGTGTGGATATGGGGAGGAGAGAAAGAGGTGTTTTGTATGCTGCTTATTGTAGCAGGTTGCATTGGCATGACAGAATGTATCAGTAGACTGCTCAGCTGACTAGGCTCCCATTGTCACTGCAGGCATGAGACAATTTCAGATTTCTTCCCAGTCTTTTGACTTATGCCTGCATAAGTCAAGGGACCTGGAAGAGGCAACATTTTTGTCTTGCAGCTTTTGGTTAGTCAGTGAAGCTAGCTTTATGACTGTTTGGGAGGGAATATCAAACTGCACTTCCTAGGGTATTGCAACAACTTAGAACAGCCATACAGCTGAAATATAGCTACCATATAGGTCATTGAAATTGTCTGGAATATTTTTTTCAAAAGTCCAGACAGCCTTCCCTTGTCTCCTTCCCTGGCACCACAAGGCCTCACACCTTTAGAAATGCTTAAAATGAAAACAAACTCTCTTCTACACACACTTTCTAATAGCATTAAAATAAATCATCATCTATAAAGCCAAACAATGTCACAAATCTGTTTCCAGCCATGAAATGGTTTCAGTAGTGCTTACCAGCAGCCAATATTGAGTTACAGTATTTTCTTTCTATTTAAAGAACTAAATGGGGAGCTTTTTCCAAATCCCAAGTCAACTTTTTAAAATAGAAACCAACATACAAGAGCTTGAAAATCTGCTTGTAATCAGGACTCCTGAAAGTTACATCTGGTTGACAGATTTAGAGCACCATGAGTGTAGAAAAAGGAAGGGCAGAAGAATAGCAACAGCAGCAGCAAGAGTAGGAGGAGATAAACAGAATGGCAGCATTAGAAATTAAAAGAAACATCTAGAAAACAGAAATGATGGATAACAATGAATAAAACATTTTATTTAGCAACCTATATCATGGGATATTGAAAGAAGAGGTAATATACTGTCAAATATTATCTGTCTGTCTGAAGTGATTAAGAAATGCATAATAAATATTTCTTAATAAATTTTGGGTTAAAAATAATTAGAAGTATTAAGTGCTTCTGAGGAGCCTGTAAAGATAAGGTATTGATGACTTAATGCAACACAAATGAGTAGAAAAGAACTGGTACTTATAGCTACCCAGCAAAATAAAACCTTTTAACAAAATATATTTCTTCATGAGACAAAACATACAGATCTCTCATATTTAGACCTTTAATAAATGTAAGACTACAGAGTCATTAGTTTACTGTGTTTTTCTTCTAACATGCAGAAGTCTTGCAAAGCCTTGGGGAGTTTTGTGAAGCCAATCTTTGTTGATCCTCATCCTTTTCAGTTCAGAAATTCTCAAGTTCCAACCTCAAGCAATTAGTGTTGCTAACTTTGTTGAAAGCAACATTGTCAGCTTGTGACAATAGTACAATATTATATCTTTAGCCTAAAGCTGCTCATAGTTGTATTTTACCAGCCTTATAGTAAAAGCCACTCTCTGAATTTGGTGAATATTTTATTAAAAATTAAAAAAAAGAGAAAGATGAAGTGTATGATTCAGAGAGTGTTACTTCAGTATATGTGAAGGTATATGTTGCTTGTCACTAAATGAACGTCATCCTGGAAGAGTCAGAAGAGGCTAATCCATCTGAACATCCTCTTTATGCAGGAGCTCTTTTGAAACACTACTTTTCACTGCCACTTTCTGTGGTGATAAATTTGCTTGTTTCTGGCAATTTAAGCTTTGGTCTTGGAGAACTTGATGTTTTCCAGAGGAACTAAGAGAACAGAGAAATTTCTAGCTTAACTGCAGAACTTTGTAGTGAAGGAAAGCTTGTTTCATTGTTTCCTCTTGTAGGGAAGAAATGGAAGAAGACACTAAAAAACAATCCAAGGTACAAAAACAGCAGAGAAGAAAGATTCTTTGAATTTCCCTTTCTCACAAGACACATGATAGAGTGTAAACAAGAAAAAGGGAACAGATCATAAAATTTGGAAGGGTAAATGTAAAAACAACATGACAGTACAAACAAAAGTTTGGGGAATATCTTTCAAAAAGTACAAAAAACTTTCATAAAGTTTTTTCAAACACATTAGAGTTGAGAAATGTGCCAAGCAATCAGTAGAAAGTAGGTGGTCAGAAAATGAAAAGAGAATTGAGGAGAAAAAATGAAACAATAAAATAAAATAAAATAAAATAAAATAAAATAAAATAAAATAAAATAAAATAAAATAAAATAAAATAAAATAAAATAAAATAAAATAAAATAAAATAAAATAAAATAAAATAAAATAAAATAAAATAAAATAAAATAAAATAATTTTTTTTTTGTTAGTGTTTGATATGACAAAAAACCTGGAGAAATTTGTAAACTATAATACTTCTAAATAAGGGGTCATCAGAAAGACCACTTCAAAATGAAATGTTTCTAAACAGTTTATTAGATAATAAGATGAGATGAACAATGCCAAGTCATCAGTATGAGATAGTACCTACCGAAGAATACTAAGCTAACAGAAGAATGAACTATCTGAATTGTGATATGCAATCTTAGTTTGAAATAATTTATTCACTAAGTAATGGTAAAACCAGATTTATTTTTTTTTAAAGCTGCTTATGGATAGTGAAGGAACTACAGACCAGGAACTCCAAAATCTATATTGTGCAATTCAGCTGGAACTATTATAAAGAATAGAATAGACATATTAATAAATAACATATAATAGGAAGGAGCTACAATTACTTCTATAAAGATCAATAATGTCTCACAAATCAATACAAGTTCTTTAAATGAAACATAAGAGAATTAATAAGATGCACCCTGATGACACAGATTATTTGGATTTCCAGAAAGCATTTGACAAGATCCCTTACCAAGGGCTCTTAAAGAAACTGAGAAGCCAGAAGATTAAAAAGAAGACTCTTGCATGTATAAATAATTGGTTAAAAGATTGGAAACAGAGATTAGGAGTCCATTCTCAATGTAGAAAGAGGATCCCTGTGGAGCTCTACAGTCATGCTTTTGGGTCTTGTACTACTCAACATATTTCTAAATAACTGGAAGGAAGAGAGGGTGATTATAAAGTGTCAACATTTCCATATGATGCTATGCTATTTTAGGCAGCAGAAAAAAGGGCTCACTGTGAAGAAGTACAGATAGTGCTACTGGAATTCAGATACTGCAGACACTTCTTAGTCTTAGCCTAGAACTGTATCATACCTTCAGGGACTGGGAAATAAAATAGTAGATTAAATTCATTAAAAGTAAATATATAGGTAAAGATGTATATGGAAAAGTGGTAACCTGTAAGCCGGATATATTCTCATAGACTCTAAACCAGCCTTTACCATTTAGGAGCTAGGTCTTCCAGTTACAGCAAGGAAGAGACTCTTTTGAATCTTTAATGCTGACCTCAAGTAAGTACTGGGGAAATTTCAGACAAGTGGGAAAAAGCAGTGTGCCAATCTTTCAAAAGGGCAAAATGGATGAATAAATAAAAGCCAGTTATCCTGGTTATCTGGGAATTATGGGATGATAGTAACACTCCATAATTTCATCCAAAGCAGCTCATGTACAAATTCACTCAATATGATTTAATTAATACTTAATTGAATGAGAGTGTAGAAATGACTGCAGACAATGAATAATCTTCCCATGATTCAGAATTTAACCTATTCTTGCAGTATGATGATAATCTGTGCAAAACAGGTTAAAAAGCCCAGGTCAGTTAATCAGTGTTCTTCAAACAAGAATATAACACACATGACAAATGCATTTGTACCATAGATCAGACAACTACATTTGTAGTGAGTTACTGAGTAAAAGAACACCTCAAAAAAACCTTCCATAGATGAAAGAGGAAAGGAAGTTGTGGCTTAAAAGTATCTCCACAGTATCACAGAACCTTCCACCTGATGCTTCTTAAAGTCTAGTATAAAAATACAGGCAATCTAAGCAACTTCTTGTAAAGCAAATACCTCCAACTGAAACTACCTATAACAGAAAACTTGCAGTAAAATTTTAATTTCAATAACTTAAAATTGCCTACAACCAAAAAGCTCCAACTCATAATCAAGCCAGGCTGATCTCACACATACAAACACACACACACACACACACACACACACACACACAAAAAAACAACCAATCAACCAACCAATTAAAAAACACGGAGAAACCCATAAATTCATTAAAGACTAAGCTGGAAATCATGAATTAATCACTCAGGCCAATGTCATATTGAAAATGTTGTCTGTTATTTCCTATCACATGAATGTTTATTATTGTATCTTTAATTCTTTTAAACTTTTCAGTTACATGAAGCACTAAAGATTTTTATTTCTAAAAGAAAGCAAAAAAATTGATATATTGACAATGAAGAGTTTTGTCCACAGTCAAGTTGCATTAGATTTAATTTTTTAATATATGTCACGAGGTAAAAGAAGGGATGGGTGTGGAGATGGAGCTGCATTTCCTCTTTTCCTCAGAGTGCACTCAAATGCACTTGCTCCGATCTGTCATCCATTTCTTTCTGACCTGTTTCCGTCTACTCTTTGTTTAACCATCATTGCCTTAGCATCTCAGCTTCTGTACAGTAACATTTTTAACCCAATCTTTTCCCAACCTGTCCTAATCCTGATTTTGGTTTTTCTAATAACCAATCACCTTCCCCCTAATCATAATCTGCTTTTCCTCATCC
This sequence comes from Caprimulgus europaeus, assembly GCA_907165065.1. The sequence goes on from OU015525.1 coordinate 66,895,715, forward strand.
CAATCCTTTCCTCTCATTGGGTCTTCATCACATTTCCATGTCTCATCTCCTTGCAAGTCTTTCCTTGTTATTACACCTTGACAGAGGGTCTGATTCATACTCCAGATACTCTCTCACAAGACTTGTTGAGTGAATTCTATGCCTTATCTTTTTCCAGATCTGCCTTTTGAAATCCTCCTTCCTCCAGGTTGCTTGGGTGGTAGCTTGAGGCCACTTACAACACAGAAAATACAGGACAACTCGACCTTAATTCTGGCATTTCTTCCTACCTTACCCTTAGAAGCATAGAATCGTTTGGTTTGAAAAGACCTTTGAGATCATCAAGTCCAACCGTACATGTCCACTACTGAACCATATCTCTGACCACCTCATCTATCCATTTTTTAAATACCTCCAGTGATAGTGACTGTACCACTTCCCTAGGTAACCCATTCCAGTGCCTGATAATCGTTTCAGTGAAGACATTTTTCCTGATATTCCATCTGAGCCTCACCTGGCACAACTTGAGGCCATTTCCTCTTGCCCTATCACTTGTAACTTGGGAGAATAGACAAGCACCCACCTTGCTACACCCTCCTTTGAGGTAGTTGTAGACAGTGACAAGGTCTCCCCTCAGCCTCCTTTTCTCCAAGCTAAACAGCCCCAGTTCCCTCAGCCGCTCCTCATAAGGCTTGCTCTCCAACCCCTGCACCAGCTTTGTTGCCCTTTCTGGACATGCACCAGTACCTCAATGTCCTTCTTGTCATGAAGAGCCCAAAACTGGATACAGTATTCAAGGTACGGTCTCACCAAGGCTGAGTACAGGGGAAGGATGACTTCCCTGGTCCTGCTGGCCACACTATTTCTGATATAAGCCAGGATGTCCATTGGCCTTCTTGGACACCTGGGCACACTGCTGGCTCATATTCATCTGGCTGTCTACCAAGATCCCTGAGTCTTTTTCCACTAGGCAGATTTCCAACCACTCTTTCCCAAGCCTGTAGCATTGCATGGGGTTGTTGTGAGGCAGGTGCAGGACCCACCACTTGGCCTTATTGAACCTCATACAGTTGGTTGCAGCCCATTGATCCGATTCGTCCAGATCCTTCTGTAGAACCTTCCTACCATCAAGCATATCAATACTTCCACTCAGCTGTCACCTGCAAACCTGCTGAGGGTGCACTCAATTCCTTTGTCCAGATCATTGATGAAGAAGTTAATCAGAACTGGCCCCAATACTAAGCCCTTGGAAATGCTACTTGTGACTGAATTCAACTGTATCTAACTCCATTTACCACCACTCTTTGGGCCTGACTATCCAGCTGGTTTTTTTACCCAGCAGAGACTATGCCCTTTCAGGCCATTGACAGACAATTTCTCAAGGAGAATATTGTGGGAAATCGTGTCAAAGGCTTTACTAAAGTCCTGATACACCACATCCACAGCCTTTCCCTAGTCCACTAAGCTGGTGAATTTGTCATAGAAGGAGATCAGGTTATTCAGGCAGGGCCTGCCTTTCATAAACCCATGCTGACTGGGCCTGATAATCTGGTTGTCCTGTGTGTGCTGTGTGATAGCACTCAAGATGATCTGCTCAATGACCTTCCCTGGCACCGAGGTCAGACTGACAGACCTGTAGTTCCTCGGATCCTCCCTCTAGTCCTTCTTGTAAATGGGTGTAATGTTTGCCATCCTCCAGTCAAATGGAACCTCCCCAGTCAGCCAGGACTGTTGACAGATGATGGGAAGTGGTTTGGTGAACACCTCTGCCAGCTCCCTCAATATCCTCAGGGACCCCTTCCAGGCCCACAGACTTGTGAATGTCTAATTGGCTGAGGAGGTCTCTAACCATTTCCTCCTGGATCATGGGAACTTCGTTCTGCTCCCCATCACTGTCTAATGGCTTAGGGGGCTGGGTACTCAGAGAATAGTTGAGCTTACTATTAAAGACTGAGGCAAAGAAGGCTTTAAGTATCTCAGCTTTATCCTCATCCCTCATCACTATTGCTCCCCAACCATCCAGTAAAAGATGAAGATTCTCTTTGGCTCTCCTTTTGTTGTTAATATATTTATAGAAACATTTTTTTTATTATCTTTCACAGAGTCGGCCAATTGAAGTTCTAGTAGGGCTTTAGCCCTTCTGATTTTCTCTCTGCAAGACCTCAATTCATCCTTGTAGTCATCCTGAAATGTCTGTTTCTTCTTCCAAAGCTCATAGACTTTTCTCTTTTTTCTGGGATCCACCCAAATCTCTGCTCAAGCAAGCCAATTTTCTTCACCACCAGCTCATTTTTTGTCACATGGGGATGGCCTGCTCCTCCAGGATTTCCTTTTTGAAGAGCATCCAGCCTTCTTGGGCTACTTTTCCCTTTAGGACTGCCTCCCAAGAGACTCTATCAACAAGACTTCCAAACAGTCCAAAGTCTGCCCTCCAGAAGTCCAAATTCTACTGACTCCTCCCTCCTTGCTTCTCCAAGATTCAAGAATGTTATCATTTCATGATCGCTGTGCCCCAGGCAGTGATCCTCCAACTGTCACATTTCCCACAAGGCCTTCACTATTCACAAAGCAGATCACCTTCCCTAGTTAGTTCAGTCACTAGCTGTGTCAGGAAGTTGTCTTCCAAACACTCCAGGAACCTCCTAGACTGTTTACTTTCTGTTATATTATATTTCCAGCACACATTTGGTAAGTTAAAATCCCCCACAAGAACAAGGGCTAGCGATCATAAGACTTCTCACAGCTGCTTGTAGAATATCTCATCTGTCTCTTCTTCCTGGCTGGGTGGTCTATAGCAGACTCCCACCATGATATCTTCATTATCAGACATTCTGCTGATTTTTACCCATAGACGCTCAACCATATCATCCCTATAATTGAGCTCAAGGCAATCAAAGCACTGCAACATAGAGGGCTACCCCACCACCTCTCCTTCTTTACCTATCATGCCTGAGGAGTTTATAGCCAGCCATGGCAGCACTCCAGTTATGTGATTCATCCCACCATATTTCTGTGATGGGAATTATATCATAGTTTTCTTGCTGCACAATGGTTTCTAATTCCTCCTGTTTGTTGCCCACACTGTGTGCACTGGTGTAGGTGTATTTCAGTTGGGCTACTGATCCCACCACTCTTCTAAATGGAATAGTCTTGGTTCCTAAGTGACTACTCGCTGTTGTTTCTAACCCATCAATAACTTTTGCATCTTTGCTGCCACTTGAAGTAATATCCCCCACCTCCTCTGAGGCGGCAGACCAAAGAGCCTTGCTAGCAAACTGCCCATTAGACACTGGAGTGCCATCCCCAGGCTTATTTCTAGCAATCTTGGTTTCATCCTTCTGCTCCCTTGGATCTAGTTTAAAGCTCTTTTGATGAGTCCTGCTAACTTCTTGGAAAGCATCCTTTTTCCCCTTGGAGACAGGTTTACTCCATCTTTTGCTGGGAGGCCTGGTGTTGTGTAGGTCAATCTATGGTCAAAAAGCCCAAAATTTTGCTCCTCACACCAGACTCGGAGTCAGGTATTTATTTCCTGGCTCTTTCTAATCCTCCCTTCATCGTTCCCTTTAATAGGAATGACAGAGGAAAACATGACCTGTGCACCTGATCCCTTCACCACTTGTCCCAGGGCCCTGAAGTCCCTCTAAAATTGCTGTCATGATTCTTGTTAAGGTTTCAGTACTGCCTATTTGAAAAATCAATAATGGGTAGTAATCTGTGGGCCTTACCAGAGTTGGAAGTTTTCTTTCCACATCTTTAACCCAGGACCCAGGTAGGCAGCAGACTTCCCTATGAAAAGGGTCCAGTCTGCATATCAGGCCTTCTGTTCCTTTCAGAAAGGAGTTCCCTATGACAATGACCAGTCTTTTCTCCCTTATGGAAGCCATTGTGATGCAGGGATTAGATGTGGGGCTTAGGGTGTCTTAACCTTTGGAATATTTCTAGGCTGCGGGAACCGTTGTCCACATTAAGGTTGGGTTCCATTTGCAGAGCTTTGTATCTGTTGTGCAAGGGAACCTGGGAGGCTGAGGTTGTCACAGGGAAGACACACTTGCTGCACTGGGCAGGAACTTGCTGCCATTCACTCTCATCTCCTAAATTTCTCTATTCAGGTGAATTTCTCTTACCTGCACAAAGTGACAAGTAAAAGGGAAGAGTGTCTGACCAGTAAGAGGATCCAAGATATTGACTCACCTTCTGTGAAAGAGGCCACGTAAGGTTCAGCTAACAGTAGACACTGTGAAAGGATAGCATATGCTCAGGAAGGAAGAGTCTTTTGAAATTTTAGCTTTTTAATATGAAGGAAGTTGACTGAGTTTATATTTCAAATGTTTATTATTTGGCCCAATTTCAACAGATTTTGAAGGGGCCAGCAAAAAACACATCCCTGACCGGTATTTCAAGCTTCTGCTGGAAAGGAGGGGGGTTCTGTTCAAAGAAACATGACAAAAATAATGTATTGCTAAACCACTTTGTCTGAAATTAAAATAAAATGCAAAAATAAAAAAAATCTTAGCCTGAGGCTGACACAAAACATGGAGAAATTTCCACCCAAAGGACTGAAGTTGTGCCAGGTTATAAGCAACTGAATATCAGGGACTTCTTGTGGGGACTGATAATTAAAATTATTGATAATATTAATTTTATTTATAATGCTACAATCTTGCCTATAATAACTGACAATTGTCACTCTTATGTAGGCTAAAAGCAAAGGCATATAATTTACCACAACTATGTAGACAAACAGCCACATAATTATGTATCTTTCTTTTACAGCAAAGTGAGTGAGATAAGAGGTGATGAAGGATTTTGCTACTCCAAAGAAATAGGATTTTCATTGGTTTTGCCAGTTGTGCAGATTTGGTTTTGTACAGCCATATTTTCTTTTAAATCCTGAGGAGCAGGCATTTGTCCCCTAGGATAATTTTTCAAACATGTATGAAAATATACCTAGTTACTGTGTAGAGTGAACAAAATCCATATCCAATATCCATACCCAATTATGTTCCATTAGTCACCTTTTCCTCCACCCTCTCCTTCCTTCCTTCTTATATTGCTTTTACCAAAGACACCTGTCCTTTTATTAAATATTGAACATATTGAGGATGTCATCCTCAAGCTACTGAGTACCAACTTTTCACTTGACATTTTGCTAGAAAAACTCTGTTTTCTTAAGACTGAGTCCTGTAAGCTCTATTATCATCAGTATTGCTGATCACTGTACTCTTCTAGTTTACCTAAATAAGTAGCAGTCCACTTAACCTTTAAGAACTCTAGCACCTCTAATAAAAGCCTTGTTATTTTTCTCCTCGTATCCCAACACCTTACTTGTCAAAGGTCAGTAAGGGAGTGTTTACCATTCAGCTTCAGAAACATCTCTCAGCAAATGATATGAATGAAGAATTACAGTCAGGTATTGTCTTGCATATAATACTTCCAAATTGCAGTCTGAGGTTGGAGGGGTCTCTGTCTTGTCTCATGTCTGTTTTATAATGGTTTTCACTTGGCTTAAACTTGGAAGGGGGGAAGGGACTAAGCTGTAATAACTCAATATAGTAGAAGCCTAAATTAGTGTAAGTAAGGATCTAATCTACATGCAATGTAAGTGACATCATATGCATGTGGAAGTGTATAATTTGTACATTTTTCCTTATTCAGTCCAGCCTAAGCTCTCTGTAAATATAACTTTCTGATCTATAATTGAAATAACAATTTAAAAACAAACAAAAAAACCCCAGCCAAAATATTACTAATTTCTCTTGTCAGCTGTTCTCTTTTCTATTATTGCCAATGAAAATTCCTCTTGATTGTCAAGGCATGTGCCTAGGATTCTTGAGTCCTTTGTTTAAACCTTTCTCTTAAAGACAAAAATTGTTTTGTCAAGCTTTCTTATAATCACTGGAATGTATTTACTGCTACTATACCTGTACCACTTCCTGTTCATAGAAGGTGTAAAATGTCTGTCTTTCCCACTTTAGAACATAATGCCTCCAATTGTCTCTTCACACCTTTCTTACATCTTTATACAGGAACACATGTAGTCCTTCATCTGTGTTAAATGTATGTTGCAGTAAGCATGAATACTAGAACCAGATTTTGCATTAACCTATTAATGTAGAAACCTCTTTGGTCCATCACAGAGCACCACACTGACTTTAAAATCATGCTGCCCTTTACTATAACCTTTATGGCACACTCTACTGGTTGTATTATGCAGTAGCTTTGTAAGACAGTAATATTATGCCTGATAACTCTGATGTCCTGTCACACCTCAGAGAACACACCAATCACCCAAATCCTAGATGGTAATCAGCCTGCTCACCATCATTTTTCTGAGAGAGAGTATAGCCGTGCTTTTGTGCAATGCAGGAAACTATGATGTGCTTTTCATTTCTTTTTTTTGGTTACATTAAAAGATGCTGCCTATGCCACCACACAGGATTTTCCTAAATTATTTTCGGTGCCAGAAATGCAGTGCTGAGTTGTACAAGGTAGTGGGATTGCATTCATAGTAAGTACTAAAAAGGGAAATTACTTTGGTCATAAAAGGGGATAACAAGTATTTCCAGTAGTGGGAGGTCTTTAACTGTTCAGTAATAGTGCATGAAAGGATCTGTAGACACCACATCAGTTCAAGGCAAGACTATGGCTCTGCCATTTGCCATTAAACAGATCAGAAAGCAGCCTGTCATTTAGAGGAAGAAGTTGGTGTTTTCTAGTCCTCCTTTTTCTAGCTATGAAAATAATTGGAGTCTGCCACTGCTTAAACCACAGTATACTTTTCCATCACGCATAGTTACACAGGCTGCACATTATCATTCTAATACACTTTTGAGTAACAAAGCAAATGCTCTGTATATTTCTCATTCTTCAGTATGAAAGAGTTACAGAAGTACCACATACGCTGCCCATACATGTAGTACAGGCACCCATTCTCCCTTGCATGACTAGGAAGGTTGTGCTAATCTCCTCAAATTTAAAGGTTTGGAGGGCACACTTAAGCCTCAACAATTATAATGGTCTGAGTGTGGGTCACCACCCCTACAAGAGGAGATTAAGGGATAAGAATGACTAGTGGTGACACCCCAAAATTTCATGCCACAAATCCCTTCATACTTCAACGACCTTCAAATCCAACTTTCCCCGCACCTTCCTGGCCAAACGTATGTTTCTTCTAGAGCTCTATCTTACAAATATTCCTGTTTCAAAGCATCACTGCCTTTCCACACATGCTCTAAATTCTGTCACCCAAATTCCATGGTTGTTTGGCCCAGACCTCTAAAGATCAGAGGTCTGGGCCAAAAGGATTCGATGATACCTTTTACTCAACAGTCCTCATGGAATTTACAGACTGGGAAAAGAACAAAATAAACAAAAAAACCAACCCACCCACCCACCCCCCCCCAAAAAAAAAAACCCAACCCCCATAATAAATACACATACAAAAGCTCTACCAGATTCACTCTACTGTTACTAATAAAACCATCGTTTTGGCTTATTCTTCAAAATATGTCATTCTACTCAGGGACATTATTATCTCTTCCTAGTGTAAAAGAGGTTTAAAGCAATAAAACATTTCAGCTAAAAACTGTTATCTGTCTTTTGAATCAAATGCATGTCCGTATGGTCTAGTTTATATTTGAAAAGTCAGTATCTTTTTATCAATACTTAAACAAAATCTTAATATCCTTTCTCTTATTGCACCAATAAATATAAATCTAGGAAGGAAGTGCATTAGAGACATTACCTAGTGTATTGGATGTGTGTTGTAGGGGGGGAGGGGTGTTTTTTTGTAGTGGTGGAAAGGCCACCTTGTTAGAGCAAAAAGCTCCCCTAGCTCCAAGGCAGAGATCCCCCAGCCCAGGCTGGGCCAATGAGCACTAGAGAAATGCCTCTGAGAGTCCATATTTGTGAGGGGAATGATTGTCCTGAAAAGAAGAAGGTGTGGTACCTGGAGGAGAGGCTGCTGACCTGAACAAAAGATGACCATTGGCTTAAACAAAGGACAGGCAGACAGAGAGAGAGAGCTTTGCTGACAGAGGAAAGAGGAGGAAAGACGAAGACCCACACACAGTTCACCTGATGGAGCGGGAGAAGGCAAAGGAGGTTCACCAGCCCGTGGAGATTCAGTTCAGCAACAGAGCACAGACCCATGTGTAGGCCACGGAGGACTCCACACTGGAGCAGAGAAGCTGAGCCTGAGGCAAGTGTGACTGTAATTGGGACCCCAAGAGTTGCTCAGTGCCAGAGTCGGGGTGGACCCCCAGAGTAGAGGGTGAGTCTGCAGCCTGTGGATTTCCCCATGCCAGAGCCAGGAGCTGAGCCCAAAGAGGTCCATGACTCCATGGGAAACTTGCTTTGGAACAGCTTGTTCCTAGACTTCCACACCAGGAAGAGTGGCAGAGGTGAACTGACTGTAATCCCATTCCCTGCCCCCTGTGTTGCTGGGGGGGAAGGTAGAGACATCACGAGCAAAGTGATCTGAGCCTGGAAAGAAGAGAGGGGTGGGGGACGTGTTGCAAGATGTGGTTGTTATGTCTCATTGCATAACTTAGATGACATGGCAATGAGTTAAATTGATTTTTCTTCTCCAAGTTGAGTGACCATAACTGGTCAGTGAGCCATCCCTGTCCTTCATTTCTAATCCTGTGCCCACTTTGTTGCGACTCCCATCCCATGTCACCGAGCAGGGGAAGTGAATGCAGGACCTTATGGTCTCACTATGGGTCAAACCACCACACCTCGTTAGCTCCAAAATTTGTGCAAATTATCCATGTTTATCACAAAAATAGGCAGAACAGCAAAAAAAACAAAAAAAAAATAGTAGTGTGGACAAATGTAATAATATGTCTGTGTCTTCACGTAAAATATTATGATTTTGTACTTTACTAAAACCCAATTCTTAGCCATTTCATCTTTTCCCCTGTACTTAGCATTGGTGAGGCCGCACCTTGAATACTGTATCCAGTTTTGGGCCCCTCACTACAAGAAGGACATTGAGGCACATGAGCATGTCCAGAGCAGGGCAGTGAAGCTGGTAAAGGGGTGGGAGAACAAGCCTTATGAGGATCGGCTAAGGGAACTGGGGTTGCTACCTGAAAGGAGATTGTAGGGAGGCAGGTACATGTCTTTTCTCCCAGGTAACTAGTGATAGAACAAGAGGCAATGGCCTTAAGGTAGGGCAAGGGAGGTACAGATTGGATGTCAGGAAGTACTTCACTGAAAGGGTTATCAGGCACTGGAATGGGCTTCCTAGGGAGGTGGTTGATTCACCATCCCTGGAGGTGTTTAAAAGACAGTTAGATGTGGTGCTCAGAGATATGGTTTAGTAGTGGATAGGTATGGTTGGACTTGATGATCTCAGAGGTCTTTTCCAACCAGGAGATTCTATGATTCTATGTTACCAAAAATTGATGCATGCTATTTCTACTGTTAACCAGACAAGATATACAACTCTATTCAATCATATACTGGTATGGAAGGAATTAAATAATGTCATAGGTAACATGGACAGTTGAAGGAAGTTGCAGTAGGCAGCAAGGAAGGTGAAAATTAAATGAAAGAAGAAATTCTGATATTCCTTATTTGAAGCTCCCCTATTGAAGACTAGGATTGGGCATGACCTTGATCTTGCATCACTGCTGGCAGAAACAGGGGGTCCACCAGCTCTGCCTATGCTCAGCAAGGGATCAGATGCTGTATAAAGGAGCTCTCTTTTGTTACTGAGACCTGTTTTAATGCTCTTCCCAGGCCACAAGCTAAACATTACATTTTCTTTTTACCTATCTTTAGAATTACTTTGGTTGTGTTTTATTCTGTGCCATTAGCTTCTGAGATGTAGAGAATAACTTAAGTGTTTTACATTTAATGACTAACAGACATTGAAATTTTTTAGTTTAGTGTATCAGGAAATAATAAGTTTTAAAAAGTCCTTTAAAAACAAAATAACTTATAGCACTTCTTGAAATGTATTTCCTGGATTTGAAAACATGGTTGCTATTAAATATTTGTCAAAAAGGAGGAAGAGTTTTGTGTGGTTTTCATTTTTTGTATTTTTTAGTAGACAGATCACTGCCAAGTAGGATAGGTGTTATTTAGGGTAGCAAAGAGAAGATATACCAAGGTCTTCTGTCTTTTGTTACTATGTATTTATGATTTATGCTGGTGAGCTGCCGTGTGGTTAACATCTTTCACTTTTTAGGTTTCTTTTTTTCATCTTTTCTCTTTTCCTTCCCTTCTCTTTCCAACAACCCTGTGAGTCATTCTTTATATTAAATGCTTTCTTCTTCCACCATCCTCAGCTTTCCAATTTCTACCCAAACCTGATAATCTCTGCAGACAACATGGAAGTGAATGTTGCTTTTCCAATAGTTATGTGTTCAAAAACTAGTCACACTGTAGCTCCACGGGAAGATTAACTCTGCAGCTGTAAATATTTGCAGAGGTACAATAAAAAACACTTTAGTTGCTCCTGCCTTTTGAGATCTTCTGTTCTGAAGATTGTACTTATGTACAAGAAAAATCTGTTACTCTTCCCTTCTTCTGACTATAATTCCCTTTTATTGGAGACAGGAGACAGTTCTGATCCCACCTCATGTTATGGTTGAAGCTAAGGAAGAGAGACCAGAGAAGCATATGTGATAATTCTAGCAGCCACTCTTTTAAAACTGCAGTAGTTGCATAGTCTGAAGTTCCAGATGTAATAGGATAAAATGTTAGCTCTTTAGGTGTTTTAGAGGTACAAGTATTTCCTTTGCTACAGAAGTGAGAACTCCCATTCAAAAGAGAGCACGGCATTGACTTCAACAGTCATTCAGTAACCTTCATAATGTGAATAATAAAAATGAACTGGGGACTGAAGCAAAAGTGCTATATATCTTTCCCGAATCTGTCCATGTCCTGGATATCGTAAAGCTTTCAACCAAATCTTTCTTCCTGTTATCTATCAACATACAATAATACCTTGGGAGAGCTTCTCAACACCTATGTCCAGCTGCTAAGCAGCATGTAAAGTAATTTGTGTGTATTTTTCTTGAAAATATGGTTGAATGGTTCCTAAGAATCCTACTACCAGAATGAATTTTCATTGGTATGCTACCCATCATGCTTTAAGTTTTGAAAAACAGCAACTCAGATGATTTTTTCCCTATTGCCTGTAAAAAGAAAGATTACAGTCCTTTAGACAGCAAGTGACTAAACAGCAGCTTATTCATAGGTAAGTTAAAAAGTGGTTCCCAGTCTTCAAAACTATAATGATTTGCTTTCATCATTTAACAGGGTTTAGGTCTGGTTTTGTGTCACCTCAAATTTAAGAAAAAAAAAAAAAAGTATAAAAAATTTTCAGTTTGAGAACAAAGGTATTAAGACTACTAGAACCAAAACCCAATAATTTTTAAAGTCCATGAATATTATAAAATTTGGATATGAAAGTTGATATAATGGATATTTAGCTATGGATCAGGCAAATACAGTATATGGCTATTATATGTATATATTTACTACCTGGTAAATATAGTGGTGACACTGGTATCACTTCCATGTGTATATTACTTTTGGTCAATTCATTTTCTTATTTAATCATAGTTATATACAATCAATAAGATCAGATAAAAGAGTATTACTACCTGAAGGCTGAATGACAAGGGAGTACAATGCCACAGATATATCTAAACGAAAAGAAAAAGTTTGCTGTAATTCTAGAAGATCCAGAAACTCCCAAGACCCTGCAGATGTTGAGGTCTCAGATCAATGGTCTAAACTAATCTGCTACATCTATTTTAGCTGGATTTTTAACAATAATGTGAAACAACAGAAAAAAGGTCTTAAATGTTGGAAAGTATTATCAGGTGAAGTTTGAGTAGGGGGTGATATGGACCTGAATTTGCAAACTGATTTTGAAAATTTGATATTGATTTGCAACAATTTGTAAACTGATCGAGGAAGGAAAAACTTCTCATAGTAAGAAGTTTTATTTACACCAGGCAGGGATGTTACATCACATCATAGGATGCTCACAGTCCTACTGCATGCATTCAATCAGCCATTAGACAAATTCATGCATCAGCTTTCAGCATCAGTAACCTAAAGTAAGGCCTCTAAGATAAAAGGTCAGTATTTTGGCTATAAACCTATAGTATACGCTTGACCTTGAAAGACATATTGAAGAGCAAATATTTTAACATTTAAAATATCTGTGATTTTTCTATCTTTTCTAAATCATTTGTCTGCCTGTTAGGTTCTTTAACATCCATATTTCCTGATGAAAGGATACTTCATGACTCCTCACCATTTATAGTGTTCATCTCAAGTCATGGACATTAATTTTCTTTCCTTAATAATTTTGAGTAATCAGTTATGACAATATAGGACCTTTTCTTCTTTGTTATTTATTATGACTCTCCCATACCAACAACTTTTAAGTATCTTTCTACACTCTCATTCACAAGGTACCTTTTCAATGTACTTCTGAACAAACGTAACGTCTCTTTAAATGTCTAGTGTATTAGTTATGCACGGTAGTTATGCAAGCAAACAAATCTGTCCAGGCAATGAAAGGATTTGTAAAGAATATCTAGGCTGCCTTTAGGAGACTAGGCCAAAAAATGAATCTATGCCCTGCACACTGCTGAGCAGAGCTCTGTGAGATCTCAGCATGTTTCACCTGGGATTCAAGTTTCTTGCAACTGCATTATACACGGAGAGCCTGAGCTTAAAAATCCCACTTATCAAATGTGGTGATATCTTGTTAGCCCAAGTGACATTGGGTCTTTGTGTCAGGACACGTATAGAATGAGAGGAAATGGTTCAAGATGCATCAGAGGATGTTTAGATCGGATATTAGGAAAAACTTCTTCACTGAAAAGGTAGTCAAACATTGGAACAGGCTGCCCAGGGAAGTGGTGGAGTCACCTTCCCTGATGGTATTTAGAAGATGGGTAAACAGGGTGCTTAGGGACATGGCTTAGTGGTAGAATTAGTAGTGTTAGGTTTATGGTTAGACTCACTGATCTTAAAGGTCTTTTCCAACCACTATGATTATATGATTCTATGACAATGTTGTTTCTGTCTTACATGTAGGCAATAGAGTTGGATTTCCCCTTAGTCTGCTCTGAAAGTCATTGCAGCTGGAGTGAACACAGACATACACTGTGGACAGCTACCGGATTTGTGCTTGTGTAGAGAAGTGGGCCTTAGTTTGATAAACACTTCTGAGATGTACTGGATGGTGACAGCAGGGATGAGTATAGACAACACAAAGTTATCCAGCATTTTCTGATCAAAGGTCAGCGACATTTCCCAGTTCCTCCTTTTACCTTTCCTCTACATTAAGTTCTTAACCAATGGGTATAAGTCACAGACTACCAATAGTTTTTTTGTCTTCAAAGACTAAATCACCTAATAAGTGTACTACCCGGACCATGGTTTGCCAGTCAGAACTTATGTAAAGAGAGAGAAATATTGCCACCCTTAGACCTGAAGGAAAAAATATTTCAAATAACATTGAAACAAGAACATTGTAAGTCACCCTGTATTCCTCTTTGTACCCCAACACAAGGAATATTGATTTTTTGCCAATGCCGTGGATAAGGTTGCCCTGGAATAGTACTGAATTCAACTTTCTCCCCCACAAAATCTGTAGACTTATGTTTATAACACTCCTCTGGGAATCACAGGATTGTGTTTCCTTTGGTATATTAAAGTGCTTTCTGACATACTCAGTATGAGCTATGGTATTATGGACAATATATGGAAGACAAGGGAAAAAAAAAATCTTCCTTTAGTCTTGTTCAAAGGAAGTGTGTCACCCACTATTGTACTTCTGGGGGGCCTAACAAGCCAGAGCCTGAGTAAGAGGGACTCTATTAAAACTACAGTGTTCCTAATTGTTAAAAAAATCAAGATTTTTGTCACCCAAGGCACTCCATTCTAGAAAAATCGCAAATAGCCGGAGTTCAGACAACTCTTTTATGGGAACTAATTTCATCTTTTGTTGTTCTTTCCATTCAAAACCTGTTTCATAGTGAGAAATTAGCCATCTATTTCTAAAGTAGTTGGTGTTTTTTTTTTTTTTTTTTTTTCTCTTTAGTGATTCCTGGGTGTGTACTCTTTTTTATGGATTAGAAATAAATTATGCCAAGCAAAAGATTTTACTGGTGACAGCACCTGCCTCCCTGCTCTTGCATCTCTGCAGGCCCCTCTTCATAACTACATCAACAGCATGTTTGGATGAAGCAATTTTGTGGGGTGTTCCCATGCTCTCAGTAATTAAGACACATCAAACTACTGTCTATCTGTTCTGTTTCTGCAATGTGATCACGGTCATGATTCAACAATGGTAATCATCTCAAAAAGGCAACTCTAAAGCTGTTTCACCTCTGGTCAGTGAATAGCATTTAGGTGAGAGAAGATTCAGGCCTCATGTCTATCCCTGCAGACATTCACTCAACCACTTCCACACTAAAGAAACCAGCCAAAGTAATCAGGAGGTTTCTTACTTGTTACTTTACCAAACTGAGATACAAGAGTAAAAAACAGAAAGCACATTGACTCAAGCAGAAAGCATGCTGGAGAAGTATACTGAGTAAGCCACCCACACCCAGGTAAAGTTAAAAACTCCTGAGTTATCAAGTCTTTAAAATAAATTCAAGGCAGACTTCCTTACAGTTTTAAAGCTATGGATATCTGTAATATTCTTACCTTGTTTTATTCCACAGGAAGAAGACGAAGACACCTGTAAAACATAATGCCAGAAAAGTTCACCAAATCACCAAACCTGATGCTCATGTGGTCTTCTCCCTTTTTTATATCATAAACTCCATGTATCACTCAATTTCATGCAAACCCTAAGGTTTTAATTAGACCAAAGAATTTCAGAATAAATTCTGTGTTACAGAAAGAGAAGAGGAGATCAAGGCATTAGTAATGCCAAAGGATCCTTTGATGTTAGAAAACTGACAAAGTGAGAGTTGCCCTGATGATTCCCAAAAGCTGAACCACATCTTATGTTGCAGAAGAAGTTGAAAACACCTCTCTCCCTGGCACACCTCCCCCCACCCACACACACAGCCCTACCAGCATCTTGATCCCTGTCAATCTAAATCTGGTTTGACCCTAATCAGACAATCAGCCCAATTCTCAACTCGAAGCAAACCACGGCCACCAGAACCCAAAGAAAATAGTTTGTTGCTTTGTTAACTCACTTTGCCCTTTGCTAACTCACAATACAGTTCTCGGTGACCTATTGCCCTATAGCTAGTTGTGGTCAATCTCTGATACAATGAAGACCAGGAAGAACAAAGAGGATGCCCACCTCAGAATACAGCATGCTAATTACAGCTGGACATATCCCTGAGAGTTTCCATCCTGTTTTGCAGGTACAACAAATGATATATTAGAAGTATCAACATTTCTAGGTTCTAGTAAAGGAGAAAGTGGATAAGTTTGCACTATAGGGGAGAGAGATCCAAGCTAGCTCAGGAAAAAGCTAAAACTAGGAGCAACATAGCAACATCAGCAGACCTACACTAGCCAAAGCATAATGCAATGCAGCAATTATGCATCTGCATTGCTTCCAGGACCCTGAGTATTTCTGTTCAGCATTGTACAGACGTGTAGATCTACCAGCTCATATGGAGCTAGCCTGAAAATCTTAAACAGAATTCTGCACTGTAAGGCAGCTCACCCTTCATACATGCTTCCTATTCTTTCAGGTCATGCAAGGAAGAACTCTTAGGTGTTAAACACATTCAGTATCTGGCAACGTAGCATCTCCTTTGCATTATTAGAAACTGCTGTATCCCTTCTTGACAACAGCTACTTGCTGAATATTTTCCCTAGCACTAACCAGGCAGGACTAAACCCTGTCCATTTCTAGAAAATTTCAATGACTAGTTTACATCCAATATCGTTGTGTATTCAACAACAAGAGCATAGGAGAAATCCTTCAAATAGGCAATGTCTCTTTTTTAAGAATAGTCTCAGGAAAATAGGTAGATTCTGTTTTGGTTTTTTTTTCATTATTGTCCTTCTTGTTCTTTTTTTAGTGGAAAGTGTATACAATTTAAACATGAACACTAGTATCCTTTGCTTCCTCTCACAGTTATTCCTTTTTCACCTATATATTTTTATACACAATTTGAGAACTGACCTGCCTAGTACCCACCTGCTCTCCTCAGAAAATCTATTCCTCCATCCTACACATTGATCATTTTAAACAAATTAAAACATGGAGAGCAAAGCCACATTAACTTCCTTCCTTCCTTAATCCCTTGAGGAACAACCTTTCCAGAATTGACTGTGGGTCTTATTTGACTAACTTTTGCACTTTTGGTTAGTCCTTGGCTACAGCAGTGAGAAGATATTTCCTGTGTTGTAGAGTGTAATAAGAGCAACAGATTTTACCCTGAGCAGTGAGCTGAACAAGGGAGGAAATTGGAGGGCCTTGCAGTAATTAATCATTGCACGATGAGACCTGTCAAAACCCTTTCTAAAGCTGATATTGCTATCAATAACCAGCTCGTACATCTGTGATTGTTTAAAATATCAGCCTATACTGCAATCAACATATTTTACACTTACACTTCTGTTTTATTTACCAAATATAATTCTCCTAAGTACTATATGTGCTACAGTGTTTGCCAGATGACAGCGTTGCTGATCTTAATATCTAAACTAAATGCTATTTTGCCCATAGTAAGTATTCAACAAATCCCATGAGCTATAAAATAAAGTACCAGCTAAAATACATTTGTATCTAGTCTAAATTCCATTGGTAAGAAAAAAATATCACCAAATATTTGTACTCTGGATGTCGGCTTATGGTTGAAAGAAAAAAGAGAGAAGTATCTCAGAGTAGTTTAATGTCATACTGAAAGTTAAAATAAATAATAGCTGCCAGATTCTCAGCTGATATGAATGAGTAATTCAACTTTAACTGTAGAAAATTATGTTGCTTTACACCAATTGAGAATCTGGTCTATGTTCCCAAGCAAATCTGAACCTAAATTCTATATTTTCTAAATTTTATATTTTATCTCACTAGTTGAAAACAGGAGCAACACAGACTTCCTCTAAAAACTACTATCTTGCTCTTTCCTTTCTCAAATGTCTATGTGCTTTGCAGAATAGGCTAAGAAGTTAGAGGTAAGGCTCAATTTACCTCTAATATTATCTTACTTAACAAGAAAAAGATCGAAATTGCTTGTCCTCTAACTCAGTGGCTGCATGCAGTTTGTGAGACACTCTCCTGTTGCCTGCAGCCACAGAATATTAAAAAGTTCAAATAGAGGTAAACAAGGAAAATAAAAGACGATGCTGACCACAGTCAATTAGTTGTCTGGTACTGTTTTTCAGGGATTTCTGTGTTTCACATGATGATAACTTAGTATTCTATTTCTTCCAGATCCCACTGTAAGGGAATTAACTCTGATTGGAGACTGTGTGAAGAACTTACTTGGATAACTCAGAGTCATGCTCCAAGACACTGGCTACACACTTAATATATAGACTGTGTGCAATCTTTTGTGTTTTGTCTGTAGAGTCCTATAGAACTTAAGCTATCTCCATTTATTTCCAAGATTCTGAATGTAGTTATGTCCTTAATGTTGAGCATGCGTTACACAGGTAGCTCCTGAGCAACTGGATTCTGCTCCTTGATGTCAGAGTAAACTATGAAATGTCAGTTATGGGACACTTTAGGGGAGAAGAAACACAAAAGTCCTAGGACTTCTGGAGCCAAAGCAGGGAGGCCAGGATGGAAGGCTGTGATTGATAAAATATCACTTGAAGAGCCGTGTCATAGAGGATGGGAATGCGAGAGGTTGCCAGCATTTTCTGGCTGTAGAAAAGTATTCAGACTGTAAAAATGTCTCCTCTGGGTTGGCTTCTGGTAGTCAGTGAGCATAGCTTCGCTAACGTCCCATGTCTTACCTCATCCTGTTCCTTGCAAACACTTGGAAAATAAAAACCACCCCTGTTGTTACTTGTGGTCTGGATGTGTTGAGAGCAACCAAATGTGTAACTCTGTCATATAGCATTGGTCTTTGGTGTTCTACCCTTTAAATGACCACAATAAATCCCATTATTTTCTTGCACTCACATGATCAAGATAAATAGGTTATTCTTCTGCACTAACCTACCCTGTTCATTAGCTATCTCTCCAAACTTTTCCACTATTTCCAATGGTGGAAATACAGAAATTCTCAGTCCTTTTTTTTTTTTTCTTGTCACTGATTAAGTATATTAAATAGATTAAAACAATGAAAAAAATCCCTGCAAGAATCCACTCTAACCTCACATATTCAGTGATAACTCTGTGTTTACACGTCAGGACCTGTAAGATAACCTCTTTCACTGTGTACCATGTTAATTCTGAATCACTATTTTTTGAACCAAAATGAAGTACATAACTATATATGTGTCATATATACACGTCTGCAAGCCATGTCATGTCTTAGAGAAACCTAGGTACTTTGTACCAACACGATTGCATTTTGCAACCAAGTTAGCAATCTCACACAAAAGAGTTATTTTGAGAGGATCTACTTCCCATATGTTTATGTTGATTGGCATCCATTACATTTTCCTCTTTTAATTCTTTGGTAACAGAGTCTCACATCAGTCACTCTATTATTTTGCCTAGGATCAATGTCATGCTGACAGCCCTATAATTATGTGGGTTGGCTCATTTAGTCTTTTTAAGCACTGGCACAGTATTATCTTTCTTCCAGTCCTCTGAAATGTCCTTAGTTTTCATAGAGTTATTGCAAATCAACATCCTGGTACACACCAGTTGAATGTGTGCTGGTTTACCACTCACCAGTAATTTACTTCTGTAATCTATTTTACAGAAGTTTCCAGCCAATAAGAATGTTGGACAACTTTGTGTAACTACACTTTGTTGCCTAAGTTGCAGTTTCTGAATAAGAACTTTAACTCTAACCATGTCATCACTGAATTGAGAATAAAACTTCAAAACCTTTTTCCTGTATATTTTTATATAAAAAAATCCAGATAGTTCTACCTTAAAGCATACAGGATGTGTTTTTATATATACATGCTTGCACATGTGTGTGGGTTTATACACACACAAAATCACATACCAAGTTAAAATGAATAACTGAATTACATAATTTTTTTTTTTGTGGTGAAGATAATATTGGTCATGTCTATGCTAACAAGTTATTTAGTACAATAGGAGTCAACAGATCAAGGCAATTGCTGCTCCTACATCTAAATGGTATTTTAGTCAGGGTCTTTGTGCTTAATTTAGTTTGGTTCCCTGCACTGAGTGTCCTCACCATGTAAGTGGTTCTTAGCTATCTAAAAGACAAGTCATATCTATGGATGTTTATGCCTTTACTGGGGCTTGGAGTTGCATTTGGTGTGCAACAAGAGCAGAATGTTTTTCCCTCTGTTAAAAAAAAAACAACAAACCTGTTGCATGCAGTGAAACTGCTCTATAATTCAAATCAATCTGCAGCAAATAGTTTAGCCACGGAATTTGCTTCCAAACTGCAGTGTTGTTCTCAAGGAAAATGTAAATGTACACACAGTCATTAATGATATTTCATCATATTGAAAGCACTTACTAAAGAATGTTTCAGTTAGTTTTTGATTTTTTAACTGACATTTTAGAATCTTTTTTTCACTAAAAATCTACCTCTATTATTAATTTATTGAAGAAAAGCAAAATAGAAATTGAATTTCTCACAGTTTAGCAAGCAATATTAGCTATTTGTTACATCTACTTAACAAAAAAACCAGGTTGAATCTAAAACAGATACCACAAATGAGCTACTGAGAAGAGGGTGCTGAGGGAAATCTAATTCTACCCATGTCAAGCACTTAGATCAATATATGGCTGGACGAACTATTAGTCTAACTACATTCCTTAACGCACAGATTAATTATCATTTTAATAGTTGAAAAAAACAGTTGATTCTTTCATTTGCTCAGTCTTAAAATTAAAAATTGTAATGTTATATGTGTCTTGGACAGAAAATGAATGTCATGAGGTACTTATAGTTGATAAAACATGTGATCATCTTTTTCTGAATATCACAGAGCAGTATGAAAACATTCCTTGCTGTTCTAATATGACAGAACGGCTTGATACAGGTTCCATGCACACAACAGAGATATGAGTAACCTGCCTAGGGGCTGTTGATCCACCTCTGTGACCATGACATAATGCAACATTTATATTTGTTATGTACTTCAAAGCTTACTCAGCTTGTACTAACCTGTAATTTCTAAGGGCTGGAGTATGACCTTCTGTTACTTCAGCCACTGCAATGTATAACATGTTTTAGTTACTGTTTGATTGTAATCTAAAAATATTTTGTTAAGATTTTTGCTAACATTGATTCAATTCCCACTGATTCTAGAACTTAATTTTGCTAAGAAACCAGCTTTCAGTTTCTGGTCTTTGTCTATTCATTGCCAGTTCATAGCCTTTGGATACTGTACAAGCATTGTTCTTTGGCATTAGTTATTTTCCCTCCTCTCTAATATTTTTTCTGCAACATATGGGAAGATATAAGCAATTATAACCTTGCAAACCTTCTCTTTGCTACAGTGAATGTAGAAAGGCTTTCAAGTACTCAGTTGACCAACAAGCATTTGAGAAACAGGTAAAAATACATTTTCACACGTTCTTAAGAAACTTTCATTCTTTGTCCCAAAGCTCAATAACTTCAAAGAAAAAAAATGTTTTAAATAGGGAATTGTTATAATAATTTTTAAATTATTTGAATATGCTTTAGACATATTTAACATATAATATCTTTCCTCTGAAGACCTCAAAGGAATTAAAAATTCATTAATTAAGTACTGTAACATCCTTGAGAGGTATATACCATAGTTATCGCCATTTTACAGATGGAGTAAGTGAAGCACGTGGAAGCTAAGTGGTTTGTCCAAACTAACACATTGCACTGGAGTGTAGCCAGGAGAAATACCCATGCTTTCTAATTTCCGGTGGAACAATAGATTATGCTACACACACCAACCCCCAAAGGCAGGATGTTGCTCTTTCTTCACCAGAAATTGTTGGCTTCCTTTTGAAAAAAATAAAATACAAAACTTCACCTTAGTTCAGATTGTCTAGTAGCTGCCAAGCAGTCTAAAAAGTGTATTAGCATACAAATAATTATAAAGGGTTGTATTCAATGAAAGGCTGAGTTGGAAATGATACTCAAACATTCTGGCTTAATGACAGCCTTCAGTCTTGTACCTTCTTTCCTAACTGCATATCTGACCATCTCAAATTCAGGCATCGCCCTCCATATGACAGCATCCTGACGTAGGTCCAATCATACGAGAGGGCAGAGGCTGTAATCCCTGATTACCTCCGTGAAAAGCTGTGTGACTTGCTCTGGCCAAAATTTTTGTAGTCTACTAGTAGCAGTCTATAAGGTTCTGGAAACCTTCTGATAAATGTCTGTGATGTCTTTGTTATAGCATGCTTTATCCAAAACAAAATTCAGTTTTGAGAGCCAGCACCAAAATTCAGGAACCTTGCTGCTTCCCTTCCTCTTTTTCCTCATGTCCTAACTACTACTGTGTGATTCTCCTCTCTTGAGTATTCTTTCTGACCTCTGACTTGTTTCTTACTTTAGGATACAGCCTTAAAAGGAGAGTAACATATCTGTCTCCATCTTCCCTAATTAATGTGCACCCTAGAAGGAGTTAAAAGACACTTTCCAGAGAAGCACAATATGAAACAGTTGGGTTTGATCGCTTAGGAAGAGTAGGACATTGATTCTGGTTTTCCTTGACAAATTTCTAACTACTAAACTACACCATAAAAGTTAATAAGTGCAACAACTCTGGCCTCTTCTACTCTCTGAGTGAGGAAGAAATAAGTGGACCATGTTCATTTCTTTTGAAATGAAGTGGGCTGTGGGCCTGACAGTGTTTGCTCAAGTTATAATTCAACTTCCTAAGTATATCTCAGTAGTTCCCTTTTCAACATTTTGGCTGCTTTGCATAGAAGATCAGATGCTAGCATGTTGTTTCAGATTGAGTAGTGGGTACAATGTGTTAAAATTTGCCAAAAGCACGAAAATAGTTGAAATTTTTAGTTCTTACAACTTCCTTGTCTTCCAGAATTTGGCAACTATAAAATACTTGAGCTGATTATTTTACTAATTTTTATTTCATGCAACTCCAGCTCATTCTAAAAGGAATTTCACAAGCTTATTTAGAAGGGAAGAATATCATAAATCTGGGGGAAAAAAAAGTATTTATCATTACAAAATTTAACCTTAAGAAAGTACACAAAGATGGTTTTGCCGTTTGCATGACAGATACAGAGATTAATATTCACTCTCAGAACTTCAACCTTACAGAACGTCTGCAGTCTTAGAAAGCATACAATAACCTCTTAGCATGACCTATTATTTGAAAAAATGTGGAGAAATATCTTATCGAATACTTAGGTGTTTTGAATATTAGAAAATCACAACTTACTATAGAGCTAATATATAGATTTATTTTCAACATCAGGATAAACATTTTAAAATAATTTTACAGAGTAAGCATTTTTTTACATATAGAATTATTCTGACCCTTGTTATTGTCCAGACACATTTAAAAAGTTTGAAGGAAACAAACATGATAAAAATATGATCCAAAATTATTCTTAATTTATTTTTAATAATTATTAATAATAATTAATAATTTTATAATTAATTTTATTTGTTGGTGGATTTTTTTTCCATTCTTAAATATTATGCATCAATTATCACGGGATAGACAGTGAATAAATACAATAGTGTGAAAAAAAAAATCACAAGTCTTGTATTTAAAATGAATACACACATACAGATGGTAAAATTTGCCAGTGATGGATGAAAAAAACTTATATGTTAAACTCTTTACATCTACTTTTATGTTACTGTATATTCATTAATTAAAGAGCAAGAGCAAAAAATATATAAAGTTGATGAAAGGTTTACAGACCTAGTGACCTATCACAACCTCAAGGCTTAGTACAGAAACTGAGTGTGACTGCAAATTATTACACCAGCCTTATTAAGATAATGATTTCCCACCTTCCATGCTGCTGCATTGTTATCCATAAGCTCCCAAAGGTCCTTAAGCTTGTTAATAACCATTATAAATGTGCAATGAAGTGAATCAAGACTAAAATGAACTCACCTGAGCCTAAGTAGATTAACCCTGTTCAAGTCCAATGATGTTCGTATAAATTCATCTGGATCTTCTCCCATCAACAAATAGAAAAGTGCAATAAAGCAATAAGACAAGGGTATATTTTATCTATTCTTTTAAAAATTACTGTGGGAAATTATAGAGGACACAGATTCAGGAGTCACTATTTCAACTGCAAAAGAGGGTCACCTTTTACTAGTGGGGACATATCTGGGCTCCTGGGATTATATTTCATGTTCAGCACTTAGCATTCTTGAGTCCTACTCACAGACTGAGGGCACTGTGGCTTGTAAGCTGTCAGCAAAATGTGAATTAAACAAAGCTGGACATCTTCTGCATTAGATTATTGGCTATTCCCTGAGAAAGCCATTGAAAAGATGATGTGTGCAAAAATGAAGAAATATTCACATTCAAAATGAAAATGCAGAGAACAATTTCTGAATTTTTAGACTAGTTTTGTATTTCTGAAGAAAGAAAACAAACTCTGAATTTGTTCTATTTTAGAGAGAAATGAAAACATGTTTATAAAACAGTCTGATAGGATTCATAGGCAATACTTAAATCAGAAAGATAAAATTTACTTAAACATACCAGCAGTGATATTTCATATACAGCCTAATATCTTATTTTTACACATATTTAAGTCACTGTATTTCTGCATGTAATGAATATATATAATTATGCTGGTTTTTAATTTGCAGAAATCTTCAGCTAATATACTGCTAGATTTATAATTATTTATTATGCCTTGTTACAGAATGTGAAAGAGGTGGAATCTAAAGGGAAATTTAAAAGTAGAAATGATGTTTCAATGTTTGAAATGGATAATGAAGAAAGAGTGAACTTATGATGGTGCTTAGATGAACAACGGAAAGAGAAGATAGAATTAAATTACAAAGTTCTGACCATGATGATGTCTGAATTTGATGGGGAAAGACATGACAGGTGGACTTTACGTAGTGTAATGTGAGTCCCAGAAGAGAGAGACAAGTATGGAAGTAATATTTCAGACAGGAATGATAATTTAGACCTGGAAAACCAAATCAGGAATTAGGCAGGAAACCATTTCCCATGACAGCTCAGTCAAGCAGCTGCAGTGTTATTTTTCAAAAATAAATAAGATTCATGGTTTGTATATAATCTGTATGTTGCATGTGAAGAAGAGAGATATCATACAAGGTCAGGAAAAAGAAATCTGGTCCTAGAAGGAAGGCATGGTAGATTCATCTGTTGTGATGGAGCAAGAAGGCCAGGGTGATCTGAAAGAGAAGACACGAATTTGCTATACTGTTGTCAAAAACCAGAACATTCAGTGAAAGAAGAAGGAAGGGAACAAGAAAAACTATTTCTGTTACAGGACTGAATACACAATAAGTGATAATAAAATTAATATAGAAGTGAATTGTTAGAGACCAGATGTAAGAAATGAAAAGGAAAAACCTCAAAAAAAGAACTACAAAGAGACCTCTGAAAAAAATGTGTTATGTAAAGCCTCTCGTACTGGATGATTGGCATCATATCTGTGTGGAGGAAGAGATAGGCAGACAACCATTTTCTTTAATAGGAAAAATCTAACATCAAGAAATATTGTTCATGGTGGACTAAACAGCGGCAACCTGAAGCAAATGTCCTTGTTATCCAAACTGTCCACCTTCTTAGAGATTTATGTTATGCTCTGTCTCTTGCTCTTCCCCATTTATACAGGCAGTGGAAGAAAGACGGTTCTGGAGTGATGTTTTACCAAGAACACAAACACTCTGCTTTTCATTAAGAGTTGAAGCCAGTACAACAGCAGAGGGAAAAGATCTAGGTGCAAAGCCGTCTCTTGATACAAGTGATTCAGCAGGCTCTGATTTAGAAGCTATTTTCACTCCTTGTAGTTCAGTGGTTGATTCTGGGCCATCTCCCCATTCGTCCTCCTGCTGCACCTCTGCCTTCCAATTCTTATCCAATATTCTTATTAAGTGGGTTAATGAACAACTGTTTGCTTTTTTTTCTATGCAATATTCTTATCCTTTACACCACCACCTATTTTGTCTATGTAGCTATATATAGATAAGCTATTTAGAATATTTTAATCAATCTTACAGAAATGCATAAATGTTCAGAGAATAAACTAAAGCAGAAAATTCTACTTTTTACTGTAATTACCTAATTTATGCTTTCCTTAATCCTGGTATCTTTCCAAGAACAGCTAAAGAATAGAAGACAGTAATGTCAACTTTTCAGATTATTTTCAGACGTTCCTTGGAAAGTGATTAAAAATAAGATCATGAAGCATAAGATCACGGAGCTGAGAACCAAAATCATGCAAAAATGAACTATTTAAAAAGGAGAAAAAAAAAGACCTTTGCTGTTAATTTTATAGAAAGGAAAACATGGGTGTTTTTTTTGTTTGGTCACTTTGCTTCATTTTGTTTTAGCTCATCCATCTCAAACAAGATTATGATATTTTCTTATTACTTAGAATAAAACTTGCCAGAACTGGAGTTCCAGTTCCCTATGTTTAACTGTTGTTTTTCCCCATTGAGCAGCAAGAGTTCAGACAGATGTATGCAATAAATTCAGAAATGTTGATCTGCACTGCGGATGAAAGGCTGAATAACAGTATAGTCATAAAACTGAAACTTTTCATACCATGCAAGCAGCCTGTACTATATTTTACTTCACACTTCAAGATATATCACAATGACAGATTTTCTAATGTCAAGATATCATATCAAAAGAATTCAAAGAAGTTTCCCAGCAGCTGCTGCTAAAGTAGTTGCAATTGCCTTATAAAGCTGTCTGAATCATAGTAGTTTTCCCTGATTCTTACACTTTTAGAGCACTTCTTCATCAGTGAAAAATCATATTCAGAACAATCTAACTAATATATTCAAAACAATCTAACTAATATATTCAATTGTTCTACAAGATGGCTAAAGATAATGTTCATAGCAATAAACTGAACTTGAAAGTTTATAGTAACAGGAAAGGTATGTAAACAGAACTTTGAGAAGGTAAGTGATTTTTATTCAGACTATCTACAACACTTTATTTTTTTTACTTTATAAACATGTACTTAACTCAAAGTCCTAAAAAAAAGTGGTTTGACAGTTCTGACCAAGGTCATAATCAACATCTGAACCTGTCAAAGCAGCTTCCAGCAAAGCCAGGAAAAAGCCCTGACATTCCCAAGGCTCACAGTTCTACCCTTTTACTTAGTTTTCCTGTTTCAGTTCTCTTTGCTTTATGAAACAGTACATTTTCCATCCTTTCTAGAACAACATTCTCATTCTTCTTAAAAATTTAAATGGACAATAAGAATATTTTCCTCAGCTTCTCAATGAGCACTGCAAAACCCCCAAACGGATGCAATCAGGAGCTTTTTCTAATTAGCAAAGCAAAATGAGACATTAAAGGGGACAACACTATTCAGAGAAAAAAAATGTTGTAAGCCATTTTGGAACAAATGTATGCATTCTAAATTTCAGGAGACATCCTTAACCATGGAAAATAATGTAGTAGATTTGTCCTAAACTTCTGTGTACACTTGTGGGTTATTAGAACAGCAGTATCAGTTTAATTCCCCTAGACCTGTACTAAAGTTTTATGTGGCATTAAAACTGAGCAAGATCAATTAGTAGGAAGCCATTTGAAGCTTAAAAATTAGGCCATTGGGTTACCATTTATTGTTTGTGATAGAAATCCAACCTATTTATTTCTTGCAATAAATACATGCAAACTTGTCTTTTAAAAAGCTCAGTAGTATTCAGATTGCTAGAATGTGATTACTGACAAATAACGTCTTAATTCCTTTTTTACAGGTAACATGTTATGGCTGCTCTGTATGCAGGAGGTTGTAAAGTCAATGTTCACGGAAAACTTTTGAGGCACTTTTAGGCATTGTACTATCAAGCTTTCAGTCACAGCAGGAAGATAAAATTGTAAACATGTTTAGTTTGGAAAAGAAACAGCTTGGTTAATGATAGAGATAAATATGATTTGCATTTTTAACATTTACTTTCTACTAATAGTCTGTTTCATTTCATAAACATATAAGCAATCATGGTAAAGTTATGGTAGGACTACAGTATATTGGCATATTTATTCCTTGAAGTTCCCCAATCAAAGACAAAACTCAGTTGTTTGCTTTGATTTTTGTTTAATGATGTGAGCCCTGAATGGACTTGAGTGAACCTCAAGTATTTCATAGAGTAGTGAGTTTCTTTTCAAATGGAACAATGTAAACACGCTTTCAGGTGTTGTATAAATAGCAAAACTGTAACGCATAATATTTCTTTAAATTAGCACAGTGGTAATAATTGATGAGAGAAGGGGTCATATATAAGTTACCTGGCATAACAACAAAGCTATTTCTCAAGATGTAGGAAAATGCATATTGTAAGTTGCAAATGTGCAAAATATATTATAGAATAATCAAGATTCTTTAGAAATGTCCCTGGATATCTGTTCACAAAATGTTTCAATGATATATTAATACACATTGTTTTGCCCAAAGTGACTTTTTTATCTTACCAGCCATATTATCATTACAGTAACTATCTTATAGTATTATAGTCAACCATTCTGAGAGATCTCAGATGCTTCATGTGCTTGCTGCAAGTGTTTTGATATCTATGTTCTTGCTGCCTGTTCCAGAGCATTTGCAATTTCCATCCTCTTCCTAAAGTGAATCAAGATCAGGCAAGTCAATCAAGGCTAAAAGCTGGAAAAATACATTAGTAAGCAATGAGTGATGAAAGAAACAATTAACAGAAAAGTGACACTTGTGGTGTTGCTGTGTAGGTACAGTTTAGTCATGATATTTTAATTTCTGTATTCTCCGTAGGAAACATCAGTTACTGTCTACTGACAGCAGTTTAGTCAATATGCGCACACACACAGTATTTGTTTAATATTGAGAAGATGCATAAATGTTAACTAGACCCTCACATTACTAAAACTAAGAGTAAAGGACTAATGCTAGTGTTATTTGATGGCATAGTGATTACTCTGGTGGAAAAGTAGCATCAGTCAAACTGAGACAGTTCAAAGTGCTTGGGAACTTATTTTGGAGCTAGTTTTCAGAAGTGAGGAGACACAGAAATTAGTCTCAATATAGGACTAGAACTGCAGACATCAAATGGAACAAAAAAGATAAATTCCAACAGAAAAATACTTTTCATAAATTATCAGAAGATCCAAGCTGATAAATTCCCTCCCTGTCTCTTCATCCAACCTACAGAAATGCCTTCCCTTACCCAAACTGCTCCTAGCTGTTTACCTAGGCCCCATGCTGTTCTGGCCCTTGAAGGGGTCACCCCTTTCTTCTTACCCATTTTACCAGCATAGCTCATTACCTTCCTCCTCAGGCTGGTGAGATAGTGTTTGACTTCATGCTATGTTCAAAAATTACTTCTGAAAAAGTTGTCTCCAAAGTCTTTCCCAGATGCCAGGGCCAGCCCCTTGGCTGCCCAGAAGAAGAGAAGTGAGTAAACCTTAGCTTCATTTTAGGAGGCAAGAAAGCAGGAAGAGATGGAAATTAAAATAGTTGCAGAAGCCATGAAGTTCCCTGTGAAAAAACGAAGTGTAAGGGCAGGTGAGAAACTATTGGAACTGAACATTCCAGGGAATACTGAATCAAAGTCAGATGAAAGGGAAGCAGAGGAACTCCAGATCAGAAGAGCTGCAATGCCAGACAACTGCACTCCCTGTGTGGGAGAAGTGAGACCTGAGTGATCCAAGCAGGAAGTCTCTTTTGACTTATTTCATTTTTGGGTTAGATATGTAGCACAAGAATATGTTCTGAAGGAAGGAGGCAGGGAATGGGGGTAATTGCAGGGGCAGGCCACAGAGCTTGCTCCCAGGATACACCCAGGTTCTTCCCTGCTAGACTCACTCTACTGTTCAAGAAAAAGTTACTATTTTATGTGGGCTTCTCCAAGCTTTAGGCAATATTTCTCCTAGAAAGGAGAAATCTTTTTTTGGCTTGTACTTTTTTGATGTTTCTTTTCTTGTTGCTCTTCTGACTCAGCCTCTAGCATTCATTTCTCAACAGGAGAAAATTACTCTTTCTAAGAGTATTTTACAAAACACATCCCACCAAACACTTGCAGACACAAGCAGTGACTGCTCTTGCTATTCATCTGCTGAATGTCATTTCAACCCAAAGGTGGCACACTTCCTGTATTATCTTCTCAAAATCTTTATTTCTACACCTGGCTCTTCTGCCTATCTCTCTCTTCACTGCCACTAATACTAAGGCTACACATGGAAGTGCTACAAAACCAAAATTATTCCATGAATGTGGGTACAGAGGGCATCTCCCACACTCATGAAGGTTCTATTTAGGCAATAATCTTCAAGGGTTTTTGAAAAACAAGTTCCTAGTAAACAAAACTTTCTTAATCTTCTGTATATCTATAAGATTATGTCTATTGTTCCTGAATCTGAGCATGATGTTAAGTGACTTTTTTTTACTTTCAGACTACAAATGCTTCTATCTTCTTCCACCTAAATCTCTAGTTTGATCAGCATGTCCAGTTTAGATCAGTGCAAACCATGATCAAAGGCAAAACACTCCATGTTTAAGAACTTTCACCCTACTAAACCCATCTGATCTAACACTGAGGATAATTTAAAGTAATATTCTACACCATAAAATGCTATTGATAGTGTCTGTCTTAATCAGTTTGCATTTTTGGCCTGCTCATCAGGATTTGCACATTTGACAAAGACAATGAAATTAGATCCATATGAACGAAACCATCTGTGGGTCCTAAACTACAGGATACCTAAAGAGAGACTGGACTCTGTTCTACACTATCCAAGTAAAATGCAACAACAAAGTTCAATCTACACCTTTTACAAAAACATTAGAAGATCTTGATGTCCATAAAGTTGAGATGAACTTTCAATATTTTTTTTAAGTCTTTACTTCTTCTTCATTCAGTATTTTAGCTAATAAGTGGCCCAATATTTTACAAGGTTTTATAAAAAAAACCCATATACAATACACATGCATTTCTACAAGCACAAGAAAAAATAATTGACCACAAATAAAATACATTCACTTTCAGGAATATTCTACTATGGTTACCCACACTAGTAATAGTGAAGTAGAAGTCCAACTGCCATATCCATTGTGTATCTACTAGAGGCGTATGGCATGCAATACCTTAAAGTTTTTCAGTCAGTACCCTGACAGATAAGAACTTACAACTGATGTCAGGAATGTTTTTCATCTGCACTGACAACCAAAATATAGTGAACAATGTTGTTACACTTCTGAGATGAGAGTGAAAGGACTATATACGAAGTGCCAGTCAGAAATATCAGAATACACATTACTTAATGTCACTTACTGATATAAAACACTTAGGAAATACTAGAATTATAACTTCATCAGTAGAAAGGAGGCAGCAAGCTTCACAAAGAAATTTAATATTTTTAAACAGAAAAAGTCATCAAACAATAGAGGATAGGGGTCAACTTGAGTAATACTAATGAACAAACACTTATTTCTGTCCTTAGAATCAACAGTAAAATTATACCATGTCATCCCAAATACATGCTTCACAGATCTGCTAACTTCTTTTGACAAGTGAGGCTTCTAAATGAGTATCTATAGTCATTCAAAACATTTTGGTAGCATACATGGTGAACTAATTCATCCAAAGATTTCTGAATTCCATAAACTTTCTTCAGTATATTCCTTAAAACATGTGAATTCCATAAATGAAAACTCTATCTCACCAACAGTAAAGATAGCAAAATTTTTTAAATTTTAGAAAATACTAGAATATCCAGACTTAATTTCTAGTGGAAGGTGTTCCTGCTCATGGTAGGGGGGTTGGAACTAGATGACCTTTAAGGTCCCTTCCAACCCATACCATTTAATGATTCTATACCTTTAGCTCCCTGATGCTCCAAGAAAACGTTAATAAGCAGTGATGTGACCTTAGACTGAATATCGATTAAAGAAATACCTTTCAGAAAACTTCATTTTTTTATCAGCACTTTAAAAGACTGTTGAAATCCTGAAAAGGATTAAGATCAGACATACAGGAATGCTTCCAGTTCTAGAAAATACAAAGGCCACCAAAGGACTTAGTTCTACTTAGCTACAGGGGACTAAGAGTCACAATATAAAATATAAAGAACCATTTATGTCTGTAGTAACAGACCTAAATGATGAAGAGATGACTGCTGAGCATGTATGAAGTCAATGAAGAGCCTATTGTCATAATTAAATTATGATCTTTAATGTTCCTCACTTTCCTCTGTCCTTCATTCACCTGCCCATTTCTTGTATTGCAAGATCTGCTCTATAATTTTCAGCCATGGCTCATTCTTGCACTCTTTTACTCTGATGGTACTCTTACCATAAGTGAATGTCTCTAAGAAATACCTAAATTCATGTTCTTCTTCAGTTCTGGCATTTATCTGTCTCCAGGCTAAACAGATATGCTTTTCTTCCTAGTGGAACTAATATTCCCTGTCCACGTCATCATTTCTGACATTTGGCTTATTCTTCAAATATCTGTTTGGTTCAGTACTTAGGATCTCACCATTGTATTTAAATAATGATGGATAAAACCCAAGACCAAACCCATCCTACATTCTCACTAGTGAATTCAGTCCATTTGCTATCCTTCCTGAGTTCATTCTAACACATTTTCTTGTTTTTCTACTCTTCTAACTTTCCTGAGTCTCTTTCATATTATAATATATGGATAGTGTACTGTCTTCCACCTCACAAAAAAATACTTTTGATCTGCTTGCCTACCTAGTCCATCTGCCTTGCATCTATGAGCAAAATAAAGTTCTATACTGTACTCAAATTAAAATGCATTTCCATCCCAGATCCTCTCAAATAAGTTCCTGTACATTTCAATAAATCAAAACCACTGTCATCGAAATACCTAATGGCATCTTCCTAGGCAAAGCTCGAGAACTCTCCTCCTTGTTTCCTCAGCTACCCATCAATTCCAATATTTTTTGAAAATTCCAATCTTATTACTATCCTCCGTTACTTTTTTCAGATTCTTTTTTTAATCTCTGCAATTGCTTTGTCAGTGTGTTCTTCCTCAAAGTATTTCTTAAATGTGATGCTTACAAAAGATCTCAATAATTTGACATCTGTATGCTGTAACAAATATCATTAATTGTTTCTCTAAAATGTCATTTGCTGCTTCTTTCTATATCCGGTTTTTAAGTTCTGCATTTTATGGATATAGTATGCAGCACAGAGAAGCTCATGACTTAGAGCTCCAAATTATATTAAAGTTATTCATATCAAAATTAGCTTTCAACATTCTAAAAGGAAGTACCTTGTTGGATTCTGTCCATTTCTGTAAAACCATTACATCTCAGTACAGACATATAAAACCAATTCCTGTATTTTTCTTTAGCATGAAACCTAGGAGTCAGGTTGTTTGCTGATGAAATCTGAGTCACTAAAATGAAAATAAATCAGGTAGGCAGGTGAATTATCATGTGTCAGTAAGTTGAATAAAGAAAGATGAGTGTCCATGAGTGTTTAAACTCTGGGTCCATCAGAGATTAAGTCTTGTGAGGAAAGTATATGATAAGACACTAGGTAGAAATTTGAACAGTCTAAAAATCATAACAACAATTGTTACTACTTTTTTTTTTTTAATCAAATGCCAAAAGAAAAAACAAACAAACAAACAAACTTGCTTCCACAAGAAATTCTAAAATCTCTCATAAAGAATTGTCAACTTTATATCTTTATGTGAATAAAAATGTTGGATTCCTATCACACAAACAACTTTAAAAAGTAGATCAAATCACAACTGTTTAAAGTTCAAATAATGAATGTACATATTTAATTTAAATCTCTGACAGACAATTCAGACTATGGTCAATGGACACAGCATAAAACAAAGTGACCACAAAATCATATCTAGGTTTGGACCTTAGGCTTACATTCCATCTTCACCTTTAACAAACTGGGAAAGAAAATCAACAGAATTTTGATAAACTCATTTTACTTTTCTAAAAGACCTATTGTGTAACTGTAAATTTATTATTTAAATAACATAAACAAAACAATCAAATAAAACAATCTTATAAGTTCAGTTTTCCATATCGTTTTTAATATTTGGCACATTGTCTCTAAATGTTTGTTTTTAAATGAGAATTTTTAAAAAATAAAATATTCTTAAATAATATTTTTTACACCAGAATAAGTCATGTCTTGAAAGAACTATCCTCCCATACTTAGATGAGTTTTTTCTTTTTCCTCTAGCTTTTAGCAGAATCTCAAAGTTCTTATTCTCGCGAGATTTCATTGCTTCTGGTTCTTTAAAATATAGTAAATGTGAAAGTTGACCCCACAGGTCTTAAATAGATGCCCTTTGCTTTTATGCTAGTCATGAAAATCACAATTGCTGTAATAATTTGCTCCTAGCAGTAGTCTAGCAGCTGTCTAAATTTACAAGGTCAGCTCTAGCACAACCTAAGCCAAACTTTTTAGAGACCCCAGGGTCAGGTTTCAAATAACTGCACATTCCTACTTTAACCAAAAGCAATCCTGAGACTCAGCACACTTAAAAGATGAATGTTCATCTCTTCTCACATTTGAAACTTCAAAGGCCCAATTACTACTGGGCTGACATGGGCTGTTTCATGATACTTCCTGTGCAAAGTGCTACCTCTCTGCACTCTGTGTTTCTGATGCTTCTGTTATCGCTGGTTAGTTTCTCTTTGGCAACACAAAATTCAATACCAGGTTTCCTCTCATTTCTTCCCTGCACTTGTTAAAAGCAATTACTGTTAGCATCCATATTTGAACTTTGAATTCTATTTCCGTAATTGTTTATATTCTTTACGATGGCTACATTAATCTCCACCTACTGGGTTATCTTACAGTCAAAACTATTGGAAACACCTGGCTGGAAGATGAAAACAAAAATAATGCTACCAAAAATATCAAGATTAAGCTCATGATAATACCACTATAACACACTCTGCACACAATTTGCTTTCAGGCAAAAACATTGACAGAACTAATTGACTGACTAAAAGATAATGTTCATCAAAGTATATTTGTGCATTTTTGTTATTGGGACAGATTTAATTGCTGTTTTAATTTCCATTCAGTTATTTAAAGGCTTTTTAAAACTGAAAAGCTTAAGTACAAAAATTTGCATCAAGCACAGAGGCAAATCATACTCCTTCCATTAAATGAGTAATTTAGACAATATCAACAACTTTCTGGTGTCACATAAAAACTGTATTATTCTTAATTTAGTATCAATTTTTTAATAAATAATAATGGTGCATGATATGTCATGCACAAAAAACCTTGATTAATTGTTAAAACTCTTAGTCAATATCTGACAGAAAAGGAGAAGAATCCCAGCAATGTCAGTTCTTCAAAAGGACAGAGGGGATGGGTTGGGAGAGGATAGGGTGAAAAGGATAATATTCCTTACTTTTTTTTATTATTATTATTTCAGTGCAATATTATTTAATAGAATAAAGTATAATAATATAGTTTGTACTGCAATGTTCACTTAAGAAATAATCAACTATGACTTCTGAACTGTGTTTTGAAAGGTGTGAAGACTTACAATGCATTTAAGAAGCATAAACCTAATTCAACTGAGAAAATTTTGAAGGTTCAGTTCTGTCTTGATATTAACCTGTAATCTTGAAATTGTTTGTCCTCTATAAGAAAAAAAAAAAAAAGTTAAATAATTCCCAGTAACTTAATACCCTTAAATGGTTTATACTAAAATGGTTTGCTCTCCTTTCAGGGATTTACCTTAATGATATCATTCCAAAGGAGTCTGGTTTAGATCAAACTGGGTTAAAGATCATGACTGTCAAAAGATGATGTCACTTAGATTCCACTACTAATAAAACCAGGGGTCATTTTGAGTACAGAAACAGATTGATATTCATGCTTTCTTTACTTCTAATACCTTTAGTCATACATTAAGAAGTCATGCATTACAAAGGTAAAATTTAGCCCATTCCAACATAGTTCAACAGCATAGTTCATCAAAATAACATTTACAATTGTTTAGCACCATTATTTCTAAAGTATAACTCAAAACACATCCAAAATCCATTTCAATACATGAAATCACCTTGTCTAGTAGATCCAAATTTTTACATTTTTGCAAAAATACAGGTGTAAATAAAAACATAGTAAGTACAGCCAATACTTAGTACAATGACTATGAAATACAAAGTTAGAATAAGATAAAATAAGCTTGGAAAGATAAAAATTTATAACACATTTACAATAGTTCAACAGTGATTCTTTCCTTGCCTTGTGTGTTTATTATTTTGTAGCTCCGTATGCTGTGCCTGATACTTTCCAGAATTATTCATCTTTCACTTGTTCTTAGAAAACATTACAAATATTTAAAAAAATCAAAATAAAGCAAGTTTAGCAAAATAAAGCAAGATTATCCCCCTGCAATGAAGGACTGCAATTATAATTTTAAATTAGAAGCACTAGGAATCCTATTAAACAAAGGCATATTTACCACCATGGGATACCCAAGTTGCATGAGATAGTAACCTTCAGTGAAATCTCTAAAAAGTAAAACAAAATAAAACCCTCTGATTTTCATTACAGATTTAGGTCTTGCCATCAGCAGTCTAACATGCAAAAGGAAAAACAGGTGCAGAAGATTGAGCATTTAATGAGTGTTAATATAACATGTGTCTAACCATGATGGAGCTTGGTCTGTGTGTTTAGGATCCTACTCATCACCTCCTGTTTGCCTGAGATCATGATTTTAACAATTAAAATCCAGATAAATCTATTGCTAAAAGTTCAGAAAATATACAGAACTAATCCATTCCACTAGCCAAGATTTAATTTACTTTTGTGCATAGTAGTGATCTGAATAGGAACCACTAGATGGTAGTATGACAGATAGTGCAACGACTTCTCTTTGGATGTTCGTGGGTACCTCCTAAAGATCTGCTGTTAGTTAGCTGTGATACAAGTCAGTATGAAATGCTGTGGTTCTTCTCTGTACTCATCTGTATTTCCCATTCATTTATGTAGCTGCTGCAAACATAAATGTTATCTATTATCAAAACATTTAATTTATAAGTATGTTGTAACATGTTCTTCCACAGCCTGTCCCCAGTTTTTCAAACATTTCTAATCATATCACTCTTTGATTTCTTGTTTTACTCTTTCCTCTCCCATTTTTCCAAGCTAATCTCCTCTGTTGCTTTATTGTCAAGGTTTCTTTCACATTAATTTCTGCTTGGTATCCTGTAAGAGGTAAAAAAATTAAAAACAAACAAGAAAAAAAAGTTATCCATTTGTCAAAGGTGAACCATCATCCTGAAGCCTAAAGTTTCCCCTATTCTTTTATTTTTTGTCATCCTTCTGGTATGAAATATATATATTAAAAGAAATAAAAATTTTATTTTACTAGAGATTTCAGGATGATAACTGAACAAAAATAGTATTAATAGAAGGTTGAAGTTTAGAAACAAGACTTTTCACAAGGAAAAGTTCTTTTCTTAAAATCCAGAAGGGTCGTATAAATACATTTAAATTATTACTTTATAATATACATTCCTGGTAAAATGTTTAACTTGCACTTAAATTAATGTGTCATATGGAGAACTGGACAAAGTTCATCCTAAAATGGATAAACCAACCTTTGGAAAAAACAAACACTGCCAGATACTTCACAGGTTGAGTCAGCTATACAGCCTGTTGAAACGTGTGAATTACCTGCTGAATCAGATATTTAATCTAGTAAATCAAAGTTAACACCTACTGAGTCAAGCACAGTACCTAGTAAAAAACTATTAGCACAGATTTATATGTGTTCAAGTGAATTACAGTAAACACATTGCCCAAGAAATACAAAGTGGTCTAAGTTAGCTGTCTTATTTATTACATTATGTTTACATGGTAACATATGTTCTGCTATGAGGGAATTTCCCATTCAAATAGCAAGAAATAAGGTCTTCCTTTGGTGAGTCAGTTTTCTTCATTAGATGGCACAGATTCTTGCCAATTAATTTATAGATAATCTCATATCTAAGCAAAACTTGTAGGAATAATTGGGGGTGAGGGGCAGTGAGAAGACATCTGTGCAGAGTTGCTTTACTCCCTGCTTCTTTTATTATTCTTTTCCTCATATATCATGCTGCTAAACATATAACTGCAATGAAAAGTATGTGGGAAGAAGAAAAGAAGCTCTTGTCCAATGCGACTCATGAGAACTTCAGTTTGTAAATCCACTGTTTCAGCAGCAGATGGTTCCGCACACTGTGTCTTTTCTCAGATCCTCCAGTCCTTCTACGTGTACAAACTTGTCTATGGTCTGTTTTTAAAATATTTTCCTTAGATGTATTTTGGAATGAAGCGTTCTAAATCCATGTTGTCTTTTAACCCTACAGAGATTTCTTTGGTCAATATTTGTGCTTTTTCAGTATTTTGGTTGACAGACCTTCTTCATCTAGAAATCAGTGAATGTTGCTTTTTTATTCTATTTGTTCCTTAGTATTCTGAAGAAGATCCTACATTTCCTTAGCTCTAGTATCAACAGATGTATATTCACTTCTTTTTTTTTTCTACAGCTCATAGCTTCTGATCAGGTTTCAGCATTCTTTTTTGTACACGGATATCCAAAATAGGTATACTTTTCCTTTAGACCTGCCATTTCTTAAGTCATATTGTTGCCTTTTTAAAGCTGTTTTATTTCTTTTTGAATATGGCTTGATTTCAGCTTTTGAGACACAGAAGGTGTGCCTACATTTGTGTTTTAATTTTTATCAGGAGAACATTCTTGAATTGCCAATAGTCCCTATTTACTGTACTCTGATTTGCATCACAGAGCTGCCATGGAGCACATGAACTGAAATCCTTTTAGGCGAAACTAAACAAGAAGGTGTATACCCAGTGCACACCAGCTGCAAATGGGCTGCAGTTTATATAACAGCCTAGAGCTTATCCCCTATTTAAAATGTGTGTTGTGTGGGCATGAAAGCCAAGTGTTTCATACTACAGATTTTGCTTCTACTGGTCTGCACTATTTGCTGCTGTAGACATCACAAAGACATAGATGGTACAAATTGACTTTCAGATTTTTCTCTAGCAAATCTAAGACCTAAACTCACACCCACATACCCACACATATGCAGAGATGATGATTTATTGTGATTAAGAATATTTATGTTGACTCTGCACAGGAGGAAATATGTGTTGTCATTTTTATGTAGATGACAATAAAAAAGCTTTCTTACTTTTTATAGATTCATGCAGGGCAGGTACAAACTCCTAAAATAATTTCATAGTGAAATAAGCCCTTCCCAAATGAAAATTCATACTTAACACATGTTTGAGCAAAGATACTGTCACACTGAGAATGAGTCAAAATACAAAAAATTAAAGCTTTTCTAATTAGATTTGGAATATATTTAGCAGTAATCTATCTCATTTTCACTGTAGGGAACATTCTATTCTGATGCAGAACTTAACAGTTATTTCTCAGTAACAGATATGCAGAAATAAGTAAATTATATTATTCTCATAATCTGAGGGAGCTTGGTTTGCTTTTCTGTTGTTCTTTTCCTTTTTTGTTTTATCACTGCATAAGAAGTACAACAAAATCTGAATTCTGAATCATAATCAAAAAAGTAACAGAGTTTCTGTAAAAGCTTTTGTTGATTTAATGACCTAAGATATTTGAGTGTTTGGGCTTGTTATCAATAGTTTAACATGATACTGGAAATAAAACACTGACTGCTACAGAAAGGTTGTGTGTTGTCCAGCAACCACATTATGTTTCCAGAGGATAAGTTTTCATATGACACGTAACTGTGAAACAGGTTTTACTCATTAATACATGACTTGTTACTGACCCAAAAGAAAATTGATTAGTTATTTGCACTGCACCATGCTTGAGATACTGAGAAACAGCTGCATATGTCTTTTATCTATAGATTTGTCACACACTATTTTCTGTTCATACACATAAGATCAAAAAAATGTATTTGTTTTACCTAAAGCAAACAATGACATCCATTATGAACCTACTTCAGCTCCTTTGGTATCTTGGAATAGGCACACACTAAACACAAATTGACATATATGGTACATCTTTCATAAACTGAAATATGTTGTTTAGGGTGGCTGGACATTTCTTAAAGCCACAAGAGAATTTCAACTACTTTACACTGAATACTCAAAGGAAGAGTACTCATTTATCTGTTTTATAAAAAACAGTAAACTGATCTAACACTGTGTGATACTGTGGTTCCTAAAAATTGTAACTTTTGGAAGTGTAGGTAAGTAATTAATGTAGAAAAAATGCAAACTGTTTTGTATATTAATGAAAAATTAACTTTTATTGTGGTTAGATAAAATAGATTCTTCATTCATCTAGTTTTGAATGGTTAGTATCAAATTATATCTCAAGATGAAACATTGTCTCTATAATAATAAAATAATAATAATAATAACAACATTATATTACTTATTTTAGTAAGCACTACCAAGACAGATACATAAACATTTCTTACTTAAGAACTTACAACAGAAATACATGGCAGCACAATGGAAACTAAATCAAAGGAATTAGATAGGGAAAAAATGTGAGTTTGTAAGTTAAGAAGGTTGCATATGTTAAAAGATTTTAAATAAGAATGATTTGGCATTGATTAAGGCTCTCCAAAGGGAAATTGTTGGTTGGATGGACCAAGCTTTCCAGTGCACACACTAGTACCTCGCTTCCTTCCTCTTTAACTCAATCACCTTTGTAGCCTAGCTAGATTAATAGAGGTAAATGGTGACTTCAGAATAAGAACAGCTGTAACCACTGTGCTTTCATCCTCCTTCAAGTTCACAGATGCATCTCACTCTCCTCTGGTGCTGGAAAAACAAGTAGTTGCTTTTATGATATGTCTGACATGACCTAACACCATGCTTCTCCCCATGTTAGCTTTGCTGGAGTATGCTTCATACTTCACTTACTCTGTCCCTGGGCTCTTCCCAAATCACTCAAAAAACTCTTTAAATTCAAGTGTCATGACTATAAAAAACACAGAATCATCATTAATATGAAAGAGTGGAAAAGTAGCTGCCACCTTCCAGCAATTTGTTCTTTGTTATTTTAACATCCTGCATTTTCTCCAGGTTAGTGCATTTCTTTTCAGGACTTTGATTCCAGAACCCTTAGCCATTTCTCTAGGATATAGCTGCTGGGGCTCAGGGACAGCTCGGCCCAAGTGTAGCTGTGGGTGGCCCCATCCTTACTGACAATGAGCAGACGTACCCAGGCAGCACCTTGACATCTGTTTAGGAAACAATACTAAACAAATTCAGTGAGTTTCAATTTGGTGGAGAAGTTAGCTTCTAAACAAGAAGAAGAGACAATTGCTGAAATCTTGAGAAATCTCATGCAACTGAAAGATGTGCTTAACACCTGGGAGAAAAGCTAAATTTTTATTAATTAGAAGCAATGATGAACAAGTCAAACCCCAACTACTACACTATCAGATGACTTTATGGTAGAAGTTTAATCTAATATATATCTACCATCAGGTTTGTTGTTTGTTTTGTCGTTTTTTTTCCCCTTAAAGGCTGTATTTCTGTGAAAATTATGGAGTCAGGCAGCCTTGTTTTATAAATTTTTATATAAACATAAGGAAAAAAATAAAACAAAAACACATGAAAAAACAGCATTTTTGCAAATCCAGTCTGGAGTCTACTGAAGTACTCTGTAATACTGCAGTGAAAATGGTATACATGTTAGAAGCCAGAATGGACACATTCCATCACAATTTTATTTGCATGGCTTATAACTATTACAGTTGCTATCACTTGACTATGCAAGGAACTTCTTAAAAGAAAAATAAGATCATGTGCAAAGAAGAGTATAAACATATCTTTTCAGTTATAAAATAATTGGAAAAAAGAATCCCCAATATATAATCTTCTCATTTGTAATATAAAAACCTTGTGCAAACTTTTAGGAGAGAGTTTTGTTTAAGGTGTTTTAAATCACTCTAGAATTGAAGAAAAAAATTACTGTGAATCAAGAATTGGAATTAAAAATTGAGAAATAAGTACACAAACTAGCAACACTTTTTATCATGAGAACATAGACCTGTAGTTGCTCTTATACTGCTTTTACCTTCTCCCCACTTCTTCTCACAATTTTCCTTATGGAATTGTATCCCTATTTTGGATATCGTACTGGGAATTAAGGTAATGTACAATTTGAGGTCAACCTCAGGTTAATTTCTTGTGGGTTTTTTTTGTTTGCTTGTTTCTCCCTTGAGAAATTTGTTCTGTAAGAATTGTATTAAAATCTCTCTATTCTTTTTGAGAAGGATGAGGGCACGGGAAGACATCCAGCAGATGCAGATAGCCAATTGGCCCAGTAATACCATTTAGTGACACAGAAATTAACCAACATGGAGGAGCCACATGGTGATGAAACTGTATACCTAACACACTCTCAACACACATTCAGTTCATTGGGATCAAAGTTTAAAAAAAATCAGAACATTTATGAAAAAGACACCCTTACAGGCCTCCTTCAACATAGGAAAGTCAAGGCACCCACAAAGATTTCCATCCTTTTCTCTGCAGCTCCTTCTCTAAAAAAGACAGACTGTGCACACAAAGGAGGTTTTTTCTCTCAGCCTGACAGCCCACTGCATGCAGGCAGATAAAAGCACTTTGGAGGCTTGCCAGGAGAGAAACCTTAAAGCAGCTTCATTAGGCAAAAGTAAGATAATCAGAGTAAATATACAATACTGCCTTTGTTACTTAAGCTGTTTGATTGGTTGTTATGCTATTGGCTGCCCAATTAATACCCTGAGCACAGGGCACCGACAGTTCTGGGCACCTCAGGGTGCACACTGAAGTGTCAGCATACGATGTGTGGCTTGATTTGCAAAAATGGCTCTGCATATTTCCCGCTTGTTCAAAGCTGATAAAATATCTGCCCAAGAGGTCACTCCAACATGCTAATTATGATTTGTGTATGTTAATTATGTCAATGCATGCAAAAGTGTGCCGCTCAGGAAAAAAAATATTAATTTGTAGTAACAACCTGAGTGCTGG
The DNA here is from genome assembly GCA_907165065.1 of Caprimulgus europaeus. Next base: position 66,937,944 of record OU015525.1, read on the forward strand.
CCCCAGCAGTGCAAAGGGGTAGGTAGCAGAAAGGGCAGCTAGAGCAAAAAATTGTCCAGTGATGCTAATGTAGAGATCTGTGACTCCGCAATTAAAAGAGAGGTGCTAAAGAAATTCCTTAGAGAATTGCCATAAAACAGTGACCGTGGAATCAGAGCTGGATAAATTCTGGGAAGCAGAACTATGAAGGAGATGAACATTAAAGTATCCTATGCTACAGTGAGGATACTATAGGGCCTTTGAGCTTATCTCCACAGATGAGCTGAAGATCTGTTCCCATGACTTCTGTCATTAAGATTGCAGGCCATTTGAACATTATTTCTTCATAGAGCAAGGAAGAATGTAGGGCATATAAAATGTTTATTAAGTATTTATATTCATAGTTCCCCTCCAGCTAGCCACATTCTGCAGGCAACCTCAGCCAGCATATTCCTTAACACCAGAATCCTTTAGCACCCATCACAGAGTCCCTCCCACCATATTCATGTACAAGCACATGACTGTAACTGTGTCTTTGTCACCAGCTTTCCCAAAACCAAAGGGAATCTTTCAAATCTGAGGCCATTTTATTATATTTTAAACCAAATGGATTTAAATACTTAAACTGCTTAAGGCCGCAAGGAAGAATTTTGGTTCTTATTGGTCCAATGGCAGGGGGAAATGCAGGAGGGAAACTCTGAAAGCTAAACTCAGGCTGCTAGGTAGGACAGTAAAGTCTCTGACCTGTATAGTAGCAGTCTCTGAAATCCTGCATGGTGTGAGGAGCAGTCAGGGTCCTATAATATCCATGTACGGCAAAGAAAGGGCTTGTTTTAGAAAGCCTTGGCTGTACCTTCATTGTAACAGAACCAAGTCATCAGCATTGGAAACTAAAAAAGTCACAGGCATCTCTAAAGTGGAAGTTTGACTGTCAACAAATGACAAGCCCTGTGTAAGGTGTAAGGCATTTGGAGTCCGAGTAGGAGGATAATTGATAGGCTTGTGTTCCTAGGCTGCTGACTTCTTGTGAGTGGTGAATTAGGATGTGCTCCGAATTGGAAGTCAGAACTGCAGGAGTTATAGGATTGTTAAGCCCTTTTCTGTGGCAATGGCCACATCTGGCATTGCTGCCTTCTAGTAGCCTGTGCCTCTGTTTTCTCTGCAGCTCAGAGGGATGTACTGGATATAAAAAATGCGCATATAGAGAAGAAAAACTAAAATGATCAAGGAGATGGAGTAGCTACTTCATAAGGACAGGTTATCATTCTTTCTGGAGAGAAGGTAAGGAAAGGATATAACCAGGGGTTATGAATTGAAAGGGACAGACAAACAGAAATGCAGAGCTGTTGTTCACTAAACTCAGCAATACACAAATACTGTGGTAGTAAGGTGGCACCAAGCTAGTACAAGATGGATTTAAAATAAAATACCAGTTTTATCAGTAGTTGGAGAATATCTGGAACTTGCTCTCACAGGAGGCTTTAGTAGCAGACAGATCTGAAGAAAAAAGGACCAGACAAGTTAAACAGGCTCATTGATGGATAATAAAAACATGTGTTAAGATCTAACTTGCAGTGTTCCTAATACAGTAGCTGTAGAAGTTGTGGGAGTATGTGAGTCGTGCTGCAAGTTGGTCAGGCTTATGCACGCTGCTTAAATATTATCCTCTGACCTGCCCCTGACATAACACTGAGCTAGATGGACTGTTGACCTGCCCTAGGGTGGGCATTTCTCATCAACAGTGAGATCTTAAACTGCAATGTCTGTTGTACTATGTCAATGACCAAAACAGACTGTTGAAGCTAATCCTGAGAACACCTGATCATCACTCCAACAGTGTAAACTTGTCTGAAAGCCTTGATGTCTGAAGGTTGCCCTTGGCAGCTGTGAACATGCACCTCAGTTTCTTCACTTTAATCTACTTGCAGCTTATTCTAACAAGCACTCTTCTCATAAATACTTGTACCATGCAGACAGTATTCAGCTGTCCAGTGAACAAAAATTCAGTTATAATGCCTCAATATGAGGAGTGATGTCATCAAGCATAATTCCAATCAGACAAAAAGGATTAATTCTCTGTTCCTTAAACAAGTGATAGTGTTTATCTAAGACTTTGTTATAGTAGTTAGCTTAATTGCCCAAGAGATTTAATAACAATCCTCACAGGAAGAGTGGTATGCTGGCTCCAATTCCCTGGTTAGCACAAGAGAATGAATCCATTGTAGGTGAGGACTTAAGCGGCTCTTTGAGAGACCATATAACACCAAAAGCTGTCAGAACTTTTTGTGAAAGTCCAACATTTCAATCCATTATAGAATGTTTTCCTAGACGCATCATGCTCTTGAAATCAAATTGCAAATGCACTTCTATATCCCAAAAGGCATGCTAGGTACAGTGATCCTATTTCACTATGCTCCTTATTTCAAAACAGTGATCAAAGCTATGCTTATTCTCATTCAGGGAGGTCCAGTTCAAATCAATCTAAATTGGTCAGATAATGAAATGTTCGACCGTTTGGGTTCCAATGATTTACTATTCACAGCATAAAGAATTATTTCCTTTTATCACTTTTAAATTTGCTAACACAGAGAGTAATTAAGGGTCTTCTTGTTCTCACATTATGAGACTAAATTAAAAGCACCAAACAATCCATCTTCATTAAACAATTCACTAGTCAGTATAACTCTTGAGTTTTTCTTCCAAATTGCTTAAGTTAGCTTTTTCATAACAGTTTTACACACTGCTTGCCATGTTAGTTTCTTGATCCTGAATATTTTTTTTCCCTTTCATTTTTGACTGTTCAAAAGGTATGTGATCCAAGATGAATGTCTTGGTTTTGTATGGTTGCTAAGTAAAAACTTTACTCATCCAAAACCAAACTAGTCTTTTTAATCTATATTTTCAGGCATGGGGTTTGCATAATTTTCCATGACAGCTCTTATAGATTACTATGGACTGCTATGGACTATCCCCAACCTTTGTTTGGACATGACTATGACTGAACTTTCTCCTCCTCTTCTTTCTCAGCTTGACCAAATGAATGGCCATCAAAATCTTGACCTCTGCTGGAGGAAAAGGATAAAGGTTGGCTGTAGAGAGCAATTGAAGGAACTCAGTATCTTTCAGAGATAGGCAGAAAATATTACTTTCTCCTTTGAGATGTGTTTTCCCAGAAATTACAGTAAGTAAAACAGGAAAGGCACTGACTGAACAGGTAACTGCTCTCAGCAGTCTATTTCTTAGGGATTCAGTTCCTGATCAGTGTTATTTGCTACCTTCATAGTTGTCAAATCAAAGAGAGCAAGAAAAGGCATCTAAAAAGGTAGGGAGGGGCAGATGAAGAATATATTCCCAGAAGCATAATATCCACCTCATATGACATTTACCCTGGCTGCAGTGTATCTAATTTTCTGTGTAGTTCAGCACAGCCCTACAAAGTTACTTCACTGGGGCCAAATGCATAGATGATTCCCAAAAGCAAGGGAAAATCCATTCCCCTGTTTTTAAATGAAGATACTGCCTTACAAACATGATGTAAGGAAAATAAGTCATAAGATCATAATTACAAGATACAAGTTATTCCAGCATTTGGCCACAGTGGGGGTACTGTAGTATAAACAGGGTCAAATGAGAAAGGGCATAAGATAACTACCAATCAATAATGTTCAGTCCCTATGATTGAATAAATAGAAAATGGGTAATACTAAGGCTATATTAATGATTTCCCCATTCCTCTCTAAATCATGATAGTCACAGTAACTAGGGACACAGAAAGGTAAACCAGAAAGACTGCAGCAGAAGAAAACTCAAGAATAGTAGCAGACTTCAGTCACAGACAGCTCAGCCAAATATCAGGTTAAGACGTGACAGTGACAGCATTCCAGTATCTCATCCAGAGATTCTAAAAGCACTTCTTTGGAGCAGCTAATTAGCAAATCGAAGAGAAGACAGCTAGCACCTGACTTACTCCCACTGCTGATTAGGGTACCATTCAAAATTTTACTACTAAAACACTACTCTGGAGTAGATGATAGACTATAATAACACATTCATCCACTTGTGGGAGCAGGGGTGAGAAGAGGTAGCACTTAATTTCAAATAGGGGAATTATCTAATGTGACAGTATATTAAAAAGAAAATAGAAGTTGCATTGGAAAAGGTGTAATATCTGCAGGTAGCTTGGAGATTTCTTTCAGACCACAAAAACAACCTAACACAAAGTTCAGAGACAGACAGTCAGGTTGCATAAGTATGTGGACAGAATTCCATGAAAGGAACAACCAAAAAACTACAGTGCTTCAGTTTGGAAGTGATAATCAGGGATGGATAAGATGGAAGTCTGTGAACTTAACAAATGTCTGTAAACTCAATGAAGACGCTGAAAAGGGAATAAGTTTCCTTGCAAGAAGTAAAACTATGAAACAAAACAAAAGGATCTGTTTCTTTGTGCACACTATACAGTCACTGTATGGTACTCTCTGCCACAGAGTCTTGCAGATGTGAAAAGTCAGTCCAGCCTTCTCTTCAACTAGTATAAGGTTTGAAAAATGAAAACTCATTAAGAGTTTCAAAATTAATAGACAATTTGAGCACCTGTAATCTCTGAACTACAAATACTTGAAGGCCAGGGGAGAATTTAGAGGAACTATCGTAACACCTTCCCTTCTTATAATCTTCCCTAGACATCTGGTGTTGGCCAAGAATGATACTGAGCTAGGTAGACCTTTGGTCTGGCATGGTACAGTCATTCTTACATTTTTATGAAGAACAAATCAATAACATGAGTTGTAGCAAATTGCAAGGACCAGATGGTACTCACCTAGGAGTTTCAAAGGGACTAAAATATGAAAAGGATGCACTGCAGTAAGTGATTCAGATAAAATATAAAATGTCCTTGGTAGCACGGGTAGTGGCAAACAAAGTTTAATTAAAAGGTTTTCAGACTGAACTGTGGAACTTCAGATTAAAAAGACAGATTTCCGTATTGGAGAAAATGGTAGAAATTATAATAAAAAATAGATTTGGTAAGTCTATGGGTAGCCATGAACATGAAGTGCAAGACATAATTTGCCTTTTGTAAATATATTTTTTGAGTTTATTGAAAGAATCAATGGCCAAGTGGAAAATAGACATCTGTCTTTGGCTTTTCAGAAATATTTTTACAGGGTTCTTCTGTAAAGATTTGTAATGAAACTAAGTTATTGTGGGCTAATAATTAAAAGATAGAATGTATTGGGTTAAAAAGTGGTTGATATTAACACTGGAAAAGGTTACCTTTAGGTTCTTGGGACCTCCATTTTATAACATGCATAAATGATCTAAGACAGAAAAAAATTAAGTGAGAGCACTTCAGGACAATGTCATGATACTGAGTGACTGGGAGATAAAATGGCAGACAATATCAGTCTTGATAAATACAAACTAATGTACATGGGAAAATAATCCTAACTGTTCATGTATATCAATGGGTTCTAAACTATAGGCCAATACTCAGAAAACCCTGGATTTCCTGCAATTAGTTTTCTGGAAAATTCAGGCTAATACACTGAAGTACTTAGAAAAGCAAATTTTAAGTTATAATAAAAGGAATGGAAGAAAAAACAGAAAACATTTTGACTGAGTTATGTAGACTACTCAAGAGCTTGAATACAGTCTGTATTTCTAGCCCACTCACCTCAGAAGTATACAGTAAGATTGTAATGCTACAGAGGGAGGATATTAAAGGTGTATCAAACAAAATAAGCACTCTTTTTTTTTTTTTTTTTTCAATATATATTTTTCACTTGACCTGTGGAAATCTGTTATGCTACTACAAATTCCAAAAAGGAAGGGGAAGCAGGGAGAGAAGGGAGAGTATTTATGCAAATTAATGGAAGGAAAATTCCTCAAGATCTGTTGCCTCTAAGTATGTTCATCTCCAGGACAAAAGATTCCCTAATGGAGGACATCCTGGAAGATTCACAACTACCTAGACAGAAATATACTCTCTGCTTGACCTGGTCTTACCTTCTCAGATGTAAATCTCTGAGAGGATATAGGAGTGGAAAAGTTGTTAAATGACAGAGATTATCACTCCAAGAATTGTTAATAACACCATCAATACTCTAAGAACTGATGAATGAACAAGATTTGCTCCCCATATGACTACTCATTCGATTAAATAATTATTTTTCATTAATATTTCATATCTGAAATGCTCTGTCAGTGCAATGTGACTTATTGTATTTTTTTTTAAAAAATCTTCAAAATGTCAGTGACTACTTTTTAAATTTATTGTAATGTAGATTTCCTTTGAGTTTAGGTCCCTAATTTTTTGAGTCCATATAACCAGGTGTTTGGTACACTCAATACAATTCAATTTAAAGAGACTCCTTAAGGGCACTGTTGTTTCTACCACTTGCTTCCTCTCCTACTATATTACCTTCCTCTTGCTCTGTTTCCTCTTTTTACCTCTTTTCTGCAACAGTTCCTAATTCCTTCTTCTCCATGTTTTCTCCCTGATCTCTCTACCTTTTCTCTATTGCTATTGCTTTAAGGTAAATTGATTACATAGATAACGGTGGCAATGAAGTGTCATTATTATTAGGGGATAACAGAGTTCATACCCCTGAGTCACTGTTAGAAGTAAGCTTAAGATTTGAATGGACACTGCTGTTCCAGCTACGGTTGCCTTTGCATCTGGAAGATTTCTCCGCAATCTTCAGAATTAAGAGTGCACATTTGGGTTTATGTGCTTGTTTATAGAAAATCTTCTGTACTAGATGATCTAAATGCATGTAGAGGAATAAAAGCCATTGGATGGTATATTTAACATATGGCTAACAGATTCAGCTTTCTATTTAAAAAAAAAAAAAAAAAAAGAGAGAGCTTATTAAAGGGGGGAATATTTTTTGGTCATTGGTTAGTCATTCTTCAAAGAAATAATAATAATAATCTCTGACCTGAGAGATTTTTCAGTAAGATAGACTACCATATTTTAAACATTCACCGGCATCTTTGATCCCAAGTAAAACTGAAACCTGAAGAAGCACTAACTTCTCAGGATGACTTTTAAGGGACAGAGGAAAGGTTGAGTTCACAGAGTGCTCTGGACAAAGATAACTAGGTACTTTTTATACGTCTCCATCGGAATTATGCCACATTGTTTTTAGGAATATAGATAAATTCCTCTTTCTTCTAGCTCCATTGACAGGATGTGCAAAAATATCTGGTGAATGGAATTGATAGCCACACCTGTAGGTTTCACAACTGAGTCTCAGATGTCTTAGCCAGGTTCTCAGTTTCTGTCACAATTCTCTGTCTAATATTTTCTATGGATAGCTACATATCACCTGAAACTCAGTAGGCCAAAGCAGACTCCTAATGATCTATTCTTGTTTCTACAGGTCCTCCACTATTGCCTTTTCACTGTGGATGAGGATCACTGTGCTTATAGCCTTTCTTAGGGTCATAGCTATTTGTGCCATCTCTGATTATGCTCTCTCAGTAAACACTTCAGATTCAGATGGCATTTGTTTTCTAGTGTCTTTCAGTATGTTATGTCTAATGTGTCCTTCCATGTTTGTTCATATTACTTTGTATCTCAACTTTCAACATCTTTTCATCTGCCTTTTGAAAGATTTACCTTACTAATACCCAATCAAAATTAAGCTGCAAATATCATTTTCTTTGTCTGTATATTTTTTTATTTCAGCCGTTTTAATTGCTCTATTCAGAAGTTAAAGAAAAGCTTTAGTTGCATCACTGTGTTCAGTTTTGAACCAATTTAAAATAATCTGCGAGACAGTGATGAGGATGATGAGAAAGCTTATATGGAAAGACTTAATGATGTCATGAGTCAGGGTTGTTTAACTTAAAGAAGAGATTTAAGATAGAAAGGCATGAAAGTCTTCACCTATGCAAAAGGCTGTTGCAGGGAGGAAAGGAAAAAAGTCTGTTTTCCATGTTCAAGTTGGATAAGATAGGAAATAATGGGTTTCAATTGCAACAGGGAAGATTTAGGTTACTAATACAATTTTTTTTTTAGTGATCAAAGTCAGCGAAGCATTGGAACAGATTTTTTGGGGAATCTGGAAAATCCCTCCTTTGGAGATATTTAAAAATAGTTTGGACCAATATATACCGGAGGTGATATTGGCCTTGTTGATTATGCCTTCTAGCAGGAAGGATGGTTTATATGATCTCTTAATGTAACTTTCCAGCCTTATTATAATTATAATGTTTATATTGGTAAATTTATCCACTCTATTGACAGCTTTGAAGACCAAGAACTAAGACTTGAAATTTAATTTGATAGCTGAGGAACAGTCAGCGTTTAATCAAAGAAAGAAAGTGGCTTGTTGAAGTGCATTTACTGCATTTAAATGTTAAAACATTGGAATTTTTTCTATATATAGGAATGTATTCCCGTGTGAAGTGTGTTACTGTAATACCCTGACTCAAAAGATAAAAAATATATGGCTCACTGTGGGCACACTAGCATCTGACAGGCTGGAATACTGCCTCCTCAACATCCACAGATGAAAGAAAGTGCAGCAGCTGTTACTATTCAGGTAGCTGGTAGTGATGAAGAGCCCAGGAGGAGCCTGAGGCGGTCTACTGCCTTGACAATTGCAGGACAGATGGCCTTAGTTGTGATTTATATTACTAAATATTTCCCTCTTTCCATCTCTGTGTTGCCTGAATCTAACATTGTTCAGGTGGTCTTCACCCGGGATATGACTCAGGTAATGAGGCATTACCCTTTTAAGAGATGCAGAATTATATAGTACCAGCATGTGTGAAAGATTGTATAGGAACTTTTGTTTAAGAATCAGGCTCAAGTGATTGTAAATTCATCTTTTTTATTCTTTTGAATTATGGTATGTTTATTCTAGGAGTAAGATTATATGAATAGAAATGATTTCAATAAGGCATCTTCACAACAGACAATCCTTCTTTCATCCAGTCAAAAGCTTTCTTTAAAACTTTCTTGCAGTAATGTTACACTCCCAGTAGCAGAAAAGTGAGATTCAACAAGAACACTTACAAACTGATGCAAAAAATTTCCGATCAATTAAAAATAAGTGAAGAAAAAGGTTCACAGTACAAATTAAAGAAAGTTGATCTTTTGATGTGTAAAAGATGACTTTAAGCCAAAGGTTCAAGATTCTAACTAAAATCCAAAAACATTTCTAAGATATTTGTATTTGGGAAGGATGGATTAAATAGGAAAGGGAACAATTTTTTGAGTATTAAGCTGCAGATTAAAAATCTTCTGAATTGACAAAATGTATTTACACTTTAGAATAATCCAGCTAAATATAGTTTAGTGCCTGCAATCAAAAAGGAGAAGATAGATCACTTAATTTCAATTTTGGCTATGAGGTAGGACAGACTGTCTTTCTAGGCCCTGTTTTGTCCAAATCTGCTTTTCTTTTTCTATAAATATAAAAATTGATTTTAAAAAATTCTGTGATTCCTTAATAAATAACATTTACTGAGAGAAAACAATAAAAAATTAAAGATGTTTTCTTTCCTTGATGTAGGTATGCATCTGAAATATCTCAATAATTTCTTCATGCTTTAGATCTTTGGTTGGATATTTCTTTTCCTTAGAGTGTTCTTCAGGACAGCACTCTGAAAGACTGGGCATATGATGCTACTCTTTCTTTTCCATATTGGGTTTTTCATCAGAAAACATTGTAATAGATATTTTATAGAATACATATCTATATGTACACACACTTATGTCTGTATGCATATGTATGCATATATCTTGGTTTTGCTAAGATAGAGTTAATTTTCTTCTTAGTAGTTAGAATCACCACAATATGTCATCAAAAAAGTTGGAAGACACCACAGATCATCCAGGGTGATTAGCTTCAGAGTCAGATCATGTTGCTCATGGTCTCTTCAAGTCAGGTTTAGAAAGTCTCCATTTCCACTGCTTAACTACCTTCACCATGAATTTTCTTTTCCTCTTATGTAGTCAGTATTTCCCTTCCTTCAACTTGTGACTGTTGCCTCTTTTGCTCTGCATTCCTGATAAGAGTTTGTCGCTGTCTTCTAAATAACTGCCACTTTTAATAGCACCATTTTAAGTGCACACATATGTATGTCTGCTTAATGATATAAACAGTTGCACAGAACTGTTTTATGGAAGTTATTTAAACTATCAAATTTATGGATAAATTGTTATATTTTCATTCTCTACTAGATCACTTGCCATTCATGGCATTTTTTTTCATGCAGTTTTCTGTTTTCCTTGCTATAAAGTGGTCAGACTTGACATCTGACAAAATCCTAAATTCTTCAGATATCCAGAGGCAATGAAAATATCACAGAATCACAAAAAGCTTCAATCAAGAAAAATAAAATATACTGGTTCTTCTCTATGCAGTTTTCTTGGCTGTCCCACTCTTAGCAGCTGTTTGACTTGCCATACTTATTCAGATAATATGCTCATAGGTTGCTTCAGTTAATATTAAAACACAGCAGAAGAGTAAGGAGGAGGATTCAGCCTTAGAAAAAATCACTACAGAATCTCAGCAGAACAATTTGCCATCCAATAAATGTGTACAACACAAATATTAATGGCTTACAAACATATAACTTTACTACATCTAACTATAGTTCAAAAAAGAGAAATCAAATACTGGAAAACAGCTTTCTTGGTGGGGGAGGACAAAGAAAGGAAAGATGGGAATTGAAGAAGGAATGATATTTTCTAACTTTCAAATGACAGCCTGAAATGTTTTTTCATTAAAATAACTAAATTCTAAAAAGTTCTGGTCAGACATTATATTTGTCAGCTAGAGGGCCTACTTTTCCATAACTGATTCTTTTTTTATTAACATCAAAGGGTCTTCATTTTTATCAAAACAGAACATCTACATTGTTTTGTCCTGCTCTCATAATTTCCTGCATTTTAAAAAATATTTTTAAACTACGGCAAGGTAAGAACAAAGAATCTTCATTTTTCTTCCAATTATCTGTATACAAAAGTTCTTTTTTAGCGAGGCTTTTCAAGAGCCAACTGGAAAGTTTAAAGTAAGGACATGTGAGACTTCAGAGATAATACGCTGTTTTACGGTTGGATTATGCTCATGCAGTCTGGAGCTGCACATATGTTGAACTCATGTCCTGTAAAATGTTCACTATAAAAGAAAAAAAAACACAACATATTTGTTTTATTATAACTAATAGCAAAAGTCAAGATACGTGGTCATTGATTCCAAATGTAGTGGCTACTGCCTAAAGTGCAAATCAAACATCACTGATGAAACCCATTTTCTAGAGAGAGGAATAAATATTATTTTCGTCAATACAACTGAATTTTTACTCTGTTTTACCAAGATGTTGAAAACTGTATTTCAGATATCCTGCCTGTATAGCAATGATTTTTGATGAGATTGCTTTTGATAATAAGATTTTTTTCATCATATATTATCCAGTTAACTTTCAGAATGTCAATAGACACTAAAGGCCAATAATTTCTTCCTCTTGGTGTCTGACCAACAAAAGAAGAAAAAAGCAGGGTCTGAAATGGACAGGGAGTTATAGAGAAGCCAAAGATTTTCTTGTAGAAGATTGTCAGTAATAGAAGTGGATGGATTTTTGAGATGAGAAGCCACAAACTTCACAAGGAACAAAATGTAAGAGTATATCACAAAGATAAAAAGGAGGCGATGATCTCATTTTAATCAAGGTATAGACCTAGTACGCTGAAAAATATTTTGGTGAAGGTCCTAAAACAGTTTTTGTGGTGAGCAAGGTGCGTCATCCAATAATCGGAATTTTCCATCAGGGCTACATGCTGAAGTTAATCAGCATCCAACTCCTCCCTTCTAGGCATCCCACCAAAACCTCTCAAACATAATCTCTCCAAATAATTTAATAGAGGTGGTTGATTAACTAAAATAATCTGAAATTGTGATTTATTTTCCTAAAATGGGGCAAATTATTACCCACACAATGATACTCAATTACCCTGAGGTACCTTCAGACATCAGCATTGCTGTCGTCAGGAGTCAGTTCTGGTTGTGATGCATCCTATGGCTCAGCTGTTTCCACCTGCTTTGGCTCTCTGCTTAAGACTCTCAGAGCCTCTTGTAATTTTTCCTTCATGGCATTTGGATGAAGTGCTGGCTGCTTCTCTGTCAAATGGGTCTGGGTGCATTGAGGACTTGATATGACTACAGGACCAATCTCTCAGGATACCATCATTGTATGTGACCATTGTTTCTCATTACAAATATGCAGCATCTATTTCTGGAAAGTGGTGGCACCAAACAAACATGATATTTAGCTTTGTATTTCACATTCTGTCACCTAATCCATCTGAAGTCCCCTAAACTTTGTCATGGCTTTTCTCACAGTACAAGCATGTTTGTTTTCATTCATTCTCTACTGAAGAAAATATTACTGTGAAACCTTATGTTTCAGTAATGCTGTATTGTATTTTGAGAGCTGAATATGACTATGTAGCCTTTTCGGTATGTTTCTTATACTGATATCAATCTTCAGAAACCCATTAGATCAGAGATAACAAAGACTATCTTTAAAATTGTACAATAGATATTCTGAAACATCTTGCAAGTAGCTGCAAGAAACATTCCATAGCTATCTGATACATGGGATAGAGACACAGAATGTGATCTTCTTTTTGTTTTTAACACAGCTCAAAAGACTGCAAACTTTTTTTCTCCTTTTTCTTGAAAAATATTTAGGCTTTCATGCTTGCATGGACAAATGTCACTCTGATTTCCCACACTTGACAATGCATATTTATGCAAGTTTTGTAGTTCTGTGGCATCTGTTGAACTTGAACCATCTGGACCGGTGTTCTAGATTTAGGCAGCCATAACCTAACAATATTTATATGTATGTAGAAGTTCATTTGACATCTTCTGAATTGTTGTTTAGAGTAAAGCTCTAATAGAGCTCCAGTAAAGATTTGTTCAACACAAAAATTCTGAAAATGTCAAATGAAGGAAAGTCTGTAGTAAAGGTTTTTCTTTCAGATTAGTCATCTGTAAACTCTATTTGAAAGTTATACTGAAGTATTTCACTTTTCAGTTAGCTTGAAGGTAATATACAGATAATACATTGTGTGTTCTATCTCTTTAAAAACTGTGAATCAAAACATAAATATAAAAGCTACTTCTGGCTTTTTCTGGAATAATTTATCAAAATGGTGACTATAGAACAATAAAATGGTACATTTTCAAATGTATTGACACTACAAGTTGTGAGGTTTGATGAATCTGGGAAAGAGCATGTAGTTACATCACTTCGTGGCATCACCTATGTCAAATGGTTACTAGGAAGCAACACAACAGTTTAGAGTTCCTTAAATCTGAATATCCTATTGTGGCAACCAATGCCTACCTTGGAGTCAGAATTTTGATCTAACTTTTCATTACGCTGAATGATTTTTTTTTCTCTATTCCCTTCAGCACAGCAAAGGAGTACATCACACCACATATCTAGTTCATTGCTATTCTGTCATATGATATATGGAAGAGTGAAACTTATACCAAGTTGTTCACTATTTTCAACCATATTACTGTCAGGGCTTCACCTGTTTTCTGATAATTTAAACATGTCAGGCAAATAGCTTGGAATTTAAGTTTATGTTAATGCGATAATTGTCCTTGCATTTCAATCTTCTGATGTAGTACCTAATGAGGAAGAAATACTCAAAGTGCTCTTTTGTCTTATATATTTTGTTCTTGGAATATAACTCTTGCCAGATGAGAGCAGAAGGAATCTTGGCAGTTCTGTGATAACTCGGATCCCCGCTCTTCTAATTCCTTGCTTCCTCACACCATCATCAACTTATCTACAGCTGTTTTGAATCTGTGTCTTCCACAGCAGGATCTCCATTTTTGTTTAACCAATGTGCAAATAAGCACTTTCTTATACTTATTCTTCTCTCAACACTATTTCAAAAGTATTTTCTCTTGAAAGCAAACATAATGATCCTCTCAGTATGATTATGATTATTGGTAAAAATTTCCTAGTCAATCTGAGCCTCGAGTCATCACATGTATAGTTAACACAGAATCAAATAATGTATAGTCTTGGGTGACTATGTTCAAATACATTTTTTTCCCCCCTTATAAATAAGCTGACAGCAGTTTGGGATGAGCATGCGGGTTTGTGAACAGATGTCCATAGCAGCTCCAAAGCAGTGTAATTGGAATATAGTTTCCAGTCAGGAGATTAAATAAAATTAAATTGTCTGTGAATCTTCACAGGTATCCATTGAATGAATGGGCCAGGTTCTACTTTTGTTTGAGATACTGTTGTCTGCTTCTCCTTCCCTCTCAGGAAAAGCATGCCTGGTTTTGTGTAGAGACATTTGGACAACATTTTGTTTAAGCCTAATTGAACTGATGCTTATGTATTCTTCTCATGATCTCCAGCAATCTTTCCAGGCATAGTAATGCCATTCAGGCAATTCTGGAGTCCAGGCTACTTGCAAAGAATCATATACACTAGTCTTCAAAAGTGCTGGTTGCAAAATCCATGTATACGCAGTATTTTTAACGCTTATTGGACTACTTATTATATAAAGTCTCAGTTCTCACACAAAACCACACAGAAGTCCATGATCTCTAGACAGAATTAAATGCAAGTACATATTTGATACTGCTCTATGGGATAGATATAGCAAATAAAGACACGCTATACCATATTACTTCAATAGTCTGTCTTGATATGCACATGTGGGATTTTGGGAGGTTGCTTTGGGTTTCTTAATGTGCATTTCTACAGAGCATCCATGACTGCAACTATTCGTGTTTAAAACAGAACCCACTCCCTGGGAGACATCACATATTTTAGATTGGGATCTATGATAATGCCAGAAGTCTGTCCTTTCCCCAAAGTTTGCATGTCTCTGGTAGGATCATAATAATTTTCAGGTTTTCTGTAGATTCTCATGAACACCACAGTTTTTCTTATACATTATGAGTTTCCCAACCTTATAGCTTTACAAATGTAGCATCACTGCCACTTTCCTCCGTGTCTGCTCTAAACCCCAAACTTTTCTAATTCCAGACAAGTCACAACAGTTACAGTAGGTCTGATTCAAGCAATGAGATCTCCCTAATGAATGATGTTACTGTAATCATGTCATATGCTGTGTTCTATGACCATTTTAACTTCAAAAGTTCCATGGAAGAATCATTTTCCTTGCAACAGTTTTTTCCTACCAGGTCTGTGTTAAAGCATTCAGCTAAAGCAAGTCCTTTCGACATGGGAAGAAAAACATGAACATGAATGAAACAATATTTAACACCTGCAAAGACTGAGTAGAGAGTACATGCTGGTTTCTGCTCCAAGACAATGTAAAAGCAGCAACACTCATTCCTCAAAAAGCTGTGTTGCAAATTACAAGTTTGTCGCTTTCCAACACTGATTCAAGTACTATAAGAGATTGTAGGCATGCCTTGGAGCTGCAGAAACAATACGTACTGGTGTGGGAGACAGAGGGATTTCTTTTTTATCACCAATTTGTCCTGCCCAATGGAAGTGTGCATCAACTTCTGGTAATATAAAGGACTGCACAGGAAAAAGATTGCAACAGCCCAGCATGGCCCCAGGGGTGGCGTACACCACGAAGCTACATGCGTTCAGGAGTGCCTGTGTTCCCCTTCGCTACAGCACAAATAAGCAGTGCCCTCTACTGTCCAGCACCAATACTACAGCACACACCTCACTTGGGATTCGTTTAGAGAAGTGAAAATGATGATCCAGTGCGAGGGCATAGACCTTCTTTTCCTTTGCGTGCTAGTTGTCCTACTTTTTTCCAAGGTTTTGATTTTCCTGTGCATCAGCAAAGGTGTTCTTTTGCCAGGCTTGACCCATATTGTCATAACATGTCAAAAACTATAGCATTTTTGATGTCACAGCCTCATTTGAGTCAAACATGAAGTACATGTATTTGGCCCCTGTCTAAGGTTTTCCAGCTTCTAAGTTATCTCCATGCATTTGTTTTCTAAACAAGGTAACAATTTTTAACTACCTATAACATCAACCTAAACCCAGGAATCACTATCCTCATGTCTTTGCACTAAGTACAGATAAGTGTAAAAATCTTCCTCTTGCTAGTGTAGAAGTGACTAGGTACGTGGCTATCAGACACCTTGTAATAGTAACCTTAATTATTTTCTCTGACTTGCTATCCTCAGGAGTTCTGGAAATCATAATCCATAGTTAATGATTTTTGGTTTCTACTGATTAGACTGAGGTATACAAAGATGTTTTGGATTTAGTTCCATATAAAAATTCACTTATCAAGTGGCCAACACAACATCTATACAAGCATCTCAGCTTCCCCAGGTTTGTGTTCAGTGTGCAGATCCAGGATTTGTGCTTTTGAGATGGGTTGGCAGGTCCCATATGACAATGACATTAATCTGTATATTCTTGATGTGAAGTAAGACACATGTCTTTTCTGCAAGCTTGTAAGCTTTTTTTGCATCTGTATTTAGGCTAAGATCTTCTTTTCTCCTTTCATGAATAGCTCAGCACTACTAGTTACATACCTGACATGGGAATGTATTGTATGTAGTTTTCATTCCTTAATTTTACAACAGTTTTGTCAACATCTTCATTAAAGATATTCATGAGCAACTTTGGTTTATGTTTATTGCCATAGTATCTCACAAATAAGTCTCCTTAATCTTTACTTAGATAATTCTTAATATTTTTTGACCCATCTCAGTGGACAGCTTTGCATAGCAGCATGATTAAGTGCTGTTTTAGGTAAATAATTAGCACTAATTAGTCACACATTTCTCCACATTGTTTAGTCCTCCTTTGAGGCTTCGATCATCTTTCTGGCTAGGTAGAAATGCCTTTATGGTGGTTTCTCTGCTCATCCTGCCATTAATTTCCCCATTTATATTACTGCTGTTATGTGAAGACTCTCCCCAAAGGTATTCCCAAACTACAGATTTTTTCCCCTGCCCCAGCTTGAAGTTCAAACTATCAGCACTTTCTACACCATTCACATTTTCCATTGAAGTATCTCATTTGCCATCTTCACACTTGCAATAGTGGGAACAGTGTCTACATGAGGATTAGAAGAATGAAGCTGCATATCATGGTCCCTTCAAAGTCATTAATGAAAACCTGCTGACATCTTATTTAGTATCAGTTCTGAATGTTTTCTGGTTGGTAGTACAAGCAAATGAGCATTTCCACGTTATTTACATCTCACTTTTGTCAATCTATGTGTAAGTGAAGGCTTTCATCTCTTTTTGTCTTAAAGTGTCTTTCATTGTTGCAGAAGACCTTCCCCAGCCCCAGTCTTGAGGCTCTAGTTCTTCAAGAGTGATTCCACAAACCGCTTTATTTTCATTTAGGATCTCTAAAAGCATAATGTGCCTTAATTTGTCTAATTATCCCAATTAATCTTTTTCCACAGTAATGAATTAGCTTAATGCTAAGGAGGAGAAAAGACATACATTAAGCAAGTCTTACAATTAGAATTTTAGATGCAAATTTGTAAACAAAAAGTGTTAAAACACACAAAAAAATCCTAGCTTATATTATACAAGGCTCTTTTGTAGATGGCTCAGCATATCTCACCTAAAATTCCTTCCTTATGTCCTACCTTCAAAAACTGGGGCATCCAACATTCACAGAATCATCCTTCCTGCCATAAAGCATTGATAGCTTCCTTCTGCCATGTGATATGATATCTAGAACTAGAAATAGATCTGGATGCAATATTTTTTAAAATGAGATCACTAGATTTGCACTGTGGTTTCCTGTGTTTTCTGTTTCTAATAATCCTCCAAAACCTAGGCATCTACATGTCAGATGAACTGAACATTAAACTGATGTTTTTAAAGGACTGTCCACAATAACTCTGAGCCTTCTTTTTTAAGTGGTAATAATTTCAGGTCCCTCACTCTATGTGTACAGTTAGACTTATGTTTCCTCATATAATTTACTGCAGTATTTCTTCTATCATTTTACCACTGTCTTTCAGTATCACAAGATCTCCTGAAACTTTATCTCCTTTGTTACCCCTTT
This sequence comes from Caprimulgus europaeus, assembly GCA_907165065.1. The sequence continues at coordinate 66,955,959 of OU015525.1, forward strand.
TTTCTAGACTTATAGTTGCCTAGATCACTCTTTGAGGCCCTTTCAAAATTCTTTGTTTGTCAATTTCCACTCATCTGACACTAAGGCTGGTAGATTTTGTGTGAGCTTCTGCTCGTCTAATGATCAAGTTTTAGGATATCCATTTGCTCAAAAATTAATGCTGCATTCATCTTCTGCTGACATGTTTTCCACCAGCACTCTGAAGCAAATTTTGTACAGCAAATGATGCTATTCTCAGAATCCGGACATTGATGGCACTAGCATTAGCAATTTTTTCAGCTGCAAGAATCTGCTCTGTTTTGTGATGTGTATCACAGAACAAGCTTAGTGTCCTGTCCTTTGTCAGCTGGTAACCAGCATCCTTTCTTCCATGTGTAAATCTCATGAAGTTCAATAAGGCCAAATGCAAGGTCCTGCACAAATACAGGCTGAGTGGCAAATGGATGGAGAGCAGCCCTGAGGAGAAGGACTTCTGGGTACTGGTTGATGAGAAGCTTAACACGAGCCAACAATGTGCACTCACCGCCAAGAAGGCCAGCCATACCCTAGGCTGCATCAAGAGAAGTATGACCAACAGGTCAAGGAAGTTGATATTTAAAGAGAGGCTGAAGATTTTCTGCGACTATAAACAACAGATTTCCACCACAGTCCACCTGTTACAAGAATGAAGCACAGCAAGGAGACTTAACTCAGGGGGACTGAGTTTGGAAGTGCAGCATTGGTATTCATAAAATTATAGAATCATAGAAGAGTTTGGAATGGAAGGGACCTTTAAAGGTTTAAAGGTCATCTACTCCAACCCCCCTGCAGTAAGCAGGGGCATCTTTAACTAGATCAGGTTGCTCAGAGCCCTGTCCAACCTGACCTTTGGTGTTTCAAGGGATGGGGCTTCTGCCACCTCTCTGGGCAACCTGTTCTAGTGTTTCAACACCCTGATTGTAAAAAATTTCTTCTTTCCATCTAGTCGAAATCTACACTCTTTTAGCTTAAAACCTTTACCCTTTGTCCTATCACTACGGGTGTCCCTAAAGAGTTTGTCCCCAAACAATTCTATTCTGGTAGTACTGTTCATGTAAATGTGATGGAACACAAGAATTAAGATATATGAAAACTAGAATACAAGGTGGCAGCAGTATTGCATACAGTGAAGAAAAGTGGTTCAACTGTAAGTTCCTTCAAAAACAGCTTGGTTTTTGCCTTGGCATATAACTTTGGATATTTTATGAGTAACACTGGAATTTGTATACCTGTCCCTGAGACAGCCATTAAGGAATTGTGGAGGAAGGGTAAAGAAGCTACACAGGAGTAGTTAATTAATTAAGGAATATAACAAGAGAGGCATTCAGGCAAAATTGTAAACTGCCTGGAAAGCTGAAGATTGTTCTTAAGGAGCTGAGCAACAGGAGAAAACTGCTTCAGGAGGAAGACAAGTAGCTTTATAAAGATGGCTGAGAAACAAGAGACACATTCAAATAATCACAACTGGATTTCTGAAGAGTGCATATTTTTAATGCTTAGAGAAAAGAATAACACTAAACCAGAAAAAAATTGTAACGTAAGTTCTTTCTAACAGCCAGTTTTGGTTTTCAAGTAATAATAGTCAGACTAGTTCTGAAAGGTTTTTTTTCAGTGTAAAGTATTTTTAAATAACCAGTTATTAAACTGAAGAAATTCAGATATCTTATAGCTAAGCATCTTGAGACTTACTGACTTAAGCCACACAGTAAACATTAGTATTTCCTTTTAAATTAGGTAGTCATTGCCACCTTTATGATTCCATAAATCAGTAGCAGCTCCAGCTCTCTGAACTACAAGTATGCATTCCTTGGAATTTCTATCACTCTGAAATGGTTCCCACTGATTTAAAATGCAATGAATGGAGGTCTTCACTTCTATAGATTCTGTTGAATAATTCTGTTCTATATAGCACTAGACTAGTTGTTTCATCCTGCTAAAATCTCAAAGTAATTTGACTATAGAATCATAAAATGGTTTTGGTTGGAAAAGATCTTTAAGATCATCAAGTCCAATCATTAACCCAGCACTGCCATATCCACCTCTAAACCACGCCCCTAAGCACCACATCTACACATCTTTTAAATACTTCCATGGATGGTGACTCTACCACTTCCCTGGGCAGCCTGTTCCAATGCTTGACAACTCTTTTGGTGAAGAAAATTTCATAATATGCAACCTAAATCTCCCCTGGTACAACCTGAAGCCATTTCCTCTTGCCCTATCACTTGTTACTTTGGAGAAGAAACAAACATCCACTTCTCTACAACCTTCTGTCGGGTAGTTGTAGTCAGTGACAAGGTCTCCCCTTAGCCTCCTTTTTTCCAGGCTGAACAACCTCTCAGTCGCTCCTCATAAGACTTGTTCTCCAGCCCCTTCACCAGCTTCTTTGTCCTTCTCTGGACATGCTCCAGTACCTCAATGTACTTCTTGTAATGAGGGGCCCAAAACTGGACACAGTATTCAAAGTACAGCCTCACCAATGCTAAGTACAGGGGAAGGATGACTTCCCTGGTCCTGCTGGCCACACTGTTTCTGATACAAGCCAGAATGCCCATTGGCCTTCTTGGCCACCTGGGCACACTGCTGGATCATATTCATCTGGCTGTTGACCAACACTCCCAGGTCCTATTCCACCAGGCAGATTTCCAGCCACTCTTCCCCGAACCTGTAGCGTTACATGGGGTTGTTGTGAGCCAGGCGCAGGACCCGGCACTTGGCCTTGTTGAACCTCATACAATTGGTCACAGCCCATTGATCCAACCTTTTCAGATCCTTCTGTAGAGCCTTCCTACCCTCAAGCAGATCAACATTCCCTCCCAACTTGGTGTCATCTGCAAACTAAGGGTGCACTTGATCCCCTCATCCAGATCATTGGTAAAAATATTAAACAGAACTGGGCCTGATACTGAGCCCTGGGGAACATCGCTTGTGACCACCTGCCAACTGGATTTAACTCCATTCACCATAACTCTCTGGCCCCAGCCTTCCTGCCAGTTTTCCACCCAGCGAAGAGTACACCCATCCAAGCCAAAGCAGCCAGTTTCTGCAGGAGAACGCTGTGGGAAACTGTGTCAAAGGCATAGGCAACATCCACAGCCTTTCTTTCATCCACTAAGCAGGTTACTTTGCCATAGAAGGACAATCTGGTTAGTCAAGGAGGACCTGCCTTTTATAAGCCCATACTGATAGGACCTGATTGCCTGGTTGCCCTGTACGTGCCATATGATGGCACTGAAGATCATCTACTCCATAACCTCCCCCAGCACTGAGGTCAGACTGACAGACCTGTGGTTCCCTGGATCCTCTCTCTGGCCCTTCTTGTACATGGGCATCACATTTGCTAACTTCCAGTCCACTGTGACCTTCCCAGTTAGCCAGGACTGCTGATAAATGATGGAAAGTGGCTTGGTGAGCACTTCTGACAGCTCCCTCAGTACCCTTGGGTGGATCCCATCCCGCTCCATAGACTTGTGAATGTCTTAAGTGGTGTAGCAGGTCCCTGACCATTTCCCCTTGGATTGTGGGGGCTTCTTTCTGCTCTCTGTCCCTGTCTTCTAGCTCAGGGGGATGGGTACTCAGACAACAACTGGTCTTACTATTAAAGACTGAGCCAAAGAAGGCATGAAGTATCTCAACCTTTTCTTTATCCTTTGTCACTATGTTTCCCTCAGCATTCAATAAAGGATGGAGATTCTCCTTGGTCCTCCTTTTGTTGCTACTTTATGTATTTAAGATCTTCTTCTGGAGAAATGTCCAGCCTTATTGGACTCCTTTGCCCTTCAGGAATGCCTTCCAAGTTAAACTCAATAGATATTATACAATGTTAATATGTAATGGTGATGTCAGAAATCTTTGTAGGAGCAGGAAGCACCAAAGGGTCTGATGTTATGACTACAACATTTTAAAATTATAACAATTGTTTTTTCTTGTATCAATTATTTTTAAATTAACTTTAGTTTCTTATAATAAAAAACCCATTTATTTTGAACATTTAAGTAGAGTTTGAGAAGGTAATTAGGGAAAATAAAAGATAACAATTCTCTGTAAAGGCTTAAATATTATTGGAAAAAACCCCTTACATTTTCATCATGTAATAATGCTCCTATTAAATAAACTTATTTGTAGAGTAACTGTCTTGTAAAATCATGCTAATGACATACCAGATTAACATAGACAGTTGATGTATATTTTACTAGACAAGATTTTTCATTTATTTCCCATTTGAAGTGCCAAAATTTGTCAGCATCATTTCATGCATTTGGAAAGCTGTTCTTTCAACTCTACATATGCGTACAACATACTACAGGAACTGAAAGCAGGCATTTAAGATTGACTTCTTCCTCTGAACCAGCTAGAGACATTTCTGTATACTTCATCAAAAAATAAAATCAACCAGCCTGGATAAAGTGTTGCCTAGAAGTACATGCTCCCAAAAGGCAGCTAACATAATTAAGAGAATACTAAAATATTATTATAACGGTTGTATAAATTTACCCATTTTTTTCAGGTGTTTCATTTTTCCTGCACTCTCATTTTCTCTGTTGTGCTTCAACTTTTTGAGCTCTTCAGACACTGAAATATAAGAAAGATAAAAAATATTCAAGATTCAATCATTAAACACACAGTAAGGATTCACAGGTTCTTGTCCTAGAAATGAAATGTTAGCTGTCTCTTGTCAGTTAGTCTTTGATGTTTTACACACATACACAGAATAATAAAGATGTATTGATTGACTTCTGTTGAGGTTAACCTTAAGATTTGTTACACTGAGCAGTGAGCACTGACTTAGCCAAGACGAGGAAGGAGAATCAATCTCTTATTTTCATTAAAATATTAAGACATTTTTAGATAGACATAGAATTTATGTATATTTGGAGCTCAGTTTTGTAATGAATGAAAATCAAGAGGTAGAAATATAACTTTTTCTAACAGTTTAAAGAAAGGACTAAAAATGTTTCTGTACTAGTGAATGGCCCACCAAGAATGAATTCCATTTCAGGGAAACTAAACATTGGCATGTAATGATTGTCCCAAACCATAGTTTTATGGTCTTTGAAAATAAATTAAAAAAAAAAAAAGAAACTTATCACTATACTGTTTTTATACACTCCAAAGTTTTCTACTGAACTGTGGGGTTAGTCAGAAACAAACAGAAAACATCTACTTTAAATGTATCATGTATCTGAACAAGTAAGATAAACCACTTTCTGGAAGTCATTCTAGGTCTAGTAATTTTTTAAAAACAATCAAATGACAAACTGGACTTTTACCTCAGTCAGTTCATAAGGGACAATGGGCACTAACTGGAACACAGGAAGTTCCATCTGAAAATAAGTAAGAACTTATTTACCTTGAGGGTGACAGAGCACTGGAACAGGCTGCCCAGAGAGGTTGTGGAGTCTCCTTCTCTGGAGATGTTCAAAACATGCCTGGATGCAGTCCTGTGCAACTTCCTCTAGGTAAACCTGCTTTGGCAGGGGGCTGGACTACATGATCTGCAGAGATCCTTTCCAATCCCTGCCATTCTGTGATTCATTCAGTGTATAAAGTTAATTTTCTGCATGAAAGTCAGTGGAGTTGGGAGAAATGGAAAAGATGATCTGTAGTGGTTAGACACCTAGGTTAGGATCTTAGATTAGGATCTCTCAGCTCAAGGCAGAAGTCCAATCATATCTCCTATCTACTTGATGAGCATGCCATAGTCATTAAACAAATGGGGTTTGTCCTTTTTTGCCATATGAATAACTTTTTGTACATGCTTTGTCTAAATTTAAACTTCCCAGTTTAGGATTGTTTTCACAAGACAAGACTACCTTATTTCAGTTTTAAAGAAAAGATACACAAGCCTACTGTCATGATGGGATACCAAGCCATCAACCCCACATTAGCAGAGACCACTACACACACGCATAAATACTACTGATTCAAGCAACTGACTTGACTTCAGTAGCATCTGTCCTCAGTGTCCTTTCCTACCTAACATAAAGTGATTCTTCATTCAACTTGCACATATGTCTGGGTTACCCTACTGCACTCTGAGGGATGCCAAGCTGGATTACATTCCAGGTGACAGAGGAAAGAGCATCTATTACTTTAGGAGCTCTTACATCTAACATTTTTTGCCTCTGATCCATCTGAAAATAAATTTTATCAGTGTTTGCTGTCAGCAGATGGAAGGAATCTTCCACCAGGCAGCACCATACTTTTCTGACAGTCACAGATGCCTGCTTGGCACATATTTATTGTGAATGAATTTATGATGTATTTTGCTGTAGAAAACAAAGCAGGAATTATCAGGGGTATCTGGACCTAAATGGATGATAATCAGTAACTGCAAAAAATAGATAGAGCACAGAAAAAAAAAAAAAAAAAGATAAAACAAATTTATTGTAAAAAGATAATTCTACAATGTCTCAGTTTTCTGAGATAGGAGTAAAACATGGTATAAGGAGAACAAACATATTGTTTGATGAAAACCTGTGTATTTAGAATTTGTATCCCTTTATGCCCAGATTTTGAATTGTAGATAAAGTATATATGAAACTAAAGATGTTTGTCCTGAAGACTGCAACTACTAACTGGTATAGGCATGTGTGTGCTGAAAAGAATAATAGGTAAATGGCTAGAGAGACAAGTGAAGGGTGCATCACCTTCAGATGCAAAATTTGCACTTGAGGAATCTAATGATCCAGAAATACTTAGATCTCCCTGAACAAAACGCTCTCCTGCATCATTCCTACATGAGGGGATTTCTCCTTGGTCTCACTGTACTAGAGATCTCTCCCAGTTACCTATCACCATGGAGTGAGGATGTACCTATCCATCCTTCCTACCCAAAGCCTCATCTTGGAAAACACTGTAAAATTTGAGTGAGCTCAACTTTCTGAGCAAAAGCTCACCTTTTGTACCTTCCACTCACTTTTTAATATAATCTCATTAAGGGAAGCATACTTCCTCATTAAATGTAACAATATTGAGACTTGAACAATATTGAGACTTGAACATTTTTATCTCTCTTACCTGTGCTTCAGCTTTATAGCAGAGAGATACCAAAGCATGGACTGGATTACGAAAATCCTTACAATAGTTTTTGGAGAATGCAGATAAGTCTATTTGTTAGCCACAGGGTTAATAATACAATATTTTACCAATTTTTTTTTGTTTCCCACTACTGCTGAAGAATAGGCCAGAAGATTAAGGAAGACAAAATTGTACACTAAAAAAACCTGAAGGTTGTCCCTTGGTTCTTTTATTTGGCCATGTACTAAAAAGAAAGTAGGGGTTCTACTAGGAACTTCATTTCTTTCTTCCTATAGAAAAGAGAGGTTGGAAAAGAGAAGGGGAATATTGGTGGGTTTTGCTTTTGATTTTTTTCTGAAATCTCCCCTTTTAGATTATAGTTACATATTTTCTTTTCTCTGGACACCTTCCTTACTTAATACTCAGAGGAGCAACAAGAAAAAAGTTCTCCCTCCTCTCAGAATTTCTGAGATTTAAAAGTTTCCTGTCCTACATGTATCTTGAAAATTGAAATCTTTAACTTCCAAAAAATAATAGAGATGGCATTAATTAAAATATTTTTAATGTTTTATTTCTGTATCAACCTAGAAATGCATTAATGTAAATTTTTCAATAGTAGTAATTTTGAAAAAAAACCCTTGATTTTTTAATTTTCTTTTTGATACATTCTAAAATTTATTCTATTTAAATTCATGCTTGCAAATAAATGATGACAGTTTTGACAAGATAACCTTTTCCCACCAAAGAGAAAAATTTTAAAAATCACTTAAAGAAATCCAAATGATCTCTTGAACAAAGGTACAGTATACTAGCACGCTAGTGTGCTGGTGCTTCTGTTGTCAAAGACTAGATTAACAAGTGGTGGTATGTAGACAAGTACATTTGGCGTCATAGTTTACACTGCTGCTCAGTGACTATATAAAGGTGTAGATCCTTGAGAAATATTTACAAGTTCAGGTATATGGTGTTTGTCTAGCTTCAGTAGGTTGTTCTGCACTTCCAATTTTTTTTTTCTCTTTTATCTTACATTCCTAGCCTATTTCCACTTTTCTTCCTCTCCCTATAGCTTGGGTTTTGCCCTCTTTTACTTCTGTCCTCCCTATCAGTATCCATTTGTTCATCGACTCCAGCTTCCAACAGAGTACATTATGAATTTCATTTTCAAGAACAGGAAAAAAAAAGCAGGTGACTCATTTTCAGTCTTATTTCTTAAGGGTCTTACTCATGTGTTTTGAATGCTTTGAAGTGTCAACATTATTTGCTTTAGTGGGTATAAGTATCCTGTTGGGTCCAAAGGAGAAAAGGCAGACCTTTTCAACCTGTGCTTTAAACCTGCCTGTGCCTTACATTGTCCTATAGCAAAACAGGAAGTGGTCAAAGTGATTACTTATTCTGTGGCCATAGAGAAATTACCTATTATCACTAACTCTGTCATACCCTAAATTCTGGCCTTTTAATACACATGAAAATTGTGTGTGTGTGTGTATACGCACACGTATATGCATACACATTATATATATTTTTTACATATATATTTATACACATGTATAGTCACAGATTCAAGCATGCATAGTCTGTGTATGTAGGGGTACTTTTAAGTGTTTTAATGTTGCTGAGATATATATATAACCATTATAACAAAAGACCCTAGGTATATAAATTGTGTGTGCAGCATGTATTAAAGACATAAAGTATAATGCCAGGACCTCATTAATAGAAATAAATATCAGAGGTTTAAATAAATTATCGTCTGTGCAACCACCCTAAAGATATTAAATGCATTGAGTTTTTTGAGATTTTTGTCAGATAATGTGAGATCCTCCAGAAACCGTCAATGTAATGTGCAGCTCCTGAATGCCTGTTAAGATTTTGGTGTCTTGTCTGTTCCTGCTTCTCCCTTCCTCTTCCTCTGCCCCCACTGGCATCATGTCTCAGGAAAAGTGTGCTCCAGCCTTCTCTGCCTATAAAGAGATAAAACTGACATATGGTTAATAGTATTTTAGGGCCTGCAAGTTGTGGTGAATATTCAGCTCTTTTTTAGCTTCAAATAGAGTCTTTTTTCTGTCTCTCCATGGCCATCTTACTATTGTTCATGCAAGGCAAGAAAGACAGTGAAGATCCAAACATCCAGGATTTCCTTCTCTTCTTTGACAGGCAGTAATGTTGTTCCTAAGTGCTGCCACTTTTCACCCATGGAAGGGAATATTTTCTGACCTGCACAACTGTCAAAAATGGACACATAGGAATGACCTCTGTGTAGGCTGAGAACTGGAGTATCAAAGCACCATTATTTACATGCAGTACCTGAAACCTGAAAACACTGGTCCTAGGCACCCCTCGCCCCATCTCCTGCTTATTTTAACCCTAGGCCTCACAGCATGGCTCACTAATCGTGGAATGTTGTTTTGAATACAAGGTTCAAATAGTAAATTTAAACTGTAGATTTAATCTTCCAAGAACTGTTGAGATGTATGTAATTTTCTTCCACAAAAGCTGAACAAAGAGATGGTATAACATTATGATTGTGTAAATCTTCTTCCAACACCTCCATTGTATAAAGTGCAGTCTCAGTGACTGAGTAGCAACAAACAAAAGTCTCTCTTCAATTAAACCTCTGTGATACAAACACACAGAAAGCTGCTTCTAACATATCTGCTATAATTAGATTCCTCCTTTAAGGTAAAGTTCTTTTGTTTTAAAACATGCTTGGAATAATCCCTGAAAAAAACGATATGATAAAGATCAGGTATATGTTTTATTCTGATTCATTCTGTTAAAGAAACGTCAGGATTTTTCATTGAAGCTCTTTAAATCTAGCGACATAATTACACACACGCAGCAAAAAAAAAAACCCAAAAAACCCACAAACAAAAAAAACACCAAAAAACCCCCAAACAAATGAAAAAATCAACCTTGGAGTTTTGCTGCTATCACATGGCTATTCATCAGAATTCAGCACCTATAATCAATTGATATGCAGTAGGCAAATAAGAGTCTGTAAGTTATAAAGGGTTACAGTAGTGGTAGCTAGGAGGAAAAAAATCGGTATGTTGCCATTTTCAACAACTGAGCAAATTTAATGGAAGCTTAAAATAACTTTCAGATGAGAAGTAGTCATAGTGTGTAGTAAGAAAACCTGTAAAATATTCATTGTGCAGCAACATTCAAAGGCAGTGGGACATCAGTATTCATTGTTCAGTACTAAATATAATAAATATAGCTATTCTGTAACAGAAACAGTAGCTTTTTGTGTAAAAAAGATAGCATGGGATGTTACCCTTGAGGCTTTAATATGCCATATTCTTTCACATATAGACATGAAAATCTTATGTACATTGGCAGTGCAGAACTTCCTCGATTTTAAGAGTTAGTCTGTTAAAATTGGATTGGTGTGTTAGATATTTCCTCATATGAAGAGATGAGAGGGGCAAAGTGACATATTCCTCCTAATCCAGGAGAGGAGCTGTTATACCCGTATTGTATTCCTCAGACTTTTCCTTCATCCATTGCTCTAAGCAGTCTCAAGATGCTAGGTAGAAGATTGCAGATATGGCCCAATAGATTTGGCTAACTCTTGTGTTTATGTGGCAATGCTACAAGATTTACATCCATGGATCAAAAACATAGAAGACAGGATCACCTCAGACATATGCAAATGAAAATTGAAACATCCTGAGTATTTTTTATATACTTATGTGCTAGCAGGGTAGATTAGGCCTGTACAACAAAGTTAGGCTAAATGTTAAATGATTACTAACACTTGCCTTTATTTACTGAATGATAAATGTAAATTTTCTTAGGAGTAAAATTGGGCAGATAATGGGATTTTTTCAGTTTAATGCCTGTACTTGAAGATTAAAGAGGAGTGGAGGTCAGGGATCAGTTCACATCCAACAATGGCTGACATATTTTAAGACTTTTAGGACAGCCAGAAGTGTTTGATTCTGGCTTTCATAAGACTGGTCTAGAATGCCTTTGTCTCCTAGGAAAGGTGAAAATACAATGACTCAAAGCTCCTGCCAGCTTGCCTCATTCCAAGATTCAGAGAGGGGACTTTCCTGTCTCCTATGCTGAAACACTGACCCACTATTGCAGCATATCCTAATGCATAATAGGAATAACAGTACTCCTATAACCATTGATGGTGAAAGATCTGAGAAGAATCAGATGCTGGAGATCTCTTCTTATAGTTGTGGGCAAGGAGCCCCCTTTCTGTTCTTGTTTTGTGCCAGTTTTATTCTACAGTAGGTGCCAAAATATTTTCAGGGGTCTGCAGGCATAAGTGGTCTGCTTCACCCATTGCCAGTGCCATTCAGCCCCCTTGTAGCCTTTCCAGTCTTCTCTACAACCAAGTGTGAGACCCACCTGGGAAGTCACACATTCATGTGTCTTGTTCCACCCTCTGTAGAAAAGATAGGGCTAACTACATCCTTTTCCATCCACAACTCAACAGTGCTATTATATATGACATTTCTTGCCTGAGAGAATAAAGTACCTTCGTTTCAAAGGTTATCTCTTTTGTTCTGCATAGAAGGACTACACAATAAAAACAGTCTTGTTTTTGAAGGAGACCACACAGGTGTTCCTCGTGCTTGTTTAACTTTTTTTGGTCATATAGTCACTGTCACCATAGGTGGCAAAAATTACTTTCTTTTTCCTTTACACCAGACACTTTTGGAACCTGTCTGTGAATGTCTTCTGCAGTATTTAAACAATTCTATCTTTCCAGAAGCTCTTTTCAAGCCCTCTTCCCCCTTACCAATTTATAGTTCATGCTCTGATGCACAAAGCTCAAAATGAAATGGAGTTCAACCAGTAGCAGATCAAGGTGTGCTACAGCTATACAATAATTATTTTATTATTTAGTTATTTATTTTGTTATTTTTTGATTTGTGAAAGGATATGTTAGAATAAAAGTCATAGCAATAAGAGAAGGAAGTGTGCAATTGTTACATCGGTGAGTTTCAGGTTAGTCGTTTCCTGTTCCCTGCAAAATGTTCCTATTAATTGTAAAATATGTATTGTTCCCATTCTATTGCTATTGGCAAAGCTTCTGGCAGCCTTAACTATATATTTAAAACATAATGAAATCTTTATTTTAAAATTAGTATTCTTCTTTCTTCTCCAAAATGGGGTTGGGGGGGAGGGTGGACGGGGGGATAAGGGAGGGGAGAGTTAGTAAGGAACCTTCCCAGCTACACAAATATTTAAAGTTTCATTGAGATAAAATAATGCAGTTTATTCCAACAAGGGAACATATTCTCTAGAAGAAAATTGAAAAGCAATTGATGCTATTTTATTTACAGGGCCCTGAGTTCAAATAACATTATTCCTCTTAGTCCTTGAGGAAGTAATATACTCTCACCCTTAAAACGCTGTAAGTAGTCGATAATCCATTATTACAGTAAGCCGTACACTCTCACAGTAATTATCTAATAACCCCTTATAAAAGACCGTAGCTTCCTAATCTGTTTATAATTATCATTTCAATGATCCTGTGCATTAATGTCTGACCTTCAGCAACTCTGACCTGATCTTAATTAGCTCTAATATCAAATCATCACTATATAAGAAACTAGCCATGACCAAATGAATGAACCCCAGGTACAGTTAATTTCTGGAGCAATTATCTTTTCATGTAGGGAGATTTAAATGATTATCTGCACAATTTCACACAGTTTTATGTAATTCTGTGACATTATAAATTCTGTTTTAAATCATATTTCAAAGGCATAGCTCTGCAGACTGACTTCATACAGTACACTATGCTATCAGGACAGTATATCATACTACCAGTGTGTAAGAGTAGATGATTTTTGTGTCATTATTTTCAATTACGCAAAGTGCATTTCACAAAGTGATAAACTGTAGCTGAAATATATAAATATGTGCCAAGGTAGTCTAGCAGCTAGTGACATCCAATATAAATTGTATGCCATTTTAAAGAAATGCTACATTATATTAAAATAATGTAAGCAATTGATCATATCATATGTGTTAAAGCAAGATCAGAAAATTCTAAAATGTGTATTGGTAATATGCATGCAGTATTTACAATGCATTTGAAGCTGAGTATTATTTATCATACTTTAAAAGCTGTTGCAAAAAAAAAAATCACAGAAAATATATGAAGTTGTTATTTAACTCACAATTATGCAGTATTAAGGGCATAGGAACTATTTAATGTTATCAAAATACCAAGGCTTCTGATTTATAGTTTAACCTAAGTGGAACATAACACAAACCTTCATGCCATCCCAACTATTTTCTTCATGCTTTTCTACACGCATAAACATGCACACACTAATGGGAAAATTCACAATCTTTCAGATAAACCAAGTAATTTAAGATTCAGAAGACAGTTCTACAATGAATATTTAGGTGTGAAATTTTAGTGCAGTTTTGAATAATACGTTTCTATGTTCATTCTAGGTTTTTTGGGGACACATTTTCTACTCTGTTCAGGGGAAAAAAAAAAAAGAAAAGTGCAGAGCAATCTTTTTATTTCAGAAATTGCAAGCCAATTGCAGTAAGTATTTCAATAAACATATTATTTACTGTCTTTTCTTAACATACTTTATCAAAGTTAACCATTGAACCTTCTTTCTCAGAGCTCTTTCAGATGTTAACATTTCCTACCTATAAGCCAAAACATTTGTCCTACAGCCATCAGATGAAGATAACAGCCTGATGAGGGTGATTGATTTGAAAGGTAATTTGAATGGAAGATGTTGTGTACATCCTCTTAGTGATGCCACAATGACAGCTCAGACAACCTTTCTGTGATATATCACCCAGGGAAGCGGAAAAGAGTAAATTTAACAAGTGGCATTGCCTTCTTATCACATTTTTCTTTTCTTCTAATTAAGTATCTTCATTCTATATTATGTCTAGTTATTTATGAATATAAAAAGTAGTCAACAGATGTCTTGTCTTATCATTTAACTAAGTCAAACGTTCCGTTAGTGATGTATAAAATCAGACAATTCATATCTCCAGGTTAAGTAAACTAAAGAAATAATTCTTAGAAATTATCAAAAAGTGATTGCAAAAAAATCCTAACCAGCTTTCTGATCAAATGGAACCACCTGTGATCCTCTTTACAGGATCATTTATTTTCTTTTTCACTTCCTTTCCATATACATTTAATTCCTTCCATATCAACCATGTGCTTTATAGGCCTTGGCAATTTTCTCCTTTACACTTTCAGCATATTTCTTTCCAGGAAAAAAACTGTCTCTACCTATGTCAAACACTGAATAGTTTAAATCATTAAATAAACTTCAGCCATTTTAAGAGGTGAGGTTTTGAAAAACTACAATGAATTGTTTTCATAGAAAATGAAATATTCTCTTTAAAAATACTGGAATATATATCTTCTTGAAATATTCTTTTCTATTTTAAATCTTCTGTCCTGTATTTCATTTTCATATCTTACAGTTGAGACACATATATTGACACTTTAGGAGGCTTAAAATAAAAATCAAATTTCTCTCTTCTTCAAAAGAAAATAAGTCTACATATTAATCAGAGACATTTAAGAAGAATACATCTTTCCTTCTTTTTAATCTTCAGTAATTTTAGTGTGAAATCTTGGGTTTTTCCCCAACATATTTCACTTTAAAAAAGTAATTTAGCAAAAGCTGATATGAATATGATGACATTCACTCAGATTTTAGAACAGAGATTGAGAGCAAGCACACCATCTAATCAGCAAGAGCTAGAAGCATTAAATTTGTGTAGGAGACAAAGGCATCCAGGCTTTTTTATATGGATTACTCTTTCTTTTTAAGAAAAACAGCTACCTGGAAACTAGACTTTCTTTCATAACCCACACACATACAGACAAGTCTTTCATCTTCTGGAGAATATCAAGCCAGAGGCAGTTAGATTTTGGGTCTAAATTACAAGTACAATGTTTCTCATGAGTCAGATATGTCTTGCATAAGGCCCAGTGCCACACACTATAAAATCTTCTAGCATATTAACTCAAATCTTTATTAATCTGTTTGACAGAAAGCTAGTATATGAAAAAGGATGATTAAAATGTATTGTTAGAGGTAAACAAATAAATAGAAATTATCTGGAAAATGGTAACATAGAACTTGCATAAGTTCAAACAAATAGCATTGGCTCTTATTTATTTATTTTTTTTATTCATTTATTCATTTATTTATTTATTTTCTGGGAGCTTGTATACTCAAACTGAAGGATAGCTCTTAGAGTCCCTTAGCTTGGAAGCTGTTCAAAACATAGATCATGCATTTGTTCCATGTTTACTCAGTGCCTGGTATAACAGAAAGCCAGTCTGCAATGACAGGTCACAAAGTCTACTGTAAAAATAGGAAACATCCCATTTACATTAAACATCAGTAATATAATGAGTTGAAGAATCTGGCCTTAGGTTTTTAGGTGTTAAGAACCTTGTTACTGTGACCTACAGCTGAGCACAATGTAAAATTGTTTGGTACTGTCTAGAAAATATTTATATATGGAACTGAATTTATTTAGTTATGACAAAAATTTCTCTCATGAAGTTACATCCTCAGGAGTTAATGAATAGAGTATACATAGGCAACAGTTGCTGTAGCTCACACTTACCCATGACAATTCTTCCTCAGTTATATAAGTGTTTTCTAGAATCTTGAATAGCCAGTCTATTCAGGACAGGACAGACACGCATGCATAGTATTATCTCTGAGCGTGGGTCTACCTCATAAATGTTTAACAATAAAACTAGCTAAGCATGAAATTTAAAGCACTCCTAGGAGTGAGGATGTCTATGATTTTGGGGTACAATGACTGTGTTCATTGCAGTACTTGTAGTGCTCTGTTGAGAGTCAAGGGAGTAGATTTGACTTCATGGAGGAACTTTTTCAAGAGTGCAAGAGGTATTCTGAAGCTTTTCATACCAGCTTCAGGCAGTGCCTTGAACAGTGGGGTTTGTTTCCTAATAGAACTTTATTTTTTGGAGTGAAACAGGGCTGGAGGCATATATTTGCTTTTAGGCATAGAAAGAAAAGAGACATCTGAGAGTTTTACTGGTTTTGTATTGTTACTTCTGGTTTTGTTTTTAAAATTACCTAACAAGATCTCTCATATCTCAGAAATTTAGACTCAGGTGAGCTTGTTTCAAAACTGTGGAAAACAGTTTTTGAAATATCTTAACATTGGTTTTAGGTATTTCCCCAAAGGCTGCAGTCTTCCTTTTGAATTGAGGTTTTACTGAGATGAAAGGAATTCTCTCCCATTGATCCCCATAGGAAAGACATTTGTCTTTGAACTCTATTTTTAGAGATGTTTTAACACATATTTACACTTGGGGGGATATGGATAAATGTAGTTTTGTTTAAAATTAACATATTTTTGTTTATTTTACAAACAGGTAGAGTTCAGGATTTGTACATGAACTCAACTAACATATACACCTCCTGAGAGCCAATGTTTCCTTTGAAGAATTTCTTTCTTACCTGCATTATCAACCCTGCTGGGCTAAGTATAATGGATAGGGAAGAGAGTTTTCCATGTGTTATTATTACAACTCAGAAGTGTCATTCAAAATAAGGATCTTGTAATTACTACAACCTGTGCTAAATTCAATCTTTTGTTCATTCTACATCTGGCAACCAATAACTTTGTAAAATGACCCTGTGATTTGTACAATGGGACAATGTAAAAGGTTCTGATTGACTTTTATGAATCATCTTCATAGTTTTAAGATTCAGTGTAAGTTTTTATCCAATCTTTCTGAAATCTCATTAGCTGCATATCATATCTACTGTTTGAATTAGAAGGGCTGCACCAAGTTGTGACCCTTGTTTCATACTGATCTAATAGAAAAGTAAATTGAGCTATAAATTTATAAGAATTACTTGTTGAACACTAGGATTGAAGTTTCATACCTAGGATCTTTCTGTAAAGGGAAGACAATGTTTCGGAAGTCAAGTCTTAACCAGGTACGCCATCATGATTTACTTGATAGAAGGTGTTTCCTAGATGGTACCTGCCTTCACTTCCACAGCCCTCAGATTTCTCATTACTTCAGGACACATTTACATGGAAATTTTTTTTTATAATGTACAACAAGTGTGCATTTAATGCATCCTTTCTAGTCAGGAGTAATTTGCCATGTCAGCAATGTTAACACACTGTGAGATGAAAGTAGACAGTTACCTTTCAGATTACGAAGATCCACATGGAAGTCATCTATTGTGGGATTCAGCTGCACATGCTTTTTTACTGTGTACGAATGAGCTCTCATAGCACACAGATCTCATATACTGACAACAGCTACTTGCTTGTGGCCTCTGCCTTTAAGTTTACATACATAAACTCACAAAATCCCACTGTTGTGTGATAAGGGCCAGAATGTTTAAGTGAATTAATTAACTATGTGTAAATTATTCTAGGATAGTAGCTGCAGCAGATACTGGTTTTCACTGGAAAATAATGCCTCTTAGCAAATGAAAGAGGCGTGAAAGGACTTTTAGGTCATCATGCCCAGTTCTCTTCTATTGGTTACTCTATTGTAATTAAAATACTTTCTCCTTTTTCCTAATCTTGTTATAATCCTAATCCTGTTAATAGCCCTGCAGTTTTCTGTCCAAAACTGTATTTAAGCTTATGTAAGTAAGATTCTATGATTTTATGATCTTTTTTACAATCTATCTTCTACTCTTCCATCCTCCTCCTGGTGCACCTATGGACAGCAACAGTCCATTTTATATTCTCTTACCTCTTATTTTGCTAAAATGAGCAACCTCATTCCTTTAACTCTTCATCAGTTGTCCTTTCTATTCTCCTGATTGCTGTAGTAGTCCTCTGCATTCTTTTGGTGTAATTGACCTTCAAAATGGATAATTTGAATCATGTATTGTGTTCAGAAATAACTTGTCTGATATATCAAATTATCATATTTGTATATAAAAAAAATCATTAGTTCAAATTTCAATTGTCATCCCATTTCTGCTGTGTCTGTCTTTGAGGTCATCTGATTCTTCTTAGGTGATATCTCAATATTACTTTGTATTATCATTTAATTTCATCAGTACCTTCTCTTTTATGCTAAATCATTAATGCCAGTATGAAAGCATTCTATCCCAGGCCTGATCCCTGTGTACCTAGAAGTTTCTTGTGAATTTCTAGTTCTACTAATTACTATCATCTTCTTTATTTTTACTAAAATATTTACTGTATATCATGATACCAATATTTCTCCTCAATGCTGCTTCAGAGTAAAAAAAAAAAAAAAAAAAAAAGGATTGATTAAACATGCTTTTTAAGAATTCTTGTCAATATGGAAAGCTAGGAAGCTAGGAAGTTACTGACAAGACTGCTTGAATAGAGTGCTAGTATGTAATGTTCAGATCAGATCTGACTGACTGTAGTTAGATGCCAAATATATTCAATATCAATGTTAATTTTTACAATCTGTCTCACTGCAGGAGGGAATGAATAAAACCCTGAATCATGAATCTCCTCCCACTGCCAGGATGGAAAGAGTAAAGCAAAAGTTCTGTACAAGTGCAAAAGTGAGGAAGATAGTAGTGAAACATAAGAAGTAGAAGTAAAGAGTAAGCCAACATTTGGGTTTCCACCAGAAAGAGGGAGCTGTTAAGATAGAGATGGATCATGTTTACTTAGTAAGAGCCTAGTGGCTTCTTCAGAAATTTGTCTGGCCACTTATTCTTTCAGGCTTGTTAGATGCACAGTCATCTCCGCTGACTTTTTTTTCCTTTCTCACTACTTTGTGATGTCTTCCATTATTTCAAACTATGTTTTTGAGAAGCTCATGCTAGATCTTTTCTACCTTTGTTTCTTCCACTCTTGAGTTCCTGAGTATGCTCCTTTTAACCACTGGGCCCTTCTCACCTTCTTATGATTCTACTTCTGTTTACCTGGCAGGGAGTATGTCTTCCATTCTGCTGCATGGTAACAACTGCCAGCTGTTAGATTACAGCTGAATCTTTGCCAAGCAGTGCTCACAGCAGTACCAAAAAGCACAGGAATTAAAGTACTGGTAGGTCTATATGCAGATATTTTCACCATTCACTCCTGTGTGTGGAACTAAAGCTGTTGTAGGAAATTTTACTGTGTTGGGTTTGGGGGGCAGGGAGCACATTTTGGTAGTGGGGGAAGGGCCACCTTGTGAGAGCAAAAAGCTCCCCTGGCTCCAAGGTGGAGACCCCCCAGCCGGCCAATAAGCACTAGAGAAATACCTCTGCAAATCCCTATTTGTGAGAGGAAAGACTGTCCTGAAAAGAAGCAGGTGGGGGTGAACCTGCAGGAGAGGACATTGACCTGAACAAAAGACAACTGTTGGCCTAAACAAAGGACAGACAAACACAGAGAGAGAGTTTCGCTTCGTTGCCAAAGGAAGAGACAGAGACCCACACCCAGTTCTACTGTATGAAGGCAAAGTCTCGTGCATCCCATGGAGGTTCAATGGCAGAGCAGAGACCCATGTATAGGCCACAGAGGACTCCACATAGGAGCAGAGGAGCTCAGCCTGAGTGCAAGTGTGACTGGAACTGGGACCCTGAGAGTCACTTGCTGCCAGAATGGGAGTGGACCCCCAGAGTGGGGGGGGGGAGTCTGCAGCCCATGGATGTCGCCATGCTGGAGCTGGGAGCTGAGCCTGAAGAGGTCTGTGACTCTATGGGAAGCTTGCTTTGGAACATCTTATTCCTGGACTTTCACGCTGGAAAGAGTGGCAATGGTGAACTGACTGCAACCCCAATTCCCTGCCCCCTGTGCCTCTAGTAGGGGGAGGTAGAGAATTCAGGAGCAAAGTGATTTGAGCCCCGGAAGAAGGGAGGGGTGGGGGAAGGTGTTGTAAGATGTGGTTGTTATGGCTACTCAGATGATTTGCAACAAATTAAATTGATTTTTCTTCCCCAAGTTGAGTCTGTTTTGCCTGTGACCATAACTGGTGAGTGAGCCGTCCCTGTCCTTCATTCCTTATCCTGTGTCCCCTTTGTTGTGTCTCCCCTCCCATGTCACTGAGTAGGTGGAGTGAATGCAGGATTGAATGGTCCCACTGTGTATCAAACCACACATTTACTGACACAAGGCTCTTTAGCTCTGATTACAGGACATCTCAGATTCTGAATGTAGCTCTTGAGTACCATCAGTATGGACTAATAAACTAATCAACTGACCATGACTTTATGATACTATAGCAAGAAGAAAAAACAAATTAGTCTTACTTGAAATTCATTAGATAAAAATGGAAACCTGGAAACAACTAACAATATTTTCAGAATATGTATATAGTTAGGAAATTATTCTATCCCATATTTTGTAGTTATTGAACTATTGAATGAATGTACTCCATTTACTGTTAACTAATTAGAACAAATTGTCATCTGTTTGGCCTGTCAGCAGAGTTACTTCTAATATGCAGCTGGACAAGCTGTCCATTCCACACACCGGTATTCAAAATCTCAATAGTTTTACTGTGTTTTGCTGTAGATGATATCCGGAAAGAATAGGAGTAAATGTCACTGGGAAGGACTGATAGGAAAGGGAGCCTTAATTAAATGACTCCTTTCTTTTTTTTAATTGTAGCACATACACCTGGAGATAAATGAAACTACGAAAAGTAAGAAGTCCATATCTACTAGTTAATAATCATGCCAAAAATACTACTTTGAAATACAAAATTGTATGCATTTAGATTGAAATTAATCACTGGTGTAATATTTATTTGAACAAGTAAAAGACCAGGGAATCATTTCAGAAAGAATTCTGTGGTTCAGTTGAGCATTGAGGGGCTGTACACTACACTGAATTTTATTTTTTATTTTTGCTTTTTAAAGCACTAAAACAAAAGTAGATCAGTAGAATGGGTAGTTTAGTTTACAGGTTATTTACACTGGACATACAGCTGTACAACATTTATGTGCCCGCTATTTGTTTATTTTATATAATAAAAACCTACTAAAGTCTCAAATTGCTAAAAAATAGGAAGAAACTTGAGTTTAATGTGAACAGTACATTGTAATCCAAATTATTCACTTCGTGTTTCTTATAAAGTTTTCCAACAAAGAATAAAAGAAGCATGCAGGGTCCTGTCAACTCTAAGTGTTAACTATGATTCAAGAACTCAGTCTAACATTAATTAAAAACCAGAACAAAACAAACCTAGATTGCTGAGATACAGAAAACACTGATAGCTATGGAAGTTACTCCTATGATCTCGGTTAGTTTTATGATACCAAAGTTGGAGGCATTTTTATTGACTCTTTAGAGGATTAATCATGTTCTTCCAAAGGTTTGCTTAAGATGTAGTTATTAGGTTACATTTGATTTTTTTAAGGGGTAGAAAATCAAATATGGATTTAAAGAAATCCATATTCATACAGATGCCAATCAGTTAACTTCTGTCTCCATAAAGCTGCATGCCAGATTTAAAATTATTCTCCTGGGATCTACTTTTAAGTTAAATTCCATAGTCTCATATATGTTTTATGACAGTTTCATATAGGCCCAGTCACTTCATCTTCATAAAAAAATGAATACAACCTCTACTTCATGCACACTCTGTACTGTTTATTTTTACTTGAAAGTCAGATTGAATGTAATATATTAAAAACACTTTAATCATTTAGCTATAAGAATTCACTCAATAGATTTTTTTCCCTCTCTTTTTAATAGGGCTTTCTGAACAGAGTTCTTTTGATCTCCTTGACTGCTTTCTGTATTGTAAGTCTAATCCTATATTTAAACATTTTCCTACATTTCATCAAACACTCTGATTTAAATTTTCCTTAATCTAGCTAGTCATATTAATCTACTCCTTCACTTCACATTGTAGAGCATGTAATTTCCTTTTAAAAATAAATAAAAATAAAAATGGTTAATGAAAATGACTGTTACAACATATTTGAAAATACTCCACAATTTAGCATTACAAAAAGTGAACATTTAAGGATTCTGCTTCTAAATGCCACCCTAATTAAAGAATGTTCCTTTTAAATGTGCTTTTTTCACATGCATAACAGGCCTTATTCAAATTAAGGGGAA
This sequence comes from Caprimulgus europaeus, assembly GCA_907165065.1. The sequence continues at coordinate 66,978,024 of OU015525.1, forward strand.
GACCTTTCACATACATGAGGCTATAATAGAGAGCTTAGCATAACTTCACCTGATTTTCAATGCAAATAGCAGAGGAGAAGTTAGTGTGTTGATGCAGATTATGGTTTATCCTTCTCACACACCACAGAATTCTTCACGCTCTGGAAATATTTTGCTTATCAGTGAGAAGCAATGATCAACACCTCGCACCCCCAATCCCAGAGAGACTCGGAAAGTGAGATCATCAATATTCAGATATAGTTAGATTCTCACGGTTCCAGACTATTAATTTCCTCCTAAACTGAAGGTTTACTGTACAATTTGCAATATAAACATTTTACTGTTACATATCAAATATCTTATAGCGTGATTAAAAGACAACTTAACAATGTTATGTTGGTGAAAAGTAGCAGATGATTGGTATTTAAATGCATTATATGCAGTGAGCTTGTTCCTTTCACTCTTCATTGAAAAAATTTACTACTTTAATTTTCATCCTTACAAAAAGCACAATGTAGGAAGAGATTTCTACACATGATATAGCCAATATTCTCAAATTAGACTTAACAAGTGCATATATTTTACACAACCCTTTAGTCAGCTTCTATATTTGCTTTCTACAAAAGCCTGAAATCACTGCTCATGTCACACAGATTTTCCTTTCTCTGAAAGCAGGCACTACTTATTACACGATAGAGGAAAGAGATGAGATGTAAAACCACACCAAGCATCACAGTCTAGAACAACATTAATTGGTGTTAACACTACTTTGGACTATCATCTCTGACTTCTCAGTAGCAGTGTTACAGTTGAAGAGTAGTGGTATATGCTTGGTGCGTAGTTTTCACGAGGTTTGCTGAACATCCTGCTGGACTCAGATAGCTCTAGTCTGTCTTCAAAAGAAGTGAAAAAGGAAAAAAAAAAACCCTCTCTCTTCACTATTCAGGGCAAAAAATTGCCCCTTTCTGTTAGTGTGAATCTTTCGTAGAACAATGTGGTAGGATTTGAGGTAGATCTTTGCTTAGGACATCATAGTGATAACATTACCATTTTTAGCATTTATTGAGGTATAACTCCCAAGAGAGAGAAGTCTTTTAAGAAATTAATAATGGAAACATTTCTGCAACAGATTTCTGACATGCTTCCACTCTATCTTCGCATGTAGTGATGGGCTGACATAAGGAATCATTATCAAGTATTAATAAATCTGTTGCAAGTGGGCATCATATACACAAAGCCTGCTACCAGGATCTTCCAGCTGGATAGCAAATCCTTCTGTGATCTGTTTTACCTCTTTCAAGCTGTTCCAGAAGACAAAGCTGGGACTTGGCAATAACTAGAGAACAGAGGACGCCATTTTCCCAGTTTCTACAGAATGTGAAAAGCAGACTGCTTCAAAAGTTTGAAATAAAATACATCTAAAGTTTCAGGATACTTATCAAAAACACAGATATTGAAATTAACCAAAGCACAGCTCTAAATGCGCAGCTTGAAAATCAGAGATTTTGTTTAGTCAGAAATTTAAATAATGAGAAAACTGTTTAGTCAACAATTTTCAAGGTGGCTATATTTCTGATAATCCGGAGTTTGGTTCTGAAGGGGTCCAGAAGAGCTCTTGTAATTTGCTATATTCAGTAAAGGTCATAGGGGCAGTGTTTTGTGTGGCAGAGGTGTAAAGAGGTAAATTAATATTCACTTTTACACCACAGGTGCATCAAACACATTAAATGGTGTCCAGGAAAATAATGACCAGGCATGTCGACTTTTCCCCTACATCTGCCTGAACCTAACACTGTAGTAGTTTCATTCAAATAGAGATCTTGCTGCTGTGCAGTAACACTGGGTTGCTGTGCTTCCATGCTATGACAAATTATGCAGTAGCACTTTTTGGAAACTAGAGGTAACTTCAATTCATGGCAATCTCTTTGGTGAGCAATTTGTTTTAATTACATCACATCATCACATCCCTGAAGTACCTGAAAGCCTCTGGATTTCCAGACACCATCAAAATGTTGGTGGGATTTTCTAACTCACTTGCTCCAGTTAAACTGTTCTGCCTCTGAAGTCACCAAGAGGAAAATTGGGTCAATGAAGAGCTCTTCTGAAAATCCCCCTCTAGATAACTTGGGATGTCTACAAGGTGCTTGTAGTATGTCCCCACACATTTTTATATGAGCTTCTGGAAACAAAATAATCTCCCTAAGACCTAAAGCTTCTCCCATACAGCCCAAAGATTATAATTTGCCCACACAGTTGAATAATGCAGTTTTTGTGGGAGATGTCTTGTTCATACAGGTTACATATAAAGTGTTTAGCAGTTTTTCATGCTGGTTCATTTTTCTTGCACTGCCATCTTTTACAATGTAAAACACATTTGAAGTAGCAGATTCTATTTTACATCTTACCAATGATAAGCTTCATATACCTTCACAAATTTCCTAGACTCTAACTGAGATCGAGTTAAGATGAAAATAAACTGAGTGAAAGACAGTCCTGAGAATATTTTTGGTTGATTTAAATATCCAGAGAAACAGTTCTGGATATCAGAGGAGCAATCTCTGGATCAGTTAATTGGATTAGATTTTTTTAAATGGTACTATGTCTATTAAAACTGGCAAAGGCTTTTAAAAAATCATTATTTATGCCCTTCTATAAATCCTTAGGAATGCAATCCAAAATACTGATGTTATGTCAAGCAATAAGGCAGCATGGTTAAGATCAAAGTCTCAGCAGATTTATCCCAAGAGAAGGAAGAGCAGAACATGCCCTTTTAATTTTGCAACTTTCTTTACATGCAGTGGGCTTGTTTCTCAAAGAAATGGTATGACTGCTTCATGTGTGAAATAAGTGATAAAATATTTCTATCTCAAATCATGAGGAGAAGGTGCGAAGAGTCTTAAAATGTACCATTTTTGAAAAACAGCTAAGAGGATTTTCTGTGAGCATTAAAAATGTCACACAAACTCAAGACTCAAACAATCATCTTAATTCTTTGCCTCACTGGCAAATGTCATAAATTGTTTTCAGGAGACCTGCAAACTCCTCAATTGTTTTCCTGGTGCGTGAGGTACAAAGGAAATTATTTTCAAGTATGCTCTTTCAAAACATAAGAAAATACAGTATAACATATTTATAAACAAGAAACTCAGAATTCCCTTAGTTTTCCCTTGTGAAAAGGAATTATCAGAGTTCTGAACAACACAGGGCAAGAAAGCATAAAAGACCTGAGGATTTACAAAGGGGTCTCTGAGATAAGGATCTAAAACACGGAGGACAGTACCTAAACTCCCACTCAGTGAATGAAAGTCTGATACCTGAGAAAAACGATCCTTAAAACCCAGCTAAAAACAACACTTTACACAGCTGCCTCTCATAACTTCTATGATTTTTAAGAGGTTGAGCACTTGGTTTGGGGTTGCAAGCTTCTTTCTTTGTGTACGACTGGAGTCCTGCCCTCAGGTCATATATACCGTGATCATCTATTAAAATATGCAAGGATAGCACTAGGCACGAGTCTGCAAGACCATTTTTATAGAAAAAAAACACTAGAGTTCCTATGTATGACATCACCATGCATTCACAGGCACTCCAGGATAATTCTTTCAGTGAGGTAAGATTTAGAGCATGCCAGCTCTTCTTAAATACTGTTTCACTGCTTGCTTTCCACTTCTCTGAGAAGTGAACCGTGAAATGTTGTTATGCTTTATATATGCAATATTATTCCGTAATTCTCAGGCATGTGGTGCTTATTGTACCTTACTTAAAAGGAAAATGCTGTATCTCAAGGAGGTACAGACACAATACAGCTAAAGGACAGTATAACCTACTTACTAACTATGGGATTTTCTTTCTTTCAGGAATTTCCTCAAATTCACATACTATTCTTAGTGCAGCATTCTACATTTGGATTTTCAATTTACTTAAAGGATCTATAGCCCCAAAACTCCCAGTTGACCACACAGAAAATACAGTCCAGGAGTATCAATTTTCCTTGTCAGCTAAACTACCTGGCAGATCCCCTTCCAGATTCTGTAATAGGAATAATGTACGCAGTAAGCTAAAAAAATTGCCTTAATAATATTGTGTTTCTGTAATATTTTTTATTCTGGATGGAATGCCAAAAATACTTAGATGTTACACAGAACAATCTGTTTGAATACAATTTGTACAGTCTCACATACTCAAACAGAGCCCACAAAATAAAAGAAAAAAAAAGTTGATAAAAAAAAAAAGTTGATGGAGCTCTGAAATTCTGAAATAACTTTGAAAATGCCATTACTTCTATTGTCCTATCATTCCCTTTACTTGTATGTTTTTCTGTATTAATCTGTTAATAATTGTCCTTAGATCAGTTTGCAAGCTATTCAGGGTAAGAACAGCGATATTGCTCTCTACTTGTTTTGCATAGTGGGAACACACCTTTTATGTTCCTCATGTTACAAGCATATAAAGATAGAGATTAAATAACAAACCAGTTTAGCATACAGCCTTACAAACTATCCTCTCTAGAAACAGGACATGCTTTTCTAGCACTCCAGATGACATGGCTTTAGTACTGTTTTACAAAGGATAGATGTCTTTAAGTATCCTGAATTTCTCTTCAAATTTTCTTGCCCATGTCCTGATCAGACTTGTTCTGGCCAAGCCTGTGAAAAGTAAAGGAAATTTAACCACAGAGGATGTAGCTGGAAGCAGATTTAGATAATGACTCCTAGAGATTTATTACTAACAAGGCAGATGTATCAGCAAGACTGAGTGATTCCTTGGCTATGGAATTTAACTCTTGTTACTAGCATGTGTTCTGGAGTGTCAGCTTTCAATTTGGAAATATGTTCTTAGCCCTTATGGTGGGGTCTAGAAAACCAATTGCAAATCTGTGGTATTTTCCATTTCACTGACAGTAAACATCTAATATTATTTGCTGTCTACCTGCATCTCAAGACTCATCTTTGCCTGTTGCTGCCTCCTATCCCCTTTTTCCCACAAGGGGGAGTGAAATTTTATTACATAGCTGGTATTTCCGGCACTGCTGGTCCAAGAGTAGGACAATGGTATGAAAGGATGTTGTCAAGTGACTATGAAAGTAGTTGAGATAAATGGCATATAAGAGAAGAGCTGCAGGGAAAAAAATAAAATAAAATTTAAAAATAATGAGTGGAAGGTAGAGACAGATTCTGAGGTTGTTTGTCTTAGGAGCATTTTAGGTCCTAGCACCTTCCTACAGCTCGAGAATGCTAGAGGTCCAAAAGAATCTCAACTTTTTAACATAATAACTGTGGAAATAACCAAGTATTTTGGACAAGGTGCAAATATTCAAGTCCAGGCTATCATTGTGTACATACTTAAAAATGGGAATAAAGCTGTTTCAATGATGAGTCAACATTTTCATGGCAGTTAGGCACACAGCATAGGATACATAACATGCTGACTATCAAAATGATGGTCATGAAGATCATGATGTTCACATGTTATAAAGTTTTAGATCTTTACATGACTGCAAAGCAGCTCTGGATTAAAAGATTTAGAAAGACTACACCTTTTTCCAGTCTTACACAGTTCAGTCTTAATTATTGCAGCTGCAATGCTTGGCACTAACACATACTCGTAGGCCTGTTGAAGTCAATAAAACTCTGCAAGACCAAAAAGTAGATCACAACAAATATTTTTCCAAGACTAGGGGCTGGAATTGTTTTGAAGCATTGCAGCTGTGTGAACATTATAATTATAGCATGTCTTCATTCCGTGGTCAAATTCAAACAAATATATATCCTCATCTTGTCTGGGCCTGTTCATACAAGTGAATACACTAACTTCAAATCATTTGTCAATTAAGGTGTACATACGCTAGCAACTTTAGCTTACTTTAGACATCTAACTAAGGTTACAATTAGATTACGGAAATTTAAGGACCTAAAGGATCTGTAGTCAATGGAGAGAGGCAAGTGTCTTCTAGGGGTGATTCAAAGCAGCTGCGCTAAATTTCTTAAATGCAATGGTATGCTAAAACTGTTCTGATCTGATTCAATCTTTTCAAGGCCCATATAACCTCAAGCAAGACATAAGACTCAGGAAAGCCAATTTTAGAAATGGGCAGGGGAGACTGCCCTCTGACAATTGTTTATTCATGATGAAGATTTAAAATAAAGCTACTTAGAAGGATTGGAAAATAATGGTGAAATTTTGATTAAAAAAAAAAAAAACAAACTATACAGAATAAAGTAAGACAAATTATCAAAATTGTTCTGTAATAGATAACTATATATTTTCCCCCTTGAAATATCATGAAAGATGGGGTTTTTTAAATCTATAAGTTTGTTTTTAAAGTCTTCAGAAAAAAAAAAAATATTTGCACATAAGACATTTCCAGTTATCAGAAGGGGCAAAGGGGAACAGACAATTATGAATGACAGTCATGGGACTAAAGAAAGGAGTGAGGTAAATCTAGTTTTCAAATAAATGTAGGGGATGCTGGATGCAGCTGGGAAAAAGTGAGCTTTCTTAACTGTGTATTGCATGGAAACAGAGGCCCTATTGCTGAACAAACAATAGTAAACATACATGTGCATCCACACCTCAAGCATGATTAATTTCAGGTCAGGGTATGTCATGACTGTGAAGCACTAAAGGGCTGAAGAGAGTACTGAACATCCTGATTTCTGGAGATGAATGGAGATTGTGAAGCTTGCAGAGCCTGGTTAGGTATTCCTCTGCTAAAGGGTAGGACTTGAACTCTAGTCCCTGCTTGCCTAACACAGCACACTTAACCAGAGGCCCAGTCTGGACCACAAGAATGTCCTATCCACTCTGCTGCATCTTTCTGGAAATACAGATGGCTATTCCAGCAGCCAACACCGCTGGAATGACTGAAATGTTTCTTCAGCCTGATAGCTTTCAGCACAGTGGTTTTCCTTCTATGAGCCCTTCTACAAACACTCCAGCAGGAAGAAGGGCCTGGACTGAGATCAGCATGCTGAAGTACCAGCACTGGGTTTCTCCCAGGTCTGCTTCTCACTTTCCCTTTTCCACCCTGCCACCTAGAGCACAGCTGTATTGCAGGTGATGGATGCACCTATTCACCTCATCTCCTGCTGCTTTCTTCCCTTCCCTCTCTTAGCAACCCATGCCAATAGGTACAGGAGAGGATAGATTTCTTGGTGACAGCTGCTGCTGGTGGTATGAAAAGGCAAATGGTTGTTTCTTTGAAAAGGAGCACAGTGGCCTATGCTGGGGGGGAGCATAGGAGCTGGGGAGGGGACTGGAGAGTACATTTCCAGATACTGCAGCTACCAAGGCTGGGCGATCTTAGTCTAAGGCACAAACTGTACTAGAAACCATTTCAGGTTTAAAAGTTCCTTTCTCTGGGTGTCTCAGCATTAAATGGGAGTGGCAGCTTCTTGTTCTCTCTCCTTGTTGCATTTTCCGAGGCCAGACTACCCTACCAGAAAGTTTGTCATATGGATTTTTTATCCCTACAGGCCAAGGAAGGAACTGGATAGAATGTGTGTGCCAAGGTCTGTCCCCACTTTAGCATCTTTCTTCCATACACTGACAAGCTGGAAACAACAGAAGACTTCGGTCTGGATCTTGCAAGTCTGAGGTACTTGCTCTAGAGAAGAGGAAATATTCAAAAACAACTCCATGTTTTCTGCAGGTTAACTCAAGTGATCTCCTAGTACAGTCTGTAGGCTTTCCCTACCATCCTTTGAAAGCAGCTAAAATTCTCCATTGATGGGATAGGGGATGTATATATCAAAAGTAAGTGTTCTGTACCATCTCACTGAGATGCCTACAGCTGCCTATTGTGACACCTAAGTTGATATTCCAGGCCAAAGGGAATCATCACCATTCTATATATTGACATACCATTTAAAAAAAAAAAAAAAAATTAAAAAATGCAGCAGTGGATTGTGCTACCATCCCCTGAGAAGTTAGAAAGGAAAATAATGCTAGAGAGTCTGTGTCATGGAATAGTTTAATCTTCTGATAGGAACATGATAGGAACACACCAGCTTTAAGTCTTGCTTTCCCTGCTTTGGATATAAACTCACACTTCCATCTCCCATCTTCCACATCATGGGTAAGTATAATAACCACTGCTTTGCAAAGTCAGTCTTTTATTTTCCCCCAGCTTCTCTTGTTGATGCTATTCCACTTCACATAAATAATTAAATATTACTGTTAAATAATAAATATTAAATAAATGGGCCAGAGAGAGAGCAGGAGAATTACTGGCACTAAGATCTTTCTCATAACATTTTCACATCTTTTGTTGGGTATTTTGGGGGAAATGCCTTACTTTTTTTATCTGCATTTCAAGAAAAAAAAATCAGAGTTATAAAAGATTGTGATTAAATTATTTTTCCTGCCACCTATATCATAAGTTGGCAAAACTGATCATGAGTGCATATAGATGTAAACATTGTTCATTTTTCAAATCTCAGACAGTAAATGCCGGAAGCTATCCAAATTAATTACAGTACAGATAAGAGTTGCAGAGGTAAGCCTATTTCAACTCATAGTCTTGCCTTTTTTACAGATGCCACATTTTGTGGGAGGGTTTTCTCTTCTGTGCTTATATGAGCATGTATTCAGGCACCTGTCTAAACACAAGGTGTATTGAAGTCACTGAAACACAGTGATGTTAAACTCCTGGAGCTGCTGTTGAAGTGGGAAGTGTTTGCAAGCCGTTGCTCATCTTCCAACACTGAGTACTCTTCTGCTTTCAGAATACTTTTTTCCTCTCCTTAAAAAATCTAATACGTTCAGCAACACTACTTGAATGGGTAAATATCAAGCAAGAGGCCAGATTTTGAGCATTCTATAGAAGAAGGACTTGAAAACTACAAAAATTAAACACAGATACTAAGAAGTTGATGTTTAGCAAAAAATTCCCCAGATGTAAGCCACAGGCTTGCACAGTCTTTCCACAGTTATTGTACTGAACCATTTTTTATCCTGCAAATTTCAGAATATTCAGAAGACAAAATTTAAACTTGTTATTTCAAAATGACTTATTAGACATCTTTGACAATATACAAGCGTAGCACTTCAAACCTAACATCTGCATGAAATTTTATGTACATTATGGGAAAAATGTATGTCATTACTCTAAATGGTTTCACTACTCTAGCTTGGTTTTAGTCCTTAAACTTCTTTACTGTAGCTTTAATTTACAAAATGTGCTGTTCATTGCAAACTGAGAGTAAGAAAAAGTAGTTTGAGCATTTTACCTGCCTTTTTTTTTTTTTTTAACATGACCACTTTCCCATAGCCTTTAAGACTAAACAAATGCTTTTTGGTAACTTATAACTAGTGTGTTTAACCTCATGGCAGGAACTTCCAGTAGTGTTATGTTGCTAAAATGCACATTCTGTTTTAAAATTACAAAAATAGCTCGAGGCAACTTCATTACTTCATACAGTCCTGCAGACCCTTCTTTCATAGAACTTGCAAAGCAAATATTCACTTATAGATGGGATGATGTGGTAGTTAATTTGATTGCATAAGATGGTGATGCTATGAAGCAACATTTGAAGGTTATTCAAGCTCACATTCAGCGTTACTAAAAGGCAGTGAGCTGTTCTGAAGATGTGTCTGCCATTTTGGGCTGACAATTGGCAGAGGCTGTTTTTGAACTGGAATGGGCTTGTGCCTGTCCTGTAGCTGGGAAATAGAGCTGTTCTAGTCTTGGCTCCAATCCATTACCAGAGATTATATGATAGGTTCAGATTCAAATCCATCCCTCTTCCTCAGGATACAAAGGCATTAAGATAGGAAGTTTTGTTTCTCATATATCTCCCTATAACAATATGTCTCAGAATTAAAATAACAAACTTTGTCCTCAACACAAAGGTTATAACAGCATGTATTAATGGCTAAAATAAAAACACTTTCCCAACAAGACAAATTATGCACCAATATTCGGTATACCTGGAAAGGTCAGCACAGAACTCGTCTGGGAGCAGAACCAATAAATTATTTGTGTGATAAAAGCAATGTGTTGCCTGGAACAAAATGCACTGTGTTTTTTAACTATGACAATTTATTTTCCTTATAAATAAAACATTATCCATGGTAAAACAATGTAGTGTGCAGTGAACAGAAATAATCTACAGTTTTTAGCGTACACAATGGTGTGAGTAACAGTGAAACAAGTTCAGCAGTAGATGGAGACTAAGAGCTGGCTCTACAGGTAGGAGGAAGAACTGTGGTTATACTGTTTCTAAAAATATTACAATACAATCAGATTTTGTTGCAAGATGTGCAGCCAGCTGGAGTGAAAATTCATAATTACAAGGACGTTTGTATACTTTTTCTAACTAAAGATTCAATTTGCTTCATATTTTTCTTTCAGCAACATACAGTACCTTGCAGAGTATGCTGAATACTCTGCTAAATCTCTCTTCAAAATCCTTTAATAAGTTTTCTGAAAATTTCTTTAACTTATAGAGCATATTTCTTTTACTGTATTTTATTGTCAGAAAAAGATGTTTTCAAAAATGTCATAAAGAAATTTTGCACTGGAGATCTTCGTGTTCCTAGTCAACATAAAGGAAATATTTAAATCACAACATACAAGTCAATATTAGCACATTCTGCTCCCTTCCCTCAGACAAAGCCACTGTAGAGCCTTCATTGACTGAAACATGATGGACTTTCCTGTAAGTATTCAGATGGAATTAGGGAAACAGTAGGTGCAACCTTTGTGACATGCAAACTCTGTCTCACGGTATTCCAGTCCAGGCACTTCAATATTTATAGATGACAAGAACGGCTTGAGGCAACTTTCCTTAAACATCTAGTTACAGTATTTTGGCTTCAATGGGTGACCTTAAAACTCAAGGATGTGCTGCTACTTTTCTGAAAATATGTGAATTACCTCACCTCATCTTTGATGCTTATAAAACACTGGCAAGCAAAGTGTGACAAGTCACGACTAATGTTCATCCAGCTAAAAGACAGCTGTTCTTCTGTTACCTTATGGTTTCTTTCTTTCTGAGTTTAGAACTTCCCCTCTGTGTTTTTCATGTATTTCTTTTTCCAAATAGAAAGTAAACCTTAGGAGGATAATTAATAATAGAGATATGTACAGTACTTACTTTTTGTACAATCACATTGCACATATAGGTACTGATGTATTTTTCATGTTTATTCTTGGTTTTGTTATAAACCAACTGATGATATAATTGCTTGGGTTTTGGTTTTGGTTTTTTTAAAATAAATAAATCTATGAAAGCATTTGTGAGTTATACATAGGCTGGAGATAAGAACTTTAATGGTTTTAACCCTTCATACTTCCCTAGCTCTGGCAGGGTATGAAGGGAGATTCACTAGTATATGGGTTGAAGTCCCCAAATTTGTCCTGAAGCGTGTCCAGTTCTGATTCAAATTCTACCGTAGCCATCTGTTAGCATGAAAGTTTACTTATTTGGTCTTAGAAAAGCATAGAAATCTCCTAAACTTCTACTGCCTTTTGTAACCAATGGGATACAGAAACAAAGAAAAGGTAATGGCATTGGTGCACAGTTTGCCCATACCTTATCGTATTCACCTGAACTCACCTTAAATTTCTATATCATTCCTAATCATTACATTCCAGTTACATTCAGTAGAGAGGGGCAATCATCTTAAATGATACCTCTTATAAGGAAAGCCTAGAAAACTAGCCAGATATCTATAATGTAATTTCAACAATCCAGAATGTAGGTATTTAAATACAGATGAGCTGAATCTTACAGCTGTGGTCCATAGAAATGGGATCAGAATAAAAACTGAATGCTGTTCAGCTGATTGGTATGACAGTTGCTCTAGTGGGAACACACTTTCCTGTTCTACCTCTGAGATTAAAATGGTTATCACTGGCAAAGAAACTGTGAACCTAGTCCAAAGCATTCCAGCACAGTGTCATCAATGTAAAAAAGATTAATTATAAACTAACAATTATACCTAAAAGACAGCAACCATATTTTCCCCAAACAAAGTCCAAAATTTCTTTACAATAATGCTTCCACTCAGGAAACTAGGCATTGACAGCTTAACATAAACTATAATGTAATTGTGTATAATATGCAATTGCACATATGCAATAAATAGTTAATAACAAATGCAAATAAAGTTAATAACACATTGAATATCTAAATCTAAAGAAAAGAAGCAGAAATAAAAATTTTCAGTAGTTTTGAACCAAATTCATTTGAACTATTATTTAATAAAATTTCTAAGTTTTAGTCTGAGCTAGGACCTTTTTTTTATTTCTTAGACATCCCTTTTAAATTTGTTTCTCAAACAGGTCAAAGTTGCCTTTCAGTTTAAATATACTTTCATGCTTACTGTAATCTATGTCACGAGGTGATTCTTTGGAGGGTGGTTACAGAGTGTTGCTTCTTTTTCCTCTTCCAGTGTTTCCCAGTGTGTCACCCTTCTGGGGACAAATATGTCCTCCCAGACCTCTAGGAGGTCACTGGTCACTTTATTCCAGTACCCATTTGGGCTCATCTCCCACTAACTTTGGCATGATTATAAGTAAGATGTAGTGAGGTTCCAACAGCCACCCAGATTGGAAACTAGGAGCTTGATGCTTGGTGTTTTAGCCAAAGGGCAACTGCTGAAAGGCACCAGAACTGTAAATTAATATCTGCCTAACAAAACAGTTTTTACAGAATTGTCCTGAACAAATATAAACAAGGTAGGGCTGCATTTGTCAAAAGTAGAAAAAAAGTATTACATTGAGATGCAAATTATAGGAATTTGCACAGGAGTTTTGTATTCACAGTTGGGCAGCAGAGACAACTGGTACATCAGCCACAGGACAGCTGAGGTGTAACCTTCTCTGTACTAACCTGCTTTCTTGTCTCACTCACGTGATTTGGAAGAGGAAACATGAGGAAACACGATATCACTGCTAGGTCTTGCTGTAAATGCTTGAAGAGAATGTGCCAACTGGGTTCAGCTACAAGGAGAGAAATATTTTTACATGAAACTCAGAATTTCATAGTAATTTAGTAATTTTAAAAATAAGGTGAAAACATTAAAATCACATAACCATTTATTTCTTTATTCTTTATAGAGTACTAAATTTTGCTTTGTTTATCCTCCAAAGAGTATTAAAATTTACATGAAATTAATGAAATTTCTCATGTATATTAGAGGTAAGGTTCTGAAAACATCAGTTGCAACACAGAACATAAGTGCACAAAAACTTTTTCACCTTATAGTTTACACTAAGTCTGACTAAAGAACCTATCAATTGACTAAGCAAATCATCATGTCTTACTGTAAAGTAATTTACAGTTGCATTTGCAGGCAGGCATCAGCAGGCTCAGAACCCATTACAGCCAAAGATAACAACATTAAGTTAATCCTGACAGGCAAAATACTCTAGTCAATACAGTTGAAGGTATGGTGTGTTGAAATATTCAACTGCAAACAATCCTGAGAAAGGTCATTGCAGGATAAGTGTTTAACAATACAAGTGTTCCAGTCCGATGTTTTAAACAAAGGTTATCACCAATGTTCAAATCAGAGAAAAATCCCACTGAATCATTGCCTTTTAAGTTTTTGTAACACCAGAATTTCATCACAACCACAAGCAGTAGTATTCATTTATCATAAAGAATTTCTTTAAAAACCCGGTTGGAAAATATATCCAGCTCAAAAAGGTGTGCAGAGAAGTTGTCAACCATTTATTTACATTTTTACATTCTGTAATCTTTCTGATTATGATATCTGGATTACAAGGAAAGATAGGTACACATATGAACATTTGCATTACTTCCAAGCTCAGATTCCCTATAGCACTAGCAATTCCTAGACAGCCTACTGTTTTCACCAAATTTGTTGATTTACATTAATAGTCAAGCTAGAAGATCTGTGACTTGCCAGAATACTCAAACAAAGTATTGAATAAAGTTTAGCCAAATTCCTCTTTCAGAGGGACAAGCAATTGTTTTGGAATCAAGAACTAAGAATAAAATTTAGCTACAAAAGTTGTAAGTCACCTTTATATTAACAAAATTTCAAGAAAAGGAAGGAAAAGAACTCTTGAAATATAATAATACTTTGCCTCAAACTCTTCTTTTCAGGTAACTTAAGTCCCTTATTGATGTTGATGTTTGCAGTAACCTTCTGAGTTTAATATAGAAATAAAGCAACTTTTATAGTTTCTGTTAACTGTATAGGGCTGTTCCTCTACACTTAATGCCGAGCTATTGAGCTCCCAACTTCTAGTTCTACATGTAATTTTTCAGACTTGCTAATGTAAATCACATATTTGTTAAGGTTGGTATTTGCAAGGTAACATTAAGCCAGGAGCCTAGTTCTTACTGTTATTTTACGTTCAGAATAAACTTTGCTAAGAAAATTACTACTGCAGTTATAAGACTATGACACCTCATTTCTCTAGTGAATCTGGTCATGTAAGGGATAAAAGCAAGGAGAACAAATGTAGAAGTCCAGAACTGAATTTCTTCAGCATTTTCCAATAAACTAATGTTTAGTGTATTCTAGTAATGGGTTAACATTTCATATGAAGAGTAACTTGTACAGTTAGTTAGAAGACCATCAAATTACTCTTTGCTGTGCAGGGGACAGTTATTATTACAATAATAACTGACATGATACTGTGTCATGACTCAATTTCTAGGAGAGAGATAATGTGTCTCAGGGAGGGACGTTCTAGAAGGTTAAAGCAACCATGCTTCATTAAACAAATGCATACCACTAGATCAAGTGCCAATAATGACATAACTGACATACAGCAGAAGAGGTCTGTACTAGTGTTCTCACCTTGTTTCCACCAGCATGTGTCATTGTAGATGGCTGCACTGAGGCCCACCATGATCAAGGGGAAGAAAACAAATTATACCTTTATAGGGAGAGATGAGCACAATGTACCAATGTAATTTATCAAAACAAAGGAGAGACTGGAGCTGAACATCTACATACATGTGTGTCTGATGTACCTTAATTTCCAAGGTGTTGCCTAGTGTAATCTAGGCAAATAAATAAGGATGCTTTTTAGAGCACTTATATTGTGGCCTCATCATGGAACTGTAGATGGAAATACGTATTATAGAGACAATTGTGGGCAATCCACAGTTCATGTAAAACATCTGACTACTTGTATCTGCATTTTGAATTTATTTCTGAGTAGGTTTGTAAGAGTGAACATGCAAGTATTAGCGACTGTTAACATAAAGTGAAATGTCCATCTGTTTGCATACTTTTTATAAAACTTTATAAAGTTCAACAGTTTATATCATTAATTCATTCTTTCTCCAACAGTAAAATCTATCAGAGGGACAGGATGAACAACTAACTGTTACTTTTTTTTTTTTAGGTAGCCCAGCTATATTTATTGCCAGGTAAGCTTTAATATCAGAAATACATTAAGATCAAGCCACAATAATTTTCTCCATCATGTCTCATTAATTATGCTCCAAAAATGCTGAAGCAAGAAGTTGAAGTGTTTATTTAAGTGTTGTTATATGTCTACTTTCCCCCAAACACTCAAAATTATTTTACTTGGATATGATTGGTTAATTCAACCCACACTGACCACCTTTATTTGAATTTACTTTGGGATTTTTAGCCTGTCTACTTTGCAAGGAGGGTGCACACTGACTCAGTTGAGCACTGAGGGTCAGTAGCACCTCCTGAGTGTCCACAGTGCTCCAGAAGAACCATTACCCCTGTCCCTGGGGAAGAAACAGGGTGCTCGGACTATTTTGCCACAAAAAAGCACGAGAAATACCCTGGAAACTGTAACACCATGGAGAACCAGTGAAGGTGAAATAGTTATGCAAACATTGTCCTTTCTGCTCCACCTAGGGTGCAGTATACAAAGCCAGATTACTTTGGCTACCCACAGTGCTCATCTTTGGGCATATGATCTGGGCTGGGATAAGGAGAACAAGGTTGGAGTGCTCACGAGGACAACCGTGCATTTGTTCTGTATGTTAGAGCACTGAAAAATACAGTTACCTGCATACTTCATTACTGGACTATTTCAGTGGATTCTGACTACCACTGAGATACATGTTAGGCATAAAAAGTTGTTTATGACTCTTTTTTATAAAGGACTCACTCTCACTATGGAAAGTTTAGATGGGTTTTATAGAGAACTTAACCTCCCATTGTGTTGCCTGTGAAAGCGATAGTTCTGCACATATGCACACACAAGCACTTGAGGGGCATGTGTGCATGCACGCTCACATGCACGCACACACATATGGTTTTGGGCACTTGCTGAGGCTGCTGCAGGGACTGGCTGCCTCAGGGACAGTCTGTGCACCACAGTGACTGCTAGGTGAGTGAGGATGTTCACATCTAAGTGCCAAGCAACCCTTCAAATAGCACAGATAGCAAGTAAAATCCTGAGGCTGCCTGTTTCCTGTCTTTACAAGAAAACTTGGAGATTCCTAAGAGTGTGGACTCTTTAAAAAGGTAGAAATGGATTTTTAATTTCTGGGCTAAATATATACAATTTGACCAAGTTTATTTAAACAAAAATATATACAAGAGAACTCTGTAGAGAGTTAACAGCATTCATCATCTTCCAATTTCCACCCAGCACTTCAATATGATAGATGTCAGTTGTGATGGTTGCTGGCAATTGCTATAGTTACCTAATTATAGGTTATATTGTCATGCATATGTACAAAGTGGTGAAACCTAAGTAAGGCATTCAACCCTAATTATCATGCTTCCTTATCTTTAGGAGCTTAATTGAAGAATCCTAAACTTGTCTTCCCTTATGCATTCATATTGCTCCTCTGAAAAAAAAGGATTTTTACTACTGAGTTGGAAAGGTACACAACCATGGCTTCAATGCTTTGCATTTAATAAAATAAGAAAGCAATTAAAGATTTAAGATTTGCTAGAGGGTTTGTTGGTTTGGTTTTTTTCTCACTTCCAAAGCAGTGTGAACATTTCAGCCTACACAGTAAAGACTGAAGTTCCACAAAGATAAAAACGGACAACGTTTCTTTAGCAGACAATTTGTCACGTAGCCTTTAAGTTTTACTAGCCCGGAGAGATATCCGACAACTAAATAGTGAGAGGAAAGTGAATGATTAGCTGGCAGACCTTCAGGCTACTGAAAGATAGTTTTAGTAGCCTGTCATGAAAATCTGTGGCCTCAGGCTGCAGGGCTACTTTTTATTTCCAAGCCTGTTATTGATTTTGGTATGAAGAAAATAATTTGGTATTGTTGCTTAAGGTGTCACTGAGAAAGGAAAAAAAAAGAAAAAAAACCCCAACAACCAACCACATGTTTCATTTGCTAACAGTTTTAACTTCAAATTTACCTTTTTATTACAACAGGGATTGAGCTGGTAGATGAAGGGCATTTACTACTTAAAGGTACTACCACCTTTATGAAACATGTCACACTAATCGAAAACACAAGTAAACTGAAAATTAAATTTAAAAGCCTATAATTTAGTATCTTCCTTGCCAGGAATGATGACTTTCATTTACAGAGGGAATCCAGAGCTGCTCAGGGTCAGTCTGGTATGTGCCATTTTCAGGCCTATCACAGAAGCTGATGGAGTTGATTAATTTCTTGGAACTCAGCTTTGTCTTCTCCAGCTCACTGAACAACTTCATTTCAGCTGATGAGTTCAAACAAGGGTCAGAGCAATCCTCATTTCTGACAATCCCACAAAATGGGAATTAATTTTATGAGTTAGTACTACTGCGTTCAAAACTAAGCAGAAGGCAGTCAGCTAACTTAACCTAAGGAGGGAAAGAAATATTCCATTTAGGAAGCCTACTAAGATAGACTGAACTGTTTAAACATACAGGAAAATATTTACATTAGACAGAAAAAATTATTAAACATCCCATAGAATCTAAAGCCTGAAAATCCATTTAAGGTCCATGTAAGAGCAAACACTTAAATTGTAGCTGTTGCTCTTCATCATTATTTAAAAGACACATGCAGGTGGATTAAAATGAGTTAGAAAGAACTGAAAGATGCAGGGCAATAAAGACAGTATACCTGCTTTAAAGGTAGCAAGACTACAAGCTCTAACTTTTTCTCAGTGGCTGCTGAGACATAGTAAAGCAATGCAGCTCATATAAGTGGTAATCACATTTCACATTATGAATATTGATACTCTTTTCAGAAGCATTTCACAATGCAATCTTGCCATTCAAAAATTATTAAATACAAATAACATTACTAAATGAATGCAATTTTGAAAAACAACGTACAAACAACATCACTTGACCTAACTTTATTCACATCTTTCAGATACTATTGGGACTTATTTTAAAGATATTTTAAATGACTATTATTTACATAGAATGATCTAGACCTACTCTTATCTTGACATAAATATGCAAGCCAAACTTACATATTAGAAGCATTTGCTAAGGATTTTACTTCTGGTATTGTTCTTTCCAGTGCCCTGTTTTGAAAAACCTTCAATATCTGAAACACCTCCTAGATAAGCGGAAGAGGTTTTTCTCTTTCAGTATGCTAGGATCCAGTCGAATAGCAGAGATCAGGATCAAGGAGATCACCATATCCAGTAACGTGAACATGAATTTTCTCAAATAGACAATTACTTCTTCTTGATTTGATGTAGAAAAGTTAAAACACGGCCTTAAAAATGGAGTTATGTTCAAGTACTGGGTTTTCTGATTCATATATAATCTGAGTAGTGCAACAACAAACTAGAAGTAGTAGATTTTTCTGTTTCATCTGGTTTCTGATGTGAGTGCAAGGTTTGACGTGTATCTCTAACAAGCAAAAACTATTGTTCCTTTCTTCAGGGTACAGTGCAGTTCTGGCCAGATGGCATGGTGGAAGTAGACAGAAAAGTCAAATACAGTGAGAGTACAAAGCTTACATTTTTGTTACTTTTATATTTTTTCTTCCCTCCAATCTGTAAAAGGATTTACTTATTCATTCCCCAACTTGGTGGTCCAAAAAAACCACAACATCCAAAAAGCATCAATCCAACATTGATTCTCTAGAAGGATAGGGTCAGAAATCCTGTCCTGAATTAAATAATCATGGCCATGGGTTTATCCTGCCATGAAATTGTCTATTTCTATGCATTGTTAACCAATGTATATATGGGGACAGTTTCTCTAACTCAGATGTTGTTATATGAATCTTTTTCAGAGACATGTTATGGTTTCTAATGTTTTTTGCATATTTTTATTATAATTCTTTTAAAAGTTCAAATCACTTACAAGTCTAATGAGGTAAGTACCAAGAAATATTGTTGTATTTCTTCATATTTTCTACATCCCTGACATGCAATTTTTCATAATAATTTCAGTAGGTGATGTTCAAACATCAGACCAGTCTTAGCAGTTTGAAAATCCCTAACACAAAGCATCCAAGTCAGTCATTACTGAACCACACATGGTGGTACATGCAATAAGAACATTTGTCGCATGAAAGTCCTAGCTGATATCTCTTAGACTTCACTTAGAATTGATTAGATGCTTTATTCTACAGAAGCCAATATTTATGCAGTCCATAAAGGTTAAAATGATAGCATTTTTATAAATACATAATTTTATCTGTTTTTCTGGTTTCATACAACATATGTAAATAAAGCCAGCTTTTAAAGGGAAAAAAAAGAATGGGAAAGAATAATAACTTCAGTAAGTCAGGTAACTACTGGATTTTTGTTCACAGTAATTTGATCAGATAATAGAATTATACTTTAGAAAAATCTGTTTTGAACATCAGATGCTTTATTAAATATAAAACTTCACCCTTCTGCTTACATCATCCCCTCATTAGTTTAGAATTGCATCTAGCAAGATGTAATAGTCTACCAATCAATTTATCTAATGACTGACTCCCATTCAAAAATCCCAACAATCGTTTACTTACATTCATTTCATACTAACACTTTAAGTGGTGATAAGATGCATAGGAAAACAGAAAAGAAGAACTTACACTTTAAACAACACACTGAGAAGAGTCTAATCTAGATTTACTATTCAAATCACAGAGAACATTGAGCTGTTCTCTCCTATTTAGATGCTTTCCTGTATATTTTATTGGGAAAACTGTTTGGTCACAGATTTCTTCTAGAATATTCCTAGCTTTCTAACTCTTGCATCCAATTGAACCATTTTAAAAAAAAAAAAAAAAAAAAAAAGAACAAGAAAAAGTAACTTTGTCGGCGGGTAAGTCACTGACAGAGTTTCTCACTGCAAAACGTGCAAACCACAAATGCTTAAAAAGAATAAGTGATACTGAGGTACAAGGGATCAAGCCTTTGTGACATTTTGCATAATTTTGTAGAATCCTTTCAGTACAGGTACTAAACAAGGGCACTAACTTTCCTTCCCAGTACTTCCTGGCAGTGCCTATGCAGGTATTGATTTTTAATTCTGCCCCTTTTCTCATCCTTTACTTGCCTGGGAGACAGAGACATGAATGAGAGGTTTTGCTTATCTGTATGATGTTCTGGGTTGCCCTCTTAAATAGCGTTGTGTGTTGGGTTTGTGTATAGGGGGGGCCGTTTTTGGTAGTGGCCAAAGGGGTTCCAGTGATAGCCCCTGTTAGAAGGTTCACAAAGCTCCTCTGACTACAAAGTAGACCCGCCTCCAGCCCAGGCTGAGTCAATTATCATAAGGGAAAAACCTTTTTGAATCAATATTTATGAGGCAAGAACTGGTTTTGAAAAGAAGAATAAGGAGAGAACCATGAGGAGAGGCCATTGACCCAAACAAAACACAACCATCGGCCTAAACAAAGAAGAGAGCATTGTTACCATGAGGAAGGAGGAGAAGGGGGATGACAGAGAACTTCAGACACCCAGATAAACAGGCACCAAGTAGGAGAAGGTAAATGAGGTCCTGTTGCAGCCCATGGAAGTTCAACCGCAGAGCGGATACGTATGTGTAGGCCATGGAGTACTCCATGCTGGAGCAGAAAGCTGAGTGCAAGGGCAGTTGTGATTCAATTTAGAGACTTCAGAGATGCTCAACACCAGAGCAGGGAGAGGAAGTGTGCTGGACTGGAGAGCCTGTGGACATGTCATGCTGGAGCTGGAAGCTGTGCTCAAAGAGGTCCGTGACTCCATGGGAAACCCACATTGGAGCCCTTTTTTCCTGGACTCTTGCAGCCCATGGTATTTGTCTCATGCCAGAAAGAGCAGCGTAGGTGAACTGACTGAAACCCTCATTCCCTCTCCCCTGTGCCGCTGAGGGGAGAAGGTAGAGAAATCAGGAGCAAAGGAATTTGAGCCTGAAAAGAAGAGAGGCATGGGGGGAAAGTGTTTCAAGATGTGGTTGTTTTGTCTCACTATCCTACCCTGATTGATTGGTAACAAATTAAATTTATTTTTCTTCCCCAACTTGAGTCTGTTTTGCCCACAAACATAACCGATCAGTGAGCCCTCCCTGTCCTCATTTTGATCTATGACCTTTTTGTTTCTCTCTCCATCTCACCACAGCTGGGTGAGTGCAAGCCTACATGGTCTTAGCTGTGAGTGAAACCACCACAAGCTGACTCATGAAACTGCAAACCTTAGGTTCAAAAGATGAATCCTTTGCTGAGAGGAATAAAGGAGACATTTTCCAAGTAAACACTTTCGACTTTCATTGTTTTGTATATTGAAAGATATGGCAAATCAGTAGCTAAGAGCTAGAAGGCAAAAGAATAATTTCTGCAATCACCAATGAGTGCAGCAATTGTTGAAGCACAAGCTCTGTGACAGTGGAGCACATGGAGTTTGGGAGTTTTCACTCAACAGCTAATGTGTGACACTAACTCATGTAAATCCTATCAATCTCCTTGTTCAATGAAGCTGAGATCTTGATGCAGTAGGCACAAATGATACAATGTTTTTAATTGATAAATGTATTTACAGTCCCAGATATTTCACTCAGAATAAATTACGAGATTGTAATTTCCAATGAAACAAAGCAAACTGAATAACAGCTTAAAATGTCACTATGACAATGAACCTCAGCTACTTACAAGTGAATTTTCTGTAAGTCTTCTTTAAATAGAAATGCTTATCATTTGGATAGCATGACTGGGGGCCCAAAAATCTACTCATGGTTTAGTTTCACTGCAGAAGCCTTGAAGTATCCCATTTGTAACTGCAATTACTAGTTAACAGATATACATAATAATGATTAAAAGGTACACAGAACACTGAAAGTGATTGGGGGGATTTATCTGATCGAGTTCTGCAAGTGGTAACACATTTTGCAAAGTGAAATACTGTCTTTTTAGACTAATTTTCCTGGCTGTCTCTCCTTCCAGCGTATGCAAAACTATCACACTACCTCTGCTTTTCCAAGTCACAGGATGATAATTTATGCTTTGCTCACAGCTATCCACAGTGCATCTAATCCCAAACTCAAAAAAGCTTGTTATGATGGTTTTACCTTTTCTTTTCCTCAATAATGGAGGAAGTTAGGCTATTGAAATCCAGGGTCCTACTATTTATTCAGATTACAATGCTGTGTTGTTTCTCTAGTATTGCAGTGACTCCTCAACCTCTGGTATTTTCTGTGTTAGAATGAAATCAGATTGTGAGTGTCATGGATTAAAACAATTTCCAAATCCTACATACCTTGAACACATGGCTTACAAGCAGTGTAGCTTGTATTTTGATTGCTGTAATCAACTTATAGAATCATAGAATGGTTAGGGTTGGAAGGGACCTTAAAGATCACCTAGTTCTAACCCCCCCACCATGAGCAGGGACACCTTCCACTAGACCAGGTTGCTCAAAGCCTCATCCAGCCTGGCCTTGAACACTTCCAGGGAGGGGGCATCCACAACTTCCTTGGGCAACTTCCTTCCTCCCTTCCTGTTCCAGTGTCTGACCACCCTCACAGTAAATAATTTCATCCTAATATCTAATCTAAACCTACCCTCTTTCAGTTTAAAGCAATTTACTTCAAACTCATGGGCACTGTTTATGTAACCATCTGAGTAGTACTGCTGACACTTAAAATCATTTGTGGACATACATACCTCTACATCATAATTTCTAAAATAAAAACTGATTGCTCAGTAATAATTTACACAAATCAGAATGTAGAGATAATTTGTCAAGGACAAGAGAATAAAAATCATACATACTTTTTTGCTTTGAAGTGCCTGAGACCTTTGAACTTCCACCAATGTCACGAGACAGCCAGTTGCAGAACTGCATCTTTCATTGGCACTGTATGGTATGAAATCAAATAAATCTTTTGATAGCATAAGTTTCAATCACAATTTTAAGATCAGGAAAATGCAAGTATGTTTGAATCTGTGCAGGCAAGTTGGAGTTGCAGTTTTTTCTGCAGTAAAGATGAAATTATATTCTATTCAAAACTAGCCATAGGGTGAAAAATGAGAGTGACTGTGTACCCAGGTTTGATTCATACACATTTCAGACATTGCTGTTTCTGCTGAACTAAGTATGGAAAGATTCTAGCAGTCTTCTGGCCCAATATGTGAAAACAGTAAGACTTACTAAAGCCTATATTAACACATAACAGCAAACACTTCTGCATCAGCTACTTGCCATCTCTCCTTGTAACACCAGAAAATGGACAATACACATGAGAACTGTGTGCTATCCATTCAGAGGTCTTCAAAGAGCATTCCTTAATTAATCCCCATGGGATATAGTTCTAAGAAGTGGAGTAACTAGTTTCTCTCATTATTGAGTTCTTCCCTACATTAACAGCACACTACACCAATGGGATAGCAAATTGTTATGAACTGGGATTTCACGTTTATTTTATCATCCTTAATCCAGACTTTCACAAACAAGACCTCACATACATTGTGCTTCACTGTGTTCTGTCCATTTATGCCTAGAAAAGATAAAGCACAGATTGCAGCCATTGCAACACTGCTACCCAACCCCAGCAATTCACTGCTAATCTGGCAATCTGACCTGAAGCGATCAGTTTTAGGGAGAATGTAATTTAGTCATTATGCCCATTGAGTTTTTAGGTTTATCTCAACCTCTCAGTAACTTCACCCTGGGCATTGTCAGCTATACTGTTCTGAACAGCTGTTCATGAATTAATATGCAGTCTCTGATGCACCTGGCTATGATAATCCGAACATGTTGAAAACTGAGACCTGGGACTTGAATCATTGCTGAAAATCAAGTTATAGCAAACAGAAGATTTTAAAATCCTGGCAAAAATGTTTAGCTTCTCCAATCAACGAGATTATACCAATGTTCTGCAAAGTCAAGAGGTTGTGAAGATCCATCATCACATTTAAAGACTCATCCCAATCGTAATTACTATGAAAGAACACAATACTGACTACCTCTAGGGCACAAGCTCTGTAAACTAAATAAGATATATTTGTCCTGCAAAGAGCAGGTATTATCATCCTTTCCTATACATCTTGATAATTGAATGTGCAAAAAAAAATTATATATTTTATCCGAGGAGATCCTCTGGAAAACAGATGGAAGCCATTAAATCCTTGAATAATTGTCTTCATATCTTTGCCCTCCCCAGTTTTCCCCCCTATCCCCTTGGGGGTGGAGACTGAGCAAAGGGCTGTGTTTGGCTTCTAGCCAAGTACTAGCCAAGTTAAACCACCACCATGGGAGGTCGTCTGGTCCAATGTCCTTGCTCAGGCAGGGCCACCTACAGCAGGTTCTGATGGCTTTTTAGTATCTTCAAGGTGGGAAACTCTATAACCTCTCTAGGAAACCTGTGCCAGTATTTCCTGATGTTCAGATGGAACCTGATGTGTTTCAGTTTTTGCCCATTGCCTTTTGTCCTGTTACTGGGCACCACTAAAAAGAGCCTGGTTCCATCCTCTTTGCACCCTCCCTTCAGGTATTCTTGCACATTAATGAGGTCCACCCTGACCCTTCTCTTCTCCAGGCTGAACAGTTCCAGCTCTCTCAGTGTCTCCTTATATGTGACATGCTCCAGTCTCTTCATCATCTTAGTGGTCCTTAGCTGGACTTTCTCCACATCCCTCTTGTAGCCTAGAACTGGACCCAGTACTTCAGGTGTGGCCTTACTAGTGCTGAGTAGAAAGGAAGGATTACCTCCCTTGACGTGCTGGTGACACTCTTGCTGATGCTGGATACAATTTGCCTTTTTTTGCCACAAGGGCACATTGTAAGCTCATGTTCAACTTGGTGCCCACCAGAGCCCCCAGGTCCTATTCTGCAAAGCTGCTTTCCAGTTAGTTGGCCGCTGATATGTACTAGTGCCTGGGGTTTTTCCTCCCCAGGTGCAGGACTTGGCACTTCTCCACGTTGAACTCTCCAAGGAGTAGATGTAAAAGTGCACACAAAACTCACATACCAGCAAAATAAAACAAGTGTAAAAGAAAAAAAAAAATATTTTCCTTCAGTTCCCACTCTTTACGTGCATGGAAAAGTAGCAGTATATCTACTACACTGACAGTTTCAGAATACACACAATAAGGCAGCCAACACCTTTCCACACCTTGACTGTGCCTGATATTTCTTTGTCAATCAGCTATCATCAAGGATTCGGGATATCTAGGCCCCTTCATGTCCTCTCCCTGCAAGAATCCAAACTGCCATTTCCCATGCGACTTAACCATGAGAGTCAAACCAACCTATGTCTTCAGTGCTCCCTGCCACATAGTTCATCAGCTCCTCACTCTGCTTTTAGGAATCCCTTTCTGAAGATTTTGCTTCCTGTAATGGATTTTATGGTGGACTTTCTTACTAGAGATATGGCTCCCTCTTCTACTATGGATTTTGGGACTTAATCCACAGGTTTCGTAAATCTATTCTTCGCACTTTTATATATACACACAGAAATATAACTTTATATATCCATATATAGATATTTATACATATCAACACAGATATTATCGATATACATGCTATATACTATAGGTGTGTGATATTACACACACAGCTATATGTAAAAAGGCATATATATATATATAAGGACCTTAATTTTATCATTGCAGGTGCAGCTGTACATTTATATTTATTTATAAGTTATATCTAAAGGTTCATATTTACAGCTAAGTATCTGTCTTCAATAACTCTAAGATTTTGGATATAGCTGTATTATGCTGAAGGAGACATCAGCAACACACATACACCTCAGAAAGGAAGTGTAAAAGTAATGTGCATCTTAAAGTGATGGGCTACCTGCCACCTCAGTTCCCCTCAGAACAGCCAGGCCAGCAGGAACAGGAGCTTGACTGACAGCATTGGAGAGTGGCAGCAGAAAGTTGTAAATTATCCCTAGTAAAAAGGAGGCTATATATCTATGTGTATATCAGTGTGTCTTAAAGCACTGAGAAATTTGACAACTGGTTCATTCATTGCTTATCCATTTTGTTTGCTGCATCACTGATGTAATTATCAGTTGTACAATTTAAGCTTTTAAAGTGCAACAAATGTGAGTTCAGCATTAAAAAAAAAAAAAAAGTCCAAACAGTTCCTCTAGCACAGGCTTTTGTTACCTATGTGTTATGACACAGATCTTACTTTACTCATTGACTGAATTTTTTTTGCTCAAAACTACTGGAGGAAGTAAGGTATTATTCTTTCATTTTCATGTCATTTTTAATTATTAAATTGAACAAGTAGGAATTGGGAAGCTGAGCAGATGGCTTCAGGGCACTCAAAGTAGCTTGTGTCTTGGACAGAAAGAAAAGTATTAATTAACGGTTATCATTTGTGTGAGTTCTCAGCAGTTGACAGTGAAAAGATCATTACATAACATTTTTTAAAATGTTATTTAAAAGTTAACAGTAAATTTGTCAGTCTCCAGTGTAAATCAAATGGAAGTAGCTGTCATAAAATGATGGACAGTACCATTGGAAGTGTTCATGACAGCGATAACAAAACAAGATATCACGGTATGGACATATACCACTGTGGGGGTGATCAGAGTTTTGGAAGGCTATAGGCAGAAAAATACAACATCTCTTTCCCCCCATCAGTATACCTGCTTTAGAGTTGATCTGATTTTTCTGCATAGCCAGGCTCTGTTAATTGGAAAATTGTAGTTATGATGGAGGTTACAGTGCAAGCCAGAGGGAGGGAATGAATTAGAAGGAAGATAAAAGGAAGTAAATACTAATTTACTGTAATATTTTAAAGAAAGAGTGGAAAACAGTAAAGCTACTTTTATAGATTGTAACTTTTTCCCAATAGGGGAAATAAAATATTTTGAAAATCAAAAAGTCACGAATGAATATTTAGCATACGTAAACAGAAGTCTATAAAATCTGTAATAGCTGTTTCAGATAAGATTTGCAACAGCCACTTAGTTTTTCACAAGTGTGATAAAGTCTTCTGACAGAAGAAATATAATTCAATGAGTTAGTAAAACTCAACAAAGTGACTATTCCATTTAAGTCACAATGATATTTTCAAGCACATAAACCTTCTTTGCATTCAGGAAAGCTCTTACAAATCAAGCTATGTTCATAAATATCACTATGGGAATGAAGGGGTGTGAAACAAAACCTGAAGTTTAAGATTGAAGTGGGTGAATGCTCACTTTTATTTTCCCTTGTGCTAATATAATTCAAAAGTAAAGAGTACAGAAGGGAAAAATCAGCAAGTGACTAGCATGGAGAAACAGGGAAGAAATAAGCACTGACAGTGATTGAATTATGTTGATCATATCAGCAAAACAGCTATCATTGGCACAGGAGACCTGGGACCATCAGCCTGGGACCATCTGGCAGCGATCGTTGCAGCGCCTGACATCAAGCAGGTAATGTTAACTCTACTACTGAAAGGGAGCTATGAACTATGATCAGAGATACAGCCCCATCAATGGACATCTATTTTCCTGCTTTGCCATAAATGTCAGTGTCCACAGACCCCTCAATTATTCAGTGTTCTGCTGAAGGTTAAAGGCTTAGAACTGACTTTATAAGCCAGTCTTGACACGTATTATTTCTCCTGACCACACACACACACACAAAATGCAGGCTGGGAATGCCACAGTAGATAAAGATCAGCTGTAATTCATTTGTGATAATTAGACAAAAAATGAGCAGTCCTTAAGGTGAGGAAAAAGCAACAGCCTTTTTTCTTTGGAAAAGATTCTTTGAAAGCAAAAGGCTAAACACATTAGGCCTTTTTTGGTTGTTGTATTTCCCATTTTCAAAATCAACATTACAATTTTATGATGCACAAAATGGAAAACTTTCCAAAATGTCAGGTTTTGAAAAAGATTACTATGAATAATGTATTTCAATACA
The DNA here is from genome assembly GCA_907165065.1 of Caprimulgus europaeus. The sequence continues at coordinate 67,006,186 of OU015525.1, forward strand.
GCTTTGTCAAACTGTTCTATAGTACATACATTTGTAATTTCTTAACACTGAATTTACTGTGAAGTGACACTACTGTGCTCATGCTGTTCACACTTGTTTACAAATAGAGGCAGTCAGGCTTTGAGCTTCAAACTCAAGTGTCCAGATACTGACGTGACTTGCCTGAAAGCACTGGCAGGAAAAGTGTGCTGTGTTAAAAATTCATAAAGAACACTGCTTTTTATTTCAAGAGTAACAGGAGCAAAAGGTTTTTGCAGTGCCCTGGGAAACAGAAAGTTCAAATATTGTGAAGTTGCTGGAGTAGATCAGAGCATACTATTCACAGTTAAAGCCTACAAGGCAGTTCTTTATAGTGTGTTGGGTGAGACAACTGAAGGAAAACTGAACCTAAGGAGCCAATTTGCTGAGTTTTGTTCAGTCTGTAAATTGAGTAGTTTTTATTATAGACTCATGAACTGCAAGAACTGCATATTGAACAATGGAAAACTGTATTTGAATCTGCATATTTCTAGGTTATCTAAACTTATATTTCTGTAACTCCTACAAAATGTCAAATAGACCTATGGAGGGCTGGTACAACAGAAAAGATCTTTCAAAATTCTGAGTCTCACCAATCATTAATCCCATAGCTGGCTACTTTTTCAGGCACCCTCATGTAGGAAATAATAGCTGTGCTCATGTTTCAGGCTAGAAGGAGACCAGTATGTTTTTATTTTAAAAGCGTTCAAACTTCAACTTAGAAATGCATGCACTCACTTTGAGTTAGATCTAAAAGTCTGCTACCTAAGGTAAAATATTTCTTTAGCTGCTTGTGTTCTTTATCCTGAAGACTACTGACTGCTAATAAAACTGCTATCTATCACATATTTTAAAATATCTTTAAAAGGCTATTCAACAAAACAACTTTTCATTTTAGACAGTTTCTGAACCAGATCCTTCTAGGAGAGACAAACAATTAGAAACACTTGTCAAATATGTTATTTCATACATTTAATTAATATCTATCAAATGTCTGTCAGATGGCTGACTGAATCCTTTGAGGAAAAATTAGTAGAGTAAAACCTCAGTGTTTGACAGTAATCAAATTATGCAAAGAGAGTCCACTTCAAGCTTATGCACACAAATAAGGAAGTGTCAAGACAGCAGTATTGTGAAGAAAACTCTTACACTTTTGGTGGGATGAATCAGCATGATTGGGTGACCATCTGACCATTCTAATGCATGCAACGTGGGGAACAAAGAGGAGAAATTAGACATCTGTGTGCAGGTGCAGGCTATGTTCATATTGGGGTCACAGAGATGTGATAGGAAGACTGCCATGATTAAAGCACTTCAATGCATGGATACAGGGTCCCTATGAAGGACAGGCTGGGAAGGAAAGGAGAGGGAGCTGCCTTTCATGTGAAAAAATAGCAGGCACACATGAGGCTCTGCCTTGGGGTGGATGACAAGCCAGTCAAAAGCTCAGAGGTTAGAGAGGAGACAAACATGGGTGATGTTTTCATGGATGTCTGCTATAGGTTGCCTCAACCGCAACAAGAATATGAGCCCTTCTGACAACAGGAGTCCCTTCCGACCTCAAACATTCTGTGATTCTGCAATTCAGTAATTTTGTGAAATATTTACAGAAATGTCTAGGTCTCCCTGATGAGTCTTAGTGAAATTTCACATTATTTCTTAGCTTCATTCAACCCCCTCATTCCTTCTCCACCCTGTGTTGCAATGTGTGCTGCCAGATCATCTAGAACATATATCTTTGATACACACACATGCAGTCATAAAGCCTCCCACAGTGTTCTTACATGCTGACAGCCAGCTCCTCTAATATCTGGTGAAATATCAACAAGCCAGTCCTGTCTAGACTACAATGAGTGGCATAGAGAGGATGTGAGCTTTCTATGTCATGAGGCATCAATGAAGAAGCTCACTATCATTCATGAGCTATATAACTTCTAGGAAAGGATATAAAGCTATGATTTGTGAAGTTAACTCCCAGTGGTTCAGGCTATGTACAAGACTTCAGTACTCAGTTCTTTCAATCTCTCAACCTTTAGCAACAGTGGAGCAGAACATCAACAACTCCCATCCCCTTCCACTGTGGCAGAGCTGCTTTATGTTTTCATTGGTATTATATAGCTCTCCACTATTTTGCATCCTGCTCTTCTTTTTCCTGTCCTCCTCTTTTTTTGCAAGTGAAGTAGTTGTGTTTTTTCCCTTATATCCCCCAGCCAGAAAGAGAAAGGACTTTGGTATACTGGATCATGGGATGAAGGTAACCTTTTTGTCATTCCTCATTGATAACTTCTGATAATTAAGTATTTTTAGTTTATTTTCTAAGGAAAACTGGACCATAGACTCGAGTTACTTTTAAGGCTCTTGGTGTAGGTTTTCTTAGCTACTGAAAACTTTCTAGTATATTTTGCAAATGCATCAGTATAACAAGATGATTGATTGCTTTGTAAACCCCAGAACAGCATTGGTTTGAAGCAGTATTCTTTTCTTTCTAATGATATGGTACATGTAAACAGTTGGATTTGAAAAGTGAGCATTATGAACTCACAAAATAGGTAACCACAAAATATCCTCTTTATGGAAAATACAATTTCAATTAATTTTGGTTGTATGAAGAAGCAGTCCCCTGGAGCCTCTTCCTACACACCACAACTCTGTAGGCTTACATGTAATCACAGAATCACAGAATATTAGGGATCAATATTCTGTGATCTGTAATCTGTAATACAGATTTCCAATTCCAGTAATAGATATGCAAGCATTTTTCTTATATCTTATTCAAGCCTTTGGTTTCTCACTGCCTAGCCTTCTAGTCTCTGCTTTTCAGTCTCACCAAAGCAAAAAATCCAAGGTTCCTGAGGCTCTGCTACAACTGCTCACAGCTACAACAATGACTATACAAAGTCTTGAAGGTCAAACATCACTTGAGTACAGGTTCAGTGCTTATTAGCTCAGATTTTAATGACATACTTATTTACCAGGAACATTGTGGAAATTCTCCCTGTTAGACACTCTAACACTATAACAGAAAAAGTTAATCTTTTTAAAATTAGCATGCGTACAAGTCAAAAGCTTCATCTCAAAAATGCTGCCAGAGTAAAGGAAAAATGTCAAATATCTCCCAATGAATAAGAAGGTAAGGAGATGCATTTACAAATAAAATGCTTTCCACTTATTAGATAAAACAGTGTGGAGTCGATTATTGTCAAAATCAGGTGTATTATCTTTGATAATACTCAGTTTAAATCTGATCAACTTCTACTAGGAAAATACTTTAGCACGCTGATACTAAAAGAAACCATTAAGTATGTGATGATCACAGTCAGAAGATGCAAACCAGTTCAGATAATATATTCTACTACATGACTATGTTCTTGTTCAGTTACAGAGTACCATTAGAAAATCTAAATCAAATAATGGTTTGCCTAACAAGAAACAAAGGCAGACAAGATTTATCACAGCCTGTATCATTCTGGAACTAGTCAAAAAAGCTATGTACTTCATCATTCCAAAAAAAAACCCTAAATGCTTTGTAAGAAGTCACTGATGAATCAGTCGATATGTGGATAGGTAGATCCCTAAGGCAGAAGTGAATGCAAGGTAATGGATAATACTTACATCTAATAGGGATCCTGGAAGAAAATGCTTTTGTTTTGTTTCCTCCTGTTTCAAATATATCAAAAAGCCAAATACACTGAAGTAAAGCAAAATTCACTTTCTTATTTGGACTGTTATCAGTAAGTGTTCTAGGTATTGACACCCTGTTCTCCTCTTACTTGACAACTTAGGTTTTTAATTGGAATTTCAGTGCTCAGACTTCCAAAATTAGTAGTTTCCCTTTGCTGGAATTTTAAGACATCATTGACAGACCTTTGCATATGATCAAATTTTAACCTTAAATAAATTACACATTACAAATTATTTGCTCAGTTTCAATACATTTTTATAGTTCCTAAACTATTAATTGGATTTCTTTGAAGTCTCCCTATGCTTGAAAACAAACAAGGTTATTTTCTTTAGATTTTCTGTTTCCTTTATTCTTCTACAGGTTTTTGACATTTGAAATATTTTCCTTTTATCTGAATGATTGCAGTGAATTTTGATAAAATTTTCATTTGTGGCTTATCTAAATTCAGGGATGATTCTGGCTACCTCAATACATCCTTTTAACTCTCTCAAGATAAGTCCATCCAGCATCCTATTCTCATCTGGTGTTATTTCTTCAGTATAGAGGATTGTTTAATGATTTGTTTATCTGCTAATTTCCCTTTCCTTTTCAGTTTTTCAGTTTCTGTCCCATTCCCTATTTTCAAAGTCTTAAACTGTGTTTAACCTGCTCTGAAAAACATTCTTTAAATTGTTCTTTGTGGTTTTGGTTTTTTTCAGAATAATATTGCAAACAAATGGGATTATCTCCCCACTCCCAGTTTCCTTCTAATTTGATGACAGAGACAATGGATAATTTATAATCTAACAGATTTCCCATTTCAAATGATTTGCAATTACTGCTATTGGGATATGTACTGATACATTGCATTCTTTTGTCTCTGATAGCCTTTCATACTCATTACAAAAGGTCTGAAACATAGTTTTATATTTCAGGCACTACTTCACCTTGCTACTCTAGAATAGTATCTACTACCTAATATCTATTGTCCTAACAGAACCTATGTTTTCTAGAGAACAGTTCTGGCAGTTTAAAAATAGTTGCTAAATTGTATATGTTTCTTTTGTCAGCATGCCCATATCAATGCATTCAAACATTTATCAGACCTTTCCACACTTTTCATGCAGCAAGACAATGGATTCTGATGCAAGAAAGTAGACAAAGAATAACCTAAAACTATCTGTAGTCAGGACAACACTTAGATATATTTAACCTTGAACATCTATTTTGTAGACTTTAATAATAATTAATATGCTGACAATCCACATGGAATAGCCTTAGCTGTTACAACTGACTCTATATATTGTACATATGTGCTCTTCTGCAAAGATACCCAAGTATAAAATGTTGCTAACACAGCAAATTAAATGAAGTGTCTAAAAGACAAGTTTCGTCAAAGAGTAAAGAAGAACAGCTACAGCATTGTAGCATAATCCCCCTATGTCACTGAGCCTGGTACTACTCACAGCCTGACTCTAGTCCTAAATACTAAAAACACTTGACAAATCAGGTCCAATCAATAAATTACTCCTGTGAGGACCACAGATATTTATTTCCCTTTTGGCTAAATGTTTCTTTTGTTATAATTGATTACATTTGGTACAACGATTGAGTTATTGCAAATTCCAGTTGATTAATCTTCTCTGAGTATTCTACTTCACTGGATCTGTCAGTTGCTCTTTTTTTTTTTTTTTTTTTCTTCAGACAATTCTTGAGTATTCACTAGCTTTTGAAGATGCTGCTCCTAGGTTAAGTGCAGTGGGAAGCATGACCAAATTGTAATGTACCCTTCAGTGTACAAAGTTAAGAAAGCTTCCGTTATTCTCAAACCATCTGTATTTTTTCAACATTTGTATCTAGAATTGCTGTTGTACGTGGACTGAATATGCAAAATTATGGGTTTAGATTAATAGTTAGAACCATTTGAGCAAAGACTGTGTAAACCGTTTGGCTAATATCATACTCCATTACTTTTTAAATTGTCAGATTGACTGCCTAAGGAACAAGAATAAAGGAAGAGTTGAGACAAATGGAAAGATATCTGCTACTGTTCTGTTTAAGAAAGAAATTGTTGCACATAGCTCACTGCAAGCTGGATAACTCCTTTTGCTGCTTATCAGACTAATGCTTGTTCAGTAAAGCTCCAAATAGGAATATCTTGTCATAATGCACATTCTCATATGCAGTGTTGATCCAGCCCTGGATTCCAGAACAACTTAAAATGAATCAGTCTTCCTTTGCAAGAAAAAAAAAAAAAAAAAAATTTTAAAAAATCTTACTTTTTGCAGGAAAAAAATTTCAATAGGAAAAATGAAATGTAACATATTAAAACATGTTGCTCAGCTTCAGCACCTGTCCAGAGCCACTTATCATGAGCCCTGTCTGTCCACTTTGTCATATGCCTTCAGGATCACAGAATAGAGGGAAGAGCAACTGATGTCATCTACATGGACTTGTGCAAGGCATTTGACACTGTCCTGCATGACACCCTTGTCTCTAAGTTGAAAAGGCATGGACTACATGGATAGACCACTTGGTGGATAAGGAGTTGGTTGGATAGTTGAATGCAAAGAGTTGCAGTCAATGGTTTAGTGGCCAAGAGGAGACCAGTGATGAGTGACATCCCTCAGCGGTAGGTATTGGGACGGGCACGGTTTAACTTCTTTGTCACCAACATGGACAGTGGGTTTGAGTGCACCCTCAGCAAGTTTGCTGAGACACCAAGCTCTGTGGTTTGATCAACACACTGGAGGGAAGGGATGCCACTCAGAGGGACCTTGACAGAATCACAGTATTGTAGGGGTTGGAAGGCACCTCAGGAGATCATCTAGTCCAACCCCCCTGCCAATGCTGGTGGCCTACAGAAGGTTGCACAGGAAAGTGTCCAGGCAGGTTTTTAATATCTCCAGAGGCTGGGACTCCACAGCCTCTCTGGGCAGCTTATTCCAGTGCTCCGACAGGCTTGAGAGGTGGACCTGTGCAAACCTCATGAAGTTCAACAAGGTTAAGTGCAAGATTCTAACACCTGGGTCAGGGCAAGCCCAAACACAAATACAGGCTGGGTGGAGAATGGATCACAAGCAGCCCTGAGGAAAAGGAGTTGGGGGAGCTGGTGGACAAAAAGCTCAACATGAGCCCGCAATGCATGGCCACAACTCAGAAGGCCAACCATATCCTGGGCTGCATCAAGAGAAGCATGGCCAGCAGGTCAAGGGAGGTAACTCTGCCCCTGTACGCTGCTCTCATGAAACCCCACCTGCAGTTCTACATCCAATACTGGGGCGCCCAACATAAGAAGGGTATAGACTTACTGGAGCAAGTCCAGAGGAGGGTTATCAGGATGATCAAATGACTGGAGCACATCTCCTATGAGGAAAGGCTGAGAGAGTTGGTACTGTTCAGCCTGGAGAAGAGAAGGCTCCGGGCAGTCCTTATAGCAAGCTTTCAGTACCTGAAGGGAACCTCCAGGAAGACTGTGGACGGACTTTTTATAAGGGCAGATAATGATAGAACAAGGGGCAATGGTTATAAACTGGACAAGGGTAGTTTTAGATTAGATATTAGGAAGAAATTCTTTACTGTAAGGGTGGTCAGACATTGGAACAGGCTGCCCAGGGAAGTTGTGGATGCTGCCTCCCTGGAAGTGTTCAAGGCCAGGCTGGATGAGGCTTTGAGCAACCTGGTCTAGTGGAAGGTGTCCTTGCTCATGGCAGGGGGGTTGGAACTAGATGATCTTTAAGGTCCCTTCCAACCCAAACCATTCTATGATTCTATTATTCCAATACTGTCATTGAGCGTTCATGTAGTTTGTACTCTCAGATAGTACCTAGCCTTGTAATGAATGTGAAGCTTACAGAGGAAGATAGAGCCAAGATTTGTAAATTTTAGCTTAGTAGCAAAGAGACATGAAAAAGATTAAACCAGTTACGAAAAAATGAAGAAATGTCCCCCACACCTCTCTCTACTTCCACCTCCCAGCCATGCCCCCCCCCCCCCCCCCCCGCTCCCCGCCCCCCCCCCCCCCCCCAAAAAAAAAAAGGTAGGAATTTTTCCTCCTGCTGATTCATCACACAGGAATCTTCAAGAAAAACACTTAAAGAAATATGGATACATCAGGCTGTTGCTACTGCTTGAAAAAGTTTTTCATCTATTTGTGGCAGAGGTTGTGTTCCTAAGTAAGTTAACAGTATGATGTTATCACATCACCTTGCTGTTGACAAATCTTGACACTTTTCTTCTACCTTGTTTCTAGCAGAAAGTGTGTATGTTATTGTGCCTGTGTTGACCTGAATGTTTGTAGGATGTCACAAGTCTACTTGAATCATCAGTTTCTTCATCTTCTTCAATGGTCCATATGGATTGTAAAGTCTCTAAATAAGCATCTTCTGCTGAGATTCAAATCCTGTTCTTTCAACATATGGAATCTTTCTCACATTTTGTTTAGATCTACATCTCAATGCAAGAGATTCTTTTCTGTACTTTGCACGATAGAGTTGTAAAAATGATCAAAATAGTTTAGCTTTTCCTTTGGCCTTGTCTGTCTCTCGTTGAGATTTGTGAATGCATTGTTATAAATGTTTCAGCAGAAGAGTTTTGTGTTGTTTCATTTTTGCTTTGCCAATCACTGTATGTACCTCTATTTCTATCTTATCAGTTATTCTTATCAATTTGAGTGTACATTTCTTGGGTGTGTAAAAACTGCAACATTCCACTAGCCATGCCTAAATCTTTATCCTCCATCTATCATTGAGGACTAATACAATCACAAATCACCTCAATGAAAGGATAAGGTGTATTCTTATGATACTTTCAGATATCCTAGTTGCAGTCCATTGCCCATATTTAGAAAGACCAAAAATTCTATAGCAGGAATTGGAAAACATTTTTTACTATTTTACTAAGACAAAGTGCAAAATAAAAACTTCTATGGACAAACTAGAAGAAACTTTTCTCCAGATTGGGGTCTCACTAAAAAAATGAAAGGGAAACTGAGCATAACTATTGATGATAAAGCAATCTAAATTCTGTATAGCCATAAACAATTTAATTTCAGGAGGCAGCAGGTGGGGTATTTTCAGTAAAGAGAAGAAAATATTAATTCTGTTGTACAAGTCTTTACTAAGACTTCATTAGAATATCAGGCTCACTTCTGATTAGCTATGCTTAGAATGGTAATTTCAGTAAAAAAACAGCTTACTCAGATGATAAGGGGTTTTAGAGAAAAAATATTTAAAGAAGAGACTAGTGAAACAAAAGTTGGGGCAGGATATGATTATTTTCTATAAATACATTTACTTGATAAACACAATAGAAAGACAAGGACTGTCAAAACTAAATATGCTTGTACAAGATCAAATTAATGTAAAAATTAGTCATGGATATATCTACCCAACAAATGAAAAGAACATTTCTAACCATTAAAAATGAAGCTGTGGAATGGATTTTTGAATGATGCAGCAGATGCCTGGAACATACATTGACTGAAGATGATATTTGAAAACATCTGCTGGACTTCATGTGGTCACCAAAATAAAAGCAAATAATAGCAATATTGATACATTTCATAACTATATATACTTGTAATTTGAGCTGTATACACGTTTTTTATATATATATATATAATACATATGTTTTTACACATTCTTGCAAGCCTAACATTTGAAGTGTTATAAATCCTTTACTTAAAACAACTAAGTATATAATTTGCTTTATTTGGCCATGACAATGTACTGAACAGACACGTTCATTGAGCTGCTAAGATCTAGAGATTTTTCTTGAACAATTTAGTGCATTCAGTTAAAAAACCCCTTAAGAACAGAATCAATTCAAAGACCAGGGTACAGTGCCTTGTTCATTGGTAACAGTTCTAGCTTTGCAACATTCCTATGAACTTATCTTAAGACGCAAGCAATCTTGAAGAATTCAGCAAAGTTGTTCCAGCCCTTCATCCAGTTCATCAATTAAAATATTTAAGCACTTATAAAGGCTCTTTAGATAGTACATTATCAGCTTCCTTTTGTATGGAAGGTGATTTTTTTCCCTTCTCTTTCACTGTTGTCTCTCAATCAACATTGATCCTTTCTTGTCCAACTCTGTTGCGATTGAAATTTCAATTACAGATTGTCCTTTAGAACACTAGCATAGACATTCATGGTACATAAATGAAGTTATTGTAACTCAGTTAGCAATGCTCAAGCTCTAATAGAGAAAGATAAAATATCAAGAGGAAGAAAAAGATTTTTCATTTTTTCATCAATGATACTGGAAATAGTCTGCCATAAGGAGCAGTTTGAGAGTCAGGTAACTTCATCCATTTTTATAATAGCTCCTTATTGCACCTAATAGCTGCTTTTTTTTTGTGTTTATTTGTTTATCTGTTTAATCAAAGCTATTTTACAGCTACTTGCAGAAAATGTGATTTTTAATTCCCCAAGCTCATTGTTAATTTTCCAGCTTTACAGTCATTTGAAATATGATTCAGCTCAGGTTTGGTTTTCCTGTTTTCTTCTCTGTGAATCTACGTGGCCTGAAAGAGATTTGATTATGGCAGAAAAGTGTACACCCATTTAGCTAAGTTCTACCACCAGGAGCATATGGCTGAAACTGGAGAAGTTTCTCCACAGACTGTACAAGTCTTCAAGGAAATCTGGGAACCTCAACAGAAATGTGGGTCAAACCACATTTTATGACCAATATGTAGGTCATAAATGTCTGTATGCTTTACAAAATATATCAAAATTTCAACATGCCAATGAAAACAAGAATGAATATGACCAAGTGTGGACCCATGTATGAGATTCAGGGACTTGTGCCCTAAAGCAAAAGGTGTCTGCTGAGAAGTTTAGCCCTGTCTGCACCAGGATCAGTAAACTAGACGAGGACTCTTATCTTGAAAAGAAATGTCAACATCCATCTCAAGTGGAAGGCCACTACTTGAACTTTAAATAGTGGGTGTTTCAGAGAGAAACATTTATCCTTAATCTTCAGTTTAAATAGGTGTTCATACAGATAAACATAGTTCAAAAATTTTCTAAATTATCTGAATGAGAATCACTTACCCTGTCAATTAGATTTATTTTCCTTAGTATTTAGGAAACTAATCCTGTTAATGTTCTCATTGTTCAAAAAATCTCTAGTAATAGGCACTGAATTTTCAGTTTAAAACTATGTGGAAAAGATGCACAACTTTTCATGAAGAATGAGGAGGGGCAGAAACATTATTTTACTTAAAGAGTACAAGTAGAGCTGTTTGCATAAAGACAAAAATGGCAGCCCCAAGGAACTTCTCAGCAGTACCAGCTTTTGTATAAACACTATTATGGGCTTGCCTTATAACTGTGTTGGTGTTGCATCACCACAGTGAAGAAATGAGGAATGGAAGGGAGAAAACTGTCGTACAACAGAAGAGCTCATGTGATCGAAGAGAGGACAAGATGTAGCCAGTGATATGTATGGCTTCATAAATAACTGGTCATTTGCCATGTGCCTCAGGAGAGGAGCGATGAACAGACAAAAAGGAGCTTTTTGATTTTCCCAGTATGACGTGTGAATGTTTTGATGTTGCTTTGACCAGCAGCAAGGAATACTGTCAATACAGCCTTACTGGATATATGATTCCCTATTGGTGCTACAACCACCAAAAAGTAAGAACATGCTGTGTTTGGTTGGGCTGAACTGTAACAGATACAAAACTGAGTCCTAAGAGAGCTTTAATATACTCTGAACCCAGCATATTTTGATAATTACCTCCCCATTATATTAGTTATTAAGGAAACTTGAAAATACCAGTTCACAAACTAAACAGAATAACTCTTCTCCATTCCAGACATTTGCTACAATTAGAGTAATTTATTTTGGGGAAAAGCCATGAAAAGATAGAGGGGGGGAAGTCTGAAAGAAAGCAGTAACAATTAGATTACTTCTGCCTCTGCTTGCTGGGTGGGTCCTCTGAATGTCAGCCCCATTATTCTGGACATCAACTCCAGGCAGCAGTTCCTAAATGCCGTTCCAAATGGTGGCCTAGATGGCACTCCCTTTTGTACATTCTTTCTCTAGTAATAGTGGCAGACTGTTGGGAACTTCTTTTAGTTCATAATAAATTTCAGGAGTGCTAGCTTGAGAACAATGTTTGAGGCTTACGCCAACACAGACTGGCAGATAAATGTTTTGAATCCGTAATTTAATTATCACTTCTGAAAGTCTGTAGGCTGCAAGTCATGTTCTCTGGTGGGGAAGAGCCCAGATATTCTGAGGTGACAAGGACAACTCACATAAAACTTATAAAACTTTACCATCTCAAAGGCTCCGCATGGTTCAGTTCACCCGGGACTCTGAGTCCTTCTCAAACATTAAAGAAAGCATCTTCATTGTAGCTGCATTAAAGAAAGAATCCTCCTGTGAGGTCAGTTGGAATTCAAAACATAGACAAATTAAGTTAACAGACAACAAATCTATGGCAGTGCCAGGACTCATGTTGTAATTCTCAGTCCACAGTCACAATCACAAGGGTAATCTGCTTGTACATTTCTGGTAGCAAAAGAGGGTGGGGGTGGGAAAAGCTGCTTGTTTAACATGGATTTTATCAAGCATGGAAACAACCATTCCATTTTCTCATGTACACTGTAGCAGGTTGTTGAAATAAGCTCCCAAAAAAATCCTTATACAACACGTAAAGCTGGGCTCTTTGAAATGAGAGATTCAGACTTCAGGCCAGTTCAAAACACAGACTCTGTTTCTTACTAGCAGCTGTGCCGCAAGCACTAACAAGTCTTGGTGCTTCTCTTTTACCTGTTTGGAGGGACAGTCAGCACCTTCAGCCACAGGAGGTTAATCCATGTCTGTAAAAGTAACCTAGTCTGTTATGAGCAGAAGGCAAACCCTTCTTCAAGCTATTCTTTCTGGTAGTTTAGCTAAAAGGTGTCTAGGCAGCCACACCTTGTCATTGACATTTCGTAGCCCCCAGAGCTGCCTCTCCACTGCTCGTCAGTGCCAAAGTCCATCCAGTCACACCACAGTGCTCATGCATGGCCAGTATGGTAGGTAAGCTTGCAAGACAAAGGCAGAATATTCAAATACATTTCTCCTGATCACCAGGCTCCTGTTCAGGACAGGTTTACTGTCATTTGACCAGGAGAAATCAAAGTACATGTCTAGTTTTGTTCTCTTCTGATCATCGTTGCTTTCCTCCTCTGCACTATTGAAATTAAATGTATTTGAGCAATATAAAAACATCAGAAGAGTATATTTACTTTATTTTGTGTTTACATTTTTATGAAGTCCAACTACCACAGAGAGCTGAAAGAGTCCAGGGTAGAAACACATTAACTGAGCCACACCCTTCAGTTTGCTTTAGTTGCTTGGCTTGCCAAGCTGAAGGCAAACCCTAACACTTTCACTCAGTGTCACAATCCTACTGTCATGCTATGGCTGCAGGAAGGAGCAGCCAGTTACTGCCCTGCCTGTGTTCTCCACCACTTCTCACATAGGCTACATAGTGGATAAGTGAAAAGATATTCTCCATCCCTATCTTCCTTACAAACAGAGATATACATCAGTGGATGGACAGGTCAGCAAGTTCCAACCCATGCTCAGGGTCACCCACATTTCTGCAGGGGTGGCTCTGCACTCCTCAAATGCTGATTACAAAGTGGAGGACTCACCAGTGAATGGATTCTTTACTTTGGCTCAGAACATGTCTTCAGTTTTCTGTGCAGCATTACATTTTCCGTGGTGCAATTTTCTTTTAAAGCTTCTCTTGAGAAGCAGTGTAAAATAGAAAAATTAAACTAGTCTTCCAATATTCAATGGCTTCAGTAACTAGACCCCTAGGCATATGCTGTGCCTGTGTCTGACTAATATGTGTGTCCTTGCTAGCAATAAGAAGAGTCCAGAAGTCTGGAAGCCTTCTCTCTGCATTGGGATCTGAGAACAGGCTCCTCAAATGACTGAATGGCACTGTGACTGGGTCATCTCCATGTGATAATGGTCCTCAACAAATGTGTGTCTTTGAAGCCACAAACAGCAGGAAATAACTGAGTGGTGAATATGGCTGTGGAGTTGTCTATATCACCTAAATCTGTCTGAATCTGACCTTCCTGCAAATAGGCTGTATTAGGTAAGATGCCAGAATGCAGCTGTGGCATATATTAAAAAAAAAAAATAAAAAAAAATAGAGCCTTCTGAGCATCCTGAGTGGCACTGGCCTTAGCCAATGGATTAACATTGGTAATAGGAAGGTATAGAAACAGCTTGATTTAATGGAGGAGGAAGATGAGAAGGAAGGTTTGAGCTATCACCACTGACTTACCAGATAACAAAGTGTTTACAGTGACTTTCGCAAAGTCCATGCAGTGCTGCAGCTTTATTTCTACTTTTCCCCGCAACTCCTCCTTGAGCCATGTGGTATCCTTGCAAATGGGGGACATTTTATTTTCTTTGGCACTTAGGAGTAATACTTCTCCCTACAAACAACCACAAAGTCTATGACTCTATGGATCTAAAGAATTTAATTTTTAAAAGACAAAAAAATATACACTAGGTGTGAGGCAAAGCAAATGTAAACACAAAATAGTAATACTAGTTATGTAGTCACAAACACAAAAATCCCAAAATATAAGGTTTTTAGAAGGACTGTCTACTACAGTCAACAAAGGGAATGAAAAAGATGTCAGATAAAGGGAGGGATACTTGTCCATATTTTTCTCAGTCATTTAAGCAACAAGATTCCAAGATAAAACAAGTCTTTTTTTAGAAGTTAAAGTTTCAGTGAGTGCCAGACCGGAATGAAATTGTACCTGAAAGGTGCCCCTATGTTAAAGGAAGTCAGCATGACTTAAATCTGGTTTGAGTATTGCTCTGTATAAGTGCCGTTTCAAAAGATTCATTGGCCATGTAGGCTTTTACTATCAGCATATTTATTTCACCTCCTAAATGAAATCCAATTTGTGGCTATTAATATTAATGTGCTGAGATAATTCTGATGATGAATTAATAAAACACTTGGCCTCTCAATATGCTGTTTGCTCTTACCATTTAATGATGCTCTTAACTGGAAAAAGGAAGAGAGAGAGCAGACTCCAGCAGGAGATTGAAAATTAGAAACCACTTCATTGTTTTTAGCTTGCCACTTTAATGACAATCGATGGCATTGATTTTGGACTAGAAAAGTATTTACTGAATCTTTACCACGTGCTACAATCCTTATTTAGATTCCTTAAGCATAATCTATACGTTACACCTGCTTGAAGTACTTCAACTACTTGATGGGCATAACTTAAAAAATTTTAAATGCATTTCTGTAGTTTCTTAGAGATTTGACCCTATTCCTTCTGTTTGTCATAAAGGGTTTTTTTGAAAAACGATTCTTCTGCCATGGAAAGCACAGCTGTACCTTAGAAAAATCAGATGGTAACAACAGTCTATTTCCTTTACAAGAGGAATTGCAGTTCACTGAACATTTTAGTTCAGATAAAGCTAATTCACCTACCTTATTATGCTAGAATAGATTTCCATTTGAAGAACTGAACTCAGTTAGTATACATGGTTTTTACATTAGTCTTCGAAGCACACAATCCTAATAGGAAAAAAAAAAAAAAAACAAAACCAACTAAATAATAATAGGTTATTTCCACAGACAACTAATGTAAAAACATGTGTGTAGATATGTATGAAGTCATATTCATAATTTATATAGTTTTTTTACTATTGATATAATTGAATATGGAAAACATTTCATTCTAAGCTTGCAAATGGATATAATTTATTATGATTAAAACATAGAAACTTCATGCTAGTAATTTTTAGTTTTCATCTGAGAAAGAATTAAAAAATTCTAGCATTGTGATTGCCAACAATTGCAATTTAATCTAAGATTTCAGTCCTGGAAAGCCTGTCAAAATGGTGGCTAGCACAACGCATACAATCTAATTTTCCAACTATGAGGTATACTTTAAAAATTCTAGCAGCATGACAAGCATGAAAGTGCATTCCCAATGCACTTTATGTTTAAGCCTGGAATTCTCATTCAAGCCAAATTGCCTGTCTTTGAAATGGGTCAGATCTTCAGATGAAACCAGGAGACAAAGAACCAATAACTGTAGCATATTGCTGCTGAGATTAACAGTATTATTAATAATTATGTTTCTGAAACAGAAAAGCTGAACAAATTACTACCTTAAAACTGCTTGTTCAGAGACAAAACAAAGAGAAGAAATTTACTGTTGTTCTTTTTCATTAAATTATGAAGCACTCAATGTGGTAAAAGTCCTATATGCATCTAGAGAAAGTTCTCTGATGTGGAAGAGAAATGTTTCTAATGTCTAAAATTATGCTAATTCAGAGTCAGATTTTTGTTTTTATTATATGTGACAGGATAATAGCCAGTGGGTTTCGATAGTAAGAGAAATGAATTATGTCATAGAGTACCAGCTGTGTATCAACTCTTTTTGATGCTGCTTCTTTTGAGCAGGTTTGGAAGGGAAACCTATACAGCAAGTCATAACACAATCTGCACTTCATAAAATTTGTCCTCTGCAGCCATATATAAGTACAAATCAGGTAATGAAGACCAACAGTCACTGAATGGACATATTAAAAATCCAGTCAGGGGACTCCTATTCTTTTTAGTCTATTTCCATCTCCCCACTACCTTGATGAAATGTTTAATTTCTCTCAGAGTTTCTAACAACCTTAAAAGACATATCAAATGGTAACCTGCAGTAATATACTCAAACGTTAAGATTTAGATATTTTACCTCTAAGCACATTGCAAAGACAATGTTCCTTCAGCAGTTATCATATTATTTCTTTAGAACTAATATTGATTTTCAAATATATCTTATAACTTGCTTGAGGCATAATGTAGTGGTCACTACTTTAGCTTCCTTCATTGAAAGTGTTCCAAGCCTTTTCTTTCTGCAAAACTGTATCCTTTCTCCTGTTTAGATATAATCAGTTGCCAATACACTCTCATTATTTATTTTATCAAGCTGTTGTGTGAGATCTTCAGTTAGAAATTCATGATTCACATAACATTAAGAATGACTTTCAAACATGGTATTATTCATTACTTTCCCTTACATATACACTTGATTGAAAATTACAAGTTTGTAGAAGTTGTATAGGTTTGTATACTTCTTCCCAGTATTTCATCTTCAGACTGAGAACTATAATTAAGAGAAATTAAATAAAAACCACATAGCTGCCACCAACTCTTTCCAAAATAACCAAAGTTAGCTACTTTGGTAGCCACTCTAACCATCGACATGATTCTCATGTTACAGTTGTTGGAATGATAGTGGTAGCTACAACTTTGATACTACATAGGAATTTTGTTTACTCTGAATAAAGACTTCATTTTCTTAATTGTGTACACTATGGGGGGCTTTCAAAATGTACTCAGTGCTTTGAAAATGACACTGCCTACATGTCTTTGTCCACCATTCTGATGATCATGATCCTAAGAAGACTTTCACGTGTGCTTGATTTCATGCAGTTCAAATAGTACTGTCAAAATCAGAGTGGCCTGTAAGTTGCTCAGAACTAAAGTCATAACATATAAATCAGCTGACTTGAGTAAGTGATCTGTTACTCCTAAATCCCCATCAATACTTTGTGTGATGATATTATTTCTAAGAAGTGTACCTACTTTCAGCCTCTTTTGGAATATTTGCCTGATCGTACTTTGCGTGAAGTTCTGATCTCTCAGAGAAAAAGGAAATAAATGAGCAGAATCTGAACACCTTTAATATGAAGATGTTTCTAAGAGACTGATTTAAGAAACTGTTTTATTCTCTTCTTTCTATCATGAAATATTACATTTTTAAAAATCAGTTAATTTGGTGAAAGAAAACTGATTCTAAAATATTAAAATGTATTTTAAAATGTAAGGTAGCCTTTTTAAATACCATTCAATTATAATAAGCTAAAACTTTCCTATATTTCAGCTGCAATATTTTTTCTGAAGCGGCTGCAGTGATGTTTCATAATTAGGTAACCTAGGGCTAAACACTGATTTTCTAAGTGTTGAGTACCTTAAACTTTTGATAAAGCAAGAGCAGAGAGTATTCAGTGCCTCAAAGGATAGGTGAGTGTTTATATAACAATGTGTGAGAATCCATTTTTGTCTTGTTTTTCTTAGACATAATTTGATGTTTTACAATAGAAAAAAGTGTAAGCACACTCCAGCATATCACTTCTATCACTGGCATGTATAAAATCCTTCCCTACACTTTTAAGGTGATGAAAAGGACAACTAGCTTGTGTCTAAATCAGGAGAGCTTGATATGATGTCAAAGCCTTTGGCTAAACATAGATTGACTTAATTCTTTCAATAATGAACTTTGGTCCAGAGCATTTAACAACCACAAGAGGAGAAACCCAATATAAAAGAGAAAATCTCCTCATTCAGGTTATCTTGACTCTGCTGCAGGCAAAACATAGAAATATTTTTTTCAATCGAGATTCTCTGCAGCAGCCTGTTCCAAATGCCAGTATCCATCACTGATGACTGGATCAATAGCTCTGTTTTGGCCCCAGTCTCCTACGAGAGATGGCATGCCATCAGTGACAGACAAATATCACAGTTAAGCAAAGTATCCAGCCAGACCTAGTAACATTTTTATTGATTTTTGTTGTGCAAATAATGTCTTTTTGGGCTGAATAAATGGCTTTGAGCCAAACAGTCATTGTTTATGATTCCAAAATGCAATAAAGGGACAGGAAATATATTATAGCCTATGTCTCAAGGCACACAACATAATCATCCTTTGGTGGTGAAAAACTATCCAGCTGAAACCATGAGTGCATATTTATCCATGCTTAAAGGTACCTGTAGGACTTGCAAATCTTACACAAAATGTCCTGTTAGGAAACAGATGGTATTGCCCTTTAACCTATTGAATAACTACTAGAAAACCAAGCAAAAAATAACCACTATATTTCTTCAATCAATACAAAGAAAACACTTTATTATTTTCCCTTCAAATGAAATATCAAACTTGCCAGAATGGCATTAGAATACTTTGAAAAAAGGACAAAACAGAAAGCACCTTGACAGTTTTTCAAATGCTACAAAATTATATTAATTGTAGTCCAGCAACAGTATTTGTTGGTTTTGTCTGCTGTTCTTTTTTTCAGGAATTATTAAAACATATTTTGTATATTTTTTTAGTATTGAAGGATCATATTATTTATCTCTCTTAAAAAAAAAATGTTTTTCTAATATAATTATTATTTAATCACTTAAGCTAGCAATATAAACCAAACTATTTCCTTATGGTTATATCTGCTTATTAAATCCCAAACCTTTTCTACTGGATATATGCCTAATGTATCCAGTAGATTTAATGAGAAATTTCTCTGAGTCTTAACAAGTATGCATTGGCCAGACTTTCTAGACATGCAGAAGTCATAAACAAATATTCTCTTTCAGTGGTAGTGTTGTCACAAGCAGAAATCATCAGGAGTGAAATTCTGATGAAATAAATATTCCTATAACTGCCACACTATCTACAATGAAATATTTTAACAAATTTGCTGTTGTTGTTTCAAATTAGCTAGAAATAAGCTGTATAAACTCACATTATTTCAAGACTAGTAAAACTATTTTGCCCTCATTGCACAGCTCTGCATTTTCAAGGAAAATATCAATCATTGAAACACCTTTCAGAAAAATTCAAGAATATTTATCCTCACCCCAGAAGAGTCTATTCATCTGAAGGAAAATGCTGCAGTAATCAAGTGCCAGCTTAAATCCTGTCTCTCTCCTACATCTTTAAACTTCAAGCTCCTATTAACTCTCTCATGACAGTCCTAAATATACTTTTGAAGGCTTTTGGAGTAGACTGATTCTAAGAAACAATACACAAAATCAGAAGGTTTATTTGTAACATTTTGAAAATTAAATTGCAGAAAATAGGATGGAAGTCAATGGGAAACTTTAGGAGGAACATGGTTGTATTAACCTATATTTGTTAATGGCTTATTATTTCTAACATGAAACAAAATCTTTTATCCTCTTCCCAGTAAGACAATTGCAAAATTTTTATATTTTTCAGCAGAACTAGATATTTCCTTTGAATTGCATAAAATCATTCCAAAAAGCCTCCCAATCATCCATCTCTGCTGTATGTCTTTTTAAAGAGTTATTCAGCTTTAATCAGTATGTCATCGGATCCTTACAAATCTTTTTAGGGTGTCTAAGCTTTTTTTTTTTCTTTCTTTTAATGAAAGTCTCAAACTTTGAAAGATTACACCTATCATCAGAAATCTTACTTGAGGATAGTTTGTCTGAGTCAGCACATCGCATGAGCTGAAAGTTACTCCCACGTATAAAGGTTCATGAAGGTAGGATGTGGAAAAGCAGAATAGAGATAAAATGCACTTATGGGCATAATCAGGCAAGTTACCAGTTCTCTGAAGTAGGCAGTGCCCAGTAAACTCAGACCCATAGTGAATCATTCCTGAGCCGGAGGAGCAGGCCTACATAAACCCAAGCTGGGTATTAAGAGATCTGTAACTGCTCCTCCTGCAGACCTCAGGAACATATGTTTACATGCTGACACAAACCGTCTGTGCCAATAAAACCCAGACCAATGTCATGCTAAGGAAATTCAACCCTCCCTGCAGATTAAGCCCCGTCTATGTCAGTTGGTCAGGCACGTCTTCTCCTGGGGGAGTTGAATCCCACCAACAGAGTACATGGTTTCAAGAGGGCAAATAAATATGCTGTAACTGGAGAGCTTGTGAAATCTTCCTGCAAAGATTATTCACCTGGGTGTTATGAACTGCAAAGTGAAGATACTAGAATGAATATTGTTAGAGCATGAAATCACCTTCACTAATGAGGCTAAAAATAATGGAATAAAAATGGTTTGTTCATAATCCTCTTATTACAGATCCTGTTTTCTCTTTAGGTAGAAAACCCCTCCACCCGTTGCTCTCATTGCAAAAGTACAATTTAAAGTATTTTTAATAGAAAATGCAGCAAGGTAAAAACAGACATGCTTTACTGGCTGGCTTTTAAAAACATAGACAGCTGTGTCCAGACTGATCTCATCACCCTGCCAGTAATATTTTTATAGCAGTTAGAATAATGGTAAGGCATTTACATAACTGTTTTCCTTCCAGCTCCTTCTTCTCTGGTTATATCTAACTTTCTGATCTATTTTCTAGATGTAATTTTCCACATATAGTCTCTATCCAGAGGTAAGTTACTGGGAGTGCTTTATTGATACTTGGGGGTGTGTGAATTACAGCTTTGCATTAAACTTTGCTTCTTGGATGGAGAGAAAGGCTGATGGGGAGTAAGGGTAAGCTTGAGAACATGCAAACACAAGGTCTGCTGAGATGCACTTAACCAGCATAGGCCTGGGTACGGAGAAGCTAAGATTTGCATGAGACAGGCTTCCTGGAGGAAACAGTATAAGCCAGTGCACAGGCCCCTAACAAAGCAGTCCATATGTCTTGTGATCTATCTCTAGTTTTCTCTAGATTGCCATGTGATCTTGGGAAAGCCATTTCCCCTCTGGGCCTTAATTTCACAGTCTGTAGATGTTTAGAGGGACACCTAATGTACAATGTGATTTCAGATCTTTCTGAAATGCCCGTTTCCAGCAACTGCAATGCCTACAAAGCATTAGCTGGCTAATAATAGTAAGTTTAAGAGAGAACAAAGGGTTGTCTATTATAAGCTTGAGAGGCAAATCTCCAGCTTGATCACTTTGTGCAAGCTCTGCTTTTCCCTTATCAGCAATATCTTTTTGCTTTGTCTTTTTCTCTAAGTACATTTGGTACAGGAATTATTCTTATGCTCCCAAATATTAACAGTAGATTTTTAAAAAAATGTATTAGTAAGAGAAGAAAAGTGAGATTTTTGCCTCATGTAGAGTGTGATTTTCTCTTCTGAACTTCCAAATAAGTTTGCTTCTGGGAAAAAAAAAAAATAGAAACCCCAAAAACCAAAAACAGAGCTAGGCAAAGTTCAAGCCTAAAAAAGCTGCACTAATTTCTACCAAAAGCATCAAAGTCTATAAACCATCATGGACTAAAACAGAGTAACTCACTACTGTACTTCCTCTGTTGCCTCTGTAACACAGTAAAGATGTGATTAAGGTATATGTAAGCATATACACTCATATTCACAGTGAACATCACAGACACAGGTCACAAACTAGAGCAAGGAAAATGAAGTAGCAGCAGTATTAGCAATTAGTGCACAGCTGCTGCAAAGTCCCTGAGAATATCACTGGCTTACTAGGGTACATGTCTTCAGTGATACAACAGATACACTAGCTAAACCTGTTTTGCTGGAGTGAATAAGTCCAATATGAGCTACAGATTCATAGCCTGTAAACTGCATGATTTCTCCACAGATTAAGAGACTTCAGGGACTTTTATAGGTCAGTTGAGGAAATTCTGATCTTTATGGGGAAACCATCTCAATGACTTTGGGTTTCTTCTGATACTCATGCTCAGGGAAGAATACTTAATTAGAGTAGCAATACACTCACGTTCTTTTGTATGAGGGAGAGTTCCATCTCCACACTTCCTAACTATTTAAACCATGCTGAAGTACTCAGTCATTTGATCTCAGTATCATCTGGGGACCAGCTGTCCTGCCAGCTCTCCCACTCCCCATGTGGTCTCTGCACCCCATATGTTTCCGGCCCTTTTTCCCACATGCCTTGATCTCCCTGTATCTACCAGATACCCAGATTCTAGCTCCCTTATTTACCTTAAAAGTTATGTGGGCATGGTACAAATGGTGGTTTCCACCTCCATTTTATCCTTAGCAAGTATCTGGCCAAGCTTAGCACTAATTTGCCATGGTGTTTCAGCAAAAGTAATATGTCTGGAAAGTTTCTGTGATGCTCAGTAAAATAAATCAAAAGAAAAAGTGCAAAAGATGAAAAAAATAAGAGGATAGAGGATTTTTTAGCATCCTGGTAGTGTTCTTGTTGCCTGGAAAAAGAGAGGGGAAGATATGGTCTCTGAGGGCCAGTGACCGTCTTTTCAAAAATCAAAATTCTGACAATAACAGAAGGTTGGTCACCAGGCAGAGTGTGTTCCTTTACCTCTTCTTCATTAGTGATGCTGAGGTCTCTGTAGGTGTCATTGTTAGGATCCAGTCTGTATTATAGGCTTAATATTATTATATGTAGTCCAACATAATATTGTATCTGATTCTATCCATGTGACTTTAAATTAATTTCTCTATCCTACCATCCTTTTTCAAAGACTTTATGATCATTTAAGATTTATCTAGTAGTATAAACTATACTATACTGTTTCCAAACACTTCTCATATTGTGTTATATTTTATGTATTTCATCTTTTACATCATGTAATCAATCATGAGTATGCAAAATAAAATGACTTCATTATAAGACATTTTCAGACTGTCACTTGACTTTACTACTATCAAGGTAGAAACAAAGTTTATACGACATAGTCCCCGTCTGACCTCTGATCAACACACCTTGAGAACTAGAAAAAACACAGTTTTGACAGTGTAACAGCATTTATTACTGGAGAAAAATTGTTTACAAAACATTTTCAAAAATACACATGGAATTGCAAGTTAGCTCTGCACAGTTCTTTTTTTAATTAGATATATTCTTTTCTCTTTACATCAATCTAATGTTAATGCATAACCACACCTTTCAACCTGGAATTCTACCTTGGGTTGAAAAAGTTATAGCAATCCTAGTAATGCACCCATGTTCACAAGTATTTCACTTGTGAAATTGTTTAAAAACAATTAATCACTGTAGTCAGTATCTGTAAAATGTTCCATGCAGCATGCAACTCTGCCATTCAGGTTTAGCCGTTGAGATAGCAAATTCTGAAGCAGATATATACTTCAAGTATGAGAAAAGTTCCACTTACTTCAATGAACTGGTGCCCGAGTTTTTCCGGATCAGAACTTGCACCCTCACATCAGTAACTAAGGCAGAGTCAGGCTAAAAATGTAGGGGTGAAACTACAGATAGGAAGATGAATATTGGTCTCAGAGTTGTGCAAATTTGTTGAGGCTTTTAGGACATAAGGAAAGTCAAGCATTACAACAGGTTGTTGGAGAGGCAAATCAGTTTCCATCTGTGGAGGATTTCAAGATCAGAGTGGATAAAGCCCTGAGAAACCTGGTCTGACCTCATACTTACCCTGCTTTGATCAAGAAGTTGGACTGTAGACTTCCTGAGGACTTCTATAACCTTACAACAAATTATCCTATGACCTTATGAAGATAAGGATATAAAAATTAAAACCTTAAATGGCACTAATTTATCTGTGGTATTACTTCTCACATGTGATAACATTATCATAATTCACAAAAATATATGAAAAGGAAGCATTGATGACATAGACCTGAGATGTCATCAAAGTTTTGTCCTCAACTTCTAGTATTTGTTGCCTGGTTGTTCTCTCTCTTCTACCTCATGATTATTGAAGACACTTGCTAAAAAGCATAATGTTTTCAGATTAACTGGAAGGGAGGATCAGTGTTTGTAGTCCCTGGTGGTGATCTTATCAGTATAACAAAGGGATACAAAAACATGATCATCATGTTATATTAGACATTTGGGAACAAACAGAAGTTTTCTAAAGATATTTCAGCAGCATATGGCTGGACACATAGCTGAAGAGATTTTCTAAATGAGTGTCTCTGACCATGTTCCTCTGCTTACGTAAATAGAGAGAGGCAATTCTTGTTCATACAGCAAAATATTTTTCTAGTTCCTTTGTTTTTTGGTTGTAGCATAAGTAAAATGACAGAAAGTATCATTTTGCAGAACAGAAAATGACTTTAGCACTGAGACGGACTTGAAAAAAAATTTAAAATGTTTTACAAAACTATTGCAATGATATCGTCATAGTAACCTATTCCTCCTGGACTGTGATTATAGGAATCGGGGAGTGAGCAAAGCAGTCATAAGGATTTTTCTGGGTTATCTGGCTTTGAAAGGATCATGTTCAAACCCTGAAAAGATAAAAGAGAGACTATACAGAATGTAAGCTGGACTGTTAAACATTTCCATATGACAAACTCCTCTCCTGAGATCTGACCTGTCTGTAGATTCCCCAGTTTGCAGATCTAAAGGAACCAGGCCCACCCGTGCCTGCTCTAAGGAGAAGAAGATGGGTTCAAGTAGCTTTTGAAAACTACTTTAAAATTCTCACTAGAAAATACCTCAATAAAAAAGGAAGATATATCTATAAAACTTTTTAAAAATCCCATGAACCAGGATTTTTAGAAAGTAACTCATCTAAAAATGATTGTAAAAACAATATCCCACGTATGTTTTTCTGAAAGAAATAGCTGCCCTCTGTAGAAGACATTTCTTTTTCCTACAGATTACTGGTAAATTATGTCCTTAGGCAGCAATCCTGACATTTATGCACATGCGTAACTCCAAGCACATGGCTTGTTTCATAAACCACAGTGGAACTATCTGCATTCTTAAAGTTAAACATATGTATAAGCATTCACGGAATTGAGATCCATAGTCCTAAATCAAAACTTTATCTGCCAGCAGTAATTAGACTGGTGGGGTAGAAAACTGGGAGCACAATTAGTCAGATGTAGATGTTTCTCCTTCATCCAAAAAAGTGTTTCTCCACTATACTTCTGGCATCTTCACAGATGCTAGAACCTGATCTCGCCTTCAGTCCCCATGGTTAAGCAGGGCCTTAGATAAGTCACAGGAACATCTGGGTTTCTGTTGCCTCTCAGGACAGCCCTATCTGCACAACTACCTACAGCAGCTAGTGATCGAGCATGCACTGCAGCCATTGTTGTGTATTGCATCTGTCAATGTCACGTTTTCATGTGGTTGATGTTAGGCAAATAATGTAGCTCAAGGTCATTCCAGAAAGCTTGTGACATCATGTATCACAAGACCAGGTGAGATTTGCAGGCAGCCTGAAATTAGTCTGCTCTTTGAACAGAACAGGCACCCAACACAAAGCTACAGGTATGTCCTTGACAAGGAAAACATTGTTACTGCTAGAATGTATTACTAAATATCAAATATTCAATGACACACCATAATTCTAGGAACAAAAGTATCAAAATGATAGAAATGATACAAAAGTATCAAAATGATAATTTTGATCAATTATCAAAATAAAATCAGGCACTCAGGTTAATATTGAGTGAGCAGCAACCATATAAACACAGATGTAAAATCCTTTCTAACATTAATGGGAGTCAAGTTGAAATCCACCCATTAACTTCTGACACCCAAAATACATGGCTGCACACATTTTAAGAAAGCCTACCACTTAAGTATTCAAAATCTATTCTTAGCAAATGTAGAACAGCTTCTCTGGAAAATTTCCCATGTGGACTCCCAGTACTTATTGTAAAACCACTCAAAGCACTCATTTCTCACCACAAATTTCCTGTTAGTTAAAATTGATAATATTGTTAATCATCTACATCGTCACAGTCAGTGATTAAAAAAAAGCTATTTTTGCAACTCTGATCAGCTAGTGTTTTGTGAAATGTTGATTGGAAATGGTTTATCCTGTGTTTTTTGAGAAAGCTGGAGAGGTAGCCATAGGTTGTGTCTCAGCTTAACTTGATACCAAAGGCCCTTGCTGACAGAAAGTCCCACTCAAATGCAAATCCAGCACAAGAAACTCCTCTGCATAATCAATCTGAGGTTCTAAAAATCTTCTTTCTCTTGCCATGTGTATATTACATAACAGAACAAATTTCTCACTTTTGCCAATTATTCTCAGCAGATCCACAAGCCTCCTTCCTGTTGCACATCCCTCAGGAACTTCTCAACATCAGCTGCACACAGCACAATCACAGCCCAGCCATCTGACAGCCCAGGGGTGTTTCACTTCAGGAATCCTAAATCAGGAATTTTTCACAAGTATCAATAGCAGCTGTAACCGTTATATGAACTACAGAAGTTTGGAAGCCTGGTTTCTTGTGACTTTTGTTTTGTGGTTAAATTGCTCCATGTCTAATGGATTAATGCCTCCATAACACATTTCCACGTGAATCTTCTGATTCTAATATTAGAAATCACGGCATCTCTTTCATTTCTGCAAGTCCTTCTCCATTCAGCCACCTCAAAGCCTGTGGAAACTTCTTATTTTTTGAAATCTCTATTCTTGTACTAAACTTGCTAGAAATTTTCTAGCAATTTCAAAAGATGTTAGACAGATGTTTAGATCCCCTGACTTTATAAAACATATTTCTTCAGGAAACCGATCTGATAAGTCTGCTAGATTTTCATAATACTAAAAACATCACTGTGAATAGTAGACCTCGTATTCACAGGCTCATTTATGACTGCCATGTGTTTTGACAAGTCATTTGAGAAAACTTGTTTAGATCTATTTAATTAATTTGGTTTAACAACCATTAATAAGTCACTACTTACTCTAGTAGCCATCTCAGCCATTTTTCAAAGTTTTTTATATTTTTTATATAAAAATGGGTTCTTCCTATTTAGGTTTTCATGCTCTCAGAACTGCACAAGAACCTATAAGCAACGATTCCCTATCAGAGGAGTGTCAAAGACATGAATCTAATTGTTAGTTAGAGAATGGTACTTCTTTCATTCCTACCATAGCCTACAGAGAAAAAATTGTTCAAAACTTTAGGCCTTTCAGATTGACTGAGAACTTGAGGCCTAGAATAAGGAATGCAGCTTGCTAAATAGCAAATTCAGGGCTTTGAAATTTTGTGGAAGTGGAGATAAGTCTTGGAAATTATGTCTACAAACTCAGGGGACAGTTGCAGAAAAGTTTTTTGTCACATGTGCTATAGAAAGATACAGTCCACTGAAGTAAAAACTTTGCTATAATGATGGGAAGAATGGAGGGTTATTGCAACTGAATATCTATCTATCTATCTATCTATCTATCTATCTATCTATCTATCTATCTACCTATATCAGTGTATTAGAGGTCACTTTGCTGTGAGTAGTAAATGAGGCCAGTTTCAAACACCAGAAAAAAAACTTTACCAAATTCTTTCACTAATAACACACTTTTTGTTAATTGTCTGCACACATTTTTATTTATTTTCACTACATATGGAAAACTGTTAATTAGTAACATTTATATTCTTAGCTGCACAATTACAAAGTAATCAGGCTCGAGAGCTCTTTTGAGAGAGAAGTTGGAACAGAAATGGACTCATTTTCTTTCTTCTCCAGTTCTTCTTGATTTTATCTGATTTTTAGTGCCATTTACTCCCTTCCTGAAAGGAGTTATCCTCAGCTAGACCATGTGCTTGTTCTTTGTCTTCCAATTTTTTGTTACATGGGTGCTTCTTACCTTCAACTACACACATCTTTCCTCCTATAGTGGTCACATTGTTCACATACTTATGTAGAATGCTTATACACTATGTCTGACTATGCCATCACAATTTTGTAAAATATTTGTATACAGTTGCTGTTTAAACTATTTTAGTATGGTTATATTTAATCAACCATTATTAATTATGTACTGATTCATACAGTTGTTATAATTTCTAAGTGTTACAGATCTTTGTTTTGGCTTCAGAGTCCATCTCACAAAAGGAGACTGAAATAACTTGGCAGAGAATGTAGTGAAAATAAGATGGTGAAAGGCTGCTTGTTGATGATGGCCATAAGAACAGCCTTTCTGCAGAGGAAATTCAGAAGAAAAAGGAAAAAAAAAAAAAAAACAAACTTGTAATTTTTAGGTGGAGATGATCAGTTTGTTCTATTTTTGAAAGGAGCAGTATGTTGTGATTTCTGCAATGGCAGACAACCAGGTATGATGACTGAGTTCAAGTTCTATAATCTTGTGGTCTCCTTCCATATGTTGGATGATGATTAAGTCACCCAAGGGAAGAGAGAATTAATAGTCCATGCAAATAGAAACTACTACAGTGACCTACCATTATGCATATCCAGCACAGAATAAGATTCTTCTGGACCCCTTTGTGAATAAGCCATTCACAACCTGCTCCTGCTTTTGTGAGGAGACAATGATCATTTAATGAGTAACTTCAGGCTCTACAGCCTTAAACAGGAATTGTGCTGTTCTTCTCGGGATTTGGTCCTGGATTTTGATTTCTATCCCATAAGCCCTCAAACTGAGACTACTATATGACCATTTTGGAAGTTTTATCTATTTGATCAAATTAGGATGAAGATTCAATATTTCTGAAAAAGGGAAAATTCAACAACCCAGTAGGAAAACAGAATTCATCTTCTATCTTTCACTTCTTAATATTGCAGTAGGAACCTGGAAAACACAGTACCCACTTTATACCTTACCAACAGCTACTCAGTCAAAGCAGAATTCATAGCAGATAGAGACAAATCATCTGATGGCAGAGGTTAAAAGAAACCTGTTACTATGACAACAGATAGGGTCAGATAACAAAATGAACAGACACTTTTGATCTTCAAAAAATTCTTTTTCCTTTGCTCTCTCCTCTGTTATCTGGACCACTCCATCAAACACCTAGCAGATAACAGAGTTGAAAACTCAATCGACCTTCAAGGAAGACCAGACAAGTTGGAAAGTCTATGGAAAGGTTACTATTATAGTGGAAATACGTATGATTATATTTTGTGTCTGTTTGTATGTGCATGTGCGTGTATTTTATTAAAAAGCCTCTAACATTGCAAAACTGAGGTATTTTTTTTTTTGTAATGCCAGTCATAGAAAGGAAATAGAATATATTGTGATGTGAAATTGTCTGCTACATAGTCATACTGTACAGTTATCATATTGTAGGTTAGGAAAAAAAATATTTAGGCACTTTTGGATTTTGGACCAGTAATTTATTGTGCATGCCTTGCCACTAAATATTACTTCACACATGCTGCAAAAGCTGCAAATATACCTCTGAATTCCAAACCCTAAAAAATATTACAATGCCATATTTTAGTATTATTTTATAGTATTAAAAAGATTTGTATATTGATAAAAAGCAGTATGTTATGGACTGATGAGTTGGAAAGAACAACAAAGCATCACATTACCACACTTTACAGTTGAAATGACAAAAGAAGAGCACAGAGGGAAAAAAAGGTGGCAAAACTACATTATCTAAAGGGAAAATGCTGCCTTTCCATCTGAGGCTACTGAAGAATTACATTTTCAATGCCCAAGTTAAAAAGTCTGTGTAGGGAATGACACTTCCTACGTGTAGTCTTGCTGTCTTAAAGGGATGTCTCAACCCAGGAACTGGGTTATGTAGGTGAACCTATTTGAGGCCAGGGGTTCTACTCTGACATAATTTTCTAGTCCTCCTCCATATGGCATTGCCAATGAATGGTTAAGTGAGCCAGTGACTGTTCCAGACACTGTGTTAATTTAAGCGAAATATGAAAGATCTTCAGTGTCACATGCCACTGGTCATGAATCTCTCCTGGTAACTCTGGCCCCCATTCATCCATGGTACTTGTGTAGTATATTACATTTCCTATGTTCATGGGACGAAATATTTATTCTGCACAAAAACAGAAGTTGTGTGAAAATGTCACAGGGACTCTTGCCATTATTTCTCCAAGTTTCACACAAAGCCAACTAAAATTACCAATCAGCAAAAAAAAGGATGACAAGGTGTGATGCTGTTGCAGAAATTGCACTGCTACTTTCAATATAGTCAACAGAGACAAACAACCACTATCTTCACATAAATGACACTGAATTTTTTCCTTCTTACTGTTTTCAGCAAGACATCTAAAATATCAATCTTTGACTGAAATTTAAATATAAAAAATATTAATTTCACTTGGCAAATGTTCCTGTCAAATCAAGACATTTGCATTTTATCTGAATCTATACAAGGACGAAAAAAAGGGCTCTGATTCCCGGATGAATAAGAAGCTGCAGTTCAATAAAGTAATTTCACACTTGATACCTTGCATAATCTTTTGTTGCACAACTAAACTTTCAATATAATTATTTTAAAAATATTTTTCTATAGCTATCAGAAAAGAAAAACTAAAAGTTAAGTGTTGATCTTATATATATTTGTGTTGACTTCATTTTTTGGACAAATATTTTATTTAAATTTTTGGGTTTGTAAAGTTTTAGAGATTTTTAGTTCACTGTTTAATGGTTCCCTATTCATACTAACAATTTTGGGAGGGTTTTTGGGGTTTTGTCACCTTTAATTTTCAATCTGAAAAAATAATTTTATTTAGCCTAACTGACTGTAAATATGATGCTCTGAAACTTTTATAGTTTCTGGCCACAGTTCTGATGGAGAAGGACAGAAAGTGCTGTGCAATAAACATTATACGGTACTAATCAATTTCTATAAATTAATCAACTGTAGATAACCCTTACATGAAAATCCTTTTACAAAGCAAGAAACAGGCATGATGTGTGAATGTAATTCCTGACGATTAACTGATCTTTGAACTTTTCAAGAAATCTGAAGGGAGATTCTGTTCTCAGTGAAATGGTCTCAAAGAAAACTTCAATTTATATTCCTTACATAAAGTAACAAAACATTATCCATAGTATAGAGTAATGGGTGGGGTGGAGGAAACAGGCTTTAGGAAATTCTGCATTTGAGCATAGATAGTACTATCTCACTAGCACCTGTTTACAGCATAAAAGTATTGTGCTGTTCACATACTGTAGATGAAAAAAGTCAGGTTGTGGCAGCTTTCAGTTGTGGAACACTAACACATTGTACATGTCTCTCTCCTCACCACTAACATGCTTGATAACATGTTGGGCCTCAGCAGTCATGAGATTAGCTTTAATACAGTACTTGTTCAAAACATGTTTCTATGGCTTTGGATTTTTTTTACTGAGTTTTAAGCTCCATCATTCTAAACTTTCCTTGTAACTCTTTATAATTTCCTTGCAAACTTGTAACTAACGGGGTGAAGCTTTTCTTTTTCTCTAAAAGTGAAAGCT
The DNA here is from genome assembly GCA_907165065.1 of Caprimulgus europaeus. The sequence continues at coordinate 67,037,753 of OU015525.1, forward strand.
AAGTATTTATATAATGACTAATGTCCAAGTGAGGTTTCAACAGACACATGACAAGTTGTTAACAATGGGAAAAAAGTTTGTTCGTCAGCGTCTCATGTTTGACTCTTATATCAACTCTCATGAGGCTCTTCATGCAGTTCTTGAAGAATTAAAAGGCTTTATGTTTTTACTGCTGGAATGTTTACCAGATCTCTCCTGTAAATTAGAGTTATGGCCACTAGAAAACAAGGAAATCAAAGTACCCAGGATGTCCTCCCAGCAAAAATGGAAATTCTAATTTATATTTTTCCTTAGTAGTTGCGTAATAGAGTTGAATGGAACTGAAGTGATCTGAGGCAGCCAGATCAGAGTAGTTCTAAATTGCATTTCCTATGCTGGACTGCTGCCTCATGTAAAAGTTACTTACGTTCAGGAAAGCTGCAGCATCTTCTGAAGGCAGATTCAGTTGCCAGACCGTATGTTTTCTTGTGATCTTCTCAGCTGTATAACCTTCCTGTTGGCTCCTACAGCACTCACTATGGAAATCTGCTCAGAGACATGTTGGGATGCACAGTCTTGCCAGGGAAACTGCTGCATGGGAGAGGCACGGGACCAGCAAGCATTTCCAGGAAATGCAGCTTGACAACAAACTGATTTAAAGTTCAGTGATTGTCATTTCTCAATTTAAAATCCATATAAAATGGGTTGTTGCCTGTATCTGAGAACTATGAGATAGGCAACTGAAGAAAAAGACAAAAAACAGGAGGTAGCTTTGCAAGTGTCTACATATACTCCAAATTATTTTTAGAAAACAGTGAGCTAGTATTGTACAGTAGGTGTGCATACTAGTGAATAAATAGAACCCAGGGTAAGGGCCTGGGAGCCTATCTTTCGTTTGTACATGTAACAAACAGCACGACAGCAGAAGCAGCTGCACACTCCTCCCCTCTTCATTCTAGAAGGTCCTATCTTCAAGTTACTCACCCTCTCTGTTGAAGCAACAGCAAGTTCACCCATTTGTATGAATTACCAGAAACTGAACTTGGATGTGGAAGGCCTTTTTTTTCAGGCCACTGAAGACTTACCAGTCACCTCCAGTTATTACTCACCCAATCTTGAGATGAACCATGAAGAAAATAATCCATGTCTGTTAGAACATTTTCAAATAACATATACTGTATTGTGCTGGGTTTGTGTCGGAGGTGGCGGGGGGAGGGGGCGGGGGAGGGAGGTGTGTGGAGCGTTTTTGGTAGTAGGGAAAAGGGCTAAAGTGATGGCCCCTGTGAGAAGGTTTACAAAGCCCCCCTGGCTACAAAGTAGACCCACCTCCAGCCCAGGCTGAGCCCTCTTTGAATCAATATTTATGAGGCAAGAACTGGTTTTGAAAAGAAGAAGGAAGAGAACCTGGAGGAGAGACCATTGACCTGAACAAAAGATGACCATCACCTTAAACAAAGAAGAGAGCATCATTGCCATGAAGAAGGAGTAGGAGAGGGAAGACAGAGAAACTCAGACACGGGGATCAAAGAAGAGTGGGGGTGGAGGGATAAATGAAGTCCCCTGCAGCCCGTGGAAGTTCAACAGTGGAGCAGATACCTATGTGTAGGTCATGGAGGACTCCATGCTGGAGCAGAAAGCTGAGTCCGAAGGCAGTTGAGATTGAACTTTAGAGACCCCAGAGATGCTCAACACCAGAGCAGGGGGAGGAAGTGTGCTGGACCAGAGACCCATCTGCAGCCCGTGGATGTCCCCATGCTGGAGCCAGGAGCTGTGCTGAAAGAGGTCCGTGACTCCATGGGAAGCCCACATTGGAACACTTTGTTCCTGGACTCTTGCAGTCCCTGGGAGTGATCTCTTGCTGGAAAGTGTGGCATAGGAAAACTGACTGCAACCTCCATTCCCTGTCCCCTGTACTGCTGGGAAGGAAGAACATAGAGAAACTGGGAGAAAATTAATTTGAGCCCAGGAAGAAGGGAGGCGTGGGGGGAAGGTGTTTTGAGATGCAGTTGTTCTGTCTCACTATTCTACTGTGATTAATTGGTAATGAATTAAATTGATTTTTCTTCCCTAAGTTGAGTCTGTTTTGCCCATGACCATAACTAGTGAATGAGCCCTCCCAGTCCTCATTCCAATCCACGACCCTTTTGTTGTGTTTCTGTTCCCATCTCACCACGTGGGGAATGTGAGTGCAAGACCGCGTGATCTTAGCTGTGAGTGAATCCACCACATGTACCTAAAGAAGAAAAATGTATTAGTAGAGAAAAAAACATATACATGCTACATAGAATGTACTCCATCAATGCATCTGCATCCCAAGCTAGAAAGAAAATTCCAATCCCATTCATTTTCTCAGCTCTATTCATATGGGAAAAGCAATTTCTGATTTTAGGTGAATGTTTCTAGATAGCGAGTATACCTGTAACACTTGCTACTTATTATTTCCTTTAATATTCTTCCATTTAAGAAAACTTTTCAGATAAAAGATTTTGAGATAATTCCACAAAGTGCTGATGTCAAAAACCCTGTAAAAGGCCACTGGTTAGTAACTATTCAACTTGCCTTTTTAACAAAATAAAAGTGTGCAGGTGAGTATTGTATTATATGCCAATAACTGAAAAAAAGATATGTTAAAGGGAGCTAAATAATTGCCTAACAGTACTTGAACTAATGACATAAACTTCTACTATGCTAATTTTTCTCTGCACTTTTAATTACAGATCAATAATACTTTGCAGCTGACATTTAAAAATGCCGAACTGCACGTAGGATCACAGGCTGAATGAAAATATACAACGTGGTACTGAATTTGCCAGATCAATAAACTTTGCCATTTAACAAACAGTAGCATGTAAATAGTCACCAAGATTAGCAAGTGTAAAAGACCATGCTTCAAGTGCTTAATTATTGTTTAATAACACTAAGCTTCAGTTCACTGACAAAATTCCACTACTGTGAAAATCAGCCATTCTATTTTTTGTTTGCTTTATTTATGCATAACACCTCTTTCAAAGTCTTCAGTTTAGCTGAACTATACTAGGTTCAGTTTAGCTGAGCTAAACTTCAGTTTAGCTAAACAACACTCATGCATTCTTTTCAGAAAATAAAGTTCTTAAACATCAAAAGGTGAGTAACTGCATAGGTTTTAGCTTACTTTTCCTTACTTAGATAAATGACTTTTTTTCCTTTAAAAATGCTTTTTTGTGACAAGTACATTTAATAAATAGGATCATGACATTAAACAGTACTTACATATGAGAATATCAATATAATATCAATGATTCTTTTTGAGACTAAAGGCTAGAATCAATAAAGTGCTGTTCAACTTTCCTATACCAGCTCATGCTAAGATAAGCATGAAAGAGCAATTTTTTCAATCTTCTGGCCCTGCAAACTGCTTTTCTTTTTTATTTTATTTTTCTTTTCCTTCTCTGAGTTTTGTCTTCATTGCAGTAGTAGCCCAAATTTTAGTTGAGCATTGTCACTACCTGATTCCCATGCACACAAAAACGTTTCTAAACATATTAAGTAGAATTTTAACTCTGAGGAATACAGAGGGAAACACAAGTGAGGCTGAAACTATTAATTCAGTGAGCAAATCAGTGATTCTGTACTCCTAATGTATACCTATTAAGTCCAAGTGCTGTTCTACTGTTTGAATTTTCTGACCCAAGCTAGAATTATTTTGTTGAATGTGGGTAATTAAAGCCAAATTCAAAATCAGGATTGCCAGTTCATTAATACCTAAGATATTACATAAAGCACGTGACCCCACATATAATTTTCAACTTAAATTATCATTATAGCAATAGATGCTATAATATAAATACATAAATGTTATTTTTTTTGCTACTGTATGAGATATGGTGGAGGTTCTTAGACCAGAGTTGGATGTAAAATGAAAATCCCAGTCTGCAAAAAAATATTACCTTTTCTAAAAGAAAAGAATACACGCTGAGTCAAGACACTAAAAAATATGGATGCCACTTTTAGTAGAAGATGTCCCTGCCTTCTACTAGGGGGATGGAACTAGATGATCTTTAAGGTCCATTCCAACCCATACCATTCTATGATTCTATAAAGCTCTATGTGCTATTTGCTTCTGGAGCTCTCAATCAGAGATGAACAGATCAAGAAATCTTCTCCTTAAGGCAGCTATTGCACATTTGTAAATTTAGAGCTCACCTTTGCAACTGTTATTGACATTAAGAAGCACTTACTCTTGTAAATAATTCAAACTAAGTCCCTTTTAAATCAATGGATTTACTGTTTTCTGAAGTTAAGTATAGCTCCTAGAGCTGACTTAGCAAAATCTGCTTAGGAGACTTTACACAAAAATAGCTAATACAAACTTATTTAGTGACTAGATATTTTCCCTAGAGAATTTTCCCTTAGTGATACTGGTCTCCTGCAGTGTTAGCATAGAGCTATCTCTAACTTCAGCTACACCATCCAACATAAGAGTGGGAAGGAGACATGAATGGGCATGGAAAGGTGAAATTTAGGAGGAGTTCATTAGAAATGCTTTTGGGGCTTTGTATTGCTACCACACGTATCAGGTGAACGGACAACTGTGATTAATATTGCAATTTATAAATGTTAGTGGCCTGGTGTGCACACCAGTATAGTATGTTTGAGTTAGGGAGCCTAGGCATGTCTGTCCCAAGGTAAGCCTGTCACAAGGTCCACTGAAAGATTTGATTTGCCAGGGTTGCTCAGAGGACACCAAGTGCTATAAAGAGGTTCATTTCAAAACAAAGATAGAAAATGGAAAAAACAAAACAAAACAAAACAAGCAACCAAACAAAAAAAACTTGCTCCTGGGGCTACTTTTGTGTTCCACACATCATATAAGGATGGACCGAATGGCCAACATTTAATGTGGGCTGTATTGCAAAAACTGTCCTAGAGCTAGGCACCTAACTTTCATTTGTTGTGGCACAGTCTCACAATGCCTGTATTTTACTGTGGATTTGATCCCCAAGCTCCCTACTGTAATGTCTGAGAAGAGCTGGATGGTAAGCTGTGTTTCACCTGGCACAATGAAAATGGAGCCAGCTAAGCCAGTCACTTAGGGGACACTTCAGACCTAAGAGCCTCAATTTCATGTTTCCTTGACAGTTGCAATTGTGAAGAGATTTCTTGCATTAGATGTCAAGTATTTCTCACACAGAGAGTGTTGTGTGGGACCTGTCTCCCTACCATGAGTGTCAAGGTCTCAGGTAGAATGTGGAAGATCCAGTTTGCTGGTACTTCTGATCTACATCTGATTTCATCTGATCCACATCAGGGTCCAGAAACTCTCATAAATCTAAGCAGGTTCCTACTAATCCATTTGTCTTGGTTGACAATAGGGCTGTATACAAAGTAAGGATTACCTGGGACAGAGATCAAGGCAATATATGGATTCATATGTCAGGTTACTAGAATACAGTCCTGAGAATAAGGCTAAAGTCCTCAGTACAGCAACATTTAAATTTTTCTTCAGTAGTAGCAAAAAGAGAATATGAAACACATAACCACTTCTATCCTATCACTCTGTGTTAAGCAGAGGATATCCTCCATCTTGGTCCTCCACATCTCAACTGACTGCTAGTTGGAGTGAGGTAAAAGACAGTGAGCACCTCCTTTGGTGCTGTTTTGTGTAATACTCTGTCCGCTCAGCACTTTCAGAGGACACCTGTTCGACTGGATCCTAACAGTGAAACAAGCAGAGGAACATATAGCTCACCTAGTTCCAGCAGTTTTTTTTTCCAAGTACCCTCACAAGGTCAAGATGTGGTGGTCTTGTGACAGCTTCTTAGGATGTAGATCATAAGAGAGTCTTTCCCAAAACTACTAGTTCTCGTTGTTCACCCCTACACTTTCTCTCTTGCCTCATCAACTCACACTTTTGGCCATTTGTCCTTGTCCCATGCTGTCTATGCCATCATGCTGGTGCAAATATCTGTCCAGATGGTAAACTAGATCAGGACTCCGTGCATAACTAGCAGCTAGAGCAGTTTTTCAATTTCACCTTGTGTGGACACAGAAACACTTATGTTGGCAGAGAAGCAGTACAGCATGATGACAGAAATGCTAGTCAAGAACAGGGAGGAGAATATTACGGCTTTAGTTGGCTTAAGTTCCACTGAAAGTAAAGTTATGACCTATGTACCTAGAGTAACTTAATGAGGGAATTCAGCCACCTCCATGGCCTGCTGCAGCAGGAAAGTGGTTATGAGATATTTTTATTATGACCTCACCCCTTTATTCCTATATCTTTTTTCTGTTCATCACACTGTGGCACTGTCATAGTGCTCCACTTTGCTCTGCTCTTTGTACTATGTGACTGACATCGTAAGCTATTTGACCACTACCTTAAATATTAAAATTCTGGTCATGGATGTCAGAATCAGTGAAGTTACTGTACCTCAGCTGAGGCGACTTACAGTGTTAGTATTCAAATCTTCAGCCATTTGGAAAAAGTAGCAAATATTTTGAAAGGCTTCCACAAATACTGCATCAGCAGAAACAATATGTTATTGCAGCGAACTAGAATTTCTGGGTATATAAAGAAGTTTATTTCAAATCGGGAAGGTCTGGGAAAATATTTTGATAAATATTTCGAGAAAGTACAAAAAACTTGCTGTATATTTTGCTACACTTGCCAATGAGACTCCAGTTCTGGTTTGCCTGCCAACAATATGATCACAATATTAAACAATAACCACCAAGTGTAGAGAAAGCTTTTGGTTCCCTCTGATATAAGCATCAATATACCTTCAACATTATAACAAGGCCTGACTGACCATGACCATTTTCAGTATGCGTGGCCAAATTTCATCCATATCACTTATAAATACAAGGGCAATGGAGAACCTAATGCAGCCATATTAGCCTGCTCTGCTAGTGCCTCTTCAGTTCTTTTCCAGTTCATCTTCACATGATAAAAGTAAACTAGAAAATACATTTACTAAAAATGCACTCCTACAACACTTGAAAATTGTCAGTTCTCCAGAAAGTACTTTACAGCTGTACGAGAATTACCAACAAGTGAAGTGTTAAAGAGAAAAATAAAAGTAGATTATTCCAAGTACAAAAATATTCCATTCAGAAAATCCTATTCAATTAAGCCCAAATATTGTCTAATTGATTTTTAAACTATCAACTACAATAGGTAAAACGTAAATGCTGAATTTTAAGAAGATAATAACTTAGAAAACAACTGAATATGAAATCCAAAGGTTAGAAATATTTTCAGGTACCAAAATTATATTCATAGGCTTACTGCTTCTCCTGGTTTAGCACTGCTAGTTTATAAAGGAAATATAGACATTGTTTAGACATCAGTATATTCAACTGGATATTTTTGTTGGTGGCAGGTATTTTTCCCAGATCATCTATTCTTGCACAGTAGATATCAGGCAACTCAGAGGCCAAATAGACAAAAGAGGAAACTCTAAAGTAAGCTGATGACTGAATGTCATTATGGTAATTACTAGCATTTTTATCGTAGAGTTTTGAAGAAAATTAATATTGGTATGAGTAAGTTTGTGTTCAAAATATCTGTCCTGTTTTTTTAACTACCTGACGTAATATATTAGTGAGCTAATATATTTCTATCACATCAAGTGTGAGAATGGGAATGATAGATTATAAGTTACTTAAACAGCAAGTAAATTAGGGTAAACAGAAAATGTATACAACATAATAGTGACTGAAAAATAGTAACTTCTGCAAAGGTCACTTATTCCTCAAAAATGTACCAGTTTTCTCTGATTAAGACAACAGAGCAAAGGACAAAGGAAAGCTTTATGTTAGCTATTTGATATCTGTTACTTGACCCTTTAAAAGTTTTTGACCAGCTCCCTGACAGCCTGCTGTTAACAAAGTAACAATGAATGATAAGTTTTAGCAAAGACAGAAAATAGATCATTGTCTGTTTAACACTGCTTATAGTACTGGGTAAAAGTGCTGTGTAAGATGCTTAACTGTGTAACCATCATAATGTTACTCACACTAGTTAAAGCATTGTATTTGAGAAGGTTTCATAAAGTTGTACAAACACATGGTGGAGAAGGGAAGATACCCACCTATGACTGGTTCCTGGGAAGACTCAGCTCAATGACCCCTGCTGCATTCACTCTCTGCTCAGAGTACCAGAAACTCTGGTTATGTTCATCCCCAGAAGCACGCCCTTAAATTTGCTTGTATCTCTTTGGGGCAAAACTGAAGTTTTCAGACTTCATCAATGAGATTTTCAGATTCCATCAGTATCCCAGACTGGAATGTCATGTGTAAGTCCTGGGAACTTGGTGCAAATTTCAGCAGAGCAGAATCTGATGTCCAAAAAAACAACTACACTCATGGTATTAGCATATCTTTGCACAGGAAGGCAACAGCATTGAAAAGGGGATTCATATTGACATAGGTCTTAATTTCCACTCTCAATACATTGGCCACACTACCCTTCCTTTCAAGTTCTCATATGTTTACATTAAGCCATTCCATGCAATGAACCCTGTGGACAATGTGGTTTACGGTCCCAGAATATAACTTTGAATTTCCCTGAATTCTCTGGGTCACCTGACTCTTGTAGACTGACTGTGTACATTGAATAAGAGCCAGGAGTAGGATACCAGTTGTGCTACTCACCTAGAAGCCAAGAAAGATAATTAATCTGCCCCAAAGCTGCATATGCTACTACTACACAGTGGCTGTGGTTCCAAAGAGGTACCAAAGAGTTTTGAATTCAGAGGCACTCCAGGAACCCAGAACCTAGAATATTACATGTTTTTGGCAGTCAACATTGAGTTTTACCTCAAGATACAAGTCTCACCTTCCCCTTATGTAAAGTGCATCTAAATACTTGCAGGAGGCATCCCAGAGCCCTGGGAAGTAGGAACCCTGATTACACATGCTGCTGTCATTGCTGGGACCAATGGGAGAGTCAGTGTCTGAACAGAGTGCTGTGATCATTTATACTCCAACTAATGCTAATGTATTTGTTCCTGTATTTTCTGTATTTAACATTTTAAGGACCAACTATCTTTTTGGATGTTGAAGTTGTCAAGGTCTTTAAACCAGGACATTTCTAGTTTTACTGTGATTAATAATTTAGCTATTCCTCACTAAGGCTTTGGCATATTGTGGGGTAACTGGTGACTAAATTTATTGCTAATGTATTCCCATCTTGTGTTTCAAGGAGAAAATAAACACTTTTTATTTAGTCCAGCTATGGCACACAAAAACTTTCAAATTATCTCAGATTGCTGAATGCTGTACAGATGCAGAAGTCCAGTCAGACCAGTCCTAACAACTAGTCTTCATGTAAATGTCAAAGGAGGCAGTTCTTATATACAAGGCAATGGATTGTGGACAAAGATCTCACTAAAACAACAGGATAAGGAATTGTAAGATGTTTTGAAATGTCTATGCTGAGATGGAATTTCACATCTTTTTGAGATGGTGTAGCTTTTCTACCTAACAAATTAAAAAGTGAATATTTTAAAAAGAAGTTTGTTCATATATAATACAGTAACAGATTATATATGTGGATGTATATCAAACAACTTTCATTTAATTTTTTCTGACATGTGAAAACAATATTGGTTTATTGGTTTACTGTCCTGATTTCATAATATAAGTATGTCATATAAATGGAAAGCTGCTCTATTACTATTAAAGATTAAAAGTATTCAGTGAGTAGAGGAGTTGGGGGAATATAATTCAATTTAAGACCAGTAATTTGTGTAAATAAATGTCTAATATAAAAGAATCACCACAAGTGGAAATTAGAGATGTTCAATTTTTCATTATATTTATCAAAAGAACAAAAGAGTTCACAGTCATTAAAAAAGTTCTAAAAATAACAAGGTTCCGTTTCACCTATGGGTTCATATGAATTTTTTATTTTCCATTGTAAAATTAGGATTGTGTTATATAGTTGATTTTTTCTGCATACAATAACAAGGTTCAGTTTCACCTATGGGTTCATATGAATTTTTTATTTTCCATTGTAAAATTAGGATTGTGCTATATAGATGATTTTTTCTGCATACATTAATTGAATTTAAACTTTTATTTAAAATTATTAACCATGATTTTATGCTCTAAGGTGAGAAAATTAAGAAATCTTAGATTGTAAGAGATGTAGAAAGTGCTTTTATTGAGCATATTGCCTGGAATTATCTAGAAATAGGTACTTCAGATTTCTTTGCAACAAGAAATGTGATGCCTGATTTTAACACTAGTTTTTTTGGGCTTTTGATTCGTTCACTGACTGACTGATTAGTGCTGGTAGATTACAGCAGTCAATGCTTTTCCTTACGATAGAAGAGAAACTAAGGGGAAATTGAGAGGGTTGCACGATAAGCAGGAGTTTCTTTGAGGTTAAGATCTATTTCATTTAGGCTGTCCTTAAAGTCTGGAAATATTTTTGCCCAAATGCTAAAAGAGCAGAGAGGATACTTACGTTTAATAATAGTGGTAAATTTTTATCTGTAACAACTGACTATATGCCATTTATACAAACCCATTCACGATTTATATTTAAAAAAATTAGATGTAAGCATGTGCTGAAAGATTAACTTTCCAACAAAGTTAAAACACAGGAAAGAAATGACAGGGAATAAAGTCTTGTTGAGAGCAACAATGTTTAGTTAAGGGCTGGAGTTCCGGATTGTGATTTTTTTCACAGAAGCATAATTGCTTATCATGGATTTAAATGCAATCATTCTGGAAGAGGTAATTTCTGAGGTCTCACATGACTGTTGTAAAAAAGCCCCATTCTGTGCAATTTACCACCTAACCACTCCAGATGATATCTTCTTCAATGTACCAGTTGCATCATCTGAACACAGCTGTGGCAGATATTCAAGTCCTAGGCTGACAAGGCAACATCCTATTGACTTGCAGTTTTGTTCAGTTTTGTCTACTGAGACGTAAAGACTTCTGGTAAAACTGTGATCTATAGTGTACAAGCAACCTTGATGCTCCATACAGTCAGCTTGCATAAATAAATATTTGCAATTATAGAGATTGTAATTTTCTATAAAATTACCCTTTTTCATAGGCTTCTATGTAAGAAGGCAAATCAGAGAAAATGCCTTCCTTATGAATTTTAACATTAGCTCAGTCTTTTTCCTATGAAGTTTACTTTGAGTTTGATTAAGCATAAATGTCATTAGGCTTAGAAGTGGCAAAGACATTTAGCTGATCTCTAGGCTGAATATCAGTTTCCCATGGTGAGATACTGATGGAGTTTTAGACACATAAAATCTGATGTCCACATTTGAGCTATTTACTTTAGGCTGCCCTTACAGTCTGTGGAGAGAAGTGCGTGCTTTTTAGAGGGAGTTTGGCTACCCTGTGATGCTTATCTTAGCATATCTGGAGATGACTATTTTCCTCCAGTGATCACAGAAAAGACATAAGGGTACTACATCCAGATTAGACATCGTACTTATAAAGGACAAAGTTACAGCAGAGGTATCCATCCTCAGTAATGAAGGTAAACCTGTGTTATACTGACCCTTGAGCCCATCAGGAGCCTTATGATTCTGGGGCCACAGAAAGTTGTTAACTCATCTCCATTTTCTGAGCATTTGACCACCTGATTGTAGCAATTTTTGTGAAGGATTATGTAAAGTTCTGTTGAAATCATCTGCCGTGTCCCTCATGTATAAAAGGCTGCATGATATTCTCAGTGTGTGTATCTTTTTCCCATCAAATCTGGACAATTATGTCTTCACTTTCTGAAGTTCAGGTGAAGTCAGTATCTGTACTTCAGTCTATCTCAATTAAAATGAAGGAAATGTCAATGGTTCTCAACTGTAAATGTAGTGGGGTAGTTGTTATCCCTTTACAGTGGATTTCTTATTCTTTGCGCAAAACGTCTTTAATTTTTGTCAGATCTTGTGGCCTCTGTTAACACAACTTGAACTTAGCATTAGAAGTGAGGAATATGTTTTTTGAAAAGAAGGCATTTGAAGTCTGGCTAGTCGTTTGTAAATAGCTATATTAGGCCAAGCCTTTAGGTCATCTAAAGTGAACCACTGGAAACATTTTTAACTGAAGATACCTACCACGACCATGTGAGTTAGTATTGCTATTAAAAAAGTTAAAATATATAAGAATAATAAAAATACTAAAGAATATTATTTCAGCCATTGTATTTTAGAAGAAATTTTGTCTAATCTTTGTACTTCACCTAATAAAGTGTTTCATATTGACAATAACTTATTGAAATAATTACTTTATTTGTCTACCATTAAGTTCAGAGGAATGATAGCATCAATAATAACATTATTTGAAGAAAACAAAATAGGCAGACTAATTATAGAACTCTGCTTAATAAAAACTTAACTCCATTGCCTTTAGCATTGACATAATATAGTATGGTATAGTGATTATAGTTTTTAGGGAGAAATAACCGGCATGTTTGTCTCACTATCTTTATTATTTAAAAGATCATATAATTACCTTCAATGTAACCATTTTATCTCATGGAAGATCTGTGGGAAGGGAAAATAACTTAAATCTAATTACTTTTCTGGCACAAATCGTTCTTCATTGTGTATCCTTTTATATGAATGAGATTACTGATACTGATTTGAAAAAGGGAGACTGGAAATGCATAAGAAACACTACCTTAAATCACCTAGATACTATACAGTAAGTACTTTTCCACTCATCTAATATCCAGATCCTATTCCCAGAAACATTTCTAGATCCGTCCTGAACATCTAACTCGTCTTGCCAATCACCACTCAGGCTTTTTTAGAGGAGCAAGGTTTTTTTCTTTTGCTTTCCTCAGGTGCTTCTTCAATCTTATTCCCTCCTCCCACAGCTTTGCACTTTTCTGTCCCAGCTCTCTTTGTAGGTACAATTTGATAGGAAAATGTTATCATGTCACAAGACTGTCTTTGCCCTCCAGCTCAACTACTAACTGAAACTTATTATGCTAGGAAATTTCACTACAAAGTCACTTGTGCTGTGAACCCAGTAACAAGATCAGAGAGCAGAGAGAAAGGGGAATCTTTGTGAGAAGCAGAGAAGCTAGCATGGGAGTGGGAGAAGAATCTTGAAAGCTGGAAGCCCTCCAAGTTTCATATGTCTGGAATGATGCTCACTTATTTGATAGCCTGCAGTAGGCTCCTGCAAATAAGTTAAGCCATGGCATATACAACTGAGGCTAAAGAATGTGTGACAGTTGCTCCTTCTGCCAGCCAGACAATTTTATGGCAGACGGGACCACTGTATTTGCATGGCATGTTCCTTAGGGTGACTCAAGACCCCTAGGTTTTAGATTTGGAAGAGTTCACACTTAGAATGAAGAACTTGCCACAACCCTATCAAAGATGCTCTAGGAGAGCCATTGGCTCCCCCGAACAAGCAGACAAATTTACATGTTCTCTGTTACGTTTGCTGTACCTGAGAGAAGGAACATCAGCTGGGGAGTACTGCCAGAGACAGAGGAAGAGGCCAGCGTGTATCTCAGCAACTTTCCCCATTTCTTATGAAAAAGAGTCAGTCCCAGCCACCTGCCAGTTTTCCATTTGAGAGCCCTTCCTTCAGCACCCCAAGTATTCACCCATTTATTCCCTCTAAGGTTGAAAAGAGTTACAGGGGCTATTCCTTTTCTCAGGTTTTCTTAAGAGAAGATATGTTACCTTATCACCTAATGTTTATGATTTTGTGTAACTGAACTGGAAATATGCAAATTATCTTATTACCTAAAGACAAATACAGAATTACAAAAAGCTCACATAACTCATCTATTCCTGGACACAAATTTGTCAAGACTGTAAATTATTGCACTCTGGGGCTATATAGGCATAAGGAAGAATACTGTAGTGAAGTCTGAGTCATTCTCCAACACAGAGAAATGAATGTGCATCTACTTTGGGAAAGTATAGATGACTGAGGATAAATGATGGATTGATTAAAAAGCATGTGCTTCTGATGAAACTTGAAATATAATGTCACAAGTAAGTTATACTACAATCAGAGACTAATTGAAGTCCCTTCAGCACATAAATATCTGTGTCATGTGTGAACCAGAAGAGATCTAGGTCCCTATGGCTTCAAACCTGGAAACTGAGTTGGCATCAAACTGTATCATGGTGTGGTGATTAGCCACACTGTGAGTAAGCTTGCAGCAATGTTTCTGTTTGAAGACAGATTCTCAAATCCATCCAAAAGCCATATGCAGTGACGTCACCTTGAACAGTGACAGGGTGAGCTTTTCTTGAGTCTTTCAGATTTGAAGTCTAGGGTTGGAAGCCCCACATCCTGGATGCACCCAAGGAACAGAAGAATGTTTAAGTAAAAACAGCAGGGGAGGATGACAGAGGCTGACTGAGCAGAGCAGTTCACGTGACAGTAAAAGGGAGCTGGTGCACTCTGAGCTGGAAGCGTTTAAGTACCTTCTCCAACATGACGCAACCCATTCCACAGGTTTACAAAAGGACACCTGATACGCCATTTCTGCAATACTTAGGAAAAGTTCATATCCTTAGCAGGATATAAAACATGAAATATGACAATCTTTGTGGCAGACTTTTTCCTCTGAGGCACTAGCTTGCACTAAAGGATGAAGAGGGCTGTTGTCTGCTTGATGGTGCAATCAGTAGCCTACAAGTTTTCAACATTAAAGTTGTATGCAAAGGACTGAGATGAACTTGCCGTTTTGTTTTTCAATACAGCAGTGATTTAAACAGCTGCTACAACATCTGATTGAGAATTGCAACTATTGTGTTCAGGATGTTGTAATTTGATTCTTTTTTTCAAAACTTTTTGTAAGTACTGCCTGAAAGCAATAGGACTGTGTGGCAGACCCTCAAAGGAGAGGTGATTGCTGTGTTCTGTGGCATGAGAACCACAGGAATGCAAAAAATGACAATTGGGAGTCTTTTATGTTTGTGCTGTTATGGATTCTGTGAAGTTAATGTTACTATTTGGAGTGTCTGAGATTAGTCAAAGCTTCCTTTAGATAGCACATTAATGTAATGGATTGTTTTCCATGTCTGTTTAATTTTAGCAAATTGTTTGGTTGCCTCAATATTGTAAGTTTAAGGAAATCCAGCTGTCAATTCCTATTAAACTGGCCTGAGTTTTATGTTGTTAATTCAGTTGTCTTTCACACTCTGGCTGCTAAACCTAAAGAACTCTTTACAAAGGCAGATTTATGATGGATGCCATCTGGCCTGATAGAAGGAAACAGATATTGATTTTTAATATTTTCTCCAAACTTGTTTACTCTAGGATAATACAGCAGCTGTGTGGCGGCTTGTCTCAGAGTGGAAAGGATTATTACCAGTGCCTTTTGATGAGATAAATTACCTAGAATGACTTGAATGGCTAAAGGGTATACTTTGATGTTATGTCGCTTCATTTACTCTTATGACTAAATGATTATTGATTTTATATTTTTAAGCTCTTGAAACGTGAAAATAAGTTAGTAGAGAAGCCTAGCTGTGTTAGTTTTATTAATTTATTTCTGCAGGGCATAATTCACTTTGGACCAGGTTGTGAAGGTTTTGGGTTCATGACCGACTCCAGATACAGTTGCAAAGAAATGGCTTATTTATATAGTCATTGCAAGTAGTTCCAAAATCAATACAGTCTGGGATTGGATGATTAAACTTAGTCCCTTTGTGGGATTCATTCCTGTAGCTACCTCTGAAATGATCTTGACTGAAGCAGATTCATGTGATCCAGTCTACAAATAGCAAGTTTGTTCAAGTTGAAATATTATTTTTTGCTCATCATTTTTTTTTTATCTACTCTGTTCACACAGTGACATTTTAACAACCAGAAAAAAAGCGGTTGATTGACTACTTCAATGAAATCACTAATCTGGATTCAAAGAGTTGCCTCCAAAGACTACTTAGATTTTCCATGGATAGATTTAACTACTGCTTTGATCAGTTAGTCCCAGTATGCAGTGGATTTAGGTCTCTGTACTTATGTAGGCAGCAGGAATCCAAGGTGTACACTAAACCTTTAAATAGTCTTCACAGTTCAAAACAGCTATTTGCCTTTTGTGTATAGCAGACACCTACATATTTCTGTGAAGTATTGCCTTTTCTGTCATCATTTAACATGTTGGTGCTATTTAACGTTTGTCTGAAATGTGACTCTGTTGTCAGTCTATTGAAGTATTTTGTAGACACGGGAACAAGTGCAGAAATGTGCTCAAAAAAAAAGCGCTCTCTGCAGTTTCCCACAATGACTATTTATATATGCACTTTGCTTGGTACCTTTTTATAGATTAAACAGCAATTCAATGCTTTTAAGCTTAATTTTTTCTGGAAAGGTTCAACAACCAAAATGCTATGTTATCTTATTTACTCTTAAAAACTGTGATTCAAAGTCTTGACATTTCATTTATATAGACCGTGAGCAAATTATAAATAGTATTGCTAATAGTATTCCAGCTGTCTAAAAGGAACTGAAAGCAATAAGCTATAACAGAAGCTATGACTCTAACAAAGTTTATTACTTGGAAGAGTTAGTAGTGCATGAACCTGTACAGGACTGTCTAAAGTAAAGAATAATATTTCATGATTTAACAGTACATATCTATCCATCTTCTGTACAGGGTATTAACCATACTCTTGTCTCTTGTTCAGATGTAACTAAACATGGAGTTGTGTGTGGTGGGTTTTTTTAAATCTATGTCTCACCTAAAACTGTGTGTTTCTAAAACACAGAGATCTTACTAAATTTTAAGTTTATGTAGAGAATATTATTTAGTTTATATATATGTGCATGTGTGTATTGACAGTAAGGAATATTATATCCCCAATGGATCTTTTCTTGTTATAAGCCTTGGCAGCATATTTTGCAGAGTTAAAATAGGTGTAAAACACTTTTCCTTATGTTAGCCACACTATATGTATAATTAATGTGTAGTAAATTATATGGCCCAGTTTAAGGCTTGTTTAAATGCATAGAATTTGAAGTCTAATGCAGGAATAAAATAACTTTTGGATCAGTGTAATGTAATATGTTGATCCATTTTACAGGGTGGTGGTGATTATTTAATTAATCACCTTTTGACAATTATTCACACTGGTCCAAATCAAGGTCTCCATTAAAACCGAAGAATAGCTTCATTACAAATGACCCATAAAAGTGTCAAGTGCTGGCAGTGAAGACAAGTAATTTCCTTTCCCTTTAAAACTATTAGATCGAGTGATGGGGGTGGGGAAGGTGATGAAGTGCGTAACAGTGTGATTACAAAGAAAAGCTTAAACAGTAAATTTGACAACCATGTTAGAGTGGATATAAGATAAGGGTTATAAACTGTTGGTTCTATACTTCCAAAATCTTTTAATTTCTTAAGAAGACAAGAATGAGTGGATTATGGTTTTGCAAAAGTTTTTTTATCCTCTTTTGGTGTTTGCTTATAAATTGAGATTTGAAAATGGTCTAACTCAAAACCAGGAAGATATAAAGTAAATACTGTATTACCTTCTGAACGTTGCTTAAAATAGCAGTTAATTGTGACAAAACTGTTTTACAGCTCTGCAACTATTTTCAAAGCATGCTTATCTGCAGAATCTTTTCTGTCTCTTATTGGCAAGAAAAGCAGTAGGACCTTTATGTCAGTGTAATTATATTGGGCACTTTTTCTTTTACATCTGGAAAGTACCAAGAACTACTATTTGATTTTGTGTAGAGATAAAACTGCACTCATCTTTGATTAAAGGTAAATGCTGCACCTCTTGCTGAAAGTCCTTACGTTCTTGCCATGCCAAAACATGTAAAATTTTTAATACTCAACTTCTGATAAAACCTTGCATATTTCTCTATGACCACTACAGTTTCTCTATAAAATGATTATTTTTTAAAATTTTAATTTTGCACATTTCAAATAAAAATATTGTTCTTTCTCTTCAATATTAAATCCTGACAAATATACATACACTGAAATTAGACCAGAATATAGCTTCAGAAATTATAAAAAGGATAATACAGTGTCACTTTCAGATAGGCTGAAGCAAATAAAGCATTATTCACAAGCCATATTCTGAATTTGAATACGTATTTAGTAGTGGTTGTAGACTTTGTTGTCATTTTGTTTGGTTGTGCTACTTAAAATTGTGGAATAAATATTTGTGAAAGAATTCCATGTAGTGACTTTACCTCTTACTAGGCAAACTGGCTTCAGTTTGTGAGAGCTAACAGGTGGTGGTTATTAGCTCAGCTATCACTGCAAAAAGATGTTAAAATAATACTTTCACTTGAAGGTTCTGGACAATCTTGCTAGCATGGATTCCACTTACTCGAGAAGATTAATATATATTTACCAGTTTTTCAAAAGCACAGTAAATATTGACCACTCCCAGGGACGTATTTGTTAAATCTACTTGTCATTCTTTCTTTGATCTTCATTTGTTTTAAAATCTTGCACCTAAGGTTGGACTAGTTACTGTAAAAAAATCCCAAAAGTTCAAGTGCTCCTTCTAAAAACTAATGGCTATTGACTTTCATTAGGATTTCTGTGATGTTATCTAACCCTGTAAAGACATTCGCGGTATGCAGTTTACATTGTATCTAGTGATTGTATAATCATTATTGATTTTCCTTGTGTG
This sequence comes from Caprimulgus europaeus, assembly GCA_907165065.1. Next base: position 67,056,316 of record OU015525.1, read on the forward strand.
TAGTACCTATGTCAAACAACCTAATATATTTAAATGGTGATTATTTCAGCAATATATCTATTATTAGATAAGATCAAAGGTGGTTAAGTGTGTAGCAGAAAGTGTGATAAAATTATATAATGTGTATTTGTGCTAGTACCGATGCCCTTTTGTGCATAAAACTGCAATTCATAGTCTTTAATGATTAACTCTGAAGCATGTTACGATTTCTATCCTGTAGTAGAATAAAATACAACAGATGGATTAAAGGAAGCCCACTTTTTAAGCAAAAGGCCTAGGAGTTATGTAAATGTGATACAATTAGATGAATTGCTTTTCAAAGACCATGGGAAATCACTCTGTATATTCCATTCACTTCTTGTTTTCCTAGCAGTACTTCTGAAGAAAACGAGAAATATATTTAGAAAGCCGCATGATTTCCCAAAGGATATAATCACTGTTAATCCCATGAGTATGGATTAACAGAATAACTCGGCCCATAACAGCAAGTGATTTCTCAGGCTAATCTCATGAGTAGAATGGTTATTGTATTTTATTAGTGATCAAACAGTATTCTACTTAGACTGTAGTAGAAAAGCGGCAAATCTAATGTATTCATTTAATATCAAAGAATTCTATACTAGTGGAGTTTCTCTGCTTTGACTAATATCATTTAATTAAAATATGTTTCTGGTCAGTAAATAAAAGTTGCACGATACATTTAATGCAATTAAAAAACAAAAACAAAACAAACAAACAAACAAACAAACAAACAAAATATGTAAATATACCTGTAGTGTTGAGGTGAAAATACAAACCCAGACTTTTCATTCTGTCTTGTTACTATTATGATTTTTACTTTTCACATGGCTCCAAAAGCAGATGCTACATTTGAAAATACAATATCTGTGCACACAAAATATACACTTGAATGTGTGAATGTACTTTCTCAGCAAAACTGGTGGGTTTATTACAATTTTTTAACTAGTCTAAGAGACAGAGCCCTGTGATGACACAACAGGCCCATATTCATTTTTGTAGCTCCATTTTCAGTTTTGAAATGGGTCTGTTACTGCTCACAAGTCATTGTACTTGATAACACCACCTCCTGGTTCCATCCCAGGAGAGTACACTAGTGGAAGGTACCCACATAGAGTGTTGTCCCTTTGCTGTAGTTTGTCACTGTGACTCTTTCTTAAATTCCCCTGGTGCTCCAAGCTGTCTCCCATCCTGTGTAAATGTGAGTCTTGATGATGGGTATTCTCATCTCAGATAGGAGAGTACTGCTTTCAGCTGGGAAAGCTTCTTTGACTGATGGTGAAGCTCCTTGGTTGATTCTAAGTTATGGAAACTTAAAGTCTTTCTCATTGAAAAATTTACATATTCAACGGAACAGTGGAGCTAAATGGTAATTTATTTATTTTATTCATTTTCTCCAGATCCTGATTGCACAAGTTTCATCAAAGCAACATCAGGAATTTGAATAATTCTGTTGAGGCTGCTAGAATAGCATGTGTTGCTGTAAAGTGGTTTACCCTATGGGAATGCTAAGGATAAATTTTTTACTTCAAAGATGTTTTCTTCATGTTCCAGATTAACTAAAGATAACTTATTCAGTATAAAGAGTTGCAGCCCAGCAATAATATTGACCTGACATTACAAATTGACATAGCTGTTCCTGTGCAAACCATCCAGATAGGCTCAATTGCAGGACTAGGACCTATGTAATTACCTCTGTTGTACATACAAATGCATTAGCTGAACATGTACCTTATGGAGTCCCATCAAGTGTCAAAAAGGTACACAGAAATAGGAACTAGTGGCTTGAAGATGAAGAAACTCCTAAATAAAGGCAGCTTCACAGAGAATATCCCACTAGCACTTTCATTTGTGTACTCATGATTCAGTTCCTTCTTAATACGGCTTAGAGCTAAGAGGTGGTGCCACACAAGAACATGTGGAAAAGCACAAATGACTAGTTCCAAGGCATCTATTTCTCTGTAGAAAGTGCAATCATGATGTTTTAGGTTGCATTTAGAAGCATAACTGTACAGGAGTTTCCTCTTTATCCTCAGATATATTATACTTTGATTAGCAACACAGTTAGTCATGCAAGACTGTAGTTCAGCCTATTGAAGTTGTTAGACAAAAAATGAGAAAAAAAAGGCCTAGAATAGTAATGCTTGGAGTCTTACAATTCCTTCTACTACAAGCAGAGCGTGGGAGAAGATGGAGTAAGCAGCCAGGAGCAATGCTGTGAGCAAGCTTGCAGGCAGTATCCTAGCTGTCAAGGTATTCTCCTACATTTCTGAATGTGGTTATTTAACTAAAATACTCATTTGTTTATTCTAATGTCATCTTTTCCATGTGCAGGAAACAAAGCACCCAGACAGGAATAAACTTGCTCTTTATGTAAATACATATTTTAATTATGTTTGTAATGTATTTTATTCAGTTGATACAGTTCTTTCTCAAACTTCAGGCATATAAACAATCTAGATGAGTCTGTATCTACTGCCTGGAGCTTTAAAAATATCTGTTAAACAAGTTCAATTAAACCCCAAAAAACTTTAAATCTCTTTATGTCAAATACTAAATCTCATGGCATAAGGATGCAGAGGCCAAAAGGGTGCTATGGGGCAAATTGCAGACAGAGCTTCTAATTCCATGTGTCCTTGAATTTTATTGCACAATTTCTGTCTCCTTCCAAAAGAGTGCAAAGGGAGGAGCACATTGAGATTATGACTATTATTATGTCTCTGTATCATGTAGAGCCGCTATGCCAAGGAGCTCTGTAGTGGCTGGTTACATCACCATAACTTCTGCACATAGCAGCTTTGGACTGCAGGGAAACAATTCTCCCCTTCACCCTCCCCTTCAACTTCACACTGTTTTTCTTCCTTGCTAAGTCCATACAGTCAGACTTTGAGTGGGACACAGGGGAGCTGGCAAGAAATTCCACTCATCCATTAGAAAAGTATTTACGGACTTGTGCATGGGAGAGATTCGACTTCCAAGGTGTCTTTAGGACCTGGACAACCTTACAGTAGATTTCATTAGGGGACGATGACCACATTCGCCATGTTTGGTATTTTACTTTTGTTCTACCTTTTGAGGGGTGACAGGCAGTTTTCCACCTCTCCTTCTCTCAGGTCATTGCCCATTCCCAGCTGTGTGATAACGTCTGGGAGTCAAACACCCTATGTAATCCCTTGGAAAATGTTTGCCTCCAGATACAAGATCCAATACAGAGTATGTACTTACATCTTTCTTCTGTTGTTAATTATACTTTGGCCAAGGACCTACTCTATACCCCAATCTTGTCTTTTTATTTAACAGACCATCCTGGCTTATATGCATCCTTGCCTCTCCTAGACTTACCTTCAGTACACAGGTGCTGAGCACATCCAAAAATAAAAAAGCACTCTTACTAGTTTCTCCCATTTGAATTTGAAACACAATTAAGCCTTTTAAAATGTCCCATCCAAACTTGTGGAGCTTTAAAGGGAGAGGAACTTGGAGAGATTGTCAGTTTAAAAACCTTTAAAAATCAAAAGGTTGGTAGGAAAGGCATTTTCTGCAGATTTCTCCCGTGTGAGACCCATATAAAGGCTCCTGCATGGTGGGACATGGAGCAGGGACTGGATTGTCCCCTATTGGAAAGGATCAACCTCAGAGCTGTTATTCCAGAGACATCTCGACACCCTATTTAGACTTCATCAAGGAGGGGTGGAAGGGGAAGTACCCATTCAGCTATAGATCCAGGCTGCTGTCACTGTACTGTACCTAAATCAAAACCATTAGCTGTAAATCCTTCTAAAGAAGTTGCAGATACTGCATTTGTTTCAAAAAAGCCTGTCTTTTCATGTGCTAAACATGGAATAGGAGATATGTTACTGAAATTAAAAAAAAACCAAACCCACCACACAGTATTTTAGGTTATAGTCATTACTTATACAAAATAAATGATCAAAACTAAGTAACAAACTCACATCTCTCTTTTGAGATTTCTATACACAAAGAAATTGGGTTATCTACAAAAGCATTATGGTTTTGAAATGTGTTACTGCATTCTAAATACTTGAATTAAAACAATTTGGTTTGAATTGTACTATTATAGGAGACTCAAAATCCTTTTATCAGAGATTCTTTTTTTTTTTTTTCCTTTCTTTTTTTTTGGTATTATGAAAGGATTTCAGGCTTTGTTATTCGAGTGAGATAAACACTATGGTAACTAGGAAAGCCAGCATGTTTTAGAAGTCTGCAGTTTTGAGTGCTTTTCAAAGAGACAAGGTATTATTCATATCCTAATATTTTCTCAATGTATGAAATATGATACAAGGGAGCTATTTCAATCAGATTCCTTAAAAACTAATAGGCATAAAAATCCTGACGTGGTGGAGGTAATGCTTGAGGCACACCTCCAGGATCAAGGTCAGTCCTCATGTCAAAGTATCACATTGTAGGAGAATCTTGGTTTTGCAGAAGAAAACATAACATTTTTTGAGGAAATCCTAAATGCTAAGGAAAAATATTTCACTCCCAGGTTTGTGGAAATTCTGCCTTTGTATGTCCTTTTTTGGTGGACAGGTGGCTTAAATGGCAATGTGAAAAGAATACCATATGTCTTTGCTATTCAAGTGAAACATGAAGTCAATATTAAAAAGTTCCTGGTTGAAGCTTACTAAGTAAAGATGGCCAAATTTCAGAAACATTGAAGTCTCAGTTTACAAGTATGGATACTAGTCTGAAGTCTCTGGACTGTACAAATGATTTGGATGTGAAAAATGTGAACAGACATCTTGTGAGAATTGAATTGCCTGTTTCATTTCAGAATCCGTGTCTTTCAGACTTTTCTTATTTCCTTTTTTGAATCAGAGCCATATGCATAGGGACATATGGCATTGTGCACTTGCTAATGGTCACAAATCCTTCAAAAGGTGTGTCATAACCACAGTAAAAAAAGTTCTAAATATGTAAGAAATCAGAGTTTCCAATATGCACTGACATCCCCATTTGATTATATTACTTCAATTAGCATACATCTTAGACGTATTACTTTAAACTACATTACTTTTTTGACTGTTTGGGGAGTTAAACTTCATTGATTTTTTTAAACTCATTTACTAATTAGGCACAGTCTACAATGAATACATCGTGCTCTTAGCTTTCGAAACTCACCACCACAGGATATAAAGGCCAAGACCTTTAAATTTATAGGATTCATGTTTTTATGAGAAGACAATAAATTTTAAAAACCAGGAATTTGATTTGTGAAAACTATCCACTTAAGGTCATAGATTAGCTAGTGACTTTGTGATAGGGAGAAATCCTATGGAACAATGCAGCATTTTATATATCTCTAAAACATCTCTACCACTTGCAGAGACAGACTGCTAGACTGAATGTATGTCTGAGTTAATTTTTGCAGTAGTAGAATTAGCTATATGTGGAATTTTTTTCCATAAACATAAGTTATGAAAGTTCAGATTTAGAGTGACCAATCCAAACCTTCTTAACCCTACTCCTGTCATCAATCTGGAAAAACAGCTTTTCAAGGAAATCCTTCTCTTTTGCTGAATTGTTTTTCCTGATTTTTAAATATTCAGGAATTTCTTATGTGAGTTTCTTATGACAGGAGCTAGTAACTCTTCAGTTAACTCTAGTGAGTATATAAAATACCTTAGATTATCAGAAAAACTGAATATTTAAAAAATTATGGAGTAGCTTGTAGCTTAGCAGGACAGCTGCTTTTTCTCTCTTGTTTTGATGCTGTTCTTGCTTTTTATGTTTTTTTTTTTTAAAAAAAAGGTAAACATGCAACCAAAAAGTTTTACCCAATGCCTTTGAATGTAATGTTCAAACAAGGTAGTTTTTACTGAAAGGCTGTACTTAAGACTTATGTTCATAGAATTTAATGCAAACTAGGAACTTTATTTTATACACACAGCACATTGTTCTGAGGAAATTACGCATACTGAGTCTTGATCTGCTGCTGGGTCTGCTGGAGCCTTTCGTTCCTGAAGAAACTGCTGCCTTGCTGGTTATGGTGAAGAGACAAGTGAAAAAATGAAGGAATCCAATTCATGGCTAGCAGGATACTTATTTAGATAAATGCTTTCTCTTTACTTTTCTTCACTTGGCTGGTTTTGGGTTGGTTTGTTTTGTTTTTTTTCTTTTTGGACAAGTGTGCTGAAAGGAATGACTGAAAGATCACTTTGATGAGCTGGTAAAAGTTCTGTACATTAATTCTCCAGGTGCCATTACAAGATCCAGGCTTTCATCTAGTAAAATAAAGCCTATTAATAAACCACATTTCACACTGTATATGCCCACCTAACAAAAATATATGTGCATTCATTTTCTCTTTTTACTGACAGTCAGTTTTGCAGCAAGCCAGCAGTATGCAACTAGCAAGCTTTCAATAGGCTGACAGCAAATTCTCCACCTCTAGAGGCAGTAGCTACTACTAGCTTACTACAGCAAGTTACTCACGCTTTCTTTACCTCAGATTCTTTTCTATAAACTGAAATACTATTTGTTATGGACAGAACTCTTTCATCCATAAGCAACAAAAAGGCTTCTGCAGATGTAGCAAATATAACTAGTCTGAGTTTGCAAGTAGGTCAATGGGTCTGCAAGCATATGAAATTATTTACTCTGCATCATAAACTAAATATGAGTCAGTAGAATAACGAGAGTCTACTGTTCTTTTCTGCAAGTCTTTGATCAGCATGTGTTTTAACATTTCAGTGACTTATTTTATAAATAGCATTTAGGATGAAACATTTTCAAACATTTCACATGTTTAAGATGCTTAGGACCTGATTTTAGTAAGTACTTAGTACAATGCACTGCTTTGTGTCTCCATTTCTAATTTTTGTCTACTCTTCCAAGTTAAGAGAGCTCAGGATGTCAAGTACAAACCTAAAAGATGAGAAAAATACAATTAGTGAATACGATTAACACTATTAATTTAAGTCATCTTTCCTGCCTTGCAAAAAGGGCAGCAATGCAAGTGGGCCTAAACACAGCCCATTTTGGATTATTTCCATCATCCTGCCTCATCAACATTTGCTGCTCCAGAGTGTGTGGGTCTTCCCTGGTTCTTGTGTCATATCTGACATCCCTTTGTAGGGCTTCTGTATATTCTCTGGACTCTGCATTTAGGTACTTGAGTCACTTCCAGGAGCCCTAGGACAAAGACACTGAGATTATTCCAGGAGAGCATTAAACTGTCCTTTGTCCTCTTGCAATCTCCAACTCCGGTCACAGCACCATGTCCAGCTTTTGGGGTGACTTTCCTAACAAACAAGATGTTTCTTTGCTATGCTACATTGATTCATTATAGAAGCAGGATTCCCCACCACCTCCCTTCCTCAGCAATTCTATTTTTTATTCTCTTAATGTAATTTTTCCCTAAATATCCAAAATCATGTTCACATGAGTCTCTCAGGAGATGGAAATGTTAGCTTCCCTCCTCAGTACTTTGTCACTAGACATAAATGAAAAATCTAATGGGAGTCATTGCACCCGAAGGATTCTTTAAATTAAAGCACAGTCCCATTGAGTTATTACCCGATTGCCAATTAGACAGGATATTTGGAATATTAGGGGAAAAAAAAAAAAAAAATCATGAAAAATTGAAATGTTAAAATTGCCAAGAATTAATACAAGAAGGCAAATCTTCTGTGTTTGGAAGAAAACCAGACTATATAGGTACACAGTGCTATGATGATGAAACACTTTCTGCTGGAAAATTTATTACCTGGATATTACACAGCATCTGTTGAAGCTGGTCATTTTAAAAACATCAACTCTAGAAAATATACAGTTTTTTTAAAAGAACTAACCAAAGAACTCTTTAGATTATTAAGGTTGTTTTCCAGTAACACTAGGAATTTGGGAAAGTCCGCCAAAATGGAATAAAGCTATTATTGTAACCATATTTTAGAAAAATAAACAAGAAGACCACAGACATTACAGGCCTTCTCACCTGGCACTGACCACAAATTAATCAAGTACCTATCAAGACATGTGATTAAAAAAAGAAAAAAGAAGAGTAATATAATTGATTCTACTGAACAAGGACTTGCAGATACTTGCTTTATACACTTTTCCATAATATATCTTTTTTTTTTTTTTTTTTTTTTTTAAGAAAGTGAGTTTACAGCAGTACAGAGAAGGCTTTTTGTAGTTGACCAGATACCATATATTCTAATGAATAAATCAAATTAATACTGAAACTTAAGTAATATTCATTAAATGAATGAAAAGTCTTTCTACTGTTCAGTAAAAATATAAAAAGGGAAATATTACTGATCAGTTCCTATCCCTTCTTGCTCAAACTTTTTATCAATAATCTGAAAATAGTTAGAGTAATCTATAAAGAAGATGACTGATTAATGAGCATGTGGGTAATCATGAAAAACATTGAGGGGGGAAACTAATCTTTTGTCAAGGGCAGTCATGCCTCACAAACTTATAGAACTTTTTTGAAGGAGTCAAAGCCTATGTGGACAAAGATTTAGCTGATTTAGGTTTCTAAAATATCCAGAAGTTCAGAAAAGCTCATTTTGAAAGGCTTTTTGAGGGAGAGTTCTTCAATGGATAAACATTATTTTTAACAGATGGTAAGAGTGAATGGTCAGTGTTTATAAAAAAAGGGATATCACCCAAGGAGTCTCAAAGGGATCTGTGCTAATCAATAATCTGAAAAGGAATAAATATTTAGACAATAGGTTTGATATGATGAAACTAAGGTATTTAGAATAGCAAAGATAACTATAGAGAGGATGGCACTGAAAGATTTCTTGGTAAAATGGCAAACTCTGGATGCTAAATATGTGTCTGGATTTAAAAAAAAAAAAAAAAAAAAAAAGACAGACAGTTTCATGGAAGAAAAATCCATCAACAGCAGCTAACTGTCAGGACAATACTTGGGAAATTTCCATGTCATGTATTGTTGGGGACTGGAAGAATACTCTCATAAAAACTGGACTCTCCTATTTTCCCTTAAGCATGTATTATTTACCACTGGGGCTGTTTTAGGCTTTTGTGCTAAGCCAGGGGAAAGCTCAAATGCAGTATCACAAAATATGTAGCTGTTTGCTGCATCTGAAGAAATTAGAGGTACAAACACATCTGATGAGCTTTTCCCTGGGAAAAATCACCTTCTGGTCATCATGTCACTCCTGCCAAAAGCTAAGGACTGCTTATATATGAAGGCATATTTGGCTAAATGAGATGCTTGTATGCCTATAGGTTAAAAGGTAATATAACTTCCTTGGTAAATCAGGCTTGAGCAAAACCCCATTTCTATATGGTCAAATACAAAGTGTAAGTCACTGTGATAAAATGTAAATGTAAAGGAGCAGGTAAACAAAATTTCCCTAATAGCAAAGCAGTAGCTTGGAAAAGACCAAGCATCCTGTAAGCAGCTGAGCATGACCCTCTGCAATGTTTCTGTAGCCAAGAAGGTTGTTTCTATATTGCAATCCTTTTTACCTGATCCTAAAAGGTTGATTCAGTTGACATGAACTACTCTCAGTCACCTGACATTTAGGGGAACAGTATTTATTATTGGAGAGAATACCAAGTTTCATTAAATAAAATTTGAACTCATTAAGACCAATCAATAAATGAACTGAACTCAGGTCATTTATCACTTTGGTTAGATGATCAGTACCAGAGAGATTATGAGAATGACAATGTTACTTGTTCACACTGAGAACAATCTCAACCTTTGTTAGTTTTCCCCAACCATAGTCGCAACTATAAATGTGTGTCCGCAGAACCTTGAAAGATGAAAGTGACAGCCCTTTAAAAAATAATGTACATGGCTGGTATAAGATTTCCAAGCACTCTTAGCTTGGCAAAGCAAGTCTCCGCATTACACTTTAGGGAATGATTTCCATATGAAAAAGCACTTTCCAGCCCAATAAATTTCATATACATACTTGTTGACCATAAAAATGGCCTAAAAAGTAATTTTCTCTGACCTCTAAAACACATATATCTGAACAGCTTCCCTCAAACTGTGCACAATCTAATGAAAAATTATCTTCAGGATAGATGCTATTAGCAAGAAATTTCAACTAGAAACAAATTCATAAATGACACTTGAATCATAAGACACAACAAAATTCTTGGTGACATCGAGTCCGCCACATGCTTTCAGCATTCGGGTTTTTTGCACCAGTTCAATTGGAAGGGTTAAACATAAACTTACAGCTGATCTGTCATGGCAACAGCTAATCCAGCATTCTGGAGACTTGTGGCATCTAAATGTTGGTCTTCAACAACATAGTCTCTCAACGGGTCCAACTAGAGAATTCCTCTGAATATTCTGAGTACAGTATTAAGGCTGAAGTTAATATCATTTAACAGATGTGTAAGGAAAAAAAATACATTGTACTGGCAACCCCAGTGCTACTAATGTAGGTCATATAATGCGTAAAATCATATTGTGGCTGGAAATTAAAATGCACACAGACATACTAAAGATTAAAACATATCTCAAAACATTCTGAAGCTGTAAATTATCCCCAGAAATCAAGACAATATAATATGTTTTGAAGTGTGTGTTTTTGGAGAACAGCTAAAACATTCATATTTGTTTCAGTACAACTTTTCTTTACTTCCCCCTCCCTTACTTTCCTCTCCCTTTTTTCTTTCCTCATCTCTAGAAGAAAAAAAAAACTGTTTCCTTATGGGAAGATCAATATCAGAGTTTATTCAACAAGGTTATAGGGTATAGATTTCCTTTGGCTTACTCATCATCCATAGACACTAGAAAGGGATGAAACCTGCTGAAATATGTAACATTAGATTTTGTGAATACAAGGACTTAAGAAGCTAAAAATATTTTGTGTACTAGCATTGCAAGACTGTTTATGAAGTAGTTTTACTGTGAGCATTAGAATTATTGTATGATAAAGCAATTAATATATTAATATATAATTAAAAGGCTTTTCCTTTATTATATTCTTTATTTTTTTTTAAATGAACACATAATAGATATACAAAAATTCCTTTTAGAAGTAAATTTATTCAGTATTTACTTTTTCTCCAAGAGGATATTTGAGATATCTGTTGATCATGTTGACTAAATCTGCATAGGAACACACCAAACAAATTTTAAATGGTGTTTTTTTGCAAGGGGCATAGTTCAATATGTTGTTCAAATAGCCTGAGGCACTAAGCGGACTGCATAAGGCTTTGTCACACTTAGCATCCTTCAATGTAATTTCTACCTAAAAAGATGTGAAAATCTTTGTCACAGTACAGAATGGTGGATGAGGTAGACCACAAGAGTGGAGGAAGCACATGTTGGAATAAAGGTGCAAGAGACTGCTGGTGTTAAACTTTGTAATTCTGTTCATCTGTAACCTCCCTCCAGAGGTTATTCTAGTCACTTCCCCTGGAATACCAACTTCAGCAGCTTCAAATCTGAGAGCTGTAGTACACCAATCTTTCCCTGTCAACATCATCTTCCATGTTGTCTTTTCACTTTCCTGTCTATTTGAAGTGAGGCATCCCTTCCCACCAGCTCTTTCAATCCTTTTGGTGTTATTTGCCACTGAACAGTGTCAGGATGCCCTGACACGGCATCTGTAGATGGCCCAGAACATCTCTGACAATTTATTCTTGGTGAAAAAGAATGAAAAAGACCAACTAAAGGGCCCTCTGTCTTTGCTCAGGGAAAAGACTTAGCTAAGGAACACTTCAACCTCTCTCTCTTGCTTCCAGTGCTCATGCTTGTTTTTCAGCTGCTTGCTCCATAAGCTGAGTGAAACTGACCACAGCTAGGCAGGAGAAGTTAGCTACATGGGTATGAATACACTGTGGCAATGCTACCCAATTTATCTAGCTGCAGTATAATTCTCATGCAATTTCTGTACTGTAATTTCCATGCAACTGCTTTATTTTTACCCCATTTGTCTCCAGTTTAGACAAAGGCCACACAGTAACGTTCTACTGACTTCTGCTTTTGCCATTATAATTTCTTCTGCCCCTACAGGGAGCAGCACAAACACAGATTATAAAACCCCATTTCCTATTTAAATGCTCTATTTCCAACAATCTCCTAGCAGTTTGTTATACTGACCTTTGTACACATTTTTACAGACAGATAGGAGGAGGCCAGCCTGAGACAGGTGTAGGGAGACTGAGCTATAGAGAGTTTCATGCAGAGGGGGAGCAGACTGGGAGATGTAACTGTTAATTACCAAACATTTAATTTTTTAAAAAAAGTAGTTTTGTTTGGTTTTTATTTTTAAGTGTGATATTGACCATTGGGTGGCAGTTGGATTCCACTTTCAATTAAAGTTAGTGATCTGGCCCTTAATCCTCTGTTTTGCAGAGTTTTGTATATAAATAAATGTACCTGGAACTATCACAATCTTCCAGACCATATTTTGGAATCGCTGAACAATGAAGTTTCGTAGAAATAAGGATGGAGCGAACCGAGAGCTGATCATAAGGGGAGAGAGATGGAGGTTGGGGTGCAGCCCAGCTCTGGCATCATGAGGGCAGGAGTACTCACTGCAAGAGGCAGCATGAATATTTAATACCCTCAGCCACCTCTGTAAATTCACTCTTGCAATCTGTAGTCCAAGCACTGAAGACTGACAACTGAAGAATCAAGCCATGGCTTTGCTTGTACAAATTACATCCAGAGAACCGCTTATACACACACATGAGTTTCATAACATGCCTATTAGCAGATCTAGATCTGTTCCAGGTTAAAAACACATGTTAATGTATTATTCCTCGGAAGTGATTTCCTTAGCTGCCTTAGAGAAATGGGACCTGAAGGGCAGGACATGGGGGAGTTTCCCTGCTGGAAAATATGCCCCTTTCCAGGTATACACATGAACTGGTGGATGAGCAACTTCAGCTTATGAATACACTGTGCTTCAGGCATTTGCTGGGGTTACCAGCACTGGTTCTTTCAGATCTGCTTCCAAAACCCCGGGTAGTACTTAAAGAGTAAAGAGAATATTTCAGTCAGCTGCCACAAACAGCCCCAGACAGTAGTTTTTGCAGCCAGAGGAATTTTAAGACAGATAGTTTTACCAGGTTAAATTAAAGAAAGTATGTCATCAGTAGAAAGCAGCATTTTGTATAAATATGACATGGTATTAACTCCCCACAGCATAACATGGTCAGCTGTAAGCATGGCAAAGTAGGCAGCAAATAGTCCTGAAGGCAGCAAACAGTCCTGGATCTGCTATCTGCCCTATCCTGGGGAGTCTGTACTGCTGTGGACCAGTGCTCCATGTGCAAGTAAGACATCCCCTTCCGTACGAGTAATTTGCCCAAAGAAGAAAACTTTTTGGGGTAGGAACAAAAAAATGTGCTCAACTCTCCAGGGCTTTCCCCTCAGCAATTTATTTAATTCTTCCATTTCCCCTCTCCCTCCCACTTCCATTGCAAGAGTTTCCACTCTTGTCCTGGTATCCCATTGCTGAGAAAAAAAAATCAGTTTTCTCTATTGTCATTAAGAATCCCTGAGCCAGCTCTAGCTAGAGTTTTCTATCTTGCTGTCAAGCTTCTTTTAACCAAACACTAATAATTGGACATTAATGCCTTCACTATTTGGACTTGGAATATGATAGAGACATTTTGCCACCCTGCACCCTGCTCTGGGGCTGATTTTGCTTTGCAGCCAGGGATTGACTCTTCTGTCACCAAAGGCCTTAAAGGAATGGTAATGTGAGAAAGGACAGGGTCCACAGACCATCATCTCCTCCTATTTAGTTCTCCTGGAAGCAGAAGCTTCCATTAATATATGTAAGGTTTGATACAAGGCTTGAACATTACAGATTGATGTTGTAACTGAAACAGATTTTTTATTACTTTGATCATTTTTCCTTGATCCAGCACATGATTGCACTAGGTAAAACACCTAGGACAAGAAGGAGAATGTTTGTAAAGAAATTAAACAGACTTTTCATTTGCCACATTCAGTACAGGAGAGGACTGACTGTGCTGGTTGGGCATTCACAAATCCTTATTCAAGCATGTGCATTCAATAATCAGGTGGCTTTTGGACAGCACAGCCCAAATGATCTGCCCGGCTTGGTCATCACATTTCCTGGCAAAGACATTCTGGCTGTCACAAATTATGGTATGTTATTGTCTATTTATTGTCTATCCTTTCAGGGATGAAAATATTCCTCCTAGACAAGGCGTAACATATGATATGATAAACTGTGCAGTTATGGAAGTTTACAACCCCTTGCTATTAATAAGTGGGGTGGGCAGCGTCCTTTATATCAGAACATCCGCCTTTGAAATACAAAGTAACCACAACACATGATCTGTCAAAAACTATCATGATGATAAACAATGGGGTAAGCTCCAAAATAAATAAATAAGCATTGCCAAAGAAATTATTTGCATATTTTTCTCTCTCCCCAACCAGTGCTTGAAAAATGTCCTCATTCAATGTGCTTGCTCATCCACGCAGCTGCCAGCTGTGCCTCCTTCCTTCAGCAGTAGTCACATGTTACATGGTTTGTAATACCAAGTCCATATTGCTGCAGAAACCCAAGCTATGAAATACAACTCTCTCTGGCCCTTTAGAATTTGTGTGGAATTATGATTTCAGTGCTGCAACTAAAATTGACATTTGGTTGAAGACTGTGGCATGCAGGAAACCAAGACAGACAGAGTACATGCAAAAATGTCCAGACACTAAGAGACATCTCCAGCAACTCTCATGTAATTAACATAAATCTGGGCTGCCAAAAGTATTAACAGCACTTGAAGCAGCTTTGAAATCCCAAATGCACAACTTCTAAATTTAGAGCTCTGTTCTTACAATATTCTGTTATGCACATGTTTAGATTTCTGTTGATTGTTTGCAGAAGAAAAGGAATGTAAAGGTTACTTGTTTAGAGCAAAACTATGGCCTACAACTGCAACTCAGTATTGGGGGATGAAGAACAATTACCCTACCAATGCAGGGATTTAGAGTGGCATCGTGATTCACAATGAGCTCAGAACTGAGGCAGCTGTTCTGCTCTTAAACAGGGTGAGGCTGGCCATAGTGATATTTTCTAGCGTACGCAGTCAGTTCTGTTTCCCGTGCCCTGCCTTTTGCAGATGCTAAAAGAAATGGTAGGTCCGCACAGCTGTTATGCTCACTGAGTGTGAGATCCTGACCATAACTGTTCCCTGCGTGGATGGCACAGATGCGGGAGGTTAAAATCAGAGCATGGTGTAGTGGAACTGTGGAAGGTTGCAGCAGGCACTGAATAGAAACACAGACCTCAAATGTAAAAGAAGAAGGTAAGGACCAAATGGATTTTTTTTTTCTTATTCAGGAGTGTCATCATTCCAATTCTGGTACTCAATAGAAACACTGATATTTTGCATCCCCCTAACACATAACAGACAGCTAGATTTGGTTACAGTTGTTTAGTACCACCTAATTATCCATAAGGTCTGAATTTTTAATCTGTGTATTTATTGCAGGGCTTGTACTTCAGCAGTTCCCCTCAGACATTTCTCCTATGGGCTTTTAAGGCACGTCTGTGCCATTACATAGCTGATAGAAGGAACATATATCCTACTCCTACTTTTTCTTTTTCTTTTTTTTTTTTTTAATTTATTTCCTGTGTGGAAGGAGATCAATAAAAGATCATACTTCGCATCTACTTTCTAAAGTCTAAATCTTTCTTATTTCCTGTTTCTAGGCTCATGTGCACCTTCGTGAAGACGTAACTGTTTTAATGTGTGCTTTTACATGTGCTTTTGTAATGATGAGGCTGTTTTACTTTGTGATTATACATGCTTTTACACCATTATGAATCCTGAGACTAATTTTCTCCTTTTTGTTTTTTTCTTTTTTTTTTTTTTGTACTTAACTATTCCCTTGTACTTCTATTAACTCAGTAAAATGTATTTTGATGGGAAAATGTGATTGCAATCATTGGTTAATGTCATTAAGTTTCTTCTTTTTCTCTGTTCCTTTGGGGCAATTCTATAAGAACTGTCTCATTTTCCAAGCAACCTGAAAATTATGTTTCCTAAAGTTTAAGGTCTTTTTATACCAATACCTCTTCCTTTTCTTTGTAAATAATTTTAGCAGTAGTCTGAAGGAGAAAGAACATGTACTCAGTGGAGTACACAGATACTATGGAAAGAGGCAGATTGCATGATTCTAATGGATACCATTTCAGTAGTAGAGGGAATAATCTCTAGGTAATGTATTAGGTTGCTGCTGTTAATGTAACCATGAAGGCGGAGAGTGGTAACAGGATAATCCTAGTAGATATACTCAAGTGTTTAAACCAGTTTTATGGTATCCTCCACACGATAATGTAAGTAAAAAAAGTTCAGATAAGGAACACATTTTTAACCATTTGTGTATTAGTGAGAGGAGCCTTGATAATAAAAATAGCAGCTGGAGATGCTCTTGCCTGAGAAGGAACATTCTGCATTTGGTACTGGAAATATGAAAGATGGTTGTTATGACTAAAATAGCCTTTCATACTTCCAGCTTCTTCCATAAGCATAAAATGGGAGAAAAAGGCACAGACAGAGACTTCACATCAAAGACATTTTTAGTTGTTTTTGATAGCTTAGAATGGGAGGCAAATGTTATGGAAGAAACATCTACATAGGAAACAAACAAAAAAAAAATCTACTGGCCTGTTTGTAGAATCCACAATAGAAAACCTACTCATAGTAGATAACAGCCTGTACTGTTCTTTAACATCTGCCCATAATGTGTAACAAAGCGAAAAATTTTAATAGGAGTGACTTCATCCCAGAAGATGCTTGCTCATCATCTCATGCATCACAAAATTTTCCAGAATTTCTAAAAATAATAAATGGTAATATCTTTATGCAGAAACTCCTGAACTCAAAAAAGATAACTCAGTTTTTGATCTTATTTAATTGAAGTAAGAGTTACTTGGTACCATAGAGCAAATGGTTTCCTAGCTATAGATATCATGATCTGATTGCATTTACCTTGTGCAGGCAGAATACATCACCAAACTATGTACACACACACACACATATATATATGTGTATGTATATGTATATATACATATATATATTAATTTTGTGCAGGCTATTTTTTGGTATATTGTACAATGAAACCGTCACTGGTATATTACATGTTTAAAGTGGTAAGTATGGGCAAAATATGGTCACTGTTAAAAAATAAAATCTTGGATATCCACAAGCATGGTTCACAAGTAAATTATACTGAGCAAGGAGCTATCATAGTTAAAATGAGATTTAAAACAAAATAGAATATAAAATATTAATAAAAAAACCTGAGTAAATAAAAAAAATATTAAAAGCTGCAAGCTGAAATCCTGGAAGTCTGAAGAAAGTACTATATGTCCAAAAGCTTGTCTTTTTTTTCCAGTTACATCTGTTAATTTAGTAAAAGCATCCTCTCTCTCTCTCTCTGCAAAATTTGCACTAAATATATCCTCAGATAACTATGGCTAAAACAATATGTAGTAACAAAAGGAATTTAAATGCAGAGGACTGAGAAAAGCCCTAGGTTATGTATGCTTATTTTAGATTGCAAACTGTAGCTAGGTATGTATGTTCCATAGATATTTTGGGGGATTGTCATTTTAACAGAACACTATATCAACCACATTCAATAGAGTGGCAGGGACTGAGAGTTTATCACCTTCAGAGGATGGCACATGAGGAAACATATGCTAAAAATTTAATAGTTTCAAATTAACATATCTTATGAAAATACTTTACACACAAAAGCTTTATAGAAACTAATCACAGACTTTTGAATAACCCCTGTTATGTTTTTGTAAATATATGAAAAATGAGCAATTTTCAGGATATTGAAAAATTTTCTGTACCAATACAATTCTGATAGAAGATTCACCCAACTTAATTTAACTAAAATATTTTAAATTTAGAATTCTATTTACAGGGAAGCTTGGGTGAAAGAATTGTTGCCAAACAATGGTTTTTGTCAAGATTACAAGTTTAACCAGTGTATGCTACCATAATAAACCCGGATTTCTCCAGAGCACAGGACACTTTAAAATTGACAGAGACTACACAGGCCTGGTTACAACTAGCTCACTAAAAGACCTCAGACTAGGCAGTCCTGTTTCTGAAGACGTCCTTTAAGGATTTATTTTTATCCATATTATTTTACACATGTGCCAGTCATGTAAAGATGATACAAAAATCTTGGTGAACAAGTTTTGCAGATAACACAAAGGTTAGTGAGGTAGATAATGAAGAGGATCATCAAGAATGATCCAAATAATCTGCTTAAAATGCCATGCCCCTCAAAAAAAAAAAAAAAATTAATATATTACCAAGTAATACACCTGGAAATAAAGAATTAAAATTATGCTGATGAGCTGAGAGGTTTAGCTTCAGAAAACTGTGACAAAAGGATCATTTTAAAGATACTGGGGGATAACCACGTCAACTACCAGTGCAAGTCTATGGCAAAATATAAAAAAGTCTTGATGTGGTCTACAAACATCTAAACCAAGAAAAAACAAAGGGAAGCAGAGAAGTGGTCTTACCTCCCTACAGTGCCTTAAGTGACAAACTGTAGCTGTGAGGCTAGTTAAACAAGACTCAGCCAAAAAGTCAGGCGTCCAAATCCCTCCACACAGACCACGGGTAGAGACAGGCTGTGCCAGGGGTCATCCAGCAGAAGAATCCTGGCTCCACCAGTGTAGGTCATTCCACACGAGCCTCTGACCAGGCAGTGATTTAATGGGGTTTTGCTTTCCTCACAAAAATAGTGTGAGGAGCGTCGGTGGAAAAATCCCCTCCAGCCAGTGATGCCATGGTCTTCATCTCTCCTGTGAACATGCAGCTTAGCATCCCTAAAAACTGAAAGATTTACATCTGAATAGTTTGCCTGGCAGAGGGAATTTATTAGGGGCACCTGAGCCACTTCTGACAGTGACACTTTGGGTACTGGAGACAGCACAGCTGCAGCTGGGAGATGCCGCGCCTGGACTACGTTAGCTGTACCGCTTTCAGCACTGCTCCCTGTCTAATGCAGCTTTATTGCTTCCTGTAGCTGAGCTAATTTGTTCAGAGGTAGCATGGGTATCTCTGCATGGCACTGCACCGTGTCATGTGCATATACCTTTTATGGCCTGTAATGCACAGGATGTCAGGCTAAGTTGATCTAATAATCCTTTCTGGCCTTAAACTGCATGAAACCATCATCAGTCAGTTTCATTAATCTTCCATGAAGGAAAATAAGACACCTAAACATAGCAAGACAGTGAGATACAGCAGTAAAAATGTTGAAAATGTTTCTCAACTTCACCCTGCTCTCTCTGTAATTCTGACATAAATTACCAGCCCAAGTCACATGCTGTCCATGAAGATACCGAGGTGCTCTTAAACTTTATCAGGCTGCTGCAGAGGACTTTGGTTTGGGCTTGCTACCTAGGCAGTAACAATTAGCCCAGTTTTGGGGGAGGATGAAGAAGAGACAGTTGTACACAAGGAAGTCCAGTATGGTCATCAAAGCCTCTGAATGATATCACAAGGATTTTTAGGAAACCTGTAGGCCCAACGTGTTAGGTACTGTTGGCCATGCAGCCCTTGCTATTTTCATGAGCATGAGAGAGAAACAAATCATCTTGGATTTGCTCCCTCTATTTTCATGTGTCTCATGTAAAATGCATTGAGCAAGTTGCAATCTGGAAAAGGGTAAAAGCTTTGCATCAAAAAATCCAATGGATCTTGGCCAGTTTGTGCAGAAGTTACCAGAACACAATCTCATTATTCCATATACAGAGAACAAACAGCTGGAGGGACTAAGCATCCATGTAATGGGGGTTTGAGAGAACCAAGCCTGTTAGATGTGCTGATTTTCTCTTCTGGCATGTGAATAGGTTTATTTTGGGCAGCATCTGTTTTATTTTTTTGTTCTCCGTTGTATGTCGTGTTCCTTTAAAAAGGCAGTGACTAGGTCAGATGGACCGCCCGGAGGGAGCAGAGATTCCTCCTTTCCCTGGAGAGCAGATGAGCATGCTTGAGGACTGGGTAGGAGGAGGAGGATAGGAGGAGCTCCCAGGCTTGGGGTGTAGCAGGGAGAGGAGAAGAGAAAGGGATCCCTAGCAAGAAGATGGGAGCCTGCTGTTCATGGAGAGGCTCATGAAAGGAGAGGAGAACATATGCACTCCCTTGGCGACAGGAAGAAAATTTCCCAGGGATCAGAGGGGACTGCATGGAGCTTGCTACAACACAGAAAGTCACTGAGTTGACTGAAACCAAACCTGGAAGCCAGTACCCACCTAACACCATACAGGGGCAAACAGCTGAAGCTTTTTTTTTCTTTTTTTTTTTTTTTCCTCACAGATCAAGAAAATGTTTCTTTCTTTATAAAGTTAAGCATTCTCATTTCTTTTCTATACAATTGTCTTTTTGAGTTTAAAAGACTTTTTGGTATCTTCAGGGACCTCACATTAAGGAAAAAGTCTAGATCATCATCAAAGCCCCGTCTGTCCTCTCACAAGGTGTAAAACCAGAAGTGATCCCCAGTTTTGCTCCTTGGTGCTAGAGTTATGTGAATGATAGAAATACTGTGAAGCAGTTAATTAGATTTCATCTGGAGCATAAAACTGCTTCTAAAGGCTTAGGAAAAAATTGGGGAAAATATATTAGTTAACATCTCCTTAATAATTATTCATTTAGTTTCAGTGGGTCAAATAGGACCAAAAAATGGATTCTGGTTCATTGGTAGTTCAGAAAAAAAATAAAGGATTTATTTTGGATCTAACTGATTTTTTTTTTAATATTTTCATGAAACATTACAAAAATGATGCAACTCAAAATATTTTATATGGGTTCAAACCTTTTAAAAGTTTTCTCAAAACATTGAAAGGAAATTTCAAAATGGAATGTCATTTCAAATGAAATAATTTAAATGCTTCACTTAGAAAAATATCAGAAGGAAGCATTTGATTCTTTTTAAAAAATTGCAAGGTTCTTTTCAACAATATTAACACAATTTCACAAAAAGTTTTGGTATATGTCTGCCTCTGTTCCAAAAAAAAAAAAAATCGGTTGAAAAATTTCACTCAGCTTCACAAACAAGCAAACATTAAGAGCTAAAAAGTGTGTAAGCACTGATTTTTTTCTGGCCATACAGACCAGAAGTGCCCCCAAAGAGTTAGTTTAGTCATAACCAGAATAGCCTACCAGAAACCCAGATCTGTTAAGAATAAAAATTAAAAACAGATATGTCATGAATGTTTTTTGTTGCTCTTTATTATTTTCCATTTTCTTTAACATTCCTTCTCCCCTCTTTTTGCCCAGTCTTTCTTAGATGCCTGTGTACCAGACATTCCAGGACAGAACATCTTGTGATCTTCACACAAATACGTCCCTCAGAACAATTATGGGTCAGTCTCAGCTAGCAGAAATTGTCTCCCTACTTGTAAACTGAATTATGTTAGCTGGCAATCTCACCTGATAACTCCAGATATAGTGATTTTAAAGGCTTGTTTTACAGAGATGTTCAACATATTTTGGCAGTTTTTATTCCGTATATTTTCTTAGGCATGACAAAAGTTTCCTGTTTGGGATTTAGAGAGGAAACAAAACCAGAGCCAGCATCACTTGTGGATTTCAATTATTTAAGAAATTAGTTTATTTTCAGGACAAAGTGAAGGACATGCAACACTCCCTTTACAAGCTAAGGACTTTCCTGAATAAAAGGAAGATCTAAGAGGTTAAGCAGAAAAGGAAAACTTGCGGCCTTTAGGACAAACTGAGCCTACAGAGTATTTTCACACATTCCCAGACCTCCCAGAAATCTACAAGCACATCAATCTGTGCTGGAGGAAGAGTGCCTTGAGCTAATGCTGACCTGAAGTGCTAAGCCATATGGCCTGCTGCTGTACCATACAGATGCCCCATCTCCAACTGTCAGCTACGTTTATTAGTTTTAGTATCACACCTCAGGAGCAAAGTTACTTTGCTTTTGAAACCATACAGGCTTCCAGTTTATCAGATATGCACGATTCTAGGTCACAGGGAAAAATATTGTGTGTGTCAATAAGAGCTAAGTTTATGCTGTCCCTATTTTGTGATGCTGGATTAATGTGCACCACAGCAGGAACCAGGATGCTGGAAAATAAACCAGGTAAAATCGGTTTGATATCCTTGAGATAAAAAGTATCTGCTCTGTTCCTAATTAACTGGGTTCTCTGGTGCTGGTAAATTCATATGGGGGACTTCTGTTGTTTTCAGTGTTTCTCCTGAGGACAAATCTTCCTTTTGTTAAATCAATATTATCTTCCTTCTTTTTTTTTAAATCTGAAAATCTCTTGCCTTCTTTTCTTCCTTCTTTCTTCTTCTTTCTTTCTTTCTTTCCTTCTTTCTTTCTTTCTTTCTTTTCTTCTTTTTTCTCTCCCTTTCTCTCTCTTTTCTTCTCCATCTCAGTTTGATCTTTTGAAGGCTTTTTAACATTATAGGAATACCAAGTTTGGTCTCTGCCATTTTATTTTTTTTTCCTGGAGCAGCTCTGGGAAGTCTTGTGTTCTGGGTGTTCTGGCACTGTTCTATAAAGAATGAGGATCTTGAACAAAGACTTTCTTTGCCCAAAATTGTAATTAGTTGCTGAAGTTGCTAACAAAAGCAGAGGCAGATGAACAAAATTATTCTAGACATTAAAAAGCTTGTATGATGACAGACTGAAGAGATAGGGACTGTTTAGGGAAAAAACTAGGTCATTTTTGTTCAGAAGAACAACCAGACTTATTAAAGCAATAAAAATTAGGTAAAAATAATATTAGCCCGATTACTGTGTCATTATGTAAATCACTGTTGCATATTTATGTTACATACTTTGCACTGCTGGCTAAGGTACCATCACAAAAGTGAAGTGGGTTTTGATAATTACTCTGAGTTTCTAGTTGTTGTCACACTGGAGACGGTGAGACCTCATGAGTGGATGGAGCTGTTGATAAGAAAGTCATGCCTATTTATTGAACATAGCTAATTCATGAGATGTACAGGATGAACTTTGTCATCTTTTGTGAAAGTCCAAATAAATTATGTCTTCCAATCTTCTTGTATTCACGCTTTTGTTATCACACCCAACAAATAAAAGAATGTGAATAGCTTACAGAGGCACAGATTTCTTTTACAGAAGCCATGGTGATCTGTCGCCATCATATTATTTTCAGATGGGTCTTTTATAATTCTGTTTTTAATTAGCATTTCAACCAACTTTCTTGGTGCTAAAGTAAGAATTCTCAGCCCTGAATTTCCCAGAATAACCTTTACAGTAAAATACCATTTGCAACAGAGCTGTTCTCTGAGAGAGCAGCAATTTAATTCTGATTTCTTCTACTTGTTTTTTGAACCCTTTTGACTAATATTTCTAATTTTTTTTGCAAAAGTCAGCTTGCTATTTTTTTCTTTTACTCCTTATCTCCCAGAGCTTAGTTTGTATCTAATTCTCCTGTAGCACTACATGAAAGAAATTGGGGTTTACTGTAAACTCGAAGAAATTTCCCCAATAAGAGGCCATAGACAGAAGGGCATCTCATATTGAGCAAAAAAAGCATCAACAGAGAAGTTGAGAGAGAACTCAGCAATCTAGTTACAGAAAGGTAAGAGTATGGCCAAGCAGGTGTCTTAGTTTTCCAGTAGGCAATGGACCAGTTTTAAGTACTTGGTTTATAGTTCAGCTCTACCTGTCATGGACATGTAGGGACTCCCAGTGCTTTAGCAGTCTAGCTAAGTGCAGCAGTTCATATGACTTGACCAAGGCCTTTTTTTTTCAAGTGAAAAAAAAACTAAGCACACCCTGCTTGTGGTTCAGAAAAATCAATTTTTGCCATCCATTTCCTCAAAAAATAGCAGTTCCTGCATAGACAATAATGTGGAACCCAGTTTTTACAGGCTTTCATCCTCTGTGCTGTTTATAGGCTCAAACCTAGGAACCAAATTCTTAATCAGGGTATTAGGTAGTCAAATGCTTCAGAAGAGTTTTCTTTTATCAAATACTAACTGTGGCAGGGGTTCAGACACTTAGCCCAAATCACACCGAGGCCAACAAGGTATAGGCTTCTAGTTATGTCACTGTCTTTGAAAATGTCTGTGAGTCCCAGAAGCCTTCTTGAAGCAATGCCAAAATACTCCCTAAAATCAAGGCCAAGATGCTGGTGCAGCTTCTTCAGACAGATCTTAACCACAGGAATTTACCCCTCTGTGGTATTTTGATTCTGACCTGTCATCAAACCAGCTTCGCCAGACAGCTCATTCAAATGGCAATTCTGTGATCTCCTATGTATGCTTGCAGGCGGTATGCCCATCAGCCATGGGTCCTCGGCACTATATGCTACACAACAGCTGGGGCTACACAGTGGAGGAAATGCCCTCCACAGTGCATCCTTGGTCACCCAGGCTGTCTGGTGATTGCCACAGTTTCCTTCATACTCTCACAATAAATTATTTTTCTCAAGTGGAAATGAAGGGTGTGCGAGCTGAGACAGGTTTTGTCCTGATGTGCTTACCCCAAATCCCTTGTGCTGACCCAGAGAGCACACATAGCTGATTTGTGACATGTGCCAAATTTCTATATTGTTCTTAAGCTTTACCCTGAAAGTTAATATTAAGTTTACATTTTCTAAAAAGCTCCTGGGATGAAAAAGAGTGTGTTCTAGTGCTTGAAACTAATTTTTGTCATATATATCTTATTTGATAGAACTTTATATTGTTCTGCTGCAACCTAGAGTTATATATCACACAGGAGAATGTACAGAAGAAAAGCAACTTTTAATTGTGAAGCTCAATAAAGACATTGTGTTTAAAAGTACAGAATATTCAAGTACAGTAGCCAAAGTAACAATCCACCTTCTAGTGTGGAATCCGATTTTTGGTCTCTCAGCTAAATTTCCTCTCATGTTGACCCCCAGGCACATTTTAAAGAACGGAGAAGGATCAAGTGATCAGCTCCAAAGTACTCTAAAGAACTAATTTAAAAGAGCTTTGCTGTAAATACCAGTAAAGGAATATGACAAATGAATTAAAATAATAAAATAAAAATGTTGCATGAAGGAAATAGTTCATGATATGGTTTTAATAGAAGTAGTAAAGAGGACAGCCTTACTGCTGATACTTTCATATGCTTTAAGGCACGAAGAGACAAACATAGTCAGTCCATGAGGAATCATTCTTGCCCAACTTCAGACACTAAAGTTCAAGGGTCTCATTTTGTTTGTTAAAGCAAGGAAGAACATCACAGAATCCTTCCTTTATTATCTAGTCACTAGTATAAAACTTCATTATTACAAATATGACAAGTGGATGTCTCTAATTTGCTCCCTGTCTAGTGGCTTATTCTGTGTAAAGTTTCACCTCATGTGTACACTCAGGGGTTACCTATACCAGTCCAGCCCTGCTGTGCTTTTGGTCCTGCCTCTTGGCTGGAAAAATGAATTGCCTCCACTGCCCTAACCTATTAATATTTTCTTTGATTCTTCTGTGTTTGTAGCCTTTTTTATGACCTAACTTTTGATAAAAATCTTAACTTGAAAAACATCATTCATATTTCTAAGCTCACTAACAGATCTGTAAAAGTTTGTTAGCACTACTATCTCCCCACTAGTATATATGTGTCTTATTTACTGTGTAGGTTAGGAGCAGTCCTTTTAGCTGTGCATTTGTGCTGCACTTGGTATTACAGTCTTGATCTCCTATCTAATATTAAAGAGTAATTTTGAATATTGATGAAATAATTATTTTCTTTTTTTTAAAAAAAACAAACCTTCACTGAGTTTTACTAGGAATTATATTGACAAAATACTGAACAGTGGCTTTAAGAGTAAATCTGGTAGACAGTATGTGGCCAACTAAAGTGGAAAAGGGAAGAAGCAAAAGACTAATAAAAGACTAGTCCCAAGTAGAAGTCACTGATTAGTTTCTAGTGTCAGTGGACCAACAATCTTTTTAAGCAAACTCTGTTAAACATAGATCAATTAAGAGAGCTGAAAGAGACAATTCCATTAATCAGGTAAAAACAGAGTAAATTATAAAAATGAATAAACAAAAAATTATAATAAATGTACTGTTTCTTCTTTCAATTGCATATTTGAAACAAACATATTTGCAGGGAAAATATTCCTTTATAACCCGTATTTTTTTACAAGGGTTAGAATTAACGTTTTACCCCTTCATATATGATTTTTAATTAAGTTCATGGAAACATTTTTAGTAGGTAATGTTCTCAAATCTGATAAGGTGTATAAATTCAACTGAAACACAAGAGGTGTTATAAACTGAGTACTGTCCTTGAGGAAAAATAAAAAGAAAGAAAGAAAGAAAAAGAAATTCATTGCTGTGCAAGTGCATATATCCTTATTAACTGTGTTAGTACAAAACAAAAAACCTGTTACACATTCTTACAAGAGCAGTGCCGAACAATTTCTTAAATCAGTGTATTTACAGAATTAAGTTTTGTTAATTTATAAAGAAATCTCACTAAACCTATAGTGAAGAATATTTCATGTGTCTGACTATTGAACTGAAGTTCAAACAAGAAACAGCAGCTCATAAAGTTCTTTTGGTGAGATAATTCCCTTCTGAAGGTCACAAAGGCAAGTCCACCATCGCCAAGTCATGATGCATCTGGCACACCATTACTTTCTAGAAAATCTCAGCTAAATGAAGACAAGGGAGTAGCAGCAGGGGAGGGGAAGAGTGAGAGAAAGGAAGAAAGTTTTTATTTATTTTTGGTTTGAGAATCCAGCAGCTTTAAAAAACTAGAAGTCATGTACACTATAGAAATGTTGATGATCCAAACATAGAATTATTTGAGACAAAATGCCATAGGGGAGGCTGCTGGTTAATCAGTTGGTTTTTTATCCCATCCTTATCACTTCCTATCTTTCATGTACAAGGAGTCCACCAAATGGATCCCAGATGAAAAAGTCAGGCGATGTATTTGCATGAGAAATAAAATTTAAACATTGTGTACCTCTGGTGTTTGAGAGAATGACATCACATAATTTTCAACAACAGTTTCAAAAATTCATGTTCAAAAGCATAGAGGAGTCACAATCTTTGAGGACTTCACTAATTAGCAATTGGGGAACACTCAAGAAATGGAAAAAAAAAAAGATCATTTCACTACTTGCCTTTAAGAGATTCATTAAAAGATCCTGTGTTTCAAGGCTGAGCTGCATAAAGCCGAATTCATTGTCTCTTGATAAGAATTAGGAGATTTATTCTTTTAAACTCCAGGAACCTAGACTTCAAACATAAAATGTCTTTCTGAAAACTGAAGAAAATCTGTTGATTGGTTTGTGTTGGCATTAGCTTAACGTAGATCTTTTAGAAGACCTGTCAAGCGTTTTATTTCCCCCTCAGTTATTTTATTACTAGCAAAACAATATAAGATCTTCAAACCTTCCATGGAGTGAAGAGTCAGTCTGTACACAGTATTTTAGCCACAACAGGATCACACTGATGTGCTGAGCACAGCTAAGCATACTACAAAGTCAACAACTAATGTCATTCTTAAAACCATGTTGATATCAGAAGGAATCAAAGCACAACCCTTCTTTTCAAATAGTTTTCATTCTGTGCTCCTACTGATGGAAATGAGTCAGATGTATGAGGAGAAACGTGCACGTGTTTAGACTTCTCATTGGCAAATTGGCAACCAGTCTTTCCCAGATGAAAGCGACTTAAAAAACTGCACAGTTATAGGTTGACAAGCAATGGGTCAGATGGTCTCTCTGTCCTTCCTTTACAGGACTTGAAGGAAGGCTGCAAAGCTGGTTCAACTGGCAATCTGCTCTAGCATTGCTACAAAGCCAGGAAAGGCAATAAGACCACATGAGTAAATATAGGTAGCAAGTTTTTTAACAAGTTAGAAATAGTGTTAAGAGGGTTTTTGCAATAAAACAACAACAAAAAAATTGTAGTAATTCCTTAACTAAACATAAGAAACACTGGAAGTTCAACATTGATTTAGAAGAAGTATCAATTTAAAGGAAAATATGAAAATAAGAACTTAATGAAAGAAAATGGAAAATTATTATAAAGCTACCTGAATGTTTGTGAACTATGTGGCACCAAATGAAAACAGATTTTTTTTAATACCTCATGATATCACTAAATACATTAATATGTAACAGTTTTCCTGAGTATGACTACAGTTTTTCTGACTTAGTTTCTGTCTGCTTTTGGAAATACACCAGCAGGCTCGAATGATTCTTTAACATATACTGGTGATAGTGGATTGTTCTGAGAAAGGAAACTACCGGACTTTAAATGAATGGAAAGAAGTCCCATTGTTCAGGAAGATTATTTAATGGAGAGAATAGGCCTTTCTGGTTTGGGAGTGAGGGTTAGGCTTGATCTAGAAATGTGTTTCTGGGTCTGTGAATGAAATATACACACACCTAAACACACTCAGAGGTGAATGAATGTATGAATGAATGAGAGAAAAGCACAAAGCAGGTGAGCAGGTGCTCTCTAGTGTTAAAAGCAGTGATCAAACAGATGATGGCTATTACAAGAAGGGGAAAGGGTCTGGCAGAGTCACTTCAAATTTGCCTACAATAATTTTAACCCTGAGGAAGAACCATCAGGAGAACTCCATTTATACGCATCTACTCCGGGTGAAGCACTCCCGGGCACCTGCCTACCAGGGCTGCTCGGGCATCTAAGCGCCCGAACATACTTGTTGACTACTACCGTAGGAAGAATCCATTTTAACGTCAGTCCTTAAAATAAAGCAACCCTTCAGTTATATCGTTCTGCGTTTCCTTCTCTATGTCCATCACCCACTTTGCCCACGAGGCGCTGAAGGGGCTCAGCCTCCTGCTCCCCCTGAAGCGGTCCGTGCTGGCCGCGTACAGAATCCAGAGACAGAGACGAGGTATTGACCGCCCTGCACCAGCGGAGCGGAGATGGGGGATGGGGAGCATTCCTTCCCCCGGCAGCATGCGGGGCGGGGCCGGGCGGGGGGTCTCCTCGCCCCTGCCTGAACCCCCCGAGCCGGCCCTTCCCCTCCCCCCGCCGCTCCGGAGGGCAGCCCGCACTCACCGCCGCCGGTGGGGCGGGCTCTCCCCGGCTTTGCCCGGCGCGGAGTTGCCGCTCGCACCGAAACCGACTCGCGGCGCGGCAAGGAGCGCCGGAGGCGGCTCCGCGCAGGCGGCGGCCAAGCGTGCAGGCCGCTCCGCGGGGCGCTGCGCGGGGGAACGCGGGCGGCCGGCAGGGAGGCGCGGAGGGGGACGGCGGTCTACCGGAGGCCCTCGGAGCAAGCGGCAGGACCGCGATGACTCCGCCGCACGGACGGGTGGCTCGGCCACTCGTTCGAAAAGCAGATACACCTATTTATTTATTTATTTATTTATTTTCCCCCTCTTGTTTTCTTTTTCCCCCTTGAGAAAGAGGAACTGTCCCACCTGTGGATCGTACGCTTGATCTCTCCCCGAGAAGCACTGCCTGCCTTTCAGGTGAAAATGGCAGGCTCCGGGAAGGCTCTGGAGGTCTTTTATCTTATACTTACGAATACTTATTTGCTTATATTTTCTTAAGTAGAAAATGACTGAGACTCTTAATAACAGTGTGACATATGGGAAGCAACTTTTTTAAGCCTCAGATCTGCTTTTTAGAGATTGGCTTTGGTTTCTTCTTTTTTTTTTTAATTTATTTTTTTTTTTTACATTTCACCCAATAACATCCCAAAAAGGGGGGAGCTAAATCCTTGTGAAGGTACGGCCCCTTATTACTAGTGCAAAATATCGAAACCAGTCTCCTCGAGAAAAAAAAAAAAAAAAAAAAAAAAAAGCTGCAAACAAGGTGTTTGTTTCATATATGTCTACTTGCGCACGTTTGCGTTTTATAGACGGTTGTCTAAATTCTCAGCCCTCCCCTGGGCAGACCCTTATTGCAGTGTATTTTGAAAATGAAATGCACTATTCCACTCCTACCGAAATTAAACGGGAAAAAAAAAAAAAAAAAAAAAAAGGAGAAGTGACCATAAGTCATGCGAACAGTCCACCTTTTAGTGCAGGTATCACAAGGCGACAGTTAGATAACATTGTTAATAAAAGTAATGACTGAAATATGAAAAGAAACCTCGGGAAAGGAGCTTACATAAACAATTCCGCTGCCAGTGCTCGGGAGCTCGGGAGAATTCATTGCCACAGCGCCCCCTCCCACACGCAGCCTGAACTAACGGTCTTAGCCCCGAGATGGGGACAGAAAAGTTTTTTCCTTTCTCCCTTGCTGTTTTCCCCGTTCTTTGCTGTAACCCTGTGAGCAGATCTGAGGCAAATGGGCTCTCCCAGCTCACGCCCTCTCGCCTCGTTCCCACAGGTCTCTCCTGCAAAGCACCTCACTCAGAAAGAACCTCGTAAACCGGGCTCGTTTTACTAGAAGACTGGACAACTCCGCTTGCACAGTATGCGTGTGTCATTTGTTATTTTTAAATACAATAGTCTATTATTTCACGTCGTTGTCTCCGGGAGATGGTGGCGGTTCCCCATTTCATGAGAGAAAGGAGAACGCGTTCCCAGACCATTGTGTGGTTATGTCGCAGGAAACCATTCCTGCTGCGCATTGTGTTACATCTCCAAACTCCACCAAGTTCCACTTCGCTCCACTTAAAAAGTTGCTATGGCCGGTATCGTGACCATTGGGCAATTGGCATTGTCCGGGCACTAGTCATGTGCGCTTCTCTCGGCCACGGACAGCTCTCCTGAGGCAGGGAGAGCTCTCCTTCACGCCAACGAGATCCTGATGTCTTTTTTTCTCTTTCTTTCTTTCTTTCTTTTTTCTTTTTTTTTTTTTCTTTTACCTGACTACCAGGGAAGGGAGCGGGGTGCGGAGGGGGTGGCCGTCCGGCAGGCACCCGGGCGGCGGACAGGGGCGGGCCGACAGCCGCGGCTCGCAGCGAGCGCTCCCGCTGCAGGGGCCGGAGCCCCATTCCCACAGACGTGGCTTTCAACTTCACTCGCCCGAAAACTTCGGCCTCTATCACTGGTGCAAGAAGATGTAGCTAATAAATGACAAACCGCAAACCCTGTCTCCCAGGACGGCAATGAGCGATAGCTGAAAAAAAAAAGGTGGGGGGTGCATGAGGGGAAGTATGATGGGGGGGTGGCTGTTGTCTACCTTCTCAGCTCTGCTGTAGCAAAAAGAATTAGAAGACAAGGCGAGAGCACAGCTTAAAATCTGGGAAGGTAAACGCTGAACTAATGAATAGATTATTCAAATAAAAACGCAGTGTGTAAAGTCTTAATGTCTCTGTGTAGGCATGTTAATTTGCCACAGTTATTACCAATAAAAAGTGCATGTAATACTATTCTACTGTTTAACAACGCAAGTTAGACGGCTTTTTATTAGTAACGTGTAGTACTATGGGAAAATTAGATTTCGGCGGTGGAGCCAGGCAGATGGAAAACCTCTTCCCTGCGAAAGGCATTCAAATCAAACAGAGATAACTCCGAGGAGAAGTTAAATACAGCCACATACTCTCACCGATATTTAAAAACGTTATTGACACGGTTTTCTGGTTTGTTTATCTCTAAGACTTCGACAGCTATATTTAAGTGACCCCACTAGCTATTCGTTCTCCACATTGTGTAGAGTCAAATTAGTGGTGTACTTGTAATAAAATACATACCGTCTCCTTGCAGTGTGTAAATCCATTCCTTTCTGAAGCCATACAAAAATTATGCAAATCAAATCAACGCAAGAACTTGTCTTTTGAAATGATAATATTTTACTCCACTAATCTCTGATTGTGAAATTAACCCCGTTTCTGTATATAAAACAGTAATTTTGGACTGCACAAATTAAAACATCAGAACCATAATCTGTTGCTCTTTGTGTTTGGACGGATGGGAGTAACATTCACGATTTAAAAATTCCTCCCACCGAAATCACAAAAACATATTTTCATAGAGAAAAGACATGCAGATGGAGGCAAAAACAGCATCTACACTTCACGCAGACAGGCACGTATACCTAGCATGTATAACGTATATATGCGTATAGATACGTACAGAGATTGGTATCTCTCGTGTGTGCCTGTGCGTATCTACACACGCTCTGAACTGAATTATACCAATTCTCCTGGGATCATGGTATTTATTTAAGTACTCTTCCCAGGTCATAACTGTAACACTCACTTAATGGCATTAATCCCTTGTTATAATGTAAACACAACGGCCATTGTATTCCCAATCTGTATTGTTGCACTAATTATTAAAGAGGAGAAACTAAAAGCAATCAATTCGCGTAGATAAACACTTACACCACTCCTGCCGGAAAAGAACAGACTAGGCTTCCCAAATGAAAATGCAGAGTATATCACATTTTGCAAGGCATGCAGGTTGACTTGGAGAGATCCATGTATGACTTTATAATGTTATAATTAATTTTGCATTCTCAGCTCTCCAGCTGCTGCTTCGTTCAGAAGCAGAGCTCCTATACTTAGAAATCGGTCTGCGGAACACAGGAATTCACTATTCAGATATAATCGCATGATATCGATTATTCTATAGAACTACTGAAATATGAATGTGTTTTATATAAAGCTCTTGTTTTTAGAGCTGCTATTTTTATTTAATATATGCGCATTAATCACCAAGCAGGGAAGCAAATGTCTTTTCTGTAATTGGTTGCACTGAGTTTACCAGTTGTTTATCACTCTCTTATCAGGAAGTCGGGAGTTGATGACAAGAAATACCTGTTGGTGTTAACCTCTTCCCCCTCACCTGCTTTTTAAAGGATTGCCTCTTCTACAGGCCAGCTGATAGGTCTGGATAGGAATTAATCCAGTATGTCTGTTGGCCAGATCTCTGCTGCTGCGTGCAGGGACAGGGGTAAACTGGTATGTGGTTTTCACGGGAGAGGAGGAAAGGAAGGGAAAGAAATAAAAAATCAGATAGGAAAAAAAAAAATGGGAAGCTCGGATTGTTTTAGACAGCGTACGCATCCCGACACAACTTGACTGTAGTTTTAGTACGGTGTTTTCCCCGCCGTGTCCACGAGGCTGTTGAAACGGCTTCTCGAAGTGTGGGTTTTTTTATTATTAGCTGCATGTTTAATTAGTTAACAATAGGCTGCCCTGCTAACCCGCAGTTCTTCAGCTATTGCCACCTCCCTCTGTCGGCGGCGAGCCGGTTCCCCGCCGTACCTCATCAGATGCATCTTCATCCTATCTAACGGAAATTACCGGAGGTATTCCACGAAGAATTCGGCTGTAAACGTCAAGCGACTTCATTTGGTTCATTTAGGATAAGTGTTCACTCACAGATGTTGGAAAAATAAAACACGGTGTTTGATGACCTTTTTTATTATTATTATTCTTTTTTGGGGGGTGTTTTTTGTGGGTGTTTTGTTTGTTTGTTTGTGAGTGCCTAAACATTTTTTTTTTTTTCAGCCCGTCTCCGGCTCCTAAACCAGGGCAGGTTGCGGATGGACGGTTTGCGGGAGGCATGGTGGCTTCCAGCCTTGCAACCCCGCTGGCCCCGTCCCTACCTGCCGGCCTGGCCCAGCTCCGCCCGCCTGCGGCGGCATTGCGGAACGCAGGTGCGGGCCAGGAGGAGCGGAGCGGCCTAGTGCGGCAGCAGCTCTGTGCGGCGAGCAGGGCTCAACGTCGTGACCCGGCGCTGGGGGGTGGGGGGGAAGGACACACAGGGTAGCGGCCGCTGCTATAGAACGGCGCTCTGGCACCTCGCCTCGTCCCGGGAGGAGGCCAGAGATCGGGTGTGGGCAGTTCGCCGCTGGTGTCTAGAGGGTCCCCCTACAGTAATCATTTAAACAAAATGCACGCGCACATATATGTATTTATTTATGTTTGCATTGAGAAGAAAAAATCAGTGCTTTCGCCTCGTCCTCCCGGAGGAGGCAATGAATGAAAGCTGATGGTGGCCAAGGCCAAAGGGAGCAGGCAAAGGAAGAGATTATATTAATTGAGAAATTAATTGCATGGTGATCATATTCGAGGAGATGTATCAGAACTGCAAAAGGGGGGGAGGGGGAGATAAAGCAGCTAGCCCCCGGAAAGAAGTCACCCAGGCCTCTTCTGCATGCACCAGACCAGGAAGAATAAAAATGGAAGATGAGGGGGTTTTGGTTGTTTTTTTTTTTTTCCCTTCATGTGCAAACGCACTCCATGACTAGATCTTGACTCTTTGTGGCAACTTACACAACTAAAAAGCTCTGGCCGCCAGGAACAGTGCGGTCCGAGGTCTGCTGATTTGGGCAGTCGCTCTTCTTTCCTACCATATAGGGCAGTACTTTTACCAAGTGCTCTTCCCTTCTACACTGCCCGGCTCCGTCGAACCCGTCCCTGCGCACCCACACGCCTGCAAACGCACGCATCTAGGATACGTGTGCGTGCGTATAGCGCTTCGGCGAGTGCGTGTGTGAAGGGCTGAGTATATTTATAATACATATTCTTTTCTGTTCCCTGCGTGGATGTAGAGGAGTGGAAGAGAGAGGGTGTAATCGAGAGTGTGCGAAAGAGTATTTATGGCTCCTGGAGTCCGGAGAGGAGCTGGTGAGCAGTATCATCGTCTGGCTTCAGCAGTGTGCTCGCAGTCGGAGGGGCTGGCTTGCATTACAAAGCCTGCCTGCCTGCCTGCCTGCCTGCCTTCGCTGCCTGCCTGCCTGCCCGCCCGCCCGCCTGCCTGCCTGCCTACCGGCCGCGGGTGGAGAAGGGGCCGGAGCGGGAGGGGGCGGGCCCGCCGCGCTATGCAGATGAGCGGCGGTGACGGACAGCTCTGTTTTCCAATGTCCCTCAGAAACTCGAGTGCTCCTTCCCTCAACTCTTCACTTCAGACTCTATACTTCCCCCAAAATACAGGCTCGCAGGCGCTGGGGGAGCTGGCTGGCTGGCTGGCTGGGAGAACTCCATATGCAGCAGCCACTTTTCTGATTTCGGGGGCTAGCTTCTCTCTCTCTCTCCCCCCCTCTGTTTCTCTCCCTTTCTCCCCCCCCTCTGTTTCCCTCTCTCTCTCTCTCTCTCTCTCTCTCTCTCTCAACCCCCTCCTCTTCCGTCTCTCCCAGATGCCCTTACCCTGCCGGTTAGATTTCTGACGGCTCGATTTATTTTCCCTTTTTGTGGGGTGTTCTTTTTTTTTTTCCCTTCTGTTTGTTTTTATTCTGACCGGGTGCGCATGGGGGGGAGCATATAACAATTCTGATTCTCTACATAACTGCACAGAGCCAACCGGGGGAAGAGAGAGAGAGAGGGAGGGAGGGAGGGAGGGAGGGAGGGCGGGCGGGAGGGAGAGAGGGAGAGCACGAAAGCAGCGCCAGGAGCAGCAGCAGCAGCAGGGCCGGTCACCCTCGCCCCCTCCCTGCTCCTGTGCACGCCAGTGCAAGCCATGTCCTATCCTCAGGGTTATCTCTACCAGCCCCCCGGCTCGCTGGCTCTGTACTCCTGCCCGGCGTACGGGGCGTCAGCACTGGCGGCCCCCAGGAGCGAAGAGCTGGCCAGGTCTTCGTCGGGATCGGCGTTCAGCCCTTACCCGGGATCGGCAGCTTTCACCGCCCAGGCGGCGGCCACAGGCTTCACCAGCCCGCTCCAGTACTCCACAGACCCAGCCACGGGATTCCCCTCCTACATGGTAACTACCGAAGATAAACCCTCTCCTTCTTCATTAGCATCCGCATTCTCATCTTCATCATCTTCAGCCTCTCTCCTCACACACTCACCATTAGCCCCGACACCGCGCCTCACAGCCGGCCGCCCCGCACCACCGCCGTCTCGGCGCTGCCGGCTCTACCGAGCACCGCGCCGCTCAGCGCCTCGCAGCCCAGCCCGGCCGGGCCGGCGGAGACGGGCGGAGCGGAGCGGAGCGGAGCGGAGCGGCGGGCCGGGGCCGGGAGCCGGAGCCGGTGCCGCGACCAGGGCCGGGCTCAGCCTCTGTCCGCGCCCCAGCCGAGCGCGGTGCCGGCGGGCCTTGGACTCGGGCTCGCCCCGCTGTTCGCGGGGCCGTACTGGCGCCCTGGTT
The DNA here is from genome assembly GCA_907165065.1 of Caprimulgus europaeus. The sequence continues at coordinate 67,092,288 of OU015525.1, forward strand.
AAAGAAATACGGATCGTCTCAGTCAGTTGAGTTGGATGCTTTCATTCTCCCCCCCCCCGCTTCCCGCTCTCTCTTCTATTTTCTTTTCGCTGAGGTAGGACAGGGGAGGGTTTTTTCTTTCTTTCTTTCTTTCTTTCTTTCTTTCTTTCTTTCTTTCTTTCTTTCTTTCTTTCTTTCTTTCTTTCTTTCTTTCTTTCTTTCTTTCTTTCTTTCTTTCTTTCTTTCTTTCTTTCTTTCTTTCTTTCTTTCTTTCTTTCTTTCTTTCTTTCTTTCTTTCTTTCTTTCTTTCTTTCTTTCTTTCTTTCTTTCTTTCTTTCTTTCTTTCTTTCTTTCTTTCTTTCTTTCTTTCTTTCTTTCTTTCTTTCTTTCTTTCTTTCTTTCTTTCTTTCTTTTTTCTTTTCTTTTTCCCTACCTCTTTTTTCCCCCCCTCTCTTTTTAAGTCGGTGTTTAGAGGCTCTCCGGTCTTTATCCCCGTGTGGTTTTATTTACTTTCAGTGTGTTTTGTGCTAATGGTTTAACTGGATTTTAGGAATGAAAAGGAGCATCTGTTTGCGATCTGTGAGCTTCGCTTAAGCCCAAGATGGTTGTGGTGGCCGCAGTTTCGGATTTCACTTTCTTCTTATTAGTTAAAAGGAGTATTTGCAATTGCGTGTGTGCGTTTTCTGTGCATAAACTATATAAATAAAACCATAAACTATATAAATAAACTGCATTTCTAGACTGCTATATGGTTTTATAAACACACACACGAGTATCTAGTCCGTACACACAAAGACCTGTGCCCGGAATTTGAGACTGGAGCGGCTGTCGAGACCCTAGGAAGGGATGGCAGCGGGGTAGTTCGCTCTTCCTGCACAGTGACAGGGAAACGACTTGCTTTCGGTCTGTAAAATACGGTGCATAAATTGTCGTGCAGGCTTTATTCGGGGTGATATGAAAGATCTGAGGATCTCGTTTGCTTTTTTTTTCCTGTTGAGAATGGGTAGGCGAGTGGCTGGAAGTTGCAGCGAGGTTATGAACTGTGCGGGATATTGGGTAATGTTGCGCCTGTGACTCGCCGATCTGTGGGATTCAGAGACGTGTTGAAAGTTCGCAAGTTCCTTAGCGATATCTTTAACTTTTCTTGCATTATGCAGACTTAAATAAGAGCAATTTAAACGTTAAAGGGCGAATTAAAATGCTAATTACATCGCATTTGAACAATTCGAAACGGTGCATATCTTCTGATTTGCAAATTGGATTTGCAATGCATTAGTGCAGTGAATTGCTAAGTGGCGGCTTTGTTGTATTTTCTATAGCAAAAAAGGAAACATCTTTTGAACCTTTGAGAGAAATGTTGATATCAAGACACTACCTGTAGGGCCTTTAAAATCTCTACGCTGTTCAAAAATTTTATTGGGAAATATTCAATTACAAGGATCTGAAATTAATCAGGATGGTTAAAACGGCACCGATTTTCAGCGTGTGTGCCTGTGTCTGTGTGCAGGGAGGAGGGAAGGACGGGGGGGAATCGCGACTTAATGGTCTTTGGGTGCTGCTTCTCCCTCTCATAGAATATGGATACAAGGCACCGTCCCGGGGAAATACAAATATAACCGCCGATCTCGCCTTGACAACTTACTAATGCCTGTGAGCAATAACAAATTGCCAACCCCACCGTTTTGTTCTGTCCAGGGCTCTCCTTACGACGCCCATACGACGGGGATGACCGGAGCCATCAGTTACCACCCGTACGGCAGCCCTGCCTACCCCTACCAGCTCAACGACCCCGCGTACAGGAAAAATGCCACCCGCGACGCCACGGCCACGCTGAAGGCCTGGCTGCAGGAGCACCGCAAGAACCCCTACCCCACCAAGGGCGAGAAGATCATGCTGGCCATCATCACCAAGATGACCCTGACCCAGGTCTCCACCTGGTTCGCCAACGCCCGCCGGCGGCTCAAGAAGGAGAACAAGATGACTTGGGCACCGAGGAACAAGAGCGAGGATGAGGACGACGACGAAGGCGACGGGGCGAGGAGTAAAGAGGAGAGTCCCGAGAAGATGCCCGAGAGCAACGAAACCTCCGTGGAGGACGAAGGTGGGCGCGAGGTGACGGCGGCCGCGGCGGGGTGGCCTCATCCCGCCCCGTCGCGTCCCCCCGGGATCGGCGCAGCGGGGAAGAGGAGGGGGGACGGGGAAGGCAACGTTTAACAAAAGCGACTCTAAAAAGTGTCCCGTGTCCTCCGGCTGCTCCGGTCGCTCGTGGCCGCGCAGTACCGGTGGCTGGGGCGGGCTGGGGGCGGCGGGCGGAGGTGCCGCGGCGGGGACGGCGCCGAGCAGGGGGCGGGTGGGGCGGTGAGGGGTGCCGCGGAGGAGCTAGACAGTGGGGATGGATACTCCTGCAAATGGGATTGCAGGGAAAAGGCCGGGACTAGGGCTGGCGTCTCCCCGCTCGCCGAGGTGACGGTGGTGGCGGCCGTACTCGCTGCTCTCCCGCTCTCTTTTGCCGCCCCTCCCCTGACTCTGCCTTTCTGTGCCCGGCGGACCCTCGCAGGGATCAGCTTGCAAGTCGACTCGCTGACGGACCACTCCTGCTCCGCCGAGTCAGACGGCGAGAAGCTGCCCTGCCGAGCGAGCGATCCTCTCTGCGAGTCGAGCTCGGAGTGCAAGGACAAGTTCGAGGACATCGAGGAAGAGGAGGACGAGGACGAGGACGAGGAGGAGGACATTGAGGAGGACGACGGCGGCGGCGGGGAGCGCGACCCGCCTGCCAAGACCGCCACCTCCTCGCCGCTGGCGGCCGTGGAGGCCCCGCTCCTCGGCCACCCGCATGCCGACGCTGCCCGCAGCGCCAGCAAGGCGGGGCTGGGTGGCCGCGCCTCCCCCGGCCCCCCGACGCCGGCCAGCAAGCCCAAGCTCTGGTCGCTGGCCGAAATCGCCACTTCGGACCTCAAGAGCCAGACCCTGGGCCAGGGCTGCCAGCCTGCGCCCCTCGCCTCTGCCACCCCCGCCTCCGCCCCGCACAGCGCTGCCTACTCGCCCTCCTCCCTCCTGGGGCGGCATATTTATTACACCTCACCTTTTTATAGCAATTATACAAACTATGGGAACTTCAACGCTCTGCAGAGCCAGGGAATCCTCAGATACAACTCCGCAGCAGTGGGTTCAAACGAGGGACTAAATCAGACTGTCCTAAATGCCAGCTCTGTCCACAAGCAGAGCAGTGACTCTTTGAAAACGATCACTAACCAGCTAGAACAACATTACAGGCCCTCTAGTTATGACTCTAAGAAAGGTAGGTGACTTGTTTTTGCCGCTTTCTCCCCTCTTCTCCCTCGCCCTCTTTCCCCGACTGGCACAAGCTGTATTATTACAGCTCTATAAGCTGTAAATAGTGAAACCTTCTCTGGAGAAAACAGTGAACGGACTGTCACCTTACCACCGCCGGGCGAAGACGGGCAGTAGTATAATCTGGGGATTAAAAGGGGCATGTCGCCGCCGTATCGATACCTGCCTCTAAGAACCGAGAGAGGAAATGTAGAAGACGACTCCTAGATCAGTCTCACAGGCTGCAGACGCAGCTTTTAAAACTCATTTTTAAAAGGAAAACTACACACAAAGATATACAGAGAGAGCTGGCGTCATTGCCTGTATTTTTTTTTTTCTGTCAAACTGGTTTTGTTCTCTTTGTTTCCAGTATTCTCACGGTTTTTTGCAGTTTTGGGTTCAGATAATTGCTGACCTTGGACGTGAAATTACATGGAGCATGATATTTTTAACTGTATTTTTTGAGGGGATTTTTTTTTTTTTAGAAAGTTTAACACTAACATAATTGCCAGTTTATTCTAACAAAGTGCTCGAGATATGGTCAATTATAAAATACTGGCTAGCCTTTTAAACGACTCATCTAGAAATTCTGCGCAAGTGAGGGTTGGGACCTACACACCCTGTGTAATCTAGTTAGCTGGCTGTGTCCTGTGACTAACTGACGGTTATATTTTGACAGATCCCACTGAAGGCTGCACAGTAGGAGTACAACCATACCTATAGAAGTGCAATCACACAGCAATGCAAGTAAGTGAGAGCATTTTCTATTACACTGATCATTTGGCATCAGGTCTAGGACACGCTGCACAGTCCTTGACTTGCTTAACTTTAATTCTTGCTTCATTACTTAAGAGTTTGATTACGAAGTAAGACAGTGTTTTCTGCTGTGTTTTTAAAGCTCTCATTACGGCTTTTCTTTCTTGGTTTTGTCTTCATTTTAAGGTAAGGTTAGACAGTTCCCTCACCTTGCATTCTCTTTGCTTGCTTAAGGCAAAGCCTTAAGGACTATTTAAATTTAGTTAGGGAAAGAAAGTTTTAAATAAAATATCTTTGAAGGTATTGTTGTTTAAAACCGAAGTGCTTGAGCTCATGTGGCAGTGCTAAAATTGTACATTCTGAGTGAGGCTTCACAAGGTGACAGTGTATTTAAAAGAAAAAGGGACAATTATTAGGGATCGACATGTGTCTTAAGCAGGGTATGTTATCTGTGAATTGCCTCCTGTCTAGCAAGCAATTCCTCCCCTATTTAAGGCTGAATAAACAACAAAAAAATTGGCTTGCCGATAATTTTTCAACTAATTCTTTTGTTAGAAGAAATTAGACGAGTAAGAATTTTGCTTTCTTTCCCCTCCCCACCCTCTCCCCGCCCCGCCCCCCCCCCGCCCGTTTAGTGGTGTTAGAGTGTAATTGAAGGATTTTTGGATGATCTGGTTTTTTCCTTGGTCCACAGGTAGGTGTCACAATTGCTTTGAAAAAAATCAGCAAGCCATCATCTCTCCCCGAGTTAATATATATAACAAATCTCTAAATCCGGATCACATCTTGTGCCACTGTATAAAAGAAGACCACAGAGCACTATTAAATCTTCAGACTCTAATTATTAAACCAGAATTTTGTTGGACATATGTGAGTTTGCTGGTATAGTATAGTTTCCCCGACGTATGTGTGACTTTTGAAAACAGATCTGTTTTTCTCAGGATATCTTGAATTGATCACTTCATTGCCACGATATATATTCGATAGGTGTGATAGGATTTATTGTAAATTTTATTTGTAAAAGATGTATACAGTAGAGATAATAAAGATGTGATTGGAGAACTTGAGTCCTTACAAAGTGGAAACAAATTTGATATTTATTTTTGTAACGATATAAAGCTTCTAGTAATTTATGCAAGTTGTATTGCAATGGAATCCGAACTTTTTGTAAATAAATTTTGCCTGGTTTTTATTTGAAACGTTGATGGTTATACAATCTTTGGTTGTTTAACGAGAATTCTTTACTAATTTATATCTCTAATTGTAAATAAAAACAGACTAGTCTGCAACAATATGGTGTTTTTCGTTCATTTTCCCCCAAATAATAGTCTTTTATTTAGAAAATGACGAAAGTTGTATTCTCAGTAGTAGAGTTTAGATCATAAAATGAGTAAGCAATTTAAATTGCTTAATGTTGCAAAGATATGCTTTGCATAAATTAATTCCTTCTGGGTTGTTCCGTTATACTTAAGCTTTAAATATACACATGTGTGCAAATACGTATTTGTATATATACATTCATATGCTTAGAGAGAGTGATGTGAATACATGCATGTTTCTTATAAACTATTTATGTTGGGTGTGAAGTAGCTCTTTATTTGTGTTAATGTTCTTTAAATGCACCATTTCCAAGGGGAAAAAAATTATAATCAGCTATGTCATATTTCTAATTTCTTTGTTTCTGCTTCTGGTTAAAATATGCAAAGAAAAAAAAAAGATAAAGAAGTCCAATTCACAGTTTTTCATGACTTTTCCTCTTTTTTTTATATATATCAATAAACTATATCTTTACAGTCACGTAGGAAATCCACTTTGATTGTGCTCATAAAATGAGCTAAATAATAATTTTAATTTCTTAGTAAAATAATGGAAATCCTCATATAATATAATTTCAGAAAAGAACGAATAATCATTTATTTTCCCCAAAAGATAAATTGAGTGAATATAACTTACGGTTATAAAACAAGAATAATAGCTTCTTAGATTGTCCTTTAATCAATCATACACTTATTTTTCAAGAGGCTCATCTATTTTATTCCGTGATTAATAATGTTCCAGCATGAGAGCATTATTAGATCCCAGCAGGGGAGATCCTGAATGCTTTTAGCTGCTTTGGAATGGTCAGTTGGGGTTCATTATGGTCTGATATTGAACAATTTATAAAATCTTGTCTAAACATCTGCCAGCTCAGATAGGCCGATGTGTCTGAAGATGGGAAATTGCTGGACCAGTTGATATTGACAAACGGATCTCTCTCCAGTGGCTTTTTGTTCAGTGAAAATTAGTGGCCTCTTGCTCAGGTCTTGTTAGAAAGGGCATTTGAAAGTGATCTTAGATACTTCAGGCATCAGCCTTGGGAATGTTAACTGGATAAAGAGCCATGCTAGTCTGGAGTCAGGAAATGTGTTGCGATTATATTAAATAAGGGGAAAGGAAGCTGTTTCTCTTAAATACCTATACACAATTCCTATGATCCATCTTCCTGCTCACCTCACCTCGTACTTTACCCCTATAAAGAAGTCTAACTGACAGAGAAAATGCATCTGTTTTTCAGCTGATAGGGCAGAAATTAATATTGTAACTCTGGAAAACTCGGACCCATCTAGCTAAATATAAAACACCAGAGGTCTTTGCAGCTGGAGGCCTACTCATCTTCTTATGTTGTTTGTAGAATGATCTTTCTCTGCTCCTGTAACATCCTGTTTTTCAGTGAGGTAAAGTGTAATTTTATCTGCGTGCAGTTTGTAATACAATTAGACAAACAGCTAAGAAGTAATTAATTTTCCCTCCTCCAATTTAACATATGATGTAGATGCAAATATTTGCCGTAATCATCCTCGACCATCTTTACTGTGCACTTTAGGAAGATTTTATGAAGAGAATTTCTATGTCGAGGGAGACGCCTGAACTTTGTTTTCCCCATTCTTGCTCCTCCTTCATCTGCCCCCACCACCCACGTTTTATGTTCCAGGTCTCTGTTGGACACAACGTGTACACTTCAATTGGTAAAAACCAAAAACTGTGGCAGAGATTAAAAAAGGCTAACGACATTCCTTTGATGTTTATACGCCCAAAGACTTATAAAAGATTTCCATAATTTACCCACCCTTGCTAGCATTTAGACCTGGATTTCTTTCTGGAAAGAAAAGTGGAAAGACTTGGAAAACTCGCTCTTAAGTATTCACTATGTATGTAAAACCCATTGCACTTCTCTCATCCTCTGAGAAATTCACAAATGGATGCAGATGGGAGACACCCAAATGATTTGGCAAATAAACTTATTTTTAAAACAAGAAATTAGTGGGCAAGAACTGCATATTCAACGTCATTTGAGATTTAATAATCAAAATTGAAAGCAGGAGGAAAGCGTAGCCTTGCTAGATTGTTGGCGCAAAAAAATGAGATTATTTCAATATAGCAAGAAAGAGGGATGAACGATAAAATACATCACTTTGTGTAGGGTTTATTTCATAACGATGCTAATCAGCCCACTGGGATAAAAATCTCCCACTCCTTTCTATATTTACTCCCTCTCCCCCCACCCCCTCCCCTCGTTTCTGTGCTCGTTTCGGAGCGGGAAAGGCAAACCCTCCCCTCTTCGGGGCCAGAGGTTTCACTAGAGCTGATTTATTGAAATTCAGGCTTTAATCTCAGGTGGGATCCCAGAGGAATTGGCACTGTCGTCAAATAGGAAGAAGGTGGCTTTCCACTTTGCACTTCCTGGGCTGCTTTTTTCCTCGCTCCCTGCAAATGTCAACATTTGTTCTCAATAAGAGAGTTATTGTTTCAGGAAAGCTGCTCACCAACTGCCTTTGAGAGCCGAAAAAAGCGTCGCCCACCTTTGTTTGGCTGCAGATTGGGGGGAAGGGATGGAGACGGAGGTAACAGGCAGCCCAGGCCGTCAGTGGACAGACAGACAGACAGATAGACGTGGGAATTGCTGCTTTACACTAGCTCGCGGCTGGAGAGGAACGGGCCCGGCTAAGGGGAAAGTTAATAGAAAGCGCAATAGGCGTTTGCGTTTCTCTCCCTGCGCCATTTGCATCTCAGCCACCGACATGCTTAGCCCCTGTCAGAGAGAGAGAAACTGCGGGAGGAGGGGGGGGGGGGGGCCCGGGGGGGGGGGGTGTGTGTGTGTGTGGAATAAAAGTAACAAAACCACTAACAACAGAAAAAGAGGACTGTCTTCCCAAAAGTCCATAGGCGGAGGAGGTCTCCAGGTTTTGGGGTGAAGGGTGATTTTCAAGTAAAGAAACAAATTGCAAGGTGCGCTGTCTGATTTAGCCCTACCTGGAGGCACCCACCTCCCTAAGGGGCCATTAATTAGCTCCCGACGAGGGAACGGGCAGCCCCGCTGGGAGGCATGGGAGCTGCCAGGGACCGGGCAGTCAGGGGAGGAGCGGAGCGGAACATCCCGGCCCTGTCCGGTCCTCTCCGTCGCAGCCCCTCCATGCCCAGTCTCACAAGAAAAAAAACCCCAAACCTCTCGCCACTGGAAGTTTCTGCTTCCGTCACATGTTACATCTCACTTAACGGCGGTTCAGACTCACCGCGCCGCTGAGGAACCGTGGCATGGACGTAATCAGTGCCGGGAGGATTTAATTGCATATTAACTTTTGGAAAACACAAAAAGAAAAATAACAAAAAAGATCTGGAATTTACATACAGGTCTATTCGTTGCCTTCTATATTCAGACTTTTCCCGGGTGCTTGGGCAAGCTTCTCACCATACAGTTAGTCGAGAGGAGACTTTTCTTTGTAGGAATTAAATAATGATGGTAAAAATATTGTTATTAACGGTAATACTGCACATTAAGTAACATGAAGTACATCCCTTTGTTTTTAATCCAGTAACTAATAACTCAGCTATGTTCCCTGCTTCTAAAGCAATAAAAGATAGACAAAATAAGTTAAGAAACAAAGGGTTCCTCTGTGAATATTCATAGCACCCGTGCATCTAATCCTTCATTATCACTCGACGGCTCTAAGGCGGAGTCTTTATTGACACCACAGAGGGCAAGCGCGACCGGCGGGCAGAGGCTGGCAGACAGGTAGCTCGGAGCTACTGGCGGCAGCTCGGGAGGAGCCTTTCGCCTGTAAGCGCCTTGGCCGAGGTGGCAATCAGGCTCCCGTAAACTGGACCCCTGCCCTCCACCGCGCCACTCGGCCCTGACTCCCGGGGGAATGTCACCATGTCACATCCAGTCCGGGCCGAGCCGGCTGCATTTCCCTGAGCAAAAGTAAGGGACGCGGCCGCTCTGCCTCGGGGGAGGCTACTCTTAACTTTACTCCTTTTGGCATTTGGGGACTGAAAGGAAAGGGTGGGAACGTCACCCCAGCTCAGCCTTCCTTGGAAGGGCAGGAGAGCGGGCAAGCAGCGACAGTCACTTCTGCTCCACCTGGGCTTGTGTCATCCGTGACAGGGGATTTCAAAATACTCACGAATATTTTGGGTCGGGAAAAAAGAAAAAAAAATAATAGTCGTACTGCTCCTCATATGGCAGCTGTGTGGATCCTGTCGCTGCTCGGGCTTTTAAAATCGCCCAGGAAAAAAAAAATAATAAGTATGTGCATTTTTATAAGGAGATAAATTGACAATTTATTGTGCATAACTTCTGATCAATTATTAATCGTTAGTGTCAACAACAGGGTTATAATTACCTTCAGTTATTTAAAGGAATATTTTTTTTTTCTTCTCTCTGATCTGGTAATTAGTTAATGCTCTGGAGTAATGAATTCAAAGCTGATTTGATAATGATTGAGACAGTTTTTTCCCTCTCTTTTGGCAACCCCCCTCAAGGAGGAGGGGGGAGGGGGAAGGTGTCTCCCCCCGTTTGTAGAAGAGTCCATGTAAAGGCAAATCGCGGCACGTTTCACTTTTCAGACCATAAATAACAATTCTGGGAGGAAAAGGGCGAAATGACAAACAAATAGAGCGCAGCTGGGATGAATAAGGCCGATCAAAGTTAGCGGGGCGGACGATTCCCGCAGCCGGTCTGAGTCCCATAAAGGTGCCAGCAACTCTTACCTCTCTCCCCGAGATCAAGGGCGAGAGCGAGCAGGACATTTTAACCCCCTGACATCTTTTCGCGAGCGGAGAAGAAAAAAAAAAAAATAGAGGGATGTGAGCTGAGTATTTCTTGCTTGAGGGAGTTCTCAGTGCCCTCACGATCTCCTAGGGAAGAGGAGGGGGTGCTTTACCTGGAACCTGCGAAGGTCCCTCGCCCAGCCCGCGTAGGATGCGCGGAGGAGGCGAGGGAGCGGCGCAGCGCAACGGGGGGCTGGGCTCCGCTCCTGGGAGAGAGAAAGGCGTAGCCCTGCTCGTTTAAACGATCTCGGATCCGCCTCAGCGCTGGGGATGGGGAAGCAAGAAACTATTACTTTTTTTTTTTTTTTTTTTTTTTTTTTTTTCCCTCCCTCCTCCTTGCGGGAGGTCGGTGGAGCTTCATCATGAAGAAGAGCGTCAAAAAGGCAGCCCGCAGGGACCGTGGCTGCCGCCTTACTCCAGAGTCCTGCCCCCCGCCTCTCCCCAGGCCTGGGACCTGGCAGCCAAAGGCGAGTCAACCACTGAATCCCCCTCTCTACCCCTCCACTCCCCATACAGGCATGTGGCCCTGAGCCGAGGTAGAAACTCCACTGTTGCCCCCTCCCCACTTTCCTCTAGAGCTCCACTTCATGTAGCGTCAGGCGAGGTCTCGGAGCCAGAAAGACTTTCCGTTTTTAGCGAGATGGAGCTGATTTTACGGCAGATCTGCCTGAGATGGAATACTTGTATATAATACTGTGTACAATAGTCATATGCTTTATATATAAAACGTTTCCCCAGTGCAACAAAACTGCAGTGGGAATTGCAGTGCAAAATGCAAGTTTTAAAATTAATTCATCCTGACAGGTTTGACATCGCCCGGCTCCCTTTTTCCTGCAACTCAGTCCGCAAATGAATGCCGTTTCCAGAGTGTATGTTTTAATTTGTCACATCAAGGCAATAAAAGGCAGCAATATATACTTAAGCCAGTTAACATTGTAATAACAGGTTTAAAGGAGCAATTAAATGGTAGTGAGTCGCATGTCTGACTTTCTATAGGCATTACCACATCAATGGTACCTTTTAGACTGACTATAACTTAGCATGATTGTCTCAATTAGTTTAGCTACATGATAGTTATTGTGAAGTCTTTGTGAGTAATCAATGTTACGCAAGCTTATGGGAAGGAGTACTTCATAGGGGTGAGCAGCAGCTAACTAACACGGACCTCCTATTTCTAAAAAAACACCTTTCCCTCTTTTTTTTTTTTTTTTTCTCTCCTCTTAATTTCCTTTCCTCAACCCGAAAAAAACCCTCGTAATTTATAGTCTTATAAATCTGTTTGCGAGATCGGTGTAGCTGAAAGTAGATTTACAGGCAAATAACGACTTCTGCTGCGGCTGATAAACGAAAGAGCCGCTGAATTCAGCTCGGCGCGGACGGCGAGGCATTCCTCCTGCTACCCTTTTTTTTTTTTTTTTTTTTCTCTCTTTTTAAGTGGTGTGTTTCGCGCCTGTGCATTGTCACGATTCATCCCCGAGCCACAAACAGCTTTGAGGGATGCTCACATCAAATGACATGTCTTACGGGCGCCCGAGTTTCCATTTGCTGACAGCAGAGTCAGTCCAAGTCGGCTAGTTGCGGAGAAAGACCCGGGTGTGCATGTAAACCAGAAACGGGTGCGTGTGGCGGAGGGGGGTGTGTGTCAGAGCGAGGGACAGAGGGAGGAATGACTGCAAAGAGGTCATACGACATAATGCAGAGAGAAAGGTCCTGCCGCAGCAACCGGCCGTTTAGTAACTTGTTAATTCTTCTCCACCTACAGACCTCGTTAAATTCCGAGCCACGGGTGGCTAATGCAAAGTACAGAGGGCTCCAAATTTAGTGAGAGTCGCGTGAACTGCTTCAAAACACCAACAAGTTTGTAGTGTTTTTTGTCACGGGGGAAAAATAAAAGAGCGAGAGGGCACGTACCATTAAAATTTAAGATAAACAAGATGCGGGGATATTTCTGTTGGTGAAGTTATTCTCGTTAGTCCTAACAATGTCTCGCCATTAGACAAAGCTGAAATCAGCGAGTCAGCCTCGGTCTCAAGATTTCAGCTTTTTTTTTTCTTTTTTTTTTTTTTTTTTTTTTTAATGCACATTACATTTCTGTCATGCTTTGCAGCAGAACACGATATCCCCAAAGATCCCCAAGAAGAAAAAAAATACTCTGACAGCAACCATTAGTTAAGAGTACAATGAATAAACCCCTTGCAAAAGAGTATCAGGACTAATTAAGATTCTGTTTAGCAGCCCTGGATGGAATGTTAATGTAGCTTTGACTAACTGGGAATAAGCAGGGGGAAAAACTGCATTTTAAGAGGAATGCTGGGGTGATAACATCTCTCACTTCTTCTGTCCAAGGTCTGCCCAAGCCTGTTACAAAGTCATTATCTCAAATTACTCCTGTACTTCATTTTTAGAGGGTTTGGGCAAGATCCCCTGGCGTTGAAGCGCTGCCTAGAGCCTCACAAAGCCAATACTCTCTAAGGGGATAAAGGCTGAATCAACCTACTATCTCTACCTTCGAGAGTTTGCTGGTACCAGTTTCTTGGACAAATACAGCCAGGATTCTGGAGGCAGATTAGGATCTATTGCTGGCGTCTCCTTGCAAATCCCTAAAGGGTTTTTGACCCTTTGAAGTTTCGTCTATTTTGCTTACACAGAAGTTTACATGATTAAGTCAGGATTTTACAAGGCTCAACAAGGCAAATTTAGTCACCTCGGAACACTCAACACCAAAAAAAAAAAAAAAAGGTAAAATATCCAGTTGTCCTGCTACTCGTTTAGCTCCAGAAATAGTAGCATACTGTGATATTTACAGTGATTAGTTTAATAAAGGAGAAAAATATCTGCAAGATTGCTTCAACAGGGGAGAGTAAAAACATCCTCTTCCTACACACAGTTTCATATATGTATGTATGTATCTATTTATTTCACCATTTGATAGAGTAATTCACCTTCCCTCCATTCCCAATGATCGTAAATGCAGCTATGTTTCTCGGAGGGTGGATAAAATTTGCCAAAGTCCTTTCCAGTCTTTCTAACATTTCCAGCCTGTCTTCCCCCACCCTTATCCAGGCAACTGCATGGTTTTCACTGTCGAGCAACAAATTTGCTTAATCCTTCTCTCTGAAGTAAACTTGTGCAACACCACTTGCTAAAAGCAGCCCCGCATAATCCAAATCTTTGCTTGGAAGGAGAGGGCTGGGAACTGACATCAGAAGCAGAGCTCTTTCTTGGGGAATAGCTACCTATTTAAAAAAGTCGCCTGCAATCTAAGAGGGAGGGCTGCAGCTGAAGACTGTGGTTGCATCTGGCCCACCATATTTACATTACCTTTTGTGGAATACAACCTATCTCCTCTTCTCTCTCTTTTACTCTTTCTCCTTTTCTCTCTTCCTCTCTCCCACCAGAGGGAAGATCACTCTGCTAATGGGCTACTGCTGCACTGCTGCAGAGTTATTTTCTATAAAGGAAAGAATGATCTGCTCAGGCTTTGAGTTGTTGTTGTTGTTGTTGTTGTTGTTGTTGTTGTTGTTGTTGTTATTATTATTATTATTATTATTATTATTATTATTATTATTATTATTATTATTATTATTATTATTATTATTATTAATAAACCAGGCCTGGAAGGCTGTAAAGTTTCTGTAGCTGGATCAGTGCGTTGCAGGGACAACAAGCGCAATCAAGTGAGCTGCAGATTTATCTTCCTCAATTGATTTATAATTGATGAATGGATTTTCCTGCGCAGCTGCAGCGTGGTTAAAAACTATTGAAATGGTAGGTGTCCTGGGAGGTGTTATTTTGTAAGGCAGACAGTTAGGAGTAACTGGGTGCGTTTATCAGCAGGAGATCTGAGCAAGCAACATGATTACATTAGCTGTTAGTGGCTAGGATTCAACTTTCCATAAGGCCTTCAGCACCTGCAGTCTCATAGTTGACTCATGTGGAAATGGGTTCATGCTGGCTGCTGGTCGCATCAGGGCATTGATCTGGCACAGAGCAGATCTGCGCCCATCTCAATGGCAAGGTGTGCACTGCTGCCGTTCTGGCAGAAATTGGTCAGATCTGGTTTTGCAAGAGAAAGGGGAGCAATACCTTGTGGCATTTCTCTCTCACACATTTTAAGGAAGTGGAAGAGATTTTCATACCCTTTAAAATGGGAATATTTCATATTTCTGCTACAACTTTCCCCCTTCCTATAGGATGTATCTGGCAGTTAAAGCATTTGCAGTGTGTCTTAAAGAGACACCCCAAATTTAAAACTGGTACCAAGAGATACGCAAAGCTGTTATAATGCCTCTGGATCATAGGTGTTTACTACAGCTCTGGATGGACTTCAGGACCAGGTCCCCGGGGAGGCTTTCCATATGTTCTGCATTCACATCATAAACCATCTGGGCTTTGGTGTGGTACCTTGTTTTTGTGTTTCAATTTGGGGGGAAAAAAAAAAAAAGTATTCCGAAAGGACAAACCTCCATGCATCAGGACCTTCCTGCACCCTTTGTAAAGGAGCTTAGGGCTATATACAAGAAGAGGATGAGACTTAAATAGAATAGAAAAGACCTATTTGGCTTCTTGTCCTTGAGATCACTCAGCTTCAGGATTGTGCTCTTTTTTTGACCTTAAACTCATCCAACAAATCATGTACTGCCTTTCTTTATGTCTAGAAAGGTTTAGCCTTCCTAAAGGTGAGTAGATTATGCCTACCCGTCTTTGGGATGCTGACCCCAGCACGCCCCCACCCCAGGTCCCTGAAGGGCTCAGAATGTTACACCCTTCCCAAACATGCCTAGAACTCTAGCTGCTCGCCAGAGGTGGTCACCCTTGTCTTCTCCAGCCCACCTGAGATGCAGCTGTTCCTGCTGGTGACAGCACATCACAAATCCTGAAACCTTTGGAACAAGGACAGAAACCCATTCCCCAGACTGACTTAACTGCCAGGCAACTCAGCAGTATCCCTGGGCTGCTTCTCGCTCTCCCACGCCAGGTCCCTTGCCCCCTTTTTCAGCACAGCCCCATTAGAGGAGAGGGAGCGAGACCCACCCTCTCCCCCTTTTTCACCTCTCTGTAAGAGAGGGGCCACAGAGACTTTCCTGTAGAGGTAGGCTCCAGCATATGGACATTACCTTCCCTGAGCTTTGAGCTCTGTGTGTGTGGTGGGGAGAACAGATTTTAGCCACATTTTGACACTTTTTGTATTTCCTATCAGATAGCCACACACAGAGGAGGTGGCTTTGTGCCCAGGGAGCTGGGGGCAGCTGCCAAAATGCAGGTGAGGCTCCGTCCCACCAGTGGGGTGGTGAGAGGGAGCATAAGGGGGAAGCTACAGGATTTTATTCCTCTCTTTCTCTTCTTACTTGCTCTTCTGTTGAGCAGGAAGAACACTATTCTCAGCATATGTTTTTCCTGTGAAAAGAAAAAAAAAACAAACCAAAAAAACCCCCAACCCCAACCTCCCCAGTGCCGTGCTCAGTTCTATCAGTTTTTCATGAGATTTTTTTTTTTTCATGGATTTTCATTTGTTTTCTGATTTTTTAACTTATTTCTCAAATTTTACTCTGTAAGTCTGGAAGAGAGGGAATCATTTATAAAATAATGAAATGTGAGATAGTTACCTCATTACTCAGTTCCAGGATCTGGGGCTTTGAAGTAAAAAATACCAAAAAACCCAACCAAACAAATGTGAGATTTCCTGTAAAATACTGAAATCTCTTGACTTTAAAATATTTTTATTGTCAGCAAAGTGACAGCATAATTACATTTCTATTTCTCAATGTTTAGTCGATGTTAGTGTCTGTAAGCTAGATTTTCTGGTTTCACTGATCCACATACTTTTTAAAAATTCACATTAGAGCTTCAAAATGTGGTTATGGAGGAATACAAATCTAATTCCTCTGGATTTTTTTGTAGTAAATAATTGGAATTGCAGAATATTATTCATGAACATGTAAGAACACACCTTATGCTGAATTTGGAGCATTGACCATTACGAATAAATTCTTTATATTTTTTTACAACAGTTACAAAAATGATATAGTGGAATCCTCCAAACTGCCTTTGTGCAAAGCCCCTTCTGAATTACAAACACACATAATTCTACTTCAGCTGACTTCAGTGGGGGCAAAATACTCAAGAAGTAGCATTCGAATTAACTTTATATATAATAGCAAGAATGAAATTATAGTCCTGCAATTGGCATAACTGGAAAGAATGTTTACACAAACTAATAAACAGAAGAAACTACTCAGTTAAAAGCACAACATTTTTGATGTTTTAGAGGACTAGAAACAATAAAAATGTCTGTGGAAGTATGGTCTATAATAGCCTTGAAAAATCCATACAGCTGAGTCCAATTTCTGTTATTGAATCCAGTCCTAAAAAAAGTAGTAAAGTTGAACTATTCATCCTTAAGTTATTTTAATGTAGTGTGCATATAAGCATATTTTTATTAATGGAATAGGTTTGTGATTCTGAAGATAATAAGTCACAGTGTAAATCCATAGTAAACTTGTTTTCAAGCTAAAGAAAGGATTGGACAGCAGATAAATCTGTACATTTTATCTCTATTTTTTTCCTTTTATTTTATTCTAATCTCTTCTCTAATGCCTGAGAATATTAAGCATGAATGCATCAGGTACCTTTGTAAGTCAGTGGGAAACATGGCTACAGTCATCTTCCATTTGCTTCCACTATCACACTGTCATTAGAATATTATAATGTAAAAATATGTAATGAATATGCAGTAAAAAAACCTGTTGTGAGGAACAATATCTTTTAAAATATGTAAAATCAGTCATCACTGCTGAGAAAATAGTTCCTAAAATTTTCCTGTTGTGAATTAGGTACTTTTGCATTTAAAGAGAATAAAAGAATATACCAGTTCTAAAATCCAAAATCTAAAACGCACAGATTGAATGCAAGCCTATTTAATTAAACAGAAGAATTATTATTTGGGAAATGCCATCTTTTTAGCAGAAAATTGCTACCATGGATATCCACCTTCATACAGAATGAAGTCCAGTGAAAAAAAAAGTGTGTGGTCATGTAAATAATTGCTTCATTGTAAAACATATGAATAAGAACTAAATTAAGACCCCACAGCCATTGCTTATGTGATACCGACACTTCCAACTGCCCAAATTTAAAGGCTAAATAAATTAAGTGCTTTAAAAAAAAATCTATTTTTGTATATGATAATACTTAGGATTCCCCAAATTGGGTCACGTAGTGAAGGCCCAGAATCCATGTGCTTCTGGAGCCCAAGACTGTGATGATCATACCTCCAAAGTACACTGGGCATATGACACAAAGGCTATTCTCCTAGGCCAGAGCTGGTGGTGTTTGGGGATTTTCTTGCAGAAATCTGCTGTGAGGCACTCTTCCAGCTCCAGCTTGGTGCCGTAGCTTCTCTCCCAGTCTGTGCTTCCAGATGCAACTGGTTAGTAGATCACAGATCAGGTCAGGCAATTGCATTTGATGTGTGGAGGTCATATGTAAGACCCATATGTAAGAGAAAAGGAAAGGAGGGAGAGAGAGAAAAAAAAAATAGCACTGCCTTGAAAATGTGCAAGGCACAAGCACGGTAAAAGGAAGATGTGTTTGGAATCAAATGATATGAAATGTGAGATCTGATATTTCCTTATGTATGTTATTTCCATTTAAAAAAAAAAAGTAAAATAAGTTGTGCGGTAACTACCTCTTACCATCTATCATCATCAGTAAGAATCCAGCACTTTTTGTATAAACCTCATCAACTGAACTGAATGACCAATATGTTTGGTAGTGTCAGGCTGGGAGGAGCCAGGAGCATGCTGACTGCCAGGAGCCTAGCCAAGGCTATTCACCTCAGTTGCCAAAGCCATCAGATATTTCTGGAACAGCATCTACTGGTGGTAGAAAAAGAATTCTTGTCTCTTGTCAGGCAGACTTAGCCATCCCAGCAATTAGCTGATGTAGGGAGTAAAGAAGGGCAGCTCTTATGACCTAGATTGAAGGGAAATACCTAAGTAAATATCTAATATTTAGGGAAAGTAAATACCTAGTATTTAGAATACTCCCAAGACAAGTGTGGTGTGTTTATACACAGGAGAGAGGAAGAGGAAACCACTTTTCTACCAAAATCAGAGCTTTATAATGTTCAGCCAGGATTTGCCTACATCCTGAGACTCGGTCATGAACATTATATTACATATATGTGTAATATAATGTTGGCAATGCCCAAGTTAAAGGAAAACTATATATTTCTAAAATATATTTTACCTTGAAAGTGTGACATCACATTACTGTAGCTATACAGAATTACATGTTAAACATATTAATCTCTTCAAATAAGTTAATAATCCATGAATCAATACATCAGTATCTATGAGGTGACTTTAAGGGAATACGGTTGCTTTTATCTAAGAATGTAAACACATTTAGAGGTATAATAGATAAACTGATGTGAGGTTAGGCTTTCCATCAATTAATTTAAGGTCTATGCATACACTGCTGTTATACTCTGTAAACTTCTCTTACATGAATTCCTTGAAATGAAACCAAAATCTTCAGACAAAATGATGAATATATTCTTTATCCAACTATTCAGAGTTTATTGCCATGTATAAAGAGAATGGGATAGCCTTCATAGTAATTTGAGAAAAAAGTCCTTCTAAATATTTTTTTCCTAAGTTGTCAATAAATTTGCAGCAGTAAGTAACTGTACAGTGGGATTTCAACAAGTGCCTTCAAGATACAACCTTGAAGAGGAATCAGGAGCACTGTAAGGTGTTAAAGCCATTTTTGTCTCAGAACTTTAAGTGCATTCACATTTTTACATCAGTATTAAGTATATCTTGGGTAAAGATAGTAACTGGTGTTACTCAAGAGGTGCTGGTGAATTTACCAAGAGAAATTTGGCTGGGTGAGTTTAATGGAAATTTCACATGAGAAACAGTTCATGTGTTTGATGTGATTACACACAAACACAGGTAAACAGAAAAACTTTGAAATGAATGAGAAATAATGATACCGGATGGTTAAAAATAGATAATGCTCAAAAATGAACACCTATATGTTTATATATGCTACAGATGGACCTGGAAATTAGATTCCTATTTAAAGATGGATAGCATTTTCTTATGTAAGATTCTTGTATGTTTCTTATTGTTAGATGTAATCATTCAGACAATAATTTTTATGACTGATGTCTGCTTCCACTGTGTGTCTTGCTTTTATATAAAATGAAAGCTTCAACAAAACAGTTTAACTGTTTCCAGGAATGATGCTGGAGAGAAATTCTTTGATTTGCTGATATTAAATATCTGTCACCTTATTGAATAAACTACCTTAGTGTAAATGATGTAAACTTAGGAAGGAGGATATCTTGAGGCCAAAGAGGTGTATTTTTTTGGCTTTCCCTGTAAAAATGCATACTTATTTGGCAGAATTGTCAATGGGTGTACTTGATATAATAGCTTGTAGTTTAATTATTTGTAAAATTAATCTGTAGTGTGCATGTTCAAGGCTGTCAATCTCAGAGCAGAGCTAAGCATGTCATTCTCTATAATTATTCCTCTTATGTGCCTCAGTAGCTCTAGAAGCAAGCACAAGAAGACTGTCTTTTTTTCTGCTCTCATTCCTCCTTCATTGCCATCCACACCACTTCAGGGTAGTCTGAAGAAGGACAGATTAATCAGCCTTGAATAAAAGTCTGAGTGTGAAGCAGAACTGGGACAGGAACAGGTATCTGCGGGACTTAGGATCTGAAGGAGGTGGCAACAGGTTCTGGAATATGTAATGGACAAGGTCAGGTAGTAGAAACAAAGGAAATTAGGTGAAAGGTGTAACAGCTTGTGCAGAGGAAAACAATGCGGTACAGTATGACAGGTTAGGAAAGAACATAAAAGGTTGATAGCCACTAAAACACCTAATCTTCCAGAACCTGGGGTTGGACCCAGGTTTTCTATTTTTTCAGGGTTCCTCTGCTACTTGCTAAATAATGGGGACATCATTGGCAATATAAATCTCTTATTCCCCATAGCAGTGGGTCCACAATCACTGATGATTATTCCCTTGTCTCAGGTGACAAACTTCTGCTGGAAGTCGGTTTTCAGCACTGTTGTCCACAATGTAAGAATTGGAAAGATTTCATGTGATTAACATTTTTGTCAGACTAAGAAACAAAGATGTGATTATCTTCCCCCCCTCACCCCCAGGCCCTGCATCATCCCACTTGTTGATCTGCTGGATAGACAGATCTCTGAGAATAAGGCGCTGTTTCAAAAACTAGCCTTTACTTGTGGATTTCCTAACTTTTCAATGTTTGGCCTTGCGGCCCCAGTGTTTTGTTTAAACTTGATTCTTGAATGCAGAAAATGATAGAAGAAAATGACACAACTGGGCTTTTTGTCACTCATCATCCATATTATGACTCTTTATACATATATGTGTGTGTGTGTGGGTAGGTGTGAACGTACACCTATATGCACTTTATTTTTGCATATATATGTTTTTATGTGTTCTTTCTTTTCATAAGTCTTTTTGTGGGCTGAAGATGAAATAAAGAATAGTAGAGACTTACATAATCCTATAAACAGTTATTCTGGTGAAGTAATTTACCTTATTTGAGTGACGACTGTCAAATCTAGCATCAGAATTTGTGACATTGATGTTTGGATGTGAGAGTTTCTAGGACTGCAGCTATTTGCTGTAGCCATTTAGAGACTTTGTTTCTTCCAGGAGTGCCAGTGCTACAATATGCTGTAACTAACTGATTGCAGCAAGGTTCCATGCTAAATTTATATATACAGAACTCCCATAACTATAAAAAAATGTATGTAGATAGCTAGTGTCAATGCAGGCACTGAGCCATTTGTAAGTTTAAAGTTACTGGTTTACATTAACATTTGCAGCATTTGAGCCTTGGTTATTTTGTTATTTTCCTAAATGTTAAAGCAACATGGACAAGTCAGGGCTACATACTGCCAGATGTGTTAGTCCTGCCAAAGTATTGGTAGTGTACCTAATGCTTTCCTTGACCCAGTTGGTCAGTCAGTCAGTGATCCTCTTTCCAAAAATACTCCTAGTAATGAAAACAAACCTAACAATATACTTTTCTCTTACTTTCTTTCATCTAGTCCAGAGAAATGAGGTGTGACATAACGCATATAAAGAAATAAACGTCTATCCCTTGATGCCATCCAAGAAGAAACAAAATGGAAGACTAGGAAATCATATGAAGGAAAATTTTAAAGATCTCTCGGTTCCCAGCTGTGTAGATTAATAATCACACTAGCAAGAATTCTGATCTCTGGTTTCTATCTTTGTACACATATATCCCTGTTTCTCCTGGTATTTTACACACAAATGTGTACATGTGTGTGCACTCACACTTCTCTCTTGTATGATGGAGATTGTTACTTATGCACATCCGCAGGAAAGCTTGACTTCAGATGCTTTATTTCAGAATGTTTGGTAATCTTTGATTAGTATTTTTGATACCAAAAGAGTTATTTCAAAACATTTTTGCAATGGCCAATCAACAGTGCTAAACGTGTATCATGTCATATAAAACCTGTCAACCTAGGATAATTTAGGTATCAGATTAGGAGATAATACTGCCATTTTCATGAAGGCGATTCAAACTTGTTCGAATAGGCCTGAGCCTGATATACTTTCTACAGCTTTACAGTTAAACATTTCTCACTTAAATGTGTTCCTGTCTTGCCAGTAGCCAAGCTTTGTGCTTCTTTGACATCATATAATAAGGTTTCATTTGTTTACAAAAATGATAAAATGTTGTCTGGATATAGGAAAGATTGAGAAAACAAGCAAGACAAATTTAGGGATACCTTCTCTGCCCTGTCAGTTGCCTCACTGTCTTGCACAGGACAGCAAACTCCATTGCATATGCCCTCTACGGCTTTGTCTCAGGCAGGGACCCAGGCACTGTAGTTCACTGAAGGAGCTCTGTTCTGTAATGCCCTGCTGTTTGCCACCACATCAGGGAACATAGCATCTGAGGGTGAAGCTGGCTACTACTGGCTGGAGATGTCTTTCTTTCCACTGAAGTCACAGCGAAAGAGCTGCCTTAGGCTGAGGAAATCCCAGGCTCGTGAAAAAATTGTGCTCAGGTTTGCCTCTAAGAAGGCAGTATTTTATTTGGTAGCATTAAAAACAAACGAAAAAGGACACAGAGAGCCAAACTGCATAGGACTTCACATTAGAAATTGGAAAGATTTCTTCAGGATGGCCCAGGGAGAATTCAGTTTTGTCTTCCCAAGACTAAAGAGTTTGTGCCTGATGTGGGGAACTGGGGGCCAGCTCCAGTGGGCCAGGCGTGGCGATCCTGCTCCATCCAGAGGGATGAGGCAGTTGTGGCTGCATTATCTGTTTGCAGCAGTGTTGTGCTCAGTTTCACTTTCACCCTCCCAAGTGCATTCCTCTAGCAATCCCAGCAATCCTCTGTCCCAGGCAGCTGTCTATTTTGCCTTTGTGTATAAGCCAGCCTTAACCCCCCCCCCCCAAAAACGTAAAATAAGAAAATTATTAAAATGATTGTTTATGTCTCATAAGAATCCACTGTAATATTTTGCTTAAATATCTCTAGATTTTATAGGTTCCTCTTTATAGACATTAATAGCTTTTTACTCAACAAGTTTTCAAAGGTCTGAGTGAGTACTGTGGATGTTTAGATTATATTGTTATGATAGCTCCTTATAGGCAAATATGAAAATTCACAGGAGCTTAAGTAATGTGTAAAAACCCTCAAACATAATACTATTAGAGAGCGCCTTAAATGTCACCAAAATCCTGAGAGCCTTAGAGAAATATGATGGAAAAAAAAAAAAAAAAGGATCAATTAGATACAGTATTTTGTGATTTTTCCCTGGAATTTATTGACACTTGTAATTTTAGGTTATTTTTTGCAGTCTGCTTTGATACTGATAGAACCGGGCTCTTCACTATTTCAGGTTAAGCAATAAACTTCTACCAAACCCAGGGGCATGACGTGCAATAGCTAAATGTGACACTTCTTTAGACTTCTGACAATTGATTAAATCAAGCGGCTTGTGCTGGTTTGCAGACATTAACAAAAGTTCACTGAAGTTGTCAGAAAATCTCCCTGTTATTTAATTGAGAAGTGGATGAAGTTGTAAGTGGAGGTATTTTTTCATGTTTAAAATTTTTTGATAAAGAAGAATTTATGCTATAATTTTTCAAATCCTTTCTTGTCTCTAGAAGGTGAAATGGCTAATGCCTTGAACATTTTGACTTTTTAGGATGGACAATATACTCAATTAAATTAGGCCATTTTTCTTGCCAATGATAGGTTGAGATATTTTTGCACGCTATTATTTTTTGAGATTGCTTGTGAGATAGCTTTGGGAGTGCCTTTAAACAATAACCTGAAAACAAATGTGATTATTTAGTATATTGTTTGATAGAATTAAATTCTTATCAAAACCATGTGACTAAACATCAGAGTGACTTGACAGCACTTTTGGTGTTCTAGTTGAACTCAGTTTAACCTGAGTTTTTTTTTGTTGTTTCTCATTTGTTTGATTGGTTGCCCCTGCTCTCCTTGCCTTTTTTTTTTCCTTCAAAGAATGGCAAGTCTAGTTTGATGATTTGGCCAAAAATATTTACTTCATGGATTACATTATGAATTGATTATACCTGTAGCTAAAGAGGGAGGGTGAATTCCCAGAAAGCTAATATTTCTTGTTAAGCAAATCTGGAATATAGATTAACTGCAAGTACCAAACATGATGAAAGTGAATCTGGAATTTCTTATGTCTCCTCTAGTAAAACATAAACAGATGCAAAATGTCCAACATCATATTTTTGGTCACTGTTTGATGCTTGTTGTTATATCTAAACTTCCAACATCAGGATGAATTTCCTATACATTGAGAATTCTACATTGTGCAGCTTCAAGATTTTGTTTTGAAGAAATTTATTTAACCCATAACCAGTTTGGAATAACCCCTTGAGCTTTATATTCACTACAGTAGAACATTAAGAAGGTCTTGACAGCAGAATAAATTCACTTAGCTTATTTGTTTAGCTTAGCCATTTGTATGTATTTGCTTGAGGTGAGACACTGAAAGTAAATCAGTTAATTTGTGCCTTGATTTTGTGTCTTTAAAGAGTCTTGTAATAATAACAATAAAAAATAGAACTCCCTGAAAATTTTCTCTGTGAATTGAACTTTTGAATAAGTTTACTCCCTGGCTAAATCTCATTCAGAGAGTTGCCTTCCTTTCAGGACAATCATCTTTCAGCAAATCCACACAGGAATATTAGTCTTATTTCATTTAATCACCAAATCCTAATGACTAAGTATTCACTTCATTAAAGGCACTCAAAAATTCTGAACAGCTGTTTCCTGCCACTTGGCTGAGGACAAGGTGGAGAAAGACAAGCAATCCAATCCTCAGTAACTCTCAGTTGTGTTCAACATAATTCTGCCACATAATTGTACTTTCATAATTTTATTCTTAAACTAGAATCTGAATACAAAGTAGGTTCTGTGACTTACAGGTTTAAATTTTGATATTTATAAACTCATATTGTACACAGGAAAAGTTCCAGAGATTTTAATAATAATCTCAGACTAATTATTTGATTTGTCAATTGTGCTTTCTCTTACTTTTTATTTTTTTATTTTTTTTAAAGCATTTTAAATTGCAATAGTCAAATGGATTGAAGAGGGAGGTATAATTAACATACTAATTGTACATACAAATGACTGATTGGTTACTTGCTCTGTTTCCTGTTCTGGTTCAAATACCAAATTCTGGAAAATTAGGAACTCTCTGCCAAAGATCACAGTGACTACACTATGGTCTTTTTAAAGCTGGTAGTAATTTTTATGCACTGAAGTTAAAAAGAAAAAGTGATTACAACTGAAGGGTGACTTTAAAAAATACCTATCTGATTGTAGGAACTATCAGGCCTGCTCCCTGTGAAAGCAAGTGCTAAAATATCAAATCATAAATCAATATTCCAAGGCCAGAATCTAAGTAGATATAAATCAGTGAAGGTATACGGACTTCAGCTAAGCTGTTCTTATTTATACAGCTGCGTCTGGCTATTGGGTGCTGCAAAAATGGCAAAGTTATCCAATTTGATCATAATTCAGGAGAACTCTTGGATAAAGATGTGCTTGTCCTTGGAAACAGAATTTAGCATTCTGTACAGCCCATGGGGAAGATTACATATGTCATGATGGGATCAAACCCCATCCACCAGCCCAAGAAATGCTGATCAGGGCTTTGTGAATTCCTGCTCCTCCCTGGGCACAAGCAGCCCAGCCCAGGCATCTGCACCCGCTTGTGCACCACAGCTATGTGTCCTCTCTCCAATATAAAGCTACTGATGGTTTTCTTTGGAAGAATGAGCAGGACGTAGTCTTTTCCATAAAGGAAATCGCCTGCCCAACAGCTGAACAGCTGCAGAGCCAGCAAATTGTTGCAAATTTTGTTTTGTCCTGTGTAGATCCTGTGCCAGTTCGGTGTCCATCCTTGAGCCATGGACGTGGCATGTACAGAGCTGCATATCCTATTCCCACTATATAGGTTAATTAATGGAATAAATTGCATAAATTTTCCCTTGCCTTGAGGTTTTAAAATCGAGGCATAGCTTCTCATGATGCTGTTGGCAGCTTGATTATATTAATGCTTCTTGGGCATAGTCTGTGGGTTGTGATCCAAGTCAGGCAACTCTGCCAGTAGGTACTCATTCACAGGGCAAGAAATATCAAGCCCTTACTAGATGGAGTCTCTCAGGGGAGTCAAGCCTAGTTTGGAATTCCCATCAGGTTGGTAAACAAGGTGCCCAACTCCTCATCCCAGCTCCAACTAGAGCAAATCTGAGCACCACAAGGTTCACGTTGCCTTCAGGGCTAGGAAGCAGCCAAGGAAAAGTGTTTGGGTACTAATTTTGGACTCAAATTTGGCCTAAATGCCACTCCAGGTGCTATTTTCCTGATTGGCTTGCTCCTCTAGACACTTGCCCCCCGGTCTTTGAACAAGAATGCTTTATTCAACTTGTTAAGTTTGACCAGCTGCGGCTCTAGGTAAGGAGACATTACTTAGAAAGTAATGTACTGGTTTCCTCTTGATGCACTTTGTAAAATATGTGGTCTTGTCTGCTTTTTATCTTTCTGTACATAATACTTGGGGTTACTTTACTGTTTACTATACAGTTTTTGAGAAAGGTTTTCTATTATTCAAATAATATTCAAATTCTCTTTGCTTTTCTTTTACTTGGTGGAGACAGAAATTGTAGCACAACGCTTTTATAGAAATTTTTAAGTAAGGATAACAAAGAGACGACAAGTAGATAGGTGATATTCTGACACGACTGCATAGACATTTGTTTCTCTATCTTGGTTACTGAGCTTATATTTACCTGTTTGCAGTAAAGATGAACATCATGGGGAAGTGAAATAATATTTGCTCAATGTTTCTTTTCTTCTTCAAATCCCATTGCAACACTGTAGTTTTTCTTATTGATGCTGTTCATTTAATCAGTAACTTCATCTCAATGGGTTTTCATGCCCTGAAGAGATATATGGGCTTACAAGGATCAGATGGTGTAGGCATATAAAACTGGGAGACTTCTTGACTGCGTAGATGAGCCAGAAAACTGCAAAACCGTCATCTGCGGTTTGCTAAAGACTAGCTATTCTCAGAACTGAACACTGCCTTGCTTTCCCAACAGGAAAGATAAAAATGCTAAAGTTTTGAATACATTTTTCCTTTTTGGAACTTTCAGCTTCTCTGGAGGGAGCTTTTCATCCGACATGAATGCTAATGATTGCAAAAAAGCTAGTTTTGCTGTTAGATCCCTGGAGGAACTGAAGGAGGTTTAACAGCCTTCAGTCAAGTGTCAAATTTTTCTGTACAATGTGGGGGGATGGTTAGACACTTCAGACTGGCCCCCGCTGCAGTCAGTAAGCAGATCCAAAAATGTCCTGCAACATTTTGCAGGAGAGAAATGTCTTTTATCTTGTTCAGGTAAGTGCTCTGCTGACGGCTGTGTCAGGCCTATAATAGTCAACAGCAAATGAGGATCTGCAACACAGAGTACAGGCTGACATTATCAAACAATCCAGTCCTTCTAAAATCAGATGGAGAGAGATGCCACTCCTTATTTTCCAAAATGCAGACTGAGAAGTTAAGCAGGACCTGCACAGCTTCCAGTCACTCTCTGCTAAATTTATGACCTCTGACTAAGCTGTGTCCTGCCAAGGAGGAGACAGCTTTTGGTATGTGCAGTGGCACTGCAGAAGTCTCGGAAGCTCCACTTTAAAAAGTTCAGATCCCCACAGTGTTTTTGTCTTACGTTTAATATCTTATTGGAGACGTCAAAGTCTGAGATAATCATCCTGAGCTCCTTTTACAGTCAGTAGCGGATAGATCCTTAGCTAAAGGCCTAAGGACTTAGGTGCATGCAGTTACCTGGGTGTATGAGGAAGCACTTAAGGCACATACATTGTTTTATAGAGCTGGGTCCTAGTCATGTCCTCAGAAGTTGCAAGTACAGACAAAGCTATGTAACCCTCTCCAGGCTACTTCTGTCCTGAACTGCAGGGGTCTCTGAGGTAGTTCAACTTCCCTTCTCATTTGCTCCATGACTTCTGATAAGACTCCCACCTGGAACAAAGGTAGAAGATATGGATGTCATTAAAATCAACAACTGGTTGGTATACCCAGGTTGCTTAAAATCTGGTAGATGTGATTTTACAATAAGAAGGCTACCAGAACAATAGAGTGAGTTCAGATTTTTTGACAACTTTAGCAAAATGAAAGAAAACAACTCAGGAATTTTTAAGATAAAATACTTGCATTTTCCTGATTAATTTAGTAGAATAAAGAAAGTTTAATTTTTCTGAATTGACTTTATTTTAATATTCCTTTGAATTTGGCTTCAATAACAAAGTGAAAGTAAAAAACCTACCCCAAAACAACCCACCCCAGATATTTCTTATATGTGTGAAACTGTTGAATGAATCACAGTTTGTCCCTCCACATGAAGAAAGGCTGTCCTGTTCAGCTGATGGGTGAGTCAAACACAGTGGGTGCAAAGAAAGCTTGTAGAGAGCTGTGCAGGGTAACTACTTTTGACCATGCTTGTCACCACGCCACTCACTAGCTGCATGGAATGATCTATTGCTGCTGCTGTGGCTCACACAATCTTTTTTATTTTTTCTTTCCCACATGCTTTTCTTGCCCAACGGCATCTGTTTTTGTTCAAAGAGGCCTATGCCTTCCCTCACCTTGATGCTCCATTGCTGTCTCTTTCTGGCAAAGAGCTCAAAAGATTTGGCCGGAAGGTTGCACTCAATCAATCCTGCCTTTAGGGTGTCCTAGAAGCACTTTCTTGGATCACCATTGCTTCCTCTTTCCACACTCCACTTCCCTGCATAGGAGGTACTTGAACATATGTACATCATTGATCCAAGCCATATGTCCAGTCCATTACACCTGGGCTTTCCATGTGGATACACTGCAGGAATTCATCACTGGTCAGCTTAGTGTAGCATCTGACTCAGAGCAAGACACATAGGTGCCTCAGGTGGAACTTCTCCAGCTGGCAGATGTGGTATGTCAAAACCTTGCGTCTGTTCAGCACAACAGCCTTGTACAATTTTAGTCTGCATTGTAGTCTGATCTGACACAGATTCCATATTTACTTAGTAAACCTGGCAGACAACTCCTGTAATTCTATGAATGCAGGAAACTACCTTTCCATCAACACTGGTGCAGTCATTCAAAATAATTTGAATGCAAGTGAACTCATGTGCAACAAACAGCTCATTCTCACTGTGTTTAGTGAAAGGAACAGCATATTCTTCTCCATGTTGATTGACACATCATCAAATTTTTCTCAAATTTATGATTAGTCAGATTTTTTTTTGTTTGTTTGTTGTGGAAGTAGCATATTTGTATGTCAAGAAGATCAGAAGATCTTGGCTGATGTGAACCATTGTTGTGTAATGATGAGCATACCAGCGTTCTTGTCTACTCTGCTTGGTAACCTTAGGTCTCCTGCAGCTCAAAAGTGAGTCCTGATATTAAGGCTGAGGTTGCATTCATTTTCTCTGACATCTTGGAATAAAATAACATTTTTGTAATTAAATACATCAAGGACAACAGAGAATGCTCCATTTCATAAGCAGTGATTTAAAGAAAACAAAATAAGAGACAGTCAGGGAGTTTCTGAATGAAAAAATAAAGGCAGAAAGAAGAGGAAGGAAAGCAGGGGAGAATGAAGTCAAAGAGAGGTGGATGTGAGTGGTGTAAATTGACAATGATCAAAAAAGGAAGGATATTGAGGTTAAAAACTGAAGAAAGAAGCTTGTCATCATGGCCCTTAGCAAAGGAGTGGATGAAACTACATCATAACAGCCAAAGCACTGTGTAAGCAAGATGTTGCACTCAAATCACATCCAAGTGAAATTAAAGGGAGCTTCAGTTCTAGGGGTATTGGGGGTAACAGCCTTTCAGACATACTCTCCCAAAGGAAATGTTTAAGTATTGTGCATAAAAGATTTTTGTAAAAAGGTATTTACATCATGTCCTGGTATAAGAGTGGAACAATAAGTGGCAGTTACCAGTTTGATATTTTTCCTAAAATTAGGAGCTCAGTTCCATACATTCATTTTAACAACAAAGACTCTGCTGTACAAAGCCTCTGTCTTAAAAACTCTTTGGTGCCAACTTTTCATGATAAATTTACTAATTGAACGCCGGATTCATCACCATGTTAATTCAGCTTCGCATCTGTGTATCTAATAGGATTGGATCACTGAATCTGAAGGAAGAAATGGATTGTCGTTTGTGTGCTTAAATATTTCGTTTTTTTATTTCCCCAATTGCACAAGTCTATAAAAGAGCATGGCAGTTCAAGAACCACTTGAAGTTCTGCAGAGTTTGGACTATGACAATGTCAAAGAACAGCTGATATAACTCTTCACATGCATTGCCTTATCAGCAAAATATTCAAGAGTGCCTTAATGACAAATACACAGAAAACATTTGGCTTGGCCTCATTTGTTTTAAACAATTGACAAGATAACACCATGTTATGAAGAATCTAACTGAAGATTTGGAATAAATAATTATAGTCTCCCAACAGGAGTTCCAGGGTCTTTTTTGAAGCAGCAGTATTTTTGGATTACAAAACACTGATAGAAGTCTCAGTACTGTAAGCCACATGAAGAAAAGAAACCTCAAATTAAGAATGATAATTACAAATAAGAGACATTTCTTCTTTGTTTTTTTTTTTTTTTTTTTTTTTCATCAAAAAATGCCAACTTGGCCGCAATTTAAAAGATATGAAACAATGTTATCAGAATTTTTTCCCATGTGAAATATTTGCACAGGAGATCTAGATACTAAGAGTATGCAAGTATAGTGCTGTAGCATGCAGCATCAGGTAACAACCTTATCTGAGGAAGCAGATGACTGCTTTTTACTGCAGTCTGATTTCAAAATTGTCCAATAGACTATCTTGAAGAATTTCTTTCTTTCCTGAAGAAAGGAAGAAAAAATCAAAAGACATAACTTCCATTTTCTCTTACAAATTTTAAGCATTTCTTGCAGATGTTCAAGTGCTGAAAGAATAATTTTAAATTATAATCTGAATCTACGGGAGGAAGTTTAAAGTATATTGACTGTTCCATATTGCAGTAATCATGCTCTCATGATTAAGAAGGATCAAACAAAAATAATAATCCAAAGTGATTAAAACATGCCTCCTGAGTTATAAATCCATACATAAACATATAGATAAGATAAAAAAAATTGTAAGATGAGATCGCATTGATTGCAGTGATTTACAGGCGTAGCTTTTTTACCGTGGATTTAGGAGCCTGACTTTGGGCTTCTAAGTTTACAAAGGGCTACTACCTTGTGATAGGAAGCTGTTGTATGTGCTGAAGGTAAGGCATTCTTGTTTCAGTGAATGGGAAACTTTGCAATTGTGTCAAAATATTCTTAGACTGAGTGCCATAAACTCTAAATTAGGCATAGAGATATAAGGTCAGCTACTACATTCATTTTAATTTTAGGAAAACCATGGGGATTTTAGTAGGTTGATTTCAGTGAATTTTCAACAGATGAAAGTTTAATTATTTTGGAATTAGAGTCTTGGAGTCTCTGATGTAGCTTTTTTTTGATACAAAGGAGCTAACAAATTACCTCAAAGTATTGGTTTTTCACTTCTAATTTTCTATGTATTAACTAACAAAAAGCTCAATTATAATGGTGCAATTGAGTAACCTAGCTGCAAGGCATGAATAGCAGAGAGAGAATTTGAGTTATAGACAAGTCAGTTTCTGGGTTTTCCTTAATACTTTTGAAAATATAAAGTGAAAGAATAGAAAGTGAAATATAATGTAAAACTTTCCTGTTAAATTGTACAGGATGTAATATTTATTTGCAACATAGAAAAAAGTCCACATCACCTTACGTCACAGTAGGAAAATAAAACATAATATTGCTATCTAAATGAAAATAATAATCGTATAGTCTTTCCTTCATTTGATGTTCTTCGTTTGATGTTATTTAAATGGAATTTAATACAAATTTAAGGACACCCAGGCTTAATGCAACAAATAATTCTAGGTTATCATCACCTTTAGTTATTCTTTTATGTAAGTTAATACTGATTCTGATTTTGAACAGACTTGACAAGTACACAATCAGGAGTTTTTTTAAGATCTATTTTCTTTTGTAAGTATTTCTTCTGAATTTTAAAACTGCATTGAAATTCTACATTAATATTTCATCTTTAATGATGTATATATGAAAGTCTGATGTTGTTATTCTGTCTGATTAAGAAGAACCATATTTTTTTCAATTAAGAGTCAGAAAGAGATGGGTGTTTATGCTTTTAACAACTGGCATGGCCAAAGGGCCTATTTTCAGAAAAAGCATAGCATCTCGCTCACACTTTTCCTGGAAATGTATGCATATATTTGTCACAGCTACTTAAGTGCTTTGTTTTACCTAAGAATGGGTTTGCTATACTTCAGATGGGGTAGCTTTCTTTTTGTCAAATTCAGACAAAACACTGGAAGCTAAATTAAGTAATGTGTATTTCTTACCACTTGGGAAACATAGTAGAAGAGTCGGGTTTTTTTAATTTTTTTTTTTTTTTTTCTGTCTCACTATGACTGACAGTATTTGCTTTACTTGTGGATCCTACTATGTCATGTTTCCTCCAGAAGGAACTGGCTGGGGCTGGAGGCTGCCCTTTCCCTGGAGAGCCAAGATTGGGACCGACTTACTGGCCAAGTGTTTGGAGGACAGTAAGAATTTGTCCACTGCTGAGATGAGCAGGGACAGACAGAAAGCAAGGCTTTGCAGGAGGCATGAAGAAAAGCTGCCAAAAGAGTCAGAGAAGTGTTTCTACTGATCTACAAAGGCAATGTACTGGAGTTTAACCTGGAAGGAAGCACTAATGTGCACATAGATAGAGGTTTATAAGGATCTTTAATTCTATTTCATCCTATCTTGGCATTATGAATTTTACCTGTTTTAAAAAGGTGATTGCCATTTGTCTAAATGCAACTGTCATTTATGTTTAAATACAACAAATACAAGATATTTGTAAATACAACTCCTGAATTTATAAGACCTTTTGGTTTTATGCAGGTGCTTCACAGTTTTACCACAAAGCTTCTAAATCTTTTGATTGTGAAGCTAATTTTAGAGTCTTGGAAGGAACTTACATACTGATGGAAGGCTCAAGATACAATATTAAAGTATAAATAAAGAGCCAAATATATATTTTAAAAAAGAAATGTGCTTAGCATTAGCTGCCATTATTTTCAGTATTAAACCCTGGCATCAAAAACCTGTGATGTTTGCTTAGGTTTTATGCATAATGTGTGGTTTGTAAAGCAGTGCAAGAAACCTCCCAGTTCCCGGCCTCTGCATGAGTTTTTTGTTCTCACACACTTGAAATATTAGTTCTATAAGTAGAATTTTTAATTTTCACTGTTAGGCTTAGAGTCTTTCACAGCTAGGATCTAGTTAATGTATGACTTTCAACTTAATCTTCTTGCTTTCTTTTAGTCTTAGTTCTTGGCATTTTTCTTTAAAATGAGTTAAATTATAAGTCAACTGACATCATTCGGAGATACAAGATAAAATAATCATATGAATCTGAGTTTGACAGACATTTTCTTCTTTTATTATTTTCTGGTATTTTGTTTTTCAAGTAACTGAACTGTATGTGCCCATCAAATACTAAGGTCAAAGGAAAATACAACATTTTAAATAGGAATTTAGTCATGACACACATTTATAAAATGTGACTTTAATACACTACTCTGTGTTTGTAAAAGAAATGATGGATAAAATAGTAGCTCATTCTGTTCCAAGTAATCCTTCTTGCTGGTGACTTGTTCCACATCATACTTATGGGTAATCAGGCTACTGGAATAAAGGCTACTGTATCCCTTGTACAGTATTTCACCTATAGGAGAACTGCAATATTTTAACTATGTTTCACTACTTGCTGCTTTATAATCTACACAAAAGTAATAAAATGGTTTAATAGCAGAGTGTTATGATAGATATCTTGTAATAACATAACCTCATTACTTTTATGGTAATCCTGTAGAAAAATTGCAAATAGCATAATTAATATAAATACACTTTCCACTAAATTAGAGTGTATTTTGTCATGTAGAAAAGGCTTACACCTCCACAGGTCAAATAAACACGCTGATCTGATTTCCAGATTTCTTTTTGTCCTACATGCTTTCTCAGAAGATTGTGACTGCCTCTCTCAGATATAGAGCCTGCTACAATAATTCATCCCTTTGTCATGTGAACATAGAATCTTCACAGAATTTTGTGTAATGTGTTGTGTGAACGGCTTTGAATCATGGTTTGAGAGTGGTGTTCCACCGTCAACTCGGCCATGCTCCTGCTGCAAGGTGTAGTGTAAGGCTCTGGGTTTGGCTTTGACCTACATAGTCTAAAGGCAGCAAGGTGGAAGAGCAGTCTCTGTCCATGGCTTTTTACATTGGATTTGCTTTCCAGATTGGCCTACCTGAAGGTATTAGTCTTTGTGTCATGCTAAGAAGCTTAGCTTTCCCCACAGGTTTTTCTGCAGAGTGGTGTGAGATTTGACTATAGTTCAACGTTGGTCATGACTACATTTCTGCACCAAGTGAGGATTTCTAATATGCATATTCCTTGGAGCAGTTTATTAATGTTTACCTGCACTGTAGAATAGAAGTATGTTATTTATATTGGCATAACTAAGTTATGGAAATACAAATAGTTCTAATTTATACTGCTGACACATGGCATGGGAATTTGCTGTTGCTTTTTCATATTTCACTTAACTCTTATCTTAAATAACTCATAGCAATGTCAAATAAGGAAAGCATGATGTATTTTTTGCAAACTCTGATACAGAAGGGAAATTGTTCGAAAATTATTTTATTTCAAAGAAGCCCAGGCAGCTGTATCTGAACTTCCTAACAGCTCTAAGTGATTATCTTTAGAGAAAAAGCAACTGGCCACAAGCTGAGCACTGGTTTTATAAAGGATCTTTGTCCTGGGATACTTGCACTTTTCTGGAGAATGTGTTTCTAAGACCCAGTAGCCACCTTGATATCTGTTGATTTTTATTATGCAGTTTCAAAACAGACACTGCAGATTGTTGTGGATTCAGACTTTGACCATAGTTAGTCTGAATTATAAATAACTTCACCTTAGTTCATACATTTCCTTTAAGAACAGAGTCCCATGTAGTCTAAATAATCTGCTTCTCAAGAGTCTTGGAGCTTAAGTGCATTCATTCATAATCTGGAGAAAAGGAGACTGAGGAGAGACTTTATCACTCTCTGTAACTACCTGAAAGGAGATTGCAGAAAGGTGAGTGTCTGTCTCTTTTCCCAAGTAATGAGTGATGAGACAAGAAGAAATGGCCTCAAGTTGCTCCAGGGGGGTTTAGATTGGATATTAGGAAAAAATTCTTCACCTAAAGGGTTGTCAAACATTGGAACAGGCTGCCCAGGGAAGTGGTGAAGTCACCATCCCTGGAGGTATTTTAAAGATGTGTAGATGTGGTACTCTAGGCACATGGTTTAGTGGTGGACTTGTCAGTGTTAGGTTTATGGTTGGACTTGATTATCTTAAAGGTCTTTTCCAACAAAAAAGATCCTATGATTCTATGGTTCTATGATTGTTGCAAGATCAGTTTTGTAAAAGCTTGGTTAAGTGTCTTTAACATACAGACTAATTCCCAAATACCTCCTTCATCCTCATTGTTCAGGCTAGTCTATTATTTATTGATGGCAGTCATCCATCCATGCTGGTATTAACTGACAATTTAAGAAAAATATTCACAAATATTTTTTCAAAATTTTTAAATGGCACTTTCTATTTGATGCACTTGCATCTTATATATTCGTGCTGCATAAACACTACTTTGAGATAAGTTTTATTCCTGTAAGTGTTCACTATAATTAGAGAAATGCAGTCAGGACTAATGTGTTAAAGAAATAAAACTCAATTTGGTTTTGATGAAGGTAGAAATAACTTGTCAAGATTAGATCATGCAATTAGGGTATAGAAACAAGACCATGTGGTGTGGATCACCTGTCACTAACCTTTAATAACAAACAGAAAAATGGTTGCTATAAATATTCCATCAAATAGTCAATCTCAACACAACTCATAGATCAAATACATCAATATGATTGTTCACTGAAAAGTGCCAGACAGAAAACGCAGTCAGTCACGATGATCTCCTTGCAGATAGTTCACTCTTAGAGAACGCTCTGAAAGAGGAAGGTGCAGGTGCCCTTGACTGTGGAGAACTGTTCTGAGTAGTTTCCCATGCAGTCTTTACTCTTCACTTGGTCTTAGCATTACATTAAACTATGTAATGATAATGTGAGATGGTCAGGTCTTAAATGTCAACATTAGGCTTTACAATACTCAGTTAAACATATCATCCTCTTTTTTAATAAAACATGTTGTTTACTAGCTTGCTTAGAAGAAATAAATACCTGGATGAAAACCAGGCAGTTTTAGTTCAGCAGGGCTGATGATCAAAGGAACAAGTGCACCTCCGTAATGCAAAAGGTCAGAATGAGTTAAAGTTTTGCCTTTGTAGTCTGCTTGTTTATATTTTGAACACAGTTCTTGGAAAACAATGCAGTCATCAAACTATTCCCTCAGGGTTCCCCCGTTATGTCCCTGTGGCCCAAAAGAACCTCACTAGCATTTATGTATGGTGTCAGTTTTAAAAGACTGCAGGACTGACTTTTTTTTAGGATGTTTTACAAATGATGTAGCAAAAATAGAAGTATTTTAAATGTCATTATCAATTTATTATATTTGCAAATTATGTTTATTCATAGAATGCACATATATAAGGCTATATAAACCTTAACAACAATAGAGAATCCAACTGTCTTAGTTTTTGAAAAACATGTAAAAAAATAGGTAAAAATATATAAATTGTATGTGAAAACTGTACAGAAAGACAGTAAAATACCCATTTTTTCTGGGATTTTAATTCAAATATTAACACATCAAATGCAAGAGAAACCTGTTAGAAAATTAATCTTCATTTAGAAAAAAAAAACCCCAAAACTTTTATTGTACATTTTTACAGGAAACTTGAAATTAACTTGCTCTTACTTTATTTAGAATTTCCATTTCTATAGTTTCTTTGGAAAATTGTACTGCTTAAAATCCATATTTTTTATTTCTCCTTCATGATTCTCCTTTTTTGATAACAAATATAAAAATGAAAAACATGGAAATATTTCTTTTCAAATGTCTATTTTTTCCTTCCCTTTTTCACTGTGGAACTTTCTAGATCTTTTTCAAGATCAGAAGGAATAATGAAAATAAACAATCATCAGTAACTTCATGAAATTTGGTGGAAAAAGAGAAAAAAATATAGAATCATAGAAATTAAAGAGGAAAAATTATCTCAGAAGAGTTTGTTTTATTATTTTGTGTTCCTGTGAAATAAAGGAGTCTTTTCTATAAAAAAGGAGAATGCTTCATTACAATCTAATGATCTGAGAGTTCCTCACCCATCTGTGATTTCTGTGTATTTAATAACTTAATTATATTTCTCTGACAGGGGCTTGTCCAGACTCCTGTTGAACACATATAAGCTTTCAGTATTTAATCATTTTGTGACAAGGCATCCCACCCTAACTACATTTCTTCAGGAAAGATCAGCTTTTCTCTGCTTTGAACCTTTCTCTCTCTAGCAACATTTAGCACCTCAACTATAGTGCAAGTAGCAGTGAACTGGCCACCCCTACCCATCCTTTCCATCCTAAAGGTGATTTTATCATGCTTTGTTATAGTTGTTTATTTTCCAAATTGAAGAAACTCAAGTGCTTCCTTACTGATCCATTCTCTTTGTTGTTCTTTCCCTCCTCTAACTTTTCCTAATTCAGTGATCTCCTCCTGGACATAAGGGTATGAGAGCTTGTGTCGTTCAAGATGTAGGTCAGCCAACGGTTTACTGAGTGACATAATATACCTTTTTCCTTCAAATTCCTCATGGTTGATTTGCCTTTTTGCTTGCCAGAGTGCGTCAAGTTGATGTTTTCATGGAAATTTGCATCATAACTCTATGATATCTTACTTAATTAACAGCACAGGGATCATACCTCTATATGGAAAGGTTGGACTTATTCTACCATAGGCATCAGTCCAAGTTTATCAAAACTAAATTTCATGTTGTTTTATTGCCCAAGCTCTGAATCACATGAGATCCTTTTGATGTTCTTAAGAGCTGACACTTGTTTTACTGTTCTTAATAATATAATCTGAAAATTTTTCACCTGGTTATCCTTCTTCCAGGGACATGAACACATGAAGCATAGGGCAGATCACTCAATTGAAAAGCCTTCTTCTGTCATAAGAATTGACCATCTTTTCCCAACTTCTGTTTCCAGCACAGTAGTACAGTATTTATGCATGTTATAATTCTTTTTATCCCATGACTACATAGTTTCTTTGAAAATCTTTTGTATGTTCATGGAAAATATCTTTACCTTCCTTTTTTTGCATTTTATTGTTGAACTCTTAAAAAAGTGTCACATGGCTAATTTTAAAATACTAATAAGCACTGAAAAGACAGATGGATCATCTCCATGTTTCTACAGAAAAAAACTTGGTACTTTTCCCATAAGATTCACAGAATCACAGAATGTTAGGGATTGGAAGGGACCTCGAAAGATCATCTAGTCCAATCCCCCTGCCAGAACAGGAAATTCAATATGATAACTAAAAAACCCCATATATATATATAATTTGTGTATCAAATGCTTCTCATCATGTTTATGTAGGCAGTGACTTAAATTTAGACTTTTTGATAAGCAATTATAACTATAGGCTGTTTCTTATCCTATATGAAAATTCTGTTTGTTCTAATTAAATCTTAAATATCTTATTTCTGTTTAATTATTATCTTGAATAAAATTATTTGACATTATTTTTCTAACTATTAAAGAAAGGAAATCTGAATCCGTACTAGACCGAATTCTTTAAGAGTAACAAATAGAAGAAACTTCATTATAAAAATAGAAGTGTCATAAAGAGAGGAGAAAAGTGCAAGCTGGAATCTCTAAGTGTTAGAAACAGCTGCACACAAGTAGTGGGGAGAAGACTAATGTTAAATAGAAGTGACGCAAATACAGTTGAGTATATTTAAAATTATAACTGCAGATAGTTAAAGGATTTTCTGTAGGTCATCACTCATTGACTATTTCTAAAGAAAATCATATGTTATTACAGTAATAGTAACATGAGAATGCAGTCTTTTCCAAGCTGACCATAACCAATTATGTTGTGCTTAGCATTCAGCTGTTTTCCTTTTTGCTTCACTTAAGATACAACATCTGGAGGGCCTCATTAAATGAAGGTTAGATAATCTACTAATAAACTATTTAATTAGGAATTTGCCAGCAGGAAAAGTACTAAAGCTGTTATTTGTCTTTACTCACATTTATTAGTGAGAGAAAGAAGCCATAGCAGTTGCTGGAATACTTTGCATCTTTGAAAAAACACTTTTAAAACAAACTTACTGCAGTTAGAAAATAACAGCTAAAGAATTTGCAGTTATAATTTAAAGTAGTGCATCAATATTGCAGAAAAGTTTATCTAGCTTCTTTCTGCTTTTCAGATGATTTTGTCTTTCTCTTATCCATTCTAAAAAGCTAAAAAACCAATCAAATACATTGCTTTTACACTATATCGTTCTGGCCTGCTCACACCAGCATCAGCAGGGAAAAAGTTTTCCTAACTTTTTCTACATAACTAGTGTACATACACTATTCTTTGACAGGGAACCTGTAGTGCACTCATCCTGGGCTGCTTTAGCATGTATTTCAATAATTTTATCCCCTATCTAGTATGAAATGCCCCTTAGTGTAATAAAGCTTTCTGTTTTGGTGAGAATACTGAAAGAGGACCAGTGCTTGGTATCTTCTGAGATGACTGCTCCTGTTCGGTATCAATTGGGTTGAGACCTTCTTAACACGTTTCACTTGTGATCTTTTAAAGCTGTCAGGATGAAATGATTTTCAGTCACTTCACTCTGCAGTGGATTTAAAATCATGTCCCAAAGGTGGTAGATTAATAGATTAAAAAGACAAAGTATTAATCTAGTGCACTGTCCTGTCTCCTTACCCATAACTTATAATATAACTGTTATATGATTATGGCAGTTCTCTGATGGAAAAAAAGTACCTATGTTTTGTTCTCTGCAAAGCATTTCACTGACTGATGTGCTTGTTATTTCAATGTGTTATTCTGCATGTAGCAGAACAGTTAACCAAACAGATTTTTACTGAATTTAAGTCCATATGAGCATTTATTGAGGTTAGTTTTACACATTCAAATGTGGACTTAATTATGTGTAGTAAATCTGAGCATTGGTTGGAAGAAACAATTTTCCCGGGAACTTCAAATGTGTTTCTTGTAAGTACCGAGTCTCAGGAAGGCAAAGAATGTTTTAATGTGAAACATCTTCATTCACTTCAGGTTTTGCCTAATGACTAGACACATGGTGGAAGCACACCACTCTCTATACAGAAGACAAAAATAATTTTTCCCTTTGCTAATTGTGATGGAAGGCATTCTATGTTCATGTGTTTACTATATTTCAATTTCTGTTTGTTTGTTGGCTTTAAAAAAAAAATACTGGTGGTCTTATTTTGTTTTGTTTTGTTTTTTTTTAACTAACATTCAAATACCTCATGATTTTGGCCTGTAAAATTACTTTGCCAGGCTAACAGGCTAGGACCCAGGTTACTTTAGTTAAGGACTTCCTGAGATACAATAATCTCTAAAATTACCACCTTCTTCATCTATTTTTAGAATTTTCTTAGAATGGTTTTTAAAAAGTTAGTTACTCATGCATCCACTGAGACTTACGGTTCCTGTCTGGCACCATGAACAATGACAGGAACTTGGTTTCCTAGAAGGACTTGGATTTACTTTTTGTCTTTGTGGAACAGTGCTTTGAAGTATTATGGGCAAACTGTGGAGCCTCTACTTGTTTTAAACATAAATATTGGCTGGAAAGCAAGAAACCTATGATCACAACGTGTAGCCTATTTTCCGTCAATGGCTGAAATCTGTTGGTATATGATTGTACGCCTGTCTGCATAGTTTAACTTATATGTTTGGTGAGATAGAAGCTGTGTAAGTAGAGATGAGAAATGTCAGTTGACCTAAATTTGAAGGTTTGAATAATGCTCTTCTCTGCTCATATAGTATTTCTTATATACTATAGTATTTTTTATATATGCTTCCATTTTTTAGACATATGAAGTAGTGAGATTTCACGCTATACATGTTCACTGATGTTTTTTCATATTTAAGCCACTGATCTCAAAAGACATATCAAGAAATCTACACAGTTCTCATCTCTTAGTTTGCATCCTCGAAGAGTACCTGAGAGTTTACATCTCTCTGTGTTTGCACAGGCTGCTGTGCCTCCTCAGTGCAACAGAGCCAAAGGTTGATATCTTATGCAAAGGAAGAAAACAAAAAAGAACATTAAGATAACTACTGTTTTAAACATATATATATATATATAAAATAGCAAAAAAGAGTCTGAGAAACAATTTACAGAAGCCATAAAACGTAATAATTTCTAATTTTTCAAATATATCAGGAATAACAAGCCTGCCAGGAGATCTGAAGAGAGCTCGGAGAAGACAATTTTATAGCAAAAATATATAGTTTTTTAAAAAAGATAATTTTATATTGAAAAAATAAATATTTTAAAGGGTTTTCTAAAATAAAAGT
This sequence comes from Caprimulgus europaeus, assembly GCA_907165065.1. Next base: position 67,133,744 of record OU015525.1, read on the forward strand.
TGTAGGAAGTTCAAACAGAATAATTTTTTAATAATCCTAAAACTAATAATCCTACTTTTGCATGCAACTCGGGACCTGTTTCAAAATAAAGATATAAGTAGAAGGAACTAGGAATAAATTGATAAACTGAACTCTAAAAATTGGTCAAAACCAGTTCATGTTCACCTACCTCTCAGATTCCATAGGTTCCCTTGGATGAAACAGCTGAAATGTTAACTGTAGCATATAATTTCCCTTGTAATTCAGATTTAAGATATAGGTTTTTAGGAGATTATTCAGGGACCAATGTAAGTCTCTAAAGTACGTATGTACCCATAAAATTGGTAGAAACCACAGTAAAGGATAGAATAAGATAAAACATGGTTAAATATAATATATTAGGGATAATTAGAATAAGGACTATAATATATTAGGAAAGCATCATCAAGTTGTGAAAAGAATCCTAATCAATTAATGAGCTATGACTTTGAAGAAGTCAACAAATATGTAGACAAGAAAGATCAGTTGATGTAGCCATTTGATTTTCCAAAAACATTTCTATTTGAGGTTTCTTCTCCAAAAGCTCTTGAACAGACACACCCTGAAACAAAAGAAAATCTCACATGGATAAAAAATATTGTATGAGAAAAATAATGTAGAAATACATTTTCACAGTGGAAGAAGATGACCAGTGGAGTCTTACATGGATCTGTGTCATGTATGTGCTGCATATATGTTCACCATTGTGGTGATTTAAGAAGAAAGTGAGCAGTGAAGTGAAAAAATTCACAGGTATTACTAAGTTAATCAAGGTTATAAAAATAAAAGACACCTGCAAAGTACTGCACAGGGACATAATGATAATGAGTGAGCAATAGACCAAATGGCAAATGAAATTTGGGGCAGATAAATTTAAAATGTTATGTATCGGGGGACACTCCTAACTTTGTGGTTCCATGAAAACTATGCTCAACACTAGTTAAAAAAAAAATAAAGTATTATGAAGTATGATGACAAAAAGAGCTCAAAATAGAAGATGTTACTGTTGTGCTGCATAAATCCCCCATCTGTCTAATGAATATTGGATGTAGAACTGGTATCCCAACTATGAAAGGAGCACAGCATCTGAGAAAGTCAAAGGACAGCAGGGACTATCAGAAGTATGGAATCACTCCCATACAAGTAAATATCCCATATGACTGGGAGTTTTTGTAAAGGAGGTGTCATAGAAGAGACGTGACACAGGCCTGTGTATTTATGATGGGAAGGTGAGAAGAATAGTTAGCACTGTTTTTTCCACTGTAATAACTTTAAAGTCATCAAATGAAATGAATAATTGGTAAGTCCCAAACAAGGAAGGTAATGTGTGGTTAGTTGTGGAATCCTCTGCCAAAAGGATGTTTTGAATGTTAGAAATTCACTTGAGATAAAAAGTGATTGGACAAACTAATGAAAGAAAAAATTATAAATATGGAAATGTTATTTCTGCTTTGGAAGTTTGTGTTGCCACTGGGGGATGACAGATTATCCAGCAGAAGCATCAGCCTGAGTTTGTCCTGTTTCCTAACTGCTCGGTAAGCATCGTCTGACAGGTATTGTCAGAGAAAGGATTACAGGGAGCTTTGGTCTGGCAAGGTGTTTCTGTCCTAGTATTTTCATCTGTTCATTTCCTTCCAGACACTGGCTGCTCAGAAGCTCATGCCCCAGAATTCACTATCACTGACTGATATTAGACAAAAGGGTGTGGTAGCTCAGGTGTGAGGTTTGCACTTATTCTGCATTCAAAGAAAGAGGTTGAGCCACATGAAGGGTGGCTTGCGATAAGCTTGCATGTGTCAGCTGCTTGTAGAGTGAGACAGATACTGGTGCTCATTTTGCTTGCCATTCACACTGTTAACACGAAGAGGAGATGTAGGAAGACCAAAGACTCAATTAGACCAGCACAAAGCCTGGTTTATGGGGAGCTGATGATAGGGAGACCCACTCTGATGAGTGAGAGAAGAGAAATACTATCTCATTCCAGAGCTAACTCCCATTTGCATTGCATTGCAGAGACATGAACTATGAGTGAACTCATAGCTCCAACACATGTGGGCAGGCATGAACAGTGACTTACAGTGAACATCTTCAGGCTGTCAACATAATTCTGCATGGCTTTCCTCATGCAGTTTGCCTCCCAACCCTAATGTTTACTTCATTCACAGTGTTGTAAAAGTAGTGAAAGAAGAGGGACAGGAACAGCAGTGTTACTGAAAGATACCTGCTACATCTTTTCTTCTCTGCTTTAAAAAAATCCTGGTACAACAATACCCTAAAACAGATGTTGCACTGTAGCAAGCTGGAAAAGAAGTAAAGATTCATATTGCATTACCTGAATAGAGAAATGAGAGAGAGCACACCTAGAGTAATTTCCTGTACTGACTAATGTGAAATATAACCGGCATGTTTGGTGATACGTCAGTTTACTGAAAATATAAACAGAGTCAAAAAAAGAAAAGAGAAAGAAAGACAGGTAAGATATCTGCCAGTCTGACCTACAGTTTACTAGGGGAAATAACCTGGCTGAGGGCGAGGAAAGAAGAGTTGTTCAAATAGAAGCCTTTATGGTATCTACATGTGCTTTTTCAGCTGCCTGGGGCAAGAGACCTGCAGGGCATTGTCAGTTTCCAGAGGGACCTTTTTGTAAATCTCATTTTAGAATTAGAAAAGTGCTCCTTGGTAACTCCAAATCAGCTAAAAAAGATTGCAGGAGAAAGGTGGCATACTGGACCAGACAAATGGCAAGAGTTGAATGGGAAATGTATTGAAAGGCAATTTTTTTGCCAAGGAAGACACAAAGGGCAGAAAGTAGGTATTTCTATTTGCTTTCTTAGACAACAAATAGGGGTCCAGCAGATGGCAGAAAACTAAGCTGTAGTCCATTGTCAAGCTATGATCTCTGTCAAGCTAAGTAACTGTATTCGATATAGCAGTAATCATCTCATATACTGACTCTTATAAAAACCAGTATTTTTGAGAAGCTAAAGATTAGAAGAATTCAAGTCTGTATTGGGTATACTCAAGACAGAAGTAGTTCTCCCTTTATTAGGCCAATGATATGTTACATAGCCAGAGGAGATGTCACACTGGAAAAAGAAGTATGATTGGTTTCTCTGGTGGCTATTCAGATCTTATCTGGAAATGAAAGTTGAGAGGTGAGACTAGGGAAGGTAGGCAAAACTGTCAAAGTTGCCTTTTTTAGGTGTGTTTTTGTTTGTTTTGTTTTGTTTTGGATGCAGATCTGTGTTGCACTCAGACATTTGGACAAGAGTCTAGGAGGTACACTTTTATAACTGCTTGCAATATGTGAAAAATTCCCCATAAAATATTTCTGGGGTTTGTTTGTTTGTTGGTTTTTTTTTTTTTTTTTTTTTTTTTAACTTTCTTCCCCCAGCTTAAGCATGGTTTAGAAACTAGGGGCCAGGATCAGACTGAAATCGTAAATATGGAAAGCAATGGGTGATGGTGGGCAATTGGGAGGCGAGGGCATAAAAGGATAATTAAACAATCATGTATCCTGGAGGAAGAAGGGCAGTTCATACTTATCAGGTTATTATGAAACCCCAGTCATTTTGTTTCAAGAACGAATGGCTATTACATACCTTAATCTGAAATGCAAGGGGTTGTGTAACTGACCAGACTTTATAATTTAATTAAGTCCACCTCTTTTTGTGCTACCCTCCCATTTTAGCTTCCTTTCAGACCTTTGATTATAACATCAAATTGTGCTGGGCAAAAACAGATTCTTTCAGCTCATTGTTAAAAATAGCTTTGTTAGATGGTGAATGTCCATTTGAACTTGTTTATGCAAAATTACTGTTTTCTCCATTAATATGGTATTTTGCAAATACTTTATTATCTCTCTCTCTCATATGCTACTTGACATGATTGCTTTTTTGAAGCACCAGTAGTCCTCACTGCTTCAACAGAACCAGGTATTGGTAGCAATGAAGAATCTGTGGTACATGTTTCAACATTGGTTCACCAGTACACCTATGTTGGGTATCAGGAGGTGTTGTCTTGTGCTGTTTCACCATATCTGCTGTCCAGTGCCTAATGAAAGTCCAACCACATATGTATACACAACACAATTAAACCTTAGCAAATAAGCCTGATTTTTTTCAGAAGAATCCTTATCAGGTTTATTTGAAAAATCCTATTTTCCATAAAATGAATTCTCTACAGCTTCCTGGTATCTTCAAAATGTATCAGTCTGTGAGTACCTCTCCACCTGGACTTTTACAGGTCTTTTTTGAGCAACCTTTTTTTTTTTGCATGTGAAAGTTGATGGGAGTTGAGCCAGTGGTACTCCTTGCCCCTTGCATTTGTCAGATGAGAGTCCTGAGCCTAGGATCACAAAGGAAAGTGCACTCCTAGGGAGGGAGCTGGGAAGCCAGATGCAGCCAGTTGCTTCCTATCACTTCAGATCAGCTAGATGTGGCCTATCTCCAGCAGGAAGATGTGCAATCCCATTAGCACAGTGCTGTGCCTGAAGGAATGATCCCTGCTGGATTCAAATACCTGTTCTGTCTGAAGATATTTGGCTCTTTTGCCTTGCAGTTCCCCCAACCTCTCTGGGGTAGAAAGTGTGCAGGAGAGAAGATAATGAAATGGTCATGGCTGACTGATGAGTCCCTTTCTCCTTATTGGTGGGCAGCCTAGGGTTGTGCCTATTGCTCCATGCATTTTGGATGCAATAGTCATTGACTAAAATGCATGGGCAGCTTTGAACTTTGAAGCAAGAGTTTCCTCACTTTTTCTACCCCGAAAATCTCAGGCAAATTACCTAATCTCTGTACTTTGATTTCTGAAATGTCTGATAAATCTTGCTCTTAGTGTTTATTATGCTGATCCTAAAGTAATAATACTCTCTTTTAACATTGATCTTAAGGTAAAGATTAACATAAACTGCTTACATTATTCATAGTATGTTGGTTTTGTTAAGCTTGGGAAGATGAAAACAGTATAATCACAAATATGTTAATTTTAATATAGCTGTGTAGTATCTTGGGATCTATTTGCTGTCTGCGACTAAGACAAAAATATAAAAATATTGTCCTGCTCCTATCATCCAGTAAAATTAAAAAATAATAAAATAAATCTTTCATTAGAGGAAAAAAAATACTGTAATATTGGGAAAGCACAATCTGCAAAGTGGTACATATAAGTGAAATTTGCAATTAGAATTTTTAATGTTTTCCTTTCCATCAGTGAAACCTGCTCTGATGTGTTCATATACTGGTGGGCTAAAGGCTTTTTATGATATCCAAACAGAAAAGGCTTTTTAAGGCAGGAGTACTGTATTGTCTACAGCAACTGCCTCCCATCCCTGTCCATATACAAATAAGGCCCACTGTTTAATCTTCAGTAAATGCAGGACCAGCCCATTTTAAAGAACCCATTCCTTAATTTCCTTAACTTTTTTACATCTAAGAAATATATTTCCTAAAAAATGTAGTTATTTAAAGGCACTTAAAGGCGGTGAAAAATTTTCCTTCATTAGCAATGGAACTGTGTTTCCCTTTTATAATTTCTGTAGTAATTTATAATAATATCAGTAAAAGATAGTACCTAAATATTCATCAATTAATTCATTTTCCAGTCTCTTTGTTTTGCAGTGGAAGCAACTTTGACTTCCACAGTGTTACCAATGACCTGGCAGCAAGTGGCATGCAATTTCTTTTTTACCTCTGTATGGGAATATTGCACTAGTTTTAATTAATCTAAAAATATTTTAAGAATACTTGTTGATTTTCTGTTATTCTTAATAAACAAAAGTATTAAACACTAAAGGTGGGGCAGTGATTATTGCTTGCAAATTTTTACCATTATTTAAAACTTGTTCATAACTCTAAATAAATATTTATCATCACCAGTCAAGGGATAAAAGGGATTTTATTGCAAACCATTAAAAATTTCAGGAGGACTGTTTCTCTGTATGTATTAAGCATCAAATACTGACTCTTTGCTGAAACAGGACACCACACTGCCTTCCGCTTTCATCTGGTGGCAAGTTGTTTCTCATTGTACATTTCTTCTTATGGAGGTAAGTACTTTGGGATTTAACAATGCAAAGGACAAGCAGCTGTTTTATAACCACTTCAAACTGTTATAGTCACACATGAGAACAGTGTTACCCTGATTCCTGGACAGTGTTTCTTAGCATCAAATACCACATGGCTAGATCCACGTATTCTCATTTCAGAATCTGTGCACCTGTCTGGACCTGCCTTTTCCCAAGGAAACTCTGACTTAAAACGCTAGGGGCTCTGCAAGGTGAGAGTAACAGTTTATAGGAGGAATTTTATGGCTTTTCACCCACACCCACACCAACCTCCTTTCAGCTACTGCTCTGCCAGATGCATTTAATTATTGCCATAAACTGTAAACACTACTGCATGACCATTTCCCCTTTAGCAAGATTGTGTGTGTGAAAAAAGTAAACAGATTGTATAACAAAGTGTTCTCTAGCTGTCAGCAAGGGCTTTGAAAATAAAACACTTCCCTCCCAACTCACAATTGGCTGACAGTCTGCACATAATGAATAATAGCTCCTGGGGACCAGCAGAAAGATGTGTGGGAAAACTTTAATTAAAAGCTTGTCAGTACAATTTTACCTAGGTGACATCACCTGACTGAAATCCTGCTGCCGGGCTTTGTTGTCTATAGGATCGCAGGTAGTGTGCTTGTTTTGCTGACAGCAAACAATTCAAAAAGTACTTTAAAACACTGGGGGGAAGATGTGATGCTGCCAGTAAAATATAACCCATTTGTGGTGTTCTAATTTTCTAATTAGTAGCTGTAGAAGGCTCTTCGCCATTGTGGGAGGGGGGTGACAAACAGGTTTTTGTAGCTCGTTATCTATGATGCCCTCTTGATTATGTATTTTCTTGACATTCCATTCCAGAAAAGTGTGTTCCAGAATCAAATAAATTTCCAAACGTAGACAGCTGGGCTTGAGCCAGAAGTACAGACCTAGAGTCAAGTTCCCAGCTTGAAGTTCTCTTATACATATTAAATCAGAGCACCGAATCTAAGCAGCCTAAAAGTTTGCAGCAGAGGACTTTCAGGCTGTGCAAAATTCCTAAGGAATAGGATCTTTGTGGTGGTTCAACACAATAAAGCACACAGTCCAGGAGAAGAGTCATGATGACAGATTTGATTCTTCCAACTCAAGATGGGGGTAACTAATGCAATGAGATCACGCCCATGCTTTTGTATGCCTGTTACTGTTAAATGGCAATGGGAATCTGAAAGTCCAAACTTGGTCCTAACATTGTAATAAGTAATATTCATGGAAAGAAACTGTCCTTGAACACTGCTGAAATCAGTAATACTGGTAAAGCTTGGTTATTTTACAAGTAATTTGTAGTAATGGAGAGTAGTTTCTCATAATTTAATGCTAATTAATTCATTTACATCATGATCTAGCTCAAGTCCTGAACTGACTTTAATGGGAATAGGCTGGATGTGATCCAAAAGCCACTGAGGCCAATGGGAGCCTTTCCGTTGATTCTGACAGAATTTTGTTTGAGTGTGTAGTTGGATGGAATTTATTCACCTGACATAGAAAAGACTCTCACTGATTTGTGTGTTTGTCTTCCTTCTGAACATTTTCTCAATTTCCTTAATTTTATGTAATTATGATTATTTGCCAAATGTTGAGGAAAGTATTATATCTAATTAGTGGTGAACAAAAGTAAACAGAAGGTTTATTTTCTTATTACATGCTAAAATTAAATGTTGTTCTTGGACATGTATATGTGAGTAATAACACACAGAGCAACACTCAGGTAAGACTAAAGACAAGACTTCTAAACTCAAACATTTCTAGTGCAACTTTTCTGTGCCAAACAGTCTGAAGTTTAATGAACAAGGTTTTGTCACTTCTTCTGGTAGAAGAGGCTAGAGTTAGGCAAATGGGAAGGAAAACAACTGGAGCAATTACTTAAGAATTTTCCTTTATCCTTTGCTGCTTTGATACACTGTGCAGTAACAATCTTTAGCAAGAGATATGCCCATCTGAGGCTTTCAGTAGATGGATATTAAAATAGAAGCAGGTGCTTTTGTACTCTAAAGGACAAAAAAGTGTTATGCTAAAATGTAAAATAATTGTCATTTACTAGTAAAAATTTTCATACCTTATTTGGTGATGAGCAATATTTGTGAATTTCAATTACTGATGCATGATAGAATACTTATCCAGAGCTAGATTCGCCAAGGCACCACAAGAAGGAGTTTTGCGATGGCTGAGCATTAGGACTTTCAATGGAGTCCTGGACTTCCAGTGCTGTGCATAAGTCAGGAATTTCTGATTAAACTAAATGGTAGAAAATTCACTGACTTCATAGCTTTCCCCCTGTAATTATTCCATCTGGTGTGAATGAACAGGTGAATGTGTATGGAACGGTATTCAGGGAAGGAAAGAGACATGGTTTATCAGGCATGGTGTTCAGAATATCCCTGTAAGGAGGGATATAGTACAGTTTTAGCTTTATGTATTTGATGCAGTAGCAAATGGAACTCTGTTCAAATCCTGAATGGAGAAGCTTTTTCCTGTTTCATTCACTATTTAATTGTGACATAAAAAGTGAAAAAAAAGTGTAAAAGCTCCAAAAGCAGTGCAAAGAAAAGTACATTTCACCCAACCACTGTGGAAAAGCTTTGAACTTGTTATGTAGAACATTCTCTCAGAAAATTGTTCTGGCAAAGGCAGAACCCAAACCTAGATTTCCTATAAACTCAGTGAGAAGACAGAGTCAAGTTCACTGTGTTTTAGAGCAGTACAGGCAAACCCTGATTTATTTAGTTTATGTTATTTAGTTTAGTTTATGTTGAGTTTATGTTTCCCTCAAATATGCCTGTGCCATGTGTTGAAAAGGATGAAATTTAAGGCATGACCCACAACATGTATCTCATATTCTTCCTTCTTTAGTACTTCTTTGTCTAATCATCTGAGGCAGCCATGGGTTTTTTGAATCTTCTAAAACAAAAAGCAGAATTTTCTCACACTGCTAGCTTCACGTGGCATGGAATGTTTCAGGTGGAGGCCCTTTCATTCATTTGTGTTTATTCTGGCTACCAGAATGTTGCCATTGTGTCAGTCTTGCCAGCCACTTATTCTTACATCATTATTCAAGAACTCAAGCTTCAGAAAAAATGACCTTTGCTGGCAAACAGCAGTAAATTTGAAGATCCAGGACAGAGAAGTCTGGCAGGTGTGGTGAGCGGGAAAAATGCATTAGTTGTATCATAAACCTAGCTTGGTCATTTCATTTAAATTTCTGTAGTCAGGAATTATCATAAACTCCACAATAATTGTGATTCTCAGCAGGGTTCAAGGGGAATTCAGTGGATATTCTTTTCCCTTCAGGAAGTCATCCTTCACTGTCGCATATATTAGTGATACAGTAAAAGGATGATTGCAGTCTTCCTTATGTATCTAAATCTAATGTGATACACCCCTGTTTCACATAGATGTATTGGTATAAGTTAATTCTCTGGTGTCTTTACTAAGTAAATTCAGAGTCAGGTAAAACACTAGACCAAGCATGTGAAGACTGTGCTTTGGTTACTGGCATAGGCTTCCTGTGTGATGTTGAGCAAGTCATTTATGGTGTAATTCATTAAAGTGTTAGTTGATAAGGATTAGTTGCCTACATTTTATGCTGTTAGCCTGCAGAATTCAGATACCTAAGTGAAGGGGTTTTTTAAGCTCTTGAGTATTTTGTATGGCATGTTTCAGGAGCTGAAACAACCACATGTCAAAGGGAACATTTGGATTTCTATGCTTGGCAACAAGAAAAGGCTGCACTAAATGTGCAGTCAGTCTGTATGAAATTCCCACATCGGTATGAAGGAAAGAACCTTTGTCCTTTAGAATTTTGAGCTCAGAAGTCTTACCTAAAGGAAGGTGGGTTTAGTAGCTTAAAATTTATGGTCATCAATAAAACATTAAACCCATCTCTTGCCTGTTGATGTCTTAATTGCTGATTCATATTCTCTCTTCTGCTACTCTTATGTAGCCTAGGGTTTTTCTCTCCTCAATCCTGTATCTTCCATAAGACAAGGGAGAAAGGACATATCTCATTTTAACTTCTTCAGCCTAATCACCTGCAAGCTTAAATATTTGTGTGCTTATTTGGGGTCTGAAAGATACAGGTTTGAATTCCCCTGAAGAGGAATGGTGAAGCCTGCTTTTCATGTTATAGGTGACCATAACTCTACGGAAAACTAAGCAGCATTACAGCTACTTCATGTCTTCAGTGGCTGCTGTATTTTGCTGGGAATATGATTCTTCAAGAACACGTGCTCCAGATAACCAACAGGATCAGACTTATCAACAGCGGCTGAGCCTACTCAAAGACCCTTAACAGTGGCCAATCTCATATTAGTGGTGTCATACTTATATATGGAATAACTAAGCAACTAGGTAAATTATGACCTTTAAGGTCATATATTACAATAAATGCCGGTCTTAATGGCACCTGAGAAGAAGTCTCCAGGTGGTGACAAATTCATCCACAGATGAAGACATAATAGTCTCTAGCCTAAGTCCTGCTTTCGGTATCTAAACCTTTTAGACTTTTTTTTCCTGATCTATTGATAGAAATAGGCTGTGAAATTCTTGTTAATGAGAACAAATATACTCCCAAGTATTTCTCCAATCACAACTTATGAGCCTACTTGTGTAGGTGGGAAATATGCCTCTCTGTTGACATTTAGTTATGCCTTGAAGCAGGGTTTCAGAGTTCTTAAAACCATGCCAGTTACACAAGTTAGCAGATGATAGTTGTTTTCATCACCACAGGGTTGTTATAGAAGCTGGTAAGAAAAGTATAAGCAGACACTTTTATTTATTATTTACATATTATCAAAGTGAAGGAAGCCTCTTTTAATTTAAGAGAGCTATGAAAAAAACTATAGAAAAACATCTTTGCTCTTGATATTTGATGAACTGTAATCTTTGATTGTACTTGATGATAAATTAGGTGGCTGGTCTCAGTGTTCAGTCTGATTTACAAGAGATTCTTTTGAAGTGATAAATGCCTATCAGCCTGCACTGTTACATTGTAAAACAGAAGGATCTGAACACACTTGGCCAAACAACACCTTGTTTTGTTTCTAACAGATAATTCAAATGATGCAATATAGAGACATTTTAAATCAGTTAAGAGTAGTGAAGCCACTGTGTTGTATATAAGAAAATGTACTTTATTTTAAGGCTGACAAGTCTGAAAACAGGAGTTAACAGAAAGTCACAAGTCATTCCTGTGACAAGTGTGTGAAATCTAAAGAACAGATTCCATATGGTATCATATTTCAAGTTGTATGTCAATGACTTCATCAGAAAGTTATACCCTTCCAGTAGGAGAAATGATACCTTTGAAAACATGTGTGGCTGCATGTAAAAAGTAAGCTCTCCCTGTCTTCGCAGAAAGCCAAGGCACTTTCTGCTGAACAGGCAGACAGAAGAGAAAGAACAGATGTAATTATCAATCACACACTGTCATTAGCCCAGCTCTCAGGATCTGCAGAAGAGCAGAGTATATACTGGTCAGTTACTGGTGCAAACTGTAGCTGCCTTCATTATAGATTTCTTGCCTGCTGTTTATACTCCAACATCGTGAAGGCAGGATTAACCTAAATGTCTGAATGTTTAGGCATGAAGATGGCTGCCATGTCCATATACAGTTGTTGCCACTTGGACTTCTCATACCAATGACACAAGTGAGATGGGCTGAGCCACAGAAATTACATGTGTCAGTGTATACATTAATCAACATCCTGTCCAAATTCTTCTGGCTTTTTCTCTTTGGCATAGTGAACAATGGATCTGCATAGTTCAGATCTGCTGCAGAGTTCAGATCTACTCTTTCTGGAAACACAGAAGGATGGTCACCTATAGTGTGGAAATGAGGCTTCATACCATTCTTCAAAGGAATCGAAACCCACATCTCCAAGTTGCCAAAGGATTGTGCTAACATGAGACAGTTACACACAGCAAATATTGTTTCTCCCCTGAGCTAAACATTTGCATCTATGTTCAGATACTACAATGTTGTGGATAATTACATATTGCTAAGATGAAGACGTACCTAAAAAGACAGCTCAAAGTGCTTTTCTATAGAAGTGGAAAAAACAATGCCAGTATTTTAAGACATGTTTAAGTTCAACATCTGTATTTATTTCCATTCTGGATGGCAATGAGAGAAGCTGCTAATTAGAAATACTGAGTTTGATTAGATTACTGTGCTCTTTAAATGTGGTTTAACAAATATTAGGTTATTAATCTCTAAACATGGATTAATGAAACTGAATTTTCTCATCTGTATTTGAAAATATAGTCTTGAACCACTTGCTTGAAGTTACCTTGTCTCTGTCTTTGTGTTTTTTGAATCCAAATGATTTTCTGTAGACCCTGTAGCTCCTTAATATACTAATAGGACCATTCTTAAATATTTTTTGTGTTTAATAGGAGCAGCATTTACTATGCCATTTACATGCGTAGCCTGTAGAGCTCATACCTCACAAAAAGATGTAAAGCCACCCATCTAACTTTATTTCTTTCAAGGAAACTTCAAGGAAACATGAGCAATCAGATCCAAAGAGCTACACCTGCATACCAAGGTTTAAGGAGCTGTAGAAATAACAGGCTATTACCAAACCAAATAGGCAGTTCTCCAAGGTTAAAAACTAATGAGGTAAACCCTTGCTAGAAATTCCTCAGCCTGAATGACTAAGTGATGTCCACAGAGAAAACTCTAAATAACAGCTGTGAACGTTACTAAAATTTTAGTTGTCTATTGATGAAAATTTTTATTTCTGCAACTTTGCACTGACATTTCAGAGCAAGTTACTTTGTCTTGGGCTTTGTTCTTGTCTAGTAGTAAATATGAAGGCAAAAAGTTTTAACAAGCATGGGGATACTCCGTTTCTTTGGAATAGTGAATTGACCTATTGCTAGACTGCTTGCTTCAAATGTGTACTGTCTGCTTAGTTCTGTGATGGGTAACCATCATAAAACAATAGGGAGATATGTAAGTGGTCAGTGAAATATACACATTACTTATCAAAATGTCAGTTTCCTCAGGGTAGGCTCAGAGGTTAAGAGGGCCTGGATTCTGAGCTCTAATTTTAAGAGCCTTGATAAAGAACTCTGAATTCTTCTTTCCAGAAAAAAAAAAAAAAAAAAGATAATCCATTTGGCAGTTCCGAATTCAAAACTTTTAGAATCAAAAAGGGGAAAAAACCAGATTCAAAACATATTTCTGTGAGATTGTGTCCTGCACAAGCAACTAACTGTCAGTCTTGCACAGATGCTTAAAATATTTGCACAACAACAACAACAAAGTTGTAATAGCTCTGCTTAACTAGTATCAGTAAAAGCAGTAAGCTAGGATACTTACTAACCAGAACAATCCTGACTGCCAAAGGCCTAAATCTTATCTTGAGGTCTTTGTTTGAAGGATGTGAGGTTCTGACTTTCTTCATTAACTGCAAGGATCTTTCCAAATTTTAAATCCTGATAAAACTGAATAGCGAACACTGGTTTTTGTTAAAGCATAATTCTTCCCAGAGACTCTCTATAACTGGAACCAAAAAAGATATCTAATGCAAATGAAATAGACAAGGCTCTTCATTTTTTTTTTTTTTTTTTTTAATTGGCCTGACTTCCTTCATGGCTTTCATTTCAGTGGTTTCCAAACCACAGTCTGAGAAGCCTCTTAAATTTATCAGGTAGGATTCTGTTCCAGAAAAGTTTTTAATCTTTATGCATCAAATAGACAAATTCTCAATGCCAAAAGACATTAAAAACTGGGTATATGGTAAATCTGGGGACTAGTGAATCTATTTTTTGGCTGAATATTAAATTCAATATATAAATCTATATATAAATATCCGCATATGTGTTTGTACACAATGCATGATTTTTATACAAGCATAAGGACATATGATATATATATTTATATATAGTAAACTTTGGGTTAATGTTGGTATGAATCATCATATCATGTGTTTGTAACAGAAGCTGCCTACAGAGAAGGCATGATCTTCAGTAAAACAAAACCAAATAAAATCTCTAATATTAACTGTTTTTTCTATGCTGTGGTGAGATTTGTCCTTTCCATTTGTGAGATAACTGCCATTGTGAAATGCTTCAATAGCACAGTGCTTTGTCCTTTATCTTCTTTCCTTTGGAGCAAGTGCAGCAGAAAGCATCTAGTGTCTCAAGCAGAGTTTTAGGAGAACAGAAGAGAATTACCGAGAAGAATTTAACTTTCTGAAGGTGCAAATTCATTCTGTCAGGTGCAAAAGGAAGTCCTACGCACTATGTTCCTGTCCCATCAAGCAACAACCTCTGGCTTCTTTGACTGAGAAAACTCCAGATATTCCCTGGGGTCTGCTAGAAAGTCATCTACTTTCTGTCACTGTGGTGTTTGGCTTCTTATGTGCCTCACAGCATGTTTTTCACACTGCACCCTTGCTGCAGGTTTGTTGTTTGCTGGGTTTCTACCTATTACCACTTTCACCAGGTGCTGCAAAAGCAATGCCCAGCTGTATGTGTTTGATGTGACTGGAGAAGAACAATTTTCCTAACAGCCACAAGTTCCCCTCAGATCCAAGCTGTGGAGCCAGGACAATTCACAGATGCAGATCTGCCCTGGCTGCTTAGCTACAGCTTTTCTGAAGAATCATCATATGCAACAAACTAAAAATAAGCAGACTGTTATAATCCCTTCCACCCCCACCTGATTATGTATTTTGGAGTACACTACAGCGTACAAAGGAAACCTATTATCTTTTCTAGTTGCATTGCTAAAATGTAATTTTTTCACTATTGAAAAAATATGTTCCTTCTCATTTGCACTTTCATCATTATTTGGGCAGTACTGCCTGTTTTTTCTTTTTAAAATTATGTTTCAATTTTAAAACTTTTATTTCAAATCTTGTCTCCTTTCTCCTGAAAGAGAGAAGGGAAATTATTTGTTCAACTACTTTCCTGGCACAAAAAGCAGGGAATTGGTTTGTTTTCTTATTATTGTTTTTTTTTTTTCAAATTTCTTTTGGAGCTTGAACTTTTTATTTCATGGACACTATGCCTACTTTATTTTAGCTGGGATTTCTCTAACTATTTATTTTTAACATGTCTTTTATTTTTCACTGATAGTGCTTGTGTTCCTAGTTCCAAAGTAATTATATATGTGTTGCGAAGGTCTAGCAGTTTGAATAGCTGGTTGTAATAGAAATCAACAATCAAATTAAGTATGGTGCAACGACTTAAAAAATTCTTCTCATATTTTGAAAGATCTCCATAAACATGTGTATCTCCTTATATTTAAAAATATATTTTTTTTAAATTATGAAGATACTAATTAGGGGATGATTAAATCCAAGCTCATTAATAAGGAAATTTCTGAAACATCTTCCAGTTTTGTTGGTCTGTCTGGTTTTTAGAGTGATCTTTCCCAAAATATTTCAGAGGTCTTTTCTATGATTTCACATGAAGAAACATTACTCACTCTTCCATGTTCCTTCCTCTCCAATGCAGAGGTTTTTCATATCTTTCCAAAAAGATAGTTAACACATGTCAGGAAAACATAATGTTTGTGGTAGGTTTTAGTAAGTAATAGCAAAGTTAGCTCAAAAACAGGTACTGAAGTTTTTTTAAGTTTATCTACTTGTTGTCAGCCAAACCAAGTAGATCTCAAGATTAAGATATGAGAGTGTATTAAGAGTAGAATTCAGCTGCTCTGCATAAGCAGATGCCTTCTTCTAGAATTTTTATGGGATGAAAGGGATCACCATTTATTGGTTGGTTTATCCATGGAGTCAAGGCAAGGAAAGTTGGCTCAGCCAGACAACTATTGAATCATGTGCTGGGGGAGTTTTGAGCACTAGAATCCTTTTTTGTGATTTCTTTTGTTCAACTTACGGGTAAGAGTTTAGTTTAATGTGTCTGTGGTTATTCAGGCAAACCCTCTCCTTTAACAGTTTTACAGAAGGTTCATTCAGTACCTGGAATGAACTGACTAGCTCAGTACATTTCTCATTCCTGTGGTCAGAAGGTGACTTATTGAATTAAAAAAAAAAAAACAACCCTCAAATTTTTCTAGTAAGGAAATAAGGGAATAAAATTGCAAATACATTAATTCCTATGCAAACTTAACTTTTATGTAGACTACGATCTTTGTAAATGGACTATGTATGTTTAATACTTCAATAATAATTCAGTGTGAATTAATACTTTAATTCACACTGCTGATGTGGTGGTCATCAACCATATATAAATAAGAACTGGGCCTTTATAAAAAACAGTATTTTGTAAATTATTAAAATAATATTTTCTAACTCTATGGGACAAAGAAAATTCAATATTCACCTTTGTACATCTGAAAATACATTTGAATACCTTATGCAGACCAAGAAAATTATCCCCACCAAGAAAGAGCTAAATAATTGCCAGTTAAACTGGGAATAAATCTAAGAATTCAGAAACACATTTTAGTTGAATTATTTATTTTGTCTATGGATAGATCTACTATTTGAAAGGAAGTTCTTTTCCTCATTTAATTGATTGCCTTTGTGAAGTCTCAAAAACAGTGCCCTGTGATGAATATGGTAATACTTAGCAATATCTCCATAGAACTTTATCATAGCGTAATCCAGTCCTTCTGGGATATATTTTACATTGTGTAATTTCTTATATAAAAATGTCTTATGCTGGATAGAAGAATGAGTGAAAACACACATAGAGAGCACATCAACCCAGTAATATATTGTGAGTGGCTGAGGGAACTGAGGTTCTTTAGCCTGGAGAAAAGAAGGCTGAGGGGAGACATTGCTCTCTACAGCTACCTGAAAGGAGGTTATAGTGAGGTGAGGGGCAATGTCTGTTCTTAAGTAAGAAGTGACAGGACAAGAGGAAATGGTCTCAATTTGCACCAGGGGAGGTTTAGATTGGATATTAAGAAAAATTTATTAACTTAAAGGGTCATCAACCACTGGAACAGGCTGCACAGAGAAGTGAGGGAGTCACCATCCCTGGAGGTATTTAAAAGACGTGTAGATGAGGTACTTAGGGACATGTTTAGAGGTAGACTTGTCAGTGTTAGGTTTATCATTGGACTTGATTATCTTGGAAGTCTTTCCCAACCTAAATGATTCTATGATTCATTCCCCACTAGCTGAGTTCTGTAATATTCTATTTTCAAAGGTAAAAAAAGAAAAAAAAAGAAAGATACTTCCAAATCAGATCATCATACTTCAATTCTGATCTTGATTTAAGCAGAATATGAAATATTCTGTATTACTTTTGCACTTAAGTTTAGATTTTTTTCCTTTTCTAATCTGTTGTCCTCTACAGATTGCCTTTTTCCCTTCTACTGTTATAATGGTAAGTCTCCCATTCCAAAGAAGCCAAATGTGAAAGTAATGCAGTCTAATTATACTGGCATTTAAGGAATAACTTCTCAGAAATTTGTACTGTGCCACAGTTCCTTTGAGTGGGATCATGGGATGCCGGTGCAATTGTAAACCACAGCCCCCATTCAAAAAGCAAATAAAAACTCAACCAAAAAAGTAAAATCTTCAATAAACATCTGTCAGTTAACAGAAGTTATATGGGGCCTTTTTTATCCCTTCCAAAATTTAGCCCAATCAAGAGAAGAAAGAATTACTACATTTGCTAAATTCGTGGGAACTTGGGAGCCTGTTTCCTAGATAGCCAACATTTAGATCATAACTTTACCTCTGCATGAGACAAAAACTTCACAGGTGTTTTGATTTTCTTTTTAATTATTCTTTTTAATAAGATAGGAGTTCCAACGAAAATCTAACTGCAAATCAGAGAAGTTTAACAGTGAAATAATTAAACTTTGAAAGTAGAGTCTACACGTATCAGCAAACTAAATACATTTCCAAGGTTCAATATTTTATGTGCATCTTTTTGTTCTGCTAGCTCAGTGTGTTGTGTGATGATTATATTGTACTGAGTTGGGTAGTGTTATCCATGAAAACAATTTTATGCTTAAATAATGAGTATCTATATTCTCAGTTAAATTAAAACCTCTGCATATTACTTTAGAAGTGTCAAGCAGCCTTAAAAATAGTTAAGTATAAGCTTGCTTGAAGTTACTAACTTTTGCTAAAAAAAAATTTATAATTTGAAAAAATACATTTTACAGTTTTTAATAAAAAAAATTAAAACCCAAAGAAACACCCTTTTTTAATCTTAAAGAGAAAACAGAACAATTCTGAAGAGCACGTTAAAAAATCCCACAAAGTTACAGCTACTGTTGAAGGTTGGACAGTAGTAGCTCAAACAGACAGTGTAACAAACACCACAGTAGTAAAAGTCAAAGGAAAGAAAAAGTAGATCGTGGATGTGTTAAAGTGTAGAAGTTAAGCATATTCCCAAGGCTGAGTGACTACTTTTTCTTTGTGATTAGGATCATGCAAAAAAGCTCTATGCCATAAATGGATGGGAGAGCTATATTTCACTAAATACTTCACTACCTGGGTAGAGCAGTTAATTAACAGATTTTTCAAGAGGTGGACTCTCAGTATAACATCCTTGACAGATAACTGTTCCTAAGAAAGTTGGCTATAAATCATTTATTCAAAACAGTAACTGGAAGTTTTGCTTGTCAGATTTTTAAAAGCAGAGAAGTATTTCCTTGAACTTTTGCCTGACTTTGGCTGCCAATATATTACTAGCACCTGGGAGAAGCCTCAGGCTTAAACAGTCAGAAACACATGAAGTTCCATTTTGTTTTAATAAGGGTCCCCTTTCTGTATTAGACTTTGTTGTGTTATTTAATTTATTCTACTATTATAACTAAAAACCTGAAAATCTGGCTTACCTTCAGAAGACATTTGAACTTAAGTTCATAGTAAAAATCATTCTCATTATAAAGGGTAGACCAGAATTTACTAGCTTTTGTAATGCTCTTTGAGCCATCTTCAGCTCTGCAAATAGTGTGAGTAAAAAAAAACAAAACCTGCTTGTGTTAGGAAGAACTGCATGTGTGAGACAGTATCCATTATGTGGAGACAGTATGTATGTAATTCTGATTGGTAATGAACTTGATGATTATTACACATGGCTACACAAGTGATCCTAGGGGAGAAATGCCTCTTTTCAGTGCAAAGGAGACAGGAAGACTGATGTGCCATCTCTCTGCTGTACTATATTCCTGACTTGAAGGAACAAAGAGATAAGATAGTTCATTCTTGAGGCCAACCAGACCATGGCCTTTTTGATGTCCAGGTGTGATGGTGTTGTAATGTTCTATGTACTGATGGCTTCCAAAAGTGCTTTTGGACTAACACAAAAGAGGAATAATACAGTACATCTGTGGCATGAATGACTAGGAGAGCTCAGCTAACTGAATGACCCTGAATCTAAAAACACAGAAGTTCGCTAGAACGTGTTTTTTATTTGCTTCCTTTGAGAACCTCAGGAAGGAGCTGAAGCAGGAGAAAATAAAGAAAAAAAAAATATTTACTGTGATGCTTCTGACTTAAGGTTTGATTTAACTTTCCATTTAATTCTCTTTGTAGCTTCTGTTTTATAGGAATAATTTAGCGCATATCCTCAAATCTTATGAGTTTAAGTCTGAATGCAAAATCCTTGAAGATTTAATTTTAGAAATAATTTGAACTTCTTTGAACCCTTCTACTAATAAATGGCTCCTGTACAACCTTTTGTCTTTTCTAAAAATCTGATAGTTACTGTCTCACTAACTTTCAAATATACGTTGGAGGAATGAAATTGTGGCTATAAAATGTACTGACTTTTGTTTATTTTTCCAATATTATTTCAATAATTGTTTACCAAAATGGCTACTACATCCAACAACTCACAGTGGTATTTTAGCCAATCAGCAAAATGGAAATACTTATGTTCAGACAGTTGCAGCATTGGTAGAGGTCTGACTGGCCACTGACTCTCGGTTTTCCAATGACATTCAAGTTACAGGCTGCTGCAGGGAAATGGCAGACCTCTTTCTTAAAATTTACAATTATATATTTGAACTTTCAGGCCTGCCAAAATATGACACAATCACAGTGTACTTTAAGTTCTCAGAATATATAACAACTGTGTTTTCTTCTGTGGCAGGCCATAGCTAAAAGATTGTAAAGACTTTTCCATTATGAAGCTTGTAAGAGAGTTTTGCATCATGTGAATGTCACAGGCCTTTAAAAGATGAAAAGACCCACCCTTTAATGTTATTGTAGGCAGCCATAAGTATCACCAGTGAGGTTGCTATTAGAATGTAAACTTTCTGTACCCTACTTCCGAATGCCAAAAATTGAGTTACTGTTTGCCTTCATGCAGACCCAGCTGCATAAAAGGATGTTAAGCATTTCACTACCCATAAGGACCAGCAATAAAGTATCATCTGGGATGCATATATTGTCTTGCCAGCAGAGAGACAATACTTGATCCAATAGCTAATATGTATGCTTGGAAGTCAAGTATCTTATTTTCTTCCTAGTTAGTACTTTGTATTCTATTGCTTAGAGTAGGAAGAAATTGCTTTCAAAGCATCTAGAAATGTAGACCTTGGTGGAAAGAAATAGTCTAGGAGATAAGGTATGACCTTACAGGCTACACAGTCAAGTTTGAAGATGTGTGCATAATGTATGCAGAATCAACCACTAGACTAATATATGTCTGACATACTGGTCCTGTCTTTACTATGTCTAGTTACAAAATTAAACTTGTTTATAAAATAACAGGACAAGAGAAGAGGGAAGGGAAAGATGCCTACATGACTGACACTTATGCTAATAGGAGGACATCTATTTTCTAATGAGCAATTTTATTTGTTGTATCTTCACTGCTTGCAAGAACAGTTTCAGTTTTCTTAAGCTGGCTGCCACATGAGTGTATCCAGATACATTCTTCTATTACTGATCCGGTCATCTCTTCACAGACTGCTTTCCCATGAGAAAAGAACAGAACTAAGGTCTATCAGTGCACAGGGTTCTGGATATTTAAAGAAGCTGCACTGAAGTATACCTTTTTGAGATAAACCACTGAAGTGTTTTGCCTTATTTTTATTCATTAAAGTACCAATGCAATAAATTTGTGGAGTACTAGGTTGGAAGTCTTTTAAGTTCTAAAAGCATTTTATGTTTCCTTGGGAACTTGCCCAACCTGACACTTTTAAGGAATTTTTCAGTAACCTGCCATGGTTTATGATGGATAAAGAAATTGCTTCCATACACTTAGTGCTACATCTGAATGTCACTAAAGGACAGTTGTTCACATAGTTATGAATACAAAACTGTGTAAAAAATACGCTACAATATTTTTACTAGAGTTCACTGATGTAGGGACATGATAAAGCAAACATCACAGTCACGAAACCATCACAATTTTTTTTCTGTGTTCCAACATAGTTGCAGTCAAACTCAAGAGCAGCAAGCATAAGAGTTCCAACAGGGATCTAATTTATTGGTATGACCACCTAAGTAGGCCTGTTCTGCAGCATGCTTCAATATAACAGTCTTATCAATGACTGATACACCTTCCTGTTACACCCTTCTTTCGTAGTTTGGAGCCTAGGACTTCAAGAGATAGTGTATTAGATAATAACTACTTCTCTCGAACTATTTCATTGACAGCTATGCTTTGCTTTCAGAAAAATGGGAAAAGATACATGACTTCCTCAAATTGAAGTGTTTTCTCATTTGTATTGCTCATTCTTGTTGTAGTAAATTTTTGTTCACAATAATAATCAATATTTACTAGTAGTTCTTCTAGTAATAGAGACAAGCAACATAGTTGGTAACATAATTTTCAAAGATTATTGAAAAAAACCCTGAAATATTGAAAGTTGAAGTAAGTTCTGTGGAAACACTAAAAATTTCTCTTACTTATAACCTTGCCCTCAAGCTGAGTTGTGTGTCCATAAGGCTGCTAACTCTGTGCCCTGTAGACCATTGCAAATTATAACTACATCCAAGCTAGGACTGACAGATAGATGAAAGAATATTTTATCCTTAGAATGGCACAAAGGAAAATAAAAGAATCAGAGATCTAAAGCAGACTGTCAATCCCACAGCACTAACGATTGTTCAAAAAGCCTCTCAGAGGTCCTTGCGTGGTTGGTAAAAGTGGGAGCTCACTTAAAGGTGATGGAAAGTATAGTAAGACCAATTTATACAGTTTTATCTTCACAGCTTGTTGGCCATGAGTCATACATCC
Organism: Caprimulgus europaeus; assembly: GCA_907165065.1. Next base: position 67,155,984 of record OU015525.1, read on the forward strand.
ATGTGGTCAACATGGGAGTTATAGTAATTGTATCTGTTAGTGGTCATTCATGAGAAAACAGATTTAGGCCTTATAACTGTGAAGAATCTTCAACAGTAAAAGACATCAATAATCACCAAAGAAATGCATTTGGTAGACCGTACAAGTTAAATATAACTCCTGAAGAGTGAATGGCAGATAGATATTCTGGATATTTGTTCTGGGTGTTCTTGGGTAGAGGGGAAAAAATGAAAGGAGAGAGAAGAAATAGGTTTCCCCACAAGCTGTTTTGCATCAGCTTGCAGAGGAGCCTTTGGAGACCCTGTAGAAAGAGTGCTCTGTTGTCTGTAGGATTCTTGGCTGGTAACTGTATATTTTACCTTGTCCATGTATTATGGACTTGGAAGTGCAACTTGTGTATTAGCATAACCACTATTATATCCATCCAATTCTGACAACTATCCCTGTTAGCTTTGAGCAAATGGCTGAAGCACAACCAAGCAGCTATAGAATCTGCTTCTCTACTGTCTGAAGTGTCAGAAGCTTTACCCCTAAATCCATAGCAAAGAAGAGGTTATGTTAGTTATTCCTTGAAAAAGAGTACTCTTCAATCTGTGTGCATGTGTGACCTTGTGTCACTGCTCTAGTTTGATTTCACTGAAAAGTAGCAAGGTGGCACAATGGAAAAGATGGGCATCCAAGTGGCTATCTTCAAACCCTCTTAGAAGTCCTCCATTCAGGAACATAAATATCTTCTCTGTTCTTTGTTAGGCCTAATGAAGCCTAAGTCTGCTTTCTTCTTGGTTGTCCTTTTCCTCTACCATCCAGGTGGAAGGGACAACACAGATACATCTAAAGTCATCATGAAGGGTTTCTCTTGCTTCTACCACATAAAAAAAGGTGCCATGGCTACCACAGAGGAAAAGACAGAACCCTGCCTACACAAGGACCTATGTCTGTCACAGATTTTGAGATCAAGTTTCCTTTTCTAAACATATATGAGTGAAGAAATTAATAAGAATTATTATGTCCAATACAAAAAATTCAGGCATCTGTGAAAATAAATTATTATAATCTTATCTTTAGAAAATCATAAAAAGTTGAAGAACATGCAACTGAACCCATATATAGATGTTTAATATATCAAAGCATTCAAATGTGGTATGGCCTTCTGGGAAGTTTACGAGCTTCAGAGAAGGGGAGAAATAAGAACTAAAAGAAGATCTGAAATGCTTCTCTTGCAGGCCTAAATTATGTTCTCTACCTTCCCCTCAACACCACACATTTTGAAACCTGTTAAACCATCCCTGCCGCACAACATGCCCCTTGGGAGAGGCAGCTTGGGGCAGTAGACAGTCATCTTTGCCTTGGGGCAGCACCTGAGACTGCTACTTTCTCTGGAACGTAGCCTGAGGTTGTTTCCTTGCTCTTCAGACCTCCACCAGTGCTTCCCTCTTTCCGCAGCTCTGGCACTGTGCAGCAGGTATACACAGCTGGGGTGAACTAAGCCTGAGGTAGACCACATAACCATGAAGAGAGCTGGCTTCAGGCAGGCAAGGTAGGAGAGCTGGAGGGAATGTGACCTGAATGGCTGGATATGCCTAGACTAATTCAGAGCTGTCTGATGTGGGTGTGTTCCCAGGCTATATCTAGGTAAGAGCAGATAGGAGTGAGTTTTCCTGCTCCATCCTCCTGCTCCTCCCTGCCCTCCAAGAAAGCTTTGGTAGGAAAGAGACAAAGGCATGTCAGCCAGGAGAAAGCTGTATTCATTCTGGTTGGGCTCCACCACTCAATCTGGCTATGGAGGAGCTTTTTACAAGAGCAGGGGAGATGACTCTTCTGATCTTCCATCTTGGAAAACTTGTGTCACTCAGCTCTGCAATGAAGACCCAAACTTCAGGACTCTGCTGTTGAGTCTATAAAGTTCTATAAGCCTCTCTGATGAGTTTTAGTACTTAACAGGAAATAAGACTTTAGGGTTTTGAAATTTCTCACATATGTTCTTAGGAAGACCATTAAAGAAGTCCAGCTACTACTTCCCAGAAAGACTTTTACACATTAAAGCAAACCCTTCCCTGATCATTTCCTTTCCAAAACAGAGGTTTTGTTTTGCAGAACTAATTCATATTTCAGATGCACCCATGCTAGACCTTTAGGAATTTCTGGGTATTTTCCAAGATTCTCAGGCCTTTTTTACTTTTTCATTAATCTTGTGGGTTTTGTTTTTTTTTGTTTTAATTTTTCCTGTAGAGTACAACTCTTTTCCTAGATGCAAAGTTACCATAGACTTTGTATGGTATATACAAGACAGAACAAATGTGGTGGGTTGACCCTGGCTAGAGGCCGGATGCCAACCAAAGCCCACTCTATCACTCCCCCTCCTCAAATGGGCAGGGGGAGAAAATTATAACGAAAAGCTCGTGGGTGGAGATAAGGATGGAGAGAGATCACTCACCAATTACTGGCACGGGCAAAACAGACTCGACTTGGGGGAAAAAAAAAAACAAATTTACTTTATTACCAATCAAAATTAGAGGAGAATGAGAAGTAAACCCAAATCTTAAAACACCTCCCCCATCCCTCCCTTCTTCCCGGGCTTAATCTCTTTCCCGATTTTCCACCTCCTCCCCCCAGCAGCACAGGGGGACAGGGAATGGGGTTGGGGTCAGCTCATCACACGTTGTTTCTGCCGCTGCTTCCTCCTCAGGGGGAGGGCTCCTTCCCCCGCACCAGTGTGGGGTCCCTCTCATGGGAGACAGTCCTCCATGAATTTCTCCAACGTGAGTCCTTCCCATGACTGACAGCTCTTCACGAACTGCTTTAGCATGGGTCCATTCCATGGGGTGCAGTCCTTCAGGAAGGGACTGCTCCAGCGTGGGTCCCCCATGGGGTCACAAGTCCTGCCAGCAAACCTGCTCCGGCGTGGGCTCCTCTCTCTACGTGCTACAGGTCCTGACAGGAATCTGCTCCAGCGCGGGCTTCCCGCGGGGTCACAGCCTCCTTCGGGCATCCACCTGCTCCGGCGTGGGGTCCTCCATGGGCTACAGGTGGTCATCTGCCCCACCATGGACCTCCAGGGACTGCAGGGGGACAGCCTGCTTCACCATGGTCTTCACCACAGGCTGCAGGGGAATCTCTGCTCTGGCGCCTGGAGCACCTCCTCCCCCTCCTTCTTCACTGACCTTGGTGTCTGCAGAGTTGCTTTCTCTTACATCTTCCCACTCCTCTCTCCCGCTGCAAAGTGTGCAGATTTTTTTTTCCTCTCTTCCTTTTTTTTTCTTAATTATGTTATCACAGAGGCGTTACTGATTGGCTCGGCCTTGGCCAGCGGCGGGTCCGTTCTTGTAGCCAGCTGGCATTGGCTGTGTCGGGTCGGACATGGGGGAAGCTTCTGGCAGCTTCTCTCACAGAAGCCACCCCATGTCCCCTCCCCCACTGCTACCAAAACCTTGCCACGCAAACCCAATACAACAAATGACCAGTATTTTTTTTTATTTGGAAAGCTTGTTTTTTTCTAGGAATATTTGAATACTACTTATACTCAGATTGGAAAGTTCAAAGCAAAATTTGCCCAAGAAAAAATAATAAAAATATGTAATTGGTGATGAGCAGGAAATTAACAATCATTTCAAACCACAAATTTGGTTGGACAGACAAGAATGTGGAGATATGTTAAGTGTGAAAATACAATGAAGTGAAAACTTTTTCTCCTTTGTCACTGGTTCTCTGTGTGACAGGTTTTTCTACAGTGCTATTAAAAGATCCTACTACCACTCATAAACCAACACTGACTTGCAGGACAGCTAAATGTTACTGTCTTGGAATTTCTTTCCATTTAAGAAAAAAATAAACCAATATTTAAATATACATTGTAATGCTGTCACAGTGAGGTCTTATGCATCAACAGCTTTTACCCAACTATATACTCTAGTATGCACTGAAACTGAGTAGTTGTCATGGTAACTGTCACATCAAATATATCTTCCCAGTGCAAACACTTGAAAATCAAACATTTGTTCTATCATTAATATTACTCACATTGAGATTGTGACAATAGGTTGATATTACATTCTTTTTAATCATGATTACTTATCACGGAGGGGAATATTTTTCTTTGCAGTATCATTTTTATTTTAATTCTTTCAGTATATCACAACAACCGAAATTAGTTTTGGGTTTCAAAATTGTATCAGAGTTCACTGATAGAGAACTGTAGTAGTTTAGGTTTACCCAAACTACTACAGACACAGTGAATATGACACAACACCTTGCTTTTAAAATCCTGCAGTGAATATCTTATTATTTATGCCATGTGATATTTTGGAAAGACAATTATATTTCCAGTTGCGTGTTTGAACAATATTGTAATCTAATTCATTCTGATTGCAAATAAAATAAGTATAATAACTGGTTATTCACACTCCAGCTCAGGCAGGTAAACTTGCCAACATTCCCTGCATGTTTAAGTATAATTTTTCCAGTTTTCAAATAGCTAACGGCATTACTTTATTAAATTTCCTTTTTAAAAATAAGCTATTAATTTGCAACCTGTACTATCTTTACATATTTTATGTTGTTTGTTTTTATTTAATTCCCCTAGCTTTTGTTGGAACAAATAAACCCTACAAAGCTTTTTTCTTTTCTCTAATAACTTTTCACGTGATCATAACAAGGCACTTACTGCAAATAGAAAAGAACAAATAAATATAAAACCAAATTGAAATGAACATTAAATAGCTTTGCTTTTTTTCCTGAGAAATCTTCCTTTCAACTGCTCTCATATTTCCCTCCTCTCTTAATTCTAAATAGAAGTTCCAAGATAGTTAATTGTCTCTACTTACTTGAGCTAATAAATAGTAGAGTTTAGAATAGTGCAGTTTATTAACTTACTGTCCTATTATAAATTAATTCATATATGCATTGCAAATATATGTTTGAAAGAAACTGTGGAATCATATTAGTTGACATAACATGCTACTGAGCAAAACAGTATAATTCCATTTTAACAGTTTCATAAAATCTTCTATATGTTTAACTAGTCTTTAAAAGTAGTATTGATTACTTGTAATTTTTGTTGAATGTTTTCTAAACTGTAAGAAAACAGTCCTATAAAGGCATTTTAAATAAAAATATTATAAGAAAGTAAGAAATCATAATTGAACGCCCATTATGAATCCAGTTCCAAATTCTTTGTGTAGCTGAAGTTCCAGCTGAAACTAGCAGTGAAGGGACTGGACTTCTACTCAATCTGTAGATGGCTTTCTCACTTTATTTGTGTGGCAGTATGCCTCAGTGACCATGTGGCTATACTACTGGTTTGTTGAGTTTCTCTTTCTTGGTCTCTCCCTTTGTGAAGTGGGATGAAGGCATTGAACTTAGTATTATGTTGTGACATTTGCAGATGAAATTATAGAGCTAAGGCTTGTGTTACTTTTTGGTTGAGTTGGGATGAGTGTTTTAGAGCAGTCTAAAGCTGTTTCCATAATACATGTTCTTAAATCAAGAAAGCTCCTGGAACATGTTATCAATGTGGAAAAGTATGAAGGAACAGAGTATAATGGCAAATGGAGATTCTCATATATATATTTGGTGTCAGTCAGAGAACTGCACAAAAAAGATGTGTGCTGAAATCTACAGATGAGTCATATTTTTTTACAGTTGAGGTGTTGTCTTATAACACAAGATGTTTCATTTTCCCTTTGTCTCCTCCCAGGGTTTCAGAATTTTTTTTTTTTTTTTTTTTTTTTTTTTTTATATGACACACAGGGAAAAGGAAGAAATAGAAGTGTGAGAGGAGGAAAGATAGAAAATGGAGTTATGAAGTTCATGAATGAAGGAAGACAAATTTATGAGTTAGGGTATAGGTGCAGAAAAGGATGATCAATGGGTAGAATGGAGGCAAATAAAAAATAGCAGTTGATGGGACAGGTGAGGAAATGGGGAAAGGCAGCCAAGTAAGGGTTACCCGTCAGTGCAGCAGCATCAATGCAAGACTGATTCCTTGCCCAGGTCAAAGCACTGATAACACTGGGGTAATGATGTCTGACAACCAATTGGCAGGAAAAAGAGTAGACCTGTAGAATCACTTGGCAATAAAATAACTGAAGACTTCTGTGAGATTACAACTGTAGCAGTGGGATGGTTTTTGTACACTTTGCTAAAGTATTTTAAAACCAGTCAATAGATAGACTTTGTGCACCACATGTAATACATTTATCACTATTACCTGTTTTCAGTGGTGTAGCTTTGACATTTGTGGAAACTTGATGACTGACTTCAAGACATAATGTCAATGCTTCAAAATTCATGTTTTCCCTCTTTGGCAAAGAAATTATATACAGTCAGTTCACATGTCCAGTTCACAATAATTCTGTGATTAAGATAAATGTCAGAAAAGATAAATGTATTTGACTAATTGGTCTCTGGTCAGAACTCAACTCTATGGTGTTAATAAAACATCTAGCTAAGTAATTTTGAATACCTCACATGATCCAGTAATACACTAGGACATACTGCTTTCTGTTACTTTCTTGGCATGGTAGTTTTGAGAAATTATTAATTTTTAAGGGGAAAGAGGAGATAAAAAATGCTGCATGTGTGCCCGATGACACACGCCTGTTTGTGCCTAATTCATTGGAAAAATTGCTCAAGAACTGTTCAGCCATGTTCAAATATGCTGCCAAGGTCAATGGGACCTTTCCAAAAGTGCCGGTTATGTGAGGTAGAACTGCTTGAGGCAACCTCAACTTAAGCATTTTCGTATATTTTCTTGTTTTATTTGGAAAGCAGATAATCTGATCATTTTGGCAGGTCCACCTCTGAGTGTTGTTGATGACATACCTTGGAAGATTCAGAAGAGGGGTTTGGTTTGACCAAGTGTCTAGAACTCAGAAGTGTAGTACAGAGCTGCACAGTATGGATCAACTGAGGGTGCCAAAAGTGTATTCAGATACCACAGGCTTTCAAGACAAATTCAATTTTTATGATAGTGGTAATCCAGAGACAGAAAAGAGGTATGTAAGTGAATTAATTTCTTATCCTATCAGCATTGTTGTGATGGGTTTTTTTTGGTTTTTTTTTGTGTTTGTTTTTTTTTATTCCCAGAAGGCATCTTGAAAATGTGGAAGAGTTTGTTCCACTTCTGAAACAGTTAATATGCAATATGTGAAGGCAATTTGAAAGTAAGTTAAAGGGAAAAATAGTACCATGCTGTTGTTCTCGGTGCCTCTGGAATCAGTAGCTAGGTAAGAAAATCTGCCTAGGTAAATACAGGTTTTATGTATATGTATGTGAGGCTAGCTGAGTTGGTTTGAAAGGTTGTAGTGAGTGAGAAAGGTTGCTGAATAAAACCTGTCCACATTTACCTTAATAATTTGCTTGCTCTTCCAGTCATTGTTTCTGCAGTGTGGTTTGGGTATGGCTTCTACCTATGGCAGACATAGAGAGGCTCCTTCAGCAGAGACTGAAAGAAGGTTAGAATTGAAAGAAATGCAGCATTTGGTTAAACTTTGAAGTTTAGAATAGTCCAAGAAGAGGGAAGAGTTTGATCCTGCTCCCATGAGAGTGAGTACGAACAAAGCTAGGTATAAAAAATACTTTGTTTCCCATATTTCTCTTAATAATTAAGTTTGGCATAAGAAAGTCTCATATATAAGCAAGGCTGCTCTGGGTGTGGTTTGGTTTTCAACCTAGTGGTTAAAATTCACCTCCAGCAAGCTTTGCTGCCCTGGCTCTTGGGAGTTGCAATGTCAGTGCTTGGCTTAGCAGGAGTTTCCTTTGCCCACAACTTCTAGCTCCCTGAGGCTTGGACCTGGAATGGCTGATGTGAAGCCCCACCTCCATCCTTGGCTGTTCTTGGAACTGGATGATATTCCTTTGGCAGGAATATCCCTGAGGCTAAGCGAGGTGATGATACAAGTTCACCTCGTTTACTGGAATGTCACTTGTACTATCCAGTGCTTTTTGCATTGTAATTATTTCCTGGGGGTAGTTGCATACTTTTTAGACTTTCTTTCGCTCCCATACTCAGTGCATAAACTGCCAGAGGGCATTGCTGAAGGGTTCCCAAGGAGAACAGTAATGTCTACTAGTCACTTTGACATTATTGTTATTTATAAATCCTAAACAAAAGAAAATAAAGGACTAGACATTGCTAACCCAAATCTGTCTGTTTGGAGTATGGATCTGGTCTTATGGTTGACCCTTTTCCTTTTCCTGATGGTGTTAGATCTGGACTAATCATGGGCTCCAGTGTGAAAATGGGCTACTTGCCAGTTCTATTCCACAAATTAATGTGTTGGGTATATAACAAAGTGGCAAAAACAAGCACTGCTATGGGTCATTCTTTACATGTGGCAGTTGGGAAAGATATCCGAAAGGATACACTATACCTGCAAAGAAGTGAGGGCATTTCTGGTTTGTCCAGAACAGTGTTGAGGTTCAAGGGACGAAATCTGAATCACAATTCTTAGATGGTGCTGCTCTCTGGTGCTGAAGCTCAGTACCACCAATCCCTCCCATCCCTCTCTAGCTGTAAAATAAAGGTTTTGTGAAACCTTTAATTATTAATTCTTTTCATTATCTATCAGGAGCAATGTACTTTGACAAAATAAAATAACTTTGGTGTGCCAAATATTTCCCATCTTAAAAAAAAAAAGCCTGTCTAAAAGAAAGAAATGCAGTATGAATACAGAACACTCAAAACTCATCTGCCTTGAAGGGGTAAAAGGAATGTCCATTTTGCAAGCAATGTAAAGCATCTTACATACTCTACAGGGTACATAATAAAGCACAGCTAGTTATGGCATCTAAATAAGAACAAACAATATTAATTAATAGTAACTTTTCTAAGTATTATTTCTACATACTAAATTGAATAATTGTTTTTAGTTTCAAGAAATTACCAGTTCATTTATCTCAGTTCAATTCATACTGCATAACTCAGCTGCTTACTATTTAATAAGAACTACCACAAATTGTTTGGAGAATGACTCTTTTACTGTTCCTAAAAAATTAAAAATATTAATTTAGAGTAATTTACTTGCCTTGCTAAATGGCTCCACATTTAAAAGTAATCACTACACATTAAAACACAACAGTTAAACACAGAGAATCAGCCACAACACTGCAAAGCTTCATCATTGTATGCATTGTGGAACTTGTATTGTAATCCTATGAGTAATCAGTGGAAACTTCAGCTTACTTGTGTGTCAGCAGTAGAAGCTTACTTACACATTGAGAAACCTGAATACAGCTATATAGTATAGCTATAATAACCTTTTTTGCTTCTTGATGGAAGTTGGTATAAATCTTCCCTAGAGTTTCAAAATGCAACAGAGATTTTTGTGGTGAAGAACTTCTTTTCCTTTTAAAGAACAGTCTTTCACCATGTATGAGGAAGTTCAGTTTTCAGTTCTGTTCAATCTGCAGTTTTACCCTTTTCAAGTTCTATAAAGCAAAGTGCCTTTATGTTGAGTTGATATGTTAATTGTATCTGAAGAGTTTGAAAGTTCACCTCTACAATCTACATGACTTAAGCTTAGGATGAGTTCTGTTTATGGCTTTTCTGAAAATTAGTCCAATAGGAAAGTTTCAGAGCAGTTAACTTCTGCCACTACAGGATCAGGGAGGGAAGGGGCTAAAATCAAAGAACAATTTAAAAAAGTTGAAAACTGAGGATTAAAAGAGAGATTTTAGACTAGCATAGAGGGAAGCAACAGGAGGGAAATTCTGTTCCTTGTTGAGTGAAGCAGCCTTTCTTCATTTATGGAGCCTGTTAAATATATATATATAGATGTGTAGAAACCTATCTATAAGACTTTACTGCCTGCTTGCAGCATCTTACCACCCCAAATACTGCCACAACTGATTTAGAAACCACATAATCTGACAGAGATGGAGGAACTCATTCTTCAGATAGGGAAAAAACCACAGAATTGAATGTGACTCAAGAACGTATCCGTGCACATTTTTTAACCAGGGCCTGGATTTTCCTCCTGGCTTCAAAATGTCTGAGAACTACAGCCTTCCCTTTGGTTTATGTGGGCCAGAGCACACATTTCAGAACTCTTGGGCAGAACTTGTGCCATTTTTTTTAGCTATAGACTTTAATAAATAATGGACAAGAGAGTAGAATTAGAACTGTGGAAGACTGAAAACAGTGAAAGAGGAAGTACAGGGAAACCCAACCACCCATCTAACATACTGATGTTTTAGAACAGTCCCTTTACTGTATCCAAAATTGTATTATAATTTAAAGGCTGTCACATATGGAAGATGTTAGCAGTTTCCATTGCCTTGTTCCACTTGGTAGACATACCCACTGAACCTATACAAGGTCCATTCCGAAGTAGGTGATTTGTGAAAAGTTTTCATGCTTCTGGTTCTTATAAAAACTGGTATATAACCAATGTTTGAGTTTCATTTTGTTTTTGTTTCTACAGTGTAAGCATTTTATTTTGGAGAAAATCTGATTATAGCATTACTCTTAAAAAGTTCTAATGTAAGTAGGTGGAGATCTCCTGATTAAAGTCTATTTAGTCATTAGTACTATCTGCATGACAAAATGAAAGCTTATTTCTAATACAGAGTATTTACATGATCTTTATCTCTTGTAACTATTACTGAAAAATGATAAATTACGAATACACTTTCAAAATAACACCTGGAACAGAACTCCCTCTATAAACTTGTTTAACCTTTTATTTTTTAGTGACAGATTGGAATTTATTATTTTGAAAGTCTTGGAGCACCTGGTTTGTGATTTTATCAGAGTTATAAGAAATGCCTTGGAGGCGAGGGTGGGGGAATGGTTAGAATAAGAACTGTGATTCTTTAAAAAGTGCCTTTTATTTCAAGAACAAATTTAGCCTGAAAACTCAGAGTACTCTGGACTGCAATTCATTCTGACAAATCAGTTCTTAAAGTGTTAGTTCTATTGCAGTTAAATAATCGTAACATCTCTGCTGGCTTTCTATTTAACCTCTCACTCTGGGAAATCTGATTAAGAGATAAATATAGATGGAAAAATAAACCAAGTATTTGTTGCACTTCTCTCCCCTCTGGAATAATTGTTGGTATAATACTTCCTACATGCAAAATGCAATGATGTGTAGTTAGCAGCACATTTAAAATGATGTAGACAATTTAAAGCAGTCTAATAGTGACTTAGCCAAAATCTATTTTTTAGGCAAATACATTATGAGATTTTAAACTTTTCTGTTATCTCAGAATCAAGCTGCATCACCGACAGATGTAAGGGAGGGACAGTTTAACTCCTTCCTTCCTTCTCTGTCACAAGCACATAATGATGTAAGTAGAAAAGAGACTTATTTTTACCATCAAGCATTTAAAATGTCTAAGACCTGATTTTTCTCAGATATGCTGCCTGAACCATGATTGGCCCCGATTCTGCAAGGCACTGGTTACAGTGTCTTCATCAGTGGGCCTGCTGGTATCATCCCAGGATGGAAGCCCAGGAAGCCTGCCTGTCTGCTAAATGAAACTGTTACTCTTTTGACTGTCTCATAATTTGGTCTTTGACAAAGCTAAGCTTGAGTGATGGCTTCCATTTGAAACTTTTTTACTGTTAAGGACTGCCTGTCTTTAAAACTGAACTAAAGCTGTTATTAATGCAACTGGAGACACAGTATTTTTGTGCTAACTTAGATATTAGGCTTTCTGCTTAGCGTGTCTAAAATTAGGCTGGCTTGAAAGTTCACAAATGCAAATCAGCACTAAACCCAAGGTCAGCATAAAACATTCAGATCACTCCACAAAGGAAAAAAGGGAAGAGTTGTATAATTTAAGAATGCATTTCTGTGCCTGCAAAAACGCAAGTGCACAATCTGGGTAGCAAAGGAAAGATGGATTTTTGCTCTAGCACAGATCAACTAATTTTGTTTTCTTTCCCATCTGTCCTCCATGTGAGTCTGTCCACATGAAAAATCCCGCTTGGTGAAGCCCCACAGGGATGGCATCCATATCACAGCAAATGCTGGGACCATTCATCACTTTGGTGCCTGGGATAATTTTACAATAACCTTGGCAGGCACACTTCTACAAAAGATGATTTTCAGCTGTAGGCCTGAAACCAGATTAGATCTTGTTTGATCACCAGCATAGTCATATTCCCAATGCTCTTAAGTGAAGTTTCTTTCTGCTATGTATTTCTTCATTTCAGCATTATACTTTGGATGCATAAAGGGTCTGCCTGTAAACTCATCTGAGACATTCTAATATCAATCTTGGACAAAAACACAAGGGATAAAATTCATGTGATGTAATTAGTCAAATTGTAATTGAATTGAGATTAAAGTTTATAAAATATTTAAAGTTTCTGCCCTTCATAAATGGGATAAAGGATGAAAAGTACAGGGTTGGGGTAATTCCAGACAGAATGGATGAGTAACAATGAAGCTTTCAAAAAAAAAAAAAGTCCACATATGTCTGCATGACAGTGAGATTTATGATTATTCTGAGTTGTTCACTTCAAAGTATCTTTAAGAATGGTTATTGTAAAATAGAACAAGGCAGAGTGAATTTCATACTGGGAACAAAGAAAAATTATCACCAAAAAATATGCACAAACAAAGCGGAAAAAGGAGCTAAAGTCATTTAGATTTGCTTCTGGTTTGAGACTAGTGTTATACAGAGGTTTCTAGAAGAGGAAAGTAAAGGTAAAATGGGGGAAAGTTCTTCCTTTATATTATTTGTATCTATTTGATTTTGTAATAACATACTGCTACTAGTGCCCCACAGTCCAATGTTCCCTAAGGTCGCTGAAAGCCTCTGCTCAGACTCTAATGAGTACCAAATCAGGGCCCAAGTAAGTACACTAGAAGTCCATTTCAGGTTGGGTTTCTTTTTAAATCACAGGCTTGAAAAACATCTCTGCTATTTTCAAAAGACATCGAAACAGAAGTGTGAGAGATATGCAGACTAGAAATGTGTATTTTTCCAAAGAATTTTTTTGAGTACTACTCTGCAAAGTTTTCGCTATGAAATCTATAACCATTAAAAACCTGCTAGAAGCTCTCTCCCTCTTTTTCAAAGCACTGAGGAAGCCATAGCCTATTCTTGCTGAATGTAGGTTGATTTATGCGAGTGAAGACAAATGGTTCTCAGTAAGCAATCATCAAATTCAAAGTGAAACTCTAGAGCTTTGAACCCACATGACCTGAAACAGAAACCAGTGTTCACACCAACCCTTGCAAGGCAAAATTGCTGAGTTTGGAAGAAATATCAGCCAGTCATCTGAATAGTCTGGAAAAAAATATTTTAATAAATATCATCAAAACAAACTCGTTATTTTTAATGTATGAAATTTACTGTAGCATTGTTTTGCACCCCCCCATCCCTTTAAGTGATTACATATTTTAAAATGTGCTGTGAAAAATAGAGTAACAGATTGCTACCCATTTATCTAGGCATCAGAAACAAAACTTTGAAAAGTGTAGGTACACTCACGTTTGCTTCCAGGAATATAGCAAGAAGTATGAAGGGATACAGACATTCATTCTCATACACATGTTAACAAAATTATTAATTTCTGTGCATGAATTCAATGAGAAATTTTTTTCAAAACTAAGCATGAAACCACATCTCCAAGTACTGGAAACCCAGTGATGATCAGTCAGATCTGTGAGCAGTAGCCTGGTCAAATAAAATTGGTATTATTTTTCAATGGAATTATAAATCTGCCTACAGAGAGGCCTCTGTAGGTGCATCTATACAGATGTGTGTAGGGCTCATCACCATGATAAGGGGAAGGATCAGTTCTTGCTTTTCTAGGTCAGATGTGTTATACCACCAGGTCTTCTGTGGAAGGTCACTGAGCACTAGTTGCCTGTCTCACCATTCCCCAGATGCTCCCATTAATCCTGTTACTCCTTCCTTTATTCCAGAAGGCACTCACCACCTTTGAAGCTGCAGAAAAGGCAGCTTCTTATTTTCCTTCTTTCCACCATTCCCTAATTTCCACTGTTGTTTCTTTTCCCTTTGTCTAGGAAAGGGCACCATTCAGCATGTCAATGTAGCAACCTCCGCTGAGGTGAAGAACTCATTTCAGCTCATAGTTTTGTTTTGGTTTCTTTTTTACAGTTGGAAGGCTCTAACACATGTCACTTCACAAAGTCAAAAGTTAGTCCTGTGTGAAATCATTGTAGAAAAGTAAATGGATTTAAACCAGACTGATTGAGTTTAAAATAGAACATTTAAAATGAGTCATCACTGTGTGCAGTCATTTACAAGGGAACACAGAGATTTCTGTTACACTCTATCATTTGCAATGGCTTGAAAGGACTATAGGAAATATTTGCTAAAAAAATTTGTACATGGTACAAAGACTGATGGACTTGTATATATGAAGTACTTATACAGGGAGCTTTCTAGACATTTTGGAAAGCTGCATGCCAGAAAACAGCAGACATTTTAAGGTGGGAGTGCAGAACTGACAGAATCTTCTTCGTGACTACATTGAGTGACATGTAAGTATCTCCTGCACTCCTTCACATGATGATCTAACTCTAGGAAGAAGTTTTAAGGCTGGGTGTGATTTATAAATTGGTTTCCAACATTTGAGCTGTTGTTTCCAGTTGAGCTGCTACCATTTGTACTGATTGGAGTGGCAGGGATGAGCTATCATTCTTGCCTGTATGGAAAGTTGAGGAGATCCTGAAGTTGCTACTTCTAAATGTTGCTGATTTCTCCACCTTCCTTTTGGGATACCAAAGCACTTTCTATATTCAACTGAGTTATGCTGTGCTCTGACACTTTAGTCATATGAGGGCTCTGTAGAAATGTTTCCTAACAAGTCATCCTTTCCCCCCTTCTGACCCTCAACACCATTGTACCAAAGTGTTAGCATCTTACCACTGTGATCAGCCTCAGTGGTCCAAAACCAGGAGGGTGATGTAAAACTCACAACATCATAGAATAGTAACAAGTATCTCTTTAGAGTTTGGGTGTATGTAGTCAAGAACAAGGAGAGAGAAGGCGGTTCCTTTCAGCTCTGGCAACACATCAGTGTTATATACAAGGCTATGGGATGCTGAGTGAATGAAAGTGCCATTCAGTCTCCCAAGAACACTGTTTATTTTCTCAAGAAAAGAAAGAGTGTGAAAAAGTAGAGAAACACTGTTTCTGTTGAGATCCAAGATATTTGAGGCTTCTTCCTCTGAAACAAGATTTAGGAAAATCAAATATTTGGAATTTGAAGCCAGATAAAATTAAGTCTGAAATAAGATGAACATTTTTACCAGTGATGATAATTAATTATAGAAGTTGCTTATCAAAGGATGTGCTAGATTTTCCACCACCTGAAATCTCTCAGCAGAGATTGGATATGTTAGTGATTATCTGTTGTTCAGCCAGAGGTTACGCTGCTATGGAGAAAATCAGATTAGAAACTCATAATGGGCCCTTATAGCCGTAAAGATACATGAAAGTCAATGGCACAAATTTGCAACAGTCACTGATTTGGTTAAAAGCTGAAACTTCTAAATACAGATTTCTGTTTTCCATTCTGAATGATGAAATGTCTAATGTGACAGGAGCTGAATTCTGGCTGCAGTTAGACTGATGCAACTCCAGTAACTTCAGTGGAACCACAGGATTTGATACAAGGACTTTTCAAACCTGTCTGTTTTGACAGAAGCATTATTGCCACTTAATCAAAAGCTTTTACCTTGAGAAGCTTGTTACCACAAGCATTTATTGTGAGGAGTGGGCATTTTTTCTTTTTCTCTAGGGAAGAAAAAAAAAAAGAGAAAAGACCATTTTAAAATTATAAATGCTCCTGACTGGTTTTATTGTGCTTAACAGAGAAATCAGTTTTAAAAAGATATAAGTATCTGATTCAGTAATCAAAAATAAGTATCTGATTCCTAATAATGAAGCCCAAATTCACTGTATAAGGGTCCTGATAAACTATAAGTGCTTTGTTTGAGAAGGACTTAGGATACCTCATTCTCATTCTTTCAAGTTGCTATCCACCGTACCAAGCAGAATCCCACAACTTTACAGGTGGAGCCACATTGCAGCTAGTGACACAGACAGATGACATATTTATTAGCTTGTCAAAGCTTCCTCTGTTTATGGAAAACTCACCCAGCTAAACAAAACAGTCTGCTTCCTATTGGCTAATTGAGCTGGCCCCTGTTGAGAGTCTCAGCAAAGTGCTTGATGAGGCATAAAATGATGATTAATTAATTTACTGCTCAGTTGATCATCAAACTGAGAGGTTTATGATTCTCACAGCGGTCAACACTCTCTTTTCAATGTGCAACAGCATGAGCAGCCTTTACTCTGGCCTGCTGCTGCCTTTGCTATGACCTGAGATATGGTGGCTTAACTCAGGGGAAACAGGGAAAAAAATTAAAAGAAAAGTTTCAAAAGGGATGTACTCAGCAGCATCTTTCAGAGAGGCTTGTGAGTGCCAGAATGCTTCTCACAAAGGGACTTTTCATATCATAGCATTAATAAAAGCTATTTTGCTGGACTTTTTTTTTTTTTTTTTTTTTTTTTTTCCAGTGGATTACATAAAAAGCTCCCTAAAAATAACTTTTAGCCATGTTATCAGAGAACAAAGTCAGAATTAGGACGAAGTTATAGAGAGACAGGACTTCACACTTGCAGCTATAGATGTGTTGGAGAAGACCAAAATGCCAGTAAAAATACTCAGTGGGGTTCTCTGTTTTTTATTCCTAGAGATGAATTATAGTAATTCAAAACTCCTTAAAAAAAAAAAAAAAAAAGGATTTGAAGATTCAACAGGACACCAAGACACATTCTGTGCATGGTGGGCATCACATTTAAAATCATTATTCAAAAAGCATGTTTTTGCATTTGCATGCATTTACAGCTTGTGTGCAGTCACCAAGTGTTTTGCATATGTTTTTCTGTGCAAAATTTTAAATATTTACACTTATGACAATATTCTGACTGACTTTTCTCTGACATTTTAATGCAGTGTCCAGTGTTTATTCCCAATGTGAAGACAACTAAATTCTGCTTAGTTACAGTAATTTAATTCTAGAATAGTGCCAGTTGAATTAATATATATATAAGAAAGCAACTGAATCCTTTTGTCAGACAAACATGTTTTATACCAGCCATTTGGTACAATTTTTCACACAAGCTAGATGGTGAGACATATGCATTGTCACAAGGGCATGTGTATGACAATGTGTATACATCCAGAAGATTCTTCACTCTGTTGTAAGACTGTACCAGAGTTACCAGACATACAGGAAGACACCAGGAAAGGTCTTCTAAATGTCTGCATACCTGACCATCTGAGTGGGAAATGAATGGTTTGTCTGTATAATGGAAAGAGAGGGTCATTTTGCAAATCAAGCTTTTCTCCAAGTATGTATAACTCATTCTTAGACAGGGTTCTGGCTATGAAGAAGCCAGGCAGAAAATGAAGCTGTTTAATATAACTTCAGTCCTTTTATTTAGCTCAAAAGAACAATGACAAAGCAAGTGCAAAAATTAATTAAGTTAGTACAGTCAGTAGATCCTTTGTTTAAAAACTACGTTTTTTCTTCAATTCAGTCTTCAGGAAACTTAATCTAGTTTAGATAAACCAGAGGAAGTAGTCTATTTTTCTCAACAAAATAATGCATAGAAATCTAAGTTTACATATTTACATAGGATATGCTACAATACAGGAAAAGAGTTCAGAAAGAAACAGAGCAGAAAACCAATAAATTCTGATAGGGCAATTTAATGACAAGAAAAAGAGGGAAGGAACAGAGTGTGGAAGAAAGGATGAAATATCAACATGTTCCAGGTCTTTGCACCTTGGTCAAGGAATAGAAGAAGTGTCACTAAGCAATGTAAATCACTAGATTGCATGGACCTATTTAAATAACACACTTTTTCAAATGCAACTTGTCTATCTTTGGGAAAAGGCATATAAAAAAGAAGGTATAGAGGAGAAATGACTTTCAAAACCTTTAGGAGCAACAATGGACAAATAATTAGTGTGAATGTCTGTGACATCATGTGACAGAGCTGGCTGATGTTGACTCTCAGGTGTATAAATGGAGAATAGTCTTTAGGTGTTGGAGATTTTTTACCTCTAAAAATGGGACATTGCACAGGTTGTACAAAAAGGAACCCTGAAAACAAATTTTAAAATCATGTTTCAGTCAATGAGAAAGATCTACTGTTACCTGATGCTTTATCAGCTTTATGCTGATATTTTCAGGTTTGTTAAAGTGCTGCCGATGGCATCATAGAAGAATGATTACAGAATATAGTTACTTGCCCAGACAAGAATACAGGCAGCAGAAAAAGTAGACTTGGCATGGTGAGATATTGATTGTTGCATAACTGTTTCTTTTGGGCATCTTTTGTTCTACTTTTGTATTGCAACAGTCAGTAAAGAGTAACTGCACAATGGAAGCTCTACAGCTCTCTCTACAGTGGACATTTTTACTTAAGAACTTGTTGAACTCCGATTGCTTTGATTTTTTCCCCACTGTTCTACATACTATCATGGTCTAAAATTCATCATTCTGTAACCATGTCTGCTTTCTCTCATACTTCTTTTTACGATCCCTTTCTGAGGGCCTACATAAAGATACATAGTGCTTCATTTTTATAGCTTCATAAAATGTAATGGCAAAAAAACCATTAGCTAATCTGGTTGACTACCTTTGAAACATGGGCTGTAGAATTTCACCTGGTTATCCCTGCTCTGAGCTGAATAATGTGTATTTGACTAAAGCATATCTTCCAGATGGATATCTAGTTTTGATTTGAAGACATCAAAGGCCACTTCCCTGACAGTTTTGAAAACATCAAAGAGTACTGAGCTTGTGGAAGATAAAAGAAAAATGAGCTAATTGCCTGGATGCTAAAGGGAAATTTACAGCAAATATTTTGGTCCTATTCTGGCTTTTAAAAATCTGGTTTACTGAAAAGACTGCAAGCCATTATTACACATGTAAGTAAAATTTGTTTTCTTTTTTTAGATCCAGACCTCACATGGTAGACAAATAGGTCCTGAGAAAAGAAAAAAATAAAATAATATAAGATCTATCATATTCTACCATTGTCAGACTTTGTAAAGAACAGGGTGAGGCAGAAGAAAATGATCTGTGTGACTGTGAATGCAGAATATATTAAACTCTCTTTGTTAGGTCATAAACTAGGAAAAAATGAAAGGTAAATTGAAGAAAATAGAGGAAGGGAAGGGAAGGGAAGGGAAGGGAAGGGAAGGGAAGGGAAGGGAAGGGAAGGGAAGGGAAGGGAAGGGAAGGGAAGGGAAGGGAAGGGAAGGGAAGGGAAGGGAAGGGAAGGGAAGGGAAGGGAAGGGAAGGGAAGGGAAGGGAAGGGAAGGGAAGGGAAGGGAAGGGAAGGGAAGGGAAGGGAAGGGAAGGGAAGGGAAGGGAAGGGAAGGGAAGGGAAGGGAAGGGAAGGGAAGGGGTTCAAACACAGTTAAGCCATTTCAAAGGATTTTATAATGTGCCTTTAAAGAGTCTTTCCTCTTCCCTTCACACTCTGTCATACCAAAATCAAAGTTTACATAATCTCCTTCTGAGAAGTGTTTTTTTCTGTAACTTTACATATTTTTAATTCATTTTTTAATATCACATGTTCTACTTTCCTACTATTAGAAATTAATAATGTTATAATGTTAAGAACATGTTTCCTGATGGATTTAATTACTTAGTAGCACTGTAGAGCAGATATTCCACCATATTCCACCATGTAGAAAGATTTACATTATGGCTAAATGAAGCTTTTATATCTTTTTTTTTTTTTTCTTTTTTTTTTCTTTTTTGAGAGCATTCAGTTTTATGCTCGTGTAATCAACTAACATCTTTTTTGTGTTCTGGGACTGAATCTAAGAACTAACCATCTTCAGTAGTAGATTGAACCATCACCTGTTAGCTGGCATGCACACAGAGACCACTTGATAGCTCGGAAACATTTGATAACAACTATTTTGAGAACAGATTGAGTTACACTGTAGAAAGAATTCTCAAAATTGTTGAAAGTAGAATCAAGAATATTTTAAAAAAATGAAATAATATTTCACAGAATGAAAATACACGGCACTTCAAACCAAATGAGAAGACTTTCCTAACAGTATGACTGAGAAGAGTATAAGATACTTTTCTTACACACTTATCTCATAGATTAACCCTGATGAACTATTACTCACTGTAGCAGTTATGAAATAAATTAAAATGAATGAAGACTTTCATTTTTCCCTGGCACTTATAAGCTTTTATCTTCATGGAATGGGACTACTGTTCAGCAAAGAAAGACTCATGACACTCTAATAGTTCATCACAATGGTTTGGGTTCAGCCATGGACCCTGGACAGCTCCTGAAAGAACAAACTGCCTCCTGACCTTTCCCAGGCTACGTTCCTACAACATAGCCAAGTAGAGGTGTCAAAGCCACAACATTTTATCAGATAGCGTTAAAAACTGATGGGTTTGCCATTGAACACCCTCTTAGAATATAACATTTAGTGGACTGAAAAACATCTTCCTTGTTCACTGAACTGAACAACTGATTCTTTAAGAAAGTTAACCACTTATTAATAGGTCTGTTAGAGTTGATACTAGAAGAAGTGGAAAAGAAAAGGCAGAAAATACACTGCTCAGTCTGGCTTGGGAAACAGTGTGGTTAAATTCACAAGAAAAAAGCATGCATCCTGTCAGGGGGGAAAGAGTAGAATGGACAGAATGAAGCTAGAAGGGAAATATATTACCACTATTATAAATAACTGATCTTATGTAGATCTGAAAAAACATTTGAAATAGAGGTGATCCTGCATAGCACTTGCCAAACAAAAGTAATTTGCTTGGTGTGTATATATATATAGATATATATTCATGGATTGACCTGCGGAATCTGAAACATTTCTTTTTTTGTCCTGTAGTTGCATTGAATCAATAAGAAACTATTGAGCCAGCAATGTGCACTTGTAGCCCAGAAGGCAAACCATATCCTGGGCTGCATCAAGAGAAGTGTGGCCAGCAGGTTGAGGGAGGTGATTCTCCCCCTCTACTCTGCTCTTGTAAGGCCCCACCTGGAGAACTGTGTCCAGTTCTGGAGCCCCCAACACAAGAGAGACATGGACCAGTTAGAACGAGTCCAGAGAAGGGCCACGAGGATGATCCGAGGGCTGGAGCACCTCTCCTATGAGAAAAGGCTGAGAGAGTTGGGGCTGTTCAGCCTTGAGAAGAGTTGGCTCCAGGGAGATCTTATAGCAGCCTTCCAATACCTGAAGGGCCTACAGAAAAGCTGGGGAAGGACTTTTCACAAGGGCAGTTAATGACAGGACAAGGGGCAATGGCTTTAAGCTGAAAGAGGGTAGGTTTAGATTAGATACTAGAAAGAAATTCTTCACTGTGAGGGTGGTGAGACACTGCAACGGGTTGCCCAAGGAAGTTGTGGATGTCCCCTCCCTAGAAGTGTTCAAGGCCAGGTTGGATGAGTCTTTGAGCAACCTGGTCTAATGGAAAGGTGTCCCTGCTCATGGCAGAGGGGTTGGAGCTAGATGATCTTTAAGGTCCCTTCCAGCTCAAATCATTCTATGATTCTGATTCTATGATTCTGATTCTATGATTCTATGATTCTATTACATGAAATTAAACTAAAGGCATGTGAACAATGATGTAAAATAAAAAACAAAAAAAGTGTAAAAATCTATTCATTTTAATAGATTTTAGGTCATCAACTGATGTCTACCTACTCAAAGCATTTCTTTCTGCATGGAGTTTCCTGATCTTCTTTTTCACTTTTAGTAAGATTATCAGAATAGGGATGACATTTGAAGACTACTACAAGAATACTTCATCAATTTCTTTCCCTGTTTTTGTCAAACCATATCAGTCCTTGGACCAGGACACCAGTTAGAAAGGCACAACACAGTACAAAATTTTGTTTCAGCAACCATAAAACCCCAGTATGTTCTAGGTAAAATATAACAGCAGATCTTCCTAGCCATGAATGCAGAGCTAGTTTAACATGTAAACGTATGCTTTAACTGATGAGCACCTTGCTGTGAAATATCAAGACCACAACCCTAACAGTTAAGATGCTTGACAGCTTTTTGTTATATTGTCCTGATGATCCATTTGCAATTCAAATAGATTTGTTTGTTTCTCCTGTAGTTCCAGGCTACTTAGTTACCTGGAACCTATGCTTTTTTTTTTCCTCCTTTTTTTTTGGTGGGATGACAGTCCAGTTATCCAAGTAGAAAAATCACAAATCTTTGTTTTTTATGCAAAAGCATTAATGTTGTTGTCATTAGGGTTTGAATACACTATGATTTATTCATTGTCAGCAACAGAAGAAACCATCCAGAATAAATATCTAATTATGTTTAGTTTCAAGAAACCAGCAAGTTTCCTCACACAAGAATTACAAATAGATATGTGTATCTCTGAAAAAAATCCCCTTTATTTTCTAACATCAGATTAAAACTCTTCAAATCACTTTGAAGATAAATTAGTTCATTGTACCTTAACATTCTCTTGAGCTTAAATTTTGCTGTAGATTTTTGTTTTTCTTTGTTTCACAGTTTGTCCATTTGTTTTAACCACAATTAAAACTAGAACTACTGCAATTTTTGTAAAGTCACTGTCTTTGAAAATTGTCTTGGGTGCCATTTACCAAAGCTGTACTTGTCATATTGTAAATGACTATAAAGCTTAAACCAATTGTGAATTCAGTGAGATACTGGGTTACACTGCTGAGTTTTTTAAAAAAGAAGGCACAGAAACTATGAATCAAAGTTAAAAGATCAAAATAGTACATCTAAGCTTAACACTTGTATATAATACTTTTTTTCCACCATAAATGCTTGTATACTGTCATTTGGCTTTTCTGTGATCCATTGAAATAGAAAATAATACCTCAATGATCCTGGTTAAAATAAATCAGATAGATACCCAAATTCTTCTCAGCTTCAAATTAATTTTTATCTGCATATACTTTGAGCAAACAATCACCAGAAGTTTCAGGAGAGTGAGTAGGGATTGAGAATTATAACCACATGGAGCAGAGTTTGGCTATGCATTGCTACCAGCAGCACCGATACTTTTGAAAAATAAGTATTAAAAGGCCCATCAAAGCCAATGAAATAAGAAAACAAATAACACTATAAATTGAAAAGAATAAGTATAGTGTTTAATGAACACTTATTGACCAATAACCTGCAACTAATGTAACTATAGATTTTTACTTTGGCTATTCATAGCTCCCAAAGGCAGTTATTTGAAGCTGTACAGACAATAAGGTGAAGTGATGATTAACAGAAATGCATTTAATTAAAGGCTAAATTAAATAAGACTACATTGGAAGTAGATGAAAAGGTCTGTTTAGTTTAATATACCCTTGGCTGTTCATATTGTTCAGTCTTGACCGTCCTTTAGCATGTAACATCGGGGAGGTCAAAATCTGAGGGTTTTGGGGTTTTTTTTGCCATTGCTAGCATTTCTACCAGAAACTGCAATTTTAGCTTGATGTTTCTTACAAATAACTTGTAAGCTAGCAAAGACTTGTAACGAGTAAGCAGCTGACCTTCTAAAATCATCCAATAACAAAGATTGTACATTGCAAAATGTGCACTCTTTATGTGGGACTAAATTGGACAATCTGTATTTACCCTTGGTACTATCTCAGCATGGATAGGATACTTTTGTTATACAGGTATACAGAATTTATGTATTGTCGCTTATACCAGAATATAAATAAATCTTCAGTGGCTTAATTTCTGCCAGAATTAAGGGGAGCTTAGAATTTCAAGATGTAGCCATAGGAAATATCTATTAGAACATATAGTTTAAGCAAGGCTTTTCTAATATGATGTAAACCATTGATCACAAACACTAGACATGCTACATATTTACCAGATTAAATTGCACTGTTTTTAACTGTTAAGTTAATAAACTTGATTCAGATGTAGAGCTGAATAGTTATCCATTATAAATTTGTAATCTTGTTTAAATGTACAAGCCATGAAGCAAAACCAGGCATCATATGTGTTACTAAGTGTCTTAATATCAGATATAAATGTAAGAAAATAAATACCTGGAGGCAGCAATGCAAAAGTACTCTGTTGATGTAGTCACATGTTGAAACAACTAGTATTTTTAATGCACTTTGCATTTAACTTATTTCAGCAAACTTTAAGTAAAATGCTTATTTCTAAGCAATAAAAGCCAAAAACTGAAGAAAGAGATTTCATAAAATCAGTTATTTAAATTAGTAACAAACAAATATTGCTTGGGAGTGAGGCCCAGATCCAGAAAAATAATTTTGTCCCCAAAACAAGTCTGGACGATGAATGGAATACAGAGCCTTGAGTAACACTTCTGGGATTTCACCCTACTGAAAAAGAGGACATTTTTTTTCCTCTTCTTATTTACTTTCTGTGCACATTATTGCTGTGTGGAGTGTCTGTGTGAGTGTGGTGGGCTGACCCTGGCTAGAGGCCGGATGCCCACTAAAGCCCACTCTACCACTCCCCCTCCTCAAATGGGCAGGGGGAGAAAAATATAATGAAAAGCTCGTGAGTGGAGATAAGGACAGAGAGAGATCACTCACCAATTACTGGCACGGGCAAAACAGACTCGACTTGGGGGGAAAAAAACAAATTTACTTTATTACCAATCAAAATCAGAGGATAGTGAGAAGTAAAACCAAATCTTAAAACACCTCCCCCATCCCTCCCTTCTTCCCAGGCTTAATCTCTTTCCCGATTTTCCACCTCCTCCCCCCAGCAGCACAGGGGGACAAGGAATGGGGTTGGGGTCAGCTCATCACACGTTGTTTCTGCCGCTGCTTCCTCCTCAGGGGGAGGGCTCCTTCCCCCGCACCAGTGTGGGGTCCCTCTCATGGGAGACAGTCCTCCATGAACTTCTCCAACGTGAGTCCTTCCCATGACTGACAGCTCTTCACGAACTGCTCCAGCATGGGTCCATTCCATGGGGTGCAGTCCTTCAGGAAGGGACTGCTCCAGCGCGAGTCCCCTACGGGGTCACAAGTCCTGCCAGCAAACCTGCTCCGGCGTGGGCTCCTCTCTCCACGGGCTACAGGTCTAGACAGGAACCTGCTCCAGCGCGGGCTTCCCGCGGGGTCACAGCCTCCTTCGGGCATCCACCTGCTCCGGCGTGGGGTCCTCCACGGGCTACAGGTGGTCATCTGCTCCACCATGGACCTCCAGGGACTGCAGGGGAACAGCCTGCCTCACCATGGTCTCCACCACAGGCTGCGGGGAATCTCTGCTCCAGCGCCTGGAGCACCTCCTACTTCTTCACTGACCTTGGTGTCTGCAGAGTTGTTTTCTCTTATGTCTTCTCACTCCTCTCTCCAGCTGCAAAGTGTGCAGCTTTTTTTTCTTCCCTCTCTTTTTTTTTTCTTAATTATGTTATCACAGAGGCGTTACTGATTGGCTTGGCCTTGGCCAGCGGCGGATCCGTTCTTGTAGCCGGCTGGCATTGGCTGTGTCAGGTCAGACATGGGGGAAGCTTCTGGCAGCTTCTCTCACAGAAGCCACTCCATGTTCCCCCCCCACCCCCTGCTGCTACCAAAGCCTTGCCACGCAAACCCAATACAACGAGCCTGCCAGGTGTATGTGGCTGACACATCAACCATCCTTGGGCCTATGGGGCTCTGGCACACCCAGAAGGACATGGTCTGGAGTGTGTTTTCCCCTTAAACTTGCAAAACTGCAATATGGAAAGCAGCTTGTGTTTCTCAGATCATATAAAATTTGCCTTTGCTATGTGAAAGAGGAATTAGGCATCTCCAATGAGTTCAACAAAGCATGCATGTATTGAATATGTAGAGGCAGAATGCTTCAGCCTGCCAATGGGAAAGTCAAGTTACAACTTATCAGCAGCAGAATGATTGATTTGGCCACCTTACTTTGGACTCCTGGGACTTGTGGTTTGGAACTTACTCTCTTGATGAATAAAAAAATACCATTCTCACTCCTCTCTAACACTCTGAAACAAACAAACAAAAAGGTATAGGACAGGCAAAGCCCTGCTCAGGATGCCTTGTTACTAGTATTACTCTAAGGATTCAGAGATAAGTGTTAATGTGACTTCATATAGCACATCAGGCTATACAGCAAAGAACACTTTTTCACACCAATCATCATGTCTTCTTGAGGACATTTAAAATATTTTAAGAATTAGGATTTGATACTCTGTCATTCTGACATTGAGGTTTGTTGTCAGGCAGTTGTGACATCACTTTGGAGTAAGGGATGAACACCTGGACACATCTGCTCAGGTGAGGTGCTTGGAGAATCACAGTCCAAATCAGAATTCCTGGGGCATGTCGCCACTGCAGCTGCATTAAAGAGATGATAATCAATGTATTTATCCCTACTGTAGCTACAGTAGCTTATTTGCATTTTCTGAAGGTGAAGAATGAGGCAGGATTTCAGAGGTACTTAAAGAGGTTGAATCCCAGTACCCACTTATTCCATGAATGAGGAAGGGAGGAGTAAGAAATTCCCATAAGGCACTTGTCTGTTTTTTGGAATTTTATCCATGGAAACCAGAAACATGTAAAGAAACTGTTTGCAAACTGCAGTAAATAATTCCATTTTAAAATACACTAATGTTTTAATAAAATTATTATTTGTCTTTTTTTTTTTTCCCCTGGCACATACAATACAGCACAGCTTAACTAACAAAACAATGCTGTAATGCTATATTTGTGCACTTTTAATTCAGTGCTGGTTTTCATCTAAAAGTTGCTTAGTACAATTCCTAGGGGAGACAGAGAAAAAGAAAAAATAATCTAATCACTTAAAAATGGCCCATTCTTCGTCTTGAATAGAATAATGCAAAATTAAGAATCAAAATATATTTTAAGATATATAACCACGTGAACGAATATTAATTGACATAGTTAGCCAAAGGATTGTTACATTTTGCATGAAGGCTATATTTGGTGAAGAAGCAGCATGGGTTGGAGGATAAATCATCTAATGACAATGCATCTTTCTTTGGGAAAAAAAAAAAGAAAATAGAGAAACATGAACAAAGGCGGATTCAGTTTCAACAATGTTCTATGCATTCTGATTCAAAGTATTATGAAAGTTGGCAATTTCTTTTATTAAGTCTATCCATTTTCACTACTTCCTGTTTTAGATAAAATTCCCTTAGAGAGAGGGAAAGCAGAGCCCTGCCCAGATTATTCCTCCTTGCCATTCAGACTGCCACAGGGAACAGGGCAGACAGTACAACTCTAAGGACTAGGATAGCAAGTACATTGCTCTTTGTGCAGAGGGCGATGCAGGAGATCTGCAGGATTTTGGAGCCTGAGACCTATTTAACCATCCCTGGGGCTGGCTAACTTCGGGCTCCAGGGCAAAGTGTAATTCAAGATTAATAGGATCAGGAATGAGAACTCAGGCATCCTCCTTCCAGATAAGTGTTTTGTCCAGTAGGTTAGAGACATGAAGTTTTTCCCACCCGCCCAATTAGTGTTGATTTGTCTCTGCAAACATAACTTCCACTAGCACAATGACAGAATATTTACATCAGCAAACCCTATAAGTGAATAATTATGGTTTTCACTTGAGAAATCTGTATTGTGACCTGAAAAGTTCTTGGGCAAGACTAGCAGTAAAAGCGTACCAATGGGCTGACTGTTGTCCTATTGTACAGCATGTACAGCAGGAGATGGATGCCATTTTTATACCTATAAAACCTTGTATGAATGAGCTCTCTTATATGTCTAAGTATATAAGAAGATTATGGGCAGTAATTTCTGGTATATCAAACCCCAGAGAAGGGTGAGATATCCATCAGTTAGTTATAGTCTGATGTCCTGCATTACAGGTTCTCTATTCAGTATTTAGGACAACCAACTTCTAATGTAGGGGGAGATGGAAAGAAATTTCCTTGAATTACTTTCCTCCTCAGAAACCAAATTCTATTAAGGAGAGAAATAGTTTCATGGCCCCACAGGTAAAGCAGAGAAAAACTGTTATAAATCTGACGAGGCCCTGAGATTGATCTTGTCCCCAAAGCATATCCTGCATTCTTCTTTCTAAACATGTTCAGACGTAATTTGGCTGAGTACTCCAGATCCCCCTCTTGCCTTACTGTCTATAAGTAGCTAGTTTTAGCAGCTCCTCGGACAACATGCTAGCACTTGGGATCTTGTTCTTAGGCATCTGTTTCCCCACCTTTAACCAGACCAGGAACTTGGGGAGATAGATTTCACAAGCCTACCATGTAGCTAGATATTTGGCATCCGTGTTGTCACGATAAATAGACTCCTTATCATTCTAGCCCAATGTGGTTCTCAGAGCAATTTCCAAGGTGGTGGAGCTTGGAATACCTCCCCTTGGAGCCACATCTAGTAGGCACAACTAACTTCTAAAGCAGGAAGCTGGGAAAAATACAACTGCCTTTTAATGATATAGTCTTTTTTATGCACAGAATGCTTTCTTTGAGTATTTTCCTGTAGTGTAATCTGATGTGACAATAATGCTTACACTGACAAAGGGAGCTCTCAAGAAAAAGCAGAACAGTTTTAAAAATTGAATACATGAAGATAAAAACGACAGAGGGAAATTAAAACTCAAAGTGAGTTTAAGGCACTAGGAGGTGGCAGCGGAGGAAAGGGAAACAGTGGGCAATGGCAGTGATTGAAGAAGGGAAACGGAAAGAAATCACAGGGCACAGACTTCCACACAAGCTTCTCCATAAGGCTTCGCAAAACAGGTGTTGCCCTGCCTCTCCCCAGCAGCCCTCCTCAGGAATATAAAACCATGAGTGCTTTTCTATGGCTTGCCCTTTAAATGTTCAAAAGGGTAAAAACCTGACACACTGATACCATTTTTATATGTGCAGGTGAGGGAAGTGCATGAAATGGAGGTTTTAACTAGTATTTTAAACCTAATGTGAGACAAACATGGTTTGTAAAGGTTTAACTTTGTTGGAGTTATGCATGGCTATAAATACATACCTGTTCTGTTTTCTCTATATGATCACAAAGCAATCAGTCCAACACCATCCTCATTTGGACAAATCTTCCACAAGAGATTTATTCACAGTTATTAATAGAAAATTTTACAATACTGTTATTTATAGTGGGCACTTAATATTCAGAATAATAAAAATAAAATATATTCAAGATAAAGTTTATTCTAATTCTTAAAATGCAGAAATTTTTGATTTCTGAAAGTGCCTCTCATGCCTTTATTGCTTAATAACCACAGTGAAAAAATGCTTTCCACCACAGACTGATGTTGCCAAGGCACTATTGTACCATAAAAACTAAAATCTTTCTTACTGTTAAGAGTATGACTCTCTTAAAAAGTAATATTAAAAAAAAAAAAATAGCTGCAGTGTACCCCAGAGATCTATGAAGGCCATCATACAATGATATGGTAATACATAATGAAGCAAACCTCCAGATCAGGAAGATTATTCATGGAGAACACCCTAGTAATGCTTCTTTGTCTTGTTTTCTAAAGAGAATTCTACCTCAAATACCTTCAAAGAACAAATCTAATGTAATGTAGAGAGAGAGACACTTAGGTAGCCCAAACCAAGCCACTTAGGACTTCATAGGTCAGATCTGTCTTAAATTTCACCAGATTAAGCAACAACCAGTTTCTGCACTGTACTCACTGTTTGCATCTTCCTTTCTGAAAGAGAAAGTAACAATTTCATCATGTTAATTAGTATCAAGGTGCAACCTTATAAAAAAGTGCAATTAAAATAGGGATATTGATCATAGGTTTCTCCAAAACCAGCTTTACTCACAGTCCCAACTGGGGAAGATTAATTTCTACACCAATGACTCTTCTGTTCCTCTAATGTCACAGTCTGACAATCAATATTTTACTCTTCTGAAAAGCTATGAACACTTAATTTTAAAGCAGATATGAAGTATCTTTCTGATGTGTAAATATTTGTAGTGATTTTTAGGCATATTTTGACTTTTTGAAATAGTAAAAAAAAAATCTTTGTGAATACGTGTATCTGTGTGTATGAATATATATAAGGTTTAAAAGGACAGTAGGTGAATAAAATTTATTATATTTTATGAAAAAAATCCACCTTTTGGTACAAGCTAAGCTAACATAATGCATTCTGCATTGTGTATTCTCTGTGTGTATTCTGTACATTTATTACTTATTTATTATTATTTTTTAAATCTCTATTTTTTCCTTACTCTCTTAAAAATCAGTGGTTTTTTAACTGAGGATGATATGGAGAAAAATTGGCTTCACTTGTGATACCAGAGTTATTAGAACTGAACCAAGCCTTTTTTCTGTCAGTGACTTCTGCTTGAGTTAAGGATGTGGCACCTCCCTAACAAGGGAGGTTCAGACTATTTTCTGTAGGTACCCACCAGAGGGAGACAGAGAGATTTACTGGTAAGACTTGACTGGCACAACTCATAGGTAGCAAAATTGCAGAGTGAGTGAAAAAATTATCAAATATTTAAATAGTTGAAAAGCATTAATGTGCAAAAAACCTCTCCATCTATTAGAATATTTTTATATACACTTTAAAAACATCACAAAAGCTTTATGTGGTATCTTTATGTACAAATATTTACACTTATGCCTGTGTATCTATATAGATATATACATATGAAAGTATAGCTCTTTACATATGTATTTGCCTCCTGCAAACACTTCAGAAAGTAAAGTAACTATCAAGAGTGTTTAGTAAGTCAGAAAATCCATGAGTACTGCTGGATATGGAGACTGGTTTCTTAATTGCAGCTATGCAGCTTGACAGTCTGATTCTAACTTTTATGTATGCACAATTAGCTAACAGCAGGACCATTCCATCCTTCAGCCAGTCTGGTCAGATGCCCAGAGATGCTAAATCAGAGAGGTGGTGTGCCTGGAGCACTTTCCAACACAATTTTATTGTGTTTCATTGGTTGTTAGCTACTCACATACAAGGCAGAGGACTGACAGCATTATTTTTTCCCAGTAACAATCAAACAACTTGGGACAGGGCTGGATAACCACCCTGGCACATTGGGTTGGTTACGTGTCACATATTCAAAGCTGACAAAAAACCCCAAAACTTCTTATCAA
Source organism: Caprimulgus europaeus (assembly GCA_907165065.1). The sequence goes on from OU015525.1 coordinate 67,187,035, forward strand.
TGGACAACAGGCTTAAGTAATCACAAAAGACAAGAAAATTGATGGAATCTTAGAAAAGGATTATTATTGCTGGTGACTGGAAATCTAATGCAGAAAGCAGCCTCATGATGCATCACAAAAACTGATATAGACATTCTCAGAGGTTTTATGTGGCAGGACAAAATTCATGAAAAGTATTCTCAGCAAAACTGAATAGAATCCATTTTTTCCAACAAATCCTGGAAATTAGTCACAAGGTTATCCATGTCATTTTGTTTTAGAGGGCTATTAAAATATGTTAGGCTGATTACTTGGGTAGACATTGGTTCTTATTAAGTGACTGAAACGTTGAGTCAAAGAGAAATAGACTGACCCATTTGTGAATTATGACGAGGCTACCATCCAAAAGACTTTGGAGGGGAATAATTATGAAATGTCTGTCATTTCATCATAACAGTCTGTCTTCAATCAAAGCATGTTGTAAATAGAAGTGTTCAGGAATTATCAAAGGAAACAGTGTTTTGTCAAAAAATGCTACTTCATCCAATCTGAAGTCTTTCATTTAAAACATCTTGGCCTCAATGAGGTTTTAGCAAATTCAAGGCAGAGTTCAAAGAGAACCCTGCCTGGATTCCTGCAGAGTCTGCCTGGGCTACGGACATTGGAAACAGCCACTACAGGTCAGATCAAAACTAAATTAAAAAGAAACTTCCAGTGAATTTGGAACCCCAGCTTTGGGCCAGCTTTACTTATGAGGTATTTTTATTGCTATTTAAAGAAGAAAACTTTGTATCTAGCAGCTACAGCTCAGGAGGGTGTTTTTTTATATAATAGATTTTTATCTTCAAGAAGAGACTTATAAGCTATTTAAAATTAGAAGAATGTAATTAAAAATGAACATTGTTCTTCCACTACAATCTCTAAAGAGGGTCTGAAATTTAAACAAATTAGCCTACGATTGATATTTTAGGAAGATATACATTAAATATATATATATATAAAACAAAGGTCTTATTGATACAGTTGCCTCACTGCACTTTATTTGCCCTATTTGGTGACTTTTGAAAATAAATAATACTGTTCATTATGAAAGTGTAAAGTGAAAAAATAAATTCATGCACATATAAGATGTGAATAAAGTAATTTTACTTAAATATGTTCAGGGTCAGTGTCTAAAATCTCAAAAGATAATTTTTCATATCTCACGTCCTTTAGAATGATTTCCGTTATCTCTTGCTACCATTGATAAAGTGGTTTAAGCTTGTAATATATATGGACTATGTATGTAACATACAAAAATATGCATATTTAAGTATCCAAATTGCTAGGTAGATTTTCAGAAATGCAGAGCACTTGGTGATGATAACAATATTAATATATGCAGAGAATATCTTTACAAATATTTTGAGTTATTTTTTCACCAAAGTAACTAGCAAACAAACCAAGCAAAAAGTATTTACATATCTTGTTTGTATGTTTCCTGCCTCAGATCATGATGGCATAGCACATATATATTAGCACACAAAAAGAGATAGTAGATCATCTGAAGGGTACACACCCAGGCAAATGGTTTCACATTACAATCTTGTACAAGGTATTTAACACAGCACTATCTTTAAAGCTTATGAAAATTTTCAAATAATTTTGAAATCCAGAAGTGTTTCTGAGCCCCTCTGTCTGTACTAAAAATAAGAAAACTGGTGTGTTTCTTATCAACTTATTTGAAAGAAGAATCCTATTGAAAACTAAACTCATTTCAGTTACATGCTGAAGTGATTGTACTAAAGGGTCTTACTGTATGAATGGAACACACAAGCCAAAAACAACACAAACATTTAGCTGCTGGCTTTAGCCAGTCTCTTTCAGTGCAAATCATAATTGCTTTAGGACTTTCCGAATCCACTTTTGAATTCAAAGCTTCAGACAAATAATTGGATTTCCTGAAAACATGCTGAGTTATGTTGCTCTCTCTGTCTTGCTTTATGTCCTCAGGGCTCCAGTCTCTGCTTTATATCAAGCTGCACCTAGTGAGCTAATTGGAGGGATGGGTAGATCACTCTGCATTAACATGTCCATCTGTATTAAATAAAATCTCCTCAACAGTCCTTATCATCTTCAGCAGAATTATCACTTCAGAGTTGAAGAAACAGAAAATCAAGTAAAAATGGCTGTGCAATTTACTGATGGCTCGGGTGCCTTAGCCCTGTAGACTTATGATCCAAGTCAATTATATTCTAGCTGACTTATTTTTACAGTACTTTGACTTTGTATACTCACTTCATGTGTCTCACTGACTGCAGGGCAGCTCTAAATATGCTCTGGGCTATCCGCCTAGACATTTCTTGCTCTAGGTAAAGTACAGTGGAAATACTATTTGAGTTTGATCTGCAAGGCTTGTAAATATGTAATATCAAAGATTAAGCCCTTCAGTTTCCCAGTATTGTGACAGGTGTACAAAAGATATCATATTAACAAATGAGGTGCTGCTTTCCTATTGTTGTTATTTAACATTAATAGCATGTAATAAGCTGGTGACCTTTTTTTCCCGCATATGTATGGGAAAGGAATAATCAAACTGCTGAGACAAAAAAACATCCATTGCCTATGAAATCTCTGGGGCCAGGTTTGCACTAAGAGTTCTCCTGGCATAGCTGTGTTTGTTCAGAGGCTGAAAAATTCACACCTTGTTGCTGACCTTGCTGTGTTGGAAAACACTAAAACCCAGCACTATGAAGACACAACATTGTTCTAAGGGAGGTTTAGATGGCTTCACTTAAGACTTTCAAGGAAATGGCATAACAACGTTGACAGAAATTATTTTATTGTGTCTCAGCACCAGTTTGATAGTACTTTTAACCCCTTAGCATGCTACTTGCAACCTCCTTTGCTACTGCCACCATGTCTACATCTTTTCTCTACTGTTCCAAGCATAGCAGAAGATTGAGATATCTTCAGAATAAACAACCATCTTCTGTAATCTCTGTTAGCTTAATGAGGTTTAATTTACAATTTTGTTTCTTTGAAGACTACTTTTTAATGAATTAATTTATTTTTTTTTAATGATTGCTGTGTTCTTGGATTCTATTATTTTGTACTTATGGCCAGCAGAAGCCATTTTGCTTTACTGAAGTAGAAAAGTTCCCAATACTGCAAAGAAACATGTATTATAATATTACTATGCATAAACATACCTACCTGACCATCTTTTCCATTTTATTGCTGTTTCGGACTTGGTCTGCATGAATTTAAAATTGTTTTTTCTCCTCATTTTGTACCTTTATGTGGTACATCAAAAGTGCCTTACTGGATAAGACCAGAGGATTAGCACCAGAATCCTGTCTTCTGTCAGGGGCCAGGAGAGGGAGAAGAGCTGGTGTCACCTGCTTCCTGTGAGACAGCAGGCGTCAGTAAACCAGCAGTCACTTCAGGGCTTACCCTCTGCTCTAGGCCAATTTTGAACAGATTTATCATCATAGAGCCAGTACTGACCCTTTTGAACTCCACAAATTATTTCTCACCAGGTTGAAAACTGACTATATATTCTTACTTTCTCTGTCATGTCTCAGCCAGTCTTTATCTGTGGAAAGACTTTATTCTGCTAAGGCTGCTCAGTTTCCTCACATTCTGTTTGATTCAGGGCTTCGTCCTCTGAATGCAGATCCTCAGCAACCTTGTTTTTCTTTTGGTACTGTGGAGTATCGTCGCTCTTGGTTTGGCACAGATGGGGTATTGTTATAGTCTCTGCCAATTATGGATGAATCTTATTACTGAGGTTAAATTCTAACCCACCCATCCCCACTATCATTTGAAGATATGTAATAATTTTGACAAACCTTAATGGCCATTCCAGATGCGCATTTATTGTGGGGTGAGCCACAAACTATCACATTACAAATAGTCACAAAAACATACACACCATCTGTGGTGACATTTAATTTTTCTAAACAACTCTTTACATATAAACCAGGAATTCAGTTATATCTGGTAATAGAAAAGTTGGTCAAAGATGGAATTATATCTGAATATTAAATAGAATATAACATATTCCATCTTAAACAGCTGATACCTTTTTCATAAACCAAATTTAATCTAATGAAGAAACCCCCTGTGAACAATGTACCTGTAACCATTATGGGTCAGACTACAGTTTTGTGTGTAATTATTCCATTTATGTCCAGATAAAAGGTCTTAAGATGAAGCTGTGAAAAGTCACAATACAGTAGGATAGGCTCACAGGATAATGCAGGTAGGAAGGGACCTCAGGAGGACTCTAGTATAACCTCCTGCTCAAGCAGGGTCAGCTATGAGGTCAGACAAGGTTGCTCAGGGCTTTATCTGGTCCTGAAAACTCTGAAATGCTCAAGGATTAGACTTGTACAGATTTTGCTTGATTGAGCCTCTCCTATTTCAGTTTATGGCTTTGGCTCTGATTCTTCCACCATGTACCACTGAGAAGAGCCTGGCTTTACCTCCTCAAAAAGCTCCTCTTAGGTGCTGGTATTATGTCCCCTCAAAGATGTCTCTTCCTCAAACTGAACAAACCCTATTGCCTCAGTCTCTCTTAAAGGGAAAGTGCTCCAGTCTCTGACCATCTTGGTGGTCCCCATGTTGTACCTGCTTTGTTTGATCAACATTTTTATTTTCTGAGATCAAAACTGGACTAATTATTCTAGATGGTGCAAATGATTGCTGAGCAAAGAGGAAAAATAACTTCCCTTGGCCTACTGGCTATAGTTCTGTTACTATAACCCAGGATACAGATGGATAGATATGCAGATAACAGCATAGGTCAGCGGAAATGTCTGAGCTATGGCTTCAAAGGCTTGGTCCTTCATGGCATGAGCACTTTAGGACAGGTAAATCACTGCTTAGCTTTTTCAAAAGCAACGGTGTGTCCAGACAGTGGCTGTAAGTTTCAACCAGTGGAACCACTTCAGTCTGTGGAGATCTCCAGGTCACTCACTTTGATGAGTACCTGGTGAGCTAAAATACCTTCCCTGCACAAACAGAAGTTTAAGGTTAATTGTGACTAGTATCCAAAGACAGAAGCAGTCAAACACAACCTGACTTGGAAGGGTGAGTACTTAACTTTGAATATTGCCAGCCTGGTTAATGTGGAATTCTGTTCAGAAAAGTAAATCAGTAATAAGGTCCCTCTATGCCTGTTTTCTCCTGGATTAGGTTTTTTCTCCATGGGATTTCTATTGAAAGAAAACAGGTAAGGGCACTGTGCCAAATTTAGTCTACAAACTGAGGCCCACCTGCTTGAGAAGCTGAAGTGACCTATTGTACAGAACAGGTTTTGTGGATGAGACTGTGTGGCTGAGAAGACATCTTTCACAAGATGCCAGTGGTTAACTGCTTGATTATCATCATTTGTTATGGACGTATTTGGTTTTACTTTGGAGTTTGGCTAGGTTAAAGCAAAAACATACTCAAGACACTACCTCCAGAGTCTTGGATAATGTTTAAATTTTCTTTCTAAAAATTGTTTTTAAAACTCATATTTTGATGTTCACGGTGGAAATGCAAATATTTTCTTGAGACTGAGAACATGTTAGCAAGGCTGCAGTCAGGAAGAAACCTGCAAACCTGATGCCTGTGTTGGAACAAATTAAGCGTAAGTGACACTTAGGGAGGAGGCTCATTCGTTTAGGGGAGGGATCAGATTGTCCTCATTGGTGTGATGTGGAAGCCCACAGGGCTCTGCTCTTCTGCTTTCTCATGACCTTGTGTAAATTACCATTTTATAATCACTCTGGGCAGAGGGCAGTTAACTGCTTTGTCAGGAGAAAGATGAGTTTCTCTTAGCTTTTCTAAAAAAAAGTTGTTGGCTTTGCATCAGAATAAACATGTTTCAGAGTCCAGATCCCTGCAGCCAGTTATTATTTAAGCAATAAAACCCTTACAGCCTTTTGGCATAAAGCCTTACTGTTTTTGTGGGAAAGGAAGAAGTTGTACTATTTTCCTTCTTGCTATTTCATTTATATCACAGAAATGGAATGTCTTTCACAGTTGATTGTACATTGTAATTCATAGATGTAAAGCCAAAAGACCTCTGTGATTCCTAAACATTCTGTAGCCAAGATTCTCTCAAGAATCTTCCAAAACTTGCTAGTATACTATTCAGGCCAGAAGCCTTGGATAGCTCTGTTTAAATCCCTCTGCCAGTCATCTGATAGAAAACAAGCCTAATCTACTGAATTAAGGAGAAACCAGCTTTGTTTTCCTAACAGGAATGTATTTTATAAACTTTCTTTAAAGTATTTACTAAGGCTTTTTGTTAATCTAATGCCCTTGAGGTGTTGAGACTAGCCATAGGTATGTTGGCCACTGATAAGTTTTTTCTTTCAGCAAGAGGACAGTGAGATAATGTCAGAAAAAGTAGTTACCTCACAAGGGACAGCCACTCCCCAAATGAAGGGAGTAGAAAAATCTCAATCTACTTACTGTGTTCTTCCAAAGATGGAGATGGGAGGTAATATTGGGACATGCATGCAGGAAAGATTTTAAATCATTTAACTTGTATGAAAAATGTGTAACAAGTCACAGTCATCAGAATTTGAAACTAACTAAATTGGAGCAAGAGGTCTCTTTTATATATATATATATATATATATATATATGTATATATATATATATAGTAAAGGTACTCAATAGCTTAAAGCCTCTAAAACATGCTCGCAGAACTCTGGCCACGATTCAGTAATTGCAGTAACAGATTCAACTGCATAAAAGCTCATGATATCATAAAAGGTGGTGGAAATTAAATGGGTTTCCCTCACCACCTTTCAGGTAAGAGGCAGAACACTAGCTTTAGGGAAGTAACAATTCAGTAGGTAATGCAATATCAGGACCAATAAAGAGAGAGAGAGGTGGAGGACTAAGATGTAATCAATACAATTTAAGATACTATACAGACAAGCAAAAGCAGTCAGACCAAGCCCCGCAGAGCATGGGCAGAGATGGCATCATACCACCCACAGGATGCTATCAGGATGGTGTGGAGTGGGGAGCACAGGAAAAATGGCAGTTCTTAGCCACTGGGAGACTAGTGCAGCATTGCGACAGGGCTTCCTAAGAATTTCACAAAATTTAGCTGTACAAAGCTATGGTTGTCCTGCTCTCTTGTTGGCAGTTAGTCATGTTTCAAGTAGGAGGCAGTGTTAGGGACTTTCAGCGGCCTCTCACCACCAGGGTTTCTGTAGCTCTGTTATTCTGTAATTCAAACTGTATCAGTGGAAACAGAGAGGCAGTGGGGATTCAAAAAATGTCGTGACGTCTTAAGATCTTCAGAATGCTATTCCTCATTTACTAGGCTGTTAGGTATCTTGAGCAGTATTTTCCTTGTCACATTGGGGGGTTGAACTAGATGATCTTTTGAGGTCACTTCCAATCCTTCCAATCCCTAGCATTCTGTGATTCTGTGATTGTTAATTATTTCACTGTTAGCACAGGGTGCAAGAAAGCTTATTATGGAAGTTGAGTTTGAGAGCTTGTGCTCTGCAAGGAGGTGAAGCACATACACACACACTGATCTTAGTTCTTGTTTAGACAGGAGAATTTTTGATTTTCCATATATTAGTTCTCCAACAGAGGCCATAGGTGAACTGAAATATTTACTTTGCTTAACACATATATATTAAAGCTACTGTCTAACTGGTCATCATTGCCAGGTTTAAATATATGGTTAACAACTCTTAACAGTATATTTTTTCTTTAGTGTAGACTCCTAGCAATACTGAGCAGGAATAAGGTAAGGATGCATTTGCTTGAATTTTTCTAACATCTGGTTATTTTTCAGAAGTAAATGTGTATATATATATATATATATATATATATATATATATATACACATATACATCTAGGCTTATATATATATATATATATATATATATATATATATATATATATATATAAGCCTAGAATACTTAATGCAGTGGCTTCAAATTAACTCAATTTTTCTTTCTGTTTAGGGAGCAAATATTTATTTGAACCCTGTGAAGTACTTTTGAAGAACACAGACTCAGAGCTCAGACATTTTAGTAACAAGTAGTGAATCGTGATCATTATCAGTATTTGAATAATATATATTTTATATGTATTTGGTTTCAAATATATAAACAATGTTTAATTCTTGATTTCATGCAAAAAATATCTTAGTTTACTTCTGATACAATGAGACAAATACACATGTCTTTTTATGAACAGGTGTTTTACACTCATCTTTGCTTTTTCTTAAGGCTTTTTGAGTGAATTTTGTCAAACTAAGGTTTTACTGTGGATCTGATTTGAATCTTGACATCACAATCACTTACTATGCTTTGGCACATATCTCAAAGCACATGGACCAAATGTTGGATGAAATTAAACCAGAAGGTGCACTCCAGGAGAGTACCTCATAAGTTGTAACCGATAATACTCATTGAGTTGTTCAATAGTCATAGAGCTTATCTGAAGAAATGACCCCAAAATGTCTGTAGGAGATGACATGTAGGTCATGTCTTCAGCACAGATTCTTTTGTTCTGCAGGTCTTCAGCTATAGTACTGCATTCTTAGTGTAGGTGAGTCTTAGATAATTAGGACATAGAAAGCTCTAGCTGAGATGAAAACTAGAGAATAAGTTCATTCCCAAATTTAGGTGTTTGCTTTGTACGCAGCTTGAAAAAGAATAGTACTGAGATGTAAAAAGTATACAGCATTAAGTGTTGCAACAACATTTTTAACTTAGTGATTCATTAGACTTTACAAGATTTTATGCATCTTTTCTATCTGTGTACACAGTCAACTTGTAATATGTAATCAAAATATAATCTTTGAAAAAGGGCAGAAAAATACATTCTTTCTGTATTAATGTGAAAATCTGACTTGATAAGGAATTTGAATTATTCCAGTTCAAATATTTCATTGATTTAGTTTAATATAGTGCAACAAAATTGTTAGTGGGAGTATAGCTAAATGTCTAGCCAGAAAAATGTTGTACTATCTCTTCTCTCACACCCCAGAAAAACTCAACATGTAACAGCTAGGATATATATGATTGCACTTGTAATTGAAATTTGATATAATTTTCTTAATCTGTATACAATAGTAAGATAGTTCACGATAGACTGGAAATTCTTATGTACATCCCTAAACTAATCACTTCCAGACCTCATTATCATACAAAATCTCTTGCAAGTTATTCTTGGGATTAGTCTTTTGTCAAGTTAGGCAACATTATTTAATTAGGTGTAAAGCAAGTTAAAAATGGCATCTTTAGTGAGAAAGGAATGATTGAGGTGGAAGCAATTTACTATAAAATTTTACAACATCAGGACAGAATATTTGCAATAAATAGGAGAAAATGTCAGTTTATTTTACCCGACGAAATCATATGTATCAAAGTTCAGTTGCTAGAAAATGAACTGTACCTAAATGAAGAATATATGGTACAGAAATTAGTCATTCTATATTTTGTACTCATGATCTCATAATCTCAGTTTGGTCCACTGTGCTCTATACAGCTGGCATTCATTGACCAAATGAAATGGAAAAAACACACATTCACAGCTAAGTGGGATTTTATCAGCTGGTGCAAAATTTAACTACATGAACAATTTTTTAACCTTGATGTTTAATCCACAGTGAAATGTTAATGCAAAACATAACTCAATGAATTAGGTAAGTATGTGAGCATTTTACCTCATCTTTTTTTTTTTCCCATTAAAAAAAAAATCAACAACAAAAACCCCAAAAACAAGGAAGGGAAAAAAGTGATTTTTTTTTTTTTTTTTTTTTTTTTTCTGCTCAAAGCACAATGTCTCTCTCTCTCCTATGGGAAAACCAGTTCTGCCTTCTGGGAGAGAAAGCCAAAGCTGTTCTCCAGGCCATATGCTCATGGGAGCTGGAGTCTGAGACAAGGTGGTGAAAGCAATGGTACTATCTCAAGTTTTGCCCACAAACTAAATTCTAGCTATTTGATATGTCACTAGTTACTGATGTTTAGAAATATGTTGATATGTATTCTGCTAGGCTCCTGAAGCTTGCTTGCACTCAGCAAATACACTTCAGGATATGTGTACAGTACATGGATGCTTAAGTTCTCTGGGCTCAGAACTCTGTGAAATTTGCAAATGAGACTATTTCCAAACCTGCTGTCAAGAAAAATGATTAAAAAATTACTCAATAATGACTGCTTTCTGAGTCTGAATGTCACTTGTAAAATGCTGATCTGGGGAAAAATTATACATGCTTATATACACCAGTGAGCTCTGCAGAGTATTCTCTGTTGCTTTTCCTTCCTCTGGCATTTTGGTGGGGATCAGGAGATAGAACAGATGCTGACATTCTTCTGAACATTATCCGCAAGCAACACCAGGCTGAGCACCACAAATAATATGAGCCCTTCATAACATGGTCTGCTCTCTTCCTTCTCCGTACTTCCAGATGAGGTAATTTTATGATTTTAACAATGTTGGTATTTTAATCGTCATAGCAAGATACTTGAAATAGGACTACTAGACTCAAAGGAGAAGGTAACTCAAGGTCCTAAAGCTTTTGTTTCAAGATATTGGACTCAGATACCTTTGCATTCAGTTATGTTTTTCTTCACAACCATCAGGGCCAGAGGGTGATTCTTTTAACAAATTTAAATAGAAATTATGGAGAGAAATATGGCACCCTTAAAAATATCATCAGGAAACTGATCTAATGCAGGTGGGACAATTTTGAGCCCTGAAGTTAAAGGAGACATCCTGAAGGATTGTCAAGATAAAATCACTTATTTAAGGGACTAAAAGATGACAAAGTGAAAGGAGAAGCACCAGAGCTTTATACTGACACCAAGAAGTAAGTCTTTGAGAAGATTTGAGATGAATTGATGCACCACAGTAGATCCAGAGAATAAAAAGAAAAGAACCTTTGAAGCTAGTGGGAGTTTCTTTAAGCAAAGATTATACTGAATGTTTTTATTATGAAACAAAATATGTTAAAATGATAAAATATGCTGTCAATATGATGGAAGATTAAACCTGCATACAGGAAGAACTGAAATACCTTAAGACTGAAAGCAATGAAAATAATATTACAGAAATATTACATAATATTACAGAAAGCAGAGTAATACTTTCAGAGTACTAGTATGAAGAATTTCTATAACCTTGTTTACCAGTTGGAAATAACAGAGAAGAGATATATGAGTGTAATAGTTGATCCCATTAATAACTTGCAAGTGTGATATGCGCTTGCAAAAGGTGCCCCACAGTGTATCTTGAGAGGTTCCCTCCACACCAATTTCTTCACAAAAAGGCAAATATGAGTCCAGACAGACCCTCCTCTTGAACTCTGTGTATGTTTCTGGATGGATATGTTCAAGAGAAAAAATATTTAAGTTAAAACATATATAAGGATGATCAGGGAAATGTTGGACCTACAGCATAACAGAAGCCAAGATAAGCTTGATACATGTAGTCTAGCAAAATGAGTGAGATGACTTATGAATATCAAGGGGTGTAAGTAAATACTGTGAAAGGAGAAAGGCCATGTACAATAAAGGACGATATTCACACAGGAACAATGATGACATAAACTGTCCATGAACAAATATGGCAACAAACAAGATAGAAGCTTTGTGCCAGAGAAACAATCACTCTGTAGAAGAATTGTGTAGCTAAACTTATAATAATATATATTTTTAAGATAAATCTTGATCAGTGTACACAAAGTATGTCATAGTTTGAATAATAGCAGCATACAGAACCTGATTATGCTCATTTGCTTCAGATATAGAGAATGTAATAATACACTATATTGGTCAGTTAATAACATCCTAATTTTATTTTTAATATTCTTCTTAAATATCTTGAAACTAAAATAATTAGGGGAACCTACTTATACCTCCCTCACAAGATATCTGTTATATGCAATGCTCCTATTTAGTAAAAATACATCTGTTCTTAAAAACCAAAAAATATCCCTGTATGAGTGAAAGAAATGGACCCAGAATCAGATCTGTCTTTCTGTGAACCAGAGAGAGGGCCAAGAAAGAATAGTCTCCAGAAAGTGCATTTAGCAGGACCTTCCCATCTCTTGAGTTTTCACGATGGAAGCTTTCATTGCTCCACTTGGAAATTTTCTTGATACATACATGTTTTCAGGCTTTATGGGTTTCCTAGGTGATTTGATGTGTGCCTGTCCATCTATTTATCTCTCTTCTAACTCCCCAAATTTTGAATTAATCTACTGATTTTAACTTCCTCTAAGCTTCATGAGATCAGAAGGCAGAGATACTGCTAAATATCCAGATAACAAGAGAAAAAGTGCTGCATTAATTCCCACTTGTCCAGAGACACAGGAGGGATAGTTTATGAATGCTCCAAAAGCTTCAGCGGAAGCTAACAACCTTGCAAATACTAATGTCAATCAGGAAAAATCAGTCTTAAGCAGACAGCTTTCATAAGTCTTGGGTCACTCCAAGAAAACTTACTGAGACGTGAAAATATACCTTCATGTGGGTTAGACAAAAGGAGGAAATTCCATTCAGAGCCACTGCAACTGGGGAGAAGAACATCAGGAACAGCTTCATCTATAACATGCAGTGGAGTGGGCTGACCCCATTGCATGTGATCTAAGGATGGAAGATTAAGAGTGAAAGAGAACTGTATAATGAAATAACTGCAGAAGGGACTATAATCACTCAGTTATAACAGATTTTTTAAAAATTTTGGGAATGTGTTTTAAAAACATTGTCCTGTGCTAATGATACTGATAGATTGTGAAGACGGATTTTTCTTCTTTTAAAGAAAAAATAGTCAGTATCAGCATATTGACAGCAAAAGTTGCTTAAGTTCAAAAGGTAGTCAATATGGTACATTATTTCTCTGTTATAATGATGCATGTGGTTCAAGGTTTTTGTTGTTTGTTAAAATAGGCTTTAGAAGGAGAAGCTTACAAATATAGCATGTGACCATCAGCTTCAGTGACTAAACTGGAGAGCAAGAATGCAAGAGAATGAGAGGAAGAAAGCATCTTTCCTTCCAAGTACAATTCTATCCAAAGCAACAGCAACAATAAAAACAGTAACTATGAGTTAAAATAATTACTTATAGTAATAAGTAATAATTACTTATAATATAAGGTAGATGATGTCATTGCTACTGTTGGCATTGGACATTGCTGTAGTGCCTAACAGTCCCTTTCAATTACAGGTACTCTTTGTGCTGAGCAAGTAAAAGCTCTCAGGGTTCCAGGAGATTTTAATTTAAATATGCAGGATAAATGCTTCCCATCACTTCAGTGGCAAAATGAGGAGAGTTTCCCTCAGCTTTTTTGAGAGCAATGCCTGGAATGCCAGTGCATTTTGTCTCTTATCATTTTCCCTTGAATTCCTATAACTTTAAAATATTTTTCCTTTTCTGATTTCTTGTGAACCTCTACATTTTTAAGACTTGACAACAAATTCAGACCACTGTTGCAATAATTAGCTGCCAATGCATGATGCCTACATTTTTTGTGAAAACACCTTTAAAAATGGAATGTACTGTGCTGCCTGAACTGACTAAAATCACTGCTATTTTGCTCTGAATGTTTTTTTTTTTTCTAATGTTTATGATATAATTTTGAATTCCTTCTGTGGCCAGTCCAACTTTTAGGAAGCAGTATGGTATATTTTTGAAGTAGAACATCTGAGAGCAAGAACTCCCTTACCCTACAATGTGATCTCCGTGGTTTACATAAGTTTTTGTACTGACAGGTAAAGTTTCATTTCCATGTTGCAGTTCCTCTCACCCACACTGCACTTGGCTGCTGCCCACCAGTGGTACATTGTAGGGAACACATGAAAAAGAGAGAATAAAACATTATAGCTATATTAATAGAAATAACATGTGCCAGGGCTAAGATATGGCTAGCTACTGTTCTGTGTCAGAGAAAAAGAGTAAGCTGAATATTATACAATTATATACATCAGGAAATTCTTACTATATTTTTCTATGCTGGTCGTTAATTTTCTTTCAGCAAAGGTAACTTAAATTTAACACTATTAAGTATTTGATCCTGAATGAAAAAAGCTTATTTGCTACTTTTTCTTCTCCATATTGTTCACCTGGCAATGATATACATATTTCAGCAGATTACTAAACTATTGCTAAACTATTGTTTGCCAAAAAATTCTGAAGACTTTACTTGCTACTTAAATGTTGGAAGTCATCATACCTTTATATTTAGAAAAATGTTTTAATACTGAAGAGAGTAATAAAATTCTTAAACCCTACTAAGCAGCTGATTTAGTAGCTCTATATATAATTGTGATAATCACCAACTGACCAAATAATCTGTAAAATAAAACATTAAGCAATAAAAAGGTACAGAAACTTTTTACTATACAAATTTGTTAAGTCACAGAAATAAAATCAATTTTTATGTATGCAGAGAAAGAAATAAAAACTTCTCTGCTATTCTTATATCTTTTTGCAGTCTTGAGATATGTATAGAACACTGGAATGCCTAACATTTTGAGGATTAGGGCTAAGGCCTTGATTCTTTACTGCATTGGAATGTAAGTAATGTTTTCCATCATTCCTTCTATTGAAGGACTGGACTGGAAGCAGAAAGAAGGTATTTTATTTACATGAAATCAAAAGTATTTTGCAGTTAGCAGTGGCTTTCAAGTGTCTGATTCTATTCAACTGCTGTTGTTCTACTGACAACTTTCTAGCATATGAGTAACATCTATCATGTCTGTTTTGTTCCTTCTTTGACATATGGTGTGTAACATTTTCTTTTGACTGGCTTTTTATTTGTTTCAGTTTTCTTTGGAAAGATATCCATACCTTGGTACTTGTCATCTCCAATATAATTTAAGGGAAATGCACCTTGCATCAGGAATGAAAGATAGTGTCATTTGTGATGGTCTGTACTTCTGTGGAAGACATTCTATTGACTACAAAAAATGTTATGTACAGGTACATAATTTTTTTTTTTTTAAACTGCCAGTAGAGCTGTGGTAACATGGAACTCGGCACAGACCAAGTTACATAATGAACTGTAGAATAATAAAATATATTCATACAGCCAAAGGAAACTGTGTGATAAATGCCAGTTCTCAAAGTGATTTTTCCCTGTCCATCAAAATTATCTATATTTCATTGAGGTCCAACTTCAATAAGCTGTACTTAATTCATAAGCTATTTTTCTCCAAATACTAGGCCACCCTAGGCACTAAAAGGGAAGGTAAAGTTTGCATCATATAAATACTACCTCCTCTGGGACCTGTGTTGTTAGAGCATTACTTGCTGCTGCAAGCAGATACCGAGTACACATGTAGAAAGACTGTGGGATTGATAAATGAGGGACTGAGTCACAGAGGTGTGTTTTCTCACAACTATTTTGGGTATGTCCTGCCAGAAAGGATGTAAATCCTTCCGATTCATTCAGCTTGACTCCAGCACCTCTGTGAAGAAATGGCTTGTACAGCCAATCACTCCAGATGATGAGAGTAGATATCTTGCACCTATGTACTGACAGGTGGCAATCATCTAATGAAACATTGAAGCTGCTTCTACTCAGCGAGATACCTAAGTCTGCATAGTCTCAAATATATAATCTCTGCATTACTCTGGTGACCTTGCTGATGTTTTTTCCTAGCTCCTCTACAAGTTTTATCAGGAATGGAAGGGTTGGTGATAAACAGTGGGTACATCTCTCATGTATTTCTTTCAATATGTGTGAAGGAGAAACCTTTTGTTGTCTGAATTAAGTGCTGGCTGTTTTGGACCTGAGTGTCTATGGTTGTTCAGGACTATACTCATGAGCTAGAGAGGGCAGAAGTTGGATTCACAGTCTAAAGTCAATTACAGATGTCACCTTTAAACTTTGGAAATATTGGTACATTATTACTTGACTGGTACAGCTGAGAGAGACCTGCATTATCTGAGAAGGCATCTTAAATGTGCGCAGTGTCTGTGAAGAAGGTTGACTCAGAATGCTTCTTTGTAGCATTTAGTGCTGAGTTCTTTGGCAGGTGGTTAGCACCCTAGCACTGACAAGGTGGATTAGCATAGCTCTGGTGGGTTAATTGGAGACTTTTGGCTTCTTATGCAGCTTCAGATTAGCATTGAATAGTTCCTGAATTTTCCACTGTGTCAGACTTCATTTTTTCTTACTCATGAGGATGCTTTCTCTTAATCTGGTCAGTGATATTGTAATTTTTTTTTATTTTTATTTTTTTTCCCCACAACTGTAACATTGTTTTCCATAGTATTATTTTAAACTTGTGGTAGTTACATTTGTGGTTCATTGTCTGCCACTGTCATGGTACAATGTCTAGTAAATATCAATTTTGCATGTTTGATAACAGACTTTGCAGTCATAATTTTGGGTAGTACCCTTTCAGGTTCATTTCAGTAATCAATATATACATTTTCACTGTATAAGAAAATAATTTATGCATATTGATATGCATGTCACCAGAGTCCTGTATGCATTCTTTTTCATTTCATATGTCGTAACATATTTCTGTCTGTCTATTTTAAAATGCATTATTAACAGTATTTGTATTATTTCACTTATTTTCTTTATGAAATTTGGATGCTTATTATGATTTGGATGTTCCTTTGCCACCTCTACACATCTGTTTTCTGTTTGTGTATTTTTCATTACCATTTCCGCTTTCATGTTTTATTGTTCTTCTACCATATCAGTTCTTTCACTGGAACTTGCAATGTGTTATGTTTTTATTTCAATGTAGGTATCCTGTTTCTGACATAATTCCAATAATTATTCTGTCAGGATTTTTGGTTTTATCTTTATGTATAGTTCATGTATGCTCTGGTTAGGAATTATCTTCCAAGAATGAGAAATAAGATTTATTCTTTATGTTCTATTTCACTAGATTTTTCTCTTCAGACCATTTGCTATAGTCTCAGATCTCAAATTCATTTGTGCACCATGTCCAATTTATATTTAATATGTTTCATTTCTGTTTAATGTAGTATTCCAGTCAATGGACATGGTTTCTCTTGAACAGTTTTGATAAACAAATCCTCTTCTCCAACGATTTTTTTTTTTTTTTTTTTTTACAGTAGATGAAATACTCTCTGCTCAGATGCTCTTAATTCTGGACAATTTAACTTCTGTGAGGGATGTTAGTGGTATCATGTCCTTTGTTAAGAATACGTATGCTTTATTTCTCAATAGTACATTTTATCATTGTTGGAATGCTTTTAAAAAAGAATTTCTTTCTTGCAAGTACAATGGCCATGTCCAAAAGCTTGTGTTTATGTGCTGTGAGTATTTAAACGTTTTTGCAAAGTCATTCTACTTGTGTTTTGAAAATTCATTGCAACAAACACTTTGTCTCTGTATGCAGTTTGAAGGCCCACTCCATCCATGCTTTCTTTGCCTTCACCATCCTTTCACCAAAACTTGTTACCTGGTCTTTGGACTTACATTTTTTTTTTTATCCATTCTTCCAGTTCTTCCAAATGTAAATTGAATTCCCCTTGTGATCTGCTTCTCATTTTCAACTCTTTGAAGTCTTCTAAGGTCTGGTCTCAAATCAGGGATTTAATGGAAATAATCTATTTACAGTGTCATACTTGGTAGCCGTATGTATCCTTCAAAAGTTTCTTTACCTTGTTACTGTTTCCTGTAAAACCCATATTGCTGGGAGTTAATTGGTTCTGACTTCAGTGGCATTGTCTGGTAACTATTCTGTTTTTATGTTACCTGAAACTAAAACTCAACCGGATCAGAAGAAGATATAATTAACATATACATATCATTTTTTTCCTTTAGGGCTTTACTTGCTTTCTTGAAGAAATTACATTCTTGTGTCCTAGTTGTTTACACATGTTTCTGGAGACATGGACTTTTTCAACAGTCTTTAGATTCTCCATCTATTTCCCCACTTTTCTCTGATTTCTCAATTTCAAGACATTTTATCTGTAATACTCCTCATTTCTAGTACCACATTGTGTTTATGTGCTTGTTGTTGAACTCTAAATATTTTTGTACAATGGAATTGGCTGTTTAACGGACAACAGGAAAGCTACAAACAGTTAGAGGAAGATATCGGAAGAAAAGGCAAGATCTACATGGCTTATCTCACTGGATTCACAGAGGATATGCAATCAGTTAGTGTTTCCCTGTGATGCCCTCACTGCCAGGTTCGGTAGCCATCCATTTTCTTTAGCAGTACTCTCAACACCCTCTCAAGCATTGTGTCACAGGAGTATGTAGCCTTGCCAGTAGGCTTCAGGCTCTCGTGGTTCACAGAGGTTGTCCATGAGTCCCACAGGACCCATTCTACAGGGCCACTGTACTTCCAAACTGCTTTAGAAATGCCATCACGTCTCCTTCCCCCAACATGCACACCTGGTGATTTGAGATTCACTGGCACCACACTGCCTTCTTCCTTGCTCCCAGACACAGCATCATTTCTAGTGTAGCCATTCCTGACTTTCACTTTGTTTGGAGTGATAGTCCCATCCGTGTCCCGCCTCTGTTCTCCTATTCCACGTGGATGGGAGAGAGATGGCAGTCAACTGCACAAACAATTCAAGTACCCTTTGTGAGAATTTGCAGGAGGAAGGGCCTTTACTCTGCCAGATGCAATAAAAAAATTTGTGTGTTGCTCTTCCCTCTGAGCCAGGATGAGAACTGTTCTGAGATACTGAATTTCACTGAAGATGGAAATGTCTGACTTCTATCTGCCCCACTACTGCTCTAGTTTAGCAGTGCTGAACCAGAGTCTCTGGATCTGCTGTCCAACTAAAAGGACTAGTGGCAATACTGGCGTTGAAATAAGCTTCACTTATGACCTGCACATGGAGGTAAGGGACAGCTGGGTGTTTCTAATTACCTCCTGTCACTTTAGTGGTGAAGTACTTCTTCACCCTTCCTCCTTTTGTGTCTTTTCCTTCCCTTGTCCTTTCTCCCTATCCTCTTCTGCCTTTAGTATCCTCTTGCTACCTGTGTGGACCTAACTTCCACCTTGTGCTCACTGTATGTCTTGTGTGCTGACTTAGTCAACTAAAATGGCAAAAACTCACTCCATTTATCATTGAGTTTGTTTTTTGAAATTTAATGTGTCAAATAGGTTGACAAATAAATCTGGCAAGTACTGCCATAAGTTACGATGCAGAAGCTGGTATTTGGGAGCAAGGGAGATGAGAAGGAGGAACGTGCATTACCCCTTCAGCAACAGTGAGTTGTTAAATCAACTGAAACAGAAACATTAGAAATACTAGTCTTGAATAAGCCTGTGTAGGACAACTATCACAATCCTGTGTCACAACTGGAGTGTGAGATGAGGAACAAATGGACGGTTCACAAAATCACCCTGTTTCCGGCACGGACTGTATCACAGCTGAAGGCACCGAGAAAGAGTGTCATACTGTTATTGTTCACAGTCTGTGTCCTACTGCCAGTGGACCTGCTCCCTTCATTTCAGAGAAAAAAACACATGAGATTCAAGGAGTTTTGTGGCTGTTCCAAGGTGAATGATGCTGATTTATTTTCTCTTTGCCAAAAAGTCAATGCCAGAACTCCTTGTCGGAGTGACCAAGGCACTGGGAGGTAGCTGTGAAGGTGAAACACACATCTGGTCTCAGATGTGTATGAACCTCTGATTAGACCAGTTTGTCACTATACCCTTTATCAACAGCAAGAGTAGCCACACATTTTCTTACTCTTTCTTAAACTATTGCATAAATGCTTAGAAAACAGCATCCTACAGCAGAATGAAGAAACTTAAAGCCACTTTAAGTTGCTTGAATAGTGGTGGGACTTCTCTTTGCAGGCTTCCGCAGTGGATTGGAAGTTGAAAAGCAAGCACTTCATATCAATGTGAGGTGCTTTGATTACCTTGTAGATTTTCTTAGTTTTTTGGCCAGCGAATTTCTCAGGAGTTAGACCTCTTCCTGATATGGTACACAATAAAGTCTGCTTCAGAAAATCTGTTCAGAGCAGGTATCACTCTTCCATGTATCAGGAGGTAACTGTGACAGAACCAGGTCAAGAGCAGCATTTCAGTCACTTGACAGATTCATGTAAGGCAACTCAGCAAACTAATTCTCAGAAACCTGAGGAGAGTCCAGCCTTTCTCCTTGTACTACACAGGTTCTAACTATTTTACTGCAAAGCCATAGCAAATAGATACATCAGTGATGATAAAAAATGAAGCATTTTATGAACAACAGAGAGGGAGATATCAGCTCTTTGAAACCTGAATTCATGATTGTAGTGTTTCACATGAGTGAATCTATTATCCCAACACATGGCATACAATAACTAAACAAGACCAAGATCAGTATAAAAGAAACAATATCGAGGCAAAGTTTACCTGATGTTGACTTGGGAAGACCTTGGGAGAAACTTGAAGTGTTTGTCAGTGTTGACCTTCACCTGCCTAACATTTACTTTTCATATCTGCTTTTTGAATGATACTTAGAGGGTCAGTTATGGCTGGTTGACCTTCATCTATACTGCTCACCCCTTGAGACAATATTCTCATTTTCAGTGGTTGTCCTGGTTTTTAGTAGAACAGGTGTGGTCCATCAGTGACCTGTGGGCTGCACACTGCCTACTAGAATTATTCTGTGAGCCTGTGGCCTGATTCCTTCTGCTTTCTTTCCCAACAGCACTCACCTATCAAGTCTCTGCAATATGAACGTGTGCCCCTAGCTTTTGCAACTTAGGGAAGAGTAGCCGTACCTCCAGATGCAAGATCTGATTCACATATACAGTGTTTCATCTCATAGGGCATGGAGCTGAGTCAGTGCTGGACATGGGATAGGTGCTTGGCCACGCAAATGAAAAGGTGGTAGATAGCTTTCAAGCTTTTTCTTAAGAGATATGGAGTCTTGTTCACCTGAGAATCCAGACTTCCCGACTCATACTCTCTCTTCTACTCATGATATCTTTTGCTTTTTCCTCTTTGTTTTGAGATTGTGATGTCTATGATTAGTTTCAGAAGAAGCACTGTTTTTTCTTTTATCTCAAATAGACGTAAAACTAAAAAATTCCACAGCATATGGAGAATGACACTAAAGTTTTTTCATATATTTAATTATTTAGTATGTGTAGTTCACATGGTTTAATTCTGTTTTGTGTTTTATATGAGTTAATTTTGGATGGTCTGAATTGTGTGAAAAGACTAATTTTTAAAAAAATGTCATTTTAAGTCAACGCTGAGAAACAATTTTGAAATTCTTGGACAAGAACAATATCCAAAATAAATTTCAGTACAAAAAGCAACCTTCACCACTAAATCAACCATGCATCCTTACAATGAAGCAAAAAGAAAATTTGTTTCAGGTCCAAAGTTTTTCAAAGTTCAGTTTATGGGTGGTCTCTTAAAGTCTTTACTTAATCAATTACACAGTGGGTCTATGAAAATTAAAGTACATTTTCTCTTTTTACTACTAACACTGTATTACTGCATCTGTATAAAGTAATGTTTTTTTAAATCTCAAAATAAAAATTAAGATCTGAACCGCAGCCGTCAAAGACATTTGGAAACACAGACCCATTTTTCCTGGGAGTACAGCAAGGTCACTAGTTACACTGTTTTTGTTGTCTTTCAGACACAACTACATGTACATATACCCTTGTCATAAAAAATACCTTGCAATCTGTTTTGAATACTCATTCATGATAAGAAGGCAATTTTTAAATTTTTTACCATTCCTGCTGATTTAAAGGATATGTTTGGAGTTTCCGGCTTTGAGTAATTATCTGTTTCAAACTGAAAGATCAGTGGCCTTATATCTGTCAGTAATCATCACTCACACAACTGATGCAGCACATGGCTTTGCTTATACTGGAGAAATTACAGTGTTCTCCCACTGTTCTTCTAAATGAATTCTAATAGATTTCAGCATGTAAAAATCCTCTCTTAAAAGTTTTTTTCTATAATTGTACTTGTATATTTGTTTGGAGTTTTTTTGTTTTGTTTTAATTATACTTAACAACATTGATGTGTCAAGATTATACTTGTTATTTGTTATTGTAGCCAATGGTGTACTGTGATCCATCTCCAACATCACCTTGTTGAATCAAAATATGTCTATTAGTAAAGGATCATTTCCTTCTATTATAATTGGTGATGGCATCAATCATTTAACCTCATATTTTTTGTCCGCTTCCAAATATCTTTATTATCTCCCCTTGATTACAATTCTTCAGTATGACATGAGTTTCTCATAATTTAAATTTTCCTTTTTTTTCACATGCATTACAGAATCTGCATAAATTTGTGTTCTCTTAGCTGCATTATTTATTTTTATATTAGCCACATATGGAACATTAGTGTTCTATTTATCTCCTATTTTAAATAGTCTTATGGAGAGATATAAATCATAAGTCATCTGGTTATTGATAGACTAAATTTTGGAAACATCATCATAACCTAAGATTAATGGGTTAATCTGACAGAGCAGCACTATGTTATGGCATACCAAAATCTCCGAATATCTCCGAGTGGATTAACTGTTAAAAAATGCAGTTTGGCTGAAACTGAAGTGTTCATGATTTACAGTCAAAATATGGAGTAGTTCTAGTTAAGAAATAAGAGAGAAGACAAAATATTAATTTTGACCCTTTTTGTGATTTTTTTTTCCTACTTCAAGATAACATTTTCATTTTTTAAGTTCTCATACCAAAGAAAAGACATGTTTAAAAAAGTGAAGAAATAAAAATAATTTTCTAATTTATTTGGAAAAGCTCAGCAAACCTTAAAAAAATCCATAAGTATAAATTCTATCTTCATCTGAAATTGTTTTGTTTTTGTTCTTTCAGTTTTCCTTCAAAGCAAACATAAGAAAACAAGCAAAATAAATATCTACACTGTTCTGCAACTGAGGTCTTCAGTTTCAGTTTTCATTTTTTAAAAGCTTTATCTCAATCAACATTTCTGAGCACAGTCTTTGCAACTGTGGAAGTCTTATGAATTAATATATTACTGTGGTACTGTTCATAACCACACAGCTGGTGTAGCATTCAGATTAGAAGAGAACTACAAGCTACGTGTCCTCTCATATCTCCATTCCTATCCTTTAGGCTGGTTTTGAAAATTTGATACTAGTTGGTTAAACAACCTAGATTTCTCCAGCCAGGTTTTGCCCTATTTGATATACTGATTGTAATCTTTCTTGGTCACTCCATCCTCTGTCTCATTCACAGACTGAAAAGCTCTCTTGTGTTAGACAGCTCTCTTGAGTCTCTGGATTTGAAACACTTAACATGATTACTACTGCCCCTATTAGAGAGCATTGTTTGTGAACAAAATATTTGCCAGCCACTCCCCTATTTCTGAATTTTTCATCCCTAATGGAAAATAATTCCTGAGAGTTTCAAGGGAGTGTTATTAAAATTGAGATCATGGATAGCACCACCCTCACATTCAAATATATAGATCTACTTTCCTTTTGAGTTTCAAAGTGAAATTAACAGCATTTACATAACATGCTTTTAAAGAGTGCACACTACTTTTAAGTAAATCTAACAGTCCTTTCTAATCTATTGCATCCAATTATTGAGAGAAATGTGCTTCTTTCAGAGTGGAAAGAGCTTTTCCCCCCTACCATAGTGGGAAAATTGTGCAGGCTTTTTAATGGTCATTATCACTACCATTGCCATAAAATTCCTTCTGCAGCTTTTGTAAAAACATTTAGTTCCTTGAACAACAGAGGTAGTAAAACCTCACTTTCACAAATTTGTGTCCCACACTGCCTAACATGACTCCCTGAGATGTCTCTAATTTCCTCTTACCTCTCTTCAAACCCTGCACTGAAACCCCAGGTCGCATTCCCTGACGGTAACCACCAGCTGCAAAACAGACAGCGTATACACAAACTGCGACATGTTTTTAATCTTCATCTCCTTTTTTCCACATGAGTTATTACAGCTTTCTGGATTTTCAGAGACCTTGTGTTTGTTTGTTGCTTTTTAACAGAATCCCTCCAGAAAAAACATATTAAAAAAAATATCTTTATCATACTAATGTTACTTTTCTTGCTTTACTTTCTAGGTTCTGACAAGCCCTAGCAATCCTCCATTTAGGGTCAGAATTAAATAAGAAATCCAAAAAGCTGTGTCATGCAACCAAGTAACACACTGGAAAGTGTCCTGAATTTCAGGCTTTATTTAGCTTACTTCATTCTGTAGTGTCTGTCAGTAGTGGAGCTCTGTCTGTATTTGTTTACACAGGACAAGTCTCTGAATCATGTTTCTGAAACGGTTCCCATGTAAAAAATGCAGAAGCAACATTCAGGCAATACAGCCTCTGCGCCAGCACTGCGTTTCAAGGCACCCAGTAGTATAGTTACACTTGTTTTTTTGTTATAGAAACATCCCAAAGGCCATGTCCAATCAAAGCACTCGCAGCACTAACCTAAATTTCCTTCAACTTTATCTGAATATACTGTCCTGTTAGGAACCGCAGCTCTACATCTTGTCCCTTTCAGTAGGTCAAGAATAGAGCACAGATCCCACTAGCAGTATCTTTTGTGTCTACTTGATTTTATTTCCTTCCTAGGATTTCCTCAGTTGATGACTGTAGAATAACTCTTCTCTTTCAATGCAGTATATAGAGTATGATGAGTGAGGTGGATCAACATGTGGAGAGATTTGGACTCTTCTTTGGTATCTTTTTCCATCTGTCAGAACTGGATAGTAGAGAGTAATGTGAATCAGTTTTTGTTCAACTGTAACCTCCACTGTAAGGACTGCCAGAGACGACTTCCTGGGCAAGTATCCAAGACTGGTTACTGTATACTTCTTGACTTAAGGAAGCCTCCGGACATGAACACCCCAAATGTTTTTGCTTAGAAATGAGTTCCAAAAAATTTACCATTGATATGATCCTGAATTTTGTAAATGTGTTCATTTTTTTTTCCCTTTTGAACAGGTTTTCCTAATGTTTTAGCTATCTGATGGTATCAAGGAAATTTTACTTGATGTGTACTGATAAATGCTTAGAAATCCTACTCTCTCTCTTCCCCCCCTTCACTAATTCCTTCACAAGAGAAGACACTAATGAAAAAGTCAGTTCTAAGGCAGAGATAAATGAAAGATATCTTAAAGTGACCCTCAACTTAAATGAAAGCAACATCCCTTGTCTTCAGACTTATATTTCTAACAATTCTGTTGCCATTTGAAGGAAAAAACAAAACCAAAACCAAAACCACAGCATTATAAAAAATAGATAGGAATTAATTACAAAACACTCCTCCTAAATTAGTTCTGCCTCACCCCTCCCTTCTGAAGCCAGTGAACAACTAATCAGGAAATGTTGCAGGTTTCTAGAATAACAGGGCCAAACAGGACTGAGAATTTTGTTCCATTTCACCTTTCATTATGTAGTCTAAGTGATTTCATAGGATTTCTTATTTGTTTTTAATATAGACCCTCTAAATTAGTACGTTGCTTCTATAGTGCAAGTATTTCCTTAGAGCAAACCACTGTCACTTTACCATTAACAGTACAGATAGAAAGACATATCACTAAGTTGAAATATGTTTATGGTGATTGGGAGAGTAGCCTGCTGTTGAGCATAACTACCTACATAACGAGAATGTGCCGAAATTGGAGCATACTTTGTGAATTCTCTGTGTTTCAGAGGAAATGATGATGTACTTTTACATAAATACCAGTATTTTCCTGTTATGTATCTATTCTCTGCAACAAAAACAAAACCACAGAAACCTACTAAAACTCTTTATTTTCCAAGTTCTAATTGCCTGTTTTGGTTTGGGAATATTTCAACTAATAGCATTTACATCAATGTTAATGCTATCAACCAGGTTGCAAAAATTATTTCAGCTAGAAAACAGAAAATCTAGGTAAAACTATCAAGTTATAGCTTCTTAATATTTAAGATACCCAAAATTTTCACCTACATTGGAAAATGCTTCCTTGTCTATGGTTTAGGAAAAGAGAAACCTGATATTGACATTGCAAATGGACATCTAGGTCTCTAAGTTAGTATGGATCACTTGTCTTTGCTAAAGTTTCACTGATTTACATCATTTGAGGAAGTATCCCTGAATGTATAACACTAAGTGCTACAGTCTATTATTGTAGAAGTGACAACAACCAACACAAATAACATTCTAGCCCTGTGACGTTGTTTCCTTTTTTTCACACTAGTAATTCAATGCTGCTTTAAAGGTGGATAACTTGGATTGAGATATCCTCTGGCAATGTAGAGTTACTGTAGCAAAACCAGTATCATTCCACTTGAGCACCAGAGCAATGAGTATGACTAAGAAAAAGGGAGCAAGTGAACAAAATTACCAAATTCTGCCTTTGCCAGAAGAGACATTAGATAAAGGTTGGACAGCACAGCTGCACTTCCCTTAACTCTTGCTACAAATTAGTTCTGAAACCAACTCACCTACAAATGCTTGCTTCCATTTATACCTTCCTATTAATCATGCTATCTACCTAAATCCCGCTCAAGGCAACAATTCATAAACAGGAGAATTTACTTTACCATATTAATGTATACAATAAGCTAGCTCCCTTTCATAAAAAATAAATTATTTATATTTCTATGTCGTGATTTAAAAAATTATAAATGTTAATTTTCTTTTTGTTTATAGTAAACAGATCAGAAAATTTGCCCACAGTTTTGAATCATGAATTCAAATTTTCATTTAATTTCACAACATTGAGGAATGCTTGCTTTGTTTCAGCTCTCAGAAGCAAAACAATTTTTAAGTTTTCATCCACTGTCTCTTATTTTTCTTTCATGTATTTTTTTCCTAATGTTTTTGAGCAGAAAACCCAAGGTTAAAAAAATGGTTACACTACTTATCAATACATAACTGTATTTCCCCTGCTTTTCTATTAACATAGCCAAGATGAATTTAAAGATAATGCTATATAATCTTAACTCAATCTGCAGTTAGATCTGCAGTTAGGATGCTTGCCCTTCCTAAATTTGCACTATTTTACACCATCCCCTCTCAACATCGTCTTCCTGTACACAACTCCAAAAAATCTTAGTCACTCAAGTTTGGAAAGGGTTTTCCTACAAACAACAAAAAAGTAATTTTCATAGTGAAGCAAATATACAGGCACATCACTGAAACAGATTTTTTTAATAGAGTTGTGCAAAATAAAATGGGAGTTTAATGTGAATTAAGTTGGTTTTCCACTAGTCACAGCATAACCTTAGCTAAAATATTTATCAAACCAATGGAATAATTAGAATCACTTTTCTAATTCCCTTAGGAATAATGCAAAATCAATACATGAGATTAATGCATGATTAGCAAACTTGCATTATGTATTCAAAGAGAAAGATTTTCACATGAGTTTCCTTGCATGTCTTGATGAAAGTGGGTAGTGGATAAAGAATGTGTTTGGGAATATTTAATGAAGTATGGTTCAAATACTTGTGTCATTTAAAATTAGGAAGACAGAAGAGATCTAATGTAACTTCCTCTTACATTCATTTCAGCTATGCTCCAACTGAAACAGATGTCTCTTCTTTGTAGGAGAGTAGGAAGGTTAGGGCTTACTGTTGGCATGATTTAGATTAAGAATATTGTGCTTTGTCAGTGGAAAGAAAGTGGTTGGATTCACCCAGAGTATCTAAGTTGCAGTATTGTATAATAAAAATAACAATATAAGATTTCTTTTTACCTGATTTTTTTTTCTTCAAGACCTATTTTAACATAAAAGGGTGTGTGTATGTGTGTATGAGTATATGCATAAGTATAAAAAAAGACTTAATTCTGATTTTTTTTTTTTCCAAACTTAGAATGCTTATTTATACCTGTTATTCATTATTTTGCACATCCCAAAGCCACTAAAACAAATGTGACCCTCAGCTGAAAGTAACAAAATTGCATGTCCATCTATAAAATACTGTTTTGCTTGGGGCAATACATCTTGAGCAAGTGTAGAGCAAATCTCGATGCATTTTAATATTAAAAATTTAAGCCTGGAGAATGGTTTTATCCAGTTCCCAGGCCCCTTTTTCATCCCTTTGGGAAACATCTTTGCTAATGTATTGAAAATAAGTAATCAGGAAGGAAATATGTATATATATAATAATATGCATTACTAAATGGATAAAGTATCTCCAAATACAGCTACGTTGTATTTGATACATGTGCCTGACAACAAGCAGCCTGTCACTGAAATGGAATCATGTATATTTAATCCTGTCAGAGTTAGCTAAATCCTGCCTGACCAGTGCACCTTTCACTAAACTGCAAAATTCATAAGGAGGGGTAACTCTGGGGTCAGTGTTTCCTTCCCCTGGCTCTTCTCCAGGTCCAGGATCCCATTCTCAAGGTACTGAATCACCCTCTTCTCTTTGTACCTCTTCACTTTTTTTAAAACCAGTTACAGGTGGTGCTATGTAGCTCAGCCAGCAACTGATTGTTCCTGTATCTGAAGGCACAGAGAGGTTTGTTTGTCTATTGTTTTTTCCCACCCCAAATGGTGGTTGTGAATCAGAGGTTTCAGCTACTCAGAGCTTTTTTGACCTCCCTCTGTCCATGATCTAAGCAGATGAAAGCTCGGCTTTTGTTCCCAAACCATGCAAAAACTGTATGAATATGTTAATGTCATGCTGACATAACCTTATCTACACATCTTCTGGCCAGTTAGGAGACCATTTAATGTGCACATAGCTTTGTGCAGCATCTGTAGTTATTGTTACAGAGAACTGGTGAATGACCGTATTTTTCCTCTTCTAGATGACAACTTGAGCAGTTAGGTACTGCTTTTGTGAGGAACTGTTCAGCTTCTCTATATATTCCACTCCCTTATTTAGTCTAGATAACCTTATTGTATATATAAGATACTATTAAAACCACTTATCACTTCTTAAGACTCTTCCTTTAAATAGCTCACTATATTTATTTTTTTTTCTTAATACTATAGCTCTTCTTTTTGATTAACCAATACAAGAAGCCTCACATGTCTGCAACGTTCCCATCCTACCTGGAAACCAATAAATTCTTGAATGGCACAGCTTTTCAACATCACGTTTTTTCCAGATCCTTTCCTTCCTCCCACCACTATGTGCGCACATTTTATGTCATTCTTTTTTATTGTCTGATCCTTAGAATGGCCCTGGATGGATGTGACCTCCTCCTCTACTTCACTCTTTTAATTCAAATTAT
This sequence comes from Caprimulgus europaeus, assembly GCA_907165065.1. The sequence continues at coordinate 67,216,141 of OU015525.1, forward strand.
AATGAACAAATAGTCCTGTGGTTGTATTGGAGTTCACCACACAGTATCTTTGAGACTTGGCCTGCCCAGACCACATTGCCCTCCTTCCTAAAATTGACTTGTAATATGTATATGTTAAGAGTTGATATATCTTCCTGTGACTTTTTGATTATGATTTTTTTGAAGATTATTTCTTTTTTTCAATGACAAAAGAGAAACCAACTGTTAAATGTGTTATTGCACATATTTTGGACTAAACTCTGTTCAGTTTATTCTCATTTGTATCATCATTCATTTCTGACAGGTCCTTTCATGTTATTTGTTGAGCAGTGTTTGAATTCTGTCAGTCACTACCTGTATTATTAGGTTAAGAATAGAAACAAATAATTATATTGCCATAAAGGTGTCTCTGCAGGATTTCTTTAAGAAGCAGATTTCCTGACTAAAGAAACTGCTGGCTTCTTTCATTTTTTTGAAAGGCTTTAAGCAATCTGAAGTGTTGCTTTGGTTCAATCATGATAAGCAAGTACATGCAGAAACACTGCAACACAGAGCTGCTTTTTATACTGTGGCTTTTTACAAAGGTCTAAATTACTAAGCCTAAATGAGTGTCTTATAAAAGGAAGAATGCCTCTTACTTGTCGCAGCAACAGCCCTTTCTGCCTGCAGTAGACAGGACATTGACCTCTACCTGAACAGCCTGAGGTAAGAGGAGTAGCCACTGGAAATTATTTATAACCTGACCAGCTCATTTAGTTTCATCCTCTGAGGCCTCCAGAGTCGAACTGACACAGCAATAATGGCCAGCGAACTTTTGATCCAATTAATTGTTAATGAGAGGTTTGATTAGCAAATAAAGGGCCTATTAGGTTAGCTGATTGTCTTTCTTTCACAATACTAGAGGTCAACATTTTTTTTTTTTTTTTTACCGAAAGAAAAGTACACTGCGTACTCTGGTTAAATTAATCACATGCTCACAGGTGTTGAGTAAAGTTGATTCAGGAAAACAGTCAGCTTAGACATCTGTCTGTAACCGTGAGAATGCAATAGGTATTCTTCACTTTGTCTGTAATCAGGGTTTTTTTATTTCTTGTTAATTCAACTGTCTTCACCTTTCTGTGCCTGTGAAATACTGTGTTAACCCATCCTTCTCCCTGTCCTGCTTTCCTTCAGGTTTCTTTCACAGTTGTCTTCTATTTTAATTATGCTGACAGAATTCTCAGTCAGTTTCAGATTAATTAATTCTTCATATGTATTTAAAATCTCCCAGTGTATATGCAAACACCAGTGCATTATGTTCTATTCCTGAAAATTTCCCTCTGAATTATGACACACTTCTGTAAAATTATAATGACTAAAGTGAAACACAAGATTAAGGAGAAGCTGAACTACAAATGACACCTATGTAAATTAAGAGTATTTTGATCTTGGTGCAGCCATGCTGGATTTATCCTTGTATAAATCTATAAATTTGACATTAACAAATTGATCCCTGTAGAATAGCATTTGTTATCTGAACATTTAATCTTTCATATTATCAACAGTGCTTGAAAACAGAATACTGCTCACTGTCTCTTGCCCTCCAGACTCCATAATGGACAGAAAGCCACAATTAGAAGAACACTAAATTTGCTGTCAAGCTTTCAGATATTAAAATTCTGGAGATGTGGTTGTCTGTTTTGCAGGGTGTGATATAGTCTTTAACTATATGATCACATTCTGTTTTTCTGTGATTCAACTCACGGGATGGATAGATGTTACCAAAAGAAGCAGCTCCTCAGTGTTTCTTTTCACCCTTATTACTTAATTAAGGCTCATGACATGTTTACTGAGTGTTTTCTAAAACTTGCCCACATGAGAGAAATGGTAATTTTGTGATTGTGTATCCTGGTCATACTGTAATATAAAAGTATGTAGCAAACTATAAAAAAACAGTGCAAAATTGCAAAATAATGTAGTGTAGCTTTTTCTGTAGGTTTTTTTTGTTGTTTGTTTTGTTTTGTGGTTTTTGTTAACATGAAAAGCTGATATGCAGAAACATTAATGCTAGAAGTGTAGGCTGACTCATCCTTCTCAGAGTCATGTTGAAAGCCCACCCAAGCATTGATATAGGGGCATGAATTTGAGCTTCACTCTGGACTCTGCAGACTGAGGTTTGTATCTTTTTCTCAGTTAGAGGAGCTTCAGAGTGGATATTCAGACTGGTCAGCAAAAGACTGCAGCAGGGATCTGTGAAAAAATAGTCTCTTTTTATGTTGTAGACAGCTTCAGTAGCTTGGTAGTCCACCTGGGCTACATCCAGGCTGTGATTTTTGTTTATTTGATTGTTTGTATGCATATGGCCTGGTTTCTATGCATGTGCTTGCTGTTCTCTAGCTGTCTACTGGCTCAAAACACAGCACTTACCAATGTAAATATGACTACTCAGTATTTTTGCAAATCTGAAACCCATAAAATGAACAGTATATAATTAGTAGCCACCCACAAAAAATTTGGTTGAAATGACTAGACCAGCCTCATTAAGGACCGGTATGACAAGAGTCAAGGTTTAATCCAGTTCTCCAAGGCTGCTTTAACCACAAAACTTACTGTAAGCTTCTCTGATCCACTAACTACTCTTTATCACACAAAGTGGAGTTCAAATAAGGTTGTTTATGCATCGAAACCTTGACTTTGCATGGGTTCTACTTTTGCCTGATTTTTCTAGGTTTCATGTATTTCAAACATAATTCCTAGATCTTTGTAACAAATTAAGTCTTTGATCTTAAGTCTGTCGTTAACTGAATTAAAACCTTTAGACCACTGCACAGATCTCTATCATATCTCATATGACCACTAACTGTGACAGTGGTAGCAAGGTCTCGGAGGTAAATGAGGCCCACAGTTTGCCAAGGGCTTTCACAGAACTGTTTTTGACCTTCAAGATTTGGTTGAGGCCCTGGGAGCTCTGATTCTTTGCCAGCATCTGATGGGATTCTTCTTTCTCCTCTACCAGGACTAGACAGAGCTCTTCTGTCTCTAACTTTCTCAGACTTTAGCAAGCCTTATGCTTTACTTCATGACCCTTCACTGCAGTCCTAATCCTGCTTTTAGTACTTTGTTTGCATTCATCCTTAGTCTTTCTTCTTGATCAGACTCCTTGTGCCTGTCCCTATTTTCAGTCACCCTGATGGATCTCTTTAGCTATAGATAGAAAACTGTTTTTCTGACTTTATATGTGAAGCTTTACCCTTGCATGCACATGCAAAAGTGCGTATGTGTGTGTGCAGTTGAAGACATGCACCCAGATTTCTTAAAGCCATAAATAACTGAAAGCAGCCTTTTAAAATAAAAGGTAGTGAACCCTAGGAAAATACTGTCATCTTGATGTATAATAGACGTATCTTTTCTCAGAGACATGATCTTCCTTCTTTGTGCATTCTGAATAATATCTCCCTTTGCACATACCTCCACTGAGTATAAAGGGCAAGACAATGGGTGCAACCAACATAATGGCCTTGCAGTACGGATGGTAATTAATAAGAAAATTGCAGAAAATAATTTTGTTTCCATTGAAGCTAATGGCAAAATCTCCACCTGATTTGACTGGATTGGGAAATGCTCTGTAAACATTAGTTACCACTTATAAAGACAGATGATGAAAACATATATATTAAAACAGTATAATATGATTACGGAAATCCATTAATAGTCGTGCAATAACACAGGAAGAGATAATTGAAAATATCTAATTGGGTCTGAAAGATGCATTTCAGATGAGATGTCAGTTGAAATGGAGAATCTGAGAAATAGAGATAGGAATTCTGTTCAAAACAACAAGCTCTGAATAATCGTAGATTCTCATTGCATGAAATGTGAGATAAGCAGAGCTTGTGAGGAGATCAGTGTGAGAAAAAGGAGTAAAACAAGCAAAGCCAGCTGTGCATGGACCGCCTTCAGCTCTAACTGTACTACTTTAAGGAACATTTGGTAAGTGTTTTTGGATGGGTAAAACCAGAAGACTGGAGGATGGTATGTGATTGTGGTACTTTGAGGGTGCCTTGGAATCCAAAACCCTTCTGAAGTCACATTACTGATATAGCCCTTACTGATGGCCTTCTGATGAAATCTCTGTCACAGACTTCCCACTTTAATCTCTATGCTTCAGACCTCATTTAATTTCACTTCACATGGAGTGTCTTCTGGGCACAAACCTCCCATTACCCCCTTTTTTCCCCCCACTGTTCTTTAAAGTACTATATACACATCTGGTATTATAGAAAATTAATATGTAACAAGAATGGAATTAATTCAGAAAAGAGAAGGGAATCACTACTGAACAATGGTTTTGCTAATAGTATAAGAAAGAACCGAATGACATAAGAATGTATGTCTGTATGACTAAAAGAAGCAGAGTTAAGTCTCTAGCTTTTGATTCACATAATTCCTGGAATCTGCTTGTGGTAGTATATTGTACGGGTATGAAACATTAGCATTTTTTTCCATAAAATAGTTTTATTATTTTTCAAATCAAAATGAGCAATATTTTTTCACTTTCTATTTCAGGCTTCATGAAAATATTGACTGTCATCAAAAAGATCATTAAAGTGCCTATTAATTTCACAGGTCAGTGTAGCAGCTTAATTTCATAAGGTATTATTATTTTTTCTTTTAGACATTAAAACTTGCAAAAATAACACCAAATTAAGTGTGATATAGTCTTTTAAAATTATTGTTTTGTTATTGGTATTTGTTTTGGCTTTTCCCTAGCCGTCCTATAGAAGTGATATAATCTCACAATTAAAATATCAAATTTCTTTCCTTCTATTCCCAATGTTACTGAAATTGGCTGGTGCTGCTCTAGCATAGATGCCAAAGCACTAATAGATTCCAAAGTAAAAATATTTTGTCTAATTTTATTTTTCAATTTTCATTAGACTAATACCAGAAAACACTTAACCTAAGATCAGAGAATAAACCCATTACTAAATAAATTCATTGGGTAAATGTGAAGGTGGTTTATAGAAATTACTTTTTGGAATATAGACATTTAGAAAAAAAAGAGACAGTTTCATTTATATAAAGAATAGAACCTGATAATGAGTGATTTATGCTTGGACCAGTTCCAGCAAGTTCTCAATCCACTGGAGAGTTTCCAGCCTACTGAGAGGGTGAAATTAGAGGGTTTATGAAGGGAAATTAGAGATATACTATGTTATTCATGAGAAGAAGAGGGGATGGAAGGACCAGTACACTTTTCACTTAGGCATTGTAGTGTACAGGTTGTACACACCACAGAATGTTTTTCCTTACTCTTTCTAAAGCCACAGATGAGCAGATTCATAGGCAATTGGAGACTTGATTACATAGATTACAGTATGAAAATGATATGGTTTGGCTGTTATCACATATGGCTAAACACGGGCTATAAGAGAATAGACTCACTTATTGGGAATTTAGCCTCTCAGTAGCCTCTTGACACCTTCATAAAAAGTGGTTATTTGCACTTTCTATGAATGAAACATGCTTCTTCCTGATTTAACATAATAAAGCACTCCTGACTCATTACTGTCTAAGGCTGTTAGAAAGTTGTGAATTGTAGCGAGAAGTGATTATTCACAAAAGCTAATGCCCAGGCTCCCTCTGTGCTAAGCAGAGAAGGATCCCCAAAGGTAGTTTCAGAGTTATATCCTAAATTTAGGTATGCAGAAACCTTTCCTCAAAAAACATCTGTGTCTGCATAGACCGGGAAACTTCCCCAGTCTATGCAGAAACTAACCCCACTAGGCTAATGCATATCCCTGTGGACAACCCCCAAACTCACTGCACAAAAACACAACCTAACTGATGAAACAATCATTGCCAATGCTTTCAAAATTTATTATTTATTTTACCAAAATTTTTAGATATTAAAACTTCATGTTAAACATTATCCAGCCCTTTGATTGTTGAAAAACTTAGTTCTGTGGACATGTTGCCAGACCCAGGAACTTATAAAATACAAAGCTGTAACATATCTCAAAATAAGTAAAAATCTCTGAATTGTAGGGTTTTTTTTTTTTATTTTGTTGTTACTACATGAAATTTTGCATTGTGAAAAATTCTATTCCTCTCCAATTTATTGAATCTGCACTTGATACTACTCTCCTGATGTGAGAAGAGATACATATCCATATTTATTTTGCTCTAAATTAGCTACTCACTTATTGACCCTAAATAGTTATCATCTCAGCTGGAAATATATTAGAGTTCTAGTTGCCAAACAAATATTCAGCAAAAGATGAATAAAAGCATATGGGGAGGAAAAACCCACAAAGTTTTCACTGCCAATATAATGGAAGGCATTCTGGCGGACAGCCATCTGCACCCGCTGAACAGAGGGATCCTGTGATGACATTGATCGATTTAACAGTAGGAAGGTATTAATGATATTCAGCTCTGATGGCTGAGCCACTTCACACTCATTTGCATTTCCATTCATCATCTCAGCATTTATCATTATGAGGCGAATGCCAGAACTAATTAAAGTCTGGGCTAACAGGGTGACATGGGAGTCCAGCCGCTACTTATACTGAGGAAATATGGGAAACTTTCCAGCAGGAAGTACACCAACCTTACACCAAACCCAATTAACTTAATTCCTAACTAAACCGTTTGAGAGTCCTTCATTTGAATAAACTAAAAAGCTGGGATTTAAGTTACACCATGTTTTTTTTTCTCCTTGTGTTCTAGCAGTTTCATGACTCTAAAACACTCTCTTATGTGGACTTTTGGGAGATTTCCTTAATGTGATCCCTCTCCTCCTCAGCTATCCCTTCCTATTTTTGTAATAGAAAGCAGAGATACAATTTCAAATTCTACAATAAAAGTTAAATTTTAAATATAAATTCTAACATAATTTGACCTTGAAGGGACCTAAAAGGTATTGTGAATATCCTAGTAAATAAGGAGAACCAAAATCTGGAATACACTGAACTCTATTGTTTCTCTTTATATACGAGGGCTAGTAAAACACCTCTCCAAACAGATGTCAAAATGATTTTTGCTTGTTTTCTATCACAGCAATATGATTTTTTTTTTTTTTCTTTGCAGGCCAAGACTTGCTTGACATATTCTCACCAGCTGTCCCTTTAGCTGCACTGAGACAACTCCTAGAGCAAGATGACCAGGATTTGATCCTGGGTACATTTTGGTAAGTGTCATTTTGGATACAAGAATCTTCTGGCTGAGAGCTGGAATAGTCATAGGGGTATTGACTGTCAAATTCTACTTTGAATCTAGAGGTCCCTAGTACCTTTAGACTCCTTTGATATTTCCAGACAGAAATAAAAAAAATGAGAAAGGAGAAGGTTGTAGTAATAGAGAAAACTATAGAAAAATTTTGCAAGTAAATTATTACTTCTTAATTTTCAAATTTTGCCGGATATGTCTGTAAGTACAAAAAGAATCTTTTCAAAAGCAGATTTTAATAAACATTATCCTTCTGAGCGGTTCCAAAAGCTGTTTTATATTTTAACACAGTATTTTATTTTTATTTCTACACACATAAAGAGACATTTGATCAGGGATCTGCTTGCTCAGGTACCATGAGATGAATTCCTGGAGGGAAGAGGGGCTCAGGACAGCTGGCTTGTACTCAAAGATCTCCTCCTCCAGGCCCAGGAACCATGCATCTCAACAAAGAGGAAGGCAGGAAAGACCAGCAGGAGGCCTGCATGGATGGACAAGAAGCTCCTGAACAAACTTAAGATCAAAAAAGAAGCCTACAGAGGGTGGAAGGAAAGATGGGTTACCTAGGAGGAATATAGAGAAATTGCCGGAGTGGCCAGAGATGTCAAGGGCCATTAAATTTGGCCAGAGATGTCAAGGGCAACAAAAAAAAACTTCTACAGTTATGTCGGGGAGAAAAGGAAAACCAGGGAAATGTGGGTCCTCTCCAGAAGACAACAGGAGACCTGGTCACTTGGGACATTGAGAAGGCTGAGGTGCTCAATGAATTTTTGCCTCAGTCTTCACTGGCAAGGGCTCGTGCCACACTGCCCAAGTCCTAGAAAGCAAAGGAAGGGTCCAGCAGAATGAAAAGCCACCCACTGTAGTAGAAGACCAGGTTTGGGAACACCTAAAGAACCTGAAGGTGCCCAAGTCCATGGGACCTGATGTGATGCATCCACAGGTCCTGAGGGAACTTGCAGGTGAAGTTGCAAAACCACTATCCATCATATTTGAGAAGTCCTGGCAGTCTGGTGAAGTTCCTGCAGACTGGAAAAAGGGCAATATAACTCCCATTTTTAAAAAGGGTAACAAGAAAGACCCGGGGAACTACAGGCCGATCAATTTCACCTCTGCCAGGCAAGATCACAGAGCAGATACTCCTAGAAACTATGCTGAGGCACATGGAAAATACAAAGGTGATTGGTGACAACTGGCATGGCAGCAACAATGGTAAATCGGGCCTGATCAATCTGGTGGCCTTTTATGATGGGGTTACAACACTGGTGGACAAGGCTAGAGCAACTGATGTCATCTACCTGGACTTGTGCAAGGTGTTTTACACTGTCCCACATGGCATCCTTGTCTCTAAATTGGAGACACGTGAGTTTGATGGATGGACTACTTGCTGGATAAGGAACTGGCTGGATGGTCACACTCAAAGAGTTTTGGTCAACAGCTCAATGTCTGAGTGGAAACCCGATGACTAGTGGTGTCCCTCAAGGTTCAGTATTGGGACCGGTGCTCTTCAACATCTTTGTCAGAGACACGGACAATAGGATTGAGTGCACCCTCAGCAAGTTTGCTGATGACACCAAGCTGTGTGGTGCAGTTGACACACTGGAGGGACGGGACAACATCCAGAGGGACCTTGACGGGCCTGAAAGGTGGGCTTGTGCTAACCTCATGAAGTTCAACAGGGCCAAATGCAAGGTCCTGCACCTGGGTCAGGGCAATCCCAAACATAAATACGGGCTGGGAGATGAGTGGCTTGAGGCCAGCTCTGAAGAGAAGGACTTGGGAGTGGTAGTAGACAAGAAGCTCAACATGAGACCGCAATGTGCGCTTGCAGCCCAGAAGGCCAACCGTATCCTGGGCTGCATCAAGAGAAGCGTGGCCAGCAGGTCGAGGGAGGTGATTCTCCCTCTCTACTCCACTCTCATAAGGCCCCAGATGGAGTACTGTGTCCAGTTCTGGAGTCCCCAACACAAGAAAGACATGGACCTGTTAGAACAAGTCCAGAGGAGGCCACAAGGATGATCCGAGGGCTGGAGCACCTCTCCTATGAGGACAGGCTGAGAGTTGGGGCTGTTCAGCCTGGAAAAAAAAAGGCTTAGGGTAGATCTTACAGTGGCCTTCCAGTACCTGAAGGGGGCCTACAAGAAAGCTGGGGAGGGACTTTTCATAAAGGCAGTTAATGACAGGACAAGGGGAAATGGCTTTAAACTGGAAGGGGGTAGGTTTAGATTAGATATTAGGAAGAAACTCTTTCTTGTGAGGGTGTTGAGACTCTGGAACAGGTTTGGGATTTCTGTATTGCTTTATATCACAGAATCACAGAATATCACAGAATATTAGGGATTGGAAGGGACCTCGAAAGATCATCTAGTCCAATCCCCCTGCTGGAGCAGGAACACCTAGATGAGTTCGCACAGGAAGGCGTCCAGGCGGGTCTTGAATGTCTCCAGAGAAGGAGACTCCACAACCTCCCTGGGCAGCCTGTTCCAGTGCTCTGTCACCCTTACTGTAAAGAAGTTCTTTCTCAAATTTAAGCGGAACCTCCTGTGTTCCAGCTTACACCCACTGCCCCTTGTCCTATCATTGGTCATCACTGCAAAGAGCCTGGCCCCATCCTCCTCACACTCACCATTCAAATATTTATAAACATTAATCAGGTCCCCCCTCAGTCTCCTCTTCTCCAAGCTAAAGAGCCCCAGCTCCCTCAGCCTTTCCTCATAAGGGAGATGTTCCACTCCCTTAATCATTTTGGTGGCTCTTCGCTGGACTCTCTCAAGCAGCTCCCTGTCCTTCTTGAACTGTGGGGCCCAGAACTGGACACAATATTCCAGATGTGGCCTCACCAGGGCAGAGTAAAGGGGAAGAAGAACCTCTCTTGACCTACTGACTACACCCCTTCTAATGCACCCCAGGATGCCATTGGCCTTCCTGGCCACAAGGGCAAAGTGCTGGCTCATGGTCATCCTGCTGTCCACCAGGACTCCCAGATCCCTTTCCCCTTCGCTGCTCTCTAGGAGATCATTTCCTAACCTATACTGGAACCTGGGGTTGTTCCTGCCCAGGTGCAACACCCTACACTTGCCCTTATTATATTTCATCAAGTTTTTCCCTGCCCAGCTCTCCAGCCTGTCCAGGTCTCTCTGGATGGCAGCACAGTCTTCTGGAGTGTCAGCCACTCCTCCCAGCTTGGTATCATCAGCAAACTTGCTGACAGTGCACTCAATTCCCTCATCCAGGTCATTTATGAATATATTGAATAATACTGGTCCTAGTACTGACCCCTGAGGGACTCCACTAGACACAGGTCTCCAACTAGACTCCGCCCCATTGACCACTACTCTCTGGCTTCTTCCCACCAGCCAGTTAATAATCCATCTCACTACCTGCTCATCTAATCCACACTTCCTCAATTTATCAGCAAGGATGCTGTGGGAAACCGTGTCAAATGCTTTGCTGAAATCAAGATAGACCACATCCACTGCTCTACCATCATCCAGCCACCTGGTCGTGTTTTCATAAAAGTCTAGAAGGTTGGTCAAGCACGACTTCCCCTTGGTGAAGCCGTGCTGACTGCCCCTAATGACCCTCTTATCCTTGATATGCCTAGAGATGGCACCAAGGATAAGTCGTTCCATCACCTTGTCAGGGATGGAGGTGAGGCTGACCGGTCTGTAGGTTGTCCAAGGAAGTTGTGGATGGCCCCTCCCTGAAGGTGTTTAAGGCCAGGTTGGTTGAGGCTTTGAGCAACCTGATCTAGTGGAAGGTGTCCTTGCTCATGGCAGGGGGTTGGAACTAGATGATCTTTAAGGTCCCTTCCAATCCTAACCATTCTATGATTCTGTCATCTAGGATCTGGGTAGCATAGCATCATTTCATTGCCCAAGGAATTTTTCTGCCTTAGTAAAATAAATATATACCACCAAGTGAAATATCTAGTTCCCATGCCCACAGTGAAACCTTCCCCGTTTTCTGTCTGCTGCACACTTAGGAGAAATTATAGGGTTTATGCTCTTCTATAAAGGTCTTAATAGTTTTAAAAGGGATGCAACATCTTCATCTGTCTAGTGACATCCTTTCATTAATATCTACAGATAGGTAATGCTTCTGTGGGAAATGTAGGATCTCTCCAGTGTTGGTTCAATACAATTGAGAGATTCATAATTAAAATTAAATCTTCATAAGCCCTCTCAAACTTTGTGAGATAAATAGTGAGCTTGTAGTCTTGATGTGAATCTCTTGTTAAGAGAAATCAACCTTTGCTCATTTCAAGTTTTTAGTAATTTCATTGCATGGCTCCAGCTGGAACGCATATAAGTTAGGCATGAATGAACCGGTCAGGCTCTTTTCACTAGGCATGGATGAAAAATACAAGCATTTTATAAAAGTAGAATGAAGAGATGCAGCAGGTAATTTTCATTTCCTTTAACGCTGGCCAAATTTAATTTAGTCCTTCTTTGTGGTAAAAGCTTTGTCCTCTTCCTGATATATATTTCTGACCCATTCACATGGCCAGGCAGTGCATAGCCTGTAAAAAAGATCAATGAACAACGAAGGGTTAGATTATATTGACTTAATGCTGATTAGTTTACACTGGGCTGTCTGCTGCAAAAGATGTCAGAGCTTTTGTAGTTCATTAGCTCCCATCAATTGAACACTGACTTAAATTAGTACATGAGACTCTTCCTTTCGGTAATGCAATTTCAACTTGTATTTCATGCTTAGCTTTCCTATTTGTACTTCTATGTGACAGCTGTTACAACATTTTTCTCCATGAGAGAAAAGAAAAAGAAAGAGACTAAAAAAATCAGAATGCTTGTTAGGTGAGTTTCTGTTCATTTCACCTAGGGCAGTTATCCCACTTGCTATGATCATTTGAACTCTGACACCAGTTATATCAGAAGTGTTATTCAACTGCAGTCTGTCTTGTAACCAGCCCACAAAATGTCAGCTTACAATTAAAAAAAAAAAACAAACTTTACTAGATGATGCACTTATTGTCAAAAGATCAGTTGCAGCTTTTAGAATTTAAGATCACAGTTCTGAACAAATCAGGATTTCTTTAAGATATTTGCTGTTATCAAAATAGTGTTAGAAATTTGCTTCTGAAACAACTCTGATAGATAGCTCCGATAATAGCATTTTGTTATCTTTAAGGAGAGAGAAAGAGCACAGATTCAGAATCATGGAATGGCTGGGGTGGGAAGGGACCTCTGCAGGTCATCTGGTCCAAACCACCCGCTCAGTAGGGGCTACCTATAGCCAGTTGCCAAGGACCTTGTCCAGGGAGATTTTGAATATCTCGAAGGATGCAGACACCACAACCTGCCTGGGTAACCTGTGCTAGTCCTCAGTTCCCTTCACAGTAAAAAACTTTTTTATTGTGTTAAGGAACAAACAGGACAGAACAAGAAAAGGCTTTTATACTTAATTCTAAGTAAAGCAGTATCTTTTCTACATGCTGGCCAATCTTCCAGCTATACTTTGTGGAAGGCCCATTCCACTACTAATACTAAAGACTCTAAAATACTTTAGAAAAGTATAGAGCTTACTGCTAGAAATACAAAATAGGTATTGCACAAAATTGATTTTGGCATGATTGGTCCAAATAAATGAACTGGCAGAGGAACAACTGCTGAAAGAGGGCCTGTAGGAGGTGAAATATGGTAAAGATAAAAGTTTGCACTTGAAAGTAGAGCTATTCATAAGAGATTTCAAACTTTATATGTATGAGGTCTGATTATAACTTGAGTGTTAATAATTCTCAGGTTTTAGAAAATAATTTTAGACTGCTTGGAACATCTTTGTCAAAATACTGTTGTCATTTTTTATTTGAGTTTTTAATGAATATTTTGATTTAAACATGTTAGTTTCTCTGGGAAAAAAAAAAAAACAAAAAACAAATAACTTTTTATTTCTTCTAGAGTGTCAAAATCCTAACTGACAAGGATAAAGAGAAGACTCCTTGTGTTACTAGATCTCTAGTGATTTTGAGAATTATTCTCAACATCAGCATTATTTCTAAATCTCCATTATTTAAAGTAATTCATAGAATGATAGAATGGTTAGGGTTGGAAGGGACCTTAAAGATCATCTAGTTCCAACCCCCTGCCATGAGCAAGGACACCTTCCACTAGATCAGGTTGCTCAAAGCCTCAACCAACCTGGCCTTAAACACCTTCAGGGAGGGGCCATCCACAACTTCCTTGGACAACCTGTTCCAGAGTCTCAACACCCTCACAAGAAAGAGTTTCTTCCTAATATCTAATCTAAACCTACCCCCTTCCAGTTTAAAGCCATTTCCCCTTGTCCTGTCATTAACTGCCTTTATGAAAAGTCCCTCCCCAGCTTTCTTGTAGGCCCCCTTCAGGTACTGGAAGGCCACTGTAAGATCTACCCTAAGCCTTTTTTTTTCCAGGCTGAACAGCCCCAACTCTCAGCCTGTCCTCATAGGAGAGGTGCTCCAGCCCTCGGATCATCCTTGTGGCCTCCTCTGGACTTGTTCTAACAGGTCCATGTCTTTCTTGTGTTGGGGACTCCAGAACTGGACACAGTACTTCAGCTGGGGCCTTATGAGAGTGGAGTAGAGAGGGAGAATCACCTCCCTCGACCTGCTGGCCACGCTTCTCTTGATGCAGCCCAGGATACGGTTGGCCTTCTGGGCTGCAAGCGCACATTGCGGTCTCATGTTGAGCTTCTTGTCTACTACCACTCCCAAGTCCTTCTCTTCAGAGCTGGCCTCAAGCCACTCATCTCCCAGCCCGTATTTATGTTTGGGATTGCCCTGACCCAGGTGCGGGACCTTGCATTTGGCCTTGTTGAACTTCATGAGGTTAGCACAGGCCCACCTCTCAAGTATGGTTATTTTTTTATATATATTTACATTATAACAAGATGTCTGTTAAACACTCTTTCCCTACCAATAATTTGATGTAGTGAAGACACAAGTTCATTTTCAAAGTTATTGGATCAGGAAAATTCTTATCCTATGCACCTGCATTACCTCATTGTCTTTCTTCTTGTTCTCTTCCTCTGTGTTCCTCTTGATTAGTAAGCTTATGTGCTTCTGTGTGTACATATTATGTAGGGCAGAAATTCTTACTATTTTTTAGACAGGCCAAAAGACACCAAAAACATAAATAAAAACTCATTGCCATCCAGAAGCCACTTTGACTTTAACTTTTTAACTCTGTGAGATGCAACAAGTAAGATAATGCAACACAATTTCTGCGCATCCTGAATATGACATATAATAGTTATAGATAAAACTGATACTTATTCTGGTCCTGATTGTGTATGTGAAGTCAGTGAAGTACTATAATTTGGACATTTAAATAACTTGATAAGGAATAAATTCCTAAATGAGAATGTCAGGGATATTAGTCTCAAAAACTGGTTACAACATTTTGAATTAGGATTAAATTTTGGAGAAAGTAGATATTTTTTATTTCTTTTAGCAGAAGGGGTTACTGTTAATTCTATTTTAATACAAACTTAACCATAAATTTTTAATTTTTAAATTTTTTTTTAAAACCCCTTTGTGATGTACTGCCTTCAAATGTCCCATAAGCATCTAAGACAACCATAATAAAAGTGGTGTACAGTCTGATGCTAACTATAGCTGTGGCTGCTGTTCAGTTATATTCCACTTGAAAGAACTGATATAAGGAAGTACAAACTGTAGAAGTACATCACTTAATCTCAAGCTAAGCATACACTGTCTTGTCTCCTAGAAAAACATAATGATCATGTTAGTAACTTTATTATGACTTATAATTTTTAAGCAAGTATTTAAAATCCCAAGTCCCACAGCATTTTAATTTTTTTTTTAGTTACTTAATTGTTACAGGTAGCTATAAGAAATAGAGATATAGGTAAATACATTACATAGATAATGTAATACAACTAATATCAAATGACATTATTGTATTGGTTTCATTTACATATTTATATTTTACTTCTTAACCAGTGGAGTATAATAAAATAAAATTATTTTATTACAGAAAATGTTTATACAACGCAGTCTAAACAAATGTTTTTGTGTCTGTTCTAAAATTAAACTCATAGAACACAGGACTGAAAAAAAATTCAGAATTGTAAGGAGCTTTTTAGGCTAGTCATGAAAATAGTCAAATATACTAGCATGCCTGAACTTGTCTCTTCTTTAAACCACAGAGCTTATTCATTAAGTGAATTTTTGTACATAGATGTTTTCAGGATCTGTCTATTTAAAAGATTTCTATGGAGAAGTAATCAGAACTGTTCTGTATGACAATATTTATTATTCATGGTCCTACTCTAGCAGTAAAATAGCTAATAAAATGATGTTAAAAAAAGAAACACTGCAGCAAGCATTCTATGGCTCTCTTGTAATGACTAAGGACTTCAGTTTCACTTGTGAAAGGCTTTATTGCCCATTGTGTTCCTGCATATGTATTTACAGGAACACATGATAAAGATTATTTCTTATCTCATTTTCATGATTTTTTTATAGGGAATAAACAGCATAACATAAGTATGAAAAATAAGACTTCTGGAAAAAGGAAATATAGTCCAACCTCAGTAAAAGTAAGCATAGCAATCATTATCATTCTAAAGCTGAACTACTCAGATTGGCTGATAAGTGTCATGTCTTCTCAAGGTATGAAGCTGAAAATAATCCTAGAAGCTACTGCATACAAGAGCTACTGTGCTTGTGCAGTCATTAACTGCACCAAGCCAAGGAAATAATAATGAAAAAAAGTACAAAGTCAGTTTCTTGAGGGGGCGGGGGGAAGAAAAAAATAAAAAGAAGGAAACAACTTTAAACAACTTGTTTTCCCTGGCTCCTTTTTGTGATAAGGGAATAATTTTGTGAACACTGTCAGCCTTATGCCATATGTTCCAGGAAACTAGGGACCCTTGAAGAAGAAGAGGGTTTTGAATTATTGATCAATGATTAGCAAATGCAATCGAAATTGTAGACTTGATGTTGTGCAGGGATTCATAATTTATGAGTGGACAAAATAGTAGGTAGCAGAGGTAGTGGTAGGTGATTTCAGCCCCCATATTGATTACTTAAAACAACAGGAGGTAAGTGTAGTGTGACAGACAGAACAAAAACTGACAGCTCACTGCCTGTCCATCACTACACACTGAGCGCTGGGGGAATAAATCTTACTACAGAAGCAAATACATTTCTATTGTGTGTCTTTGATCATTGTGCTGTTCCACTAGACTAAAGGACATATTTGTTTATAATTTATGTATTCTCTTAGTATGAAAGATTTATATCATCCTATTAGATACTCTAGTATCTAAATATCCAGATAGTTTGTACCTGTAACAGCTTGAGAAGCAATATAGTGAAACATTTGCATAGTCTATCAGCAAATGTAAAAACCTGGGAATGGAAAGGATACATGGTGTGTTTGGCACCAACCTAAAAGTCAGCTCTGTTTTCCATCCTTTGTTGCTGTCTGCCAGCTCTTCTTGGGCTACTGGAATTCCACCTTACAGATCAGCCCTTGAGAGTACTAACTCAGAAACAGACCCCTCCAGTCAAGAAAAAAGCAGTTTCCACCTGTAATTTTATGGGTTGATGAAAGAAGAGTAAGCAGGTACAGATAGACGTCCAGTCTCCAGGTCACAACTGGGCAATCATTTCTGTACCTGAGTAAGCAATTGCTATGAATGTCAACAGAGGTACACTTCACCACCCTTGAATCTCTGAAACAGTCTGAGACTGAACTAAGTGATTTAGAGACTTCAGTGACACTGGAATGAGTCCTGTGACTTTTTTGCTGGCAAGTGATAGTCTATTTGGTTGGAATTGTGCTGTTACAGAACTAATACATGGCCTGCTGCTGGTCCTTTGCTGCATCACAACAGGGAGATGTGTGTGAATGTGTATGTCTGAACAAGTTTTTTCTCTTTTCTGTCCTCACTATAAGTCAGCATGATTCAAAAATTATGGAATAGCCTTATGGAATAAAAATTATATTAAAAAAAAAAGAAGAGAAAAACTAAGGACTGACACAAAGAGTGTTTTTTCCTATTAAGCACAGAAGGCTAAGTAGCAGTAATATGCCTTAGATGTTGCATTTAAGGCTCTGTTTCAACATCTGACTGTAATAGGGTACATTATAATATCAGTATATGCCTGTATGTTTGTTTGCTTGCAGCAGCCTGTGGAAAGCAGGTTGCCCAAAGTGGTTGTGGAATCTCATTCCTGGAGGTTATCTGGGGATAAGAGTCCCTTTATTTGTAGGAAGTTTTCCAGGGTAATTAACAGTAGAAAAATTATGCTTTTATTGAAGTAAATTTCCCAGTGTCCTTAAAATGATTTCAACTTTTGTGAAACAGGACACTAGTCCAAGTGATATGCTTAGATTCCACATGACTTAACCACGCTTTTTTCAAGTTTTCTGAGAGTAGCTAGACTTTCACACTCCCTTATTTTGACTCATGAACATCCTTCCTGGCCAATATCCTTTCTTTTCCAATACAAAAGTGCACCTTTTCTTTGAAAGGCCTGTGCTGAGATGCTCACTGTTATATTGGAGTGCAAGCGGTTTAGTGACTAATAACACATGAGCCAGAAACAAACAAAGAGCTTGCTAAAACATATTACATCAATCCCACCACCCAAAACTCTTATAGGTTGAGAGTGAGAACTAAATGACCCTGCTGAATCACAGCTTTAAATAGTCTTTACCTCTTTTCATTAGGAGGGCTAAAATCTTATCTTTTAAATTCTATTCTGCGCAGTACAGACTGCAAGCAAGATTCTAAATTAAAATGCTTGAGAAACATCCCATTGCTGCTGTGGTTGTTTTGAGAGAGGGGATTTATATAAAACACTCTCTCTTTCTGTGCAGGATTGAAGAAATAAACATTTTATATTTTTATTATTCATCAGAGTAACAGTAATTGTAGAAGTCAAATAAAAAGGAGGGATGTGGAAAAAAAAAGAGGAATAAATACTAAAAAGTAGTTTTTCGAAGACAGTTATGCATGATCCATAAACTAACCTTTAAGGAAAGGAAATTAAAAAATTAATAAATTGTTAGCATACTCAAAAATCGCACATGGCAAACTTTCCTGGAAAATATCATTAATAATGCTGTTCTCTCTTTTCCACTGGGGATGAAAACAGGCATGACCCACCCTGGAGTAATTTTAACTAAAGGGCACCACTTGAGAATTTGCTTAACAATCTCAGTCTCAAGTCCTTCAGCCAGTGCCAGTAACCTTGTAATGAGTATTCGCTTCACAATAATCTCCCTTTTCCCGAAAAATGGTATAAATGGAATTACAACACAATTGCCTCCTCTTATCTGATGAATGAGCAGCAGCAATATTGTGTTAGCAGGCCTTTTTGGAAGATATATTGGACTTTAATAAAATTTGATCAATGCATTTAAGTCAAATTGAATTATATGTAAGTGGATAGGGTTGACATATGTTTCAATATCTGCGAGTGATACATTATTCTCCAGTGAGCATAAAATTTAATGAAATATAAATACCCATTAATCCTCATGTTTCAACCAATCAGTCACCATTGCTCCTGCCTGCTGTTAGCAGAAGCAGGCCCAGAAAGTCATCTGTTTTATCTAAGCAGGAGCTCCAAACTGGAAAGACATCAGAAAGCTTGGGGAAGTGAGAAGGCTTAGGGAAAAATGTGCCAGCACTTTTGTTTTGACATGCTCCCTAAAATTAAACTATGTAGTGTTCAATTCTCTCTTTTAATCAAAATCTAAAGAAGAAAGTACTAATCATTACCTTTGAAACTGTAATTCTGTGAGGAAACACACTCAGAAGGGTTTTGGTTGTTTTGGTTTTTTTTTTAATAATAAAAGCCGGCTGCATATCTTGGTTTCTTTTTCCATAAGTGACTTGTTAAGGCATATTTTGCATCTTTTGCAAAGCTAATGTGTGAGAAAAATAAAGGCAACAGACCAATAATACCTTCCCCTGGAATTATCTCTAGTACTAGCAGTCCGATCAAGTTGAACTTTGAAAACTGTACTACAGAAAGCATGAGACAATATGCTGTAGTCTAATTTCTAAACAACAAACAGCTCTGACACTAAAATTCCACATTTTATAGAATATGTCCATTTATACAATTGTAGTTCAAAGTAGTTTATAACTCTGTAAGATTAAGATTTAAATAGTGTGCACTAAGCTGTACCAACTCAGAATTTTAAAAAACAAACAAACTTGAATTTAAGTCTCACTTTTCAGCTGACAGCTCATGGTAAGCAAGCACCAATTCTTGAAATCCTTTTAATTTTCATTCAGTATGATTTTGTCAGTAAAATCAGGAAACTGAAACAAACAAGCATACACATATAATTTTAAGGTAAACACCAAACCAATCTTTCCTCAGAATATTCATCTAACTGAATTAACAAAATTGCATGTACAATGAATTTCAGAATGACCAATTTAATTTTAGGACTATATGTCTATCTGTAAACCCAGTCACAAAGGCAGCCAGTGAGCCCTTTGATATGGAGAACACCCACATTTGGCCCCCACATTATCAGCTTTGATGCAGAGGCTCAGGTATTTCAGGAAAGTGCTCCAACCACCAGTTATAAGATACCCAGATGCAGGTCTCTTCTGTACTGTTCCAGTTCAACAGTTGATGAATTGGACCCTCATTGGGACCTAGCAAGAATTAAGAAAGCTATTCCTCTGTGTCAAGTATACAAAGACAAGAGAGGAGATGGGGGAAAACCTCTGTTATATAGGAATATTTTCCTGTGATATAGCAGGGTATGGCCTCCTATACCACAGGCTGTATGACCCATTACAAGGGGAGGAGCACTACACTACTTTTCTCAGGTTGCTGAATGTGATTTGAACAGTATGTTGTCAGAACTCCCACTTTTGCTTTTGCAAAGAACACTTGAACAAACTGAATCAAACAATCTGACGAAAATATATATTTGCCATTTCTTATAAATCAAAGGCTTGCTTCTCAGAGTTAAGGAGTTTCAGTTTAGCAAAGGCATAGGACATTACTGTAAAAAAGAAATAACTTAAACAATTTGAAGCCTGGTAATTCCTTCTAAACTACAGATTTTTTCCAAATATGAAGGGTATGAGGTTCTTTTTATAATGAACAACTTTCTCTGTAGTGTGCCATCCTCATTTTTATTACTGACCTGATAGTAATTTAGTTTTTACTATTCCGTTATGTACTTCATCTGAGAAGAACTTGTCTTATACATAGAAGCATGATGTATCATTGCTTTGTACTGCTTTGCAATCAATGTAATGCTCTTTGAAGCTATCTGCTACTCAGAGACTTCTGTCATCCAGAGATGAGCATCTGTAGACCATTTCCCCTTCCTCCTACTTTGAAAGCTTGCATGTAACTGGAAAAAGTCCATCATTTGTGCAACACTGAAAGAATGTTCCTGCCACAGGGAATCCTCAAAATGTCTGTAAGTCTATGATGTTCTGCTAGAAAACCACAGAGCATTCAGAAGTTTGAAAAATCAATTTGCCATTTTGTTATGATGTGTTGCCTGCATATGATCTACAGTAGGGCTGCAAAAAGAGAAACAGTGCAACACTAAAATGAGTCAAAGATTTAGGTAAATAACACTTTGGTATTTCTAGTTTGCCATCTCATCTGAGGTAAATGTACCACATAATGCAGGAGTAAGAGTATCTTTTACAGCATAGAGAGGAGGGATATGCTGCACATTCTGCTGATAAGATTTTGATATGTCATCATGATTGTAGACAATTTTGAGAGACAAGTTGTGGGTGTTCAGATTTTGGTACTTGCAGTAAAACATCCTATACATCCTAGTACTTGAATGACTGATGTTTCCAGTGACCCAATTGTTTCAGAACTCATCTACGACCCATAAACTGCAGTAAGACACCAGTTTGCATCAAATTGCATGATTTAATACTTTGGGCAACAAGACAAAAGACTGTTTCTCTATTACAGACACCCGAAAGGAGTGATTAACTGTATTTCTTGTCAAGTTTGGAGACCTTTCACTTCAACTTTTTGCATCCTACAGAATCCAGATATCAAAAGCCAGATTGGGGGTATACTCCTAAGACTGTTGTTTTCAGAAGTATATAGGAAAAAAACCTACAAAGATTGAGATTACATTTTTCAAGTGAATATGTTTTGAAATATAAGTAATACAGCTATAGAATAGCTATAAGGATACCTAAGGTCAAGTCAGCTCTTTTGGAATTCTCCCTTCTCTTCCAGTACAAGATAAACTGAGGCCCACAGCTTTTAAGTTTTTCCAAACTCACTAATGTCTTTGAATGGCCTTGAGCTTTGGGTGCTCAGTTCAGCACAGCACAGCTTCAGACACAGCTGTGCCACAAAGCAACCACCTGGCCATATTTGTCATTGTCCTCTTTTTCCTTTGCCATGCAACTGCACCTGACTGTAAGGCATCTGAGTTGTGAAGGTCTTGAACACCTACTTTCTTATAAGCTTGTCTCTTTCAGGCTTCTGCAATTTTAGCCTTTTCAAAGATGTATCCATTATCTATTTTTTTTATGACCAGGTTACACCCCACATTTGATTATGACCTTGATCAACTATCCTCAGATCAGTCTAGGCAATTTTGGAGTACCATTGCAAAGGTTCTATGATTATGGTAGACCCTTCATGTGTACATTTTTGTTGCAGTTTATATTGTCAACAAATCAAGGCCTTAGAGGGGAGCACAGGAAGATATGGAGACTTATTCCCTTTAAATATTCACCACCTTGAGGTACAAAATTGCAAAAGATAATCTGGATATAATTGTCACAGAGAGAATACTCTGGATAGTACAAAACATATTGCCGGGATTAATGCTGACATTTGATAAATGTTATTCCTTTCATTTCTGTGCCAGAGATCACAAGAATCCTATATAAAGTGTTTGCCACTGACTGTAGAGTAATTGTTAATATGTACTTTCTGATATGTCAGTGAAAGAGTTCAATGTATCTATGAAAGTCTGTATTTTAGAGGTTTTATTTTAGTTCTCAGTCTGTTTTATATGAAAGTTATGCTATCATTTGTGCAGTTTGAAAAGTGTATGAACAGAAGTTAGTTTAATGGCAATCCTTTCTAGTAAAGAGGCACAAGCACAGGGATTATAAAGCTGTCTTAAGGTGTGGTCTGTTCAACTGCAAAGCATGTTATAGTTAAAACCAGTGCCACTCAGAAGCAGCCAAAGTTCTCTGATGGACCATTAAAGACTATTATACGATCAGTTTTCTTTTCAAAACGTTATTTTGCATACTGCAAAAAAGGACTTGAAATGCCATTAGATTTTACTCTAGAAAGAGCAAAAAACTCCATGTGAAAATATCTACAAACATGTAAACATGAAAATAATTTTAATGAGAAACCAAACTTTCTAGGCAAGACAATGGTCAGCAAAAAAGTTTGAAAATTAATTTTTAATGTACTGAGGAAGTAAAATACAATTTAAAAAAATTAATTTACCATAGTAGATCAGATCAAGCCCCCATGAAGACAGTAAGAATTTTCCTACTGTTATGAAGCCACTTTAAATTAGAGACAGAGGAAGAAAAAATATACAAAACAGAATAATTGTAGGAATAATCTTGTTAATCATAGAAAATTTCTGAAAGTAAAATTAAGGGAACTTTTAAGACAAGGAGTGAGATGGCAGATTGCTCTGTTAAACTTAGATTCCTCTGAGCTGGAACTGGATTTAGAAGGCATTTTCATCTGAACATGTCTTTATCCATGGGCTAACTGTTCTTCTATTATATGCTGGAAGATGAAGAGTCCATCTCTCATGGTATGTTTTTAAATTTGCTTGAAATATATCACTGTAGACAACATCCTAGTGGTAAAACTCGTAGTGAATGATTACATTCTAGTAAACATGTTATATAACTCACTCCACCAGTGTTATCAGGGTAATAGTAGACAAGGTTTTGTAGGCAGTTCCTGCACAGTTGTCCGATTTACTGGCCCAGTGGATTTTCTCTTTCTACAGATTCATAGTTGCAAACTACAGGCTGTAGTCTAAGTTAAGTTACAAGAAAAATAGATATGACTGGATAGACTTGTCAGCTGCAATATGGCACAAGTGAAAGGTCAAGCAGAAACACATTACAAGCTCTGAACATGTCTGCATTTGTCTATGTGTTGTGACAAACCTCTAAAAGTGACTTGAGTTTTGGGCAGATGACAAGTTACTGTCATTCCAAACACATAGAAAACATATTTCTCATTATCTGCTCACAGCTATAATAACTATTTTTCTATGAAAACATGAGTATCACCACTACTTCCACCACTGCTGAAGTAAACTCAGTGTTGTCAGTTTATGGACCCTTTTACCAGCACCTTGCTCTACCTGTTGTGCTCAGATCTGGGCGGACTGTGCCCCACGGGTGAGGCCACCACCCTGCCTGCACTGGTCACCTCAACTCCTGGTTCATTTCCTCATAGAGCAATCCCATTCGTGTTGCTTGCTGACAAATTCTAGACACTAGCTACAAAATGGAGTTGGTTGATAATGTCTTACAAAACAGTGAGAAACTCTGTGGGAACAGATTTGTTCTGTCAAAAAAGGTTTCCTCATACTGAGGTGAATTTTGGAGGTGCCGAGGTTTGTATGTTAAAATCAGAGAGTAAGTTCTATCACTGGCCTAAGCCACCCAGAGACCATGGTGGGTGTCTCTGTTCTCAGAAGCAACTGATACGGTAGGCATCCATAGACGCAGGTGAAAGAGAAGATGACATTTACTAGAAGCACTGTTGATCTGTTTAAAACAAATATTGAGTTATCACGTACAGAGTAAACCTAACCCCAGAATGGTCTCTAGTGTTTAGGGTACTTACTTGCTACAGAATAAGATGAATTTCACAGCTCTAGACTCATTCAAAGAAAGCAGTGTTTGAAGCTTTGGATATGGATGAGTTGTTGGCTGTATGGTGGGATGAGAATAAGA
The DNA here is from genome assembly GCA_907165065.1 of Caprimulgus europaeus. Next base: position 67,240,285 of record OU015525.1, read on the forward strand.
CCACTCTGTTTTTTCCACAAAAATGCAAAGGTTGTGAACTCAATTTGTTGAACTGAATTGTTTCGCAATCCTGAAATCTTCACTGGAACATAAAAGCTTTATTGTCCAACTTTAACGTTGTAAAATACCTTAGTCTTGAAATGATGGGTGTATCAACACCTTATTAGTCTTAAATATCAGAGCCTGTATACTACCTCTATAGATACTAGTCATACATTGCAAAATCATAAGCCCACATTTTCTTCTACAGCAGATATAATTGAGACTCAACTAATTTAATAAAGACTGAGGATTTGTTGTTTTCTCATATAGACTGATAGGAAATATTTAACAATGAACCTTAGTCACCAAAAGCAGGAAGTAATTTCTTTCTTAAGTAACATGAAGAGTGAAGTCACTCTTTTGTTTAGGATACAAGAATTGTCTTGCTGATCACCCAGTATTGAGAACTTCTGTACTTATTTTGATTTATTATAAAAAAGACCTGGACTGTAGCCATAGACTATGCAAATATGTCTTTCCTCAGCCCCCAGTCCTATTTTCCCATTTTTCCTTAGATTCCCAGCCTAGTGTCTTGAGGAGTTTATTCTGAAATTGATAAGGGTAGTTATGACTGGAGCATTTATGGAGAATAAAGGTTAGTTTAAGCTGATATTCGGTATTAATGGTAAAGCAAAAAAAGTCAAAGTAATATGTAAAATGAAATAATAGAATGAAAAGTAAACTGATTTTTCAGAGTAATCTTTTAAGTACATTTCTCTTTCTCTCTCACACACACAAACAGTATTTTTTTTCTGTATTTTTTTATCCTGAAAAAAAATGTTAGTGATGTAAATCTTTACAGTAGCTGGCTTTCTCCACTTATTTGCAACTGCCAGGACAATAAATTTTAAGCAAAGAAATGTACTGGTGGATTGGAAGATAAAGGGACTGATTTATACTGTCAAATGGTTTTGTGTTATGGCTTGGCAACATTAACACATTGATAAATATAAGAAAACTCTGTCTTTGTAATAAGAATGAGTTGGTTTAATATCACCTAGAATATACATCTATGTTAGTTTATACATTATTATTTAGAATGGACAAATAGAAAGAGCTCCAATAGAAATGCTATTTCAGTACACCAAAATTGTCTATGAACTACAACATACTCATTATTTGTTATATTGCATCATGAGCACATACTAAAAGAACTGCAAATTTATGGCAGAACTGCAAAAGAAGAAAGATACCAACAAAGGAGAAATGCCTGCTTACTTCAAAAGTAGGGGAATAGACTGCTTAAGAACTACCTTGTTACCCTTCCCTGTTCTATATTTCTACCTTTTATTGGGTGGTGCCAAAAGCTTTATACTGTTAAAATATAAGTCTACTGTAAAAATACAGTTGTATTTATTTGATTTTTCATACAAGTAATGAATTAAACAGGTATGATCTTGTGAGAACTTGAGTGACCTTTGATAGCATATGAATGAGTAATGAATGTGTGATTTCAGATAGGTTTGTTGTAATTTTAACAGGAGTAACAATTTTGGTTGATAAAAGATGACCCTTAGATGGAATCTATGTGGAATTAGGAAGTTTTCAAATAAATACTGCATGATATTCTGAAAAAAAAAAAAAAAGCATGATATAACTCCAATAAAACAGACATAAAATGTTATAGCAGGTTAAAAAAATTCGGGTCCATAACAGAAAATGAGCCCATTATGGACACCATAAATGTGTTGCTGTATCAAAAGAGGATAGGCTGATATTTAGATACCTAGGCAGAGTAGTAGTAATAGGAAATAATGGCTCCTCTAGGTGGGGTACTCATGATATTGATAGAGAACCACCAGAATACATAGATGGAATCCACATTTATATAGGAGGCTGAAGGATTAGAGACCCTTGAAAATAGAAAAAACACTGTTAAAGAAAATTTATAAGGAAAGATTTAAAGAGTTTAAACTGTTTAGCGTGCTAAAAGAAGAGTGACTAGATATGAGTGCATATTTTTTGTTGTTGTTGTTTTAAACACTTGCTAACTAGCAGTGAATTCTGCATGTCTGAAACTCCACAACGCATAAGACTTTTAACTTCAAAATATCTCTAAATACCTTCCTGTACTCTCTTAGCAGTCACACATTGCTCAGATTTGACATGCTTATAGGTAGGTACCCAGTTTCTGTCTCATTTTCAAATTGAAACTGAATGTTTGTTAGAAGAAGTTGTTTACTGAATCCCTGGTTCTTAGGAAATCAATGATTGTATAGTTCCTTCCCCTTTAAAATCTGTAATCTCTACTGCTTTAAAATATTAGAAAGCATGTTATGATGCTCTTTTCAAAAATGTTGCTATTCCAGATGTTTTACAGCTTAGTCAAAAAAACCCAAAAAGTGTGGAATTATCTTTGGAATAGTCTTGTGGAATTATCTTTGGAATAGTCTTTCCAAGAGCAATTCTTCACCCTCTTTGCAATGAATAAAAAACCAAAGATAAATGCAAATACCAAGATGAAAATCTTGAACACAAAATGAAGTTGTTTCTTGGGGGAAAAGTGGAGAAACTTTGTTGAGACAAAACAAGGTACTTTTTCTTGCTGATGTAATATTAGCTTGCTGAGTTTTACAAAAAGCTTCAGTAATATAGAAAGAAACTTTATTTCACAAGAAGGTACTAGGACCAGGACCTGCTGCACTATGTTCCCATCCTTACTTAAGTAGAGTATTTCAATATTTAATTAGCACAGATTCATTAGCTCAGGGGATTCTAGGCTTTAGAACTCCAAATACACTACCTCTTGTAGAGTCATGCCTACTAGTAAGTCTGAGTAGTACTGAGGCATCCCATGTGAAACAGAACAGCATCAAAGGTGGAAAATGGTTAAACATTCTCTGCTACCCACATATTTAAATGTTAACTCCTGCAATATAATGCCTTGAAGTGAGTAGAGGGGGTGAATTTAAGTTCATGTGCCCTCAGAAAAGTGACAATTGAATTTTTTATCTTCTGCTGTTTCAATGAGTTTATTAGGCTGTGAAAGAAATACAGAGACCTCCTACTCCATCTTTCTTTAATATCAAACTTGACCCAAGGAAGGTGTATGGAGAATGCAAACCTGATTTGTCTTTCTGGGTACAATACAAGTAATAAATTCTGGTTTGTGAAGCCAAGACTCAGGTCTTGTAATGACTTTGAGGCATTCATAGTAACAGACACCAGAGAACATTGATGGAAATAGTTCTTGAGATGGTGACACCTCCACAGACTTTTGAAGATTTGAATTTTGGATCTGACCAACAAAATCAGACAAGTGCAGGACTTGCACACCCATCCCACTGAAATTGTTTTTCTTAAGTTGTATATCACTAGTGGTTTACTTTCTGTGTCCTGACAGAAGGAAAGCCAAGTCTTCATCCGAAATAAGATGCTCTCATTTGACATTTATACCTGCCAAAAGATTTCATTAAACTATATAAACTGAATGTTTAGATAAAAACACTTCTGTCCTTGAACCAAACAACCCTGACAAGTTTTTTACACTTTACTGGCTCTGAAGCAACAATTAACTATTAGACTCTGTGCCCTCATGTGTGACTGCGAAGTTAAATCATCTTAAAAGTGAACTGCATGATTTGCATTTAGCTTTGAAGAAGATCATAAGCCACAGTCAAAAAATTAATTATAGCAAATTTAATGTTGTACTTTCAAGAGTTTTGTGTGGATTTTTTTTTTCTTAATATGCAATTTTCCATGGGATTGCAATAGATACATTATATGTCAATAATGTTACCTTTAATCTTCCATATACTTTTTTTATATACATGATTTATGTAGAACTTTATTCTTCCTCACTTAATGAAGTTGAGTAATAACTTTACAAATAGTCCTATTGTAATAGAGCATTGTGTATTACAGCTCTTTTTAAAATTGAGTAATGACTACACTTAGTGTGTAATTAAGAAAATAATATATTATCTTATATTTTAACATTTATCATTTAATATAATCATTAATTAATTGTTTTAATGCAACATTTAAATTAATATTCTTATCTTCATGGTTTTTTTTGGCAGGGATTAGGCTGTTAATTTTTATTTGGTATGTGTTTACAAACTTCAGGCTAAATTTTGCAATCCTTTGTTCATGACTGTGAGCAGTTACTCAAGTAGCATCATCAGTGGTAATTTTCCTGAGATCAAGTGCCTTGATCACCCGCTTATCCATTTTTCCTTCAAGCCCATTGGTGCTATGTGCTAACACCTACAATTTTCTCCTTATTTAAATTCCTTCTTAAAAGCTACCGCTTCTGTACTGACTACAAATCACTCTAGTCTTGCCTGGCTACTAAAGCAACAAGTTGATTTCTGCCTTTCTGCTAAAATCTATTTGTTTTGTTGCTTCATTCACCAACTTGCCCAGCTTAGTATACAGGAAAAGCCCAGAGATGTTATACATATTGAATGTGGCATGCTCGGGGTCTTCCCTAGTTTGAAGAAAGGATGTACATCGGTTTGCATACTTTTAATTTGGAGGAACTGAAGTGGGTTTCCAAGGACAGCCCTGACACAAAAAGTGATGCTCTCCCTAATGGGTGCAGGTCTGAAAATAAGCTATAATATGTTGAAAGTCCCTCAGTGATATGAATGTTGGAATTTTCTTATATCAGAAGAACAGTGCTGTTAAGCTCTTTTGTTGAAAAAGTTGAGTTTTTCTAATAATGTATCTGAAGTCAGATGCCTACCATTGAAAATAGAACCCAAACAGCTAAAGTTGACATCTTAAAAGCAACAGAAGAGCACTTTACAGTGGAAAATGATAGGTTGCTCTAAACTGTAGCATTCACTATCAGAAAAACAACTGCCAGAAAGCCCCAGGATTTTCATAGACATTTCAAAGTAGAAATGCAATGTAAAACAAATTATATGTCAGATAAACTTGGATTCTATTGCAAAAAATATGCAAAATCTCATTTTTCATAAGTGTCTGGAGAAAAATGATCAAATATTTGGGTGCATGCAGCTTTCACAGTATCAAGAGAAAGGAAGCAAAGCAAAATCCAGAGAAGATGGGTAATTTAAGCATCTCATTACTGCTGTGATGGAGTAAATACAAGGTACTTAATGGCCTTTCAGAAATTTGTCAGTTCTCTATGTTCAATGGAAAGCTAAGAGAAAAGTGAGAAAACACAATAAAATGCAAATCAAAGGTTTGTTATCTGATTCAGAATGCAATAATATATATTTATCTCCCCAGTTAAAGCTGTCTGGATTTTTGTGTGGTGGATCTGTAGCTATGTGGATATAAAAAAGGGCTATAAAAAGATCTGACAATATGAAGGTATTTTGTTGAACCTATTTTGTTTGAGAATACTTGGTTTGAAGACACAGAGTGAATTCTGTAAATGTTTACTTTTATCCTAAAAAGATTTCTTAGATGTGAGGTTACATAAGCTGTCAGGCAACTTGCCTATTTTACAAATTGGAGCTTGCTTTATCATTATAAACTTTATTGCTAGTTATTTTGACTTTGAGTTATGGAAGTAAAATGACCAATTTCTCTGTCATCCTTGTTAGCAATATTAAAGATTAATTAGGCCCACAGTGACCTGATGAATTTACCAAACCTTTAACATAAAAAGCTTGTTCATTTTTCTTGAGACAGGCAGCATGATATTTACAATTCTGCTAATATATTGCATAAAATTGCATAATAATTGCTTTCAAGTTTTTTACTAAGTCTTAAATTAGTGGCAATTTTGAAGGAAAGAAATACATTTACTTGTGCCATTGAAGATTCAATCTGATTAACTGAGACCAAACTAAAACATGCTGTATTTTTTTTTTTCTCCCTTTGGCTCAGCAGCACAGGATTTCAACTGTATGTTTCATTCCATCAGTCAAGAAAGGCTGTTATTATGCCGAGCTACCTTTCAGAGACAAAATGGCAAACATCATTAAACATATACAGTGTCAGATAGGTCATGGTGGAAAAAGCAGATTAACTCAGGTGTCTCATGTTAATAATGATGTTTTGGTTGTAGCTGAGATGAAATTTTATCTACAGTCACAAGAATAGAGATTTTTTTTTTCTTTTAAATGTTAGAATTAATTGTAAAATGAGAGCATGTAGCCTTCACCATGGCTTATTTTGTTCCATATCTGTTCCAGGGTGATAATAATAGGTGAAGTATTTTGTAATCAGTATTAGTAACATATAGTTTTATAGGTATTTCCAGAACTCAGAATAAACTCTGCAAAGTGGAATGATAACTGTTTCACTCAGTAAAAAAATAATGCAATATTACTCTGTTTTTAAAACCTACTTGTGTGGCTTTAATTTGCTTATTCAGCAATATCTTTATTAATACATATAGTGGTCATTGTATATATATATTTATATACTCTGCTTAAGGCCTTCAATAAAATATCTCTAAAGTTCAAATCCGGTGACCTTCATTCAGGTCTTCTCCTTACAGAACAAATTCTTTGCAAGCAGTGAACCACAGTTAGAAAAAATGAAACATGTGTTCTTCCCTTCCAGGTTCCTCTGACATGCAACCATTTGTTTTTTTAGGTTTAATAGTTAAGTCTGTTAATTTTGGTCGAACAAGTTGACTCAGAAGGTTAAATTTGTTAACTTGATTGCATTATACTAAAGAATTACATAATTTATAAGGACTTCAAAGATCCAGAAGAACCTAGCTCATTTTCATTGCAAGTACTGACTCTTAAAAGTTTCTTTGGCCTTTCACTAAACATTCAGAAGGGAAAAAAAAAGTAAATTAGTTAAAATGTTCCCAAAATAAAATTACTGAGTCCTAAATTTTCTTATAAAACTTTATTCTTGTCCCTATAAACTGTAGAAAGTCCTTATAAAGATATTTATTTATTCTAATAGCTTTTAAGATTATATTAAAAGGTGGCATCTTTTGGAGGAAATGAGCAAGAGGTAAAGACAAAATTGTTAGCTGAGATAGCATCGAAGGTCTTATTTCTTTTTTCTTTTAAGACACAGCAAAAAAATTCACACACAAGGTGCGTGAAAATGATGACAAAGATTTTAAATTCTGATTCTAGTACTTTCTCACACCTTTGGGCCTAGAGAAAGAAAGAGCAGGAGATCTTAGTAGCCACTCCAAAATATGGTGAACTCCTTGAAGCATCTCTTTTTGCTTTTTTCCGCACTGAAAAAAAAAAAAAAAATCACTACACTAAAATGCTTGTCTTAAGACAAACAGAAGAACAACTTTCTGGAATAAAAGTTGAAGAGAAGAAAATCAAGAAAGATAAAAAATTTGGGGCTGAAAGAAGGACAGTAACATCAGGTTTTTTTTAGTAAAGGTTTGACATTTGGTTAGATCAGATGATATTGTTTTCTAAGTCCCTCTCCCTTGGCCTGTTCTGCTAAGCATATTTTCATACTTGAAGTCTCTGGTCCTTGTGAACTCTGTCCACCTCCTCTGTCAGCTCCAAGAACCTGAAAGTCTGCCCTGTCTTCTTTCAGTTTATAATATATTCTTCAGTGCTGGGACTTGTTTTGACCTCTCATTTTATAGCCCATCCTCTCTACTTTTCCATATTTAAACCATGCTATAGCCCCCTTAGTTTGGAAAGGTTGAATTTTTTTGCTGACTTTGCTGCATCCTTGTATGTAAGGAGCTGACCTGAGCTTTTGTTCCGTAGGATAACTTGAGAACATAATGGTCTGCTCATAGATGTGGAGGGTAGATTTCTGTATGAATCACCTTTTGCTGGCTGTCCTCTCACTTTGTCCCCCATGCCCTACTGTGTCTTTTGCTCATCTAAGACCCACCATCAGTACTTGACTATCTCAGTGTTTCTCATGTGTGGGCTAGGACTCTGGTCCTTACTAACAGACCTCTCCTTCTGCCAAGGCTCTCAACCTATGCAGCTTTGACACCACTGCAGCACGGAGCAAAACATATGTATTCATCCACCCTTGTATCACTCAGGCAGCTAAGTTCTCCCATGCAGATAGGTCTGTAAGAACTGGGTCTGCATGTAATGCCTTGAAAACTTTACTATGGTTTCTTATTAAAACTATGAGCTTTTATTACTACCATAAACACATATGGAAGTAAGGAGTGGAAGATTTTACAACTATAAGAATCAAAATGTTGGCCAGGATAAATCTGTTTTTCCCTGTGGACTAACAATGTTCATTTGTTCCAGTCTTTGCAGGATCCAGTTCTAAGTAATCTGTCATGATAAAAGAAAAGAATTCCACTAGATTTAATACTGGCAAAGATTTAAAAAGAAAAAAAGAAAAAAAAAAATCTAATCTTTCCCCTAATATTGCTTCTCACTACAGAAACTCATTTTTCATATTTTTTAAAGTGGAAGATGTAAGGAAGTTACAGGAATGGTGAGACATAAAAATTGACAGTACTTTTAAGTTTCTGTTTCAGTTCTATACTACACAGGCAAAAAAAGCTAATTGCAAACAGTTTTTCTAATAACATTTGCATGTTCAGACATCTAACATATGTAAAGAGGATGACATACATGAAAGGTCTCATGAAGCCTATAGACACATCCTATAGACACATTTTTATCCTTGTCTTCCCCTCCCCACAAAAACCTTAGATTCTCCTTCTCTATGTTCTCTGTCGTAACCTGGATGGGGAGCAGAAGGCACATATTAGTGGTAGTCCAGAGCTGCCAGTCTCAGTGTCACTGCAGATATTATGCCCATATTTATGAAAATACAGACTGGTGACTGAAGAGCCAATATCAGTCTCCATTTGAAAAGAAAACTTTTGCTTAGTCCGTAAAGTTGTAAGAATTATTTTCCAATCCAGATAACTGCCAGTGATTAAAAAAATACATGCAAATGATGAGGAAATAACCCATTTATGCTTAATAGCTGCCTCAAATGAAAAAGCGAACTGTAGTGTGACAAAAAGATATCTATGTTTACACCAAGCATGTAACAGTTTTAAACCTATTTAAACTCCATTTGTTAACCGTATATATTAAAATGCTGGAGTAATTTTATTTATTTATTTATTTATTTATTAAACAAGTAAACTAGCCGAGAAAACTAGTTTGGAGGAGCCAAATACCAGAACTATTTTTAAAATAAATCCTATATTAAGATCTATTTGTCTACTCTGCAAAATATCATCCAGGAAGATTTATGTGCATAAGACACATCTTGTGAGTTTCTCAAAATAAATCAGGTTATGTTTTGGGATTTCAAGCACCTAAAAAATCATGATAATCATAGGTTGAGATTCAATGGTCAGATGCATTTTTTTTGCTGCTTTAGAAAAGTTGTTATCACTTATGTAACTGTAACTTGAAATAAAATTAAGAAATTAATGGGTGATAATTTTTGCTGCCTTGTTCAGGTTGTCACAGTGCTGGACTTTTGAAAAAATTAATCTGTTAAATTTTTTGCCTACTATATGAGCTACTAGTGATCTTGGGAGTTCTGGGAGCATTTGGTAGTCAGCAGCACCCACTCTCACGTCCTGCCTCTCTGAGAGTGGCTCTCCTGAACCAGCTACGAGTGTGGGACTGGCAAAGGAGGAGGATGATCAGGTTAAAAAGGCTGAATGGTTATCCACAAGAGATTGAATTTATCTTATGTGGAAGCTCTGGATAGTCTTGTTTTGGATTTGTTTGTTGATTGACTCTTGACCAATCTAATGTGTTTGTTCAACAAAATAGGGCATATATTGTCACATGTGAATGGGCCTTACTGGAAAACAGAAGTTCTGTCTTCTAAAAATCTCAATATTTTGACATTCTTCTGCATTAGAAGGAATATAAACTTCCAAAAATGTACTGTTCTCTGTGAGAATAACTCAGCTCTACTCCACATGGAGGCCTGGGAGAAGCTGCTGAGAGTGTGGTAGTGCTACTGCCACCTGGTCCTTTGTCTACGTGACAGAGCCTTTCCCACAGGAGAGGGATCCAGGGAGTACAGGTTCATGTCTTGCAAACCTCGGTAAAGATTTTTCCCTTATGACATGGTTGCTTACTGGTTAGGTCTAGGCATGCTGTTCTGGCAGTTTTTGTCCCTTTTGGCAGGCAGTCTGCTGACTGCATAGGACGCCATGCATAGAAACTCATCAATCTGAAATAGAACTGTGGAGTGGTCTTGGGTTTCTCTCAGCCCTACCTCGTTGAGGCTTCAGCCTTTTCTTTTTGGCTTGGAATTTGCACCTGAATATCTGGTGTGATCAAGGCTTACACAATAAGCTTAATGATAAAGTTAGAAATAGATTGAAGTGGTCTGAGTTCAAGTGCATAGTGATATCGTACTGATCTTCTCTAGCTCTTACTTTTACATATAACATTTGATAGCCTGCAAAATAGCAAGGGATCTGATGTACTCTTTGTGTATATTGTAAGGTAAAGAAGGAAGCTTAGTATATGAGGAAAATCCTATTGGGCTTACTGAAGAAGCTTTAATTTTCTTGAGGTTAAAAAGTTGTCCAAAGAGTAAATGAAACCTCAGCTAACACTAGTTTTGACTCTATATTCACAAACACATAAAAATCATAAGAGCAGCAAAACCAATAATGCCTAACTATTTTTATGTTATTTTAACAATTTCTTCAGTGATTACATTTCAAAATTAATTAGAATTAGAATTAAAAGAATGAAAAATAACAGAAACATTATCACTTTTTGTCTTATGTTTGTATGTGGATACATGGCAAATTACGTTAAAGATCACCTAACTGAGAACTGAGTTCAGACTTTCTAAGCTTCAGCATTGCAGAATTACTAGAGCTTGACTGCTACCACGAATCTGAAATTACCACCTTTCAGGTATGTACATTTGGTTAACACTTTAAATTAAGTGCCTCAAATAGGGATGTAATTTGGCTTTAAGAGGGGAGCTATTGTATGCTAATTAAACACCAAGTCATTGCTAAAAAAGTATTTACTGAGGTTTAACAACTATGTAATAGAAATAGAACATCTATGTAGTTGCTCACCTTACATAAACAAGTTTTTAATAATCAATGGAAATTCAATTAACATTAAAAAGATCATATGGTAGCTCAGTAATTATAGATATAAATCAGCATTTGAGGCCCTCCGCTTAAAGTGTTACTAGCAGTTTAATACTTTGCTATATATATTCAGATTATACTATATTACCATTTTATCTCTCTTCTTTCCTTCCCAGTTATACAACTTCTCATTTCCTCACACCTGCACAGTTTTCCTTTTTCCTCTTATGTCTTGACAAACTGGTGAAGAATATTCTTCTAAAATGACTCTATTTCTTTTTTGATGACTTTATTACTGTTTCATTTATACATTTTTAAATGACTATTTAACTTGAATCTAATGTGGGGTTTTTTGTTTGTTTGGGTTTTTTTTCTTTCTGCTTACAAAGCAGGTTACATAATGGCTGCAATATTATGCATAACTCCAAAGGACAAGTTCTAATTCCAAGCATTCATCAGTATCTCAAAACTTGAACAATAAGACCACTGTCTGTGCATATATTTAACAATATATCACATTTTGGCAATCAGAATCCATCAGTACATTGCAGATCAAGGTACTAGAACCATCAGCTGTGGTCCCCAAGAAAGGAAATTTTCATATTCTATTCCAAGATTAAATGCAAGCATGCAATCAAAGACTGAAAAGTGTAAAAATCTAGATTTTCATTTTGTTTTAAAATAGAAAGCAAAAATGGGAAACTGTAGCAGAAGTCTATTCCTTCACATTACGAATGCATGTGACAGTGGTTGAGCTTTTGTGAATTATTAGGAGTTTAATGTAAATGTGTTGTAGAGATTGTTAATGAAATAAAATAATCACCACACTCTTAAAGAGCTTGCTTTCTTTATATACCCTAGAAACTATGGGAACATATTAACTCACTAAGCTGGGTTAGAAAATTGAGATTTTGTTTTATAGGGAATTCCTGACACCTCAAACTTTGGTTTCTTTCTGAATTTAATAAAAATTCTGCAAATATGAAATCAGGGTGGGGGTTTAATGCTAGTGCTACAAATTGGAGGTGTTAGGGCTGTCCTAACAGGTCAGTCACTCTTAACTTCAAAGATGTAAGACTGACTGTCAGCTAGAGACCCCTCTGCAAAATGTACCTGACAATTGACTTGGGGATTAGAGGAAGGAAAAGCATGTCACTGTGCCCTATGCCCTGCTCGGCTGTTCCTATCACCAGTAGGACATCTGTTGTCCTACTCCCAAACCTGCCACACACCTTCATCTATCTGAATATCTTTTCAGACTGTATTTGTTGTTCCTCATTTCCACCATCCGTTTTGCTTCCTCGTGCCCCAGCACAATATAAGCTACACTTCCTTCATATCACACATGGTATGTGCCTGCTTCCTGTAGGATGATGAAGAGTGTCCACCTACCCTGTGGCCATTGCCTTTTGGTCCAGGAGCTCCTGGGGAGGCCAGTGTGGTGATTCCTGTATGCTGAGGGACTATTTCCTCTAGAGCTTTGTCCCACTCAGCTGCTGCCATGCAGAGAACCCCTCCAAAGGTCTTAGCACCCTCTAAACTCAGGGTCAGTGTAAGCTGCATCATTTGCATTGTCCTCTCTAATGTCAAGTATCTAACTGAAGCATGGAGTGAAGTTTTTCTCTTCCACTGAAGCGTGCAGAGAGGAGTGATCATCTCCAGTTAGGTATTTAAATAATTCTTTCTCAGATAGAAGAGGAAGTCCCTATTGCACAATATTTTAGTGAAAGGAATTGTAGAAGATCCAGACTCAGAATCCATTTTTTTCATGGGAGACTTGAAACTCTATATGCAGTATCCTAAGTTTATGTCTCACTACAAACTACAATAATAGGAAAGAGAGGCTACCAGTCACTCCCATCACTGTCATTCTATGCTGGCTGAGGCCTTTGTACTGTTTTTTAACAGCTTTGAAGAGTAAAACAAAAATATATTTTGTACACTTTTCAGTAATGCATTCACCACTGAAGGCTACCTTCGTGACTTACACAAAGAGTAGTTTTCATCATCATAGAAGACTATTAGAAAAAGCAATGTTCTGCTCTGTACAGCTGGTTTTTAAGCACTGCCTGATATTTAAATAAAAAATAATTGTTGAAATGTGCACCTCAAAAGAGTGAGTGGGAAGACTGATTAATTGCTGCTTGTAGACCAACTTTTATGTTGCATGCTGGATGGAACTCTGTGTCGAATAAGTGAACAACTTTGGTGAAATGAAATGTCTTTGTAAACTCTTCATCCAGTTCAAGAATGAAGCCCTTACAATGGGAGACCATTTTCAAGGAGTTCGAAGTCTATATTAAAATACTGAATAATTTCTCAGTGATCTTGCTCTTTATTGATAAATTTGCAAAGATAAGAATTTTTTTTTTAAAAAAAAAGTTGAAAAATTGGAAAAGTAAACCAAACTATAATTTCAATTGGAATAGTGAGAAGTGAAATGTGAGTTCCTTTTTTGACAATGTAGCAGCTACTTTGATGTAGATTAAGATTTCAGCAAGCATTTCTCTAGAAATTAAGTCATGCAACCTCCTGAGCACTTTAACAAAAAAATCAACACACAACAAACAGTCAGTGTATAATTTAGTAGGGGACCACACAACATACAAAACCCTCAACAAATTAAGGAAATGAGACGATGTTTAACTGTATATAACTGCCAATCCTCCAGCTGAGAAGAACTCAGCCAATGACTGTGCCCCAATAGTAGGGTCAGCCCTAAAATGCTGAAATGTATTTCTTTCAGACTTTGTATGAAAGGGCAAAAATTATTGCCTCTGTGTTGGAAGACAGAATTAAACTAGAGTGAAAAAATCAGTTTGGAAAGTATAACTCCCTTATCTCTGTTAGCATTGATTTCTAGAACTGCTTCTGAATTATATGATTTTTTTAAAATGCTAAAACATCTTCTCTACTTCTGGTTTGTGTCTGGAGATGGAATTTGAAGAGTCAAATCCCACAAGAAAGGCTCTATTTGAAGCACTTCCAAACCAATCTAGTAAAAAACATAACTTCAGAGAGTTCAGGATAGCTTTTCATAAACATCAAAACATTTCTGTTCTGTTTACTGACAATTTACTGCAAGTGATTTGAGGTTAAGTCTTCAACAGTAGTGTCTTAGGGAAATACCAACATTAGACTGTGTGCAGTATCTTAGGTGTTGTGTGAGAGGAAACAAGAATAGGCCTGCAGAGGTACATTTCCATTTCAAGCAATCTGTGACCTCAGTCTGTGGTCAATTAAAACAAATATGTATCTGTTGAATTCATTATTTGTAAGATTCATCTTATATAAGTATTTCTGGTTTATATTAAAATAGCTTGGTCCTAAGCTTAGTTGGAGGTTGATACAAATGCTAAAAATCAAATAATTATAAATGTAAGCAGAGAAAACATATCTAGACTTAGGAAAAATACCCATCTGGTTGTTCATCAGAGTTTTGAAAATGGAGTGTGTATGACACTGTTTTTCCTATAGATATGAGAGTTGAATACTGCTAGATTTGCAAGTGATGTCTACATTAGCTACATATGAACATCTTAGTCATCTTTAAAGCAAAATCCTTCTGGAACCAACCTGTACAGGTATAGTTTTGCACAAGATTTTACTGCAACTGATGCAGCTGTCAAGTCCTTTAAAACCTTTCTCTTAAGTTGTATAAGCACTCCTTTCCTGCTACTTTTCTTTCCTGCTATTATTTGTCTTCTGAAAACAACATTTAATTTAAGTTGTTCTCTGTGCTGTCAATTTCCTCTTCCTTCTCTTATTTGTATCATGTGGAACACATCTTTGGGTTAACCCTTAAACTCTTAACTTCATAGTTATTTAGAATGAAGGTACATGGGTCTGCTCATGCTTCTAATCCCCCTTGGCATAGTGCAGACCTGAGAGCACACAAATTACCTTTAAAAGGAAGTTTGGTTTTTAATTGTAGACTTTTTTGTTCAGAGTCCTGAAAATTTAGCATAGTTTAAAGTCTGCTGGACTGTGTCATCTCTTTCCTTCTTTCCATTTTTTTTTGGATCATTGAAAGTAAATTTGTTGATAAATTTAGGCTCTGTCTTATTCATATGTATGTATGTATGTTTGTGTGCATATATATATATAAAACCAGGCAAAAGATCAGATTTTAAACTGATGTAAATCACTGTAACTGCCTTTCACTACAGATTCACCAAACAATGCAAAGTCACAGCATCCAAACATATGTCCCACTGTTTTCAGTACCTGTTTCTATGGCTGTAGTATAAAGTCCTACTTATAACACAACTGAAAAAATTCATGAAACCAAGAGACAGTTGCTAGAATAATTGTACTGTTGGGGCCATATCTTTGCTCCACTAAAATCAATAAAACATTATTCATTAGCATGCTTACACCTAGACTTTTAAAATTTCTACATGAAGAAAAATGTGTCAAATGTAGAAAAGACAAGTTTTTATATTTAAGTAGTTCAATATAAAATATGTAGAGATAGGAAATAAGATATTTTAATCCATTCATCTTTTTAATCTCTTGGACATCATCTTATAATCAAATCCTCAAATACTCTCACTGTAACATTCCCCAAAGTCCATTTGTTTCTTCCCATTGAAATTTTTTTGAATATTACTACAAATCCAGAGTTTTGGAGAAATGAGGGAAACGAGTTGAAGCATTGTTATGTCTTTTTTTTTTTTTTTTTTTTTTTACTTTCTCACTGAATGTGTCACTTATGTAAATAGAAACAAGATAAGACATGCCCTTATTAACTAACCAAGAAACAACTTCTTGATCTTATTTTAAGTGTCTACAGTTCCCCTCTAGAAGCCTTATTTAAGCACCTGAATTATTTCTCTGCTAAAATTCAGAGATGCCTGTGTCCCTGAGACCTCAGCAATATTTGGCTTCTGATAAACACTCTCTTTGGTTTTATCACTGGCAAGAGAAATGTTTCTGTTGTGTCTGCCTTCACCATGTGTGCATGGTAATTAGAAGAGGACCTTAAAGAGAATTTTTGGCCACATATTCAAATGTGTCACTATACTTCTGTTAAAAAAAAATATTTAAATAATAGTGTCCATAACTTTATATCCAAGCTTCTAAATTTGCATTGAGATAACTTAATAAAAAACCTGACATAAGTGTTATTTCAAAAAACAGTGGGAGCTACAGTTCTAAATATATTTTGAAATCAAGCCAGTATTACTTAGTTGCCTAAATGTGGATTTAGAAATCTACCTGTAGGCATCTGAAATCTGTGGCCACATCTATTTTAAAACATCCACTAACATCAGGAGAAGTAATTAGTGCTTATTTGAGGTCTGAATTTAAATTTCTCAACTCTGGGTTTCCCCTTTTCTTCCCCATCTCCCAAAACTGTGTTTAATGTTTCAATCCACCTACTTCAGCCCATTTTTAAATAGTACATAAATTAACATATAATAGGCAAATTAATGTTAATATCCACTTTTATCTAAATTCTGTTCTGGAAATAAATACTGTTTCCTCTGATTTTAAAAGAAGAATTGGATCTAGGTAAAAATAATGACAAAAAAGATGGACCTTTTTCTTTTTAAGAAAGAAAGGGGTATTTCGTCTTGTTCAGCTTTGTAATTGAAACTTTCCCTTGGTTGGTGAGGTATTCAGGTTCAATTCAATCTTACATTTTGAAATGAGTTAAACACTTATTTCCACTCTTCTGGACAGCAGCCAAAAGGGGTGAAGCTGGGAATAAAACCTTATGTGGGTTGTTTTTTGGATGTGTATGTATATGGAGGCTGTCATCCACTTCCAACCTATTTAAGGTGTTCCACAGTAAAGAAAGAAATACATGGATTATTTTTTTTTCTCCTAAAAGTGCAAGAGAGAAAAAGAATAAATCCAGCAGCACTAGACTCTGTATTTTAATGTTTACAGTATTTACTGTGGGTTGGGAGGCTTCACTTCCAGTTATTGCTCATGGTACAATTCTTGTATACTCTTTTTGTACACTCTTTTCAATATAAAATGTGCCAAAATACATTGAAATATATGTTGGGAAAAAAAATAAAAATAGTTCTGCTGCTGTTTAGCTGAGAGAAAAGGTTCTAGGATTTGGCTCACAAATGAGTTAAGGCATCTCCCTGAAGCCCTGACTGAGTTGAAGCTCTATCATTAAAATATTCTTATTGCCAGTAAGAATCTGCAGTTACTGAATTACTTTGTAATCAAAACCCTCATTTACCTTGTCAAAAAGACTCCTTTTTGTGTGTGAATCTTGAGGTTGTCCACCCAAGTGAACAATATTTCCTTTAAGAATGTCCATAATGTATCAGTTTATAGCATAACATGGGAATTGTCACTTTTCTTTTGATGGCCCACATTTCTTCATAGTATCTGTGATCTCAACATGATTAAAAATCATTGACTTTTTTTCAACAGTCCCCCCTCCCTCAAAAAGTATTCTACAGAGTTATTTCATCATGTTCTAGGATCAACAATAAAACAGTGATCTGACAGCTAATTTTGCTGATAAAGTTATTATATCTTTAATTATTATGACATGTTCAAACAGGATGTCATTAAAATGAACATTTAAATGCACTCTTCCTTTCACATGAGTACTGCCAAATAAAATTGTGTTGAATTGCATGGTTTCAGTCTTGGCAAAATTATACAAATGTAATCTAATGTATAGCTTTTTATATCATGTGTTAATTTTTTAAAATGACAGTTAAATAATTAAATTGGAATGTTAACAGCACAGTTTCTTTCTTCTGAGAAAATTACATTGCCATTAATCTCGCCTCTTACTGATGTTTTACCTACAGCGTTATCAGAGTTCTAAAATCCAAAGCTGAGTATGGGGTTTTAATTTTAACTTTGCAGATCTTAGAGCAATAAAACTCAGGATGGTATTCCAAACTTCATCATACTTATGTCACATAACACTGAGATTTTAATAATGCAATTTATTTAATGGCTCAGTTAATTCTCTACCAGTGTGGAACAGTCGTGTATGCTGAAGAATACCCATTGCAAACTTTTGTGCACTTCCGTCTGATCTTAAGACATTTGCAGCTCTGAGGACCTAGAAAAGTTTGTTTTGTTTTGTTTTTAATTTTAGCTTTCTGTAAAGGAAAATATTCTTCGTCTGCCCAAATTTACACAATGATAATAAATTTTACCTAAGAGAGATAGTAAGGAGATAAAAATATAAGACAATCTTTTTAATATTGATTTTTGTCCACAAAAGCAGCTTGGCCTAACTAAGGCATATAATATATTCTAAGAAACAAACTGTGTAGCAGTTAAATGGTCTGTATAAATATTTACTTGTACAAGATGCTTTTCACTGCAACCATGTTTTATAGGCCATGCAGGAATCAGTTCAACCAACAGTGACATGTCATCACTTCTAGAGTAAAATATGTCAGTTGTTTAACAATGTAGATAAATGATACAAAACAGTATATAGTGAATTAAAAGTATTTAAATACTTTATTCAATTGCAACTGTAGAGAATATTTAAGTTGGCATAATGTATTTACTCAGTTTGGACTTTGTCCAGGATACTGCAGTTAACAATTTTAGCTCTTATGGAATGTGCCAGGGGATATCTAATTATCCCACTTGGTCAGCATCTTAGATTTATGTGTCATGCACAGATAACACCTCCAGCAGCATCTTAGTACGGCATTGATTCAGTACAGAGCCAGAATGAAGAATACCACCTACTGAGTGACCAACACCACTTCCTAGAACAGCTGGGTTTTCCTTGGAGGTCTTCCATCCCAATTACACAGCAGGCCCAATCTTGCTTAGTTTATGAGATTTGACAAGATCAAAGCCCGAGGTGGCATAAGCTACAGACTTATACTGTCTTGTGTATTTGGCTTGCTAGCAAATTTATGTCAAATACATGTATCAGATGATTTCTAGTCAGATGCATTGTTGTTGTTTGTGTGTGAATGTATGGAAGAAAGAAAAAAAAAAATCCAAAACTAAAAAAAAAAATAAATAAATATTTGCAACAGTCACAAAACTTCCCTTTGTCTTCTTCACTCTAAGAGATTCCAGCTCTATTGTGTCTTTCTGTCAGGACTGAGGAAATGGCAAGAGAGACTAGCTCTATTAAATATTAGTTAAATTATTTTAATATACTTACAAAGTTTCTTTTGATCACTATGCTTTTCTACTCACTTTAAAATATCTGTTCAAAACATTAGGGCAGTCAGAAATACAAACCAGCTAGTAAACCGTAACATATGTCCTTTTATACATTTGTTTCCTATTGGAATTAATACAGATTGTATCAGTCTTCTAATACATTGCCAAATGAACAGAGTGAAACATTACTCATTTTCCCTCATAATATCCATCAGACGTGTGTGCTATAAGCAAAGTCCATCCATGCTCTTCCAGGATGTTGTAGTTTAAAGGGACCAGTGTGGTTGAGGACGTTGTAACAAGTTCACAGACAGTGAACGTGCCCAACCCCCCTGGCTAGTGGTAATCATAGAATCATAGAATGGTTAGGGTTGGAAGGGACCTTAAAGATCATCTAGTGATAACCCCCCCCTGCCATGAGCAAGGACACCTTCCCCTAGATCAGGTTGCTCAAAGCCTCATCCAACATCACCTTGAAAACCTCCAGGAAGGGGGCATCCACAACTTCCTTGGGCAACCTGTTCCAGTGTCTCAACACCCTCACAAGAAAGAGTTTCTTCCTAATATCTAATCTAAACCTACCCTCTTCCAGCTTCAAGCCATTTCCCCTTGTCCTGTCATTAACTGCCTTTATGAAAAGTCCCTCCCCAGCTTTCTTGTGGGCCCCCTTTAGGCACTGGAAGACTGCTATAAGATCTCCCCTAAACCTTCTCTTTTCTAGGCTGAAGAGCCCCAACTCTCTCAGCCTGTCCTCATAGGAGAGGTGTTCCAGCCCTCGGATCATCCTTGTGGCCCCTCTCTGGACTTGTTCTAACAGGTCCATGTCTTTCTTGTGTTGGGGACTCCAGAACTGGACACAATACTCCAGGCAGGGCCTTACGAGAGCGGAGTAGAGGGGGAGAATCACCTCCCTCGACCTGCTGGCCACACTTCTCTTGATGCAGCCCAGGATACGGTTGGCCTTCTGGGCTGCAAGCGCACATTGCGGTCTCATGTTGAGCTTCTTGTCTACTACCACTCCCAAGTCCTTCTCTTCAGAGCTGGCCTCAAGCCACTCATCTCCCAGCCCGTATTTATGTTTGGGATTGCCCTGACCCAGGTGCAGGACCTTGCATTTGGCCCTGTTGAACTTCATGAGGTTTGCACAGGACCACCTTTCAAACCTGTCAAGGTCCCTCTGGATGTTGTCCCGTCCCTCCAGTGTGTCAACCGCACTGCTCAGCTTGGTGTCATCAGCAAACTTGCTGAGGGTTCACTCAATCCCACTGTCCATGTCTCTGACAAAGATGTTGAACAGCATTGACGCCAATACCGACCCTTGAGGGACACCACTCATCACTGGTTTCCACTCAGACATTGAGCTGTTGACCAAAACTCTTTGAGTGTGACCATCCAGGCAGTTCCTCATCCACCGAGTAGTCGCTGGTATGCCAACAGCTATCAATACATGCTAGTGCATTGTATTGATAACTAGTAAGACAGTGTGTGAAGCCTGGTGTAAGAGCACCACAAAATCTTATGTCTTCTTGGAGTTGTAGTCAGGAGCAGAACAAGAGTAGTTCAATACCTGAATTTTATGTGTCACCATACCACAAGAAGAGATATGGCTTAATGTCAGCCAGATGCTTGGAATCACCCTTCTTACAAGGCAAACTATGAAGTAAGAGGAAAGGGAGATTTTATTTACTACAGTCCAAGTCCTAAAGATGTTGTTAACAGGCTCCTTTCAGGTTTAAGCCCTTGGCTCCATATTCTCTCTTGGTCTCCAAGGAATTAATCAATCTGTTATTTATCAAAAGGTTATTTTCAGCACTAGCAAATTATTCACCACTCCCTGACACTATCCCAATATCTTTGCTAATGGCCTTGGTGAAGGCTATCTTCTGTCCAAATGGTAAACAGAACAAACTATCAGTCCCACCCGTAATTAAGTAATTGTGTACCAATTATTAACCCACTTTGATTTTGTCACACTCCTGTGCCCAGGAAGGTACACCTTGGCCTTCAGTGTGCAACTTCAGCATGTCAAACTCTTCTCCTAAAAAGAATATATTGGCACATGTACCCTGTGCAAATCTATCTGTGAGAGCAATGCATGCAGCTCATGGATTTTGGGCACGATGGCAAACTGTCATTTCAGGAGGACAGTAGATTTTTTGCTAAATAACCTCTTATGTGGTTGTGATGGTTACCACAACAGACTTAAGCAAACTGCTGGATATAGCAACAATAATGATTGTAGAGGATTATTGGGTAAAGAGATTTCATTTCCATGGCTGCTTTTTTCCTAATGATAATGAAAGAAATATAAATAATGCTTAGAACCTCACACTCCAGCCACAGTCAAAGCAGTTGGACCTATATTTAGAGCACTGAAATTTTATTTTCCAGAGTCTTCTTCCATGTATTTGAATCTTCTGTAAAAGTCAAAGTCAAAATTATTTCCGTCTGATATCTTCCAGGCTGTCCTCATCAAAGAAAGCAATCAGCTAACAAAATGACTTGATAATACACTTATCATTTCACATTGTCTCCCTTCCTTATACATCAATATATGTTTTCACTTTCCCTTGTAGGATTTGCAGATGACAGTTTTCGTATCCTGATTTATATAATTTTTATCTCAGTAATTGCCTGCCTACTCCCAAAGTCATATTATGCTTCTAAATTGTTTACAAGTGACTATAATGAACTAGTGATGAAGTTTTTCTATTCATTGTTTATTCCTTGTGGCAATGAAGTCTGACTGAGAAACACTGCTTTGGTATTTCTTTTCAACCTTGAACAGCATACTAATAGGCATGTGGATTGACAGGTAGACTGATATTGGCAGGGGTAAGAGAAGGGAAAGATTGTTTGGCAGAGCCTGTCTTTATGGCATATGTGCAGTGATCTCCAAAGTAAGGCATGCATAAGTACCAATTCCTTTAGTTTAAGTCTCATTATCTCCTGACCTGTGCTTCATCACGTATAGCTGACAAAATATATAAACAGTGCAGAATTTCAGTTTTCATTCCTAATGGGGAAGGTATCAATCGACTTCCAAATCACCTACTACTCTTATTAGCACCCCTCCTTGTGTTTCAGGGGCTTTTAAAAACATGTATCAGCTTTTATAGCAGTTGATTTGTCTTTAGATCCAAGGCTCAGCTATGTTTAAAATGGTAGTTTTACTTTCATTGTATCCTAACTAATAAGTCACTGTCATTTTTTGTTACCACTGTGTGACAGCTATGCATTTGTTCTTGTTATGGGATCTGTGGATAATATGTTTCAGATTAGTATTATAAACCTAGTTTAAAAAGCTACTCTTCAGGTGGTGTGGTTTTTTAGTTTTTAAGTGAAGACGTTTATTCACAAAACTCAAGTATCAATATTCCCAAGCACTGAAAAATTATCCTTCAGCACAGGTTTCTGCTTCTCTCTCCTTCTGTCTGCATACACTATTAAAAAAAAAAAAAAATCTTTTTCTGCCTCAGAAAGCTGAGATATGGAAGTAAGAAACGACTGAGAATCTGAATGCTCAACAGCATAGGCCATAAAGTATCTTTGTGGCACTTGTGAACTGAACTGGGACAGCACAGCTGGATCTGAACATTAATTCCTCAATAATTGATGGTTAATCTATTAAAGTTTAATGGAGAGTTGATAGGTAATGGGCTGGCTGCCATGTCACTTGATTGTAAATACAGCAAGTTGCCTGGAAATATGTTTTTTCTTTTGTTCATTAGAATCAAACATAGAGGAAGGTGCAAGAAGGAAAGAAAAAGCTAGATGGAGGGAGAAAATATGTCTGTAAAAAAGTTCGGGTCAAGGAACCTCTCTGCACCATAGCAGAGGTAGTGGTGGTAGTCCTAGGGAATCACACTCACACAGGTAGACTTTTGGTGTGAACATGCCACACATGCATCTACTTCACTGCAATTTTGTGAAACACAAATCAGTCCTAGTGCATAGCAGCACTCCTCAGGCCTCTGGAAAATATCAGGCTGAACAAAACAAATCCTTTTTATGAGTACATTTTCAACGCAGTACCTGGGGTTTTAGAGAGAAAAAAAAAAAAACAATCCCAAACCTCTAACAAAAACAAACCACTTGAAATAAAGTAACTTTGGTTCTGTATTTCTTTGAGAAGCTGTTGGAGGATTACACATGTAATTGAGAATAGTCAGTGTCTCAGCAAGCTATTCAAAAGCTGCACAATTTTAGGGAAATCTAGATAGCACATAGTATGAGCACTACTTTTTGCACAAACAGCCAATCTTGTATTTGCAGTTATTACAGTGGCATTATGTGTGCAGGCACTATGCTATGCTGTGGCCTTGAGTCTCTTTCCAGCCAGTAGAACTAGACTTCAACATGGCTGAAATTCACCAGTGTGGATGAGAGTAGAATCTTCCATTACTTTTGATTTTGCCTCCTGCCATTCATATACCATTAGGAAATGGGTATTAGGAATGGGTATTTGTTTCCATGGCAAAGTTACAACAAATATATTTGTTGCATTTAAGTATTTGTCTCATTGGTTGTTATGAGTTACAATGTGTTGATCTTTCTATGGCAGTTTGGGTAGATAAGAGAATTGAGAATAAGATTGTTTCATCTCACTCATCTGATATTGTTTTGTATTATGCTATAAAATGCCAAGTAGCGTAGGATGCCTGGTGTCCAAAACAGCTGGGGAAACCTATGCAACCTATACAATGCTTAAGAGCTCACAAGTTCTTATAGCATGTAACTGAATGATTCATTTTTGAAGTGGTGCATTATTTGAATATTTCTGTTCAGAACAAATAATTTCTAGTTGTATATTTTTTAACTATGAAGCAAATGTTTGTCATCCAACTTCTTCACTGTTCACTTTCATTCATCATTTTGAGGGAAAACATCTTCTAGCCAAAGCACAGTACTGGTGTGAGGCTATATTCTGGATCCTGACAGAAAGTTGCTTGAACTCAAATAAGTTGTTTGACTTAACTGTGTTTCATTTCCTCTTTTATAAAAAAAATGATGCATGACAAAGTTTAATTGGCTAATGCCTGCAAAAAACTTAAGCTATCAAAGTCATGGAGAATTAAAACAGCATTCCCAACAGCAATAGAATGAACTGGAGTTGTTGAGCTGGTACAGCTGCTTACCTTGTTACTTCCCAATATATTTAAAAATACACAATGGAAAGTTTTAGTCCAAGCAAATGAATAAAAAACTAATTACATTCCCCTTCATTTCAGAACTAAGAATGGTTCATCTGAGTTCTCAAACACTTGGATTTAACCGTCAATATAGACCACATAATCTTTGGTTTACTGAAGCAATTTTATAATCTGTATGACAACTATACATATAATTAATTTCTGATACTCCCATAAATATTTTAAATGAACACTTTACTATTAAAAATATTATCAATAGTGCTTTATTTCAGTTGTTCTAAATGCTGACAGGACAGCACAGAAGTCTGAATGACAAGCAAAACCATCTGAAATATGACAGATTAGGTTATGATAAAAGCATGAGCCTAAGTAAACATCATAAGAACAGAAAAAATGAATATGATTTAGAAGCTTATATTTTAATAAAACCAAATATTTTTAATTCAGAAAGGAAGAAAGGTTTATTAATGTATATTTATTTTCAAATAAATAAATAAAGAAGATTTTTAAAAGCAAGTTTATTTTAAAGCCTGTATGACATGATTGCAATTTTTATATGGAAAGAAATGTGCTTATCTCAGTGTTGCTGCTGTGACTGACAGAAATCATGTGCTAATGTCTGTTTTATGAGTGTCTGAAGAGGTAGAGAATTTCTTTTTTTTATTAATCTCAGAATATCTTAAGGTAGAAAACACAAAATATGTTTGACTATTATAAAAGTATAAGAACTATAAATGCAGCTACTAACACAAGTTTAACCAATGATCCAAAGAAATACTACTACAGTTAAACAAAATCAGAGCTCTAGAGTAAAACCTCACTTGGGTAATGTAGACAAATGTAAGTACATGACTTTAGATATATCAGAGCATTTACCTTGTAAAAAAACCCACAAAACGAGCTCTGTGGTGGTAAATGTAAGCTGGTGAAAGCATTCCAGGCTCTCTTTAATAATGCACAGTTGGATGTAGCCATAACATTGATTAAAGGCTGGACGTTTTGTGAGCCACTTCTCCTGTACATGTTAGGAAGCATAACACATATAGTAGCAGGCACATAGTTACCTGTTTTGATCAGCCATTGTCACTCAGGCAGTGCCAGCAATGGTTCAGCAACCTCTTTGGGCTCACCAGTAAAATTCAGTCTCAGGGAGACCAATGGTCTATCCAGGAGACTGAGTCTTAACCAAACATAACACCCTAGAGAATTTCATGCAGTCATATAAAGTCTGTATTCAGGCTTTCTGTTCAAGTGTCTTTATTTCTTCTGTTGGCTCAAGTAGTAATAAAGGCTTTAATAATGAACTGGAGAGCTGGAGGAATTTGTTTTCAGATTGCAGGAATATTATGTCAAGATGGTGGCAGTGTGAGTGGAACAATAACAGATACACGAAACTTAGAGACTTATGTAGGACAGAGGAGGCAAAGGACTGATTCATGGAAAGAAAGCTCAATGATTCATGAATTCATTTGTTTGAGTGTTCTTGGTGGTTTTTTTTGTTTTGGTTTTCGGTTTATTTTTTTGGGGTTTTTTTACCTCAAATGTATTAAGTGAATGCCAAAAACAACAGATTACATTGGAAAGGCAGAAGTTGGTATGACACAAGGCATCAAACATCTTATTTCCACCTGAGCAATAATCACCTATTTTTTAATGATTGCATTTTATGATATCTAGTTTGTATGCAACAATTCCCATCTTCTACTTACAAACAAAACAATAACTACACATGTTGAGTAATATTAATAATATTTTAAAAGTATGTGAATTCTTCATAACTAGAAATAGCTTCAAAGGAACTTGTTCCAGAAGGACAAGGTATCCCTGTAACAGACTAGCTATGCAGCAGCTTGACAAAGTCTGCAATAGAAATCAGTCAAAGGCCAACCAGACTAAGATGACACTGCTGGAAAAGTGAAATCTGTAAACTGCCATCTGGGCTCCTCAT
The DNA here is from genome assembly GCA_907165065.1 of Caprimulgus europaeus. The sequence continues at coordinate 67,266,500 of OU015525.1, forward strand.
CTGCCAAGCTTGTCCCCCAAGTAGTTAAATTGTGTAGTTCCTGTGCATGAACTGACGGGATAAACAAACAAGAGGGTCTTATGTTTGACATCATCAGTAGCATAATAATGTCAGATGCATCTTCAATGGAGTATGAAGACTTCTCAACTCTCACTAATCACCTGGGAGACTCAACATATGTCTGATTTTTGACCTCCCATAGTCTAAAATTGTTCTTGTGATGAAACTATTGAGTCTTTATATGGATTTCACCAACATTTTTTTTTTTAGTTGCTGCTGTTGTATTTTGTATATCAAAGACAATGGAAAAGTATATTGTTCTCTATAAAACTCTGCAGAACTGTGATTTGAATGCCTGAAATATCCAAATTCAAATTTCAGCAGGGTCATCAAACTTTCAGCCTTCTCAAGTACTGAAGGTAGATAAAATTTTTAAGATCTACTGTCACAGGTAGGTCAAGACTAAATGTCAATGCTTAGATAAGACAAGAAAAAGATATGTCTGATTTCTTTGAAATGGGGATTATTTTTTTTTTTTATCATCATATATGAGCAGTGACATGCTCCCTTAACTTTGGTCAAAAGTTGCCCGTGCCATGGCAGAGCCATGAAGTTAGACTTCCCTGTGGGAAACATCTATATTAGAAGCAGTTTTGCAAAAGCAGGATAATAATTTTTCATACAGGTAGTTCTAATAGCTTTTGTCATACAAGTTAAAACTTTGAGAAAGAAAAACTTGCCTTTCAATCCTTAATATCACAGAGGGAAGGAGAAGGCTTTCCTCTAACATGGTTAAAGTGGTAGTGGAAGCAGTTACAGTCTGCAGGTCTTACAGATGGATAAAGTTTGTATGTTTTCTCTACCATTGGAAGATTTTTCAGAAACTCACTTCTACTGCAAAGCACCATCTGATAATTTCAGCCCACATTTTTTTCATGAGCAGTTATTACCTTTGGTCATTTTTTTTTTCCCTGTTGGTCTTTCCCTGCCTAAATTTCTACTACTTGGTAGTAGTCCTCTGAGTAGTCCTTGTTTGTTCAGCCTTTCCTTTGTTAGGATAATGGCCCTAGCTCTCTTGATTACCTGCTACAATACAAGGTTTTAGTCTCCTCAACATTGTGCATTATGTGTTCTGGCTTGAATTCAGCTCTCCTGAATGTGCATGGTTTAAACAGATAACAAGATTTCAGATGAGTTCTCCATAGAGCTAGACCTGTCCACCTGTCCCAGAATATATCTACATCTACGTTTTTTCCTTCCCTCCCCCCCCACCCCCCCACCCTGCCCACAAAGTCATACTAGGATGGGTAAACAAGCACTGCTCATCTTCTTCCTCACTTGCTTATAACTTGATAGCTCCTTTGTTTGTAGCGCATATTCTCATTAGGCCCTAAGGGTGAGGTTCATGCCCTACGAGCATTTGAATTTTGTCCTTTCTTTAATCTTTGGGATTTGCCAGGCAGGAAAACTGATCAATGCAAGTGCTAGGCTAACAGACAGATCATCTCTGTGTAGACAATGTTTTGTCAATGTGTATCATCAGCTGTTTCAGTAACAAACCAATTTTTTTACCAAAATAGAATATTCAAGCAGCTCAAGCGGAATGCTAGTGTTTGGTTTGTTACCATTCAATCCAATAACTTTCCTGTCAGCAAAATCTATTGTTGTCTGCCATACAGCTCTTACCTTACCATCTCTCAACTTCTCTAGATCCTCCATTTCTGATATAACAGCAAATTACATATTTAACTAAGTCCTTATTTAAATTCTACTATGAAAATCCGGGATAAAGGGAAGTGGTTTAAAGTTATTTTGCTGACTGACTGCAAAGACATGAGAAAAACTCTTTTTCTTTCCAAGAAAAGAAACAACAACAACAACAAAACTGTAACAAAGATATGTTACTCCAAAGGTGGGGTTTACTTAAGAGTGAGTGTTACTGGCTTTCTGTTACTTCAAGGAAAAATAGTGATATTTAAATATTTGAAAATAAGTAAATAAGGTAAGTAAATAAAAATTAAGTAAATTTCTGTAAATATCATTTAATAAATTTTCTTTTTCTTGTGGAACAACAACAAAAAAAACCCCCAAACAAACCACCACTACTATTAAAGCAAGTAGTATAATCGTTTGTATTTTGGAAATAAATTTTCAGTACCACAGATTTTGCAGTACAAGCTTTTTTTAGGAAGTACAGTGAAACCAGAATATGTTTTCAGTTTTTTCAGTTAAAATTTGCTTTTTAAAATTTTAACAAAAATAGCAGATAAGGAAAGACAAAAGATCTATAAGAGATATCTAAGAATCATCATTGATACAATTTCAGTACTTCAGCACACTGTATTAATCTCATGATGGATATTCCAAACCATTTGTGCAACCACTCTGTAGTGAACTGTGCAAGTCTTAAAATGTGATTCTTTAAAGTGGGCTGCTAGGAAGGAAGAGTGACACAGATGGAGTTACATTATGGCAGAACGTGTTTCAGCTCTGTGAACTCTCTGAGGCAAAGACTTATTCTCAATGCTTTATGAAAACCCAGGTACTTTTATGGAACTATATAAATGCATCAGGATAAAATAGAGTTGGTTGGAGTGTTTGGTCTTTTTTCCTTCACTTTTCATCTTGGATTGATTAGTTTAAATTATTTTCTTGCTAAAGCATTTGAATTACTTTCCTCATCAGAAAAAAAGGGTAAATTAACATATTGAAATTGCAGAGGGGTTTGCCTGCAGGGTTGTAGAGACAACTGTTTTTCTCTTTATGATTTCTTTCTCTTGCTTACCTTATTTAAGAGTTCCAGTATTAACATTTATATACTAAGGTATTAAAATCAAGAGCTCTACTAATCTACCCTGTGAAATACCTAATTTGTTTAGCTTCAGTGCACAGAAGCACAGGAGAGTTAACACAGTGCTCTCATATATGTCTTACATCTTGTGACAACACAAAGCACCTCTCAGATGTTAATACACTGTGGGGCTTTAAACCTCATGCATTTTGAAATATGATCTGAAAACAAAATTGTGCTTCTTATAGGTTTAAACACTCAATTTCATTTAAATTTGTAAGTTAAAGATGGCTAGAATTTTATTTTGAATGTTAATAGAAAAGTTACTAGAATTTTTTTTTTTCCCCTGCAAAATACTTAAACTACTTTTTAATGTTTAAGTTCACCTTTGAATTTATGTTATTAAAAAGTTAAGGTACCAGAATTTTCTTACTTTACACAGAAGAAGCTTCCTCCCCATTTCAAGTTAAACACTTTTGTTCTGAAGTCTTGGTTTTTATCAAGCTATTTTTGTCATAAATTTTGAAATTAAAACCATAATTAATAGAAAAAGGGTCTAAACAAGCAAATTAATAGCTGCCTCAGATATCTTATTTTGAGTGTCTGGTAAAAAAAAAATCAAGGGTTAAAAATATTAATGGCTCTTTAATCCAAACTATCAAAAAAATAAAAAATATTAAAAATTAATGAGGTTTAATTTTCAGATGGTTTAGAATGTGATTTAGGTGAAGATCAAAAAACATTTATTTAATGCACTAGATTATTTTATATAAGTAATGATCAGGCCATGAAATATTTCTCTGGGCTTATTCCAGGAAAATTCTTAGCTATATATAAAATATGTGCGGCAGTTGCACCACCCATTTCCCTATGGTTTCTATCTCCAAAGAAGGTAGAAAAATTTATTGTCTCAGATCTGAAAGTTTCCAAGTAGACCTTCCTTTGGGAATCATCTTAATTACTGTCATTCTTAGAAGCTCAAGTCATGGGCCAATACTCCCTGGTGCTAGTCATTGTACAAATTATGTATGGCTGTGTTTTTTCTATAATGCCAGCCAAGACCAAATTAATGAAAATAAATAACTGTATCTCTATCTGCTGCAGAATAAAAGACAGAGGACTAACATAATTAGTTTTCTGCAGGAATTACTTCATGAAATAAGTAAAATGATACAGTGAATTGTGTAGTGTAGAAGTTCTAGTTTCTAGACAACAGACCAAAGTGGTGATTTCTACTTCTTAACCTTGGTATACACTACCTTGAATTTTATTGTTTCTATTAATGCTGCTCTTTCAGGTTTTTAAGCGACTGTGACTTTCAGGATAGGTTGACAGATGAAAGCAGGCTAATTTTCTGTAACTGTCCTGGAAGCATTACGGAGGAACCACTTAAGTATCTGAAGCCACTATCCTGCCCTGCTCCCTGGTGGAGGGAGTAGAGAAAGTGTCCCCAAGAACTCAGATTAAGCTACTCAGATCATGCATAGCGGTTTATAGCTCATACATTTTGTGATGAGACAGAAAATGACATCTGATGTCATACTTAAAATACAGTTTAAGTGTATTTAAAAGAAAGTTATATAGCACAATTTAAGAAAGGCTCTGTGTTCTCTCTGTTTATAACAATTAAAAGAAATTAGAACAAAAACTTTAAAAAATTGAATTATAGAAGATAATTCAAACAAAATGCTTACTATGCTAATACGATCTGCTTCTCCTATTCAGTCTGAATGATTTTTTAATAAGGAGTCTTATTGAAGTGGGTTAGTTAGCCATTGAGAAAGGCTGGAGGAGGAAGAGTTGCAGGATCCAGCAGGCGATAAATGCAATGTAATGTTTAATCCTTGCAGCTTGCTAACAACTGAGCCTTTGGCTACATCCAAAGGTGCTCAAATATTTTTGAAGGAATATGTATTTTCTACCAACCTGATGGTCTTTTCCCCCTTCCTGTTAATTGTTAATTTACATACTCTGCAGAAGCTACTTACTCAGAAAATTGCATATAATGATTACTTACTTGCCTTTCTGCTTTTTCCATTTGGCAGACATGAGAAGCCACCAAAAAAAAGTTAGTTTTAACACACTTTTTGAAAGATTTGTAAGTATGAAATCCATGAAGTTGTCATATAGGTAAGTAGACAAGCAGTACTTCCAGATATAGATACATATTTAGAAGCCAAGACCCTGCCCGGTGGGTTCCTGTAGATAAATTCTTCAGGGCACAAAGATGTCTAGTAGGTTCCTCTAGATAAATAAGAGCAAACACATTTATTGTGAACTAAGTGCTTACCCTCTTATCTAATGTTATTTCTGAGATGCTTGTGCTGTTTTACTTGTTTGTCTTCTCACCACTGATGTGTTTGTCGAGTGGAAAAGCACACCTCCCATGATAATAATTGAGAAAACAAAGAATTGATGATGAATTCCATGTATAGACTCCATCATATCTCCTGAAAACTATGTCAGAATCAACAATGTCATGTTCCATAGCAGCAGACAGAAAACAGCTTTCCAAGTCATTAGTAAGCTAAATGCTATTATGTTTCCTTTAGGAAATAGCTGTACCAGCATGCCAAAGAAGGGCAGTTTTGATGGCTAAGGAATATTTTGAAAACTTGCATAGAAAAATAGACAGGTCACTTTCCAAATGAACACCAAGAGCATTTAATGCAGAGGACAAGAGTTTTGAAGAATTGAAGCTCCTATTAGGTAAATTTATGAAAAAAACTGTGAAAAGTTATAACAATAACATGTACCCTTCAATATATTCTGCTCAGTGAATATTTAAGTGCCTTTGAATCATTTATGCCTACATGCAGCAAACTGATAAATTTTGAACAAATTTAATTGAAATCACTCCTGGAGTGAGTCTGAAGGAAGGATTAAATTTAATGGCCTCACAGAGTGTTGTACTGTAGCACTAGACTGCTAGCTCTGAAGTCTATATTTTTTCCCAATAAAAGATTCTAAACCTCAATCAGGACATTAATGTGAGTTTAATCACATCTCAGAAATGAAAATCACTTTACTTTGCCCTATAATGAGACTTAAGGAAGATGTTCAGGCAGACAAACCTCAAAGTTTAGTTTCACTTTAAAGGTATGATATAAAGATATAGAATTTTTGCCCGTATGATTTTAAGTGGGTTGCTATTTTGTATCTCAAGTAATATGTCAAAGCATTATTTAAAAATTGTGAATGGAGATGAACAATATGGGCCATTTTTGGCATTTTATTGAACCTACATTATTGTCAGTGGAATGTCACAGTCATACCTAGGTGCAGAAAAATTTTCAAACATGCTACTGATCCTTGTTGTTATAATCTTCAAGATCTAAAGATGCATACTCTCATTCTATACCTCTATCCTAGCAAAACCAGGACATCCCATTGTGCAGGGTGGGTGACACAGCTTTTACTTCTGACAGCAGCTTTTGATGGCTGGTAGCAGAATATTGTAGTAGAGTATGGCAGCCTCACTTCTATTGAAGGTGGCAGAATCCAACACTATATGAACGTTTTACTGTTAGAGGGAAATACGTTCTTTTATTTTATTATTATTGTATTTCTAATTCTGTTGTGATGCTGAACTGGTTCCTGTGTGATGGTCCTTTAAAGTAAATTTTTCACAGCTAACAACTAACTGTATTCCTGTCTTTGGTGTCCAGTATGAAACCCTGCAATCTTGTTCACAAAGGCACTATTGAAGCGGAGAGGACACCGATGTCTGTGGGAAGTGTAGTTTGACCATTTAGATAGTCTATACTCTGAGTTCTATATTTTATGCAACAGCTAGCTACTCAGATAAATTATATTTTAGTTGTAGGAAGCAACCGAAATTGCAATTTTTGATCTCTAATCTGACTATACCTCAGCTTCTCTTGTGTGAAATCAAAATAGAAATCCCAGTTCTTTTACTAAAGTATTCTAAAGGTAAATTAATTAATCTATGCCAAATTAAGATAAATTAATTTATGTGGTGAGTAGTACCATGGAAAATGCTCATGAGGAAAGTAATAATTCTATATTCAAGAAGGGCTTGAGTTAAAGCTGTGTGAAGAATCGATTTTTCACTTCATTGGTTGACCTGAAAAATTGTGGAAAAAATCAATTTTGGACCAACCTGAAATGATTTTCTCTCATTTTTCTCACGGGAACATACAGACGGGGAGCAATATACATGTTTTGGCTCAAACAAAACATTTAATTTGTCTAGAAGTGAAATATTTAATTGTCGTCTTATTTATATATTTTTAACAAATTACAGGTAGGTATTTTTAAGGAAATAATCCCTTCAAGCTTAATTATTAGATAGTTTATTTTGAAAATAGAGTAGCAAGTGTAGTTACTGTTTGTTTGTTTTTAATCCCCCTTCCCCCTTCATGGGTGAAATGCAATTGTGAGTGGAAAAGGTATGGATAAACTGGAGTCTGGATCATAACTATGATGAATCAAGCTTGGTGAGTATGCAGATGACTGTACAGGCTTAAGCACAAAGTTACCTTTTTTTCAGACACAACACCACCAGCATCTTTTGCTTTAGCTTTCACCATTTTGAATATTCACACTTCATATTTTCACAGTCTGTTTCAGTGTCTAACTGTAGCTTAGGTTGTTGCATGTTCTCCTGAATCACACCTGATCAGTGCATCTATCAATTCAGTATAAGTATTTCAGTGGCCACTAGTGACAGGTACCAATGCTGTGCTAAGTTTCCGGTGCCATGTTTGTAAAATGATTCTATATGTTATAAAATAACACCAAAACTCTTAGTTGTTGCACACAGCAATTATACTATACAACCACAGAGAGCCCACTCAAGGTGAATTATATTTCACAATTCTAAATATTTACATTTTAAACTGAATGTAGGCTGCAAGATATAGTCTGAATCAGATTGAGGCTTTCAGCAACCTGATCTAGTGGAAGGTGTCCCTACACATGGCAGGTGGGTTGGAACTAGATGATCTTTAAGGTCCCTTCCAACCCTATCCATTCTATTCTATAATTCTATACATTCATGCTTTTTGCTATAGTTCTAGGATATGCACAAAACCAGATGATCTTCTGTGTAATGATATGAAAGAATTAATGGAAAAAATATGTTTCCACTGATCTGGAATCCAGTAGTATAGAGAAGAATTCCAAAGATTACTCTTGTATCAATATTGACTTGACTTTACTGTCCTTACAGGCTGTTGAACTGAAGAGACAGAGAATCATCTGGACTGAGCTCTGTCTTTCTTTAGGACAATAAGACTACAGCATAAAAGCAAAAGTGATCTGGATTGACCTTTACTAAGATGGAGTTCAGGGAATTTCTCATACCCTTTTTTTCTCCTTTTTTTTTCTCCTTTTTTTTTTTTTTTTTTTTTTTTCCCAAGGAGACAAACTGGAGAAATCTCAGAAAAAATGTGAAAGAATTTTTAGAGCAAACAGGTTTTATGAATAATAAAATATTACTAGGATAAGTAGAATTAATCAAAGAGTTTAAAAGGAATTTTAACCATAAAAGCTACTGATGTGAGCTTTCTATTTCTTAGATTTAACTGACTATTACAAGAAAAGAAGGTGTTAAGGTTGAGGCCAGTCCTTAAAAATAACTCCAACAGAGAGTTTAGGGATCTTCTGATCATTCTGCAGAAGGATAAGTATGATTTCCATTCAGGCAAACTGGCAATCAGTAAAAATGTCCCTAAACCACAGATTATCTGATGCTGGATGGTGGAACCAAGTCAAATATCTCTGTTGTCTAGTTTAACATTGTCAGAGATAGGATGTAGGGAAAAATGGGTAAAGGTGCATATCTCTGTTGGGAAGTCATTCTTCTGTATCTTTGGTATCAGAACTGATTTGTCTCTAGGAAGCTTTAGACCAACTAAGATGAAAATGTAAATCATTTCCTACACTAAGCTATGACTTGTTCTGGGGATTATCCCCAAATCAATCAGCCATCTTAATGAAGATGAAAAATTAGCAATGTATGATGTCTAATGAAGAAGTGGTGTGAATATATAGATGGGCTAAAGGAAAGTGTTCTCTGCTGATAGTATAAAGCCTTTCAAAAATCCCGAGGAACCTTCCATAGACCATATGAATACAAAGGGGTAAACAAATGTCTTAGAACTGTTAGTCTATCCAGCTGATACACAGAAGAAATTGTGATTACTAGGGAGAACACAAAAAAATTTGAAACAGATAAATATATTTTAGTGCTGAAACTATAAAAAAGCATCCCCAACATTGCAGACCAATGCAATTATTTAAATTCAAAGACAGCAAATAAGTTTTCAGAATAATCAGATTTACCACTAGCTCCACTCTCAAGCCACTAAACTCACAAGGCAGACACATTCTTTTCAATACTAGCTAGTTGGGGTTTTATGGCTTGCTGAATTGATTCAGAAAACCATACTTTTTAAAGTTCCTTTATTCCTAAAGACATTTAACTTTTATGCAATGCTTTTCTACAAAGCCAATCCAGTATTTCATGTGAGTTCCTACAGAGAACACTGATTTTTTATGAGCTACCATTTACACAAATAATTATAATAAAAAAATTAGGTGGTGGTTTACTGAAGGTTATAATGGGATAAGTTGAAAGAACCTCAGAATTGTCTTTAATTAGGTTCAGGAATAAGCTTCTTAGCAGACTCACTTCTTTTTGATTTGACTCACTGGCTTAAGAGTTGGAAAAACTGACTTGCGCTGGCAGGCTGACCTTGACTGTCAATATAAATAATTTTGACCTTTTTTTTTTTTTAATTACTTTAGACTTTCCTTTGCTAACCCTTTTAAATTACAAGTAATAATCAGATTGATTAACAGACATAACACTTACCTTGGCGCACAGTTTATTTCTAAACTGTTCAGAAAACAAATTCTGTTCCTTAGATTTTTCAGGATCAACGTTCTATCAATTCCTACTTTTTTAAAACATACAGTCATAAGCTCTTATTCACATTTAGTGTCTATTAGACTGGCTTGATATCACTTTACCTTCTTTTCCTTTAGAGTTTTTAAGAGTTTGGTTCTGGTGACCTTCATATACCTAACATTAAGTTTTAATTAACATCAAACCTTAGGAAACCACAATTCTAGTAATTTCCATGCAAGATAACAATAATACATAAATTACATCTTGGACCATGGTAGCATTTTATGCATATATTTTGAAGAGAAACAGCTGTAGGACATTTAACTTAGTATTGTGACAAAATAGAATTTTTTTCCAACTTCATAGGAAAAGTCCTGGGAGAAGCTGACAAGTAAAAAATACTTGCACGATCTTGTATCCTTCCATCTAACAGAGTTGTAGAAATTCTGAAAAAAAAAAAAAAAAAAAAAAAAAAAAAGGAATAACTTCATCAAAATCTATTAAACTTTTTGTTTGGGCCTTTCACAGTCTATTTTCTTTGACAAGCTAATTTCAGCATGAAAAGGACCTTAAGACCTCATCAAATAAATAAACAAATAAAGAGAACTAGAGTTTTCTTGATATTTTTCAAGTCTAATCATACTTAAGGTAAGCTTGAGCTTCTTTACTGAAAAAGATATCTGTCATGAAGCATGAGGGCTGAAGGATCTCTTGAAACAGGAGAGGAAGTATCTCAGGTCTACATAAGAGAGCTATTTTTCAAGGGAGTGGCTGTGGGATCAGTGTTATTCTAAATCTCTCCAGTAGCATTCCTCCTTTAATTTCTTTTCACCTTTTAACACTTTAAGAAACTGAGGATCTCAGCTACTTCTAACATTTAGAGGACCACTGAAATTTTTTTTGAAAACTGACACTACAACAAGTGGTATACTGGTATTCAAACCTAAATTAAGTTAAATAATTTTGTTCACAAGTCGGTTTGCATGTGTTTTATTTAACTATGTATAACATTTTTTAATTCTTCTACTGGTATCTAAACATTTTTCCCCTTGCATTATGCTCTTTTACATTTCCTTCTCTGTGGTTTCAACCTTAATTACAGTTTATAACAAAAATCTGTTGGTTTTCTTCCTTTTTATGGGATCTTTTAAAGTTTGTTTATCTCCTTGTCCCTCCTTGGCATTATACTTGTACATATGCACATTCACCACGTAGTATGGTTGTCGTCTTGTGCAGTCCTCCCTACTCAACCAAATCAAAGCTAAGCCCCCTCTTTAACCCTACCATCTCCTTCCTTGGCTCTACAGCAATGCCAGCTCCCAGTACCTGCAGTGTAGTTGAAAAGAATTTCAAGTCTACATCTTTTATAGGAAAAGGCTTACTATAGATTATACACTTGCTAAAAATGAAAGCCTTCAGTCTCTAGAAACTAAATTACTCCGAAATCACAGTAGCAATTTTCCCTCCAGCCATGCCCTTGCACATCCAACATGAAAGGGTGGGTGGGGTTAGAACCGATTATTGAAAAATTCCCATGAAAAATAATTCATGTGAAACTACCCAGTCTTGAAGCAGCAGATGAAAAGTATTCACTCTGGATAGATGCTTCAGATTTTTTTTCCTTTGTATATGTGTGTGTTTTTGTTTTTTTTTTTTTTTTCTCCTTAAATTACCCTTATGGCCATGGCTTGGGGCTTGTGTTAAAAAACTGGGAACTTAACTTTTACAGCTTCATTTTTACATTACAGTAGCAGATATTTTTATAAACACAGTTGCCCTCTAACTGAAGGGTTAGAGAACCTGGTAGAAAAAGTGCAGCTAGTACAGAAACACAGTAAATTCCAAATACATTACTTCTTCCCTTCTCCTTTCCAAATACAAAACATTCAACTGCATCGGATTCTTTGATTTTTGATAACAGGGCTCAGTTGCTAAATGTAATGTGCCCCAGGTTACATTGTAAGTTTTCTTGGCCTGTGATCAGGAGCACACCTGACAGATGCAGACTACCTCTCCTGTCACCTTCATGTAATCCTTCATGTTTTGAATCAAAGAATTCCTCCAGCAGTTGAAAGCAAATTTATCCTCAAAGGTATTTATGACAAATACAATAATTCCTTTTAATGCAAAGACTGTTTAATCCACCAACCTATTAAGTACAGTATACCTCCAGCAAACAACCATTACTTCTTATTACCATATTGCACTTAAAAATACAATTAATCCTTTAATAGGAATCTGAAATACATAGTTTCCTCTATGCAGCACCTCTGCTGATTGTAATCTCCAGAAAGTGGTATCCAAAAGTTAATTAAGAGCAAAGTGTTCTTACATATTAGGCTTCCTGTTCAGACACACAATGGCTTGAGTTATTAGTGCTTTCCCTGATTAAAAGGATTTACAATACATAGTTTTGGGAAAGAAGCTCTATAATTGCTGCTAATTGCCTTCATTTTTTGACGGTTGGATATATTTCACATGGATCTTGTTTAACTGTGTTAGATATTTTCCAAGCATATATATTAAACTTTTCATTTTATTAATTCAGAAAATTAATACAAGTTTCTTTTCTTTCTTTCTGATTGCTCACCAAAATCTTTTGGTAAAGTGTTTTTCCATAGCCAATGATAATTATACTTAAATAGAGAATAAAAATAACTTTTTATTAAATTTACAGGCTTATGGCTCAGAAAATATTGTCTCTATTCTCACTTGCACAAGTGATTTGCTGTGTCATTAAGCAAGCCAGGGAAGACCAGAGCTGCTTTTTTCCCTGTCCTTCACTGAAGAGTGTTTGCTTTTTAAAAGACATCTTGTTCTGTCTGCCTAATTAGACCTAATCGAGAATAATGATAAAATTGTTGTTAGAAAATGAATATTGTAAATAATACAAATATTAAAACAATCAGATGACTTATCTCATTAAAATTCTAAGTAGGATATTTTATTTTGTTGAAGTAACTTCATTCAACATATTCTGGCTTCCTGAAGTAGACAACACCATGTTGTCCCAGCTGTTTCCATTTACAACTGAGCTGCCTCATACTGTTTTCACTTGTGTTTTTGACTGGACTAGAGCAAATACAACAGTTGATACTGAAGAACTTGCTTGTGGAGTGTCCTAAAAGATAAATCTACGTACTGGAAGACTAACTTTTTAACTATCACTCTCCCTGATTTGAAGCAGGAACCTAAACAGAAGTATTTCTCATACAAGTAGAGTATACTATAGTAAATAAGTGGTTATTGAAGATTAAGTTATCTTCTGCTGAAGCTATTTTACCATTAACCTAATGAACACATGGCATCAGGACTTGGTGGGTTTGTATATGTCCACCTCTGGGAACAAAGTTACCAGCAATATGAGTCTCAAAGGCTTCAGTTGCACAGCGGGGCTACACTAATAAGGATATCTGTGGGGTCTTGCACTTAGTAGTTGGATTTCAAAATCCCATCACTGGAAGTAGTTTTTCCAATTATGATAGATGAATCTAGGACTATATTACCAAGCAGTGCACCATAATATGAATGGACCTGAGGTATGAAACAATTAGTTTCATAGTTAGCCAAGAACCCAAGATCCATGTTATAGAGGTGGGGTTTTCTGGGAGAGGAGGTTTACTTCAGACTGGCTCTAGTCTAGTTCCTGGGCTGGATGCCTATTGGCAGCTAGATGATATTACACGCATTCTTGGAGTCAATTTTCCAAACTAGTTTCATTTGAAATAACACTAGTTTCTGTGCTGAGCTTTATCTGTGCAGTAAGGGCTGTCAGTAGGGACATTGACTATAAAGCATATTTTTAACCCTTGCTAGAAAAAGGGAAAATGTGCTTAATTTCAATGTACACTTTTTCTTTCATTGTTACTGTATAGAACTTCTTCAGGGTGTTGTCTGTAACAGAAAAAGAAATAGCAAAATAAGCACAAAGTTTTCAGTTAATGTTGTTCATAATAATCTTGAGAATTCAAGGTAGACAGCACAATAGAAAGGTTATTTCTGTTGTCTGATTTGTAACATCAGGGTACTCATCTGGTTTAATTTTTGTTACTTTTGAGTCTGAGAAGCCAGCAACATTCAAATGCATTACTTTCTTTAAGAATATGTAATTTATTATGAAAACCATCTGAAAGTTTTTTTATACGAAACATGCATGGTTGGTTGCTTTGGCTTTTAAATTTTAAAAAGCTGCCATGAAAACCTTCAAAATTTGGCAAGATCTTCCACCATTTACCAGTTTTCAAGATACATTTATTAAAACATGTTTTCACCTGTTTTGTCAATGCTTTTCATTTTTTAACGTGCATACTACACCTCTACAGAGTCAAAGCTTGTACAATTAATTTTAATTTAATTTCTAAAATTATCAGGAAGTAAAACCTAGAATTTCAAAATGTGTCAAGTAACTGTGTCTAAATATAGATTTTAACACGATTAGTAGCTGATGTCCACCAGTTTCACAAAATATGGAGGGATATATATAAAAAAAAGTCAGTAGATTCCATCTTAAGTGAATTTTATTTAATAAGAATTGGCACAAACATGCTTTTTAATCCTATACTTCTTTATCCTCAACATTAAAAACTCCTCATGTTTAACAAATTTGTTTCCACCTATGCAGTGTAATAAACCTACTTCACTTTTGATTTTATAGAAGGAACACACAGATACTAATTCATATCTGATTTAAATGAACATGTTCACACTAGTTGAGGTATTCAGTTAGATTGCAGTCTTTCCAGCTGAGTTATCTGAGTGAGAATACTTTTCCTAAGGATGTTGATGTGGGAGGTTTTCCCTTTAGCAACTCTATATATTAATGTGTGTCTGATGAAAAAATAATAAAAACATCAAGAATTAAGCTTATACATTATTTTTAAAATAAAAATCTCAGGCAATTATTGTTAAGTATTAATCTAAACCGTTCTGTAGAAACTACTGACAGGCCAAACATCTATAATCTTCATTAGCTTGCAGTGGAGCAAAAATATTAACAGAAGGAATGTACAATTTAATCACTTCATATTTATGGTCTCTAAAATACCAGTATTTGTAAATGTCATTAAAATCACTAATTCTGCAGCCTTTACTTGAACAAGTCTTATATGTTATGTATATTTTTATATTTTTTAATTGAATTTTCAATTTTATTTATTTAACTCAGCTAGGTACTTGTGATTTTACTCACACATTAAATTTACCCTCAGTGAAAAAATAAAAGGTAAGGAATAAAATCAAACTCAGGCACTGTCATGCCTGCTGTTAGCATTAATACTGTCTTAATTTGAGAGAAATTGTTTATAGATTTCTGAATGTGATGCTCCCTTTTAATTGAAAGGGCTGTATATTCATTCCCCTACTACAGTATTAAGTGAGATTTATAGTCTCAGCTTTATAATCAATAAAGCAGGATACATAGCTGCTTTTCACTCTTTTTCTTGACAGAAGAGGAAACATATATAATGAAAAGGGAAAGGGAATAATTTCTTTATTGATTAAAAGTGCTGTTACCAGTGACTAATCATGCGGGGTTTGTTTTAAATTTGGCTATGTAACTTCTACGTATTTTTAAGTTATTGTATAGTGCTTCAAAACTGTATCAGATGAGTTTGGTGATGAGAAGAAAAACATGTTATTTATACATTTTTCAGACAAAACTGAGATTTCCCTCCCCCAAGAAATCTACATAATAAGTGTTTAGAATGATCTGGAACAAGAAGAAACAGTAAAAGCATTTCATGGTAGGAAGCCTGCTCTATAGGACCCAAGTTCTACAGTAATATTGCAATACAGTAAGGCTTACAAATGCACAAAGTTTTTCCTTTTGGAGTGACATGTGTCAGTTGTGAAGTTTCAGGAGCTAATTCAGGAGCAGACACTGATATTGACAGAAAGTCACAAAACAAAAGAGATTTTTTTTTCCTCAGTCTTCACTTCTTTAGAAAGAACAACTTCACTCTTGTATCATCCTACATATTTCCTAACACATTTCCCTTACTTACCTTTGGACTCCCTTTTGATTCACAACTTCTTTAAGGTTTTATGCTTATTTTCTAAAAAAAGGTTATTCTTTTTCCATGTCACTAAAGCTTTTTCACGATATTTTTTGGTTACAATATTAAACTGGTGGCTCATTATCAGCTTTTTAGTCTTAGGTCCTTGGTGTTTAGCTGCAACTTTGACAGCCAGCCCTTGTCCTGTGTTTCTTTAATTCATCGTTTACTGCTGCAAACCTATATCCAGACTTATCAGCCTAACAACTAATAACTAATGGTCTGTGGATCTATGATGGTTAGCTGATTGAAAAGTGATGAATGAATAATCTCTTTTTTTTTGCCAGACCTGAGACTTAAGACATTATTTAAACTGGTCAGCATAACTGAATAAAAGATGTGTTTCATGTAGTGGAAGAGATGGGTTAGAAATGAGTGGCTGACAGAAAATCTAGATTGTGCCTGTGGGTTATTTGGAATTTAGAAGATATGGGTCTTTAAAATACTTTTCACCTTCCTCCAGTTCTTGCTATCAAAACATAATTCTGCTCCGATTATATGCCTTCAACAAACCGCTGAAGAACTAACTGTTTGCTCTGAGGTATTGAAGACCACATGAATCTCTCAGGGTTTGGATTTCTGTTTGGAAAACAATCAAGATGAATACTAGATTCCAGTTATTTAATACAAATCCCAATCTTTCAATTGCAAATTTCTAGGTAAGAGTTTGGGGTTTCCCTCTCTATTTTAGAAAGCCAATGCATAGGTCTTTTACTAATTCTACTATATTGCACCATCAGGAGTAAGGAAGATCCACATGATGAACAATTTATCATATATATGCTTACCAAGATAAATGGAGGAACCAGAGACAAATGAGAGAGAACTAGGAAAAGATAAGATGAAAAGGAACAAATACTTTGCAGAAGGGCAATTGTTTCTATCTCTTAGAAGCTATTGAGAACTAGGAGGTGGAAGATGAGAATACTGGTGTACTGAATTGAGAAGAGTCAAAGACTGTAGGATGAAGGGAATACCCTGTGAATATGCAGAAGCAGTCTTGTTTGGTAAGGAGTATAGCACATGAGGCAGAAGAAGAAATTAGAAAATCTCTGGGTCATGGAACTTTGTTACAAAACACTATGACAGAGAGAAGGAAATTAAGGGTGGATGTTTGAAGCAAGCAATGTTGGTCTAAATGGATAGATACTGAAGTGGGAAAGAGGAGCAATACTTAGACAAAGGCAGTATTACTGTTTAAACAAAATAGGTCTCTCAGTGACAATACTGCTGTTCACCTAGCTATTCCCCATTATGGATTTGTTGAGTTTATTGTTCTAAGTACAGAGTTTTGCATTTGCCCTTATCAGTTTACATATGGCTTTTTTTTTCCACCAAACTTGACAAGACCATTTCAAATTCTAATCTTGTCCTCCAACGTCTTTGCATCTGTCCCTGTTTGGTGTCATCTGCAGATTTAATAGGCTTACTCTCTGCTCTATCATCCAACATTGTAATGAAAATATTGAATCATATTAAATTAAAGACAGGCTTCTGAGGAGACCAATTTGGTAAATCTCCAGTTTTGACAATGAGACACTGATAATTATTCTCTGTGTGGCTTTCCAAACAGTTAGGCTCACTGAACAGCAATATCATCTAGTTTATATTTCCATGGCTTACTTATGAAAATGTCATGTGCAACAATGTCAAAAGCCATACTAAAGTCAGCATGTGTAACACACTTCTCCTCATCCACAAGTCCTGTTAACTTTTCATGCAAAGAAATTAGATTGATTTGACATGATTTGTTCTTAATGAATCTGTGTAGGCTGTTTCTCATCTTATTCTTATTTTTAAGGCACTAAGTGTTTTATTATTTCTTCTTGCTGTTTTCCAGAAATCAGAGTTTTACATCACCTTTGTTTATTTAATTTTGACAAGCTTGCAGACAAAGTTTAAGTTGATATGGCTGAGAATAAGGCTTGCTGTTTTCTAGTGTTACTCAAAATAGAAATAAGACCTTTATCCCGGAGAGATTTCTCATACATACACCTCCATATTTGTAAATCCATCTATACTGTTTTTTGCTGGGGTACAGTTAATTTTCTTCATAGAAGCTAGTACGGGCTTATGCTTTGGATTTCTGTTGAAAACAGTGTTGATAATACAAAGATATTTTAGCTATTGCTGAGCAGTACTTACACAGAGTCAGAGCCTCTTCTGCTTCTCACACCACCCCACCAGTGAGTAGGCTGGGGGTGCACAAGAAGTTGGGAGGGGACATGGCTGGGACAGATGACCCCAACTGACCATATGACATCATCATG
Organism: Caprimulgus europaeus; assembly: GCA_907165065.1. The sequence goes on from OU015525.1 coordinate 67,284,491, forward strand.
CTCAGCTTATAAAGCTGGGGGAAGAAGAAGAAGAAACGCAGAGGACATTTGGAATTATGGCACTAGTCTTCCTAAGAAATCATTATGTGTGATGGAGCCCTGCTTTCCTGGAGATGGCTGAATGCCTGCCTGTCCATGGGAAGTATTGATGAATTCCTTGTTTTGCTTTGCTTGTGTGCATGGCTTTTGCTTTACCTTTTAAAATGTTTTTATCCTAATCCATGAGTTTTCTCACTTTTACCCTTTTGATTCTCTCCCCAATGCAGAGGAAGTCAGTGAGTGGCTGTGTGGAGCTTAGTTGCTGACTGAGGTTAAATCACACCACTATCCAATACCCTCTTGCTATTTTTGTATTTTCCACCATCTAGTTTCTTCTTTATTATGTCTTTCTGAAAGTTCAAGGTTACTAGAATCAAAGCATATTTCTCTGTCTATCTTGCAAAAGTTCTCAGATGCTTTTGATGATTTTCACACCCTTTATTTTCACAGATGGGACCATTATCAGAACAAAAAGAAAGCTATGTCCTTCCTTGCTTTTTGAGGTTGTTTTTTCTCTCTCTCCCTCTCTCTTTTCCTCTAGAAAACAGATGCTTTGGATAGATTGGTTCATTTCAGTTCAAACTTTTTTTTGTTTGTCTTATGTGGGAACAAGTTGGTTTATAGGACAGAATCAATACTACCACTAGAGCAAAATGTGTAAATTGCACACTCCTCTCAGCTTGTGTGATGTTAGAATCCATTATCTGTACTGGGTTTTCAACAGCTCACATAAGTGGTTCCATTAAAAAGCAAAAGAGTAGTAACCTCTCTCCCCTGGAATCCTTCAAATACATTTGTTTACCAATACTTGATATCAGTTACCTAGAGAAAATAGATGGTCTACATAGCTATGAAACTTGTATGACTATGTTTCAGCTTTGTTTTTCTCATGCTGCTAATATATCTGATTCCTGGCAAAGGAAACTACAGTTTTGAAAAAAGGCTATTAGAAAAGAGGCACAGTCTTTATTCCATCGTAAAACTCAACTTCTATTCTTGCTTGTTTTATTTTAGAAAGCAAAATTTGGAATTAAAAAAAAAAATAGTTGAAATTAACATTACTATTAATAAATATCAATATATTATATTGTATAGAGAATAGAAACAATTGCAGCATGTGCTTAAAGTACTTAGTAGGTATTTTTCCAAAAATACCAATAAAGATAGAAAAAAATTGTTTTCTTAGTATTGGTGGAGGTTGCATAATTTAGAGTATGCTCAAGATGAACAATAACCAAGTTAAGCAAAAGAAAGAAATAACTTCCCAACATCTTAGCAGTTGTATCTAAGTTTCAGGGATGTTTTAACAACAATATTTCAACTTTCAGTTGGGATAGTTAAATTTATTTGAACAGTCAGACAGGTATGTGGCAGAAACTTGAGTGATCCCACCATAACTGGGTCGCTATTAATCCTGTGACTGTTTGTAAATAATCCTTCATGCTGAGAGTAGTGTATACCAATGGGAAACACGGTAACAAAGCCTAGTATATGTTTATCTTTGCCTTGTGAAATGGATGTGATGACATAAGAAAATTTATTTCTTATATGTAAAGCATAACGTACAAAAAGCATACAGACTGTAAGATGTATTTTTACCAAGAAATCAGTGCGTATGAAATTCATGGCCCAATTCAGAGACAGATAAATTTATGTGGCTTATCGATAGGCACGTTGCCATTGTATATATAATAATAACATCATAATAGTATGAAAATTTAATTTTATGTTGATAATGTTACTATTAATTCTTAAAAACTTGTTTTGTTTTTAGATCTGCTAGGTTAGGTGAAATCCATTCATGTTTCTACGTGTTGATATTCTAATTACTAAAAGCTGCACATTAAGAGACTTACATTGTACAAAGACAATATATTACACTGTCATATTAGTGCTGTCTAAACTATTAACTGAGATGCCAAAAGATATCTTCACTCATGTTATTTCACATTCAGTTATGAATACATTGAACAAGCAGCTACATGCTTCGTTCACTTCTCATTCCACATCTTTCCCCAAAATGTGAAAAATACCCACTGTGGTCACAGATTTATTCCAGGTCTCCCTGTATTCAGCCAACAGATAAATAAATGAATTCTTAAAAACTGACACAGTTTTCCCCCTGAAAAGTAACAGCCAAAAAAAAACCCAAACCAAAACCAAAACCAACAAACAAACTCTTACAGCTTTCAAGAAATAAAAATCCCAACACTAAGGTCAATGAATAATAAGAATAATTTTAGAAATAATTTTAAAAGCTACTGTTACAAGTATATTGTATTTACTTGTATGACAGTATTCATTCACAGTTTCCTCCATTTTGGAAATTCTGATTATATTGGTGCTGTTTTCTCAGAATAGGAATGGCTGGAGATCATGGCCAGCTCTATGTTAACAACAAATATCACTAAACTCACATCAGATATAAAGTTTCTCATGAAAGTATTGAGATTTTTTTTATATATTTTGGATCATAACCATGTAGAATTCTATCTGGAATCTGCAGTCAGTGTGAGCATTATCAGTAGTTTTCATGGATAAGAATGTTATTAAAGCCCATCAATCTCAATCACAGCTGGCTAACTTTACTGGAACTCCTGACTTCTCCAACAAAGGAGCCAATAAGAGATAAATCTAAACAGAGAAACTGGTAAGACTTTCCAGACCATAACATTACTCATCTGTCTAACTTTAGACAGAGAGTAGCATTTCAACATAAAATAATTCCAGGTAGCACTATGAATTGCTAATGGTTTTGTACTCACCTGCACTCATTCTTTGCCCATTTCTGAAGAAAAATCTCAGTTGCTCTACTCATTCCTCATGTAAATGGTGTCTTTATTGTGCACTGATAGAGCATATTTTTAAAAAAAAAAAATGGTATGAACTGTCAGCAGCACAGGAATACATGATAGGTATCAGGAACAATAGTTCTCAAACTAGAATCTCATATCTATGCAAACAAAAAGAATGGCAGTTCTCCTTAAGCAGAAACCATGGAATCCACCAGAGGTATGTCATTAACCAACAGTTATGAGGCTTCCTAAACTTTATTATTTTTCTGTCGATGCAAGCTCCACAACAACTTGTAGAACTCAGGAAAATAATATTTGCGGTGGTACTGATAAATTCCATTGTCAACCTGAGTCACCACCCATTCTTCTGGGGCCAGAGACTGTCAAAAAAGAGCTCAGTGTAAGCAGAGACACATGTTAATGCCCGAGCATTGGTGTTGTTTATGAATATCACATAATAATGCAGGACAAAACCAAATTGTTTGCAAGACAAATCACTTGAAGAACCTGAAAGGGAGAACATATTGTTCTTTTAAGCAGGTAAAATCAATGAGTATGTAAGAAAGCATATGAATTGAAAACTGTTATGGCAAATTGCTTTCATAATGTACTACAGTTTTTTTAATCCAAAATTAGGTTTGTGCCAGAACATGTTAGACTTACTATGGTGACAGAACCAATGTCACATCAAGATACTTCAGCAGAGCCCAAATGGTTCTTCAAAGTAGAATGAGAATTTCTAGTTGCAATTGCAATCTTCATGGGATCTTGTAAAAAACACATGCTCTCATTCTTCAAAGCATATTTTTGATTTCATAAGTTTCAAGGTACCTGTAGAAATCCTCTGTCCCAAAGTCATGCAGAATATTCTGTGACCTTTTTATTACTTTAGGAAAAGATATACACAGGCTGTGTATTTAAGATCATGTGGGAATGCTCTGACGACCTTGTATTTCAGCTTAAGATGCTTCTAAGAATGAAGTGAGTTATTTATCTGCAGAGGTATCAGATTCATATAATGGATATAAAACTTCATCTCATTTTATTTTAATTGTAATTGTGGAAAATCTGAGTATCTTTGAAACAGTAAATGAAATGTACCAGACTACTTGTGTGCATGTACTGAGGGAGAAATAAGAGCTGGTTTTTAAGGTCCTGCTTCAGAAGGCAATAATAACAACTCTTTGTGAACTAAATTTTGAATGCCTTGAAGCCAGTTGTCTGCTCCTCTGTAAAGGAGCAGGAATATGACCCTTTTGCCCCAATATGCTTCAGGAAGTGAAATGAGCATCGCTAAATAGTTAAGACCAGTCACTTATGCAATTTATGATCAAGCAATTTTGGTAAAAGAAAGCAAAAAAGATGTCCACATTTATTCAGGTCCTTATACGTATGGCTAGAACTGCTTGCTGTATTAGCCATCACATTTCATACTTGATCTATATTGATGAAGATGTATTTTTGCAGAGGCATGCATTGTGATTTTTTTTTTTTTTAGTTCTTATTTAATATTTGCCAAAGGAAGAAAATGACCAAAATTTTAAAGTATAATTTATCTCTGCTAGATACTTTTTTAGTACATTTTAGGTTTTCAAAACATCCATGGCAGTAGATGATTGAACAGACACTTGTGGGCCAGCAGTCTGTCACCTTAGAAGAATCTTAAGGCTTTGGAGGCAACCAGTCAGATGTAAAAGGAGAAGTATTACCATGTGAGAAACAAAGGGAAACTTAACTGGAATTTTTTAAATTCAAAGAGTTCTTAGGCTATGAAAATAAAAATTGTTGCTATCATTATTAGTATTATTACTCTTGTGAAATCATCAATGAGAAAATATAATGGGTTTGTGTAGAAGCTAATAGGTATTTAAACTTTGTGAATTTAAGACTGCTTTAATCCATTTTATTCTGGTGCTCTGATATTTTTTACTTTCCCATAAAATTATTCTGGAAATAAATGTTGCAAAAAATGAGGTAAACTGCAAAAAAGAAAAGGTAAAATATTGTTTTGAGACTCCTAAGGTGGCTGTTCAATATATAGAAATAGAAAGTACGTATTAGAGATTTTTTTTTTAATTCAGACTTTTAAACTTCTGGTTTTTAAGGTGGGAATGAAGGAGGAACAATGTAGAAAATAAGTAAGCTTGAAAGGGTCATGGAAGTCAGCAGAAAACAAAGTAAACCTAAGAAATACTGTGCACCCTCAGGCTTCATTTTCATGTGCAAAAATTAAGATTATTTTTATTTAATTAATTTAAAAAATAGAATGTTTTTGCAGTGTATGTCCATAAGCTATAACTTAAAAAAAATCTCTGAAAGATTATTTACAAATTTTTTTTTTCCAAATTCTAAATTCAAAAATTAATCATGAAATGTCTCTCATTACAACATGTTACTAAAAAAGAAGAAAATACACAGAAAAACTAAGAACATAAAGAAACTACTACAATCTAATATTTGCTAGCTATTTTGGTGCATTAAATAACCTCCTTCTGTCTAGGCTGGCTAGGTGAACTTGTTCTCCCATTGAACTTGAGCAACACCATAAAGAATACTCAGGAGAGAATTGGTAATGTAATATAGTTTGACAAGAAATAAAGAAGAAGGAACAAAAAAACAACAAGTAATTTGTCATCTATAACATTAGTCAGGAGATTAGAAAAAAAAATTTACATGCCTTCAGTAATTTATGAGCCTTTTATAACTGACCTGTTTGTCTATTTGCTACTATATTTCCACTGTTTCTGTAAGTGCTCTACAAAAGCTGTAAACAGTAATTTTACATGCAGGTTTTATCCAAAATGTGTCATACTTTCTTTCTATTCTATTAGAACCCCATAAAATGTTCTCTGCTCATCATAAGATGTATTCTAGGCACATGCAGCTTCAACAGCCTGAGTAACTGCGGGTTTCACATACAGCATTGCTATATATAGTACTTTTGTTGCGGGTTTTCATCAACACCGCAGTTCACAGAAGAGGAAAGAATTTCAGTTGCAGCATGACAGACATTAAAATATTTGCACAAATGGTAACATTTTAGAGAGTAAGAAAAATCAAAGCTATTGTCATATTACATACTGATGCACTGAGATCACAGAAGAGAACAAAGAAAAATAATAGAAAAAATAAGCAGACCTTTTAATCTGCGTTTTGAAGTGCCACCTTTTCCGAAGTTCTCATAACTCTCTAACTGCAAGTTTGTTCATCTCTGAAGGCAAACTATAACAGTCAAATTTCTTTTGGCAGAAAAAGGGAAAAGAACATTTAAAGGATGTGCTTAATGTTTAACTAGAAATAAAGAAGCAGAAATAATTTTAGTACCAATACTTTTATATTCTGGATAGGAGACAATTATTCAATCTACCTAAGTTTCTCTTTTTCAAGTAGGAGCTCCCTGAATATATATTAACATTTCAGTTCGAATCAGCAAAGTGTTTTTTGAAGAAAGTTTCCCAGTTCTCACCAATTCACATGTGCAGATTCAGATCTCATAACCGTCTCAGAGTATATAACTTGGTTTGTTTTCAGATGAAATAAACCAGGAAAATTTACCCTGTGAAGACCCCAAATGCACTTCAGCTGATGATGGGGGTTCAGTCTGTGGCAATAACCTAGAATGAGTCTGAACTGAACCCTTCCAAAATGCACATGGTGTGGACAATGTCTTTTCATGAGCTCTACAGACCTGAGTCTATTGTAGTGTAATACTCCCAGAGGTAGTAGACACAGTGTCTCTCTCTCTCTCTCTTACATAAGCTCCAGCTACAGTCTTAGGCAATTAAGTGACACTTATGTCCAACTCTTTCCACTTGTCTTCTCTGGCAGCCTTTCTTAATCTCCTCATCTCCTGTGTTAAAAGCCAGCTTCTCTGTGGGACCTTTTCTATGCTCAGTTTCTCATCTCTCAGTGAAACTAGTTGACAGATGTTTTCCTCTCTTATGATTTTTACTTTACAAAATTATGCAACCTTTATATTAATATCAGTCATGCAAACTGAAAACAGAAATAACAAGTCAATAATGATGACTTTGAAAATAAGAAAAAGTCCTGCACTCACTCCAGTTTTAGTAGTTCCTCCTTACATTTCCCCTCCTTTGGGAAAAGTCAAGTTGAAGAGAGAGGAAAAAAAAAAAAAGAAAGAATATGGTCAAGAAAAGCACTTTCAATCTTTGTGTACATATAGATTACTTTTCTACCACAAAAATAAAAAGAAATATTTAAAAAGAGAAAGTGGTTAAAATACAGTCTTTCTTTTAAAGTTTACCTAAAAGTAGGAAAGACATATTGTTGTTTGGATAAAGAGGTAGGGAAAAAAAAAAGGTTTTGAGGGTTTGGTTTTTTTTTTTTAAATTAAGCTAAATATAAACAAAACCAGTATGTTCTCCTTATATGTTCAACGAATCCTCTATTCAGTGAACAAAATGAAATTGAAAGAAATGTGAACTTTTTTTTTTTTCTTTTGCTTTTTCCTTTCTCTGTCCAGAAAAAATAATACATGCTTTCAGGTAATCCAAATTAATTGGCTGTCGTTGGTGACTGGGTTCAGTAGATCATTTATCAATGATTCAGATACTCAGTGCATAATGCACAAGATATAACTGGATTCAAGTTCTTAGTCAACCTTTTATCAGATGGATTTTGGTACCTCTAAAATTTTCCATCAGAAAACAAAAGGAAATATTGTGCTATTCTGTGCTCCAGCTGTTGAAAATGCTTGACAGTTTGAAAGAACAAGTTTGCACAAATCCAAATATAGGGCTTGTAAATGCTTCTGCAGACTGTGGTGAAAGTCAGAGCCCCCTTTGTTTGGCCTTGAATTGAAGCCAAACCCACAAGCTCTTCATACACTTCAAATTCTGTTGTTATTCTAAGAGGAGGGGGAAAAAAAAAAAAAAAAGCATTTGAGCTGTAAATGTGCAATCAATAGTTTTGTCTGTCACTGGGGAGAACTAGAGTGATATTCCTGCTATGTCCTTGAACTGGAATGCTATGTCATCAGGTGCATCTGTTACTCTTCATTGAATAGCCGTTTGGCTTAAGCTCAAATTGGCAAACTGCTGAATTGATTCAGGATACCTTTTAAGTCTTGTATCACCCATGTCTGCTTTTACAAATCCCCATATGTGAAAAAAAACCTTTGTGCTTTTGCTACCTTCATGTTTTGAATAAATATTTTGTCTTATCTGTTTCTTCCCCTCCATCTAGGCTTGATCATTGGCCTTTTGAATAGCTTCTTTTTGATTATATTTGAAAACTGGAGAGAAATGTACATTTCTAATGGGCACATTCCTGTTCCCTGAGAAAGCTGAATTACTTAGCATCTCTGTGATTTTGTTTCATGTTGACTTTTCACAATATCTACCTGAAATATGTGATACCACCTTTTAAAATAAAAGATTTTTTCCTTTTAACCCCTGAAAAATGAGATCTGCCTGACTTCTGCCATGTTTAATGCATAAATACAAAAGACTATGGATGGGAGTAGATGAGGTCTATTGACAACACAGGACTTGAGATATCACGTAGAAACCAAGTGGGTTTTCCTTTGAAAATGAGGGTACTTGAGAAAACCTGTAAATGAAACAGCAGCAGACAGAGAAAAAGAAAGAAGACTATAGAAGAGATTTTTAAAAAGTATATTTCCTTCTCTTTACAATACTGGTGGCTTAGAGACATGAATGAATGAACAAATAAATATATCTTGATCTTTGACTGTTCTCTATATCTGACCTCAGTTCTCCAGCTGCAAGTGTAAAGGAGACAAAACACACAGTTCTTCCTTCTTATTCCTAAGAGATATTGTTTCAACAGTGCCTGCAAGCAAAGAGCTATGATCTCTTTTTATTTTCATGAAAGAGCCTCTGTCCAGACGGCAGGTGCAGAATCAGGTTCTGGATTGCACTCAAATCTAATATTTTAAAAGTTATTTTATAAACTTATTAGACTAGTGAAAGAATCAAATGAAGGTCTGAAAACCAAAGTTTTCAAAGTGGAAATCTCCAGTACACAGAGTCAGTAGATTCCTCCTTTGGCTGTGGCTACCCTTGCATGGTACTTGCAGTAGTGTGGACTCTGATCTCAAAAGAGATAAAATAACCAACAATTTTACATTGGGCATTAAATAAATTTAGTATTGATATCCGGTTCTATCTGTCAACTGCCTTTCACTATCTTAATACCATAATTGAAAAAAAATAAAAACACAAATTTACACCTGAAGCATGATTTGTAGTTGTATGTTCTGCTAGGACAGTTAAAAAATCCATTAAGTTCAATCATTTGAGTATTCTGTGTAATAATTTTGAGAAAAGTAGAAAAATGTCATTATCTGGAACAGTTAATTATCCTCAGTTAATATAGAGACTGAATAATTAAAGTTATATTTCAGGAGTGGGAAAAACTGATGAGAGGATTTTTATTAATTGTTTTAAACTTGGGGTCTTCTAAAAGAATTATTTTCCCCCACAAACACACTTTGGCATAATCTTATAGCTTTGTCCACTAAATGCCCAGAGAGCTCTAGTCATGTACATTTACAAATTAAAATAGCTATTATTTTGAATGTAAATAACTATTAATGGATGAAAACAAGCAAGTATCTTTGTAAACTTTCAAAATTCACATTTTTTCTTTTTGCTTCAAAAATTAAAAACCTAATAGTAGCCTCTCATTCAAAAGTAATCAGCAGTGTATCTTCCCCAGCCTATGCTGAATGCAAAGTTAAAAAAAGTCCTTTCCAGTAATCTGAATGTTTGGACAATGACTCAAGATGCAATCACTCTGGCTTTAGCACAAATTTAAACAATCAGAGTATACAAATGACAATAATACCAGCTGGGTAGATGAGGGGGAAGCAGTGGATGTTGTCTACCTTGATTTTTGATACTGTCCCCCACAACATCCTTGTAGCAAAGCTTAGAAAGTATGGGATAGAAGAGTGGATGGATCGGTGGATTAAGAACCGGCTGACTGGCAGAGCTCAGAAGGTTGTGATCAGTGGCACAGAACCTAGTTGGAGGTCTGTAACTAACCATATTCCCCAGGGGTAAGTACTGGGTCCGGTCTTGTTTAACATCTTCATCAATGACCTGGATGTAGGGATAGAGTCCACCCTCAGGAAGTTTGCTGATGACACGAAGTTGGGAGGAGTGGCTGACACACCATTCCACAAGACCTTGACATGCTGGATAGTTGGGGGAAAAGGAACCTGATGAGGTTCAACAAGAGCAAGTGCAGAGTTCTTCACCTGGGGAGGAATAACCACATGCACCAGTACAGGTTAAGGGCTGACCTGCTGGAAAGGAGCTCTGAGGAAAAGGACCTGGGTGTCCTGGTTGGGCAGCAGGTTAGCCATGAGCCAGCAGTGTGCCCTTGTGGCCAAGAAGGCCAACAGTATCCTGGGGTGCATTAAAAAGACCATGACCAGAAGGTCAAGTGAGGTTCTTCTCCCGCTCTACTCTGCTCTGGTGAGGCCGCATCTGGAGTACTGTGTCCAGTTCTGGGCTCTTCAGTTCAAGAAAGACAAGGATCTTCTAAAGAGAGTCTAGCAGAGGGCTGCAAAGATGATTAGGGGCCTGGAGTATCTCCTGTATGAGGAAAGGCTGAGAGAGCTTGGACACTTCCGCCTGGAGGAGGCTGAGAGGTGATCTTAAAAATGCCCATAAATAACTGAAGTGTGGGGGCTAAATGGATGGGGCCTGACTTTTTTCAGTAGTACCCTATGACAGAACAAGGGGCAATGGGCAAAAACTGGAACACCAGAAGTTCCATACAAACCTGAGGAAAAACTTCTTTACTGTGAGGGTAACTGAGCACTGGAAGAGGCTGCCCAGGGAGGTTGTGGAGTCTCCATCTCTGGAGATGTTCAAAACCCATCTGGACACTTTTTTGTGCAACCTGTTGTAGGGAACCTGCTTTAGCAGGGGGCTTGGACTAGATGATGTCCTGAGGTCCCTTCCAACCTCTATGATTCTGTAATTCTGTGATACTTTTTGATAATTGGTAACAGACCAATTAAAGTAATGTGCATTTCTTTCTTTGTTATTATACATTTCTTTAGAAATTATATAAGTGCATGCTACCTTATTTCTTGTAACTACCTTGTCAAATAACTTTATTCCTTCCCAATGGGAAGATTTGGAAATGGTTATTTTTACTTTAACCTTTATGTGACCCCATCTAGTGGGGTTTGACTGTCCTGATCTGTGCTGTCTTCAAGACAGTAATCTTACCTGTCTTTTCAAGTTGAGGTGATCCTATTGCTAGGATCAGTGATGACTTGGTGACCTAGGTAACTGATAATTGCTCGTGAAATAAAACTATGGCTACCAATAAAGGAAGTCTGTCACCCTCTTTTTGTTTAGTAGTTCCATTGGTAATAAAAATTGCACAACGATTAAAAGCAATGATTATATCTTCTGTGCTCTGTGTGGGTACCTCTTCATGCATTAGTAATATGGGTATTCAATAAAACCTTCATCTACTTTCAGCTGACAATTGTTTAACTTTTCTTTACACAGAGGCTCATGTTCTTTTTGCAGCAAGACAAAGCTTAATGGAGATGTTGTGAAATGCTTTCATTGAAGATCTTCTTTAATTATAGATGTCCTGCATGACAAGTTCTTCTTTAGCATATGTTTCTTCACTCCAGGAACATCGGTTTAAGTCAGTGATCAAAGTGTAGTTCACAGAAATACAGTATATTAATAAATCCAACCTTGCTCTCCATAAAATTCCCTCTTCCCCTGAAATTCAGCCCTAGCTTACCTGAATCAATCAGAATATTTAAAGGTGCCATTCGTACCTGGTACAGCCTGTTGAATCACCACAAAAATCAAAAGTAAGTTCAAATCAATTTTACCACTTACTACGTACTACAGGAGTAGATTGGCTATGCTTCTAGTGTTTCTCTTGTGACTCTTCCCTTTTCTGCAGTATACAACATTATCTTCTGTGGAGAAAAAGTGAACCCTATGTAACTGATCACTTTGAAATTTAAAGATTTCAGTTAAAATATTTTGCAATACATCTGTATTTATTCGGCTTTTTGTAATCCACTTTTCTTCAGAGGTTCAGAATGCATGTTTGAAAAACAGGTCAAATCTGAAAATCTTTTCTACATTTTTCACACAGCTATGTTGAAAATGCTTTAAATTAGCATAGTTGTTTTTACAGTGTTTGGAAAATTAAATCTCAAGTGTAGGTACACTGAAAAATATTTCAACCAAGCTTACTCCAAGTGAAAAAGTTTTATTCATTTATTATGTTAGGTAAAGTGTGACTTAAATGTATTGCACAAATGTGCATTTGTGCCCTACACTGGTATAACAGGTGATTTATGTGAAAATGAGGAAATGTTTTCTTAATGAGTATTCGTATAACCTGAGTGAGAAAGTAGTTTTGAGAGACTATTAAATTGCCTCTACCTGTTTGTATCAACAAGGTTTTAATTCTAAAGTGAAAAGGAAGAAATATCCTCCTAAATATGGGCATGACTGGGTCATATATTAGAAAGACTGTGCAGGGAATGATGGGAAATAATTACAGATGCAAAATACATGCTGGATTGCTTTATCACATAACATGGCTGAGTTAACATGGGGTTAGAAACTGATCTGGGTTTGGGAATTATTTTAGGTTTGTTTCCATTACTTTGCAGCTTGTAGTAGTGACAGTAATCTTTGCAGAATGTCATAAAAGGTCATTGTGGAGTTAGCCCTCAGCTGTAACTGTATCTTAATGATGATGTAGAGGTTACAGAAATGTGTAAATAGAATTTTGATTGACAATATAATTTTATTACCTCTTTGGCTATTAAGAGTCAAATGTATTACCTACAGATGCTTACACTTCACACCCTAGAAATTATATGTGATGCATTCACTAAATACACTATTCTGAAAGTTCTTGTATGCTTATGATATACGACAAAACCCAGAGATATATTGTACTCCTCCAAGAGTCTGAAGTCTTCACATCAATCCAGTTAAAGACCTAAGTTTTGAAGCGCTAACCCAGATCACACCAAATCCTTGAATGACAGAGACAGAATTCTCTATATACTGCATCCATAGGATATGCACTCTGTTCTGAGCAGTATCAGCTAGACAGTAAGAAAAACAACAAAATGAACTTAAAATGCAAATTTATTTTTTATTTAACTTATATGCATAATTTTCAACACAATTACATTTAAGTGCTTGCCAACAAAGTACTTGAATAGTAAAGTTGCAAAGCAGTTACAAAAAAAGATTATTTCTCATTAACCCAGTTAAATTCTTACAGGAAGTATTGTGAAGTCACAGGTATAAAAAGCCCTCATATTTATTGATCACATTTGTATAAATTAACCAGAGACTTCTATGAAAATAAAGTATTAGGAAGTATAATATAATTGCATAAAAGTTGAAATGAATTAACTTATCTGGGCAAATATTTTTTCTCAAACTGTAGAGAATATCCTCATTTGGTATAAATTAGTATTAGTCTACTGATATCAGCAGAGATATACAGATTTCAAAAACTAATGCTGCAAACTAACATTTTAAAAGACAAGGTACCTTTAACAAACGTTTGATGTTTTAACATAAAGCTATTTTGACTTCAGCAGGATGTATTCTCTCTCGTCATTAAGAGACAGTCTGAAAGACAACTTTACCGTCCAATGGAAATTCCAGTAACTGGATATTTTTAATAATGTTTCTCACAAAATAAAATAGAAAACTGAGAAAAAAAAATCAAGCCTTTAGACAGATTAAAAGTCTAAGAGAAAATTCAAATCAGAAATGCTGAGATGTTTGTTCACAATATTTTTTATTTACACAGCATTTTTCTTCATACTTGAGCTGAAACACTTTCAAAAACCAGATGTCATATCCTCAGGAATAAGTATGTGTGGTCAAAGGCAACTGTTCAGTTTTGGGTGGGAATATGGGTAAACTGGAGGAAGTCCAAAGGGCAATTTTTTTACAAGCTCCTAAACAGACTTTGTCACTCTGAAAGGTTTATTTATTTATTTAAAAATTTGGATTATTCCCCCTTTCTAAGTGATATACAGTTTGTAAACTTAAGCTTAGGCCTTAGTTTTTAAGAACTCTATTACTTCTTTGTCTATTCATTTCCTTTCATGCTCATCTTTTGTCTGAAAATTTTACATTTTTCTCCTCTCCACCAGCAACTTCTGGAAAGAATCATTACACTTTGTCTAATTTTTTTCAAAACTCATGTAAGAAGAGGTGAAGATGTAAACAAGGGCAGAATTGTCATTATAATGACAAAAGATAGATAGGCACAAATCACCAGCTCCTGTGAAAGGCTCACAGGAGAAACAGACAGCCAGGTTCTGCTCATCTTCTTTGTTAACCCTTCTTCAAGACAACTGAGCGTAATTAGTTAGAGAAAGAATATGCTTACCTAATTTGGAAGTAAAGTCAGCAGAGGAGTTATCAAACGGGGTGTAAATGTGGGGGTTATAGACCCCACCCTTATCAGACCTCTTCAACCATTCTTTCCCATTGATTAAAATCTCATGTCTTTTCCAAAACCAGTTATTTTTCTGTCCTGTACTGACAGGATCATGGGCTCTGGTTGAATCTGCCCTGTTCAGATAAATTTTAAATAATTGACCTAATCTAGTTTTCTAGATTGCAAGTCTGTAATAAGAGAGGAAGAGGTGAAATGGTACATAATCTCCAGAGGTGAAATCATACCAAACCTAGGTAGAATGTCTAAAACTTGTAGACGTCAGTTAGTTGAATTAACAACAGTGAAAGCCATTTCTAACTTTCATAAAGCTACAGTTGGGCTGATGAACACCTATACTGATTATATGCATGAACAACCAGGTTATTCTGCAAAAAAATAATATTCTTTAATTGTTTTGAAGATAAAATATCCTGTCTTAACTTCTTCTGATGTCATGCTTTTCTCTTTTTCACCCAAATAAGGAAACAGGAGAATGTTAGGATTTCCTATTTCCCACAAAATATATATAATATACATGAAATTTTATGTAAATAAGTATATATATAATATACATGAAATTTTATGTTGCATTTTGTATTTGAAGAAACAAGATTAATTAAAGTAATTAATTAAAATTAACTTTTAGTGACATACTTCACAGCATTTTGGTTAGTCATCATAATGCTTATTTTCCCCTGAGCAGACATGTTTGTCCAAGACAAATCCAGCTGAGTCATATTTCATTCTTCTGGTGTATTAGCAAAGTTAAAGTAGTTTGATTATTTTAACTACGTGTTTTGAATGTTGGAATGGATTTCAGCTGTAACTTTTATAATGGATAATTGTAAAAATCTTTTCACTCTTGGTGTGAATTTAGTTTGATAGCTTCATTTTTCACTTCTGTGTACTATGCCAATATGTTTACTTTTTTAAAAAAAAGCCTACTGTGTCTCTCCTCAGTTTTACATCAGTGTAGATCCAGTGAATGGAGGAAAGAGATATTTTTGCTCTAAAGAAATAATAAAAAAAAAAATCATTTCTTCGTGTGTTGACTCCAGAATTTAAATCTTTGAAAATCATTCAGTGCACTGCAGTAGGAAGTCAATTCTCTCTCGGTCTTCCCTCTGAATTTCTAATGTTTTGTTGTAAACTGTAGCATCCTGATACTCCATAAAAGTCTTCAACATAAAGTCCAAACATGTGAAAGAATAAGCACTTTGCATTGTGCATCTCTTTTTGTTGTTTGTTTTTCATATTTCTCATGTCTGATAGATATATTAATACTAATGTGTTAACTTCAAAGGAAAAAAATGCTATTTTAATAATATTTAATATGGATAATTAGCTTACTTAACACCACAATATTAGGAAATTTGGCAAGTTATTTGTTTGTATGTGTTTATTACAAATTTATTTTTTTTTTCTTGCAGCTTGAATATGTTATTAAAGCTGCTCTACATTTTTTCCAAGTTTCACTTTACTTTGTTTGATGAGCAATTTTTACTTCTAATGCACTTGCAAAATGTTGTCATTAAATACATGATGAAAATATTGTATCTGCTTTGATGTAACATTTGATTCCCTAGCTGCAGAAACACCATCTAAATGTGTTAAACTATATATACTTAATGCAAGAGAAAGATTTAAATATGGACAAGAAAAGAAGGATTGGCTGCCTAAAATGGAATAAAAACACGTTTATTTATTTTACACATAAAAGCACTAGCACAGTTTAGTATTTAAATAGTTTGGCTCTGATTTACAGGGAACTGTGTGCAAGAAAGTTTTAATCGTTTAATGATCCATCTTTTCCATGAACAACATTTTTTCCTTGACAACTGTGTTCTGTACATGCATGACAAACTCCAGTATGTGTATTCGTGATAAATTGCTTATACATATGAAAACTTAAAGCCTCCTGAAAATCAGGTCAGTGTGAACAAACAAATGCTGGGTGTTACAGAAAGCGAACCCTCTGACATATTTTTCTGAAGAGGAATGTCTTAATATGGGAAAATCTGCAAATGTCTTCAGTTCCATCTTTGTTTATATTCTTACTCTTATCCAGTTTTAAAAAAATAGCTAATTTTTTTTTGTCTTCCATTGAAGACACTGATAAAGACAAAATTTCTTTTAAGTAAAAAAATTGAGGTCTCCTATGAACAGTTGGTTTCCTTTTACACTCTCTTGCCATCTGTTTCTTTTTACACTTCCCTTCCCTCCCTTCACAATTGTGAAAAGTCTCAGAGATAATGCTTTCAGTATTTTTGTTTTTTCTTGATACAATCAATATTTCTCAGAAAGTTGATCACTCTTGTCTTTTGATTTTTCTTGTACCTTTTTCTGCCTCTATTTTGTTTCCTTCGCCCAAGAGCAGAATACCTTTCCCCTCATGTTCAGTCACCTCACTGCAGAGCAGTAGCAGTGGTCCACTAACACAACTGATCACCTGAAGATGCTGTAAGAACAAATTGCTCTCTCATGGAGGTTTCACTGGGATTAAAGAATTCTTTCCCTAAAAAGAATATGAAGGCCTTCAAAGTCCAAAATCAATCTTTTATCTGGAAAAGAATGACAGCAGGCCCTTTTTAAAAATTGCAAAACTCAGCAGAAAGCAAAAGGTTTGCAAAGAAATCTTACCATGCCCTTTGTGTCCTTGCAGGGCAGGTTAATGTTTCCAGGTCTGCTTTCTCTCAACTCAGTGGCTTTCTGAAGCTGTGGCAAATTCTGCAGAATTCCTTCTGTCCCTACGAAGCTTTTTTTTCTGTCATTCTTGGGAATGTGTTTGCTCCCTTTTCCTCTAATAAGTATGTTAGTCTTTTCTTGTGCTGCACACTCTAACCTTCTCATTACTCTCTGAGCCTTTTCCTCTTCTGGGAGTACAAATTGCTCCAAGGGTAATACAGGATCAATCTCTGACATCAGATGCTGTCTGACCTAGTTGTTTCCTTCTTTAAGGAGGTGCAACACACAAACACAAAACACAAAACACAAAAAGAATAAATTAATCAAACAGATGTTCTTTCTCACATATAACTTATAATAATGCTAAGTATGTTCATAATTAGTGGAAGAATAACTTTGAAATACACTGTGGGACCTATGGTGATTTGCCTTGCCATTTTCATCTTGAGTTCTAACAGTGGAGCAAGATATCAGAAATATCTTGAATAGAAAGGGATATAGAATTTAGAAGAAAGGAAGAAATCTTTTAAATAGTTTTTATTTGTTTTTGAGTCAATGAATATTCCTCACTGCTTCAATTGATTAAAATACTTCTAAGAAATTACTTGCTTTATGCTGGCATTATTTGTCACTGTTAGTATTCTACCATAGAGACAAGGAAGGCTTTTGTTACTATTTTGTTTCAACAAATTGCAACCTTCAGGACAAAGTACTTCTGGGTGTGATGGGCTATCTGAATCACATGACAATGTTTATCCTCCTTGACAGACAAAATGTAAAGCCTGACTAGCAGAGAATCTTAAATACTAAAAAGCAAACTTCTGTATGTTCCTCTTCAGCATGTGAGCATGCTTTCTATGAAGGCATCCAGAGCCTAGAAGTGGAAGTGCCCTGCCTTTTTCTTTGAATTAAGTGTATCAGAAAAAACAAAGTTGTGTTTCTCTCCAGCTAGGATTTATTATACTCTATTTGTGCTGTCTGGGGACTGCTCACATAGCAGATAGCTCCCTCCTTCCTTCACTCGTGCTTCTGTACAGCACCTTCAGTGCTTTACCGGATTCAACCAACTCCACAATCTCCTGTCGTGCTCTCCCAGATTTAGCTCTGCTGCCTGCTTCTTAATGACCTTTTATTGCAAGTCCTCCAGCTCCAACAGTTTGGCAGAGGCTGTACCAGACTGTCTCTCTCCACCTTCCTCCACCCAGAAACTCCTTCCCCATGGTCACATTCCACTTTTCCCAAGAAGCAATTAGACTTTCCCTCCAGAGGGTTCCCCCTGCCACAGGACACTATAGCCTGTGCTAGGAAGTCAGCTTCTTACTGACCAGACACAGCATATTTAACAAAAGATATGATCTGTGGTGAACAGTTTTGCCTTTCATTAGAGATGCATTTATGTAAGGTAGTAGAAAGAATATTAATTGTAACTGTAAAATCTGTGTTTTTTCCCCTGTACTTCTGCTTAGATCTTTTCTGAAGTATAGGCCAGTGTTTCCTCTTTTCAGGACATTTTGGAAAGGATTCAGGATTCGGAAAGGATTCAGAAGATTAGTGTATGTAAAACCACACAAAGTGAATGTTAGTAGTTCTGAGGCACATCATACACAGACTATAAGAATAGCAATCAAAAGGGTATACAGCATTGTAATTAATATAGGACATTGTGAACAGTGTAAGATACATTATCGATGTATTTTAAATAAAAGCTATCAAGCTGTGCATGTTCTTCATAAACTGCCAATGTTAAATATTTTGAAGGGTAGAGTTTTAATGTAAAGGCCTGTAGAAGAAATCATAGGTACGATAAAATGGGAGAGTTCTAAGATGATAGGGAGCTGCTGAGGTGCAGTTCTGTAAGATTCAGAAGGCAAGAATAAAATCTAAAAATCTGATACAGGAGACACAGGCATGACCTCAGATATGCAACAAAGGCTCTCATGTTACTGCTCCTAAAATAACTCAACTCTTGGTATACATGGTGTTAATTTGATTCTGTATATTAACTGAATAGTAACTACAGTCCTTTCTAATGTAGATAACAGTAGCACAACACGAGCAGTCATCTCTGAAAATTCAGTATGTACCTGTTTGTTCCCATGTGATCTGTTCCGGTGATCAGTCAAGCTTCTTCACCCACCACTGTCCCTCGCTAAGCTATCTATGGGTTCCTTTCAGTGGGTTAAAATGGATGGAATCAGAGGTTTCTCTCACAGGTCTCATACAGAGCTGCTGTCAGTGATAGTGGTATGAGGAATTTTTTTTTTTTTTTTTAAGTAACATCTAAATGGAACAATTGCTGCAATGCAGACAGTTTTGAATATGAGTGAAAGCAATATCTGGCAGAAGGAGGATTGTTAGATCTGAAAACTATAAGAAGGTTTCTAACAAATTCACTGATTTTTCTCTTTTTTCATCTCTTGATTGTCCATTAAATATGCTCTTTTGCCAGGATGTATGTCTGGCTGGTCTCACTTCATAGCCTGCAGCTGAAGGTTGGTGTCACATGGTCTAAATCCATTCAGAAGAAGGAAAGTCTTAGACAGGAAAATACAGTGCAGGAATTTGTTGTTGGATGTTTGGGAGGATTATTAACTGCCAGGCAAAATAGTCTGAGTTCTACAAGCGAAGCAGGCAAGTTGCCAACTCATCACAAAGTGAAAACTAAGCTCCAGCCTATTCCTTTGCTCTGTCTCCTCCAATGATTGTAGACTACAATTGAGCACTGGCTAAAGGCTTTGCTGTAAGCAACTACTAAGTGATACATCATTCCAGATATGATCTAGCTGAATTTATTTGTTCATGATTTATTAATTCATAATAAGTAAATCTCTTAATCATTCTAGCCTACAATGCTCCAGTTTGCATCATGAAGCAAACAGTGTTAAAATACAAGAACTAGATTCCTTTTCATTGAAATTAGACTAGGAAACACATTGCAGGAACTCACCTAGCATTTTCCAGCTGGTAAAAGGCATTTATTCCATTAAATTGAACTAGAACTAGCCGATAGTAAGAGCTTAAAATGTATAGTGTATGGGTTTTCCATCCTGACTCAAGATGTTTGCTTGAAATATCTGCTCCTTTTGCATCACAGAACTGCCCAATTGAGGCATTTCAGGTTAATTTTCATTAGAATAAATTGAATTTCTATTTTTGAAAATTTTATGGATAACAATATACATCAGCTGTTCTAATATTTCTTCTAAGGCATTGCGTCAGGCCCTCTGGTCTGTAGTTATCTGGGCTATTTTTTCCTCTTTAGAACATTGACAGAGCATTGGCTCTTCTCTGTTCATCATTTAAGGCTACACTAAACATGGAAAGAGTATTCTTCAGTCAACTCTATGAAGCTCTTGTCCAAGCTGTTTGCCTCTGTTTCTATCACAGCTGGGTCTCTGAATCCTCACTCTGGACTAGGCAGACGTTGTTAACTGTGTTACAAATACAAAAGAGCTCTGGACTAAGCAGTGCTGGTCTGAGAACTAGCTAAAGAGCTCTGCCTTTTGGTTAGCCAGAAGCCAAAAAATATCTAGGGGACATGAGACAATCTGAAAGTACCATATGTTTATTTAATATACAATACGGGTGGCTCGGAATGACCTGGGTGCATTGTGTTATAAGAGGGCACATAAGGGCAATGGTTCCAAATAGAAAGGTAATGGGAACATAAGACACAGATCTGTGTGAAGCCAGGGTTCAGTTTCACAAACTCACAGAACAGCTTTTAAAATAGAAATTAGTATTTTGTATTCCTCAGTTTTATAATACAAGTATACAGACCACTTAGAAATTCCTTTTACATTCAAATAACTTTAAATTTGAACCTCATCTCTGAGTTTTTCTGCCTCTTCTGCTATTAGCTTAAAGCAGTTCACCTGAAATAATCTGTCATCCTTAGATTTGACCCTTTTGTTGAATTAATGCCCCTATCATGAGTGTTTCAGAATTTCAAAGATTTTACTCCACTGCTCTACAAAAATTGCTTAGTGTTTCTTGAATAGTGAAGTCTACCTTCTCCATCACTAGTATGTTTCCAGTTGTGTTAGATTACAATGAAGGTTCATCATCTGCTTTCATTTGGCATTTGCTTCTATTTGGTTTTGTTTGTTTGTTTGTTTCTCCAAAATTAATCTCTGGATATTTTCTAAATATGCCCTACTGAGAATCAGGGAACTCATTGCATTGCCTTAGCTTTGTAGAGTTCTTTTTAATTTACAGAATTTAATTAGCAGCTGCCTAACCCTTAGATTTATCTGTCTATGCTGTTTCTAGCATGTGCAACTAAGAATCAAAAGTTTCCCAGTCACTCTTGTCTGCACTTTGTACACTCAGTTTCTAAATTTGGCTATCAATTGATGCAGAAAGTAACATAAATGCCTTGAGTAGCTGCTTTCTAATAAACTTTGGTACATCAAAGCAGTACAGAGAAAGATGACTTTTGAACATATACTCTCTTCTAAGAAGTCAATTTTTCAGCTGCTGTCCAGCTTCCTGATGGGAGCAAACTGTAAAAAGTTTAGTCAGGAACAAGAAGGCAGAGTAATTGGAAGAAAATCTGCTGTACTGACTTACAGTAATAGTTTGTTCTCACATTAGAACTGGTATAGCTTGCCATTATCTCAAAATGTTCAGACTTTGGATGAACAGTGAATTAGGGAACTGAAAACTAGAGCTTTCTTCTGTTCCATCCAATGAAAACTACATCATGTGTCTAAAACCTTGTAGATTCTGGACATGGAGATAGTTATGTATGTATATATATATGTGTGTGTGTAGAGTGTGCACACAGAGAATGTAATAACTGATGTTTTTAAAGTTCTAGATGTTCATATGGGCATCTCAAATATTCAGGCATTGGGCTACATTAAACACTGAGGCAATGCAGCCTGATAGTACCTCAGCTGCAGCACTGACATTTTTTAATGGTTGTTTTTACTCTCTGGTCTAATCTTATTTGATACTTTCAATAACACTTCAAAGACTCCGTCACAGAAGTTTCAAATCTTGCATCTGGGTAACATACTGAAAATGTAACCTGACAGTAAAGACGAATCTGTCTTAGCTTCTTTTTGTAAAGGGATCAATAACACTTTACACCTAATCTTTATTTCAGATTTTAGGCTTTTAATGCATCATTTGCTCCCTTTTGATACATAGGGAGAAAAAAGTGCTACAAAAGAACAATATAATTTTTCCTTCAATATAATTGACAAGCAACTTTTTCTTTAGCTCTGTGGAAAGAAAAATCTAAGAGTTAGGGTCACGGAAAACATTCAGTTTGTTTTTCAGAAGACTGGGCAAAGGAAATGACTTTTCAATCAATATAAAGCTAGTCAATCAGAGAAAAAGACAAAAACCGAAAAACAGTACAGAGGAAATTGAAAGGCCTTTTGCACTCTATGCACAAGGGTGAAGAAAGCATTTTCCCTAGACTATGCATGAGCAACTGCTCTGCTGGTTGGTTTTCCCCATCTGAATCAGCAGGAGCCAACATGGGGAGAAAGGGAGACAAAAGATGCTGTGGGTCATTGAGTTAACCAGGCTTGTCATCATTAAAGACTTCTGTTTAGGGTCTCCCTCTGTTCCTGCATGCCACCCTGACCACAGTGGAAGGGATGCTTGACATTTGAACTACGAAAGGAAGTCATGGTCTGGGAATTTTTGTCAAATAAAGGAGTCATAGTGAAAATTTTATACAAACATGTTCTAGCCTTCCACTAGGCTTGCTAGAAGATTTTATATATATTTTGTGAATGTATATGAAAATAAGAATGTCTCTAATTATTCACATTACAAACATACCTAGATGGGCCTCTCAGTTACTTAGCACACTTCGGCAGTTTGCAACACGATGAAACACTGCTAAATTCATGACTAGAGAAGTCAGAAGTTTGCTCATAATTACGAAAAAACCTGAAGGCAAAAGGAAAGCAGTACTATTTCTGCAGGAGACAGCTAGCTGAGTATATTATCAGGTGCAGTTAAAAGTATTCAGAGCCTGAACTATGTGATGTTTCTTAATTTCATTTAGGTTTTAGTTTATTATTTTCAAATACAAGAAAGTAAAAACATTAAATCAAAGAATACAGACGAGAAATAACACAGCATCACAGCAGCTATGTGAGAAAATGAATGGTGCTAGAGACAAATGAGACACTATCTCTCTCTTCCAAAACAATATAACTGACATTTTTTGGATGCTTGCTTGAATTTTTATGGGATTTTTATTTTACTCATATGACAACAGGAATCCAAGGCATTGAAATTTATTAGCCCCGTTTTGTACCTTTCACATACTTCTCTGTGATAAAGATGGTTTTCAACCATCATTGCTGAAGGGCTGGTTCATTTCCCCTGTAGTCAGACTTGGAATTCTTAATGACATGGGTTTGGAATTGGAGAATTTTGGATAAAGTGGATTGCTCTTAAGTATGACAAACTTGTTTTCCTCACAGATGTTGAGACTAATCTGGCAGTCCTTAAGTATCAGCTTCATGTCTACTTTGCAGATATCACTTAATTTTCACCTTTCTTATTCAAGTATTGAGAAGATGAGCTAAACCACCACTTCAGTTCAGGGCAGCTCTACCTTTCCCTAACTGACATTTTTATGTCAGCATACCTATTCAGATGAACTGTGCTTCTGGATCACTGCTGTAGATAGCCGGCATGTTCCCCCACTGCTTCCAGTTTGGCACTGCCTACCCTACAGGTGTTAGGTCAGCTATGTACCTGGAGAATGTAGGCTTTTCACTGGTATAATTCAACACAGCACTGCACACCTGCCCTGCATCTCCTTTAATGACAGCCTCTCAGGCCCTATGACACCACTCAGCAGTGCACAGAGTGTGGAAAGAGAGCTGTTATAAAATGCTTCTGCATAACAAAGCCTTTTCCTCTATGGAGAATAAATTTATTTCTTTTTACTGCTCACAAACTAATAGGAAGGTGAATTGTGAGCAGCCAGGTAAGAGTTACCAATGAAATCCATCTCAGCTGGTGCTTCTCATACCCAGCGAGCAATGATTTAAACTTTCTCATTTTAGTTAAAGTCTTTAGAAATATGCACAGCTGCTTAAAGCAACTTTGCTAACAGGGAAAGGAAACACTGCACACCACAAAATGTGTGGATTTTTCAGTTACCTCAGTTAATTGGAAAACTTAGGAAAGTTCAGGAAAAGGTTATCCAAACACTGATTAACCCTCTATCCACTCACAGGACATTGTGTCCTAGATTAATTTGCTAAGAAGAAAAGGCTGAATGAAACCTCAGAGAATTTACCCAATTTTATTTAATCTATGAAGTAGAATTGAAGAATGCCAGATAAGATGCAAGTAAGAACATGAACTAATATAGATTTTAAAATAGAAATGGGGAATTTGACCCAGAAAGGGCAAAGTTAAGAATATTTATGCCATATTTGAGCATATATGCTTACCATTAGGCAGACTTTCTAGCCTAATGCAAAATCAGATAAAAAGTGTAATTTGAAATACATTACCAAAGAAGAGTTGAGAGGTTAAATAGTGCAGTTAATAAATGTAAATAAACAAACCAAGAAGACTGAAGTTCAGCTCATGAATCCAAATTTAAGCAAATACTTCCTATGATGCCTAATGGGAACACTTCGTAGTCATGACCATTTCTTTGAAGCTGATAATCTCATTCTATCAAAGCCACTTAAAACTCTTAATATCAGGCACCTGATCTTAAGAGAGGAAAGTACAAGAACCTGTTGTCCACCCTTAGAGCAAGCTGAAGATATTAGGTGCTCAAATCCTTTAAAACTCAGGTGTTTAATACAAGAATCTCATCCAAGACTGTTAGCACACAGAAAATGTTGCAGGGTTGTTACACATAATCTGCAACCCTTTCATCTCCCTATTCTTCACAAGGGACTGAGACTACCATGAAGTGGAGAAAGTAGATCAGAAAATAGATATTCTCTCTGAATCCAGAAAAATTGTAACTGTTATAATCTGGCTAGAGCAGCAGTTTCCAGCCTGGAAGGTAAAGGTGGGGCAGGGGGCACACAGTGTATAGCTTTTTTGTTCATATGTTTCAGTTCTTCTCTAAAAGAAAAAGATTTGAAAGGGTAGATATTAGATCAGTCATTAGGTTGTCTGTCTGTTTCTCTGTCTAAACTGCCAACAAAAGTCCTGCTATGAGTTATGAAAATGAGAAGGTCATTATACAAACCTGAAAAGTATCAGGGCATTCAAAATGCATCAAAATCCAAAATCCATGGGAGCTAGTATTATTTGCATTAGCCCTATTTTGTTAATGATCAGAGACCTTCAGGCTGTTCCTGAGACAGCACTTCTTCACAGCTCCTCCTTGCATCTTCCTTGGGTATGGGATTGGTGAAGAGTCTTGCCTCACCTCAGAGCACTGCAGCTCCTGTGCAGCACCTTGTCCAGGCTGCACAGGAAAGAACATTCCAGCCATTAAGTACCTGTGCATTATTTCTGCATATTAACATACATATTTTTTTTTCCACTGCCATTTGCCACCCACCATAGTAGATAATATGTCATCAATCAAAAGATTTTTTAAAGGGCTGTAGTCCAACCTTCTTCTACATGTACACAAACCATAGCACTAACTACAAAATATAAGTATACAGAACCAAGAAGTAATTTCCACAGAAAGAAACAATTTCTCCAAATTACTTTTGATTAATAACATTTTATTTCCTGCAAGTATAGGTTCTAGAGTTCATTGTGTCTATGTCTAGGCACTTGAAAACTGCATGCACAGATATTTCTATGTGCACAAAAAGGGTCCCTTTTAGGAAAATACATCTTTATATTTATACAGTCTCTATAATTGATACTGTTCAGACTCCTTTCTTAAGAGAGTACTAAACATTTTCTGTATTGTTGAGTGATTTATAGGCTTTACCACTGTTGCTAAAGATGTTTGTGAATTAAAATCCTTGCTTTTGATGTTTGTAGACAAAATAGGTCCTGAACTTCCCTGTTTATATAATTACATTTTAAAGCATTTTCTTTCGAAGCCATGAGTTACCTCTTAAAATAAACTAATCAAAAAGGAAACAAACTCTTCCAGAACAAGAAGTAGAGAAAATAGATAGACTAGCAATCTTAAAGCAAAAGCTATTTTTTTTCCAATTCCTAACAATTAAAATTACTTTAATAACTTGTTATTAAGTAGAATGTACATAAAAAAGTGTCAGATTCTCAGTGTTAAAAAGTATTCTTTCCACAGTGAAGTCATATGAGACACTGATTGTTGTCATCTCATCACTCCCGTACCTTATTTCCTTAAATACTTTTTGCTTTTGAAAATTGTAATTTATTATTAGATGTGTAACTAGATTAACATTTCATCTTTTTGAGCATCATCTTACATGTTTCATAGAAAATGACTGATTTTGAAAAATGAAGAGGAGATAGGTAGACTCTAGAACTTCCCAGTACTGGCATTATGTAATGAGTCAGTGTACTAGTCTGCAAAATTATAATTTAAATAATAAATAATCACTGTCCTAAGAATCAGCAAAAGTTTAGCCATTCATTAAGTGGAAACATGATCAGGCCAAAAACTAGAGCAAAAATTAACGACACCATTGTGTGGGAAGTCTGGAAACTGACAGGGAATTGCAAGAGCTGGTTTTCAAATGGATACCAGTGCATCAGGGAATCAAAACAGACTATACATGTCCATCCAAGTAAAAGCCAATCTATTTCCAGATCAGCTCTCTTCAACAGAGAAATTTTGTTGTACACATCAGTGGCAGCTGTTAATCTTACCTGTGCAAGGTGGGAATAACATAAAGAAAGTTGGAGAGAAGAGTTCTAGAAGATAGCCACAGATTAGGGAGATATGCCTTAGTCTCCACTGGAGCCATCAGATAGTCATGGAAGTGCCAAATAATCTGGATACTTTCTTATTTTCCTATACTGAATTTCCTATATGCTGGGTTTCTAGGAGCAGACTTCTGAATACAATGGGTGGATACGCACCCCAGTTATCCTGCTGAAGTCAATGTAGTTAGTTTCTCGTGTGCTTTGATGGGGCAGAGGTTTAAGTAGCTGGCTGAACTAAATATAGACTAAGATTTTTAATTTGTATTATTAAATGTAAAATTATCAAGCCCTTTAAAAAAACCAATCACAGCATCTGAAGGTATGCATTTCTGTAGCAATAGATTCCCTGGGCTAGCTAATTTTAGGAACAAAACAATCTAGCATACAAAAACCAGCACTACTACACAAATGGTGTAGCATTAATTAATGTTAGCATGAATCTATTACTGTGCATAAGCCACTGTACAGTTCTTCCTTCTCAAAATCCCATAGAAATTTATTTTTATTTCAGTTTATTTAAGTGTTCTACTTCACTCATTTCATGTCAATCCTGAAATATCTGGGCTGAATTGTGGGACTGTAATGAGATGTACATATATTAGAGAGTACTGCTGTGTAGAAATGGTTTTTGTTGGTTTGGGTTTTTTGTTTGTTTGTTTGTTTTGTTTTTTTCCCCTTGGCCTACTGAATTTTATAAAATGTTTACTAAGAGATGCCCAGTACTCTCACTTCAAATAAAGCAATCAATTCTAAACAGCATTGACTCAGGGGGTAGCCCTCAGCGATAAGCACTAGTCTATTTAGACTGTTCTCTATTCTGTTTAGGCATTTCTTCATTTCAAACTACATGGGGTAAGGGCGGGAGCGAGCACAATGATGTGGCCTCCGTGCTAGGCCTCAGAGCATACCCTGTGACATGGCCCCAGGCTCTTTTCTATTAAGCTGACCTTATGTCTCAAAGCCTTATGACCTGTGACACCACTCAATTGTTATTTAATCAATTCAGTCAAAATTAAAAAGGTGTATTTTTATTTGCCTTAACACCTTTTCTTTCTGGTATTTGTTTTGGTGACCTTTGAGTATTGGATTTCAGCTGTCGATAACACACCGCATGCCAGATTGCTTTTTCTAATAAATAATGAAGGAACTTCTGAGGATTATTTGGATTGCATTGATGTGGGCTAGAAATAGTCTGCAAACATAGCCCAAAAAGAACAATACAGCTGCATATTCTGAGACCATCTCACAGGAAAAACATAAGGAGAAATGGGCTGTAGATACTGACTAAAACCAGAACTCCTCAAATTTTCATACAATTACATATATCGTATCTTTACCTTGAGCTTGAATTAAAAAACAAAGATGTTAAAAAACAAAGATGGGAGAGGTCAGCCATAGACAGCAAAGCCTATTAATTTAATCTTTTGTCTAATTTTGTAAAAAGGATAAAAAACTCTTGTCTCCACCATAGATTAATATTGAATGTTTATACAAATATTTGGGAACAGAATCATAGCTTTCCTTGTCTTTATAATTTAGTGTATTGTATTTAAAAAACATTTCATTTTTTCAGTTATGCCATATACTTAGGTCCTGGTTTGAAGAAGTATTTATGGCTATTGTTATACACGTGCTAAACACTGTACAAGTGTGTGATAATTTCCTGCTTCAGAAATGTACAGTCTTACAATAATAAATGAAACAAAAATGAGTCATGTTTCTTAGAATCTTAGTGACAATAGCCACAAAACAGATGAAGTTACAAAGAACATTTGCATAGTGCTGCATCATCTTTTTGACTTTCCCCATACATTCACAAATAAGGCTCAAGACCAAGCCACACATCAGTGGCTACTTTTGAAATTTCATCTGGTAGTACTTTCTCTTTTTAGGCATTTCTGTGCCATTTTACCCTCTCTCCCCAAGTTGCAATGTGGAATTAAATTCATGCATTAATGCCAATTAACTGTGATTTAAGGGACAGATAATCTTCATTTCATTGATCTGGTAACTGTGACTCTGAATTTAGATCTTTTCCATCCTACAGCCCTCCACATACACAAGCACATATTTATTGTCAGTATTACAGAGCTCCAGGCTTAGCAAAGGCATCAGGAATATAGTTTGACAAAGAAATTTTAATTCTTATGTACCTGAATTTTTTTCTTTCCTTATTTAGAGAAAGCATCAATTTTTATAACAGTGGCAGAAAGAGTACATTCCAGAGCTCCTCTTTTCTGAGCCTAGGCTGTATTGCACTATGCACAATAAGTAATAGCTCCATGTCCTGGGATTTGGCAAGAGCAAGTTTAATCTCTTTGAGCATCCCCAGGAGCTATAAATGGGAGTGGGAAAAGACAGGATTGCACCCCTGTTGCCCTTTCCCCTTCACAGTCTGTGCTCCTCAGGGTTGCACAAGTATTTATAAATTAGTGACATTTATTTATAAAATGCCTGAGACATGCAGCACTTTAATGTATTAAAAAATTACATTAATGTAAACTCAGCTTCATACATCACTGAACATTATTAATTGGGTGTGGGGATGTGTGAAGGGGGATGGGATAATTAGGACTGACTGTCTTTTGAATACCTGCAGTGTAAGCAGAGGAAGTAACACAGACTGAGCTCCTACAAATGTTTCTTGGCAAAAAGAAAAGAACTGAAGCAACAGAACAAGTAGTGTGATCTTCTGTGTTTAGCTTTGGAGGTGTCTGTGTATCTTTTACTCAAAGAAAGACCAGAGCCTGAGGATTAACCAAGTCAACAGTCTATGTAGACAACAATACACTAGGAGTATAACATGGCAAAAACATGATAAAAATATTTGGATTATTCGGTTGGTGAATTTGTAGTAAGTGAAGTAAAATGTGACCCAATGTAGATATGACCCATTCTGTGCACTACTCTTCAGGGTAAATCTTCCCACCCTGAATATTCAGCCTGTACAACTCTGGTTTATGAAAAACTATATGAAATTTAATAGCTTTTGACCTGAAAATATTCACTCTATTCTGCTCTTTTGACAGGAGGTTAGCATATTGGTTTGATAGTCTAAAATTTGAAAGCAATACAATCTTTTTTCCACATATTTGAGTCATGGATTTCTGTTCAACTTCACTTCAGTGCCTGTGTTTTCTTTGACTACTATGTTTCAGATGATACAAAGCTGCAGTCCCACCAGGCAGTCTGTCCCACTCCTGTTCTCTCCTCCCAGCATAGTTTCATGAAGGCCCCGATCCATAGTCTTTGAAAGAGCCATCTATCTGAGGCACTTTTGTAAAAGACAGTGATTTGGAATTCAGGTATCAAGGAACACAAGAATCCACACTTGCATCTCTAGCATCATACAAATGGAAGATATGCAGATATCAAACATCAAAACCATGGCGCAAATAAGAAGACCAGTAAAACTGGTAAAGCTGGAGAAGGTGAGGACTATCAGAGAAGATATATAATGTGGGTAAAAGGCTTAATGAAGAGAGTGGTGACTAGAGTGTGTAAAAATGAGACTATGAATCTGGAGTATGGCAGTAGTTTCTCCAGGTCCGGTATTGAGATATTTCAGTAAGGCAGCAGTTGTATTATTATTAGAGATCTTACCAGTGCACTGGTACCAGTGCAGAAGTACTGATAAAATCAGAGCCAGGATGCATCATCAGTACAGAGGAGAATCACGATATTGCAATGAAAGAATCAGATAGCCTTGAGATCGACAGGAATAGAAGATGAAATTCAACAGCACAAAGTACAAGGTCGGTCACTCAGGGACTAATAACACAAATACTCTGCTATAAGCTGAGAGCTCATCTGTCAGAAATCACCAAGAGGAGAGTGACCTAAACTCTCTAGCTGATCACAGTATGACCATGAGCTGCCAATATGCTATAGCGGTGAAAAAAGACAAATGTGTTTCTGAGGTACAGTATGGAGATATTTCCAGAAAGAATAGGAAAGCATTACTAGCACCATGCAACACGCTAATAAAACCTAATATTGAGGTCCATATACATATTAAAATAAAGGTGAACTGTTACTGGAAACAACACAGAGAAGCACTATTAAGATGATTTGGTACATGAATATAAAAAAAGACACCAAAGTAATTTGGCATGTTTAGCCTAACAAACCAGAGCCTAAAGGAGATTTGATCATTGTCTATAAATACATATCAAGATAAACACAAGGGAGAGAGGGGAATTATTTAAGCTGAATGCCAGTTTTGGCATGAAAAGAAATAGGTAAGTACATTTATGCTGGAAATTAGAAAGAAGGATTTTATCTAGCACAGCAATCACTCCCTGGAAGAGCTTCCCAAGCATGGTAAAGGTGTAGAGGATGAGGAACAAAAAACTAATTGCTTTTAAGGTGGAGTTTGATAAGTATAAAAAGATTATATGATATGGTTGCTTGCAAAAGCATGGAATTGGACTTGGTCCCCACATTCTCTTCCAACTCCAGATTCCAAACATATGCCGCAAATCCTCAGAACTATTATCGTGAGGTTTGTACCAGTAAGAAAGGCAGATTCCCTGAGTAAGGAGACAATTATTAAAACCTTCCTTGTAATAAAATGTCCAGGATTAGTTACTGTTATGTGGCTGAATAAGAGTATCAGGTACACCTCAAGGGAAAAAAACCACCATCTTGCCTTGAAATATTCTCTTGATAAAAAAATCAGTATGACCTCTGGTCAGTTATTCAGTTAGTTAATTGCTGTCACTTAAAAAAAAAAAAAATTTGTAAAGGTCTCATGTTTAATTCAAATGCTTCAGACTTCCAGGGACTTGTATTTACAACACTTTACTAGAATGAATCCTTTTTTGTAATGTCTCTGTATATTTTTATTCACATTTCTGTTTATTTATTTTAAGATTAATTGCACAGAAATGTCCTACTTATTTCTTAGGCTAACGGAATGGAAAATACAACTCTTCCTCCAAACATGGTGTTCAGTATTTGTTCTTTTCTTTTAATGATGGAGGCTACTGGGAGCTGATGCAACAAGCATGCAAGATCAGCATTACTCATATATAACGCTGGATGGTGTTGGACATTGGTAATCATTAGTTAGTTCTTCTTCCAGTTATAGGATTGTTGACATGCAAGGCAACAATAATGATGAAGTTGTCAGAGTATGAGGTATGGCTGTAGACATAGCAACTACCAATCACTGTTGCTTGTTGAGTGCAATTCCATGGAAATCTGCTTGTTACTAAGATTTTTATAACCAGTGGAAAAAAATAGGGTTTGTTTTTTGGAAATAAATAACGAGCCAGCATTAAGAAAAAACAACATTCCTGCTCAATGCTAGAAGGGACTCTGATGTTGTCATAGGCGTAGAACAAGAATAGTGAGTGTGAATGTAAATGACTACAGATAAAAAAGGTAATGCTTTGTTTTTATCTTTGTCATCAGTATTCTTCAGCAGGCAAGAAGGAAGAGAGTTGCAGTTTCGGTGCTTGCAGTTCCTTCTTTTCTCCATGTGTCTGTGTCTGCCTTACTGTGCCCCTGTGCTCTGTGGGTTACTTGGGATATAAGCCACAGTGGAGACCACACTGTCCATCTCAGGAACGTCTAGTCCTCAGTAAGTTCTCAGGGAATTATCACCCCACCACTGTAGATGCACTTAGTGCAGTCAATAGCTGTTCTTTAAAAACCATTTATTTTAGTTATACTTCTAAATTTCAGAGATACCTGCCATGACAACCACTACCTTAGCCCATAGCAACAAGCAACAAGCATGTGCTTATGACTGTATCTCATAAGCACATGCAGGAGGCTGACTTCCTGCACAGGGTTTTACAAAGGCCTATGTATGATGTTTTTCATCAGAACTACCTTAATTCTTTGTGTGAAATTTCCTGAAAAGGTTAGATGGCAGTGGCCCAGAGCAGCTTTACATAACTGTTCCTAATCCTTAGAAAAGCTAAGATGACTTGGAACAAAACTCAAAAATCTCCAAGAAAACATGGTGTACATTATTTTATTCCATGCAAGAAATTTCTATTCTTAAAAGTCTAAAGAGGGCTTTTTTTTTTTTTTTTTTTTTCTTTTCACAATGAAGAAAAGACTTAAGAGTGCTGGTATTGCCTATCATGTTTAGGAGACGATAAATAACCTGTTTTTAATGATCAAGAATTTTGACCAAACACTGACTTTCTAGAGACTAAAAAGTACAAGTGTAGAAATTGGCTTGTGTTAGGAAGAAATTTGTTACTGCCCTGACTAGATTAACCATGGTAATTGGCACTGTTTTTTTTTTAACATATTGTGCAGTGCTTTGCAGGCGGTAGTAATAAATAATGTGCACTTAGCTGCACTATTGGTCATTCGCAGTCCTATCACAGCAACCTCCCCCCATTCAGGGAAGATAAATGTGATTTAAATTAATAGCCAGTCCTAAATAACTCCTCAGCTGGTAAACGATGCATTTATCAGGCACAGACAGGCAGTGTCCTTTGATTCATGGTCCCCCTCTTACAATGTGAAGGGTGCGTACAAAAATTGTTATTACTTTTTAATAAAGTGTAGCAGTCAGTCTTCAGTCATTTATCAGAAACTGAGGCATTCTGACAAACAGAAATATCTTAGCAGTGGATGAATGAGAGGGATAAAGGACACATTTCTCAACAAAAATAATCACTGCTTAAATAATCTCATAAAAGTCAGCTTCTAAGTACCCTGAAATAAATGTATCCAGCTGAAAGATACAGACTCCATGTGCTGTTATACTAAAGCCTAAACCAACTATTAGAATATTCACCTGCACACAGAAAGGAAAAAAAAAAGTGGTTTAAATCACCATTTTATATGGCAGCAATTCAAATAAAAATAGTGGTCAGCTAAATAGCAAATTCCCCAGTATATTTTACTTTTAGTTTCTAAGTAGCTAGCACAAGTTTTTTCCCTATCTGTAATTTTTAAATTATTTATTCTCATAAATAAATGAATTTGGAGTTAAAAGCCTTAAGAGAATGAAGCAACTTATAAGTAAATGTAATTTAAAATGTTTTACAGCTTATGCATTTTTTTATATTCTTTTAGTATTTCAAACTTTACTGTTCTTACAGTTTAGGCACCTGCTCAGGATATGGCAGTGCAAAGTTTTCCTGTGCAGGAAGGATACCTGAGGAGACAGAGAAGGCAGTTCTTGGCAGGTGAAAGTCCATACTTGACATGTGTGAATGGAGGGCAGGGTGTGTAAGCTGCCATTCATCCATGTGTTTCCCATGCACAGACTTCAACTCACAGGGTCACTCAGATAACAGTGAGAAGGTCAGATCTCACACTTTTAACATAAACCTTTCTAGAATCACTGTGTTAACATGGGACTTGGTTCTTCTGCATGCTACAAAGTTTGGTGTGGTATTACTGCTGCAAAGTGAGGCAGTTTATTTTGTTAGAGATGTAACACAAGGAGTGTTTAACTGAAATGGTCTGAGTATAATCAGCATCTAATGGTATGCCTAGGGTAAAGTTTTCCAGTCATTGCTAAGTGCTGTTCAGGGCCCTCTTTGCTACTGGGCTCTGGACACACAGCACTACCCCTGCAGAAGATGAACCATGAGGTATTGCTAACACTGCCATCTCACTTTGCTCACGTCACCTCCACCCATTCCTCCCCACCCCAGCACCTCATCCATCTTCTCACAAATCCCACAGGGGAGTAACAGTGTGGATTTGCTGGCATGGGAGCACAGGAAAGCTGCTTGTAGCTTCCCACCAGTTTTTCTCTGCCTTTGACCTCTGGGAATTAAAAGCCACATCATGGTCCAGACTCCCCAGAAATCAACCACTGCTCATGTACTTACATCAGAAGTGACTGGAAAGGCAGCCTGATGTAGGGTCATGCTTGCCATAACATCAACTGGCTCAACATTTTTCTGAGCCTGCCTTTGGGATACTGTACTCCATCACTGTTTATAGGCATAGCTGTTCTACAGGTAAAGCGCTTCGGATCACCTTGGAATGACTACATAGAGTTCTTGGGGTTTGCAGGATGGGTACAATTTGTCTATGTGTATAGAAATGGCATCTGTAGTTGTTCTTAGTGGGAATTGCAGTCATTAATTTTATCTCATAAACACACCAAAGAACTGCTTTGGAAAACAAAGTGTTTAAAAGTAATTGGTCTTTCCTTCCTCCCCTGCTCATAGCCCTGCTGAGAACATTTTGGATCCAGGATCAAGGTTGCAGGTGGAGGTAGCTGGGAGATTCCTCTGGCTACTTCTGCTTATCTTTGGTACCTTGGGGGTGGAGGAGAGGTGGGCCAGGACAGAAGGATGGTGCTGCAGGCCTGAGGGGCTGGGGGAGGATGAGAGATGCTGGTTGGTGGGGGAGTGTCTTGGGTGAGGCGAGGGGAAGGAGGAGGAAAGAGAGGAGTGGCAGGGCAAGAAGAGGTGGAGGTGGAGGTGGAGGTGGAAGTGGGGTTGGAGTTACAGGAGGTCAAGGAGAGGCTGGAGGAGGAGGACTTGTGAAGAATCAATCTTGGAAGTTTCCTTCCCATATCCATCCTATCTTGATCCAGTCAGAGCTCAACCAGAAGCATGTGGAGCTGCAGTTTTGTCTTTTTGCTGTCATGCCGCAGATCATTGCTGCTTGATTCCGGCCATTCCTCTGTACCTTGGAGCAAGGCTACATAGAAGGTCATGTAACAGTCTTCAGCAGTTGCAGACTTCCTACCAGCTAATGTAAGGAAACTTTTGTTAAATCCTGTTCAGGCAGGAGCTATGCTCGTGGATCAATTAAGACTTTTGTTCCTCTTCCCCTGTTTAACTTTTAACATTATTTTGGTTGATGTCATCCTTTAGAAAAGAGATGAGTGCAAAGTCATCTGGTAGTACCCTTCAAAAGATAGAGGCCCGGTCACTAATGTATCTGTTTATATCACAGTGAAAGAAGACCACTGTTTGTACCTGGTCATAAACACAGAGTAGTCTGCCCTCCTTCTCATACTCTGTTCCTTTGTAGAGAAGGAATTGCAGCTACTGGGTGGAGACAGTATTGTCAATGACCTTTCAGCCAGGTATTTCACTTGTATGAAAACACCCTCATGATGCCCGGTGCTGACACCAGCATCGTCAGGGAAGTTGTGTGCTCATATGAAGTGCTACTTTTCAGAAATCCTGTATTATCTTCAAAATTTCATTTGATGTTTGAAGCATCCAAAGCTGCTGCTCTGAGACAAAAAGATCCCTTTAGAAAAAGTCCCTGAAGGCCACAAGAAGAATCACAGATTGCATAAACAAGTTTAAAAAATACAAAAAAAAGATCTGAACATTGAGGCATTCATTTTTTACGAACTATGTCATGTTATCCTTGTAGAATGGGGGAATAGTTACACAGGTTTTTATATTGCATTATTTGAGTCTCATCCAACAGTTTGTGTCTGGGCCTAAAGCAGTGGACTGGAATTAAAAAAGAAAGAAGAGTTTTATCATTAATTTCACTGTATTATTGAAAATATATGGCATTTTTCTGTGCTTAATAAGCAAATATTTAGAGAAATCAATATGCTTATAAATAATAAAAAGCATTCTGAGGAAGTGATAATTAAGACTCATGTTTGGGTTAAATAAGGATTAAAGTCTACTAGTAGGAACAATTGTTTGTAATGCAATCTTATTGGCTGCAGCTGGTATAAATGTGTGAGGATATAACCCAGCCTTTGTGCTGAAAAATGATTTGAAATAACAGTCAGGGTATAAGAATGAGTATTGGAAAATAAGTTCTGGATAATAGAATATATTAAACTTCAGAATAGTCTCACATGAGAAATGCTGGAAGCCACCTGAGAAATTTAAAATAAAAATGGTCAAAATACCCAAAAACGATTGGCAAGGAATGATTCAACATTGTCTAGGAAGCAGAATGACAGGTCATATTTTAAGGAAGACATTAATAAACTATTTTTAAAATGTCAGTTTGAAAGCTGATATTCCAATATACTAACATATTACTCTTGGTTATTCACTAATTATGATTTAGAATTGTTATGTATTTCTTTTGGTGATCCTCCCTCACCAAATTACAAACAAGCAAGAAAAGGATGTAAGTTTGAGGTGACAGTTTTGAATATTGGGCCTATTTACTTCTTTCTCTGCTTGTATTTTCATGCTGATATTATGTGTTCAGTTTTTTGCTGAGAACATGATTTAATCAAGTGGAAAGTGGCATTTAAGAAAAAGTCTATTTAATGGAATTGATCATGATGAAACAGCCTCTACAAAGTTCAAAATCCACAGATGGCCTAAACCTGATATTAGTTGTTTTCCTTTCATTTTAAATACATTTGTCTTCTGTCACTGTTTCTTCTGTGGGCAAGAAGATTTTACTTAAATTCACTCAAAGTGAGAAAGTAATCCTACAGTTCTACACCATAATATTTTGCCTATATTGGTGACAGTAATGCAAACATTATAAATACCAAATATTTGTCCATGTTCAGGATGGCATAACTGAAAATAAAAACATTGAATATATCATTTTTTTTTCATTTTTCTACTGGAATTAGTAGAGATAATCCACTCTTAATATATAGACATTAGCCTGACTGAGTAATTTACAAATGAGGAACTGTTTCCCCACTTTCTGTTAAGTCTTTATAGACCAGTTATATGCTGATCTGGTTGCTTCACTTAAAACTCTTCTAAGAATTTGAAGACACTGAGATCTAACATCTATGTTATAAATAATAGAGAAAGGAATATTAAATTTGAGAAAAACAGAGATTGGGAAGAAATATTAATTTACTTTTTTTTTCTTCTCTTCAGAAAATTTCACTCTTTTTGTTTCTATTTGAGGTGCACTCTTTTTAAACCAAATTTTCTGCATTTAAAATGCCATAAAACTATTAAACTATTATTCTAAACTTTGTCTAGTTCCCTTGACCAACATTAAAATTCTTCTCTTTAAGATATCAGTGAGTATCTTCAGCCAAATATGTAATTTTCTGCTCTTCCTTTCACAAGCATTATCACCTTATAACACTCCGTGCTGGAAATAAACAGCAAACATTTTGAATTGAAAATGTGTCCTGGTGCATTAAAACAACAACAGCAGCAGCATCTCACTCTTTTATGCTGGAATAAATTAGCCCTTTAATTTAGTTGCATGAAAAAAATACAACCTAGATGCAATTCTCTTGTGTATAGACCAACATTAAGCCTCATACACAGGTAACAGTCAATCCATTAACCTTTGCTTTGAGCTTAACCTGTGTGTCCCTTGCATCACAGTTGTTCCTCCTTTTAATACCTTTTCCTTAATAGTTGCTCACCCACAACTGAAAAGGGCAGAGCAGCTTCTCATGACATTGACTGTGCCACTGCAATAATAAGCTTCTCTTTTCTTTTTTTCCCACCTCCTGCCTCACTATGGTGTCAGCAACCATTTTTTAGCGGGGGAGGTAATCTAAAAAGAGCTGTAGAGGCAGAGGTCATGTTAAACTGTAACGCAAATGTTATTCCTCGATTATCTAGCTGGGGTAAATGTCAACTGCTTCGGGCTAAAGCAATTGGAAAAGCAGAGTGTGTGAATCTAACAAAGGGAGAGAGAGAGAGACACAAGGAGGGCAAGCTGGGGGAAGGGGAATTTAAACCCGACCTAGCTTGATGGCTGGTGTGTTAAACCAGCACTTCTCTGTATTTCTTTTCTCTGGTGGACAGCCATGCCGTATCAGTTGCATGTGGTCTGAGTGGAACTTTCCTCACCTGTTCTTTTGTAATAAGTGTGTCTGTAACAGAAATTGTGCATCGAGGCAGTTGCTTAAATGGCATTTAAACACTTGAGGGATCACTGCTTGTCCCACTTGCTGAAGAAATAATAATAAATAATACGGGAATAAAGATATAGTTAATTCTGTGGAACAATAAGACATGTTGAAATTAATTAATATACTTTGCACTTTCAAGAAGGAAAGCATGATATGGCATTGTTTATAGTTATTGTTATATGTAATACAACTTGAAAAAAATACATGTTAAAGTGAGCATTCTTGATATGACTAAAAAATATATTTATTAGCCATTAATGAACACATTCAGTGCTGAACATACCAGATTCTTTTCTCAGTTTTCTATCATCATGTATCCTTATTACTTGAGCCACTGATTCCTACTGTTGATTGAAAAATAGACACTTAAATAAAAATATTACATGTTAATGCAAAATTAATATTGAAACAATAAATACAATGAGTCAGAAGTTCTGACGTAATTTTTTGAAAGGCAGGAAAAAAACCACCATATCCTCCTTTACTCCCTCACACCCTTTCCCCCTCTGGATGTGGCAATTTCAATTATTCTGTAAAGGAGGTATTACAACTGGTACACTGAACTGGAGTGAGCAGTCTGATGGTATTGTTGCATGTTTAAGGAGTTTCTGCTTATCAGTTGAGATGCAGAAACCACTAGTATGGTTCGTCATCACCTATTTCAATACAAAGTTAAGTAAAGGGATTTAGAATGTCATTGGAAATTTACTGTTTTAATAGACAGCTAAAAACACAATTCTTAAACTACCCAAACACAGTCCTCAAAGTGAACCCACAGCACTTGTGTCCCGACTCTGAGTTCCACTGGCAGCTGGACGGAGGGGCAGACTCACAGGTAATTGGCTCCCTAAACATTACAAGTGTCTGTATTTTGGATTGAAGAGTTATTCCCAACACCCTAAACTTCCTCCAACAATGAAGATGACCATACTGTAGCTTATGTTCATTTGTATCACCTATTTGTGTAGCACTGATCAAACCAGGTCTATACTATGAAATTGCTCTACCAGCATACTTGTGATCATAAAATATCCAAGCCAAAGCTACTTCACTCACCAAGAGCTATTGTTCATTTAGTAGCCAGCAGATTCAGTAAAGTGGTTATTTCCTTTTGCATGACACCTTGTAGACTGCATCTGTCCTCCCTACATAAGAAAGTTATTGATAAACTAGAATAAGTTCAGCATAGGTCCAACAAGATGCCTAGGGTTCTTGAACATTTTACCTGTGTGAAAAGACTGAGGAAAAAGAACTTGTTCAGCCTGGAGGGGAAAGGGCTTTGTGGGGTGACCTAATAGCAGCTTTTCAATTCCCAAAATGAAGTTATTAAGAAGAAGGAGTCAGGCTTTTGACTGAGTTGCATCATGGGAGAACAAATGGCAATGGTCATAAATTGAAACAGTGGGTTTCTGACTTAAGGCAAAATATTTTCACCCAGAGAACATTCAAGCACTGGAAGAAGTTGCCTAGGGGTTACCCTGAGAGGCTGTGCAGTCTCCCTCCTAGAGGTTTAGAAGATTGGATAAAACCCTGGGCAACCTGGTCCGATTTCATAGCTGAACCTGCTTTGAACAGGCAGTTGAACTGGAGACCTCTAGAGCTGTCTTCTAACCTGATAATTCTACTTTGTGATTCTAGTTTGTGTTTTTGGAAAGGAATTGTAAAAAAAAAATAAAACAAAACATACTTCTGCTTTACATTTGCACAACTTTCTCTTGAGCCATGAAACAGTATGAGAAAGTCATATCAACAGAATATGTGTCATTTACAACATGTCAAAAACATTTACAGTTTTCAGTCATTTCACAAAAATGACTTTTCAGTCATTTCACATAAATGGTCTTAGCTTTTCAATAGTCTTCTAGAGCTGTATTTTATCTTTAGTACGTCAAAACATGCCGGGAAACAAAAGACCTTGAGTAATGTTGACTTGATATGAGCGCTTGACTCACTGTGACACACAAGGCATATCTGAATATAACCAATTATTTTGTACAGCTGGAGGGAGAAGCAGCCTGGGATAGTGTCATGGCTTCCATGGAGGCCAAGAAACTACTGGCAAGCAGTCAAGTAGTATTTTTAGCAAGTGTCAAATCTGTCTAACAGTTTCTTCTGAAAAATGATGCTGGGATTGTGCTCCATTCCTATGGAATGGAGAGCAAGAGGAAGAAGCAGGTAAATGCTAAATTCACACTTTAACTTAGGTCTAGTGGTACGGCTTTTTAAAGTAAAAAATTAACCATGGCCTCTGCTTTAAAATCTACTTCTATTCCATTGTTTTCTTTTCCATATTATTGTGATCAGATAAGTTATATAATCATTTGCCTATATGAAGCATGCCTGAAAGTTGCTTTTGGGTTTCCAGATTAAGTGATGAGCTTGTTTCCTGGTGGTGACAGGAGCTAACAAAACAAATATACAGAAATCCATTACAACAAATTCACCCAAGCAACCTGAGTCAATCTCTCAATGCACTTCCCTCATTGGGGAAAGTAATCAATGACTTGGTGATAAAATTAAAGATTTTTTTTTTAAAAAAGAATTTTTTTTAATGATCATAGTAGTATGATGAAAAATGCACAGTAGTATCTAACAGCCTCCTAATCTATTTCTAGTAAGTACATATGTGCATCATTAACTTTGCTTATGTAGGGTCATCCCTATGAAAATTAATAGGGTTTTTCATATGCTTTCAGAAAAAATCACACTTGTACCTTAGAAGATTTTAGAAATTCAGAAAGAAAATCAGCAACATTGGTTGAAACTAATTTACAGTCAGAAATTTTGGATGGAAAAACAAATGTAGTTTTAAAATGTCTGGCACTACTTCCTTTGTTGCTAATTATTTTTTTAATTACTCTAATTTAGGAAAGCATAGCTG
Source organism: Caprimulgus europaeus (assembly GCA_907165065.1). The sequence goes on from OU015525.1 coordinate 67,325,967, forward strand.
TTGCAAACAGAAGATAGTGTGCAATGAACTGGCTAGCATTATTAGGTCTTCCAGATTTATTACATTTTAATTCACGAACTAATAAAAAAAAGGAAGATTAAGACTGACTTCTGAAAAAAAAGATTTTAGGACTTTTACACTTTAAATTTTGGGAAAAAAAAATTAAATGGTGGTAGGTGAATGTGGAGAGGTGACTAAGTTCCTGGCAATAAGTATCTGCATTGCTAGAAGATTCCCAATATTTCATGACTCTAATTTAGATGATGATAAAATAGAAAAACTGTAAGTCAAAGTTTGATGAATACTAGTGAGAAATAAGGTACACTTTTGCTATCTAACACAGATAGTCTAAGAGATTTGGACCTGATATAGGAATCACCTGGTAAAATTCTATGATCATCAGAATAAAAGAGAAAATCTGATAAAGTAATTATTAAGTCTATCAAATCTGTGAATCAGAGGCATGAGTAGTTTTACTTCCACTGAGTGCAGTGCAGCAAACCTCCTTCACAAAACATAGAGGCAGAGCCTTGACATGTTCTGATGTAATATCATGACTGAATTATTCAGTATATTAATTGGCATGAAAATTCTTGCACATCATAAACTGTTATCATTAATATTGTGGACTTCACAAACAGGACAGTAGAAATATTTATGAAACTCGGGCATCAAAGTAGTTTCTTTTTATCTCTCCCTTCACCCAGCCCTAGTAAAGCCTAATTGAAATACAATAATTATAAATGAGCTTAGCTTCTCAATTTAATTTCCTTGTGAGTAGTTTCATTTATTTTTCTTAGGCTTTGTTAACATGTTTTAATTAAAAGACTTAACAAAGCTCAAGATACAACGTGCTATTAGGTACAGGAACATAATGGGACATATTTACAGAGAACTGGTGAGCCTCTTTTTATGAGTTTGCCTGTTTGTGCAGTTGAGAGAGTAAATTTACTCATGAATCTGAGGAATATTATCATGTAGGAAGCAAGGTCCCAGAAACAGGTTTTTTCTAAGTTCAGTTCAAGCAACATTTGACAAAAAGAATTCTGCATTTTTATCACTAGATTTTACTAAATTTAAAAGTAAATTCCACTCATAGAAAGACAGCCTTAAACCATATTAGCATGAAAGTCATACTAAAAAGTATTTTTTCAGCAGTCACAAAATGACATCTGCAAGAAGGCTAACCCCAGATTAACCAAATATCCACCAAGATTCACTTATGGTGAAAACAGCATAGCAAGTCAACTACTTAGCTCGAGGCACTAAGAGGTAGATAAATAATTCCAAACATCAACATCTGTGCCCTACAGCTCTCTCAGTCTTCTCAACTCATTGCTAGAAAATATTAAAATGAAGCACAGATATTACTTTACTCTGAAACTATTGAAGGTATAAAGACAGAGGGAATATTGAAAGTCTTGGTTTGGGAGACTAATTGAATATATCGATAATACTGGGAGAGCCAGCCTCTCAGAGAAGAAACTAAAGGAGGATCTCAGGCTGCTTTTTGAAATTTCCGTGGAATTATCACAGGCAAAATTGTTTTAGCCAAATAAATGCTCTTATTGGGGAAGACATAAAGAACAATTTACTACAGAATCTGTCACTGCAGTTTGAACATGCAGTCGAAACAGGCTTAGTAGAAACCATTATAACTGCTATAGCTTTTACACTGATAAGATTATTTTGGGATTAAATTTCTTAAGAAGTTGTACCCAATGAAGAAATATGTGGTCTAAGACTAAAGAGGTAAATTTCTCTAATTGTTCTAACAGAAACTATCCAACAAGCTCAAGTTCCTGTTGTACCTAGACCAAAATAATAATTTTGACAATGCAACATGAAAGAAAAAATTATGATGACAAAAAATGTGGATTATTTATTCTTATGAAAAATATAATAATCTATTTCCAGAGGGTCACATACTTGTGAACATCTTCTGGTTTCAATGATCCATTGAAATGTCTTGAATATGTAAATATATCCATGCATTTCTCATGTTTAATGCATGCTTTGTGTGAACTTGGATTGTATAAAAAGAATTAAGGTACTGTCATGCATGACTCATTCAAAATGTGCAGAAATACTAATCTTTTCATTTGTTAAGCATCTTTATTTTTTTGAAATCATACATGCATTCCAAAGAAAAGAAAAACTGCCCTTTGCTCTCATCAGTCTTTCTCACATTAAAAAAAAAAAAAAAAAAAAAAAAAAAAAGACTGAGCAAGGAGACTGAAGGAATCTCCCTTTATTCCAGATGCTCAGCATAATTTTCCTTTTTTAAATTCTGCTTTGTCCCATCTCCAATTTCAACTAAAACAGAAACAACCTACTTGAAATATTTGCCAGAGTTATTTCCCTATGAAACCTTGTGCTTATCCCACAGAATGCTTTCAAGGTACATGTAAGCAAAAATTCAGGTAGATTTCAGCTTTTGAGGTTTTGCTAATTTGCTTTGTTATTAAATGCTCCGGAATGTTTCAGCCTCAAGAATTCTTTTTAATTTCATCATGGTAGGCATGGTGCTCTCACTAATTTGTCAGTTGCATAGATATAAGAAAGGTGTTACTCAGAGAAAGCCTACAGTGAAGCAAAGCAAAGTGAATACAGAGGGAATACATTTTGTGTGACATAATAGATCTCTCTGGCTTCTTTAAGCATTATATGATGTAGTACAAACTAAAGGGAGATTGCACCGGCCATATATGCATAGCCAAAAAGATGAAAATCTGATAAAACTCCTTTGTGTGAGAAAATGCAAAGGAAAAAGGCTACATATGTTGGAAGACAACCTGGCGAAGCCTAGTAAAAAGCCTGTGTAAACTGCAGAACTTCCATTTGCTCCTCTAAATGGATGACAGACAAAGTCCTGAGGAGCACTATTTGCTGCTGAAATTCTTCCTAGCTAATACATCTTGTGAGTCCTGCTAAGTCTTACCCTTTTCCAAGGCTGTTTCCTTTGTTTTAAAAAAATGAAAAATGGAAAGACAAATAAACAAATCATAAGACCCAGAAGCCTTCTCTTGAGGGCTCATAATCGTGAAATATGTTTTTTTCTTTATGATCTTCAACAAGAGCAGTAAAACAAATGAACAAACCTCAGAATTATTATTCTCCATTTACCAAGTCTAAGGCAGAGTCCCTGTGGTTGGTCCAAAGAAATCCTTCCCACCTATTTGCTCCATGGATAAAACAGAGACCGTGCTTAATCTCCCTGTGTGCTGACGTTTGCTGTGCCTGAAGTTCTGCTCCTGGTGTACGCTCCTCGGTCTGCAGTGTGTTTGGCACCTTCCTTCTCACCATGTGGAGTCCTGTTTGGGACAAGCAAGTCAGTATTGGTCCTAGTGCCTGTCTCCTGAAGAGCTTAATGTGGTAGACATTCTCACATAATCAGTCAACCTCTACACAAAGGCTTCCTTCCAAATTGTGGCAAAAGTAGAAGCCCCTATAAAGCAAGAAAAGCTTTATGTAATTAGTCAGTGGGTAGAGAAAATGACATGGCTAGATGCAGTTTTCAGCTGAAAGCAGTTCAAAACCATGTCTCTCCTCTCTCAAAAGCACTCTTTAAACAGTGCTAGGCAGGAAAATAAATACATTTTTTCTCACGCTGAATTTTTTTCTTTTTATGCTACATTTAAAAACACCTTAGTTGGAAGGTGGCTAGGTTTGAAAGCCATTCACTAGCCTCATGGCTTGCACTTTCACTCAAGAAAGTAAGGAAATGGGATAAAAGAGCTGGAATCCAGGTTCTGCTAGAGGACCTCCTTATAGGTTTTAGGCAAGACCTTTGTAACAGCAACCACACAACTATTTGGAACAGGAGTTTGAAACGAGTTAAGTTTCAAGAACCTCTGCACTTCCAGCATCAGGAGAAGATCAGAGGGTCAACACAGTGGGATGGTTAGAGCACACAGGTTGAGTTGAAATTTTATTGTGGAGTCCAGGTATTTATTTATCCAGATAAACACAGTTTCAACTTTCAACTTTCTGTTTCTAGATTTGTCACATACTAGGAGGGTTTGTTCATATTGCTTTTGAAAAGAAAACATGATTTATAAATTCATGTAGTCATATTTGATTTAATGATCTTTCCAGAAAGGGTCAGGTCCTTACATTGTGAGAGGAGTACTTGTGTACTAGCAGTCAGGTCTTTGCTACCATCAATGAAAACTTTTTTTTTTAAAAAAAAAAGTAAGAATAAAAAAGTAGCAAAAGCATTCTCTGCAGGAAGTAAGGTAGCACTGTGAAGTTCTGAGTAACTAATTAGCATAACTGATAGAAAGGAGCACACAGTGAAACATAAGTGCTAGTACCTTTAAGTAAGGATCTAAGTGCTCAAAAGGGAGATCTGGTAATTTGCACTGAGTAAGAGTATCTGTGGCATGTCTCAAGAGGTTGTTTCTGAGGAATAACATTTTCTTTTCCTGGCCATCCTCTTCATTCAAAACAAAAATTGTGTGGGCAGTTATTCACTCTCTAACTGAAGCTCGTATCTGGAAGGTGAGAAATTGCATCTGTGGAAAATGAAAGCGCATCAGGTGAAAACATCTCATCTGTGGAGGCATTTTTTGCTTTGAAAGATTTCCATGGTGAATAGTAGCATAAGGTGAAGGTTGATGGAGATCTAGCCCATGTCTTTTGCTTTTTAGATATTGTTAAATAAGTTATTTGCACTGTTTTGTGTTGTCCAGTTAGCTACCTTGGTATAAAGTACACAGTAAGATTTTGTTTTGGACAGCGTAAGAGTTATCTGCTAGCTCATGAGCTGTCCTGACAGCTGCAGGTTGGCTGCATGGAAACATTACTAGGCTGGTGGCTGTGCAGTGGTGGCTGCTGCCAAGCAAGGTCTTTAAGTATCCTTTAACTAATTCTGCAACCAGTTTCAGTTTAAATATGAGTATGAAGAAAAAATAATTATGGACAAAATGGAAGGGAAGCCACAGCTCCATCAACAGAACTGTTATTTGGGCATTGAGATTTGCTAACATGGATGCATAGGTAAGTCTCTCATGTCTAGAGAGCTAATGATGTGACCTATAACATGTTTAGTACATGCAGACTCTAGTTCTACAGCTAACTAAAAGTGCACAAAGCTGTTGTGCCTTTCACGGTGGTGGGTAATCTGAGACTGGAAATTTCACAGAGCATTAGTAAAAACTCCTGTACATGTAACACTCTGAATTACTTTGCTTTCATAACTATAAAAAATCTAGGTTTGTATTTATTTACCAGATGTTAAGAATATTCACTTTTTGAAATATTATATATAAAATATTTTTGTTTACAGTTGAAAAATCAAACAAGAAGATGCAGTGATACAAAAAATGTTTAATTCTGCAATTCAGTAGTGGAACTAAGAGTAAGAAAATACTACACTTACAAATAGAGATTTTACCACAAAATGAACTGACATACAGGAATGTATCTATTGAAAAAACTAAATACAAAATACCAATTTTCAGAAAAGACTCATTCAATTTGCACTGGAAAAAGGACTTCCTGCACATGATTTCCTGTAATAAAGGAGTTTTAGATGCATTCATAATAACAAACTTCACCAAAAACTACAAAATATGGATGTCTATGAATGCTCCACACTATCATTTTCATTCTTGGAGAATAAAACAGGAAAAATACATAAAATTAGATCAAAATAAAAATTAATAAATCCATTCTGAACTACTTGGTATAGATTTCTTGCATCTCAGGTTGCTTTGGTTATATTACTTCCATTTTTGCTTATTCTATGCTTATCTTATTTTCTGTTGTAAAAGGTTATTTTACTTAACTGAAAAAGATATGTTGTGTGCCTGTTTCAGGTGCTTGGTAGAGCTCTGATCATAGTTTGTTTTCCACAAGGACTACTTCGGTTATCTGTTCTGCACTCTTAGAGGACACAAAACTTCATCAGGAATATTTTAATGAATTCCCTAAACATGGTGCAAGACCATTCATAGTGTGAAAATTTAGTGAATCATATCATACATATGATGTTTTGAAGACATGTTTTATGGAACATTTGCAGATAATATATTAAGAGAATCATAGAGAATTACAATTTTTTGTTTGATCAATAACCTATGTTATTTTTCACATAACTTCAAAAATGAGAACAAGCTATTAATATATTTTGAACTTGTGTAGGCTGACAGCCTGTTTGGAAAAGACCTCTGAGATCATCGAGTCCAATCATATCTATCCAATACTAAACCATATCTCCGAGCACCCCATCTAGCTGTCTTTTAAACACCTCCAGGGATGGTGAATCAACCACCTCCCTAGACAGCCCCTTCCAGTGCCTGAGAATCCTTACATTAAACAAGCATTTCCTGATATCCAATCTGTACCTCCCCTTGCAGAACTTAAGGCCATTGCCTCTTGTTCTATCACTAGTTATCTGGGAGAAAAGACACACACCCACCTCGCTACAACCTCCTTTCAGGTAGTTTTAGACAGTGATAAGGTCTCCCCTCAGCCTCCTCTTTTCTAGACTAAACAACCCTAGTCCCCTTGGTCACTCCTCATAAGGCTTGTACTTCAGCACCTTCACCAGCTTTGTTGCCTTTCTCTGGACATGCTCCAGAACCTCAATGTCCTTCTTGTAATGAGGGGTCCAAAACTGGACACAGTATTCAAGGTACAGCCTCACCAAGGCTGAGTACAGGGGAAGGATGACTTCCCTGATCCTGCTGGCCACTGTTTCTAATACAAGCCAGGATTCCATTGGCCTTTTTGGCCACCTGGGCACACTGCTCACTCATATTCAGCTGGCTATCAACCAACACCCCCAGGTCCTTTTCCACCAGGCAGCTTTCCAGTCACTCCTCCCGAAGCCTGTAGCATTGCATGGGGTTATTGTGAGCCAGGTGCAGGACCCAGCACTTGGTCTTGTTGAACCTCATACAGTTGGTTGCTGTCCATTGATCCAACCTGTCCAGATCCCTCTGTAGAGTCTTCCTATGCTCAAGCAAATCAACATTTCCACCCAGCTTGGTGTCATCCACGAATTTACCGAGGGTGCACTCAATCCCTTCATTCAGATCCCTATTAGATAGAGACAAAGTATTAGAGACAAATCCCATGCTGCAAACACAAATGATAAATCCACAGTTATTTTGTTGCAATACAATTCCAAACATTTTTAACTACGAACCAGAAAAAAAAATACATATAAAAATCTAATAACAGAGTTCTTTTTCCTCAAAGGGGAAATATTTATAAATAAAACTTTGTGAATCTTCTCAGTAAATTTATTTGAGACTGTATGAGATCTCAGAATACTGAAGTTGGTGCTGCACACCTAGGTGCTTTTGAACACAATTGAAGCACTCAGATATGCACAAGGACAAAGTATGTTTCCTGTTTTTTTGTCTTTCAAAAGGATAAGCACCCTAGTTGTTTATCAGTGAGAGTAAATACACAGAGGATTAAAATGCATACATACTTTTTTTAATAGTATTATGCAGTTGCAATGTTTTGTCTTGAGCCAGACTTCATAGGATGGGGTACAGTGTATTTAATGAAAAGGGTTGACTTGAATGACAGCTGAATACCACAAAGAAAAGGGCAGCCCTGCATGGGTCATGACTGAAATTGGCTGCTGCTGTGATTTAGTAAGAGCTTTTCAGTTGGGAAGTGGATATTGTAACTCACAAAAGGTAACTTACAGCAACAAATTGAGCTGAATAGAGCTCTGAACTAATTCATGGTTTATTGAGTTCTCCTCTTGTCAGTGATAGCCAACAGTTAAGTGAAGTGATTAGTTCAATATTCAGTCACAATAATGTACTGCCAACTTTCCAGGTTACAGAAATCCTGAAAGGTTTTTTTAAAAATCCTGGTGCCTAACATAATAATAATTTTAAAATTAAAAAAAAAAATAATAAGAAAAAAACCTCTACACACCCAAAATTTGCAGCATGAGAGAGGTGATTTCACCACAAGCTCGAGGACGATGGCATTCTTGAAATGTATCATAAAACACATATGTTCAAAAAATGTATCATAAAAATAATTTCAGTGTTTACCTCCATGAAAGGAGTTTTAGATAGTTCTTGTTACTGCTCAGCATCACTGGATACACCAAAGAAACTTCTGTATTGCTGACGCTGTTACCTGAAAACTTATGAAAATAAATAGCAATTAATATACCTTAGCTAGTATGTACATTAACCCTGAAATCAGAGTGAGCTAGAACTTTCAATTTACCTGTTGTAGGGAGAAGACAACAGTGAGTTAAAATATCAGTAGCTCTATGTAACAAGCATTATTATGATGGGTAAAACAGAAACATGAGTTCATATTAGAGGGTAGCTTTACCACCACAGAATTTATAAACAGATGTTTAAAGACCAGACCTCATGCAATAAGGGGCCTCACTGTCATTACAAGTTGCAATGAGGTTCAGCTCTGTTTTCCCCTCACCATTTCCAGGTATAGCTATATCTTGGTCCTGGAGGTAAATAGCTGGCTAATTCTTACGCTCAGCAGAAGGATGGTGTATTTATGTGTGTTTTTTCAAGGTCTACTTACCATTGCTTATCCAGATTGTGTAAAGAAGTATGTAAAGTCACTTTCTAATGCACAGAAGACCCCTAAATGTGCTTACTAATATAATAAAAATGTCTGCTTCATAAAATGCTCCAATCGGCAAGAATTTAAACCAGAAGTTCTGACAGAAGATGTATGCTTTCCTTAAAGAATGTGAAGAAGGATTGAAACAAAGTTGCCTTTTAATCCTGCTTTTAGAAAACTTCTATGTGAAGTTATTGGGCCAAACTGAAGGAAATGGGTTCCTGCTTTTGGCTGGAGGCATGACATGCCTTTTCAAAGGCACAGACAGCACCTACTAGTATTAAGAAGGCTACCTTGTAACCATTTAACTGTAACCTTAAAGGGTCTTAAAGGGGGGTACTCCATGAAAAAGACCTCAAGGCAAAGCAAGTGGGCAGCAAGAAGACTGAAAAACATGAATTTTCAGGTTGTGGGTCAAAAAAAAAAAAAAAAAATAATGCTTGGGAGTAATATTACCAGGGTGATTTGAGTTACATCAGGAGGTTAGAAAAACATATTAAAGAACAAATGTCAAAAGGTGCTGAACTGTTCAAGTGCATAGATATTTAAGTCCTAGGAAATCAAAAGCATATTATCTCATCTTTGCCCTACTTCTTTAAAAATACATAATATGGAAGGTTATGGCAGATGAGCCTCAAATGTAGTTTCTGGTTTTGCTGTGATCCCTAACATTATTCTTAAGTGCTGGGGGTCAAATGCCTCTTTGCTGTAGCACCCCTGATTTTAGTGGAGTTTTACCAGTGAGAAGTTTTGGTCTTTGTGTAAAGCAGATTGCACATTGCATCCAAACCTCTAAAAGCATCTTTTTCATAACAGCAGCAGTTTATCTAGCACTATCACGGGTGTTCTACAACAAATTATCATCCTGTTTCTCCTGGTAATAATAGCAGAAGAGCCATGAAAATAAAAATAGATAAATAGCTGTTCCTGTAAAATTGTAAATGTTCAAATAAATCTAAGTGGCTGTATTCATACACACGTGCAATCGTAGGATAGAATATCAATACTGGGAGACTCAACTTATTTTAAATCATCAAATTACTAATACTCATAAAGGGAACTGCTCATGGTTGGTCCACTAAGATAAATAACAACCAGAAAATCAGTTGAAATAATTAATCAATTCAGAGAAATCATGACTAGCTCACTGATGCTCTACAAACAGTAAAACACACTAATTTGTTGAATATCTTATTAATTCTGATTTATTAAATTCTACAAAGCAACATGTCTGCCACAATCAAGCTGAACTTTCAGGCATGTGATTAACTTATGACTGTCTTGACTAAACCCAAGGGATTGCACATACTTTTAAAATTCAAAATCTTCTTAGGTATTTTTTTGTTGGAAATGGGGGACTTCTAAATGCACCCAGTCAAAATTTTGCCTTGCATTTTCACAGCAGCAGTAATAAGGTCCTACAGTAAGTTTGTTCTTTTTTCTTTATGTTTCATTCTGTGTAATTCTTTTTTTCTTAATGACACATAATTGACATTCATTGCCAAATCTCTCCAATCATTTGTCTGCTTATGCATCTCTGAGGATATCTCAATCATTGTATGTCATATTCCACATGTGGGGAAAACAAGTCTTTGCTAGGACTTCTAGGTTTGCCTTGAAGTTGCCATGAGTTGCCTTGTCATGGTTGCAAGGCAGAAGATGTACAATTGAGGTATTAGCAGTGGTTGTCCAAAGAACTATGTAAAACTTACCTCTGAGCTACATGTCCTGGTTTTTACTAGGATAGAGTCAATTTTCTTCTTAGGAGCTAGAAAGTACTGTGTTTTGGTTTCACTGTGGGATTTTTAATAAGAACATTGGTAAGGAACAAGGACAAGGTATTTGGATAGTTTGCAAGTGCAGAGGGCTAGGGAGGGGGGAAGTGTAGTTATTAAAACCCAGAATTGACAGTTGGATATGCCAATAATATATTCCATATCATATTACATCATATTCATTATATTAACCAGAGCTGACCGGAAAGTGGGGGAATTCTCTCAGGAATTGCTTCCACTCTCTTTTCTGGGATTGTGATTTTTGGTTTCGGGGTTCCATTTCGCTCCTCCAGGATCATTATCAGTGGGTGGTGAGCAATTGTACCCTGCATCATTCATATTTATATGTATATACATATATATATATATATACATATATACATATATATATATATATATATGCTTTTGCTTTTTCCCCTTCAATTCTCTCCCTGGTTCCCTTGGTAGGGCGGAAAGGAGAGGGGGTATGAGTGGCTGTGTCTTGTTTGGCTGCCAGCTAAGTGAAACTATTATGCTATGGATGTAAACTAGTAGGCAATTTAAAAAAGATAACACTCAAGGCTGTTTTAACAGACATTCTAACCTGCAGATGCATCTACACTGTCAGTGTCGTTTGGATCAGGAGTGAGTTTTGAAGTGTATCTTTCTAATTACATATTTTGTGGTGCTTTGGTTCACACTGGAGAGTCCAGAAGCATGAACAGTATTACTTTCAGACTAAACTCAACAAGAGGGAATGCTTTAAAAGGGATCCTGACTAGGCTTTAGCTGCTGACGGGTGTTCAGTTCACAGGACCACATTAGACCTAGTCCATAGGAGTCACCCTTGCGTAGAAGTCATATTGGCATTTCATAGACTCAGTCCTAGTGAACAGTATTGTTTCTTAGTTTAGATATAGCTCAGTGTATCTAAATTGCTTCAGTGTTATCAGTGGATCTATCCCAGCACATAATAGATGTTAATCTGAACTATTCTGTTTCATCTAAACTGTTGGCAGAAGGGTCTTTTAATTTAAGATGAATGTATAAATAACATTCTAAACTTTACAGAAATACGTAAATAGACATGAAAATAAACTTTCTACCATTTCCAAAGTCACATAATGGCCAAAGATTTGTTGAATTTTTTGTAGTTTTTATTAATTGCAATGTCCTATTAAGTTAGTGTTTGTAACTTTTTAAAGTGTAGGAATTTTCTCAACCAGATTCTCTTATTTTTGATAGTCATGAAACCAGGTCTACAAAAGGAAGAGGAATGTGTAATCATGTCAATGTTATCTGTTAAGTACAAAGAATGGGTTTAATCATTTCATTAATCAGCCATCTTTATAGATCGAACTATATTCAGTCTACCCTGAAGATTTTATTCTGTGGTCACTGTATGAAAAACTAAAATGGTGAAGAGGAAATTGAAACTGTTATTATACAGGAAATAACAGCACTCTGTCAAAATCTAGAGAAGAAACATATGTTCAAAGTTACTGTCAACATCTAACATATCAGATCAGATAGAGAGAAATACCAAAATTACAAGAAACATTATAATATCAATTCAGGGCAAAGTTCTGTGTGAAAAAAAATTCTTTCCAGCTTCACAAAAAGAATCTGAACACAGAGTATACGATGGAGCAAAGATCCTGTCATAATTTCATATACCGGTGGGTCACATGGCAGAAATTTCACTTCCCTCTCCTATGCCTCCAGACTTCATACAGTCACGATTCTAATATCTAATACGTGTAATGACCTCTGTGGCTTTGGTATCTATGCCTAGCTTGCAAGAACTTCCATAGTGTTCATTACCAGCCAAGAATTAGGTGTTTAAGTGTTACTGTCTGTAGTATAGCCTTGCTACAATGTATTTAGATTTATTTGTAGATTTAAATCTTGTTTGATTAAAGCTGTTAGAAAGTGTCAGGATGGAACAGAAAGTCAGTTAAAATACACCAAGTTCTGGGAATTGCTGACAGGTTTTGTGAAATTTTGTTACACTATTAGCAAACTGAGAAACTGGGTACCTCTTGCTTCCTACTATGCGAGGCAGGTAGTTTTGAAAAGTAGTACTATGGATGGATGTTAGAATTAATGTACAAAAATCATATTCAAATGTAATTGTTATAGACACAGGCAGACCAGATTTTTAAAACTGTCAGGACAGTTTATCAGAGCTGTTACAAATCTACTTTTCCTACTCATACCATGGAAGGTGAGATGCTCCACAAATGTTGACAAAAAAAAAATAAAAAAGAAATAAAAAAAAGAAAAAAGATAAAAGATACTGTGACTTCTACGAGAACCTCTTAGCCCTGTGCTCTTCTAAATCTTGAGGATCGCCAAAGACCTCAGATCACAAAGTCACTATAAACTGTTTGGGTCAATCCTAATGTGATGGCTTGATGGCCCACTTGGACTCCATCAGGAGGCTGTGTCTGTACTCTTCCTAATGCCAGAGCAAGACTGTTCCACTCTTGTCTGGCATCTGCATTAATAACATCAGTCATTGTCTTTACTACTTCAGGTAAAAGTAATAGAAAATGTATAATCCTCAGCTCCACTGCTACTATTACCAGTCCCTATTCAGTGGATGAATATGTTGCTAGCCATACAGGCTAAAGAGTGTTATAGAGGCATAGAGAAAGGAAATGAGAAAAATAATGTGGAATAAGTAGAAGACCCTCCACATAGAACAAGGGATATTTAGGTTCACAGCGGAGGTGATTTAACCCACAATAGGACCATGCAGTCCTGCACTCACTTCCCCAACCTGGTGAGATGGGAAGGGAATCGCAGCAAAGGGGGCACAGGATTAGGAATGAAGGACAGGGGCGGCTCACTCACCAGTTATGGTCACAGGCAAAACAGACTCAACTTGGGGAAGAAACATCATTTTAATTTGTTGTAATCCATCCGAGTAGCACAGTGAGACAGAACAACCACATCTTACAACACCTTCCCCCCACCTCTCCCTTCTTCCCAGTCTCAAATCAATTTGCTCCCGATTTCTCTACCTTCCCCGGCTCAGCAGCACAGGGGACTGGGAGTGGGGGTTCAGTCAGTTCACCTCTGCCACTCTTCCTGGCATGAAAGTCCAGGAACAAAGTGTTCCAATGCAAGCTTCCCATGTAGTCACGGACCTCTTTGGGCTTAGCTCCTGGCTCCAGCACGTGGACATTAACAGGCTGCAAGTGGGCCTCTGGTCCAGTGCAACTCCTCACACCCTGCTCTGGGGATCCACCCTTGCGCTGGTGTTGAGCAACTCTGGGGTCTCAATTTCAGTCACACTTGCCATTGGGCTCGTTTTTCTGCTCTAGAATGGACTCCTCCATGGTCTACACATGGGTACCTGCTCCGCCATTAAACTTCCATGGGCTTCAGGGGATCTCATTTACCTTCTCCTACTCCATGCTGTTGAAATGGGTGTCTGAAGTTCTCTATTCTCTCCCTCCTCCTCCTTCCTCCTGGCAAGAAGCTCTCTCTTTGTTTAGGCCAATGATTGTCTTTTGTTTAGGTCAATGATCTCTCCTCCAGGTTCTCTCCACCTTCCTCTTTTCAAGACAGTCCTTCTCCTCACAAATATGGATTTGCAGAGGTGTTTCTCTAGCGCTAATTGTCTCAGCCTGGGCTAAGGGGTTACACCTTGGAGCCAGGGCAGCTTTCGCAAAGCTTCTCACATGGTGGTCCCTTCCCCCACTACCAAAAAGGGCCACTCCACCTCCCAAAAAAACTCAACACAACAACCCTATATGGTTGGATTTACAGCCACAGCATGGATCCAATGTTATCTAAAACCCTATGTTAATCCACCACTTAGAATAATTTTATTAAAATTTGCACAAATATTCACTATATTTGCAGCAACAGCATTGCTGCAAGTAATTGATTTGCACATGTTGATAAAATACTTGATGAGTCAAATGTTGTTTTGCTGGACAAGTCTACAGTGACTTGCAAAAACTAACATTGAAAAAAAGGAAAATGTGGCATTGATTTCACCTTGAACACAACATTCACAGGAGAGATATCTGCTGTTACACTCTGAACCATAGAAAATTACTATATTATCAATACTATGTTTCTTTTGGCTCACTTCTGGAATACCTCTGTAATTTTGACATGTTAGAATCACTGTATCACCTCCATGTGTGGTAGACTTTCCTTTCATCTAGCTTTCAAGGTAGAGGACCTGGACTTAATTTATCTTTTTTCAGTCTGGTAAAGGCATTTTCCAGTTAAGCCATAATACAAAGTAGTGGTCTGCACACCAGTTAAATAAGCTGTCATTAAAAAAACCCTGGAATTCTCAAAATCTGCTAGAGTTGATGTTCATTCTTTCTTGACTGCAGTCTGTGCAAAAATGAAATTCACTATCTTTAGATTGATTGTCATGATATACACCAAGCTCCAGTTCTCCAGAGTCTGACCACCTTGAGTGATATATGTTAATGACTTGCGTTAGCAATACAGCTAATATAAATCTTGCTGTCGTTGATGGAAGAAATAGAAGTTTTATTTGTTAATGAAATATGATGTAGTCTTTCTGGTGCTCTATTTAAACATCACCTAGGAGTAGATCATGCTTTTAGAAGTCAGGAATAGCCCCAGGCCCTCCATAATTCTAATTGATGTAAATGAAGAAAATAATGAAAGCTTGTGTGTGTTGACCCTGTTATACAAGGTGGTTTCACCCCAATTAATCAAAGAACCTTTGGAGATGTTGCAAGCATCTGGCCTGAAGAGAGAGTTCTTCAGACTCTGATACTAAACTGTCTGCACTGTTGAGATACTGCAGCCAGATTTCAAGTGAAATTGCTTAGTTTCCTAATGCTGATGTTTAAAGGAACTACCATGTTAAAAAAACCCCTAAACTTCTCCCCCCAGAAAACATTGTCCTTAATGCTGGATAAATATAAGATGGATGGATAAATCTGAGAACAAACAACTCCCTCTGGGAAGTTTGTATTCCTGCTATGAAGCTGAAAGCACAGAGAAAATTCTCATTTGTATTTGAAATACCAAATACCAGATCGGACAAAGTTAATAGTATATAGAATAAAACCTAGGACTAATACTTTTGCTTTTCTGTCTCTGTCTTAATAAAACTGATGTTTGTAAAAGCTAATGCACTTAAGAATTATTTTTTTTCTTTTTACTCTATAGTAGCTTATTCTAGCATTTTTCAGGAAACACAGATACTCTGGTAGCATGTTACCTTTGTCACATCTGATATGTGTACTTTCCATAAAATGACCTTCAAGCCATGCAGCCAATAATGCTTGCAAGTAAAACCTGAAGACAAATGAAGGTCTGTAATAACACAATGGAAGGTTATGTTTATTGATTACAAGACTGAATATTTTTACAGTGATATTCCTTTCTCATAAAAATGAAGCATGTAGTATTTTTTTTTTTTTTAAATAGAAGTATTTACAATTGTTTTACATATGTGGTTATTTAATTTTTCAGTGAGTTCATAGAGTTCTCAGTATCAAAGCAGTAATTCTAAATACCTATTATGTACAGAGTGAATTAAAAAAAAAACCCAACCTTGGGGAGAAGCTTCACCCATATGTTGCTCATACAAATTTAAAAGCTGCCTAGCTTCTTGAATTGTAAACACTGGATAATGAAATTTCTGTAAGTTTAATGTCTTTCAAATGTGTAAACATAGACTTGTTTTGCAAATTGTGATAGGTGCTTTTAGACAAAAAAGGAAGAGACAGGACAAGAAAAATATAAGGGTATGGTGAAGATTAGTAATTAAAAAAAAAAAGCAAAGAATGTCAGGATAATATTCTGATTTAAGAACCCCCAAAGGACCGAATGAGTTATTTAGTACTCCTTGCAAGCGTTTTTTCTCTCAGGCACAATTGCTTAATATCACCAAAATTGTACAAAAATTTTCTCTGAGCCTTCCTTCTCTTGAAAAACTATGTCCTAAAGAAAATAAAAATCTGTTTAAAAAGTTATTTACTGGAACCTTTGTCAGGTGTTTTACTTGTCTTCCTTTTTGAAGAAATTCCTGCAAATACAAGTCTGAAACAACCTGAAGACTGTTTGAGATGAAAAAGCCAGATAAGCAGGAAGTAGCACTTTTGTGTGCTTTCCCAGGCCTGTCAAAAGGGTGCCTGCATTAGAATCACAGAATCACAGAATGTCAGGGATTGGAAGGGACCTCAAAAGATCATCTAGTCCAACCCCCCTGCCGGAGCAGGAACACCTAGATGAGATTCCACATGAAGGCATCCAGGTGGGTTTTGAATGTCTCCAGAGAAGGAAACTCCACAACCTCCCTGGGCAGCCTGTTCCAGTGCTCTGTCACCCTTACTGTAAAGAAGTTCCTTCTCAAATTTAAGTGGAACCTCCTGTGTTCCTGCTTACACCCATTACCCCTTGTCCTATCATTGGACATCACTGTGAAGAGCCTGGCTCCATCCTCGTGACACTCACCCTTCATATATTTATAAACATTAATGAGGTCACCCCTCAGCCTCCTCTTCTCCAAGCTAAAGAGGCCCAGCTCCCTCAGCCTTTCCTCATAAGGGAGATGCTCCACTCCCTTAATCATTTTGGTGGCTCTTCGCTGGACTCTCTCAAGCAGCTCCCTGTCCTTCTTGAACTGTGGGGCCCAGAACTGGACACAATATTCCAGATGTGGCCTCACCAGGGTAGAGTAAAGGGGAAGAAGAACCTCTCTTGACCTACTAACCACAGCCCTTCTAATGCACCCCAGGATGCCACTGGCCTTCCTGGCCACAAGGACACAGTGCTGGCTCATGGCCATCCTGCTGTCCACCAGGACTCTCAGATCCCTTTCCCCTATGCTGCACTCTAGGAGATCATCTCCCAGCCTGTACTGGAACCTGGGGTTGTTCCTGCCCAGGTGCAACACCCTACACTTGCCCTTATTATATTTCATCAAGTTTTTCCCTGCCCAGCTCTCCAGCCTGTCCAGGTCTCTCTGGATGGCAGCACAGCCTTCTGGTGTGTCAGCCACTCCTCCCAGCTTTGTGTCATCAGCAAACTTGCTGACAGCGCATTCAATTCCCTCATCCATGTCGTTGATGAATATATTGAATAGTACTGGTCCTAGTACCGACCCCTGAGGGACTCCGCTAGACACAGGTCTCCAACTAGACTCTGCCCCATTGACCACCACTCTCTGGCTTCTTCCCACCAGCCAGTTCAAAGTCCATCTCACTACCTGATCATCTAATCCACACTTCCTCAATTTGGCAGCGAGGATGCCATGGGAGACCGTGTCAAATGCCTTGCTGAAATCAAGATAGACCACATCCACTGCTCTGCCATCATCCAGCCACCTGGTCGTGTTTTCATAAAAGTCTAGAAGGTTGGTCAAGCACCACTTCCCCTTGGTGAAGCCGTGCTGACTGCCCCTAATGACCCTCTTATCCTTGATATGCCTAGAGATGGCACCAAGGATAAGTCATTCCATCACCTTTCCAGGAATGGAGGTGAGGCTGACCGGTCTGTAGTTACCCAGGTCCTCCTTCTTGCCCTTTTTGAAGACTGGAGTGACATTTGCCTTCCTCCAGTCCTCAGGCACCTCTCCCATTCCTCACGACTTAGCAAAGATGATGGAGAGTGGTCTAGCAATTACTTCAGCCAGCTCCCTCAGCCCCCGTGGGTGCATTCCATCCAGACCCATAGATTTATGGATGTCCAGATTGCTTAATTGGTCCCTCACCCAGTCCTCATCAACCAAGGCAAACTCCTCTATTGTCCTGACTTCCTCAGGGGCCTCAGGGGTACGGGGCTCCTCAGGACAGCTTCTGGCAGAGTAGACAGAGCCAAAGAAGGCATTCAGTAACTCTGCCTTCTCTGTATCCTCTGTCACCAGGGCACCCACCTCATTCATCAGTGGGCCTACATTGCCTCTAGTGTTGGCTTTATCTGCTATGTATTTGAAGAAGCTCTTCCTGTTATCCTTGACCCCTCTGGCAAGGTCTAATTCTAAGGAGGCCTTCGCTTTCCTAGTTGCCACCCTACATCCTCTGACAACATCCTTATATTCTTCTCAAGTGGCCAGCCCCTCCTTCCATGACCTGTAAACTCTCCTCTTCCACTTGAGTTTGCCCAGCAGTTCCCTGTGTAACCAAGCAGGTCTCCTGGCTCCCTTTCTTGACTTCCTACATATTGGGATGCTCTGATCTTGAGCTTGGAAGAAGCAGTCCCTGAATGTTAACCAGCTATCTTGGGCCCCTTTACCTTCAAGTACCTTTTCCCATGGGATTTCCCCTAACAATTGCTTGAAAAGGCCAAAGTTGGCCCTCCTGAAGTCCAAGGTTGCAATTCTGCTTGAAATTCTTTTCCTACCACATGAGATCCTGAACTTCACCATCTCATGGTCACTGCAGCCCAGGCAGTCCTCAACCTTTACCTCTTCAACCAGACCCTCCTTGTTAGTGAGGATGAGATCCAGCATCGCTCCCTTCCTAATTGGTTCATCCACCATTTGCATCAGGAATTTATCATCCATGTACTGGAGGAACCTCCTGGATTGTGGGTGGCTGTCTGAGTAGTCCCTCCAGAGAACATCAGGGTAGTTAAAATCCCCCAAAACAACCAGGGCCTGTGATTGCGAGGCAGCTCTCAGCTGCCTGTAGAAGGCCTCATCCACTTCCTCACCCTGATCTGGTGGCCTGTAATAGACGCCCACAACAGTATCACCCATAGCAGCCTGCCCCTTGATTTTCACCCACAGATGCTCAACTCGCTCCTCATCCGCCCCTGGACAGATTAGCCTGAAGGTTACACTACAAATCCTCATACATCAACAAAAATAAAAATATTAGGAGAACCATCCTTCTCTGTTGAAAATAAAATAAAATGCAAAGCTGAATAGGGAACCCAAGCAAGGTTTGCCGGAAAGGTTGCAGCCTACTGGACTGAACACTCCTCTCCGTATCTCTTCTGACAGTTGCTTGTACTGTTCTGGAAGAGAAA
The DNA here is from genome assembly GCA_907165065.1 of Caprimulgus europaeus. The sequence continues at coordinate 67,345,283 of OU015525.1, forward strand.
TCAGAAGTCCAAACCTAATTGACCCTTATCATTCCCGTTCTCTGCCTGAACGGAGATTGCCTTCCTAAAGCTGTAAGGCATTTTCTGATTAAGAGAAAGAAGTGAATTTAAGCAGCAAGAGAAGGGCCTTCTCTTTATCAGAAGGAAGCCCTGAGCCTGGAACAAGGAGAATTACACATTTTGCATGAAAAACAAATCTTATGAATATATCTTATTTCCCCAAAGAATTTAAGCTTCCTTTGGGTCACTTGCCTGAGATATTGTTGCAATTGTTTTCACTACTATCAACTTTACTACAGTGAAGTGAAGTGAACAAAAGAAAGTCATCATTTGCACAACACTGAGGCTTTTAAACTATTATAGGCTGAACATACTAAGGAACAAACTAAAAATGATCAGTAACAGCATTTTTTGTTCCACTTTTTAAATAACATGCAAAAAAATAAGTATTTCTCTAATATAGTTGTTGGGTTTTTTTAAATTTGTGGTTTCAAGGGACTTTTTGTTTTGTAGAAGCTGTGGGATGAATGGATATCTGTGCGGAAAATGCAGGTTATAAATACAGCCCATGTGCAACAATGCCACAACAGTCATTTAGGTTTCTGAGTTCTCCTCTAACCTTTGAGTGCAATTGCCATATTAATACATGACATGAATATTGATGAAGCTCCTAGAAGGCATTTTTCACCCTAAGTGAAAGCAAGGACCATTCCCCTGTGGGAAAACAGAATGATGACTCGAAAAGGTGCAGTGCACAGAAGTGGTGTAAGTGGAGTGACATGGTGGGTCAGGAGGTGCCTGCAAGGGGTTTGGGTCTGAGTCCTGACTTCTCCCTCTGCCCAAAGTGAGACATAAGGAGTGGGGTAGCTTATGCCCCATAAAGCTACTTGTCCACAGAACTTTCCTTTTTGTAGTGTGGACATCTTATGACATGTTTTGTTGAGACTGAGCAAGTCACAATAATTAATAAAAGTAGTGGATGACATAGTAAAAGACTCCTTGGGCTTACTGTACTGGGCTTCCCTCACTAGCAGAGTGTCCCGATACGATGTCAGGATCATTCAAATATCCCGATCCGATGTCGGGGAAAGGTTTCGATATGATCCCAAGAGCGAGATTAAGACACAAACGAGGTCAAATGCCATATTCCTGAAACACCATTTATTATCAAAAGAAAAAGAAATAAAGAGGGTAGCAATAGGACAGAATGGAAAGAAAGATGGAAATCAAGCAAGGACTCGGTATAGGGCAAGCAGCAAGAAATAGTCACCACCACGTGTCCAGCGGAGAGGCGATGGTGACGGGGGGGTGAGGAGGTCTCAGTTGCTTGTTCCAGCGGTGGTGCAGTGTGGAGAGGCACTGCGCAGCGAGGCGAGGCGCAGCATGGCGAGGTGCAGTGTGGCGGGCAGACAGTCCTCCTCTCTGTCTGTCTTCTGCTCCCTTTCTTCTTGCTTTTTGTTGCCCATGCAGGTCCTCCTTAAGTACCCCTTCGAAGGCTGTGGTTTCCATAACAATGGCACGTCTCTTTGTGCCCCCCAGCACTGGGGCAGGGACATGTGCGGGCAGAAGACCTCCTGCAGGCAGGGCATCTTCACAAGTGGGCAGGGCATCTTCACAAGTCGGGGTTTCCAAAACCCAGTGGTCTTGTGAAAACAATCTTGCAAACGATCTTGCAAAAAATCCTTGAGACAAGTCAATAGTGCCATTCCTCACATCACCCTGTGGCTCAAAGATTGTCTTATGGGCAGGGCGCCTTCACAAGTCGGTGTTTCCAGAACCCAATGGTCTTGTGACCGTCCTTGCAAGCAATCTTTGAGACAAGTCTACAGTGCAGTTCCTCACACAGAGTTTTCTCCTATGCAAGGAAATTTGATGTTTGCTGTGAGGACTAAAACTGACCTCTTCATAATTTCTGGGTAACATGTAGCTATTGTTACTGGGCACTCTACCTTACATGAAGTACAATGGTTGCTGCTCATTTCTGTGATTTTACAGATAACCCACACAAATAAGAAGCATCTGGCTCCTCTTTTGAAAGGGTTAATCTTAATTCCTAGACACATAGACTGTCACAATGGCACATTATAATGAAGAGCATTATGCTATTCAAAGAAAAAAGAAAGAAACCCTAAAATTTTCAAACAGGAAGCTTAAGCCTCTGAAGTACTCCAGATCATTTCTTTCTTACAAGATGAATCACAGTTTAAACAAGACCATAATGTACTACTCCAAAGTCTTCCTTAAACACAACTATGATTTGCATCATAATACATGAAACTCCCATTTTTTGCTTTTTAATATAATGGAGCTGTCATGAAACATGCTTGTTTTGGACAGAAGCATGCTTTTACTTGATTTCAGCAATTTATTCTCATCCAGTCTAATATATTTGCTGCATTATTTTCTTCCAATTAAGTTTGCACAAATCTTGTGCCTAGTGCTGCTGCATATTTATTATCCGCATGACTCTATGGTTCTTTCTGCCTAGGTGGGACATACAAGAAGAGGATGCATAACACTGAGGAAAACTAAACTGAAAGAATAAAGTAGATAAAATATAAAAAATAGTAATGTACATTTATTAAACATATGTTGATGTGGTGGGTTGACCATGTCTGAATGGCCACCAAGCCACTCTATCATCCCCCTCCTCAGCAAGATGGGGAGGGGAGAAAGTAAGATGGGAAAAACCCCAAACTTGTCTGTCGAGACAAAAGCAATTTAATAGAAACAAAGTAAAACCATGCATGCAGAAGCAGAAGAAGAGCAAAATATTTATTCTCTACTTCCCATCAGCAGGCGATGTCTGTCCACTTCACAGGAAGCAGGGCTTCTGTACGCATAGTGGTTACGCCAGAGGTCAAATGTTGTAAATAACAAATGTCCCTTCTTCCCCTTCCATTCTTCTAGCTTTTATTTCTGAGCAGATGTCATATAGTATGGAATATCCCTTTGGTCAGTTTGGGTCAGCTGTCTTGGCTATGTCCCCTCCCAAGACTTTCCCCACCCCAACCCTACTGGTGGTGAGGTGGGAATGTCGGAGAGACAGCCTTGATGCTTTGCAAGCGCTACCCAGCAGTAATCAAAACACTGGTGTGTTAGCAAAACCTTTCTAGCTACTAATGCAAAACACAGCACTCTGAGGGCTGCTGTGGGGAAAATTAACTCCTTCTCAACCAGACCAAATAGAGGTGATATTTTACATTAACTGAATATCTGCTAATTAGCACTTATGGTACATCATTCTATATAAATAAAATGAAGACGTTATTTTGCCAGGCATCTGTTTTTTTCCGAAGAATTGAGCTTTCTTGTCTTTAAAATGTCTGAACTTAAAGATCCATCATATTCCTTTCCACAGACCCAATGACCACTTTAAAGTACTACCTTGTTTTCTTAGCATAAATTTATGAGTAGAAAGAAACCAATGCAAATGATAACAATAATGAGAGAGTCTGTTTAGTCTGTGCCTATATCAAGGATCAACATGCCATGTTATTGAAGACCCATAGACTTCTGTGTTGCCATGAGAATACCTCTGGAATTCCTGTTTTTCCACCCTCTACAGAAATGAGCTCACAATGTTTTTCAAACTTGAATATACTAAATTTGCAGTCTAATTTATGTGTATTTTCTATTATCCTCTTTTTTCTGTTATCTGAGTCAAAACACACCTCTCTCCTATCCTTACTGCACTTTCCTGGAGAAGTAGACTGAGAGATAGATAGAACTTTGATGATATACGGGTTAAACTGACTGGACAGCAAGTATGCAAGACCTGCTGTTATTACACCTGACTAGATTTGTTGATATTTTTGTACAGGGACAACTTGATCCTTCCATCATAGCATCTGGAATGTCTCTATACACAAAAACTATAGGGTAAATTAATGGCCAGGTTAGAATGATCTGCTTTTTCTTGGATAATAAACGCGACACATTATATTGCAGGAAATTAACAGTCTATTTCATTATAAGACCAATACAATCGTGATTTGAATATTTGCCACTGTCATAGCCAAACATTTTTCAGATTAAGTATGCCAACTGACTTTTTTTCCACAGGACTACTCAAATATCAGGAGGTGCTAAAACTTGCTTGGTGTTGACCCTACCCAGGCAAGTTCATTATAGAAGTAGGAACAGAAATAGGAGGAATTAAAGGCTCTGCTCTTATATCCTGAGCAGAACTAACAACTAAATAACAACATAGTAATCAACAATGCCTTCTGAATTTTTCATTATAACAAAAATATATCATGGTACTACCATGTGCAATGATACTATTAAACCAAATCGTGATAGCCTAATAGGTGGATAGCAGGGAGATCAGAGTATTGTGTAACTTCTGGTCTTAGTACACTCTTGCTGATTGCAAGGGGTTTGTCAAAGTCCAAAGGCAGCTTTTAAGTAAAAGCCCAGCTGGCCAGAAGACATGAAGGGCAACACGAGTCTGTGAAGACATGGGTATAGACTGATGCCAGAGTCATTTAGATACACGGCTGCCTCACCAAGTATGTTGCCCATCACTCTTACAGAGCCATGTTCCTCTTCCCTTGTTGTTTTTCCAGCTCATGAATCTTTCATTCTTTTGTGCATAGTGAACTGAGTTTTAACAGGATCACTGACGGGGTTGAGAGGAGGACAAGCTATTTTATAAAAACTGCTCATAGTATCATTGTGGCTGTTTAATTAAAATGTTAATGACATTTATGATTAGCCCAATTGATGTAGGTCAGATGTCCTCTCAACCTGACCCCAGGATCAGGAATGTCAGAGGGCTAAAGGATTTCACTGACCAGTCCGTCCTTTCTCCTTCCACACATTTGTTAAAGGACAATGACAAACAGAATCGCATCCAAAGTTTGCCACATGATCAGGTTCTCTGCTAATGACAGAGAGGCTACATCATTATCATAGTTGGGGTATGCAGCTGAGAAAAAAGTTTTCCTGACTTACAGTTCCTAATGTATGCCTTTCCTATTTTACAATGCACTTAATTTTTTGTCAAAGGAACTGGCACAGGATTTAAGTTCAGAAATAAAAGTGATGTGTTCCATGTAGAATAAAATAGCTGTAGTTGATCATATCGTTACCCTGTTAAGTTTAATATCCTTTCTCCAGTACTTGCCAAAAGCTTGAAAGGTAGAAAAAGTTCAACAAAATAGGCCCTTCTTGCTCATTCCTGGGAAATATTTCTTCCTCACTTCCTCACTGATTAGTAGATATACTGAAATATTAGTCTTTAACTTCATCATGATTTTGATGTGAGGATGTCTATCATTTCACATTTTTTCATCAGCAATTGAAATTACATTTTTTTTTTATTAGGCCATTTCTCAATGCCATTTTTTTTTCTCCACACACATCACTAGGGCAGCTCATTAACTCTGAAAGTGAGTTTTGCATTTCTAGTGTAAGACATTTATTTCTTCTTGCTTTGGTTCTTAACATCTCTGAAGCATGGATATAGAGTAAAGACACTGCCAAAAAATATTTGCTTTTCAGTTAAAGTTAGGATGATTTTTCCACAAGCTGTTGCTGTGTTCATGTATTTCATCTATCAGTGTATTGATGGGAATGACAATGTATCAAAACACTATTCCTTTAGCAAAGAAATTAAAGCTTTCTGTATTGATCTGTATTAAATTTTATACTTCAACTCCTCCTTTTAACCTCCTCTGAAATTCCATTAAAAATCACAAATGCTAAAGCAAACAGTTTAATTAAATGGCTATCAGCTAAACACTAATTTTCAAGAAATCATTGGTTTATTCTTTGCACAGCAATTGCCTAATCCTCTACTGACTCTTTGATATGAACTGGCAATTGACGCTGCTACAGCTGTTCAGGGGCTTGTTAATGTTTTCATTTGTTCATGCATTTTAGGATTTATTTTCTGGTTGCATGACTAGTGTAGGCTTTCCACATTTTCTATGAAAAATAAATAAATAAATAATTTATATTCTAGATCTCTGTGTTATTTTATAGAACTTTACAAATCTGACAGCATAGACTTAAACCAAAATAAATCTATTTTCATAGAATGAGGAATCAGGTCCATAAGAATCAGTTGCTACAGAACAGGCAGCAAAAAATATAATAGATATAAATTATAATTTCTGATAAAAATAATGTACTTCAAATTCAAATTCACAAAGTCAGAATAGCAGAGACCAGAGTGAGGAGAGAGGTAAGAAGCACGAAAAGAGAGGGGGAGGGAGGGTGGGTGAGGAAGGTTTGTCCCTGGCTTGAGTTAAAAAGGAGTGTAGGGTTACTCCAGGGTGCCTTTGCTAATAATGACAAGATCATTTGCTTCTCACATCTGTAGCAAAAAATGAGAGGAGAAGATGGAAAAGAGGTCCTGTGATGTACCAGCTGTTGATGTTGGTTCTCCCTGCTGAGCCCAGAGCCTTGTGCCCCTACCGGAAGGCATCGCAATCTGTTGACATCTCCAGCTCTCTGCTACTTCGGGACACTCAGCTGAATCTAAGACGATGATCATCTGGCTTAGTGAACAAAAATCAATGCCTACAGTGAAAAAGCAGGACTAACACACAAAGCAGATGGCTGGAGGCCTACTCATTCCTGTTTCTGGAGCTGTTTACACTCTTAAGTGACTAATTTTGACATGTTATACTCCTAATGAAGTTCTTTGGTGTGACCCAGTAAACTGCATATAGTGCAGTTTGGGACCACTCTAATTTGACTTCTGTAGTCCAGTGCTACTTCTGATATACAAACAGCCAATTAAAATTGCCTGTGCCTGCCTAATCATGGTCAGTGAGCAAGATTAATTTCAAAATGACAGCTTTCTCCCAGATATACTACTCAAACCCTACAGTTTTGCATTTTCTTAGCTAAAATACTTAGAAAATGTCTAACATCAGTCTTTAATATTTGTTCTTGTGGGACTGAGATCAGAGCCATGGCACAGTAGAAGATGCTGTTCAAAAATTTTTGGCTAGGTTACCTTCCATGTCTTGGTCACAGACCTAGAGGCTACTGGGATTGCTTTGACTAAGGTATAAATTATACAACTGAAACATAGAGTCAAGGCTTTAAATATTCCAAGACAACTTAAAGTAGAGCTTAGTCAAATATCATGGAGAGGTTTGAATGAAAACTTATTTTATCCCAATCTGTAATTTTTAGTCTTTTTTTCTCAGAAGGATATTAAATATTAGAATCAGCTATCCTACAGTTATCTAACTTGGGAAAAAAAAAAACCCCTCCTGGCCTAGTCTGTAAATATTTCTTTTGCCTGTGTTTTAAACTCATTCACAGATTCACAATTATGGTTCCATGGGAACTAAGGATCAGTAAATGATAAAATAAAAATAAAATACATAAAGAGTTTAAGGTTATTCTGGGGCTTTTAAGGGCGAGCATTCTAATAGTAATGGTTGAATGACATTCTTTGTTCAGTCAAAAACTAAAGAGTCAGCCTAGTCTGGAAGCATTTTGCAAAGGGCTTGAATTAATAAGAGCAAAGAGGAACCAGCAGGTTTTTTCCAGAGTCTGCGTATGAACTCACCTTTTGCACCACAGACTGCAATGGCCAGCATTTCTCAGCTTCTTGGCTACTGAGGCTTTTCCATTTTAATCAGAGTCACATCAGTCCAGCCATGTTCCAGGGGCTAAGGCAGTCATTCAGGGTAGATTATGGGGTTTTTATTTGCCCTGTGCTGTTCACTATTATTTCAGATTTGGATTGTCTAAATGGTCTATTATTGTAGTCTGTAGACACCTAATGGAAGGAGAGTCTATCCTGAAGTCTATATTTGTATATCTTTAGGAAAAAATCGTAGCTTATGGAAGTGATCTCATGAATGGCGAGCTGTGGACAGTCTAAATGTCAGTACAAAATATTGGGCTGCTAAAATAGCACAAACCATAACACAGCAACTGATCATTCCCATGTTTTTTGTGTGGAGAATACTATCAACTTCTACGATAATGAATCCAAGCAATGTCTCTTCTTAGCCCAACATAATGTTGCCCAAGAGCCTAGAAAAGGGGCCCCAATAATTTGGTAACTGTCCACCTACACATTAGTTGTGCACTCAAAACCTCTATGGTACCCACCAGTTGTGTCAGGCATCATGAACACCTATCCATAAGGCACTTTTCCTATCTAAACTTTCTATATTGTTTACTGCTGACAAAAAAAATTTTTGTGCTGATATTTAACATAAAGATGCTATTTAACATGCTAATTACAGATGAACCCAATATTATCCTTTTAGTGACATGTCATCTAACCATCCTATTGGAACAAAGTCTAATTGGAATCACTATGAAGAATTAGATATTTTTGATGGAAGGGAACTATGTGACACCCCTCTATGAGAAGGGCCAGAAGGAGGATCCAGGAAACTACAGGCCTGTAAGTTTGACTTTGATGCCAGGGAAACTGATGGAGCAAATCATCTTGTGTGCTATCATGCAGTACAACCAAATGATCAGGCCCAGTGAGCATGGGTTTATGAAAGACAGGTCCTGCTTGACCAACCTGATCTCCTTCTACAGCAAAGTCATCTGCTTAGTGAATGAAGAAAAGGCTGTGGATGTTGTCTATCTGGACTTTAGAAAAGCCTTTGACAGCATTTCCCACAGCATTCTCCTGGAGAAACTGGCTGCTCATGGCTTGGATGGGCACATACTTTGCTGGGTAAAAAACTTTTTTGGATGGCCATGCCCAAAGAGTGATGGTGAATGGTGTCAAATCCAGTTGGTGGCCAGTCACAAGTGGTGTTTCCTAGGGTTCAGTACTGGGACCACTCCTGTTTAGCATCTTTATCAATGAGCTGGATGAGGGGATCGAGTGCAGCCTCAGTAAGTTTGCAAATGACACCAGGCTAGGTGGAAGTGTTGATCTGCTTGAGGGTAGGGAGGCTCTGCCGAGGGATATGGACAGACTAGATCAATGGTCCAGAAGCAATTGCATGAGTTTCAATAAGGCCAAGTACCAGGTTTTGCACTTTGACTACACAATCCCCAGCAGTGCTACAGGCTTGGGGAGGAGTGGCTGGAGGAGAGCAGCTCAGCAGAGGGGGAAGTAGGGTGTTTATTGACAGCTGACTGAACATGAGCCAGCAGTGTGCCCAAGTGCCCAAGAAGGCCAATGGCATCCTGACCTGCATCAGGAATAGTGTGGCCAGTAGGAGTAGGGAAGTGATTGTGTTCCTGTACTCAGCATTGGTGAGGCCACACCTTGAGTTCTGTGTTCAGTCTCCCATTCCAAGAGAGACATTGAGATGCTGGAGTGTGTCCAGAGAAGGGCAATGAAGCTGGTGAAGGGTCTGGAGCACAGGTCTTCTGAGGTGCAGCTGAGGGAACTGGGGTTGTTTAGCCTTGAGAAAAGGAAGCTGAAGGGAAACCTTCTTTCTCTCCACAACTACCTGAAAGGAGGGTGTAGAGAGGTGGGGACTGGTTTCTTCTCCCAAGTAACAAGTGACAGGACTAGAAGAAATGGACTCAAGTTGCACCAGGGGAAGTTTAAATTGGATATTTGGAAGAGTTTCTTTACTGAAAGGGTTAACAGGCATTGGAACAGGTTGTCCAGGGCAGTGGTGGAGTGCCCATCCCTGGAGGTATTTAAAAGTCATCTAGACATAGTGCCTAGGGACATAGTTCAGTCATGGTTTAGGGGACTTTTCAGTGTCAGGTTAACGATTGGACTTGATGATCTTGTAGGTCTTTTCCAATTGAGACAATTCTGTGTTTCTGTGAATCTAAAAGCCAGTTCACATAAATTAAAATGGATGACTCCCCCAAAAGTCTTAATGCAATGATCAACAAAGTTTATAATGTTCACAGAGACATTTGCCTTGTGTTATGAAAAGTTCCAAAGACAGAAAACAGTTTATCTGTCCCTGTTTGCATGAAACTTTTTATTTCATTTGGTTTGCTTTAATCCTCTCATTTTCTCCCTTTCTCTCAGTCAGCTAAAAAAATTACTTTTGTTGTGTAGTGCTCACCAGCATATAATTATCCAAACATTATTTTATATGGGGATTTTAGGATCTCCTCACTTAAACCGACATACATTTTAATTCTTCACATCCTTCCTTTGATCATAGGAAGACAGCTCTGCAGAAAGTCTGTTTTCTCATTTTAGACACCCAAAGAATAGACCGAATGAAAAAGAAAAGAAAAGAAAAGAAAAGAAAAGAAAAGAAAAGAAAAGAAAAGAAAAGAAAAGAAAAGAAAAGAAAAGAAAAGAAAAGAAAAGAAAAGAAAAGAAAAGAAAAGAAAAGAAAAGAAAAGAAAAGAAAAGAAAAGAAAAGAAAAGAGAAAAGAAAAGAAAAGAAAAGAAAAGAAAAGAAAAGAAAAGAAAAGAAAAGAAAAGAAAAGAAAAGAAAAGAAAAGAAAAGAGAGAAAGAAAAGAAAAGAAAAGAAAAGAAAAGAAAAGAAAAGAAAAGAAAAGAAAAGAAAAGAAAAGAAAAGAAAAGAAAAGAAAAGAAAAGAAAAGAAAAGAAAAGAAAAGAAAAGAAAAGAAAAGAAAAGAAAAGAAAAGAAAAGAAAAGAAAAGAAAAGAAAAGAAAAGAAAAGAAAAGAAAAGAAAAGAAAAGAAAAGAAAAGAACCAACCCTCTCAGATATGAATTTTTATTTCTTATTTCTGGTGATCAGAGGAAGGCAGTGGATGCCTTCTATTCAGCCACAACTCAGACATTTCTTAGTTTCTGACTTCTGAACAATATTTTTTCACAGTAGCTGTTGATCCATGCACTTGATCCACTTTCCCTCCACAGTTTTAATCTGCCCTGTCCTGGTACTCCCCACTTATATACAGAACTTGACTGTAACACTCAAAAAACTTTACTTACCCATAAGCTGGAGATAGTATCGGATTTCCATTGTCTCATGTAAGAATTCCACTATTCTAGCAAGAAATTTTTTAAAGTGAGGATATTTTGCAGTGACTTTGATGTCATTCATCACAACTCTAAAAGGCTCCAACAGACCACAAGGGAGCAGGACTTTTGCATCAGAAATTAAAAATACCAGATCTTCTCCTGTCACTATTTGTATACTAACAGAGCACAAGCAGTGGAGCAAAGAAGGGATTAAAATTAACAGTGACTGATACAATCTGAGGTCAATGCTGGTACCACATCTCTTTGAAAAGCAGCAGCAATATAAATGTGTCAGTGTTCTTCTAAAGAAGAAACTAAAATTTCTCTTGCCTTTTCCAGAAACTGTGGCTAATGTTGGAAGATGTTTTAGCCCAAGTTAGCTAAATGGGATAAAACTCCCAGACCTGATAAGATAGTTAGTAACCTTCCGATGAGCTGCCAGGCATATATGAAGAATGAAGTTCCCATTCCCACACACACATAGGTTTATCTCAACCTATTAATTCATATGAAAACTTCGAAGTGCCTCATCTTCTGCAGGACTTTACCTCCAATTATCCAGCTCAAGTTAATAACTCAACTTTATTTTATTTTTCACTATGAAGAGAAAGGCAAAGATGAAAAAAAAACGTACTCCTAGAGTATATTAACTAAGAACAGTGGCAGAAGTGAGGTTTACTGGGCTCCTGCAATCCTCTGTGAGCTTAACAGCTTTTAGAGGACTTTTCAGCCTTAGGGTTTTACTAACTTCCTCTGGAGACAGAGCTGGCCATGTACCATTCCCAAAAAGGAGAATTAGGGACATTTGTTCTTTAAATATGTTTCATAATTGTATTTGATGTTGTCCAAAGCTTGATACCATGTAGATCTTAATTAAGTACAAAAAACTATTTTCTCTACTTTGTTCAGGCAGAAAAAATCAACCCTGGTAGGTTTCACAATCAAAACTATAATCTTTCTCAAGCATGTAAATTAACAATTAGAACATCTCAACAATGGAATTCTGCTAATCCCTCCACAGGAGAAAATTGGTTATCTGCCTACGGCACCAATTAACCAAACAAAAGCTGTTTAAAGCAGAAAAAATAGAGAGAAAATTTACTAGGATTGAATTATTTTACGTCCCAGATAGACAGACTCTCCCACTGTGGAGCTGGATTTAGTTTATTTGTGTGCGAGCAAGCTGCTGCAAAAGATGTTGGGTTGAGACCAGCGGGAAATTAAGTTCATTGTTTGAGGAGGTAGAGCATGGTCATTGCAAACTAGATTTCCACATCCCACTCTGCCTGTGGACTTCAGTATGAGATGATAATAAAGTTACAGTCCTCTGCAGCATTTCTTGTGCTTTCCTTTTCAATGCCTCTTATCATCTAGTGCTAGAGACAAGATAAGGAACTAGCTGGACTACTGGGTTCATTCAGCTTTCTATTTCCATGGTCCAAACTTTTCTGCTTACCATCTAATTTGGTCTCATGCTACGGTTCTGTAAATCTTTGTATAATAGCAACAGCTACCCCTGACATCCAGTAACAAACACAGTTAAGCAAAGTTCAAAAAGAACTGTCATAGATCACTGTCATGTTTGGCTAAGACAACCATTGTAAAAAAAAAAAAAAAAAAAAAAAAAAAAAAGTGTATTATCTCTGGGTGTGGTCAATCTGAGTACTAACATGTTTTAAATTGTGACCTACCTGAGGGGAACACCCAAATCACTGAAGCAGGTGGTGCTGGGAAAAAGCGTGTGAAAAAACTCTGCACCTACAGATATGCTGTACAACTTGGCTGTCTTCCAGTTTCATAAAATAAGACAAACATCATTCGTGCAGGTGCAATATAACTCATTTGGGCTGTGTGTGAAAATAAAACTTTCATTCAGAAAGCATTACTTGCTCTAACATGATTTTGCTTGGGGTTGGAGTGTAGCTGAGGGAGAAGATATTAGCATTTGTGAACAAGCCTACAAGAACAAAAAAAAGCTGAAACATTTATTTAAAAGAAAAGATTGAAATAATTAAATGTACCTTTTAAAAGTCTTTTTAATTGAATACAAATGAAGTTAAAAAAGAAAGGGTAAACAGACAGTTCTGGAAATTGAAACCTTCTGTTTGTGGAATGAATATAAAGCAAAGAATGGCTATGCATCTTCTTCTTCCTCCTTGCTGTCCCCTCAATGTGCCTCCAACTGTCCTAGCTGAGCTGTCTTTACCTTCATCAAAGTAAAATAGTAATACTCTTCTTTGGATTAGACACTTTGGCTGCGTTTTTTCACAAGAGGACATTTTAATAGCAGCACCTATGGCACTTATGTGCAATATATATATGTTAGTTTTACTGTGAATTTACAGCTAGTACCTCCATAGTATGTGATTGCTTTTGCGAAAGAATTTATTTAATGTAACTGTGGAGTCCAGTCTTCTAGGTACACTACGTATCTCCTGGGGAATATAATTTGCACTCATGAAAATAGAACAGTGACATTGCTCTGGGTAATAATCATGTTTCTGTAATTCAGAGGACCGTTTTACCTTCGTATCCAGATGCTCAGATTTGAAAGTGCCAAAGTTCATAAACTGATCCTAGTTATAAGAATATCTTACATCTACTGGCAAGGCAGGCTTGGTGGAATGGAATGTTTATTTACCAACATGTTTTAAAGAATGTGCTGTTGTTGATTATGAATTGCACAAACTAAGCTCTGCTTGAAATAAAGCCCTTGAAGGCTGAAGTTAATTTCTATTTGTCCAAATCTCAGAGATGACCCACTCACCAGGCATATTATTGCTTCTCTTGAAATACTGTTGATTACTCCTCCTTGTGATCTGGAAGTAAAAAAATATTTTGGTTCTCCCCCCAAACCCTCATAATCCACTTGATGTATTTTGAAGTCATGGGTGCATCATTATGTATTTCTAAAGGAAGTCCAGCTGAAATACCTACAACTAAATCTTACACTTAGAATTAAACAATGAGGTTCATTTAGGAAGCCAGAGAGAGAAAACACATTTAATAACCTAGAGGCAGGGTGCAACTTCATGTTGCTTCAAAGTAGTTGCTATTTTAAATCCTAGTATTGCTTGAGGCCAAAAACTGACTTTATTACATTTCAAAATGAAAAAAAAAAAACCCACCTCACATACACCTGCTTTTGTAACAGATTTTTAAATATATATATATAACTAACACTTATAAAAGGAATAAATTGTGTAGATCATATATGTCATCAGTTTAACAACAAAAAACATGATAATTCATTCTCTGAGCAAAAGAAAGCATGGAGGTTCTACATATATTGGTTCACTGGAGAAATAGACTAAGAGTGGCTACGACTTTACACTATAAAGTAGAATATCTTTGTTATCTTTCTAGTTATCTATCTTTGTTATCTTTGTGTCTGACCTGACCTGTTACTTTAGGACAGATCCCCAAAAAGACTTTTGTTACTAAGATACACACAATGTTAAGTATGGCCAGGTGAGAAAGAAATGCACTCAAATACATAAAGTCACGTTCATGTGAGATCTAAACTCTCAATTGCAAGACCCTTAAATCCTTCCAAATGGAACCTATTTTATGTGCAGGTAATTTCATGATGAAAATAATTTGAAAGGTGTGTTGCATTATTAAGATTATATACTGCTGTCCCATGAAATACTGCAAAGCTGGGCCAGAGGAGAAGGAAAGCCACACAAGAGGATAATCATTTAGTTTCCAGAAAGCTTATCCTTCAGGATAGAATGGCTTATGTGCAGAGAAGAAAAGAAGGTTTTCCATCTTTTCTATGCTACACAACCTGAGACCTGGCAGAAATGATGAGTCTTTTCTATTTGCTAAAAAATGGGAAAAATTGAGGCTTTATTTATTAGCAAAATCTCTGTTAAAAGACACATAAATATCCTCATTTTGAAATTTCTTTTCCTTTATTTTTAACTTAGACTGTGGTTTCCATATGTTTTTTTCAGACTAAAAATAATTTTTAAAACTTTGAGCATATAAGCTTAATTTTTTTCTATGGGATAGAATGTAGCATACGTGCACTTGCACACACACTCACACACAGACACACAATTCATAGATATTGTTACTTTGAGACAGCAATGTAGTGCATATAGTGCTGGAGCATTCCAACCTTATAGACATGTCTTCTCATGATTCAATGAAAACCATTTATATCTGAGCAGGGTGCAAAGATTTCAGTGCAAAGATTTTTTCAGTTAAGTGTAAGCTTTTTTTATATTCCATTAGCAGTCCTGGTTGGAATTCCCATGTTTAATATATAAAGGGAATGAAAATTCTGATTCTGAGATTTATTCATTTCAAAGAGATGTACATAAAAATTCCAAGGAATGTTTATTTAAAGACTCTTGTGAAATGTGATCTGTAAGGATCAAATAAGATAGCTAGATTATATGACAGGTACATTTTTAACTATACACATCTTTTAAACAGAAATCACATTTCTGTTAAGACACTAATCCATTCAGGAAAAAGGAGGCTCAATGCATATAAATACATCCAGGATACTCCTACAATCTGTGAACAAAATCAACATAATTCTAGACAACTTTTTGCCTCATTTTGCATGGCTAGAACAGGCCATACCATCAGGCAGCCATACTTCAGCTTATACATTTGATAAAGCCACTATGAGAAGACAGGCAAAGAGGAAAACAATGGAAGCAAAGTTGTGACCTGCTGTGAGCTGGAACAGGCTCTGGACTCAGTTTCTATGCAGAGCGGCCATTCCACAGTACTGCGTAATCTCCCAGGCTCAAAGATACTAGTAGTGTTTATAGTCATGTAGGAGATGCAAGGTTTCTGAGGTGAAGGATGTTATTCAATTTTTGAATTTAATCTGACTGTTTTAGCTAGAGAAATTACTGCTCACTTTTTTTTTTTTAGTTTTTAATATTAGTTTTCCAGCAAGCATACAGTTAAATTGATAGGACTTCATTTGTAAAACACAGAACAATAGATGACCTGAATAAAACTGTGTGTCCAGATGTTGTGTTCACAGAAACAGCTGGAATAGCCATGGGAGGGAAGCTAAAATGACCGCTGCATTTGCTAAAGTAGCAGCTGTATCTTCAGCAGGCAGAGCACATTGCCCTACCTTCAGCACCTATCAGTTACATGCTTTAAGAATTTATTAAACCCTTAACTTAGCCCATCATATAGCTACTGGCATGTTCAGTTTCTCACAGAAAAATTCATAGTGGTTCTTTCTTTCCTCAAGGTAAAATACACTGAAACCACATTTGTAGCTTTTAGTGCTGGATTTAGTGCTTATCTGATTTCATGTGTGGACCTGACTGCTTTGCTGGGTTCACTCTTTTCTTGCTTCACTGCTAAGTTTATGTCAACCTTCAGTTTTATCTGGGGAAGTGGCAAAATTAACACAGCCATATTCCACCATAAATTATTTGAAAAAATTCACGTTATATACCACAACACTAGTAAAGAGTCTTGAATTAGAGGTACATAAGTTCCTAGCATACAATTAACAGCAACAACTTAAAGCTTTTTGTGAGATTTTCATTACATTGAATAAATATGTGGTACCAACAGCAGCAAGAGATTGGACTTCATGACCCTCTGTTTTGTATACATTACACAACATCCTTATGTTCAACTATTGCTTCTGCCATATTAAGAGTTTAGTCTTAGCAGGAAGGTTTTAAATACACTAAAACATACTAAATAGATACCTTTGAGAGGTTAAGTAGAGAAGTCTCAAAAGTAAAGATATAATTTTGCCTCATTTTTCCCCTTCAGTAATTTCAATTTTAATAAAGTCTTAAATATACAAGATCTATGTAAAGCTGAAGTTAATTCCTTGGTTTCCATGTTGTTCCTCAGGTCTTACACAGTTTTCTTAAAGATAATGTTTATAAGAATTTTCCTAAAACGGTTAGTTTATTTATTAAACCTTTTTACAGTTACATGATGCAATATTTTTTTGGCTTACTTTTAAAAAGTTGTGTGTCAGTATGCATAGTTTTTCATAACTACTGTATGGTCACTTTTTTCATCTCTTTTCCCTTTTGCCTAGAAACTACTCACATAATTCTGAGTTGTGATGGATCCTCCAGCTGTCGAGAAACAAGCTAGTTTCTTGGTTCCCAAGTTTTTCATCTTTTGTTATTTGTGTACATTGTACAAAAGAATTCTAGAAAGAGGCCCTGAGCGTAGGAAAAAATCCAAGTCAGTTGTAGCTAAGTAATATTGAGTGAATGATTATGTATGATAATCTTCTCCACTGACATCCATGGCTATTAGGATTCCCCTTGTTTACCAATAGATGTGAGAAGGAAAATGAGCCTGTAGAAATTTATAAGTAGATAAGTGCCAACCATGTAGTCTATTCCCAGTGCAATTACCACTCAATTTTTTGCTATATTCAAGCATATTCAAAGTCTACACCCTGTTCAAACAGTCTCATTGAAATTAGTACTTTTAAATATAAGGCTGTTAGAATTCAGCCTGCATTTAGTGGTTTTACTCTGTCCTGTTGAACAAGTTGCCACTAAAAAACCAGAAATGCCACAAAGACACTAACTACTGGGCTGGGCACTTTATTCTTCAAAATTCAAGGAAAAAAATATCAACTTAGTAATTTATTTGAACCCAAACTGCTCTGAATCAAAGTAAAATTCTGCAAACAAACAGGGGGAAAATTTTGGGGAGCATATAATTCCCATTTTATCTTTTTAGAACAAATTCATTCAATTTTTTTTCCTATAAACTTCATTTATTTTTACATAGATATAAATTTAAAAAATAAAGGAAAGTGTTCTATTAAAACCAGAACTAAAGTGATGTGATTCCCAAAAGAGTTGTGTACTTAGTTCCTTATACCCTCTAGTGTCAGCTTGCCTTAATTTCTTTTGCCACTCTTACCTGTAAAGACATCATCAGCACTGTGGCTAGTCTGCAGTCATACACAGGAACTTTGATCTTCTCACAAATCAAGCCTCACAGGAATCCTGGCTACCAAGCAAAACATATGATGGGTGAGATCTGTTTTCTTATCTTCAGCCTTAATTTTAATCTCCTTCCTCTACCTGAGTAACAGATTTCAGAGAGCTTGTAGGAGCTTCCTTGTTTCTAAAGCATGTATCTTTCTTTCAGACTGCTTGATATAGGCAAATGAATTACTGCTGTAGTAGGTGAGCTAGAAGAGAAATACAGAGGACAGATAACCTGATCTTGTATCCTATGTTTTAATATCTTTAAAATACAAATATTTTCACACATTTTCAGCTTGACTGGGAAACCGATACATGTATAAATACACGTTGGAACATTTTCTGGCATCCCACCAGAGACATTCTTTGGAATCCATGGTAGCTTCATCCAAAACAGCAGTAACTGAATAAAATCTGGGAATGAACAGAACTTTTTTTCCTGAGAATCATTACCCTCCAGGTGTTTTTTTGAATGCTAATAGAAGAAGGTAAAAATCCTGCTGCTCATGGCCTACAGCTCTTGTCCAAGCTGAACCTAACCTGTAGCTAAAAGGAAAACTTATTTCTGATGGATTAGCAGTCAGTTATCTTTGGAAGCTGCAAATATAGTTATAAATACATGAAAAGAAAAAAAATAACTAAAACCCACTGGCTAAGAAATCTTTACATTTTAGTGTTTTTGTTTCTTTTTTTTTTTTTTAAATGAAGTAGATATTTTTAAACTATAAAACAACATAAAGACACTTAAATACTCTTGAGAAATGTTTGTATGTGATATCACTGCCAAGGTTTTATGTGACTTAAGAAGTGTTTCTAACACTTCCCTGAAAAAACTTCACATCCTTCTCATTTATAGAGCAGTTTATAGAAATATCCCCAGCAGAGGGGGTGGCTCATCTGAAGCTCGAAAGATTAACAAAAACAAATTGTTACTTTCATTTGACACATGAAAAATAGCGTTAAATATAGTAATTTAACTAAATGCCTATTAAAAAAACATTTTTACTCTCTCTTGTCAGCATGAAAAAAGAACATGGTGATGTGTCTGCAAGAAAAAAGTAGAGTCATAAAAATGTCCAACTGCTGTAGTGAATTCCAGAAAAAAGTCTGATATTTTCCCTGCTTTGTACCTCATAATTTCATTGTATTTCACTACATACAAAGTAGACATAAAATTCCTGAATATCAGAACTTTAAACTCATTTATCCTGATAGCATGTAGTAATTTAGACCTAGTTTTCAAACAAATACATAAATTTTCCTGAGTGTAAATCAGTATTTGCAGTGGATCTAGTGGACTTACTTTGATTTATAACTGATGGGTATTTAAGCTAGAAACTTTAAATAAGATGCATCATTTAAGTGAAAAAATAAGTTTACAGGAAAAAACAAATTTTAACTCTTTTCTAATCAATTTCTTTCAGCAGTATTAAAACTGATATCTATAGCCCAACACAGAAAAACTTAGTTATCTAAAAGGCCAAGGTGCAACTACAACAGTTGTTCTGTTTAAACCAAAAAGCAACCCCCACTAGTTTTCATTCCTCAATTTCATGGCCAAAATTTTCCCCTCAGTTTTAACAACATGAGTGCTGATAGCATGAATTCCATTCATGATAGCATGAACGCTGTTCCTTCTGGTGCTAGAAAACCCACTTGGTAAATGAACACTTTGGTATTTAATAACTGCACTCTGCTGCACCCCTGTGTGACTATGCAGCTCCCGTTCTGATTGTCATGAGTTAATGAGATAGGGTGCAGCAACTGGGGAGCTACCCCATAAGGGAAGTCAAGGATCCTGTCAGTGCAAAATACTTGGTAGATGATTCAGCAGTGTCCTTCTATGCCCCATTTCCCTCAGGGAAGCAAGAAAGAGCATATAGTTGTATTAGAAGTGGAGAAAGTGCATTGTGCTCGATTTGCACAGGGTCTGGTTGCAGCTAATTTACACTGAACATCCTAAAGCCATTTTAGGATAAGAAAATGGCTCAGGGCTCAGGTCCTCAGTTTCAAGGGCCCCAAAAGCCCATGAATCAGTTAGTAAAATGGTTTTCATGGCAACTCGCTGCTCTCCAAACACTCAACTCTTTGGGCATCTGGAAAAATAGTTAGGTAAACTCTTACATAAATCATCCCCTTGTCCACTGCATCCGATATCACTCAGTTCACCTACAAAATGCATTGAGTTTACTGTATTTGTGCAGAGTGATATTATATTCCATGTGCTGTTGGCCTGACCTGGGAGTCTGATTTATTTGTGTGGGACTGTAAAGGCTCCCTGGTAGTGTTACCTCAAAAAACCCTAAGATCACTTGTTCCATTTAGTCATTGAACTTTAACTCATCACAACAAGGTTTCAAACCATAGCCTATTCACTGACAAGACACATAAGGCCTAGAAAGAGTTTTAGTAAAAACAGAGAATTTTTATACAACCGTAATGGAAACGGATCTGGATCTCCAAACCTTTTTATTTCCTTAGTTCATTGTACTAGAAATATAATATTTACTTAAAAGTCTTCTGATGGTTCCATCCTTCAGTTTTCTAATTTAAGTAATTCTGTTCCTCTGTGGAGGAAAAAGTTTTGTGGGTATGGCTTCACATAATTTCTTAAAATTGCATTTTCTTTTTTAAAAAAACCCAAACATTCCTTCCTAAATCAGTAGGACTAGCATTATAATACCTTTATCCATGATGGACAAAGATCATCTACACTTTTAAGAGTTTTCAAAAAGACTTTGATTCAATTAACTAATTAAAAATAATCCTATTCGGGAAATCACTCATATGATAATGTCAGCTGCTTGTTCTTAGTACTCTTGTGGGATTGCCATGGCTACAATAGGACCATTTGGTACATCAGGAAGTATGGAAAGTGCACTGTGGTTGGAAAGAGAAATATTGATATGGAAACACTGAAGATATTAAGAGTCAGTGCCTGGGCTATAACTGAGGAACATGAGAACAAAGAAGAGGAAACTCTCAACAATAACATTTGTGTTTCCATAGACCTGGGGCCACTCTTCATGCCTAGCTTTACGTCAGAGAGTAGTGGATGTTTATGGCACTTGCAAAAAGACTTTCTAGCCCACCGCTAATCTCATGTATGTCTGGATTATAGGGAAACCTGGACCATGCTCGTCTTCCCCTCTTCACCATGCCCCTCTCACCATTTTCACCCAGACAGTAGGGACAGGTTGCGAGAATCTCTGTGCTCTGACGAGTATGCTAAGGCAGAACCTCTGGAGAGGGACTCTGCACGCTTATGGTTTATGAAATAGGAAAAAAAAAAAAAAAAAAAAAAGAATAAAAATCCATCTCTTTTGCACCCAAAAGCAGCAGTATGGCATCCTGTAGACAGCCTGCTAAACAGTCATTCAGGCAGAAGGCTTATGAAGGATACAGAACTTAAGACCCTTAAAAGGTTCACTGTTTCTGAGTGTTGTAGTTATATAGAGACCACCTGCTCTCTCGCTCTCAATTGGGAGCTCTTGAGCCATGTTGTTAATGATTTTGGAACCAAAGGACAGTGACAGAGAGTTGTCAGCTCACTTCTCTCCTGTAGTTTATGGCTTAGGCCAGGATCTACAACTGACACAACAATCAAAGCAGTTTGAGAACTCCCAGAAAACTACAACAGGTTCTCTTAGTCCTTAAGCAAAACTCAAAACTACATTTTAGGTTGATTTTATCTGCAGCCCATCAGAGTATTTTGACTCAATTACTAGCCTCTTGCTGAACAAGCTCATGTAACCAACAGAGCTAAAATTTTCACCTAATGTACAAAAATAGCTGTATTCACCAGCTTTAAACTTTCTGACTTCCAAACAGGAAACTTTTTTTGCTATGTTAAGGAAGAACACATACATGGAACTTTCCTCCATCTTGAGTTCTTCAAGTTCCATGAAAACTTTCCCAAGCAGAACCACATAAACTCAAATTTCATAATAAAAAAGGGCAGGCTAAACTTCATTGCCAATTAAATTACCTTTGATGACACCATAGGAGTCACAGATAAAATCAGGTTAGGGAAAACAAGTTCACATCTTTTGAACTGGAAAGTGCATAACAATTACTTACTAAACAATTAAAAAATATTAATTATACCACTGGATGTAGGCCTTGTAGGGCCTAAATAATATGCGCTGTTTTCACTTGTATATGCTCTATGCTCATTAATCACAGCCTGTTACTGTAATTTTAATGAATGTTTATCTTATTTCCTTTGTATAATCCAATTACTTTTGGTTTTTAAACCATCGTAGGGGATCACTTTGTCTCCGGCATCCTGCCAATCAGCCCCCTTTAGATGTGAACAATTCAATTCATTATCATTAAGTTTCTACTTTTAATCCCACTTCTGGGGAAACCATTGAAAGAAAATCCAGGAACAGAAGTCCTTGCACAGCAGGGGGACTGAAATGTGTTCTGAACACCTGAGCAATTATATGCAACAGTTATCTGGAATGGTTCTCTAATGTCTTTCTAAACTTATAGCACATTAACAATTAGATCACCTGTCATTTCTACTTTAGTACTAAATTAATTGCAAATTGACTTTAGGATTGTGAAAAAAAAATAAACTGCTGTAGTGAATCTAAGTATTTTGTATTTGTTTATGTTTCAATTGCTGCATTGCACCTGTCCAAATTATTTCTGTGATACAGATGCCATTACTACAATCCCAGCTGATTATGAGAGTCTGTCATACTAAAGACAGGAAAATTCAACTCACCAGATTACCAGATTTAGTAAATAAGGTATTTCTAACACCTGCAGACATTTCCATGAGACATACTTATAATTATGTACTTAGACTAGAAGACCAGTAAAAAAACCCCAGCATGTTACTTTTAGCAAGAGATCTAGGATGATGAGGACTAATTGTAAAGAAAACTATTGAAAAGCATAAATAAAAATAAAAAATGAATTTATTTTAATAAATAAGAGATTAGAAGGCAGCCACAATTCCCCGGAACTGTCAGAGTAAACATGAGGCAAATGAGAAACTTAAGATTATGTCCAAGGATTCTTTGTTAGCAGAGATAAAGGAAGTCAAGACAGGCAGAATCACCAGCATTGTAGGCTCAGGTTCTGGAATCAAAAGAGTAACAGTAATATGGTGCTGAACTAATTTAGCTGCCCTGCCTTGCTGATATGGTCACAGTAGTTCTGGTGTTACCACTTGACAGTGGTTTAGGGATCTAAGCATTGAGCAGCATGGCTTAGATGCCAGAGTGCTTGTTCACACAGCTAAAATAAGAGTAAATGACTGTCTATCACTCAGTGACACAGCAAAGGCCTGACAAGCAGAACGAAGAAGGCTACAGCTGGCAGAAAAGCCAGGCTGACTTTTTTCCCAGGTTGACTTTTCCCAGCCTGATTTATGCTTTCCTGGTGTCCAGTTTCGGGAATTTGAAGGGAGTCTACTGGAGAAGTTCTGGTGGATTCAGCTTCTTGATGTTCAGCATGTTCATAAGTCTGCATAGTTCACAGGTTCTTTGGTTTTGTCATCGCTTGTATTTTTTCCAGTTCTTTGTTCAAGTCTGGTACATTCACTTGACTAGGCAATTGTTTTTCCTACTTTACTTGCAATACACTATTCTTTGTCTTTTTAAATACACTTCACTCAACTTTCATTGTCTCTATCCTGTCTCAGGGGGCTTCAGATCAAACAATGGTCTGAGTCATTACTTTTTTAATTCAGTCAGAGGTAGTTTATGTTAATTGTTTTTCATGACTGCTATAGGTTATTTGGTCTACAGCTGAGGGGATGAGAAAGAGGCAGATGGGTCCCTTAAAATTCTCCAAAGTACTGTTGATGATGCAATCTGACATTTCTTTGTAGTAGCAAGCCATCAGATTATGTCTTCCTACCTCCTGCACACATCGTAGGAGAGACCATAGGCCTGAACCAAAAGGTGCCAGGGAACAATGCAGGATTCCCTCTGCCTCTTGTCAGTCTTGTTTATGATTCCTCATCACTTGGTGCTTTGCTACCTGAGGGGTAAACTACCTGTACCTGAAATGTAGTTTTCACAGCAACTCTGGAAAGCAGCAAAGACAGTCTGGAGTCCATGTTGAAAGATCAGAAGCAGTTATTGCGGCATGAGACTGGGAGACAGGACACTGGAATTTTCCATTGTCTAGCTGGAGAGAAGAGGAACCTGATAGGCTGGTCTATGAGCCAGGATTTGGACTCATGTTTCTTGGTCCATCTGACCAACTTTCACCTCTGTGAAACGTCATCAGTACTTACCAGTTAGTTATCTGTACAAGTTGTTAACTCCATCACTGTATTGTCACACACAAGGGGCCAAGACCTCTTCCGCCTTTTATGTCACTGGCTCCACCTGCAAGTAATACTTGCTAATATGTGCTAGCCATGGACACCTTCCTTGGTTAACGTGCCCTACTTGACCTTTCCACCTCTTCCTTCTCTGGGCAGTGAAGAAGTGCACCTAATTGTTGTTTATTCCTAGAAATAAGAAGAAAATCTGATTAAGTTAGAAGTTTCTCATTACCAAAAAATACTTAATTTATTTAAGGACCTTTTTTTCAAAACAATGCATAGGCCATGACTATTTTTTAATCCATTCATTCCCATTGCAAATTACACTCTTTTGTACTTTACTGAGTACAAAAGTAATTCAGTGGGAGATTCCACATCAGTATAGGTTGTGCATGACAGGCAAGTCACCATGGGTGGGTACTGGGTCCAGTCTTGTTTGACATCTTCATCAACGACCTGAATATAGGGGTAACATCCACCCTCAGCAAGTTTGCTGATGGCACGAAGTTGGGAGGAGTGGATGACACACCAGAAGGCTGTGCTGCCATTCAATGAAACCTAGACACCAGAGTTGGGCAGAAAGGAACCTGATGAGGTTCAACAAGGGCAAGTGCAGAGTCCTTCACCACGGGAGGAATAACCACATGCACCAGTACAGGTTAGGGGCTGACCTGCTGGAGAGGAGCTCTGAGGAAAAGGACCTGGGTGTGCTGGTGGACAGCAGGCTGGCCATGAGCCAGCAGTGTGCCCTTGTGGCCAAGAAGGCCAACAGTATCCTGGAGTGCATTAAACAGAGCGTGGCCAGCAGGTTGAGGGAGGTTCTTCTTCCCCTCTACTCTGCCCTGGTGAGGCCACATCTGGAGAACTATGTCCAGTTCTGGGCTCCTCAGTTCAAGAGAGACAGGGACCTTCCAGAAAGAGTCCAGTGGAGGGCCACAAAGATGGTTAGGGACCTGGAGCATCTGCCTTACGAGGAGAGTCTGAGAGAGCTGGGACTCTTCATCCTGGAGAAGAGAAGACTGAGAGGGAATCTTATCAATGTCTATAAATATCTGAAGTGCAGGGGCCAAATGGATGGGGCCAGGCTCTTTTTGGTGGTGGCTGGTGACAGGACAAGAGGCAATGGGCAAAAACTGGAACACCGGAAGTTCCAGACAAACTTAAGGAAAAATTTCTTTACTGTGAGGGTGACAGAGCACTGGAATAAGCTGCCCAGAGAGTGTATGGAGTCTCCATCTCTGGAGATGTTCAAAACCCACCTGGACACTTTTCTGTGTAACCTGGTGTAGGGAACCTGCTTTGGCAGGGAGGTTGGACTAGTTGATCTCCTGAGGTCCCTTCCAACCACTACCATTCTGTGATCCTGTGATGTTAAAGGTCAGTGAGCAGACAGAAAAAAAAATTAATTGGTGCCTCTAACTGATTAAGAAATAAGACTTTGTGAAATATACTGTTTCAGCAACAAAGCTAGGTAAGCATTTTGGAAAAATATAACTTCTGCTGATTTTGGGATAAGTTTTATGAACAGGAATCTTTTAGGATCTGCACAATTTCCCCAAACCCACTACACTCAGCAATCCAAAGACTTCTGTACTAAAATAAGAGTCAGGACAGATCAGAAAGAAATTATAAACAGGCTACTCAGGGAATTGTTTTGTAAGCACAACACTTTCATAATGATAAACAAGCCAAGGAAGAGCAAAGTTGATTGTTTTCTCCCCAGATGCAATTACATGAATCTGGAAAAAAAAATTGTCCCAACCACAGTGCAATAAATGATAAGTAGCAATGTAAAAGACTTTGTTTTTGTCATTTTCTTCTGATGAAGAAACAAAAGGAGGGAAAAAAAATCAAGATTTTTTTTCTGCGCAGCTCCCTTCAGATTCCTGGTCTACCTGATGGCAACCTCCTCCTTATTTCAGATCTGAGGGTTCTAAAAGGTGACTTTTAAGTATAACTTTTGGCTATGTTTATCTTTGCTTTTCTCTGTGAGAGTAAAAGCCTCACCACTCAGAAACATACCTTGTCCATTTCTTCCAAGTATATCTTCCAAGGAAATCACCTCTCCCCTACAAACCTGAAGCTTACTGCTGCAGGATGTTTTACATTTCAAAAGTCTATGTAAGTTAAAATGCAATTAGAAAACTTCATGGGAAAAGAGGTTCATCAAGGGCTATTAAATGCAGCAGTTCAGCTTGCCTCTGGAAGTTAGAAATAGAAAAGGACAACTTTGTCCTCTTTTACTCTCTTCTGAAGTGCTCCTTCCAGATAATATCACATGGGAGCTGGTGACACTAATGGACAGATGAGCTGACCCAAATGAAATGCTGTAATACTAGAATCTCAAAAAAAAAAAAAAAATCAGTTGCAGTAAATACTGACTTGATGTCATTAGTAGATTTAATGCATTTTTCCTATGAACGAAAGATTATGAAACATAATGTCCTTTTTCTCTAAATTCTTAGAAACACATTCAGTATAGTCTTTCTCTTTCTGACATTGCAAGGCAAATCAGTTTAACTCTCACTGGAAATAATAAGAATTTTTCTGAGTGACTCTCCTGGTTTTGTTCCAGTCAGGGGCCCATGTAAAAAATAGAAAAAAAAAAAAAAAAAAAAAAGGAAAAGAAAATACTCTGGCTGTCTTTAAAATTAAAAACTTTATGCTTCAGTCAAAGGCAAAGTTACAGGAGTCTGAGTGTCCAGATTGCATATTTATATTCTTGAAGATTGTTAAATCTTTTTTTTATCCTTAAATATTTTAAGCCTGGGTTGTGCAAGTTGTTAAAAAGCCTTGATTACTGTAATATTTTACTTCAAGCTGTGATTTTAAAAAGATCATGTTATTTCAGTGTGATTAAGGAATATAGAAAATAAGTCAAGTTGTGGAAAAAAAAAAAAAAAGTTTGACATTCATGACCCTTTGCAAATGCTTGTATCTTTGCCCATGTGCTCTTTAACTTTTCCTGACTCTTTAATATACAATATTTTCTGTGGTGCTTTACAGAAACAGCCGATCATGCAGTATTTGAAGACAGCAGCTAGCCCAATACTGATGGCCAGATGTGGTGTAATCTTGGCTGGGATTAATGGGATTTCAGAACAGCTCTTGACCTCACTGAGATCAGGTCAGAGAAGGCCAGGTGAAAACAAAAGTGGAGTCCTGCATAAGGAGAGTTGAAACGGTCTATTTGTGAAGGTAATTGCATGAAACCAGGGTTAGGAAGTAGCTGAGCAAAGTAAGGTATGACTTAATATAGAACATGTGTGTATGAGGAGAGGTACAAGTAGGGGTACAAAATGCATTAAGATTGCTTGAAAGTATTGACAAAGTAGCGGATAAAGGAGAACCACTTGACACAGTGTGTGAGAACCTTCACAAAGTCTTTGGGAAAGGTACCCTTGCTAAAGAGAGTGTTGCAGCAAATAGTACCACTGACAAGAAGAAGGGGAATAAACGATAAGTTTCATGGAGGGTAAAGATTGAAAACAACATGCCCTAATGTCCTGTCTGAAGATCAGCACTGCTCATTTGTATTCTAATGATCTGGAAAAGGAGAGAAGCACGATACCATAAAGTTATTTCAGCTTTATCCTCACAGTGATCTCTGAACTTGAATGTTTGGAACAAGTTAATCTGGTAAAGTGATCAATGAACTAGAAAATGAAAATCAGCCTTGATGAGTACAATATAATATACTTTATAGAAAAAGATAACTACTCTTATGATAATGTGTTCTTAATTAATTGCATCAGGACAAGAAAAGATGCTTTTTAGTTTGGGTAGCTCAAGAAGATCTTAGCTCAGAGTTCAGTAACGGCTAAGTTACTCAACAAAATGCATGCATGTGAATGGAACGGTAAAATCCAGAAAAATTACAGTGTTTTGCTATACTCCGAAGAGATAGTTTTCACTATTATCTTTATGCTCACCTTTATCACACATGAAAGTAAAGATGTAGCAGAATTACAGGGTTAAAGATCTTCATGCTTTTTCTTCAGAAGTAGTATGCTTGAACTGGAAGAAAAATAAGGCCAGTGGGAATTTCAAGGCCTTAATCTGCAAGACAGAAATAGTAGTATTCAACCTGCGGGAAAAGTGGAAAAGAAAAAAAAATGTGCTGAAAATTAAAACAAACACAGAATGAAAACTCTAGTAAAGGTGAAGCATTGACAGAAAATGCTGAGCACCCAGGGAGGGACAACATGAAATACCATTGCCTGACTTACAAGAAATAGCATAATTTTTAAACAAAATTATACTTTATTGAACAAATTTAGCTTTCATTAAAAAAAATATAATCTGAGTAATTGTGAAAGGAGTGAATACACTTGAATATTGTAATGGGTACAGAGCCATCTACAGCCAGCTATCAGAGTGGGAAACAGCATATACTACAGAAAAGGTAAGAAACTTACTTGACTTTTAATCTCTAAAGAGACAAAATTTAATAAAATTTAAGTCTACTTAGAGGAACTTAGCACAGAGAAAAATATGACTAAAACCAAACAAGTATCAGCGTATTTGTGTTTTAAATTAAAGATGTGAGGGTGGAAGGAGAGAACTAGAAAATTCTGAAAAAATGGAAGGTACGTTCAATGAAAAACTAAGAAAAATTGTCTCAGTTCTTAAGGAGCTAATGTGTCTGTTAACCTATGAATCCTTTTTACAAATAGAACCACAAATAAGAAACTATGATGGGGACAAATGTTTCACAATCTGTCGTAGCTTGTTTCAGGGTAGAGAAGGAAAGAGATGATATTAAGGACTTTCATAAATCAGGAGATACAAACTGGCTTCTTAAACGAAAAGAAGAAACAAAGCAGGACAAATATCCTCAGAAAAATAAGACACACAGAAAAGTAACCCAAAAGTACAGGCTGAGTCACTGAGAAACAGTAGCAGAGGGTAAAATAAGAAATCAAAAGACCCTAACAAAAAAAGTCACCAAAGGAAAAGAAAACTATGGGTCTGGAAAATTTCCTGGGTAACAAACACAGTTTCACCCAGCTCACTATTTGAGTAAGCATCAACTAAAGAATTTATTTTTCAAAAGGAATTTCCAATAGTAAAAGCAAAGAATATAAAATTAAGGATTGTTTCAAATTCTGGATGAATAATATTGGAGGTGAGGGAAAACAAATACGGAAATAATCTCAGATTAGGGTTAGGTTATATACGGGAAGTTATACAAGAATGACAGTAATATGAAAAAAATTAAAAAGAAACCTGCATTCTAGTCACATTTTATACTGTAAAGAAGCCTAATCATCTTTATTCAATGCACTGAGCATTTTTGTTGATAATTCTAAACAAGTTAGAAAATTATCATGAGGTTCATAGTGTAGAGGTAGAATTATGCTCTGAAAATGAAAAATTGATAAAATAATACATAATGGGACTGGTGACCCAAAGCACAATTTTGTCACAATCATTAAAGTATTAAAAAACCCTACAAGAGGAAAGATGGTTTCATAAACAAGATAAAGATAGAACTGTTCTGTTACAAAAAACCCACCGTACACTTAAGAAAAAAACCAAACACAGACATATTAGTCTTCAAGCCAAATAAATAGGAAAGGAGTAGCTAATAACTTGACTAGCACTACTGTGATTACACTCAAGTCAGAAGCTGTTTAGCAGAAAAACTACTCTACTTTTCCTCAGGCAAAGGTACTTCCCTTCTTTTCCTGATTTTTTAGGATTCTTCACAAATTTTGTAAGGGAAATAAGAATCCTAACACACAATTTATCTGAATATTCAAGAGCTGCACAAGACATGGTTAAAAACACAACAATGTTTTTAGAAGAAATGGGTCTGGATATTGACTCTAGGTAAGATACTTGTTTTTTCCTACCATCCGTAATTAGTCTGATATATTCCTGTGGCAGGACTTTGTATTGGTTGAAGTCTTGAAGTGTAGCTATGTACATAACTGAAAAGGAGCTCCAAAAAGAGACCAAATGGCTTCCAAAACTTGTATTAGTGACACTATTAGTAGTAATATTCATAATAATTGTAAGAAACAGTATTTGAGTGAAAGCAAGCAGAGAAGATAGAAATGAAAATTATTTTTACAATAGCTGTCTGCCTGCCCACTATGTTTTTCTTCTAGGCAAGCAATTCAAAAACTTTCTGAGTTGCAGCAAGCTCTGTCTTTGTCCCCTCTGGGCCTTACTATGTTATTTTTGTCCCCTCAGAGGCTTCCCTGTTTGATCCTTGTTCTTTTCTGTGGTCTTTCAAGCTCTCTGCAGGAGCTGCACACTCCCAGGTTTATGCTATTTCCACCACACCCTAAGGTCTCCAAACCTTTCTGCCCCAACATGCTCATTTGCTCTCTAAGGGAAGAGGCAGTCTCTCCCTCCCTCCCTCCTGAGGTTACACTTGACCCAGTCATTTAAAGGAGCATAACAGAAATGGGAAATAAAATCTGAAGAAAGAGTGATCATCACAGAATGGTGGTAAAATCTTTTTGTGGTTACTTCAACATCCACAGTCGTGATCACTGATCTAACTACTTTAGTGGTCTGGCTGGCACTCAGAGCCAAGAAATCAAAAATAAACAATGTTTGTGGAGACTAGATAGATCACTGCTGTGTTAGCCTTCAGGGTAAAAGGATTGTGCATATATTTTGTAAAATAGAGAAGAGAAAGTGATAGCAATCAAATAGATAAGAAAATACAATTATGTGCTACCAGGTCGATGGTGGGAGGTAGACCAGAATAAAGTTTATCACCTTTAGGAAAACAGAAAAAGAAAGTAAGCAAGAAAAGCAAAAGAGGACATAAAATCTTACACAAACAAATTGGCTCTGTAAAACGCACATTTCTGGCTTGTACAGGGTGTTTCTGTACTGGTAAATGGAGCTTCTCCTTATAGATTTTACTTAACCAGAAAAAATAGGCAGGGCTGGCTTCTTTTGTTTCTGCTGCTTATTCCAGAGAGAGCAGTAAGGCAGGTTTTTAATTTAAAAAGCCAACAAACAAACAAATAAAGAATGGATTAATGCAAATAATGTAATAAAGAATGCTTTTAAAGAATGGGTAGAGCTGGACATCTGTTGGAAGAGCATAATAGCTGTTATTAAAATCCATCTACACCCCAAACTTTTTTAAAAAATTATTTCTATAGACACTTACATGTATATTAACCACCTTCTTAAAGGCTTGCCGCACTCTTCTCAGAAACTTCCTCTGGAAAGATAAGATGTGTAGTGTCACTGAACTCATACTGTGCAATCTTCTGTAGTCAGTTCTTTTGAGATTCCCTTCTCAACGACACATATCCCACAGCTCTTCTGAGAAAAATTGAAAATTGCAGTATAAAACCTTATCCAAAGGTCTAAACTGAAAGAGACTGAAAGATGTATGAGGACATTTTTTTCTCAGTTGTGTGTTGAGAAAGAAATAATTTAATGTTAATAAATAAATAAAATTAATGTTAATAGATTTTTCTTTTTTTAAATTAAAGAATTACTCTATATACTCAAATTTGCTGATCAGGCTTCATGCCTTTCCCAAAAAGAAAACAGATAACTGAATATTTTTTCTAACCCCTCAAAATCTATATTGATTGTTTTTCTGGAAATATTCTATGGGGATTCTTAAATATACTTAGCTGGAACGAGGAGGGAAAACATAGGAAGATAATTCTTTTTTCCATCTTCTACAGAAAAAAAAAAAAAAAGCTTTTATAAAATATTTCACAGAAAATACCCCAGTGATTTTCAGCTACATTCTCCAAAACATTCTCTGCTGGTGGTAGTGGTGAGATGGGCTCCAGCTTGAGGTAAGTACTTGGATGCTAGTGACTAGAATATTATCCATGGTGGTGCTTGTTACAATAAACTTTACATACATACGAATGTACCACTTAAGGAAGTTCACTTTGTGCAGAATGATAAACTGGCATCATCAGTATTAGCAATGCAGAGTATTGCTCCACTGTGTGAGAAAGTGTCCCCTAGTTAAACAGAAGTGTTGCGTGCAAGAGAGACAGATGCAGATAATGAAGAAGCTATTCCATCAGAGAAGACTAAAGAAAGGAGGCAGAAGAGGGGCAGCTACACAAGAGTATAGCTAGATACTGAACTGTTCAAAAACTGGTATCTGGCTTGATTTACTGAGCCTAATTGCAGAATAAAGTGCCTAAGTAATCTGTAGTATCTGACTCATAATTATTTTAATAAAACACACATAAGTTATAATGTCTCACATATTCTTTTAGCCTCTTCTTTTTGTACCAGACAAACATCAATTTCATTTCATTTTGTTTTGTTAATTAGTACTATTTTCAGGAGTTGGACAGTTAAAATAGTTTCTTCCTCTGCAGGCTTTCCTACCCTCGGTAATAATTAAAAACCAAAGGCCAGGTTTTGAAACTCTTCCAAGATATGCACAACAGTAATTCTTCAAAGAACATCAGAAAAAATTCAGACTCAGGACCATGTCAATAAGAATCTAAATTACTTATTTATTCAAATAACCACTATGTTTACTTGCAAATCCAAGAGAAAGCTAGAACTTTTAAGTACCTATGCCTTTAAATAATAACAAAATAGCAAAACCAATGAGAAGGTGCAAAATACAGGCAGAATTGTCATATTTTAGATTTTTTTTCTTTCAAGTAG
This sequence comes from Caprimulgus europaeus, assembly GCA_907165065.1. The sequence goes on from OU015525.1 coordinate 67,378,034, forward strand.
TAACAGAAATTGTTCAGACAAAAAAAAACCATTTCAGTTCAACTACAGTATTTCTACCTCTACCTTGACTTCTACCATCAATTTAAAAATTGAAAGATATTAAGAAATTATTTTTTCTCATATTAAACTAAGTAACAATTGTTTCACAATAGAAAGCTAGTGTGTAGTTTCTTCCTGATGAATTTGATTCTACCTCCCATGAAAGTTAATGCCCACTTCACAGCTTGCCTTAAGCACTATATACTCCTACAGGTCTGCAAGGATAGGTCACAAAAAATAGAACAGCCTATTACAACCTTATGCCAGGAGGCACGGAGTAGGACTACAATGAAGATTTATTTTCACATTTCTGTCCATCAGCAATGATAACAAACACAACAAAACATATGCTATAACTTGTTTCAGTAGACGACAGTAATATGATTTTCAAGTGCCTTCTATTAGGTGTCTAAGTATCTTCTCAGATTTCCATACCCTGTATCACTTGGTATTTCAAGAGAACATTGAAAACCTACTTCTGCAAGGGAGGGTGCACTCTACTTCTGACTTTGAAAGGTAGATAAGAAAGTTTCTCAAACCATTTCCAGGATGGCAATTAAAAATGGGGTACAGAATTTTCCTAAGAGGAAAGAAAGGATTAAGACTGATTTCAGTGGTCTCAGACCTTTAGAGCCTCAGGAAACTGGGACATAAATTTTCCTTCTTCATCAGTGGGATGCTTTGGGTTGTTCTGTGTAGGTTTGAAAGCATAGATGAAGATGCTTTTGGCTAGTATGAAAGCCAAACTGCAAGGGAATAATTTCCTTTTATTCAACTTTTATCTCACTTTCTACAATAATAGTTAATGTTTGGTTCTCACTTCCTCTAAATATCCCGTAGTTGTGACTTTGCTCTTCTGATCTTTGCCTACCAGCAATTCATGGTTGTTTTTGGTGAGAGTCTATCAATGTTCTCACTAAAGTCAATGCAGGTAACAAATGCAAATCCCTAAAAACTTCTATTGCAATAAAGACATGAAGCTTCTGACATATAAGTTTGCCCTGCAAATCATTCACTTCTATCTACAAGGTGATTTTTTTTTTTAATTCCTTTGAACTACCTCCAATTTCTCATTCTATTTCTAATAATGAAGTTATCAGAAAAGAATGTAATGCTACAGATCAAGTCACCTGAAATGGACAGACAACAAATGCCTCTAAGTATACAATTCAAAACTGTGCTAAACTATTTTTGTCTCCTTACTTTTTTGAAAATGTCTTTTTCAGGTTTCTGCTTTCTACTAGCTATATATTTATATCAAATTTGATTATTTTTTGATCAGGTGGATTGCTTTACTCTTGCACATTTTACATCATGAGTGTATTAATGATGTAAAGGTGATGTGAAATGTTTTGTCCTCACCTTCTCTCTGGTTTTACTGACAATATCTGAGGGACTTTTTCAGTTTTCTTTGCTATATGTATCATCAATGTGTTCTCCAGCTCTTTTTTATAGACAATTGAAGACAGGTTAATGTTTATGAAATTTGGAAAAAATTTACTAGAAAAATTCTTTACATTTTTAATTAAATTAATTTAATATTTAAATAACTGATGTTTTGGGCATTGTAAATGTATAGGTTTTTTCTATAAACATAGTGAATTTTAATCTACGGGAACTTATTTATGGCAGTACAAGGCACCTCTGTTATAGGAAGATCTTACTGGGTTTTATTAATCATTACAGACAACAGAGTGCCTGTAGTGCAGATAGAGCACTAAATGGCTCACTTTGTCATGCTGAGGAGTTCAGTTTGAGCTGCTAATTTCCAGTATTCTTCTAAAGACTCCTGACCGTGCTGTAACACTGAAAGCTCAAAGTCTGTGTTCCATGGTTCCATGGAGTCCAGGGTGGTGGGGGAGGTAGGGGGGAAGAAGTGAACCTTTGACACATATTTACTTCACTTTCAATGTTTTCTTCCTTTTAATTTGCAATTTAGGGATTTAAGTTTCTTTTCCTCAATATTTCTAGAAAGTAGTTATCATTTTCATTAAATTTCAAAAAGGCCATTAATCTGTTTTGCTAATTCCTTAGGTGCTTATTTTATTCCAAATTCTCATGTGTTTCACCTTCTTTACAATGTGTCTCTATCTCTCAGAATTCAAAAATTTTTCTTATCTGTGACCAAAAGGAATAACAGCAATGTTCAAATGTAATTTGATGAAAATTCTACATCCAAAAATAAAATCTTATTTTTATTCTACATTCCCATCTCATCAATAAAAATTCTAGCGACTCCTGGCTGATCAGACAATAAATTCATTGTGGATAAGAACTTTGTTAAAAACTGAAGATATATGTGGTTATAATTACAGAGAATTTTGGAAAATTTAACATTTTGCCCACAATAAAAATGAAAGTAGTATTTTAAAACTCAAATACACATATGCACATATACATGTATAATTTTATATTTATTATACTCAAATATAATTACATTTGTACTGGACTGGAGTTAAAAAGAGTGCTTTAGACTCATAAGAATTTTGACTTTTTCACTTCAGATGTAACCCTGTTTTGTAATTTTAAAATACTAAGTAATATTTTTCCCAGGCTTTGCTTAGGTTTGTAATTCTGCCAAATACCATTACAAGCAACAGTAATAAGACAACTGTTCAATGATGGGTCCAGCCCTACAGAGCAAAAGAGGCAAACAATCTCTAGCAAAGCAGTAAGATATTACTCACTGTTGACTGACCTTTCCCTAATTGTGTATGCTTTACAAATAAACCGCAGGGACAAGGGAGGTAGGAAGGCCCCTCTTCTGCATCCTTACAAAATGAGTTTCTTTTTAAAGTGAAACAGCATTATTGATCAAAGCAAAGGGTAACACCATATGTAAAGAAGAAACAGCTGGCAGTCACCTTTCTGTCACTCACTTATACACTTGCACACAGACCCACACTTATTAAAAACAGGTCAGATCAGATTCCAGGTTCACCCTGCAAAATTAATGACAACCTTGCAATAAAGTAACAGCATGAATTTGAGCCTTGTAATACAACGTGATTACTAGCGTTTTTATTAGCTGGGTTTGAGCAGCAGGCAAGGCCGGCTGGTATTTGACACACAAACAGGGATGTTACCAGGTGCGCTGCTCTAAAGTGTCACATCAAAGTCGCAGTCCTGCTGGCTTGGTTTACACCTGAGCCAATTAGCCCGGGAGATCAGGAGAGGCTGGAAAAGAATACGTCTTCTTATTTTTGTGCTGGAGAGAATCACTTGATCCCAAGTAAGATGATACAAGGAGAACAATAGTAGATAAAGTATGGCAAAGGAAGAAGCAGGCACGAGGCAGGGGAATCGGCGAGAGGCTGCGATAAGAGGACTATCATCAAATAAAAAGCAAAATGGAAAGCAAAAGTGCCATATGCCTGTCCCTTTCCCAGTGTGTTTGTCAGTCTTTTGTTGGCAACAAAGGGGCTAATTGAAATGAAACAATCTCCAGTCTGTTTGCTGGCACATCAAATATGCTGTAAGATCTGTTGGTTCTTGCTTCTCCTGAATTATTGAAGAAGCACGGCTTCCAGAGAAAAAAAGTGTGGAGGGATCCTCAAACTAAAACACTTTTTTCTGGGATGGGCTTTGGTTTTTGAGTGCTCTCTTCTGGCTTCCGTGGGTTTTGTTTAGAGTAATAATAGATCATGCCTATACAAAAGATGTAAGAATTTAAACTGCACTGGTTAACTGGAGTACCCTTATTCCAAGTTAAGTGCATCAGCATTCAGATACTTTGAAATGTCTTTAGCGTGACAAACTCCTTCTTTAAATGGGGGAAAGCAGGTTTTCAGCTGTGTTTTGCCTTCTTTTTGCTTTCTTTTACATATGAAAACAATTTAAGAAAACAGAAAAGAGAAGTATTTCAAGGTTTCAAAATCAAAAACTTAGTTTTGGGTTTTTTTAACCAGTTTATTTGGCAGTGACATTCCCATTACATAAACATGAAAAGCTGTATATTAAGGCAGACTTAAAAAGATTCAGCATTCAAATAAAAACTGACTTGGTTAAAGTCGAAAAGCTGATGTAATTGAAACAGGTGTTTGCAAATGCTGTGTTTTAGTATTAGTCAAGCTATATTTTAAATTATCCCCAAAACACTCAAACATCAGATGAAAAAAAACCAGAGATTACCAGAACTCTTTTACATGGAAAAGAATTAGGAAACTGTTAATTCAATGAAAAATGATCTTTGTAGAGTATGAATTGCAGCTAAATAACTCTACTTTCTCAGGAGATATCTAGCTAAGATCATCACATTTATTCCCAAAAGGTCTTATTTCCAGCAGAGATTTTTAATATTAAATTACAAATATTGAGATTGATTGATGTTATCAAAATTCCAGGTGAAGTGATTTTATAGGAAGGGCTGGAAAAGTGAAGCAACTTCTTCTTACCTCATGGTAAGAGGGGCAAATGAATGTCTCCCATGAAGGAGCGACATTTCTAGCTGGACAATCTCTTTGTTGTGCCGTGGGAGATGACTTCAAAGAGCTGAGCCCCAGAACAGCCATGTGGCAAGGGGATGCACCGACCACTGAGACTGAGAGTGTTCTCAGTAGATACTCTGAGCTCACTCTCAACAAGGGTGGGCCACTGTACCCTCAAAAATGGATAGGAAAAAAGAAGCAGCTTAGTGGCTGCTAGGCCAGAAACGTTGTGGAATTTGACGTTCTCCCTAGACTGTTTGTGGTTTCCATACAAATAGTTGCTAACCCTCCCTCTATTTTTCCTCAAGTCACCTGAAGAGCAGCGACAGCTCCTCAGGACTCCCTGGGAAGGGTGTTGCCTAAAGCCTATGCCTGAGATTTGGGTTCTCAAGCTCCCCACCTGCTGGAAATCTTTATAAAAGATGGGTACTCTTGCCATAGCCAGGACATAGTGTGAGTGAATTACTCTAACTGTGATCATATCTCACAAGTGCCTAATTCTCTGTACCTTACATTGCTTTGGCTAGGGATATGTGGAATAGAAAACTCCACAAAGTCAGCCTCAACAATCAGGAAAATTCTTGTCAGTATGCCATGCACCTAAAGCAACACAGGTAAATATTTTCCTTCTATGTCCTTGAGGGTGTGGACTCCTTAACAATAGCTATGTATATGGAAGTTTAGCTACATCAGAGATTTGGTGACCCACTGTGACATAAATGAGAGGGTTTTATGCTGTGCATAGGGGCTGTTCCCCTAGCTTTAACACAGACAACTGTCCCTCATCTTAATAGACCTGGAATGTACTCAGGAAGGGTTCTAGTTCTTTCAGGTTTATTTCTTTCCTTTAGGATCTCTGTCAGAAGCATAGGTATGTTCTGAACTGATCTATTACCTAAGGGACATTCTCTGGATGCCCAAATTGCTGCCATTACACAAAAAATATAATGTAAGAAATCTGAATTCACTCTCATTTGATTAATTGCAGCCAACTGATATCAGTTTAATCAATTCCTCTGATATACAGAACTACTTAAGTATTTGCAAGTTCTTGCATAGAAGTTTTCGAAAATTATATATGATGATCTTGGTTAGAAGGACTTGAAAATACAGTCAAAAATTACCAGGATAAATTTTTCTTCACAAAATTTTTAAGGATATTTGTCTTTCAAAATTTAGATTTTGGAAATATTTGGATATTTCACTTCTCTCTCAAAAAGTCTTACTATCACACATGAATATGTATGCTTGTCTTCCCTTCAGTAATTTTTCATCCAATGCTCACAGTCACCCAAATATGACAGAGTAGATTTGTTGGAGAGAATAACTCCTACAAGCCTTGTCAAAATAGACATTTGTAGACATTTATTACTGTCCCCATTGAAGAAAAGGCTAACATGGAGAGAATCCACACAGAAGGGAACTCAGTAAAAGCTCCCACTGTGGGAACACTTCAATCACATTTTCCATCAGAGACTGCACATTCTTAAATGCCAACTTCATCAATCTTTGGTATGAATCCATAAAAATGAGTGTCCATGCTTTTTATGCACAGAGAACTACTGCCATACTTTTTTTTCTCCAAGCTTTTACTAAATTTTCCTTTGTTCTTTTAGCTTTTTTCATTGCATATAAAAGGCAATGATGAGAGGCAATAGGAGTCATGGGGAAAAACAAATTATGAAACAAAGGAGCATGTCCTCCAAATATACTTTAGAATCTGAACTGTAAAAATTTAATTAGTAAATGTAGAAGTTTTCAACAATTTTAACACTTTTTGATTTTTAATTCACCATCCAAAATATATCCAGGCAACTCCAGAAATATTTTTTCTCATTTGTTTCAAGATTTTCCTGGAAACTCTGTTTTCATAGTATGTAGTACTACTTTCTGCAAGCAGACTGCTCCATGCTACAGAAACAATTTAATTTCATAGTGCTAAAGACTAGTTTCTCCAGACTTATAGCTGTTATGTTAGAACTGACTCATTGCTGATTACTGAAAAGTGTGATGTTTTAACCACTTCATTTTAGTCACTTCACTGATAAAGACACGTAGATACGTAATATATACATGTCAATATCTGCTACAGGATTTTTTTTTAATTAAAGATAAAATACAATATATATTGTAATACTGCTCAAGTAGGTTTTTTTCAATATAATCTAAATGAAGAGAGAGTGTAAACAGCAAGATCAAGTTGACTGGAGTCAGAACCCTCCCAACAAATCAATTAATGCTCCTCTACTCCCCTTAATGCTTTTAAATTAGATTAACAGAATGCTGACCCTCCTTTAATAAAGCCTAGTTTCACCCTGTGGTATGCATCTAGATACTAATATCAAAGAAACAAGCCTGACAAAGGGAGGATAAAACTTACCAGTAGGCCTTGGCTCCCTGCTATTAGGATAATTGTTCGGGCTGTAGAGATGTTAAATTATGCTAAATATGCAGATTTTTATTTTTTTTAACTGACTGTGTATGGAAAGAACTCACTGGCAGAAACTTTTGTGTATTCTCTGACTGTTCTGTTTTAAAGAACTCAAAGTTGGAACTAAATAACAAAGAATATGCTTTCAATATGAAGTAGTAGGAAAAACGTTATATGCAGCCAGTTCTCTATTGTAACTATTTCTAAACTGTCATATTTCAAATGACACCAAAAAACCCTCAGAAGTTGGAATAACATAAAGAAGACCCAACAAAAAGCTGAAAATAAACAGCTGCATCATATATGTATGTGACTACAACATTTATAGTATGTATGACAAAAAGTATAATGGATTGGATTTCTGAAAACAGTGTGCTGAGATTTGGGAAAAAAAAAAAAAAATTGAATCAAAGTGTCAAGTCCAGGAACTCAAAAATTGCAGTGTTGCTAACACTATTTTATCATCTTCACAGTCATACAAATAAAAAAAATAATTTCTTTACCTGCTCTATTATTGCATATTACAAAGGCTTTTCCCTGGAAACATTCTTTCAGTACAAACTACAACTTTGTTCACTGCACTGAATTGTTGTCATACCATACCAGAGTTGCTGCCACTATCTTCCTATGGAGTTTTTTTTCCTCAGTATAAACATTCTCTTTAGTATTGACCCATTTATGACAGTCAGAAAGTTGTGGTGAAAAATTCATCTTCTCCTCGCTTATCTGCAGAGGGGAATAAGGAGAACGTAAAAATTCTAAAAAATTTTTAAAAAATCTGGTAAAAGAGCTAAGTGATATTTTTCATCTGTGTCTTAGAGTGAAGGGTGATAATCACCTGTGCAGTACAGAATTACGTAAACAAAAGGCTTAGTTTTCTTCTCACTGTTCTTTTCTTGGTTGGAGATCTAGTTTACATGGACAAATTAACTTTCCAAGTGAAGAAGTCAAGAAATTGAAAAAAAAGTGTTTGTGAAAATGTAGTTATGCATATTCAGCTTAAATTATGTTGGTGTTTTTTTCACATCATTGAAAAGACATTTCAAAATGATGGCTTTGAACAGATGTTTCTAGCCATTTTCACACACCTTTAAAAATAACTGGCTGGTAGGCAGCCTCAAGCTATTTGTCATACTAAAGAGGCTGATGAAAGGGACAAGGAAGCAGTAGAGCTCCCCAGAATTCCTCTAATGGCTTTCAGAGAGTTCCCACTATTAACACTAGTGTTGGCTGCCTGCTGAGATAAAGATATAGGAGCATTAACCCCATATACTCCCAGCTTGGATTCATCTAGCCAAACTTTGAACGTTTAATGATGGAGCCTCAGTTAGGAATCTCATCAACCATATTTCCCCTACAGTCAATAGATAGACATGCTTACCCTTTGGAAAATTAATCACATCTTAAGTGGGCTCAAACACTACTGGAAGAATTTTGCCTTCTCCCCAAGCTGGGGAACCAAGGACCCGCGGCTGTGTTCATTGCGGATTGCCTAAAGACAGGACTCTGCCTCCTCCTGCCACTCAGGAGTACATCAGACTGCAGCCCCTCTGCTGCAGTGTACTGCCTTCCTTTTCTTTTTCTTTGCTAACTTCAACATGAGTTTTTCTCACCCCTGAAATTTCAGACTTTCTCTCATGCTGGAAGTTTTTCTCTATGATTATAGTATCACCTGTTTTTCACAAAGCTCCCCTTTATTACTGTTTTATCTTGTTTCTATTTTCCACCTTGGTAGCATTTTTAGCCACAGCATATTCTCTCAGGTCAGCACTGACTGTTCCCTGCAGAGTGTTGCTGTCAGCTCCCCAGTGAGCACCTTGCTTGGATCTTCTACATTGTTCTTTGGAGGCTCCAGGCTACCTCTGCTGAAAGGGTTTGAGGACTTCCAGGGAAGTTTAATTGCCGAGTGTGACATGCTGGGCTGTTGTATTCATTATTTGGCTCCCTTCTTCTCCATGCAGTGGTTAGAGGAACATGCTGTCCATTTCTAAATTCATGACCATGTAATTTAAGACTGCTGCCTTATACTGCCTGTGGCATATCTGTATTGGTACACCCTGACTAGAAGTCTATTAGCTCCTTGTACCATTAATTACAACCCACTAAGTTAACTTGACAATGATAGTTGATGCTGTTCATAAAAAGTGTACAAAAAGAGAATTATTTGAGTGGACTATGTCAGATAAGCATCCTGCCATTCTTCCTTGAACAATTTATGAAAGAGAGTATGATGAAATGTTAATAGTTGGATACATTTTAAATAGTTATACATAAACTTATTTACATCAGGCTCTGAAACCAATAATAGAAAGAATTTTTTTTTTTTTCATTGTTTCTAGCAGTTGGAGTAAGTTAGGAAAAACAAAGCTGAAAGGAAATAAAATGTTTATTTCTACAGTGAAACCAAACACTGTATGAGAGGAATGAAAAAGAACTATGGAGATGAAGCTTACCAGCTCTTCCTCACTCAAAGCTGAGTAAAATAATCTTCACTTTTAAAATGGCATCACACTATAATATCAATAATTCTTTAGGATCTGTCAGGAGACAAATGGCATACATTCAGGTGTACCACGGAAAAAAAATAAAGGATTTCTGATACAATATTTTACCTAATTTTAAAAAATTATTGGAAAAGTCAACTCTATACAAAAGATTTAGCTAAACCACTTCCTCATCTACAAAGACTAAACCAAGATGAATTTTAACATTCTCCTGATGTCCTTGAATCCTGGTCTTCCCTTTAGGGTTTTCTATGTTACAGAGTGAAATGTGGTTAACACAGTCACTAATGCACTTGACTTCCTCATTCCCCTCTGGAACATATTTTACTTCAACAGATGTTTTCAAAATAATTAAATGGTGGTGAGCATGCATTATTGACAATGTCTGATGCCACACTAATGCACTCCACATTGGAACATTTGTCACCAGCAGGGCTGTGTGTTCAGGAATGTTGTGTTTTTTATAAATAACTTCTGTAAAGTATCTGGATAGTAAATGTGAAAAAATGAGGAAATTCTGATATCTGCTAAATATTAATAAACCATGAATACAGCCCCCATTCTGTAGCTATGGCAACTGAATTTTGGCTATTATAATTTCTACATTTTTTCTTAGAGTATAAGGTAATGCACCCCAAATATCCTGTCTTGAGCCACTATGAATGAAAGTATTTTAGCCTCTGAATATTGAAAGAACAGTTATATTTTTGTGAAAAATTACACAATGGCTGCTAAAATTTTCTGAAAAAGCAAAGTGCTAAATATTTATGGGAAAGCTATGGTCAATATTAGTTAAATGGTATTAGATCTTGTCCACATACCTACAAGCTGTGAACAGGTTTTCTTTTTTTCTTTTTTACATATACTTAAAAGAAAAAAAAGGAAAAGAAAATGAAAATTATCCAGTTTTTGCCATTACATTATTAGTTTCTTTAAAAATCTGAAAACATCACAACTGCACTGTAATAAAATTATATTATGTGTCCAAGCTAAAATAAAGTGAAGTTAGACTTTTTTTCTTATTAGGATTTAATGATATTATTATAATTAAGCTTCTCATTAATTTTTTCATGCTTTATATTGAGTTACTGTCCCCTGCAGATTTGAAATGAAATGATCATATAATTACAGCAGTCCATTTCTAAATGAGGATATCTGGAATGTAGGTTTGCACGTAGGGTTTTCTAAAATTATAAATCATGAGTAGAACTACAAGATTGCTTATTTCTGTTGAACCTCATAATTAGAAAGGAGTGTAGAAAAAATGTTATACTTAAAATTCATGGATTAAAGTGTCTTATGCCGAAGTACAGGCATAATGGCAGTGAATATATATTTATTGATATGTACATGAACATTAAGCACAACTAGTATCGATACTTGTGGCATTTAATAATGCAAAAGACGAATACTCAAAATTATCAAGTCTTCCATCCTTATTATGTCTCTAAATGAAACCCTGAAGCTGAAGCTATGATATAATTGAGATTTTTTTATTTTTCTTATGGCCTTTGCATCACTGTGATTCTGTTAAGTTAAATACATGAAAACATAATAGTGTTTTAAAAGTAAGATTACAAAGAAATACATGAATAATATTTGTCAATAATTGTTATGTAAGACTAATAGATAACAGACTATGTGTTTATCTGTTGGTCATATTCATTCAAGTACTGTATCTCTGTATGAATATGCTATGAATTACTCAGAAACGGAAGATATTAAAAAGTTAAACATCTAGACAAAGTAAATGCACCATATATTCTGCCTCAGATGACAGTAATAGCAAGAAAAACCAAGACAAAACACTACCTGAAAAACAGCACTAAACAAACAGCAAATTTCAATTCTCGAGACTAAACGCAATGCCTTGGCATGACATTCCTTAAGAAAATAGTCAGTGTTGGAAGACAGTGTTCAAAGTGTCATCATAACAACAATAGAGTAGATTAAGGTTCCCTATTTAAAAAGTAGGTTATATTAAATTCTCACAGTCTATATTAGACTTCAATGAGTACTTAATTTGTATAGAAATGTATGGCAAAAGGGTAAATAGCATCAGCTGATACAGAAAAGGTCTGTAAAGTGACAGGAGTACAAGTCACCACTTTCTTTTCCAATCATCTCTGAAAACGTCAGCAGCATCCATGCATGAAGAAAATTCAAAGAAGAATCTTTCCTTAAGAGACAGATTAAGTCAGCTCAAGTTCATCGCTAAAATGAAAAATGTTGAAAACAATAAGGAAGCGGGGAATATACAGTAACAACTTAAAACAGTCATCAAGGAATTAGGACAAAACATCACCACAGTCTCTGAAAATAAATGAAAATAACACTACTACAACATATAAGAAAAGAAAACCCTTCAAACAAAACAACAGAGTAACTCTCATTAGGTCTTTGAAGAGGAACTAGAAGCACAAGACAGACACAGAAAAAAATAGTAAATGTGAAGCAATTAAAAAAAAAAAACCTAAAGAAAACCAAAGTAGAATAGGACAATCATTTTAAGGGGTAAGAGAAAATACTCCCACAGTAAAATATACAAAAAATTCTTAAGGAAGCTAGTTAAAATCTCTAACAGCACTCAATAGCAGCTTAGTTAAAACTGGCATGTGAAGCCTTCATTACAGTGTGCTCTTCCATATGTGCTATGTTCAGGAAAATGTGACAACGCCTTCAGTCAAAATTGAAATGTGGTAAATATTGCCAGTAATAGTGGGATATTAGCACACAGTTTAGCCCAGTTAGGAAAAAAAAGCAGTGGCTTTCACTTTGTGGCCATATCTTTTTCCAGGGAGAAAAAATTTCTTCCTAAACATGAAAATTAAAAAGGACACTGTGAAATCCTTTTGAGACTTCACATGGCATCTGGAAAGACAGGTGGAAACCAGAAAAAATGGTTGTCTTAAGAATCCAGAAGATCTAAAGATCATAATAAAAAAACCACACACTACCACAGGCATTACTTGTTCAGTGAATGTGTGTTTGACAGAAATATCAGCTCATGAATGGAGACTGGAGACAGTGTGGAAAATATACATTAAAGCAATGACAATTGCCACAGATTCTCAGGGACAACTATCCCAGGCCCCATGAAGAGCACCTTCAGCAGTAGATCGACATTGCCATCAATATCCAACTCTTGCTAAAAATGTTAATTAAAAAAAATAAAAAACAAACAACAAACTTCCATGTTTCAATAATGCCCTGAATGAGCACTCTGGTACCACACTTCATACAAAATATTTCCAGAAACAACTTCTATCAGTCCATGAGATTGTGTACATCTGCTTGGAGTTCCCTGGAAGGTAATTCTTGAAAATGGTGATCATCTCTTACAGACATACTTTCCCCACTCCTTTGCAGATTACAATGCATCTGTGGAGAGGGAAAGGTTGTGGCAGAGGCACGCATTGCATTGTGATTGTGCCTCACATCTTCTTGGTGACCAAAAATTTAGAGCATTTGTGTTTATCTTTCATTTCAATGAGTGATAGGACCAGAGAGGTAGAGGTCCATATTGTGACCTGTTAGTATACAACAACAAACAAAAACACAGCTCATGTTTTAAAGTTTAGAAAGCTCTACTCTTCCCTACTGAGGCCGCATCTGGAACATTGTGTCCAGTTCTGGGCCCCACATTTCAAGAAGGACAGGGAACTGCTTGAGAGTCCAGCACAGAGCCACCAAGATGATTAAGGGAGTGGAGCATCTCCCTCATGAGGAAAGGCTGAGGGAGCTGGGCCTCTTTAGCTTGGAGAAGAAGAGACTGAGGGGTGACCCCATTAATGTTTATAAATATATAAAGGGTGAGTGTCACGAGGATGGAGCCAGACTCTCCTCAGTGACAACCAATGATAGGACAAGGGGCAATGGGTGCAAGCAGGAACACAGGAGGTTCCACTTAAATTTGAGAAGGAACTTCTTTACACTAAGGGTGACAGAGCACTGGAACAGGCTGCCCAGGGAGGTAGTGGAGTTTCCTTTTCTGGAGACATTCAAAACCCACCTGGATGCCTTCCTGTGGAATCTCATTCAGGTGTTCCTGCTCCAGCAGGCGGATTGGATTAGAAGATTTTTTGAGGTCCCTTCCAATCCCTAACATTCTGTGATTCTGTAATTAATCAGTAGCACATCACACATTTCGAAATTCATGCCAAAGTTTGGAAACACGGAGAACACTAAAAAAAAACAAAGAACAAACAACAAACAAACAAACAAAAAAAAAAACCAAAAAAAGGGCACAAAGTATTTTTCAACTGTCCCTCTTTCATCAAAAAGTTCCTTCTTCAGACAGAAGACTTCAGGTCAATTTTCTGTGTCAAGCCATCCTTCTTAGTGGGAGGAAAAGGTTATTTCTGCCATTCATTTCTAAATGTGACAAAATATACAAAGTCCCAAAAGAGAAGAAGGAGAGTAGAGATGGGAAATATATGTTTTTCTTGACCTTCTCTGCATACAGGATATCTGGGCAGTCAGAGACAGATGCCTTTCACCAGGCAGGTCAGCGATACAGCTGGTGTGCTGTACCCTGACTCATTTCACTGGGCTGTATTATTGTCTATTCAGGCTCAGGCAGAACAGATTTAGGCCATGTCAGTGAGCTAGTGTCCTTTGCCACAACAGGTTTAGATCAGGTGACAAAATAAGAATCAGACCGAGAACCCACTGAAAATATTACATGGAAACAAAATGTATGCCAAAGGGAATCTTAATATTTTTTCAGCCTAGTTCAGATACGATGGTGATGCTTTAACAAGATGTTGAGCAATTAGTCTCATAAATGAAAGGCAGAGTGCCACAATGAAGCAGAAACCCACTGATTTTTCCCTTTTACTGCAAGTTCTTTGTTCTTTATCTTCTTGGCTAAGAGAGTTGGAGCTGTTCAGCCTGGAGAAGAGAAGACTCCGGGAAGGCCTTATAGCAGCCTTCCAGTACCTGAAGGGAGCATACAGGAAGGCTGGGGAGGGACTTTTTAAAAGGGCAGGTAGTGATAGAACAAGGGGTAATGGCTTTAAACTAGCTGAGAGTAGATTTAGATTAGATATTGTGACAAAATTCTTTCTTATGAGGGTGGTGATACACTGGAACAGGTTGCCCAGAGAAGCTGCAGATTCCCTCTCCCTGGAAGTGTTGGATGAGACTTTAAGCAAGCTTGTCTAGTAGAACGTGTCCCTGTCATGCCAGGGGAGGTTGAATCTAGATGATCTTTAAGATCCCTTCCAACCCAAACCATTCTATGATTCTAACCATTCTTAAACATCAATAAAAACCAAACCAACCAACCAACCAGAGATGACAACATATTGCCCATTCTTCTTACCATAACAAGCTATTTCTCATTTCTACTTTCTGGTCCCACACTCGTGTTTTTATGAAAGATAACTTCAGTGCAACAGTAAGGTTATACACATAATAAGCCTCCTGATTTTCCTTGATTGGTTTCCCCTTGACAATTCTAATCTGTTCATGTCTTTCCTATGTTCTTATTTATAATTAAGATAGTACTTCTAAGTACCTGTAATTATAAACAGGGGATAAAAGGAAGAATTCCAAATGTGTATTAGATGCTCCACTGTTCAGGTAGGTAAATGAAGATGAATTGATGATCTGATACAAAAAGGTTGGTGTGGCAATTCCAGCTCTATGGTAGATTGCCAAAGACCCAGCACCGAGGTGGAGGTGGAAAGGTGTCAGATCCTATATAACAGTGTAGTATACTCTTGTCCCACTACAATAAAACAGGAATGGTTTCCAGGGAGAGATACACTTTTTCCTGAGGCTATATACTGACTGTGATTTTATTTACTTCTTCTCCGGGTTGAAAGTAAAGGATGTATGTATTTGCATATTATGATATATTTTCTCCTCTTTAAAAAAAAAAAAAAATAGGCTTTCATTACAATGTTGCTTTAAAATAGTCATAGCTCCACTTCCAAGTGAATCTTATATCTTTTTTCATCAAAGAGCAGGAGATCTTTTTATAAAGGAAAATGATTTTCACAAGAAAAACGCAAAAAGACAGGCCAGTAAATAAAAATTCTTTCTGTGTTTGCTCTCTTATTTCTTAATCATATCCAGCATAGCACACAAATTTTCCCCTACTGGTTTGTAAATCAGGCTTATAGTTAATTTATAGGCAATTCTAATTAGTAGAGACAGCCAAGCATTGAAAACCCCACTTGATGAGGTATTTCCCTTTAAAAAACTCTAAGTTCTCAAAGTTTGTCAGGAAGATACTGCTCTAGCATAAGTTAATTAGAAATCACAACCCACTTGAATGTTAGGGATAAAAATAAAATAATGAAAAATGACAGAAATAAAACTGCAAGTTAACTAGTTCTCTGATTTTAGCCTGAGCTTATAGCAGTCCAGATATTGCTGATATATTGCAAAAGATTGGGGGAAAGTTTGGGTCTTACCTTTGCTCCTGCCAACCTCACTGGAATTCCTTTTCCTTGCCAGCTGCAGCATGAGGTTGGGCTGGAGCCATATTGAATGCTGAACTGGTTTCCACAACAAAGGGGAATGCAGGCCAGGAGCAATCCACCTGCTGAAAGCAGCAGAACTGTTGATGTGTTACAGACCTGCAGACCAAACCTGCACTGTGTAATCCCTTCACCTCTGTGCGTGTGGATGCCATAACCCTCTACCTGCCACTGACACCAGCTGCAGATGGTATTCATTAGTGAAGGAAGTCAAAGCTCAGTGTTAAAAAGCTGTTCATCCTGAAGTGAAGACATCCCAACACTTATGCTGATGGATAAAATGCTAATCACCTGTTACATGACTGAAGGAAGATTTCCTCAACAATATTGAGTAGTTAGAAGTGGTGCAAGAGGTCAAGATGATGCTAAAACGGCAGAATAAAATGACTGCTGTGAATACAATCTGGAGAGGAAGCAAGAGGCAACAATAGCAATGAGGGATCTTGAGATATCTGATAATGGACAATGTTGTGCCACTTCATCCAACTTACAGAGGCTAACATTTAAGGTAACCTAAATTCTAAGGGTAGTTAATATGAGGTTTAGATATGTACATTTCTATTACACCATTCTTCAGTTTGTCTTTCTGTATATGTTTGAAACTCTGCTGCATTCATATGACATGTTCAGGTGGGGTTTTTTTTCCCTTCATGAGAACAAATCTTTTAATGTTTGCATTTTTATGAATGTATGCTGAGATTCTGACGGTATCAACAGGGTCTAGGAGATGGGACTTTTAGCAAACATTTGTGAAAATCTTACAAGAATTGACAGCTTTTACACACAAAACACAACATGTTTTTACCTAACTTGTTACTGTTTTATATTTCTTAGATATTTTAATGCTTTAGTGGCATCTAATGTTCTCAGTCTCACCACTAGAAAGGCAATGTTTGTGTTTTAATGCCCCTAAATAATCCAAAAAATATACCAGGTCTAGGATTGTTCTTTGCATACATCCAAACTTTTGGCCCAGTTTTGCAAACTACTGATGCATGTCAGAAGGCAGAAGGAGAAAGAGAACGTAGTGAAAGGATGGAAGACAGAATTATGAGGATCACACCAAGAAGAAAAGGCATGTAAGATTAAAAGAGAAAAAAAAAAAAAAAACACGACCCAAAGAAAAACAAAAAAGACAGATGGTCAGACCTGAGAGAACATTTATTTGCATTCACAGGATGATGTGATTAGTGTTTATATTTCCACACACAAGTTTAGAAGTATGCTCCAAACTTTGTCAGCAGAGTATTAGTAAGTTACTGGAGTGTCTGTGTCTGTAGCTTCTCAATTAAGCTCTTCAGAGTTTCATATGCAGGTAGTAAAACATTTCATTTATATTTAGTTGAAAGGCAGTTTTGTTGTCTTAAAAGGTCATTCAGCTAAACCATCACAAAAGACTGCATGAATATTCTCACACATTTCAAAAAGACATATTTGGTTGCAAGTCACTTATTAAACAACCATATAAAAAACCCATACAACTGATTTAAACAAAAGTAGAGCATTGGTACTGTCTTTGTATTAGTCACCCATCTATATATAAAATCATACTTTGTGGATGGAGTCGTAGAAGACTCTTCTTTATGCAATCACTCTGTACTAGCAAAGAAAGATGCCAAAAGGATCTTCTCTCTGAACTCAGAGTAAAATATTGCTGTGGTATAACGAACTAGAGGAACGTTATTGTGACAGATTCTGTATTCTGTTCTGGAAATCTAATCTTCTGAGGTAGTTTTCTCAAATTCTTATCCTTTGGTCATCGTCTTCTCTAGCACAAATCAGTACAACTCTACTGAAATCAAGTTAAAGATTTTTTTTTTGTCTTCCATGAGAACTAATAAATGTATTGGTTTACCATATTACTTACAATGACCATCTTAAAATGGAAACGCTTTCACTGACACTACTCATTTTTAAAAGTCAGATGTAAACAAGTTTTTTTGCTTCTTTTCTAAAATGAGGATGGTAAACTGTTCATGCAAGCCTGCAGTCTTTATTTAACTGGCTCATTAAACCAACCACTCTATTTTTAATATATCAAAATGTTTAAAATAAGTTATTTTTAAGCAGTCTATTAAAAAGGAAAGTGAGAATTCATCCCACTATTTTAGGTCTTGCTCTGAGAGGTTGTTCTCTCACCTCACACACAAAGCTCTTCTTTCTGTAAGTCATTACTCAAACCTCTAAAATGTTAAAACTAAAGCACAGAACTCAATTTCTAAAACCTTAAGAGGAAAGGGAAAATATCTACTTAATTCATGAGATTTTTTTCTATACAGAAAATAGATGGGAACTTCACCACTAGCCTCAGGAGAAAGGAGACCAATCCTGCAATTAGTAAGGAAATTATTTTTTGTCATAGTTAAAGCTACAAAATATGTTTCCTAATTCAACTAAATGTTAAGTGTCTTTTGCAGCTGCATGACAAAACTGCATAGCACTCCTAAAACTACATGTCTTTCATCATCCATGGGGAAATCATAGTTGCAACAGAAAAATAAATACATTTTCTCTTCTTCCTCCTCTTTAGAGAAGAAGAAATGATGAGACAACATGGGAAATATAGGAAGCAATACATAATATGTCTCCTAGAGAACTGCAGCAAAGAAGCCCAAACTGAACATCTCTGGGTTTGCTGTGCTTGCTATACTAGTAAAGAGGTGCTGCTTGAGTGAATTTGGCTAGCTATCTCTGCCATTTTAACAGCAAAACTTCCTACAGTTAAATTATCTGCAACAGCTTTCCATAGTATCATTGAGAAATAAATTACCAACATTCCTGCAAAACAGCTGTTTTTTTCTGGGGACTGGAGTAAAGACTCTTTAATGAACATTTATGAGCCCGTCAGCTGGAGCGATCCCTTCCCCCCAAACAGCATGGCTGCCGGGGCAGGCGCCCCAAGAGGCCTTCTACCTGAGTGCACTTTGCCAGATTGATGAGCCTCCTTCCGACAGTTGACTTTTTATGTAGAGAATTTGTTTGGCATGCGCAAGCTGCTTACTTCAATATATTATTAAAAGGGGAGGAGGGAAGGGGCTGTGGACACTAACTTGTAGCCATACTGTAGCTTTTCTAGCTGTGTTTGTGTATAAACACATACATCTTTTAATCTTGCATCTCTTCTTTCCTTTTTTCTCCCCAGACAATCGAGTTACCCGTGCAGTGGTGTCTTTCCACTTCCCAAATATGCATCTGTCTGCTTATTTGCTCCTTCCTGGCTGCCTCTCCCTTCTCCTTCTAAGCAGCCCTTTTTTCCCCCTAAATTCTCAATGGTCCTTAGTACAAACATGCATAGAAAGGTTACTCAGCGGGTTTGCATAGTAAACACAAATGGATATTGTTCTTGACATCTTGTGAACTTGTCTCTCTCCCTTGTATCTTGAGAGAACATAGGACCTTCTGGGCCTGTACGAGCCTTGCTGCATTTTTAATGATAGTCCCTGAAATGCAGGGGAGCAAGATGTTGTCACCTCGGCATATTTTATCCCTGATCAAACATTAGTTGGCAGCTGTTCTAAACTTGTAACACTGTCTCATCTACGCCGGCTGCTGGCTTGGTGGCAAGAGTGCAAAATTTCACCCAGCTTCTTCCTTTTCACATCTCTCTCTTGCTCCCTTACCTATACCTCAGAGCCCTGCTCTACTCTTAGCATCACAAAATCATTTCCAGAAAAAGTCAATACATAGCAGGGAGAATTAGCAGAGAGACCACCCACCTTATAAAGCTGTATTTACCAAAATCAGGGTAAATATGTCAGGACATTAAGACATTTATAAACACTGCATGCAATTTCATATGCATAGATAACACCAGACATGAAAACATGTTCTGTGTGTTACATATAGGGTTATTGGGTTTTTTTCCTGATTGGTAGATTTCGTTTCAATGCTGTTATTTTTACTTTGTTTTTTTAAAATTTTTTTTTTAAAGAGCACATTAGTTGTTTCTGAGGGGGTATTAACATCTTGGAAACAACAAATATGCAAGATTCTAGCAGACGTTTACAATCTTCCAATAAAAAAATAACTGCTTAAGCCATCACCACCACTGCAGACTGACTTAAAGTTATTTTGATGGTTTTTAAAAAACATAATTTTGTTTTCCCAGTGATTTTTCATAATCTGAGAGTTTTCTTTATTAAACTGAAGCCACATAATTTGAAAGTGTTGATTGTTGATATTTGACTGTCATTCAGCAATTCTACACTTGTAGGGAGAAGATGAATGCTTTTTTAAATGGTATTTTTTCAAGTCAGTGTAAGAAGTAGGATTTATAGCAGCAATCTTTAATCCTCTTGTTAATTATTCTAGATTAGAAAAAGGGGTATAAAACATTCAGAAATTCCATTTAGTATATCTGGCATTCACAAAGCATTATATAACACAACTTCTCCATTTGAAGCCCCTTTACTACATAATTATGTATTTTTTTTTTCTTGATCCCAAACAAGCAATACTTGGTCTGCTGTCATAGGACTTGCTTCAGTATCATTTTTGGAAATGCCCAAGTGATTTCTGAGTGTTACACCTACGTCATCTGCAACCTGGTACTGGTGACCAGTGATTACAATTAGTTAATATCTATTTTAACAAATAAACTGCAATCTGTTTGTGTATGTGGCCACTGGACATAAAGTACTTTTTTCTGCAAGAATATTCAAGACAGAGAAGATTGCTAGAGATATCATAAAGATCTTGATGCAATTGTCATCTTCTTTTTAACAATATCAACATGTAGAAAAAGCATTCTCCTGCATAGGGCAATGGAATGTTAGGTAAATTTAGAAATCCAGAGAGGATATGCTGAGATTATGAATTGCTTTGGTCAAAATTTAAATAATTTTGGGTATTATGTTCTTTTCTCTTTTTTGCATTGGGTGGAGGTGGGGGGGAGACATTGCAGTACCTGAAAAGGTAAAGAAGGGCAACAAGGCTAATCCAGGATTAGACAAAATGAGCTCTGAGGACAGTGAGATATATCTTTAAACCATATGGCCCAAAGGGAAGATATTTAAAGAGGGAATCTCTTGGAAGTGTACAGACTGCCAACTCAGGTTATTTTTTTCTGGATTTGTACACAGGCAAGACATATATAAATGCAAATAGGAAAAATGTAGTTAAGAGGATCACAAAAATATAGTATACCTGGAATCACAAATATTGCACTGTAAAATAAACTGAAGCACAACACTCAAAAGAGGTATTTGCTAAAGAAAGCCAGGCAAATGTTATAAAAGCTTGACAATCAACTAACTCTCCCTCTGACTTGTTTCTCAAATACTGTGGAATCTTCAAAATTTTATTTACAATATGATTGCAAAATCATCTTGTGAGACACTGTTGACAGAAAACTGATTTTCTCTCTGAACAGGATGCTGCTATAATTCAATTTCCAGTAACAACTAACTTGACTGAATTAGTAAATGCATTATGAAAATATTTCCCTTCCACTGTATTTTTGTTTTCTAACAATCTTTCTTTGTTTTGTCCATACTCTGTTTCATCTATTCTCTCTTCCACTAAAACAATAACGGCAGCTTCAAGGAAATCTTGCATAAGTGCTTTTTTCCCAAGCTTTCAAAGTAGATGTTGCCAGAGCACTGTCAATGACAGTGCCATTTCTGAGTTTACAGCTGCGAAAGTCCTTTTCAGGGAAAGGGAATAAGAATTAGAGGAGACTGTGGGCAGAACTCCTTTCACATGCAGTATGATTACTTGCAGTGGAGCAGCAAGAAGAGAAAAAGAAACTTTCTCTATATAGTGTCAGGGAATAAAGGGAGTCTAAGATGAGCTAACAGACTATTTTGTTGCAGAATTTCTGAATAAAGTGAAGTCATGTGAATCTGAACAGTAAACAGATGGATTAGAGACCCAATTATATGTGGTGCTATGTATGTACTCCAACAAAGTTATTGTGAAAGAGGCAGCCTGTGCCCTAGCAGATCTGCCTCAAGCCTGGCAAAATGGGCTGCAGGTCTTATTTGGGCCCTGGGACACAAATGATATAGTACTAGTAGCAATGCTGTTGATGACAAAATGAGCTTTTGAAAAACTCTTCAAAAGACACTGTTTCCCTTTGACTGACTGATCTCTTAGACTGGTTACAGCACAAGCATTTTACAAGGAAGGTTTGAATTAGATGAGATTACAACCCAATTCAGTCAGGTCTCATGCTTGCTCATCCATTTGACTCCTCAGTACCCCGAGTTGCAATCTGATGGGGAAATTCCCAGGATCTTCAGCTTGTGCATAGTTAGGCAAACAATTTAGTGTCACAATATACTCCAAGACTGCCAAGCAGATTGCACTGCAGCTCTCAACACATTCTCTCCCTCTTCTTAGTCACAAGTAGCTTTCCAAGTCACATAAAACACTCTGCAAATTGATTCCAGGTTTGGAAAGGTAGCTCTGCACATGAACAGTGGTGAAAGACCATTCATACATAAGAACCTGTTTATGTAAACCTACCTAGAAGAAATTTTAGAAAAAAACCCCAAACCCACTTTGTTTCAAAACTACTGAAATGTTCTACTTAAATATTTTGACATAATTAGGCAGTTGAGAACAATTAATGAACATCTATATTTAAACAAGATTGGGAATTCAGGCTGAAATAGAAATGTCAGTGCCAAACAAAATCACAGACCTCTTAGTTAGTTTTGGTTATAATTTAAGTGACTTCATGAAAATTATCAGGGATTTAGATAAGTAATTATTAAAGTTTCACATGTACACATCCTCAGCTAGCTGAATGAATGAACAAACCACATTTCCAGTGGAGCAGGAGGAGTTGCTGGGCAGTTTTGCTACAGGGCTTTGATAGTGCTGGAGGTCAGACAACCTCTGTACGTGAAAGCAATGCACCTGATGGTTTGCCATAGCAGGGCATGAGGTTCAGCAACCTGACAACTCCCTTTCTTGATTGTGTCCTATCTGCCAACAAAAGCTATGGTCCTTCTAAAAATATACAGACCCTTGTTCTGACAAAGGACAAGGGCATATTTCTGGGTTTTTTTACTACCTCTTTTGCAGGAAAATCCAAAGCCAGGTCACAGAAGTCAAAGTATGCATAGGTTTTTGTAAACACAGCCAGTGAACAGTCACTTGATTAACAGAATTATTAACTTCTTATTTCTTCATACATTCAAATCAAGGATGTCTATTTTACTGGAGACTATGGACACAGTATGGGGCGGTTATGTCAGATACAACACTCTGCAGTAAAAGCAGAACAGACTGGAAAGATGAGTGCCTGACTTTCAAACATTTAAATCTGAGTTTGAAGAGACACAAGAGAAGCAGATTAAGAGGGACTTGAATGTTAGAAAGTTATACTGTAAGTATTACAGAAGAGTCCAATTTCACTAGTCATTGCAGGAAAACAAATTTGGCATTTAGAATGTCTAAGAAAAGCTTGGCCCGTCCCTAATTTACAGCTGAGGAGACTGAAGAGAAGTCAGGGGAGACTATCTCTTTAGAATGACATGATGGTTGACTGTGATAATTTTATGGCTACTCCCAGGTCTAGGAATCATGGCAGCTGATCCAGATAAATCATAAAATGTTCAATACATAACAAAACAAATCAAGATGAAAGCTTGATCCAGTGGACAAAATACTCAGGCTATCACTACACTGGTGTCAAGTTAAAGTGTGTGTCAAAACATGAAACATTGTTCATGTAGCACTTTGCAGCTGAGCAGAGGAATGTGTTTATTATAGCCTACCTTTTTCTTCTTTTTTATAACTGGTTCCGTAATATAAAAGCTCAGATATTTTTTCCATCCTGACCAGAAAAAATCTGCAAATTCCAGACCACACCATAAATCTCCCAGCTTGTTGCTTTAATCCAGTACGCTGGCCATATATTCCCACTCTTGGTTGCTTTTTGGATTGATAAACCTTGAATTCTTTTCTCGAACTTGATATATCTTCAATCTTGAGAGGTATCATGTCTGAGTATGATGTCTACCTTTTCTCCACTCCTACTGCAAAACCAAAAACTTTGATGAGATCTGTGGAAAAATGAATGGAAACTGTCCCTTTTGCTATATGAGGTCTTGGTCACCAGGTTCCAGTAGGCTTCTTCCCCAGCGATGTCTTAAATGTCTAAAGGACAGCAGTTACCTTCACATCCTGTAAACAGTCCGGTCCTTTAAATATGATCAGTTTCCTTTGATAGTGTCTACTTATCAGAGTGTCTTGCCTAACTGAGGCCATAGACAACTTTGGGGTGCTCAGCTGTCAGAACACAAGTACCAGATTAGATAAAATAAAGCTATTAAACTGGTCTCATCTGAAGCTTTCATCCAAGATGTAGAAGGTACAGGTAGCAATCTTTCCTGGTCCTTACTGGGCCAATGCTTTTATCCCAGACAGACCTCTCTCCTTGCAGCACTGTGCTGTATGATGCAGACTCTGTTGTTGCAGTTTCTCAGTTCCTGCAAGATATCCAAATATTCAGTGGAAGATAAGAATGAAAACAAGACCAGATACCAGCAAGTAGGATACTTGCCTTGGTTCTACTGAAGCTTCATGGGATTTGAGTCTCAACATTTCCTGCTGCTGCTGAGTGTGAGTGATTCTTCTTCCAGCTTGCCAGCTTCTCTGAACCCACTTTCTCACAGACCTTTCCTCACACGTTGTTTAGAAATATAATGCATCTGTCCATGAACTATGCACTGTTGGGCAGCAGGACACACCTGAGTTAGGCATTAAATTGCTCTTATTTACCTTGTGTATGTTCTACCTTGCACATTAAAATGGTCTCTGAAAATGAGGTTTTTGTTAATGAGTGATGCATCTTACCCTGTGTTAATTTATATCAGCATTGTGTGTTTATAAAAAATGCAAGTATGCTCCCCTTTGGGTCTTCTAAAATAATTTTCTTAACTCTTCTATCAATTTATGTGATTAATTAATGTTAATGGGATTAATTTGTGCCATCTATCACTCCTCTTACTTCATTGTGTGGGCCTTAATCTATAGGTACACATTGCAAAACAAGATAGAAAGAATTGTCTCAATTCAGAGTAGCTGATTTGACAAGTTATGCAGTAGGACTCATCATCATAGCAGTCAAGAGGAAGAATTTTCTGTCCTTTTCTTTAAAAAGCCCTATGAATGCTAATTCTTATTCTTGCTTTTTCTCTCTCTCTTTTTTTTTTTTTGTCTTTTTGGTAAGGGTTGTGGAAGAAAGGATCTTATGCATAATTTAATTGCTTTGTCTTTCTCCCTCAGGTCAGTATATTATATTATATTGAAAAGTAATTATGCAGCAAAAGTAAAATGTCAAACTGCAGATGTCTGGTAACAAGTAGTACAGATGTGAACGATTCTATTATGTGCCATCTTGCAGACATCTTTATACCTTTCCTCTGAAGCTTCACCCTATGTGCTTATATGTTTGAGTATTTATGCGCCTGGATGAGATTTGCTTTTTTTCCCCCTTTGCAGCATATAGATCCCAAGCTGAGTTGCCTTGTTGGCAATGATTGATTACCCAATATCTAATTAAACCTGATCCAATCACTTATTATGCAGAGTGGAACAAACAAACTGAAGTCAACTGTCAGACCCGTGATTGATGATACTGCCAATCCAGCTTTTGTTGCGTCTAATGTCCTGACGCTTGTTACAACCAGCCAAAGCTGCGATGGACAAAGCGTTCTGTCACTCTTCACACAAATTCACTCCCCTCCCCCGCTACACACTCCTCTTTTTTTTTTTTTTTTTTTTAAAAAAAAAGAGAAGAAAAGAAAAGAAAAAAAATATTGAGAACAGCAGAGGTTCTGTTTGGGTTAGTGTGTACAATGAGATCAAAGTCCCCCAGAGATCCAGAGTCCTTAAGTGGCAGGGAGTGGAAGAAAAAGAGTACTAGTGTGGGGAGGGAGGGTTGGCAGGAGGTGCACTTGGTATGGTAATGAACCTACCTTAGGGAGAGTGACAGATATGACATTAAAGCAAACCTAGCAGGGTAATAATTTCTTTTCTATTGTCTGCCAAGCAGGATTCTCTTCGCAGCCCTCATTTATAAATTTTTCAGTTTTAATGTTTTAATTATTTAAAATGCAAATAGGTTCCCGAAGAAAGAAGCAGAAAATACAAATTCCCTAAACAAATTCAACTTTTGAAGTTGCATTCAGACATTCTAAAACCTTTCTCTTGTGCCTTGCATTTAGCTTAGGTTAGTTAAGTTTTAGTTTTTGGGGTTTTTTTGTGAGTGAAGAATTAGTCAAACTTTTTGTGTTTTTTCATTTGCATATTTTATTAGTTCAAGCCACATTTTTGTTTTGAAAACAAGTGAATAAAATGTCATATTCCCTCAAGATTCAAAGAACTAGTCAGAAAAATGCAGAGAGGTTTTTATATGATTCATTTCCTGATATTACTTTAGTTTCAAATGCTCAGATTGTACTTAGATATTAGAAAAATTCACACAAAGTGATGATTTTTATCCCTTTACGAGTTTAAATTATCTATTTAATGGATCCATCCTCATATAAATTGTTTATACTGAATGTGGACAAGTCTCTGTGTGTATGTGCACATGTGCATGATTCCCATGTGATAACTGGAAGAACTGGTAAATGTATTTTTCAAAACCTTGTGGAATTAATCATATGTTTAAAATTCCATCACCTGCTTAGTAATCTATCTTGCAATTCTAAGATTCCTGACTCCCATACAGCTTCAAACAGCTGATACTGAGAACAAAACTAAAATAAAAGAAACAAAGCCTAATAAGCTTTTAAAAGATTTTATTCTTAAGCTAGAATTTCCTTGTAATGTTTTTTGGGTTTTTTTTTTTTCTGTAATAAAATGACCAATAGCATCCAGTTTGGAACCTTTGTTTTTCTAGGCAGATAATACAATTCTAAAGTTCATTTATTTCTTTACCCTGCCAGGTGAGACACAAGAGGTCTGCACATTTGGCCAAAAACTGTGAAGGTGACTAAGTCAATATACTTTAGTTTGATACTTTTTCATGTCTAGGAAAAAAAAAAGTAGATTATTTATGGATATATTTGAAATATTTGATTCCTCCATCCTACCCCTTAGATCTAAATGTGCAGAATCTGGGTGGACAAGTGAGTTTATTAAACAGTCCCAACATTACTAATAAAACTCTTAAATCATACCAAAAATATGTCTTTGTAATAAATTAGGAGCACAGAAGTTAGGTTAAAGCAGTAGTTCACAGATTGTTTGAGAAAAGCTTGGCTCTGTCCTCCTTGCACTCTCCCTTCAGGTGTTTATACACATTGATGAGGTCCTCCTGAGCTTTCTCTTCTCCAGGCTGAATAGTCCCTGCTCTCAGCCTCTCATAGGAGAAATGTTCCTGTCCCTTCATCACTTTAGTAGCCTTTTATTGAATTCTCTCCCATATGTCCATGTCTCTCTAGTACTGAGAAGCCCAGAACTGGACACAATGCCCCAGGTATGTCCTCGCCAGTGCTGAGTGACAAAACAACTGGTGAATGCAGCAGTGATGTCAAACTAATTCATGCTAGTATATGTAATCATCAAATCTGAGGAGGCTAGTTGAATTACCTTTGCACGAATCCCAAAAAAACAAGCTTCTAACACTCAGACTTACCCTGTTGCACAGTTAGAGCTAACACAATCTGCAGGTAGTGCTGATACCTAGTTTATCTAGTTCTACTTTTAAGTCTCGACTATAGCTACCCACCCCCTTCTGTAATAAACATTATATTGGTCTCCATGGAAGATGCAGAATTATAGTGGGATAAATGGGAGGAGAATCAAGGCCTAAATATTTTAACAGTGCCAACATACGTGGAGTTAAGAAAAACAGGGGAAAAAAATCCAAAGAAAAAAAATAGATTTCTCACAGCATTAAAAATAAATGTTTTACGCAAGGGCAATAGGAGGCTAATGTTACCAAAGGAAGCTAAATTTAACCTGTGAAAGGTTATCTTGGGCAAGCACTTATGGTGCATTTCTCTAAATTCTCACTTCAATTAATCTCTAGAAATTCAGTGTCTGATCCCAGTGACAGTAGCCTCTGGCTTCTTCAGAGCAACTGCAGAGGAAAAATTATCTGACACATATCAAACAAGCAAGAAATGACACTGGACAACATTAATCAAAACTTTCTCATTTCCTGAAGAATTAAGCATTAAATAATTAATTCTAGCACTACAGGCAGCTGTAAAAGAGGCCTCGTGCTTCCCCGCTGGTAAGAATTTGTCCTTGTCTAAAAGACTAGATTGATATATTTATTATTTATCAGATTAATCATGGCCAAGAACATTATAGATTGGCAGCCAAGCCCAGCCAGTTATATTGTAGTGGCCTGTTATTGGAGCTTGGAAAGAACCTGGTATATCAGCGACATTCAAAAGGGGAAAGAGTAGAACAGTTTGCCCTCAAGCATTATTTAAAAAAAAAAAAAGGCAAAAAAAAGCAAAAAAAAGCTCAGGGTTTTTTTTTTTTCTTATAAAAAAAAAAGGAATTGGACAAAGAAGATGTCATTGATTCAGCACCTCAGTGGAGGCTGCTAGCTCCT
Organism: Caprimulgus europaeus; assembly: GCA_907165065.1. The sequence continues at coordinate 67,406,458 of OU015525.1, forward strand.
GGGGTCATTTTTATTTCTGTTTGCTAAGGACCGAAGGAAGCCCTTAGGATGTGGGTCAGAATATCCACTATTCTACGTGAAACCACAATCATTAGTTTTAAAACAGAGTTTCGGTGGCAGACAGATATAAATCAATTTAACCAGCACATATAAAAACCCACTTCCAACCCTTCATTTTACTTGTGTTTATCCAAGTACTGCAGCTGTGAAACTGATCTATTGTTTAGGTTTTTTTCATTTTTGCTAGCTGTCCAGGGTAGCAAGTAGCAGAGTAAAGAGGAAGTTACACTTTAGAGGATCAGCATTCCAGGTTCCTGTAGATTTCATATAGTTTTACCATGTAGTTCTTTGGGGGTTTTTTTCCTCTTTTTCAATTTTCCTCCCTACTGCTTCCATTCTGCCAGGGTATTCACGGTAGTAATATCTTATATGGAATTTTACTTTTTCATTTTGCGTAGAGGATTCATCACATCATTTCAATAAGCATGCCCATACAGACAAAGGAAATAATAACTTTGGATTTTTAAGAATTTAAGGATTATTCCAAATGCCAAACTCTCCTCTACATCCTTTTCTTTGCTTGTTTCTATCATGGGGAAAGGATGAATGGAATTTCTCATGCCCCACAAGTTTATTTCTGTGTGTTCCTCCCAGTTTTGCTCCTTTCATGTCATCTACATATTATCTGACAACAACAAAATAGGAGAACTGTTACAGACTTGATGAGTGAGAAGTGATGAGATATTCTTGTTTCTACACAGAAGAGTCCCTTGCTAGTATACAGCAGAGGACATTTCAGGATGGCTGGACACAATGAGCATTTTATTTTGAAAAGTTAAGTAAGAAAAAATAGACCTATGGTAAAATCTGACCCTGAAAGAGCAGAAAGAAGAATCAACACCAGTCATGTTCCTTTGACCTGGGATAGGTAATTAAATATTTGATAAACATTCTTTTAAGGTCATCAGAATGTCCACACTTTAGAAGATCACATGGAAAACCCATTCAGCTGGGTCATCCCCAACATAATCAAACTGTGCCTGTCTAGGTAAGGCCTCCAGCTTTTTGGAAGACAAACAGGGGGTTCACAAACTCCAGAGATCATGTAGCTACAGGCTGCCAGTTGTCTTGTGATCTGAGGGTCGAGGGTTCCCTAAACTGGAAGAGTGAACCTTGTATATGATTAATCTAGATGTATTTTTCTACCATGAGTTTTTCTACCAGTTTCTTGATTTCATGTGTGATTACATTAGAAGTGTCCTGTGACAACCAGTTCCCATTTAGCTACGCATTGCAAAATAAAAATTTTCTCTTATCCCTTTTGAACCAGCTACCTGCTTGGTTGATGCCCTCCGAATATTCAACAGGAGACAGTGAACATTTCCCTCTTCACTTGCTCCATGTGGCTTGTGAGGTTACCACTACTGAACATACTGACTCTACTGTCAACAGTGTTTCTTCACTTCTCATCATTATATGTAATTTTGTGCTTTGGAGCACAATCAAGTCAGATGCTTCAAGTGCCAAATACTTCCTCTCATCTTTCTTAAATACTCTGTTTCAGTGTAGGAAGGAGATCTTTTTCTTATCAGATACTTGTGGAGAATGCTTAGATAAAGATGGAAATAAATGTAGAAGATAAAAGGAAAATATTTCTTTATATTAATTTTTCAGTTTTTCCAAACCTTTTTCTTTCATGAGTAATCTTATGTGGGATTAACATGGTCCAGAGGAAGAAGAATGCTTCAGTTTTACTGTTTCTTGATATCTAATGATATTTAGTATCCCACGATATTTAGTATCTCATAGTTAAGGAATATTATATGGAATACCAGGATATTCTAGTTACAAAATGATGAGATGAATCACAGTTTTTGGCTAAAACATAATAATAAAAAAAAAGATTAATGGAAAGGAAGGCTTAAAAAAACTCAAACACTCAAAAACTGAAAAACAAAATATAAAAAAAAAAACATTAAAAATCATTATTCTTGAAACAATCTCTCAATTGTTGAAAAGCCAACTGATGTTTTAATTTTTTTTTAAAAGAAGGAGAAAAAAGTACCATGCCTTCTGCAACACAACCAGTACAAAGATAGTCTTGGTCATTAACCTGAGGATGTGTGGAGTACCTGGAAAATCAGATCATTTACTGTGGCACATATTAAGGATGCGCAAAATCATGAGAGAGTCATTAAATAAAACTCAAAAACCTCAATCCTTGTTTTCCATAGAGGCTATATGTGTCTGATTAAATTAGCTCAGTAAACTTTCACAAATATGTATAATCCCCAACGACAGCAGTACAGACAGCGTCCTTCTTAATGGGCAGGCCACAGGAGACAGCAAGCGATTCCTGAAGGAAAGAGAAAGAGAGGAGACTGTTCTCTGGTGGTTTCCAGCCCTCTGTTTACATCCCTCCTTGCCTCCTGAGGCACAGGAACAAATCCGCAGATATTCCAGCCTGGAGTGTGACAAATGGACAGCTCCAGCTTTGGGGGGTTTGTGTGATGCTCCCCCTGTGCACCTCTGCTCTCAGCTAACATGCAGCTCTCCTGGAGGATCACCTGCAGATTAACACCCTTGACCACAAAATCCCTCCCTTCTGGTCTTAGCATTTTAAGCGTGTGCCCAAATCCTTTCAGCCACGCTCTCTCTAAAAGACCCTGTTTCTGCCAGGGTCTGGCTGAAGGGGCTGAGGGCCAGCTCAGCCCCGGTGCAGCCACAGGCAGCTCCCCCCAAGCTGAGCATGGGCAGAGGTGCCTAAGTAGCACTGTAGGCCAGGGACAATCCTCTGTCCCATGAGCTTTTTTTCAATACTCTGCCAGTAGTACCATGCAGATGAATTTTCCTACATTCTACCCCATATCTGAGTACTATGGAACCACAGCTGCAAAGAACTCTTTTGCACTGACAGAACTTGTGTGCAAGTAGTGTAACTCTTATATGGTTACCTTTTCTTGCAGTAGAGAAATATCCTCATGAATGAATACAGCCAGTCATTCCCAAACCTGAACCTTTTGTGGCTATACCACACCATCTAGTTAAATACAGGCAGCGTGCTGCTTACATCCTTGTGTATCACTGTGACATCTCTCCAATTAGGGACTCACCTCCTCTCTTTTTCCTCCTTCCTCCATGTGTGTAGGTTGTCTTCCCTGTAAAGGATAATTAAACTTCCCAGTTCTCCAAATGTATATAGACACCTTCAAACCTGAAATTGGGAAATAAATAAGAAAAAATATCATTGATTCAATTCTGCTGGACTCAGTGAGCCAAAGATAGTTAGATATTCTCAATGACTCCACATAGTGTAAGTATTTAATAGTTTTCAGGGAGAAAATGTTTGATAGAATATTAGACACAAACAAAACTTCACAGATTAAAATGGTCACAGTGAAGCAAGGCATGAGAAACCATGGTTTTTTTCTGCTGGCTATGGTTTACATTTTAATTGCAAAGGTTAAAAACAAAGTATAGTAGACCATTGTTTTGTGATCTGTCTCTGAAAGGAAGTCATGCAGACATGCTCAGAAGCTGGGGTTTTTTGTGCTTTCTAGGGAACCCAAAGAGCTATGATTGAAGTATTTTATTTTAAATCCAGTCTACACCATTTCAAGAACCCAAGTTCTAAACTGAATAATTCCTAAAATTAAGAAATCTTTCATGAAGCCCATATAAAGAAAAGCTTACAGTGGATTCTAAGCAAAAGTGTCAAAAGTGTCAAAAGTGTCACATCTGCATATTAGGCTGCTGCTCTGTAAAAACAGGTTTATTACCTGACATCATATACTTGTCACATTTCTTCCCAGAGGAAAAAAAAAATTATAAAAGGTCAGCATAAAATACTGTGCTGTGGATCTATGAATTGTTCACAAACATCTAAAAATATAACTGTGTGCTTTTGTATAAAATAGGAACTAATGAAAATCCTGAAACTGAGCAGAATTCTGTCTTTACATACGTTCTTTATTTCAGTCCTACTCATATTTTGATGAATTAAATGCATAATCAGCATTTGAACATTGCATATTTTTTCTCAGAAAACATATCTTTCATATGAAGTTGACTGTTCATCTGAATATTTACCAAGGATTTATCATTGATTGTTAAAATATAGTTATTTTATACTTTGTTTTGTCAGAAATAAGGCAAACTTTTTCTATATTCAGTCATCAAAAGTTAAAAAAAAATAATGTAAAAGCTAAGATCTGTCTTATTTTTTCATACCTTTCAAGAGAAGTCCCTGTTTGGAATTCTGGAATTTTTTTCTTAAAATATCAAGGCTTGCAAACTAGATAAAACTTTTAATATGCCTCTGCTAGAGAAGTGAGAAAAAGTCCTAAACCAAAACTTTAGGAAATGTATTGAAAATATTGATCTTACACAATTAAACACATGGAAAATCTGAGTCTGACTGAGCTTCCACTTCCACAACAAAGACCTAGTCGAGAAGGAGGTAGCTCAGACACTGATAACACCAAGCTTAGGACAAGCTGTTTCTCAGCCAGCTTTCGAGGTTTGTGGTGAGCTCCATGGCATCAGAGTGTCAACCTGGGCCATGGGAGGCAGAAGCAGGTCTAGGGCCAACTAACACTCCTAGTGCTGCTAGAAAAGAGCAAATAGGACAGAGCACTTTGGTCTTACACTTCTTTTTCTCCTGTGGTGACTGTGATAAACAAGATAAAAGATTCAGAGAACCAGATCCCAGTAAAGCAAACTAGGCTGAAAAAGAGTAGTAACCAGACCTGTGGCCATCTTGCATGCTGGGGAAAAAGCAGTTTGACCTCCAGAAGAGGTACTGATTGCAATAGCAAAAGAAATCAGAAGCAACAATGAGAGCTGGTAACTGTTTATTTGTTGATCTCTAGATGTTCCTTTCAGCAACTTTGAAAGGCCATCATTGTGAAGAAGAGGGGAAAGCTGCCCATTTGCAGTATTCTGGGTAAGAGGAAACTTCTGAAAATGTAACTAAAGAAAAGAATTTTTAAGAGGTTAAGGTGGACATATAGAGAGAAAACATCTGACACCTACCTAGACCTTTGAGGACATGAAGGCATAGGGAAGAGTTTTCATAAGGACTAGAGGAAACTGCACAGGATTGGTTGCAAGTTAGGACTCCGCTGAAATGCTACTAGAACCAGCCCAAACAGTAAGGAGGGGAGATGTCCTGGCAATATATGGTAGGCAGAGGGAGAGATTTCTTTGTAACTTTCTTACAGTTTCTTACCTTTTTTTTTTTTTTTTTTTCCCATCTAGTCTACATTCCTGTGTGTCATTACCACCAGATTTTTATTTTCCTACTTTGTATTCTGATAAAACTTAGTTGTAGCTCTTACAAATCCTATTGCCTAGTTTGTTTTGTGCTTTGGTCAGATTTAAACAAACCCCTGGATTATGTATTCCTGACTTAAATGCTGATATTTGGATGCATGTGTAGAGTGGAGGCACTCGGCTGTTACACATCACTTCATCAATGAAAGCATTATTATGTCAGTGACTAAAGCAGGAGTTAGAACCAGGTTACCTGCTGTATCCACTGCTCTGTAGAATTACAGACAATAAGGATTTATTACTCTATGCAAAATGAAACAGATGGGAAATATTAAAATAAACAAATTGAATCTCCAGAGTGCCTCCTACAGGGTAGTTAAATCATTCATGTGAGAGCTGGAACAGGTAGGCTGAAATGCTTTCAAGAGTGAATTGACTTCCTGTCTTTCGCACACTGGTTGACAGCTTTCACCACAGGTCAGTTGACTTGTAGTGTCACCACCTGCATTTACAGCTGTGACACAAACTGGGGAGATGGGTCTGAACTCAGAAGACACCATGATAATACCACACAGCAACTTCAGCTCTACGGGCAAGATAAGTTGAGGAATACATAGTTTTCACTAGAGCTTGAAGATGAGATCAAAAAGTTAGATAAGGGATTAGATGCTCTTGATATCACTTCCCCTAACTTCAAAACTTTTGGCCCTGGGAGGTGGGTGCTGAGGGTTTGTCTCTGATTAACCCAAGAGTCTTGCTATGTTAGCATTACAACTGACAGTAATATTATTTTATAGATGCAGTGCTGCCTTGCTACAGATGTATTAGTATCCTGGAGTGAGTTCAGCCAGTTACTGGCCACAAAGACCCTGTTCCTCCCTCACACCACCTAACTACTTAAGAGGAAGACAAACTTCTTCATGTTGTTAAGGTTATCTTTTGCTGCAGGCTAAATGCTCCCTTCATGAACTCTTGCAGTCCCCTGCAAGGAGATCCTATGTGTCCTGGTTTTTGCTAGAATAGAGTTAATTTTCTTCCTGGTCTCTAGAAAGCACTGTGTTTTGGTTTCAGTGGGGATTGTTATGAGAAGAATGATGATAAGATACAAGGACATGGTGTTTGGGTAGTTTGCAAGTGTACAGGACTGGGGGGAAGTTAGCAAAACCAAGAACTGACAGTTGGATATGCTAATAAGATATTCCATATCATATTACATCATGTTTAGTATATTCACCAGGATTGACCGGAAAGGAGTGGATTCTCTTGGGAATCACTCAGGTTCACTTTTCCAGGATTGCGATTTTGGTTTCAGGCTTCCTTAACGTTCCTCTGAGATCATTATCAGCCTGTGGTGAGCAGTTGTACTCTGCATCACTCATATATATATATAAAAATATATATATATAAACTGTCATTATTACTATTACTATTACTATTACTATTACTATTACTATTACTATTATTACTATTTTAATTCTATTTTACTCTAATTATTAAATTGCTCTTATCTCAACCTACAAGTGTCCTTATCTTTACCCCTCCAATTCTCTCCCCGATTCCCTGGGTTTGGGGGGGGGGGGGGGGGGGCGGTAAGGGGGATGGGCTGTGAGTGGCTGTGTCTTGTTTGGCTGCCAGCTAAGCTAAACTATCACACCATGCTGATGACAATGGAGAGGTGAATCTGCTCTCTGCTCCTCCCACCATAGGTGTACCGCATGTCTACAAAGCTTGAGTCTATTAGCACAGTAAACCAGAACAAGGTGATACCTCCAACAGGGAACATTCAGATCTGATGGGAAAAAGCCAAACAGGTGAAATGGAGATTAGAAAAATAAGTCTGTGCACTGTCTTTATGAGAATTGACTTTTCCCTCATGTCTTTTTCTTGGCTTCTTCAGCTACAGTGGTCCCAAACAGTCCCTAGGGAAGCCCCTTACCACCTTTGGGCTTTTGGGCTGGAAGTTCGGTCTTCATTACAGTCATGACTCTTGTTCCTTTCGGAAGCCTGTGTGTTGGTTTTCATGCTGCAAGCACCCTGTTTGCTGTCTGCCTCAGGACATGAGTACAAGATATATTGACTTTGGCAGCAAAACCAAATTAAAAGGCTCTTTTTCCCAAGTAGATGTCCTCACACACTAGCTCACTGCCCATTCAGCAGTGCTCAGGCAACAGTTTTGGAGGCCACATGGTAAATCAGCTCTCTGAAATGATCTGAGTTACAAAAAATCTTTTTAAAGGTTATTTTTAACTTACATTGGTTTGATGTGTATTGATTTGCAACACAACAAAAAAGTTGAAGGGAGCCCTCATATGCAGCATGGCCACAGAGTAGTGGCAGTTCATGCTCTGAAGCTAGCTTGCCTAAATAAAAAAACTGGTGTCCCACTGAGTGTCTTGTTATGAAAGAGCAGTCCTTCCTCCTCCTGTGAAAGCTTGGGCAGTGGTGAAGCATATCAGCTAGGATACCACCAGCCTCCCTCCTGCCCCACCACACCCCTTTGAAAGAACAGGTGCTTTTAAAGCAAACAGGAAGCAGACAAACCACAGAGCTTTCTTCTCTGTCATAAATTCAGAAATGTAAATACTTTCCAGCAGTAAAACTGACTTCTTAAAAATACTGGAAACACAAGGCAAATATTTGTGTCCTCTGCACAAATAATTTGATAAGATTTTAACTGTTGAGAATGTAGCAGTGTCTTTTAAAGTCAATGTCAAGCACTGGCTGTTGAACAAAAATAAAATTAAAAGAATTTATAAATACGGGTTTTGGTAGCCCAAGAGGGGGCCTCTGTTTCCTAAAATCCGACTGAAACTATGAAACTGGGACAGGCAGGGAGGCTGGAGGGGACACAGAAACAAATTTAAAGATGCTTTTCACTTTTTTACATCTTAATGACAGCTGATATCATTCCTCACCCACCTGTTTGACACGTGGAAAAAATCTGTAAATTAGCTCTCAAAATCAGAGGAAAACCAGGAATACTTTGGCAAGAATTTGAGATTTTTGATAATATGAATCTTTAACATAGGAATCATGTTGTTAATGTTACTGTGTTTATCAAGTACTCATGTACAGATGGTAGGATAGTTTACCTTGCTTTGGCCTTATTATTAATCTTTTCCTCTTTTTCTCCCTCTGGTGCTTGCCTTCATCTCTCTAAGAGCTCCTATCCCCCACAATACTTCTCTGTTCTTCCACTTGCATATGAAATATACGGCTGCCATTTTTGAAATTAAACTGAGTCTGGGGATTATCCTGACCTGAAACACCAATAGCAGCTCTCTCAGTCACAGTCTATTGAACATTATTAATTTATGATCACATCTTGCTGTGCCTTAGCCACTTTTGCTCTTTCTCTGAATTAACCTAACACAGCAAGTCTGCCTGCTGCACGAAATACTACAAAGTAGGATAACATCCTGCTGAGACATTTAGTATATCAGGTAATGGGAAAGTGTGACACATCTGAAGGACAGTAAAGTTTTCTTCTTTCTATTTTGACTCTTTTTTTTTTTTTGCACTAAGTGAAAGTAGAGCAAGAACACAGATAATTTAGTTTAGCATTTAGATGTTCAAATGCTATCATTTCCCTGTGAAATAATTTTGGCTTTATCATGCCCGACATAATCAGCATCTGTACTTCAAGTCAAGGAATACCAATACAAAAGGCATTTGCAAACCTACCTCTTCTACTTATTGTACCTGAAGTAGAAAGAAACATTGAGGTTCTTTCACTAGCCAAATCAGTGATTTTCCAATGCATTTCAATACACCTATGCAATATTTTCAGCATTGCTTTTCAAATTTGCAAAACCCCTTAAATAAGAAGCAACATAGGGAAAGGGCTACTTGATCATTTGTTAAACAAATATCAAAGATATGCATACTAATGCCAGAAGGAGTGCTTTCGGGTGTTCTATTTACAGAATTGTAATTACATTTGCTGTTTGAATTGGCCCTCCGAAGAATTAAAAATAAGCAGCCATGGCTTTTTATTGCTATCCAGTGTTCCCTGGTGGCTTCTCTCTGAGTGTTCTGACTGGCAATTGTTCCAGGCTCACTTGTGCCAGTAATGCATTTGTTAATTAGGCTAAGAGTACTACAAAAACCACAACACAAGCCTCTTGTCAGCATATGCTGATCTAACCTCTTGAAAGGACATTTATTTAAATAGATGCCTTTTGAGGTTTTTTGTTTTTTTTTTTTTACTAACATGTAAATATTCCTCTAAATATTAGTTATTCTGGTTTAAATTTTCATGGGATCAAATATTTGTTTAATTCTTGTTTTCCATGTTCACTTTTCCATTTCAATGTGCTTCTCTCCCCTATTTCCTATACATACAAGACAGAAGTCCTGAAAGCAAACTTTTTTGACACTAGTCAAAACAGCTTTCTGCACCCATAGTTGTATCTTATGTCAGATTGGAGTTCTGCAAAGCCTCGGGTAGAGGGTCATGGAGATTTTCCTCTTTTCTGCACCAGCACTAAGAACATGAGAATAATGCCAAAGACATGTCAGGCAGCAAAAGGATGATCCACAGTGGAGGGTAATTTTCTAAAAAAAACCTGTGTGTCAAGCTGCTCTGATTCTGTGCTCCAGCCATTCAGGTGGAAAGAAAAGGGATGAAGTTAATTAGGCTGTAACTTCATTACTGTTTAGAGAATGACCTGGCAACAAAAACTCACTGTGCATTTCATCAGTCCTTTTTAATAATTTTCACCTGTCCAAAGGCTGCCACCAACTCTCTAATCTACAAACCTGTTTTCACACCATTCTCCACAGCCCTTTACATATAAAATCTATAAGTTATGGGAACATTGCTTGTCAAGACAAAAATAGGGAGTTCAAGCCAAGAGGAAATCTACAGAAACTTGAAGCACCATTGACTTTCACCTTTGAGACTGGACTCAAATATAATTTACATTTTAAATAAAACCACATTAAAGGAATGACTTTCATTTTCATATTAGAAGATAAAATTAAAAAATTGCAGTAAAGGGAAAGGAAATATAGATTGATTGTTATTCTTACCAATATTCTATGAGGATTTCTTAAAATGAAAGAAGCTTTCTCTTTTCACTTCATAAAGTACAGCACTCCGCATTTTATCAAAAGTTTTACTTAAATATTTTCTGTTTATCTCAAACAAGAGTGCTCACTAGTATGCACAGAGAGAAAGTTAGTGATCTCAATTCAGCATACAACAAAATATTGAAAAAAATAATGGTTGGTCTTCCTAACTGAAACAGCATGATTCAGTTGGAAGTCAAACAACTGTGTTTGGAAGGTACTCTGTTTTTGTTATCTGCCTGAGTATGTACTCAGGGCTGGGGCTGAAGCTTGATTTTCTGTGACTGCCTGCTTTTACATTGAAAATATATACTTTTTTTGCCCTCTGGGGGAGTGGGGGGAAATATCTGATAAAAAAATGTTTTGGCTAAGATGGAGAAAAATTAACAGAAATGTACTCCAAACCTTCATTATTTTCTATATATTGAGGTCCACATATGTATCTTTTTCCCAGTAATGTACCAGCCTCACCAGATGCATCACAAAAAATGCATTTCTGATAAGAAACAGCCAGTTGCTGAGGATGGATACTAGAGCCATTCAACCTGTAACATTTATGAGGCAATGGAAACCGAATTTCTGAGTGCAAATTTCCAATAATCCAATTTTTACCTTAAAAAAATAATAAAATTTTAGAACGCTTACCTTGAAGAGAATAGGGAAGAACTCTCTAGCTATATTCTGGTGGGACACACTGCTGACACAGTGAGAGTACACATGAGGAATCTTATGTGGCAAAATTAATTTTGTATCACAAAGACTAGTACTTCAGACTAAAGAAATTTTGAACAGTAGATTTAAATGTATAAACAGGACTAAGCAGGACCAGCAGGCCTGCAAAATCTATTGGTAAAAAGCTCTAGGAGGAATTTAAGAAAGCAAGAAAAACATACTTAGAATACAATATCATCATTATAATATTGCAGTAATGCTCATCTTCCATTAGACATAGCAGAAAAATATAACCCTCTGTGATTCACTGTCATCCTCATCACTCAGTATCCCATCAGAAGTTAATTCATTTAGGACAGGACAGAGAGGACTCTGGCTGTACTGCAGATGAAGGCATGACTCTGGCTGATTGGTCTTTCACCCATTTAAGCTGTGAAGGAGCGAGCTCAGGTACCAGCATCACTCCTCCAGCCCTGGCACACCTCTGCCCTCTCTCATCAGTGCTGTAACTGAACTCACATTGTACCTGGGATCACTAGGGCAAATTTAAGTTAGCTCAGGTGTTGCTACACTTCACTGCACTACAGAAACTGCAGTGTAGACACTCAAAAACATACTGGGTTGGGAGAGGAGTGTGGGGAGGAAGCCTATGAGCAGGCCTTACGCAACCTGTCTTTTGATAAATTCGCAAAATTATATAAATGAACAGGGACTGAGATTCTGAACTACAGTGAAGCCTAAGACATTGAACATCAAAGTGCCAACCAACTCACTAACTTGTGCTGTGAAACAAGAAGCAAGAGTACACAAAATATTTGCCTTTGTTGAAAATATTTGATGACCATTTCACTTCAGAAAGGAGTATTATAAAGGTTTACACAATTCACTTGCATCTGTAATTGCCTTTATAAACAAGCAAGCACTGTGACAGCATCACTAACTCTCTACATTCTGAGTTTTGATGTTTTTTTTCATTAAAGTTGAATTTTAGTATCGACTGAGTTTCCAGATTATTACTTTTTCTGCTCTTTAGACTGATGTCAAACAAGAAGTTCTGTGAAAGAAAAGGATGGGGGAAGGAGCTCGTAGGATATTCTCTTAACTTTTGAAAGTTAAATTAAAGCTGCCACAAATAAAATTCTGTCTCAAATGTGGCCAAATCCAGAATGCTCTTAGAGTTCCTCAGTCATCATGTGTTAGGGAGGAAAGATGTTAGACTTCTGAAGTTCAGGAGATAAAATGACCCTGTGTAGACAGTAAGGAGAGGAAGGAGATAGAAGACAAGGAATGAAAGCTTAAAATTGCTGACTATTGCAAATTTCATATAAATATATCCTACATGAAAGTCTTTTATTTCTGCTTGTAGCCCAGCACAGTGTGTTACTCATTTGGGTTAACTATTTGCAAGAGTTGGAATTTCCCTTACAGCTTGTAGCTATCACTAGTGAAGAGCCCAACCTCAGCTATCAGAAGGTGGAAGATTGCTAATTGTCAGCCTAGATGTAGGCAGGAAGGAGCATTGGCATGGATCAGGAAAGCAAAGATGGTGGTTGCTTCCCAAATTGTTATAAAACACAGCAAGTGGCCCTGACATTCCCAGAGTGTGTTTAAATCAACACACCTAACATTAACAATGAGTCTTCTACTCTCTTCTAATACTCACCAGTGTCCTAGCTGCCATTTTACTGAGTAGTTGCATCTGTTCCAGTGGTCTGAAGCACCTACTACCACCCTAGTATACCTATTCTCTCTGGTATATATGGTTATATGCCATAAGGTTTGGTATAGCTTCCCTTCCCTGCCTCCACCATGGCTCAGGAAGGTTTTATTGAGTATGACCCTTCATGTCTGCAGTTGCACAGCCCTTGGAAGGTGTCATCAACAGAAAAAGTCTAGAGTCACTGGACTGTAGAAGTTAGGAAGTTAAAGGAAATACAATCAGGGAAGTAGTGAAAATTCTTCATTTCTGACTTTCTCTGTAGAGAGCTGACATTTTTGCTCCTGGAACAGAAGAGAATAAACAAAGTCCTCCAGCACCTAGACATTAATGAGGCTGTACTTTGTACTTGTATTTAGGGCTGAGTTTTGAACATTAAATAATCATAAAAGTTCAAATAATCCAGAGGCTGAGTAAAAGAAAAGAAACAGACAGTTCATAGCACTTGTAGTGATTTCAAATTCTCAGGTGTCATATTTGATTTCTGAATATGTGGTGTCAGCAATATGTGATAAACTCCCAGCTATCTGAAATCTTACAGTAAAAGTACAAAACCAGGGATACATTAGAATGGCTAACACAATATTTTTCTGATAACATGCCCATCTGTTTCTCTATAAAACTTCTACCTCAGATGGTCACAGATCAGTATTTTTCTGCTCCAGGCTCTTTAAAATAGTACATATCTTCTCACTGGATCCTATGTAAGGATATAACTTTTCAAATTCTGACCTGGGACTCAACAAGTCTTAACAGCTATTCACAGTATAGTAGCATGCTTACTTCCCTTTTCCTCCTTGTACTACTTTGCTCCCTCTGGGAGGTACTGAGTGGTGCATCCTAATATACATCTAGAAGAACGAGTGAATGATGAAAGATACAACCAGTTGTGCAATATACTCTATGGTCACCTCAGTGTATGTGTTTGTGAATACTATACCACTGACACTAGCCAAAGCTCAGTTTCTATCCCAGAGGACAGACACCATAACCAGAAAATTTTTTGAGGTGCCCAAGAATCATTTTTGCCATCCAAACTTCATAGTGTCTGCCATGGTCTTTCCACCAGCCCATCAGATTCATCTCTACTTCCTAGAAAACACTTCTACTCGGTGGTAAACTCTTGTATTGATTTCTGGCTCCTCCATGGAGTATTATTTTTTTTCTTCCAGGGAAAGAAGCAAGATTTAGCACAAGAACCTATGGAAGCAAGAAATGTTTGTATTATTTATTTTTCCCTCACTGTTTTTTTAAAAAAGAATACAGAATAAAACAACAAACATTACACTACTGCATTATGCATAAAACCATGAAGAACTTGTGTCTTTGACATTGACTGCAATGTTGGCCACTTGATTGGAATAATTATCTAGCAGAACAAGGACCAATACAGATAAAGACAATCATCATTACCTCTATATGGGATGGGATAAAATATTCTTGAGTTCCACAGCATGGAAAAAAACCCAACCAAACAAAAAAACCACCAACCAAACAAACAAAAAAAAAAGAAAAACAGACAGAAGATGAGCAGATATATAAAATATTCAGAGATGTGAATAATATGAGGGGAGAAAAGCTGTTTACTGTTTCTAAGAAAACAGAATAACTAGGAGACTTCCAATGAAAGAATCAGAAAGAAGTCTTAAAAGCAAAGAAAGAACATACATACATACATGCATTAAAAAAAAACCAAAAACCTGTATAGTTATTTTGTATAGAATAACTTACAGAATAATGGACAGAAATCACTACCACTGTGTGTTGCAGATGCCAAAGGTGTATATGGCTTCAAAAACAAAAGAACACCTCTTTGTTGCAAATCCTGTCTCAGGAAGGCCCTGACTCACTGATCCTCACAAGTGTAGAGGCCATCCTGAATGAAAGAGCAAGCTGTACTTGTTTTGATTTCTTATTCATTTCCTCAGCATCTGCTACTCTTACTGCCAGGGACAAAACAATGAGTGTCTTTTGACACCTTTGTAGGTTTTGCAACTGTGAGTGTTAATCCTTTAATCTTTTTGGTTCACTTTGTCCTCCTTAAGCATATTTCATTTTATATGTATGGGCCTAATTCAAGGTTGGTGAATGAAGTCTAGTTTCTTTTGAAGTCAGTGGGAACAGTAGACTCACCTTTTCCCCTTTATGTTGCAAAAAGTAAAACTCTTTCTCAGATCTAAGTTTACAACACATGAAGTGATGTGAACGACTCAGATTCCTAAAAGCTTCTTACATTACATGCAGCCTCTTGATAATGTTACTGTCAGGGAGGATCTCCACTCTTCATGGCCGTGTTTGAAACAGCCAAATAACACCAAGTGCCCTAAGACCCAAGGGTTCATCTTTGAAGAGGTCTTTTCAAGCTTCTTCCCTTAAAAGGACACCAAAGACAGGGTTATTTCTACAGAGACTATGTCAGATATTTAAGATATATGAATTATTACCCTTTTGAACTGAGCTGTAGCAATTAGGAGTTTGGGGTTCAAGTTGGAATAGTCTGAAAACCATTCCTGATTTTTTGGATTTGCAGAGCAGCCTATTGAGAAAATTGAATTACTTCCTCATAAATCAGGATGTTACTTACTTTTATATGTTTAATTATACTGATAACCTGTTCAGTCAAAACTCAGCCAAAGTTGTTACTATTAGAGATGACAGATACCAGCTAGGCAGCTTTTTTAATGTGAACTTTCTAAGTCTTACCTGCTTTCAGTTAAAAATAACTTTCAGGTTTTGGTAAAGTAAGAAATTCATGGTTTGCATTTTGGTTTAAACTTCTGTCTTGCAAAAGTTGCATGCACTGCTGTCGAGTTCTAACACCAGCCGGCAACTAAGCACCAAACAGCTGCTTACTCTCACGTCCCTCTGCTGATGGGATGGGTAGAAGACTAATTAAAAAAAAAAACAACCCTCATGGGTTGATATAAGAACAGTTTAATAATTTAAATACAATAATAATAATAATAATAATAATAATAATAATAATAATAATAATAATAATAATAATAAAATTACAAAAAGAGAGAGAAATAAAACCCAAGGTAAAAAACCAAGTGGTGCACAATGCAATTGCTCACCACCTGCTGGTCAATGCCCAGCCAGTCCCCAAACAGCAACTGGCCCCTCCTGGTGAGGTTCCCCTCAGTTTATACACTCAGTATGACATCATATGGTATGGTATATCCCTTTGGCTAGTTCAGTTCAGCTGTCCTGGCCATGCTCCTTCACAGCTTCTTGTGTACTTACTTGCTTGCAGAGCATGAGAAACTGAAAAATCCTTGGCTTAGGATAAGCACTACTTGGGAATAACTAAAACATCAATGCATTATCAATATTCTTCTCATACTAGATCCAAAATACAGCACTGTATCAGCTATTAGGAAGAAATTAACACTGTCAACTGTATATTTTACGAACCTTTTGGAAGCTGCATTTAGGTTTGTACCAAGCCGAATAATATTCGTGCAAGAGAGCACACCTAAGAATAGTTTGTCTAACCTGCAGAAATTACAGCAAATTCTACTACATGTCTCAGTTGCACCTTCTCTAACTAAAACCATGACTACTTTCAACCCTTTCCTCACAGCTTTCCTTTCTTTATTCCAGAAAATTACTGGAGAACTTATAATACATATAACTTTCTCAAGCAAAGGCACAAGAAAGTCATTTACTGCCAATCATTTCTTCTCTATCAAAGATACTGTTTTGTTGACATTTTACAGTCTTAGATGACAAACCAAAAATAAGAGGAAAAGACATTTTAGTGTTTCTTAAGCAATTCTTAATCTATTTTAGGAAATTTTCTTCAGATCAAAGTATTTGTGTTTAATATTCCTTACCCGAACTTGTATCTGTGCTCTTGCTTAGAGGCATGAGTGCCATCTATAGAACAGTCACTAGTAGATATTTACTTGAATGTTGAAAAATAAGAGTTTTGTCCCTGTTGTCCCAAGAGACAGCTTTGTCCCTTTAGCTCTCTTGCTATTCAGTTTATGTGTCACAACAAATTCAGTAATTTTCCACAAGTGGAGATTTAACATGAGTAAACAAGTGTCATTACAATTTTAAGTGGAGAAGGAATCACTGACAGAGATAATGGTATTGAAATTTGTTCAAGAACTGTGATGATGTATTTTTTTTTAAATAAACTGTATATGCCTGCTGCATCATCAGTGGTGCAAATATTTAGTATAATGGGAAACATAATATTTTTCTGCTATGCATTAAATCATGAAATAAAAAAGATTGAAAAACAAACAAACAACTCCCACCCCACTCTGTTAATTCTCTTCTTCTAAATAAGAGCATTTTATGATGAACTATTTATATAATGAATTTTCTTTGCTCTTCCTGTCTAGTCTTTAATAAGATATATAGAGGTATTAGGTATTTCAGTTTTGTCTCTATCATGAAAGCTTTCTTCTCTAATCTATTTATTTCCTTGTTTCCTTTTTGTCTGATGGCAACAACTTTCTCTTCATGAAAAGGATTTTAATTGAGGCACTAGGAGTAAATTTGTAATCCTTTATATGAAGTCTTTCTTCTAATTTTATATCTCTAAGTTGCAAGTATATCCAGCTTGTAATTCAGAACATAATTGTACTTTGTATGGAAAATACAGGCATGGAAAGCAGAGGGCACCCTATCACATCCTAACTCTCGAGAAGAGAAGAGAAGAGAAGAGAAGAGAAGAGAAGAGAAGAGAAGAGAAGAGAAGAGAAGAGAAGAGAAGAGAAGAGAAGAGAAGAGAAGAGAAGAGAAGAGAAGAGAAGAGAAGAGAAGAGAAGAGAAGAGAAAAAGAAGAAAGGGAAAGGAGAAAAAGAAGAAAGGGAAGGGAAGGGAAGGGAAGGGAAGGGAAGGGAAGGGAAGGGAAGGGAAGGGAAGGGAAGGGAAGGGAAGGGAAGGGAAGGGAAGGGAAGGGAAGGGAAGGGAAGGGAAGGGAAGGGAAGGGAAGGGAAGGGAAGGGAAGGGAAGGGAAGGGAAGGGAAGGGAAGGGAAGGGAAGGGAAGGGAAGGGAAGGGAAGGGAAGGGAAGGGGCAAAAAAGAATCTGCTTATGTCAATCTAAAAAAAAAAATCCATTTGTGATCACAAATAAAACATTTCCAATCTCATAATGGGTAAATTGCTTGGTTTTGTTACCAGCCATGCAAAGCAAGACCTCATCAAAAGAAGCACTACGCAGAGATCCCATCTTTTCATTAAAATAATTTCAAAAAGCTTTTTTCCCCCCCTTTTTCCACTGAAATAACTCATTTTGCAAGATGATTTAGCTCTAAATCTGCTGGGAGTAACCCCTGACATAAAGTCATAGTGTGTTGGAGTTTAGTCCTAAATTCATACATCAATTATTTACTGTCAACGTAGATTGTATAAGTGTAGAAAATTACTAGGAATGATATTTTCTCTCAGGCAGAAAGAATGTGATACAGCGGATACATCCCACCTAATGTGCTGTCCCACCGTCCACAGGCCAGAATTATTTATGCATTAGAAAACACTGTGCCAGGGCAAAAATAAGAGGGGAGAGAGAGAGACAGACACATTATTTTAAACCTTTCATAACATCCATAAATATTTCATAACAAATAAATAAAGAATGTTGGGCTTGTTTGGAGGACAGCTGTAGCTGCATGGTTCAGTGCTTTGCAAAGCTCCAGAGACCCACGCTTACCCCTCAGTTAAGCCCCCATTTCTTTTTAATCATCCACTTAGTGCATTGTGGGTAGGGGAGCTCTCCAGGTGAGTTGAAAAGCTGGAGGTTATATATGTGAATACAACTTTTTATTTTAAATTGTTAAAGCAAACAGCACAAGGAGAGTTTCCCTTTAATACCCTGTTCAGTGCTTTTGTCTTCTGTCACTGCATTTTTTTAATATATCAGGGAAATGACTGCTTTGTCTCAAACATTATTAAAGGGTTATTCTACTTTCTTTTTTCTTTTCTTTCAGTCATTTTTTTTAATATGGTAAACATATGTTCCACGGTGCATATAGAGAAATTATGTTTAAACTGAAGGGAGTCATATCCTCATGTTTCTGAACTGCTATAGCTGAGTCCAAGACTGCCTTTAAGAGCTTTATTTCTCTACTTTGAAGTGAGAGCTTGAGTTCTTGCACCTCACACCGCTGCGCTGTGCTCACTAATGGTGTACATGAGGTACAGGACATGGAAGAACAGTCCTGGTGCAGGTGAGAGTCAGCTACCCCAGACTGAGGCTTAACATCTTGTTTAAATTTACTTTTATGGGGACTTAGTAATGGACTTCTGATTAACTAAACAAAAAAAAAAAAATACAGAACAGAAGGCAAGATGAAATCCAATTAATTCTAAGGTCTTACTGTTACATTTTGGACTATGTTATACCATAGCCTCTGAAGAAACCCTTAAGTGATATGTCAGTGTTTTGTGTGGATTTTTTAAGTTGCTTCATGTCCTGGTATGGCCCTGAAAATGCATGCCTTCCATCCAGAAAAGGTGACTGTGGGAAGCAGCATTGCAAATGCTCCTTACTGGCTGATGGTAAAGGCTCCTCAAGGATGAGTGTTGGCTCTAGAGCCAGAGCCTAGCATCACTCCCCTATTCATGGCATGCCACAGTGTGTCTCCACAGCACTTCTCAAGGTCTGACCAAGTTGTCACTGATATCCTGTATTCTAACAAGGTCTGAACAACTCTACGATAAGCAAGGAAGTCCTCTGTGACAGCACTGCACCAAGACCTGAGCTGGTAAGTCTACACAGCCCTGAGTCAGTTGGGAATGATTCCTATTTACTTGAGAGATGTATAACCTACGTTTCATGCCTTCTAGACAAAATGATAGTATTTGCTAATGAAAGATAATGAACCTCCAAGCTACTGTTGAACATACCAGGAAACATACAAAGAGCCTGAGGGGCAATGTTAAATGTCACTGCTAACCTCTGAGGTGACACGCTGAAGAGTATCTGCCCCTCCACTGGTTAGTATACAAAGAGCTGTGCAACAACATTCACTTGACCTCTCTGGGGTTCCAGCCATCAAGACTGGCATCACAGACTGTCTTTCTGTACTGTGAAAGCACAAGGACAGATCTCTGCTTGGGCACCCAGCTGGGCTGGAAGGTAAAGTCCAGAGCTTTCTGCAGGATGTTCTGCAATTCTAATCTCTAGTCTCACAGTGAGAGGACTTGTGGCCTTCAGTGTGACAAAAATGATAACTACCTACATCTGCAGAGGTGAAGCTATGGACAGAAATCTGCAAATCAAAATTTGTGAAGTGCATTTGTAGGAACATATACCTGGTAGCAGAATGTTGCTGTGGTGTTGAAAGATACTTGGCAGAATATGAACTGGCAGCAAATATGTTCACAGTGATTTTGATCTGCCTACACAGATGCTGACAGACCCCAGAGTGGGGAAATCCACACAAGTGGAATGTCGTGTTCAGAACATCTCATTGACAAACTGAAGTGAGACCACGGAAGTACAACTATCAGTGAGCATTTCTTTGGAGGGACTGACGTACAAAGGACAATCCTGGTCACCCGGTCTGCCTGTGTAAAATAATCTGTAGCCCAGCACAGAACTAAATATTCATTTGAACCAGGAGATGGACTCAGGTTAAAAATTATTACAAACTTGTCTTTGAAATGTTATGTGGATTCTGTCTGCAACAATATATGAACGGTTGTTCTAGAAATTAACCCCTATCTCACTGAAAACAAAGCCCAGGTTTCAGTTGTTCTACCTTTAACTCATTAAATCATACTACACATCTGTGAGCTAACTAAAGAGACCATTATCAACATTGTCCTTAAATACTCAGAGGCTTAAACCTGATACCTCCTAACTAACTCTCTGACAAAATAAGAAGTTTCTAAATTGTGCTTGGGGATTCTCTGTGGGCATTTGCAATGTTATCAGCAACTAGTCTGAACTTTGGACACTGAAATGGAGACAGTATTCCAAAGAGTGCAGCACCAGTGCTACATGCAGAGATAATATGACCTTTCAACTTATATTTAGTATTTTCTTCTATATACCTTTAGAGATTGTGTTAGTCACTTTAGTCAAGTGCTGAATACGTAGAAAAGTAAATAAAAACTGGGCTGAGGGAAAAAGTAAAACTTCTAAACTAGTAATCATGCAAGAGAACAAGAAGTTTTTTAAGTGTTACAGTGATCTACAGAAAAGTAATCAATTATCAGCAGAAAATCTGGTATAAACAATTATAAAATTTAAAAAAAATAAAAATAAAGCTGGCTATGCCTTTCATAAATTGAAGTATTCTGAAAAATGGCCACTGGATCCTACTTCAAGAAATTATTCTTTATCTTTTATTTATCTTTTCAATATGAAAATACAATCATCATTGGTTGGAGAGTTTATAATTTAATATTATATCAAACAATCATGATGTCCTAATAGCTGTTTAGACTTCTGCAGTTGGTGAGTTTTAAGAAGAACAAGTAAAAAAAGTGTATAACAGCCGACATTATGCTGCTTTATTCTTTAGTATTAACTGAATTTTCATTTTCAGAGTGCTAAGTCATATTTTGAATAACAAACTACTTTATAAAATAAAACTATAACACATACAATATTTTAAAAGTAATATATATATTTTAAGAGGATCTGAAGTAAAAAAGGAAACTTTCTTGACAAATACAAAGGACCAGCTGAAAAAATTTCCTAACTTTTAGAAGAAAAGTTTAACATGTGATTTTAATATCACAGAATCACAGAATTGTCTAGATTGGAAAACACCTTTAATATCATCAAGCCCAGTCATTAACCTAACACTGACAAGTCCCTGACTAAACCGAGTCCCTAAGCACTATGTCTACACTACTCTCAAATCCCTCCAGGGATGGGGACTCCACCACTGCACTGCCCTGGGCAACCCGTTCCAATGCCTGATAATCCTTTCAGTAAAGAAATTCTTCCTAATATCTAATCTAAACCTCCCTTGGTGCAACTTGAGGCCATTTCATCTTGTCCTATCACTTGTTACTTGGTTGAACAGACCCACCTCCACCTCTCTACACCCTCCTTTCAGGTATTTGTAGAGGGCGAGAAGGTCTCCCCTCAGCCTCCTTTTCTCCAGGCTAAACAACCCCAGTTCTCTCAGCCATTCCTCATCAGACTTGTGCTCCAGACCTTTCACCAAGCTTCATTGCCCTTCTCTGGACATGTTCCAGCACTTCCATATCTTTCTTGTAGTGAGAGACCCAAAACTGAACACAGTACTTGAGGTGCTGCCTCACCAGTGCCGAGTACAATGGTAAGATACTTCCCTGATCCTACTGGCCACTCTATTCCTGATACAGACCAGGATGCCATTGGCCTTCTTGACCACCTGGGCACACTGCTGACTCATATTTAGCTGACTATCGATTAACACCCCCAGGTGTTGATTGTAACTTGTTCTCTTCTAACTAATTTGAAAATATTTGTAGTGTGCAGGTTTAAACTACTTTAACATTCTTCAACTCAGTTGGATTTTACATGTTGCTGCTACAGTATCATGAAATTTGTAAAGGTTATATTTTTGTGGGGATATGACATTAGTGATCAGCAGTGTTTTCAAAGGTGAGAAAACTGAGAAAATTATTTAAAAAAGAGATAGAAAAGCCTCATTCCAGAAGGTTAACAAAATAGTCTATTGTGTTCTACATCTTTTATTAGATTTCTGTCATTTTAATCAGAATCAGCCTAGATCTAGCCACTTTTAGAAATGACAGGCAAATGATGGCCTACTATCTGATCAATGGCAAGATAATTCTTTTATCTTGCCTTCTCAAAGAAGATAAATGGTATTGAAAACTTCCAAAAACTCTTTATAATTTTCATAAATGGAAGAATTTGACGTTCTTTGATGAAAACAATTGAAGTGATTATTTGTCTGAAAATAGGTTTGTTTGTTTAGTTTTGCTAGTTCAAATATTCTGCACACACTCCCCCTGAAGTGCCTTCTGATGGAAGAAACTGATTGGAGGCTGAGGCACCAGTTTCAGAAAGCATCCTTAATTCCAACCAGCAGTGCAAGACCCCATCAAAATGTAAATTTGATCCTGAACTTGGATATACTTGGATATCCTTCTGTTTCTTCTTTTTGAATGAGGGGTACCATGGTGATCTACAGAAAGCACTTATTGAGAAACTGGCCAGTTAATTGTGCTGATGTTTTTACAAGATTATTTTAGTTCTGTCATAGGGCTGAAGTAGAGGAGTAGTATTTCTGTCACTTTCTACACTACACGAATTGTTTTCAGGAGAAAAAAGGGAAACACAAAGCAATAAATACAAATGAATATAATACATATCTGGCTATTAATGGAACTCCTCTAATTTAATAAATAATATTTATCTTTGATTAAAGTGCTGTATTTGTGATATTGTAAATGCTACTATGTAATCTCAGCATTTTGCAGCCAAGCATGGTATTTTTTTTTCTTTGCTCATGTACAGATGACCTTCAACTGAGACACAAGCAGAAAACTGAATATTTTTATATATAGAAGCTCATGAAGAAAAGGTCTTTCCTTGGTATCCCTTTTTACAGGACCCATGCATTTAAAATACTGTAGGCTTCATTTCATTTTATGCTGACTGCAGTGTTTACTATTGTCATGTTATTAACCTTGCTTTAAGAAGGCTTTTATAACATCAGTATTAGAGTTTATTACTAGTCTTAGCTGTGATATATAGTTCATGGCCTTATTAAAGGATGTGTCCTGCCCTTGGAATTCCCTGGAATCAGGTAAATAATGTAAAGCAGTGTTGCAGGGGAAAAAAAAAAAAAAAAAAAAAAAAAAAAGGCACACTCTTGTCTCTTTAAACAGTCAAATAAAACCACAGACATAGGGGTTTTCTTTAGTCTTCTCTGTAAAAAGAGAAGTTTCAGAATGATTTGACTTCTCAGAAAATTAGTAATGGGATACAAACCCTTTACAATTAAAATCTGGCCCATGACGTCAACAAATTACAAGTATTACCTGTTGTTTGTCCATTTTATATGAGTTTGTTGGTGTCAGATCAGTTTCCAACAGATAAATTGCCACCTAACACTTCAGACTTGCCACATTTCCACCGTCCTTTTGGACAGAGAAATCAAGAAACACAGTAAGCATGGGGATTGCATTACGTTTCAAATGTATGTTATTTATTAAAGAAAAAAAGAGAAGAAACTTTCCTGAAGAGCAGGTTCACAATTCTTGAGTTCAAGTAATTTTTTTTACTGGTGTAAAATAGACAAACTTGAGTAAAACTTAAAAAAATAGCTGTTTGAACCTTGAGAAGCCCACTGAGTAACAAGTCTGAGATGTTTCTGTGAGCCTTGTAGATGATTCTTGCCTCTCTTCCCCATGACAAAGGGTATAAAATCAGCAGGTTTGGTACTCAAAGACATCTATTGAGATACCTCTAAGAGCAGGGCTTAATCCCCTCTCCATGAAGTGCATCATCTTTCTACATTCTTCATTTTACATATCAGCTTTCAGATGCCTGGAGCATCTGCTTTACGAGGAGAGGCTGAGAGAGCTGGGACTCTTCAGCATGGAGAAGATTGAGAGGGGACCTTATCAATGTCTATAAATATCTGAAATGTGGGGGCCAAATGAATGGGGCCAGGCTCTTTTTGGTGGTGGCTGGTGACAGGACAAGGGGCAATGGGCAAAAACTGGAACACTGGAAGTTCCAGACAAACTTAAAGAAAAATTTCTTTACTGTGAGAGTAACAGAGCACTGGGATAAGCTTGCCAGAGAGGTTGTGGAGTCTCCAACTCTGGAGATGTTCAAAACCTGCCTGGATGCTTTCCTGTGTAACCTTGTGTAGGGAATCTACTTTGGCAGGGGGGTTGGACTAGATGATCTGTCCCTTCCAACCCCTACTATTCTGTGATTCTGTGATTCCACTGCTGATGCCAGAGACCCTACATGCTCTGCACTGAAAAGAATTGGCAGAGAAGCTTCAAGTCTCAGTAACAGCATTTTTCCCATGTCTTTGGCCCTACCTAGACAAGCACTTTTCCCGCAGTCTTCAGGAAACATTCCTGTTTTGATTGTTGAGAATATTTACTTCTCCAAACTGCTGAGATTTGCCTCTCTTGGATGTTTTCTAGTCACACTTCTTCAAAATGGCCATCATGCATGAAAACCTTCCCATGTAATTTTAATATTGTCCCTTTAGTCTTTGGCTTTAATCCACTGCCTTTAATCTTTCTACAAAGCTATAAGGATATTATATAAAGGTCACATATGAATCTAGCTTACTCTAAGGAATCAATTCCTTAAGGCCTGTTGTCTAGTTAAAATCAAACATAGCACTTACAGAGCAGAACTGTTAGATTGGTGCTCTGTTTAAGTGTTTTCCAGCCTGTAGCATCTGAACTTTATACATGTTTGCACTCTGGTTGAGAAGCATGAAATACATATCATCTCCATTACTGTTTTCAGCTTTGACAATGCCTGTGCCTCATCCAGCTCTGATGCAATCCCTCCAGACCACATGTTGCATATATTGAGGTTTTGGATAATTGTAATTGGTGTACATAGCAGTAAACTACCCCAGATGCATTGTGAGACATACGTAAATTAGACAGCTTGTGTTATAAAAAGGTGCAGTTAAGACATGGCTCTTTGGAACATTTTCCAGGATGTAGGATATCTCTTGACCATCTAAGATCTGCCAAACCACAGAGGTATGTAGAGGAAAACAAATAGCAAAAAAAGTTTGCTTTTTAACAATGTCTCTTTCCATTCCCTCACAAAAGTTCCAGTTTCATATGATAGTCAGCAATGACGTTCTCACTAGTATATGTCACAAATCTTGCTGCAAGTTAAGCATTTCATTGCAGCACCATAGGGGAATTACTGTTTCCAGGGCTTGTGCTACCACAGAAAATGTGACTGCCTCTAACAGTGGATTTGTGACTCTCCAATTCTGGCCAGCTAGTCAAGGGTACCACACAAAGGTGTCTCTCTCCTCTTGCAGAATTAAAGGGATGTCTGAAATCTGTTTGGTTTGTTTTTACCCAACTGGTATAACAAGATACTGCTTCTTCCTGTTCCTTTTTGGTTTTCTTTAGAAAAATAGCATTATGAATAATGACAAAAGCAAACAGCAAGAAACAAAAGCAAAATAAAAAACCTCACTATTCACAGTAAACAGGAACGGGTTTATTGAGACATGGTATATCTTTGACTCATTGATATAACTGGAAAAATTAGACAAGTTTTCAGGCTCATGGCTTCTTCAGGCCTTGAAGACAAACCTCAGGGTCTTGAACACTTGACAGTTTGACCAAATTTTCCTAATCGTATAGACTAGTCTTAAAATATATTGTTTCTATTTGCAAACCTTATTCTGCTTGTGTCCATCTACAGTAAAACACTGGGGCTTACAATGACATGTATCAAGTATGGAAAGTGTTCCACAATACTATAATGAAATGATAACAGTATTCCAATGTGGTGCTTTTTGGTTTTGTTTTGGGGTTTTTTTAAGTGCCAGCTAGTGTTGTTGAATGCCAACATCCTGAATCTCTTATTTTGCCCTACTTTTCTGTTCTAAACGCATCTGAACTTGTAGAATAGGAAAACCTTCTCTTTAGAATAAAGGAAATTTGACTTCTGAGGATTCATATTTGAAACTAAAGCTTGCCTTCTGTAGATTCACACTTGAAACTGAACCCAAAAACTTTCAACTGGATCTGAAATGCCCAAATTAAATGGGAAATTGTGCCAGAAACATCTGGTGTGCTAGTATGTTTTGTCTTCTGAAGAGTGCAAATACAAACAGCAATGAATTGTTAATATAATAATAACTTTTTCTAAACATGTCTGATATATTTGCACAATCCCCCTCTGATTAATCCAGAAACATATCAGCCACAATTCAGACCTTGGCTGCTGTGATATACTTCTCAGTATCCATTTAACTGAAAAATATATATATTTCCCATGAATTTCTAGAAAATTTAATAACCTAATTTCAAGCTTTACTATCAGCTTCATGATTATCAGCTCCATGACTCCATGGAAGACTTCAACGAAAGAAAGATGAGACTCATATTATTTTATCTGAGCACAACAATATTTTGAGATGTACTCAGGGCTTATCCTAAAAATTAATGATCTACAGAGAATATTCTATTAAACCAATTTTCTGTTTGTATATCTTAGCTATCTAACAAAAATCTCAGTTGAGAAGATAACATGAATTGAATATAGGTGAAAAGTCATTTTCAGTTAAGCATGTAGAAAAGTTAATAGAAATCATAGTTTGCAGAATGATCTCAGTTGTGGTAAAGACAGGATCAGAAAAAAACCAAAATACTTCATTTTACATAAAATCTTATAGCAGGATTAAGATTTTTATTGTTGGAACTAAATGGGACCCAAACCCCACTGTAATTTTAAAAATCATTCTTTAATTTATAGTAAAATAATTACTTTTGTCATATAGAAAGACAGACTACACTTTACCCAACTAAAGGTGGTGGCCAGATAGCTTTAATTTCCACAAGAAACTCTGTAGACAGACAGAGTGAAAAAACAGAAATTCAGAGGCAAAACTGAAAATTATCCTGCAGTGAGAACACATCACAGTCAAGTGTAAGATACTTAAGGGTATCTGTTCCTTTCAAAGCAACTGAGACATATCTTCATGAACAAAAATGAATTTACTGTATTCTCAGATGCAAAATATGACTTTTAGTGTTGTAGGCTTTTACAAAAAGGTTGCAGGGGACTTTGAGTGACCTCAGAGATGATACAGTTGTAAGGAATGAAGGTTGCCGTGAAGTCAGAGACACTTCTCCTTCCCCTCCAAACACCATTGCACTGCACAAATCCAAATTCATTTTAGCTGCTCCATATTCTCCCCTTAACTCATCCTATCTCACTAGTTCTGCTGAACAAAAAATGTCATGAGAAGCTCGTGTTAGGAAATTTTGACCAGATAATGCAATGGTTGATTGGTTTTTTGACCATATTCTACTACAGTTGTAAAAAAATACCGTATGATTACAGCATCTTTGTGAGTTACTACTGATTTTTAACTCCTCTTGCTTTAATTAATGCTAATTTGACCACAATGTTAAATAAATTGTATGTGCAGATTTTAGAGTTCTTTAAAATCTCTCTCTGAAAACAGTAAGTCAGGTCTTGAAATAAAACTTTCAAAAGAACTCTCTCTTAAAAGGCAAAAGTAAAGAGAAAGGAACTGTTCCAGCATGACTTGGTATACACAGTACTGAGAACTGGAGCCAGAACTGTTAAAAGTGGTTACAGCTAATTCAGTACTTGGTGTTAGAAAATTACAAAAAAAGAGAGTAGGTTTAATTAGCTTGACACAACCAGTTTCACCCTCCCCTCATCTTAGACCTGCATCCTCATTAAAAAATAAAATTGGTTTGTGTCCCTTACAGAAGTTATATTTTGCTAGATTACTTCAAAACCAAAAATATCAGTAGAATGAACATTCATCATTCCTAGACCGCTCTCATTCTCACATTCCAGTTTTCAGCTTGCTTTTATATGTATATGTGAATGATCTGCCCAGATATTCTTCTGAATACATGCTAATAAACTGCATTAATATTTGCATACCATATGCTCACTAAGGGCTTAATTACACTTTGTTCCACAAACAAGTATTTTTTAAAAAATTAACGTATGTCAGCTAATTATTTTTCCTGACTTATTTACTTTTTCATTTTGCTTCATTTTTAATTTATACAAGACCTCTTTGTGGCCTTGTTTCATTTTCCAAAGAATGATAATGACTAAGGCTCTAATACCTCAAGCACTTGGGCACATCCTTTATTTTATCCACCTGAGCAGTCATCAAAGATTTCTGTGCACAAAGTGAGGAAAGTTGCCGATGACCATGAATTGTTCCAGTTTTGATGCTGAAATATACCCATATGCTATACATATTGCATAAACTACACCCCGCAAAAACTGGAGCTTAACCAGAAAAAAGCTTCCACCATAGCAATCTCAAATTACATGTTTGACAGTATTGACAGAGGTACATCACTCGTCTTCCTTTCACATTCCACAAGATCTTTTAGGACATGTTCTTATACAGTCATAAGGGTCCATACTAAATGTGCAAATGTATGCTTCATGTACTCCAAATATTGATCAGAAAATAAAACTTGGTATACATATAACTGCTCATCAGGACATGAGAGTGTCCCTGACTAGAAGACTTAAACCTCATCAGGCCCTCAGCACATATAAGTGCTGCAGATTCACTCATATGATTCGATAAGCATACTGACAGATCATTTCAGATAATGCAATTCCTCTAAAAACCATGGTCCTGGGACTCACAGAATGTGCAAAGAATTTGAGGACAAGCAAAGTTAATACATTTTAATTTTTTTAACTACACAGAAGAATGATGTTTTATGTGAAATTTCTTCCTGAACCAATGTACAAAAAATTAACAGGGAGTACAGTTCTCACACTGAAAAGCACAAGGAGAGCAGGCTCTGGATGGCCAAGACATCTCTTTGGATTACAATATCTTGAAACCAAAGTTTTTGAAGAGATACAACACAGTACTTGGATATGCTTGCAGCTTGTAGAGAGACAGCCTGGAAAACCCAGGAACATGTTTCTCAAAACAGCTTGGATATCAGCACAGGCTGCCCAAGCCCACCCAGGATTCTGCATAAATACTTACCAGCTGAAATCCATAGGAAATATGAAGGTAGTCTGGCTTCACTCACCTGAGCTTCAAATCCATTTTCACATTCCTGTACACCTCTATCCTTAGTACAAGCGCAGCTTATCCTCTTCTGCCATTATGGAGGTGTATTGCTGGAAAATACAGAAAAAGTGAACAAGTAGATTAGAAGAACCTTAAGCAAGTACCTACAGGTGAACTCTCTATCTATGGTAGTATCTACTGCAGCTATCTCATCTGTTTTTAAGGAATTCCAAGAGAAGACAAAGATAAGATTTTAATTTCTCCTTTGTGCCAGATGGAGAACAGGATATGCAAAGAAACTAAATGCAGCTCTCAGATTATAGAGTCTGTTCAGGGCCTACTGAAGTTAAACTTTGCAGTGGTAAGAAATACACCTATCAGAAGATGCTCACCAGTGAAGAAATGCCAGAGGGCAGAGTTTTTAGCTGTTTAGCTTCTCACTGATGGTTGTAGTAAAATGGTGTTGGGATCAACTAAATTCAAGGAACTGAGTGCTCAGTGTGGCTGCTACCTCTGTAGCGCTAATGAGAAGAAACATTCTGATTCCTAGTCCCAGGACAGGCTAGAACAAGTCCATGGGGATTTAAAGCAAGTCCTGTTACACATTAAGAAGCCCAAACACTTCTGGACTTGATGAAGCACCTCTAAAGGATTCTCCCACTTGCATCTGGGACTAATTTACATAATTCTGCTGGAACAGCCCACCTAGGAAAAATTCTCTAGGAGAAGCCCACGCAAGAGGAGAATTCCTTCATACAAACACAGTGAAAGGCCACAATAGCAATGTTAGACTATTGACTATCAAGAAAAGACTGAGAGGTGTGAGAGGTTTTGCAGAAGCGGGCGAAAGCAGAAACAAAGTACAAAACAAACTGGTTGGTTAACATCTGACTGAACCTCCTTCAGCAGCACAACTAAATATAAATAAGCAGAATAAAGTTGCTGGAATAACCATAAAATCAGAGACATTAACCTGCCATCTAGGAGGCAAATTACACATAAAGCAGTCAGAAACATCTTTGTATTTGACCCTTTGGAGGACTGACATATTATGTATACGAACCACCCCAGCCCAAAAAGCTGAAGTGAAATCTCATGTTCTGCTTTTAATAGTGCAAGACAGGCAGGCAAGAATGACAGTGAGTTGCAGAGAGACATAGCATCACCAAGGCAAAGCAGCTGGAGCACACAGTAAGTGCAGGGTGTGCTGTGTTCCAGGCTAGAGCTGTGTTTTAATTCTCTCCACACACTGTTTATGGACCCTGAGCAGCAAAATCTGGACTATGAATTGTACTTCATGAGCCCTGCACCAGTACTGGTGCTGCAGAGCCTTTTCTGGATGAAGTCACTACCGACTTACTGCACGTCTCTGGTCTGATAACAACTGGGAAGAGATTATCCAAGACTGCCCAGCCATGTACAGTGATAGCTAGCTAGAACTTGAGTGCCAACTTTTTTCTGGTTTTAGGTTTTTTTTCCACAGACAATTTTATTTTCCTTTCTTTTGAACACTGGAATCTTCCCTTTCTGAAATGTCAGACCTTTCCCTTTGCTTCATTTGGTTGAAACAAACATGCAGATTTCCAAATTGAAAAGTTTCATCTAGACACAGTTCACATTCGATTACATTTTCTCACGTTCCAGGGAAGTGGGAGCAATTAATGCCCTTCCTCCTTTGTGGGCTAGGGAACATTTTCTCCTGTGATTTCCATGCTGCAGCCTTGTAGTTCATCATGAGGCACAAGCAAGATGCCTGAACTACAACTTTCGTAAAGCGCTGTGGCAGCTGAAATGAATGTATAGTTACTGTTACCTCCCCCCAAAGAATAATATTTAATATGACTTCACAAATGAACACAAGCCAAAATGTTGTATTTCCGTTCTAGTGGAAACTCTTAGTTTTCAGATGGAAGGATCTGGCTATTCTTAAGATGAGGCCAGAAGCAAATTTTTTTTTAACAAAAATTTTTCTCACACTGAACTTATTACAAATTGTGCATACCTGTTTCCCATGTAATAAAAATGAACTTTTCTGATCATCTCTGCTACTGTTATGAACCTATACTGGGCGATATTTCAATCATTCTGATAGCAGTCTACAATGCTGTTTATCTTTCATCTTCCATGGTGGGGACATCCAGTTCCTTAGTTCCTATGAATTGGGTTGTTTAACACTTTTAGAATGCTATTCTGAGGTCTTTCCAAAAATATTACTAAAGGTCTTTAATTATTTGTTCACAGTCAGCTACAGAAAACTGATGTGTGCTGCCTTATTACCTGAACAGCTTATTGACTTTCAGATGTTGACCTTCTCTCACTGAGAGTACTCTTCTTTGCAAGGTCCTCCCGAACTGCTGAATCTATTGATATAAACTCATGAGATTTTCATTTTTTGCATATGCATTATGCAGGTACCTAACTTCATGCCCCACTAAAAATGTGTTAATTCACACTCTTTTTGTTGGCACTGCACTTAAAATCCTTACCTGATGCAGACCTGCTTTATGAGGAATCCAGTTTTCTTTTCTTTCAGAAAAAAAAAAAAAAGATGTTTCTTTTCTACCCACCCCAAGATTGAAGCTTGCGATGGCGTCTTTCTTGTTATGCATCATTTCATAAATTCTTTTTTCTGATTCTTGAAAACAATTTAACCATTTGGACATTTCCTTCAACTGTGTGGCATCTCTGCTCTAACCTACAGAACAGACTATAATTCTTTGTTTCTTTTGTCATCAGCAAAACAGAAGCCAAAGTAGAGCAGCAAGGAAAAAGATAGAATAAATGGATAAAGTGGTTTGTGGGTATATAATTTTCTGTTCGTTACCAGTTTCCAAAATGTACCCCAGATATGGAGAGTGCAGTGAGCCTGAATCAAAGTGTAATCTGTCATACTATGCATCAAAGTTCTAATAAAATGATAGAAAATTTGATAAAGAGCATAAAAAAGCTTGAAACAGAAGAAAAGGATGAATACAGTAAGAAATCAAAAGTTAATGGAAGAAATAAAAGCTTTGAGCCCCAGAGAGTTTATTTGGGGTAGAAGGAGGGAGGTGAGAAAGGAGGAGAACAAAAGATAAATAAAAGATTGCAAGGGGGAAAGAAAATGGTGCTCTGCTTTCACTGGGAATACTTAAATGCCTCACAAAATGAGCAGAGCATTAGGATATGAAAACCTGAAGGGCAATATAATCCCAAAGGGAAGGACTAGTTTCAAAAGACGGTTTATTAAAACTTAGCTTGCTTTGCATAATGTCAGAAAAATGAATACAGTGAAACTCTAACCTTTTTTCTTTTTCAACTTTCAGTTCCTTTCCACTCTTTTTTTCTCTATGATCGCTTTCCCTACCCTGTAGCTTTACTCCTGCTTTCTGTTTATAACCTTTAGAATACTTTCATGAGCATATGCTATAATTCTCTTCCCTTTTCTTTATCTCCTTGTTCCTACAAGCTGGCTTGAATAAAGAAGTCATTATCAGCAAGCCCACAATGGGTCCAGACATCCACATTCAAGATGTTGTATAGATGATATATTGATCAGTCCTCAATGACTAATAGCGTTCTAATGAAAAGAGCTTACAGAAGTTAATGTATCTGCTCATGCAAACCACAAATGAAGCATTCTGTGGCACAAAGGGTCTGGCCCTGTGAATTATAATTACTCCCTACAACAATAAAAGTCAGGAGTGGTTTTATTTATTTACCACAATCAATGATAGTCTGTGGGCTACACATTGAAAATTCGTTTTACAAACCAGCACCCAGACTGTTTGCTTTTTCTATGTCCATTGGGAATTAACCCTTCAGCTGCCAATGCCAATCCCGAGGTAGATATCCCTACAGAAATGAAAAGACTGCAGTGTGTTCTAGTGTGGTTCAGGTTAGGAAAAGCAACAACAGGCATTCAGAGAGAAGTAGCCACATGTGACTGCTCCCAGTAGAGACAGCATACATTAAAGCAGGGTGAGTGTAGAAAGACAAAGACTTTCTGTCTTACATGAACTACTTGGGGAGTCCCTGGTTTGAAAACTGCACCACAATGCTGTGTCATGCATTTTTCTGCAGTCTGATGAGAGTGTTTTTAATGCTTTATAACCTCCTTTTCTGTCCTCAAAGCAATGTACAGTAGAATAAATGCAATCTATAGTAACACATACAGTACATAGGCAAGGAAAACAAAAGGAGCATCATTCAACTTGTTAACTAAATTGTAGGAAAAATAAAATTAAAATTCTGTTGATATCTATGCTAAAACAGAATAAATCTGTCACTGTACTTCAGTACAGAGCAAAGATTAAAAATAAAATAAAACAAAACAAAAAAATTAAAATAAAATAAAATAAAATAAAATAAAATAAAATAAAATAAAATAAAATAAAATAAAATAAAATAAAATAAAATAAAATAAAATAATAAAATAAAATAAAATAAAATAAAATAAAATAAAATAAAATAAAATAAAATAAAATAAAATTATGCTACTTTGTTAATTATATTCTGCATATTAAATACTGACCCGTCACCTTCTCAAAAACTATTCAAAGCCAAACACTGGGAAACTCAGAGAGAAAGCCAATGTGAGTGATCAAAAGTTAGAAATAATTTCCCTTTTACAAACTACTAGAAAAGATTTATCAGCTTGGAAAAGAGATGCTGGGGTGGAATGAGGGAATAATATGGGTCCATAAAATCCATGTGTGCCTCACAGAAGATTCTCTCGATACAACATTTAGGGGACATCAAATATGACTAATAAATTGAAAACAAACAAATGGAGATACTTTCCCACATGAAGAACAGTGTTTCTCATTGACTCAGAGTACTACAGATGTTGGAAGTTCATGTGATTCCAAGAGACGACTGAGCAAATTTCATGGAAGAGAACTCCCTCAACATCTCTTTCTCAAGCAACCCTAAGCCACAAATCAATAGAAGCTGGAAAAGACTCTTCAGGAAGTATCATTAAATGAAATTTTTACCCATTTATGCTGGCTTCTGAGGCTGGCTAGTGTCAGCTGAGTTTGGCCATAGCCTGGGCCAGTGAGCTAGGTTAAAATCAACCACTGACCCATAAAACAAAGCATTAATTTACACAATCACCAATTTGCTAAAAATAAATTAAAAGAGGTTCTTTTTCAATGCTTTCACTGTCATTCAGATCAACAAATGACCATAAGATGGAAACACTGTCTGATGTAAAGCTTAATTTCCTGACAGAGGACTGTAACATTGCATTTGCTCACATCTGTTTTCTTTGTCCCTCATATTTCTTATGCTTCTTAATGTTAAACTGCATGGACTTGCAGTTTCATTGGCTTGTAGAAACTACCATGCTGAAGAAACAAAGAGCTTCCTTCATGAGGTGCCAGAATGATATGCAGCTAGCTTTTAATTGGTATGAAGGCCTTTGAAGAGGAGAAGTGAAGGCTCCAGAATTTCTGTCAAAAAACAAATTACCTTCCAAGAGTCCAGGGCTAAAATGTTCACTGATAGAAAAAGAAAGCTACTATTCCTCGAATCCTGAATATTCTGGGTTCTGAATTAATTATATCTTTCCAAAGCTTAACCATAAATAGGAGTCATCTTTTTTTTTTTTTTTGTCTGTTCCCTGCTGTGTCCATACATGTGTCCTTCTTAAGTCTTGGTAAATCTCTCTGATTAAGAGTAGGATTAATATAGAAGAATTAGACTTTTAAGATTAAAAAGAAAAGACATTTATGTTTTACCAACAAGAAATTGTTACTAACAAGCGTTCTTTGAGTGAAAGAAAGGCTCCCTGGGTACAAAGAACTGTTTAACTAAAATATTAAAATCTTTTTCCTTAAATGAGTAATCTTTTATTTTTACATCTATTTCCACTTTAATACTATCCCTTTCCTTCCTCAATTGCTGCTTTCTTATAGAAAATAAAATTTTAAATGATTGTTCTGTGCTATTTCCATTTATTGTGTAGGCCCTATATGAAAAGTGATAAATGAGAAAATGTACTTTAAAAATCCATTACATTATTTACCCTGCACTTTTTTTTTACTATTTGAGGCCACACACACAACATACGATGCAATAATTTCAGTAGTATTAGAGTGAAAAATTATATTCTTACTGTTGCTTACCATGAAAAAAAAAGGGAAGAAGAAAGGAGACTAGTTAATCCACTAATAGCATTTTCATGTATTTAATTATTATTATTTTTTATAGCTAGAGCATTTAACTGACACTGAAGACCATTTTACATAGATGTTCAGTGAGAAAATATATATTCTATGTACAATGATAGGTAAGTGCAAAGGAGTGCAACAAGTAAATACAATACAGAGCATTGATGCAATCTGACTTACCTTAGATTTCTAAATATTTTCAGGATTACATGAAAAAAGATTTACTTTCCCCAACCTCCACAAGAATCCTATAGCTAAGATGCACATGATCAGCAAGGTCATGTTTTCCTGAGATGCAGATTTTGTTCTCACTTCTTTCCATAAATCTGGAACAACTTCATTGACTTCAGTGGTACTACTCTGAATGTCCCATTGCATTACAAGAAACAAAATGACAAATACTGCAAATAAAAAAAGTCTCTACTTCTTTTTAAATAATAGGGTGCAATGTATCAGTATTTTCAAACTTTACAATATAATGCTGGAAAGCATATTTCCAATACATACCATTTTTATTCTTGTTTCCATCTTTACAACTCCAGCTGGCAGTAAGATTTCCTATTTCTTCCTGTAATTCAGAAGGTAATGTGCATTCTACAAGGCAGACAAAGGTTGTCCTACACCAAGAGTTGAGGAAGCATCACTTAGATTTCAGAAGATACAAGATTCACTTCTCAGATATTGCTGTGACAACCGTGCCAGAAGCTGTAGGAATCTTGTGTGCTTCTCCTATATTTTATATGCAAATTTCCCTTCTGAATATGCTATCACATAACTAGCATTGTTGCTGACGTCAGCAAGTCAATTTGAGGGTTTCCTTAGGTTTAAGAGAGAATCACATTGGAAAGGAATTGTGAAATAGGTGTAAAGTTTATGCAAGGTCTTCTATAAGAGCCTAGATTTAATTTGGATATGGAAAGGGAGCAAATGAGTTACTGAAAGTCAACTTGACTTTTAGGCTTCAGGTCTAAGGTCTGCAACTGAATTGCATTAGGCTTGAATTAGGAAATTGAAACAAACAGGAGATACTTTACTAGTGCCAATAATAAGAGAATAGAAAAGAAACAGGGACAGTATATGGAAAGGATGGGGCTGAGATTAAAAGGACTGTAGGAGAACTAAATATGTATATTAATAATGGAGGGAATGTGAGTATAAGATTAATTTTGTTTCAGAACATCCCAGGAATTATTAATGGACAAAAGTCTAGCAGAAATGTGAACCAATCATTCCTCTAGTTTCTGAACACCCCAGGAATGGTCACAAAGCAGATTATATAGATAGTGTAGAATATGTGATAAAATTGCTATCTAAGCTTTTGCAGATATGATATTGATAGAGGGCAGAAAATATGTAGAATAAAAATTTCCTTCCTATTTTAGAAAATATTCTCATTTTTTTGACATTCCTTGTCTGTCTCCGAGATCAGAAATTAAAGATTAGAA
Source organism: Caprimulgus europaeus (assembly GCA_907165065.1). The sequence continues at coordinate 67,443,498 of OU015525.1, forward strand.
TCTTGTAACATAATTGTTCTTCATCCTACTGTTCACTAGTACTCCTAAGAATATATTAATAGTTTAATTCATCTCACTTCCCTACTACTTCAGGCACCAGTATTTTTATAATTCCATTTTTAAATTTACCTACACCCAACTTAAAAGCGGTTTGATCTTCCTCCTTTCTTTCTGATAGTAAATCTGTTCCAAAACTTCACTCTTCTGATATCTGTAGACCCACTTCCTAACTTAAATGTCTCAGCTACACTCATTTTATCTTAATCTAGATTTGTCCTTCAGTTTTTCTACCTCTCTAGTGCTTATTCCTACAAAGTGTTTACAAAGAGTAATTTTGTTTCCTCTTTTATTTTTGATGCTAAGCAAACCAGACTCTTTTAAAAATTCTCCTATTGTAAAACAAATCTTCACATCCCTGATCATTCCAGAATATCTTCTTTCCACACGTTAGTTTGAATTCTTCTTTTTTGTCCATGAGTTACCAAAATTTGCTGTGTAATCTGTAGGAGGTCACAACAGGGACTTTTCACATTGCCATTCCCAATGGGGAACTACCTTTCAGGGCTTCCAGGTCTGTCAGACTTCCTGGGTGAGACTCATCTGACTTCTTCACAACTAGACATTGTTGGCTGCAGTTATAGTCAGTTGAAGGAAACGTACTTTTGAGGACTTTCCATACAGGAGATGATAACAGAAGACCTACAGAACAAAAGTAACTAACATTAGCCTCTGACTATAAGCAGACTTATAGCTCAGATGTAGATATCTGTCTTCAGGCGAGATGAATCCATCCCCTTACTTCTGGGGAGATGAGTCTTTTTGGAGGAGAGGCAAGCTGACCCATCCTATTGGAATCCAGTTATTGAAATGACAACAATATACCACCGAACTTGCGCAGAGGAAGGATGTCCCTGTCAAAAAAGATAGCTACAGTGCCAACATTAAATGACATGAAAACTCCTTATTCTTGGAGTCCAGTACAAGAAAAAGAGGAATGACCCATTTAAATGCCCTTTAAGGATCTCATCTTGAGGTTGATCTCACAGCTATTCCAATAGGGGTATTATAGTGGAGTTAAATAAAGTCAGTGAGTATATTAAATGTGAAATCCCATGGAGCAAGAGGAATTGTGTATGGATGTCTGGAAGGAGACGTTAATTCATAAACTTCTTCCCATTTCCCCAGATCTAGGACTTCTGAGACTATGAGTGAAGGATTCCCTAGACACAAAAGGAGAGCAGACGAGGAAGATCTATGATGCGTGGTGTGGGAGTCAGATGTATGCATCAACATGCAGAGGAAAATAGATAAGCAAAGAAAAACAGTGGAATGCCACTGTTCTGGGTGTCTACCTTAGAATGAGATAACTTGTATTCCCTAACTCCAAGGAGGAAAACCCTTCAGATCTTCAAGAGTTCTTATGAGGTCCTGGGATAGTAGGAAATGTGAGAATTTTTCCTAGAAGATCATTAAGCCTAGTGGCAAGGATTTTTAATGTATGTATCAAATCGTATCTGCCACATTCCCCCTCAGAAGGCATCACTGACATGTAAACTCCCTCAGAATTGGGAGCAATTGACAAGTCTGTCAAGCAAGAAACCTTTCCTTGCCTGTACTACATTTTATCCCATTCAGTTTAATTTGGTTTCTATTATTTCAGTTTTTAGGTTTCTCCTCTTTGGTATTTTGGCTTTTCTCTGTACTGGGAATATCTCCTCTGTATGTATATTCAGAAGATTGCATTAACACATGTCATCAAAATCATAAATAAAATACTATATAGCCTGGGCCTATAAACCATTCTTTCTGAGAGAGCATGAGTAATTTTCCTATGTATTCTTCCATCTGATAGCTTCCCTATACTGTATTTATTGTAGTTTCCTATGTCACAGACTCTAGTCATCTAACAGTTCTTGTACTAATCTTTTATTTTTATTTTATCTGTTTTTCCTTACAGCACCACACCCAATGATTTTCTTAAGATGTGCATCTACCACATTAACATTGATTATCAAATCAGTCATCTTACAAAGAGAAGCAGGTAAATCTGAAACGTATGTTGGGGTTTATCTCATTTTACATCAGCTTCCTGTCTTTAATTATTTTTGTCTTCCAAATGTGTTCACAAAACCTGTATTACACTGCATTCTGATTTACGAGCTCCTAATTGCTCATATCACTTGCTGTTTCTCAAGTAGATCATTTTCTCCAGTCACACTGGAGAACTAAGTTTTATAAATTGTAATAAGTTTTACTATTTCCTGGTCATGTGCTAAGAGCCACAACATTAGAAATACAGTGAAAAGCATTACTGTCACACATGTTTGTCCTAAATTTCCTTTGGAAAAAAAAAAAAATTCCTTGATATCTGGACTGGTTCAGATCTGGGGGAGTCAGGTGGGCCCAGAAGTCTTGGGAGACCAAGGCAAGCTAGGGCTTCCAGGTTTTAAGCCTTCAAGGAGCCACATAGATATGGCTCTGAAACACTTGAAATGTTTACTTCTCAGTCTCAGTAGATTAATAGGAAGGTGGGAGCCAAGACATCCCAGGACCTGTAGCCATTCCAGTAACATTAGTAACAAAATGTTTAGATTTTTAAAAATTTTTTTTTCATATTTTTTATTTTCCCTTTCACTAGAATGGTCAATTTTCCTATTTTTTTTCTACACCAAGATAGAAAAATAGCTGTATGACTTAAGTGTGAAAATATCTATGTTACTTAAATAAGCACAATAACTTTGTTCTTTGCTATACAGCAATGAATCAAAGTATTGGTGATAAACTTTTCTCCCTCCCTCAGCCTGATCTGGTTAAGAAACCAGTATGGGAAAGGACACCACACATGTGAAGAAATGGAATTTGATAGTTCGCTGCAGCTACTGCTTAGAGCATGTAACTATGGTGAGCTTGTCTTACTAGGGGAAACATGAGCCCTATAGTCCTATAGGTTGCTTTCAGTGCACTTATTAACCATGCACTTAGATGTCCCTGCATTCTCTCAGTACTATAAGTTGAGCACATAAGTATGTAATATTTCAAGGAAGCTAGGATATCCTTTTTTTTAATGGAGATCGTATGTGTAAACAATTCACTGTGAACAAATCATTCAGTTTAATGTGAGAAAATCACTCCCCTTACTCTCACAGAAATTTTCCTCAGGTTGGTCATTTCTACATGAGCTTTTTAAAAAAAACAAAAACAAAAAACACCCAAACTATTCATTATAACTTAGTGACCTACAGAAAAAAAGCATAATGGACACTCACTAAATTTTTAAATTTTTGAACATGGATGACATCAGCCTGGGAAAATTTCCAGAGCATCATAGAAGTCAGTGAAACTAGGATAATTTGCTAAAGATAAGGATCTGCTTTTTTTATATAGTCTTCTAAATAAAAAAATCCTACTCCACTAGATGGCTTTTATAAAAAAGGAGCATAGCCTGGATAAGTCAATACAAGTGTGATTTCTTCAGGAGACAAGTGCAGAACAATTTAAAGTGAGGAGAAAAGGAGAGAAAAACACATAGAAATTTTAATGAATTTTCTTATCCTCCAAGGGAAATATAGTTGACTTTGAGCATTAATTACAGCTCTGTAGTTTCACATTTTAAAATGATATGCCCTCTCCCTGAATAATAAAACAAGGAATAAAATAGAAGAAATGCATTGCTAGTTGAGTAAAATGTATGTTCAAACGTTTGTTGTGCATATTTTTGTGCATAAATATTGTGGTTAAGCAACCACTTCCAAAACGAGTATCATGTATTTTTACAAGCACAAATACATTCAATAGTGATAAATATCACTGTTAGTAGCTACATATCTCTGGTTCCTGAGTACAGTTCTTTTACTATTTCACACAAACTACATTAATATAATTTCCTCTGAAAAAATGAGCCTAAAAGGTTTTGTTTCTTTGGATCTTCAGTTCTTACTTTACTCCTAAGTCACTGCTGACTAATTATAATTGCAAATTACATATCTAGTTCACGTATACTTTAGAAAATATTAGCAAAAGCGGCAACTTTTGCTGCTTGTCAATACTTAAAAAGTTCTTGCTTGTCAATACTTAAAAAAGTAGCTCTGTAAGCTTGTCTTTCTCTAAAGAGGATAAGAGTGAATTAAAAACAACCATTTCCAATGAGCAGGGAAGTGTTGAGGAAGAAAATAAGGCAAGGAACAAGGAGTGGAAAAAAAAATTCTTACAGACAGAAAGCAAATGTGATGGGAAGTTCCCAACGTAGGCATAGCAGCAGTACTTGATTCTGATATAACACAATGCAAAATACAATACACATTTGTTTTCCTGTAACAACGCAAAGCAAGTGCTCTCTTTGCAGTCCCTTTAAAAGGAATTTTTGTCCACACTTTAACTATTCAGCCCCTAAACATAAGCAAATGTCATTTGTAGAAAACAAATTTTTGTTCAGAAGTTTTTGTTTGGAAAGCACCACAACTTTTACACTGACACTGAATTAAATATATAATCACGTTTACTCTCCAGACCCATTTCTCGTGTTCTCTGTGCTTGCTATGTGTACATTATAAGCTATATTATCTCTGCTGCTTGACCCTTCTACCTGCATAGGACAGGAAGAGATGCTGTCATGATGCCCCCTCTCTCTGTAGCTGATGTTACTGGTGATAATAAAAGTTCAATCCTAAAACCAGATTATCTACAAAGTGTTCTCTGAAAAATGTTTCAGCAAATAAAAGCATTGAGACCATATCTATTTTCATCTGATATTTCAAATTGGTGTTTAGGAATATGGTCCCTTTCGTGTCTGTTTGAATATCTGTCCTCTCTGAGCCAGTGATCACCTTTTATGTCTTGAGAGTTGAAAATACATGAGAATATCAGTTCAAATTATCTTACATACAAGGTTTCCACCTTACATTTATGTATATAGAGAGAACTGACCTTTATTCCCACTGGTCTGGAAAGGTTCTATGTGCAACAAGACTCGTAGCCAGTTAGGAATTCAGAATGGCACCAGAAGTGAGATAAATGAGGTATGAGAGACATTCATCTCGCCTTAAGTAAGGTAAAATCCACGTAAAATATTAGTAAAATCTTACTGCAATATCTGGGAGCCACCTCAGTCCATTTCTTGTTTGCGTTATAAGTAACTGACTCCCGATCATCTGTCACACACCATCTTCTCCCCAGTCATCTTCTGCAAGGGTGGTCTCTTATGATCCCTTTCATATGCACTAACTATTTCAAGGTCTTTTTCCATCCCTGTGTCTGATATGATCAAAGTACATATGTTTGTGCTGTATTCCCATCTTGCTAACACAGAAATGGTCTTCTTTTTGATACAGGAAATATGTAGGTCTTCACCAGCACCATTTTTCAAAGGCCCCCACAGTTTCTTTGAAAGCAGCATCCATTTTTCGGGTTTTTTTACTCCCAGGAGAACAGGCTATGGAAAACTTATATTTTGCAAACTTTTGTATCTTCTTAGACGCCAACCTTCTTCAAGCCTTTTGAGAATGGATGAGTGTGCAAGTGAGTCATTACTAATTTTATTGTGCTTCCTTTAGAATATCCCTTTTATTGAACACATTTATTTTGAATTCATCTGCTGCTTCTGCAACACGATGATTAATTTTGGGCACTATCCCATTTCTATTAAATGGCACAGCCATCATACCTTTTATATTTGCTCCATTTTGGGATGATCTTAGTTCTTCACCTGATTTAAAACTACAGTGTTCGGTGCATTGCGTCAGAAAGCACAGCAAAGAATCACTGAGTCATCAACATAATTAATATTACACACGGTGTATCTACCCATTTTTTCCACTTTTTGGATCCTCGCAGAACTTGTTTCGTACTACTTTTTGCATACATACTGAAAAGTCCAACAGATAACTATATACCCTGACATGTGAAAATCTACTCACTGTAACAAACTGCTGATTACTATGCAGGTGGTTATTAAGGCAGGAACTCCATGAGAAGCTTTGGAATTTGGGTTCTCTGCCAGCATCTTTCAAACACTGCCCTTTTTTCAAAAGTATCAAACATTGTAAATGATCAGTTAAACAGGTGAACAACAGGTGATCCCACTTGTGCAATTTTGAGTGATGTATAGTTTGTTTACATTTTCATTGGTCCTCTCTGGGAAAGCACCAGACTTCTTATAGAAACAATATCCTCCTTCTGTGGGGGACGGGCAACTCCAAACCCATAACCACACAATACAACAGTCACTTTGTGACAGAAGTCTTTTTTCTATTGAGCCTAACCCCTTACATGTTTTGCCACAGGAGGGAGTGATTTTTTCACATTTTCTACTGAAGTTTCTATTAAATTATATGGTTTTAAAAATAATTTATATGGAAACCTATTAATCTCTACAGCAGGTTTTTGTCCCTGTTAAGTTTAAAATGAAAAAAAAAGCTCTTGTAGCTAGAGGTAAAACCTTCATTTGTATCATGCAAGGTGGGAAAAAAGCAAAGATTTCAAAACTGAGGGATAACAGAAATATTAAGAACAGACAGAAAGAGGACTACATTTAGCATTTATTTTACTGTTATGGGAGTGATTTTTTCCAAAGCTTGAGTTCTCACAGTTCTACAGAGATTACAGGGACCAAACCATTTTTTAAAATTAATTTTTAATAATGTGTAATAATCTGAGTGGCACTGGTCTGTGTGTGGAATTAGACTTTCTCTGATAGAAAAAGAAATATTTGTGCAGAGTTTTATGAGCAAAGTTGACCTGAGGCTTCCTGAGGCTGATTGAGAAATTGCAGTCAACGAAGATCTTTAACCCCTTCCCAGCTGCATTTTCAATCTACTAAAGTCTCTGTGGTTTAATATACAAAGAAACTGACAAAGACCTGAAAAGAGCAATAAACTTGTATATGATTGCAAAAAGGTCATACTCCTTTTAAATTTAGCTTAATGACCAAACTGGTTTTTCAGCACAGAAAGGTGTGTTTAGCATTTCATAGCTTTATTTAATAGTGCAGCACATCTCAAAATATTCCAAGGTCAGTTTTCTGCAACCCAGGAATTTGCTGTTAATTTCCCTTCCTTTAGTTAAGAGACAAGAAGCAGCAATCAGCAAATCACATTTGACATAGGCTCAAAATAAGTGTCCAAAAAGCTGGGGAATTCAGAACTGATAGCCAGAAGGGGAGAACCCTGAGCTGAAAGTGCCTAATCCTAACAATAACCATGGAGCTAGCTGTCCTAATTCTTTCTAAAAAAGCCTGGAACATGGGTGTTAGCAGGGGTTAAGGAGAATATTTATGAGACCTAAAGATAAAGACCCTGCTAATGTTGCTGCCTGTTGCCACACATTTCCATTAACCTGCAACAACCTACCAGTGGGCCAGCTCTGTGGGTGTTAATCTCCGTAAACTTTTTCATCCAGTCAAACATGTTTTGGCAGGGCATTGTACTAACCTCAAAGCTTCCCTTGTTACAGCACTGCTAGTGATAATTATATGTATTAATGATTTCCGGTTACTCAAGGATACTGAATCTGTAGTGCAAAGAATGCACCTCTTAAAGTGGAAAAGGAAAGCACAACTATCACTATTAAGGAAAACTCCTAACCTCTAAATGTTGATAGGTTTAAAATTAAGACTGGTATATTTAAGCCGGAGGGAAATAATATGAGGAAGTCATAAAGTTAATCAAGAAATGTATTGTACATTTTGTGAATTGTTTTACATACATTGTCACTGGAGAAAAATATTTTCAGTGCATAGTTTTGTAAAGTCAGTAAGGTATAAGAAAAAATTACTTTCTTTTTAAAAAATTATTGCAATGTTTGTTCAGAAATTGTAAATGTGGAAATTCCTTAGGAGGTTGTAACTACAAGTGAACTCCCCCTGGAATATGCAGATGAATGTTCATTATTTAAGGAAAACAAGTATGATGCTGTCCAATTTAATTATCAGTCTTCCAAATTTCTCTTCTATGCTTTAGATCACATTTCTCAAGAATGAAGACACTAAACATCTTTGACAGTAGAGGACTTGTGGCTTCTGTACTGGAAAATTTATGTCATTGCAATTTTTTTTTTTTAAATCTAACACATTCTGTTCATCTATAGTGCTTAACTCTGTACCAGCTGATTTAATAATTAGAAAAATGGGGAAGTGGCAGGAAAACCATGCTGTTAGGTTTCTACCTAACAGCTTTCTACCTTTTCCTAGAAAGCCTAATGAAATTGTGAGTGCCCTGTGTTAGATGGGATTTTTGCTGCTGAACTGCTGTTGGGTCAGGATGTTATGAGAGATGAGGCTTAAAGGGTCTGACAGATTTAGGAAAAAACGTGATGTTTGATAATATATTAGCCATCATGTTTTAACCAATATGCTTTACAGCATTACTCAACATCTGCTGGTGTTTGCTGGTGGCTGTCCAAACACACAGGCAGTAATGTCTACTCAGCCACTGAAGTATGGATAGAAGATACTGATGCATCTATTTCAGAGCGAATGTAAGAGGATCCTCAATAAATGTAAGCTTATTGTGAACTCAACTCTTTCCTGTAGTTAGGCCTTAGCTAAACTCACACATGGGAGAATATGTTAGAAATAAGCGTCAGGATAAGGGAAGGAAAGGTTTCCTACTCATGAAAGAAGACAGAGGCGACATCAAAACTGGCAGGAACAATATGCATGGAAGAAGCCTGTACGGATATCACAGACCAGTTCACGGCAAAAATCCTTACTGCTCTGATGGCATAGTGAGCTACCTGAAAGCTGCAAGATTAATTTGTCTGAGTTATATCAGAGGGAAACCTGAGTTAGGGATGAGGGTTGAAGGGCTCATAAGTTGCTGGCTGCTGGAAAGTTTCATATGCATGATACAGAATCAGGATAAAGTAATTCATTTGCTGTGCATGACTCAAAGTGGGACCAAGATGAAACAAAGGTAGACACAACAAACATGGGAGGTATCATCTTCCTGTTACTTGCTTTCCTAAGTGACTCTCCAATACTTATTATGTGGTCTATACACAAATTTGTTGTACAGTAATAAAAAAAAAAAATCCTCTAGTATAGAACTGTGTAGTTTGCCTTCATAGTCATGTTTCTATCACATTTTTGCCTATGTCTTGGAAAAAGTATAGTTAATAACACCACCTGTGCTGAAGGACCCAAAATGGAAAATATTCTCTCCTTTAGTAAAGAAGCTAGGAAAAAAATAACAGGAAAAATTAAAACATTTATTCTTGGTTGGAATGATAACAGTTATTAATGACACGTCATTAAACACGCACCTTTGAAACATTCAAATATTGCCTCTCTTGGGCTGGGGTTCCACCATTGTGTTCAGCTCATCTAAACAAAACATGCCATTAAAAGTTGGAAATCCCACCTCCATCCAGCCCCCAGCCAGGTGTTCCTGTTGCCTCCTCTGTGGTGACCTTAGCCAGGAGGAGAAGTAGGTGGGGAAGCTATCTAGCTCACCACGGGTATGCACGCCTGCTAGTGCTAGTGCTGACACAAGAGAAGTGGCAGAAAAGCGTGGTGAGACAAGACAAAAGGCAGACTGGAATTACCTACTTTGACAGCCAACCACACTTTGGTTAGATTAAAGTAGTTATGAATCCTCAACCTCAGGCTTCACCCAAATTGAAATTATTTTTTTGATGAGAAAGAGGCCTATGTTTTGTTTATATGAAGAATAAAGGTGCTAACATTTCAACTTATAATAGTTTTAATAAATGAAAAGCATAATTTTACTGCAAATTTGCTAAAAGTGAGAAGGAAAAGCAAGCAATATTCATTCAGAAAGTTGAAAGTAAATTACAGGGTAGAGTGAATGTTTACTCTTAAGTGAGCAAGAAAGACATTCTGAAGTCTACATAAAGATCAACAATACCTATATTTGCAAGAGCAGAAATCACTGTTGCCATCTTTCATGTTCTCTTCTTTTATGTTGGTGTTCTCATAGACATGTAATTCCCCTGTGAACTTAAAGGACTGCTTGAAAGCATTTTTTAACCCATTGGCAGTGCTCTCAGCAGGAGAGACAGGCAGTACTGCCATTTCATGCTCCTTCTTGGGAGAGAAAGGGGACCAGTGGCACTCTGGAAGGTGAAGATGCTCCAGGCTGAGCAGAGCAGGGTGTTCTGCAGAAGGCACTACAGGTTGGCAGCAGCTCAAGGGTATGAAGAAACTGCTGGATTATGTCATCACAGTTAGTTTTCCTTCCTTCTTGTCCCTATCTCAAGGACAACTCTCTGTCCAGCTTCTTTTTACACTGGTTTTCCCTTTTTTGGGCACACATGTTCTTAAGAGAAGGAAAGCCGCTCTTCTCCAACAGAGGGCTGGAGCTCCCCTTGCTTCATTCTGTGTCATAGGACTAGACGAGAAAGAGTTCAGAAGAAGCAGATGAGTTTGTAAGGCATTAAAGGGAAGCCATACTACCCAGAGTTCAGAAAACAAGATGGAGAGAAAAAATCCAGAAGCATCAGCTTAAGCGAGCTGTGGTGGCATCTCTTCATATTGCTATAAGTCACATAAATCCTGGTTTTGCTCTGTCAATAAAAAGGGGCAAATGATGGTAACATCAAGATCCTGTCATATCATGCAAAGCAGTCTGATCATGCTGAGTCAGTTATTAGAGAGTCTCCAACCCACTGGCTGTCTCAATTTATACTGCTTATTATGCACATATATGAATTTCAAATGTCTTGAGTATTCAGACAACTTTATGCAGGCTTCAAAATACCACCTTCCTCACATCAGCTTGCCATTCTTATGTAAAGGTGAATTTATACTAATAAGAATGGTGGCAGGAGATTTGACCAGGAAGATATGGTAGCTGATACTATGACAGGGTTTGTGAAACAGAGACATCTACTGGTTAAGCTTTGGGGGGAAATATTTTTATTTTGTTTAGTGACTTCACAGTTCAGTGCTCTACTCCTTTTCTTTGATTTGAATCATTAATCTGTTATGATAGGCCTGTCACTAATCTATGGCTTCAGAAAATATGCACATGTGTTAAAATGAGTTTTGCCATAAATTATTTAATGATTTACAAAGCAACGTTCACCACGTGCCACCAGGTGATTTTAGACTTCTGTATGCTTACAGTGTTTTTCAAAATCCTTAGTGAAAATTAATCATTTATCACAACATAGAATCACCAAAGCTTGCAGGAGCACTACAAGGTTTAGGGAAGAAGTCCATAAAGTGGGAAAGGTAGAAATACTCTATCTGACCACTGAACCTCATAATTTTCAGCTCAGCACCACTACCATTGAAAAATGGGGAAAAAATATATCTTGTTTACTTATTAAGACCTAAATGATTATATATAAGTGATTTAAGGATCGTAAGAAAGCAATTAATATTATATTTCATTTTTACATAACGACTACTTTTTCCTGTTGGATGAGAAGTAAAGTAATGATAGCAGGATCTTGGGAGGACTAGCAGTTTGAGTAGATGCATATAAACTAGGAAAAGTTTGATCTCTTATTTAAACTTTATTCAAATTATTTATTTTCTATATGTCTGCAGAAACAGACAGAACATTCTCATATGAACAATTTTTGGGGGGTTTCTTGGTATCTCTTTATTCCAGTCAAGCTAGAAATACTGCCAGATATGCGTCGCTAACAAGAGCCTTTTGGATAAATATACTTTTTCACATTTTTTCCAACTAGATTTAGCACACAAAGAAAGAAAATTATGTTTAGAAGAACAAAATTGCATATGACCGTGCTTGGAGTGAAAAAAATCAGTTAGATTCTTAAATTGAAGGAGTTTAATTAAATAAAAAGGGACTACCTGCTTCAAAATTTTGAAAGGCCTGATATAAGTGTACAGTTACCAAATGCCACCCCTAAACTGATGCTTTTCAGCAAGTCAGTGTTGCCTACATTTGAGGAATCAATGCCCATCTGTGGTAATAAGGACCATAAAATGATTAGAGAGATTGTAAGACAGGTAAGTAGACAGATAGACAGACAGGTATGTAGGTAGGTAGAATCCTTTCAGCTTGTGGATTACATTTCATTTCAGAGCCTCTTAATCCATGATGTCCCCTTGTGAAAAAAAATATCTTATGTTAAAATATAGCACTACTTCAATGAATTGTATTTATTCACCATATTATTGTGCCTGCTGGAACATTTCCCAGAGGACAGAAGCAGCATTTAAAGCCTTAAGTGGGAAGAGGTTCCCTATGAAACTTTCTTCTCTCTCCAGTAATTTTACTGCTAAAAGTGAGCACCAGCTGTGGCTCACCCCTCAAAATGTATGTTGTTTCATGACTGATGTCACTCTTTGGGGTTAAGCTAGGGCAGTAGGAGCCAGTTCAGGTCTAATTGTTGAAATGTATGCTTAGTTCAAGTTAAACAATAGATCCCTAGGAAAAAAAAAAATGAGCAGAGAGGTGCTGAGTTGTGAAAAGAGTGTTGTTTTGGGCCCAGTCTCCTGAATAGACTTGTTAAAGCCCATGGCTGATGTATGCTAAGCAGAGCCAGGCACTATGTGGAGAGAAAGGGAGGGCAGGCCAGTTGAGCGGGCACATCACTCTCTGAGCCAGGGCACACACTTTGATGGCTCCTTTGGAGGTATGAGTGAAAGCCAAACCTCTGTTCCCTCCTTTTTTTCATTTCTGCCAAGCAAAGATAATCAGGTTTATGTAAAGTATGTGTGCTCTTTTGACAGTCTGCGATATCTCATTAATTCAATCACACCAAACACCATTGTTCCCAAAGTGTTTGAAATGCGGATAGGCATGGAGGCTTTCTTAATCCTGTCAATCAATGTTAACATTTTTCTTGCAGTTGCCATGGCCAGGGCCAGAGTTCATGAAAACACAGAATAAGAGCCAACAAAACAAGAATAAAGACTTATTTGAGATACTCTTTTTAAAGGACATCTACCATGCACAAAACATGGGAAGTAAATGTAGACAAGTTTGGACACTATGGCTCACTGAGAGGAAAAAGGGGGAAAAAGAATTTGAAAATCAAATAGGCCTATAAAAACTTGACCCAAGAGTCTCTGGGAAAAACCCGATGAATTGCTCCCTAGTAGAACAATGTTCTTTCTTTCGTGCGTTCTTCAGGAGTACAATGCTCAATATATTATAACACATGCCACTGATGTCTTTACACTCTTGTAAGCCAGCTCAGACCGTCGGAATGCTGATCGCCGACAACAAGAGATTGTGCAGCGGTAATTCTCTCTTTCTCCCGCTCGGCTACAAACAAGCACTGGGAAAATTATTCATGCATATAGGCCAACAAAGCAGAGATGAGAGATTTGCGATGTCATGCAGTGAGATCATGTGACAAACATTAAAATAAAACCCCCAGGCCTTCATCCTTTGAGACTTTGTAAAATAACCAATTTATCCCTTTGAATGTAGCAGCCAACATGTCTTATCATGCTGGTGGAAATCACGGCCATTTTAGTATCGCTGAACTGATTAATGAGGCCGCAGTGCACAAGTTAAACAAAGAAACCTAACAATTACATAATTATGCAATTGCTAAAGCTATGAGACAAAACTCCTCATTGGGACTTTCTAGAGTTCCGCTGATTCCTAATAGGCCTCAAGCACGTTTATATGCACTTCTTAATTAACTTAGAAAAAAGATGTGCCATTAAACTGTATAGGAATCCAAAGAAAGATTTATATCAAATTTTATTTGCAGATTTTTTTTAAAAAAAACAAACTTAACAACAATTTGTGTGTGGTTGGAGTTGTGCCTAGAACAGCTGACATCAGTAAAGTTATCACACATATCACTTCCAGGTTTGTTCTTCAAGATTTCTGCAGGACTGTGGAGCTACAGGTGCTAACAACCATCTCTGAAGAGAGGAAAGAATGCTACGAGAACACACAGCAGAACTGAATCACAGAATCACAGAATTGTAGAATTTGGAAGGGACCTCAGGAAACCATCTAGTCCAACCCCCCTGCCAAAGCAGGTGCCCTACACCAGGTTGCACAAGAAAGTGTCCAGGCGGGTTTTGAACATCGCCAGAGATGGAAACTCCACAACCTCTCTGGGCAGCCTGTCCCAGTGCTCCGTCACCCTCACAGTAAAGAAATTTTTCCTTAAATTTGTCTGGAACTTCCGGTGTTCCAGTATTTGCCCATTCCCCCTTGTCCTGTCACTGGGTAATACCAAAAAGAGCCTGTCCCCATCCATTTGGCCTTAGATACTTATAGACATTGATAAAATCTCCTCTTAGTCTTCTCTTCTCCAGGCTGAAGAGTCACAGCTCTCTCAGCCTCTCCTCGTACGGCAGATGCACCAGGCCCCTCATCATCTTTGTGGCCCTCCGCTGGACTTTCTCCAGAAGATCCCTGTCTCTCTTGAACTGAGGAGCCCAGAACTGGACACAGTATTCCAGATGTGGCCTCACCAGAGCAGAGTAGAGGGGGAGGAGAACCTCCCTCAACCTGCAAGTCGAAGAAGAAATTCTCAGTATCTCTTTCCATTCTTGTGCTGATCAGGAGAAAACTAAGGTCTCTATTGCACATTTTCCAGAGATATTTCAGATAAATTGAAGGTCACATGGCTCACAAGCAGAGTATACAGTTTGAGAAAACCTTTCCAAGGAAATGTCAAGAATTTTTCTATAATGCTAGACCTAACTCTGTCAGATGATTTATTTAGCAATGGAGAATAAAGTTGTTCTGGAGCAAGGTTTTGTTTGGGTTTTTTCTTTGTACTGTAACATCTGCAAGGTCCACCTGACCCATTTAATGGATCCTCTACTGTAATGTCTGCATCATAAAAATATTGTCATTAAGCAAGAGAAAAAGGAGAAAAAGTTAGTTACAACTACAGTTCACCTGACAAAACTTTTCACTTGCAATGTATTGCATTAGCTTTTCTCTCCTAAGTTGCAGCTCTGCAGTGCTTTACTTGTTATCAAACACCATTATTAGAATATTCTAGTACTTAATGTGTACCAATAACCGAAATCAACAGCTAAGAAATTAAATGTACAAAATATGTAGTAGCCAGAAATGGATAAGTAAAGGTGTTCTGGAGAATGGATGATTATATATTGATGGAATTTTTATTATTTACCTTATATTCAATTCCAGTAGATAGATCTCATTACTGAAAATATGTTCAGCTGAAGAAAGCTGTGAATCTATCATGCTATTTTCTACACTGCCAGACTCCTTTCTTTCTCTCCTACTCCCCGGCCCTGCACCAGCATTCATTCACTTCCAGTTTTCTGTTTGATCCCTATTGCTTTCCTCAGTGCCTTGTGCACAATATGAGGGTAGGAAGCTTTGGCCACTTCACTGTTCTTTCCCTGCCACCTCTAGCTGCAATACACTTCCATTTTGGAGTAACCATTCATGAGACAAATGGTAAAGGAGAGGATTGATATAAACATTAGATGCTTTTTAATGTCTCTTTGATACTCCTGTCCGACTATTTGAAAATTCACCTGGAATTACAACTGACTAATCCATCTTGGTCATATCCCAGGGATGATTCTCACTTCTTGAGAACTTTGGAACATGAGTTTACATAATTTTGCCACCGTGGTTGCAGTGATAAAGCTGCATATACTAATTACTAAATGGGCAAGAAATTCAAAATTTAGAATCTCAAATGAATGACATTATTGCACTTTCCACATATGTCACAATAATCCTTTCAACAGTATTCACACTATTTATTGACATTTATAGACATTAGATGCATTCATTGTGTATTTCCCAGTTGCTATGTGGTATGGAAAGGCCAAACAATATTATTTGAGTATTTATCTTCATGAGTAAGACCAGAAAGAAAAATGACTGCACCCATTGTTGCTGTGTTAGGACACAGCAGCCTCCTCCTTCTAGGAAGCCTATGCTGCTCCGCTATGTGCTGCAGGCAGATCCATGAGAGTTTAGCAAGAGTAGATTACTACCACGTTTGTCTGTGGCCAGTTGTCTATTAATCCAGTGTAGCACCTTTAAACAAATATTAGCTCTAGACAAGTAGTAATTCTTATGAAATCATGGGCAAATTCAGGTTGGACAGACCTGTCAGCTATGAATCACAGAGGTCAGAGGAATGTTGCTCAGGACTTCATCCAGTCTTGAAAACCTGGACTTCACAGCCTCTCTGGGCAACCTCATCTAATACTAGGGTATGCTCATAGTGAAAGACTTTCTTGTATCTCATCAGACTCACTCTTGTTTCAAGTTATGGCTTCGTCCATCTCTGTCCTTCCATGCACCACTAAGAGTCTGGCTTTGTTTTCTCAGTAAGTTCCTCATGGGTAGTAGAAGGCTGCTGTTAAATCTCCCAAAACCATCTCTTCTCTGGGCTGAAAAAGCTCAACTCCCTCAGCCTGTCCTCACAGGGCAAGTGCCTGTGAGGATCCTGGTGATGATCAGGATCTTGGTGGCCCTCTGCTAAAATTGCTCTAACGGGAACTCAAAAAGAAATACATTATTCTAGACATCATCTAATGAGTGATGAGTTTAGAGGGATAAGCACTTCCCTCCATATACTGGCTATTGCCCTGTTGATAATGGCCAACGATTCCCTACTACGAGGGCATGCTGCTGGCTTCAGCCTACTCTCCACCAGGCTCCCCAGACACTTCTCCACAGAGCTGCTCCAGAACTCAGGCCCCAGACTGTAGTGTTGCAAGGGGCTGTTCCTTCCCCAGCACAAGTCATAATAATACCTGTCTCTGTCATATTTCACAAGGTTCTTTTTGTCTCCTTCCTTCATCCTGTCTGGCTATTTCTGAACAGCAGTCCTGTCCTTGAGTGTGGCAAGTGGTGTCCATAGTTCGGTATCACTTGCAGACTTGGAAAGACTGTTGTTCATTACCTCCTCCAGGTCATTGCTTGCTACTAACCTAGAGGAAAACACAACCCATTAATGGCTATCTTCTGAGCCTGACATTCTATCCTTATTTTCATCCATCCAGCTTTCCACTCATCTGGTTAAGTCTGGGTGATAATCTGCAGATCTTTATAATATAAACCAATTACAGACAGACCTGAAAACTGTGGAAACACTAAGCTTTTTACCCTCATTATTTTCTCACCTTTCTATTTCAGAGAGTGAGAACACACAGAAGAATTTACTTGTGCACTTCTATGAAACTGTAATTTCCCCTGGAAAAGTATCATTGCATGTGCCTCTAAGTTCCTATAAATTCAGTAGGGAGAGGGAAAAAGAAAAAGAAAAAAAAAAAAAGAAAAGTAAAGAGATAAAAGCTTTAGAGAGGCTTAATTACATTTTGTTATAACATATTCATGGTTGCCAGATGAGCACTCTCAGAACTAATTTTAATACCTTATTAGAATATATATTTCAATCCAAATTAACCAAAGGCATTAATCTTCAACACACATACATAAATCCAGACTGTAATTCTTTTAACTTTTTTCCTTTATTATAATTTAAGACTAGTCTTCATATAAAATGCAGTGAGCCTATTGGTTACACGTTTCCATCTGCAAAACAAAAATATTCCATAATTCAGAAGTATTCTAAATACTTTACCTGTATTTTTTTAATTAAAAGACCTAAACATAGCTCAGAATATAACTCTGCCTTCAAACAGTGATGAAATGCACATCTCTAAAAGTGAACATACTTTAGAAAGGATGAGTATTTTTAAAGAAAAAAAAAAGGTATAAGCTTTATGGATGTTATTCTGAAAACCTAACTAGAGCAAGAAATACCAGATACCTTCTGTAATCCCTTTTCTCCCCTCTCCCTCCTACTCAAACCTGCTTCTCTCTCCACTCCCACATGAGCCTGCAGGACAGGCACCCAGCAATTCCTTGTTCTTCATCAGTCATTTCTCACAAATCTCACAGATCTTGACACTAGGCTACCAGCTCTAGATGAAGTTTTTTAGAACTAAAGCACACTGTTCTTTCAGCTGATCACACTGTCTTCACTTGAGTCTTCCTTATTCCGGCTCTCCTGAAAAGGAGAAGATGCGATAATCATTTAATCTCAGGTCATTGTCATAAATGCAAAGCAGCAACAGCAGTTTAAGACATTGCCACCCTACCTCAGTGACTCTAGTCAGATTGATGAGCTAAGTAAAATCCTGGTGCTGAATGGGAGTGAAAGTCTCTGAGTAATTGTTCTGTGAGTTCTGATGTCTCAGCTGGGGGCAATATTGAGCAGGAAGTTGTGGTAACTTCTTCAAATGTGACAGCAGCTTTATAAACACACGCAAGTTCATGGATATTGCAGACAAGTTCTGGTAAGTATGGTTGGAGCAACAGGATGCTACAGGACAAAAAGATATCAACATCCACTGAGGTCAATAATAGTTTAAGAGATTATCCCAAGCAATTAGTTTTAATCAGCTGAGGACTGAAGTGCTTTTATGCCCATGCAAAGGAAAGACAGGCAGCTGGTCATGGACACCCCTGATCCACTGTTGCTAAATGCCTCAGCATGTTTGCTGAGGTTTTAAATCTCATTGTTATTTCAGAACCAGCTGGCAAAAACCTCTGAAACTTATTGTGATCCTGCAGGGGTTGTTTGTTTTGGTATTTTTGTTTTGTTTTTTAAATAAAAACACATTCATATAAACACACATTGGCTTTGGGTTCTTTTTCTGTGAGACTGTGCATTTTTTTCTCCCCACTGGTATTCTCTCCTTTCTGTTAGGAGTACTTTGACACATGAACTGTTCACCTGAAAAACCAGAGAGCCAAAGACCACTATGGAGAGCTAGGCAGGTCATCCTGGAGTTGCTCACTGGAAAGAAATGCATATGTATCTTTGAATTTCTCATATTGGATTTGTTAATACTCAGAGGTACTTAAAACTACAGATATTTAGAGGGTACACAGAAATCTCTCTTCTAAAGAGACTTCAGGGATTGGAGAATAGCTATATTGAAAGATGGCAACTGAGACATGTCGGTTTGTAATTGATTTTCATAAGGTTGAGAAAACAAGCTTGGCAAGGCTCTGTAAATGCAACAAAATGTATGGCACCTAATGGACTAGTTCTCTCTCCCTGTGACATAGAAGCTCCCCTCGGTCCTGATAACAACTAATGGGAAATTGTACTCTGAAGTGCAATAAATCCATCCACTAAAAGGGTAAAGAGAGCTCAGACTTTGAAAACTAGGAAAATTGCAGAATGTTCTGTCAGTCTTGTCTTGGACAGGATTTGGTTTGCTTTTACAGCACCACATAAAGAAGTAATAGGTTATAAAGCTTTCAGGGCCCTAGTGTAGGTGACAGAGCCTTTATACCCCCTCTACACAACTGGATGAGAAACAGATGTCATACCACTTGCCTACACACTCCCTTCTGTGTCAAAGGCTGTCAGAGGAGGAGAGGAACGAGCTATATGCCCAATACTCTATAAAGTTAATGTGTTTGTTGAGGCTACAGCCTGTTCGCAGGTCTAAGACCACAACCAGACACAGTTCTGATTTCCAACAGCACATTCTAGCTCTTTGCAAGCAGTGAAATTATAGGCACAAAATCTATTCTATCTGAAAACAGTTTATTAAGAAAGTGTGACTTCATATGCAGTTAAATTCGCTTCCACTCTGACATAGGTTTCAATCTTCATCTAGTAACTCCACCAGAGAGCAGACTAAAGATTTTACTAATTTCCACTCTTCAGCTATTGCCAGAAAAGATAAAGGCATGCTGGAAGCATTGTGTTAAATAGCTACAGGCAGTCAAAAAATTATGAACAAAATATTCAGGCTTTGATTCTACACAGAAACAGCTGACCAGGACTTTTCCTGTACTTTTAGGGAGGAATGCATGGAGGAAAAGAAAGATTTCATACTGATATGACTTCTCAGCTGTCAAAAGGTTTTTACCTGCTCCATGTTAAATTTGCTCAGCATCTAGAACACGATGTTTCCACAGCCCTCACTGTGCTTCTTTCCATGTGCAGTACAAGGGGACACGAATATGTTGTGCAAAATGTTAAATAACTAAAAATGCCCCAGAAAATTAATGGGAATCAGAGGGAATTGAGTTCTTGATCCACATGAGTGTGCAGGGTGAAAGTGTAGATAAATTTGGATTAGCAAGCAAAACTGAGCCCTGTTGTTAAATAGCACTTGATTCCATTAGACTGTGTCGGATTGTTAAAAATGCTAACATTATGTGTGACTATTCATTTTCATCACCTGCTCTTGATTAATCCAGTCCTAAATGACATCTGTGGACCCTGCCATCTCATACTACTTAATTAAATTAGCAACACATTTGTCTCCCCCGTTTTCCTATCAAAGGGTTGTGCTCAGGAGAAATAAAACCTTTGTTCACCACAACTCTGTATAATTTACAGTCCTTTTTCCCTTTTTCCTCCAGCTCCTGGCTCAGATGCTAAATTGTAACTGGTAATAGGGAGCTATTAGGTCTAGTGAAGCGTGTCAAAGAAGTCAGTAGAAAACCAGACCTGAAAGGAGGACTCAGATCTTATAAAACAACAGGGTCAAGATTCTAGATTCAGGATTACATTGTACCAACATTCATTCATTTTGCAGTAAAAAAGCATATGACCTTTATATATATTTGGGGCAGAAAGATGGGAGAAAGGCTGAAGCAAAAGAGAAGAGAGGGGAGGATGCTGAAACAGGTAGAAAGCTTCTGTTTATTTTTCCAAGAAGGTAAAGAATATAATTGTCAATAACAGACACCCAGGTATGACTAATGGGGCACAGTGTATTGTGTCTCCAGGGTAAGGGATTAATATAATTTACAGTGCAAGAAAACAGTGCTATATAGTACTATCATACTGAACAATATATGGTCACAAAATGTATTCTTTGTGAAAGCAAAGCATTCACTGTACAATTAACCACAGTCTCCACTTGTGAATGAATACAAACCTATATGCAGCTTCCCCCAAACTTTGTTCCTCATCCCAAAAATGTTAAATCCTTTCATCCCTAGACGTCCCTAGGACAATTTGCGGTGTGTGTTACATGTCAATCAAGCCAAGATAACCTAAATACTGGTGGCTGGTTCTTAGGTTCTTCTTTTCTTTCCCATTTTACAGTGATATGAGAAGAGGTTGAGATAAAGAGTACTTCTGTTCTGGGTTGCAACTGAATTGCAAAGGGCAGGACCGTGCCACAGGCTCTCTGCCTTGCTCCTCCTGTAGTCACTCCTTCTCTAGAAGTCCATTCCAGTGCTGATATGGGAACTGAAGGGTTTGCAGATCTTTCTTCAGCCTTCCTCGCCCTCCTGTGAGTAACCCTCTGCAGCAGAGGAGAGGGAATCTGACACTGGTGAAAAGCTGTCACCTTCATCTCTCTGTGCCACGTTTCCCTATTTGGAAATTACTCCTCCAAGAAGTGTAGCAACAATTTTTTCATATTTGTGAAGCAGCCACAATAGTTGTGAAAATGCAGGATAACCCATTAAGATAATGACACACTGAGGAATCTGAGAAGGGAATAATAGATCAGATCCTACAAGAGTGATTTTGCACGCTCTCTGCAAAGGAATCCTCAGCCCTGTGTTTGGTATCTGGTGTTCCCATATACACATGGGTGAGTGGCAGGCCTGACAAAGACATTTCCAGAAAGCATTTACTTAGGGAAGTATAAGGGCCAGACGAGTGTGAGACACTGAAGACAGACAGCTGCTGCAGCAGCTCAAGTCTCTTCTATCTGCAATTATACTGCAGAGAGATGGCACAAAGCCAGAATACCCAGTAATCCTGATCGAGTTGCTCTCGAACAGTGGCTGTCCCTTCTTTTCAATGTGTCTTGGGCACACCTGAAGGTCAGCACCCCACTGGTCAAAGAGCTGTTCCCCTAAATAACCCGAGAGTCCCATTTCAGTCTTGAATGGGGATCTCAGCAGCACCAATGCCTGAACAGTTCTGCAAATGCCATGCTGTGAAAATACCAGTGCTGAGCAAGAGGGCTAAAGTGTCTCTGTAAACATGTGGAAACTGAGTGCTTAAAGTGTTAGACCGACGTACAGAGGCACCTTGCTCATCAGAATGGGGATGGGTCCTCTTGGAGGAGAGTTTGAAAAAAAATCTGAAAAACATTTGTTAATAAGTTCCCTAACCACCATCTAATTCATCTACTGAATGAAGCAAAGGCCTACTACATTCATATAATCTTATAATGATCATCTAATTAAATGTATTATAATTTATGTACACAGGCAGATGATTTAGATTTATCTATGCAACTTTGTGTCACTTTCTATTTTCTGAGTGCTTGATTTTTAAAAATAATCATATATTTTTTAGTATTTTTATTTGCATAGTTACAAGTATTACAACAATATCAATAAAAGTGCTGAAGGAAGATTCAGAGTTTTCATCTGAACTTGTATTTTTAAAAATATAATAATTGAGTTGCTCTCATTTGCAAAAGTAAATTTGGTGGTGTTGCAAGTATATGTTTTCCATTTAAATCTTCTCATACTGAGGTGACGTGCACAATCAATCTTCATAGTGACATTCTAGCAAAGCAGAAATTATTGATGCTTGGTAACCACAGGTTCATAAGTAAGGAAATTGAAAATGATAGTTAATAGATAAAGTACCTTCTCTTCTACTTGAAAGCTTTCTAATTGCTTCACAGAAAGACAAAGTTTATGAACATATATGAATGGATTCATAGAAATACAGGGTAAAAAATAACCAAAACATCATCTGACTTTTCATGTGGTCCTTGTTTTATACAGAAAACCCAAAAGGCCTTTCATGTATACCTTCTCTCCTCTGACCATTAAGGATAAATTTCAATTATTTGGCTAACCCATTTTTTTAAGTCACTTCTTCTGTCAGTTTATCCTTTATTATGCAAATTTTTGATGCAAAATAAAAATGCCACATGTTCATCCTGTTTTGAGCTCTAGCAAATGCTTGGAAGAGATTAAAGCTCCCACTCAGGAAATAATTCTTACTGGGACATTTTTACATTAATGTTAAAAACATGCATATGTGTTGTTTTCAATAGGGTTGAATTTAAGCGCGTGCTGAAATGCTTTCTTTAAATGGGGCCTACTGTGGAAGTACAAGCCTAACGCTATTACTCTGATTTGACCCTGAAAATGAAATATATTAAAAATTAGGATAATATCTTTATAACCAAACCTAATATTTATAATGAACAATCAGGGCTGGGCAAATTACAAAAGGGCAAGTATCCTCTGACATTACCAAGGGACATTTCCACTGAGCCAATGAACACATCAGCTGCAGCTCATGGATAGCTTGAACATACCTGTTCCTCTGCAAGCTGTTAGTGCCTTTCAGCTGAAAGAAGTAACTGAGTGTGTGAATGGTGCTGGTCTTTTTCAGAGTAAATTTCATTAATGCAGTGTTGTCTGATGTATCTGTGCATCTTCTCTCCTATCCTGAATTGTCACCATTTATTCAAACCTAATTTGCTAGGAAAATAGCAAAAGTATAGAATGAACTATTTTCCAGTTAAGACAGAAATTCAAATATATATGTGTGTATCTCCTACAGAACACAGTATCCTGAGAAGCAAAATCTAAACTAATGATAAGTAAAAGGCTCTGTGAAGTCTTCTCTCTCTGTTTCAAGTTGAAAGATAATAGGAGACAAGTGGTCAGTTTTGCTGCTCCCTTGTGGATATGCTGTGGCAGAAGTTTGTTCCATTTTTATATCTTCCACCCAAAGAGCATATCTTCAACAGAAGGATTTTTTTTATATCTATAATTACTAAGTTTGTCAAGCCAAATCTAGCATTATAGGTTGATGATAGAGTAGAGACTAGAATAAGACATTTTATGAGTTCAGGAATAACCTTTATTAGAAAGATTTCATAGGCTTATAAACCATCAGGAAGCTGTATCATGCAGATCTTATCTGTTGTATAATAAATCAAACAGCTTCCCATCAACTTATATCTTCTATATAAGTGCCTTTTGTGATGTTTCATTTCATATATCCTTGGACTGAATTGAAAATTAAGAGACAGTGATTGATTTTTAGCCTGTATCCATCAGGCAGAGTTAAAATCTTATTAAATCAACATTAATTAAAACGTATCATTACATACTTCCTCCCAGAAAATAGCAGGCCTGGGGAATTTGAACACCAACACAGGCAAGAAATTCCAAAACCCTAATGCAAAATACTCCAGTCATTAAACAAACATTTATAAAATGAAGGAAAGTGTAAATCAGAGACAAATAAATGGTACAGAAGAGTAAAAGCTAATAACTATTTTAATGAGAAATCATGATTTGTTAGAGAAAATAGCAGTGTATACAGTGCACTATCATCAACTGCACTATTTATTATTTATTTTTTTATTTTGTTATGGAGAAAGAGGAATTATTTTAGTGAAAGATCTATTTTAGGGAGCAAAAATATAATAGCTTAATAAAAATGTATATTTAGTAGATATGCATAACTATAAGCAGGCTGTGGAACAGATATATAAGGGTAATTTTGGAAATAATTTTTTTTTTAGTGGAAGGTTATTTAAAGTATCAGAAGATTCTCTAAAGCAAAGGGTATTTGACAGTCATTTGTCTGCTGCAAAAAAATGAGAACTGTCATGTTTAGCTTTAATAAGATATTTCTCAGTAATACAACTTTACTAGCAAAGATGTCTCTCTCAACAAATGCTCTTAAACACAGTTCCTGTGATATATTTTTAGATGGTATAAAACATTGTTTTACTACTTGGATAGACAGTACCATGCTGAACAGCTAAGAGTGGTGGTATGCACAGAATCCAGTTTTATTGGTTATTACTGGTTTTGTGAGCCTGTGTTTCCCTTACCTAAATAAGAAAAACTATTAGCTACTCCTCAGCAAGAGATTTGTGAAGAGTGGGGATGCAGCTTTGTGCAGCCCTACCCCTGAGTGTGTGAGAAGATGCAGTGCATGAAGCAGCACTGATGCTGCAACCATAGCTACTTTGGCCTGCCCAAGGAATCAACAACTCTGTAGGACTGGTGGGATGTAAATGTACCTTTCTTTCATTCTGATGATGTGGGATTTTTGTTAAAGTCTCTCAATAAAACAAATTTGTATTTCCTATACTATTGCTTTTAGAACACTAGAGGCTGTGATACGAGATTGTGTGTATCTATGTATTTTCTAGCATCAAAATTTCCCAGCTACTACTGCTTCAATGGATCCTACAGCTCTTGTCAGTATTTCTGAATATTCAAACATCAGTTTCTTTTACCTTTAGATCATGGGTAAAATTATCTTCCCAGGTGTAGGGGAGGTCTGTCCACAGGCACGGCAATACTTGTTTTTAATAATTTCTGGTGTGGAATTATCTTTTCTCCAAGAACAGAAAAAGAAAAGACATCTCCTTTTGCTCAAAACCAGGCAGTTCATTGTATTGTCAGAGAAAAGGGGAGAGAATACACCAGACTGGTGCTGACACCATTCCTGATTTCTTGTTTTTGAGGGGCAACTCAACACATAGGGCTCTCATCTTGAGGGTCATTGGTGCTGATTGTCTAACCGACTTCTGAAGTAACCATTTTGCCAACAGGCTGAATCATTTCAATGCCTAAATTACACTTTCCTAAACAGGATTCATATCCTGTAATGGTATGCAAGATCACACATAGACTGTGTTATCTGGAATAGATTGTGATTTTATTACTTTTAATAGGAAATTTGTTTTGTTTCTGTTTATGAAAATGTCTTGATTTGATTTATAATAGAACATGAAAATGCTCAGATTACATTAATCTGAAAAAAAAATATTCAAAAATTCATATTTGTGGGTGAGCTTTTGTTTGAGGTCCTTTTGTGCTAGGTGCATTAAACATAAACAGTAAGAGAGAGTAGAAGCAGCAGTAAATAGCATGCATATTCCATTATATCTTTGGGGGATGCAAGGAGGGAGGCCAAAGAAAGAACTAGGAGGTTACCTGGGAATATATGGAAAGAATAAAGGAAGAAGGGATGTTGAAATTGAGGCAATTAAAACAGGGGAGAAGAAGGACAAAAGAATCAGGTACCAATAAACATTGGATGCAGAGCCTATGAAGGAAGAAGGAAGTCAGACAAATTGGACAGCCAATGGCAAGATTATAAACAGTCTCTGAATACAGAAAGGCTCAGGGTTTGTCTGTGTCTGCAGCTGCTCCCACTGTCTAGTGTTTCTGACTCTTTTTTACCTGAAGGCCAAATGGTGAAGGGTAGAGAACAGAGGGTAGAAATACTAGTCATAGTGTGTTATCCTTAATCTAACATCATGGTGACAAAACCCTGGAATCAGGGAGAAAAGCAAAAAATATCTAGGATCCAAAATGAGACTAAGAGCAGTCAAACCCCCACAGTTGCTAGCTGGATAAATAGAAGTAATTTTTCAGAAGTAGCTGTAAGAAGTGATGTAGTAGTTAGTTTCTGTTCTCCGTGTAAAAATCTACTGTTAATCCTCAGACTAGATTTGCATATATGAGTTAGGGAGATCATGGTCTACATACATCTTGAATGAAAGTGCGGCTTGTATATAGGTTACATAGCTTTCTGAATATGCACCAATTTGGATAAGACAAATTGCACATGCACAGTTTTAGATACTGCTTAGAGGCACCCTTGAAAGGCACCCTTGATTCAAAAGCTATTAGCTACTCATCTTAAATCTCACAAGTCATGCAGGATTAGTCCTAGTATTATTAATGCAGAGAACAAAGTGATTGGAGATTCAAAAGCCATTTTAGATGAATTTAGTAAATTTTATAGCAATCTTTTCACATCAAAGGGTTAAGAGGATAATGGTTATGAATATACTCCTTGATGTTTAAAGGATCCTTCAATTCCACCTGAGGACAGTATAGGTCTGGAATAATCTATTACCCATAATCAGATGGAACATGCAATTTATTTTGGGTGAAATTCTCCTCATCTGCATAATTGGTCTTTATATACAGGAACTTTACAGGAGGGAAATTCATCTTACCAACTTGGGGTCAGGATGCATCATATGGCCCTTTGTAAAAATTCCAATTCACCAGCTAAATTCAACAAACATGACTAATGTTGAGAGGGAAGGGAAGGGAAGGGAAGGGAAGGGAAGGGAAGGGAAGGGAAGGGAAGGGAAGGGAAGGGAAGGGAAGGGAAGGGAAGGGAAGGGAAGGGAAGGGAAGGGAAGGGAAGGGAAGGGAAGGGAAGGGAAGGGAAGGGAAGGGAAGGGAAGGGAAGGGAAGGGAAGGGAAGGGAAGGGAAGGGAAGGGAAGGGAAGGGAAGGGAAGGGAAGGGAAGGGAAGGGAAGGGAAGGGAAATGGTTGATTTAAGCGCACCCATCAACATCTAAGATTTATCACACAATTTCAGTGTGTCTGCCCATTGATGTTATCTGCAGAGGGAGTGTAGATATTAAAAAAATGTTGGTATATGTCTTTTATTCCATCTGTTCTTGCTGGAATACTGAGAAACCTCTAGATGATTTGCTTTTAAATCTCTGCAACTTTAAAAGATATGCTTATGAATTTATGTAGCATGTGTGCTCCTATGTACCTTTGTTTACAAGTTTTAAACCAATAGTAGACTCGTATTTTTTGTACTGCCTCTTTCAAGTATTTAAATCTCAGATGTTTGTATTGAAGTATTTAATTTTATGATACAGCTGCATTACCATAGTGTAATTATACCAGAATTATAGTGAAGCCCAAGTTCTGGGCTAATCATTGATAGAGAGATCGATATAATTTCAACTCATGTATATAACTGGAAAAAAAATCTCCCTTTCTCTTTCTTTTTTAATCTTGATAAACAGATTAAAATTGTGATTGTTTTATTGGTTTTGACACAATAATTTGTCACAAAACCCTAGGATCAGAAGTTTAGGTACCAGGCTGAGTTTATTTTAATGCATATTTTTCCGTTTCCTTCCACTACTTTGTTCTGCTTCTGTTTTGCAGTTTGTATACTTACTTATGCTTCCTTGTGTAGCCAATGTATATTTCATTTCCAAGCAAACTTCTATGTCTAAATAAAATTATGTCGACAGTAGTCAGTCTATGTGTTTCTTCAGTTGGAAAAAATGTAATTTGTTTTCTTTCTGCCCTTTTATGCTGATACTTTGGAGACTGACACTATGTTTTTATGTATTGCACACTTATGCATGTACCACTACATATGAAAGTGAGTGACTGTATTATGAAAGTCTAAAAATTATGCAATTCCACATAGCTTCCTCAGGACTGAACAGTGAGTGATGACTTCTGGAAAACTTATCTGAAAATAATTATCGTGGCTTATCTGAGAATAAATTTATAAATAACAAAATAAAAGATCCCAAAGGCATCTATATCCTGGCTTTCTAGGATAAAGGATATACCCGTAATAAAGAGAAAGAAGTGACAGTGCCGGAACTCTACATTTTTTGTTCTCCAGCCAGCACAGCAAGCAAGCACATGTGGCCATGTGGATTGTGTTTAGGACTCCAAAGAAGCCTCTTTTTGAACCACTTTTGTGGTAAATACATGTGATTAATTTCCAAATCAGGTATTTTAATTGCAAGGGAAGGAACAGGATGCTGATCTAAATGAACACGCACACTATCTAAATGAACACGCACACTACAGGTTTTTGAGGAATTCCTGATGTGTTTCATCTGTCATGGCTTAAGCCAGTCTCAGCGTTGCCGTGGTCCTGACATGGTCAAGCATGAAAAAGCACATCTGCTTCACTCATTTTTTCAACTTTATTGTGGTTTCTTTGTTTTTTTTTGTTTTGTTTGCTACAACATACTGATGTTAATTTTCTTATGTGGTATTCCATATTTTTTTGAAATACATATGTTGATTAAATTAATAGTATTTGTCCTTGAATTTATTGTAAAAAACATGTGCACATGGAAAATATAAATTTGTACTTTCCAATATCCAAATCATTACATTTTTAAATCAGTTGAAATGTTACCTATAGTCCTCAAATATCAATTACAAAAATCACATGTCCCAAGAGGAAGGCTAAAAACTGTTTTCAGCAACCATTTTTTTTCCATTGGAATTGGGATGATGAGGAAATAATGTCAATTACTCCCTTACGCAAAACATTGCTAGAAGTAAAGCTCCCTTTGTAGTTGGTGTTCTACCACTTCTCCAAATATTCGTTGCATCTGGTTAGAGACTAAGAAATTGATTCCTCTGAAATGTAAGAATATTTCACATCTAGTTAAAAAAAAAAAAAAAATCCCTTCTGCTTGGAGCTTCCACTATAGCCTGATTCTCCACAAATCACCTCATTACGTTTGTGTTGAACATAAATAAAACTACATGACTACTTACACAACTGTTGGGAATCAATGACCACTCTATATGGCAAAAATTAGACTTGCAATGTAACTACAGTATAGCTGAGCTCTAATTAATGAATTCAGTCTCTGATTGGAAAAGGGACAGGAGGACACAGAATAAGGTCAATTTATTAAAAATCCACAGAAGTCATTGTCACTACCTGCCCACTAGTCCATTTGCCATTCTATTTAAAGGAGGGGGGGTATTTTTCAGCCCTATGAGAGGTTTTCCTGGGCTTTTGTTTTGCCTTGGGCTGTGGTGATTAGAGAAATAATCATCTTGTAAAGTGCTGGAGATAAGGAAGATATTTAAATAATGTTTTCCTTTTTTGTTTACCTCTGCAGAAGGCTAAGGGACCAAACAGCTGAGGGAAACCTTTTGCAAGCTTTTCAAATTTACAGAGTAAATTCAACAGTGTTGCTGTGAATGTTATCACTGAGTTTTGTATTCGTGCTTGATTCTTTATCAAATTAGCTCTTCTGAGAGTAAATATATCTTTCTCAGTTGCATTCCTACAAAATCAACCTGTGTCCTGGAAGTAACAAAACTGATGAAGTATGTTTCAAACATGCAAACCAATTATTCTACACAGCTACAACATAATCTCATTACAATAAGTCTGCAGTTTAAAAGAATCAGATATTGAACCCAGGCTATATAATGTTCTTTGCAACATTTTGGATCATGTATCCCAACTATATAATTTTACAGTATTTTTGAAGAATTTGCATTACTCTTGTATGATGCAGTGGAAATTTGTAGAGCAGCTGAAGGCATATTTGAAGACAAAACAATGCAATGAAAAGAATACTATTACTCCTATCCATAAGATCTCTAATTCTTTCTTTGCAGTCTCTTCACATCTGGTTTATGTAGTAACTGAATTAAGATTTGAAGAAAAAAACCCACTTTAATAAATAATTTATTAGTAATAATGTTTTCTATTACATTTTTTCAAATTAGTAATGAGTACAGAGCCCATATACAATCTACGCATCGTAACAATATCATCAAAGTTAGAACAGTTATGTGTAGAACTTTACATGCATACACATACACAGAGAGAGAATGATACATATTTTCTCAATAGGTAGGTATACTGATGTGTATTATATATGTATATTTTGGCAGAAAATAAAGCAATAGCATCCAAAATGTAATCCGTTGTGGCTTTGGTTTTACAGATCTCTAACATTTTATACACATACGCACAGAGCTTTTTGGCAACAACACAAGCTTGGATTTTCCTTGCAAACTCTGCATAGCACTTCTAACTGGAAATGTCCTCTTACAAAAGAATGTGGCCTCTTTATTCAAACTAAACATTTTGATAAGTATGTTGCTAGTATGAATAATTCCTGCTATTTTTTGTATATTACGCTATCATTTGATATTTTTCTAATTTCAGTGTTGCTTTTACAATTACAATATCATATGAAAACCATACAAAGACAGGTTGTTTGTTTTGTTTTTTTTCAAATTAAATGGTCATCATGGCATGCACATGATACTACCTCTACAGATAAAATAAATAATTTCATGCACAGTACTTTCATGACATGGGTCTTCTAACTTCATTGACTTTAGGACCCAAGGGAAGCCCAGGCACAATTGTCAATAGACCTCCTTGAAATAAAAACATCATTTTTCCTTCCGCTCATTGCAAGGAAGACTGAAACTGCCACTGATAATTAATCCACTGAGAGAAATCAATATTGCAACTGGTTGGAGATGAAACAACCCATAGCAAAATAAACTTTTTCCATGACAGTGTAGCATATTCTGTCTGTGGGCAGATGTGGAATCTTAATAAATGATTGCACAAAACTAGAAACCAGTTGTTTCAAACAGTTGGATTTTGTGCCATAAAATACAGTTATTGTTCTTGTATGTGCTGACTTGCTTTTCAGTCATAGTAGTGGCCCTGTATTTACAAAGGCTGAAAATGCTGTGAAAGAAAGAGAAAGGAGACAAGACAGCTTGCAAATGTCTGATAGTGGGAATTGGTTATATTAAAAAAAAGTATATCAGTGTTTTACTGCATTCTGCTTACACCATTTCTGGAATTAGACTGCAACATAGGCAGTTAGATTTTTTTACATGAAACTCAAGAATTTGAACAGGTCAACATTCACAGACATATTCATTTTAACTCCCAGTTGAAGGCTGAAATAGTTACTGTAGAAAAGAGTTTAGGGATGGATTAGAATTTAAAAGAATGGAAGAGTGGCTGTTTTAATGCAGACTCTTGACTGAATTCAAATCACTCAGATAAAATTCATAAAAACATTAACAAACTGTGGCACTACAGGTGGAAATAAGAAGTGCACAGACTTTAGGGCCAAATGGCTAACATCCAATCCTGTGGGCTCAGCACAGATGGTCAGTGAATACAGAGTGATTCACGTTCCTTTGTATGAAAAGCTATTGCATTTTATCCCGGGTATTGACTTAACAGGTTGATTTAGTTAATGCATAGCTTCTAGAAAGGCAGCCAGAGAAGAGTTGTCTGCTATTTCTTCTGGCAGCACTTATCAACAGTAAAAAATATGTAACTTACTTTAATTTATAGACATTGGTTTGGGACATGCAGGATGTTTCACAGCAGTCTTTAACTTCTTTTTCCAATCATCGCATCCTCAAAATGTCTGGTCTACATTTTTTATGTTAACTATTTTATCTTCTTATCCGTTTGTTAAATATTGGGAGTGCAGTCCTTCTAATTGGATTGCAACTGAATTTGGGCAAAACTAAATAAGGCACACACCTTGACTGAAAATATTATTTAACAGCTTTTTTTTGTTATTATTTATCTTATTCACATCTTGTGAATATAATGCAGATATATCCAAATATCATTCATTAATTTATCCCTTCTGAAATACTTTGGACCTTTGTTTTGCTTCATTTTGGCTCGCTGGGGTTTTTTGTTGTTGTTCTGCTTGGGGTTTTTTGTCCTTTTTTTTGACCACCGCTTATTGCTGGCTGGGGCAATCTTCTACTTGTCTGCATGGAACTTAGACAGGTCTTTGATATTCAAGGAACTATCTTTTTCCAACTCAATGTTTATGTTGCCATAAAGAGTTTCAAAACAGAGTTACCTCCCACTGTCTGCAAATTGTTCGATAAAGAAAAATGTTATTTATAACCTCTAAAAATGCAACCAACAGCATTCTGTCGCACCTAATACATGTCTTCACATCCACATGCACACAAACATGCAGCATGCAAACACACATGCACACACATATATGTCGTAATTATTTTAAGCCTGTCAAACTGACATTTCCAGTAAAAGAAAAATGTCCCTTTCCCCTTTCTCAATCAGGAAGAATTGACCATGATTACTCACATATTTTATGCCAACAAACAATCTGCCTAAAATTTATCCTTCCTCATAAATTACAGAAGAAAACTCTAGGAAGACGCCTACATCACCATACTCCTCAGCAGCTGAACAGCAAATCCCCCCCAGAGATGGACTCATTCAGTGGAGTGCCTGCTTCTCATGACTCTGGACAGATGCTAAACACAAAGCAGGCATAAAGCAGCTTACTCAAACTCTGCATGTAATGTTGTGCCTGAAGAAGCCTGAAGAGGACAGGTTAGAACTGAACTGGTGGCACCCTGCCTCTACAAACATAGCCCAGGCACAAGAAGTTCACCTTGCGGGGATCTGCTAGCAGCATCCTAAGCCTTCCTTGGCTGTACTGCACAAGGAGCTGCATGGGTGGCCCAAGGCAGCCACACACTCGGGACGCTCAGCTCCATACCTCTTTTCAGCAGCAGAGAGAGTCCTGTCTCCATGCTGCAGCAGGTTCTAAGAAAATAAGAATGAGGTAAAAAATGTCTGGACTAAAAATATAAGGCAGGAGTGTTACAAAAAGTGGATTTTTTTTTTTTTCTCCCAAGAAGGAGCAAGTAATATGGCTTCACTTTCCGATGACAACTGTACTATGAGCAGTGCCCAGCCAGTATTAGAGATCACAATATAATTCCATTAAATATTTGGAGGTCAGACTCATCCTTTTATTTCATACGAGCATTGTCATAAGGTGCTCCATTCTCTTCTCAGCTCGTGAAGAGATTTTTTTCCAGTCAGTATCAAGTCACAGGCTATGCAACAAGCTGGAAGACAAGATATCACTGATGAAGGATTGTCTGCTTTGGTTTTCATTGAAGTTTTAGTTTGGCATCAACATCCCATGCTGATATGGGCTAAAACTAACTGTTCAATCTTCTCTGCATTTCTAGCTGTAGGATTTTGGATTTTTGAAAAGAATACAGCTGAGCTTTTCGGGCATGGAAGAGTGAAATAACTCCTTTGGATATAGAAGTTACTACTGCTGCAAACTAAGTTTCAATCAAGTCCTGAAACTTGTGGTTATTACAGAAGTTTATTTTCTTCTGACAAATATGACCCCAACATGGATCAATCAGTCAATGACTGACAGAACAATTGTCTTCAAGTTCCACACCAACATATACCCCAAGATGCATAGTTGTATGTTCTAGTTTTCTTTTAAGATCTAGCTCAATGAACTAGAACAGGATATCCGTATTAGGATTTTACACAAAGCTTTGCTACTGGTTGCATATAAGAATTGCATACGATTTGGCTACTGATTTTTTTACAAATAAACTCTGAAACTGGCTGGTTATAATAAAACAGGATCATATTAAGAGTAAAAAGAACCTCAACGGATAAATAAGTTCAATTTAAAACACTAATGACTTAACAAAAAGCTATCTGCTTGGCACAGTTGGATGTGCCGTAGGATATAAAATTAGGATTTTATTAACAGAAACCTCCTCAAGAGGTTAACCACATTAAAAAAAAAAAAAAGCCTTAAAATAATATAATGATGTGAAGTCTACAGAACAAAACCAACACTGAAAGCATCTCCAATAATTTTTAATCTTTCCATCAGAAACTGCTATTTCCATTTACAGCAGAATAATCATCACAGAAAGGACCAATGAGACACAGTAGTTTCCAGTGCACAAGATCTCTGCACTGAATTATCTTTCATATCACATTCTCCCCTTATAGTCTTAAAATAGTAATAGTAACAGTAATAATACTTCATTTTTTTAAAAAAAGATGACATTAAGGATAATGCCTTTGCCGCTAGCCTCCAAGCAGTTGCTGTCAGAAGAACAAGTTCAAGTATGTCAGAGGAGATATGTGGAGCATCTGAGAATACATATGTATGTGTATATATGGTTATATGCATATCAGTGTATATAGTCCTGCGCTCTTGTATCTTATGGTCTCCAGATATTTAAAATTTGTTTTCACAATACCTATGTGAGTTGGATATTTTTTGGTATAGTTTTTACAGGAACAAATCAAAATGCAGCAAAATAGGGAAGTCACCTTCAAGGAGATAACAGGGTGCAGAGCTGAGTCTCTGATTCCCACACCCTTTCTATTAAAAGCAATATTTTAGTAATGGCAAGACAGGAAAGTTCCTCTAGAGAGGATTTTGTAGTGTTGTGATTTTTAACCTCTCCAGTCCTCTTATGAGAAATTGCAGTTTGGGGTGAGGTTTTATAGAAGCCCACAGCCACAACACTCATGGAAGCAGACTAATGATGTTTGTTATCCACAGATAGCCTGAGTCTGGGGATAATTCATTACTTTACTTGCAACTCCTCTTCTTGGGGAAGGCTAGCGGAAAAGATATTACTGACCTCACGGCAAACAGCTCTGTTTGTTACAACTGAGTTTCAGAAAATAGACTTGTGATTCCCCCTTTCTCAGATAAAGGGGAGTTTTCCCTGGAGGGGACACCAGATTGAAATCATTTTGGAATCTCCCTCCAGGGAAGAGCGTGTGCTCCGCTCTGACCACAAGTTACCTTTCTGCTATTGATCCTGCTGCTGCACACTGCACAAT
This sequence comes from Caprimulgus europaeus, assembly GCA_907165065.1. The sequence continues at coordinate 67,478,613 of OU015525.1, forward strand.
TGCTCTAGCCGCCCCCTTTATTTACTGCTTGTCAGCTTTCCTCATCCCAGATATAATTTCCTTGATAAATATTCATTAAGGCACATGATTTCTGTTCTCCATCTGACAAGCATGGTATGAAAAGACTTTTGTCTTGGGCTGCAGACACTACAGTGGCTTTCAAATTCACTAGTCCCTTTAAAGGAGATCACTTGTCTATCACTTGTCTGCAGGGCTGGCCCTAAGGATGGCAAACTAAGTACTTGCCTGAGGAGCCAGATTTTGGAGAGAAGGGATGGTTCACACAAGCTGCTGTGTGCTGAGCACTTACTGTCAGTGTTTCTGTCTGTTTAAATTAATTACCATTGGGCATCCAGGAGGAGCCAAGGCTCCCAGATTTTGAATCTCAGTTAAAACAGTTTGAGCTCATTGCCCCTTAGGAAGTAGGAAGCCTGATTTGGCCCTGAAGCCCAGGAGGTATGGCCACAAGCCACTGAAGGAAGAATACAGTAACAGGCAGTTAGTGACAGGCAGCCCAGGTGAAAGTCATAGTGAGACAGGTATGGGACAAGTATGAAAGGGAGAGGAATCAAGCTTCTAAGCTGGAGGGCAGGTTCTATTTGTCCAATATGGGGGCACAGACAAAGGTAGGATCAAGCTCAGCACTGACACTGAGAAGATGTAGCGGAGTGCCCAGGTGGAATGCTCTTTCCTCTCTGAGCACAAGGGCTGCTCGATCTGCTTTGTTTCTGACCTGAACCACATTCTCAAGTCCACGTGCTGACCTGAGGAGGTTTGATGAGAAGGACTGATTTCAAAAATAGATGGTCTGTGTCGCTGATTTATTTCTGCTAAAGCAGACTACCAGATCCTCTGAAGCTGTCTCAATTACCTTTATGTAAAGGCTGTTATTCTTCTCCTACAAGTAGTAGTCATGTTTGAGTGGCCCGATTTGTGCAGATTTGGCCTGCCTTGTCCACTTAAAAGATCATTAATCACCACTCCAGTTTATAAATCAAGGAGGCCAAGTTGCTGAGAGCAATTGAGAGGCTGAGGCTCCGCAGAAGTACTTAGCCAATTCCCAGACCCAGGCTTAGCATTTCTTTCTCCCCACCTCTAGTAGTCAGACAATTCATCATCCTTCTCCCATTGAGGCAGAATGAGCCTGACAGAGGAATGCCTGAAAGCTAATCAATATTATCAAGTTGAGGGGGAAAGTGTGGTGTTATTTTTTTTTTCTGGTTTCTAAATCTTTTAAATAAACAAAACCCATTCACTTTAAGATTTGGTAGTTTGAATTTATACAAGACAAAAGCAAAAGACAAAGTGCAAACCAAAAACAAGATGCAGCAACAGGGGAAAAAAAGATACTGCAGATATCCTTTTGCGGTAGTTATCTGTGAGGAAGAATAAAAGTGTCAGGCAAGAAATAGACTATTATGATTGTGGATTATCAGTTTTGGGTACTACAGTCACACAAGATCACTTTTCTTTAACAGCAACATCAAGTGCAATTGGCAGGCCAGAAGTCAGAAGGAGGTCTGCTCCTACTAAATAAACATCAACCTGTACTGTGCTTGCATGAGGACTAATGAGGTTACGATAGAAAATGGATCCGCTCTGTAACAAGGTAGAGTAAGGAAACTTGAACAGGATGTTTATTTTCCTATTCTGTGATGAGTTGCTTTTACATATTTCAAGCATAGCCCTTTTTTTGAGAGATAGAAAACATAAATTGTTCATTGTACAGAAGAAAGCATGAGTGACAACTGTAAGTGGAATAGACAGTTTCCATTACCCCTTCACACTTGCTGAAAAATAATTTGCAAAGGCTGGGTAAATTGTGTTTTAAGAAGTGTAATGACGTGTAATAATTTCCTGTCAGCGTGTCAGTTACAAGCAGAGTGAGTTTGATAATTTTGGGATAGGAGATAGAAAGAATTGAGGACGAGGGGGAGGGAAGATAGAGAGAAGAAATAGGAAGGTCTTTTAGGATCGCTGGCTTCAGAAACTAATGAAAGCATAATTGTAAAAATACACAGGTGGAGTGCTAGATAAAAGCAAGAGCTGTGCAGCAACCCGCCCAGATACTAATTCCCATTTGCTTTCCCATTAATCTTGCATAAAGATTCCAGGTCACAGGTCCAGCTACAGGGAGTATTAAGCAATTTAGTCAGATGGGAAATGGCTCAGAAATCAGAAAATGGATGATCAGGAAAATTTCCTTTTCTTGTCCTGTGAAAGGCATCTGTATCATGATGCAGACAAAATATTTCTACTCTCATGTCTTTCTGAACAAGGGAAAAAAAAACCAAACAAATCTGGAAATAATAAAAAAGAGAGTTGCAATGTATTTGACTACCTACTTTTGTCTTTGAGAATGCACAGTGTGGTAGAGATCAGTAAATGCCATGGCTTATAGATCAACCCAAGATGAATGAGCCAGTTATTTTCACACACAGTTTCACTCCTTCTTCTCATTTTTATCTTAAAGAGAATATTGTGTGGGATTTATTATTTATTAATTTTGTTATTTTATCATGCTGGCAAACCTGTCAGGAGGATAATATTTACTTTAATCTAGCCATAGTTGAATCAAAATTCCACTTTCCATTCTAAATATATGCACCTAGACTTAGTCTACTGACCTCACAGGGTTTATTACTGATTCACATTGTTGCAAAAGTAAAGAGAATGTGACCCTCAACATGTAAACGTTACATTATCCAGCCTGCCTACTTGATAGACCAAGATTTCCCCTGTTGTCCCAACCAATTTCTTAGTCTTAAGCAGGAGGTTTTTTTATTCATTTTTTTGGTTTGTTGGAGGAAGGTGTGTGAGAGAGAGCCTTTTTTTTGCTTAGAGAAACTACTTTATTATTGAACATAAGAAGTGACAGCTTTTTTCTAACAGTCTATTTCTCTTCTTATTGCTGTCTTGAGTGGTGGTCTTAAACAGCCTCCACTGCTCACTGAAATGTGAGCTTTTAGAGGATGAAGTACTTTCAGCCTTAAATATGGCTTAGAGAGAAGTCCTCTGTACCTCAAATGTTGCATTCAGCAGTTAAAATAGAACATTTACCTCTGGATACGGAGCAAGGTAGGCAAGTCTCTTGTTTTAAGGTATGTCACTTTGTAAAACAGGTGTGAAAATGCTCTGGGTTTGGTGGGTTTTGCTGCGGGTTTTTTTGTCAATAAGATATTAACAGCTTTTACCTCCAAATAGGTTTGAATGGAGATTTCACGTTTTGTTTTTTTTTAATGTTTAAAAAGAAGCTTCAGACTGAGCATGGAACCACTCAGCACGTTACTGCATGCTGACTGAAAGAAAGGAGCTGATGTACCTTAATTTTGTGACAGTGCATTCTGTCACCACTAATTTTGAAACTCATTGCATTGGAATAGCTATGTTACGAATGTACACGCATGTCAGACAGCTGAAAAAGCATTATAAGTCCTGTTTGTCTTCAAGGTGCACCACTGAAGAAGTCTCCTCAGACTGTGACCTCCCTTTCCCTTCCTCATATTCAACAAGTATCATATTGAAAAAATAAGGGTTTTTTAAATAAAGTTTGAAGACAATAATTAGCATTTTCCTAATGTCACACAACATAATAACAAATAAAAAAGTATTACAAATGTGACAGCATAAGTGATATCTCTCAAGAGGTAGTTTCAATGAGGAACAACTTTTACATGAGGGCTGTTCTGGGAAGTTCTTCAGGAATCAGCATTTCATGTCCAATCCTATAGAATTCTATCAATAACTACTTGGTTATTCAACCCAAATTTCCTTTAAAGTGGCACAATTAAAAGCTGTATGTACTGTTGTTAGGAGCAAGACATGGAAGTGAAACCTCCAAAATGAGGCATCATATTCTACTGAGGAACAATTCTGAGAAGTATCTTGGGTTCTGGCTTGAGAAGCAACTGAACATGAACTACTAGTAAAATGCAACATATAAATGGGTGTGGGTGTGTGAGGTGGAGTGTGCACACAGAGGACATCTAAAGGAGCCAGGAGTCTACTTTATTTCTGTAAACAACTTAATTAAAGAGGTGCTGAATCCCTGAAAACTGTTTTTGTGCCCCTCCTTTTGAAAAGACGTTGAAAATTTTGAGAGGGTACATAAAGTAACCATAGAAATGATCCACATCCTATAGAAATTGTCATGTAGTGCGACGTTAAAGGAAATCATGCTGTTTAGCTAATCAGAAGAAAGAAAAAAAAAAAAAAAAACAACAAAAAAACCAACCAAACAAACCAGGGTGACTTTATTATAGTTGTATAAATATACTTCCAGAGAAAAGGTACTGTGTACTGAAGTGCTTTCTCATCTAGTAAAGAAAGCATAAAGAGAACCAACAGACAGAAGCTGAAGAAGACAGACAAATTGATATTAGTACTAAGGTACACGCTTTTACAGCAACTCTACCAAGGGAAGTAGTGGATTCTCCACTGCTTAATATACCCAAAGCAGTGTCTGGAAATATTGCCTGGAAGATATGCTTCAAACATAAATCATTGAGCTCAGGAAATAAAGCTACAAGATCTAATGGCTCTTTCTAGCCCTTAGATCCCATGTATTTATAAAATATGGTATCAGTTAAAATTTAACTAGTATCTTTGAGAGTTTCTTTGGTTTCTGTTAATTTATTGGCTGTTTTTAAATACTTAGTGGGTATCATGGCCTGCCCCTGTTTTCCCTAAGAGTCTGGGGTCAATTCAGAAGTATTTCTCTCTACTTTTGAGAATAATTTTATAGGCAGCTATAGCCATATTATTCACATATGTTCATACTGGACTGAGAAGCAGTCCAGTAAATGAGTTGATAAAGTACATGCTTCCTGTTAGGATATCTCACTAAGTTGCACAAAAAAGTGTTTGAAGAAATGGTATGTGGTTTATACTTTATGTCCTGCTACAGATTATTTCTATAGAATTTGTTTCAAATAAGGATAAGAAAAGCTCCAAATGTGTCCTGATCTTCTTTACTTAGGACTTGGTGAAAAATTATTCTTCAACAGTCTCTTGTTCTTTTAAAAAGAGCAATCAGTTGATCTTCCTTTGATCAATATGAAGACAAGCAAACAAACCAATATTTAAATGTCTGAAGTCTCTACTGCTGTAATATGCAATAATAAACTAAAAGGGTTGGTAAACTGTACCTTCATGGCTACAAAGGAGCTATTATTGCCAATGAGGTCCACAACATACATTATTAAATATTCTTAAAGGAAAACTAAGTATAAAAGTAGTCCATAAAAAATCATTTTTTCCACTTAAAAGATATAAAGGAATCAAAATATAAATCCAAACCACAGATATATGGAGAAACCAGCAAGTTAGTAGTGTTTTCTGTCATTCCTCAATTTCCCTCCATTGAATTTTGCTATTATTATTGTTGTGGCTCTCATTAAATTTGTAGCTATAATTAGAATTTGCCATGTGACAGACACTCTTCAGATACAAAGGAAGGTGCAGACTCTGCCTGGAAATGCATATTAATGATTATTGTGTGTTTCATATTGTTTTCATTTTTAAGCATAGCTAAAAAGTGAAACTTTAAAATGTTTTCACTTAAATGTGGTGGAAGTAATCACTGTTTGCAGAAGGCAGATCAAACACGGACTAGGTTTACAAATTTTTCTTTCCCATAAAGATCATTTCTGCCACACATGGAAATACAAGCATACAGTCTTGACAGACAAGCTGATCCTTGCCTTTGTTATGGAGTGAGCCAGGACACGTGGTGTGCACTGGTCTGTGAATTGCCCTAGACTGACAGGAAACCAAGCAGATGCTTATTGAGACCTTTACTGATATTTTCTCGCTCTCACAGTGGATCGAGGCATGACCATAGTCCAAGTAAGGGTCCTTCCTGCCACAAAGTGGTTTTGAGTGAGGGAGGTTAAACCCACTGAAGGCACCTCTTTGTCCCATAGACATGGGTTGACCAGCAGTGGAATTGAAATTTTAGAATTCCAGTTCCTCTGCTTTGAGGGTTTACACCTTCCCTACAGCACCAGCATAATACCTTCTACAGCCACACCAATCTGAAAATTGCCATTTCTCTTTTGATACGTGTAATCCCAACTTGGACAACTAATCTGAGGTGGATAAGCCTACCAAAAATATGGAGTGGCTGAGATCTGCTGTGCCTCTCTTAACATACTTTACTTCTGTACAGTCCTCAGTGACTGTATTCCTCAATTTCATGTGAACCTTCACTCAGCATGAATTTTCCAGCAGTGGATTCACATGCCACTCCCATTGATCTTATAACTGTTAAAAGGGTGACTGTGTTGCATGCCAGGAGAATGGTGGCTGTCAAGACTAGCTGCCCTACTGATTTTGTGACACCATTTTGTCTATATCTCAGAGTTTGCTGAAGGGAATAGATCAGTGTCTTCTTTCTTCAGGATACACTGATCTCCAAAAAGTTAGGGTTTCAGTTCACATGACAGGGAACACTAAATGTTATTTACTACCCTGAATCACACAGTAATTTCAAACAATCAAGGACCACAGCTGCTCTATAACAAGGTCCAAAACTCCTGCATGGTCAAGGTGAAAGGTTAATTCAGGCAGCCCAATAAACTACACAGGGTACACATCTGAGACACACTGGACCTTGAGTAGGAGGGTCAGTGAAGTTTACTGTACCACGACCACTCTGCGTAAGGGTGATGACTGCCCATAGGTCATCTAGTTTCAGTATGTATAGCATCCAGGAGTGTATGACAAAGGACAGATATTTTATGCCATCTGCACACATATGAGGGGCAGCCTCAGCACAAGTTTTGGCATACAAGTTTTGGGCTGACACAAGTATAAACTGAGCTGTTTCACCCAATGCCCACAAGTAGACCCAGGCACTGACAGAGTAGAAGGTTCACACTCACCTAAGACATTAAAGCCCTGTTTCTCCCTTTCTAAATGTTCCCTTTTCCTGAGATCTGAACAGGCTCGCCATTTCCTCCTTGGCACCCGAAACAATGTATCAGCCTAGCTTCCCTTTCGCCTTGCTCCCTCCCCAGTATCTGTGAGTTTCCCACAGGACCAAGATATTTATTTGCAGAGGGTAAAGTTCAAAGGTGAGGCACAAGAGGACACAAGAAGGTACTTAAGCCTAACAGTAAAATCCCCAGTATCTGTGCATGACACCTCTTGCATTTCTGCTCTCCTGCTATTGCCGTCTCCCCTTCAAACTGGAGTCCCTGATATGCCCCACATTCTTCCGACATACCTTTGAGCAGCCTGCTTACCCAGATAAATCTCCAGTTACACAAAAGCAAATTTTCATAAAATAAAATGCAGTTCATTTTGACCATATTGGTCAGTGGAGGCTGTGTTTCCATATGCAGTCCATTTCCATTCAGTATGCTTTACCAAAAAATCTCTTGCAGTAGGCTATGGGAAACTAGTACAGCTAGAACCAAGCTCTTCTCACTAGGAGTACCTGTGACAGTAAGGAGTGTGACAATTAGACTCTGACAGCACTTAGCTTCGCACAGTGACCCCTTGCATCCTTGCTCAGTTTCCCAAAGGAACTGCAGCCCAACACCAAATTTTACAGCTGTGGGCAAAAGCCTAGGTTAGACTCCCTGCTGGAGATGTCCATGTAGAAAGTAAGACCTTTGAAAATAGTTTTATCCTCCTCTGCTGTGCAGTTGCTGCATGCTATGCTGTTACCTAGGAATTTCCAATTGAGTGACAGCTTGGTGTGGTAGTGAGATTGCTCTGACCAGTGCCAGCTTGGTGTGGTAGTGAGATTGCTCTGACCATTGCAGGATGCCTCTGCTGATGTGGAATTACCTGCACCGGGATTCACTCCTCGAATGACTGAAAATGCAGAAACTGCTGGCCTCATTTGATAGTGTCCAAGGTCAGTTCTGCCTAAGCTGCCCACAGCTGTTCTACTTCTGTTTTAAAGACACTGTGTAAAGCTATATTTTCACTCTGAATTTCAGAGACTGTGCAAAAAACCTATGATGAAGTCCTGAGCTGCAGGCACTTTGGCCATGTTACAAGTATAGAAATGGTTTCTAAATGCAGAGAAAATTATGAAAGCTCTATTATTCATGATGACACTGATTATCTGCCCCCATACCTCACTGACAAATTCAGCCACTGCTTTCAGATGAGATATCATACTTTGTCCACAGACAGCCCCAGAGGTAGGAATAAATTATTAAATACTAGTTGATCATAATTACATGATAACTTTATTGACCAAAATCAGAAAGGAATATGTGATGTGTTCTAAATCTGCTCTCTAAAATGAATCCTCTGAGAAAAGAGAATGTCTATTCTGAAACAAAAAAAATAGTTCTTATATAAACCATCTTTAGAAATCTCTTTGTCAAAAATGACTAACATCATGCTCTGAAAGCATAAAATGGGAGCACAGAAATGTTTTCCTTGCCTACATTAAATGAAATCTAGATAATAAAGCAGAACAGTAGTTCAAATTCAGTACTGAGTATCACATTAAAACTGAGTGTCCTTGAATAAATTCACATTTAGATTTACTTTTATATATCCTTGTGTCATTCAGTACTCACCTTTTCAGAAAGGGTGTCTGACTTCAGAGTCTTCATAGTGAGTGGTCTTAAATGAAGCTCCCAAAAATCAGACATTTACCAAATAAATTAATAATCTTTCATTACTTTATTATTTCTTACACTTGCGGTCAGTCATAATTTTTAATGCTATTGATTATTTCCCTGTAGTTTTAGAAGATAAATTATTTCATTAATTACTACTACTACTTCTTTTCTAGTTCTTTTTGAATATCACTGTACTAACAGAATTTCCAACTCCAAGGGGGAAGGAAGAGAGAATTTAGGAGAAAAACAACAGGTTTGATAGTTGCATATCACCTCTCTCAGAGAGTTTCCATTTATATCTGTGGGCTACTATTTGCACTTAACAGTATTTTACATATATAGAAATCTAAATAAACAGACAGGAGGTATGGCAGGAAAAAAATACGAAAACGTACAGGAGTGTTTGTAATAGATGTATGAGAGCTGAGTTTTGATACTTATGTCAGAAATCAAACCTGTGACAGAGAAACAATGTGTCTCAGAATGCCAGAAGAATGCTGCCCCAGCATTTTAACAAAGCTTTAATCTTCTCGTCATCCAAGGAGGTAAATTCTCCTGAAGAATGAGCTTAGAGACTGAAATTAGAATCACAGGTAGATCTGAATAGTCTACACCAGGGGTCCCCAAACTTTTTAAACAGGGGGCCTGTTCACTGTCCCTCAGACACTGTCAGGGGCTGGACTATAGTTTGGAAAAAAATGAACGAGTTCCTATGCACATTGCACATATTTTATTTGTAGTAGTGCACAAAGAACAGGAAAAAGAATGCAATATTTAAAATGAAGAACAATTGTAATCAACAAAACCAAATAATATTTCAATGTGAACTATGGGCCTGCTTTTGGCTAATGAGATGGTCAGTGTTAGGTTCCATATTTGTCACTGCTAGTCGTAGCAAGTGATGCAAGTGTTCATCAGTCAGTCTGGATCTGATTGGAGATTTCAGATGTTTCATTTGGGAAAAAGTCTGCTCACAGACATAGGTGCTGCCAAAGACGGCTGCAATTTTGAGTGCATAGTTCCTGAGATTATGATATGTCCTCTCTGAGGGGAGAGATGCATAGAAATTAGTAAGGCTGCTTGATTTGAATGCATCTTTCAGCGAGTCACAAGTCTGTAGTTTGGCCAATTCCATTTGGTAAATCAGATCAACAGTTTCAATGTCAACAGAAAATAGGTTCCGGAAAAGCTGTGTGTCCTGTTCATGGAGACAAAGCTCTTTAAATCTAATTTGAAACTCCTCTTGCAACAATTCTAGTACATCCATACATGTTTTGTTTGGGAATGCAACTGCTGGTTCTTCTGCAGACAGGTTTTGAGTTGTGGGGAGATGGCAGAAGTTTTCCTCCTTTACTTGGTTAATGAGCAGGTCTAATTTGACTTGAAATGCTTTCACATGTGAATACATATCACAGATGAGCTTCCCCTTTCCTTGAAGTTGGACACTGAAATTGTTGAGTAGCTCTGTTACATCTGTCAGAAACACAAGGTGCCATTTCCATTTTGCATCTTTGAGCTCTGGTGCTTCTTTGTTTTTAGAAAGCATAAAATCATAAACCTGTGGAAGTTAGTCATAAAATCGTTTCAAAACTCTCCCTCGACTCAGCCAACAGACTTCTGTGTGGTACAGAATATCTTCATAGGCAACATTTAGCTCAGACAGAAATTCCTGAAACTGTCTGTGGTTTTGTGCATGAGCTCTAATGAAGTTAACACAAGAAACCACAATTTTCATGACAGAGTCCAGCTTCAGTGATTTACAACACAGTGCTTGTTGGTGGATGATGCAGTGTATGGCTATTGGATGTGAATGGTTGCGTTTGTCCATCTCTTTGTTAATGCGTGCAACCACTCCTTTCATGGACCCCACCATACTAGGAGCACCATCAGTTGTCACACTGAATAGTTTACCCCAGTCGAGCTCCAAATCATCCATAGTTTGGCAAACCTTCTCATAGATATCCTCTCCTGTAGTTGTTTCTTTGATGCTTTTCAGTGCAGCAAGCTCCTCTGCGACTTCGAAAGAATCATTTGTCCCATTAATGAAAATTAGAAGTTGTGCAGAATCACAAACATCATTGCTTTCGTGTCGACGCAAATTGTATTCCTTGAATACAGGCATTGAATTCTGGCATATCAGACAAACAGCTCTTTCTTTGTACTCCTTGAAAAAATAATCAGAAGTCCACTTTTCTTGGAATACCCTGCACTCAGAGTCAATTTTTCTTTTTTTTGACATGCGGGTGCGCCCGCTTCCCAGTGGTGCTGGCTTGCTTGTCCTGCCTGGGAGCTGGAGGGAGGGAGGGAGAGACGGGGGTGTCGCCCACCTTGCTGATGCCTCCGCCCCCCTCCTCAGCCCAGCCGCGCAGTCCGGAAAGGGTGGCCAGAAGGGACTGAAGGAACTTTGCCACTCCGAGGTTCTGGCGATTCGCCCGAGTTGGCTGGACCTCGCAGTCCAGAGGCTGCCTGCTGAGGCTGCCTGGCAGAGGAGATGCCCGCGCCTCTCTCCCACCGCACATCGCGGAGGAGGAGGACGAGGCGGCGGCGGCGCGGTTTGTAGCCAAGAGGCGCCCCCTGAGGGGCGAGGCGCTGGTTCCAGCCCAGTCCCGGCGGGTGCCTGGGGACTGAGGAGGCCAACGTGAGGATTAAGCGGCAGGAAGTCATCTGCAGCTGCTTTGTTTCCCCCGCCAACGCCCGGGGTGGGGGGAGTTCTGTAAATACCAGCGGGCCAGATTGAGGACCCTAGAGGGCCATATCCGGACCCTGGGCCATAGTTTGAGGTACTATGGTACCTGGTCTATACCTTTATAAAAGCAGATGCAAGTGACAGTTAGAGGTATAGCTAAACAGTCTTGATTAGTATTTTCCCAAATCTTGGGATGTGTCTGTATCAGCAATGTCAATGTGGCTGAGTCCCCGTTCAACTACAGGATCCTAATCATCCTCGCTGCCTGATTTTTACCCTGTGCCCAGATTTGATCTGAGCATGAGACAACCACTTCCTTCTGAGAAGAAACTGAGTGGTGTTGAGAGGACAATTTGCTATGGGATCCACTCCTTACAGACAGTGCACAGTGTCAGCCATGACACCTATTGAAACAATACAAATCAGTATTACTTTCAGAAAAGGGCCTGATTCTGGTACAAAATCAAAGGCTCATGCACACAGCATAATGTGGTACTGTATTCATTAATTTTCCACTGCCTCAGAATTACAGAGTGATGGCCTTTGTGCCTGTTACAAGTACAAAAGCCATGGCAAAGGATGAAAGCACCATAAAATAATGTGAATCTCATCTTCCTTCTCTTGCAGTTGTACAATCCACAAAGACTGAAGGCCCTCACGACCTGTGAGATGTTGTCTATGCAGGTCACGTATATAGATATGCAATCACTGCAAAAGCTTTGGAGAGCTCTTAATGATCATAACTGCAGCAGACTTCGTTACCCCAAACTAGCTGCCCACCTGCTGGTGGATTTTCAGGCTGAAGAGGCTGGTGGTAACAGCAGAGGGCCTCGATGTTACTCTTTCATCTTCAAGTTCTGAATCCACTACTGGTCATCTAAGAATACAAAATGGCTACACTAATACACAGTCATCTCTCTACTCCTCTCAACAAAAGGATGATTACTCAGAGTCCTACACCTGACCACATCCCTGGCTAATACCACAGACCTGCAATATTGACTCATACCTTCAGCAAAAATTTCCTTTTCTATTCTGAAACACCAGCTCCCCCAGGACAGTGACATCTAGGCACATAGTGAACACTTGCATAGCAGTGCTGCTATGCTTTCTCAAGCACAAGAAGCAGAGACAAGGACAGCAGAAATGGCAAGCAGTTGGTAGACTCAGAAGACAAAGTGTTGTCTCCAACAAGGCCATCATGGTTTCCTAATTTGCAGCCTCTCCATGTGGTCATATGCCATGTATGAAGCAAAGCACACTAGACAGATTTCTAAATAAATGCAAGAGCATAGGGGTTAGATACTGAGGCACACCATGAGGAAAATTAATATACCTTGAGGACATGACTAGTTCACCTCTAGCTACTGCCTGCCTTGACCAACAACAAAGTGAACAGATGGTCTAGAAGTCAGAAGTTATCCCTGACGTGGGTCACACGACTGTACAGACGTATCTTTGTCTTAATTTTGGATTGATAGCCCCAAGTACAAATGAAAGTGTCTCAGTACCTCTTTTACTACCTGTTCTTTAAAAAGACATGGAAAAAAAAATAATCATGTCTTAACATAGGAGATATTGGAAGAAGGTTGTGGGGGTTGCAGAATAAGAACTGTCTTTTTTTATTCTGGAAGTAGGCCATCCATCCATTTCTCCAAGAAAGTAATGCTTACTACAATTGTAATCACTGTAACTGAATCATTATGTTGTCTTGGTTTTTCTTTTCTCTCATACTGCCTTGTTCGATACTCTGCCCTTGACAGTGCATCTTTCCAAAGTCTGTTTCACTGCATACCCTTAGACAGTTCTGGTACTTTTAAAATACTAGATTAAAAACCAGCTCAGATAACAGATAGAAATCATATATAATGGCAAGAGAACAGAATTAGAGGAAGCTTTATAGCAAAAATGGTATTTAGAAGCTAAACAATTAACCAGTATTGGTTGAAATCTCCTGTAATGATGAATAATTCAATATATAACTTGTAAGAGTATCACTGGTCTGTATCACTACACATTTGGTTCAACTGAGAAAATCACTATGTAAATAGACAGAGCATAGAAGCACTCCAAGGCCCCTGTAACAATGGGATATTCTTTATTTAAATGATGGAATTAACATCAGCCTGAGGCTTTCCTGTGAATTTTTGATGTAAAGCTGCAATTTGCATATCTGTGAGTATGTATGATATAGATTATCACATATAAATAAAGATCTGCATAGCTCTCTGCATTTTTCCTATACGGATCTATGAGTAAGTAATAATGTGCTGCCTATTTTGGATTTCTCTCTGTATAAAGAAGCATTAACTGCCTAACATACAAGAGTAATTTAAATTAGTGGTGTGCAATAAATGAATGGGAGGCAGTCTCTGCACAGTGGCATGGAGCACAGTTGTGAGGGGGCAGCAACAGCTCCGTCTAAACTGGGTTTGAGTGTTTGACCCTGAATATCTCCCTTCCCTGACTCCCCCTATTCCTGTCATTGCCTAATAGTACACTGTGGGGTGGCTGTTGCATTGCCTCCCTGAAACCCTAAGCAACAGCAAGCAGGAGACTCAGCGAAAGTTCAACTGCCTATATGACAGAAACACAGGAAAAGCCTGTATTAGGTAACTAGCTCCACCTCTGACTGGGGATCCTCTAAAGACAGGGGCTGGGTGCCATCTTGCTCCTTTGGCATCTTGATCTGACACAGGCAAAGGGAGTGGGACAAGGCAGAAAACTGCCTCAACGTATAGACTGTGCAATTCTTGGCCATGCACTAGAAATCTGCTTTGATCTTTTGGCTGGACTGACAACATTACACTAGTGAGGAAATAACACTGAGCTGGAAGATAGAGATCTCCCAACATGTGGGAGACAGTATTGGTCCTTACTCCACTCTCACCAAGATTTGAACTGATGGCAACATCTGTATCTCCCCCTAAGTAATTCTCTCAGCTGTCTATGTTCCCCTTTGGTTATATGGTACCTCACTTTACTCATCTAATCCTACACTGATAGTAGGAGTCATTATACCAATGAGATGATATAGCGCAGATGACAACATAATCTATAATTTCTTCCCATAACTATGATGTTGTATGATACTAATTTAGGTAGATCTGAAAATAGAATCTTGACATCTAAAGTGGCAGGACTACAACTCTGCCTATCTTGGAAAGAAAATACCAGGAGTGTGATAACTGCAAAAAATTAATCTGCAGCTTGGCATCACTTTTTATAAAGTGGATTAAAGTTTCTCATCCTTTGGTCTATGAACCGCCACCCGTCTAAATGAGAACAACCCGCAAAACAACTGTCAAGAAGATAAATAATTATAGTCTCTAGATTCACTCACGTTAGGTTTTAAGTGAAAAACAGAAGCTATGTGACACAAGGTGGGTTTTTTTTTTCCAAATCCCAACAAACTGAGTTGCTGCATTAAAAATGGTTGTGAAACACTGAGCTAAAACACAGCTAGACCATGCTTGACATCATCAGCTTACTCTAAAGCATCTGTTGCTTTTGCAATGATTGATAGAACTTAATCCTTCTTCATCCTGAGTTCCTAATTTAAATTTCCTCTGCTAATCAAAAACAGTCATTCCTTTTCTTTCGATAGCACAAAATATAAGCACTCGTAAAGCTCTTCAAGGCTGAAACCAGGAACTTTGATGGCTAGCATTCTGCTACCTTCTCATAAGTACCCAAGGAATCCACTGACCTGCTGTGTATCAGCTATCCACAAATGATGTTTCCCCCTTCACAATTCATTCCTAGACCTGAAAAAGATACGACCTGTTCTGTGAATAGTAAAGTTGAGGCGTAGTGGGAAAATATATTTTTTTTTTCCCTAGAAATTAGAATTCTAGAATAACTGAAGGACTTTCTATTTAAAAATATCATACCTGGAAGTGAATTTGGATTTTTTTACTAATATTTTACAGTTATATATTCAGTGTTATTACTTTGTCTAATGAAATATGAATTTTTCAGAACAGAATGCAAAAATAGAGTATGCTTAAGGCTTGAGTTATGAGTCTTGGGAACACAAAATAACTAATTTTATAACTAAATATTTTTTTTTTTTCATAAAATATCAATAGCAAGGACCCTTCCAGAGGAGAGTAAAAACAGTAAAAGCTACCAGGACCACATGGCATTTATGCACGAACCTTAAAGGAACTGAGATGTTAAGTATCGGAACTATTACTGCTGACATGTGGACTATAACTTATAGAAATTTGGAAGAATAAAAGATATAAAATATCCTTGTTTTTAAGGATGTGGTAGAGAGCTGAAAAGAGGAAGCAAATTGTTAGAAACTGCAATGAAACCTAATGATAAACTAAAGAGTGGGCACAGCTTTTGTAAGAAAGCCATTCCTTGAAGATCTGCTTGAAGCTTTTGAAGGTATGAGCAAGTATATGAGTAAGCTTGAACTAAATGACACAAGGTACTTGAATTTCTAGGGGTCTCACCCAGGGTCCCTTACCGTTTGCTTCTAAAGAAAGCAAGCTGTTATGGAATAAAAGGGAACACACTTACAGGAATATACAAAGATAGAAAATAAAGAGTGTGGAAGGAAGGTTACTGGGGTGTGCTATGAGATGCTACACTGGCATCTATGCCCCTCAGCATACTCAAAAAAATATGTTGGAAAGAAGGAAAATACTGAGGCAACAAAGTTTGCTGATGTAGAAAGTTTTTCATGATAGTCAAAACTAACACTATCTAAAAACATTGCAGAGAAACCCACATGCTAGTGACTGGTCACACGACAAAAAAAAGAAAAAACAATAAAAAAACCAGGAAGGCTTACACAAAATTATTCTTAACTACACAGTTTTGGACTCTACCATTATCTACCATCAGTCGCAAAGAGAGCTTGGGATCTCTGGAAACATCGGTTCCTTGTTCTGTAGCAGGCAAAAAAGCAAAAATACTGTTAGGAAGTATTAAGGAAAAACAGTAAAGCAAAGTAAGCTTATTATACTACCATTAATTTTTTGTTAGTTCATAGTATTCACCCTGAATACTCCTGTGGCTCCAGTCATCCTACTTTGGAAACTGACCTTACCCCAAAACACTCCAAACAGTGAAAAGAAAAAAAAAAAAAAAAAAGCAGAAAGAAAAAGAATTATAAAGGGTATGGAATAACACAATGAAAGACAGATTAGACCAGGCTTTTTGGCCTGCAAAGGAAGCTTCTGAAAAAAGGATATAATGAGGATCTGTAAAATAATGAATGTTTTGGACAAAGTAACTAGGGAATCATGATTCATTATTACTCCTGACAAAAGAACTACCAAAAACAATAACCATGTTGAAAATCTGAAAAAAACCCAGAACTTTTTTTCTTCTGTTTTTCTTTTTTTTTTAATACAATGTACAACTAAATCCTGGAAGTTAATTAAAGGTATATTTATTAAACCCAAGATCTATAATGTGATTCTCTGGATGTGACACCTGGATCATAAGTGAATTAAACCAGTGAATGGTAGAAGATCATAGGTTAAGTCAAGGCGATTATCACTAAAATTTTCTCCTCCTTAGTACAAGCTCCAGTTTTTTTCCACTGCCCAAGAGAGGTTAGACAGACCTCTGACTTGAACCAAACATTATGGATCACCAACCACAATCAACACCTTATACTTGTAAGCACACCATCTCCATCCCTGCTTAGAAATTAGATTAATGCTCTTGCCTTGAACTTGGTGCTGGAGTCCATGCTGTACTGTTTAAAATGCTGCTGTTATCCATACAAGCTAGCTTGAACCTTGTCAAAGGACATCACAAAGGGTTTGCAGTTATGTCTTTGATTGTAATATAGAAATGCTATGGGCAAAAACTGGATATGTGTTAGGGGATTTCATCTCCTTTGCAGAATACTATGAAACCATTTGTCCCCTTCACATGTGCTATTCCCCCAAAACAGCATCTTGTAATAAGAAAAATCTACTAATTAGAAAGCATTGTGCCTCTCACATCAGTATACAGCAAAATAAAATTAAAAAAAAAACCAACCTGGAAAATTACTGATAAGGGGTGGTGGGTTGCACTCAGGAAAGGGACAGGGGCTATGAAAAGCACATCAAAAACAACACTGGGAACTGTGAATACATTCTTTAAGAAAATAGTTCAACCCTGCATTAAGACTACAGTAAATGACATTCACTGGAAAAATGGCATTGTTTCCCCTCCTTTCCCTAAAAATCTTAAAGGAACATTCACACTAATGATATATGCATCTAAACTATATTAAGGCTGGAGCTTATCAAACATTTTTTCATAGATGCTGGTAATTATTAATTCAATTGTTTAATTATTGGCACAGTTTTCTTCAGAAGTATTAATAACTGCTAAAGTTTTCATTAAAATTTCCATGATATCATCTTTCTCCTTTCTGATGTGTATCTAGGCAACTGCTACTTAACTGCAGAGCTTTCCAGTACCTCAGCTGGGCTGCTGGGCTGTGAATGTGGCCATGGAGGATGGAGACGCAGGAAGGAGTCATGGAATGAGCAAAAGATGAAAAACAGAAGTTAAGTGCTTAGTTGCAAGACTTAGTTCCTGACAAAGTGGCTGGGAGGTCAGCCAAAAGAAATGAAAGGAAAGAAACAAGCAGCAAGCTGGAGGAGGTTTATATTTGGTAAAGAGAAAACGTGTCAATACAAGGGTTTGGAGGTGACTGTGCAGAAGCAGAAGTGTAAGTGAAATAGCTTATTTTGATGTGACAGCATTTTAGGTAGATTTAAGGCAATAAGGTAAGCATTGATGGAAGGTTTCTATCAAGCAATTTAAGTCCCAAGTGCCTGAACAAAAGTTGTGTAACAAAGGGCATCAAGGGGATTCAAAGATGTTAAACAAAGGAAAACAAGCAGCACCATGTATAGAAAGAATTCATGAGGAGTGAGAAGTAGAGGGAGCATTTGAACACAGGAGCTTCAGGTTTTAGCTTCCCAGGTTACACAGTTTCTCACCCTTAGCAGGGAATGCAGACCAGAGCAGAAAAGAATAATTCCAGAGTCACCAAGAGAAAATTAAGAGAGAAAAGAGAGTGAGTGCAGTTAGAAGAAAAGAGGGATTAGATATTTTTTTTATTATTATTTTGAAGCTTTGGGGATTTTTATTGAGAAAAAAAATATTACAGAGGTAGCCAGAAATCAGCTTTACCAAAGCTCTATGTTGGTATTAAAGTTGTCAGAACAAGGAAGCTGAGAGAAGTTAAGGATATGAAAGTTGAGGTAGTAGCTGTAAACATCTATATGGTGAGGCAAAAAGGCATAATAATGAAAAACTATCAGGAGTTTCTAGAGGGGAAAGAGATATAATTCCATGCTAGAGGAGAGAAATAGCTAGAATACTAAATAACACAGCACATAATGTGATTAATGGGGCAAATATTTTTAACAGGTTTCAGTTAGTAATTGAAACCTTGCAAAAGACTGCACCCAAGAAACAAGATTATTTGAAGTCATCCTTGTTTCATGTCTTAATTTCATGCAATGACCGGAAATGATGCAGTTGTGCAACATCCAATAAACTTTTTTTTTTTTTTAATTAACTAAGAGATAAAAAATGAAGAGCTTTTACTGTCTGAAGTTTGTGAAGCAGCTGTTTACAGTGCATTCTGAGGTTGAGAGAGGTTTCTGGGATAAATCAAAGCCGGTCGCATGCTATGTGGTATTTTCACTGTGTGCTTGATTATCTAAGAGCACAGCAAGTAATCAAGAGTATCTTTCCAGCTCAGCAGAAGCTATTTCCACTTACTTTCTCAGAAAAAGAGGCTCCACTTCAGCTGAAGTCTCTACTGTAGCTGGAAAAATTGAAGGCTTTCTATTTTCCCCCAGGGGTTATGTGTTTTGCGTCCATCAGTAACCTAGCACATTACTAGCTACAGAAGTTTTGATGGGTTATGGGAACCTGTTTTTCCTCTTCCTCTTGCAAAACAGAGGATTTTATATTACTGTTCACAGATTAGATATACATTACTTTCACTGCTAAAATCCCTTTGTAAACATATGCTACTGTCAGCTGGCTGTGGGTGAGGCTCTCAGTGCTGGAGGTGGCAGCTCTGCAGGGAGCTGGAAGGCATCAGAGGAAAGGAAGCTCTTTGCTGGTGGAATGATGCTGTGCTTCTGGTGTTTTCCTTGCTCAGACAGCACTTTCCTGGCTCAGACAGGGTGAGGCACCTCCTTGCCACCAGTGCACACAGGCTGCACAAAGGGGCTTCCCAGCCTCACCACAGATGATGGAAGAAATGTAGCTCCTGCTCTCAAGCAGCTTCTTTCCTTAGTCCTGAAGTTCTCTGCAGGATAAGACTAGCATCATCTGTAAGTCCTTCTCCTTCTTCCCCAGTCTTCCTTTTTCCATTATAACCAAGATACCTGTGCATTTATCTCCTCTGGTATCTCATTTTCTGGAACTGGAAAGGCATCCAATGCCAGAATGCACACATCCACAATTAACTGACTAAACATTATTAAGTACCCAAAGTTCAGCCTGGAAATGCCTAACCACTAGAAACAAAGAGTAGTTGCAAAATATTCCCAAAAACCTGCTCCTTCACCTTAGTTATCCAATGCTCAGGAGTGCTAACTCTCCAGCCATACTGTATTTCCTCTCCTAATTTTTCCCATGTATTGAGAAATGCATGTATTCAAAATATCAGTTTATACACATCATCAGAAAAACATTTATTTGAAGTTTTGTGTAGATGAATTTATCACTTCAGGAAGAAGCCTTACATGGGATAGTACCTCCCAATATTTAATAAACAAAGGAAAAAAAAATTCCCATGAAAGCTACTTAATATAAAGAGTGCCATCTGCTGGCACGCTTGAAATGAGGCATTGTTCATAGGCTGAGAGGCTCAATAAAGTTTTATGTCCTGTTAAGTGCACATTTCAACTCTAAGCTGTTTCACACTTTCAGTTTTATTTATTCATGGCTTTGCCTTTACTGAATAAAAGGGCAGTGAAGCAGTCGTGTAGACAGCTCCTGTTGTGTGAACAACAGGGGAAAAAAGCAGCTTCTATTAGTTCACATTTTTATATTCAAAGTGTTTCTTCGTTGTTTTGGGAATTCTGTGTCTATTTTGCTTTTTAAATATTAATACATTTTTGAAACAATCATTTTGGAGTACCTGTAAATTAAAAATATAAGAGATTTTCTAAAAAAAATGTGGTTGAGACTTTTAAAAGTACCTACTTTCCTCTTCACCTTGTGCCAAATGTATTTGTTAACTATCAAGCAGCTTCAAAAATCCAACTTGCTGGTGTCAGGTTTAGAAGTATATTATTGATAAAATACTGCTGTATACCTACTTGGTTCTGTCAATTTTCTACAAAAGTCTGTGGATCAAGGCTTCCTTGATACTTAAATAGCTTTTAAAAATACTGCCTCCTCCATAACCAGGATAAAAAGAAAGTTGCCTTCAGCTGGCAGTGAGGTGTTGCCAGTGTCCTAGGTCCTGGGCTGCATCAATGAGCTGAAGAGTGAGAAGAACTAGAGGGGATGAGGATGGAGGAAAGCAAGAGATAGATAGTGCACTATCTTGCTAAACACTCTTCTGTCTAAAACCAGAGTAACATTGTCCTTTGCTAGCTCAACGACCATGTACCGAAAAGGTCTACTTTGGATTTCGGTGTTACCATTATTAGCAACCTTTGCACTGCAGGCTATATTGGAGAAGAAAAAAAAATCCTGGAAAGACTTCATTCACTGCAGAGACAAGATTTTTATTATTATAAGGCACTGGAGTTCAATTTCTGATTTCCAGCATGTTCACAGCAAAAGGTCTTCCTTGTAATTTTGAAATTACCGTTCAGATTACAGCTCACTCACACTCCCTTCCCTTACTTCTTTAGAGGACATTATGTGACAAAATGTACCAGACCAGTTCGCGAATAGTTAAGCTCCTTCCATATCTCTTTTCTAGTGCTAATAGCTGTTCTGTTTTGCTTTTCTTATAACATTGTTTCACATCCGACTCTTTGTTTGACTTCCTCCGCTTTGTTGTGTAGTTCCTATGAATTACTGAGGCAGTTTCCAGTTGAATCTCACTATCCAAATTAAGCACTCCTATTTTTAACTACCCACTTTGCTATTATGCTCACAGTATTTACTTGTTCTTTCTTGACCATTCTCTTATTAGTCAGGTTAGCAAAAATCCAAGAAGGCTACTTCATGAGGTACTTAAGCATCTCAAACTTCACATTGGTGCTTTCACCAATCCTGATGATACCCATTATCTTCCCAAACATTTGCCCTTTAGGTCTAGGATTTAGAAGAATTCCAACAAAGATCTTTGAACATCTTTCCCCATCTAGCACAGTTCTCTCTGAGCCACTCAAGCAGGATTGTTTTTCTTACAGTCAAGTGTCAGAGTGCAAGTGAAAGAATACTTCCCCAGCATCTTCAGGATCATTTTCACATTCATGCCAACCCCTCACAGCATTATGCTTAGATAGACTTTGCACCAGACCATTTTCTAGATCCACTCTGATGGCCATTCTCTTAATATTTCTTATCAAAAAAATAACCTTTCAGGTCAACCTGATGTTCCTGTGAAACTCTGGCCTTCTTGCTTACTTTTGTTTTCCACCTATCTGTTCTCTTCGCTTCTTCTTTTTTGGCTGTTAGCTCCTGCTGTTACCATTTACTCAATCTCCTTTTTTCTTGCTGCTCAATATTCTGTCTATAGCTGTTGCACCTCATCACTTCTTCCACAGAATAAACTCCTTCCACAGAACAAACTCCTTCCACAGAACAAACTCCTTCCACAGATTGCCTTCACATACAGGTATTTTCCTCTGCCTTGTCATTATTTTCATATACTTCTAGAGGTATCCTTTTCATCTGGGGATCTGCCAATCAACCCATCTGCAACTCCAGTTATATGCATGCTCTTTCCTTTCATCTCATCTGTCATCCACAAACGCATTTCTGTGCTCTACCTTCATTTCTAGCTGCATTTCAGGCTCACGTAGCTTTTTTTTTCCCTGAACATTATGAGATGACCCTTCATGCATATGTAAATTCTGTCAGAAACTCACTGAAGGATAACATACACCTTACAGCTTCTGCATCCAGCCATCTTCATAGTTTCTGTCATAATTTGGTCTTCTCCATTGGTATCCAAGTTGCTACAGTTTTTCTTCCTTACCCTAGGTTTAAAATCAAACAAACCATCTGCATAAAAGGGTCTTCTCCAAAATTCTTCTTTTACTAGAGTCTCACCAGCCTCTAGTTGCTTTGATTCTGACACCTTTTTACCTACGTTAGCCAACCACTTCATTTAGGGTTAACTATGATCAAAGGCCATGATCAAAGACTTCCTCTTTGTGCTGTTTAAACTAAGCCATATGGCTTTGCAACACAGCTTATCTAGTCTTGTTTGAACTGGTTGTGCACTTCCATGCACAGCAATCACTTCCAATCATAGTAAGAAATCCATGTGGATTTTCTGATGCACTTATGCCAAAGCTCACATTACAGTTACCCCAGGCAGAGAAGCTGCCTGGTGCTTTGGATATCTGAACCAGTATTTCACAACTCCCCTCTCATTCAACAGTAAATGCCTGGCAGGAGGTGGGCATGGTTTGCTTTTGAGATGTTGGCTTGGTGGTTTGGTTTTTTTTTTTAAAACAAAAAAGTATAATGTCAAAGCAGAGTGCAAGCAAGAACAAAAGTACAGGGTGATGCTGCTGATAATTTGAGAAAAAAATGCTGACAGTCTAAATTCTTCCTAAGGCAGCTGTTGATATTTATAAACACAGGAGTGGACTTAAAACAATAAAATGGTCCTCAGCCCAGCCACAGTGAGCTACCCACTGTAGACCTCTTCTGATATGGCCAATAATTTTCACCAAATATAGTTCATTAATTTTTGGATATTACTGATTCCCCCTTCACTGCTTTTTATTCTCAAAATAAAAATGTGAACCAAAATCTAAATTTGAACTTAACTCTCCAGATATAGAAGGTGAAAAAAGTGTCTTTTGCTTTACTTTAAAATGCCTACAAGCACTTCAGTTGCAGTATAAAGAACCTTTCAGGAAAAAGCAACCCATATTCATTATGTTACCCAACACTGCAGTATATTATAATAATTTATAGGAAGGTCATATCTGCAAAAAATCAAGACTGAGAAATAGAACTGGATATATATCCCTTGATGAACTTCAAGCATTTTCTACATCTGAAACTAAGATTCTTAAATCACTGAATCAGAAATTATTGCCAAGCTGACTGTGGACCCCATGGTCTTTTCTTAGTTTCAGTTACTTAATATCGTAATTTCTTATCTGAAGACCGAAGTGCTACATGTTAGACTTCACTTCTGGAGTTTCATTTTACAATAATGCACATAGTACCTAGCTAATCTTTACCATTTCTACCATGAAAGCATAATATTCAGAAAATACTAATGTGACAATGTAGCTTCTAGAACTCTAATAGCATGAACAGTGATATATTGTACTGTTACAGCTAAAACTTAGACTAAAGAATCAAAATAAAATGTTTATAAATGCCTTATATTAGACTGCCTGGTTTGTTATAAGGTTAAAAACAGAAAAGCTTGCATCTAGTCATTTGTGGTTGTTAAATAAGATTCTTTGTGACTTGCAAAAAAACTAGAACACAATGAAGAATTATCAGTGCATTCTCCACGGAAGTCATCTACATGTGTTTATTTAATAAACAGAAGATGGCTTTATTATACACATTTGATTTCCATATGCAATCGCCTCCTTATCTGTCACTTGTATCTAAGCAGGGTGCTTTATACAAATCTGAAAATGAAAAATTCAGAGCAGGGCACAGGAAACTCATTTAATGTCGAGTGCAGTCAAAATCAAGATTTCTTTATTTGTAGTAACAACGCTGTTAAATCAGAAAATTACTCTCCTTTTCTGCATGTCCTTCTTCCTTTACAATTCAGTTGTTTGATCATAAATTGTCGAGTGCAATGACTTGTCTCCTCCACTTTCCACACTGGCCGAGACAGATTAAAAACTCCGGCATACCACCAACCAGTCTCAGCATACCATTAGCATATATATGAGATTTGAGACATTTTCTAATATTCTTCAGCAGAACTCATCTGTCAGCCAGGTGATGAATTATAAAAACTCTTAGCTTGTTTAGAAAAGAGGGGGAGAGCGAGAGAGAGAAAGGGAAAGAGAGACAGAAGAGAAAAACACGATCCCACCTTTCTTTTTCATTTTACCCATCCAGCCTTGCAGTTAGTCATATAAATAAACACTAACCTCAATAAAAGGGACATAATGTGAAAGCTTTTAATACATGAGCAGCAGAGCACAATTAAAAGCTAATGGAAGTAGACAGAACTATAGAGTGGTCACTGATTTACATAAATAATTTTTAACACATTTTTCCCACCTGATATTAGAGAAAATTCATAAGGTGCACTATGACATTCACACAACTATCATAAACTGGTAAATCATCCTAAGGACTGTTTAGAAAATACTGGAATAATAAAAATGCCAAATTCATGCAATTCACAGAGGTTGTTTTTTTTGTAATCATTTATGAGTTCAACAAGTTTTCATGCACAGTCTGAAAATTTCATAGATTCAACTAAAAAAGATATTATTTCTTATTTGCACTTCACTAACCTTTTGGGATATTTTTTTCCTGACTAGAAGGTGGAAAGTGAACAATGATATCTTGTGACTTAAATGAACAAACCTATGTGCACTATGAGTAGGAAATAGCAAATACATGATGTCACAAATAATAACTACCCTTCCAAGTATGTCAGTAGGTAATAACAGATTATGATTATATTTGAAAACTATCAAATTGCTACATGAATGCTTTACATTAAATAAGGGTTAATATTTATCATAATAATTTACACAATCATCAACTACCAATACCATTTGTAGCATCTGATACTAAATAAAAAAACATTTCTATTTCCTGTGGACTCTTGGAATTACAGCTGGGTAAATATTAAAAAATATATACGTATATTTTTCCATAGAAAAGAACTCTCAGGAACAAAGCTTTTCACAAACTCTAGGAGAAATTTGGCAAATACTGACAGTTAAAAAAAGGAGAAAGGAGATTTTTTTAATGTTATTTTATTTCATGCCAACATTTTTCAGTTGTTAATTTATAAGTGTGCCAAAAGGGAAAAAATCTTATTCAACATTTGTTTTCAAAAAGGTATTTTTGTTTAAAAATTAACCTACCCAGAAAAAAGGAGAAAAACATTTAGAAGAAATAAAAGCAACTGAAAATGAAATAAAGCACTTATTTTTTATGTGAGTCGTACCAAAAATATAATAATAAGATCATAGCATCTAACAGTGCAAGTATAACAAAGGCCACTTAAAGGTCTTTTAACAAGAAGTTTTGTTAATAAATGTAAAAGTGAAACAATGCATATACTAACTTGCTTTTTACTCGTAAGTACCTTTGAGCTTTGGGGGGGCTGATATCAACTACAGAATAAAGACTTGATAATTTTTTAGGTTGGAATGTGTACAGAAAAAGTGATGGATATATTTTGGTAGATAATTTGATAGAAAGTTGGGATACCATAATATTAACAATAGTATGGTATTTGTGTTAATGTACAAGAGATGTGTATCAGAGAGTAAAGGTTTAGCCAGTAGAGTGAAGACATCTGTACATATATGGACTAAGAAATTAATGTATATAAATTATCTGAAGTGTAAAATAGCATGTTTAAGAAATAGGTATTTGGAACTGATATTTTTTTCCTACTAAGCTAGTGAGAATACAAGCCATTTTTCCCATTGGAGCACTTGTTCCAATTTTTAGTGATATATAGAGTTTATTCGTACCTGTCTTGGTTTCCATTGTGAAGATGTACTCAATGTCATTATTAACAATTGCGTTTAGAAAAATGAATCAATTTAAGGAACAGATGTCTAACTAGTCCTTTCTCTACCTGATAGTCACCAACTGGTAACAATACATCAGGTTTTTTCAGGTGTTTCATTTTGAAAATGATAAAATAATTTTTCAAATTTTACGTTCAGAACAAATACTTCCATTTACTATCAAAGAAAAGCAACAGGATACTACTAGATACATTAATATTAATTAATTAATAATTTAATTAATTAATACTCTACAATATAAAGGTATATATATACAAACTATGCCCTAATAACAGCACAATAAGACGTGTAATGCAAAACATTACTGTATTGCCAGGTTTCACTGAACTCACAGAAAAGTAACTGTGACATGGATATCCAGATGTTTCCTTGTCAATTTACACTGAATATATTCAGTGAAAACGCTAACACAAGAAACATTATACTGAGGTACTTCCTCTTGTTTTTCATTTAATTTTGGAGTTAAAACTAAGGCCTTTTAAGATTCTGAAAAAATCTCCCTGAGCACTACAGAAATGTGTCCTAGGACTAAAAAAGATAGCATTGGAAACCAAAACAGATGTTCTTTCAAGACTGCAAAGCCAGTGTTGTAGATTTAAGTGATCTGGATAAGTTGCAAGCTCAAACTTTCAGAGATGTGCCAGCAAAACTTAGCAGTAAAAATCTGGTTAATATTAAAAGCAGAGATGCTTTTTCAACATAATCCTAAATGGATTTTTTGTATCTCATTTTCTTAGGTAGCTTCAGTGAAGAAGTGGAATGAGAAAAAACAGCATGTTTTTACTGTCTTCATTAAGAAAAAGACATGGGAAAAAAACCCCAAACCTATAGGTCTAAATCAAGTCCTAGAATGCTCATATTTATACTTGATTATAATTAGTAATGGAATATTGACTATGGTGAAATCAACTAAGAATATGGAATCTAAACTGACTTAAATTAACTTTTTAAGGTCAGGCACATCTGCTGGTCAGAGCTGGAACAAAGATCTCACATTTACTTCTGAGGAAGCTTGAGTCTACAAAATAGAAACTGCATTTTGCTTTCAGTGCATATGATATATACTTGGTAGCTTATGCTTTAACAAACAAATTTAATTCAGCCAAGAAAATGGTTAATTCTTCACTGATCTGTTCTAGTGTTCCCAGCCGTACAAAGCAAGAATGCTTGTACAAAAAGAAGAGAACAAAGCAGAGGCAGTTTTATTCTATGATATAATATTAAGCAAGGTTATTGGCTGAAGAAGTCTTTTATCAATGCAAAATTCCAGGAGGAAAAAATATCACAGAAAAGATGTTATTGGCACGTTGATAAATGACATGCCTACTTAACTGGGATCACTGCCAAGGGACAGATCCAGTTTCATGCAGGGTTTCAGTTCCCTTTAACAGCACCAGCAGATAAAGCAGCAAGCAGTTTATTTTGTGGTGCTTTGAGATCTCTCCGTATGTGGAACAGTAGGATAAATGTCCTTCTTTAGTCATGCTATTATTGATCATTTTTGTATTAGTCTTAACAAGCCAAAGTCACCTTAATATAGATTTTATACATGTTGCAATTGATTTTAAAATTTTAAGTATTTACCTGGATGATGTTTAAAATAATTTCAATAATCTAAACATACTGGAAATTAATATATCATAACCAAGATATCTGTTAAATGCATATAGGTACCTTTCAAATGTGCCTATCAATGCAAAGACAACAATATCAGACACTTCCATTGCTACCACAATGGTTTTTCCCCATCTTAAGAATAACTCACAGGCACAGTGGTGTTTTATCTGAGCTTCCCACTAAATCCCTGAACCCAAGACCATGTTCTAAAACTGGCCAACTTCAACAACTGAGAGGAAACCTTACAAAAAGTGGTTCTCTGCCTAGGTATTTTTCTATTTAGGAAGATTATTGATCCAGCTCCTCTCTGAACTATGCCATTTCCCATCTGGAAGAGCTTGGAGAAGGAAGAATTCACATTTAAGACCAGTTGTGTTTATAAGAAATTTATTATGCTAGTGGAAAACAGTAAGAGACTGCATTCACAGACAACATGTCTTTAAAGCCACCTTTTCAAAGTAAATTATCAAAAAGTAACCAATTCAACAGAATCTGCTGAATCAAATTCCCCTCTCATTGTGAGCTCTTCTGTTATCTGTTGTTCTGTCTTTCATTTTATCTCCTTTTCCTTCTTTGTTTTTTTTTGTTTGTTTGTTTGTTTGTTTCCTTTGGCTGCTTAATAAACAGTCCTTCACACAATAAATGGATCCCCACAGCCTCCCCTTGCAGCTGAATACTGTAATCACTAGGCTGGAAAATTTCTCTCTCTCAAACTACTCTATGCACAGTGGTGCAGTTTTAATAGGAAGGGAGAAAAGAGATTCCAGCTCAGCCTCTCAGCAGAGAGCATTGTAGGAGATACTGATTTGAAGTCTTTCAGGCAGTCAGCTAGCTCAGACTTCTCAGTAATGCCACCAAAAATTAATTTTGCCTTCTGGACAGTACCACGGGAGCAGGACTCTCTAGCCATGGGTAAAGAAAGTACAGGGAGAAGTGGCATCAGGTCTGAGGAGCGGCAAGGAGCTCACGGCTCCTCTCCTGTCTGCACCAGCGAGTGACACAGTGGCACTGAGTAGGTATGGATCCCCGCCAGAAGCAGTGGCTGCCCCATATGTACTTACCAACAGCAGCCAACCAAGTTACAGTCAAGTTGCTGCTCTAGACAAATGTTTGCTTTGCCTGCTTCTAGAGATAGTCCCGTCAACAGCAAAGGCCTTTCATTCTTTATAGGGTTTCTCTGATAAATCTTTCTGACCACACAGCCTGCTCACCAAACATGCCTGTGCAATGAAGCATGACTTAGGTTAAGATAATGGGGAAATGAAGGGCCAGCAGTTGGAATCATATAACCTCCAAAAACATAATATAATCTACCCTAATTTACATGCAGATTAAATGTGCAGTGTGAAAGATATAGAAAAACCCCCACAAATCCTGCTCTTGCCTGCTCCCTGCTTACATAAGACTAACACTTTACAAAACTATTTCCAAAAGTCAAATTTTAAGAAAAGGCTGATGCATTTTGTACATATTATTACACCCAAAAGATTGCACATCATTCTGCACTGAAAGATACAGGAATACCAAGACTTCTGAACAAAGTATAAGAGGAGTAGATTTGATGCTCATCTTGCCTTTAGTAACAGTTAGTGTTTTGCTATTTTAGTGCAGTTTTTTGTTATAATGAAAAAAAAAAGGGGGGTACAAAGACACAAATGTTACAGTGAATCATTGAAATTTCTGTATATTTTGTTCCATCAGATGTATTTAATCTGAACTATGGAAATGTTTCAGACTTATTAAGTTCTATAATACAAAATAAAGATTTCTTAGATAAAAATGGGGTTTCTTACAAAATGTTTAGTCTTTTAATATTATAGGAACTCCTTAAACTATTTTCAAAATATACTGGTAACAGGCACAGAAAAGTAATCCTTGTTAAAAAAAAATGCTGTCCTCTCTGGCTAGACCTTAAAACAATCTCCAGCTAGGACAGAATTCTGTAACCTTCAGATTCCAGGAAAGTATATCTCTGTAATTCAAATGAAACAGAACTTTGGGAGTCAAGAAATTGAAGGAGAACAAAAATATCAGGCTAAAACAAGGGCTGACTCCAGGCAGGAAGGGGTAAATGAAGTGGAACTGGAAAATGGGGCTGAAAATCTCAAAGTTGAGCAGTGGAAAGCACAGTAGTGCAGCAGAACAGAGAGGAGCATCCAGCAGAAAAGGTAACCTCTGTACTCCTTGGTTCTACTACACTGTCTGGAGAATCAGGACCAACAAGTAATATCTCATTTACTTTTATTTTTTAACACATGTTCCTAATTTACTGGGTTTTCTGGAAGTTCCAGGAAAACAATTTTTTCGTTATAAACTGAACATTCATGGATGCTGTTCTGTTTTTTTTTTTTGCTCAGATAAGGTTAATTTTCTTCTTAGTAGCTGGAAAGCACTGTGTTTTGTTTTCAGTGGGGATAGTTACAAGAAGAATGATGATATGGTACAAGGACATGGTGTTTGGGTAGTTTGCAAGTGCAAAGGACTGGGGAGGAAGTTAGCAAAACCAAGAATTTACAGTGGGATATGCCAATAAGATATTCCATATCGTATTATGTCATGTTCATTATATTAACCAGGGCTGACTAGAAAAATGGGAGGGATTCTCTAGGGAATTGCTCGGGCTCACTTTTCCAGGATTGCGATTTTGGTTTCAGGGTTCCTTTGAGCTCCTCTGATATCATTATCAGTGGATGGTGAGCAATTGTACTCTGCATCACTTATATATATAGTTGTTGTTATTATTATTATTATTATTATTATTATTACTTAAAAAATATTTTACTCTAATTATTAAATTGTTCTTATCTCAACCTACAAGTCTCCTTACCTCTACCCCTCCAGTTCTCTCCCCTGATTCCCTGTGTCTTGTTTGACTGCCAGCCAAGTTAAACTATGACAATGCCCACTAAAGACATATTTCCAAAAAGGCTACATTGCTCAACTCTGCTGGCATATGAGATACTCTGCTTTCATCCAGAGGGGGCTATATCCTCAGCATTCACAAAAGCATTTTACAGCAAGCTCCTTATGGATTTCAGTTGTTAGATTCTACCATTTGTTATCCTTCCTGGCTTATTTTCCTATGCAGAAAGATTACTTTAACAGGTCTCAAGAACATATGTTTAGTGAGGACTTTGGTCAGGATAGCTATGGAATTCTCACACTAAGAGTTTTCATGCTTGCATAAAGTCGAAAAAGTAATCTGTGGTAGAATACGGCAGCTATTCTAGGAAAAGGTCTAGTTCAGACTCATGGAATTTGACATGCATGCGTTTTTTGGTTTTAAATTGTGCTTTAAGATGCCGATCATATGAGTGCCACCTGAACTGAGATGAAGACTCAGTGAATCTCTGACAAATGTCTGCTCTCCAGCTCTAGGTCCAGGGGTGCCTACAATCAACTCGTATCTCCATTTTGGATGACAGAGTTTCCTAAGCACTGAGACACTCATGCAAATTCATTACACTTCTCTAAACTAACATCTTAATCTGTGATGGGACTGAGAGATGGTTGAAGATGCATGTAACTGTCTCTGTTCCACGGTGCACATACAGGCCTTTCCTAATACACTTGGACAATGATTAATTTGGTCCAGCTCAGAGTTCAAAACACAATCATAGGCATGGTAAAATAATCTTCTTTTCTAGTAACAGTCTACCAGACAGCTCATTCAGCTAAAAGCTAAGGGACCAAAGTGCTAGATACTCCTGCAACCTTCAGGAGTTGAAATCCATAGCTCTCACCTTCCTGGAAAAGACCTTTACCTCTGGAATACTGATAAAGCTTAGGACTGGTCCACCTTTCATCCTACCTGAGGAGGTGGGGCCACTGTCAGGAAGAAAAAGATGGGCTGAATTACTTCATATGCAACTTTGGCTCAGTTCACCCAATTTACAGGGGCAGTAATACTCCATGTGCCATTGTGTCATGTAGCCCCGCATCTAGCTTTAAGGGTACTTCATCCTTTGTGTTCTTATCACTTCATTGGCTAGATAGATAGGGAGTTTGGATAACTAGTTTATGTGTTTTCAAGTATCTTCATTAGGACCAGAAGTCTGTGTTCATTGAGGTGGTGTGTGTCTAATATGGGTCATCTGATCCTGACTATGATTCCAATCTGCTATGGTCTAAGTCCACTGTAACAACAGAAGAACACAGGCTAATATCATAGAGACCCTAAAAGAGATAGTATATTTCAAATCTTCATTTGAAAAATGATAAAACACACCTAATGGTTGTGAAAGGAGAGATCAAAATTATTCAGTGATTACAGTTGCTGTTAGTTCATTCCCAACATAGCAATTTATTACTTCACCCTCATGTGTATCCCTTTCAGAAATCATCAGAAAAAGTTTAGCACATGGTTGGATTAATAATGCCATCTGGAATGGTAGACATCTCTTTGTTAGCAAGAGAAGATGTAAAGCAAACATCTATCAAGACTATCAAAGACATCAGATCTCTTCAGGTCTATTTGCTACTGGCAAATGCAAAAGAAGAACAAATCACTGCACTAGTAAATAAAATGTTGATAAAATTCATTTAAGGAGTTACATCTCCTTGGACAATATATGCAGGTAGCCATTTGACTCAGTCTGTTTCTTCACAATGCACCCTACAATGTTCTGTATAGTGGGAAGAGTGCTTCATTGACCACTGTAGCAGTCATTGTTTGCCCTTGGCAGGATCCTCTTCATTAGCCAATATCATAATTTAGCTATAGAAGTTGTTATTATTAAATAAAGCTACTAAGACATTTATGAACTTAATAGCAGTGAACTTGAATTATATATGTAAATAATTATTAAGATAAATGAATTATCTCCAAAGGTACATTAGTGTTCTACCTTTTATATCAGCTTTCTGGCATACTACGTATATGAATGTAGAAGTCAGTGAAACTACACCTCATTGGAAGCAGATCTTCTAGTTTTACCTCCCGGTAAAATTTAAGAGAATTGTGTAGGATGGACAGATTGATGATATTTACAAAGTCCTCTCCTATGCTGTCACAGACAATCTTATGGGATCAAGGATACGGCCCGAAGAAAGGGAATGTTTCTTTGCACAGTGCATCTATCAAATCAATATGTATCAATTTATCTTTCTTCTACCATAATAAATTAACAAAAGCAAATTTCATCTGGCAAACAAAACAGTCGGAAGACTGGCACTAGACTATACACAGTTACACTCTGACTCTGTTTTACTTCTCAAATGTGAAACTTTCTTATAAAAATGGTTCCATGACTATGGAAATGTATCTGCATTCTACCCTCTCCCAGCCTATTAAGGTGACTGATAGACTGCAGATTACAGTGACTTGAAAAAAAATTACTTTTTCAGTATATATATATAAAAAAGACATTCAGAGAAAAGAAATGAAAAAACCTCACCTTTTCAGAAAAAACAGAAAGCAACAGAAGCTTTGGAACAAGTGCTTGCCAATATAAGGATTTCATGCTTTTGTTAATTAAAGGAACAAAGAAAAAACAGTGCAGTAGGCTGTATCCCACATAACAGCTTCTACTAATAAAAAGTAATAGACAATTTCCTGCATTCAATTCTTTTGAATACTATTATACAAGGTAATAGAGTTTTGGAAATGGAAGTCTTAGCAGCCTGTCAGAAAGAGCTTTCTTCCACTTTTTTTTATTAAATGACTAAGTGCAGCAGTCTGTGTCCTATCTCTCCCTCTTGCATCTATTGGATTGTATTATTTTACATTTTGATTGAAATGATGTCACCAGCAGATAAAAGCCTGGCCCAGGCATTGTAATTGAATCAGCCAGAGTTGTTTATTCTAGTGATCTACAGCGATGCTTTCCTTGTCCTAACACAGAATACATAAAAGATCCCCTCTTGTTTAACATGCTACTGATTAGATCTATTTTTTATAGAGGAAGGAGGAATCAAATTGGGGGGTCGAGAGAGTAAGAACTGGAGTTTGAGGGGGGGAATTGGAAAAAACAGATGAGAAAAGACACCATCTGCAAAACTTTCCATGTGTGACTGAAAGTTTAAACAAATAAATTTCACATGACATCAGTACCAGATGCAAACAAATTTGATTGACAACATTTAAACGACAGTTAATGGGAACTTGTACAATTTTGGGGAGGTTTTTCATGCTCATTTCCTAAATCAGATGCTTATTCAAGGTTTTCTTTAAAAAAAAATGCTTATCTTGGAAGAGAAATATTTAAAATTAGTAAATTTTTAACTGCTATTTAATATACAGTGTGTTGAATAATTAAATTATTGTTATTGACATTTCCATTTTCAGTTAAAAGATTTTACATTTAATAGATTAGAACAACATTTGAATTGAATGTATTAAGGATAGCCTGTGACTGTAATTACTGAGAATTACCTTTTACAAAACGTCACAACAGTCAGAAGCAAAAAAAAAAATCTATTAGAAGAATCTTTCAATTGGCAAGTTCTGACAAAATTTACTTTCTTTGGTTATTATTTTAAGAGAAAGTCTGTCTGATGCTAAGTGTTGTTCCTTTTTTTGTCATCACCCCCTTGCCACAGAAGCCTCCGTGAAATAATGAAAAACATGCCCTAATACATGTGATGTGTACACCTTCACACAAAACTTCTTCAACAACATTTTTGGTGGTGGTGAGTTTTTTGGGTTTTGGTGTGGTGGTTTTTTTGTTTTGGTTTTTTTTTTCACTTCTATGTCTTTCCTCAAAATAAAGTACAATCATGAGGTTTAGTAGTAGTGCCAAGATGAAAATAAGCTGAACTCATCAGGCAATTTGCTGAAATGTTTTTTACTTGAAACCTATGCTTTTATTTTTTTGCCTCAAATCTGGAGCTGGGAGCTTATTTAGTTTGCTCTTTGGGATTTCTGTATGAGAAGGCAGGAAACAAAGATGTAATTTCAGAAAGTATTTTTTTTTAATGCATAAATAAATTATTTGAACACAAATACAAATTTTATTTTACAAATACATAGAATTAATAAAATATTGTCATGGAAATGGCTACTAAATAAAATAATGAAAAAACTTAAATTTGGGAAATTTTTTTAATCTATTTTTTTAAAATACATGCAATAGCTGTACAAGACTATTTTCTACTAGTGAAAAATAAAGCCAACAAAAAGGGGGGTTTTTTTAAAGTAGAATAAAATATCTCTACCCGTCTCTATACATACCTTAATTTTAACAGTATTTCCTGAATATTCCCTAAAATGTATAAATAAAAATACATTTCCCATACCATTTACAGTCTATTTAGCCCTCCTAATAGCTGCATGACAGAATTCACCCGTAATAATTGCTGATACCTAACAAATAGACCTTTGAGACTTTCAGATTTTTTGAATTCATTTGTTCTCCTGAATGTATCATTATTTTAAAGTATTTGGAAAACATACTTTTTAATTTTTTAGTCAGTGATGAACTCAGAGCTGGGAAGCTACAAGATGCACTATCCATATTTATGAATGTGTGTGTTTGGAGTGTATTTTAATAAATGTATTTTAACTGAAGGTAACCCTTCAATATACATTTATTAGACCAAGTTGGGTAATATGCTTTTCAGTTACCTTTGTCTTCAACACTGCTACCCACTTTTAAAGTAAACATTTCATAAAAACTAAACTGAAATGAAGAACAAATTAATTCAGATCTGTCACTAAGAATTATAAAGCAAACTCATAACTTTATTTATATACAAATATTATGTATCATAGTTGGCCTTGTAACACAGAGACAAACTGTTCTGTGGCCACATAGAGACATCCAGGCTCACCAAGGCACCAACCCATATTCAGTCCCCTGAGCTGCTTAAATAGAATTTGCATCACAGAGGTTACACATTTGGACTCAGGGAAAAAAAAAAAATGTAGGCAATATTGATTTAGCCTCCCTTCAATACTCTCCAGCAGCTGCCTCAGGAAATAGCAGTCAGAGGAACATCCCAATATGCCATGCTTTTTTTCACCATCACATTACTTTCTTGTTAAAGCATAAGTGGTTGGCACAGGCAAATTGATTTCAATAAAGGAAAACCATTGTGAACATGAACTTCAGTATCCAATACATCTAAACACAAGCAGAGCTTTATTTATAATTCAAAGATGCAGAACTAACTTTTTAATAGCATTTTTAATCATTTTTGGAGCTTCCACTGTGAATTCCTGTGATGCTTGGATGTCTGGCCTACATCCCAATACCATCAATGGGATTCTCTAATTTAGTAAGAATTGGTTCAGACATTGTCAGCAGAAAGGTGTAAAGAAAAAGAAAAGTCTGTATTTTCATTTTTTATTTCTAGTCAGTCTTTTAGAGTATTTTTCCTGTGAGATTTGCATCCACAAGCATATTTGGTATACTAGTTTTGGACTTTGGCAAGCCTATAAAAAGTAAACTAAACTTTCAAACCTATTCAAGCTTGCTAAAATAAATGTAGGCTGGTAAAAAAACTTGACTACGTTTGTCAACAAATGAAAACAGTGACCAGAAAACAGGCAGATGGAAATGGGCAATGACAGCCAAACAGTAGTGCATGTGTCAAAAATGCAGCAAAATCAAGTCTTTAAATATGAGATTGATGATGCATGGGTGTTTGCTTGATTTAAATAATGAGATTTTAAAAGATACTCAAATGCTGGAAAAGGCATAACGGACCCTACATCCTGCCTTCCTCCACTGCTCTAAGCATGCAAAAGTCATCTGTAATAATCAACAACAAGATCACATAAGAGAGTAATTTGTTGGAGTTTATGGGTGGGAGTGACAAAACTGAAGTTCAGAACAGCAAGGGTTTCAGATGAAGTAGCATGCTTTTAAATTTTGGAAAATGTTTTAATTTCTTTCTTAAACCATCTAATTCAGGAACCTGAAATGAGTGCATAGCTTGTACTGGTAGACACATTACTAATATTTCTGGTCTTTCTTTAACCACAGAACCAGGCTTGAATACAAAAATAAAAAGAGAAGCAAGATGCTGAAATTTCAAGTATATCCTATCTCTAACCAAGGTATGGAATACAGAAGGAAAATGTTTTTTGATGATAAGAAATGGCAGTTTCCTTGATCAATTGTCTTGTTTTGGATACAAACAATATCTCACAACCTAAATCCAACTCTTTCTATAGCAACTTGAATAAGAAACCAGATTTTAAGAAATGTTGTACCCCAGCAGACTCCTCTGAAGTCAATTATTTAGAAAGGTAATTGAGGAATATAACACACTATCCTGTTTTTGAAAATTCTGATCCAGATGATTTAAATAACTGTCAAGATAGCCAAGTACATGTAGGTCTTCCTGCTTTTTCTCAGAAGTGGTACTTCAGCTGTGATTTGTCTTTCTTTTAAAAATAATTAGGCCTAGCAGCTACTTATCTCCTTCATAAAATCAAAACAAAACCAAAAAACTGTGCTACATTCTTACCAGTAAGTAACGGTAAGAAAATCAGTAAAAATACAGATGCTGTAGTCTTTAAGGAGTTACTATACACTAAAACAAATGTAGAGATATGAATAATTCTTTGGCTATAGATATATATGCATATATACACATACATGCACATACACATCAGAAAAGCATAGAGCGCAATTTCCTTCTCTAATATTTATGAAATGAACTAAAGATTAATTAATTGCATTGAACAAAATGTGAATACTTAATAAAATACGTTGCAGCTGAGATAAAAGATGTTTGTGTAGCATATTTTTTCACCCAAAGAAGTGCGAATATAAAAAAAAAGTTTACATGTCATCCTGTTCCATCTTTGCATGTACTTGCTCTTTATCTCTAAAGCAGCATACGTTCCATAAGAGAGGGGGTTGCCATGGTATCTGCACTTTAAAAAATTGAATAGCAGATCTAAAAGAAGCATAAAATCGATTTAACAAGTTGTCATGTAAGTTACCCTGGCCCATAGGATGAAGTCTATGCACTTTTTTCTATATAAAAATGTTAATTTAAAAAAAAAAAATCAACCTAATTGTAATTTTTCAGTCACAGAGCTAAATATGCTGCTTGTCATTAGGTTTGTCTCATCAACTTACAAATCATTTGGGTGTGCATATAGAAAATATATAGCTTTTCAAGCAATTTTTTTCAATTTCTCTTAAAAAAAATACAACAAAAAATGCAAGTAGTAAAGAAACAACTCTAAGCAGTGATCCTAAAAAATAGGATAAAATGTTGTCACACAGTTGGAGACACAAATAAACCTTACTTTAAAATTCATTGCTTTAATGAAGTTCTTATTCATTCTAAGGAAAACAGGTTTTAAGAAAATGGGGTTTTTGGTTTTTTGGTTTTTTACTACTCTGAAGAGATGGATTCACAATTATAATTTGAGACTTATAGCTGCAGCCACAAAATAGTCATTCTCATTTCCAGTGCCCAGTCTGCAGGGGCAGACCTGCAAGCAATATAGTTTCACAGGCAAATTAGAGAAACTGTGTTTTTAATCTTTTTTTTTTCTTTTTTTTTTATTTTTTTCTTTTTTTTTAAAAAAAGAGACAAAGATAAACAGAAGAGCAGGATGGGTGGAAGATGAAAGTTTGTTCCAAAACTATATCCTCTCAACTTCCCTTCAGGATAGGTTGCCACCAACTCCTTGAACAAACCCCAGACAGAATCATTACCTCTGCCAAAACACACTCCTTGGCAGAGTACAGCCTTTGGGAAAAGGTCAATGTTACCTAGCAACTACGGAAAGCCAGTGCCTTTTTATAAATTAACCCCTTCATATGAAGCTTTGGTAGCATCTCACATCACAAAAGGACTTCCTATTTTCTGCACAAAAGACACTAGGAATTTTATTTTCAGTTTCAACGGGTTCAGCTGTCAAAAGTTGTCTGATGAAATCATGGCTGAACCTGGAAATTCTTTTAAGAATTGGAATTGTTCAGTGGAATATAAATCCTAACTATGCTCAAATAGTATTATGCTGATCTCTTGTAAACCCTTACAAAAATCAAAAGCTGCTTCACAGAGTTTTCAGAATTTTATATACCAAGTTTCCACCTCTGTGGCCTGGCTATAGTTAGGTCCCAGAATGGAAGAGTCATAAAACAAAGACCTGGTGGATGTTGCAAGGCAAAGTCCACACAGGAGCCACAGACACTTCTCCCTCTGCGAGGTGGGTGTGCAGTCTCATTGACTTGCTCTCCACTGTTTTGAAGGTAAAGTCCATATTGAAATAGGAGGTGGACATGGCTGGATGTGACTAAGGGAATCTCTTTGGATCAAGGATCCCAAATAACTGACATTCAAGGATTATGGTGCTCAAGAAAAATGCCAGAGCTGTCATGCAGGGGAAAAGCAAGTCCGTTAGGGAATGCAGGCAGAGACAGTGCCAAGAGCAACTAAGGAGAGGACAGCCTCTCTACCTGACACTTTATCACATCCTAGGACCCAGTCATGGCCCATTATTTCTCTAGGTTTGCTCTCTCTCAAAGAAGCATCTCTAGGTTAACAAACTATGCTTCAAATGTATATACAGTTCACCTATGAACTGGCATAACTGGCATGTGTAACCTGAGGAACTGGGAGTCTTCCAGCCATGTCTATAACATGATGCACTAGAAGAAGCATCAGAGAGCTGCAAGAGATCCAGTGGTTGGATCACAGAACCGTCATTGCTGTGGGCTGTACCAAAAAGCACAAGTGTGCTACTTTTTAGACACAGCCATTACCTGCATACGTCTTCTGTTATTTTCAGAGGTTAAGATGAGATAGAAACATTTTGCTGAAGTTGGGCGAGAAGCTGAATTACCATTTTTGCTTCTTACAATTTGCTGAGCAAAGACTTCCTGTCCTGTAAGGCAAGTTCACATCATCAATACCTCATGTGGAAAATCAGGAAAGTATAATTAACATCCACAATCTAGAACATTACCATACTTACACAACACAAAGTATTCTACTGGATTTAAATCCAATGTCTTAACCCAAGAGCTCCCAGCTTCTCTCTGCCTGCAGTCTGGAACCTAATTTATGGTAGAAAAATGCAGTCTTGTTCAGCTATTCTCTATCCAGAAGTAAAACTCTCTTGATTTTAATCTTAGTTCTATGTCAGTGAGAAATACATCCAGTCAGCTAAATAAAAACTTAGGGTCCTTTCATGACATGAGTTTAGGACAACAGGTTGATCTCTACATCTCACAGCGTTTTGCAAAAGTACATATGTAAGAGTAAAAATATATTTCAGACAGAAAAGCCAATTGCATCAATTTTGTACACTCCATTTTACACTCAATGTCCTTTTCCAGGAAAAGGCAGCTAAACAGTGATGTCCATACCCATTTTGCAAGACTGTAAATAGCTGGCTTGACACTAGATGCACACTTGCCATCCATTCAGCACATTGCTGCAGACTAGTTGCGCATTCTTCTACTTGCCCATTGAATGGATCAGTGAGTCAAGCAGATGAGGTCATATGTAGACAAGAAGTGTGAGAAAGAAAAAAGTGTGGGACACTAATCTTTAGGAAGCCAGATTTCACCAGAGCTACTGTTTATGTATGGAACAAACTGATAGAATTTTTTTTTTTTTAAAGGAAACCTAGAAATATCACAAAACTGTGACTTCAGGAATACATCTAAACCCAACCACTCCACCTGAAACATGGCAAACTGTTGATAAAATTTGTAAAAGATGGCAAACCCAACTGACATGGCATGAAAGGAATTCAAGATTCCAGAAAAGTCCTTTTGACTTAAATGGCATTTCATATTTTATTTTCCATATTATTCTTCATCTAATATTTTATTTGTATTTTTTATTACTTTGGACTCAGCTCATCTTTATACCAACTCAGAACAGTTCATTTTGTATCCAGTAAGGCATTAAGTATTTCAAATTACTCCATCCAACACATTACACACAATAGGTTTGTCGGCAAAGGACTGTCCATTTGACTAGTCTATTATGTCCTTCTTCAAGTGTCTTAGTCTTCACTGCTTCTTAATAACCTAATTAATTTTAGGTCATCTGCATTCCTCATCACCATCCTGCTTCTTTTGCAGGAAGAAAATGTATGGAGTACCAGTGAAACCACCATAACTAATGTCAGGATTTTCTTTTTAAGAGGTTTGATAAATTGTCTAAATATATATGTGCTTTGAGTTACAGGACTCATTAAAAAATAATCCTTTTTTAAGTCTGAGAACCATAATTAGATCATGATTCGTGTCTGTCAAATTGCCTTTTTTATATCACTAGTTTAAGAGTTTAATACATAACACATGATAGACCCCAGGCCTTCTCCAGAGCCACTTTGGGTTGGATCCATGAAGAAGGGAAGGGTGGAATTTATTTTAAATAATCTTTGAGGCCTACAGAATAGTCATCAACATCTGAACTACTCATTTGTTATTTTCTATAGCCAGTGGATGGAAAGGCAATTCTGGAATACAGATCACCTTATGCAAAGGTAGATGCCTCAGTTGGATAAGAGGAGGGCAGGGCAGCCCTGGTGTGCTCACTGGCTCTAGGATGGAAGGCCAAATCTGAAGTTAGGTAGAATCAGCCACATCTCAAGGGTTCAGAAGATGTGTCTACCTGCAGGTCATTCTCTGGACGTTATCTGTAACAGCTTTTGTCTTGAAACAAAAGCTCCGTGTCTACCTTGTAAGCCTAGCAGGAATAAAGCATGACGTTATCTTTTACATACTTCATATATTAGTTAGGTTCCACTTCGGTAAGCCAAGCCTACACAAAAGTCATCAACTGAAGTACAGCATGGGTCCTAATCCTGCTGCTTCTTTAGAAGGAAGTATATTTTCCAGAAGACAAAATTCAGTTAACCTTTCAAAAATGTCTGTCTTAGAGAAACAGAGCGTATATACACATAAATATTTATATGCCTATGCATACATAAACACACATACATATATCTATATGTACACACATATATATATGTTTGTGTGATGTAAGCCAGTAGAAACAATATTACGGGCACAGAACCAAAAGCTAGACACAGCAGAATTAAGTTTACAAACCTAAGTGATTTTGGGGGTGTTTAAGTACTATTTTGATACCTGTCTTCAGTTAAAAACTTAGCACAAAAGTTTTTGATGATATTTTCATTAACCTTAATTTTTTGAGGTAATTTATCCTTAAATATCTTAGTTGCTATAAATTCGCAATGCTCTGGGTTTTGCCCTGCCTATCTACTTCCATGTAGTTTTTGTTTGTGTTGCTGTTTATTTTCTTACTCTCCCATCTCAATGTTGTGACTTCTCTCTTATTCCGTGTCATTCCCCTTAGAAGGCTGGACAAACAGAGACAACATGGAAATTTTGAGAACAGAAAAGAACAATTAAAAATACATATCCCAAGGGATTCCTTTAAACTATTTCTCATGAAAATGCTGATTATGCATAATAAGCTCTTTGTGTAGAGGTATAACATCTCATGAATGTCTCCTACACTGGAAAGGAACAAAAGATTACTGAGCTGCTAAAATACCATCGTGAACATTGTGAACCTGCTGTTTTGTTCTGAAAGCTTACATCCTAATTATAGCATTTTTCTTTTTTCTTTATTTAAGAGTCTTTTTTTATCACAGTGTGGACTGGACATAAACATTCCTTTGGATCCTATGTGTAAATAATGAAAACATAAAAACTATGGATTTTTCTCCTATCAAGCAGGTTAATAGTTTAATTGTATACGGTTATTCTTACATTAAAAGCTGCATACCTGGCAAGCTTTATCGGGTAACCGGGACTTTTAAATGTGCCAATGTTTCTACAGAAGTAACGCGGGTCAATTGCAAAAGGGATAACCATAATGATTAAATCATTAAAATTTTGTCTATGCTTCACAGAGCATAGAGAAAATTAACTTCCCACCAACCTCATTTTTCTGCTGAACATGAAATAATGATTTTCTGCCAGTATAATTACAAAGCTAACATCTGATAGAGTCAGCATCCAGGGGGGATTATCACATGCATGAGTATTAGACCTCATTACCAGCTTGACTGCAAAATTATTACATCTTGTAATTGGATGGTGAGATTTATATACAGATTGGCCGGGTTCTCTGTAAGATTGTAATTACAAGCTTCGTTGGTTCGCTACTTATCACACGGTGCAGGAGGAGGCAAAAACAAGCAGAGGAAAGACCATTTCATTAAGCCATAACCCTATCAAGGGAGGAGCACTGTAACATCCCTGTATTTATTAGGCCAAACAGAGCTGTTTGCAGAAGGGGAGGCCATTTATTACCGCCTGACAAATGGGATTTCATTTATTTAACCTCGGTGATCTATTTCAGTAAAATGTACAAACGAGCCATCCATTTTATGATTCCGGAGTCAACGCCTCAATTATCTAAAGGCTAACTGACTGTTAAAGCACCCATCTGCTAGGATGAATTCATTGATTTAATTTGCTTCATGTTACTGAATGATTCTTAGCAGACAGGGAGGGGAAGGAATGGGAAGGGAAGGGAAGGAAGGGGGTGGCTGGTGGTTTAGGAGAATGCATCAGAGTGATTCAGCATGCTGGTGTCTGCCCGCATGCGTGTGCGCACGCCTGGTTTTTTTAATCCTTGAGCACAATAGGAGAAGGCGATCAATAGCAGCTTAAATTTTATGAGACAAGGAGTTAAGTTGTTCAGCTCGAGCCAAAACACCTTTGTTCTACCACAACAAGTAATCTCTGTGGCGGAATTAATATTGACAAGCTGGCTTCTTTGTAGCTAATTTTGTGGGTGCCTGAGCCAATCAGGAGCTTTGCAGTAATAGAGTTGTTATTAGAGTTCATTATAAAAGCTGTGGATCAATGGCTACACTGGGAGGGAGAGGACATGCTGCAGCAGAATGCATATGTATACTCAAGGAAATTAAATCCTTTTA
The DNA here is from genome assembly GCA_907165065.1 of Caprimulgus europaeus. The sequence continues at coordinate 67,522,248 of OU015525.1, forward strand.
ATGTCCTTGCAATAATTTATTCTATAGTTCTTTTTGACTTAAGAAAAAAAAAATCTTTCAAAACCAAAATTTAAAATGTTCCCTTGTGAGGTTTTTAATTTTATCATAACATTGAAACCGATGGGAAGAAAAGCAGGATTTTAGGGGTGGGGAAATTCAGGGAGACATTGTTACCCAGCTCTGAGTTTTATCAGAACTGGATTTTGTTTGGAAAATGACACCAGTCCCATTTTATCCAAATCACACAGGCTGGTTTGTTGAGAGCTTAAGCTACTGTGAATGTAGCATTGATGCCTTTTAAGCCACCTCTTTTCTCCTGCCTCCCTAAACCATCTGTCTCATTAAATCTGATTTTCAGTTTTTTTCCTTTGATAGTGTGTCATTTTGTAGAAAACATCTTTACATTCAAGGAGAAGAAGTCACAAATAGCATGCTAAGGCTTTTCTCCCATGTTTCTAGGGAGGAATGACCTGTATGCTGTAAGTGAGTTAGCACTTTCAGCAAGCTGACAAGGAGTTCACAGAACACAGCTCTTTGTAAAAGGTTGCCTCTTTCAGCTGTAAAAGGGCCCTCCTTGATGTAAGTGTTCCCAGAGTAATAATCCATTTCTCTTGTGGCAGGCTCCAGCTCATGCTATAATCTTTCCCACAAGCTCCGAATCAGTACAAGAAAGCTGTTTACTAGACAATTTTCCCTGCATCTCAATGTCAAATGATACTGCATTAAAATGTGAGAACATCACACTCTAAGAAAGGCAGGAGGATCAAAGGGAACCCTCACAGTGAGTGAGTTGAGACAAATTAGCATCTTTTGGTCATGGTCTCCTAGATATAATAATATGGCATTTCAGGGCCATAAGTTGTTTGCTTTGCTTCCTCCCCTTTATTTCCCCATAAAAATTAGCCACTTATTTTTTCCACCTCCCTATGTTTGTCTCTGCCAAAAAAAAATTGAATCACTTTCAACTGATGCAATTAAACAGGCTAAGTCCCTTGTGTAGACACTGTTGTTTCAATTCCAGTGGCTATCATTAAGTCAATATAAGAGACTCTTCCACAGAAATAATACCATCAAATATGAGCACTGTTCTGTTTGATTTTTTTTTTTTTCAATTAGCACATTTTTCCCAAGGATTGACAAAACAAATAATTTCAATTTTCTCATTTCTTTATTTTTTTCTCCAGACATCTGTCTTAAAATTTAGATTCCTACTATTTAGTGCAGTAACACAAAATATTCTGGGAAAGAAAATCTGTTAATCAAAGAAAACTTGACATCATTTTTTCCATCCACTGTTTCTTCCACTCTCCCCTTCCAGAGGGAAGAAAGTAGCTGCATAATATCTGGACCGGTGACAGGAGGCACTGAAAGTGAAGAAAAAGGTCCAAATACAGTGTAGCAAGCCAAAAAAAAACAAACCCCTAGGGAGAATAATTTTGTATTAATCAGAAATTTGACAATTTATTTCTTTTTCAATAATAAGCTTATATTTCAGAATTTGAACTGAATATCTTGATTGAAATTTTGTTTTGAAAAGACTGAAGGGGGAAGTGTGACATAACCCCTCTTTCCTCAGTTCTAATAAATAATTTTTCCAGCCACCCTCTGTCAGTTTTCTCTTTTCTTCATGACAGTTTATTTCTAATAATGAAAGAATGTCCACAGAAACTTATTTGTGATTTTTACATCTCATCATGCTGTTCTCTGATATTCATGTTCCTCCCAGGATCCTTCTCAGGGGTGAGCCTCAGCCTTGATGATTTCATTGTTCTTTGGTGTTTGTTATTTGTCCACTGTGGATAGCCTGTAGGGAAAGGGAAAAAGAGAACTGGTCAATGAAAAATGCTGTGTCTCAGAGGTCAACGGGAATTTTCATAGAATCTAAACTATTGCCAAATGAGCAAGATCCTGCAAAATGATGAGAACAAATAGCAAAAGACTTTTCAGCCACATAAAGAAAAACTAAAGTCAGATTACAATGAGGTTGCCAGAGAGATTAACAGCAATCTGGATATGGCTCCAAAATTAAATTATTACCATCCTTTCTGAAAATGGAGTTAAAATACCATCCCCAAATGCAAGGGCAAGACAGCTACTGGGAATGTAAAGCAAAAATTCCCCTACAAAGATATTACTTATTCCATATACATTATTTCTGGTAGACCATCCTTGATTTTTTTAGCCTAGTGCTGTTAAGTGTTCTGTGGTCAGGCCAGTCATGAACTACACTGAGTTGACCTATGGGAAGCCCAGCACAGCAATTGTAAAATTACTGTTATGATTTGTCCCATACATCTGCCCTCATCAAGTAATTTGTCAGGCCCCCAGCCAGAATCATCTTGCTTGGTCTTGGCCTGAAGTTCCATAGGACACTAAATTTCTTCTTGCAACATCTTTTGGGCCATTCCATGCCAGTGTAATAAAAACACAGAAATAATAACAAATTCTCTTTAGTTTTACATTCCCCTTCTACCCGATTTCACTTCTCTGAACCACTACACTCATTCAGTTTTATTCTCTGACTTTACACAATTTTAAATTTTGGAAATTATTATGTTCTTTTTTTCTGCTTGATGAAGCACACAAGATCTCTTTGGGCATGAAACCCTGATCACTGACTTTGAAAGTTAATTCTAGACCTCACTGCAATCCATTATAATGTCTAGTGGCGTATCTACAGGTGAGATCCCTCCAACACCAAGATCAGTCTCTAATTGTTCTTAATTTCAATGGAGAGAGAGTTTCAGATTGCAGATCTGACGCTCTATCAAAGAACTTGATTTTACTGATGTCACTCCAATTATTTCACTGGGCCACCCTAGATTTACACTACACTAGAAGCAAAGAACAATCAGATCACCTTGTTAAACTGTTCATTCCTAGAAGAGGTGTTTTCTTTGTCACAGGTTTATTCATAGTGGAAATGAAATAGATTGGGCAGTTGTATTTGCTAAGCTCTCTTGCCATGAGGAGAAAGGTAGTAACATTTAAGATGCTGCTCTGACTGACTGGCTATCTTGCAATACTACTACTACAGTAACATTGGAACAACAGACATTTGAGTCCTTAAATGCAATTGGATTTTTTATTTTATTTTATTTTATTTTTTAGTTTCTGGCTGCTTTCTGAAAATATTTCGAACAGCATTAGTTGGGGAGGGGAGGTGGGGGGAAGCTATTCTTTAGAACACACACTTTTCAGCCTTATTGCTCACAATTAACACACTCAATAAACCACTGAATATAACTGCACATTACATATGCAGCTCCAGTAAAAGACATCTACTTTTCAAGTTTTAAAGGTACTTGTCTTTTTGCCTTATACCTCAAAAAAGGCCTGAGGCAGGAATGTATTGCAGTATAAATACATGCCTCAGAGCATGCTGTTCTTTAGTAAAATGTGTGTTGTAATGAGATAACACTGCACCTCTGGTAGTTCACCATATCCTGAAGGTCTCCAGTTATCTCATTATGAAGTCTGTTCAGTCATGTCTTATTGACTAATTCAGTTATTTTTTTATTTACAAATTTTCACTATGACTCGACTGTCCATAGACAAACCAAGAGAAGAGATCGATAGTGCCAATAGGCTGGTGTTAAAAGGTTGACGATATGTTTCAGTACAAATGCAAACATTTCCATTTTCATGAAAACAGCATATGTGCCAACATATTTTTGAAATAACTGCTTTTCTTTTTTACAAACACATACTCTATCTAATCTACATGCATTAAGATCTGAAGCATTTCACAAATTGAATATGTCCACAACCCAGAAAAGACATTTGTCAGAAAAAAAGAATCAAACAATGGAATCATGGTAACCTGTAATTAAAGATCAGATTCCAAAGCTCTTGTCAAAACTGCTGTCTACCACACACACATTCTCTCTCATATTTTTAGAAATAGATTCTGAAGAAAAGTTGTATTCAAAACCAAAGTTTTCCTTCTAGTAAGTGTGGGTGGAAGATTATTTAAAGCAGAACAGAGAACAGCAGAGAAGAGCTGGACCAAAGAGACACTAAACGGGGATGAGTGTTGATAGCTCTAAGGAAACTTACTGAAAAGGCATATTTTTTGTGCGAGATTAGTAGGGCATCGAACTGTGAAGGCATACAGAACACCAGATTGTCTCTCCACAACTCTACAAAAGCAGAGATAGCAAAAAAAATCTGACTCTGTGAGATAGAATCATAGAACAGCCCAGGTTGCAAGGGACTTCAAAAGATCACCTGGTTCAATCTTTTGTGGAAAAGGAAACCTAGATGAGATTTTCTAGCACCCTGTCCATTCATGTCTTGAAAACCTTCGGTGATGGGGACTTTACCACATCCCTGAGGAAGTTGTTGCAGTGATTAATTGTTCCCACTCTGAAAATGTTATTTCTTTTATCAAGATGAAACCTCTCCTGGTGCAACTTGTATCTGTCACCCCTTGCCCTTTCCATGTAGCTGCTTGTGATGAGAGCCTCCATCCTGTTTGTAGCCACCTTTTGAGTACTGGAATACTGTGATGAGGTCCCCTATGACCCTTTTTCTCATAAGGCAGGTTCTCCAGCCCTTTGATCATCTTCATGGCCCCCCTTTGGCTATAAAATTGAATATTTTTATTACTTACTATGACTCATAACTAGAAAAAAACAAATAGCTATTATTTTGGGGAAGGACAGAGTGGTAGTTCAAGAGTCACCAGTGTTCCACCTAGTAACTCCACAGTCTGCCTGGTAATGACTTTGCTAATGTATAGGAAAAGCACCTTAAGGAGGAAAAGAAAGGAATCAGATAAGGATTAGGTTTGCTCTGATAACTGAGAGATTTAAGATCCTAACTCCATTTTCACCACAAGAACTAAAATTTCACTTGGGAATTTGGGCACTACCATTTCTTGTAATAATGACAATGACACAATCATCAGTCCCCTTTAGGCTTTGATTTAATTACTCTGGATGAGGAAAAAATTCTGAAGTTGTCATACAGCAGACTTGCAAAACTACTTGGTTGTTGAACAAGAAAAGTACTGCTCTGGATATAGCTATTATTAAGAATGTGATTTATATAATCTAGTAAAACGTAAGGATTATTTTATTTCTTAAGGACAGTTTCCTTCACCTGATTATGAGGACATGATCAACACACTGATTTTAATGCAACAATAATATTAATTACTCATTTACTAGCATTTAGATAGAAAAATGATATTCTTGGATGTGCATATAAAAATAATATAAATAAAATCTGTGATACTGGTAATGAATGCTCAAGAGTTCTTAGAGGTGACTTCATATGAACAACTCATAACACAAGATTAATAAGAGACCAGAATAATTTTGTGTAACATATAAAGAGCTCTTTTCTCATTTGCACAAGACCAAAATGAGCAAATATCAGGAACACACAGGGACATAAGTATTATTGAGTAAAAACTAGTAAACTCAGGTTTTTTCTGCTTTTGCCATCATCTGCAGATCTATACATTTTTTGAAACAATAGGGGATCATTACTTTAAGGATGAAGAAAACACAACAGAAGTACCAAAGGGCTTGCTCTTCAGGAGTATCTTTCTTAATTTTCCTTGCCTTATTGTGCTCAGTGCAGTTTTCGTTCCAGATCCTTTCTCTGCTGACAGTAAATGCCAAAATTAAAATAGAGTCATCACGCTAAGCCTTTAAGACCAAGAAAAAGACAAATCCAAACCACCATTGTTTCTCATTTTGACAAAAAGGCACTCATTTAACACACTTTTTGTTTTTGTGAAGTCAGATGTTTCTAAACAGTAAGTTCCTTAAAGACATTTTCTACCATTTCTTGTTGCATACTAGCCCTGACGACTGTGATCTCAAAGAAACCATGTGTTCATGCACAGTCATAAGCCCTTAGGACTTCTGAAAACCTGTTTTCCTGAAGATAAACACCCTCAAGGCAGGGCAGTGGACAAAATTAGTGACAAATTCTGCCAAAAAAAAAACCTCATGATCTGGAACAAATGCTTAGGATCAGGGTCAGTACTTGGCAATACCTCTCTCTTCCTCTCTAGCTTTCCACAAGCCATAATAGGGTGTTAAAATTAAGTCTATTTACTTGTTCAGCTTCTTTGATCTAAGATTCACTAAATGACAAAGCAATATTCTTTGGTTTGCTCCTCTGCTACCTGTGATTTCCTATGTCCCTCATTCAAGTACTGAGCAGGCCTAGGACTATTTAATTTACAAAAGTCAGGTAAGAAAAAAAAGGAGTGCGTTGTGGTCTTCTGGCCTCTGTAGTACTGCAGATCACTGGTGGGGACCAACCTGAGTTTTCTATGTCACAGATACCTGCTTTAAGCATAAGAGAGCCCTATGTCCTCCTTGAAGTATGATTTGTATCCCACTAACAAAACCACCAGTTTCAGCAGAATAAAATGAAACTACAACATTGGACAGAGTTTAGTAATTTTGTCTGAATAAAGTAATTACAATAATTTTATTACTTAATTATAGTAGTGATTGGTGGGAGGGAGGGTAGAGGACATGGAAATCCATTGTTTCTAGCTCTCAGATAACACTTAAGTCAGCAGCCTGCAGTGCTGTGCTCCCATATAGGCACAACAATGTTGAAATCTATTATGCATTGCGGAGCAGCTTCACCAGGAGACAAGGGAGCACTCACCTTGAAATATCCTACATCTCACCAGTGAAGGTGCTTTCCTAGTACGTGCACTTTACACCTCTTTTCTACTCATTTACCAATCCCTATGCAGAGGACTATATGAACCCAGCTTTGCAGGGTCCTAAACCCATGGGCTGCAAAAAAAAGGAAGCCTTTTTCCTCCATCAACCTTGGGAAAAGAACACTTTCCTCCCACTAAAAATATCCACCAACCACTTTGTTTTGTCTTTCCTTCTGTGTGTGAGTCATTTCTGTGGTGGATTGAACATTTCTAGGAAAATAAATAAAATTATATCACACAATTAATTCTCTCCCACATCTACAGTGAATAAGGCCAGTCTTGCACAGGCAAGAGACTTACTAGAGACAGACCTCCTGAAGTCTTCTTGTGAAAAACATTCTTGATCATTCTTATCCACTTTATTTTGTGGGAAAATGATAGTGACAAAAGAAGCAAGAAAGCATGCCAAATGGATGGCTAGGAAGAAGGGTGCATAAGTAAAATGGTTCTGCATTCCTGTGACAGACACCAGCTGAGTTCAATGACTGTCCCAATGCTGGTTCCCCATCCTTAGGATGCAAAGTGTGTGTCAACTCTAGCAAAAATAGCTGACAGACCTGGAGAGGAAAAAACATACCTGTCCTACCTCCCTACCTTGCTCCTTCACAGGAAGGCTCCGTGTTCTCTTTACACCACATCCACCCAGCTATCCTCAGGGCTGGCTCAGACTGTGTCTGAAGAGAAGGCATCTCCCCAGGGAGTGTCCATGTGGCTCTGGTCCTGAGGAGGCCCCAGATGCTTCCCACCTGGGAAGGACTGGTCCCATCCTACCCCAGACTCCAAAATGTCTCACTACAGCTCTGAAAATAACATGTGATATGTAACATACATATGGCATGACTTTCCTTCTTATGCTGCAGGACTTCAACAAATAAAGTCAGTGGAATTACAGTGGTGTAAAGCCTGCATAAGTAGGGCAAGAATAAGACCCATTTCTGTCCCCTACATCCTGATCATAAGAGAAGCTGAACATTTCCCAATAAGTGCCTAGTGCCCCTTACTCACATCTATTTGATTTCAGTGAGAATTCAGCTAGCAGATTTAATCTCCTACAACCTACTATTCTGATGCAATATGCAGCTCTCATTCAGGAAATCTGAAATGAGTTTAGAAATTCCCAGGTCCCTCTGACAGTCAATAACTTACTATTTGAGTGCAATGAGCACATTAGCCCTGAACAGCTTGAGACTGCATTCTCCATTGATCAGATAAACAATTTGTGAAATATTTTATTATAAAATGACGCACCAATTTAGCCATCTTTTCATCAATGATGTGCTTAAATTGGATGTGAAATGCCACGAAAGTTGTCTCCCCAGGGTGCCATCAGTGAGAAATGTAAAGCAGAGGCTTTCAGTTATTATGGTTCATGTAGCAGAGTTTTATCTTTCAGTCAAATCAAATTTAACTCAGCTGGTTATACATGTTTGACCTCCCATTATCTAAAGCCATAAATTGCATTGTAGTGATTTGTTAATCTGGCCTTAAATCATCCAGCAACCTTTATACCTTTTTTTATGAATCACGGGGTTTTTCTTCTTCATTTTCTTATGAGTCCATAGACTACAGCTGATTACATCTCTGTCTTCTTGTACCTACTCCACTCATTCAAGAACCCTTATTTCTATAGAATATAAAATGCGGTATTGTTCCTAAATTCATTTAAGTATAGAAGACCACACTCTGGTTACAACTGTCTTATTCCAGAGGATAGCACAGATAGTCTTAACAGCCCACTTTAAGATCGCATCTCTGAATCACAAAAGAAATGGAAAATGAATCACATAATGCTTGTGATCTTTTATCAAAAAGCATTTAAGCCTGTATTAGCATATTTACTAAGACAAATTTCATTAACAGAACAGAGGTCCTATTTTATGTCACAGCCACCTCATGTTGCATTTCTACCATAGTTTGGCCATGAAATTTCAGGAGTTACATGAACCATCATTGTTTGATATATGATGTAAGCAAACAGGTAACATTGTTCACTTCCCTCACAACCATTTTTGAAAAAAGAAAAATATGGAAAACTATGATATATAAAGTATATGCATAACTATGGAAAGTAAAGCATCTTCTTGGTACTTCCAGAAGAAAAAGTTCAGAAGTCAAAAGTCATGAGACTATGAGAAATGTCTTTTTTTATGTAAAAAGGTAAATCTCAACTATGTACTATCATCATTTAAAAACTCCTTTGGCTCAACATCTCTGTGACAGTGAGTTTTGCCAGTTTTTAAAAACCTGCTGCCAGGACTGTTGATTGCAGCTTGCAATCAGCACAAGAGTCCCTGGCAAAGGACCCAGAAAAGGCATGGTCTTGTGCACTGGCCATTGTGAACAGGCCTAGGGAGAGATGCACCATAATCAATGTCATGGTGGTAAGAGCAGAGACTCATCAAACTAATTTAATGGTGTGGCTACTAAGCCTGCATTAGATGGCTTCACTTTCAATCCTGGCTAACTAAACAGGATGCAGACTGCTCATATGTAAGAGGTTAATTAGCAATCACTTGAGATGTTTAGTCCCTCTGCTTGCAAATGGAAAAAAATAAGCTTTGCTTCCTGGCAATGCAGTTTTTCCATCCTTCTGAAATTTCTCAGATAGACTTCTCTCTTGTCTTGATTCACAGGCAGAACATCCCCCTTCCTCAGGTCTGACTCTCTCTTTTCTACATTAAGTTTTAAAGGGAGGGTTCCCATTAACTGACGCAGAGATTGTAAAGCAAATACAGGCACAACATTCAAACTTCATGATATTTCAGTACGGAGCTCTTAGGCTAATTTTTATTAACTCAAGCTTTATCCTTTGGCCTTGCAGGATGTCTCAGAAGGTTCAAAATCAATTTCTCCTGCATCACCACTGTCTTCTATCTCAGCTATCATCTCTGTTGTTGCCTGTGTGGATCCCTCTTGCAAGGAGCTCATGACACCAATAGCAAACAAACACGTTGACGCCACAAGAGACTAGTACTCATGCTTAAGCTTGCATCCACACATGTGGACCATTCAAATAACTAACCCGCTACCCATGTCTAGTTCATCCTCCTTTTCACTTCTGTCACTACATGTGGAAACCTTTAGGATGGGATGCTAGAAAAAAGCCCTTTCACAAGAGCTGCCTCTAAAAAACAAGGCTGTCAGTCAAACAGACAGAAATTCAGGCAATCAATCTTGCAACTGAAGATCAAGAAGCAATACTGCTAGTTATTCCAAAGAGTTATATTCTAAAGAGTTATATTCTAAAGAGTTATTCCCAGCAATAATTTACATTAATAACCCTTTATCTCGTAGCTTTAACCTTCGTTCTCAAAGTTTAGCACAAAAATCAAACCCAAAAAAATAAAATCAAACTAGGAAAATATGTTCTGGTTTGCTTTTGCTTTTTGATGCACCTCTTATGAATTCTCTTTTCATTTCATCTGCCCTCTCTGTTGTCACCAAGATTACACAAGAGCTAGCAATAAAGATGGCAATACACGATATCATGTATAGAAGAGTTATGTGGCTTGTAGCTCATTCACAGCTTATCAACAGTTTTGCTAAAACTTATGTGCAACACTTATAAGTATCTAACTTGGAACTTTTATGTTAAGATCACAGATTAGTAATTAGCAGAAAACAGTCGTTACATGTTATTTTTCAATAGATTGGAGGTGGGGGTAATCCAGATGTTGTAGTTAGTTTTCATAATAGTTGAACATTTGCTGAGTAGCTGTGCAGTGGGGCTAAAATCACATGCTAAAAAAAGAAATATTGCTGTTACCCCAAAGGATCATGAGTTTGTTTAAAAAACCCTATAAGAATAAAGAAAATAAGGAAATATTGAGGTCTTTTAATTTGTCTTTTTGGTTTGGTGCCCTCAGACTATGTTTTAAACTTCTTCCCGGCACTAGGAAGACTGAAAACATTTTCACATTTCTAAATGAAGCCTGAAATGATAATATAATCACTCATCTCCGGGAACTAATGCTTTAAATAAAATCATTGTTATACTGCTACTAAATAGCATTCTAGAGGTATGATCAACTAATGATCAATCATGTCTTAGTACAAGCTACAGAACTCAGATCAGGTAAATACTGAAAGCTCAGTTCTCAAACGTGTGCAGCTGCTGGGTCCCACTTTATTCTTTGAGCGTCCTTTTTGCCCTCAGGGACACTCAGCATCAAGCCAAACCCTATTTCAGGAGAAAGCAACATGCCACCAGCATACACCCATAGATTCTAATGAAACACTACTACACATTTTACAGCTTCTCTAACAAAGTACTTTGATATGGTCCTGGAGAGCAGCCCATAAAGCCAGTATTTATTTGAAAGTTAAAATCACTTTTATAACAAAGACACTGCTCTTTTAAATTTGATTAGTTGAACTCAGATGAAACTCTTATAATGTATAAATCTTCTACCTAACATGACTTTTTCACAAACTGGTAAGTTATTTCAACTCCCAGATATACTTAGAAAATTGAAGATCCCTTTCCACGCAACGTATATTAAGCCAAGCTAAAAGTGAAGCCATAATCATGACCTTATCTTCACAAATGGGAATGAAAATCACTATCTAGAAGACACTGGAAGTATTTTACAAGAAAAATAAGAGTTCTCAGCCGCAGGCTGATACTGGTAATTTTTTTTTTTGTCTTTTTATGTGAAAATATTATTGTATTTGTGTGAATGGAAAAACATTCAATAAGAGCAAAGAGATCTTGTAAAATTATCTGTAGTTTAGGTTTCAAATGTGGTAGAAAAAAATCTGGAAGATTTATTATAGGTCACTAGTGAGAGAAGATTTTTTGAAAAAACTGCTCTTTCAGAAGTGTTATAAAACTATTACATTATCTGTGATGTTCTCAAAATTCAGAACAGCCAACTTACGAAAGCCTTGCAAGTTTAGGATGGTTTTTTTTGTCATTATTAGCTTTAGGACATATTATAACCAAAAGTGATCTTATTTTTATCTACAGAGTCTGTTTTTGCTGCGTGCTCGTGAATTTCATAAGCCTCTCTTTCAACTAAACGATTTGAATTTTCTATTCATACACTCAAGACTGCAATCACTAGAGCTATTTGAAAAATTATATCACAGGCAAGAGCAGACAAGAATTCATCCTTTTGTTGGCTATGAAAGAGGAAGACATTTATTGTCATTGTTATAGGGGAGGGAGGTTGTGACAATAAAAGGTAAATGACACCCAGACTTCAACTGCATTGTCAAAAGCTGGGTTTGTTTTTAGAAAAATATTAAAATTGTCACACATTCTTATGGTTCCACAGCTCTCACTTATATTCACAAATTCAGCCCTGTATTTAGTTGTGGGTTTTTTGTTTGTTTGGTATCAAATTGGAAATATCATACCTGCTTGCAAACAAACTAAAACAGGTATTTAAAACTGCAAAGACTGAGTGTTCACATGATCTTAATAACATTAAGTAAGTCATACACATAAGCATACAGAATCAGACTGAGCAGCATCTTTCCAAAAAATTCAACTGATAGCAGTGATCTAAACTATGAGGCAATGTAACTCCTAATGTTACTCAAGGCATCAGAATCTGACCCATAACTCTTTCTGTTTGGATAGATAAAAACCAAACAAGCATTATCCCCACCCAGCACATACAGAGACATGACTGTGTATTAAGTGATACCTATGGGAAGGTCCTCTATAATCACCTTCTGGAAAAGATAATTTCAACCTTTGCTTTTGCATGCTCTCTCACCTCTGTCATTTGTAGCAGTGGTTTATACTCAGCAGGAATTAAGCTCTCTGGTTATAGACTTACCTTATCCTTGTTGCCTGCAACTCTGTCTGCCCCCAAAGAATGAGACACACCTAAAAAGCACCATCTTTTGCTTACAGCCAGTAGGAAAATGCTGACAGTCTACCAAGCAATGACTTGAATGTTCACAGCCCCTTCTGCTGTTGTCTCCAAACTATCCATCTCAGCCACAGCTGTAGATGCTTAATGGAGGGGACAGATGGGCTGACAAGAGAGCGTAACAGAGCTGGCATGGGTCACCATCCTTGCCACACTTGGCTTGGATTTCAAGCATGGCAAATGGCCTCCAGTTGTCCCCATTCTCACTGAGGTATCTCAGAAGGAACTGGAAAATTACATCTTCCAGTGGAAGACGGGAAGGATCTCTCTTTTGATTCACAATTTGTAATACTTTTTCCCACATCATAATCACCTTGAAAGATCTGAGGTGCAAAAATAGCAGAGAGACTTTTTTGATCATTTGCACTGGAAAATGTGAGTTCATCAACATCATTTTTCAGATAAATGTTTCAATATGGATGATTCATATCAGCAAGAGTTTCTCCTGTACTAAATGAAAGTATGATTCAATGACAGCAAAAGAGTCTGTCCCAGCACTGCTTGGAAGAGAGGAGCTCATCCGTAGTGTGGGATATTTACAAAGTACATACCTGTTCTCAACTTGGAACTGACCTGAACTAACCATGATAAAAAGAGAAAAGCAAAAGAATCCTTGAAGCTTCATTCCCCAGTGAGAGGAAAGTATTATGGCTTTAAAATTCTGCTGCCTGAGAATTCAGATGGCTTTCTGAGCAAAAAGAAATTCAGGAATACTATTGGCTGTTATTTTAAAATTGCACAGTAGTGTTAAACAAAATATATGTCATTCTACTTCATACCACTATGTCAGACATAAACTTTATTCACTTTAGAGATTAATAATTTTGGGGCTAGAACACAGCTCATGTACATGGGTAGGCTTGGAACTATGAATGAATTTTGAGATCAAAAATCCACAGAACAAGTAGCTATACCATTGTGTACCTTCTAATATCAGTATGCCCCAAATTCTTGCACTACCTAAACAGCTCACCTATTGTATTAACATATGACCAAATCCATTGGGAAATTAATTCAAGCAGAAAAATTGAATTATAACTGTGTAAAAGTATTTCAGTAAAAGTCTGAAAAGCTTCTGCCTGAAGTAATTAAGAAAGGTGCCTTTAACGGTTAAAAATACCCTAACAGGTATGACAGAAGCTATGAAAGTATTGCTTGCTGATTAAAGACACAAGAAGCTGATGATAAATATAAATCAAAGTGTAGGAATCGTAGAAAATTGATAAGGGAAGGCAAGAAAAACAACTCAATCTATCATTATGCCAGAGCTAAGGACAATTTAAAGGCATATTTCTCCATAATTAAGACAGAAAAGAGTCATACAATGCTGCCTCCAGAAAATTATAGCTCAATATCTGGAAAAAGGACAGATAATATTCACTGTATGATGCTGAATATATTCTCTCCATAACAACATACTTAAGCAAGATGTTTAAAAAAAACCTGCTAAAACTATACAATGTATATGCTGAGCTGCTGGGAAAGCTCCAAAGGATGGGGGGGGAGGCGGGGGAGGGGAAACAAACAAAAAAAACAAGAAGAACTAAGTTCTCATGATATCTTAAAAGAGTCAATAAAAAGTAGAAAAAAAAATATATCTGTCAGTGGCTGGACTCTTTAATAACGAGTTTAACTGGGGCAATAAAATTCATGTTGATGAGTGTGGGTCTATGGAAAATAAAACATGTTAATAATTTCATGCCTCTTTTTACAAAAAAAAAAAAAACCTACACCAATTGACTAAAGTATTAAGGTTAATGAAATATATGTTGTCAAGATTATACACTTTGGTACCAGTGTCATTGCTTCTAGGTAGCTGGGGCCTGGTTCTGTGTCCGACTGGATAAGCTAGTTCTTCTGAGAAGAACCACCAAAATATATGAAGGCCGGGTATGTATCCTGCAAACACATTAATCCATACTCACTGCACCTCCTCATCAATCTTTTGCTTTGCTTTGAAACTAAATACAAAACTCCAGAGGCACTTGTCATCTCACCTCTAGATCTGTTCATAGAATCATAGTGATTGGAAAAGACCTTTAAGATCATTGAGTCCAACCATTAACCTAACACTGCCAATCCTATCTCTAAAACATGTCCCTAAGCACCTCATCTACCCATCTTTTAAATACTGCCAGGGATGGTGACTCCACAACTTTCCTGGGCAGCCTGTTCCAATGTTTGACTACCCTTTCTGTGAAGAAATGTTTCACAATATCTAACCTAAACCTCCCCTGGTGCAACTTGAGGCCATTTCCTCTCGTTCTGTCACCTGTTACCCAGGAGAAGAGACCAACACCCACCTCTCCACAACCTCCCTTCAGGTAGCTGTAGAGAGTGATAAGGTCTTCCCTCAGCCTCCTCTTCTCCAGACTAAACCCCAGCTCCCTCAGCCACTCCTCATAAGACTTGTTCTCCAGGCCCTTCACCAGCTTTGTTGTCCTTCTTTGGACATGCTCCAGAGCCTCAATGTCCCTCTTGTATTGGGGGGCAGGGAACTGAATGCAGTACTTGAGGTGCAGCCTCATCAGTGCTGAATATAAGGGGACAACCACTTCCCTACTCCTGCTGGCCACACTATTCCTGATACAGGCCAGGATGTTATTTGCCACCTGGGCACACTTGCTGGCTCATGTTCTGTTGGTTGTTGACCAACACCCCCAGATTCTTTTCTGTTGGGCAGCTTTCCAGCCACTCCACCCAAGCCTGTAGCATTGCATGGGGTTGTTGTGACCCAGATGCAGGACCCAGCACTTGGCCTTATTGAACTTCATACCATTGGCTCAGCCCATCGATCCAGCCTGTCCAGGTCCCTCTGTAAAGCTTTCCTACCATCTGGCAGATCAACACTGCCGCCCAACTTGGTGTCATCTGCAAACTTACTGAGGGTGCACTCAATCCCCTCATCCAGACCATTGATAAAGATATTAAACAGAACTGGCCACAATACTGATCCCTGGGGAACACCACTAGTGACCAGGCACCAACTGGACTTACCTCCGCTCAGCACAACTCTCTGGGCCCGGCCCTCCAGCCAGTTTTCTACCCAGTGATGAATATGCTCTTCCAAGCCATGAGTGGCTAGTTTCTCCAGGGAAATGCTGTGGGAAAGAGTGTCAAAGGCTTTACTAAGTACACCATTTCCACAGGCTTTCCCTCATCCACTAAGAACATCACCCTGTCATAGGAGATCAGGTTAGTCAGGCAAGACCTGCCTTTCATAAACCCGTGTTGACTGGGCCTGATCCCTTGGTTGTCCTGTATCTGACACATGATGGCACTCAGTATAATCTGCTTCATCACCTTGCTTTGCACCGAGGTCAGACTGACAGGCCTGTAGTTCCCTGGATCCTCCTTCCAGCCCTTCCGGTAGATAGACGTCATATTGGCCAGCTTCCAGTCATCTGGAACCTCCCTAGTCTGCTAGGACAGCTGATAAATGATGGAGAGTGGCTTGGTGGGCACTTCCACCAGCTCCCTCAGTACCCTGGGGTGGATACCATCTGGCCCCATAGACTTATAGATGTCTAAGTGGTGTAATAGGTCACTAACCATTTCCCCTTGGATTATGGGGGTGTCATTCTGCTCCTCAATCCTGTCTACCAGCTCAAGGGTCCATGTATTCAGAGAGCAGCCTGTCTTACCATTAAACACCAAGGCAAAGAAGGCATTAAGTACCTCAGCCTTTTCCTCATCCCTTGTCACAGTGTTGCCCTGTGTATCCAACAAAGGATGAAGATTCCCGTTAGCTCTCCTTGTGTTACTGATGTATTTAAAGAAGTATTTTTAATTGTCTTTTACTGATGCAGCTGGATTGAGTTCTAGCTGGGCTTTGGCCTCTCAAATTTTCTCCCTGCATAGCCTCACAAGGTTCTTGTAGTCCTCATGAGTTGCTTGTCCCTTCTTCCACAGATCATAAACTATTCCTGAGCTCCAGCCTAAGCTCTCTATTCAGCTAGGCTGGTCTTCTCCCCCACCAGCTCATCTTCCAGCACATGGGGACAGCCTGCTCCTGTGCCTTCAAAATTTCCTTCTTAAAGAGTATCCAGCCTTTCTGGATTCCTTTGCCCTTCAGGACTGCCTTCCAAGAGACTTTGCCAACCAGACTCCTGAACAGCCCAAAGTCTGCCCTCCAGAAGTCCAAGGTGGGAGTCCTGCTGATACTTCTCCTGACTTCCACAAGAACAGAAAACTCTATCATCTCATGATCACTGTGCCCAAGACAGCCTCCAAACACCACTTCACCCACCAGTCTTTCCCTGTTAGTGAATAACAGATCCAGTGGGGCACCTTCTCTGGTCTGTTCCCTCACCAGCTGTGTCAGAAAGCTGACTTCCACACGCTCCAGAAACCTCCTGCTGTGTTGTATTTCCAGCAGACACCTGGCAAGTTGAGGTCCCCCATAAGAAAAAGGACCAGTGATCCTGAGACACCCCCTAGCTGCTTATAGAATATTTCATCTACCTCCTCATCTTGGTTGGGTGGTCTATAGCAGACCCCCACCATGATATCTGCCTTACTGGTCTTCCCCCTGATTTTTACCCACAGACACTCAACCCTATCATCACCATAATTAACCTCCAAGCAATCAAAACACTCCTTGACATAAAGGGTTACCCCACCTCCTTTTTATCCTTGTCTATCCCTTCTGAAGAGTTTGTAGCCCTCCACTGCAGCACTTGAGTCATGTGAGGCATCCCACCACATCCTGTTTCAGCTTTGAATCGCCTGCAGCTGCTGCAGACCTACAGCTGACAAAGAGAACAGAAGACAGGGAATCAGACTTTTCTCTCTCTCAAGGAAAAGAAAATAGGAGAAAAGACTAAAGGTACTAAGCTCTATCATCTTCTTCCTTTTCTCCCTCTGATACACTGCCAGAAGTAGTGAGAGAAAAGGAAAAGGGAAAGAGAAAGGGAAAAGGCAAGGGACAGCCAATCAGGACTTATTTCTTCCAACCAGAGCAGAAGGAAGTTTGAGGTTTCTAACATCATTAAGAAACATGCTGCATTTTTTCAGCAGTACTGGGGACACTGATAATGCTGCTCCCCCATGTCTTCTTTCTCTTTTTATTGCCAACTCCACTGTCCGACTGACAAATCTTCCTGAGTCCTTGCAGGAAAAAAGCCTTATTTCACCTTTCTTATTAGACTTCACCCTATTGTCCTGTTCCAGCTATCAGATGTAGAAGTTTACTTTGTTGTCATGTTCTCCCCTCAGATTTCCAACCCCTGCAGCCCCAAGCACGCACACACCCACACACTCTCTGCCAAGCACCTGTCATTTCCTCATTGTTAGTCCCTGCCAATAAGTAAAACCCCTTCACAAAATCCTGCTTTGCAGCCTACCTTCAAGCATATTTCTCTCACTATGCTCACAGCTAACAGCAGTCCCCAGTAGCCAGGGAGATGATATCCTTCCAAGAAGAAAGTGGCTCTAAAATGCTGTAGCCACACTAGGCATAGGTTTAGTAAACTTAGTTAACTTGTTTTCCTCAAGTGCCCCTGTGTGAACATGGCCTCTGTTTGCATTACTGTGCTCACGCTTGTCCATGTGCTCACAGCATATTTACCTCTTCCAGCCTTCAGTTGCATCTCTTCTGAAATACTGCCTGTGAACGTTGTCTTTGTCCATACAGTGTTTAGGGCAAAGCAACTCTGATATTTTACTGAGGTTCTTAAATACTACCTTGATATAAGTGGCTAACAGAAATAACATTAACAAAACTGTATTATTAAGGAGCAACAACAAGCTCACCTTTATGCTTGGTTTAAATGTCACAAGGACTATGGTCTGTATGACTCTTCTAGTACATACAACTTTGTAGGCAAATTAAGTTTTACTCAGTGGATGTTTATTCTCCCTTTGGCCTCCGAGATACTGGACAAGTAAAGTTTAAACATAAATCTAAATTTTGTTCATTGGTTCTAGTTTGCCTCTATTTCCAACATAACAGAACATAAATCTGATCACACAGCTTGGATAATATCATTGTTCACTTTATAGCCATGGCTCACCGTCACACTGGACAAGATCACACAGGGGATAAGGTCACGGAAACTCTCTGTGTGTCTTCTACCCTGTGATGTTATCAGGTACTCAACCCTAAAGCAATAGTAACACACTGATAAAAAGAGGGGAAAGGGAACTGTGATAATAAATCAACTCAACTGCAGAGAAAGTGCCAGGGAAAACAATATTGATTTTTTTTTTACAAGTCAGCGCACAGATTTGTCAGACAAAAGAATAGAGATGTCAAAACCCACAGAATCAAGCCCACTAATATTAAGAGAAAAACAACTCCACTACCTACAAAATGCTGGAATTTGTGCATAGTGATGTTTATCAGGAAGAGGAATGGCATTTTATCATACTCAGAAAATTTAAAGGAAATATTTATACAATCTGTATTTAGCAGCTACCCTTTTCCCCTCGCACTGATTTTACATTAAAACATCTTAGTAGGGTCAGGCAGAAGGGGAGTCAGGGTCCACTGCAAAAGGAAAGAGCCTCTGGCCCAGCAAACAGAAGACGCTTCACTCCTCACCTAAGGGAGGTGACTCACTGGTCATCACCAGTGACCATGCAGTTACCTCCCCAGGTGGTAGTAAAGTATCTTGCTTCTCTTCAGCAATGTAGAGGGGTTTTCTTTCCAAAATGTCCATGTTACACTCCTGCAAAATGGGGATTGGTCAGGATAGGTCAAGCAGACAAGACCATATTGGAGAGAGAAGACAGTTAAATTCCATTCCACTAAAGAAATTAAGTATTAAAATTATAAAAACAATTATAATATACTAGGTGACATCATAAACTTTTATTCTCTCACCAGGGATCATAAGAAAATAGTAGCTGAATGAAATACCAAGTATAAGAATAGAAATAATTAGCAGTTCAGAACATTGATTTATCTGCTACCTAACACTTATCTTTAATAAATTCAGAGAAACTAAGGTCAGAAGGACAATTACTTCAATTACTGTTTCCCATGTAACAGAAGTACTTAAATTTCATGCAGTTCCTCTTATTTGTATTTCCAAAATCTGTTTGGCTAAATCAGTTATTTTAGAAAGACATTCAGCATTGATTTGAAGACTTCATAAGGTGTAGAAATCATCAGTTCCACTGGTAATCTGTGCTAATTTTTCAGTGCCCTCACTATTAAAAAATTAGGACTAATTTCTTATTCAAATTTGTATGCCTTTAACTTCCTGCCATTTATCTTTTCTCTCTTAAATTACAGAGCACGCAATTTTCTCAACATGAAGGTATTTGGGCATTATAATCATGTCACATTCAAATCTTCTTTTGAGAAAAATGGATAGGTTGAATTCCTTAAGACTCTAATTATAATTCACTTTCCTCGGCACACCAATTTTTTTGTGGCTCTTTTACTTAACACTTCCAATATTTTGTAAGTCTGGAGCTGAAGACTGAGTTGTTGCTCAGGTGGATGTAGATTGCATGTGTGACTGCCTGGAGATACACTGATGACACTTCTGTTCACAGGACTTCACCTCATTTCATGCTAGTGCCAGTAGGGCACCGGGCACACAAATGCCTACATATCCTTGCATGTGTACAATGTAGGAACTAATACTGAATCACAAGTCAAGCCACTGCCAATACACTGTGCTTTAGCAACTATTTATATTCTTTAATTTTGGCAAGCTGTTTTCATTTGCTTGGCCTTGCTTTTATTTCCATTGAATGAGAAGCAATGCTGAAAAAGAAGAAAATAAACTTCCTGTTTCATCTTCACAGGACAGTCACAACATCTTGTTTAGGGAAGGAAGTATAGTATAAGATCAGTTCTGGGCCTCAATGTAAAGGTAAATAGCAGTCTTTATTTTCAATACCCTTCACCGGTTGCCAAGATGCAAAAAGAATTATGAACTTTTAAATATTCTTGAATTTTATTTGTACATTATTTTATGTGATGAGATTTTTGTTTTATTTTCCCCTCTTTTCAGTCTCTGAAATGGTTATTCTCAACATAGAAATTTAATGCACAGAAATAGTTAAAATTTATTTTATCCTCAGGCATTCAATATTCTCTCTCTGAATACTAAGTAAATTCATTCAATTAGTAGCTGTACTGAACTCAGGAAACCTTTTTTTTCTGATAGCAGTTCCCCCTTTTCAAGCTTCCCAAATTTAAACCATATCAATGCCATGAGCCACACAGCAAAACACTTCTGTGCCTGAGGTTCCCTTTTCACAGGGACATTTCCAGTTACTAAAGAAAAGTGTGGTGCATCATAGCCAAAGTTATAGATGGAGCTTTCAGCACAGTGAAGCAGCTCCATGTGCAGTGAACTCTTCACATAGTGTGGTCAGTTGCTGGCGCCACCACTGAATTAGAACCTCTTCATGATGGGGAGACAGCATGCAATTTGAAACACAGGCATATTAAAATGCCAATATTTGAGAAGGCTTACAGCTAATTTTGTTTGCTTGGCACAGTATGAAAACAACTGCCTTTCCATGATCTCTTAATGAAAAAGCAATTCAGTGGTAAACAAAATTTAAGAAGCAAAATCTGGGTGTTTCCTGTTTGTTTCATTTTTCAAGCCAAGTAAAATCATGTTAAAATGAGGACTATTATGCAGCCATCCTTCAACAACTTAAAGGCCCTAAAAGCAACTAGAATCTTTAGAAAAAAGGGTGATAGTACTAAATGCACTATGGACAGGAGAAATACAAGCCACTGGATTGGCAGAGCAAGACTGTTCTGAATAAACACCTACATCTGATAGACGATAACAAGTAGGAAAATATGCTGGAAAATATGCTGTTTCCAAAATACACTGATTTGTTCTTGTTCATGAGGCATGACAAACATGAAGTTGTTTCTGTGGATATTGTATGGGCTGCTCACTACTCGGACTTCTGAATACAAGCCCACAGTTCAACCCTACGGAGTCTTGGAAAAATTCCACCAAGAGCTCTAACACTAGATTCATTGTACTTATCTATGTATTTTTATGAAAACATCTAGACTTAAAAAAATATCTCATGGAACCACACTTCAACCTCAATATAAGTCCTGTCTACTATGTTAACAAAGTATTGTCTTTCCTATTACTCTTTCCACCCCTGCCATCTAATGATTAAAGTGAACACCTTCCTTTCTTCTACTTTCCTGAAAACATTAAAATAATTCTCTTTGAACAAAAAAAAAAAAAAAATCCCTGATGGTCCTTAAAGAAGTAGAAAAGTCTCAACCATGTAGGTCTGTTTCAAGATTTTTATATGACAAGCTTATACCACTTCTCTTACTAGAAAGAAGTTCAAACTAATTTTATGTTCAAACTGCTTGAAGGAAAGAAAACGATACTTATTTCATCATTTTAATGCTTTATTTTTCCATTTCAAATGTGTGATTCACAATGTGGGCAGCTACAGAGAATACTGCACCAGGGACTGAATATTTATTCTTTTCCTGAATCAGGCTGCTCTGTATTTCCTGAGCTCAAACTCAGCCAGCAAAACCGAGTGTCTGTTCGTTTGCAGCTCCAACTGGTCGATTTCTTTTCTCCTTCAGGTCTCCTGCCTTGCTCACTTCTCCCTATCTGCTGATATGACATCAACATTCAACACTGAATGGCAGAGGATCAAAAAATTCATGACAAATTTATTTTGCTCAGCCTGTGCAACTATTTGTCTGTTTTAAAGCCAAGTTATTTTTATGAAGATGTAAGACAAACACAACATGTCCACTGGCATTTTTCCTTTGCACCAGCACATCTTACAAGACTAACAAGGCTCATTCATCATCTGTACTACCCATGGACTGAGGTGAAAGGTCAGGAGTCAGGGTTTGGAAAAAGTGAACTGTAAGGGGACAGAAGGCATGCTGATAGGGAAAAAACTGTATCACTGCCATCTACCAGCAGCAGTGATTGACAAAGACAATATTGTTTAGTAATATATGACAATTATCCATCTATTTCATTCTTTCCTTTTGTTCTACACAGTTGTAAGATGCAATATTTACTGCTGAAAGTCTGTGAGAGACTTCCATGACTTCTGACGTGTAATCAGTGCACAGCATCCACTTATCCCTTAGAGGTGACCTCTCGGTGAGAAGCTCACAATTTTAGGTTCCAGGTTTAGTCATTTTGCTCCTACACAGACAAAATTTCTTTTTCATCCAGAGGATTCAAGAACTGGGTGAAAGAAAGAAGATGGTCTTGCCACTGTCAGATATTCCTGATAGCACTGTCCTGGACATTTTTCTCTGCAGGGATGTTCTTTTAAAACTCATCACCACATTAGACATTCTTAAATCCCACAAGCTTTATAAAGTCTCTCTCTCTGAGCGCAGCCTCTCTTTCACTCCCAACTATCCAAATTAGAAACTTGCCAACAGTTTTCCACTTTCTAAGACAACTGCTGTCCATTATTCCAAGTCTTTTAACTATAAGATATGAAAGCCTAACAAAAAAAAGCCATTTTTTTAATTTCAGAAAATTAAGAAGCTGAAGAACAGCAGTATATATGGGATTATTTTAAGAGAAAGATGTCTCAACAGAGTCTGCTAAACAAAAGCAGATTCTTTTCCCTGAAAAACGTTCTATATTGTAAAAGCAGTGAACAGTAATATAAAAAACTTTCCCAAGTGATGTAACCTTACTTTCAGAGTCCAAAGAGTAAATGTTAGGGACACTGATCTCAGAGGGTGTGGTGGGTTGACCCTGGCTGGATGCCAGATGCCCACCAAAGCCCACTCTTATCATCCCCCTCCTCAGCAAGATGGGGAAGGGAGAAAATAAGATGGAACACAAAAAGCTCGTAGGTGGAGATAAGGACAGAGAGAGATCACTTACCAATTCCTAGAATGGGCAAAACAGACTCAACTTGGGGGAAAAATCAAATTTAATTTATTACCAATCAAAATCAGAGGATAATGAGAAATAAAACCAAATCTTAAAACCTTCCCCATCCCTCCCTTCTTCCCAGGCTTAATTTCTTTCCTGATTTTCCGCCTCCTCCCCCCAGCGGCACAAGGGGACAGGGAATGGGGTTGGGGTCAGTTCATCACACGTTGTTTCTGCCGCTTCTCCCTCCTCAGGAGAAGGATTCCTTTCCCCGCACCAGTGTGGGGTCCCTCTCACAGGAGACAGTCCTCCACGAACTTCCCGTGAGTCCTTCCCATGACTGAGAGTTCTTCATGAGCTGCTCCAGCGTGGGTCCATTCCATGGGGTGCAGTCCTTCAGGAAGGCACTGCTCCAGCGTGGGTCCCCCATGGGGTCACAAGTCCTGCCAGCAAACCTGCTCCAGCATGGGCTCCTGTCTCCATGGGCCACAGGTCCTGACAGGAACCTGCTCCAGCTCGGGCTTCCCATGGGGTCAAAGCCTCCTTAAGGCATCCACCCACTCAGGCATGGGGTCCTCCATGGGCTACAGGTAGATATCTGCTCCACCATGGACCTCCATTGGCTGCAGGGGGACAGCCTGCTCCACCATGGTCTTCACCACAGGCTGCAGGGGAATCTCTGCTCTGGTGCCTGGAGCACCTCCTCCCCCTCCTTCTTCACTGACCTTGGTATCTGCAGAGTTGTTTCTCTTACATCTTCTCACTCCTCTCCCCGGTGCAAAGTGTGCAGCCTTTTTTTTCTCTCTTCCTTTTTTTTTCTTAATTATGTTATCACAGAGACGTTACTGATTGGCTCAGCCTTGGCCAGCGGCGGGTCCCTTCTTGTAGCCGGCTGGCATTGGCTGTATCGGGTCGGACATGGGGGAAGCTTCTGGCAGCTTCTCTCACAGAAGCCACTCCCATGTCCCCCCCTTCCCGCTAGCAAAACCTTGCCATGCAAACCAAATACATTGGGGTATTTCAGGAAAACATATCCACAAAAAATATACAGAAATAGAATATCCAGATCGAAAGCCAATAGTCTTCACTTCTTAAACTACTGACATAACGTAAAGGCAGAAATAGAAACAGGGTCTGTGGCTGTCTTCTGAGGACGCAAGGGAGAAGTCTAAAATTCCAAACATAAGGAGAAAGAAGCCCTTAAAGAAAAATAATCAGAGAATTTAAGCCCGAAAGTGATCCTTCAATTACTCAGTCTGACTTACTGTAACATGCATTATGTATCTTTCAGCTACCCTATGCTGTACTGGAAAACTTCAACTTGGCTAAAGTAACATGTTGTGGTTTAACCTGGCCAGCAGCCAAACACCACACAGCCGCTCACTTACTCTCCCCAGCCCTGGGGAAGAGCGGGAGAGAATTGGAAGAATAAAGGTAAGGAGACTCATGGCTTGAGATTAAAAAAAGAATAATGAGTGAAATAAAATATAATTAAAATAATATCGCTAATAATAATGCTAATAGTAGTAATAATAGAATATACAGATGAGTGATGCACAGTGCAATTGTTCACCACCCACTGACCAATGCCCAGCCCATTCCCAAATAGCAACCCCAGAGGAGGAGAGAGATCCCAAAAAACATAATCCCCGAAAAGCGAAAGCGAGACTTTTGGCCAGCTCTCATTTATATACTGAACATGACGTTATATCATATGGAATATCCCATTGGCTTATCCAAATGTCAATTTGCATCCACTGCTCTGACTGTTTTCTTTCCCAGCTTCTTGTGCACCTACAGACTAGCAAAACACTGGCATCTGAAAAGTCCTTGATTCTTAACAGCAACTAAAAACATTAGTATGTTACCAATGCTCTTCTCATACCAAATCCCATACTGAATCCAAAACACAGCACTATTCTAGCTACTAAGAAGAAAATAAGCTCTATCCCAGACAAAACCAGGACAGTAACATTTGCCCTAGGTCTTTTCAAGATACAACAGGCTAAAAACCCCCAATTCACCCCATAGCGTATTTCAGTGCCTGCCCACTCTCACTGCATGGTGGCTGCTCCTACGGAGTCACTCTCTTTGTGCCTTTCCAGACAGAATGAAGATCTCTTCAACAGCCAGCATTTTTTTTTTTACCCCAGAAATACATGCAGTATTCAAGTTATCACAACATTTTGTTTTTCCTTCTCTCAGCTGAACAGCTGGAGGTTTCTAAGTCTGCCCTTCAAAAGCCTTCACATCATTTTTGCAACTCATTTACGCACTAGCCCCACTTTTAAAATATGACCACAGCCAGACTATGGGGAACAGAGCAGTATTTAGCTTCTCAATATCTGTCTCATTGACTTGGTTTAAAGAGGTAAAAATCACCTTCTCATTGATCCTCTGTGCTCATACCTAAGAATCACATTAGCCATTTTGACAGCATATCACCGAATTCAGTATTTATAAAAGAAAAAAATGTTGCAAAAATGCTGTTAGTGTTCCAGAATGTCACAGTATGTAGCTAAAAATTATGTCACCTATAACCTGAATGTCAAAAATCTCACATTCCTTTTTCAAAATCCCAGCCCACAATTAACTGGAGATACAGAACCAAGAAGGTGAAAGGATACATAGTAGAGAGTGCTAGACTTTCTTTCAGTCATAGCCTTTCAATGTTTTACATACCTGTGTTTATTTTCATGAAAATATAAATATTTACTGTTTCAACATGTTACATCCTGGTTTATTCTATTATTGTTTCAAGTAGGATTTATTATAGTAGGACTAACCATACAGTTTTGAGAATGGTCAAATCACCAGAAAGTCATTAATTTTGGATATATACACCAGGAAAACCATGTATAAAAGACAAAGAGTAACTTAAGGATTTTAACCTTTAGTGGGACATTCTTTTTCTGTGCCCAGATCCGGAAGACTTAAGCCCATTAGCAAGCACATTTAACTCCCAAAAGGCAGCAGAGGAAAGGTTCATGTGAAAAAGCACTTGACTGCTGAAGGAGCCACTCCCTGCAGCCATTAATCCCGAAGAAGGACAACAGAGTTTACACTAAGAGTGAAATATGTGCCATTGAGGGTGCTACTCATTTCATTATTGACTGCTGAATGACCCAGCACAGCAATCTGCTGCAAGGAAGCAATGATTCCCCTTTGCCTGTTTCTTTACACTGAAGTTCTGGGGTCTGGGATTTTAGCATCATAGTCAGACTGTTTTTACTTAAGGATTTCTGGTTCTTATTTGGGTAGGCAAGTTAAGTCAAGACTATTTTAATGAGAATTCTTGACTATGAGACACTGGAGGAAAAAAACCACCACTTACCATCCATTTAGAAATATTTCTATTTTCAATTGTATAATACATTTAAATGAGTATTTTGGACCATCAAAATCTGTATCAGTCTCATCTGTGAATTCAAACTCCTCCAGGCTGAGAATAACCCAGAGCCTAGACCCTCTACTTCTGAGAAATGCTCTTTATCAGGCATAGCAAAAGTTACTGCCTGTTTAAGGGTGGTTGGTTGTTGGGTTTTTTTCCCCCCTTGTTGGTAAACACAGCGTAGTGGCAGGAGCTGATCAGGCATGCTAAGAGCACACAGACATTTCTGACTCCTCAGGGAGCTTAAAGCTGCCCAAAGAGTAAGATCTTACACTGCTGAGACCAAATGTTTAAAATAAGATCAGAAATATTAACTTAGGAAATAGCTCAAAGCTTCTTCCTTCTTTTATCTAAAGAAGTTGTTGTTTTCTTTTGATCACAAAACAGAAATTCTAGGCTCGTTCACACTATTTAATACTAATCCTCGCAAGGTGGTGGATTTTCTAGCTGTCCTCACTACCTAAGTAAAATTTCCTGTTAGAATACTATTAAGCTTAGAGTCTTGAGTTTCTCTCCTCTCAATTACATATTCACCTCTGGTTGTACTGTATGGCTATCCAGATGACTCGAGATATTTCAAGCACAAAGTTTTAGTACTTCTGAAAAATCTTGCAGGCACTTATCAAATATATTATTTGGTGTTTTCAATCTGTCCTTTAATGAAGCATACGGGTAACTGTGTTTAATTATGTGTTTAGTGAATACGTATTTTTGAAATAATCTATTTGTCATTAGATTTAATAGAATGCAGGTATAAAAGTGGTTTTGTCACGTAATTTTATTCGTGTAAGCAATATAAAGAAAGGTGCTTTTCCCAATTCAGTTTTATATTTGCAGCATTTTCTTTGGTTAACAGAAAAATCATACTTTTAAGGTGTTACCTGAGTCTCTTTCTGGCTCTCACAACAATTCTCTATTTAGGGACTTGTCTGCCCTGCAAGCACATAACACACTGTTCAACTCAAAAGATTCACTTAAAGTGGGAATTGCTGGGGTTTTGAGCCCAAATCACTGTCAAGTCTTATATTGTGCCAGGTATTGCTAACGTGCTTCAAACAGAGACTAAAGCCAGAACAAGAAATTGGTCCTTGTTCCCGAGAGGTTACAATCTAAGACTCAGCATCAGAAAATAGAGGGATTAGAGATACAGAGAAGTACAGGGAGACAAGGAAACATTGGTCTGCATGATATATGAGTCAAACCACACAGTTTCTGGTGGACTGTGTAGCCTAATTGTTCCTTCTGGAAATGTAGGTGTGAACCAAATAAAAGAAGCATTTGCTTCCATCAAAGATCTGCAGTGTCCAAACTGAATGAGAGTTATGTACCCTCCACAATTTCAAAGGAGTCAATGAGGCTACTGGTTTGTGAGAAATTTGCTTTTGCATTACAATTTGGTTTTGCACAGTTACTTCTGATTATTTTTACACTAACTTAAAAGTTCATAAATCTGCAGGGGCAAAGATCCTGTGTCAAGCTACTATGACATGACATTATGTCAGAGTACTTAAAATGTTGAAATAGCAACTGCCAAGCATTTTATGGCTAAATTCCATTTAGTGATTTGATTCAGAAGAACCTTTCTGTTTCCCTGAAGTGTGCCTGTGGCCTCCTCATATATTTCCAAGTTCTCTTCCAAGCTGTGTTCTGTCTCAATATTTTTCAGTATCCCTAAATATCTATTTTGATTTAGAAAAAAATGGCTATGAAACCCCCTCTGTGCATCCTGTGATGTTTTAATACTGTCCTTGGTTAGTACTTACCTGGTTTTGTTTTGCAATAAATAATAAAGTCAGCATAGTCCAACAGGATACACAAGTTAAATGAAGTTAAGAAGCACCAACTAAATATACTTTCTGTCTCAGTATTTGATTACACTCCTCAGTTGATAGATACAGTTAGTAAGAGCACTTCGTATGTAAAGCTATCTCTTGGCAACTGTCAATCACAGACTTCATCAGCCTTCAGATATTGCATTCTTCTAACATTTTGATAAGGCTTAACTTAGACTTCTTTATGCTACAATCCACATCTGAAATGCCATTCAGTGCATTACCTTTTCTAACAACAACAACAAAAAAAACCCACACAACAAAAAACACCAACAAACCAAAACACAACCTTGCTATATTTATGGCAACAATGAATCATAGAATCATAGAATATCTCAAGTTAGAAGGGATCCATAAGGAACATTTGATGATCCATCATTGTTTCTATTAACGATGGTTCTACTAAAAATTTGGGGCTTACACCTACAGTCTCCTTTAGAAAGGAACATCTTGGATTTCTGGATCTGTTACAGAATGCATTACATAGCTTTAAATATTCTGTATCTGATCCTATAATATTGGAAACATTTTAAAATACTCTTATCTGGTAATAAAGTAATGCAAAATAAAACAGCATCGAACTCTACTGTGGTCTACTCTATCTCTCTATCATAAAGTATTAAATATTAAACAATTTGGGTAAAAGAAAGATGGGAAAGAAGTACTCTTCTTATCATAACTTAGCATTAATATTTCATTACAGTCCAGATGTGACATATTATTAAATAGTGACTTTCTTTTAGGAGCATTTCTTCTTATCACTGCATTTTTAAATTACAATATTAAAAATTATCTTTTTTGTATAAAACATTTACATGTTGAAAGAAAAATGTTATAGGATTCTACATTTCTCAGATTTTTTATGAACTGTGCAAGACTGAACCACACTCAAAACAATACTGTTGATATTTCTGGATTTTTGACAGTTTCCAAACATTTACATTTATTTATTTACTGGAAATTTAGAGTTGCATTGAATGACATTCACCTCTGTTTTTCAAGCGGACCTTTTTCTTTTTTTTAAAAAAAGAAAAAAATAGAGGTGTAAAACTTCAAATGTAAAACTTTGCTCCAGAAACAAGGAATGAATGGTCATTTTATCTAGTGATCTCAATGACAGAAAGACAGGAAGTCAATCATTCATTCCACTGTTGGGTTTTTTTTCCAAATGTATGAAAATAAACAAATAAATTCAGCTATCAAGCTTTTACTTCTCTCCAGATTGTCAAACGCACCCTTCCTGCCTCCCCTAGTTGGAGTTATTGCAACCGTCTATCCCACAGGCTTTGGTGAGCATACACAGCATTTGTACAGACGGCTTAGCCTTCCAAAGGCACGGATTTTGTTTTGGTTTTTTTTTAAATACACGATCTGTAGCCTATTACTACCCGTATTTATATCACCATGACCTCTTTCCATTCTGTACTTGTTATATTAAGATTGTATTAATGTACTGTTGAAATGCTTTGTGTCTAGTTAGTTGCATATGCTTCAGCCAACGTGACTCTAGCACTTAATTGTTGTGTTATGCTCTCAGGTCAGGGACTACTCAAAACATTAGAATTGTATTAAGTTGTAGTTGCAATTTTATCTCATTTAAAGTACGTTATAGTTTATATGTACTTTCCTCATCCTAAAGCTGATTCTTAATAACTTTAGCCTGACAGTTAATAATGTAGCAGTTGCTTGCATTACTTTTAGTGTATTGTGTAGAAAAGGCAAGTGACTCTCTGAGCCTTTACTATTTTGCTGAGATAAGTGCATACAGTGAAAGAGAAATAGCTAGTTCACTCAGGCACCTAACACATGCAAAGAGGGGAATGGGAAAAACAGGTAAGCATCTTCATACAGGTACAACACAGACAAGGATAAGATTAGTGATGATATGCTTATCATCCCTGGACAGTTCACATCCTTATAGTTATAACGCTGATGATCAGGAGCTTTTGCAAAGAATGTGGTGACCTATTTGTCTTACTTGGTGGGAACAAAAGGGATTTTTAGGATATCTTGTGAGATCAGAAAATGAAGACTTGTGTAACCACACAGAATACAATAAAAAAAAAATTCAAGCTCTGGGACAGAGGTTTTTTGATTTGTTGTTTTGTTGGGGTTTTTTTTTCCTTTAGGATAAAACATTTACTTTTTTCTGCTGCCCCAGACATAAATTCTCGACTTACTCCGTCAGGCACTGTTCACACACACGTGTCCTTGGCACATAAAAGCTCATAGGCTGTGAAGTGTAGTAGGACACTAAAGCAGAAAAAAGAAGGGAAAAGAGAAGGTGGAAAGATTATTATAAGAGTAACTAATTAGTGTTATCACTTCATAAAAAGTTCTTAAAAGAAGGTGGAAATTATTTGTTAGTAGACAGATAAACTGACTGGGTTAGTGACAGTTTTTATCCTGCTTACTTTGCTTATTCAAATGGAAAAAAACCCAACAATATTCATGAAGATAAAAACAGAAATACCATTTGGGGGGGTGAGGGGGAGGGGGGCTGACCAGACTACCATAAGCACTTTAATCACATACCATTTACTCCATTTACTTTCTATATTACTTACAAAGTGGAAAATTAGGTTTACCTACTTTTGCTCTCCATTGGCATATCAAAGACATAGAAGTAGTTTGCTTACTTACATGCTCATTAATAACTGACATTGATCAGCCTAATTGCAAGTGCACATTCACACGTCTGCTGAAGTTATTCACCTTTCCCTTCAAATTCTTTACTCATTATTGTTCTCAAAAGCATTATATAAGGGTTTCTATAAAATTAAAGTATTTAGAAAGAATGCTGCTTAATACTTCCCAAGTAATAGTTTTCTGTAGAAGTCAGTAATTAAAGATCAACTCCACAAACCCAAAAATGTACTACAATCCATAAAAATCATGCATCATAATGTGGACCTGTGATGGAGCATACTTTTATGTTGCCTGAGAAACATTTTTGTATATAAATGTAGAATTTATCACTTTCA
Source organism: Caprimulgus europaeus (assembly GCA_907165065.1). The sequence goes on from OU015525.1 coordinate 67,553,863, forward strand.
TAACTCATCATCACATCACTATATTCTAGTGTTCAGCTTTTGTAGAAAATGGAGTTAATCAACATCCTTAATCAATTGTCAAAGGAGAGAATTTCATTTCTTCACTCTTAATTCTATTTCTGTGTAAGTCAGACCACATTGTGGACAACAGGGGAACTGCTGCCCTTGTCATTTATTCAGAAACAGACCCAAGTTCAGAGCCTAACAAAGTCTGTCAGTTTGGTTTACTCCCTGGTTTGCTGGAATGGCCTAATCCCATAGCCAATTTCAACACACACATAACAATTTATGCCTGAGCTCCAGTGTGGAATAAACCAATGTGTTTCCTTGAAAGACAAACAGAGATAAATAAGAGACACAGACAATAGATTATGGATCATGTCACATTACAGCCCTCTACCTAAGACAGTCCTTCAGCACTGTCCTTGAACCTTCATAAACTCCAAAATACCTTCTAAAAACAGAATATCTCCCTGATGGTATAGTGTAAAATCCCAGTCTGCTGAACTCCAAAGCAGCCTTCTGATGAGTTGACTGTTATAATTTTTTTTTATTACCAAAAATCCCCAAACAAAAACCAGTAATAACCATGTCAAATGGTAAACCTGTGGATTAGTAGAGGCTGCAGACCTGGTAAACATCTGCAGGGAGCTGAGCTGAAAATATCATAGTAGCAATACAGGGGAATGGTCTGGAAACTTGCAGCTGCCAGCTATGAAAGAAGCATCAAGAAATGCAACTACAAAGTGAAAAATGTTAAATCTCTGCAAAACAGGTGATAAGATGCAAGCGAATGTTCTGAAGAAGCTACACATATGTGCCTACAGTATCTGGAGCTGCACAGTAACACTATCCTATCCAGGAAGTAGCAAAAGAAGCCTTTGTGTTCCCTGACCCTGGCAATGATGTGTTTGGGGGTTTCACTTCAATGTTACCTACAGTCCATTTACCACTGTAAACACTACCTCACAGCTCCAAGAATCCCAGAAGTCCAAGATAGAAACACGTTTACTTCTCCATGCCATCTCGCTGCCAGTGCAGGTTTTTAAACCTATGGCAGGTCACTGGTAGCTCACATCCATGCTCCCAGCAATTTCCACCATGGCAAGTCTCTGCCTCTGGTGAAGGAGATCATTCCCATTTCTGTGGGCATTTTCCACTTGTGTAACTGCAAAACAATGATGTCTTGTCTAAACAGAACCAGAGACAAGGGATGTGGAAGGCATGAACAAGAATAGCTCTCTTCAGTAGAACAGATTTCAAGCCAGCTGCATCCTCCGTGATGGACCATTCATGTGAACCAGAGCTGTCTGAAGAACTTGTATCTGTGCAAAGATAAGTGCTTTCCATATCACCAATGAACTTCCTTGGGATGGCACTCTCCTAAAGACTAACATTACACTGGGTTTGTTTTCAGCATATCTGCAGTCCCCAGGGCTTCCAAAATAATTGTCAGAAGATATGTGCTAGGTTTTATCTGCTAACTCCTTAAGATGACTATCTAGAGTGGCAGATTGTAGATACATATACCTCCCAGCATTTTCTTGACCTTTATCAATTATTTTCTGGTCATAAGGCTATAGAACTAAGAGATACAAAAGGTCAATTAAAATTGTCCGGTCTTTCTTCTGCATGTTTAGGTAATTTTAATGATGTTCTCCAAATAATGTAAATCTCAAGTTACACAAATTTCTGAGGATGCAATTTTTAAATTTTTTTGTATTGAAGAAAGACTTTTAAAAAGTTTCAGAATTTCAGTCATTTATTAGTCCTCTTTAATGTAATAATTTTACTGCTTGCTAATAGAATTCCTGCAGAAAAAGGTTTTTTTCTTGAGGTTTAAAAATTATCTTTTACGTTTCCTTCAATCTTTTACTTAAATTCTTTGCCCATTTCAATTTTTATTTTCTTGACTTCTTTTATTTCTTTCTACATTATTATTTAGTTCTCTCCTATGTTGCTATTCAAACAAACGTAAATATATTTCAGACTCTTGAGCAGATCTTCCTAACGTCCTTTTCCTTGTTGAGAGAACATACAGTTTACTGAACATTGAGTCTTATCAACGACCTTTGAAGTCACTGACATTGTGGGTGAATGCCTGCTGCTACACAGAGGCAACCCACGTTGTTTCAGACATTGTAGGTACCTGAGACCTGCGTGGCAGATAGACTGGAAGAGATCTGTACCCTTGCAGACCAACTGGAAGTCAGCTGTTGAAGGCTTCAGAACTGGCAATAAAAGCTCATGTTTGGGCAACTGGCTCCTACCCAATACTTCTTCAAATGAGATGTCACCAGTTAGGAACCTAATCATTTTATAGTGGAACTATAGGACAGGTCGTGACACCTGATCATTCAAACACCTAACACAAGTTTCTAAGAGAGTACTGTATTAAACACCTAGAGGATTAAAAAGAGCTATTACACCATACGTTTGAATGAGAACTTTGTAATTCTAGATACATATCAAGGGAGGACCACTTTTATCAGGAAGGCAAGAGCAGAATACTCTAGAAACCTACATAATAGTGTGAACAAAACACCAGACTGAACTCCAAATGGAAAGTGCACACATAGCTAATAAATAAATTGCACATAATAACTAATATAACAGGTGGCCCATGCAATCTCCTAGTTCCTTCCCTGCTGAGTGGTCACTTGTTAAAAGAACATTCACAAAAAAAGACACAGGGATGCTGGGTAGCTGTGGCACTATCTCTACCAGCATGTGGTGCTGGATAGAAGATAAATATAGTTGGACATAAGTACAGTACCACATCTACATGGGTGTAAGCTGGCTACTGATAGATAGACCTGGACTACATCTGACTGTACAGATGTGCTTGGAGATCACTGCCTTCTCTGATCTGCCACATAAAACATCTGTATGAGTGACTGCATGAGTCAAATGTGCTCACTAGCAAAAACTACAATCTTAAGACTGCTCTTCAGCATAGCCCATATAATTTTAATTAAAGAACAATTCAGAGAGGAGGCACACAGCTCAGCCAGCGGATTACGGAAGATGGTGAACTTGAGCAGATGACAGTTACAGACTGCTAGTGGTAACTTCTTGGGTCAGCACAACTGCAGACAACAAGGGACATGTGGATAGGTCCTAATACATTATCCAGGCTGTTACAAACCTCTCTCATTTATGTGTTTGTTTGTTGAATAATCAATATTGGAGGTAAAGTATGTAAGAAATATAATTATTTCTTATACCACCATATGACGATTTTAAAGTTCAAACAATCCGTCAAACAAGTTGGGGTTTTGCATCTGAAACTAAACCAGCAATTTTTCAGCTACATACAAATTGAACACAATTGCTCAGTCAGAACAAGTCTACCACTGGTACATAAAAGAAAACTATCTTGTTGAATATTTAACTTTCCCATTCCTTCAGTTAAGAAAAATCCCAGCCTCCCATATCACTTCCCCGTATGTTCCCAGGAAAAGCACTAGCAAAACAAAGGAGGGAAGTTAAATACTATGTTCATTCAATGCATATAACTTACAACCTTCTTCACAAGTTACAATAGTCAGTGCCTGAACAAGGTACAGAGGCACCTGGATTCTGTTTGTCTTCTTTCATTTCTTCAAGCCGTGGCTAGAAAGAGGACAGAACTGGAAATATTGTGTCAGCTCCGCACCACTGGAGAGATCCACTACCAAGGGAAAACTGTCCACCAGGATTTTATTTTGTAGGAGTTTTTCTTCTTTGTTTGTTTGTTGTTTTGATTTTGTTGGGGTTTGGGTTGTTTTGTTGTTTGTTGTTTTTTTTGTTTTTTTGGGGGTGGGGAGGGCGGCAGTGGGGTTGATTTGTTTTTAACCAGACTTACTGCTGCTTAGTTCCCCAGGAGCAACAGGAAGCCACTGGATCACATCAGTTAATCATGCCAAAACATCCTTTTAAGGATAAAAATAGAGCACAAAAAAAATCTCATCTTTCTCTTCTCCACCTCCCCCAAAAAAGCCCAGAACCAACAGATCAGCTGTCCTTCTTAAGACAGTACAAAGAAACATTAAAAAGGCCAAACCTAGTGTTTTTCCTCTCCTGTCAAATTAATGTTGAAACTTTGACACAGTATTTATTTTTTCTTCATCTAATTTCCTGCAAGTGCCTATGTTAGAGAAGGAAAGATTTAGGATATATATTCAAGAAAAATTAATTCCTCAGGAAAATGGCTTATGCCAGATGTGTGTGAGCTGTTACCCACATGTTGCTGATTCAGTCTTTTGTTGTCATAAGCTAAGCACAATTCCTCCAAGTATCATTTGTTCCTCCTAGTATCACCAACTTATCTGATTGAAAGACCAGACAGTAGGCTCCAAATTCCCAGATGGGGACTGCCTGTAGCTGCTAATAATTTTCACACCAGGGAAACATAAAAAGCTTTTCTTGTGTGAAGGGTGTTTTATTTTATTTTTAAAAAGGTACCTCAGATCCACATCTTTCCACATACTCATTTAAACCACTTGCAAACATTCTTGCACATTTTCACAGTCTGTTGCCAAAATATATAAGACCAACAGCACCAAATTACTTCCTCATCTTCTTCTGATTTTCAGACTCACACTTTTTTGTCTAGTCTGATGGTTGAGGAAATTGCAAGGTGCTAAAACAATCAGATAAAACAAAACAGACCATTACCTCCTCTTACTGGCATACCCTATTCTTCTCATGCAACTTTCATATTTGAATAATGACAGAGCTGGCTGTCTTCTAGCCATCGCTATTATAAAGCCAATGCACTTAAAAGAACGGAATTTAATGAAAAAGACAAAACTTAAATATTTTGAACAAGCATAAAACTTAAACCAAAGAGTGAGCCTGAGCTGAAACAGCACACTCAAAATTAACTTTATCATGCATTCACATCCCTAAACTGATAATGTTTTCCCTGACGCTTTCATACTTCTCAGTTATATACAGTATCTAGACACTTACAGAAGTTTTTATATTTACAAGTTTCATTACTGAATTCATTTATTTATTAAAATTGAAATCTTAACATTAAAAGTTTACATTTTTTTTCTTCAAAAATCCCTCTTTTTTTTCTTTGCTATATTGCACTACTTCTAATCTGTCTCCATGGAAGTGATGTCAAACTACAGTGCAGTCTAATTTTAAAAAAGAGAAATTACAGAAAACCTCCCTTCCCAAACTTCAGCAGCTAAGCACTGAGGACCATCATAAGAAGGCAAAATGTTAGAGGTTATTCTTCCCTTGCTATCTCCGAAAATGCAACAACATGTAAAATGTGTTATCTTTCCTATTAATGCAAAATGAAATGAAGTTTTGCATGCTGTCTTATACAGATCTGCAAAACAGGAACTGATTGCTTGATAGGGACAATGGCAATCAGAAGCATCAACTATGTTATTATACAAAATGGACATTATCTTGTATCTTAGAAAGCTGCAGTTGGACTAAATCTCCTCGGGTCCTTCCAAATACAGCAATACTGTGATTCCAAAAAAGGTTGTCAAACAGGTATCATAAATAACTCAAAAGTAAAAGCTACGAACATCAAAAATTGATTTAAGGTGTTTGAAAATGCATTTTGGTGACCACACAAGACAGATGTCAACAGTAGACAAGTAGTCCCTAAAATATTTTTTTCAAAGGGGTAAAAACATCTAGCACTCTATTCTGTCACTCAAAATCACATTAAATTAATAAAGATATCAATAAGTAATGGAACTTAAGTAGTAATTATTTAGTCACTTAAACAGTCGCTAAGAATCATCATGTGCTAATGATTTTGTGTTACATAGGTAGATGCCTTTTAGTATTTTGTAAATGATCTGGAAATAAATAAAAACTGATTTATTATCAGATTTGTAGATCCAAAGTCTGCAGAATATTAAGTAAGGTAGAGAGGGTAATTGTGCAGAATGATCTGAAAAGTAATTTTGTAAGTTTAAGCCCATTCTTACAGCATATACCTTAATACAGTCAAAATCACAGTCATGGATGTAGAAGCAAGGAATACCAGTCATATCACTTGACTAAAGGACCATATTCAGGAAAACAGTGACTTTGTCCATTATGATGCCTAAATAATTGTTAAACAGCTGAACACAAACTCCCAGCCAGCTTGGGAGTTCGGCCAGTTCTCCCATACAAAAAGTAGTCTACCTCGACTTCAGCAAGGCTTTTAACAGTCTCCCATGGCATCTTCTCAAAGCCAAGCTTAAGAAATGTGGATTGGATGACTGGACAGTGAGATGGATTGGGAACTGGCTGAAGGACAGAGCTCAGAGAATTTTGGTCAGTGAAGCAGAGTCTAGTTGGAGGCCTGTGGCTAGTGGTGTCCCCTAGGGGTTGGTACTGGGTCCAGCCCTGTTCAATATGTTCATATAGTGACCTGGAAGAAGGGACAGAGTGTACCATTAGCAAGTTTGCTGATGATACAAAACTGGGAGTAGTGGCTGACACATGAGAAGGCTGTGCTGCCATTCAGCCTGACCTGGCTAGAGAGTTGAGCAGAGTGAAACCTAATGAAATTCAATAAAGGCAAGTATAAAGTACGGCATCTGGGAAAGAACCCCATGGATCAGTACAGGTTGGGGGCTAACTCGTTGGAGAATAGCTCTGGGGAAAAAGAGCTGGGAGTCCTGGTGGACAACAGGCTGACCATGAGCCAACAAAGTGCCTTGCAGCTAAGAAGGCCAATGGCCTTCTGGGATGTATTAAGAAGAGTGTAGACAGCAGGTTGGGAGAGGTTATCCTCCTCCTTTACTCTGTCCTGTTGAGGCCACATCTGGAGTACCGTGTCCAGTTCTGGGCTCCCCAGTTCAAGTAGGACAAAGACCTACTGGAGACAGTCCAGTAAAAGGCCACTAAGATGATTAGGGGACTGAAGCATCTACCATTTGAGGAAAGGTTGAGAGACCTGGGTCTCTTCACCTTAGAGAACAGGAGGCTGAGGAGGGATCTCATCAATGCTTATAAATATCTAAAGGGCGGGTGTCAGGAGGATGGGGCCAGACTCTTCTCAGTGGTGTCCAGTGACAGGACAAGGGGCAATAGGTCACAAACTGGAAAACAGGAGGTTTGACATAAACATAAGGAAATACTTCTTTACTGTGAGGGTGACAGAGCACTGGAACAGGCTGCCCAGGGAGGTTGTGGAGTTTCCTTCTCTGGAGATGTTCAAAACCCACCTGGATGTGTTCCTATGTGATCTACTCTAGATGATTCTGCTCTAGTAGGGGGATTGGACCAGATGATCTTCAGAGGTCTTTTCCAAACCCTATAATTCTGTGTGGAAAGGCTACTGTGTATGTATGCAAACAGAATAGCAGTTTGCAAGAATACTAAGATGTCCTTTATCTCTTCATATCGCTGATGAGAGCTACAATGAAGACACTAATTCTAGGCTCAGAAATTATATATATATTATTATTATATATATATACGGATGAAAGCAAAAGTGATTTAGACTGAACTAAACCTTATATTAAATTAATTTTGAAGTTCCATTGGTTTAGTGTACCAAAAGAAGATCAAGCAGTGATTTCATTAGAGCGAGTATATTCACTGAAACAAACCATTGAGTGTTTAAAAGGCTCCTTAATCTAGTGGAGAAGAGTAAAGGCAGAACCCATAACTCATAGCTAACACTAAACAAATTAAAATAGAATTAAGTCACCATTTCTTAACAATGAGACAGAATAATGAATCATCTCTTACAGTTTTGAAATTTAGGTTGCCTACCCTTTGGAAAGAGTATAACAGATTATGAGTTGTTAAGCTCTATGCTTGTAATGATCTAGGGGTTGTGCTACCTTGCCAGCTTGAACTAAATAATCTAATGGTCCTGTCTAACACAAAATCAATTACTTTGTGGAAGTGTCGAAACAGTCGCATTTAATCAAAGTGCAATTTATCCTTGTCAAAACTTAGGTTCATTCTAAAGTCATCTGTGTAACACAGGTTAAATCTGAGAGAAAAAGCAGTATCCCCATGTTCCAGTAGCCACATTTTAAGGCATATCATCTGGCAGAAGCTGAATGCTGACCAGTCATCATAAGATGTAAGATAAAACATTCCCTATTCTACCCTTCACAATTGCCCACTCAGGCTGTGTTAATATAAGTTTTACTGATCTGAAGCATATTTATAGACTCATGACTTGTTTCCAATCAGAATCATGCCATTTTACCAAAGATACAACATCAATTCTATTAACCATTACTAAAAATCTCATTAATACACTTAGTTCCATTTATATGTTTCTCAATGCAATTTAGCTGGTCTAATTACATTTTGGTGAAAGTGCCATATTATTCCTTTTACCCTCCACCCTACCTCCACTACAAGAAAGTGTCCATACAGAGGTGAACATTGCTTTACACTGCACTGAGTTCAGCAGCACACAACCAGGCACAGTCCCTTCCCCTCTGGCATGCAAGAGCTAAGGGCACATATTAAGGCTTACCCTTCGTTCTGCAAACAAGTAGGGAGCGGCTGACCCCTAAGAGACATAGAGCAGGGCTGGGTGAATGATGGATTTCTCCTTGAAGAATAAACATAAAAACCTGAACAAGAAAAATGAACAAGTCATCTTGACAATAGCAGATGTGTCTGTTTTGTCCTCAGCAATATGGAAAAGCAAAGATCCTTTCACTTTGGGGCAAAACAAAATATTTCTGACAAGAAACATTTTATTTTTACCATGGGTGTTGCAAAAGCAGCAAAGTAGTGAAATGGAGAGCTAGAGTTATATGCAAAACCAAGGAGACTGCTGTTTTCTCTACAGAGAACCCCAGATTTTCTACAACCACCCCATTACATGCGTGAGCCTACTTAACCACTCTCCACCTGAGGAGATCTGAACTCACCGCTCCTTGCAAAATGCCTGCAACATGAAGTCCTTGGTAATTCTGCTGAGATGCTCTGCAACTTTTCTTAAGCTATTCCGATCTGAAATATTCATCAGGACAAGAGAAAAGTATTCTGTATCTTCAGGTTTGTAGTGTTCAGAGCCAAGAAGCCTGGCAAAAGCAAGTTTCACTTCAGGTGTAAGATCTAACTGATTGGCCATAGCTTACGTGAGTTTCTACACCACTCAACACCACTACACCGCTTTCCTGCATGGTATCCTTATCTCTAAATTGGAAACATGTGGGTTTGATGGACGGACCACTCGGTGGATAGGGAACTGGCTGAACAGTCACACTCAGAGTTGTGGTCAACAGCTCAAAGTCAGAGTGGAAACCAGTGACGAGTGGTGTCCCTCAAGGTTCAGTGTTGGGACCGGTGCTCTTTAACATCTTTGTCAGTGACATGGACAGGGGGATTGAGTGCACCCTCAGCAAGTTTGCTGATGACACCAAGCTGAGTGATGTGGTTGACACGCTGGAGGGACGGGATGCCATCCAGAGGGACCTTGACAGGCTTGAGAGGAGGGCCTGTGCCAACCTCATGAAGTTCAACAAGGCCAAATGCAAGGTCCTGCATCTGGGTAGGGGCAACTTGAAGCACAAGTACAGGCTGGGCAATGAGTGGCTTGAGGCCAGCTCCGAAGAGAAGGACTTGGGAGTGGTGGTGGACGAGAAGTTCAACATGAGCCGGCAATGTGCGCTTGCAGCCCAGAAGGCTGATACTGTGTCTTATGTGCTAGGGCTCAACTCAACTAAAAAGAAAAAAAAAAATCCCAGTTGATATCAGATTAATATTATAATATTATCCATTGCCTTTATCAGGAACCATTTTAATTATCAATGGGCTTATCGTACTTGGATATGTTCTGAGGTCTTGTAAGCTCTTGATTCTCTTTTCTCAAACTGTCTGATTTTTTTTTTTTTTGTCTTCCAGAATATGCCACATGATGATCATCTCCACATGCTTTTTGGGGACACCAACTCTGTTATGTATGTTTTCTTGCATTCTTACAGTATTTTCGATCTTCTGTCATGACTGGAGGGCGAGAAGGCAGCATCTGCACTCTACATATATGTCCAAAACTGCTTCCTTCACAATAAAAAGTCACTTTTGTCAAATGGGCTACACAGTACCCTCTTTTATTGATACTTTGGTCCACATATTGCACACCACAAACTGATCACAAAGCAGGGAAATAGGAAAAATAAGATGAAAGAGATAAAATGGCACTTCAGCCACATCAGGCACACAAGTTAGCCAGTATTTTTTTATTATTTTCTTGTATTTTCTGTTCAAAAATAAAAAACCTCAGACACTTAATTCTTACATCATCCCTATCTCTTTTTTTTTTTGCTTCCAAATGCCTTTTCTCATTCAATAATATTCTTTTTAGTTTGAGAAACTAGCATTCCACACTATATTCACAATGATTGTACATGATGGATTTGCAAAGTGGCATAATGAGGTTCTGATTCTCTGTTTCTTTCACAGTAATTCATAATATTCCATCTGATTTTTGACTGCCACTGAGCACTGCTCTCCTGTTTCCATAAAGCTATTACCACTCAGAATGAGATTGAGGGTTGCAATAGCCCATCCAAGAATAGGTAAAATTAGGACTTTTTTTTTTTTTCTTCCTCCCTTAAGGACATAATTATCTATTAATCTACACTGAATTTAATCAGCTGTTTTATTATAGCATTCTTGGATTGCTTTGCAGCTCTTTATCATTGGTAGATGGTATCATTAGCAAACTTTGTTGCCTCAGTATTCATTCTTTTTCTGATCATTTATGTATATGCTAAAAAGCACATTGTAGCACAAAACAGTAGACTTGATTGGCAAATTCCTTCCACTGTGACAAAGTATGTTTTACCCATGCCCTCCTTTTCCATAGTTTATAATCCACTATTTATTCATATAAGAATCTTCCCTGATGTCCCATGATCTCTTAGTTCTTAGAAAATTTTGGTGGGAAATCCTGATAAACTGTCTTTTGAAATATGCTTATTGAATCCAAAAAAACACTGTCAGACCTGATTTAAAAACAAACAAACAAAAGATGATGGTTTATCCTAAGCATATGTTTTCCACTTGTCCATCAACATTGTTATTCTTCAGAAAAGTTTGTTCCAGCTTATCTGACAATGAATTTACTAACATTTAGTTCCACAGATGTTCCCCTAAGATAGTATTTTAAAAACAGGCATCAGACTAGCCATCTTTGATACCAAGAGAGATTTAAATGACTGGTCATGTATCTCAGTAATTCAGCTGTTTCACCTCCAAGTTTCTTTAGAGCTTTTGAGTCAACTTCAGCTGTGTCGGGAGATTTTTTTCTTGTCCTTTTCATCCATTTGCTCAGAGATCTCACCCATCAATAACTAGATTTGAAAAAGATCCTCCAACAATTTTCCCCCTCAAAAAAGATTACTATCTGGAAAACCTCACTAAGTTCTTCTTGAAAGTACATACATATTTAAAAAACAGTTTAATTTCCCAGCTATATTGCCTTCTCTTTCATATGTTGATCACATCTTGGATTTACAGGTTTCCAGCAGGCTTACTTTTTGAACAAACCAGGAATAGTGATTTGCTATTTCTCTCTATGCCTCTGGCAAGTTATTTCTTCAATTTTTTTAACTGCCTTTCTGTTCTTACATAGCTACAATCTCAACATTTTTAATGAATTCTTCACATTTTCAAAAACTTTATTTACTCATGTTCTTTACACATAGCACCCTTCTCCTAGTATTCAAAGACTTCCCCCCACAACACACACAGGCAATATGCATTTGCTCCAAGTTGTCAGTATGTTTTGGGGATTTTTAAGTGGCAATTATTCCAACTGGAGAAGTTTTACTTCTGCCTATACATTTTACTTCTTTTTAGCAAAACTCCTCACATTTAGTTTGCTATTTTATCTTGACAATTTTAATTTAAATTTGAGCTTTATTTACCATATAGCATAAGTCTTATTCTAGAATAATTTAATTAAACAATATTAAACATGCTAAATTAGCCATTTTGCTGGTTTCCTATTGTCTTTCTCTTTTTTCCCCTCCAAGGCCCTGTGGTTACAAAGTGAAACACTATTTATACTTCCTTTCATGTTTTTCTTCCTTCAGTCTCAGCTTAGCACTGTGTAACCTGCATGTGTGCAGAAGTTACAGCTGGCTCTTGTGAGAGTCTCTTCCAGAGTCCCAGTTATCAACAGTGGCTAGCACTGACCTCATGAAACAGGTCCACAGCCTCATACCTTGGATGGAAAACATGCACTGGAGCCACATAGGTATTCAGCAAGCATCTACCAGAAGCCATCAAGTAAGGGAAATAGAACCTACTTCTTTTTTTTTTTTTTTTAACATCTAAGGGTTTTTTGACAGGTAAACTTGGGAAATTTATTCCCCACTCATTAACACATTCAGGTCTATAGGAGCTTCATTTATCTGGCCCTATTGAATAGATCCTCTGTTCAACTCTTGCACTGCTGTTATCTAACCCCCGCTGCACTTGCCAGCATGGTACGCTCTACATGTCTAGCAGCAAATTAACAATTTTTAAACTAAAGTATTTTGGGGTGCTCTTGGTACCCCCAGAAGGAAAAATATAAAAAAATAAAAAAAATTTAAAAAGAAGAAAAGAGGGAAAGGGAAACAAATAATTTGCAAATATAGAACAGCAAAGTGTCAGAAGACCAACCCACAAGTTCCAGGCATTTGGAAAACATCCAACTTCTTAGTTATTTTTCAAGACTATTCTTAATTCTGTGTGTCCTAAGTTTCAAGAGATGATTTTGGAAAATTGGAAAGGGTTCTTAACCGATTTACAACAATGGAAAACCTGCTTTGCAACAAATGACCAAAAAAAAAACCCCCAAAAAAACCCAACCTAAACCACCACTAATTTGTGCATCCAAGATAGTATTAAGAGGTGAGCCAGTTACAGTTAAAATACTTTTACTAGGAGAATGTTTTATTATAAAATCCCCTGTGGTTAGTAAAATATAAAGTTCGACAACATGAGATAAAAAAGGGTTAAAAATCTAGAGAGACTGATTTAATCACTGAATCAGCTGACCTATGGATCCAGGTACAAGCTCTCTGTTTAATCAAGCCTAATTCAGTGTTTTGGCACTAGGCCATTCTCAAAGCCCCAGATCAGAAAGCATCTCAACTTACAAGTTCCTAAGTCCATAAATTCCCAAGTGCCTGAAGAAGTCCCTACAAACTCCATCCAAGTCCTGGTACCACCACCTTGGTGGATTTGGTGGATTACTACCACCTCTCTGAACTTGGAGCTTCTTGTTAAAACTGTTCTTTCCTTTTTTTATAAAATACATTTGCACTGTGCTAAACAAAACCCTTGAGACTGCAGCACTATTCAGATTAGTCAAAGCATGTATTTAATTCTAGAGTACAGTCACAATTGCTATAATTATATATATTTTTAATACATTGTTTAGATTTTTCATTGTACATTAATATTGCTAGATAATATAGAACAAAAGAAACAACCATGTATTTATATATGTATTAAACAAAAATTCTTGTGGAGCAAGAGAAGCACAACTTGGTCTTGTCCCTGCCTCAGTAAACGTACAATAGCATACACAGTGTGTAATATCTTTACCAAGAGACATTAAGAAGTCTCAAGGCACAACAAATATACAGGACAATGATTATGTCACCTTTGAGAACAGCAGGTAATCTGGATTCAGTTCAGCATTCCCAGGTAGTTCAATAAACAGACAATTAAAAGAGACTGTATGTCAGATAAGTGACCATCTCTTCCAGTTGCAACTCCAAGACAGGGATGGATAAGTAATGGCAACTATGCACCACTAAAAGATGATGCTCATCCCTGAAGCATACTAGGACAAGAACACAAGATAAAGAAAAACTGGGATCTTCATTATCCCTCAGTGGATACCTGGAACACATACACACATGCACAGTGGGCTCATAGACCAAGAAATCAATTGATGATATTAGAGCTAACACAGTTTTTTGGGACAAAAGGGAAGAGAGGTACATCTCTACGAAACCTTCAGCTGCATACTGCAACAAGAGGAGATGAAAAGCATTGCTAGCTGAGAGTGGCAGCCCGTGGAAGAAAAAGACAAGGACAAGTCGAAGGAGTAGACTGACTTATGAATAAGAAAAAGAACTGGGAAGGAGGTTTGATGGTCCAGAGAATAAAAGGAAAAATAAGGGTAGCAATAAAGGAAGGAAATGGGTGCTAGCTCCGAAACGAGACAATGAGGATACCAGGCATTGGAAACCAAAGGGAAACCAAGTCAGTACACAGAAGCACTGAAATAAAACAGAAGGGAACTTCAGATCCCCAAACAGAATTAAAAGTGGCACACAGAGGAGAAGGTCAGAGATTCACAGCATCACGTGGAAAGGCAGGTATGTGTGACCACAGCCTCCTTATTACTGGCTGTTGGTCTGGTCAGGAAAGGGAATCAAAATAAAAAAACCTTATTATGTCTGTTAGGTACAACTGGCAGGTGGACCTACAAGTGAGAAGTATCATAAGGAATCTGGAAAACAACAACAAATCCCCAAAACCAATATTGCCCAGTTCCCACTGGAAAAAACTATCAAGGGCTAATTGCTTTAGGGAAGACTTCCAAACAAGTAAATATTTGTATGAACTTCAGGGACATCAAGTTTCTAAAGAAGGAGTTAAAAAAAAATAAACTAACAAGATACTAAACTAACCAGTTGCTAAATGATGAGTGGTATAAGGAAACTTCTGTAATGTTTGTCTGTTGAGATGCATTTATTGAAGGAAGTCATTTTTCAAAAGATAAATTTGACTTGAATGCCCAGGTGAATAGCTACCTGGGATCAAAGCCAACATAACTGATAAGAACAGTTTTAAACTGAGAAATGATAAATCTCCAAACACTAGTGGAGAGACAAAATACAGGGCAAATGAGAATTCAGAAATGGATCTAAAAAACCTGTAGTAGCAGAACATATGGTAAATAAAAAGAATTAAGGCTGTGAACAGCAATCAGGTAACAGAAGATGACATGCCTGAGTCTGCTCTGTATAAGCAATGGAGTAAGAAACAATTCTGATGTGTAAACAACTCTCAGAAGCTTTCTCAACACAATGGAAGATCTTGAAATACTTTTATAGGATGTGAAAGTGAATGTTAAGGACAAAACAAAAGCTTGATAACATAGAATTCAGAACTTGAGCATAGATATGGAAGGACAGATAACATTCAGAAAATATAATATTTAAGATGAGAGCAGCGGGATATGCAACAAGATATAAGGCATTATGAAGGAAAGCACGGTTTTTGATAAAAATCCTTTTTCAAAAGATAGTTTCTGCTGGAATTAAGATGAAAGTTTATAAAAGACCCCTGGTCAGACATATGGATAAATATCACAGTAACATCATTAGAAAGAGAAATACTATTAGATACTGTGACAATAGCTATTGTGACAGGAGACAAACTTCCTGGAAAATATTAGTACTTACTATAGACAGTAATAGCAGCTAATAATATGGGTAGAGACAACCCACTCTGGTACATTACATCCAACAAACCTGTGTAACATAGCCAGAGCTAACAAAAATATACATTATTTAAGTTTCATTTTGTGATGTAATGAAGATTTAAATAGTTTCTCATTGAAAGCTGAGTTAGAATAAATTAAATAAAAAAGCTAAAACAATAGTTTCATAACTCAGTTATCAACTTCAGTAAACCTAGAGAGCTCTTCAGGGAACTCAAATGAACTGAGGAATTCAGACTGGAACGTCTTTGAATCAAAGATGCTAGGGTAACTATGAATATGTATTCCAGACATCTGGAGGGGACCCTAGATCCTATTTAATTAAGAACTTCTGCAAAGTAGGCTACTAGTTGCAAGCAAAAAGCCAAAAAATACAACGAGGATTATCTGGGTCATCTAACCTCTACAACATGGAATGGGGCTTGCCAAATTTTCCTGGCATAGTACAGCAAAGGAATGCCAAAAAAAAAAAAAAGAAGCCTATCATGGTTTGGTGAGTTTGAACAAAGACCAATGACAGTCTAAATTGGGCAAAAAGCTGAATTGGTATTTTGCATCTGTTTTCAAACAGATTTGGATGACTGACTATTAAAATTGTATCAAAATTGACATGGATAACAACAGGAATACAGAACACAAATTATCACAAATGAGGTAAAAGTACCAAAAAATCAAAGCACTACGTATCCTTGACTGAGAAAGGGTAAAACTTCTGCACATCCAAACCAACAGATAGAATAAGGACGAGATTGCAACCATGCCCCTCATTTCCTCATAAAAGTATAATACTGTTGACAGTGCACAAGAAAAGGCTGGAAAAAGCCTTGAAAGGTTGAGCTTTGTCTCACAAGGCAACACAGTTTCTCAGGTTCTTGTCTTTGCATAAAGATAGATCTGGAAGCTTTTTTGCCATTTCATAAACTCAAAGAGGAACAGAACACCAGCCCACAGTAGCTATGGCTTTCCAACACCACATGGAAATATGGGTATGCAAATCCCAGGGATCTTGAGAATTCAGCAACTTTCAGAATCACCCTTCACTCAAAACAATGCTTTGCTCTATGCATGCTTCAAACCTAATTCATGCTGTTGAGAAATTAATTCATTACCATCTGCACTACCACTTAGCAGTAAGCTTCAGGTAGCTCTTTAAAGTAGCAACCCCCTTGCCAACACAATATATAAAAGAACCAAAGGTCTGAAACCATCCACAAGAATACACTGTAACTTAATGACAGGACAAACTGAGGACATCTTCAAGAATTTCAGGAGGCTGCATCCCTTAAACGCTCCATTCCACCAGTGGTCCAACAAAGTGCTCACAGGCCTCAACACTGATGGGATCCAATAATACACTCAAGGCACAATTAACCAGAGGCTTAAGCAGCACAGTAAGCACAGAAGTTTGCTCAGTGATGAAAACAGCTTCCAGAAAATAAAAAGAGAGACAGGAAAAATCTCCTCTTTCCACTTCACCAGGCATAGATCCATTCTTAGGAAGTCTCAGGACACCTGGGTTTCAACTTTTCAGGTTGGTCCTGGAACCAGTGTGATGTCACACCAAGTAGCCAAATGGCAACTACATATCTATGTTGTAACACTGACGTTGGCATACTCTGCAGAGCTGACAGTGAACAGCCTGTGCCACAGCAGAGTCCCCATTTCTGATGAAGTGGACCTCTAAGTACTTATCTGGCATATCTGAACAGCAAGCAATTTATGCAATTTTTAGTATTTCTAAGAAAAGGTAAGTTATTTCACTTCCTTTTTTTTGCTGCTAGACCTGGTACTCCCTTGCAAGCCCGGAAATCTGTGTCAAGGATTCATGAAGTGGGTATATTGATTAAGAACTCTGGTTTATAACAGAGGTCATGATTAGGGGCATAAACTAGTCTGTAAAAAAAATTTCAACTGCTTGTATATGCAGCCTATGTAATGAGCTCAGGTTTCATGCCTTATTGCACAAATAAGACTTTTATTATGATAAAACAGTATAATAATACTTCTTTTGCAAAGTATTCCTATTACCATAAGCATCACTTTGCATCATGGAACGCAGTGAAACAACTGAAGCTGCAGGTAACAAATACCTGAATAAATGCTTTGCGAATACCATCAATACCATATTGCCAAATATCATTACTTTTCTGCCTTGAAAAATGATCCCACTAAACCCATGCATTAGTTCTTTCCATTTTAATCGTGTTCAAACTGTTATGAACAGCAGTTGCTGACATTCACGATTGCTTGTAAAATTTCTTTGAGTAAACACTTACTGCACTCTATAAAAGTATAAATATATTTATCAGTATCTTGGGTTGTATACAGGCTATGTTATTCTGTTTTAGCAGAATTTAACAAAACACTTCATTTTCTTAATACATCTTAATCAGCTTTACAATATGCAATGCAATGGAGTAGTCCCCAAAAAACTGGTATTGCACTATTTCTTTGGGCTACATTCCCAATGAAATCAACCGGGATTTTTGATTAAGAGTGCTTGTTATGATATAATAAAAGCATAGCATGGAACATTCGCTGAAGGTAAAATATGCTTCTAGCTTCATTCTCTGGAACTGAGCTCTTTAATTTCATATTGCAACATGATCTCTGCTAAACAAGTCCTGGTACTCTGTAGCTCCTCATTCTTATTCCGTACTAGAACTCCGAATTCTCACAAGATCTGCTCAGTAAGTACACCTATTTTTTTTGAAATGTTTCATTAACTAGTATTTCTTTTACAAAGTAGTCCATGGAAAGCTTTAAATTTCAACACATGGAATATATAGCAGGGAAAGAATGTCACATATTTGGTTTTTTTATGCGTGACAGATATAGTACAGATTACTTAGAATTAATTTTTATTTTAGAGCTTGATACTGCCAAGAAGATAAACCCAGACAAAATAGGCACATCAGTAATAAATATTTCTTTGAGCTATATTTTATCCTCAAAGAGACAATGTCCATTTCTGCAGTCTGTTTTCAGAGAGACTTTTATATCTGTGTCATCAGTTAGAATAACACAAAAAGAACATTTTCTGTTCTCACTTAGAGAGATCACTCGGGCCCTGGATGCAGAAACTAAGGGTGACTTTCTGCCAAGTGGGAAGTCCTGTATACCTGCCTTGTCCTCAGCCAGGCATCCATATGGTCCACCTAGTTCAAGCATTAACACAGCTGTAATGTGAGTCAGGTCAGGATCTGATCTCACCTTTTTTACTCTGAGGAAGAGTAAACTCAGGTCACTACACAGACTCAGCTCACAATACTGCTGCATGAAGACTTATGCCAGCACAAGGGATGGGACAGGAATGTATGCAAGGAAAGGCTGGGGTGGAAGAGACAAGACCACAACCAGCGTCAGGACCAGGTACTTCAGTCATCTAAGAGTGACTATAGACACTTCTCTCTTTAAGATACTCCATGACACTTTTCACAGCCACATCATTAGATCCTTGTCTCAGTAATTACTGTATTAATAGCTATTTAATCTTCAGTTCATGTGATCAAAAAAAGTTAACAGATCCTTATCATGCACAAAGGAGTTTTGTACTTCCAAAGACGAAAAAAGCAATTTCAGCACTTCTCTCAGAGCAGGAGTCATTCAGCAACTGCAGACTGTACCAGGATGTGCTGGACTCACACGTAGACTATTTTCCACCACTCTGCAGGTAACAGAATCATCTCTAGGAGAACTTCCTGACTTTTAAATGCAACTACGGCCTGCTGACCAGCTGAATCAGCTCCAGCTCCTTTGGCATCAGGACTGAGACACACAGAAGTGGCTTTTTGAGTATGCATGTGCACACACCTACATATACACACATTACAAAGTGACAGTTACATAGCAATATATGACTGCTGTATTTCTACAGTACCTCTGTATTCACCTTACATATGTATTTATTCTACATATGTATATATTACATACATATTTATTCTATAAAAAGATCTTTGTGGCATGCATGTATATATAAAATACATATACATATGCTATATATCTGTACAGCATCTCTGCACAGAGGTCTTTAGATCATATATACATACACATATCTGTATTTTTCTCCAAAATGTTACCCAAACGTCCCATAATTTAGCAGATAATACAAATCTTATCCAAAGTTTTTAAACCTCCAGTACAGTATGATTCTGTTGTAAAAAAACAGCTCTGAAATGTTGTTTGTAATGCAACAAAAATAAAACTTTCATCTAATTTACTTTCCATAGAGCATAACTTATTGCCTAGAAAAAAACTCCTGCCTTAGTGACTACTACATTTGATATGATTTTAACTAAACAGATCACCAGCTTCAGATGAGAATTAGGGTTATTTTCTTATTTGCCCTAAACCTAGTATGGGAGTGAATTTATAGACACTGATATTCTGCCCAGCTTTCAAGGATGCAAATTAAACCTACAGCCCAAGCAAGCCCTAAAATTCAGTAACCATCTACAGACTAGCAACTATCATAAGCAAAACTTGCCAAGAGACACCCTATTTAAATCCATGCACATGCAAGCTCAAAAAAATAAAATGCTACAGGTGGAAATAGGCTGTATAAAATGCCTCCAGAATTTAGTAACTGTGCTCCTTTCACAGAGATCAAACAAATACTTGAACACATGCATCCCTTTCACCCCGCAAGAGAAGAATTTTATTCAGCTTCCTCAGGTAGAAACAACAAAATCCAGCATAAAACCTTGCCGTCCTGCATACACATCAGTCTAAAATCCTTTGGTGTGGCAACTGGATATCTTAAGACGCAGAAGAGCAGGCTTTACAGAATTTAATTACAGGTGGGAAACTGGAATAACTTTGTAGGACAGGAAGCTATGTCACTCCTCAGTGACAAAACAGCAGAAGAGAAAACAACTTCAAATACCAACACAAATTTCTTTCCAGTTGCCAACGCAGAGTTCACACACTATGAAACTATGAGCAACCACCCATCCCAGGTCTGGCTGCAGAGGCTGCTGATTACAGCAGGTAATTCTGCAGCTACCCTGGGAGGAAATATCTCAGGCTCAGCCAATTTGGCAATATCTGTTCTGTCTTAACTGTCTCTAAACTGGATATTCCTCATTCAAGGCTGAGATTCCCATCTCTTTCTCATTGGACAACACTGAATTAGCTACCTCTTGCAGCTGATCATTTTAGTGAAAATTGATAACAAAAAATGCATTAATGATATCTGCCTCCTAGGTGTTATTTGTCCAAAGTAACCAAATTTGTCCCCTCCACAGAATGGCAATTTCCTTGGCTTTCTTCTTAATGCTAGAGCATGCAGCCAATCACTTGTTGCTACTCGTGCAACTTGTTTCCTATTTTGTGCCATTAGCTTCCTGATTTTGCTGTGCTTCTGAGAGTAACCTGATCTTTTCTCTTCCTCTCTGTGTCCTTCTTCCACCTGGGGTAAATGAAGAACTCATGATTTTAAAAAGCTGCTATCTTACCGTTTCTTATCTTTCATGCAAAATGGAAAACTATGTATGTCCTTACTACTCATGCATTTAAGGAATCACTGACCCCTCCCCCGCTTTGGCTCCCTTATCTCTCAGACAAGTTTCCAGGAAAACTATCTCTTCCAGACATTTGAGTTTACTGAAGTCTAATTCCCTAAAATCCACCAATTCTCTTTTGCAAGTAGTCCTCTTAGGCCACCACTTCCTGATCACTGTTATCTATGTTCACTACCAAAAGCAAATATCAAATCTAGAGTATTTTAATCTCTAGTTTTTGGGGGTTTTTTCCACAATTTTTATTTTGTACAACAGACATTTTGGTTCTATATTAAATTATGCAGTTTTGAGTGAATGATTCTATGGACAGACTACTTTGGCTATGTAGAATGGCAATTGGTTATACTGTATCTGCTTAAAATACCTTTGAGAGGATTATGCAGCACATTGTCTGTGGACTATAACTGAAAGACACCAAGGCTGCATTAAAATCTTCAAAATCAGATTTTCTTAAAGAACAGCTTCAACTCAGCCTAACAGAAATTAAGAAAAAACAATTCAAAGTATACATTATTGGAGGCACACTTTTGCACACAGCAAGGACAGATGGAACAGATGTGACAGAACAGCAGAAA
The DNA here is from genome assembly GCA_907165065.1 of Caprimulgus europaeus. Next base: position 67,575,405 of record OU015525.1, read on the forward strand.
AATAACCAAAAATCTCTTTCCAAATTGTGTACCATTTAGAGTGCCAGTCTGTCACCTGTGTCTGAGGTAGGAGTATTTACACAGCTCCATTCTTCTGCTACTACAACATGTAATCATATCTTCTTGCAATATTCCAGTCAAGGTAAATAGCTACATGCTTTTATAATTTCTGAGGTTCAGAATAGACTGAATCTTTGAATTTTAGTTTAAGTAAAACAACACATTCTCCTCTCACAAACTTGCATGAACACTTACATCAATATTTTCAAGAGATACCCAAGAGTTCTGGGATTTGGTATATAAAAATAAAAAATTGCAGCATCTCTGAAATTATTTGCAAACCTCAGCTCAAGGAATAAACAACCAAAGAAAGCTATTAATAAATCATGATTCATATGAGCTACTGGTATCCCTATGTAGGAGACAGATAGAAGTCTGGAGATTTTGAATCATGACATAGCTTTAGAAACTCCTTTTCCATTGTGCCAGTAAGAACACTAATCAATGATTAATTGTTTCTATTTATTAAAACAATTATTTAAAATAGAATCTTCTTTTATTTTATCAAAAAGTTTCTAATTATGCAAGCTATAACTTCCATATTATCTTTTAAATATATGTCTCCTGCTATTTCTTTTCTAAGATTTTTTAAAATTATTTTAGCATTTATGTACATTGTAACAAATACTTGACCACCATTCATGTGGTCAAACTTATGTTAGTTTTCAGGCAGACATCTCAGGTACCCGTAGCATTACATATGTTGGCTCAGCTTAGACACTTACAACTTAATTTAGGTTCATGGATAGCTTCATTGAATTTTATAATTTGAGTTGAGTTCTGTGCTACCACAGCCACGCTCATCAGTTACTTAATGTACTCGGATCCAATTTGTGCCTACATAACCTGCAACCTTACAGTCTTTCAAAGAATAACTGAGTACAATTACTGCAAGCCATGACAAACAAACTTATCACCCTCTCTTCAACATTGATAAAAACCTACTATTGGCTTTTCATCAGTATCTATCGAGGCTCAGACTTCAGCAGTGCTACATCTCTGTCTCATCACGCTATCATCACTGCAAATTTTCCAGCTGGTCAAGAGTATGACCACCAGGATTGTTGACCCTAAGGAACCAAATGCAGACAGCATCTTAGTCACAGAAATTTCTCATACTCCTAAAAAGTGAAAATGTTCCTTAGACTTACACAACACTCAGTGGTGCATTTACTTCTCTCTTTATAAAGCTGATTTTCTGTATAAACCATTGATCTTGTTAGCCTCTTTGTTTCAAGATTGTCCAAGCCCATGCATGCAAGGACCCATTTTGAAACCCAAAGAGGCCAACACAGCTGGTTTTAACCATGTCAGTGCCAAGTCACATTCAAATGGATTTCCTTCTCCATGCACAAAAGCAGCTATTTTTAAAAACTGTAAAACTGCACACATTTGAGAGTGCTTACAGTACTAGTAATCCCTGCATAGTATAGTAGAAATTCCCCCTTCCTTGATGATAGGCCCAAAGAACACAACTAGTTTTTGAAGCATTTCTGGTTTATTTGGGCTTAACTTCAGATTTTTGGACACACAGTTGTCACAGATTATTAGTAACATTTTAGTTAAGGAAGTTTCTACCATGTAACACAAAGTCATCATATCATGCTATAAGCATTGAGCCATGTATGCCACACTGTATTCTTTATTATCCTACTTCTATCAGCTCTTGCAGCTTGCAATTCAAAATCCTGAAGAAAAAAAACTACAAAGAGGAGACAGGGATAGTAAACATGCATGCTTCTTGATACATTTCTTGAACAACTTCCAACAATTTTTTCTTTGATGGAGGTATTTGGTCAGATGTCTACCTAATGGTTCACTGTTCTTCAGAAAACAGCTTATGCTACTCCTGTCCGTTACATCTACCTTAGCCTTTTTGTTCCTTTGAAAAAATCCTACCAGTGTCCTGGAACAAAAGTTTCTCCTTTCCTTTTTGTACTTTTTTCCTAGACCCACTTTTACCGGATGAACAGCTTTATGCTAAGCAGCAGCCCTCCCCTTTGTTGAGTATTCACTGTTTGTGAGAGTCACTTGGCAAAATCATCAGGGAGCTGTTTCTATTTCAAGGAATTCTGCTAATTTCACCCATTAAGAAAGTTTCAAGACAAGACTCGACAAATCCTTTCTCTTCACTGTGCTCCCACTCGTTACATCTAGCTGCCATTATGGTTTCTATCCCTGAAGCCAGGAAAATATAACTGAAAAAAACAACTGTGAAAACATACTGCTTTCATGCAATTTGCCTCACCTAGCCCACATCTGCATGAAGAACCTCCATGGATTAAATTTTAAGATGTTTTCTCTGACACTTATTAAGCAGTTATTTATCATATTGGAATCCAAAACAACTTATTATTTTAACCCTTATTTTTGCTTTCCAGGTTTCTTCTTCAACTTTCAGAGGTCAAATCTGCTGGCTCGGTTATCTCAGTTTTGGACAAATACAGTTTATCAGCCACTGCCTGGTCAATTTAAACCAGTTAGAAGGATTCACATCATGTAAGGGAGTAGTAAGGACCAGCTGCTCCCTAAGAGAAGGCAAGCCCTAAACTGAGGATGATACAGCACAGGCAGTGCCCTTGCTGACCAAGGTACAGTCCCACAACATCTGAACACAGTACATAAAGCAGGGTACTCACTGGTAACAGAGCCCTCTGCTAATCCCAGACAAGGCAAAGTGATGAACCAGATCCATGCAGGCAGCCCAGTCAAGTGCAAAAGGAGACAGGACTGGAAATAAGGTTACAACACAGGTCCAAAGTCAATACAAAAAACAAAGACAAGACAGAAGACAAGTGACGCAATAAAGTACATCAAAAGGCATCTATCCAGGAGACAAGCTACATACAACACAAGTCTGAGACCCCTCCAGGAGTCAGAGGCACACTTACAGTATAACTTGAGGGACACCTGAAATCCTAAGCCTGAGCTGAAATGGAGCTTCTGGGTCCATGGGCTGGGGGGGTGGGCAGAGGCCCCAGGTGAAGCTGGTCAAGGCCATCAAGGCCTATTGGTGTTTTCAGCCCTAACATTTTGCAGTTTCTATTTATCTCCTAGATGTTTACTCTTTGGATTTCATTTTTATCATACCTACTAACAGTTTTCCTTGCCCAAAGAGCCACCATCCCAGTGCACTTCACAGCCAAACCTCTGTTATTCTTCCCCAGCTGCCTAGACCAGAACTAAAATCTTACAGTGACTCTTGCAGTTTTATTTGCTGCTTCTATCCTACATTCTTCCATTTCTCCAACAGCCAAATGACTTTCATATCTAACACTTGTGACTACCAGCTCTACCCAAATTTGTAAGTTTGGTTTATGTGTCCAGGTCATTTTTCAGTAATACTAATATATTGGAAATCACAGGTTTTTCTTGGGCCTGATTTGGATAGGCACTTTAGAAAACTCTACAAGATCTGGTTAGCTTATTCTCTTTCAAAGGTTGTGATCTGCCATGCAAGAAGAGAGAGGCCAGGCAAGCTGATTGCCAGAAAGCCACTCAATTTCTCCAGCTCCAGTCTTTACATTCACTTACTCTGACCATTTTGGAAAATAGGATATTGTGACAAATGAACTGTGATGCTCTTCCTCAATCTTTCACCAGACAGACTTTCTTCTGAACTTTCCACAGACTGCAAACCCAGTAAAACACACATGACAGATGTCTGTGCTAACTCTGGCACAGTGCTTGCCCAGTCCCACATCCAAAGAACTCATTTCTGCTAAGGCCTGTAACTCCTTCATTTGCTCCATGGTGTGATTTTATTGCTCTCTGAGTACAAACTGAAGCTCCCTTCTGGCCAGTAGTAGCACATTTGCCATTTGCTATCACGATTTGTTCCAGTTTGGTCCCACCGGAATACAGATTTCCAGTTTGCTCCTTGAAAACTGGATCCTAGAGCACAGCTTTTTTTCACTAAAAAGTTGGTTAACATTTATACACTGTAAGTTGGGTCTATTACAAGTCACAGACAATGGGCTCACCGTAGCTTTTTTTCACATTAGGAATAAATGCACAGAATAAAATGGCAGGAATTAATTTATTTTATCATAGGCCCAAGTCTTACAGACTATATGCCAAACTAGTGCTCCCTTTTTAATTTATGACAACTGCCCAACTTCTCCTTCACCTCACCCTCTGCCTCACGCTTAGTCAATTCAGTGAACTTTATGTATCTGCACCTGTGTCCCAGGTTTAGGTGTACCATTGTATAAGAATTTAAGTTATTCCTTATATGTCTCCTACATTCATGTTTGCAGACAAAAATGTCAGTAAAGTTCTACCTGTCTCACTGCAATAATTTAGTAATAAATAAAGAGAGCAATCACATAACTCATGTTACATAGCTGTGAATCTGTTCATAAGGCCTAGACTAACATTTTAATACTAATTGATGTTTATAGTATACTACACTCAAAAGTGAAAAGCCGAGCTGTGCTTGCCAGGAGATCCTGGGTGACACTGTCCCAGGCAACTCATGCCTCTATAACATTCTTTTCCACAGATGCATGAGAATCTTCATGCCTTCTCCTTCCCACACAAACCTCCAGCACAAGTCCATTAAAAAGATCTCTGGTATCTTCTGGGTGCTACAAAACTACCATTAGTGCTGCCTAGCAGGCATAATTTAAGGCCCAAGATCTTTACTCATGGATTTATTTACTTTACAAAGCCAGTCACAGTTTCTTACATCAGTAAAACCAGGAGATTCTTGTCCAAAGAGACAACCTAACAGGAACAGATGGAAAAAGAAGCAGTAAAGGATGCAACTCTCCGGGTCTGCTTTGCATGCAAGGCACACTCTGGAGCGAGGGTCTTGGTGCAGAAGGGCTGTACCCAAGCGAGGAGCAGGTGTCGCCCCGGGGCCCGGCCGGGCTGCCTTCACCTCACTTTTGCCAGCTCAGACAGTCCCTTCCCGCCAGCCCTCACTTCTCCGCTGCATAGGCATTGCCGGGGGATGCTACGAGGATACCGCACACTTCACTCCCCGCCCCGCCCCGCGGCGCTCTCGCGGCGCAGCCCCCTGCTTACCCAGGGCCGGCTGCAGGCAGGCGGCGCCGGCAGGAGCCGCTCCCGGTCCTGCTGCAGGCCCCGCGGCGGCCAGTGGAGGGCGCCCGCCCGCCCCGCTTCCCGCCAGCCCCGCTTCCCGCCCGCCAGGCGGTGCGGGCAGGCGCGCAGGTCAGCAGGGGCGGTGGGGTGAGTGGGCATCCCCCGAGGGGCACAGCCTGCCTGCCCGGTCTCCGCCTCGTCCCGCCGGACGGGTTGTCGCCGCCGTTGCGGGGAAGAAGGAGCCGAGGGAAGTGCCGTGTCGCCTCCATGGGGCGCTGGGGAGAGGGGCTCGGAGAGCGGCTGCCCGAGGGGCAGGGAGCCGCTGGCCTCCGCATCGGCTGCTCGGCACTCAGCGGAGGCAGAGCGTTGTTAGCGGCATCGGAATAACGCTTTTCTTTTTTTTTTTTTTCTTTTTTTTTTTTTTTTTAATACCTCTACGGCTTATTTGGTAATTTAACGGCATATGAGTTAAATCAATATAAAATTCAAATACTTTTGTGCCACCTGTTGGATTTTGCCACTAATTACATGTAACTGGAAGCACAGTTCTGTATTCAGCCTGGGAAGTATTTACAATAATACTTCCCAGGTTACTAGGTGCCTTTATGAAAACACTACTTTGTTTGCTATTTAGAAATATTTTCTCTCTGGGCAGGCAGATAGAGCTGTGTTTTCCTCATAAAAATCTAATCTATAAATTATAGACAGCATTCAGAGAAGCTGCAGTGTGATGCATTCTTGTGATAATGCAATAATTCTTTGGAAAGCTTATTAAGGGAGAAACACCAGTCTGAAGGCCCGGGAGGTGGAAATGACGGATTCTCAGCACACAAAACCATAAACGCACCTGACAGTCTCCGTGGGCTGGGAAAGGGAGGAGGACACCAGGCCTGTGCTTTCCTTGTGCCTCTGAACACACAAACAAGTACCAGCACTGCTGCTCAGACTCCCAGCCATGGGCGGTCACACAGCACAAAGCATGCCAACTGTTATACAGTTCAGACCCTCTCAAAGAATAATTTTTTTCTACCCTTCTTTGATAGCTATCAAGTCATAATGTCAGGACACATTTTATTGTATAAGAATAACCTGATTTTATTTCACATTGCAGTGGCCAGATTTATTTATTATATAGTATTTTAGAATAATAAAACCACATTCCTACAAGAACCTGAAAATTAACCAACTATTTTACCTGGATTTCACCAGAATGGAAAATGACCCGTGGATTACCAAGTCTCTTACTTGTCATTCCTTCTCTGTGTATAATCACACCACAGATACCTTAGTGTTCTTTGAGATCAGGAGGTGTAGAAGTACATGTGGAACTATGAATGCATGAGGAAGGAGTGGCCCACTCTTTCTTCTTCCCAGCTGTAACTGCTAAACTGAATGAGGGAGGTCTCCCTGATGCCACTTTCATACAGTGACAGGTGAAAAGCCCATCTCTGCTCCTCATGAGGTGATGGGTGACTGCCACCCCTTCAAGGGATGGGAAAGGACACCAGATCCCAGCAGCATTCTTCCATGGCAAGACCAGAAATTACTACAGTTCAAGAATTGCTTTAATTTGCTTCCATTTACATTTTCTTACTTTATTTTCCCATTTTTAAACAGAAAGTACTCAGTAATGTACAAAATTGGGGATTGGCATTGTTTTCCGTGTTGTATACAAATACAGCCATCTTTTTGGTTTGTATGTTTCCACAATGTATTCTACTTTTATGTTAAAAAGTTTAAAAACACATGAAGTACTGTTTAATGAAAATATACACCTTTTCTAAACAATTTGTGCAACAGTATCTTTAAACTGACTCTACTGACCCCAATTTTATCTACTTAGTATTTTGTGATAACCCCCACTTCAAAAGCTTCCCTGGTTTTATGAGGACAATTTTCCACTGTTTGAACAGTCATAAATGGCCACAAAATATACAAGATGACAGAAAAACACACCAAATAAAATTAAAGTGTTTACACACCAGTATTTTGTTCTTGGCAAGTACGTAAGTGACTTCACAAGATGCAAGTCAGTGCACATTACATATTACGCATTGTCTTTTTAGACCAGTCTGTAGGCAACATGAGTACGTCCTGGGGCCCCAACACAATGGCTGTTTTTTTGTTCAGTTTCTAAAGACTCATAAATAGCATCTCAGGCTTTAGTTCCTAATGTGGTAAAAAAAATATGACAGCTTGGACTAAACTGAAACCCAATTATTTAAAAAATGCACAACTGACTTATCCGCTCTCATTCCCATCAACTTCCCTCTCATGTGGATTATATTAATTATTTGATGTAAATTTATTGCTACACATTCAAATAAGCCAAGACACGGGGAAAACAGAATCTTACACCGTTAGAGTTCTTTCCTGGAAGAGAGAAAAAAAATAAATAAAAGGAACAGTTCCCATTTAGGTAGTACTTTTAAAAACAACTGTAAATAAGTTGATGAAATCTCTTGTGCAGTGGAATTTAAAATGTAAGTTGCCTTTCTTAGAGTGAAGGAGTCAGTAAAAGTCTAGTCATTGTAAGCCAAAAATCCAAAGAGGAGTATATCAATTAAGGAGGAAACAGGGATTTTTCTAATCCTCTTTCTTAGTAAACCTGGGTATAATTCTTTGGTGCAGACAAGGTTAGGAGAAAAAGGGTTGTTTGGGTATTTACTCCAAACAGGCTATGAAGTATTTTCTGTAGATGTGGAAATATACTAGTACGGGCAGAGTTTGGAGAAACATGTATGGACCATGTAGAAATGTGTGGGATGTAGTTTTCCTGTTTAACAAGGTATACATTTTAGGTGACAGTCTCTGTGTTTTGCTAATTGTGGGAGGAAACCTGACTTTAAAAGGTACATCCATCTTTCTAGACAAAAGATCAGCTTCCCAGAAACTTTTGTCACAGTGTCAATTCTTACACAATTACATGTAATAATAAATAAATCATTTTTTGAGTTACAAATTATGAATTCATCACCCTGGACAAATGTTATTCATCTAAGGTGGGGAAAAAGGATGACCAAAGAATAATTGTCTACAAGTATTCAAAAGAGAATCTGATTTGTCACTCTCATTTTTGACTGCCAGTGCTAAAGTTATTGCCAGCTTTTAAAATCTCTCCTTTCACTTTCAAGTCATGTGTGTATGGTTAAAAGCAGTTAGAGAACAGTGGTATGATTTGGCAAGGCAAGTGGCACAGTTTAAAGTGCCATTAAAAATCTACTCTATTTATAAACTAAGATAAGGCTTTTCTTTCCTTTAGTCATGCTTGGATGTCCTATTCAGAATAGTTACCAGACTGATATTAACAAGAATTAATGTCTAAAATTGATGCTTTGCATTTTCTAACACAGTCTCTTCAAGGTAAGTTTTTTTGAGCTGTTGAAAAAGTGCAATGACTGCCTATACGTTCAAGCGAAAAGAACTATTCTCTCTGGCCAAACAATATGACCCCATCCTCCATCACTGCCCTAACTAGCTGTTGGCTGAAAGTTGTATTCTTCCCTGCAGTTCACACTAGCAGAATTTATCTACAAGTGTCAGTAGGAAACAGTCAGTTTACCTGACAAATCAAAAAACAATATTTGTGATGTAAAGAAACTTTAGACTCTGCCAATGTGCCAGTCAACACATATGTATGATGAATAATCAAACAAATATTCAAGGGCATGGAGAAAAAATAAATCTAGGTCCAGCCCACATGCCAGTCAATCAGAGATTGCCTGAAGAATTTGGCACGCATTGTCTCACATTTGGAGACAAGTAAAAAATTTCTGACCTCTGCCAAAGTGCTGGGCCAATCAATCACGGTGTGGCTGATGAATCAGGAAACATACTCTGCCGCGTGTCAGCACACATACGCGGTTGGCACAGTTCTCATCATCCTGAGTTTGTCTTGCACTTAAATTGACTGAAAGTGAGTTATAGGACTGTTGTTTCTCCCACCTACTGACCTCTGCAACCAGCCACTCTTAAATCCTCTTGCCCTGCCCTTCATTAAAAGTGGAGGTTCAAGACAAAGGTTCAACACAAGAGCAAACATGGTTTCGATATCAGATGGGTTGTTAACATGCTGCTGAAAGCTGTTGAACAAGTATTTTGACAACAGAACAGACACCTACAAGAGTGGTATTCATTTCAAAGTTTCTCGTATTATTTACATGGGAATGCAATGCAATACACAATAAATATGTAACATAATACTTTATCTTTTTTAATGAGAAAAAGTAATTTGTGAATTTAGGTCACTCTCCTCTTGGTAATCTTTTTACCTAATCAACTCCTAGCTCTTCTGTGATTCATTACACCAGGGGAAGTGGGGGGTCATCATGGCAGTATTATTATTTTTGTTCTCCTGTCTCAGCCAAAATTGTTCAGCGCAAAATGTTCTCCTATGGAATAACTCAACTTTTTACAACTTACATCAAAATCATCTGGGTGAAATTAATATTGTCTGCCAGTCTATCCTCCTTTGTCTTGTGATCAGCCCTCGTTGGAAATATTCTAATGGTATGCTGCAAAGCATTTTCCCTGATTACATGAACACTCATCTTGCATGACATTTTCTAGTTAACATAAGATTTTTTACTTAAGAAATATATGTTTGAAACAGGAACATTTTTCCCAAATCCTCGCTCTTGTAGAATTTGAGTACTAATTATGTCTCTCTACCTAATATTATATTAGGGTCCATTTTTCTAAACCAAGGCAGAACTTACCATGCCAGCAGGAATGGCATTTGCATAAATGACAGTGGCAATCACTTTTAAAAATAAATTAGGAGCAAAGAAAGAGCCCATCCTCACACCACATTTTTCCAGCTATAGTCAGCAAGGCTATGTGATGAATTGATGAAAGGTTCTTGTGCCTAGTGGTAGGTGTTCCATTTTTATATGAAATAGTCAGTTTACTGAAAGAGCAATCTGGGTCCTGATTCCCCGTGAGGATGCTATTCAGTTCCTTATGGACTCTCTAACACCATCATCAGTTCATTAAACAGTTTTCTCAAACTTTTCTAATTACTCTTCAGCCTTTGTGAGGCATAGCAGAGAGAATCCTGTTGTACAAGTTTCAGCGATCAGAAACATCCTAAGCTGTGGGAAATTTAACTAAAACATTTTATTCTGCCATATATTACATTACAATAAATTTGATATAAAGAAGTTTGGTTCCTCATGTCATCAGACAGGAAATCTAATGTCTACTAGTTTCATTTGACATTTTCTGTAATTTCTGTTACTTCTTAGTACCCATTAATAATTTATTTTCTTTTTCTGATGGTTATTAGCACCCCTATTATTATTCAGAAACTGAAATTTGTAGTGGCAACAGGTCAACAGGCAGTTTAAGTTGCAAAATGTACTGTTTACAAAAGATTGCACTTTAAATATAAGTTGGTAACTACAGCCAGTTTTCTTTGATGTCAAGGTGTTGGTAAGAGTGTTGCAAGATTGCATCTATGAATAATATAGTACTATTGGAAGAGATGCTGGGAAAAGATCATAAGTTCTGAAAAAAAATATGCATGTATATATACTTACATTCATGTATGTAATCCCATCTCAAGTTAAAAATATGCAGATGGGAATAAATAATTATGGAGAATAAATAACGATGGAGAAGTTACATAAAAATATTACTTTTGAGTCTTCAGTTTGAATAAAACTTCACTTTTCACTTTTTTGTAAGGTGCATTAAAAAAAATATACTCCTCCCATCCTATGCTGAGAATATCAGCTAGGTAATCAGATTATGAAATCACCGGGACTGTGCCAATTGACATTATCAAATAATACAACAACTTATGTTCATTATTTTAAAGAGCAAGTGCTTTTCCTATTATGGTCAGTAAATATCCATCTCTTTATTTCAAGGTGAATTGTGCCACATTGTCAGCATTGTTTATTTACACTTCACTGAATTAGGCTGAAGAGGATGCAAAAAAAATTACTGGACAATATTTATGTAATAAAGACCTAGTCCAGTTCTCTCCAGGATGAAAACATGCATTACCCTTTAGACATCTGCCGACTCAGAAATATGCTGATTTGCCAGCCTCTGCTTGTTAGAGCCACCACTAAGAAATAAACAATAAAACTTGGAAAAGTGAATCCTTCCCAAAACCAAAATTTGCAAGTCTTATTTTATACAGATGCTGCTTTATTCCAGCAAATGTGCCAGATATGCACACCTGTCTTTCTGTCACTTTTGATCCACCTCAGTATGTCTCTCATTCTAGTTTTGTCTGTACATTGTTGAATGTGTTAAAGGGAAAAAGTTCATTTCTCATTTCAAAACTTTCACTTCTCTAATATCCCTCTACCTTATATTTCTATGGAGCTTTTATGTCTCTGTGATGTGGAAGCCACATGCAGATGAGAAGGTGTTCAAACTTTGATCGGATGTAAAAGTAAAAGCTCATAGATGAGTTCCCAATGAAATTAAATAAAAGCCTAAAATAGTAATAAGGTGGAGGTGCTAGTCCCTCCTATAAAAAAGACAAATGCTTGATACTTTTCACTTAACTGCCTGAAGCTTATGATTTAAAGGCTTGTTTTCTCAGCTGATAGCCCCAAGCTTTACCCAGTTTCTCTACAGACAAAAGGATAAGAGAGATGGTGACAAGCACACACCCCTTTTATGAATCAGAGAAACAGTGCTCTTGTTCCCCAGGCACCAGCCAGCTGAAACCTGAGCCTTAGTTTTACAGCTTAGCACTTACCAGCTGGCTTTCATGTGAAAGGCTTTTAAAATATATACATCTACACACATGTGCACACACAAACAGAGTAAGATATTCTTGATTCTGATGACAGTTACAGAAATGTGTTTTTAAAATTAGCTCTAAATCACATTTCTTGTTGCCACTGAGGCTCTTTATATCTTCTGTGCACCTTGGACAGGGGGAACAGATTGTGCCTCTCCTCTATTCATCAATCTTTTATGTATTTAAAGACTAATGTCACATCCCTCTTCAGACGTTTCTTCTTTAGGATAAATTACTCCAGGTTGTTCAACTTCTCCTCATAGCTGATATTTCTGAGTAGCCCAGATTGGATAGTTTGTTCTTGCTAATACTTTGAGCGTGGTGATAGAACAGAAGGTTTACTTACATATCTTCACATTATATTTCCATGTTTTATCATCTCAGTGAGATGTTTGCCTTTCTCTGCCACAGACTGACACTGCTTCCTATTTGCTGTCCCTCAACCAGTCCAGCTCTACACTTGGTAGAATGGATGAATTCTTTAAGTACCTCCATATTCAGCCCACACTGAAACAAGGGAGTCTGATAAATTGAGTTTTCTCTGCTTTTCAGATTTATTTGGGCAAAAGAATGCAATAGAGTTCCTCTAACTTTGTAGATATTGGTATCTGAACTAGTCGTCCAGTATCCCTTTGTAGTTAATGGCAATAAAAAGAAACAGGCAATTCTTATAGTACAGTTCATATCACCCTGCTATACACATCTCAAGTAGGTCAAATGAATCACCCACTATCTGATTCAAAAGTCAGGAATGTGAACAAGAGAAACTGGGAAACAGAGGAAAACAGTTTTATCAGGGCAGATGGAGAAACTATTAAGAAGAAAGTCTCAGGAAAAGACAAGAGGGGAGAAAGTGGATATAAATTATGAAGGCTTCATTGGTCTTTTAGAAATAGTTACCAAGATCAAGCAACTTCTTAAGTTGCTTCTCAACTAAGCAACTTAACTACTGACATGGAGAATTTCTCAACTAGTACTTTTTGTTAAGGACTATAGCATGTCTACTGGAAGAGGAAGTGGTTTAGTCTTGGAAGATGCAAGAAAAAGAAATTAAGAATAGATGCATGTAGGAAGCAAAATTTGGGGCTTTCTGGGCTGGATACTGAAGTGTGAGAAAGAGACAAAAGTAGAGAATGGAGGAGAAAGTGGAGTGATTCAACTGGGAAGGTATCAGAATAAAGAGAAAAGAAAAGTGAAAAGGAAGAGAGGTGTAGAGCAGGAAAGGAAAATGCAAAACCATGGTCAGAATTGTAGATTAAAGAAAAGCCAGTCAATAAAGTTGGATTAGTTTTATTTACCTTCAGGAAAAAAAACATACTGGAGAAGCATTTTATGTAATTACACTAAAAATATGCTTTTTCAAGTCACTTTTATTCTTTATGTGAAAAAAAAAAAAAAACAAAAAGTAAATGTATTACAGGAACACTTTTGTACTTGTTCATCTTGAAATATCACAGAACAACATTTTATATTATGATGTATCTTTTGCAAGATGTTTTAAGTGTTCCTTACTCAAACTAGTCCTTAAGTAGATTAAAACAGTAGAAAAATATATGAAACCATTGTAAAAATTGTTTCACGTTCTATGCTTTTATTACTTTAAACATCTTACCTGGAGGTTTTTCTATATTCATCTCATGCACAGAAGAAATTGGCTCAAGAAAAGAAACATTCCTGGATAATGGGAAGCAACATGTGTGTATTTCTAAAAACAGAGAAACTCTTTGAACGTCTTCCAAAAAAACCAAGTATATGCACACATTCTTCCAGCTGAAAGGAGAGCTAACACTCACTGTCTTCTTACATGTTGCTTTATTTTATCTTATGTATTTATATAATTCCTGCTTATATCCTGCAGTTGATCCATTAAGCGTAGTTTTGGCTGGGTGCTCTTCCCCCCTGCCCCTATCTGTGGTGGACTTTATGAAGGAATTGTGTCTCAGGGGAGGGGGAAGATATTTTTTCAGGTAATTCTGGCAGATGGGAAATAGACACCCCACATTGTAACATATCTTAATCCTACCATCTTCCATCCTGTCTTCTGGTTCAGTCTATGAATGTAGAAGGGAAAAAGGATGAGAGTAGTACTTTCCACCCAGTTCCCCCGTTTTGGTGTTGCTCACATTTGAAGAAGCAGGAAAGAATTGCTTAAAGAACGAGGAGACTGCGATTATAAAAAAGAGCTAAAAAGCAACTACTGCTGTGCTTTCTTCTTTGCTTCTGCAGTCATTTCACACTCCCAGTCTCACAGTCAGTGAAAGTGAATGACTCTTGGAAACAGAATTAATGCCAGGTGTTACCTTCTGACAATAAGTTTTAAGTCCTTTCTCATATCAAATTATTTAAATTACCCTCATGTTAACTGGTAAAATGCAACACGGGAGCACAGTTTAAGGAACAAATTTTGTGACATCTGAAGTAATCAATTCTCAGAAGCAAGCTTAGAAATATACAAAGAAAGGGGAGCTCCTTCAACCTAAATAAAGCATGAAACTGGAAAAGAAGCATATTCAGCAGTTCTACTAAGAACAGACAGTAAGGGGCCATATTATAGCAGCTATGCTTTTACATGGCTCCCAAACTTAATCTCATGGTCAAACTCAGTGTCTCAGTAAGCAAATACTCCTTAGAAACACTTTAAAGAATCAAGAAGGCAGTTAAAACATTATTATGAAGCTAAATAAGTCATTCATGGGACAGAGAGCCTTAGAAACATCATGGAGTCTGCTTTTCATGCCATTTACTATTTCAGCCAGAGATGTCTTACAAATGAGGAAGGCAGCCAAAGACAAAGGCCCTGAAATGGCTCACTTTTACCTCTTTTACCAATTATGGCCACACTTTTAAACTTCAAGAAATGGCAATGCAGAAAAAGAGATGCTAATGGAAAAGAATATGGTATTTATCATGTACATTGACAGTCATAGCTGGAAATTAGGAAGATACTGAAGAAAGGTGAGAGGGCATTTGAAGGGTGAATGAGCAGCGTTTCAGAAACAAATGTAGTCAATGATGTCAAAGAGATCAACCACCTGTGCTTTTGTAGATGGTAGGGAAGGAATCTTAAATTTTTATTTAAAAGGTACATGTAATTGTACAGAAAGTGCCAGAATAAAGAAGTAAACATCACTTGTGCTATGTGTAAAACCAGTCTGTTCTTGGAAACTGCAAAAGATCAGCAAGAGGTATAGAAAAACCCGGTTTTGTCTTCAACTGCAGACTCCACTGGAACCTAACCTGGTATGTAGAAATAGACCTAAGCCTACAAAGACATCCATCTTTCCAGCTAAGCTCTGCCTGGTGAGTTGCTCTGCATTTTGATTTTCAGATACACCCACATATCCATTTCTTCTCTAATAGAGGATGAGAAAACAAATGTGCCATGCGTCACTGGAGGGGTCAATGTAGTTGTGTTCTCATATCCTGAAATAATTCACCTTATAAAGCTGAGACTCCTCACAGAGAAATTTCTGTCAGCTTTCCTGGTTAAAAGAGGGGCTAACAGATATTGCAGGCTTTCAAATGGTCTCATTAAGAGAAAAAGCAGTCTCTGATGATATCCAGTTGCAATCTAATTTACTATTTTGTTTGTTTATTGCAACATTATTTATATTATTTTACTTTAATTTACTTGCATGAACTCAGAAATCTAATTCAAGACAATATGGTTTTATACGTTTACTCCAAGTATGAATGAAGCCTCGTGTATGCATTTAGAAAATAATCATCTATAAAAGCCTGTATGAGCAAATACATAGCTCATGTGCAACTTCTCTTTGGAAGATGAATTCTTTAAAAATTCAGTGTCTTTCTAACACTAGTAGGCAACTCTCACACTTCCTACAGTTTCATTCATAGCCTAGAATGAAAACAACTGTCACTAATGTTAGCATGGAAATTGAATGACAGCTGACATTGCCAAGACCAAAAAATAAAAAGCAGACAGATGTGTGGGAGAGAAGAAAACATACGGAGCACTTCTGTATTTACTCTTCGGCTTCAGTACATAGCCAAAATAGTTACTTGAAAATGACCTCACGTGTAAATTGTCAACGGTTTCAGCAGCAGGTTTTATAATGCTTCAACAATAAGAACTGAAAAGTAGGTCATTTCACTCTTACTACATTTTTTTGGAGAGCTTAGCTCAGGATAATCTAGTTAAATTGAGTTTCATTGGTGAACAAGTAACTGAGATATATTGTGAATTAAGACTCAACCCTGTGTTTTGATTGATTTGGGGTT
The DNA here is from genome assembly GCA_907165065.1 of Caprimulgus europaeus. The sequence goes on from OU015525.1 coordinate 67,591,522, forward strand.
TTGACTTATTGTTCCTTTATGGTTCTGCCAGGGCAGTTGAATAAATTATATGTTTGTTATGTCCTTGTTCAAGCAAAGAATTAACAACCAGAGTATTTTACCTTCACAGCAAAGACTACTATCTATTTTTTCATCTTGTCATATCAAAGGCTTGGGAAGCTAAACATTTCTAAGTGTAATTATGCAGTTATACATCTTGGTATGCATTTGTTGGTCACAAAGTGAAGTCCTGCAGCACCTGCTCATTGACTTGAACTTTCACTGTGATCCTTATATTCTTCAATGTATTTTTCTTATTTGTAAGCAGTTTCAGAAGTGTTTATTCTCTAGGTCAGGTCTTCACATTCTTATTTATTAACTTTTTCTCATTTCATTATCTTTTTTCTTTTTAATTACAAGTGCTAAACAACAATATCTGAGGACTCCATCTCCATGTCCTTGTTTCTGCTGCTTTTCCTCTTTCACAAGGCCCTTTAATGGATTCCAGACATGCAGTAATGTGAGGGCATGAGCTCATCATTTCTGCCCATTAAATCTCTGATCTCCCGCTTTCATCTTCTGGTCAAACGCACCATTTGCCCCCAGTAATACAGTTTGTTCAAGGCCTCCCCATAACATGGGATGCTCCCTCCAGGTGGGAAGGGCACTCAGCTTAATGAAAGAGAAGAGCACCAGCACCAGCTTTGCTTTGTTCCCAGTCTCACCTGCCCCCCAGTGTGGAGAGCTGGCAGCAACTCTCACTGATTTTCCTCTGTGCCACAAGCCTGCTATCAGGTCACCCAGTTTGAAATGCAGAAGAAAACACCAGCTTTAGAAACAGTCTCATGTACCAAACAGGCACTTACAAGTTGGATTCCAGTTCTGACAACTTTTCTGGTTGCTATCATTGGCTAGTTACTTAAATTAAATATTCTTCAAACATAAGTGTTTAGCAGAAAAAAAAATAAACATCACAGTCCCTTGAGATCAGAATAATTTTTATACTAAGATGACCAGAATCATTTAGATAAAACAGAGATGTCAAATCAGAGCAATATTCAGTTTAATCCAGTAGATACTGACAATAGCCAATGGTGTATTCCTAGCCAAGAGTGCAAATACAGGACAAGCAAAGTGGGATTTAACAGTCTCTTCCATAAATTTGTCCAAACACCATTCAAGCCATGTGAACTTTTAGCACCCTCAATGTTCTGTATCAGGGAATTCCACACTTTAATTCTGTGTTATAAGAACAACCTCTTGTCTGCTTTGCACTTACTATTTGTTAGTTTTCACTCCTAGGTCTTGTAGAGAAGAAAAACAGAGGACAGACACTTCCCCTTCTATCCTGTTAATGGCATTCATGATTTGGTCGACATCTGTTGTGTACCCCCTCAGCCATCTCTCTGTGACTCTTGCATAGCTCAGAAGCCATCCCAGAGTTTTGATTGTCCTTGTTGCCTTTGTTTGAGCCTTTTGCATTTTCATCATTTTATTTTTGAGATGGAGCAACCAGAAGTGTATAGGGTGTTCAAGCTGTACATGCCTCAGGGATTCATCACCATCAGGTGGTGGCAGAATAATGTTAGTCTTCTCTTCTGTTTTATATTGCTTTCCTCAGAATCCCTAACATTCAATTTCCTTTTTTTTTTTTTTTTTTTTTTTTTTTTTTTGTCTGTTACTGAGTGAATGTCGATGTTTTCACAGAGCCATTCGTCAAAACCCAAGATCTTGTTTCTGGTAGTAACAGTCAACTCATGACACATGCAGCATTAGGATTTTTGTCCCATGTACATTACATTCATCTATGGTAATTAACATTTCCATTTGTCTAATAATTCAGTACTGTGAGATACTTCTGCACCTCTTTTACAGCTGACTTTTTGGTTTTACTCCCATAAATTATAATTAGCAAAGAAAGTGTAGCCTTTTCTAGATCATTTATAAATAAGTTGGACAGCATAAACCACACCTCATTTGCAACTGTGTTCATTCCTAAGTCATCAAGTGATCCACAGAAAGTGTGAAATTATATAAGGTCTTTGCTTGTTTATCCTTATTCTTACTGTGTACGTACTAGTTCTAGGTTTAAGGAGGCAGGTTGTCAGGTGGCATTTGAGCAGGCATTGAGAAACCTAATCCTCATTCTGTTGTGACTTCTACAGGCATCTCACTTTGGTCTGGGAGGAAAAAAAAATGCATACAGTGAAGCAAGAAATAAAGTTCAGAAACCAGCATGGGAGGTAGAGAGCATGAGGTAACGACTTAGACGACAGGGAGTCTGAAATAGAGGTAAACCTGAACACAGTCTGGAACTGCAGGGATGGACAGGGAGAGCTTCAATACCAGAAAATGGCAAAGGGCAAGTGTGGAACAAAAAGGAAGCTGAGAGGAAATAAAGAGCCAGAGAGATTCTCCAGAAAGATACTCGGTACCAAGGGACAGAAGGGAAAATCACCCTCCAGAAGTAGAAGAAAACACAAGGAAAGGGGGAAGTTATTTAAGGGACAACTGTACTCAGCCTTTACACTTAAAATGTAAAGGATGTAATTTTGTTTTCCAAATAAGAAAACTTGACAGAAAAGTAGAGTCCTACAGGGTATAAAATCACCAGTTCTTCCATTCGCCATTGGAGCCTGAAATCTCACATCTGCTGGCACTGGCTTTGGTAGAAACTACAGAACAAATATATGTGTAGTTTAGCAGTGCTTTAAGAGTTGAGGAAAATAATCTGCAAGTAAACAGCCTGTAAAATAAAATTGTTAAAATCTTTCCTAAATGGCCTCCAAAGGGAATTGCCCACTGTATAGACAGTGCTTGTTAGACAACGACTTTCTCAGCAAGATCCAATGGATAGAAGATCTAATTGATACTGTCAAAAAAATGTGTTGCCACATTTCTAAACTCGGTAGTTGTTCACAAAGCCCTGAAATCTGTGCATCTGGCAAAGCCTCCCTCTGACCCATAAAATTGCTAGTTCAAACATTGTGCTTGTGAGAAACAGTTGAGGGCTGATTTTAAGTTTTGTTCCCATTACAGGGCTCTCTCCAAACTGCAGATGAGAAAGTTATTCAAGAGACTGTAAACTCCAAGACAGGGTGTGCTTCATTTCTGTTTTTGGTTTCTCATTAGCTAAATTGATATTTCTTGGCTAGAATTTTTATCTGTTTAATTAGTAACAAGCACCAGGGTGATAACTCTGAAGCCTTTGCATCGTTCACTGTATAGATAGAGTATTGCCAGCAGAAAACAAGATTTCCAATTATGAGCTGCCAAATTCCTTTAGCCTTGTTACAGAAGATCCACTCAGAATGACAAATTAATTCATTTTCCTTGCCAATCAAGTCATTGTCCTCTCCACTGAGACTGTCAATAACTGCCAATTGCGATGCTGAAAATTGTGATGTTTTATGAGACACTTGGCTTGCTTGCTGGTAGCAAGGGATAAGAAGTAGGTTTGACAAAATCACCTGTAATTTGTGCCCTACAGAACTAGTAAAAACTTACACCCAAGGAAGACCTCCATGTCTGAATAGCGACAAATGACACACAAAAATATATCTTTAGCATAGAAGGTCAAGAAACAAAAAGATGTCTTTTAGATGTCAGAGCTATGAGAATAAAATTATAAAATCACTGACAAAAATTATGTTGTGTTAAATTTTGCAAAGAGTGTTAGAAAACAGAATTAGTTAGCTGCATTATTTAAAAAAAAAAAAAATCGGCAAAAACCAAAAGAAGATAGTAAGAAGAACAGGAATGCAATGACAATGAGGTGGAGATTAAAGATAGGTGAGATACTAAATCAATGGTCCACCTTAGTTTCTTAAATATTATGAAGATTAACAATATAGAGGGATGGTGAATGGGAATGGAGTTTGTGGAAATAGAAATCACTTCATCTTAAGTAGAAGGAAAACTGAAGGGTTTAAATGGGGGTGAGAGTGAGGCAGAAGAAAAATTAACTTGATAATCTTCATCCCAGTATTCTGAGAAAATTGGCATTCACAGCTAGCATTTACAGTATTGCAGTGTGTTTGGCATAATACCATCTGATTGAATTACAACATATGTAATGTCTTTGTTTGAGGATGAAGAGGAAAAAAAGTGCCCAGATAAGTCTATATCCATTAAGATGATTGCCATAATACATTAGACATTAGAATGGAGTTTGAAGGAATTAGCAATTAATAAAATGGAGATAAATAGAAAAGGAGATAGAATGCAATATGTACTTAGCAAATGTAGACTGTATCACACAGCCACATAGCCTTTTTTAAACAGATACGTGATTCTTTAAAACAGAGAGTGGGAATGAAATATAGCAATCTGAGTAACCATGGTATAAAGTGGTTGGTACAGCTGAAGATGGGAAATTATTAGCTAAGTGGAAAAAGAGAATGATGACTAGAAAAACTATAAACTGAGTAAAGTAGTAGGTAGAAGAAAGACAGCAATGAGTAGTATTGAAAGAGGATGTATCTGACTAAAGTGAGGACTAGTGTAGGAGTTTCTTACGGATTGGTTCTAGGATACTTTTCTATTTGCTGCCAAAAGAAGCAGGAGTGAGCTAATTAGATGTAATGATGGCAAAATGTGAGGAAGAATTGTCAATGAAGAGAGAATCGGGATTGTCTGTAGGAAGAATTATTTTAACAAAATCAGCTGAAATTCAATAGTGAAGAGTCACAGTGAGTCACTGAATAACTAAGACAAAGCATTTCTGCTAGGACCTGATCATTTAGAAAGGAGTGAGAGGGAGAAATGCCTGGGTGTATGAGGCAATCACAGTACCCACCTTAGGAACGTGGGGCAGTTGTATAAAAAAGGCATGCAACCATAGGATGTTCTGGTACATATGCTATAGATAAAGGCAACGGGAAGGAAATGTTTGACAAAGCAGAGATGTTTCAGGCAGAAGTGACTGGCTTTTTTGAGTTAAATTAGGTTTTTCTAGCAAATTTCCACCCAGCTTCAGCAGTGCCATGATCCTGGAGAGTCAACAGCATTATCTTGGGTAATCTCTTAGCCTCTTCATGATGCTTTTAAATGACTTGAGATGAATGGCACATCCAAGCTGTACCCAATGTCGAGCTGATGGCTTTGTTTCAATTCCCAGAGCACACTCAGCAGGTCCTTTTTAGATTGCGTTTGCTGCTATAGTTGCTTAGAATTTTGTTATCAGGCACAGGCTGCCAGCCCTGCATCAGGGCAATTCCTACATTTCCTTCTTACCCCCTTTTTTGAAGCTTTGTAGCACTAGCTGCTTTGAAGAGCTGGGGCTGTTTGTAAAGAGCATGGTATCTAAGAATTCCTTTGCATTTCCAAATATTTGTTATTGGATATTATTGTGGGGGTGGCTCAAAGGTTGACAAGACTTCCAACAAAATTTTTTCAGCTCAATGTAATAAATCCATGGGCTTCCTTCACACCTTTTGACATGTGCACTTCCATAGTGACTCTTAGACTCTGTCTGGACCAGTCTCTCAGAAGGCAACAGGTGCTTTACAAAAGTGGTATCAGTCCCCGTTGTCTGCATTTTTCTTGCATTTGGCACTCTTGCTACCTCCTTAAAGATAAGCAGAGTATTGTCTCTGAATATTATCTTAGAGTAACAGCAATGAAAACTCAGGACTGCACTTCCACGAGAAAGGTCCTCCCCCACACCAGGTACTTTATACAAGACTGACAATCCATTATGGTTGAGGGCTCAAATGAAAAAATACATAGCGGGGGGCGGAGGATTGCCCTTTAAGGCAAAATTAAAACATTTATCTCTCTTTTTTCTTGAATGATGTGGAGCGCAGAGCCATCCTAACTCCTGGGAAGTTTACCTAGGACCTGAGGGCAGCCCCCAACACTGTGTGAGTCTTGAAAGTTCTCTGGAGGCACAAGGATTGCCTGGAAGCCCTTGGCTGAGTCCCCGAGAGCTGTGGCAGCATCTGTACTGCCAGGGCAGACACCCCTCATTTACAGTGAACACTAAAGTTCTCTGCCTTCCCTCCAAGGGGGTTGACAGTATAGTCCAAAAGCAGTGAGTTTTTCAGTCTGAGGGCGGTTGTCAGTTTGGACCCGCAAGCTGTTTGTGAGAACAGTGGCTGAGAATCCAGGTAGCAGTTTAATAGCACTTTGCCTTCAGCCTCACAAAAGCATTTCAACATGGTATTTTGCCAAAGCCTGGTTTGATTTTGTTGAGTTGGTTTAAAAATACTTTATCCACAAATTCCTAGGTGACTGTAGGCAATAACTCTTCCCAAAAGCGTAGATAACACTGGAATAGCTCTTGGGATGAACTACTACTCACAGAAATGACTGCATAACAGTACCTGCTAAATGATGTGGCACAAGTTGTCAGAGCTGGTCTGCGTATTTCACAGGGAAAAACTCACTCTCAATGTAAACAGAAAACATTGGTTTGCCCTGAATAAATCAGATAGACAGCCTGCACTCATTTACAATGTTTTATAACTTGTTGCCATTACAATGCTTAGTGGTTTGGGTCCTGTGCAGATTCTCAAGCTTATCCCTAACCTCTTTTCCTCTCTCATCTCTGCTAATATGAAGATTAGTTTCCGTGAACATTGAGATGCATTGTCTCTGCAGACTGCTGGCTTCTTGTCTCTAATTCCTTGCTTCACAAAGGCTGAACTTTAGAAATTTTGTTGGTCTTTTTCCATCCTAAGCTCCCTCACTCACAGTCCATCTCCCTAAAAGATATTTCATGCTCTGTCAGAATGCTGGACAACAGAGCTGGTTTTCTCTCATGCTGAAGAGGACCTGGCAGCTTACTATAGCCAAACTGGTTGGCTGGCATTGCTCACTGCCTAGCAGTGGGAGATGATATTGTGTGTCTCACGTATGGTGCTGTCTCTAATTAACCAAATGTCTGTGGTTCCAAAGCTAAATGTGGGTCCTGGGAGCCTCAGCTCTGTGATACAAGTTTCTGTGCCATCTTCAGCATCTTAGTTCTGGGCATAAGGAAAATGTTTTTATAATTTCTCATTCTCAGTGGAGTTTCAGTGCTTGTCAAGCAAGAAGAGTTTTTTTATCGGCTGTCCTAGTGTTTCAAGCATTATTCCTGGCAAAATTTTATCATTCTTTTCTTGGTGAGAGAGTGCATATCTTTACCTTTATGATCACATTTGTATTCCACAATGTCAAGATTATTATATATACAAAATACATTTCTCTTCTTTTTGTTTGCATTTTTGCCTGGGAGACAAGTATACTTTGTCACTGAACTCCCTCCATGCTAAGACTGACGATTTGTTCAAGTTTTAAAGGCTATTTTCCTGTTAAATTCTCACTTTTTTTGCTGTCCTAAATCCTAAGAAATCAACCATTATTACATTATTTCATGTAAGAGAGAGAACTGCATGTTTCAGCAAACTGAACCAATTGGTGGACCTGTTCAGGTAAGAACACACAGTCTTAGAGAGTTCTGTGTGGGCCATCATACAAGTCTCTGTAACAAAAGGCCATTGCTAAGTACACCTATGCATAATCAAGCTGTGGACAAATGGGTCAAGACAATCATGCAGGATGAACTAAAGCATCAGTCAGGCAATTAACTTTCATCAGTGAGGCATATTTTCCTGTCATTTTATCATGGTAGGACTCTGGCATTCCTTGGCACAAATGAGTTTATCCTACAGGATAGCTTTCCCTTCATTTGGAAATCTGGACTTTTCCTTGAGCTACTGATCTGCTTGATTCACTTCCTGCTTAGTACATCTTTGGCTGCACTTTCAGGTATCTTCCTCCTTTTCTACCTGTCTACCCCACTGCTGAGGGTGTCACCAAGGGAAAGGCCAGAGGCTTATACCACGAATACCTCTATATCCTGCCAAGGACATTTGTTTACCTCTCTGATCAACGCTAAGAGTGTAAATGGAGGCAGCTGGGCTGTGACCATATTTCACCCTTTTTTACATCATATAGGACAAAGAGGGTGGCTGTAACAGACAGATGAGCATTACAGCATCTTAAATGTCATGCATTAAATATTTCCTTGTATACATCTTCAGTATTCAGTGCCATTACTGAGGTGTTCTTGAAAGGCTATAGCATAGCTTTTTATGGATTGGAAAATTTAAACTGAATCACAGCGTCATACAGTGGGCAATGCCAAAAAAACCTGGTTTTATTAGAAGAGCTATACATGGTAGAGTAAGGAATTCGTAATATTCCATTGAAGAGACCATCTTAAATAAAACAATTTAAAAAAAGACTTTTTCTCAGTGTTAGTCTGTAGTCCAGATTTAGTATGAAATCTCATTTTGAGAAATAATATTTTTTAAAACATCCAGGTGATGAATTAAAAATAACAGTGCTGTTGTAAAAACCAACAATAACAGGAGCTAAGAAAATATTCTTAATTATTAATTTTAATCTTAGGAAGAGATCTTACCAAGTGTTAATAATCTTTTTGAGCTAAACTGAGCACTGAGCAAAGATATTGCATTTGCAGCTGCACAAGCAGTATCAACAAATTATTCTTCCTTTTTCATTCCCAAATACCAAGTTCATCAAACTGAAATCTTTTTTCAGACATGTTCAACATTTTTCCCTTGGATTTGGGATTAAATTTCTGATCCAAATGAGAGAGAGAAGCAGAAGCTATTCCCCTAGTGACTGTTGATCCAGGACATGGAAGCCACAGGTGCAAGTTCCTGTCTATATCAGACATAAGAAATTTAACTGTGGAGCAAGTATTTCATTTCACATGAGTGCCTCCAGTACTGCTATTCTGAGAATAGCTCTTTTTTTAGGTTTTATACCAAGAAAAAATGTTTCAAAGTCTCTTGTTTTCTTTTTTTTCCAACATGGAATGAAAACAAATTTCCAAATCCCACACTTTTTTTTCCCTGAACTTGAATTCTCATTTTTCAACTTGCTCTACAGTCACATGGTCCATCTTATATTTTACTGCCAATCTTACACATGTCATAAACAGAGTCTCCAGCTACAAAATGAATTATTTATGTGAAGGGAGTGAATCCCAGAACGTTGCAAGTTTCCTGCATGAATACTTTTGTGCCTCTCGTTTGTCACACACTTCATCCCATATTTGGCTCTTGTCAGATTGAGAGCAAAGGCCCTGAGTAGCTGCCCCAATAGGAGCATCTGCTCTTCCCCTTTTTTTCCAGAGCCCAGAGGAGGTAAAAATACAACACTGCTATACTGGGAGTGTTTTATTACCCTCTTTGTATCTGCCCTGTCCCTGTGCTAGCAGTCAAGTAGGGAAGATGGAAAGATTTCTTCATTTTTAATGGCTTTGCTCATGGGTAGGGTGAGTTCTGGCACATTGGCCACATCTGCCTGAATGTCATGCTATGGTTTATACAGCTCCTATGTGGCTACAGCAAAAGTAAGTGGAATAGCTATTATATTTCCACAAACAATTAAATGGGAAAGAGGTTTTTTAAATTTTAATATAATTTTATTATTTGTTATTTAAAGTAGTTTTTTTCCTAGTCCTATAAGATTATCTGATTTAGTGCTCAGAGTGCTTGTGGGGTAGGTGGTCACCAGTAGACCCTAAGGTGTCAGCTCTTCCTGATGTGGAAAGGCCATATATCTGAATTCTCCCATTTGAATTGTAGAATTCTCCTCCAAAATTACAAATCTGAAAGAGTCTGTAGAGAACAGGAAAACATACGAGCTATGAAAAAAGGCCTTACTGAAAAGGAGTGGACCTGCAGAGAACAATCTTGGGAGATAAATACAAATTATGGAGGATACCTCCTTTCAGCAACACCAGGAACAAAGCAATATAAATTACAGGCAGAAGAGAAAGAAATCTAACTGTGATTAGGTCAAGAAGTGCACGTGTCTGTACTAATGAGTTTCTTAGATGCATGAAGGACATAACAGGCCTGTTAAGTACTGCTCCTCGACTTCAATGCTTCTCCCCAGCTCCATGCTGTGGCCCCAGGTTTTAGTTGTGTTTCACCATGAGCTCCACAACTTGTTGCCTGTGATGGCCCTGGTGCATCTCCAGAAGGCTTTGAGTGCTTTTTTTGCCTTAACTGACAGGAGCAAAGCCTTCTGGGATAATTAGTGCTGCTTCAATTGGACAGGTAGCGGATGGGAAATAAACAGGTTTGAGAGCTCAGGGGACATTTGTGTTGCTGTAGGCATGGAGGCAGTGGAAAATAAATATAGCTAAGCAGTTGGAAAAATATTTATTTATTTATGCTCCTTTCCTTTTGAGATGTGAGATGAGGGCCAGCTCCAATATGAACTCATTTTTTTTCTAAGCAGTTGCCAACTCTCTCCAGCCCTTGAAAATGGCATCCCACATAAGTCTATGGCCAGCTACAGTGACGACCCATTTGGAAATGCTTTGCCTTATTGTTAACTGTGAAAGGAGATAATTTGTTACATAAATAATGAATTAGATGTGTATTAATTTAGAACTGCTTGTCTGAATGGTTTGCAAAGCAGCTGTGTGATTTTAGGCAGTCATATGGTGTCAATTAACAACTTATTCTAAGCCAAATCTGTTTAAGCTTATTATGTGTATCATATAGTGTGGAATTTCTTCATAGGTTTTACTAATTCTAGCTGTATACTATTGGCTGCATAGTAGTTTAAAACTCCTAAAGATTAGTAAAAATCCCAGTTAAATTACTGACAGGCAGAGGGAACTTCCAGCTGCATTCCAACTATTAATCTGTTAGTGATATTTTTCCTGTTGTTGAGAGGTTGGGAGAGCTCATTAAAATCCCAGTTTTTCTTCATGGAAAACTTAATACAAGTCCAGGAAGGCAACATTAAAACTGAATATTCATTATATATTATCAATATATTATCAATTTAAGGGAAGGAGCTTTTCAATTCATAGTTAAACAAGTAGCATAGTTTATACTTACAAGTCTGATTATTCACTGTCTTTCCAAAAGCACTATGCCCCAAAATTTCAAAGGACCGATCTTGTGCCATTACAGAATTTGGGAATATCTGAGACAACTCATTTAAAAAATATGTTTTTTCTTTAGAAGAGATTAATTTAAACCTTTGACAAGTTTCATTCATTTTTTAAGTGCACCATTTATCAAAACAGGAATTCCACATTTTTATTATTCTGATCTTCTTGGAAGCTAACAGGACCTTTAACAAATCTTGAAGGGCTTCCACTGAGCAGTATAATTATTCAAAACCTCTCTTAACAGTGCAAGTTTTCTCTCCTCAATACTTCTAAAAGGGTAATCCTAAAGATGATAGCATGACTGAGCTACACATTTTTGTACTTGGTGTTAGTATTTGCAATATATGCCACTGCATAGTTTAAACTGAAGTACACAAGGATAACCATAGCCCATTTTCTGCAAAACTGACCCTTCTCTAAAAATGTGGTCATTGCTAAGAAAAAAATACAAGCTTTAACACAAAAGTCCAGGGCAATATTTGCCACACAAATTTAGTCATATTCTCCCAAGTATATGGAGCTTTAAGCATTTTCACAGGAAGAATTGCTCATGCTGTGTATCAAGTCCTTAATAAAATCACTTATAAAGAAACTTGTTCCACTAGAAAAATCATATAAAAGCTTGTTGAGGAGTCAGGCAATTCTCAAGAGCATCAAGACAGTGTATTTCTGTGCTTTCCAGCATGATGGCTCCCCAGCTTCTCACTCACATTATCTGAGCACCTGACCCACAGCTAAGAAGGAACGACTCTGTGACATTGCCAGGAAATGGGTCCTACTGTAAAGAAATTGTAGGAGTTTCCCTATTAACAACGTTCTCTACTAGTGCTTTAGGATATCTGCTTCTCTCACCTGTGGAAGGAAGCTCTGCTTTCCATTCAATACAGCGTGAATACGCTTAGTCCTGACTCCTTTACTCCCCTTCATCTTGAGGCTCTTCGCTTTCTCCTTTTCCTCTCTCCTACATCTGATGTTTTTCTTCCATTACATCTATCAATCTCCATTTTTCCTCTCCAATCTATCTGCTACTTCAGAGACAAATTAAATTGTTCAGATCTGGAATTCAGTACTCCTCCTTTCCAGAAACATGGAAAAAAAATTCTCCTCAAACAAATATTTTCAAAAAATTAGTAGGAAAACCTGCAGGAAAAAACATAATCAAAATGTCTTTGGGGTACAACTGCCTGCAGACAAACCATTTCACCAAACTTAGTCAATCAATAGTGAGTTTTGTAATCATCACTCTCTGATCCTTCCCTCAGTAGAGCAACTCAGCTGTAGTTAAGTGGCCAAAATTTCTGTTAAAATGATATAAAAATAAACAGGACTGCCATAAAAATGAGAGGCAACAATTTTTAAACCTGGTAAAAGGAAGTGTTTTCTTATGCAGAAAATATTTCATGCACAATTTTCCTTGGAACAAGATAGCATTGACATCAGGAGCTTAGAGTAATACAGAGAAATACAGCAATTTCTACAAAATGTGAACATCCAATTACATTAGACAAATTTCAGTTCAAGGCTTAAATGGCTATTATCTAATCTATCAGAGTCAGACCAGGATGAAACTTTCCTAACAGAAAATTATTTCGTATTTTCCATAACAAATCTTGTTGAACCTTCTGCTGAACCTTTTGGCAAATCAGACAGGTACAGAAAAAAGGTAGTACACTAAATTAATGGCTTGAGCCTGCCTCATTTAATTGTAAGCAAAAGAAGTACCATCATATTAGTTCATATGTGAATATTTCATTTATGTTAAGAAAAATCACAAAGATTCATCCTGACCTTTTCAGGTCAAAGTTCTTCTTCTTAACTAAAATGAGCTGCTCTTACATTGGATTTCTTCCTCTCTGCTTCTTTCTTTGTCCAGTTTGCCCTTTCTGCCTCTCCATACCTCTACCTGCATAGTACAACCACTTCCTCTCCTTCACTCAGACTGGCAAATTTTGATTCCTCAGCTAAGTTTCTCTAGGAAGCTAAGCAGCCAGTAAAATCAATAAGGTTTTCATAGCACTTCTTTTAATTCACTCTATTGCTCAATTTGCTTATATGATTGTACAGCTGAAGAAAAGGGATAAAATGTCAGACTATTGTACGGATCCAAACCAGCCCCTTTGAACTCGGATTTTACAGCAGAAGCATCAAAGGAGAATTGCTACTCCAAGGCTTTCTATCAACAGAAACTATAAAAAAAGAAATTATAAAAGAACATATTCACATTCTTACCTCAATTTCCCATTCTAACTTCAGGAAGCTCCTATTGACTTTGATGGTGTAGGATTAAGCCTTTGGGCCCATATCCTCAAAGGTACTTAAATGCTGCAAAGCTAACTTTTATTCCAGCCCAAATACAACTTCTCAGGCAATGAATGGTTAGAGTGAAGAGCTGAGCAAGGATCTGCCTAAATCAGCCACAGCTGAAGAGAAGACAGGTTGGGCTAGGCGTAGTCAGCTGCCTATGTGACCTAAATGCCATTCCTCTTCACCTGTATTCTGGTTATTTTGCTGGGCAAGGGCTCATTGATGGCTGTATCTGTGTGACAATGGCTGACAGATGTCCGATCAGACTCTAAGTCATAAGTAAGGTGGGATGGGATGGGATGGGATGGGATGGGATGGGATGGGATGGGATAGCATAGCATAGCATAGCATAGCATAGCATAGCATAGCATAGCATAGCATAGCATAGCATAGCATAGCATAGCATAGCATAGCAATTTTTGGTTGGAAGGGATCTACAATGATCAAGTAGTCCAACTGCCTGACCCATTCAGTGGATAGGTCCTGGACCCCATGCAGCTATCTCAGCATGCAAGGCTAAATCACCTGGGTGAAACACAGCTCTGATGCAGGTATGTTGCTTCAGGAGACAATTTGCTCAGAGCCAAGTTACATATCTGTCCACAGTGTTGTACTGTTCTTTGCAGACTGACCAAGTCCCCTGTTGAAGCCCTTCCACTGTCTACGAACTGTTACATATTGATTACAAGAGAACAGACAACTTATTATGAGAGACCTCACTTGACATGTAGGAAGGTGACATTCAAGCCCTTGACCTGGAGAACAGATTTAGATTTGATCTAAAACCCAGTTACAGGCTGAGGCAGTGATCTCAGCCACTGTTAACTCACAGGTTGACCTCAGCATTTAGGCTGCATGGTGTGTGGTCATTGGTCAGCCCACTACAGGATTTAAGCACCCATCCAGTCAAGTGGTAGCTTGGCAGAGATTTTGAGCACTTAAGTGGTGTGTGTGAGTATAGGGGTGTCGAATAAATGCCTTTTGGGACCCAGGCCTGTTTTACTAGCCTGGAGGACCTCTCTTTTCTGTTTCCAGTCTACTATGATACTTGGACACTCTTGCCTTGACTGTGGACCCGCCTCATCACAAGGGGCCTGTTGAGGTGATGGCAAGTGTGGGTTACCATCACCAGGTTGTCTCTACCCTCCTTTGCAGGGTAGGGCAGGAGGGCATCCCTCAGCAGCAGGGTGCTGCCTCTCCAGCCCCACCACCACCCCCTGCCCTTGCTGAGTGCCTGCTCCTCCGATCGACATGGAACAGCAAAGCAAAGGAGTATTGTAGCTGCAGGAGGATAAAAGATTTAAGCTGCATCTATCCTGCTGCTGCCTCTGATTCCCTCCCCAGCTGCATTTGTCAGGCCCACCATCTTTCACTGTGCTCCATCACCTCTCACCCTTCTCTGTTGCTCCATTTTTATGGAAATTCATTTATAAAATGACAACAGTTATATTTATAATGTAGAGCATGCTGGAATACTTAATCTTTCACTTCATTTTTTTCAAGTGTGCCTTACTCAGTCGTGGACTGATAAGATGACAAGTGCTAAAACAATCTGTGAAATGATGCATGGACTTTTAAGCAAATTAATAAGTGCCTTGGAGCAAAGATATATATAATCACAGAAAAACCTTACTCTTTTCACAGGAGATATATCCTTGAAATACTGTTTTATCTGGTTAATTAGAGTTAAGGGGTGGAAACACTGGCTTTCTCGAGATTAAAGAGAAAACTTAAAATATTCAGATGGGAATTTGTTTTATGTAATATACTACATACACACTTAAATATTAAAGTTTGATCTTTTAATATTTAACCACTGGACAGTCCACCGAGACATCTCTTTCATTTCCACTGGGGTCCTGGTACAAGCACCAGCTAGTTTTAATAGACATCACACATTTTAAAAAAAATAGGCACAGTTAAGTCACAGTTCAGCTAAGAGCCATGGGGCACAATATGTTGCATGGGTCAAAAGCGCACGTCCTAAAGGAACTGGTGAACTAGAACAGTGTCTTTGTTATTAATCCGGAAATTGCATTTTTAGAACATATATTGCTGACTATATAAGTCTCCTTTTTTTTTTTCTTCCAGTATTTTTTTTTCACATGAACAGAGCAAACATCTCTCTTTGTTCCTTATAAAGATCTTTTAACTGTTCTCCTGTTCCACCTAGGCAGTAACATCTGCATCTTAACATTTATGTTTATGCAGGCTAGAAATGTTCATGCTTATACTCATATTAGACATCTTTAATAGACACTTCCATCTGCCAGTGACCTGCTCCTGACCTTCTTCAGAAATGCAAGGTAACTTGGCTAGCTCTATTTCTGGTCCTTCTGAAAAAGAATTGTCAGGTCAAATTGTGACAGTTTAAGTGTGATGTCTGATATTGACTGCTGTCCAGCAGGGACTGTAAGCACTGTGTCTCCCACTTCATTCAGGACCTTGCTATTGACTTGCACTATCATCTTAAGGTTAGTCTTTTATCTCCCATGCTTGGAGGCAAAGAAATAAGTGGCACTGGAGCAAACTGCTGTACTGCAGTCCAGGAACACTCTGCTCATGAAGCTAGTGGCTGTGTGACTTCAATGCCCACAAATTAGCTGACCACTACACAGTGTGTTGGGGACAGCTGTAATTACTATTAAAGAATGTGTCCGGGGCTCACTTTTAAAGAAAATAAATTTTCCGAGATATCTTTTTGTGTGTGTGTCTATGTATACTTTTAACAGCATAGGACAACTTAATTTTAAAAAAGTTCTTCTAAAATGAGGCAGGAAGGTAAGGGAGGTACCAAAAACAAAGCAAACAAACAAACTCCACTGTTGCTTGCCTTTTCTAACTGTACATTATTGCTAAAATATTATTATTTCACCTTTTTCTTCTTCTTTCCATCCTCCAGGCTTGTCAAACCACTTTTCTAACACCCATATTTGTGCTTGCCAATCCTTTCCAACAGCAGTGCATGTCCTCATGGTTACTTCACTTCCAATTCTATTTTTTTGACATAAAAATTAAATGTGGGACATTAAGAGCCTTAAAGTAGTCCTTCTAATAGAGGGGGAACCTGAAAGAGCTTGGGAGCACAGAGGAGCCCTGCTGGTTACTGGACAGTGTCACTAGTAAAAGAGCAGAAGACAGAAACATCTTTATGATCCTATCTTTTTCCTTTTCAGTTTAGTAGATATTCTACATAAATAAACCAGTTAGAGTTTAAAACTGAGGGCTTCAAGAATTACAGCATTCAATTTGGTCTAGTTTAACAATGGAATAACAGACCCTTCCAAATATGCAAATTATTTATATTTAGTACGTGTCTTGCAAATAGACTCACTCCATTCAAAAAATAGTATGTAGATCAACTGCACTATTATTGCTATTGTATCTGATTGGAACAATTGTTATTTGACTGTAGAAAAGCTTGAGTCAACAGGCTATATGTACTTTTCAAGCAGAGAGTTGCTCCTCCTGCCTTTCTGCTACATGCAGCAATTGCACTAACCATGCTGACCCGGAACTATTGGAAAGACTGAGTGAATGTATCATGATTTCTTACTAACGACTTTTGCCTAGGTACCACAGCTTTTTTAGTGCCATTTGTTAATTTGACCAGCAGTGCTTCTTTTGTAAGTGTGCAAAAATTTCAAGAGTCAGAGAGTGGTTTCTCTCCTCATTTTTCAGGGAAAAAAAAAATAAAAATATGAAAGCAGTTAAAGCAATCTATTCATGAATTGCAAAATGTAGATTTGTTTCCCTACTATATGCAGGGGCAGATACAGCTTCAGTTTAAGTGGGTGGCACTACACCATCCACCATATATTATCCCAGGATAAAACCACACAATTTTACTCTTCTTGCCCACTTTCCAGGTGCAGTTCCTCACCTGGATTATTCCATGGCTGGAATCCTTTTTCCTCTCCTTCACTCGACATGAAACTCTACCCAAGTGTTGAGGAAACCTTTGCTGAAACAAATACATCAACCATATTTTTTTTTTTTAAATCTGGATTTTAGGAAAAGAAAAGTTGAAAACTCCTGCCTCGTTCCACACATGAAAACTTAGCTCAGTCTAGTTCAAAGAGATTAGCAACAATGAGTTTTCAGTTTTTATGATGTTAATCCATTATTAATCTAAACATATTTTAAACTCCTTGAAGCACAGTATTATTTTTTTAATCCCGAATTTGCCTCATTGATCTCATCCTTGTTTATTTTCCCATAACCATTCTGTTTATACATGACCATGGCTAAAATCTGTAACCATACATTTAAATCAAATAGTATATTATTATTATTATTATTATTATTATTATTATTATTATTATTATTATTATTATTATTATTATTATTATTATTATTATTCTGAATGTAGCTATAAGATTCAATAAGATAGAAAGGTAGTCCTTTTAACTCTTTCCTGCCCTTCATACATGACCATCACCCAGAAAAAGTGCTGAAAGGTGAAGTGTTGATGACATAAGTTTTATACCTACTTGATCTTCATGAGTATTTACATATGCTGTACATCTGCTATTTTATATTAATAAGAAGAAAAACAGTTAACAAGATGCCATAAGATGCTAGTTAAAAATTTTACTTATTAATATGATGTGTCAAAAAGGAGAACATATAAAAGATTTTCTTGGATTTTTTACTATACCAGGATATTTCCATTAATACTATTTTTTAATATTTTTTACTTCTTTCAGGTGAATAATGGAGCCTATTTGCTATTTCTGAGTAGACCTCTATATCTACAGTAATGGACAATTAAAAGAGTACAATAGTCACAAAATATGCCTTCGGGCATATTTCTAGAAATAAAATGGTTTCCTACAATTATTTAAACATTTAAGACCTATATTAAGTAACAAAGGTAGGTTAATGCTAAGGGTGGATTCATGGCCCCTATTGTTTAGAATTAAAAACTTCAAATGGATTTGTTAAGCATCTCTCATGGCTGATGACTCTTAACATCTGCAACCCACCAAAACCACTGCGAAGGTCGGCACACAGGCATTATTTAACCTTTGTTTTTTAATGTGAAGGTCATAAGCAAAGTCAGCATCATGAAAACAGCTAAAAGTTTTAGACAATCTCTTTGCATTAAAGTTACAATGGCCCTTAGTGAAAACTAATCATATTCTTGACTGTTAATTTTCCTACTTCCGGACTGCACTCCTTTGTCTTAAGTAATCTTTATTACTGCTAAAGGCTTTATACTCTCCAACAATATTTAGGGAACCTAAACCATACTTTTTTACCTTTCTATGTAAATGTAACATCCATCTCATCCACCACTGGTCCTCCAGTGACTATAGAGGTTGTTTTAGCAGGTAGGGTGTTTTGGCAAACAACTGTCCTCTTCAGACTGAGGATAGCTGTGCCACATTTAGCCCCAGATGGCTCTCCGGTGCCATTGTCAGATGGACAGGAAGGAGCTTCTGGTTTTGGAGTCACTGTGAGCAGGTAGGTGCCCAGGCTGCCCATCCAGCCACAAGACAAGGCAGCAGAGTCCACACACTCCAGCCTTTCACTAACTTGCCTCCTGGCAGAGCCTGGCATGCGTGTGACTGAGATTCCCTCCTTTGCCCATGGGGGACATCAGAGTTTTCATACCACAACAAAACATCCAGCACCACTTAAGTCAGTCCAGCTGATAGGCAAAAATAAAAAGCTACTGAAATGGAGAAATACTCCCTCTCCCACCAGTGGGGACTGTTAGCTTTCCCAGTGACTTGCCACACTGAGGGCACCTCCGTAGTTGCCCATTGGTTGTGGGCAGCCGCTGTAAGGCGAACGAGGACACCTATGGTTGCCCATTGCTTATATGTAAAGTTATGGCCCATTCTGTAATGTATTTGCTCCCTATCAACATCTGCTCATATCCAGGGCTCGGAACAACCCTCAGGGAGTGGCAACATCCCGCCAAGGTTAGCAGTGGTTGTGGGGAGGCTCTGAGCTCTCCATTCACTGCAGGGCTAGGGTGAGGGGGAATGCAAACAAAACAGCAAGGAGCCAGACAGACCCCGGGCAGAGGGGTCTTCTCCTTGTGTATCCAGAGGGGCCGTGCTCACTCCCAGTTATCCCAGCAAAGGCACCAGCCTTCCAGTATTTAGAGGAAAGATCCCAGCCTTTTTAGATCTCGTCAAATTATTTTTGAGGGTATAATAGGTTCAAAGGTTTTAGAAATAAAATACATTATTTACAACTAAAAGTAGTTATCATTCAAGCCATTCTATCAGTGCTAAAAGAATATTTAATGGATAATGTATTAAATCCATTTTTTATGAATAGTCAAATAATATTTTTTTCTGTTTTGCTTTTGTCAACTAATTTAAAAGCCATGCTGAGAATAGCTTAAGTTCATGTCACAAATGAAATTTCTATTGTTTTCTTCACAGCTTAGAAACATGCCAAAATAAAAATTAATAAATAATGTTTTCCATATCTTAATAACTATTACTCTTAAAACTCAAAGTAGTGTCTATGCAAATTAAAGGTAAAAATGTGTTTAATATTTGATCACTGCATTCAAAGATCATGTCTTGTATGGCCATTGAAAATGTAAAAATCTATCTCACCATTTTGTCAGCTGTAAATGCAAGCAGAAGAATTGCCTATATTATAATTTCAGAAAAATGTTAATAAATATTTTAATAATCAAATCCTTCCTAACCCCAAAGGAAGCAGTAGCAACTATTTCACATATCAACAGAAACTTGTAGGTTATAAATCACAGAAGTGCAAAATAGCAATACAATGCAATACTCCTAAATGATATGCAGGATGTGAAGGGAGAAGGAGAAGTTGCAGGGTCCTCTGTGCAGAAGTGAACTGTAATGAGCCTCTGACAACCAGTGCGATGACTGGCTGAAGGATGATGCCTACAAGCATCATCCATAGCTTGCACCAGAGTGTGTGCAGCAGAAAGCAGTAACTCCTGCTGGTAAGAATGGACGGTATCCTTAGTACCTACACATAGCATCAAAGAAGTTTGGAATCTGTTTCTAGAAATGTTCTAAAGAGTTCCTGTAGATTTACTTTTCTCATGTAACTTTCTCTATATTTCTTCTATGGACAAGAATGGCAATTAGTAATTAAGAGTCTTATTTTCTGCAAATATTCTATATATTTTATTTATGTTATTCAACACAAGTGTTAGAATATCAATAAAATGCAAATACATAGAGGTTATATGCAATGTGGAAAATAATTTACATTAAAAATACAAATGCTTTTAAAACAGTGGCTGCAATATTTTCCTTGATCTGTATACTGCAGCATCTTTTTATTTGTTGGTTTGTTTTCATGTTCTTTTACTAAATTTGTTTTCTTATGTTTCATTTTTCATCTTGCTTCCTTTTTGTTTTAATATCTGAAATCTTTGCAGCTGCAGTTTCTTTGGGATATCTTTTTTTCTGAAACAGATATGATGTACCATGTCCTGCCAAGTGGAACTAAATGTAATGAAATATATAATACGTAGTACTTTCCTGTTGCTAAATGTTGGATTATTCCAAGAATCATTTTATTAAAAAATTCTCAACCTGTTTGAGAGCAATGGTGCAAGTAGTTAAGAAGTTTGTTTTCTGTTTATCCTATGAGCACCATTGATCATGTTTTGCTAAAGAGGGCAGGAGGAAGGAAAACAGTTTGTCCTGGTTACTGTACTTTGGGGACCCTCTGGAGGGAGGAGAACCATGCACTTCCTGAAGACACATCCGGCACAAAACACTTCTAGAGCATGAGCAGGAGGAGGGACATGACACAGGAATCTGCAGAAGGAGGAAAGATTTGTCACAAGGAGGGGATAGACCTCCCTCTAGCTTGATGGAAAGAAAAAAACTTTCTGAGGCAAGGGGTTTGAGGAAACTAAGAGCCACTGACTATTTCTCGTCTGAAAGACAAATGAGGGGGAGACCTTGCCCTGTAAGGCTACAATGGGCAGGAAAGGAGAATTCAGAGATTTGTTTTCAAAACTTCTTACTTAGTATGGTCACCTGATAGATCAGTACAAAGAATTATCTTGTTCTAGTTAAACAATTTTGATCTCTTATAAAACCTGCCGTTAGAGTCAGGAAGATATTTAGTGCCCCTGGACACACTCATTAGAGAAAAGGCAGAGCTTTCTCACACTCTGGCCAGTGCAAGGTTGGGCTCCTGTAGTTCTGTGTTCATTCTCAGCAGGTGTTTTGCCTGCAGTTAAACATGGATATTATTTTGCACCTTACCTTCTTCTCAGTAAACAAAAAAGTTGGACGGTAGCATACCTGACATGTCTGTAACAATCTGTATGTCTTGTGCTGTATCACAGCTTGTGGCAGAAAAAGCTGAGGTGAATGACATACTCAAGTCTGATACATTATATTATTTATCAGAGGGTACATTTTTGATACTTTTATGCATGTTAGAGCAGAAAGGATGGCTGTTGCTCAGTACCATTTAGACTATCACAGCACTTACATTATCTAGTATACCCACCTGCATAAAAACAGTCATACAAATTTATCTGATGTTATTTGCATCAGACTCCAAATTACATAATGTTACTTGCTTCAGACCTAAAAATGCTGACTGAACTAGAGCTTAGATTGGAGGAAGACACAGGATCCCACTCCCTTCCTAAGCCCTCTTTGTGAGTGACTCATTACAGGTGTGTTAGAAAGCCCTGTTTATGAGGTGGGAGCAGTCATGAACAAACATACTCATATTTTAGATTCTAGTTTGTTTGTGCTTATATTAAAATACATCATATCACTTGGTTGCTCCAAAGTTAACCAAGTTATCCAATTCAAATTCAGTAATTTGATTTATTAAGCCACAAGTCTCAGTATCATCTGCAAATCTTACATCCTTTCTTAAAATATTTTCTTCCAGAAAGTTGACTGAAATGTATGGGCCACACAGTGCTGCAGAATCAACCTGCAAGTCAATAGTCCTACATACTTCCATACGCATATATCAACAAGCAAACTTCTTATCTGTGGAAGAATACTCGCTCCCACATTTTGACTGCAAAAAGTAACAGGTACTTACTGAAAACACTGTGCAACTATTAAACCTGAAGTCACCTTGCTGATGGCCAGCTATGCTACATCAGTGCAGTTGCTTTTATCAGTTGGATTTTTTATCTCTTAAACAAAACAGAACTCAAATATTTTCAGGAAAATTTACTTCCACCAAGCCAAGATGATTGCTAGCAACTTCTGTTCTGTCTTTTGACTCCAAGTGCACAAGATTCAGCGTAGCACCACCAGGATAATCCATCTGATCTCTGGCCTCAGGGACTCTTTCTTGGGGCAATGCAGGAGTAGATGCATTGTCCTTGTGGCCACCATAGCTTTAGGAATCTCTCAGCTGTCTTCCCACAGTACCACTATGCACTTGGAGAGCATTCTGTCTTGTGCATATGCTGGACAACCAGGATGAAGGCCGTACAGTAGCTTTTATTGTCTGCTGTGTGTGGCACATTCATGGCTCTCATTCTGCATCTTTGGAAATCACTGTAATACCTTCAGGATAAGAAAGGCTGTGAAGGGGAAGGCAGCGAGCAGTGGGTTAATCCTGAAACTGCTGTGTGGGGGCTGTGAAAATGTGGGTGTCACTGTTTCATATTCCCATTTTGTTGAGTAGCATTTTAGCCATTGTCATATTTTGTCCAAGATAAGCATCCAACTGATTAGCTAGTATTAACTGCTTTCATATTTTTTGGCCGATGTTGCTCTATTTCAGACCCTAGTATAACACTTTCATCCTCTTTATTTTCCTTAAAGCAATTGGCAATAGATACTGCAATAATACCAAGAGTTTGTAGTTTAAAATTTTCTTATTTATATTCACTGTTATTCACATTCATGATGATTGCTTATTCTACATTTTAATTTTGTCTTTCCTTATGTATTATACTCTGTTTTATAACTTACAGTGTTCTTTCTTGGTCATGAAACGTAGTGTTCTTAAACAAATTTCATTTTCTGTTTAACAATTTGTAAACACCTTTCTTGTTTAAATGTCTAGATATTATATACTGATACTACCACTGAATGATTTTATTTTGGGGTAAAACTAACTCAACTACATCTAAATTATTTGTAATACAGGAACTACCATATAAATGGTTACTTTAGTCTTAGTCATTGCTCTTCTGCATAAAACAGTTGCAGAAAACTTTTCTGAAGTCTTATCGAGAAAGAAATAACATGTCAATATTTGCTAGTACATGCTGTTTCTCATACAGGCTGCTCAGCACAGAAACTGTATGTAATGGGTGATAGAATGTCATTTCATTCTGCATTTCTGAGGTTTTTCAATCTGCAAGTTGAGTCTTTTGTCTTATCTGACTGTTGGCATGAAGAAGATACATACATACAATTTCCTGTGTTTTTTTCATAGAACGTGTCAGAACAGAGGATGATCAGTATAAAGTTGCCCAGCCAATTTCAGCACATCTTGGACAAAATATTTGCCAGGTGGTGCACTGAAGTAGTGTTTAGAGCTGCTATTTTTTGTTACTGTACACATGTGGATATACATAAATTTGTTTGTATTTGTGCATGTTTGTGGTTACAAGTAGGTATCTGTTCCTCTGTTATTACAGGATGCTTTGATACAATCTTTTTCATACCCTGGATGAATCAATGCTGTATTAGTCAGAGCCAAAAAGTATATCCTTTCTTTGAAAGGTAC
Source organism: Caprimulgus europaeus (assembly GCA_907165065.1). Next base: position 67,615,427 of record OU015525.1, read on the forward strand.
ATTTATCTATATTATTTTTTCTGTGGCTTTCATTTAATTGCATGGGTTTTCCTCATATCTTTTTTCTATTCTTGAGAAGTGTCTTTCCACCATAGATATATTTTTATGCCTTGAACTCACAATTCATTCAAAATATTAACTAAATTACTGTTAGTTCTTATCATTTCAGTTGGTTCATTTGTTCAACAAACACCAATTTAAAGTGCTATCAGTATATTTCAAGAAAATGTTTATAGTAGTATGACACAATTGTTTCTAAATAACCTAATATTTTGAAAACATGTATGCTTCTAGTCTTACAAAGAAATTACAAAAACATTACAAATACTACTAGAAAATACTTTTCTACAGATTTCTACTATTTTGTTCACTCCTAAACATTTGTTGACTGTTTTCAGCAATAATTACTGAGACTATCTCTTCTTTTTCCACTGAAATCATGTAGAGCTCTGATTTTAGGAACTGCATTTAACTTTGTTAGGTTAGTATTAAGAGCAAGCAGTGCAGGACGAGCAGTCTGAAGGACACTGATGATAGTGGCTCTAGCATAATACACACATCAAGTGATGTCCAAACATACAGTCATTCACAAACTACATGTTTATGATTTGGCTATTGTGTTCAGACCATAGCTGCAAGTCCCATTAGAACAAGGCAAGGTCTGTAGACAGGGAGAGATCTCCTCTCTCATTCAGCCAATTTATCAATCAGAGGATGTTATCTCATTCTACAACTCATTTACTGCATTTGCCACAAGTTCTGCTGAACTCAATGACAATTACACCTGTAGTCAGGGGACAGACTGTTCCCATTGTATTTATGAATCACAATGGAAAGAAAAGAGCAATGTTCACTACAATTGCCAGCTCTTATACCTAGACCAGAGCTACAGCCTTGTCACTAAGACGTGCAGCTGCAGAGACAATAAAAAGGATGATGCATGAGACTGCAGGGCATTGCAGTACTTTGCAGTCTTTGAGTAATTAAGAAGGATGTTGAACAAAATCCACAAGAGATAAATATCTAAAAAGAGAAGATTCATAAAATTTTAGCCAAGAATTCCATAAGAATTAGCTGAAATGCTGTGCTGGCTGATACTCATCTCCAGTACAGCTTGCAAGAGCAGAAAGATTTCAGATGCCTAGAGAGCATTAATTTTGTAAAAGCCCTCAATAGAAGGGCAAGCAGATGACCTGTGTAACTAGAGACTGTCGATCTTGGTATTAGTCCAGGATAGATTAATGAAAAAGTCATGTAGGATTTACATCACAAAGAATTAAAGGATAAGAATATTAATACTCCCACCAGCCATCACAGTATATTGGTAAGTACATCTTGTCAAAAAAACCTGATTTGGTTCTTTGAGGATAATGGCTCACAGACAAGTTTCAAAAAGCTGGGAACCACCTACAGCAGATGTTTTTAGTGGGGTTCTTATTTAGCCTGATGTTAGTCAGTGTCTTAATCAAATCTCTAGCTGTCACTGGTCCTAGCTAAATGGCAAATGAAACTGAGAGCAGGGCAGCCCAGATACCCTGCAAACTGTTATGCAGCTATCTGCTATCAATGCAGGCTGGAGGATGAATGCCTTGAGAGCAGCCCAACAGAGAAGGACTTGGGGGTACTGATGCATGAAAAGCTGGACATGAGCTGGCAATGTGCACTCACGGTCCTGAAGGCAAACCATATCCTGGGCTGCGTCACAAGGAGCATGGCCAGCAGGTCGAGGGAGGTGATTCTGCCCCTCTCCTCTGCTCTGGTGAGACCTCACCTGGAGTGCTGTGTCCAGTTCTGGAGTCTTCAGCACGAGAAAAACGTGGACAGGTTGGAGCAGGTTCAGAGGAGACCACAAGGATGACCAGAGGATGGAACACCTCCGCTATGAGGACAGGCTAAGAGAGTTGGGGTTGTTCAGCCTGGAAAAGAGAAGGCTCCAGGGAAACCTTTTTGCAGCCTTTCAACACTTAAAGGGGGCCTAAAGAACAAACTTTTTAGCAGGGCCTTTAGTGATAAGACAAGGAGTAGTGCTTTTAAAGTAAAAAAGGGTAGATTTAGACTAGACAAAAGGAAGTGAGCATGGTGAAACACTGGAACAGGTTGCCCAGAGAGGTGGTAAAAGCCCCATCCCTGGAAACATTTAAGGTCAGGCTATACAAGGCTCTGAGAGATCTGATCTAGTTGACAATGTCCCTGCTCACTGCAGGGGGGTGGACTAGATGAGCTTTAAAGGTCCCTTCCAACCCAAACCTTTTTATGATTCTACAAAAGTCATATATCTAAGAAAAAAAGAACTCTGACTATAGCCACAGGAAAAGGAATTGCATCCAGGGGCAAAAAAAAAAGTAATAATGAAGGGCGTCTAAATACACAAATGTGTGAACCTTCCATTATAGTGACCGAGTAAAAGATGCATCTATGATCCTCAGGTACACAAAGAGCAATAAATGGGGCAAATAATGGTGATTTTAGCTAACCCTTATGGCATTGGTGAGACTTATAGTGGAACACTTCCTCCAGTTTATTTCAAGAAAGATGTTGAAGGTGTACAGAAAGTGTCACCCCAGTTATTTGAGAGCTCAAAAAAAATGCCTTACATAGACAGAATAAGGAATCTGCTGAGTTTTTAAAAAACAAGTGAGAGATGGTTTGCTTACAACATATAAAATATCTACATGGCAAAAAAATAGTGACTATAAAAGGAATTTTAATATCAGGAAGGGCATAACAAAACAAAAAAAAAACAGAAATCCCACCACCCAGCAAACGAAAGATAAGAACAAGGAAGTTTAGATGGGGAAATGCTCCAGTTGTTAAATGCAAGAATGATTAGTCCCTGGAGCAATGACCAATGGACATGTAGTTTCCCCACATCTTAATGACTTCACATAAAGGCTGAAAGCTTTTCTGTAAGAGCTACATAAGTCAGATGCAACATATGCACCAATTAATAGCAAATTATGAACCCCATTAGAGAAGTAAATGATCATATTATACAAGATATCAGACTAGATGACCTACTGATTCCTTCCCTCTTTCAGCCCTACAATTTCATTTAAAGAGCTGAACTCCCCTGTTCCAACACAACTTTTTCATGTGTTACTGATGCATGGCTGGTTTATGACTCCTTGCATCTCACAGAAAGCCCGCTGCTCAAGTGACTATGCATGAATTGCATGCAAATCCTATGCCATTGCCTTTCTCTGAGGTGAAAACCATGATGATCCTGATGTAAAGTAAGATCACAATATGGTCATTAGGAACTTAATTAAAAATATTTTAACCACAAATTACTTTCTGCAATGTGTTTGCTTAAATAGTCTGTTCTGTAGCACTTAAGTAGTTCAGAAGATCCAGCATAGCATTATTTTTCTTTTGTATGCAAAAGGTTTGTAATGAAACCCATTATGTAACATAATAAATATTATTTTGCAGAAGACAATGTAGAATTTGGTACAGGGAGAAAAGGTAGGCATGAAGAATCTGTCTCTAACTCACAGTTAGAACAAATGATGACAGACTGTCAGGAAAGAAATATGAAGGTATATAATTATTGGCTGGCATGCCTCAGGCGTCACCCAGGTGTTAACATTACATAAAGGCTGGGCATGCAAGGACTAACCTCCTCCAAAGGTCTTTTGGTATCTCTCCCCCAAATATTTTAATAGTGCCATTTGTTTTACAGTGTTGTTGGACTAGCAACAATTGGTTATAACACAATAATAACAAGAAGCATACATGCATGTAGTCCTTTTTTTCCCAGATATTCTGAATCCACACCCAAGATAACTCAAGTTATTAACTAAATTGTACAAAAACGTAACTTCTGAATGCTATGTGCTAAACTGATGAGTGTCCCTGTTAAAATGATGGTGAGTAGTGATTCTTTTGATTCAGTAGCACAATTCAAATGAGCAAAAGTTTACTAGCATCACAGAAGGTTTGCAAAACTTGCTTCCCATTAGATGAAGACTCACAACAGGAGCTGAAAATCAGATCCTTTAACTGTTGTTAAATTCTGACTTAAATTGATATTCATTGCTCAAACTTCTTAGAAGTTTTGGTTCTCCAAAAGGGAAACTGACAGCTGACACTGTAAAATTGTTAATCAATCACCTTATGTGAGCAGCCAGTGGTGACTCACTGCAGCAATCAGTTTGCGGACATTCTGTTGTTTGAACGTTAGTCGCCCGGATTATTCAATTTATACTTACAAATAACAAAGCAATAGCAGAAATCTGGATCTGGTTTTGAGTGATTCATAAGTATGGATGGAAAATATAATCCAAATAACTACCTGACAAGCTCTGACACACACAAACACCCACAGACTGGCATACAATGCAAAACAGTTCTTGTGGTTGGAAAAGAGGTTCCATTTATTCCCTGCTTTCTACACTTAAAACTTTCAAAAACATTTTGGGCCAATAATTTCTGATGCTTTTTTTTTATGTTAGTGGGTTTGGGGTATTTTTTTTTATTCTTGGGGTGGGTTCTTTAGAAAAGTCTGGAAAAAGATACACCATCACTTTAAAATAAAAAGAAGTTTAAACGTTTTTTTTTTCATCATTAAAAAATAATATGTAAAAAGAAAGTTTTCTCATTTCCTTTAAGGCCTGGAGTAAAAAAAATATTTAATTTTAAAATGTCAGCTTAGCAAGAAAATATTTCTCCATATGCACAGTGGGCTTTCCAGAAATATTTGTTTAAGGGCATGATCCACCTCTCATTCTACTTCAGACTGATATTGACTTCAAAGGCTTTAGCTGAGGCCCTACAGGTACATTTGGACAGTGGTTAGCTTTACCATGCATAAATCTGTAGTTAAGTACACACAGAAATGCCAAGTCTCATTAATTACTCCAGTATGGTCAAGGCAACTTTTGAAAAGCTTTAAGAAACTCAGGAGGCATCCAGAAACCCCTCCTCTACTAAATCCATCACCTTCTGCAAACAAGACTGTCCTGTGAGCTATGGGGTTAAGCTCTTGAAGCTCTCACCACCTTTATTCCTTCTCTTACACTTCTGACTGAACATAATGTTTCTTTGCTTTCTCCACACATGCTTAATTGAGTTAATTAGCTGAAATAGCTGTGTGGAACCCAAAGAGTTGTTGGGGGTGTAGCTAAGCTCAACAGTCAATATGCGTGAGGAGGTCTAGCTTGGCCATGGACAGCGACATACCCTTAGTGTAGTTCTGCACCCGGACCAAATGCTGTCACCTCTTGGTTAGCATGGATGATCCCAGATGTGGAAGTATGACCAGATCCCTGGTCAGTGCTGCTTGAGGAAGCTCAGAACTCCACATGCAAAAGGCCAGCATTTCAACACAGGATAGCTGGATCATCTCAACATCCAGAACTGTGCATGGCATTAGGGAGTGTTAGACATGTCAGCCTATGGCTCACCAGAAGAGTGGAGATAGGACTAGCTACTCACTTTCCTCATCCCTATATTTACCAACTAGAGCTCTGTCTCAAGTGCTCTTTTTCTCCCGATGCACCATCTTTAACTCCTGCAGAATATATGACTTGACAGATGAAACCTGACATGTAGAACGCTTTGCAAGAAACAATGTCCTAAATGTTAGAATCATAGAATCATAGAATGGTTTGGGCTGGAAGGGACCTTAAAGATCATCTAGCTCCAACCCCTCTGCCATGAGCAGGTACACCTTCCACTAGACCAGGTTGCTCAAAGCCTCACCCAGCCTGGCCTTGAACACTTCCAGGGAGGGGGCATCCACAGCTTCCTTGGGCAACTTGTTCCAGTGTCTCACCACTCTCACAGTGAAGAATTTCTTTCTAATATGTAATCTAAACCTACCCTCTATTAGCTTAAACCCATTCCCCCTTGTCCTGTCATTAACTGCCCTTGTGAAAAGTCCCTCCCCAGCTTTCCTGTAGGCCCCCTTCAGGTACTGGAAGGCTGCTATAAGATCTCCCCGGAGCCGTCTCTTCTTGAGGCTGAACAGCACCAACTCTCTCAGCCTGTCCTCACAGGAGAGGTGCTCCAGCCCTCAGATCATCCTTGTGGCCCTTCTCTGGACTCGTTCCAACTGGTCGATGTCTCTCTTGTGTTGGGGGCTCCAGAACTGGACGCAGTACTCCAGGTGGGGCCTTACAAGAGCAGAGTAGAGGGGGAGAATCACCTCCCTTGACGTGCTGCCCACACTTCTCTTGATGAAGCCCAGGATATGGTTGGCCTTCTGAGCTGCAAGCTCACATTGTCAGCTCATGTTGAACTTCTCGTCCACCACCACTCCCAAGTCCTTCTCTTCAGAGCTGGCCTCAAGCCACTCATTGCCCAGCCTGTACTTGTGTTTCAAGTTGCCCCGACCCAGATGCAGGACCTTGCATTTGGCCTTGTTGAACTTAATGAAGTTGGCACAGGCCCACCTCTCAAGACTGTCAAGATCCCTCTGGATGGTATCCCATCCCTCCAGCGTGTCAACCACACCACTCAGCTTGGTGTCGTCAGCAAACTTGCTGAGGGTGCACTCAATCCCCCTGTTCATGTCACTGACAAAGATGTTAAAGGGCACAGGTCCCAATACCAAACCTTGAGGGACACCACTTATCACTGGTTTCCACTCAGACTTTGAGCTGTTGACCACAACTCTGAGTGTGACCATCCAGCCAGTTCCTTATCCACTGAGTGGTCCACCCATCAAACCCACATGTTTCCAATGTGGAGATAAGGATGCCATGTGGGACGGTGTCAAACGCCTTGCACAAGTCCAGGTAGATGACATCAGTTGTTTTGGCCTTGTCCACCAATGTTGTAACCCCATCATAAAAGGCCACCAGATTGGTCAGGCACTATTTGCCCTTGGTGAAGCCATGTTGGTTGTCACCAATTACCTTCTCGTTCTCAATGTGCCTCAGCATATTTTTTAGGAGTATCTACTCCCTGATGTTGTCTGGCACTGAGGTGAGACTGACTGGCCTGTAGTTCCCCGGGTCTTCCTTGTTACCCTTTTTAAAAATGGGGGTTATGTTCCCCTTTTTCCAGTCTGTGGGAACTTCACCAGACTGCCAGGACTTCTCAAATGATGGATAGTGGCTTTGCATCTTCATCCGCCAGTTGCCTCAGGACCCATGGATGCATCCCATCAGGTCCCATGGACTTGTGCACCTTTAGGTTCCTTAGGTGCTCCTGAACCTGATCTTCTCCTACAATGGGAGGCTTTGAATGGGTCTCCTGGACCCATTCTATGTTCTGCTGATAGAGAAGGATGATATTCTTCTGAATGCTACTTAACTCTTCAGATCAGATGTTTTATTAAGTTTCACATTTCAAAAATGGAATTAATTCTGTAAATTGATTTGCCACTTCTATTTCCAAATAATGCTATATTTGAAAATGTAATTCTTACATCTGCCACCACAAAACAGAATTTTAGGAAGAACATGTTGCTTTGTATAAGTCTCACATAGATCATACATCAGTTAGTTTAAAAGTACTCTCACTTTATTTTAGAGGATTGATAAGTCCTGCTTTCTGAAGGAGCCTTGTCTCATACTAAGAGCTAATTCTAAAGTATAAAACATTTGCTGTTGTGATGATCCAATTATGAAATGTCCAACACCCTTAAATACTAGTTTTATGCTTTTATTCTCATTTGAACCAATTTTCTTTAATTCCTTCTGTTGTTGGCTCTATTTGTCAATCTCTATTTTGTATTTTTTACCAAAAGTTTTCTTAAAATGTGAAGAGAAGATCACATAGATTTACTTTTCTATTTTCTACTCTGTGATAACAGAGCTTGTTTTCAGGCATGTATTTCATATGTAATGTTGATAGAGAAGCACCAAACTTACTGTTAGTATTATTTTATCACTCTTTTTAGTCTGTTTCTTTATTTTTTAATGTTAGTGTATACTTGTGCCTTAAAACACATTCAACATATCAAATTTTTAGCTGTTAGCTTAAGCTAAGAATCACAGCTTTTACATACAGCTTAATGCATCCTCATCTATTACTTCATTCTCTCTTTTTTTTCTCCCTTTGCACCCCAGACAGGGTGTGGTACATTTCTGTAGCAAAATATCTTCAGAAATAGCCCTTCTTAGCATTCCTAGAATGGGCTGTGAATCTGAAGTGCCAGACTTCATTACCCCATAACTCACACCAATTGCCCCACAGGCCCCAGCCTTTGGCTCTCCACTCCATCACCGCAGCAGCCGCAAAAGTGCAACTTATCCACCACTGAAAGCATGTCCTCCAGCACTCATACAGGCAAGGAGAGGCAATTATGTTGCCCCAGAGTGTGAGCAGTCCCAGAAGGACCTCATCCTGCAGGTGTTCAGTTCTTCATAGCTGTGGAAAGCCTCTCAGACGGCTTTCAGTGTGTCCCCCACAAATACGTATGTTGTAACCCAAGATAGCATAAGCATGCAGTAAACTGTGGTGGTCAAATTGAGAAGCTGACAGATTTGCATGCCTGTAAGGGGTGAGACAGTCTGTGGTACACCGAATCTCTGCAGGTGCTTTCTCTGAGGGCCAGCTAAATTGAACCATTATAGAGCTGCCACAGGCAAAGAACACAAAATTGGGCAGTTAGCGCAGCTCAGCTGACACGTGTTAACTTGCTAGGCTGAATGTGTAAGATCAAACATTTCTTATATCTTACAGTACACATTAGATTTACCACACAGCAAAAATTACTATGCATCATCTAAATAATCAAACTTAAAATTCAGAAAAAGGATGAACCCAAACCCTTTTGGTACAAATTACCTTTCTGTTTATGTGTCCAAAACAGGATGAAGGGAAGCATCCATGGAATATGTTTAGGATCTTGACCTCTGCTGTCTGTGATGGAGAGTGGATGAACCAAATTTTAACAAACTTGTTACACAATGAAAAAGAAAGAGCAGGAAAATAGTATGGTGGCAGCTGCAGCAGCTTAGCACTGTGCCCTGATAGCACGTGCTTGAAGTGAGGGGCATCTTTAGGCTGCAGAAGCCTCTATAGCCCAGCAGAAATACCAAGATTCCATGAGGTCTTTTCCAGAAAGGAGCACTTTTGGTTACTGTCTACAAATGCAGCATCACTACTGAGCAGTCATCTTTCCAGAGATGTGAAAAATTACTCCTGTCATTTTGCCACCATAAAAATCTTGGGAGACACCTCACTAAGCCATTTCAAACCTGAGGCCGCTTCAGCAATAGCCCACTGAGATTTACAGTGCCAGATCAGCATGGAGGAGCCAGAAGCACTGTTGCCATGATAGAGTGTACCGTCACCCCAGCTAATTTACCCTTCTTCTCAGATGTTTGCTTCTGGATGATCATCTCTTTTGTCCCTGTTTATTGGAGGTTGTTTCAAAGATGCTTCAAGAATGCTATCTGTGGCAGCCCAGTGCCAGCCCTTTGAGGATTTATGAAATAAGGGTCATGATTTCAGTGCCTATTAATAACAAAATGAGCAAATAATGTAAGACAAAAGCTACTGATTCAAAATTATGTTCATTAATCTTTCTGCATTAATCACCCTGCTGCGTGCTGCACCATGCTGTAAAGCTTGTATATCTCTTCGTAACTAGCCTCAGATCACTTTGTAGTAGTCCAGACTGGATGAGGAAAAGACATAAATGACTATGTAAATGCTTTGTAACCATTTATTCCCTTTGTTAATTTGTCATCGTGCTAAGTACCTGCAAAACAATGTTTGTCAAATGCCACATGAGTGCAACACATCAATCATGACAAGATGCAGGGCACACAAATATGCTTTAGGATGCTGACTTCAGCCCTCTGCTGCTTAGTCCCTGGTTTGTTTGTTTGGTTGGTTGGTTGTTTTGTTAATGGATGTTGACTACAAGGTCATTTATTTTCTTTTAATTCAGAGCATGTTTTGGATTGATGGGAATGGTTTGGGTGGAGTTTTTGGTCATCTCTAAACATTCTGCACTTCCAAAATTTCAGAAAAATAGATCATACACACATACAAAAATTGTTACATGGAATTTTTTTTTTTTTTAGTTGTGTGCAATCATTTCAGTACAACATCACAATTAGACTACTCTGTGGAAAGTACATTTTCCAAAATCTCTTTGCTATTAAAGTAGTTTATGCTTTTAATATGGAATAGAAAGAGCCTGTAAATAATCTTCTTACTATTGCAAGAAATGCAATTTTAATACTAATTTTCCAGGATTTTAATTAATTAGGTAGTTTAAATTTCTTTATTTATTCATTACAGTTTCATACTTTACCTCACAGTTTTAGGTGAGAGGTATTTGAAGCCTTAGGGAAACAAGTTGCAACACAATCCTACTCAAACCACACAGACCAAGCTTCCTGAAGATACACATTTCATTGTCTAGTCCCTACTTACATTCATAATTACCACTAGAATAAACAGGAGTTAAATAAAGCTACTGTGGGTTTAAGTCTTTGTCCGTTACAAAAAAGGAGATGAAACTGTCCAGACCTAAGTTGTGGCTGTTGCTATTCTTTTCCTTCCTAATCCTTCCTGCTTAGCTTACATTTCTGAAGTTGGCAGGCATTTAATGGCTATGAAATGTGCCTTTCTTCTTGTACTTCCTTCTACAGAAGAAAGGCTCAGATCAGTCTTGCTACAGATTCATCAGGGCATTTAATAACTGTTAATTTATGCACTACTTTCTAATATTGACATGACAGGGAGGAGAAAAAAAAAAAAGTTGTTCAGATCCTGAAACATAGATGAAAAATGCCCAGCAAAGCTTCACAAACAAACACCCTGGGCAGTGTGGGAGCCACTACAGCAAGCTCCCACACTGCAGTATGGTGCTCATAGCAGGAGCCATCTACCAACTCCAGTGAGTCTGACCAACCAGCCTTGTTAACCAGCTATCTACCTTTGCTTTGACATGTATGCAGTTGCAGACTGGCTGGATTTCACAATTTCTGTTTAAGTTTAGAGTGTTTGCTAATAATACAAAACCTAATGTGAACCAAAGTACTAGTTATCTCAGTACCCAAGGAAAACTGGGGTGACATGGCGCTACTTAATGTTGTTCTATCCTATGATCTCTTGTCTCTTCCAACCAATGACAGGACCAGAGGAAATGGCAGGAAGATGTGCCAGGGGAGGTTTAGGTTGGACATTAGGAGAAGGTTCTTCAGCCAGAGGGTGGTGAAGGACTGGAACAGGCTCCCCAGGGAGGTGGTCATGGCACCAAGCCTGACAATGTTCAAGAAGCATTTGGACAACGCCCTCAGACACATGGTCTGAATCTTGGGATTGTCCTATGAAGAGACAGGAGTTGAACTCAATGATCCTTATGGGTTCCTTCCAACTCACAACATTCTATGATTCTATGATCTTGCAAATATTCAGAGAGGGAAGTTCCTTCTATCTCTGCCTAGCTTTTCTTGCCCACTGCAGGTTGTGTACTTTTGGTTGCTTTGGGTTTTCTTTTAAGGATTGTGAACCCCATTCCACACTGTTCTTTGGGCTCCAGAAAGTCACAAGTTGGAGAGCTGCAGAGATGCACAGGAAACTTCAGAGGTATTGTGAAAACCCTTGAATATATGGTTTGCAAATTCCAGTTAAGGTGGTTGTGGGATATGTCAAATGGCACCCCTACAGAAGAGACATATCAAATTGCAGACAGAAGCCTTGGGGAAGCAATTGTTCTCCTAAATGATTAAGGACCAAAACATTTTTGCAGAAGCCTCAGAGAAAATGCTAAGCTTGCCAAGAGCACTCGCCAACAACTTGTTTTGAGTAGACAGGAGTCACGGCAGGAATTTGCAAGTTTTGCCAAAACCCTCTTAACTATAAGACTGATAATCAGATATACCCACAGGTGAGAAAGCATTCTCACAGTGGCTTGTAAGAATCTTTCTCTGCTCAATTTGCTCTTGACACACAATGGTTGGATTTTTACAGTTAGGCAGTGTGTTTTCTCAGCTTGTAACTAGTATTCTTAGTTTCTGTATGGAGCTGTCTCCTGTTCAGATCCCTGTGAACAGCCTCTTTCGAACAACATTCAGACAGTTTTGCTTGTGCTGAAAATGCTTCTTAGGAAATGACTATTTTACTCCCTGGTTCACCAACCTTCAACACCATGTATTATGAATCATAAAATATTAATCTGGAGCCTTTAACAACATAAATAAGAATCTTGTTTAAACAAGAACAAACAATCTTTGAAAAGGGTTATGCTACTGTGAATGAAATTCCCATTACTTTGATAGTGTCAGGCTTCCAATCTGGATGCTTTCTTGTTAGTTCTTGAACTTTCAGAAATAAAAATCACAGCAAAAGAGCATAAGAGCATAATTTTGGTTTCGTTTTCATGATACAAGTGCAGACATTAGCCAAATACATAGGATTCAAGTTTTCTTCAGGATCTATTAACACTAAATAATTGCATGCTTTTAACCAATCATTCTATTTATTTAACTAATAGCTTGAAATAATTTTAATATTAGTCTAATTGCAAGAAATATTACTGCAAAATAGCAATAGTAAAAGAAAAGTGAAGGGACTCTTTTAGCCAGCAAAATATATAACAAAGGGAAATTAATTACATTTAAAAGTCATCAGACCTTTAACACCTCTGCTAAGCATCAAATCCAGAGAAATAATAAATAATGCACTATAGCTTATGTTAATTCTAACATTATTCATTCATGAATGAACAGGAATAGATAGCTAACTCAATAATGGCACTTTTCTACTATAACCCTGGTAATGTAAAAAGCGTGTTGGCGTTTTGAGGGATTTTTTTTTCTCCTTAAAATGCTGCTATCATAAAACACTCTGCAGGGACCAGGTAGGATTGAGAACACCCAAAATAGTGTGAGTGAAAGCATGTAGGGGAAAAAAAAAAAAAGACTCTATTTTCCACAAAGTTTAAATTCACACATGAGGCTGTGACAGTATCTTTATATTAGCTTACTTTCAAAACCAGCACACTTTCAAGCAAGTAAATGGACATGACATAAGATGTTTTCAAGCATTTAATAAAGTAGATGCTGATGTCATAATTTCTAAATGGATGGGTTACCTCTGCTTTTGTGTTAGCAGAGTTGTTATTCGCTCTCAGAAGGGTTTATATGTAATGCTAAAATTATAAAATCCCCAGGACTCTTAAATATTTAGTCACTTGGCTACCTCTTCAAAGCAAGCAGCATTTACATGAAACTCAAAGATCTATTTATTGAGTGGCTCATGGATTATATTGTACAATTAAATTGAAACATGGGATTTGGAGCATTTAAAAATATTTTCCTATTTCTTTTGACTGTAATTGTGGGGGTTTTTATAGTATGTAATTTTTTTATTAAACTAATGACAATCTTATAAGGTCAGGAGTCCTTATTTTATCCTCTAGTTATTACAACATAATTCTTTGAATAAGCATAAAACTTCTTTTCTTAGTAACATATTTCTCAAGACAAAACAGCTGCTATAAATGGCAGAAAAAAGTTGCATGCACATGAACATACAAAACCACCACTCGTGTCACATTACACTATCATTCTATTTTCTTTGTTAGGTCCTAGACCTGAATTTCTTGCATATTCCAAACTACCATTACATTTCTAGGGAGTTTGAAGTGCTCAGAACATGTATTCAACATCTGTGTAAAACATAAATAAAAATGCAAAGTAAAAAGAAAAATGTTTGTGGTCTAAAGACTTCCAAGGCTTAACTCAATTTCATTTGAAGGACTTAATTAATTTGCATGTCTTTCTATTAAGTGACATGCAAAACAGATACTCATTCTTTTCCAGTGTGAGATTTGCATACATAATGTCTGCATGTCCAAGGTAGGAAAGCAAATCTTGATCTGTAGATACTCTAAAGTCTAGTTCAAGACATTCTAAACTATTGTATATATTCATGTTAGTGTTACACAAATGTCAAATTTCAAAAATGTGCATTTAGCAAAACAAAGGTGATTATTTCTTTGAGCAAAATTGAATTCTCACTTTTGTTGTAGAAAATGATATTGTTGGAAAATGTTACACTAAGCATGGAAAAGAAAGTCCCTTTTATGGTAACTTAGTTTGTATCTGAAATTTATTGTTGCAGCTTTTAAATACTATAAAAGACTCTATCATTTCTAAAGAAACTGTTTGATTTAATGCCAATAAAGTTGTGAAGTGTCTTATTCAGGTAGAAAGATTAGTCAGATTTTAGAGGAAATGGCATTCCAGTTCCTGGAGAAGTAGAAATACAACTTAAGCATATAATAAAACTTTCTGTAGCTGTAATTTAACTTTGCAAAAATGAACAGTATAAATCTTTACTCAAACAAGAAAAGTCTTACATTTTATGTTCAAACACAGTAAACTGAAGGCCCTCAAATACCTGTTTTGACTCAAAAAATGGTTTTTTAGTTTTTATTTTTTCACTCAACCTGAGTGCATTAGGGCTACATGCTTTGTCTGCAGGGAGGGAGAATGAGGCTTTAGTGTGACAGATGAGTCTGGTGAATACTTTTGTGAAATAATAAAAATAAATATGTCAGGCTGTCATTAAAAGAAATAGGTTGTCATTCTTTGTTTATTAGTCCTGCCTGCAACCCAGGGTTACCTACTGTGTATAAATAGGTTTGCCGGATAACTTGATTTCCTGTTTCTTTGTAAAAAAAAATTTGGAACAATTGGCTCATTAATAACACTTATTAGGTTAAAAATTTAGGTTTTTATCATTTCCCTTAAAACCTGTACATTTTAAATGATAGAGAAGAGGCTGTTCTAATTCTGGTTTATCCTAATATTGTCTGTGAGAAAAGTAAGAACAGTGCATGGTAACAGCTGAACTGTCAAACAAACTTCATAGTAGCATGAGAAAGAGTCTAAATGAGCACATATATATAAAAAAAAAAAATCATTAACAAAACCAGAGAAGGGTCGGTGGTCACAAGAACCACAGAATTGCTGGATACACTGTAGGCTTCTCCTGAAGTCTGATACAAATGTCTCTATTATAACATACACCTTACAGTGACACTGGTCCCTTTGTTCCTAAATACAGCCTTGTGCCAAGATGGAGCACTGTAATTAAAGGAAATAACCAAAGTAAATTACTATTTACAGGAAATTGAAGTAATACAGTGCTTATTTTTCAAAATGTGCCTGGCTCAGGTGACTTCATTTAATCATGTTTTCAAACATTTCAGTCACAGACATCTATAGGTTTGATTGCTAGTAAAAGAGCTTGCTCCCTGCCTTTGCTCATGGCAGACAGGGAAAGTTAATAAACTTAGGACATCCGTTCAAATTATCACTTTCTTCTATACATGGACAAGCAAGGAAGATACCTCAACTGATTTCCAGAGCCAAGACAAAAGGAGGAAAGACAACAAGCCCCTACCATGAAAGCACTGAAAAGGTGTTTATTTTTGGATACTGTGTCCCAACCCTGGGACTCTCTCCCTGATGAGATCTCTGTGTGAAAAGGCACAGTGCAGCTTTCAGGCTGCATCCGTACCTTCTGGTGTGCGAGAAGAAGGTAGATTTTGATGCCTCAGTGACCAGATCTCCTTCCAAGTAGTTTGCTAAATTCCCACTGGCTAGGAACAGCAAAGCTGGAAGTGCACTAGATGGAAACCAGAGGCCACGATAATTGTACAAAGGCCTGCTGAGATTTTCCTAACTGCTTCCAGTAAAAGAAAAGAGTCCCCTAGTAACAGTGGTGAGTCCCACAAGAAGGAACAGTACACTATGTTCACTCATATATGAATAACACTTATTTTATCACATGAAGTTATAGATCCAGGTGCCCTAATGGAAAGAGGGCTTCAACAAATACACCACTGGGTAAAAAAAATGCCATTTTTCCCTTAGATATGACTTAACTTGCAGTCCTCTGTTGTCTCTAATATAAGAGGTGCTTTGTTACCAGTTAGAATCAGGAAGATTAATTTTTATTTGTTATCATAAGTAATACAAACATGACTATATGAATTCCATCTTTTCTGTTTACACAATCTGGAAAAAAAAAAAAAAAAGAAAATCAACTTAAAGGGCAATGTGATTGACCATCAAAGGCTGGAGATTGTATTGTTATAACAGCACACTGTGAAAGGAAAACCTGAGGGACAGATTCTGATCTTCCTTGCACCTTTCTATACTTGTTTAATTATCCAAAGCTCAGTTGTAACACTAAATATAAGGTGATTAATCCCAACTATTGTAAAAAATTTTAAAGCTTTCTGATCTTTTTTATACTTTCCATTTTTAAAGGCTATGTAATAATCTACTACTAAAAAGAAAAAAATCCCATTGACCACTACCTGACTTTGTACAAATTTCCACTGCAGGAGGGAATAATCTGAAAGCCCAGGAGCACAGAAGTAAAAAGCTAAAGTAAAAAGTAAAAAGAGGTGAAAAGCTGTGCATACCTTGCTGTGGGGTTTCAAGGTATATTACTGCTTAACCAGGAAACACCGCAAGTGGGAATCATCTCTGTGCTCACCAAGTGCCAGGTTTTGAAACCACTGAGTGTTAGACAAAGCAGAACTGCCACTACTCAGTTAGTCTGTGCTTATTTACAGCATTGCTCAAAGACGAAGGCTAAAAAAAAGTGTCTTCAGAATGCCTTGTGAATTCTCAGACAACTGAATCTACTGTCACACCGACAGTGGGCAAAAAGGTCTAGAGAAGACAGAAAAAGTACCGCCTTGTCTCCATGGAAGAAAACAAAACCAGTGATGGGGTATATTTTCTCAGGCACAAAAACTCCACCTGGATCAGACCAAAGAATCATTTATTCCAGCATCACATTCCTGACAGTATCTGCCTGAGAAAGACCATGTGAGCAGTGTACAGGGTGGGAACATAAAGAGCAACAGCATTAAGTCAGGCTGCACATCCCACCAGTAACTCAGTATCTGGTCTCTAACAATGGTCACTTATTGTCAAGCATGCTGTGACGCTTCCCCTGAGCACCTTCTGAGCAGCAGGTGATGCCTACTTTGAGACAGAAGCATCTTTGCATTTCAGAGCTGTCAGTCTGATGGGGTTTTGGTTACCTTTAATTTGTCCAGTCAATTTCTGATTCTTTCTTCTCTTACAACCTCCCAACTTCCCTTGAGTTTTTTAAACCATTCTTTTTAATCTGCATTTTTGCATGCAATAGCCCTCAATGGCTTTATCTATCATACATTCTCCTTGTCTCTCACAGCTAAAAGTGTACTCCATAGGTGTTAGTCTCCCTTTAGCTATACAAATTGTTCTCCTAAAATACGTTAGTTCTCCCTAAAAGTTCTCCTTCTGGTTTTGAAATTAAAAGTTCAGAGTGAAACCTACCATAGGATCTGCAATTTTGCTTACCTTTGGCTGTGGAAGAACCTGCGGCTTGCACCGCTAAAAGTAAATAAGTGTTAACTCATAACTGGAGAGAGAGGTGCCACTAAGCTCAGCTGAGCCACAGGGTGACTATAGAGCATAGCAGAGATCACACTGTGGGGTTGAGCATAGGGAGATTATCCCACTGAGAGTTTAAATCTGTTCAGTAGGAACATGTGCCTTTAAAGTAATACATAAACTGGATGTTTGAGGTATTATCAGTGTTAGATGAGTGGCTGGAAGATACTATCAATAATGTTGGATGACTGCAGAGCCACTCTCTCATCCCTGAAAAGTACCAGGTAAAGAGCACCTCAGTGGTGCTGGTTAGCAAGCAAGTGGGAGAGCTCAGGAGTAAAAGGTGGTTGCTATGCAAAGAACAAACATGATACCTGAAATTTTATCCAGTTCTGCTTGCTCCCCAGGCATGAAGCAACTTATTTTGACCTCTCTTACCTACACATCTTGGAGGAAAGGGTCAATTTAAAAACTAGGAAAAATAATTTTCTAATGCTTTCCCTGTCTGTAGGCTGCTTGGAAGAAATTGGAGATGTTAATCAAACTTCTAGCTAAAAAAAAAGATTTTGGCTAACATTTGTTTTCAGAACAATGTTCCTGGTACAGGGGGAAGCCATCACATATAAGGTCTCCAGGATCTAAGATCACTAATAACAGGCACAGTTCTCTAGTCATTGTATCCTTTAGCATTCTCCTCTCCAAGTCACTTAAAATACTGTATATGCAATTCAATACTGGAGGAGGCAGAAGAAAAATCTGTAAAGAATGATTGTTTCAGGCATATTTTATTTTGACTTTGCTTCCTCTTCCTGACCTTTCATTGATCTGGATCCTCTTCTCCTAGATAACTTTACATTCTGTATCTATGACTTTCTTTTACTATTCAAAAAGAATACTAGTTACAAAGACAGTGAAAAGCTAATTTTAAACTTAAGAGATATAGATCATTAAAGTAGTATATTCAGGTTTGTGTAATAAGAGCCAGTAGTGGTATTCAGTCTTTAAAATAACTTATTCAGAAGCATTTTTATTCAAAATATTTTTATCACTGTTTAAGAACTGTGGAATGATTATAACTGATAAGCCTGCATTTCAAACAAAGGATTAGATGACTGGAAAGCTGATGAAAATAATTTCCTTGTCAGAGGAGCTCAGCACATGAGAGTAAGTGTTTGGAAAAAGCTTTTGGAATATTCCTAAAAACATCTTAAGTTATCATATGATAAACAGCAATTTCTGCTTTTAAGTTTTTGTTACTTTTTGAGGAAAAGGAAAAAAAATATTTTTTTGAGACTCAAAATAAAGGTGATTCAGACTGAAAGTATATTTCGGTACTCAGTACTGAAAGCATGTAGTCAGTACTGTAAACCAGGGTGTAAAATGTTCTGATCTAAACAAAACACAAATATTAATGTCACATTTTACTTTTCTAGAAAGACTGCTGAAGGACAGGTACTCCAGCAATGAGCATCTATGAGAAAAGTCAGTGGAAAAGAAGGAGTAGCAAGAGCTACCTGTTAACAAATAGGTATCAAGTAAGAAAGGCTCTAGCTGGACATCTCTGTGATAAGAGAGATGATTGAAAGGGGGTCAAAAAGACAGTGAAAGACAGGTGGGGGAAAAGGAGGTGTAACTGTACTGATGATGGGACAAAAAGGGAAACTGGTAACTATAGGAGGGCACAGGAGATAGTAATGAGCAGAGATGGGGCACCTGGGTGGATGGATGGTGAGAAATGAAACAAAAAAACAGTGAGCGCATGTGAGGAAAGGCAAAAAGAAAAATGATAAACTGCATTAAAAACCTCTGATAGACCAAAGGCCTAAGGAATGGCAGTCAAACTTGTAGGTACAAGACGTATTGGATGGGGGAGAGGAATGACCACTCTGGTGTTGGGCAGCTGTGGAAAGGAAGAAGGCAGCATGGAGCATTGCCTGCCCCTGCTTGCCCCTGACTCCTGGCAGCCCCTGTGCCAGGAGGGGCCTATTCCTGCTACCCAGTGATGGGTGAGCCGGCAAGAGTGGGCAGGGGGAAAGAAAAAGGGGAAAGTGATCCCACGCTGAACCTGGCTGTGGGGTGACCTGTGCTCCACCAGCCCTGCCAGGCGATTTTTCTGAAAAGAAGCCAAGGAGCACATCAAGGTGTTCATTGTGCAACAGTGCCTGGCATTTTGTTTAAGGCTTGAACCTTAGCTGTGACTGAGCCTGGAAGGAGGAAAATGAAAACAAGACAGCGTGAATTATTAATGTTTCTACATTATTGTGCTTAGAAAGCAATAGCCAGGGAGCTGGATGGAAGGGAAAGGCCTTGCAGTGGGGAAGCTGGGAGGCTAGACTCATTCCTCCAAAAAGGTGAGGTGTAGAGGTGGCATTTTATTATTACTCTTACATCTCTGAAAAAAAACAATAATCACACATCCTGATAAGGAGTATAGATGTAGAAATCAAGCACCAGATTGGAACTGAAGGCTACAAATTAAATTAAGATAGTATCACAAGCAAGACAGAGACTTCTTGTGTCTGGAATGCTTTGATCTGTGATAGCCCATACCAGCAAAGATTTGGTCTGGCCAACCTCCTGGTATTTTCTATTTGTGATTATATTTTTCTATGTATGCACTTTAATCATAGTTTAAATGCCCAACTATTTTCCCTACTTTATTAGCACTTGAGTGTAGCTAGTGATTTTGATCACCATTTAGTAACATTTACACTTCTGTATACCTCCTTACATGCCCATCTATCACCTACTGCACTAAGATACTCTTACTGAATAGCATGCTGTCTCAATCAGCTTGAGACTTGTAGACCATGAGTGGAAACCGAGTGGCCATCATATACAAACAAAGATTCTTGAAAAAGCAAGATATTTGACAAGCCTGCTTGCCTACCTTCCTGTTCTTTGGCATACTAAACACAGTCTGTGGAGAGGAAATGTACCCTCCTGTTTCTCCAGTGAATTTTTGTGGCAGTAGCTTTCTTGGCATTGCCATACAACAACTTTTTTCACATAAGGAAAAAAAAAAAAAAAAGAGGAATGCAATTTATAATATATGTTTTTCACAATAACTAGCAATACAATCAATAACTAGCAATAGAAATGTTCCGCTAGTGGCAAGGAACATTTTATAGTCTCAGCTTCATCAGCTGACATTACTAAGAAATACTTGCCATGGTTTCCTTCACAAGACAAATAATATTGCAGCAATAAATTCTCTGTGTTTTTTACAGGCTAGTTGTAATCTTTATTTTCTTTCACATTTTATTTCCTAGGTTATAAACATATGCTTTATCTCATCCAGCAGCACATCTACAAAACTTAACTGAACATTTTAATTTATATTTCTGCTGAATCTCCCTAGTCCAAACTTGACAATGAAGCTTTTTGAGTGCCTTAAGAAGGAGAAATTTAAATCCATTTGTAAGATTCTGTAAATCTAAATCCTCTCTGGCCATTCGGGTCTAGCATTAAGACTCTCAAGTAACAGCTTTTAGCTGCCTCATGGTTAAAATCAAAGCTCTGTTGACTCAATCACTTTATGGCTGATGCCAGGTGTCCGTGCATAAAATGGGTTGCCCTTGGGCAATCAGTGCCCAGACAATGTAGAATCTTGTATAGATGAGCCTAGAACTGGTACAGGAAATAAACAAAGGGTCATGTGATCCCAAGACAGGTTCTGCAATGTGTTTCCTTTAAAACTTTCTGCCTGTGCTCTCCATGTCAGTTAAAATAAAGTGGCAAAGGTCTGGAAGGTACCTAAAGGTTGTCCAGACTCCATTGCTAAAGAAAATCTACTACATTTATGTTATCTTGGCAGATATTGTCTAAGCTTTGGCACTTTCATTGTAGGAGGTCTTTACATACAACCTCTTCATTCCTCTGTCTTTATCATGAGGAAACAGCTCCTAACATCTGTCCTATATATTCCTTTCTGAATTTTAAACCTATTACTTCTTGAACCACTCACCAAAAATTAAATAAAAAAATTAAAAAATCAAAGTTTCCTTTGTCTTGGCAGAAGCTTTTTGTATATTTGAAGCCTGTTCCCCTTTCCCCTCACCCCTAGTCTTTTCTCCTTATGAGATACTATCTCTCAAAACTCCTAGGCTGGTACATGCTGTAGACCATGCTTTTGGTCTTCATCCCTAGTTATACATATTGTGGACCTGGATGAAACACTAAGGACCTCTGTCAGCTTGCATGCCTGGTTTTCCTTCTTAGGAGTTGAGGCATCTAAGGGTTGACAGAAAGAGGAGAAGGAAGGATGTGAGCTGCCTGCAGAGCCCACAAATGGGCGAGGTCTGCAGCCAGACTCTGAGAGGGAGGAAGGACTTTCTGGTTCCCATCATGTCCAGCTCTGACCTGCAAGAGCACAGTCCAAAGGCACCATGGCACAAATTGCTGTGGCAAGGTCCGAATTTTATGAGGTAAATGCTAGTGCTAGACACTATTCAGTGATAATAATTAAGTTTTGGTCTCTCACAGTAATACTAATAAGTGTTTCCTTCATCCAGCTCAGCACCACAATCACTGTGGCTGCACACAAATCAGTCTGACTTACCAGTCTGCATTAAAAAAAAAAAAAAAAAGTCAACAACAAATTACTAACTTGTTTTCCTGGGTTGGTTTTCTTTCATTCCCATTACCTGAATTCAACTGACATAAGGAGGACAGCAGAACTCCCAGGTTGGGAAAGGGACCTACTCCTTGCACTGCTAGCAGGATCTTGGATTGACTCCAGGGACAAACTGGAACATTCCACAGGCTCTTCCCCTGTTCAGTGTGAAGGTCAAAGCTGCAAGATTTGGTGTCTCCTAACACACAAGTCTATATATCAAATGCCCCTTCTCAAGTCAGGAACTTGGTGCTGGGTGACCCAGCCCAGAGCCTCAATGAACGAGAGTCCTTTAGTTAGACTGAGTCTGGTGTCACAAAAACATTCCTGTTTCTCAGCACAGCTGATTGTAGATTAATGGAACTACACTCCCAAATAGCTTTCTGAATCTTATTCCTGCTGTCCGCTTAATCTCCTGTCCATTATGCACTGAGAGCTTGGACAGCAGACATTTACTGACATATGAAGAAGGAAGCCCAGGTTTGGTATACACACAAAAAATGTAATTTTAACTGTATAGCTGGTGGAACAAACACCAAGCCTACATGAACAGACCCAAGGAATCAGCACCTGAGCAACAAGTGACTGTTGAGATTACCTGAGACAGTTGTTGGCATCTTTTAATCCTGTGAGAGGAACACAGGAAGGTATTTCCCAGGAGGATAAGCATGACAGGAAATGGATGGTCTGAAAGGAAATTGGAGTTCTGTCATCTCTTATATGATGCTTGTGATTTTGAACCAAAAACATTAGTAAGAGTATACAAACTCAAAAGCCACAACAGGAGACAAAAGATAGAAATTGTTGTCAGTGTTTATTGTTGACTATGTTATTGTAACACAGCTTTTTCAATTTCAATGCCATGTGCAAACCATGTGCAACTGAGAGAAATTAGATGTAATTATCTTTGTTTCTGGGACTTATCTCACTCTTTTTTGTTTCATGAGTAATAGGTCCAAAAATGTGTAAAAAATAATTTCTTCAATAAATTCTGTTGTATCTCTAAAAAAAAAAAAAAAAGGCAGGCATTTTTTATATACCAGTGACTTCTGATAAAACAGAGTCCATACATGTAACAAGGCTCTGGAGGTATTCAAATGCATCCACTGGTCATTAATTAAATCCATTATGATGTTGTTATAAGACAAATATTGTTATAAGACAAATAACAGGAAATCAACAGCAAAAATGTTTCTGAAAACCAGACATCAGTAAGCATAAGATTACATACATCCAAAGAAATGCCTAAGAAAATCCTATAATATTGCCTGTACGTATACACATAGCATTACAGCCATAAGCAGTTCCTCCTGCTAAAAGGAAAAATCCAAACTATTTGTGTAGTGTCTAGTTTTACCCACAGCCTTTCTGAAAGTATATTCCTTTCAGCTCGCTCCAGTATGTTAGAAAGCAAAGAACACAGTGCAGACTACTGAGAATCAATACAAATTTTTACTGTTGAAAAAGATATACTCAACGGCTTCTCTTTTAGGACCTCTTGATATATGCTTGCCCTTCTAAAGTTTTTTTAATCTTACTTTTTAATAAGCTCATTTGGCAAGAAACATTTGTTGTATGTGCTTAACACCTTCATGGCCTTCATCAGTTTTGTTTCAAGGGAAGAGTATGATCAAGTATGGTAACTCTCAACAGAAGAGAAAAAGAGTAAGGAAATAAACATACATCTGAAATACTGATATAGATTAATATACTATCGTAAAATAATATCTTTTCCAGACTTCTAAGATCTTTGCCAACATTTAAAATGCAATAGAGAAAGCTGTATCAGCAGAGGCAAAATACTGCTTTCCCCTTCAGACATGGGAATGATTTCAGAAGAAATAGAAAGTAAAATAACAGCAACAAAAATCTTCCTAGCTCTCAATAATCAAAGAAAAACTCCATCTCACTATCAGGGCAATGTTTTAGTTCCTCAATATCTTATCAAAAACTATTAGTGCCTTTTTTTCCCCTTAAGATTATTTTGAAACAAACTAGTATTGAGTTTTGGAAATAATCTAATGGCTGAATTTCTCTGTGCACCTGTTTGTGAGGTCAGTTTTGGCTATTCCAAAACTCTAAGGGGTATGTCCTTCCTCCTTCTAGGAAATTACACTCACTATGTTTTTGTGCTCTCTTATTTTGATTCAGTAAGACCTTTGTTTAAAATAACTGTCTAGATCCATCTATCTCTCTATAAATGAATATGACTCAGAACTTATACTTGTCAACACTAAAACTGCAGAAAACTAGAAGCCTTACTGCAAAAAGGGCTTCCATTTGATGTTGCTCATATAGTAAGAGTACCATCAACACACTGCTCTGCCACAGTGATATCAACACACTGCTCTGCCATAATGATGTCTGACTTATTGGAAGGGAACCCAAAATTTTGCCCACAAGCTGCACCAGCATTGCATACATGCAGCCCCAGGAAATAAAAAGTTAAGTTTAACAGCAGTAACAGGAGCAAAGTATGATGTTCTCCATTGCATGTTATTCACTCAGCAGCATTCTTGAATGCTAAAAAGTAAAGACCACTAGCACGAAAGAAAGATCTATAATTGGCAGTTGGTGTCCCTCATGAGAATTTATTTTTTGTTGCTATGTTTCTGAAGTACTGCAATGTCCCAGTAAGAGCTACAGATCTGTGTCCTTCTCAGAGGTAAATTGTATGATGAACATGAAAGCCTCTTTTAGGCATCTCCACACATGATCTGCCATTGCTCCTTAAACTGGCTGGACATAAGTCACTTCCAGTCCTAGCATAATATGGCTACATAAATCCCCCAAAAAATCAGGACTGACTGGTTTGAAACAGGTTAATTAGTGAAGGTGTGATGCTGCGTGAATAGGACTAAGGTGCACTTAGATCCCACCAAGGATCTGCACCAAGTACTGCTGTTTGTCATGCGGATCATAAAGACTCAGGCCATCAGTTTAGCCATCTGCACATCACATTAATGACTCAGACATGGTACCTATATTCCATGCATGCCTTTCTTTTTACAAATGTTGATTTATTCAGGTATATAACTAGCTGACTGCTCATCCCCATGCTAAACAGAAGCAGCTTCCCATACTTCATGTTCCACAACAACAAAAAGAAATCTTTGATTTCCCCATGAAATTCTCCAAATCCTCCCACCAATCCATTAGCCTTATTCCATTGTGTTTTTTAACACACAGATGCCACCACCTCCCTAGATCCATAGACTTTGAGGCCAAAATCTTCAATGAACAACTCCGATATCCTGTGAATATGAATGTGTACCACAGACCACAGTTAAAACAGGTAGCTATGGAGAAAAATAAATCGAGATAAAGTTGTTGGCAAGTGGCAGAGTCTCTACACAAGACTATGTTGTTCTCATTATTATTCACCATTCTGTTAATCTATCAGCAATGATCTTGTATTAGCTTCATGAACACCAAGGTAAGTGTTGTACTGTGCTGTTGTATCTGTCCCTGCAGAAGACCATGAGAAACACCTACACTCTATGATGGCTCTCCATTGACAACTACCTGTGTTACCTGTCAGCTAGCCAGATTTTAATCTATTTAACATGTGTTATATTGACACAGTATAGTGATGGGGGGGGTTAAAATCAGAACAGCATGTTGTACAAAGTCAAATGCTTTTTAAATGTCTAAGTGCATCACACCTGTTAACCATATCAGCTGCATTTATCGTCATCAAAGAATAAAAGCAAGTTTGTTTAACAAAGATCTATTTTCCTTGAAACCACACTGGCTAGCATTAATTTTAGCCTGATCTTTTTGGTTACTTATGAACTACTATGACCACAGTGTGTTCTCTTAATTTACAATGACAGGAAACCCACCTTACCATTTCCCAGGCCTTATCATGCATTCTCCTGGAGTCTCAGTGTAAGGTAAGGGGCACCTTTTTGTCCTGTTTTCTAAAATTTTTTGAAAGCAAACATGACTGAGGATACATAATTTCTTTGTTTGCTTTTTCAGGTCACTTGCATGCAGGTTTGGAGAATCTGATGGAAGTGTGGGAGGGTTTTTGTCTTTTGAAGAGAATCTTCAACCTTAGTTGCAAATTGCAGTAGGTATCACAACACATCTTTAGTTATACACTATACTATCTAAGCAACTAAGCTGGTTTTAATAGCAAAATTGATTAGGTCTAGCAAATTACGAAGAATAATTAAAAATTTGTTTTTAAAAAGAAGAAGAAGAAAAGCCTGGGCTATTTCTATATGTAAGGTCATCTGCCATGGAATCTGGTAAGGGAAAAAAAAAAAGTCCACCCTCCCAATAACATGGTTCACAGATCTAACACACAAAGGAACTGAGGAGAAAAAGTGACTACTGGAATTCTTCTCTTCCACTCTGGGAAAAGGAAGAAGTGCAAAAATAGTCATTCTGTTCCTATTACAAATGAAGAATTTTTTTTAAACATATAGAGGAAAAAATGTAAGCAAACAATGTTTAATTACAGACTATTTCTCTTGCCTGTGTTTTACATCAGTCTTACATAACTCCTGATCTGAAAAAGTCTCTGGTCATATAAGTTTAACAACTTCAATGTCAGGAGCATATCAGCTACAACAGATGAAGCTTCTTGCAAAAGAAGAGTTAAATATGTGCACAATTGCTTTCAGGAACAGGACCAGTGTTGTCAGTAATTGACATTATCTTCACTTACAAAAAAACCCAAAAAGGATAATATGTATTTTTATTTTATAAGAGAAGTTAAAAATATACTGAGGAGTTTTTAAAATCTAAATTTAATGTTCTATGCTGCTGCACATAAAATTAAAAATCATTTTTCTGAATAAAATGGACTCAAAATCTCTGGTATCTTTGGTTTCTTTAACAGGGCTGTTTTTTGAAAAACATTGGCTGTCTGTTTGTCCAGTACCCAGCTCACTAGAGCAACAACTGGGACGGGGGCACTGAAATCCAACTATGATATACTTTGAGTATGAGCAATAAATTACTGCTAATGATCCATTAAAGTAGCTGATATTTTCCACTTTAAATTATTGCAATATATCATGGATTTTTTTTTTTTTGTATTCTAAACCTGAATTCATAGCCAACCTTTTACTTAACAAAAAAAAAAAAAAAAAAAACAACCAAAAAACCTGTGAGAGACGCTATTGGGCAATAGACAGTACAGCAAATCCCTGCCTGGTTTATTACGGTTTCAAAAAGTCTTTTCAAGAAGTGAGGTTTTCAAAAAGGTCTATATCCCAATAGGTGCAATTCTGAAAATCAAGTGAGCTTCAGAATAGGAAGGCTCAACGTGCAAAATGAACACCCAGTTATTTTCCACGTTGCATCAGTTCTAGAGAAAGGCTATTCTTAACATCCAAACCATTAATACCAATGCACGTTTTCAAAAACTGGTACAATTACCAGGTTTTATTTAGTGATCCTTTTTCCAATAAAGCACATAATTCAAATGTAGTTTTAAAAAGAAACAATCGTCAATTCAAAAGCCTCCTTTTCTCCCTGAAAGCAACAAAATTCAAAACAAACACTATGTAAAATCAGTCTAGATACACTTTTAGTCATAAGTGTTTTTATTATTAAGCAGACAGAGCTATCATGTATGAAATGCTGAGAGTCCAAAACCAGAGCTGCACACCCTCTGACAAAGAACTATTCTACTGGTTTTGCTATTGTGTTTGAGGTTGCAAAACCACAGTTTCAATAATTTTTTATTACTATAAATAGTGCTGTTATTATCAGGAATATTACTTATGTTCTGATATTAAATTTTATATTGTGGGTATCTTAAAAGCAAATAAAGCTCTTTTCTCTTTCTCCTAGAAAGAAAAAAAAAAAAAGGCTAGAAAAAAAATGTAAACCTTATTTAGGTTCCTTGGATTTAATTTTTTCTGATTTCATGGGGGGAGGAAGGGGAGAATCCCACTAGCACTAGTAATTGCATAAATGCTATAGTAAAAAAAAAAGGAATGGATGAATAAAATAATTCAAGCAGTGACGTTTACTACCTGGACCAGATTAGTTTGCTGCAAATATAATTTGCATGAGATAATATTAAACGTATGGGAAAATGTAACTAATGTGCAGAACAGCTTATAGATATATAGCTCAACTACCAGTAAGAGTGAGAATAAATGAAAATAAGGAACTCATTATTTAAGGGCTTTATATTTTAAAAATAAGTAATTTTGAAGATGTTACTTTTCATCTTACTTTAATTTCCTTTCCTCCTGTCTTGGATTACTTTTACAGTGTGGAAGTTTGCCTCTTCCAGCAGGTGATCTAAGCAGCTTGTGGGCCCATATTTTGATCCATTATAAAGTTTTGTACACTTTTCTAGAAATTAAAGTGATATTATGAATAATCTCAATAACAGTGAAAGCTCAACACCTCTAAGAGATCAGTCAAGGTGTACTTCTGATGTGCTTATAAGATTACTTATTCATCATGCCTCTATTGAATACGATAAAAAAGGTGCATTATGTTAGAAAGCATTTTATTGTCGTCCTCTGTATCTCATTTTATGCTTAAACCAGTAAATGGACTTCTTTCTAATGACATAGCCATGTTATTATCAAAGTGCATATTGTACTGCCCAAGATGAAAGCAGCATGTTTGGAAATCCAATTACAAATTCTTTCAATCAAAAATACTGTGAATGCATTTGAATATTTTTTGACCTAAAAGAATTAAAAGTACAGGAATACCATGTATTTAACATGTAGCTGCTTTTTTCAACTTTCCATTTATTTCTAGGTTCACTTGAAAACACAGTTAAGTCAAATTCAAGTAACTTTGGCAGTTCTGAACATAACATTACTTTTCCACAATAGGAAAAACTACTCACTTTTTGCATATGGTGTCTATGAATAAAACACTTGAGACATTAATTGTTCAACCCAGAATTTGAAATTTACCTGTCGTTGTCAGGGATGGTGATTCTGTATTTCACAAATCAAAGAAGAAAGGAAAAAAATAAGGTAGGTGCAATGGAAGCTTGCTTTTCTTCAAAGGCCAACGTACAAAATTAAAGCTGAAGTTGACATCTATTTTAAGAAATAAATGTGCAAAAATAACAATTTGCACACCTAAAGATTCAGCTTCAAGTGACAGCTATATCAGCCTGTTCAGTCTTAGAGAAAAACTACAACCTTCCACCTGACAGCCCTGCCAAATTCAAACAAGGGTGGATGGACAGGTCACACTCTTCTCCTCCTTGCTGAAAATAATACTCCAGCAAGCCAGATTAGTCTCTCAGTCTCTCAGTTACATTTCTTCAGCTCCCAATATTGTTTTCTCTTCAGATTCCTGGTAACACCTTTGAGTCCATTGCTTCTTGAAATAGATTGTTCTATCACACAAAAAGGAAAGAAAACTTTTGCCTTAGTCCTGAAGCTGGTAGCAGACTGTCCATTCGCTTTTCTTTTCATATTCAAACTGAGTAAAAACATTTTAAGTCACAATTCACATAATCTGCCTCAGATGTCATTTTGAAAAGGACATGATCTGAACCCCTAAAGGTGCATGTTTCTCTCTTTTAGTGCTAAGAGAAGCCAAAGATGAGAAATGCAGATGCTTGCATGAATACCATCCCATTTGCCTCTAATGGCATTCAAGAAGGATGAATCATACAAAAACAAGTGCTAAAGGACTTTAAAAGAAGCAGACCATCATAAAAAACAAACACCCAGATCATTAGCTACAACATGGAACAGGCAGACAGAAGCAGAAGGCACAGAAATGCTGTTTTGCAGATGTTGACACTTTCAAAAACTCCCCAGCAATGCCTCTCAAACAGGATGCTCAGAAAAATTGCTTGCTGTTACTATATGGTTTCTTCAACACAAGTCTGGTTATGGGACAGGCACATGAGGAAGATGTGGAGGGATGACAAGCTATGAGGAATGGCTTGACAAAGCCATGAGGGATGGAAACACAAGTTTTTCTTTCAAAAGATTTGGCTTCTGGAAAAAAAAGAGGGAACTGGACCACAGGGTCCTCAATTCTCTGAAAGTACCTGATGTTCAACCAGGCTACTGCCTAGAAAGATGGGTGTTCTTTTTTCTACTTTATTTAAAAATAAAAAATAAAAATAATAATTAAAAAACCTCCTTTAAGAATAGGGCATAATTACTTACGTTTAAGGTAGGTTTCCAGGCTGCAAAACATTTGTGAGATATCTGCCAGTTCTAATGATGGCACCATGTAAACCACAAAGCCAACAGAAGACCCTCGGTCTTCTGCATTTTATTCCCTTAGCATTCCCAATGCATGTGGCCTCCTTATACATTTCCTTCATTTCAGTGGAACTGTTTTTAACTGCTCCCACTTAGATTTGCTGCTTTTTTAGGATGCAAGCCTACTTTTCTTTGCCTGATCTGAAAGGAAGTTAATGAAGTAACCAGGGTGTAAGAGTGCTATGATTCCTCCCAGTATGGTTTACCTCCATTTCCTCAACCACTCCACACCTCACAGATTACCTAGTTTTTCATCATTTTTCCTGATGGTAGCTAATGACTAATCCAAATAACTGTCTGCTACAGATTTGGTCATCCGACTACTCGCCAGCATAAACAAATTTGTTAAAACAACACTGACCCCTAGATTAAAGCTCAGGGCACCTCCCTGTTAACCATTTGCCATCATGGAAACATGCTATTTTTACTGGTAAATTTAACTGATTTCCAATCCAAGAAATATAGTTTCCATAACAGAACTACTTTGTCTCTTTAGGAGCTAGTAAGAGGTTTCTGAAAATCTAATGGAAAAACAGATGTAGCTATGAAAGCCAAACACATCAGAATCTGAAAACTCATTTTTAAAAAAGGGAAAAGACTATGCATTGTAAATTAATTCTTGTTCACTCCAAAAGCACTACCTTAAATTTTTCTTTCCCCTTACAGGTACAGGTAAAATCAACAGAAGTAGTGTGAGATTAATGTAAAATGAGCTATTATGTTGTGCACATCTCTAAGATTTTTCTCTCAGTGTCTGCTTTCTCCTGGATATAAAAGCCAGCCACACAGTTGAGGGAAAAGGCTGCTTGGATGGAGTATTTGTCTCCTGAACTTCTCTACCTACTATGAGGTTTTCTTGAAAGCTGCTGCACCTGGCACAACAGGGGCTTGGGCTGTTCTTTAAGGAGCAGGGTAAGAGACACAAGTGTTGCACAACATCATGCTCCTCTGTGGAACAGACCCAGCATCAATACATTCTGCATTTTGTCCAGTTCTGACCAGTATATCTCAGAAGACAATAGTGGGGAAAAAAGACTTTACAAATATAACTGAATGTTCAGAAACAATCTCATGTTCCTCTTGAACAGCCCATGGAGACCTTCAAAAAAATCCAAGCTCTGCTGAGGGCAATGATGCTAGTGAGTGGCAAAAATTTCATTCCAGTATCTATTGTAATTTTTTTTTTTTTAAATATTTCACACACACCATATTCCTCGTATGCTGTGTGACTGTAATGCCATTCTGACATTAGCCATATTTGGGAGACAGTAGGATTAAGTATTTCTACTATTTTTCATTATCTGAGCAACACAACCAGTAAAGCACCATTGGCTCCACTAGAGAGAGCTCTTGTGCTAACATAATTATATTAATAAACATAATTACTTATTTGAAATCAGTGGAATTATCTATGGAGGAAGATGTGTTATACACACATAAGAAGAGTAGCAGAATCTGGTGCCGGATGACCAGTGTTTCTATGACTTACCAAATACATGCTGCAAGAGGTTCCCTTTGCACTCACCTTTAGAAAATGTTTCGATATAACATGTTTTATTTGAATGAAGATCTTTTCAAATTACCCAGGCTGGGAGCGGGGAGAGGGGGGTGAGGGTGGGGAGGGGGAAGGGAGGGAGGGAGGGAGGGAGGGAGGGAGAGAGGGAGAGAGGGAGAGAGGGAGAGAGGGAGAGAGGGAGAGAGGGAGAGAGGGAGAGAGGGAGAGAGGGAGAGAGGGAGAGAGGGAGAGAGGGAGAAGACACAAAACCAGCCAGAAAACAAATTATGTCCTTTTAATGAGCATTTGCAGCTTTCTTGACTTGAAGGTCAGTGCTTAGCATAAATTCAAAGTTGCTAGAGTGACTGTAATCCTATTGGAATTCCATCAAGAATAAGCAATTAAATGGAGGCATAATTGGGTTCAATACACTGAAGCTGGTCCTACAGAGCCCTAGGTACACCCAGAGCTATGGCAGACAGGATCGGGATCCCTGTTCTGGGCTATTTCGAGGAAAAATGCATAAAATATTTTCACTGAAGGAGTAGGAAGAGATTAGGAAAATTTTGACCTAATCCCAGTGGGGTTTAGATTTTAGCTATAATCATTCATCTGTCCTAATCCTACAAAGTGACTTAATACAGAAGAATGGAAGGAGAACTACTGAAGCATACACAAAAGGTACAAGAAAGAACTATTGATTGAAGGAACTAAGCTTACTTTTCTACTCTGTTTCCCACTGCAATTGTTGTATCTGATTTTATGCTTTCAAATCTTACTTTCTTTACTGAAAATGCAGATGGGTTTTGCTATTTTTCATTGGTGTTTTGCGAAGAACTTAATCTTAGTATTATTTACCTGAAATATCTTGACTTCAGTAATGCTTTAATAGAGGCCAGATCTAAGATTCAAAACCGAATATACATAGCCTAAAAAGCAAAAATTTTGCATGCCTTCTTACTATATAGTACACTGAAAATCCATCTGAGTCTCTCCAATAAATCTGTAACTTTTTGATCAATAAGAGAGCACTGTACTATCAAAGGAAGCGTTAAATTACCAGTGCACTTTATTCCCCCCAACCCAGCTTTCATCACTGCTTCCCCCATTCTCACTTGCCCAATATCTTTGAGTTGAAAGGCTGCTTAACCCATGGCATCCCACTCGCTCTGCCATTTGTTCAGCTCCTACTTACCTCAGTGAAGACTTTGGGGAGTCATCATATCACGAGCCTATCTTCAAAATTAAATACACAAGTGCTTTGAGTATCTAATTTCCAATCGAATCTACTATGTTCCCCTAATAGGTACAATCACTGTAAAACAAGCTCTCTTACTTTTTTTTTTCTTTTAACTGAGTCATTAGAGATTTCTTTAGTGCATTGGCACAAAATACAAATTTGTTTGGATGATTGCTTCTGCTCATATCTCCTCTTTTAAGAAGCATTAGCAACACGTATCACATATATCAGCCTAGTACCTTTAAATTTATTTTTTACAATCTAGTTTGCAAAAACATAGCATTTTTCCTGGCTCTGTATATGAACATAAAAGAATGTGACAGTAAATTACATAAATCGAATTATTCAATAATTCAATAATTACTAGCATTTTTTAGTTTGCTTTGTAAGGAATTTTCCACAAGTATCCACTGAGATCCAACATTTATCTATATTCCTAAAGTATATATATACACAACAAGATCTTTTGTTCAGATACCTGTTATTCTGATGAGTTCTTCTAACCTACAGATCAGGAAAGAAAACCCAAAGTCCTTTTTCCTGTGTTTCTACTATGCACTAGGCTGTATAATCTTGTTGCTATGTGAAATTAGCAGTAAAGATCCCTGTGCAAAACAAACCCTGACACGTACAGTACATGAGCTACAGTAAGACAGCTACCTGATCACAGGTCATATATCGCCCAGCTACTATGATAGCTAAGATGTACGGATAATTCCTCCTTCACGGGGTTGCTTTGTTGGCAGCTGCTATGCAGACAGAAATTGCAACTTCCTTATTTAACATAAGAGCTTTTCACCTTAATACCTTTAAGTGCTAAGCAAGTTGTGTTAAATAGCAATATTAGAGTACAACTTAAAGGAAAGCTTCAGACAGAAGGTTATCCACCAGAGAGTCAAATGTGAGAAGTACCAGCTTATTATTCACTCACTAGGCTAGTCCTTCATTTCCCAGTCTTAACGAATTATTCTGGGAAACTGCTGAGTTAAAGGATTTCAACGTACACAGTGATTCAACCTACATGGTACTCAGAAATGCGATATACTGACAAATACGTCAAAACAATGACAAAATACATTCAAAGACAACTACCCTTTTCCTTACACACCCCAAAATGCCTATTTTCTGAGTGTTTATTTAGTTTCCTCGGTGTACCCTCAAAATTCACTGCAAGAATCAAAATGCTGGTACAAAGGCAGCAGTCAACTCACTTCCTAAGCCAAGGTAAAGCAGTTAACATTGTTCCAAAACCACTAAAGAAAAATGCTGACACCACATTTGATAACAGTGACAGTGCTCGACCTCTTCCAGAAGTTTGTAACACTGTCATCCTTTATCGAAGATAAAGGCAGGAGCAAAGCACAATACAGAATATTAACAACACGTCAATTCTTCCAGCTTCAGACAAGAAAACATTTTGGTTTAAGGCTTGAGCTTATTGGTTTGTTTTTACATTGCGAATTACACTTTATCTTGGTTTTGTCATCTTTTTGAAGTGTGGTTGTATGACCAGCTGCTAAGGCTGAGCTGTAGGTCAGGCTTTTGTTGATAATGTGTTGTTATGGAATGGCTGTTGATGAGTTAGGGAAACAGACATAGTCCTAACAGAAATAGTTAATTTATTTAATTGTATGTCAAGTAGATTGTAAAATATAACAATTCATATTTCATTAAAATTTATTTGCATATTTGAAATAAGCAAATCAGATGTGGTGTTATTGTTGTTCAGGGTTTTTTTTCCCAGCAGGCCTCAAAATTTTAGCAAAATTTTATTTTTCCGAGGAAACTAGTAACAGTGAAGGATCATTTGACATAAACATTGCTTGTACTGAGCTCTAAGACACACATTTATATTTTGATTCTTAAAATACCAGAATGTTTTAAAAGCCAAAATTTTGTGCTATTTATGATGCAAATGAGGCAAAAAAAATAAATATTATTGGAAAGATTTGCTGAACCATTTCTGTATTTAAGTGTTCATCAAACTGTTAAAAATAAATCTTCCTTTCTTTTGAGTGTGAGTACTCTGAGCATGCCTTGTCATCTCTAATGGAAAAGTCAGGTCATTTACTCAGGTATGATGCACTTGCTACTGAAAAAAACATGATTTGTCTCTTTTTATTACATATTATTCAGATAATGCTAAATAATTAAGTTATTTAGCATCTAGGAACTTGTGACATTACCAAAGTAAACAGAGATAGTAATAGGAAAGGATTTGGAATATTTTTTTCTACCCCAAAACATTTCACAAAATAAGTTAGAAAGATACAAATAATTTTCCAAACTGTTAGAATTTCATTCAATTAAGCACTGAAATTTTATCATGTTATTCTAAGAGCATTATAACAGAAAAGACAGGACATTATTTAGTTACACAGCAGAATTAATTTCCAGATCCTTTATAGGATAATAATCTGCAGATGACTTTATTATTTCATTACAGAAATTATCTTGTCATGGAAATATTAAATGAAAAACAGAGCCATGGCAGAATTCAACTCTGGACTCTGAAACATCACCTGAGGTGTTTACAGCAGGTGTCTGCATGCAAACCAGACATGGAGGGTCTCAGCTCCCTCTGAAGCTGATGGAGATTTTGCCAAGGCAGCTAATGATATCATCTGGAGCACCAAGGCAGGTTCCTGCCTGGCCACCAGCTGCTGCTCCAGGGGAGCATGTGTCACCCCTACAACCTGTGCTAGATTTTCAAGATCTTTTGGATAGAGGAGATGCTCATGGCAACTTAAATGAGTCTAGATACCCACATTAGGCAAATGAACAAGTCCCAGAGCCCCACTGACTCTGACAAGACTCAGACACTCACTCACCTGTGAGGACCTCCACTATTGATAGACACTTCTGTTAGCTGTCTGAACCTGGAGCTGAATCACATCCATAGTCTCATTCTGCACATGTACCATAGCTTTCCTTAGGAGGAATACTCTCCTAACTCAAATGCTTAATTATTAAATTGCTTTGCAACCTGAAGTCTGAATATTACAATATTCATATACCTAACTTTTTTTTCACTATCTTTTATTATTCAGAATTGGATCTTCTTAAACCAAATAGGTTTCCCGAAGTTTAAAATCCTTCTGCCATTATACACTATTAGTATATTGCTCTCTCTTTCTTACCACCTTTCCTCTGCAGTCACCTCTTGACAAAGCTGTGCACACCTTACTTTTATATTCTGTCCCCATAAACCAATTTTGTCTCCTATTGTTTCCATCCAGATTATTTTTGTTGTTCTCTAAATTTCTCCCAGGGTCTTTTTAGTAATGTGAAATTCAGAACGGAAACAATATCAGCTGCCGCCAACAAAGCTGTGTAAAGTGTTGTTTATACCTGGGAACTCTTCCAGGGCAGAAAACAAAATGCAGGAATTAGAAGTGAAAAAAAGCTGATAGTAACTGATGTGCCAACTGTATTTACAACCATATGTGCTCCGAATCTTTGTCTTTCCAAATTGCTAGGGTCTATAAGAAAGTAATGTTAATTCCTAAAAAGAAAAGATTGCCTTAAAAGTAACTTGTATCTCCTCTCTGCAGGAAATCCTCTAATTAATCTTTATTGTGTTCAGAGATAATTTTCACAGTTTGCCTCAGTTTTGTTTACTCTCATAAACTGAAATGATCTTGCATGTCAAAAAGACTGTTCAATCATTGCCCCACAATCTACTAAAGTATCCAAGGTAAAATTTTAAAAGCTTGTAAATAATTTAGAAACCAAACCCAAATGTTCAGAAATTAATATGACACTACTAATGTTTCAACACAGGCACTTAGACATTTAGACACAGACATTTAGTGTATTTTTGGAAATTGCCTAATTTCTGTTACTTTCCGTAGGAATTCAGAAGCTTCAAGTTTTTTTAAACCCCAGTAAATATGAATAGTCCCATGAGGTAATTTAAAGCACCACCTTTTGTATCAAGACAGCTATTTCAAAAACAGAGGTTCGCTGCTATTTGACTATGTAAAAGAAGCTACCGTGACCAGACTCCTTTTTCTAGCTATATTTGGCTAAGATGATCACAGTACTTTATTGGCATTTCTAGATCAGAATATTGCAGTGAAATCTATCTGAAGCCACATTTTAAAATTTATTCTCAGAGTGAAAACTCATGGACACCTATAGGGATTTACACTCTCCTGGCTGTCGTCAATGGGTTGCAAGATCTACTTCTAGGTGAATTTTAAGACACTGCTTTTCACCTGGGCAACCCTGATTTATCTTTTCAACTTGAGACACTGTATGTTTTCCCAGGACACATTCCTGCATTTACGACCTGTGGGTACTTTTAATTTCAAACAGAAGAGGTACAATCAGCATTTTCTCTTCAAAGACAACTTCGTTTTTGAGTTAATATGCTCCATTGGCCTGGAATAACCAGAGATTGAGACTTCCTTCTGTTTAAGGCAGGCCTAGAATAAGGAATTACCTTTAGATTTTGCTTAGCAATAATTTCTAATTTTAAAAATACCAGCTGACCATTATTTTTATAGGCAATGACCCAGGAAACTCATTACCACTTTGGCTCTGTGATTATTCCTGTACCGTGTTCTTCACATCAACAACAGAGTTAATATTGGAACTCCTTTAAAAATGCAAGGAAATTATTAATTAATGTGTCTATTAATTATTTGGGAAAAGGTGAAGTCCAAGGTGGCATACTCACAGATGTCAAAATAATTTAGGTTACTGAAAACCAGTGAAAACTATGTGGAATTCCAGAAGCACTTTAAAAGACTTCACAGCCTGACTGCAGTTAGAAATCCATGTTAACAAAGGCATGTTAATGTACAGTGGGAGGTAAAACATTCCATATGATCTAAGCTGACAATACACCTTCATGAGCCCAAAGTGAATGGCAATCATTTGAGAGTCAGACATAGGAGACAATGAGTCATTGTTGGCATCTCTATTAGCATATTTATTCATTACTTGTGGAATTGGGGGACTAACTTTTAAAATATATTTTACAATAATACCTGAAAAACTATATAATGCCATCATTAATCAGATTAATTGGATTTGCATTAATGACTCATCAACCATTTTATTCCCACGCATATTTTTCCTTTCTCACTTCTATAATTTATTCATCATTTTAACATCTTTTTTAAAATTTGATTGGAAGATCTTCCAGGCAAGAGTTCCATATCTGCACAGTATGCAGCCCAAAGGAACCTTTTATAGTCTGGAGGCTTATGGACACCAACACACTACAGATTAACACATACTACTACAGACTAGTTGTATGCTTTCATTTTGAATGTTGTACTTAACTCTAGTCATCTAATTTAAAATAAATGATACAGTGCAAATGGAAGGTGTTTGCAGAACATAAATGTGAATATAATGACAGATTTTCATTAAATCAAAGATTTTAAGGATGAAAATTCCTTCTTTTAGAAAGGAAATGTATCAGAGAGAAAAAAAAATAATGAATGCAAAGGCAAGAGAGAATTGTGAACACTTATTCATCTCCTTATTGAAAAAAAAAAACCCCAAAAAACACCAAAACCCAAAAAGCAAGGTAACAGCAAATAAAATTAAAGGATAATTTAATGACCTAGAAATGGAATTTCATTCTTTCCTTGTGTGAAGGAAGTAGAAGAACTCACTGTGATAGCATATAATTGAGCCCAACAGCCCAAAACTTAACAGAGTAAAAGGGGGTCATTCAGTTGCCTGAACATATCACATAGAGACATTTAACATGATCTAAAGTATCCTAAGAGGTATGTGTGGCAAATATGACAGAAAATTTACAGGAGGCTTGTGCTGCTCTGAAAGCAGGTAGAGACCAGTGGGGACACTCAGGACCTCTCCATAGAATAAAAATCCCTTAAGGATAGAAACCTTCATTCTTCAGTGTATAAATCAACAAGTGCCTGACTAAACTTAGAATAGACAATTACCTTCAAAGAAGGTTATTCCTACAGTTTACACTTCATTGATAGGTAATGGCCAGTGCCATGAGCAGGTTGCTGTTGCAGTAGCATAGTACTCCTGTATATGATCTCTTGGGTTTTTCCCGACTCCTGGATGTGTTGCTCACATTTGGGCTGGCTCTTACTTCTTATCATACCTCATCATATAATTGTGCACAATTTGTTGACAGAACATTGAACAGTTATTTTTCCAAAAGGGAAGTTAACTAATGTTGCCATCAAAGATCTGGGTGCAGATCTCTTTTCAAAGCCTACTGGATAGAGTGAAACTGATTGTCCTACAACACTGCCAGGAAATTAGATTTAGGTTCTTACTACAGCAGAGGCTTAAAAATTGAGTGACAGATTTCAGTACCAAATAACAAAGTGGGTCTCATGGTCTTTTTTGTTATTATTGTTTATATATAATTATGGATACAGTTTGATGTTATTGATTGCACATGGAAACAACTGGGTTTTGGAGGCTGGCTTCTAAAATTCTTAG
Organism: Caprimulgus europaeus; assembly: GCA_907165065.1. The sequence continues at coordinate 67,654,767 of OU015525.1, forward strand.
TCCACAATCCTCTGGTGGGTTGAATATAGGAAGTTTCTTTCCCTACAGACACTACATGGTCAGAAGTGTGGTCAGAATTTATCATGATTATGAAGTGACCCATAATAGCAGGGAAGAGTGAAGGAACATGCCTGTAAATACAATTTCTGTGGTTGCACAATCAGGCAGTAAAACAGGAGGCAATTTTCTGCCTGACGATTTTTCCCCTCAACTTGCCATTCACTAATACTGATAACGGGCACTATTTTCTATCTTCAATCCAATATATACTTATGCAGTTGAAGTTTTTATTGTTTTTTTACACCTGAGGTCTATATTTAATCCAAATTTTCCAGTGGCTTCAAAGGAGCTGGAAAATCTTTTCAGAAACAGATCTGGAGAAGGTCACTGGGGAGTACTCCACTGGAAAGAGAAATGACGTTTTCTGCCTTTTGGGAAGTGTGGTAGCTTTGGGACTTTCACTTAACACTACCTCAGTCTGGTCTATCTTGTATTGAGGGGAAATATATTACCATCCTGATTTATCCTGGTACAGCAACCTCGATTTTTTTTGTTGTGTACTTTTCCAATGAATGCCAGCAGGCAAGAATCACGGTGTGCCATTGGCATGTGGCAAGTTCAAAACAAACAAAATATATTACTTCATGCATTAAGTGTTGGAACTCCTTGCCACAGGATGCTACAAATGCTGAAATGCAGAGCAAGTCAAAAAGGAATCAGCAAAGTTAATGCAGGAAAAAAAATCAGGGGCCACTAAGTACAGCAGTATTACCTTTATTGCAAGTCCTGATCTGACAACGGCTGGGGCCTGGGAGAACATCACTATATTCTTGCCCTAGTGCTGTATTTTAGGCATCCTATGTGAACCTCTCAGAAACAGGCTGTGGATGGGCCTTTAATCTTTTGTTATGATTTTTACATTTATTTTTAAAACATTTCATTTTCAAAGATGCTCAGAATTTTAAAGTAAGCACAAGTTTCAAGCAAAATAATTTGATGTATATTTTTGAAATAAAAGTGTTTCATAAAACCATTTTACCAGATGTGTTCACTATTTCCCTTTTGTGACCAACATTTGCTCTTTTTTTCTTTTTCTATCCATATCCTTTTATACTTTGGCTTGTAATTGGTCTTTTTCTGAAAGTACTTCTTACTCACACTGTAAATCTTTCATTGTTTGTACAAGCCCCATGTGCAGGCAGGCCTTGAACTCTCTGATGTCCTCTAGGCATCTCAATTTGCATATCAAATGATTGATGGTGACAAAATGTGATGTCATATTGGCTTTCATTTTCAAACTGTGAACCGTTTGTGCAAGAGCTTTGAGGAAAAATGTTTCCATTGAAAAGAAAGAAGAAAAATCTTAAAATAGTACTTCAGCACTGTTCTTTTTGTTTGATAACAGAATCCCAGAATTTAGGGATACATTATAAGTATTGCTTATATTCTCACAAAGAGAAAGTGCAGTGAATTTTACCCTGCAAAGTTTTGCAACAGGACAATCTATCTTGATAACTTTATAGGAAGGGCAGATAAGGTCTTACAGATACAAATCCTTACTCTAACTAACACTTGAAAAAAATGGAAAGCCTGATGTTCTCAGTGGTTGGGAACAGCCTCTCAAACAGATATAGTTTTTACTAAAAATTTCAGCAATTCTTGTGAAATGTTTGTACATGATTTGGGCCCCAGGGATGTAAACAATTTTCATCCAGTTTTATGAAACTACAATTTAAAATCATTATTAAAGTGTGTCAATAAGCAAAAAACGTTAAAAAAAAAAACCAACTTGTTATATCACTATATATGCTGAACAGTGTGTACAGGTCTGATTCTGTCCTCCATCTCAAAAAGATGAAAAAGATACATAGAAAGGTGAATGAATTTTCAGCTTTATTTCACATTAGATACCATGGAGAAGGGGAAATCTTCAGGGCACCTCCCTAGGGACAGGCTGAGCATGGGCAGGATGTCAGTCTACAGGTCAGGATCAGGATCAGACCCAGTGATGGTAACCAGGGCTTCATTATCTTGTACTCGGAAAGCCTTTGAACCACAGATTGCTGGAGGTTGACAGATTATTCTGGAGAAAAATTTCTGTATCCTCCTCCTGTTCATACACACTCAGCAGTCAGTACCTGTCACTATCAAAGACAGGGACAGCCCAGGACAGCCATTCTCACATTAAATTCTTATCATGAAAAAAGATGGAGAAGGGATACAAGTTGAGAGCATAACTTAATCCCTTGGTTTTCGGGCATCAGCTGGACTACACATCAGATGGAGAAGCCAGAATAATTTGAACAAGGCTATCTGCTTTCCAGATGGAAAAGACTGCCTTTATCTGGCACTGGTGCAGTAAAATGCTAATTTTGCATACTTTTAATGCTGAAGTAGTCATTTGGTTTAACCAGGATGAGGTGATTAACAGAGTGTGAAAAGGTACAAGAAAGGAAAGAAGAGCTTCTTAAATTATATAATGAAGTTATCCATCACATTGCCACATAGGACAGCTCTTTTACACCTCAGTATAAAAACTGGCTGGCTCTAGAGATTATTTTATTTGAAGGTAAACAAATTAGTAAGGCACTGAGATGAGTGAAAGTTCTTTTCACAGAATCACAGAACCATTTTTCTATGGAAAGAATTATTTACTACTAATTCAGCCTGCCATAATCTCCTCCTCCTTTCCAAAGTCCATATGTAAACAACCACCGCTTATTCCTCACATTAGTTAAATAAAGATTCCATGATCTGGAGACAGGGAGTACAAATGACTCTGAGGTATTCAGGTCTATCCAGAACAAGTTTACAACCACCTTCTCCAAACCAGAATGTCCAAATTCAACTATCTGGTCCGAGGAAGGAAAGGAGGCGGGAAGGGACATAGAGTAGGAAACAGGAGGTAATTACAACAACAAAATGATTTGTCAAAAATTTATCTTATCTTTCTTATCTCAAAAAAACACGTCACATCTTTTCCCTAGCCTAAACCAGACATAAAGACAAATACATTTTTTAAAAAATCCTTCGCATTAAGCTAATATAGCAGTAATCAGCAAGGCAGTCATACAGAAAACAAATATCCTCGTTATGTAGAAAATGACTTATCTGTAGTATTCCAAATAATCGCTTGAGTATAAAGCCATATTCTTCATACAGAAAGTAGATGTTTATGCATATTTTAGCAGCAACCTCCCAAAAGGCTTCACCGAAAGTCTCCTTGGGAGAGAAAACAAATTTCTCCAAAATATTCTGAAGCAATCACAAAGAAATAAATCTGCACTCCAGAATTGCTCTCAGAGAAAGTGTGTCAAGGGCAATTTCTAAATGTATTTCTCCCAGCTGTTTCATAACCTAAAAGGAAGGATCCTTCATTGAAAAGAAGAGTGCATTCTGAATCCAACCTAATCCTGACACCTTCAGGCTGTTGTTTGAGCAAGTATTGGAAATTTCACATAGAAGGGAAACATCATCCTTTATTATTGAAATGCTGCTGGTCTACAGTGCATTGAAACTTTCGTACATTCTGCTGCAAAGTAACCAAAGCAGAGGCATCACCCTTGTGCTTCCAAGTTGATAATTAATATCTCACTTTTCTAAAATTGACAGTATCTCAAAATCTGCTTCTTGATACTTGAGAAGGGATCATAACATACACTCAGCCAGGGGGTCCAAATGCTAAGAAACAGCTTCCACAGTAGTCTTTTCAAATGACAGTAAGAACCTAGAAATTATGACTGAGCCTTCCAAAGAAAGGGCAGATACAGCCTGAACAGTAAAGAGGCAGTACACAAGAGAAGGTTAGTTTGATGGTTCTTCAGGTTGTAAGGAATATACAAACCCTGATTAAAAGGAAGTCTTGATTGCAAAGCCTGGTTGGTTTGTCAGAGGAGGTAATCTACACTGACAGAATACTCTTTAACTATGCACAGTGGAATATATTGTTCCTATCAAAATAGAAAGAACAGGCTTGGGAACTATGTCACCCATTGAGCAGAGAATTAGTTCCAAAAATTCTGTGGATAGCTTTTCAAAGTCTTATTGAACATCTTTCTGCTTTTGCTAGTGACAACTCTGGGCAAGACAGTAAGCCATATTCTCATGGTGGAACTGAATGTGCTCTTGCCCAAACAGGACTATGTGTCTGGCCCAATCCTCAGCTAGATTCCTAGGAGTCAAATATTCTTGGTGTTGAAATTTTGTAAATATAGATGCCATCTGATATTACGTATTGTTAACAAAAACTTCCAAAGAGCAATTTTTCACATTTAGATGGATTTAAAGTGAGTCGGAGGCTTTTATTTTTTCTTTCAACTTTCAAGTAAAGTACATTCTTGGGTTTTTTGCAAAAGCAGTTTAACACAGCTACAAATAAACTCTCAACAGATGAAATATTACTGTGAAAATTATATATTCTGTAATGTAATACATAAACTTGGAACATATCAGAGTATACAAGAAGGAAATTAAAGAAGCAGATAGTCCTGGAAATCAGAATTTCTCCAGCTAAAGAAGCTGGAATCTGTAGAATGGTATATCGGTGTCTAGAGAAATTAAGGTCTAATAGTCATGGAGTACACAACCAAATGATCCATAACAACACCTAGGTCAGCAGTTGAGAGCACCTTGCTCTGCTTGTACAGATCCTTGGCTGAAAAATATGAGTGCAAGTGAAAGTAGTCAGAAGTGTTCTTTACCTTATCTATTTGTCAGATTGGTATATATATACTCCGCTATGACCTATTTAACAAAAAAAAAAAAAAAAAAACAAACCTCAAGGCAAAAAAAATCTCTCAAGGCGAAAAAAAAATGTTAATTGCAGTAAGCACTCAAGATTTTTCTTAACCTCCCTTCTACGAGTTCTCCATTATCTCCAAAGTGGGCAAATAGATCTCTGTCTAAAGTATTGGATTCGTATTAACAAAGATTTAGAGGATTTAACCATAGAAGCATCAAGTGTTAGAAGAGACAAGAACTCAATTTCTATTTTTCGGTTTTCTAGTTATGTGCATATCATTAACCTGCTCTCATTTGTTCCCACTCCCAGTTGCTACCAGTAAATTGTGATTAGGCTCTTAAAGGACCAAAAGAAGGTTTGATTTTTTATCTGTTTTTTGTTGGGGTTTTTTTTTCTTCTGGCTATTTACCAGGTATTGCTAAGCTTTGAAACATTTTCAGCTGAACAGTGCCAATTCTTAGTAACTGCAAACCATGTTTTCTTGGTTTATGTGAGTTTAGGGCAGATTATATTTTAAAGGAAAAATTAAAACTTTCAGAGAATTTCAATAAAAAGGTAATTTGTTTAAATTGTTTTTGAATCAGTTACATTCTAAAGCTTTTAGGTCACTATTTTCAAAGAGAGACACCATAGGCTTTCCCATATACGTATATATATATATTCATATGTAAATATATTTTTATGAAATCTCTCAATTATGTCTAGATTTCAGAACCTTTCTGCCACACACTTCTCCACTCTGCTTTTTTTCTGTCTTTCTTCAGGCCCTGTAGATAAAGTGCTTGTGTGGTCATCATAGCTGTTGAAAATAAGGCTGCACATCTGTGGATTTAAGTGAAAAGTCCCCAAAGAGGCCAGTTCTGTTCTACCTCTACTCTAAAGGTTTCTGATACGTTCAAAATAAAAAAGGAAATTGAGTCAGAATTTGCATTTTGGAATTGAAATCGGAATATTTTGACTGAGGGACACCATTGACATATGTTCAATCTGACTCACGGAGACTTGAGTTCAGATTTCTATCCTGCTCCTTTAGAGCGGAATTTTTCATCACAAGTTTCTCTAGCTTCAATGCATCAGAGAACACATTACAAAGTTTTTGGTTCTAAATCTACTGTTTTAGTCACAAGATAAGACCAATTCTTGCTGTTAAATCTCTAAATGAAATTTCCTTTCTAAGCATGACTCTCTGCATCCCTTTCTGCAAACGCTGGCACAAGGAAATTAATTCCATCCCTTGATACATAAAAGAGTTAAGAGCTTTCTCCAAAAATGGACCTAGTCAGAAATGCTGAGCATCGGCTGTTACTGACCAGAGTGGAAGCTGCTGATGCTCAGAAACTCTGAAAAACTTATTAGGTTCCTAAATATGTATTTTGACTCCTGGCTTGGCTCAAGGGCTAAAGAAAGAATTAACACTGACAGGTTCCCAAGGAGATATTGCTGCCAGAAGGACAATTTCCTCTAAACTGGTTAGCAGAAGTCCAAATAAATCTGTCTTCAATGAAAGTTTTAAAAACAAGACCATGAATGCTGTGGCAGGGTAAATATCCTTGATAATCTTGGCAGTCCAGAAAGGAGAAAGAAAAGCTGAACCTGGAAGAAATATGGGAAGGGCTATTCTGAAACAGAGCTTCAGTCTTTCCATCAGGTACCCTATTTCTAATATTGACCACTACCATCTGCTGCAGATAAAGACTATAAAACCCTCTATTAAAGCAGCTCAAGCTCATCAATTAGCTTACACTTTAAGACATGTCTTTACAAATCTTGGGGACAGATAAAGCAAGAGGAAAGATTCTGAGCATTTTATTTACCTGTAGAATTACCCTTCTTTTCTGGAATCCTGCTTGTCCTGCTTCTAAGTACTTTGATATAAAAGCTAGACTGCTATTTATGTGTTTTAAATGTTTTGGGAGAGTTTTACCACATGTTTTTACTCATTTCATCCATTGAAACCACTATTTACGAAGTTAAATCCAGTAGAAGAAAGAAAATCAAATTGATTATATACACAGAACCTTACACAGATCTATATAGCACTAGCATAAACCTTTCCTTCCAAATTAAATAAAAATATTAGGCTTACATGGGACCCTTGATGGGATTCAGCTGCACTGTTCTGCAATGCACATGTAAAAGTGGAAGAGATAAGTGTTTGGTGTGAATGTCGTAGGCCTTCATTCCTCTTGCTATTTTTTGCCATAATCTTTTTTTTTTTTTTTTAACATCTTGGAAACTCCTTCCAAGTTTTATTTCAGCCAAACTTCTATATTAGGCTGCTTTAAGTTTAGTTCCCTTTAGCATTTACTCTGTAGTGTGCTCACTACTTGGAAATGCCGTCATTTGCTTGAAGGTAAGTTCTTTGAACCTAATTTTGAAGATAAACAATGTTCTCCTCATTCAACTTTCCAGAGCATTTCAAAATAGCTTTCAGATCTGAAATAATGAACAATTACTATCCTTAGTGGAATTCACTAATTGCATGATTCATGTGTAACACAAGATTCATTCTTTCTTTGTATTGCTACAACTGACTTTATTTTTCCTGGTTCTATCTATAAAATTTTCAATTGTAAATTCTATTATTGAACAAATTTACCTTGGCACATGCACTTTCTTGAGAATAAGAAAACTCTGAAAAGGCAAGGTGGCATTCAAAACAGAAAATGTTTTTATCATTATCCTGTTTCTCAGTGAGTTTCATGTGGATTTTTTAATGCAACCGAGGCAAGACAAGAGTAAATTCATATGACTTAGTGAAAGAACAAAAGAAAATTAAGAAAAAATTTGGACTGGGATCCTGAACTGCAGTTTTAATGACTAGATTTCTATAAATTCATAAGGGTACCCCCTGCCTGTCAATTTTCGCAATACTGAAGTGCCTTCACAAAGCTGGTCTGAGTGATTTTAAGCTCTCAAAACTGCAGGTGAGCAATGCTGGGGATTGCTTAGCTAGCAAGCCACAGTGCTTTGTAATTCCAGGGGAAAAAAAAAGGAAAAACAACAAAGAAAGAAAAGAGAAGTTAGAGAGCCTTATAAATTTATCAGTGGTTACTGAAACAGAAATTAAGCTAGGTTTCTTGAAAGTAAATATATCACATTAAGTAAGCAAAAAAAAGTACCGTTGGCTTTTTTTTTTTTTAAAGTCAACTATTACTGTCACATGACTCACAAATTGCCCCAAAAAAGCTCTTTAGGCTCACATATCACAAGGGCTGGCATAACACAGACCAGAGGAAGAAGTTACTCTCCCAGTCTTCCTGAGACCCTCTCTGCTTTCAGGAGTGATTGTGGTACCCCCGTCTGCCTTTTCCCAGTGGTGTAATTCACATAAAATATTTTAAATAGAAAAAATTCATATTCATAAGTCTTACTTACATTTATGGAGTCTTCTATATCTATCTATAGCTTTTTCTTTTTCAGATCATCTCAGGTTTTACTCCATCATGCTTTCTGTTTCAAATCTTTGAGTTTCATGAAAGAGCAGTCAGATTGGATCTCCACTTCCACCAAGTCCTCCTCCCAAGTGCTCAGTGAGACTAGTAAGCATTGTCTGAGGCCCAGGAGCTGACAGAGTTAGGTGATCTTTCTTTACACATTAGTGTAAAGTGGCTAACTACCTTTTGGTAAGAAAATCTGATTAAAAACTGCAAGCCAACAACAGTCCCACGGGGAACCACAAAATAGATTTGGCAGCTCAAGGTTTTAATTATTGACTAAAACTAGAACTTACAGTGGGCAAAAAAGCAAGGGTCCATCTGAGCTCTTGCTACCGAGTCTGGACAAGCCCAAGGGTTGCCTGCATTTTGGTAATGCTGGAAAGGGACAGATTTTCTCATGCTTGTCCCCTCAGACTTCTTCATTTGGCTGACCATGGGCAGACAGCAGCTCGCATGAACACCTGGCCAAACTTGTAATAGGTGTCCTTTTGCAGCTTGGGTGAGAGCTGGAGAGTCTTCTGGAAGTGACTGTGGTGCCATGGGCTGCCATTGACCTTTGGCTCCATCGTGTTGTTTCAGCTGAAATTCCCTCTGGGTGCTGCACAGTCAGCCACAGCAACCAGCTCCACCAATGTCACCGCTGGCTCTGCTGCATCCCCAACCACTCTGGGTTTGAGCATAGCACTGTCATTTTCTTGGTTCCTGGATAAAGAGCTCTTGTCCTATTCTGCTCCACTTCCACATGAAAAATAGGCTGGCAGGGGAACAGAGCACAGCTGGGAGCCTTGTGTGGGGCTTGAAATGTCAAACAGGACACTCTTTCTGTGGACACACGTGGCCACAGGTATCTGCTCTTTATCTTTTACCTCCCACAGTTGTCTCTGCATATGGGCAAAGACAAGAAACAGAGTCATCCCCCAAGGAAAGCATTTCCTTCAACATTAATGAGGATTTTGCAGAAATCCCTCAGCTCCCACAGCCTGTGTCCTTAGGACTGATCGCTCTACCTGCTATGAAATCAGACGCTTGGGAAAGGAGGAGGAGGAGGAGTGTTAACTGGAAAATAAAACTCAGATGAAACATAGCACCTTATGACAAACATGACTACATTTCATATCTTAACTGCACTGACTTTTTGCAAGCCTAAGAATTAGATGTATGAGGGTACTTTTTTCCTCTGTTAATCATATTTAACCTTGCCTGATATGTATTTTCAATGAAATTATTCTACTTTCTAGACAAGTTATCCTGAGTTTACTCAGCTTTAATCTGAAGCCAATATTCTGACTTGGTTTTTTTTACTTCATCTCTTCTGTATTACTATAGTTCAACCACTTCACCACAGTTTAAAAAAAATGAGAGAGGGAGAGAGAGAGAGAGACTTAAAGAGTTCAAATATTTATTGATTTTCAAAAAAAAGGAGGAAGTAGAAGGGGAAATGTAGGAATGTCCCACAGTTTCTCAGAATTTATGGAGATCTTATATACTCATAAATCCATGTGTTCCTTTGTTAGACAAACAGCCCTTCTGAGATAAACAACCTAACTATTCTTGAAAAAAAAACCTTTTAACTGCATAGTCCTCAGAAGAGAAAAGCTTTTAAATGCTTTTGAACAGTGGATTGGAGTAATTGGTGGAACAAATATTTAATAGGAAGTTCAGGCTTTTTTATTTGAATTTATTTGAATCTAGCTGCACGTCACAGGTACTAATTTGGTAGATGTGAGTCTGTTGTGAATATTATAGGGATTTGCCCATAATACTCAAACTGTCTTCTACAATCTGCAGTCCCTGATTAAAAGAGTGGCATGGCAACATGGTTGCCTTTATTAAACAGAGATCTTTGATGAAACCTGATTCTTATAAGTGATGTTAGTCTTGTATTATATTTATTACATGCAGTTTTAAAATAACTATTAGATAACAGATGCATTGTCAGTGACTGTATTTTTGCAACTCAAATCTACTCTGGATCATTCCATTTCTCGGTGACCCCCCCACACTTCGCACCTGCAGAATTACTGTGAGGGACTGTAAAAAATTGTTGCATTTTCATGACATAACATCAATATTAAATACTCAAAGATTCTTACTGTGTTTATGATTTTGAATGACCAAGGAAAGAAACAGAAGGGGTGGAAAGATTTATTCCTGCATTTACTTCTGCAGCATTATTGTCATATTTTAGTCAGTTTAACACATTTTAAACATAGAGAAAATGTTAACATGCTACTGAGAAAATTATCAGTGAGTATTGAAAGTAGGTAGCCATTGGAAAATATCCTAATTAGTCTTCTATAGAGTATTTTCAGTCTTTTCTTGGAATATAGTCCCTTCATACAGAACAGACACTTCTCTGTATCCCTTCCCCATGTGTGTGTGTACATACAAGTGTGCAGACACATATATGCACAAATATACATATGTGCACAATTCCGGTTCTACTATTTCTAAACTTTCTGCACTGAGGAATAATATGTATGCAGTTTAATTATTTCTCCTCAGTGAGTAACTACAATCAGCAGCCATTTTGCAAAGGTTAGAAGTTAACCCTTCTCTCCATGGCATGATGACTATGGAACTGCTTTTGTGGCCTGGGTACAATTAGGAACATGGCTATAGATTCAGATTACAGAGGGGAAGGAAGAGCTGCTCAGAACAGAGCATCTCTGCTAGAAAAAATTGACTGGTGGCCACAGTTCAGCTTCTACGTATTTCTTAACACTTTCCTGCTCTTGAGTCAGGATGTGTTATAAAATCACCTTGCAAATCAGAAAAATTTTGATGGTTTAAACACTTTTAAAACAACCTCTTGCTCATAAACTACAGGCCAAACACCAAGGTGTTTATTCATAGAGTTGAATCCTACTGAGCATTAGCTGGCATACTACCTCACACTACTACCCACAAAAGCTGAATGCATGCTGTGGCCGTTTGAGATGTTCAGCACCTTGCAAAGCCATGTGGGCATTCAAGTTAGAAAAATTATGCACTGGTACGCAGTTGTACACAATATAGATTGTAGGATGATGATCTTGTTCCACTGATTTTGGCAGAAAAATGCTTGCTGGCTTTGACAAGCACAGATTTAATCCCAGAACCTGAAACATCTCAACAAACCAGTCAAATTTCAGTATAAAATGTCTAAACGTATGTTTTATGAAGCCACTTTTATGTTTTCTGTCCCCCTTATCTTGTGTCAACCAAAAATTCATAATACCAATTTTGACTGAAGGCTGGCTTTAATTACAATTTCTTTTACAGGTCTCAACTGCTTTTTGTATCCTGGGAAATGAGAGCAATTCTTTCTATCATATTCAGAAAGAAAATGAAAAGGTTGGTAAATGTATAAGTAATTTTAACTGATTCATTGATCTGAATACTTTTAAAGTAATACAGTAAGTATTTCTGTCACACTTTGAAGTTAAGCTTGGAGCTCAGTTACATCCCTTAGGGTTATTTTATAGCCATTAAGAATGTGTACCTTTTATCTGGTGCCTTCAATTAATTGAATTTCAAAAATATTCTCAAATGTTTTTAGAAAATCATTTAGTTCCTGGAGGACATTCCTGTGTGATTTATTGTTACAGTAATTAAAAGCAGTGAGTATTACACTGGTCACTGTTGGAACTCCTGTCTGCCTTTGGCTATATTTTGGTTTAAGTTAAAACGTATACTGCACTTGAGAGACTTGTGAAGGGAGGCAAGAAAAAAAATTAATTCTTTTCAGATTGCTTCAGAATTTTGGCATACTTAGAAATAACCTCTTAAAGTGATCACAATGATATTTACATGATAATTATATGCAAGCACAATTAAACTTCTATATTAAACAATTAAATAACGCTTTTCCTGCTATGGTAAATTATTTCTGACTACCCATATTAGTATTCTGTAGTTCTAATCGGTGCCATAAATAATTTTCAGTTTTACACATTCTGCTCTGAAGCAATTATTAAGAGCTCTCAGGAAAAGTTAAAACAGCTAATGAAAATAATTAGCAGAAAAAAATGATGGTTCATCCTGCATTGAAAGATAGCCCTAACTGAAAACTATATACACTGCTTTAATTGTGTCTTTGTTTTCTGAGGCACACGCAGCTCTCTTCTACAATTCTTTTTGTGCCAGAAGTGATCACTCACAAGTAGCATTTCACGGAACTACTCACTCATGGGAAGATCAGTGGGATTAAACCTGAGGTCCACTGCTGTTAATTGTATAACATGGAGGAATCTACTCCTTCTGTGCTGCCCTGGAACCCCTCCTCAGTAGCATGGCTCACCTGGGCAAGGTCTGCAGGCTCAGGCTGCCCGTCCTGCTCAAGCAAAGCCACAGTGCAGGAAGGAGAACTTGGTGCCACTGACTCACTCGGTATCTTCTGCCTTTTCAAGGTCTTCAAGGAGGGTTGAAATGGCTGAGCTTTTAAGCATTTAAAATTATGCTCGTTTCCTGCTGAAAAATAATTCTCTCTACTCATCCATATTTTGATTACACTAAGACAGCTTTAGCTATTTCTCTAACCACATCAACACTTTTTTTTTTTTTTTTTTTACCACAGAATAAATATCTTCTCAAAATCATGGGCTCACAAATGGAATTATGGTAATGCTTGCTTAGAAAATATTGAGAAAATAATTATGAGCCTATATCATTGAGGATTACAAAAGACCAACCAATGATCACACAGAATCTGAAAATAAATGTGTTTTGTCAGCTTACGCACGCATTTGTGATAAAAGTATAGTTGTACAGATCAGTACAATGCAGGTCAGTACCAGATAAACATTTCACATTTAAATGTACACACTGAAGTCATTGTTCAAAGTAATAACCTAGCCTTTTAATAAACCATCCTTTTTCCACTGAAATGCCTAAAGGTTTTCTAATGTGTATCAGTCTTTTGAACATCACATAATGAATTTAATGTGAGAAAAGGAAAAGAAATGTACCTGTATGGATTCCCCACACATTAAGATAAACCTTGTTGCTTTGAGGCTAGCATAAAACTTGACACCCAAACCAGATGAAGAGAAAAAATAGTTCTAGTGAAAATCTGATTTCTATCCATATATTTACTAAATTCTGAATTATATTGGCTTTCCTCTGAAATTATTACAGTTACATAAATTATCTCAGAGGTTTTGTGATTCAGCTAATGTGTTTCTAGGACCTTCATAATGTGCATGAGTTATGAAACAAGCATTAATATATTATTCCTTGACGAGGTGTGATTTAATAACCTCTACAGGAAAATAAAGGCCAAAAAAATTAGAGATCAAGCTAGTGTTTTCTCCCATCTGATCTCTTAGAAAGTAGGTCTTCAAAGAACAGCCACGGTGCTGCAGGAATTGACACTGATGATTAAATTATATTCCCTTTCTGAATGGAAGTATGTGGTGCTATCACCAGTGCTGTTTGTCTAATGACATGGAAAATTAAGGTTTTTAACCACTTGGTGTAATTTAATGACAGCCTTTTCACTGCAGAGAGAGAATTGGTCCAGCTACAGGAATGGGAAAGAGTTACAAAGAATGCCAGGAGAGGACCAACACCATTTCTGCCATGAAAAGAGCACCTATTAGTAGTTTAAACATTAAAATGGTTGAAACCTTAGTAGTATTAGTCATTCAAAAAAAGAGAGGGGGAAAGAGAATTTGTAACGTCATGAACAACATCAAGCAAAATCTACAAATGCTCTTTCGGCCATGGCCCATGATTTTTTGGGAGTCCTTCCCAAAAGCTTCTGCTCTGGTTACAAGCACCTTCCCTGATTTATTGGTGACCTACGTTCCCTTTGTGGTTGCATCCTTCAGATCACTATGGCTGACTTGCATGCATGTCTACTGGGATTCCAGCCCTTTTCAGTTTGATCACCCTCCTGCCTGGCTAGGCTGGTCTTTGTCAGAAAGCCACCACACTTTCTGGAGTATAGGTCAAAGTGGCAATGGGTGGCAATTTCCAAGGTGTCAGGTCGACATGAGCAAATTGGAAAGGACAAGCTCAAGAGTGTGCTCGCTTCCTTTAACCACCATCGCTGAAACGGTAAAAAAAAAAGCTGATCACGTGGAACTGAGGTTGCTGTATTACAGAAGATACACATATGTACCGTTACTGGTGGTGGGTGTTAATATAAAAAATGTTTTTTTGAACGATGCGTCCTGCCCTTGAACGTCATAGCAAACTTCGAGGGGATGAGGGCAGGCAGCTGCATCCCGCACCCCCAGCACCTCACCACAGCAGTTCCCCTCTGCTGCTCTGCCCCAACACACGAGCTGAGCCGGGCGGGCGGCTGGACGGGGCTCTCGGAGGGGTCCCCCCGCGGCGGGGCGGGGTGAGGCGGGGAGGGGGCTCCCCCCGCAGGCAGGGCGCTGCCCCGGGAGCTGGGCCCCTCTCCGCTCTGGGGCTGCCTGCGGCCGCGCAGCCGGGCCGAGAGGCAGCCCGGGGGCAGCGCCCGCCAGACGGGCCTCCCCGGGGGAAGGATGGGAAGGCCCGGAGGGGCCGGGCTGGGCCGGAGTCAACGCACCCGCCTGCTGCGCTGCCGGGGGGACTGGGGGCAGAGCCCCGCCGGGGGCTGGGAAACAGAGCGATGCCCCCGTCCCGAGCCACGTACCCCTCGTCTCTCCGACGGGCAGGGCAGCCCCGGGAGGGCCCCGACATCCGCGTCGCTGTGGGCTCGTTACTCTGCTTTAAAATGCAAAGGCTCGCGGCGTGATTGGCTTTCTGTTTACAAGTGCAGATGGGGCGAAGGCGCACGTTTGCCTTCTCCGTGTGGTTTCCCCGCCTTGGAAGCTGCAAGGGCAATCCGAGGAGGGAGAAAGGGGAAACAGACGATTTCCCAGTTTCAGCATTCATCAGATTTACCCTGTCATTGCACTACAAGGTGTGGCGTGTGTCGAACATTAGGAGCACGGGTCCATGCAAACGACACGGGCACGGAAGAGCCCTAGCAAGAATAAATCTGTCGATGTACAGATGTTCCCTATTAACGTTATTGTTCAGCCTTTGTGGTTACGGTGGGAAGACACCGGATTAAAAATTCCCATTGCTACCCCACCTCTCTTGAACCTTTCTCCCCGCACCTCTTTGTCTTTGCTTAATTAGGTGGGATATAATATTCTCTTTTTCTCCCCTGTCTTAGTGCGACGTCTGCCCAGGCTTACGCCTTTAAACAGGAACGATATTGATCCCTCCTCCCCCTTCTGTCAATTCCGATTTGTCCCTTTTCGTGCTGAACAAACAATTAAGCACAGAAAGTACCGGCTGAGCGGTAAAACTTCGCATGCGACATACCCCGCAGGGCTACTCGGGCTCTGCCCGGCCCCGGGGCAGCGGGCAGGAGCCTGCGCCGGGTCCTGGCGCCCGGGGGTGATGGGGGCTGCACACTGGGGCAGGTATTTAAGACCGGGGGCTCTCTGCCGGCTTCCCTAGCCCAGGCCCGAGTAACTTAACCGCAGGAGAGAGCGGCGACAGCAGCAGGCTGCGGCTGAGACCGAGCGGGACCGGTGGGCTGGCGCAGGAGAACGGAAAGGAGAAGCGGGAGCAAGAGCTCCTGCCCCGACCTGCCTGCGGCTGCCGCCTCCCCCGCTCCGCTGCCTCCCCCGGGGGAAGCCCCTGGTGCCCGGGCAGCCCCGGCGGGCTGCTCCCAGTGCGGACGGCGAGAGGGGGTCTGGCCCCGGGGTCTCTGCCGGGAGCGGGTCCCCGGGTCCGGGTGCGGATCCCCGGGTCCGGGCGCTGCCGCGCCACCCCCCCCTCCCCGAGCAGCCCCCGGCAGCTCCGTGCTGCCCGGCTGGGCCGCGCTGCCCCGGGGCGATGAATGGAGGCCAGGGCAGTGGGTGGGCAGGTGGAGGTGCCCGTCCTCTGCGCGCAGGGCTACACGGCCGCCCCAGCCCGCCTCCTCAAACGGGAGGGAAACAAAGACGGCGAGAGAGGCAGGGAGAGTTGCTGCAAGTTTAGCTCCTTCAGTCGTGACTCGCAGAGATAAATGGTAGTTTGGAGGTGCGCGCAGTTAATCAGCGCTCCGGCTGCCTTACAGCCCGTGCAACCCGCAGATCATTAGGTTAAATGGAGGACATTCCTGTCCTTCCAGAATCAATGCAATTATTGTTGGCAACAAGGACAACAATTGGAGTGGCAGCACTAATTTTACTAACCTGCTATTAATTATGGTGTCCCCCACGCCCCAGACGGCGTTTATAACCCGCGGAAGCAAGCGGAGCTGGCTGCTTCTGGTTTAAAACGGGGAAAGTTGGAAGTGGAGTGCCTGGTCGTGTTGGAAAGTGTTAATCAGTAGGAAAGAGTGTGATCAGTGGAGCTATTCACTTGAACGTCACTCTGGTACGGGGGGTTAGTGAAGTGGCTGTGGCGCCTGGGGACCGGCAGGTATGACACGCTGAGCCATGTCTGCGCCAGCTCACCGCAGCTCCCCGCCAAGCCAGCCAGCGCGGACGGGAGCAGAGAAGCCTTGCCATGGCACAGCCGCTGCTGAGAGGTTTTAACAGAAGCCTGGCGTGATCGCAGGTAAAAAAATTCTTCTTGTTTCGGTGGTGATGCTTCTGTCTGTATCTGTCTCTCTACGGAAGCGGGGGGTGGGGGAGCGATGGGGGTTATTCCCCCCTCTCGGAGCCTGCTTTAGCAGCAAGGCAGCTGAAAACGAACTGCTGGAGGGAAGATAAACTATCTGTGATGAATCATTTGGCTTTGTGCAATCTTTACCTAGGACAGAGGGCAAATGTGTTTTAACATATGTGTGTTATTTCTTGGGAAGCGGGTGTGGATGTGATATTCAGCGAGCGCTAAGGTAAGGTATAGAGTCAAACTTTCTGGATTTTAGGGCAAACTTTAAAAGGCTTAGAATTTGACCTTACGAGCAGGAAAGTTTTCTCTTCGCAGGGAAGTATGTTAAAGCTATCTGCTGCCAGACAGCTTAGAGGCGGTGGCGTTTGAATGCCTACGAGTCTGCGGCACTGGGGGCACAGGAGCTGCAAAGAGACCTTCCAGAGTCTTTGCTTTGCTAGTGAGAGCGCAGTGCGATGCTCTGCTCCTGGCAGGCGGATGTGGATATGGTGTAGGGTGCATCTAGCCACGCAGCAGCTGTCCAGGTCACAGCGTTTGCTTCTCTTGCTGAAAAGTTTTCTCTCTCACTGTGTGTGCGTGAACGCATGCGTTGGCTCTAGCTCTTAAGTGTGAAAAGTTAATAAATACGAAGAACAGAGTGAGCTTGTGAGGCCTTTCCGCTTTAATCTAGATTGTTTGCCAAGAGAATTGCAGACTTACAAAATGAAACCATTCAAACAGATAGCTTTGAACAACTGATTTTACGTGTAATCTGAGCAAATTAATTAGCTGCGCCTTCTTATGCAACTGTTATGTTTGTCGTCATAGCTCTGCCGATCACAAGCCATTGCATAGTCTGTGCAGGTTGGCAGTTTCAGCTCGCTGTCCCTCGATTCACAGTGCAGGAGATGCAATTACACCTCAGATGGGCTCAGAGAAAACAATCGTATTTACTGTCCACAGCGAGTTTATGGGAGCTAATCTACTTGAAAATGTTGTAGGCTGCCCTCGGTTCCATGTCAGATCCCAAATGGGCAACATGTAGAGCTTCACAGCGTTTGTCAGCCGGTGTCAAGGCTGCTTTAAATCTGTAACGTGAAAACAAAGCAGTCGACTGAAAGAGCTCACTAAAGTCTGTTTAGCCCATAAGCAAATTCTGTCACTGAAATATTTCCAGGAGTGGCAAGAACCCCTCAAAAAGAGGAGGTGATGAAAATGCAGATAGTAAAAGTGTAGCAGCATTAACTGCCTCTAAATCTTGTCCCTGAAGACGTCCATCAAAGCATTAGTCCTGAAGAGGTTCTCTGTTTTACCTGCTGTGGCCTGTTCCGGCATCACAGCGTTTCCTTCTCGTTTCATGCTTTTATGATAAAACTTGTAGGAAGGTTGGCTCCAGGTTCTTGGAGAAGAAACTCATAACCCTTGGAGAAGGACTTGGTTGGGCTTTGGCTGTAAAATACTTGCTTGGCCAGATGGGCAGGCTGGCCCTTACAAGAGCATTTCCTATCGATCGCGATGGGTTCTTTTGCTCAAACTTTGGAGAAAGAAGTGTGTGTTTCTCTTTGTCAAAAGCTGTTCACTGCTTTGTACAGGAAAGGGGCTTTGACAAGGATCAATTTTTATTGCATAGCAAAGACTTGCATTTTCCAAATGCTTAAGGATATAGCGCATAGCATTAAGCGTCTTTGCCTGGATTTGGACAGTGTTACGTTGTTTATGTGCAGGAACCACAAAGGTTATTTTAAATCGTTGTGGGGCTTATTGCATGTTTGTGTACGCTGGCACCAAAAGTTCAAGATGAAATATAATTATGTTGAGTCTCTAATCAACAAAGGGCCATTATTTGTACATTGTGAGTGAAACAAGACATGAACGCTGGAGGAAGATCTAATGTCAGCTTTTAATGTTTAAGGTTATTAAGAGTTTAAGGTTAAGTTTGTTGTTGTTTTTGTTTTGGTGGTTTCTTTAATTACTGCTTTCTAGGGAATACAGATTGGAACTGGCACGAAGCTGACTGGGGGTAAAGTAATAGAGCAGGCAAGCTGCAAAGAAAAATGACAAATAATTATCATGATTAATACAGGAAAGTTCAGTGCAAAAATGGGCACCAGAGTATTTGTATGGTGCAGTGAAAGACAACTGTGATATATAAATAGACAAGGACTATAAATATTGAATTTCACCTTGTATTTTAAAGTTTAATAGACTCATCTAAATATCAAAACCTGTAGTCTTCTGTGGGCCACTGCGGAGCTGACATCTGCAGTAGTATCAAAAAGAGGGAAAGAGGAAAAAAAAATCCCCACCACACCAGGACATCTCCCAAAAACTATAGCCTGGAAAACTGAGAGGACTTTTCCAGGCAGTTTTAGCTCTCCCAGCTAATTATAGTGCTTTACACCAAGCCGCTCTTGAGATAAGTGCGACTGTTTTCTTCCTTCACACCGGTGAGTTATACTCCGGGGCTTAAATAAACATCCCCCAGCGCCATCAGCGCAGGAGGCAGAACGAGCAGCACCAAACGGTGCCTGCAGAGCATTGTGTGAGCACCGGGTGGCTTTTCTTCCCAAACAATGCAATAGCCCGTCAGTGCGTCGCAGAGAAGGAAGCTGCTTGTAAATAGTAGCTTAAAGTATCACTATATCCTGGCAGCACCGGGGTAGCAGGAGGAATAAAGGAACGTTTCTGTAATAGAACCCTATGGCTAAGTTATTAATATTCCCAGAAAGAAGAACGAATTAGCATTTCAGGTGAGGAAAGAATAAGCACTTTCTTCCCCTCCAAAAATCAATACAGAAGTCAAACCCGATTATTAATGTCATTTGATTCCCGTTCTTTATACCTTTCTCCCGGCTACAGATACTGAGCTGTCAGGATAATTTGCATGTACTGTATCTGATATCTTTTATTTGCAAACACTCTAAAGCGCCATAAAACGCCGCTCGTTGTAGTCTAACTCAATCCGAGAACTAGTATTTTCATCTGTAAATTAAAGCAATTACGCAGCAGATATTATATTATGTGTACTGTGGTCTCCAGATAGTCATCAATCACCCTCAATCGAGCTGTCAGTGTGGGCAGATTCGTTTCTGGGAGGCAGTCTTCCAGCTGGGGAGAAGAAGAGAACATCATCATTAATTAGAGTGTGACCCTGGGGCTATTCACATGTCTGAACCCAGGAATCTCTCCGAGCAAGTCTGCACACCACGGAGCAGCGTTCAACTGCACCAGCAGCCGAGCTTCAGCCTCGGAGCTGACTCCACTTCTTCCATCTGCCCGGGTGGTAGCTGGCCCTCGAGTTGGGGATGCTGGGGCTCCGGGCCACCTTCGCCGGACTGTGGCCCCAGCATCTTCGCCCCGTTCCGGGCCGGCCTCTGCCTCCGGGCGGCAGCACGGAGCTTGCCCCCCCCTCTCCCCGAGGGGAAGTGTAGAGGGGGTGCTGCCTGCTTGTGTGTGGGGATCCCAGCCCCCAGAGGGGGGGCAGCGGGTTGGAGAGAAGGGGATGATGGAGATGAGACTCCTTCCCAGACCCTCCTTCACTTTGGGGTCCGCCGGGAAAGAAATGTTTGCTCTTGGGTGAAAAACAGCACTTGGCGTATTTGAGTTGTACCCCCCTTCCTAATACCCCCCTCTCCCTTTTTAACCACCCCCCAGCTGTGTGCATCTTGGAGCACAAACAAGCTGGATACGGCCCTCGGCCCCGGGAAAAGCTGGCTTTTCCAGCGGAGGTTTGCCAGGGGATCAAAGTCGGTTTAACGTGAAAAGTCACGTCCTTTCAATCATATTCGCTTGTAGGGTTTTTTGTTTTGTTTTGTTCTTTTTTTTTTTTTTTTACCTGTAATCACACGTCTGGAATAAAAGCCGAAAGGAAAAGCAGGATTGCATGTCCTGTGCTTTATTGTCAGCGCTAGCGCTAATTTTAACTGTTGATTAAATCTTAAATGAAGACTCAGTCGTGTGTCCCTTCATATGTCTTGTTTGTAATTGAGACTAATTATTACTGTGGGGTGGGAAGAAGCAGCTGCTCATTAATTAATTTCTAATTAAAAGTGCTTGCCAGCCCTTCAGTGACGAAGGAGGGTGGTGGGGGGGGAAAAAAAAAAATCTTAGCTGATACAACATTGATCCTTCAGATTAAACCCATTCATTTCCTTCCCCGCAGAAATAGTTAGAAACGTTGCCAGCAGGCGTAGCCGCTGCCGGAGAGCTTTCCAAACTTTCACTCCTGCTAGGCAGACCGAGGGGAATGCTGGAGAGTCTATTTTCCACGCCGGGGGAAAGGGTTCCGAAAATGAATGTTAAACTAACAGGCAGGTTAATTTGAATAGGTTTTGCGTGACGTCAGAGGCTCGTCTCTTTTAAAACAACGTGCTTCTGAACTGATGTATTTATATCACTCCCCCGCCCCCTTTATTTTTCCATGGGTGCAAAATATGTATTTCTGCCGTCACATTTGCCAGCCTCGGAGCCCACACGTAACAATTATTTCTGTTTTGTAGCTGTAGAGGGGAAGGTGCTAAAATCACTATACATTTTTTTTTCTTTGGTTAAAAAAGAAAAGTTTAAGATTTCATGTAAATAAATTAAATGTGGTTTTCTGCTTCATCCTATAAGCATCTAGGGACCTGTGGTTACCAATCAATTGGTACAATAGAGCAGAGCCAGGCTGCAATAGCGTGCAGATCAGACGTCTCGCCTTGTTTCTAGATAACTGGGAGCCTGTGTACCATGTCATATCCTCAGTTTGGCTACCCTTACTCCTCTGCACCCCAGGTAAGACTTTTTGCCTACCAACGTTCATTGATTGAATTTCAGTCCTTATTGATTACTTCCGTCCGGGGTTTAGAGCGGCAGCGATCCTTTCCTGACTGCGGGAGCGGGAAACCAGCTGTTCGCCCCGCATCTTTCCGAGATGCTCGAGTTATATCTCGAGATGGGAAGGAACACGCGGTATTTAGGGTGTTTGGGGTTGATAACGATGCGTGGGGGAGGATTACAGAGATGAGAGTGGTGAGAAGGGGAGCTAGACAACACCCACCCCCCACCACCCCCCCCCCCGCGCTCTCTACCCCCCGGAGCGCTTTTTTCTCTTTCCCGATTAAATTCACAGTTTACCAATTAAACACGAAAGTCCTGAGGTTCGGACCGTAGAAACATAACAGGCTATTCTGAACCATCAGGTTAATGACAGATGCGTGCGCGGCTGCTACAAAACTGCAGTCAAAATAAATATGCATGAGTGGTTTAGAAAAAAGGTTTTAAAAAGCAGATGGGAAGCATTGTGCTGCACGAGGAGAAAACCGGTGTAAACCCAGTCTTGGGAGAACACACCAGAAAAGTTAGTGTTTAAAGGCAAGGGCTGGAGCAACGTGTTACAGAGGATTAAACGCCCACAGTCACGGGGCGTTTGTTTGTTGCTATGCTGAGGGTTTTTTCACTGATAAAATACTTGCACCTCTGGGTTGCTCCGGAGCGTTTTCACTGCGATTGAAGTGAAATTCGGAAGGGGAGGGAGGGGGGAGACACCCCAAAGCTGCGATCTGAGACAAACAAACAAAACCTCAACACCTAAACTTGGTGACAGTTGGGGAAGTTTCCCCCTCGCCCTCAGCGCCGCTCTCTTTCCCTCCAGTTCCTGATGAGCACCAACTCCCTGACGACCTGCTGCGAGTCCAGCGGCCGGACACTGGCCGAGACGGGGGCGGCCGCCTCCGCCCAGACCCCCGTCTACTGCCCGGTGTACGAGAGCCGCCTGCTCGCCACCGCCCGGCACGAGCTCAGCTCCGCCGCCGCCCTGGGGGTCTACGGCGGTCCCTACGCCGGTCCCCAGGGCTATGGAAACTACGTGACCTACGGCACCGAGGCGCCCGCCTTCTACTCCTTGGTAAGCCGGGACGCTCCCGCCCGTCCCCCGCGCCGCCCGCCGGGCCCCCGCTCCCCCCGCGGGCGGTGGCCGGTCAGCGAGACCCCTCCGCGCAGGGGGCAGCCCTGGGCGCTTCTGCTTCTCCTCCTCCTCCCCGGGCCAGCCCGCTTTTGGCGACAGGCGGGGAAGCGTGGCGTGGCGTGTCCAACCCTGCGGTCATTAAATATTCCAGCCCGGCACGGCTCTCACGGTAACGCAATTAAAAGTCGCACTTGACGAGATAGAGCGCTGAGAGCCCGGCCGGGCGGGTGGTTTGGGTCGGCCCAGACCCCCGCTCTTCCCAGCCAGCCTTTTTTTTTTCCCCTTTTCTTTTTTCTTTCCTTTTTTTATCTTTTTTTTTTTTTTTTTTACTTTCTGGCACCGTAACAGCGCGAGTTAATGTCTCTATTGATTTCGCTGGCAGCCGCGGCCGAGGGGCCTCCGGGAAGGTCCGGCGCGTCCCCCTGCGCCCCCCTACCGGAGAGCCGAAGGTGGCGGGGCCGGGGCGGGGGGCCGGGCCCGAACCGCGCTCTCCCCGAGGCGGGGGCTGAGGGCAGCGGCGGGGTGTCTCTTGCAGAACAGTTTGGAGGCGAAGGACGGGAGCGGGTCTGCGCATGCGGGTATCGCCCCGGCGGCTGCCTACTACCCCTACGATCACACCCTCAGCCAGTACCAGTACGACAGGTAAGTGCACACCCCCCGTTCCCCCCCGCCATCCCCACCCCTTCCCGCCCGCCCCGCAGCGGGGCCGAAGCGCGGACCTGCCCCCTTCCCGGCCGGCATCTCCCTCCCGGCCCCAGTGGTGCCGCCCCCCTTCTCCACCGAAAGGTCCCTCTCGTGCAGGCAGGCCGGCACGGGCTCCTCCGGTGGGGGGGCCGGCCCTCTCCACGAGGGCCGTCGTGATCTTTCCCTGCGCGGAGTCAGGCGCCCTGGCATCGCTGGTACTTTTATTAGTTTAAAACCAGCTCAAAACCACTTACACACTATTTCAAGCTCTGAGGCCCATTGGGCGCCGGTGACCTTTCCTGGAGGATGTGCATTAAATATTCAGTCGCAGCCCAGTGTCATCTGCGTTAGGTTTCTACAGTTTCAGGAACAAAAGGCTAGGAGAGATTACTAATAAAAGGAGTAAGAGGAAATACAGTTCTATTAACAGTTGCACCCTGGGGTCACCCAGATGTATTCTGGTTGGGGAGGACTGATCAAACAACAGGAAAGTGGGATTTCTGTGCCTTTGCAAGCTGCTAGAATTTCCCTGCTGCCCGAAATGTTGACATTGACTTTACCGCGAATACAGGCAGGCGCTTTCCTTCCACCGCCACGGCACAGCGGGGCTTTGCATTGCCTGGTGCTGCTGCCAGCTGAACCCTTCCTCCTTGCTGTCTCCCCCGGCCTGAATTTTCGAGGCAGGTCACCCTCTTAAAGCTGAGCTGTCTTCGCCAATCTCCCCGGTCTCTGGTCCATCCACCCCAAGGGGTGGGTGCCGCAGGCGAGCAGCCGGGTCCCACGTCGGGCAGGTGCACGGGGGGCGAGGGTGCCGTGTCACACTTCAGTGCTCCCCTGTGCCCGCAGGTACGGCACGATGGACGGCGGGACACGAAGGAAGAACGCCACCAGGGAGACGACCAGTACGCTGAAGGCCTGGCTGCAGGAGCACCGCAAGAACCCCTATCCCACCAAGGGTGAGAAGATCATGCTGGCCATCATCACCAAGATGACCCTCACTCAGGTCTCCACCTGGTTCGCCAACGCTCGCCGGCGGCTCAAGAAGGAGAACAAGATGACCTGGCCCCCGCGGAACAAGTGCTCGGACGAGAAGCGGCCCTACGAGGAAGAAGAGGAGGAGGAGGAGGAGGAGGAGGAGGGTTCGCAGGAAGAGGCGATGAAGAGCGGGAAAGCCGAGGGTACTCTGCTAAAACCAGGCACTTAGCGGTTCGGCCGCGGGGGCTCGGCCGCCAGCTCGGCCCCGGGGCGGGCCTTGCTTGTGGGGACGGCCTCGGGCCTCGCTCGTGGGGCGGCCGCGGGGCAGCGTGGCGCCGCCGGTGACCATGTGTCTTCTTTTTGCTGTCCCTTCCCCCGCCCCCACTCCGCAGAGCCCACGGGCAAGCAGGAGAAGGAGCTGGAGCTCAGTGACCTGGAGGACTTGGACGCCGCCGAGTCGGAGAGCTCGGAGTGCGAGCTGAGGCGGCCCTTCCCGCACCCGCTCCAGCACCCGCTCCCACACCCGGGCGGCAGCCACCCGCCGCGGGCCGCCGAGCCCCCCGCCAAGCTGCCGCCGCCGCCGCCGGCCGCCACCGGGGAGGAGGAAGAGGACGAGGCGACGGCGGCGGCGGCAGCGGAGCGGGCGCGGAGCTGCCTGAAGACGGTGGCGGAGTGCGGCCCCGACCTGCTCGGCGCCCGGCAGCGCGGCTGCGAGTCCAAAATGTGCTTCCCGCAGGGGCAACAGCTGCTGGAGGCGAAGCCCAGGATCTGGTCGCTGGCTCACACCGCCACCTCCCTCAGCCAGGCCGAGTACCCCTCCTGCATGCTGAAACGGCCGGGGGGCTCGGCCGCCGCCCCCCCGGTCAGTGTCATCGACAGGCACCAGGATTCGCCGGTCACCAACCTCAGGAACTGGGTGGACGGGGTGTTTCACGACCCCCTGTTCAGGCACAGTACTCTGAACCAAGCCCTGAGCAACACGACAGTTTCCTGGGCTACCACCAAAGGAGCCATTCTGGAAACGGGGGCCTTGGGACGCGCGGTGGGGAACGGCGCCAACGTGCTCAAGGGGCAGCTCTCAAACTTGGCCCACCATGACTCGAACAAAGAATTTCTGGCGTTTCCCAAATCAGGAAGCAAAATGTTTTGTTCCTAACAGGCCCGCCGAAGGGCGAAGGACTTTCTAACGCTTGAAGAGTCAGCTACACTGAAAAGAGACTTGCGAGAGTTTAAATTTAAATATAAAACTTTTTCCTTTTTTCTTTTTTCTTTTTTTTTTTTTTTAAGAAAAACCCCCAACAACGGAAACAAGGATTTAAAATTCCATTTGCCTAGTTCAACGGACAGACTTTGCTCATTGCTCTTCTGAAGAATTTCTTCTGGCTGCGACTTTAAGGGATCAGTGTCGTGAAAGTTATTTAATTCCATGTCCAAAAAGCACGTACTATAGCGTAGACCTACTTAAAAAGTTTACATCCGAAAGTTTACAAACGGGAAGTTTTAATCCAGATTTAATTTAAGGCATGCCGTTATTAGTTATGAAGACTTTTCGAGAGTTTTTGCTCCTGATTTCCTTGTTAGTATATAATTCACAAACAGCACTTCTACTAAGTTTACACCTACTGCACAAATTTATCTTGACAAAATAAAAAAGAATATGTTAAAAGATATGTTCACTCCAATAAATTGTCTGTTTCAGAGGTAACACAAGTGGTGGCGTTTTGCATTGTGCAACAAACACCTTTTAAGTTTTGAAATCTCCCCTCGGAGCCGGTCCCGATAATTCCAGGGACTGTCAACGGGCTGCGGGAGAGGGGACAAGCGGCTCCGCTGAGCGCTGCCGCGGGCGAAGGCAGCCGCGGAGGGATGCTTGGCCGCGTCCCGCGCTTCCCCCTGCCCCCGCGGCTCAGCGCTGCACCCTGGGGCGGGGGACGGCGGGGGCCGAGGCTGCCCGCGGAGGCGAGGCGGGCAGGGGCATCACCCCCCAACTCCCGAGCGGCGGGAGGTCTGCCCCAAAGGGCCGGGCTCGGCCGCGGCGTCGCCTCCGCCGTGCGCGGAGCAACTGATTCAGATGGAAAATGTGATCTTTTAAAGAACCGTTTTAGCTTTCCAGCTCCTCTGCCGGCGCGGAGAGCCGCTGATCCTCCATGAATATTTCAGCACTTCAGGACAGATGCGTTACCGTTTTGACATTAAATAGAGTGCAGCCAGCAAAAAGAGAGAGGGAGGAAGAGCGCTCTCGACGTGTGATTCAGGAGCACTCGCAGCCAATTTACCACTTAAATAACAGGCGTTTAGAAGGTTTTCTTTCCTCCCTCAGAACGGGAACAAACTTTACTGATCCCCGGACCGGGAGAGAGGGACAACTGCTGGAAAAGAAACTGCGAGGCCATAATAGACTCCGGTTTACCCAGCCTGGCCTAAACCCCTTGAGCTGCAGCGCCCGGCGCTGAGGGGAAAGACCGAAAGAGCCCGAAGGACCGAGCTGACACAGGACAAGTAGAAGAACCTGTTCTGCTTCCTAGCCCGCTCGCCCATCCTACCCCTGCAGCTCCCCACCAGCATCCCCCCCCCCCATCACCGAAAAAAATAAACAGGAATACAATGCGGTATATATATATACACATTTATATAGGCAACGAGGCGGCACCCAGCCAAAATACAACATAAGTCCAGCCCGCAAAGTTTCTAGAGAGACCTGTTAGTGCAAGGACTGAATAAAGGAACCCGGGTGCGGAGATCAGATCAAGCCCTTCCCCTCTCTGCGAGCAGCCGTAATTGGATTGTATCCAGTCATATTCCCTGTCATTGTATTGACTTTCGCTCTCTTGGATGATATTATCGAGATCACTGAACCCCTCTGCTGATCTGGCTGTCAAAAGGCTCAGACAGGAGCCCCCGGCCTGGAAAACGTGCATCAGCCAAGATAATTTGAAGTGAAATTTTCATTTTGACAGTAAACCCCTCAATTTCTAAAGGCTCTGCACCCGGAGAGCTCGGTGGCAGGGGGAGGCTTTACAGAAAGCCCACGTCTTACGCTGAAAAGGGCAAAAGAACTCGAATTAGTTGTAATAGATAAAAGGGCAAAAATAAAGAGTCAAGGGTACTTGACAGTAATAGCGAAAGTGGAGTCTCCGGGGAGCCGCGATCTCAGCGAAAGGCTGGGCCGGCAGGAATTTTAATGCAGCCGGGGCGGCCGGCGAGCTTTGCCTCTGAAACCCTTTAGACAAAGCAAATTATTTTCAACCAAACTAAGAAGGTGGGGATGAAGGAGGCGAGAGAGAGGGAAGGGAGCAAAGGCGAGTGTTTGGGCTGCCCTCAAACCGCTGGCGGAGGCAAGTGGGATTGGGGGAGAACCCGCTGCCTGCTGCGATGGGCATTTTGGAGCCAGGAGGGAGGTTTGTGGGTGCAAGGCTGGCTGTGTGCGCAAGGACCGGGCGAGTGACACCGGGACTCCGGTGGCTTCAGCTTCCCTGCCACTGAGGCTCTGGAGGGTAGCAGGGGACTTTCTTCTTGCTGCCAACAGAGTAACAGCCGCGTGTGTGCGAGAGACTAGAGTGAGTGTGTAAGGAGAGGGCTCCTCCGCTGAGCAGCCAGAAATCTCCCTCAGCTTCGGAAGTGCCCCGAGTTCTGCGGGGCGCCGTGTGCCCGCTGCCGCCCTGGGCAGGCGCCTGCGGGGTGACACGGCTCGGAGCTGTACATCAGCCCTGAGCGGCCCTGGCTCGGCCACTCAGGACATTTGGTCACTTGTCATTTGAGAGGCAACTCCCCCACCTCTCCGGACTTAAAATGAAGGTAGTAACACTGTGGGTAAAACACAGGCGCACTGAAACATCAGAAACCCAAAGAAAACGGGATAAAATCTTTACCTCTCGTTCTCCTGTCACTGTTGTTATAAAACAAGCGTGAGTAAGTTTATGTCTGTTACAGGACAAGAGCAATCCCTCCGGACCTGGGGACTGGTGTACTCATCCCTGTATGTGCGTGTCCGTGTGCCCTCACAGGCACCGAAACGTCACTGGTCCCAAGAGGAGACTGTACAAATTATGGGGGAGCGAAACCAGTTTATTGCGTTGGCACACGGACCTTATCTCTAGATCAGCCGCCAAACGCAGTGGTCTTTCAAAAGGTGGTGGTGATGGTTTTGTTTGTTTTGTTTTTAAAGGATGGACAAAAGAGTATGAGAATTAATTTTGCTATTTGATCCAATGGCACAAGTCAAAGATGGGGTCCAGCTGCTTTAGAGCAGGCGACGGGGCTGAGAGGGAAAGCCGTGCAGCTCGCATGGCTGTACAAAGCAGGAATATAAAGGCAGACTGATAAAGAAAGAGAGGCGGGGGGGGGGGGGGGGGGGGGGGGGGGGCGGGTGGAAATCATAGAGAAACGGCTTGAAACTGAGAGACTCTAAATCATTCAGCCATGGCAAATTCAAACACACAAAGGAGGGGATGCTAAATTAACAGTGCTTTTTACATAGAGCCCAAATAAAACTGTAATCAGCGACGCGTTACTTTTCATTAAGCGAGTTTGACAGCAGCATATTCAGCCTCGACAAGGGAACAGGAGCGAAGAAATATACGGCTCTCCCAGCCCGAGTCATAAGATAATTCCTTAAGCTCCATTAACAACTCTTAGCCGCAGGAAATGGGCTCCCTGAAAACATCTCCAAATCTAAAAGCTTTATCGACCTCTCAAACCTCTGCTGATGGTTCTATTTTTTAAAAAAACTTAGAGGCGAGACGTCCAGCAAGGTAATAGACTTTGACACAACACCTTCTTAACTAGAGAGAGTGAGAGGCAGGGAAAACGAGACCTTAAATGATATTTAAAAGGCAGCCAATTAAGGTTTAAAATGATTGCCTCCTGAGATTACGCATGCAATATATGTCCTCTACTTTTTTTCCCAGGCATGCATGCAAAATTGCAATGGGGCATATTGCCTGTTCCTTTGATAATAATAGAAATCATAATAATATTAATAACAGAAGAAACAGTAGCAATTAACAATCTGTAACTATCCCACACAACTGTAAATGCTAATTTAGGAAAGGGCTGGCGTTTAGGTAACCTGATTATAGAGCACCTTGCAACAGCCCGCTTGTTTATAGGTACCTAATTAAAAGACAGAGAAAATGACACACACATTTTCTGTTAAACTTTGGGGCCACATTTCTTTTTATCTTGAGTTCATATTTGGCTACTAAAGTCACGTCATCAGTCCATAGTCACAGAACCCAGTGTGGCAGCTCCTTCCCATCAGCCACATGAACAGAGGTGTCCAAGAAGACTTTGTCTTGGCAAGACTTTGAACATTACGTATTTTAAAGATGTAATGGTTCAGAAGGAGACTCTGACTTACTACAGTCTTTTTGATATACGTTTACCTTTTCCATTTAAATCTGACCTTCAAATAATATGAAGGCTTGAGTGTGCATAAGTGTATTCAGCTAAATGCCAAGAAAAGAGTTAATGCTCACATTGTAACATTTCATGCAGAAATGCTGGAAAAGGCAAGAAAGGATTATAACTCACTGATTTGGTGAGGGATCAGAAACTGTTTCAATGAGTGTGGTTTGTAAATGAATGGGAGGAAAAGGATCATTCAAACACCCCAGTGCTTTGGGTGAAGTGTTTAGGCCCTCCCTTAGATGAAGTTAGTGCTGGCTACAAAGCAATGAGCTGGAGTCCGTGTCCTGTGTCTCTTGAGGCTTGTGCATGTAACTTTGTACATGAAAAGGTGAAGAATGGAGGGATATTCATGGTCAAAATTAAACATTTTTAATTGCCTGATAAAGAAGTGTAAGAATTGTGCTTCCCCTTAAATACAAAGCTATTTTTAATGGAATAGCTAATGGCCAAAACACAGATCTTGAAAGAGTGACATCTGGCATCAATTCCCTCTTTGTCTGAGGATATTTTAACTCTCATTTACTGTCAAAGAGGCTGTGAGGTGCTTAGGACTTGTGGGAAGGCTTCTCTTCATGCTCTTTGTGAAATTGCATCACTGCAGAAAATAATTCCAGATTTGTAGGACCTCAAAAAAGCAGTTTTAATATACACACCAACTACATATGTCTGCAGTCAGTTTAATACACAAGTTATCAGCCTCCCATACCATATGACTATATAGCAAAACCTTAATTTGGCTGAGAACTTGAAGATATATTTAACATAGCCTGAACAACCGAGGGAAGAGGAAACACCTGGGAGCAATTCAAAAGCAAAAGATTATACTTGCTTCCCAGTGTCTCCCCACTCCATTGAGAAATGGGATTGGGTTCCATGAAGAGAGAAAGAAGTCTCCCCATGATCTAGAGGGAGTGCATATATTCAGGCCTCCGCTGGTATCCTGCTTCCCACAGTGAGGAACATGGTCTGGGTATGAGAACTGCAATTGACCTACTTAGAAGGCTCAAGAGCTATTTCTTGCCCATCCCAGTTTAAGGAGAGCATGAAAATGAAGGAAATATCTTGAAGGAAAGTGTTCTCTTAATGTTCTTTTTTTCCTGACACAAATACATGAAAAAAATATTTTCCTCATTGATTTGGCTAGACAAAAATGAAGGCATAAAAATAATTTTGTTCTCAGTTTTACCTCAATTGCCTTTCTCCAGATCAGCATGTCATTATTTAAATTTTGAAATGGATGGGTTTCAGTTGCAGTTGGTAAGTATTTTGTCAGTGGTTTCCATGGGATCATAATCAGGCCATTTTTTAAAGAATACCTCAAAAATCCTTTCCAGAGTACTGCCAAGGGTGATGATGGAGTTGAAATGGAACTGAGGAAACACCTCCCTCCAACATTATTTATTTGATTTATATGACACCTATGGAATGTCAAAAATCAAACAATTAAAAAAATGTACTTGAGATCTCACTGTATACTTTATATATTCTGCTGGGAAACAGGATTAATTCCTGTGAACTTAAAACACTTGCTAGAAAACAGAACAAATATGAATAACCAATCCTTTAGCTATGTCCTTGTGGTGGGAGACGTGCTACATTGAAGGCTGATAAGTCCTACGCTTTTGTCCTTTATCATGGTACCTATCAGCACTGGGATTCAGGGGTTTGTAATAATCTGACAAGTTATTTAGAGTAAATTCTGTTGTCCTCAGTCTGAAGATGTTCAGCTAACTAACAGGGTTCACTATATTAGTATTTTTGCCAGGGAGAAAATTATTGAAAGGGTAGGACAGTGTCCAGGTAAAAAGCTGAATGGGAACACTTCCAGGGTAGGAGAAGTGGCCATGAAATGAGAACAGGGCAGAGTGCTTGGGAATCCTTTGTGAGTGGGGTTCTTCTTGCTTGCTCCCTGGGAATGGGAAAACTGACCAGCCCTTACAGAAGGTATGTAAAACATGGCATAATATTTTCCCTTCTGGCCTGGTTAGGTTACATCACACGAACAAAAGTGCTGTATGTAACAGTGATGTCATATAAGCCACCCCTGATGACATCAGCTGTTGGCAGCCATGTGAATAGAGTGTTTTAACTTTGAGGCTTCATACCATTAGGTTGCCCTCTTTCTAAACACACTATCATCTTCTCCCTGACCTTGTGACACAAATGATTGACAGCATGTTAAACAGAGGAGGTAGAAGCTGGGAGCAGTTACTGTCACTGCAAGTAAAGGTGACAGGGTAAGTTTTGGTCTAATGTCACATCTGTGATCAAGTACCGATACAATTTTTTTTCAGTTTTCTTTGCCATAAAGACTGGTGCACACCATGTAATTCCTTCGCTACAGCCTTCACAGAGAAACAAGCAACAATCTTCTCACTCAGGGGAGCAATCTCATAATCTTGCAGGTAAATGGAAACCAGATCTGAACCAACCTGACAGTTATGTAGTCAGTTTACCACAAGTTTGGCATGTACTACCTGAAATAGACAATAACTAAAAAAGTAAGTTATCCATGTTGATTTTACTGACACTATGCCAGGTGGGGAAGTTCCATCATGACAGAAAACTCACCAGAGAAAAAGGAGCAGGGATGGGAGGTTTTTGTGATAGGAATTGAAGCTCCTTAACAAGTCCATTCACTGTCCCAGTACTGATTTCTGCCTTCATTTACACCAAATGTAGGCAGCTGTAACAAGCCCATTCACTGTCCCAGTACTGATTTCTGCCTTCATTTACACCAGATTTAGGCAGCTGTAACTCAGAGTAACTTTGTTAGAGCTTCTCCATATGTATGATGCCTTATCAGAGAGCGGGAAAGATCCCTGTGCACAAAGCTGACTTGGGTAAAACCCCCTGCTGACACAGTTCCTGCATGTAAACCTAGGGGTATACAATATAAAGTACTTGGAAGAAACTTGAAGCGATCTCATGCTATGTAACTGGTTTAGGTTAAGGATTTTAGGCACATAAGTGGAATGCTTTACTGAAGCAGGCCAGTTCAAGTTATGTTACTTCTGTATTAAATTGAAGCAAATGGAATCAACAAATGTGAAGGCCAAAAGTCAGATTCCCAAACTTATTGCCAGGTTCACCTTCAAACATTTCTACTAAGCCTCTCTTCTCTGACAGTAACATAGGGAGAAATATTAAGAGTTTTATCTTCATCTTCCCATCTAGAGGAATGCAAAGCCTCTGTTGGTTGGCAGATCTGTGAAGGAAAGAAGGACATTTGCTTTTCTCCCATTTGTTGCTGCATAGCCTAGTCAGTAAAAAGTCTTCAGACTATTCTCTTGCTAGGCTGCTGCTCTTCCTTTGCCTGAATTTTTATTTTCCAGAAGAAGTGATGAAAGAGAAAGAAAAATCAGGTAGGCAGAAATGTCCTTCACTTGAACTGGGAGTCACAAATGCAAGCTTATGCCTATCACCACGGACAGGAGGCATTGTTAGAACAGGGCTGAATTCTGCAATTGTGAGCAACTGTGTAATACAAAGGGAACCTGGAAAGAGCCACAACAATTCCATTCTGCATGTTTTGTGAAATAAAAGATTGCCAAAGTCCATAAAGTAAGACTTTAATTAAAATGAAGGACCTAATGAACTCAAATTACAATGAACTACAAAAAAGCAGGAGATAGATAGTGCCAATTTTGCAGATTGACTGAAGAGTAAGGAGCTCAATCCTAAGAAAATACTCAGGTGGCCCTGAGAAATGAGCCTTCTTTTACAGTAAAAACAAACCAAAAGCAAATTAACACCAAATGCTGACCTCTGATTATGTATGAACAAGATGCACAAACCAAGCCTGAATTTTCCTCTAGTACACAATACCCCTTCTTCTCCTCTTGTGTATCTCTACCACAAAAAAGAAAAAGTGAAAAGCAATCCAAGCACACAAACAAGACTGAAACTGAGATATACATCAAGAAAAAAGAATTTCCTAGTTGCTGAAAGTCACTGATAGAAGTCTGAGAGAACGGGATTGCACACATATAGTATGAGTAGAGTGAAAGCAAGCATGATAAATAATGCTGCAGCCTCTTGAAACATGGCTGTCAGTTCTTCCTGCAAACACCAAATTCCTACTTTTGGAAAGGCTTTAATTAGCTATGCAAAGACAATTCCCATGCAATCATTCTCCAGTTAATAACAACTAAACAAATAGGCTTGACATGGTATGTGCACAGCAGTATCATCGAACTTATTTATAGCTGCCACTAATTCAAAACTGTAGTTCCTTAATCCTGAAGAGCATTAGTGGGCCAACTGTATCACTGACCATGTCCAGTTTTTAATCCAGGCTAACTATTATAATATCAGTTTGGAAACCTGAGTCACAGTTCATGGGGGAATCAGTTTGTTTACTTACTGTCCTCTCCAAGGATTATTTGGGCTGAATAATCAGGATTATTTGGGCTGAATTTGAGGCTGGTGCTCTGCCTTCCAGAATTTGTCTCCTATCTGACTATACCTAAGGCAATATCCAAACCCACCGCAATCAAACACCCCAAATTTGCACAACCTAACTTTAAGCTTGGACCTTGGAGACTGAAGGGTCTTGGTACTTCTGAGTGTGAGGGACCCACAGGTAAGGGACAATGCAGCGTGTCCTCAAGTCTTCCTAGTCCAGCTCCCAGGACCACTAGAGAAGGATGCATTCCATTCTTGATCAGCTGTGAGCAACTGCCGATGTCCTTCTATCTCTAATCCCAACAGTAGGACAAAGAGTGACAGAGGGGATCAGGGACATTTTATTTTGTGAGGTGTCATTTACAGGAGTGGTGAAATGCAATGTTCTGTTCACTAAGAGCGTGTTCTCAAATTTGATACAAAGTCAGCTGAGCATAGAAAGAAATTCTGCAGAGCAGGAAATAACAGCAGCTTTTTGTTTCCCAGTGAGTGGCTGCTATGGGAGGCTATGTATGTGGGAGAGCCACAGAGGTACAGGTGAAGAAGGATTCCTACAGAGATAGCTGCTGAAATTCCCCTTTTGGACATTCTTCTATTCAGTTGGTGTGCCCATGGGGTCGTTATTTTTAAGGAGCTGGGACACTAGATTTCCAGGAGAATGTGATGGGAAGTATCGTTACAAGATCTTGATTGCTACTGTCGCAGAGGTAGCTGACTAGTAGACGGATAGCTCTACAAATAGGGCAACATTAAGAAGAGGAGGTAGGGTTTTTATTTTTATTCCATTACTTTTAACTGCTATAAATTTTTCAGCTGAGATGTAAGGAGACAAGGTTCTCAGCCTTCATCTTGACTGATCCTGATTAATGCTTTGCCAGAAGGAAGTAATATATTAATTGTTTGTGATCTGGAAAAGGATAAGTCCCTGACTTTGCATATGTTACCAAAACTCAGTCAGATAATGCTATCTTAAAGGCAAGCTTTGGCACAGCTCTCACCAGTGAGATTTCCTGAACTAAAGAAGGATGTGTGGCCATGATTATTGCATCCAGCTTCAAATAAAGGATATTGCTCCAGCTTCTTCAAAGCTGGAGCAAACCGATTGAATCCACTCCACATGCAGATTCAAGTGTGGGATAAAAATGGAAGATACTTTAGAGTAGCATACCCCAGGTCACCAAATCTTTCTGTGGAAACAGTAAGCCCATTAGAGCCATAATTTAAGAAATAGAGACTGAATACGCTTAGTGACTGCACTCTGCACAGAGACAATGTATGCTCTTAATCAGTAACACATTTTCTAACAGCTTCAGCTATGACAGGCTGCCACATGTTTTGGGGGTTTGGATTAAAGGCTAGGCAATTCTCTGAGAAATGGAGTTAATCACTTTTGACCATTTTGTTACCTTCGCTTCAGAGCTGTATCTGCAGCACATTTTACCGTGTGCAGCTGATGCACTGTAAAGTGGTTAAGCAGGTCCTTTATCCTTCTAGATCTGTGCCCTAGCACTTGCATAAATAATACCGTGGAAAAACCTTTGTTCAAAGTAGACGAAGGCATCCCTTCCCTCCTTTGTTCCTCTGCAAGGTCCTGGAGCTTCTGATTTGAGAAACTGGCAATTATGCAAACTTTATCTATATGAAATGTGCTTAAAAATCTCAGAAGTGCAATATTTTGTTCCTGAATTATGATTTCTCCTCTCTGTTGTCCCTGCCCACCAGATCTTAGCCCTTTTGAGGAGCATAGGAAGAAGTAAGGATCACAGAAGCTGCTCTCTCAAACTGTGACCCATCGTACATGTAACTGGCTTTAAATAGCACAGGAACTGAACTCGCCCAGCATGTGCGTTCAGGAATGCCAACCACGATCTACATTGTTTGGTGCAATTTGCCAATACTAAGACTACAGCTAATGAAAGAGGTGAGCTAATAATTCAAGGTGGGATACTGCACTGGAAAAGCTGTATGATAAATCGTGAATGGTACTTTATATAACTAGTTTAAACAATATTCATTTCTTGTTTAACACAATTATTTATATTGGTTATATGAGGAAAAAACCCACTTGCACAGTCTCAGGTATTTGCATGTACACACCCCTGTAAGTAGAGATAGAGGTGTTTCTTCTAGACACACTAAAGCTTCAGAAATTTTTTCTCTTTCTTTTAATATAAATATTTGAGCTTGGTCCCTAACATGTAGATGTCAGTAAAAACTAAATGAATATCAACTAGTTAAGCTGCACATTTTAGCTGTGATAAAATTCAGTACATTTCATTTATTTTTAATAAATTTAAGTACAGCATAAGATAAAAACTATCTGTATACCTTAATACATATGGACAGACACATACATTTACAAAGCGTGCTTAAGTAGTCTTCTCATTTTCTTTCAAAGTCCCCAGAGCATTCAAGTGACATATGGCAAGAATTCTTTTAAGGTAATCATATAAGAAAAACTAAGCAGACAGAAATACATTGTTGTTGACTGTAAGATCAAAGGTCTCCAGTGAGTCTGTTGTGAACACTCAGTCCATACTGAAATGGGTTTTTATATTTTCTGATTTGTTTTATCCATTTTGTACAAGACGTGTGTTTTCCATATTAAAGTAAATGTGAAGTATGTGCACTATGAGTGATAAGATTATTGGTTTCAGGAACAGAGTTGAGTAAAAATTCCAAATTTCAACCTGAAGGTAAGATATTTTAAAATAATACTTATTTTCCTATCAAGCAACACCCAAAGTTATAATGGAAACAGAATTTGTATTCAGTCACAATAGTTCCACCTCAGGCAAAGACACCAGCTACTTCAACTGAAAGCTGAGGCTCTCACTTTTCACAGCTGATGCACTCGCCTCCTTTTTCAGATTTCTTTGAAGATATAAAACAATAAAAAAGGAGATGGGCTTTTATACTTACATTTCTAGTAATTTTTCATTCTTTACTCTTCATGTTTTAATAATTAGCACAATTCAGATATAGTAATGTTTTTACTGCCTCTAGGAAAGAGAGTATTTACACTAAATAGTTATAGATATTTTAATTATAATGCAAATAATCAAGAAACCATTAAAAATCATATAATTTTCACTGAAAAGCAATTTTACAGTGGACCAGTAATGCCAGCAGTGCTACTATTATAATTTAAGGGATTAATAATGTGACACCATGACTAAAATCTTAAAGATTATTTACTCTTTAGACATTTTCATGTGTATAAGTGATTCATAGTTAGCCTATTAGTCACAACAAGTTTGATTTTCAAAACTGGGCACTCCGTAATTGTCTGCAGCTTTACTAGTTTTGCTGAGTCCTACAACACGCTCCCCCCGCCCCCTTGCCCCTGATGGTGCAGCCGTGGGTAGTCACACTACCCTTACGATTTTATAGAACAGTAATCCTCATAAAAAGATCTTGATAAACTGGGGTACAGCAGCTTGTGAGTCCAAGGAACGTGGATATCCAGAGAAATTCAAGCTTTATAGAAATTAGCCAGACCCTTATATTTTGTTGACTTTCCATTCTTTTGTTGGTATTTGACAGTTACACATTGTACATAATTAATTTAGTACTTTTCCCCATAATGTACATGACCTGATTGTAATTTTCCCAAATTAGATCATTTTTCATAATTATTCATCATAACATTTATGTGAACAAATATCAGACTATGGTTTGTCTACAAATGCAGAGCTACAACTTCTGCTATGTATGACTGACCATGTAAACCAACTCTTCCACCCTTTCTCTAGATACCCTTAGCTTTATTAATGTGAGCAAAGCTAAAAAAATATTTTAAGGGAAAGCAGAGAGCACTTCAAGAAGAAAAAGGCAGCAGGCACAGAAAATTTAGGACAGCTTATGCTTTTCCCATCATTATTTGCAAAGCTTTCTTTTTTCAAAGGGTTCTGTTTGATTACACTCATAGACAGCAGATTAACAAATAGTTTTGTTTCTTTTGAACACATTGAAGTCAACGGAAGCACCTGATTTTAAGCATTTCAAAAATCTCAGGCCGCTTTGCAGTAACTAAAATGTCAATGTATGTGTCTCAACCTAAGTCAAAGGAAGTATGTGGCTTACTGCCTAATCTTAGATTCTTTTAAAACTTCAGCTTTTTCATTGTGCCCCACTGAGAACTTGTTCCTGCATAATGAGAAGAGTGGGAAACCCAACTGCAGATGCAGTGTTTCACCTAATCAATTTGAACTCCCTCTATAGCCAGTGGAAAGAGATGCATCCTATGGCAGGTCCTCTGACCTCCAGTATCCATGATAGGTTAGAGGAAACCCACTCAGAGTCTTGCTGGGAATTTAAACCAGTATTTTCAGGGCTTTCCTCTTCACTAGCTATTCACTGGCTGTTACTTCATTCTAACATGTTGCAGGCCTGTTTAATAACATCCTGAAGGAAGCCCCAGGAGCTGACCTGTACAGGAACAGGAGATCTCACCAGAATTTGTTGACACTAAAGTTTTGTCTGAACTGAGGAACAGGCTTGTGCCGTCACTCTCACAGTCTCACTCCCTTGACTACCCACACCAGAGGGATGCTGCAACAGATCTTGACTCCTTCCTTGCTTGTTCAGGTTTTCTTCCAGTGCAGAGCAGAGTGCACAGAAGAAATGCTGAATACTGGGGATTTGTCTTAGCATTCAGGCAAGAGTGGCTAGTGTGGTACCCTAACCTGGGGGCGAGGACACAGCACCCGTGGGTAACGCAACATGGCTGGAGCTTCCTCTAGGCAGAGAAGTAGCACTGTCAAACTTCCCTTAACCCGAACACAGAGCTCTCAGCTTTGGTTCAAACAAAATGTCTGAGTATGAAATAATCTAGACACATGATGGCCTCTTCTCTGTCTTTCCCTGAAAGCACTCTCTGTTGAGCTGGTTTGTGTCCTTTGATCTGGACCTTTCACAGAGCAATAGTTAAGAGGGAACAGCATTAATCTTCATAAGTAAAGTTGGGACATAAGTATGCCATGCACCTGCTGAAATAAGGAAGAATCTGCTAGCATACCTCTTCATCCTGCAAGGTTTGCTATCAGCATCATGCAAACCTAACTGGCATGCTGCTACTTCTTCCCTTTCCTATTAGCTTGTAACTGTGATGGCTGCTCAGGCTGTGCAATACAGTCCTTGCTTTGACACAGCACAAAAGGCTTCAAAATGGAACATGGCACAAAATTAGGAAGAGTGGATTGGTTTGCTTCCATGCATCATAATATTCCCTTTCCTCTTCAGTCCCCTTCCCCATAGCTATTATCACTCATCCTAGCTCTGCACTGGCACTGTTCCCACTAGTCCTGCTGTTGTTCTTTCTCCCTCTCTGTCTCTCACCATTACTGTTCTGCATCCTCTTATACCTAAGGAAACTTTCCTGCTGCAACTTAATCTCCAACTTCTTTTTTTTTTTCACTCAAATTCCATTCAGTCATAACAGTAGTAGCCATAAATAGCTTCCAAAAACTCCAAGTGGCTTCTCAGACATTTCTTTAAATGGTGCTGCAACAGGGAAGAAAAAATATATTTCATATATATTTCATATACATTCATATATATTCTACCCTGCTTACCACCTGAAGAAAAGGAGTACTATGAACCTGACGTGAGGACAGATGAAGGCAAGCAGTGATACGTGGGAAAACCTGCTACCAGCTCCTGACTGGCCATGTTCTCTTGTGATAACTTCAAGTCTCCTACTCCAGAGTGTATGAACAGCTG
This sequence comes from Caprimulgus europaeus, assembly GCA_907165065.1. Next base: position 67,694,644 of record OU015525.1, read on the forward strand.
TCCACCACTGCTTATAGTCCAGAGGCTGCATTCGCTTTGCACAGATCTGCACACTGAGGCTTTGGGAGATTGCCTGACCTTGTTTGTGGGATCTCTGAGTGTAAGATCACTTCACTGATCTCAGGGATCTAGACTTGGCTCTTAAATCAGAGTTCTGGTGTGTTGACTGCCTTGTACCTCCTTCTTGAAAAGTAGGCTTCCTTTGGGAGTTCAGTTGAAAAAGAACAGAAGTGAGCTGAATTCTGAATAGTTATGAACAAAAGCAGAGAGCTGCAAAAGGCCGTACTAGGGCTGAGCAAGGATTGCTACCAGGCATTTTTACTTTGCAAACCAGAATGTTGTAGGAACACCAGAATGGAAATGGTGACAGGAAGACTCCAGTGACGGATCATGGTCCAAGGCTGAGATGTGCAAATCTGGCAGAAATATCTGCTGGCAGAGAAGCCTAAAATTGCAGCTCATTGACCACTGAGAAAAACAGCTCCATCAGCTCTTCACGTCAATGGTTATTGCACAGGAGGCCTGTGATTAATCCATCCCAAACATCTCCCCTAATCTCTTCTACCACTCTGTTTAAGCAGCAGTGCTGTTATTCTGAATGGCTGATGGCAGGAAGAGCTTAAGTTCAAACATAGTCAAGGATTTTATTCAGAACAAGAGCTGAGACCATCACCATCCTTCAGGTGCAACAGAAGGAGCAACCAAACCTTGGTTAGGTAGTAAAAAGACAAGAAACAGGGAGCACCCTACTCCAGTCTCTCCTCCTGGTTGTGCAGGGAGATAGAAGTGTATTGCCCTAACTCAGCTGCTTCTGTGGGTCAAAATGCAGAGGCAAAGGGTACTCCTACATGAGCCAATTAAGCCTAACAAAACAGCAGAGAAGTAACTCATGAAATAAAAGATGAATAGTTTTTTGCTCTTTTAGTGACCTGGTGTGAATTGGCTAAGGAAACAAGAAGTGCAAGAACAGGCAGAAGTCTGCTGCTGGGAGTGGAGACAGGGAGGAAGGAGCAGGGGAAGGAGGATAGGAAACAGGGATGGGATGTACGAGATTTCCTCCTTTTGTCTGCAGTAAGACATTATGGGCTTGGCTGCCTGTGAAACTGCAGCCTAGGGGTGAAGTTATACGGCCTTTTCAACCTGATAGAATTGTTCACTGCCACCAGAAGAAGGAAGTCCTCCCAGCTCCAAGGCCCCACCAGATTTGCCAGATCCTGTCATGCAGTTGCTTGTAAACCATCTCTCCACATCTCTTTTCCTGCACGTTTTCTTGTGGAAGACTCATTTTCAGAAAACAAATCAGAATGAATTAAACTTTCAGAAAAGGGTTTTGTGAGGGGGTAACCTTGTGCACCCAGGGTTAATAATGACTTAATAATTCTGCTCTGTTTGCTTTGCAAGGAACAGACACACTGACAGAAGATGACCAATGAGGGAATGTGTAAGGGAGTCATCAGGAAACAGGAAGCCATCACTGATAAGAGCAAAAACAAGAATACTGGGTTTGTAATTTAAATAGAGGCAGAGATCTCCACAGTGATTATACAAGGTGGGAATCATACAAACATCATCAAGCTCCTTAGGGCATCTTTTTTTTTGTCTTTAAATCTGGGTTTCATTTTTGCAATTTCAATATCTGTCTACGTTTCACTGCCTTGCAAAGGTCTTTATAGTGTAAGTCTGAAAAGCAAAGAAGCATCAGAAAAGTGTGTCCTGCTGCTACAAGATGCAGTCCATGGCTGTGTGCTTGTTCCTGGTACTGTGCCAGACTCCCTGATGCCGCCAAGTTCCCAGGGCAGCCAGGGAGTTGGTTATAGCTTCCTGGATATCTGAGTCAGCTGCTGCAATGTATATATACCAGATGACAATCACCCCACAAGGGACTGTTCCCCTAGCTAAGAATAGCTGGAGCAGTGAAAAGAAGGGACTGTAAGGGAGGAAAGCTGTCCCAGTGTCTGTGCTGATCGGACCAGGTTGCAGCTTGTACAGCTTTATCATAATTAATAACAAAAGTGATAGAGCCGACAGGCCTGTAATCTTGGCAGCCCTTCAGCATCTGATCAGCCTCATTCGGTATCTTTAAGTAACTCAAATCTAAAGCACTAGAGCAATCAGGCTCCTGTCAGAGGTGAAAGAGGGTGTTTCTGAGTCTGATCAGAATAAAAAGTTTGGCTCCTCGGAATATTGTCAGTAAACCCACCAGCTTCCGTGTATGAAGATTCCACCACACCCTCAGGGTTGAGCTCAAAACAAAGGCTTGCATTCTACCACGGAGAACCTTGAAAGAAACGCCGCCTTCCCTAGACACGAGAGCTTAGGGTCTGCTGCCTGTACAGGAGCTTTCCTGCTCACAACTCTCATGAGTACTGGCAATACCTCCTCCTGTGCCAGCCAAGTGGCGTGGTGCACAGCGAGCACAAGCCACCCTATGACGCTGAGAGACACCTGCTCCTCCTACCACCAGATCTAGTTCTTTTGCTTTTTCTCTTTTAGTGTCAGGAGTAGCTGTTAAAAAGTATTAACTGTTTAATTTAAATACTTGAAGGAAATACACATTTACGTTAAAAATCTTTTTGATAAGTATCTCCTATTTCTTCTTGATCTCTTTTTTCATGTAATTTAGCTCAGTAGGACAACATGTACCATATTAAACTCTTTGAGTCATACAAGTGAATACTTCTATACCCTCTAGACATTAGATGGCATAAATGGTAATGCTTAGTCTTCAGTGCCAACTGTCATTTGGGTAAGACAGGACAACCAAACTGTCAAAAGGCTACTAGTTAGAAATGGCAAACTTGCACCTTCTGGTTTTGCATTCACTAAAATAGGTTTGTGTGGCCAAAATCTGCTCTGAGCTCGAATTTTGTTATGCAATTGTTGTGTGACATGTAAAAACTCATATTCTTTACCATTCTCAAGTCACTAGATGATATACAAATACTTAACAGGAGATGGCAAGGCCATCTCTCCCACTCTTCTTTCCCAGGTTATAAAGCCATTAACTTTCATACTGAGATGCAGATGACATACAAGTATTGCAGGCTTTCTAATCCACATTCACCTTTAATTTGTTGTGTAACACCAGTACCTATAGACTAATTTTACATTACATGTTCTAAACTGACCAAAGTTATAATGTTTATTCTGAAAAAAATTATGCCTTTTTACAGTGTATTCTTACAGAATTACTTGTGAAACATGTAATGTGGCTCTTTAATACCTGGGGAACAAACAGCATTTCATAACACATATTCTCATTACAGAGTTGTTCTCTACAAAAGGCACAAGAAAGAAATCTGAATAAAGACTGTGGCAAATGAGAAAAACAGGTAAGATCTCCTTGGAAAGATGTAAATCTTTAGCTCTGAGTGTAGTTTCAGGCCTGTGGCCATTGTAAGCCATTAGAAGCTTGAGGCAGGAGTTATGGTCTGGGTTATGAAGCCAGTCATCCCAGAAACCTAAACTGGCCTTCTGGCATTAAGGTCTGAAAATGTTAAATCAAGATATGCCCTTGTATGTGCATTTGAAGTTGGAAATCTGTTTTCCTTCACATATCCTGAAATGACTCATTTTTATCCAAAAGTAGTAATAACAGATAAGCCAGGTTTTAGTTTTAAAGCAGAACTAGGACTCATGTCTTTGTAGATGTGTGCTATATGTATATTGTATTAAATATCTTCAGTAATTTAGCCATGAAACAACATACATTCTGTTCCTTTGAAATAGTGATGACTCTGAGTATTTTTCAATCCTATTCTGATTTGAAGGAAAAGGGTCTTGTTTTCCTCTTGTTAGCAATCAGCTAGACTGCTCAATTTGTATCCACTTGCCAAAGTTAATATTTGTGCCTAACAGATCATTGGACTGTCATATAAACAGACTGCCACAGCTGTTCCTCAGAAAAGCGTGAAGATTGTGAGGAACATCTGCCAACCTACTGCTCCTTCTGAAAGTGGAATTCTTGATTAGTTGATGGATTTTTCACAAGAGGTCAGTGATATATATGAATTAAAGTCCCTGGCACGTGTGTTTTAGATAATTTTTACTTGACTTCACTCATAATTCAGACTCCCCTATTTCTTTAAATAGTTCATTATATTTTCTTTTCCTTCTCCTTTTCATGTTTTGGTCTACTTTTCTCAGGTTTCAAATTTTGTCATGTTCCAAGTGGAAAGTAAATATAAGGACTTCTTTGCCCTGCCTTGGAATTGCTCAGATGACTCATTAAAATGAGAGCGCACTCGTTTTCCAAGAGAAAAGAAGACTGCATTTTAGTTTTGATGTTTCCAGCATAAAAATCTCAAAGTGTCATTAATGGTTCTTCCAAGCTCACAAGGAAGAACTATTAACAAAATTTTGACATTTTTGCATTTTCTTTTGACAATTTCCCAGTTAATTGATCATTAAGGCACAGATCACACTCATGCTCTGTCCTTGTCCCTCACAGGCACAGATCTCTTTATGGCACCAGCCTCCACAGGACACACACACACACACTCACACAAACGTATACTTGCGCGCGCGCACACACACACACACAGAGTCTTTTCAATGCTCCTTGATACCCACAAAGACTCAGGCTAGCTGAACCACCAGCCCTGGGGCAGGAGGAGCTGCCTTGCCCTCCTCATGGGAGCTGTTGCATTTGGCAGGGGAGAGATGGACCTGGCAAGGTCCACTTGGGTGCTCCAGCTGCCCCAGCAGGCCAAGCTGGATGCCACCTGCCAGGGGACCAACAGTAAAAGCACTTAAACAAGCACTGGAGCTTGTGAACCCTCACAGACAAAGGAGAGAAAGGAACCTCTTTCTTATGCTTGGGTGTGGGTTTGTAGCACCAGCCATCAGAGCACCAAAACATTAACTTTTGTTTTTGCAGGTTATAATGCTTTCTTTCAAGAAGGTTATGGTCTCAGACCTTTTGTGTACCCAGGCTATAGTTTTAAGAATGTCGTCCTTGAGGACTGATAAAATTGTTACTGTGTCTTCTCCCATCTAAAGGAAAAGCTCAGGGATTAATGGCACAAAATGAGCTTTCTAGCATTTTTCATTTGCATCACGGTGCAGTCACGTTTTAAAGTTCACAGCCATATAGAGAGCTGTGACAACTGTCATGTCTGAGCGTGGCTGCGATGCCATTATCAGCCAAGCTAGTTTGCAGTTGTTAGGATATGGCCCTGTGTTTGGCATGCATTTATGCTATTTTTCACATTAATGCTTCCTTTTATAACCATTTGCAGGTTCACACAAAATTAACATGAACATGCGTACACACAAGGCAACATGCACACATGCTTATATGTAAAACCCTCAAATACCTAAAAAAATATTTCTTTTAAACAAACCATCATCACTACACAGGAACAGTATTTTCTGCACTTTCAATGAATATAAAATATCAGGTTAATGTGCTGTGTGCTTTATCCATTACCATGGATTTGACAAATAGATTATTTCTACCATTTTTGTTAAAACAATACAACCTAATTTTTTTGAAGTCTGTATTTTTTACATTTGGAAGTAAGTAGCCCTTAAAAACAATCACCTTTTGCAGTAATCTTATTTCATATCTTCTTACTACTTGGTGGGATGAATTGCTCATGCAGCAGGCAGCATTTAGCTTTATGTTTGCATATCAGCGATGTGACCAGGTTTCATAATGCTGTGAATACCAAACCATAAAACTGCTGTTCAAAAGCAAATTCATAAATGCACTCATGCATACCTTTTTGAGTTATGAGGTGGCTGCAGATTTGGCAGTGCTGACTTGATGCAGTTTTGACAGGTTAGGTTAAAGGATTAAGTCTAGTCTGTCTTCACTTTGCCCTGGCTCTGACACACTCTAAAAAAAGTTGTAGGCTGGCTCTGTGCCTAGAATGACCTCTACATCTCCTCAGAGTGACAACACTTCCCTTTAAGGCTCTCCAAAGGTCAAGGCAGATAACTTGTTGAGTCTTCCAGATACTTTCTTATCTGTGGCTCTTCCTCCTAACCTCACACAGTGGAAGAAATATGCAAAACCTTGGAAAAGAATAAATCAGGATTCATAAGGAATAACTTTCATTAGATCAAATATATCTATCTTTAATATATCTTTTCTTTACTATACAATCATATTTATAACAAAAATCCAAGATCACAGGTCACTAAAATCAGATACATGTTCCATAAGAAGAGATTGCACTGCCCGTCTTCTTTTTGCCCTGGCTAATTTGCAATTGAAAACAACTTGCAAGCACTTAAAATGGGAGAGCTGGGGAAATAATGATACAATGATAGAGGAGTTCAATATTGCAAAAAAGCCTGTAATATTTGTTTAACAACTGTTCACCTTTGAAAAAAGAATAACATAAACAAATAATAATGATGTCTTTTATTCTGGCATTATGCCAAAGACTTTTACAGAGAAGTCGTGTATGCAAGATTCATAGAGGTTAATAGATTTTTAAGATCAGAATATCATCTAGTTTTCTGCATGATTTAGCCATTTAATTTCACCTGGTATTAAGAACTTGTGACTGACTTCAAACTATCCTTTAGGAAAGAGAAAAAAATCCCATTTGGTTTTGATGTAAAAGTTCAGATTAAAAAAAAGAAACGTAGTGTTATTATTTTATACTCTGATTGCTGGAGCGGGTGCTTTTGTCTTCTCAATTCAAGTGCCCTGTTAAAAGGAAACACTTTTGGTAGTTAAAGAACTATATACAGGGCACATACATCTCCTGGAGTACAATTCTTTAAGATAGGCTAAAAACTTTAAGCTTCCTCTAGGTTTGGTTGTAAGGTGGAATTTCCTGATGTAAAATCATTCCTGTAGCTCTTCTCTGAACACTCCCCAAGCTTTTACTATCTTTTTTGAAGAGTAGATATCAGACTGCATTTTGGCAATGATGTCAGTAACTTTGTGGACAGAGATAATACAGTTCTCTCCCCTTATTTGATGATTTCTTGTTTATGAACCCATATACTTACACTAATTCTATTGGCTGTAGCACCAGACAAGAAAATATTTCCACTGAAAAAGTATTACTGTCTTTTCAGGCTCAGTGCTTCTTAAAGTATTGTCTCCCTAATGTCAAATCTTGTTCATTTTATCCCCAGGTGTTTGGTCTTGCATCTGGTTATGTTAAAATGCATGTTATTTCTTCCCAGTTTACTAAATGATGCAGAGGATCCTGTACAAATGACCTGCTGTCATTATTTTTTTACCATTTCACCTGTTTTTGTGGCACCTGCAAAACTTATCAACAATTATTTCATATTTTCTTATGTGCTTTTGTCAATGATTTATGGCTGCACTGAAGCAAGAACTGGTCTGTGTGATACCTTAGTGGAAACATACTTGATTATGATTCTCTGGTAATTACTCTGTTGGATATTTATCATTCATATAATACATATCATATTGTCTTATGATAGTAGGAAATTTGCATGGTAATATGTGGAAAATTATACAGACATTCAGCCTGATCAGGATAATAAAGGTAGCTTTAATCAGCCTGTCATCTCTTAAGAAAGGAAATGAGGCCAGCAAGAACTATTTTATGTAAAAAAATATAAAAAATATCAACTGAAATTAATAATATTATCATCCTTTAGTTTTCATATCAGGTATGTTATTATTTTTGTAGACCCAATGTCGTCTTTACAGGTTTATTCTAATGATTTTTTTAAAATACAAATTTACTTGCCATCCTTTAGGTCTTCCCTGCCATTCTGAAATTTTAAAATGTTACCAGGAATAATCCTCACAATTATTTTAAAACCCTTGGATTCAAGTGATCAGGACTCTACTTCTTTGTAAAAAAAGGCTTTATTATAGTTGTCTAACTTGTTTTTGAAGCCCGTTTAGTTCTAGGAGTGCAAATTATTTGGTTACTACTTTTTTCTGTTAAAGAGCACCTGAAATAAGAAGTTATAAACCCAGTTAGCAACTTAGAACATACCTATAAACTAAATTATTGACATATTGAATTCCCCATATATTTGTTTGAAACTACAAAGAAGTTACTTCAGTCTCAGATCTGTTTGGGGCTGGATTTCCATCCCTTTTTAGAAGAAGAAATGCAAGCAGTAGAAGGAGAAGGAAAAAAAAAATCCCGTGAGCTTCACCATCCACGGTCTTTCTTTCTTTCTTTCTTTCTTTCTTTCTTTCTTTCTTTCTTTCTTTCTTTCTTTCTTTCTTTCTTTCTTTCTTTCTTTCTTTCTTTCTTTCTTTCTTTCTTTCTTTCTTTCTTTCTTTCTTTCTTTCTTTCTTTCTTTCTTTCTTTCTTTCTTTCTTTCTTTCTTTCTTTCTTTCTTTCTTTTTCTCTCTCTCTCACTTTCTTTTTCTTTCTTTCCCTCTTCCTCGCTTATTTATTTATTTGTTTGTTTGTTTGTTTGTTTGTTTTGTTTTTTAAAGCATTACCAAAGATGATAGGTGCTTTATGAGCTAAAGGAGTGTGGGGACAAGAAGCTGCCAGCCAGGGCAGGGTGCTGGGACAAGAATGCCCCTGTCTGCCCCACTCCCAGTAAGTTTGGGAGCATGCTGCCACCGCTGCTCCTCAGCAAGGGGTGTAGGCCAAAATGCAAAACATCTGCAAATTCAATTTCTTGCCCTTTCTGTATGTGTTTATTCTTGCATATTTAATTTAATTATTTCCTTCTACCTCCATGAATAAAAACAGGCCCTCATTCCTTTTTTAGTGCCAAAACATACTGTTTGTCATCTTTGGCAGCACATGAGAAGATTTTGTGCCAAAAGGCAAACTGAGGCACTCCGGTGCCTTTGCCAGTGCACCCTGCACTGTGTGAGCATATGTTCCAAATATAATACTGCATGAAGACTGACCTCATGGTGTAAAGTGCTTCCTTGGGTACATTTTCTAGCCACTACCTAGCAGGTACACAGACATTTAATAAAGTACTGAGGTTCAATACCATATTTTCTGCTCTTCAGTCTACACTCAGAAAGATTAAGAGAGTGAGACATTTTCTTTTTAAAGAGTTTACACATCCTTAAAGCTAATTTTCCTATGGACCTGAAAAACAATTTGATGAACTTAAATATCCATCAATTGTGATTCTAGAGCACTTTTAAGCAGGCCAATTCCTACATGGAGTTATTATGCAGCGTGCATTGCTGAGTGTAAGGAGGACAACGGTTTAACAAGGAATAAAAACAAATTTTGTGTTTTAACATTAGAGAGAGTAAAGAAGATCATGTATAAATTAAATAAAAGACTAAACAGGACAAACCTTTGGAACAACAGACATAACATTTAAGAATAAAATCAACTTGGCAGGGTAAAGGTCGGAGAAGATCAAGTAAGACGCTAATAGTTGTGCTTTTTCCATTTTCTTATCGATCAATATTATGTTTTTCCCAGTGAAAATGCAACAGCAGAGTTATTGCTGACCTTTTCCTCACCCTTCCATTGTGTATAAAATCACAGCAAAATAACAAACAACTTCATAAGCTGCAGAGTTTTTTGAGCCAAAAAGCTTATGTCCAGAAAATAGTTGTTTAAAACATGCAGGGAAAAAAACATTCTTTCTATGGTAAAAAGTAATCTACTTCTCTCCTAATTACACGTGTGAAAAACTTTGTGCCAGCTTAAAAGTCAATAATTTCACATCTTTTTTTAAAATTAGGCAATAAACTTAATTAAAATTTTAAATAATTGACAGGTCAGACACACTCTCAGTAACAAGAATAGGAATCAAGTATATGTTTTCATAATAAATAAACATGGACATGTACATTTCAGTTATTATCATATTTTTTCCTGATATTTAGTTTCTTTCTTTTCACTTTAATGCACCATGGATCAAAATTTTATTTAGTAATAATTATTACCCATATTGCTATATTAAAAACTAAGAAAAAGCTTCTGAAAGAACTTTACAATATTACTTACTAGTAAGGACATGGGTGGCCGTAGTGAGCAATTCAATAAGATTGTGTTTTCTCTTCCAGCAAAATGATGTTTTCCACTTTCTGCCACTGCCATCAGGAAGAATGACACAGAAACTGAAGCAAAGAATAAGAGAAATAAAAAAAAATATTAGTAAACAAGTAATTTACAGTGATTTTACTGATTACAGAACAAATAAAGTGAGTGTTTTATCCTTTTTTATATTTTTATTTTAATTAGTTAAGATTAGGAACAGAATAAAATATACATATGGAAAGCTGAATTGATTCATCATTGTGTGTGTCAGCATAAAACATAGAGATGTTATGACATACTATAAAGAAACACCACTTTCAAGTGAAGGAAGAAAGTTTGTATTTTTCTACTGTAAATAGCATTTGCAGATATACTAGAGATTATAAAAAATAGCTAACTCATTAACTGAAAAATATTCACAGTTGTCCTTTCAATAATATACACTGAAAACACTATCAGAAGTTAATAGTTGTCTAGTAAAATGTTTATTGCTATTTCAAATGTGCATGTAGTGAAGATAAGATTGCTTTACATACAAATTAGATAATTACCTACATAAAAGTTTAGCTTGATAAACTGTGTGGTCTGGTGCTCAATGATACAGTAAGGATATGTTTTCTTGCAGAATGTTACACACTTGCTAGATGTCCTTTTATGTGACATACAGGGTGTGGTGACTCATAGACAAAGGAAGCTTCTTTGTCTTCATAAAATTTATAGATGCTTCCCTTATTAAAAGCCACCACAGAATAGAAGCATATGAAGTAAACTAAGCATTCATGAAAATCTCAATATTACATCTTAGATTTCAAAACCTGGACATTGGCTACAAAATATTCAAGGTATATACATGTAACAAATGCTTTGTGGGAGATTAGAAACCTTGCCAGCATTCATAGCAGTGATATTGTTGAAATTTACCTTGAAGCCACGACCTACAAAGACATGATTATCTGGGAATCTCCAGCTTAATTAAGAGAAGCACGTTGCAGCCAACCTGGCTGCATGAACACATTTGAAAACAGGACTCCACCAGATTCCAGGAGTGTTCTCAAAATGCAGATGGCAAAATGCAGAGTCCCCAGATGTATTATTTATTATCAAGTCTCATAATTCATTTAATGATTTAATTGTCTTACAGGTCTGAGTTGTCATTTGTGAATATATGAGTGTAGTGACATAGAAACTAACCTAATAAAATGTAATTGTCATGTTTTATTGTGCCACACCAATTACTGTAGGCAGTATGCAGTTCTCACTTACTCTCCTCCTGTTCACTATCTTCACATTCTGCACTAAATTGAAAGGAACCCCATTTGAAGTTACAGAAAAAAAGTCTCCAACAACAGAGAGGATGTTTTCTTTTCTAACTGTTAGCCCAGCAGTTATAACACTCGAAACACTGGAAACCCACTGGAAACTCACTGAAGCTCCAGATACTCTAGACTGGTTCTTGTAAGATCTGTGCAAAAAAGAAAACATCTGAATGCAATAAAACACTGTGGTGGAGACATGGGAAAATGCAGAACCTTCTGTACTCATTTTTCACTATTTCTTGCTGTAGACTTACTGCTTTAACCCCATTTTTCCATATTTGTAAGAATCAGTAGTACCCCACAACAATTCAAAGCTGAAATGAAAAGCACATCACAGCCCTCTCTCTGGTGAGACGTTGGCTTTGTGTAGGACATTACTGTTTGGATTACCAAATTTCCAAGGTAAGTATTTCCCAACAGTAGGCTTCATGCTGGTTCCAAAATGGCTTTTTACCCTGACTAAGGTTGCTGTTTAGGGACACTGCACCTGGGATGCTATAGCTTTGAAATAGCAGACTTCTTTCTACTAAGACATGCAAAAAGGTATTTCTACACCAAGGAACTGCAATCTTTCTATTGCAGTAGAGGACTTTGGGTTCCACAAGACTGCATGTATTGCAGCTCCTTCTGCTTCTTCTTTGAATCTTCTCATATCTTTTGACAGGTTTTAAACTTCCATTCCCTTTTGTCTTCCTTCCCAGTTTCCTCATATGGGTCTCCTATCTGTTCCTATGCTCTTCTCATTCTGCTTGATTGCCTCTCAAGCTGTCATTTTTTCATCCAGCCACCACCTTTTCTCCTCAGCTTCCCATAATTTTATCACAAATATGGTAATATACAGCTACTTTTAAAAGTATCTCAGACTTGTAGGTCACGCATTTTCCCTTACTCAAATCGCTTGTTAACTCCCATAATTTTCTGTGGGACTCAGATGCAAGGAGGCCTCTGTGGCAGTGGCTACATTTTCCCTACACTTTTTGGTGACACTGCCTGGCTAAAGATGGCTTGCAGTTCCTTTTGTTTCTGCCTGGAAGAGAGTCTTTGAAAGACAATTGCGTTTGAGGCTTTGTAAGAAGCTGAAATGATAGAATAATGGAGAAAATGTTTGTGTTTTTCTAAGTGGAGAAAGAACATGGGAGAAATAAAACTATGTTGCAAGATATTTGAGAAATAGAGACTTGGTAACAATAAGACAGATAGGAAAAGTATACAAGGGGTAATGTTTGTTCTCTATATTTTTCAAAGATGTGACAGCTGGACTGTATATCCAGAAGACTTCACATGACAGGGACAGTTATCATGGAATTGATCTTCAGTGACTGGACAGGGCAAGGCTTGGACCTGTGGAGCTGGCCCAGGTGACCACAGATCAGACTGGTCCCAGCTGAGAGACACCATTTTACTTTCAATACTCATTTTTCTCCCTGCAGATTAATTCAATTTGTGAATACAGGAGAAGGGGATATAAAGTCTGTGCTGTTAAAAAGAGTCTTGTCCATAACAAACTACACGTTCGCTGAGTGGCCCTGCAATAGCATTCCACATTTGCTTCTTCTACAATTTTCCCTGTTACTTTTGTGTAGTGTAATTTTATAGTTATGTGTTCTTTTCTCCAAGAGATGTATGTGATTTTACATTTTCATGGAATTCTCATCACTTGACAGAGAAATGTCTGTGTATGAAGATCACCAGGAGATTTAAATTCCCCAAATTCTGAAGTGAATAGGGCTTTACTGGGATCCTGCAGTAAGTATTTTATTTCAAAAATGATCCTTTGAAATAATTGACAACTCTGGCTCTTATTACTGTTGGTGGTTTCTGCCAGAAGGGCTAATGTTTGGAAGAGGAAATTTGTTACAAAATGTATCTTGTATTTAAACCTCAGGAATAAAGAATAAAAACTCATATCCTGGGAAAAAAACCAAACCAAACCAAAACAAAACAAAATACCCACAAACAAACAAAAGGTGAAAAAGAAAAAATATTTTCCAAGAACAGAAAATGCAATGTAGCTCTTTGTGGGAGAGAAATCTAGCACAGTTGCTGTGCACGCATCAATCAGTGGCTGAGATGAATCCATTTGTAAAAGTTAATAGAGCAAAGTATAATGAAAGACAAATTGGTGTTATTAGTCTAAAGTTTATGGTTCAATTAAACTAATAATATGCAGTAAAGCAAAAAGAATAATTAGAAATTATTATAAATATACATAGGTCTAAAAATATGACAAAACTTTACATATTTTGTTCTTCTTTTTGAATATAATATCTTTTTGATAGCTTTATACACAATTGCCTTGGGGCATACAAGAAAAGTGCAACAGTAAGATTTAAAACAGACAATTACTTGAAACCAAATAGTATTAAATATGCAACATAAAATTTACAGTGGGAATTATCCTGAGAGCTGAACCAATTTGAGATTCAAAAAAATAAACGGACATTTTAAATTGGTTTTATGAAATTACTTGTTTATCAGCTTTATAAATAGATAAATTATAAATATTTTATAACCAAGGATTATTATTCTGTTCTCTGAATCCTCTAAATACAAAATACATACAATAAACTGATCTATCTACCACGAACCAAACCTTTTATGCCCTCAATACTTCTCTTTCTGGAAATGTATAAAGGAAAAGCAGCCTTTGTCACCTGGCTAGTGCTCAGCACTGTCCCTCCTCTCCTTGCAGTCTGACTTTGGGAAGACCAAAGAAACTTGTACCCTCTTTTTCTGAGAAAACCAGGTAGAGAGGTATGAAGCCAGGCCAGGAGACTTGCTTACTGTGTAAAGTGGCTTCTTCCCTAACCCCTCTCAGAAGTGTCCAGAGAATTGATGAGATCTTGCCAAGCCTTTCAGCTCTATCAGGCTTTCCAGCAAGGCATGCGTGATGGTTTCAGCCTCAGCTAAGACCACGCAGTCCTTCACTCACTCCCCCCTAACCCAGTGAGATGGGGAGAGAAACACAACAAAGAGCTCGTGGGCTGAAATGAGGACAGGGATATCTCACTCATCAATTATGGTAATGGGCAAAACAGACTCGACTTGGGGAAGAAAAATCATTTTAATTTATTGCCAATCAATCAGAGTAGGATAGAGAGACAAACCAACCACATCTTAAGACACCTTCCCCCCACCCCTCCTTTCTTCCAGGGCTCAAATTCCTTTGTTCTTGACTTCTCTACCTTCTCCCCACACAACAGAGGACAAGGAAGGGGTTTGCAGTCAGTTTATCTATGCTCCTCTTTCTGGCATGCACTCCCTCCCATCGGCTAAAAGAGTTCAGGAACAAAGTGTTCCAATGCAGGCTTCCCTCTTCAGGCTCAGCTTCTGGCTCTGGAATGGGGACCTCCATGAGCTGCAGACCAGTCTCTGGTCCAGCACACCTGCTTTCCCCAGCTCTGATGTGAGCATTTCTGGGGTCTCCTTGCTCATCACGAGTATTCAACATAGTCACAACCACCCTCACGTACATCTTCCTTCTTCGACATGGAGACCTCCATGGCCTACATGTGCGTATCTGCTCCACTGATAAACCTCCATGGACTGCAGGGGACTCAATTTACTTCCCCCTTCACTTCTCCTAGCTGATCTGGGTGTCTGAAGTTCTCAATCTTCTCCCCTCTTCCTCTATTCTCATGTCCTCGATGCTCTTTTTTGTTCAAGACAATGGTCTCCTGATGGCTCTTTCTTTCCTTGCCAAACTGGTTCTTCCTCTCATAAATATGGATTCGAAGAGGCATTTTTCAATTGTTAATTGGCTCAGCCTGGGCTGGAGGTGGGTCCATCTTGAAACCAGGGGAGCTTTGCAAAGCTTCTCACAAGGCCCATCACTATAGTCCCTTCCCTCACTACCAAAAACACCTCCCCCATCCCACAGCCCCAATACAGCACGGTTCTGTCAGCAAGTACCCAGTTAGCTTGAGGATGCAGTGCTCATTTCTGCAAAACAATGGTCTCTTGTGCTGGTTTTGGCTGGGGTAGAGTTTATTTTCTTCCTAGTACCTGGTATGGGGCTGTGTTTTGAATATGTGCTGAAAACAGTGTTGATAACACAGAGATGTTTTAGTTATTGCTGAGCAGTGCTTATACAGGGTTATACTCACCTCACCAGTGAGTAGACTGGGGGTACACAAGAAGTTGAGAGGGAAACACAGCTGGGACAGATGACCCCAACTGACCAAAGGGATGTTCCATTCCTTAGGATGTCATGCTCAGCATACAAAGCTGAGAGAAGAAGGAAGGGGAGGATGTTTGGAGTGATGGTGTTTGTCTTCCCGAGTTATTGTTACATGTCATGGAGCCCTGCTTTCCTGAAGATGGCTGAGCACTTGCCTGCTGACGGGAAGCAGAGAATTCATTCCTTGTGTTGCTTTGCTTGTGTGTACAGCTTTTGCTTTACCTATTAAACTGTCTTTATCTCAACTCATGAGTTTTGTCACTTTTACTATTCAAGTCTCTCCCCCATCCCAGCCAGGGTGGGACTGAGCGAGCAGCTGTGTGGTGCTTAGTTGCTGGTTAAGGTTAAACCACAACAACTCCTCAGCTCAGGAAAACACTTATTACTTACACATTCATATCTTCGACAAGAGGGCAGATTGGGTGCACAAACATGGCTGGAATCAGCAGGAACAGCTAAAGTTGTGACTTATGTTGAGAAGGTGAAACAGTAAAAACATCAGCCCAATCAATGTTACACTTAGCCTCTCAGCCTGCAAGTTTATAATATATTTTTTTAAAATTTGTGGATTTGTTTTTTTGTAAAAAAAGTTATGGGGATGCCAGCAATGCATTTTGACCATGGAAAGATGGATGGAGAATTTGCACGAGGAGCATCAAACACAAATCCTATAGAAACAACCACAATTTTAAAAGTTACATTTAATCCATATCTAACTCAATCTGCAGATGGTGGAAAATCAGGCTTTCTTCTGTCTGAATGGGGAAGCATAAAATTGGAAAGCTACAGCAGAAAGGAAAGTGGAAAATAAGACAGTAAAACTAAGGTTCATAAGAGGACTGAGGTCAGTTTTGAAATGTGGTGTGAATGCTCCTATGGGATTTTATTAAACAGACAAAGACACTAAGAAACTTAACAACAGAAAAGTAATCAAACCAAGTAAAAAGAAAACCAAGAGCACACTATAAATTCAGAATTTTCTGGAAAAAAAGGAGCAAGCCAAGCCTTTTCAACAAGGTATTCTGATATCTTTCATAAGCTTTGAGCACAGAAAGGACTATCATATCATCTTGAGGAAGCTAAATTTCACACATCCTTAATCAACCAAATACCTTCCCCCAAGCCCCGGCCGGGGCTGTGACATTTCAGTCATCCGAAGGCAGAGGACAGCAGAGACCAAAACACTTCCAGGATGGGAACCCATTAGATGTATACTCAACAATGCTCTGTTACCCTCACAGCAAAGAAATGGTATGGTATTTCTAGAAATGATGTCTAGCTTCAGTAGGATCTCTGGATGCTTTTGTCAACAAGACAAGTTACATCTTGATCGTCTTTTCAAATAAGCCAAGCAAGGTGAAGTCTGAAAGCCTCATACCACAGGGCTTGAATATTTTTATCTCACATGGTGAAATATTTTGAAAGAGAATGTCCTGGAAAAAAGGTTTTTTTTCCCAAAAAAACCCCCTAAATATAAAAAACTTTACTTCCATGAAAACTGCTTTAGATGAGATACTTTTTACAACAATTTAGCCTAGAAAGAAGCAAAAAGTTGAGAGGCTCTTAGTACTTATATTCAGCATTTCCATTTTCTTGCCTTTTAGTTGGGTAAATGAATTGCAACAACTTAATCCCTACCTAAATTCAGAAACTATGTCTTTTTGTGTGTGTGTGTGTGTTTGTAATTTGAAATTTTACAACAGATTGCTTAGGCAAAGTTATTTCAACCTATAAAGTAACACTTTACTGCAATCATTGATTCAAATATTGTCCCACTCAAACTTCTAATTTCCATCTATGATTGATTACTTAAATATGAGAAGATGTTTGGATATTTTTCCCCTTCCTATTAGTTGAAAGACTTTTAAATTTGCAAAGAGTTTCCTGCAATAATTTCAATCAGAACTGAGCAAATATTCTCTTATCAGGAACAGCATTATTATCTTCCTTCTTGTTAACTCCCTGGGGAAAGATACTCAAATAAAACTGATGTGTTGCTAACAGGAGTTGTTGTTCCACCTTCTTCTCATGTATATACAGTTATAGATTACATACAGTTCCTTTGAATATTTAATATTAAAAATTCAAAGTAATTTGACTGTTGTCACTGATTTTCACAGCTGTATTACTATTATGCTGAATTGGTTGAACAAAATAGCCAGTAAAGCTTGCACAACCAAAAACATCCCAGCATGCAAACCTTGACCAGCTTTCCCCTCTTTCTATTTGCTACACTTGCACAGCAGTAGAACTTGAGGAGCACGTATTTGAGATGGCACCTGACATTCTCTCTAATACAAAGCAAATACAAAGCCTTGGTCTAAGGGGTGACAGTCACTTTGGACAGCAGAGTGTGAAAGAGAAGGAAGGGAAGAAGTGAAAGCAATTTTGTTGTCTGCTCAGGCTTGGACAACACAGAAAATTCTGCCTTGCCCAGTCCCCAGACTGTCACTCCATTTCTGCCCTCACTCATATTCCTTTACCATGTACTCAGTGCTCCAACTTCAAGCTGGAGAGGATCATCTTTGTCAGAGAAACACTAAACATCGTGCAGAGGTAAGGATAACATGAGCAACAGACATGTGGGAAGGGGAAAATGAACCTGGAGAGAGGAAGCATCTCTGAATCAGTTTTTCCTGCAGGAAGCATTGGCTGTTCTCTCCCTCTGAATTATTTCATTTTAATGAGATTTTGAGTCTGCCTTGGCAGTTCTCTTCCCCTTCCCAAATTTCCTCTTGGAAAGTTCGAGCACCATCTCAAGATGAGGCCTGGGTGCCTTTTTTAGAATAACTCAGCTAGCAGAAAATTAAATGGATGGAAGAGTTTAAGTTTTTCTGTTGTCAGCTATTCATACACTCTTCAAAACATTTGCAGAGAGCATGTCTAGAGAGAAGGAGGAACTTTCTGCTTTTTGAGCTTTTCTTTTCAATTAAGGGAGATAAAATTACAATACTCTTCAACCCCTTGTTCATCTGAGACAATGCAGGCACACCTGCCTCAGCCTGGGAGCACCTGGAAGTCCCCAGGCATCTCATTGACACTTCTACTCTATCCACACTGCCAGTCATGTCTAAGAAAGTTTCCAGGACTTCTTTGAGGATTTCTGAGAGACCTGAAGCTGCTTCATGCTAAAAGGAGGATTTTCTCCACCAAATTTGTGCAGGGCCAGGTCCACCTTTGGTTTGCACAGCAGGGAAAGCACTCCCTGGTGGTAGGAGAGTCCAGGGCTCAGTGATGGCTGTCCCTCAGCCACAGAAAGCTTCCTAAAGGCCAGGCTTGGGGATTTGCTGCAGCAAAACCAGCCTGACCTACTGTCTGTAGAAAGGCTCCAAATTTGAATGGTGGCACCTTTAAATCTGAATTGAGACACAGAGAAGCTGGTGTGAATGTGACAGCCTAGTAGTCAGAGCACTTGGTGGGCAGAAAGGAACTCCTGAAGTATATTTAATGGCTGTCTGATTATTATAAATGTTTATTCAAGGAGAAGCTTTAAACCATGCCTTCCCTCACCGAGTGCCCCTGCTCACAGATTCAGGCATATGCCCGGGTCTTCACATCCCTTTTCCATCTTGATCCAGTAGATTTCTTTTTTGTACAATTCAAAGCACCAAAGCATAAATGGGAAGGTATGGACTGTGCTACCCTCTGCTTGAGTGAGTCCACAGCCTCCTGCTCAGGGCTCCCAGGTGCCAACTTTGATATTCTACAGGCAGAAGAAGGGCTTCACACTTGGCACCCAAAAGACTTGGTCTCCCAGTCATGCCAGAAGCTGTCAGAAACTCTTAACTTGAACTAGATGAAAAGGAGTGTTTGATGGGCAAAGAAAACCACTGTACATTTCCACAGCCTTTACTGATGGATGCCTCTAGCAGGTCCCTGCTCCATGTTCTGGTGGCTCAGTCTCCTTCTGTGGCATGTACCCTTCCCATTGGTCATGCAGGAGGCTTAGGGACCTGCCCAAGCTAAAATTCAATTACAAACTATAGGTGTGGTGTATAACTGCTGAGGACTGCATTGTACCACTCAAACAAACAGAATTTCAGCCAGTGCTGAAATATCTTCCAGTCAGTTGCTGCTTTCTGAACTGGCAGGTAACTGGGAGTCTGGGGGAAGCCTGTGTAAGCACCATGACCTGGGATTTCTGAAGTGGCCATGAATGTAAAGTAGCTGAGGGAAATAGTGGGCATGCCTTTGGAGCTGGGCATAAAAACATATTTTATAGTGGCTAATCTTCAAGTTGTCCTGCACTTCATTCCCTATTCCTTTTATGCATTTTAGCCAGAATCCGAATCCATATGTCTTTTCAAATAAACCACAAATAATTCTCCTTCTTGAATTTGTTTGCCGTTGTAGTGACACTATTTTACAGTGCAACAAGACTTTCCTGAGGTTTTTTTTTTAATCCTATAACAATACCTCAGTTTTAATTACTTGAACAAAAGGGTTTCAAGTCCATCAGAGTGCCTTTCAAGGCCTGCAAAGATATTAACTGATTCCATAACCAATTACCTACATTTTCCTTTACTTATTGCAAATGTGACCTTTTGTTAGAATTTGATTGCAAGTTTCCTGCTGTGAGTATATAACTATCTGTGTGTCTGAGAACGGCTACCCTCCACTCATGTGATGACTGCTGTTAATTTTAATGCACTTTGATGGCTGGAGAACAAATAAGTGTCTGTGACACAGAGCAGAGACATTTGAAGGTGGATAAACTACCACTTTAATGAGTAGAAATCAGCAAGTAAAGGGGCCTTCCAGTGACAAACCAGAAGACCTTCAACCTAAGCAAGGCAAAGTATTTTTCAGTCTGGAGGGGATTAATAAAAAATTCCTGCTTTCCATATAGAGGTAGAATAAAAAAACACCCCATAAATGTGACACAAATTAGAGAAAAGAGGAATACAAAAATAAATGTTCTCAAGAGAAAACCTCTTTCTCTTATAAATGAAACTATGTGGGAGAAAATATTTCAGAGAAATCATTGCAGTTGTGTGTTTTTATTACCTGTTGATAGTAATTCTCTGAGACTAAAAAGGAAAAGGTTTGTAGACCTCTTTTCTCCATACAGGCACTGTATTATTGTTGTTTGGTTTAGTTTGTTGTTTGTTTTTTTTTTTTCTCCTTTTTCCTTGACTCCAAAGACAAACCTCAGGCTAGAATCCTGCTTCTGAAGAAAAATATAGATTTGTTGGAGTCCAGAGGAGAGGAAGAATGAAAATTAAGAAGCTGAAAGTATTTGCTTGAAAGACAAGATTTTAAAAAGTTACTTACCCTGACTAAATAATGATCAAGGTGAGACATATTAATGCTTTATAAATATTTAAATAGTATGACTCATTAAGAGTGAGAGGAATTAATTAACAATAGGTAAAGGAGTACTGGGAGATCAGAAAGGTTGTAAATCATCTAAAAATATATAGACTGGATTATTTACTGTACAGAAAAGATTACAAACTTTTCAAAGAAAATGAATAAAAAATACTGCCTCCTTATGTAAAATTATATTGGACTAAAGTTCAGCTCTTGAAGCTGCGTTCTTTCTTTACTGTTACTTCCACTAAAAATGCACAATTGCACAGAGAGGTTCCCTAGTGCAAAACCGGGAGAAAAACAGAAAAACCTTGCATCCAGGCTCTTTTTTTCTTCCTTTTCTAGCTTTCCTCCACAGTTTGTGAGTGTATTCTGAAACCTAAATACTGACCTAAATACTTGTTATCAGAGGTGGAAGAGTTTGCAGAGCACAGCAACGTCTCTGGTTACATGTAAAAAAGGAGGAACAAGCAGAAAAGATTCTCTGGATATATTCTTTTCTGCTCGGACACTCTTGAATGGTTCCCCAAACTGATGACATAATCAATTATTAGCCTACAGAATTATCTTTCCTTATGTGTCCAATCACTGACTAGAGAGTCTCATTTATTTTCAGAAAAAAAGCCAGTTTTTATCTTATTGCCTCCAGAAACAAATCTCATCTTCACACTCACTCCAGAATCTGCCACTTGCCTGGACCCTTCCTCCCTTACTAAACACTTTGTATTAACAAGAAAAATTTCAGATTTGTATGAGGGCCTAGGAGTCTTTACAGCATTTTAGTTTCACAGCCTATAGCTCACTTGTTTTCTGTTATCACCATTAACTAAATAAGCAGAGGAGGGGCATTGCCTTAGTTTAAGATGCAAAATACTTCCCATTACAAAAGTCTTTTTCAGTAATAACAATTTCTGCCAATCTCTTAACATTTCAGTCTCAAATTGCTCATGTGGAGTCAGATCATTTTATCCTAGTTGCTGGGAGAGTTTCAGCAAAGATAACACAGTTCATTCCAAGAGTCAGATAAGCAAAATTATGATGCTGCTTATTCCAGCTCCTCCATTCAGTGACGGTGTCAGGGGACACCCTGCTGTAGCTGACATTCTTCTCAGAAGGCAGGAAAAACCTCTTGGTCTGGCCCCCCATCATCACTAGTTCAGCTTTGCTAACATAAATTTTAACGGTCACTGATGATCACTACCATGAAGTGGTTCCACAGTTCACTGGGACTTGCACTGTTGGCACACACCATCCACAGTCATCTGCTCTCCTTTTTTTTTTTTCTTCTCTCTAGGTCACTGGGAGCAGGTTGTCTTTGTCCCATTACCTGTGTAGCTCCATGGCTGGTAGATAGCTGGTGTCCACCAAAATTGCCCTTCTACTCTTCAAATGTCAAAAACCTGCCATAATGCAGCTACCAGCTTGTGCCAACTAGACAATGAGCTGCTTGTGCATAGATTCTCCAGTAGCAGTGAAGTTCTGTATCAGAAAATGTTTTTTCAAGACATTAAGAAATACTCTCTTTCCTTCAGTGCACCAAACTGGAGCTGTCTAGATACCCACTGCAGACATGGCTATTTGGAAAAGAAAGGCAGTTTCCAAAGCAGTACTGTAATGGCAAGAGCATGAGGGCAGGGAAGGCTTGAGCTGTCAGAGCTACACAATCGTAGGACAAGGCTTGATTGTTGTCATTGCCAGCTTGTATCCAGCCTTGGCCTTCTTCGACAGTGCAACAAGCTGACACACACGACATAGCATTTTGGAATACAAATTGACACACAAGGATTGGAAATGATCCTGAAGAGGATAAGCAAGATTTGTGCTCAGCAATAGCCTCAGACTGGAACTAGCTCATCAGACAACAGGCAGAGTCAAAAGAGATCTGGCACACAAGTCCAAAGGCTTGGGTGGCATTTCCAAAAGAAATGACTGGTGACAAGTAGTTCCACATAACTTCTTAAAAAAATCAATGTTGAATCCATGTTCACACTGAAGAGAAACTATCTGTAAAACAGAGCACTTTGTAAAACTTTGTTCACAAAAAGGTTCAGTCAGTCTTGTCTTTTTGTATCAGTGTGACCTACAATTTTTTTTCTGGTTCTCAGTATTATTAAAGCAAGCAGGAGGAAGAAAGTGAATATTTTTTAATAAAATGTAATTCATAGCCAGATGTATGTTACTCAAGGTCATGAATCCTAGACTGTGAAATCAAGTGAAATAGCAAATCTTACCAAATCTGCTTATATTAAGGGCAAAGAGCATTTCAAATATAAGACAATCAAGATGACTTAGAAATAGGAATGATACAAGATGCAAAACTGAGAACTCTGAGAACCAGAACTGTTTGTTATTGGCACACTTTATATTTACACAACATCTTGTAGAATGTCCCCAATCTGTACCTCTCCCCTTTATAATCTTTCTTGTCTTGTTCCTGCCTTACTATTTTCCAGTGGGAAGTTATTCATACATTTCAGCCTTTTTTGTTCTCTTAGAACTGATTTTGCCATACTTTTTTTTTTTTTAAAACTACATTATAACCTTCTAAAATTAACTACAAAAATATTGATCAAACTAGTAAGAAAAACACTAATAGCAAAGGAAACTATGTAATTCCAGTACACACCTACTAAAATGCAGTCAGTCTTTACAAACCACATCTTAAAAGTTGTACTGTAGATTGTGATATTTCTTTATGAGCAGTAAAAAGGAAAGCCTGATGCTTTGTATCAGTGAAAAAATGTTACTGGACCAGCTACATAAAGACAAGGGTTTTCAAATTGATTTATTTTTTACACTCCTTCCTCTGCAACAACAGAACAATTTTAACCACTACGTAGACTGAGACAGATGATAATGTTAGTAGCCACTGGTCTTGCTGGTGAGGCAGAATGACAAGAGGAATTGCACTGCTTTCAGAGGCTAGAGGTATTGTATGTACAAGACAGATAGGATAGGTGGGATTCAGTTGCCTGAACATTATCACCTCACACTGAGATGCTCTGGGGTAGCCACAACACCTGCATGGGGCTGGCAGGTCTAAGGTAGGACTTCAGGGAGATCCACTCTCTTGCCAAACAGCAAGTGGAGGCCCAAATGACAGAGCCAATACCAAAAGTGATATTTGACACTTTTGTTTAGGCAATTGAATCTTCTCCTCTGTCTTGAGTATTCATTGGCTTGACCTCCTTGGAGTGTCTGGGGCTGTAGCTTGCCTTTCACACCATTCCTACTAGAAAGTGGGACTTCTCCAGAGATTTCATTGAAACTGAACCTTGCATCCAAGATTTTTATTCCACAGTTACTAAACTGGGAAAGGGTTGCAAATATTTTCTGTCTGCTCCTTTCTTTGTCTTTTTGAGTTTGCAGAAATTATGGGATGCACTAGCTGGGTCCTCACACCTTCCTTCTGGCCACCATGCCAGAACACAAGGGGACCCCTCCTGGCGGTGTTATGGTTTGCTTACAATTTTCAATCTCTTTTCAAAGCAAATACCTAAGACACAAGACCTCTCATAAAATAAATAAAAGCTACTGAAATCCTTGCTGTCTTCTAACATTGTTCAGTGGTGAGTGCTCTCAGTTACGAGGTGAAAGATCTGCTCTAAGATGCCTATTAATTTGGAAAAAAAGGAGTTCAGCTCAGTTCTCCTACCAGCCAGGAGACCGCCTGCAGCAGAAAACCATCGAAGAATTGCAAGTGCAACCTTCCCAGAGCTGTTCCATCTCATGTTAATAATTAAATATTCATTGGAGCATGGACCAGAACCTGACTCTCCCACTTTCCAGGTGATAGCCCTAATTACATGCCTATGTCATCAATCTCTGTCTCTGCTGTAATGAATTGTCATTATTTGCATATACTGGAAGAGTTTTAACAGAAGACAGCTCCCTTCTCTCTTCCCCTCCCCTCTGAATATCTGACTGTCAAGATGTTGGAGCACTCTTTCTGGCACAGATGAAGAACTAGGTTCAAGTCTTTCCTCTGAATGACAAGGAGTAATGAATCTGAGAAGAGGTGCATGGAGAATAGCCATAGTCACTGCAAGGCAGTCCTTGAAGACTCTTCCTTTGGCTAAGCAGAGGAAGATGGAATCTGGTAGGAATTCGACTGAGGGCATTATGAAGAAGGATCCTGACCAAGTTGGCTGTGGGTATGCCTCTGTGCACGGCTATTAGCCACTGAACTAGGGCTTTAATAATCTTGCTAGTACCCTAAGACTAGAGTTATGCACCAAAAGGAACGCACGGATGCTGAAGTCTACGTACGCATCTAGCCCTTGTTATCCACAGAATTACCTGCGGAGGTATACATTGCTTCAAATAGTTTTCTAATGAAAGACAGTATCAATAATCAATATACTAACTCTATGCTCCTCTCCCTTCAGGTGTCATTACACAGCCCTTGCCACTGATTCGAACAACATAAAGATTTCACATTAAGACTCACACAAAAGATCCTTCAGACTCTATTATCACATATTGCCTCTCCAGGGCATTTTCTACAACTCAATACCATATTTTCATATCCATTACTCGCATTCTCTGTAATACTTTCAACACTAACACTGTAGAAATTACTTGTGCAGGCTTTAACTAGGTTGTTTTTACTACACTAAGTAGGTGTTTTCCCAGAGTTTTCCATACCTAGATGCTTCCTGAAATGCAGCGCAAGAGAATTCATCACAAGTTACGAGTCTGTTAATGCTTACCTTTTCTTTAGGAAAACAAGTAAGATTAGACTGATACACTTAGCACTGTTTATAGTAAACTCACTATTCTGTGCATATGTAGGGTGCACAGAATTACTAACTCTGTAGTGTAGAAAAGCTTTTTCCATTACACTCCAGTCAAAAGGGAGCATGGATGTTTTTACATGACATCTTTACACATCAACCTCTTTAATACTGCAGCTTTTCTCTTTAGCATCCAAGTGCTTTGCCAAGTCAGGCTGCAGCAGGGACCAATGCAGTCCCTACGTGACTGGGAGAGGTGAGGGACAGAAGATGAGCTTTACCCCTTGCACACCTGGTCACAGACTGGGGCATGATCTTTCTTGCCCCACCATTCACTAGCCAGGAGAAGGGCCCCCACTCGGCAGTTGCTGCATGGTGCCACAGATCCCTTTCAGCAATCTGCATCTGCCTCCTGCGACCTAGATGCCACAGCAAAACCGCAATGTTGTGCTGTTCCATTTCTGTAAATCTGCACCTGCACACACTGACTGATTTCTATTACAGAAAACATGCCCATAGCCAATCCATGCCCACACCATCTATCTCTGGTCCTTTCCTGTTGCCTCTATCATGCTTGTTTTAAAAGTGATCATTATGTAAGGCAGCAGTAATTGAAACATTGCTTTATAAAATCCATTCAAAACTAAGTTGGAAAGTGGTCCAGTGTAAATCTTTTACACTCCAATTGTGTTTTGCTAACAGCAGTAACAACAGTGTCACCTCAGTGAGTTATTTAGAATTACTCTTAATTTCACCCTAATAGAAGTCACAGGAGAATCAGGTTTTGAGAATCAGGCTTTAAACACCCAAGGATTAAAACACTGAAGGCAAAACTGAATTTTTGCTTTGTTAGTGCAAGCATCCAAACATTATGCCCTCATCACAGCATGGTCTTTGTGAAGCCAGACAAGAGACGTGCAGCACGGCAGCATATCTTGATTCACAAGGTCTCATGGGACCAAGGAGAAAATTCCACCTGCAATTGGGTATGAGGGAGGGAATGGCACACTGCTAGAGCTTGGATCACAGCATTGCTGCAGCTGGAAAGATGGGAAAAGTGAGAACATCTATTAGGACTCAAGTGTGCTTTCTGAACTACAGCTGCAAGCACTATTGATTTAATCTCCTTTCATCCATACAGGAGAAAGATGAACTTTACTTCTGCTTATCATTGCTTTAATAATTAAGAAACTAAAAGCCTAGCTGTGATCTCCTAGCTGTGATAAGTAGGAAAACATGACGAAAAATAAGAAGAAAAAGAGAAGGGAATAAAGCTGGCTGAGCAATTGACTTGGCTACCGTGCAGAACATACTAGTACCTCTGCCTTATCACATTATTAGTATTATTGTGGTGGCTTGCCATGCCATCTAGCAGGGACTCAGGGAACTACCAGTTCTGTGGAAGAGGTGAAAGGCAGCAGAAAAGCAAGCCAAGGAAAAAAGTTCTGGAATATATATTTACCAAGAGTAAATATAATGATTTGCATTTTTCAGATAAAACAGGTCCTGAATGAAGAGCAGCTTCTATAAAAAGGATCTTTTCTCTTTAATTCTGTAATACAGACTGAGCACTTTCACAAGTTCACTATACATCATCTATGAAAATATTTTTCTTCTACTTTTAAATGTCTCATGTTTGCTCATTTTTTCTAATATTAACAAAGAAAATCTGCAGCTGGCTTTCCTTATATCATGCAGCATTACTATTTCATCTCCACTGCATTCATTTTCTTAATCCCTTTTCTGATTATTTTTCTGATGATTCTTTTAAGTTGAAGCCCTCATGCTTCTTGACCAACAGGGAGACTGCACTCACAGTGCTTTGTGAACATCACTTATGATCAGATAAAGTACACATTAATATCTGTCTAATGTAGCTGCACTTTACTCCTTACTGGCACACAAAAATGGGTGGTTAGGCTTTTTTTTTTTTTTTTGAATGAGCAATATGTTATTTTTTAAGTTAATTTCCCATCCAAGGAATTACTAATCCCCACCAGACATACCAAATCAGAACATTACATCAAGGCAAGTTTCATCACTTCAGCTTCCTACTTGAAGACTGTATTTTACATCACATGGACAAAGTCATATTTCTGTTTTATTTTCAAGTATTTTCTGAAGCAGGAAAGTTGAATGACAAACATTTTATTTGTTCCTGATATAAAGCTACAGCCATTCTATTGCTTGGCTGCACAGGCAAAGCCTTTCCCAACCCGTACATATACCAGTGCTATGTTTATCCCAAGGAACTCTTAAAAGGACATGAGAATACCCCTACTGCTGCCCCTCTACCTCTCACTGGGAGCCCAAGCCTCTAGCATTCTCTAGACATTGATAACTGACATTTCTCCTTCATTTTCCCTCCCTCTTCCTCAATTTCTGCTGTATCTATCTTCCCTCTCTAGCATAAATGCCTTACACTCCACATCTTTATCCCATATGCCTTTTCTCCTCACTTTAGCAGTTTTCTTTTGTTCTCTCTCGCAACACATAGCAAATCCTACCAAAATGTGGTTATGATCTCTCCTGCAAACAGAAACACCTCAGCTGCATTCTCCCTGTTGCAGCTATCATCAGGATCACCACCACCACCACAGGCAGTTCAGAGAAAAAATTTGGACAAGCCAAGATCTGCTGTTGACTCCACCACTGTACTTCTACCAATCTTTTTCAGCAGAATGGGCTGATGGGGAAAACAAAGACACAAGCTCTGGATAAAAGACCCAGCACATGACTCCAGTCTCACCCAGCCCTGTTGTTGGCCATGGACTTATTTCTTCTTGGTCCCCCTGTGAACACAGGGGCATCAGTTCCTAGAGTATGCATCAAGTGCATCATGTTGCTGCCTGGCAGAGCCCATATCTACAGCTACATCTCTTGGCATCCTGTCTAGAAATGCCAGGGCTTTTACCCATCCTGACTCTGCATCTATGCTCTCCTGGTTGCCAGTTTATCCCACTTGAAAGTGTACATATGAGAATTAAGAGATAGGACCCCTGGTCATAGCAACACTCTCCGAAAGACAGACAAAGATGGTTTTCCCCCTGGCACTGAAGGAATCCTTCTAGACAGGAGGGAGAAGGGGAATCCAGTTGTTGAATCATCTTTGTCCCTTTTAGCATAAGGGAAATCTTCAAATCCTACTACCCATCTGCCCCAGGATACTCATCTCCCAGCCCATCCCTCCCATTGGCTGTACCAACCTCACTCTCTACTACCTGGTCTCCTGCCGTTACAAGTTATAGACAATATACTGGTTGGAACATGGTGTCAGAGGATCTGAGTCCCCACTGACAATACCAGGACTTCCTCTACCAGCTGCATTATTCCACTGAAAAATTCAGTGTTTTTCTTCTAAATCCTGGGGTACATTTGGAGGAACTGGTTTTGGTCTAGGCAGAAGGCCAGACTTGTAAAGGACTTGTATCCCTTTCTTTCATGACGCAGTCTAACAAGTCATTGTAGGTACTGGCTCATGTTTCCTGGCAAAGCATGACTGAACATCATCTGTTGCCTTCTTGGATGACTACAGAGTGCCAGCCACACTGGGGCATCATCACTGGTATCCCTCTCTTGTTTATTTCCTTTGGACTTTTTAGCCTTATTCCCATCCCTCCTTTTTCAGTAATCTTCCATAACAACCAGTGATTGTCTTCTTCTGCAGCTCTGTATCATGTTCTCTCTCAATCATCTTTCTTCCAAGCCAAAGAGTCACAGTTTGTTTTGTTTTCTGTCATGCAGAACTTCTGCACCTCTACCAGTGCTGCTGTGAGATGCCTTGATACAGGGTTCTGCAGATGTTATCAGTTTACACAGGTTCAAAAATGGATTGAACAAAGTGAGAAAAAATACCTGTTTGGTGCTACTAATTACAAAGATATGACACTAGGAAATCCCTGAGCTACACATGGCCTAGAACCTTTCTTCAGCATCCACCATTCCCAGCTGTCACAGACAGGTTACTAGGTCTTTGGTCTCTCCCATCAAGGCAGTTCCTACATTTGTATGTCTTACTCTCTACTTTCTCTAGCTTCATTACATCTTTTCAGAGGGGAATGGGGAGTAACAATAACTGCTGGCAGTACTCCAGAGACAAGTGCATTGCATTGTATATGGGGTCATAATAATTTTTCAGTTTTCTTTCCTATTCCTTCATTAATCACTTTTAGATTTATCTACTTAGCATCACTAAGCACATAATAAAATTTTTAATAGAATTATCCACAACTTCATTGTTTTACATTTATGAATATTGAATTCTTAGATCATTTTACAATTCAGTTAATCTGTATCTTGAAATTCTTCTGTGACTCTTAATTGTTAATGTCCTCAATAATTTTGTATCACAATTTTTTCACAATATTTTTATCTTCTTTTCCAGATGATGCATGCATATGCTGAATGCTATTACAGGTTCCTGATGTATCCAGTCACAAAAACTGACCTCTTGTTAACATAACTTCTCCCTTGTCTCCTGGACAGTTACTAGTATACAAGAGGACCACACAGTAAGTTCATTACTCCAGAGGCCTGTAGTGATGGAACCGTTTGAATGTGTCTGGAGCTCCTTTAAAAGATGCATACTGCATGACTTATCTTCTGCTTCTCTGCCACCAAGGCTAGCTTAGACGATATAGTAAATACTAGAATTATCAGTTCCCCAATTTCTTACCTGGATTCTTTCAAAAACTTGGAGTGAACCCTTGTTGAAGGAGGCTGTTACATCTAATTTAATAATTTGCTTTATGGTCTCTGAAACTTCTGTTCAAAATCCAGTTTTCCAGACTCACCCCTTAAAAAAAGCCCACAACCAAACAAAAACCAACAAAAAAACCCAAGCCCAGAAAAAGGCAGAGAGTAAAGACACAGACTTGTTGTAGTGGGTACAGAGGAGGCCACAAAATGATCAGAGGGATGGAACACCGCTCCTATGAAGAAAGGCTGAGAGCTGCCCAGCCTGGAGAAGGCTCTGAGGAGACCTTATTGTAGCCATTCAATACTGAAAGGGGGCCTATAAGAAAGATGGGGACAATTTTTTTATCAGAGCCTGTAGCAATAGGATAAGGGGTAATGGTTTTAAAGTCAAAGAGGGTACATTTAGAGGGAAGACATTTTTTACAATGAGGGTGGTCAAACACAGGGTGCCCAGAGAGGTGGTAGATGCCCCATCCCTGTAACCATTCAAGGTCAGGCTGGATGGGGCTCTGAACAACCTGATCTAGTTGAAGATGCCCCTGCTCTCTGCAGGGGGGTTGGACTAGATGGCCTTTAAAGGTTCTTTCCAACCCAAACAATTCTATGATAAGCCATTGAGCCCTAGGAATTTATTGTTTCCAAAGACATTAATCTGTTAAGAGATCTGAATTGTAGTTTTTAAAAAGCAACTTGGTTGTTTAGGAAATGCCATGTAAAAATATAGTATTCTCCTGCCTGGACCTCGAAGTACTGTCTTTATCTCAAACCGTGAGTTTTCTCATTTTTATCCTTCCAGTTCTCTCCCCTACCCTACTCAGAGAGGTGTAAGCGAGTGTCTGTGTGGTGCCTAGTTGCCAGCTGGGGTTAAACCACGAAAATGTGATGCAATATATATGCCTGAGGGAAAGGATGCAATCCAGAGGGATCTTGACAGGCTTCAGAAGTAGGCCAGTGTGAACCTCATGACGTTCAATAAGACCATTTGCAAGGTCCTGCATGTGTTGCGGCAATCACCAGTATCAGTACAGGCTGGGTAGCGAACGGATTGAGAGCAGCCCTGCAGAGGAGGACTTGTGGGAGATGAAAAATTAAATGAGATCCGTCAATTTGTGCTTGCAATCCAGAAGGCAAATCATATTCTGGGCTGCATAAAAAGAAGCATGGCCAGCAGGCTGAGGGAGATGATTCTCCCCTTCTACTCCACTGTTGTGAGAGCCGACCTGGAGTACTGCATCCAGTTCTACGGTCCCCAGCACAAGACATGAGCCTGTTAGAGGAGGTTCAGAGGAGGGCCACAAAAATCATCAGAGGGATGGAGCACCTCTGCTATGAAGAAAGGCTGAGAGAGGTGGGGTTGTTCATCCTGGAGAAGACAAGACTCTGGGGAGACCTTATTTTGGCCTTGCAATACTTAAAAGGGGCTTATAAGAAAGATGGAGAGAGACTTTTTACCAGGGCCTGTAGTGAAGAACAAGGGCTAACTGTTTCAAATTGAAAAGAGTGTAGGTTTAGATTAGATTAAGGAAGATATTTTTTATTATTAGGTTGGTGAGACACTGGAACAGATTTCCCAGAGAAGCTATGGATTCCCCATACATGGAAGTGTTCAAGGTCAGGTTGGATGGGGCTTTGAGCAACCTGGTCTAGTGGAAGATGTCCCTGCCCTTGGCAGAAGGACTGGAGCTAGATGATATTTAAAGGTCCTTTTCAACCCAAACCATTTGATGATTCCATGCCTGGAATCACTAACCTTAGCAAACAGATTAACAAGAAGGGACGCAGAATATAGTTGTTACTAAAAAGTGAAATACTTTAAAAGCAATTTCACTGTTGCTTACACAACCAGCTTTCAGCCCCTTGATGTTTCTACTCTGGACTGTAAATGAGGTAAGATTAACAAGAGGAAAAAATTTATATGATCATGCAATTCATAATGAGATGCAGAAAAGAGACACAGGAAACACATGCAGACTATTGTAAGCTCAGATCTAGACTTTGCGTGCTGAAAATTACAACAGAAATGTTCTTCTAATGTAACTCTTAAAAGAAGAAAAAACCCAAATTCTTAAAATTAACCCTTTGTTTGCTTGAAGCTTAAAGAAAACAACCTCCAAAACTTGACAGTAGTTTGTACAACTGTAGCAGCAGAAGCCATTGTCTCCAAGCTCTGCTACAGTGACACATCAGCATTTTTAGCACAGAAGTAGCCACTGTGGTTTCAGTTCCGGCTGCTGCAGCAGCATCTGTTATCGCCTTGGCAGTAGCACAACCTGGATTCTTCAGATGTTCATCAGTTTTTAAAAAACTGAATATCCCTAAGAAGGGCAAATGAAAGGGGAATCCAAATTTTACCACTGTATAGGAAGCAATTTTCCAAGACAATTAAAAAGGCACTTCTCCAACACAAGGCCTTTCCACTTGAAAAATATTAAAAGTTGTATTTCACACACACCATAACAGCGTGTAATTTTTCCAGAGAAACATTTAAAGCATACTTTAAAATGTCAAGAAACAGATATCCTAAAACAGAAGATATTTATAAATTCTGCTTTGCGTCGTAAAGGATATTTGGAAGATCTATCAGGACCTTCTATTCTACTTTCCACAAGGCAGTTAAGAAATGCAAAAATGGAAAATGCAATCCCCCCCAAAAATATTTTTTTTCCCCATAAAATATGTGTGGACTAGGGAACTCACTGCTTCAATTCTTCAAAAACTGTTAAGGTCTTAGCAAGTTTCCAGGAAGCATATAAAAATAATAAGAGTACAGAACTATAAATGTTAGTTAACAAAAAAATATATAGAATATAAGATAATAATCTTAAATCCATGCTAAAAAAGAAAGAATAAGACATGATTAAGAAAATCTTGTGGGGTAAGGGGCAATGATTATCCCTACACAGCACCTAAGTAGTTTCACAGCTTCAACCTCAACTACTTGTTGGGATTACTTTTATGAAAAGGACAAGAAGGGAAATCGCTGTGGGTTTTGTGGGATTTTTTTTAGGTTGTGCAAAATGCTCAGTGAGATCAGATTCACCGGTCAATAGAATTCCAGGGTCTTCATCTGATAACAATAAAAAAAAATCCCAAAACATTTGGAAACAAAAGATAGTTCTGGGTAACCTGCCTGTTTCAGTAGCTTCAGTAGATATTGCTAAATGAGCTGGGTTGACATCCAGAAGCGGCCACACTGCTGGATATGAGTGAATGGTCTTTGACCAGCTCTGAATTTTCACACCCTGCACTTAGACTCTTAAGTTTGACACATCATCTAACCAAGAACAAGAAGTATAGATCAGCCTCTCTGTGTGTCATTATCTGTTATTAGGGAGAGTGAAAATGGTAATAAAACAAGGTATGTAGCAAAAAAAAAGAAATAAAAACAAATCTTACAACACTTTCCCCTCACCCCTCCCTTCTTCCTGGGCTTAGCTGCACTCCTGAACAAGTGCACATTGTAGTACTAAAAGTAATAATAATAATAATTTTGATCCTATTTCATCTCCTGGAATACCTAGGCTGCTTTGTGGGTAGTTCCCTATGGTACATAGGGTTGGAATATACAAGATGCATCTGCACAGTAAAGCTCCATGAGTTTCTCATGGACTACCCAAAACCTGAGTTGAAGTAGACAGATTGGCTGCAAAGAGCACTGACAAGGAGGAGGTTGAAAACCAAGAGGTACAGATCCTTCCTGTGGCCTGAAACGCATCTCTGCTCAGACAGCATCTAACTGTGAACTTTATCCCTCTGCTCGTTCCTATAGAAAGGGCCAATCTTCTCTTTCTCCCATTCCCTGCCCTAACTTTATGTGCCTTATAATATTCTTGGCATTTATCTACGTTGTCTAAAATGTATGAGGATTTGGCTGCTCTACCCTACTTCCTTTTTTTTTTTTTCATCCTAGCTGAAGAGCTGATATTCAAGATTATTTTGTGACAGCCTCCACAGTAACTAAGGAACTGTCTGCCAAGAAAATGAAAGCACCTGTCACATCCTTTTTCCTAGAAATAAGAAAATAATCCTCCCCTACTTTAACATTCTACATCACTACAGTACCACAAACTGGTGCTTTCATCTACCCCTTAGTTTTATTTTTCCCAAGGTTTGTTCAGAAGACACATCTTTGGATGTGCATGTCTGTAAGAGGCCATAACAATACATTTTGTTTTATTTCACCTAAACCAAGTAAACCTACATGAGAGCAGTTATAATGCAAAATTAGAGCAAATATTGGTTTCTAAATTCTTTTAGGATAAGAAAAAGGATGAGAAGAAATCTTTAATACATATTTTACACCTGAGCAAACATGGCTACATTGCATGAAGATCTCAGTAAGAGCTTTTGGTACAGATACAGCAATTACAGAAATCTTCAGTGAACACTCTGGCCCATGAAAGGATTTACACAGGAAGTGGTATTAGGGGCACATGATGAAAAATGAACATAAAGCAACAGCATAAGCATGTCAAGAGAGTATCAGAAAGATAAGGCACAAAGCAAGATACGGTTAACAATAAACATTAAAGGAAACAACAAGCACTACCATAGCTATACTGAAAAAAACAAAACAAAACAAAGTAAAAGGATGTTTAGGCTGTTTGACAGAGAAGAAAAAGCAGTAGCTACCTTAGAACACAGTTAAGCATGAAGAAACCACTCATTTATGGTTTTGTGAAGAATCAAACAAAGATAAATTATGACTACATTTTTAATGAGACCAGACTTAGTAAGGAGATGCAAGCTAGAATATAGAAAGAACACACTCTTAAGTTCTTTGACAGGAAATAGGTATGGTCAAGCCAGAACAGTCTAAGGAAGTTCATCCTAGGAGCTGACCAAAATAATCTCCTAAGCATTAGCAATTATCTTGGGAACAAAAAGGACAAGAGAGGTCCTAAAGGATTCTCTTGAGAACAGTGTCTGTATTTATGTTTTTGAAATAATAACTAAGTAAGACTACTTAAGGAATTACATTTGAACCTTCTTTACAGTAATCCCTAGGAATATTAAGTAGTATACTTCAAACACACAGAATGAGGCAATTTAAAAACAAAACAAAAACACACCACATGAAACAATCCATATAGTTTTGCTAACATCTTATCAGATTAACTTCCTCTATTAGCAGGCTAATTACCCTACTTTCCCCCCCTTATCTACTAGGCTACATATCACTGTTAATAAAGCTGTATACATTATTCCACACAATATGCCTGAAGCAAGCTAAGGAAGGTAGGCATGAGATGGTAACAGATCTCCACACAACCAACATCTTTCTTTTTTCCGCCCCCGCACCCCCCCACACTTAGTGTACTAACAACTGAGTGACAGATCTGACATTTCTCACCGATTCAACCCACAGTGCTATCCCTGACCACATATGGAGAATTTTAGGGTGTTTTCCCAGCTGGGAAAAACATGAGGCCTGCAAG
Source organism: Caprimulgus europaeus (assembly GCA_907165065.1). The sequence goes on from OU015525.1 coordinate 67,730,257, forward strand.
ACTAATCCATACTGGGATGTCCACCAGTGAGCAGAAGAAGCAAAACAAAAACTTCTCTCCAAGACCACTGCAGGTCCTGCTAGGCCAATGGTATATTTTAACGAGATTCACACCAGAGTTCAGCTAAAATTCTGTTTTGACCATGGGCTAATACTCCTTACTCCAGGAGGGGGACCGGGCAGCTTTATGTTTGATAGTCATGGCTTGAGGTAAAAAAAAATCAGGCAGATGGCAAGAATCAGTCTGCTTGCACAGTACTACAAGGCAAGAGGGCTCATAGGTTTCTCCAAACATTTCACAGAATCGTAGGGGTTGGAAGGGACCTCAGGAAATCATCTAGTCCAACCCCCCTGCCAAAGCAGGTTCCCTACAGCAGGCTCACATTTTTATTGTGAATCTATCTCTGTTTTTTAAATCTTTTCATCTGAATTCTCTTATTTCTTAACATTTTCATGTCATGGCCAATGCATTAAGCCTGTGTCCTGTCAGTAACCATAAATGCAGAAGTGTTTGAGTATGATAGAGTAGTTCAGAGAGTTCAAAGCTTAAGGCAGCTAGGGCTGGAACACTCAAAAATTAGAAGCCAGCTTGTTAGAAAGGTAAAGACTCCAAGAAGACCAGTTTCAAAGCAAATTCACTGTGTTTTTGTTTTCATGTTTCTTTTAAATGTAAATAGGATGCTTCCTTTAGTATTGTGTGAGGATGGTTTGTGTCTCAAGGGAGAGGAGTACAAGAGGAGAACAGCAGTCTTACAGTCAGGCTCTGGGTCAGATTTGAGAAATGTGGCAGTACCTCCTGCCTGGTTTCTAGCAGCTGCCCAGTCCTTCTCCCACTCACTGCTCTGAACAGGTAGACCACAAAATGTTAATAAATAGGTTTCATTTTGCTTGGCTAATTAAAACCCAAAAGCTAGAAAAGCGTGACTTAACAGATATTTGCTATTCATCACCTTATATACATTTGGCCTGGATTAATTTCCTTTTGTCAGATTCGTATTTAATCCATTTTGGTCTACATATGGTTATCCCAGAGTCCTACAGAGAGGGACTATTAACTCTGATTTCCTTGATCACAGCCCAGGACACCACTACTATTGAACTTGTTTTTTCTACATTTGCACATAACTGCAATTTGCCTAAGAAAGGATTTTTTTCTGGCAACGTCTATTTACATAAAATGTCCATTTTTGACTGTTCATTTATCTTTCCTGATAATGTAATTTAAAAGATGTATGGAGAAAGAATACAATTATCTGTCTAGGCAGTTCTGAGGCATTTTATTTTTAAACAGAGTTTCCAAGTTCTTCTATTTGTACCCAGTATTGAATGTTCTCTAAAAACTGCTTCATGTAACATGCGTAGATACTTTCTATCTATAGGGGAAAAAAAAAAAAAAAGTCAGACAACTATTTAGACCAAAGTTTGCTGCCTCTGAATTCACCTCTTTTCCCCAAATACTCACTAGTGCTTGTCTTTTCTTCACTACTCTCCCTATCCCAGGAAGTCCCACTGCCTCTGATTCTCCTTTGTTTCTGCTTTTATGTTACTTATCTGTGGTTTATGTAAAGATTTAAGTGCTTTTAAGATGGAGCAGGTAATAATGAGGTACAGATTATATGATATAAAATACTTTTTCTTTGTTGCCATTGTAAAAAGCCACAGAAGTATACAGAAGATATATAGGAGCCATAGAAGTACCTAGAAGATGCATATATATGCAAGTCTTTCATATACTCAGAAATACAAACACATTTTTCTTGGCATTTTGTATTCAAAAGTAATAAAGTTGGACAGAAAATATTTCACAGGTGACCTGCTGCCAAGAATAATTTGAATTATTTTTGGTCATTTTGAGTTATGAGGTCTCAAGATAAAAGAAAAGAACATTAAGAATAAGCCATTAAGTCACTTAACCAAACAGTCCTAAAGGAGTTTAATGCTGAAGTGAACCACATTTCACTGCTCCTCTCTACCTGCTGTAATGAATGATACATGAAGCACTTCAGATAGTACCATGGGGTTCAGAGTGATGAACTGACAAAATGACTTTCCTTGGCTTTACTGTCAAGCCTCCAAAAAAAGTATTAAATTGTTTTGGGTTTGGTTTGGTTCCAACTCCCCACAACTTTTTCCAACTCCCTAATATACACATACATACTTTTAATTGAATGACATAAGTCCCTCTTCCCCCACCCTTCATAATGAAGGAAGTGCTTCATCATGTTTGCTTTGTAACTAAGTTAAGATTTACCAACATGGAATGGTATCCACATATTTGTAAAAAATGTTACAAATACATTAAAATATTGTAAAAATATTTTTTAAATATTTTACAAATATCCATACAGTGAAATCCTCATGGAATGATTATGACACAATGAAGATAGCAAAAAAGTAAAAAGTAGGGATAAAAAAAGTAATCTAAGTTTATGCTCTCATACTAACTGGTTTTGTTGCACACATTCCAGTTCCACCTTTTAAATGATATCAAGTAGTCATAAAGGAAAGGAAGAAAGGAAGATTATTCTATACTTTTTTAACATAAGACCTTATTTGGAAAACTAGGCCATGATACAGGGGAATATGGCAATTACAGAATTACACCACATAAAAATGATGTGACCAGCTCCAAGACTAGAAATCATAGTGCTAATAAAAAGTGTGCATGTTTGGATTCAGAGTCTGAAAACGCTGCTTGTGTTTCTTCCTCAGTCCTCAGTACACTAAACGGAATCATGGCCATGTAGTTAGAATACTTGCCAAGGAACCAAAGCTCTGATGCCTCTGCTGATTACTTGAAAGTTTGCACTGTCAGCCCTTGTGTTACCAAGCACACCCTGTAGAACAAAGTACTGTAGGGAAGCAGCCACATCCGTCATTTTCCCATCATCCAACCAACTCCGTAGAAACTTACGCACTCAGAAAGAAACCATGCAGGAAAGCAGGTCCTAGCTGAAGAGACTATGACACTCAGCTAGATGTTACACAGTTTGGGATCCCAGTTCATCCTTCCTTACATTGTTTCACATTAGATGATCCCTGGACCAGAAAAATCCCCTCCACCAAACCAGACATAGTCCAGAAAGCAAAATAATCTATGGATGACAGGGAGTAAAATTAAATAAAATTAGTATTTCCTAGAAGTCATGCTATTATTTTTTTTCCTGTTTCCACAAATATGATTCATAGAAAAGGTTATTTCTTCAGAGGTTGATGTACAGAACCTTAACTAGCCTATCAACACCAAAACCCATGAAAGCTTCAGACTAAAATATTTCTACACAAAGCGTATTCCCACACTGTTTTCACTTGACTATGCACGTAGGTTCCCACTTAATTTAGCATTAATTTGCTTATGGAGCTCTGTCGCAGGTGAATTATTAAGTAATTGTCATGGGGTTAACCCAAAGGGTTTTATTAATTATCAAATGGTAATTAATCGATGATTGAATGAAAATCAAATGGCAATCAAACGGTGATTAAGTAGTAATTGAATGTTAGTTAGACAGTGATTTAGACAGTGATTCAGACAGCGGTCAAACACTCTACTACTTACTATACTTCTAATAATTAAGCTAACGCTGGATACAGATAAATGTCACTAGCATATAACATACTTCTAGGCCTAATGTAAAGTGTCACTTACCTTGTTATAAAGATCAGATGCCGGGTCAGAGGTCCCACAGCCGCAAGGAGTAACGTTGAGAGGCATCCCTGCTGCGGGGGAAGATGGCTGCCCTGTGCCCTGCTGCCCTACAGGAGAGCTCAGTGGGCACAGGGGGGCTCCAATTTTAATAGCCTAAAGCGATTGACTCGTAGCCAACCCCCCTTCCCTCTTTGGAGTACGTGCAGGTGCAGCAGTTTTGGTTTTGCCTAGTCCTAGCTCAGGCTGGCACTGTTAGCTCCCGGCTCCTGAGAAGGAGCGGCCCAGCACAGCCAGTGGGTTTCAGTCAGCCCTCCTTGTTGCCAATGTGCTGCTCGCCCACCCACAGCATGGGCACTTGCCACACACTCCCCAGCACCAGCAAAGCCCGGGGTTATCCAAATAAATTTGGCAGGTGACAGGTAAACCACTACGCATTACCTGCATACGCTTATGGAATGGCCCACATGGAGGTAAGCAAGCAGATGGGGTCTGTGAAATACTTTGTACAGAGGTGTAAGAAAAAAGTAGTATGCAGATCATACTAGATTTACAATAGCAGTTTCTGTTCAGCTTTTGCAAGTGTACTGATTTTTATTAGGTTATGTGAAAAATTTTAAAAAGAGGATGGTATACAAAATTAATAAACGGGAGAACAAAAAGGAAACTGCCTAAAATACCACTAAGCTACCTGCCAAGAAACTGCCATTTCCCAGTAAGATGATCTGCTTTACCAACACAAGAATTTGAGCATTAAATATGAAGGTTTGTTTCCTTTTTGAAAGGAGAAGAAAATGTTTCATAGATTATGACCACATAGGTCATCAGAAGTCAGGTTATTAATATTTCTGACCTTGGATGAAACACAGGCAATTTCAAGACAGTAAGTTTGACCTGCTTCTTCCTCTTTGACTTGAATGGGTACAGCACAGAAAACCAGGTTTCTTGATTCACACATTTTATTTCCAAGTATATTTTCTGTTCCCACAGCAATACAGTAACTTACAGAGTTCATAACAACAACTCCAAATGTAGAAGTGATTAATTTCACCAAATAAAGTGAATAACTAGAGCAACCTCAAGAAGTGAACCATTTTTTGTTCATTAAATAATAAACAGAAGTGTTAAGAGGGTTGGAAAAACTCTCTTAAAATACATGTGAGAGGTTGAAAAAAAATCTTAATGGAAGGAAATTTCTTTTTCCCAAAATACTTCAGCTTCACAACATATTTTTCAAGTATTCAAATAGAAATGGAGAACTGAAAAACTCAGTCACAACCTGGAAAATGTAGGGTTTCGCTTGTCATGAATTAATGAATAAATAAATAAATAAATTCTAGTTTGGGTATTCCTCCTCCCACCACAAACATACAAATCCCAATATTTGCAAAGAAAACAATCAGAGGAATAAAAAAATATTATTATTATTATTATATTTTCAGCACTTTTCATTCAGTTAAGAAATCTGGATAAGAGCCTGCTTTAAGAGGAAATAGCAGATCATAGTCACAAATAACTACATAAACTATTGATGCATATGATCATAACAAAACAACTAAAATAAAAGATAAAAACCAGTAAAAAATAGGGAACACAGAAAATGCTCCAAATAAATTAATCAAAACTTAAAGAACAGAGGACACAAGGAAAAATCCATATTGTAAAAGATGTAAGGCTAGTAAATGTTTTAAGTACATTAGGAAAAGTTTTACAGTATTGTTATATTTCTATCATTAGATTAAATTAGAAATAGCTAGGTGTCAGATTTTTAAAAAGTTGTTCTAAATGAGGAAATTGTGTCAAACAAGGATGTTTCTCATTAGGCAAGGCCTAACATCAAGCAAAACTGTTATCCAGAATTAGAAAGAAATATAAAATCATGTCTGATTATGCAAATACTTGCGGAGGAGTAAAAAAAAAGACAGAGATAGAACTGCTTACAAAGTGATTTGAACCACTCAGCTGAGCACATCTAAACTCAATGAAATTTCATGCAATCAAGTGCAAGGTCATGGAGTCAAGAACAGAACTAGCATACAGAACACATCTATAGCATAGGAAATGCAGTGAGTGAGGATCTAGAGGGCACAGCAGCAGACAACCACGTCTGCATGAGCTTCCAGTACGGTGCTATCCAAGAGGGTGAATATGTTCCCTTGTATACAAAGGGGATTCCCTCCCTGCTATTTTATTTCTGCATGCAGCAGCAATGTGCTTAATGCTAAGTTATTATATTCACTGTAGGCAATCCTATTTTTAAAGGTGTTGAAAAATCACCGAGTGCTGAGTCACAAAAAAATAAAAACCTCATTCTGAGCATCTTAGCAAAAGAAAACAAAGGTTATAGGATACAGTATATAAAAGTCTTTATGGAGGTAATATACCAGACGCTAATCACTTTCTTTTATTGTAGCAGGAAAGAATAAGAACGAGCAGCAAGATGCTGCCATCAACTGCATCTGTAAATATTACCATATTAGCTTGCAGTTTTCTGAAGGCTTACCTGTGTTCCAAGAGGATAGATCTGTCAATATCAGTGACAGGGAAAGCTCTTCAGCCAATTGCTCTCAATGTTATCCAGTTCTGCAAGTCTAAAGGTCTTTACTGGGAGTATAAGCCTAATAACCTTTCCATTTACTGTTGGAATAGAACATATTTCACCATCATATAATATAAATGTATGAGCTGTTTTCCAAACACAGGACAAGTATTTATTAAATATTTTCTCTTTTTTTAATATTTCTGGTATTTTTATCTTTTTAATATAGACCACTATCAAGGATTATTGTTTGGGTTTTTTAGTCTTTTTTTTTTTTTAAAATATACTTTAAAACTCCTTCAAATTACTCTTAGCATTAATAAAGATAGATGTTTCCATGATATGTACAGGTTCCCCTAATACTGTCTTAGGGTCCCCCAAAATGCCTCAATATGATGACTTCTATGCCAATTTATCCTAATTGGCATAAACATCAGACATTTCATGATTAAACAGTAAACATTCTATTCCATGGCTGTTCTTGAGGAATATGCTATTATCCAACACAGGAGATGCTAAGTGCTAGCTACTTCATCAATGCCACAGAAAACCTGAAAAGCTACTGTAATCCAGAGCGGCGTGTAAGAGGGTAAGCAAAGCTTAGAAAAGTAAAAGTTTCACTCCAGAATCTGGTATAATATTAAGAGCACCACAAAAGCAATACTGACAAAAATCAAATTACAGTAACCTCTGCAAGATGGGACTTAAGTTACCGTGGAAACAATCCTACATTTTTATCCCAAAAAGTAATGCAGATTTCACATATGTTCTCTTAACTGAGAGAGTGAGAAAAGATATGAAGTCCTCTAATTATTCATGTCCTAAAGCACTCACTTCTTTTTATTTCAGTTTGTCTGGCTTCATTAGGCACCAAGCAGGTGATGACAATTCTTCATCATGATAAACATCAGGATTTGAAGTTTGGTCTTTTTCCACATTGCTACAAAGCCAGAGATTCTTTTGCAACAGTGGAGTTCAATTTCCCATCCCTCAGACTACTGGAGTATTTTTGTGGGAAAACAAAGTTTAAATCCTTTCTGTGCCTTATTCAGACCAGATCTTGAAGACATTTTTAACAGCACCACTGATCAATGGAACCAGTATCTCTGGCCTAATACATATTTCATTTCTACAGCTTGAGAGTGGACCATTACAATGATGACCTTTGTGACACAGTCCATAATGGTTTCCAGATTCCAGCCTTGTTTCAATTAATACACATTTTCAAAACCAGCAACCTTAAAAATAGTCAGGAATGTGCAGAACCTACTGCAGTCTTTGGTAAATAACTCACATTGTGAAGCCTCCTTTCCCCTGGTCTGAATTTGCTTGGCTATAGCTTCCAGCCACTAGATCTCATCTTTGTCAGTCACACTAAAGAGCCCATTACCAAGGTTTTGTTCCTTGCATTTGTACTGGTAGACCCTGACCAAGTCATCCCTTAACCTCATTTATGAGGAAGGGCAAATATGAAGCTTGTTAGTTCTTTCACTACACAACACGTTTTCTACTCTTGTAATTAGTGCCATGGCTTTCTCTGAACTTTCTCTAATTTAGCCAAATTAATTAATGGACCACAGACCACACTGGACACAGTATTCAACAAATGCACTCATGTCACATTTAGAAAGATATGTGTACTCAATACATCTCTGTTTATTCCTAAAAAGTTCATAAAAGTTATTTAAGATACAGAATTGAACTGGAAACTCGGCAATCTGACGATCAACAAACTCTCCCAGACAAACGTTAATAGTCAACATTTCCCATTACCTGAAGTTACTCACACAGGATAAATTGCAACTCAGGCTGTTACAGTTATCATTTCACAGAAATACATTTTTTAAATAAATAGGCACAGCATTTTATTTTTCCTCTACAGCTCATTGCACTGAAACACATTCAGCTTTGTCCAACTTTGGCTGGGTAAGTGGCAGTGAACAGTATCGCTGCTAAATCCTCTTCCTTACTTAACAATGCTTCAACCTTTCAATCCTCTGCAAACCATGAGTAACTATTACATGGCTTTTTAGGACACTGATAAGAAGTTAAGCGCCATAGGGTTGAAAAAGGATGCCATCAAGAGTCCAAGAGGAATGCATCCTTTCAGCAATGAGTCTCATTTTACACTGACATTTTCACACCTAAGAATTAGCTGTCCTTTAATGCATGTAAAACATGTGAAGTGTTGCTGGTTGATTATACAAGACTTTCATTTCTGAATCAAAATATAGACTACTACTAAGTCTAGTCTTCACAGAAATCAGAGGATATTACATTAATACTTTTATCAACCACTACTTCTAATTTCATCAAAAATACATCAGGCTTACTTGACATGGTCTGGTTTTTCTATAACTCATGTTGATTGGCACTAATTATACAACACTTCTTTAATTCATTATTAATTAGGTTCCTTATTATTTTGCCCAGAAGTGATGTCAAGCTGACAGACATTTAATTATCCAGGTCATGCCTTTTACCCTCTTTGAGTGTTGGCACATTAGCCATTTTTGTCCTCTTTCTCCAGTAATTCAAAGCTTATCAAAAATCAACATTAATGATCCAGGAAGCTCATTGGACAGCCCTGTTGAAACTAATTATCTGGGCATGCCAATTTAAAAATGTCTAAATTTAGCAGCTACTAAAACGCAACCCCTTGAGTGCCTATTACTGGAAATTATTGCATTGACTTCCTATTATACAATTATACAATATAACAGCTACATCTTTTACTCTTCCTATCTTTTTACATCACTTTAACAATTTCACCACATCCCTCTCGTATTAGACCAATACATCTGTTAAGACTTTCCAATTCCAAAGCAATTCAGTGCTTCTTATCAGCCTTAGTTAAGCTCACTATCAGCCTTGTTTCCCTTTTTCTTCATTTTCCGTCAGACTTTTAAAATATACATATTACTTAATTTTATAGCTCTACTAGCTGTGCTCTGAACATGGAGATAAGTTTTTAATCCACATGGCCTCCTTTAGTCCTGGCTCTAAGCCAACAAGTAAAATTTTCATATAGCTTGCCCCACTATATTTTTTTTTTTTTAACTTTTATTTTTAATCTGATTAAATACTCACAAAAAAAGAATCAGCTCATCATTATTTTCTGGCTTTTACAAATATTTGTGATTTAACTTTTTAAACAGTCAATCCACCTTTGCTCTACCATTCCAAATTTATCTCTATCATAACCCCAAACAGACTAAAAGAGTCCCAGACTACTTGACTCATCCTTCCTTCTACAGAAACCACCCATAACTTTATCTTGTTTGCCCTTCTCTAAGTTTTTTTCCCATTCTAATATGCCTTCTAGGGTTGTTTTGTTTTTTTTTTTTTGGGGGGGGGGGGGGGGCGGGTGCTTTGTTTTGTTTTTAAATAGGAGAACCAGAACTGTACAGAAAAGACAAGGTGTGGGTAAACAGTTGAGACAGCAGCGTGACTGTTTTCCGTTTCACACACTATTTCTTTCACAAGAATACCTAATATAGACTTGATTTTGTGACCGCTACTGAGTTTTGAGGATTTTTTTTTTTAATGAAAATATAATAACCCCAGAATCTCACTCATATCTGACTCAGCTCAGATAATACTTGATAATAGCTCGGATTCATAATTTTGTGTATGAAACTAAGCTCAAATGCACCACTTTACATTTTCTACACGTTTCAGTTGCTTGGGGGGTAGATCAATTAGATCAGGAAGATCCCACTCTTCAGTGACACTGCAGTATTTCCAAGGTGTCTTCATTACACAACAGGGGTAGTGGCATTCTATTATCTTAAAACTTTAAACTGAAAGCAACTTTGTATTAACCACAATGTCAATCCTTAGCACCTACCCGATACACTTTCTATGTTTGCTCTTATGCTGCGAAAGAAGTTATTCTTCTGGACACTCTCACTACCCATGTGAAGCACTCAAAAAAAACCCTCAAACCAAAACAACAGCATCATAGTTTTTTTTCCAAAGGCAATAGAAGAAAGTCTTTGTCCTTACTGTTTCAAGTCAGAGTTCAGGATATAGTTTGATAAATTAGGTTAAGATTTAGGACTGTAAACATTAAATCTGCAGTACGTATCAGTCACATAAGAGTTCTCCAATACAACATTACCTTCTTGCCTGCAAATAATGAACAGATGCTTATTTGGTATCACTATTTGAGGTTTTCTGCTACAGTCGCTGTTACACCAATTTGTTTAGAAATCCATTTTTTAGTGTCTAAAACACATTTCAGATGAAAGTTTAAAAACACAAAGGAGAAAATACATCCAAAGCTAAACATTAAAAAGGTGGGAAAAATACCTACAAAGCTGCAGCTAGTTTAACCAAGTCCATAATGTTCAAGTATATTTTCATTTCACGACTGGATTCACACTGCTTACGCTGCTTTGGGATAAGAAGTTTTTGCTTGAATTCTAGCGCTCACTAAAATGACACCTCCACTAGAAAGTGCTGTTGATAGCATTTGTCCTGGCATACAGTTGCCAGTACGTCAATAAAAATGCATGCATAGCAAGCTGATGGGGAGGACTTGCTACGGCAGGATGTTGTATCAGCGGGTGATGCATGGATAAGTGCAGTTAGGCATATTCTCACAGCATTTGTATCACACTAAGGGAAACTAACCGGCCCTTTAAAAAAAGAGGGGTGCCTTAAGGCAATGTTCCTAGTGGTCCACCACATCATTTCCACATTGCACAGATTACATTCCTTTTCCTCTGTTGCACTTCCACATGGCAATTCTTCCTTTGCCAGCTCAATTTTTGACACATGAACACAGGATTTTCAGTGGTGAAATGAGCATCAAATGATTGGATGGCAATGCAAACCTGGAATAATCAATAATGACTGCATAACTTTCAGGTACAGAAAACTAAGTACCAGTACCTGTCAGTTAAATTCACCATATCTCAAAGACATCTGAGCTCCATGGTCTATTTTGTGTGTGGAAAAACAGATAATCACCATGTTCTACTTGCAACTCCTTGCTGCAATCAGTCAGTAGAAAATGGTTTGGGGCCTGGAAAGCCTGGAGTGAAAGCTGTCACTACTCAGGCATGTGAGGTCTTCAACACATACCTTGTTGCACTACACTGGGCAATACTTAACAAAAATAAAAGTAGGGGAAAGGATGATCATCTGCATCAGAGCAACATTTACAGCAATGATACATACCACGGTTTCAATTCTTTTTTGGCTCTAGTATATTGCCTCTGATTATGAAAACTGAAATTGCTATTCTTCTCTATTACACAAGTCCTGATGGACCTCTGGAGAGGGACACACATGGTGATTTGCACCATGAATTTATGACAAGGTGAATGCAGGGTATTTTTTCCCTGATCAGTCTATTCCATTGGCAAGACTGAATTGCCAGACGTGCTCCTCAAGAATCCCTGGCTTTAAACTTAGACTCCACACTCAGAGACCACCATAAAAAGATTTGCTTCTCAGAACAGCATAGACCAATAGCAAGGAACTCATGCCAACAATGTGGATTTTACAGAAAAATACATTTATATTGCTGTTACAGTGTGCTGTATTTTATCTGATACTCACAACAGCGTTAAATAAAAAGTGCAAGTATTACTGGCAGGTCAGAGAGTAAGAAGTACAGGGATACTATTTGCCAATTTGGAGAAGCCTGTTACAAAAGCAATTTCCAGAGCACAATCAGATGCCATATGACTGAAATAAGTTTTTAAAAAGGTACACTTGCATATTATGCCATCGTTATAGTAGTGCTTTGTGCTCTCATCAACAAACAGGACTTAACTTGTAAATTAATTTTAGTTACTTTTAAACTAGAGGTCAGAGAACTACTGAGTGATATGGGGAAAACGATGGATGGTCCTTACAGTGACTTTCACCAAGTAAAGCTTAATATATGGTGGTAATAAAGAGAAAAGGGGTTATCTTGTTTTAGTAGGTAAAGGCAAGATACAATTGTCATGACGAGCTACATATAGATATAGAATACTTCATATTACCATAGTGACTGAGTATGAACTATGGTTTGTACTCTGACAATTGTGATAGGAGACTATAGTTCCAGCTTGGGATTAATTATCTGTGAAAGACAAAACAGTGACTGATAGAATTTAAGTCTGAAAGTTTTATCCCATATTGCATTCTAGTCTGAATTTGTTGCCCAAGAACAAGCCCTGTAATGCTGATTTGATACTTAAATGTTTTAGCCTGTCCTTGCTTTGATACTGAGGTGTTTTAGTCTATTTATATCTATTGATGTCTGCTTTAGTCTATCCTCATAGACCCATTTCACACATATCTGCTTGTGACTACCATAGTAAGAGTTTCTGCTTTCCTTCACTTCTTTTTCCTGCAGATCAAGCTTGGCCTTCCACAGGTATGTGGATGGTGTGGTTCCAAGTGCAAGGCTTCATATAAACAGCCATTCCTAACCAGATATATAAACTTAGCACACAGGAAACGATAAAGAGCAAAGTCTGAAGTTTTCCTACAAAGATTATGAGAGCAAATTGGAGACCTTCTTTGTGCCACTGGTGTCAACAGCTTCACATATCACAAGTACTTTAGGGAGAATATCCAAGAACAGCATTCCATAGTTGAGACCACTGGGATGGGATTTGTCTGGGTCCTCAGCAGACGCTGTGCCAATTTAAACATTGTTAATTTATTATGAGCAGCAGTGATCCAAGCAGGTATATTATTCATGAGAAAATCAAAGACACAAGGAAGAGGACCACATATGATTATTTGTTGCAGGTCCCTGATTGCACCATAAGAGAACTGTGCCGGCCAAGACCCTCTACACACTGGTAGGGAGCCAGACAACAGAGTAACCAGATTTACACTTAAAGCTAGACACTGCAAGTTCAAGTAATTACATTACATTTAGACCATGAGATGGACTTACCAGAACACCATTATAATTATGTCATTTATGCTCAGTTGACAGATCCTTTGCATAAGGTCAGATAGGCTGAATGCAAGTTATTGTATTTTCTGAAAGCATCCTTTGCCATCTTTGTACACTCGGGTGCTACTCAAAACACAACATACATCAAGTCTTCTTCAACTCAGTCATTGCACTAACACAACAAAACTACAACAGGAACAGCCATCTAGCCTCAGTCAGACCCCAGAAAAGTCAGTGCTCAATAACCTACACCAAATTTACAATGCATAACTCGATATTACTTCCTAAATCTAGGTCATTACAAAGCATTAACGTCCCAGTCAAGTCAGTCAGATAATCACTGAAACCAGCAGCAATGGAAGGGAGAAAAAGAGAGAGAAGGAGGAAGCAGGGAAAGTCAGAAAGGGAGGTTAAGCTCTCACAGGTGGAATGAATGGAAAAAAAAAGGAGGCATGTGAGTAACTGCAGTGATAGCCTCTACACACACAGCTTCTACAGACAGAATAGTTCAGACCTTGCCTTAAGCCTGACTGCATTGGTTCAACTTGATCTATAAACTGACACAAGCAAGTTAAGCAGCTGTAGGCCCACATAATTTGGTTCAACTTGATACCACCACATCAATTTAACTAAAGCAATAGAAACAGCAGGTTTAGAATCGTGCCACATTAAATTTGTCCAAGCAGCAATTACTACCTGGGACCATGTTCCATCACCAGCATTTAAAAAACCATGCCACTTACTGAAAGCAGATTAAAATACTCTCTGGAACCAAGACTAAAGTTCAGACTCTCCTTCCCCAGACACAGGCTGTTCGAGCGTCACGCTTACATGATGGAACGCTACATACGTGAAATTAAGCAAGAAGGTAGATGATGTCCTACAACCTGCCTCACCTGGCCTAGGTAGTGTTACACATAGGGGGATGCTCTCATTATCAGATCATCTGTATTAAAGGAGCAGAAGCTGCTACCTGTAATGGAGGAATCCCTGTTTTGAGTCTGACAAGACCCAGTTCCTAAAGAAGTTTCAAGTGTATGAGTCCCAAGCAGAATCAGATACCTATACTCTGATCCTCTCAACTGAAGGACAAATGCTTATGTCCTCATGTGTCATGTCTGCCAGCTTAGGTAGTTCTCCAGCTCATGCTGATTACCATTCTAAGGCACTGATTGTTTATTTAAAATAAGTAGCAAGTGCAGTTACTTAATTCAGGGATCACAATCTTGCTTCCAGGAATAAGTGTTGTAATGCTGAGTATCATATCTTTGTGCTTCCATTTGTGAATCTAGTTATAGATACTAGGCCATGAATAAATTAAGTATGTCAAACAATGCCAAAAGACAAACACCTCAGATAATTAATCCCCCAGTAAACATTTACATCCAATTCAGTGTTGAAAAGAATATAAATCTACCCAGTATAAACCAAACCTACGCTGCAGCCAAGGGCTGCTTCCAAGCCTGTGAGAAGTCTGCCAAACAAGCCGGGACATTTGTTCCATAAAAAACAAATTAAGTACAAAGCAGATATTGTAATCCCATTCAGCTCTCAAATACCTGACAAAGCTAGGTTTTAAAAAGGTACAGACTAGACTCCCCACAGTTAAGATAAACACAAACACTAATCTTGGGTTTCTAAATGTATTGTTTATTTATAGTTAACCATTAACATCCGAACAGAAATCTGCAAGCATGCAGGAATCATCCTTCAGTGATGTTTCTGTTTAAACTGAAGTCCACAGTAGCCACATGTTCCGGTCTTTGTATCTTTGTCCTGCAAAAATACAACAGCTGCTAGTTTCACTTTATAAAACTTTTAGAAACTACAATTCTTCTCTTATTTACACATGCCACCTTAAATGGATCAATATAGCTGAAGTACAGAGTTTAATCTTATTTGAAACACTGGAAGTAAAATCATTTCATAACTATTTTAATACAGAATAGGATTTTGCATTTCCAAGTTATATCTAGACAGGAATTTTGGACAGAAATGTAAGCTGACAGAGTTAGTTGCAGGAAGGAGGAAATTTTTCGTAGGATTCTGGGAGAAATTCTAAACTAAAATATTTTGGAGTAAAGTAGCAGTTACTTCTGTATAAAATGTTATTCTTCTCCCCAAAAGATACATATGTTTTTTAAAATTTAGAAGTGTGACTGATTGTGAGCTGTTTTTCTAGTCCTTCTTAGTATGACAAAAGACAAGTCAGTTAGATAAACACTCAGGGATCTTCTGTTATTTATCAACATAACTACTCACAGTTATGAAACAAAGTAAACTTATAGTTCCCCTTCATTAATATAGGGTTAGAAGTGAAAAATACAGACTACTATCCGTTCCAAAAAGCCTGGATTTCAGTTGTTAGGGCTAGCGGAAACAAGCTGGTCTAATACCACTCTCTCCGTTTGCAAGCATTAGCTTTCAAGAACTAAACCACAAATATCTTGTAATTTGATTGTTAACACAGAAACATCTCAAAATTCACAAAAAAAAAAGCATTCTTCAAGAAAAGTATAGTACAGGTCGAACAAATCAACATAAATGCAACTGACCAGCAGCATGCTACAGAAATTAACTGGAACATAACCCTCCTAAGTGTTATGAATTAGAACCTCCAAACATTTGACTTGAATAATGTAAAATAAAACATTATAAAGTTCAAAACAGAAATGCTTGTGATTATACTTAGGAGTTACAACAACATTGATACTAAAGGACACCAGCTCTCCCCCACCATTCTTTTGGTTATTAAACAAATGTCAAAATTTAGGTAAGCAAAGATTTTAAGACATCTGCAATCAGGGTCTGCCTGAGAATGGTACATAAGGAACAAGTCATCAGCAATTCCACCAAGATCATATGACAGTAGCCTCAATATTTTTACTCTCTAGAATAAGAATACACTGGAAACTATTGCTGCTGTCAATAGGAGGATAATAAGACATTTGTTCTTCACTGATACTCTGACCATGATTGAAATGTTCAATCTTCAGAACTACCAAGATTCCCAAACACTAAAAGAAGGGTTTGTTGGGTCTTGTCCCTCCTCACCCCCCCAACCTTTTTTCCCTTGAACTTGCAAGATTCAAAATAAACTGCATATTCCTAAGAATAATGCAAATGTATCATTAATCTACACTGCAGCATTTAAACAATTAGTGTCTCAAAACACAGCAAGCATGCTATTTTTTGCTCTCAAGGCACTGCTTGTTCATATTACTTCAGTTAATTAAAAAAAAAAAAAAATCATTGTCCTATCAAACAAATCAAAATTTCAAAGACACATTTCTGTAACTTGAAATAGAAACCCTCTGACTCTTAATTTTATATTAGGAACCAAATAAAATTAACATCTCAGGTGGTTCCACCTTTTCCTTTGTTAAACTAACATGCCAAAAAGTAGGTAATCTTACAAAAAAGAATTTACAAGCACAAAATGCTATACACAGAACAAAAATATTACCAAGTTTATGTATACTTTAGGATGTCCCAAAGCTCCACCACCACCATCACATGATATCACTCTGCTTTCCACTTCACTCACAGGCTGCTCTGCTATCAAATCAATTGCAAAATTCTTGTTCACCTGTAAAAGAAAAAGGAAGTTTTCAGATACCTTCCCAACTCAGACAGAAACCAACTGCTATTTACTACCTCCCCAGGCAGTTCCACTACAGTCATCTTGAGAAGCTCCTGCATAGGCATCCTCCCACCTCCTCCACCAACTCTTAGGCTGTGCCACAAGTCAGATCAGTGAACTATGCAAGTTCAACTCTGCAAAAGTAATCCCCTTCCCCGATAGGCAGGCCACACCAGTGCTCAGGTTTAGAATGTGACCCAACCAGATGCAGCAGAGAGGTGAACAGGAACAAGCAGCCAAGAACAGAAGATATTTAACTGACACTGCCTCTGTATTGTGCTTTAGCAACTGCATGATAAAATTGTGAAAGACTCACTGCTGATAAACTCAAAAATAATGGTGGGACAAGTAAGGTCATGAGTGAGATAAAACAACTGCTGGTAATTTAGAGCCTCTCACCATGCACCTCATTCCATCACTGCACAGGAATCTCAAGAAAACATGAACATGGTGCCTAACAACAGTCAGAAAGGCAAATTGTTCAGCACCACAAAAACCTCTAAATGTCACTGTGCCACTTTGTAAATCCATCTTACACACATTTCCTGAACATGCACGTCACTGACAAGCAGGGCTTCTTCCTAGAGCACACCTACATGGCCTGACAAAGGTATCCACCTCCAGACAGGCCTGTGACACAGCACCTTGTGCCTCAGCAGGCTCTCGAGGACTCAGGCACAACGCTTCCCTCCCTCATCCACACCATTTGACAACACATGGATTTTCTTTACCTAAAGAAGACGATAACTAAATAAAGTTACTGAAATATTAATGTTCTGTATTGAAGCAAATTGGCAACATCAAGAACCTCACTGCCTGAAGCCTGTGTCCACAAATCATATGTAATCTTTGCCAACCTGCGAGGGTTTTTACTGCTGCTTTTAATAATGCTCAAAATTGTGTATCCTTCATTTCATGCTAAAGAAGGAGAGAGATAGCACCATAACACACCTTTGCTTCAAGATCAGAAGCAGAACTCCACTCTTCCCAACATTTCTTAACCACAAAGGTATTTGTGGAGAAAGGGAAGAAGCAAGAACCTCTCATTCACTGCACAGCTATGACTTCTCTGCGGTTCAGCCTACTAAACAAGAGAGTGTAGGAATTTGCAGGGGAAATATGCCAGAAAAAAAAAAAAAGACTGAGAAAAACTGTGAGAAAAAAAGAAGCGGTTTCAGTTACACCATGTCCCTTCAATTAAAGCACAGCAGTAGTTCACAGGAAAGAGCTGTTTCCCTCAGCACATCCAAATGCTCCTTGACCAATGCATAATTCAATGAGCAATTTTTTTCCTGGCCATGGTGCCAGTCTGACAATCCCATTGCTGCTTCTTTCCACCTACTTGCCTGTACCAGTACACAGTCTGGGAGGCTGAGAGATAAAACCAAACTTGGAACTGACCCAGGTAGGAGTCTATACTTAAAGTGGATGAGTTCTGAGGTCATTTCTCCTCACAGCTTCAGCTGCTACACCAGTACAATAGAAAGGGTAGAGCCAAAGCAGGAACAGCAGTGTTGGATTAGGTCCTGCAGTATCTTAGAGACTGTACAAGGGCAGGATGACCCTAGTCAGACTGCAGCAGATGCAGTTTAACAGTTGCCATGCTCAGTTTTCTCACAGCTACTTGCTTTAGGCTCTTCCCAGAGAGCACTAATCCCCTGGTTCTGCACATCCAGTGCAGAGAACAATGATTTTAGTTAAAACACATGTATTTCATTAACAATTGGGCTGGCAGAACTGAGGGGACAATAGCCACGTGTTCGGGACCATGGCCCCATGCCTGGCCACTGTCCGGAAAGGCCACACACAGCATCCAGGCACAGGCCCAGACACCCCTCACTGGGGGCACCTCCATCCAGAGACTGGGTGCCCAGAGAAGAGAGCTGCCGAGCCTGGACTGGGATGATCATAAGCCAGGCTTGACCACCTGGACTGTATGTAAGCCAAAAACCAGTGACCAAGAAAGTACAGCCACCAATTTTGCAGGGTAGCTTTACCTTCAGAAACAAAACCACATTTGGACTACAGACACGGCCATTGAACCCTAATACTAGCAGCCGAAACAGTCTGAGGGATCTCCTAAGATAACAGTGAAGCCCCCTAGAGAGACACCCCCTTAATAAGCAAAGATGAGGATCATTTTAGTATTTAACATGTAAATTTTTGTTCCAACTTCAGAATTAAAACTTAGCATTAAACCTTACTTAAAGCTCATCTTTTTCTGGAGAAGGAGGAACTGAGCTGAACTGAAAACCCTGGGTGTTCCTTGCTGCTGGCAAAGGCACATCAGAGGGACTAGTGTCCTGTGGAGAATTAGGCTTAAGGAGGGTTTCCTACAAAGTTACAGAAGTAGCACAGAAACAGGCATTGCGTTTGGGAGAGACCTCCTTCACCACTATCCTCCCAGAAGTAAACTAGTCCAGCACTTTAAGTGACATTTTCATTTAACTATTTCCCATGTGAAATCCTTATTTTTTCCACACAGCATGAGTTAAATTGTATTTGTGATACAATGACGTAAACTCAATAAGAAAACTCAGAAATCAGCATGGTTAGTTCAACTTAATTTAGGAAGGGAATATTTATATGCCACTACATTAAAAATCTACCCACTTTATACGCATCTGCTATACATACACATTTATAGCATTAACACGAAGGCAGTAATCAGATGCTCAGGCAGTGAGGAATGCAATTTATCTGAAACAATCTCTTGTTTCTCTCCTAAAGGCCAGGAGATCCCTCATGGTGCTTTGCTGCTTGATCATTAGAAAGAACTTGGTGCTAAAGGACTTACAATTTCACGTGCCTGCTCTCTTGATAAGCAGCAGCACAGACCCACAAGGTAACTTCACGGCAGTACATTTGGCTGATGCTGGTGTTACTAGACTTTGCCTCTGAGGCTTCGTTATTTCAGAATACTCTAAATTTTAGTTACTGTTTCAGCAAATGTTTCCCAGGCTCTGGAAACAAAGTGGTCTCATTAAAAACTCTGTTTGGGTAAAGATCAAGATTTTAACTATGCAGAAGTAAATTAAGCTTCAAAACGCATATTAAAACAGATCTATAGATACACAAGTCAGCAGAGCATTTAATTACATGACTTTTCTGAACCCAAATGTCACTAAAAAGATGCTTAAATTTTTCTTAAAACACATGCTTAAAACAAAAAGTGGTCCAAGTTTAAAATGCTCAAATGCCTACAGCTTGCACAGCCTAAATCTAAGCACTTAACAGTTATAGGACAAGTCTTGAACTTTTCAAATTTGCCAAAAGTAGGGAGGTACATAGAAGCTACTATAAGTGTCTTAAAACAAGGGTTTTTTTGGGGGGTTGTGGTTTGGGTTTTTTGTTGTTGTTGTTGGTTGGTTTTAGTTGTGGTTTTTGGGTTTGGTTGGTTGGGGTTTTTTTTAATGACAATCAAGTTTAGGACATCAATATCAACTACTAAAAAAAACCCACAAACCATCCCTCTCCCATTAGTAAAAGTAGAATGTTACCTCTTTTTGTCGTCCAACAAATCTAACTCTTCTATAATCCTTTTCATCATATACCTAAAGCATAAAATAAACTTGATCTTATTTAAAAAGCAATGACCATAAGCAAACAACACAAAGGCTTAGAGCACTATCAAGACTAAATAGTTTAAATCATTTCCTCAGTTTCAAGTATTGCCATCATCATACGGGCAGGTACTGCACAGAAAAGCAGTTTCCATTTCTCCCACACACAAAAATAAATTTTAGGTTGGAAAGTAGAAAATAAAGGGGGAGGGGTTAAAGCCAGTAAACAGAACTCTTAGTTCTGACTATAGAGGCAAACATAAGATTTCCTACTTATAACGTTGTTCCTTGATCCCGCAGTGCCATCTGCAAAATAAACTAAACTAGGAAATTCAAGTTTCGTATTTATTTATGTTCGAGTTAAGGAACCGCAGCGAGACCCTCCCTACCGCAGCTCCACCGGCCGTGCCCCTCACATCCCCAGGAGGTACGACACAGGCCTCCCGTGTTCTCACGCCCAGATTTGACGTTAAAGAGCGGGTAACACGGAGTTAGTTACGCGGCACCGGCACAAGGGCACTTCCCACCTGTCCGCTCTCCGCCTGGGTCCGATGTCGGACGCGGACCACAACGCTCGGAAGCGGCTGATGACCCGGTTCCTAATTCACAGCCCTTTTCCTGCAACCGCGCGTTCCTTTCGCTCGTGTGCTGTCCGAGAGGACCAATTCCCAGAGCGCGCACGAAGCCCGGCGCACACCGGCATGCCGCTCGCAGCCCCGGCAGCGTTATCCCGCAGCCGCCCGCGCTCCCCGGGCAGCAGAGCGGCAACACCGACCCCCCGGGCTGCTCTCCTCCCGCCGCGGCCCTGCGCGCTCACCTGCCCCGTGTGCGTCACCAGCTCGCCGGTACCGGAGGCCCGCACACCGTAGGGCCGGACGGCGGCGGCCAGCACCGGGCGACTCAGCGGCAGCAGGCGGCGGAAGGTCGCGCCGGGCGCCGCCATCTTAAACCGCCCACGTGACCCCCGCTGGCGGGCGTGGGCGCAGGCGCGGCCGCAGCCCTTGCCCCGCCCCTCTGTGCCCTCGCGCTCTTCCGGCGGGCCGCGGCGTGCGCGCAAGCGCGGGGCTGGCTGAGGGGGTGAGTGGGGGCTGGGGCCTGAGGAGGGGAGTAGCGGCGGTGCCGGTCAGTGCCCGGTGCCCTCCGACGGGGCCGGGGGCGGTTGGCGGAAGGCAGAGGAGGGAAAGGGAGAGGAGAGCAGGGCAGGGGAACGGAGGAGGGAGTGGAGCGGGTGTCCTCACCGGTGTGCTGTCCCCCGCAGGGCGCGGAGCATGCTGTCCCTCCTGGCCAGGGCTGCCTCCGGGCCGTTCCGCCCGCTGGGCCGCTCGCTCTTCTCTTCCCTGGCCCCGTGGTGGCGGGCGGCGGCGCTGCCCGCGGCGGTGAGCCGGGCCCCGGCGTTGCGTTGCGGGGCGGCCGCCCCCCGCGCCCTGCTGGCCGTCCCGCCGCCCCCCGGCCTGCTACTGCCGCTGCTCGCGGGGCTGAAGACGAAAACCTCGCTGAAGAGGCGCTGCAAGGACTGCTTCATCGTCCGGCGGCGGGGCCGGCTGTACGTCTGCTGCAAGACCAACCCGCGGCACAAGCAGCGGAAGCTGTAGCCCTGCGGAAGGGAGCTTCCCCCGGCTGGGAGCGCCGCTGCGGGGCCCCGGAGCGGAGCATGAACGCGGTGCTCGCCCGTCGGGCCTCGAGTCCGGCTTCTTCCGTCCCTGCCGGCGGGACCGCTGCCTCTTCCCTGGCTGCCCTGTGGCTTTCGAGAGCGGCCTGCTGGGGACGCAGATGGCGAAGTGGTGTAGGCGCCACTGTTTCATCTTAGCACCAACCTGGAGCGAGTGGAGCCCTGACGGCCCTTGCCTTAACTTCAGACCATGGATGCCGAGAATGGACGCGGGAAGCCACAACTTTCAGGACTTTGTCATCTTAGCCGTGAAGCCTTACCTACAGTCACCTCACTGTCAAGTTAGTAAGGGCAAAGCTGGATCATCAGACTCAGAGATGCATTTGTCTTTAATTAAAGCAAAATTAAAATAAATGCCGCTGATTGTGCATTATTACAATACACAATGAATTTTCTTTAAAAAAACGAACAAAACCTAGATGTTGAAAGCTGTTATAACAGAAACAATAGTTTAAAACTCAGGTGGGATCTTAAGTGGCAGATAATATTAAATATGTTAATTGGAAGATGATACTCTAGCTTTTTTTCTTGGCTCATAGATGAGGTAAAAATTTATAACTATACATTTGTAACAGACATAATTCCATGTAGCTTCTATAACACAAATGTAAACAACCCTTGCTGCTTATCATTGTGTGTTTTGGGGAAAGTAGGTGGTATTTGGATTAATATAAAGTAATCACTTAAAGTTTTAGTGTCTAAAGTCTTTTAATGATATATTGACCGTTCACTGTGTATTCAGAAGTGTTCTTAGCCTCCTCTTCCTTCAGAGAAGTGCTCCCTGGTGTTTCTGGTATACCTACTATTCTATAGTTTCCTGACCCTTAACCCAAGTAAGAAGGCAATATTTGTGAATCATTGCCTTTGAGTGGAGTTTGTAAATAATTTTGCGTAGATGTCTACAACAAAGAAGATAAAAATAGCAATTTCAGATTCCAGCTAATTTGCTTCTAAGTTTCTGAAAAGCTTTAGTCTAGTCACATAAATCAAGACTTTAGAATTATACTTTTCTTTTTTTTAAAATACAACTTTTCCTGTATCCCTTGAAACAGTTATCTTCTAATAGAGGCGTGGGGACAATGACCAGAAGCACTAATGCCTCAGAGGTGACATAGACAAGTGTGCTGTTGAATGCAAAATGGTCTGGTGCCCATGGATTACAGTTGGACAGCCAAAATTGCTACAGTCCCCAAAGGTGTTCCTCATGCTTCTGTATATGGCTGTGCTTGAGGCAGGAGTGTTCAATCTTCCTGTGAACTATGAGTTCTCAACAGGAGGTACCAAACTAAACTTTTGGACAATAAGTTACTGCTACAAATTTGGCAAAATACTGTGAGAGAGTGTTTCCAACTTACAAGAGGTGAAGTTGGTTGAGCGTTGTACTTGAGATTGCTGTATCAATAGTGCTATGACTTGAAGAACTTTTCTGCCCAGTTGCAATCCTGTAACTTTAAAATAGCAGTAGCTTTTATAATGATGACTTTTTTTTCTAGGTGCTTGGTAGACAATGAGAAGCTACGGCTGGAAAGCTCTGGCTAAGCAACCCAGAGGCAATAGCTGTTGACTGATTCCCATATATTGGGCAGTTTGTCTTTTCACTCATGTATCTTGTCACCACAAGTGTGGGTTTGGAAAGGGAGGAGCAGGTTAGTTAACGTACGCATCCTTCTTGGGGGACAAGTGCATGACAATGAAGGGGGAGAAAAATGGCTAGCTTCTTCTAACTAGACAGAGTGATTCCAAATATAAAAGCCTCCTCAAAACTGTAGAACCTTGAAGTAGTGGAAAATGCTGTACTTCAAAAGGTTTGGCTGAAATTTAGGCACTCATGAATGAGAACTACTTTCTAAATATCTGCAACTTGTGCACGTAAATAAAGTGTAAGCAGAGAAATTTCTTAGAAAAGTTTTACATCTTTAAAAGCTCTAATTCTCAGGTTAGAGTTAGTGGCACACGTTTCTAGGTGTGTGCTGTGTGTTTTGTTCCAGCAGAAGAAAAGGCCTGTGTGCTGTGATACCTCATGAGTGTAGGTATTGGTACCCCTTTAGGATAAACAGTGTACATAAGTCCAGAAAACCCAGTGATTTCCAAGCCCACCTCTTTTCTGAAGTATGATTAGGACTGTGCAAGAACTGAGCTGTGGACTGACTGATTTGGCCATCAGGTGAAGTGAGAGGCCTGCAGGGTTATTTTTAGGAAAGATAATTGAGGACTGGTCTTGCTGCCTCCCAAATAGTTCATCCAGCCCCTTGGTTCTGTCAGAAGAGCAGCTCTCTGGTACAAGGCTAATTGTGCTGGTGGGTCACTGGGGAGGTGTCAAACCAGGGTTGCTTGCCAAGAGCAATGTCATATGGTGAAGAGAGAGACCTGCAAGTATGAGTTGCCAGGGTTAGGAGCAGCAGTTGATCTCTGGCCAGACTTGCTGGATGCAGTAGTGTGTGGGACTTGGGGACAAATCTCCTCATCCCAGGCTGGTGTCTGTTAAATGCGGTCTACACTCAGCAACAGGGAGTGAAATTTAGGGATAGGATTACTGTACAGCAGAGGGGGGCACAAATTTCTGTTTTCACCTCCACCTTTAGCCAAAGATGTAAATTTTTATACAATGCTGAGTCAGCAGCCTATTTCAATAACTTGTAATTAGGAAAAATTGCTTCACAATTAAAGCCATGTGAAGTAATTTGAATTCAGGTGTTTAATATGGCTGTCAATTATTCATGTGTCATCGTGTGAATCGTCAGTTTGTGATACCTGGGGTGGAGCATTCAAAATAGTGGAGCATTCACGGTCATCACTGAAACAGCATATTTGGTTGTGCTAATAGATTCTGGAAAGAGGATTATAGGATTAGAAACTAGAAGGCTCTGCATTGTAATTGTACTCTGCCATTGACTTGCTGTATAATCTTGAAAAAGTAATTTTGCCTTTGTCTCAGTTTCTCCATCTGTTAGGCAGGAGTACTGAATCTCACACTTCTAAGTACCTTTTTTTAATGATGTCCACAAAGTGTTACGGGGTGTTCTAAAAAACCAATCAGATTCTAGAGCTTTCTGTAATTTGGATGACATAAGGAAGGTGACTAGAGCTGGTAGTGGTACGTGTTAATTTAGGCTTATTTACAACTCCTACAAAATGAGAAGCTGAAATAATGCCAGCCAGTTGTTGGTACTAAGGGTTCATTCACATCCTTCATTACAGACTTTCTGAATGCTGTGCTACTTAAACAGCTTTTTTTCCAAGGTGGGGTACACAAGCTACTTAAGCTACCCAGGCCAAAAATTTAGTCTTGGAATACTATAAATACCAATCTATATTAGTTCCATAATTGTATCCATTTTCTTTTTTATTTCACCCCCCTCCACAGATGTGTGGGCAAAAGATGAAAGGGAGGAGACTGATAAGGAGGGCACAGCTAGAATGTAAAATGGTTTAGGGGGGAAATGGGACCAAATAATGCAGGAAGAAGAATTCATACACTGAAAACTGAAATAAGACTCAGGCTCCAATTACATTTTCAGCTTCTGATTTCCTGCTGGTTTTATGTCTAGGTTACCCCTTCCAGGAATTCTTCATTCTTCTTCAAATCCCCACAGTGGAGAAGGAACGTGACAACTGATGCCTCCTGTGACTGTCTCCATCGTACAATTACGAAAATCACTTGCAGTTGTGAGTGACTGAACTTCCTTAACTCCTCAGAACCGTTGTAGGGAATGAGACTGTCACATTCCGGACTCACAACAGGTAGAGTTGCATTTAGGTCAACTGGAGGATAAATCCTACAGCTCATGTATATTAATGACTGTCAGACTTTGTCGGTGGTTGTGTGTATGGGAATTGCAGTAGTGGTTACTGGATTCAGGGCAATAGCTCTTCAGTAATGACAGGTGAGGGAGAACTATTTGGGAACTGCTACTGGTAAGGCTGTGTCTGCTCGGATTGAGGCGGTACACACTGAGGTTAGCTGACTGGCAGCTGATTTTTCCAGATTCTGACAGCACAAAAGTCAGTTTCCCAGAGTCAGTTAAAATAATAGCTATTTTTTTATTCTGTAGATGCCACGTTGCTTTTCCAATTATTTTATCATACCATGTACATAAACAAAAAAATTAAAATAAGCACAAGAAAGAGCAAACCTTAAGAGCAATTGCTAATGCCTTTGCGAAGTATTAACAATGGGGAAGTTTCCTTTATTTGTAGAGATAAAATAGATGCCTCAGCTGTTCCATAATATTTATGAATCTGTGACTAGGCAAAGGAAAATTGAAAGTATTATTTTACAAGAAAAATAAAACTAAACCATAACTACTCTTCAACAAGGAAAAAGAAAGTGGGAAGCAGGCTGCTTTCTTTTACTTGTTTAACAGTGCAAATGGACAGAACACCCTGTTGCGGGCACTGTTCACCAAGGTCTTTCTGTGGTTTTAGGGAGCTCCATGTACCTCAAACTAGAGAGCTTTCATTACCAAAGCTAGTTTAGGTGCACCTGCAGTGTCACCATATTCTAAATCAACAAGGGTGGACAGACCCTTGATGTGCACTGCTGAAAACTATCAAATTACTTTTAAGATGCAAATTAAGGATACAGTCGTCCCAGTCAGTTTAATAAGGCTGATTATACATTTAAATACTTGCATTCATTCCATTGCAGCTCATCAGATTATTAACTTGGAGCTTGAAATCTGTACCAGTAGCTTAAATTGGGGGTGGGGCGTGAACATGTTGGTTCCAGAGGCTGAGAATGGACTGGGTTCTTTCCAACTAGCTGGTACAGTTTAACTCACCACACCTGTGAGGGGTCGTGTCCCCACCTGTCCGATCTCTTCTGCTCTCCAGGACTGAATTTGTCTTCCTGTAGGAGTAGCTGAACTGCCCTTGAAGCTGCTATTGAACTGTCACAACTTATAGCCCAGTTTATTTAGGTAAGTCGTGGTGTTTTACTTCTATACCTCTGGGAGATAAACTACAGCAGTTTTGTTATTGCTCCGTATCCTGTTCATAGTGGAGGCAGCAATCTTTATAAGAGCTTCATCACGGTGAAGACATTGAACCTGATCTAAAAATGCTGTAAGTGGGTATAGGGATGATATTGGCACCCAAGATGAAGCTGTCACTTGCTGGAGTTACCCACCTGCCTCCAGAAATGGAAATTCACCATTTCACCTAGAAGCTTGTGCATCAGACTTTTAAATCCATTGTCTGTAAATGTGACTGCAGTACCACCTGCTTTTATGTGCCACATTGTGCAAAAAGGAAAAAAATAGTTAACTTTGTGAAGTTGTTTGATTTACAAATACATTGATTCCATTTAGTGGTTGAAAATAAGCAAAGGAACAGGATAGGAATAACGTAAGCGTCTCTTGTACATGGTTGAACATTGGTAATGGACAATGTCTAAATGAGGAAAAGACCTGGAACAAGCAGTCTCAGAGTCTAAACAGTTTAAAAAGGGTCTCATCACTATGAAGGAAATAACCTAGGAAGCTCCTCTTTATAAAAGTGGTGACTGAGATATCAAAAATAGGTCACTTTCACAGGACATTCAGGCTTTAGATAAGAACCGTTGCATGTAGATTGTGTGCCACGTACTTTGGTTTTGCTTTGAATGCTTGTCCTTCTATTAAATAACAAGTTGGTTTTAAGAAAGCTGCCTGGTCATTCATCCTGATCACCAATTGCATAGTCACGAAAAGGGAACTTATTTGATGTATTTACATGAATGACAATACAGTAAATATGAAATGGTAACCTGGGGCTCGAGCTGAAGGCTGGAGAATTCTGTAAAGGCTTAATGCCTTTACCTGTAGTAAAGCAGGGCTGCAGCCAGAGACCACATAGTGGGTAGGCGTGCAGCCAGTCATGCAACTACTAGTCTGTTCTAAAATACTGTCGCTTCACTGTTAAATATGTGAGTTTGTTTGCTTTAATTTGCAGTTACTGAATTTTGTTATGCCTTTCATTGTTAGTCCTGTATTTTTTTTTCTTCAGAAGGTACAGAGTGACTAAATTCGAGTCACCCTTTAGTCTTTTGATAAGATAATCAGATTAATCATCTTAGGTTTCTCACTTTAAAATATTTTTCTAGCCTTTGAATATTTCTATTTTCTGTATCCTCCCCCCATTTCTTTTTAAAAATACAATCACAGGAACTGTAGGCAGAATCAACCTTAGTGATGCTGAACCCTGAGGTTAAAATGCTCCTGAATTTTGCACTCACCAATCTTCTGCTTCCTTCATCTGAAGATTACATTATTGCTACGGCTTTCCATAAAGAGTTCATCTTTGTTGTCAGTGTTCTGTGACCAGTAAAGGCTTTACACTGCTGAACACTTCACAGCCCTCTGTTCTGCAGGTGTAGCTGCAGTGCTGGATTGCTGGATGTACAACTTTGCGTTTGAATGTAACAAAATTGCTTTGAGTAGGTTGTGTTGAGCAGCATAAAATTTTCTCCATGACTTCATTATCAATATTTCTGCTTTGCTGATTTTCATTACCCTGAGTTTATCAGTGTTTGATCTGTATCACTCCTGAATCACTAATAAAAACATAAAGTATCTATCACTTGTCCTAATACCCCTGAAACCACATTCAAATTTAATGATAGTTGCCATTTTCAGTTTTGTTTTGTCGTGTGTTACTCAAGCAGTAATTGATTAATTCATATTCATATCTTATGATATTTTTTTAGAGTTTTGAAACATAAGACATCTCATAAGTCAGTTTGAATCACTCTGGCTTTGCTCCTTCATCTTGTTCACTTGATCATCTTCCCTGCATGCATGATGGACAGCTTCCAGGATGCTTTCTTTTCTCAGACAAAACCCAGAAACAGTTCAGTGTCTAGACTAGTTTAGCTTATTCTCATATACAGTATGGCTGGTTCCTCCAGCCCAACCCATGTGTCTGGAACTACCCCAGCTAGCTGGCCTTGATGTCTTACCTTACTTCATACCATGACCTTTTGCACACAGCATACATCCTCAGCATCATCCAAAGAAAGCACAAACACAGAAGGCTGCAAATCACCTATCTCATTGTCATGGGCACATAGAAAATAAATGTTATTTTTTTAAGGAACCTAAAATTTATAGCATGTGATGTTCAAAGACAAGTCTGGAGGGAAAATAGGCAAGGAAAAACAAGGAGATTGTGATGGAAGGTCTTTTCTGGTGAGTTTTAGGTGCATCCTTTGATCCTGCTTGAAAAGTGAAGAGCAAAACTGAAAGCATCCCACACACAGGCTCACAGTGAGAGGTCATGTAGTCAAGTGCTAAGTGTGAATCAAACAGTGACTGTGTATGGTGTGAGCAGCAGGTCAGAGAGCTGTGGTGGTAGGGCTGATGGAGCCAAGGTAGATGTCATTGGTGTTAAGGCCTGTGAAATATTCAGTATTTGGAGTTCCCTTAAACTTTATGTAGTTCTAGTGTCCAGGCATGTTAAAAGATGCTGCCTATGAGTAGTATGGTCACAATCAGCTCTGGACCAGTTTGTTGGCAGAATTATGACCACTAAAAAAAGTCATAAAGGCAATATATATACATAAACTCTGACTCCGTGCTCTTCCGGCAGCTATTTAATATATTATTTAAATACATTAATTGAGTTCTGCATTGAAAATTGTCTTTTGAAAGACAAAAGTGGCTAACGCCACTATTTGAAAGATAGTCTAGAGCTTCCCTCCCCTTCCTAATCTTCTTCTAACTCCAGCTCTACATTTATTCAGGACTCTGTTTATATATGCCAACATCATCTTTTATGTTAAATGGCACTTCTGTTCATGGGGAATTTACCCGCTTGATATTTATTTCTAGGCAGCTATCGTGTCCTTTTTCAATCTTTATTTTCTGAAGCTAAACGAGTCATTTTAGTCTTTTCTTGTGAAGCAGACTTTCTGCTCCTCTCATCATCCTAATAGCCCTTTTGTGTAACTTTTAAATTTGTGAGATAAGGTTTGTAAGGAGAGGTAATATATTTTATTAGATCACTGATACAGTTAGGAAAAAAAGGAAAGCTTTTGGGTATACGAGTCATTCTCACGTGTGCCCAAAGTTTACCAGCATTTTTCCCAACTGTCTCAATTGTTTAATAAAAGATATTGCCTCTGCCTACAAGCATTTTCTCTCATATATTCTTGGATATTATTGGCCACAATGATACACCTTTTGAGTTAATCTTTCCTGAAGTATTTTATATAATTCTGTTCTCCCAAATATTTCTGGTTTTGCCAATATGACAGATGAATATCTACCTCTGTTTCTTGAAAACACACCTCACCATAGATATTTCAGGAACAACTCATGGGCCAGCTTATACAGGGGCTACCTCAGCATCTTTACTTGAGATACCAATATGCACAGGTTTTTGTGCTGCACGTACCCAGCAGCCTACTTTCCTCCAGTTCATGGGTGATTTTATTCTTCCTAGACAATATTTACATTTTCCCCCATATTGATTTCCTATTGCTGCCTTCCCTGCACATTTGATTCAACATCCCACTTTTTGTGCTAAATCAGAAAGGACACACAACTAGCTTCTCATCTCAACAAATGTTTGGGGTTTTGGCACACCCATCTAACACCTTGCTTTTCGTCAATTCCTTACGAACCTCAAAATTAGTTAATTAATCCTCCTTTTCTCTATTTTAATTAACTGCATAAATGAACTGTAACATGTTTTCCTGAAGTTCTGATAGATTAGATCTACTGTATTTCCCTCTTTTAGAAAAAGTCAAAGAAAGATACTTTCATTTGACATGATGTACACATGCTACAGTGTGTTTCATTTAATCCTATGTTCTGTTTATTTTCATATCATTACTTTAATTGTGTATCAAAAACCTTTTACACTGTGGAATTTAGCTTACAAACTTGTGGTTCTTACCTTCAACTGCTGGTATTTCAGTATTTTAAAAAATGTATTAAATCAATAGGCCAAAAATATTCCTGGTCATAGGTTATCTGGACCAGCTGTTGTAATGTATTTATGTAATGTAGATACACACTAAGTGTTGTCTGTCATCAAGTGGTTAGATTACTTAAGGCTACTAAAAGACTGAACAGCAGCTTATATTTTGTTTTGTTAGGGTTTTTTTTGTTTGAAACAGCAAATAAGAGCAAAGGTTATTTTGCCATCTTATTTTCCCCCTTAAGTTTAGACATATGTAAGGGGTCAAATTTTCAGAAGGGAAAACAACGTGCCTTTAAAATGCTAGCCAATGTGTACTCAGTTCCTTACGAAGAAAAAGAAAGTTTAGTTTCAAGGCATACTACCAGGGGTGTCAAGAACTCCAGGCATTTTTTAGCCACCCATCGCATACACCATAGAAGTCTCTGTGCTTACACAAGGGTTTTTATATCCTTCAAGTAGTATATATGATACAGTAAAAAAACCCCTTCATTACCTTTCAAAAGGTACATGTACATGAATTTGGATACTGAAATAAATTAATAATTCAAAATAAATATTGCACACTATTTAAAAAAAAAAAATCAAATTTCAGTGAAATAGCACAGGCCTGATCTAAGCCTCACTGAAGTAAGCGGGATGAAGCTGAGTGACTTCAAGGAATAAGATGCCATGTATATGTTCCCCACAGAGCACACCCTGTCAGAGGTATCTCCCCAGAAGAGGGGATAAGGTGAGAGCTGGGATGTGTGAGCCCTGTCCAGCGATTCATGCCTGTGCAAAACAACAGATCTAAGGGCTTGGAGAGCCCCTCAAGGATGCGCAAGCTGCATTTCCAATACAATTCTGAGTGAAGAGGGTTTCTTTTCCAAAAGTCTTCTTATTCTCTGCTCCAAATAATAGATGATTCTGCCAAAATTATATAAAAATTAGATGTCTTATAAAGATAAATGGTATGCTTTGTAGGATATCAAGTGTACTCCTCTTAAACAGTCTATTTTTAGTGATTTCTTAAGAAATTTTATGCATGTTTATATATGTGAAGGTTTGACTGGACTCACCAATCTTCCTTTTTTTTTTTTTAATAAACCAGCATAAAGTAGAATTTATTTACATAATGCAATGATCCATGAAGGTTACCATAACATCAAGGGACCATATTAACCGCTTGAATGGAATTCATTAGAAATTAACTACCACTTAAATTAATTTTCCCACATTCACAAGGCTGTAATGGTGGAAAAAGGAACCGTCCATCAGCATGTACTGACAGGAGAGCTGTCACTGCTTTTATTTATAGGTGAATACATTAACCCATGAAGCAGTCTTTTCAGACCAAATCTTGAGCTTCTGTACAAATAAGCTCCTTCAAAAGACTTTTCTTTTAATAAGTAATCAATCCATCCTCACTTAAACAGGAACACCCTGCCTAACGCTTTTGCCACTGGCTGTAAATATTGTAGCATTTTTGTGAAAACAGTAGAAAAATTTGCTCCTAAAAAATTCAAACTTTACACTGTATATGTTTTTTTGTTGGTTTGTTTTTTTCAATAGATAATATTGTTACTGTGAGGGTGGTCAGACAATAGAACAGGTTGCCCAGAGAATGCCCCCTCCCTGGAAGTGTTCAAGGCCAGGCTGGATGAGCTTTTGAGCAACCTGGTCTAGTGGAAGGTGTCCCTGCTCATGGCAGGGGGGTTGGAACTAGATGGTCTTTAAGGTCTCTTCTAACTCTAACCATTCTGTGATTCTATTATTCTATTATTGATTAGATCGGGTTATAGTGATGTTGTGTTATCAGTGTTGGTAAAACTATACAAACAAAAGATTGTCCATTGATTCTTTCATAGCTTATTATGGCACTTGATTTTTTTTTTTTAACTTTTTTACAAATGAATATATGTGCAAGTCTCCAAACTGTAGGATGAAAGTGAATGAGACTTGTGCCTGCCTGCTATCTAGGTATACTTTGGGCTAATTTACTGTAGTATGTTGCAGTAATCAATTTGAATAAACTACAATGGGAAGGAGCTTTGTGGCACCTGTTAGATGACCATAGCTGTCACAAACCAATACAGCATTAGAGGGAGGTGTCTTTTGTCTATGTAAACCTCATAGTTGAAATGATCTTAGGACAATTTCCTGTACAGTTTAATCCAAACAATTTTTTTCATGACTAATTGTAGCTCAGAGCGAAAAGCTGTCCCTTACCAATTAACAGCGTTTTTTATTTTCCTTTTTAACAGAGAAAGTTCAGTAAGAAAATTATAGGATTGTTAGCTTTTAAGAAATGCCCCCCATCTGTGACTATTAATATTAAAATAACTAAATAAAATCAGTTTTACATATTTTTCTGTTGGATGTGACCACATGTAATAAACAGTGGTGACACAACATCAAATGAGCCTATGTGCCACCAATGTTGCTCACTGAAGTGTTTCACTCTCATTGCTGCCTAGAAAGAGAAAATATGAAAGTTACAGTGAATCTTAGTGTTGTAAACACTTTCTCTTGCCCTCATCCAGTTTCCACACCAATGTTAAAGAAAGCTTCACCACACAGTTTCTCATATGAGGAATTTGGAGGGTGAGTGGCCTTCCCAGGTATTTCTGTGAGTTTATTGCTGTGCTCAGACACTTGGCAGGCATAGCAAACATGTGAGCTTTTCCTGGGTTACCCACGAGTCCCTGTATTCAAAGAGAACTAAAGGCTGTCCTGTTACTCCAGTGATAAAATTGCATGCTGCTATCTTTTATGTTGTCCTCTCTGCACAGATTCTTTTCAACAGCTTCTCAGAGGTATAGAGATGTTACATGCTCAAGGCTAAAAATATAAACTCAGTAAGTGAAGATAAAATCTTTTACAAGCTTTGCCATACAATAATATGTGTAGTTTTCCTTTTCAGTTATTTCAGTATGGCTGTACTCTGCTATTCAACTATACTGAATTAAAAACTCAGTATCAGTATTACCTAAAAAGACTATTGTTGCAGTGATGTCAGTCTCAGCCTCATGTCACGCATCTTAACAAAGAATTTGTTCATGTTCACTTTTCTTATTTTTTATAATTATACTTTAACTAGTTAAAATGAAAATCCCTAAGTACTTCTACCAATGTCTTGGGATGCTATCTGTTCAGAGTATAGGCAAGTGATTTTTCAGTGTTCTCGTGGCAGCCTAAGGAAAGCTTGTAGCTGGGAGCTGACTAGCCACTCTCCTTCAAAAGCAGCAACTCTCACCAGTAAAATGTATGATTTATTTATTGTTTAATGGATTTAGAGCATTTAAAATCCTTGCAAACACTATTTTGTCTAATTCTTCCACATTTCATGTGGCACTGCCTTTTAGTTTGCCTGATTTGTATACACTAATGTACACACATAATGTATAATGTGAATGAATCAGACAAACTAGAAAATTATGCCATTCTATTTAGTTCTCATCAGGGACTATGGTTAATTTGGTTAATTGATACAATATTGACTAAGTAACGACTCTCACTTCTGTCAACATTTTTACATTTGTGAAATTCCCCTGCCTGATTCTGCTTTTCTGCTTTATTTCCTTTAAAAATTTAAACATCTTAAAAAAGGCTCTTCTCAATTAATGCATTTCCTGATTGAAGAACACCAAAATTAACTTTCAGCCAATTAAATTTTTACGAGTATTTGCTATTGTCGACAGTAGTAAAAACTTCTGTTTCAGCCACATCAATAATTAATTTAGAAGCACATGCCTGAAATACTTCCCCACATGCAAAGGAGTTGTTATTCTCCCACAGCTTCGCTCACAGTTGTCCTGGTGACTCCCTTGGCACTAGTACACCATTATTTTGTTGGCAGCATTTTGATTTCTGCATGGTTATGATTAACCTGTACAATGTGTTCCTCTTAATGCAAAGCTGTTTTCTTATCCCTTCAATTCTACAAACTGGAAAAAGCATATAGCCGGAGGCCACACAGAATAATACCAGTGTCAAGCTTTAAAAAACATATTTGTTTTGTGTCCTCTAAGGACAAATGATAGACATGTAAAAATGTTTTCTCTGTTTCTCTTTCAGGGAATACTTACTTCAGAATTAACTTCTGTCACAGAAAACGTAATTTGAAGCATATACTATATATTATTTCTGAGCATTTCTTCTATAAAGAGGGAAAATAGTACATTGTGTATGACATGCGTGATTACAAGGTTATAGAAACTCTTTATGTTTCTCTTGTTGTTATGGTTTTTCCTTAAGAAAGCTTGTCGGTGGAAACAGAAGAGTGTAATTCCTTTGAAAGATGCAAGTATATAATACTCTCAAACTGTGCAGTGTAATGAATGTATTTTTAATTGCTTTATAATACTTTAAATTCTTATACCTCTGAAGCATTTGGTGTTCTTCATGCAATCTGGTCATGTATCACTTGAAATATTTCAGAGAAAAGAGATTTTTATGATACATCCTTAAGTGTACTGATAATTACACATGCTGTAACGTATTTCTTCATAAACGCATTCTATCTTTAATTTTGTCCTCTTCAAGATACAATCATCCTAGTGTCCTTTTATTCATAAAGATAGTTCTTTTACATACTTTCTCTGTCGTACCTATTTGTTAATTCTGTTCCTCTGTGATATCAAGCATACTTCATTTCATGCTTCATTGTCCAGGTTTTAGTTTCAGCTCCAGTATATTAAATGTTCCCATCCTTTTGCTCCATATTATATAGCAGACAGTACGGAAGTGTTAAAAGCCTTTCTCAAGCAAAGTGAAAGATGAGTGTTCTTAATGTAGAATTCTCTTCCTTCAGAAACTTGATTGACCTCAAATCTTATGACTCCACAGTCAAGAAGAATAAAACTCCTTCAAGGCAAAAAATATCTTGGCAACACTTCTCTGAAGTTAAAATATTATAACTTTTCTCTTTTCTCCCTATTTCCCACCCCTTTCCCTTGAAATAAAGACAAAACCTATACAATAGAATTTTTTAAAAAATAGCTGTATAATTTTTGCTGAAGTCTACATATTATTAAGAATTTTATGTGCCCTTGTTTCTGATACAAAAATGTTCTACTTCATTACACTTTACTTTTTGTTCAAAATCCTTAATTTCCTGGCTCAGTTGTCAGATCTGAGGAAGGATTTCCAGGATTTGAGGAAGTCCTGATAAAAGGAGGGCAGCCTGGACAGGTCTTTTAGAAAACCCTATGGCAGATGTAAAAGAGATGCCAATTGTAGCAGAGCCCTTAGAGACTGAGGAGAGACTCATAAAATATTCATGGTTCAGCCTGTCCATCCATTTCTTTTGGTCAAAGGCTAGATGGCTGAATGAAAGATGATCCTGATAAGCCAATTAGAGATTATCTTGGAAGCAGCACAGATCATCAAAATAGTTGTGGTCTGAGAAAGTACAGGTTTGGCCTGAATGGATCACATTCCCCAAACTGGATCTCTGCTGTAGTGAAATGACTTCTCTGTGTTCTTAAAAATCATGCTGAGAAGTCATACGTAGCACCTGATCAGCTCATGAAGGCTGGCCTTCATCTGCAGAGTGAGCACAGCCCACCTCCCTGGGAGAAGGAGCATGCAGTTTCCTGAGGACTTGGTTGGGAACATGAGGTACCCTGGGCTGAAGGTTCATGATCATTAACCAGGCATTTATTACTGAGCACCCAAGAGAGCACCTCCAAGGGTTTGGCCTGAGAGGGAAGCAGTCACTTCAGCTAGTCCTGCTCACATTGAGTCAATGGGGGACAAAGAGCCAGCAGCAAGAGTCCTTCTTCAAAGTCTCCCCTTCACAGGTCTCCAGTGGGGGAACTGCAGCAATGGCTTGGCCAGATTGGCCTGCTGGATCTCCTCAAAGTGTGTGGTAGAGGGCCCAGCAGCAGTTTCAGCTGTTTTGCAGGATAATTCTCTCTCCAGAATGGAGGGAGTCTGAGACCTGGTTTGTGCTTCCCTTCCTTAGCCTGGAAGGTGAAGTCTCTGCATTTGTAAACAAGGGTCTGGAAGCAATCAGCCAGCAACAGCATGCAAGGCAAAGTGGTCTTCCCCTTTCAGACAGCCTGCTCTCATAACTTCTTCCAGCCATTGCTGGCAGCCCCATGTCTGTAGGGCAGGCATCTACGGGCCAGTGCTCTCTTGCATGTTTTGGAAGCCAAGTACTCCTCTGTGCTGGCCCTCGCTGAGGAGGCACGGAGAGGAACAGCCCAGCATCCCCCTGTGCTGGTGGTGTCTGCATGGACTTGCCTGGGGGAAAGCCCTGCAGCTGGCTAAAGGGGAGCTTGTGAGGGCAGTGCAGGGGAGAGGGAGCAGGGCAGAGGTGAGGCTTTTGTCATTTGCACAACAGAATGATTTCTGTAGCTGTAGATCATATCTGTTGTATGATGTGCTGGCACTTCTCCAGAGCAGAGGATAAAATACACGCAGTATGCTTTTGTCTGTTTTGTCCCCTTTGCCTGTTCCATAACATCTTTTTCCCTACAACAATTAAATTAACCTCAACTTTCCCTCTTCAGTTGCAAAGCATCTTGCAGATTTTCTGCCTAGAGTGGAGTTGCAAGACATTTCTGAATGTATTTAACACAGATATATTTTAATTAAATGCAAAATTCCAGCAGTTATTATTGAAATATTGTCTAAGTCTTGGGTTCAGCTGGGTTTTGGAGAACACACAGGAAAACAATGGTGAAAAGCAGTTAAACAAAGAAAGAAACACCAAGAATCCCAACTTAAAAATAGAGAAAAGGTGATAGTAACAGAAGTGAAGCTAAAAATATCAGCAGCATTAAAAATCTAAAATTAAAAAAAAAAAAAATACAGCAGTATAAAAAAAGCAAGCCAACCAGCTATATAGATCTTAGCTGTCAGCTGAAATGCTTCAAACAAGACAGTAGAAAATGTAGATTTTTATCTTTATTTTGCTTTGTGAACTAATTGCTTCAGAATTAAAAGTAGATACCATCATACTGATGGTACCAAGATAGAACAGAAAGAAGCACATGTGTTCTCCCTGATCACGATCCCATAGTAGTAATTAAAAACAAAGAGGAAAGGAAAGATTTTTCTGTCTGTAATAGTTGGCCTCATTAACATATCAGCTACTTCTTCTTTGATTTAATGGAATATCAAACAGGTTGTGCTCCCTCTTACAGTCATTAGGCTTGAAGTGCTGATTGCTGCACATTCGAGGCCTCCAGCTTCTCTGTGGCACCGTCATGAGGAATACCAGCAGGTGTCTTTTCTATTGTTGGCCAGTTGTGTTTGAATGTGCATTAAAAATCTGATTAATTTGTCAATGAACAAAGCTGATTTCAGGGCAGGTTCAAAAAACTTTATTTTTATATATATACATACACATATACATGTATACACTTTTAAAAATTCTTAGGTCAAAACTTCTCCATATAATATATTAGTGATTTAAAGCCACACTGACACTTTTCAGCACAATTTTTGTCCTGTACACATGCTTGAAAATTCTTATAAATAGAAAGGTAAGAATTTATTTAAGTTGACAATGGTTTTCCATTATTTTGGGACAGCAACTAAAACTGAAGTAAATTGTTACTTACAATTATGGCTCTCCTTAGAAAAATAGAATTTAGCCTCGGAATGTCTTCAGGGATCAACTGTTTTCTATTGTTTACACCACTGTCTGCTGTCCACACATTTTAGTTCACTTTGACAGGAAATAGATCACCCATTTTGAAGACAAACTAAGAGTTACTTCCCCTTGATAAAACTACTATGAGCCTTGTTATGATGTTTCTGTTGTTTGTAAAATGGACTAAATGGTATGCTTTACTATTTCTTCTTGGACCACCATGCTAAGGTGTAGAACAGAATTTACAGCAGTGAGTGTCACAGATAAATGCCTACTGATGAGCATCATCTGTTGGTGGTTCTAAAAAGACCCCTTATTCTGGAGACATAGTAGTCTCTGTTGGAGAGCCACACAGTTCAGAACCCTAAAATACCCTGAGCCCTAACTCATGCATCTGTTGAATATACCAGCAAAAGAAAATTGTAGAAGTGCTTGGGTGGTGTTTTCATTTGGCTTTTATGTGATTGCACTGTGGCAATTAGTAATTTTAGAGAATAAACAAGATGACAACTGCTTAGCGGCAGAAGCCAGAAAGAAAGAACTCATCAGTGCTGACATACTCCCACTCCCGTCATCCCATTCACATTATCTCAGTCACACACTGTAATTGGAAGTTAAGGCAACAGCTCTTTTTTACACAGCATAAAGATATACAAATAACAAGCATTAAATAAGAAACATTGCACCACATCAAGATTAACAAAAGTAAAAATGCTGACCTTGCTAGCACTCAAGTCTTTTCAACCGCAAATAATCTTCCACCCTGACAGGGAAGAGCAAGACAGCTAATCCTCTAGCATGTTCAGGATAGAAGAATTGCCACTCCTTTCCAATTAATCATTATCTGAGACAGTTCCCTTATACTTGAAAAGATTATTTCTTAGCCCTTTGCTGGCTAAGGTCTCCCTTGTACAGAGAAGAGCCGGCTAGAGGTCTCTTAACTTTGCTCAAGCGATAACCCTTGCATTTTAGATCTAGCACGTTGTATTCGCCCAGGCCCAAATGCCCCTAAAATGGCTGTCAGGTGCCCTTGCCCCAGTATCTAAATATTTCTGAGGTTTTCTACAGATCAAAACTAACATCTATTTGCGTGTTTTTGTACACAAGCTTTGGGTAGAGCTTTAGCATGGTATGAAGATTAATGACCCTTAAGAGGAGTCCTGCAGGTTTCATTTGTGTTCTCTGTGCTATGTTTTCACACCTTCAGAGAGCAGTGCTGAACTTCTGAACCACTTCGTCAACATTGTTAATTTGACAGGGATTTACATCTCTCTTAATTCATACTGGAATATCTTCAGCTGTGGCTATTTGTTAGTTATGCTACTCAGGAGGGGAAATCCTGGACTCGTTGCCACAACACAAGGTCTCAGCACACCCAACTGCATAAATGACCTTGACTAAAAGCATACGTTTTTTCAGCCCATGTCAGTATCTGAATGTGTGTACAATAGAAGTCAGATGCATTGTGTATTCTGTATTTCTCACTCAGGACCTAGGTCTCTAAAATATTTCTTTTCCTCCCTGAAAGGAGAAGAAACAGGATCCCCCTTCCTAGAGAAGTAAATATGTACAGGCAGATGTGACAGTCAACACTGTTTATATCTATATTCATGTGATTTTTGTATAGTGACTAGAAAAAAAGTTGGGAGTTCAAGGTTATGCCTGATGAAATTCTTGCAAAGGCTGACGTAGTTATGGCTGTGGTTAAAATTATTCAGTGTACTCTGACAGTGTACACAAACAGTGTTCAGCACCTCAATTCTGCAAAGTTGTACTTGCCCTCACCTGGAGATACCAGCAGTGTCTCTGGAAGGGCTGGCTTCTAACCCAGCAAGCTGCAGAAACATCTCCAGCTGCTGCAAATGCTGCTGAACTGTGTTTCATATTGGAGAAAAAGCTAAAGCAGGGGCTGAGTGCCTCATGGGGCATAATCAATTTTACAGAAGTGATGTTTGAGGAAATTTCTATTATTAGCCTTAGCAACATACCTTTTGAGACCCTGGAGAATGCAGATGCTGTCCGCTGGAGGGTGGTCTCAATGTTGTACCTCCTTAAACTACTGAGTACCTCCTCCTTTTTTCACGTATATCAGAAAAGTAGATCCCTCCCTCCAAGGTCAGATTAGCTGTCTGTAGGGCACCATTACATTCTATTCTTTTAGGCAAGGATGAGCAAGCTCAGCTCCACTTTCCAATGCATCTTGTGGCCACGTGGTTCTCGTTAGTACTTTGTTAAGAGCAGACGAAAAGCCTTGAGCAAAGCAAAAGGTATTGACTTTGTCTCAGCAGTGCATTAATGCTGCTAACTGATTTTTGCTTGCTTTGGAACTTGGGCTAAATTATATGGATAATATCTCTCTGTGAAGGACTATAAAAATATAGTAGTAGCATCAGCATTGGACATGAGGGCTCAAGTTCAGTTGGTTATTCATAGTTGAATATAAATGCTTCCCAGTTGCTGCTTCCACATACACAGCATTTTCCTTTCCTTTAAAATGACACTGTACCCTTCCCACCTTCCTGTGTGTGATGTGGTGTATATTGTACTTCTCTGAACCAAAACATAGTAATAATTTGCACCCAAGTTTGTAAGAAATCCAATTGTTCCATGTAGGCACCTTATTATTTACACTTCCTTCAATATCGAGGTAGCCTGTGTTATGGACAATATATCCATTTGGTTATGTATTGTCATTTACTATTAACCATTTCAGATCAACAGACTGTAATCAATTCTTTTCCTACTGTTATATTGATTTAGTTTTATATTAATCTTTTTACCAGAATTGGTTAGCTGTTGCTACAGACAGCTAACTCATCTTCAAAAGCTTTGGAACACAGCACAAAAACCCCTTCTGAAATGTATCATGTAATCTGCTGCTTTAGGATGAGGTAGCCAAACCCTGTCATATCTTTAGCATGCTTTTATTCTAAGCAATCTGAAGCTTGTTAGGTGATAGGATCTACTACAACATTGAAAACATTCAAGAAATTCTACTGTTACTTCAGATGTGATTAAGGTCTTCACATTTTTATCCTAAATCCAGTGTATCTAAATGCTTGCTCTTTTTTTTGCCTTTTTCTTTTTTTTTTTTTTTTCACTTTAATGGACAGGATGATAAGAATTTGGGCATTTCAGTTTCTATTTATAGGAATTTATGTCACCTAGAGGCCTGTGACTTCCATGAAGTTTGTCCTTAGAAATTAGTGTGTCCTACCAAATGCTTTAAAGGACAACAATTGACGATACATCTGGGTGAAATAATTTCATGAACTTCATTATTATATATATATCTAAGGCAAGCTACATGTATATCTAGGGGTATTTTTGGATGTCTAAATTGCTGGTATAGATCTACCACCAAGACTGGTAAAGAAAAGTCATATGTCTTAAAAGACCAGCTGTAATGACTGGAGATGACTGACTTCTTCTATCTCAAACCCTCTGGCCAGATTTGACACGAAGCAACAAAGTCCCAACAAACTCCAGGTGAAACACAATTGCTGTTCTGCTGTGGTGCCTCCACTGGAAGTGTCCAGTGGTAGTACTGGCTTCAGGATCTTCACCTCTTCTCTCCCTTCCAGTATGCTGTCCTGCCATCTCATCTGTTCTGCGTTAGCCCAGATGGTGTTGCTCATGGTACATGAGCTCCCTTTGACAGGGACAGACCAACAGGAAGCTTGTAAGAGTTGACAATAGTCTATATTTCTAAGTCTGTGAGGCTGAGAATGATAAATACAGTCATTTTATTATGTTGACAGTTTCCCCACAAAAGAAAATAAAATAACTTCTGAATTTTATATTTTTCCCACTTAAGTTTTCACAACAGTGGAATTCTGGTAGTACTACTAGTGAGACTGTAAGTTGAAAACTCATAGTGTGGTTCACAAAAATGCTGTGTGAACTGAGAATAAGGCAAGGAGCTCTGGTTTGGATGGAGGCATCACTTTTGTAAAGTAATCATTTTTATTCTTTGAAGGAAGCTGCTCTGTTTTAACATTCTTTAAAAGTGTGGACTTACATAATAAGGATGCAGTACTTGTTTAAAGGAAACTGTTTTCCCTATATTCTACTGTCTGTTATATTTCCTTAGAATAACCATTGCTTTTGGTATTCAGCTATGTAAATTTCTGTGAGAGTTAGGGTTATTAGCACTAGTAATAATTTTATAAATTGTAACAGAAAAATACATTTTCATGAAATACACAATGCTTTTCTGGGTTGTATTTTTTTAAATTCAATTAATTTTCTAAGTGTAAATTATAAATATTCTTACAGACCTTTTTCTTTATTCGCTGGAGGAGACTTGCACATAAAAGGCTTACTTACATTATTTTTTAAATCATATTTTTTAAAAGAAATCAGTCATTAATAAGCACTTCTCCCTTTAAAAGAAAAAAATCAACAAAAGCATTAGTTGTTTCATGTGATATATGTATTTCAAAAGCATAAGTGTATATACTTATACTTACAGTTTATGCTTTAGCAAACTGCAGGAAATTAAGAACAGAGAAGATTGCAGGTTTGTTTTTATGTTAAACATTATGCTCTTTGTATTAATCTTAATCAAACACTACACAAAATCAATGACAATTTAAATTAAGAAATTTGATATCAGAAGAAAAACTCTGTAAGGGCCCTTTTCATCAATAGGAATCTGAAGGCATTTTTTTGGTAGGGAAAGAAGGGCATAGTTGCTTGGTTGGTTGGTTTTTTATATATTTTTTAATTTATGAGAGACAGAATCCTAGTTTCAGAGAGATTGCAAAACAGAGCAACAGTGCTAAAAATTGTAATAACACCATAGAAAAGGCAGAATTGTTCAGCAAATACTTCTTACCTGGTCTAACAGGTAGGGCAGCCCAGCTTGCCTATGGTTAGCATGGCAATCTCTACAGTATGTCCTTCTTCAAGCTCCTCCCTATTTCTCCCACTAGCCCTGTGATTTTTTTTTTTTTTTTTTTTTTTTTTATTAGCATAGGTTGACATCCCACTGAAATAGGAAAAGCAAACTTGCACAAAATGGTGATTTAAAGCCTACTGGGCCAGAGAGGGAACTGAATCCAACTTCCATGTACTGGGTGAATGCTCTATTTGACAGACTTAAAAAAGGTCTGTAGCCAAGTAATATTTTTTTCTTAAATGTGGCTTCTTTTGGTCTGACTGTGTTTTAAATGTATGCAGCTATACTTTTCGCTGCTGAATCCAGTCTGTAGAGAGGCCCTGAGACCACAGCTGACCAACCTCCCCTGTGACATGGGCAGAGAAGCAAACAGTTTCACAGTCTTGCTCAAGCATGAGCATAAACAAGCAGAGCTGGAGCAGAAAAATCCCTCCTGTTTGGAGAATTTGCAGGAGTAAGACTCTTTGCTCCTCAAAATTTTCGAGGTCAAAGACAGGGCCATCTAGGAAGCTTAATTGCATCAGGAATGGAGGACAGCCGAGCAGAAGTTTATGGGAGTGCAGCTTGGCTTGTCATCTGTCTAGCACCCCATCCAGTCCTTCATCCTCCTTTCTTGTGTGACCCAAAACAGCTCAGCTACGGTCACTTGACTGACCTTGTTACACCAACTAGTTTGCAGTGTGACTGCTGTAGCCAACAGAGAAAGCAAAGCCCCTCGATAAAATGGGAATAATGATTCTCTTTTCCCTTCTAAATGTTTTGAAATATGCAGACAAAAGCTTTGCACAGGAAGTAGGTTCCTGTTTTAAAACAAGCCTGCAATACTGTTTGCCTGCGAAGAAACAAAGGTTACATGTTTCAAAAGTTTGCACAGTAAGTACTTACAAGCTGCACATTGTTTTTCATTACCAATGATTTGTTTTCTTGCAGAACAACTTCTTCTAAAATATTAAACATAGTCAAAGTGACTAATGCATTTTTTTAATCTAAGAATTGCTCAATTAAAAATTTACAAGGCACGCAATTTTGATTTCTGCCAACAATAGTAAAAACTTGTGTATAAAGATTAATTACTTATAAAGTAAAACACATCTTTAAAAAACTGACATTAAATTTGCATCTGCACTGTATGTTGAATTTTATTCTACTCTCTTTAAGCAAAGAACTTCTGGTTGACTTT
This sequence comes from Caprimulgus europaeus, assembly GCA_907165065.1. The sequence continues at coordinate 67,774,798 of OU015525.1, forward strand.
TGGTAGAGTTTTAAGCTGCTGATGGAAATGCATTATATGAATGGACTAGTGCTTGAACCAGCTAAAACCGAGAAGCGAACCATATTTTGTACTTTTGGTTCTGATGCATTCATTATGCCCTATTGATATCCTACTTAACAATAGAAAAAAAATATACTGAATTTTTAATTACATTATATTATTATGAATTATTGTCTTACATCAAAAGGTACTCATATTTTATATAAAATCAAACAACTTCATCAAAATCCTCTTTAAATATAGTTGTGCTTTTTAGACTATGTTATAACATTTTGTACTGAGTCTACATGATTGAGATTTCCAATGACAGAAAAATATATATTTCTTTTACTATACCAAGACTGCCCTCTAGAGTCTCACTGGGCCAAATTAATCTCTGGTGTAACTCTCCAGATTAACTTTGTAATGTAAACATCTTTGCAGGCCCCCTTATGCAGTGCTCCAATTTGAATGATACAATGCTTTTTTGAAAAAGTAGGTAATACGATTTCAAGAAAAAGATGGGAATTTTTTCACTTACTATGAGCTCTGATGACTCATTACAAAAAATTACTTGTAGCCTCTTTACTGCACATATTTCCCATACCAATTGAGTTGTAAAATGTTAGGAAAATAATGAAAAAGAGAATAGTTTTAATCTCTTCCTAAAACCACGAGAGATGCATATGTCTATAAAGATGACAGAGGGAATGCATGCAGGATAACTGAATTAGGCTGATACTTGTTCTTTCTTTACAAGTGTTAAAAAGCAGCATTTCTCCCCTCTGAGGCTTGAATTAAGCTTCCACTGAAGCCAATGGCAAACCTTAAGTCATCAAGGAAACAGAGTTATAGTACTGATTGCCAGAAGCATTTGTATTCAGTTGTTAAATTAATAATGGGTATCTGGTTCAATAAACACAGTTGTGATTCCCATTAAATTGTAGCTGCAGTGCTGCTTCTTATTACTTACCAATATATTATGCAAAAAAGGCAGGGGAAAGAGGACAAATGTGAAGTAAACAAACTCACACAATATGGTTTTAAAATATACAGTGCAATGAAATGAACTCTTAGTGCACACTTTAAACCATGTACCACCTTATATCATTGGAAGAGAGACTCATTTTCACATTAAAAGAATGTGAATCTTAATTACAGCTCTAGAATTTAAATCAAAGAATATAACAAAAGAAATTTTCTTTTTCTTTCCTCAAAGAACTGCATTTTAACTTTTTCCCCTTTTCCCAGCTCCCAGTAGGAATGGCCCATTCAAATCAGGTTGCACTTTGCATTTGTTATGTATTCTGAGGCAAATCTGGGATAAATAGCCCCAGTAAGCTAACTGAAATTGGCTTCACTTAAAGCCAAAAGGGTTTGGCCCTACACTGGTATTTACAGCAGGTCGCGTGAGACTGAAATGTGGCTTATTGAATTATTTACTGGAATCTGCATTTATTCAGTAAAGTTTTTCTTTATTCTGGTCTTTCTGTAGAAAGTAACAAAAAAATCAATTTGGATCACAATGAATGGCACAGAACTAGTAAATGATTTTTTTTTTCACTCTAATTTTGTTGATAATAAACCCCAGTTACTTCATTGTTCTGTATCATATGGTTCTACATACTAGTAATGTAACTGCACTGGTATCTGTCTTACCAGGGACATCTGAGACCATTCTCTTGTGAGCCACAGTGCACAGTTATTCTTGGTTGTTGTGACTGCCATGTGAAGCATTACAGGCAGTCATTTTGGAAGTGTAAGACCAGTTTCACATACTGAAGACAGGGACTGCAGGAGATGATACACTATACACACGGAATGCACAAAAGTCTCTACTTTGGGTAGGTTGAAGGCAACCTGGGAAATGTTTCATTAGTGTAACAATGCAAAAAAAATTACTAACGTTATGTTACACAGTATAGACTTAAATTGACAAAAAAACCTACCAGATAAACTATTTTTTTGCATCTAAGAGAAATGTTTGGAATTTAATCTGAAGGCCACTGCAGTCAGTGAAAGTCTTTCCATTGACATGAGTTGGCTTCTTTCCTTTTCCTTCTTATCCTCTGTATACCTGAGATGGCAGGAATCAATTTAGACCATCTCCTAAACACATCTACACAATCTAATGATCGCAGAACACTGGATGAACAATATAAAAGCCTTGTACATCTCCCTGCTGTTCCAGGAAACCAGTTTTGATATAACTTTCTTCAGTACTTCCCTTGGCAATAATGGAAAAATATTCTGCATTTCTCATTTTCTCTTTTAAATTGGAATAGGTTTCCTACTATTCTTTATAGTTTGGATCCCCTTTTTCTGAGTGTGCATTGGAAATACTTGCAGTCATTCGCAACATAAAGATATCCTTTTATCTTTTAGGGAGTATTGATTTTTTTAATCTTCTAATTTTGTTGCCTTTGAGGTGATCATTTTTCACTGTTAGGCCACTTTTTCACTAAAGCAGAAACAGAGTGAAAAGAGACATTTTTAAGAAAAAACACTTATTACTGATTTTGCTGAAAGTCACATCAAACATTTTTCCCCACCTAGCCCTATTGCAACCATGTTTTCACAAATAATGGGTAGTTTGCTGGATTTGGGCGCTAAACAAGAGTTGTTATATTTGCACTGTTTAGAAAGATAAGAGCAATTTTATACAACCACCTGCTATAATTCGCGTGTGAAGGACACAAGCTAGAATTTTGTACTTGATTGAAGAGTCTCCTAACCATGAGCCTACAATTCACTTTGAGGCAGCACTTTCCCAGTGTCCCCAGCTGGAGCAGTTTCATTTTGTCTGAAATCATTGTGAAGAGTAAGCTTGTGAGAATGACTCCACTGCTTGGTATAAGAGGGTACTTGCCTGGATAGTGGGACGTTATATAGTGTTCATAGTATTCTCACATGCTTTTAAAAATGTTTGATTATTCTAGAAAAGGAAGTGCTGTAAGGAGAAGAAATCAAGAATTTGTCCTTTCTCCGTTTTCCAAATGTTCCTTTTCTTAGTGATTAGGACAGTGTTTAAAACTAAGATTTTTCTGTACCCCTCAGGGTAAGAGAAGGGGATTGTGTGAAAGTGACCAGTTGCCACAGTGAATGACTGAACCACTGCAGACAGGGGTCCATGGACATTGTGTCTGATCCAGTGCTGATGCAGAACTGAGAGCACATTTCTGCTCCGTGCCTCGCACTGGCACTAGTGCAAACAGGTGAACAGCCAGTTCCAGCTGAAACCTTACAAACACAGTGATTAAGTTCTGGGCAGATCAGCTTGCAGAAAAGGATCACCGTGGCAAGTGTAAAGGAATGGAAGGGAATGCATGGCATACAGCAGTGGTAGAGGGAGACACAATAACCCTGAGAGATAGCAGATTTAGTAGAATAGTGCCTAAAATATTTTGAGCAGAATGAATAGCCTGTGAATGGTACGAGGTCTAGTTCCTGCTCTTCTTCTTAATACTAATGTTTGCCCACAGATAGTTTTCTAATCCCACATTTCAACACTGAAATAAGTAACTTGCTTTTATAAGTGCTGATGATTCAGATGTAGTCCAAGCATGTCTTGGACTACATTAACAATTTTACCAGAAAGTTCTGGTAGACGTTAAAATAAAAACATGGTATCTGTGGAGAAACAACATTAAAACATTTTTCACATGGGAAAACCACACATTCCCACATGTTATATTGCTACCCCGTATTCTTTTCAATACTCACATCTTCAGATTAACTATTTCTTCAAGAAGGGGATACATGAAGAGGAAAATAACTTGAACACAAGAAATAGAATCTCAGTTAATTTTTCTGTCAAAACTTCCTTTTTTCTATTTATTTTGTTGTTCCACAATACCTTTTGTTTAACCAAACATGTTTCTCTTTACATCTTGGCATTACCAAATTCATCCTCTCCCTCTAATATCTATTACACATACAAGATCTGTATTGTCTCTTTTGGAAGGAAACTGCCACTCGCTGTTGTGTGATTGACTGACAAATTTTATTCCATCTCTGATTATTGTTTTAACTTTTTTTAAAAAATCTTATTTCCAATCCTAAATCCCAACAGTGTGAGAGAGGAAGAATCATAGCATATAAGATGTCTAAACATACCATTGTAAAGGTATTATCGTATTTAAGGTGGTAGACAAGAACACTAGATTTGTGTGTAACCATGTGTGTGTATTCATTTCAACAGACATCCATATAACTAAATTAAGAAAGAGAAGGATCTATGCAATTATTTTTTTTTTCTGTAGACTCTCAATTTCTTGCTCTTGATATATAATGTTGATGTGAGGTAAGGATTAAAGATACAGTGTTTCTTCCATAATGTAGAAAAACAATGATCTAGTTAGTCTAAAGTAACTTCTGAATTTGGGATGAATTCTTCACACATAAGTGCTAAGAGCACAACACCATCCTGACTGCTGTCCCAAAGAGAAAACCAAAATACAAACTGAAATTTTGTCCCTGTGTGGTAGATGAGCCTTGCTGGTTCCCCAGCACAGAACATGCACATAGAAGCCGTATCTCTGGAGACAATGACATGTGCTGCGCTTCTCTCACTTCCCTGTGAGTCTACACCAGTGGTATTGGAACTAAGACAGATCTTGGAGTCATTAAAGCTTATACATTTGAAATTTTTCAAAAGCAGATTAAAACAGCCACTCAGAAACTCTCTAGGTTCTGAGATATTCTGTCGAGCTGGCATGGTCTCATTCTGAATTTATACAATCTCCCCAGTAATTTTAGAAATCTCTTCAGAACTTCCTTCAAGCTTTCTTTAAGGATCTTTCTAAATTCTTCCCTGTAATTAGGGTCATCCAGATAACAGAAAAAATTTACCCCTTGCATTTCTTGTTCCATTGTTCTTTGGATCTCAGAGGATGCACTGGTTACCCTCCCCAGCAGTCCCTTACAGCTCATATTGACTTTATTGTCCCCACAACTTCTCACAAGATCTTCACTGCGTGAAAGGGAAACACAGTTCCTACAAATAGCCCTGACTCTGTAGTCTGTTCTGGTGCTTTGCCTCAGGCTGTTGCACAACGTGTGCTGCAGGTCTAGATGTAAAAGATAAAGGAATTGCATTGTCAGCCACAACTGGCCCGAAAGTTCCCACTTTCTAACACATGTATGTCTGTACTAAATGTGTATGTCTGACACTACACTTGGGCTTCCCAGTCCAGTCTTTGTAGCAAATTTTTTCTTCATGTGTAACAAACTTCTTCTACCACAAATAACTCCAAAAATAAAGAAATACATTCATAAGCTGCAGTGGCAGAAAGCATGGCAGAGGCTGTGTGCCTTTGGTAATAAATGCACTTTTTTTAGCCTTATTCCAGCTCTGGGGGGAAAAAAAAACCCACAAGCTAATTTTATCCCTCGATAATTGCAAGTGCTTGTACCCCTACAAAGACAGAGGAAGGTGCATATAAATGCGGTCCTGTAGACATAACTGTTCCTGTAACTGAAAAAAGATCGCAGAATCATAAAATCATAGAATGGTCTGGGTTGGAAGGGACCTTAAAGATAATCTAGTTCCAACCCCCCTACCATCAGCAGGGACACCTTCCAGTAGACCAGGTTGCTCAAAGCCTCATCCAACCTGGCCTTGAACACTTCCAGGACAGGGGCATCCACAGCTTCTTTGAGCAACCAGACCTTAGATACAGTTCACTGAAACATAGGACTAGGATATTCCTTGAGTCCTGAGGCCCTTGAGAACACAAACAATTGTATCCTAAAACTGATTTAATAAATGTATTTAGTTTCATTTCCAAGGTAGGCCTTTTAACCTGCAACTACTTCCCTGAAAGAACTAGGATAACACTTAGGAACCTTCTTCTCATTTCAGGTCTAAATGCATTTATAATCTTTTTATGTCTATTTCTTCTTATGCCAACATTGTATTTTAATTTAAATAGTTATTTCCCCTCACGATGTTTACACTCCTGATACATTTACAGATCGCAATCACAACCTCCTCCCCACTACAATCTACTCAGACAAACAAGTCAGCCTTCTGCAATGTCCTTTCCATCAATATGGGCTTTCTGTTTTTCTAGTCTTCTTAGTAGCCTCTCTGTGTGCCTGATCCAGTTTCAGTTCATTGCTTCTGGGCATGGGTGAGAAGAATTGCCTGAAGTAATTGCCTAGGTAAAGCCTTGCAATGACAACATGTAATGTCCACATGCAATGTCACTAGCCCTTCTCTGTCTCAACTGCCCATCCCTGTAGTCTTCAGTATTGATGGAACTTTTGACTTTGTACCAGTGTCATCAGAATAACTCTGACACAATTGTGATGTTCAATCACAAAAATATTAAATAAGGTTTCATGAGCCTAACTAGTAACATTTCAGACTTTTGTTTCCACCTGCCCCTTTCAGCACCACCTGTTCCAGTCTTTGCTCACCTATTTTCCTTGCTTCCTACCTCCCTATATTTTTCCAATAACTCCCATTTTCTCAATTTTGCTTGAGCTTTCCCACATGGTCCACTAATGGAAATCAAGCTGACAAAATCTACTCCCTCTGTTTGTTTGTACATCAATCTCAACAGATCAGTCCCACAAGACTTTGTTTTGATTCGTTCTTATTGCACTTCATGTAATTTTCTCTTTTCTTTCTATATTTTTTCATCTATTCTTTCAGAAATTCTTATAAAGTATACTACACCCTTGAGATGAGGTTTCCAGGCCTGCAATTGGTTTAGGTCACCTTTTTGTCATTCTGTAAAACAGGCACTACATTCACTATTTTTTAATCATATTCTCAGTCATCCCAACATCAGTTCATACCCCAATATCCTTCTCCTCATCTGATTGCAAGACTGTTGAAAAATCTCTCTTGCAATACTTTAACTGGAGATTCCTTTGCCAGTTCTTCGAGATTATTTGATCTCCCCCAGCTTAAATGCAATAATGTGTCTTGAGTGTTACTCCTGTCTCAGTTGAAGCTATTTGTGTTCCAATAATCTTATTAACGTTTTCCATCTTCCTTTTGCTCCCACCAAAACATCCACTTATTTGAAGCTGAATCGAAGTATTCACTTAGTTTTGAGGGTAAACTGAAAATGCCTTCCACCTAGAGGTTGAATAGTCACTGTGTAGAAGCTTCAGTTCTCCTTTAGTCCTCTGTCATTTGTTTTACTGCTCTTTGCAAGAACTACTTCATGTTGAGTCTCTGCTTGTTCTTAACATCCTTCTTGAAATGTCTATTCATCCAGTTAGCTCTGGAGTCTTTTCCCATGTTTTTTTTTGCCATTTGTTTAAAAAAAATTTTAACAACATCAGCACATTGGGTTTGATGTTCAAGTCCCTGAGACTTCATTCTACCTGGATTCACAATCCAGTTCCCTTTGTTTATTCAGGTTTACTTTCTTGCTTAACTACAGGTCTGTTCATATTGAGCCTTACATTTAGCTAAAGCTGAATCTACTTGTGATCACTAAACTAAGATTTTTTTCTGTTTTTTATTTCACTTAAATGTCCTTATCACTAACGAAAATGAAGCCTAAAATGGTATCAACTTCTACATTAGCAGTGACACTTGGTGGAAGAGATTGTTTGCTTCTATGTAACATGGAATATCTGTATCATACTGTACTTATTACTGTTTATTTAGCTACATTTTTGGGTTTTATCTGCTGCAAAACAGTTCAAACCTCTGTTTCATCTCACTTCTATACCATGTTCTTGTTCCTGAGAGAAATCACCACTGCTATGTTTCACCAGGATTTACGCCCTAGCAGATGTGTTTAGATACTATGTTCCAATGAGAAAATCTAATTAAAATGTAAGCACATTTTAATTTACTCCTATTAAAATGTAAGCACATAATTAATTTACAAATAGAACCAGTAATATTTTTTAAAAGATTCCCACTTCTATTGCATAAGAACAACTTAGCTTTTCTTCAACTTTCTCAACTCTATCCGTCTTAGAAACATGCAGGCTATGGGGGACTATGTGATGATCATATTGTTCCAACTCCACCTGTAACATAAGGTGCTGAAATTTGATCCACTTAACGCTCTCCCAAGATGTTTCCTGTGTAACAACAGAATAACTTTAATGAATCCATAAATTTTGATCATGAAGATGGAGAATCCATTGCTTCCCATGGTAATTTGAATTTGCCTATTTTTAACTCTCATTTTTATCACGTTATTATATACTGGATTTTACAAAATCCTTTATTATCAGATATTTTCTCCCTGTAATCATACTGCCTTCATATCACTTCTCAGCCTTCTTTTTTATAAACTACTTAAGCCCTTCAAACTTCACATTTTACAGTATTTTTTCCTGCTCTTGAATTTGATTGTTTTCTCCAGTTTCCCTAAAACCTTTCAAAAATATAGAAAGCATGAGTCGAGATTATAATTTGGTATGAGTCTTAGTGCTACTTCAATTTCTAGAGCAACTTGCTCTTCTATTAATTTATACTGAACAGCTTTATTAACCTTTTTTTTTTTCTTTTTTTTCTTTTTTTTTCCTGGAAGATTCATAGGAGATTAACAAGTTGTTACCACTGTTGGCATGTGTGTGAGAGGGGAACACTAGAGTTATCAGTATGCCCAGATAAAGAGACTTATATTATTTTTCGTTCCTCCACAAAACACAAAGTATCAGTCACAAATGGTGCTGATGTGCTGTGCATCCACACTGATCCAGGCTCTCTGAGATTTATTCTCAAAACGGTGCATGCACACACACGCACACACACGTTTCATTTCACACACACAGACATGCACAGACACTACTGTTGCCTCAGGGGTAGAAGGAGTGGAGTGGGAGTTGGGGGCAAATCAGGAGGGATTGCCTTCCTCTCTTGCGTAATCTGAGAGTAAAATTAGTAATTAGGTTCAGGAGTTAGATGCTGCACCACCCTTCTGCTTGGTTGCACGACTGACTATCATATTCTTGAAAGAGAAACGTTAATGTGGTCCCCGATAGATGACTCACCTGAATGAAGGAAAAATACTATGACAGTACCAGCTAGTGAGTCAAAATTAATATTGCAGGATGAGATGTCTACTCTCTTGAATTTATAATTGCTTAGCAATGAAAATATGAGATTATAATTGTCAGATACTTTACTTTCCCCAAGTTGGTCTTGCTATAGTTTTCAGCACTCACTATTTTTTTGAAATTCAAGAATTGCAAAACTCAAATGTCAATGGAGTTTTAGACTATCCAATATATAAACTATCCAACTATAGAAACTGTGATTTTAAGAATGCACAATAAAAGCACCAACAGAATAATCCTGAAACAGGAAAACCATTTCTTTGATGATTCTAACAGAATATTACTTCTGAATACACCAGCTTCTATCAAATGAAATTTTTCTTAAAAAAACAACTACCATTTTATGAGAAGATAGGGCCCTGGGCCTCTCTAGTAGGTTTAACAGGGTGAAATTATCAATATCCACAATCGTGTTTAAACCCTTCTGCAGGAAAAATTGTGGATATTTTCCTTGACCTGTGTTTTTTGTTTCAAAGACAACAAGCTCTATATACTTTTTAGTACTTAAAGCACTGTGTTTGCTTGTTCTGGACACCACAGAAAACTGTCCCCACACTGAAAATGTTTAATCACAAACAAAAATTTTAATCCTGCCTAACCCTGTGTAGTGGAAATGCTGCCTGGCAGGGGGGGTGGTCATGACAAGAGCTGTGTGTCACTGCCTTGCCAGTACACGTGCCCGTGCTGGTACTTAAAATAGAACAGAATGATTTTCACTGACCTTCTCTAAGAGCTTCATTTTAGTCTCTAAATGTACCCACACAGCCTCAAGTGTTTCAGGGTGAAAGGGGTGAAGTTCTGTGAACAGTCTTTTGAAGTTTGGGTAGGATACTGCTGTTTTAACAGTTAAGCAATGTACGGCACCTTCTTAATTCTGCAGCTATTGGAAAATCTCAGAAACAATAATGTTTTTCTCCGCTGCACTTTTCTATGTTTTCAAAGAAGCAACATGACTTACCTTATGTTTAACTGCAAAGTATAAGTGCAGTCTGTAACAAATAAATGTAAGCGGTGTAGGCTGGAGCCCTGGGACACATATTACTTATACATATCTTGTTGGTAACAGAACATAAATACTTCACTAAAGTCTCCATTTGTAATTTGTGTGGAACATTTCTGAACATATGAAATATGAATTACATTTTGTAATGGCCCTTTGTGTTGAGGTCTAGTGGGAAAATACTGTTCTCTATGAGACAAAGTAAATTGCAATGATTCCTGAAGGGACTTGACTTTTGTACAAGAAAATACATTTAATCTGACATAGTTACTCTAATGATCTCTCATGTTATCTTTTATTGAACACAAAATGAGGTACAGCCATCAAAGTTTAGCATGCTACTGAGTGCACCATCATTAGATTACCAATATGGGGCTAAAGGGAATTTACTTAGCTTTACATACTTTTAGGGACTCACAAGTTTAGTAGAATGGTCTCTACCACCTGGTATTTAAAGGAGGAAGGCTTGCAAAAGGTAGTTTCAGAAACTTGTACACTTGAAAGAAGTTAGAAGCAATCATTCTTTCTTCACATGTATGAGACAAGGGATTTCTTAAGAGAGGGCTAAGAGGGGAACTATCACTGTCATCAATCACCTACCGGGACGTTACAGAGAAGGCAGAGCCAGACTCTTGGAGGTGGACAGCAAAAGAACAGTGGGTGACAGGCATAAGTTGAAAGAAGGAAAATTTAAATTTTATATTAAGAAAACAGTTTCACAGTGAGGTGATCAGATGTCAGAAGAGGTTGCCCAGGAAGGCTATGGAATTTCCTTCTTTGGGGGATTTTCCAAACTCAACCAGAAAAAGCTGTATGCAACCTGATCAAACTTCAGAGCTGAATCTCACTTAAAAGTCAACCCTGTTCTGAGCAGGGGTTTGGATCAGGTGACACCAGAGGTCCTTTCTGACCCACGTTGTTGCATGATTCTAGCATCTTAATATAGGTTTTACCATAATTATATTGTATATATTATGTGAAACCGTATTTCACCTGTAAAATGGAGTATATTAATCTATGACAGATATTCTGAAGAATAAAAATACAGTACAGACACGTACAAAGAATACAAAATTACTATTGTCTTGTATTATAAATATGACTAATAATACTTCTTTATGGTTAAAATCTGCTTCCAGTTAGTTATGTAAGAATGAATCACCTTCAGCAGAGGTTTTTATTAGCTTTTAAAGGAATAACTGACAGCATAATCAAACTTTTTATTATTTTGATATTCTTAATATGCAAATGATTGTTACACACGAACTTCATAACTATTTTGCTATGTCCATGATATCCCTTTCTTCATCTGATTACTGCTCCTAATCTCAACACAGGATGAGATAGCGCTGTGGAGAAATGGCTGGGTGGGGGGAGAATTATAATGTACATAAATGAAGTCTGCTGAAGCTACACTTTAAAATCTCTTATTTATTTTTTTTTTCAGTTTGGTTTGGTCTTTCTCCTTAAAGGAGGATCAGATATTTTTCTTTTTTAACATTCCTATTTGCAAAGCTTTTGCACATTTTTTTTTTTTTTTTTAAACTCAGAAAAACCAGCTCCAACATCAAAGCAAGCTTAGGGGAAACAGCTGCACCCTGCAAATTGATTTTAGTTAAACTAGCACAGAGAAAAAGTGTTCCTGATACTTGCAAAGGCCTTTTGCAAAACTCAGCATCAGATGTTTGACAGTATACAGTTTCTTTCTAGGTTTTTGATGCTTTGAAAAAGAATTTGTGAAACTATATAGCCTGTAGTGATGTCACCATAACATTAAAGATTAATCTCAGTTCTATTATGATACTGCAATACAGAGCCCAGCAAAGATTTGAAGCATTCATATACATTTCCATGCCTTCATGTACCTGACTTCATTTCATGTATGATAGTGGTAGTTAAGTATTTTAAGCTTATATTGCTTGTTTTCATTATTATGTCCTTTTAATGTGTTAACTATGCTCTCAACTTGAACTTTTAATGAATGTGGTTTTGGGGTGGAATTCGTTTAGAGCCTTTATTTTCATTCTAGGAAATAAGGAAATGAGAAAAGTAGAAGTTTTCAAGCAAAGAAAAGCTGTTATTTGGGCAAGACTTTGTCTTACTCAGTCTAGACCTCTTGAGAAATTGGGAGTAGTTAAAAACTTGTCCTTAGTAGCTTGATGTGGCTTTTTGTAGTAGTCGCTTTTTCTTAGTTACTTTTCAAGATACTAAAGAATTTCAAATGTTAGAGTGAACATTGAAAGAAAATAGACAGAAGCAGGAAGCAGCTGTATCAGTTAAAGCGTTATAATTAACTGAGAAGAAGCACAACTGTTACTTAATTCTGTTTTTTAATATAAACATAATACTCTCTGGAGAAGGTTAAGGAAAGACAGAAACCTTTCTATGTATATTGCAGGCAGTTTCCATGAAAAAGCTGTATGTATATTTATTTGTAATCTTGTCTTTGACTACTTGTTTAGTTGAATGTTATTTCTTAATCTGAAGGCAAAAGTAAGGAGTTTTGCACATTTAAAAAAGTAATTAAGACATGGCATCCCCGTCATTTTTAAATGAAACTAATTCAAAAGCTTGAGCTACCTATAAGTTTCATGGAGGAATTTTACTCAAAAAAACTTCTCATTAATATTTTTTTGAATTTTTAGTATAAGTTACGATAAGAGCTTTCTTTCATATGTCCTCCAAATTTCACATGCCAATAGCATGCGGAAGAGGTTGTAGTTAAAGAAAGAGTATAGCGTTATTTAGTTATAGAAAATGTCAAGCCCCACTGTACTGCTACTGAAACGTTACTTAGAACTTTGTGTCTGTATTCCAGGAATACACTGGTTACGGTGTTTGTTTGAAAACAAATAGGTTCTCTTCCTACATCATGGCAATGACCCGTTTACTTCCATGGCCAATTAAAAAAAAAGTTCTTATTTTTATATTTAATTTTTAAAATGTAATAAATTGATGGTTTAAAAAGTATTTAATGTTATTTGACAACCAATAATACTATTTAAACACAAATGAAACTTTTCTGCAACCCTAATAGCCTAACAACACAGGCAGGACAAGATATGTATTTTTTTGTACTTTAACAGACCAACTAATCTAGATCCACTGTTCTAATAAAAGCTATTACTTACAAATCTTATTTTGCCAACTGAACTAAGTATAATTTAGAATTTTACAGCTTAGTTCACTTCTAGAGATGTTTTTGTAGCATCATGTTTTTTCTCTTATTTTAAAACCTGACAGACTTTTCTGTCAATAAAGTGTAATAGAGAAGGCAATATATAAAAGAATGTCCTTTTTTTTTTTAACCAAGAGTAGACCTAAGCTTAACTGTTTTCCAAACACAATGAAGAAAATCCAGAAGGACTCATGCTTTTTTCACTGTGCATTTCAGAGATGTAGATAAGAAGCATAAAGTTTGTGATTCGTCATATACCATACAGCAAAAATCTCACAGATAGTGAAGCACTGTCTTGCTAGAAAACACTCATCATCCACCAAAAAATTCACCAGGCTAATTCATATGTCTTGGCTTGGCCCAATGCAGCAGCCTCTCTTCTTGTCTACAAAGTGCATATGCACTCAACTTCACTTACATGTCATATTATGTAACTCAGATTAGGCACATGTCTAAATCTTTTGGGAATTTAATTAGGCAACTAGGAAAAAGGACTAGCCTTCTAAAGCTAGAAATAACTTTGAACAAAAAGGCTTGGAAGCAAGAATTCCAGCAAGAAAATATGAATGAAAATTGAGGCCATTAAGCCCAAAATACCATCAAAAAGCCATAATTCAGCATTAATGAAATAGTTCTGCTGTTTTAAATTACAAAATCAGCAATACATCATAAAAAACTAATAAAAAAATACTAAAAACCAGCTATTTAATTAATAGCATAGATTTTCTATTAAGAAATGGATCTTCCAGGGAATATAGGTATACTAAGAATATATCAATGAAGGTTTTATTACAACAGAGTTTCAGGACAAAAATATATAATTTCAACCACCCAGCAGTAGCAAAGCAAATCCCAGAAAACAACACAACATCCATTTCTAGTAAATGACAGAAACTGGAAATGTCAATGAACTATCAGATGTGCAACATCTGAGGACTTTGTTTTAAAGGCAGAAGATACTTACCAATTTTTTGAGTTTGTGTCCTTATTTTTAACATTATCTAAAACCAACATTAAATACTGTCTACTGAACTTAAACATTGAATCAGCAGTTGTGTGTAATTTTCACATAGATTTTCAAGGCACTGCCTGGAAAGCAATAGCTGACACTGTTTCAATAACTTTTAATAACTACTGAAACTGTAAGGCGAGTGCTGTGAATGGAGGGAAAATCACCGTTGCATGGTTATTTTCAAAGGAAAAGAAAAAGTGTAATAATCTGAATAAATACAGAATAAATACAAAATAACCTTGATACAAAGAAACCTGTAAGGAGCCAATGGCTTTACTGTGGGTTTGAAAAAGAAATCTGACCTGGGAAGGAGGTCTCAGTGACCTTACACAGGTGCATGGTGTGCACTGTGTGTTGCTGAAGCATTGCACACCCATAGCTGGTGGCTGGTCCATGGAAGAGCAGCAACAATATAATGCAAATTAAATACTGTAATAAGCAAAAAGCTTTCATCTTAAAGATAATAAAAACTTTTTTAAAAAACCTATATTAAACTACTAGAAACCAAAGCTTCTGATCTAAAATATCACAGGCACAGAGAACTTTGTTGCAGAACAAAGTTAAGTCCCCAGCTATTTTATAATATCTGACATTTCTACAAAGGTCCTACACTTTTTCCCCTCTGAATTATAATAACTGGCCTCATGGTATGTGTTCTTACAAAGGGAAGGATTTTGTCTGTAAACACTTCCAAAGATGCTCTTCTTTCAAATAGGCAAAAAATAATGCAAAGTGATGCTCTGTAGTGTCATATGAAGTCTTTACCCTTTTTCTGTAGCTTTGATGCTTATGCATAAAATCTACTTTCAAAAATAATGAGATTATTACTGTTTTGTAACACTTCCTCTTGTTATTTTTGCTATTTGAGCTAAAAGAAATGTTTAGCTGGCTTAAAAATGTAATCAAATTATTTGGAGGTAGTGGTGGAAAACTTAGCATTTTGCAGTATGATTAGATTACAGAAATAACAAAAAGGACAGTAACTGTAAGGATTTCATCCTAGTATTGCCACTGGTACCAGGGTTGTTCTAGGCAGGCATCTTTTGTGCACTCTGCCTGGTGAGTTATGGTTTTGAATCCAAAATTTTCAAACATCACTCTTCCTTAGTACTAACTAAAAATTTAAAACACCATTACAAATATTTTCAGAAATAGAATTTGTCTCAAGCAACGAGTCTGATTTGTTCAACAAGGTATTTGTAGTGTCTATCCTCATTGCAATCAAATTAGGCATGTAGCTCATGGGGTTCACTTCAACTACAGAGTAAGAATTTGCTTATCCTGAGTGATAAATATGTATTCTGACCCTCTGTTGTGTAGGAAAACACATGGAGGATGGATAACATTGCATGTAAATGCCTAATGACAAGTGCCAGGATTAATGTGGCTAAGCCTGGCAGAGAGATAGAGCTACTTGCTGCATATTCTGCTAATGGATCAAAAGAAGAATTGTACTTGCACAACGAGTTGCAGCAGAGGTTAATGCATCTTGTAGAGAAAGGGAAGATCCCAATCTCCTAACAACAGCTCAGAGGAAAAACTACCTTTTGACTCTTCCTAGGACAATTATAACTACAATCTAATTGTTGGATTTTGCTTTAGTTCAAAATAGAACACTTCTGTCTATATTGTGTGCAAGCAGTTCATTGTTCAACAGAAATATCACTTGTTTTATTAACTGTATCTTATAAAAATCAACGATAACTGTACCTGTGTATGTAAAGGTACAAGAAAGTTTTCTTTTATGATTTGACTTGTTTGTAGGCAGTCTTTAAATACTTTCTGTGAAAAAGATGGGGTTTGAGTTTGTTTTTCAATTTTATTTCCTAAAGAGTGATTCCTCAATCTTTTAGTATAAATGAATATTTTTTATTTTTTTTTTCAGACTAACTTTTTATTCAGGAGATGATCCATCTCAGTGAGAAAGAACATTTGTTACATTTAAAATTTATTGCCACATTCCTTGTGGGAAACACAGCCCTGCTAACAGCAAACCCTTTTGAACACTGTGCCAGATCTCTCTGCCTTTTCCTTAACACTGTGCGGAGGAAGGATGTGATAGTATGGCATCCTGCCGTGGCCATGCACAGTGGTCTCAGGAGGGGCAAATAAACTGCATCACCTTCCTGAAAGGAGAAAGATTCTAAAGGTCTGTGAGGATGGGGATGAGCTCTGCAAGGATGAGGATGCTAGTGTGGGTTTGGGGAGATTTACTGACCCTGAGTGTGCCGATGCCTTCTCACTGCTGTGCTCCGTGCCCCACAGCCTTGCCTCACAGCCTGCCCTGCACACACTCAGAGATGTTTCATGTGCACTGTCTTCTGTGTGCTTCCTTCTCACACTATGAACTTGCTGAAACAAAACAGTCCCATTAAGCAAGAAAGCCTCTTAGGTTCCATGCACATGTATTATTAGAGGTGCTGATATTAACTTCATATTTATGACTTTCCATTAAAGAAATACTCCAAACCTTTTCTTGAGAACTCCAACATTTCCAAGGTTTGCGAGAGACCTTCTTTGTAACTGAATTATTAAAGCAGGAAAGATGCTTTTGAAATAACTTAATGTATTTAAATCCAGTTTTACTGGCTATGAAATACTGAGAAATTACCAATTACTGGCTTTGAATAGCTTGATAGTATGAACAAGGTAAATAGATAGATAGATAGATAGATAGATAGATAGATAGATAGACAGACAGATAGATAGATACATACATACATACATACATACATATAGATACATACACATATATAAAAATATCTTGTTAGTCAAAGGAACATAACTGGGAAAACAGGTAGTCATCCTTTGTCTGACTTCAGAGAACATCCTGTCCCCTTCTCTGCATTTTTGTAATGTTGTGGGAGGTGGGTTGAGGAGCAGTCTTGAAACTCAAATGAAGATGATAGCTTTCATCAGGGTTTTCAGGCTCAGCTTGACTAAACACCTTGAAAAATCATGCAGCATCTGAAGGATCCCTGGTAAGCAGAGGACAACGGCAAAATAGCTGCATAAAACAGATGAGATGTTCCTTATCATGTGTTTTTCTGATCAATTAGGAGAAGGGGAAGTAATTTCTCAGTTCTGTACACTATAAGTATAAATACCACATTATATGCAAGTTAATAAGTTTAATATGGTTAGGGATACAAGATATCTTGAAGATATCTTGATAGAGTATTCCACTTCCACTAGCATAGATTTCAGACAAAGAGAAGTTTCTGTGATTGTGATCTTTTACTCCATGCTGAAGAACAAGGCAGAGGACCACCTCTTAAGGTTGCAACACTCTACAGTTCTTTGGCAACCAGTCATGCAAAATTGACAAGTCTCTTGGAATCAGCTTAGATTGGGCTGTCACCACAGATAGTTTAGGTGAGTCATTGGCCAAAGATTTCCAGCACAATATAACTCTTTTCTCCATCCCAGAAATTCTGTGAGGTTTATCTGGTATGAACTTTGGAGAGCTCATCCAGAGAAGATGATGACCATACAGTCTGTGACGTCATGTTAATTTTATGAGACCTTGAGACATGACTAATGATTCTTTCTGGAGAGAAGAGCTCTCACTCCTTCCTCCATCAACTCCTCATTTTTCTAAAACAACAACCAGTCTTGGTTGCTGTCTGGATGTTTTATCAATTAAAAAAAAAAAAAAGAAAGAAAAAATAGAAAAAAGGAAGGAAAAAAAAAGAATATACTCACTCTACCTTTTAAACAGCAACATCTAATCAAATACTATATGTTTTGCTGCATACTTCCATTTGTCTCTCTTCAAGGGCAAACCAAATCCATATTTCTGCCTAAACAAATAAGACTGTTCTGGACTAGAAATGCTTTCCAGAACAGGTTATTTCACCTACGAAGGATCCTATTAGGACCTCCATCTACAGTGTGCAAAGGGGAAGCAAGCATTAATAACTTCATCAAAGTATTTAGGAAGAAAAAAAAATCCTTTTGGTCTAGGCTTGGTCCAGGATTCAAAAAAGATGGTACATTCAAAAGTCACAGAAATCTGGAAGGTGGTATACCATACTTTACTGCTCCTTTTCTGACGTTCAGGTTGAATTTCTGCATAACTCACTGTCATTATGTCCACCCTGCATATAGAAGTGTGAACAGATCAGAAGAGAAGCTGGCTCAGGAGATCTGTTTTTTTTTATTGAGGCCTATACTCCAATGCAGAGGCACCATAGACCAGGCCTGAGCACCTGGAGGTATGAGACCACATAAAAATGTCAGCCTTAACATCAAACAACTAAATTTCTATGCCTCATACTGTGGGGAATGAATTAAAAGTGTCCTCAGTCACCTTGAAATTTCCAAAACTAGAGTGTAGGTTAACTCCAGATTCTTCTTTCATCCAGCCCCTTACTTTTTAAGCCAAGATCATTATTTGTGAGCAAGCTAACTCATTATTTTGGATTTCTGTTGTTAATGCCATGCCACAAAAAACAGGTTAGGGCTTGGTAATGAGCCTTTAGGAGTTAAGCCGAAACCTTCCCCAAAATGACAGCAGCAATAGCAGGAGGATCCAAATCAGTTCCACAAAAATAAGTGAGATGGTAGAGGGCAAATACGTTACTTGTCCTTTTCTCCTTCTGTACCAAACTGTTCCTAGAAGTGGGAGACAATTCACAGTGTTACTCACTGCAATTACTAACTGTAAATACTAAGCTCTGAAATTTAAACAAGAAAAAAAAAGCCTCACTAAAATGTCAATTATTTATTTGTGACTCGATTCGAGATCAATAACTGTTTAATAAAAGCAAAAAAACTCTCAGATTTTCACTCAAGAGAATGAGAACCTTTTAAAACTTCCTGAATTTCAATTTTTTTTCTGAAAGTCATTGTTTCCATTTATTTGATTGGCAAAATTTTATTGTCAGAATTAGACTACTTTTGCCAAACTTTTAGTTACTTTAAATGTAATTTCTTGACCAAAATAATATTGAAATATTTCAACAAGCTCTTGTAATTTGTTTTTGTATTTGTGATGGTGCTTATTGGCTCTAATTACATTGCTTTAGGCATTGTACACACTCATAAATCACAGTCCTTTCCCCATGTCTGCTCTCCACCTTCTTCTGTGTCCATCCCCACTGATGATCACCCCTGTGATGAACACAGCAAGGCAACCTACCAAGGCTATCTAGCACCATCATCCAGTGAGACTAGGAGATGAAAGAAGCAAAATATTCAAGCTTCTCCTTATCATTCAGCTTCCAGCAAGCAAAGAAAGTTCTTAGCAACCTTAAAAGAAGGGATGAAAAATATACCTAGGGAAAACTTGGTAGCAGGAGTCTCTAGATTTTTTTTCTTGGACTTATGAATGACTTCATAAAACATAAAATACATGAAGCTAACTCAGTTCTTTGGAAGAGAAGGATTAAAAACTCACTTAGGCTTGACCCAGCCTAGCAGAGAGAAAGAATTGTTAAGAAAACCACACCATGATAATCACAGTCATCATACAAATGACTGTACCCAAAAGAACTAAGAAGTAAAGCTCAAGTTAAGGCTTCAAGACTCACTAGTCCTTGTGGAAGACAGACAGTAACCCATATAAAAAATTGGTGATTCTCTGTTAAATTTTTTAAGGTATGGCTAGGTTTTATGACAATGTTGGAATGATGTCCACTGCTGGAGAGGCCAGCAAGGCCCAGAGCCATGTCTCCATCTTGATCTTCTCAAGTAAGAAGAGGACATGGTTTTACTGGTAATGCATAGGTCAGGGAAACAAATGAAACTGCTGGACAAGGAAACCAGGAGGATTTATCTGCAAAGAGGTGTTACCTCAAAGCAGAAATAAGGCCTCAGCAACTTTAAAGACTACATTTGGATTGAGAACATAACAGTATGCATTTGGAGAAAAAACGAGGAAGTAGAAGTTGGAGAAGAATTACTCATTCTTAGTTTTATTACTTTTCTTTAGATACTTTTGTTCAGAGATGTTAGACAAAGCAGCATGTTCTAGCCTGCAGTATTATGAATAAACAAATTATTTTTGATGAACTGAGCAATCTCTTTATAAAGTAGGGAAGACTGAAGGAAAATTGTCTCAGCTGAAGGAAATGGAAGAATTAGGGAAATTTGATGTGAATTTTAGAAGCTTTCTGAGTCCTGAGAGGCCTTTCAGAGATTAAAACAAATTGCCTTGGCATACAATATGCACTTTATTAAATTCAGATGACTGGAGGGAGAAAATCTGGTTTTTGATACCTGCATTCACCCAAAGAAATGTCTTTGAAAAGGGACAGCAGACAGATTTAAAGGCTGTAAAAACAGCCATCCTGTATACGTAAAATCCTTGTGAGCCTGCCAAAAAAAGACACATTGCCCCTTGCATTTGTTTAGTTGGAAGCAAATTCCCTAAGTGTAGCTTGAAAATGTGAAATGGCTAAGAACTCCATTATCATTCATGCTTCAGCAACTTCATTATGTACACAGGCCCAGTCTTATACAGGCTAAAAGAGCAATCCTGATCCATGCTGCATGCCATCTATAATGTAGCCTTGCTGAAATATCCATACCACTAACATCTGTCTTGTGCAATGTTAAAAGGAAAAAAAAAGGGGGAAAGATTCCCAAAGATAAAGCGCACATGAGGATGACAAAAAAGGAAAATACAGAAACCTATGACAGGCAAATTTTATTAATGGCTCAACCATATGCATCCAGGGCATAATTAACTATTCACAGGTGAAATTAGTAGATAGGAGTGTCTGTCGTGAGCAAATTGAATAGACCCTGATTATATCAATAGTTTTCAACCAGTGTCCCCTGGTTATCAAACTATCAAATAAATTTGTCCACTCTCTCCTTTTCTGGGAGGAGGGGGTTAGGAGGGAAGGAGAACTTTAATTATCCGGCCACGGTATATGGCAGGTCATTAATAAAACCTAGTTATCTGGCTGCAGGTTTTATAGTTTTACTGTTATCTATCTTTTATCTAAATAAACATTTGGAAAATGTCCTTAAAATTACTGGAGATACTTTGCCCCTTCTCCACCAGATATTTGAAAATGAAACTTTGCTAGATTTTACTATACAATACATGGCGTCACCTCAAAGACTCCCACCTTCTTCCTCCTACCACTGTAATGGAATTATAGAGTTTGGCGGTACATACATTGATGGATCTAACCAACCTGCAAATGCAGATAAGGGTAAAATCACTTGATGGGTTAGTTCTCCTTAATGTATATTTACTCAGCCTTTATGTTATGTATGCATTTTTTACTTCCATACCACATATATCAATGACAAATGTAAGAATTGAAAAGCCAGTAATAACATAAAAGAACAGCACTTTTTTTCTCTATAGAGCAATTGCCAAAGACAGAATCTTTCATTTGAATAAAGAATAGTAGGGAATTAATATTTTTGGGGTCCTGGTCCTGATTCTGTTCCAAGTAAATCCAATTTCTAAACACAAACCAACTTTTACAATACAGCAGAGGTTTCCAATAATAAAAGCTTTACATTTAATTTACACCATATTTTCCAACAAGTATTACAATGATTCTTCTTATTAAAAAATATGAGTGTTTATTTTATATACATTTATACAAGCTCAGAAGGGAAATGGCCCATGCAAAAGTGTTTCTTTTGAGGATAACCAATTTATAGATATACTTTCTGACACCATCTGACAATTTTCAGTATTTTCTCTTCTGTCTACAGGATATAATACATATTTTCTGATTTTTAATATTACCTATTTCCTTTTCCTATTGACCTTCAGAGATGTGGAAATCCTAGCATTCTCTTAATTAAGAAAGATCTTAGTTATCCAATAACTTAAAAGGAGATATATATTCCAGTTTTGTTGTTTTGTTTTTTTTTTTTAATATATATATGACCTTTCATAATTCTGGGAACATTTCTTTAAAGCTTTTAAGAAAAAAAAAAAGAAGAAAAAAAAAAGAAAAAAAAGAAAAAAGATGAGGAGAGTAAATCAAATGGCAGGTTGGCAAAAGCAAATTAATTCCCTTTTTCAAAAACTGTAAGCCTCAAGCACTTATATTTCAGGTTTTATTAGTATAATTATTAATTCTGATGAGTATTCTCCATGTGACCAGGAGCAAACTGACACAGGGCACACTACTAGGATGGAAAATAAAAAATGAAAGGAAAGTTGATGTACTGAAGACCCTTTAGAAGTAAATCAAGATTACAGAAAACCCCTATGTTAATGCTCTATTAGATAGAAGAAGAAAAAATGTAGTCAGACCTTTTTATTATTTTATATTCACCACATTACAATTCCTTTCAATACAATAGGATGACTCCTGATTTAAAGAGTAAAAACATTGATGAAAGAGCGAAAAGTCTCTCTTCTTGATAAACCTCTGTAGTAGCAAGAGCTCATGTTCACAGCAAGTACAAATGGCCTTGGTAGGAGCAGAAGCAGGGGTCTACTTGGACAAGTCATGCTCCTTTTTTTGGAGTGGGCTTTGGAAGAGGGTTTATATACTTTTTTCAGCTGACATATGATGCTTGATATTTAACGTCTAAATTACGGGCAAATATAAGTAACAGGTACATTGGAATTAATGTAGTTTTGTTGAAGTCAAAGGAATTGTCAACTTGTTGAATATTTAGCCCTTTGAGAGTTTTTTATCTATGCAGTATAGAAATGCAGCAATTTGAAAAATTACATAACTGTCAGAAAAGAAAAGTAAAAAACCACCCATCACTAAAGTAATAATGCATTATTTACAATTTCTAAAGAATAAATTTCTGGTGAAATGTAGTGATCTTGTAATTCTTTGTTGGCCAAGGTATGTTAATCACATCCCTTTACTTTTGAAAGATATCAATCTGAGACACATCTTTAAACATTTATTGTACCAGGGAATTCACTCCTATATCAGTTTTACTAATTATGTCTTGGCATTACTCTTATACTTTCTGTATTAACTGTATAATGTAAGCAAAGATTTTCTTCTTTTACAATTACAGTTTCTCCATTTTCCATACATTGGGCTTTGGTGATGATATAATTAAAAAGTAGTGCATTGCACAGGCAGTATTGCACATGGTGAAAAATGGTAGCTATTTCCACACTTCACAGATCCAGCTGCTATGAGCATTAAAAATTACTTAAAACACAAACTTATCGCATTGTGATTACAATGGATTGTGTTGTTATATATTAATTGAATTGTAAATTGCCGTTTTAAATTAAAACACAGCTTATTAGGTATGGCAGGAGAATAATAAGGGATGAAGTAATGTTTCATGTAATTGCCAAAATAAAATAAAAAATCTGAAGAGAGAAAGGAAAAAAGTTGTTCCAGACAACTACCTCCACTGAAAAATTACCCTGGAGCTATTGATGGATTGGATGTGTCGGTTTTTTCAGTGAATAACAGCCGTTAGTCCCAGAACTTATTGAACTTTTTGGGGCAAAATAATATTAGCAATAATAATAAGTCTGGAGATGAACTATCTGCAGATAAAACACAGTATGTTTTAACAAACATGTTGTTTTCCCATATAAGTTCCATCTCTATAAGAAATGGAACCACTGGCTGGCAGTTACAATTATGTAGGCTGCCAGGAAGATTTTAGGAAAGTGGGGGGGAAATACCAGGAGATGCAAAAGGAGATACTTTCAGGATGATATATCCTCTGCAAGTGAAATCATCCAAGAAGAGGACAACGAAGCACAGTGTCCTGTCTCAATACATGTAAAAAACTAAGACACTCTAGTGAAAGTAAGTTCCTACTGCCTGCTAGAGAGTCTTTTTTCAGAGTCCTTTAGAGTGTTGCAGGGAGAAGGTAAAGTGATGGGGTGGCTTTGTCAGGGTAGACATCCCCAGGACAGGCACTTGCAATTCAGAACTTTAGAGACACTGAGAGTCAATACCAATATTATAGAGGTGGCAAATGCTCTCCCGTAGAGATATAGACCAGCCTACACCTTCAGTAGATGCAGGGCTGTTATGAGGTGATACCTCAGTTGTGTCATGATGAAACCTACTCAGGATGGCATTTCAACTTCCTTCTCACAGACTGAGGCTGTCATGGTGGATGTTTACCTTGGCTATGAAGCTGCTCAGATGTCTTCTGGGCAGGGTCTTAGGAAGGTATAGAGTGGTATAGAGGATACAGAGCAATGACCTTCTCCCTCCAGCTCAAATAAAACAATTCTGTCTCTTCTGTGAAGAGCCATGGTGACTGCTTGTTTATTTCAGCACAGAAATACGCATCCAGATGTCTCTCACCCACTGAACAGCACTCTTTAACAGCAATGTGCAATATTCTTTATTGTTGGAGGGATTTCATAGCACTTAGTTAATGAGGAAAACCTGCTTTACAATGAGATCTTTTCACCCTTAATTGGAGTCTCTTTGATTTCAGAGGAGGTTCTCTCTCCATTCAATTTACCGTGCTGTAATCTCAGCCAATCTCCTGCCAGTCAGTAGCTTTTGGAAGACAGAATTAAAGTGATTCAAACAGTGACAGACTTTTTTCTCCAGTCCTGTTTAAACATAGTGCTCAGGATTCTGCTGGCATTCTTAAGTGAGTCTTTGAAGACTTGCTCTCTGGATTATTTTTCCATGCAGATGGCTTTTTGAGTGGGCAGTACCTCAGGACAGCAGGGAAAATCTTTCCTATTGAGTCTTCTCACTGACTGTATAATTTTTATGTTTTTGTTTTTGTTTTTTCCCAGAGCTTCTGCTGAGTTTCATTTATGACAGATGATCAGTGCACTTGTATGTTTCATTGGTAGATCTGAGGTGTTACACACTGTATGTAGGAAAAAATCTCCCTTTCCACTAACTCAAGAAATATCCATTTATGTAAACTCCCATGTCTTATTCATCATTAACTGAAACTTCCAAAAGCCCCCCAATCTCTACATGAGAGAAGTCTAGCAGGATAACTGTCTTAGCATATGCAGACACTTGACAACTTGAGTTCACTCTGTCTGAGCTCAACCTTCCTTTAGGGAGATCGTGAAGAGGAGCTCAACACCAGATGTGTCTAAGGAGGTACTTGCAAAAGTAAGTCATTCATACATTTTTAAGCATTAAACTTTCACAAGGGTGTCTAGGTTTGATGCTGTATTCAATTAGGCTGCTGTTCACCTGAAGACTTTAAATCCCATTACAGATAAAGGAAGGACTAATTTTATTCCCTATAAAGTAACTGTGCATCTGTTAAGAAAGAAATTTTAAAAACCCAACAACAACCCCCTAGCCCCTGCCCAGAAATCCAAAATGAACCAAAAACAAATCTAAAAATAACAGCTGGCTTTGAAACGAAAATGGTGCTACTCTATGGATATTCATCAGCTATCCTCCCTTCCTCTCCCTCAGAGTCCTTGTATACTAATGGGAGTATACATACGTATAATTTATATATGAGTCTTTAAGCACAGGGATGATTTGAAACTTGGTCCCTTATATTTTGGGTGCTTTAAGGTATTTATAATCTAAAGGTAGACAGCCCCTTCTTGAAACAGCAAGGCAGGTGGAAACCCATATCCTGAGTGGTTGGCACCTACTGCTACTGAAGGGAAATGAGTGAAAGAGATCAATATGCATGTCTGTTTTCAACTGTTTTTCACATTCTTCTATATCTGTAGTGGCTTCTTCAACAGCATAAATCTATTTCAGGAAGTTGAAACAGTAGTGGCAGTAATGTGTGAAAAGCATAGGCAATAAAATAGTACCTGGGCTTACCTCTGATGAGAAATCACCCTAACTCATGCAAGAGTTCACTCCGTGGGATGCAGAACACCTGCACAACGGGAGAAGCAGTGACATCTGTGAGGAAGTATTTTCTCCTATAACAAGATCTGAATGTAGATACTAAATGCTGTGGTACTCCTGCTAGGAGCGGAGCGTAGTGAAGAGGTGGAAGTTACTTCAGTGTGTCAGGAGGAGTAGCTAGTCAGAACTGCAAGTCTAGCATAGACAAGCGGTTAGCAAGGGGCACATGACTCACTAGATATTGGCACCTGCAGCTGCAGTAGGGATCTTTATCCTGCAGCCTGAACTAGGACAGGGGTGAGAGATGTGGCATTTAATACAAAACAGATTACAAACTAATATGCTAATGAGAGGTAGTAGATTCAGCAACTCCCTCCTCCTTCTCCTATCCCTCCTCTATTTCTTCACTAAAAGAAAACTCTTTAGTCTTTATGTACTTCATGGAACGGATTGCTTGTTTTTCCACTTCTTGTCTTTTGCAACCCTTTAAGCTCCTTCTCTTCCATAAACACTGCTTCACTAAACCTATTTGTCGCAAGTATCTTGTGTTATATCTTTTCACATGAAAAAATAAAAAGAGTAAAAGATCTATTTTTTTACTGTAGTATAGTAAGGTTTTACATAATATTAACTATATTTTTTGCACTTTTTAGTGTAGCGTAAATATTGGAGATTCTACAAAAGGGTAAGGATATCAACAATTCTGTTCAAGGAATAATTTTAAAAAGAGGTTGTGTACATAATAAAATCTACTTGCATTAATGCATATACAACATAGGAAGCATTTGTGTTCATATTGGAATTTTTAACTTTTGTCTCTTAGTCTTTTAAAAATTGTCACCTTTGTTCAACCCACTTTTCCCCAATCAGTTAGTATAAACAGCGAGCCAACTCATTCCTCTTCATTCTTTTTATTCTTGTTTGCTAGTACTGTCTGTTTTTGCAACCAGAAACATAGGACGTGCTTTATCACAGTTATTCTAAATAGGTTTTAAGTTTCCAGATGTTTTTCACCAGGATATGTATCTAGCACTGTAACTGCACAAATGTACAACATGATGGCCTTGTATTAGATTTTTAGATTTTTAAGGATAGCACTAGTATTGTTATAATATGGCTTCATAATTTTAGGGGATTTATACCTAGCTGTAGTACTCAGAACTAGGATTCACAGCGTTATGAGATGATCAGGGAAAGAAAAAAAAAGATAATTTTCCAAAAATATTTTCAACATAGACTGAAATATGAATGTTTTATATAAGGCCCTGGTGAGACCCTCCACAAATTATTACACACATTTCTGGTCACTCATTAAAAAAAAAAAAAAAAAAAAATTCAACAGTAATAGGTGTAAAAAAGCTCAAGAAAGATGGCTAAGTGAGCAGACAGCCTAGAAACAAGAGGAAATATAAAATAAGTTGCCTTGTTTAACCTTGAAAAATAAAAGGTATGAGGAGTTAAGACTGTCCTGTACAAATTCAGCAGGTGGCTATATGCCACAGGAGGAAATGAGCTATTTAAGAAAAAGATAATGTTAGCAAAAGAACAAATTATTATAAACCAGTCATGAATAAAATTAGACTGGAAATTAGAAAATGATTTCTAAGTACCAGAGAAGGAAGGCTCTGGAACAACCCTCTAATAGGAGTTGTGGAGGGCAAAACACCTAAATAATGTCAAAACAAAGTTTGAAATAAGTGTTAATAAGGGTATGTGGTGTAGTTGTCTACAGTATGGAGGACTCTCTTAGAGACTTGTCAGTTTTCTGCCAGCTTTTCATCCTATGTGGCTAAATGATTTGCTGAAAGGTCAAAGATGAAGTCTGTGTAGATCTTGGTTCTTCTAGATCAAAGATCAGGACTGCAAACTTGTGATTTTTGTTTATATTCTGTTATGGTTTTAATTTTTAAAATTCACCTTATAGAAGCTGCAGATATAGAAGAAATCTTTCTTTTTAGGAGAGAGGAAGAAAAGATGATTGTTTCTAGTCTTCCTGGCTACAAAAGAGTTAAAAAACTAAGTGAAAGATTTGTGCTCTAAATTTATTTTGCTGGTACATATGTCACTTGTATCACCATGTGCATCCTCTTGGATAGTTCATTGGCAGTTTAAACCAAAGGAAAAGAGGCTTTAGAGCCAGTCTGTGAGGAAGTTCTGTCAATCATCCCTTCCTACTTTGTCACTCAATAGGGAAGGAAATGATACCACTTAATCAGCATTTGTCTAGCAACGCCATCTCTTGTCTATGAGCACCACACTGCAAAGAATCAAGTGTCACTGGAAGCCACCAGTATTGTGGTTGCACCAAACAAGTCACTGATGTTTCTAGTTGGTTTGCTGGGCTGACAAGCTTTCAGCCAGTCTCCTGAGCTCCAACACTAATGAAGTCAAAACCAGGGGAGTCATCATCACCTTTGATCGCCTGTCTCAGACAGGTGGCTTTTTGACAATGTATCAGGTATTTTTTACAAAGGAGATTTTCACTGCAGCTCTTCAGACATATGAATCTTCTCAGGTTAAAAGGGTTTCTTATCAATAGTGAAGTGGAATTTAAGATAGGCCACATCAAGATATGCATGTCAACTGCTTTTCTTCATGCATCCACCACACATCACATTCTTAGCAGGTTAGACACTAAGTGACTTATACTATATCAAATCTTATTATGGCTATGTGGTCTTGCTAATTTGAAAGTTTGACTATAATTTTGGGAGAACAGCCACTGTTGAGATATAACATGTCAGGTATTGCCTACATGAAGAGCAGAACCCCATCATATGTCTTATCTAGCCATGGTGATTGCTCTCAGCTATGCTTTTGACCCACTGCTCTCACACCACAGATGACAGACCCTCTGTTGTTTCAGCGTGCCAGTAACAGGTGGAGCTATGCTATGACTTGCAGAAAATCTCTGGTATGACTTACAGATCCATGATAAATTCTTCAACAGAGTCACTCTTGGCATTCTGAAAAAATATCTGTTTTTCATAAATAATGTTTCAGCAGATGAAGTATTTCACAAAATTTAGCAATTCCATTTTATGGTTTTGTTGCTTTAATCACTTGGTTTAAAGCAAAATCTTATCCCTCAAATTCAGGGAAGTGTCAATGTGTTCCTCTCCCAGAATGCTCAGGCAGCAAGCCTGAAAAAACATCTCAGCTACTGCATACCTTTGCAGTTCAAACAGGAATCTTTCCACTTGTTCTCAAAGCTCTCTGTGATCTCCATGCCATGCTGTCATGCTTTTAAAAACACTGAAATAAAACTTATCTGCATAGCTCTATCTGTGAAAGCAGCATTCATGTACCTCTGAGTCACAGGGAGAAGATGGTGAAAAAAACTACTTTCATGGAAAAGGAATAGGTAAAAATAGAAATAATAGCATTGTTAACCATATATTTTATCAGGACAAATATACAGTAAAAGTTTTTCTCACTCTAGAGTGGGAAAAAGTCTGAGTCATCCTATGTTTGCAATTAACACAGGACAGCCTGTGTGGATTTTAGCTAATGATTTTCCCATGAAAATCAGACTTCTGAGATCTGCCCATCCACCAGGTCAACCCTCCTGCCACAGAAGAGGTTAGTCCCTTATAACTTCCATTTAGCTGCCCCATTTCAGCTGAAACAGATACTTGAGAATGTGACTTCTCCAGCCTCCATCCCCAAAATCACCATCACTGTCTTTCTGGGGGTGTTTCAAACAACCATGGCAGGTACAGGGAAAGAAAGATATGACTGGGCTCTGACCCTCACCACAGTCCACGATAAGATTCACCAGGGGAAAGGAAGAAATCTGTTGGTGTCTGCCAGTGCATGGAGGAACTGCCTGTGATGGGTCCTCCCATGCTGTAGAGAAACTGCAGTAGTACTTAGGAGGGCATACACACTCTCTGCTTCTCCTTGTGGCTGAAGGGTGACTTTTCAGGCCAGCTTCATCCAGCTTGGCCACTTGACTGCGCACCTTTTATCACAGCATTTCTGAAGATCCACTGAAGTCCATCGGGAAAACTCTGACATACAAACACACAACAAAAGAAACAGCTCCTGATCAGAGCTTGGTCCAAAATTTTACAGCTGAAGAAACACTTTGCAAGGACGTGAGATAAAGTTTTAAATTCATCTTTCCTTTTGGAGAAAAAAAGCTTGAAATATTGACTATGGTAGTTTTTCATTTTGAAAAGGAGAGCTGCATAAAAATGGGAAATTAACAATAAAAGCAGTCAATATGGTAACATTCTTATCATAAATGTTTATCCATATAATATTATGTTATGTTATGTTATGTTATGTTATGTTATGTTATGTTATGTTATGTTATGTTATGTTATGTTATGTTATGAACATCAGGATATAGTTATACTGTCTCTTAAAAAAATGCTCCCACCCCTAATCAGAGTGGAAAAACAGTGGAAAAAGTGTACTTAGCTGGTATCCTTCAAAAATTGGAACTCATATCCAAACAACCAAATGAAAGTGGAACCTCAACTCTGGTGACCAAAATAATGCAGGTCAAAATAAACTGAGACGTAACACTAACAGAAACTAGATTTGATTAATAATAAATTAATAACAAAGATATAAATAAACTAAAATATTAAAAAAAATTTTCACACTCACCCACAGCAGAGAGCTTATCAGAGAATTAAGAACAATAAGAGCATTCAGAAAATGAGGTCATAACAAGAAAAACAAAATTCTTTCAGTGTTCACTGCAAAATAAGTTTAAAGAAAGGTCACAGTGTGACAAATTTTCTTTTCAGGGAACATGTAAGAGGAGCAACTTTAAACTGAAGAAACTTAGGAAAGATTTTTGGCAAGAAAGCAACTAGTAAAAAGTTGTCAGCAGTAGACAGGGCCAACTGCAGAGGTCTAAGAAAATTTAAACATGAAATTGCCAAACCATAACTGTAGTATGATAAACTATGTTCAAATTGGCCTCAGTATCAGGGACATGAAAACTGACAAATGTGGCATCAGGTTTTGAAAAGGATCCCAAGGTGATCCAAGAAACAACAGCCTGACATCTGTACAAGGAAAATTGTGAGGAATTACACAAAAGGATAGAATTGGTGAGCATGTGGCCACGTGCAGCGCAACGTGAAAGGCATTGGACTTTGCAAAGACAAGCCAGGGACCCTGCACTTGGAGTATTTTGAAGGAGCAAAACCCCAGTGCTTAGGACTATCCTGAGGGTCAAGGGATTAAGATTTCCAAAAAACCTTTTGTCAAAATCCTCCACTAAAGACTCTCAGAAAAATAGACTGATAGGATTTGATGGACTAGACCACTATGAGAGGTAGATCCAGGTCCTCAGCAGCACAGGCAGCTTTGAGTGTTGCAAGCCCAAGTAACTGTCTGGTCAGGATGACACTGCCTCATGTACCAAGCAGAGCCCTTGGTTGTC
The DNA here is from genome assembly GCA_907165065.1 of Caprimulgus europaeus. The sequence continues at coordinate 67,806,166 of OU015525.1, forward strand.
CCCAGTGGCTGAACCAGGACTCTTTCCCCTCCACTCTCCAGAGCACAGATCTTCCTCTTTCTCTGAATGGTGGGCTCAACAGACCTTTGGACAACAGAAGAGGACACAGGTGCCACAAAGGTGAAAAAAGTGATCTTTTTACTTCCTCCCATCTCTGGCACTGGCAGAAAAAAATTAGCAGCATTGCTTTCTCCAGTGCTGCAGTGCGGCTCTGCTGCTGGTACATATTTGGATTTGCTCCCAAACGGGTAAGGGAGATCGGTGTCCTGCACAAGAGCAGGGTGCAGACACTGGATGGTGGATGACTCTCAGTAGGGCTTTTTTACTGTCCTCACAGGTCTGCAGGCAAGATGCTGTCACCTCTGCTGAGGGTTAAAACTGACCCAAGCTGCATTAACGATGGCAAGTCGGGGCCAACCTGAGTGCAGTTAGTGTGCTAGCACTTGCAGCTCTTTGAGTAATTACATCATGAGAGCAATTTTATAATGACATAAGCACGTATTAGGTGATGAGGTGTAATGAGCTTTTTTGCAAGGAGTCAGTGAATATATTTAGAACTGTAAAAGGTTTGTTAACAAGCTCCAGTTTTCTTCCAGAGGCATTTATAGTAACTAATTCCGCAAGGCAGGTGAACCTTTCCCCTTTTTGCTACATTTAAGCGTATGTGTTGAAAAGTGGTGGAGGGGAGGGAGGGGAAGGAGAGTAGTCTGTGTCCCTCTGCTCAGGGCTGCTGGAGCAGGGTCCTTCTCCAGTGGTTTGAGGCCCTGATGAAGGACCTGCCCTTTCCAAAGAGGATTGGTCAGGTTGACAAGTGTCTTGCCAAAGCTTTAAGAGTGGTATGTAGGAGCTGTAGGCAGGGGGGAATCTTTCTTTCTCATCCTCTTTCTTTTTCTTACCCTAATTTTGCATGTCACTCAATATTTTGTGGGCAGATGGTGTTTCAGCTGTTGAGCTACATACTAAAGCCGTGATGGAGACCCATCATGGCTTTAGTATGTAGTTAGAGCTAACAGACCCAAAGACCATTAACTTTGTTCACATTTTTCTATGCATATTTTTAATTTGGTGAGGCAATTAATATTCCACTGTAACCAGCTTTCCAATATGTGCTTTCACTGGTGCTCTCTGATGGACAGTTTTCTGAACTGATGTGTACCTGAACAGATAAAATTATTAAATGACAATAAATCATTTCAGGAGAAAGCATCCTCCTGATTTGCATGTGAAGCAGATCAGTCTTTTTACAGCTTAATGTGTTAGTATGACAATACTGCAAGAGAAATTTTCCATATATTATTAGAAGAGGGGGAATGACCAACCAGTCTTTCTAACCAGGGTGTCATGTTACTTTTCAGTGCATTCCCACCCTGTGCTCTGCATTCCTTCTGTATCAAGTGTTCATATTTCTGTTGCAAATCAGCAGATGCCAACTAAGGAAAAAAAGCCCTGATGATATGATACAAGAGAAGATGCCTTTCTTGCACAAAATGTAACAGTAACCTGAATACTTCTACAGTACCATTTCTACCTGGGCAGCCAACTCTCTGGTTAAAATATTTATATTCACAAATCAGTTCACTAATCTTTCTAGTGTGTTTCTGAATTCAAGTTTTATTTTACAATCCCCTACAGCAATGCATTCTAAAATCTAATTATATGTTATGAAAAATACTTTGCTTTAAACTATTTCTGATAACTTCACTGGGTTGTCATCAGGTTCTCTGTATATGATGAAACAGTAATTTTTCCTTGCTATGCTTTGTTATATCTTCTGTTGTCCAAGCTGAGGATTCCTAGTTTATTTTTGTCTCCCCTCATGTGAAAGCCATTCTAAACCACTGCTTCCCTTTGTCACATTTCTCTGGGGTATTTCTGGGTCTCCTGGATCAGCCCCAGCATGTTTCTGTTGCAACTTTCTTGCTCTTGGGAACCAGTGCTCTTAGAAGCAAGAGGCAGATGATATCTCATGTAATGATGATGAAAAAGTTTCTTCTCTATCCATAATCCTGGGGGATTTTAACAACAACCTTTCAAAATACACATAGATTCAGCAAGTCTGGACTATGTGGCTTCCAGGAGTTGTGCAGGGTGAAACTAAGGAATCCTCTGGGTCCTTCTCAGCAGCATCGGGAAGGCAGCTTCCTCCCAGCCCTCCAGCATTCCTAGCACTGTGCCACTGCTTAAAAATGGGAATCCAGATTGCTCAGATAACAGCCCTGTTAGTCTGACATTATCCCAAGGAAAACAAAGGAGTGATTAAAGTTGTTCTTTGATAAAGATTTCTAAAACCATCCTCCTGGTGCCCTTCTTGCATCTCCTTGTTTAAAATTATATCCGTAATTTTTAAACCTTAGTTGTTGTTATGTGCCATCTTTGTGAGTCCTGTTAGATAGTTGTAGGTGATTTAAAAGCATTGTTTAAGACTGTGCTGCTTGATGAAGTTGCATAATATCCCATTCTAGGTATCTTCTCCTGTTCAGAACTCATCCAAGTGAATCATGAGGAATCAGCTGTGAAATCTGATTGCAGACCCAAATATTCAACAGTGCTTGGGACACAGCTTTGGTTTAGACTCCTTTCTCACGTGAAGAATTATCTGGGGAGTGCCAGTCTACGGAAAAACATTTTCAGTAGGACAATGGTGAGGAGCCTTCAATCATCAGATTTCCCAGAAAGAGGTCACTCAGGAGTTTGAAACCTGCAGATGTGACAACAGTCTCCAGGGCTCCAGGCTCAGCCTGTGCTAGAGATGTCTCGGTCACTGTAGCTTTAGCAGCTGCAGTACTCACACAGGGTAACTCACTAGCCAGTGGTTAAGCCCAGTGGCAGATACTAATAGCAGCAGCCTCTTTCCATTTCTCAAGTCCATTTTAAATTAATAAGAATGTTCCCCTTCTGTTTTTCATCCACAAAGAGACCCCCTTCGCATATTAATTTAATGTTAAATTGATGGATTAAATTATACCAAGCTCAAAATCAATTCTGCACATTTTCATTAGAACGGACTAAATCCCTTAGTAAGGATAAAGCACAGAAAATGCATTTAGAGACACTGATAAGTCCAGGTCCATTATATGTCATTTTAAACAAAGAGCAAAAAAAAGCCCCTTTGGAGACGCTCTATCAGCTATTAAACAGAGACATTGCATGCACAGGGAGATTGATGATTAGCATTTCCATTCTCAGAACGGCTCTCCCTGGGCTGATGATAACAAGTAAATGCCTCTTCATGTCTTTGTCACAGTTCACAGAGAAGCAGATACCTAGACTAAGCTTTTCTTCTTTGTCTTTCCTCTTGTGCCATCAGTTAACAAGTGCAAAAGCACAACACTTTCCACTGTTTGTTGGAATTCTTTGACCTCCAGTAGTATCAGGTGGCAACTTTACCTCTTCTTCTTTTTTGCTGTATTGGCCATTTCTTTTCTCTAAGCCTCCCTGATTGTAAACTCAGCACATTACTCACTAGCACGGGAGGTCTCTCATTTGATAATTTAGGACAGAGCATCTTTCAAATGGCTGCTGGCCAGGAGAACCTTTTCAGTCTATAGAAACCCAAGCCCAAGCCACATGCCCTTCTTCAGCTTTTGACATTACGACACTCAGCTTTGAACCAGAACCCAGGTTTCATAGATTACTCTCATTTCTCAAAATAAGTTCTCTAAATATGAATTCTCTAAATCTGAAAACTTCAAAAACTTGTATACATCTACATTTGCACCTAAGGTATGTTACCTACTTCAGTTTTGCCAAGTTGAGGATTCTTTTGAGAATTTGGCTCATTCTGCAGTCAGTGGTGACCATGACAGAAGTGCTATCCCTTCGATGAACCTTAGGCTTGTTTGAGGAAGAGCACATTACTTTCCAGGTGCCTGTCTTCTGGTCAGAAGTAGTTACCTAGGCTGCTTAGAAAGCAAGCAGGGTAATTCTGCCTTTCTTCTGCTTGGCAACCAGAAGTGGTCTCAAAGAGTCAGTGAAAGGAGGAGGCGGAGCAACACCCCAGTGTTCATTAGTGTCCTGAGTTGTGCCTTTCTGGATATGGCCCCTACAAACTGCCCTGGCTTGGACTGAGCTGTGGATGTGGAGAACAGAGACGCGTTAGAGCAGGTTTGTTAGGCACAAGTAAATCCCAAATGCAGGCAGGACTATCTCATGAAAAGGGCAGGAAAAGAAGGTAAAAGAATACAAAAAATTACCTAAGACAGTTCTTTGAGGTTTTTTTATGTCTTCCTGTTTTGGAGGCAATGGTTTTTTATCTTTCCTTTAAAAAAAAAATAATTTTTAACTCAGGTGTCATGAAACTGGCAATACTTTACCTCTAGTCCAACTCATTGCTTTTGTCCCTGCAACCTGCCCACAACAAAAGCCTCAGGATCATTACCACAGTGGAGTATGCTCTCTATTAGTATTTTTAGTTTAATGTGGAATGATTTCTAGTATAAAGGGGAAGAAAGGAGAGTGTAACTATGTACAAACTTACTTAATAATGATATTCAGAGAATGAAAATGTTTCTAAAATCTTGTGGTTTTCAGAATGTGTGTAAATTCAGTGGATTTGATCCTATTTTACAGGTATGGAAGTTCGTAGTGATGTGTCTTGCAGCTCACTCTGTGTGAAAATTGACTTGATAGGAAGAGAAAAGGCATAGAGTATTGCATGCCTTACATCAAGTCACAAAGTACTTATAGAGATCTTCCTTTTTATGTATGATATTTTAAATTTGTTTAAGGAAAGGCACAACAACTTTTGACTAATGGGACACTTTTTGGAAAGTTGTGTGGTATGCCCAGAATTGGGCAGTATATGAGGTAAAATATCAAAATTGTTAGCAGAGTTTTATGCTTAAACCCTGCTGTGGGAAGTGAAATTGTGACAGATGGTTGCTGTACTCATTGCCCCTTTATTCACAATGAGTAATGATTTATCATTAAATCCCACTAAAAAGAATGTATCTATTCATGTAACAAGGTTTATTCAGTGTAACCAAAGAATCTGGTCTGTATTTTGTCAAAAGCCTTATATTTCAAATCCATAAAATTGAGCTAATAGTATTCATTTACCTATATGCCTGAGGCTGCAGACAACTTGAATCCAATACATTTTTACCTGTGGTAAACATAATTGCCTGTCTTATATATAGAAAGAAAGAATGTATTAAGCATGGTCTTAGGCAATGAGGATCTCTCTTCTAGGCCTGACTCTAATGTTAATTTGCTATGAAATAAGATGAAAGTCTCTAAACTTGACCTCAGTGAAGGAAGCAGGTGAAATTCTCTTATAACTAAAAATGACTTGGAAATTCTAGTTCAAAACATTATTTATGACAAAGATGGGAAGAGTAATCTTAGTTCCATATATAATGCAATAGACCATGGGTTTCATAGCAAGTTTGGTCTTACTGAATTCAAAGGTTAATGGAGAAAAAAGCATCCCGATTTTTTTCTAAGGAGAAAAATTCCTATTTTCTAGTATGTAAGGCATATTTTGTACTTTCCAATTTTTTGTTTTGAGAAATTGACAACACTAATCCACATATAATGCACACTGTGTCATCACAATATTTAATACTTCTATTAATTATTTTTATCAATCGAAATATAGTGGAAAAACAATTACTTTTACTAGAGGGTTAAATTTTGATTTGTAAGAAATACCTAGTCATGATTTTATGTCTTGTTATAAATATTTCAGTGTTTATTCTAAGTGAGCAAATATAATCTTTTTCTAAGCATACAGTCTTTGTTGCTACATTGTAAGAGCTGCTAATGACTTGGAACTGGGCTTGGTTAAACAAATGCTGTTAAAACAGTTTGAGTGGAACAACCAATTTTCTTTTAAAGAAACAAACTGGAAGCAGACACATCAAATTTTAATAGGTGTGTTTTATTGGAAACTTCAGCACCTGATGCTTGGAGAAAGAACTAGAGCAGGGCTGTTCTTTGACCCAAAAAAAAAAAAAAAAAAAGAAAAAAAGAAATGCACTGGTCTAAAATCTTACTGCTACATTTCACAGGTCTAGTAATCTGGTAATCTAATAGTCATGCTCCTATTTTCCTCTTCCTCATACACTATCCCCTGTGATGTACTGACAGACACAGAGCTGCCTACTGTTACCTTCCCCATGAAGCAGGTACCGCTGTGGAGCACAGGGCATGCACGTTTCCAGGAAAATCTCAGCTACGAAGGAATTGAAAAGGCAAGAAATACTAAATGTATAATGCCCACCAAGCAATACCTCTGAAGTATATTCTAATGGAATTTTTCAGAGTTTCAGTGAAGAAAAAAGAGGGAAGAGGTGAGGAAGAGAGATGGGAGGGAAGGGAAGGGAAGGGAAGGGAAGGGAAGGGAAGGGAAGGGAAGGGAAGGGAAGGGAAGGGAAGGGAAGGGAAGGGAAGGGAAGGGAAGGGAAGGGAAGGGAAGGGAAGGGAAGGGAAGGGAAGGGAAGGGAAGGGAAGGGAAGGGAAGGGAAGGGAAGGGAAGGGAAGGGAAGGGAAGGGAAGGGAAGGGAAGGGAAGGGAAGGGAACCGTTTCCTGCCTTATTTCCTCACAGAATATTAGTTAGTGGTCGGATCATTAGCAAGTACTTTGTTCTGTTTTTTATAAGATCTTGTCATTAGAAATTTACTATCTACTTTGCAAACAGGTAAATTGATAAATCATAAAAATTAAAGAAACAATGCCCTTCCTCCTGCAAACTTGGTGTTTAAAGAGAATGTATCAGTCCATTTACTTCAGTACACAGGAAAAGTAGTATTTGACAAACAGCTATTTCATCTGAAAGGAACAGTTTGTGCCAACCTGGCAGAGGGTCAGGATCCAAACACCCACCAGAATGGATGTGGGAACCCAGACAGAGCAACCAGGGAAAGACATAGCTGTCCAGGTGACAGGCTGCAGGGAGTGCCTGGGCCTTTCACTAGCAATGGGTGGCAACTATGAGAACTGCTGCATGCCTTGTGAACAGGTAGATGACCTGCTCAGCTTGGTGGCAGAGCTACGAGAAGAAGTCAAAAGGTTAAGGAGCATCAGGGAGGCTGAACAAGAGATAGACTGATGGAGCCAGGCTCTGCCCTCCTTGAAACAGAAATAGGAGCATCCAACAGAAAGTACCCAGGACCAAGGGGCACCTGTTTTGAGGGGAACATAGGGTCCAATATGCCAAGTAGGCACTCCTCACAGGGAGGTCTGATGTCTCCCCGGAGCCCAGGTTAAGGATGTCAGTAAGAAACTTCCTAGCTTGGTAAGGTCTACAGATTACTACCCACTACTGATTTTCCAGGTGGGTGGTGAGGAAGCTACAACTTGTAGTCCACAAGTGATCAAGAGGGACTTCAGGGCCTTGTGATGGTTAGCAAGAGAATCTGAGGCACAGGTTGTTTTTTCTTCTCTCCTTACAGTTGCAAGCAGTGACGTTAGAAAGAACAGAAGGATACAATCCATAAACATATGGCTCCGTGGCTGGTGTCACTGGCAAAATTTGTGGGTTTTGATAATGGAATGAACTATATGGCACCAGGTATGCTGGCATCAAACAGGAGACACCTTTTTTAAAGGGGAAAGAGGGTCTTTGCCCAAGAGATTGCAGGGCTGATTGACAGGGCTTTAAACTAGATGTGAAGGGGGAGGGGGATAATAATATCAAGATTATCTGTGACAAGTAGGATGATGACACATCAGGGTTGGAGGGATGAGGTAATAGTAAGGGTCTCCAACATGTTGCTCTGAGGAATGCAGTGGGCACTGCAGCACAGGCAAAGTCTTACAGAGACAAGCCAGAAACTCCTGAGGTAATGGGAGCCAACAGGGTAGCTTCCATGAAACGCCTTATGGGAATAAAGGGGTATCCATCTAAGAAGGTGACATGACCACCAGCCCAACTGAAGTGCCTCTACACCAATGCATGCAGCATGGGCAACGAACAGGAGGAGCTGGAAGCTACCATCCTACTATAAAGCTACTACATAGTGGGCATTGCAGAAACTTGGTGGGATGAATCCCATGACTGGAGTGTGGCTATCGATGGCTACGAGCTGTTCAGAAGGGACAGGAGAAGAAGGAGGGGTGGAGGTGTTGCCCTCTGTGTTAAGAAATTGATAGAGTGTGAAGAGTTGTCCCTAAAGAATAGCCGTGAGCAGGTTGAAAGCTTATGGGTAGGAATTAGGGATTGAGACAACAAGGGGAACCTTGTGGTTGGTGTCTACTACAGGCTGCCTGATCAAGGGAAGCCTATCAATGAAGCCTTCTTACTCCAGCTCCAGAAAGCATCGAGCTCAGAGGCTCTCATCCTGCTGGGGGATTTCAACCACCCTGACACCTGTTGGAAAAGTAGCATGGCAAGCTGTAGGCAATCCAAGAGACTCCTGGAGTTCCTTGGCAACTTTCTAAAACAAGAAATAGACAGCCCTGCTCAAGTGGAAGCAATATTGGACCTGATGGTCACCAATGCAAGTGAGCTCATCAGGGATGTCAAGACTGGAGACAGCCTGGGCTGCAGGGGTCATGCACTGGTGCACTTCACTGTCCTAAGGTGTATGAGTCATACTAGATGACCTCTGAAGGTCCCTTCCCACCCAATACATTCTATGATTCATTCTTGGATTCTATGATTTTTAGTTTTAGAAATAAATAAATACTCAATGTGTACCAAGGAGTGTATCTTCTGATTTTCTATTTGAAGATGATACATTCTGGCTTGAGTCACAAGGGCCCTTGGATGTTGAGTGCTGCAGCATTTAGCTTCCAGGCAGTTTTGCCTAGTGAAGCTCACAGCTGTGAATTAGGTGGAAACAGGTTCTTTGTAGAAAACACAGTGAGACTAACATCTCTGGGAATGGGATGTGCAGTAACCAACATGCCAAACAAGATGCTAGGGATGCTGAGGAAGGAATTCTGTGGGTTAAGTCCTATTCGTTGTAGAATTATTGATGTTTATCTCCATTTGGTGTCCATAACCACAGCCTTTCTCCCATAATTAGGCATCTGAGTCTTTCTTCCAAGCATTGAGGAAGCTGTAGTCCCTTCTTTCCCAACAAACCAAGAAGTGGCAGAGCTACTACTGCATAATCTCCTTCTCCTCTGCTCCCTTTACCATCCCTCTGTCTCCCTATTTTTGTTTGACCCAATATCCCTGTGGTTAGATCATATTCCATGACCAGCGTAAGACAGGTTCAAGCCTCTGTGACCGGGGATACACCTAGGCCCAGATTTCTTGCTTCATATGGGTCAGGCTAGCACATGATGTGAGCAAAGGATGTTTCTCTTGTAAATCTTGGTGGGACTCCGAGTTACACACTAAGAAATTTGGCAGTCCCATAGCTTGGTTAGTTGTGCACATCACTCATAAAATTTCTGGTGATAACAGCATTTGCTATTCAGCCTGAGCAAGTAATGTGATTTAACCCACCTGTTTTTCACTGTGAGCTGAGTTCATTCAAATTATCTTTCATTTACATAAAGCTAAGGGTAGATATGAACAGTTACAGATATCTGGATAATATGATAATTTAATAATGTTTTCAAGTAGTCATGCACAGTCACTTGTTAGTGAAAGCAGTGTTTTTTCTTGTTTTCAAGTTGTGGATTAGAGGAGGATGGTTGGCTTCTCACATTCAGCTGTCAAACATCATATCAATAAAATCACAACTCTTTCTTATATATATCTTGTACAACATCAAGTAATGCTTTCATGCATTTGAGGGATTTTAGTAGAAAGTTCAGCATTAACGATAGAGAGGCAATTGTATTTGCATCATCTGTCAAAATGGGTGCTTCTACTTTTAGTTCTTAATGCAAAGAGAACACCTGCATCTCTCAATTACTTTGGAATATTTTAGCATTGAAAGAGATAAGCATTTCTCTTGTAACTATTCTCCTTTTTAAGTTTTGATTTTCCTGCAGGTTTGTCATGTAGTGGTGGCTGGTTTTAATTATGATTTATTGATCAACACTTATGCCAGCAATGCCTTGGGGGCATGGTTACCTCTAGACACTGCTAGGAGTTTGACTGGAGTCAACAGGACTGCTTGCAATGAGTAGAGTACTTTGCAAAACTGGTGTCTATGTGTGATTTGAAAATGCTTGTTGTCTTTCTGCTTTGGTCTTAACTTTTTCCTCTTATAATTTGTCTATTAATCTGCATGACATATTGGTCCCACTTCACCAGTTATATGCAAATCAGTCATTGCATCAGAATCGCTGTGAGTATTCACAAATAAGAGCTGAAGAACTTGGCCCAACATAGATAATTTTTACCGTAGCAACAAACAAGCTTCTAAAGAATAAGTCTGAGTACCAGATTACTCAGCAAGTCATCTAAATCAGGACTTGTGAACAAAGCATTAAACTGCTGCTTTTGAAAACATTACTCTAACTAAAAGCCCTCCAGTCTCATGTAAATATTTTCTACTACTAGAACACAGAAAAATGTGCTGAAAGAGCCCTATACACTCTCATACAATTAGGACTAGGATCTATTGCGATGCTCAGTGCATCCTATTGCAGTGTTAGTTCATTTTGTCTTTTTAAATGCCCGTTACAGCTGTTTCCCCCTATGCAAACATCCCAGTCATGGCTCAAAGCTGGGAAACTCTCTAACAGTACCTAGTTTCACCAATTTTTTATTTTTACTTTGGCTTTTTCCGTGTTTTATATATAACCCAATTCTGCAAGCAGTGGTAGAGGCAATATTCTTCAGGCACATTATTGCTGAATTATTTTCCTGGCAGTTGATATATTGCCCCCCGATATATAGTGTTTGAAATCCACATGTTAGTTTTGCTATTTTTTTTCTTAAGTTCTAAGGTCTATGGATAGTAAACTGTGTAACACTGCTTGACACAGCCATAAACTGGCAGATTCATGATGCTAGCAATGAAAACTTCAAAGTAACTTTTGAACTCTAGCTATCTCTACTACTTTCCTCTTTCAATGTTTTCAATTATGTCAAGCTTCTTGGTATAGATGTCTCTCCTCTAACATCCCAGCAAGAGACTCTGCAATGGTTTCATTTTTATCTAGCAGGTGTCTGGTGTAAAACACATAAACCATCAAAGGAAAAAGTAGCAAATCCCAGGACTTCCTGCTTCTAGCTAGGCATGTTAACTGCTGGATCATAAGACTCCTTCCCACCATGCAACTTCACTTTCTGGGAGACCTGATGATCCAGCACCAATGGGAGGGGATGTCAGTGATCCTGTGCTCTACAGATATATGGGTTGAAGGTCTGGGCATATTTCTAGCATATATGACCTTAGACCAGGACAGCACTCCTGTCCAAGCCTGATGGAAAAAGTAGCCATCTTTTTCCCTCTGGGACCATGCTTGCACTTGGGTGCTGCAGTCTGTGAATCATCATTTTTTAAGGTGCTCAGATCAAGAAAGGACCATTACTTCCATATTTGCTGTCATCCTGGTGCTCAGTGATGCAAGGCAGCTCCCATGTTTCCAGGACTACAGCAGATTTCAGCACTTCTGTAGTCCATGGTGCTCTCTCCTCATCAAGTTTGTGGCCGCAGATCAGACCTTGGGTAGCTAACAGTACTATTCCTGATGGGGCCAGGCTCTGAAGACATGCCTTTCCTTTACTACATGGCTTCGCTACTCAAGATGGTCGTTCAGCTATCTCTTCAAGCTGTTTTTTTTAAGGCTCACTCTCTTCTGACTCCCTCTTGAACAACTTTTAGCAGCCAAGGTGAAGAAGTAGCAAGGACTTTCTGCCAAACCCTGCTGTAGCAGCCTCTTTCTTGCAGAACAGATCAATGATTAATGTTCCTTCCCCTGTTTAGACCTTCCAGCTCCCTGTCTCCTACCTCTGAGAAAAACACTGCATCCACAGAGCAATGTGCTATGTGACAGGGGGAATATGCCTGTCTGAGTCAAGAGAGAGAGGACTCTCTCAAGAGAGAGAATGGACTGTGATTTTGTAGCTCGTTGGTTGTATGGTCACAACTGAGGAAGAAGTGAGAGTTTCCAGCCCCTGCTCCAGAGATTATACATGCCATTTATGCAATGCACATGTAAGTTAAAAAGTTAATTCAGTTATTGTGGCACGTATTGGGATCCAGTACTTACTCTACATGAATGCTGCAAATGCTCCATGGCAAAGTCATATCTCTCCTTCTGGCTCAGTTATCTCCTAAACAAAGTCATAGAATCATAAAATTATAGAACAGTTCAGGTTGGAAGGAAACTCAAAAGATCATCTGGTCCAGCCTTTCAAGGGAAAGAAAGCCTAGGTGAGATTATCTAGCACCCTGCTCAACCATGTCTTGAAAGACTCAAGCAATGGGGACTCTACCAAGTCCCTCTACTGAAGTCAAGTCACTTCAACAGGAACGAGTTCAAAATGCAGAGCTGATAGGAGGAGAGGAAGAGTTAAATTAATGTAGGAAGAAAAGGGCGAATGAGGTATCCCCTGAGCTTCTGGATGAAAGGGGAGGCAGCTGCATCCCCCCTTCCAGTCATGCTCTCAAAGAAAGGAGTTACCCACCCTGAAGGACAGTGGGTGTTTTCATTTTATTTGCTTATTCTTAGTTTGTGAATTCTGTGTATTCATAAGAGCAGGGTCCCAGCAGATGGAAAGGACATTGCCATTGCCCTAGAGCATTTTCCAAGGGGAGAAATATTCATGCAGTGGAACATGGCAGGGAGAAAAAGGGAGGGACTGACACAGGAGCTGGAGGATGCTAGTGCAGCAGGGGCTGAGGGGCTGCTGAAGGAAGTAGGATGCCAGTTGGCATGTCCCAGGGGTGACACAATCTTTCCAGGGACTAGAAAAGCATGCTTCAAATTTGCTGCAGTTCAGAAAGCTACTGAGTTGACTGAAACAAAGACTGGAAACAGAGCCCCTTCTGCAAGGACACAGTGGGAAGGCCTTTCTCATCCTTATATTTCTGCTCTGCTCTAACAGGGGAGTAGAGAGGAGCTCCTCAGACTGTTGATGTCTAAATTTAATTTCCTTCCTTGTGTAACAATTCCATAGTACTTTGAATTCCAGTGGAGGGCTACAAAGATGATTAAGGGGCTGGAGCATGTTTCTTATGAGGAAATACTGGGAGAGTTTGGTCTGTTTAGCCTAGAGAAGAGGACTGAGAGAGGACCTTATTAATGTTTATAAATACCTAAAGGGCAGGTGTCAAGAGGATGGGGCCAGACTCTTTTCAGTGGTGGCCAGCAATAAGACAAGGGGCAACAGACACAAGCTGGAACACAGGAGGTTCCACTTAAAAATGAGTAAAAACTTCTTTACTGTGAGGATGACAGAGCACTGGAATAAGCTACTCAGAGAGGCTGTGGAGTCTCCTTCTCTGGAGATGGTAAAAACCCATCTGGACGCAGTCCTGTGCAACTTGCTCTAGGTGAACCTGCTTTGGCAGGGGGGTTGGACTAGATGATTTCCAGAGGTCCCTTCCAACCCCTACCATTCTGTGATTCTGTGATTCTGTGATTCTGTGAATTGTTGAGGGTTTTTTTAGAATTTCCTGGCAATTTTCTAATTCTTTATCTATTACATAGACCTTTGGCAAGTACCTGAGTACACTGCAACAGGAATAGGATTTGGGACGATTAGACACTGAATTGGGAAGAAGCATTAAACCCATCTCCACTTTTGTTAATGTCAGAAGCACAATTTATTAATTTTCTGTGGTGGTTTATTTCCCATTTCTATGCCTGTGATTTAGATTATGGATTTATAAATCTTAAAAACAGGTTAAAAAAACAACTTATATTGAAGTAAAGCATACATTTTCTCTGAGATTGTGTTTGGTTTCAGATCTGTGATTTTTTTCTCTTCAGCAGCTCATATGCATTTATTGGCCCACTCTTTCAAATCCATTTATGACTGATGTAACTACAAAGTTTCAAAAACAGGATAACCGTCAATTGATTCTGACAGTTCATTTCCTGATTCAGTCCTGACTGTAATCATAATGATTTGATGCATCACTTGTTGGCAGGAACATGATTCAGTATTCAAGTATAATGCAATATTTTGATGAAAAGTTCTCCATACAGTAAGATGTAATTGTAGTACAATGTATTTAACTGCCCACTGCTGTTGCAAGCATATGTTGCCTTAGGATTTCTCCTAGGAAAACTACTTAGTCAGACATAGTGAATGATAATAACTGCTGCTAAATCAGGACAGAGTTAACATCATTGTTGCTTAGGTTGGATTAATTTAACCAGTGCTAATACATGTAAAAAATAATTAACCATAGGTTCAATATGTATAAACTGTGTGCTTTAGCCTTTACAACAGAAGCAGCTACATAAAGATAAATCCTGTAAAGTTAACTCATTGTTCAATAGATCTTAGTGAAGAGTAAAGGTTTTCTGAGGTTTGTTATTCAAGGACAGCTTGATTATATGAGCATTAGTTAAATATTTTTTGTCCATCTTTGGAATCGCAACATTCATGACATTTTGTAACATCCATTACTTGCATAGACAAATCAGTCACCTTATATTTTTGGTGACTATGAATGTTTATTTCCAAGACACCTTATGAGAAATTAGAGTGAAAAAATAGTGCCCTGGGATGTTGGTTACAAAGATACTGAGTACCTGAGAGTGTATCCACTTTCCATCATTGCAATATCAAGCCCTCTATATTTTATTTAGGAAAAAAATATGAAGTGAATTATCTTAATAAATGTTGAAGAGACTAGAGAAGGGGGTTGAAAAGGAACAGCTAATGAGGTCTGACAGCTTAACTTTCCCTGAATATGCCTAGGGTATCCCCTCAAGAAGTAGATGATTTCAAAATCAACATCCTTGAGTGAGCTTTTGCATAAGCTTTACCTTTCTCCTCCTAAGTGTTACAGGGGGAAAAAAGTTAAGTGTCTGTAAAAGCAAATAAAGAGAAATTTTAAGGGCAGATTAAGAGATCCAACAGCACGTTCCCAGAGGAAACGTGAAAGGAGAGCACAAATGAATCTTTCTGTAGGCAAATGGAAATGAAATTTTGTCTGCTTTAACTAGCAGTGGGTATAGCTGGTACTCATAATAGTAGCATGGTGCCAGCTTGTCTATAGCTATCAGTACATATATATTGCAGTTAGCATTAATGTGACAGCCATGGAGTGCCCCGTGGTAGAAAGAAACTTAAGCCAGTTTCAAACTAGTTAGTGTAGTACCAGTAGCCATCTATCATGGCAGAACAAACATCAATTGGGTCTTCAGAGCCAACATAACAAGAAGGAAAAATTACCCTGAAATCAGAAATAGCCATCCAAGGTAATGTTTAATAGAAAATTAAAAGGAAATAGTTTCTGCTCTTCAGCTGTTAGTCTCAAGCTTCTGCGGACACCAATAGCCGTTAAATGGCATGGTCCTGGACATCAGCCATCAGCAGATCTATCTTGCTGAGAATTCCTACATGAGAATTAAGTGAAGATGCTTGCAGAGATACTGGTCTGGCAAAAGTTGAACAGTTTTCACATCTACTTTCTCTGCTTTATAATGCTGCAGCATCAAAGTAAGTAATTTAACCAGCCGTTTCCCATCTCTCAAACATTTGCATCCATTGTAAGAAGTGAGTTAATATGCAGAATACTGTTAATTCATCAACCTGAAACCAAAGACTCAAGCACAGCCTCAGAAATAATAAGATATACTTCAGTTTAATATAAATTACACTTAGCTGCATTGAAAATTTCATAATAATCTAATTTAAAGCACAGCACCACAGGGAGAAAATCTTTCTAGACAGCTATTTAGGCAGGTTTGCTCTGACATTAGCAGAGATGGAAACTGATGGAATGGATCTAAACGTCTCCTTCCAAGCCACTGATTCTAATGAAGATCCCAAATCCACTTCCAACTAAGCGCCTTCCAGTTATAATGTCGAATTACATTTCAGTCATTTTTTATAAAAGATGAGAAATTTAATTGAGGCATTTTATCACTACAATATAGTATCTTATCAAAAGAAGTTATTAAAACCATAGTGCAGTCTGCTCCAGTAAAAGATTTTGAAAAATTAGAAACTTTGGAACATCTGAAATCTGAAGGCACCTTGACAGGAAGCCCTCCCTTCAGTGCAGCATTTGCTGCTAGACAGACCGGACCACAAGTGCCATCTGGGAGTGATGGAATGACCCTGGCTGGACATCAGGTGCCCACCAAAGCTGCTCTATCACTCCCCTCCTCAGCTGGACAGGAGAGAGAAAATATAATAAATGACTCGTGGGTTGAGATAAGGACTCAGCAGTTACCATCATGGGCAAAACAGACTTGACTTGGGGAAATTAGTTTAATTTATTACCAACCAAATCAGAGTAGGGTAATGAGAAATAAATCCAAATCTTCAAGTACCTTCGCTCCACCTCTCCCTTCTTCCTGGGCATAACTTTACTCTCAATTTCTCTACCTCCTCCCTGCCAGTGACACAGGGTGATGGGGAATGGGAGTTGTGGTAAGTTCATTTTACATTGTCTCTGCCTCTCCATTCTCTTTAGAGGGAGGACTTCTCACACTCTTCCCCTGCTCTAGTGTGGGATCCGTCCCACAGGAAACAGTCTTCTGTGAACTTCTGCAACATGAGTCCTTCTGACAGGCTGCAGTTCTTCATTAATTGCTCCAGCGGGGTCCTTCCCATAGAGTCACTATTCCTGACAGAAAACCTGCTCCAACATGGGCTCCTCTCTCTTCATAGGTCCATAGGTACTGCCAGGAGCCTGCTCTAGCACAGACTCCCTATAGGGTCACATCCTCCTTCAGGCACATCCACCTGCTCCAATGTGGAGTCCTCCATAGGGTGCACATGGACATCTGCTCCACCATGGACCTCCATGGACTGCAGGGGGACAGCCTGCCTCACTGTGGTCTTCACCACGGGCTGCAGAGGACTCTCTTCTCAGGCGCCTGGAGCACCTTCTCCTCCTCCTTCTTCACTGACCTGGGTGAAGAGTTGGTGGTCTCACACATTCGCTCCTCTGCCCAACTGCAATTGCTGTTGCACAGCAACTTTTTCCCTTTCTTAATGATGTTATTCCAGCAGCCTGTCCAGCTTGAAGCCAACTGGCATTAGAATCATAGAATCATAGGGGAAGTTTCTTACAGCTTCTCACACAAGTGCCACCACTATGCCCCTGTGCTACCAAAACCTTGCCATGCAAACCTAATACGCTGGGAATTCTACTGCAGCCTTAGTATTGTAAATATGGGTTTTCTTTGCAAAATATAAGTTTAAATGCTTTCCAGAGTGCTTTTGTTTATGAGACATGAGTGAAAAATCTTTGTCAGTGGTTCAGTTTTAGAGCAGCAGCAGCATCCTGGTGTCTACTCAGACTTCTAGAGAGGATTCATCAGTAATTTTCAAGTTCTACACATGTCAATACAGCTTTCTGGCAACATCTGATCATTTTTTAACTCCTGTCTCACCATTTATAAAATTCTTTCTCATCTTTTGCTTCAGGAAACAGTTGTAAAAACAGCAGTTAAAGCAAAGTGGCTAATGGAAACTCTTGTGCAGTAAGTCAATCAAGAGACTCAAGCTAAACCAATTGTCAAAGTAAATCTATTCCACTCAGCTTCAGGGTGGCCCTTGGAATGAATCACCAAAGTAGTTGCTTCCAGGGGTTCACACTGTGTGCAGAGTGTTGTCTGACCAGCAGAGACTGCAATGCTGTGAACCCAGCAGCCCCTTTAACAGTGAGCCGTTAAAAAACCCCCCACCTGTAGTTATGACTGAAGTAAGACTGAAGCACAAATTGTATGCTACTTCAAATATAATGGCTTTTCATCAGCTTATATAGGTAGACCCTTTAGGGTCTGAGAAGACCTAATTCTAAAATGCCATCTATTACTCCTGCTGAGGAATAACGGAGACAGACGTTGACATTCGATGGCAAGCAGTCACTCCTACCAGCTGAAAACCAGAATGACAAAGGGAGAAATGGAGAGGAAAATCTTTCCTGGCTGGCCAGTTTTCATACGGCTGCCCAAAACCAAATTGCACTGAAATGCTTAATGTTGCTTGGAGTTAGTAAAGTTTTTCTTTACCTTCTAAGAATTAATATTATAATACAAACTGATATTTTTGGCTTTACAAAAATAAAACTTTCATTGCTACACATGAACAGAATTTTTATTAAAAAAAAATAAAATGAGATATATTTGACTCTCGTTGATGCCAGTTTCAGGAGATTAAGATTATAGAAGCAGGAGCATACTTTCACTACAGTAGCCATCTTTCCTGATGTGTCTGCCCTAAAAAAAAAAAAAAAAAAAAAAAAAAAAAGGTCTTTTTAGCTATAATGCATTTCTATTATCCACTGGCATCCGTCTAACAGACAAAACTGTGCCTCCATCAGTCCTGCAGTCCAAAACAGCTACACGCCTTGCCAGCTCCTCTTTCCGAGTCATTTTGGGAGCAGCGAAATGATCATCCCCATTTCTCAAAGCAACAGCTCCACCATTTGTTGGCCAGGAGCAGTGCATCCTGCCCAAGGAGAGACAAGTAAACTGAAGCCTAGAAGGCAGTAAATGCAACTGAAAAACGACATGCAAATGCTAGAGGATGTTTTGAGCAGTTTTCTGTAGTTCTGACAATATTATTATTACAAAACTACTGATTTTGTAAATGAAACAATTGGTTTTGGTGCTCAAGGAAGAATTTCAGTTTCCCCAAGAATAATGGACCTAAATTGCACCTTTTGCCTTTCCAAAATGTTTCCACGCCATGTGCACCTGTGTTTCAGGATCCTACTTTTATAACCTCACATTTTCATCAAAGGGAAGGAATTGATACAGTGATCTCCTCAGGCAGCTCCAAAGCTAGACACCATACCCTCAGCTGCACAGGAATCCAGTTCAGATATTTGAAGGACTGAAGAAACTGGTGATTATCAACTCTGACTTGCACATTAGGAGACACAGAATTTCCCTCAGTAACTTTCCCTGGTTTATACAAAACATTTTCCTGTCTATCTTATACACTGTGTGCTTATACAATGGTATAGACTGAACTTCACCTGTTATGGTGTGAACATTTACGGGCTGTGGGGCAGAAGGGAGAGAGACACAGACAGACAGACACAGGCAGAAGGAAAATATCCCTACTCTGACCTATCCTGCCTTTTCTGCCTTTGCAGGAGTGACCCACATACCTTCCTGAAGTCTTTACATGGTCTTCTCATGGCCGATTCATTACCACTGTATGTATGTGTGTTAATGTGTATGTATACATAAGTCTGTGTGCATATAGCCCTGTGTATACTATTATGTAAGTATAGATATTACACTCTACCTATAGATCATGCCTTACGTTACATATTACATATCATATACAACATGGTATGTTATACAAGCCAATCTTCATTTAAAGTTTATAAGTTTGAGGTGCTGGAGCACGAAAGAAGGATAATGAAGCTGGTAAACAGTCAGGAGCACAAGTCCTATGAGGAGCAGCTGAGGAAACGGGGATTGTTTATCCTAGAGAAAAGGAGGCTGAGGGAAGACCTTCTCGCTCTCTAGAGCCACCTGAAATGAGGGTGTAGTGAAGTGGGTGGTGTTGGTCTCTTCTCCCAAGTAACAAGCCATAGTACAGGAGGAAATGGTCTCAAGCTGCACCAGGGGAGGTTTAGAGTGGATATTAGGAAAAATTTCTTCACCAAAAGGGTTGTCAAGCACTGGAACAGGCTTCCCAGGGAAGTGTTTGAATCACCTTCCCTGTAGGTATTTAAAAGATGTGTAGGTGTGGTGCTTAAGGAAATGGCTTAGTGGTGGACTTGGCAGACTTAGGTTTATGGTTGGACTCGATGATCTTAAAGGTCTTTTCCAACCAAAACGATTCTATGATTCTAAGTGGTTTGAGCAATGCTTATTCTCAAAGGCATAAACTGATTGGTAAGGGTAAGTGGCTACGGGAGGCCCAGCAGCACTTGGTGATTGCTGCACCCAAGACTCCCACAGCTCACGGTGCAGTTGAGGCCATTTGCCAAAGGACTCCCCACTTTGGCCAGGATCAGGTCCTTTTCCAGGTGATAGCATCCCACAAAACACCAACAAGCAGATAATACACTCATTCTTCTGGCATAATTGAAAGCATATCTGAAGCTTAGTGCATCAGTGATTCAGAAAGACATTTTCAAATTCAGTGTGATTCAGAATAAAGCTACAAAAGTTGCCATACTTTTGGAAATCTTTGACTCCAGTGAGAAGCTAAGAAACTCCAAAGAACCGCAAAAGCTTTTACAAGGACATTAATGAGAAAATTCCTACTGAACTATCTGCTACATAATTAAAGAAAGGAAAATGTTTTCTTTGGGCATGACTAATGGAACAAAATTTTAAAATCTGTAAAATCACAAAAGATTGCAATGCAAATATATTAATAATTAAGAAACCTTAATAATACTCTACAAAGGAGACAAGTGTGATCGGCTTAAGAGTACTTACATGTTTCTAAATGTTGAAAATAATAGTAATGCCTGTAATAGGAATGAAAAAAAAATCCTTCTTTTTTATGGGCATGCCATGATCTTCTGGTATCCTGGAAAGACTTCTAGTTACCAACAGCTTTTGGCAAGTGGTGAATCTATGTGAGGACACCTGGATTGTTTTGCCATTCTAGTGCAGGAAATATACAGCAACTTCATATTACACTTCTTATTTGCACCTTCAAGACATAGTCTTCTGGGTTTTTGATAGACGGCAAGGATTCAGAATTGTTCTCACAAGACTGGCAGGTCACTTAAACTTGCATGATACAATATCAGAGCAATGCATTTATTACCATAACTTACTAATAAATAAATCAGAATATTTCTAGAGTGAAATTCTGTTGTGCTTTTTTTTCCTCTAGGGAGAAGGAGAAGGGTGGAATGTCACACTGTTGTGACAAATGAAGCTGACCTGAGCCCTTGTGCTTTTATGATCTGTCAATATCATTCTGGTAATAAGATGCCCATAACTGAACACAGCATTGCAAGAGCATGTTATGCATCCTAAAAACCACATAAAGAAATATTAGCTTCCTGCTCCAATATATGATGATAGGGTGCCTGGTGAATGCAACCCAAAACCACATTGACCTTTTTTTCACAGGCACAACATATTAGAAGCTCATGTCTAATTTGTTACTTAATATCCCTTGGGATTTTTAAAATTGGAAAAAAATACAAGGAAAACTTTGAGTCTCACTTCAGCAAGTGGATACAATTTTTATTTTAAAGTATTGTTTCTCTTCAGTTTTCTATTATTTTTTATTGTTGTTTCAAAACAATAATTTTATAAATATAACTCCACATTGAATGACTGTTTATTGTATTTCCAGTGGATTAGTTTATATGACCAAAATCCTGATTGCTTTGGTGAAATTATGTGAGCCTTAAAATCAAAGTTATTAGTTCAGTGCATTAAGTAACCAGGAGCTGGCTGCAGACTTGTGAAGAATACAGAGGTAAGCTATAAGCAGCGAATAATTTTTGAGAAAGTACAATTTCTATTAAATGTTTAAACAAAAGGAATCACGAATTAATTAAAGGGTCAAATAATGTAATTAAAGAGACTGTATTCTTTCTAAATTTAGCCAGCTGAAAGGTTTTTTTTTCCAAGTGAGTGTTCATCACAATTAACTGTTATTGCTAAATCCCGAGTGTTAAACACAAGTCAGTCGCCTTGTTTAATGTTAGGAGAGCCTGGTGCCCTAACTTTGTTTCCCTAAAGAGAGTGTGTAATGCAGCTGGAATGCTAATGGGTGACATGTTGCAGGAAAGAGGAAGCAGGTTATCATATTCAGGACATTGACAACTCAAAGTGTTGGGTGATATTAAACAACAATACTCACTTGACTAGCACGATAGCATTAGAAAAGCCAAGTCCTGACCTGTAACTAAGATATGTCATGCTCAGAAAGCGGATTAAGTTCAAAACAAAATGTCCTGAATACAAAAAGAAAACCTCCCAAACAACAAGATTCGGGGTAGGTATTATAAATATGGAATCATAAACTAGTGGATGCATCTTATCTTCGCAGTTACAAATGCGGCTCTGCAATGGGCAGTCCATCTACTCTTTTACTGGTATCTTTGTTCATACCTTCCTCTTAAGAAACAGAAAATAAAAGACACAGTTCTATAAAGCATGTAAAACAGTGAGATGTTAGTTTTAAGCATTCATCTATAGACACAATGGGAGAGCAAAAGCAGTTGTAAGCCTCCATGAGCAGCACCCAGCATGGTATGAGCATGATGTGACACAGACTGGGCAGCACAGCCGGACAGATGGCAGTGCCCTTCATCACAGAGCTGCAACCACCCTCAGAGGAGCAATCCCCCACTGGAGGGGCTGCAGAAAGCTTACTACCTACAGAAAGAAAACATTTGCTGTGACCAATCTGCACCTTGTTATACCTGGTGATTTAGACCTCTGCAACCATCTTGTGAAGATGTCCACAATGCACAAGCATCTCCTAGACACACCATAGGTTGTAATTGGCATTTTAGTACCATTCATCCCTAAAGAAACTGTTCAAGGGTTAGAAAAAAAACCTTGAAGAATATTTATTTTAACAGAACAAAATACTGGTTTGTTGATTTTTTTTAGGATTATGTCCTTTTTCAGTTAGAGGATTCCTTCTTCTCCTGCAGAGTCAGACCAGTCCCCCTTGCCTTCTTCTTGGTTACGTTTTAATCTTCTAATTGCACAATTAATATAAGGAAAGGAACAGGACACAGGTAAAATAAGAAAAGCTCTATCAGGAACCTGTGATTTCAAAGATACAGTAGCTTTCAGCTAGTCTCCTATGGCCTCAAGCTTTCGTGTTTGAAAAGCTAGGAATAGTAGTATTTGATCACCCACTTCAGAAGGACATTTTGAGGCTTAATCCATTCTTAATCCACTGCATTGTTTAATATTTTGTGAAATCTAAAAATATACATACAAAAGCTATTATTGCTCTAGGCTAATGTAATTCATATGCATAATATGGATACAACAGTTCCTTTTTCATGAGACAGTAGTCCAGATTTTTATGTTCTATAATAAAAGCTTCTACTTCATCATAGGACATGCACTCTTCTTTTATGCTACCCACACTTGCATCAATGCAGACTTCAACAACCTCTCCACATGTCTGTCTCTTGGAGCTGAAATCCACGGCAACAATAACTAATTTGGATGATGACTAATTATCATTAGACTTCAATAGTCATTAATGGGAAAATATTATAGCATACATTTTCTTCCCAGTAAAGTGAAAAGAAGAATCAGTGGTAAATCTGGTGCTATTTAACATTGTTATATACTTAAAAAATAAAATCAATGATGGAAAAGGTATGGTGACCACAGACAACTTGGCAGAGTGATAGGCAACACTGATGACCAGCCAGTGGCACAGTAATTTAGGTTGCTTGGCAAAATCATAAAACTCAGGACTGGAAATGTTTTCAAATGGCCATCTAGTTTGCTTCCCACTCTCAAACCAAGATTGGGGATGCCCACATCACCCTCTGTCCTGGTTTTTAGCTGAAATAGAGCTGGGTTTCTTTTTTAGTAGCTAGAATTGTGCTGTGTTTTGCTTCCAGCCTGGGACTCACTGTGAGAGAAAGATTGATAACACACCAGTGTTTACATTTTTGTCACTGGAAGTGAAGTACTTTGTGTTCTGTTAGTCCACAAGCACAAGATTTAAGGGGGAAGAAGCATATTTAAATTAATAAACTTAATTGACAGTTAGATATGGCAGTGGGATATTCCATATCGTATCACGTCATGCCCAGTATATTAGTGAGGGTCTCTTCCTCTTTTGTCTCTCTCTGGCTTTTGCTCAGGCTCTTGCTCTTCTGGGATCGCGGTTTCGGTTGGGGATTGTCGCTCCTCCGGGATCGTTATCTGGGAACGGGCTGGGCTCAGACAGGAGGTGGGTGAGCTATAACATTGGGTGTCATTTACTTGCATGTTTTGTTACTGTTATCATTATCACTACTATTTTAATATTAGTATTATTTTAAGGTTTTTTTCCATTATTAAACTATTCTTATCTCAACCTACAAGCCTTCTTAGCCTTGCTCCCCCAATCCTCTCCCCTATCCCCTGAGATGGGGGGGAAGTGGGTGAACGGCTGTGTTGTCTGCTAGCCAAGGGCTAGCCCAGTGAAACTATCACACACTCACAGAAGTTTACATAATCTGAATTTAGCTACCTCCCAAGAGAGAGGCTTTCTGACGTGCTGAGGGAATCCCTTCCAGGTTCCACCACTCTTACAGCATGGAAGCTTTTCCTAGTATTTAAGCCAAGTCTACTGATGTGCAATTTAAACTGCTGATTCTTGTGCAGTTCTCTATGCATCTGCTGTCTAGCTCTCCTGTAGCTACCTTTAGCTTATTTAAAGGCTCCCAGCAAAGTTTAAAGCTGCCTTCTTTTCACTAGGCTACTTCTGTTTGTTCAAACTTCCCTCACAGGGGACATTTTCCAGACCTCTGATAACTTCCAGTTCCTTTCTCCAGTTTGTCAGGGACCTTATGATTTCAAACTGTGCCTTCCTTCATAGTCCTCTCCTCCTCATACCCTCTGTGACCTTCATAGACATCTTCTTTATCCTATCCTCTAGGTCATCTGTAAAAATACTGAGCAGTTATGGACATAGGTGGACCCCGTCCATTTTGACAGTGATATCAGTCATAAAACATCTTTGAACATAGTTTTTCAAATAATTTCTACCATTTTATTGCAGCTTGTCCAGAGTGTGCTTCCCTATCTCAACTGTCAGCGTATCACATGAGGCAGTGATGAATGCCACCGACTGCTTTGCATCCATCTGGGAGATTTGTCATCTTGCTGCAGAAGTTTAACAAATTGACACAATTTCTTTCTGAGAAATCTGCGCTGTTTGTAATCCATTTTATTGCTTTCACAGAGATGTTCACAGGTATTGGTTCCAATGTTTTTTTTCAGTAAATTGTTGCATTGGGACAGGAAGGGGATGTGGAGAGCTGGAGACTAGTTCTGCTGCAGGGGGCTGGCAGTGCCCTCATGGCCCTGGCACTTTGCTTACTTTGTTTCAGAACAATGAAAATCTCAAAATTTAGCTACATTGGTCTCTTCTGACATTGCCTGCCTTTTTTTCCTCAACAGAACAGTTTGCATTGGTGCCACTAGCGCTGCTTCTCATACAGCCACTGGCATCTCTGCAACTCACCTTCCTGAAACCACTGTTTGTGTTTTGTGGTTCTTTCTCCATCCTTTTTGAGGGATTGTGAATCCCACTGCTCTAGATGAAGTCATCTTCCACCATCACATCCTCAGCCGGTTCCTCCCCTCTGCTGCTTTCCTTTGCTGGCTTCCAGACCAAGACATTTCCTGCATCCAAAGGAGAGCTGAGTGCTCCAAGTCCTCTCCTAGTCCTCTCTCAGCAGTTCTCTGGCTTGCTGAAAAACCTTCGCATCTTCAGATTGCCTGCTTGGCTTGGTTTTGCCAGTTGCTCATCCAACTACTGTAATTTCTGGTTTTGTTGCTTGTAGCAGATTTCCTCCATAAAAGTAGACATGTGTTTGTCCCTTCCAATACCAGGCAGAGTTTTCTTACAGCAAGTCATCCTGGCTTTCAGGGCAAGGGCTTCAAAGTGTTTCTCTTAAGTCTCTCTCTTATCTCTTTTCAAAGGGAAAGACTTTTGTATTAGTAAGCTAATTGATGCCACTGCGAGACAGAGGCAAGTTGTGAGGTGATCCAACACAGCTACTGCTGTTTACTCTTCTCTCTCCAAGCAGTTGCTTGCATGTCAACAGGAAGGACTCCTGCCTATGTCTTGGCAATGCCATCAGTGAGTCTTTATACTCAGCTACTGCCAGAGGTCAGACCCTTCTTCACCTTCCTCCCCACTTCCATAGTGTTCCCCCAGCCAGTGCCCATCCCCTCTGCATTTCTCCTTCCCAAAGAGGATCCCTCCTCCTCTTTCACCCATTCCCCAGCAGCCGCTCCAAAGCCCACTCTTGCCTGGCACAGAGATGGAGGAGATGGGCCAAAGCCAAGCCAAGCATACCTGAAGCTAAGCTGTCTGTCAGGGACCTGTCCATTAGGGAAACCTACTCTGATGCTCTCATTAAATTGACTTTTGTTAACTCCTCCATGAATAAGGAAAAAATAAGTTACCTTGTATTGCCCTTGCAAATTGCAAAATAAGATTTGGCCTATACTACTGAGGAGTCAGCTGGATCCAGTTCTAAGCATGTGAATTGTTCCAGCAACTTGCTCACACCAAATAAATCATCATTTTGGGTGTTTATTAAAATTTTCACTATTTTTATTTATTTTTCAGATGTCTTGCATTAGTTTACAAGTATGTTAAGATGATCCACTGTCCTTTTCCCTGTTCCCTCCAGCGTGCTATAAATATACACCTTAACAGTTTTATACACTTGTCTGGCTCACTTATAATCTTACGTCCTAATGGGCTTATTGCACCTGTTCTTTATCCTGGGTTAAAGCTCTTCCCACTCGACTAGCAAGCTGATATGCAAAATTGCCCACTTCCTTTGTGTGCGTTTGTGTGTGAGATGGACTCTTATCTTTGCTCCTCAGCTTTTGGAACAACATCTCACTGCTAACAAAACCCAAAAGCCTGCTGCCAACACTAGATGTGAAACCATGTACTTCTCTCTAGGATGCCTCCATCTCTGCCAGTGCCTTGACTGCAGAGACTGGCAAGAACAATGTTCATGCCCCCACATCTGCTCCGTGCTCCTGCCAGAGCCTTGGAGTCATTTTGACTTTGCTTTGGACCTTTCCCAACCAACACCACTATGTGTGTGGACAAGGGTGTGCAGCATGGGCTACTGATCTGGTGGCTGGCTGAGCCTCGGTAACCGGTCAGTAACTTCTCTGCTGCCTCCTCCTGGGACCTCACAGCAGCCTACAGCTGGTCCTTAGACCCATTCCTCTGTGAATCCATCTATCACTGGAGAGTGGTAAGACCCGTCCAGCACCATTGCTCTTATTTCCCTCCTGGGAACACTCATCATCATATTGTGGTCCTCAAGACATGTTCTCTCTCTTTCTTTATACCTGGGTCTGGATACTCACTGCCTCACTCACTGCAGTGTATGCGTACTTGGTTTCAGCAGACGACAACTGTGAGTGAACCTGGAAGTCATCAGGCCCGCTCTGAAGAAATGGTGATTGCCATGATAGCCAATAGCCACAACTTTTAAAGAAACTTCTGCTTTTGTAAAGAAGTTCTCTTTTATTCAGCCAGTAGCTGTGAGTGATCCCAGACAAGTTTCACATTGCTCCATGTAATTTTGAAAGCTTCATCTTTCAAAAAAAATATTGTAAACGTAAAATTTAGCTCATTCAGATTTTGAAAAGTAAAATATCTATAAGAAGCAGAGGAGATATGTATGCTTAGATAAATCTCATTTAGCTTTCTAAGGATAAAGGATAAAACTCCATGAAACTGAAGAAAAAACCCTCAATTGTGAAAAAAAGATGTAACAAATGACTTTTAGATTTTAATTTTTGTAATTTTTTATATGCACTGTTGAATACAATATAAATTTATTGAACCACTGGTTTTTTTGACAAGTCTTATATTTTAGGTCATTTTGTAATGCAGCACGTCACTCCTGAGCAACTAAGTATAGTGGTGAAAAATGTTTTCTTTGGTGACTGCAGTAAACATCCTTATGCCTAATAAATCTAAGATAATGTAAAAACTCACAGTGAACAGGTACAGCAGGAGACCAGCCCTGCACTCCAGAGGTACCACATCCTGCCCAGCCACCCAGGTCCAGCCCTGTTTCCCAGCACAGCCTGTCACACTGGGCTCTGTCGTTCACTCATGATTTATTTACCTGAACTGTTAAGTTGTCTCAGCATTTCCACAAGAACTTGTAATGGATATGTAGCTGGCAGAGGGCATGTGTACACAGCGCAACGCAGCGCAGCACCAGAGATACCCATCTGGCTGGGAGGGAGCCAGCACACCTCCGTGGAACAGCCGAGTGTGCCACAAAAATACAAACCTGAACTCCCCAGCCATCGTCAAGCACGTAAGCGAATTAGCTAAGCTCAGCATTGCACAGGCATGAATTCTGTCCCCTAGCCTAGCAGGATCAGGGCCAGTAGAGAGATCTTTGCTCTGATCTCTGCTGTGCAAGGCTGGCATTCTCTGCAGAGATGGCTGTGCTACCTTCTCCCAGTGGCAAAACAAGCTCTTCTCTCAGCCTCTCCTGTGAAGCAAATGCAGAAATAGCATCTGCTCTTTCCTCCTCCTTCTTACCAAGCACTGGTTACAGCCAAGACAATCTTTGTCAGAATATACTTATGATACTATTTATGTCTTGAATTGTTGACATACCTTGGCAAGTAATGGATTTACAACCCACCTATTTAATGTATGAAGTCCAAACCTGACTTATGACCACTTTGGATGGTATGGTATTCACTTAAGAGTCATTGAACTGATTTATGATTTGGGCTTTCGAATCACACTTGTGTTCTATGTTTCCTGTAACTTATTTGTAATCTAGCACTTTTTACTTTGGTTATAACTGTTGCTTTACTACCTTGTCTATAAAAATAGAACAAAGGTGCCATGCTTAGTGAGCTAAAGCTCTAGGGTATACTTCGTGATGCACAGGGCACCTTTAGCACTGCCCGTCTCATCATCCCAGGCAGAACTGTCCTAGCCCTTGCTCTGGTACACCCACACCACACACAATCCCATAACCACCCTGCAGCCCTGCAAAGATCATTACCTAACTCAAACCAGTACCTTTGAGGCTCATCAGGTCTGAACCACTGTTTCCCTAGGTCTGTGCTCGTGCCTGACAACTCACATAGAACAAAGAGCCAACATCCATTTGTACAGGCTCAACACCTGACTTGAGCCCTGGGTGCCTTTTTCCAGGATGAACTGAATCTCTTTTTGTACTGATTAGGTTTAATTTACTAATGTTCAAGGTTATTGTTAATCTCATACTTTTTGCTTTGGAGCTGGCAATATGTGCTCAGAGCCCAGAAGGCCAACCGTATCCTGAGCTGCATCAAGAGAAGCATGGCCAGCAGGTTAAGGGAAGTGACTCTTCCCATCTGCTCTGCCCTGTCCTGGAGAGACTCCACCTACATCCAGTTCTGGGGCCCTCAACATAAAAAGACATGGACCTACTGGAGCGAGTCCAGAGGAGGGTCATGGGGATGATCCGAGGGCTGGAGCACCTCTCCTGTGAGGAGAGGCTGAGAGAGTTGAGGTCAGCCTGGAGAAGAGAAGACTCCAGGAAGACCTTATAGCAGCCTTCTAATACCTGAAGGGGGTTACAAGAAAGCTGGGAAGGGACTTTTTACAAAGGCGGGTAGTGATAGAACAAGGAGTAATGGCTTTAAACTGGAAGAGGGTAGATTTAGATTAGACATTAGGAAGAAATTATTTACTGTGAAGGTGGTGAGATACTGGAATAGGTTGCACAAAGAAGTTGTGGATGCCCCTTCCCTGGAAGTGTTTAAGGCCAGGTTGGATGAGGCTTTGAGCAACCTGTTCTAGTAGAAGATGTCCCTGCTCATGGGCAGGGGGCTTGGAACTAGATGATCTTGAAGGCCCATTCCAACCCAAACCATTCTAGGATTCTGTGATTCTATGACTTTGGCGTTCTTCTGTACCAAGACTGCACCCTTGCTATGCTGGGGAAAATTCAAGCACCACATCACTATCCTGAACATCCTCACATAAAATCTGAATTTTCTCATCCCAAGCACCATTTCTCTACCCACTTTTATACCACAAAATCCCACAATATGGCCATTGGCATTATTACCACAGGCTGTGCTCTGCAGCCCTACACACAGGGCAGTAGAGGATGCATCAAAGAAATGCCCTCACAGAGGATAAGTCCCCACTTCAGGACAAAAAGCACTTCAGCATCATTTACTTGGCCTTTTGCTCTATTGCCATCTGTGCCCATCCACTGTTAGCTCCAAACTTTCATTTCACGATGGAAGCAGTGAGCAAATGCCACTCAGCTTCAGGGTTGTACAATAAAGAAGTTATGAAACCGGGAGAGCACAGGCTGGCAGGGCAGATTGGGCTGAGTACGGAGAGACACTCCAGCAAAGTAGGTCTCACAGGCTACCAAGGCTACCAAGCCCAGCTGGACAGAGCAGAAGAGTGCTGACAAAATTCCATAAAGATGGAAAGTGGAGGCTTTCACAGGGGGCATCAGACAACTAGTACTGCCCATACTTCACACCTCAAACATTAAAAGTGTGGGTTACTATATAAGTATTTTGGTTGTTACTTCCTCTTATGAGTATCCCATATTCTTAACAGAGACAGAGTAAGTTATAATCTTAAAAACAAAATAAAAGGAATGCTCATAGACAGTTCAGGTACAATTATCTTCCATAAATTTTCTGTTTAAAACAGGTGCTTTAAATTCAGCACGTTACTGGAGGTGAAGACCTTTCTTCATGTTTAATTATACAATATCTTTTGGGAGCTAGGATGGGAAACCCAAATATACATTTGTATATTATATATTAACTATATATACAGATATACAGATATACAGATATATATATATATTTATAAACAGATCTTTATATCTGTTGTACCATGAGTGTCTCTAGTGGTCAGGTACTTCCTTTCAGGAAAAAATGGTTTATATGTCACTCATTTGTCAACTATATTTCAGAAAAAAAATTAAGATTTTAGTGCCAGCAGATTACAAAAGCATGTTCAGCTACAACTGGTGTTCAAAGAAATGAAAAGGAAACCTCTCTCACCAGTTTCAATAACAACTGGGTATTTCTTTATACAGAGCAACAGAATTGTTCATATGGACGAGAACTGCCAAAGTGCTAAGGTAGGCGCCTACTCCCTTTGCTCCCTCTGCACGCAGCATAGCTTACAGCCCTCGGCTGCCCTTTTACAGCAGTTATGTTTTGTGACTGCACTGGGGACTGAGCAAGCACAGCAGGCATAGTCACAGAAAAGCCTTTAAAGAAGAATATATATTCAGCTCTGTATTTGGATACTGTGACTAAACCAGACGTGGGATCACTAATGACAAAATAAGAAGTGCCAAAGCTTCTGTTCCAAAGAACATGAGATTATTGCTGAGAAATCATTATTGTCACCACTTTGGGATCAACATTTCCATGCCCATAGAGTGTTTTTGTGAATGCTTAACCCATATGTTGAGTATCACAAGTTTGGAAGTAGGCAGTTTGTTTGTGACACACAATAACCTTCCATATGTCCCCATTAGATATGAGAAAAATAAGGAAATTGTTTTAAGAGCAAAGGAAAGGCTGAAGAAGCTCAAGTCAGAGTACTTTTTGTTTTCAGACAGCTCTGCAGAGAACTGAGAAGGAGGCAGTCTCACTGTCGAACTGTCAACATTGTCCTCTTAAAAGAAATATAGGTCACTTACACTTGTGGTCACTGCTCTGAAATGCTCTGAAAAGAGTGCAATATCAAACTTTGATAAAAAGGCAAGGGAAGGCTGTGTTTGCAGCAGGCCAATGATTCTGGCAATGAAAATAATGACTTTGGCATATACGCCGGCCCTGTTGACAACAAACGGCTTATGGTGCATTCTACATGAGAGAGAAGTGCCACCACGTCTCCCTCCACCCACCTGCTACTGCAGGGCCATACTCAAGCTCTTCAGTAGGAACCAAAAATGGACAGAGGTCACAAGAGACTTCAGTAGATATAAAAACTGTATGTATAGTATGTTTCTAAAAAGGAGACCTTTCCTAAGGCAAACAACTACCAAGGAGGGGATTTCCAGGATAGAGAAAGCAGATAAAGCAGAAGCAGCACAGACCTGGGCAACTCCCCAGACTGTAGCAGACATATTTTACAGTTCTCTTTTCCTGCAAGAAAAAAGTTGGGGAATTTGGGGAGCTTCCTGGTAGGCATTGCCAAAAGACTGAATGATTTGAATGAGAAAACCATTTAAAATAAATCTACCTTCCATTTCGTTCTCAGATAATCTTTCAGACTCCTTTTATTTAGGAGCTGATGACAGCACTTGTAGATGAGGAACAGTACTGACATAAGAGTAAAGGTCGTGAGAGGCTTGTGACTTATTGGAGCAGATATCTAAAGTCTTTTAAGAGAAATTATTCTGCCAGAAGAAGCATATTCTTTAATGATTACACTGATAAATTTTATTCTCCATTCATATAAACATTGTTTTAGAAATCACAGCTTTAGAAGTTCCAACTAGAAATGTGAATCGTTACTAGCAATGCTTCTCTTCTGTGCAGGTGTCTCATTTTCCCTTGGATTCTAGTAAATTTGGCCTTGTCTTTGTGTAGGTTAAAGGAATATGCCAAAATGGTGTTTATACAGTCTTCTCTTTTTTTAAATTTTAAACTAAGAACAAGTTCAGGCTTGGTATAATATGTGGTGTCTAGCTTTGACTGTACAAAGTCCTTAAGGAACTAGAAAGAAGGATATTTTGCCCACTCTTGTTTCTGACTACAGTCACTTCTTGAATAGGAGTTTTTCCCTGGGAAGCACATATTTGTATGGATCTAAGATTTCTGAAAGAAAGCATTATCCAACATGTTATTTAATCACCACTGGTCCTGAGCTGGTGTTTATGGTTAAATAATTCAAGCTGCAAACAGGTTTGCACACCCTTTTTTCTCCTTTAGGCAGCTGCCTGCAAGGACTCTTGTTGGGTACCACTCAGGCACAGGTGCAAAAATAGAATTTTTAGGTGATTTTCCTTCTTTAAAAATTCATTAGAGGAAAAATAGTGAACATATGTTTAAAAACCAATAAATTGCAGCCATGAATATTTTGAGAATAAACATTTTAAAATTATTTACTGTATGACATCCATTCAGAGCTACTTGCAGCTGTTATGACCTACAGGCTGAAGGTCAGCTCTTTTCTCAGGTCTGTGACAAACAGCAGAGTTTGGGGTCATCTCTGTGTTTTGACACAATATTTTTTCTGCTGTGTAGCCATGCCCCTGAAATAAAACTGACAGAGGTGTTCTGCTGAACCTCTCAATGTCCACAGATGACGACCACTTACATCACTGAATGTTGCTGCGTGGAGTAAGAGTTGGTCCCTAGAACAGAGAAATGTTCACCACTCTGTGATCTCAGGACAAGCCAACATTGTGCTACAAGCACAGTGAGTTGAGATGATCAGGCGCTCCTTTACTGTACCCAAAACTCCTGCTGCCTGGATTGTAGCCCAATCTGGTAGGTACCAGAACTGTATAATCTGTAAAGTACTGGAATTGTACAGTTGCTGAAACACGAGAATTACATAACACAAGTAGGGGCCAGAACTGAAAAAGGTGTGCCCAAGTCAATCATCTCACAATCCTACAAATACAGTTCCAAGGGAGGCCCTCTTGAGCATTCCCGGATTGCAGCAGGCTGCATCCAGCATTTCCCTCTGAGTGGGACGCCTCTCAGAGCTCACAAACTCTCACGTTTGTGAAATACGGAGGACCATTGCTGAAGACCAGCGAAAGGACCTGAGCTGAAACCCTGCAGTCCTCAAAGCTCAAGCCTTTCCCCATTCAGAAATGCTAAAACATATGAAGTGAGTATTTCACTGAACTTGAGGGCAATTTTTAACAGGTATACCTTTATGTATATTATATATCTATACCCATGTGTGTGTGTGTATATGCAATTTGATTTAAAAAACTTTATGAATCAGTCGTTGATTATTGCTGAATTAAGTTTGTTAGAAAATCATATAATTGTCTTGTGATTTACTATAATAGTGTTAATGAATCTTCAGTTGCTGCTACTTTAACCTTAAATTGCTGCTACCTCAAACTCATACAAAACACATAATCTTATATTAAAGCACTTCATTGAGATTACTGCACCTAATCCCTTTAGACATAAACTGTTGCCCAAGTCTGGGACTAGGAGTGGATTCAGCCACACCCAGACTCCTCTCTGAGAAGGAGTTTAGAAAGCAAAGGGGTCCACTCTGAACATCATGACTCAGTGGGAGGGCCTTCCTTTTCTTCCTTCACTGATCCCTGTATAAATCACTCCAACATGACTCTGACTCAATTTCTCAACCTACATACAAATCATTCTAACTAAATTCTAGTTTGATTCCTCTTTTGTATACTTTTCCATATAATAAGTAATAGAGTGAACCTTGCCATCACACTGCATTAATTCATGTTTTTCTACAAATTCATATTAAAATCACCTCTTTCTAATATCTTTCTTGGTGATTCTTTAAACGACATTAAGTCCTTCCACATCCACCTGTGACAAATTGGCGTAGTCAGCAGGATGGTGAGTAGTATCACTGGCTACTTACTAAAGCATGGAATAAGTCTGAGTCCCAAATTCTCAGAAGAATGGGCTCAAGATAATTGGCATGATTGGGAAGCAATAGAGAAGCAGATAGAGGCTGCAAGGGGTTTGACTTAGGATGAAAAAGATAAAGGTATTATTTGCAAATTGCTAGGTACCTGTTTAGCAGCTGCTTATCAAGATAGGAAGAATAAAAATAAAAGGGAGCAGGAGTTAAAAGAGGAAAGAGAAGGCAGAAAGGCAGCTGAATTAATATTGTCCTTGAAAATTGAGCAGCTGCAGAAAGAGTTACAAGAAAAGGAAGAAAAAGAGAAGTTGAAATAAAAGGTTGAGATGATGCTTAAGCAGGCTCCCTGTCCCCCTGACATGGTACAAATTAGTAAGTTGATTGCATCCCCTCAAGAATGGGATGGAAACATATGGGATGACCCCAGCGATAGCAAACCAGAGGAAGGAGATTATTTGTTTCCCTCAGATTCCTCTGAATATGAGGCTAGAGTCATCATTAAAATAGAATACATTCTGATTCCAGTTGGTTCTCAACATTTGGTAAAATTTCTAATAGATACAGGAGCACAAATTTCAACACTAACACAAAAGGATATTGAGAAGCTGGGCATACTTCCACGCATGATACTGCCACAGTGAAAGTCCAAGGGGCCAGGAGGAGGACAAGGAGCCTCACTGGCAGACCTGTCCAGCCTGCACAGGCTTTGCCAAACTCTTGAATAAGCACATCTCCACATGCCTGCTCAGTGCCCTATGCATTTTTTTCCAATCAGCTCAAAACACTGCTTGGTTTTGCGCCAAGCATAGCATCAGATGTTTTTCTGACTTCTCAACACATCACTAAAGGATACACGTTCAGTACACTAGATTCTTACATATATCAAATTGCTTATCTGTAGGAATCTCCTGTTCAGCTTCCAATTCCTTGCTCGATGCAAGACTTAGATAAGCCTTTCCACTCATCATTATTGCTGTTAAAAGGTTAAGTCTTTAGTTTGTATCAGCTCCGTTGACTGCTTGCCATCTGGTTTAACATGGCCACTGACGTGGGGGCTTTAAATCTGCAATGTGTCTGCAGCCTGTAACCCAGTGTTTAAGCTGTTATATTCATCTTTTAAAAAGCGAGAATTGACTGGGAGGAAATTCCACTGTTATTTAGTATGTGTGCACGTTTATAATGACAAGTTCTGCTTTAACAAGTAAGAAATAATCTGAAGTCTCTTACGTGCAAATCAGAAGGGTTGTGGCAGAGACTCTGTACCAAAGAATAAGGCAATAGTAGTAAGTTATCACAGAGACAAATAAACCAGATTTACTATATGTGAGTATGTGCACCTTCTCCTGAATGACTCCCATGTCATATACTGTACAGGTCAGAAGTGCAAGAGAGCTGAAATGAAAGCTAAACAGTAGCTGTAAATTGGGCATTTCTCAACTTGTGCACAGCATGACAGAACTATTCTTTTAATCATTTTGGCATGTGGATTTATTGATTTAGCCTGACATCCTGCATTTCCCTGGGGTAAACAAGCTAGGAAAAATTCTTTTTGCACCACTTCATATCTCTGCCAAGTCTGAGCGGAATTTGGTAAGACAAAAAGAAATTGCCCAAGTTCATGACTTGAGCAGTGCATAAGTTTTCAGCATATATCTATACCTTGTCTGCATGAGTTTGTAGTCTTAAAACTACAAGAATGAAAGTAGTGCCTGGGCATTTCATTGGTGTTGGGAAACTGGGGAGAGGAGGTGTGCGTGTTTGTATGTGGTGGCACATGGCTGACTGTCTAGGTCTGTCTTGGAAGGGAGTGGCTTTTTAATAAGCTTTTTGATTAGCAAAAATCTGAGAAATGATGTAGCTAGTTGCTATGTGGAAGCATCCTTCCAATGATTCAGGGCTGTCAGGGTGCAAGAGGCTACATCAAAGCCTTCTTCATTCCCAGGTGGGGATGAGTGGGGGTGAACGGGGAGACAGGGTCTTCTATAAGCGTGAACAGTGTTGACAAAGGACAACATGCACCAGAGGCACTGCTTCACTCCAAGTGTCCCTCTAGTCCCTCCAGATATGATGGCAGGAAAGGCAGGTTGATAAGGCATCCCCAGAAGACAACTTTTCTTCTCCATCCTTGTCTCCTCTTTCAGGGGCCAAGAGGATCAAAATATAGGTTAGGCTTCTCCAAAGCTTAGTACAGAGCACTGGTCCCAAACTTGTAAGATTGTGAAGCATGGGGTACTCCTTCCTGTACTTGAGCTGGTGGTGACTGCGATAGTCCTGATTTCTTTAGTTGACCCTAGTTGTTATTTCATGTGTTTAACACAAAGGCAGAAACTGAAAATGAGCCAGGTACCTAAAATCATGCTATCATGCTATCATGGTTGCCTCCTTATACCAAGCAGTGGAAAGTGTGTCAAAAATATACTGGGGCATGTTTGTGAGGTTGTTTGGGAGTCTGTCAAAGTGAGATGTGAGTGATTTAGTGAGATGATGCTGGAGGACCACTCTTAAAAATTTTCTACATCTGTGTGTCTGTTTTCTGTAGGGTCCAGAAATAGTTCAGTGAATTTGAAACATGCCTGAGTTTCTCATCAGAGGGATCTACATGGTTTGCTGCTATTCTAGCATGTAGGCAGCATGAGCCATTGAGGAAACAGAGCCTTGGAGCAAACTAACGGGCAAAACACGTCAGCACAAGGAGCAGTGTGTGGTTTAGGGAAAAACAGCGTGCTGCCTTCCACAAAGCACAATTATTGGGAACACAGCCTCACTGATACAACGGAGTTGTGGGTCAGGATCATAGGAGATAATGAATAAAACAGGTGACACTGGTAAAACCACACCAGTCTGCATGAACAGATTTTGGCTCCATTACTCAGTCACAAAGCTCCAGAGTCTGTTTCATTTGAAAGTATAAGTCAGCTGAAGAGTAAAACTTTGCCTGAAACACCTTGTTTACTCTTTAAGGGTATAAAGGATCAGGTGTAGCTTTCAAATGCAAGTCCTTCTTGGGGTGAAGAAATGTAGATCACAGGTCACCTATAAAACTGTTATTTCTGAGTCTGGAAAAATAACCTTGTCAAAGTAAAATAAGTCTCATGAGACAGAAAGGAAAGGAAGAGAGAAAAACAGAGCAAAGAGGTGGTGTTTGTGGTATTGTAAAAGGAGAGGGGGAATGTGTGTGTCTGAAAAGGTCTTGGAAAGTTACTTGATAGACAAATTATTTTCCTGGAAAAATTGGATGCCATACAGAATTTATTTGAGTAAATTAT
Organism: Caprimulgus europaeus; assembly: GCA_907165065.1. The sequence goes on from OU015525.1 coordinate 67,843,697, forward strand.
GTATCTTTTGTGAAAAAGCAGTATTTGTAACAATAATACACTAGGGAATATAATATTTATATCACTGTGTTGGATTATAATCTGTCATTGCTTTTCATTTTATAGTAGTAGATGTATTGGGTTTGCATGGCAAGGTTTTGGTAGCCAGGGGTCTACAGGGGTGGCTTCTTTGAGAAGCTGTCTAAAGTTTTTCCCATGTCCAACAGAGCACATGCCAGCCAGCTCCAAGATGGACTCACTGCTGGCCAAGGCTGAGCCAATCAGTGATGGTGCTAGCACCTCTGATATAACACATTTAAGAAGAAGGAGAAAAAAAAAACCTTGCACAATTACAGCCAGAGACATGAATGAGAGTGTGTGAGACCACCAACTCTGCAGACACTCAGGTAAGTGAAAAAGGAGGAGGAGGTGTTCCAGGCACCAGAGCAGAGATTCCCCTGCAGCCTGTGGTGAAGACCATGGTGAGGCAGGCTGACCCCTGCAGTCCATGGAGGTCCAGTGTGGAGCAGATGTCCACCTTCATCCTGTGGAAGACCCCAAGCCAGAGCGGGCAGATGCTCGAAAGAGGCTGTGAGCCCATGGGAAGCCCACACTGGAGCAGGCTTCCAGCAGGACCTGTGGACCCATGGAGATAGAAGCCCACGCTGGGGAAGGTTTGATGGCAGGACTTGTGATCCCGTGAGGGAACCACATTGAAGCAGTCTGTTCCTGAAGGACTGCACACTGTGGAAGGGACCCACACTGGAGCAGTTTGTGAAGAACAGCAACCCATGGGAAAGACTCAAGTTCTACAAGTTTGTGGAGGACTATCTCCTGTAGGAGGGACCCCACAGCAGAGCAGAGGAAAAGTGTGAGGAGTCTTCCCCCTGAGGAGGAAGGAGCAGCATAAACAACACGTGATGAACTGACCACAACCTCGATTCCTCATCGCCCTGTGCCACTGGTGGGGAGGAGGCAGAGACATCAGGAGTAAAGTTGAGCCCAGGAAGAAGGGAGAGGTGGTGAGGAGGCATTTTTTTTATTTCTCATTATGCTACTCTGATTTGCATGGTAATAAATTAAGCTAATTTCCCCAAGTCAAGTCTGTTTTGCCTGTAACAGTAGCTGCTGAGTCATCCCTCTCTGTCCTTATCTCAATCTACAAGCCTTTCATTATATTTTCTCTCCCCTGTCCAGCTGAGGAGGGGAGTGATAGACTGGCTTTGGTGGGCAGCTGGTGTCCAACACAGCAGGGGAGACTGAACTGGAAACTGATGTTTTATACAGTGGCTGAAAGTTCATCAAGCAACACAGAAATTCCAAATTTAAATTTTATAATAACTTTTTACAAAAACATCTTAATAAGGGTGCTTGGTAAGACTCTGGGCATATGTAGGAGGGTATTTTCAAACAATTGTTTCTAGAAGGTCGGTTTGAGATCTTGGAAGCTTGGTTACAGACACATAACAGCTATTCACGTTGTTAATGCAGAGGATATCACAGATTCATGAGGAAACCCTGGAGCAAAACAGTTAATAATATAGTGTAAACATTTTCCATACAGAGGTCACATATGACTGACACACAGCACTACTGATTTGATAAAACACTTTTGTAGACTAAAACAACATAAGCCAGGCTGTCACTCATTTGAGCCTTAGCCTCAAGGCTTATTTAAGACATAGAAATGAAAACGAAGTGTGTTTTACTGATACCCTCTCCTGTTTCTCTTCCGCTGGTGCTGGAAGGACCAGTAGGAGTTCATTATATGTTGGAAGAAATTGTGGTACCTACTGGTGAATGACACTGCTATTTGTACTCTGTGCCCTACATGACCCAATCAATTCTCTGTTGCAATAAACAGCACTGCCTGACTAAAGAATTTAACCTGAGAAATACTGAACCCAAAACAAATGTCATTTGACCTAGATTGGATTTTATTGTTTGTTTGTTCATTAAAATTGTTCATAAGGTTCCATTTCCTGAGGCAAACCAAGGGAAATAGAAGCAGGGATACATAACTAAAGATAATCCTTGATGAATCCATTGAAACATCAGTGCTCAGCTACTGACATCCATCTTAATTATCCTGCTCTACTCAAACATTCAAATTAACAGTTCCAACCAGGAATTCATAAATATCATACCTTACTAAAAAAGCCTACCTTCTATTTTTATCTCTATTGTATTATTATGTATTAGACACTACCCCAGCTCAAGATTTAGAAATGATGGGTTTGTGTCTTAACTTAGAGTTTTGATTGATATGCCAGCAGACTATTCCTGTCCCTTCATATCCCTTTTGTAAAAAAAAGACCTGTTCGTAGAAGGAAATAGTGGTGCTATTGCAGTTAGCTATCTGGCTGAAGAGTTTCCTTGCTGTGTCTATTACAATCAGCTTCTCAGGATGCTTTTGCTCATTCAACCTTATGTCTAAGATAAGAACAAAATATTACTAAACTTGAGCTAGGCTAAGACTAAACCAAGGCTGTTTTTCTCAGTCCTTGCTAAGGTAGGTATCTAGAAAGGTTCAGGAACACTCCCCTTGATATAATTTTGCAGACTAGTTGTCTAACCTACCTTCATGAAGGAAGCCACAGAGCTGGCTGACTAATCTGTGAGCAAAACAAATATTTTGTCAACCTACTCCAGCAGTCTGAGGGACCATAGGCCCAAAAAAGAAACCCAGATATGTTCTAGAAGGTTAGAAGGGTGCTAGAAGCTTTTCAGGGAGAATGAAGCATACAATGAAAATTATCAGAAAATTACAGTTGTAGCTGGGTAGTGCATGGGATCATACTTGCCTGGGTCTAATTTTGTAATAACAATATTTCCAGCCACACAAGAGGGATGGACAAGGGCTTTCCACACTGACACCACTAAGAAGGAAGAAATGCCTACACCAGAAAGAGACTGCAAACTTTATAAGCTTGTTGTAAGCTGAGTCAGCTCCCTCTCCAGGTGAACCTTCAGCAATATTTGCGTCATGCCCTATGAGTGGAAGGAATCCCATCATGGTACTGAAAGAAATATGCTGTACCTATGACAATTAGTGAAAGTATTACATTACATTTATGCAGATTAATTAGTCCTTGCACAGAGAAGGCATGTGCCATAACTGATATGCACAATAATTTTGCTGCTTTACTGAAAACTTATGGAGATGGTGTCATTGTATTATCCATCAGGAGTCTGTTTATTCCAAAGACTTACCTTCATTTTACACCACGTGATAATGTTGGAGATATACACGATGAAAAACACAAGAATGCCATTTCTTCAATTTTAGTCTTTTTGGAATCTGTATTTGAAGAATCTCAGGCAAAGCAAGGTCTTTTTTTGCCAGCCTCCTCACTGTTACAAACACTGTGATTGACTCTGGTTGCTAGTTCCTTTTGATCTTGGAGGTAAATCTGAATGAGAGGCATGAGTTCACTTTGGACCAGGACTTGACACCATTGTGAAGATTTGTCACAAAAATGGATTAGCCTTCACTTTAATCTTTGGCATGCATGATGAAATTATAGTTCTGTTGTATATACAGCAATGTAATTTTCAGTGGGGACTTTCTTATAAAAAGATAGAAATCCATGGTCACAAATTTTATATCTTGGTGACTCCCTCTAGGGTCAAAAAATCTGATTTTAGGGACTGATGACTTCATGACAAAAAAGACATTAAGGAATTCCCTTGGACTGTTATCACAACACATTAACTGTGTCCAAATTCAATCTGCATTGAATTTCACTATATTTTTATTAGTACTAGTGTTAAGCATAGCTATAAAAACAAGTTTTGCCCCTGAAGATTTCTGTTTAGTAATGAACAACATTTTAAGAAAAAATCACTACAGAAGTCATTATTCATATTAGACTGGTTGTAAAATGGTCCTGGGTACAGACAGAAGGGACAGGCTGAATGAAAAAGGCTGCTGCTGAGGATGTGAACCACTGCTGCCTCGTTTTCTTCTTTATTATCACTCCCATCTCAACCTCAAGGCCTGATATTTCTGAGAGGTCTAAAACCGGTAACATTTTTCCCTTGTCAGTGGACTCCAATTTCAAAGAAGGATGTTTGGACAGAGATTGTTTGTGGTTTATAGTAAGAAATCAAGAAGTCTCATAAACAGGGCAGAACTATCGCTAATAATAGGATGGCAAAACATCAAAACTCAAGTGCACTTTGAAAGAATAATGAGCCTTTCAAATCCTTAGCTTGTAATATTATAGTATATTGTGATTATATTACAATGATTTAAAATGTGAGAAATATATATAATTCTACTAAACAAAGTTGTCTTAATGAATATATATTATTTCTAAAAGTAAAAACAAAACAAAACAAAAACTTGCAGTATTTTTAAGGCTGAGTTATAGCTTTTTTACCCAAATTTTGTAAGATATTTTAAGATTTTTTTAAAGATATTTTAGAAAAGAAATGAAGTTGACTTTGACTTTTACTCATGCAAAGAATCAAGTCCTACAATAGTTTTCCAGAAAAAAGAAACCTGTAAGCAAATAGAAGTTCAAATTTGAAAGAAACAACTAATAGTCTAAGGCGTTAATGAAAGCAGATACAGTATAAATTTTTGTTTGTTATTGTTAATCAGAAAAGATCTCCACTTCACACAAAGTCATTTGGAATCAGGGAGTGGACCTCTGAGGAGCAATTGAAGTCAAGTGTGCTTCACTAACAGTAATTAACAGCATGGGAGCTGTAGGACGGTGCTGCAGTGAAACAGGATTAAGCAGGGTGAAGGAACTCATTACATTACCTCGAGAAAGATTCCACTTCCTTTTAATGGTGATGTAAATCCGCAGTGGCTTCAATTGCTTTAGTATAGTCGCTCATGTTAGACAACAATCGAGAACAAAATTTAGGCCATTGTCCTTTATCAGAATTCACATCTCATGGACATTAATCCAAATGCTCATTTTCAAAACTACTGATATTGAAATAAGCAGTAAATGCCTGCATACAGGAAATTTTTGTGCGTGTGATTATTCCATATCATTTTTTCCAACTTATAAATCAAAGCCACAATCCAGAGAAAGAAGGCTTCTTCTAGTCACTTATTGACATTTGTCATTAAACATCTCCCAGTGCCAGACAACTATTTATTCCTGAGAAAATGTAAGGTCCATACCAAACAGAAATATGTTTGCTAACAGACCACATGGAACAGGATAAACATTTAATTATGCCATTTTGAAACTCCAAGAGGATTAGCTAAACCATAATTTGTTATGTTATTCTGGTTTTTAATACTTTGAGATGGATTGCTTGGCTATATAAATTCATGTTGGCTCTCATGTTAAAGGCATTTTTGCTTTTGAGTAACACAGGACAGGAAAAGATTTTCTCTCTAGAAACTGGTGGCTGGGATTTTTTCTATGAAACCATTCCTGCTTTGCAAAAAATCACCAGTTTACAAAACACTGCAGGTGACTACTGCGAAATAGTTTTGTTTGCCAAAAGATTAAAGTATTTCTATCTGTCTTCAGCCATTCAGAAATTATCCTAGGAAATTTTTTTTCATATGAGATTGAAATGGAAATGATAGAACTGTTTGCTAAGGAACATATAACCTATAATTGATTTTACTTCCCTTAGTCTGAATAATACTCTTCTTTATCTAAAATGCATGAGCCCATTTACATCTGTGGTTCATTTTGGCACAAAACTACATTAAAGCTTCTCTCTGAAAAGGAGTTGATTTCTGCCCACATTGTTTACTGTCTTCTTCTCCTTCTTCAAATATTAAATCAGTACCACAATCAATTTCAAACTATTAAGTTACAGATTTTAGTATTCTTGATGGATTGTTAGGTCATCTTGCTCAAAAGTGACACACAAAACCAAAACCAAATAGACATGATAAGTAAATGTATTGCGATATATTTATGCAAACATGCTGATGAAAATGTGCTCAGTTTTCAACTTTCATTAGGCTTTTTGAAGTCTGTGGTCACAGCTGCCATACGTAAAGTCAAAGAAAGCTTTAAAGAAGACTACCATTTAGATTACATATACTAGCTTTCTGGAATTGCTGTAACATTGTAGGAATAATTACTGATTTAATAAATTTTTAAGTTTCACATTCAGCACTTGAAAGCTGTGACTTCACTATAATGCAGAATGGATTTTTCACAAAAGGAAATCTCCTAGTGATTTTGTGTACTTCTCTTGAGCCCCTAGCTTGCAACCTACCTAAAAAAGCAGATGCATGAAGGTGATTTGTGGAAAAAAGACTGATGTTTCTGTGTTTCCTATATTCTTAGTCCATCTTCCTGTCTTTGCAGATTCTGGTTCATACATACTGCGTTCTTACTTGTTCAGAAGATGATCTGGGTTACATTAACAAAGCAATTAAAAAATAATACAATTCAATGGAGAAAAAACCCCCAACAAAACCCAAAACCCAAACACATCATCTCTGTCCGGAAGTCCTTAATAAAACATTATATGTCTTGACTGAATGGCTCAGTTCAGAGCTATAAATGCGTAGACTGTCAGAGAGCAGTGGGTCCAACACAGATAGAGATGCATCTACCGTCTGCATGGAAGTACTGGACCTCGCAGAAAAGGCAAGTTGTTTGTGTTGGTGCTGATGAAGACCAGGGAGATCCATTATGTGGAGAGAACAGATCTCAAACTGAAATGAGAGCAGAAAACCTTTCAGAATAAGTTCATGCAATGGATATTAAAAAAATCACAAGGACCACCTTCCCTTTTAGAGAAATGCAACAAAAGCATTGTACTGTCATTTACAGTACATAATTTGGAGATGGTTCAGATGTTAAAAAAAATATTCCAAAACTGCAAAAAATGCCTCAAAAAGAGAGAGAGACTTTAAGACCTCAATCTCTTTAACGTATCAAAGAGAAGACTGAGAGGCGAAATGATAACACAGTGTAATTATCTTCATGAGGGAAAAGTACTAATACAGGTATTAAGTAGCTTTTCAAACCTGCAGTGAAAAGTGCAGCAAAAACTAAAGACTGAAAGCTAAAGCCTGACATATTCACATTATTAAACGGGCAGAATATTTTAATTGGGGTTGGGAGGAGGTTGGTTTACCTCTGAAACATGGTAATAGAGGAAGCAGCAGATTATCTATCTCTCATGGTCTTCAAATTAACTCTCCTGCACTAAAACACAAAGGAACTATGGCTTCTTAATGAAGCAATTATAAAGAAAATGTTAACAGGCACAAAACAGGCTTCTTCTTGTAATCTCACTCTGGGAAATGACTGGACTATTTCAGGTGAAAATCAAACATGCACAAACACAGAATCAGCTTGAAGCAAGCTCCTTAAAGAGGAAACTTTGCAAGGCTGTAGACAAATTAAATTAAGTCTTAATTATAAGCAGTAGTATCAGCTCATTCTTTTCAAGCAACCCTTGGGTTTTATTGGTCTTCTGTACAGAAGGACAGACAGAAACAATTTCCACAGTCCAGAGTACTAAGCAAAATTATTGACAGCATCCAGCCATTGCTAAAGTGATGGCTCTCAAATATACACAAAATTACTGTAGCCTCATAGTCATATTCATACATATTTCTATTAGTCTTGATTAAAATTTCAAATAAAAAATAAGATTTTAGATTCAAAAAAAAGTATTTTATTCTTCATGAGGACAATAACATTTCCAAAATGCAACGTAACATTGAGACAATTATCTAGTGTATTGCTTAAACCAGAAGCAATCTGAAATACAATACAGTTGTAGGGATTGAGTAGGTATTTTTAAATAGTATAAATAAATCCAGTTTTGAGAACTTCCAAATTTTTTCAACTTTTTTTCAAATTTTTTTCATCAGTGTAATTCTAGGGGCAAAGTGCACTGTAGCCTTCAACTGTAAAATACACAGATAGTTCTGTACCAAAGCCAGACCTACCCATGTGCATACAGTAATGTGCACTGATACACACAGATCGGATGCAAGTAACAGAGTTTGGCTTCATGTTTGCAAATTACATTTTTTCTCTCCCTCCCCTAAAATTCAACTGTTGTAATGTAAGCCTTATTAGATTTTCTACTTATATTAACCTGGAGGCCCTCCAGCCTCCTCCCTACTCTCTTTCTTATTCATTTTCATACTTCTGACCCGATGCAATCTGCCTGCAGGGGCAAATACAGTTATCTCCTTCTAAATTAAAATTGTAACTCATTTGGTACAGTTTACACAAGGCTTCAGCTTTGACACATGCAATTACTATGAACACAGGAGGAACATGATTGCTGAGCGCCACCAGAAATAGAGTTTAATCTGAAAACATGGAGTTGTTCCAACAGATTTATAATTTCACCACTTGATATTCTTTTATGTTCCTGAGTGTTCAGATAATTAGATACACTGGTTTTTTGCTTCCCAGGAGGCTAGGGAAAGCAAAATTCCTACTTTTACATTAACAAGATGAAATTATAATACAAACAATCCATAATTTTTTTGTTGAAGTGACAAATTCATACAAAATTAATTTTAGTACTTACAAAATATTACAAATAATTTGTTCTGTAGTATTGGTGTGTATCTCATAATGTAGACTTATGTGAATTAATTACCCATTCAGATGGATCACCCAGTCTGCCAGCTTTTATTTACATAAGAACCCCTAGGTAGTTCACCTCACCTATCTTAAAAGGCAGCTTTTTTAAACAGTTCTTTAAAAAAGTAAGGTTCACATTTTGTGGCACTGTTATGGAATGATCCTCTAGTGTAGTGGGTCAGACTGCAGATCTGAAAAAAAAATGGAGATGTTACAAAGCCAGATTCATAGCCCTGCATGATCTCTGAGCCTCAAGCTCATCTCTGAAAAAGGAATTTTGAATGTATTTGATCAAGTTCAGTGAAACATAGAGTTGAATCAACAAAGAGACATCATTCACTGTAATTAGAAAAGAAGATGCAGACTTCAACTATATGCTGCCTTCCGTGATGACATTCCATTTTCCTGAGGACAGGGGTGTTCATGACTCAATTGATTTTACAAATGAAAGCATCCAAACAGTAAATATAAGTGAGTAGACACATGCAACATTGCAGGGTTTTGCAGTCTTTTTACTGAGGTTTGAATGCATTCATTTTAATTATACTTTAATATCAAGTTTCCCGAGCTGATGAATGGGCCTCTGGGAGGACTGTGGGTCAAATAAGGAATAAGGTTACAGAAAAGGGTTACAGAAAATACTTTAGATAAAGAAAATGCATGGCTGATTATGTGCTCTGTAGTACAAATATGGTCCTGGAGCTCTGGCTGCTTTTTGAAGAGGCCACCTGCTTTCTATTTCTCCTTTTATGTTAGCCATTAATTTTGCTGCCACAGGCACAATTCATACTTAGAAGGTTGGAGGCTCAGACAGGAGCAGCTGCTGTTTCAAATGGCACTACTCCATTCCCAAGACAGCCAACTGAGCTGCAACATCAGTGACCAGGATACACCGAATTCACCAAAAGATAGACTTTCCCATCCTTAACACACTCACTTCTGCTGAGTACATAACAGCAAGGTGAATCCATAAGGCTGTCAGGAAACAAATTGTAAATATGATAAAGCTATGGAAAGAAAGAGTCTGGAAGAACAACAAAGAGAAGCAAAAGAGAGAAAAAAAAAAGGATTACATAAATACTAGTGCTGAGGTTGCCAATGTGTCTCAAGCAAACTGCTTGGTCTAGAAGCTTTTCTGTGTTAGCAAAAACTTAACTCAGGTAATAGTACTAGTTACCAGATTTATAGTAAGATGTCAAAACAGAGAGATGTAGTACCACCACTGTTTTAAGTATGGGATGGCTGAGTCCAGCTCCAATGGCAGATTTATTTCATTTGGCCCCAGGAATGTGCCCTGAGCCATTGGGATACACTGCTGTTCTGGCAGCCTGTGCATCCCCAGCCCTCTCCCCAGCACCCCACACTCGGTGGGCTCTGTGGTAGGAAGGCGAGGCACCTGCAGAGCCTTCTCAGGTCTTAGAGAGTTTCTGAGCACAGCCATGGTCCTGGGCAACATATGCGCTTTTTTTTTTTTTCCTTTTTTTTCTTTTTTTTCCCCCAAGTCCATTTGGTTTCATCTCAACCCATTCTGGGAAAATTCAGCCCAGGGATTCCTGCACCACATTTCCAGAACTGGAAATGCAGGTAGTGCAGCTCAAAGCAGCCCTAATGCAGGTGCAGCTCTTGAATTGCATCGATGCTGGTACAAGGATACAAGGAGGCAGGAGCCTGTGGCCAGGAGCAGGGCAGGGAAGAGGTGGCGGAGAGAAAAGGACCACAGCTGTCCTGAGCAGTTTGCCTTATGTCATAGGGGAAACACCTCCTGAATCTGCTGAAATTTCCTCATGCCCCAATATAACAGGGAGAGTTAGAGTTTGGGAGCAGTGCCCCAGTAACATATAGGGACAGCAAGGGCTCACAGTGAGCGATTTTGCAATATCCTGAATGGAGAAAGGACTGACTGTTCCCTGTCTCATCCAACACAAGCAGCAAAAGCCATCAAATTAATTTAGTAGCAGGCACATCCAAAACAAACAAGAGGAAGTGGTTTACCACACAGCAGATAGGAGAGCTGAGAAACTCCTCACCAAGAGGCTGTGGCTGCAAGACGTCTAGCAGGGCTCAAATGGAGCCTGCAGGAACTTTTTAAAAGGTCCTGAGTGTTGCAAAAGAGACCACAGGAGACTCAAGAAATACCCTCAGACAGAGAAGTTTTAAAAGGAAAGTATTTTATAGATGTGCTTTTTATTGTTCCCAAGCCACGTGCTTTTAGATGCTTTTGGAGACGGATACCAGATTAGTTGGCCCTTGATCTGTACCAGTCCAGCCACTCCTCTTAAGACTCATAAATCCTACCAGCTTCCAGTTAGCAGCAGCTGGGAGATTTCCAGGGCTGCAGCTAAACTGCTGTGTTCAACAGCCGCTTTAGGCCTATCCTCCAAAAATATGCCTAATCCCATTTTTGAACCTGTTTCTGGTCTCCACAACATCTTGCAACAATGAATGCTAAACTCTGTTTATACATTGTATATAAAGGCATTTAATCTCTGTTACTCTAAATATGCCACTTGGCACCTTCAATGAAAGCACTCTACTTGCCACGTTATGAGAAAACAGTAAAAAAGTAGGGGATCTTTACCATATTCTTTCTCATATATTCATACAGCTTTTTTCTAGCCTGAAGCATTTCATTTACTTATTTATATTTATTTATAACTCAGAGCAAAATTATTCTCATAAAATGTTAAAAAATACATATTTTAGGAGGTAGATTTTATAGTTTAATGTCAAAATCTACTACAGATAAAGCATAGGAATTTAAAGGAGAAACATTTATTTCTCTAGACTATTTGCGGTTCCTGTTATGGTCTTACATTGTGCTGATTTTTCATTGAATACAGACTCTACATTTGTACCAGACTTTTCTGCACACCTCTGTCCTAGCTCAGACATTTGCAGGCACATAAAACGAGTCCAGGGGAGTTGTCTAGGACAATGAGTACTGTAATATGAATGTGAGAACACCAAATGTTAAGTATAGCAGTGGGGAATCCATAGCACTTAAAAATAAGGGACTCTGTAAAGGGATATGCTGTATTTTTACAATGTCCATGAAAATTGATAACGGTGACCAGATAGGAGTAAGGATAGAATAAAATCACTTTCATAATTCATTTGATTTATGATGCTAGGCTTAAACTATTCTTGTTTGTAAACAGAGATAAAAGCAAATGTATACACTTTTGGTGTAAAGACAAAATCTGTTACCCTCTAGAAACGATTTGAATTACCTGCTGAACCAGCAAAGGTTTCCACTAGATGGTGCTCCCAGCTTTAGAAAAGCCATACATGGATTACTCTGCTGCAATGCAAGGCAAGAAACAAGATGTTTCCCAGGCCAGTGAACAAACATGAAGTGGCTTCTTGTAGATCTCAATCCACCTTCCTAGATCCCCAGGCTGCAGTCATTTTGCTCTTTCCTCATGTCTCTTAAGAACTCACAAGCATAAAATGTCCAATTTCGTTCTCCTTTTCCTACAACTTCTCCTTCCAAGTAACACTCAGCTCCTGCTCGTGCCCCTAGCTATGAGCTGGCAGCATGCCTTGGCCAAGCTATGTGAGTGCCAGTTGCCCTCAGACGACGGGCACAAGCCCACTGAGTCCATGCTCCAACCTTCCCACAGCAGAGACCGGCCTCCCTGCCTCATGCTTTTCTTCAGCTGCAGAATTTCACAAAGCCTGTAAGATGCCCATAAAACATCTTCTGCAAAGCAGGCTCATCCAGAAACACCATATCTCAGAAAGCCACTTTAGGAAAAAAATGTATATGCATATATTGTGCAGCTTCTTTATCTGGTCATCTTTATTCTTGCTGCTATTCCTTTTACCTTCTCCACTATTGCCAAAAGGGTTACCATTTTCTTCATTTTTGACAGGTAAATGCAAAAACCCCATCATTTTCCCTAAATAATGCTCTACACAGACACTCACTTTTGTTGTTCCATTGGCAGACACTGTAGTGTAGACTGAACCCAGAAAAGGCATTCATTTATTTGACTTCTTGCTGATCCCTTCCCCTGTACTCCCTTCCATCTAAGCAGCAGAGCAGCTTTTTCATCAGTCCACCTGATACCGGCAATATACATAAGAAGGATTTTGAAATACTGGAGTCATTTCAAAGATGAGCTGCAAAAATGACTGAAGATGGGAAAAAGTATTTCTCAGTGAGAAAGTCAAAGTGTTCAAATCTATCTGCTTTAAAAGTGCTTGAGCACCATCAAGTCCCAAGGTGGGAAAGGAAAGGTAAGAATTAGTATAGGACAAAAAGATATAGATATAGTTAAGTCCAACACATTATCAGTGTGCAGCAGAGTTGTGTTCACATGCATTTGGGGATACCTCATGTTCACTGGGTGCATGAAGAACAACTGCAGCCAGTTCCTGGGAACATTGCACTTGCCAGGCCAACACAAAGCAAGCAGGCATTGCAAACGGACTCGGCAGTCACTGAAAGCACCAGACTTACCACGCGTTGTGTACAGCCATTGTGCACGTGGGCCACAATCGTACAAGGCCTTTCAGGTACCCACAAGCCTGGTCAGACCTGCTGTACAACTCAGGTTGTGCAATTATCTGAAGGGCTGATGGCCATAGATTTGTGAGGTGAAAAAAGGTAAAACTGAGCACACAGGTCTATATGAAGTCTTCCTATGAGTTTTTTTTCACAAGAACTGTGTGTCTTTGGCTCAAAACAGCTACCACTGGTTGGCGGAACAGACCAATAACTGGCAGCACCAGGAAAAATTTCTGTCTTTAAAGTGTGCTGCCACAGTTCGCTAAAGTGAGTTTTCTCTTTGAGATGTAAGATTGTCCCCTTAAATCTAGAAGATCTGCATTTACAATTGCTACCCCTGGAGCACTGTTGCTAAATCAGTTGTGTGACAGTAGTATACTCTGCCATCACGAAGGCACAGCACCCAGCATTGCAACACATCTGGAAACAAACACCACATACTCACGTGGGCTGAGTACACTGAGTTCATTCATGGAAAGAATACTTCCCTGAGAGTTACAAAGAAGTCTGTAATTAGAGTAAGACGGGCTTATCACTCTTAATAGGGAAAGGCAGTTTGTTCTCTTCTCTAGGCTTCAATTCCCTTTAATAATTACTTTGCTAGGAGAGGATTGGCTGAACTTGGGCCTAGGCTGACTAACAGTGAAATTTGCACTGACAGACAAATGAAAAAATCTGAGGGTGAGGCTGGCAGATCCATTTAGCCTATTTTGGGTGAGCAAGATGTATAGAAGAAAGGGACAGACAGAGATGCTGGAAGCTGGAACTGCAGATGTCCCTTCCGTGAAACTCTGCAGCTGAGGGGGGCAGCCCGTTTTGCCCTACCATGTCAAGCCTTGACTCCATGCTACAGTTTGCATGCCTGTGCACTTAGTAAAACAGTGTCCTTAAAGGAAGCATCACAGACATTGAGTGCTCAGAACATCACCCAAAATAAAAATATCTACACCACCTCTCTCAGATTTACAGCCCTCACTACTGAGTAACTACTCCTGTACCTGTCTTTTCCCCTGTTCCATGCCCCAGTGCTACCTTGTAGAGCACCTAGTAGAGGGACAGGTAGTAGCAGTGGTCAGAATGGCCCTGATGTCCTCTCAAGCCCATGGCCCTCAGAGCAGCAATCAGGCTGCGTTCTCCTGTCCCACAGAACAGAAGAGGTGTTGAAGCTGCTGTTGCCACAGTGTATTTCTGGTTGCAGAGATGGCAGCCAAACACCTTTCACTACAGCAAACAGTGGAGGTCTTATGCTCAGCCTCTTTTCACCAGGGATTTGAGACGGCATTGGTCCCTATTCCACAGCAGAAGCTCTTGGGCTTATTCCATTACCTGGCTATCTGATGACAGAGACAGGTACCTGGTGATTGTCTCACCTTGGTCTGAGAAGCCTGAGATGAAAACATGGCACAAGCTTATCATGCTTTCCTGAACTCGAAAGCCCTCTCAAGGGCCAGGCAGGCACCCCCATGACTACTAAGTCAAAGCAAATAGGTTAGCAGACTCTTCAGTGACTGTTGCCAGCTAACTGGAATTGCTAGCTACTCTAAATCTGTTAAAGAAGGACAGATGTGCACTGCTGCTACACTTTCTGGCATCTCCTCCTTTTGGGAGTTTCCACATGCAGATGCAGCATTCAGCTCCTTCATTCACTTTTCCAACTTAAATTGCAGTGGGTGAAAACTGTTGAGATTTAGCTATCTGTCTGGGCTACCTATATGTAAGCACTCTGCCTGGAAATCACACAGCAACAAGGAGATACACCAAGAAATATAAAGAATTTTGAAGCTTACTGAATTTGGTAAGTAAATCAGCAAATTTCAACAGCAAAAATCAAATTCTATCCATCCTAACAGTAGATTTTTGTGTGTAAAAAAATTCAGCCTCTAAAGAAAAACAAAGCTGCACACTTACGATTAAACATGGTAGAATATAAAGACTGGATAAAAAACCATATCAATAAAACAAATGCCTATTGTACAGTTTGTCAATGCATCTTTACTGCAAAATACAATGAAGTTGATCCTCTTTGGGTTCTTTTCTATGAGGAAAGGGCACTAAACAGCAGTCCTGATGGAAGAAGAGCAATATGTCAGTGCAACAGAGGTTGGGGGGTGTTCACAGAACACAAGATATTGTGGGCTAATTGACCTGTATCTGTTGCAGAGGGATGTAAAACTACAGTTTTTGTATGCAGTCTGTGGCAACAAATTACCTGTGTGTAACCAGTTCCTATATGATAAATGATACCAGACCAAGAACTGAAAGTATGGCGTATGCATCTGTATGCATGAATATATATAACATTATTATATAATATATTTTCATAAATATGATACAGTTGCAAAGCTTCTGTTGAACTGGGAGGCTACCAAGCTACATTTCTTGTAAATCAGAGAATAAGTCGGTGACTAGGAACTTGACATTCATCATGAGGGAGACAGCCAATCTAAGAGGGTGTTCCTCACATACTGTGGACTCTGGCATGGTCCATTTTTGGAAAAGCAGTAAGGATTCTCAGCATCAGAAGGCTGCAAGTCAATGGCACAAAAGAAGAGGCAAAGTTATGGGAATAAAGTTTGCCCATGCTTTCTGAAGAATACCAATGAGTAGTTAAAAAGGAAGAGAAACAAAGTTGTCTTCTGAGAAACCTCCCTTTAATTCATTGTCATTCCTTGACTTCACAAACACCTCATGTGACAACAGCCTCACCAATGCTACAGATACAGAACTTAAGATTTTTAAGGCAGTTGAGCCCTGAAATATATTCCAACTTGGCTACCAGTCACACTTCACTTTTTCTCTCTGATGCTGATTGTGACCATTGCCCGAGCCCCTGGCTGCTGGTAAATCTCTTGTGGTCATTAGTTTAACTTCCTAGCCAAAGAGGTAAAGTCCACCACTTCTGGAGTAATAGCCATTCAAGCAGAACATCACATGAACTTCTAAGTTGATCTCTGTAACTTCTGCCCCAAATCCCAGACAGTAACTTTTGCATTAATTTCTATTTCTGTTAAGAAAGACATCATACCTGTACTAAAAACGTCTAGTGGGAGAGATGAAAGCATCTAAAAGTAAGCCTTTGAATGTTTAATTATTTTCTTTTCACTAGCCCTTCCCCAGATCTCCTCTTCTCCAATTTAATTTGAATCTGAATGCTTTTAGTTTCTACTTGCAGTCACTTAATTTTGTTATGATATCATTTTCTGCAGGGTTGGAGTCATCTACCACTAGAAATCTCCTTAAGTGCATGTAATTATGAATTGCACAGAGTACATCAGGCTCCAGACAGCTGGAGTTTTTTTGCAGCCTGTGGAATATTCTTTTGTCTTCTGTCTGAAATCTCACTTAAAGGCTAGTGTCATTTATGAAGCGAGGATGTGATACTTTGGTAGCAATCTTAGTCATGCCGCAGGCAAAGGACTGTTGGGGCAGACACGTGCTCAATCCAAACAGGAGAGCCATGTAATTGTGTGCCTATGACATGAGTGGGAGCCTGAACATTGTGTTGGGAGGATCAGCTAATTCTGGGCTGATGATCCCCTTGCCCTCTTAATAAATTTATCATCTCTGAATACTGTTTCCCTTCTCTCTGACTCACTGTGATGTGAGCTAGAGAATTACAGCACACAAACTAAGGGACACAGATAGGGCTGCTCAACTGTGGGGCTGCAATCACCAAGCAGGCATGACCGCTGCTTCCCAGGTACAGCATGTGAGTAGCTCTGTATCACTAACAATGCACAGGGGCAGTAATCTCCCCTGCTCCCTTAGGAAATCCTCGGCTGGCTGACCTGTGATTACTGGTGGTTGTGGGTAGAGCTGTGTGAAGTCACACAGATGAGCTTAAACCTCACGTATGGCTATTCTTCTCTGACACAGAGTAGATTTTCTAAGTTCCATACATCCTTTGGGAAAACAATCTGATCCACCCAGCAATAGCACACTATGAATGAAGAAAGTGTTATTAGCAGGGAGTTCCTGCTAACTAATAATTGGATACTTAATACCATCTTTTTCCACCTTACACAATGGACATTAAAAAAAATCAATCACCTTTTGGCAAAAGCCAGTGAAAAAGTGTTAAGATCTGAGGACAAGATTAGTATAGAACAGGGTTATGCAATTTATAACTGAATCATTTCAAGTGATTATTACTACATCGCAGGGTTTAAAACTTTGTTATTTTATTATTTTAAAACATTAAATTAATACATTCAGTTTCACCATTCTTATTGTTTGTCATCATGGCTCACTGTTGTAAAATATTTCTATTGAAATGTCACTAACACAAAATGTAGTATGCAAAGAATTGTCTTTTTATTGGCAAGATATCTTGAATTTAAGAAAAACTCTAGAGAAGTTAGGTACAATCAGTCATATTAACTAACCAGTGCATTCTCCAGCACCTAGAAATCATTCATAGCATGAAGAACAGCTAAATGATACCCAGCTCATACAAAAGCCTGTCTAAATTTAACTGCTGTATCATGTTAATGAGAGATACAATGCCCTGCGTCCACAAACAGATGGTGTTAGCCCACATAAATAAACTCACTGTAGAACTTAATATGCTTAGATTTAGATGGGTTATTCCACTGGATGACGCAGTCGATGACGCATCCTGAAGCAACCTATCTGTATTTGGCAGTTCTTTATCGTCTTACTCTCTTCTATTGGCTATGCTGTCTGCTCTCCCTGCCTCCTGTCCTGCCTCTGGGTTATCCTGACTGGCAGATATACAGGTGCAGCCCTTTTTGTGGAAGCTAAACGCAATCAGAATAAAGCACTTACCGATGCACAGCCATATTTTGTACTTTCACATGATCCCTGGATTTTACTGACTCCAGGGAAGACCTGTGCATCCATCTGTATTTGGAGAGCAGTCAGTGTATCCCCGCTCCTCCCACCAACACACACACACTAACTTATCTCCCTTTTCCTGCAGGAGAGTGGAGAGGGGTAGACAGGTAAGAAAGACATGGCTGCCTGTTTCCGCCTTGCCCTGACTCATTTGAGGGCTGCAGCTGCCAGGGGGCTGCCAGGGGCAGGGGCATGAGCTGGGCGTAAAGCCACTGGCACCACTGTGAGTCCCATATGGTCTCTTTTTCACTACAGGCTGTGATTTTCCCTCCCTATAATCTGCCTACCAAGGCAACAGATTGAATCTGGACATTCTTGCCCGGGGATCTTTTGGCAGCCCATTCTATCTGCACTTCCAAAAGCATAAAATGTTTGTATGTTATGTTTTGCATATTTAACCAGTGTTACTAGTTTATAGTAAATAAATATTTTAAACATATTAAATAGTAGGTTTTACTACTTCAGAAAAAATTAAATGAAGCATTTCATGTGATTGGAAAGTTGTACCAGATGTGATTGGATTACAATTTTAATTTCACAGAGGCTGCTTCTGGTGAATTCATTTATATGAATTTGATCCACCTTATCAGCAATCTCCATGATTATTTTGTTATATGAATAATGCACAAAGCTTCCTAAAATAAATATTTTGGATACCACTTTACTCATCTCTGAATAATGTTAATTTAGTTCTTTTTAAATAAAGGTTGCCTAACACAAAACCTCTGTAAATACATACAGTAACTTAGAAATGGGAAATCACAGGAAGCGGGCAGAAGAGAACATGTGCAAACTGAAAGTTCAAATGTGTTGACTTTCCAAAGGAATTTTCAAAAGATATTGTAATATTTGCACAAAGATACAAGTGTGCAGTCTGCAGAAAGCTTAAGATGTTCTTATCTACTTTATATAATGTGATCTGGAAGATGGAAAATGTTGACTCAGTAGTTAGCATTCCAACTTGCAGAAATTACCATGACGGTCATATAGAGCTTTAGCTGCTGCGTACCTGGGCACGGGCTTTAAATATGGGCAAAGAAAATTTGCTTCTTTTGAGCGTAAGTACATCTGTAGAATTTGCTGAGCGTGCATATTCTACTTGCAAACAGATGTACCTGAAAAGTCACAGAAAAGAATTAAAGGATTTTATTCCCTGTCTTCCAAGATGATCTTACATCAGGAAGCAATTGTTGCATTTCCTTAGGATTCCTCTTTCCTGTGGGGACTAGAAACATAAAGTGGTTTTAGCTACAACATTCAGAGAAAGAAGAGAAAGAAGGTATATGAAGATGAAAAAGAAATGAACATAGATACAGAGGAGTACAAGCATGGTAAAGCACTGAAAACATTTGCTACTTTAATTTGTACCTAGTCTCCTTTATCTGTGCTCCATTTTCATCTTCATACACCTTGTGTGTGGTTGTGATTTTTCAAGTAAGAACTGAGAGAAGTTTCGTCTAGATCTGAACCATCTCTAAGAACCAATATGTTAAAAGGTCAGTGAGATATTACCAGAACCACTACGGCCTCTTTCTTCTGGGTTTCAGTCTAAGAAGGAGAAATAAAATACACAAGACGAATTGGGATATGCTTGATCAAGTATGAGGCAGATCTCAGATCGCAGAGCAATTTGTTCCACAGTCTTGGATTAGCCTTTGAAAGAGTCGAGCAAAGCTCCAGCTGCCCAAAATTTATTCTCATCAGCTGGGGAAGGATGGAATCAGCACACACTGCTCCTTAAGTTCACTCACCCTCATAATGCTCAGCATTTCCAGTGGTGTGCAGGGGCAGGGTTTGTGCAATGAGTGTGGACTGCTCAGCATCTGGCAAAGTCTCTCTGACACCTAATGAGTGTGCCTTCTCCTACTCCACTACTGAGAGGCCATCATCAGATGGCAGTGATGAGTTTGTTCACAATTGCTGAAGCCAAGGTCATGTGTGAATTATAACACTGGGAATCCTGAGGTGAAATGTACGTATTAAGCGAACAATTATTTATTGAAAATCCTAAATTATATTTCCTAATAATTCCTGAATGAGGGAGGTCTCATCCTTTTTTTTTGTCACAAGTCCCTCATTTCTTCAGGCTGACACACCCAGGATAACACAGCACTATCAAAACAAGAAACTGCTATTCTTTCCACAGACCTGCCACTAACTCCAGCCATTCGTTTCCTGATTCAAGAAAGTCAGACTGATGCTTTATTTCCTCACAAATCAGAAGAAATATGTGAGCACATTTTCTCTGCAAAGTCTGTACTACTGCTAGTAATTTAACATGAACTTACTTGATTTTTCTCTTCATATAATACCTTTTAAAAAAAAAATTAAAACCTTTCATGGTTTAAACACTGAATAGAATTGCAATAGGAGTCATGAGAGAGAAAGAAGGAAAGAAGGAAGAAAGGAAGGAAGAAAGGAAGGAAGAAAGGAAGGAAGAAAGGAAGGAAGAAAGGAAGGAAGAAAGGAAGGAAGAAAGGAAGGAAGAAAGGAAGGAAGAAAGGAAGGAAGAAAGGAAGGAAGAAGAGAGAGAAAGGGAGAAAGGGAGAAAGGGAGAAAGGGAGAAAGGGAGAAAGGGAGAAAGGGAGAAAGGGAGAAAGGGAGAAAGGGAGAAAGGGAGAAAGGGAGAAAGAAAGGGAGAAAGAAAGGGAGAAAGAAAGGGAGAAAGAAAGGGAGAAAGAAAGAGAGAAAGAAAGAAAGAAAGAAAGAAAGAAAGAAAGAAAGAAAGAAAGAAAGAAAGAAAGAAAGAAAGAAAGAAAGAAAGAAAGAAAGAAAGAAAGAAAGAAAGAAAGAAAGAAAGAAAGAAAGAAAGAAAGAAAGAAAGAAAGAAAGAAAGAAAGAAAGAAAGAAAGAAAGAAAGAAAGAACCCTAGGGAAAAAATCCCCTACAGAACATGTGAAATCAACCGTAGAAAAGTTGTTTTAAGGGTGGAGGTGTACTTGATTTCTGCTTGAATAGGTATCAGCTGATTCTACCTAACAGCCATCAAGGTCAAGGGCCATAATGAAAAACAAAGCAAGGACTTTTCCTAAGCCAGAATATTTTTAATTTTTTTAAATAAAGTTCAGTGCTGTGGTCAACATAATTTGCCTTTTATTAACATGTATTTGATTTATTTTAGAGAACCCCACTTCAGTTTAGCTGTTAAATATTGAATACTCCCTTTCCTACTTCAAGGCTCACAGAAGCATATTTCATAATTAATATTTGTATGCTTTTTATACGTGAGTCCTCTTATTTGTACAGCTCCCTATAAATCATATAAATGAATGACAGAAAGGATCAATTAGAGCTCTTGCACGCCAGGGTAGAATGGCACTTATATGTTTGTGCAACCTCATTTTAATGGTTTCAGGTTCCACAGTTTCCCTGAGGAGATTATTTGAGAGCTTACTGCAATTTATTCTCATGATAGTCAGCTTCAACATTTCTTTTTCCAATTGTATCGTAATACACTTACATCCAACATAATGTATTACACATTTTCTCCTCTTTTGAAGCAAGGTAGATTCCATAAATCCTACAATAAATTTGTCACCTCTTCTTATGTCCTTATAAGTCCTTATTAGATGAGCTGTGTAACATATGCCAGGCTAGACAGCAACATTATAGTTACGGCTCTTTTGTGATTTGCACAAAAAGTCACAATCAAACCCCAATACTATAGTCACACTTTATTTAATCTCCAAATTATTTTACAGAAAAAACAGGATTTTTTTAAAAAGTATACTATATTACCATGATATATAGCATATAACACTGTCCTTTCCTCATGCACACTTGCACAGTCCTACCCTCAGGAGCAAATCTCATTGTGTGTCTCTGAAAGGATCCAAATAAATGTTCCAGTTCACTGCACAAAAAGGAGTAGCATTGTATAAGCATGGCTTATTCTATCCTGCCAGGTGGGCTGGTCCTTTCATCCCCTTCTTTATCAGATGCCAAACTGGTTTGCTTGCAGACTCCCAGCCTGCCTTTCCCATTCAAGCGTGGGATCGCCCCTATTCCAGGGCTCATGCTCAGCTCCTTCACCTGGTGAATTTTCTTTCAGAAGAAACAGGGCTTAAATCCATCTTTTTACAATTCCAGATTAAAGGGACTACAGAGATGAGGAAACATTTCTGCAAATTTAAGAAAGCTAGGCTGGACATTTGAACTTATTTGTCTTAAGTTATACTGATCACAGCAGAATTCTAAAGAAAACAAATGAGAACTAAAATCCAGGGAAGCACCTGTTACCCTCCTAATAGATTGTGTATGTTCATATAGACTCTAACACAACTCAGAAGATGGCCATCAAATTACAGCTCATGGAACATTATTCCTACCCAACAAATGAGTTCTCTAAAATTGCAAAGTCTCCTGGAAAGTCTTTCAGGTGGTACAGAGATGAGGCAATTAGAAAATAATAGACTAAAACCATAAAAGCAGTAATAAAATTTAGAATGCTGCTTGTGCACTCAGTCCTACAGAACAGGTGCTCTAATAGCAGGGTTTACGTGCTAAGGAACAGGCAGATGTCCAATACTCCACTAGATTTCACAAGTGTGGAAGATGCTACAAATACCAAAAACTATCAGATGACTTTTGAAAGCTAGCTTTAGAAAACTAATACAACTAGAGAACTAAAGAAGCCTGTTTGCATCTCACAGCTGAACGTGTTCCAATACCGTCATCACATCTCGTGTCCTACGCCTACCAGATGAGGAACGAGTGTGTGCACTGGAGCCCTCTGATGGGCTGTGTGCTGGGTAGCCAGAGGCCACCACCTCCTGCCCATTGACCTGATGGGACAGCTTCTACCGGGTGGCAAGCCAAGGGGATCCCTGCGGGGATCTGCAACCAAGCCCTCCCTGGCCACGTGGTGTGTGGGCCCTGTTGGAACGAGTCTCTGCTTCATTCTTCAAGAAATCTGTCGTTTATTACTTAAATCAGCCCCGTATGGCTGAACTAATCACTGGCTTGAAGTCACTGGAGAGGGAGCAAAGGAGAGGGAAGCCAAGTTGTTTGGAACGCAGCTAAAATACTTTAGAGAGTTTGAGGTTAAAACGGATTACCGGATCACACATACTCTGACTATGCGCCAGAAAGTCTTATTACTAGTCCCAAACTGAACCAAGGAGCTTGTTTATGATTAGGACCGTTACATTTGCATTAGCTTATCTCAGCTCCCAACCACTAATTCTTCCTACATGTCTTTTCTACCACTTTAGAAAGCTTTAGCATGTGGTACTTATTCCTTGTGAAGGTATTTGAACACCGCAGTAAAGCCAACTCTGGTAGACTTTTTGACAAAATAAATTGATGTAGCTTTTAAAATGTATCGTTGTAGGACATTTCCTCCAGTCCTGTAATATTTTGGCAGGTCTTTCCTGCACCACCTGATCTCTAATATCAGAGCTAGAAGCCTTGTTCTAGTCTCAGTCTCATTAACAGGCATATTAATTAATTTCCTGTACACTAATACTGGTAGTACATTCAACAATCGTGCTGGACACATTGCACTAAGACTTCATCTGCAATAGTTTGCTTAAGATTGTTTTTAGACAATCTTTTCCAAGATACAAGCTCTCATTCCAGAGGCATGGCTTGTATTCTTGGAAAATATGTACACATTTGGCTGTAAAAGCCTGTTTGAAAGCGTCAACTTTACTAAGCAGTCCAGATGACACTGCAGTTGCTGTCACAGTAGTTTACCAGGACACCATTTAGCACATCCATGGATTTTATTAACAGTGCATTTATTTTGGATCTTTGGTAAAAATCTTGAAAGACACTGAGCATGCAGAAACTTGCAAACCCCAGTATGATGAAGATTAACCTCTGAAATTTTTTCTGATCTTTCAGAAGTCAGAAACTATTTGGTTTACACATTATTTGTTTAATAGTATTAGCCATTAGAAGTACATATGGTATTAACCATAGGACTCAGAGACCATTTTGCAGTTCTAAGCCTAATGATTAGGAACCAGAGTCACAATGTCTTTGAAGTTACTTTTATTAACAAAAAAAAAAATCTCACTGGATCAGGCTATCTGAATTGTTTTCTAAGACCTGTGAGATGATGTATATTAAGGATATCCTACGTATTTCTTTATCAAATGGTTTACATATCTTTTCTACTGTTTTGCTCGTGGTTGATGTTAGTCAAGAGCTGTACGGGTCATGGTGCTTCATCTTTCAAATATGGGCAGAAGAAATGCAAGTGCTTTTTTTATTTTTCAGGAACTTTTCAATTTGAAACCCTAAACTTAGGTATTTCCTTAGCCAACTCTGTCAAGATCCCAGGGTGCAAATTAACTAGACTATTCATTAAAAAAGTCTGAGTTTGCTTGGAAGCGAAGATTCCCCATAGACTTGACAAACGCCCCGCCATGTGATGCGAGTAGAGCATCACGTTTCTTCCAGGTGCGGCAGCAATGTTCATTGAGAACTATCGATGGCCCGTGCCATGACTGCTATAGCATCTAACAATCATCTCCTCCTCACAGGGATGCCCCCTACCCCTTTTAATTTCTCTATTTTTTAAGAATTCCGCTCAGCTGTCGCACGCCCAGCAGTGCCTCGGCTCTGGGGCTCGAGCAAAGCACCAGCCCCGGCCCAGCGGTGCACCTGAGCGGCAGCGACAGGTCCCTGGGGGAGCCCCCTCAGCCGCCGCCCGCAACACCCTCCCTGCCCCTGCTCGCCACACGGCGCTGGCGCGGCCGCTGACCGCGGGCGGCCTCCCCTCAGCGTGGCTCGAGAGCCTGCGGGCGGTGGGCGGCTGGGGCGGCGCGCGGGGCCGCTCTCCCAGCATGCCCCGAGGGGAACGCTCCCAGCCTGGGTGGGTGGGCGCGCTAGTGCGCGCGCGGCGTCACCCGCTCCCCCCCCCCGCCTGGCAACCGACGCGGAAACCGGCGCCCAGCCGATCCGCTGTAGCCGGTGCGCAGGGCGCATGCGCAGGCCCCCAGGAGGGCGGGGGCCGGCGTCTAGTGGCGAGCGAGCTGGCGGTGCACGCCCGTCCGCCGCCGCCGCTACTCGGGGACTAGCGGTCGCTGCGTAGCGCCCGCGCCCTCTCCCGTGCTGGGCCGCGCGTAGTCCTGCCCCGCCATGAAGTTGAGCAGCCGCGGCCGGGGATGCTGTGTGGCCGGCAGCCGGGAGCGCGGGCCGCCGCCGCGGAGCCCCTTCGTGCACCAGCTGCGCTTCAGCCCCCTGGAGAAAGCCAAGGTAGGGGCGTGCAGCGCCCGCCTCCCCCGCCTCCTCCTTCCCGCAGCCTCCTTCCGCACGTTCCCCGCGGCGCACCGGCTGGCGGGCCGCGTCCTGCGGCGGGGGCACTCTCCGCCAGCGCTTTGTGTGCCGCCGGGGGCGGCGGGACCGGGGGAGAGCGGCGCGTGTGTGCGCGCAAAAGGAGGGAGAGCTGCGGCGGGCGGGGGCGGCGCGGTGCCCGGGACGGGCGGGGGGCGGCCCTGAGGCGAGGGGTCGGCAGCGGCGCGGGGGCTCGCGGGGCCAACGGCCGCTCTAGAGCGCGCCGCTCGGAGGGCGTGTGCCTTAACTTCTCCTCCGCTGCCTTCATAAAAAACCCCAAATTGTTTAAAAAAATGCTTTTGTGTGGTTTTTTTGTTGTTTGGGGGTTTTTTGTTGCTTTTTTTTTAATGTGGGGCAGGGGAGCAGCCCGGTGGCGGCACTCTTGCAGCGTCAAGTTAAGGTATGCCTGGGCCGAG
The DNA here is from genome assembly GCA_907165065.1 of Caprimulgus europaeus. The sequence goes on from OU015525.1 coordinate 67,869,301, forward strand.
GCATCCCGTGCATCTGAAGTTTGGCCGCTGGGTAAATAATCCCTGCGGCATAATTCAGCCGTTGGACGGCAAGCGTGAGATGATTGGAATCGGTATTAAAACGCAGATTTACAGTTTCAGGCCGCTTGTTTGTTTTCCTTCTAGCGAGCCTCTACCTCGCTCACCTCACAGGGTGAGCGGGAGGTGGTTGGGTGCTCAGAGCGCGTGGCCCTTGGCTTAGGCTTTCAGTAAGATCTGGGTCACTTGGGGGATGAAGAAATGCCATCAAAGGCTCACCTCACCAGGGGTTGGCCGTTTCTATTACTTTCATCACTGTAATACTTCAGTTCCTTAAAGCTGTTGTTTTGGGGTCCTACAGCACCTATCAAGACGGAAATTAAGATCCACTAATACTGAACCTCTCGGATCAAGAAGCTTTAGATCCAACTTTAATTTTATTTACGTTCTGAGTGAAATTCATTGTTGCGTTGCCCTGTTGCTGTCCACATACTTAACACAAGACATGTACGGCCTGACTTACAAAATAGCGGAATGTGCTTCATGTTAAGTATCTGGCAGCCAAGGAATTCATTGTAGACTCCGGTAGAAAAGGTTTTTACTTTTTAAATCAAGTTTCCCAGTATGTATTCAGTAGTTGCTGATAAATTGTTGTTTGAATGGGAGAAGGGAGAAAAGGCTTGTGTCCTTTTCCTCATTCAGTTTATAGCTAGAGCTTCCTCAATAAATCACGTAGTTATAATGATTTCTTTTCCATGTAACCTCAGTTTGTTCATTAAGTCTTGTTTTCTGTGTAATTAATGAGGTAGAAATCTTTCAGGGAGCAGAGAGAAGCAAAGGTAGCATGTGTTCATATGGACTAAGATTGTCTAATTATAACAATAACAATGTTTTATTTGGCAGTGTTAATGTATCATTTTAATGTTGCTTTCTACTTGCTTATTTATAAGGAATTTAAAAAATACTATTGGGAGGGCAGAGTTTGACAGTTTTTGCAGTATTGACTCTCATAGGAGCTGCTAGTGTTGCTGATCTGTTTTTAGTCCGAACAGATCTTTAACTGCTTCAACAGCAAAGTGACTGGTTGTAGAACATACCTACATTCTGTATGGGCTTCCCTATACACCTGTGCGAGACGTGAGCTTTGCCACTGGATTTCAAGGATTTGTTATTTTCAATGAAAACTCTTCCAAGTTTAAAGCTCTGTAGGTTTTTTATAGTGTGCAAACCAAAGGAGTAGCCTCTTCAAAGAGTGTGATGCAGTCTTGCTTTTTAAGTGAGCAGTCTTTTATTGATGTATATAGCACAAAGTTCTTTAACCCAACCTTTCTTGCAGTTTTATTTTTACAGTTTTACGTGAAGAAAAATCACACAAGCTGATATACAGAACTGTGGTAGATTTTCTTCTTTTCCTTAATCATGCTTTCTTAATAACTTTGCTAATTAAAAAAAAAGTTGTGCTTGAGATAGAGGCTGTTAAAGAAGAGCTGTGGAACTGTTCCACTTATGAGAAACTCTGCTTTCCCAGAAAGGGAGACTTCTTGAATGAGGAAGCTGCTTTAGAGTAAATTACAGCAGGTGTGCATTTTCTTCTGTGCAGTCTGGCCTGTTACTCAGGGTTCCGTATGAAGTATTACAGCTGAACTCACTTCCTGTTCAGCTGTGAGCGCATATTGTGTCTGCCCTGTGAATCTGAAAAGAGTGAGTTCTGGGATCGTACAGCCTATCGAGGAAGGGTAGGAACGTGTGGGGACTAGAGGTACGTGAAGAAGTTGGTGAGCGCAGGGGACGGGGAGACAAGGCTGCTTTGTCTGGCAGTGGGTTGTTTGTTGCTGATATGTCTGCCAGATAGCCCCATCACTTCACTACCACCTCATCTCTTCCTCATCCTGCATTGTGCAAAAGGTTAGATTAGCTTTTTTGCTTATTGAAACAACTCAAAGTAAATAAATTTTAGAACACTTCAATCTGAGACTGTGGGAGTGAAAAAAAGGTAAAAAATAAGAGAATAAAGCAACTGCAAAGAGGAAGAACAACAGCAAAAAGAAATCTATTTGAGTGCCAAGGAATTGTTCACGTAATCTTTTATTGGCTTGATAAAAAACTAGGAGATAACAGGAATGTAAAAGCAGTTAGCCTGTTTGAGAACTGAGTCTCATGCTTCCTGTAGAAATAATAGTTACTTCACTCTAATCTGTGGGTGACAGTGGGGGTTATTCTTGAAGCTAGCTGTTTTATTTCAGTACTATAATACAAAGATCCTTTCTGGAGGAAAGACAAGACATGATTTCATTAACCATGAATTTCGTTCTTCCTAACATCCTCTGGGCACCTGTCACATAAGTCAAAACTCTTGATTCTAGTTACCTCTACAGAATAGGCAGAAGCATTACTGAAGCTGTCACAAAGTGCTCATAGCTTTGTTTCCCTGCCACTTAAAAACACAATGCAATGCCATTTTCCATGCTTCCAGTGTTTCTGGTTCTTTTATTGCTGGTGTTCCTTTGGTGCCTTGTTGAGCTGATTTGGCTCATTAAACCGGCAGATTGTTTTGTTTTTCTGTATTCTGATTGTTTTCTTTTGCTGTGATTTCTTTTCTTCACTCTCATGAGCTGTATTGGCTCGGTTCAAGCTCAGATAAGTTCTAGAGCAGACTCAAGGGGAGGATTGAGGGGAGAGTGAACAGGACCACCTCTTTAGCAGCAATGATCTGTTAGATTGGCTTAGTTGCACATGAAAATTTCTACTCCTGTGCTTATCTCCATGATTGTGCCAATCAGGGAACTTGTGGGGTGGGAAAGTGGGTAGTAAGAGAATTGCTGAGGGATGAATTCCTAGCTCCTTCAGTGCCATCTTTGGTGAATTGAGGCTATAGGGATGATAATAGTGAAGAAGTGAAGGTGTGGGGCAAGAGGTAGTCTCTATCTGATAAGTTTAAAAAAACCTCAAAACCTCTACCATATTAAAAGTGCAGTTCATTATTCTATTTTCTTTGCTCAGTATGTGACCATTAATTTGTAATAAGTCATGGAAATTTTTTTGAGTAAACTGTTTTTAATGCTGCTTCTCTCTGTATCACTAATTTCGAAGATGCATTTTTTTTCAGCTTCTCTGTGCACCAGAGGTATGATACTGACTTTCAAGACAGGAAACAGAGACATATAGAAGGAGGAGCAAGAGTATTCTGTGATTCTCTTGCTCAGTGCTTTGATATGTAGGACCTCATGTTTTGGATAACTTAAAAAGAACTTAAGTTCGTATTTTATACTTTTATTGTAAGTTCATGTTACAATCTGAATGCAGTCTCTAAATGAGGAGAACATATGATACCTATTTAGTTCAAGTGACTTGCCTTACATCAGACTGAAGAGTGAGGCACAGTTTCCCAGGGCAGCCTTCTATTACAAGCTGTAAGACCATCCTCTCCCTTCCTGCTGTCCATGGGTTTTTCACAGCATGCACTGCAACTTCTGAAAAACTAAGCAGGATCCTGTAGAGCAGCAAATGTTAAATGAGCTGTAGGCAAACCCCTCTTGCGAAAATGGATGATGAGCTGAACCTCCCAAGCTACAGGTCTAGGTGGACCTTTAGGGTTTAAAAGTATCTCAAAACACAGGTGATGGGTTACGTATGACTTATTATCAGATAGAATTTGCAATTTTAGTAGAAAACATGTCTGTTTGAATATGCAGAAATAGGATCACTGAAATAAGATGTCTGTACAAGGTCAGACCAGGAGTGTGTATCTCCTGCTTTCTGATTTCTGACAGAGGCCAGTGGGGACAGGATCCTTTCCCTTTTCCTGTCTGACACTGACGCTAGTAATAGACATAGGTTTTGCAGGATAGAAGCTTTCTTACCCAGGAACGTGTCTGAATGTCGATGTAAACTGAACAACTTTTTGAATATTAGTGCCTTTGTTGATTCCTAACCTTCTTAGGGGCCATACTTCTCTCTCCTACTGAATTTCTTGGGTGGACAGGTACTGCACTACCACCTGCTAAAAAGGAGGCTGGTGCCACAGCCAGACCCTGTACTTGGAACTGCTTCTTACTGGCCATTTCCACCACTGCTGCCTCTGGACACAGAAGACCAAGAGGCCTTTTCTGCAAATGTATGACATCTTTTAAAACATTATGGATGCAACTACTGCTTCCATTCAGTAATGTGGCTCTAAAGTGGTCTTGATACAAAGAATTGCTACAGAGATGCAAAGAACTGAATAGCTCACCACCAGTCACCTGCCATTTAGCTTTGCCCTGGTGTAGGAGGAAACTTTGAGGAGTGAGGAGGTGAATTCCACAGGACTCTGTCCTCACCTGCATTTTGTTTCCCTTTTTCTTGACAGCTGGTCCTTCTCTTTTTATGAGCTTAGAAGGCATCTGCTTTCTCTTCAACAGTTTGCAGACGAATGCTCCCCTATTTGCTGCCAGCCGTGGTAGCCTTGTCTGTAGCTGCAGTTGCATGAATTGGTATGACTTCAGTGCTCATCTGACCATCATGGTTTAGGAAGTTATATTGGTTCATCTGGAAAATAGCCTGTCTAAGGAAAAATTTCCTTTTTCTTTTGTTTCTGCAAACTGAAGCAGTCCATCCAGGGACTGTTTTGCAGAGTGAGACCATGGTTGCTATGAGATGATGCTGCCAGTCTGAACCATCCCTGTAAAATCTAACATTGTATTGGGCTGGTAGCTTAGGGTTTTAAACTGGTAGCTTAGGCTTTTCTCCTGCTGTGTGTTCTCTGCCCCTACTCTAGATCTGCAGATTTGTGCAGCTCCAGGATGAGTTGGTTATTTAGCCGTTATGGGAAGTGAGAGGAAGCAGGAACTGATCAATGGAAAACTGAGTGGCATGGTGAGTAGGTCTGTATCAGGGAAGAGAAGAATATGAATAATGCTTTCCACAGCAGCCTGGAGATGCATCAGATTAAGCACAACATGAGACAGCACCTGATGCCTTGTTACTCATCCTTGCCCAGCCATTGTGATGCTGAAAAGTGCTTTACTACCTCCTCAGGTGCACCTGTGAATGTACAGCATATTTAATTTTTAATTCTTTCTTTAAATGGCCCTTCTATTTCATAGCGTCATCTTAATCTTCTGCTAGGCTCCACTGTACAGTTTGGGGCACATTGGTGCTACTCCAGTCAGTTTCAGTTTTCAGTTCCCTATCTCTCCCTTTGCCAGCCATCCAAAGGTGTACCCTCCTCCACTTTAAGATCTTATTTTCTTTCTTCCTGTCCTTAGCATGAGAAGGATGAGACTCTTGGCTCCTGGAACTGTTTCCTGGAGCAAGTGGATCATTGCACAGATACTGGCTAAGTTGTGTTTTCTGGAGGACAGTTAGGAACAACTCCAAACAGCTCAGGAAAGGCACTGCTTTTGGGAAAATTCTTCAAAAGACTGTGAGAGAAGTTCCAACATGACGTGTTTTTCACCAAGGTTGAAGGCAGAGGGCTGAATGGCTGGGAATGGTTCAAGAACTAGAACTAGAATGCTGAGAGGAAGTGCAGAAGCAACTAGGTTTACTGGGAAGCCATGGTGTTCCCCACTACTTCTGAAGCATACTCCAGGGGAACTGGTGCCTGCTCAGTCCTGAAAAAGCTTTCTAGGTTGGATCCTGTATTACCATGTGAATCAACCCTGCTGAAGAAATGCACGTCACTTGCTGGGAGCTACTGTGATGGGCTGACTTCTCTGTAGTACAATAAGATTTACAACACACCCATGCTAAATATTTACTTAATGTGAGGCTGCAGAAGGGGAAAAGAGCATGCGGATGTATTCACTGACAAATGTAGGATGTGAAGAAGTATGGAAAGATAGGACTGCCTTAGCTTTAAAGAGTTTGCTGTGTTTCAGCTATAACTAGAATTGGTGAATAAAAAATTGTTGTGTGCACCACAATTATTTGTTTGAATTGAAGCATATTCTGCTGTTTTTAATGTTAGATATTTTAAAGTTAAATGTTAAATCTTCAGATCAGTTTCTAGGGATTGCTGAATTTTTCAGTCTGAGATTGTGTTGGTATAATGTATTTGTTTTGGATTTTGCAGATTGCCTTCATGACCTTGACTCTGTTTCCTATCCGACTCTTTTTTGCTGCTTTTATGATGTTGCTGGCCTGGCCTTTTGCATTCATTGCTTCAATGGGATCTGACGAGCAACAACTTGAAAAGCCCCTCTCCTGGTGGCGAAAGTGAGTTACTGATGTGGTGAAATACTGAGAGGATCATTATTTAGTTCAGCAGTTTGAAATAGAGAATACTGGAAATGCCTGGTATCTGTCCCACAGACCTGCTTTTCTCTTCAAAAGAAAAATATAAAAATATTATTTTAAGATTTTCCTCTGATACCTCAACTGTTTGATTTACTAGGTGACCCCAGAATAACAGGGAGAAAACCTGATTATCTCTGGCCTCTTATTTTTGAAGAGGATGTAGTTTGAAACTTCATTGTGACATCCTTCAATTTCAATTATTCCTGTAATGTCAACTTCTTATTATGAAGATTGACACTATGGAATGTGCCCAGATTGCATATTCTAAATTGTTGTTTTAAACTGCTTCACCCCATTGTTTGCTACCCTGTGATGAAATGACAAAACTTCTGTTGATTCTCCGAGTGCTTGCCCCATGTTTTGGTGCTTATTATTAAGTCTGTGCCTGTTTTGATATTGGAATGCTAATTAAGATAGAATGCAAGATAAGTGTTCATCCATCCATGAAAACTGCTCTTTGAGGAGCAAGGAAGGAGGAATGTATTACCTCTTCTGTAGAGAACTTTAAAATTAGGAGCTGACACTAGCATGAGGGAAATTGATTGTATTTTATATCACAGGAGGGAAGGATGTTGAGAACTACAGAGGCATATCACTTTACATTTCATTTGGAAAGATATCAGTGTAGTAACTAAAGGAATCATGGACTGCCTTCAGTGTTGCATACGGTTATTTTGAAGCTTTTAAAATTCTCTCTCCTCCATTTCATCCAGTTTTCAGTGTGCCCTGCTCTCCAGCCTCCAATCGCTTGTGTATAACAATTTGTGGTGTTTGTTTTTTGCACTCTGTTGGTTCAGAGTAAATGTTTCTCTTTTCATGACTGTCAGTTTGAAAAACAAGCAAACAAAACCCCACAAAAAAACCCAAAACAAAACACTTTGGGAGGAGATGGGGAAAAGGGAAGAAAGTAAACATTTCCAAAGCTCCCAGATGTTTTCTGTAGGCATCTCCATGTTTGAGAATCTGCCCAATGTTTTCCCAGTCTTTGTAGAAACCAAAGAATCAGGGTTATTGCATTCTAGCAATATCCTAGTAGCGTTTTTCAAGACTTGGTTTACTAGAGCTTTTTTGGTGTTACTAGAAAGCATTGTTAGATGTTGTATAGAAGAAACTCAACAGTCATAGTCTGAATCAAAAATAATATAGTGATAGAATAAATGCCAATCTTACTGTGATTAAAAATAATTAATATTCAGGCATGAAATGAAATTGAATGGCATCTTACCTTGAAAGTGGTCCTAAACCTGCTGAGAAAGAAAAAATAAAAGGTCTATGCAGTGTTCCTGCTCTGTTTAAGAAGCATATCCTATCTGTGCTTTTGTCATGCTTGTAAAGTTTTTATGTAACGTTTTTATTATTTTAAAGTATTCCTGTGTCAGCCTAACAATTTCTCAACTCTTTACAGGATAGTGGATATTTTGCTGAAAGCAATTATGAGAATGATGTGGCTTGCTGGTGGATTTCACTGGATAAATGTAAAAGGCAGACGGGCATTGCCGGCGGAAGCAGCAATATTAACTGTGGCTCCCCATTCTTCCTACTTTGATGCCATTCCAGTAACTATGACCTTCGCCTCCATTGTGATGAAAGCAGAAAGCAAAGATATTCCTCTTTGGGGAAGTAAGTTGGTAGATACTTTATTTTTCAAGACCAATTAAAAATGTTTACTTAGAAAGTTCCCTGGTTGTGTATGAGAAGGCCTGAAACAAAGAAAATTTTGCTATAATGTATGATGAGGTTTTTTGGGTTTTTTTACTGGTCGACTTTGAATGTCAACAGAAAAAAAAATTGAGTGGGGATGTTGGTTTTTTTCCATTTCTCCAAAGTTGCATCAATGTACAAGGTCAAAACAATCCTACAGAACTCATTCTTAGATTTGAAGTGAAACTGCAATATTTTAAGACCCAACAAATAAAAAAGCAAGTTAGGATGGGGCTATAGAAGCAGAGGATGAGGCTTCAGAGGAAGTCCACCAAAAATTCTTTCTTGGTGTGAGTCAGGGTGCCATCCCAGACGTTTTTTAGGAATGTTGTGTCCTCGGAATGGTACTGTGCCTTGAGGGAGTGCTGCTAATCCTTCACCCTCAGTAATTTTGTTTCAGGTAGAGTGTGAGAGATGAATAAAAGCAGATTGCTATGCACTCAAATTTAGTTATAAGACAGATGCCCAAATCAGTAGTGTTTGAATACTGTATTTGGGATTATCAGTGCAGATTCTCACAATGGCTTGAGAGAGACCTGTGATTTTTTTGGTGCAGTTGTGGCAAAAAAATGTGTAAGCCTTTAAGCTTGTAGATTTCTAACTAAAGTCTGTGTAGAAGCATTTTCAGTAAGCCCACCATGTCATGTCTAGGGACTAACAAAGTTCAAAGAATCTTCCTGTGTCTCATTATGTAAATCTTAAGGGTAGTATGAAAAGGATGAAAAGATTTTACTTTGGCCTTGGGTAAGGACTTTTTAATTTAAAAGTCTAAACTTTGAGTTCTTTTGCAACTAAGTGGGATCATGCTGTTGGTGTTGACATAGTCCTAAAATTTCATTAGACAATGTGGTTTTAAGGATGTGTTCAAAACCAGATGCTGAGATGTGGCCACAAATGGTGAGTGGTTACACCTAGAAGCTTTGTGTAGGGAATCTCTTGGTATAAAGGTCTCTGTATCAGATAAAGCTCAGGCCAGAACTGTAGCTGTATTTCAATTTCATTGAATACCTGACTAATAGAGTTTAGTAAAAGTTTGTGGCAGTAAAAAAATCTGTGTAAAAATGAATAGATGCTTGAACAAAAAGGGTGTAGATAGGCGTTTTTAAAAACAAACATGTACAAACAAGCATAGTGTGAACCAAAAATAAATTGAACTCCCTTGTCCAATACTGAAAGAAGATACTGTTGTGAGACCATACATGGACACTCCTGTACAGTATGGGTGTATCCAGGCCAGCATGGGCTTTAGGAGCAGTCCAGCCATAGAAGCATGGACAGATTTATCTGCTTTCTTGGCTGTCTCAATTGACTGTTTAATAATTGCGAGCTCTGCAAAATGAAGTAGTCCATGTGGTGCTCTCCTTTACCCCTGGACTGTTTAGAGGACTCAGACTAGATGAAGTAACTCCAGGCCATGTTGTTGTTGATGAAACAGTGGAATGGCATTTGACAGAATGCTATAATAGCTGCTTAACTACCCCATGTAATAGATTCACTGGGGACAAGTGGGAAAGCATGAGGAGAATCCATAGAGTTATGGAGGTTGTAGTTACACTGAATGTAGCACAAATAATGCATGTTGAGTAGTTCAAACTATTTCCTATATAGATAACTTAGTTTTAAGGTGACTTTTAAAGGATTCAGTTGAAAGTTTAGACTTACTACAATAAATTTTAAAAATTATTCACTTGATTTTTTTCATGTGTGAGCAAAACCAGTTACAGGAAAACAGAAGCCCCAGAAGTTACATATAGTATTTTGATGGAATATTACAGGAATGTACAGTGCAGTCAAGTAAATGAGTATTTTGTCCTATACAACTGTATTTGCTTATGTCATGCAGCCACAAAAATTACGTAGTCCCTTATGAAGTGTTCAGAAAAATACCATGGAAATGAGGCATGGCAAAGGTCGTAACTGGGATTCAGGGTTCAAAACCATTTTTTTGTTTTTAGAGGAATACTTTTATATGAGCAACATTAATTGCAGCACTTTGTGTTAACGTAAACGGACCTTAACAGAGAGGTAATTAGTCGCTGTAATGCTTATTTTGCCTTAAAATTTAGTGAAAACTTTCCAGTGGAGGAAGGTTGTGATTTTTTTTTTTTTTCCTTATTACTGCTTGAAAGAGGTTTTCTGTGAAGCAGATGGTATTGACTATCCTCTCCTTTGATCTAGTATATTTAATTCCTATGTTATTTACACTTCTTTATGTACATACACCCAAAAATGTATTTCATGTTATTGGACCACTGGTATTTCCTCTTGGGCTGTCTATGAAAAGGTGGCCCTATTTTTCTTGGATTACGTGGTGAATTGTCAACACGCTAGACATTCATCTAGAATTTATCCCAGAGAGGTCAGAATTGTTTTATGTTCTTCAGTTTTCTAAATCTTGTAAACTTCTTGTACCATCTCCAGTGAAGTTTTGGAGCCAACCATTTGTAATCCTAACTTTGCTATCTCTCAATAACCATTAACAAGACTCAATTAAGAATCTCCTGGGAAGTCTTGAATAAATTACATTCATTTAACACTGTGAGCAGACTTCAGCATGTAAAAAATGAAGCAGTAGAGGAAATTTGAAGATAATTTCCAAGGACGAGGACTTGGAGTGAAGGGTAGATCTTCATCTAGACTGTCCAAATATGATATAAATAAGTTGGCTTTTTGATATAATGACAGCGTTTATCAGGACATTGTACATAGTGTACCAGAGGGATCAGGTGCTTTACCAGGCATAAAAAGATTTGATTGCTAACTGGTTACCAAGATTGGTTTTGAAAGTACCTTAATAGGTTTCTAGAGCAACTGCCTGTATTATTGTACCTTTAGTTTGCCAGGCATGGAATATTAAGCTTTTGATCCACTTTTAAGTCCAGATGATTAATGGCCTGTTCTTTATGGGATTGGAAGTATTCCACAAGTGTGTTTGTGTATGAGTGTTTTATTGCAGGCAGTTCTCCTGTGACTCTTATCAGACAACTTCCTTCTTTTTTAGGAAAATGGAAAAAAAACCCCAAACAAAACAAAAAACAACCAACCAACAAAAACCAACACCAACAAAACCCGAATTAAAAAATGCTCTTTTGCTCTGACAGAAGAGTTACGACCTCTTCAGTTAGCGGTCAGTAGTAAAGAAAATTACCCACTTTGCACACGCACTAGGTTAACAAATTCTGAGGAGGAACTGCTTGCACAAATATAAGAGAGTTTTCAACATTTATTAAAAAAAATCAGTAGCTGGTAAGTAGAGAATGCAAGAACAGATGGAGCACATCAACACAATGCTGAAGAAGAACATGTATTTCTGCACAATGGCTTTCCAGAGTTTTGGTAGATTGGAGATGAGGAGTTCACTGGACCACTTCACTGTAAAATGTGTGGCCCAGCGAAGATGACATCTAGGAATCTGTTGCACCTTACATTGGCTGAAGAAGTTAGATCAGTTCATTCATCAACACAGGTTCTTAAACTTTCCTGTTTTGTCTACTAGACCCCACTTCAAGTCATGACAAGCTCTTTGCATAAATTCTGAGTAGTTACAGTTCATTGCCTTATTTTTGGCTAATAAAGGAACCTGGATAAAAGTTACTTTTCATTGCTGAAGTGCTCAGTGCTTCTGCAGAAATACTTCAATGAGAAGGAAAGGGCTTTGTCAGTAAATAAAATTTGATGGGGATTTTGTTGGACAGCTTTTGTGATTCAAACATCTGTGGTCTGAACTCTTAAAAACTAAATTTAAGATTGTAAGCTTTAAGCAATTTCTCAACATCTGTAACCTCACACTCTGAAAAAGAGGAAGGTGGCATTTGTGAAATGAATTATGGGGATATGTTAGCTTAAGTTTATGAAGGCTAAGGAGGTAATTTGTACTTGGCAGAATACAGAAGAGCTATAGAGGAAAGGAGAATCATACTGTACTGTAAAAACTATCGATTCTATTGTGGGTGTTTTTTTCCACATCTAGTAAACTTACTTTTTTTTGTTCAAGCTCATCTTTTGAAAGTGCTTTATAGGACTTTCTTGAGCATCATGACTGAAAGGCAAGAAGTAAGTAATTCAGTGGGAAATATTTATGCTGTGGTAGCTGGGTATATTTTCATCTCGGAACTTAAAAATGCGAAATTCATCAAACTCAGCTCTGTTATGCAATCTAATCCTCCAGTCCCCTACCACAATTGCTTCCCGCCCATCCCAAACCTTCCAATGCACACAAGGAAGAGAACTGTGGTAGACCCATAGTTCTTCAATTAGGGCCTCACATTTAAATACTTCTGAGATTCATCAAAACAGTCCTTAAACCCCTTTTGGAAAAACCTGCTGTTAGGTTAAGGTGTCACAGATTGCTTCTCTTTATACACTGTAAATCAGCAGCTTAAACACGGTTAAGGTCACCAGCTTCAATGCCAGCATCCTACATATGCTGTGTTGGCATTGTCGCCTGCCTTGAGTACTCAAATGAGCTCCCCAGTTTTGAGGAGCATCTTGAAGCTAAAACATACAGCCCTGCCCTCATACAGGTATTGCAGATGTGAGAGCAAACAGCGATCTTCGTGATATGAAGAGAGTCTTTGTCTCTCAAGAAGTCCTTAAAGGAAATAGATCACATTTTGAAAGACCAACCCAAATACTAGAGAATTTACTTCTGTTAAAGCTAAAGAGAACATTGATTATTTACCTCCCACTTCCGACCTCTCCTTGTCCTACAGACTGTGTTTCCTACCTTTCTCCTTGGTAATAGGGAGAGCAACTTTCCCGTTAACAATGCCTCTGTACCAGGAATAGGTATCTGTTCTATCAGGTGCTAAGCATTTAGTCAAACTTGGAGAGGTTGTTCTTGACACGTGTTTAACTTCAGTGGTTGATTCAGGCTTGGGTCAAAAAAGCTTATATTCCTTTGTATGATTATTGCTCTGATAAGATACCACTGCTAACTGTACAAATCTCATGCAGAGTACCGTGACTACAAATAAGAACAATAGAACTCCAAGTGAAAAGATCCTAATTTTGTTTGAATTCAGTTTTGTGCATTGATACAGTTTTGTATATTTGTTGTGTATGAGTTTGAGGTTTTTTTCATTTTTAAGGTCTCTGTGTTCCTGTACACAGGAATACATTTTATTCTGGAACGTTAATGAGTTCCGCCCCCCGTGCCCCCCCCTAACCTTCTGGGAAGACTTTTGAGCTCCTTGCAGATTTCTTCCCTTATTTTCTCCAGAAGAGAGCAGTTTTCATATTAAATGTTACTTCTTTAAAAAAGATGTGATTTCAAAACTTTGTGACTGTGTTCATCTGAGTAAGGCAACTCTTAAAAACTAAGCCCAAGGTAGCGCTTTTCTGCCTTTAACCTTCATGTTTTTGTAAGCCCTAAATACAGAATTCACAAGAGGGCAACTGCTGTTAGAAAATCAATCTGTATTTTTTCCCATAGTAGGAAAAATCAAGGACTAAGTACTGTAAATGAATATCCCTTTGCAAGTCCACCCATATTACACAGTCTACCTCCATGTTAGCTGCCAATAAAGCCAGTTGTACCGTCTATACAGGCTGCCATCTCAGTGTATCAGAGGAACATAGCTGATGGTATTTTTGTGTTGTTTGGGGGAGAGGTCAAGTGAAAGCATCAGCTTCAGTATTCTCTACTTTTGCAGCACATCTGTCACTGATGCTATTTCTACAGTGGTGAAAATGTAACTACCTCTTTAAAAAAAAAAAAAAAAAATGTGTGTATGGATACATTTTAGAACAGTATTAAGTGCCACATTGCCATTCCATTGCTTTTTATCTACTATATGGTTGTAACTGTCAAGCATGACTTTTAGGTGGTTTGTTACAATGCTTCCTTCTATTGTACGTTAAATAGCATTTCATGTCTTGATTTGAAGCAAGGTTTCCTTACCCACATTTGCCTGGAAATAGAGGTGAAATACTTCTCCCCCACCCTGTTATCATGAGAAGTTTGTTGATACCAATTGTATATGTTCAGCTCGTCAGAAATAAACTTTTTTTTGCTTATGCATCAGCTGGTGCTTGAAATGATTGCATGGGAGTTATGGTTCTGAAATCAGTTGGAGCTGCCAAGCAATACTGAATTTTTGCAGGCTCTCTTAAAAATGTCTGTTTCATGCTAGAGCAAGTTTCCATTGGTTAGCATATCTGTGGCATTCTGACTGCCCTGCAAGGCAGAGTTTTGATTAATTACTGGCAGTACTGTTTAATTGCAAGCATCCGCTTAAGCAAGCAGAGTACAGCATGTGTCACCTGTCTTCAGGACTACTTGTAATGAGCTGAAATTGGGGATGAGAGTGACTATATCTGCAAGTAGGACTGACACTGCTAGAGAAAAAGCTGGAATAACGACACTGATGAAGTCAATTTTGTGATTTGAGGGATTGTCTGCCATTGCCTACTAGCATTTATAATTTAAGGCTGATTTTAATGGAGTGAGAGGAGATGGGCGAGTACATCTTTCAGCATCTCTGAATACTTGAGCTGTGGTCTTCACTATGTGGTTACAATCAGTCTTGGACAGTTAAATTGATGAGCAGAGAAGGTTAAAATAACGTTCTGTTTATTATTAACGTTCTGTATTGCATGGTTCTGCTTGTTTCTTTTCATTGCTCGGTATGCCAGCTGTCTGAAGTGTTTTCATGCATGCTGCTTTCTTGCTTCTGTCCTGCCTTTGCTCTTGTCCTGCCTGTTCCTTGGCTCATATATTACCTTACAGTACTGTCTCCTGACTTCCCTATATTTTGACTTGAGGAGACTGGGGTGTTTTTCCACTTCTCTTTACAGACTTTTGGTCCTGCTCCTGACTATTTCTTGTACAGACTGATTTGGTACAGCCTTTGAGTTTTCAGATTCCTGTCAATTTACTGAACACAAAAGTATGTGGTGAGAGTAAAGGTCTGTATAGCCTTGTGCTCTATTTTCAAAAGTGGTTATGGAAGGAGTGTGTAAGGAAAGGCAAGTACACAGCTAGCTTTCCCTCGGTATATACTTTTAGTTTCTTAATGATGACTGAGAGTTTCAATTTAACTTAAATTGTTGGACTTAGCCACTAAGAGGCTGGTAGTTGGTGTCTTAGGATCTTGAGTTGTTGTTTAATATTAAAACAAGAATTCTGTCAGCTGTTTAGTTTGATCCCTAAGGAAGTAAGAGTTAATAAGATCACCCTGTCTGTTAGGCTAAGATTTGATATGATGAGTTGAAAAAGCAATACCTGCACACATATTTGAAAGAAAGCTGATGGTTTAAAAGGTATTAAGTTCTGCAAGCTGCATAAAAATAGTATATAAACCATGAAAAAAGAAATGAACTTGCCTTGCAGCCTATTTTGTATCATATAATTTAATAGGCAGGACAAATCCATAGGAAACCAAGTTTTTCTCTGTTCTTTTTCGGCATACCAGGATAGGTTTTCTTTGTGTGTTGGTGTTTGTGATGGTGTCCATTTGTAAGGCTGCAGTATGTTATTTTGGAGCTTATAACATTGCAGTAGCTTGCTTGTGGGAAGGTTGTAGCAGTAAAGCTCCCAGGTTGGCACTGCTTGCCTGTCCAGTTCTCAGATATGGATTACGTTAGTGGTTAGACACTCAAAATTGGCAAGTTATCTATATTCTGATGTTTCTGTCATATTGCCCTAAGTAAATCTATCTGCTTGTTTAATTTAATGTGTTATAAAGAAGACCCTACTTGCAGCATATCCTCAGATAAGAGCCTCGGAGCTCTGGAATTATCTTGTTCGTTCCTTGACCTGAAGGAACCTGAATTCCATTGTTTGGGTCTAATGTAAAGGAAACTTCAGGGTGAAGGCTGAGCATGTTTGAGTCTTTTTTGCTTTCTTTTACTGAATAATGTTGGGGTTTGCTATGGAATAGTAGTTTGTAGCACTAGAGGAAACTCAGGACTAGCATCACTAAGAAACCAAATGAAGAGAGTTGTAAAACCAAGTATTTTTTCCTTTGCATTTCTTATTGCTTGTTCTGATTTTTTGTTTGTTTATTTGAGGGTTTTTTCTGTTTTTTTATGTATTATTGTTTTGTGGTTTGTTTGGGGTTTTGTTTTGTTGTTTACAACAACAGTAACCCCAGCTGCCCCATTATGATCTTTGCTCCCCTAGTGATCATTGTTCTATGGTTGTTGTCTAAGAGGAGGTGTGTAGGAAAAAGTGCAAGAGTATAGTAACTTTTCTCTGATACACTGTCTACTAAACTTCAGCAACTTGTGGGATAAAAGCAGTGTTTCAGAAGCTGGGTTGCATGTTTAGGAACTTGCTGTGAGGTGTGATTAATTAGCT
This sequence comes from Caprimulgus europaeus, assembly GCA_907165065.1. The sequence continues at coordinate 67,885,580 of OU015525.1, forward strand.
TCTCAGAACCATAGAAGGATTTTGGTGAGTTGCTGGCTAAACTGCCAGTGGGGTAACAACAGAACAACCAGCCTTTTGCTGAGTACAGGATTGTAATTCCTAACACTGTTTTTTTTTCTTCACACTTTAAGCACTGGCTGATCCATTAATGCAGCAAGTCTGTCCTTGACAAAAGCAGATTATACAACTAGTGTCAGCAAACTCATCTTGCGGTGGTTGGAAATATGAAAACTGTGGTTTATATTTCTCTTCTAGGCAAATAGAATAGCTAATGCTTTAATAACTCTTGAACCTTCAAATAAGAATACAAGATACAAAAGCGATAAAAAGATATCTGGAGACAACCTGCTTCAATAAAACTATGAAGTAGTATGTTTGAAGATGCTTCTCTTATAGTGTTTTTTGACACTGAAAAAAGAGTTGCATATGCCACTTATTATTTTGTAAGTGGGCCTCTGTCCTTGTGACAGACATGCAGGGAGGGGATATTGCAAATTGATTTCTGATTCTTGCTCATGCTTATTTTATGTCTGACTATGTATAAGAGGCTGTGCACTGAGCCAGGAAGAGGATGCCTGAGATCTGATTTATCTACTATGAGGAACAGGCAAACAGGTGACAGCTCAGGAAAATAAGCATGCTTTTGCTTTTGATGATGCTGATTCCTCAGAAAAGATAACATAATCCATGTATGTAATATCTTTGGTGTACCTTCAGTGGAGCTGAGCTGTCATAGAAGACAAAAGCTCTGAAGACAGTGGCAGTTTGACCCACAGGATGTATTTTGGAAGCACTTGCATAGAGATATTCCTGCTGCTTTGCTGGGTCAGGGGTGGCTGTACATTTTGATTTTTGTGGTAGGAGGAAATGGCCTATAGACAGACACAGCTGCTTTGTTGCAGAAAACTATGCACAGTATGTACAATCATGTTTTAAATTATTTGTGATGTATGTATATTGGTCTATTAAAAATTGAAGAAGTACAAAGTGCCAAAATTGTGAAAATGTATTTCATCACAGGAATTAATGAAAATATTTCAATAAAACTGCAATAATTCAGCTGAATATTTAAGTTTGCAGTGTAATAGAGCAAAGTAGTTACATACTTGTACCAAAAGTTTTGTCCAGAGGACTACTGACGGGAAAGGGAGGCGGGGAGGGGGTGGAAATCTGTCAAAGAGGAAATAGAGGCTAGTTTGCTTGGTTTTTGTTTTTCTTCCTCTTCAGCTCTAATCAAATACATCCGGCCAGTATTTGTATCTCGGTCAGACCAGGATTCTCGCAGGAAAACTGTTGAAGAGATAAAGAGGCGTGCTCAGTCTGATGGTAAATGGCCACAGGTACTGTATATTAGTGCTGTCTGCCAAACGGTATTTGGCATTTCCAGGCTTTGGATAGAGTTTACCATTTTCCTTGTGGGATGCTTTAGATAGTTTGTAAGGTTGTGGGATTTCACCCTCTCTGTTTCTGGAAGATACAGTGTAAGATTCTTATCTGTATAATACACTAGCTTTTCATTGCAGTGTGTTTCAAGGGAAGGCTGGGTAAGTACATGGGAAGACAGCTCTATTAAGTGATACTAAATGGACAGGCCACAGCAAGTTTAGAAAGTCCTCTAAGAAGAAAATAATCAGGTGCTCAGCAGAATACCTGGTGGAATATTGTGTGTTCTTGCCCTTCTCAGGATTTTGGCATACTGTCATTGTTGGAGATGCAGTAGTGGCCAAGACAGCCCAAGCAGTTCAGATGTTCCATTAACCATAGTACACCTCTGTTGGGTATTGCTAAACTAAGTGGCTCAAGGTTTTTTCTGCACCTGAAATGTGACTATTTATAATGTGCCTTGGAAGAGAGTAATGGGAAGGAAGAGATGACTACTTAAGGTCTCAATTTTCTTGAAGCCTGTGATTATTTTGAAAATTTGAAGCATTCTTCTTGTGAATTTTTGAGATTGATATAGTATGTCTTTCATGGCATTGTTACTACTACAGTGGTTGTGTTCACATACTGGACTACAGAAACATAATAAACAGTTATAAACAATGTGACAGAAAGGTGATACATAGCTTTCACATCATGAAATAGATTTCAAAGCACTTTAAAAAGTAAATATTCTTACTTGATGAAATTGAGTTGCAGAGCTGAAGTGATTTCCAGAATATCTAGCAAGCTGATCCCAGAATGAGAAATAAAACTAGTAATGTTAATTCTAGTTCATTGCTTTGTCCCCTTATGATATGTATTTATTTTCTTTAAATATCTTGTTGTGTAACTCAACAAAATTTCAGCATTTCTTGGCTTTTTGCTCTCTGAAACTTTTTTTTTTTACAATCTGACCTCTTCCTCTGAATTCAGTTCAACTTGAGCATTTTTTACCTTGTTAGAATTCTGTTTAGATTTTCAGTCTTTATCATTCTGACATCTGTGCACATGCCAAGTAATAAATGCAAAAAGAAAATAACAGCCTTCTTAGCGTGTAAGCAGGTAGCTTGGGAGCAGGAGTTTTGTTTTGGTGCAAGGCAGAGTATAGTATTTTTACCAGCACTAAAACCTTTTGTGAAAATTCTCTTGTAGTCACGAGTGTTTGTGGTCACTGCCAATATTCCAATTGAATAGGTTATTATTGGAGGTCAAGAAAGAGGCAAATTCATAGATAAAGAAAAATATTTTTACCGTTAAGATAGAACTTTACTTGACTTTTTTATTGAGCACTATTGTTTTTTTTTTTTTACTCTAACTGAACTGTTTTTCCCTGAAAACTTTTTAACTGTAGTAGTTAATGTTAGCTTTGAAAAGGTTTGTTTATAAATAAATCTGTATTGAAATAGTTCTTAAAAGTCAACTTTTTTTTTTTTTTTTCCACTTCAAGATAATGATATTCCCAGAGGGCACTTGCACAAACCGATCCTGTCTAATTACATTCAAGCCTGGTAGGTATGATGCTTATTTCTCCATTCTCTACAGAATGTTCTTGTATCTTCATTTTCTGAAATACCATTTGCATTATAATTTGCTTGCTGTTGCAGAAGTCAAGTTAAAAAATCTTGCATTAGTGTGGAATTGAAATAGAAATTTTCTGATGCTAGAAAAGGATTATAGTTCCACTGTTGAGCAAAACATTTTAGATAATTGGGATGTTTTTCTTGGCTTCTGATATGCATATGAACTGAGGACTAATGTTTCTTATGGGTTTTTTGTTTGTGGCTGCCTCTTTTTCTTGCCTTCTCCATTTGCTACTTGGGGTCTGTTATGTAGCATTTAGATACCTATGAAACTTAAGATATCAGTCTGTATCTATTTAATGCTACTGCAGCAGTTATTGCTGTGCTTTATGTGGTTGATTCCTCTTCACCTCTTCTGTTGAGTTGTATTCTGGTGAAGATGTCACAAGAATCTTGCCAGTGTGGCACTGTTACAGAGGCTGAAATTTTTTTACAGTATTTTTTGTTTAACATTCACATTCTAAGCTCTTTCTAGTTAGAATCACCTTTTAGCTTATCAGATTAGTAGAGGGTGTAACACTGAACATTGTTGCAGCTGTAAACTGCACTTACAGTGGGGAGAAATGCCAGCGCTGCAGTGAAGCACCAATGTGTACTGTGAACTTACCTTTATGATGTAAGGAGGGAGATGGTGAATGAGGGGGCTGCAGTGAGCAAGGCAGTTGTGAATGTTTTTTGACTCTTCTGGGTTTCTGCCTAGCTCATTCTGTTCTTGTCTTACTATGTGACTTACATTTTGTGTTGCATACAACTTACCTATGACAATTAGAATATCATGCAACAAGTCAGCATTGTGATTCCTTACACTGAATAATTTGGCTGAAGGAAACTCAATATTGTCTCCTGAACAAACATTCAAAACGCTTTTCTTCCTTACCTCTTTAGATATGTGAGTGGTGGTTAGGAAAACATCTACTACTTTTGCTTTTTACTTTCCCTCTCTTTCCACATTAATCCTGGCCATACTTTGAAAACCAGCCTGAACCCTTCATTAAAGCCCTGATTTCCTGCTCTTCCTCTGTGCCATAGACATTCCAGGCACCATATAATTTCTGCCTCAAATCCCCACTCTCTCTTCCTCTCCTCTGATCTAGTCCATGCTGCTTTCTGCCTCTTGACTGTCTCATTTTTCCTACTGGAACCTGCTTCTGTATCCAAACCTGCCAGAAATCCTTTCCCTCAAAATTTCACACTTACATGTTGCATCTCTTCAAATAACTGCTTTCAGGATGCCTTTCCTTGTTTTACTGATGTGGCCTACACTGCTTGCTCTCGCTGCACAATTTTTTTGGTTTTGTGTTTGGGCAAGCTAGTCCAGTTTTGTTTAAGTGGTGGTGTTGTCATATGCCACTCAAATTTTGTCATCTTCAAAGTCTTTCAGAAGTTGCTTAGGCTGTTTTTCTCAGAGACTGAATGGAAAGTACCAGTGGGCCAAGAAACAAATCTGCAGGGTCCTATTCAGTCAACCTTGATTTAAAGATGTTTATACTCCATCAACATTTACTTCTTTTATATCGGGGCAGTTATTCTGTAAAGCAAATGTAATGCTAAGAATAGAGTATACTTCCATCATTCAGTTCTTAATTTTAATCAAAATATTAGGCAGAACTTAGTGAATTGCTATAGATAACATAGTTTGAGTTAAGCTGTCTTTAATAATTGTTTTCATGAGAAAAAGATGTTTAGAGAAATCTTGGGCAAGATAGTTAGCATGCTTACCCAATCTTTGTGCTAAAACCAAGAAACAATTAGCAAATAACACTTCTAGATCTTGTGCTACTTATCAGAACTGTAATTTTCATATGAAGTGATGCTTCTTACAATAGTTCTAGTTCAATACTTTATAACTATTAGATTTTCCATAGCTACAGAATAGAAGTTACATTAATTCTGTTATTTCAGAGATTATAAATTTCCTATAAATTGATATTTCTCAGCTAAAAATAAAGCTTCTTTTGCATAAGAAACCTTAGGTTCTTCACTATTAACCACAGGCAATATATTGACTTAACTGTTTTACACCTACTTATATTTTTTTAATCATTTATCAAGCTGAATTTAGTACTGATTTTTGGCTCATATACATGACAATTTATTTAACTGCTAAAGGATAATTTAGAGAATGTAAGCAAGCATTAGTAATTATTTTTCTGCTGAAAAGGTGGGTATGCATTGTCATTCTCCAGTACTTGCTTTTTAGATTACTTTTGGATCTTATTTTTTCACTATTAACTAATTCCTATGCATATCAGCCGGTTGATTGCGTAGGTTTTTTTCTTTCCTGCAATAGATTTCTTCTGTACCAAAATGCACTGTAATATGTTTGTGTTGTATGTGCCTTCTAGGGGCATTTATTCCTGGAGTTCCTGTACAGCCAGTGGTTTTACGTTATCCAAACAAACTGGTAAGTTCAACTCTGTAGTTGTAGTTGGAAATATGGGGCATTTTCCTCTAAATACATTGGCACTTCTGTAATCTTTTAGGTTAGATAATTAGGTTTAGTAATTTGCAAAGCATTCATAAATGCTTATTGGCTAAGTATGTATTCCTTAAGCCTCTAGCTATATAAATAGTCTTAACTGAGACAGTTTAAGTGTTTCTGCTATTATGAGGTTACTCCTAAAACAGTCCTCTGAAAGTTATTCAGTTGTTACAAGAAGTACTGTACAAATGTCAATTTCTATCTAGGGTCTGTGTTTCCATGTACTTCCTGTTGCTACAGTGTGTGCTGGAGAGTTTTCTTAATATTGTTTACTGCTGGAAGACACTTCTGCACCTCCTGCCTGTGAGGATGTTAGGCACAAATTAATGCAAATAGCTAAATGATAATAGAATAATGTGTTGAGGACCCCCAGCACCTTTATAAGGTATCTTGTTGTCCATGTTTTACATTTGCTGTGCACTTGACTAAGGAATGCTAGACACTGGCTAATTTGGAGTAGCCCTTCAAGATAAATCAGATTCAGGTAAAATGCAAATTATAGTTTTTATTTACAATGTCTAAATTAAACAATTTTTACCAATGCTTGGAAAGATATAGGCAAACAAATTAAGACAAAGCTCACTTAATCTACTTCAAGATCAAACTTACAAGAAAGCAGAGGGGTTATGATGATGATGATGATGATGATGATGTTTACCCGATGTAGATACTTTTCTGTCCTCCTGCAGCTAGAATCCTGTCTGTCTGCATTCCTTGGTTAATTAGAAGATGTTTCCTACTGAACTTTGCCAGCTTTTATACTTGAAGCTTCTTTTTGAGACCTCTCGGGCTGTTTCTAGGTCTGCTTTGTCCCCTTCTAAAATGGAAGTTACTTAGGGGAAGGTGGGAGGAGTGTCAGAAGTAAAATAAGGACTACCTTGCCTCTTGGCTGATGCATGTCATGTCAGAAGATCTCATGTCATCTCTGACTAGCTCATTAACCACCCCTTTACCTAAGGAAGGATTTTGTTTCCTCTGAGTACCTGTGTGTTTATATTTTATAAGTGCTTCCATCCATTGTTCTTCTGTCAACTAGCAGGTTGATAGAAAGATAATCTACATAGACCACCATTTGCTCTTGACCGAAACAAGGTGTGATGGCAGTCAAGTAGTTCGCAGTAACAAATTGTCTTTGCTAATGCTGTGACAAGTATACCAGCCTGTTATGTTTGCATAGTATTAAGTGCATTGTAGCAGCTTGCCTGGGAATTTTCATTACATAATTGTTTTATTTTCAGGAAGAAAGATCCTTTTCTAAAAATATTTATTACTGTACAATGCTGTAGAAGACTCTAAATATTTATATAGATATCCATCGGAGTTGGCCTGAATCTGTGTATGACACTTTTTCCTACTACTTTTGATTGCTGTAAAACACTTTGTTTTCAGTGCCTTACTGAGTCATTTAGCTGCCTAAGGTCTACTTCCGCTGAGCATTAATGAAGGGGGGATAATTGTTACTACTATTTGATTTTTAGATTAGCTTGGGCTGCAGAAGAGTTGTGGCAAAGTTAGGATGAGGAGAGGAAGGAGTAGTATGAATGTGATACGTGAAGGTGAGGTTTGTTTTGGTTAGGATGCAGTTAAGAGTAAGATAGCAAGTAAGAACAACACAGTAGGGAAGGAGCATTGCTTTTCATACACTACGGCGGCATTTCTAGCCAACTTTGACTGTCTCTGGCCTTCTTATTTGGTGTCTTGTTTGACCACTGCATATTATAAATTTTAAGTTTAGAAAGGTTAGCCAGTGAATTCCATACACGCACTGTGTGTAGTCACTCCACTGCTTGTAAATTGAACTACCTGCTCTGATCTACCTTCAGAGCTCTGAGTTCCACAGTACAGATGAGAACAGTCTTGGACTTGAGTGCGCCTGACTCTTTTGGGAGGCTTTTTGAGATCAGAGCCTGTGGTGAAGGTCGTGGCACATGTGATCATATAAACTCTAAAATTATTTTGAATAGTAGCATAGAACTGAACTGGAACACTTTTAGTAAGTTGATAGAAGTATCTTTCTGATCTCATCTTTTAGAAACCTGAATTTTACAAGTCCTCTTGTCTTTCCATTCATGACTTGCACATTTGTTTTCCCAGTTGGTCAGAACAGTAGCTTGGAACTAATTTTCAAGTTTTTGGATTCTTATTTCTATGTTTAAATCTTGTCTCCAAGCACTGCAGGTTTTTCCTATGTTTCTTAGTCTTACACTTAAAAATGTGTTGACCTTTACTGTCATATTCTTTCTTGTCACCTGTTATAGACTCCTTTCCAGGTTTCTGTTCCCTTTTTGCTATTTGCATCTTGTTCGCTTCTTTCAGAGCTATTTGTCCTCTCTTACTATTTTGTACACTGTTCATCTCAGCTATCTAAAAGTGCTGCTGGTCTTGCCCGAGAGTAAATTGGTGGAGTTTATCTTATAATGTACCTTTTGACCCTTGGATCAGGCAGGTGAATGTATGCTTTCTGTGAGTAAAGGCAACTGGAAAAACACTATTTGAGGTAAGACATAAGGTCTTACTCGTCCTACTGCTTTATGTCAGTTGAGCAGACTTTCTTTCGGTCATCTCCTCAGGTTCCAAACACTTCACAGGTGTTACAGAGTGTTCGTGTCTATTGTTGGGAAGTCTAGGTAAAGTGTAGGGACGCTTGAGGGACACCCTGTCTAGTAGGGTGGGCTAGCAAAATACACATAGACTCTGTGTATCAAGGAATATCAGCTTACAGTAAAAACATTTCTTTTCCAGGGCTAATAGCATTTGCAGAATCCCTGGATCTTTAAATGTTTTATGAATATAGATATTCTGTGTTTGAGAGACGGATTACTGGGTATTTCTTAGCTACATAAAAGATAGGCTGATTCCTTTTGGGGCTAAGAACTTTTGCAAAGAGGACATTGAAGTATTCTTGAAAATGTTTTAGTCATATGTCATCAGTGATGCTATCTATAGTGTAACAGAAGTTTAAAATACAATAATTAATTGCAATTGTAATGCCTTTTTTCTTAGGATACAATCACCTGGACATGGCGAGGGCCAGGAGCGTAAGTGGTTTATATTTTACTGCTTGTATCATGATTGCTTTCCTTCATTAATTTTTATTTACATGACTTATAGGCATGTATAGTCAAGTAGTAATTGCTGGTTATTGTATTATTCTTTGGGATTAATTTCTGTCTTTTATCTGTTATTTCCTAATTGTGATAATCCAGGTATAAACGGTGTATTTCTGCTATGAGTTTGGTGGTTTGCAGAATGGATTTTAGGATTTTATTTCAAATTTTTATTTGTTTTTTTAACCAAGTACATGAATTAAAATAATTTGCTTCTGCTTTATGTATTGTATTGTCTGCAAATTGATTTGGTGTGTTTCTGTATAAAATCTGTGCAGCTGTTTTTTGAAGTTGGTCTAGTCCCCAGAAACAGTCAGCCCACTCAGGGAATTTGGAGATACTATTTCCATTATCTTGCCTGAATGTAACTTCAATTTTTTTAAAAAACCTAAATGTTATTCTCAAGGTTCCTTAGCAAATTCATGTAATGTAAAATACTAATTGAAGCAGTTCTTACTTTTTTAAAATATTTTTTTTAGCCTTATTTTTAGCCTTTAATTGTTCTAAAATGTTTAGATGAAGATCAAAACAAGAAGTTTTGAACCCTTAGTAAAGGGGAGTTTGATTGTATGGTTAATGGCTTGCCATTTGCCTCCTCCTTGGGAACGGTTGTTTTGAATGTCCCATCTGAGATCCTATATTTTAGTAGTAACAAGGAAACCATTTGGATTAACCAAGATGAAGTAATTTAGAATTTTGTCAATTAATTTTGCACCCTCACATGTACTGGGAACCAGGTCTAATAAAGGACAAGTCTAGATTTGGAGACTTGAGGAAATAATTGATCACTTTTAAAGGCTCAGCTTTCAATTTAGTCGTCATGTTAGAAGTAGATGAATGCATGGTAGTATCTAAAGTAGGTACTGCAGCATTTACTGCATGCAGGGATTCTGTTCTCTCCTTGTGAAATCCTGCATCTTCCCTTGCGTTTGCACTGCAGTTCATCTAGCAAATTAATTCAGCCAGAGGGGAGAAAGATGAGTAGCTTATTTCCAGCTTAGTTGTCATACCTTTGGGGTCAAGAACACTTAAAAGAAGAGGGAAGGAACTTGTGTGTGTGTTGCATCAGATCACTTTACTGTGTACAAACCCCTTATTCAGAAATGCTGACCTCTGCTAATAAAGTTAAATTAAATTAAAGCTGAATCAGAATCTGAGGCAGCATGTGAAGTTATGGAAATTCACTGGGTCAGTTTAAATTACAGCTTTACTTAATTAGGATTAATTCTCCTGAGTGACCTAAAATGTATTTCTGATGTCTTAGCAGAAAATACTGTTAAGACTGATACTGTCTTCACTTTCTCAGCAAATTTCTCTCTTCTATCATAGTGTTAGCCAAAACTTAGTGTGGAAATGTGGTTGTATCCAGGAGTATTCTGTTTGTTCAAAGTTGATGTAGCCTATAAAATTGGTTGAAAATCTGTCATATAGAAATTTACGTGCTTTCTTCCATGTATGGAAAGTAAAGTTTTTACTAGTTTGATAGCATTCAGAGCAGATCAACTGACTCTACATTGAAAATGAAGACTAGCTATAGCATACAAGTTAAATTTTCTCTACGTTAGACTTGAGTTAGATACAGATTCTATCAGTTTTTTAAATTGGTATTTATAGTTTAAGACTTAATCTTTGAAGATTACAGAGAGCTGGCAGAGAGAGAAGTTTACTTGTAACTTTGTTGGGGTTTTTTAATGCTCTTGGACAAAGACCTAGAAACCAGGCTTTAATGTTTCCTGTCAGTGATGTAAACATCAAATCGTAAGTTCCACTGTTACTCTTGCTCCTTTTCTTTGCTTTTAATGTATTGGAAGTTCAGTTGGAAAGAAATTGCAGCCCAGATTGAGTGTATAGCAAAAAGAGTAGGGTGTTGCTTCTAGGAACTGCACTTTATCTAGCGGAGAGAAATTTGACCATCCCTTCCCTCACAATGATTGACCGCTGTAACTACCTAGATACTGTATAAAATGTGGCTACTAATGCTACTGCCTAATCTAGGTTTGCTAAATCCTTTTCTAGATTTGAATACCCTTTCTAACATCAAGTTGATTCCATTTATCTTGTATCTTAGGCTACTAAAACACATGTAATACATTTCATTAATAGACTTATGAAGTTTAATGAACTTTGATTCTAAACCAAGGTAGTAGTAAAATCTTAGTGGTTATAATTAATCCTGCCAACTCGATGCTGAATACAGCATCTTCCTGAAACAGACGTTCTCTTTCTTTACACTATGCGTATGTTGTATCTTACTGTATGTGGTAGTACCTGTATCTTCAGTGTAAATTGCTTTTGTTCTACCTTACAGAATGTAATGTATAGAAATACTCTTAAAGACCTTTTCTGTTTTTGGTTTTTTTTTTTATCTAAATGTGATCATACCTACAAGAAGGAATGTTACATGAAGACTTTGGACCATAATGTACTATTGTTCCACTACTTGTAATTTTTTTTCCTCCATCCTTTTCCTTTTTTTTTTTTTTCCCCTTTTAGGTTAGAAATTCTGTGGCTTACTTTGTGTCAGCTTCACAATTCAGTGGAAATAGAGGTCAGTAAAAAAAGTCCAGTGTATTCTGAGCAGTATCAGAATACATCATATTGTGCTTAATTCTGCAGTAAAAGTTTGTATTCAAACTTTGTATGTATGTCTGTAGAAACAGGTTAAAATACTACTTATATTTTAGACAACTGCCTTCTATATCTGAAAATGTAGCCTAAAAATGGAATAGCAAAATACAGCTTTTCACTTGGCTTAAGACTTTATTATTAATTTAAATTGAGTAGACAGATTTCTGACTCTGTTTAAAGAGTCTTTTCTGAACAAATTTCTTGCCTTTTAAAGGCCTGATTGCTGTTCCAGCTAGTGTACCACCTGTGTATTTTAGATATCCAAGTGTTTGAATGCTGATGTACAAACTAAGGACTATATTCTAGAGAAAGATCATTGTGGGTGGTTTCTTATAGGCCAGGTAAGTTATTTAATATGTCTGGCTGTTTTTTTTCTATTAGGCTACACTGTTCAGAATATTAAATAGGAAAAAACCAAGAAAAATCTAGGTATATTCTTAACTTTTAACGTTTTGAGGAAAATGCTATGCGAGCCTAAGGCTGAAGACTATTGTAGTACAAATGCAAAAATAATTTAAACCTTTCCTTTTAAATTGCTGTCCTTATGCATTTTACAGAGATCAATTACATCTTTGTGGAGAAGCACAGTATTTTAGTTATATAGAATATTTGACAGATATTCTGCAGTTCTTTTGCTTACATTTTTTAATAATGAAGCAACTCTATCTGTGAACTGGTGGCAGGGTAAATTAGTAGAAAGAACTATTACATATTTACATAAACATATGTTACTATTGCAACATAACATATGCCAATCACAGTATTTATCATCGCTATGCTCTGTGTTTACTTTTTTATGCTAGAAATTCCTCTAAAAAATAATGAATGCACAAAATACCAGCCACTGAACAGTTGTATCTGTTGTAGAAATTTGTAGTTTGTGTTAACACTTTAGTTACATGTTTTCAGCTATTAATAGTGTATATAAAAATAAATTTTAAAAAAAAACCAAAAACCAAACCCTTATTTCCAAAATAGTGATCCGTTTTTGGTAAAAGGTCCAGGGAGCAACTTCCTCACTCAAATGAGACAAACCAGCTAATTGGCAGGATTTTTACTCTATCTCAGGAACATGGTTTTTTTGCCCTCAGCAAGTAAAGTGGGTTCTTTCCCACAAAGTGAACACTGCTGAGCTTTCTTGATTTTTGAGGCAGCAGCTGCTAGCAGCCGCTGAGTTTCTGTAACTCCTGCAGATGTTGCATAAGAACAAGTTACAAGCCTTGGTCATCTCTCATAATTAAAACAAAACAAAAAAAAAACCCAGAAAAACCAACCAACTAGTGACTTTCTGAACTACTCTATACTAGAGCAGGAGCTGGAAGAGGGTGGAAAAGCAGAGCTGTTTGCAAGACTGCTTACAAGTATGAGGCAGAGTACTTGAGAGCTACTTGTTGAATCTGTTTTTGTAAGGAAATGCGTCAGATTTAGGAATATAGAGGAAAAATGAGTTCCGTGTTCAGAGACATGTTTTTCCCCTGGTCTCCAAAATTTGCTGGCTTTTATTCCTGCTCTGCTTCATCATGACACAGATACTGGCAAATACCAACCAACCTTGACACCAGAATTACTGCTGAAGATCCAATAACTCAGGGAGATGTACAGCAAAACAACACAACTTCAGTATGTTTTTTATTAAATGATAGCTACTAGGTCTAACAGCTAGCAATCAGGATCTGAAATTTGTTAGTCTGGGTTTCTCTGCATACAGTGTGTGTTCTGGCATACCATCGATGTCATCCAGCATGTATGTTGAGAAGCAAGCATCTATGTAGATTTTATAATAGGTTACTATAAATACTGGCCCATTGAGCCATCCATCCTCTACTTGGAACTGGCATGCAAGCAATCTTGTGAGGGAGAAAGGATATACGATCACCTGCACATGTAGTTTGTTTTGGCTCATGTCTGTTTTGCTGGCCTGTCAATTTCAGTGTTCATACATCCATCACAGTCTGCGGCAGCTGAGTGTTCTTCTCTTAACTTTGTTAGTGGTGCTGAAATGATCATGCAATTTCTGTCCAGTTAGGCATAGACATGTAGAACACCTTTAAAATCACCTCATATTCAAACTTGTCCTGTGTTTGGATGAATGACTTGATGATAGCATTTTGCAACTCAAAGCAGTAGAATGGAGCTTGGACGGTGAAGGAACAATCTTTCCACCTCTGTTAGCTTCAGTCTTTGTCCTTCTGTGTATTGCATGAAAACAGGAGTCATATGTTTTCAGCTGCAGTGGTGCAAAACTGTAGCAAAACCCAAAATAAATTAAAGATTTGTCAATTGCTGAATACTTCTAAGAAACAGTTGGATGCTTCTGATCATACCATTATGTGATTCTGAAAATACAGCTAACTTCATAGTTATTGAGAAGTATTTGCTTAGATGACAAACTTTATATTTATTCCCCAGTTGTTATTTTCTTTTTTAAAGACCAGTGTAAAATTTCTGGATCATAATTCCCATTTTGTACTATTTTGTGGGATGTTTTGAGGGTTTTTGTAGATGAGTCTGGCCATGATTTTTGGGGCTTGTGTCACATTTCAATGAACACTTAAAAACATAGCCAAAAGCTGGAAGGCCTTTTAATATAGGCCATCCTGTTATGAAATCTGCCTTTTCTGTTGCAGGTCTCCAGCAGTTTTGGTTTAATTTTCCCCTTCCAGCCTCAACTGTTATGTGATTCTGTGGCCATCTGCTTTTATTTAGAATTTTTCTTTCAATTGAGTATTAATAACTAGTGTCCATTTTGAAGGAGGATTTTTTCAAAACCTCCAACAAGATAAAACCACTTATGTGTACGTTACGCAGTCATGCATGATTTCAAAATGTGCAGGGGGAACAGTAAATAACCTGATGTCATGAGAATTTGAATTCTTAATATTTAAGCTACAGAACAGTGTTCATGTAACACGTGCTTTTCTTGGTTATCTGGAAAGAGCTGAACAATACAGGATCTAAGAGAAAGGTTTGTGCAAGAAAATGCTAATACTTTTAAATGATTTAAAAATTCCTAGTCCTCCTTATGAATGGAAGACAAAACTCTCCTTGGGTTCCATGAGGTAAGAAAGGAGCAGAATAACTATTGTAAGAAGTATGATGCATGCTTAAGCATTTTAGACTTCTATTTTTATTTTTATAGTCCTTTTGTTAATATAATTTTTAAAGCAGCAACAAACTGTATAAATTTTCCACCATAGTGCTATAATAGAGATTGTTTAAAATGTTAAATATTCTTGGTATAATTCAGTTCTCTGTATGCAGTTTCTACCCGTGTATATTCCTTCAGAAGAAGAAAGAAAAAATCCAGTGTTATATGCCAATAACGTCAGACATGTAATGGCAGAGTAAGTATGTTGTAATATGGAATAAAAATAGATGTGTGATTTTAATTTTAGGATCAAGAAAATGTCATTAAATTGAGTCAGTGTAGTTGCCTGCTTGCAAAGAAGCCTACAGTCTGCAGTAGTGTATACAAAACTTCATATAGCAGTTGCCTTTCTGAGGCGGCCAGGGAGCTGCAAATACAGCAGGAACTGTAGGAGTTAGGGGGTTTTTTAATGTCTTCATATAACAAGCTGGTTCCACTTGATGCTGTGGGTATTTAGTCTTCTGGGGAAAAAATTACAGTTGAATTTTATGAAAGTTAATGTAACTGAATTTTGTGGTATTGAGGATGCGTTTTAAGCTATAACTTTTTTAATGAGGTTAAGAATAGTTCTGTGTATTCATTGTTAGCCTGTGGTTATTTCAAATAGTAAAGCACAGGAGAGCTGCTTCTGTTGGAAATAAAGCACTGATACAATGCAAACTAATTGAAGTTGAATGTTAATGTGACAACATTTACAACACTTGTCTGTGGTGTCTAATAATAAAGCTAACATTGAATATGCAGACCTTCGTTCTCTTTTGTTGTACTTTTGATTAACCTTTTCTGTTCATTCATTTTTTTGTCCTTTCAGCAAATCTTCCGTTAGTCAGTAGGTGCTCTTTTCAGTATTTACAGAGAACCCTCAGGTCTATGGTAGCTAGTAACTCATGAGGGATTTATGAATCTTTCTAATCCTAATTTTGAACGAACTTGTGAAATCTTAATTTCCTTTGTGTAACTGTCTTCCATTTCTAAGTTACCAGTTTCAACCAAAGGCCAGTTTGTAGACAGAAACTGGTAATTCTTCTCTTGTTTATAAGCAGAACCCAGCTTTATGAGTTTCCTTAAGGATGTTGGGCCTGTAATAGGAAATTAAATCAATATTCAATCCATGGTATGAAAGGATATTTCTCACAAAAGAAAAAACAAAGGGATCTGTGTGTATCAACCTGTCTTAGAGTTGCAGTGGCTTCAAAGACTTTTGTAGTTAGTTTCAGACAGTCAGCTAATGCCACATAAAAGTGCTGTCCTTGGACTTTGGGTAGAAGGCCATGTTTTTAAACCTTCATTCTGAACTCTACTCCAGTCAGCTGACAGGATATATGGTATGCAGTATACAGAGACATTTTGAAAGGCTACAGACATTTACAACGACTGGCATGTTAAGAGCCTTCTCTTCTATGTGTGCATAGGAAGAGAGACATTTTCCTCATCCTTTTGTTTCTCCCTCCCATCTCTGAAGAATTAACTATTTGGGGTAACGGAAGTGGGATGCAGGTCTAAAGGAAAGACTGTCAGGATGGGAGATAGGAAATACGGCTTGCTTTGAGGTGAAGAAGGGGCTGTAGATGGTGTATTGATGTGCAAGGAAAATAAATATGTTTGAACAGCAAAGTTCCAAACTTAAAATGCAGATGGCAATAAAACAGGATGGCTGACACCTGGATACTGTAGACCAGTTAAAATAACATCAACATAGCCAAATCTTACTTCTGACCATGTCCAGATGCTTACTTCTAATGGCAGTTCTCCAGACTCTGTTAGTTCATTCATGTGGCTTTTGATACTGGAGATATCAGCTCAGATGCTCTCAAGTCTGTTCTGGAGCTGTAGCACTTGCAACTCTATCACCTCAGGTGCTATTTTATGCTAGCATTGCACTCTGCATTGCTGAATAAAGGACATTATTACTGCTTCATCTAGATTTGTCTCCTTTTCTTGAAGATTGAATCGGTGGCAGTGTACCATTTTGATACCAAGAGGTCACTTCAAGATTTGTTTAGATGTCTGCTTTCCCCTTCCTCCCCATCATATTTTTCTGGAAGAGTATAATTCTACTGGGTATTTTACAGCAGTAGAGGTAGCAGTCCCAGATAATAATTTGTGAGTCTAGAACCAGGGTTGGGGTAAAGCTTTGTGTCTTGCCCCCAGTTTCAAGGGGAGTTGTTAGAATGTGCTGCGTGCAACAATAAGATTTCCACTGTGGAAATCTGTTTACCTTCATCATAATCTTGTCTTGTGAACAGCTTTTCTCAAGTGTTGAACAAAGCACTTGACAATATGTCTGATTCTTGTGCTGGTTCTGTGTGTTGATTTTATGGGCAATTTTTGGTTTAGCCTTATTTAACTTCTTTGTGAGCAGCCATGGATGTGAGTGATGGGGGTCTGTAGGTAGTTCCTGTTCACTTATATATAAATTGGATATTTGACAAAGAAGATGCTGGCATTCAGAGGTTTGCTTCCTTAGGACATGAGTTTCTTGCGGCACGGATTAATTTACTTGCCCAAAAGGTGAAATCCAAAGTAAGCCTTACCTTTTGGCTCTCTGTTTCAGGCCAGGAACTTCAAGCCTTACTGTTCTGTGCTTTGGGTTTCCTCAGGCAGCCATACCAATAACAAAGGAATTGCCATTTTTTAACTGCTGTGGTGCTCTACAGGTCTTGATTGTGTTCCTCCTCAACCAGGATGGCAAGCATTGTATACTTCTGAAGATGCATTTAAGTATTAACCCACTATTTGTATCATTCATCTTTACTGCTGCCATATACCAGTGTATGAACACACTGGTTTGTTTTTCCTGGATCCATACTGGGATCATCTCATTGATGTGAATGTTGGGACCAGAAGACACTCAGTCTGGATTACTATTCTGCAAGCACCCTTTCCTGCTGCTTTTCAAGACCTCACTTCACAGCCTTTTTTCTAAACTAAACCTAGGTTATGTTTTAATTAATTCAGTGGTGTTTCAGTATTTGTGCAGTGATCTGTCACCAAGTTCCACAAGAATCCAGGTGGTACGCTTCCATTTTTTAAAGGATGCTGTCATGGTAGAAAATTAATTTAAGGCTCACAACTTTTACAGACCTTTCAGCTGTGCCTGTGGCTATTTGCTTACTGCAGTACAGTCTTGTAGTGATACCTTCCATTGCAGTCCTTCTCATTAGGAGGATGGATGAGCAAGATTCAAGCCTTAGTGGCTTTACAGCATCTACAAAAATCCAAAGTTTCTTTTTAAAAGGGTTTCTTAATCTCCTGTGCAGTTACCAGTATTTCAATGATGTGATCTTCAGCCTTTTTTCATTGATATATTTATTCAATAGCATTGGGGCAAAAACTGGAATCATGTGCAGTCTTGTTACAGCCACTCAGCTCACTGTTTTTTCTGTTTTGGGAATTATCTGTGTAATCAGAACTGGAAATGCTCGTGCAGGATAGCCACTCCATGTATGTTACTCCATGCTTGTTATCCTTTGGATCATTTTCTTATTCTGCACAAAAAGTATGTGCAGATTAGATTAATCTGCTATTTGAAGTATAGCCCCCTACTTATTCCCTTATCAATATGCTTTGCATTTAATTTTCTCATACCACCTATTTTGTTTCAGTGAGTCTTTCTGGTCTTGTTCTGACTGCTACTCAGTGTTTAGAGTCACTGTCAAATCATTGAAAATGTTGAGTGCTTTTAAATATGGCAACAGTCTACACACATTCTGTCTTAAGTAAATAAAATTTTGTGGTATCTTGAGTTTTAGTTCACTTTGTGTTCCTTATTGCTCTAACACAGTTCTGAAACCACCATGCTAGTAAGTCATGCCGTGTAGATACATATTATATTGGCTCACTTCTCTAACTATTACTTACAATTGCAAATTTGCCATTTTGGTCTTCATGTGTGTGAGCGATTATCACCTTACACTGATGGTTCTCAATGTAGATTTTTTTGATCTGTTAATTTCTTAATTTCAGCATGTACTGTTTCTTCTCTATATTTTCTATTTGAATGTCAATGTTCTGGCCTGTTTTTACTTTACATATATATCTACAAACTCATGATTTACTGGAACTATGGTAGTGTTGCAAAATTGTCAGTGTGTAGACTTGAGGTTTCAATCCTAGCTCTTCTAGAATTATTAGGAACAAATCATATGACCTTGCCATCCCAAGTATTTATTGCTAAAAATTTCTCAGGGATAAAAAAAAATCTTTACCATTGTTAAAGCATTGGAAAGTGTTTCATTTTATTCATACGATATGTAATCTTAATTGTTTCCTAGCGTATTTATTGCATATAACAGCTTTTTTTGCCTTTTGGCAATTTTACTATCTTTGGCTAATAATAAGTTATGTCACTGTTTATATTTTTTTTTCTTAGACTTTAAAAACAGTCTTATGCTTCTTAACTGTATCTGTTGCAACTTTGTCTTTACCTTTCTGAATGGTTTTTGTGCATCATAGTTTCTAATTTACTGATACCCATTTAAAGTTGGTTTGTTTTGTCCTTTGCTTGGGGGTTTTTTTCCCCTAAAAGAAAATTGTCTCTCTTCATTGTGGCATTGTAGCCCTTCGCCTGTTTTATTCTGGAAGACAACTGATGGTTGTAAAGTACTCAAAGTACTGTTTAGGACATAGAAATACTGCTTTAAAGAAAAAGTGGATAAATCTTGCACTCCTGCTTTGCAAAATGACATTTGTTAGCTTGTTACCTTGATACCAATAGGGCTCTAGTATATTTAAAAGGAGTGTGTCCGTAGCTCAGCTTCTAGTTTGTTGCATGTACTTAGCACTCTTCATTTTGTACTCAAATAAGCCCATGGTAGTGCAGGAACCTAATTGTGAAAATCTGCACTGCAAGCTTTTTCTGCAAGTCTAAAGTAACCTCCTCCATAATTACCGATGTAAGCTGCTTAGATAATTAAACACAGACCTGCTGGACACTTACCAACATATAAACACAATTTGGTTTGCTTTAGTTTGTTAGTTTCTCTTAGAGACACTGTCTACAAAATAGAGAACAATATGGTTTAAATGGTACACTGGGAAAAAAATGCAAGGTAAAATATGTCAGCTTTGTTAATTGTTTTTATGCATGTGTTAGATGCTGAAGCCTGATGGAAACTGGACATCTTTGCCCCTTTGTTTTTCAAAATTGTAAGCACCTCAGAACTGAAATTGTCAGCATTCCTGATTTGAGCATTTCATTTTTCTGATCTTTCTGGTGTTAGAACTCAGCATTATAACTACATGCATGACACTGACCAGGAGTTTTGAAGTTTCTTTTGGGGTGAGCCCAGAAAGGCAAACTTCCCGTAAAAATATCAAAATGTCATAGTCTGGTTTGCATTTTTCCAGTGACTTTTTCTTCTCCACTTACACAAACATTTAAAGATATGTTTTTATATTTACAGCAGATGCTCAAATCAATTAGCAGAGTGTTAGACATGGAACTTGAAAACATCTGTCTTCCTTATCTTTTCTCTGTGAAATCCTTGCCAAGATCACTTTCTCCTTGTCAGTGTGTGTCATACTGTTAAAGCAGTAACTCTTATCAGCTTGACATATGAGGATTATGGGTTTGCTTTTGAGAAATGAATCCTTTTTTCCAGCATGCTGGTGAAGGCAGAAGATTTTACAGATAGTCTTCTATGTCCATTTCACCTTTTGTCATCTTCTACATAGTCAAAATCAGATATTTTTTTTTCTTGCAGTCTTTGACAGCATCAGAATGTGATCTCTGCCACTGTATATGATATGGTAATGTTAGTTGCTGAAGAATAACCTTGAGGACGTGGGTTTTCAGTAGTTTACTAGTCTATCTCATGGCTATTTGCTGTATTTTCAGTGGCAGATTAAATTGAACTTTGGAAAAACTGCTGTGCTCTGTGCCTGTGCTCTCTGAAGTTTTATATGATTCTGCAGAAGCACTGGTTGGATGCTGGGCACTCAACTTTGAAATTCAAGAAATTTTTTTTGCCATTTTTATACCATCAAAGGCATGACAATCAGTGTAAGTGGAATTACTGAAGTGCTAGAGTTAACAAGCATCTATTTGTTTAGGTTTCAGGACATATACAAAAATGGAGATGAGAACTACATTGTGCACTCTGTTTATTTCTGTGAATGCTGTAACTGTGGCAATTAGGCAATAGTAGTTACTTAACAGGGTTAACTCTATGCAGCTTTTTTTAAGGAAGAAAAATTTTTTTAAGTTAAGTAATATTTTGTAACAATCTGGTTTGAATTAGATTTTTGAATGCTGACAACACAAAGAACCTCCTTTGTTTTTCACTCCTTGAGTATTTGTGTTGTACAAGCCTACAAGATCTTACCCGGATCAACAATTGCAGGACCCCTTTCTTAACACAAGAGATAAATGCAGCTGTTAGCAGCTGATTTTTCTGGCTAAAAATTAAATTATCATGAGATACTGCATTCTTGATGTGAACTCCGGACTCTTATGACTGGACCTTCGTTTCCTTGGAGACTGTCACAAAGTAGGAGTAGTCCAAGGAGAGAGAAGGAGCTATCTATCTACATGGCCTTCCACGACTAAATAGGAGAAAACTCTTCAGCTTGGGAAAGAAATAAAGAAAAAGAAACAAAAAAAATAGTGAAGGGTTGTTTTGAAGGTCAATAAAATCGTGAGTGTTCTGGAAATGCATAGTAAGGCAAGTCTGTTACTTTCTGTAGCAGAAGAGATAGAAAGCACTTGACAGTAGATCAGCTAAAAGGAAATGGAAATACATTTCAAAACATGTACAAAATTGTGGCATTCACTACCAGATGCATAGAATTAATTCATCAGAGCTCCGATATATTGTAAAAAAATTTGGTCCATCAATGATTCTAAACCACAGTGGTACAAAATAGTCTCTGGTTCAGGAAGTTCCTATACAGATGACTACTAGAAGCTGGGCTTATTTGTCTCCCATGTTTTGTATGTCTTTTTCCTAAACATCTGGTAGTGAAGTAAAATACCAAATTTGCTGTCCTTTTAATGTATTCAGCGCCATATAAAGATTATAGTAAATTTAAAGAGTTTTTTGAGCAGCCTATGGAATATTTTCTCGATTAGTTCACAGTTCTGCTTACTAACAATGTAAAACATTTTGAAAGTGTTTTTGTTGAAGTGTAGATTAAGAATGTCACAGTATTGCCTGTACTATTTTCTCTCACTTTGTATAATATTACCGCAGTCACATTCTATTTTGTGTTCGGAACTTTGTATGTGTAGTGGATTAGTATGCAGAAAATGAGAAAGTTGATTATTTTTATATTATGACTGCACAAGCATTAGACATAGGGAGCTGTTTGGTGTGAGAAGGATATAACAAGTACAACTGTTGCATGTAACAGCTTGGGTTTGCAAGAAGGCTTTTGGGTTTTTGTTTAGTTTTATTTTGGTTTTATTTTTAAGTGACTTGCTGACTTTAGAATTTCATATAGTGTGATATCATGAAAGCATTTCTGAGAAGGTGGACAGGGAGAAAGTCTTAAGGTATGTCAAGCCAAACATGCACATCTAACCATATAAAATTGCTGAACATTAAAATGTCCAGGTTCAAGTTAACTGACTATAAAAGCAGAGGTAGTATGAAGAAAATAGGAAATAAAAAAATGCTTCCAAATGAGATATGGGAAAAACTGTTATATTCCTAGTTTATTAAAAACACTGGGTTGCACTTGCATTTTGCATCTCAAATCTCAAATTGAAACAATCTTTTTCTCTTTTTTTTTTTCTTAGCAGTTGAATTGAAGTAGAGAAAGATTGTCATGGAGATGAGTTGGAATAGTTTGGCAGCCAGTTCTGTAGAAAATCCTGTGAGCTGAAGTTTCACCCAGGCTGTATAGTGAACTCCAGTATGCTAGTCTTTATTCTTAAGAAATTGAAAAATTCACAAGTCATAGCACAAATAATGAACTTTGTGTTCCCTGGCTTTGGTTTCTTCATCATTCTGAGCTGAAATCGGGGTCCTTTTGTGTTAAACCACTAGCCCTGTACAGCTTGTGATTTATTCTGAACTCAGATTAGAGTTCAAGGGGCTCTTATTGGCCTTGGTTGATCCTATGACTGAACTTTACTGTGAGCAAAATTTGTTTCTTCCCCTTATTTACTTCTGATCTTCGTAATTCTGAAAGTCTGTATGTGTATATAAACACACTGTTTTAGTTAATTTTGCTTTTTTTGGAAGTCCAAAGGCTGGAGAATTGCCAACAGGTGAGCAAGAGAAAATGTTTTTATTCTCAATGGTGTTTTGTGTATGTGTTGATACTGGGCATACATACTGGCATTAATTGTAGTGGGAATTTTCCTGTACTGATAGCACTGTAAGTGTGGCGCAAATACCCTAAGGGGTGCATACAGCTATACAAAGATGCATGTTGTATTTTCCCATTATGATTTGACTGAGTCTGAGATGATCCCTGCTTTTGTTTGGAATTTGTTCTGTATTGTAAGTTTGGGGTTTTGGTTTGGTTGGTTTTGTTTTGGTTGTTCTTAAATTCTTCTTTGGCTGCATTCCATCAACATGTTTGGGGACCATTATTTAGGAGAAATTATTTAAATCTGGCATTGGTTCTGAGATGGCAGTCAGTCAGGCTTCTACCCTCCCCCCATGTTGAGTGGCTTGATCTTTCTCACTCATCTTCCTTTTGATGTGTTTGAAAAGCTTCTAGCTTTTAGTTTTAACAAGTTATTGTTTCTTGCATTGTCTTACCACCTTATGGTTATGTCTTGTCTTCTCTGTTTTCCTTGAGAGAATTATTTTTTTTTATGAAAAAAACCCGTCTTTTCATTCTCATTGCCACCTTTAATCAGTTGCCGAGTCATACTGGATTTTTTTTTTGTCCTTTCAGAATCTTTTTGGTGTCTTGTCACTTCTCCTGATTCTCTAATATGGTGTGTCACTTTGTACCACAAATGAACACTTTGCCCTTTCAGTTTCTTCTTTTAACTTATTTTTGACCAACTTCTCCTTTTCTGTGTGGTTGTCCTATGTTTCAGCTGATTGCCTGTAAGTTCCTGTATTTCTGTTGTGTGCTATACCTACTGTTGCCTTATGATCTGATGAAATTTGGTGTAATGTGCCTGACTGGACAAGATCTTTGGTTATTACCACATTCTTTTATGTAAGCAGCTCGGGTTAGTACTGCTTATAGTGTGCAGGAGTTGCTGCCTTAGGAGTTCAGCTATGTCACTGGCAGTTGACAGGGAAGTTTATAAGGGTGATATAGTGTGCGCACAGTGCAACAGAAGAGAATAGGAAGTAATCTAAACTGGCAGGATAGACTCTCCTTTCATCCACCCCTTTGTTGTCTTTAGAGGAATATTAATTTTGTATTGTATAATACCAGTGATTCTATATTGTGTAATACAACACTATATTGAATACCATATAATGAAAGTGTTGACAAGACCTGCAATACCTGATCTCTAAGTCAGGTGGAACTTGGAAATAAGTTTATATTCCCACAGCATGGGGGAGTTCCTCATATGGAGTTTCACAAAATATTCATTATGATGTGAGCCATAATGGGATGAAATATGGTATTGCAAAAAACTCTTGTCCATTCCATTAAGATGGTTTGCTGATTTGTAAATACTACTAGGCCACTCTTCATAGGAGGAGCAGAATGATGAAACAGGAACATATCACGTGAAAAATTTGGAGGAAATTAATTGCTTAGGATCATCTGTATGAGGCAATCTAGCCTTCAACAGCCTGCAGGATTTTAAGATGCATTTTCTATGTACCAGTATATCTTTCTGATTTAGTTGCCCTTTTCCTTTTGTTCCTTTCCATTTATTGTTTCTTCTTGCAAGGGGGGGGTTGTTCATCCAAAATCACTACCCTGTAGGTCCTTGTTTTATTAATAAGTAGGTTATAAATAATATCTATTTTTAATGTATTTGGTACTTTTGAGCTTGAATATCTAATAGTGAAGTGTTCTTCCTGAATTATTTTACTTTCTCAGCCTTAGAGAGAAGAGAGAAAGCCTGATCAGTAGCTTTAATGTTAAGTGCGTGTCTTAGTAATGTATTAGAATTCCTCAGATTTGACTGAGGAATCTACCAATCTGAAGGCACAAGTAGATTTATCTACTAATTGGTAGATAAAAGAGAACTGGCTTGTTGTTTACATTGTCATTCAAAGGTCTTGTAACGAGATTCTGAGGAAGAGGCTATTTAACAGAAATTAAGTGATTATTGCATGAGAGGTAACTGCTATTACAGCTGAAACTATCTATAATAAAGCAAAGAAAATTGAATGCAAAGTTCTCATCAAAGCCAAAATGACTATGGCATGCCAAGGGTTTCATATCAGTCTTGCCATTACTGTATATTAACTTCACAAACTAAAAAGGTTGTTATTAGAAAGGTAGAAAAACCTGTAGATTAAAAGAAAGAAGGTAAATCAAGAAAAAATTTTGTGAAGACTCCATCAAACCAGAAAAGACTGCACAAAGGAGGGAGCGTTCCGTACTAATACAAGTAAAATAAAGTATAATGGAAAACATGGCAGATGAGTAACTCATATGGAGCTGTGTTTGCTTTCTAAATTGCATCTTATGTTTGTACACTGGATTCTTAAAGGCCTCTTCCAAACCAAAGTGTCTTTCTCTCAACTTTGGCACAGCAAATGCAGTGTGACTACAATATCAAGATTTCCTTGAAGTATCTTATGGTGCTGCTATTTCTACAGAGCATCAAGTTAGAAGTAAAACGAAAATGAGTACTTAACTGTTTGGTGTATAAAAACTTGTGAATACTTTTTCTTCTGCTTGTCTTATGTCATACATTTAAAAATAACTTGTATTTGCTTGGAGCTTAACTCTGCTTGCTTTTATACTTTATATTCTAGTCATTCTTTATAGAGAAATGTTGTCTGTTGTATAATTTTAATATTAGCTGAAGGTAATAGTTGTTCTGCTCAGGTGATTATTGATTTATTAATATGTTAATGAAATAATAATGTAATTATTTAACATAATTATTAATAAATATGTATTTTTGTTCTAGATTAGTTCTTTTGAAAGCTTTGTTATTCACTTCTATGAAAATATTAAGGAATTTGAAAGTCTATGCACTACCTAGTTTTTCCATTGTGTTCTTTTATGGTTTTATGTACCTGTAAAGTCCAAATGGATGTTCTGCAATGGGTAGATTACCATATTTCATCCTTTTGTATGTGAACTTTCTCTTCTGGGCTCTTCCTTATAGTTCTTCAGAACAGAGAGCTTCAGTGTTACAAGATGTCTTGCTATAAAAAAAGAAAGTTATGATTCTGCTTGGTGGTCTTAGATTATCTTGCTTACTGTTTTTCTTTGATTTATTCAAGGGCGTTGGGAGTTCCAGTGACAGATTATACATTTGAAGACTGTCAGCTAGCTTTGGCTGAAGGACAACTTCGTCTGCCTTCAGACACGTGTCTTTTAGAATTTGCAAAGCTTGTGAGAAGCCTTGGGTGAGCATATACAATATTTATATGTAAGGTGCATTTTTATTATGTATCTAGGTTTATATAGCTTTTCTTTCATATAAGCAGCACCTTTAGATCTTAATAAGTAGAGTAGATTGTAAAATTCTATTTTCATAGTTGAACAAGTGAGCAGAGTGTGTCTGAAGTGTTCATTCCTGAACAGAACTAGAAGCCATCTCCTGAAAAGGGTCAGGAATTCTGTGGGATTCCTCATATTTTATACAGTTGAGAGTCAGTTGCCCTTTCCTGTGACATCTATGAAGAGAGAACAGTGCTGCCATAGCAGTCTTGTGGATTAACATTATAATAGTGAGGGCAGAGGGGTCACTCTTTCCCAAGAAGCACAAAGAAGTGGTTGATCTTTTGAGTAGTTTACTGCTAGATGGACTTTCTAATAAAACTATAACTTAGTATATGCAGTGGCTTCTCTTTTCTCGTGGTGTCAGTTCCGTCTAGCCTTACCTTTCCAAAAAGCAAACAGTGAAAAAATTCACTTAAAGTGTGGAACTTGTTGCTGCTGTTTTCCACTTTTTTCTTCTGTTTTTCCTCTCATCCTAATGAACAGCCACAAACTAAATTTACAGCCTCATCCCATTAATTGCTTTAATATACAAACACCCTTTTCCATTTTTTGTATCCTCACCTGAAAGTAGAGCATAGCTTCATGTTTCCATTCTGTACTTTATTTCCTTTCTCTTTTCAGTAATTGCTTCACCCTCCAACTTGTATACATAAATGAAAAAAAATAAAGCAAAGACATATTGGAGAATAAGGAATGTAGGACAACATGCATTATGCATTCAGATGACAAGCATATATTAACTTATTGTTGGGACTTCCGTCTAAAAAGACTTCCAGTAGGATAGGAGAGACTTCCAAGGGGAAACAAAGATTCCTGCTTTGTTCCAAAGGCTCTGAATTTACAGTACTAAGGAGGAGAATAAAAAAAAAAGCAAACAAAAAAACCCCCACCCATTATTTATTTTATTATGCAGTTGATAATCCTGGGATTCAGTTTAATCCTCTTGTTAAATTGTCTGGCTTCTGTCTGCTCAATTTAAAGCTGTTCTTTCAAATTATGCTTTTCTGGGTTTTTGTTTTGGCCTCTAAAACAACTACTTGCATTTGTGAGGAAGATTCTCCACAACCTGGAAGTTCTCCATCTGGTTTGAGCAGTTGTGCATTGGTGAAATATTATCCTGTCTTGATTTAGATATGTGCCAGCAAGAAGGTTATTACAGTGGTATTTTTCTGGCACAATTGGATTAAGATTGTAATATGACTTCATCTATAATGCACATTTAATGGCAATGCAGTCATTTTGCTGTTTATTGAAAAGTTTTGAGGCCGAGGAGACGTTAAGATCATCCAGTCCTTAAGTAAGTGGAACAGTAAATTGTATCCAGTGGATTTTGCATCCAGTCTTGATACTTGTTTTTGAGCAATAAGATACCTTCAAGGTAACATCCAGTGTTAAATGCAAGATTTTTATAGTAAGGCAAATCCAGGCTTATTTTTGGTTTAGATCCTTTGAAATCAAGTTATACCTCAGTTTACTACACTAGGGAGTTATTTCCGTTCATGTTATGTATCTACAGGGTTCATTAACACTTTCTGTAAAAGTTGCTTAGTCTGTGCTCAGCTGGATGGGATCAAATCCAGAAGCCATGCAGCCACAGCAGGGAGTTCTCATGCTTCATCTAATGAAGAGTTTGGGCTCTGTTAACACAGCTATACAGCTGCCAACTCACAGCTGGATAAAACTCAGCTGCTTCGTACTGAACTCTGTGGTAAAATGACTGCTGTATCAATGAGATCAATTGATCATAGTCTCATCTTCTCAAATTCTTCATTCATTTATCCTCAAGCAATTATGCTTCTGTTGAGCCTGATAATCTGTGTCTGACCAGTGAGCTTATTACTAAGCTATATGCTGTCTTTATTGTAGCTTTCATACATTGTAAATTCTCTGCTTCATTTGATGATTTGTTCCACAATTAATTACCCCACTGTTTAAAGTTACTCTCTACTTGTACTTTGACTGGATCTATTACCATGTTCTAGACATAGAAGCGTGTTTGGATTTTGTGCTTTACTGAAGACCTCTTCGGATATCTTCTTCAGAAAGTGTTAGTACACTTTCTATTAGTTAGTTAGTATAATTAAGTCTCATCTCCATCTTTTTATGAGATACTTTTTATGAGCTGCTTTAAGAGATCCTCAAGTTCTGATTTGAATTGATTTGTTCCTATTGTCTCAAACTCTTGTTCATTCTAATTCCTGCATTCTCTTTTTACATGAACTACAAGGACCTTCTAGCCTAAATTTTTGCTCCCCTTTCTTATGGCAACATGGCTTTTAGGCTATCAGTAGCTCCTTAGACAATTCTCAGTTTTCTGTCAAGTGGTTTTTTAGTTGTGATTATTCTCAGTTTTCATTGTTTTATTTTCTGAAAATTAGAGGTATCTCTCCTCTTTAAGATTTTTCTTTTTTCATTTATTTTTTCTGGGTTTGGTCGTTTGTTGTTGGGTTTTGGTTTGTTTGGGTTTTTTTGAGACTAGGCAACGCTGATATTTGTAAAAGATGGCACATTTTATCTTCCATTATCGTAGTTGGCTTCCACTTTGTGCATCAAAAAGCAGTAAGTATAGAAAGTACAGCAAGAACATAATATGGTATGGTGATGAACACGCATTTTATTCTGAGTGGCAAAACACCCTTTGGTTTGGCAGGTTCTTGATCTGGTGTATGCATTTAGTCCACAGACTCTGAGGTTCTTCATAATTTTCACTGAAGACAGTATGGCTTTGCTTATATCTGCTTCTTTTAAAAGGTACAGTTTGTATCTAATAATATTTTTCAGGTTAGATTTCAGAAAAATTCCTGTGTTCTTGCCTTCTAGATTTCTTGGCCTTCTCAGTAGGATTACTTTTAGTCGGTAATTTTTATCTTTAACAATGGGCAGCAATTTATTTTGGAATTCTTTTTGAATCCTTAACTATCTGCTTTGCTTGCCTGAATATTATTGGCATCTTGTACCCATGTCATGCCTACTAGTGATGTCTGTCCTGGAATTATTTTAGTAAGAATGACCTGAATTAAACAGCAGTTCCATTTTGACCACTACTTTGCAATATTATCTCATCCACAAGGATCCTACTAGGCAATGCCCCTATAGGCTTGTTAAGATCTACAGGGAGGACATAATTACTTCATAGGCTTGGTGAATGTCTATTCTTTCTCAACAGCCTTTACCATCCAAACTATAATGCCAGCTTCTGCTGCCTATGTGCGCCTGAAGTGGTGGTGCACATTGTAGGTAGAGCTTTGCATCCCCAAAGTAATAACCCCTCACAGCTAATTACCAGTGCCATGACTTCAGACTGTTCCAAGATCATCCATAACAACAAAAAAAAACCTCTGGAGGATGTTGTCTATCTGCATTCATGATAAAAGCAATACTGACTGTTACAGGAGGTGATCATGGATCAGGCATAACATATAGCAAAGACCAACCACGATAGCCCCTGCCTTATGGATCAAGATCAGTTTTGCAGCTGTTCAGTATCCTCTCTCCATTATGACAAAAAGTTGCACAGAAGTACATCATCAGACATAAAACTGAGTGCCTTGCGTTTTCCTGGCTTAGAGAACTTTTCTCTGAACTTAGAGTTTACAGTAGCTAGCTACAGGATCTAGCTGTTCTTATGCAACTTCAGCTCTGTGAGACACTATTAGGTTTTTGGCAGATTTCCAGCATGCAAGAAAGGAGTTTGTTCTCAAATGATTAAATACAGCTGAAACTAGCTTTAAGGGGGTAAGACATCACACTTGCTAAAAATAGTGGTGATTATCCTGAAAATATCCTGCCTTCAGGGATCTGGTTTTCCTTGTGAAGGATTTAATGGTCAGCGCTGTTAATCTTTAAAAATGTCCTTTCCATCTTCAGGGACTCGGGAATGAGTTTTTGTTCTCTTTGGTGTGCGCTAGCCTAAAAAATTAAGCAAAACACCACAACAGCAAATAGCATTGCATATAATAAAGCCTAGATCCTGCATGGAAACAGTAGCCAAATAAGCATGATTTCATGGGCAAAGATACCTACTGTTGGCTTTCTAGCTTTTATAGTGTCCATTGGGATAAAAGTAACAATTTTGAAGAAATTGAGACATTCAATCCATTTCACATTGGTTCAGAAACTTTTGTGGGATTTGGAACACTTGAATTAAAAAAAAACTTCAGCATAGTCATGGCCATCCACACATCAATTACTTTTTGATTCTGAAAGGGCTAGAGGGAAGTAAGCCCCCACTGAATTACCAGAAGGACAATGCAGTCTCAAGCTGAAGCAGTAAGTTTGCCTCACTGATCCACATGCTCTTTATAAGATTAACTTGCATCTCTTTCTAGATTTATAAAATCCAAACCACTAGATGTCTGTAAGATTTGTGTTCCATACAAGGTTTTGCCTTCAGACGTTTTAGCTTTTTGGACTTAATTGACTGGTGAAGTGCTGATCTCCCAAGTCTCGGATACTGCTCACCAAACAAGTACTCAGTCAGTTCTAGAACGTGAATTTTGAGTCACTTCACTGCAAATCAAATATCTCTGATTTACAGGCAGATGTTAGATTGCATATTCTGTGTCAGTGGTGGCTTATCTCAAGGGAGGATTTGAATGCCAGCTGTCCTTCATCCTACAGTTAAAATCCATTTTGGCTACTACAGTGGGGATGTATTATCTGTGGACACTTCTTGTATGTAATCCTGCATGTGAGAAGCAGAGTTCTGTGTGTGTCTCAAATCCTCCATGGATTCCTTTGTTATTTGTTCCTGATACTTTTGTGCTACTTTTGTACTTGATCATGGAAAAGGAATGTTTCAGAGGAGTGTTTTGCTGCTCTTTTTATACTGTCTAGGACCAGAACTTAAGATAAGTGTTTTAATGCCAGTATGAGGAATATATGAATGGTCTGCAGGGGCCGTGGGTCTCTGAAAGAATTCTTGAATGTTCAGGTCTTGGAATTCAGAAATACAGGGCTTGGCATGGTTTAGTTTATTTTTGGTAAGTCGGTTTTGGTCATGGCAGACAGCATAGTAGTTATGTTTTTTATGTAAAAGCAATGATTTTTAGGAAGGATCATTTCAGCAAGTGATCAAGGTCTGGAGCTGGACGTATCAGATAATCTTCCTATCAGAGATGCTCTCTCTTTTTCCAGAAGCTCCCGAGAATGCTGGTATTTTCGTGTTACTGAAAGGAAGCTGCTGAGGAGTCCCAGCTCCAGTCTGGGAACAATTCTGGTGTGAGGTTGTGAGTTCTGTAAATAACTGCCTTTCGTTGTCTGCAGTAGCAAACAGCAGAACAGACAACTG
The DNA here is from genome assembly GCA_907165065.1 of Caprimulgus europaeus. The sequence continues at coordinate 67,916,796 of OU015525.1, forward strand.
CACAAGTAGAAGACTTTACTAGCTTGTTTTGTCTTCACATTGGAAAGTTTGGATGCCCACATTACCCTAAATCAGTTAAGAAGAAACCTGCTGATCAAGAATTGGTTGATGTTGTATTAGAGAGGGAATTTACTTTTCCCCACATACCTGTAGCACCATTTATTATGCTTTGAGAAAATAAGATTTATTTTCTCAAAGCAAAAACAGGAAAAAAAAAAGTGCCCAACAAAAAAACCCAACCATGCAGTAGATACCTGTGTAAATATAAAGCTGTTCATTCATCAGTCAAAATCTGGTCTTGCAATTGGAAAGGACTGAGGGGATTTCTGTAGCTGTATTAATTGCTACAGTTTTGTTTGGGTTACCTCATAATGGTGTCCAACTCCAGACTGAATGTGAAAAATGAGGACTGACAAACAGGATCAGCGGTATAATCACTATTATGTAATACTTGACTTCTTTTAGGCAAGATGTATCATGTCTTTCCTGTTCAGTGACATTAGTAAATTTGGAATCATAATTGGTTTATGTTACTGTCCTACAATACAGCCATATTCAGAAGACCTAAATCCCACCTAATCCTCCATGCCTTGTATTTCTTATTAGCTTGTTTCTTGTTTCATATTGAACTGCTTACACATATGGCTTATAATCAAAGTAGGTTAAAGGACAAAAGTTTATGAACAGGGTTCATAAGCTCTTGCAGTAATTTCTAAAACAGTTTAAGAACTAATGGGAGCCTTAAAATTACAGGAATACATTGTTTTATAATAAAGTTACTTAGTAATACTGATTCCAGATTTTGTGATGTTTTTACACCATTATCCTCCATTGCTTCGTTTGGTTTACTGAAATTTGTATTGTTAAAACTGGGTTTATTTTTTTAAATATGCAAAAATGGTATACTTTCTAGGCTGAAGCCAGAAACACTTGAAGATGATCTTGATAAATATGCTGCAAGTGCCATGAAAATGAAAAAAGAAAAGGTTGATCTTAATGAATTTTCAGCATACTTGGAATTTCCAGTTTCTCACACATTAGAAAGTATGTTTGCACTTTTTGATGAGGTAAGAAACATCATGTTTAAAAATTATACTGCTTCTGGTAAACTTCGCTTAGGCCTTACTCTGTTCCAGTTGAATTCACTGAGGTCTGATTTAGGCCAGTGCCAAGTGCTTTTGAGCACTTCACCACAGTATTTGCCTACTGCATTTCCTTTACAGCAGGATAAGAGCACCTATCATCAACTACATAAAGCATTCTTTCAGCTAGAAGTTAAAAGGAGTATCAGTTGGACAAAACTGACTTTCTAGATGCGAAATATGAAGAGGAAGAAAGATGGGTTCAGGCTAAACCTCTGCTGTGGCTTGTTGCAACTGAATGCCTATTAGCTGATGTTTCACTTACCCTGTAAATACATCACTTGTTCTTCTAGGATGCCTGAAACCTGAGCAGCCAAGGAACTTGGCAGATGATCTAGTTTTTCATTCGTCTGGCAATCAGTCAGGATGGGGAAATGGCTGTTGTCTTTGTCTGGATGAGGTGCTGTTTGGACCAAGAGATGGATATGTCCACAGTGTTCTCTTTTAGACCAAAGAGCAGATGTCATATATTCAGGGCTTAAATTAGGCTGCCTTGTCCTCTCTTCTCGGATTTTAATTTCATCCCAGTAATTCAGATGGTTTAGCGTATAACTCTTAAATATGCAAGTTAAGGGTGACAGTAACAGTACTGTCTTCCAAGAATCTTTGAATTACAACTTCTGACTGAGATTCTGAAAAGGGCCTGCAGAGCTATGACACAGGTTCTTACCCTGAATTAATTCCATTTTAGTAAGACTACTTTTGCAATGGTGTACATGATGATCTTTCTGAGTATTCTGCATTTTTAGCAACTGTTAGTTATTTATAAAAGTTCTCAGACAAATTGCAATAGTTTTGAGGTGAGGTTTTCCTTCACAGAATGAAGATGGCATAATTGACATTCGGGAATTTGTCATTGCTCTGTCAGTTGTCTGTAAGCCATCCAAAACTCTGGAAACAATTCAGTTGGCATTTCAGGTAAGCAGCATTTTCTTCTTCTGTGTAGTTTTTTTTGTTGTTGGTTGGGGTTTTTTTTTAGAAATTACTACTACTACCATTAGACTTAACAGAAGCTTGTTTCACATGTCCCTTTAATACTTATGTACATTTTTAAATGACATTCATGGAAAGTTGGATTAAGAGGTCATGTTCAGAGGGAATACACTGCAAGTTTGTTGTGTAAAATTATGGAAGTTTGCAGTTTGAAATTGTTCTTTGTGGAACTCTGGTAGAATCTTTTTCAGCACATTGAGTCTCAAACCTGAAGTCCTTTATATTGATTCCTCTAAACTAAATGCTGATGAGTTGTGCTTAATACTTTTGTAATGTTTCAATCAAATCTTCAATCAAACAACATATTTTAAAACTTTTCCTACACTTCAATAGAGACTAAACTTTTCACTCCCTTTTATCAGCTTGATAAGAGTTTCTTCCAACTTAGTCTTACCGTGTTTCTTTGGTCCTGAAGTCTCTACCCAGACTTTGTGCTTTCCAGAAGGGCTCCTGATCTCGTTCTAGCCTCAGTGGTTTGTTGTAGCATCAGCATAGATGGTTAATGCAGGCTTTTTGGGAACGTGACAGCAGCAATACTTAATGTTTGCTGTTTGGTGGATTTGTCTGACACCTTAATTTATTAGTTTTTAATTAATTTCTTTAAAATTGCTATTTCAACATGCAAAGTCTGCTGCATCCTGCATCATCTTTTCCCTTTGCCTTGAACTCATATGGTCTCTAGTGTTACTGAAACTGAGGAATGCTAACTCTTGATGCTGTCATCGCTGGTGAATGCATGGAGTTGAGAACATTCATTTGCATGATACTACATGGCAGCCTTATTTTCTAAGTGGTTGTTTTCAGGTTCTTCAGCACATATCTGTATTATTTTCTTACTATATTTTGCTAAAGAAATGGGACTCCTGTGAATGTTTAGAGTTCACATGTATCATTCTTACCCTTTGTCCAGTATCAAAAAAATTTGACAAAGGAGGGAGGAACAAAAATACTTAGTTCCTACAGGTACTGTAGCTGCTGTTACTTACTGTTACTTCTCAGGGAAAAGCAGAAAGGTCTCTGCCCTTACTTATTCCATTAGATCTGTATAATGGTGTAGAGAAACAGTCAGCTCTCTGTCTTCATATTGAAATGAACAAACTTAAAGTAAACTTGAAGGCTGCTTTTGGGCAGGATTTCAGTGAAATTTAGCTGTCATAATACATAATGTGCAATATACTTTTACCACCTCTAGAGGAAGAAGAGCTCAGATTAGATTATTATTTTCTTTTTGGAGACACCTAACTTTAAGTTAATAGAACTGTTTCTTAAAATTCTGTTCTTCACTATCTGCTCTATTCTTCAAGTCATAATATATAACTTTGAGTTCCCTGGTTAATAGCAAAATATAAAGTTAACTGTAGAACTGCAAAGAAGTTCTATGCATGTATGAAGAAGGGGAAGCAGCTCATTTTATCCTGCTCATGATGGTCAGAAGAGTTAAAGAAGTCTCAAGCTGGGGGGAAATTTTACTTACAGTATTCTAGAGAAAGAGAAGCTTTTTTTTTTTTAAAGTTTTCTTCCCTCCCTTTCCTAGATTCATGTACAGTGGGATATTCATCCAGCTTATTGGGAGCCACTGAAAGATCTAGACAGTTCATGAATGTGTGACTTTGAACAGTTGCCATCCTTTGCCATGTGTTACTTTTTCCAAAGCACCTTGTCATTTGTTTTTGGGGGTTAAATGCAGTGTTTTTCATAGCTGAACATGTTTTCAAAGTGAATTGTTTAGTATATGTTTGAAGAACTTGAAAAATAGGGGTTACTGAGCCACCCCAATTCTAAAGTGATGGGTAATTAAAAGAGAAGGGCGGATTATGGGAATCAAGTCTCAGAGCAGCACTCCAAGTGGAAGTGCTACACATCCTCACTTTTTAATTGCTAAGGAAATGAAAAAGCATTGTAGATCTTGCCAATATGGCACTTGTGAGCCTTACCATCAAATATCACCTTCTGACTATTTGATCTGTGAAAATATAGCAGGTTTTATTAAACAAGTGTCTTGTCCTTGCCCCTACTCCTTGTGAAACAGTGTGCAAGTTAGGTGCTAGGGAGAAAAAGGCAATATTCCTGATTTGAGCATGAGTTTTGTCTTCTGTGGTACTTACTTTTTTTTTTTACTCCAGTGACTCTTTATTCCATTGAAGTGTGCTGTTTTGTGACAGCAACTTCTGCTTGTGTGAAAAATACATCCTTATGCCTGTTTTGTTCAATCTCATCAGATCCCACCTTCTCAACGATGTAGAGAAGTGAAAAGGAAGTTTCCAAAATGGCATTTCTTTAATGTGATTCAATATTTGCAGTGTTGTCATACTTAAAAAGGAGACAAGGATGTTTCAAAAACTCTTCTGTCTCTATTTCCATTGCACAGGCAAATTGAGTTATTTTAGAAAGGTTCATGAAGTTGTATTTGTTACAGATGTTTTAAAATACTTGAGCCCTTTTTTCAGGGGAAAACATTGTACATATACAAAGACAGAACGAGACTATGAACAACTATTTTTAGTTATCAGTCTTCTGTCAGTAGTAAAGCTAACTGTGTCCTGAGGAAATTCTTTGATTCGGGACTTAAGAATGTGGGAACTATTATTCTCTAGAATTTTAAGTAAGTATTTATAGAAAATTATAGGCCCATGACTTTAAGGAGTAGCATTCTCCTGATTAATACAACGCCATTTAGATGTAGGCATTTTATGCAAACTGACTATTGAATCAGTTGGATGTTGGTCAAAGGAATCTTGAGTTTTACATCTGAACAGCTAGAACTGGTATCTGCTTTAGGCTGACCTAAATATATTTCCTGATTCCACAGACTCTTTTGGAGTTTGGACACATAGCTCAATGGATTAAAAATTATTCTGTGATGTATCTGCAAAACTGTTAGTGTTAAACAGTCTTGTCTCTGAATATCACTGAAATGACAATGCTTAGGCATGTAAACATAGTTTTTTTTCTGAATATAGCAAGCTTTAGTTTCTAAATGTACATAGGTGAACTAATAAACAATGCTGTCTTTACCCAGACTAATCAGAAATCTGTAGTAGGTCACATCAATCTGCGAGCAACTAGAATTTATAATACCAAATTTTCGTTTTGTGTAACTTAGCATGGTGCTGTTTATAGGAGTTAGCGTTCAGCTTTACAATGATTTATCTTGCTGTCTTGATTCATAGCTGTACCAGTCAGAAAATGGAACTATAATAGAAGAGGATTTAGCTCATATTCTGAAGACTGCCATGGGTGTGTCATGGATTGATGTTACACACCTTTTTAGAGCTGTAGATAAAGAAGAAAAAGGAGAGATTACATATGGTAAGTATTTTAAGTGGATCTGAACTGTCGAAAAATGTCAAAGTTGTCTGAACTCATGCTGATATATGAACTAGTTATTTTTTTATTGAATTTTACCTTTTTTAGTTTAGTGATTAAAAGCATTGTAGACAAAGTAATTTAGGTTAAAAAAATAAATTAGTTTCACCTTTACTATCAAACATCACATTTACATGTTTTCAGACATTTTCCCTTCCATGTTAAGTCAGGCAATACCTAGATTAACTCTTTCAGCATATTCTGTTCTGTGACTTACCTGTATGTGAATATGTATTTTTAAGAAAGCTATACTAGTTCTGTCCTGTTGTTTTGCCTCTAGTATCTGTTCCCTACTGCTTCTGCCCTCCCAGAATATAGGAGGATATAAGATTTTCTATTGCCATAATAATTTTTCGGCCTGTTTGAAAATACTTTTTTCCCAAGTAAATGACTAAGGTGATCTTTTCCTCCAGTCTAATGCTTCACAGTTGCTTTAAGGTCAAGCTCCAAGGTGAAGCCTGTGATTAGAAGTAGTGCTGGAATAGCTCATTCTTCCTGCGTTGCCTTGTCTCACATTTGTGGTGAACGAGGCAAACGGGAGCCCAGGCACTTATCTTTGGGCTCTGCTGTGTACAACTTTGATAAATATTCCTTAATGTCTTCAGGACTTGTTTCAGCAAGACCCAAAATGTCTACTTACTGAGATCTATCAGAAATGTTATCTTGTTCAATCCAGTCCTCCCTAGCATCTTAAGTTTTTCAGTTGGACTCAGTACTGATAAAACATTGAGAGATGGATCCTGACAGAGTTGTCAGGATGCTGATTTGGATCTAGACTATCATATTTGTGTCAACAACTACTTCAAGAGATTTTCTGAAAAGGTACAGTAGCTTTTTGAAGAATTACTTAGAATGGCATGTACAGTAAATAATCTAGTCTTTCCTATACGAAAAGGATTGTGCTTATGCTTATTATGCTTAATGTGACTGTAAGAGCATCTTTGTAGTGTTGGTTGTAATTCTTATACTTGTCTTACTTTAGTTGGGCTAACTATCAGAATGACCTTTCCCAAAAAAGACTGTTTTTTCATTGTCATTAATGTGATGCAGCCATTATATATGTTGTTACAAAAGATCCTTGGGATGGGCTTAAAGTGTTCATGTGAAAAAAGGGAATGCTTTCCTGTTCCTGCTGCAGGCCAGACCCAGTTAAGGCCGATAGCTGATTACTCTCTCCTTGTGAGCTGCACAAAAATAATATAGTGAGTTGGATTCACTGAATATGCTTAACTCTTTTGATTCTGATTAATCAGTTTGCACTTAAATGTTTCTAATATATTATTACAACTACTACCACTATTAAATATTTTAAATATAAAAGTTCTAAGTTCTACATTTTCTTCTTGGAAAAGGTCAGATACATCCCATTCTTTTCTTTTTTTAAAGTTGAACTTGTGTGAGGAACTGGAATATAGACTTCAGGACAACTTGCAATAAATATTATTTAAAGAAAAAAAAATTGCTGTATACCTTTTCAAACATTTAGGATTTTTTTTTTTCCCCTGAAAACTTTACCATTTACATGATCAATCAACCTGTTGTACATATGGGTGTTTCAACATAGATGGGAGTGTTGATTTTTGTGGCCTGGACATCGTCAGCTTCTGTTGAAGTTACAGGGTCCGAAGTACTTCAGATCCATATAAACTGTGGATAAAGGATATCCATGTTTTTGTTTGCGGAAGGATGGAGTTGTGTATTGCATTCTTCCCATCTATCCCTTTGCAGCAGTTCAGAGGCAGGGCTGACCTACAACTGCAGGGCCCCTGTGAGACAAATACGTTCCCTTGCACTTTGCAGTATTAAGAAAAACATGTAATCTCAGAGAAGGTTGGCAGAGGGGGAAAGCTTGGGTCGTTTCCTTATTCCACACCAGCCCAGTTGTACTGGGAGGAACTGGGCTTGGCTCCTCTGAAAGGCTGCTTCAGCTGTCATCCGTGCTGCACCCCAGGGAACTCGCAGCACTGTCTGATCATGGGTTCTTCTGGGATAACACAGTGAATTTGAGTGGGCTGTGTGATACACTGTAGGTGACTGAGTGATAATGTTCACACCCAGTTTTTTCGAGTGTCAGTTTACATTATAAGAATAGCTTCCTATGACTTGGATCCTGTACAATATCTTGTGTTCAGAGCATGTCTGAATAAACGGACATATAGGCAAATTGTGACAGGGCTACAAGTGGCTGAATGTTAACACAGAATATTACTTCTTGATGTTAAGGGTTCCCTGTTCCCGCAATAACTAATCTTGCTATTTTTATTCTTATTAGTATCCAACATTAAATTTTTTTTTTCATAATGTGTTACAAATTAATTATCGTCACACAACATTATTCTCTGAAACACTAGGAATTTTGAAATGCTGAAATCTTGAAAGTGGAAGGCAGCAATGACAGTGGCTGTTAGGTTGAAGGTAATTATGAGTGCAAAGCATTAAAGGGCATGTTTGCAAAAGACTTCCCAGATTTTAAGTAATGACTACTCTTGCTGTTCATTGTCCCTCAGCTTCTGCCCTTCCACAAGTGAACAGTGAGATGCTATGTCAGGGCATGTGGTGCTCCTCATGCATTTTAATGCAAATCTGAACCTGTTTACAAGCTAAGCTCTGGTCTGAATTGTTTTAAGGAGGGCTTAGGTAACTCTGTGCAACATCTTGGCTTTGACGATGTGGTAAACTGCTGGGAAACTAAAACAAGCTATGGGGTTAGCATTATGTTAACTGCTGCTATTTTTCTCCAAAGGGATCATGTGATTATACATGTGTAAGTATTCAAATTTAGCATCCTTCTGTTTCAGAGAACTGATTCTGTATAACAACAATTTTTTTTTTAGATGACTTCTACAGATTTGCTGAATTGCACCCACACTTTGCAGAAGACTATCTCTATACTGATCAGATGGGAGATGAGAGTGGCTTGCAGACTGCATCTCTTTCTGCTCCTAATGGTATCTGTACTGACTTCAGCCCTGAAAATGCTGAAGATAAAAACAGCCTCCTGCAGAAGAAACTGAAATAACACTACAACTGTTACCTTCCTCTCCTGGTGAGAGGATTGTCTTTTCTTGGGATTCTCATAAATCACTCCAACAATACAGCAAATACCGGTTTTGTGTGTGAAAGTTCTTCTACCTTAATACCATTCTTTGAATCATATGTACTATATTTAACAACGTGTTTCAGGTTACTTTGGGGAAGGTGGGTTTATTTTTTTCAAAAAAAGTCTTTGAAAGGCAAAAATGTGAATGTGCTTCATTATTAATGTTCATATTTAAAAGGAAGCGGCACACTTATTTATATTGGCTAGTTTCATGTACAAAGTGTCGCACAAATTGTGCATGTATAAAGAAACTGTAGCTACTATGGTGTTAAGTGCACTTTGGTGACTAGTGTTTTCCCTGGTTATGGGGATGTTTATTTGGGGCCAAACTTTGCTGTCCATATTTGCATACTCAGTCTTGTTGATTTCAGTGGGATTATTCTCTTGAGCAAGGCAAGCACATTTTGGCCCTTTGTTTCGGTTTCAGTGAGCAGTTTGGAAACAGTAATGCAAAAACTTGCTAAGGATTACTTTTTATTGTTGAACGACAAAATTATTCCATGGTAGAATGAAAAGGAAAGGCTCCTTATCCCTCACTCCGGCACTTTTCTACTGTAATCTTCTGGATGCAATTAAACATGATTTTTTTTCTAAACTGACATGCCACATACTGTTTGCAAATGTGTGACAAACTGTGCTTTTCTCTTATAATCAATTCAAATTATGTCCATCCACCATTTAAATGGGAGACATTTACACAATTGTCTTTAATCTAGGTTTATCGTGAATCACAGGTTTCTTTTGTAGCAAACCTGTGTATATAGATAACTTAGCATGGAACACATTATGAAAACTTTGTTGTATCAACACAAGTTTGAAAAGGTTGCAGTTCAGAGGCCAAGCCAGTTGCAGAACATCCTGAAGAAATGCTAGTTAAATCTCTATAGCAACATTACATGTACTGCATATAACACATATGAAGCTTAAAATAGTTTAGAACTGTTAACAAAACCAACAAAAAAGCCCTCATAAACCACTTGTGTTAGTAATGTTTCTTATCTTTTGTGAAGCCAGATGCCTTAATTACCAATGGAGGTCTCGTACAAAAATTTAAATTATTATAAAAACACAGAGCTTCACTGATTAGGAAATGTGACAAAAGCCTCAAGGAGTGGGAAGGAGGACTCTGTCACAAAGTAACTCTGATGGCAACTCTCCTTCCAAACAGACAACAAAATACTTTCAAATAATTTATGTGATTTTGTAGGTCTGTGCTAAGATATGATGGTTTTGTGATTAGAAAACTGCTGTTGAGATTTGAAATTTCCACATGTTAGTCATTTAAAACTAGATTTGAAAGGGAGGAATTTTAGCAGAAAGAAATCTGTTTGTACCAAATGCTTTTTTTTTTTTTTTTTTAATAGCAGTAGATGTTTTAAAGCTCATTTTAGGGTATTGGAATGTGTCCTTACAAATCCCAAACGGTATGTGGCAAGTCTCCAAACTGAAACTGGCTTTAACAGAAGGAGTATGGGGGGGAAAAAATGTCCGAAATTCTCTGGGGTATGTGGAGTTAGGTCCTCATTTGGAGGTGATACTTTTTTATTTTTTTCTTAAACTAGGTAATGCATGCCAAGCTGACAGGGTGGCAGCAAACTAGCAGACAAGATTTGAATTAAAACTGATGAAAAATAGGATAAATAGTTTGGAAAAATAAGGCATGTGAGGAGCTACACTTGAGTAGGAATGGTCACCTGCACAAAGAGAGAAGGGAGTGGCTTTCACTGCATAAAATGTCTTGGGACATGGATGGTATAATAGAGTTAACTCATTGCTGCAGAAAAGTTACTCATTATAGTGGGATGCATCAACAGTGTAGCCTGTGAGAAGCGTGGTAGTATTTCTGTGTTACCAAGGTGTGTTAAGGGCTTACCTGAAGTACCTGTCCACATTAGGGCACCTGAGAAAGATGAGGAATAGCTGGATAGAGTGTGGAGGACAGAAAGTACTCAAAAGAGAGATCATAGAATGGTTAGGGTTGTAAGGAACCTTAAAGATCATCTAGTTCAGCACCCCTGCCATGGGCAGGGACACCTTCCACTAGACCCAGTTGCTCAAAGACCCATCCAACCTGGCCTTGAAAACTTCCAGGGAGGGGCATACACAACTTCTCTAATCCAAAGAAGAGGAGACTGAGGGAAAATGTGAAAACAGTCTTTAAATATGGAAAAAGTTGCTGTAGAGAAGATGGGAACAGTCTTTTATCCACGTTGATGGTATAAAAAAGGCAAGATAAGCATTAGAAAAGTGTCCTTACAATACACCTAGTTAAGCTGAGGAGAGTGGCTTATTCCACGTGGGGTGAGGATAATCCCTTTGCTGGAGGTTTTGAAAACAGAGCAGACACACAGCAAAGACTGTGCCTTGTGACAGAAGAACCATGTTAGCATAGGGTCATAAACTCAGGACTTTGAGGGCTGAGGCCTGTAACACATTTCATTACTGCAATAATGTTTGTTCTAACTCACTATCACATTCTGACTGCAGAAATGTTTCAGTAGTTTCCAGTAAGTATCCTTTTTAAAAGGCAATGACTGTGGAACAGCTGGGTTGTGACAGTCAAGTTTCAGTGGCTTGCTGCAATGTCAGGGTAGAAGTGAAAGCTTCCTTTCCCCTTCATCAAACACTGACATGTAAGTTCTTTGAAGTAAAGTATTGCAGATTTTACAAACACATTGTTTTATTTTAACTTGTGATATCAACAGCCCCTAAATTTATAGGGAGACATATGAAGAAATTACTTCAGTTATTTGCAACAGTTTAACTTAATAAATGATCCTTACACAAAAAATGCAGGAGTGTGAAGACATTTGACATTTCTGATGAGTGTTTTACTACTTTTATATAATACTGCTTTCCCTTGCCAGTAAAGGTCTTGCATCTGAATTTTTATATGTTGTATGAGAGGCCCAGTCAAAGCTTTACGCTTTTGTTGTGGTTGAATGAGTATACTCTGTATTTTGAATGTATTTAAAGTAACACAGAAAACCACACAATCCAAGATAGCCAAAAAGTGTCTTTCTTTTTTTCTTCATTTAAATTTCTTCAAACAGAATAAAACCCCATTAAAAGAAAGCAAACGTTTATGAGGTGCAAAGCATGTTTAAATCACTGTCTCCACCACAGTAAGGCAAGTGCTATTTCACATTCCACAGGAGTCTGCCGCTTGTAAGCGGACACACTTAAAAGGCATTATAGGCAATTTGTAAGCCTTGTGGAGAAATTAGGTTGTACACTTAATTTTATATCAATGAATTACACTATATGTTTCAATGCATTTATTGTAGCTGGAATAATCTCACTATGATGAAAAGCAGCCCGGCTTGTGTGTGTGTTTGCTAATCCCATTTGGAAGGTATAAATCTGTAGGTCACAAAGGTTGAAAAGGTGTGCAGTAGGGAGGTGATGCAACCTCTAGTGGCAAAGCTCTGGGAATTAAATAACCAAGCTTTGTACATAACTGTTTATTATAGGTTTGTTAGCTAGTTTAAGCATTGGGCTGGTTGCAATATATTTTTATTCATAATGGGTAGTAAACGTTTTTCTGGAAGAGGGATAGTTGCACTTTAACATTTGCATAGCTTGATAAACTTTCTAAAGCAAAAGTATTTTTATTCATTTATGGGTTCCCTTACAAGGCCATTTTTAGTATTGCTATTAAGTTATTTTTCCTATGTTATATTATCATGTGGTAAGTGCAGCTTTTTGTGTTAACTGTTTTAGTCACATTCTGCTCTCTGCTCCTCCAAAAATGGTATTCTCTTGAAAAAGACTCAAGTTCTCCAACTTGCATTCTTTGAGCACCACGTGCTGTAGATCCCATGATCTTAGAAAAACTGTATAAGCACAGTTTTGCATGTATTATGGCACCGAACTAGGATTTAAAAAAAAAAAAAAATCTGATTAAAAACTCTAACCAAGTCAGATCAGTTTTCCTTTAGGTCAGAGTGGGGGTTGTAAGACCTTCTGAAATGCTGCCTTTCACTTAATGTGACGCCTCTGCTATTTTCTAGCAACACTTTAACAGGTGTCCTAGCATTAAGAAGTTACAAATGTGTTGGCCAAGAGCATTAGCAAAATTTAAATTTGGCTCCTAAAGTCATATGGAAGTACAGAAGTTCCCTGTGAACCAAGTATTTCAGATGGTTTCTTACTTTTTAGGTATCTGAACTTCAGCTAATTTGGAAAATTCAACTACCTAATTAGTATGGCTAGATTATTTACAAAAAAAGAGGAAGAGTAGGTCCAGCAGTTCAAAATAGAAAGCAAGAATTTGTAATCAGTACCACTAATAATTAGTTAATTAAATTTATAATTAATCAGTCCAGCAAAACCACAAGATCTGCTTCACAACTGAGCAGGATCACTGAGATTGTCATTCAGATAATTTTGTAGTCCCAGTTAGGTAGAAATTAAACCAGCTGTTCTTTAGTTAGAGGATGGTTTCTTGAAGGTACTGCAGCATGGTGTAGCCAAGTAATGTCTAGGTCATTGGCAGCGCAGTGAGTGAGGTCTCATCTGCTGTCCCTGCCTTTTTCCTGTGAAGGCTTTAAAAAAGTATTCAAACCATGACAGCAACCTCGTAGGACCTCCCTATAGGTAAAATCCTCCAGCACCACCTTGGAGGAACAAACATGATCGTTCTGTGCTATAGCTAAGGCAGTGAACTGGGTATACACGTTAGTCACCAACGCATTGTGATTAAAATGTGCATAAATTATATAATATTGAGGTAAAACTACCGATAGAATGCAGCAGCAAAGATCATCCATTAGGCGTGCCTGGTCTTGCATCTGTGACCATTTCCTGCATCTCACAGTCATCAAGTTAAAACAGTTTATTTCCTTAGGAAACCTTTCAGGTTTATTTCAATATTGTAATTATTTTGTCTTCTATGAGTGCAGGAATTATTTGTTTTGTAGAAATTGGCTTACTTTTCCCCAGATGGTATGATGTGCTTTATCATGTGTAATGTGATTAAACTCAAGTGGGTGATACCAAGAGAGCAGAGGATTTTAGAGGCTTATAAAATGGAGCAGGTATGTTTCTGTGAAATATGCCGAGACCTTTTTGCAGCAATTGCCACTCCGCCTAGATTGTCTTGCAAGCTTGTTAGGCAAAATAATTTACTCATTGTGTGATGGCAGCAGCTGCTTATTCCATTTTCTTTAGCAAAGTGGCAGAGCAGAGAGTGCTCCTGTGCAGACTAACTTCGGGAAGCCATCTGTAACCAGTAAAGGTGTATTTCTAGTTTTCAAATGATCAGTCTCTGGGAATGGAAACAATAGAATCACCTTAGCACACATAGAACCTGAGTAAGTTATTCCTGTTAATTAGCTTATTTGTTGGGGTTTTTTTTTACCAACATAGTTGTCTTGCTTCTTTATTCTGATCTAAATTGCACAGGCCCATATGAACATCCCAGTTTATCTGAGGTTAGCTTGGGGGCCTTGAAAAAGATGCTGTATAATAATCTGTGGATGTAGCACTAAGCTTCAGTTCTTTCACTTTGACCAAAAAATGTTAGAAGTGAGAGAAAAGTCATAATGTCTTTTGTAATTTTAATAATGATATGAAAATATTATTTTGATGTTATGAATGGGGTCTTATTTCAGAGTGCTAAACAGTCAGTTGGAGAAAAATCAGGCTGAAGTTCTGGTCCTGAACCAGGAAGTTGAAAAGCCCATCAAGGTGAGCATGGCATCAAAGCTTTCACTGTGCAGCCAGCTGCTTCCCACAGTAAAGAAGGATCTTCTCTGCCTCTTGGAAGGATCTTCTCTGCCTCTTGGGCTGGTGAATTCAGCTAGCTTCTGCTGGTGCTGTCTGTTCTTTGTAAGTGTGTTGCAGCCCAAGGGAGACCTCACTGCCTCATAAGCCTAAGTGACATTCATGGGCTCTTATTGAGCCATAAGCGACAGGTGAATATTCAAGTCATGTTATGGTAATGCCACCCAAAACTAAGGGCCCGTGTACAGCTTCAGCTTGTGCCTGCCGTTAGGTAAAGGATTGCTTTTTCTTTTCCCACATCTTAACCATTGCAGGTGTGTCCAGGTGACACCAGGTCTGAAAGAGCTTATGAGATTCTCGTTGTTCCTGTGAAGAATAAGAAATTAAATTTAGAAATATAGTACAATGAAACCTTTAAATTGGATTGACCTCTGACTCACTATGTCACTTTCAGTGTGTACCTCTTTACTTCCAAGTTCCAAATGCAGCATCTGTAAGCCTGACAGCAAACCAAACAAAGTCTCCTCGTGGATACTGAAGAAAGCTGAAGCTCGGACACTTTTCATCCTACCATGGTACTGGAAATTAAATTAATTTGACGATAGGTTATTTCTAAGTCTATGAATGTATATGGGGAAAACCCAGATACATGTCTTTTATTCACTATCCAGCATGAAGTCAATTTTGTATTTTAAATGCTAAAGAAATAAACTTGTAAAGATCTTGTATGCCCTAAGTATATATTTTTGTCCTATGTTTTCTTTTATAATGAAGTTCAAACAAAATATTTCTTATCTTTCAGAAGGGAGGTTTAGGTTAGCCAGTGCTATACTTTCCAGACTACAAAAGCAGTTTTTAAGTAAACATCTGAAAATGAAATTGTATTTTTAATTATGTGGATTAGAATTGCTTAAGTTAAACACCTCTCCTTAGCAATTGCATATACTTAGACAAAAGGCAAAACCGTTGCAGCTGCTTGTCTATATGGTTGGTTGTGTGGTGATTTGTTTACATTGCTTTCTCCAGTTGCTCTAAGGGTGTTAAGATCTCCATGTAAATCAGTAACATTATAAACAGAAGTCAGAAGAAAATTTATTTAGAAGCTATTGACTTTGTTTCCTGGAGGAGGACCAAGACTAAGCATCTGCTAACCTCGTATTATGTACTGTACAACTTCAATGTCGCGGCATTGTGCTGGAAGTATACGGCATCTGCTCAATGGGACCACTTTCTAATCCTTTTTGTAATTCCCAGCATCTCTCCAGGTGTGCAAGACATTTCTGATTTGATCGCAGGTACTAATTCATCTTCTTGGAAGAATAAAATTAAGTTATCAGCAAGCTGAGAAATAATTTTAAAACACGGGTTTGATCTCTTGAATTATTGTTAAACTTGCATTGAGGATATAATTGATATATTTTGGAAAAAAATTGTTAAGTTTTTGAACACGCTTGAGAATTTAAATGCAAAAGCAAAAAAGTTACCTTTTAAAAGAGCACATTTTGGAATTTTCTTTTACCGCTACTGAATCCAGTGTAGACACTGCCATGAAGAGGATGCTTTCAGTTGAAAACCTGTGCTGACAGAGCAGGAAGCTGTCTTCTGGGCACTCACTTGCAAGGTATGACGTGCTTGTTCCATCAGTGGTACAACTTGTGTTGACTTCAAGGCTGCTCAAGCAGACCTGGCCTGTTTAAAGACGCATATTGGCTGCAAGCTTTTTATTATAATAGCCCTTGGATATGCAGTGTAAATCTGTAACAATATATAGTGCTACTGGATAATAATAATATGAATGCATATTTTCTGCTGTAAATTTCCCTCCTGTGGCTCCCATGGTATGTGTACATAAAGTATTACCTTTACACTGAACTGACTGTACTTCAGAACTGAAAAGCAAAAACAAGTAGTGTACTAAAGATGACTGTGGCTTGTGGTTCCAATTGTGGAAATACTTTTGCAGAATGAGAAGTCTAGCTTCAGTGCTACAAATTTGATTTTTATATTTTTTATTAACATGCATGGAAGACTAAGGATGATATTTTTTAAAAATTGAACTTGGTTTTGTACATTTTTCAATGTTTAAAACTCTATGATTTAACTTTACCTCTGAAGACCAGTGATCAGTCAATTCTTAAAGGAAATACCTCAATTTGAGCATTCTTTTCTTATTAGTTGTCCGATCGGTTGAAATGGACTATAACGTGCGATGAACTGAGCCAAATTATGTAGATGCTTAAACTATGCTATATAAGTCGTATGATGATTTACTAAAAGCAAACTAAATGATACACTACAAGTGTTGATGTGCAGTATGCAATCATGGCTCATTCTGCCCAACTGGACATTTTCCTTCTGAATGGCTTGTAAATTGAATTTTCAGCGTGAAGCCAAATTAAAAGTGAAATAAAAAATGTTTGGTTTCCTCTGGATTTTTTTTTTTTTTAAGATTTAAGTTTTTTATAAATAACAAGGTTTACAGTAAGGGAAAAGATACAAATCATAATTCTGGATAAGACTGAGTCCATATATGTTTAGGCATGCTGTGTTGATATATGTTCTCTGTGGCAGTGTGTGTAGGAGGACAGTGTTTGTTTACCTGACAAGTGGGAGTTGTTTTAAGGGTTTTTTGTTTGGGCTTGAGGTGTTTGGGTTGGCTTGTTGTTTGTGTGGGTTTGGGTTTGGTTGTTGTTTTTTTTTGTTTTGTTTCCCCTGAGGATGATAGGGATATTGGCTTCAGTTCTATTTTCTATGCTTGAAGAATACTGAAAGATCAAAAAAGATTCAGAACAGGGGCCCCAGAGGTCTAGAGGACAAGTCTGTCTAAATTAGACTGGAGTAGCTCTGGCTACTTTTATTTATCCAGGAAACAGAAAAGAAATGATCCAACACTCCAGATACCTCCATATGTGAGAAATTAATAA
This sequence comes from Caprimulgus europaeus, assembly GCA_907165065.1. The sequence goes on from OU015525.1 coordinate 67,934,048, forward strand.
CAGAGGGCGGGATAAAAGAATAATGAAGTCCAGTGGATTTAAGCTGAACCATTAATATGAACATTTTTAAGAATAGAAGTGAAACACTGGGGAGGTTCACTGGAGAAATGACATACATTCATCAAGATAGGAGGATTTCAAGGGAAGACTTGTTAATGTTTTTCTTGATGTTAGTCTCTAATTTCAAGGTATGGGGTGGATGCAGATTTTTAGTGTGTTCTTTGTCCCAAGTCAGGTTAGTCATGTAGTGGTTTGCATGAAAGACAGACATCTGCATGTGACAGCAAATATTTGTAATTTCATTCTGTGTAAGAAAAAAGATTGAATAATGCATTTGTCCAAAACAAAATTTGATCTAGTTATTTCTCCTTTCAGTGAAGTCCTACTAGTCATGCAGCAATGTGGCATGCTTTCTTATGAAGAAAAGCTTTAAAACCTGAATTCTTTTTTTTTTTTTTTTTGCTTAAATATATTTTTCCTTTTTCTCTGCTCTAAAATACAATTAACTTATTTGCTCTATACTTGTGAAAGTCGATTACACCAGAAAATGTTTTAACCAATGCCAGGGGATGCTATCAGAATACTGTATGTTTTTCAGAAACGCTTATTCCTCACAAAATGGTAGTGATTGACATTATTAATGAAATATTATAGATGTGTAAATGCACAAAATCCATGCAAGATTTTTTTTCTTCCAACCCAGTTTTTCCCTGCTTCTTGCCAGGGCAGCATGAGCTGTGACAGGCCACAGCTCTGGCTTTGCCTCTGCAGGGCAGAGCCCTCCTCTGCTGCTCCTAACACTGTGCTGCTTGGTTCAGCGGAGAGGTGGTGGGGTCTGAACGTGCCGCCAGCCCTTCCTCGCTGCCGTCCTTTTGGTGTGTCTTCTTCAGGTGATGTGAAGTGCTAAGGTAGCAGCATGAGCCGTGAGCCCTCACAGCATGACCTCTTCTCTTTCCTCACCTTTGTCTTCCCACCTTTCTCCTGTTACTCTCCACCACTTTCTTCTCTGAAAGAAGATAGCCAGCTTCACCTTCCTTCCCCTGTGGTATTTCCAAGCTCCTCTACATTGCAGGGAAGCTCCCCGCTGTGCCACCTTGCTCAGCTTCCGGGGCAGTCATTTGTCACTGCATGCCTTCTGCCTGAAGTGAAGCTCTTGGCTGAAGTGTCCTTGATGTACACACCCACATCACCACTTTCTCCTGGTGGCACCACGTGAGCAGATACTTGAGGCCACCTTTTTTACTCCCAGCACAGGGCCTGGAAGAGCCTCTCAACCTTCCTTGAGGAGCCAGGTTGGGTAGCTCGGGCCTGCAGGAGTGGGGTGTAACTGGCAGCGGGGCAGCAGTGCAGCCCATGAGGGATGGGCACCACTCCCTTCCCTTCTTCTGGGTGCTGCCACCACCTCGGCCTTTGCTCCCCTTGCTCCCTTCCTTTCACTGACTTTTTTTGGTCATATCACTCTAGCAAGGCGCTGTCGTGTCAGACTGTGACACAACAGACTGTGGAAGGATCTGACTCTGGCTCTATTTTTCTTCCCCTGTACCACATCCCAAGCTGTCGCTGCCCTTCTCCTCTCCCCGCTGGCTCCCGGGGCTGTAGGGCATGGGGGCACAGTGACACACCGGAGCCTCCTCCCAGCTGTCTACCCTGTTTGCACCCCTTCCCGGGACCCTGTCGTTGGGAGGGGTCGGCCGTGCCGAGGCGCTGGGGGAGACACACTGCTGTCCCCTCCCGAACGGCCGCACGGCCCGGCCGAACGCCCCCGAACACAGCCCCGTCCGCGCTTCGCCATCGCCCGCTGTGGAGGCGCCGAGGGGCGGTGCCCGCCGCCGCTAGGGGGCGTCGCCCGGCTGCCGTGCCGCACGCCCGTGGGCCGGGGCGAGCACCTCCCTCCGCCGGTTGCGGGCGGTGCCTCCTGCGCCCGCCGGAAGTGACGGGCAGTTGGCTGCGCGGGGGATGCGCCGGCGGCGGGGCGGCCCGTGGCGGCCCGGCTGATCCCGAGCGGGGCAGCGGGGGGCGGCCGCCGCCATGCTGAGCCGCAGCTCGTTCACCAGCCTGGTGGTGGGGGTGTTCGCCGTGTACGTGGCGCACACGTGCTGGGTGATGTACGGCATCGTCTACACGCGGCCCTGCCCGGCGGAGGAGGGCGGCGGCGCGGCGGCGGGGTGCGTCTGGCCCTACCTGGCGCGAAGGCCCAAGCTGCAGGTGAGCGGAGCGCAGCGGGCGGCCGGTGGAACCGGACGGACCCCCGCTGTGGCTCTGGACCCCTCAGGGTGTCTTGTGGGCTGCGGTCACGGCGGGGAGGCGGGAGCGGCGGTGCCTGCCCGGGCCTGTCTCCTCCGTTTCCTCCGTCTCTGCGCTGCTGGGTGCGGGCAGCGCCGCGCTGGCCTGGCTGACAGACGGCTGCGGGACGCGGGGCTGGCGCTGCACGTGCGCCGTGCGGCCTCCCCAGCCGCGAGGCCGGTGACAGGTGCGGGTGGGCCGGCGGGTGGTTGGTGTGAGGTTTGGTGGCGTGTTTCTGTCGGCACGAACGTGGCACGGAGCAGCCCGGCCGCAGAAAGGGGTCGGCTCCCCCAGGCGTCTTTGACTTCACTCCAAAAATAGGTCATTCTGCTCAAAACTGTGCCGTGGCCGTGGCACGATGTGTCTCTGCTCCTGAAAGGAGGGAGGGGGCAGCTGAACGCGATCTTAGTCTTTTTTTGAGTACCTTGTGTATCACCATCATGTGGCTGGGACAGAGGTAACTTTCTCCTGTCAGTAGCTAGAATAGCGCCGTGTTTTGGATTCAGTGTGGGATTTGGTATGAGGAGAACGTTGATAACTTACTGATGTTTCTGGTTATTGCTGGGAAATCAAGGACTTTCCAGCTTCACATGTTTTGCTGGTCTGCAGGTGCAGAAGAAACTGGGAGGAGAGTGAAGGGTTCAAACTGGCCTTTGGATATGCCAGTGGGATATTCCATATCATATAACTTCAGGTTCAGTATATAGGTGAGGGTTGACTGGAATGCTCACTCTTGCTCTTCTGGAATTGTGATTGCAGGTTCGGGATTTTTGCTCCTCTGGGATCGTTATCTGGGAACAGGCACTGGGTGGTGAAGCCATTGCACTGTGCATCACTCACTTGTATTTTCTGTTATTATTATTGTTGTTTTTATTTTATTCCAATTATTAAATTGTTCTTATCGCAACCTATGAATCTACTTAACCATAATCCCCCAGTTTTCTCCCCTGTGCCCTGGGGAAGGTGGTAGAGAGTGAAGAAGCGGCTGTTTGGTGTTTGGCTGCCAGCCAAGTAGAACTGCGACACCGAGGAAATCGGTGAAGCTGAAATGCAGCTCTGCACTCTCAGCATACGGATGCATTAATTTAATATTTCTGTACTCTGATTTTCTATGCTGTGTTTTGATTTCAGTTAAGCGTGTATACTACCACACGGTCAAACATTGGTGCTGAGAGTAATATTGATCTTGTTTTGAATGTGGAAGATTTTGATATAGAGTCCAAATTTGAAAGGTAGGTATCTGAACTACTCATTCTTTGTTTAGTTCTGGAGTATGTATCCTAACTGGTAGTTAGGTGTGTGGAGGTATGCACGAAGACTGTTTATGATAGTTGTTTTGAAAGAGTAGAGTTGTTCTTGCATTCTTTGTTTTGGAGTTAAAGCCATTTTTGCATGTTGTACAGGCTATTCAGTTCACACTTGTTTTCATAAATTAATAACCATATTTGCCATGTTAAGGCAGGAAATATGTTTGTTGGGTTTCAGCCTTAGAGGTGAGGATGAAGTGCTGCTATTAATATTCTTAGAATATTTCATTAATTAAATATTGGTAAAGTGCCTACCTTGATGGAAATAGTATGCTAAGTTCATGTGGCACTGAGGAATAGGCTCTTAGACAAACTTTTATTCCTTTGTAAATCATCTCATAGTTGTAAGAAAGAAAGCTTGCAAAACAAAGCTATGCTAGTAAATGCAGCAGTGCTTTTTCTTCTCATGCTTTTCTGTAATGATTCCAGTGCTAATAATTGTAAAAGTAAAACTCCTTTTCCTGGTAGTTTAGGGTTTTGAGATCTTCTGAAGGGATGTCGGTGCTAAGGTGGAATAAGACTGTGCCCTTAGACAGATTTCTGAGTATAACACTGTATTCTATGCCTCTCTACAATTAAAATTGCTAGAACTACTTGGTTTGGGCTTCATATTTACTGCCTCACTTTTTTTTTTTCTTTAAAATATATGCCTTATTCTTGACTGTCTTGTTGCAAAGTCTCCCAGGTTCTTTCACATTCTGCATTTTCTATAATTAAAGAATGCCTTGGTCTGCAGTTTAGATCATATTAAACTTTGTCTCTGACAGACTTAAAATATAAAAATTATTTTACTGACACTGGAGTAGAGGAGGCTTTTTGCAAAGTTGCACATAGGGGGATTTCTTGGCTAACACAAGGGGAGTGACTTCATGTTTTGGGGCTCCTATCTAGAGTTCTGTGCTTGGTGTGCCATAGCTGAGAAGATATTTTATTAATGCAAAGTGCTTGGCAAAACTTTATGATTTTCTTTTTAAATGTTGCATTGTGTATACAATCTGTGATGCATATTCAGCACACAGAAAGCTGTTTTCTACAAGCGCTGTGATAATTTTGGCCCTGTGACCTATCAGAAGAGGAAAACAACAAGAGAACTGAAGATGCAGTCCTGTGTTGCCTAGGCTGATAAAGGATGAATCGGACTAATATTAAAGTGTCTTAAGATAATAGAAAAACTTTGGAAATGCAAATGGAGTGTATACATTGATCTCATCCAACCACAGCTCATTAGGACATATTAGCCAGAACGAATTGTTGTGCCAGGCAACCCAAATGCCTTGTCTTTTTTTTTTTTTAATGTTCTCAACCTTTCCTTGCTTGCTTCTAGAACGTGTTCAGTGATCATTATATGTAATAGCTAAATATTTCAACATGTGCTATGTCATCTCATAATGTATCTATTTTGTCTTTTAGGACAGTGAATGTCTCTGTACCAAAGAAAACACGAAATAATGGCACATTATATGCATATATATTTCTTCATCATGCTGGCATTTTGCCTTGGCATGATGGTAAGCAAGTGCATATAGTGAGCCCTCTGACCACATACATGGTCCCTAAACCAGAAGAGATCAATTTGCTCACTGGAGAATCAGCCACACAGGTAGGTGGTTTTTCCATCTGTAGATGAACAACTGCAAAAAAAGTAACTTCTAGTGCTAACACTTCTGGTGCTAGAATTTACTGTGCTTGCATCTTTACCCTGGTGATGATATTAGGTAAAAAAAAAAAATAATCAAAACCCCTCTTCTTGCTTGTCAGCTTATACGCTAACAGTATTCCAGTTAGCACAGCAGAGGTAGAGCCCTCTGTAACACTGGCTGCTATCAAAACACTTCCCCAGTTGACATTAAATACTTCTTTAAGGATTCATTGCTTTTGGTAGAAATACTATGTTGTTCTGTAACAATATGATGCTGCTTTGTATAGTCAGTTGGATTCATGGGAAATAATACGCTTTGCTTTGGTAAAACGAAGATAAAAACTTGATTGTGACAGGAGGTCGTAGTGAGGTGGGTGTCAGGAGAGTAAGACAGTATCCTTTGACAAATGCTTTGATTACTCACTGGAGGCAGGTGGGAAATGTAGTGTTACTCAATGAAATACTTGTGAATGGCTCTTGTACCTCCTATTCCAGTGGAGCTTGAGAATTCCACTCTGTTCTTTGGAATCTAAAATACCTGTAGCCAGCAATGCTGTTTCTAAATCCTGACAGAATAAAGTTTAAAATGAGTTGAGGCAAGAGTCCAACACTGAAAGTCAGAACAGGTGATGTCCATTGAAAGAAAAGCAAGTATAATGCTCTGGGGATAAGCATCTACTGAAAGCTAAGGTGATGCTTGGTTTCAGCTCTGCTTTACAGAGCATTTGGAAGCTCAGAAGTTCAAAACAATGGTCTGATCTTTTTACTCCCTCAAATTAATACCATTCATCACCCACATCCTTTGACTGTTTTGAAGTAACATCTGATTATTCTGCAGTCTTTATTTGCAAGTGATTTTTTTTCTGACTAGTATCCATATTCCTGAGGTATGAAAATTAATTAGCTTAATATTCATTCTTGATGAGCAAGGCTGTGAACGGGCACTGAAGTTTTTCACTGTCAGATTGTAGTGGGCCTTTACAATCTATTCTGTCATATTTGAGCAAAATACTTGGTCTGGTGAAAATTAAGGTAAAGTGTTTCTTGATGGACTTTTTTTTTGTGTTATAGTTAACAGCTCCCTATTTTTTGTGAGTTAGAGTGCTATCCTATTCAAAATTTTTTATTGTTTAGAAGTATGTCTGTCTGTTGTATATTTAAAGCAAATTGAAGCAGAAAAACAGACCAATGCTCTAGATGAACCTGTCTCTCACTGGAGGTCAAGATTAACCTTAAATGTCATGGTGGAAGATTTTGTGTTTGATGGATCATCCCTCCCTGCTGATGTTCACCGTTATATGAAGATGTAAGTTGATGACTTAATTTTGCTAATTTTTTTATCATAAACTTACTGCACATTTCTTAAAAAATCCTCCCTGCTTCCTTTGGTATTTTATGTTTCAATTGAAGCTTGGGAGAGAAGAATAGATACTCTTAGCGCTTGCATTTCAGTAGTGACAATTAGTAAGATACTATGTACTAGAATACTGTATTGGAAATACCTTGTTCCTGGGAAGCTCAGAGTTTAAAATACTTTTTTAAGTGGAGTTATCATAATAAGACAAAGCAGAACTACAAAGACACAAGTAAAATGCTACAGCAGACTTCATTTCCCTTTGCTCTCAAATCATACTTCTGGCTTTTAAACCCATTACTGTCCCTTCACCTTTCCAGTTATCCTTCATCTGCAAATTATCTCTACAGATTGCAAGTGCTTAAGTGGCACAGCTGATCTCCTATGACATTTTTTTTCTCCCTCTGTGATTGGCTTTATTTTACTTTGACAATGTGTGTTCCTACATTATGTAATTTTTCTCAACAAAATAGTAAAAAGCAGGGATAAGTTTTTGGGTCACTAAATGCAGGCAGTAGCTCTGTTCACAGCTTGCTTAAATTACTTATAGTGTTAACCATATAAATAGTGCTGCATTGGCTTGTGCTGCTATATGTTGATGCCTTTCTCTACAAGTATCCTGTTATATACAGAAGTAGTTGCTTAATCAGCAGATCCTGGGGTTCTGGAATAGCCTCCCCACCACAGGAGATAAACTTAGCAACTCATAAGATAAGCCTGTAACAAGAAGGGGTTGGACTGGAGTTGATGAACAAGGATATCTTTTCTAGTCATGTTTAGATACACATTAATGCTGTTTTATCATTGCATTATACAGGAAATAGTTTGGATATGAAATAGCCTGCTGCAATTCCACTAGCAGCAGCTTTAATTGTAGTTGTTACATAGAAATTTAAAACTCTTCAGTTAAATAACTGCACAGTATTTCTGAGCCTCAGGTTAATACTTTTCTGTATTACTGTGTACCCTTGTGTATTTAGCATGCAATCTTTCTTAGCATGCATAGAGACTTCTTTCTTTTGTCAACAACTAAAATTCAACTTTCAGGCTTTAAAAAGCTCCTTTATGCTAGTTACATCGACTTTTACTGATAACATCAGAGTGTAGATAAGGGCCGTTCTAGTGAAGAATTGTAAGAATTTGTCTGTCTTGGGGAATTAGGCTAAATACTTTTCTAAGATACTGGTAAAGCAATTGCATGTAGGTCATAATTTTCTAAATGACTTTCCAGTGGCCAGTTTTGTAGAGGGCTTAAAGGCTAATAGGTGTTTATTGGTTTCATGCAGGTTGGTGAGGTGGTAGAGCAATCCAAATGAGTGCTTCTGCTGAGGAGAAGGCAGGGAAGATTTCTGCTGCTTGTGCACTCTCTCCAGTAGTACCTAGCCTTCTGGTGTGCCTGCCAGCCATCATGTCCATAGTCCTGTGCTAGCTAAAGCATGTGCTGTTGCTGACTTGATGTCACTGGGGATGCAGAGGAGCAGGGGAGATGGTGGAGGGTTGTCATTGTTGCAGGAGTAGAGGGATACTTGAGACAAAGGATAGAAATATATGGTAGTAAACTTCAGCACATTTCTCTTCAACAGACTTTTTAATTTCCTCTACCCTTGGTCATGCAACAGCTTCAGCATCATCACAGCCTTTTTTTTTGTTGTTACTTGTTCTGTCTTTCTACAAAAAGTAAAAACAAACTGAAAGGAGGAATATGATGCCTACTAATTTTTTATATAGACATCTCTCAATGAAAGACTCTAGACTAGTGGCTTCTTTATTGCTGTGTGTTAAAAGAAAATGTGTCTGAAAAGATGGTGGGAAATATCTACATGGGTAGATCTGAAAGTGACGAGTGAGTGGTATTTTGAGTAAAAGTAGTTTTCTTTTTAGATCATTACAGTCATAAAATCCATGTTTAAACATCCTAGGGTTCAGTTGGGGAAGACAGTGCATTACCTTCCAATATTATTTATTGATCAGCTAAGCAACAGAGTGAAAGATTTGATGGTGAGTAATAGAATATCTTTAATTATTTTTAACAGTTTTAACAGTAATCTTCAATGTTGTTTTAATTAAAATTTTTTCATAGATTGTTTGCTGTAATTAAAATTATAAATTCACTGAAGAACTCTATCAATGACTGTATAACTTAATGTGGTCAACTGTGGTAACTGCAGAGGCTGGATCTGGGTTTTGAGACTCCCGTCTGACAGAAATATCTGCCAAGCACTCCCTTCTATTCCACTAAAAGATACTTGGATTCCATTAGTTTCCAATTTTGGGTGGGTATGAGGGACATCACTGCAGCAGCAGCAGCTGTGGTGGGAGTAGTCTCATAAAGAAATTGACTTCCTAAACTGATGAAGTTGTGTTAGTATCCCAGAGCGGCTTCTGATATCTTCTAGGGAAATGACCATACTCAACACAGCTGATACTGGAGTTACACTGGGATAAGTCAGGAGCTACTCTCTTACCACAAAATTCACTCATGGTTAAATTTCCTGGTGGTGCTCTCTGTCATGTTGGAGTAACTTCAGCACCTGAAAGCTTGATGTTGCAGTACATACAATGATTTTGTGCACTCCAACAAATCAGGACTTAAAAACTTCAATAATGGAATTACAGAATGGTGAAGTTGGATGTGATGTCTGGAGGCTGCTAGTCCAACAGCCCTGCTCAGCGTAGGGTCACCTAGAGTGCGTTGCTCAGAACCTTCTCTAGTTGGGTTTTGGATATAACAAAGGATGGAGATGCCATAGCCTCCCTGTGCAACCTGTTGTAGTGTTCAGTCACCCCTACAGTTAAAGGGGTTTTCATACATTTAAATAGAATTTCCTGTATTCAGATTTTGCCCAACTCTCATGCAGTTCCTTTACTACAAGTTACATGTGGCAGGCTTTTGCATCTAAACCATGTTCATCTTAGCAGCTCTTAATTAACAAAGTCCTGCAGTTCTTTTCAGTTGCACTGACTGGAATTTAGCAATCAGGGTTACTGAGAACAAAAGTCTTTGGGAATGTCTCACAACTGTTAAATAAGTATGTCTGGATTCAACATTTTCTAGATGGAAGTCATGGTAGATGTCAGCTTGATGCTTTAGACCTTCTAAATTGTCTTTCCAATTCATTAGCTTGAGCTCAGACAAATAATATTGTTACTTAGTGTTGGGGAGAATCTTCTTTAAGAATGTGTACCCCCACCACCCTGAACTTGTTCAGCAAAATAAACTCCTGAGCATTTGTTACAAATCTGGGTAGCAGATAGTTTTTTTAGTATTACTTTAGATATACTTTTGTGATGTCTTTATCAGTGGTCATTGTCCTTTGTTTTAAGTTTCTTACCACAGCTCATTCAGTTCAGTACATTCATATGAGCTTCTAACTGTCATGTACCCTATTTACAAATAAATTCAGCATTCTCATGTTATTAATAAAATCCCTGCAGTTGTCATGCATGTCATGGTTAATGCTGTTGTAACTCACTGCCTTAAAGTCATTAAAGATCCTGAGAAGTGCTGCAAAGACTATTCCATCAAAATGAGTAAAATTCCCCTTCAGCACTGGCTTATGTGACTTCACAGTAGTGACTTGTGCTCCCTGGAGAAAGAGTGGTCTGATAGTATCTATACCATGAGATAATGAGGTGTAATTGAAGAGCAGGAAAGAGTAGTGGAAGATGATGATACAGCTTTTGTGGAGCAAGGTCTGTAAATAGGGGTATAGACACTGTTTGGTATGCCTGACCTAAAGTCATGGAGCTGAAGATGCATTTTCCCTGCTTATGGTAAGTACTGTAGTCTAGAAGTTATGTGTTCCTTATGTTCTTAAATATTCTTGCCAGTGCTGGGGGTTTGGGGATTACACAGGATTCTGATTTAATAAAGAGAGAACTTTAAAATTCATACCACTGAACTTACTTGCTTTGTTTATACACTGTTTTGTAGTAGTGATAGAAGTAATATGTGGTGTCCTGAGGCCATACTACAGAGTAGGTTGTATTGCAGGAGTTTGGTAACTTCCTAGTTTTCAAAGGCTTAGCAACAATCACACTCAACTAGATTGTGTGTCAGCGCTTGTGGACTTTTCACTGTTCATTGAGAAAGAGTTCATTCTTTATATGTTCATTTAATTTGCTTTTGGTGTTGAAGAATTCTTATCTCTGTCCTATATTGCGATCTGATTTTCTTCATATGCTACCCCTAACTCCTTAGTGGTGCTTTGTTTGTGTAGAGTGCACTTGCTGCATGTTACTCACCCACACATTTGCAAAATTTTTGTTTCCTATCCACCCTGCATAGATAAAATTTCTTTTCCTTTTCTCCCAGAAATGTTGATGCTACCTTTGATAGACTGAGAAATTGGAATCAGAACAGATGGATTACAGGCATCCTTTAAAAAGGAGAAGAAGCCTGGAAGATGTTTATGTAGCTTTAGGTAAACAGCTGTAGAATCTTGCCAGCATTCTCTACTGTCAGCAATAGCCACATTGATTTCACCTTGGGGTTTTTTTCCCTTTTTTTCCAAACAATTCAGAGATCCCTGGCACCATTCCAGTTTCTCAAGCTTTTTCTCTTCTATATTTATGAAACTTCCTCAGCTTCCCTTTCTCTCCCTTGCATGCATGCATATTCTGCCACTGTCTGAAAAGCTTATAGATTGAGAATTGTTTGTACCCACTGGAGGAAAGAGTGAATGGGGGAGTGAATGTAATCCCCAGTTCACACTGGACTGATACCTAGGGAGGCTAAAACCATGTTCTCTAACATAAGGATCAGATGAACTCGAGTGTTTTCTTATTGCTATAGAAACAGGTACGGTGGAGAGAAGTTCTGAGATGGGAATTATGATTAGGTAGTAATTAGGAGCCAAGAGCAATAGATCTTGAACTGTTACAGTTCAGAGCATTTGCCTGTCTGTAGTCTTGAGCTGTCTTTGCAAGTTTAAAACATACTACCTGAACTTGTACCTAAGTAGCTGCAGAGAATTCTAACTTTTTTTTTTTCCTTTGTTTTAAACCTGTTTGAGAGCCAGTCACCTATCATACAGAAAGAGCTGAGGCAATTTAAGACTTTTTTTAAGCTTAAAGGGGCCCCAAGTAGTTCTCATCATAACTGAAGTGTAGATGATACAGGAGGATTAGCTGAAATTTATTTTTGTTAGAGCAGGAAGAAGATTCCTGTGGCACCCCATATCCCAAATTTTGCAGTGTAGCTTGCTTAGCTTTAGCTGTGGTATTCTCACCAGTCTGAGCAAGTAGCATCATCTTGCTTCCTCATATTTTGTTTTGGTATGAGTGATTATAACTTTAATTTCTCTCAAAAGCAGCTTCAATTTATTAAAGTTCTGACTATGGCCTTTGGTATATGATTATTTTTTTTTTAATCTTCTAGCTTAGGTAATTTAGCATATACATTCAGAGAAGAGCTGTCAAAAGAGAGAATTACCTTAAGCACAGTCTTCCTGCTTGATCTGAGACCAGCAGAGGGAACTTTACGTAAATGTCTCTCAGGCTTTTGTATACAGTAACAGTGAGGTTACTATAAGAACTTTAACAGAACAAACAGCTAACTTAGCATTTCTTGGAAAAAAAAAAAAAAACAACAAAAAACCAAAGACTTTAAGCATAGTCTAGAAGTCTGAGATCTTATTCCCTTTCAAAAACCAAAATGAACTCTTAAAATTGTGTGATTAAATCATAATGTGATATAATAATTTTCCTTTATTTTTTTAAAAAAAATGGAAATAATTGTTGCAATTTTTCTGCTATTAAAAATGAAACTGTATCTTTTTGAAATACAGGTTATAAATCGTTCAACAACAGAGCTACCTCTTACAGTGTCATATGACAAAATATCGCTTGGAAAACTCAGATTTTGGATTCACATGCAAGATGCTGTGTACTCCCTCCAGCAATTTGGTATGTTTTTTATCTGTAATGACTTTCTGCCAAAAAAAAAAAAAGCAGCAACCCACCCTCAGTTTTTTTTCTGTGAGTACGTAGGTGACACTTAGCTCTCTCCATTTTCTGTTTAGCTGGTGAAAAGGTTTAATGCTACGAATCTTCTTACATTGTTTTTACCTTAAGGTAAAAATGGAAATCAAATGTTGACATGTGGTAGAAAGCAACAGTACAGAGGTAAATTAACTGGGTTTTTTTAAATAGTAATTTAAAATTTTATTTGGATAGTACTATTGTAAGAGTATAAAAGGCCAAAATAGAGGAAAGAATTTTCACTGTGGTTTTCCTCTAGTGTTCTGGAACAGAAAAGCTGGATTGGTGTTACCTCAGCTTTGGTATAAGCTATATACAGCTGGTCACTGTAGGCATATACCTATGGTGAAATACAGGCAGGCACACAAAGACTTTGTGCTCAAGCTGGCCATGAGGAAGGAATCTGGGTTCTCATCATAACGCTTCTGACACTTCAGAACTGGCTGGCCTCTCACTTTGACTCAGTGACAAATTTATAAGGTAATTCAGATAAACTTGAGACTTTACATGCATGAAACTATTAAATTCTGTGTTTTGCTTAAATGTAATGGAGTCTCTGCACACTTTCACTCTGAAGTTTGTGTGTTGTGTTGGTGATGGTATAGCCAAGCTTTTACTGTCTTTAAATACCCTTTCCACTGATGCAGACTTTTATGAGTCTAATCACCACTCTTAAAAATCCACATCTCATTTTCAGGGTTATCTTTGCTGACTTGGTTTCCTCTCTCTAGGCTACAGTTGGCTTCTTTTTGCTAAAGTAAGGACTCGCATTGTAATTGAACTGGTGTTGATGTGTATAAATATAAGATTATTTCTAATCCTCTCTTTTTAAGCTCTACAGACATCAGTTTGAACTTTTTTTCAGGCCAAGAGATCTTAAAAGCTCCTATGCAGTATTATTTTAATGATTCTTAAATCCTTCCTAGTTGTTTTTGTTGGGTTTTTTTAATTTAATGCTGATAGATACAGTATTCTACTAGTTTCCCAAGAGACATATGCAGCTTCCATACTACTCGGTGGTGTTTTTTGTTCACCAAAATTTAGTTATTTTAGTAAGAGGAAGAGGGGTTGGTTATTCACTGTCATCTAATATTTTATTATGAACTTAATAATGAAGGCATTGATTCCTCTAAATTTGTTTTTTTAATTCTACTCTGGTTCAGCACTAGTTTCAGAGTGTAGTATTGTAAGACACAGTACTTGTGTTCACTGGAACTGAACTGAGAGTCTAGACTTTCTCCATTTTTTTTGCAGCCTATGCTTTTCTCGTGTTTTGTTGGGGGAGGGGAGGCAGGTAAGGAATAAGGTCATCCTAAGTAGAATCCAGCTGCTTTTCCATATCTCAGGCTAATGTATATTGACGCTACAAGGATGTCTGTTTAAAATAACTGTCGTGAAAGAGTCAAGTAACTGCTTATTCGGAGTTTGTGTGGGGTGTTTGACCACCGTTATTTCTCCATACATTTCTGTGAACATCCTCAGAGTGGCATAATCAAAATTTTCATGTTCCAAGTCTTGGCTGTCTTGTGATAGACTTGTATATCTAGGCCTATCATCCCAGGAGTTGCTCTTCTGCCTTGGAGAAGAGCTTACCTAAGATGCTGCCTGTTCTCTCTAAGTATGCAGATAGTGAAATGTGAGGTTTAAATTTTTCCTTTTTGAATAATTTATGAAAAGGTCACCTTGGATTAGTAGCAAAACTCCAGATTCACTTGAAAATGGGTAAGTTTGAATTCTTCCAGCTGCAGTGCAGGACAGCTAATATGACAAAGTAAAGTGGTACTGAACTCACCAGTGTCATAACTAGCACTGTTGCCATAACTGCGGCATTGGGTATTTTCTGAGAATGGTAGACTTCGGTCACAGTGGCTGGAACTTTCTGCTTCATGAAGAAAGCATCTTAACACTGGCTGAAGGAGTACAAAGGGATGCTCTGTCTTCTGGAAAACACACTCCTTGATGCTGGCAACCATATTTATCATGGACAGGCTCTTTTTTTGAATTAATGGTTGTCCAGTATATAACAAGATAGTAACACTCTTCCTTTCAGAGATTTGATAAGACAGTAGAGAATATATATTCAGCATGCAGTTTCTGCTTTCTGGAAGCTGCTTTGCCTTTTTCCATTTATTGAAGAGAAACTTCCAAGTTAATTCTGCTAGAACAGTCAAAATAGTTGATACCTAATCAATCTGGGGTCTATACTGATACATATATATATAGCCTTGTTTCTCACTGACCTTTGTTTTCCTCTACAGTGTAGTCCTTTTGTTATTTTTCAGTTTTTAATGTGAAGCTCACTTTTCTTACTTATCAAATACAAGTTCCAAGGGCAAGGTGAATAATCCTTTTTCTTCCCACTGAGGCCAGAATGACTTCCTGTGTCTTGCCATTCGTGTCTCTGATGTTCAGCTTCGGTTGTAGTTACACAAGATGTTAAAGGCACTTTGTAACTGATAGGTTTTGTTTAAGGCAAGCCAAATAACTTGCCAAAATATGGGTAGACTTGAGTTTTACCAATAAAGCTGCCATCATGTTTTGGATTTAGGATTTCTTAACAAAACATGTGCAGGTGACATAAGATGCCTTTCAAGCTGGACTCAAGCATAACAGCAATTAACTGTCTAGTACTTCTGACATAGTTACTTGTTCTTTCTCTTAGGGTTTTCAGAAAAGGATGCAGATGAAGTAAAAGGAATTTTTGTTGATACTAACCTGTACTTCCTGGCTTTGACATTCTTCGTAGCAGCATTCCATGTAAGTGGAGAAACTTTGGGGTTTTTTAAGAATTACGGTATATGAGGTAAAAAAGGAAGGGGGGCTGAATTTCAAGTCTTTGATTTATTAAGTATTGTTCTTTGACATAGTGATTTCAGTAGAGCAATGGAAGTGTTTTCTGGTACAAGTCAGCTGTATTTCCAATACAGAGTTAATATAAAAATCTCAAAGATGGGTATTTGAGATAACTAGATAGAAACTAACATTCTTGACTGAAATATAAAACACTTAATTATAACTTTTTTTAGCCATAGTTGAACCAAAGCCCCTAGAACTAATATGCCCATCAATTTTGTTGAGTTGTCACAAGGTTTACTGCTGCAGTGGCATACCTGGGGCACCAATAGTAGGGTTTGAGTCTCTGACTTGTAATCCCTCAGAAATTTAGATCAGCTGAACTCAACTGCTTCAAAAAAATCATTGCTGTCAAGTACAGAGCCTGTGGCTGTAGCCATGGTTATTTGTTGTTGCTGTGTCTCTCTCTTAGCATTGTGTGTGTCTTGGTTTAAATAAGAATCTTTGTTTTAATGAACAATTTTTTTTAGACTTCACTGTTCTTCTGTCAACACTTTTGTCATCTACGATTGTAATCAATACCATTCCTGTATTCTGGGAGAGATAAGAACTTACTGGGCATGTTTCTTTATACTTACATTACATAAAATTAATTTAATTGGAAAGCTTTAGACTTCCCACCCATATTAATTTATTTTTTCCATTCTTTTTGTCTTGTTGTAAGATATCTGTAGACTGGGACTAGCTCTTCTGATGTTTTTTTTCTTTTATGCATCATTTGCCCAAATTAACAAAAATATATTTTTTCATTAAAATTCTCTGACCCAACAATTTCTTGAATCTGTGCTGCTCTTTTTAAGACAGCCTAAAGGAAGTACTGAAAAATATACTGAATGAAAATGCTGAAAAAAATACTCACTGAAAAAAATACTCACTACAAATAAATTTAATGCTAAAATGTCCCTGAAGTTTGGGTCAAACTCTTCATGATGATCTAGAGAGGAAGCCTGACTTGCTGTGTTGTAGGATTTTTTTAAAAAGCTTTGGTACTCTCCAAGCCTAGATTGACTATCAATCCAATACAAAGCACTTCAAATCTAATTTAGTGTGGTTTTTCCTGTTCTGTCAAGGAGGTGAGCAATTCCTCAAAGTCCTCATTCTTCATCCTCTATCTTGTGTTACCCTGTATTGGGTCACTAACTTTCTTTCCTGTACACTGCATTGTGCAGTGTTGTAGTAGTAGCAGTATTTGGAATTCATCCTGTAATTTTGCACTGTTTTTAGAGCTTGGGCTTCTAAAACAGTTTTTCTTTTTAGCTTTTATTTGAAATATTTAATTTTTATTTCTGAAGATTCTAAACCAGGTTTTTCTTGAATTCCATCTTAAATGCTTTTTCAACAGTCCAGCTGGCAGTCTCTAATTGGTGCACGTTTCAAGCAAATGAGTATGTTTCTTGCTATTTGCAGCTTCTCTTTGATTTCCTTGCATTCAAAAATGACATCAGTTTTTGGAAGAAAAAAAGAAGCATGATTGGGATGTCTACAAAAGCAGGTATGGGCTAGAATGTGGAGTGTTGTGCATGTGCTATGTTATATATATTGTGGTTTTAGTTGTACTCTAAGTTGACACTTTGTAGATTCACTGACTGCGATGACTAAACGAGATGTTTTTGTGTATGAAAAGATGACAGCTAACAGGCTGGTTCTGACTTTGTTAGCATTGTGCTCAAGTATCGTTTGCTTTTAAGCGCTCCTGTTGCTTCCAAGGTTTGACTGTCTTGCAGTTGAGAATTAGTTTAATAGTAAGTCAGTTACCATACTTCCATTGTCGAAGGGAGAGAAAAATCCTGTGGATAGAGAGAATGTGCTCTCGTGGGCAATGCTGTCCTGCGAGTCCCAGGCATCCCTTGTAGATAACTACAGGTTCCAGAATATTTGGAGGGGGAAGCGCTGTAGTGTGACGCTGATGTTTGATTTGGGCTTTGATGTAAACAAGAGCAGTAGAAGCTCCTGCAGCGGCAGGGAAGAGCATGAGAGGGTTGAGTTGACTTGAATGTAGGAAAGATAAGAGAAACATAGTGGTCTGATACCTTATCAAGCCTTCCTAGAGGCAGACGAGGGTAGTAGCCAGCCCTGGACGCTTGAGGTTTAACACATCACTCCCCAGCCTTGTTTATTGTGCTCATACTTACTGCTTTTTTTTCTAAGAGATTTTTCCATTCTGATTGTAAACCAAAATGATAAACCTGGAGCCACTTGACCTTCAGCTTCCTCAAGACAAGAATCATGAACGTAGTTCATATTAGTACTGATACGTTAGTGAATTGCGGCAGTACAGCAGTCTTCCTTAGATACTCTTATTTCCTTTTATCTTTTGTGATAAGGGTTTAATAAAATATTTTTGTTCCTTATTTGCCTGGAGGTATATAGATCACTGATTGTTTCTAGGACTACTTGATATATCAAGATGTATATAGGAGAAGTTCATGCTTAAACTACGTAGGACAATTAAAGTAAATAGGCCAACAGTCTTCTGTCATTTCTGCTGTTCATTTAAATATTACTAAGCCTTTCATTTTTTTTTTTTTTATCTAGTGCTTTGGCGGTGCTTCAGTACTGTGGTAATATTTCTTTTCCTTTTGGATGAACAAACAAGTTTATTAGTACTGATCCCAGCAGGCATTGGTGCAGTGATTGAGGTGAGTTCTTAAAGCTCTGGAACCAAATACCTGTGTTTGCAGCAACATCTGTAGTTTATTGTAGAAAAAGAATGCTAAACTAGTGTCCTGGTTTTTCTGGAAAAGTAGTGCTGTATTTGCTGTCTTAGCAACATTGTGTACCTGGCTTTTAGTGGTAGAGGAGATTGTGTCCCTTTATCACATAAGTAAACTGAAAGTACCAGGTTTTTCTGGGATGAACCAGCTGGTATTGTGGAAACCAAACATAGAGCTATGCTGAGGTTCCTTCCTGTCACATCACCTGATAGGCATCGCTCCTGACCAGGCATGTGTAACCACATCAACAAGCCTTCACAGAAACATTTATCAAAGCGCAGGCTGTGTGCCATCAGACAGTGCTGCAGGTCTGCACCTTTCTCCCTGGGCATGACTGAGGTGCTTGGGGAAGGAGGGAAAGGAGGAGACTGCTGGCTGTGTTCATTATTGCAGCAAACCATGTCCAGTTGATGGGTTGCAGGTACTGCTTAGAAGCCTGCTTTATATGTAGTAAAACACAAAAGTAATGGAAAGGGGAGATCTCTCTATCTAGTGTTGCTTTTAGATCTATTTACTTCTTACTATTTAAAAATAAGTTCAGGACTTTCACATGGAGTTTTTGACTACGCATCTGTTACAGTTGCAGATAATCCCTGTGGAAACAAAACAGTTTGGAATTTTTAGTTAGTGATTAAATTGTTGAATGCAAAGTCACAAAGCAATCCTTAAATTTCAGCTTATTGTATAAACAGATTAAGCTCTCGTGAAAGCTGTGAACAGTGGTGTCCTAAATACTACCATTCCATTGACAGCAACATTATTTTTCAGTGAGCTGAGATTTTTTAAGTCTGATGTATTTCTGTGTATGTTTTCTGTATCAGATTTGCTGGTGGTTTTGTTGCTATAAATAGAAATTTAGTCTTACATTTCAAACTTTCTTTAGCTATCTGAAATTTTAACAAAGCTTCAGGGATAAAAATATATTCCAATAACTATGCTACTTGTTTTGTAGGATACCTTTTATTTTGAACCTTGAAATCTAAATAATTATTTAAAAATCCTTGAATCTAAAAAGTTCAGAAATTCAAAAGTGTCAAATGATTTAAAAGTGAATCAGGTCAAGAAGAGTGATGTTTTTTTTTGTTTCTAGTGGAAAAGAAGAAATAGTCCTTGTCTCTAAATCGTCTTTTTTCAGAAGCTTTAGTGGAAACCAGATCAGCCTTGTATGGTGGTAGGGTAACACGAAT
Organism: Caprimulgus europaeus; assembly: GCA_907165065.1. The sequence continues at coordinate 67,953,367 of OU015525.1, forward strand.
GATCAGCTGTGCTGCAGGACTTAAATTCAAGTAAAACTGTTAAAATTTTGCATTTCTCTTTTAAAAAAAGATGGATCTCTTGCTTGGCAGTACCTAAGAACAGACAGATCCAGATCTCATTTGGTCATTGTGCCTGCCTGAGGTTGTTCTTGGGGCTGCCCAAAGATCTGTTAAATGGAGCTCTCTCAGATCTGTTGTGCCTATGACTTTTTGGCTCCTGTCGTCTTTCTCGTACACCTTGTTTTCCAGTCTGTTGCTTTTGGATTGCAGGCTAGGGAAACTGGGTTGAAAGGATTCTGTAGGAACACTGTGTGGGGCACTTCACATGGAAGGGAAATTTTCCGTAAGTTCTGTTGAAGTAACATATCTCTCCTCTCAAGTGATGGTGAGATAAAATGGTTGTCTCAAGGTGAGAATGAACATGCGGACTATACATATCAGAAATTTGTCTGCTGGGAAGAGCTTTTTCACAACTTGTTCTTAACACCTGTTTCTCATGCAGTAGTAACAGCAACATTGCTTCTGTAATAAGTAATTTTCTCACTTGCATTAGAGGTGACAGTAAGGATCATCTTTACTGTATTGCCTTTTTTTGTTTGGAAGAGAAGGTGGGTGAGAAGAGAATTCGAAGTTAAAGAAACCTAATCCACAGAAAAGCTTCATGGAGCATAGGTCTCCTGGTGACCTTACTGCATTCCCTAAGTTGTTACATGTGTATAGCAGGGTGGGTACATGAGTAAATTTTCAGGTAAACTGAACTTTTGGTTACATTAGGGTCAAGCCATAACAGTACAGTAAGTAGCCAAACAATTCACCGGATTCACTGACTTCTGCTTTGTAGCCTGCTACTGAAATATAAGGACCATAGAATCGTAGAATGGTTAGGGAAGGAAGAGACCTTAAAGATCATCTAGTTCCAACCCCCATGCCATCAGCAGGGACACCTTCCACTAGTCTAAGTTGCTCAAAGTCTCATCCAACCTGGCCTTAAACACTTCCAGGGAGGGGGCACCCACAGCTTTCTTGGGCAGCCTGTTCCAGTGTCTCACCACCCTCACAGTGAAGAATTTCTTCCTAATATCTAATCTAAACCTACCCTCTTTCAGCTTAAAGCCATTTCTCTTTGTTCTGTCATTAACTGCCCTTATGAAAAGTCCTTCCCCAGCTTTCTTTTAGGTCCCTTCAGGTACTGGAAGGCCGCTATAAGATCTCCCCAGAGCCTTCTCTTTCCAGGCTGAACGGCCCCAACTCTCTCAGCCTGTCCTCTGGAGAGGTGCTCCAGCCCTCGGATCATCCTCGTTGGACTCGTTCTAACTGGTCCATGTCTTTTTTGTGTTGGGGGCCCCAGAACTGGACACAGTACTCCAGGTGGGACCTTAGGAGAGCAGAGTAGAGGGAGAGAATCACCTCCCTCGACCTGTTTGCCCACTTAATCACTGTTACTTCTGAGGCACCTTCATTTGCAGACCTCAGCTGACCTTGAAGACATGTGAAAACTTGCTTGGCAGGTGGTTATTGGAGAGTTCTCTAAATGCCTGAGCTGGGATGCATACTGGTGCTGAGACCAGTTAACCCCCACCTAAGCACTGCAATCCAGATATCCTGGAAGGACTATGTTATTTCACTTGAAGTACATGATCTGATATGGAGACTTAATATTGCATGCTCCCAAAGCTGTACTTGTCTGGTGACACAGCATTTGGTTTGTAGAGAGACACAGGCAGTGTGCTGCAATCAGGCTGTTGCTGCTTTATGCAGTGGGTGCTTAAATTGTGTATTCTGGGGTCTTGATTATGAGTATCTGAATCCTGCATAAAACATTCCTTTGGATAATTACTTATGTGAACGTTTTGTTTTTGCTATTTGCAGCTCTGGAAAGTGAAAAAAGCTTTGAAAATGACAATCAAGTGGCAAGGCTTGAGACCCAAAATTCAGGTACAGTAGACATTGAGCTGTTAATGATTACACTCTCAAGCCTGATGTCTGTTTCCAGGTTACTGTGCAGCTTCGCTTTCAGAGAAATTAAGATTAAAAAAAAACCTATAAAAGTTTCCTATGTATGTCTTCTCTTTATGGATGACTTAATCCAAAAGTTGGATGAGGATTTTCAAACTTAAAAATTTGATCAATTCTGTTGAAGCAGCAGCTATTTGTATATATTTATGGTGCGAGAAACCAGAACGCCTCTGTCAGTGCTGATAAATCTTAACGGGTGCCCGTGCTCCTGCCACTGTGTTAGAAAGGCACTCTTAACTGGCATCATGATTTCAAGTAAGAAACTTGATTTTTCTTGAAGCTATAGATATAACTTCTCCATTGTGAAACTAATAGAAGATGTGACGTGATCTGGGGACAGGACAGTCTTTGACAAATCCTCTGATTAAAAATTTAAGTCCTGAGACTGTTTGCAGGACATAAGTGGCAGCAGGGATTCCAATTAAGCCAGGTTGTCTTCCCATTTTTTAATTTACCTGACTGTAGTCTTTTTCACCTTTATATGTATTGCAGTTTGGTACATACAGTGACTCTGAAAAGAAAACTGAGGAGTATGATACCCAGGTAAGAGGGGATCCTGTAACTTCTGATCTATAAAGCCTATATATGTGGCCTTTTTATTGCTACAAGTGTATTTTCCATTTTCTCACAGTTGTCAAGTGGATCATCATCTTGTAGATGATCAGATAGTGAAGATTGACTAATAATTTATTAAAAGAAACAGTGAAATAGTTGTTTTGTAGCTGAATCTGGTTGAAACATTTCTCTGAGAAGGAGATTGCAAGTGACTTATCTGAAGAGAAATATCTTAAAGGATCTTCATTCACAAATTTCAGAATTGGTATTTATGCTTGTTATGTATACTGGAGAATTGTTCATGTGCTTCCTGATTTCTGAAAGGAGTTGGAAGAAGTCAGGAAGTTAAGCAGAGAGCAATTCTTAGACTCTGATATTCATGTTGCCTCTTGTTGCTTGTGCTCGAAGTGGTGATCTGAACTGAGCGTTGGAATTTGCACTGCCTTCTCTAGAACTGTAAGCATACCGGAAATAATAGTGGACATGTGGCAACAGGAAAATATTTTCAGGAAAAAAAATTACGTGGCTGTCCTCTAGTAAATGCCATGAACAATCTGCTCTATATAAAATGTGAACTAACATTGTTTTCATTGTTTATTAGGCTATGAAATACTTGTCATATTTGCTCTATCCACTGTGTATTGGAGGTGCAGGTTACTCCTTGCTGAATGTCAAATACAAAAGGTACTGTAAATCTATAAATGATCTTATACAGAATTTAAACATTTCTCATTTTTTCTATAGTGATTAATTGGGAGATGATGAGCTATGAAAATCAGTTATTTTAGTTTGCTTGATTCATAAGCCAGGAACTGGAAATTTCCTTGCTCTATAGGATCTAAAGCTGTTTTTTTAACATCCTGTAATTACAGGCTGTTGTATTTTGCAAGTAACCTGATATTACTGTAGTGTAGAATTCAATAGCTTGCATAGACGAGTAAGCTGTCAATCAGAAGAGGAGGAAGAAAGCTGCCACTGATGTTCAGAGAACTGATAAGGTGACAGAAGAGATGAGCAGTGGTTGAACCTGTCCAATAACAGAGAGAAGCAAAAACTGACCCAGTTTTTGAGGTTCCTCTGTTGTTAAATGTGATAGCTAGGATGGCAAAGAAGCAAAAGCATTTTCAAGAAAGGATCTTGTATTCCTTCACAGCCATGGACTTACTGCAACATACCGATACTTCAGCAAGAGCTGAAGACTCAGTATTTCATGAAAAGGTGAAACTTGTCCACTTTCACACAAAATAATACAGCTAGTTCATTTTGTATTGGAGAGATGCAAGCAAGTAGACTACTTTTTTTTTTTTTTTTGAGTAGTCCTTAGGCCCAGAAGGGATGGGGAGAGCAAACAGTAGCATAAAATACTACCAGAAGGAACTACTGTTGCTGCATACATGAGCCATAGCACTTGTACTAAAAACTGGGGCAATTTGGGGGCTATTAGAAAAATAGTTTTTTCAAAAGGTTCTTGTCTTAGTAAGGAGTTAACAAATAAGCACCATTTAAAAATTCTGCTTTTCTTGCAAAATTATTCATTCAGTACTGCAAAATACTATGTGCCAGTTTTTCTATAAAATGTAGCTTAAGAAAGTGAAAACAACTCATGTAATAGAATTTTTATCTTTGTTAAATCTATTTGTAAGGAAATGTGACAGAACAAGTAATCTTAACAATGGATTATCCTTTAATCTTGCAGGCATTTTCTTATGCATTTTTCAGATGCTTGTGGATTACTGAAGTGCTGACACAGCTGTAGCATTACTATTAACATGTCACTAACACAGCACTGCAAGTTTTATTTTAAATTATATAACCTGAGCATCACAGTTACTAGCTGTTCTTACTGTTGCAAACAGAGATATGGAATTTGGCCAGTATCTGTAGGGCTACTGTTATTTTCCTAAGATTGTGCTTCATTGAACATCTGGGAAGGGTTGTTAGATGTAAGGAGGGAAAAATGTAGATTCCTTGTATTTAAGTGCCTACTGTAGTGATTTGCACTGAATGGTATTTGTTGTCTGAAACTTGATAAGTGCTTACAGTGCCATATTAAGTGTTTCTGTAGTATTTAGCATACAGTGTTACCTTTGCAAGCCTTAATACAATCAAGGTTCAGTGTGCAGTATTATATGATGTCACTTTGAGTGCAGAAGTCTTAGAATATTCTGGAGAAGTATAAAGCAGTTGATAAAACTCTCCAAACTTCTTGTATGGACTGATAAGCGTCCTTATTTTATTAAGTTTATTGCTTAAACTATCTTCTCCAGAGCCCTTCCTAATCAAAGGAAGATGCGACCTATTAAGCTCCTGTGTAAATTCACAGCATAGCCATTTCTTGCAGTAGTCAGCATACACTCATGTAGAGGATGTATTACAGGTATGTATTTTTGGCTGAGGTGAAAAAAATAACTGGACTGTCTTCTTTGTTTGTAGCTGGTACTCCTGGTTGATTAACAGTTTTGTCAATGGTGAGTCCCTTTGCATGGGTTTGTTTTTTTCTTTCTATTCATATTTCTTCAAATGGAGGCCAAGACTCAAAAGTAGAAAATTAACTGCTCTCAGCTGGATCAGTGTAATACAGAGCAGTAACTTGACTGTAGGTCCCAAAATTGTCAACGTGATTGGGAAAAGGAGAAGAATCAACTCAAAGTGAAACAAAAGAATTGCATGCATCTTCTCTTTGTAGGAAAATGAGTGTAAACCTCTAATTGTGAAAATATACTTGTGTGTTGTACTTCTTTTGTGCATTTGTCTGTAAGTTTTCCATCTTTTCTCTTCAGGAGTGTATGCTTTTGGATTCCTGTTTATGCTGCCCCAGCTGTTTGTAAACTACAAGGTAAGATTGAAAAGTGATAAAAGCCTACTTTTGCAGTATCTTCTAGAATTTATTACAAATATATATTTTTAATCCTAGATGAAATCTGTGGCGCATTTACCATGGAAAGCTTTCACATACAAAGTAAGTAAAGCTCTAACTTAAAGATTGATGCAGTCATTTTGGAAATAATGAAACATCTTAGTATTATGTAGCATAAGGCTGATAGTGCTTTGTTTGTTCTAGGAACTAAACTGACAAGAAAACCCAATTTGTTTGCAAATGTCAAAAAAAAAAGAAACATTGATTTCCATTTTTCATAATGACTTCCATATACTAAGAATACCTGTGTCATAGTTTTGATGATAATATTGTTTTTTCTACTGTCAACTGTCTTACATGGGTGCAGTGTTGGTCCTGCAAGTAAACTAATCAATCAGTCTCAATTTAATACATTATTTTAGGAAGAGAAAGATTATATTAACAAAGGATAGTTCTCAAGAGACAGATGGGAACACTAAGAGACCTTATAGAAATAAACTTCTAGTGTTTCAGACATATGCTAGGCAAATCAGCATGTTTATTAATAGAGAGGAGTAAAAGGTATATTAGTGAAGTAATTTCACAATTTTACTTCAGCAACAAAATAAAATAGCAGAGCAGAGACATCAACAGTTAAATAGACAACAAAGGGACAGTATTCAAGCAAGTAACTTTTAAAACAGTAGAATTCTCTTGCTGAATAGCCTTTTCTTACAGAGCATTTATGATTCCTGTTAAAATGCCAGAGGCTACCCACAACAAAGGCTTGTGTGTATGTAGGAAGTGTATGTATGATGTTTTCAATTATGTTTAACTTAGTGGTCTTTGGAGAGGGTAATTTACTTTTTCCTAGTGGATATTTAAAGTTACTTGCTCTCTTCTGCCCTTTGAAGACTGGAAATGGTCTGAGGTCTCATCTGTGATTGTTGTTTTAAAGAGATTTGTTTTTTTCCTTAATTTGTACTTTTTCCTTTTTTGGAAGATCTTGGCAAAAATGAAGATGAGTCTAATTTTCCAGTTTCTGTAGTCTTTATGTTTATGCTCTTTATACTTTTATAAGGGGTACCTTCAAATGAGGTAATCTCAAAAGAAAACTAGCTAAACTAAATCCTGTTAGATGGGCTGCCTTGATGCACTCCATTTCAGTGGCTCATGAGGACTGCCTAAACGCCTGGAGGATGGAGCATTTAGCTTTTTCTTCCTCTCATAATTGTAGGATCACTCACATGGGTGTTGACTTGGAAAGGCTGCCTTTTCCAGCTTGCCAAGGTTGTTTTTGTTCCATGACAAACCTTCATTGCACAGGCTTGAGAAGTGCTGTGCATATTCTATGCTTGCTTTGGATTGATGAATTTGTTTTGACTTGCCAGAAAGAGCTTTTCCATTGTAACTAATCAGAACTCTCTCCTGTCCAATGCCCCCATCTTCTGCTGATGCTTTGTTTCATCATATAAATATTGTTTCATTTTGAAGAGTGGTTTGTTTTCTGCTTAGGGAATACAGAATTTTCCCCTTTCTTATGATATGGATTAATGCCTTCTAATATGGAATGGAGAAGCTGTTACTGACTCAGTTTGTTAACCCAGCAGTGATGCTGGATTTGTTTCCTGCTGTTTTTAGTGAGTTGGAACACTTGATTGCACCATACGATGAGTTCTAGAGCTGGTGCCCTGTACGAGTTGATTTGTAGTCCTCCCTGTGGGCTAGAGCAAGGTCCAGAGGAGTTGCCCTTCTGTTTACTTTCTTTACCTTCTCTGACAAAATATTGTTGCCTTTGCATGCTTGGAGCCTGTTTGCGCTGCTTTCCCAGCAGATGTCTGGGAATTTAAACTCTCTCACTCAGGAAAAAGTAGTGAGAAAATATTTCATTACTGTTTCAGAAACAGCAGCTATAGTATGCCTAGCTGAGAGGAAATGGTGTAGAAAATTATCTTTTGGATTAGGGATGGATGATTACTTCCAGAAGAGCATTGAAAATATTTTAAAATCTCTCCAAGGCTGTCAAGTTAAATGTTCTTAAGAGCAGTAAATTAACACGGTTTTACACAAATTTCAAATTGCCACAGAAAATTAAAGTGAACTGATATTTTGTAAATCTTAAATAATTTGAGTAATGAATGAATAAAATTTTTTTTGCCAGTTTCTTTTAAAGATTTCACTGAAGTTAAATCCATGGTTTTCCCCTCATGTGACAATACTCTCACTTACCTGAAGTAGTCTGACTTTCTTTTTACTTGTAACTTTAATTGTGTGGTTTGGAGTAGACAGTATGGTCTTTATTAAAAGAAAGCACTTTAAAGTTTGCATTAATTAGTTTTTCAGCAGAACCATTTAGTATTGTTATAAATATGAAAGTAGTCTGTGTTCCTACTGAAAAATACAGTTCTAGGAAGCCTGTTTCCTGTAGCTTTGTATGACAGATGACTTCCTTTCTTCACAGCCAACTGAAGCATATTTTTCTTTTATTTGTAGGCATTCAACACCTTTATTGATGATATATTTGCTTTTATCATCACTATGCCAACATCTCACAGGCTGGCATGTTTTAGAGATGATGTCGTGTTCCTGGTGTATCTTTACCAAAGATGGTATGCCTTTCTTTAATATTCATTGGGATTTTTACAATGCTGTAGGTGGTTGCTGTCTTATTGCTATAAAGATGTAGGAAATAGTTTGGGTTAAATTTCAAGCAGAATTTTTATACTATAGTAATACATAGTATGGTCTGGATAATGGTAGCTGTATATATGCCTAATGAAGGGAACGTTGAGCAGGAGATCTCAGTTACAATTAAGAGGAGCAAAAGCGCTTTCCCATAACTGACAGTATTCTGGGACCCTTTTAGCATGCCAGTAGTCAAGAAATTCCTCTTCTCACAGCACTCACTGAGTTTTTATCAGTTACCCCTTCTCCATCCCCAAAATAGCAGTCCTCCTTTTCAGGAGATAGCTTCACATTTGCAAATTACTAAAAAAATTAACCTGAAACTTGAATACCTGAAGTAAGGTGAAGGAGAGCAATTCTTAAGCTTGTATTCACAAACTCTCTTAGAGAGATCTGGGCTTCTAACCCTTGCTGAGAGGCTACGTACCTCCGTATGCTCAGTATCTGAGGCATTGCTTTCCAAATTGCTCTGCAAGACACTAGCAGAGGATGTTTTCTGATGAGGGATTGCCCTGCTCTGCTTTCCTCCTTATCTAGTTTCCAGACACAAGTTATCTGGTTCTCATGTAAGTTGAGTATCTGGCAAGTTTCAGATTCTTTAAGTAACTAAAATCAGATGGGGAAGAAGGCTACATGCAGTAATCGCTGAAATATTGTTCAGAAATGAAGCTACAGAAAGTATATTCTTGTTCCCAAGAATACATATTTATCTGTGGAGCAAACGAGAATTTTAAGCCTAGTTCACGTTATACCAGATGATATGGATGTGTACATCTAATCATTAATACTAAATGTGAACTTCAGTTCTAGGTTTATATAATTGCACATAAGTGTAGTAAAATATGTCCCCTTCCAAGGTATTTTTCTAGAAAATAAGACCTCAACAACTTCTGTTAGGGGCTGGACACTGGTTCCAAGTTTGAAAGGTACCCTGGATTGCTTGAGAAATAGTCCAGCCAAGCTTTAGGGGAGCTAATATGTCTCTTAAGAGGCCCTGTTATGAGACAGCTGGTTAATTCTTAATGTAAAGCTGATTTATCTGTAGCTAATCTTTAAAACTGTTGTGGGTTTTTGCCACAAGTGGGAATGGACAATATGATGAGGAAGAAATTCACTTCTAAAATCAAGTAGCACAGGACTGCTTAATTCCTCCAGGTTAGCAGACAACATTGTAACTACTCATTTGTGTTTCTGACAGGCTTTATCCTGTGGATAAGAGCAGAGTGAATGAGTATGGAGAATCTTATGAAGAAAAGCCAAAAAAAAAAGCTCATAGAGAATAACTAAGAATTGAAGAAGATTCTGACCCTTGGACTCTTACTGGTTTCCTGTATTACCTGGTCTTAAGGAAGAAAAAACTTATTTAATAAGAGTATTTTTAAAGCTTATGACAGAACTACATGGACAATACATCTTCTATATTGCCAAAAACTAGTTTTGATATATTCCTATTTCAAGATTCTCTTTTGTCCTCACAAGGTCCACAGTCTGCCAGATGTCATTAAATAAACTTCCTGTATTTAAATTTCTCTTTGGTGAAAACCTAAGTGTCCTAACCATTGTAATTAATATCCAAATCTACTTTTTTAAGACAACTCAGTAACTGGAAGTGTGGTGCCCATGCCACTAGGCTATGAAAAGTGAAAAAACAAGCAAGTGTGTTACAGCAGAGTCGAGCATTATTGCCAAACTAGAGGCTGTACAATATTGGATTATATGCTAATTACAGATCATTCTCATTTGATAATGGAGATAATGGAAATTCTAAAAATCATTATTAAAGTTGTAAGTTCTATGTGGGCCTTTAAGCTCATAGCTTAAAAAAAAAAAAAAAGTTGGAAATATGGGATGAGAGAGATCAGGTAGTTAAAATTCAAATTATGCCACGTTCTTAGCCCACAGCATGGCAGGGGGTTTCAGTTGTCTTTCTTTCAACATGTGTCCGAGTTTACGTAAATCTTCCTGCATTGTTGACAAACCTTCTGATTTCTTGGCATAGCTGGTATTCATACAATGCAAATCATTGTTAAGTGCTAGGAAAGTCTCTTAACACATCTTAAATTCATCGTGTGGTACCCCAGTGACCTACGAGGGCAATTCTGTCATGTTTCAAAGGGAATAATTCCTTGGTCTTTCCCCTCTCCTTCCCTACCTCTTTCTATTTATAAAGTGAAACACACATCATTCAAGTTGAATGATTTGGTTCAAATACAATACAGGTTCAACAAAATACCTGGATACAGAAGAAAAAAAAAAAAAAACTTGAAGAACAGGTATCTTCCTTTCACACAATTTAAAATCCATATTCCATGGAAACAGTTCATTAAGGGGGAGGTTATTCTGATCTGTTTCTTTCAAATTAGTAAAAATAATCAGGCTGAATTATTATACCAAGATTCAAACTTCACAGCTATATCTAGAAACCATGGTTCTAGATTTATAAAAGCAAGTTTTTTAGTAACAGTAAGTGAAATACAGAGTGCATTCCTTTCAGCAGCAAATAAAATGCAATTTAAAAAATCCAAAAGGCAAAATTCTAGTTTCCAATTCTAGTTTTGTTTTGGTCAGAAAGTTTACAAATTAACCCTCATGATTCTTAAGTTTCTCTATTAAATTGCATGCTGCTTGTGCAAGGCTATTTAACTTCATTTTGTCATTGATTGAAAATTTTAACTGAATAACCCAAATCTACTCCAGTAGTGTGTAACTACTTTATTAAGTGGATTTTATCCAGTTGTGATACTGCAGAGGTCTGAACATATAAATACTTGGGTCCCAGAAAGATACTGATATGTGCCTAACTTCTTTTGTCACAATCTATTGCTTTTCATATACTGAAGTCCTCCTTACCTGCTGCTGGCAATGGAAAGGAGTCCTGAAGTGAATATTTGACCCATGTTCATGTCAAGGTCTCTTTACACTCTTAACTGTAACTAAGGAGGACTGTTGATTTTAGCATTAAACATATATAAATAAGTCTATGCAAAACCAGGGTTGCATTTGCTATATCTTGTACCTGTTTGGGATATGTTTGGAAGGAGCTCTTTGCTGTTAGGCAAACTAATTTGGGACTTCTATTTCATAATGATAGTTAAATACAAGTGTGTGAAAATTTTTCTTGATATAAATAATGCATATAGCAGATTCCCTTTTTGTGCCATTTCAAAACAATCAAATTACTGGTTCTTCTAGAATAGCTTCTGAAAGTCCAGAATACCATATTCAGGTATTTCTAATGTTTCATCACTCATTTTTGTATGTAGCTGTTGAAAAATCACTCTTGCACCTTTACATACTGTGAGTTTATTGGTCTTGCATTTCTGATGACGATGACCTCATAATATCATACACAGTAGTCATAAAGAATAAAAAATTAGAACATTTTAAGTCTTTAAAATGAATGAAACTTTCCTGTTCCAGTCATTGTTTTATGCATAAAAGACTTTGAATATGGGATAGCGAGTTACCTTTTGTTTTTGGAAAGATGGTGAAAAAACTATGTAAGCAGTGTATCTTTGGAGATATTAAATGAAATGTTTTAACTTTCTAGTTAAAATGTGGAAATCACATCAGCTTAAAACAAAAATGAGGTTCTTAATGCAGAAGAAAAACTTCCTATATATAAAATTTCATTGACTGTATTGCAGCTCGTGCTGATTATCAGTGTCTATGATCTATTTGAGTTCAAGAGTAACTTCAAGGCTGCCTCAGTTCTGATAAGGTTAACTGTGGTAATCAACTTGGTGACCATCTCGCTTTCTCATCTACATGAGGTTTGTAATGACTTTGGAAGTTAAAAGATTAGTGATTGGGGTTGGGAGTGGGGCTGTTTAGAAGTAAATGATCATACGCTTCTGGAAGATACTCTTACACAGTACTTACTAGTGCAGAATAACATATTGTGATCCTCTAAGGACGTAAGTGAAGAAAGGCAGCTGACTTGAGTCTCTGTGGGTGTACAGGACCTGTGGCTCGGTGCCTCTTGGCTGTGTTATGGAGACACTGTAGTACTCCTGCTCAGTTCTTCCAGATCCATACTGTGCTATTTCCTGCTCATCTTTGCCTGCCGCTGAATGTGTTCTCCAAGAGGTGACCTTCTGCCCTGTGTGGCTTTTTTCCCTGGAGCCATAGGGCTAACTGAGTTACAAAATGGGCAGCAGCACAGACAGTTTTTCTCTTACCAGCAGAGCTCACAAAGTCTGCACTGCTCCCGTCACTAGAGCAGGTGCTGCATACGTTGCCGATATGCAGACTCAGCCCCAGTATATGTTCCCTTTTGATAGGGCATTGCACTCCAGTAATTGTCAGCTACATCTACAGCTCAGCACCAGAGGCATTAAGACAGATAATTCTTTAATTTGTCTGCTTTTAAACAACACATTTTCCAGTTTTTCCATCATAAGACAAATCTCATGTTGAGAAAGTGAAACATGATCATTTGCTAGCAATGCTGGTCCTCTTTACATTACAACTTAGGGCTTTTCAAAATCGTAAGATCTAAAATAATGCAGGTGGGAAGGGATCCCAGGAGGATATCCAGTACCAGCACAGCTTCTTCCTCCCCAGGCCCTGTACAGTCTAGTCAGGCTTTCATGATATGCCTGTGTAAAACCATCTGAGTGAAAAGATCCAGCTGTAGGGGTTGAGAAATAAAGCTGGAAAGAGCCCAACTTTGCCCCTCTTGCACTAGGAGTGGTTTGGTTCTGTATCTGTGAGGATCCGTCCACTTTTCTGGTGATTATAGACAAATTTAAGAGTTTCTTCTTTGTACAGAGGGGGAACTGTGATGTCTCCCATCACAGGAGACATGTTTTCATCCATCTGCATTGACTACCACTGCTCCTTTACAAGGATATCTGGAGATAATGTTTACTCCAGTTTTCCCTTTATGCAATTCTCCTATTTCTTACTGCTTATTTTACTATTGGATCCCCAAAAATCTTGTACTGTCTTTTTTTTATCTTAACCTCTTCCCTGATGAGTATACCTGCATGAAAAGGAACAAAATACTTCAGATTCAAAACACAAACACTTTAACACTGAGGAATTCTGGCCCACGTTGTCTGCCTGTGTTTGGTTAAAAGACTAGGACAGCTTCTCCCCTTCTCCCCTCAGCCTTCGGTTTTGCAGTACTCTCTCCTTTTAGTCCTTGCCATATGGTACCCACAAAACGGAGAAACAAATGCCACTTCCAGTTACCAGGATCACTGTAAAGACAATCAAACTTGCTACTAAGATGATTAAGGTGCTGGAGCATCTGACGTATGAGGAGATGCTGAGGCAGCTGGGATTGTTTAGCCCCAAGAACGAAAGGCTCAGTGGGGTCGTATCAAAGTGTATACATAGCTGATGTAACCAAGATGGATCCAAACTCTTCTCAGTGGTATCCAGTGACAGGACAAGAGACAGTGGGCACAAATTAAAATACAGGAAATTCAACTGAAATGTGAATAAACTTCTTACTCTGAAGGTGATAAAACACTGGAGCAGGTTGCCCGGAAAGGTTGTGGAGTCTCCATCCTTGAGGATATTCAAAACCTGATTAGACATGGCACTGAACAATCTACTCTAAGTGACCCTGCTTTGAGCAGTGGGGAGGACTAGACACCTCCACAGATCTCTTCCAGGCTCAGCTGTTCTATGACTCTGATTCTATTATTATCCTTATTCATCCTAATAGAAAATAACTTTCCTCCTTTTCCATGCCATGTCATTCCCCGACATTGACTAAGCAACTTGTATTTCTCCCAGCATCTACTAATCCTATCTTCTGTTATTTGTACTAATTTACCTGTAATAAACATCAGGCTTAGAGACCTACAGTTCCTCAGAACTCCATTCCAATCCCTTTTACACTATGGCATCAAGTTTGCTACCATGAAGCCTTCAGACACCAAGCAAGGTTACACCATAAGCGATTTGGCTTCTTCATTCATGAGTTTGATAAGAAACCCAGGGTCAGCCAGTTGGCTATTTTTATGGTTTACTCTGTTCATCTCCACCATAACCTCTTCTACAGTTGCTCTTATTTCAGATAGAGCCTCTTTGGAGTGCTAATCCTAAAAAGGGTTCCTTGGAAGAGAATCTTCCCGGTTTCTTCCAGAGGCAATCTACCTTAATAAACTAGCAAGATTCACTTTAAAAGTTCTTCAACAGCTTCAAAACTGTCTCCAACACCTTTCTTGACTGTAGCTCACGCCATCCCAAGCATCCTAGAAATACACAGCATGAGCTGTCCACCGAGAAGATGCCACAGCGCTCTGTGAAAATAACAGCCCGCGTGTCTGGCCAGAACTCCTGCCGCACGTTTCCGGCACCCGCAGAGCTTGTTCTCTGCCCGACAGCCGGCCTAGCCGGGCCCCGGCCCCGGGCCGGGCCCGCGGCCTCACCCGGCGGCGCCGGAGGATGGAGCTGGACAGCGGCCTCCTGCCCCGCCCCGCCCCGCCCCGCCCCACCTCACCTCGCCCGCCGTTGTTCCGTGGCCACGTTGGGGCCAGGCGGCGCCGGGACAGGGCGCTGGGGGATAATTTTGCGAGGGTGTTTTAATTTTTTTTTTTTTTTTTTTTTAAATAACACTTTATTTTAAGCAGCAGCAGCTCCCCGTTGCCCGGCGGTGTCGCGCAGCTCGGCGCAGTGGCTCGGCTCGGCGCGGTGCGGGAGGGAGGGGAGCGCGGGGCTACCCCAGGTAGCGGCGTGCTTCGTCTCCGCATCATGGCGGGCGCGGAGCCCTTCGCGGCGGTGCTGGCCGCGCTGCGCGGCTGCTACGCCGAGGCCGCCCCGCTGGAGACCTTCATCCGGCGGCTGCGGGAGAGCTGCACCGGGGAGGCCGAGGTGCTGCGGGGCGACGACGCCCCCTGCTACCGGACTTTCGTGGGGCAGTGCCTGGTGTGCGTCCCCCGCGGCGCCCGCGCCATCCCCCGGCCCTTCACCTTCCAGCAGGTAGGAGGCTGGGCGCGAGCCATGGCCCGCTGGCACCTGGGGCGGGCCCGGGGCGGCCGCAGGGGCGCAGCCCTCGCCCAGGAGCGAACCCTTGCCGGGGGCCCGAGCGAGGACCGCCGTGGCCGGCGGGCGGTGGGGGCAGCTGCCGGTCCCTGGGGGCCGTGGAGAGGGCGGCGTGCGCCGCCGGCTGCCCTGGCTGGGTGTCAGCGCTTCCGTTCTCCGTGCGTGAGCGGGGCGGCCGCCCTTCGCCCCTCGTGGCTGCTGCCGCCGGGCTCCCCCGCCGGGCCCGGCCCGCCCCTTCGGCTGCCGGCGCCAGCCAGCGGGGAGCGGTGGGGGATCCCCCCCTCCCTTCCTCTTCTAGGGGCCGGGCGAGAAAAGTCTCGTTGCTCGCGGCTGGGTGGTGGGTGACACAAGGGGTCTGCGAGCCTAGGGCTCCCCGGATCGGCTTGCCTGCGGAGCAGGAGTGAACAAACCCAGTGTGGCCGGGAACAACTGGAAATGAAAAGTGCAACTTTTCCGCGCTGGGAGGATAGAGAAGAGGGGGTAAAAGTGCTTGCAGGTGGGTATTTAAGCAGAAAAAATTTCTTCAGAGACGAAAGATTGCTTTTCTGTCTGAGCTGCTGCGTGCTTGAGTAAAACTGCACTGCCGTAGGAGACAAACGTTGTGAGCTTGTTGAGTGGGTTTTAGAGTCGGGAGCCGAGTTGTTCAGTTGAACTTTTCTTTACGTAAAAGGAAATGGAGGCCTCAAGAAAATCAGTGTTAGTTCCCTGGAGGTTCGAGCCTGTGTGAGCACACATCTACGAGCATGTATCTATGGGCATGTATCTACGGGCAGAGTGACCTGAAGGCCTTGGAGCAGGGAGCCGAGGGGAGTAGTGTAGGGTGTTTCCTGGGTATGAAAACCCAGATCAAAAGGGCAGGCGTTAAAAAGACTTCCTTAAAGCCGTAGGCCCGTTTTACTGTATGTAAACACTCTGTGGTATACTGCAAAATCTTTCTTTTTGGATACGGCACTTGTGAATCATTGATATTGCTTTGAAGGGCTTTGAACTACAGCTGATGTCTAGGACAGTGTACCTTGGATGTCTCTTTATTTAAAGCATACGTTGTGCTTTTTGAAGAGTCGGTGGGAAAAGCTAATTTTCTTTTTTCTTTCTTCAGTTATCTAGTCAGAGTGAAGTCATCACGAGAGTCGTTCAGAGACTGTGTGAGAAAAGAAAGAAGAATGTCCTTGCATATGGATACTCCTTACTGGATGAAAACAGTTCTCATTTCCAAATCATGCCGTCTTCAAATATATACAGCTACCTACCCAATACTGCGACAGAAACTATTCGTATCAGCGGCCTCTGGGAAACACTGCTGAGCAGAATAGGGGATGATGTGATGATGTATTTGTTGGAACACTGTGCAATCTTTATGCTGGTTCCCCCAAGTAATTGTTACCAAGTTTGTGGGCAACCAGTTTACGAACTTATTTCACATAATGTAGACTCATCCCCAGTGTTTGTTAAACAGAGGTTTTCTAAGCATCAACGTAGTAGCTTGCTTGACTATATGCAAAAAAGGCTTATGTTTCACAGAAGGTATCTTTCAAAGTCGCATTGGTGGAAATGCAGACAAAGGCTTGAAGCTGATGTCTCCAGCATGGGAAATAAAAAAAATAACAAGATACAAAGCTTAGTGTCCGGTTACCAGTATTCTGCAAAAGCTGTTTCTAAAGCAAGCAAACAGATCAGAATGTTTACTGAACATCTGGAAAAACAGACTAGCTCCAGTTTATGTTTGTCAGCTACGGCACCATCTTTAAAAAGGAAACTTGATAGGGAACAACTTGAAATTCCAGCTAAGAGAGCAAAAGTAGAGGACAAAGCGAGAGAGGAAAAGGCTTGTAATCTCACTCCTGATGTAAATCAAAGTAGTTCCAAGAGATATGGAGCTGGATATGTAGCATCGCATTGTGTAAGTCTCATTAAAAAAAAACCCATTTCTGAAAGAAGTAACAGTGATATGTCTGGTCCTTCTTTAGTTCACACGTCTTGTGACAGGAAGAAGTTTGTGGCAGGTGAAAGCTCTTTCCTGCAAGGAGTTCAGAGTAACAAACCTTTAAAGTCCTGCATTGAAGTGCAAGCAGAATCCCATAGGAAAGAAGTAGAGATGCATGTGTCTAAATCTCAGTTGGATTCTGTACAAATAAAACCCACAGTGGGTGTTTCTTCAAAATGCAGAAGGTGGGAAAGTCCCCTAGCTCATTTGGCAAAGAAGTTACCAAACACGCTCTTGCGTTCTGCAGTGTATATTGACAGGAAGCTGCTTCTGTATTCTCGGAGGAGTTTCCAAGAATGTTTTCCTAAATCGTTTTTATTGAATCGCTTGCAGGGCTGTCGGGCAGGTGGAAGACGGCTTATAGAAACTGTATTCTTAAGCCAAAGTCTGATGGAGCAAAAGCACAGACAAAGTCTGTCACATCACAACTGGAGAAAGAAAAGGTTGCCCAAACGCTACTGGCAAATGAGACACACATTTCAGAAACTGTTGAAGAACCACGGAAAGTGCCCTTACTTAGTTCTCTTGAAAAAAAACTGCCCTGTCTGGATATCTGAAACCAGTGCGAGAAAAACTGAGCTGCCTTGTCAGGCAGCCTTGCCTGGGAAAGCAGAGGTTCATCAGCAAGCAGAGCAGTTTGGGAAAGAGCCTACTCAGTGTGTGACAAGCAGCAGATGTGAATCTGGCCACTCTGATGTGCCAGACAACTTACGTGCTCCTCTTGCAAAATCTCTGCACGTGGAGTCACAGAGCGAGGAGCAAAACCTGGGAGAGGTCTGTGATTCAGCCCTCAGGGAGCTCCTCAAGCAGCACAGCAGCCACTGGCAGGTGTACGTCTTTGTGAGGGAGTGCCTGGAGCGGGTCATCCCCGCTGAGCTTTGGGGTTCAAACCACAACAAGTGCCGGTTCTTAAAAAATGTGAAAGCGTTCATTTCCATGGGGAAGTTTGCTAAGCTTTCATTGCAGGAGCTGATGTGGAAGATGAGAGTGAATGACTGCATGTGGCTTCGTCTAGTCAAAGGTACTTCTTAAAGAACTAAGTGGTGGGGGTGTCAGATGCCTGGTGTTCATGTTTAAGGTGGGGAGGGGAGGGTATTGAATCTGAGTTAAGTTGTTGTGTTCACTGGTAATAGCAATAGATGAGAGGAGCAAACCTGGTCGCTCACCATCTGTCGCTTTGCTAGAGCCTTTCTCTAGGAATGAGACACCCTTCCTGAGCATTGCTTCGGGCTGGGTAGCTGGTGATGCAGAGGTCAGCAGACTGAGTGGTGGTCCCTGACTGAAAGCTGTCACGAGGGCATCAGCTGATTGCTCCAGATTTTCTGTTTAGTCCTCTTTTCAGATGGTGACAGGTAAATCTTGCTTCCTTGAAGAAGTCTTTCTTCAGACTTAAGAAGATCCTCGCACTTAAGTCTAGGCTGAAGCTGTTGTTCTTTGGTTGATTACTGTAGGATCTAAGGCATGTTGTCATTTTTCTGTGCTTCCATTCTCCATCTATGCAATGTGAATTGCACTTTCTTAACTGGTATGTTTGTAGTATTTATTCTTAACCCAGTGATGTACTTGAATCCTACATTAATGTGAGCTGGAAATGGTATTCCTTTTCAAAAGTTGTAATAAGGTTCTGAAATTACCACAGGTTCTTTGTAATGTAGGAGGAAAATAAAAAGGCTAATGTTTGAGAACTGATGTCAAAACTACGGGAGGCCACATTTCCATAAGAAACTGTTAATTCTAGCAAAACTGTTGATTCTTTATTCAGAAATTATGTCTTAACGTGATTTTCAAAATGATTAGGAGTTAAATACTTTTTAAAAAATTGTAAAGTACACGTTTGGTTTATAGTTATTTGGAAAAATCTTATCTTAAAAATGTAATACCTTCTTATTCTCTGGCCTTGTTCTAGGAAAAGCAACACACAAGCTTGATTTTAATTTTAATGAAACTACTCCCTTGTGCTTCAAGTCTAAACACACATGTAATTGTTTTGCTGCACTGTAGGTGTTTCGGGTTTTTTGTTGATTCAAAAGTGTTAGTAGTGGCTTCTTGTCAGTTTCCTGAATTGCAGTCATCATTTATGGCTGTGGTGAAGAGCTTAGAAAACAAATTATCTGGTTCCAGGACAGCTACTTAGCAACACTCTGATTTAATTTGTGCATTACAACTGCATGTTGCAACTCTTCAGTTAAGAGAATTTTCTAACAATCATTGGATTTTTTTCACTGATGTTACCTGGCTTCTGTTGAAATGAACACTGTTTTATCTCTTTATGGTAGTCTTTTCTTAGGTGCTGTAAATACATGAAAATGTCTCCTCCCTGAAGCACACAAAAACCAAACAGGGTAGAGAACTGGAAACTTACTTCAATTTTATAAGTTTCAGTTTTAAGCCTCAGCTCTTTTTAACACATTTGTGCCATAATCATGATTTGTGCTGTGCAGCTAAACTAATATTTCTGTATGATTTCTTTAAATTATCCTCTTCTATTTTGCTAAATTCAACTCTTAAATTTAATTAGAAAAAGTGTTATTGGAAGTTGGCAAAAATTCGGTATTGTAGCACAGGGTTTTATTCATAGAATCATAGAATGTTGTAAGTTGGAAGGGACCCACAAGGATCGTGAAGCCCAAATCTTACCCTAGTATAGAACAATCCCAAGATTCAGACCATGTGTCTGAGGTTGTTGTCCAAATGCTTCTTGAATATTGTCAGGCTTGGTGCCATGACCACCTCCCTGGGTAGCCAGGTCCAGTGCTCCACCACCCTCTGGGTGAAGAACCTTTTCCTAATGTCCAACCTAAACCTCCCCTGGCACATCTTCCTGCCATTTCCTCTGGTCCTATCACTGGTGGCCAAAGAGAATAGAGCAGGACCTGCCCCTCCTCTTTTCCTTGTGGGGAAGTTATAGACTGCCATGAGGTCTCTGTCTCCTCCAGGCTGAACAATCCAAGCGACTTCAACGTCTCCTGGTACAGCTTCCCCTCTAAGCCCTTCGCTAATTTAGTGTCACTTCTCTGGACACTTTCCAGTAGCTTTAGACCCTTTTTATACTGTGGTGCCCAAAACTGCCCCCAGTACTCGAGGTGAGGCTGCACCTGTGCAGAGCAGAGCGGGACCATCACCTTCCTCCACCGGCTCGCAATGCAGTGCTGGATGCACCCCAGGACACGGTTGGCCCTCTTGGCTGCCAGGGCACACACATATTTAGACATCACTACAAATGTATGTGACCTTAAATTTGACAGTAGCTAGGAATGTTCTGGGTTCTTAAGTTTTGTGCCATCTGAATATTTTAAGTGCTGATGGACTTAGGGTGATTTTTTTTTTCCCTTGTTTTTGACTGCAGCAATAAGTTTTATATAAGATGCCTGTAATAAAGCCTAACCTTGAAATTAATTTTCATGTAATTGGGAAGTGTGAATATCATTCTCATCCCCAAGTGAGCCCAGTTTAATTCTGTTATTTTTACAATATACCTAACTGGTTTTGTTATTTTGCCCCCTCCTTTTTTTTTTTTTTAGAGTTTTATGTTGTAGTAGGCTTATTTCCATTTTACCTTTCCCTTCACAATAATTTTGCAATTCTGCATTGAAGGTCTTGCATAATCAACGTTGAGGGAAGGGAGTAAGTCTTTGGGCTACTAATGGCATGTATTCGTATCCTGTACGTCAGTTTGTCACTGCAAATTAGTTTCTGTGTTTGTACTTTAAGCTTGAGTCGGTCACATTATTTAATGCCAGTGAAAATTTGAAGCAACATCTGTGCAGTTGTTTGTATTTGCTTTTTTTCCTTTCCATTAACCTCAAGCAAAGAAAAGTGTGTGGTTTTTTGTTTGTGTGTTCTGTTTCTTTGCTAATACAAATATTTGATATTTACTATAACTACCTTTGAATTGTTTATTGAAGGTGATCACTTTGTTCCTGCCTATGAACATTGTTTCCGTGAAGAACTTTTGGCTAAATTCCTCTACTGGCTGATGGGTACCTATGTTGTTGAGTTGCTCAGATCATTTTTCTATATCACCGAGACCATGTTCCAGAAAAACATGCTTTTCTACTACCGAAAGTTTATTTGGGGCAAGTTACAGAACATTGGAATTAGGTAACATTAGAAAAATAATCAAACATTAATGGAATATGTGGAAATCTCATATTTTGTACTGTACAGTTATAATTCTGCTTTCATTTATTGCCCATTTATCCTCCTTTTATTTGCTTAATTTCCCAAAACAAAATTCCATCTGTGATTGTAGTGTACACAGCTTGTGAATTCAGAAACGTTTTGTGTGAGAAAACTGATTCAAATTTATGATTCTTTGGTAGGAGAAGAGGAACCTTTGCAATAATAAAACCCGTAATGAAGAGGATTTTGTTTTGATAAGTCATTTTTTTTACACCTTTTAACAATGAGTAAAGCATAGTGACAGAATCCCAAAGTAACCTTGGGAAAGTTAATTTAAAAAATAATTTTCTTCAACTGCTTTAATTTAAAAACAAAAACAAACCTCTGCTGAAATGCTCTGATACTCTATTCATAAATTCTGACAGTAGCTGTGTGGGTTTGGTTTGCGTTTTTTTTTAAGGTTGAGGGATTTAAAAGCTGCAGCTTGTTTTTTAGTGCAGCTGTGGAATTCCATGCTGCTTTTTTTGTCTTAGAAATGCCTGCATGTATTTAAGCTAGGGCATTATTTAAGATCAAATTGTGAGAAATTGAGAAAATAGGAAAGATCTGAAGGCAATTTTAATGAACAGTATCGTGCACACATCTCCATAGCTCACATCTTTTGGGTTTTCATTATAAACTGTTGGTGTCTGACAGAGCTTTGGATCTGTGCAAAATGAGCATACATGATGTCCCGTGTTTTAATGGCCATTTTATGTGGTGAAACTTTTGCTTTCACAGTGGTCTGGTGGTCTACAATGTTATGTGTAATTTTTTCCCCCTCCTGCCCCGCAGCTCCCTGATTTCAACATGGGTGTCTCCAGTGCAGCTCTTCTGCATATGTGTTTGCACTTACAGAACCTTGATCTTGTTTGCAGTTGTAGCACAGAAATGCCATTTAAATAGTAGTAGTAGTAGAATATAATTTTCAGTCACATGTATTCCATTTGTCTTGTCTTCAAACTAACAGCTTTAGTGTTGCAGGTAATGTTTTACGTAGTTTTAGTGTACTTCAAAGGCTACTTTTTGGCATAAGGTATCATTGAGTACTAACTTTTACATATTAGATATAATACTTTTTAGTGCAGTATGTAATTAAAAGAAAACATATATTTTTGGTTTTAGCCCTTTTCTCCCTATTCCCAGTTTCCCAGAAAAAAAAATATGTAAGGACAAGGTGCTCTGAACTCAAAAGACTCTAATCTGGGCTGATCCCATTTCTTCTAATTTCCTCACCACATAGTTCCCCACCATGCAGGAAGCTCCTTCTCACCTTTGGCTCAGGAAGCCTCTGAACTGCAGATTACTGGAAGCTGGGGAGGCATCCGAAGGAAGTGCTGCTGTGTGCTTGCCAAGGGCGTGCCCCAAGGACAGGCTACTTGCTGTTGGCTATGAGATACGTAGCTCTATGGACTTCGAGGCTGACCCCAGCAGCTGCACTTCAGCTTCACTGAGAAGGCCGAGGCTTTCAGCACTCTGAGTGTGCTGTGCAGTCTGAGATCTCCTACTAATCCAGTTTACTGCACTCATTCAGGTAGCGAGCTGCCCACTTCACAAGGGAGGAGAGAAATTGGGGTTTTGAGATACTGTGAAACAGCTACTTAGGGTTTCCTGTGCTTCCTTGGCCATTTCAAGACTCTCCATCCACCATCCCCTCTTACCCAGGCAGTGTTTTCAGTCACTGTTAGTGAAGTGGTGCCAAAGGCTGTTGAGTTGCTTCTGTCTCCACTGGAGGAAGAGTATCCGGTAGCCTCAGTTGTTACCCTAATGGCTTTTCTGTGTCTGTCCTGGTTCTTCTTCCTCTTCGGCTGGAGCTGATCATAGCAATCGCTTGGAGCTGGCTTGCAGGAAGGCGTTCACAGCCAAGCATAGCCACTGATGCCTGTCCAGTTCTTTTGCATCCTCCTTTGGGAGGAAGAGGATGGATGAAACAGGCTGTATTGAGTGGATCTGGACTTTACTCATGAGCTTGCCTTTGCACTGCATTGTCATTAGTAAAATCCACATCCTGAAGGGCTGTCTGTATGAGTAAATCTTGCTGTGCAAAATCCCACTCAAGGGTACAGACCATGGTTCTGGAAGAGGACCTGAATCTATACATTTGTCTTGCTGTATGGATGGGGGTTAGAGTGTGCTGTACTTTTTGCATACAGACAACTTTCTGTTCATTTTTGAAGCTATACCAAACTTCATACAGTAAATTAAAAATAATACTTATTCTTTATTAAGAAAAAAATCAGTATTTAATGGTACAGTTGGTTCAAGTTACGTGAACCACAAAATACAAAGTGATGTTTTATAAATAATGTACCCAATGCTGTGGTGCCCTTGCCACACACAGTAGCTGCAGAGGATTGAAAAAGCTGCAGAAATTCTGAATCTTCCTCCATTCAACTGTGGTGGGATGTCAAAAGACAGTAGGACCATCCACTCAACTTCCTCCAAGTTCCAGTGAGTAACAGTGCTGTGAGTGTAGAGATGAGCGTAGGGTTATTCACTGGCCACTAAATTAGTGCATGTTCAAAGTTATTAGTGCTGCTACAAATGCCATGAAATAAGTAATGATTGTTGCTGCAGGCAAAGTGTCATCCAATTCTACAGCTGGCCAAAGGTAGTAATGATGATCTGCCATTAGTTGGCCTTTGTCTTCACTTTCAGAGGAAGTAAGCTTTTTATATAGTGGTTGGTTTTGGGTTTCTTTTGTTTCCGCCCCTCAGTTTTAAATGTGAACTGCAAAGCAATGGAGAACTGATCATTCAGTTGTTCCTGTTGAAGTGGGGTTCTTTTTTATCTTATTGATCTAGCTAATACTGTAGTGCTTGACAAAGTTTTACGGGTTCAGGAAAGAATTTAAGTCATAATAAATAAGTGATCTCTAGCTGTGGTAAAGTGATCTCTTGTCCTTTCTGCTTTACTTTGGGCTACATCTATACCAGGAATTTAATTCCAAAGTTTGAATATAAATCTTCAAAATACTTGCTCAGTAATAGCTCAGCTTGTCGGCCCTGGATGCCCCTATACCTTTTAGGTGTCCCACACTGTGTCACTCAGATGTCGACTGTTTCCAACCAGCTGGATCATTGTCTTGCGTGGGAGTTGTGTTGGCATGCAGAAGAGAGGTATTTGTGTGTCTCTTAGCTGTATGCTTGGCTTCTCAGGTGTTTCCTAGGGCATGCTTACCAGGCTTCCATCTATCACCCACTGCCTTTTGTGCTAGTGTGACCTCCTTTTGCTAAACCAGCCTGTTGATTGGTGTGGGATGAGAAAAGTCTGCATGCAAATTTAGATTTGCATTCCCCCTTCTGAGGGGATTTGAATTGTCTTACTTCACTTCCCAGGGGAGCGTCTTAATCACTAGGTTATAGGGCTTTTCGGAAGGGAACATTTTGTGCTTCTGAAGCAATGCAGGAGATTGATCCAGGTCTTCTACACTGCAAGTAGTAGGCCACTTTAACAATAATAATCTTAAGTTAAAACAAGGGCTTTTGCCCTACCTCCTTTTCCTGCCTCATTGCATGGGAAAGCATTGATTTGGACTAAGCTACACTGAACTGTAAATACTGAGGGAGAGTCTTGAGGGTGAAACACATTTCCTGGTAAGATGGACTTAGGAAGCTCAGAATCTGTGACTTGAGAGTCTTCTGTTCTTCATTGTTCTCTGCTGTTTACTTTGGCTGATGCCTATTTAGCAGATAGGTTCTTTTGAATCATGTTGCTGGATACCTGAATGCCCTTACATTGTGTATATAACCTGGTATCTCAGTTCAGTGTAACTGTTAATAGTACGTCCCCAAGATGTTGGGAGTAGAACAGCTCATTAGAGTGTGTAAGTCCTTCCCTAGATCTTTCCTAACATAGTTTGCAGAGGGTTCTATTCAACTTTGTTAATGTCTTTCAAGCTCTGAAACTCTGAGAAATAATCCAACTTTCTGTTGTCTTGTATAGAAAATTATTTCATACTGTTCAAATATACTCAGCTAATCTGTGCTTAAATTTTCATTTGTGTTAATTAAGATTTTTTTAATTATCTTAATTTGCACCAAGCAGAAATGTGTGCTCTCTTATTATTGTATTACGTTATCACTAAGATACAGTGGAATTGTTCTGAAATTCAGATTTCTGTGCCACTTTCTGCAGAGGTTAGTATTCATAATTATCTTCTTAGTAAAATACTGATTTCACTTATTATAATGAGATTACATGTTTTAGGTTACCTCCTTTCCTATTGCTGACAGTAAATCTGTATTTGTGTTCTAGAAACCATTTTGCCAAAGTACATCTACGTGCTTTATCTTCAGAGGAGATTGAAGCTGTCCGTCAAAAAAAATATGTTGCTGTGGCATCAAAGCTCCGGTTCATTCCCAAAGCAAATGGGTTAAGACCCATAGTAAAAGTGAGCGGTGTTGTTGAAGCACGAGCATTCAGCAGGGAAAGCAGAGAAAAGAAGGTTTTTAATTTCTTTATTATTCTGTGGGGGTATGTAGGCAGCTAATAAAGTGAGTGAGGTTTTCTGTGTTACATAAAACTAGTTCTCATGTGGTGAACTGGAACATTCAAATCAGAGTGACTGAAAGAATGGCCTTTTGCAGCTTAGCTTCTCCCTTCCCAGTGCTTAATTACCATTAGCCTCCAATTCCCAAATCATGTGCTTCTGTTTGCCAGCCTGTCTTAAGGAAATGATTCTGTAACAGAATGGCATGGCCTCTCAGGTAATCATGTTTTCTTTCTCTTCTCTTTCCATGCCTTTCCCTCAGGCATGCTAACTGCCTGGTTGTGACAGGCATTGGCCACCTATGGGAGCAGAAGGGTGGAAATCTCAAAGATGCTCAGTATTCTTAACTAACGTGCCGTATTTGTTTGGCACACAAATGTGTGGTGTTGTTGATTCGAGGGTGAGGGATGGACGAGTCCGGCTTCTTGGGATTTACCTGAGTACTGACGGTGCATGTTCATCAGCTGGTTGGCTCTCGTGGGGTCCAAACAGTGGATTGGATGTGCTACAGAAGAAGGGCAAAGAAGTTGGATCAAGTGTAGTGGGGAGATAGAAAGGAAGCTGGGAATTACTGCAGTGTGGGAACAGAGACAGAACATGCGGTGCACAGAATAGTCTATTTAACAGGCTGGTTAACCACAAGACATAGTGGGAACTCAGTTTCACTATCTTACATAACTGCATTAATTGTTTTTCCTTAAGGCTGAGTCCCATTTAGTGCACAAGATTAAATGTTCTCCAAATGGGTGAGAGGTCAATGGCTTCTTAGTACTTACTGTTCAGTGTATGATCCCAGACCAGATTTTCAGGGCATCAACTAAAAGCTATTCTGAAATGTTATTTCTTCCTAGTCTTTCTGTGACAATCAGAATGCCAGATTTGAGAGTATGCACACAGTTAATTTGGAAATAGCTGCAGTGCTTTAAAGGTGCTATTGCTCCTGTAACAGATCTAGCATAAAGGATAACATGAATATACTGAAGAAGATGAAGGTTCAAAGTCAACCATGGTAGCTGGTCAAGTGGTTTGATCTAACCTGGCTCCCCTTGACCTGAGAGAGAGTATCTGTATCTGCTGAAAAGTGCAAGCAATAGACTCCTGTTGGAGAGTGCTGACAAAAAACAAGACACTAAGTTTTTCAGCTGTTAGACAGACCTCTGTCCAAACTGGTCACAAAGCATAGCTCATGATTTTCATAAAGCCATGAAAGGGAAGGTGTTGGTAGTGTTACTTCTCTTCTCAGATGGTAGGCTGATGAATTCAGAGGAACTGGAATGCTTCTATAATTAATAGTTTGAATGTATCCATATCATGATCACAATACTACCATTGAGAGTAAGAAACCGTTAATGTTCTGTGTATACATTTTGGAGGATTTCTTTGAAGTGGCAAACTGATTCATAAGTATGCTACGTGTGCGGTTTGTTTATTTTCTTCAGTACTATGGTTTGCCCTTTCAACTTTCTTTTATTGCCAGGTCTGTCAATATTTTTTTTCCTCAGGGTGTTTACAGAGCTAATCAACCTGCACGACTTCACTGCCACTCTGCTGTATTTTATTATTCCCATAGCTGAGAGTTAAATCTTTGCTAACATACTGCATAAAGTAACCTCCAGAGCCTGAAGTCATGGTACAGCTGGAGTTAGCCTAGGTCTCGGGGCATGTTCTTTTTGCTGTTCTTGTTGTGGTGATAATCTCCAGCAGAGAGACTAAATGATATTGAAGAAGTTACTTTCTAATTGGTGGCAGTTTTGTTTGCTGGAGTCCATCTATTTATCTCCTTAACTTACACCTTGATTTCCAAGAGTCAGGTACAGAAAAAACATTTTCCATAGGTTTTAAATGTACAAAAAAAAAAATCTCTGAGGCTCTTTTGTCACTTCCAGGTAGCTACTGCAGCTATATTCAGGCTTTCTGAAAGCTGCAGTTGACAAAAAT
The DNA here is from genome assembly GCA_907165065.1 of Caprimulgus europaeus. The sequence continues at coordinate 67,981,036 of OU015525.1, forward strand.
AATAGATATAAATATACAAGTTTAATCTCATATTTCATTTAAATACAAAATCTGTGTCTTTCACAGAATTTAGTATGTTACAACATAATTTAAGGTAATTCTCTTTGGTTTCTTTTTAGATGCATCACTATAACACTCGACTGAAAAATCTATTTAGTGTGTTAAATTATGAACGGACTATAAACACCAGTTTTATTGGCTCTTCAGTGTTTGGCAAAGATGATATCTACAAGACATGGAAGAAATTTGTTACGAAGGTTCTTGAATCAGATGGTGAGATTCCTCATTTCTACTATGTAAAGGTATGTCTTTAATTACATATTCAAGAAAACTTTTCAAAGTGAGCTTGTGCAGATACTTTTATAGCTGTAATAGCTGTGATCTGAGTGCATAATTATTTCTTTTTAAAAATAAACTTTTGTGTGTACCTAATACAGACTCTGGTTTAGTTTTTTTATGGGTGGGGGTTTGGTTGCTTTTTTGAGGGGGGGTGTATTCCTGCAGTAGCACTTCTTTTACTTGGATATTTTTCTGTCCATCTTTCAATCATGGAGCAGCTCTTGCTTCTGCACATGCGTTGGATTTTTGCAGTTATATTTGCTTGAGTATAAAAGTGGGACAAAAATATAAACTCAGACATGCTTTTAGGGCCTTATTCCCAAAGGAAAACCAGGAAAAACTTGCTATGTGCGTTTGTGTGAATTCAGCGTCTTTTTAAAAATAGGTCTCTTGTATCTGTGTCATTAGCTTCTGTTGAAAATGAACACTTGAACTCTAGTGTATCTCCAACAAGTTTCTTCTCCCACTTGAAAAAAATGAGTGCTTGTTGTACCCCACTATTTGAAGGAGTTTCTTTTTAACAATTTTGGTTTTCAGTTATGTCTAGCAGACAATGTTTTGTGTTAGAGCTCAATTCACAGCTTTGAATTGAGGCAATTTATACACGTGTATATAAATACATGGTTTTACATATATTATGGTGGGGCTTCTCTCCTGTGCTTTCATACATTAGTTGTCATCCTGTCCTGAAATTACTTTCGGTGATTGTTTTATCTTTCAAGCCGGAGTCATGTCATTGACATAGTTCTTCTAAGATTGTTGCTTCTTCAGAATGTTGACTATGACAAGTAAAAGCAGAGTTGAAATTGCAATATGAGGGTTTAGGAAAAGTAAAAGCTCTGGGTTTGCAGCTTTCCAAAATCCTAAGATGCCAGCTCCATGATCATATGGAGAGGAAGGTTTCTTAAAATATTTAAACATATAAAAATATCAGCAATAAAATTTAGTGGAATGATTGAAGGTTCAGTGTTAGATTTAAGGTTGCAAATGGTACAATCTTTTGTTAATAGGAAGAATTGTGCTAAAACTGATGGTTTGATTATCCCTTGTAAGGGAAAACTCATTGATGAGTGAGGAAAGGTTTTTCAGCTAAGCAATGAAGTCACAAATTTGGACTGGATGATGCATTAATTTCACTCCCATGTGATTTATCCTTCAGTCTTATTTGCATACTACAATACTACTGTTTCATACTACAACAGTATTTACAGTGATACTGGTGAATATACAGTGGAAGATATTTCTTCTATTTCAGGCTGATGTGTCCAGGGCTTACGATACCATTCCTCACAATAAACTTGTGGAAGTGATTTCACGGATCTTAAACCCTGAGAAAAGAACTGTCTACTGCATACGGCGCTATGCTGTGATTATGATTACCACAAGTGGAAAAGCCAGAAGGTTCTTTAGGAGACATGTATGACTTGTTGATTTCTTCTGTTTGCTGCTTTAGATATGTTTTGGTCCAAGGAGTATTTTTGTTTATAGCTTTTTTTTTCAGTCACAGTTTGAATTAAGCAATTACTTCATAAACTTTTTTTTTTCATAAGTGTTGGATATTTTCCAGAAATAGCAAAGCTTCTTTTTACTCTATTTTTTACACTTTTTACTCACCATTAGTAAGAATGAAGATAAACATGTCATGGAAGTAGAGATATGTGAGGAAGATATTTCATTTTAACAATAGCAGAATTGTTGGATTAAAATAATGCAACTAGACTGGCCCTTTGACCTTCACTGAATAAAAGAGTCTGGCACTGAATTTTCTATTGCTTTTGTAATTTATTTCTTTACACTCAAAATACAGGTGTCTACTTTCAAGGATTTTATGCCAGACATGAAGCAGTTTGTGTCCCAGCTTCAGGAGAATGCCTCATTGCAAAATGCAATAATAGTTGAACAGGTAAATATTGGGAGGCTTTTTTTCAACTGAAAAAGAAAGCTACAGAAGAAATAGAGGAAGACTGTGATTTTTAATTGTGTATACATATTATGTGGTGACACCACCTCTCTTCTACTTATCCAGCACCTTCTGTAGAAGGATTTTTGTCATCTCTTCTTTGATGTTTGTAACAGGCTCTCAGTGTTCAGTGGAAGGAGTGTACCCAACAAAAGATCTGACAAAATTTCCTTCTAGACTTTTCCCAGATTTTCTCACTGTTGTCTCAAACTTTCATTTTAGACAATGTTTTCTTTTTTCTTTCCTAATTCCATTGCTTATTGCAACAGTTCTCAAGTGCAAAATTAACTGGCAAAGAAGGGCTTCAACACTTGCTAGGTCCAAAATGTAGAGAAGTAAGAATGACCAAAATGTATCCTAAGCTAAGTAGCTAAGGAAATAGATGTGGCATCTTGAATACTAAATTGCACAGAATAGAAAAATGGCTTTTAAAGAAAAAAAAAAAGCTTATTTTAATCATTACCTGCCAAGGTTGATAAGTATGAACTCTCTTTTAGAAGAGTTAGAATGCAGCACAAAACAAGATCAACTCTTCTATTTTTAGTTTAAAGAGTTTTCTCATTTTCAGTGAATAAAAGTACAGGTAAAAATTATATTTATTTTAAATTTACTCCAACTTCTGTTTTGTTGCAAATAACAAGCATCCTTCTGTTGTTCTAATTCTTGTGCAGCAGAGAGCTGTACTGATTCCAAATGTTTGTTCTCAAGACTTCCTTCTGTGCAATGAGCATGACAGAGAAAGGTGTAGAAGTAGATTATATGCTCAATCAGATTTTTAAATACATTTGAAATACATTTTAAAATATATTTTTAATACATTTTATTGCTTGGCATCATGGTGTTGTTCCATGATAACAACCTACAAGATTCTCATGGATCAGATGACCAGACAGGTATTTTCTCACAGGCTACTTCCTCTTTACTTTTTTTTTTTTTCTTTTTCCCTAAACTTGCTAGTGGAAAATTTTGACATAGAATAATTTATGCTTCTAACATACAAGTAAAATGATCTTGTATATCTGTGGACATAGGAGTAGGATATATAGTGTGGGTGGTACACAATTCCAGGATCCTACAAAGTGCAGAGAGCCTAATGAGTACATGGATGAAAATGAAAACTAGCTGGATCTAGGATGATGTGTACGTAGGTTTTGTTTTGTTCTCTTTTCCAGTGGACATCTGGTTTAGATAACTATGCTAAATTTTGTATGAACAGCATGCTATTTCAAAATATTTTGCATTTGAAAACAATTTGTGTGTGTGTCATTACTTTTTTTTAAAAAAAATACTCTGAGAAAAAGTAACATGTCAGCCTGGGTATCTGTACCACAGGTGCATCGTGTTAGCATTTCAATACAAATAACCATGATCTCGCATGGCTCTATCAAAAGCTGAATGCATTTGTCTGATGTCTAATCTATGCAAATAGGAAGTAATTTTGCTTTAATTCTTATGGAGTCATTTAAAGGGATTTAAACATCTCTAAATTAATTTTTTTATTGTGTAATTTTTTACACAGAAAGCTTTATAAATATTAGGTTGGCAGTCACGCATGGAATCACTGGTAGTATGTGACAAAGAATGGATTTTGCAGCAGAACTGGCAAGTGAGTGTATTTACACGTGGGGAATCATAAAGAACGTGACAGTTACAGAAATTGTCCTGCAAGATAGAAAGTGGCCAAAAGAACAAGGTCTCATACATTGTAGTAATCCAATATAATATACCAGCACTTTAAAAAGTGGTTTTAGATGTTATATTTATGTTACATACATGTAATGCTGATCAAAACTGCTTTTCTCCTAAAACAAAACAAAAAAGAACTGCACCATTCACTTGTTGGATGTGAGCAGCTTTTTAGTGTGTATGCTGAGATCTCGGTGTTTGGTGTTCTGTTTCTTACCTTAGCAGTTTGAACTACTACAGTCTAACTCTTCAGAAAAAATGGTGAATCTTTTCAGGGTGGTGAAATGCTGGAACAAGTTGCCCAGAGAAGTGGTAGAAGCCCCATCTCTGGAAACGTTCAAGGTCAGGCTGGACGGGGCTCTGAGAAACTGATCTAGTTGAAGATGTCCCTGCTCACTGCAGGGGAGTTGGACTAGATGAGCTTTAAAGGTCCCTTCCAACCCAAACTGTGGTTCTATGATTAAGGTTTCTGTGTATATCTCATAAGTTTATATTATATTTTTAGTTTCAGTACATTTCTAAAGTACAAATCTTGTTTTGTTTTTTCCCGTTTCTAGAGCTTAACTTTTAATGAGACAAGTTCCAGCCTGTTTACTTTTTTCCTTCAAATGATACATAACAATATCCTGGAGATTGGGAGCAGGTAAAAAAGAAGTTAGTTTTTCTTTGTATAATGTTTGGTTCATTTTGGTTGGTTGTTACTTTCTGATAAGCAGAATACTTTTAACTGGCTTGAGGGATTTTTGATAGCTCTCTTTTAAAGATTTTTATTTTGGTTTATTTTGTTATTATTAAGTTGAAATTTGTTTATCAGTTTAAGTTCCATAAAAACATGAAGAGTTTGGAATCACATTTGTATTTGAATAAAATTTCTCTTTCCCACCTGGATTATGTTAACTATACACAGAATGCATTATTCTAAAATATGTAATCATCTTTATTTAAAACTGCAAATGTAGTTTAAAAAAAATAAGAAAATGAATCCATAGTGATGGACAAAAGCAAGGTAATATCCAAGCAATCCGGCAAAATCCTTATTAGTCATTTCCCTGTAGTGCAAAATTAAACCTTTTCTGCTGGCATTGCTGTTTGGCAAGTTGCAATAAAAACAAAAGGCAGTAACAATACGAATTCAAATTATTGGCAACTCCAAAACTAGGAATCAGATGTTATAAAGAGTAATAATGCAGATTTCTTCTTGTGTTGCTAGAAATGCTGATTTGGTATTTACATTTTGCCTCTAGGTGGCAAATGTATGTACCAGGTCTAGAAAGCAAGTACTTAGATGATTTTTATTTATAAATTCAGAGTGAGGTATATTAGAATGAATAGCTTCTTGCTCTTGAAAAAATACCTTTATTTTAGAATAACTAACCTCACAGACTTGAGGGAGCGGGAGAAAAGCTTTCAAGGAGGCAAAGAGAAGAGTGTTTATAGATTTTTCTGGCGTCTCACACTCCCTTTGTCGGGATCCTGAGAATGCTGACATGGCATGCCATTAATAAGGACTAACTGACATCAGTATGTTTAATAAAACTTTGATGGTTTGAAAGAAAGCACACCCTGACAAAGCCAGTTTCACACTTACATAAATTCAGTTGCAGCTTGCCTGAGAAAATAGTTTGTCTTGGAATTAATTTGCCCTTTTTAAGTAAGTAGCTCATTTTCATTTGTTAAAAAAAAAAAAAAAAAAAACTCCAAAAACTGCAAATGAGGTTAGTAAATGAATACACTCTTTAACTGATGGTTCTCAAAAAGCCGTTGCAGGTAGTCAACATTCACTTAATGTTTTGAGAAAAATGCTGATTGTTGAGCTGGAGACCTAGAAGGAATCATAATACCATTTAATATATTTATCAAAAGTCTGGAAAAATGTAAAATTACTGCTATAAAATTTTTCAGATGACTCAAAACATAGGTAAGATCTCTGCTAGAATGTCGCATGTGGCTTTAGTGTCCCCGTTGCATAATTTAATTTTCTTCAGTTTCACTAAACCATTCATGTATTACTGGTAACATGGACATTGTAATAGAATATCTCACTACTTCAAAGGAGTGTTGTGAAAATAATACCCTTGGGTTTTGTGGGGCACACTCGTTCTGTTGCTGCCAGCATAGAAAAATCCACAAGGTAAAAGGGGAACTCTGTCTTCAGTACCATGTCTAGATGTGATATGTTACTATTACAGTGTGTGGTTTTACTGGCTTTATACAAGTAACAAGATAGGGGAAGTATTAATGAGCCTCCCCCTGGCTATGTCTAAATGAATTCTTTGAAGCCATGAGAAACAAATCAAGATTTTCTTTTTTGCAAAATGTCAGTGGGCAACTTCAGTGCACTTTTCAAGGGAGGGGAGAAGATTGAATATAATTACAAGTAATGAGGATTAGCATTTCACAGAATGTAGTGGTTTCTCTTAATTAGAAGTAAGATAGCTTCATGCCTGAGCAGTTAAATGAGGAAATAAATGTGATTTACAGTATAGCTGGGATGTATGCAATCAGATCACATGCTCTATTATGCTAAGCCACCAGAAATTTCCCTAAAAGTAAAGTGATACTAATTTGTGGAAAACAAAAAAAAACCCTTCAAAAGCAAAAACCCAAGAGAATATTTTCCTTAACCAGATCATGCTATGCAAGTACAGAGAATAAACACTTCAATTTAAATTATTGATGTAAATTATTTCATAGTTAAACATTTCTACTCTGACTTGTGCTGCTGAAAGAGCTTCCCCCCGCCCCCCTCAGAAAACTTAGAAAGAGTTGATAGTGGTAAACATTTATATTTTAATTTAATGTGGTTGTCTGCTGTTTCTGGGAAAAGTTGGAAAAGTTCCATCTCAAAATCCACCTGAATTTAATCCTAATGTAGATGTACAGTATGAGCTTCAACCTATGGATTTTTAATGGAACCTGCTAGGAGCTGTTTGGATAACAACTAAAAATAAGTAAATGATAGTTTGAAGATTTGTCCAGTGCACTTTTTCTTGTACAAGAACACTTGTTTGGAAGCTATGTAAGATGTAACATAAAGAATTACAAAGCTTAAATGAAGGGTGGCTCCGCATCTGAAGGAGGGAGGAGGCATTGACATTTGAGGTCAATTATAAAATTTGTTTCATTTAATGACAGTTGTCTACTGGAATTTGTTAGTAAGGAAGGAATATGTGTCTTAGTGTTTTCTTTCACTGTTTAACTTCAACCTTGTGACCCTTGTGTAGATTCCTAGAGGAAAGAACAAACAAATTTAAAGGAAGGCTAAATAGCAAGCATGTAGTGTATTTCTTATTGAAACTTTAGGGTTATACTCAGAAAAAGAAAACAAATGTTTAATGGCTATTGAAAATTTCTTGTTGTATGTTTTGATTATTTTTTTTTTCAATTCTTTACTAGGTACTACTTACAGTGCTGTGGAATTCCACAGGGCTCTATTTTGTCAACCTTACTTTGCAGCTTGTGCTATGGAGACATGGAAAACAAATTGCTCTGTGGAGTACAGCAGGATGGGTAGGGATGCTTTGTTCTGTGCTCTGTTATAGTAATGCATAATATATAGTATATATGTTTTTAGTATATGTTTATGGTATATATAGTATATGTGTGACATTTTCTCTCAAATTTAATTTTGAATCTCAAGGATTTACAGCTCTCCATTGGGAAGTGTGGTGCACACAAAAATCTCTACAGTTTCAGTGTCACTGTGGTTGTTTTGTAGAGGAATTTTCCTGTTTGTCATAAGATTGTGAAGAAAAGTGCTCAAAAGAAGCTGTCCCAGATCTGTGGGTGGCAAACATGTTCTTACGGAGTATTTAGGGATGCTGTAAAGAGTCTGACAAGCTCCTCTTTTACATGCAAGAGGTTTATGGTTCTTCAACACTCATTCCCACAGAACTTGTTCTCCTTTATCCTCAAACAAGATGAGATGTTCATTACAGGCTTTCTGATACTTCAGGCTTCTGTCTGAGGGCTCTCCAATCCAGCCTTAACACTTTATCAAGGTCACAGCTTTATTGCAGGTGTTTTACAAGTCATATTGGTTCTTGTTTGAAACTCTGTGTGGCTCTTCTACATGTCTATGCTCATGCTTGCTTCTTAGGAGCTTGACAGAAGACTAGTCTGGTAAAAGCTCTACCTCTTTATTAGCCATAAAAACATTAGGGTCCCTTTTATCTCCCCCCAGCTGAATCCTAGATTAGGGTCTTTAGGCAAGAGCTAGACGTTGGTGAGCCCCCAGAAGCTTGTCTGTGTTCACACATCTCCCTCCATTGCTGTGAATTCTGTCCTAAGAAAGAAAAAAGAAACTATGTAGTGTATAGGAATACTCTGGATAAGAGCATCTGTCTGGTGTCTCTTCTTGGAAGGCTCACAAGGTAATGGAAAGTCTCAGAATTTTAAACATTTCCCTACACAAGTAGTAGAGTTCTTCTCATAAATATGCTGTGATGATATGAGTATAAACAGCTATCTTTTGCTTCCAAAGGATTTTGTTTATATATACTGAAATCATGAAACTGATTCAGAAAAATGAACTTCTTGTGTAGCAGCTGTTTTTATGTAGAGGAGATTTTAGAATGTTACTTAGCTGTCTGTTGAATGATTTTGATAGATTAATTTGCCCTTTAAGTCAAAAAAGTAACATGGCTATTGATTTGGCTAGGCAAAGGTGCAGCTGATTGATCACAGTGATGGCAGTACTTTTGCTTTGAAAAGGAGACTGGACAAGATAATCTCCAGAGCTTCCTCTCTGTGATCTACTAGGCAGGATTTGTTAGAAAAATATGAGCATGCTTGGGACCTGAATTCTATTGAAAAAGAAAATTCCAGCCTTTACAGTGGTGGACTGTAGTCTCCTACACTCGAGTTATAGCTTCACAAGTTATTGCATGGTAAAAAAAGATACAGAATTAGAACACATACAGAATCTGATATCTGTTTGTGTACCTGGTATTACACCTCCTTTCCTTGTGTTGAGTATTGAGATACTGCAAATTCTCCCTTGGAGAAGTGTAAAATCCTGCATGCAAGCAGCTACTGTGGAGTAGCTTGTGTGCTGTAAATTCCTGTCATGTTTGATGTAGCCAGCCCCTTTGCTTTCACTCTTTTTTTTTTTTCCCCATTTATTTTTAGGCAAGAAGCAGAACTGAGAATTTCTTCGTGAGACTTGATTTGGAGATCATATTGGACTCTACCTGCTTGTGAACTAAAATGGGCATGTTGTTACTCTGAGGAGTATGACAAAAATTTGAAAGGATTACATATCAAAAAATCTAACATCAGTTTCTTCTTGATTTCAGAGTCCTAATACGTCTCATTGATGACTTTTTGCTGGTTACACCACATTTAATGCAGGCAAGAACTTTTCTAAGGTATGTTGTTAAAGACGTTAAAGACATGATCTTCAAAGTAATATACATTAACACCTTTTAGGTAATTCTTTTTCATGTTTATACATGCTTGTACATATAGGTATATTTGTTTATGAGTTAAATAATCAAGGGCTGTTTTGGAGTTTTTGCTGGTAGCCTGTGCCTGGCAAGAATCCCAATAGCTACATTCTTGATGGCCAGCTGACAATCTGCTGCAGCTCAGATGGTGAGGGATTCCAGCTGAGGTTTAAATTAGGGACCTAGCTACTGACGGTGGTGGCACTTCTAGCTAACGTTGCACTAATTCCATGATGGAGTTATTAGTACAGACTAACCAAAGCAGCCAACAGTTGTCTGACACCATTTCCCCCTCAAATTTTAAGATGTCTTAGTTACATTCTAAAAATGTTTTTATTGGGCAGACATGCTGCTGCCTTCTATTCCCAGGGAAAGAATGCAACTTTCCTCTGATTCAGTTCTGCTAAGAATTTTCTGGTCATTAATATTCTGGGGTGAGTATTTGAAGATACTGATAGCATAGCAGCGTGCACCTCATGCAGAAGTTTTCAAACAGTAATTCTTTAGAGTGCTTCAGAACTACATATGGATGTACAGTCAGTGTCCAAGAAGTCTGCTGATGTTAAAGATAGTCTTAAGGATCCAAAGGAGAGGTCTTGAAGAATAGCTTAGCATCTGCAATGCAGTCAGTTGCATCTTGCTGCTTAACAGTCAGAAAGATGCAGCTCTGTTGTGAGCCTGAAAGGTGATGGGGAAATGAATTAAGTATAGCTTGAAGTATAAATTGTACCAAATAGTGGATAGTGTACTTTTAAGGCTTCTTTTGTCCTCATTGCCATATCAAAACATAAAGAAATTTCTAGGAATGTGAGGATTTACAGTTCTGGAAATGATAAGTCAAAGTAGGAGGCTGGGGATGTCTCAAGCTATTAATCTCTACAACATCTTTTCAGCATAATGTCACTTGAAGTAGCATTGCAGATATTGTCCTACTTGCCCTTTGAAGTTATCAGCATCTTTGTTCTATATTGTGGTGGTTTGATGCCCAGTGGGACCATGTGGTCCTGCACTCACCCCTCCACCCAGCAAGATGGGAAGGGAATCACAACAAAGGGGACACAGGATTAGGAATGAAGGACAGGGACGTCTCACTCACCAGTTATAGTCACAGGCAAAACAGACTCAATTTGAGGAAGAAAAATTAGTTTAATTCGTTGCAAATCATCTAAGTAGACAGAACAACCACATCTTACAACACCTTCCCCCACCCCTCCCTTCTTCCCAGGCTGAAATCACTTTGCTCCTGATTTCTCTACCTTCCCCCCCAAGCCCCAGTGGTACAGGGAATGGAGGTTACAGTCAGTTCACCTCTGCTGCTCTTCCCAGCATGAAAGTCCAGGAACAAGATGTTCCAAAGCAAGCTTCCCATGGAGTCACAGACCTCTTCAGGCAGAGCTCCCGGCTCTGGCATGGGGACATCCATGGGCTGCAGACTCAACCCCCACTCTGGGGGTCCACCCCAGCTCTGGCATTGAGCGACTCCCAGGTCCCAATTCCAGTCACACTTGCCCTCAGGCTCAACTTTTCTGCTCCAGCGTAGAGTCCTCCAGGGCCTACACATAGGTCTCTGCTCCACTGTTGAACTTAACTTCCATGGGCTACAGAACCTTCTTTGCCTTCTCCTCCTCCATCAGGTGAACTGGGTGTCTCGAGGTCCTCTGTCCCCCCTCCTCCTGTTTTCTATGACAGCAAAGCTTTCTGTCTGTCCTTTGTTTTTGGCCAGTGGTCATCTTTTGTTCAGGTCAATGGTCTCTCCTCTAGGTTCAGTCCCACCTTCCTCTTTTCAAGACAGTCCTTCCCCTCACAAATATGGGTTATCAGAGGCATTTCTCTAGTACTCATTGGCCCAGCCTGGGCTGGGGTTCTCTGCCTTGGAGCCAGGGGAACCTTTCGCTCTCACAAGGTGGCCCTTCCCCCTACTGCCAAAAAATGCCTCCCCCCCAACCCAACACATATATCCATTTCTGCACCAGCTGTGTTGGTTTTCTGTAGACAACTAGCCTCTTCTTTACAAGTTTTCCAGAACTGCTACAGATTCTATGAACTCTCTGTCACAAATAGAATAGTAACTGTTTTTTCTAATGTAGTATTAGAACTGGGGGACTCAAGAAATTAATTTTGAGGAGACAGTATTATGATTTTTAGTTCCCAACAAGAACAGCCTTCCTCTTACTCTGGCTCTTTAAAAGGATGAAGCCTGCACATTAATACATTGCCAAGTAAGAGAAACTGCTGCTAGTCTGTGAGATGACACTGCTCACTGAATGTGTAGTTAGGTAGTCAGCAGGCTTCCTTACAGAAAACTTTGTGGAGAAAGTTCAAAACTTTTCATCAGATAAGTGAGGTTCCTCTTATGTGGATTCTCCTTGTTTTCATTAACTTTCATAAACAGTAACTCTTCATCTGTCTTTTTCCAGTGATTTTTATCTCAGCGATTTCTGTGAATGTTGTTTATGCACCTTGTCTCAAATGTTTCATGTCTTAAGTTCTTAATTTGCATTAATTTGCCAAAGTTTTTCTCCATTATCCTCAATCTCTAAGCTTATGTATTTATTTTATGTATTTATTTACCTATAGTATCTTCATTTTTGTTTATTTCTAGCTGTTGTCATTAACCTGAAGAGTTGGACATCCCTTTATTCTTTGGTTTCTGTCCTTTTACGCAGGATTGTATGTGTCTTGCAGCATGGTGGGGTTTGTTGTTTGCTTTTTTGGGGGAGTTAGGCTAACTGTTTATATCTATTTTAGGACTCTAGCAACAGGTATTCCCGAGTATGGCTTTTTAATAAACCCCAATAAGACAGTCGTGAATTTTCCTGTTGATGATATCCCAGGATGTTCCAAATTTAAGCAGCTGCCAGATTGTCGTTTGATCCCATGGTGTGGTTTATTATTAGATATACAGACACTTGAGGTTTACTGCGATTACTCCAGGTAAATAAAGTCATATACTCCAGTGTCAGCTTTACAGTATATCGTACACAGTGTGAGAAGCACAAGGGTGTCTTGGGAATGGTGTGGTTGAATTAACTGCAAAATAGATTTTACAATTCTGTTTCTTATGCTGCAATTTAAACATTTTATTCTGCTGTGTAGCCTGCTGTTGTCTGTATGTGCTGCTGCACATACAATTAACAACAAGTGTGGCACAGGTTGCTAGTGACCAGAAATCATGTACCATATGGTGACTACGTGGTTCTGAGAAAGTTTATTCAATCACCTCAGTTCAGCTTCTTTCACCATTATGCACTGTATTGTACCTGATATCATATAACTACATTTATTCTGAAATTGTTATTTTTCTACCTTCCTAGAAAAAGTAGGATGTATTACATGAACTACAGATTTAATTTTGTATAGACTAGAGGGACTAGTAATCCTTTGAAGATCAGAGGTGTTCCCTCTGGTACACTTCAAATGGTAGTGTAGGGGCTAAGTAATCTCTCTTCAAACCATCAACCTTGGGTATATACATAAAGCAGTCTGAAGTGGCCTAGAACTTGGGACAGGACAATGTATCCTGCTGAAAAGCTCTGTAGACCCTTTACAGGTATTCCTGGAGATGGCATTAGACATTTACTAAAGATTAACCAGAAAAAACTGTTCAAACTGAAGGATAATACTGCTGTGATATTGACCATACTTAGTATAAACAGGCCATGCATGCACTGAAGTGGGAAATTAGGAGGAAGTTTTCCATCACCAGAGTGGTGACATTCTTCAGTGGTCTTCCAAAGCAGAAAAACTTGGTCACTTTAGGAGAGGAATTTATACAATGTGATTTTCTGTAACAACAAGAGGACTAAAATCAACAGCCAAAGAGGTTTATTCACTAGCTGTGTTTCTAAAAGAAACAGTTTACATTGATAAGGGCATTAGTGCTACTGGTGTGGGAGACCCTAATGAGAATCCTGAGGATGTTTGTCACAAGGGCTGCCTTGCTTTTGATAAACTTAAGTAACTGCAATGCCAGAATGAACTGAGGTGGCTTCTGGACTAAGCTCTTGCGTTGCATGAATCACAGAGTATAGCCTGATTGTCATTGGAGTCATTAATGGTATGTCTAGACAAAGTGTGTTGGAAATACATCCAGTTTGTGCTTAAGATTATTAATTTGTTTTTTTTAGCAGGGTGAATTATTTAGCCCTGAGGTATTGAAGTTGTTCCTTAGCTAATAGCCTTAATGCCACAATGTCCAGTTTTTTTCTAAATTGAATTTAGTTATCTTTTAGCTACTGGCTCATTGATTAGCAGGCAGTCTCTGTAACACGAGAAGTTAAATGAGGCTTACTTTACAGAATTTAATTTAGTCTGTTAGCCCATGGAGTTTGTTTAACTACTATTTTTTTTTTTTTTTTAGTTATACTTGTACTTCTATCAGATCAAGTCTTTCCTTCAATTCAAGTAGAACAGCTGGGAAAAACATGAAATACAAATTGATTGCAGTCCTCAAACTGAAATGCCATTGTTTATTTCTTGATTTACAGGTGGGAATATGGAAATGAATATTTGGAAATATTGTGATTAGTGATAAAAACCATTGAAACTGCTTTGAGTTGTATAAGAGTTGATTTTGAGAAGTAATACACATAACTTGGAAATGTTTACATCAACTAAAATGTGGGTCTCAGCACCTTCCAGAACTGAGCCTTCACAATATTGTTACTTAGATACGTAATAGAAATCTTTGAAGTTTAGCATCAAATATTTTTTTTCTCTAGATCTCTAAATCATCTTATGCAGTTGAACTTTACAAGTCATAGCATGACACTAAAATATTCCTATAACTCTGTTTCTATTCTGTTCTAGATCAACAGCCTTAGAACAGTTTTCATTAACATCTACAAGATATTTTTACTTCAGGCGTACAGGTAGGTCACTGTCTTCTGCAGTAATTCTGAATATTTCATTACTCTTTCTTGACACGTGGAGGAGCTACAGATTAGGAAAAAGTGTGCCATAAATGTACAATGGTAAATGTCAGTAGTAAGTCACATTATTCTTGTTCCAACACTGTTCAATACTATTAGATTCAGGATACAGGATTATACTGATGTGTTTGTTTAAGTGACACTTCACTAAATGGATTTTCATTTTCTCTGGATATTGACAGCTGACCTCAAGAAAAACAGTCTGTTTTGCTGCAGGAGGATGACAAGAAGCCTTATCACTCATTAACAAGTTTATATTTAGAACTTTGTATCTATTAAAATCACATAGAACTTTGACCTGTATAACTTTGCCTTAAGTGAAGTTTCATTCTACCGAGTTAGTTGCAGTTTCCTGGCTGCTGCTGCTGCTGACTTAATTGCCCCTTAGCTGGTAATATCTTGTTGTTTTTTGCGGACTGTTCTTGACCAGCAGAGGAAGTGAATGTTTTCAACAAGGATAAAGGGAAAGAAATCAAAACTGATAAGCAAGCTGGGAGAAAATGCTAATCTATGTGCCTTGAAAACTTTGAATGATTGGCAGCACCAAGTAATTATTTGTTTATTGTTTTAATGCAACAAAGATGTGAGAGATGCTTTTCTCTTTATAGAAATCAGATCTCATTCTTTTACTAGGCTTATACTTGTTAGGAGGTAACATTTCAGTTTTGCTCTTAAATTCAGCTTGATCCACGTTCACCCTGTATCATCCTTGTGTCCAAGAATTGTGACTGGACTTGTCTAATATAGCACTGTTGAGTCAAACTCTTAAACTTTGTGTTGTTACATGACTTACAGTTTTTCTCTGATGTTGCACGAGTGCTTAGTTACTTCTGTTTGCTTTTGTGGTAACACTCTAATAAAGGTCTCTACATTAGAGTACCTTTAAAAAACTGTTCACCATGCTAACAGCAAGTCAGATTTGTTCAGCTGGAGCTCTGTGATGCAGTGTGGTAATTATGTTTAGCTTTTAAATTGCACAATTTCTTGAAGTGATTATGCTAGGTTAATTTAATAAACAATATATATTGTTGAGTAATTAAAGATCAGCATTGTAATTGTTGACTATGTTCAGCATAAGTAGGATTATAATGCCAGAGTTTGGGGCAGGGGAGAAAAAAGAAAAAAACACCAGCAGTTTTAAAATATGTCCAAAGAGAGGTGTAAGAGAGCATACAAGTAACTTCCATAGAACTGGCTTCCAAACAGACAAAAGAGTGGGGATTCTGATCTGTGGAACACTACGTCGTTTGGAGGCCTCTTTTCCTGAACAACAGAATTTGTTGTGGGGTTTTGTTTTGTTTTTTCTTCCTTATGCACTCTCATATGGGTGTCTCTGTCTGTATGGTCTGTGATATGGAAGGTGAGGATGTGTAATTTAACTTTCCCCACACATAAGACAGTTGTCATCCTCAGAAGAGAATTCTATTACCAAGGCAGATGGCTTCAAGATCTTCTTTCAGCACAAAATTTACAAACAAATATCATATGTGTCTGACACGCCTGGGATGTGTCTATATAGGAGAGGTGTGGTATGCTAAGAGTGTTGATATAGCTAAAGACTGTTGGGTGCTTTTAAATATTGCATAGTGCCTGTGGTATGTAATCTTAGTTTCACTTGAAATTGCAAATGACTTGTGATTAAATAGGCTGTTTTTGTCAACAGGTTCCACGCATGTGTTCTCCAACTTCCATTCAACCAGCAAGTTAGAAATAATCCTTATTTCTTCCTCAGGATCATCTCTGAGACTGCATCATGCTGTTATGCTATCCTGAAAGCAAAAAATGCAGGTAGAGTATGTTAATGGCAATGAAGTAGCATGTTTGGGTTTGGTTTGGGGTGGTTTTTTTTTTTTAGACAAATAAAACATTTTGAATGTGCAGTCAGACCATCTAATTTTGAGATCAAGAATGAAAAACATAGAGTGTGTGATAGGCAACACAGTGCATTTTTTTTTCTTAAACTCAATTTTCTGAAGATACTAAAATAATTCAGGTTTTACTTTTTAGTTCTCTGCTAACATAGGCTTCATTGACTGAATATGTTTTTAGTAAAAAATCTTGGAGTGATTTTATACAAAGAGAGGAGAGGTCAGACATGCTTCTGAATGCTCATCATTTTCAGTGACATTACTTTCCTGTTCTGTCTCTAGGGGTTGCTTTAGGTGGCAAAGGTGCATCTGGCATGTTCCCTTTTGAGGCAGCAGAATGGCTCTGCTATCATGCCTTCACTGTCAAACTGGCAAACCACAAAGTTGTTTACAAATGTCTGCTTAAGCCCCTAAAAATCTGTAAGTATTCCATTATTTTTACAGTTTGAAATAAGGTTAATTGTAATAAAACTTGGAATCTAATGGATTTTTAGAGTTTTCTTATCATAAAATGTTGTTCTAAAATGTACATTAATGAGCTTTCTGATATTAATCAAATTTATTAAGTTGCCAAATTCAAATGGTATGTTTTTCAGCACTGTATGTTCAGGAGCCTTGTTCTTGCAGGACAGTTGATACTTGGCACTCAATAAGTTTGTACAATTCAGAAAGCTTAACAAAATTGGGTTAATCATATAAGCATTCTCAGCAGGTTTAACTAAATGAAATATGATTGCTCAGTTTTCTATTTTTAAAAATGTAGATTAACTGGTAACTAAATAAGTTCCTCTTGTGATGTAAACTCTTACCAAAAAAAATGTCACTGGGGTCACTTTGAAACAGAAGCACTTGCTGTGCTGCATGCGCTATACTGTAATAGAGTTGAGTGGTGGTGGCAAATCTCCGACTCGTCTACTCAGTGAAAGCAGCTGTGTGTGTACTTGGTTTCTGAGGAGCTCTCTCTTTGACCAGTTGTGTGGTCTGTCCACAGGCCAGCCACAGAAATAATAGAATTTTCAATTCTAAGATACTAAAAGTGAACAGCTCTAGGTTTTTCTGAAGCAGCCAGTACTGTTGTTGAATTCAGCTGCAGTCAAGGCCAGACTCTCAACTGACTCTAATTCATGCTCTGAATGAGTCAGTCTGTTTCCAGAATAACCCCTATTTGATTTGAAATGTATCGCAAGCTTCCCTTGACACCTGTGCTGAGGCCCAGAGCCCCAAAAAGAGAGCAGTTCTGCTTTGGGAGTAAGCATTTCCTTCCCCTATCAAAGGCTTCCAGCAACGCCTGAGTGCAGACACTCTGAGTTTTGGTGGTGCAGTGTGAATGTATTAAAGATGAGAAACAGTTACAGGAAAGAGACAGATGGTTGGGATTGTACCAGGTGTGTTCCTGACAGACATGGACTTCCTGCATGGAGTAAAACTCCAGCAGCCTCTCCCAAAGAAGCTCCTTCTCTCAGAGTTACTCACTGACACCAAAACCAGAGGCACCATGTCTGATCACTGCTTGCTGAGAAGCAGCCAGTTCTGTTCGGCCCTTCTAAAAGTACCAGGGGAAGCAGGCCTGCCTCTGGGAAGAGGAGAGATGGCTGCTTGCTTCACTTGGAGAGGACAGAAACTGAAGAACTGAGCATGCAGTAGAGAGAATGCAGTAGGCAGACCCAATAGAATAGTAGCTTCTCTGGGAGCTGTGTCACTTCTCCAAGATCCATGTAGAGCACATCTGAGTTTTCATCTCTAATGATGAAGGTTTTGCTCTTGAGATCTTTGACTGACAGGCCACAATCCAAGCCAAAGCTCCTCCGTCCTTCTCTGTGCAGGCTTTGCTATTGAATCTGACAGAACATTGAGAGTTGAGTTGCAGCCCCAGGCGGTGTTATTGTTCAGCAGAATCTCATTTTCCATGGGTTTGTGCATCTGCCATAAATGGTCTCTGCTGTTCACAAAATCACACCACCACAGATACCAGAGAAAAGGGGCTGGGAAGTTGAGGTGGAATATTCCTGGATTGAATAATGGTTGTCGTTAGGTTCCTTCTTCTGTACCCATACAGCCCCCTGCCTAACCACAGTACTGACCTGAAACTCACCTGTGGTTCAGGTCTAAGTCTGTCTGCCCATGTGATAGTTTAACTTAGGTGGCAGCCAAACAAGACACAGCCACTCACAGCCCCCCCCGCCTTCCCCCCAACCAACCAGGGAGAGAATTGGAGGGGTAAAGGTTGGGAGTCTTGTAGGTTGAGATAAGAACAATTTAATAGTTAGAGTAAAATAAAATTAAAATTGTAATAATAAGAGTAATGATGATAACAAAAAAAAAAGTCCAAAGGCAAGTTGAAAATTAGTGGTGACATTCTCTTGAAAAGAGTAATTTCCAGCTATTCTTTCATAAATCTTACCTTCTCTGAGACAGAAACTGTTCTTCACATCCATAATGTCAAGACAGCTCTCTATTTTTATCTACAAGGCCCAATTTCTTTTGGAAATATCTGAGACTTCAAGTACGCTGCTGAAGGGTTCAGTGATTTTTGTTTAATGGCTGCCTAAACAATTAGCAGGCTGTGACTTGTTTTTACTGTGAAACTTTTAAGATAGAAGCTTTTGCTATGATTGGTCAACAGATCCCTGGGGCCTGAGTAACTCAAATGCTGTCTCTGAGAGATCTCTGTTTGCTTATAGCCCTGTGAAATCGTACCTGTACTTCCACTAGCCCTGTTCCACCTGTGCTGCAAGGGTTGCTACAATACTTGGTGGAGCACTTCTGTGGTTGCTGCTTTTATTAGAAGCTCCCCAAACTTCTTCTAGGTAATTTGTCAGGAGGGTAGCCGTTGGGGGTCAGCTTGTCATGCAACTTGATGACTGTAATTTTGAGAGGTGCTTTGACTGCTTGTTTATTTGCTTCCCACTCGCCTTTCTCCTTTCTTTAAGAGTTGGCTGAGGTTTTTAAAACCATTTCAAACTGTTTTTGAAAAGGAACTGAGAAGGCATCAGATGCCCCACTTAGGGGCTGAGCAGAAGGGAAAGTGAGGCATCAGTGTGCTTGTACCATAAAGCTGTACAAAGACATCTTGTGGTCTGTAGTGATAAGGCATGTGCATATCCTTGGTGTGAACATGTGTCATTATCTCCATGTCTCTAAGATCGCTGATCATAGATAAAGGCTATTTTTCAGTCACCTGATTGTATGTGGGGTTTATATTTGTATTTTTTTTTGCACCTAGTATGATACTAAGTCTCCCAGTCCTGCAGGAATGCACTAAAATCCATTTAAAGAGACATTGATAGATAGTTTTCTATTCAGTCTTACAAATTAGTTTTGTTTGGCCTGCATCAGATGTATTCCTGGGTAATGTTACTATAATCAGAACATCATGCTGTAGAGAAGGTTACTACAGAGCTAAGCTTTATGTAGAGATACCAGTGCTAATTTTAAACACTGTATTTTAGGTTTGGTCTTACTTCTGGAAATCAGATAGCATGGGTGGATGCTAGAGTAGCTGTGACAAGGAAGTCACTGGTTCTGAGGTGTATTCCTGTAAAGTTATCTCAATATCTCTATATGGCACAGCAATTTGTAGCACAGAGATAACTAAGGCTGGTAATAGCACCTGTGTTGACTTAACAACTACACTTTTTGTCATTTTGGAGTTTGTACCGGCTGTTACCCCTGTAAGATTGTGTTGTTGTCAGGAATTGATATAAACTTTTTTATTTTTTCTTGGGTCCATGCACATGCCTTTCCATTAATCTCCATGGGAGTCGATATCAAGCTCATAGGTTTGGGGAAGGAGGTTCTTCCCACTATTCCAAAACATGTTAAATATCAACATCAGGGGCTTGTCAGTACAAGTTGTCGTCATTCTTCAGAGTTAAGTATTTAAAACATAGTTACTATTTAACATCCCGCCTATTATTACCATTGGGGAAAGGAGCGAGAGTCTTTCCTTATCATGATAAGATATAAATACATCATCTCTCTTCTTTCCAAATACAGAACAAATGTTTATTGAGTACTTCTGCCTTTCTGCACCATTGACAATTTTACCAGGTCTGTTTAGGTAACAGACTTAAACTGTTGCTAGGATTTTACATGTTCTTCCTAATCTTTAAAAAGTCCTTTTTATTGTCTATAATTCTATTGATGATGGACTCAATGACCTTCTGTGCTTCAAAACTGTTATGTTCTTTTGTAAAAATAAAAAATAAATAATTCCTGATTTTAGAGCCTTGTTCAGTTTCCAGAATTTTCCACCTTAAGGGTGGCTTTCCAGTTAGCCTCTCTTGTCTTACAGGGAAACACAGTGCGGAGAATTGCTGTTGCCAGTGTTACAGCAAAAGATGCATTTTCCATGTGATTTTATATTTTTAAAATCTTTTTGTATATGTCAGTTCCAAGAATAAGCTACTTTGATGTCATATCTGAAAGTAGAGGGGAAACGAAACAGTTTGGGAATACTTTCCTGCTGTAGGTAAACATTGGCAGCCACATAAGGACCTGTCCCTTGTCCTTAGCATTGGGTAAAATAGGGTCTGTCAAAGTAACTACAGTTTGACAGAAGGCTTTTTTTGGTGTATATAGTTATTGAGTAAATGGTCTTATACTTTAAAAAAAAAATGTTGAAATTTTTATATCCGAAGAGCTGTTACAAGGGCAGAGTAGGAGGAATCTGCTCCTTGGTTTTCTTAGTTTGGTAATATTTTTATACAATTCATACAATTTTTAACCTTTTTACTTAGCCTGATTTAAGGGTGGAAGAAGAGTAGCATATTTTATTACAGCTTTTTTTATCTCCATATTCCAGGTGTTCTAGCTTTTATAATTGGATTCAGCTAGTATTGTTTTCATTACTTTATTAGCAGTTTCCCTAAAATGGAATTGTTACTTACTTGCAGTAGTAATGAATGGTTTCTGATATTTTGGTAGGTAAGATGCAGCTCTTCAGGAAGATCCCAAGGGATACTATGGCACTACTGAAGGCAGTGACAGAACCGTCTCTTTGTCAAGATTTCAAAGCTATCCTGGACTAACTGATTGAAATTTATTTCATAATTTTTACAGGTTTGAAAATAAATGCTATATCTTTAGATTACTTTTCTTTGTAGTTTATTTTAGTAGAGTAGACCAAGAGCAGCTGTACATGAAGTTGTACATGTTAGTTTCTCAGATACCACACAAGAACTTAAAAAGAGCAGACAGTTTTGTTAATACCTTCTTGTTTGTGATTGCCTGTAAATTCACAGGCTATTTGAAGTGATTGACTTCATTTTGTTCCTTAATTCCCATCTTCTTGATGAAGGCATCATTAAACTATGTTCTGAATGAACAGATCTACTTTCTTGTTTCAGAGTGTTGTTTCTGAATAAATGTTCTTTGCTTCTCTGCATTGTGGACTATTTTATAATAAATTTTCTGATTAATTGCAATAACATGTACTTGTCTCCAATACCTTTATTTTATAGTAAGCTCTAACATCCTGCCCAGCTGGGTTATATCCTGAAAGACAGTTACCTGCACAGGGCAACTGCCTTTCATGGCATTACCTAGCAAGAGGTACAGGTTAGAAATTTTGTGCTTTGGAGAATACAACTAATATATGCCAAAATGTCAGTGTCAAAAGTGGTTATGTTTAGTGTATATTTTATATATTTTGAATACTTGGTGACATTTTGAATATAGTGATATACAGAATGATGGTGGTGCTTTTATACCTACAAGAATTCTTTACTAGATAATATACCAAGTAGATTACTCTTCTGTCTGCATTTCCTGTTACTTTATTTAGGTTTGTCTTCGGCTCTATAATGTTACTGAAGTGCTGTCTAGCCCTGGTGTTGGCATGTTGTGTGCAGATGAATTTTGCCCTGTGGCTTCTGCGACAAACCTGTCCATATGTTTTTTTTTCTCTTCCAGGCTTGTGTGTTGAATTTGCGTTGCTCAAATGTAGAGCTATTTTATTAGGATTTTTCTGTCTCTGGCTAAATAGCAGCTGCTGGGAGGTTTTATTAAAGCAGATGGAGAAGATCTTGCTGGGGTGAAACACAGTGTAAACAGTGTTACTCGGGAGATGTTTTTCAAAGGATTCACAGACCACCACCACACAGGGATTGGTAACACAGCCCCTAGAAGCCAACTTGCAGTATTGCAGTCTATCCGTTAACATCATAACTTAGTTCAAACTGTCAAAATATATAGAGTCAGTCATACAGTTGTGTTTTTTTCTTCTTTCTATGAAGTGGCACTCTTAAAATAAAAATAAATTTAAAAAAAAAAAGCCATAGAACAATTGCTCCTACTAGAGTAGAGAGCAGAGGAAGAACAGCCCCAGTTGCTCCCTAATCAGCAGTTCAGACATTTAAAGTCCTGCATCCCCCACAATGCTCTGCAGAGATACTTGTGTGAGGCAACACTATCATGGACAATGTCGCATAAGAGGCCTGGCAGTGCAGGAAGCTTTGTTTTATTGGATCTCGTGGCAGGAAGAGGCAGCAAGATGCTCCCTTGGCAGGGATGATACTTGAGCACTTGGAGAACTTCCTACACTTTGGAGCTGTTCCTGTGGCCATTCACCCTTTACTCGGACATTCTTCAGCTGTGCATTCTTTCCCTTCTGCTTCACTTCTCCTTTCCTGCTGTAGTAGTTGTGGGTGACACAGATTTTGACTCTTTGCCACTTGCTGCACAGGCCCTGTGCATTTTGTGTGCCATGTTGAAGGCTATGCTGGTGGGCAGCAGTAGGGCTAAATGCATGCTTACTTTGTCCTGGCCGTTGTCTGCTGCATGAACCTTCAGAGGAGATTGAGGTAGAGGAGCCCAATCATTTCCTGAGAGCCAACGAGCATGCCTATTTTGAAAGAACACTCTGGAACAGGGGTTGGGCCGCCTGAAAGGATTCCTCATGGGCCAGGATTCTACAGCACAAATCCATATGAGGAGGATGGGCCTCTGGGAAGAGCAGGGATTCTTTCTGCAGTGAACATCCGTCCAAGGCAAACTTGCAAGGTATTCAGAAGAGTGTCCTGGATGCATGGGGAAGATAACTGGAGCAAGAGCTGTGCTGAATTGGTCAGTGTTTCAGAAAGCATTGCAGACAGGTGAGCTTGGGAGGACTAGAAGAAAACGTCTCTGCTCCCATCCAAAAGCAAGGTAGTTACAGACAGATTTGCTTCTAAGCCTTTGAACTTAGATTTTTCCATGTAAGCCAAAACATGTTTTATTTTATGTTTTAATGTTAAAGACAAAAGTTTTTAATGTCATTCAGCATGGTCCCCTCTAGAAGAGGATGGGGCTATTTCCACCTTAAGGCTCAAAACAACGGGTCCTGTTTCCATTGCTTCATATGGCTTCCCCAGGATGCTCCAACATGGAGAATGGCAGGAATGTAAACTTCACCGTTGGCTTGAATTAGCCCATTTTTGCTCTCATCACCAATGGATACTGTGATAATACAAACTGCTGACATGGTCTCAGTTGAAGGTGTAATTTTATAAAAATGCATAAAGTGTAATGCTTGCAATTCTCTGAGATGGTGTTTGCCTTTCCGTGTAACTACTTGCAGAGTCGTCAGTTTTTAACAGTAGCTGCTGTTTCTTGAAGGCTGTTTGTAAACAAATGCAAATACAGTGTGGAAATCAGAAGAGAAGACTATTTAATTTTAAAATATCTTGCCTGCAAGAAGGCAAGTGAAAAAAGGCTGCAACTAGTATGTTTTTAGCAAATGGGAAATTTGGAAATCTAAAGAAGAGCTGGCAGCCTGTACTGGAAACTTGTGCAATTGGAAAAAAAAATGCTGTGACTGTATGTGTAAGGAATAGATTAACCATAGCAGTGGCATAGGTTTAATGCTCTAAAATTAGATGTTTATACTATTGGGAACGTAGAAATATTCTGTAAAGCTACTTCTGTACAGAACTGTTCTAAAAGAAATAGTGTGATATATTATGGTGGTAAAATATTTTCTACTTAACTGGTAGCAATGTAAACAGCAACTGCTGACAGGAAACATTTGGGTGGATTGAATAACTTTAATCTGGAAATATTTAAAAGAATTAACTTAGGAGCATTTTGAACCTGTAATGTGGATTTTCAACAATCATTGGAAAGCTGGGAAAATTGTAAAAGATTTGAGGGTTGGGAGAAGGTTAAGGTTGTCTCAGTATTTAGGAGAAGGTAAATAGACTGAGAGCTAAGTTACTCATTGTAACTGCACTGTGCAACCTGTTTATTGTTTTACGATAATTTGGTTGCTTCCTTATTTATAGTGCTGTTGCAATGCTCCTTCTGAGGCTTTTTGCCTTTAATAGGTACTTGAGCTCCTTGTCTTAGGGCTGTGGATTCTGCTTAAGGCTGAACATCACAGTGCTTCCATCTGTATCCTTTTCAGATTTACCCCCAAAGAATCCAGGCTGTCCTTACAATTCTAGAAGTCTTGTCTGTGAGAACAGTATGAGCCCACAGCAGAGTATTATAGCAAAGAAGATCTGATGGGTTACACAGATAGAAGACTGGGAGGAGAGTGAGCAGAAGTAGGAAGTGCTTAGTATATAAGACTCACACAGATTCAGTTTTGTGTTTACATGTACATGCTTACTCAAGTAACAACGTCAGTCATGCTATTCAAGGGAAAAAAGTACCAGTAAGGTGCCATGCTTCATTTGAATAGCAAGGGCAAGATTGTAGCACTAATTTTACTGGGAAAAGGCTACAGTTCTGGCACGGGAATTTTAGTAGAGGTTACATCAGAAGTGCACTGAGAACAGAAAAGCAGTGTTCCTGCAAGAGTTGCTGAACACATTTTCTACATGCCTACTGTGGCTAAACAGTAACTGCAGCTAGTGCATTTCCCTGGTGCAAGTTGTAGTTACTGGAGCTGAAAACTCTCTTCCCCCTGGGTCCTGTCCCAGGCTGAACTGCGTGTCCAGTGACCCACAAATTCTCCCTTCTGGTGAATGGGAAGGGGCAGCTCAAAAGTCAAGAAGTCTGAGAGTGCCATCACAGTGACTCAGGATGGATTTATGGACTTGAAAGTCTTGTATGTGTAGTTTAATTTTTTTCTCAGCTTGTGTATATATTAGTTGGATATGTTTATCTTTAAGAACCAATCTTTTACAAAACACTTAAACCTGCTGCATGTACTCTGCATATGTGATTTTAATGAACATCTAGCTATCTGTAGTCAAAAGATATGAATATAGAGTGTACACTTTAGTGAATTAAAAATTGTTGTTTATGTATTTACAGCTTTTATATATTGAATCTATGCTAAAAATTGCAATTATATTGGGGTTTTTTGATTATTCATTCTTTATGGAAGTCTTTTTTACTCATAATCTTTCACACTGAACTTGCAACAGAGTGGTAATTGAAATCTTCCATGTCATTGTCAAGAGCCTTCACAGTGCGCAGCTGCAGAACATCAAGAAGTTTGCTTGGACCTTTGTGACTTGAGGTTTCTGCTAAGAGGAGCTGTGTTTCCATGCTGGAGTACCGGCCTCTCTATTGACTTGAAGGGCTGAGACCGTTAGCAGGCTACCACAGGGAATTGCTGGACATCATCACAGTGACTGTTGGCCAAGTCCATGGCTCTTGGAAATAAAATCATGCAGAGCCTGGGCACTTAACTGTTTTGCAGGTGATACCACTCACCCCACATAGTGGAAAGGCCAGGAGGCACTGGCTGTGTACACAGGCAGTTTACCTGAGTGCTTCCTTCTAGCAGGCAGAGGCACGCTGTGCTTTTGATCCTTTGGTGGTTCTGGTGTGACAGACTGGATGCCACTGTTTCTAGTACTGTCACTACTCCAGGAGAGTCTAACTGTCCAGGCTGGCTGCAGGACAGGGGGTTGCAGCAGCAGCTGAGTGCGGGGGTTACTAAATCTAAAAAAGAAAAATCTAAAAAAAAAAAAAAAAGTATCTTTTTCTTTACTCTGCTCTTTCCTTAAGCAGCAAGATAAAAATCATCCCCCTCCTCGCTGCCGGGCTTGCAGTTCCTCTTGAGCCCCTTTCAAAGAGTCACGTTAACTGCCTTTGCTCTGCAGAGTTGGAGTTGGTCTCATTCATCCTCACTGTATGGCCAAATCCCTGTTATCCATTAAGCCTTACTAGTGGGTAGCCTATCACAAGGATAAATAACTGAAATTTCCTCCATGTTCCTTAATCTTCCTTCCTTTCCTTGATTCTCTTACTCATCCTAAAGGTTTTGTCATACCTTATTCTCACATACTTTCCCTACATTTTTTCAGAGGCTGCTGGTGGCCTAAGTATCTTGGCAAAAGGAATCCCCATCTCCCATCAGTGCAGAGTGGCCAGGACCTGGAGGCAAGTACAGGAAAACCTGCTTTTAAGTAAAGATTAACTTCACTGTTATGTCATGTAAGGTTGCAGCTCACTGAAAGGCTTCCATACATCTGCACTTTTATTACAGTATTCAGTTACTGTGTCCAATACGAGAAATAAAGGGGAAAAAAATGGCAACATTTTTGCAGTCTTCTCTACTACAATAAATTCTGGAATCTGCTAAGGTAAGAGACTTGTGTGAAATTAATTATTCAGATTTACTTAAAGTACTTTATTTTAACTGCTGATGCTTTATTTTTGCTCTTTGCAATGCTTGAGAGTATGAAATAATCACACCATAACTACTATTTAAATGAGTATGGGGATTTACAAAAAGGAGAGTGTAGTGGACATGAGGAGTTCTTGCTCTTCAAGAGTTTCCGTTCTACATCTCTCTGGGGGCAGTCAGTGAATGAAACTGCAGGTGCTTGTGTTCCAGTTTTTATGTTGCTGATCCTTAAGAACAGACTGGGTTTTTAGAAGAGAAGTGAAGGAAGACAGAGGGCACTTGCAGCAACTAGCAGGCTTTCCAAGTTTAAAGTGTTAAAGTCTGGCTGGAGAGAGACAGGGAGTTGGTAATGCATGAAAACAGTTAAAGCAATGGGGCTGGTACTTGGTCAGAATGTAGGATTCAGGACAGGATGTAGGAGGGACAAGATTGATGTAGCTATTGTGAAATTGGTTGAAAATGAACAAAACATAGCAGGACTGTTTATAGAGTGCCAGTGATTGGCTGTAAGCATACAAACCGCATAAACCAGGTTGTTTGAATGATACCATACTACAGTTAATCATGTCTAATAAAGGCTGTCTTATTTTTGCTTACAGACAGATACAGTGGGTATTTATTCTTTTGGGTGAGAAAAGTGGCTGTTAGCCCCCTGACATGAAAACATTTCTGGTGGTACAAAGCTTGGGTCCTTGCTTCTGCTCATTTGTTTGATCAGGTGAAAGAGTGCGACCAGAGGTACAAACACACAAGGAAGGACAGCTAACAGCACACAGATGGCCAGTACCCAAGGTGGATAAACTTTCTCCTCTTTCATAGGGAAGCCTTCCTATGGAGATAAAAAAGCAAGCACAATAAATAATTGGTAGGTACATTTACATTTTGCCATGATTTCAATTTGCATTTTCTTATGTTGTTTTAGTAAAGATAGCAAAAGTATTATTCTTGCTCTACAGGAGCATTCAGTGGCCATGTCCTCTGTATACCCTTCTCGTGAGTCTAAAGGTGGCTGTAAATGTTCTACAGTTTCAAGGGTTTATAGCTGAAAGTGTGACGCATTCCTAGGGATCCAGGGGTTGCCCAAAGGGTTCTTATACTTTCATCCTCTCTTGATTAAGCTCTGATTGTTCTTGTTAGTACTCAAAGCTTACCTGGTTTCAGCAATTACCGAGCATGCTCTTTGACAAATAGGGAAAACTTATACAAGAGATTTTGAGGCAATGATGATAATGCATTTTCTGCAAGTCTGTGGCTATGAGTTTTATTTTGGGATTGTAGGTGCTTAATAGTGTTTGGAGGAGACACTGCTGGAGTGTAACCCTTGTGCAGTTTGTAGGAAGACCAGAACTGATCTTCAAACCCATACAGAGGATGTGTTTGAGAGGGATCCAAGTAACTGCAACTGACATGAGACAGTGAAATCCAGATCAAATGTTCTCAGTATCAACCTGTCTTTGGTGCTGAATTAACCAACGCTACTCTTGGACCACTGC
This sequence comes from Caprimulgus europaeus, assembly GCA_907165065.1. Next base: position 68,009,324 of record OU015525.1, read on the forward strand.
CTCCCTCCCTGCGTGCCTGTCAGAAGTACACATCCATACACTCATCATTTGCAACTCTTACTGAGAAATGTTTTCATCCCTGGCATCTGTTATGCAGCATTAAAGCTCTGCTCATGCATTTGTTCCTCCCCTGAACCCCCTGTAGGTATGGAGTGTCTCTGAGACATTTAACTTCAGCGGGTCTCTGCATTACACCCATCCGTAAGAAACACGGAGCACGCAGGGCTCCTCGAGAGGAGGCTCTGGTAACAGAAATGGGTTTTGGTGTGTGCAACCTCTGTCCCTACTGGAGCCTTCTCATTCTGAGCACTGTATCACTTCAGGCTGCCTTACATAGATAAGCAGTAGATGGAAATTATTTTAAAGGGTCTGTTAAAGGAGAAAAATATACAACTCTTGCTTATGAGAAGTTTTGAAAATATTTGGGAACATACGTATTTAGGGTTCCAGGCTCCATAGCTTGGCGGCTTCTGTATCTGAAGAGTAACAAAGGCCACGAAGACGATTAGCAGGAGCAGAGGGCTAACAAACCTCCATGTGATCTGCCAGTAGAGATTGGGTTTTCGTCCAGTCATCCATTTGACATCTTTGCTGAACCTTTTAAAAGGAGGCATGTTTATGATGATGCTAAACTTAGTTAGTTTAACTTTTTCATATTTTTCTATAAGTTTTAAACACATGATTCAGCTCCTAAATCTTTTCTATTCCATACCCCTCTTTAATAACTTAACTATAGACTTAAGTAAATAGTAATATCAATAAAGTAGGTCTTTATTGATCTCTGCCAGGGATGAATGATCAGTTTACATGGTCACTTTCCATTACCTGAGCGCCTAGTCTAAGGTTTCATCACAAACAAGTGATGAAAATATTAAAGCAGTTCTGTAGAAATATTCAGACATTTTTTTAAAAAGGCAAAATTGCCAAGGGAGCAAACATAGCTTGTTAGGAAGAAGTCTGATTTAACCAGCACCAAACGAATGACATCAGGTCACAGAGAAAATTATTGCAACCTGAGCCAGCTTCCTCTGCAGTCGGTAGCAGCAGTCGTTTGGACATGGACCTGATCTTTTACAATGATCTCTTATGATTTTGTACATTGAATGGACAGTAGATATATGGTTCTGGGTTTGATAGTGAAGTGATGATCTGTATCTATCAAGTTGAAAAGAGCTTTGTAATCTGGAATAGGAATTGTGATTTTGTGTGTGTGTGTGTGTGTGTGTGTGTTCAAACACCACCAGTTTTGTCTTCAATTCTGTTAATTTAACTGAAGATACCTGAAATTCTCTTGAGAACTAGGAAAAAGTGATGTGACTATGCTCATATGCCATAGTAACAAAGAGGAAAAAGTAGATGTATACTAGCACAACAGAGAAAATACAGCTACTATGGAATCCAGAGTCTGTTGTAGTTGTGAAACCAGGTTTTATTGCTGCTTCTGCATCATGGAAGTTTGAGGCTAGCTGTATGGGCAGCAAGAGGGATGTGTGAAATTATTTATGATGATACAGCTTGGGAGTTATCACCATTTAACATGGAAAATGATCCAAGAATCTCAACAGTGGATCTAAAAAAAGGTAATGCAAGGACTTGAGCTGTAACTGACAAAGACTTTTTTACTTCAGTTTCTTATTTTTAAATTCCTAGCTTATGGTAAGACTTAAGTTGGGATGATACTGAAACACTTTGAGATGCAACAGCACAGGCCAAACGTGAGTTCATTACTGATACAGTGTACAAACTGATTACCAAAAAATCAAGACCTTCATGATCCCAGTCCCAGAGTAGGAATTGGAAAGGTGAAGTCCCAACATGTAACTGAGCAAAATATAGAGGGGGAGAGGTTAATCTTTATTGAGAATTGGGGAAATTTCTGGACTGGAAGGTCTCCAAGTAAAGAAGGCAGGTTTATTCTAAATCAAAATGAGATAAGGTTTCTGGCATTTAGAATTACAGAGGATGTAGGAAAGCTTTTAAACTACAGAGGGAATTTAATTAGTGTCTGTGACTGTGGACTCTGGACGTTCTCAGCATGCATGCTGAGCCTTTTAACATGGGTGAGTTACTGCATGTTGCTTACTATAAAGTTTGAGGGGAAAAATAATGATTAAAAAATACAAGAGTATACAAAACAAAAGGGCAGGAAAAAGATATCTGAAAGATGGTTCAACCCCTCTTGGCCAAAGAACTACAATGGCTGTTGACTTTCTAGCTTTAAACTTAGGATTCCTCCATCCATAAGTGCTGTGCAGAGATTATCCTTCCTGTTCCTGTTTTACAAATATAGGAGACTTGAAGCAAAGAATGGTAACTACATTTGCAGAACTGGTAAGTGCTACAGACATAAGTTAATATTGTATGCCTGTACGGAACATAGATGGAGTGAGAGGAAAATGTGTTTGTCTCTTATGAGAAAAAAATTACATCTGTTTCCAACATACCTTTTAACTTTATAGACATATGCAACCCCAATCACCTCAAAGAAGGCGATGACTAGAAGAGGCAATGAGCCTGCATAGCTGTCAAAAATGTCAATCCAGTAATTCCCGGAACCCAGCGTAAAACACAGAGCAATGAGGAAGCAAATTAAACATATTATACCTGAAGGAAAAAAAGTATCTTTGTTACTGGAACTGAACTTGGTAAGCATATTTTTGTTCTAAATTATTTTTGCCCTTGTTCTAGTCATTTTATTCTCTCTCCTTCTGTGGAACTATAAGCAGCTGTTTTTTCCTTTGAGGAGGTGGTATCACTTCTCAATTTCAGTTTTCCCCTGTGTGTTGGCCAAGAGGCATCGCTCTGTTACAGGAAGAATGCACCTGTGTGACTCAGAGCATCATTCAGTTATTAGTACTTCCAGCAGATAGCCTGGGCTGTGCTATGCTATTGCCCTATGTTAATTTTTGACTGATAGATTGAGTTTCAAGTGTCTTCTTATCCATGCAGTCATAGGCCCAAAGCTCAGGCAGCCAGGACCTGAGAAGTGTCAGGGCTCCCTGGATTTCTGCCCACCGTTTCCTCAAAGGGCCCAGAGCTCGAAATGTAGGTGTCCCTTATGTCCTGACGGGTGTGCTTTAGGTTTCACCACACTTCTGTACAGTCAGTTCCCCTTTAGACAAGATATCGAGACAAAAAGTAGGAAGGAGCAGATATGGGCTGCAAACCAATTTGTATGTCCTTGTGCTGTGTTACTAACTGCTTCTGAGATGGCCTTTAGTTCCATGCTGTGTAAAATTGGCTCCAGACTTCTTTTGTTTTGCTCTGTTGTTTTTTTTAAAAAAAGCTGACAACTGGAAAATCAATTTCCAAATAATATGGTTACCTCATCAAGTTGTAAACATTTTTTTTTCTACATGGAAACTTGTAAAATGAGAAAAATATTATTTAGATTCCACAGGAAGACTCTAAAAAAGGCATGACAGCAATATTCCCCATAAGAATTTAAAAGGGCACATTGCAGAATTATTAATCCATTACTTCAAACTGCCAGAAATTTTTCTAGACCAATGTCACAGTAGGATCTCTCAGATTCTCACTGAGACTGGTTCTTGGGGAGCAGGTAGGGTTCAGTAACTGTGTCTAGTTGAAAAGATTCTGGTTTTGGTGTAAGAACAGGGTCATGTGCACTCATTCCTCATTTTCCAAGTGGTAATTTTCTACACTGATGTATTCACAATACATGTGAAATAATCTGTAGCAGCATAAAGTTGAATGAAATAGCGGTGAATGACCTTACAGTTGTGACAATGTGGTTATTTCATGCGCAGGTGGTTCTGACAGACCAGCTGGTATCACTGGTTGCCTTAAAGTGACTTGCTTGGGTGCCAAAGCCTTAAGTGAAGACAAGGATCTTCCTGATGTCTACAGCAGTTCAGAGTGAACTTGACTCCAGGAATAGCAATTTAACAAGCTTTCTCAGACTGAAACAGCTCTTGCAAGCTAAGGAAAAAAAAATGGCAAGGGCAATATAATAGTGTCATCTGACAGCTTCTGCCATAACTGCTACTTCATCTGTGTGCTTATCTTCTGCAAACACAATCCACTGCCCTTACTAACACTATGAGATAGCTAAGTTAACATTACAAATTCTTAATCCCTCTATGATATTTATTAAGTGTTTGGTAGTTTGTGCATTTATAAAGAAGCTGCCTTTGAACAAAGCAAAGCAAATTCCTTACCAGATAATAGCTCTTTTGGTATTGATTTAGATATAATTCGAAGCTCTAGAAGAGGAGTGAAGACTCCCTCGATGTTCCCAAACATAGAAGAAAGGCCCAAGCTGAACAACATTACAAAAAACAGGATGGCCCAAGCCTGGGAGCCTGGCATTAGAATGATGGCCTGAGTGAAAATGATGAAAGCCAAGCCCGTTCCTGATACACTCTGCAGAATTCACAAACAGAAGAAAACACACATTATAATGGCATAAATGTAGTTTCTCATGCATATAGAATTATAACACGCTTCTGCCCTTCCCTGGAGTCAAGGGTGCTCGTCAGCCTGTAGGGCTCTGTGGCAGACAGCAGTGGAGAAAATAGGTAATGGGGAGTGTTTGTGAAGATTTTAATTTTAAATGATCTGTCAGAGATGTGTAGAAAATCATAGAGCAGAATTTTAGCTTGCACAGAGATGGGTCCAAAGTAAAGCAGATCTGAGACTTGTAACTGAAATAGCAATTGTTTTGTTAATACCATCTTAAATATGATTTTTTTTAAAAACACCTATGATGTTATAGGTGCTGGAAAGAAAAAAATGTAAATAAGGATGATTGTCACTCTAGCAGTAAGAGAGTTGGTGAATTGTAGATCACAAAAAAACCCATAATTACCAGGGCAGAAACAGCTAATAGGGAAAAACCCTGTTTCAGCAAAATTTCTTTGAATTCAGCCTCCCAAGGACAAGGATATTTAAATCTAAGCATTGAGAAATGCTGATGTTGCTCTAATTTGGAAGTAAATTTTGTCAAACCATAAATCAGAAATCTGTGCCATCAGAGGAAGCCAAACAAAACAGAAACTGACTCCTGTCAGGACTGGAATGTTGTCCTTGGACTTCTCCATCATTGTGTGTTAAGGCTTTCACGCATTAGCACACTCTGTCTCTAGCAAATGTGAGCAGCAAATGAGTTATGGGCCTGGGTGGGATCACTGGAGCAAGCAGTGAGGTTGGAGAAGTTGGAAAAAAAAAGAAAGGGAGAGGATCATGATGTGTTTTGGTAGAGGGGAGTGGGGCTAGAGGAAAAAAATTAAAATATTAGTGAGATCCTGTGCAGAGACTAGGAAAAATTAAAGGGTGAGGACAAGAGGGAATAGAAGGATGTGGAAAGGAAGATGAAAGAGAAGATAGTGATAAGGTACCTTCCTGATGGTCATATATGTGATTGAAGACAGTGAGAATTTTAATAGATTTTTTTGAACTTTCCTAAATATGGGGAAACTCCCATTCACCATCCTTTTTCTGTAATCTTTCAGCTAGATGTTTCCTCTGTTGTGCTTATTCGTGTTAACCAAAGTAGGACTGAATCTAGTGTCCATGATAGGCTCCAGGTAGGAGCATCTTTGAAGATTAGTTTTGTGATAATAATGCGTAATTGGGCGTGCTGTACCAGACAGCTTTGAGTTCGGGCTGTCCTACAGCAGTGGTGTCATTTCAGATTTTGAAAAATAGTTTTGTTTCACGATTATGTATAATATATTCATTACAAATAGAGTAAAATACTAGTACTTTGAAGAAAAAAAAGAAGATACCAGTCCTTCTACATATTTTATTTAAGGATTACTTTGTTTAAAGTAATTATGGTACCTGATCAAGAAACTCTTGAAGGTCACAGCTTTTCAGTTTGAGTTCAGCAATTTTTTCTGGATATGATGAATTTAGGAAACTAATCCAGGCTGTGTAGTTCTGTCTCATGATGCTTTCTTCTGGAAGATCAAATTCATTGATGATACTGATTATGTTCCTGCCAGAGAAGCCAACATATCACTAGTTTAAACATTTGCAGATGATGTGGCTGGAAATGCTGTGCCATGTATTCAGATGTTAATAGAAAGTTGTATTTACTTTCTGTGCTGTTATTTATACTATAAAGGAAAATACTAAATGAGGACTTATATATAAAATAGTTAGGAGAAAATATTCAGACTATCCACTGTCTTCTGTTTCAGATACAAACTCTGAGTACTTTATGCAGGTGCAGTCTCTAAAACATTTCTATTTTTATTTTGTCAGGTCTCCAGACCATTTCTACCACTTGTGTTTAATAACTTAGCGAATCTGGTAGAACAGGAAAAGGTGAGGTGTTTTTAACTACTTCTAATGATAGTCTGAGATTGAGATGTGACCCCTGATGGGATCTTGCAATGCATTGTTTTATAATTTGTCTTGCTTCTTACAAGTGCTATCCCTCATTATTCTTGCCTCAGTGCCATAACACTTTCTGGTTTTATATTAGACTTCTCTATATAGATGTTTTTCCTTTTTAGTGAAAATAAAGTCTCTAAATGCATGTTTTTCAAGTAAAACATTATCTATTTAGGCATTGAAACCACAGTATAACACTGGAAATGCAAGTTTCTCACCTGTCTAAGCAGTCCCAGTAGCCTGTGGTTGCTTTAAACCCCAAAACAGAAAAGATTGGGATGGAAGCGTAGAGGGATGTCATACTGTTGACAATTGCTACTGTCACAGCATCCTTTTCACAGTCATTTCTAGAAACAACATTCAAACAGATGAAATTACTAAAAAATGGCAGTATTTTACCTGTGATTCTCCCAGGTATTTCTGCAAACATTTTAACTTTTTAGATTTTTTTTTTCCTCTTCCTGTTAGGAAATCTATTTGGCCTTTTAGAAAGACATCAGATTTTAAGATCCTTTAGAAAAATTAAGATCTTTTATGAATATCCTAAGGAAAGAATTTTGAAAATTTTAGAAAATTGCTCAAAATGCAGCAAGAATTTAGCCAGTTTATAAAGGTTGTAGTTCTACTTACTTTGGTGGGTTGTAGCTTGAGAATGCAATAAGCCCTCCAAAAGCCAAAGAGAGAGAGAAGAAAATCTGGGTAGCTGCATCAAGCCATACACGGGGATTTTTCAAAGTGTTCAGCTGAAATAATTGGAATAAATGCATGCATTAGGCTTAAATTATTTTTTCCCCTCCCAGTTCTCATAGCTCATCTCTTATTTCACTTCTGAAATTGTGAGATGTGTTGCCATCTAAACACACTGAAAATGGACATTAGTACAAAACATGTCAGTAAAGCAGGTGTTTCTGAAGACATAATTTGGTCTATTTAAATGTATGTAGTAATTATAGAATCTGTTTCATTGTAGACCTCTTCTGCCTGATGATAAAAATGTGTTTCTAAATTATAGGCATTAGGTACACAATAGAGACAGTATATTACATTTTTGCTCAATATATTTATTTTTCTTAGTCTACATGCTGTTTAACTTAGAGTTTAATAATATTATCTTCCTAAACTGTATAAACAAATACTAAACCTTCATTTTTTAAGACGTAAAATGATGCCATAGCTTTCCAAATTCACTTTAAAAACAAAGGCAAAGCAGACAAGAAGAGGATATTCATTTAAAAAGAGCATCTTAGATTCAAAGTACTGTGAAAGCAGCAATAAAAGCTATAAGGGCAGCATAAGAAAAATAAGGAAAAAGGAGAACTTGACAGAGTGAAATTTGAATTTTGATGTAAGGGTGACATGGTAGAGGAAGCTAAATTAAAAAGTCAATGATTGTTGGATTATTACAGTTTTAAAAAGCTGCACTAAGAAGGGTTCTTACCATTAAAATCATTCTAAAAGAAAAATATAAAACTTAAGTAATGTAAATATGTTCAATAAATGTTAGTTTCCTGCAGAAACTTAAGAATTGGTGTATTGGAGTCAATCATACCAGGTGAATTGCTTTTCCAATCTGTTACCATGTAGGAGGAATAGAAACCAGTATTAGTTAAGAATGAGTGTCTTAAAACAGCTGGTCCAAAAGTGATGTTGGGTCTCTAGAGTATTTCACTTTGGTTTACATCAGTCTTGACTCAAATCTGCGTCCTAGTGATGCAGGGTGAATTGCATGTTTTCTGTGTCATGTCTAAGTGCCTGCGCTGTTGATCTTGGTACACGATGAGGAACACTTGTAGGAATGATCCTACTGGGAGCATTTGTAGGAGTGAGAGGTGAGTATGCCAAGAGACCCCTAGGAGCAGTTTGAGTTTCTCTGAAGCTGGCCTGAGCTTGAAGAGTGAGAATAATGGGTTCACTTCAGTGTGGATATGGTGAATGCCATGACTGCAGGTGCTCTATTGGGCACAGGCGTCACTTGCCCAAACAAGTTCCTGGAGTTTTTCTTTGCCAGAGAACCCCCAAATATTTGCAGTCTCTGAAGCTCTTTCAGATGTGAAAGACGGTGGAGAAGGAGGCATTTGTGCTCCTGAGCTGACACAGATGTCCACAGAAGCTGAACCGCATAGAGACCATTGCTGATGCTTGATGGGATCCCTTTTCTGCTGCCTCTGATTATTTTTTCTTACAAGAACCTTTCCAAAAGTCTCTGTTCCAGCTCCTGTGTTGCTTCATCTTTGTATAACTTCTGCTTTCTCCTCAAGTGCTTGTGAGCATAACTTCAGTATCTTTTTTTCTTGGTAGCTTCGCTCTCCAGGTAGCCAAGGATTTAGAGAGGCTGAATAAATTGTCAGACTTCTCCATGTCTGAAAGTCAATGAAAAGAAGTATTTATTATTTGTTCTAGAATTTAAGGTGTAAAAGTGTGTCAAATGGCAAGAAGCCAACTATGTAGTTCTGCATGAAAATTACAGCCTGCCATATTTCAAATCCATATGCATGCAGTTATTATAGAATCATAGAATGGTTTGGGTTGGAAGGGACCTTCAAGATCATCTAGTTCCAACCCCCCTGCCATGAGCAGGGACACCTTGTGCTAGGTCAGGTTGCTCAAAGCTTCATCCAACCTGGATGAGGTTTTTATTATTTATGATATTTATTAAAGAGAACTAAAATACAAACTTGGAAAGTGAATACACTTAATGGGGGTTTGGAAAAAAAAAATAGTTTTGTTTGGATGGTTATGATGTTGAAACTGGGTGAAATGTGACTTTTAGCACTAGGTATTACTTTCACAGATTTTCAAAAACAGTGAGGTGTAACAGTTACCAGAGAGTGGATGTGGCAGCTATTACAGAGAAACTACAGTTTCTGCTGCACTGCAAAGTTGGAAAGAAGTTGGAAAAGATTGTCTCTAATGAGTGGAGGATGCCAAGAAAATTGATTTATTTATTTATTCAAAGCAAGCTGGAACAGGCAGTAGGTGAGCTAACTCTTACTATATTTTGCTAAAATTTTAAAAGCTTCCTGCAAAAAGACAGGAAAAGTAGAAAAAACAGCACACACTTAAGAAATACACTTTACAGTTTTGTAAGCTAATATAGTCTGGGTGGGCCAAGTAAATCTTTACCAAAAAACCCCCACAAACTAACAAGCCCTCTGTTCAAATTGCTTTGGGATGTCTCCTGTGGAGAAGTGTAATAAGAAAAATGCATGTATTTACTGATGGCAGTGGAGAGAATAGTTTCTCATTAAACAAGCTGACAGAAAAGGCAATACTGGTACTGCAGTTGTGAGCTAAGGGGAAGAAGAGAGAAAGGAAATGTTGCAGTTGTGTGCTTACTGTCTTTTTGAAGTCCCTGAAGTGCCAAAATTCTCCATAGCAGTTGGTATGTTAGTTTAAGGAAACCATCTCTCTGTCTTACACTATAACTTGCTGTGCAGTAACAACACCCATAGCAAATATCACTTACCAGGCTGTTGCATCAGCTTTTCCATGTTTGTAGATAAGAACATAGTTTTATCACCAAAACCATCTTCAGATGACTCTTCAAAGATGTCACCAGGATCTTCTTCCTCAAACCGACTAATCATTAACTGCAGGTTGATTGCAGCTGGATTTTCATTCTAACTCCTGGTGCCAGTCTACAAAACCATCCGTATCTTCTTTCAGGATGATCTGTTCCCCCTCAGCACTGCAATACCTCCAGGTTTTGTGAATACACACAGATCTACTTTTTGCATTAAGTTCACTTTGCAATGGTCATAGGTCCCAAAGATGCCTGAGCTCTTCAGAGAAACCTGACAGCCAGGCTGAGACCAAGTGACAACAGGCCAAGCCCTGTTCTGGTTGTGTTGTCTCATCTGCTTTCTTCTTCAAGACATTGCACCAAGCATTTATTGTCCTGTGTGGGCCTTGCAAAAATACAAGTGCACATCCTGACTCGTGTGAAGACCAAAGTTGTCCTTTTTGTGCTCTGGCAGCATTCAGATGGGTGCCTGTGCCACTGGGCTTGCACAGGGAGGGATAAAAGAGGTGTCTCATCTGAGCCTTCTCTTGTGGTTGTCCCTTTCCAGGCTAGCATGTAACTTATCTCCAGGCTTCTTGGCTTATGTTTTCCTTGACACCTGTGTTCCTGTTGTAGGAAGGGAAAGGGAAATACACAGTGTTCCTGTGGTGGGAAGCGCTACTGCGGCTGTGGAGGCAGAGGATGCTCCGAGACCATCTGTCAGTGGGTGCCTCTTTTCCTCCTCTATACTCACCACTTTATGGAGCTTTTTAGCACGAAGGCAGAGCTGTGAGGAGCCTGCAGTTTATAGCAACCACTTGGTGGGACAATTTGACTTTGCATTTGGGAAGGCTGCCAAGGACAGTGTAAAGAGGGCCTTCTGAAATGGCCAGCATATGGAGAGATCTGGGACTCCTGTCCCCTTGAGAAGATGACAAAAAATGGGAGAGAGATATTCGCCAGCAGTTCTGTTTTTTGGGGATAGCTACAGGGGGAAAAGACTTCAGCTATGGAGAAACAGGGATAGGAGAAAATGACTTTCAATCTTAAAAAAAAATAATCACTTTGAAGTGTAATTCTTCAGTCATTTTCCTTGTGAATTCTTAAAATATTAAAGCTGTATAAATTCTATAACATTGGCAGGGAAATCCCATCTTTATTGTGTAAAAGAGAGATGAATCTGTTTGTGAAATACATCAGCTTCACTTACATGTTCAAGAACAAGGCACTCGTAACGTATTCAATTTTCCAGTATTTTCTGATGTGCTTATTACTGAACTGTTAAATACTTTTCTGCTTCTTTCCTTGCTAAAGTATGTTAAAATACTAACTAACTTAATCTCAGAAAAATGAGCTTAGCTGAGCTTTTGAATAAGGAGACAGATCAGGAGTTGCTGGAAAATGAATATACAGTATGAGATCTAGGGGAGGAAGTGGGTGGGGGGAAGGAAAAATAACGTTTCTGACTGTAGCAGCAGTACTTACATTGGGGGTGAAGAGGTAAGCCAAACCGTCAGTGGCTCCTGGTAGAGTGAGTCCATGAATAAGGAATATAGTTAGGACCAAGTAAGGAAATATTGCTGTTACGTAAATTGCCTAAAGAAAGAAGACACACAGTTACTGACAATAACATTGATAAATCCTACTTAAGTTATTATGAGAGACAAGCCTAAGAATACAGGGTAAGACAGCTGCAGATTAATATTGCCATCTATAAAAAAAGAAGAATGCACTTCTGCAGAACATATTTGTAACAAAATTGCTCTTAAAACTGTGTAAGGAGAGACTGGTAGAGCAGAAGCATTTGCAATGGAAAAGGAGGGAAGTGTCATTTTAAGCCAGTCACATAATTGTTATCACTTTGTTGGACAAGGAGCACACTGAAATGGTGCTAGAGCGGTAAATGGAGAAGGCTTTCCTTGCTGGTGAAACTCAGTATCTGGAGAGCAAGATCCAAAGTGTGGGATAATGTCCTTCTCTATCCTTCCCGTACCTTTCCTGTGGTTTCAATTCCTCGGATGGTGCAGAGATAGACAATGGCCCAGCAAGTTGCCAAGCACAAAATGAGCCACCACTGTAATGTGCCACTCTCAGTGACATCGGGGGTTATGTTCAAAGTTTTCCTGTACCAAAAATAATTTACTGCGGTACTTTCATAACATTCTTCATTGAGCCCTGGAAAAAAGCATGGCAAGTGTAAGAATATATTTTAAAATAAATAATATATCTTCCACTCACTGTATGTTTAGGAAGTAATACTTTTTGCGAATGGAGGAGGGCAGGACGGTCTCTTGTGGGCTGCCAAATCAAATAGAGAGATGGACTGAACTGGTCTTTCTGCACCATCTACAATGTGCGGTAAGACAAACTTTGTCATGGTAGGCTGAGACTGAGACTTACATGAGACCTTCACAAGTACACCACCAGCATTTCTACAGGTGATAGCTTTCTCAATAGTAAGGGTGTCAAACTCAGTGCAAGGAAAAAATCTAAACTGTAATTGCGGTGGAGACTCTGAAACTTCTAGCTGTATGTCTATGTCTACAAGTTGGTGGAACTGTAACAAGATTCAGGCACCTGAGGATACATCTAAGCCCAGGATCCCCTGGATGTAATGGCTCTGTACTGGTGCCAGACCCAGGCATCACCCTCTTTAGTTCATGTTTCCAGGACTTTTGTGAGCAGGAACCTCAGGCACCTGTGCCTGGGAGAACAGGCACTCCCCAGCCAGGCTCTGCACCTGGAGAACAGGAAACCAGGAACCTGACATACACCACAACCCCTGCTCACCCCTCTGCCTATGTGCAATTTAAATGCCTGAAGGGGAGGTTGACAGAGGATCTTCAGGAAACACACCAACCTGCTGACTTTAGCTGGAAACCTGAGTTCCCTGGGTGCTGCAGCTCCTGCCTTTGCTCCTAGCCAGACTCAGGTGTGTCCTGAGAGCACGAGGCAGCCCTGTGCATTTCCAGGAGCTGGGGTTATTCAGCGCGGAGCCTACAGTCACAGCACTGATAATCCCTGTAACCAGGAGGTCCAGCACGCACCAAGATTGGGGGAGATCATTCTCCTTTCGCAGCCTGGTGAAACCTGAATGAATCTCTTCCTCTGCCTAGGAGAGCACGCTGATGTTCTTGCAGTGTCTCCTGCTGAAGCTTCTGGTTTGCACACAGTCCCACTCAAGGTTAGCAAAACTTTTTTTTCCCCTTCTTTCATTGGTTTCAAGCTTTGGCGATTGGCTCCTGCTCAGATTACCTAATTGCTGCTCTCCTGCCGTGAACCGGCTGATAGCCCAGGCTAGAGAGAGGATGGCTCACTCATTAAGATTGGAAAAAACCTCCAAGATCATCAAGTCCAACCATCAACCCAATGCCACTATGCCCAATGAACAATGTTCCTAAGTGCTACATCTATACATCTTTTAAATATTTCCAGGGATGGTGACTCCACACTTCCCTGGGCAGCCTGTTCCAGTGCTTGACAGCTCTTTCAGTAAAGAAATTTTTCCTAATACCCAACCTAAAGCTCCCTTGGTGCAACTTGAGGCCATTTCCTCTTGTCATGTGACTTGTTACTTGGGAGAAGAGATCAACACACACCTTCCTACACCCTCCTTTCAGGTAGTTGTAGAGAGTAATAAGGTCACCCTCAACCAACTGTTCTTTTGCAATCAAGCAAAGGGGTCATGGACTTTCTGGCTTCTGATGTTCCTGCAAGGCTGATGAATTTGGGTAGGCTATCATCACTCTCCTAGTTTTTTTCCAGGAAAACAAACCAGGTCTTGTGCACAACTCGGGGCCAAATCAAGTGTGGCTTCTTTTCCCAGGGGTTTCTTGGTTAGCTGCTCTAGGTAGCTGTATTGTTGGATGTGTAAAAGTAGTCTCAGCAATCTACAGGCAGAAACTAAAGTTCTCCAGTAGGGTTGTGTTTCCTGCTCTGGCAACTCAGCTGATCTTTCTAAGCACATCATGGCAAATGAGCTGAAAGATTTATGTAAGAGCTTGTTATGAGTCATCACCACCTAATGAAAACTCAGAAGTCTCATTTAAAGCAGTTACTGAAAGACGTAGTCATAAATTTGGTTCTTAATTATGCTAACAATCTCACGTGTCTTGATAACTATTTTATGATAACAGACGTGTGTCTTGATAAAGGACTATTTCTCCATAGTCAGAAAGCAGAGGACAGACTTTCAGGCTGGTATCTGTATGAGCATAAGCATAAAAAATAAACAAAACTTCCTTTTTCCCCTTGCTAGCCCCCAGACTCTCATGTTTGTGATCCTCCTTTTGCCAGCAGTGGTACTTGAAGTGATAGTTACCTGTTCTGTTTTCATTTAGAGGACAAATACTCCAAGGAAGAGGTTCTTGGAAGGAGTTTATGAAATACCACATCACCCAGGTTAAAACGGTGTTGTAGTATAAGCTCACCAGAACTGACACCATCCACGAACCGACCCCTGCAGAAAGCACAAGATCTCAGCTTAGGAAAGCCTTGGAAAAAAATATTGGTCATAGCACTTGCTCTTAGAAGCTCACATTTCCTAATTTTTCAAGATTTTCTGTTTCCCTCCCAGAGATTTTCACATGAAAGATGGTCATTTGTGTCCACAGTGGCCAAATACTGTTGCACGGTTCCCTAGCTCACCAGCCCTGCTCCAAGAAGATTGACACTCCCTACTTATGTAGGAGATTAAAGTTGAAATCTTCACTCTAGTATATAATACATCTCTACAACATGAGACAAAAGAAATAGAGACCAAAAGAAACTGGAGTCTCACAGCATGCTATGGCTGCATGAGGGCACCTATTTGTCCCAAATCATGCATGTTCATATGCCCTAAACTGGTATCTGGTTTGCTCCTACAGTAAGGAAGGAAGAATAGCAACACCACGGTTTCTGCTTGCTTGCATTTTTGCAAAGGGAGGATGGACATGCCTAATTGTAGGAGATGGGTTTACCTGAAGGCACCACCCTGCTACTTGGTATTTCTTCCTGGTTGCCCTCTGGCCCTCAGATACCCACCCCTTCTTCTCCCACACACACCCACAGGCATGGCTGTGGCAGCCAATCCCATTTTCAGGCAGCTGCTTACAGCAGGGCATGACTCAACAGTGCTGGCTGGAGCATCCCAGGGGTTCTCCTTGCCCCGGCAGGCAGGAGGTTGCTAACTCAAGAGTAGAGCCAATGGTTCAGCCTTCTGACAGTGGCTGCTCCAGTTCACTTTTTTGCAGCCTAACAACACACACGGGACACGAAGTATGGGTTTTTTCAGTGTATGCTAAGTCAAATAAATAAAATATTTGTTGGTACAGGACTGCACACTGCTCTGATGTACACTGCCATATGGGTTGTCCCTTGTGCCCAACCATGTTCATAATCTGCCATCAGTAGGCCCACTGCCCCCCTCTCCTGAAGGGAAACTTTCCCATGTGATCTTTAGGATCTTTAGGAGGTGCCAGGCTCCCATTCCTGATTTTGTATCTTTCTATTCCTCCTCCAGTCCAACTGTCCCTGTAAGGAGAAGACTGGCTCCTGGAGGGGCTCTGAGGGTGGAGTAAGAAGCACTGTGGGCAGCCAGCTCCAAGGTATGATAGGAACAGGGCAGCATTGGCTAGTAGAGCTCATGATCATTATGCCTCCCATGGCAAAGGTTGTGATGTTTACATTTAAGGCTCCTGTGTGCCTGGGGTAACACCTGATGGGAGCAATGTCCTAAAGAGCATAAGGCACAGATCTGTAGGAAGCTAATGAGCATCAAGCACAGGTCTGTAGGAAGTTAGTTCTGGGTGGGAGCTCAGCAGTGGTTCCTCAAGCTTGGACCCTGTGATGTGTACCGACTCCTCCAAGGTAAGGTGAGATGGTGTTCCAGGCACCGATGCTGCCTTTCCTCAGGTACTGTCCTAGTGCCAGTTCTAGATGCAACAGTGGGATTCCTTCGAAGAACAGAGCGATGAAGTATGGGATCAGGAATGCCCCTGCAAACACAATTAAGTGCAATTGAACCACATGGTTATCTGCATCTCACTGAAATTACTGTTTTGTCATTTGTCTGCTTTATGACCCTAACAAAGTCCTTGTGGGATGTGTTGAGAGAGGGAGGGTTGCTAGGAATACCTGTCGAGTAACATCTGTTACTGGTAATTTTGTTGATGAAGATGTAGGAGGAAGGACTGGGATGCTTAGTGCTGCAGGATGCTTCCCCTCGGGCACTGCTACAGCTCATTATATGGGTTCACTATTTCCTCCATTTCCCCTTCTTTCAAGCATCTTCATTTCTCCTCCTGCTCTTAAACCACGAGGGTTTGCCTCTTCCCTATACCAGGAGCAATGAAACCTGGTTGTCTCCTGATTTGTATCGTCTACTTGTTCCCTGTTGTTCTCACAGCGGCTCCCTGGGGCCAGAGGCAGCATGTGGCCACAGGCAGGTATCCATCCTACTGGCAGCCTGGCTGGTTCCTGCAAAACAGTGTGTGATGCCTCATCTCCCCTGCCTTCCCTCAGGAGGGACATGGGTTTGGATCTCTCTCCTTTGCACAGATGCTCATTTTCATGAAAGCAGAAGTTTCATCAGTATGGATGCACCTGCCCAAATGTCCAATTAGATTAAAACTCTCTAACAGATTGAAGTTTATTACCATGACTGACAACCACTGTGACCACAAAGCCTCTTTTCTTTGGGGAAATGAAGACAGAAGTCCTGCCTCAGCCCCCTCCCAATCCTCCTACCATCTCATACCGACTGCTTCTCCTGGCTTTGTCAATTATTCTGTACCTCGTTATACCATTTCAACTTTGCCGCCAAATCTCATATCCCAGTCTTCCCAGCACTGCTCTTCCAGCCCTGGAAACCTTCTCCCCTCCCTCCATGCTGGCAGGGAGAGCGGCTTGACCATCACCATCTGAGAGAGCAGAGTGGAGGAGCTCCGCTCTCTGCTCCGTCTCCGGCCCCAAGGGAGAGGTGCAGGAATGTCAAGGATTTCTGGTCTCTTCCTGGAATGGCTCCTGTATTTTGCAATCACTGATTGTTTAGAAAGGCTGGGCAGATAAATCAAATCACTTGGGCTACATATTGCAACAACTTTGCTACTTATTGCTAGATGCTGTTATAACTGCATACAACACCCAGAGAAGGTGTGTTATTTAATGGTTTAGCCCTTTATCAAGAAATAGGAACAAAAATCTGCAAAGCTCTTCCCAATGAAGGACTATTGTTAAATTGCCAAAGGTGGAAATAAATGTCTCTCCTTATGATCTGATTTCTTAAAATGTTTTTAACTGCTAAGAAGCAGATTTGAAAAAGGAGTCTCACAGTTAATTCCCAGTATGTTAAATCCTCAGTTTGGATCCTTGGTACCCTGGCTCAGCAGTCCCCTTTCTTGGAGGAAGCTCTGAAGTGGCTGTTATAAACCCCTCCAAGAAAGAGGTTTACAGAGGGAGTTAAGGACCACAATAGTTTGTTTATTTTTAAGTGTTTTACCACCTGATGAAATCTCACCTGGAGCTACCTATGAAAGCTCTGATGTAAATACTAAGGAATTTGTAGGTCCCTTCTGCAAGAACTCAGTAACCTCTCACCATGCTCAGCCCCGTGCTCTCCTTCAAACCTGCCACAACATCCTGCTCCACCGCACACCTGAGGGTGCCCACCCAGCCCTCCTGACAACCCAGTGCCTTGGGCTGGCTTCTGGGCATAGCAAAATACTCAGGTGTGTGAGCGGAGCGGTGCAGTGCGGAGCACTCGGCTCCTCGGCCTGGCTGCACACGGGCTCTGGGTGTTTGCTGCCATCCCTGCAATGCTGAGCCCTCCAAAGGGGACCAACCTATCTCCCGTATCATATCTCCCTGGAAATAACTGTGTAATAATTACTGCAAACTGCCCTCCCTTATCACTCTCCCCTCTTCTGTTTGCTAGTTGAACTATTGACAGCAGAGCGTGTTTAGATATTCTGCTGATAAAAGCCTGTTTACTTTGTGCTGGTTTGTGTCTCCAGTGAAACTTACAGCATGGCAAAATGTAATGTCACACTTGGAAAGAAAATACTGGTTTTCCATGAAAACAATATAAAAAGCATGCTATCTGCAAGTATGAAAATATGGCAGAAGATTGGGCTAAGAAGAAATAGTTAATAGAGCTAATATTTCTCAAACCTAAGTCAAATAAATGGCTTCTAGTGTAAACAAGGTTTCAGGTGTTCATTCCTTTGCTTTACAGCATTTTTAAGCAGAAAGAAAATAGTTAGGAAAAGCATAGGCTCTCTGTTCAAGCATTTGAAGCTTACGCTTTTCCACAATAAAATCTGCTACCCATAGAAAGAGAAAGGATACCAGAAAGACATAAAAATACCTAACAGTCAGTAGGAACCTTCTAGCACTGCATAGTCAAGGGCTCTGGTTAACAGAAAGGGGAGAATGTGCCAGAAGGCAGGATTTAAATACTTAAGAAAAAAAAAAAAATGCCATGAGAAATCTAACTGTGTAAAAGGCAAGAAGAAAATCCAAGAAGCAGAATGAAGAAGCGTGCTGGTACCTGACACAGAGCAGATATCACAAAACAGAGCATTCAGACACGGGCACAGCAAAACCCTGTTAGCATCCATACAACATGTAGCACAGGTACAGCAGAAACTTAGCAGGTTCGGCTTCCATCAGGCATGGGAAAAGGAAGGCTTAGAAGAAATTATCATAAAATATCAGGAAACAAATTATTCTATATCTGGATATTTTAGGTACATTTGTCTCTATTTTATATCTAGATCTCTATGCTCCACAGTGAAAGGAAAATAATCATAGAATCATAGAATGGTTTGGGCTAGAAGGGACCTTGAAGATCATGTAGTTCCAACCCCGCTGCCATGAGCAGGGACACCTTCCACTAGACCAGGTTGCTCAAAGCCTCATCCATCCTGGCCTTGAACACTTCCAGGGAGGGGGCATCCACAGCTTCCTTGGGCAACCTGTTCCAGTGTCTGACCACCCTCACAGCGAAGATTTCTTCCTCATATCTAATCTAAACCTACCCTCTTGCAGCTTAAAGCCATTTCACCTTGTCCTGTCATTAACTGCCATTATGAAAAGTCCTTCCCCAGCTTTTTTGTAGGCCCCCTTCAGGTACTGGAAGGCCGCTATAAGATCTCCCTGGAGGCATCTCTTCTCCAGGCTGAACAGCCTCAACTCAAATAAACAACCTAAGAAGCAAGCCCAGGGGGAAGACCTCTAAAAACAGCAGTTTAACTTCAATAACTTTTTTCCTCTCAAAAAATGAATAAGGAAAATAGTAGTAATCAGCCATAGCTTTTCAGCAATAACTTGAGCAGGATGTGGTAAAAAAATCCATAAAATTATGGATTAACAAAATTAAGTTTGTTACTTGTTTTCACATAATTCATTGTTCTATCAGAGTGAACTGTTCTGTTCTGTTTTCCCAACATACTTTTATCTTTTTTTTTTTTTTAACAGTATCTTCCAGGCATACCTGTTGGTCTTCTCAGACTTTATTTTCCTTCTGAGGACACGGTGAGCCAAGCAACTGCATTATGTAGCAAATTCTAGCAAAAGGTCAGGTAGGCCATGGGTTATGAAAGTCTGTAAATAATTGCCCCAGGAGTAAATGGTTCTCCCTTTTTAGCAGGACATCAGTGTTTATGTGTATTTATTTTCTTAGAAGGAAACTGCATTTTGTATTAAAGATATTTTTCAGTCATTCTGTAGGCTTGGGCACGAGGCACGTTTTTAATATCCATGGGTTAGGCAAGCATATATGTACTAGCTATAATCAAAAGTAAAACACTGCCGTAGGTTCCAGCTAGAACTAGGGGGGGTTTTTGAGGTATACTCAGATGTCTGTGTGTGTACATATATAGCTATATAACTTCTTTGAGTGTTGGTTTTAAGTGACAAACTATATATTGGGCCATTTAGAGACTTCTTTTCAATCCTAGTTGCCTGGGAACCTTTGTGTTTGTCTTCACTTACTGTGGCAAACAACATTCATATCCATTAGTCATGAAAAGTAAATAACTAACTTAACTCAGGCAATAAATCCAAATAATCAGTAACGACAGCAGGTGATAAATGTCAGCAAAACTGATATTATATTAGATCCGAGTTACTGAGTAACACTAATGTGCGATGAATAAGGTCCAGAGTTCTGATGAGAACAGCTGACATGAGACAAATATAAAAACACTTAGTTTTATCTCTTGTTTTTTTAAAGATCTAGAAATGAGGAAAAGTACATTGCCTTAACACTTAAACACTTGGCTCTCACCTGAACTAGTTGTGAAACTGTGGTCTGTACCCCAGAAGCCATTAATCCTTAGAGCAAGTCTATGCCATTTACATACCAGGTTTCACTGCATTTGTGGCTGTGACTGCCAGCACAGAGCCACTGTACCTCTCAAGGCTCCTAGTTAACCACAATGCCACTGGTCTATCCCCCGTTCACATCTTCAGATGCACACAAGCAGGATTTATGCTCCAGTACCCCTGAAAATCTATTGGGCTTCTGCATCTAAGTTGTTTGCTTTCAAAAATGCATCCCCAAATTACATCACTAGCTTAAATTAGCAGAAGAAAAATGCAACCACAGTATATGCTGGCATAAACCTAACAGCTGTGTCTTCTTGGTAGTCTTCATGACTCACTCAAACTCTTCCAATGGCAGCTTTCTGGGATAAAATATTCACAAACCTCACAGCACTTTGCTAGAGAGTCCATCCTGCTGTTGAGCTCCTGAGCCCTTTGTTAAAAATCCAGTGACCAAATGTTGCCTATACATCCATCCATACACTGGCCTTTATTCACCACTGTCTTGTGCCACTGTTTGTAGTGATGCTAAGTAGCTATATGACGTTACTGAGTCTGATAGCTGTTTCATACTGATTCTTCACTGGCAAAATTACTACTCATGGTGCAAAAGAATGACTCAACCTTTGTCCTGGAAGCATTTTTCTATTTTTAATATCTTTAAACCTGCTCTAAAATCTGTCTTTTTTTATTCCAGCAGCTGCTGTGAGATGTGTCAGTGCTTAGAAGCTGGATACACAAGCAAAGAGGCTTTCTGAGTACTGTGCACTCTGTAAGACAGGTCACTGCACTCAGGTTCATGCTTTTTCTGGGGTGGTAAAGGTCTGTAGAACAGGGTTGCAGGGGACCCCAGGAGAGGGATGGTGAAGAGACATCAAACCTCAGTAGGAAGCTGCTTTTCTGGAGTAAGGCTGGGATCTGAAGAGGTTGAAAAACAGCTGGCTACAGCTCCTGCACCAGGAAGCGACCCTTGGTGCTTCGTGGGAAGTTGTGAGAGCCTTTTCACAGGCAGTAGAACAATGTGTCATCTTAATCTGTAATAGAGATTTGAACAAAACCCTGAAGCACAAGGTTCATGCGGTTTCTAGTGGCCCCAGAAGCACCTCTGTAATGAGATGTGCAGAGGAGCTGCGTCTTGCTATGGTCCCACCTGTTAGTTTCAAAACTTATACTGACTGCTCTGTGTTACTTTTTTCCAGCCATTCCCATGGGCAAACAGAGAAGTAGTGTGCTTGCACCTATAGCTTTATAACCACCTCGTTATGGTACTCCTCCAAGGCAGTTTCACTGGGTTCACATCTTGCAAATAAATAATGGAAAATGCTAAGTCTCCTGGGGGGGAATCTAACCTACCACTTCTTCTCTTTTCTTATTTGAATTTGTGTAATCGTAGCTTCCAGCTGTTAGATGTTCAACATTAAAGAGTTCCTTGCCACCAAAATAATTTCCACTTGGTTGTTTATAGACTACAATAAATGCACTCTTTAATTTTCAATTTCATGAGCTAACTAGATCGAATTCTTAAGTTATGCCTTACCCCTTATATTTTCCAGACCTTGAATAATTATTGAGGGTTTTTTGCATTTTGTCTAATTTTTCAACTTGATTTTGAAAGATTGACTTTCAGATGTCAGCAGGTAAGAAGTTGTCTTAGTATTGGTAGCAATATTTCCACCTACTTCCTAGTGCTCTGCTTCTGTATGCCAAGATTCTTTTTGTTCATACAACCGGTGATATCTCATTCATTCAGCTACTCACCAGGGTCCCTAAGGGGTTACTTCTTTCTAAAACACCTCCTGCCATTATCCTGCCACCATCCATTCTTGTTTCCTTGATTCGAATGTATATAGTTTATCAAGCAATACAGATACCTTAATTGAACAAGCTTGGACTTAATAATTTTTTCTGTCATTTGACTGTTTCTCCAGGTTTAAATTTTCTGTTTCTCCAGTTAATTGAAAGATAATGAATAATATTGGGCTGAAAAAATTTACTTTAGCACTGCTTTAGACAGCTTACCATGGCAGATCTCAAAAGCTACTGTGAATGGTGAGTTATCAAGTACTCTTCTCTGATCCTTTTATATTTACTAAATTGTCTGCTTCTAAAGCAATTCTTTGTGGGAATGGTGCCCAGGAACAGGCTTAGGCCGCTGGCCACGCCACCTGGCAGGCTCCTCTTGAGAGTGAGCATTTTAAACAACTTCACAGCCATCAGAAAGTGCAGTTTAGTTTTGTGCAGGAGCAGTTCCAGAGGATGAGGTAACTCCTACAAATATCAGAGGCTGGAGGGGAATGGCTTGCTCGCCTTCCCGAAGGAAAGGGCAGAGACCATTTCTTTGGGGGCCAGTTCACTCAGGCCTCCCCAGGACTTCTCGCTTTTCCTGCAGGTAACGAGCTGCAGGTTCAGGTTCCTGCTCCCATCGGGACTGTAGCAGCAATGTCAGAACTTCAACATTGGTTTTGCTGAGAGTTAGCAACACTCTGGTCTTACTTCCTAAATGAACACGTCATTTTAAAGTGAAATATACTTCTATAGAAAAAGCTAACCTATCCGGTGCAAAACATTTATGACACTTAAATAGTTTAAAAAAAAAAGTAACTTCTGTGTCCATCATAAGTTAGTATAGTTATATTAGAATTGTAGTTTAATATTTTGGCAAAGTGACATTTCAAACTTACCGCCTCCGTGTATCTGACACAAGTATGGAAATCGCCACACGTTCCCCAGACCAACGGCAAATCCAATACAGCTTAAAATGTACTGGAACTTATTGTCCCACTTGGGTCTGCCATCTTCTTTAGGGATTTCAGGTGACACTGATAAATCTTTTGACATTTTAATGAAATATCCTTGGCTCTTTAGCCCCTTTCCCTATAAATGGAAAGATGCTTCAAAACCTGTCCCTCCTCCAGGTTTTATGTGGGGTGACTGAAGGATCCTGGAAAGAGAGGTGGAGCTTTCTTTTTACGTGATGCAAAGGAATGTGTCATTTTTAAAGCTGCAGTTTAAAGACAAAACCAAGAATTATTATTATATAGACAGAGTTACTACTCTTGACTTTTTTGCAGTTCCTTCTATAGTTAGAGAATTTGTGAATATGTTGTTAATGGGTAACTTGGGATCAAACAGGTTTTTATTTTCTGTTCTCCTTCTGGTCTCAGATACTTTCAGAGAAGTGTGACACTGAATATAATTAAAAATAAACCTTTACAGCAGATTTATTGAAATTGTAAAATACTTGGAAAAAATCTGTGAATATAGTAAGTGCTGCTGTTCCCTCTTTTAGTTTGTTGATAATGTGAAAAGATTGAAGACATCTTTTGCAAGTGCAAATTAAAAAAAACAAAATAAAACAAACAAGAAAAAATAGACTGTGTATGTTCAGACATTAGAATTGGGCCCATTTTCACCATAGCTGCTGGAAGTTAATCACTTCCCACCTGTCAATGAATCCCAAGTGACTATTTTTATTGTTCATTAAATTGTTACTGATGAATGCAAGAGGTGGTTGCTTTCCTTCCATTGAAAGTGTGTGAGAACATTTTTCTGTTGTCTTCCAGTTATACCAGGCTATTGCTACTTTGCACTCCAAATCAGTTCAGTCCACACTAAAGAGATCAGTCAGACAGCTTCACTAAATCAGCACTTTACACCTGATTTCCTCTTTGAAATGGGAAAAAGAAGCCCTACTCTACAGCTAAGCATACAAACATAGTCAGGTTGCAAATCATCCCACCAGAAGCCAATTTCATATCTAGGCTACACAGGTCTCCCCAGGTAAGCACAGTTCATCTGCTTGCAGCCCTGCAAACATCTAGTTCTATACATGGAGCAACTCAACTCCCCAGTCCCTTATCACAGGACATGCACGAGTAGATGTGCGCAGCATGGTTTGGCAGCACTTACAGAGCATCACTGCTGCCAGGGCAGCCACCACCAGCACCCCTGCTGCTGCTGCTGCACTTTGGACCGGGAGATGCCTCATGTGCATCCAGCAAAACACTTATTTCCATACCTGCCACCTGCAGCCGACTGCTTCAAACTCAATTGTACTCGTTCTTCGTAGCTGAGCTTTTTCTTAGAAGGAAAATCTGACTAAAATTGTTTTTCCCACCACAGAATAGCATCTTTAAATAGTTTAAATAATTACTTATATTGAAACAATTAAAAGAAAAAAGTTGAAATGCAAAATAATTTAATAATTCAAATACACATACAATGCCTGGTACATTAATCTCTTTTTAGCATAGACATATTACCCTAAAGATATACTCTAGAGTAGATATACCCTAAATATAATTGTTCCTTCTAAGAGAGTATTATAAGTATTATAAGGGAGTGTCAGAGTATAAATTGGATCAATTCTTGTCTTAAAAGGTGTGTACAGAAAGAGCTGCAGAGTGATACAAATGTGTTGCCTATGTACAGGGACCTTTGGACAAAAAGGACCATCTGTCCAGGGGACATTTACACTGTCTGTGCCTGGCATTCAGCCTGGGTGCTCTAGTGGTGCCCCTTTCTCTCTCCAGTCCTTAAGGAACGGGATTCCTGACTGAGTTCCTCTGAGTCAGGTGGAAGTTAGAAGCTTGAAGTTGTTGTCAGGTAGGTGTGCATGTGCGTGTGTGTGCGTGCACGTGAAGGAGAGCTACCCACCTTGACTGTGACAGATGAGGGCAAGAAGCTTTGCACCACTTGGGTCCCTTGGATCCCCCACCAGCATGGACCTCCCAGGCAAGTGTGGCACCCCTTGATCTTGGGTGCCAGAGAAGGCAGCATTTGCCATTTCCTGAACTGCTGCTGCCCCATTGGAAGATTACCTCTTCTGTCATCAGCAAAAGCAACACTATCTGCTGGGAACTTGGAAGTAATAGGCAATTAATAAAATATCCAGAATTACAAATTAATCAAACTGTCATTCTCATATGTAGAAATGTTTTTATTAAATATTTAAAACTTCTGCATGAGACAAATAATATTGGCGGCTTTGTGCAACACAGTGGCATGTAAAGTAAAAACAATTTAATGTGCAAGAGAAGTCAGTATAAAATTACCCTTCATATTGGCCACCCAAACAGAATGATTGCACACAGAAGAGTAACTTATGGCATGTCAAGCCCAGTGCAACCCCAAACAGAGACGAGTGGCTTCAAAACCAAGAGAGGACAAATGATTCGGCCAGGTGCCCCAGTCACTTGCAAATGTGGCTGTTTCGCTTCCAGGATCCAAGCCATTAACTCTTCACAGCACATTGCATTGTTAAATAAACTAATGTTTACCTAGAAACAACACAGTTATTCTTTTATGAAAATAAAACTAAGTCTAGATTCTTTACAAAAAATATTTTTTACTTTTCTTACTGACAAAGCGTTCTTCCACATTTTCAAATGGTTTTATGCTGAATACTTTAAGTTTCCATTAACAGAAGTCTCAGATGTGGCGATCATAAGGCCTGTACGATCATCTTTTTTCTCACAGCAATTTATGATGGCTTTGTAGATGGCAAAGGCAGGGATGACCAAACTAGGCACTCCAGCAAGGATTACAATAATAGCATACACCCAGCCTGGATACTCAACCTTCTGTGTTTTGGGGAACTCTTCCTGAAAGAGCAAACAATGAAGTTGCAGAGAGCCATGAGGTTCAAATACCTGGGAACATGCACACGTTCAATAATCAACAAATCAAAAATGTAGTCAGAGCAGTAGCTAGCCACAATGGCACAATAATTTGCCAATTCCACAGCAGTTTCCAGCTCAAGGGTTTCCAGTCTGAGGTGTTTTGGAGTTATTTCTGCTTAAAACTGATGGAGAGATGATGTGGAAGAAGCAAGAGCCAGGAAGAGAGAATGTTAGGACTGTTCCTGGCACACTTTCTGGGAAAAAAAGAATGTGGGGCTGGAGGGGATTCACAGGCCACCAGGGCTTGGTGGCCAGCCAGCGTTTGGGTGGGAATGCTGAACTCAAAGGGTACAGGAGGGCTAAAACATAATTAAGAAAAAAGTGAGGTTGTCAAGGAGGAGAGAAGAAAGCAGCCCCATTTCCCCATCTTCCTTTCTCTCCCCCTGTCTCTGTGTTATGAAAACAAAAATTTATCTTTTCAAATTAAGTGTGTGGCATGACTGTTCCTGCTTTAAGGATGCTGGCTGGTATAAGGCCAGAAAACAAAAAAGTGAACCTAGACAGGCAAGGAAGAGATGGGGTGACGAAGAAAATAATGAGACCCATATTCTTTTAATATGCCCTTCTCTGTACCACATACAGCTTTTTCTTCTGCAAGGGGAGGAAAGGAAAAGTAGGTACCTTATTGCTGCAATTATAATTTAAACCATATCAATACATTTGGAAGAGGAAAGAAGAAATCTGGATATTGATATTAATTAATATGAATTTCTTCTGTCAGTGATGAGTAATCAGCACTACTGCAGTGTTGTGATTTTAAATACACATGGAAACAAGTGCAATAACAAAATGTCTTCAAAGATTTGGTTTTCTGTCAACATAGAAAGGTTGTGACATTTCCAGCTCTTCTATAATCTCTACTGGGGAACTGACATCTGTTGCAATCTTTCCTGACAACTGGATGAATGTTTTGGGTTTATCCACATTGGAAAAGCCACTCACATGTCGCTTTATACCAGTTGCAGACATCACAGCTGAATTTAGGACTTATTTTTCTAAGTGTTACTTTTTATCATTACTTTATGTCTTGTAGTAAGTATTTTTACCAGAAAACTGTTTCAGATGGGAGATGGATATAACAGACAATGACTCTTCCATTAAAGAATACATAAAATAATTCTAAATAAATGCTTTGGCTTTATATACTTACATAGCGGGGGTCCCAAACGCTGTAGAGCAGTTCTTCATTGACTTTCACCACAAAATAAAAGAAGAAGATAACTAACATAATGAGAGGACTGATAAGTCTCCAGGTAATCTGCCAGAAAATATTGGGCTTGTGTCCAATCATGAACTCAATATCCCTGTTAAACCTAGAAACAAAAACAGGAAATTCAGGACAGTAAAAACTGGTCAGGATCAAAGGGTACCTGCTCATAAACAGGAAAGTCCAAGCTACACCAAGATGTACTTCCCAGGTTTTGTAATGTCAGTGTGAAAGAAGGACTGATAATGACATCAGGAGTTAGACTTAAGTAGTTCAAATTAAGGCCCATATTGCTGTAACCATGTTAGAAGTTTCTAACTCATAGTTCTCAAAAGTCAGGAAACTTCCTTTTGGAAATGTACTTTCCTTGAGAAGCCTGTAAGCAGGTGCAAAATAGTTTCAGCACTGAAGAGTCAATGCAGACAGACTTTCCCTATAGCATATTGCAGTATTGTTTCAGGATTTTTTTGGTAAGCATCACAGAGTTGCATCAATTAAAAGGAACAACACAATATTAAAAAAGAGCAAAGGCAAATTGGAGTACATTCTGATGCCTACTTTAAAAAAATAAATTATTTGCATATTATTATACTCTAGGGCACTTGCTAATGCTTAATATTTTCTTTCAATATCTTAGGGATGTGATTATTTCCACTGATTGTTACAGAGCATTATCTGTTGTAAGGTATTAATAGAAAAGTGGAAAGCTTTCATGTACAAACGAAAATCCCCACACTTTTGAGAAAGCATCATTTCTTTTTGTTGAGAACTATTTTAGAAACCTAAATCAATAAGCAATTCTAAACTAATTTTGCATAATTTCAGTGATTTCTGTAACAGAAATGATATGCACTGAGGTGTAGCAAGATTGCAGCTATACAACTAATCAATTTATGCACTAGTTTCTAGTAGTATTAAGCTTGTATTTCATACCTGTCTATTCCATAAATGTAGACAACTGAAAACATCTCACAAAATGCAATTATTAGCAAGGGAATAGAGCCAGCAAAATTGTCAAATAGAGCCAGCCAGTAATTACCAGACTTCAGCACAAAAATAAAAGCAATCAGGTAAGAACCCACACAAATGAGACCTGTGAAAAAAAACAAGACAACACATTTAGAGGAAGAAAGCGAAAGGAAAAAAAAAAAAGTAAGACCTTTTCATAGTAGCTAGAAAGATTTACAAATAACTTTTAATTCAGTTGCAGCATGAGGGTAACCATTTTATTTTCCAATGATACTGTGAGAAGGTCTGCTTCTATGCAGGTAAAATGGCAAAATTCTCCTAACATTGCACAGGTAGGAGATGCTGCAAACAAAGTGGGAGAAGGCTGAGGAGAGAAAACAGCTCCTCTTCATTCTGACTGATCGGACAATGTTGCACTGAGAGAAATCCTGCCTGGGTGAAGGACAAGAAGGACACTGAGGTGCTGGAGCATGTCCAAAGAAGGACAATGAAGCTGGTGAAGGGTCTGGAGCACAGATCTTAGGAGGAGTGGCTGAGGGAACTTGGGGTTGTTTAGCCTGGAGAAAAGGAGACTGGGGGTATACATTATTGCTCTCTACAGCTACCTGAAAGGAGGGTGTAGCGACGTGGGGGTTGGTCTCTTTTCCCAAATAACAAGCCACGGGACAAGAGGGAATTGGCCTCAAGTTGTGCCAGGGGACATTTAGATTGGATTTTAGGAAAAATATCTTCACCAAAAGGGTTGTCAAGCTGCCCAGGGAAGTGGTTGAGTCACTATCCCTGGAGGTATTTAAAAGATGTGTAGATGTGGTGCTTAGGAACACATAGTGGTAGAGTTGGCAGGTTTACGGTTGGACTCAATGATCTTAAAGGTGTTTTCCAGCCAAAATGATTCTATGATTCTAAGACTCAGGTCCTCCAGCTTCCCAGTGGAGGAGTTGATAATCATTGTGAGTAGGCTGACAGGCAAGCCATGGGGTGGGCAGCTTTCTGCAGGCCCAGAGGAACCTGATAGGAGTTGTTTCATTGAGAGATATGAGAAAACCTTCAGTAGATTACGTAGGAGTCTTAGGACCATGCCAGATCAGAAAGCAGATGTGTGGTAGATTGTTTTTCAGCATATAAGGTATTCCCTGGAGTGGGGGGAAGTCACTGTCTCTAAAAAAGCACTTACCAGTAACAAGTTCCTTAGGCACTTTGGGGGGTATAATCTTAAGATCTTGTAAAGGTACAAGCACACCTTCCATATTTCCAAACATAGATGACAAACCCAAGCAGAAGAGCATGATGAAGAAGAGGATGGACCATAAAGGTGAGACAGGCATTTTGGTGATAGCTTCAGTGAAGACAATAAAGGCTAGGCCAGTTCCTTCTACTCCCTGTGGAAGATTACAGAAGTTCCAAAATCAGGCTCATTAACATCACACGGCACTTAAATTTATGTCAATACTCACTAGGCTTGGTGTATGTTACACCATGCCGCAATAATTTTGCTTTTTATTTCCACATTCGAATGCAGCAATATATTTACTGTAATTATAATGCAAATTTAGCTATTGGGATTTTATGGATACCTATTTTCAACTATAATTCATCAACTTTTTAACAAAAAAACCCAAACAAATGATGCACACATTTAATTGTTCTTGTAACTTTTTTTGCCCTGGTATCAAAGTCCATTTTTTCTGTGGTGTGACACTCACACTGGTTGGGACAGGGCTTGCTCCAACTGTTTCCTCACTCCGGGAGTCTCTTCCCGAGTCATATTGTCCCACCATGGCTGCAACCAGCTAGCTCCAGATAAATACCTGCTGCTATTTTGCCAGCTACATGAGGCCAGCCTAGAACACTTGTGGGTTTAGCTACTAGTCTGACAGATTGCCAGTACTTTTCCAAGGAATTAAAGATTTAGCTCTTCAAAAGCAAAGTGGGGTAAACAAAAGTAATTCTTCAGTCCAAGGGCATTTTAAGCCAATTGCAGTCAGTTAGTGGAAATATAAAAAACCCCAACAACCTCATAAGAAAAAGCATTAGGCAATTAAAAAATTGCTAAGCATTCCTATCATATTTATGGTATCAATATGAGTCAGGTTGTTAAACTTACATCATTCAGGAAACTTTCCAGATTACAGGATTCAAACTTCAAGCTTGCAAACATCATTGGATCAGTCATGTTGCATAGCTGCTGCATTTGTTCAAAGTTATCTTGGGTTACATTACCTTCTGGCAAATCAAATGCATTCATCAGAGTAAGAATATTTCTGGAAAAGTTAAATACAATAAATTTGAAATTATTTATTTGTAAGCATCCTCAGAATTCACTTTTCATCATCAAGCAAGTTATTAAGAGCACAATGGCTTTTATAAAGATGCAAAGGAAGTAATGTTCCTGTTACTCAAGATCGGATTTTGAAATTGGAAAGTCCAGCAGTTTTGTGCATGTGCAATTCTTTCTTTCGTCTTCCAGGGTGAGTCCGACACTGTCTTTCACAGCACGGATGGCAGCTAAATGCATCAGGCATCTGTGCCTGTTAGGGACCTCTACGGAAGATAGGTACCTGTCTGCATTGCAGATTGGGCACCAGTTACCAGACTGGGCAGCTTCTGGGAATGTGTAAGGCATCTGCAGTTATCTATCACATGCTTTTACAGTTCAATATGGATGAACTTGACTGGAACCTGCGGGGTCTGGCAGCCCTGGTTAGAAGAGAGTCTGAATTGCTCTGGTAAAATCAGGGACCCAAGCATTTAAGGTCTCCAGGAGGCACCCTAAACACAGAGCTGACATGGAGACCAGGGTATATTACATTCATGTCATATGTCAGCTCAGCAGGGATCGGTTATTGTGAATTCTGCTTTTTTTGGCAATGTTTCTAGACAACTTTCCCGTGATTGGTAGAGCTTCATCTAATCAATTTAAACAGGAAGAATGTAATTAATTAATTGGGGTAATTTCCCGATGTAGGATGCAGAGTGACTAGCAGTAGCTGAGGTGCCTACACTGTGATCCAGCTGTGGCCAGGACTCTGCAGAACCATCTGAACTGCTTGGTTACAGGGAGCTCTGTTAAAATGGGCAGTGCTTTCAGTGCCTCATTGCAAGTGGTGTCCAAGGCAGAACTACACAGTTTGGCCAAGAACATCAGGAGACCTTTGAGGATTTGACATCAGCCTTAGTGGATATAGCAGTAGCCTAATATCCTTTTCTTTTCTTTTTGAAGTATTTTATGTAAAGTCCAATTTTTCACAGAACTGTTTTTACTGAAATTTTTGCCCTACCCAGTTAAACAAATACATTTCTTCAGAACATGATGTTTCATACCCACTGTTGAAAATTATTAATTTTCCACATTTACCTGTGAAACTGTAGATATTCTATCATGTTTTAGTCAAATAATGTGTTGCAAACTGAATCTAAATAGAAATTATTTCATAAACTGCAGCTGTATTTGAAATAAATGTTTCAAAAAAGACATTAAAATATGGAATATGCTCTTCCTCCCTCATTACATTTTGGAAACATCAGGGAATAATGTAAAACATGGTTGCTTACACAACATGTATCTACAAAATAAGGTGGTTCAAATAATTATCACTCCCTATGTGGGTGATACCACATGATTTAAATTTTTTTAAGTAATAAGTGGTCTGGTACCATGTAGGTCAGGAGTTGCAGTTGTTCAGAAATGATAAATCCAGTATCATCAGGCTAATAAAGCTGCCTCAGTCAAACAAATACCTGAATATTCTGATGGGTTTTTTCAATAACTTACTTGTCAAAACAGTCATCATATCTTTCTGTGGCTCTGAATCCAATGATGGAGTATATTACGGTTGCTGCATAGATGGATGTGAAACCATTGATCACTGAGATAATCAGGGCATCTTTCTCACAGTTATTGCTGCATTTCAAAGGAAAAAAAATGGATTTCAAACACATTCCCAAAATAAATACTAAAAACTGGCTAACAAGACTAACAAAAAAGTAGTCTACAGATGCATAGGTACATCAGTATGCTCCGTAACAATATATAAGTACAGCTGTTAAAGACAAATTCAGTGAATTAAAGCTTGGTGCCTTAAGAAATTTAATAACTGTGTACTTTTTTTCCTCCTCTCAAATATCCCTATTCATAAGGAATAGTTGCATGAGTTACATCCATATTTGACTCAAGTAAAACATGAGGGGCAAAAAAGTATGTCTCTTCATGTGTGTGTGCAGACACACACTGCCATCAGCTATACCTTAGCTACTGCTGCAAGGTGAAAGATTGGGTTTGAAGGGAAAGGTGACCAAAAGTTATAGCACTTCTCTATAGTGGAGCTGTAGTAGCCAAGAGCACTTGAAAACAGGTTTCTTCGATTGTTGGACAAGAGATTGTTTAAAATGTCCACAAGTTTTGGAAATACGATGGAATGTTACGCTGATAAGGTTGGACAGACAAACCATTCCCTTGTGAAAGTTAAACTGCTTGGTAGAGACCTCTCTGCTGGGGACACTTCTTGACAACATATCTGTGCTAAGATGAAAAAATTGCAGAGCCAAAAAGAGACTTTCATCTGAGGGAGAAGATAAAGAATCAATATCAAATTAGTTAATGGTTTTATGAGAAGGCTATAAAGCTCTAAATATTGTATTTCTCTTGGGCAAGAGAGGGCTATTGAGATTAACTTGATGTTGTCATATTTAGTTTGCTGATCGCCTTTCAGAGGAGAGGAAAGACAAACCTATCCAGCCAAGACCTGTGACACTGCGAACTTCCTTCATTTATAGTGTTGTAAATAGGTCTCTAGTGGGTGGAGGGCATTGAATAGAAATTTCTTGCTGCACTCTCATGTCAGTTTTTTCACAGTAATATGAAATTTTGGATGATCAACTTGACAAAAATATTTATGTCTTTCAGAGAAATTAAGATGCTCAAGCTCCTCCTGGTTATGAATGGGTGAATCCCTGATGGCATTGAAACCTCACAGTATTTCCTGAGATGCTTACACTCCCAAACTGTCCGGGAGCAGACTCAATGACACTTGGTTCATCTGGTGCTGGACTGCAGGTGGCCCATCACCACACTGTCACACTATGGTATTCGCATGTTTTTTTCTTATAACACCATGAGAATTTAATGACTTTCTGAAGTTTCCTCCTTAAGTCATGAATGATTGAGAATTAAAGGAACTTGGCCTGATGCCACAGCCCTGTGTGTTAGAAAAGCAGGAGGGGACCGCTCCTTTTCTTTTGGTCTTTTGGAAGGATGCAAAATATTCTTAGTCCTGCTCCTCATGGTTGTGAGAATATCGACTTGGACCTGAAGCAGGGCTTGTCTCCTCTCACTGAGACTCACAGGCAACAAAAGTTCCAGATGAATTTTTGAAAAATATCTGAAATCAAGAGTGGTGTCAGGGAGTTACATCAATGACTGAAATTCTGGCACAGTGTGGTCAAACCTTATTCAAAATTGACACACAGATTTCTGAATGCATGAGCAAACCAGATATCCAAAACTTAATTCAGAGATATTTATCAATAATATTAGGCTCAGAGAATGCCACACAGTTTGTCTTTTAAGAGGACAATGCTGAAGGGATAGCAGGCACCAAGAGGCACTGCTAGTTGCTCAATATTTTGTGAGGGTGAGTGTAGAATAAAGCACTGCATCATAATGTGTGGACTGGGTCATTCCCTGAGTGATGGGAGTTCATGCTCTCTCTCTTCCCTGGCCCCATTGCATATATAAAGGAAGGAACTGAATTTCAATTTCAAAACTCCTAGATATATCTTCTAATCTCTAAGCTAAAGATTTAAACTGTGGTCTGTAAATTGCTTTGAAACGTGTGTGCCATCCCAGCTCTGACAGTGTGGAGGCAAAGGGCATCACCGTGCATCGAGCACTCCCACAAAGGAAGCTCCTGCCCATCAGCTGGTGGTGGGCAGCCAGCTCCCTTCTTTCTAGCCTGCATCCCCATGTCTTTCTGCAGAAAGCCAGACAGCCCTGGAACCTGAAATCTTGGCTCGGGAGAGCTAGGATCAGTCAGAAGAAATGTGCCCTGCATGGCTGAGGGGATGGAGTCCTGGTCCCAAGTCATTATTGTGCAACTATAGGGCAGAGGTGGACATGCTTCCTTTGAAAAGAATGAAATGTTCATACAAAATTTGGCTTTTGCCTGGCTACTTACTGAACAGAGTTGTAGCTGGAGAATGAAATGAGGCCTCCAAAGGCCAGGGAGAAAGAGTAAAACACCTGAGCACCTGCATCCAGCCACGTCACTGGGTTAGCCAACTCGGTAACCTGAGACATCAGACATACAGCTTTAAGCATATATAACATTGCTATTTAGACTGAATATGAGGGATTTGAAACAATGATTAAACCAAGAACATTAACCATGCAGAACTCACCATTTTTGAAGAATGGGAACAAATAGGTCAATACTTTCATCAAAATTACTTTTTTTTCCAAAATAAAATCTGTAGGTTTTCTACAAGTGTTTTGAAAAAGTGATAAACAAATTAATTTCCCTAGCTGACAGGTGCCATGCCTATTTCCAGAAAGGTGTTTATTATTTAGCATTAATAGTGATCATTCAGAGATCTTCTCGTGGAAAATTAAACCCTTTTCAATTTTGTTTGAAAACTATTGCATAGTTAAACCATTATCTTAGGTCTTTTGTCCATAGACCCATCCTGATTAGAAGGGTTCTACTCCCAACTGCCCAATTTGTGTTTCAAAGTTAGAATACAACATATCCTACAAAAAGAAAGCAAGACCCCTTACATCAACCCCCTTGCATTATCTATGATGATCCTTTCATTTTTATAACAAATGTTGATGAGGTAGAGAGAAAATGTGTGTGCATATGTATATTTTACATCCAATGCAAAGGATTCTCTTATCAGCATCAAGATTTTAAAGGTGTCTGAGGGATAGCTAGAAAGGCACCAATGGTGGGGACTAATTTTCAATCAGTTGTTAATTACAGAGAGAACTACATCATATTTTTAAGGCATGAACCATGCAGTGACTTACATTAGGGGTGAAGAGATACACAATTCCATTGGTTGATCCTTTCAGCGTCAAGCCACGGATTAGAAAAATGGTAAGCACAAGGTATGGAAGAGTTGATGTTACATACACAGCCTGCACAAGAAGCATGTAAATAAAACACTTAAATAAAACAGAACACTTGAGTAAAAATAGGACTGCAGGGAAGAAAAGAGGGGAATAAACAAAGTACTGTGACTAACAATAGCAGCAAATTTCAAGTGAGTCAAAACACACTATAGAAAACTATGTTCAAGAGAAACAGTATGTGCAGTGCATTTTGATAATAAACATTTTTACAGTTATAGTGCTCCATTTAAGACAAATTGTCACTCAGATCATTCAAAAGCAGCATACAAATAATTTACACCCTGAAATCAGGTTGGTTGATGCTGCCAATGCAAGGATGGGCTCTTAGGGCTTTGCTAAGCAGGAGAACATTGGTCACTCTTTTAGAAAGATAATATTAAGGACTAGCACAAATCCAAACAAATCTGTACAGGTACATTTTGAAGAGAACAGCCATAGCAAAAAGACAGAGTCCCTCAATTGTGCATTAAAGGTTAATATTAATGTTAAGGTGGTAATACCTAAAGAATGCTTTACTAGGACCTATAAGGACAAGGAAGCCACATTGCTCACACTAATTTCCACATAATCAAATCAAATAAAATCAAATTCCATTTCATTCATGTCTGTATGGATAAGGAATCACAACAGCATAATGAACATCATCTCATTAAAAACCAAAATAAGAGTACCTTTCCTGTTGTTTCGATGCCTCTGATTGTGCACACATACAGTACTCCCCATGCACATGTTAAACACAACAAAAGCCACCACTGAATAGTGCCTGAATTGTCAATGGAAGTGGAGATGTTTAATGTTTCTCTGTACCAGAAATAGTCTACAGGAGAGCTCTTGGCGCACTCTTCTACGTAATCTGTAACCACAAAACAGTTGTCATTCTGTAGGTCTTTTATTTACTTAAAAAGAAAGGAAGTTATAAAATAAACACTAGTGTTCTAAATTATACCAACTAATGCCAATGAATTTGTTGCTGGCAAGTTTCAGATTCTTAGAGTCTGGTTTCATGGAAAAATGAGAGATTTAAAAGAGAATTGTTTAACAGGGATTTTAATACAGTTTTTCTTGTTATTTCTGTTAATTCAACCATGCAGATAAAATCTTTGAAGCTCACTCAAAGGTTCTTCTATCTTTATAATTTTTCTTTTTTTCCTACAAAAATGTGAGGTGAGAAGCCTCTTGTGCCAAAGAAAGCATGGAGAGGATTTCTGAGCATAAACATATGTATATTACACATAATACATATTTTTTTTTAGTAGAAGAAAAGAAGTTAGGTAGATGTTTTTCAATGATTGTACACTTCCTACCTCATCTTAAAAAAAACCCCCAAAAAACAAAAAACAACCCAAACAACTTAGGACTTTCCACATAGATCCTGCCAACCTGCTCTTTCTTTCCTGATGGAGTGTGGGCACGTGCCCATAGCTCCCTGCA
This sequence comes from Caprimulgus europaeus, assembly GCA_907165065.1. Next base: position 68,045,914 of record OU015525.1, read on the forward strand.
GTCAGGAAGATCTTCCCCTCCCACATGTCCTCCAGATTAACAATACTTTGGCTTTCTGTTTTGTGGGGCATCGTTCAAGGTCTTGTCAGCTAAGGTTGGATTCTCAGCTCTCTGCAATGTGCTGACCTGTGCAGTATTCTGCCCTGGCTTGCCCTTATATGAGGCTTTTAATATTTATTCTGGTAGGAGAGGAGCAAAGCTCTCTGAAGAGCTGCTCACTGACCCACCAGAAAAATCTGTCTTGTACAGTTCCATGCAGGGCTGACTATGGAAAAAAAAGCTGCTGTCACCAAGCGGTCACCAAGGGGCTATAGACTGTGTCATATTGAGAGATATGGGTGTTTTATATGGATTATGCAATTTTTTTTTTCCTTTTCAGTATGCTAACAGAGGGCTGTTGGTGAAGAGATGGATTAAAAACATTGTCTAGATCTGGAAAATGTTAACATTTATGCTAGTCTTGTACTTTGTGAATATTCTGTATGTGAACATATCTGTCAAAATCAGCCCTGAACTTTCATATAAGAAGTCAAAGTTGGTCTTAAAGGTTAAGCATCGATCACATTTTATATAATGTGAATTTTTACAAGACACAAGTATTAAGATAAGCATAAAGTTCCCGTCAGGACTGTCACGCCTTGCTGTTATTTTACAGAAAGAGGGTCAATTAGGTTAATTGATAGAAATTGAAAAATATGCTGAACAACAAAATATAATATGTCATTAAATATACCTGTTCTGTTGTCATTGAGAGGACAGCTACTCCAAGGCAGGGGCTCTTGAAAGGAGTTGAAGAAATACCACATTACCCAGGCAATAATAGTATTATAATATAAACCCACCAGGAAGGATACAAACATTGCCGCTATGCCTAAAAGAATAAAATCATAACACAGTGTAAATTTCAATACTCTTGTCTTCAAGACATATCAAAGTGCATGATATGAGTCTCAACCTTTCCCTACTCTCCCCCCCCGACCCTAATTTCATGGGGTTTAGTCTTTTTCCTCTCCTCTCTTTATTTTGGACGTAGGTTTCATCACTGTGAATTTGTTACCTAAAGGTTGGACAGGTGAGTCCTACATAGATGTATAGCCTAAAACTACTCTGGGACTGAAGCTGACACCCACTTAGGACCCAACCTATGGTCCCTAACAGACACTATGCAACCTTGTTCACAGCCTTGCCTGCTGGTATCTAGAGGGTTTGGGGTGCTGGGTACATGTGAAGTTCAACTGAGTTGGGATTCTGCCTAAATGAGACCCAGATTGTCTTCCCCTTCCACAACGTCACTGCAGAGGTGAGCAGATGTGTTTGGCTAATCTTGGTTGTATAGGATAGATAGCTGCCAGGAGGTACAGTTTGTGAAAAGGTGCAGGATTCAAGCCAATATCTCTCCTTCTTCACTTGCTCCCAAGTAATCAACCTCTGGTGACTTCTCTGTCAAACAGTAAAAGCTAATGATTAGCTCCTGAAGGCTCTTAGGTTCTGAAGAAGTTTTAAAAATTCCAGATGCAATGAACAAATATCTTTTGTAACTGATTTACAGATGCAGCAGATGCCATCAACAGTCCTAATTGTCTGCGTTTCTTCCTTTACAAGCATGGGGTAATCACAGAACAGCTAAGGTGGGAAGGGACCTCTGGAGATCGTCTTGTCCAACCCCCTGCTCAAGCAGAGCCACCTAGAGCTGGTTGCCCAGAACCACGTCCAGGCACATTTTTAGTATCTTTAAGGATAGAAACTCCACAATCTCTCTGGACAACCTGTGCCGGTACCTGGACACCTTCACAGTGTTTCCTGATGTTCAAATGGCACCTTCTGTGTTTCCTGTGTAATGAGGTATCTGTGGAGTTTTTCACGCTGTGTGCACTGTGCTGCTTTTACTACATTGCCAGATAGAGTGGTTGAACACTCAGATGTCTAATACAGACATGAAGGGGTATTTTCTGCAAAATACTGTCTACATGGCTTTTAGCGTGGTACTTCTCTTAGATCTGAGAAAGTAACAGTACATGGAACTGAAGTCTGGTAAACCAAACACGATTCAATTATTATTTATCCACAGAACCATTACAGAACAAATTTTTGGCACATTTAAATATTCATCCTAATAGTAACACCGGCTAATATAATAACACAAAAAAATATCTCTAAAGTCCAAAATTGGTCTCAAATTAGAGGAAGGTTTTAACTGGACCCATAGTGTCTGGGAAAATGGATACAAAGTTATCATGATTAGTGTGACCTATCAATGGAGTTAGTAAGAAAGGAAACTAATAGGTCCTGGAATCTCTTATGGCACACCAGAATAAAATCCTGAAGCTTTGCTCTTAAGATTATCAGTTCAGAGAATTCTTCTTTCTCAGGTGGCTTTTTGTATCCTCTTCAGACTTACCAACCCCTTTCAAGGTAGGGTGGATAGAGCTCCAGACACCCACACTGCCTTTCCTCAGCCTTTGACCAATGGCAAACTCAAGATGAAGCAGGGGGATACCTTCCAGGACTAGCAAAATCAGAAAAGGGATCATGAAGGCTCCTGAAATGGATAAGAAAAAAAAAAAAAAACGTTTCCCATCAGTGAGGTACTACAATAAAGCAAACTTCAGTTCTGAGGGCTTTTGAAACTGCAAGTGAATTGTAAGCACACTTACGGAAACCTGTCTCCAGCTTCTGAACAATGCTTTTGCCTGATTGCCCAAGCAGGGACTTCATTACAGATGTGGTTTCAGGTAGGAATTTTTATTCTTCCCAAGAATAAGACAAACATAAACACAAATTATACACTCCTAAGGTTAAACTTTGAAGAAGCCACCTTTAGGTTGCAAGTGGAGGAAAGGTAGGTATTTTCCTGGGATGAATTCCTTTTTTTTTTTTCCTGCAGAAGATTATGGTTTTATAATTGTGAATCATGCAAATTATATTAAGTAGTTGAATGAACTAAGATAGATGCCTTGAAAGATTAGGTAGGAGCTGGGGGCTGTCTACATTAAATAAGCAATAACTTCCTGGCAACTGTGTTCAATAGCTTTCATGTTGGAGTAGAAGAGATCTGAAGTTCAGGGTTCAAATGTTGTTAATTATGAAAAGACTGATTAGCATAGGACAAGTTTTTTAAATTAATTTTTTCCTGAATTAAGTGCTCCTCGGACATGGAGATAAATGCAACACCACAGTGGAATACCAAAGTGCAGAGTCAAATACTTGAGAATTGCTTCATATTAGAAATATGTCTGTCATTACAAGAAGTCTTTAACTTCCTAATCATAGGCAGTAAGTAATCTAAGTGTTTTTAAAATATGCAAGCCAGTATGTGAGCAGTCCAGAGACCAAATACCCAGGTTTGGGTATTTGCTGACTTTTTCCTCATGTATACAATGAAAATCAGATAGCAACTGAAAGACGAAATCTAAAGAATGGAAACTGGTTTTGGATTCAAGGCAGTAGAATGTGTTTTGGAAGAGGTGAATTGTGTGATTTCCTGCTCCATGGGGTATCTTCTTGATATTGTCTATGTCAGAGTTTTAGAAATTATCATTACTGCAAAGCCTTTATTTTCTCTATGCTTCAATAAAGTCTGCTGAAAACAATATTTTTGTATCTAGTGGCCACTATTATAATGAAATTGGCTGGCTATGCTTATTGCTTTCCAATCCTATGAAATTAAAGTAACACTAGTTACTCACCTGTCTTTCATTTTCATTTTTAAGATTCACTAATCAAAAGCAGTAGTTTTGAATATATAAAATGCTATTCAAAATATAGCTCATGCCATACATCACACTGAATGACTGATCACTGATACACCAGCAAATATGTTTTATCTTGAAGCCGGTTGTCAAAGGTAGCTGCACAGACATGATATTCTCAGACTTCAATTAAGCATGCCATTTAGCAATAAAAAAACTTCTCACTAAAGTTTTAACACTTTCCAAAATCAGTGCAGCTTTTCTTGTATGCATTAAAAACCATCACTGTAAAAATGAAGACTGAGTTTCAAAGGAGAGACAGAAGAATAACTGAGTTCTGTTATATTTTATTAATGAAAAACTGAAGGACTTACTATTAATTGTTATTTGTAGAGAAGTTTGCTAAACTTCCAACTCTGCTGACTCTTCCTCTCTTCCTTTTGTGTCAGTCTATCACTTTGAGAAATGGATAATATGCACAATATCACCAGGGAGGACACCCTCCCATTTGTTTTCTTCCCCACTTCTCACATCTCAGTTACATTCCCTTTTCCAGAGACCATGTAGTCCTTGCAAGAACAAAAGCCTTGCATTAGTGGGGAGCAGCTACCTGCTAGATCTAGGAGCCTCAAGCTGGTATTGTCTCCCCTTGGAGCAAAGTGGCTATTTTGTAATTCCATAAAGGAATAAAGGATGGTGGTCCATTCTAGATTTGAGGTAACTGAACTCCTTAGTTGCAAATTAGTATTTAGCATCAGTGCTAAAGCCATCACTTCCTGACTCATGTCTTTCTGACATGTATTTTCACATCACAAACATGTGAAATGTATAGGCTGTATTTCAATATTAGAGGGACTAAGATCACTTCCAAAACAAGGCTCTTCCCCACTCTTCCCACCACACCAGGGGCTTCTACAAAATTACTGACAGCAGGAGCTACTAATGTCAGATGTAACAGGGCAGTCCTTTCTCCATGCCTTGTTGACTGGCTGCTGAAAGCCAGCTATGTCAGAAATGGTGATGTCCTCTTCTGCTGTCTGTGGCCTGGCATCAGTGTTGAAAATGCAAAAGTCTTACCCAATGCTGGCAGAGGTTCTGAGATTCATTAAAACTGTTTCCAACACTGTCACTGCAGGGAACTGACTCCTTTTGCCATTTCAGTTTTTGTCATTTCTAAAGGTTTGTCCCATTTTGACTGTATGGACCTGCTTAGCTGTGCTGGCACACGCACCAGCATGGAGGTAAGGGCCCTTCTTCCCCTTATTAGACACGTGGTACAAGCAGATTTGGCTTCAAAGAGTTTGTACTCTACTGACACCTCACCTTATTTCTGTGAATAACACTTCTCCCAGCTGTTTTATTCTTACTTCCATAGCAAATAGGATTTTTGCAGTGTACGCGATGGGTGCCTTCTCACTGTTGAGATCCACCCCCCTACTTCCCCATGACTCCTTTCCTAAATGGGAGGGTCAGTGGGACAGCCTGCACACACAGAGACTCTGCAAGCAGCCAGAAATATGTTGTGTGCTCCAACCTCATGTCAGGCTGGCACACACTTTCCCTCCTATTGCACTCTGTCCAGGAACTCTCACGAGGATAAGATGAGATAAGGACAAGACAATTGTGTTTATACCAGCAATTTTTCGTTCCAGAGCACTGACTCTGTTTTAAGTCCAAAATATCTCCTAAGAGTCCAGAACCTGACCCCACAGAGTCTGTATGGCTGCTCCATCTGCATCTTTTCTTTTTGTATCTCCCTTTGGATGCCAGATAGGTCTCTGTTCTAACGCAATCTCAATTCTCTCTGGCAAAGCCCATTCTCAGTGATAGTAGTAATTAAGTCCAGAAGATTTATCTGTGCAGCCATTTGGTCCAAATACTCTTTGTTTACACTTAAGGTAAGTCCTTGTCACTCTTTGAAACTTGGACTGATTTTAGATCATCCCTTAACACTTAAGAACAGACCAGCAGTTACTTCTGTTAAGGTGCATTGCTTAAACATCTTTGCTCCTTACGGAGACAAGTCACTTTTTTTCATCAGGTCACACTAAGATCGCTTAAGGACTCATTTAGAAATTCTCCCTCCCTGGTCAAAGATCTTGTTGTGTAAAGAAATACAAAGCCTTTATAGTCCTTTCAATCAAGACTACTTGTTTCTTATCATACCTATCAAGGAAAATATTTTTTTAGTAGTCGCCATCTCTGTTACCTGAAGGGAGGGAAGACCGGGTGGTTTCCTATGAAGCATTCGAAGCATTTCTTTCAGAAAGTGTTCAAAGAGAGTTTCAACTTTTCACTTTCCGTAGAAAGCAGGCTGATTGATATTCTGTTTTAGGCTCCATTTTTCCATGTTTGAGACATTCTTGCCAACACTAAATGCAAAGTGCTCCTTCCACACATGCAGCTCCAGCAGTCTGGGTCGATACCATGCCTCTCTCTCCAAGATAGCAAGGTGCAGCAATAGCCCTGACCCGACACTGTCCCTATGGACAGCACAGTGCATGAAATTTGCTTCTAAACTTTCAGAACTGAGCTATCTCATATGGTGACAAGTCATGCCAAATGCCCTCTATCAACCTCTGTGGATTTCCTGAGATCTTGAGATATGTACAGAGGGACTTTTATTAAGATGTCATAAAAGAAGTCTTTAAACATGACACATCTTTGACAAAGCAGTCAGATAAACGGACCCTGTGACCTTCCTTGCTCAGCCACAAAAAGTGGAAAGGATGCCTTTTGTGAAACCATCTATCATGTGAAAAAGTTGCCCACAGCTCCCCAGATTCCTTGCTACCTCGGAATCAACGAGAAAAAAAAATTCAGGTTCTGGGGACGGACACAAATGGAGAAGGTGGGGCTCTGTCCACCCTTTTTGTTATCATAGACATGAAGTATATGGCATGTGTATACACCTGCAGTGCAGCTTCTATATCCCTAAGCAAAACAACCCGACTAAACCACTTCTAGCTTGAAGGGCTAGCCATGTGCAGCATGGTAGCTGCAATGATTTAAAGATGCAGGGTGTGCCATATCAGAACTGTACAAACCAGTAACACCACCTATATTTAGCAGCAGGAATATTGGTAAATTTTTGAGAGAAAGAAAGTGGCAGTTCTTAATTATGTATGCCACTTTTTTATCTTTCTTGGGTTTTTCTTTTTCCAGGGTTCAGTTCTAACAGATAGCTCAAAAAAATCCAATTCTGCTGTATTTTCCATTTCTCTCATTTTCTCTCCAACCTTTCTGAAGGAAGCTATAATGGAAAAATATTGACAATGACTCTGCAAAGCTGCTATGTGGGACATAAAAAAAAAATCAATGATTTTTAAGCTGTCATAATTTTCTGAACCTAACAAATATACTAATGATATGAAAATAAATGCTATATAGATATATATAAAGAATGAGTAATCTTTCCAGTATGAAAACTTTACAGCTGAGATATTAGATTCTCATCCTGTTTCAGTACCATATTTCAGAACACGTAATATTTGATTTGAACATCTGTAGAGCTATTACTGTCTCTTTAATCTAAGAGCTTCTAATGTGGAATTAAAAAAAAAAAATTGCTTTCACATAATTCCTCATCAAGGGAAGATGTGTAAACTTCGGGCAGAGATGTTTTTCTAGACCTCAGCTGTAGGAGGGTACCAGTCCCAGCGAGGAACTGTCGGTGTCATTGCTGTCACTGTTCAGTGTGGCATGCGCAGAGATAAAAAACTTCTCCCTCACATAGTGGCAAGGTTTACTGCAGACATATGCAAGCTGTAGACCTAAAGACTTATTTTTTGTATTGATGGTTTAAATATTAAATATACATCCTCTTTTTTATAATACTCATCAGGGATGAAACAAAAATGTTTAACAGTCGTTTAAATGACATGTTGCTCAATAAAAATTAAACAAAAGCTATGTGTAAAGTCAGAGATAGCTATCAAATGAGGGGAAATTTCAATCTCATTAAGCTGGTGAAAGCGCTGAGACAAACTGTAGCTTTTATATTGTGTGTAAATTGAAATTTAGTTCACCTGTAGTAATGATGTATTTTATGACTTTTAAGACCTGAAAAGGATAAAATATGCTTTACTCTACTAAATTTTACTGGGGTAAATATTCCAATTTTAAAAATATAAACTCATAATCTATGACAACAAAAGTAAGTAAATTATGTAACCATCAATTTCTTTTTGTATATTGGGATATCACAATGTTAAAACACTATCATAGTGTTGTGTGTAGGAAGAAGCAGACCTCAAATAATTCTAGATTTAAATCCAAACATCTGAAAATAGGAGTTATCTATACTACTCAGTGCTCCTAACTACTTTCATGACAGTCAATTTGCAGAGAAAAAACCCCACCTTCCTTAAAGTCCAAGTACTATGAGAGTAAATTTTATACTTCACTATAGTTCATTTATGTTTCATAAAGGATATAAAATGTCCAAACACCAATTCACAAAGTAGGTGGACATCTAACCTCATTTGGCTGTGTCCTTGCTGAAAGAGTGACTAACTACATCCTTGCTACCAGGGTCAGTCATGATCAGGGACAAACTGAGGAGCAGCATAATCCTCATCTCCAGTGAAAGAGAGCAGCAACAGGGATTCCCGCTGCCCTGGACCCAGGATTCAGTGAAGAGGTATCTTGAAGACACAAAGCATGAAGACATACACCATCCAGGGTAAAGGCACTGGACAGACTAAGTGAAACTGGAGCTTCCTTGGTGCACTCATGAGTGTGGTGTATGCTTTGCATTAATTAACTCAGAAAAAGGTGTATAACATTGCAGTTTTCCCCTATTCTGTTACAGAGGCATGTCTGTGTACCTGAGTGCTCAAGGGTCACACAAATGCAAAGATGAATGAATCACCTTGACCACCATGTTGAGTGGCAAAAACTAAGGCAAAACTTGTCCAAAATGTCTAGTAAATATGGATTTACAGCTGGAGGTAGATGAAGCCAGACTTAAGAGGGTCTGTGCAACCAAAGATGATGCAGAGTGCTGCATCTATTGGGTGTTTGCTATGCTGTGAACATGGCTGAATGGGAATTAGAGATGTAGGAGCCAGAAAGTCTCACTAGGTAGAAAATGTCTCAACACTAAAATGTCTTCAGGAATAACAACTTCAAGATCTCTTTTTACAATACTGATAATCACATATGCAAATTAAAAGCCATCTATTCAAAGAACTGCAAGACTTTTTTTTTTTTCCTGATTGAAGGAAGAAGTTAGAGAACAGGAGTTGCAATGAGAGGATGGTGGTGGTGGCAGGAGTTGGCTTTAGACCTGCCAGAAGAGACTGAGGTATGCTTTATAGCAGGGAGGGAAGAGAGATTGCACAACAGGTCTACACCCTCATGTGTGATGAAGGAGTCCTTTCTATGAATCCACAGGAAGGCACTGCTGCTCACTCTTATGTGCTGATAAGAGTCACAGCATTTTGGATTCTGCAGAAGAATTGATAGAGAAAGTAACAAGTCTGGCTATAGGGACACATACCAGTACAGTAGTTGTAAACCCAGAGCCAACTATGTGATTTAATTGCAATGTGCTGCCTCTCAACTTCTGCTGAAAATTTGAGTGAAAGAATCCCAGAGAAGCAAGAAGCCAAAGATAACTGTTGTTAGTGTTCCTGAGCAAGGTGAAGACACAGGATGATGAAAAAGAAAAATAATTTCTGTCAAAGGATAAATTAAAACACAGTAATGTCAGACACACACACCAGCAATTCATAAATCTTCACTGACATCAGTCAGAAAACCATGATCCACATCAAGTTCTTTGTCGTATGTTCATTTTTCAGTTGCATTTCATACAGCTGGAACAAGAGGGAAAAGGAAGATAGACAGAAAAGCAGGAAAGTGTTGATAAATCAACCCTGAGAAACAGGGCAAGTCCATTTTCTAAGACTAAGTAGAAGAACCTGAGAAGTCAATGAGTGTCATGAATTTTGGAGACACCCATCGACTTTTTCAAATTAAAATTGTCACACATGGAAAGGCGAGTTATGATTTTTTGCGTATGTCTTGTAAATTTTTTGTTACAAGGGTTGGCTGTGCTGCAAATGACCTTCAGTTTGCACTGCAAACTCTAAACACACAGAACCACAGAATGGTTGAGATTGGGATGGACCTCTGCAGGTCACTGGGTCCAACCACTCTGCTCAAGCAAGGACATCTAGAGCCAGTTGCCCAGGACTGTATCTGGATGGCTTTTGATTATCTCCGAGGATGGACACTCCACCACCTCACTGGGCAAACTGTGCCAGTGCTCAGCCACCCTCAGAGCGAAAAACTGTTCAGAGGGAACCTCCTGTGTTCCAGTTTGTGCCCATTGCCTCTTGAATTCATGTAATTTGTAAAATAGAAAACACAAATCTGTGCTTCCCTACTGGGACTGCACCTCTCATACCTTAAATTATACTCCAATCAGTCCATGTTAGAAAAATCGTAAGATCTTTAGATGTTAAAAGCATCTCTTCTTGCAACTGAGTAACCTGCAGTTAAACGTCCCTGAGTTTGTACCGGCAACTCCCCACAGAGTCTTGCTTGGTCCCTACACTAACTAGGAAGAGCAATTTTTAAACATCTTACTGTGTACATTTAATGAAAATACTGTTCTTCAAGACAAAAGTTTTCTTTCAAGATCAAACATCACAAAGGAACAAACACTTTTTACACATATCGCAGGGTGAAATGCAGATAACAAGTAGATAGCAGGTAGAAAAGATTGTCAGAAAATTAGACATCTATGTTGTTATATAATATTTAAACAATGATTCAGTTCAAGATAACCTTTAAAAACAAACAGCAAAACAGTGAAACGTATTTTTTAATACGGTCATTCAGTCCTAATCTGAACCCCAAGGAATCACAGTAAATTATATGGTAAACAGCATACATTTGGATTTTAAATGAATTAATTACACCAACTGCTGAAAACATATTCTTAATATTAACTACTTTCACAGTGTTACTCCTATCATAAATTACACACACTGACCCTACAGCTGATACACAGATTAGTCCAAAAACCAATTACAACCTTATTATAAAAAGATAATTTGAAATTGTGATCAGAATCATACTCCCAGGTAGTTTATTAATATTTTAAACATCTATTTTATATATATATATGTATTTAAAGTAACATCAGTTTTAGATTGGGAAAATGTACTTGAGAGTGCAAGACTGATGTGATCAAACCTGTGTCCCAAAATAAAAACAGTCCTTTCCTTTCTTTACATCACATAACTTCACAACCTGTGAAATAAGCTTCTCCACTAGACAGTTTGCTAGAGATGAACATCACTGCTCTTATAGCAACTGACCAGGTCTAAGCGTATTTCATTATTTGTTTCCTAAAAGAGAGATTAAACCTAGTTTACAGACAAAGTTAGTTAAGATATGTTAAAGACATACCTCCTCCATGGCTCTGACAGAGATAGGGAAACCGCCACACATTTCCTAAGCCCACACAAAACCCTACGCACGTCAGCATGTACTGAGCCTTGTTATCCCATTTGGGTCTGGAGTCTGCCTCTTCTTTCTCAAGGACCTCAAGTTCTGCATGGGAAGGTATCCTGTCCTCCAGGCCAGGATTGGGCAACTGTAGCTTCACCATATTTTAAATTTCCTGTCTGAAAATGCTGCCCCAGTGAGGGGATAATGAACCAGGCAGCTAGTTAGAAATCTGAGCAAAAAGAGAACATCTATTTGCTGTCTTCAGCTATATATAGTGAACCTTTGGCACTCAACTTGAAAGTGCAGGTTTGTGGTAAAAAGAAGCGTCAGCAAATCATTCGATTGACCAAGTCAGCTCTGACACTTATTAATGCTTTATCTGTCAAGGTTTTATGGAACAGTCTGTTCATCTAGTAGAAGTCATTGATTTCAGCTAATGTAATTCAGGAGATAATTTGACTATAAACTGTAATCACCTATAAGGTTATGAAACACTGCTTGCCACTCCCCTGTTTAAACACATTTAAATACACATATAGTCCTAGCAAATAAGGAGTAAAAAGATTCCACTGGCCTCACATTGAATGTACAGGTTCTGCAGTAGTCACAGTCACTTGCTTATTTGACAGAGCCCTTCTCCTTGCTCTAAGGCAAACTTCTTCAGGTAACACAAGGCTTCAGTTTGGCACGTCCCATGGGGTTTGTTATGTCTAAGACAAACTGCTTGTGAATCACCATCACATTCAGTTTCCCATAGTATAAGCTTACAAAATGGTATGTTTCATAACAACTACTGAGACATGTTCTTCCTTCTCTGTAAGAGATCTTACTCTACTAAATGGTCTGACAAAAAGGATGGAGAATGAAAGGGATTATAAAATCTAACCTTTAAATTCATAAGCGTAATCCATTTACCCCAATGCCTCTAATCATTATAGAACAAGAGCTGAAGAACAAAACATCTTTCTTGTAAATGAGCTTGAAATCAAAGGTCCTTTAGCTTTTTCAATGACTCTATGATACATTGGTCAAAAATAAAAAAGAAACACTGGGTAACAAATATCACAGATACTACTTACATCCTCATTCTTTCAGTACAATCATAACAAGACCGTTCTCTTTATACCTCAATGTTATCAAAAGATAAGTACTTGCCACTAAAAACTATATATAAAATCTAACACAGTATATGTAGTAAGAAAGAATTTTGTCAGCTAAGCCCTATAGGCTCATAGTATACAATGGTATAAGGTGGTCACAATAAAGAACTAGAAGGGACCTTGTAGGTCCAGCCCCTGCCAAAGAAGGAGAACACATCACAGCATCCCTTTTCAACCTTATCTTGTTGATTCAAAATTTATATTTTTCTACTCCCTGTTTCTAAAAGGCTGGTCTAGAATTTCAGTCTTATTATGCCCCAAGAAGCAAATTCATTACCTTTTGAATAGAAAAGTTACAAAAAAACTCTTCATCCTTGACAGACCATGGTACACAGTAGTCCAGATGGATTTTCCCTGTGCCTTGTAATCAGGTATTAAAATTTCCCTCACTTGACTTGAGATATCTCTATCAGTCTGCCTAGCAATGGTACTTGCCTTTTTCATGACCCTGCCAGTTCTGTGGATGAGCTGTCTCCTGATTAACCACTGGATCAACACCTTTCTTCTGCTTTGGCAGTTTCAACTAAGGAATTCCTAGCTTGCAACAGAACTTCTATTTCTAAGTTACTGAAAGCATACTTTAAATTTCACCCACTTCCTGATACTCCAATACCTTGAGCTACTCAGTTATTCCTGAATAATTCTTTTCAACATTCACAATACTTCTGAGATTGTGTGACAGGACTAGTTCACTAACATGCTACTATTTTTTGTCCTTAGTTATTAGTGCAAGAGTGACAAAAGACTTTTTCTAAACTGATTTTTGAGGAGCTGCATTATTAACCTCCCCTTAGACCACCTGCTTTCAGCACAGCTCACCATCATCATAAGATCTTTACCTACTTCATTGTTCATGTGGTCAAGTGGCAATTGGTCTACTGATGTCCAAAAAGACTACATTTACTCTACTTCCCCTGTCTAGAAAAAGAAATTTTGACTTATAAGTGGCAATAGAGAACTTCAAAATTGCAGCTCTTCAACTTCCATTTTCATAGAAAGACACTGACTTATTGGTCAATAGCAAGAAATTGCATGGTCCAAGAGCTCACAACTCATCTTGGTTATTATTCTGCTTCCTGAATCATTGGAAGATAATCCTAGTATTCACATTGTAGGGAATATGAGGCAGTAAAGACAGAAGATAAATAGGAAATCCCAGCATCCTCCCCCAAATATTTCTACATTCCCTGACTTATAGGCTTTAGTTCTAAATCTTTTCAAAGTCCTATGTAGAACGTCTTTCAATAACTGAATCAGATCATGATTACATGCTATCCACACAACATAGTTTGCAGCTACAATCTAATGACTCTTTATTCTCAGAAATCTTTGGCAATCAAGATTCTGCATAGAATTTATTGAACCTAAAATAGTTTGTTTCTCTTTAAGCACAGTGCAAGCTGACATGGAAGGAAAGAATGTAGCTTCCTTTGGTTAACAAATTATATGAGGACAAATTGATAAGGTATGAAATAGATTCACACTTGTGCTAGGATGATCTGAAAATTTCTCTCTGCTAAATTTCTTGTGAAAGCAGTTTCCATAAGGATCCAAAACCACATTCCAGGTTGCTTTCTACTGAATAAATCCAAAATGTGTCTCTGGACAAGTTTATCTCACTACAGTAACACCAGGTTCCAGTGGCTGTTATCTGTCAGTTGTTAAATATTTGCAGAAGCAAATATGCTGGTATAGCATCTAGCTCAGATTTCTTTATCAGTGTAATTGCATGGCTAATGATCTTGGAAAGCACAGCGCCTTTTTCTGAAGGACCTGAAGTAGGAATGACACCAGCTCAAACATGAGCTACAATTGCCTGGTGGGGTTGTCTATATTGCCACCCTGTGGATTTGAACAAATGAGTTGGGGTGTTTCTGCAGTAGTCACAGTCACTTGCTTATTTGACAGATCCCTTCTCCTTGCTCTAAGGTAAACTCCTTCAGGTAACACAAGGCTTCAGTTTGGCACGTCCCACAGGGTTTGTTATGCCTAATAAACCTCCACAAAAGAAATTATTTCACAATATAGGCTGCTAAAAAAGACTTGGTTTTTAATTTTAAATGCAGGAGGAAATGGAACTTACACCTAGATTGTGTTAAAACATTTCTAATAACAGGTTTCTTTTTGTCTACTACCCCCATATTTTTAATGTACTATTTTTTCAAAAGTTAAGAGGCTATACAAAAAAAGTAAGTCAACTTATCTGTAAGTAAGTCATAATTTTACATAAGCTTGATTAAAAAATAAATATCCCCTTTCTAAAAGTCATACATTTTACTGGAATATACATACACACAAATTTGTGGAAGAATGTGGGCATATTCCTTTTCTTTGATGAAAATGTCTTTCATCTTGCAGGACAATGAAGCTGTTAGGAAAGAATATGAGGAGGGTAGCAGTAAAAAAAAAAAAAAAGGCAGTAGAAGGATATTTGGGATGAAAATCAAGACAACAGAAAGGACGGAGCCACCCACTTCCCTCTGCAGGGCGAGGTCCGGGCATGGTGCAGTACTCACCTGGGCTGAGGGGCTCCTGGCTATGGGCAGCCCCCAATGTGTCTGTGGTAGCCTAGGCTCCACAGGGACTGTCCCTGGCTGAGAGACAAGTTGTCCTCCCCTGAGGTGCAGGTGGGGTCTGACACCCTCTCCCAGACTGACCACCTAGCAGCTGTTCCTATTCCAACCTTGTGAGGGTCACTCTTCGTGCAGGTGCAGGCACTCCTGGGCCAGCACAGCTCACTTGTCCTGCAGGAAACCATCCCTGTATGGAGAAGGACAGGTTCTTCTCTCCAGTGAATGAGTTGAGTTGACTGACTGAAGGACCTGGCTGAAGTGCTTGACTTCTGCCCTCCACCATGGGCTGAAGGGTACTGCACTGGGGAAACCTCTTCTGGCTGGATGCTGTGAAAGGGAGGATAAGGAACAGCCAGCAAGAGAGCAGGGGCCTGTTTTTTTAAAAAACAAATTCCATTCATTTCAAGCCATTGAGAAAAGCAGAGAGCAATGGCAATATATGTGGTTTGCATCCAGTCATAGTTTCAGGAATAAAATACAATATGTTCCTTTCCTCATGATCCTATCATCCCTGATATGACATAGGACAAGTGTGTAACTCCACAAATATTTTCAGAGTGACACTTACAGAGCATTGCAGATAAAGGCAATGAATCATAAACACTGAGTTTGTTCTCTAATCTTGGTTTACAATATACCATGCTATTAGGATTAACTACATTATTTTCTGACATTTTTTAGTGCTGTAGCAGATACTGGTGTGAAATTTGTTGCTCTAGTGATTCTATAGCAATATCTCATTAGCCCTAATCATATTTTTTTTCAGTCAGCTTCTACTTTGTAGTCAAAGCAAAGTACACAGCAATTGCAATTACTCTCAGCTGTGTGATAAGTGTAATACAGGAAAAGAGGGAAATGTAAAGATGGTAGAAACTATGCAGCCAAATGCCTAAAGGACAGGATTCTCATTTGGAAGTGTAAAGTGGTAAAGACATAATAAAAGTGAAGAAGGAAGAGAAGAAGCAGAAGAAGCAGAAGCAGAAGAAGCAGTAGAAGAAGATGATTCAGAGATTAAATGAAATGTTTTCTCTGACAGCCTGTCTGTGGAAAAATCTTCTTGGATCTTCTTTTAAAATATGAGGAGAAAACACAAAATCCTTTTATGACCTGACAATGGGTAAAATCCTTGACCAGCTACACAAAGAGGGAGCACTGAATGCCAGGCTCAGGAGGAGACTCAAAATCCCTGGCCTAGGGAACACTAATGATCATATTGGAACAGGAGCTATGCAGGCAACATGTTTCAGAGTTGCTTAGTTTTAAGGCTAATAATCAACGGCAGGTGGTTATGGAGTTTACCTTGCCCAAAAATGCTCTGTAGATCTTTAACTTGATGTAAGTTTTATGCTCTGTTGTTCTCAAACTCTACCTGATAAGTAACCAAAAAACCACAGCTCCTCAGCTGTCATAATTCGATTTCCCATGTGAGTGTTTGAAGGCTGCTGCTGTCAGCCTACAGCAGTTCAAGCAGGGATACCATGAAGGTTTTGGAGAAGTCAGAAGAACTTTGGAGGCTAAATCTCTTTCCATGTGATTTTAAACTTCTCCAGATGGGATAGAAGTCCTTTTGTGCCAGCAAGTATCACTGCAATGGAGAAACAAGACAGCACTGGGCTGTCATTGAAACTTTGTCTCAGGCTATTGAGAACGCAACAGAAGTAGGATGCCATATACAATGACTTCCATAAGCACCCCGTTCTGGAGCATTTTTATGGTGCTAAGGAGTTTCCTTCAGCAATCTGACATACCTAGAAATTGCCAATCCATGTTTATTGTGGAAGTAGCAGTGCCCTTAGCCACAGAGGAATTAAAGGGAACGCGCAATGAACATCATGTCTGTGTAGTTCACCCAGAACTGAGTAGTTCACCCAGAACTGAGCTGATGTCCATGTGGCACTTTTCTCTTTTTTATCTTCCAGAAATAGGCACAAACTTTATTTTTGTATATACTGGTAGTTTGCATAGTACTTACTTCATTTGGTACATAAATATTTCAGTGAAGTAATAACAGCTCCAGCAGCATCATCTTCTTTCTTTGTTTTGTTCTTCTTGAACACCAGAGAGGGAGATGTGCTGTCTTAAATTTTGCACTGCATACGTTCAGAAGGTCTCCAAAGTATTGCTCTCACCCTTGAAGAATAAATTTCATCTTTGGAATCACTTTTGGGGGAAACTACAGGTAAGGTGTAAAGGTCTAGAAATGCTTCTGTGAGCTGCTCCAAATGATCTGATCTCATGATGGTCAGTGTCGCCCTAAATTCCTTAGCCAGTGAAGTGCTATTGCTTGGATCTCTCTCACCACATGCATCTCTTCTCTAGCAGGCAGCAGAACAAGTTGACAATTGTAGGTTGTTGTTTGCCGTGTTCATCAAGCAATAAGCAGTGATCTTTAATCAAGGTTGTTACTGTTTTCTTCTCCAGTGCTGTAGTACACAGTGAGATGCCAAGAGGTTGCTGAACTGCATCCAATATTTGCATAGAGGTCTACTGCAATACCCACTGTGGTGGAGAGAAGTTCATATTGTCTTAGTCACCAAACACCATGTTTTTTCTCATTTTTCTTGTTATTATGCTCCAGTCATGTTCGGACCATAGCGCTCTGACCGTGTGGCACCAGAAATGTGCTCCAGAGAAGCTCACGGGAACAGAAGGTGCTGCCGAGGCCGCTGGCTGGAAGAGCCATTAGCCACAAGGGGGTGGTAGTATGTAATAATATGAGGCAGTATTTAATCCTGTGAAGCACTAACCGCCTTACCTGAGGATTTTATTCCGATTGTGTAAATCACGTTTAGAAGCAAAGTATCTCGGAAATACAAACCTGCAGGAGCAGTTGTGAAGAGAAGGGTGAAGAGGCGTTTTCCAGCAGCTGGACGGCTCAGGCTGGGATCAGCCTGGAGCACAGGGCTGTTCCAGGTGCACGACAGCAAATGGCCATCACGATCAGCAGGTCTCATGATCCCTCTGCAATCTACAAACTCTTCAACAGACTCTTTGTTTCCAGCGGAGCAATTTACTCCCAGTTGTTTGGTTGTTGCCATTAGTATTATGCACTGCAGCTACCACTTTCCAGTTTATTTTACCAGTAATGTTTCATCTTTTCACTTTCTCTGGTAGCAGTCCACAATCTGTCTGTAATTAGTCTTCTGTCACAACTCCTTCCACAGTAAGTTCTCAGACAGTGGTAGTGTGGTGAGTTGACTCTGGCTAGGCAGCAGGTGCCCACCAAAGCTGCTCTATCACTCCCCTCCTCAGCTGGACAGAGGAGAGAAAATATAACAAAAAGCTCGTGGTTTGAGATAAGGACAGGGAGATCACTCAGCAGTTACCATCATGGGCAAAACAGACTCAACTTGGGAAAAATTAATTTAATATCAATCAAATCAGAGTAGGGTAACGAGAAACAAATCCAAATCCTAAAAACACCTCCCCCCACCCCTCCCTTCTTCTTGGGCTCAACTTCACTCCCTATTTTATCTACTTCCTTCCCCCCGGTGGCACAGGGGGATGGGGATTAGGGGTTGTGGTCAGTTCATCACATGTTGTCTCTGCCACTTCTTCCTCCTCAGGGGGAGGGCTCCTCACACTCTTCCCCTGCTCCAGCATGGGGTCCCTCCCATTGGAGACAGTTCTCCATGAAATTCCCAATGTGGTTCCTTCCCATGGGTTACAGTTCTTCACAAACTGTGCCAGCGTGGGTTCTTTCCATGGAGTGCAGTCCTTCAGGAACAGACTGCTCCAGTGTGGGTTCCCTGTGGGGCCACAAGTCCTGCCAGCAAAACTGCTCCAGCGTGAGCTCCTCTTTCCAAACTACGTGAGAAACACATCCTCAAGCAAAAGACAGCTCTACGTGCCCATCCTTGCATAAGCAGGAACAATTTCTACTGCCTAAATGAAATTATGCATGATTTGATCAATTCTTTAATCGAGAACAGGAATCACCTGAGGAAATCCCTGGCTGTGCACTGGATCCTTCATCCCAAGCAGTTAAGCAATATATCTAAGTATACAGCTAGTGTCTATCAGCTTACAGAGCAGAGCTTCTGCATGTCAGCAGCGTACCACCACACTGAGGAAACCTCTTGCATGGCCCCAGCTGCTGGGACAGTTCATGCAGCAATCAGTTGGTTGTTTTGTTGTGAAGTGGCTGACAGAAGAGTTGATCTCCTCATTGCCAAGCTACCCTAAATGCCACTGAGTTACTTCTTTGTAGATCCAGCTGTTGTGGCAGCTATGCAGTGATTAGTTGGAGAGCTCCTGGACCAGGCAGTTAATTAATGACTATGTGTTCTTGGCATGCACACAGGCAAAGCCTTCATATCCAGCTGCACCATGACTGTAACTATAGAGTAAACTTGAATTTCATCCTTTTATCAAAGCTATTACTTCAATTCCATTTCTTTTGCCACAATATCCAAACTGTTGACCACTGGTTTTGCCTTGTATCCTGCACAGAGGAACTCTGTTTTCCATCCTCACACAGGAGTGTTCAAAAGCATGATTCAAAAAGCAAGAGATGGTGTCCTAAGACCCTTCCCTTCAGGGGAGCTTGAGCAGAGCTGTCACTTCCAGAGCGTAGCATCCCTTTGAGCAAGGCATTGTCATGTCAGCGGTCTTCTGGCAGCTCCTATTTAGGCAAAAAGAGAAAGAGAAGGCCAAATGCTCTGGGCTGCCCCTCAGGGGCATTTTCTAAGGAACTTTTCCCTTTTCAAGCACTCAGTCCAAGTTCCACAAAGTCCAGAGTGTGTTTTGTGTTTCTCTTTGTGTTGCATGCACCCAGGACAGCAGACAGGTCAAACAGAACAAGTTTTTTGCTTTTACTGAAAGCACAAGATATCTCAGGCTGTTTCCTTACCTGTGTCTAAATGCAGAAAGTCGTATTAACACAGCTACTGTCCTGTGGGATAGGGACTGGGGACAACTTAGCTTTGAAGCAGTGAAACTGACAAGCGTAGCTACTCAGGGCACACCCCACTGGGACTCAGAGAAGGCTGAAGGCTTCCCCGAGGGACCTTCCCTTCTTGGATGCCTGTGAGGCAGACACCTGGAGCCCATCCACCAAACCCCACACCACTACCACATCCTCCAAGTGTGAGTTTTCTTTTGGAAAGGAACCCGCAGCCCTCTGTTCCACAGCAGCCCTAGGATACCTCTTCCAACCTGCAGATCACTGACTTATCTGCATTAAAAAAAACAAACAACCCAAACTCCAAGACTTGAACAATGTGGTAATTTTAAACTGAAGTTATTGTAACAAATACCAGCTTTTGTTCTCAGTTTGATAACAAGCTGCACCCTTTTCTTAATTTCTAATATTTCACAAGGATGGCATTCTCCATGTGAAGGTGAGGGATGAGTAAACTCAAAGGATCGTGTCAAATACAAAGAGATGGATCCTTTGTGAAGGGAACAAGGACTCACAGAGTGGCTGAACGCCGTCCCAGAGCAGCTGGATTCTACTTCTTCACAGGGCAGGAAAATGAGAAAATCCACACAGGGAAACAAAAGGGAGCTGACCCGCAGAATGAGGCATTTGAAGGATTCTGGAGGAAGGCAGAATACCCTACGTAACAGACAGACAGAAGGAATTACCCCAGTCTTTCAGTGCGATGGTCATGTTTAATCATGCATCTTTAGTTAAAGCTGGTGCGCTTAACTGTCTAACAGCGCTGTTCTTTCCTAAGAAAGAAAAAACTTTTCAACGTACTCTCTTCTCAGCATGAAGACCAAAACCTTTTACATGCCAATTTAAAAGTTGTCTAATTTTTAAAACCTGAAAATTGTGCAATTTGCTTAGAAAGTTGGAATAAAGTAGTAAATTCCACTCCTCCCACCCACCTTGCCCAAGTTACAAAACAGTGCAGAAATACGTAAGGGTTTTTATTATGTTTAGCAGGTGAGTGACCATTTCCATAACCAAAAAAGTTCATTAAATATTTTGAAAACAAATTATTCTTGCATTCTACATATGTATGGGCATTTCCAAATAAATAACCAATCCAGAACACTAGTTGTTGGGCAAGATAAAGCTCACAACGGAACTCTCAACATAACAAACCCACAAAGGAAGAATGTTTCAAAAATACATAACACACCAACAAACATCAGTTCTGGTAGAAACTAACAGGACCGGTGCTTCTAAACCAGTTACACACTTTTAAAAATCCTCCTCAAATAACTCTTCAGTCTTAATATACTGATCTGCAGAGTGTCCATAAACAACAGTTCAACAATTAGTTGTACAAATAATTGACACTTCTAAAGAAGTGAAAGCGAGTATCAAACATTTATTACATTGCATCCAACCCTGTACAATCGAGCATATGATGCTTCAACTTACATATTTATACTGAAAAAAAGTATTTTATGGTCTTGATTACATTTTCTTTAAATATTTTGAGTGATGTCAGTGACAAACAATGAAAAAAAATGAAAAAGCATAAAATCTTTGATCTTTTATGAACTAATGAATAAATACAAAGTCAAGGCATGAGTCTTAAATACATTGGCATTGATGCACTGGCTGCTGTTTGTCAGCTGAGTTGCTTAACTGCCTGTACGTACATATGAAATATGCCACAGCTGCGTGGTTACACTTTATACATCCTGGAGGAATTACACACTGGGTAATTACTTTCCAAACTAATTTGTTCTACTGGGCAATTAGGGCCTGTGCATATGGCCAGCTATAGCAGTTTGGCTCTGGCTGTCACACACAAACAGTAACTCAATTGCATTCTCATCTCCTAGCAGGCATATGCGTGGCATCCAGACAAATTTTGGCCTTTCTAGTGTTCGTCACAGCATCTTTCCCCCCCTGACAGCCTGTCTACTACAGCTTTATTTTAAAAAATAATAATAATTTTAAAAAATCAGTACATAAGAGACTAACAAATCAATACAACAGTATAATTAGCACCAGCAAGGTGAGCAAAATCACAACTGGGAAACGGAGTAGCTGGTAAACATTCTGTTTAAGAATTTTGTTTCATGTTAGGTATTTTTGCTGAGTAACTGGATTAGGTTGCACACACTACAAAAGATTTGTCTGCTGTCTTCTGTGCCCAGACTAAAATGAAACCAGAAGGAAATAATTAGAGAAAAAACAACATCTACTGGAGTTCTCTGTTAAACTGGGATGGGCATTCACTTAGCTGGATTGCTTCTGGGCCGTGCAGTAGCTGATTGCCTAAAGAAAAAGTGTTAGGTGAGTCTAGCCCTCAGTGCATTAACAAACTGCTAGTTAAACAGCTGACAACCTACCAACACAGTCAAGTAACAGAGAAGATCAGATGTTATAAACAAAGGGGAAAGCACTGCCCCTTTGAAGTCTAAGACTGGATTGGAAAGGACGAAGAAAAAAAGTAATTCTCCAAAATACATAGCACATTTGAAAAAGAAGGTGGTTCCTACTGCTACAAGGACCCAAAGAATACTCAAAGTTTTAAGGGGTTTCAAGTATGGAAATGCCCTGGGGTTTGGGTTTTTTTTTTTTAAATATCTAGATCTGTTTATTTTACTGTGCTAACTAAAGTAAAAAGCCTCCTTTCTTAAAAGTTTGCAAAGCTTGTCCATGCGTTCATGGTCACGTGTACGTGAAGTGGTGAACCATAATTTAAGCTGTGGCAAAGCACAGTGCAGTTCTGGCAGACCTGAGGCAGTCAGGGAGGGAGGTGGTGGCTACCAGCGGAGGCTGCATTTAGGTTCCTATCTGTGAACAACAAACAGGACCTGTCCAAGGAACACAGCCAGGTGCAGTGGCTGTAACCCACAGAGGTTCCAAGCTAACCAGGTAGCAGCCAGCGCGCTGGGATGCGGAGGCAGCAGCACAGTGATGTTGTCCACAGTGGAGGCACACTGTTGGGTTACAACTAAAACCCTGACTGAGAGAGAAACATAAGTATTCTTAATGTATCCCCAATATGATGAGAATAACCACTCTCTAGTATTCAAGCACAGATCCCTAGCTCCCATGAGACTTTCTTAAATCTGTTTTTTTATGTGTTATTTTAATTAGCATCTTTTGAATGTTTCATTCATAAAGTACTATTTGCATGTTGAGCTGGAAGACAATGCAAGACTGATTAATTTGAAACACGATCATACTACTCCCACCCTCAGAATAGTAATATACACATAGGATTTATGTGACAAGCAGCTTGCTCAAACATGGTCTCTTCCAAACATCTGCCTCAAAATCAGTCTTGCTTAAACAAACAAACAAACAATTTTAAAAAATAAAATAACAAGATAGTGTTGAGACACCAGGTAAAACATCAGGGATAAGGAGCACAACATGCTACCCCACTTGGGGGAGACAAATCACACTTTGCTGATGGAGTATGACTATCAACTATGTAAATCACTCTAAACGGACTTCTGTTTTGCTGCGTCTGATACCTATGGAAGGTGGCATATCACTATACTACACTGCAGTCTGCAATACAAACACACTCACAGAGTTTAAGAGCATGCATAGCTCACTGGAGCATCTGTTGTTAGACACTGAAAGGAAAGGCACCAACACTGCACATGTCCCATGCAAATACAAGTGCAATGAGGAGGAGAAATGGAAACACAGTAGGAGAATTTAACAGCTTCAGACTACAACTGTGATTGTCCCTACTATGCATGGTGGATCACATGAAATCCCGTCGCTTCCCCTATTTATCGTTTTCCTAACATGGCATTTTCTGCCCTCTTGAACTTCTGTAGTTCAATAGCTAGTTCCCAGTATCTCAGATACAGCCACATAAGTCTTCCATTTTGACTCTTGTTTCTGTTCAGCATATTGCCACAGTAGTTATCATGTTTGAAAATATCTTTTAAGCCACTTTCCATATGTAGAGCCATAGCAACAGGATCTGTTACTGCTTTAACTAGCAGATTTTTCTCTATTTCTAGTCTCTGGCTTCTGGGTACAACAAGACTGCAGTAGATGTCCTGTCTTTCTTTAAGTCCCTCTTCAAATTCTTTTAGTAAAATATTGGCTCTCTTTTGCCACTCTTCTTCCTTTGCCAGACAACTTCGGTACAAGCTACCTGCTGCTCCTGAGTGCAGAAGGACTTGTTTTTCTCGCTCCAACTTCTCCTGCTCCTGTTCTAGGATCCTTCTTTCTTCTACTAGTTTGCGACTCTGGGACACGAGGGCTTCACGGTAACTCAGGGTTCGGTTGCGCTCCTTTTCAAGCTCCAACTCCAAATGAGCAACTGTGCGACGATTTTCTGTGATTATATCCCGGTATTTGGCTTCCATGTCTTTTTGCAAAGATGAATGTTTTTTATAATATTCTTTTTTTTCTCTTTCTATTTCTTTTTGACATTCTCTGGTCCAGATCCAACCTATCATATATAAATGAGACTTCAGACATCAGTATAACACATATAACATTGACGCGTATCATTAATTACCTATGCCTCTAAGATACCATTAAGTGGTAAAGAACTGTTTTTCCTGCCCTTCCCAGTGATATTCACTCCTACTCACATGTTCCACAAAATGTATTTCTGTGCCTGTGTTTCACAGGAAGTTATGTTAAATGATCATGTTTCCTTTGAAGTAAAATCTCTTCTAGTCTTTTATTGCTAATATATACAGTTCTTGGATTAAAGAAAGAAAATTAGTTATGGGGAAACAAAACTGCAGGTTTCCAGTGCAGGAACTGCACTGAGAACTTTTCAGGTCCAGTAAAGAGATACATATCAGCAGCAATCTGGGTTGTTAGCTTTGGGATCTCTAGCACACTTCTAGATCTCCACTCTTCTGAGAGAGCTTTAAAAATTGGAGCTCATTAAATATGGATTCAACTCCACATGTGAAAAATGGCGATTGCCTTAATGCTATAAGCAGTGCTTGCTGTTGATAACATTACAAATGCACAGACCAGAGGAAATCCCTGGGTGGGGAATGCCTTTACCCCCGTACAGCTTCAGACTCCCCTTGGCTGGCGGCGAGGCGCCCGGGCGCAGCCACCCGCTCCAGCTCTGGCAGAGAGGCCCGGGCCCTACTTACGGAAGGCGGCCAAGCCCAGCATGGGGACCAGCAAGGCGTAGTTCCATCTGCTTCCTTCATCCCCGGGGTCCCGTGGATTCGGAAGAATGTTCCAGTTGGGAGGGTCATTTAAGTTATTCATGAAGGCACCTTAGATGCAGGGGAGAGGAGCACGGCCTCAGCGGCGCGCAGGCACACAGGGCCGCTCCCGCAGCCGCCCTCTCGCCGGGACCGCGCCAACCGTCCCGACAGCAATTTCTGCCCGGGACCCTCACACGGCGGCCCGGTTACTCGGGAACTCTGCACGGACGCGCATTCCCCCGCGGGAGGCTGCCCGGCTCGCTCCCTCACTGCCGCCCCGGCAGCCCCCCCGGGTCTCGGCGCTGCCGTCGGTACCACGCACCCACTTCCCCAGCCGGCGACACGTTAGCTGGTGTTGCCGCCGCCGCCCGCCCCCCCCGCAAGGCCCCCAGGTCCCTCCGCTCTGCAGACCCCGTCCCGGCAGGACAGTCACTCACCAGCCCGGCAGCGCGGGCACCCGGCCCAGCACACAGCGGGTACTGACCTATAGCCACCGCCCCCCCGGGGCCAGCCCATAAGAGGGGGGAGCGCTGGGGTGACAACCAACGGACTCACCTGCGTCCTCAGCCCAGTTGTCTGGCCCCGTCCCAGCCCGCTCAGGTGGCGGGCGGGTCGAGAGGGAGGCTGGGGGGGGGGGAAGAGAACAACACACACCTCACGCACGCACCCAGCCCGTGATTCCCCCCCTCTCCCAACACGATTAGTCTCTCCCGCCGAGCCTTGCGGCTACCGGCGCCGTTAGCAGCGGTCTCGCGCATGCGTTCTTGTTTCCCCCTCCGGGCCTGGGTGAAATGGCGGCGACGGTAGCGGCTTCGCGGAGCTTGGCGAGGCGCTGGCTGCGGCCGGCGGTGCGGGCGGTGAGTGCTTGGCCTCGGCCCGCCGCGCCCTGCGCTGCCCTCGCGCCGCCCTCGCGCCGGTGCCCTGGCGGAGGGAACAGGCTGAGGCCACGGGGCTGGCGCGGAGGGCCGCTGCGGGAGGCAGACAGGACGGCTGGGCTGGGCTGGGCTGGGCCGGGCCGGGCCGGGGGGCCCCGCGCGTCTCCTGCCCCTCCCCTCAGCCGTGGCGGGGGCGTGTGTCCGGCCCTGACCCTGGCCCTGGCCCTGGCCCTGCCTGCCCTCCCCCGCGGCGGGGTCCGCGGCGGCCCGAACCCGCTGTCTCCCCCGTGACCTTGGCCGGGGAGCACCCGCCCCGGGGCGAGGAGCCGCGGCTGGGCTGCGGGAGCGGAGCGGCCAGGGCCGTGCGGGGCCGAGTGCCCCCTCGGCAGGCTGGGTCCCTCCGGCTCTTTTTTCAGAGCGGAGCCGGCGTTGCTGCTCGGCTTCCGGGGCACGTTACTGGGGGGGAGACTGACTGTGGGCATGGCCAGGCCGCTCCTCCTGCCTCGGTAAGCGAGCGCCGTAGCCTGGAGCCGTGAGCAGCAGCCTGAGGGACGGAGGAAGGCAGCGGGTAGGGGATGTGCGGGCGAGAGGCCCTGGAAGTCTGGCAGATGCGGTGCCTTCCAGTCCGGGCTCCTGGGTGGCAAGCCTACTGCTGGCTCCTTCTGTACCTGCCAGGGAAGCTATTGTCTGTCGGCATGTTGCTTAAATCTGGCTAGCGGCTCTTTCCAGGACGTGCTTTTAAAAGGTTCGACAGTTTTTGTTTTAGCTGATCTGTAAGTGCGCCTTACTGAAGGCTTGTTTTCCTCTGTGCTGAAGTGGGACTTTTCATTTTCTTTCCACTGTTCTCACTGCGCGTGTCCATCGTGAGTTTGGGATTACAAAAGATAAATGGGTGGGCAAAGGACCCTGTAAATGCAGCTGTAGTTGTCCCTGTCTTATAAAGCAAGTACAGAAAAGACAACTGCTTTGGGAGAGAGAGAAGGACTCGAAGAGTGTCGTTATGGTTTAGGTGGCAGTGAACTAGACCTTTGATCTCCTAAGGGCTGTGATATTGCTGGTAGCGTAACAATTCAGGGTTAGTGTGATTAGTTTTTCCTTCAAGTTTAGTGTAACATCTTTTTCTGCTTTGTGGGCTTTCGTTCAGACTCATTCTGAACAAAATTTAGTGGCAGCAGAAATTCTGGTGTATAACTTTAACAAAAAAGTGTATGTAGATGGAAATAGCAGTTCTGAAAACTCTTTTGCAGAAGTTTAGGTGTGAAAAGAGAAACAATCTGCTTTGGTTGTGTGGTTTTGTTGGGGTTTTTTGTTTTGGGTTTTTTTGGTAATATAATTCTAGAGTCTTCTGATGAAAAATATATTTGATAACTGTTTTTAGCAAGTTGAGAAAATAACATTTTTTTAAAAGGAAATCAGTTGCAAGGCATTGTGGTAGAATTCTGACTGGAGATTGCAGCAGGCTGTTTACTCTGAGCGGAGTGAAAAAAAAATGGGTCAAATTCTTTTGGGGCTTTAGGGCATAACCACAGTTCATAGCTCTTGGGGTTTTTTTTTGGTGTTGTGTTTTCCCCTCAGTCATTTGCACTTCCTTTAAGCTATACTAAGTACATACAAACCTGTTTGTGTGCTGTCTTTGCATATAGTTAAGATTTTCTTTGAATTGCTTTATACAATAACCAGATATATTGTTGCTCACCTATGATAAATAATTTATTGCAGTAAAAGGAGCTGTACTGTACTGTTACTGGAACAACATTTTGGAAACAAGTTGTACAAGTATATGCTAGAGAATGCACAGCCTCTACATTTAAAGGGTACAGTACAGCCAGCTGTGTTGATTAGCATCTGCTTCAGCTGCACTCAGACCTGTGAAAGCAGCTTTGTTACAGAGAGGACACCCCATCTGAGCTTTATCTGTGGTTGTTGGGAAAGCTGTATTGCATATAAATAACATCTGATACTTAGGTTTCATGTGGCTGTTGGTGAACTACTTGATCTGATTCTCTATGTGAAATATTAATGAAGATGATTAATACAGAAATTAAGATGGGCACAGAGTTGCCCTAAAGTATGATAACACAGCAGAGTGGAAGAGAGAGTGTAATTGCCCAGAGGAGGGTACTAGTGGAACTCCTTATGAATAGCTGTTAAGACTGATTTTATTTAAAGATGGCTATAAAAAACAGAAGTGTCTTATCAAATACAATGACTCATTAGATTCATTTTTATGCAATAAGATAATTTGAGGAAACTAGTATAAGAGATGATAAAACTAGGTTGAGGGGAGTGTACTGTAGTTCACTTCAGGGATGGGAGAAGAGATGGACATTGGGAAGTGATAGGGAGGGAAGACCTGCTTGTTAGCATAATATAAGGCAGTTGAACCACAAATATAACAGTTGCTGGAAAAGGCAAATTTTAGGATATATTTCACACAGGGAAGTGCTGATGTCACTTCCCAGTTCACTCTGTGTCACTGTTCTCATCAATCATACATGCTGAGTTAGGTCTATTTTTCTGAGTGGTGTAAAGAAAGAATACCAGGTTCCAAGACATTGGAGATTTATATGGTGGAGACTAAAATTCTGGTTGTTTCAGCATATTAAAGCAAGGACTGGATACTGGGTAGGTTTGGGTGCTGGGTTTTTTTGTTCTGGGTTTTGAACGTGCCAGGTGAGAGGGAATCACATTACAGAAGGAGAAAACTGTGCACTTGTGCTTCATTTAGGTATTAATACATGGTTCTAAATTGGTCACTAATTAATAGATAATGAGAACAAGAGAAATATCTCGTGACTTTTGAAGCAATGAGAACTGGAACAGCTTTACCTATCACGTAATTTTTTTTAACTTTGTTACTCTTGACCACCTGAAATAATTCAAATTCTGAGGACTGCTTGACACAGGAGGTATTTTCCATTAATTCCTGTGGTTCCTATAAAGCTGTCTTCATCTTTGTTTACTTTGATGAAAATGCAGGTATATTGCAGCATTAATTTCAAACAGATTTTGTCAGTGCAGCCTCAGATAGGTCTGAGACTGGTTAGTGTTAGTGAAGTAAATAACAGGTAGTCTGTGACACCCTGTTACTTGCAGGCTGTTTTCTTATCCAGTTAAAACTATTTTTATCTTTTTTTTTTCCTTGGTATGAATATAGGAAGGCCAGAACTTCATTGCATGTAGCTCTAAAATATGTTGATAAAGTATTCTTGTATACGTGGTGTCAGTGGTAAGTGAGTTTGTTGCAAACATAGGGTAGTAGAGAATGCTGGAAGTCTTCCTTGTAGAAACATTTGTTCTATAATAGTTGTCTTGACTTCTTTCCGTAGTGGCCAGCGGCGTGCCAGACGCTTGCACGCAACTTACACTTCACAGTCTATGGAAAGAAAAATGCTTCTACGAAGGTTTCTGATGCGGTATGTTTGTACTTCTTTGTATCTTAAGTAACAAATAATGCAAATAATGCTTGAGAGACGTGAAACAAGCGAGTACTTGGCTTTTAGTGGAGTGTTGTGTCAAAGTATGTGGTGAGACTGAGTCGCTGAAATGCATGGCTTCTTTTAATGATACTTTCCACCCAAGAGAGTATGTAACAGATGTAGTATTTGCTGCAAGAGTCTATTAAGAACATTAAACCTACACTGTTTGTGTCACCATGAAACTCAAGTTTGACCTAGCTTAATATATTTGTGATGATAAAAAACTGATTTGTTTTTCCAGATTTCTACACAGTATCCAGTAGTGGACCATGAATTTGATGCAGTTGTTGTGGGTGCCGGAGGAGCAGGTCTGCGGGCTGCGTTTGGTTTGTCAGAGGCTGGATTTAATACAGCGTGTGTTACAAAGCTGTTTCCTACCAGATCTCATACTGTTGCTGCACAGGTGAGAAATGAGGTAGAACAAATGTGTAAAAAATGCCTGGTGTCAGAAAACTGATTTGGATATGCACATGAACATCACACTTCAAGGCCACGCTTCCTTTTGTAGATATTTCATTATTTAGTTGAAACTGCTTTGTAGGGCAATATATGTTTAGATTCTAGTCAGTGATTTTTCACTGCATTCGATGTAACTTTGCAATTCATTGTGTTAACACAAACCAGAACAAGATAAAAGCTGTTGTGCAACTGATAAATTGCACAGGTTTTTCACAGCAACATTAAATCTGATTTTACTGTATTTCTTGTACATGGAGGCATAAATGGTATGTGATTCTTTTAACTGAAAAGAGGCAAACCTACTAAAACTGTACTTCAGTAATATAATTCCAGGAAAATGGATTTTCATTTTCAGGGAGGGATCAATGCTGCTCTGGGAAACATGGAGGACGATAACTGGAGGTGGCATTTCTATGACACAGTGAAAGGGTCTGACTGGCTGGGTGACCAGGATGCCATACACTACATGACCGAGCAAGCCCCAGCTGCGGTGATAGAGGTGAGGCTCACTGGAACTGATGTCAGCCCTAAGGATTTATAACACAGAGAACTTCCAAAGAGATCTCCTTACTTACAGAAAAATAACTTGTTGGATTGTTATGCGCAAGAATTTCTGATGCTCGTATTTGGGTTCAACAGCTGGAAAACTATGGGATGCCTTTCAGCAGAACTGAAGAAGGAAAAATCTATCAGCGTGCGTTTGGTGGACAGAGTCTTCAGTTTGGAAAAGGAGGACAGGCTCACAGATGCTGTTGTGTTGCAGACAGGACAGGACACTCACTGTTACATACTCTGTATGGCAGGGTAAGCATCTGTGAAGTAAACTTGGTTTGGGATTTTGTATTTGCAAAATATGTTCACATATCAATTAGGAATTTGGGAGAATGACTGATAGTGATTCTGGATTTCCTGCCTTCCTGAAGCAGTGTGGAAGGATGTAGCCTAGGTGATGCTTGTTTTTTGTCAGGAGTAGAAATAGAATGAATTGAGAGATTGTGATTATAATGCTCTCGTGAAGGCAACGGATGCTAATTAATGTACACTGTTAGCTTTGTGGTCTGGAGTAGTTCTTCACTGTTAATACTTTTGTGTCTGTTAACTAGATCCAAAGAGTATTTATATAAACCTTCTCCAAAAAACTTACTTCAAAAAATCTGACACAGCTGCATTGGCAAACCCTGAAAAGAGATACAAGGCAGCATTTTCTTTCAGTCATCTTCAGACAGGGAGCAGAGGGAAACAAGAAGTGTAAAGAAAGGTTTGGTTATTTTAAAATGGCAGTCAGCTACTTGAAACCTGAAATTAAATAGCAGGTAGCTAATGTTTCTTACTTACTTAGTAGCTAGCTAATTGTTCTTCAGGTTCACACTACATATGCTGCTGCAGTATAAATGCTCAGTGCTGCCAAATGCTGGTCTGATCCTTGAGGGCATGAAAGAATGTTTGACTTGATGCCTGCTGCTTCTGCTGGTATACAGGCCTCCCGGAGACATATTCCGCTTCTCTGCGAGAGGTTCAGTAAAACGTGCTTGTACGTGTACCAAGCACCACAGCTGACTAAAGTGTTGCCAAATGTAGAGAGAAATAACTCTTGCTGACTAGCTATGACTTCTCAGAATTAAGTAGTTTGGTACCTACTTGCATCTCTTTAAGCTGGAATAAATTAATTAACAAATTTTCATAAAAATTTGTGAGGAAACTGGCTTCCCTGAGAGTTGGTGGGGGTGGTTTTTATCCTGATACAGCCCATATCCATTGACAGTTTTGAAGGAAGTTAAGTTAGATTTCTGGATTTCTCTTAAAGTTACTTTTTTATTTTTCTCCAGTCTCTAAGATATGATACAAGCTACTTTGTTGAATATTTTGCCTTGGACCTACTTATGGAAAATGGAGAATGTCGTGGTGTTATTGCCCTTTGCATAGAAGATGGCACGATACATCGTTTCAGAGCAAAGAACACTGTCATTGCCACTGGGTAATGCAATGTTTATGACTGAAGGACAGAAACTTCACAGTGCTTCTAGTTGGAAGTCTGTGTGTTTGTACATGTGTTTTAAGTTCACAGTGTACAGATGACAGATTGGCTTGAAAAGCATAATTTATATGTTCATCTTTTTTCCCTCCTTTGATCAAAAGTGATATAACTGCATTCAGTCATTCCCTCAGAAAGAAGGCACCTATTAATTTTGTGACCAAGTATAAATTTAATGAGGTCTAACTTTGAACTCTAGAACAATGACATAAAGATGAAGTGTGTAAGAGCAGTACACGTGATCCAAATAGTCTGAGATTTTAAAAATGTGCTGTTTAAAGCAGACGTTGTTGCAATGCTACCAACATGCATATATTTCTGTAGAGTTATGAGTTTTCTGTAGGAAACAACTTTTTTCAAAATTTGGAACAATCTGTGACATTAAGATACCAAGATAATTAAGTCTAATTGTTGTAGGATGAAATTATCAATTCAGTGTAAGTTAACGTTACTTAGTTGTAAAAGTTTGTATCCCTTTATTAGAATGCTGTATATATTAGACAGCTATCAGCAGCAAAAGTCTCTTACCTGTTTTAGTATGATGGATATATTTATAAATATCTTGCATAGCAAAATATTGAGTTTGGTTGCCTATATAATTTCTTTATTAAAGCTGAGGCTGTTTTTGTACTTGAAGTACATGCAAGATGTAGATTGATATTTCTTCTGAGATTTGTCCTGAAATTGGGGGTATTTGCAGTGTGCAATAACACTGGAAGCTAACATGTTTGTTTCAGGCATAAGAATTCACTTTTAATACCTAATTTTGGGCAACTGAGAATATAAAAGAGAGCCATAATATATAAGAATATAAAATGAGGGCAATTATGAGGATTTAAACCATTGTTGTATGCTGGTTTTGATTAAAACTGCTAGTAATAGTTCAAATTGAGTCTAATGTTATTGAATTGAGAGAACTTTGAGGTGACTCTTCTGGCAAAACGGCTTCTGATACTAACCTAACTATCCTGTTTTGGGGCTGTTATTCTTTTTCTTGGACCTTATGTCACCTGCCACTTTTCAAATATGGTTGAGCATAACAAGACAATACCAATTCTGTTTTCTTTTGTTTGAACTTAGTACAGGAGATGTTAAAACTTCAGCATCTTGCTTACTAACCCTCTGCTCTAATTCCACTGTTGTGTAAAGAGCATAGTTAAGTGGTATGTTCTGGTGATTTTTTTTTTTTTTTTTGACTGCTAATTCTGTTAACTTTTGTGTTCTGTAGGGGGTACGGCCGCACTTACTTCAGTTGTACATCCGCTCATACTAGCACAGGTGATGGCACTGCTATGGTCACACGAGCTGGTCTTCCTTGCCAGGACTTAGAATTTGTGCAGTTTCACCCTACAGGTACAGAATATGAAATAATTACAACATTATTTTTAATGAGTTGAACAGATTTTTTTGATGTTTTAAAATGTGCTCAAGTCTGTTTGAACTTTTCTGCTGCACTTCATTAATTGTTTGTGACTGGTGTTCAGACTTGTCTGCAACTGCTGTGGAATATAAATCTGAAAGTAAGATTTAAGATACAAGAACGGTCTCAGCTGTTTTGATTTAAAGACTAGTGTTAAATACTTTGAGGTGCTGTCTTTACAATACTAACAGGTTTTGTGAACTCCGAGTTGAAACCATTTCACCTCTTAAACTTATGTTTCCTCTTGCCTTTAAAATATTAAAGGATTTGATATTACATTCAGGAGCCACGGCACAGAAGCAAATGTTAGGAAGTTGTATACTAGAATCTTGTGTGGAAGTGGGGTAGTTGAAGCAAAGGTACATATTTAGGACTGTGGTTTTATAGCACAGGATCAGTATCTAAACTAGACAACACTGGTCACAAACTAAAAAGTAAGATTTTTTTTTTTTGTTATAGCTAAATAAATGCTCAGTTTTAACTTGTGATAAGTGACTTTTTAATTGTTCTTTTAATTTTAGTGTTATATAGCTGTTACAAAGAGATCCAGTGTTCATTTGACTTTGCTAAGGTTTTTCTAGTCAAAGAAGCTTCATTGCTGTCTGATAATTCCATAGTTTCTAATGTAATTATCAAGTGTATCAGTTGGTTAGCATTTTTGTTTTCTATGATGACCAGTGCAGTAGGCTAACGGGGAGGCCTTCCTTCTCTAAAGGAAAATAAGACTTATTGAGTAAGCTTTCATATTCCACACAATTTGAAGCCATCCGTACAGCCTTTAGCACAGGAGAAGCGGGAATGAAGATGAGCAAACTGGCCTTGAGATAATCAACTTCTGGTTTACTTAAAAATCTTGAAAAAAGTGGTTGCTGAAGGTCTACAAAATCTTTGTAAAAGTCTCCTTACATATTGGTGGGTGCAGATCTCTTCTAGTACTAATATTTTAGATACCACAGGAGTTCCAAATCAACTTGCTTACCTTCCAGGAAGAGTTTTGAAAGGAATAACAATTGTTTATGAGCAGTCTTGGGGTACAGTTACCAGTGGTATGATTAGGGTCAAATAAAATCTACCCCTGTGACTTTTTTTTGCATTATTTTAAGACCTTGTTTATTCAATCCTGGTTGTTCTGATTATGAAGCTGCCAAGAGAATATCACATTTGATAGTTATTTTATTTCTTGACAGGTATTTATGGGGCTGGCTGCCTTATAACAGAAGGATGTCGTGGAGAGGGAGGTATTCTAATTAACAGTCAAGGTGAAAGATTTATGGAGAGATATGCACCTGTTGCTAAGGATCTGGCTTCCAGGGATGTAGTATCTCGTTCTATGACCATAGAAATCCGTGAAGGAAGGTTAGTTAAATACTCTTAACAAAGCTGCAGAATAAGTACATAATCATACTATGATCATACTAGACTGCATACAGTACAACAGTTCATTTGACAAACACCTGGTAATTCATGGGAATGAGCTTTAATAATTTGTTAGCCAAACACTGCATGTAGGGTAGAAATTTTGCTTGTTAATTCCTAATGATACTGAAAGGGAACACAAGATGTTAGGAGTCTCCTGTTTGAATTCGGTGCATCTGGAGACAGTTGCTTAAAAAAGTTTAATGTGTATGCTCTTATTGTAAACAATAGAGATAATTTGGTGCTCTTTTCTCTTGATTAATTATCTTCAATTTTCAGATGTTAATGTGGTGATGCAGTGGTTTAAAGTCTTAGATACTGCAAATTATTGTGACAAGAAAGCTGTGAGGTGAAAATTACGCTTAAATTCTGACAGGTTCAGCAGTCTTCTCAAATATGCTAGATACTAATTTCTATCAGATAACCTTTGAAAAAGAAAATTAAAAGTTAAAATTTTTCAAAAATGAAACAGATTGGGTTAGGAATATTACTGGTGTTTGCAGAATTCCTGTTATGTATTCTAGTGCTGACTTTTTTTTTTTTTTTTTTTTGTAGGGGTTGTGGTCCTGAAAAAGACCATGTATACTTGCAGTTGCACCACTTGCCACCACAGCAGCTAGCAACCCGTCTCCCAGGAATTTCAGAAACAGCTATGATATTTGCTGGAGTTGATGTCACTAAAGAGCCTATTCCTGTTCTGCCTACTGTGCATTATAATATGGGAGGTATTCCTACTAACTACAAAGGACAGGTAAGTAACAGAACACTTCTAGGATTTTTTTTTTTTTCTCCTGTGTGATAATAGGAAATTATCTTCCAAATATAAAAGCATTAACAATGTTTTTCATAAAAGTAAGGATGCTGAATAATATTAGCATAATAATATTTTTATAATAATGATGTCAGAGTACTTAAAACACAACCTGGTTTGGTTTTGTGAATAATAGCAATGTTCTAGTCCATCTGGAGATGGGAGTTCCAGGAAACATCTGAAATGAAGTTACTGTCATGTCTGACAATTCTCTGTTGATCAAATTGAGGGTAATATATAGTTGAATGGGGATCAAACTAGGGCCCTATTATAATCTGTACATCAAGTTACTGTATATTAATTCTCTGTACCTCATGTAATCTCTACACTATAGCAGATTCCTTCAACTCATACTAGTTAGAAGTTGGTGTGATGGTGTCAGCTGAATTTTTCTGTTTCAGTGTATTGTAATTGTTATTTTTATGTAAAATTTTGCCTCAGAAATGTGTGCAGATCTGACTTGCTTCCCATGCTTTTCTGGCTTTGCTGCAGAATTGTGATGAAGTAGATGGCTCTGTTTCATAACCATAACTAAAGAAATCTTAGGTTTTAGTGCCATCTGTATTTACATAGTGCTGCTACTTACCCTTTAGAACTAAAGCATATATAGTTTTAGAGTTGGAGATAACTTTAGATTGCTGTGTTTCATCCTTGCATGCATATGGCCTTTGCAAATAAGGAGGTTTATGCTGTTATAAGCTGTTCAAGAAATGAGTATTATTTGACTGTTTGAAATGATAGGTGATCACACATGTGAATGGTGAGGATAAAGTGGTACCTGGTTTGTATGCTTGTGGGGAAGCAGCCTCTGCATCTGTCCATGGTGCAAATCGACTTGGAGCAAACTCACTTCTGGATTTGGTGGTCTTTGGTCGTGCTTGTGCCCTTACTATTGCAGAGACATGCAAGCCTGGTAAGTCTCAGTTTGTCTTGCTTTTTTTAGAGATGTTTGCCTTTATGATTTAATTTTTGTCCAACAGAATTCTACCCAATTCAAATTTAGAATGCTAGGCATAGACATTTATTATAAAAGGCAGAAATCGGTGTTTATGCTTTTTATAGACATGTCCTTTGCAGTGCAATACTTGTCATTAACGTTTGCTTTGTGAGTTGATCTTCTTAAAACTAGAATTGGGTCAAAGCTGTTGGCAAAAACAGTTGAGATTTTTCACAAAGTAGCAAAACAGAATGTTGACTGACTTCCCTACACCCTGCAGTGCATCTTCTACATCAAAATCTAGTCTCTCTTACGCTTGGCACTTTCATATAGTGGAATTTGCTGCCACTTTGTTGATGTATAAGGTGAACTGCATGTGCAAGTGGTAAGAGATAGATACAGGGGATGAGATGATACTATTTTTAGTATGTGGATTATCACTGCTGAGTGTTATTTTTAAGTAATCTGTTTCTGCAGCAGTTACTGAGCTGAAAAACCCAACCAACAAACAAAATACTGTGAGGCAGTTACATTGGACATTAAGCAGTGACAAAACAGATGACTACTTCTGGACTTGAGTTGCTCTGTCAAAGTAATAAGACTGGTTTTTCAGTCTGACTCTGCACAAAGTGCACAGAGGAATGGTTTCTGATGGAATCAGCTTGGATCCAGCAGTGCCTATTGCCTCTGGCTTTGTGCAAATGTTTATTTGGATCAGTCTTTCTGTGGCTCCATTGAGTTTGAAGTTGCAGGAAGGTTTTTATTAGTCTGAATGCAAAGCTACACAAGAGATTAAGTGTGCGGGTAAGATGCCATGTTTGATTTGTTACCCATTAACAGGTGGCTTCCAGTATTAGAGGCAAGATGCAGAGCTCAGGTGGTTAAGCTCAAGCTTATTGACTGGTCCCTTAACAGGTCTGAGAGGGTGGGAGTTTTGGGGATGAGGAGACAAGGAGAGTATAGGAGAAAGTGGTAAGGAGCCATGAGTTTATGCCATAGTTCAGAAGAATTTGCATCAAATGCTGTTTTTAAGGAATTAACAGGAGAACTCAGCCAAACCTATACATTCCCTACTAACTGTTACAGGAAAGAATGAGATTAGTACGCTCTGCTAACAGCTCTGTTTTTAGGTGCAGGAATACTATTGGTGGGAGTTCGGGAAACTTAGTTAACTTCTACCTCAGAGAAAGAAAACGGATTCTGTTTTAGTCTGATCTGACTTGTAGTAGCTGCTAGTTTATGAAACTACAAGAAGACAAAACCAGTCATCTACTAACTTTACTAAAATTTCCTTACTAGGAGAGCCAGTTCCCTCCATTAAACCAAATGCTGGTGAAGAGTCAGTTGCTAATCTTGACAAATTAAGATTTGCTGATGGAACCATAAGAACTTCAGAAGTGCGACTTAACATGCAGAAGGTAAGCCTGGTGAAGCTCTCAAGTGCCAGGTGGGAGAAGCTGCAAGCAACAGGGGGTTTGGTCACTTTGTGAAGTCAGCTTCAGGATTTGCTTAGCAGAGGTGCGAGAAGATTGTGCGCAGCAAAGGCTATATCAGTTTTGTTAGTTTCTTCTTCCCTTCATGGTTACTCCAGTTTACCCACTGTGTAATAGAGTGGGGTTTCTTTTGTCTTGGGTGAACAGAAGAATGTTTTTTTTTCTTCAGGCTGCAGATGTGTTTGAAGTCAAAACAGCTCTAAATCAAGTTCTGTTGGAACTAATGAAGTTATGTGGGATATTATGCATATGGAGCATAGGAAACTGATTTTTGTTTTACTGTCTTGCAGACAATGCAAAACCATGCTGCTGTATTTCGTACTGGTTCTGTACTCCAAGAAGGCTGTGAAAAACTTAGCCAAATCTATAGTGATCTGGCTCATCTGAAGACATTTGACAGAGGTAATTTGATAGCAAAGAATACAGCTTAGCCACAGTACTCACTGGGAAAAGTATTATTTTTTCTTCTGTAAACCTTCTTATGTGTTTCTTGAAACTTTGGCTTAAGACTTTGACCATTTTTAATCTTTCAAAATATTTTGTAGAGCCCTACTTGCTAAACGTGGTAGTCGGGAAAGTACTTGATCTTACTGACTCTAATCAGTTTTCTGGTTACATACTCTTGAAGAAGCAGAGTCCAAAATCAGATTTGACTGTATAAGGTACTAACTGCCATTCTCTCAGAACATCATGTGAAGTTCTTGAAATACTAAGATGACCTTTGTAAGTATCTACTGAAAAGGCCTGGGAGTTGCAAAAAGGTGGCAAGACTCTTCATGGGCTCAACGCTTGGTTTTTAGTCTTCATATGAGCAGATACGCTGCAAGAGATTGTAGTATCTGTACACAGTGCTATCTCAGAGCCTGGTTAATTAAGTGCAACTGATGATGTACCCTGTGTCCACTCATGTTGTGTATTTCTCTCCAATTACTGCTGTTGGACGTGTATAGTAACACTGAAAGTAGAACTGGCTCTCTTGGACAGCTCTTGCCAAGCATCAAGCAAAGCGTTAATTGATAGCTTAGAATGCAGGGATCAAAATGAAGATATGTTCATGTAAGTGAACCTGGGTCCTCCTTGAAGATTCTTAAATGAAGAACCACCTTGTATAACTAGCAGGATTTTTTTTTTCCTTTCTCTGAGGGTGGGAAGGAAGGGGAAGCCCTGTTGTCTGGATCTGCTAGGGATCTATTTAGAGCTACCATTTAGACAGATCTTGTGTTCCAAAATGAAGTATGGGGACTGAGTTGTGGGTATGATACAAGGCAGGCAAGAATCTGTGGTGTAATTTTGTGTCAGTAGTGCATGTACAGCAGGAACCCCTGGTAGAAGTACTGAATTTTTCAAGATTTGTTATAATCGTTAGGGTGTAGGAATTGTTACTGAGTCTCACAGGGAATAGTGAGTAATTCAGTGTTGCAGAGCACTGTGACTGCAGTAGGCAGAGCATTGGCTAGTTCGGTTCTAAGTATCAGCAATAGGACAGAAGTAAATTGAGGAATAACTTGTTTGTAGAACACCTTCCATAGTATTTTATTATTTTACTAGGTATTGTGTGGAACACTGACTTGGTCGAGACCCTCGAACTGCAAAACCTGATGCTTTGTGCTCTACAAACCATTTATGGTGCTGAGGCTCGCAAAGAGTCCCGGGGTGCTCACGCCAGAGAAGACTATAAGGTATAAATATTTTCTGTGACCAGGATGTAGGATTGCATTTCCTTGTTATGTGTCCTTGGATGGATTATTTAAAAGTTGTAATTTCTTCAAAGTAAAGCCTTCAGGGTCTCGTCTTAATATTAGTGTAGTACTTGACTGGGATCCCATCTGCTCTATCTGTTCTTTTTTTTTTTTTTTTTAATATAAAATGACCAATACATGCAAAATTGGGTACTAATCTTTGACAGAAGAGTAGGTCCATGCGTGCACTGCAATGATTAGAGAGGTCTAAACCAGGACTATAATAATAATAATAATAATAATCAGGTCATAAATGCATAACCAGGATTTCAAGCAGAATGACTTTTCTATGCAAGGAACACTACGTCAAGTACCGAGGTTTACCAAGGGCTTTAAAATTTGACATGGGCAGTGTTAAGATAAAGCTTGTTGGCTATTAGGAGAGACACTGTATTACAGTTGTAATTGAAATGCAAGTAATCATGTGGTCATAAAGTGATTTGCACTTTCTGGTCTATACTAACCTAATTTTCTCCTTAGGTACGGATAGATGAGTTTGACTATTCTAAGCCGCTCCAAGGCCAACAGCAGAAGCCATTTGAAGATCACTGGAGAAAACACACCCTTTCGTATGTAGATGTCCCATCTGGGAAGGTATGTTGAGCCAGATGCTTGAGGGTCTTTCTCACTGTCAAGAGGCAGCTGCTCCGAGACAGCTCTTGGTATCATGATAATACTGCAAATTATTGTCACTCTGAGGTACCTGATACAGTTTCATGTATTTAGAGAAAAAAAAAATTGAACATTTGTTCTGTTGTTGAACAGTAGATATAACTGGGGAAAGCTGCTGCTGCTCTTTGGGAAGTCACTTTGCTATTTCAACTGGAATTGTTTTTCCCCTTGTATCAGACTAGTTCAAAGACTTTTTTTCGTTTCCTCTGATGGTGGCAAAACCTGTTGTTGGTGTTTAGCATACAGGTTTTATAAGTATTTCAAAGATAGAACTGAAATTTGTACAGAAATCTTGAGTGTTGTTTTTTTGTATCCCATTCTCTGAATCCTCTTCGTTTCCTTTTTCCCCTTTCCAGCTTCTGTGAATCTAGTTTGAGGACAAGTGCGAACACTTCACTTCCTGAATAGCTGCTGTGTCCAGAAAGATGGTGGCACAGTTCAGTCTCCTAACTGATCGACTGTGGTCTCAATCTTCAAGACTTTCCTAGCTTAAAGAACTAGAAACTAGCAGTCTTGGCCAAAACTTTACTTTTGTCCAAAAGGCCTTTTTGAAGTAGTAGTCTTCTCATTTGATTTCTGGTCAGGCTTTGCTTTTAATAAACTCAGTCAGTGGTAACTTGGTGGAACTTAAATGTTCCTTGTAGGTTACTAACTTCTTTTTCTATGAAAGGAAATTAGGTTAACATCAATAAAGTAATTCTATTATCTGTGTTACTCAGCCATTCTTGTTAGCTAGGCTGTCTTGTTTAGATACAAGAGGTTTGTTCACCTTCAAGTTCTTTGTTCTTTTTTTTTTTCTTTAGGTTACCTTGAAATACAGACCTGTGATTGACAGAACTTTGAATGAACAAGACTGCTCAACTGTCCCACCTGCTATTCGCTCATACTAGTAATTTAACATTTAACTTGCAGTCCTCCCCCAGGGGAGTTAGTGTACATAAGCAAAGCGTAAGCAAGTCAAAATAATATTGTTACTATCAATTAATGAAGAATGCTCACTAAACTCTTCTCCAGCTTCTCTTCTGCTGTGGCTTCTTGTACAATTATGGAAATGGAATGCAGGACAGCTTGGGTTCTTTCACCCAGGAAAACACAAAATGGGTCTAAATAAAGCGATTGGAAGTCTTGCATTTGTTTCAATATGCTGTTATGTATATAATTACAGTGCTTTCATTTGTATAGTTATTTCTGTATTTTCAGAACAAGAAATGTATTGCAATATTGTTAAACAAGATTGAGATGCAGAATTTTATGATATGGGGACTTAAAATCAAGCATCGTAATTGCTGATTTTAAGGAACAGGAAAGAAATTATACACTAGTACTTGTAACTTTGTTTTTTTTTTTTTTTTCTAAAGCTAAAATTGTAAGAATTGTAGCACAGTTGCTTT
Organism: Caprimulgus europaeus; assembly: GCA_907165065.1. The sequence goes on from OU015525.1 coordinate 68,087,595, forward strand.
ATTGAAGGAAACAGGATCCTTCTACTCCCATTACCATGAACAGAATATATTCTTAATAGCTAATCTCCGCTGTCTCTGGAGCTTCTGAAGACGTTAAGAAGTGGTGTGTCCTGTGTGTATATTCCCTAAACTGTCTTTTCTCTCAGAGGAACCAAGGAGCAGTTTTTCAGAAGACTCGTCTATAAATATTAAAGCTTGCTGGACTCGAACTTGGTGTTCTTTAATGCCAAAATGTAACTGGTAAGGCAGCTGTGGAGCAGTTTCTAGCAGTATTTCTGCGAATACCTCCCAGTTCTTGGAGGACTGAAGTGTAACTATGCAAATTGCAACTGAATGGAACATTTCTTAATTTTTGGCAATTTTTTTGTTGTTGAGGCTGCTGAATGCTGGCTGTTGTTGGGGAAAAAAAATGAATGCTGGAAAAACTGGAGTGCTAGGACCGGTGCTGGTGCTGGTTGGAAAACTGGAGTACACCATATTTCAGTCATATGTTGGTTCTGTACCTTGTGCTAGCACGTTGACACGGGACTGGAAGAGATGTAGCGTGTTGCAGCAGTGCCCTTGCGGGGGCAAGGAGGGAAGAGGGGACTAGAGCTCGACTCGGCTCTTTTCCCAGGAAGAGCGCCGGCTGTTGCTAAGGGGGAAGGAAATAATGTGTTACACATCTTTACAAACATTACAATAAAGCAGGATATGTGAGCACCGTCTTTCTATCGTCTGGAAGCGGCTGTGCGAGTGGCAAAGGGAGGGAGGGGTTTTCCTCAGGCCGGGCGGAAGCTGCCTCCGCTGCTATTGCGCAGGCGCTCGGCCCTGCCGGCTCCGCCGCTGCGGTCGGTCTGCGGCGGCGGCAGCCGAGTGTTGCGGCGTAGCCTGTAGAGTGACGGATGGCCGTACCGCCGTGACGCTCGTCCGGGGCGGGCCCGCGCCCTCTCCCCTCCCCACGGCCGGCCCCCGGCCGTGCTCCCCGCCGCCGTCACCATGCACCGCTCACTCCGCGCCTGCCGCCGCCTGGGCTGTTCCGCCGGCCTCCTCGCGCGACAGCCGTCCCCGCGCGCCGCCGCCGCCCGCTGGGGCTCGCCGCTGCCGCGCGCCGCCATGGTGAGCACCGCGGCAGGGGGGGGTGGGGGAGCGGTGACCTCTAACTGCCGCTGCCGCCGAGACTCCTCCCCCTGCGCCCGCCGGCGCTCGCGACCCTCCGTTCGCACCGCCCGGGGAGGGGAACGGCGGGCACGGCGACTGCGGCTCCGTGTGTGCCCCCGCGGGGGACGGTGCCGCCGTGCCCTGTCAGGCTTGCGCGGCCGTTTCCCTCTTCCGCCGAGGGGGCTTGCGGGGCCCGTCCCCACCCGGCGGCGGGCGGAGTGCGCGGGCAGTGCCGGGGCCCGGCTGCGCTGGCGCACCTGGCTTTGCAGCCCCGGGGCGGTGGTTGCTGCAGGGGCGGACAGGCGGTACCTGCAGCGCGCAGCCGTCCGGGTCCGCTGTCCGGGGGGAAGAGGTCCAGGGCGGGAGCACGGCCCTTAGGCTGGCCGGGGAGGGGAAGGAGGGGAGGCAGCCGAGCCGGTAGGCAGGCAGGGAGGGTGGCACCGCAGGAGCTGCTGGGGCAGCCGTGGCGGGCAGCAGCTTCTCCACAGAAATGTCAGGCCCTTTCTTAGAGCTTTTGAGGCACAATCAGGAAAAAGCTGTATCCTCACAGAAATGAGGGGATCCGGAAAATCTTTGGGGCTGCTTACAGCTGAGAACTGCCTGTGACCTCTAGCCGCCATCCTCGCCTACTGTTCACATATAGTCAGTTGACGGACAGGCTGAAACTTGAGTGGGACTTATTTTATGTGGTTCAGAGTGAAACCAAAAATGCTATTCAAATAAGGAACTCTGAATTAATAGCCAGGATGTTGCATGGAAGCCTTAATCTCAGGTGCATCTCTGTAAGTCTGCTCCTTAAAATGAGCAGATAACTTGAGCATGTTGGAAGAAGTAATTTTATTACTCAGTTTACTGAAATAGTTAATACTTTTAACTAGAACATTAGTTACCAATCTGTGACATTTATTACGGTATAGAAAAACAAGCTTCCAAATGAGTGAATAAACCACTTCATGAATGAAACATACCTGCGTTAGAAAAACTGTGTCAGAGCAGACTATGGAACTCATAAACCATTGGCCTGTCAGATGGTTCCGTTTTTTCTTGGATGATGCAAAAAAGAAAAATTAAAAACTTTATAGGTCAAGGCCTTCATTTCTTTGCTGAAGACCTGGTTTTATGAAAGGCTGCAGTCTTATATGAAATATGTGTATTTTGATCTTTGCTGGTCAGAAATATTGCCTGTCCTGTAAACAGGCATTATTAACTGCTTGGGTTTAAATAACAGGAGTAGTTACAGCAAAATGTCCCTCGGCAAGTTTGAAACTCAACCCTTGAATTCTTACAGGAAAACTTTTTATGTTTTTATTTCCAAGAGAACCCCTGAAAAGGTACCAATGAGTATTTATTTTTTTAAAAAAAAAGAAACATTACTTTTTAATGTTTGCAGAGACTTTTCAGCGGCAAAACTTGTGACACAACCAAACATGCTGCTTGTTCTACAGTGTGACTGTTGTTTTGCCTTAACTTAGAGCTAAATTGCACAAGATATTTTAAATGGAATTGTGGTCATAACGGTCCTTCTTCAGCTTAATGTTGTAAAATATTTGCCTTGGTTTCTAAAGAGTAAATTTCAGAATTTGTGATGCAATTGATACTATAAAGGAGAACTGACACTTAAAAATGGAAACATTCTTCATCTGCTAAAGGAGAGCAGTTGGGCACAAATTCCATCTTCTGCTGGCCTTGAAAGATTTGTTTTTGACATGCTAAAAATGATGATTCTTTGAGTTGAAATACTGTCCTGGTGTTGGCTGGGACAGAGGTAACTTTCTCCTGTCAGTAGCTAGAATAGCACTGTGTTTTGGATTCAGTGTGGGATTTGGTATGAGGAGAACGTTGATAACTTACTGATGTTTCTGGTTGTTGCTGGGAAATCAAGGACTTTCCAGCTTCCCATGTTTTGCTGGTCTGCAGGTGCAGAAGAAGGTGGGGGAAATACAGCTAGAGTGATGGGTTCAAACTGGCATTTGGAGATGCCAGTGGGATATTCCATATCATATAACATCATATTCAGTATATAGGTGAGGGTTGACCCAAATGTGTGCGCTCTCTCTCTTTTCTGGAATTGCGTTTTTGATTTTGGGATTTTCACTCCTCTGGGGTCATGGTCTGGGAATGGGCTAGGCATTGGTCAGCGGGTGGTGAGCACTTGCACTGTGCATCACTGAGTTGTGTGTTCTGTTATTCCTATTATTATGATTATTATGATTATTATTGTTATTTTTTTTTAAGTGAATTATTAACTTGTTCTTAGCCTACGAGTCTCCTTACCTTTATCCCTCCAGTTCTCTCCCCTATTCCCTAGCGCGAGGGAATCCGAAAGTTGCTGCATCCTTAAATCAGAATGTAATTTTCCATGGGAAGCATTATTGCAGCAGTTCTGCCATTTGAATATCTCCAGTGTGTTATGTTGCAATCAATTCTAGCTGATTAGTTCCCTGCAACAAGGCAAAGGTACAGTGATGTTTGCCTAACTGTGTAAGCTTTGGACTATAGGTTGTTGGGATTTTGGAGTGCAGAGCATACCTTGTCAGGCCTCTTAAAAATAAGTGTGTATATATATAGATATATATAGATATATATATACACATATACATATATATTTGTTTTGTAAAGGTGAGGAATAGTAGTTCTGGGCTGAGACTTGCTGTAGCTGAGAGAGAAACTGAATGAGCACAGGAATTCGCCTTGGCCTGTGGCGGGGTTGCCAGGTCTCCTTTTGGCTCCTCCCGTGGCCCGCAGGTGTGTGAGGGGAGGGCTGACACAAGTGTGCCACTGTTGCACCGTTTTACAGCAGGTTCCCTGGGGCAGGGAGTGACAGCAGAGACTGCCTTAGGTGTAGGAACTGGGACACTCGGCTCATAAAGCCACTTGAGAGCGAATTCCCTCTGAGGAGTGGGAGAAGCATGGTTTTGTACATAAAAGTTCAGACAGGGACTTCTGCAGGCTGCTACAGTAGTCTGAAGGTAATGCTAAAGTTTACTTTAGTTCCTTTAGTATGTATGAAAAATACCACTTTGCTTCTTTGTCCAATGTCACTTGTTACTGTATTAATCAGCAAATTACATTCAACTTAATATACCTTACTTCATTAACTTCATGGGAGTTTGTGTACGTGCATAATGTGGAATTGGCTAGGTAAAGAATTTTTTTTAATAACAGGATTTTGTTGTTAAAACATACCAGGAGGTACTGATTCTATTTATCTTTGTTTCACCATTGTTGACATTGGAATTATGTAAGTTTGAGGAATCAATTGTGCAACTGCTAGCTTTTTTGTCTAAAAGGTTACAGGTAGTTTAACTTTTTTATATTGTTTGAGCATGGATATTTTTGGTGGTTGAACCGGTGACGGTATCAAGAGCTGGGCTTGGAATGGAATTGATTTTGCTTATCCAGCTCCAGGAAAAGCTTGATATTGTCTGCTTAGACAAAGTGTCCAAATATCAAAAGCAGGGATTTCAGATGCATCAGTGATATCTGCTGTTGGAATATTAATATGTGGATATGTACATTAAGACTCACAAGCATCCTTATTAAACATTTTTGGTAGTAAGATACTAAATAAGTGCTATGTTCTGTTTCTTGTTAGCACGTAAATGAGTGCTAAGTGATTAAAATAGGATGAAGAGGATTAAAGAACATAGGAATGGCATATTGGTTTACACTAAGCTTTATATTCTGGTGGGGTCAGTGTCTGGAGAGCATCAGCCAAAGCACAAGGTGTGGGGAGCGGGGCAGCGATGAGAGAACTAACCCTTGCTGTTTGTGGGCTGGGCTGCAGTTTCTTCTGGATCACGTACACAACCTACTCCGCAAGAGTGCCCACGGTGGGTGGGCTGGTGTCTGTGGCACACGAGGGCTGGAGTACCTGATGGCAGAGTCTCTCCACCTGGCTGGGAATGCCGCTTAGGACAGTAAAAAGGCTGGAACACCACCCCCTCCACCACCACTACCACCTGCAGCTTGCTGTCCTCAGTGATGTGGACCTGGACTGGCTGCTGCAGGTTGCAGTCAGTGTTGCTGGAGAGAGTGATCTGCCCAATACCCAGCTGTGTCCCTGTCTGAGAAGACTGAGACCTTCCAAGCAAGGAACAAGTGAAATGGACCAAGAAAAGAGAGCAACAGTCCGACTTCAGAAGTGGACACCTAGGGAAGAGTAAGAACTGTGCAAATTTACACAATGCTTTCCTCTTACTCTGACCCAGACTCCTCATTTTCACATCAGGGGATTTCCTGGGTCAGTGGTTTGTCTGTATAATGACCCAGTTTAAATATTTCTTCTGAGTGCTTATCTTGTCTTCCCTGAACTTGTGTGGGCTTCTTGCATCCGCAGAATCAGCTAGCAGGGAGTTTTGTCAGTCTGCTGCTTGTGTGAAGAGCAGATCCCTTTTCCTTGCTTTGAACCTGACTCCTACTAGCCTAATGTTATGTCTCCTGCTCTTGTAGTGGAAGAGACAGCAGCTAATACCCGTCACCATTCTACTGATGCTTTTATTGACCCCAGTTTTCTTTCAAACCCCAAGTTACCTCTTTTCTGAATGAAAAGTCAATGTCTTAAGAACGCTGTTCCCTGCCTTACATCAACCTTGCTGCCTTTTTCTGAACTGTTTCAAATAATGCGCTTTTTGAGATAAAAGAATCAAATCTGCACAAAGACTTCGGAGTGTAGATGAACCATGGTGAGACAGCAGTGTTTCTTCTTGTATCATCTGTGGTTTTTAATAGTTTCTAACATTTGCTTATCTTCTGCTGCTGTGCCATGGCACTGACTGGATGCTCCGATAGAGCTATCCCAAGGGCTCACCCCTGAGGGTCATGGTTAGGTCAGAGCCTGGCATTGTGTACTTATGTACCCTACCTATGGAGCTGGGACTGAATTACTCGCTATGACTAAGAATTAAAAAAGGCTTTTTTCCCTTCCTGAAGACTCTGGGTCACCTCATCTGGGGAAGGATGAACACCTTTCTCACAGAAAACTGTGACCAAGGCGTGGGGAGAGGAAGAATAAACTACTCTTGTTTCCTGTCTGTTCCCATAATCTTTATAGAGCTGTATGTTAATATGATCACATCATCACAAATGAATGTGTTGTTTCACAAAAAGTAAAAATTACTTTTTAGTTGCTGTATGTCAGCTAAAATTAATTTACCTATGGCTATGTTAGATTACAATCCATGCTAGGCACAAAATATTCCTAGATGCAGTTTCTTCCTGTTGCACAGCTACTTTGGTTAAGGCAACTGTGTTCCTGGTTTATTAGGCTTAAGAAGATAATTGTCAGTAACTTGGTGCTGAGTTTGTCAGTTGCTCTATTCCAGTATTTTTCTTCTGTCCCATGTGTGGTGTGCATTTCAGATAGGGATTGTGTTAGGTGTGTGTTGCCAGGTGGGTACTACCTGCATTCTTACTGTGCTAGTTCTTCAGTGTAGTTTTAACAAAACACCAGTTCTGTAAATTGTAAGCTAAGTTACTAATTCTTCAAAAATAAAAAACTGCATCTCTAGTCAGGATGATGTGTTTTGTACAGTGGACAGCTGAGGTCTGAAGTCTTGCAGTGCTGCCTGTCATCAGTGGGTCCTACACAACATTAGCAGTTGTGACTTTCTGTGAGACAGTTGCTCAAAATAGAAAAATATCTTAACTTTGAAGATATAATTAGAAAAATAACCATGACTAGCTATGTGTCTTTGTTTTGATTTTTTTTCCACTTCTTGCACATTTTTTCTTAACTGTACTTGCTTTCAAAAAGGATGTGCTGTTTACCAGTGTTTGAATTACATTATTTTCCTTTTTCATAGTCCACTCAAGAGGCTTTTAGGATAGAATATGATACCTTTGGTGAATTGAAGGTCCCAAGTGACAAATACTACGGTGCCCAGACTGTAAGATCTACAATGAACTTCAAGATTGGAGGTGTTTCAGAAAGAATGCCAGTAAGTAATTTAAAGCTGTATTTTTTGGATGTGAGAGCGAATACCTTCTTATACTTTTGCTAGGCATATGAGCAACTTTGAATTTTAATTAAAGTTAGAAATTCCATGGCAAGAAGGAATATTTTTTGTTGCATTTAAATAAATTGAATGTTGCTTTTGAATAATTATTTTATTGTGCTGCTAAATTTTTTTATTAAACAAAATGAATATAAATCTTTCATTTTTCTGAAGATTAAAGACTGAATGGAATAATTTGTTTGCTATAGTGTTATGTGATTTGTTATTGAAAAAGTTTAGTATAGCACAAGTTGATTTGAAGTTACTTTTTCACGTTTAGCTGTGCATAGAGCATTACTGTGCACGCTTTTTGTCCTGCAATAGTTTTGCATGTACTGAAACATCTGTCAGTTTGCCCTCAAAAAGGCTATTTTAGAAATAGAACCAGTTCTCCTTTTCTGTTCATAATTAATTTAATCTTTTTTGTTACACAAAGCATAACTGGACTTAAAGAAGGGATGAGCTGCGTACTACTTTCTGGACTACTTTGATAAATGATACTGTTATTTGGAACATAGGTCATGTGATCTGATTGCTCTTTGGTTTTGTTAATTGACTACTGCTGAATTTAAGTTCAGAAGGAATTTGATTTGGAATTAGACCTGCACTATAGGTTCCTAAAACATCCTTTGGGGAAAAGAAAATTATGTATTTAAACTTACTCTTGTGTCTCAGGTTCAAGTTATAAGGGCTTTTGGCATCTTGAAGAGAGCAGCTGCTGAAGTAAATCAAGATTATGGTCTTGACCCCAAGATTGCTAATGCTATCATAAAGGCGGCAAATGAGGTAGGAACAAACTGTTCAAAATATAAGAACTGTCGTTGTGTTGTAGTTAAACTTTTCACAGGAAGTCTGGAGGCTGGGGAAAGACCTCTTTCATTTCTCAAATTGTTAGAGAAAGGCACTTATTAGTAGTAAATTTTGTTCTTCAGGTTGAGAATTGTTTACTTAATATAATATTTTACTTTGTTCTTGCAGAAATGATAGAACATGCAGATACATTTTGATACTTAAGTTATAAAAATGATATAATATTTGTCCTCTATTAAAACTACTAATTACTTGCATAGTGTCAACTCTTAGCAGACGAACAGTAATAAAAAACCTAGGAGGGGCATGGAATTTTGGTTAATTCAGATAACATTAAGTCTGACATGCCAGGAAAAGTTTTTAGTTTTGCAAGTCTCCAGTCTGTTAAGCAATTGCATCTTGGTAATGTGAAGGCCATCTGCAATCTGAATAGTTTCTCTGTTACTAGTCTATTTTCTCTTCAGACTTAAGCTTACTATAAATCTGTGCTTTTTAAGTATCACTTTTATAGCTAAAGAGGACATGATGTGACACAGAGAGGCATCTCCTCTTTCTCAGGATAAATGCCACCCAAGTGCACAGAGTTGTGAATGACCATTATTTGAGGTATGGTAATACCAGGTGTGTTGCTTTGTGTGAATCAACAGATTTATTGATCTAGAAGCATAGTTTTATGGGGCTTTCTTGTTCTGACTAGCTTCAAAAGATTTCAGTAATTGCAGAAGGCCTTATCCTCTTTCTACTAGCTGTAGCACCATAAGTCCCAAGAGCTTTGGAGAACTCCAGTATCTTCTTGTGGTTTCTAGGATTCTCCTAGTTAAAGGTGGATCAAAAGTTTTGGTGGCTAAAGGCTGCTTAGTTTAGATTCATGAGTACTGAAAGTTATTTGGAGCTTTTTTGTTGCGTTTTAAAAACACCCCTGCAGTGATACCCTTTCCCTTGCCTCCAAAATCATTTTCTAATACAACTTAAAAAAAAAGAGATACAGCAAGGAATCAAATTACTCTTGGAGGTGGGAACTTTACCCTCTATAAGATGTGAAATACCTAAGATCCTTTGCTGAAAAGCATGATTCCAGGAGGATTGATGTATCCTGATAATCTGGAGATAGTTATCTAGCCTCAGAGTTAAGACAACAGATGCTTTCCTTTGCATTCTCAACTTCTCTGAGGCTAATATACATGGGGGTGATACTTCTGAGCACAGATTTTTATACTATCACAAACACATGTTTAGGAAAAAATCTCTAAATGCATATAAGGTTCAACAGGCTCTAAAGATGTAGATCAAACAGGAGAGTACTTGTGCCTGTTGCTCTGTTTTGATCTGAGATGGGAGTTGTCATAGCCAACCTACAGAAGATGTAAGTTGGTACAGCTGTTGTTGGCTCATGAGGACCTTGTTCCCATGGGTAATCAGCAAGTCAATACATAGGAATCTTTTTAAGTCCATGTGATCCTCATACTTGTTTATATGTGTAACATATTCAGTTACATTTGAGGTACAGTAAAGGCATTCATGAGTCCTTTTTAGGCACCTCTCAATTTAAGGCCATGTAGGTCCAGGGCAGTATTGGGGAAAGCATGCCTCACAGGAAGAAGGTGTTTGATACCAGCAGCCATCTGCCAGCTCACTGTGTTGATGCAAAATCTGATATCTACAGGTGTATGTAATAAGTCTGGAACTTCCCTGTATGAAGTTTGTTTCTGGAGAAAATTCAGAGTGCAGTTACACAAATACCATGTACTGCATGTGCATGACAGATGGTCTTTAGCAAAAACACCTCTTCTGGGGGTCTGTTTCCCATAAGGAATGGACTTCTGAATGCCTCCAATTCAAATTCTTGTATAGTTGTGATCGGTGTTCATGAGGAAGCTGTGCAGCTGTTGAACTGGATATCCTGGGAGAAAGCAGTGCACCCATGCCAATGGGGAGTTTGTAAACAGATAAGTGCTGTCTGAAAACTGATGTTTCTGACACCTAAAGGATGGTCATGACCCAAGAAAATGCACAACACTGAATCAGTACCCTGAAGCACCTTAGGTGCTCTCGTTGAGAAACTGCTTAGGATATTTCCATTGCCTGGGAGATCTTACTAACCTGAGCAAGTAACTGTGGAAGGGAGAACCAGCACATACTACTTCTAGTCCTACTCAGGAAGATTAGAATCCAAATATATTTAAAATTTGGGAAGGAGGGGATGTTTTTTGACTTATAAAATAATCTGCATTGTTTGGGAAAGAGAGGATATAACCTAAATGACCTTTTAAAAATCTTTTCTTTCTATGATTGTAGAACATTAAATTAAATTAGATATTTATCTGTATTTCAGAATTCATCTTCAAAAAGCATAGCAAAAGTTTTTTGCCCTTTGCTCTGGGATTACATTAAACTCTCTTAGTTATTCTGGTATAAATTCACAATTGTTATATGTAGATTTACAAATATAACGGAGAACATTATTTGAATTATCGCTATAGAATTCTCAGGTTTATGCATTTTGATTTTTTTTTTCTTCCAGTAGAACAAATTTGTCTTTTTTGTTCCATTATAGGTAGCTGAAGGAAAATTAAATGATCACTTTCCATTGGTGGTGTGGCAGACTGGATCTGGAACTCAAACCAATATGAATGTCAATGAAGTCATCAGCAATAGAGCCATTGAAATAATGGGGGGAAAACTGGGGAGCAAAACTCCAGTACATCCAAATGATCATGTTAACAAAAGCCAGGTCGTTATATTTGTATTATACTTCTTTTAATGTCAAATGGTTTTTTTCTTCAATTGTGAATTTTGAATTCTTGTATAGCCACTGTTTAGATTAAAAAAAAAAAGTAAGTAATTTTGTATACAGCTTTGGGAACAATTTTCCAGGTTTTTCAGTTTAAATGAACCTTTAAACATTGGTCAGTGGCAGTTTGAGCTTTTGAGATTAAAAATTTTGAACTCATTCATGATAAATTAATTCACATGTGATGTAATGTGTAATGGGCAGAGGTGTCCAAAAGCAACACACAGGTGTTTTAAAGACACCTACAATTCATTTAAAATCATCCATCAATTTGTTACCTCTCTCATAAGTACTTCAGCAATTCTTTCTCTTTTTTTGTCCCAATGTAGTTGTGAACAGTTGACTCATGTAGTTAGCTTTCTGTGGATATAGTTATAAAAAACTGACTATATCAATAAGATACTAGACTGGAGTTTAGAAGATTTTATTATTCCTGCAGATTGACTTGTGGAATACTCCTAAGTTGCTTACTTTTAAGTTTCTTATTGTTTATAGAATAAAGAGAATAAAGCTGTACATGTACATTTTACAGCAACAATGGTGGGAAGAGCTTGGAAATAAATTTCTTTGACTTCCTTCACAGAGTTCAAATGACACTTTCCCAACAGCAATGCACATTGCTGCTGCCCAGGAGGTTAATGAGGTGTTGTTACCTGGACTAAAGAAGCTACAGAATGCACTTGAAGCAAAATCCAAAGAGTTTTCCCAAATCATAAAAATAGGTCGCACTCATACACAAGATGCGGTTCCACTTACACTTGGACAGGTAAAAAAAAAAAAATAATTATGCATTTGTTTGGAAAATTCTTGTAAATATATTGGAGGAAACTGAGGCAAACTTGAGGAGGCCTAAATTAAGCTGATACGGGAAATAATAGGAAACTGGCTGAATCTCAGAGTATTTTCATCTTTACTGAAGTTTGCTGGATGCTGTACTGTAGTGCATCATAAATTTTCTTAATTTTTTCCATGTATATTTTACTTCTAACAGTAATAAGATATAAATGACTTTTAAATTATGTTCCATTACCAAATAGCACCTATTTCTATTACACTGACGTTGGAAGGAAGAAGGTAGTTAGTCTGTAATCTTATATAAATAAATGAGGTTTTGTCAACACACAAAGCTACTAAGTGTTTTGAATGAAAATATTTATGATATATGATTGTGTGTGTGTGTGTGTGTATATATATATATATATGAGATAGCAAATCTTTGTCTTATGGTCAGGAATGGCTTACACTATATTAATTTGGTAATGAATTAACATAAACTGAACTGATAAAAATCCATGTAAAAGATGCATTTTTTTTCCCAAGAATCTGTAGGTGGGCTTTTTACTAACTAAAATTAAGCAAAAAAAGCCCAGGATCTGTTTCTGTAATTGTATTTTGAGAACGTTAATTTAATCTGAGAGCTGATTTAGCTTGGATTCAGATCCTGCTAAGTACACAACTGAAATAAAAGGCAAGAGAAAGGTGCATTATGAATACATTTTTTTATATGTAGGTTGTTTTTATGTGTAATTGTTCATACTGTGAGAGCGGTCTTCTAATGTATGTAAATTTTTCCTGTTAGTGAAAACATGCAAAGATTTAGCATCTGTGTGAAGCTCATTGCCTTCAGGTTTTTAAAGAAATTAGTCCAGTCATGTTAAAAATCTAAATAATTGTCGATGCTTGTTCTTGGTTGTTGTCTTTATTTTGTCCTTCTTTCTTTCAAAGGAATTTAGTGGCTACGTGCAACAAATTAAATATGGTGTGGATAGGATTGAGTCAACCATGCCAAGAGTGTATCAGCTGGCAGCTGGTGGGACTGCAGTTGGTACAGGATTAAACACAAGAATTGGCTTTGCTGAGAAAGTTGCTGCTAAAGTGGCTGAACTGACAGGTGAGAGATGGTATTTCAGAGTTATCAGTAAAGTGGTACAGGTAACATACAGTTAAGTGCAAAGTAAATCTTTCAGTTTCCATACTTCTCATAAGCTCATATTGTATTTGTATTTTAACAGGAAGCTTTCTGTTAATGCCGTATGGTATATGCCTTACATTTAAGATATTTTATGGAATGTATGTTTATAATTATACTCAGTGCATAGAAAGTGACTGAAATTACCGTGTTTTTCTGAGCAGGGGTTATTGGAGGGGGATACAGTTTCAGGATTCTATTATTAGCCTGGCTATTATGCTTCTGTCTTGATCCCTGCTCCTCTGGCTCTCTTAATCTACAGTGACTTGGCACAAAAGAGGGGAAAAAAACCCTCCCAAAGACACTGTGTTTTTTCATGTGAAAGTTAGCTGTCTGATTTTTTTTTTTTTATGCTGTCTTTCTAGATTTTAAAACTTAATTTTACAGAGCCATTGAGTTTTTTGATCTGTAAAACAGTTCTGTGTCACATTATCGGTTTTATAAATGCCCCCCAAATGAATTCGTATGTCTTTGATTTAAGTTTGCTCTAAAATCTGAAATTGCTTATCAGGAGTATTTTTGTTTTAATGGATCTGTTATTCACTGTCTTGCGGAGGGTTAAGACTTCCTTGTACCCTGAGTGGGAAGAAGTAACTTGTCATAAACAACAGCTTCTGAGAAGCATTCCAGGCCTTGTTCTGGGCTTGCAGAAGCCATTGGTGGTGTTAGGAAGCTCTCCCATCTTTGGCACTGGCAAAATGGAAAGTTTGGAATGATCTCCGCAACGGAGAATGCAGCTAGGCAATTCAGAAGCCCATGCAAATTGGCTGGGATTTGGTGTTTGGCAGGAACTACAAAACACAGTAGAAATGCATCTAGAGCTTTAAACAAGAGTAGCTGTTAATACTACTCTTGTTTAAACTGGCAGTGTAAGCTCAGACCAGTACTTTTATGGGGCAGAAGTGCAGCCCACTGTCAGCATCCTTGTGCACATCTTTAGTGACACCACTAGTAAAATTCTGCTGATACTTTTCTTCCAGGGCAAAGCACTCAAGAGATGTTTTTCATTATGAAACCTAGCCTCAAATCTCAGGCATTTAATAAGTGTAAACAGAGCTGTTGCCTCCACTGCTCCTGTGCTCTTGCTGTTGGCAGCAGTTTCAGGCATCCTCCTAAGTCTGAATCGGCTTTCAAGTGTTCTGTCTGGTTTGTTGTTCCCTTCCAGTGGTAATACTTGGGTGCATTGTTTTTCTTTTTAATTAGTTAATTCCATTGTGATTACTTCTTATTTATCCCAATGTCCGCACTGTGCTGCAAAATTCTCTGTTTTCATAACTGCAAGAAAGCATCTGAGCAATTGACAATCTGAAGAATCTTAACTTCATGGGAGGAATACATAAGTTTGGGCTACCCTGTAAGAGATTTTTGACATTCATAAAGTGCTGTGGTGCAAAGCAGTGCTTATTATGCAACCTTCCAACCCATACCATTCTGTGATGATTCTATGAAAGCTTGAAATCCGTACCTTTCTTGTTCACAGATGCTCAAATTTAACATTCTTCTGTATTTTAATGACTTTTATTGTGTCTTTTGTATTCAATATGTTTAAGAAATAGGTTTGTGAGGAAAGGTCCAGAGAAGAGATGAACTTACAGTGTTATTAATACGTTTTTTTATTAAATTAATTATGTGTTTGATTATGTGATTTATGTCTCCAAGGAAGCACCTCATAGGTATAATATTTCCTGCCCTCCCTGTAGGTTTGCCTTTTGTCACTGCTCCAAATAAGTTTGAAGCTCTTGCGGCTCATGATGCTCTAGTTGAACTCAGTGGAGCTATGAACACAGTGGCGTGCAGTCTGATGAAAATAGCTAATGATATTCGTTTCCTGGGTTCTGGACCACGCTCTGGCCTAGGAGAACTCATCCTGCCTGAAAATGAACCAGGAAGCAGCATCATGCCAGGTACAGAGAAAAAATCTAGAATCATTGCCTGTTTCTTCTCATTTGGACCGCTAACTCTTAACTAATGCTTACCAACCACCACCACAAAGGTCAGTAAGTCCATGACTAAACACTTCTGTCAGTTTTTATCTTCTGCTATATTTTACCAAAATTTGTGTTCATAAAAATACTTGTTTGCATAGCTGTGTCTTGGCAAGTATGTGGCAGACAGTAGTATCTATAAACCTGTGACTTTATCAGTACAGGCATACCGCTCAAAACTTTGTTTTAGAATTGCAAGGTCTCTACAATTTTTATGCAAAGCTTTTCTGAAACAAGCTTTAAATGATATAATTTATGAATCTTAGCAATAGTGTGATGTAAATTGACTTCTGTCTTCCTAGTATGATTAGTGTTATGTACTCACATACTCCCTTCTGCAATGTTCCCATTGTATGGGAGGATAAGAAAAGAAGGAATAATCATAGTAATCATTCCTTACCTTTCTCATAAAAATATATGTATATGTGAATATTATACATCCAAAACTATTCTAAGCATGTTCTTCCTGTATGATAAATTATAAAAGAAATAGGTCATGAGCGTATCTGGTGTTCAAAAAAAGCAGATAATAAATGTTCTTATCAGGATTATTTCCAGAAATTAAAGTAGCCATAAAACCTTCTTGTTAGGAGGCCACTCTAATTTGTTTTGGTTTTGGTGTTTTTTTCCTGACAAAGTAAACAGAGTGTATTAAGCTTATTACAAAGTAATTCTAACAAATTAGTAATACTTTTCTTAAATTGATTGAGATTTTGTTGTGATTTCCCAGAAATACCTACTTAAACAAATAAAGACAGGTTATAATCTCTTGACTATTAAGAACTGTGGTAATTAACAGCTGCGAAGCTCATGCACATTTGATCCAGCTCTCAAAGCCTTGGTAGATTGCCAGAGCAGCTGTAGTTGCTTTAAAAATCCTAGCTGAATTACTGGAATAGTACAGTGAATTTAATATCATTTATGGAAATTATTGCTTTTCTGTGGTGCACAGATACAGATGAGGAAGACATGTTACCTCCTACAAAACATCTTTTGTTGAATGTGATTTGGTAAATGAGGGAAGTACTGATTTTTATTTTATTTTATTTCTTCTTTGGTAACCTTTTTCTCTCCCTTCCACAACCAGGAAAAGTGAACCCTACCCAGTGTGAAGCTGTAACCATGGTGGCAGCCCAAGTTATGGGAAACCATGTTGCTGTTACTGTAGGAGGTAGTAATGGACACTTTGAACTGAATGTTTTTAAGCCCATGATGGTAAGATCATAAAGTTTGAAATATCTAGGACTTTTTCAATCATTGTTTGTACAATCAGCTAACTCATGGGGCAGGGTGGGGGGAACCCTCAGTGAATATTTGGTCAATACGAGCACCAGAGAAGCTAAGTTGTGAAAACAGATTTTATTCTTTGGTATAGTAAGTCCTTGTTACTTTGACAGGGAATTAACAAGCTTTTTAATGTGAAACTATTGGAAAAGACCGCGGGAGACGAGTCTCATGCTATCATGATCAACAGGTCTCGTTTATTAGACATAATAGCATCACATTTATACAGTCGCTAATGAGCTCATACATATTGCGAAGCTTAACTCCTTATTGGCTAATGATTACATATTGTGAAGTGTAACCCCTTATTGGTTAGTGATTACATATTGCGAAGCTCTACTTCTTATTGGTTAGTGATAAGAAGCCACCTGTGCCCAATTTTCTCATGGCATACTTATTTTATGATTGCAACTACAAGGACCCTTGAACAAAGACGTATTTACTTCTACAAACAAAGGCATTCTATCCTTGCTAATTGTTAGCTACAATGTTTCTTCTGCATCCTGCATCCGAACACAGATATTCTAATCTTTCTCATGCTTCAGCTAACTAACTGGTTGTTCTCATGACCGTTGTCTCGTAGCAGTTTCAATAATATTCTCCACACGAAACTGTCTTATGCAGGTAAGTTTTTATCTTAGCAATGTATACTTATCATCAGTCTAAGGAAGTAGGGAGAGAGGAACACAAACTGAGACAAAATTTTGTCCAAAGCCAAAGAGAATTTGGTATTTTACTGAAAATGAGGATTTTTTTTATTTAGCAACTGTTACTGCTGAATACCAGCTGATTACATGCTTTTGGGAAGTGAGTAATGTAAAATTGTAAATTATTATTCTTGGCCTTCAGTATTTAAAATAATGAGTGTCTTCTACAGTGTGAGCAGGATACACCAAGATACATACTGCTGCTTCTGTATACTTAATTTAAAAAGTCAAGTTAATTGAGTGTTACAAATTACCTTGTAATGGAATTTGCACATTTTGACACCAAGTCATAATTCTTATTTTCTTCTTTGGGCTATTTACTACTTTTTTTTTTTCTTAAAACCAAGGAGGAAAAATGAACAGAGGAGAAACTGAGGAAAAGAATATAAACAAAAGCATCAAATCAGAAGACTGTGGAGAACTGTATAAAATATTGAAGGAATAGCACAGAAGTTAGGATAGGGATGCTAGTTTAAAAAGAATTAAGGTAACTTGCAGAAAAGTTCCTAATACTAAATAGAAATAAAAGCAAAGTTTTTGAGTTTTTGTTGAGAGGTACCAAGGAAGCAGCATATCATATGAGATTTTTCTGCACAGCCTATATTCACTGATACTGCTTTTTTATTATGCTAGTTAGAAATGATTGAAAGAAAATTGAAATTTTATAATAAAATCAGTATTTGTCTCTTCCTTACTGCATCTGCTTAGGGTAATGGTTTTTTTCTGCACCTGCAGTGTTTTTTATAGCACCTGGTTTTGAAGAGGAAAAAAATAAGATCATATTGAACAGCCAAGTACCTAGTACAAGATAAATTTTGATAGAAACAGACACCTCTCCAAAAAAAGTAGCGTGTTGTGGATTGTCAAAGTAGAGGACTAATGCCAGACATTATTGTACTTTGTATTTTCAGATGTCTTCTCTTGATTGGTATCTGAGGGGGAAAATGACATGAATCAAATGCCTTCATGTATTTTTTACTTGGTTATTTGTGAACTGTTCTAACAATGTCTGTACATGCTGTGGTCTCCTTTATGCCAGAGTTGTTCTGCCATTGAATGCTTCTTACAAGGTTCTTATAAATAGGGGTGGCTGAGCTTACCCTGTAACAGGAGGGTGTGCTATTCACTGATGTTCCTTTCCCACAAATAGCCTATTCAAGTGGATGTTGCAGGGGAGGGGGGAACTGGTTATGAACAAATGTGGTCAATTGTGTAACTATGAACATCTGACTGTAATAGCTAATTTATTTTTTCTTTCTTTGCTAGATTAAAAATGTTTTAAACTCTGCAAGACTTCTCGGAGATGTTTGTGTTTCTTTCACTGACAACTGTGTAGTTGGAATCCAAGCCAACACAGACAGGATCAACAAACTAATGAGTGAATCCCTGATGTTGGTAACAGCTCTTAACCCGCATATAGGTAGGCTTAAGGCTCAGAAACTTCTCAAAACCTTATACTGAATTATTTTGGAGTAATATTATTTTGCACACATTATTTGTATTGTTACAGTGTTTAGGAGACCAAGTCATGGGTCTGGCCAAAAGTTAATTTAATGTCACCAGTTGGTATTACTGGTGAAGATAATGTATCCTCCTTGCAGTGGCCATACCAGTGCATTATAAAAA
This sequence comes from Caprimulgus europaeus, assembly GCA_907165065.1. Next base: position 68,105,903 of record OU015525.1, read on the forward strand.
TAATTCCCACTTTTTTTCTCACCTCTGACAAATCTTCGGGAACAGCAGATGTCTGACGTGTTTGTTTTTTGTTACAGGCTATGATAAAGCAGCCAAGATTGCCAAAACGGCGCACAAGGAAGGGACGACCCTGAAGGAAGCGGCCATCAAGCTGGGGTTCCTCACCTCTGACCAGTTCGATCAGTGGGTGAAGCCTAAAGACATGTTAGGTCCTCAGTAACTTCTGTACAAAAAAAGTGCTCTTAACATAAAAATGAACACAATAAAAGAAATACGATATGTTGTTGTTTCACTTCTCTTGCCCCTCTCTTGTCATTTAACAGACAGAGGAACTGATGGCATTTTTCCTGTATTACAGAAAATTGGTAAAATGTCAGTATTGATGTAACTTAAAAGGTATTTTTCTCGGAGGCGACAGCAGTTCTGAGCGGGCCGCACAGGCCCCATGGGGCACGTACCAGTGCGGTGCAGTGCCGCTGCCGCTCAGGCCGCCCGGCTCCAGCGGGCAGTCGCAGCTGGCCGCCACGGCGGAAGTGCGAGGGCGGGATGCCGTACAAGCGCTTCCGCCTTCGCCAGGCCCCGCCTGGGAGCGGCCGTCGGTGGCCTTCCGGGTTGTCGGCTGCCGTTGCCGGAACCTGCACCGGGACTGAGACCGAAACCTAGGCACTGCCGCCGCCATGAACCGCTTCTTCGGCAAAGCGAAGCCGAAGGCGCCCCCACCCAGCCTCACCGACTGCATCGGGACGGTGAGTGCCCTCCCTGGGGGACCCCCGCCCCGCGAAGGGCCGGGACTGGCCAACGTGCTGCCCGTCCCGGCCGCCGTCTCGGGAGGGACCGGGGAGCGGCGGGGTGGCCGCGGGGGCGGCACGGCCGGGCAAGGCCTTACGTCCCCGGCGGGTACAGGGGCCTGGGCCCGGGGCTGAGGGCGCGCCTGGGCTGCCGGCTCCCCGCGGGCCGTGACTTCCTCCCACCGTACGGGTGCGGGGCTGCCTACGGGACTTACCGCCTGTCTGCGCCGGCCGGTACGCGGAAACTGGCCTGGAGGTGCGGCCGGTGCGTGCGACGGTGCCCAGGCGTGTCCGTGTGCCGGAGTGTGGGTACGGAGCCGTGCGGGGGCTCGGCGTGTGTCCCTGTGCTTTGGTGCGGCGCGTCTGTGGGAACGGGTCTGTGCACAGGTGTATCTCTGCGTGCCCCCGGGCATCGGCGCGGCGCGGGCAGGAGCGCACACGGACGTTGGTGCATCCCCGCACCCTGCCTGTACTTGTTCCCTGCGCATAGGAGCGCGTCCCGTGAATGGGCGCGCACGGTGTGTGTAAGGCCGGGCTCCCCTGAGGTCCTCACGGGTCTTTTCCATAGATCCACTGAGGACTCCACTGACCTGACTGCGCTAGCTAGCCGCTGCCCTGCCAAGCTGCGGGCAGGCAGGGACAGGAGCAAGGGAACCAGTCCCTCCGCCCAGTACGGAAGGTGGGAGGGCAGATCGCACCTTCTGGAGAAGATTCTTCCATCTGCTACAGAGGAGGTTGCTGTAGGGTTGAAGATGTGTGCGGAGGGACAGTTAAACAAGGCCAGAACAAGTAAGGAATGCTGAGGAAACGCATGGCAGAACACTTTACAGCTGCAGTAAGGTTGGCCTGCCTGAGACGAAAGTTAAGGAAAAGTTTTAAGAAAGTTAATCTTGTAATTTCATAGTCTTTTTTGCCTTTTGTGCTTATGAAGAAAGCTGGTATGTTTTTACAGCCCCTTCTGTTGTAAACTAATTTTAAGAGGTGATGAAAGAACACGGAAGTCTTGAATATTTGTCTCTGTGGTTAACAGAAGTCAGGTGACAGGTCAGTAATGGCTGTGGTATTTAAATAGCGGTTAACTAAGCATTGCCACTGGAACCTGACAGAGTTTCTGTCTAAAATCACCATTTTCCTCCTGGATTTATTTTGCTAGCCAGTGAAGTGACTAAGTTAGATACCTAATACTTGTAAATACCTACACAAACCCAGGTCTCTTGCGTATGCCAGTGTGTGGGATGGGCAGAGAAGTGCTCATAGTTAGTGTTTTTCACAGTATGTTATTTTATTGGCGAAGAAGCTGTGTTGCTTTTTAGCAATATTAAGCCCAAACATAGCTCCAAGTATGTTTAGTTAAAACAGTAAATAAAGCATGTGCTCAAAAATCAGGATTGGCTTTCCCATTGTTACCAGTAAATGCTTCAGTGGATGACTAGAACTCCAAAATCCATCTGAGATAGTTATTAATACTTAAATTTGCTATTTTGGCAATATAAGCTGAAAACCAGGAAACCTTCTTTCCCTGACAAAAAACAACTCTGTAGTAGTCTGTCTGATTTTTTCAGGCCTGATTTTGCCAGTTCCAAGTTAATGTGCATTTTCTAATGTCGAGGCAAATCAAAACGGAATTTAGATATGCTAGCAGGCTGTCTTCTACTAAGAACTTGTTCAATCCCACTGGATTTTTAGGGTACATAAAAATGTAATTTAAACAGTTACGTTGATTTGCAACACCAGGAATTTAGGATTTTTTCCCAAAAAAGCAGTTGTCAGTACCACCCACCAGGAGCTGCATGTAGTTTTGATCCACTTATAGTTGTTTGTAATTACACTGTCTGAAAATATGGCTATACAAGACAGCAGGTTAATGGAAAAGCAGTGTTTCGTGTTCATTTTATATATATGATGACTTTGGCAATCAGTGGTGAATTACAGGGTGGTTTTTAAGATAGGAAATCAAGAGCCTGTGTTGGTCAGCTGTTGAGAGATAAGGGCTGGCTCTATGTTAGCTTTTTGCCCCCTCTCGGCATCTTTCAATTTCTGTGGATGGAACTAAAATTAAGACAGTTCTGTATGCCAGTAAGTGTGGGGAGAGACATACTTCCTTTTACAAGTTCAAAGTTTATTAATTAACTTTTTGTGCCAGTTTACATGAAGTAGTCTATCTCATTTGTGAAGGACTTGCTGTGTTTTCAGCTCATTTTCACAATAGTGGAGTCTCTGGTAACTACAGGTCCTGCTAAAGGACTAGAGATATCGATAGATTTTTTTTCTTAAATTGCGTGTGAATTCTTACTGAAGAGAGTTGAGTGAGATATTAAAAAACTTGCACTGTTTCTTTACCATGTTAAATTTGAGAGTTTGGAGACTCAAGTAACGTCACTTCTGTATTGTTTTAAATCTTGGATGCATTTTGTTGTACCTTTTAAGAGTCAAATTGCTTTGTACAATCTCTTACCACGTTACTTCAATGGTAATTATCCATTTAATGGCAGTTAGGAGTTACTGTATTTGGCAAGTGATGATTAATGTTCATAGTTACCATTTGTTAAAAATTTAGATAACTCTCAGGCATTAATTATGCCTGGTTTGGATGTTCTTTCCTGTGTATGCAAAAACAGTATGACTGAACCTGATAAGATCAGTACACAATACACTTTTTTTTTTCTCCTGTGGTAAAAGAGTGAGCATTGCTTCAAGATATTGAAACAATACAGGATTTTTTAATTTAAAGAGCTGCTTGTGTGGGATCTCTAATCTGAAGTGTTTGCAGAAACCTAGGAAACACTTCTCCCTGCTTTTCTTTGCTGGCTGGTTACTATGGAGTTTGCCAGCTGGCTGTGTGATGCCCTCCCGTCTGTCTCCCCAGTTGCTCCCGCGGGGATGTTCCCACTCTCCCTTTGCTCGCACTCATACCGTGCCTGCCGTGCTTGCCTCGACATTGCACTAAGTGGCAGATTTTTTTTAGCTTGTTGGCTGAGCGCAGTCAGATGACTCAAAGCTGTCATGAGGCCTGTAGGAGGAAGGATGCATCAGGAACTGTGGCATTGGCATTGTTTTTACTTTTTCTTCTTTGAAAAAACAAAATTTATGTTTATTCAGAGTAGTAAGTAGGAAACATAGGAACAAAAGGCTAATAGTTGTGACAACAATATTAAAATTCAGTCATATGTGGGTTTTTTTTTTCTATTGAAATAAGATGTGATTTCCCTTAATAGAGATTCAGGATACTATGATCACTTTCTTTTGTTTAGATTTGGGCCCTTCTGTAGCAATGAAATGTACCTTGGTATGCCTCATTTGTGAATAATAGAAAGCAGCTCTTCAAGTCCTAATACACAGTCTAGTCTCTTCTGGATAAATTAGATCCTTTCTCCCTTCTTCTGTCCATTCTCATTTTTAAAAGCTGAAGTCCTATATAATGTGTGTGTGATGTTTTTATGTAGTCAATAAATGTAGGAGGATCGATCTCCATTTTCTGCTAGTACTGCCTAAGAGAATCATTGTATAAATAAACCAAATAATAGGTTTTCTTGTGTGAAGGAGACCAATCTCAAAGGTGCATTTAACTGAGGAAGATCTTGAACCTAAAAGCATTTTAAAATCACAAACATATCTCTCTCCTGCTATTAGTAAAATATTTTACATAATAGAAAGCTTAATACATTTTTTTTTTCCAGTGCCAGCTGTGCCCGGGCACTTGAATGCCTTGGGTGGAGTGTTCATATCAAATATTCTGCTCAAGATGCCTCTGGCGAATGCATGTTGCTGTTATAGAGCAGAGATTTAAAAGGATCATTGAGACACTAAAATGAAAATCTGCATAATTATACATAGCAAGTCAGAATTGTAAATTTGTTCTGATTGATCTCATGCTATAATTGGAATGTAATTATATTCTAATCCCTAGAGTGGCTCCTTGGAATGAGAAGTTAACAAGCTTTATTTTGTTGTTTCCAGAGAAATGCTGTGATAGTTGGTTCATGTTAAGGAGGCTTTCTTTGGTTTTTTTTTATTAATTTGTGTATGCTGTTAGACTCATTTATACCCATACTTGGTTATGTAGTTATCTTCTTTAACCCTCTTATGCAGTGGGGTTAAAATATTCTCATAACAACAGCTCTGTGATGTGCTTTGCATCAGGGCCGTTCGGATTGACTCCTGGAGGTCACGCAGCTACTGTTGGGATTTGGAGCAAAAGTGCAGTAAGAATTCAGAGTAGCTACCAGGTGGAACTGCTGTGCCCACTCCTTTGTGGGAAGTGATGGGAAAAAGTGTCTCTCTGACAAAGTTGGGCACCTTTGAAAAAATGGTTAAGTTTGTCTTTAACCTTAACTATAACCAGCAATCCAGGTATTGTTCTGAAGGGCTGATGTTCTCTGCCCACCAAAAATAAACCTCTAGCCTTGCTGAACATGCCCCTGTCTCTTTTGCGTTGCTCCTTTATCTGCCAGCATGATACACCTATGTTTTTCGGTTCCAGGTTAGTCCCTGGCACTGTATGTTATCAGAAATTCCTGAATAGAGGCTGTGACTCGAGTGGGTGTGCAAGGAAGCATCTCAGAATGATGAACATGTGTTACAATGCAACCTCGGAATCTTTCTTGCACTCCTTGCAGAAGGTGTTTCACTTGATTCTGGTTTAGATTCTCTACAAACTTTAAACTGTTTATAAAACCATTGAGCAAAGAAACAATTCAGTTAGAAGCATATTAAAACTGAGGCTGTTCTTTTTGTTGTCCAATATCTGAATAAAACCTTAATTAATGTTTTTTTTGTTTGTTTCCCCATTCATGTATTAAAGGTGGATAGCAGAGCTGAGTCAATTGACAAGAAAATCGCTAGACTTGATGCAGAACTAGTGAAGTATAAGGATCAGATGAAGAAGATGAGAGAGGGGCCGGCAAAGGTAAAAATCTTCTGTGGGATTTAAGCATGGGAGGATGTGACTCACACTTCATGTCATGCAGTGGGGTGATTTAGCCAGTTCATCAAGTTCTTCGAATTGCATCTTGGCCTACTAATGGGATATAAGATCCTGCAGGATTATTTCAATTCTGAAGTATCTCTTAGACTTGCATATTTGAACAGTGTTTTCATTGGTTTTTATTTCTTCCAAAGTGGAATATAATTCCTCAATCAAAAGTAACTTGCTTCCCTTCTTCCTCTATTACCTGAATTAAGTCTGGTAGAGAGGCTGTTTTGTTTCATCAGCCAAAATAAAAAAGTCTGCACTATGCAGAAAGGTAGTAGAAAAACCCATTTTTGAAAGGGGATGAACATATAAAATATATCTAATATAATAAAACATATTTAATATAAACAGTGTTGTTAAAGTACCTTTTGCAATATTATTTGATACTAACCATTAAAATGTGTTGATGAAAGTTGGTTCTGATGGACTAAGTTTGACTTTGTATTCTGCTTATCAAAAAAAAATTTCAAAAGCCAGAAATCTTGAAAGTATTTTCTATTAGAAGATTTACATACAAGCCTGTTTGTTTAATCATTAATGCAGGACAAATGCTGAATGTGACTATTGTTAAACTCCTTGCAGTAGTAACTGAGGAATTTTGGAAAACTTAAATGTGATACATTAGGTTTAAACAGTATAATCAAGAATAAAGACATATATTTTTCCTGAAATAATAACATTGTGTCTTTCAGAATACAGTAAAGCAGAAAGCGTTGAGAGTGTTAAAGCAGAAGCGAATGTAAGTTTAAACCTTTCTCAGTTTGGGATTAATGAAAGCCTGTTTACTTTAAGGGGGGGTAGCACACTTCCATTTCTCTTTCCAGTACTCTTGCTTGTGAGCATTCTTTAAAGAAAAATGCTGAACAAGCTAGCCAGCCTTTCAGAAGCATCTCCTTACAGATTTTGCGTCAGCATCTTTGTGCCTTATTTGCATGTGAGTATATAAATTTGGATTAGGACAAGCTGACCTAAATCTGCTCATTATTAAACCTGTGCTTGGCTCCTAAACTTTCTGAGACAGGGCCTCATTTTATATTATTAATTGATTATCAAAAATTATGTACTTGATGATCTCTGTCCAGTTTACTGGAAATTTACCTCTTCTCTGTGGACACCCTTTAGGACTTGAGCACAGGTAGCGCAGGGTAATTGTGTCTGTTCAAAAAATCCAGAATGGACAGGATAGATGATCCTGTGGCATGGTCTGCTCTAGTCTAGTATGCTGTCTTGAAGTGTCCAGCAACAAATGCAAAGGAAAGAATGTCAGAACATGGCAAGTGTTCAGGGGCACTCATAGTCCCTGAATTGCAAATCTCATAGATGCTATCTGAGCCAAAGCTCATATCATCTTGCATTTCTTATCCTTCAGATTAATTGTACCTCTACAGATTTGCTCAATTACCTGTTAAGTATTTGTGAACTCTTACCATCCAAAACATCCTATGGTAAGGAATGCAGTAGTTCCCTTAGGTGTTTTGAGGAGGACTGCTTTATTTTGTTTTGTGGGGTTTTGTTTGGTTTGGGTTTTTTTTTTTTTACTAGACTGCCTGCTAATCTTACTTGATAGTTGTTTCCCTCTTTACAGTAACTGGGCCACTCATAATAGGCTATCTCTTTTCCATCTTGTTGAACAGCAGTATATTTAGTCCTTGTCCAGGAGTTATTTTGTACTTGGATCATCCTTGTCTTGCAGATGTCCTGCCATGGATGTTTGAATAACTCATTTTTCATTTTTATGCTTTAATTTTTGTGTAACTTTTAACCAATCAAGAATGTAAAATACATAAGTTTAGATTTGAGAAGGATGATTCATTGATTTTTAAAGTCTGCCTTTTCTTTTTGGTTATCCTTAAGTTTCCTTTTGCTACCCTATCCTCCCCCTCCTCCCTGCCCTGCAGAGCTCCACTGCAGAGCCATTGTGGTTTGGATAACCCGCATCTCTTCCACTCTCCTTACAGCGTTAGTGAGCAGGGAGTGGCATGTGTCTCTAGCTTACAGTGATTAAACTTTTGCTGTATCCTCACCTACTGTGTAAGCCCATACAAATATGGTATCGCCATCAGTTAAAACAGAAGCTTAGTTCAGGAGTAGCTTTGTCAACTTTAAGTACACAGAAATGCATAATGGCCAGATTTTTATGAAGCTGTTTATTCTGCTGTGATTGTTTATAATTAAAAAAAAATTTGTTCCTATCTTTAGACTACTGCTGCTGATTTTTCAATGTTTTAAAAAATTAAGAATTTTTGTGGCAATAAATAGTGTGGTGTTTAAAGCCACTATTTGCATTGTTTTCAACAGGTATGAACAACAGCGGGATAATCTATCACAGCAGTCTTTTAATATGGAACAAGCTAACTACACTATTCAGGCACTAAAGGACACAAAGACAACGGTACCAGTATATTAATCTCACATTTGTTTACCTTGTGTGTGCTACATCAGATACAAGCATGTTGTTTTACTCTATTCTAGGTTGATGCAATGAAACTGGGGGTAAAAGAAATGAAGAAAGCTTACAAGCAAGTCAAAATTGATCAAATTGAGGTGAGCTTCTATAGTTTAAATTATTAAAGAACAGAAACAATGTACTAGAATAGTGAACAGGTTGACTATGTAACTTAAAGGTGAGCTGACAGGTTTAGTTTACATCAGTTTGGCTCCCTTTTTTATGGGCCTACGATCGCAATTCCTTCCTAATTTCCCTGGTACTGCAGTTAGTTGTTGACCTTCTTGCATGGATTGTTGTTTCCTTGCTGGGCTAATCTTTAATCTCTCCCTTCCTTTCCTCAGCACTTCAGCATAAATGTTGGCAAATACTTCCTGCTATGGCTTTTTTGTCCTCCTTTTTCCGCACTACCCATGTTAGCAACATGCAGATTAGTCCTTTGCTCCCCCAGTTCAAGGTAGTGCTTGATTAAAAAAAAAAAAGAACAACCCACAAACCCCCTTCCCCTAACCTCTCCAAAAAACAGCCTCCCCACACACCCCACCTCCCCCCCCACCATCCAAAACAAATCACAACTAAAACAAAAATACCCCCACCAAAAACCAACCAACCAAAAAATTTAATTTCAAAAAATCTGCAAGGCCTGGCCTTATCTTCAGGAAATGCATAAAAAACCCCGTAAGATCTCTAGATATAATTTAAAGTATGCCACACTTAAAATCTTATTAAATGCCAGTATTGAATTTCTTTAAGTTCTTTCCTGTACTGTTTTTATATATAGCCTGCATTGAGAATCTTTAGGCAAGTGTTGTCTCCTTACCTGTACTCAAGTACAGTGCCAATAGGTACGCTAAAGTATCTTCTAAATTTTGCTGTGGCACAACTCAGGCTAGTGCTTATTCTCCAGAGAATAGATTTAATTTCTCCAGATGTCATATTCTCCTGCTTTTCAAAATCATGCTGAACTGTGAGTGATTCAGTAGAGGCTTTCAGTTTACCCTGAAGAACAGTTAAAACAAAAAAAGAAAACAAGAGTTCTGCAGAGGTGTTGTTTCAGGTTTTCTCTTTTTCCACCTCATGCATTTATTATAATTTTAATAGTAGTTAAGGCCACACTCTAGTACTGAATGCGTGTCTTGATTTGTGTTAATGCTGCTTCAAAAAATGGTTTATGCATTAAAAAAAATTGAATGCCTTGTATTTTGAAATTATTAAATTGAATTTGATTAAGCTCTGATGAATTTAACTAAAACAATTAAATATGGACCAGTTGAAATTATTTCTTGCTTCAGGATATCCAAGATCAGTTAGAGGATATGATGGAAGAAGCCAATGAAGTCCAGGAAGCACTGAGTCGTAGCTATGGAACACCAGAGATTGATGAAGATGACTTGGAAGCAGGTTAGGAAAGTGGAGGGTGGTTTTTACATTGCTGAATGTAAAAAATCATCATATGGTCATATAGCAATTCTTAACTTCATTAGTCAAATAATTAAAGTGTGTTTAAAAAAAAATCTTTTTTTTCAAACATAAAAGCTGCATTTCCTGTAAGAGCAGTAACAAGAGTATGAGACAAACATGAGGTGCACTAATAGAATGCTACACTGAAAAAAAGAAGGTTCTCTCTATTTTGTGTGTCTGTATTCGTGACTTGATGAGTAAGTAATGCTAAATGAGTATGAATGTAAGCATTTGATATGAATCCTGTTTCTCTGCAAGAGCAACTTTTCTTTTGAAAAATTAATTCCTTGCATAATTCAATTTCAGAACTGGATGCATTAGGTGATGAGCTTTTAGCTGATGAAGACAATTCCTACTTAGATGAAGCTGCATCTGCTCCAGCAATCCCAGAGGTCACTCCTACCGACACAAAAAACAAAGTGAGTCCTTTCCTCTTTAAAAGCTATATATATATATGTTTTGGATTAATCACACTTGTTTTGGTTGCTTGATATTTGGAATCCTTAATATTTTTAACAAAAAAACCGCCTGCTTAATGTTTTACGTATTTTGGATGGTATATATGACAATACAGTGTACTGAATGTTCTTTATTATATTTTAAAGAGCTAAAATGGCATTTTGTAACTCCTATCTAACATTGCCAGACTGCAAGTAGAATTGAAGTGTACCGTTACAGCTCTTAGTATAGTTATTTTTAAAAACGTGAGACAGTTTTTTGTATGTTTGCTTTTGGGGCTTCATAGTGAGGAAGGACACTGATGCTCTTATTTTGATCCCAGTTGTCACATAGTAACAATTACAGATATGTCACTTATGGAAATTCTGATGAAACTTATGTGAAATATTCTGGTTGATGGAGAGTTGTTAACCTGTTGATTCTTTTTCTTCCTTACAGGATGGTGTACTGGTGGATGAATTTGGATTGCCAAAGATCCCTGCAACATAAATGTTTCAAAAGCACAATGGATGTAATGAACTATACTTTACAAATCTAATTAAGATTTTTTTTTTTTTAAATCCTGGAGAACTTATCCTTCCAGTGTAACCTTAATATCACTACATCCTAGAATGCAGTATGAGTGGCTGGTGGTGTTCTTCCTTTGAAGAAAGTTGTTCTACTACTGACTTTTCTATTAATGGAAAATTTGTCACAATTCCCTTCAGTGGAAGCAGTCAGTGCAATGGGTTTTGATTTCTGTGTCTTATGGGCAGAAGTAATACGTGAAGAGTAGTGCTGGCTGTTGATAGCTGAGGTTTATTTTGACTTTGTATTATTTGTCTTTCTTGAAACTAAGACTACGTTGCTGCTTACTCTCTGTAAAATAGCTTCCTCATTATCGTGCTTCTTTGATAAAAGAATTGAAAGCAATTTTTAAATGACTGCAGTCTTGAGACTTTTATGCTCTTGTAACCATCTTGAAAGGTGTAATAAAGAGGGTTATCGCTAACGTTATGTATTCTCTGGAGACGCGAGCTGGTCCCTTTGTGGGGTGTTCGACGTCACCTGCCCCGCTCTTATCCCTGCCGCGTGCTGCTCCGCCCGAGGCGAGCTCGGGTTCGTAGCCCAGAAGCTCCCGAAGTGCCTCGCCGGGCCCCGCTCTCGCTGACGCGGTCACCGCTCGGTGACGCCGGTAAACCAGCAGCCCCGGAGGGGGGGGGGGGAGCGCTTCCCGGCGGCCTGCAGCACCCCCCAGCCCGGTTCCCGGAGAGAGGGGCGGGGCCCAGGACGGAAGTGACGCGCTACCGGCGCGCCCCGGCAGCACTGGACACCGGTTTCCTTGCGGAGGTGTGAGATGGCGGCGCCCGGAGCCCCGGTTACCGTAACCGTCACCTATAGTAAGAGCCGCCTGAGGGGGGGCGGGGGGCCACCTCCGGCCGCTGCCGAGCTGAGCGTCCTTTCCCCGAGCTGGCCCCGGTGCCCCTGCCGGCACCGTGCGGGTCGGGCCCCGACTTCCTTCTGCGGGCTCCTCCCGCCCCCGGGGCCGCTCTGCCCTCGCGCCGGCCGTTACCGGTATCCCTGCCGCGGGGGGCGGGTCTGTGGTGCCAGGAGCGGGCGAGCGGGCGGGAAACGCGCGGGCCCCGGCGCTGGAAGGCGCCCAGCGGCGGCCCGAAGCGAGGGAGGGTGTGTGTGTGCTTGTGCGTGAGGGTGCGGGTGTGCGTGTGGCTGCCTCTGGCACCCGCGGCTGCAGCTCCGCAAAGCCTCGAGGAGACGGAAAATGCCGGAGCTGCCGGCGGCTGCGGCTGTCAGCTGGCTGGCGGCAGCGGCCCCTGCCGCGGCCTCGGCCGGGCACGGCGCACCCTCCGCTTGGCCTGGCCTCCGTGCCGGCTGCTGCCGTGAGGTTTCATGGCTCTGCTGGCCACGTCTCCCGCTCCCTCCCTCCAGCTGAACCACTTAAGCTGATCCAGCAGAAGGAAAAACAAGTACAGCTTTTTACACATCAAGATGATGAAACTCGCCGCACAGGGGTAGATCTGCTGTAGGGTTGATGGTGGGAACAGGCGACAAGGCTGTCCTTGCCAGACAGCACGCAGCAGAGGACACTTTTTTTGGTAGCAATTTCACTGAAGTCGGCACTGTGTGTTAAAAGCAAGTGCTACCCAACGGGCTGTCATCCTATTTGTTGAATAAGCTTGAACGTTTGCAAGATTGCCGCAGAAAGGGGTGGCTTCGTCAGTGTGACAGCTGGGTGCTGACCTGATGAAATGGGTTACTCAAAGGCCAGCTAGCATGATTGAGCTTTTTTCCTTGGGAAGAGAAATAGGACAAGGGAGAAGAAGGTGGAAGGGAAGATGCGGTTAAGTCTGCATACAAATATGAAAAGTTACTGCAAAGAGGTAAGAATAGCCTGGACTCCACAGTTCTTAAAAATAAGATGGGAAATACCACAGTTAAATTTTAACAAAGTGGATCTATGTGAGGCAGTAGGAGAAATGAGAAGGATAGTAAGGTATTAAATCAGCAAGGTATTAATCAGCTGATTTTTGTTAACAAAACTAGTTATTTTTTATGAATTAATTTTTTAATTATGGAAAAATAAATTTTGCACCTGTGCCTTGTGCACTATGTTGGTAATGTTCTTTGCACCTTTAGAGCTTGCTGTTTATTTCTTCTTGCTCATTTGTGTTTTCAGACTGTTACTGTTTGATACATTATTTTGTGAAGAAGTTTCCTTTGTCACCTGACAGTTTTATGTAAGAGTCTTTGGTGAGGAACTTGGTGGAATGATCTGTTTGAATCTTCATGGTTCATGTGCTCCTTGATGCCTTCAGAGGCAAGTTTTAATTTGCAAAGATGACAGTAATGATATTAACATATTTATAATTCCAACATCTTGCTGTTAGCCAGTAATCGTCTTGTCTGAGAATGTTTGTATCTTTCCACTTGTTTTCTTATCTGGTAATTACTTTGTCACTAATGAACAGCAAATAGAAGGCATCCTTCATCTTGGAATTCCGCTGATTTGTACTTGTTACTGTCAGATGCTGGTTTACTAGTTAGCACAAATGTTTTTATTGAAGTTTTATGTGTGTGAGTGAAAGTGGGGAGAGATGGAAATAAGGATGAAGAAAGAGAATGGTAGTAGACCCACATGTATCGCTTGACAATCTACAAGAAATTGAACGGACCTCTTTTTTAAAATGTATTTAGGCTTTTTTAGAAAAGATTTTGGAATTTTGCACTAGTAGTTAATTTAAATTCATATTGTCATTTACTGAAGCTAACTGATAAGCTATGATACTAGTTCTAACCCATGAGGTATTTTTCATGGTGATTTCACTCTGCTGTGAATTTCCAGTAAATTTTTTGTTATAATCTGCCCAAAGTGGTACACCTAATTTGTAATTAAACCTGTTTCTATTGCTAGACAAACTTCATCCATTCTCTTTCCCATTTACTGTTTGTTTGTTTTTTTCTCTCAACTGCTGATAGACACAGCCCATACACAAAGCAGTTGTGTATATCAAAGCAACCTTTTGAAATATATTGAGCTTAGGACCTAATTTTTTGTGATGTAGTTTGGTTTTTTTTTTCCCCCAAAACAAGGTGGGAATAAAGTCTATTTATGGAAAATGGTTAGGGGAAAGTTTGTATAACATGATTTTGAGCCTAAAACCCTTTTAGATTTAAGAAATACAGTTGGAGCTTGCAAATTTTTGAGGCTACAGAGACTCTGGGAGGCTGGAACATTTTAAAATCAATGTTTCTAGCATTCTTTGTAAAAGATACATGCACTTCAAATTAGTGGAACAAGAATAGTTTTCTTTCCAGTATTTGTTAAGGAGTTCTCTCTTCTTGCAAAGTAAAAAAATGCCTATCTTCATTTCCCTTGCAGCCAGTGGTGGCTGATTCCTGTGAGTGCTTTCAGATTGACAGACCTCAAGTGCATGGGAGAAGGGAGTTATAGAAAGAGTCTATTGCAAAGCACAATTTAATATAGACGTACTCCTTTTTCTATCAACTTGCTGCCCTCTACATGCAAGTCATCTTAGGAAGTCTGAATAGGATGCTCCTTAGGTGGAAGATGACATACTGACTGAGATGTCTCTAAGTGGTTAAGGCTGCATATCAGCAGTATTATGGGGAGAAATAATTTTTGGACTGTGATAATTCTCAGGGCTGATGGAGGGGAGGCAGGGTAGACATTGGTCGCTTGCTTCTCATGTATGAGGAGTAGAGAGCAAAGGAAGTATTAAATTGTCTCAGATTCCCCAAAACTCATGCCATTAAAAGTTCCTACAGTAGGAAATGGAGTACATCATAAGGGTGTGGGCCTTCATGCTTTAGCTTGTGGGATGTCTAGACACTATGTACACACTTAAAAAGAGGTGGGGAATAACATTTAAAAATTTTCAGCGGAGATAAGACACTCCAAGAGGAAGGAAGTGCAATGGAATCCTTCGATTGAAAATTATGATTGTACATGAGAATAACTGATGGAAGAACTTTCTGCATTAATGGAAATAAATATTAGAAACAGATTCCCTGTAATATTCTAGGTAACAATAAGTATCCCTGTTACTCTGGTTTTTGTTAGGTAATGAAAAACACAATATTCAGGTTGCTTCCCAACAAGAAGATGGTGAGCCTACACTACAAGACATGGCTGTACTTATTGAACAAGTCACGGGAGTTCCAGTTCCTTTTCAGAAACTGATATACAAAGGTAACATATATCTGTCAATGTTTCTTATAGTTGATACGTTTCATCTTAGTCACTTTCAGGTGTCCATGTTTTGAATGTCTTCAAAAAGATGTTCTTATGCCACTAACTGTGTTTTAACTGTTTCTCTCCTCTCATTTTCTATTTAGGGAAGTCTCTGAAAGAATTGGAACAACCGTTGTCAGCACTTGGTGTTAAGAATGGTTGCAAAGTCATGTTGATTGGGAAAAGGGTAAGTGTTGCCTTTGGACTTTTTTTTTTTCCGTAAATTATTGTAATTTCTGTCAGTGATTCAGCTGTTCAACACAGAAACAGGTTACAGCAAAAACCTAATCTTGTAGGCCTGCCCACAAAGTTGAGTTCAGTGTCATGTGGTACTGCAAATAACTCTGCAGTTTGTACGTTCCTGAAATTGCAGTATTGACTGACTTCTGTCTAATCTGTTCCTTGTCAATGCTCATGAACTTTCTGTGTACTGGTGGCCTTATCTGTCCACCTTACTTTTCTGATTTAAAAAAAAAAAAAAGCTGTAGCTACTGAGTCTGCTGACTTATTATTTCTAATGAAATGACTTGTGGCTGGCTTGGGCAAGTATGGGACAAGGTAATATACTGTGATAGAAACGTTACCTCTACTTTAAAGATGCTAAGCTAACAAAAAAAAAATTTGCACTTTTCCTTTCTCCCTTCAAATTAATCTCATTTAATGTGTTTATATACATTGCCACTTTGACTATATTTGTAATTAATCTTTGGAAGACACTTACTTGATAGGTGTTAAAAGATGGAAAGAATAGCCACAGTGTAGTATGTATTTTGTATCAGCAAAAGCCTTTAAGTTGTATCACCACTGTTGCTGCTTTTTAGCTGCATATTTGTTCCATAGTTGTGAATGTTGTACTTTTGAATACACAGAATAGTCCAGAAGAAGAGGCTGAATTAAAGAAGTTAAAAGATTTGGAGAAGTCAGTGGAGCAAATAGCTAATAAGTTAGAGGAAGTTAATAAAGAGTTCACAAGTATCCAGAAGGTATGCCAGTTTTGTATCATTTTTTATCTTTGCAAAACAGTTTTGTATGTATATATATTTTTAAAAAGTACTGTTTCAGAGTTTCGTGTAGTAAATAATAGGCTGCCTCTTGTAACACCCAAGGGGCCTGTAAAATTCTTACTGAATTTCAAATGCTATTTATGAGTTTGCAAAATGGAGGCATGGCACTATTTGGAAAAAAGGTAAATATTGTTGCATATTGGATAAATTATACTCTTTAGATATAGAAAAACATAGAGCTCTCTTAAAGTCCAAAGAGGAATGTCTGTTACTCGTTTAATCTTTTAAGTAAACCTAGCAGAGCTTACATCTAGCATTTCAAGGTTTGATGGAATACAGGTTGAGATTGGAGTCTCTATTGTACTTGAAACTCCAAAATAGTAAAAGATGTTTTCTGCTGTAATGGATTGACAGATTTTTCTAAGCTGGGTATTTTGTAGGATGTGAAATAATTTTGCCTTTCCTTCCTTCTTTTTCATCCTCAGGGATTTTTAGCAAAGGATCTCCAAGCAGAAGCATTAAAACAGCTGGACAAGAGGATAAAAGGAACTGCAGAGCAGTTCATGAAGATCCTGGAACAGATTGATGTCATTGTGAGTAAATAACCACAGAAGAGGGTCAGATTCCAACAGAAACTTACTGTTAACAATGTATCTTTCTTGTAATTTATTTGATATTTTAGAATACTAAAAAAAATATTTTGGCTTTGAAAATTAGTTAACTGGTTTGCTCATTTTTTCTTCAATATCCAGCTCTTGTCCCTGTATGTCTCCAAAAGACTTCTTGGCAGGTCCTATTGCTAAATGATGACATTAATGCCTGTGTATGCATCCCCATTCTACAGAAGAGCTTCATTTGGGGCAGCAGCCTGTTAAGACTACATGAAATGGGTATCCTTTACTCAAGTTTTACCCTTTTAGTTTGTCTTGGCAAACTTTAATGTTAAACATCATGGTAACAGTCGAGGTCTGGAAAAAAACCACCAGATTGTATTCTACATTGCATAAGAACAAGGACATCCTGAAGACTGAAGAATTTTCTGGTCATTCGTATGTGGACTGACAGTGCTTTATTTGAGATGCCTGCATATTGAAGGCTGGATTCTTTCTGGGGTATTTCAAAGTGCTTCACAGTCATTAATGCATCATATCCTTACAGCATATTTCTAGAGTATAATATATATATTCCTGTATTCATGTAGTAGCTGAGAGGCAGGTGAAAATAAGGGACTTGTGCAGAGATCAATAAGAGGTTGTGGCAACTAGGGTATTTCCTTATTCTGTTTCTCTGTCTGCTGGTCATTCTCTGTAAGCTTCATTATATAATTATGTTGCATACTATGATCTTAATATCCTGCTCTGATGGAAAAATGCTGCTTTTCTGTGGTAGTGATATCTTTAGGTCTACTCCTTTGCACAGTGACCCTTTATGGAATTGTTTCAGAAAGATTCTGTGCAAATGCCTATAATTGGTGAACCAAATGTAGTTTAATTGATGGTTACTTTTAAAAAGTTCAGCAGCAGACTATATCATAGAGTAATAATTTGAATTTGCCATCATCAGATGCTATACAATATGGATGTGTTCCTAGGGATGGTGGGGAGCTCATGAACTTATTTTCTCCTTTCATATTTTGCACCTTTAATGGTAAAATAGCCTTTGCTATTTGTCATAGCCAGCAATTCTTAAACACTTTTTAAAAATTGTAATATGCTAAGTATTTTAAAGTCTTAAAATTTCTTTCTTTTCCTGCCTCATATAGAAGAAAATACTTTGCTGACAGTTCTTGAATGCTGTTAGACACACGGACTTTGTATAACTGATTCCCTTTTTGAAGTGGCAGACTTACTATGTGTTGTCATAAAAATAAGAATAAGGTGACGGCTTTTTCAATTGGATGGGATTAAAGCTGATACCTTTGATTTCTGATACTAAATCCTATTTAGAAAAAAGTCAGTACTTGTATCCTGGTGTATGGTTCTGGAACCCAGCAAGCAGTCCTGAAAAACCTTTTTCACTGTTTCCTAATTAACCCAAACTGAGTTTCCCAAGTTTACTTTTGATTCTGGTACTTTTTGACAGCTTAAACGGAAAGCATGCTATTACCTATCCAAAATACTCTAAATAGTACTGGACAAGGGACTTTCAGGTTTAGTACAAGATTTTGGAACACTTGTAACCTAGTGACTTCATGTTTAGATTTAGGAAATAATGTAGTCCCTGGGGCTCAGTTCTGTCTCTTGTGGAAGTGGAGCTGGCAGAGATAAAACTAATTATAATTAGTATCTTTTAATATTTGTAATAGTCGTTTGTTACTTTGTTGTATAAGAGCTTATGATATTGATGAGCCTCATTTTTTTTAAAGCCAGAAATAACAAAGGGTTTTTATTACCAGTGATTTTTTTTAGCTGAAACAAAACCGAGTAGTATAGGGAAACTGCTGTTCTTGATATGGGCTTAGGGTGGAAAATAAAAGGTATACTAGTGAGAAACTCCCAACTTCTGTGCATCTTCAACAGTGAGAACATAGTGTTGCTAAGAATGTTCACATAAACTTTTATAATATAATGGTAATCATCTGTACAAATGTTTTACCTGTTCCAAAAAAAATCATAAGTCTGGGCACTGTTCCACACACTCTGATTTCACATAGTTCCAAAAGGACAAAGCTGATAACATTTGCTCAGATGACATACATTAATATGTTGGGTAGAAGGAATGCAGAAAATGATGCAGTTGGCATTAAATTAAAAGCTGTGAGCATGTAACACTTCATGTCTGTTGCATTCCATGAATAGATTGCAGAGAAGATCAGATGTAGAGCTTAAACAGGGCTGGCAATGCCTGCATTACTAATGATACATTCTAATGATGGCGAGTGATTGAAGTAATGTGTTCATAAGAAGTTTATCCATCTTACAGTCTCTCCAAAAATCTGAAGTTGAAGTTAGCAGGACAGTTAACATACACCACAGCAGACAAAAGCAGTGTGTGTAGTCTGTTGCTGTATGTTACCCAAAGACACGTGGTAAACTTGCTAGCTCAGTTCTTTGCAACCAGAATGCTGTATCCCAGACTTTTTGAATTATGACTTTTTCCTTTAAATTCTTTCTTCTGAATCCTCACTGAGCGGGCATGCGTTTTCAGGATGCCTGTTCAGAGGATTCTTTGATATATTCAGGTTTTTGCTGTAAATTTAATATGTTAATTTCAACATTAAGCTGCATCAACTTGTTTATTTTACTGCAGAGTCTGCCAGAGAATTTCAGCGATTGCAAACTGAAAAAGAAGGGCTTGGTGAAAAGGGTTCAGGTGAGGGTTTTTTGGATTTTTTTGTTTTCCATTAATGCTGAGCACTTGTATACTAAGAGTTTGTGAAAATGAGAGCTCTTTAGAGCTTAGATTTTTTTCAATGTCTGTTATTACATTGGTATTTCTGATTACTTCCCTTTGAAAGGTATTTAATAGCTTTATAAAACAGCATACAAAAACAGAGATTTTCATAGTTCATGCTGTTTTCAAATAGTTTTTGTAATTTACGTTAGTGCTTGGCCTTATGGCTGCCTGACAATGTGAAGTAATTCTGATAACTTGTAAAGAGAACAGGATCATTCCTCTTTTCCCATATCTTGGTGGACTGGAGTAATGAATGAGGTCTGGGCACAAGGATGCAGTCAACTGTAACTCCTGCTGGACCTTGCTAGAGGAGTTCTTTAGAAAAGTTAGCTTTTATTGCAATATGCCAACTTTCTATGGAGAGGAAGTCTCTAAAGAAAAATCTGTACAGAAGAGCAGTTGTGCTTGGGTCTGGGTTGTTTAAGTGCTTTGCCATTGTTTGATGCTTATAAATTCCTAGGCATCGTTTCCTTAGAGACCTCGAACTGAAGGTTTGTTAAGAAATACTGCAATTCGTCCTTCCCCTCCCAAATTCAAACTTCCATAAATGAATGGTAATGCTATGCATATTGCTGGTTCTATTTGTATTATGCTAGATTCAGTCACAGGTTAGACTCTTGAAAATCATTTGTGAAAGTACCTTACATTCATATATGGAGTTGAAAGGTTTTGTCTTTTGCTATAACCTTATTAAATTATTTCCATTAATGTTTCCCAAATATTTTAAAATAGCCATCTGGTTTAGAGGAAGCCCTACCAAGAAGTACTTCATAGTAAAAATTATTTTTGCTACAGCTTTAGGGAAAAAGCCCTTTGTGAGAGAGACAAGTTCAGATAACGCAAATTGAAATGAAGATGATTGCTGGCATAGCTATGTTATAGGGGGCTCCGAACATGCTCTTGATTACATGTGCCTAACCAAAGCAGCAAAACTTTGTAATAGAAGTATGGCTATGAACATCATGGCAAGCTATAGAGCTCCCCTCTTGAGTGAAATTATTGCAGAACTAAGTAGGATTTTGTATAAGAACTGCTGTTAAAGCATAAAACAGACTCTGTTGAGCAGAGATCAGAATTATTGATGTGCTTTTATAGGCACAATGTTCTGCACCTGTAGGTTTTGAACCCTTTGAGGACTGCAGAAGAATCTAAGGGGTTTCAGACCAGAGAAGTCAACAACATTTTGTTTTTCCAGAGCCAGAAAATGATGGCAAGTTATGCTTATTATTCTTAAGTATTCATGAAAGTGAGGGGGAGCTATTAACTGCCTTGTGTTGCTGATAATCATACATCTTCCAGAATGGGGAGACAGATATAAAATGCCTGCAGCCAGCAACTGCAGTTATTACCATCTTGACCTTTTCATCCCTCAAGTCCTTACAGAAGTGAGTTGATGCTGGTTTAAGGGACTAGTTGAAGACAGATGATTCAAAACAATGTGATGGTTGAGAAGCATTCACCTGGCACAACAGTTTGCTGCTCTAGAGGGAAGGAATTTTCTTAGTGTCATTTTAATGTAAATAACCTTAAATATCTGGTTTGACTGCTAAGTCTAGTGCAGACGTAGCAAAGCTGAGTGCAAGAAGTGAATAGATAGTGGGAGAGTCTACACTGTATTTACACCCACTGGAATTGGCCTGAAAGAAATTATTGGCTTAAAGTGCTGGTGCATTGTGCTGTGTACAGCACAAGCAAAGTGACCAGTGGCTGTTGGCTCTTAATTGCTCCGTGTGGGTTGCTATATTTGTAAGAACTTGTGGGCAGGTTCTAAGAAAGCTTAAGGTGCTGTGGACTGCCCTTTTTGGAAAGGAGCCCTCTGTCTTTTGAGGCACACCAGCTACTCACTCATAAAGATGAGAGTTCTGTTGTCCTGTAGTCCTGAGAAACAGAAGAGGCCTTAGTTTAATGGAATCTTGCTTTAGATTTGACTGAGTGGGGTTTGTCACTCCCACCCTCAGCTACAGAAGTATGTGCTTTAGAAAGGAGTTTAAAAGTCATGTTCCAAAATGAAGCACTAACTTGTCTGAACCTTTATGATCCTTATTGTTTGTTTATGAACTTTGGATCAACTCGAAGTACTTCAGGGGCAGGACTGGTGAGGGTGGGCAACCGCGTTGTTGCGTTATGAAGTAATCATGTTTCTGTTGCATTCTGTGTAAACAGAATTGTGCATAAGCTATTATCAAAACTGAACTGGAAGATGGTTGTTGGGTTGCCTTCTTCAAATTCATGATTCAAACTGCAGTTCCTGTTCTGAAGAAGCATCTACCATCACTATAATTGCATCCAGGAGGATAACATTTGTTTCTTGTTTCAGGTTTTTCTTGCCCAGTGTGATACCATTGAAGGAAATATTGGTCAAGAAATGGACAAGCTACAGTCAAAGAATTTGGCACTGGCAGAATGAGGCATTGCCCTTCGGAATTAGGAAACATAATTGCTCTATGAGCAAGAAGAAAAGTTTGCTCTTTGTTTTGGAGCACATATTCAACTTTTTTTTTTTTTTAAAGCCCAGTCTGTTAGACTGGTACTAGTCAATTATTTCTTGCTGGTTGTCTTATTTGCCACTTGGTTAGACCTATTATCTTGAGAAGAAAATCCTTCCTGAAGAATTGCAGAAATAATCTTTGTGGTGAATTGTTATATATCTTATGGACAAATGTTTAGTGAACTAAGTTAAAAAGTTTGCAGTGATGGGCAATTTTGTCTGATGTATCTTTGAATTTATTTACAGCTGAAATCAAAGAAGGTCTATAATGGTACAAGTGCCATAAGTTGCAATTGTAGGACTTCAGCTTGATTGAAAAAGGCAAACTGAGACAACATCTGGGAAAGTCGAACATTCTAGTAGACAGTTCAGAGCAATAAAAAAAATACGCATTTGTATCTACTTAATGTTTGTATGCATTTATAAATATAAGAAAGCTTGACTATAAGGGAGTCGTACCTATTTTAGCCTTAAATTGTCATAATAAATGGAATGTACTGTAAGATGTATGGTACTTAATTTTGAGTGGTGCTTTAAGTTGTTACTGAGCTCCTTGATACGAATTTTTTTACATAGATTTCTGATGTACTGTGGTTTTTATAGCTTATTCTTGTTTTTATTATTTGTGTTCTGTTTTGATTTACATTGGGAAATGAAATGAGGTTACCCCTACTGCTTATATACCAAGGGGTCATTTCAAGCAACGTATAACTAAGGAGCTATTTTGAAAGGGTTTTTTATACTTTTTTTTCTGATTTCACTGAATTAATGATGCTATATTTAATGGAAAATTACAGTGATTATTTCTAGTGTGTTAAGATAATCAGTGAATTTTTATAATGTTACAAAGTGACACAACTTTGTTTTAGCTATGCCCTGTGACTGAGGGTTATGACTGATTCTTGCAGTCAGGTATGTGCCATGCTTAGCTTTCTCTGTTAGGTGAAAAATAAGCTTTTGCAGGTGATAGTAACTGTCAGCAGCTGCAGCCAACTTTCCATTTTTTAATGCAAAACCCATAGCTAATGTACTTATAGTGACAGTTGCGTTTTCACTGATGCTTCTGGTCAGTAGATCAGTCATATGCACAGTGGCTGGTGAAGTAGTGACTGGCAAGGATGCTGTTTCTGCTGGGGAAAAAAAAAAGCTCTTTTATCTCAAATGAGTCAGACTGAAGATGTTTAGAAAAGGCCCTTAGGTAGTGAGCCTTTATCCATATGTGACTGGTGTAAGATTAGCTGCTCTTTCAAGATAAAAGTAGGAAATATGTGTAAAAAAAGTTAACTTCAAATAAGTTATAAACCTTAAATAACAGTACTGTTATTAAAGTATTATCTTTGATGTTTGCAGTTGGAGGAGCATTTTTTTAGTGAAAAATGCCATTGGACAAATGAAGTGATAGCCCTGCATTGGAAAGGGCCGCTTGTATTCTGAAAATGCCTTTTGACCATACTAAGATTGGAGTTGCCATATTTTTTTACTGTTAACCAGTTTCTTTAAGGTTATATTTTTTCCATATGTAACTCTCTTCTCAAGATCTGTGGAGGATTTTAAGGTGTAAACTCCTAGGGAACTTGTCTGTCATAAGTTAGGAAATAGTATGTTTAGTATTACTGTGAATATTTTTTTCCTAGGCTACTAGTCTGGTCATGCTACATTTTCTCAGCACTTTAAGGTTAGGAGGAGGAAGTGTTGGTGGTTGCTGTTTTTGTGAAGCCCTGTCTAGCTTGGTGCTGCTTCTGGACCAGATTCAGCTGACTTTTAAACCACCAGCAACACTGTTGCATAATTCAGGGGATGCAAAATTACCTGCTTTCCTGTGATGGAAAAGATCCTTATCTTCTCAAGTGTAAGTCCTCTAATGCATTGAACTTTCACAGGTGCATGTATAATGAGCAAAGTACCCTCTTGTGCCTGTGAAGAGAACTGGGAGCTGTGGTCATGGCTGGTTCTGCGTCCATTTCTGCTGCTCTTTCGTATTTTTCTCTCTGGGGCAAGAACACTGAAGCTATAGGCAGACATTGTGTTTTGGATCTTTCCGTCAGTGGAAAAGGCTATTGACTTCAGCTGCTTCCCAGCACTGCTTCCCAGAAACTGCTGCTCCTTGAGATGTGCTCGTGTGACTGCATCTTCAGCCTGTCTCAAAGCCAGATGGGTTAATTTGAAGATGTTCCATAGTACATCATTTGATAATCTGGTACTTTGAGGCAAAGGGAGTGATGATCAACCTTTGCCACTAGCACATCTGGATTCACCAAAGTGTGGGTGTCTTAAGCTGAAGTTACTCTACAAAGGTAGCTCCTGGTATCGGTGTGTTTGGTTTCTAGGACAGAAGTAGTAGGTGTATGAAGACAAACGTTTGCAGTATAAAATTTCCTGGCTTCCAAATATAAAACCAAGTTGGATAGTTGTATTGAGTTATGCAGGACCTTCTAGTGTGAATTGACACTTAGTCTTGAAAGGGGAGCCCTACACTTCATTTTTGCATAATCTTAAATTTCAGTAAAAGCAAACCTCTGCTTTTGAGAAGTGCAGCAGACAACAGTTGGGGAAGGAAGGGGAAGGAAGGGGAGATTTTAAATATTATTCAGAATTTGTAAAGGTAAACATGGATCTAAATCAAGCTTAAGATATATTCTCACTGGTTCTGTAGTGTAGGTGTACTGTGATACCTATTTTGCTACTGAGTCAGTTTCCTGCCCCAACCGTCTTCCCTGATGATGTCAAAAGGGAAGTGGTTCCCTTTTGCCTTAGTTGCACTTACCCCATCGTCTTCCTCCAGTTGCTGTATTGCTCTGGCTGTGTTTACACACCTCGGATTTGCCATCCACGCAAAATGTCTTACCACAAAGACATTAATCTTTTATGGAAGTGGATATTGAATCACATGCTTCCCTGCCCCCTTTTCTCTCCCAGCTTCCTACAAGCTGTCGTGTGAGATGAACCAAAGCCAGCATTCAGGGAGCCGCAGAGTCCGGAGCTGTGGGATGGCTGGCTCTCTGGGAACACCGTAAAATACGCTGCTCGTAGTGGCGTCCTCTGTGACCAAGTCCTCCTGAAGGTAATGTCACTGTAAGCCTGGAGTAATGCTTTCTTGACTTTTAATGGTTGCTCGTGGTTTGGAGTGGAGTACTTGGCACTGTGGAACTTAGGGCTAGATATTTTTTTAGTTAACTTATTTTATTGTACTCTCGTAAAAGAAAAAGTGAAAATAAAATATGGAAAGTTATCTGCTGTCCTTGGTCATGATGTGGTGACTCCGTGCTGTAGGTGTTGTGCTGTGAGTGGGCTGTATGTTAGTGGGGACAATGCATGCTGCGCTCCCTGTTGCAGGGAGACAGGCAGCAGTGGTGGGAGGGGACAGCCCCGGGGGCTGCGGGGGGCATGGGGCTGGGATGTTCCCGTGACTGACAACAAGCTGAGGCTTAAAGAAAAGCTGGTTTTGGAGGGTTATTTTGTTTTGTTTTATTGTTTTTTTTTTAAAGGGTACTTTTGTCGGTTGTGTTGTGCATTGAGGGGTGTATGGGATGTGCTGGGGCTTGGTTTGGTTGTTGGCTTTTTTTTAACTTCTCTTGGGCACTTTTTGGGGATTGTGTTCCGAGACAGCCGACAGCTGGACGGTGGTGTCGCTGGTTGCAGTGGTGTTCCCAAGGCTGAGCGCCGGGAAACCCTGATTCAGCCGGAGACTTTCACTCCACCGCTGCGTAGGGACTACGGGTTTCTCTTCCCCGCCCTGCTGCGGGCAGGGGGCGGGGCCCGGGCTCCCGACGAAACCCCGCCCCTGTCCATGGCTCCGCCCCCGTCTGGGGGCGGAGCTCACTCCCATCCCCGGCCGCCCGACGCGCGCCGCGGGGCGGAGCCGTAGTCCCGCTCTGGCCGCCGGCCCCGCCCTTCCGCTCCGCTCGCCGGGAGAAGATGGCGGCGGGCGGGGGGCGGAAGCAGGTGCGGCAGGAGGAGCTGCGCCGCCTCATGCGGGAGAAGCAGCGGCAGAACGCGGGGAGGAAGCGGATCGACTCACCCTTCGCCAAATATCCTCAGCACCGCGCTCCCTGGGCCTCGCCTCGGGGGCTGGCCCGGCGGGGCGGGGCGGGTGGGAGAGGGTGGCTGTTGCGGGGCGGGGGTCCGTGGGTCCGCGCCGCAGCGCCCGGCTTTCCTTAACGGCGGCCGCCACGTACAACAGCCTGGGACACCTGAGCTGCGCGCTCTGCAACGCGCCCGTCAAGAGCGAGCTGCTGTGGCAGACCCACGTCCTGGGCAAGCAGCACCGCGAGGTGAGCGGCCGCGGCGGCCCGGACCGGCGGAGCGCGGGATGGGGCCGGTGCGGCGGCGTTCCCGGCCGCCCGCGGGCTGGGCCTGTCCGTTTCCGCTGCGCGCGGGCGGGACTTATGCCGTTCGGGAGTGACAGGGCAGCCGGTGAGGAGGAGGAAGGGCCGGCGGGGTCACGGGGAGGCCAGGGCGTTGGTGCCTTCGGAGGCGCACGGGCACCGGCACCAGCGCAGCGTCAGTCCGGTTCCGGTGCCGTACGGGCCGTGCGGCTGCGGAAAAGCCGGCGCTGGAGAGAATCGTCCGTGTGTTTCCAGGGCCGTGCTGTTCAGGTGAAGCCGTCCCCACGTTAGCGACAGCTTTTAACTGTCAGTGGTCTGCAGCTGGGACATGGAAACCCCCCTGGGTTTGACTTTACAACCTCCGAGTTATCAAGCGACAACTTACACGTCGTTAAGAAAACATGCTTTTTTTTTTTAAATAATTTAGCAGTAAAGATAAAGCATTTGCCAAACAATTTCGGGGAGCCTGTAACTTGGATGCAACTTTAGATCAGACTTCTTTATCCTTTTAAATTAGGCTGCTGCTTAGTGGAAACTGAGAGATTGCATTTAATTCTACAAGGAAAAGACCAAAAGACCTGAGGGGTTCCTAGTTAATTGCCCACATTTTGAGTAGATAATTGTGGCAGGGCACAGTGACATATCTTTAATGCTACTGTTCTGTTTTATTTTTAGAACACTTAATATTCCAGGACCTTAGGGTGAATCCAGCCTTCCTGCTCTTTCCTCCAGTGTTTTACTGCTGTAAATATCACTGATCTTAGTCTTCCTTTCTCACTTCCTTTCTCACAGCCTCCCTTGTGCAACTGTCAATTCCTCTGCCCCCATGTCACATCATTCAAGAGGCTACTGGAAACATTGGTCTTGGTTTCAGTGTCCGTGATATCTATTTCATTGATCTTGTTCTAGAAAGATGTTAGCTCACTTCAATAAACTGTTCTAAAAGTGCTGTATTTTAAGTTGCGATCTAAATGTATCTGCTAAGAAAGCTTCCTGAATTTTGTACTTCTTTACAGAGAGTTGCAGAATTAAAAGGCACAAAGCAGACAGCAGCTGTTTCAACTGCTAGCACATCGTCTCATCCTGTCAAGAGAAAAACTGTTGACACAGAAAATACAGAGTTAAAGAGAGTAAAAGGTAAGGAGAGAAAAATACGTATCAAGCACTTGCCAGAATGTAACCATGTAACATCTTGAATGTTCTTGGTTTATTTTTTTCCAGTGGAAATGAGTGTGAATGCACAAGCCTGTTAACTTAATGTCAGCCTGTTGCTGCTGAAAAGGGAAAAAGTCTGTTGGGCTCTTTCCCTGTGAGTTCATTGATCAGAAAACTGCTCTTTTGGTACCTAGTTTTCTTCTGGGTCATTTGGTTAAATTAGATCATGGAGCTGCAGGCTTGGTCCAAACAAAACCTTAAACAGTGTGAGTTAAACAGTAGAAGCACTTGCCCAGAAGTGGTGTTATTGCTTTTCAACCACTTGTTCACCTCAAACCATGCGTGAAAGTTCATGCTAGAGGAAAGATAGTAAAATTTTTTACCTTGGTGCTACTGCACATGTCAATATATGAAATATATGAAAGTGTGCATTTGTGAACTTGCTGCTGTAGTAGGAGTCTGTTGCTTTTAAAAATATGAGTTGTAAGAAGTGACTGTTGACTGTTATACAGGTACAAACGAAAAGCCACATACGTCTACATCTGGGTAAGTAGATCTTATTTTTTTGTATCTGTACCAACTGCTGCCTTCTCACCCTGTTCTTCCTTGTCTCTGCTTCCTAGCCAAGGGTAAAGATTCAGAGAATCAGCAGATCCCCGCTTCTGCTCATTTTCTAACATGGGTGTATATTCCTGAATGTGGTAGCATCTTCCTCAGTGCAGATGAGAAAATCATGGTATTGAGTCTAGAGTCTGTGACAAAACAGAAATTATTTTACTGTCACTCTCAGACTTAAGGATTAATACGTGGTAGTATGCAGTTTGCTAGAATGAAAATAACTAGATTGTGGCATGCACTCTTAATCTTTAATGCCAGCATACTGCAGAAGAAAGAGTAGTCTGAAATTAAGAAAGATTTGAAATGTACATTTAAATTATATTTATTCACCAAAACTACTAACAAATGCCATCAACAGATCTTTATTAAGATGTTTTTGTTACTTAAAATTTGTGTAAATGCCTATCTAGCAGGTGAACTGTCCGAAATACAGTGTAACTGACTTCAGGGGATTGGGTTAAGTATCTTACTGCCACTAAAAATTTCTGTCAGAATTTGGATGTCTTTGTGGGGTTGGTAGATGTCACACAAGGCCTGCAGGTCTCCTGTATGTGTCTTCGAAGGATAAATTATTATTACCTTGCATAGATATTACGTGCAGTTATCGTGACACTGGAAGACACTTACCTTGCAGAAATTTTGATTGTGTGTGCAAAATTAACAGTTGAGAGGTTTGTTCATTATTAAACTCATTGGTATGATTATTTTAAAATATAACCTGGAAAAATGTTTTGACTTGGAGGCCTGTGGCTATTCTAAGCAAATCTGGGTTTTCTCATTGCTGAGCCTGTGTGGTTCTTCTAGGCTGCAGTTCTGAGCAGGAGTAGGTACCCAAAATAAGTAGTAAGTGGCTGTGTTAATACATGAAGGTTATCAAGGCTTACGTGATGTTCGTATGACCACTGAACTATGAATTTTGTATTTAATGTGTTCACAACAGGGATACTGATGCAAATAACTTTGAATGCAGAAACAGAATTACCTAAGCTGCTGTTCCTCCAAATACACTTTGTTATGGGATATTTTTATTAATGTTTCTGATACGGAATATTCAAATACAAAAATGGAACTGAAATGTGTTTTCAGAATTAACCTGAGCATTTCTGGGGAACTTCAAACGAAAGCAACATGTGCTGCCTTCAGCCAGGGTTTTACCCCAGCAGCTGCGCAGTTTAGGGTATCGCACAATATGTAAAAGATTGTATTGCTCACAGATTGAATGGGCTTTAAATGCTAGGCTGTAACTTACTTATTTTTGTGAAGGTTGAAATAGTTATGTTGTGTGTTCTTTACTAGGCTGCCAGCAGATTTTTTTGATGAAACAGAGCAAGATGGTGCAAATGAACAGCTTTCAAAGGGTCCAGGTCCCAGTTTATTGTCGGGAAATTATGATGATGATGATGAAGAAGAAGAAGAAGAAGAAAAGGAGGAACAAGATCAATCAAACAAATCTTCTGTTACGCATAAAACTGAAGTTCCACCTCCAGCTCAAGAAGTAATTGCTAATTCTCTGCCTGCAGGTAATGCTGACTGAAATAGGAAGTGATTCAGTAAGGAGAAGCTGTGCTTTAACTGATGATGGAAGGGGTTTAATTTATTTTTCTAATCATTGTTATTAGCCTGTTAGGATAGAGAAAGTAGAGAAAGGTGATTCTTTGCTCATTTGTTATTGTGTGGTATTTTCTCAGCATGCTTACTGATTTTATGTTCTAATTGTTTGAGGCTGTCAAGTGAAATAGTGTCTGGCTGTTCTTCCCTTGATTCAGTAAGGTATTAATTGAAATTCCAGGTCCTGCACTTGGGTCACAACAACCCCATGCAATGCTACAGGCTTGGGGAAGAGTGGCTGGAAAGCTGCCCAGCAGAAAAGGACCTGGGTGTATTGGCCACCTGAATATGAGCTAGCAGTGTTCCCAGGTAGCCAAGAAGGCAAATAGCATCTTGGCTTGTATCACAAATCCTGTGGCCAGCAGGAGTAGGGAAATGATCATCCCCTGCAGTGGGCACTGGTGAGGCTGCACCGTGTGTACTGTGTTCAGCGTTGGGTCCTTTAGTAGAAGAAAAGACATGGATGTGCTGGAGCGCATCAAAACACAACGAAGCTGGTGAAGGGTCTGGAGCACAGGTCTTTTGAGGAGCAGCTGAGGGAGCTGGGGTTGTTTAGCCTGGAGAAAAGGAGGCTGAGGGGAGACCTTATCGCTCTCTACAACTACCTGAAGGGAGGGTGTAGCGGGGTGGGGGTTGGTCTGTTCAACCAAGTAACAAATGATAGGACAAGAGGAAATGGCCTCAAGGTATGCCAGGGGAGTGCATTAAAATGGATATTAGGAAAGAATTCTTCACCAAAAGGGTTGTCAAGCATTGGAACAGGCTGCCCAGGGAAGTGATTGAGTCACCATCCCTGGAGTCAGGGTTAGCTTTACAGTTGGACTCGATGATCTTAAAGGTCTTTTCGAACCAAAATGATTATGTGATTCTGTGAAATTCCTGTTTAGTCAGTGTTTTATAAAGAATCTTGAACAGTTCTTCTTGTTCATAGCCTTCTGTCCTTTCTTACAGACTTCTTTGACAGTAAAATTACAGCTGCTCCTATAGTCTCCCATTCAGGATCCATACAGAAAGCAGAGATACAAGAGAAGGTAGTGGAAAGGTAAGCAGTCAAATCAATTATTGATAGATTTGGGAACTGTAAATAAACATTACTCTTCCAGGAAATACAGACTGTGATCACATAGAAATCTGTCATATTGTTAACTTGTATTCAGAATAGTCTGTATATACATGAGCTTCTGTCATTATTTTGGACAGGTATTTCCCACCTGAGGAGCAGGGTAAGAGATGAAGCAATGCTATACAGTGTCTGCTAGACATCTCTAATTGCAGTTTGTAACACAGGACACATTTGAAGCTTAATGTCAACCACTGCTTTTAACTGTTTAAAGAAAACCATTTGCTTGTTCTGTGCTCACTGGAGCACTGTTTAGACAGGGGTTTAGGCTTCAGAAGCAGAGACTGTGCTGTTAAAATGTGTGAGTGCTCAGCACATCATTGGAAATAATAGTTTAAGAAGCCTAAGCTATAGCTCTTGTTTGACAGCAAGGTTTGAACCTGTCTGCAGTTCCTTGTAAGTTAGATAAGACCAAACTGAATAAACAAGTTTGGTGGTTGTACGTAGAACTTGGGATGTAAAAAAATCTTGCTGCATTTCTAGATCCTTTTATAAAAGATTATGGATTTTATTCTTTACTATTTTTAACTGTATGATAAAGCAGGTTGTAAAGTGTTAACTTGGGATAATAGTAATCACAACTTTCAGGAAAGAAAACACCGCTGAAGCTTTGCCAGAAGGTTTCTTTGATGATCCTGAAGTGGATGCAAAAGTAAGTGATCTGCTTATTTTATGCTGCTGGATTTATTTTTGCCAGTTGTAAAGATTTTCTGAGTAGTGAAGATGCTTTTCCAGGTAAGTAGTCATACCAGAATATGAGAAAATGACTGAACTGTTTTGGTTTGTATTAATTAGAAGACATGAAAAAGGACAGAGAGGGGCAGGAAGAGTTTGTTAAGTCATCTTTCAGAGTGTATTTTTGATTGTGGTTTCTTTGTGGCTCTTAAAACTAAGGAAGTGTTACTTGTTGGCTAAAACGCTGGGCTGAGATTTGGACAATCCACCTGCTTGTTATTTCTATTTCTTTGAGTCACTCTGGGAAAAGCGCTTCACTGAATTACACATCCGATTCTGCCTCTGAATTAAAGCTACAAAAAGTTTTCTAATGTCCTTCAAAATACCATGTTGAAAAGCGTTAAGAATCCCAGCGCAACAGATTATATGGATTCGTTAGAATGAAATAGGTAGATTGTGGCATGCACTGTGATCTCTAGTACTGGTGTACTACAACAGTGATCTTGGTTTTCAATCCTTGTCTTTTATTGCTATGTGGTTTTTTTGATGCTTGATGGAAAATAAAAGAAAGATGCACAATCAAGGTGTTTCACAAAAAAACCACAACTAAAAATTTGGGATTTTGATCAAAATCATTAATACTTTCTTCAATTTGCACAGTACCAAATGATGACCGAAATAAACATTGTTTTTTTGGTAAAATTTACCACAGATTTGATGACTTTCCTGCTTCCTTTATCAAAATAATAGTTTTGTAGGCTCAAAGTATTATTTTATTTTCCTTGAGTATATTTCCCTGTTTTTTACACTGTGGAAGGCTGCTGATGTATTTAAATTGTATTCTGAGGTCGTACTGTGACTTCTGATGTGGAGACCTTCCAAATAATACCTCTTTATGTTCAGTTAGTTCCACTGTCACAATTACAAGCTTAGGTGTCTCTTATTTGCTCGGACAAGACTCTTTTGGCACCACTCATGCCCACGTGTTGGCATATGTGAATAATTTTTAATAATGACATTCTGAATATTTAATTTTGTAGCTGAAAAAGATGCCGGTCTGTTGTTTGTTTGGGGTTTTTTTGTTTGTTTGTTTGTTTTGTTTTTTTTGCATATGACTAATTGGTCTGTTACACTTTTCAAATACTTGATTTCACCGTGAGTTGGGAAGCTTGTACAAAGCGGGAATGCCTGGCAGGCAAAGGAGAATCTGCTTCTATCTGTGAGGACACGGGTTAGTGATCTTTGTTCTGGTCACTGCCTCAGCTGATAAAATTTACAAGTGGATAAATCTTCCAATAAGTTCTTCCTTGAATTGCTTGCAGGTGCCCTTCTTTTTAATCAGCCCTAAGTTTAGCTATATTCAGGGGAAGGAAAATGTTTGTGACATAGCTTATATTGTAATGGTTGCAGTTGGAATCATACACAAAATAATTATTTTTAGAATGAACAGTGAGCTTTTTGGAAGGAAGACTGTGGGCTTAAAAATGTTGGTTCTTTACATCAGGTATTTATAAAGTGTATAAATTCTGGATTAGATAAATATTTCAAGGAAAAAATAAGATATTTAGTGTTTAAATTTATTGTAAGAAATACAAATAATTATGAATTACAAAAGACAACCACAATGCCTAATATCACAGTACATACACACATGATAGAAATAATCACAGAACAGAAAAATGAAATGATGACTATTACTTCCCAGTACGTAGTTTGCTTGGAAGCTTCTAATTTATTCTATCAACTTAATTAATACTACTGGATTTTATATAATTGTTCAGGAACAAAACGTACCAAACTATTGTCTTTACCATGATGTTGACTGATGTGTTACCAAAAGAGAGCAATGAATAAAGGAAAAATAAAACTAATGCAAAAAGAGAGTGTAATGAATTATTCTGTTCAAACTGCTTAGTTCTCTTAGCTATATAATTTCCCCCTAGTCCAGATAATCTGTCATCTAAGATATGTTACATGATGCATCTTCCAGTCTTGGACTGTGGAATTTTTGGTTACAGAAGTAGGTTATCTTGTTTATTTGCTTGTACTAAAAGCACAATCTGATTTTGATTACCTTAGCTGTAGATCTTAAACATATTATTACAGCTACTACTTTTTCAGTCTTCTTGTCTTAGAAATTAATGCTGTCTACCACAGAAGAAAAAGCTTTGCACGTCATTAAAAATTATATATAGCTGCAGTATTTCTTCTGTTAGCCAACAAAATTGGACTAGATTTGAAATATAGTCAGACTATAACACCAGTTAGACTAGTGACTGAGTCATTTAATATTTAATGTCATGCCAAAAGCAAATAATTCACTGCTTTTTGGCTTGTGAGATAGCTACTAGATACAATTGAGCAGGAAATTTACAGAAGAATTTAAAAGTTATCACCTGACATAGTGAAATTACAGACCATCAAATTAATGGACTTAGTCACTTTTTTTAATCCAAGCATTCCACACCATCAATTCTTAGTCAGTTATTCTTTAATGCTCCAGTCAAGGATGTTGTTTTGATCCAGGAGTAGAGTCAGATTTTTCCTCAAACCATTGTGCAGCTGCACTCTCTTATTCATATACATTACTTAAACTGAAGTACGTTGACCTGACTTTTCTGAGAACACAGCATAATTTGTCCTTTTTCCCCAGGTGTTTTATAGTGCCCCAAAGAGTCACTAGACATACATTGTTAATAAGCCTGTTATTTCATGCTCCTTAGGTGCGAAAAGTTGATGCTCCAAAGGATCAGATGGACAAAGAATGGGATGAATTTCAAAAGGCAATGCGACAGGTCAACACAGTAAGTAATGGAATCTATTTTTATTGATTCTAAATACTATACACAATAAGGAAAACAAGTTTCATGCAGCTCTGCAGAGTGACTGACATCTGCATTTGTCAGTTGTTTGTTGCAATGCATTGTATGGTTAAATGCACTTTATAAATGAGCAAAGGTTCCTTCTATTTTCCACTTAAGGGAAATGAGGCTGAAAAAACTTTTGATCAGGTTCCAGTCATCAATATATATCTAGTTACATTTGTTAGATTGTATTTAAATAAGATAGCACATACCTCAGATCAGCATCTTGTATCCAAACAAGACAGAGCCCAAATAATTGTGGGCCCTTTTTTAGATGAGATATATTCATATTTTAACATTGAAACAGAATAAAACACCATTCATTTGTCTTGTCTTTTTCAAAAAGGATCTATAAAGTATAGGTAACCTGGGTTTTATGGTTAATTTAAATGTACTGGAAAGGAACTCAGAATTTGGGAAAGTGACAAAAGATTTTGCGCATGAGAGATAAATTGGCCACAATTTTTCTGTACTTCCATTTTTTACTGTTGAGCATTGCATGGAAAGTCTTCCCAGAACAGGTTTTTATCTGCCCTTTTGTACAATATAAAACTGTCACTAAAGATACCTGGTGTTCTCAATCTTCCCCTAGAGTATTTGCTATTTTTAAACTTTTAATAGTAAATAATTGCTCATATGTCAACTGCTAAGAAAAGTGACACACAAAAAAACCTATCATTGCTCATTTTAAAGTGGTCAGCACTATAAACAGAGCAAATGTTCATACAAAAGCAGTGGTGGATACATTTTGCTAGCATTAGCCATTCAGATAATTCTTCAGCTTAGAAGGAATCTTCTCAGTTATGCGTGGACCATTGATTGCATAGCATCTCCCAGACATTCAGATTTGAGAAAGTATATGCTGAAAAAAATAACAGGTTAGAAACACTTCGGGATCTAGTGGGAATATTTAACCAGTACTTTCAATAAGCTTGTGTAATTAAGCCCTAACCATTGGGATATAGGTCCTATTTCAGCCTCAGACTTCAGATGCCTGTAGTTTGTTTATGCTCAGTTTTAAGTGGTAGTGTATTGAAAAATTTGAAAGGTTAACCCCAAAGCAGCCAAACTACTTTTAACTTTAAACATTTCCATTCCAAATTAAACAAGATCAGCTTTCTTTCTGTATTTGCCTCCAGAGTCTTTAGTGAAGGTGGGGGTGTACATATAGGAGATTGACATTGACTTGAGGTAGAGGGGAGGAAGGGAAAGCACAGACATCAAAAGGAACAACAGTGGAATTCAGGATGAGGGTGAATTTTCTTAGAGCTTTTCTGGTTTAGGTTTCAGAAGCAATAGTGGCAGAAGAGGATGAGGAAGGACGACTAGAACGTCAGATTGGAGAAATTGACGAGCAGATGTAAGTAGATCAATTTTTCCTCAAATTTTCTGTTCTCCAGCAGTAATGGATCACTGTTTGACTAGAGTGATGAAAACATTTTTAATTTTACTCTTCTGTGATACTGCCTTTCATTAATCACCTAATTATTTGAAGGAGAAAGACAGACTCCCTCAAATTGCAGAATGATTCCTCATAAAAACATGAATTTTAGGGCAAAGTTTTGTAATCATTTGCAAAGAGAGAATGTACTAGAATCACTGAAAATACAGCAAGCAGACATGGGCAAAATAAAGCAATAGAAGGCAAGTTCCTTGAACAAACTGTCCCCCTTCCCCCTGTCAAATGTCTCAATTTGTATTTCTCTGTGAATTCTTATTTAGGTGGAATTCATGTGAACATTTTTTAAAAAAACAAGGTCAGATATCCTGCACTGCAATTAAAATTTTGATAATGAGTGTCCTATTTTGACCATCCATTTGCTATACTGAAAATGCTCTGTTCTGTGACTAACTCTCATTGTTTCTAAGAAAAGTTTACTGAACAGTTTTGTTGAATGATGCATTTCATTACATGAAGTAGGTTTATTTGTTTTGTTGAAATGGTAGGTGTAGCAGTTGGGTAAGCATTAGTCTAAACTCTTAAGTAACCTGAAATACAGCTTTGTGGAACAGATTGTTACCATTACCATGTAGCCTTAACACATTGTTTAACAGTGTTTATGGCAATACTAGGGATTGAAAAGGAAAAGATGGTTTTGATTTTAATGAACCTTGCAACAAAATGATGCTAAAAATTAAAGCAACACTTAAGCCACCTGGCCAGATTTACATGCGACATAACCAGCACATGAGAACAACGAGGTTGGGGTTCAAACAGCGCTTTGGTAGTACAGGGACATCTTTTAACAGTTCATACGGAGTCAGCTTGAGCTAAACCTGGCTGTCTTTAAGCATTTATTTTTATCAGTAGCTTAGGATGCTACAGTATATAGAACCAACTTCTGAAATTTGTAGAGAATTTCAAATTTGTTACCATAATTATTTTTCCCAAATCAAAAGTTCCAAATAGCTTTTTAAAACACTTGTTTTTGTAGTTTTGTCTTCTGAATGTGTTTAAATGCAAGCTATTTTGAATTAAATGCAAAATCAGTTAATTCCAGTGATATTAATGTTTTTCTTAGCCTTCAAATCTTCAGCTGTGACTGCCTGTAAGTAATTGTATTGCAGACATGCAAAGGGAAACAGGATCCAGATAATAATCTTTCCTTGTTGACTCTTCCTAGCAAATACGAATGAAAGAAGCAAAGATGTATTTAAATCAGGCTGATAATACTTGGCATTTTCAACAAAATACCATGTTAAAGTGGCTAGAATAATTGATATAAAACATATTTCAAGGGCAGAACATTTTAAGCAAGTGGAAAACTGAAACCTGTAGATTCTGTTTAATTAAAATTTTCCTTTATAGCACACAGTAAGCAGATAAAGGATCTGAACACCTGTGCTGCTTGCTTTCCCCCCTGCCTCCTTCCCCCCAGATATGCCACCACTAAGTTATCAAAATTGATAGCCAATTGATATCTCACCTTTCTAGCATATATGAAAACCATAAGTGGAGCAAAGAATGGCATATCTTCTTGTGTGGGAATGGATATTGGTTCTGTGCTTTTTAAAAAATGATTTATGGTGGTATTGCAGCTATTAAATATTTGGATTAGATCTGTTTGCTAGAGAATTGACAACACGTCTCCTCTGATCTGTTTCTACTTGATTAATACAGAGAAGGTGCACTGACATATTGAAAGCTTATTTTTTAATTATATGGGAAGCTGTGGAGCTTTTTTTATGCAAAGCTGGAGAAGCAAAATCCAACACTGTAGAAAATTCAGTTGATGTGTAAAGGCCACAGGTATTAATAGGTGGTTTCCTTTGTTCAACAGTGAATATTATCGCCGTGTTGAGCTTTTGCGTAACCGTCAGGATCTGATGAAGGAGAAGTTAAAGGAAGCCATGAGGCTAAGAGCAACTCAAGAGAAAGAGGATGAAGCTATTGGTAGTGAAGATGAAGAAGAATTGCAGGATTTGCTGTCTCAAGACTGGCGGGTGAAAGGGGCTTTGTTGTAGCATTTCTGCAATGTGGTGGCAGTCTCTTTATCTGTGATGTTACTTCCATTGTTAGAAGTGAGACACTTTCGTTAAATATTTATTTAAAGGGGACTGTGAGATGGTAAAGAACCAAGTGTATTAAAAAAAAAACAACAAACCAACCCTCTTCGTAGATCTACAATGTTGTATTACATGCTGTAAAAACTGTATATTGCAAATGTTTTACAATTTTGAAAGTACCTTTCCTATTAAAATTATTGCTTTTCTGTCAGAGGTATTTTAATGGCATTAATAAGTAACTGAAGAATCTCTAAGGTTTTGGAAGCATTAGCTATACCTGGTAATTTTTGAGACTTGGATTATTGTGTATAGAAGCAAAGAACTAGCAAAAGTGATGGTGTATAGAGCTTTCCCAGATTGGAGGGTTAGGGAAGGGAAAATATTATGCATTTATGTTATCTTAAAATTTATAAGTGCTCTTCCATCCATTGCCCAAGTTCCCAATAAAAGATGTACTTTTTTTTCAGGATCCATTAGAATTTTTCTGTGTCTGTAAGAGCCAAGCTCAGAAATGCTGAGCTACAGCTTCTTCACAGTGTAAGTTCTGTGATGTGCCATAGGCAGTGCTGAATATTTTTCTTTATAGTATCTTGTTTTACTTAGTGCAGTACCTCACATTTCAGGGGTGAAAACACAATGGTTACATATTTGCATAACTAAATGAAAAGGTGACAAAATGCCAGAGAGGAAGGTACTGCACTGGAAACTGATGAGGTAAAATAAATTTATCTAGCTGCAACTACTGGAAGTTTTGTTAAGGTATTATCTTACGGCACAGAGAGCATCTAAAATTGATTTCTGTTTTGATAAAAACAGATGAAGTAAAATCAAGCACCAACAAACTTGACAAGACTGAGACATGGAAAGCAGAACTACCCTGAGCGCTGGTAAGTGTCTTTTTTTTAAATGCATTTTTTTTTTTTTACTTTTGCGAATCTTATCATGTCAGGTTTGCTGAGGACTTTTGAAAAATAGGAGAAATGTGTGGTTTAATTGTTATCAAAAAGTAAAGTTGTGAAGGAGCATCTTAACTTTCTCCTGTTTTTTCAAAGATTCTAGTTTTTAAAACAAGTTGGTGAGGCTTTAAAGGGAGAAAATAAGCTTTGTTCTTATGACAGCATTCTAGATACTTGCCTCAAAGATGCTTATTAATCAAGCAATAAATAGAAAAACTAAATGCTACATGTTTGATTTGCCTCTTTTGGAAGAAAGATCTGATTTGGTGGGAGCCCTTTCCTTATTGTGAGAAGCTTTTTACCATTCCTGGTTTCCATATTCATTGGGTTCAGCTCTTTATATATGTAAAGCTGTCAGAATTCAAGCAACTGTTCTTAGCAGTTTGGTGCATCCATTTATTCCTGCTCACATACATTGGCTTACAGCTGTTGGTTTTTTTGGTTGATTTAATAGCCAGGAGTGTAAGTTACTGTTACTTCTAAAATGTTTGACACATCACTGCAGTCTCAGCTGAATTAGTCCCGTTGAAATAGCAACATCTGTGACTTAATAAAGAAACATTCAGAGAGTACTGAAGCAAATAATGAATTCTTTGACGAGTTGGAGAAAAGTTAGGCCAAAATAGAACTAAAATTCCCTTGTTTAGCGTGAAACATTTGAATATCAATGCATAAGGTGCCTGTCATGCTGCAGTGAAAGAGCTCTAGATCCATTTTTCACTATATAAAGAACTTTCAGCTATGAGGGGGCTACAGTATTAACAGGTGGACAGTGCTGTTTACAAACACAACAAAAGGCACCGCTCCAGTTTCACTCTCAGAAGAGCTAAGCTAATTTTCTAACTGTTCTGCTTATCTTTCCTTCTCGCTGACCTCACTCACCAAGGCACACTAGCTTGTCAACACTGAACTTGCAGCCAAATGCGGAGTGGTTCTGATGTCAGAGAAACAGATGTGGCTAAAATCAGGTCACAGACATATAATACACATTTTTACAGTATATAAATGTTAATCTTTAAGTTTTTAACTTACTCTTCCATTTTGTACTGATATCTGTAACTTTCATTTTGTATGCAAATCTGCAAATTGTAGTGTCAGACGCTGCAGGTAAATGGGAAAGGAACTGAGCATTAGAACAGTTCAGCTGTTTTGGTTCAGCTGCTCTCCCTCCTCTTTAGAGATACCTAGTGGTGAGAAGCTGAAGGCAGAGAGTTTACTGACAATGGAGGAAGTCTGTACATTCAAATCCAAACCAGTGCAGCCCATTATTTTAATTATTATTAGGAACAGATGACAGGAATAAACACCAAATCGCTCATCACTATTCATTATCCTTGCATAACTTCTGTTGAAAGTAAAAACAATGGCCCAGCCAGCGGGTTAGGTATTGCTGACAGCATTGGTCCCTCTTGGTTGTTCTTCTTTAAGAGTTGATGCTTTTTTCCTCGGAGGGATCTCACAGATCCACAGGTAGTGTTGCATACAAGTTTTATACAGCTTCTTGTGTACAGCTGTACATTTGTTCACCATTTGAAACAAAGCTTTTTGAGAGCTTTGTGAGGAAGATAGGAGTGACTTAGCTATCTCTATCCTACGTGACCACTGATGTACATGTTCTCTTGTGTCAAGAAGGCAAGAAATCATCCTGCAAGTAGCATGGCTGTAAGGGAGGAGAGGGAACCATCCCTACCTTACTGAATAGCCAAGGTAATTTATCAAGGGAAATGATCTCCCATGTCTTAATTTATATTTGAAGTCTGTCCTCAGTTTTACAAAACAATGTTATGAATTTCAGATGAACTATTCAGCTAGATGATTAACCAGAGCAAATAATTGTTTTTAAAAATACGTATTTCTATAATTTCTTTCTAACTTCTTAACTTTCTTGAATTCTATTTTTAAAGAATAAAGATGAAAGTAGTCCTAATAACTAGCTGCCAGTTGTTGGTAGGGTCTGTTCTCTGGCAAGTGCAAACAATCACAAATGGTAATCTGTGTGCTAACTTCTCTCCTGCCATGGAAGAAATAAGCTGCTGCTGTCATGACTTAGAAGTAGATGTGGAAAAAGGGCTGGATTTGGTACCAAGAAGTTCAGAACTCATTGCGCAAAAACAACCAAACCAACAACAACAACCAAAATAATGTTCTTATTTGCTAATGTGATTGCTTGTCATTCCGCCACTAAAGCATGTAACTTTAAAATTTGCTTCAGAATCACAAACACTGGTTGAAAAGAACATTAACATTAGCTTTGGTCCAACCCCCTACCAATAAATTCAAGAGACAAATTTTGCTTATTACATGCCACTGTAATTAAATTATCTGCATTTTACCATCTTAAAACACTGGGCTAAAAATAGCTGTAATGAGAAAAGTCATGTTACTCAAATAGTTTAAGCACATAAAAATACTTTCTTTTTTCTTGTAATCAAGAAAACTTGCACTAGGAAACCAGACATTCAACCAACAGGAATCATGCTGTAGCTGTCATGAGAAACCATAATGTGAGTACGTAATGTTTCAGAAATTCCCTTTTGTTAGGTATCAGCGGATGAATTTGACACTTCTCTTTCACTTTAGCTACTGCCGTGAGAAATATACCAGTCTCTAGAGTGACAGGACACACACACTGATGCAGAAACTGATTTAATCAACATTACTGCATTCCTTCCTGGAGCCACGGAGTAAGTATGCTTCAGGGGCAAGCAAGGCAGTACATACTTGCATCCCTAGAAAGGGTTGCTCAGGCCAAGAGATTGAAACTTTCTGGTATGAAGCACTTTTTCAGTATCTGCCTTCATTTAATCTTCTGGTCATCAGTTCACTTTTAGAAATATCCTGGCCTGTCAGCTGGAAAAAGAAACGCGAGCAATTCCCTCAGGCAGACATCTAAACAAGACCTTTCCTCCAAAAATACAGTTGAGGGACTAATGGTTTGTGTAAATTGGTGGTTATAGCACTTAGGAAGGATGTAAGAGCTCTATGTTCAAATCTTTCCTCTCTATGCTGTCCTTTGAACCTACAGCTCCTCTGATGTAGGTGAGCAGCCTGACAATTGCAGTCTTTCCTGTAGAAGCTGTGTCACTGTAAAGTGATGGAATTATTGAGCAGGTGTGACTTGTCTGATAACCATGACTCTTGTCTGAGAAAGGGGTAGGTCCTGTTCTAAGTACATAAGTAGTCCTGAAATACATTCAGCTGAGATTGAGGCTATGGAATAAACTGGATTTGGATCTCCTCCATCCCAGAGAAAAACCCTTATTTTCATACTGTTGGGTATTTTAAAATGAAAAAAAAAAACCCAACAAAAAACCACAAAAAACAAACAAGGAAGCTTCCATTTCTGCCTAGTTTGGGTGGGGAAGGTTCAGCACATCCTTGGAGACTGTCTTGTGAAATCTCACAGGAACACCTTGCCCATCCCAGTGAGGCTGAGGCACTTCCCAGGTGCCTACATTTGTGGTACCAGTGAGATTTATGCGGTTAGCTTCCTAGGAGCCTGTGCTGTCACAAATAGGCACCTTGGGGCCCAAAAATGCCTTCTGGCTATGTCTGAGAACAGAAAGCACTCAGCATATTAGCAGTGGACTAGGTTATGTGGCTGAATAGCTCTAACTTACTTCTTTGTTGTCTTTCTGGTTGACTACTCCAGCCAGCACTCCTACTTGCTATTTTTTTTCACTAGAGAAACACAACAGAACTGCTCAGATTCGTTTGAGATGTTTGACAGAATTCTGATACTGATTCAATGACGCAAAAGCTGCAGAACTTCTGTTACCTTTCATTTGGAAACTCACAGTAGTGTGGGTGGTGACCTTTTCATAGTGGGTACACACTTCCTCTTACATCTGCCTTTGGGCACAAGTGGTTTAGTTTTCCATCTTGGATAATATTTTTTTACTTTTTTTTCCCCCTTTCAGATGTACTGTCTTGTGTTTTGTTTGCCCCTCTTCTATATTCAAGCTGTCCAGAAACTTTTTCTTGCCATTCAGAAATCTTTTCCAACTAAAATAATTAAAATTGAATGAGTCCTCAATTAGCCTAGATTTTATGATGTTTCTGCTTGTATTTTTTGCAAAAGCTCTCTCAAAAGTCAACTTTTTTTTTTTTCCTTCCTTTGTCCATGTGTCTTTATTTTTCTTCATTCCACACACAAATGTGCCCCTGCCCTGTTTGTTTAAATCTCAGTCTGTTCTAGTCAATTCTGCAAGGTACATGGGAATTATTTCTGTGAAAGATGCTATACAGCACAGAGCTACTGCTGCCCTTTGCCTGGCAGCTTTATTGGGAGAGGAGAGCCTTGACCTACTTAGTCTTGAGCTGCAATAATCTCTCTCTCTCTCTCTCTCTCTCTCTCTCTCCCCCCCCCCCCCCCCCCCCCCCCCCCCCCCTTTCATTTACACTAGCCAGACAGGGCAGAGAAATAGCTTTTGCTGTTTAGGAAATGAAGAATACAGAGGTCCCTGCTGTGAAAGCAGCTTCCACTCTCCTTTCATGAAGAAAGAGTTAAATACATTATAAGTAATTTACAAAAAAAAAAGTATTTTAAGTAACAGTAACACAGAATTTTTATCAAGGTTAGTACTACAGCCTATAATTCTTCCAACCTAAGGGTTGGAATAGCTAATTCAGCAATGGGTAAGGCTCCCTGGGCGCTGGGATACAACATTCTGTAATCCTCCTCGGCAGCCTTTCTTGTCAAGCGTTGCTCTGTGGCTGCATCTGTACTGAAAAAGCTGTTGACTTCTACAGGGTTCCAGGTTGTTCCAGGCTCAGACTCAAGAACCAGCCCACAGGAGCTCTCTGTACCTTAGAGTCCATGGACAACAACAGTGATGTGCCCCACAAGTACCCCACCGCAGCAGTGAGGGGGACCAGGATCTCGAGCTAAATACCAGGAGGCAAGTATAGGGCATAGCAGAGTAGGGCTGGAGGCAGTAGAATTAGTCTCATGTAATTAAGGATGCTACTCACTTGCACTGTCAAAAACTCTGCTTTCTCATGAGGGTTAAGCAGTAACTGTCAAAGTATTGCTGATGCCCTAAGAGGAGAGGTGGCCAGGGTGCAGGAACTGCTTGGGGCCAGCCCCTTCCCTTCACTTTCCTGTGAAGGGAGAGCCTGAGGCTGTGGCTGCAGCAGGTCCAAAGGAGGAGCTGAATGGCTCAAGCACTGTCTCAGGGCAGGATGAGACACCTCCCTGGGCCAGCTCTCCCTTCTTAACGCAAATTGTAATGCTCTCCCAGCTGCTGGGCTGGTTTGTGGCTGTCTAGAAGCCTCGTCACTGAGCAGGGCTGCTCGGAATGGGAACATGCGAAGGATCTTGGCAATATTGTAGTCTGTACCCAAGTTTGTTCTTTTGCTTTTGTTTTTCTTTCACCAGTATCTGATCTTAAAATCAGTAAGAGAGAAACCAGTCTACAAGAAGTCAAATTCTGTCTTTTCTGTGCAGTGTGAGAAGTTCTCCAAGAGCAACAGTGTTAAAAACCAGATAAGGTTTTGCAGAAATCCTGCTTACTGTACTAATTACACAATCTGGCTCCATCTAATAATGAAAAGACTCATCATCCCTGCCAATGGGCTAATGTACTTTCTAACGTTGCCAGTATTGCACAGTTGTTACACTCTTTCCCAATGAGCACTGGGACCTTAAGCGTGATGATATGAAACTTTTAATCATTAATGAAAACAAGCAATTTGTCTATGATCTTAGTTTGACAATCCATAAAATAGTGTTTCTCAAATGACAAATTAGCAACTTGGTTACAAAGAACAAAGTTTAAACAACACAACAGTTGTATGCACAAAGCTACCACGTCTGTTTTTTTAAATCAGGAAAAAGATTTATTTATAAAAACGTCTCATTTAATTTACTGTCAAGTCTCTAGCTGAATACAGTGGTTTAGAACACTAACAGCCCATGCTTTTATACAGATTAGCCAAAGCATGAACATCAATTAAGATTAACCTCCGAAAATAGCTTTTCTTTGCTTTATGTTATGAGCCACAACAGTGTTAAAACTGTAACAGTAATGAAGCAACACAAGAGTTAGGAAGCACAGTTGCTTAAAGAGTAAAAGAAGAATTTTCTTTTGATGCCTCAGAATAATAAGAAAGTTAGAAATGGCAGAAACTCCTCTGTAGATTAGTCCATAGAAAGCATTGTCTCATGGGGCTTTGGAAAAGTCCTGTCTGGTGGCTAATGCACTAGGGCATGATGAGATATATTACAGAGCCCCCAGGCCAGTAACTTCTGAAGACAGCCTAAAATGTGGGAACAAAAATG
The DNA here is from genome assembly GCA_907165065.1 of Caprimulgus europaeus. Next base: position 68,150,778 of record OU015525.1, read on the forward strand.
AGGAAAACAAAAGGAAAAAAAAAAAGGCAAAAAGAAAAAAAAAAATCTTCTCACAATTAAAAAAATAACACTTTAGTACAACCAGCATAGAATAGCATTTCAATGCAGGCAAGTTTTCTCACACAGAGATTGGTGGTTTGTGTGTTTTTGTGGTTTTTTTTTTTTTTTTTTGAAATGTCAGTTATTGAAACAGTTACAATAGTCCAGAACAATTTTACAGCAGTTTTCTAGAGCTGTTAAATGGCTGAGGTACCTTGACATTATTTCCAGTTTTTCCTTCATTATATACAAAGAAACAAACAAAAAAAACCAAACCAAACAAAAAAAACCAAAAACCAACAACCCAACAAAACCAACCAAAAACCCCATTTGGATAAGTGCAAACTGGAACAACGGCAGTTCTACAAATGGTTACAGTGACAAAACTTCTTAGTGCAAAGGTACTAAGGTGAAGAAAAGCCGACAGAATACAGAAATAACACAAAATACTGAGATAGTACTTAGCCCTATACAATAATAATAACAACACACTTTGAAGTACCATGTTTTAAAAAGTATTGCGTTTGCATTGTGGTTTTAGTTTATATTAAAATGCACTGAATACAGTTCAATTGTTAAAGCTTTGTGTCCAAGGAGTGCAAAGTGGATGAACATGGCGGGCTAATGGGATTCTGGACTTGGAAGTGGTGAGGGAAACAATATTGCATTACTGAGTTATGCAACAGAAATTAAAAAGAAGGTGGATAGACAAACAGAAAATGCAGTTAAAACTAGTTCCAACAGCTAGCAACCAGCCATTACATCACCCAGCTCTCTGCGGCTTGGCTGCAATTGGTTTTAGTTGGTTTTAGTCTGATTTTAGTTAATCTCAACATCTCTGAGTTCTTGTTAAAGGGATGTACTCTGTCCAGGCAGCAACCTTCGAATGTGCTTTGACAGGCTCTAGATTTTATTTGTAATTACAATGCAATCTGATTGCATGAATCGGGGTGAGTTAAAAGGGATGTATTTAGAGAAACCTAACAATTACCATTTTGGCTGAACGAAATCTGTGCAGGAAGGGGCACCAGAACAGTGACTGAGCATGTCTGATTTGTACCTACTACTAAGTACTTACAGAAACAAGAACTTTGTGGGTATATAGAAGAAGAAAATGTCTGAGTGCAAAAGGAGGAGCCTGCTCTCCCTCCCTAAAGGGGAGTTCCTAAAATGGTGTTTTTCCAAACCAAACTGTTGCACCCTTTAAAAGAATAATGCAGGGCCGAGGCACAGGTGCATGGTATCTTTTTCTTGTTGTCTCCCAACGATTTTAATTTAGGAGTTTGTCTTGGGCCCGTAAGCTTGATTTGTTGTACGCAGAGGTACCTGAGGTTTACTACTTTCTAGCCCCCTTCTCCTGCTCGCAGGGAAGACGGGAGTCTACAGGGCTGTTGAGAGCAGCAGAATGACCGAGGGGCCAGCACCTTATGCGGGATTTCAGGGGTGCCAGCCCTCAGCACAAGTGCCAGATTTGCAAGCTCTAGCAACTGAAAAATTGATCAGAGGTGCCAGTTTGCCATAGAAAACTGTTCTGCAGTTGGAGGGATCCAGTCAAACAGCTCTAAGTGTACTTACATGCCAGGCAGTATGGCCAGAGCAGGACCCGGCTGCAAAATTTTGCCCAATTCATGTTTTTTCTTTCTCGCCAGGTGTCTCTTTGCCAGGGTGGGGGTGGCCTGTGGGGCTGCTGTGGGACCAGCCCCAGCGCCGGCCCCAGCAGAGGGATGGCACCGGGGCAGGGGAAAAGCCCCCGGGCTGGCGGGGACAGTCCCCGGCACTGGCGCCCGCCCACTGTTGGAACTAGTTGGTAGGTGGTGCCCGGGTGTTTGTTAGTCGTTATGGAGAGCGGAAGACGACTTGAGTCGGCAACAGTTAACACTAGCAATTTAACAGAAAATAAAAGATGCCGTATTGTTTCCTTGATAACCAGGATCTACCAGAGACTCTTGGTAGAGCTGGCAAAGCTTGCATTGTGTCTCATCCCTTCAATATGGAGCAAACTTCTGGCGGTCAGATTTCTTAACCCCGCTCGTCGAAGGAATTTTGGCAGTGTAAGCGGACAAACTCCCCGTGGCCCCCGCGGCGGCCGCGGCATTTAGTGCCAGGAGTGGGACAGTTTTCATGCCAAGCAGACTGGAGACAGGAACGGCATAGTGGGTGGTTGGCAGAGTTGGTAGGGGAGGGGGGGGTACTGACGGTAACGGCGGAGGCGGCCGCCAGCACGGCCATGGAGGTGGGGGTGGAGGTAGGGGTGGCAGACTGAGAGAGGTTCATGTTGAGGTCAACAGGGGTCGTGACGGAAGCGGTCTGGGTGCTGACTTTAGCCATCTCTAAGCTGCAAACGAAGAGAGGAAGAGGAACAAACAGGTTGGGAGGGTCCAGCCAGGGCGGTGGGGCCAGGAGGAGGAGGAGGAGGAGGAGGAGGAGGAAGGGAAGGAGAGCAACCACAAAAGGGTGGGATTAGATCGGTGGGTACGAGGGGGACAGACGAGAGGGAGGGAAGAGAGAGAAAAAAAGGGAAAATGAGGGTCAAAGGAGGAACATGTTATGTGTTAAAGAAGAGAAATAACAAAAGGGTTTTCATGATTCGATGGTGAGAAAACATTACTGAGACTCTAAAGTTCTTTCCAAAAAAAAAAAAAAAAAAAAAAAGGGAGGTTGGGGGAGCGGGTCTGCTAGTTCATTTTATATATGAAAAAAGAAATCTAAGGAATGCGGGTAATGGCAAAAAGATGGAAAAAACAAAACTTAAAAGAAAACTTAAAATAACTATGCAGTTTACTCCCCAGCACTGATATGGTGAATTTTGCTTTTCAAAATTACAGTATTTTTTGAAGGGGGACGCGGGGGGTTTTGGTAACTTTTCAATTTGTCAATTTTGTGATTTAAATAGTACCCTTCATCATTTTGCTAGGATGAGAGGAGACTGAGCAATGATTTGCTGCTTCCATCTAAGGCATAAAGTTTTGATTTCTGTTTTGTTTTTTTTTTTAAAGTTAATTTTTAATTTAATTCACTGCGAGGTCAATGTGCATTTTTCATATAAAACAAGCCTGATTAGCCAGTGTGTTCACTTTGGTTTGTACTTTCCCCAGACTTTTTTGTTTGTTTTTTTAAATCACAACAAAATATTTATGCAATCTAATTATAAGGAAATTAGTAAAAAGGAAGAGTGAAAATCAGCCTGGCTTCCAGAGCAGCAGTATCCTTTCTGAGCTTGTGGCAGTGGTTACAGTGAACAGAAAAGAGCTTACCAGCTGACAGACAAGGCGCTACACAGATACAACACACACCGCGTCAGACGGACCCCGCCAGCACGAGGAAGTTCAGATGGACCCGGCCTCCGAGCCCGAGGCACTGACGGGCTCTTTGGAGGATGTAGCTATCAAACCACCTTCACTTTAGTCTAACTCCACCCATCAGCAGGCAAGATGAGATTCTGGCCCACGTGCTTGGCTTTTCTGTATGTTTTTAGACATTAAAATACAGTAATTCCAAAGACGCGTTGCTTTTTCAGATGGCAAAATGTTTACCTAGATAAATCCTCCCTTTGCCGCGTGTTTGTTGCACACTGGCTTTTGGGTTGGCAAACAACCTAAATGCTAATTTCAGGATGCATTTTGCATTTTGACTAGCTGGGAGGTATGGCAGCCTGACGTGTAAATGGGACTATGGAAAAATCTTTGCTAGCTACTGTTATACATGTATTAATTCCAAGTTTGGGGTTTTTTTTCAGTAATTACTAACTTGTCAGGCTGCTGGGCCTTCTCCTGAGGTGAACTGAGGAGCTGTAGCAGCTTCTCCCTCCCAGAGCAGAGCACCAGTGGGCGACCGACCGGCTGGCAATGCGGAGAACCTGCTGCTTTCTTACCAAGTCCCATCAGAGCTAGGGGAAGCTTCCCTGCGCAGGGCTTTTGCTGGTCCCTGTTGGCACTAGGGGCTGGGTGTGCAGGGTTAGAGAGCAGCTGAAGCCAGGCTCCATGCCCAGGACAAAGGAGGGGAGCATGGTCATCCTACTCAAGACTTGGGAGAGCTTTGTGCTTCCTCACCTCAGGCTTACACGCAGTTGTAACAGCCCGTTACTCGTGGCCAGAGAAAGGCGATGACCACAAGGCCTCCCTGCATTGCGCAAGGGTAAGGGTGCCAGTGAGGATGCTGGCGCTGAACAGGGGATGAGGATGTTGGACTGAAGCTTCACAAAGCACTGCTGCCAAAGGTGAGGCTAAAGGATACCTGAAGCGAGTCTGAGCTGGGAGAGGAGAAGGAGGAGATAGGGAAACGCTTGAACACCAAACTCCTCTCCTCCCTGCAAAATAAAGAGGGTTCTTGGAGTGTTAACTCTATGGTGGGTTTTGCTGGGAAGCTGGAAGACACAGAGCTTCTCTGAGGGTCTGGGAGGGGAGGAGGGCGAGTGCATGAAATGCAGACCCGTTTGTGGGAGGTAAAGCTTCAGTTTTCCTACCCTGTGGTGGTTACCTCTCCCCGTGGATGAGCATCTCAGAATTGTTCTAACCCTCGCAGCAGAGCTGTTGTTTGCAGAGAGAAGAGCATCTTTGAGCTGTTAGCCGTGCTACTTGCAATCTACTCACGCAGTGGGCTTTACATCAAGAATACTGAATCAGTGGATCCAACTCCAGTGTACATCCTCGCCTTGGGGTGTAGGAGTTACATGGTGATACCTTAGTAGGTTTTGAAAAAATCAGTTTATACAGTTGGATTTTTTTTATATTCCTAACTCAGTATTACTCTGGGATGAAGGCATATAGAAAGATAATGCAGGAGTCAGTATTTCAGTGATTTCAAATTTGCCTACCTTGCATTTAACAAAGCAAAAAAAAATCCTTACTGATATGGGAATATTTGAACCTGAGCTTTCTCCTGCACCAGCAGGGAGACTAAATCCCACAGGCTAAATGCTGGTGTTGGAAGCAGCCACTCAAACTCTCTGTCTCTGGTGTACTTGCACAGGTACAATTAAAGCTCTTAATTTTCCCTGCTTCACATTTATTACTGGTGATAATGCGTAAGGTGAAGTATGTCAGGTTAGCTATCAGCTGTCTTGTGACAGTGGCTGTTTCCTGAACCAATTGTAGATGCAACAAAATTTAATGTGAAAGCAGATGAGGCAACTTCATACCGGATTTAATTGGGCCAATTTTACACTGTCCCTTTGAAGAACTACGCTTTATGAATACATACACCGACAGCCACAACCTTCATTAGCCAAAACTGGTAAAAGGAATAAAGCTCAAGTGTGGCTTTGGTGGTGCTGTTAGTTCTGTGAATTAACCTTTCATCAAAATGGCTGTAAAATATATCTTCAGGAAACTGCTCTTCAAAGGAAAAAGTGCTGCTGGCTTCAATTCATTTATAATCCAAAGTCAAATATTGCACAGGAAACCTATACTCTGATTCATTCATAATAAAAGCTACAAGATGAAATTGGATAATAAAAATCCAGTTACTACAGTGGAGAACAGTTAAGAGAGAGAAGATTTTACAGGAAGAAAAGACACTTCTACTGAAAACAAACTGGGACATGTTCTCATACAGAGGTCAGCACTCGAGTAATCAATACAGAATCAAAACAATACTTCAGAAAGATTTAAATATCTGTCTTGATTTTGTATCAATGTATTTCTATAGCTATAATTTAGAGTATATTATGTACATATTCAACACCAGACTGCAATGAAAGTCTTAACTTGATAAATTATTCTATAGATGGCAGCTTTGGTTGGAGGATAGTTTAAAGATACACACAATTCGTTTCAGGAATACAGTGGAAAGATTTTTTTCCTTATATCCTATGCTGCTGTGAGACACTGATTTATGCAGAAATACTGGCCCTGGAAAACAAATCCAAGGGAACGACCAGATCTTGTGGGGAAGAGGAAAGAAAAAAGTCCACCTTATCCTGAATGCTTGTATGGCTTTTACTTATTATTATTTTTTTGACATACTAGACTATATCTTGGGCAGCCTAGGTACTGTACTCAGCTCTTCCCCAACACAATTTGTTTCATGCCAACTTCTTTAAATGAGACAGCAGTACTGGTGGCAGGTTTAGGACTGACAGACACTGAAATTGGCTCCCAGTGTGCATCTGCAGCAGCAGCTGATATCTGCCTCAGAACCCTCTCTGAGCACCTAAACCCCAGCTGGAGCAGACCTCCCTCTTGCTGAAAGTTTCTCTGTTCCTCTTCCAGTGCAACTGCAAACTCGCACTGGTGCTGTGGTAGCACCTAACTGGACAGGAATTTCTCTTGGGAAAAGAGAAATCTGGAACACTGTCACTTTTTAAAAAGAAAAAGCCGCCTTAATGTCCTATGTTACCTTAGAGCTTAATTTATTATACATTACTTTAAAGAGTCTTCATTTACAAATGAAGTCACTTTATCTAAATACAGTTTCAACACATGGTACATAGTAATAGATGATGGTTTATTATAGATGATGGCAACAAATGACTTCTATCTAGAAATTCAACAGGAAGAAAATATTTTGTTTCTGGTTTCACAGGGTATAGGTAGAGTATCCGTAGTATATGATTGCTGAGAAGTTTTCTTCTTTGCAAAAGTATGTTAAAAGACCTCATATATATATATATATATATATATATATCCCATTCCATCGAAATAACAGTAATAAACAGAAGTGTGAGAGTTCACAGGATTTTCTAAAGTGAGTCAAACAGAGGTTTGTTCACTAGAGTTTCTGTCTCTGGTGAGCAGCTCACTGCAACTCCATTAATAAGTGCATTATTTTATTTGCATGCTTTAGCTGTCTTGAAGATCTTAAATTGTTATCTTCTGAGATCCAGATGCATGCCATATGGTGTTTGTGCAACTAAAAATGAAGGGGTCTATTCTCGTCTCGATGTGTGGGGAATCCCTGAACACCAAGAGAAGAACATATCCTTAAGGGTTAAAGGAGGGAACACATTTTTATTTGATTACAGGGCTTATGGAAGTGACTTATATTTGCTACAAAGAATATAAATCAAAAGAGCTTTAGGTTGTTTTAGGATTCTGGAAACCGCTTATCTTAGGTTTCACAACACCATCCTTCAATATATCTTTCCATAGGAAACTACTTTCAAACTGAATTATTAACACAGAGCTGCACAAAGATTCTTTTCCTCCATCAAGACATTTACAGTGGCTTGCAGTGCTGCACTGCAGAACTGGGCCAGAGAGGAGGTTGGACCGTTGGAGACTGTAGACCTGCTACGTCTACAGCCCTCCATATAAATCACATAATTTCTACTATCTTAACAGCAAACATAGTTAAACACAAAGCTTGATTCATATCACAGTATTTTGCTTGGGAAAATAGAAAAGAAACAAAACCCCCCCCAATAAAATATTTCAATACTCCCCTCCCCACAGTATATTACCTCAGTCTGCCATTTTCAAGTAAATCTCTGAGACAGCACTATATCCATTGCACTTTCTTCTCAGGATAATTGCAGGTAAAGGTGGTATTGATTTTAATATTTTTTCTAAATAATCATATCAAAACTGATAGAGACTTAAGCCGTTGCAATGGCTCAGCTAAACAGCCAGTGCTTTCATTAATTCTGGCACAGAGAAGTGGAGAAGCAGATAGTTTCACCTCATCTCATTAGGGAAAGCTTTCTACAGATTTGTGAAGCTGTCTCTGAAAAAATAAATCCCATGCCTCTTAGCAAGCAAATGTCAGTTTAGTATCAACTCTAAGTGGCAATTTCCAGTTAGCAAATTAAATCTGTTTTGCAATCTGTTTCACTATATTTGCCATTTAGGATAGTAAAATAGGTCTGTGAAAAGTATTTTCTTCTAAAGAATTTATGATTGTAATTTCATTTAATTTATCCACCTGTGTTTTAGATGGATGCTAATGTGATTACTCAGATTTTTCAGCTCTTGTCATTCAACATGTACCTGGAATTGCACCGGATTAAGCTCCTTTCCATATAAACCAACAGCAAACAGGTTCTAACGATACAGGCTTTATAAATCATTAGGAATTGAAAAACACTATGCAAAATAGACACTGCAAAGCAACTTTCTGGATCTATCCAGGACAGACATTTGCCAGAGAGTAGACAGAGCAATCTCGCAGAAGCATTATCACTTACAAAGCAAACTTACCTTGCGTTAATGAGGTACTGTGCTAAGCTGATGTTTGCAGGGGATCCTGTGATTGTAACTTGTCGTTCTGCGGAGCCTTCTGTGGCATTAGCAATCTTGATCTGCGCTCCTGACATCTGCCTGATTTCATTTATCTTACTGCCTTGTCTGCCAATAATGCAGCCTATTAACTGGAGCAGGACAAAGACTGAGATTAGTGCCACAGACACAAGCAAAAACCACTTAACTGCAATTTATAGTATTGCTCAAAACATGGTTATGAAAAGCTCAGTTTCAAAACAGAAGATTTTTGCTGTGCCGTTTGGAAGGAATAAGTAACGCAGACTATTGGCTCTATGATCACATGTCTCTAAATCACTTCACTGCTACATGGTTATCAACTCAACCTCAGATTATTTAGCTATCTTCCATGGCAGAAAATGACAGCGTGGTGCAGTGCTGACAAATACAAAACATAGCCCAGCCTGACCTGTCAGCAGCAGCAGCAAGCCAAGAACAGCAGCTGGAAGTCAGGCTGACCATCCAAAGCTGCCACCGTGCTGCTTTGCACCACTCCAGTGGTGCATCTCCTGGTCCTAGACCTCCCTAGGCACACGTGGTCATCGCTTGGCCAGGTACCGTGCTATTCATGTCAGTGGGATTTACAGCTCTGAAACTGCAGGCAGAAGCAGGCACAGGAAGAGACTGAAATTTGTCTGCATTCCTTCACAGAAACTTACCAAAACTCCTATTATTTGGTGAATAAACCTGAGCCTGAGGTGTGTGTGTGTGTGTGTGTGAGTGTGTGTGAGTGTGTGTGAGTGTGTGTGAGTGTGTGTGTGTGTGAGTGTGTGTGCGTGCGTGTGTGTGTGTGTGTGTCCCTACAGCCCCTCAAATTGCATTGGTGTTATCTTCACTTAACAGTGCTTTAAAGGTTGTTTAAATGCTCTTGATGGAGTCACAAGCTTTTGGCAGCTGTGTGCAAGACCTCAACAAAGTGTTTAGCAGCACAGGTGACCACTGCAGCTGCAGCTGGGATAGGGGGGAGTGACAGTTGTGCCAGGGTGTTGCTCTGTCAGCACAGGGAGCCCTCAAGAGCAAGTGAGTACCAAGCCAATAGCAGAGGCCGAGATGTTTTGGCTTCTTTAAGGGTGAGGAGAGGGACTTTTGTTTTGTGTTAAGGAAGGATGAGTTTTGAGAAGCTCAGCAATGGCCAGAAAGGGTAGAAAATGGAAACTTTGCTCTACAGGTCTGTTGACACTGGGATGATGTTGCCAGGTTGGTGGAAGCACCTGCCAAGATGCAAAGACTGCCTTCCCCTCCCACCCTTCCCTCTGCTTCAGGCCCTGACGTGTTACCCTTTCTGGTACTATAAAACTTAGAGTATCTTGTCAGAGATGGATTGACATTGTCCAGACATTTTATCAAAAGAAGAAAACCCCCGCAATGTAATCGTTGCTTCATGCTCAGGGACACGCAGAAAACCAAAGCAGGTACCAGGGTAGCTGAAACAGAGACCAAGCACACGAGGAGCATCCTGGAGGGGGGGGAAATGGGGTTTCAGGAAGCGCACACAGGATTTCCTGTCCTGTTCAAGGAGGAGAGCTCCCTGTCTTTGTCCTGAGGACCTGTCTTAGTGTGTGACTGCACGTGCCAGTGCAGAGGACCTATGTGAGCTTCACTGGGCAGCCTCTAGCCTGCCTCTGTGCTCACACGAGCATGCCCGCACACACTGGCTGTTAGCAGCGCAGGGATCCCTACGCGTTCGCTTCCTACGCTTCAGTCTCACTGGGGGAAGTGGGACTGAGGAGTGCCCCGAGCACAGGTGGCAGCACCAGAGCCAGCCAGCAGTGGGGTTTGGCTTTTATCAGGGTACACCATCAGCGTGAGGAAAGCAAAGGCAGTCCTACCAGAGCATCATTGTACAGCAAAGCTAGCAGCACTCGATCCATTCTTATCTGTTAAAACCTGGTGATGGACTTCCACAATTTTGTTCTTGTGAATCATTTGCACACCATACTGTAGCTACAATTTCCCCAAATCTGGTCAGAAGCATTCACTACTGCAGAAGCAGAATGGAGCACAGAGCAGGGAAAAACCTTGGGTTGTCTTTACTTGACTGCTAGCCAGAGTTGTTCTCCAGATATTGGAGTGGCTTGAACTGGCCAACAGGAGTGGAGGCTGCCAGTATTTCTTGCTGCCACAATCATGATCTAATTTTTTTTGCAATGATGAACTTGAAGTGCCTGGTCAAGAGTCTGTCTGTTGCTGCTGCTGATGTTATGAAGCAGTGACTGGTACTTAGGCTCTGTGAAGCAGCTGTTATGGTGCCTGTCATATTTTCAGATTCCTCTGATACTTCTCACCCCATGTGCTGATCTGAATATGCTTCTGGTTCCTTAAATAATTACTGCCTAAGTGTCAACAGGAAAATGCAGACTGCACATATTCCCTCAGTCTGTCCAAACCAGAAGGGTGGAAATTTGATAAAATTACTTGGTGTAAAAAAAATATGCAAAAATATATAAAAATATTATTGGGAAGAATTTCAAGCAGTCCAGTTCACAGGTGTGGTTGTCATTGTGGCATTCAAAGCAGAGGAACTGTGTGGGACCGCTGGTTCTTCAGGCACGTTGTGAGACATAGTCTTACATGTCTCATTCATCAGTTCTGAGAAGGTACTTGTCAGGTCACTCAGGAGGCTGCCACTTGTATGTTCTGGGGGTCCTCCAACGAGGCTTGTAACCCAGGTGAGTCAGCAGAAATAATTTGCAGTCTCCTGGCTGACTCTGAGTTAGGTAGAAAGGATTCAGTCCAGACCAGTCAAGGATATGGGTGACGCAAGCATCTGGAAGAGAGGTTTGGTAACCTTCAGTCTGAAGCTCTCCAAAGTCATCCTTCGTTCCTGTGACAGCAAGCTGCTTGAACATGCTCTGCAAGCTGGGACACGACCTGCAGGTCACGCAGAAGACACTTCTCCACCTGCTGTGCAGGAAGGACAGTAGTGCTGGGGTGCGTGGGCTCTCTCTGCAGTGCCTTTCCCATTACGTATTACTTACATTGAAATTTGTACAGTATCTGAATATTGAAGAGCTGATGGGTTCTGGAAGAAGTTCAAGGAACTGGTTTTCATCTACAAAGCTTTGATCCATCAGGCCATGGACATTTGGTTTTATATAAAAAGACCTGCCCTGCCTTGCTTTGAGATGAAGCCATGTCAAATTGCATCCAAACATGTATCTCTTTTCCAGACTGACCTTTCTAACACTGTCAGCTGCCCTGCTGTCATTCTGTAGCTGGACATTTCATATGATTTGTCAGGCTATGTGCAATTCAGTCCCACAGAAGTCCCTCACCACAAAAGCAAGCTTCCCCAGACTTTCAAAGCTGCTGCCTTGCATGCAATGCTGTGTGTTTCACAGACATGGGTTTGCTGCTTTTCCAAGTTCAGTAGACTGAGTTAGGGAATGCAGAGGACAGGAAGCATATAGCTGCTTCCAAGGACTTTAGGTGCCTCATTATTTTTGATGCTCATCTGCTTGCTCAACATACAGTGAGCTTTACTGTCACTTACAGAATGAATCAAGAGGAAGTTCTCCAGAAAACAAGTGATAAAGCTGGCCCATGTGAGACAGGAGCCAAACCTATCAGAGACTATACCAAGCCTAATATGGACTATAGTATAATACATATACTATAAATATATATGTATAATACATATAATACACACATATGTACATAAACCACACACACATAATACGTGTATGTATATGCATATGTATTTTAACTCTCTCAAGATCTATGTGGAACAGCTCAGATCAGATGTTCACCTAGATCAGCAGCCTGTCTCTGACTGTGGCAGTAGCACATGCTTACAAAAAGAAGGATAAAAAGAGTGTGAGCTCTAAAACAAAGTTTCCACTGGCATCCCAAATTTCCACAGTGTCTATCACAGTGCATTACTTCCCTGTAGCACTAGAAGCAATCAGATTTTTAGCTTTTGGTTTATTATCCAATGCTGCAGAACACTGCTTGTTACAGGAAGTGGCATGGGGCTCACTTTCTTTTTAAATACTGGTAAAAAAATCAGATTTCTTTCTTATAATTAATATAGTGCTCACAACAAGGGGCCAAGGAAGTAACCTCTGCAACTCAATATCTGATGTCCTGAGCAGAGGGGTTGGCCATACCTGTCCACAGGTACACATGGTATGGTTCCTGCTGCCAACCCAGAGCAAGTTCATTGGCTTTGGCAAAGCCTGTGCACTCGTTGAGCAAGTAGGTGCTCATAATGAAGGAGATTCTTCAATTGCTTTTCATAAAGATACAGGCTTTCTTAATTCCAGGTTTGGGGTGGGGTGGGGTTTTTTGGGTTTTTTTTTGTATTTTTTTTTACGTTAGAAATGCTGGGGCAGAGTACTCTATAAGGAGAAATAATCTCCTGAGGTATGATTACAATTCCTTACAGACTTACTGCATGGCCTGGAAAGAGATGCTTCAATACTCTTAAAACCTAATAATAATAATAATAATAATAATAATAATAATAATAATAATAATAAACAACTTAATTTTCCTTTCCAGGATAATGCAAAATCTGGACTATAATGATTTCACAGGCATTGCAAGAAGGCATACAGAAAACTCAGAAAACATTTTCAGAAATGAGCCTTCTAGTTACTTGCTTTGTAACCCAAATGACTCTGAAGATTTGTGTGAGCTTCAGTTCATTGAAGGCCCAACATCAGTTCCCATCTTGTTCTCTAAAGTCAGCCGTGGATGGTTCTGGGGGAAATGACTTTTCATGCTTAAAAGTGCCTCATTCCACCAAAGGTCTCACTTTGCTTCTGATGGACATTAAGCTTGTGAAATCTTTTTACTGATTCTTGACCTCATCTAGACAGGCCTACTTGAGGAATCAATTGCCATTTTCTTAAATTAAGGGGAGACAAAAATTAGGCCACATTCAAACATACCAAAAGTGCTAAATATTACTTTTTTGATAACATTTTGATAAATATTACTTTTTTGATAACCCTCCTTAAACATGCCTAGTTGACAGAACCTGGTTAATTCTGTATTTTTGCTCTGGACATTATTTCTCTATTACATGGGAGGCTCTCAGCAGGAAGGTGAATTTACTGAGCTTGAATCCACAGGTCCCTTGCCTTCAGTAGAAGTGCTCTGACTTACACTACTGTAGGACTTTTCCCAGCACGTCTTGTGTGGATTATTAAGTCTTTGCCTAACCATCGCTGTCTTGTACAACTGGAAAGTTTCTGAGCCAGTGATGGACTTGGCCAGCAGCTTAGTTTTACAAGAACATGACACTTTTCTCAGGACTTTTCTGGAAGAGGGATGTAGGGAGGGCAAGGTGCACTTTTCTGCAAAGTGCAGGTGGAGGGTGGCCTTGCTGGAAGTGACAGCTAGGGTTGGATGCTGCCCCTATGTTCTCTTAAGAGCTAGTGTCGATTCTGGCCCCCCGCAGGCAATGGATTGGGAATCTGCAAAGGTAAGAGCTCAGTCTCCCCACTGACCACTGGTGGAAGAGCCAGTGTCATGGTCCTTGGAGCATCATGTGGAGCCAACGCTGGATTTCACTGTGGGCAGCTCTGAGCGCATTTTCCCCCTCTGTCGTTTACAGGAAAGTACTTTTGGTTCCAAAAGGAAATAAAGGTAGTTCTTCAATATGCCATTTCCAACTTGGTTGGATTTACATTTCTTTTTCTATGGAGTATCGATCAGATTTATAGCTTTCTTAAAATGTTCTTGTTGTTTTCCTGTTACTTGCCTCTGCCTGTCTCTCCCGCATATATACAAAATATACATCATTTTTAATGAGAGATTTTTTGTATTATTGATTTGTTAATTTACTCTCAATGGCCATTTTGGGGGACTGGATCACAAAATCCTAAGATATGTTATCTGTGCCCAATCAGCTACACCCAAGGATACCATCCCTTCCATTCTCTTCAGAACCTGCCACTATTACACCACTTTATTCTGGGATTTGTGTGAAACACACTTACATTTTGTAACTTGGGCAGCAGTGGAAGGCCAGACAAGATCTGAGCAAAGGATGAGAGGCAAACAAATGCCCTTATAAGAGGCTTTGCTGAAGAAAAGGAGACACTAGATAAGGATTAAAGTGACTTCTGAGAAGGACAAACAGCAATGTGCCCTCTGTTCTCTTTTTTGGGAATACTCAGAAGTTACAAGAAAACCTAGAAAGGCAAATCTTCTGAATTCACCATTTGGAGAGGAAGCCTGGGCTTTTTTTTCCTAGTATATGGAAAATAGCTTTCTGTAAAATGTATTTCTTTGCTCTCTAGTATCTCTTTGTTATTGAGCAACAGGTTAGTTGCAATTATCAGAATACTGTATGAAGAAAGCAGCATGATGTTACAGTAATTATTAATTTTAATAGTTAAATAATTAATTTAATAATTAAAAACAGAAAAAATATTCTGTTACAGACAATGCTAGAGGGAGTGAGGAAAATTTATTTTAATATGAAGCTGTGCAAATTATAAATGGCTATTAATATCTAATTTCTGCAGACTAGGCTAAAGTCTGAACTCATTCTCTATATCTTATTTTGCTCCATCAGATTCTTACAGAGGCTTTGGCTTTCTGTGCTTATCACTCTCGGTTTTTAAAAACGTGTAGCACACATGCAGATATACATTGACTTCTCTGGTAGCTGCTGAGCATGTAGATATTTGCAAGTCTCATGTTCCTCTCATACGTGTTGGACTTTGGCACACACAGGCATCTATGATGAGATGCCGCAGGACTCATGAAGCGTGGGGAATCCCTGGAGTCAGGGCAGGTAGGGGACTGACCACGTGAAGCCTTGGGCTGTGCCACAGCCCTGTCCTAGGGCCTGCAGCTTCCTTCACCTTCAACCAGATATATAATCCCTGGGCCACACTGACTGCTGGTCTATCAAAGCTGGACTAGGAGATGCTTACTGGGAAAGCAAAGTCAAATCACCAGTGCAGGGTTTGCAGCACAACTGCTGTTGCCTCTCCTGCTCTGACTTCCCTCTGTGTGCAGCATCCTACTGAAGGGGCACACATGAATCATTGGCACTGGTGGCTCTTCATCCAGCTCCCTCTCTGCCTTGTGTCCTTTCATCTCCCTCCTCTCCTCATTTCTAGACATGAGGCAGCCTGGAGGGCAGCCTTGCTGCAGCGGCGCTGGGGCCGCAGCAGCCTGAGGGCAGCCTGGCTGGGCACAGCAACAGCCTGAGGCACAGGCAGAGCAAACGCCTCCAGGAGACACAGGGGGAAGGAGTTTTCCACCTTGCAAAATTCCCAAGCAGCCCCTGATGGACACGAAGGCCCTTCCCTCCCTCTGCACTGACACTGCAGACCCAGTGCGCACACGCACACACACACACACACACGGGCAGTATTAAAGACCTTTTGGTCCTTTAATGCACACCTTGGCACGGTACGAGCATCAGAACTCCCTTTCTCCATCTCTAGAGCCCCTGCAGGCTGTTGCTAAGCCTAACCCCACGTTGGCCTTGGTTTTGCTCCTTTAGCAACAACAGCGAGACATGTATGGTGCAGCCAGAAAAACCTTCTGTTGGAAACAACGCAGAGATGCGTGTTATTTCTCAGAGGATAGTGCTGAGCCGGGGCGTTTCATACCTCCTAGATGAGAAACTGATGTGGTTTTTTAAATTTTCTGTTGCACTAGAGGACAAGAGGCTAACTTTCTCCCTTTCTTTCTCTGCTCTGAACCCTGAAAGCAGTGAAGTCAGAAGAGTGACCCTGGATTTTTATCACTGATGGCAAGAACAACCTTAGCCTGAAAGTAAAATTAAAAAACTTGCACTGTAACAGTAAATAAGGTACTCCCATAAAATTCCCAACATGCAATAAATTGGGTTGTAGACCAGGTATCGATAGATCAGCAGGGCATCTTTTAAGTAGCAGAAAACTTACAAAATCACAGCACTCACACTTTTGCTTCGTTGTTATTATGTGTTTTTTTTCTTACTGTAAATCATTGCCACTGAGTTTAATAGGCCTTACACAATATTGTAAACATCTCTTAAGTAATGTAATTGCTATTTGTGATCGCACTCATGCTTGAAAGCTTTTTTTACTGGAGAGGAAATGTTCCATTTTCCAAGTGACCCATTTGTAATGAAAACCGAAACCCCACCTCGTTTGCAATGAAAGTGAATAAAATAAGAAGGCATTTTTATATGGCACGCGGCGTCTCATTTGGGCATTTTGAGTAGCTGTTTTAAGATTCAGCACCATATTGCTCATGGAGACTGGATCTGTTGCTCACAGACAGTCCAGAGTTGCTGAAGCAGGAATGTTTTAGCCCTTGTTTTTCAAATAAACCCTTATATTACACCTTTACAGGACTGAAGTAGTTTTTTTGCTCAGGAAAAATGCCATCTCAGAGAATCGTGGGGCACAGCAGAGATAGGCACAGCATAAGCCATTGCGGTGCAAGCTCTCTACCCCCCTGGCATGGAGGACTACAGCCCAACACACAGCACATGGGGCTGCACATTTTTCCACCCCCTTTAACACTTCTGCTGAGATCGCCTGTGCCACCTGAGATCAGTTTTGATAACTCATCTAAGCCTGTCTGTAACAGCAGGCACCCAGGCTTTAATGAAACTGGTGAAGTGCCACAGCACTGGCACTGTCGTGCAACTAAACCAGCGCCGCTGGCAACCTGACACGAGAGGGGACAGTCACTTCTGCTGTTCCTGTCCAGCACTTCTCTAATCCATAATATCCCCTCCCCAACGGACCAAATACTGTACAATTTATTCTGGTGACTAGCATTTACAAATCAGCCGAAGATGAGAGGTTTCCCCTCCAGAGGCAGAGGAGCGAGAGAAGAGAAAGGGATACTGACTATTGGTCCACTTACATCATTGGGAATAGTAAGTTCATGGGAACTGGTTGGAGTGGTGGCATCCAGTCCTATTCAGGGGACAGAGGGAAAACATTACGCCAGTCGTTTGCAAGAAGGGCAAGACACAACAAATATTTTTGAGAAGGAAACATACAGAAAGAAGGAAAAAAAAAGAGAGGAGCAAAGAAAAATAGAGAACTGCTAGTGAAACAGAAAAGAAAGCAAGAGATGCAAAACTCAGAGTGCTGGGCTAATTTAAAATGAGTCTTATCTTAATTAACCTTTAACCCACCAACGCAACAAATGTCACATGAGATTCCACAGGGTCATAAAAAGCTGCTAGAAAATGAAGGGTTTCCCCTAAAAATAGTCTCTGAAGTTTGTTCTAAACACATCAATTGAGAAATTAGTGGATGGCTGAAATTTGACCTGTCTACCAGGAGTTCGAGAATACCAAAAATGAAAATGGAAGTCAAACGAACAATTAGCAGAACAAAATACATAGACATGAAAAAGAAAAATTAATAAATTAAGGATGAGGAAATCAACCTAGGAAAATTTCCAAATTACACGTAGGATTAGTTGCTGAATAAATGTTGGGAAGGGTCATTTTTGGAGGGAAATGTACAAAATACTCTAAGCTGCATACATTTGTTTGTAAATTGGGTGGACAAAAGGAAAATGCTCAGGAAAAATGGAATTACTGCTCTAACACATGGTAACATTACAGAAACGTACATCTCACAAATATAACCAGGAAAAGATTAAGGAGCAGCATGTTAATAACATGAATAGGGAAAATATAAAGCTAGGAAAAGCAATTTAGTATTACTTGTAGATATTTTATCAGATACATCATGAAGAAACAAAAGTCTATTTTGGATGTCACATCTCTTTCTCTTCTTGTCTCTTTTTTTGGTGTTTATTATTATCTGTAAAGACATGCCAAAAATGCTCATTTACAACTAGGAAAGATGGAAAAGAAATACTCTTACAAAAAAGTGAGTCACCTACATTCTACTTACTTTTACATTCAATAGAGTTGCATATGCTTATTTCACATTGAATATAAAACTATCAAGTTGCTCACAGAATTTGATGTATGTGATAAAATGTTATTTGCCACACAAAGCATGTACCAGTACATATGTACTTCTGTTTTGTGAAGTTTTTAGATGCCAAGCATGTACCTACTGAAGTGCAGTAAAAATTATTTATTGCAGGGTTAAGTGACTTCTCACTCTTGAATCAAGAATTCAGTTTCAGCTTTAATAAGTATGGACCAAATTTGCAGCCCTGAATTTAACTAGATTTCTATTGCATTTTGTAGCTATATCAGCATATCTAGTAGGAAGAGAGACATTTGTCCCAGTAGTGATGATTACAGATGCTCTTAAGACATTTGGGTCTACAAGGAATTTGAGTTTCAGCATGCCATAATTCTTTTAATCAGTATTTCTGTACCACAATTACATATTTTTTTTCTACGTTTGCTTCTTTCTGAACCATGTTACCAAACTGGAAATTTGACAAGATGCACGCCCAAATACTTCACTTTGGACCAACTGGTACATACTGTATGGTCTATAATAACTTTGCAAGGACTGAACAAAAGAAACTCAGGGCTTTGAGCCAATGGCACAAACGAAGCGCTTTTTTTAAATAAATGTGACAAACAAAGCATGTTTTAGTAATGATGAAAGGAACTGTAACAGAGGTACAGGAGGGAAGAAGAGAGATTAATATATAAAAAAAGAAGGATTGCTGGTCATTGACCACATTTATTATTAAAATGATGTAATGACCACGGGAAACAAAGCTGTTAAGAAGAAGGACATCCCCAGGGGGTCATGGGTACGTACCAGGGAAACCAGGGGTGGTCTGCCCAAGGGGAGTAAAGGGGGGATGCTGCATAGCCAACTGGTGAAGCTTGGTCAACTGCAGGGCAGGATGGGAAATTAGAACTAACCAATCAAATGGAATTATTTCAGAGCAGAGAAACATGTTCTAAAACCGGATTCATTAAAATTATATTTGGAAAAAAAAAAAAGGTTTAATCATTCATTCTAATCTACCATAGAGAAAAAAAAAAAGAACCAAACTGGTTATAAATGACATCTCTACTGTTATTACATGTAATGGCTATTGTTAATGTTAACTAATTACTGTAGAATTACATATTAAAAGAACTCAAATATATCACATGCAAAAAAAATACCAAGATAACTGTCATTTGTTCCTGGGCCATTGTACTTTCTAGCAACTACTGTACAAGGTAAGAGATGCATCTGAGCTAACACTTGGCTATACAGTGTGCCATTCAGGAAAGGTGTTCTTAGGCTATGTCTTTATTGGTAAACGTAGAAAGCAAATGTTGCCCAGAACAAATAAGAGGGTGAGGAAGAAAAAGGGAGTAATTTACATGTGCTGGACTCACGTCTGGATGAGGGATGGCATACTGCCCCTGAATCGTGAATGCCTGAAAACAACAAGCACAGGTAAGACACAGGTCAGTCAGATGGGACAAGTAGCATTTCTGTTCTCATCAGAAAAGCTTCTCTTGGCTACCCAGGCAAATGCCACCTGCATCGCTTTCAACACTGAGTGAAGCTTCATTGTCTTGTGCTGCTTGATAACGCTTGGCACTGCACAGAAAGGTCTCTGTCGGACTGCCCACACACCCCTTGCAAGCAGCGAATGCCAAGCGCTGCTGCAGAGCTCTGATGATCTTGGTCCTCGGGACCTCTCTTTAGTCCAGTTGTCTGCTAGAAGCAGAGCTGGGGACACTGTGGGTGTTGAGCACAGAGGGGTGGCCACGTCCCCTCCCTGCAGCCCCATCCACCCAGTGCCACCAATGCCTGCAGGGAGACGCTGAGGCTGAAGCAGCAAGGGGGTCAGTGAGGATGGGGCAGGCCTGCCCGGGGGATGCCCTGCCCTGCCCTCTGCTCCTGCCTGCTGTGTGCAGGGACACAGGTCAGCCGGCTCTGAGCCACCTCATCTGGCTACTGACAGCCACAGATGCCAAGTGACAGAAAACACGTGCCCCGGTGCACCCCATGGGGCTTGTGCCCCAGGCTGCCATGCCAGCAGGTACGTGAGCAGACATGCTGGATGGCAGCCTGGCCTGCAGTGCCTGGGCAAGGGGCCAGCACACCAGTTTGGAGACAGAAGCACAATGGAGACCTCCAGCACAGAGGTCTTATGTTCCACAAGAAGCCAAATATCCCCCCTCCTAACCCAGCCTCTCTGCACCACAAGAGCAATGCAAGGGGTACTGTTTCTAGCATCACTTCTGGTAGCACTGGAGGAGGCAAAAAAAGTAAGGAGGGATATGGTGGCATGCTTGGCATCAGTTAGCACAACCCCTTGTCTCTCCTGCTGGCTCTGTTCAACTCTGTAATGGTCTACAAAGAAAAAACTGTGAGTTTATAATTTTCTATTATATCCTGTAGGGCTGTTCTGAAAGAAATAGCATGACAGAAAAATTTTAATGTGCTTGTGCTTAGACAGGCAGGAAAACACAAGGACAAATTATAATGTATAAATATTTGTAGTGGGAGAATTATAAACAGGAACAGAGCTGATTAGCTTAGTTTGCAAAATGCTTATTTGACAAAAGGCCTCTTAGAAAGTAATGAATCCTCTGCAAACGATAAAACAATTCATTTAATGGAGATCAGATATTAAAACCTTTAATGTCTCAACTGCTTGATGCATATTTCTGCAGCAGAATTATCCTTCTGGAGAAGAAACATTTCATTTAGTTTTTAAATTAGTTATAAAGCAGGCCACAATCTGGTAAACATTATGCACACGAGCAGTTTTCAGGCAGAAGTAAGTGTGGCTGGGCTCAATGGGATACTCATGGGCAAACACACTCACGTGTATCTACAAGGGATAGCCATTACTGATGGCTTTTAAATTATAATAAAAGGTTGCAGTTCACCAAAACAGGTGATCACTGCCATCAGTGGGTCTTAAGCAAGCACATATTCAAACAAGAAAAGTATGTGTTTAAGTGCTTTACCAAATGAAGCCAGCCTTAAGGAGATGTGACACTGCTTTGCTGAGTGAGGGCTCTGTGCATAGCCCAGCACAGCAGCAGCCTCAGAGAGGTTACAGCTGGAAATGGCCAGGCCTGGGTGCATGAGAAACCATGCTTTGCTCTTTGAGCCTTGGTGCTGGATCACAGGTGTCCTTTCTGATCTTGGCTTTACTTCAGACCCAGCTGAGAACATCTTTTACATAGGTACTTCCCAAGCAGTGGTCTGCAAACCTCTGCAAAAAAATCACCAGCAAACCTAATAGAAATCACCCCTTTCCTTGTCATTCTGCTCCCTCATACTTCCTTGTACACATAGGAGGAAGCAAATAAACTGGAGAAATAACAGAATTAATGAACATTCAGAGCTCAGCCTAGCTTTTATTTTTTTGTCGATAAAAACTATCAAAACATTTTCTTTCCAAGTAAAAAAAAAAAGCAAAAAAAGAAAAAAAAAAAGCTCTTCAATTTTTAAGCTCCCAAAAGGTGATTTGATTAATTTAGGTTGAGAAAACCTGTCTTTGACTGCTTTACCTTTTGTCAGAAGAACCGTGCCCTTCCATGGCTGAGGCATGCCAAGTACAAGCCCGGTAGATGCTTCTGAGACATCTGGACTGTAAAGTTTCACTAAGGACATGAGCTATGGGTCTGCATCCATCAAAGTCAAGGGCAACTTTCCTACTGATGCACTGACATTAGTAACAGCAAGAATGACCTGGTCTACAAATCTTCCTCAATTTAAACCATAAAACTGCTATGAGACAGAAAGCAAAGCTGTGGGTACCCTGTGAATACCCACCTAAACAGCAGGGTAGCACAGTGGGTAGAAATTTCCCATTTATTTCTACCAGAGAGGAGTGCTGGCTTTTTTTTTTTTTTTTTTTATCCTGCATATACTAAACATGGGTAAGGGGCAGAACAGGGCAGGACAGTGCTCTTCTTCCTTTTAGTTCTGTTATGCAATGTAGTATCAAAGAAGCACAAGAGAATTAAAGGCATCACTTAAAGCAGACGAACCCCAACCCCCAGCTTGTTAAGGAAAACTAGAAATTGGATCTTGTTAGTGTTGCTTGACATGCAAACATTAAACAAACCAAAACCTTTCAAGAAAGCCATGATGTATTAGAATGGAAAAATAACTTCTGATAGCATAGCCAAAAGGTTGG
This sequence comes from Caprimulgus europaeus, assembly GCA_907165065.1. The sequence goes on from OU015525.1 coordinate 68,173,037, forward strand.
GTGGAATTAACACTGCTGATACAATTTCATTTCAGTATTAATTTCCACTTATGAAACCTGGTTAAAGTGTCTTTTCATACTGACTCCCAAACACAGTTTAAGCATTTAAGTTTGCTTAAAGTCAGAAACTAAATTCAAAGCACACAGAAAGTGTCTCTTACAGTCTTTCTCACATCAACAAGGTTGCATTAGAAAAGTGAGAACACTTTTTTTAACTGATAAAACTGAAGATGACAAGAGCTATTAAACCTTAAAACAGGACACTCAATTATTTATACAAACTGCTCAGAGCACTCTAGCAAAGTTTCAATATTTTTTAATAATCATGTACAGAGACAGTCTTTGAAAGCAGTGGCAATTACAATACTGGTTACCATGGGCTGCTGCATATACACACACACATTCCTTAAAGGAAAGCACTGCAGTGTAAACTTTATACATGGAGTAACTTACTCTGAACTTTCAGTCATAGATAAATTTTGGGCAAATTTCTGTTCAAATTTCGTCATGAAGTAAGCAGATTTCTTATTTTGAAGACAACTAAGAGTTGTAGGCTTGAAAACCAGGAACTGAAAGCTACTACGTCCAGATAATGAAAATCTGTATATACATCACAACGTAACATTACAGCGTAGAAGGTTCAACTCTGAGACAAAACTTCTGAGAAAGCTCATTACCAGGGCCTGTCTGAAGCAAAGGTGCTCTGACATATGCTTGAGATGTGCAGGAGCTTCCTTACGGACTGGCAGATTGTGGTGGCATGGGTTGCCATATCACCAACAATGCCAATATCACCTTGTGCCCTCTGCCCCACCAAGAGCTCCGTGCCTGGCTTCTCATATAACCTCCAAATTGCCTACTGGGGTGAGACATGGTATAGCAGCAGCCCACATGTCACCCCACAACAGGGTGATGACCTGTGCTGGGCTAATGGGATGGGAGGTGGTACTTGCCTGCAGATGTTCCACCATGCAGGCAAGTGGCTCTTCCCACTGGGTAACTGCTTAAAAAGGGGCCTTGCCGTCATCTTGGGGAAAAGATTCGGCTGAGTGGGAGTGCCTTACTACCCCTTGAGTTGGGTAGGGCTTGCAGCATCTTACCCCACCTTTGCACATATCTAGGCAGTGCTGCTCTTAGCCTGTTGGCTAGATGGGTCCCCTTGTGAGCCTCCTATGCTGTTTTTAGGGTAAATACCAGCTGCATTCATTGTTTGCTCATCAGTTACTAAAACTGTATTCCCTCCGCAACGGATGATGGCAGAGCAAGTTCCCGCCATGTCTCAGTGGCATGTTGCAGAGCCATTTCAGAGCATTATCAAAAGACAAGGAAGAGTCACATTGCACAGGAGATTTTAAAGGCTGATGAGAATCTTGACTGATACAGTTTAAAATGAAGGGGGAATCGTCAAAGCTTTACTATTTAAAAAAGAAACAGGAACGTTGTGCTGGTGCTATCAATCAGGCTGTTGCATGTCATGGTTGGGAAGGTCTACACTTGCATGTAATCTCAGAACCCCATTGCTACTTGGTCCTGAGGGACTAAAAGCAGCAGAAATAATGCATGTATAAGGCTCTTCCTGCAAAGTGCATTATTTGGTCCTAAAAAATATAAAAACTAAGAGGAAAAAAATGATGCTTTTCATGAGCAGAGACATCCTGCTGTTTGATCATCCCTGAAAAGCTGACAAAACTGCTTATACTGCTGGTGAAGCTGCAACTTAAGAGTGAAAAAAACAACCCCTACAATATACAGTTTTGTCCCACTCAGGGAACATCTGAGTTGAACACCTCTCAGTTAGCAGGAGGGCAAACTTTTCTTGATTACAGAATTTAATTTTAACTCTTGATAAAATACCAGTCATCATAATTTGTGTCAAGTTTGCAATGCAGTGTTCTCCTTTCCTGCAAACTCTAAGCACACAGAGTAGACAAAGCACGTCAATACTATACCAGGCAAAAAAGAGTAAAAGTTGAAAACTAACAGGCGCTGGCTGAGGTTGGGCCAAGACGGTGTGGTTTCCAGCTGAAGCCAAAATGGTGTCTGCTCTTACCTGGCCACCTGCAAAAATGATAGGTGCAGAGGCAGGTTTGGGACGGTAGGGGATGGTGGCACCTTTGGGTGGGGACTGCAGACAAAAACACAAAGTGATCAAAATGCAGAATGAAGCAGAGCTCATATTAAAAAAAAAAAATCACTCCTGACCTTGGTCACCTCAAACAACAAGGCATGCAACTAACTCAACCCAACCCAGCCCACCACCCCATCAGCCCTATCAGGTTTTCGGGGCTTTGAGGGGAAGAGCCAAGGCACCACTGAAACAGACAGTGCTGGCACCTGTGGCTTTATTATGGCCATCACTGGATGAAGCTAAGAAGCATTAATTAAGTATTTCAAGGCATTTCAGGAAACACAGGTACCATTTTGAAATTTGTTGATGTTTTGGAAGAATCCAGCCTGTGCCCTTGCTTTGTTAACACAGAGCACATCTCCTGCTTATCGATCTTTCCTTACACTGCTGCACATTAATGTTTCTTGTATCACCAGTTCAATTAAGTCAACTGTTCAGTTGCAAATGACCAGCCTGATCCTGCCTTTTGTCTGAGCTGGAAGGTTGGCCAAAAAACTTTGCAGCTTCAGCAGGGGCATGGCCTTCGTAATGCATGGAAAGGGAGCTTGTTCCCTGTAGCCCAAGGCAAGGACTCAAAGGGAAAACCCCTGACCAAGGCTAACCTTCTCCTTTTAAATACAGCAGAAGCACCTGTCTGTAAAAAAGGCTTCAAACTGTCTGTGCAACACCTGGCAGAATGGTGCCCTGGTTTCAGTGCATTAACTACAACTAAAGAAGGTAACAATATGATGTCCATTAATTAATATCATATAATTAGCTTTTTAATGTCAATTAAAGTGTTCGTTGCAAATTAAATATATGCTGCAAATTAGACCACATTTTTTTCTGAGTTCTTTAAAGGTTTGTATACGCAAACTGTAGTTAAGTCAGTGTCTTCTTTGTGCTGCTTGTGATTTGATTTACGTTAAAATTAAGTACATAAAATTATGTCAAAACGGGTTATTTAAAAAGTGGCTCTACCCACAGGAAAATAGGACTGTGTCTCTCTGATTTTGAGAAGTGGCATCTCTCATCTTCTTTAGCAAGTAACTATTTATTCCACAAATGTCACTTGGACAATAGACTACACTGTATTCACAGAGCTGACAACTATTGCCGTCATATACTCTAACAAACAAAAATTATTTTTAAAATATTTTCTTTCATTTTTTATAAATATTGTGTTTTTATAAATAAATTCCTCATGGTAGCTAAAAAAATTGAAATGAGTCACTTTTCCACAGTAAAAACCTGGGGATTTATTAATTTTTATGCTTTTATTTGCATTAGGGTGTAGGACATCTTGATGCAAAGGCTGTGCATCATTTTGATGCACTGCATACTTCTGAAGAGCCAATAGCCGTAGTGTTGTCTCAAACACTCCGCTCTTTGTCCCCTCTTTAACAGAACAGTAGGATGTCAGAGATCATAACGACACAGCCCTTGACTAGACTTAGGAAAAAACCAAACACACATAGAAAATTTTCCAGCAGAAAATGTGACAGAAGTGGAGATTGTTCATGTTCCATGTCAAAAATTCTGGTTCCTAAGTCCAAATATTTAATTTTGATCGGCTGAATTTTTTTGGTTTTCAAACTTTTATTCAAGTTGATCAGTTGAAAAGTGCACTTGCATGAAATTATGGGCATTTTCAATAAAGGTTAATATGTCCAGATTTTTGTATAAATTAATTTTGTATCATTTAATCTAAGAGCTAAAAAACTGCCACCAAAATGAAACATTCCGGCCTTATACAGTGATTTGATGCTAAGGAAGCAAAAAGTCCTCACAAATCTAAATTACTCCAGTCAGAATTATTTCTACTTAAAACAAAACCTAGATGTTTTCTGCCCTATTCTGCATCAGAATAAAAGGCTTTTCTTTCAGAATGGGCTGCAGCTCCATGCTGGACCTTGTTTGTTGTTTGACAGTGTCATGACAGCCCTGGCCTTTGATTGCTAAACCCAGCTGCAAGAGGCTCTCAAACACCAGGCAGGGCACAGTCTAACAGAGTCCTCCTGAATCTCTGGCACGGGAAGGGCAGGCAGCACCCCCAGGGAACCCAGGGCACTTGAAAATTAGTGATGTGTTTGAGCACCTCCCGGGTGAGAGGCAATACACCAAGCACTCACTCACCTCCAGCATAACCACGCATATTTGTTTCACGCACTGGATGATGGCATCCGGAGTGCCCGATATAGTCACTGCGCGCTCCGTCGAGTTTGGCAACATGTCCCCGGCCACCTGCACCTGGGCTCCTGTGGACTTGAACAGAGACAAAGCAAAGAGAGTGTCACCGTCGGGCAGGCAACAGCGCCTTTCAAAACCCAGGGATTCAGCGATGCAATGGAGGGGATGCACTTCCAAACTTTTTGTCTGTTCTTCACTGGATACTTGGCAGAGGGCGTATGCAAGCCCATGCCCAGACAGGGTGACTGAGGTCTGGCAGGACATGGATTTATCTGTTCATGCCAAATTGCAAACACTCCCATCCTAGGCAGATTAGACCTCAGGAGCTGTTAACAAATCAAACTGTGACCTGAATTTTAGGGCGAGTCTCTTAACCTCCTCAAAGGCAGACAGTTGCAATGCTGCCTAAAAAAAGAAAAAGGTGAAATGAAGTACTTTTCAATAATTAAAAAAAGAAAGGGAAAAAATGCTGACAATTGAAGAAGGTCTCCTAATCAAATGAGTTGCAGATAAATGGCTCTTTAAGCCACTGATGGCTGACTTGTTTCTCTGGATGAAATTTGGAGCTGCCTTATGCTCTGGAATATTTCAGGATGGTACAGAAGCACTTCTAAATTATAATTAGTGTTGATTAAATGTACGCACATCATCAACTTTCAGCTTATAAATGAGCCCAAGGAAGTAATGAGTCAGGTTGGCTTTTTTGTTTGTCTGTTTTTTTTTTTTTTAAAGTTGATCTTGTCAGTAATGTATCTCAGTTAACCAAAAAACAAAAACAAACAAAAAACCAACAACCCCCAAAACCTCCCAAAAAACCAAAGAAAGAAAAAAAATAGATGAAGCCAAAACAATTCCTGGCATTACTTCACAAACATCCTGAAAGACCTTTTCAGTCAATAGAAAAAAACCCAAGCATTTCATATCGAGCTAGCATTTTCACGTATTACAAACAAAATCTATTCCTCACTGTTATTGCAATGCTTTTAAAAAAGTATTTTCAGCAACCATTGACTTCGTGCCCGTTTTCCCGCTGGTTACATACAACACATGTTATTCTTCTTTCCAGAGACTGATTAAATTACTGATTGCATCTTCTGTTCACTAGTGCTGTTTAAGGCCAGAATATAAATTCCTTGCTCTATAATAGGCTTTAGAATTTTGCCATAATTTGATCAATCAGTCATACTTTTTTTTCTTTTTTTTGTAATCTTATCTTGAAAATAGTACAGTAATCCTACATGTTGTTCCTGGGTACATGACTGAACACAAAAGACCATCCCTCGCACAACTGCTGCTCAGTGTGTTGTGTGATGATGAAATTAGAACACATCTTGGGCTAGATGCTCCTTTTTTTTTTCTTTTTCTGTTTGATCATATTTGCTGTTTAACGTAAACAGTTTTGAGTATCTGTACATTTAGCACAAAATACTCTGCCAAATACTGCAGTCATTTATGCATTTGCTTCCAGTGCTAATCTTGTTTATTCTTTGACTTCAGTCATATGTCACCAATGGAAAAATGAGTAACATTTTGTTCATTACCCTTACGCTTAAGAAAATGTGCAGTGTGAGCTCTCCCTACATCAGCCTTCGAAAGACCTATTTGGCCAAACACTATCCTTTTACTTCCTTGTACTAGATAAATAGCTAATTGCTCTGAAACTATGCTCACCAGAATCATCTCTTATGTCATTTAATGCTCACAGGGCAGCAGAGCAATTTCACCTTTAAAAGCCTATGTTCTAAAAACACTCACTCAGTGCTCTGGATGAGGTCACCAATATTTAAAGTAAAATCCAAAGTATTGACAGCTGTAAAACCCAGAGGGGTAAGTGCTCATCAGCACGTGGTTCACACTCATGCCTGCTCCTATTTTAATACAACAAATAAATCGTCTAGGTTCTTGCTGCCTGAGAGTTCTCCTGGACGCCTAAGAGATCTGGAGGACCAAGAGAAATCATGTCTTGCGGCTGAGGTCACTTCCGACCACATGCTCCCACAGTAGCTCTGCCTTCTCCAGCGCAGCCACTCGGCAAGCTTTCTGACTCACTAACACTAACGGCTGCAAATAGCAACAGTCCGGTGGCTGTGCAGAATCTGAGCCAGAAATATCCCATGCGTGAGGCAAACTGAACATCTTCCTTCCACCCAGGAAATGCACTTCAACACAGAAGAATCCTCTTCCATCTATACAAAGTTCTCTGACAGTTTTCTTGGGATTAAAGAAAAAGGCTTTCCTATGATCCCAACATCTGCACAGAAATAGTGTTTTCTTCCTCTCAGTGTCATCAAGTGACTCCTTTCTGCCACATCGCAAAAGTTGGTTTGACTATAAGGACTACTGAGAGGCATAGCTCCAGGACTCTCTGGTGAAAAATAAATTAACAGCATTGAAATAAATTTAAAAAATCTGATTTGTAATTCTATTTTATTTGCAGGTCTCAGTAAGCTCAGGGACCTCCTTCAAATAGCAGGGCTCTCAATCATTTTTGTACAAGTTTACAGCAGCCAACCCAGCTTTCATGAACACAGTTGACAAAGCAAGAGGCACATGAAGGAACAACATGTTTGGTTGGCAACAAAAACTCTGAAACAGGTTTTGGCAGCTCTGTCACCTAATGGAAGTGGTACATGCTGCTTTTATTTCCCTGTATGCAAAGAGGGAAAAGACCCTTTCAGTAGCAGCCAAATCCTGAATGGTGAAGATAAGCCTTCAGAGGGAACTTTGTTAAACTCCCGGGACAATCAAATTGGAATAAAAATGAAATAATTTGGAAGAACTTGAAAGTCAACAGGATGAGACTCTTGACTGTCCTCTATCATCATCTTCCCTTCCAAGGCTACCATAACCTAACATTCCATAGCAAATGCTGGATATAAAATTTGGATCAAAGGAATTTCCACTCCTTTTTGACATTTGGTCAAATTTTCTTTGATAGACAAATATCCATTAACTTTTTTCACATTTGAAATGAAATGTAAAAGTACATTGAAACCTACTGTCTTGAATCTACATATTAGATAAAAAAGGAAGTTTCACTTAGGTAAAGCCTGTCAAAAGCTTCTGTTTTGACCAAGTTAAATTAAAAAAATTGATCAGCATGTTATCCTGATATTCAACACCTTATCCCATGTTGGAATGAATACAAATTTAGGAGTACAGTCACTTTCTCCAGAAAAAAAATCTATTTTCCTGAAATGTCCTATTCAGATTTTCTCTAGATAACTGAGCATGTACCTAATTTTATTGTTTGACTGATTACAAACATTTGATCCTTGGCTTGGCATGTGCTATGTTGTTACAGTCATGCATGGAAGAATTAAAACTGGCAGCATATGATAATTTTTGCATTTTCTGGTTAAAAGAAGAACTGGCTGCTAGCACAGTACAATGAATGAGTATCTTTAGATAAAGTCTGGATTAAAAAAAGTCAATATGGGTTTAGAATACATGAAATCAGGTCACCTGTGGCACAGTGAGATTAGGGACAAACAGGAAAGGAGTATGGAAATAATTTTTTTCTAAAATGTAGATCAAGTGTTTGATCTACTAACCTGGACTCCCCAGTGCTACTTGGGCCTTTCTCTGGCTGTGAGGGTGGTAGCTAATTTGGAAATGGCTTCAGTGCTCCAACTCTGGATCACCTGAGTACTGCTGGGGAGGGGACTGTGCCTGAAAAGGAACTGGATGAACCGATCCTGTCGCTAAACTGTTGCTTTGCCAAATTGTGCATCAGAGATGAATACATTGTAAAGTTGTTTCTTTATTTCACACACTATCTTTAGCTTCAACGAAGGCAGAAGGGTACAACTGTGCTGGACCCCTACTTCCCCCAGAGCAAGGCTTTTCCAGGCTTTTCACTCTGCACATGCTCATGTCTGTGCGATGAGCAAAGTGTGGCGGCCAGTGGTGGCAGGGCACGCTGCCGTAGGATGCCGAGATAGCCAGTGATCCTGGCAGACATCCCAAGACTTACCTCCCTGATTTCTTTGATTTTGGAACCTCCTTTTCCTATAAGGGATCCACACTGACTTGCTGGGACAACGAGCCGCAGTGTTACAGGTGGTTTGCTTGTCACTGTGCTGTTTGTCATTGAAGCGTTGATGTCCTGTAATCACAACATCAGTAAGAATTAGCGGAGGATTTGTCATTCCTGGTAAGCACTGAAGGGCTCAGAGCAAATGCCTGAGCTGTTCGTGGTGACCTGGAGAGCATGCAACCAGTCCTGGTTTGTTTCTGTTTCAGGTAAAGCTGTCAGCACGAACTGCACAAGCAGCTTGTGCCAGAGGAACATTTTCCTGCCTGGCATTGCAGGTCCACACTGCAGGACCAGAGGACAGTCTCTGAGGTAAGATTAGGAGGAGAAGGAGGTGGTATCTGTCATCAGACCAGCCAAAGCATATGGAAAAGATAAAGCTGACTTCACAGGTCCCCAAATCCTGGTTTGGTCTCTTTTCTGCCCTCTCTGTTAGAACACTTCTACTGAATGGTATGTCTTTACATTCAACATAATTACTTGTCAGGTTTGATACAAAGAAAAAAGGTTAAAAAAGGGAATGACATAGAATCTGCAAATAATCTGAAACAGACAAAATCAGATTGTTTTGATAAATATTTTGCTGACCCCCAGGTTTAATTTCTCTTTTGTAGCAGATCCATAAGTATTTGTACTGTTACATAATTTCTAAAATCTTTTTCATCACAGCTATGTAATCAGAGTGCAAAGATCTCAGCAGAACAGCAACTACCTGTATCCAGATAATGTAACCTGTATCCATGTATCTCATTATCCAATGAGACTACACTGCAGGATTTCATGAGTACTTCAATATACTACTTGTCACAAGGTTTACAATGTTTTAAATATATTTTGCTAGTTCAAAATCTTCTAAGCAAGACAAAACAATCCCCCTAATTTCTTCATCACAGAGGAAAAGATAAAGCTTATCTTCCCACTGATGGATGGGATACTGTTCAGAGCACTTAGGATCACAAAAAAAAGCCACAAGTTGTATAGCACCTGTCCAACAACTCATGAGACTCTTGATGTGGTTTGCTAACACTAGCTGCGAGCTGAAAAGACCATCTCATCCATCTGTGAGGTACACTCATCACAGAAATGCTACCCAAAAGATCTGGACAGGAACTACAGAAAACATACATCTTAATATTAATTTAAGTCATTAACGATGCAACAAGAGTTCCAGCAGACAAAACGGATGTGATTCCCTACTTTCTTGCTTAGCAAGACTACTCTGTCAAGACTGCCTTTTTGTTAAAAAAAAAAAAAAAGAAAAAGAAAAAAAAAAAGTGCCTATACTATGTGATCAGGACCCCAAAGAAAAAAAACAAAAAAACCCCCAAAAAACAAATAAACAGTACTTTAAAAAACTTTGCGTGCATTGTTGAACCAGTGTGGGAGCTCAGTGACACTAGCACTGATTCCTGCAGTACCTCTGCATTTGTGATGGCAGCATTCTTCCTTCCAAGAAATAGCTCAGTGTGACCTTGCTTAGCTTAAAAGAGAAGAAAAAAAATCTTGAACGGAATGAGGCATTGCTGCATGCCATCAGACAGCTATCAAATCATTCCTCTGCCAGCCAGTAACTCACATTTTGTTTAGTGGCTGTGTCAGTGAGAGACTGAAATCCAAAATAAAGTGAAAGTGATAACAGAATTTTGCAGCACCCATGTATCTGAAATAAAGTGCAAGTCATGCCAATTTTTCATCTGGAAGATGCCATCTCACTATATCACTTTTGTGCCAGCTGGAGGCACACAATCATCCAGATGCAGGTAAATAACCCTCTTCAGCCACCCAGCACGACTCTGATAACGTCTCCCACTTCCATATATCTGGCCTGGCCTCAAAGTCTTCACTTCAAAAGCACTTCAGAAAAAACAGAAGCTGCTATTCTCTTTATTTTCTCCTCATCAGTTAAAAAGAGCAAAACTTAAACACGCAGGCTCAGCAGCACATGCATAAAGGAGTCAGTCCAACAACACAATAAAAGAGAAATGACCAGGAAAAAATCTCCCCCTCGAACTGCAGGCTCCCAAGTAAAGTGGGCTGAAAATTTTCTCACAGAACAGTCGTCTTTCAAAATGGGAGATTCCTATTTCTTGAACCTCTGACTTTCTGTGGCACTGCATCCATTTCCTCAGGGCTCTGTCATACACCAGATCTGGACCTTGCATGGCTTTCTGCCCACTTGCCTGGGCTGCTCCTCAGCCAGGACAGGCTAACTGGGAGCCTGGAAGTGGTGGGAGAGCCAGCATTCAGTGTTGAAGCTTCACAGTATTCCCAACTCCTGGCACCCCAGAGTCATAGGCTTCCAAGGCAAGCAATTCTGACAGCCCAGGAATCTACCAAACCTCTGTGGAAAAACATCTAAAATTTCTTCTTTACTGGTTTCTAAATGAAATGTTAAACCTGCCACCTTCCACAGTAAGCACAGTAAGTCTGTGAGATTGCTCCTCACTTGGTAATGACCACCACGGGATTTACCTTAGTCATAGCATGAAGAGTCAGTGTTTGTCAAAAGACATCATCTCAATTGCTTTTATCACCCTTCCTTTACCTCCTCCTTATTCCTAGAGCTGAGCAACTTCTTAATAAATGTTTGCAAAAGAACAAGGATTTCATCCAACTTTTTCCTACTTATCTGGAGAAGGTCTGACCACCATACTCTGCCTGGTTGTTACTCCAGCACTTAACTACTATGTACTTCCAGTGGATTATTCATATTTATACCCAGTGCCAGAGCTGCTCCACTCACCAGCAACCTTACAGCTGCATTTCTTGGGTCTCCAGTCTGGAAATGACTGCTCTCAAATGTCCTCTCTTGCAACTCCAGGTCTATCTGGGTTAGTGCCTTTTTTTAAGAACTCTTTTTCCTCTGCAGTGAATACCTTAATTGCTATGTAATTACCTACCTAGCTTGTAAGTTCATCATCAGGTTGCTACAAAAACAACTTTCATTAGCAAGGTTGTCAGAGTGCTACAAGGCTGCAGAGCAAACACATCCATGGAACTGCAGGGTTGGAATTAAGGGTAACATGGTTTCATGTCAAAAGTAAAAAAAAACCAACAAAAACCAAAACAAGACAAAACAAAAAAACCCAGCCATGCATCTTGCTGTGTCAGAAGAGATATACAGAACATAGTGATGACACCTAGTACAAAGAAAAGCTGCAATTTATAAATTATTCTGAGTGTGTTGATGGACTGAGGCTGTGGACATGGTAAGAAGGATAGTGTACAGACTGGACAGACCTAGCTGGTAACCACCCTGCTGGGTTTCAGTCATACTGATGAGGAAAGGCTTCATGTTTAGAACCAGCTTCTACAAGAGCTGTTCTCAAACCATAACAGGGCTGAAAAGGCACTAATATGTAAAAAGAAGTATCATAAGTTAATTTTCAACATAGTATGGATAGGGATAATCAGCTATTAATGGGATTGTTTTGAAGTAGACTAAACTAAGACTTGGGACTAACTACCTTTTAAGAGCCCTTGTCACTTGCTAGTTAGTGGGGTTGCAGAGCACGAGCTCTTGGGAGATAGACATGCTCTGTGTGGCCATGCATAACACACACACAAAAATCTCTCAAACCAGTGGTCTGAGGTATACATCTTCAGTTTAAAGGTAGCTGGGCCAGGCACTAGCTGTTCTGGGATTTTCATTTTTTTATATGGCTGAAGAAATCTCTAACAAAAAGATATGCATGGAAACCAGCACTTGGTAGCTAGCTCATTTGTAATTTCTGAAATAGTACTTTATTTTGCCTCCAAAGTGTTACAGTTACCTCATTTTATTGACAGGAATAATAATAGGAAATCTAAGTGATTATGGGAAACATTTTTCTTTACCACTGTTCTTCCAAATATACCAGAAGCCAATTATATTAAAACTAAATACAGACACTTTAGAATATATAACCACAGTACCTGATGGACAATGAGTGACAATACCCTTTTGCTAAGATCCATATGAAGAGTCCAGGCTACCCTCTAAAACCTACAAGGGTAAATATGCATAAAATTCAGCCAGATGCCTGAAATTCAAATTTCCTTGCCTATTGATAGCTACAACACTTTGAAAGACAATGTGGTGTTGGGTGGCAGAGGCTGTGCAGTGTTTGATGTTTTTATGAGAAATGCATTGTTATTTCCACTGGGTGCTTGTTCTGGTGGGAATTGGCAGGGATTATCTCTGTTAATGATTCCCTCAGCATTTTTCAGAATAAGGCCCTAAGCAGAACATGTTTCTCATGTAATGGGCAGAGAGACTACTTGTTCCAGGCCTTTGTGGATTGGAGAGTATGGTACCCTACACAAAGTTGCCTCTTCAGATAGAAGAAACAGGGATTGGTACAAGATGGTTCGGAGATAAAGTTGAGAAGGAGATGACAACAGGTGGTTTTAAAATTGGGCTGGAGATAATTACTTGTGTGGTTCTGCAGGATTCAACCTCATAATCATTATTATCTCATTAATAACTAGTAAGAAAAAAAAAAAGCTTTCTTCTAAAATGTACCATGCGACAAAGGCAGGGTACTTTATCAATATGTTGAGAGATTGGGGTATCACACAGGAACACCTGTGGATTAGAGAAATATAAATGGGATTAATATTTGCAGTATAAAAAAAGCCATTTGTCTGGGGGCTGACAGGAATGTCTGTCGAGACCAAAGAGGTTCCCATGGAAAACATGTGAGCAGGAGCTGGCACCACTTGCCAGGCACAGCATGGTTGTGGGCAAAACATTACACTAGTAGGAGGTGAGGCATTTCCAGCAGTGGTAGAGATATGTTAGCGTGATACCCAGGACAGGGGACTGTTAGTGCTATTTATTAAGCCCTCGTGGAACTTCATTTAGAACCTGTCCACAATTAACACACACATTTAACATAAACTGTAACTGAAAAAGGTAGAAAGGGACTGCTAGAGTCATGAGAGGGATAGGGGATGCATCCTCTGAAAGACTGAGCTTGGCTTATTTACTCTGGCAAAAGCAAGGGTATGGGGATAGAACTGGTTTCAAAAAATATGTCCGAGAGGGCAATCCTCAGGAATGGAAAGGCAAGAATTATTTAAATTAATGGCCAGTCCTGGCACAGGAACAAAGCTGCATATACTGTTCATGAATAAATTAAGGTGAGGAGTGAAAAGGGGGTGTCCAATTATGAGAGAACTGAGGTTATGGATCAAACATCAGGAAATAGAAAAAAAATCTCACTAGTTTTTGATCATGCTGTGAAGGAGGTTGCAAGACATACTGCTTATGCTAAAAGGCAACTGAATCTGATGACCCAAAAGCTCTCTTCTAGTCCCGTTACTCTAAATGTGAACAACCACCATGGGTAAATAAAAGCACACGCTGACATTTCCCACCAATGCCAGCATCTCCCAGTGCTATGGGGAGATGTGGAGACTAACCCCACTGACTTGGAGAAGTCAGTACTCTTAAGAAATGCATCCACACCTCTCTAGTTCAATCACTGATGGAGAGACATAGCCCCTTTCTCCCCCTGTAGGTGATTCAGCCCAGCAATCTGTAGGTTCTTCCTTTAGGAGAAGGTGAATTGCCTTCTGCAGGGCTTCTGTCTCCACAGAGGACAGGAGAGATGCCCGAACTGTATGTCTGATTTGCAGAAGTGGAGGTCGTTAAATCCTCTCCTGAAGGACCCTGGTTCATTTTCTGTAGCATGCTGCTTTTTCTCTGAGGTTTCCCTTTAAAGTGGTGACCGTATCTAATCATAGTTGGTCCACAAAACTTGAGGAGAACCCTGCACTTCAAGTATGTATCTGCACAGAACTGCAATTCTACAGTAAATTGAGTGTTCTCTTGCCTCAATTACCCATAGTGCCTTTATTTTAATTAATTTTAAAACCCAAGTTTTAAATATGGTAATTGATAATCATATAGTTTGTTTTTAAAATAAAAATTTTCTAGTTAAAGGAATTATATATTTATTTTGACATATATAAAATTTACATCAATACCAAATGGAACCATATAAAAACAGAGCTAAAAGTTGGGCAATTATTCTTTTCAAATCAAACACACAACGGGACCAGAAATTTTCTGAGACATTTTTCCTACCATTAGTGCACATTACTAGAAGCAATTGCTTTTCCCTGAAGCCTCCAAAAAGCAAAAGAAATGATCAAACAGCTTGTAAATTGACCCATTATTTTTCTTCAGCATTACTGCCAAAAGCATTTATAAAAATGCAACCACTTTCATTGCTATTACATAGAACATTAAACAAATCATATTTAACATTAAAGCATACATAAGAAAATTCAAACAGTGTTTGTATTTCAACTTGAAGAGAGAAAAAAACATATTTTATTTGCTTACCTCTTCAAATTTTAGTGCAATCATAGAAAAAGCTTTAAAAATTGCATCTGTTGGGCCTGTTATTGTCACAATTCTCTCTGGACAGGAGCCTTCTGAAATATTGATTCGAGCACCACTCTGTCAAAGAGAACAATTATTTTCCAAATTTATACTTCCCAAGGAGCAAATTAAGTAGGATTAGGGATATAGTTTGGAAAGGAATATCTTGAGGCAGCTAATTCCCTCCCCTACAACTGCAGCCCAAACATCGTATAATTTCAGCATAAACTGATCACACTCCAAAAATTCACCTAACTGCGGGAAGCCGGATTCTGTCTGGGTACTCATACAGCCTTCATCGCAGTATGCAAATGGTGCCTCTGTAATTCAAAGTTGCTAATAACTGAATAATCAAGTCTCTTCCCTTCCCTCTTCCAGGATTAACCTTAAGTAGGACTAGAGCCGCAGAATTTCAGACAAGGTTTTTGTCTCCAGTGAGCATCGACGTCGAGCAGCGAGGAAAGATGCACCTCTGGTTTGGAGACCCAAAGGCGGGGCTCAATCTGTCTACCTAGGGCATTACTTTGCACTGTGAAGTTTCCTTATAGATGTGTTTCATGTGAAGGCAGTCAATTAATATGTACTGATCAACATTTTAAAGGAGTAGTGGTAGGACAGGCAACAGAGATGGTGTTATCTCCTCAAGGCAAGGAGTGTGTTGGAAGGAGTTAGAAAATCATTAAGTTGTGGAGACAAGCGAGCATGGCTCTCAGGTATACTTAGTCCCCTTTATGCCACTGTGGCAGTGCAGAGAAAACCCCTAAACTAGATGTAAATATATTTAAGAGGATCTTGGTGTCAATAATGATCAAAGTCAATTCAGGTAAGACCCATCCTGTGCTTTCCCTGCAATTTCAGGCATGGAACTATGTTATTGAAGTCTAACAAGTCACTGGCGCCTCAACTCATCCACAGTCCACAGGCACCAACCTTCTTGAGGATCTGGGCCCGTAGCAAACATGAGATAATTTGGGTTAATTTGGCCCTTTGCCTTCAGGGTTACCAGGGATCAGACAATGTGCTGAGTGTCTGAGCTGCTATTCACACGCTGCTCAACAGCAAGATACCCTGTTTTCCCATATGACAGGTACAAAATACAAGAAAAAAATCCCAAACAATCCAATACTACTGATAGGAAAATCTTGCTGCCATGGACTTGGCTGGCAGACATACTCAGCATTCACAGGTAAAGGGCAGCAGACACTTTTTCTGACCAGCCAACCTGAGCAGGACTTGCCCTCAGCAAACACCAGCATCAGATCAGGAAGGAGATCAGGGCCCGGGGCTTGTTAGTGCTGGTGGCAACGTCCGGCTGCCACCACCACACGTGAAACCGGGGTGGTGGGACGGCGCCTGGCAGGGAACAGGTCAGGGGCCATGCTGGGCAGGGCTGCTGGGGCAGGTATACCTGCCCGTCCCGCAGTTGCCTTCATGCAAAGCATGGCTCTTCCTTTGAACTGGAGCCATGGAAGCTTGTCTGAAAGATTGCTCCACTGTGGATCAGTGGCAGCCAAAATCCACAGGTGTTACTCCTCTGACAGATGACCAGTCTAAGCAGAGCTATGGTAATTACATGGCGGCTTCCATATTTGTGTAGGATGTTAACAACTGCAGGGCACAGAACTGAGGTTTTTGTACTTTTCTTTAGGCCCAATGTTGTCTCTGACATTTCTTGCTCTGACAGAGCAAGACAAAGTTGCATTTCATTCCATAAAGGTGGCATGCAACTTTCTGCATCTGTCAGGGAAGTGTAAATAAAGTTGTGTTTTGCTTTTAAAGAAGTACTGAAGTAGTTATTTAAAAAAAGGACTGAATCATCATCACATGGAGATGTAGCCTCTTAGTCCTGTGCTCATCTAAAGATGTATATAATTTGTTAAAAAAACCAAACAACCAAATAAAGCCTCTTGTGACCACATGTAAGTGACAGTAGGTTTTCAAGAGTGCAAGAAGAACATTTGTTATTTATCTTGAAAAACTAACCAGGGATCATAACTCTTCTCCAAGATGTTTCCAAGATGTTTAACTCAGAAGTCAGAAGCACTCTCCAATGATGGCTTCCCTTTTTTGTGTGCCATTTATATCCAAAGATATCTACTTGTGATCATAATTAATAACTAAACTACAATGTATTTAATCAAGTGGCAGGATTACCTAGTATATTGGAAACTTTTTTTTTTAAGACTTAGCAAATATGTGTGAAAACATGAGTGAAAGTTCTTATCATCCAAAAAAGGAGCTCTGAACTCAGCCTGACAATGCTCCCTATTGTGTATTTTTAAAGATCTATCTCAGCAATTCTCTTTATTACAAATATTTTGAGATTTCCCTGCCACAGACCTTCTATCAGTGTATAAAGCAACAAAGCAGCTAACACAATAACATACTGCAGATTTACGAGAACCAAACTGAATTTCTTGAGGCATCCTCTATACACTTTGGATTCCTACAGTTTTAAACAGTAGGATTTGTCTTCTGACTTATGCTTTTAGCACTTGCTTCAAAGAAGGAAACTAAATGGATCTCCAAGTAAGATGTCCTGCCTTGCAGGACAAGTGTGGATCTGTAACCTCCACCTGGGCACAATCCTCTGAAGACAGTGCAGCTTGCTATGTGGCAGGGAAGAAAGCCTGAGGACACTGGGGAGACTGAGGTTTATGCAGTGCCATGTTTTAGCTAGCCTTTTTGCATTTACAATCTTTTCAAAGGATGTGAAAGCCAGGTGTGCTGGTCTACTCTGTCCACATCCTACTCACACCTGCAAAACAATGAAAAGTCAAGGCTTTGTCAAGACATGGCAGAGGGATACTCTGGTTTATGCAAGTCTGGCTCCAGCTCTCCTGAAACTTGTGTCTACCTCCAACTTTACACAGCATCAGTCTGAAGCTTGGTTCCAGATTTTGGAAGCTCTCTACCAGGAGGCCAAGCCGTGTACAGCACCAATGTTGGCATGCTAAAGAAAGATACTGTGGTTTCGATGCACATAATCATGCTGGATAAGCTGTTCCTGAGATAAGACAGCAGCAGGCATATTGCTATGGGAATGAAAGACTCCAGACTGCTATTGCAATAAGAAGGTTACATTAACAATAATGTTTAATTTGGGCCGGCACATTTATACACCATCACTTGCAAAGAGTGGGGATGTTAAATTAAGTGCCCACTTGATGGCAGTGTCGGTCTGCACACGCTGAATTTCCCTGTTCTCTGAGCTAGAATGAAATGCAAGTAAAGATATCAAGGCTTGTCTTACCTCCTCCCGCATCTTCTTAACTGTCTCACCTTTCTGTTAAAGAAACAGAGACAAAGTTAGCCTGGGCTGATGAAGTGAACTGATACACAATATTTTGACATGAAAATAAAGAGAGAAAGTAATTTCCTGACCTTTCCAATAATGCTTCCAACCTCCTGAAACAGAAAAAAAAAGACACCGTGAATGATACGATTCACTACAGCAGAGCATTTGCTCTGCTCCTAAGCTATTTCACTATCACTTATTTCAAACCTGCAATGTGAAGCACAGCCCTGTTCCATTGTTGCTGTATACAAATATACCATGTCAGATACAAAGGGGCGGACTAAAAATGTGGCTTTGCAGCTTACTGATTGTGCAAGAAAAATACCTTTAACAGAAACCAATCTTGCTGTTACAGATCAATCCTGCTACTATAAACACAGATAAACTCTTAACAGGGAATGAAAAGTTCAAAAATAATAGAACTGCATAACCTGCTAGAGAAAACGGGATATAATACAAGTGTCAAAATAACTGCTGATCTCTCTGAGGGAAGGTATTTACCCTCTTTACACCATGTAGTAGCTACAGCTGAATTTCCACACTACCGACTGTTGTTGCGTAAACACCTGCTGGCCTGTCTTAAATCTCCCTATTAAGCACTTAGAGAACAATAATTGTCAATTACTTTTTAGGGATTTGGGAATTGCTACTGGCCTCCCACAACCTTCCATTAAGGGACAGAAAATACTAAGAATTGTCAGCATGAGCATATAATAGGGGAACAATTTGGCAGATCTGGCAACATCCCAAGGGTTAAAAAGCTTGGTGCATAAAACCAACAGGTAGCAAAAATGAAGCTAATAACTCTAAAATGAATAGTCTGGACATGTTACACAAATCATGCAGGTGCGATATCAGACTGGAAATTATCTGATGGAGAGGAGACCAGCTAAAGGAAAACAAACACTTCTCCTACACTGAGATCGTGAAATCTGCTCCAACAGTTAAAGACTACCTCACGTGGCCAATCTGTCCCAGATGTACGATACACAGTTTGCCCTCCTTCCTCCCGTCTACGTATTTAAGTCTGATCCATTCTCAAAAACAAAGAGTAATATTTAAGAAACTGTCCCCCACTGCTCTGTCCAATGATGGACTCATTATGAAATGGTACTAACTTCACCCTGCAGTAGAGGACTACCTGCAGTGATCTTGAGAGAGCTATTTCTCACCAGAATGTTATTTATAAGCTCATAATACGAAGCCGCTTGTGCTTGCAACTCCTCACATCCTGCTCACAAGGTGTAAAGACTTTTCATTGAGAAGACAACCAACCTTAGTGAATAACTGTGGCATGTGGTTCCTTTGCACCCTCTGTAAGTCTGCGGATAACACCGGATTGGGGGAAACTGTCAGCACACTGCTGGACAAGGCTGCTATTTGGAGTCACCTAAACAGGCTGGAGAAATGGGCTGAGGGAAACCTCAGGGAACAGAACAAAGTCAGATTAGTAGTCCCATGTCTGGAATGGAACAAGCCTACATAGCAGGACAAGCTGGGCAAAAACTTGCTACATACAAATTGGGTTTGCAGAAAAAGTCCTGAGAGTCCCAATCCACAACTCCAACGTGAGTACCTGAGTGCACCAGCAATACAGCCCTGGTCAAAGAAATGCTGGGCTATATTAGCAAGAATGTAGTCAGGAGGCTGGGGCAAAATATTCTTGCTCCTTGTGTTTGTGAGACCATGCCTGGAGGATTGTGTTCTGTTTTGGGCTCCTAGTACAGGAGAGACAAGGACACACTGATGTGAATCCAGTGCAGGGTGATCAAGATGGTCAGAGGACCGGAGCACAGGACTCATGAGGACAGACTGAGGGGCTGCGTTTGTTCACTTTTAGAAAGAGAAGACTTGAGGGGATCTTATTGCAGCATACAATAAGGAAAGCAAGTTACAACGCTACATTCCTACTCAATATGAGGAAAGAATTTTTTACCATGAGGGTGGCTTTATATTAGAACAGGTACTCAGAGACGCTGTGTAGTCTCCACCCTTGAAGGTGCCCAAGCAGCCTGGGAAAGGCCTTGAGCAAGTGGCTCCAGTGGGATCTGCTTGACTCAGAAGGTCACACTGGAGACCTCTGGGGTGTCTTCCAACCTCCATGGGTCTATGATTCTTCAAGCATGGTCTTATACCCACTGAAGTCAATGCCTAACTAGTCACAATGTTCCTAAACTCAGTGAGGCCCCTTCTCAGGTTTATTTTCAAACTTTACTTCTTCTGTTTCCCATTTCCCTTTTTTATTTCCCTTCCTACTTCTCTTCCAAGATTGGATTTTGTTCTCTTGTACATACTGATCAGAGAACAGATATCATCCAGACAGGCACTGCAAATCTCCAGAGGTAACTGCTTTGAAAACCTATAGTTCTGCTGGCTGAGGTACAACAGGTTTAGGTCATGCCTTTTCCCATGGCTGAGACATCCATGCCAGCATGTTGTGTAGGTTCTCTAATGAGGTACAGCTTTTTTGTCAGCAGTTATACAAATCTGGGACACCCATTCCACAAAATTTTTTAGGTCTTACTCTTTTTTTTTATATTATCACCATAACTTGTCAATTTGCCTGTAACAGTTGAATGGGATTAAACAAGACAAGGAGTAAGACTCCTGATGATAAGCCTTGGGAACTCCTCATGTCTAGTAGTTCCTATCTGCCCACTCAGCACATTCAGCAGTTTTACCCTGAGAACTTTTTCCATTCTTCTCAGTCCTAGCTTTCAGAAATAATTTATTTCATAAAACAGATTCTTAGGACGTAGAAGGACCTTTTGCTATGGGTGAGGGTATTGTGTTTCAATTGCATGCCTATAGCAATTATATTTGGTATAATTTCAGTTTTGGTGTATCTGAAGTTTCATTAGAAGCTGTAGGCCTAGTCTTGAACCTTGAAAGCTCTGCCAGTATTTACTTAGTATGAAATCTGTCCCAAGCCGTTTGATTATCCTGGGTTTTAATGACAGATGGCGTTCTTTCAGAAATGTATGTATGGGTCATGGCTAATAAATACAAAGATATTCTTCCTTGGAAAAAGTACTTTTGCTTTGGAAACAGATAAGCAATATACTGTCTGTATCCCTAGTAAAAAAGATGGTCCATTTCAAACAAGGAAACTGGGAGCACTTACATGAGTAGAGCATAAAATTTTAAGCTGCTTGCTCCATTGAAGTCTGTGGAAGTTTTGCTACTGATTTCAGTGGGGATAGGAATTCTACCTGACCGATCATCACCTTGTTATTACCAAAGCGTACAAGGTGATAAAGAACTGAGTGAATGAACGGTGTGAATCCCACTGAGAAAAAACATTTCAATGAGACTGGTGACCAGTTCCTTGGAACATGCTAGCAAATGTCACTGTAATGCTATGGAGCACTTCAAACATTCCCCTCCTCAAAGGGTTAATTTAAAGCTTAGTCTATAAGGAAGCAGTTTCAAAGGGTACAGGGGGAGAGAGAAACATTAACTTCACATGTATATTCCTAACTTTTCCAGAATTTTTGATCCATAGCAATTACTGAAAAAAAGAAAAAATCTAGCATGGCTCTAAATGAATCACATCAGACTTTTTTTTGGCATTAGCTGTTTGTAGGAAAGTTCCCATAAGTACTGGTGACAACAGATCATGTCTTTAATTATGATGAGAAACCTACTTTAGTCACAGATTAAATTAGAAGACTCCTTACAGCTCATTCTTCAAATTACCAATGCTACTTCATCAAGCCTTTAATGTTTCGTATTACAGTCCAATATTTGTTTCATATAAATTCTTATATTACCCTAAACTACATGTAGTGCTTAATGCAATACCTAACATCATTTTTAAGACACTCAAGTTTTATCAGTACTTCTAGCCAAGGTTACTTTGAGGGCTTTACCTTCTCCAGAAAATGTTTCTAAATCTTCCAGACACCAAACTGGGCTGTAGTTAACTACGTAAGACTGAGAGGATGGGATGTCTGTCACCTACATCAGTTCGTTAAAAGTTAGGAGGCAAGTGTAAAACAGGCACACAGCCTCCTCTGCAGTCCAGGGAGAGAGATAATGGAGGAAGTTTTGTTCCTAAAAGAGGAAGGAAGGAGTGTACTCCCAAGGGTTTCACCTTTCTCCATGTGCAGTAAAAGCAGCCTAGACTGACACTAACATACCTGAAGTTTGGTGAAAGGAATCCTATAGTTAATGTCAAATTCAGCCTCAGTGCAGGTCAAACAGGAGTTTGATTTAGCTGCCCTAGCAAATAATTGTCTACTAGCATATACTAATAACTCTTGAACTATTTGCTGTTTTCCAGTGCTCAGGAATATAAGCTAAAGGTAAATATTTACAATCAATTTCAGATTGATTTGTTGACTAACCATCTATGTGTAAAAACAGCAGAAAAATAAGTTATAATAACAATTACTAGGTTTCATATAATCACATTCCAACAGCTGATCAAAAAGCAATGCACAAAAAAAGGAAGTTATAAATGGAGGCACTAAATCTCAGAAGGAGAAAGACAGGTCCAAGGCAGACCAATGCTAGAGCTGAAAGTACTACCCAAGCTCCTTGGTCTCAACACATAAACACCCATCTGTCAGAAGCAGATATGCCAGATGAATAGGATGCCTCCAAAAAGCTGCAGATATGTGTGTGCCTATATCCATTGATACATAAGCATACACACACGTATACATTTACACATTTGTGGGTGAAGTCAATATATACATACAGGCATTAAACAGATAGATATCAACTTTCCTTCAAGAAATGACAGCAATTTGGGGTGCCTATCCTGAGATTCATCAAAGGGGCCTGAGTTTCAGATTACATGGAGTACTCAGCCCAGGTAATGCCTTCTAAAGGGCTTATCTCCAGGTGACAGTATCTCAAGCAGGACACTCTCACACTTAGGCTCCAACAGTGTCACTTTGTAAAACCTCAGGAAAATCTGAAATGTACATGCTGATTTCTGCCTGAAAATAATTCTCAAGCCTAAGGGGGGTGAGTTGATTTATGACAAGGATTTTCTTTAGTATGCCATTTCTAATAAAATAGATAAGACAACAAGAGGAGAACCTCACCAATAAACACTGGAAGACTGCTCAGTATCAATAAAGTGTATTGCTCACCAAACACCCAATTCCTCACAGATAACTTGTGGAAAAGCAATGGTAAAAACAGCGGATGCTTTCTTTCATGCTGAAATGCAGCATGTAATACCATTTGCACATCTTATTCAAGTGAATGGGATGAGTTTTGCTCTTAACGAATACTTGGGTAGTGTTGGGCCTGTCAAAGAGCAGAAAGCTATTTCTGCAGTTTTTGCATCATCTGTGGTGAGGGCAAGGCAGCACCAGCAGAACAAAAGGTGGCAGCAGAGAAGTCTGTGAGCCAAGGCTTTTGCAGGGCTCTTGATGGTGTGAATGACTCAACAAAGACATAAAACAGGTTGTAGGAGAAATCTATTTCCTAATCAGTCATCTGGTGTGCCTTTTGAATAATAAGTGAAATAAATTAGTTGTGTTAAGAAAACAAAGGCTTAACAAATGGTAACAAACCTTGGTTTCAAGATTAACCTTTGATCTGTAAACATAATGTGTGAAATTCCATCATTTTTCTAAGAGTGAGGCTGATTTAATAATTACTGTGTCTCAGAAAATCACACTAAACCCGGTAACTATTCCAGGACCATAGACAAGCACAGGCCTTGCTCTACTATTGTGGGGCATGCAGCTTCTATTACCAGCACTACAGAGTGAATGGAACACTAACCTCACAGGAGCACTGAGATAAAGCCATGTCTAGATGGAAAACACATTTAAGAAATAATGTAAGAATATATACTTTCACCCCAAAGCATCTGACAAAGCACAGGCCACATCTGAAACCCTGCAATTAATTCAGGCAGTGTTTTGATTGCATACATTTACCGGCTTTCTAGGAGCAAGGATAAGGTAGAACCAGTAGGACTGGACTCTACAAACAAAAAAGCCTGCTAGAAAAGCACTGAAAAGAAATACAGCATTCCACAGCAGGGAAGCAGATCTGTCACAAGACAAGGAAGGATTATGGCAACAGCAAACATCTGTGCTAATAAAGTTTTCTAGATCAGCACCAGTCGTCTTTCTCCCATCCATAAAGGGGCACAACATAACCCAGCTCTCTCTCCTCGCCTTGTTCTGAGGACAGAGTTGCTGATATTGTACGAGCTCAGGAATACACTTGCACAGAAGACCCCAGGAACATGTTCCATGACAACGTGCTGAACAATGTGTTTGAGGCATCAGCATTTTTCAAAGACTGGAAGAAAAGTCAGTTTTGGGAAACATGATGTAACACGTCTACCTCAGGGAGCAAACAGCTGCCTTGAATAAACTGAGAGTCTGACTTGTGTTCTGGGATTATGTGGGATTAGCCTCACTGACCCAGGAGATACCATGTTCCTAGGTAATGCTTCAGTAGTCATTGTCTGATGCTAACAGCCCTAATTTAGTAATGAACTGCAGTCCAAGCCCTTACACTGAGACAGATCTCATGTTAACAAACCTGGTACTGTATGAGGAAATCCTCAAATTTCTGATGGAGATGCCAGTGCTATGAACAGGCCCCTCTAACATCTTCTGGGCAGCGGTGTCAATGAGTAATTCTCAGTTGCTTTTTGATAGCAGGTGGGTAACCAACTCACATTCAATTTCACACCAAACCTGCCAGTCTTCCTTGAGAAAAACAAACCAAAAACTAGCTCTGCCCGTTTGCTTGTCCCTGTGCCTGTGATGCTGAACAGCAGCACCGAGTCGGGTATGCCTTCTGCAATCTCAGTTCATTACAGCCGTGGGCAGACGAGGAGATTCTGTTAGACAGAAGTGAGAAAATTCAGCTACGGAGATTGTTTCTGGGGACATATAGTGCCCAGGGGCTGGGGGGAAAAGACCTCTGTCCTTCCTGTCGACTTTTTAGGCCTGTGAGAAACCCCCAGTTGTTACTACAAACACACTAAGAGGAGATCCATCTTGTGTTGTGTATTTGCATGCAGAGATTTGTTGCATGTCTACAGCTCTTAGGTGCCACAGTAATGCAAACAAAACAAGAACTATAATAGTAACAGGTATGACAGTCAATCCTCATAATACCCTGACAGCATTAGTGGAAACTAGAAAGAACAGAACAAACGTTGGCTTGGTTGACATTTTATGGCTTTGATTAAATTACTGACAAAGTAATTCTTAAAGCTACTTTGTTGTATTCTATATTTTAATAAGTAAAAAATAAAAGAAAAAAATAGGGAAGGAGAAGGACATTACCTTAGATAGGTAAAAATTATTTCTGTGCTTGCTTTACAGTCTTTCAGGGGGCAATTAAGCAGGCAAAAAAAAATAGCCACTAAAAAAAATTCCTGATGCTAAAACTGTATCATCTATATTGATGAAAATGGCAATTTTCTCCATGATTTTATTCTGTCTACATTTGAGCTGTTAAGTGTGAGCAATCACCTTAATGACTCTAAATTTTCTTATTTTTTCCTGTAAAAAAAAATAATATATATCATCATAAAATAATCACCGACATGTCTGAAAATCACCACTGAAGCTGGATATAAGGTTGCTGTAATCAGTTTTTGTCCAAACCTGAACATTTGACTGCAGGTACATTTTTCGAATTCACTACTGCTGAAACTACTGAGCAAATGGTATCAGGGAAGGAAAAGCTCCCCTCAGTCATCATATCTTTCCTTGATCAATACAGTTTATACATTCTACATAGTACATATGCTTTACCTCAGATATGTTTAAAATCTGTCTAGGGGACTTCTAGAACCTAATAAAAATCTCAATACCAGGAATTTCTCTTTGGATTCCCTTATTAGGGTTTATTTTCAAAAATATATTTTATCCCATTATTTCCAACCACAAGCACTTTTACCATTCAAAGTAATGACATTCCATTACACTCATATTTATTCTCTCCAGGTATTTATGAGAATGTCTGAGGAAAGCTAGACACAGTCTCCTCAGCCTCCTAAAACTTTGCTGTTTTTCTGTGAATTACCCCTCTGCTCAGTCTTCAACGTCACTCACAGGTGCTGCACCTACTGCTGAGCCCAGAACCGCAGGTGTGATCTTGCCAGAGGAACAGTAAGGTAATTACCATCTCTTTGCCCCATGACGCACCAGTGCTGTACATCCACAATTGCACATGCTTTTGCTTTTGCTGCTTTCCTCTCCAACTCGACATATCCCAAATGTGCCACTCTCTCGACATGGCCACATCTGACATCTTTCAGCCTTTTATGCTTTCCAGATTTCCTTTTCTCACTGCAAATGTATCTTCTAAATTATCTTCTCCAGTTAATTGCCTCAACTCTCCAATTTACACCTCTCAGTACTTGGCAAGACTCTTACTTCCCTGCCAGTTTTCCCTTCCCTCCTTCATATTACCTGTAAATTATTTTCTTGTTCTTCCTAACCATCTGACTTGATTAATCCATTTTTTTTTTACTTCTGAATGCCTTTCCCTTTCTATAAAAGATTCTTCAGACTCAGTATATTAATATATTCTATTTTGGTTTCTTGCAGACTTCACTGCACCCAATGTGGTTTCATCAACACACATCTTCACGCAGTGCTTTGGAAATGAAACATTTTCCTTTCTGCAGGTTTGTATGGGAGAGAGGAAGCAGACACTCCTGTGTCACCACTATGAGATGGAGAACAAAGTGGTTTTGTGACCCTTCTGCCCCTTCCATGCTGGCACATTTGAACATTTTCTCCTGTTCCACCTCATGAGCCTGACTTTTAAATCTCCATTAAACTGATTTCCTGAAATTTAACATCTTTCTACTGTCACAGTCTCCTTACCATCCAAATCTAAAATTAACCTTTAATGGTGAGTCTTCAGTACCTTTATCAGCCTCTTAACACTGGCTGTGTACAAATCCAAATCAGTCCAAAATCATGTGATCATTATACCATATACTCAAAGGAGGTGCTTTTCAAAGAGTTGTTTCTTTCCAGGCATGAACTGACCAAAACTAAAACAAGAGCACTGCAGATGTCAAACACTAAGGTATGTTGGCAGATACCTGTGGGCAAGGCTATGATTTTTCACAATCTTCCAACCTCATTACTTGTGGCAGTAAGCAAGAAAAAAGAAACAGCCACAAGACATGGGAAGAAAAAAAAATCAGCAAAAGTTGAGCAAGGAATCATAAGAGAGAAAAATTGAGCTCCATCAAAGAAAAAGGGAAGAAAAAGTGAAAGGTACATTTCTTTTGGAGCCTGAGCTCTGCCTCTCTTTACAGACGGCTCTGATAGCTGGGGACTGTTTGCCCATGAGCGCACACATGCTCGATGTGTGTTCTTTAAGCCCTTCAGAAATGTTGATCTGATCAGGATAAATGCTGCCACTTTTGCCTTTGCTGAAAGCAGAAATCTTGCAATCCTTGCAATATACTAATCCTGCCCAGAAATTATACTTCTAAAGTAGACCAAGGTAAAAAAATATCTGTACCCATACACATCTCTGTCCTACACAGAGTTTTTACTTATTTTTCTTCAAGAAGCAGCAGGAATTAAATGGAAAATACAGAAGTAGGGCAATGTAAACAGCACCAGCCCATATTCCCTGTTTTTCTCTACTGAAATGCATTAAACAGCTTTATTCCTTAATGTGGTGCATCTTTCTCATTAATAAAAGATGAAAATACATCTCTGTATTATTTAATATACTCTATATATCCAACTCCTGCACATCCTTCAAAAGGCTCTTCTGCTCCTGCCCGCTCCAGAGCTGCATTCAGGTAACTCAGTCAAAAAGGTCCCGAGCAGCAGAGGCTGCAGTGCCGTGGCAGCTTTATAGCATGTGTGCATTTTTGTCTAACTTGTCCCTAAAACCCTCCAGTGACGGATGCTGTGGCACGCCTAGACAGCCTCCTCCCCTTCTCACACATCTGCATAACAAGTTTTTCCTAATTTTGCTTTTAAAATTCACTGCCAACAGAGCCAGTTGCTTCTCTGTGGATGTGAAGAACATCTGAGCACTGCCCTTGTTGCAAACACCCTAACACCTGCCCTCTAATTCACTGCCAGAAAGAATGACAAATGTTCCGTGTTGCTCCCGGTTTCTCTTCAGGGCTGTCACACTATCATAACTTTTTTACTGATATAACATGGCACAAGATTAAAATGAGGCCTTTCATCTTACGCCATCACACACTCTCTGAAGTCCTGGCTCAGGAGGACACCTTTCATACAAAGCCCTGCAAACATTTACCCTGAGGTTAACCTTTCATACCCCGCAGCAGTTAGCTTTTTGCTGGGCCCGCACAAGACTTTTTGCTGCTTCCACAGATAAAAAAAAATTGCTGCCCTCCCTTAACATCACATTTTCTGCCCTGAGAAAACCAAGGCTGTGCCTTGCCTCACTGCCAGCCAGCTGCTCCCAAACCGTGCTACGCCCTGGAAGAGCGGCAGGGGTGAGCCTCCAAGGTCAGGCCAGCCTCTTCAGCAAGAGGCTGCAGAAAGCCCTGCAGGGCTCGGTCAAACCTGCAGCTGCTTCTTTCCCCAAAGCAAAACAAAGCAAAGGTGCTGACGAGAGGCACCCTACCTGCGGGCGGCACTGGCCCTGAGCGCTCCTGGAGCTCAGGACTGTTCTCATCTGTTTTCCTTTCACCAGACACTAAATTTGTCTTTTATTTTTTCTACTTCTTTTGTTTGTTGTTGTTCAAGATGCTTTTTTATTCCCTACCCTCTTGCAGAGGTCTGTCCATTCATACAAATACCGATTTTTCTGTCTGCAGGTGAAGAATTTAGCTTAATTGTCTAATTAAGATGTCCATCCTTGACTTAAAGCCCCTACACAAATCACATGAAAAGTACACACTGAAAATTTCCTAAGTCTGTAGAATTTACAACTAAAATAACTAAGCACAGTAGCAGAAGTTATGGACTTTCAATCAAAATGAATGTGGATATCACAAAGCACATAGACCTTCTCTATGCAAAGGTACACTGGTAATAAAGGTTTAGAGACAGAGTTAAGGTTAGTTGGAATAGACTCCCATATTTCCATGAAACACACTAATAAATAAATAACTTTAAAATGATCTTACTTTGAAGTTATCTAACTGAATCCAGTTTGCTACTGTTATTTTGAAAAGCAACCTTTTAATTCCCCTTTTCTCTTTCAAGTTATGACCAGTTATTTACAGCCCAAGCTCTGCTTCAGTTAATTGTTTTGTTTAGAAATACTAATGAGAGATCAGCTATTTCCATGGATGTCATTATCACAACAAATCTCAAGGAAGAGGCTAAAAACATGTTTCTTCTTTTTAAAACACACACACAGCTTTCAGAGTGACCTTCTCACACTGAGTTCATATGGACTCAGATATCCTTCATTGCTCTATATTATCTTTTCTAAATCATAGAAATTACATCAAAGAAACCATAAGGGTCTGACTTCTATCACCAAAATAAATTCTGATTTAATGTACTCTCTGCAATACTTAGACACAATAGGATACATAATTAGAGCATAGTAGAGTTAACAGTATACCCATCGTGCCTTGTTAACTGAGGATGCATGGTATACTCCAACTTAAAATTTGAACTTCGTAGCTTTTATAGGTTTAATTTAAACCTTTGGGGCTACATATATATAGGAGACTGGACACACAACATCCATTATTGCTAGAAGTGGTTTCACAAACAGTAATTGATATTTAACACAAAAAAATAGCTTTTTCTAACCTAATTTCTGATTTAAAAAAAAAAAAAAAATGGTTAACCACCCCCCCAGCCCACAGTTTAACTAAAACATCCTGAAAATGACAGATATGTGATTTTTGCTTTAAAGGCACAATTCTGAAAGAAGCAGAGCTGTCTGACAGCGGTTAAAAAAAGCACAGCTAAGCACACAGGAATTTGACTGAAACCAGTAGGGCTACTTATACCCACCAGGATAAAGATGTTTTCAAATGCGTTTCTGGATTGGGACCAGAACCTGGCAGAATCAACCCCTAAGACCTAGATTTCAGTGCAAACATGCATACAGATTTTAGGTGGGTTCAGTAAGAGAGACTGTTATTAAATTCATTTGACAGATACCTATTTAAGATGCAGATTTTACACACCAGATGCCTGCCTGAAGCTGAGTATTTCAGGGGAAAAAAAAAAATCAAACAAAATGGTTAGGTCATTTCTGAGAAAATACATAATTTGATCTGACATAACCTAATTTCTGAGTTTTTTAATTTGCAGGCTTAAACTGTATTCCCTCATACTTCTTAGCAGCTCTATAAGCAAAATACAGAGAGAGAGACCTAAATCTCCTATTTCTGCTATATCATGTGTGTTCATGCCATAGGTTGAAAGCATGCACTGTTTTAAAATGTAGATGTATTTTTAGTTATTAAACTAAAATCTAGGAGTAAAAATACTTTTTAGATTTATATATACAAATTTGATCTCCAGAATGATATATATATACACACACATATTCACTGTTCCTTGGTAAGAAAGAGACAAGATCACTCCCTTTATATAACATTCATTCATTCATTAAGCCTAAAAACGTTTGGTGTTGCCTGATGCAAATAATACAAACCAACCTACGAAATGTGTTTTTTAATTAAAAGCCCATTTTGTGATCTGGCAATGCGAAATAAACGGCTATCAGACTGTTAAATCTGACAATACTGAATTGGCACTTTGTCTATGACACAGATTTCACACTTATCTGCATGCTTAAGTGCTGCGCTGGACAGAAACAAAATGACGCTCAACCTTCCAAAACAAACCCACAGGGGATCCGGCTGAATGCTTGGTGTATCAGGGGGTTTGCTCTAATAAGATGCTACATCAGAATAACGAAGGACTATGCCATTTGCATTCAACAGAAACAGACAGTAATTCTGTGGCAATTATTTCGCACAAGTCTATGTTCTGGTATCTTAAAAAAACCCTGCAAAACCCAGCAAATGATGAGACAGGCGAGCTGTATGCAGGTCAGCCTGCCACAAGGGTCTGCCTAATCTGGCGAGCTGTCAGTGAAAGAACACTTTTTTGGCCGCTGGATCTGCTCAAAGCGGGTTTGTTACAGGCAGGGTTTGTTCCAACGAACAGTACGCTGCGGTGCAAACCTAAGCATGATGCCTTGAAAGGCAGGGGGTGATTTTTTGGTCATGGCAATGGTGCTTTTTACTCAAGTTGGCGAAGGAAGAGCAGATCCTCTGTCAATGCCACTGTTTGGCTCTGATGGTAACTGCACACACTCACTCAATACACAGGCAACTGCTGTGGCACCAGTAAATGCTTCACCTTTCCATGCATGAGAAGGCGTATGGTAAGTGTGACATTGAGACCTCCTTCAGCCACTTTTGGGTCCCTCGTGTTCATCATGGTCTTATATCTTCAATACTTGAAAGCAGCTTCGTTTTTGGTTTTATATTTTTTTCTTTTTTCTATTCACTTAATCAACCTACAAAGAGAAAGGAGAAAAAAAAGAAAAAGTACCATTGAGTGGCTGAAGCTACTCTGAGCTGAGAATATAACGTTGTACAAACCAATTAACATTCCTCCCTTTGATTTTCTGGACTACAGTTTAGTGCTGAAAAGGCTCCTTTGATTATTATCCCTCCCCAACCAACTCTTTAGTCCTTCACCAATTACAAGATAAACTCTTTTGAAACCTTAAAAATTCTCTTCCGGTATTTCGAAGCTGAAAGTACAGAGCACAAGAGAGTGAAATACAGTATTTTCTTCTGAACAGCACTTTCTCTCTGTTAACCTTTGCGGTGTGTATATGTAATAAATATATATACATATATACATATACATATACATATATATATATATATATATGCATTTTTACATGTTGTGCCTGCTGCTGTTTTCATTTCTCTCCCTGTTACTACCTCTTTCTCTTTTTGCTCTTGCAGAAGAGATATTTTTGTTTTCTCTCCAGCTAGAGAGAAATTAATTCTGAGCCTAAACACTGATCCCTGCCAGCAACAGCAGATGACACATTATCAAAGACATCTGAGTAACTAAGAGCCACTTGCTGCTGTAAATCTGGGCACTGTCTGACTTTGGTTTTGTCTACCAGACCCAGAGGTGGCTCAGTCCCTCAAAGGCCAAAACTGAGCCCTAAGTAGAAGGAAGATTTTTCTTAATTCCTAATGACAAATTGCAGATTTTCAGTCATTTACAAACCATAAATAGCTTAAAATGCTAATGAAAGCTGCAAGGGCTAGCTTTAAAGGGATAAACAAGATGCATCATGAGTTTATTAACGCAAGGACGTTTATCAGTACAAACTAAAATGGAGGCAGGAAGGAATATTACCACAGGCAGGCAAATTCCACAGTAAAAAAGGCTTAGAAAATCCTTATTTGTTTTTGTCCTTTCCAAGCCTGTCTTATAAAGCATAAAACCCTTAAAGAGACATCACGCCTCTCAGGAACCACACTATTTACTTTGCATCTTGGAGCTTCCCAAAAATTTGGGTAGCTTGGGCACTGGCTAATGAGCACCCCTAGGGACACCATTTTGTGTCTCAGAGCGTACAGCAGTGTCTCACAGGGCTGGGAGGCTACTGTTCCCTTGTGGAGACTGCTCAGGAATGGGACAAAACTACTAGGGGCCTACAAGATCATTCCCCATTTTAAACACCAGAGGTAGTATCATGCAGACTGTTTCACCAACTGATGAAGCTCCCTCCGTCTTAAGAGGCACTAAGCATTGGTGTACTAGACCAAAGTAAAGCCCATCTTAGTTGAGCATGTTACATGTGAGAAAAGTCAACAGTAATGCTTAAAGAACGAGCATAAGAAACATGTATGGAGTCATCCTTGATAGACTCTCTGAGCTGCCAGCAATCAACAGTTCAGGGTTTTCTGGGAAACTGCATCCAGGCCAGCATTTTTAATAGCCATTGGTGGACAAGTACTCCATGAATTTTTCTAATCCCTTCTTGAATCCATATATCTGGTCTCACAGATTAATTATTAGTGAGGGAAAAAAATGCTCCACTTTATCTGGCTTAAATCTCCTGTCTGCCATTTCCCCTCGTTACACATTTTGCCTTCTGTGTATTCTCTGAAGACCACCCCAGGAAGTCACTCCTCTGATGCTTGTTCCTGCTTGCTTCAGCCTGAGCCTGCGAGTGGCCAACCCACTCCTGATGTTTTTGCCACTGGGAAATACACTGGAAGATTGTAGAGTTTTCTCTCAAGTCTCTGCAGCAGTACTTAGGACCACAGAGAGCTTCTGTGCCTTCAGTGACTGCAAGAAAAAGAGGCAGACAAGATTGACGAGAGGTGAAAAGGAAGAAGGAGAAAGAGCAACTTCAACTCCTCCTGTCTAAAGCAGATTTATTAGTCACTACCACAGAGCAGCTCCCGCCTACCTGCTCCATTGCCAGGGCTGATTTTCCCTAACCAGCATGGACTCAGTGTATTTCATACCATATGCTTTACCACCCAAACCACAGGCACTGAAATAAATCCTATTTATTCTACATTTCTAGGCTTATCACTGACATTACATATCACCTATCCAGATGGAGAAAAGCAGAAGAGAAGCAGGGTGCATGGGTGAGAAAACAGAAAACAGAAGCAGCCTGGCCATGTGTCCTGGTTTTGGCTGGGATAGAGCTAATTTTCTTCTTAGTAGCTAGAATGGTGCTGTGTTTTAGTTTCAGTGTGGGATTTGGTATGAGAAGAAAGCTAATAACATACTGATGTTTCTGGTGGTTGCTATGAAATCAAGGACTTTCCAACTTCCCACTTTTCGCTAGTCTGCAGGTGCAGAAGAAATTGGGGTGGCATAATAAGGTTAGCAGGTCCAAATTTGCCTTTGGATACACCAATGAGATATTCCTTATCATATGACATCATGTTCAGTATATAAATGAGTGGGCTGATTGGAATACTCTCTCTCCTTCTCCTGGAATAGTGGTTTCGGGATTTTTGCTCCTTTGGGATCATGGTCCGGGAATGGGATAGACATTGGTCAGCGGGTGGTAAGCAACTGCACTGTACATCACTCATTTGTATATTCTATTATAATTATTATTGTCATTATTATTTAAGGTTTCATTTTATTTAAATTATTAAATTGTTCTTATCACTCTTAACAACACCTGTGATAAAGGTATGGTTATGTTTCTAATGAAATGAAATTCCCATGTGGGAAAAATAATCCCAGACTAGATACAGGTTTACAGTTGCCATGACCTTTTACTGCTGTGATGCTACAGCAGAATGCTCACTTTGGGAAAAATTTTGGAGGAAAGCCTTTTCCCAGACAGCAAACCAACCCCCACCCAATCCTGACCTTTTCCAGATAAAACCTGGAAAAAAAAAAAAAATCTGTATTTTTAGCTAATGTCTTTTGGGTTCTTTTTAGAAACAGAGGTTAAAAATTAAATTCCACTACAATATTGTTAAAAATAACACTGCCAGCTAATTTTTTTGAAGGATTTTGCCTTTGCCCCTCCTCCCAGAATGCTCAAACTCTGGCACCTGGTACCGAGAAGCAGAACAGATGTCTGGGGGAGGGCTGAGAGCGTGTGCTTGCAAGGAGTTAGGCAGCTGTGTGAGATACGAAGGGAATGAATTCAAAAAGGCAATCTCACATGATAAGGAAAAATATGTGAAACCTATACATGTACCATGAATAGAGAAGAGTTTTTACTATTCCAGGCTATTTACAACTGCCTCAGTTGTCCTGAGAGTCCAAGTATTCTGATAAAACATTCACAGCTTTATAAAGTAAACCTACAGGATGATTAATTACCTGAGCATTTCAGTTTTAAAGACAGATTAAAATAGAATACATTGTTATACTTTATTATTTTTAACTAATTAAAGCAATTTTTTTCCACAGGCATCATCACAAACACATGCTGGTCTAGATCTCTGTGTGCATGGAGATGTCAGATCATGACACAAGGAAGAGTTTGGTTTCCTCTACAAAGCCTCTTACCAGCCAGCAATACATCCATATATTGATAAACCTACTGCTGTAATATATGAGCACATAATGAATACTTAAGCAGTAAAATAATTTCCCTCTCCTTTGCAAAATCAGCATTTTGAACAATTTACTATGTTCCTGGCTTACGAGTGTGTCTCTCTGTGTGAGCAAAAGGAAGACTAAACACATAAGGCTTTCCTTTCTCAAGCTCTGCGTGACGAGGTCCCATGGCTACTCTGTGGGCTGGGAGAGCTGAGCCACAGACTATGAAAAAGATCAACGTGTCACACTTTTCCTGATGCTAGAGGAAATTCAGGGGACCCCACAGGTGAGCAGAGAGTATCATGCAGGCAGATGCAGTCAATGGCATGACTGACTGTTAAGAGTGAGGGTTTATGCATTTTACCCTGCCTTCAGCAGAGAGCTGCCAGCAAGAGGACAGCTGGACAACATTCTCCTTCTGACCTTGGGACTCTGGACCAGAACACACAAAATCCAAGATCCAGGGCTCTGCATCTCCAGGTAATAAGCAAAAAAAATCATGCCCAGGGAACAAAGGGAAGCAGATCACATCAGATAGTTCCCAGCAAACAGCAGATCTTTGCCTCCTGTGGGCTAAGCGTGAACTTCTGAGGACATTCCCACTGCTACTTATCATGTAAAAAGTGAAAATTTCTCTTTAGGTAGAAAAAGGCAACCAAATGCATTAAAAAAACCCTCCATCTTTTGAAAACTCCAATAAAATGGACACGTAATCTTATGCAAATGCCTTTTATCTGTAAGTATGTGTTTCTATAAATTTTCAATATTAGCTATCCCAAGCTGGCATAAAATGGCATGTCCTGTATGCTCACTATGCATTACACCAGTTTTCTAACATGGCTTTTCAATAATTGTTGGTAGATTAAGCAACTAAAACAACAAGCAACTAAGACACGTGTTCATCAGACTACTACAAAGAACAACACACTTCCTCAACGATTTCACTGAATTAATAGAAGCTATAAGATGAACTCTACAGCTGAAGGGCAGTGCCACAACCCACACACATGCACACACATGGAGGTTAGGAATCCACGTGGCTGAGGGGGCAGTGGGAGATGGCTGCCAGAAGCCTGTGACAAGGAGTCAGCCTCATGACTGCCTTTCTTCCTACCCCTCAAGCCTACTAATCCCCTCCCAAATAAATAAGCAGATCATTGCAGAAAATATGGCTGCACAGTGCTGAAAAATATATATGTATCTATGTTCTAAATCTCTAAGGTGATCACTTCAGGCATGCAGGATAAGAAAGCCTTTGACTCTACAGCAGGCAGGGATGCCAAAGATGAATAAAATCAACATAGTACTAAGGTAGACATCGGACAATTGATCTCTGAGTTTAAAGCCACAATAAATTACTGGACATCTATGAATCTGCCAAGAAAGCCACTCATCTGGGAGATCCAGAGGAATGAGAGGGAGGAAGGAGAGAAAGAGTGTGCATGAGGTGAAATGGGATGGAGCTGCAGTCACAGAGGTGTGCTGGAAAGGAAAGAGATGCAGAGAGGAGAGAAGGAGAAAGGCAGAGAGAAAAAGAGAGAGATGAAGCTTCAGATGGCTGATACAGAGCATAATGGCAGAATAATCAATATAGAAGTAAGAACCACCTGAAAATATTCAAGGAAGAAGCCTGCTCTGGTATGTGAGATCTTGACCATATGGTTGTAAAAACTGAGCCTGTCAGGAAAGATGAAACTGGTCAGAGCACTCAGCGCAGCATTCCCTGCCCTTGAGCCTCAAAAGGGACTCCTGGATCTAATTATGGTGCTTCATCACCATCAACAGAAAAATGTAATTATGAAGAAAGCAAGGAAAAATCTACAGATGAAACTCAAAAGAACAAATTCCAGTTGTTCCACTGGAAGAAAAAAAACCATCCAGTCTCTCACAGTAAATCTGTTATTTCCATAATATATAGAAAGATCCCAAAGGAGGGTAATTAAGTACATGATCAAGCCGTAGAGATGGAGGCAGGAAAAGATAGGGGCTGAACAAGGAGACTAAGACATGAGCAGGGTAACTTGAAGACAACCAAAGAGAATTATCATGAGTTATGAAGAACTGGAAGCTGGACAGTAACACACTGATGTTACGAAAAAATAGTTCAGAGTTTGGTTTCTTTAGCAAGAACTCTTAAACAAAAAGTGTTGTTACGAAAAAAAAAGAAAAAAGGATAGTAAGAGTGGAAAAAAAAGAACAGAGAAAAATGAAACATAGGAAGCCATGAAAAGGCTGTAGCTAAGTCCTCTTGATCAGAAGCCTTCAGGTGGAGGGAGACTTCCTGGGAACTGGAAGAAGCACACTGCCATGGATCATCATGAGAAGAAAGGACCTGTGCTTTCAGAGTTCTTCGGGGACAGATTTATGCTACTTACGTGATTTTAGTCTTTCATTTAAACTGGAGGGAATAAAGGAAAGGAGAAGACTAAATGGAACTTATGAAAATTACTACAGGACAAGAATTGATGATATTATCAATAGAAATCAACACATTCAGCCATATATGTAAGGTTTACAATTAAAAAGGAGCTATCTGCCACAGAAAGGTTCATGCTATCAAATGAAGAAATAACTACTTTGCTTTCAAGTTCTTTGATAAGCTAAGCAGTTATTACCTATGGCTTTTCACTTGAAAGTAACATCTCTGAATGTCAATTAAACTGTAATTATACAGAAAAACACTGGCAGAAGTTAAAAAAAAACCCCAACCACAACCCAAAGTGAAATCAAAAGCAAAACTAGTGCCAGTTGTATTATTTTGTTTCAAGGAAGTTCTTCTCAGAAATGGTGAAAAATAATAACAATTAGCAGCTATTTAGTGTCTCAGCTGAAGCAAAAGAAGCCTGGACATTTGCTAAACATAGACTACTTCAGCTTCTGTGTCAACCGGAGGATGAAGACATCTACTGTTACTAAACAATATAATGGTGAGGTTACTAAGAACAAAAAGCTCAAAGGATGCCCACAATAACATAACAGTAATAACAATGACAACTCTTCAAAGAATTTCTCTCCCAATAATAACTGGAAAAGAAGCAATCATGCTTTGAAGCACTCCAGTTTTATACAGAAGCCTCACCAGAAGAATTTGATTAATGAACAATAGCTAAGGAAGCAGGTGCAGTATTAACCTTTCTACTTTACCAGTTCCATCTCCCAAATTACTAGAGAGGACTGTACACAAAGGAAAGAGATTATACATTTTATTCACATCCTTATAATTTATATCCCAAAATAGATTTAATGTTAATTTCTAACTCTTTAATAAAGTGAACAAGATCTGCAGAACCTGGCTCTATTAAACCATCCAATCGTGGCCCATTTTAAGCAAGTTGATAGTTGGCAAGGATCAAAAAATCTAGAAATGAGAAAATTAATTCTTTGTGTCAGCAGAACAAAGTGTTTGTGGGGGTGTGTGTGTCAGTTATTAAAATGGGTTTTCGCTAAAAAGATAAAATAAGCTAAAGGAATGGCTCAAGAATAAATTTAAACAAATACTAGAGAGAACAAGGTTTTGGGAAATTCATAAATCACATGCTCAAAGAGATCGAAATAACAATTAACTAAGAGGAAAGTAAGCTGAGTATGTGACACTGAAAGAACAGCAACTGAATATCTGTTTACAAAAAAAAGGTAAAATGTTAGATCAAAAGTCAAAGGGGATTAAAGAGCAGCACATTCCACTGGTTAATAGCTACCAACAAAAGACAGTTCACACCTTAGCAAGCCATGTGCTCCTTTTGCTAATTATTGTAATAATATCTGTATCTCTGATATGTTAAACTCTGTAGTTACTACAGATACCTGGAAGTAGCAGGTTTGCCAAAGATGTGAAACAGATAAGGAAATAACAGATTGAAAAAATAGTAGAACAACTTAGAGCAAGTAAAAAAACTGGCAGGGGTCCAGGAGTGCTGCCTTTTGAATGTAATTTTATGAAGTATGTAAAGCGGTGCTAGTTTTTCCTTGAGCCATATGTTTAATTCTATTTTGTTGAAGGAAGAACCTATCCTATTTCAAGAAGATTGTCTTTGTATTCTCCCTAAACCAAGAAATGCCTCTACTCTATATGACTAACATCTCATTTGCTGAAGATCATTAGATGTCAAATAATCTTTGAAGAGAATAGCAAGATTAGAGACTTATTTTTTCTGTTCTCAACTGATGGATATTTAGCTGCTGAACATGACCTATATGATCCCCATTCTTTCAGTGGACCACTTTTCCTCATGTTGGTCAAAAAGCATAAGCTTCAGCCAGTGGCACTGGTTGTTCCCTTTTTGATTTATTAGAGGAAATGAACAGCAACATATTTATTGATTCTTCTACTTATAACATTTTCTGTAAAGCCTTTTGAGGAAACAATATGGCATTGTGAATTTATTACAGGAAGAAAACTCACAGAAACACAATAAAGACTATTATCTCATCGTTCACAAAACTATTACCTAGTATCAACATTCAGTGATGAATTACTCATCTAATATAAATTAATATCAAAATATAATGCTGTGTGTGAACAGACAGCTACACGTTTTGCAAAATACAGAAAGTTATCCCTTCAGAAAACATTACACATTAAACAGTTAATAAATGCTATCAAAAGTCTGGAAATCAAGTCTCAGGAAATCTAGAAAAGGTGTACAATGACCTCCAGCAAATGCCAAACTGACTAGGATCTAAGTAATTTAAAAGGTACGGAAAACACAATTATTTTTTTGCCAATGTTATCTTTCATCTTTCCAGGTATTTTTTTTTTTTTCCTTTCTGTAATTATTCCAGAAAGAATACCTTGGCAAGGGTATAGAAAGCATCTTTATAGTTTGCCATGAACAAAAAAAAAAGCACCAAAGTGTGTGTGTCAATACTTTACACAGATCCACTAACCACCTCGCTCTTCCACATATGTGAAAAAGCCAGGCAGCTAACAGCTCTTGTAGGTGGAAGCTGCTATGCTTGACCAATGAAACATAAACCCCTTCACAAACAAGAAACTTGTGGCAGCCCATCATAAATTTTTCCATATAAGTATTCTCCAGAAGGATTCAACAACGAGTTCAAGGAGAGCCAGAACGGTCCTTTCCTGACAGCATGCAGTGCAATTAACTGTAAGCTTTATCATGGACCTGGCAGTTTGCAAGATCAGAGAAGACAATATACAAATATATAACTGACAGACCAGTTATCTACCAAAGAATAATTTCTAATAACAGCTTTGACCACAAAATCAGCTTCACCTGCCACTTAATCCTGTTTCTCAACATGTTTCTCAAACCTTTGTTTGTTTTCATGTTGCTAAAGCTTTAAAAATTTTCCTTTACTTGCTTATGTTCAACTAAGAAACCGACACTCCAACTAACTTGCACAAATCATTCCATATGGTTTGAGATAATAAATCTAATAAAGAAATGTACATAAAAATGACAGTGAAGGTGGAGAAAAAATTGAACAGATGACCAGCAGCAGAGTGGTCTGTCCAGCACAGAGATGCTTACAAGAATGGCCTAGCATGTAAGAACGGATTTTCAGTCCACATCTGTTCCTGGAAAAACCTGAGATGATGATGACGACCTAAACACTGTGAATGTGTGTTATATTTGTTAATTATCTCTGTCCCCTAAAGTCAAATGCATTATTCTGACATTTTGTCAATTAAATATTTTTGTTTTGAGATAATGTTTCAATTGTAAATTTATCTTAATGTAATTAAAAGCAAATAAAACAAGTAATAATGTTCCAGAGGGATACAAACTTTGCTTGCTGATCTAAAAATAAATGCACTTGCACCACACGGAAGAGTGGCAAGCCTAAACAGATGTTCTTGTTTCATTTTTTTAAAAACTCTGAAAGAATAGATAAATTGTTCACATGGTCTGTTTCCAAGATATTTTAAGTGAGCAAGATTTACATACATATATGAAAAGATACATTTTAATATAGTTTGTATATATGCATAGAACACAGGTAAATGGCAGAAAATAAGCAAGGTACATTTTTTACATGACAGATGTGGACAAACGTTAAAAGATTGCTGGGGCATAATCTAATAAGCAAATATGACGAATAGAATGATTTTTTAAATGACATTTTTATCTTTACTAAAAACAGTCTCACAGACGTAAAGAAGAATTATTATTTTCTTTGCCAGTACATACAAGAGTACAGATAGCTTCTTACTGATCAAAGGAAAAAATGCTCAAACCTGGTAGAACAGTCCAAAAAATATGGACTTTAATGAGAAATATTAACCCATCAAGTATATTCCCACTAGCCACAGAATAAAGATATTTAAATATATTTGTATTTCTATAATTCCATCAATGTTGAAATGACATGTGCCTTAGAATACACATCTGTCCTACCTACTTGCAAATTAAATGTTTTGCAGTCATATTTGGTTTGATAAACATGAGTCAGTTGTTTCACTCAATCCAGTATCAAACATGGTTGTTGGTTAGGGAAAATAAGCTAATGATAATAACACATTTCACTTTATAAAACAGAAAAATATTATATATTGATATAATTGAATCTCTGACACAAACAAGCAAAAATATCACTTTTGTAATCACCTTAATTATTTACAAGGCTGTGATTTGAAAATCCATTGAAGTTCCCTAGATGCATAAAATAAATACTCATTAAAAAAAAAAAAAAAAAAAAAAAAAAAAAAGGAAATTCATTAAACATCTAAGTGAGGGAAGAGGCTAAGCTCCCATCCTTCTGTCGCAAGGGGATTGGTACCAGCCTCTGGAACGTGAGCCACAGGCCCCCTTCTGGGATGCCAACGCTTGTGCTTGCTTGAGGCAAGGATGTATTTGGAATAGTCTGAGAAAGAGAAGCTGGTACAACAGGAGCACAGCTGTAACAGCTGCAAGTATGGCTGAGTGCTGCAAAGACTTCCATCATTCACAGGGATAAAAAGGAAAACAAAAAGCAGCACTGCAATATCCTGCCAGGTTGCTGGAATTGTTGCCTTAAAAAATCATGCTCACATGAGGAATATTTAAGTTCTCAGCCACTGGTGGTTAGTCAAAACATATAGCATTATAAGAATTTCACTGAAATTAGAATTTCTAATTTCTAGAAAATCTTAGAATTTCATTCCTAAGAAACTTAGGACTATGCAGTGGGTAAAATAAACCCAGTAAGTTCCCTGAGCTTCATTTGAAACTAGATTTAAGAGAAAAAAAACAACCAAACAAAAAAAATAACAACCACCCCACAATAAATGACTCCTTTATGGGCAGTCAATACTCAGAGTATAAAAGCCAAACACATGCCAAGATTTAAGCCACTTAAATCAATATTTTTGTCACAGAAGAATCTTTAAAACTCCAAAGCAAGTCTAATTGATGAAGTATTCAGAAGTGAAGAAAAATCAAATGGTTTATTTATTAATGACTTCAAAGTGCCAGCTGTAAACTGAATCACTGTATCTTGCTCTACAACTGTGAAAAAACAATGCTAAGACTATCCACTTGCTAGTCCTGTGCAACCTTTACAAAGAAAAGAGCCTATTTTTGCACAAACAATGCATTTGCTTCACAAAGTTACTGAGCTGAAACAGCGCTTCATGAAGTTTCTGTCCTTTTGTCTATCCTTCAGTCCCTTTCCTTACAAGTAAATGCATACATACATACCTACAGAGGTATGTGTGCAAATACATGCATGCATACATACAGACAGAATCATCGAATCGTTTTGGTTAGAAAAGACTTCAGATCAAAGAGTCCAACCATAAATCTAACACTGCCAAGTCCACTGCTAAACCACATCCCATGCCCCACCTACATGTCTTTTAATGCCTCCAGGAATGGTGATATATGTATATAAAAGCTCCCTGACTATTCTCAACATTTTGAAAAGATACAGGGATGTCTGATGTTTCAAGTTCACACAGGTTTCACAGAGCCACAGCCTAACTAGAGGCGCACGGTTGTGGTTCTGCGGGTCAGCAGATGCCGGCTGGTCACCGGGCTGCTCGCAGCCAGCCACGTCACGCGCTCACCTCTCCTCACAGTGC
This sequence comes from Caprimulgus europaeus, assembly GCA_907165065.1. Next base: position 68,216,061 of record OU015525.1, read on the forward strand.
GCGCAGCCAGAGCGGGGGGCTCTGAGAGTGAACTAATACAATCACTAAAAAAGCCCCTGTGTTCAGAGGAACTCCCTACAAAAGGTGCTTCACGCAGATATAGGATACGCATTTTTTTTTCCAGCTGCTCCTGTGGCTTTGTTGCTCACACACAGCCTCGCTGCCTTTAACAGAGTTTCACAGACATAATTGGATGTGGAATTTGGTCTTGTTCTTTATGAAAACAAGACAAGACACGTGCCAATGCAAAGCACTTGATGGTGCCCTTACCTTCCAACTGGAGCTTGGGACCACAAAGTGGTCCATTTGCTCATTTGAAAGAAAAAAGTAAAGATCAATAGAAGGTGATTGCTGACTTACTGCAGAGACTCCAGAGACATACTGAGAAATAAAAATAAATACATAATAAAAAGCTTTACTGAAGTTTTGGTAGCATCTACATCAACAACTAGAAGAGGGCATTAGAAGCACATTAATGACAGTTAATTGAAAGGACTGTGGACATTATAAAGGAGAAGAGCTCAAATATGAGCAGGAAGATAGCACAAAAAGAAACATAGTGAAAAAATGTATGGCAAGACATTTACAATACATGTAATACATATACACTATAATACATTTAAAATACATTGCGATAAATTTACAATACAAACAACTAGGGAAACCAAATTCCTAATAATGAGCCAAATCTTGAAGGCACTAATGATGCAAAAGACCTCGAGATGACAGAAAGCTGCAAATTAGAGGTTGAAAACTTATACTTTGGAGCAGGAGAAAAGGAAGCAATGTTCACATAACCATATCGCATTTTATATTTGGATTTGGACACTACATAACCACAGGGCGGGGGGCGGGGGGGAAGTGGGAGTTCACTGAGAGAAGAGTGGAAAAAAATACTAACAGAAAATTATACAAAGATGGGGGTCGATCTTAGCCAGCGACAAAAGAGGCAGTATTTGAAAAAGACTACTGATACTGGAAGAAACCAAACAAAAAGAGAGAAACTAGGATGCTGCAAGTGTGGCTGGCTGATGCAAGGATGACTTTACTACCCAAAACCGAAGAAATTAAAGCTAAATTTCTACTCCAAAAAACAATTTGGGGTATCACCCAGGCTGAATGACATTCTCCAGAAGTGGCAGTGCCTCTGGTGTTCCCATGCAGAAAGGCTGCAAAAAGCTTCCCAGAAGTCTTACAAGAAATACACTGCAGTCAGCTGAGGCACTCAGCACTGGAAATGCCAGATCAGGTCTTAAAACAGAATTTAGTCATAGAGTGCCTATTTTACAGGAAATTCTACCTTGCAAACTTTGTTTTCATTCCAAATTGAATCAAAATGTCAAATTTTGAAACAATTTAGTGTGTGAGTATGCGTGTTTGTGTATGTTTTAATATTTTCAGTATTTAATATTGATCCAAATATTTTTCTACAACAAAAATTTTGTACAGACTTCAACCTGCTGGTTTTATATTCTATTATGTATAATATATCTCAAAGTAAAAATATCTCTTTGCAATAGAAAAACAAAATGGCACAGTTTTTCAATTTTGCAAAGGCAGTATAGACAGATGTTATCAAAGTCTTTAATTTTATTTTTTTAATAAGGAAATGAAAATGTTCCCATAGAACATTTAGATATGGATAATTAGCAAAAAAAAAAAAAAAAAAGCCAAAAAAAACCCAAGAGAAAAATTTATATCTGCTCTTCTGTAGACTCACTTTGTAATGGAAAGGAAACAGAGTCAAGTGAAGTAATGAGGTCTTTTTAATCTCCAGTTTCCAAGACTTCGTACATTTTCTGTCTCTTTTCCATTTTTAAAAGAGCCCTGGCATTATCTTTGCTGAAGTTAGGGAGAGGAGGGATGTTTTAGAGATTTTTTTTTTTAATATTATTTAGCCAACAACTAAGTTAACTTGGTAAGAGAAAAAGGAGGTCATATAGTATTCAAAAAGATACAATACTTGTTTTCTTTTTTCCCCTCCAGTGCTCTGTATTGAAATCTGAAAAGCCTTGTTTCAGATTCTGCACTTTGCTATTGCACACGTAATAATAGGACACACTGGCCTTTGATACAATTCTCTTCAGGGAACAAAAGCTTCCTTTGGCACAACTACAGCCACTGCTTGTTGTAGGTTACACATGTCTTTCCAGTCAAGCATGATTAATAACTGTTAAAAAAAATCCTCATGACCCATGGCAAGTATTCTTTCAACTATAATACCAGCATTATGGGCTCTGAATCTCAGTAATTTTAAAATGTGCTTCTACAATGGAACTATAATTTAATTACTTTTTCTGCAGCCTGTTCCATTTTGTTTCATCACTTTGATTGCACCATGCGCTTGGCAGCTTATGGAAGACTGCATCTGCCTCCAGGATTATTTCACTGGGCTCTTTCGACATCTGTTTCTGAAAATGACTTTATTTGCAGTGGCATAAAGAATAATCAGAGACTTGTTTAATCCAAATAAATTGGAAAAAGAGAGAGACACGGAGACAGAGTTGGAGGCAGGGAAGAGACGGCGGGAAAAGAGAAAGCAAAGCTATGCTGCATGCTGCAGGAGACATCAGAATAATGTGACCTGTTCCTGTGCTTCTGAAAATGCTGTTAGCTGATGGATGATATGATATATGAAAAGATGAGTCACTATATCAGTTTCTTTTAATGTTTGTGTGGAGTTCATAGATATAATACATAAGACATTCTAGCTAAATCTTCATGTTGTCCTCCATCAGTTTAATATAATTTTCATGAACTACATTTGCAACCTCATCCCTTGAGAATCACAAAGCAGTCTGAAATCATCTCTAGCAGATGACAAAAGTCCCTATAACAAACAAGATAAACCCAGGCTCCAGCATGACCTGACATCCTTCCAAACACAGTGACAGCCAGCACCTGTTGCAGAGTGCCATAGCACAAACTGCCGAGCGTGCAGTTTAGCAGTCACCCTGATGGACAACTTCTCACACATTAGCAGATATGAACTGGGTCACCTGTGTATCAGATGAGCAAGTTCAAGGCATCTATAACATGCCTGTGCCTGTATCAGCTTGTATTCAACACAATGGAAATCACCATTGGCAACTGCTGTTTATTTCTGTGTTATGGGTGGGTTGGTTAACCCACAAACCAGCAAATCATCATAAGCATTTAAAGAACTGCTCTCTAACAGATCACAGGTGTTGGTCAGGTTTTTTTTTTGTTCTTTATTCTTTTTGTTTATTATTTGCATGGGGTCAACAGATATTTGCCAAGAAGCATCCACCGCCTCAATAAGGAAGTGCTGCAGGAAGGCACCTCTAGTAGCAGAGGAGTGACGACTGAACAAGCCATACAGTGTGGCTTTAGGGAAGCACCAGAGTAGACAGACCATAATGATTAGAAGCAAAATAATCCCCAACATGCTCTCACTTTTGAGTTTAAAATCTTGCCTGTCTTGTTGCTCCTTTCCTTTTGGAGATATTTCTGTGTTATTTGCTGGTCTTCTGGGCTCTGTTGCTATAGCAAGCACATTGGAACAGTCACACTGAACAGATTATCCAACTGGTTTGGACACATATTTTTCTAGGAATTACTTAAAGAGAATCTAAAAGGAGGCTATACAGTTCTCAGAATAATAATGAAAAAAAAAAAAAAAATTGTCCCCAAAAGTAATAGGTATCATGAAAACACACAATAGTTGAACTTAAACAACTTGGTAATAGCCTGGTTCTCACAGTCATGTAGCCTTCACTGACTGTCAGAAGCATTTGGGTTTTCCTTTCCCATATGGCCAGACTGACTCTTACCCCCGTCAAAAGCAGTCCCAGCTTCCTTCTGGGACTTCATCCATCCAGGGCATGTAACCTTTTATTCCCAAAGACATGCTCTTAAGAGGTGCCCATACACTATGCTGTTGTCCCTGTGGGAAGGTCACAAAAAAGAAAGATAAAACTTCCTCCTGTTCTGTATTTCACTGCTTCACCTTTCCTGCAAAATACAGCAGGTGAGCTGAGGATGTTGAAAAACTCAAAGCTTTCACATTGCTGATCTACTTACAGGCAATACAAGAAGCAAAACTCCTCTGGCAACCTGTGTGTTTGGTAAGTTGACAAACTTGACAGACTGCACTCGAAAACCTGGTTATTTTCATAAAAGATGTTTGCATAAAAGCAAACATCTCCAACTTTTGGAAGGAAGCACAGAAAACAAAAATACACAGCTAACAAAAAGGAAAAGTCATCAGTGTATTTTGCTGAAGAACTATCTGAAACACAGGAGAACAAGGTTCTTTCCTTCCTAACCAACTCCCCAATATCCCTCTGATGTCTGAAGAAGAGGTGAAGATTTGACAGAAGATATCATCTGTTCACAGAACATTTCCATTTATCTAAAACATGTGTGGAAGCTGCCCTGAAGAGAGGTATGTTCCAGTGGCAGGGCATGCCTGTGAAATTCCTGTTAACAGAGATTATTAGATTATTACAAATGATTTTCCTTTTTTCTTTCTTTCTTTTTTTTAATGTAGATAAATTCAATTCTTCCCCTCATTTCCCACCTCACAAGCATGGGCTGTAACACAGCAGTTGTGCAGGGCCCATGGTTGTGCAAAAAAATTACAGCTTTTCTAGAGCTTCAAAGTAAACTGTACACAGCATAGAATGTGCGGAGGGTTACTACAATTTGAGAAGGCTTTGTTGTCTTGCCAGTATTACCAAAGAACCAAAGCCACCATGCTTAACTAGAAATTCTCCAAAAAAGAGAATTTATAAGAACTGATTGCTCAACAGCCAAGGTGAAAATAGATTGTTTGCCACTGAAGTACCAGCTAGTGACCACTACTGGACAATGAGTAGATGTCTGCACTGTACTGCTGGTCAGATATGGCTTGGTAGCACCTCTGTCCCCAGGACGTTTCACAAGTGTCCTTAAAGACAAGCTAAGTGTTTGAACATAGAGATGTTTACCTTAGCTTAGTCACATGAACGTGGGATGAAGCTTTCAGACTTCATCCAAGCACATGGAGGACCCCAGAACCTGCCCAGTGTTTGCACAGCTGCAGCTAAACCACCAGCCACCAAATATTGCTACTATGAAACAAAGGATGTCTGCAGTCATTCTACCTTAAAAAAATAAAGTTCACAAGCATAGAGCAGCTATCCTCCAGCAGCTACCCACAGAGACTGTCCAGTTGCCTGAAGCCAACCGATTGCATCTAACAGTGCATCTGAAGAGCTAACAGAGTTGTTCATAGGTCAGCATAGAAGAAGGACCACACTACAGTGTATTAACTGTTCTTCCCCCCTTTCCCTTTCATGTGCTCCATACAAATTAACAACTTTTCTTGCAGCATTTAAGGAAATCTACTTATAAATTGCTTTCTGATGCTCCATTTCTTAACTATGTAACCGATTTTCATCTACAACTTGTATATACATCTTTGAAGTGAAGTTAATTAAGAGTGGCTGAAATGAAAATGGACCCTGTTTGTAATGGGCAGATCTAGTTCCCATCTGCAGCTACTCTCCACCTCAACAGGGGAAACAGTAAGATATAGAAGGAAAATAATTTTTGTGGGAGGCTTCACTGTGCTCTGCTTAATTAATTGGTGTTCAGTACGTGGAACACACAGCAGTGTGCACCTTCACGTCCACACATGTTCTTACCTATAAAACCAATGCACACTGGTAATAGAGTTGATCTATTTTCTATAAAATGGGGTATGATGCTAAAACATTGCCAAGATGAGCTAGTCTGCATTAATTTATAAACCAAGTGAAGATTTTCCCTGGATGCAACAGTTCTGAGCCAGTTTAATACTGAATTCATGAGCAGGATCTTTGTCTTCAGGATCCAAGTCTTCAATTGCTACCATAAGGATGAAGCTCTGTCTTTGCAACAGCATTCAGTCAAGTTATCTAGAGTCTTCCCAACCTGTACTGTAATATAAAATCAAGATAACAGAGATCAGCCATGCAATATACATATATATATATATATATATTCATTCTGATGGAATACATATGTATATGTGCATAAAACTGCCTGTGTTAACCCCAATGCTCCCTCAGCTCTCAGAGATAATATTCTGACTACATAAAATGCAGTGGCAACCACTGCATACACAAATGTCAGATTTTGTATTGTTCTTGCCAATGCAAATGTCAGTCTGGATCGTTCATAGGCTACAGACATGCCCCAGGTTACCCTGGGTCCCTATGGAGCCGAGGCATGAATTCTCAGCACTTTACAGGATGAAAAACCTTTGACACGGTGATAGGCAAGGATATGTTGGTCCTGCCTTTCTGGCATGATGGAGGCCTAAATAAAATGTTAAGTAAGTCTATGCACTTCTGACCCCTAAAATGCAGCATCAAACAAAAGCAGGGCAGGACAACTGTGGATATGTAAAATTAATGATCCAGCTTGTCTGATCTGTGAGCACAGGTGAATGGGGAGTGGAAGGTCACAGGTGGGGCTCTTCTGGGCACAAACCGAACCTTTAAGGAGGGATGTCAGGAATCTGAAAACAATGGAAAGGAGAACAGCACCACACTTGGTGAGTAACTTCTACAGATAACCACTCCTTTACTGTTTCTACAGCACCTACTGATTATAAAAGTCTGCTGGTGGATATCTGCAAGATAAGAGGTTGAAAAAGAGGGCATTCTAGGGAAAGGAAATATCAAACATAAATGGTGTTTTAAATGTTTCCTTGTTTCCTATGACTTTCCTGTGCTCTAAATAGGAAAGGTGGTGAACCACTCTGAAGGATTCCCTGAGCTTTATCAATAGGCTCCAAATGGCTCTACTTCACAATTTCTCATCATGACAGACTGGATTAATGGCAAAATTGAGGAAAAAAGATGTAGACAGCCTGAAAATGTTGAACCTAATAATTTTGTGTGGGCTTTTTTTTGTGTGTGTTAAAGTCTGAGAAACATAAATTCTGTTGAAGTATTAGGACCTTGGAGAAGAATTACACAAGTGATTTGTTATTATGGCTAGCTGAATAAAAAACTCAAAAGTGTCCAACACCACATCATTGCCTCCCTGAGTATTTCTTCAAAGATGAAGTTCCAAATGCTACATAAAGCCTAAAGCATCATGTTTTATATGAGGTGTGTATGTGTTAATAAAGGGATAGCCATGATGATATCCCCAAGCCCTAGGCAAACTAAGAGTGCCTTTCCTCCCTCTGAGCCATGCTGCCTGCCTCCTTCCCTGCATCAGGTCTCTGCCAGCCAGTTCAAGAGACTCAAATCCAAATATTCTGAATTTCTGCAAGCTATTTTTTTTAAGAATTCCTAAATGAGAGACTAGTCTAAAAGTCCTATTTCTGTTACTTAAACATTTATCAAATATCATCCATTCCCAGACATTTTTGCTATTAAAAAACAGGGGAAGCCAATTCTCCTGGGAGTACAGATAATTGAGATAACCACAGTACTGAAATGTTACTGTACTCTAATAGTGCTTGAGAAGGCTAGCAAAAATAATAGCAGAACAACAAGAGAGTTGTAAATATGAAATGCAAAGATGACTAAATACTTAAGCGGTACCCTTCAGGTCATGCAAATACATAATGCATGTCATTCCCTTTCTATTCCATGAATCACAGAAGCTGATGTAGAGAAATAGTTACAGCAACATGTTCTCTTCCTGCCCACCCCCAGTTGCTGACATCTTGGCACTTCTCAAAACAACTGTTATGCCATCCAGCTTTTAGAAATACACAATGTAAAACTCAGAGTCTTACCTCCTCCTTACTGATGGACTATTAACACATCCTAGCCTGACTTTACGTGCAGACTGAATATACTAACAGCTGCACTCTTTCATAAAACGAGATACAGAGTTATTAATTTTGCCACCAAAATTATCAGAGCAGAATTTCTTACTCGTGGCCATGAAATATCTTTCCGGTTACACACTTAAAAAAAAAAAAAATTAAGAATCCATTGAGGGAAGGAAAAAATGACTCATATATTTCAGCAAAACATAGGCTTGCAACCCAGAAACATCAGGGTTTGACAGGAGCAAATTTGTACGCAGCCTATTAAAAAAACCATCTTGCCGGTCTCTCTCACAAATGCATAAGTAACTGACTGGCTACTTGAAAAACTTTCATGAAAACAGCTTTTTCATGGAAAACTGAGTTGTTCTGATGCTGGGTGTTTTTTTTTGTTTGTTTGTTTGTTTTTTTTTAATTTTACAGAGTCTTATTTTTTGCATGAAGGGCATTCCAAATTCCACTTTCCAACTTTAATCACAAAATATGTCTGCAGTATGTATTAGAACAACAATGGCTCTTCACAGGGAGAAGTCTTTGCTGGATGAACTGGCATCTAGCAGATACCACGTAGCTGCTAGAGTACCAAAGTGCGAACGTCCTGGCCAGACTCTCTCCTTTTCCCTTTTTCAGAACTTGCCCAAGCAGTTGCAGTCTGAGCTTTGACAGAAAATTTCTCTTCCTCATCTTGTTGTCCCTTGCTTGAGCATGAATGCTCTTTTCTGGACTGTGACCAGGAATGAGGACTTCTGTCCCTGTGTGGAAGAGGGATGCTCCCCATCCACCCACTCCACAGAGAAGCTGCTCAGCATGAGCATAAAACATAAGTATGGAGGGATGGCTGGAGAAAAAATGCTAGCAATGACAAAAGAGAGGTGAGAAGCCCTACACTGACAGCACAAACACTACAGAAAATGGCAGAGATGCTGAAGTCCAGGTTCAGACAGGGGAAAATCCCTGTGCTCATTGTTTACTGCTGGGTAGGCACTTTTGCTGGGTGCAGCCAGAACATACAGAAACTGAGTCCAAGGTCTCAGGGGCAGTTGAAGCCATCTGAATCCAATCACCTGTGCCATTTCCTTCACTGCAGCTGTCTCCTAGCTCCTGCAGGAATTCTGGCCAAGCACAGCCTCTTTATTTAGACCTATACAACCTACAATTACAACCTCAAGACTCACAAACTGACAGCCCTGCTCTCACTGTCAAAAACAGCGCTGCAAATTCTGCAAGACAGTAACGTCTCCTTAGCTCAGAGCAAGGGGGCAAAAGCCCTCCCCACTCATTCCAGGTAAGCAATAATTGTAACAGCTGTGCAGGACCAAACCAATGGAAACAACATCTAGTTCTATTTGTAGACTTAAACTCCGAGAGCATTAGTCTGCACAACAGTCTTCCTAGTAAGGGCTCACTAGACCTATACTACAAGTTTTGGCCAGTGTGGGATATCAAGGGACAAGGAGATGTAAGTTCTAGGTACTAAAGCTCTGCCGATACAACCTTCCAGGCCAATATATAGTCAAAACCATGTACCTACCAGAAGTAGTTTGCTGTCCTTGAAGACTGTGTACAAGCTATAATGTGTTCAGTTGCTAGCCCAAGCTGCAAAGACACAAGGGGTGCGCTGGTGGTACTGTACTGAGGGTTTGCAAAGGCACACTAGTGTTCACATCACATGAGCACATCCCTTAATTTTACTGGGACTGCTTAAGTGATTGAAAGTATGCAGGATTGGGCCTTATCCTTGTGCTGGTAACATTACCTTGAACTTTGCAAGGAACAGCCATTTACATCTTGAGTAGATTAAAAAGGTTGGCTTCATTTGAGTTTGCTTTTCAAACAAATTTAATTTGGAGGATTTTGTGTCCCTTTTGTTCCTGATACGTAAAAAGCTAATCCATTTATTTTGATACACGCCCCTGCTTGAAGATGCTTTCTGACTGCACGCTTTTTGTGACAGAGTTACAATTTATCATATGCTGGCACTGAAGGAGATTAAATCCAAAATCTTGCAATACTGTGGCAGTAAAGTGAATGCTGGAGCTAGTTCAACCATGGATTGTCAACAGTTGGATAAATACTATGTTTTTATCCTCCTGTTAAATTTTCTGCAATGAAAATAAAGGTTTTATAAGTGTGTTTGACATTCTCAAGTGTACTGGGATTGATTTATCTAGCTACAGGTTTATCCTGAACTGCTCACCATGAATAACAAATTGACTGGGCAGCTTACAGCTTTTTGTATTCAAGGGCAGTTGTGTGTGCAACAGATTTGGTTTATTCCACCATAGGGCAATCCAGCTCAAATTAGTATAACAAAATAATATTATTCAATTTAATACAACCTGATTTATAAGCATCTTCAAAAGGTACTGGTAGATCCATATAAAAACAGTTTCAAATTTAACAGTTTGTTTAGAAGTTGTTAGTTTCTGTTTTCATGCATAATGTAACTAGCCTTTCTAAACAATGATAGCTCTTTAAAAGTGTGCATGAGCTGAAATAAAATTTCCATGGACATGGAACAAAAAATAATTTCAAATTAATCAAACATTCTCCCTCTGTCTACAGACATATGTGTTTCAGAACTCTGAGTGACCCTGAGCCAGTTCAGCTCAGGCTCCCAAGCTCCTGGTGTCACAGCAGACAAGTCCACGTGCACATTACACATCTTTATATCCAGTATACATTCTATTACTTTCATGTCCTTAGTAGCTCCCTAGGTAACCTAATAGATAATTAGGAATATTTCATTAGAATATGTTGAATCGCTTTGTTTCCATAAAATATTTGGGTAATGGCAGATAATGCTATTTCTGACAATTCTCTGTTTGCTTTCTTTCATTAGTAAACTCCCAAGAAGCTGCTGCCACATCAGAACAATATCACTGCACACTTACCCTGTGAAAATGAAAGCAGAGTTACAGAAACATTTTATGTGATGACAAATGCAGTTTAAGAAGTCTCCATCCTTTTTCCTTTATATTTGCTTCTTTCCTGCAGTCCTCTATCCCCTCAGTCATGCTGATGCAACCGTAAACTGAACAAAACTGTACTGAAGTGATTTGACATGAAAACCAAACCAAAAAAAAAAAAAAAAAAAAAATCTGGATCTGGTCTATAACATGGCCCTGTAAATAAACATTTGACACAATACGGAAGTGTGTGAACAACAGAGCAGGAATGGTGACATTGAACTGGCTTTGCTGACTGAGAAAATGTTTATGTAACCATACCTGGTTATACAAAATGGATGGCACTGAAGAATCAGATGTTACATTTTTTTTTACTAGTAGTTTTGCCCATTTCTAGTTGTCCAGGGTTAAAATTTTCTGTTGTCTCTCAGGGACCACAAGACAACTTGGTATTTGTCTGTAATTCCTTGCTGTTTTCCAATCATGCTGTCTCGGTTCCAGGAAGGGATGTGATCGTGGAGCTGAATTTCTCAGCAATGTGCACTATAACTGCCTTTGCATTAGCAAAACAAGAGGAATGGTCATTTCTTACTATTGCTGCCTTAATCAGTCTTAGGACTGCAGTGCTGCTAGTAAACCAAATTGGAAAGATGTGTCAAATTGAGAGGCTAAATTAACCTGCAAATTTTCTTCAACAATTTACACATCAAATCACAGGTGTGATCTTTTTCTTTGGAAAACAGCAGCATACATTGTTTTTCAGTTATCTGTGACAACTAAATGCTCAAAACAGACTGAAAAGTAAAAGAAAAAGATCCTGTATTTGTTGTGCTTTCCTATATATTAATTATTACTTTTTAAGAAAATGAAAGCGTTGTTGCAAACACATTTTGATCACCGAATGAAAATGTTCTTTCACATTTCCAAAATATTTAGAAATCCTCAGAGAAAAGATAATGTGTAAGCCTTACTGTTAAAATTACTACCACTTCATCCTTAGAGAAACAGTATACAAAATGCTTACCATGAATTTTAATGCAGCAGAAATGCAGACACTATTTATCCATGCCAATTTATCTTTTCCACCCATTTTAGAAAAGTACTTGGTTCCAGATGTTTATCAGGTGAAATTCAACAGCGGATATCCTGTCAGAGTCATGCCAAGCAAGCTGGATTTATTTTGGTGATCTGTCAGCACTCCAGTATAAATGGCTCAGTGTTACTACCTGAATTCTCCCTGCTCACCTGAAGCAGATTTAAACTCATTTTTGACTTGCAGGAAGAACCATACAAGAGTAATCTGATTAGTTAAGGAGTTGCTGGAATGATTAAAGAAGATACTTAATTGAAGTGTGTGGCAAGGAATAACAATTAGTACCAGCAGGTTTCTTGCTTTTCCCATCAAACACCCAGAAGCAAACTTTACCATCCCATTTCTATGCCAGTATCCTGGCATGTCTTTGTATAACCATCTTGTTCTGACAAATCTGCTAATGTGATTTTTGGAGATAGGTTGAAACCAAGTCCCAACCTGAGAATGATGAGCTATGAAGTGGCACTTCTTCCTAACTCTACCCACAAGTACAAGTATTTCCACTAAGCCCTAGAAGACAGATATAAGCTTCAAAACTGGGCCTCATCTTTGTTTTATTTTTTTCCTCCATTAAAAAATATAATTCCCTATATTATATTTTAAGGATCTGCAGTGTCTTGCCCAATTAAAATAAGGCTCTGCAAAATATCTGCAGTATCTCACTGAGCTTCTCTAGATGAGGAAAGGTTAGCTGGAGAGCACATGCCAGCAACCATAAAATCACAAAGACCTAAGCAGCTAAGGATTGTATGCTCCTAACACCTCCTCAGAGGCCTGCTGTCCTCAGTAACCCACTGGTTCAAGTTCATGACGCACATCCTGCCCACTAAAAAAAAAAACCCTGCATTGATGCTTGTGCCTGGCTCTCAGCTTCAAACTTTCCTTTGCTGTATTCTGCAGGTCTGGTAGCCTGGTGGCCTCCCTTCAACATCATCTTTGGACCAAATTCAACTTTTCTAAGTCTTTAAGCCTGGATAGACATCTCCTCTCCCTGCATAACAAACCACAGAGAATGACCATTTCTCACTGTCGCTTTGCATCCTCCAGATTTGGGATGACAACACGTCCAAAGCTCAGGCTGTCCCATAGCTGGGTCCCTTGCTGCAATCGCAGCTGCACACACTGCATTGGGAACCTTGGGGAGCAGATCATCCTGGATTGCCCATGGCCAGTGGCCAAGAGGAATGGATAAGCCTGTCTGGACTTCTCCCTTCCCACACTGCCCAGAGCCAGTTCCTAATCCCAATGGCTTCCTTCTCCCTGAGACAGTGGGGCAGTGCCAGCAGAGAAGTCTCCTGCCTCAAGTTCATCTGATTTAAACAGAAGATTGTAATTTCCTTTCCTGAGGTCATCCTCCTGCTTCATCACACAATTGTCAATTCCTAGGTTAACTTCTTCAACAACATCCTCATTCATTACACCAAACTGACTCATGCCCTGAACACTGCTCATCTCATGCCTGAAGGAAATAGCTGCTCCTCTGGAAAAAATGGCTGCAATGATGTCATTCATGACCATAACACAATATGTATGTATAATAAGGCCAAATTGAAGGCACAGAAGAAACCACGCATCTGGATTTTCCTAACTTGCGAGAGCTCGTTTCTGCCACTTTAAAGTTCTTTTCTTGCTGTTTGTCAGTGCAGTGCTACATACTCAGTTAAGCACTGACAGTGGGGTTAGTACCACAGTGGAAACAGATATAAAGAGAGTCACCATCCTGAGGACTATACTTTCAAGCAAAAGAGATGTGTAAAGAAAAGAGCCTGAACCCCTTTGGCCTCACAGAACTCCATGACTTTCACCTCCCACCACCAGCAAAGTGAAACCTACAGGCATTGCAGCCCTGCACCACTGCCAGGGGACACAGGGGAATTCCTTCAGATGAACATAAAGCTAAACACCACCTAAAGCTAAACACCACCTAAGCCTATATCGTTATCACTCTACAGTGTGGCAGCATTTACAGCACAGACACTAAATCTCCAGAGTGCAACCAACCTTCATTCATAAACAGAGCCTCCTCAGTATGGAGGCTGTACCTTAACAATTACTTCATTAAGCTTAATTGTTCTAATCAGTATCACATCCACTTTTGTTCTGCTTTACAATTAACGTCACACAACGCACAAGTCATCATACACTGAATTTTTAAATGAAAGTGAGAGCTGTACTGCATGCAAGCGACGAACAGCAAGAAAAAACAGCACTACCTTTGGTTCTGCCCTCTCTTCCCTTGCAAGCCAGAGTCCTCTCCCTGCTATGCTCAGTCTGTTTCCATTTCTAAAAAGTGCAATATTAATATGCCGAGAATTTTAGGCACTCTAACAATTTGTAGACACATTTGAGCTTCTGAGTATAAAGGGTCACTCTATGCTAAATTAAAAAGGACTGAATAATCATTTATTTTAAACAAAGACTCTTTTGTTCCCTGAAGTTGTTGCTATGCACATTGATGCGGGAATATAACTTGATCACAGGAAACAAGAAAGCTTTGTAGTTTGCATTTTTTTGGCTTACAAATGCAGTCCAGTTCACAGTGGTCACAAAGACATCACTGGATTTTTCAACAGTATTAGTAGTGAAACAATCTTTTCTTGCTAACATTTAGTGCTGCACAATTAATACAGAACTGTAATATAACAAACCTGTCTTTCTGGGGTTTGGGGCTGGAAAGCCTTTTTTTTCCCCACAGTGTTTTTAGTGTTTCAGACTCTGAGTGGTACCAGCAGTGGGCAATGGGTGATGGCTTACAGTCAGTCCAGCCGTGCCTCTTTGTGGCCAGTTCACATGGTACAAGTCAGATCCCAGACCTGCTCATGCCACACCCTGCAGCCTTTTGCTTTCCATTTTGGAGATGCCAGAAGTTTTTCTATAGCATAAGGCAAGGCTGCCTCAGAGAAACAATCCTCTTGGGGCAGATCTGTGCCAGGAGTTATAAAGTTGGAGGCACAGAAGACCTACCCCAACCCTGGTAACTATCACAGTCTGCTGCTGTTGCTGCGCAGTTGTGAGTGTGAACAGGCGGCCAAAGGAGCATTCTTGCCTCAGACCAGACCTGGGACAGCTCTGGGCATTTCAACAGCATGGGGTGTTTTCATTTGTGGTCATGTAGCTTTAAGTGCTCACTTGCACGCAGGCCTTTAGCTTAGGAAAATTAACTTACAAAGCATATTGCATTTCAGAATAAATAAAACACAGCTATGAATATGCGAAATGACTTTGAAAGCCGAGGCAAGAATCCCCCAAATATTTCTTGCTGTTGAGTGGGTCTCCACTCAAAGCCTGGGAATAGTATTCTGTTGGGGTTTTTTTTGACTGCAACAAACTGCATCTTCACTAACCCTATCATCAAAGAAAACCAGCTAGGGCCGCCCTTCCCCAGTTACAGCTGAATCACACTTGGCTCTGCAAGCAGGGCAAGGATAGGAACTTCAGGCTGGAGAGGCAGGAAAACATCCTTGATCTGCTTCCCAAAGAAAGAGCTGTGCTAAGAGTCTGCTTTAAGGCTGCCAGGATGTGAAGGTATTGTCTTGTTCTCTGCTGCAGTATGAGCATATATGATGTGAGGCACCAAGTGGCCTAGCAACTCAGGAATAGCAAGCAGTGCATATCATTAAATAAAGCAGCACATAAGGAGATAAGTCTTTTTGCCACTGCATGATATCAATGACAATTTGGACAGAGTACATTTGATCTATCACTGATCTGTAATTCACTTGATTTTGTCACGCTGAGTTCTCATACATCTTATGCTGAAAGCAACTTCATTTATCAGTTACTCTCATCTGACAAGAGCAAACTGTAATATTATTGCATTTTACATGAAAGAAAATAAGGCATCCATTAAAAAATTGGAATGGACTACCTATCTTAAACACTTTTGTAATAAAATGAGTTAGTTTTCTGGCATTGCTAATACTAATTTTCACTGAGTGTACGTGTTTAGTGATGTTCCATATCAGATGTTAGAATGCACCTAATTCACAACAATTCCGCAAAACCATTAAATCAGGCAGCTCACAACAACCTTCATTGCTTCAGCGACCAAACTGCATCCACCCACTTCAACCTGAAGCACACGGAATTCCAAGTGTGTCACGGACATGATGTTAGATGAGCACTCACAGATGGGTTTGCTTAGGCAGTGGGATTAGTGCATGACAAGAGAGAACACTCTGTTGCCTTAACGTGATACCTCTACCCTAGGGAGACTCTCTTCCCTTCTTATCTCCTCTGCAAAGAAAATCTAGCTGTCAAGTGTCAGTCTGAACTCAGACTAAAACGTTGATAAGATTTCAACAATATAAAACTGCCTTATTCATTTCCAAGCTTTGCAACAACTTGAAATAATCTCAGAAAAATGTAAGTACCTACTTGCAACATACAGAAGCTTGAATTAAAAACAACACTTCTTGATTTTCTGCCCCCTACTCTAATGTACAGGGAGGGACTAGAATAATGTATAAAGTCAAATTCTCAGGATGTAAAAAACCCACTGACAACAGAGCTCTTGCTTGCCTGTTTTTTTGGCTCTTCAGTTTGGTTCTGCTCTGTTAAGCTAGGATGAAATCACAGCAAACACTACACTAAGTCTTCTGTTAATTAACAACCTGCTTCGCAACCGCACTTTTCATTCCCACAAAAAGTGCTGCATTTTCACAAAGTATCACTTGTAGTAAGGCATTCAAACATGCTAATCGCAGCTTTGCCTCCCCGGGAGATGTATGGGCTTAGACTGCATTAGTTAAAGGCTTCTGAGTTGACTTCCTTTTATTACTGTTATTATAACTATTGGGAGAAAAAATGAATTTATTTTTGCAAACTTGCACAAATCCAGCTCAAGAACAGATAAAATGATATTCTAATATGCTTTATGAAGTTACACATAACCCATTTAGGTTTACAGCAGTGTCGTAGAATGGCAGATAGGAGGGGGCTGGGAAGAAAAATTCTTCAGACGTCTATTTTTTTCCACATAGGCTAAACTGCATTGGCTATGATGGGAACGGGACAGAGAAGCGCCCGCAGACTGTGCAAAGCAGATGTGATTGTAAATTGCAATATATGCAAATTGTTCAGTGTAGCTTCCTATAAACTTTGCATACTCATTTTTCTTCTGATCTGCACTTGTATTGTTATTGAGTATTTCAGGCTTTATTCATCTGCTTTATTTTTATCCAGTTGCCGGGTAGTAATAGTGAAGATTGAAAAGTTTAGTCACAAGACAACAGGATCTAGCACTTAGTTATTGCAAATTCCTGTTTACTGCAAACAGTGACGTACGTGAATAAAGAATCTGGGTCAAAAAAGCACAACAGAGGATGCTACCTGTCACTGTACTGAAAAGCAGGCAGCTGGGAAATTGGCAAGCTTCAGTACAAAACCAGTAGGAAACTGCTTCAATGAGATGATTTATATTTTTGTAAGGGCATTTTAAATGTTCAGCCAAAGTAAGAAAAGTTGTTGTTTCCTGTCGAATTAATGCTTCACTTTCCAATAGATCCAGGCATCTGTAGCTCCTATTTCTGTATCTGTGCAGCAATGAAATTCATCTTGCGAGGAACGGCAGTGCTGATTGTATTGCTAAACAAATTAGCAGGGGACTGGACCTGTGGGTCTGGGAAGAAGCACTCCAGAATAGTTGTTCACTGCTAGATAGGGAAAGAGAGAGAAGAGATACCTCAGAGAACACATTATTAGGAAACTGCCTGGGAAGAGAAGCCCCAGGGATCTTGCTCTATTTTGAAAACAGCTGCTGTACCAATAACATATGATAATTCGCCTGGAAGATTCTAGGGTAATGTTATAACTACAATAAAATTGATGAGGCAATTTTTGACCATGTGTAAGTGGTGGGAGATTGTACAATATTAGGAAAAAGACAAAAAACAGGCCACTGCATGAAGAGACTGTCTGGAGTGCATGAGGAGTAAGTTCACAGGGCACAGAGCAATGAACAGAATGGAGCCAGAGAGCCCCAGACCAATTTAACATGAGTCACGATTCTCCAAAATAGCAAATCAACATAGACAACAATCATCATCCAAACAATACAGCACTTTCTGAAACAGAAAAGAGTAATCTGTCCCTTGAAACTGAGCTGTATGATGAGCCTTTTTTCAATGAATTGTGCAACTAATACCCTTTAAAAAAAAAAATCAATAGCTTGATTACATAGATGCTACTTGTTGAAGGTGTAGCCACACACACAGAGCACATTATGTATTGTTAAGTCTTCTAGTTGTACACAATTTTGGTCAAAGCTAGCAGATTTTCTTTTAAATCTTTTTTTTTTTTTTTTTTTCTGAATATATATGCAAATCACATATACAAAGCCTTTACTACCCCAATCTCACTAGATGTTGTTTTCAGTGAGACTAATAAAAGTCTAGAGTAAATAAATTTAGCTTACTGGTATATTGGATAGGGAAGGTTGAGGCAGAGTAGGCTCCAATCTACAGTGATAAAAATAGATACACTTGCTGTAGAGTTTTTAAAATGGGATCTTACTTTAAAAGAAAATAAATAATTTTTTAAAGTTCCTTTAAATCCATACTTCCTTGCAAAAGTTAAGTCATGAAAACAAGAATTAAAAGCTCAGGACTCCTCTTGTGGAAACCACCAGAATAAATGGCAGCCACATCAATGGCAATGGAAATGGTAGACAAATTAACTGTCTACATGCTCACCTTTATTAAAAAAAAAGAAAAAAAAAAGGATGAGATTAATTTGTTAAAATGTAGGTGTTAAGTGTTACAGAGTCAATTACTGAAATGAAAAGTTAAGGTCAATCCATCACTGTCAACTAAGATGTGTTAAAGATAATATTCTCTTTGGTGTTCTTACAAATGTAAAGGCATTTATTCTTACGCTATTGTTATGTGGCTCCTGTATGTGAGCATCAGCCTGTGTCTTAATGATGCTTGATAATACATACATGTTAACGGGCTGTTTTCTTCATTTTTAAGATGAACTACCAATCAAAAAGACTATATCCCTCCTGCTGCTTTAGGATGTATTAAAGACTTCAGTAGCAGGATTGAGCATTTTTGCTTAAACATTGTGTGCTAACACCTTTTATCTTGCTTCTCTTTCAGCCCCTTCTTCAGGGAGGGGCTCTGAGCAATGCAGCACCTTTTTTGTTAAAAGTTTTCTTTTGAAATGCAAAAGCTGCATTATCTTTAGCTTTGAGAAGATTCTGATCTTTCATGTTTTCTAGATCTGGGTGTTTCCTCCACCTCCAAAAAGGGGCAATAGGTTTTGGGAACTTGCAGAAAGCCTGGATGCCTGTTGGCTTCTGCTTCCACACAGCTCAAAGAGGGGAACTGTAAGCCCAGGCTTATGGGGAACAACCACGTTGTTGCACTTGAAGGCATGTGCACTGCTAATTTGGGAGGAAGAGGGAAGGCCTGCAGCCACCCTGCAAGCTCAAGGCATGTCTGCTCCCATGTCCACAAAGGGAACGCATCGAGGGAAGTCATCTCAGATGGAGCAGGCTGACAGCCCAGCGTAAAGTGGGACCCTGACCTGCAGTCAGGTTTAATAAACTTCTGAAAGTCCCTAAAACTTCTTTGGATTACTTTGTTCATTTATTGTCCTTAAGAATCCCTCTCCCATTGCTTAACCTACAGTGACAAGCAGGCTGTTCCCAATGCAATTAAATAGATACAGGAGCAGAAAGTAAAGAACAAGAACCCATGTTTTCCTTCACCAGGACCCATCACCAGTACTAGCAGTGATGCAGAGAGACGCTCTATTGAATGGTTAAAATGCTTGAGATGAATGACAGTGGTGCTTTGTCCTTTCCAGACACGGCAGAAGGTCTGTCCTAGGTGTTAACATTATAGGAACCCAGTAAAAAAGACAGTTGTCAATGTCTCATGCCTTGCCTGTTGGATTAAATACACTGTGTTAGAACTAAATTGCACTGCTAATGAAATCATATTGTTAAACGAAGCCATTCAATGTGGACAAGCAGTAATCAAAATTAACTAATTTTTAAACACTCTCCATGGTAAAAGTAGGTGATCATTGAACTCTTTCTTTGTTGAGAAAATACAGCTAACACAAGACAGTACTCCCACTCCCATTATAAGCATCACCAAGCTCACATGGGAGAAGACAACTGACACTGTGGAGAAAAAGACATTTTTCTCTAAATGCCGCCCTGCTGTCCTATCCCATCCCTGCCCACCAACTTTGAAGAGGGCAAGATACAGCTCTCCGTTGATTCACTAGGCACAGTTTCAGCCATCTCAATGAATGAATCTGAAGGCAGAAACAAAAGAATCATAACATTTTGTTCTACACACTGAACCCCAAAGGTCTTGATCTTGAAATGTCACTGGTCAGAGATGTCCAAATAAATACACTTCAGCAAGAATTCTAACCTTTAATAAAAAGGTACAAGTACTTTCTAAGGATATATGTCTTCAACACAAATACAATGTATACAAATAAAACCAAATCCAACAAAATAGCTGGTCTTTAACGACACTTAATTTACATAACAAAACCAGAACTGAGTGTTTATGGAACAGGCAAAGGACTGAGAAGACGGTTTTACCTTCAAACTGCTACAAAAAAGCGCTTCAGTTTCCATAGATGCTTCCCAATGAATTACCTTTTCAGTAATGAGTGCTAGGAGATCTAACCAGAGACAGGTACTTGCTGAAATACAAATCCACAAGCAGTTGCTCCTTCAGACAGCAAGATTCACCTCAGTTAATTTCCCTTTAGCAGAGGACCAGCAAGCTTTAAGTCCCTCTTGAACTTTCAAAGTAGGGTTTAAATAAGGCTTAGGAGAGGTATAGTTATTATGTTGACCACCTGCCTGAATGCTTAACTTAGGTGTGAAGTAGATCATACAGCACAGGAGTCAACAAGCCTTGTGATCAATGGTGTCAAAGGTTGACAGTACATCTAATAAAAACCAGCACAGACACCTCCATATTCAGCACCCATTGCTAGGAGTCAATTTTCTACCACCTATGCAAGTGCATTTGAAGTCCTTCTTGTGTTACTTGAAAATAAAATTGCACCAGGTCAGGTCAGTTTAAATGGCTAGATTTCTTGTTGGCTGAAGTCCACATCTCTTTTTGCTATGCTTCAATGCTAGCAGCAAACTTACAATAAAATCACAGTATTTAACTTTTTAAATATTTCTATTTATTTATTTATCATTAGGCCTCATATATTAACACTGACAAATAATACAAGTTAGTACTCACAGAGCACAAAATTCCTTCAGTTTTGCTTAGGTTTGGCACTAGCGACTCTATCCAGCCTTTCTCTTCTCCAGCAAAAAGAGAAGAGAAGAGAATATATTTTCATCCCATCAACCTATGCTCAAGCTTTTAAGAGCAACTGCTCCTCAAGTGCTCCACTACAGCCCTTGTTTTGAGACTGCTGAGGGTTGCCATCAATCGCAGTGAGACTGGAAGTCCAGGACCCCCAACACCTGAGCTCTGAACAGGGAGCACTGAGTGAGCTGCTCTAGAAGTGCTTTCAGCAGGTTGTCATCCAGCTTTCTTCTCTTCAGTTTCAACATCCTCATTCTGATATAAACTCCACATTATTTCTCTGCTTTTCTCTTCTTATCCATTTAGATCGCAAAACTAGCTTTTCCTTTCAACTGCGTACAAGCTGATCTGCTACACCACAGTCAGAAATTAATAACCCACATAGCAAATTGCCACAATTACATTACTAACAAGTTTTAATATTTCTACAATGACCAAAAAAAACAAACCTTGAGAGAAGAACCACTTTGTAAAGCCAAAATTGACACTATTATTTAAAGGGTGATGTGTGTGTGTAAAGGGTAATTTTCTGACACCTTATTTTACTTAGTGAGCTGAAAAGAATCTCCCTATCCACGATATGCTTAAGAAAATACATGCAATACTTTAATTAGCTATTGCAATTTTGTTTAGTCCAAGTAAGATTTTCTGTAGAAATCCCCCAGTTCATGACATTTCACTGGAAGGACTTGACGAGTTCTTTTTGCGCCGCACGAGAATGTTTCCACCCCACAATATTAGGTGAAAAAATGTCCCCTTCTGACAACATACTGTTCCAGTACTATTTGTGTTTAGCATGGGAGACACTGGTGGCACAAATATTTGGTGTAAACAACTGTACGTGGAGACAATGGCGTGGATTCAATCTGCCATACTGGATTCTGACTGAACGCCTCTAAAGCACCACTTCTTACACAAACTTCCTATCAGCTCGCATATAGTGTCTGCTACCAGGTAAGGCTGTATTGTTTCTATTTAGCACAACAACAAACTAAAATAAAATTATCATTAAGCACAGAAGTTAAAAACATCTACCTGTTTACATGACACTGGAAGTATCTTTATGCAAGTAATCATTCCACCAGGAGTGAAGAATAATATGCATCAAATAAAGAAACCACACAACTGAGTTATGGTATCCTCTCAATGAAGATGGAGGTATGTGCCCAATCCATATAAAATGTTAAAGAAAATGTGGCATTAGAAAGGGGTAGGATACTCAGCTGAAGAGAAACTGGTGCAATTTCCTACTCTGTCATGGATCTGCTGGGTGATCTTGGGTGACCACTGCAAAGCATTCCCTCCTGTAAGCATGGCTAACAGTCCTGATGCTTTTTCTGTTTAAGGCACTGAGAAATCTCCTGGGGAGACAAACTAAGAGGTCTGTTAGGGTATAGCCAGAGTTGTGTTGTTAAAGGGCCAGAAAGAACTTAAATGCTCAGAAACCTTTATGAGTCGCTCTGTGGCATCAGGTGGTGCCTTGCTCTGCTGTACGAGAAAGGGCATTTCAATGTAAGTAGCTGAGAAGCAGTTGTGTCAATACCTTCAAAATTCAGTAATAAATTCTGGTTTGATCACCTTTTCTCCATTCCCTCCAGGGAGGCAAAATTTCAAGTCAAGGACAAAACTTTGAGCTAACTCACAAGCTTCCCCCTTCTTCCCCAACAAACTTTAGGACTGAGTCTTAGATGCGTGTATGCTGGTTCAGCCATTCGCACATTTGTATTGAATAACAAAACAAAATCTACATTTATAGTTAGGAAAGTCATTCCAGGAAGCTGTGAGAAAGTAAAACATCATTGGGGAGCTCATTTAGAGAAAGCACAGCAGGATGTGCAGTCACAGAAAAACAATATTCACAAAATGTGACCTAGATAACAGTATTTCCCAGTGACTAGTATTCATTAAAAACAACAGATTAAAAATGTACTGCACTGGATTCTTTGAAGCCTGAGTGTCATATTCAGTTTAAATAAGCCAACTCAGCTAAAAATAAAAACAACTTTTTTTTTTTTCCCCTTACAAAAAAAAACAACAACAAAGCAAGCTGAGAGTTCTGCTATTAAGAAGAGACTAATAAGTTGTCAGTATGAAACAGAGCTCTGACTTTGTAGGGTTTCATAAGAGTGAATTCTTTCTTTGGCTATGAGCGAAGCTGATAAGCTCACAGACCGGAGAGTTGGGTTCAAAGGGATGCCAAATGCAAATGCAAAAGCAAAACTCAGCAGAAAGTCTCAAAGTTTCCATACCATAAAACTAAAGCATTTTCACATAATTTTAGTGGAAAATCATGATGATTAAATGATGTCATTGCATGGTAGCAGCATGTTATTACAACTCAGGAAATCTTCAAGCCTTCCTACTTCCCTGCTTCTCCCTGAGTGCTACAATGAAAATCCTTCTTACAAAAGGAGGCTCAACTGTGTCCCTCACAGAGGGAGGGAAGGGACAATCAAACTCTTCCCTCCTTGAGAAAGCTTTTGCGTTGTGCCAAATACAGCCCCAAGTTACTTCCTCATTTCAAGAAGCCACTCTCGTGCTTCTAAACACAAAGTTAAGCATGTGCTTAAGCGCTATACTAATACCAAAGCACCTTTCTATATCAAGCCTATATTCACCTTACAAGTAGATATGGTTTACTTTAAAAGCTTTACTGTCATATAAGCATGAATAAAAGGGCTAAGGTTCATGGACCTGTCAATCTTTTCCTGTAAAAACGACATGATGTATCTCAAAATATTTTCTAGCGAAAATCCAAAATTTCAGATGCCTGGAGAAGATCCCCTGGACATCTCCATGTCTGAAACAAAGACACACTCCCCACCAAACAAAAAACATAATCTAATCTCTGGTTTAAAATTTGATGAAGAATCACAGAACTGCAACCAATGTAAACACACCTGCATGCCTACCACATTCAATGAGTTTGACAGTTTCTTAAAAATGACTCCACGAGCAGCACTGAATTGTACAATTGCTTTACACCTACTGACTGCACGGTTAGCCATTTGTCACATGGTAGCATTTATTTTTACTCCTGAAACAGTTACAGGAGCCAAACTAAGTTCTTGTCTTTTAGAAAACATTAAAATAATGTAAGTAGATGAGCATCCTTCATTATAGTCATTATTTGCTTACTACTCATATCTGATATTCACTTCCTATCCATCAAGACCCATTAAACATCAATTAGAATGTGACTACAGTTACTAGCAAATATAGGGTCCATTCATCCCCTGAAGACAGCACAGTGCTGGTCAACCATGTTGCACAGAAGAAAAGGTTCACTGCACCTTCTGCAACCTGGGGACAGTGAGCACTGCACAAAGCAATCCATACTGGATTGAACAGCAGTGGCTGAAGAGGTTGTCATTCCTCCCATCCTCTTCCGACACCACTTCCACTGCCACCATTAAATCAGATGAGTTAGTGACTCCAAGTCCCCAGCCGCCTCAGTTCACACGCTGACTCAACACCAAACAAAACCTGAAGGCAGATGACGCTGCCCTCAGGCAGGGAGCTGCAGTGCCTGGGGAGCAGGGACGCTGCTACTTTGTGCTATTTTTACCTCACAGATAAGAAACTCCAGCAGAGGCAGGGCAAAGTAATTGGCAGCAGCATCTTAAACTGCCTTGGCCTGAATCAACGGAGCTCTTCAATCACAGCCCATGGAGCAAAACCCAGCCCTGCTCCCCATCCACTCCACCTAAGTTACTCACAAAAGGATTTGCTCAAGTATATTAAGTTTGACTCTCTTCTATTGCCCCATTCGCTGACCAGTCTCTAGAAAAAACTTCCTATAACTCATTTCACCAAGGAGATGAAATTTCTTCTTAGACAGGTAGTTCTGCCGAGTAAGGCAGCCACCTGTGTGGCTTTGGATCTTGAGCAAAATTGCAGATTTACTGGAATGAAATCTAAGCAAAATAGACTCATGTGTTTTTAATTGATTGTACTCTTGCATTTTAGAGTTACTATTTTTAGGCCTCCCAGGCTGACATCTTCTCCTTGCAGGGTCAGTAATCAGAAGTTAGTCTACTGGAGTCAGTGCTCTTCCACCTGGGATTTTCGCAGATCGTCCCTGAAATCGTAAAACAACTGGTAGGGAAGAAACTTGTCCAAGTGTCTCTAGTGACAGCGACTGCTTGGTAGTAATCTGCAAGACACCCCTAGCATTTTCTTTTTTACTCTCAAGAACAACGGATTACTTCACTGTATTCAGGCTTCAGGCTGATGTGCAATATTGAATGGTTACAAGGTCGTCCTGTTGCTTCCAAGATGCCTGGCAGTCACATTTTTGCTGGATGTTGATTTACTCTGCTTGATATCTAGTGTTTTTGCAGCATTTTCCATAATCTCAAATTTCAAAACACTGTTCCAGGCTAAATGGCTAACAGAGGCTATGCTGCTCTCCCACTGTCAGAGTGCATGCTGCCTTCACGCCACTGCTGAAGAAATGGAAGGCAAGGCTGCTCCCACTTTTTATCTGATCCCTTCCTACTTGAGAAGCTTTAAAAAAATGTTACTAAGTACTTTGCTGCTTTACTATTCCATCAGAATCACAATGCTTATTCCCTGTATCTGGATGCATATTTCTTCTTTGGAGGACACCTTTTTCATTGAATAGCACACAGTCAAATAACACTCCCTGCCTGCCTGCCCGATGTTCCAAATAATGGATTTACATTAACTTTGGCAGCTAAAATTGTCTAAACTATGTAATGCTTAATAAGGAAGTTTCTTCTTGCATGCATGAATCTGAGGTTTCCACTTTCAGCCTCAAACTCCAGAAAAGAGAATGGCTTGCTCTTCTTTTTTATTTATTTCATTTTACTTGAGCTCCTTCTTGTGAGGAACACTTCAGTACGAGTTTGGACCTTAAGAATTAAATTAAAGGAGAAGCTGGCAAGAACAGTAGGAGAAGGGCAGCCCAGTGTGCCACAATACTCAAAGTATATGGACTTATATTAGGTAAGGACAGTGCCGCTTCAGCTCTGAAACAGGAGCTCTTTCTGTGGGGAGGTGTATCTCATCTCTGTTACATTAGGGGAAAATCAGGAGCAACTTCAGGACATTGACTGGATTTACACCAGTGACAGAGATTATCGGTTTTACAGAATGTTCTTCAAAAAGTAGAACACAAACAGCCTGTAGGTCTGTCATCTCCTCCCAAGCCCAAATCTATAAAGACTTGCAGGATGTAATTCAGAAAAAAAAAAAGCAAAACTAAGACTCTCACCTGCACCTTTTATTTTTTCCAAGATACTGCTCTGGTCCTAACAAACATTCAATTTTCACAGTAAGGTCAGTAAACAGTTACACAAGTGGCTGCTGTATTTCCTTGAATTTTTCTTTATTTTCTCCATAGGGAATTACTGGCAGCCAGGGAAGGCTGCCCAAAATCTGTATTTAGGTTCTGACTAAGCATTGCTTTGGATCACTGAAGTCCCAAATTCAGTAAGAGTTAAATTTATGCTGAGGTTTATTTCTACTGGGCAAAAGGCTTACTTCTGTGTGTAAGTCTCACTGAAATAAAAATGATTTAAAACATATACTTATATTTACACAAGGGAGATGGATTTAAGCATAACATTCAACCACTCTCTGGAGATGGGACTTAAACAAGTCAAGACAAGTAACAGATTAAATTTAAAAGTACTGCTCTGTGCTCCTGTAATGACACAATAATTAAGATGTGACTGCGGAAGTGGTAAATCACACTCTGTACCCTTAACCTCCTTTGCAAAGAATATGCTTATAAATTAATGTAATTGAGGTATTTTAGACGTATCCTTGGTTGTACCACACTCTTGCCCCTCTCTTTTGGGATTTATCTGGTTTATTTCACCAGGAATAGAAGATCATGTTTCCACATGAAGATTTGCTCCCATCATCGGGAGGTAACATATTTTAAACTTCGGATAAGGTAAAGTTAACGTGCCAAGGATGAGCCCCCTCAGACTAATGTCATAAATTGTTATTATTTCAGTCCCTGCTCTAGAGACACTGGAGGAAGCTGTGGCTTTAGCCACTGTCTGAAATACAACTTTGGTGATGGTAAAATCCATTCAGATGCATAAGTACAAATCCAAATTATTCAAAGTGACTGATACACTGTTCTCCAAAGTCTTATTATGTCTCAAAAAAGTTGATGTATGTAGTATTCACAAACAGAAATAACTTATTTAAAAAAAATAAAATCTAATTGCAGATGGATACAAGTAAATTACTTTTAAATTATTTCAGAAAAGCTCTTTTGCATTAAGTCCCTCATCCCAAGCTTGAAAGTCCAGAAGTAGCTGTTCAGCAATGTAGAGTAGCAAGTGGAGACCAGTAAATAACTGACACATTTGTAACACAATTCTGTGATGATCATCACCTCATGATCTCCACATACATGTATATCACATAATCACAGAATGTTAGGGATTGGATAATTTGTAACTGTAGAGTGTATGTACTTTATTATAGCATTAAAAATACACACACAGATTATGTGCAACAGTAGTAAAATTGCACCAGAGTGCATATTAAATTAATGGAGTTTCCAACTACACAAATACTAGTTCTTCTTCCAAAAAAAATAGCAAAAAGGAATTATATCTTCCTTTTAATTTTATAATTGAAATTAAAAAGATATTGAGATTTACATTAATCAAAACACAAGAAAACACTGGTTTCACTGGAGATTGTATAAAAATATTATTCTCTGCTTTGCTTGTGGTTGTGCTCCTCAGACCTATTACTGCAATTCTCTTGCAGTTCGGTGAAATGTCAATGCTCCAATTACTTTAATAGTCAAACTGTGCGCTATTTTCACCACACAGTCATTCGGGTTTGTCATGTTTGACAAATCCAGTAATTGAGATGAACTCTTGTAGAATACTGACATGTAACCTATCATTTCCTACTACAGAGCATTGACCTCTGCAGCATAAACCACAGAGGATTTATTCAGCAGCTTGAAAACACAAACAAGCTTGTTCAGTTTAAGATCATCATTTTACACATCTTCTCACATTTCCTTGTTTATTCACTTTGTGTTCTGTTGGGGTGGGAATTAAAACACTAAGAGCACTTTGAATAAGCACAGAAAAAAGGACTAGAGGAAATATTCTGAAAACCTACTGTAAATTAGAAATTGCCTAAGAGATTAGGAGAGGCTAAGTATAGTGTCCAACAACTTCAACACCCCCTCAATCCTGCCCTGCCCCCAAGCAGCTGCACCCCACCCCAGCTCAGCTCATTAACAGAAGAAGGTATTATACAAATCACATAAATTATTTACCAAAGAGTGCTTATTTCAGTCAGTCATTAAAGTACATTAACCCTTGCTGAGGTCTTTTTTTTACTGTTCCTCCACCACGATGTCCTGCAGCCCATATGTAGGGAATGCACCGAAACCTCAGGACTATTCCATTTACCTCGGATTCACCGAGTCAAGCACGAGCACTGCAAAACCCACCAAGTGTGTACTTGCTGGGATGGCAGGTTCTTGGGTGATGCCTTGGGACAATCATCAGTATTCAGCAGATCTGGACAGCTATAAGCTCACCACATTTGTACTGAAAAACAAATTATTTTGCAATGCCAGCTTATTACAAAGAGAAAATACAACAAATGTTTGGGATGAGGATGCAACCTAATTCAAATGCAATTCTGAAGCTCCCCTATGATTTATATCTCCACTGAGAACCTGATGCTACTTTTGTTACAGTTATGAAAACTACTATGGAACTTTCTACCAGAATTTAGCCCTTCTTTGGATGAAGTGCTGACATTTCATATAAAGAATAATGAAAAAAAAAAAAAAAGCAACGTGATGAAAAGCAAATGGTGAATAAAAATATAAAGAAATAATCCAAACAGACAACACCAGCTTCCATGAAGTGACCTTTGCAGTTGCCAAAATTAAACAACCCTTTGAATGCTTCTGACTGCCTTTATCAGAGAGAGTGGTTGGTCTAGGACACGTTACCAAACTACGCTATAAGAAACCTTGCTTCACATCTCCTCTCCCAAAGGTTTTTTGCTTGATCTTGGGCAAGTGAATTCATTTATCTATTTTACAAGCTGATTGAGTGCTCTTCTCTGGAGTCTTTGAAAGAACCATGTTAACTATTACAGGTCCCTTATATTCTACAGGGAATAAAGACCTCTTTAATACCAAAGACAGTCTGTCCATATAATTTTTTAAATACATATTAATTCACAACCAAGCATATGGCAACCACCAAGGCTGAAAGGTCAACAGGAATCATCTGAGAAGGCAGAATTAAGAGCAAAAAGACTTCTGTAGGAAATGAAGAGCTGGAAATCACTTGTGAAAAATTCTATTTCTAGGAAAAAGAAACAGTTCAAATACTCAATAGAAGGAAAAAGTGAGTAACAAAACAGGTGCACTCTGATTAAATTTCTACTTTTTTTTTTTTTTTCGTACTGTTTTCTTACAGCATGAGTTTCCAGTTAGGGAGGCATTGCCCACCTGAGAGAGAGAGAGACCAGAAACCTGTGAGGCTACTTGGAGCACCTAGTAATGTACAAAGCCTAAGAGCTGGTGAGTGAGAGCAATGCCCTCTTACTGCTGAGGGTTGCTTAACCCTTATCAAGGAGAAAGGTGGTAACTGTCCCTTCAGCTGGAGGCTCCAGATTCCTCTCTTTTCCATGGGAATGCACGAGTTCTGCATAAAAGACAGTGGTTAGCTACTCATACATCATGTATTCAAACAGAAATTAGCCTGTGGTACAGCATGCAGCTGACTGAAGCAGTTCACTGCATTTGCCTTGAGGAGTCTGACTCAAAGAGGAATAGAGGACCAACTCTCAATCACAGTCCTTTTCACGGTCTCACAGTCTCACCGAATCACAGAATGTTGGGGATTGGAAGGGACCTCAAAAGATCATCTAGTCCAATCCCGCTGCTGGAGCAGGAACACCTAGATGAGATTATACAGGAAGGCGTCCAGGTGGGTTTTGAATGTCTCCAGAGAAGGAGACTCCACAACCTCCCTGGGCAGCCTGTTCCAGTGCTCTGTCACTCTTGCAGTGAAAAAGTTCTTCCTTATGTTTACATGGAAACTCCTATGCTCCAGCTTGCACCTGTTGCCCCTTGTCCTACCACTGGACATCACTGAGAAGAGCCTGGCTCCATCCTCCTGACATTTGTCCTTTACATATTTACAAACATTAATGAGGTCACCCCTTAGTCTCCTCCAAGCTAAAGAGGCCCAGCTCTCTCAGCCTTTCCTCATAAGGGAGATGCTCCACTCCCTTAATCATCTTGGTGGCTCTGTGTTGGACTCTCTCAAGCAGTTCCCTCTCCTTCTTGAACTGAGGGGCCCAGAACTGGACACAATATCCAGATGTAGTCTCACCAGGGCAGAATAGAGGGGGAGGAGAACCTCTCTCGACCTATTAACCACATCCCTTCTAATATACCCCAGGATGCCATTGGCCTTCTTGGCCACAAGGGCACAGTGCTGGCTCATGGTCATCCTGCTGTCCACCAAGACCCCCAGGTCCATTTCCCCTACGCTGCTCTCCCTTGCTCACATGTACTGTGTGTCCATCCTTACAAAGCAGGGCATTTGCAGAGATCACATTAACTTTCTGCCTTTTCACATAACACAAACCCAGCTCAGTCTTGTGATGAGGAACAACCAGTAGCAAGAAGGTCATAAGGGGAGACTAGGCACTCTCCCAAAGTGCTGCAAACTGAAAAGAGCTGTTCCCTGAGGGCAGCACAGCCCCTTGCCCATCTGCATGGGACTGCAGCTGCTGAAGCAGTTTCTGTAAGTTTCAAAGCACTACACAGTCCGAATCCACAGAGCATCTGTAGGCACCACCACACTGTAGAGAGGACAACTCCTTGGGTTCAGCTATGACCACCCAAAGCTAATGTACATTAGGAGGGAGGAGGGTTGCCACCTCTCCAAAGCAGCCACAAAGCCTGAAGAACTGCACATGTGCAGCACAGTGGTCAGTGCCCTGCCCTCCTCCCCACCGTACAGCAGCCCCTCACTGTGGGACTCCCCATCAGTCTTCCTGACCAAGGGAAAGCAGGTTATGTCCCGTCCACCAATGCTGAATGGATTTTTTTTTTTTCTTTTTCATTTGCCACCCAGCTGCTGTCAGAAGAACATCAGTAGTCCAGACAACTTCACATCATATGCACCAGAACAGGAGATTAACCTTTTCCATCTGGAGACATCAGCCTTGCCATCACCTCCCATAACAGTGGGGCTCTGGCACAAGGCCCATGCCCTTCTGTTAATGAGGAGCAGAGTAACATGCTAATTGAGCATAACTAGTGCTTTGAGGTCTGCATTGGGCTGCCTACTGCTCAGCAGGCAGAGCTTGAGTTGGTTATCATGCCTGATGGCTGTTTACAGCTTCACAGAACTTCTCAGCCCTGCTCTGGGAAATGGGGGGAAAAGGGCTGTTAACAATTTTCTGTCACAAGGCACAGTAAATCCAACCCCATGAACCCCCAAAACATCATCCCCCCTCCCTTTCCCAGGAAACTCAAGCTTTACTGTCCCTCTCCCTGCACCTTCTTGCCATAGCTGCAGAGTGGATTCTCACTGTTGCACAGAAAAATGGGATTGCAACTCCCAATACTCGTCGTAAGGGCAACAAACTGTAGGCCACGGCAGGGAGCAAGTTCTTCAAACAAACTGGAACATGATGACCTTCAGAGCATGATTAAGGAAAGCTGATCCTTATGGCAGTGAGTTTGCACTAGATGCTCTTCTGAGGTGCCTTCCAGCATTCTCTTCTACGACTCTGCTTGCAGTGCCCCATTTATTAGACAGCATTTATGACAGAGGCATAGCTTGTGTTCCTAGGTGGTACATAAAATATACTGGCCTGCTAACTCAATCTGTTACTTACATAAGGTTATATATGTTATCTGGTCACTAACACACAATTCGGATTAGCTGCTAACAGTATTTAAAATTTTATTTAGGAAGTCAGTGTTGATAAATCACACAAAAGAAGTGATACTGTTATTAGCTGGTGGCTAATAGCTATGAAAGCATCCGAGAAGCTGCTTTCCAACATTTCCCTTTTGCTGCCATAACCAAACAACCTACTGTGCAAGAGATGGTTGCTAATGATTATATGAGAAATAAACATGCTACAGAAAATTCCAGATTTACATGGGGGTGCCCCCCATCCCCCATAAAAATCAAGAGAAAAATGTGTTCATAATATATCTATATATCTGCTCCTGATATTCGGAGGGGGAGAGAGAGCTGTCTCATGAAGTTAATAGTTTCTTTTAATAATCGGTCATCATTATTCCTCAGGAAATATTTTCAGGCCCCAGAAGCTGTCAAATCCACTTTTGCTGACTGTTTCAAAGTCAGCCATATCATTCTTGACAGATAATCTGAAAACAGATTATCACATCCTGCTTTTTTCTTTTTTTTTTTTTTTTCAGGCCACATCCTTCTCTGCAATTGGAGTCCCAGCCAGCCAGATGTCTGAACATCTAGTCTGAGAAAATTATTTGCTCCTGCAGAAAGAGGGAATAAGGAGGGAGGAGCAGACAGGCAGGAAGAAAGTATTATTTATAGCTCTAAATTGGGAAGATGGGAAACTGAGAGGAGCAAAACCACATGAGAGTAAGCTAGAAGGATTGTGGCTTATGCTTTCCACAGATGCTATTTTGCAGGAAGGCCAGCAAGTCAGGCAGGTGGGTGTCTTGGCTTCCAGTAGACTCTAGGAGGGAAGGAGAAGATGAAATAATATGGGGCACTTCTAATATGTGTTTAAGGATATATATTTAAGGCTGTAACTCTTCAGGAGCTAAATACAGGACAGACATCTTGCTGCTTGGAGGAACAAGGATTGTATTAGAGTATTTGCCCAGAGCTGTAACAATATAAGGAAGTATCAACAGCCTTTCATCAATAATTAGATCGCCAAGGGGCAGAGAAAGGCAAGTCTATTCAAAGACCTGAAAATATATGTAAGTTTGTGGGCTATTGATCATACTCAAATGTTTAACCACAGTGTATTTAAACAGTGATTTCCTCTCAGTTACAAAATTAACAAACATTCCTTTCCTTAAAAATACATTTCTTTTCCTCTCAGAATGTTATTTCAGGTTACTTCTTGGATTTTTTGACTCACTGATAGTTCACTTTATGCTGGCTTATTTAAAAAAAAAAAAAATCAGAGCCCAAATTATTTTTTAGATATTAAAATGGCACTGTGCTGTGAGAGAATTCACGACTACTGTTGACAATCTCCATTCATGTCTCCAAGATCCTGAATTAATTAAATCTGTCTGTAAAGCACCTTAACATATTTTCAGTAGAATGGTTAACACCTATGAAAAATGGCATAAATTGGTCTTAATAGCACCTAATAACGGATATATTAATGCATTGGGAATAGAGGAGACAAAGGGCCTGATGTCTCATAAACAACCACATATTCTTTAGTAATTACACTAACCATTGCAATCTTGGAAACAATTAGTTTTGATTATATATTGAATACTCCCTCTTGTTAATATGAGTGATCTTTCATATTCCTTACATTTACATTGCCAATTACTATACTAGGTTATTTACAGAACAAAAGATGTAACCCTTGCCTTGGCAGGCTTAGGGTCTTCACAGATGAGAAAACTGACAGTGGAAAGACAGCAGGAAAGAAATGGGTTAGTCTATGTCTCCCAAGATATAGATTACTAAAATGTGTGCATACATTACTAAACAGAGTTGTGTGCAATGCAATTGTTAGAGTGTATTTTCTCAAAGTGCCACTCACAGCCTCACATGTACGAAGGCCCGTTCACACCAATGCTGCATCTCATGAATTACAGGAAAAAGGGAAGATCCATTAGGAATGGTCCTAACAGGATACAAAGGGCTCGGTGAGTAATTATTTCCTCCCATAACCATGGAAAACTGAGATGAAACACACTCATTTAGCCGTAATATTGCTTTCAGAAACTTACTGATATGGGGGCAGGGAGGGGGGGGCAGGGAACACAATTAGAAAACCAGAAACCAGTTAGGGCTTTTCTTCATGCTAAACGAGGCCTCCTTTTAATGTTTGCTTTATATAGCTCTGTAGTCTATGATGCTTTTGGAAAAACCTTGCTTGAGTTGCTAAAGCATAATCTTACAGCCCAGATCGAGCTTTATAATTTATTCTGAGAATTTAAGCCCTTTTGGCCATTGTAAGGCAATACATTCCATAGTACTTGTATTTTCTGTCATAAGTTCTGTGCATACAGAATTTTTGACATATAAACATACAGAGATGGATGTAATGTACAGTCTACTTTTCTTATATGTATACTTCCATATAACTTATATAGTATGCAATATATTTTATGCATGTATATTATTATATGTAGTGTACTGTACTATGCCCTTTTCCCTTAACACATTGCAAAACTCATTGTGCTGCCTAAACAAGTAACAACAGAGGATGTTTATTATGCATCTTGGGCTTGATACATAAATACATTTCTCCCCTTTTACACCTATTTAATTAAACTGAAATGAGAGTGCCACACAACTCTAAAAGTAGAAAACCTGAATAATAAAACAGCTGTGCTGTACCGTGATTCTGTAACACCTAACCCCAATAACTTAAAAGCACTTTACAGACTTGATCTGCATATTTGGTTCCCTCTCAATTTGGAAAAGTGGAGTAGCTGCTGAAAATTTTCTGTTAACTGCCCTCAAACATCTGTGGAATAACTCTTTGAGAAAATATTAAATGAAAAGGGTATCTTTAATAGATAATTTTTCTTTATGTCCCTTTCACATACACATTCATAAGCATATACGAATATATCAACCCCTAAAAAACAATAGAAAACTTCAAATTACTGTGAGTGGAAAGTGAATTTTATTCCTAAAGGCACAAATCTGGAGATGCCCAACTCTACTGCCTACACTGAAAATGAAGCTGATACAAAAGATTGTAAATGACAAGGAAAAAAGAAAAAGCTCTTCACACAATAAAAATAGATAATAAGATGCAAGAACACAAACACGTAGAGAGGAAGCCTGTCTTGATGCTACAGTAAGGAAACATTTGAACTTATGTTTCTGGTTGGTTTTCATCCCACCAGAACCCTATCAACAAAATGATAACCATGTATTACAGGCTGCCTACCTACTGTTAACACATACTTAATCCTGCCAACACCGGTTCTACAGAAAACATTATCAGTGTGCAACCATAAATGAACAAAATTACCATCTGCACACTGAAGAACAGAATTGCAAATATAATTATATCTCTTACATGTTGTAAGTACACAGTTGTTTAAAATTTGGACTTATAACTTGTTTTTCAAATAACAGCTTCAGTCTGCTTCCAAGTCACCAAGGTAATAGCTATAATAAGTAGCTACACCCTAATCAGGGAATGTCACAATAAGCATAGTGCATCTATCTATCTATCTAATCTTTTTTGGCCATGTTATTATGGTTTATGAGCAGTTTTACCACCCATATGTTATGCTGTCATGTTCTTCTAAAAGCTGGTTATTAGGATTAACGAGAGAAAGTGAAATATGAATGCCTGTATAAATTGCAGAGCTGAATGCTGCTGAAAGCAAGGTGTCCTAGGTCAGAGGAAGACGTGTCATGCATTGCAGAGCATGCCACTTATTTTGGTAGGAAACCCACAGAATTTGCTGTGGCTTCTACGAGGCTTTTTGACTCATTGCCATAGTTGGCTTCATACGGAAAACAACAGCTGACCTTCATTTATTTCTACTCTTCTAATATGTACCATGGACGTCCGTACAAAATATTAGAATCAATCCTTTTTCTCACCAACTTTAAAGCCAGATGCTTTAATGACAGTGTTATTCATCACATTAAGACCACTGTACCTTCTCAAGAGTTACTGATATCCCTTTCTGACCTTAACAATACACAAAAATTCAGACAACTACTTTAATTAGGACAAAAAGTTCATCATCAAACATCAAACATCCTTAGATGCTGACACCTTCATTTTTGGTACAAAATAGAAGAGGTACACAATGGGGTGCAACTAGAAAGTAAAAAAAAACAAACCAAAATATGAAAACCTACAAAAACCTTTGGGGATCTGTGACTCACAATGAATTATAATTTGTGTAAGAACCAATGCTGTAAGGCTGTTAGGGGCATGGCAGGAGACAAATCTAATTCTGTGACTTATTAGCAGAAGTGTTATATGGAAAAAGGAGGCAACTATTATCCTCCACTTGGCACTGAAGAGGCCTCATCTGGTGTTTGGGGCCTTGCACTTGTAGGAAGCATGAAGAAACTAGAGAAAATCTAGAAGAAAGCAATATTTTTAAGAGAGTTCCTAAAGCTCTGACCAGGAAGGAGAGACTGAAAGATGGGGTTTCCTAGTCTTAGTAAAAGAGGAGAGTTTTCTGAGACAAGTATGTTCTTGTAAACAAAAGATTCTGTGATTCTAAGTAATAAAAGGACAGACCTCCTAACTAAAAGGATCATTAAGCATGGAAGTAGACTACTGCATACAATTCCCTTTGCTGCAGATCTTTAAGAAAAAAAAAAATCCTGTAAGTGATAATGTAACTGTAAGTAATTCTCCATCCTAGCAGAACTAGGTGACCTTTTGAGACCTCTCCTAGCAGAAGCAGCGTAAGAACTATGGTTGTCCAGACAGCAGAGGGGAAGCGATGAGTCCCTTTCCCCTGTAACACAGCTTCCCATCTCCGCTGAATAAGAAGGGCTGGCAGGGCCTGGCGTTCCCACCCGACAGCCTTGAGGAGCCACCCTCACAGCTTCTCAACCCTCCACTCTGGTATTTGAGCATAACAGGGCTAGGTGACAAAATTTCCATCTTCCTGCATGCAAGAAGAGTCAAACAATATCCTTTCTTCACAAGTCCCTTTGTTGGCACATCATCCAAAAGCCTTCTGCTGTTTCCTAGAACCATCTTCCTGGTGTTTCTGCAGCTGCCTCTGGCCCTCCCTGCTGCCTTTCCCCCCACCTTCTGTCCTGGCTTTCCAAGCCTTCTTAAACCTTTGCATGGACAACAGCTCCCTGTGCACTGCTGCTCTTGTAGGAACCAGGACACACCAAGAAGGTAAATGACCTCTTGATGCCTACCCTGACAGTGAGGCTGAGATCTACCCATAGTATCAGTAAAACACTAGCTAAGACATTTCTGTCATATCTCTCACTGCATTATTAGAGTGGCAGTTTCAGGATTGGAAGTTCACACACACTTCTCCAAGGTGGACTCTTCCCTGTTCTCAAGTTTCAGTATCCTTCCTTTCTGACATACATATCTTTAAATGTTTCTTCTGTCACTGCAGAAGGATTCCTTCAAAAAGAACATGAAGATTATAAACTCTGAGATGACACCTTGTTTGGATAGCTGCCTCTGAGATTCAGGAAAAGGTCTTTGGCCAAAATTGCCCATATCCAGTTCCAGGGAGTTTCATTCCACACACGACCAGTAGCACTGTACCAGAGGCACAAAGCTTGTGTGGCAAGCTGTAGACAGAGCAGCATCTGTATCAGTACTTTGATGACCTTACACGTTGAGTGAGCCCACAGTTGGTTGCTGAAGGAAATGGGATGTCAGCTGATGATGCACAGCACAGGCGCTGTGTGTTCGCAGCGCTATCCCTGCTAATGAGGTAGGCTGCTGTGCTCTGCAATGGCTGAAATTTCTATGGAGCTATCTTCAGCTTCAATGAGTTACAATAATCCAGCCTGGTTGTGCAGAATGTGTTCATCACTGCTGCTAGATCTGTGCCAAAGAAAAGGAAGCGTAGCTACTTGGACAGCCAGACGTAGAATAATTAATTTCTGACTATTTCTAGCATCTTGGTATTGAAATACCAGCTAGAATAGAAGGCTGCACAGAACTTACTTTGCAAATGCTTTGAAAAATGAAGGTCAAGTGCCTTCCCAGAGAAAAGGGGTCACTGCCTCTTCTAGTTCCCTCAAATCACTCACACTATAAAACATTTCTATGCTGTGGCTCGGGTACAACCTCAGCCAGTTGCTCTTGCCGAGTAATTTAACAGTATCTTGTGATCTACATGTGAAAAACAGTAGGAAGATCAAGTATGGATGTTAATACGATTTAAAAGGTACTTTGCAGTAGCAACAGCTAGAGACACAATTAGGTCTCTGTCTTTGCTAGTCATGGAAATATAATGCAAGATTAGTGTAAGTAATTACATTACAGTGGTCAAAATAAAAGAGCTAAGCACTGCATTCTCTTTGGTGACTGTACTCATTTGGAAGTTTGAACTAGCAGTTCCTTAATGTCTTAGCCATGATAATGTACTGTGGAGGCTGTATTGCAGATGTACCTTTAGCATGCTACTCGCTTCTTATGAAACAAATTAAGGCAGCACAAAATGTCACTTTACAATGTATGTTGGAATAAAACACTTCTCTGATACACAACAGCTAAACATAACAGTGTACATGTGTGAGAAGATGGGCAATGTTTGCTACTTTGCATTAGAAGCTGCTAGTAAAGTAGCACCTCATAGGTGAGGTGACAGCTTAAAATGTTCAGTATAAACCATCTTGGTTGGGGGGAAAAATCCCAGCCCAGCAATCAATTCTTAAGGTGGTCAAAATCCCACAATGTTCCAACAGTGTTCCTCTGAAACAGCTGACCTTGTTAGTTACTACTAATGCTTTTGAGCAAAGAGAGCTTTGACAGCAGCCGGAGATAGCTGCTGGCTTTTTACCCCAACAGGTTAAAGTGAGGGAAGGGAGAACTGGCTTTTTGCAGTGATGGACTCTAGAACATGGGCTGAAGAGTCTAGAGGGCATCTGTTCACAGCATTAATAACAAAGAGATTACCAGGATGTTTTCCCCTCTGAGATAACACAACAAAAAAAAGATAGAGTTGCACATTAAGCTAGATCAACATCTGACCCTCCATGGAGGCCTCAAGACCTGCAGTACTTTCTGCAAGAAATAATATCTTGTAATGCAGAGACCTTGAGTCAGTGAATGTGCCTGATGGACCCATCTAGGACATGGTACCCATACAATCAGACATTATCAGAGTGTGAGAACTTTCAACCTAAGCAATGTGCCAAGGGTGCCTCTGCCTTATTCATTCATGCCTTGATGGGATAAAAAGGACTTGGCTCACAATGCAGTTTTGCATTTGGGGAAGAGAGATGACTTTTTGATTTCTCCACCTACTGTGGCCTGTTGCTTTCTATTACCGAACGTGACTGCACAGCTGGTAGGAAGCTACCAGCAGATTGGCAAGGTACTGCCCTGTAGAAGATGACTGGACAAAGGTGAGTAGGTACAGCACCCATCAGCAAAGAATCTCCCAAGGAGCAATCTCATTTTAGAGATCCCAGGCATATCAGAAGAGCACATCTTCTTCTACAGCCCTTGGGGCTGCAACACACAGTGGTGGGATGCACACCTAGTCCCCAGGAATACCCCTCTCCCCACTAGGGGCTTACAAATGAGCTCAGCATAATCCAGTCCTACTGGTGATGGTCCACTGGGCATCACTTTCTGACATCCTGCCAAAGATTAAAAGAGTTCAGGTTGTTTCCCCACCCATGAATTTCATGCAGTATCACCAAGTAGTATTCACTAAATTCTCACCTGCTGCTATAAAATTAAATAAAATGTTCAATAAGCACTATTTTTAAGCACATAACATTTTACTCATTATGCAATATATGCTTCTGTCATTCTCTGAGGGAAAAATGCCTAATTGCTTACATTATATCTCACTGGAAATATAACAAAGAAAACAAGACAGGCTCTTGAAGGATGAAAATAACTCTCATGGCAACATGTGGTGCAGGGGCTGACACTAAGAGGTATTTATTCTGAAGACATGTAAATTATAACAGGAATTTTGAGGAAATCACTGTCAATTAAGGAAATTGTCTGACTTACATCAAAGAAATCACATTTACCTAAATACTACTTACTTAAGGTTAATCCATATTGTTTTGCTTCTGTGTGTAGGCATGGAGAAAAGTGGTATACAAGATTAATGGAATCCTGATTTTTTTTATTCCCCCCCGTCTCCATAATTTCCTTTCTGCTGCTCTTTAGGACTATAACTCAGGGCAATACAGAAAGGTAGTTTTCTGAAAAATTATAGTGGCTGTCATTTGCCTTTGAACGTACAGCAAGTTTGAGAAAATCTCTAGCAGCCTTTTGGCTTACTATCTGCATATGTATATACCTTGTTTTTGTCTCAACAAGCAATGGTATAAACTTTTATCTTTTTCCTTTCTGCTGACTGCCTATCACTTACATACATTTACAGGAAGAGGAGCATACAGGGAACAATTAATAATAATAATAATAATAATAACAACAACAACAACAACAAAAGTGACATTACATTTCTGCAAATGTAATGGGTAGCCATTTCTCAGGAATCCTGTGTGTCCCTTGCACAGAAAACTTGTGGACCTCCAGAACAGCTGCTACTTATTAGTAGTCTATACATCTGCACACCCATAAATGTGTTGGATGAGCTTGGTTATCTATCAGATGTGCAGAAAGGTAATGGTGTGGCACACATTAGAATTCATGAATGCACTTCTTGTAGTGCTTTTTTTATCCCAGAGGTATATTCAGGCCAAATCAATGGTCTCCAGAAAGTGGCGATGATGCAGTACACAGCTTGGAAACCCATTCATGAGGGAGGGCGACATGAAAGATTAATTGGGTATTTGTACTTTCTGTGGCCACATTTTTGTGGAGTGGCACCTGTTACATGCAAGTATTTATCAGGTTTGACAAAATGGGGCATAACTGGACATGAGGCCTTAAAAATTCATACTTGCAATTGAAAGAGTAAATATTTAAAGGACACCACAGACATTGTTCTAGACATGTAGCACACCATGTGGAAGAATGGAGATGCACTGACATTACTGTTAAAAGGTTCATGGCAATGACTACTTGCTAAATACAATATAATTTGAGAATACTTCCCTATGAGTTAAATGCAAATACTTTGATACGTGTCTGAGCGAGCACATTTAGTTACTATCAGCACATTAAATACAATTAAAACCCCATTCTCAAGCGCCTGAATTTCTTCCTAAAATGGCAGTCAGGCAGAATACAGCATTTCGACACCAGGGGCAGGAAGGGGACTGGAAAGCTTAGTGAGGCATGAAAAACTGAATTTTGGTCAGGCAACAGAAAGGACCCTGTCGGGCAATTACAGCACTGCAGTGTTCGCAGCCGGCAAAGGCCGGGATCACCGGCAGCCCAGCGCGGCACACGGCTGCCCCAAGGCAGCGCGCTCCAGTGGCAGCCATTTGTCAGAGGCAGGGGCTGCTCCTTGCCGTCTGCAGCGGAGGCCCGCCCGAGCGGAGGACAGCTGGGGCCCACAGCTGTCTCTCTGCAGCAGATCAATTAGAACATCAAAATTCATCTGCTAATTAGCAAGCATGTACAGAGGGGAAAGAAACCTCCCTTAAATTAATCATTTCCATGTATTAATGAATTCGGTGACATCCCAAATTTAGAGCCGAGCCCAACGACAGGAGACACCGCCACGTGAGGCAGCAGCTAACAGGATGAGATGACTTCATTATCACAGAAGTTGTATCTGCTCCTGAGGTGAAAATAAAACCCAACTAAACCTAAAAATTTGCAATTCTAATATCAGTGAGAGAAGACCCACATCTAGTAGAGCTACTAACGTCTGATCACAGCGTTGACAGTGTCCATTGTAACACAGCATTGAGAGTAAATACAAGAGGGACCAGGAAAAATACTAATCCCGGTCAGCCTGACATACCGCTTGCTTTGAAATGCCCCGAGAGTCACTTGACTTCTGTGACTGAGGACTGGGCCTCAGGTCAGCAATTTTTATCCTTGCTTTTATTTATTTTTATATTCGACCTTTGTGTTGTTATTAGAATGACACTTACTGTTTATTCACATGTTGCAATGTTGCCAAGGGGTGTTTTTACAAGAACTCGGCCAAAGTCAGCTGCTGATCCAATGCCATTTCAAGGCTTAGCGGGACAAGGTCACTAATTCTTTTTTCTGACACTTTTAAGTGTGGTTAGCATGGGGGAGGGGGGAGAGTTATGCTACTTTTTGCATCAAAGCTCAGAGCACAGCAGTTAATTCTTGCATGTGCAGTTCCCAGCTCAAAGAGGAGGTACATCAATTGAAAATGCATAGAAAATTCTTCAGTTGGTAAGTACACCACTGGTCTCCCTAGTTACTTCCAGTGCTTCAGCCATCACAACCTAATCATAACGGACTTGAGCAGCTCTTCTCCGGATACCAAGCACAAACCCTTTGTTCCTGGAAGTTTGTCTGAGAATGCTTGTATGACGGGTATCTTGTCAGAAATGATTAAGGAAAAATGAACATCAGTGTGGAGAGGGCTAACACAAAATGACCTCCCAGAAACAGCAGCATAAAAAGGAAAACGATAAGACTGGCATCAACCACGACCCTACTTTTTTCCCCTCAAGGTGCTTATTTTTTAAGGCTTGGTTTTCTCATAACTGTATGTAGGTGTGATTTTAAAGCCATTTGACATCAAATAGCCAACTGTGAACCATTATTTTAAAATACATTGCTATAATCGGCAGCATGGAGAAGCCACAACACAATACCTACTTGGAAACTATAGTCTTTAACCTGCCACACCAGTACTGATGCTTACTTTGTTATTAGTCATTTATTTGTCTCACCAGGACTTTTTCGTATTTTGTTCTTTTAACAGCATTCATTAAAAACAAAACTGCATTAGAAGGCTGAAAACACAAAGTCACACGGCAATGCCAGTATATGAGGAGATGAATTCTCTAAGGGGAAGCTATGAAATATTATTGCTGTCTCTGCTGCAGTAAAATAAACTGCCACAGAGAGCCACATCTACTCT
The DNA here is from genome assembly GCA_907165065.1 of Caprimulgus europaeus. The sequence continues at coordinate 68,259,040 of OU015525.1, forward strand.
CATCTACTGAAGGAGACGAGCTGAAAATCAGTCACAGAGGAGGTCAACCAAGATAGTATAGTGCCCCAATTGCCTTGCAATAATGAAGAGTGTGTATGAAAAATGTTTAATAATACAAGGAAGTTTTATCACCACCCTCACTTCTTTTCAAATCCTGCACTGAACTTTCATCTTGCACCGATTTCCATTATACCCAGTGAAGCTTACGCATGAGCAGGAAGAGTGTGACCCACCACGTTTTACAGCTCTAAGCTGCCATTTAGTTCTAAATTTCTTTTTCAAGTGAGGACTGCTGAATACGGCAAGCACCAAGCTGTAATATATACTCCATTAAAAGCAGTCCAGAGAATGTGACATTCTTCTTATCATATTACCTCAGTCACTGGCAGAATAATATAATTATGATTCACATTGAAGTGGCCTACAGAATGAATTTAATCCAATTTCAATATAAAATATAGCCACTTAGAGCATATTCCATTCAATAGCTTGTTCAGTCAAGATGCTGTGTAGGAAGGGGAAATGCACACTTTTCATTCCCAGTAACAGAACAACAATCCCTTTAAAGTCAAATATGGCATCACGATGTTTAAGCAGACATTAGAGGATGCATCGGTGTCACTCCTATTGTGCTGTACTCTGTATATAATTTGGCATGGATGACTGCTGTATCACTTTCATTCCCTTATGCTTACAATACAAAGCCATAGAGAAATTCGGTATTTGAGTGCTCCTAGGAAGGAATAAGTAATTCATTCACTGAGAAAAACTCTTTCCCTACCTATATTCATACAGACTAAGTGGCTGGATTCTGTACTGAAGGACGTCAGTGAAAATTCAGAGCATAGTCATTGAAAGCACACCAGTCGCTGCAATTCTAAACTGTTCTGACTGAGCTGATACCTGCTGATTTGATTATAACTAGATGACTTGAAAGTTGAGCATGTCTCATTGATTAGATCTTAGGTAACTCCAAATGCAAGGAGAAACTGCCTAAGTGTGTAAAATTCTCACCATGTAGATAGTTTTTCAGAGAATGCGCTTGAGAATTATGGTTGCAAGTGTTCAGGTATAAAACTGAATGCAGAAAAGACACAAAAGATAGTAGATATGAGAGGTACTAGACACAAAAGGCATTTGTACAGGAGTTTAAATTCACTGCTGTGCACATCCGCAAGCATATGAACTTGTGCTTGCTGCTTTTCAGTTTTAAGGCTGTAGCAAGGCCCTCATGCTCTGGTAACACAGGAAGAGCTGCGATGGGTTAAAAAATCAGTGGAGACCTACATTTTAGTTTATGATATCTGAGCATCCAGCCAGGCAGTTTACAGCTATTTACAACATTTTAGCCATTTGACTATGATTTCCTATCTGTTTATGAGATTTGTCTTGAGGGTGGATTAAATCCATGAAATCCTTGGATGTCATTCAGGACTTCTGTTGTTGTTTTATTTTGTTAGGGCTTGGGATTTTTTTTGTTTTGAGTTTTTGTTGTTGTTTGTGGTTTTTTTTTTTTAAAAAAAAAACCAAACCCATCCATCTGTTATTTTCCTAGGGCTGTCACCACATCCGTTACTGCCTCATAGCATCTCTCTCCTTTATCCTTTCCTTATACTAGCTCCACTTGCCCTCTTCCCTTTGCTTTCTTCTGTTATTTGAACTTCTTTTTGGTTCCTATCTGCTACATCTTTGTTTATTCTCTCTTCATTTCCCCCTCTGAGCAACCCTATGACTCCACATCCCCACTGTCCTGCCTCTGGTGACATTCACCCCTAGGAGTAACCTTCCTGCCATCTGCACCATCTACTTCCCACCCCAGTTTTGGCAGTACCTCAAGGCCTTTAGTAACATTATTCCTACCTGTACATCTTGTGTCTCAGCCTCTTGCTTTCCCCCTGTCTCTGCTTTTATTTTCTCTGAAACTCTGTATTTAAAATTATCATAACCAGCCACAGTTTCCTTACAATTCCTCCTTCCACCATTCCATCAGACATCAAGATACTTTCTTCTGAAACTACTCCTTTAACTATACTTTCTGAGTGATTTTTCCTTCTCCCTACCACTCTCCTTAACTCTGCTCAGAGGGTCATGGGAATATCAGACTTTCCTAGCCACCTTTCTCAAATGTTCTCTAGTCCAGAGTTTTTTTCAACTACCTTATTTTAAGCTTATTTAGTGTCACATCCAGTACTGCTTGCAACTCCCCTCCATGTTACTGTCATCTATGGTCCACCAACTCCTTCCTTCCTTTCTTTATAACTAACTGAACTAATTTTTGATGACTTGGCCTTCCACTCCTTCAGTCAGATATTTCGTCACACTCCTATCTTCAGTCAGTCAAGAGCACTGATTCAATTCTTCCACTCAACCAGGCTAACCTTTCAACTTACTTTGTTTCAACTAAGCAATAACATGTCCCCTCTTTCTGCCTTGATAGCCTTCTCCTACCTCTTCTTCTGGTCTCAGACAAAACAGAGCATCAACCCCATCAACCTCACTCCCTATCACTGGATGTCTCTGTGATTTCCATGTCATGAATGCTGATGACTTTTTGCCTCTTTCAGTTTACTCTTGCATTCTTTTGCTTTCTCTGACCCTGTACATGTGGCTGCAGATCATCTCCCTTTCACCCTTTTTTCATCCTCAACTCACTTGTTCTTCTGCCTTATTACAAAGCATGACAATTGTTTGGGTATTTCACTTCCCACAAGCATTTTTACAAATACTGTTTGGAACTCCCCATTTCCATTTTTGACCTCCTGAAGTCTGACTCTACTTCTTGTACAAATTCCTGCTTTCACTGAAGGCTTTAGTGTCTTCTTTTAATCAGTACCCTGGCCATCCAGCTGTCTTCTGACATGGGTGTGTCTTGTGTTCTTTTACCTTCTGCATCTTATTCCCCAGGTAACCTCATCAAGAAATTGGACTACTGTGTTGATATTATTGATTTACCTCTCCCATGCATTGCCATCTCCTTTTCTCCAGTATGTACTTTGATCTTTCATTCTGACATACCCTGTACTGATCAGCAAGTTCAGGAAGAACAGAGATAAAGCACAGCAGACCTTCCTGCTCTCTCTTTCCTTGAACATCACAAGGGCTCTACCACCTTGCCAATCACACAATCCTTGAACAGGATGTCACCTTCCACTCTACCCTCAGTGTGACTGTTGTTCTCCAGCTATGTCCTAATCTTGCAAATGTGCCTGAAATATGACCTTTTCTAGTAATCCTCACTGCCAAAACTTGTATGTTGTGGTATTTTTGCTAGTTTTTACAGCCCTTAGTGTTTCTCAGTTCATGCAGGAATTAATGAATTGTGACCTTCTTGTGGTCATGGTAGACAACGTTAGATGTCTTACTGTCAGCTGTCAGAAAAACCCTTGTTCAGATCTTTCAGGCTTTACTTCCTACCCCTACCTAAGGAGTAAAACAGGCAGGCAGGTGAACAGGGAAGGATAGACTCATATGCACCTGGAGCGTGGGACAAAGTCCTGCATCCAGCCTAGGGAACTGAAACACAGAGGGGGGAAAAAAATAGAAAAGCAGAAATAAGGAAGGAAAAATAATTAGGAAATAAAGAAAAGGACAAAGAATCAAAAAAATGTAAGCAAAGAACAAATGAAAGAAAGTGTGTGCAATAAAGAGAGAAACAGAAAAAGAAAAAATAGCAGAGGAAGTCTTCGATACTTAAAAGGGTATTTAAAAGAAATTTAACTAGGTAAGCTTAGCTGTAATTTTGGGAAAAGAAATACAACCACCTCATATAATCAGATGTCAACCAAAATCATCTTGTCTTAGCAGAAAGTATATAAAATCTAAAATATTTCCAAAGTTTTCATTAATCTTTAACTTATTCTTGAGGACAGGGAAGGAATGGGTTTCATTTCAGAAGATATTCCAAGTTAATGGTGCAGCTCTGCAACCATGGCAACAAAGAGTTTACTTCCTGCTGCTGAGGTCTGACTTGGGAGCTGGAAATACAGTCCAGTGCTGGGATGGTGATCAATACCAAGAGAAGAGCTGTGGTTTCACTGTTTTGTGATACCACAGTTACTTAATACATTTACTATCATGCACACAAGTCATAGTAGGTCCTCGCTTGTTTAAGAATTATTTTCTAATGAATTTCAGTTCCTAACAGTTTTTTAAATATATCAGCATCTTAAATTAAAAATAAATGGCTTTGCCTCAGAGCTAGGCAAATAGCTTAGGAAAACATGTTTTTTAAAAAACCATGTATCTTACCTCTAAAAAGAAGGGATTTTTTTCCAGGTTATTCGACATAAACAAGAAAGCCACAATATTTTAACTGAACAGTGTCTTCACAAAAGAAACTCAAATCTACTACAGAATACTCTAAAAAAAAAATTACCTATTTGAACTTATTTCTACTTAAATTCCAACTGATTAAAATTATAATGAATTGTGAATATCTAAACATACTATTTATAATGAAGATGGATCATTAAATACTGTGATTGTTGTCAGAAATACTAAAACAAACAACTGAAATGTATTGTACAAAATTAAAATATTAGATAGGTCATCTTCAAAGTTAAGGGAGGATATTCCATTCTCAAGACCACTCTTTTCTTGGGGAGAAGATTAAATTTTGTTTGCTTCCTAATCTACACTTTTTAAAATAATCTGTTGCGTAGCTATGGTAATTCCGCCTGTTCCAGAAACCTGCCCTTTCAGTACTATCTTTTCATTTATCAAGACCATGATGAATATAAAAATCAAAAGTATCGTAAATTATCACAATCAAACCACTGAATATATTAGAAGTTGAGTAAAGAAAGATGCTGAAATAATTTATCTTGCCAAGTGACATGATGGAAAAGGTAGCAGTGCAGGGGGCAATGCTATACATGGAAGAAAAATAAATGGAAGGGCCTCCGTTTCACTGACTGCTCACTACATTTTTCTGTGCAGCTCTCTCCAGTAAGTTAATAGCTGGGCTGTTTTAGCTGTGATAGCCTTCATGGCTGTATTGACAAGAAATCATGATCTACAGCAGATCTGCTTTTACGAAATGGCTGGATAAGCCCTTCCATTAACAATACTAATCAGATAAAGTATTGCTAATGGATGACCCTGCATCTGGCTAGCATGAACTGTTCTGTTTAGTATGTATATGCTATACTTCTCACGCAAGATCAAGATGTCACTGCTATAAATTTATACATTACGTTTGGAAAATGGTTTATAATTTATTCTCTACATCTGCTGCAACTTTGGAAAACAGAGAGCTGGTTCTTTGCTCTTATCATTAAATCAGATCATTCTCATGCACTGTTAAAAGTTTCGATGACCCAAACAACAAACAAGGGACCAACATGTAAAGAGACACTACAAATTAATTTATACATTCACTTTTCCCTCCTGTTGTAAAGGAGTTATCTATTAAAAAGTGTGCCTTGATAATCACATTTCTAGGTAAAACATATTCTGAAACTGGAAGTATAATAGCCATTTAACAGACATGCTGCATAAAACCATGATGCCCAGAGTGCCAATCCCTTCACATAGCTAAAAAATATTTAAAGTACACAGTGTTTACAGGCAGTTAATAGATAGCAGTGATAAATCCTTTTCAGGAAAAAAACTTCTCCTGTGAGCTTTATAGAAATGAGAGAAATCTGAAGAGGTGCAGCATCCACAAAATTCAAATGCCAAGAGATCCCCATGAAAAGAACAGCATCTGTGCCAAAGTGTATATGAAAGTGGTTTTCCTTCAGCCCTGTGATGAGTTTACCACCAGATCAGTGTATGCTATTCACAAAAGCTTTTACAGTATTTGTCTTCAGTCAGTGAAGATCTCCCTTACTGGCAGCACAGATAACAGAATCTGGTTGGCTTTGTTCTCTTTTGCAATGTCACATTGGAGGGGAAAAAAAAAAAAAAAATCCCCAATTTATAACAGCAACATTTTATACCTAACTTGCAGAGTCAGTGCAAAGGCAGCTATGGTTTGCACATCAGCAAGAAATTGGAACTAAAGTCACTCAAAGGCTAACACAAAAATTGAGAGTTACAAACTGTTAAAAGGAGCTATCCAACCTGAACTTATTTTTTACCCCTCTGAAGTTTATTTATTTTTCCTCTACATCAAAAATGACTTGCTACTCTACTAGATCAAACTGGCAAGATCCTCTTGAAAAGCCAAGCTACAGGGAAAAGCTTAACAGAATTCCTATACCCCTACACATAAACAAATCCTCAGTTACAAGTTTCTTCTTCTTAATAAGGACCTTGGACACTGAGAGACAGTTTTTTAACAGAAAGGAGTTTAGGAGGTCAAATGCTCCCCTCCACCCATGGATCTCATTTATCAGGTGGAACTGCGATGGTTAACACACTTATGGAAGAACATAAACTATGCCCTAAACTTCTGTTCCTTTGATGTTAAGAGCTTGAGCTGCATGAGCTAGGATGCAAGTGTACATTTAGAATATTAGTAATTTTAAAATACATGTTACTTTGGCTCCAAAAAGTTCTAGTACTTAAATCACTTATACCCAGTAGCACTAGCAATGCTGAGCATTGTACGGCTAATTCATAGCACACACTTGTTGTTGACTCACATATCATACAAAGAAGCTAAAAGACACTTTCATATCAGGTTACTAATAACCACTCTATAAAAAAAGAACAGACAATACAATTTCATCCTTTCAAAGTGGCTTTTGACAGCCTACAAGTCTAAATTTTCACTTTCAATCAATGCAAACCTCATAGTTTTTTCAAAAGTTCTCTCTCCCTGCCCCCAAAGGAATACTGTGCCAGAGCTTTTAGAAAGGTTACCTAATTTTATTTTATTTTTGAGGTACATGAAGGGTTGGATGCCCTTTCAGCTTTAAAGCTTTGATCTAAATATTGCCATGCCCCATGTAATTTTGATATGGTCTAGCGTCACACAGAAACAATGCCTGGGGTTATCTCTGTGGATCTTTTTGCCAAATCGTGCAGCCTTCCTCCTGTGGATGGAAACAGATGCCAGATACTATAAACTGTAAGTGAACTCTTGTATCTTCTCTCTATAATTAATCTATTTTTCTTTAAACTTTAACCTCTGCTGCTGCCAAGTCTGGATTCCCTCAGTGCTGTTCTTTGTGCCTGCAGTGAGGTTCGCTCAGCTTGGTCAATCTTCCTATAAACACCTGTCAACTTACTGTTATGCTTTACATGTTTTCCTTACTCTCTTCACTGCCTTTCTTTTTTAATCAGAATGAAAATCAGGGTCTAAATCCTCAGTTTTGAGTATCACAAGAATCCAGCCCTATAGAACTCTGCCAAAAAGTACAATTTAAAAAAATCTCAGCCCAACATAGGTTGGTTGGCTCCTCCGAGGCCTGGGACAGATCCAGACAGTACAAGTGTTTGCTCTTAACTTGCTCTGGTACTTGCCAGCCCCACTGCACAACGGGAGAGTGGATAAAGCAAGAAAGAGAGTTTTGGTAAAAGAAGAAATTGAGCTGCCAATTCCTACAGTTTTCAGAGTTTTAAGGATTTCCTCCCCCACCAAATATATATCTAACAGAGTAACAAACCCTTTACAAATGGAGGTATGGAGCCAGGCTCTTTGCAGTGATGTCCAATGATAGGACAAGGGGTAATGGGTGTAAGCTGGAACACAGGAGGTTCCGCTTAAATTTGAGAAAGAACTTCTTTACAGTAAGGGTGACAGAGCACTGGAACAGGCTGCCCAGGGAGGTTGTGGAGTCTCCTTCTCTGGAGACATTCAAGACCCGCCTGGACGCCTTCCTGTGCGAACTCATCTAGGTGTTCCTGCTCCAGCAGGGGGATTGGACTAGATGATCTTTCGAGGTCCCTTCCAATCCCTAATATTCTGTGATTCTGTGATTCTATTCTGTGAAATGAGCCAAGTTTCTCTTCCCTATCTTTATGAAAAGCATCAAAAAGCAGACTGGAGGAAAACCAAAGGGTAGTTGCAGCTCAGCTATTTGGACCTGGGCTTCTGCCTGAGCACTGAGCCCAGGAGGACTTAGTGCAGAGGACTAAGTAGTCCAGACTTTGTACAGGGTGATGGACGCTATTAGCTTCAACACGCCAACTGCTGCAGCTATGCTATTCCACCAATGTGCTTCAGCACTAAGGTCATATGCACAGAAAACTCTTTCCTGTGTGTTTGGGGGTCATATCAGCACTGCATACGCTTTTGTAGTGGATAAGAAAGTATACAGTTTAAGAAGCGCCTCGCACAATCTATAGGTATCTTTTGGCCATTGCTTAAAGGCAGGTGCTGTCATTAAAGAGCTGAAAGCAGCATTTGTTTCAGTAAATTCATGGCTGTAAATTGTTGGGCATCCCTGCGGCTGTTCTCACCATTAAGGTGGCATTGCAGTGTTACCGAGTTGCTGCTTAACCTTTAATAGTAATAAACACAAGAAATAAATAATAAACACAAGAAATTCTCAGCACAGTTCATGCTGCTCTCTCAGCATCATAAGCATTGCACCCAGAGTTCAATTATTCAGTTAAAATAAAACAGTCACCTTATACAACATAATATAAGAAAAAGGTGCATTTCCACACAGGAACTCATCTATCCATTTCTTCTCAGACTGGACGTTAACTTGTTACTCAGTTGCCCTTTTATTTTAATTAGACCTGTTTGTTGTGTTAGCAATTGCAAGATGATTTGAGGTTGGGGGTTTTTTTCCCTCCAGAAAAAAAGGGAGCTTGGTGGTGGTAGTGGCAGAGGGTGAAAGGATCTTTGGGAAACAGGGATGGTTTGATGCTTTGCTTTGAGGCTAGCAAGTTATCTGGATAACCCAGTGGCTTCAGGCAACATCACAAAACAATATGGTCTTAGATAAAGGAATGGAGGAAGGTCATAAATAGCACAGCAGTGCACCAGCAAAATGCAGTACAATTACCTCCGGGAGCTGCAGCTTCCCTACCTGCATTAAGACTGGTCTGCAGCAAACACATGCCCCAGTTGCCTGAACTGGAAGAATGTTTTCCTGCTCAAGACTGCTGCCAAAGGCTATGATCAGACATGTGCATATTTCATGAAGATGACAGTTACTTTAGGGAAAACAAAGTCTGCACTGATGTCCACCCCAGGCAAGTCTAGTGATTTCAGGGCATAATTTAGGTAACAGCAACCTCCTGTGTGTTCCATGACAGAAAAAGGGAATGGAAAAAAACCCCAAATGACAAAAAAATCAATGTCGTATCCCTTAAAACACCATTTTCTATCAAAATGAAGCCCAATCACAACATTATATAATGTAAGCATATATGAATGAGCTCTGACCTTTCCTTCTGGCTTGCCCATATGACTTCAGTAATGACATCTGCTTAAGGTCAGAGGTCTGTAATATACGAATGCTGTGCCTGTAGTATATGCTTTCCAAAGGCAGGCTGCACTGTCATGGATAATTATGACATCTAGTGTAGACATGTCTCAGTTTCATTTATAGTTGGGTTTTTTTTGGTTTTGTTTTTGTTTTTTTTTGAGAAAGAGAGAGAGAGTGTAAATAGAAATGAGCCTTGATCCAGAACCATAAGACATCTCCATTATAATGGGACATCACAAGTGGTAATGCTTTTAAATTGAAAAAGGGTAGATTTGAACTAGATATAAGAAATAAATTTTTTACAATGAGGGTGCTGAAACACTAGAACAGGTTGCCCAAAGAAGCTATCAATGCCCCATTCCTGGAAGTGTTCACAGTCAGTGCTCAGAGTGGACCGGGCTCTGAGCAACCTGATCTAGTTAAAGATGTCTCTACTCATTGCAGGGGAGCTGGACTAGCTGACCTTTAAAGATCCTTTCCAATCCAAACTATTCGATGAATCTATGATCTCTTTGGCAAGATTGATAATTTAAAATTAAGTGAAAAACATTTTTTTTTTCAAATTAATTTAACTTTTCATTTATATTTAAATATGCAGTACATGAGATAATTGTACAAGTGGTCTAGGAAAGCTCCACACTGATGTTTCAATACAAGATCTCATCAGAAAAGGTTTTTACCATAAGAAATGAAAGGCTATATTCTAGCCACAAACCATGTGATCCATTAGTAGGGGGAAGGCATCAACACCACCATAGAGAAATGTTCTGCTAACTCAGTCTTGCTGGTTTTCAGAAAACGAGGGAATATATTTTCAGGTCAGTGATCTTCAACTGTTTTCAATTCACAGATCCCTATATTTTCCAGCAGAGATGCAGACCTCTGAATAGCAGAATTAAGCCCAAGGCTTAATTTGCTTGCTTTTCATCCTTACCTGCTGTGGGTTTTTGAGATGGAGTTCACAGACCACAGGCTGAAAAATGTTTTTTAAAAGATATCTCTTTATCACAATTTAGCTGTTTTGCTTAGAATACTGCTAGCCCAGCTTCACCCAAAGGGAAGGGGGAGAAGAAGAGACACACTACTCGTGCTCTGTGGATAAGATTTCTTTGAACTGAAATCACAGATACTTACATTTTCAGGTCTCATTGTTCTGGGTATGTTTAGGTACAAATTACATTGCAATCCTTCCTTCTGTAGTTTATCAGCCTTTAATTATACAGAGATTCTGGGATCAGTATCAACCTAGTACTCTCCTAGGCCATAGTTTTAGAGATATTTAGACATTACTTTGTTCAACTAGGCTTATGCTCTCGGATGTCTTACTTATATTTGAAAATGCAACTTGGCTGCCTACATCACTTATACAACGGAGAACTGGAAGGATCCACATCTAACCACCTGAGACTGATGTCTGGCATGCAAGATCTGTGCCTGGCCCTGGTTCAGAGCCAGAATGCCTTTGGCCAGAACCATGGACTCAATTTATAGCACAAAGTAAGATGCCAATGTACTCTCTGGGGCTTCGGAAGGTGCATATCTGCTACACTAGAGAAGTCCTGTGTGTCACCACCATTTGCCCAACAATCACGAGACATGAGATAAACTTACAATTTTTTTTTTTTTTTTTTTTGTAAATATATTTCTTTCAGTTGCCTGCAGAATACCTTCCCTCTCTCAGTTCCACTGGAGCAAGGGCTCATTGCTCCGATAGAGGTTTGTACTATGTACACCCCTCTCCATATTTCCTTCGGGAGTATCTCAGGCATCCATTTAGCAACAGATATGATTCACCCAAAGGACCCAGCCCAGCATTATGTGCCCTATATGAAGAGTCCTCTATGTGACAGATATCCCCTCAGGCACAAATTTGTAAACAAAACCATTGAAGCCTCTGGAGCACTTCTTTCAGTCCACGTTTGCTACAAGTTGGTTTTGAAGACACGCATCGCATCCCTTCTGCTCTTTACATCATGCTCTCAGTGCAAACATTTAAAAGAAATATTGATTTCTTGGCTGTGTACTTTCTCTTCCCCAGTCTCTCACCAAATTTTAACTGAAGGTTTGAGCACTCAGCTTCAGCTGTAACTCTGGTGTTTGGCAATGGCACACCATGGCATCTGGTGACACAGCATTTCACAAAGAGGAAAAAACAATACAGTCACCACACACTGGCTGAGGCGTAACCTAGGTAATTATGCAGGCTCTTTCCAGTAACAGCATCCTCTCATCTCCATGACTTATACAGGAAGTAATGATTAAAAAAAAAAAAAATCCTCATCAGACTAATTTGTATGTAGGGATTGTGCAATTTGATAGAAAACATGACAAAATTTGATAGAATCACCAGAAAAAAATCTTAACAAATTTATATGGTGCAGACAACAATAATCTAATTTTTTTCCACAATGGTTTTGGTGTTACTTATTCCCCATTTCTATTACTATCTTTTCCCCTACTAACACACTGTAGAAATCCCTTTCCTGGTAAACACCATCAGCCAGGAGACAATTTCCCAGAGAAATCTAGCTCAAATTCAAGATTCATTGGTAGGATCAAAGATGGATCAAAAAAGGAAGAGGGGAATTAATGAACACATCAACCAGAAAATTTGCATGCATCTACTCTTGCATTTGATTTTGAAAAAAAAGTCAACAAAAAAAGGTTTTATTTTACTTTTTCTATGACTGATTAACATTGAGGCTGAGTCAACACCTCTGATTTGAAATTGGGAGCAACTGGGCTTTCAGAGAGATCCAGATTAAGTACATGAAATATGAACAAATATCAGGTAATAGCAGAAGTCTTCATTGTGAAACAAAAGATGCAGAATAGGGACTTGTACATAATTTTTTTCCCCCACAAACAAGTGATACATATAGCATCCTGTTAGATCTAACGTTCATAACTGCATTACTATAAATGCACAAAACACAGAACTTCAGTAAAAACTTGGTTTTCATAAGCTAGGAATCAGTGGTCCAGAATGGCTTTAAGGAACTACTTCAGAAAAATCCTTCAGGTTTTTTGCAGGAAATAAAACCTAAGTCTTTCATTTATGGGGCCATGAAAGCTTATTGAATATTTTTGTTACTTGACACAACAGCAATTGGCCTGCCCAATTAGAGAAAATTTAAAATAATGCTAATAAAGCTATTAATAAATAAATAAGAATGTTATTGAAAATTGCACTGAAATCTATTACGCTTGGTTCATAAGATATGAAAAGTGAAAGTGAATTTCAAATATACAGGCTTATCTTTGCAAAGAATACTATCAAACATGGATTAAAATAACTCAGGTCACACTACAAAGGGCTACCTTACCACTGACAATTGCCTGACCAGTGGGTACAGAGTAGAAACTGAGAGTTAACCCAAGTGACCTAACCCTACCTCGTAAGATCAAATTCTGCCCAAGCTCTCCCAGCAGTATCAACTAAATATATTTTCCATTCGTCTTAAACTGTGGTTGTTTCGCAGCACTTTGCAACTTAACTTTCCTGAGCTGATCTCTAAACATGGATGCATGTCGAGCAGACAAAGCGTTTGCTACTCCAATTTGTGGCAGATTAAACTGAAATGGCACAGAGGATGCTTACAGAGGCAGGAACTGTTCTGTTCTCTCTCTCCTTTTTTTTTTTTTTTTTTTAAGAGCAGAAGACAAGTGCTGTGGTGGTCATGTTGACTGCAAGCTGAACAACAGTGCAATTCAGGTGGACTACCAAGGCGCAAAAAGCTGTCAGGAGGCAGTATCTGTAAGCCCATAGAGGTGTTGTGGCATCAACTTCTGACGTCCTCACTTCCCACAAAATTGTCCTTTTCCACCTCTGATTCTCAGATTAATGGGTGTTCCCATCCACCCAACTCCCAGCCCAACACTGTCAACTTCTGGTGACTTTGCGTGCCAAATATTCGTGCCACACATTCGTGCCACAGCCTGAGGAGGCAGGGCCTCAGCCAAGGTAATGGGACCATTATATCCAGCAGCCCCTCACGTCTTATGAGCTCCTCATTCCCACCTCTTCTAATAGCTATAGAGTTTTTTCCTCCCCAGACATCAGGAAACTGTACAAACAGGAGCCATTTTCCTATTTAACCTTGCAAGGATAGTTCATTACAATGCAGGTGAACTCGGTGCAGGTTACTGCTCAGACCTTGAGAACCTGGTTCATTTGCCAAGGGTTCCCTCCCAAACACACGCACACACGTGCGCACGACTGCGGGCTCTGGAGTAGCTGTAGTTGTGTTTCTAGTGTCTGAAGCTGTTTAACAGCCATTTCTGCTCATCCCAGAAGGTACACAAGACACTCGGTAGCTAGTCTGAACAGACCAACTGTTTGCACTCAAAATGACTACTCAACATTAAAAAAAAAGAAAACCCACAACAAAACCCAAAACATCCCCAAACTAACCAACCCACCCACACAAAAACCCAAACATGCATCACTCCTCTCTCACTGACGTGACCAGAAGCAGCATGACCACACACTCCCTGCCCCTGCCCTGCCTACCAACAGCGCTGTCAGAGCCTATAAATACCACGGGGACGCACACTTGTGATGTGGAGCCCACTCAACTCACTCTGTCCTCCCATTCTCTGGCCTCCTCACCAGATGCCAGACAGTTCTGCAGGGCTACAAGGGCACTCCCAGGCTTTTGTAGCAGACCAGAGTAACATGGCAGCATCATTTGTTACGGAAACAAAACAATACAAAAAGCTTCAGCTGTATAAGTAGGAACCAAATGGTTCCTTTTAATCTCGTGAACCTGCTCTCTTGTACATATCTGTCTCCCACTGTACATTTCTCTGTTGCTATTTATGCACCACAAAACAAACTCCCTGAACAGGCTACTAATCTTAAATTATGCCAAGTAAAAAAAAAAAAAACAGTAAGAATCTAAATATTCTAAACTTAGGAAATCACAGAATACCCCCCCACTGCCCCTCACCACTCTTCAGTTAACAGTAACGTCAAGGATGTTCAAGAGACCTGCTCTGAGGATGGGGGAGGCAAACCAGGAATAACCATCCTGAACCCCTCTGCTCCCAGCACAGTATAGCAAGATGAACTCCACTTCTAATAGCCTGAGACAGACACTAGGAAGGAGCTAGACATTTACCGAGGAGAAGCCATGTCTCTGTGGATTCAGTGGCAATGAGGTATGAGACACAATTCCAACTCCAGGGCTGCCTTCAAACAGCTTACATTTTCTCCCTAAATCCTATTATTTTCTAATTCCAGTTCCATGTCTGCAGTGAGTCCTCTTTCCTTGGGCTTCCCTTGGGACGGTAGAACTGCACTTCAACTTTTCAGGACTAACACTACTCTCCCAGATCTCAGTGACTGCTGACTTCAAAAAGGACCAAAGTGAGTTCATTAGATTACTTAATGACATTAATTTTGGCAGTAATCTTAAAGCACTTAATGCATTATTTTTTTTTTTTTAATAACCAGCACAACCTAGCAGTCAGAATGGATTTGCCTCTCGGGAAGAAGAAGGCACATTTTAAAGACAGCTTGCCTTATTCAAAGCATCATCCAGAACCATGCATCAAAATGTTTCATACAATATTACAGCAACACTTGAATTTTTTCCAACTGAAGATAATGAAACAAATTAATCTCTGGCCCAGACTTGTATGTAAGCAAATAAGAAATGTGGCCACTGATGTCAAGGGTAAATCTGGATAAGAAGAGTAAGAATCCACCGGTGGGTATACAATCAGCACAAAGTCTTTAAGTGTTTACATCTGGATGAGTAGAAGAACTTGCTAATCAAGCAACAAACTTTTTTCTTACAAATTCTGGAATTCCAGCATTCACTCTGACAAGAACAATACAAGACGTCAGTAGTGTGAGCTATTTCACAACTCTGGAAGGAAGCAGTAGGTGCTAAATGTTACTCAAGGGAGGAACAACAGCAGTAGAGAGAGAAAGTTTGACAAGTAGGATAAATTTCACTGAAAAAAGACTACTGACTTGGAAAATGTACATTACAAGAAAATTATAGGAAGTTAAAATATATATTTCTTGTTATAAAAGTTACTATAATGTCATTAACAGAAGCTCACAATATTTCTATGTAATTTGATTTATAGATGTAATTCATTGTTGAATCACACCAAAACTGAAAACATCTTGAATTCAAGGCAGATAAATAAGACACATTTCAGAGGTTTGATGTACTGGAGAGCTAGGGTGGAGTGGAGAACAAAAACAACCAAGCCTGTAAAAAATTAGAG
Source organism: Caprimulgus europaeus (assembly GCA_907165065.1). Next base: position 68,274,618 of record OU015525.1, read on the forward strand.
GCCTCCGAAACACAGAAACTGAAGTTGGATTTATGAGTTTTGGTAGGTCCAGCAGCTGGTCTTATATGCAGTTGGTTTCTCTCCATTTTAGAACTATTACTTTGTTGCTCTCTTGAAATCAGAAATGACAATTCCACATGAAAATTAACCAAAACCCAAATACATAAGTAAAGATGAATGACTTTTAAAATATTTTTTTAACTCCATAAGCATCAAGTTCATGTACTTCAGAGGAAATATTTTGCATCTTCCCATTTGATTTGCCTTTGTCCACACAAAGCCAAAGAGGATAGCAATCGACAAACATTTGAAATTTGCTGATGCAGAAAACAAGGCAATCATTACTCATAATAAATAAAGCTATTCCTGCTTTAGGTTGGAATATAAGCAGCTCTGACAAAAACCATAGTTGTCTGAAAGCACTGAGTGTGACGCCATCTGAAAGTAGGGTCAATATTTGATCAGAGATGCAAGTTTGATCAGCTTGCAGGAGAAGCAACTGACAGTTTTGATGTGTATGCATCTCCTATAAATCCAAGGAGGTAATAATTCTACAGTACAAAGTCACGAGAGGACCACAAATGGAATATTGCATGCAGCTTTTAGCTCAACGGATTGCCATAAAAAGATATAACTAGGCATATACAAAGAAGGCTAATGTAAATGATAGAGGAATTGGAGGATAAGATACTGAATATGAAGACAGACTAAGGAAGCTAAAGTTATATAATCCAGAAAAGAGGATTGAGTAGAATATAATCATAGTCTATAAATATCTTACAGGTAACAATATAGATGAAAGAAGCAAATTATTGAAAGTCCTGGTAGAGGGTAAGATGAGAAGCAATTTCCTTTAGCTAAAGAAGGAAAAATTGAACAGAAGAATGTAGGCCAAATATTTGCAAAACCTAACACCCCACAGAAGTGTGCATGGGACTGCATTTTAATCAAGGTAGAGCCCTCTCATGCATGTGGCAGCATGTGGCAGCACTTCCAACAAAAGTGGACAAGTCCTGTGCGTAGCCCAGTCCTATGGCCATCTGCCAACAGAATGGATTTGGTTTGGTTTTGCTGTCTGGGCACCCAATAGCAGAGATGAATTTAAAGAGATATTAAAGTTGAGTATGGTTTTAAAGTTAGAAAAGAGTCTATCCAAAAGAAGTATTTATCTTCTCACCTGCAACTTACGGGGGACAGATTGTTAATACTGATCATGGACAGGAAAAAAATGCATTAACATGGAAAATAACCCATCATAACAGTTAAAGATGGACATACAGTGAGTGCCCAGGATATATCTCAGACAGCAAGTGCAACTTGCTCTCAATTAATCCAACTTGAAATTTTTATATAATGTCAACATAAGCAGTAATTGCTCATAGCAAATGAATTTGACTAAGTAAGTAGAGATTTACCTCAAAGACTGAAAAAAGTGAAGTTTGAGCTTGCAAACACATTCAACAGAGTAGCAGGAGTCTACAAAAGAAGATAAGAAGCTGGCCGTAAGATTGACATGAGATCCAGAAGGCTGCTGCTGTACCCCTTACACTGCTGTACAGCAGCGTGGACTGAGCAAGCCTGTCAGGAATTATTTCCTTGGGCATTTCCTACAGTGTAGCCATAACCACGCAGGGATAAGCACAACCTGCAAAACCCTGTTTGGATGCCAGCAAGAGCTCAGGTTCTTCCCCAGTTTTGTGCTGCTGTGGTTATATCACTGTTAGTACACAAGTAGCCCACTTAATGACAGCTTTGAAAGATCTGCAGGAGAACTGAGGTGATGCACTAGTCTGCTCTGCAGGCAGCCAGACACTAGTGCACTGATGGCCAGGGGTTAGCTTCAGCCTAGCAAAACTTCCCAACAGTCAGGGGAGAACTACTGGCTTCTGAGACTGGCAACTCAGAGCTGCTCTGCTTGGAGATGCTTCTCTCTACTGACTACAGACTGAGCCAAGGGTGGGGGGAGGCCTTTTCAGGCAGCTTTGGGGAATACTCCCAACTCGTACCAGACACACCATACTCATAACCAGATAGAACTGTCCACTAAATTCTTGAAACGGTAGCATTTTGCCTTAGATTGCACACCTGTAATACTGTTAAGAGTGTTCCTGATAAAGAGGTGAGAAAGATTTTTTTATATATTTAATGGCATTGCTACACACATTTTGGGAAGATTTTGTTATTTGATTGCCAATTATCACGAAAGCTCACATGAGCAGTGGAACAAGAAAACACCCTGTTGCCCCATAAATACGGCCTTTTCAGACATTTCATCTGCAGTGGAAATGTCACAGGTTCAAGAAAGGTAATTGACTGCAGTCCATTTGCTGACAAACCTTTCTACAACAGTATTTTTCTACAAACACACCCAAGATGCACAATCATTGTCAGCTCAGAAGTGAGACACTGCAGTAGTTAGAAGTGCAAGTAAAGCTACAGATTGCCCCTCGCTGCAACAAGGGGTTTTTGTGTGGTTTGCTTTTTTATTTTTACATCATGCACTTGAGTCTACAGTACTGTCACAGCACACTACGTAATATACCATTGTTTACAGGGAGGATCGGTCAACAACCAACCAAGGCCTACTTGTTCCATCCCATTAGAAGCCCCTTGTTAATGCACGTGCTGACGTGCACAGCTTCACACAGAGGCTTTAGATGCACTGGATGCTATCCAAGACTGTCTGCTCACGTGCCACCGCAGCACCTTCTTGTGGCATTTATTCCATTTCAGCTGACATCAGAAGCACTGGGGCTGAGACAGTTTTGAATGTGAGGGGGAAGCCTGTCTAGAATATGATCTTTTAGGTGTTTCACTGCTGAATGTTCTGAGTGGTTGAAATGAAACTGCACAAGTTTTGGAAAGCCTGCATTCCTCCTGAAGTGGTGGTGGACACAATAAAATAGGCATTACAGTGAGCATTCCTGTACTAACCACTAGACCTTTCCCATGTCTTTAAAAAGAGTATCTCCTCTTAGGGATGTGGAAAAAAAATCCACATACCAAGGTAAGCACTTTCTAACCAAACATATTGCAAAGACTTTCACTCTCCCTTTCTAATCTTATAGACATACCACTCTCACTCTCCAGTGGTCCTATGACTGAGAAAAGGTATCTTTGCAAACCCATTTCTTTCTCTCTCATTGTAAATCCCAACAGAAGGTTCCGCCCAGGCTTAAAACTCGACTACCTTCTGAAGAGGGGAGGGAAAGTCAGGAGAAATGGATGAGGGAAGAAGACAAGAGCCTGTGAAAAGAGAATTTTCCTGGATCTTAGAATCATAGAATCGTTTAGGTTGGAAAAGACCCTTAAGATCATGGAGTTCAACCATAAAACTAACATTGCCAATTCCACCACTAAGTCATGTCCCTAAGCACCACATCTACACATCTTTTTAAATACCTCCAGGGATGGTGACTCAACCACTACCCTGGGCATCCTGTTCCAATGCTTGACAACCCTTCTGGTGAAGAAATTTTTCCTAATATCCATTCTAAATCTCCCCTGGAGCAACTTGAAGTTGTTTCCTCTCATCCCATCACTTGTTACTCGGGAAAAAGCTCATATCTTATTCAGGTATGAGCTAGAGTAGTATCACACATCGCTTTCACAATGAGATGCCAACTTGCAGTCCAAGTCAACAGAAGTTGCTGTTAACATCTTTGTGTTGTCACAAAGATGGATGTTCCTGGGATGTTGGAACACAGAAGATCCCAGGATCCCTTGGGGATTAGACCGAGGCCAGCTCTCATCCTACTGCTCCAACAGAATAATTGAAGAGAAATTCTGTCAGGGACTCTGTGGACATCTTTTCTTCCTCAACATCTTTACTGGATGTTACAACGGGACAGGGCTACCTTCAGCTCAGCCTTTTATCACATTTGGTCTTCTGCACACAAGCTAAAATTGAGGACAACCTTTGCAGTCTGTCCCAAAGAATTAATGGAGCAAATGAGTGGAACACAGAAATAGCTGTTTCAATTTGCAAAAAGCAATCAGGTAAACTGGATTAAAATATAGCCATGGATACAAATCTGAGATCACCATTGGGTAAGAACACAGACCAATGGCACTTCAGATAGCCGAAAAAGAGAAACAAAAGATGGTTAGGGCTCAGAATCCCCTCAAATACTATTTTTGTGACAAAGTCATGATGTGTATATATAAGCTACTGTAGTCATGGAAATTAGGTGCCCAGTACTTACACAGAACTACTGAGTTTGACTAAATATTAATTGAACAACATTACTAGGCTAAAATTAATATTGATTAACTCCACACTTTGTTAATTACACATAATAAATTAAAAAGAGATTTATGTGAACAAATACAGTTTAATAAGTCCTTTTCATGAATTAGAAGTGTGAAGGCAAGAGAGGCTGATACCCACAGCACTAATTCAAAGCTACAGATGCAAAAGCTGGTCAAACAACATGAGCTATAAATCCATTTTTGTTTATTGCTACAGCCTACTTGACGTCTACCCTAATAAATGGTTCTCAATGAAAAGCACGCAAGTACACACCATTTTCTCTGGCTTTCCCCAGAGCAGTGATGATCATTAGACAGATCATCAGCTTTCTGCAAGAGACGTCTGCACACTTTTCAAATTTTGACTAATAATCTCTAGAAATTAGGTTTGCAGCAGAAGATATAGTGAGACAAAGTCATCACTAGTCTGAATCTGTGAGGATATGATTTTTGAAGATGACTTTTCCCTCAGCTTTAGACATATTTGCAGAACCACAGTGATTTTCTTCTGTGGATATTCTCACCCCTAAAAAATTGTTATTTTGCAATTTTGTAATTATGCAAGAAAATAAAAGCACCAATCCAGAGCTACTTCTGACCACACTAACGGGGCTGTTTCTGTGACTATTCCCAGCAACAGACTTTTTTCTCAGATTTTCCTCAGAAAGCAGAGATAAAAGTGCAAATTTATTACCTTTTAAAATTGGGCAAATACAGGCACAAATTTTACTTTATTTGTCCAAATTTTATAAATAAAAGCATGCAAGAAATTTAATGTAGTATAAACATGACAAATTTCTTCAGAAAGTTGCCAGCCGTGGTTTAAAGTTGCAGTTAAGTTCCCAGCTAAATGTTTCAAGCACACAAGAATTAATATCTTTGAAATCAACAGACCAGAAAGGATTTTGTAAAATCTACTAAGCTCCACAGAAGATAATCCCCTAAGATAAAATATATATGTCTGAAAAATCTGAATTGCATTAGCAGCATAGGAACTAGAAATGTAATGCATTTTAGGTGCATCTGCAATCTTTTATGCTTGTCCAGTATATTTTGAGGATTTTATTTATAAATAAATTTCTTTATCTGTCAGCTCAGCCATGTTCTCATTGAGAGCCCCAGATTTTGATGCATTTATAAGTACAATCTCAGAGGTATACACAGCTAAAATGAAGGTGACATTTTATTAGTAGTTGTAGGTAACCCTAGTTCTGGGTACTTTTGTTATTATTTATCTCCTTATACATATATTTATTAAAAAATGTGCTGCTTTTAACTTTAATGACTAATAATATTATTCACTGGAGACTGGGTCTTTCTTGCCTAGTGATGGGAAAGCAGAAAGGTCACAAGGTAAAAGAAAACTCTATTTTCATAGGCACTTTAATGCATTGCTCCTAAGGGAATTCAAGTTGCTTTAGAAAGGTTTAGATATATATTGGTGGGCCCTTTACTACTGAGCCAACTAAAAGCCCATCCATCTGTGCACAATCCAATGCAATAAAAGCACAGTAAAAAGGATAGTTTCTGTTCACGTTTTTTGTAAAGCCTTGTTTGCGTTTTATTGTGAACTCCACGGTAACTTCACACACCCACTCAAAGTAGGATCAGGGTTGTTTCTTAACAGGAGGTACAACAGACAAGAAAAGGTCACAGTGCTGTGAGATTTCCTTTTAGACAATGAACAAGATTAGAAGAGAGTAGGTCCCAGTGAGCACATTACCCTAAAATGAAACCCAGGGATAACAAGGCAGAGCCCAGGATCCAAATTGTGTGTCAGCAAATCTCCTCCCAGCAAGTCTAGGGTCAAGAAGTCACTATCAACAAAACTGTCATAAATATATAAATATAAAAAAATCCACAAGTGTTGATATATTTGCCCAGTCAAACAACCAAGTAAACAAACAAAACCCTCTCAAAGTTTAGCAAATCTGAAAGTTAAAGCTACCTTTGCCGAAAGAAAACTAGTGTCAGAAAATACAGGAATACGAAGACAGTTTGCCTAAATGGCCGTTAACCCTGTCTTTTATCATCTTTTCATTAAAACTGAAAACCAAGAGAGCAAGATGGGTGCTTCTAAGAAATCAAAAAGCATCATCCAACCACACTACAGTACGTTCACACAACTGTGAGGAGATCATACCGGTCACTGGCTACTAAGTACCACTCACCTATCACTCATCAGCTGACATTCACTTACTGGTCGTGAATGTGGTCCTATGCAGAGCAAAACACATCAGCTACCACTACATTCAGTTGTGACAGTCTGAATAGTTGCAAAAGGAAATTATTTTAAGCATTTCTAGTGTTTAAGCTAATGTATTCTGCTCCACAGACAGTACCAGCAACACGTATCCCTGTAGTTACTATGCCACAGCTGAAGATCAGTGTCTTCTTAAAGCATGCTTTTTAAGACATGGGTTAAATTACTCACAACTACTAATTAGCTAACAATGAGAGGTTGAATACTATGATGTCACGTATTGTTATGACAGTATATACCGGCAGATTAATTGGTACTCAAGCTCCCAGAGATACCCAGGCAATCAGGGTTCCTGTAAGCAAAGGGGAAGCCAACACCACCCTGTGTCAGAAGTTCCTCACCCAGCACAGGACAGTCACAACAGACACTCCAAGTGTAGATACAATTCTGTCAGCACTGGAGGCGCTCTGGGGAGCTGCTCTGGGGAGTCACAGGAAAATAAAGATTCAGAAGGCTCCACTATCACAGCTCACAATGGAAGCTTTTGCAGAGGTGTGTCATTCCTGCACAAACAACAGAAGCCTTCAAAATTTCAGCAGTATTTTAAAACACAGAGTCAAATTCAGACTATCTTATCTGACACTACAAACACTGAAGGGACGTTAGTCTTTGTCACAAGCAGGGTTTAAGAGCCCTTATGATTTTTATTCAGCCTTCCCTACCTCACTTCAGTCCACAGTAAGCATTGTGGGATGCTCACAGTACTTAATTAACAGCGACAGTCTTTCTGTTACCTGCCGGGCATCTGTATTTGTACAGTGTGAACGCTGATGGGGGAAGGAGGGAGAGGGAAATGAAGTATATCTCTCTCAGTGTCTGCCTCAAGCCCTTGGTCTTCCTGGAGAAATCTAACAGTGTTACTTCTGATGTTCCCTACCCTTCAATCAAAACCCACTTATTTAAACATCTCTAAACCAAAAGAAATTGAGAGTCCAAAGCTGATTCTCATCACTGTGAATGAAAACTCTGAACTTGCATATCAGAGCAACAGTAGATTAAGACATTTCATATATTTTCCTATTTGCAGGAGCAAAAGATTTTATTTAAATTTACTCCATAGTTATAACACACATTAATAAAAAAGGCAAAGAATCTTTTTAATCACTTTGATAATACGTAAACAAATCTCTACCAGATCCAGGCAGCTCAGGGACTTTCAGTATTTAATCCAGTACTATATAGTAATTATTGAGTGGATTTACAGCATTTACAAAAGTTTTGTCTGTCCCCAATGTTTTTACAGCCTTTTCATTTAAAGTCTCTGCTGCTGGTCTACAGAATGTTTAATGTTACAAAACAGCCAGCAAAATTTCCATTAGCTCTTCTGGCTAGATGCTGGCACGCAGCCACAATCATGCTAATGAGATCCTCGAGGTATGCACACAGTTTTGTTAATTGAATGAAATCACAGAAAAGTCATTTTATGGTCTTCAGAGCTCAGATTCTATCTTTCTATTAGTTTAAATCAGGCTCAAATGCTGAATAGGTGCTTTACTGCCCATTGATGAGAAAAATACAAGCCAATGAGGGTAAAGGTAATAGGCCACCACAAATACAGGACTAGATGGTGTGGACATTGCACCAAGCACTTCATTGCCATGTAGCTACATCTGAAAGTACTATTTTTGGGGAAACATACCCCTGCTTTGCTTTTCTGTAGTGCACTCTCCATCTGGGATAGTATTCTGCTTCCCTTGTTTCCACCAGGACAACGAGGTTGTTCAGATTTAATTTTATGAAATTCTCAGATTAGTGTTAATATCTTACCTGTATTTTCTTACCAACAAATGCATACCTATTTGTATCTAAAAGACGACAGGAGTCTTTTTCTAGAGCTCCACTTGCTCTGTATGCAGTGGCCGAGATTTCTGCTGCATGCCTGGGAGTGTGGTTCTGACACAGCTGCCTCCATTTTTCTAAAACTTGGCCAAACTTTCCCAAAGCCTTGCTTTATGCATCACAGTCAAGTGCTTTTGGCTTTTGTTTTGTTTTGTTTTTTTCTTTTTTAATTTTAGTGAAATTATTCTTTATTTCTTATTGCAGACATGTTCCTAAACTATTCTGTAAGTATATGCAAAAGTTTTTCAGTAAATGGATTGTAAATCTAACAGAAATAAAGCAGTTCAGAACAAGGCAGAGAAGTACAAACAGTGTTTTTAAAAAAACCAAACATTTTTGTTGCCTTTTTTGAATTATTTGAAAATGTTTGCTTTCAACTGTTTGTGAGGTCAAAAAGAAACAAAACCAAAAATTATGCATTCAATTTTTTCTCTGAAGCATTTTGTACAAGTTTTCAGGTGTCACTATAATAAATCCCACTAAGAAATGCTGCAGCGTTCTTGAGGCTCACACATTTGTATCAAACCACAGGCTGTCTGAGGAACTACATTATGCTGAGAACAACGGGTATGTGGGCTCCTTTTACTCATTTTATAGGTCTGCTGCTTGTTTATTCCATGCTGTCACAGTCAAATCCTGCCACCGATGCCCACGTCCTTCTCAGAAGGCAAGTCTGTTGAGGTCACTGGACTGAGTCTTGACAGTCTTAATCGCTCCTCAATGACTCCCAGCAGCATCTAGCTACGACGTCAAGCACTGACCTCTGAGGGGGTGGATGGAATAATAAAGTTCATCAGACTAAGTGACCATTACAGCTTTGGGAAAAACAAGGTCTGATGCGAGTGGGAGTCTGTTCTATAGAGGAACAGAAATTAAAATCATTTTAAAAATGCACAATAATCCTTTTGGAAAAAAAGATCCATTCATTTTGGTTTGCCTTTTCTTTTTTAAGTATAGATAATAACCCTTCATATGTTAACTCACAATGACCTTCTATACTAATTGTTTTTTGTGTTTCTGTGCTGAGGGCTTTCAGGGCTCACAAAGCAAGTCAAGATGCTGAACAGTGTGTGTGTACACACGATGACAGCCTTTGGCAGGGGACACAAAGGCTTCAGAACACGGGTGAGCACAGTGAAGGGCCACCCATGTGCGTCAGGGACGATGGGGCTGTCTGCTAGAAATCTGGCACACTGCACAAATAAGAGTTTGTTAACCTGATTTCCATGCCTGATTGATGAATGTTAACATATGACTGAACTTGCTGAATGTTTTCATGGCTTTATAACCACTTTATAGGCGCTTGGACATATTATCATCTACCTCTTCCCTCTCCCTAGCCAATGGACACTACACTCCATAAAAACACATACCCTTAAGACTAGATGAACGTCCATCACTAAGGTTTACTGCTTGATTTTAATCCAAAAGAGCTGGCACTGAGTTGGTATTTTTTAATTAAAACCTCATTTGCTCAGTTCTTTTTTGTCTCGTGGAGCATCTATCAACTAGAAGGAGTCACCACTGGATGCGCCTGGTGGCAGGAGGCTATTTTGTCCCCTCCCCCAGCTCCAGACACTGACTTTTTTTCTCTCCCCCCGCTTCCAACTTCATTAACTAAATGCACTGAATAAACCTTAACATCCCAGCTAAATCCTATTGGCCCTGGATTTGCTGCTTAATGCTAAAACCCAAGCGACCCATTTTTCTCCTGTTGATACTTCTATTGCTGATGGCAGCCAGCAGAGAAAAATACCCAACCTTAAACTATTCTGAAGTAAGGAACAAAACCCAGAGAATGCATCACTCACTCTTTCTGCTGCTGCTCATGAACGTTACGTAAGCTCTACTTCGTGTGTCAAAGCCTCCCTTGCTTTTGTGCTTCACAGGCAACACAGCCAGTCTGTTGCTTAGCAAATGAATGCAACAAAGTGCATCTGTTATTAGGAGTACAACAAAGTCTCTTTTAAAGAAAAATGATCTTGCAAACTCTATGAAAATAAATTTATGTTCTTTCTACAATCTCCAACCATGACGCTGTTGTATAAATCAGAAGATGGGGACCCCACTAACTGAAAATCTTTGGGAAAGACTAATGACAAGAGTAAACAGCTTCAGTGCTACAGATTCATCTCCAGTTCCTATCCTGACATTTTGCTTTGACCTGTAATAGTTTGTCTTCCTGATTTCACATATGGAACAGAAAAGACCAAAGATTATTCACCACCCCCCTGCCTCCTGGCTGCTAGCCCTTCCGCTGCACCCCAATTATAATTGCCTCACCTCAGCTCAGCTGCCCAATGCTTCCTCCTTGGTCTGTGATGCTGAGCGGGAATCCTGACAGTCACTTCCCAGCTCTTGACTCTTTATTCCCAAAGCACCCAAACTAGGTTATCCATCCAGCTGCAGATCTACCCTATGGCAGCATTAAGATCTTTGGCTCCTGACTGCTCCTGGGGCCACCAGCCTGCCTTTACTCCTTGCTCCGTCAGCCCTCTGACCCCTCTGTTTCTCTCAAAATATCACCGCCAACACCATGTGTTTTGCCACACCATCTGCCACTCCAAAACCTTTCCTACCTGCAAACACCTCTTTCACACTTCTGCCACACACACACACCTGTGGCTGCAGCCACATCTCCCATTAGCTTTGCAAGCTTCTACACAACTTTCTGCCGCAGTGACACACCTTTGCGCTACTGCAGGGTTCCTTTGCAGTTGTCCCTGCCCAGTGTGCTTGACCCCAGCCCCAAAGCCGGTGGGACAGCTCACCCTCTGCTCCTCTGTGTTCTGACCCGCTTCCCCCAGCGTGGAGCACCATGAGGGCTGCAAACCACTGCACTTTGGCTGGAACAGCCTCTTGCTCTGCAAAGGCTCCGTGGCAAGCGGCCTCACAGGCAGAAAACTGAGCTTGCAAGAGTTGCTCACCGCATTTGCAGTGATGTGTCAGAGAAGGCTATTCCAGCTTACTCCTGGCGATCCAACCGACACACCCGTCTTCAGATTTGACTTATATTTTTAATACCACATTTCACTTTACATTAATATCAGACCTCAACACCCTACAGTACCAAGGCTTGTTTCTGAGAATAAAAGCTGCATCCTGAAACACCTGCCCCATGCACAGCCAGCCCTTCGCCCGGCAAATTCCTGCGGCATTCGGAGGCTGCAAACGCTGAAAAGAAACAAGGAGCCTGGACATCAGGTAGAAATTCAGTTATCCTGAATAAAAACTGTATTAGCAAAGAACCTAAAAGCAAATCTAATCCAACCTAACACTGAAGATATCCAGCATAGGTTACACGTTAATATTATTAGTATGATGCGTGTTATGAGATGGCTTTCAAACAAAAGTGCTTTCTTACTGACCTTGCACTTGCGTTAATATATTTCTTACCAATACCACAATGGAGCTTTCATCATGTTTCTAGCTTCTCTGAAGTAACAGGAAAAAAACATATTAAGCCATGTAAAAAAAAAAAAAATTAAAAAAATCCATGTTGCTATGTGTTATCATACTGCACAGACTCTACAGATGTGTTTAAATATGGTCCTTGAAGGAAGTAATGGCAACGGACTTCAATATCACAGAAATATTCAAACCAACATAAATTGCAGACCAAGGACGATAAGGAACAGAACCAGTAAAACAAAGAATTATATTCTTGAGGACTTACATTTGCAGCATAGGGACAGATGAGAGAAAGAGAGGGGGCAAGATCTTTTGTAAGAAACTAGCTTTTTCAGATTGTAAGGAAAGTAAAAATATTTTTGTACACCTGATTATAGACTAAGAAGGTATGGAGTAATAACCACATGATCAATCAAGTTTTTCCTTTTCTTGAGTACAATGAGTAGAATACTACATAGATTACGTATTTATTAAAAAGTTTATGAGTTTATTTTTATAAACTCTTGAATGATTTTAGTATGGCCAATTCTTGGATTCCATTTTGAACCATCCTCAGTGACAGTCCATCAACATTGCACCAAGAATCTTTGTAGGGATAAGCAGCAGACAAATGGATTACCAGGTGCTAAACCCCATTTTTTACTATTGTTGTTCTTCTAAAACCATATATAAAAGAAACAACAAGATCTACAGATAAACTGGATGGTATGCATGCTTCTAACGGATTTTTTTTTTAACATTTGCAGATGGACATGCACAGCAATTTCCAGCTATGACTGTATTTTCCAGTCTATATCCTACACAAAAGCTATTAAAATATGACTGGGTAACATACGTATTAAGGGAATATTTATTTTTCCAGTAGTACTAGCAGGGTTATCAGAAACACAAATAGAAGTTGTATACTAAACATAAGCATATCCAGCATAATAGGACATTCTAGCCAATGTATCAAAGAGATTAAAGCATATTTTTGAGCAGAGTAACAAAACTTCTTGCATCTAAAAATAATATTAGTAATAATAAGAGAGGCATCAAGTCCAGAGCCCTCTATTATTACTTTTCCTAACTTTTATTTAAGAAGCACACAACTTTTTGCTTTTCCCCCACTGCACAACATACAGAACAACTATATGATTTTAGACTGTTACATTAGCAACTTAAAACCCAAAAAGCCTCCAGAAACGTTGCCAGCTAAATAAAAAGAAGCAACTTTCAAGGCTAATACCCCCAAAATACGGGACAGTATTCCAGGTCGGTTGCTTCTGACAGAGATAGCGGTCAGAAACTCCTGAGCCGCTGCCTTTCTAACCCCTGGGTCGCCCTTCTGGTTTGCCTCGGCGAGGGCCAGCTCTCGCCTCTCCCCACCGCACCGTCAACTCGCAGGGAACTATTATCCTGGGGTGGCTGCGGGAAAGGGGGGAACACACACACACCCCCACACACCCAGACCCCCCAGGTGACATTATAGCATTTAAATCCCGGAGCCGCCGGCCCAGCACGGTCACTCACCCGAGGGAAGCCCTCGCTCTCCAGCGGACAGTCCCCAGCACCCATCCCAGCGCAGCTCAGCTCACTGCTGCGGGCGCTACCCCAGCCCCACCTCCGCACCAAGCGCTTCCACAGCAACTTGTTGGGTGCAAGCTTTGAACGACTTTGCCCAGCGCAGCCCGTCCCGGGCAGGCGGACAAGCCGCACTCCGCCCCTCAGCCACTCGCCAAAGTAACACGCTGGGCTCAGGCACACTCAAAACAAAGCAAACCCCCCCCAAACCCACCCCCCGCACGCAGCATCTCCCCGCTACCCACCTGCTGCCGAGCGGCCCAGCCCGGCCGGCACCCGCGTCGCTCCCCGCGCCGCTCCCGCCCGCCCTTCGCGGGCTGCGCCGCCAGCCGCCGCCCGGCCGCTGCCCGGCCTCCTGCCTCTGCCGGCCTGCCTTCCGCGGGCTGCGCGGCCCGCCGCCTCCCGAGCCGCCCGAGCACAGACGGGTGGCCGGCAACCCTGAGCCCTACCGGAATGAAGCAAAACGTCGCGCTTTTTTTTTTTTTTTTTTTGCCTTCCCCCTCCCTCTTTTTTTAAATTCCCCTCCTTTTTTCCCCCCTTTCCTCCCGTCCTCCCCTGGCTTAGCCCCTGGCAGATCAGCCCAAGTCAGGCAGAGTGCGCTCACAACACCCCCTCCACCAATCATTTCAATTAGTGCCACATGAGAGGAGCTTCTGCCCAAAATCTGCTTAAGAAAGGGCCAGAGGGCAGGGCAATCTCCTTTGCTCAACAATGACCAGAAGCTGCTATAAATATCCAAACAAAAGCGCTGTCAAGGCCAGGAATGTCACATCCTAATGTGATAAAAATTGTAACAATCCGATATATAACAGAATTACAAAGGAAGAAAAATAATTTTTAACAAGCCAGACAAAGATTAAAAGCGGTCGCCACTTTCCTACCCTCTCCCCCAATACGTAACCTTGTAATGTGTTATCAAAGTTGTGTGTTTCTGGGTGCCAAGCTATTATGTTTTCGAGGTCCCGCACGGCTCGCTCACAATCCCTTTGTGACAGCTGCACGCTAATATTTATAGGTCCCCAAGTCTGGGCACCTTATATAACCAAGTACCGTGGCCAGGGCTGGTCAGAGGTAGCCGCCAGCCCCACAGATACACTACATCTCACAAACAGGATAAGCAATGTCTTCTTTAAATTAAAACATTAACAAGAGGTTCCCAATACGTGAATAAGTAAATCAATACATTAACAAAGTACAGGCTCTGAAACAATTGTATCAAAACCGAAGGATTTAATCTAATTTGATTTAGACACATTTTACAGTGGCATATTCTAGCACTGCGAGTGAGGACAAACTCCAGCCTGGGGTCTCTAATCATATAGTGACTTAGATCTGAAAAGTAACGAAAAACATATTTAAAAAAAAAAAAAAAGAAACACACAAAACACTCTTGATCCATCAGCGTCCCTCCACCAGCACTGCTCAGACCTAGACCTTCTGCCCCCACTTCGCAAACCTCGAGTCCACTCTGTGCAAGTAGCTAAATGCTGCTTGCTTCAGCATGGGGAAGGCAGGACAGGGCAGGGCGGGAGAAGGGAGTGGTTTCAGTCCTATTTGACTACTTGTAAACTCTGCAATGCCTTTGAGATAGTAATTTCCACCATGTTGATGGCAAGATAACAACAGCTAGGTTCATCTGAGGGGAAGCTGATACTCACTATCGCCTAATTCCCCCCACTGACATTCCCAAATGTAATCGTTGGAAAGGGAAGGCACTCAGCTGGTGTCCCCCCAACTATTGTGTCTCAATACTTATGTACAAATCTATGTAAAAGTAGTTAATCCTACTGACCTAACCTCATGTTCTTTTAGAACTGAGATAAAAGCCGTCTGAAATTATCCCTGTGTTTCCTCTGTTTGGCTTCCACTAACTCAACAATAAACTTCTCTTCTACTAGAAATAAATGTTATTTTTTCCATTTCATTCCCATGCCCTCCTCTGATCACACTTGTTTGTCCTACTGCAGGGAACACTGCTTTCTCATACTGAACCCATTCACATAGAGACTTACCCTCAAAGCACCCTTATGCTCAAAGGATGTCCAGAGATGGTTTTTTGCTGGTTTATTAGTTCCTTGAATTTAAGTGTATGTGCCCTACATAACAAAGGATGTACTTTTAGAAGTTCATTTGAAGAAACACGTTTAAAAGAGAACACTTAAGTGAAGCTCATGCAAAACCCTAGTCCAAAAATCACGTGCATAGGCTCACAAGAACAAAACTGCCTGCAAGATTTACAGACTTCCTAGTTTTAGCAGGGACAGAAATATTCTTTATTTCAACAGAGAGCTTTCAGTAACCCAGAGTGCACAGATGCAGAACAATAACACCAACACGAACAATACAGCCTAAGCATTGTCAGGCCAGAGCCCTCACTAAGGAGGGGGGAAGAGCAAAGCAGAGACCCCTGTTCAGGCACAGGCAGGGTGGAGGTCCGTGCAGCCCAGCACAGCAGCCGGAGGCTTGGCAGGATGTCCAGCTGTATTTGCAAGGTATGGCAATATAGCTGACAAACCCTGCCAGTTCTACCGGCTGATCTTTTTGTAGGGTCCTGCTTTCACCTCAAGCAGGGCCAAGCTGGGTGTCTGTAGTGGCAGTACAGATGTGCTTTGCATTGCAAAAGAGTAGATGGAACCTTCACTGAAGGAAAAAAAAAATAATCCTCAACAACAAAACCCCTCCAGGTAAGCAGTAAAAGATTTTTAGAATAATGAGCATACCTGGGAAAAACATGACCTATGACTTAAATAGCTGCATAGTTGTAACTGAGTAACAAGAACGCAAAAATAAGTCACTAATGGAGTGAAATGCAAGATTGTTTGCATGGTATAAAAATCCATCCAGCCAGGCAGATGAATAAATTGGCAGAACTGAGCCACTGATGCCAGAAGTGAAAGAAAAAATATCCTTCTCTCTGAATGGTGGGTGTTTTTTGTATCTTTCACTTCCTGGATCAGCTATCATTACAGAGTTCAGAGACAAGAGGAAAGAAAGGTTATAAAAATTAACAATGTTTCCTCCTTTTGCCAAAAGACCCTGTTTGAGCTGATGTGCCTTGACCTGGTCCTCTTTGTTTTGCATGCTGCTTTCCTACACCAGCTTTTTCAACCTATGGGTAGAAGTGGTGGGGGAACCTTGCAACCTCCCTTAAGGATGCTGAAAATGTAACAGGAAAAACTGCACGTATGGAAAACAGAGAGGTATTCAGAAGGGCTCTCCTTTGTAAGCCTGAAAGTATTCAAAATGCCATTGGCTTTACAAATCAAAATGCTGTATTTGATGATAAATCTGAGAGACAGATGACAGAAATCTCCATGAGCAATGTCCAAAAATTAAAATGTATAAAGGAGATACTTGTTTAGTTTGTAAACAACTGAGAATATATTTACAATTTTAAACTGTTTATAAAATATTCCACCAATAGATCAGGGTAAGACTTCTTGTTTTATACAAAAGTATGATTATTACCTGGAAGTGCTTTACCTTAAGTCATTAGGAAAATGGAAACCTGGACCAGATACATGGAGTTCTTGCACTTGACACAATTTCCTGGAGAAACAATCGTATATATGGACATCTATCCTCAAACACTGATTAAAGTTTTCCCTTAAACACTGTTTTGTTTGATAAGTGAAAACTGACAACATCACCAAATCATCTAGTATTTGTGTTCTTTTCTTTTACACATGCCTGCTCTTGGGAAAAAATAATAATGGATTATACTATTTCTTTGTCTGAATAAAATGTTGCAGTTCCGGAGATAAAGACGTATTCAGCTGAGCAATTAAATAGCTAAATAAATGAATCAGCAGAGCAGAAGTGACAGATTTAATTACTACTTAGAGCTAGGAAGGGGAACTAATTATGGGGTTCATGAACCACATGACATTCTTCTCCTTAAGCATGTGCTCCGATTCTTCTGGATCAAGCTCTGCAAATGCAGTAGGACCATGTAACAGATTTTTTAAAGAAGGAGAAAAAGAAAAAAAAAAAGATATTCAAAATTTGGAAATAAAGTCTAATCCTTGAAGAAAGAATAGTCAATACTCTGTTTTAAAAGCCCATGCACAATTGACTAGATACCATGAGTTAGAGGACCTTTCTTTTAAATAGACAGGCACAAAAAATGTAGTGCTTCAAAAAAATGAAAACACAATGAAGTTCACTGGATGTGAATAAACCAAAGATTGCAATAGAAAGCTGAGGTAATTGAGGCATAAAGCATATAGCTGTATGCTATGAATTAGGAGCCCTATTAATCAGAAAGTGTCTGTAGTCAAGAAACCTGAAAAAGCTGTTGATCCTCATTCTCTTCTGCTTTGGGCAGTTCACCACAGCAAGCAATACAGTTTAAAAAGATGCTTTTGTGGCCACCAACTGCAAAGCCACTAGTGGTGGAAAAAACTGTTCCTCAGTTTCTGCCTTCTATCCCATTTCCCTACTTTGCATTTACTTTATCATCCTTATTTTATTCTTGTTCGATAAGACTGTCAGTGCCAATTATTTGAACTTCCCATTTAAATCATGAGCCTTGTGGTATAATCCCACAAACTCAGAACTCTTCCCCTCACTAGTGGGAGGAAGAAAGAGGAAAAAAACCCCTCACATGCTGCATTTGAATCACATTGTTTAATGAATTGTGTAATATTGTCAAGTTTATGGCTAGCTTATACAGATGAAAAGAGGCAGGTATCTTTTCAGAAAAAAAGAAAAGAGACAAAAAGAAAAAAAAAAGCAGCAAGCTATATTTTTAAAAAAAATGAATTAGTGGAGGTAAGTCTTTAATTGATAGCCAGTGGTTTTCTAAAGTTAAAATTTCAATATATTGTCATGTCTGTTTTAACATAAATTTTAAAATCAGCATGTTTGCCTCTTTTCCTAAAAATACTGTGAAGAAAGAGGTAAATAGCTCTGCACAGCTCACTTTGTACACCATTCTGAAAAACAAACAGAAATTTTTAAAAAGCAGGACAGGATGCAAACAATACAACGTCTTATGGATTGGAAAGATCTAAATCCACTCCAGCTACAACCATGTTCTCCTGCCACACCACCAGTAATTTTGTCAGTTTGAAAATAATTGTGTCCAAACCCAGAGATGTAGGCTGATCCCTGGGAAAGCTCACTGGACAATCACAAATGCCATCATCATCAAAGATTACAACATCATCTCTGCTTGGCTGAAATTCTGTTCTCTGAAGGCAGCCAAAACCAAGGTCTATTGCACCAATAAAGTCCAAAATGAACCCTGTATTGAAAATCAGCGTCTAGGCTTCTGTATCAAGGGAGACTGTATCTGCAGGGAACCAGGACCACTGTACATCCAAGATAAGGTAAAACCAAGATTTTTTAAATTTATTTTTTAAAAATGGAATTATAGCATAGCTCTATACAAGTGACATCCCTTGCCTGCAATTCCAGTGCAGCTAGATCAGAAGAAAATGCACTTTGTACCTAGATGCACAGCAAAGGAGAGAGGAGCTGATCTTCAAAAATACATTATATCTGAAACATTACATAGAAGTTGCATTAGATGTTGTACCATATGAATCTGTTATCCATATTAATAAAAGTGTGATGTCTATAGGAAGTCACTAAGGTACCACTGATCACAAACCTTGCAGAACACATGTACAACTGACATCTCATAATAGAGATATTATGATTGTATAAATAACCTCAGTGGAGCATGAGGAGTTGAAAAGGATCCCATGGGCAGGGGCAGCTAGTCAGCCAAAGGACAAAGGGAGAATATACTCTTGGTGCACAACACTTTGCCTTCTGATCTCAGGAGGCAAAATCAGCTATATTTATCTGACAGGCCCGGCCAGGCTGACATGGAAATGACCATTTCAGTATCTGAGCTGTCCCTCTCAAGACAGGACATGATTTGCATTTGCATTTGCATCCAAAAGCATATCCCCAAAGGAATACAGGGCATTTGGAAGCCGAAGTCACGCAGAAGCGAGCTCATGCCTGCGGGGAAGGCTGACTCTATGAATTCACCATCTTCTGCTCTCACTGCAGGGCAATGCAAAAGAAAACCCTCACGGGATACTTGAAACAGGAGTCATGGTTAAGTATAGATCAGAAATAAATTTGTCATTGTTTTATTTATACCCTTTTGCTCTCTATCTTGCACTTGGATATTTGCCCTTAAGTCTTGCTTAACATAATTTTGCACATAATTTTTCACCACCAAGCCAGTCTGGTGCACTGGAGAACAAGATGAAACAGAGTGAAACCAGTAGGTTCTCAGCAGAAAACAAAGAAGGGTGCACAGGGTGTCTTGAGACATGAGTGCCTCCTCTGGCAGGGTCCTAAGAAGGCCAGAGATGACAAGTATTTCCTTCCTATTTTCAAAGGGTCGCTGGGGGATGCACAGGAAGGGTGGACTTTACTAGCAGGGAAAGCATAAGCCCTAACAGGCATGAACTAACTCATTTCCTGCAAGAATCAGATGACAAAGCAACAGTCCACAGTTCTGAATGAGCGCTGGATTTTCAAACAGGCTTTGACACCATGTTTAGTTGTTGCAGGGAAGGTAGAAGGTCATTTTTCACATGGGGAGCATGCCAGTATATCAAAACCGCCCTTGGGAAAGTTTGCTTGCAAAGATTTACAAAAGAGGTGACTAAGTATGCCAGTGGGTGTGAGAGGAGTTGCTAGTTGACTGGTACAAAGAAGAAATTACTGTGTTTTTGTATAAAGTCTAAATAACATTTACACAGTATTAATCACAGAGCTAAAAATAATTTAAAATCACCCACCATTTTCTTCTTTTAAAACTCAAACAAGCTTTTTTTTTTTTGAGTGTTCTATTGCATTTTCCTAATAGTTCATCGAAGAGTAGAAGTAAACATCCAGTTTTAACTGAGGACTAATATGAAAACTAGTCAAGCTCCTTGACAATAAAGACAACTGAAATAATGGTAGCCACTGTCCAAACCAAAAGCTGAAGCAGGCATCCAGCCACAATGCCCAAAGGGTTTTCACTGAGAAGGACAAGGATGCTTGCATACAAATGTCAGAGCTTGTTTACTGTTGGAATAAGCTGTATTTGAGAAAAACAGAAATATGCCAGAAATAGGGGGAGCAAGGAAGTGTGTGAACTGGCTAGAGGGCAGCCCTTGGAGACTGAGTCTGAGCAAAACTCGAAGAAAGTTCCTCCTTTCTCCTGGTGCAGTGATACATACCAAAGAGGAAACAGCCATAAGGAGTATGAAATAAGGAGTAAGAAATCCCATCCTCATGAGCCTCACAATACAACTCTTGACTTAATATAGATGACAAAAATGGGGATTATAATATGGATCACTGTGACACTTTTGAACAATTAGAATAAAAAGCTGTCTTGATTTGTAAAACCAGAGAAGCAGTATCGTCGTAAAATTCTGCCACTTTGGCAAACACTGGCTGCAACATGAGGGAATAGCACAAGCACAGGATGGACCAAGACAATTTACAGATCTAAAGGAATAGCTCAATTCCATCACTTAAGGTCTGAGGTTATTCAGAGTTGAAGAAAACTGCAGGACACAAAAATCAGTCACACAGTTGTGGAATAGACTTAAGAATTTCCACTTCTAGACTCTGAATTTGGCTACTCAATTTGTAATCTCTGGGAGTTCCCATGGGAGAAGGTGTAGAAATTACCAAACCAAAAATACCCAAATATAGGGCAGTAAGAAAGTCAAAACTGAACCATCTTTGTGGTTCAAATCTCAAATGCAGACAGTGGTGGCAGAACATCCATCCATCCTGAATGAATGAAAATTGCTTTTAACACTAACCTATTGAATTCACAACAAAGCACCTGTGGTAGAAAAAGGAGAAACTGAGAGAGCCAGGATTGAGACTGAAATGCTGATAATTCTGTCTGCATTTTGAAACGAGTAACATAGTACATACAACATTTAGACCAAGGTGGCTCCCTGAATTTCTAAATATAAGTAATGCCATGATTATTCCTCATTTAAAATTATAAACATTTTGCATACCTTTTATTCTAGAGCCAGCACAAGACTTTTCAGCAGCTCAGACAAAATTGACAGTCAGTCCTCCTAAAATAAACAGATGGGACAAGGCCACCCCTGCCTGCTGCAGAAAAGTGAGGAATTGCAATGGGGAGATCTAGAGGATCCATGCTGCTAATCTGGCTGCCTCCCGGGACTGATACCAGTCAGCTATCACAGCTGCCGACACTGGGCATTCTACCAATAGTTTCCACTCCTACTTTAGGGGCAGCAGCAGTTTCAGACAACCTGTTTTTCCCAGTCCTAATATGGACAAAATTAGGAAGGGGGGATGTTAAGGGGTACATGCTTTGTCTTCCCAGCAGCCTACTACCTTAGACAATTTCTGCTTTGCCTGTGCTCACAGCCAGTCCAGTTTGCTGCTGGAAGCTGGAGACTCAATCTATCTTTGCTTCTTCTGTATTCTCAGAAGAGTCAGCAAAGACTACATTCACTAGTGTCATCTTATAATTATTCTGAGAGTCGGGACCTGTCACCCTAAATGCATTAAGTCCATGTTGTGTCAGTCTTAATTCCTTCTCCAGGATCATCAGTATAATATCATTCTCAACTGATCAAGAATTTTTTAATATGCTGTCCATACTGTGCTCTTCAAGTTCCTTATGAGAGAGTTTGAGTGCAGGGAAATGTAAAAGGCTACCATGAGATATTTCAATATGCTGGTGCAACATAAGAGTTATCAGTGTGCCAGGGTACAGTTTGACTAGTTTGATCAGGAAACTACTGAAGATCCATAGAGTAAATAATAGATTTAAAACCAGGAAGAGCTTTGAAGTATGTATTGGCAGTTGCTCATTGTGCAGTACTCTCAGAACACACATTGCATCAATATTGGCAGGTAACACATAAATTGCAGAAAATATTAATATTTTGAGCTAGAGTTATTAAAGCCTTGCACAGATGTATTTGTTACAGCTTTTCTGGCAGATTATACCACTGTTGGCCAAGTCCACCAGCACAGCAACAACAGAAAAAACATGCAAAACAATAATTTTGTTTAACATAAAATCGTATCTTGCCGTACCATAATGACTTTTTATATCCAACTTCATTCCCTTTTTTTTTTTTTTTGAATGTCTGAAACTTTGCTGAGGAAGAAGATGCTCCAGTGATGCTCACCAAGTTCAGATCCCCTTCTCCACCTGCAGATTTCCACTACATCCTCTTGAGATTCACTTTGTCTTTCAGTGCCTTAGCTCCATGGGCATAAAAAAATAACCTTGTCTTAGCCTGTAGAGCTGCTATTAGCACAGCCTATTTAGAATCTGGAGCATTGCAACATTATGGAAGAAAAATGGTTTATCTATGTATCATTTTGGGTCATGTTTTCTACTGAGCTTTTTTTTTTAAAAAAATAAAATCTAAATTTCTCTCTTGAACATTTGTTTCTTTAATTTTTTTTTTTTAATAAATTCCATCATTTTGTTTTGCTTTATACTGGTCTGTGTCTCCTGGTATAGTTGTCTTCCTCCAGTTACTTTTCTGTGTCATATAACTGTGACAAGGTTTCTCTCCATTGCATTATTCTTATTTCTTCTATATTGCCAAGTTGTCTAGATTCACTACAGATTACTATTCCCAAACTTATTCATATTTTTGTGTCTTCTTTCTTACTGCTCTGAGGCTTTCCTTTCCTGTCTGTGTACCATCCTGCTTCCCCTCCTGAAAGAATTTTCTCCCTTTACAGCGGTGAGGGAGAACCCTGCACCAGCAAGCATTCATTGATGAGGAGGTAAGGAAATTAGAAAGAGTGACTGATCAGAGAGCTTTCAGGATACATGTAGGCCTTTAGCTATGTGTAAACCACCTCAATGAAAGAGATAATGACTGCTTCAGGGCAGGGATGGTGTCTTCCTGAAATAAGCATTTCTCCAGTGCTCAGCATAAAAAAGCTGCTAACCTTGCAGAGGCCCTAGAATTGCTACAGCTGGAATCCCAGGAGGCTTTACAGGTTAAATCTTACATCCTGGACCCAAGTGGGAAACAAAATCAAAGCTGCTGCATGCTACAAAACGTGGTTTATGGGCTGATCACAGCCCAGGTGCTGGAGGCTACATACAAGCTGCCCTTGTCCTGTGCAATGGATTTAAAAAGTGTGCAAGTCAGAAGCAAACACTGCTGTCATTTACCTTAATTTAACTCCTTTGGAGAATCTAGATCCACCCTCAGAAAAATAAGTTAAAAGTCTAATTGTTAAGCCCAGTTATAAAATGATGCTTGTGACTGCCACTGCAATTTGGTCTTTCAAAGCAGAACTCAGAATCTGGCAGAACTCCTAAAGTAAGAATAGATATATTACTTATATATGTAGTGATATTATTTTTTATATTTACTTCCCTTTCAAGAGTGGTAAGTGCATTTTTAAGGTTTGATAATTACTCAGTTCCAAAAGGTAAGATACCTCCTCCCTGCAAATCTGGAGAAATGTTAAATTGGCAATACATCGCTGGAAAGCCTTACCTTGTTAGGGCTCAAAACAGACCCACTATTTTTGTGCAGAGCAGCAGGCTCAGGGATAAATCAACACCTGTCCTTCTGGAGTGGCTCATGAGCAAAAGCTCACAGGACTCAGTCCTGCAAGGCACTGACATAATCTGGTACCATATTTTGCTGCTTCAGGGTGCAGTGGACCTGCTCGCTTATTCGGGTCCCGAGAAAGCTTCTGGAAGCTTTGCTGCCTCAGTCTTCCTCACTTTTGAGGCAGGACAGATGCACATGTGTGAGTATATCCATATATAAATCTCTCTCTATATCTAGGTATAACTTTCAGAAAATAGAATTTATTCATAGGACCCAGCCCACTGATCTGTAAACTGCAGTGAAACCTTTAATATTTCAGAAGTTATTATTTTGGTATGATCACTGTTTCATTTGTCTATTGAACTTTTCCCAACCTGTCCTTTCTTCCTGCTATTCTTTATTTCTTATCTATGCATGGTTACACCAACCCTTCCTTTCTCTATCCATTTTTGCAAATGATTTCCTTTTGATTATTTGTCCCCATGGTTTGAATTTTAGGAGCATTCCCTTCATGTTTTAGTTCCTTTTCTGAGGGGACACAAAAGAGACATAAAGCAATTCAGAAAAAGAACAAGAATTACTTTATAGCATTAACTACATATCTAATGTCAGGCCATTTTGGGGGAAGGCAGGGAAGACACAAACAGAAACTTCCCAGAGCTGTCTGTTTTTTTTCTAGACCATTTCAATACACAGCACATTAAAGGAGATTACTAGAAGTTCTTCTGAAAGTTGAAGTCATTTCCCAACCAGAAAAATAGAAAAGAATATAAACTCTGGCAAGTTAAATTTAATAAGCTCGACCAAAAATATATATTTTGAAGAGCAAATTGCTAAAGGCATAAAACCAAGAATAAAATGGCTTTTAAGCACATCAGAAACAGGAAGTCTGCTAGAAAGTCTGTAGGGCTGATAAATAATTGGGGTATGAAAGGAGAACTCAAATAAGGTCAGATTGTACACTAGCAACGTAGAGAAGAATTCTTTACATAGGTAAAGAAGAGCAGAAGAGCTGCAGAAGAGCTTGTGGAGGTTCTTGGGACAAAACCTTTCTTTACAGGCAACAAGCCCCTTAAAACTGGTTAGTCAATAGGAAACACACAGTAGAAGTAAATTGTCACTCTTCATAACGCATAGAGAGATTTCTAGTGGATTAGTGCAGGGAGTGCACTAATTAGTGCAGTGTTCAACAGATTTGTCAGTAATTTGGATAAGGCTGAAAGTTAGGTGTCGGTTAATCACAATAGATTATTCAGGGTAGTAAAACCCTATTTAGAAATTTAATTGGAAAATTGTGGAAAGATCTCAGTTCTGTGTGATTGGTGATAAAAGTGCAGATGAAATGCAATGCTGATAAATGTGAAATCTGGAATAAAACCAAACAGTCCTAACTATGCATACCTAGGGATGAGCTTTAAGTTAGCTGTTATCACTCTGAAATACAGCTGCCACAACTGGAGAAACCACGTACAGTCTTATGAAAACATCAGCCTAAAATGAATAGAACATTACCAATTATTAGGAAAAATAAATGAAAGAGAGCAATCTTATGGCCACTGAGAAAATGTGCCTTATCTTCTAAGCCCCAAGGGACTCACCTGAAGTAGAAAACATATAGATAAGGATGATAAGATAATTGAAGGTAAGGGACAGTGTCTGTGTAAGGAACAATAAGTGGGCTGGGATAACTTAGTCTGGAAATTAGATAGCTCAGAAGAACATGACAAAACCCATAACATCATGTGCCACACTGAGAAGGGTAAAACAGAAAAGGCTGTTTACCTCTACTAGTAATACAAGAAGGAAAGAGCAGCAAATGCAATGTTGGAGTGTCAGATGGATGCCTAAAAAATGGCATATACTTTTTTTACAGAATGAGTAATTATGTTATAGAATAAACTTTTAGAATGTATTGCAGATGTTAAAAGCCTGATTAAATTCAAAAAACAATGAAACAAATTCATGGGATACCCCACTGCCCTCGACATTTATTAGAAACAAAGGTATAATTTCTGGTCAAGTCCCTAAACTTCGGACCAGGAAAGGTTGAGAAAAGTACTGGAAAATGTATCCTCCTAAAGCTTCCATCTTACACTCTTGAAATACATGTTATAATGTACATTTAGAAAAATATACCAGGCCTACTGCTTAGGTGCAGCAGAACCATCTTTCTGTTTTTATCCTCAGGAGAGCTGTGCTCTGAGCAGAAGACCTGAACAGTTCAGCATGGAGACACACATTTGTCCAACCAACCACCAACAATGTGTCAGGACAGCAAAAGGGGGCCAAAGGGTTCCTTATCTCCTTCTGGGAGCTCTACAGCATCTGTACTCAAGCTTAAGAGCTCTCTGAACCTGGAAATTCACCTGGTACAGTCAGAAGCTCTGACCACCACGCTGGCTGTCACCAAAGCTATGGGTTTAGTTCACTCAGTAATGTAGTTTTTCCCCAGATGAGTTCTGGGACTATAAGGGGAACGATAAAGTCTTACTCTCTTGAGAAAAATCCCTTCTGCTCATAGATACATTCGACAGTAGAGTACCTTATTTTTAGGCAGGTGTTGATACATAGCTAGGGAAAGATTTTGAAAGAGAAGTCATTGCCCATATTCTGGAATGAAAAAACCCATCAGAGTCCACAACACTTTTTTCCCTTCATTTCCCCAACCCCCAGGGCCTATCAGCTTTATTCTAAGTAAAAGAATATTGGCAAAGATTGAGAAAATTAGTGAAGAAGGTGGTTTGCATTTTGAGCAGAACTAATAAGCAAGACAGAAAGTATTAAAATACATTTAAGTTTGGGTTTCTCCAGGCTAATAAATTGCCCAGATTGACCTATTTTTACCTTTTATTTGTTTACAAGGTCTGCAGAAATCTTCACTTGTGTGGATTAAACATGCCTCACTGACTTTTTTGTTCTATTTCACAAAAAACCACAATCCATTCTGGCAGCTTGGTATACGTGACCATTCCTACAGTATTTCCTAGCAGCAATGACTTACATTTGATAATAATAATGATCTGTATTTTCACTATTCTTTTCCTTCAAAATACAAAGAGTCCCAGGAATACAATTTAAATCCTTAAAGCAGCTTATACTTGAAGTAAGCAAAAACAAATTCTGTTGAAATTATCAGGTTGGAAGGGATCTTTGGGGCTGATCTGAGCCCACTCATGCAAGATCAGCTTTGAAAGTACATCTGAGTTTAAAGGTTACTCAGGGACTTGCCCAGCCAGCTTTGTCATATCTCCAAGAATGGAGATGCCACAGACTGTCTGGGTGCCTGTGCCAGTATTTGACCCCCCATCAAAGCAGAAAATATTTTTCTGATACTTAGACAAAATTTCACATGTTGCAACTTGTGTCTGTTGCCTTTTGTCCTATTATGGTGCACTGCCTAAAAGATTCTGGCTTCATCTTCTCTGTATGTTGCCAGTAGGTAGCTTAAAACAATTAGATTCCCCCTTTATTCTCATCTTCAGGCTGAACAAACGCAGTTCTGCCAGCTTCTCTTTGTGTATCCTGGACTCCAGCCACCTGGTGCTCCAAGAGTCCCATTCCAGTATGTCCATATCCATCTTGTACAGGGGAATCCAAAACAGGACACAGTCCTTCAGGCAGAGTCTCAAAAATGTCAAGCTTGAGAAGGCAATAATCAGTTCACTCTACCTGCTGGCTACACTCTTGTTAGTACAGCCCAGGATGACCTTCAGGATGCTCTTCTGGCGCATGTTGGAGTTGTCTGCTGAAACCCCCAGGAATTTTTCTGGAAAGCTGCTTTGTAGCCAGTTGGTCCCCCATCTCTTCTGCTGCATGGACTTGTCACAGAATCACAGAATGGTTGAGGTTGGAAGGAATCTCTGAAGATCACCTAGTCCGACCACCCTGCTCAAGCAGGGACTTTCCAGAAGGGTTTTCTCCAAAATCTTCCTGAGGACTGAAAGAAGGTTCCTCAGATCTGCCTTCCTGCTTATCCTGAAGATTCATGTGAACTTGGCTTTTTTGAGCCCTCAGGAACCTCTCCTGATCCCTAGGGACCTCTTGAAGAAGATACAAAGCAGTCCTTGCAGTGACCTCAGCCAGTTCCCTCCACATCCCTGCATCCATCCTCCCTTGTCCTATGGACTTTTGTATATCCAGTTTGCTTATTTGAAACTAACTCGGTCTTTCCAGTTCCTGCCTGGGAGGCCTTATGACAGAACTTGCCAGCAAAGACCAAAGCAAAGAATAATCTGAGTTCCTCAGACCAAAGAAGACGTTGAGTTTCTCAGCCTTTTCTTTGTTACCATGTCTGCTGCCTCATTTTGCAGCCCCGCACCTTCCTTAGGTCTCCTTTTGTTGCTACCTTTAGAAGCTCTTCTTGTTGCCCTTCCCATTCTTCATCAACTTAAAATCCAGCTGAACTCTGGCTTCCCTAATTTCTTGCCTGCATGGCTGGACAATGGTCTGCACTGCTCCCAAGTAGCCCTCCTGCCCTCTGTTTTGTACTGGAGCCCAGGCTGGAGCTACCTGCCCGTCTGTTGTGCCTGTGTGACTGCCTGGGACGTGGGCTGGGCTGAGCCCAGGTCTGGAGAGGTTGTCCTCAGACAGCAGCATCTTCTCTGGGTCCCCTTCCCCTTCTTGCCAGTCTACCATGGGAACCTGCCAAACAGTTCCCAGAATGAGCTGTTGAACTCTCTATTTTCATTTGCTCTTATCATTGTGAAAATGTCCCATTTTTGCTCAAAGTATTTGTTAATTTCAGAAAAAAAGAGCTGCAAAAAAGAAATTTTAAGTGTAAAAGAAATGAAAATTAAACTTTTTTTCTCTATCAAAGTCAATTTAGATGCATCTGATTTTTTACAAGGAGCCATAGTGGCTGAATTGTGTTCACTAAGCTGAAATAAAAACTAACGGAGTAGCTATGCTTGATGATTATTGACTGTAAATAATGTAAATTATTTGTAATTTTAAATATTACTTTGTAAATAATGATCCATGAATAAGTCTGACAATATGGCTGGACAATAAAATCAAGAGAGAAAATACCAAAAATACCCCCTCCCAACTCAGCATCTCACAAATTTTGCTTGCTAACTGTCAACATCTGTCTCACTTTTCAGCAGACCTAGTCTCACCTCCTTTGCAACTCACAGCGCTGCCTAATGTAATCGTGGTTTTTAGTCCTAAATCATGAGCCTGAGAGATGTCCAATTACTGCTGCTTTCATTTTATTCACAAAAGACAAGCAAGTAGGAGAATACTGGTTTTTTACTCCCACCTGTTTTGCTAAGAGAAGCCAAACGAATGTTTGACAGGTAAAAATATAAATGATGAACCCTCAAATTAAAACACTATTGGAATTAAATTCACATACATTTGTGAGAGTTTGGGCAAGTTCCAGAAACTGACAGCATTTTGCTTTTTCTTTGACATGTACAGTATGCTCAAAAAGCCTCAATTAAAATGCCATGTAATTAACTTAGAATACAAGGGATAAAACAGTGAAGAGAACAACAAAGAATTTGTCATCAGGATTTTCATTAAAAACACCAGTATTATAGGAATTAATTTCAGCAGTGCTTTGCCCTGATTACCGCCTGACAGACTGTATATGAGGACGGAACAGAATATTTGAATGGGGATCGTTTGCAGAATCTCATCCCACATCCGCTTTATGAAGGTCAGTGGTTTATCTACATTGCCTGTAATTCATCAGCTCTATTTTAATATTCCAATACCTGAAGATTTTGCTTTGATTTTAACTTTTCCTGACATTACTATTTTCCAGTAAATGTTACATTGATAATAGTTTTTCCTGACACATATTGCAGTCTCTGCCTTGGATAGGGAGGAAGATCAATGTGCTTCCAAATCACAACAGCCATTAACTTGTTACTTTTTTCTCCCAAACCTTGTAGTTGTTCGCTAAATAGTGTTCCATCACACAGGCACACCAATGTTACTGGCCACAGAAAGGAGAGAACCAAGTTTGATTTCAGACTCCGAACTGTCCTACCACCTGCACAGCATTTAGGCAGTGTTCCTATCCAGCCTTCACATTTTTATGTTTTCAAAATGCTCCCCTTGTAAAGCAGACCACTTTGGAGTCTGCAGCACAATTTAAAGTAATGACTAAACACTAATCCACTAACATGGTAAAATGGCACTTAAAAATTTGGCAGTATCTTATCTCTTAGTTTACTGATGTCACTCTCAGTATCCCACGTTTCCACACATAGTTGATTAATAAAATTGTTTGAACTAATCCGTGCCTGTACTTTACTTCACACAGTATTTCTTGCATGAAGACTACAGGATGCAGTATGCATGGCTTACAGTAAGGAAAGCTGTAATGCAACATATGATCAAAATTTCAGTTTCTATAACATTTTCCCTTCAAGCTATCTAAAAATGATTTTATAATTTGGAGAAAACAAATTCACCTCTACATCATACAAGAGTTATGCAATATTACTGAGAAACAACAGGCTACAATATTGTATACAATATCTTATAAAATCATGTTAAGTGAATACAGAGGTAATGATCTTGTCTTGAGGTTTTTTAGCTCATTGGCAGGAATTTAGGATTTATACTCTGCAAAAACTTGTCTCAATAATGTTTGTGCTGCACAAAGCTGCCTGTAAAGCATATAGGGAAAGTATTCTTTATGGCTTAAAAATTATTGGGGGATCAAGATTTGCCCAGCTGCTTGAGCTGAAATGTAGCTAAAACCAAAGGACTAAGCTTTCGATTATCCTTCTTTCAGCAGGGAAAATGATGCTGGGGGGTGTCCTGATCCTTAAGCAATATTTCAAACAAAGTGGCATCTGTCTCTAGCACTGTGCCTTAAAAGTTATGTTGGCTCATTGATTTTCCATCAGTTCCTAGCTTTCTTAAGAGCTGTCCCAATATGCTACAGGTATCAGATTCAAACCTGCTTTGCTTGCATCTTCTATAGTAATCACATTATGAGATGACACACACATTCATTTGGCTGTAAGGGAATGCTTAGAGAAGTCAGGTTAAGAAGATGACTCATTTGCCTTATTTAGATGAAAAATTCTTCTGAATATCCAGCACGTTAAGCCATTCATTAAATAACAAAATGTGCCATTGCTCTTTCTTCTCTCTGTTCTCATTTCACCATTCCCAGTTTCCTGGTCCTTCTATCATTGCATGTTCCTCTTTTCCTAGTCTGTTCATCTCTTTTCTCCTCTTTGCTACTCCTATACTTGTTCTTTCTGCTGCTCCTCTTCATTCTTCCCATATTTTCTTCTATCCTACTTGTACATAACAGTGCCACACACTTCCAGCTTCTCCTTTTATTCACATCCAGCCTCCTCCTACTTATGCTGTTCCTTTTCATAGAGCATATGTACATGGCAGGAAACCAGCAGCTTTCTTGTTTTCTGGTATTTCATGCAGGGAAATTTCATGCCATTGCATAGGATCTAAACCCAGTCTGCAGCAAGCCCTTTTCACCAGGTGCCCCAGAAGGAAAAAGGCCACCATTTCTTTTTAAAGGTCCTGCAGGCTACAGAGCTATTCTTGCCAAGAACAAGTCCTGTAAGGGGCACACATGACAGTGGCTCCATGCTAAACAGTAGGTCTTGCTCTTCCCTGAAAGTTTTCAAGACTACTGGAGGTGTAAAACAAGTTATATTGCATCAAACTTCATAAAGAATGTTTTCCCCTTCTCTCTCGGTGCTAGATTTACCTTTTAAATTATTAAAGCTACTCATCAGAGCTAGTTCTACTGGGCAAAACCTGGGGCTTCTGAATACAATGCTATCACAGGCATGAAAGCACTTCTTTTCTGCTACAATGGAGCCATAGAATGGAACCTAAAATAAAAAGCATAAAATCTAGAGACAGAACATTAGATTTTTCTCTTTGATTTTTCTTCTTTAGATGTAAAACCCATTAAATGAACCAGTATATAGGCAATCTCTTATTTAACTAGAATTATGGCAATTGCATCCACTCCATGTGGAAACATACTGAGTAGTAACGGCTAATTATTTCAATGAACTTTTTTCCAATCAATAATTATAACCCCCAGATACTGATTGTAATCCATATCTTTAAAAATATCAACAATTATTACCAAAAAAACGAGTAGTTGCTTGTAGTGGAAAACATACACATTAGGAGAGAGGAATTATTTGAAATTATATGGATTCTGCAACATAGAAAATCTATTACTGTACAAAATATAACAAGATACTTTGTGTTTCCAGTCAGGGCACTATGATAGTCTGTGACTAGCAATCTAACACACACACAAAGCCATGAATTTGCTATGCTAAAGTGCCACTATTGATATTCCTACATTTCTTGTGTCTTGCATAAATGAACTGGTCCAAGAGGAAGGTGGTTGGATGATGCTTACTTAAATTTAGATATTATCCTTTATGTACCAACTATAAGACATCATCACAAGTCCTATATAAGGACACAAATTTGGACTAATTGGACTCTTTTAAGTCCCATCCTTGGCAAAGTTGCAGAGAAGGACTTCTAAATCACATTTTTGGAACAAAACTGTCTTGCTAGACTCTGGGTTACAATAAATCTGAAGCAATTTCCCTTCAATTTGTAAAACTAGGGCAACAGAAATATGATTGTTAGCAATGTAACAAAATACATTTAAACCTTTGGCAATTAATGAAAAACACTAGTTTCTTAGGCCAAGGCTACCTCCATACAAGTTCACAAGTACCACAAAGTGATGCTTTCCACTGGCTTCGGTGGGAACTGGTAATGTAAATAAAATTTGGTACTGGTCCACCTAGATGTAATTCTGCTTTTGCTGCCTCTATGCTGACAAACTTCTCAGTATCTAAAGACATATGGACAATGGGGAGGCTTTGTTAACTCCATGAAAACTTGTGGGTAACTTGAGGGTCCTTTTTCTTTTCTTCATTTGTTTTTTCTTTTATTTTTTTCTTCTGGTATTCAGTGCAATTTCCAGGAATTAGAGTGCATAGGCTAGAGAAAAAGTGACATGCTTTTCTATAAATCTTGTAGTAATCAGGATAGTTAATTCACACAGTTGTGGTCTCCCCTTTCACAGCAGGAATGTGAGGAAACTACGAAATATTGCAATATACACCAATGTTACTGTGAATAGAATTTGACACATGGGACTTTTTTTTAAGTTGAAAAATCAATAAATGTCAAACAATTATAATATGAGTAACTTTTCCCAGCACAGCCTGTAATGAAATTGTGCTTTAGAAGTAAGGCTAATGCAAGCCATATTTTAGCCATGTTTTGGAGTTAGCAGAAGTCAGCTTCTCTAGAATTATCCACTATCACCATGGCATAACCTGAAATTTTATTTTTCTGTCTTCCAGATACATCTTCAGTTAATCTTTTGTTTATTTACTTCTTTTGATTCTTGCCATGTCGTCCACATTATCTGGATAGAGTTCAGTTTAAAAACATCTATGTTTTGGTTTACAACACAAGTCCAATAAACATTTATGTGCTTCTTAGCATGAAATATTAGTCTTTTAAAACATATACTAATGCATTGAACCATCACAGAACTGATTGTGAAGGTGTTCAGGTCTTGTCTGAACCTGAGCTACCCAGGCTGGGTCCTACTGCTTTACCTATCCAGAGGAAAGCGCAGTTAAATAATAAAGAAAACATATTTATACCACTTACTGCATGTATGCATGTGCGTGTGTATATACACATATTCATTCACTCTACATACGTATGCATTCTATATGCATATATTATATCTGTAAACATAATTTTATTATGATTAACTTAATGACCAACTAATTTGATAACACTTTATTTTTTGACTTGAATCTAACATATCTCCATTATGTTAATACTTGATAATGAGTTGTAACTTTGTCTCAGAAAGAAGTCAAGATAATTTAGAATCCTTATTTCACTTGACATTGCTCATTTGTAGTGAAAAAGTAAATCCTCAAAGCTTGTACCTATGCTTGGGACAGTAATTATGAGATTGAAAAGAACAGTGGTTTGCTCTAAGTTTCAGAGTCAATTCAGGCTGATAACATCTGAAATCAGGAAGGCATAACTGATATATATAGCCAGTTATAAAGCCAGTGTACAGCAATAAGAAAAGATCACAGAATCACAGAATGTTAGGGATTGGAAGGGACCTCAAAAGATCATCTAGTCCAATCCCCCTGCCAGAGCAGGATCACCCTGTGTGTGACCTTAAAAAAGGTAT
Source organism: Caprimulgus europaeus (assembly GCA_907165065.1). The sequence goes on from OU015525.1 coordinate 68,308,708, forward strand.
GCAAAGTCCATGCTGCCTACAGCAGGCAACACCCATTGTCCGGATGACGAAAGTAATACGGGCTTTCCCCTTCAAGAAAGCAAAGCTGCACGGAGCACCACCTCCTTCTACTGTCAGTGCTACCCACTGCAAAGAAAAAACAACCATCTCGAGAAAAAAAAGAGAAAAGAAGTGGAAAGTGACATAAAGACAGCCAATCCAATGCAATAAAAGCTGAGGCAGATGTTAAAAGGAGTTCAGCACCTACAATAAGGCCTCCATCCTGCCAACAGGTCTCCTGAGATCCTAGAAACAGTGGAGAATAGAAAAGGTACAGGAGGACAGTTTTGAAAGCTTAGAGAGGGTGCTGGTGGACTACCTTACGCTGCACCCTAACCCAGTGTCTCAGCCTTTGCACTGGGTTCATGAGAACACCTAGGCCTCTTTCAGTGTCTCATGTTCAGTATTTATGTAATTAACCGAACTCTCTGGACATTCCAGAAGGAACTTTCCTACCCGATGTCCATGCACATTTTGTGAGGTCACAAAGAGCATGGAAAACCACAGATGATCTGTTTCACTGTGTTTATAGGTTCACAGAAGAGGTTTGGGACAGTTACTATCATCCAATGTCACTTGAAGCACTTCACAGAGAGACACACCTTACTGTAGATTCAGGGATTACAAATTATGGAATTCAGCCCTGGGCACTGTGAGTCCTGACCTGGGTTGCTGTGACGCTGGACATATGCACTAGCACACAGGCAGAGCTGAGCTGTATGGTCACTTATTCTCTGGCTTAGCTAATTGGGTTCCTTCAAGTAGAGTGTGAGTCCATAATTCTCTACAGAAAAGACATGCTCAGCAGGGAATTCAATGGCTGACAAACAGCTGAATGGAAACACCCCATGGAGCAGCTAGGGCATCTACACGGAGCCATATGTGGGCACAGCAGGGTAAAGCCAGTGTCATCTCCTGCCATGGGCCATATTATCAGCTGTTGGAATCCTTTGCTCCAGAAGCACTTACTAAATGTCCCAGTTCAATATATATATATAAGCAAACATTACATAGAGGTGCACTCTTATAACATTAATGCAGGGTTGGTTTTTCAGTAGAATGCCTTGGCATTTCATAATGCTACCTGACTGCTTTCCCGAAAGAATAACAACAATAATATACAGAAATAAGTGGTTTTGCTGAAGGTAGAGTGATCATGAAGGAAGAAAACGAAATCAAGACACATAACAACTGCTTGGGGTGTTGCCTGGCCTGAATTGCAGTTCCCCTCATGTCTAATATCCTGGATGCAGAAGACAGTTAATAACAATCATAAAATAAAATACTGAAGTGACTATTCAATTTCTATTCTCTAGCAGAAATTGTGATGTTGGTTATTACTGACCTTTCATGCTTCAATAAAAGTCTTTAAAATATCACCTCTAACTTGACTGATGTGCTTTTGAAGTAGTTTCTTGAATCAGAATACCTTCACTACCAGTGTACTAAGGAGCTCCCTTCAGAGTTCCTGGCTTTTGTATTAACAAGTTTTCTTTCTTAAAGTTTTCTTCTCTCCTGTGGTCAAGATTTGGAAATACTATTCTATGCATGTGTGGAAGGGCACAAAGTTCCTGTGAGTGATTGTGAGTGATTTTATTCAAGCTCCCTTATTTAAGAAAGCAAACATTGAGATTAACTAATTCTCATATGTGACTTTCAGACTGAGAAACTACATTTCTTCCCTGACTTCCTTCGTTAACACTACTAATAAAGGTTATTGTCATCCGCTGATAGAGAATTTAAACAGTAATTTTGTTGAGAATATACTTTACAGCAGAGAATGGATCTTCCATTCTCGTTGCAACAATGGTGCTGTCATCCTTTCATGGTACGTCTCTTTAGATATTGCAGCAACAGGCTTCTGTCTCCAGAGAACAAGAAGAGACTAATCAATCCTGTTCACCTTCTGAGTTCCTCCTCAGGTGTCTAGCCCATGTTATTTTCTCCATATACTTAATTTTTCTTCTAGAGAAATCATCAGGGATTTCCTAATAAATTAACAAACTGAACTCTCAAACTCCTTAGGCCTTTCCATAGTTGGGATTATGGAGCATTAGTTATCTACTACCAGGTTAAGCTCTGTGAGCTGCTGAGAGCACCTCCTAATCAACTCTTATGTTCCTAACTGGTTGACTTAGAGACTACGTTGTAGTCTAAAACAAACTTTTGTCTCCTGTGTAGCAAAGGTTTGAGACTTCCTCATTGTTCTCTGCTTACTTAAATAAATTAATAACCAATTAATGTGAAGTAGAAGAAAACCAGCCTCAAAATACTAACACGTCCTCTTTAGAAGAAGGGAAAAGGTGCATGAATGTTTAGATATCAGTGTGAACAAAAACCATTTGCATATGAGTTTACATATCACTGCATGCTTATCATTACACCTGAATGAAAGTCTGTGGGACGCAACCATGCTGCAGCTACTCCTGCTGCCGTCGCTTGTGTTTAAAGTGCTTAAGACTCAGGGAATAGCAAACACTCACTCTGCACGATGTTATGTTAGTTTTACAACATTGCTTCTCCCTGTTTTCCACACTCTGCCCCATAGCTGTGCCAGTGGAGGTGCTCTTGTGAACACTCTCTAGTATGCTTGAGGCAAAATCAGCCACTTTATTTTAAGTGGGGAGAACTGTGGGTCTGGACTGGCTTGGGTGAGCTGCATGTTTCAGGCTAAGGAGCAATCACGAGAGCCATTCTGCTAGAAAAGCTGCAGGGGCAGCACTGCCAGCTGGTGGGTGGCAATGACAGTAGAAAGCAGGAATGTCTTTAAGCTGAACAGCTGGAATATGCTGTTCCTCTGCAGTGGTAAAATTTCTGCCTCAGTGTCCCTTAACTGTAGGAAACACTAACCCCAAAAGAAAACAGATGTGACAGTTTCTGTTAGTATCTGGAAAAAAAAAAAGTTAAAATATATTTATTCTATTGACTTGTTATAAGTTATTGTTGAAAAAAAACCCCCAAAACACCTAGTAAATCGGAAAACTCTTGTAAGTACAGAACACACAAAACTTCTTATACCTAATCCTCAAATAAACAAACTACAGATTTCTGTGGTGTAAGTGCACCAACTTAGACTTTTTCCCAGCTTTTGGCGTTACAAAACCTCCAAACGCATAAAATCTTCAAATATCCAAAGCTAAATCTATCCATAAATGTTGTTCCTGTTACTGGCAAAAACTTTCAGCAAAGATTTGGTTCAAAGAAAAAAACATTACTAATACTTAACCTTCAGCATGTCTACGTGGATTTTATAGGCTAAAGCATCAAGCAAATAGCATGTCTTAAAATCCAATGGCAGTTCAATGAACACTTTTTTCTGGCCTTATCAAACTGAAGCAGTTCCCTTCCCTATGATGCATGTTCAGTTGCACCAGTGCAATGATTTGAGGACTACACTGCAAACCAGGTGAGCAGATTGCTCTGCTTTATAAGGACCTTGAGAAAAAGAAAAGGAGATGGGCAATTTTCCAGAGTTGCTGATCCTGGTCAGTGTTCAGTCCTACAAAAAACTGTACCAACCACCACAATGGGAAGAAAAGAGGAAGAGACAAGTGGTGGGTTGTGGACAGTGGTGGGAGCTACTTAAAGTCAACTCTGTTGCCAAGAAAACTACTTGTGGAAGTCTAAATTGGTGTTAAGCACGAATTCTGCATCCCACTCAGAACTATAAATTAGCATTTATTAATTTGTATTAATACTAATATACACATATATTAAATAATATTAAGTTAAATATTAAACATCCTAAATAAATAATAACATTATAACCTTGATTTAATAGTTCTTTAAAACTGTAATCAAGTAAAACTATAATTCATGTATATATAACGCATTTGAATTTTAACACCTTCAAAGAACTTTACCTAAAAATGTAGTATGAATTCTTATGCACACAGTCACTTATGATTCAATGTGATTTTTCTGTTGTATTTGGAAGGAACTGTGGGATGACATAATGGATGTGTATTTTCCTTTCATACTATTAGATATCCAATAAAGCTTTCAGAGTACTTTCAAATGTCAACAAAAATGCTACAGGAAGCAAAAAAACCAGCTGAAAATCACAGAAGTCTACTTTCCAAGGCCTGCCTCCAACCCCAGACACAACCATTAGCACAGAAACTGCACTTAGAGACATGGAATACAGACTTCAAGCAACGGCTGCCAAACCACACATTTAATATAAAGATAGTGTTGGAGAATACCAGCTAATAAACTTCTCAGGATCATCTGCAAGACAACAATCTTTTTGGGTAAACAAACATGCAGTGCCAGCCAAAAGCCATGCTAATCTAACACTGAATTAAAGGCAATTTTAACTTCCGGACTTCATATTAATACTGAAGGTGGCTCTCCCCACTCTTGGTGCTCCGCCAAAGCTTGGAACAGAGGGCCAGGTTAGCAGTGCCTGGAGTTTCCTAGGCTGTGCCACAGCTTGGGTTTGTATATTAAAAGTATACGGCAACACTTCTGAGAGTGTGTGTGGCATATTAGGGCATAAAGGTGAGGAGGAGAAATGAGAGCGATCGCCTCGAGGGCCATTTTCCCCCAAAAGTGACATGGTGTCCTGAGAAATGACATTCTAAAGGATGGTTGTTTTCACCATCAGCGTAATTCCTACTGTAGGGGTAATGATTGTGGCTGCAATATTTTAATTATGATTGTTTAAAGACACTCAAGTCTGACCTAAAGAAGGACTTACATGCTTGAAACTTGCCTGTTTCTCTTAACTATTTTGGTCAGCACAAGAAAGGACAACATCCCTTCCCTGCAAACCTACCTCTCTTATCTCATGGGCATTTAAATTTAAAAGCGTCAGTTTGAAGCTGAGAAAAATCTGTTCTCATATAAAAGGAAAAATTACACACAAATTTATTCAGGACATTGAATTATGAGTGAATATAAGAAAACTATGAATTGTAATTAAAGTTGCACCTCTTGTTATTTTCCAGAGGAAAATATAAATTAGCTGAGTGGCTGTTTTTAATTCTTCAAGCAAAGGTGTAGGACTGGATCTTTGGGTCTCAGCTTTAATCAGAGAAACATTAAATTCTGCAAGGGTTAAGAGGTATACGAAGCTGCTGTTACATTGCACAACTACTGATCTGGCTTTACTTGGATGTACAGGTGCAACAGACTGAAATACTTTCTTTTATCACTCAGTGGGCAGTACTAAGAAGAGCATAGAAAATGGGGTGTGTTCCAGTCATCTGCAGAGAAGCCGTTATATTCATTTTACAAATTAATAAGACATTCGGACAAAGATTTTAACAATAGAAGCAATAACTGAAACAGTTGCAGGCAGTATTATCTATGAGAAAACACTGGAAATCTTTAGCTTTTGTTTTATCGAGTAACATTTTAACAAAGAAGTTTTGTAATTTTTCATTTTGTTCCTAAGTATGTAATGACAAGCACGGCTCCAGAAGTTATCTCTTACTATCCTTCTGGACTCTGATTCCTCATGCAGAATGAGTGTATCGAGGTTTTAGTATTAAATAGTTTACTCACAGCAATTTCATTCACACGCTAGTTTTCCTCCTTCATAAAAAGATATTTTTGGATACATGGTTGAAGAGCCAATCCACAAAGTTGCCTTCCAAATGCAGCAGCTGAGTGCAACACACAATCCCAGAGTTATCCCTCTCGATATGCTCAGAGGAACGCATGGGCAACACTCTGCACCTCGATCTGAGCACAATGGGAAATGCCATCCACACCAGCAAGGCTGGAAAAACCTTTTTCCTGATTGGCTGCTCATCCAGAACTGCCTGGCAGAGGTTCAAAATATGCAATGCAGGGAAGTGATATTCTGTGGCATTCATTCAATTTACCTGCACGGCACTCCAGGGAGTCATGCTATTAAACAACAGCTCCAGCAGGTCAATAAAGTTGACTTAATTAAATTGCTTTCCCTCCCACTCTTCCAACTAGTAAGATTTAGGGCAATGGGACACAGCACTATTTGTAAATAAAAGGATGATTTAGCTAATCATTTGCTGAAAAAAGACATATTTTTGTCAATAATTCTATGCACAAAGCAGAGAGCTAGTTTAAATTAAAACAATCATGTAGGATAAGGGGAGAGACAATACCTACTAATGAATAGCCATTAATATCTTTCAAGTAGTGTCAATTAAACCCACTACTTAAAAGTTAAATCTCAGAGATTGTGCTTTTTGCTCCATAAAACTGAAATTACAATTGCTTGAGTGTAACGTTATAAAACATACTATCATTATTACAAGCATAATGAATACTCATTCTTAATTTGCTAGGGAGTGTTCTCGTCCCTTTCTGATCATTTTGATATGCACACTCTCACTGCCTTACAAGAGTCGTGTTTTAGAAGTCTCTAGTCTGTCCTTTTCTATGGCAGTACACAGAAAATATCACCAATAACTAAGGACAACAAATGTTAGTTAAGACAGTGTTTACAGTTCATTTGCAACCTTATCATACTTTCAAATCCTCAATCTGAAACCTCTGAGACTGCTTGTCTATTTAAGGCTAAATGCTTTGAAAAGCTACAATCAAACTGAAGTAGCTGTTTTGCAAAATCATATTTAGATATTTTTATTCCTTTTTGCTCAAAAACCCTGCTACTTGCTCACTTGGAATACAGACTGCATTTTGGAAGGAGTTGTCCTGATGCTACACGTGCACCCTGTGCTCTGTCTCCTGAGAGTTTCCAGCTTTTCCTCCAGCCTCCCTTTGCATACACAGAGAAAAAGCATGACAAGCACTGGCAGCTAGAGTCTTTAAAGATATCTTCTGTGCTGTTTATAATCTATTCCCTCTGAGCTTTTATCTGCAAGTACATGGGTCTTTTTTGTTTTTATTTAAATACCTTTACCATTTCCTATGAATAGCAAGATCTTGGAGCTGGTTTGAGTTCTTACAAGCAAATGAAGAGAGAGGAGCGCTTGTAAAGGCACATAGGCACAGTTTAATTTAGGAAGTATGAAAATACTCTACAAGGCAGAAAAAAGTCCCTTTACGCCCTTAGCTAGTTCTTGCAGTGCAGATGGTCTCTCAATAAACCTGTCTGCCATGGGATCTTAGACTGTCCTTTCCTCACAGAGCTCAAATCCTCCTCCAGCGTTGGGTTTGCTGTTCTTTGTTCTACCCTGACTCCATCCATCCAGTGCAAGTAAAGGTCTCTGACTGCAAACCAGTGAAATCACCAAGCTGAGTAGCCTTACGGTAGAGTCCTTTCTCTGCTTTTCATACTGGTTATTTTGTCACTTATTTCTTCACAGCACAAGCTGGGATGGCAACAGTCTTCCTGCACATCCTCTCCCTGTCTTACAGAAAGGAGCCCAGGGAGAGAATTACTCACATGGATTTGAATGTCACTCCATAAGAACTCCTACTGAATGCCATAAAAAAAACCTAAGATTAAACATATTATTTACTGTGATTAAGAATGTCAGAATTCAGTGGGAATGAGTAGCCATTTCACTGCTTCATGTTCCAGGATGTGTTACTTCATCAACACCTCGTCAAAGGTAAGAGTCCACAATGAAAAAAGCATATATAAATACAAACATCAAGTAACTAGGCTGAGAAATTATAAAAAAAAACCCTAAAAATCACCTGTCTAGGGAACTGTCTGTCAAAGAGACCAAATTAATTTAAATTAATGGTGCAAGACAGTGGAAAGATGGTCAGGATGCTGAGCACTCTAGGATTGGGGCCAGCAGGTCTGGTGGGATTGCCTGTCGCTCTCCTCATACAATTTCTGCAGCACCCAGGGGTGATGCACTTGACCTCCAGGAGGGGAGGGTGATCCTCAGCTGCTCCCGGTGCATCTTCCCACTGACGGATCTCAGCCTCAGAGAAAGAGAGCTCTATTCACAGCATCCAGAAGCGCCAGGAAGGGGAGGGAGGACTCTCTTGTAGGGCAAGAGTGACCTTTTAGCTAGGACTGAATACATTGAATAAGACTCTTCTGGAAGAAGAAGGGCAAATAAAAGGGAAGTTTCTATTATAAAACAAAAAACCATTCAAATATTCTCTTTTTTTAACCAGTCTAACTCCATATGACAGCATAAAATAATTCAATATTATAGTAATTGTATTTACATATTTTCCTTTCCTTTTTACCCCTCAATTCCTCAAGCCTGATGAATTTGATAGATCAGGAGACAGATGCTCTGCACTTTTATTACAATATATAAATCTCAGTGAATAGTAAGAAAACTACAACCACTAGCAAAAAAAAAAAGAAAGAAAGAAAGAAAAAAATTAGGAAGACAGTTCTCTTAGGTTAATTAAATGGCTTAGCTCCTTCCTAATGAACTGTACTTCTGTCTCCTTGCTCATTGGTACTCTGGCAAGACAGGCAAAGAATATGTCTGTATCTGCCTAATAAGCATTGTTATCTTTTAACTGGTTATTAGTACTACAATACAAAAAGAACGCTCATGTTGAGCTACATGGAATTGCATTTAGCCAAACCTGCTCTTAAGCTGGACTGGCTCTGCCCTATCATATCAAAATGAGGGAACCATAATTTGGAAGTGGCACTCCTCCTTAAAAAGACACTAAACATTCGTTCTCTGCCCCAAATTCTTTGAGCTGTCGGGAATTTGCAGCCCTTTGCCAGAGCCCCAGGAGGAGCTGCTGGAGCCAGGGTGTCACAGACATACACCATAGCCCCAGGGATCCCAGCTGCAGCGACACTGAGTTCTTCTATTTTTAATATTGTGGGTGATGCAGGGCCAGCCTGTTCTGCAGCCGAAGGGCCAAGACAGGCATGCTGACTCTACAGACCCTCCCACAATTTGTGCCCGTGGAAGGCTGCAGGGACCCAAACCTCAAAGACTCAGCTCCCTCTGCGTGTGGGAAGGCAGGAGTGGAGCAGCAGCCTGTCTGCGCTGTAAGGGGCAGAGACCACTGGCTTCATGTCCTGGTTTCTAGCTGAGACAGAGCTGGGTTTCTTTTTAGTAGCTAAAATAGTGCTGCGTTTTGGTTTTAGCATGAGATTTGTTATGAGACAAGCACTGATAACATACCAGTGTTTTAATTTTTGTCACTGGAGGTGAAGGATTTTATATTTTGTTAGTCTACAAGTGCAAGATCTAAGGGGGTGAGGAATATTTAAATTAATGAGCTAAACTGGCATTTGGGTATGCCCGTGGGATAGTCCAGATCATATCACATCAGGTCCAGTATATCAGTGAGGGTCTCTTCCTCCCTTGCTCTCTGTGGCTTTCACTCCGGCTCTCATTCTTCCGGGATTGCGGTTTCAGTTCGGGATTGTCACTTCAACAGGATCGTTATCTGGGAACAGGCCGGGCTCAGTTGGTGGGTGGTGAGCAATTGCACTGTGTATCACTCATTTGCATATTTTATTACTGTTATTATAATTATTATTTTAATACCAGTATTATTTTAAGTTTGATTTTATTTAAATTATTAAATCGTTCCTATCTCAACCTGTGAGTCTCCTTACCCTTGCCCCCAATTCTCTCCCCTATCATCTGTCAAGGGGGGTTGGAGTGAGCAAACAGCTGTGTTTGGCTGCTAGCCAAGGGCTAGCTGAATGAAACCACCACACTTCACTCACAGGAGTAAGGAGAGAAGTTCACAGTCATCCTGTCTACTTAATCAAAGCTCCTAATTCAGAAGAGCTGTTGCCTTCAGCCATCAAAGGAGAGAAACAGATGCCTCTGAAGACTCACTCAGATCTTAAATGGACCAGGGTCCCTCAAGGTCTTGCTCCCCCAGTACTCCTTCTCTATGTTAACCGGAAGAGCCTGAGGTGATGGTATCTCTAAACTTAGGACCCTCAGTTAGATGCCAGAAGTTAGACAGATGTGGGTCCATGGGATCTTTGAGGAACAAGACTGTGAGGATGAAAGCAGCGATTATAGCACCTGACACCCCAGCAGGACCTGCCCACTCCTATTGCCCTGATACCCCTGCAAAAGTTTCCCTCTGCGGGGTCCCTTGTGTAATTGCAGCTCAGGCTGGTTCACTTGCCCCAACTAGCAGGTACGGGGAGTGCTTGATCTCCTACACCCAGGTACTACCTGGCCACAGCAGAAATGCTGCCCTGGACACAGGCCCGTTTCTGGGGAGGAAGAGCTTCCCACTGCTGCAGGGGAAGGTGCCATGTGTGGGTTCAGCATCGAGTGTGAGCATCAAAGACCAGCAATACCTGCTCCAGCACAAAGTCTCTGAGAGGAAAAGTAAACCCTGAATATAATTTTAACACAGCTGAACTGGGGTGAATTTTTACTTTTTTGTGTCCAGCACCACTGGCATTTCTTGCCTGATTAGAGGCTTCCTAAAACTGAATTCCTCATTGAGCTGTCCCCTCTAGTGTCTTCCCAAAACTGAATTCCTCATTGAGCTGTCCCCTCTACTGTCTTCCCAACCAGATGACTGTGATCCTTCATTTTTATTCATTCGTTCACCTGCAAAACTCTGAATTAGCAAAGACAGGTGTCACAGGTGCTCAGCATCTCCTGTGGTCAAGATCTTTATTTGGTATACCTGTCAGCCCAGTCAGTGAGTGCTCTGTCTCACTGTGGGCAAACATATTCCTTCCTGCCAAAGTCAAAAGTGTATCTATCTATTCAGCAACACTCTACGCTGAGCAACTGCTATGCTGTGGTGAAAGAAGATTGTGATCAGCACCATTTGTCTAAATAATTACAGTTGTTACTGGACAATTGTTGGGACAGAGGCTAATGTTTTCTATTTATAGTCTTTCAACAGTCATCTGAATTTTCCTGTGCCTTTTCCTGTAACAAAGGTTGTGATGCCATTTGGCTTCATACTGCAGAAATTCTGCTAGAAGTCTGAGAAAAAATAGCTGAAAGTAAATCCATTACACCCGATTGAACAGAATTTTACATTAAGGAGCTGGAGAGGTGCCTTAGATTCAAGGTGAATTTCTAGGAAAAAAGAAAGAAAAAACATGTACCTATTTAGCATCTTTTTTCTTCATATTGTGCAACTTCCATTTCTAGGAAAATATATTGAATTCTGCTAGAGGTATACATGGAATTATATATACGGAATATAAAGAGCTATACATTTTCAAGGTTAGCTTTCAATTAATCCTTTGTTAACAACACTACCAAATAGAACTCAAATATACTTGCCTGCATGCTACCTTGTCTTTAAAAATTGAAACAAAAAAATATATGTCCCCCTTATATCTCAGTGTCCATAAAATCTGGTTCTGAAGCTCCCTACATAAGAAAAAAATATTTGTTTTCTTTATAAGAATGCTACTTATTTTCACAAAGATAAAGTATTTTGCCTTTTTATTATGCTTATTAAATAAACAAATCAACATCCAAATGTAACACTCTTGTTGCCACAGGCAAGCCACAATTTCACTTCTTTAATACCTCCAGGGTTTCCAAATAATCATGCAAAGTAGAGCTGCTTGCTTCATTTTCCATTGTCCTGCAGGCAGCCTGGATAGAAATTCATGCATCATTTTTTAATACAAGAATGGATTTTGCTAAAACTTGGGGGTTTTTTTACTAGATGCATTTTTTTTTCAGATTACATATATGTTTTTATTTAAAAATAAGATAACTTAAAATTAGACATTAAATTTTAACAATAAACTGCCAAATTTCTTAAATTCTGTAACTTGATTTACATTAAATAACATGCAGTATTGAAGTCTTATGTATCTGTTAGTAAACATTTGTTGACCGTCAACCACTGAGCTGGGAGAGTTTGTGTGACTAGAGAAAACAGTCTCTGATGAAGTGTTCAATCCAGGTTTGATAGCTGTATCTTCCTCTGCAGGTGCAGAGGAGGTATTTTCTTCACTTTATTCAGGTTAGCTCTGTTCAATATCTAGTTCATGCAAAGCTATCTCTTGAGAGCTGATAAAGGCAGAAAATCTTACTTTCTACTGTAGGTAAAAGCTCCATGGCGGAGGATGAAATCTGCTAATTCTAAAATCTTGCAGGACACGGGAAACAGAAACACACACTTCTGTTTACCCAGTACAAAGAATGGTTAATTTGACCAATAAATCAGCTTAACATTAGTAATAAATAAAACAAATAAACATACAGTAAATATGAAATGCCATTCTTTGGTTTCTAAGATAACAAAAAGTAAAAAGCAGGAATCCGAATAAATATCAGGAGCTTTTATATTACCCCCTAAATGCTACTTAATGTAATTTCACCTTTACAAATAGAAGTACATAATGTAAACAGAGTAGCAGTCAAAATAATCTGGTGCATAATACCCTCACAACAATGGAACGGGACTGATTATAGTGATCAAGGACCTTTCTCCCATCACCATTTTGACCATGGGAATTATGCTGGCAATCAACAATACTGTAAGCAAGGAGAAAATGATGCAAAAGGAAATTACTCACTTTTATTTGGGTAACAACATACTTCACAGTCTAGATTATCAAAAAACTGAGGTCACCTACCATATTACTTACTGCTACACTGTGGCAGAAAAACAAATACTTTAATTAAACCAACTGAGCAGAACCCTTTCCTAGGAAACTAAAAAGTAAACACACAAAAGCAACATGGAGTGATGATGTCAATTACGTTCCTTGCTTGTTTTTTCCCATGGCAAGGTCATCAAATTGGCTCTCAGCTTCTTTTAAAAAAGCCAAAGCAGATTGAGCTCTTCAAATCATTGAAGATATTTTCTTAATTGTACTAATGTTTCCCGTGGCCCTCTCCTGACCCTTGCTGTTTTTTTAAACACCTTTTCTTAAAGCAGGGGCATGAAAACTCAACCTTTTAGCATCAGTCTCACTGAAGCCAGACTCATGACCAAAGCATTGACCCCTGTCCTGTGTAAACAGTTTTCTCACTGGAGTTGCTTATCTGGTGTGATTCCTGAAATATTTCCGTCAAAGGTTAGAACTCCTTAGAACACAATTCCTCTTTCTCTCGATGAAGAGGGCCTTCAGCCTTAAATTCAGTATATTGCTTTGTATAGATGGACTGAGGTTACCAAGCAACCAAGTTTCCTTGCTATAGCAAGTGGCCTGAACCTTTTGTAACATTTTCAAATTTAATTGACAGTGATATTCTTTCAGCTTCCAGGTTTCTGAGAAATGCTGAAAATGTATGTCTAATTTTGAACCTTGTTGAAATCCACTACAAACACCTTCCCTCAATTACGATGCCTCATGCCAAGTATTTTCTGTGGATGTGCTAGTTTAGCATGTGCTCTATTGACACTCTGTAGGGCTAATTTTTTATCAGAACATTGAATAGGTTAAAGTAAGATCTAATAATTTGCCTGGGAATATTGTAGAGTCAAGGTAGCTGAAAGGCACTGTAAGCATGGGTGAGGGATTTGCGTTCCAATATTGCTTAGCAGAAGAGGGAATTGACCCTGTGATTATTACAATTCTGTACTACAAAATAAAATGAGACATAACCACCTATGTTGTGAACCTGACTTCTACCTATGCTGTGAACCTGCCTCTCCTCCTTTGCTTTTGTAACATCTGCCCCTAAATAAAATGTTGTTAATTAAAATTGATTGATCTACCTAAACCCAAATGTAACCTCTTTCCCATCCTCCACCGACATCCTAAAATGAAACCCTCTCTTTTCTCCATTCAGATTGACTCACTGTTTATTATTTATTTCTTGGGTTGATGAAGTGGTAAATCCAGTTTGTGCAGAGTCTGACATGCTTAATGCCACAGAGACTGAGTAATTCAATTATTAGCCTTGAACTCATTGTGTCAAATGGCCTCAGTGAACTTATGGTATGCTTTTAATGGTAAAAGGACAGAGCTTTGAAACTGCATCTTGGAGATAAATCCAAGAAGAACTGAAGCTATCTGCTTTGCCTTGTCTTTCCTCTTATTAAAATGCAAGTGAGTGGTCAATTAAGTAGATATGGAAGCTCATGTTGTTATACACATCTCTGACATGTTACGGTCCAGATAAGAAAGGGAACCATACAGAAGTGCAGACAATTAGAAGAGAGATCACTTAGTAACAAGAGGCATATTGAGTACATCTGTTTTCTGGGAGGAGAGAAATCTAAGTCATGACCCTGTGTTCCTTTCAGACCCCAAATAAGATTCAAAAGTTTGGCTACATGCTTATAACGAAAATGCCTGAAAAGCAACCAAGCGAGCGATAAGAAAGAAGCTGGTTTTGCACTTGTAAAAACAATGGAAACAGAGAAAAATCTTATGATTTCATCTACTTGTGTAGAATGTGAAATTTCAGGTGTTCAATTTGTAGTTTCTAATAAAATCATATTTAAGTAATATAAATAATATAAACCCAAAGATTTTTATTCCTGTATTTTCACTAATATTTGTGAGCAGTTATTAAATAGTGCATATTCTTTATATCACTTTTTCTTCTCTTATGAAATAAGAAATGAGATTTTTTTATTTTTTAGACTACTGGTAGCTAAACTTGCTTAATTATGATATACAAGATCATGAAATATTAGATACTGTAAGAATTAAATTCAATTCATTCTCTTCATCTTCATCTCAGAAATATATAGTGGCAAAAATATATAACATCAAAAAATTTAATTACATCTCATCCACAGGATAATGAAATATGATAGTCAAAGCTGAGCTAGCCTGTTACTGGGTGCTGAGTTTCATAAAATCCTTTGGGTATACTGAAATGGAACATATTCCAACAACAAGCAAATATCATAATATTTACAATAGCTGTACGAAACTACAAATAAAGATGAAGTGTAGTAGTGATATGAGAATCTTCATTGCTATTTTGGTGGAGCACTCTCTGGAAATATAAGATGCTTTACTTACGAAGCTAGGATGAGTGGACTGCATTGTTGAGAAATAATTTTGTGTTTTAAAATGTAGTTTCTTATGAATGCTTTTCTTTATGAACAAGAAAATTTTAAGAAGTTCTGAAGTTCTCCTTCAACAAGCCTTGAACAGAAAGGAGCTTTCTTTTCTGTTCCTCTTATTAAGGATCTTCTTCCTCCCCCTTCCACTGCAAGTTGTTCTTTTTCCTCTCCACTTCTCCCGATCATACCAGCCCTTCTAATACTCTTTCCTCTAACGAGAGGCTATCTTCAGACAGTATTTTTTCCATCAGTTTCCAAATTCCTCCAGCTTCCTTTCCCTAGGTTCAGTAAGGACTTCCAAAATGGTAAATACTTTTATTTTTCCCTTTCTATATAAAATATCTTATATTTTTGATAGATACCATTGTTATATTTGTCTCAGAGTTTTCACCTTGGGCTTCACTCAGATTGGGAGGAGTAACATCTTAGAGGTTACTTTTTAAAGTTTAAAAAACCTTTTCTCTTGTTCCTTTAGAATTGAAGCCAAGGATCAGACAAGATCCTCTTCCCATTTCCCAGTATAACCACAACAGAATCTGGGAAAACTAAAAATTGTGGAAGAAGAATAAAGTCCAAAGACTCTTTTCAAGGCTCAAGTTCTCCCATTTTACATCAATTTACATTTAGAGTAGTATGTATCAAGCCTGAACAAGCAGGAGAAGGTTTAAGGACAGTAAAAAGTCTAACTTTTGGGTAATGCAGGGGAATTTGAGAAAGCCAACGCACAGCTGTGGGAGAAAGTGTCAGGTATTGCTGCCATATGGATAATAAGTATAGTTATGAAGACAAGTTGTATTATGACCACAGTCCCACAGGCATTACAAGTTGCAATAATCAGGTGAACCAGTACTCCATCTCAATTATAGCTGTAATATTAATAGGTTTCATTCCAGTTGGGAAAGATTAAGATCACTTTCATACTATTCAATTTGCACTCATATTCTCTTGACCTAGAAAACAAATATGGTAGTCTGTGTACTAACCACAAGGATAAAATACAAGTCAGGAATACAATGGAGAAAACAATTCTGAGAATGAAGAACTTACTTGTCAGTAGACCAGTGATATTTTAAAAACTGTAGTCGTTGGTTGGTATTTGCAGTTATTCTGCAGTCTCAAGGAAGATATCTAAAGGTGTTGAGTATGCTCTGAAAAAAAAAAAAAGAAGAATCAAGGACTTAGTAATTGTATAATCTGTCAAATATTAAAACAAAACTTGTCCAAAATAACTTGCTTTCCCATTTTATGGAATTATTAGTTCACAAAATATTTTTTTATTCCAACACTGAATCTGCAGAGACTTTATCAGCTTCTTCAAGTTCAACTTTTCAGATCAGGCTTCCTGGAGATCACAAACAAGAAGAGTAATTATTTAACTTATTTTCTTGCATGCCTACGTTTATAAGTTGTTCAAGTTGTGAGAGAAGAGTGAAAATGAAAGAGGTCTGGCTCTTTTCTGGTTTAATATGCTGGAATAAATAACTTTCCAAAACAGGCACAAAAAATCAAGTCTCTAAATGTCTTTTGAACTATTGACTAGAGTTTGTTTCTATCTTTTGGACTAGTTAATGTATTCGGCCTCTTTATTTGTGATCTAATAGCTGAGGATATCCCTTTGTACTTACAATATTTTTCTGCATTTCAAGTCTAGCTTTGTAATTTCCAATTTTCCTTAATGGACAAGACAGTTGACTGAGTTAAGGAGCCATCTCAGCTCCCCAAATTGATATAAAAGTGAAAGACTAGGAGTGCTTACATCTATGCAGCCTGTGAGGGGAGGAGGTAGAAGAGTTTGGAATGAAGGAGTGAAGTTAAGCCTGGGAAAAAGAAGGGGTAGAAGAAAGGAGTGTTTAATGTTGTCTTTATTTCTTACTATCCTACTCCATTTTTAATTAACAATAAATTAAATTAATTTTCCCGAAATTGCATCTGGTTTTTTTTTGCCATGACAGGAATCGGTGAGTTATCTCCTTATCTTTATCTTAACCTTAATCCATAAGATTTTTTATCATATTTTCTCCTCCTGTTCTGACGAGAAGGGGAAATGAGAGAGCAGATGGATGGGTGCCTGTCTGCTGGCCAAGGTCAATGTACCACAGCTATAAAATAATGTTTCCATTGCTGATCTCTCCAAGACAAGCATGACTAAGACTGGAATGGAAAAAAAAATAAAGAAAACAAAAACAAACAAGGAAAACTCTGCCTGTAATGCATAGGAATAAACAGAATTAGTGCGGAACAGAACTCTTTCTCAGAGAAAATTGCATTACCAGGAAATCTGCATACACCCCTAGCTTCTGAACTGTAGTGCAATCATAAATTTGAAAACAAGAGCTTGCTTTAACAAGTAAAAATTCAAACAACTTTTTTACTCTCCATGAAAGGAGAGTGCTGAAAACCTCTTTTAAAAAAGATCTCTGCTTGTGATATGATACTAAGGTCTCTTTGGCCCATTAAAACATTTTTGACAGTGATCATTGGAATATAACATAGCAAGTGTTTTAAAATCAAATATGAGACTGATTGACTTGCAATAATATATTTATTCCATCAGCACTTCTTTTATAAACAATTATTTAAAGTTCTTTCACAGCTAGGTTTTTACAGTCCAGAGGTGATTTATTTAATTCCAGATTTCATTAACCTCCAGAACTCCATCCTTGCAACTGTTATGATAGTAATAGCACATTTCAGCTAAGAAAAAAATTGAAACTCATCTCTATCCGATACTGAAGACCACGGGATGAAATCTCCATTGAGTTAGTACATTGAGGATTATGCATTAGTTTGGATCCCTTTGATTTTGGTCATGATATGCCTTATAGTGGCAAAATTAGAAAAAACCCTCTCAGATAGAACCCACTGAATGAACTCTTTCCTGAATGAGTTTCTTGTTAGAATTAATGTTCAAAATAAAAAACAACCCACTAAAAAGATGGGGTCCATGGGAAACATTCACACCACCTCAAATACCTGTAAAAAATCTCTTGTATAACGAAACCTAGAACAATATAAATTGCCAGTAGAACTGAGTGAATATTAAATTCTACCAACAATCTCCTGTTTACAGCCTAAAACGCTCTTGTAATTTAGCTGTGTTTTCATGGCTAAATAACTAAGTTCTTGTGCCCGTACCCTGGGAAATCTATAAACACACAGTGAAATTAACTGTTAGTTGGGAAAGAGCTTGGAAACAGCTTTATGAAAATGCCACCTAAATCCTCATCAACTGCCAAAAAATTAAAATGGTACATTAGGAAATATTACAAAAAGAACAGAAAACAGCAGAAGACAACACAATAACGCTGCCATAAAAATCCATTGCCCACCTAGCTTTTTGAATACTGAATACAGTTCCAGACATCTCATCTCAAAAATGACAGGATAGCAATAGAAGGATAAAGAAAAGGGTGACAGAATGATCAAAGGTATGTAATGGCTTTTGTACTAGAAGAGAAAAAAAAATAGCTTTAGGATTTTTATATTGGAAGATGGACAAACGAGGGAAAGGACTGTGACAAAGCCCCCCAAAATCATGAACAATACTAAGAAAATGAATAAAGAATGCTTTTTCAATGTATTTCATGAATAGCAGTCCCAATAAAATGAGCATCTAGTACGTCTAAAACTTGAAACCCAGGAAAAGATGCTTTCGAAAAAGATCATAATTAAACGGTGGAACCCATTGCCACAGGATGCAGTGGATGCTGCATACATATGTGGGCTTCAAAAAGCAGTTCACTGTTCCGGTAAAAGAAGCATTGACCAGTCTATATTTAACATAAAGATGCACAATATAAGCCTTCAGCCTAAGAAGCATTATGGAGTGCTGTGGGATGATACAAAGGGAAGTTAACCTTTGATCTGATTTAAATACAGCTGTCACAATATTCTTACTCGTTTTGCTCTGTTATTGCATTCTTGGTGATCTCTTGCATCATGCAGATGTTAGAGAGTGTACTGTGCCTCCAGCTACTGGGCAAGGAATTTTTTGAGGGCAGAAAATTCCTAGTTTCCCTGGTCCCTCTGTGCAACTTCACACACCAGGGTAATTAGAATAAATGAACAGTTTTGTTTTTGGAGACCTTACAAACCCAGACAGAGTTTTGGAAATAAAAAATGAATATTATAATTATAATAATACTCTGTACAGACCTGTGATAATCTTTTAGTGTTTTTTTTTTTTTAACTTACATAAATGAGCAACTAAGAATGGCTATATTGGATCAGAAGATCTGTCTACCTAAGCCAGTATCCCATCTACAACAGTGGCCAAAATATGAAGTTAGCTTTGGCTAGCATGACACATTAATCTTTCAGGATATTATACACTTTAGAAAGCCATGCAAATGTTTTTTGTTCTGAACAGACACTGAGTAATAACTATGAAAGGAAAACTTCTGGAGGAAAATCCTCCTCAGGCTCAAGTCCTTGTTCACTTCCCAGCCATTGGGATTACTCCAAGCTATGTCCCACCCCTTCTCTCACATGCTGGTTTTCACTGAAGAATAATATGGGCAGGTAGCAGGAGAGAATAGTGATAGCAACCAAGGTTAGTGATCTGGGCAACCGAGGCTTTGGGCACATATGCCCCACAGCCTAGGTGCCACCAGCACAACCAGAAATCTAGTCAGCGAAAGCTAGTCAGAATGTTTTCATCATAGCATTATAAAAGCATTTCCTGATGTATTGGGTTTGCGTGGCAAGGTTTTTGGTAGCAGTGGGGGAGGGGACATGGGGTGGCTTCTGTGAGAGAAGCTGCCAGAAGCTTCCCCCATGTCTGACCGGACACAGCCAATGCCAGCCGGCTCCAAGAACGGACCTGCCGCTGGCCAAGGCCGAGCCAATCAGTAACGCCTCTGTGATAACATAATTAAGAAAAAAAAAAAAGGAAGGGAGAAAAAAAAAGCTGCACACTTTGCAGCAAGAGAGAGGAGTGAGAAGATGTAAGAAAAAACAACTCTGCAGACACCAAGGTCAGTGAAGAAGGAGGGGGGAGGATGGGCTCTGGCGCCGGAGCAGCGATTCCCCTGCAGCCTGTGGTGAAGACCAGGGTGAGACAGGCTGTTCCCCTGCAGCCCCTGGAGGTCCATGGTGGAGCAGATGACCACCTGTAGCCCGTGGAGGACCCCACGCCGGAGCAGGTGGATGCCCAAAGGAGGCTGTGACCCCGTGGGAAGCCCGCGCTGGAGCAGATTCCTGTCAGGACCTGTGGCCCGTGGAGAGAGGAGCCCACGCCGGAGCAGGTTTGCTGGCAGGACTTGTGACCCCGTGGGGGACTCGCGCTGGAGCAGTCCCTTCCTCAAAGGACTGCACACCATGGAATGGACCCATGCCAAAGCAGTTCGTGAAGAACTGTCAGTCATGGGAAGGACTCACGTTGGAGAAGTTGGTGGAGGACTGTCTCCCGTGAGAGGGACCCCACGCTGGTGCGGGGGAAGGAGACCTCCCCCTGAGGAGGAAGCAGCGGCAGAAACACCGTGTGATGAACTGACCCCAACCCCATTCCCTGTCCCCCTGTGCTGCTGTGGGGAGGAGGTGGAAAATCGGGAAAGAGATTAAGCCCGGGAAGAAGGGAGGGATGGGGGAGGTGTTTTAAGTTTTGGTTTTACTTCTCATTCTCCTCTAATTTCGATTGGTAATAAAGTAAATTTGTTTTTTCCCCCAAGTCGAGTCTGTTTTGCCCGTGCCAGTAATTGGTGAGTGATCTCTCTCTGTCCTTATCTCCACTCACGAGTTCTTCGTTATAATTTTCTCCCTCTGCCCATTTTGAGGAGGGGGAGTGATAGAGTGGGCTTTGGTGGGCATCCGGCCTCTAGCCAGGGTCAACCCACCACACCTGAACAGAGCCTTTTACCTCATAGGAAGCATCAACCATCAGATGGTGGAACGGACAAGCCCTTCACTAGTAGCATTACAGTCAGAAGGGTAAAGTCTTTTATGAAATTGCATCAGATGAACATAAGATGGATATAGAGTTGAGGCAACCTTGCTTATTCATTAAAAATAATCACTTTATGACTACAATAAACAGAAAGTAACAATTCCACATATCCTATGTCTATGCATTTATCTGGAAAAAACTCTCTCTATTCCCCCATCATGAGCTAGATTAAACAGGTAAGATGAAGATCACTAACTACACAAGAAAGACCATTTTCTTCTCTTTTGAGGGGAGAAAAGGCAGTATTGTTACTTATTTCCACAAAATGAGAGTTTTGTTTATCAATGCCTTTAATTTTCAGTAGCAGTTGGATGCCAGACCTGAAGCTCCTTAGAAAACTGTAGCCTAAAGCCCACCTGCCTGAGTAGGCTGCACTATTTGAACCTAAAATTGTATGTAAGCTACTCTGCAGATATGTTTATGTCAACCTGAAATCACATATATGGACTAAATTTAAGCCAATTCCTAAGAGCTTTTCCCAGAAAAGGGAAACCAAGCTGAAGAGATATCGCAGAAAATGCTACTTTAACTATGCACATTCAAGCAGTGACTACTCTTGAGATTCATACTCTATAGAGAGAAATGGCAGCCATTCAAAACTGATGGGAAACATAAGAGGTTTACATTCAAAAAGGTGTGTCTGCATAATTTTCTTCAACAGTTTACCTAAATTAACATGAAATCATTATTCTGACCAAGCCAAAAGACTTCATTAAGCAGGCATGTACTTACCCCAGTGCCTGTCCATTTAATAAAGGTTACCATTTAGGATAACCAGACAAGTCAGAAGAACATGTTCCAGTGTCACAGAAGCAAATTGACATAAGCTCCGGGACATTACTGTGTTTACACTGATATTTGAGCTAGTAGAGTTGTGTTGGTCCAGGGCAAGGTATCCAAGTCCTTGACTGGCTAAAAAATTCCCCAATAAAATTTATTTATTTATTTATTTATTGGTGGAACAGGAAACAACAAAAACCTTTCCAGGGTGATTTTACTACTGTGGCATGAAGTGAGGCTGCTGGTGGGGCTGGAGCCCAGTCTGAGGAATGCTTGCTTGTGGAGCACAGTACATCCCCATTTCTGGGTTGATTAGGAAAGCACTTCTGCTGCGAGTGTGACTACAATGACTGTACTGGCTAATCCACTTTTATAGCAGTTTAGTGCTTTGTCTCCAGATAAGATTTGAAGAATTACAGTTCTCAGTGTAAAAAAGTTCCCAAGTCAACTGGAAACCCTGTGGATACAATGAAACAGCTCAAGGGCACCTGCAAACTATGGCTTAGTCTACTGGACATGCTACTCCCCCCCAACCATCATGTTAATCTCACCTACCCACTGACACTTAACCTTGGCAAAAAAATAGCTTTTTATTGTAGTTTGTATCAGACCTTCAAATGATATGAACTGTAGTATGCCTACAGAGTTTCCTCCACTGGTATGAGAATCAACATTAAGCCTTCTACTAGTCTAGCAGCCTTGCAACAAACACACCTCAGACAACATTAGTGTGCCAACAGCTCCTCATATAGTCCTGGACTTAGTTTTTGATGGAAAGAGGAATAATCAAAGAAGCAATGAAATGAATAGGAATAAGTTAAGTGGTAAAAAAAAAAGTACTATTTTTTGATAGCCTAATTCTTTGTGCTGGGTGTAGGTATCAAAGTGTTGGCAGTAGGAGGGCTGCAGGTGTGGCCTCTGTGAGGAGCCACATGGTGGCACCTCCGGGAAAAATATTTAAGAAAGGGTAGAAAATGCCACACAGGCAAAGGAGGGGAAAAATATGAATGAGAAACAAGAGGGAGCACCAAGCTCAGAGGAGGTGTTCCAGGCACTGGAGAAGATATCCCCTGAGACCTTTGGAGGACCCCACACCCGAGTAGACAGATATTTCCTGAAGCACTATGGCCCATGGGAGAGTCTGGAGCAGGGGATAAAAGTGAGAGCAAAGGAACAGTGGGGTGAAAGCGCTTTGTACTCACCATAACCCTCATCACCCCTACACCGCTGAGACGGGAGAGGAGTTGGGTGTGAAAGAATGAATCTGAGCCTGGGAAAGGCAGGAGGATGAGTGTTGTTTGAATGTTTGTCTTCTTGTTTCTCACTACCTGAATCTATTTTAATTGTAAGTAAATTAAATTTATTTTCCCCAAGTGGAGTCTGTTTTGCCTGTGGCAGTAACTGACAAGCTATTTCCTTTATATTAATGCATGAGCTTTTTCATCCTATTTTGTCCTCCTGTCCTTCTGAGAAGGGGGATAGAGAGAGCAGCTGAGTGGGTGCCTAGCCACTGGCCAAAGTCAACCCACCCCATCCTTGGGGCAGGCAACATGTTTATGCAACTTTGCTTTCAGTGAAAGTGCCCATACTGGCTTTACTGAACCTCAATTATATGCATATATTCCATACCTTCAGTTAACTTAACTGAACTGCTCTGAGCAATCCTTTTTTAGACAAGGAACAATTCTGTTCTCAGGGAGCATGAGGATGCAATACTACATTCCTACTATATGCATTGTAGCTAGCTTGTAAATGCATTATCCAACACTATTTCCCATTTGCAAATTGTTAATGAACAGATTTCTGCCAATGCATTTGTTAATTATGCATTGAATTATTTGGACAAAGCATTTGTAGCATGTGGGTTGTTTTTTCAGCTGTTTGCTATTGGCTATGCATTGTTAATAATTGTTTTGACTTCCACATTATGGTGTGGGAAGAATGATATTGTTCATGAATGGCCATCTCATAGTAACAATAATGTTTCTGCTTACTGAACAGATGAAAACAACTTTCAAAAAGACACAGGTGAATAAGGAATGATGGAATGACAAACAGCAAATAGCTACCATGTTAGTTTGCACCTGGAGATTGTTGTTTGCATGCGAGTACAAAATATTCGGCAAAGTGCTTCCTCATACATGTAAGTAAATATTTCTTAATTCTTCATTAAAGGAACTGAAATGTCATGAGACCAAATAGCTTTTTGGATCTAGCAGATGTTTTTGTTAGATGTTATTAGCAGTAGTGAATCAGTCCAGCCTATAAGATAAGTTTGCTGTAACCAACATGTAATCTGTAATACAAAGGTAGCCAAAACTGACAGAAAGAGTTTTGAGTGAAAGAGCTATGGGGGTAACCAATTAGAATTATTATATTTTCTGAAAATTTGGACAACAACCCAGAGTGATTTCATTTGCTTTAAGCTTCATCAACCCAAGTGCATTCTTTTTTTCTGATTTTCCTTAAAACCTCTGTACCACTTGAAAAGATCACATCTGGTAGGGTCAATGCGTTTTCTTTGCCCTTCCAATACCACGCACACAATATTTTTTAAGTCCCAAAGGCTTTTGACATTGCATTATAATAGATCAGCCACCTCTAATATGCTGAAAAGGCAAAAAAACCCAGACTCCCCAAGAGAGGGGAAGAAGAGAATCTGCCCTGTGGGTTCCCTATTGTCATTTCTTTTAAGGAGACAGGAAATATCACAGTATCTATGACAAGAAAGGAAAAGATTTCAAGTACCCCCAGCTGTCTCCTCCTTAATTCAATATGATTATTAAGTTGGTCTCAACTGTCCATAAAACACTGAGATTTTTTCATGGCTGCTGTGGTAGAGAAATCTGCCTGCTTGTGATGTGCTCTTCTGCTTTGAGCAGTGCTCCAAAATAAGTAAGCACATGAGTAATCATAGGCAGCAGACACTGTGTTACCTCATCCAGGAGCAAGCTGTTTTTTTTATTGAAGACTATCCTGGTGTGCAGCAAGATTCATGCTTAAACTTTTCTAATTGCCTCAGCTTAGTTTCATAAGGAAATGTAAAACACAAAGATATACGTGAAGAACATTACACAGTTCAGTAAACATTGCTTTGGGGAGGATGGACAAAAAGGAGTGCAGTGGTCAGCATAGTATACTTGCTTGACAAACTTGGACTGACAGCTAGGGAAAACCGTGCAGATAACAAAGAACAAGGGTTATTTCACTGACACTCTGTAGGAGATAACCACTTCCCTATGAAGTAGACACTAATCAGTAACAGTTAAGAACAGGGAATCTGTGAGGGACCGTGTCTAGTTAATCTCAACTTGGAAAATACTAGCACCTTTATTGTGCTATATTGCTCAGCAAAATATTAAGCACTTCCAGAGTTATAATTCTCTTCCACAGTACATATCAAAATCCTTTACAGGTTGAGAAATGATTTTACATAGACTGTAAAAAGAGGCTGAGCCACCTGCCTCAGGCCTCGCAATGAAAGTGGTAGAACGAGAAATAAAATTCATGTCAGCTCTCCTAGATGCTATGCAAGTTCCATCACTGCAGACAGACTTACACAGATTACCCATCTCTAACAGGTAAGGGCAGAGAAATGACATAACGTGGCCCATGTTACATGGGTGAGGCTTACTTAACCCTCATGGTATTGCATTATCTGCTAAACTGCTCTATCTCTGGAATTAGCAAAGGCTGATGAAACGGTGATAGTATCAGAAAGCAACTGAGAAGAAAAGTCTCACTGTGATTTGCTGAAAGTTACTGCTTACATCACAAAAGTGACAGCCATTAAAGTACCACTCTCCAGCAAAGAGAAACCTAACAATCGTAACATAAACATAACAATTTGCACAGCGAACTACAGGAGATACAAATATACTAGGAAGAAAAAATGTTAACATAGTATCAATGTAATAAACTATTTTTATTGCTATTATTTTTAAATCGATGGTCTCACATTAGAAAAGAACCTCATTCAGGGACATTCTCAAAACCATTCACATGATTAAAACAAGCAATATTTCACTTAATGTGGTCAGCTGACATCCCTGATGCATATCACACATTACCAGTTATACTGTTATGTTATTCTTACTCAGAGCTACAATACTTAAAATGTAATTTCACCCATTCAAGCATCAATATTGATCTCTGGCTACATTAAATATTTCCAGTTAAACAGTGTGAAAAATCCCACCTTTTCAGCTATGGTTTTAGTTAAGTAACTCAGCTGAAAACTACAAGAATAATTCTTATTCAATTTCCTCTTTCCACATACGAGAATGATTGTCAGTAATCTACTTTGTTCAAACAGTGATCTCCCGTAGTTTTCCAACAAGATGTAAGTGGAAACAAATAATTTTGATCAATCTACAGTTTATGCACACAATAAATAGCATATTGTAATCAGTAAGCAAATCTGTAAGGGTACAGTTTATAACAGCAAGTCATTTGCTTGTACTGCAATTTGGATTTAAGTTTTCTCATATCTTCTTAGCAATTTTACCTGCTATGTTTCCCAGAACACTGTGGTTAATCATATTGTCAAGGGCAATTTGGCCATGCAGAAGCACAGTGATATTTCTGTAATTTAACTTGCATGCAGAAGTCCACCTTAGATCAGTAGGTCCTCTGATCACTAAGTATGACCTCCAACAGAATATGTGATGCAGAATCCCACTTAGTTTATAAGTCCTTGACTATGAGCGTAAACTACTCCTTTCCCACCTGTATCCCTCCTTTCAACAGTGAAGCTGTTTGTTTGGTGCTAGTGTATGAAAATGGGATTCCTCTCACAATTTATGGTTCCCTCACCTTATATGGCTGCCTCTATCTCCTCTAAAGAGAAAATAGACAAAAAAGAAAAGGTAATAGACAAAGAAATGGCTCTATAGAAGGAAAGATGGCCAGAGACAGTGAACTCTAGAATTACTGCTGGCCAACTCCTGCTTCCAGCTCCAAGGTAGATTTATCTATAAGAGAGGGAAGCACAGTCCATTCCATCAGCCAGTTCATTACTGAAAACACTGAATATTTGGGGGAATGGAAAGGTTGCATACTGGAGAGGGTGTAGCTGATTATTTCAAGCTCAGGCACTCCCAGGAAAAACTGCAACATAAGCAGGGATTCAGCAGAGCTGAGAAAGTCTAAAAATTGTCTTGGGGGCTGAGCAAAGGGGTTTGCAGTATAGGCAATTGGTGGGTCAGGGGTTGAAGGACAACCCAACCCTCAGAGGAAACACTGGGCAGTGACCTACACAAGGCACAAGAGCCAGGAAACACCATGTCTAGGTGCAGCATAAACTCACTGGTGCTCACTGCTGCTGTCCTTCAGGAGAGCAGCGTGCTACTTGGGCACAACGTGTGCTGATGCAGGCAGGTTAAGCCCATAGATTAAATATTTCTTTGTCCCCTGTGCAGTTTGCATAAACTGAAGTTAGTAGGACCTTGGTTATGTCTAGCAGGCACAGTAATAATCTACTGTGCTTTATTCCACTTTTCAAGGAGGGACAATGAGGCCTAAGGGAAATCTGCCCCTTTCTGCACCAGTCTGCTGCCATTAAACCCGACGTCTTTGCACTTACAGCTGCAATAGCATCCCAGTCTATGGATTGAGACAGATGCTGATTTTTTTTATGAGTACCCACTGCAGTAAAATCAAAAACTCTTCAGAAACATAAAGTTCTTCAAATCACTGCTGTATTTATAATGAAAAGAGAAGTAAGTCACTATTAATATTTAAGTGTCTTAAATAAAGATTAATTAAGAACAAGGCAGGAAGCTGCCTTTTCTTTTTAAGCAATAAATTTTTAATTGCAAAGTATGTTTTAGTAACAAATTGGTGCTTAATGGAGATATAAAAGGCAAAATCTCAAGGTCAGAGATAATGATAAAATACCTGCCTATGCATCTGCATGTAGAACACTGTACTATACTTGAGCAAATATTGCAAAAATTAAGAGATATTATTTTGAATAAAATGTTAAGTTCTGTTAAAGTGTTTACCATTCTTTTTATTTACATGAGTTCATGTTCATATGCAAGAAAATCTCTTAAAAGGATACAAGTTGCAAATACCTACTCCTGAAAAATTTTCTGTGGCTGAAATGCCATTGATTAGGTAAGCAGGGAATGAACAAAAAGATGCTGTTCAGAAGAGATGAACACATCTAATTTTAACTACGTGGAAAAAGCCACATCCATGGACCATGAATATAAGCAAAGAGCTTCAGTTTTCCAGTAATCAGGTAATAGATAACAATGTTAGTCAGTTGAAGATAGATACAGGCATTCCATGTGCAACGTTATAACCTATTTTAAGGTGTTCTCTACCTGTTTGAAGAGAAAAGTACTTATTCTCTATTTATTTAAGATAAACCAGAACAGCACCGTAAATTCAGTTATTATCATCTATTCAGAGAATCTGGAAAAAATGGCTTTGGGCAAGGCATATTTTGGTTTTGTTTTAGCATAGTGCGTTGGTTTGTTTTGTTGATTAACACTTGCCCTGTTAAGTGAGCTTATTTTATTTATTTTCTCAATTGCACATGTAGGGCTTTACACATGTTAAGATATTGCTATCCATCCAGCTTCACAATGCTCAATTTTGAGTATTGGGTACTAAGCTAAGAAGGAGCAATGCTTTATAGACACCATGCATCGAATTAAATTTAATTCCTGCAATATTGGTTGCATAAAGGCAATTCTGAAATGCAGTTTTATAATATAATAAAACTGCAAGAAGAATCTTACCTGAACTGAAACCTAGCTCTTGATACAAAAAACATGGATCAAGCTGAAACCATGCAGTCTCCCTTCGTATGCGTGGGTCTCCTAGCATGCACAGGAAAAGCATAGCGTCCAAAGGAAAAAAATAAAATTCCTATATTCTTGCTTGGTCTTTGCACATTCAAAGCTAAGAATGTCAAGAATTAAAAAAATAAAGGGCCAAAGAAAACATCATAGAGTTTCTCCCAATTACTCTCTTGGTGGGTTGTTTAACAGGAAGGAGGCTTCAATACTTCAAGGAGAAAGATGAGGACAAATATTTTAGCAGGACCTGCAATAATAGGTCAAGGGGTAACAATTTTAAACTAAAAGAGGGTGGATTTAGATTAGATAAAAGAAAGAAATTTTTTACAATGAGGGTGGTAAAACACTGGAACAGGTTGCCCAGAGAGGTGGTAGAAGCCCCATCCCTGGAAACGTTCAAGGTCAGGCTGGATGGGGCTCTGAGTAACCTGATCTAGTTGAAGATGTCCCTGCTCACTGCAGGGTGGGGTGGACTAGATGACCTTTAAAGGTTCCTTTCAAACCAAACTATTTTATGATTCTTATTTTTTCCTCTACTGTTTTAATTTCCTAGAGACAACCTTCCAAATTTACTGCCACCTGCAGTAAGAGATTGCTATGATTTTTGGGTACTGTCCAGCCCTGCCTACCCAATACTTTATTCTATGTTTACAGTGGAGCTTTGCATGCTTTCCTCCTAGCCACTTGCTGGCAAGCTGGAACTGAGAAATTAACACAAGCAAGGGTGAGTGGTTTTGCTTTTGGCAACTTTTCAGAGTCTCACTTGAAATGGAAATGTTTAATTATTTTGTCTTGGGAATAAAGTTCCTAACCAGAAACACAGCAACAGCAGAGAATACATCTTCTTTCTCTGGTATTAGCATAGCTGATACCACTACAGCTAGTATAAACTGTTAGCCTCCTGTAATGCAACTGTACTAGCTTCTCTTTTCCTGGTGCTCAAGCACTGGTACTTCTTATGCTAACAATAGAGCATAAGGAATATCCTTTATGCCCTGCTGTCCCATGACAGAGGCAGGAACTCACCTCCTTCTCTGCAAACGTAAAAAATTCCTAGTGAACCCTAAAGCAGAGAGTACTGAAGTGATGCACTGAAGTGAGAGTTCAAAATTGAAAAAGTGGGCAGTTATATACAAGAGATTTTGAACTGCATGGTCACATCCTCAATTGGTAAAAATAACCTTAAGACCACTAATCTCAGAGCTATGTTGGTTCTCCCCTTGTTAGTGATGTAGCACAATTAAAAAAAAAATAAATCCAGTGCTGGGTTACCACCTTGATAAGCTTTGGTGGTCTGCATATTTTATAAAACAAGTTGAGAAAACAACCATGAGGAGTTACTGGCATTTTACATGCTATTCACCTAGAGAACCTGAGCAACTCAAATAGGATGTAGCCTAGGAGCTGCTCTGCCTTTCCACAGGGTGGCCTATACAACCTGGCAGGACAATCTAGGGTAGCCTCCACAGCATCTCCCCAGCTGTACATACATTGTGGATCAAATGATGCCTACAGCTTCCCCAGTATTTACCAAGGCAGCTTTCTGAACACCAAGGGACACTCTACCCTGAAGAAAGTATAAAATATTCTAAACATTTCTAAACACTAAAAAGAAATATAGAAAAAAATAAGATTTTTTTTCATCAGTTTTGAGCAGTGACTTTCTTGGTAGGTATATTGAGGTACAGACTACATTCTCAAGTGTTTCTTCAGCTATATCAATCTTTTCTTTAAACCTTGTCAATTTAAAATGATCAAGTTCTGTGATAAGGGCTATTTCTCACTGTCTACAAATTTGCTTATGTACAGCACAGGCCATAGTCTCAGCTGGACCATTGAGAAACAGATACAAATTGATTTGACATAATCTGTAAGACGGGGCTCTATTTTATTGTAATAAACTTCATTCACTTCAATATATTTTTTCTCTCCTAACAAATGTTTGAAGAAGACATCACACCCCCTGCTTTCCTCAATATTTTGTAGGTGTAAGTTTTTGATAGGGGTCATGTTTTAGGGATGCTTTATACAAAAATAAATTGATATTAATGGCATTGATCATTGGATCAAGGTATGTATTGATTGTAGGAAGAGTTTAATCTGTTTAGTTTTGTTAGATTTACAAGACCAAGAAAGAACGATCAGAAATGCATCTATACCAAGCAAGATTTGAAAATAAGCACCTCTGCTGGCAAATAAAACCACAGTATCTTTCAATATTTTTCACAAAGTTCATTTTGATTGCTTAATATAGTGATTTCATACCAGCATAACTCCATTTATTTCAAAAGAGCTATAAACACTGTGCTTACCTCTCCACTGAGGAATACATTTTCTACTGAGAATTCCCCACTGAAGCCCATAATTATGTGGTACCAAACCATTCTAGCCGAGTGCAGAATCAAGACCCACATGTGTTTTGACCGCCAGAGATGTGGTCCTCCACTTGCCCACACAATCCCTAATCACTAACTGACATTTCCAGTGATTTCAACTAATGATCAAATCTGGCTAAGAGAAATTAAAATACAGAGGTTCTTTTCGACAGTTGTATTCTGTCTACAGCACAAGTGAAACAAACACATCCCTTACCATTGATCTTTTTCTGTCATTTGAGCAGTGAATGTGTTGAAGCACTGCTGTAAACAGGATGGGAATACTACTGCTGTGCATCAGGAGTAAAACAAACAAGACAAGGCAGTAAAAAAAGATGCTTTCTTGATGAAACAGACCAAATCACAGCATGGAGCTTTATTACAGGATCTGACAGTAAAGCACTAATTTGCTGCTTTGAATGATGCAGATTCAATCAATAAATCTCTAGCTATCAGTGTAAATCCTTCAGGAAGACAAACTAAACCAGAAAATCAGAAATCAGTGTTCTATCCGCAGAACATTTGAAACATTTAACTTTTTACTGCTGTACCTTGTTTCTAAGGCTTTGAGTCCATAATAAAGCCATGCTTTATTTTAATAATATAAGCATATCAATGTTCCTGTGCTCCTATTCCTTTAAAAGATACTTTAGTAAATGAAAAAGATAATAAAACTTCAGTGAACTAGTGAACTATTTCTGCACAGCTTTGATTTTACCAGGTACTTCAGTATGTACCTTGCTCACAGGTCAAGTCAAAGCTGAATATGTTATGCTAAAAACTATGGCAAATCAGGGGTTCTGTATCTTGTATTCACAGTCCCATATACTCTGTGGCTTATGTAGTATATATTTTCTGAGCTCCCCTATTTGATTGGAAGAGAAACTCAGCAATGCTCTACTCTCTGGAACTTCAACATTTGCTTATCACCTGAAGGTGGCTATAAAACCAAAGGTAGTTATATAATTATGAATTAAAAAAAGCAACATCAGCAGCAAGATGTTCTAGGTGTTCTTCATTTTGAGACTGAATTCAGGTTTACCAACATAGTAATTTCCATCATTTGCTCCATGTTTTATATTTATGTATTGTCATGACTTCTCCCTTATGAGGAAAGGCTGAGGGAGCTGGGTCTCTTTAGCTTGGAGAAGAGGAGACTGAGGGCTGACCTTATTAATGTTTATAAATATGTACAGGGGGAATGTCAGGCAGATGGAGCCAGGCTCTTCTCAGTGATGTCCAGTGATAGGACAAGGGGCAATGGGTGTAAGCTGGAACACAGGACGTTCCACTTAAACTTGAGAAGAAACTTTACAGTGAGGGTGACAGAGCACTGGAACAGGCTGCCCAGGGAGGTTGTGGAGTCTCCTTCTCTGGAGACATTCAAGACCCGCCTGGATGCCTTCTTGTGTGATCCCATCTAGGTGTTCCTGCTCTGGCAGGGGGATTGGACTAGATGATCTTTCGAGGTCCCTTCCAATCCCTAACATTCTGTGATTCTGTGATACTTACAGATGGTGGTGGAGAAGGAGGACAGAGGAGAGAAGCTTCTAGTAGGGTTGTGGCTAGGGCTGGGAAGAAGCGGCTAGTATTTATGATACTTGGCATAATAACCATGAGGGAAGTAGAGTGCAGCAGAAAGATCTACACTTTTCCCGAAGGGCTCCTGTTTTCTATTATTTTCTTTCTTGACATGCAAGATAGAAGTTGATTGAAGTTCTGGACTGAGTGGGAAATTTGGTAAGTCCTTGCATGGATGATAACAGGAAGAGAAGATGAGAATATGAATCTTCTTTACTTCCTATTGAGATATTAATAAGTCCTTTATGAAGTAAAGCAGAAAAAGAGAATGAAAGGATGGGAGGGTTTGAGGAAGGAGTCAAGGTTACAGAAGCATTTTGAGGAGCAGGGTTGAATCAAAGCTAAAAAGCAAACCTTCCTGGCCAAGAGCACAGGAGAATGGAAAGGACAGACAATGCTTTGCAGTAGGAAATATGATGCCAATAGTGGTTTCAGAAAAAACATCCAGAGATTAGGTATAATTGTATTACAAAGCAGGCATTTGCAATCTTAATTCACATAGGTTTATTTACACCTTAAGGATATTCTTAAATCTGCCTCAGTTTCTAGAGCATCAGAACTCTAAAATAAATATACAGAGAGCTATTTTATAACTGGGAACCCTTCTGGATGTAGAACTCTCACTCTTGTTATAATGTTTTTTCACTTGAGACAAGATCCAAATTGAGGAGCACCAAGCCTTGCATTCAGATGACCCTTTTTGGTTCAAGTGTTAAGAGAAGATGCTACTGCACCATTATATCTCCTCCTCTCCCCTTCTACCCAAAGAAGGGGTGGGGGAGTGAGGGAAGGAATTATAGCCTCTGTAAAGGCATATCAAGGGAAAATGAGATGTCCTCACAGGACAGGCAGTATATTCAGTGTTAAGGGGATAGATGCCATTAAGAGAAGGAATTAAATAATGACTACAAAACTAAATTTGAAACACTTCATTCTATCATGCCAGTGAGAAAAGGAGCACCCCTATTACTACTAAGGAGAGACTCAGTCAGCTACATTTTCTGAAGCTCTTACTCTGTGCAGCACTTGTAAACCGCAGCTGTTGTTGTTAAGCTGCAAAGTACCTCTGTTCAGACAGAAATTAATTATGTAATCACCTGCAAAGTTAGAAATGATTAAGTAATAGCTATCAGTTTAAAAAGAAACATTTTTTTAAATTTCAAATAGAATCACCTCAACTACAAACTACTAAAACTTAATTTTTCAAAGAAAAATATTTTAAAGAGTTCACATTTTGTCAGTTACAATGATATCTTAAAATAATTTATTTGGAGAAGGGACACCTACTTTCATCTAAAGTTTGAATGGAGCAGACAATGAATTGCTTAAAGGAATAGAAATCCTCTTATACCCTTACTTGTTGAATATTCAGCCTCACATCTTCATGCTTTCTCCAGCCCTTGGCTTCATACTTAAGATAAATTTCACACAGGCACTTGAAATTACCCAATTATCCTTCTACAATATCCTTCACAAAATTATTATTTTCCATGATGCCTATAAATGCATTAAAGGAGATAGAAATGACCACAGGAGGTCATTTACCCATCTTCCTAAGCCAGGATCAGATTTTTCCTGAAGACTGCTGCAGTCTCTGCAGTGACAGAAGGTCTGCCTGGATCAAAGCAATCCATACCAGTACTTTCTCAATATTCCCTTCCCTCTTTCATACATTTCCTTTAAGGAAGTAAAGGACATAATCCTTTACTCCAGTCCACTGTGGAAATGAAGAACACCATTTCAGTTCCTGGTGAACTCACTTTAATACTAGACCATTTGCAGTGCTGACCATTTACTTCACACTGGTTTCACTACCACCTTTTGTTTCCCTTGCCTGTTCATCTTTTACTTAGGCAGTAAACACTTAATGTTAATGACCAACCTTTTGCTCTGTGTATGCCTAAAATTCAGATTAGACTTATTTGGTAGTATCTTTACACACATTTATGGTAATAAAATGAGGAAAATTTAAAAAGATTATAGTTGTCAAAAGATGAGAAAACAGCGATCTACTAATCATTTTAGAGAGTTATAGAGATAATGGATGTGGGTTAAGCAATGATTAGCAGCCAGTTTCTCTTTGCCAAGAACATTGCTAAACCAATCTAATTTCCTTCTACAGCATGATAACAGGCTTTTTAGAAGAGAAGGATTAGCTGCTTAGATTTTGACACTGTCTCATTTAACGTTCTTGCAAGTAATGTGAAGAAAACGAGGTCTGAATGAAATGTTCACACAACAGATACAAACAGGACTGAGTTTATCAGATTAGTTAATGAAGCACTATATGCAAAATCAAAGAATGGAATAAGCAGGGTTATTCAGGGGTCCCTCAGCCAGTATTGCCCAATATTTTCACTAGTGATGTAGATGACAGAATAGAAATCGTGCTTGCCAAGTTTGCAGACCACAACACACTATGAAGGAGTGCAAGGATGTTGAAAAGTAAGATAGCAAACAAAAATAATGTCAATAAATTAGGTGTGTAATTTGGAAACAAAGGGAAAAAAAGAGCATTACTTAGTATGAAAAAGAATGCGTTACACTATTCTTAGGCAGGAAGAATCAACTTGAGATGTATGGAATGGTGAGACTTTTAAGTAAGTTATATATATATGAAAATCAAGTTTGCTTCATATATGTAATTGGTGTGTAGGTGAGTATCAGGGCTGTGGCTTATGCAAGCCCAGTGGACTTCACTCATTTCTTAGTCCATTCAGGAACTTGCCAGCCAGTTACCTGTGTGGATGAGATAAAAGGACTGGTTTGAGACCAGGCACCAGCCTGAAACTATGTGATGGCCTGATCATTCACAGTCAAGTGTTTGACTGATGGGAATTTTGGCCAGTTTTGAAAATTACTTCCTCCTCCCAGGTCATGCTGTGTCTAGTCCAATAGCTGGATAGCTAGATGTGTTAACATTGTATAGCTGGATGTGTTAACATCCTGGGTGGAGTGTCCCAGAGACTGTGCTCAGTGGCTTCTGCTGCAGAATTTTGCATAGGTAAGATATTTGTAAGTAATCAATACAAATAACTCCTTGCAGGACTGGTCATGTAGGATGGTCCTTTATGTACAATTAAGATATTTAAGAGGTATTTTGTACGTAGTTAAGATATATAAATAGCACTGAATTACACAAGTGCTGGGTGGTGATTTTGGACCATCATCAGGTGGAGTATAAGAAGTGGGCAGATCAGTGGTTCAAGGGCCTCACCCCATGCTGCTGAAGATGCCGCTGCAAGTGCCCTTGCAATGGAAAGTTCTGTCACTATCAGACAGAGACCAACTGTTCTGTTCAGGAGATTTGACCCCCTCTCTGTGTATTACCCTATGCTAAGATCCTCACAATTTATTTCTTTTTACCTTTATCAAACACTCTCTCTGATATTTATGCAACAGCAGAATGGAAAACAAGTGTCTGTGCAAGAGTGAGATGGAAACAGGATTTAAGAATCATAGAGGATTGCTGTGTGAGTTTCACTGTGCTGTAATAAAGGCAAATTATGTCTGGTGAAGCACAATCTGCAAGAGAAATGAAATGATCCTTCTGCAGCTCTCAGTACAGAAAGACCCAGATGAGGCCCTAAGACTGAATTTGCTCTTCATGTCCGCAATGGGCAGGACAGGAAATAATGAGCATAGACCATAGCAAGGAAGATGTACATTAGAAATGAGGAAAAACTTTATTTGAAGGAAAGATCCTGAAGCTTTTGGACAGGCTGCCTAGATTTGTGGTGACAGCATTGCTACCACTGCCTAAATTGTTCCTTAAAGTTTCCAAACTTCTGCTAAAGATAAGCCTGCCACAGGATGACAGAATTGTCTAGGTGACTTTTTGTGGTCCTTTTCAGGTCTATGACTCTAACATAGTGAAGGAAAAAAAAAAATGTTTATTGACACAATTATTCCTGAAGTGTCTGAAGTGACTAAATACAGAATGGTGCACTACTTTCCTAGAAATAACACCAAAATTCGCAACAGGTGTGCTTCCTGATCATTTGAGTAACTTTACCCTTACAACCAGTAAAAATCTCTGTTCAGTTTTATCCCCAATTAATTCCATAATATGCAAAATGAAAGAAGGAGTTAAAACAGATGTTTCTATGTTACTAGTAGATCCTACCAGACCATTAAGTTCACTGTGACTGAAATATGCTGTTACAGGAGCTTCAATACCTCAAGACATCATCTAAGTAAGTAGGCATTTTTACTCCTAGACACATTAGCAGATGAATAACCAAGCTCATAAATGTGGAATGAATGAATAACTTGTTTCAGTCCCAGGAGGTAACACACAGACTAGATACCATAATTTTCTAGTGAAGAAGTGCCTGTTTCAAGGACAAGTCTATGAATTTCCTGTGGTGTGAATCAGTTCCATCATGATATGCTTACCTTTACTTGGGTCTATTTGCAGCAGGAAAACCCCTTTTGTTTAAACTGAGAGAGCTGCCAAATATCCTGCCTGTCACACAACACTCAGACATTTGGCAGCAGTGATGATGACTCCTGCAGCCTGACTATACAAAGGGAGCTGTAAGAAATGTCTTACAGTGTGTCCCTGACTCTGACAGCAGGAATCTGTCTCTAGCCTGTCCTCTCGCCTCCAGCTCATGCCAACAAGGTGGATACACCATACCAGTAAGGAGGGGTGGGCCTAAACTGACTCCCTTAGCTCCTTTCCCAAAGGGGACAGGGGCAGGGGAAAAAAGCTGCTGAGGAGAGAATAATTTCCCATCAGAGAAGCTGACAGACAGGTGCATTGTTCTCCATTCCCAGGAAGGCTATAGCAGACGTGAAGGTGAAATCATACCTTTAAACATACCCTTTAATCAACTGAAGCTGCTTGCCAATGACACGGTAGTTGCTGTCATTAATGAAGACAGAGGAACACAAGCCTCTGCGTGAGACACTCTGTGAAGATGAAGGTCCAGAGAAGGTCTGTGAAGTATATGCTGGTGCCTGTGGAGTCACAGATTTACTGCTCTTTATGCCCGAGAAAGCCTATGGCCCTGAAAGCACCAGCTGCACAGCCTGAGTCTTAGAAACCATTTCATACCACTATAAGCTCTCTTCCCTTGAAAGTCAGTCCCTCTTGAGCTCTTCCTTACCCATCAGTTTACTGTAAGAAGATTCAGCACCATCTCTTGCAACATGTTCCCTTCCACCTGCACCACATATTTCATTATGTCTAATATGTCCCTCCTTCAGACTTCTCTAGACTCATGTGAACACCATTTAAATTCCTTCTCAGAGATAAGCATCGTCCTTTCCCACACTGTCTGGAGGAATATAGCAAGCAGCATACCTTTTTAAATACAGATTCAGCCACTGAATTCTTATTGAATATTTATCACCTAAGGATACACGTGACTTTTAGAAAGCTACATGAGAAAAATAAGTGGATCTTGTCAGACTCCAAATTTTTTGAGTGGCTTGGTGCTCATTTGCTTTTAAAAAGTGACTTTTATTAGCAGGTATGCGTACGTCCCCCATTCACTAAAAAACCCCCCAAATCCCCACAGAGTCATAAATAAACTATGCATTAAGATTTAACATGTATAAGAGCCAGGTTTTGTGAAAAATTACAGCATTCAATAAAGAAAAAGAGAATTGCATCTTCGGAGGGTGTAATCATAAATTAATTAGTTCAATATAACTTCAAAAACATTTTAATAACAGAAACTGTAATACATTTATGACTTAAATGCTTTTGCTGATGAGAAACAT
Organism: Caprimulgus europaeus; assembly: GCA_907165065.1. The sequence goes on from OU015525.1 coordinate 68,346,798, forward strand.
TACACCTAAGACAGCACAATATAAAATAGCACCTATCAGCTGCTGTGTTATCTCTGGTGGTGTCCACCCACTTTATTGAGGAAAATTACAAATGAACATCTGAGAGAAGGAAGATGCTGTGTGTGGGTATTGATGCAGAGCCCAGTGGAGTCAGAGGACTAATGTGCTCTAATGGCACATGAGAGACTGAAGATTTAGAAGTAGAGATCTTGTTGAGGGAGGAAGGTTGTTTGCTTGTTTTTGCTAGGCTTTGTGAGTTTAGTTTTTTACCTGCTGATCTTTGTGTATTTTTCTCCAAGACAAAAGAAATCAGTTTTCTGAATGCAAGCTTTTTCAGAAAAAAAAAAAAAAATCTATGTTTTGCTGTCTATTCCCTCACTGATCTGTGTCACTCACTATTCCTCATTTTTCTGAGCTTAGAATCAACATCAGGCTCCAGTTCAGCATGGCCACATTCCTATTAATCAGTCTTTTCTTCTTAGGAGAAAAACATCTCTAGTATAACAGCTACCTATGTTGGTTCTTCTTATTACAGGCAGATGACAAAACACAGCAGCTGAGACTGTATGGTGTAATCTGACTGACCTACATTTCACTAAGTATCAACCTCTACAGGATTTAAATGCATCATTCCCTACTTTCAACTCATTTCAGCATTCAAACAAAATTTTTCCAAAAGCGTCCCCACAGATGAGGAAGATTTCATTTAACAGTCTCTGCCGTCAGAGCTGTGGCTTTCTCTGTTTGTTTACAGTATGTTATATGTTTGAGTTGAACGTCACCTAGCAACAGCAACACATCCCCTTTTTTTATTCTTACACCTAATGCTAAAAAGACCAATGCCTATGTGAAATTTGTTTCCTGTGAGTAGATCTTGTTGAAGGGGATGAAGTTACTAATGTTCAGTATTTTACAGGCATGAGGGAATGAAATGCAGCAAATAGAATAGAAATGCATTTTTTCTAATCAGTGTTATAATAAAATATTATTGTAACATATCTGAATCGTTGAAGTGCATTCACAAATATTAAGTGAAATCTCATCCAGAATGAAATTTGATTCATCTTACATTACAGTACCTTAGCTACAAATGAATACTGCTTTGTTCAAAGGATACGTAAATATATATACACAGGTACATGTGTATGTACAAGACAATATAATACCTCTAACCTATTCAACTAGATTCTTCTTAACACAATGATTTTTATTAAGAACATGTTAGAAAGGTTTTAACAGTGTACTAGCTAAAGGAACATTGCTCAATCAATGTTTCTATATATTGATCTACCTTTAAAATATCCTGCTGTTAAAATATGATTAAAACATCTCCCCTCCTCTACCAAGAGGACAGTCCAGATGGAGAGAGACAAAACCACCCTGGAGACTGGGCTTTTTTCTTCATAAAGTGTTGATATTAAAAGAATTCCTCTAACGAACAGAGGATATCAGATATTTGCAGTACGTTTGCCAATTTACAAGGGCACTGGAAAATATGAAAACAGCAGTGACAGAGAGTACATGCCTTGGCTGCAAACCAAAGCAAAGCTGGCTGATCTGATTTGAAGCCTATGAAGTTTGATAGCATCTTGTCTGCAGGACTACAGAGCAGGCTGTGATGAAGCTGCTCCCCTGGCACCACAGGTCTGCTGGGTGCACGCCATGGATTACCAGCTTGCAGCACTAACCCACAGCCGAGACTGGTGCTTACCATCCTCCTGTCAGGCAGAACTATGCATTTTCATTTTAATTTGCTCACAGTCACTGTAAATGCTAAAGCTTAGAGAAACCAAGGCCACTAGTGTATATCCGTTCCAGTCTTCTGCAGTGACTCTCATCATTGCTTCTTTTTGTAATGCAACTACTGTTCTCCACTGCTGCCCATTTTTAAAAAATTAGTATACATTTATAGCTTCTTAAAACAGATTATTTTCTTGAAGTCCTCTACAGTACACATTGACCTTCTTTCTTCTGATTGCAAGTAACAATTAGTTAGATTTAACATAATCTTAATTAAAGAAGAAAAAATCCAAATCACAATACATGGTGCTGATACCTTTATTTTAACCTGGATCTGCTCTTCTTTTCACTGACAACATTACTGCTGTTGTGAAGAGATGCAGTTCTGTATCTGAAGCATCTTGATCTGGAAAATAGTTGTGGCTATCCCTAATAATAAATTAAAAAATCTCTATCTTCTCAAAAATATCTATTATTTCTCAGACTCTGAGTGTCGAAAGTGTTATTCCAGAGCAGCTTCTGTGGGTATGTATCAAGATGAGAAAGCAAAATTGGGAGACACCATTACTACCCTGCCAATTACATTTGTCACGCAAGGCTGTGGAGAGGTACGTTCCCTGGAGAGCCAGAATTACACGTTAAAATCACTCAAAGGGGTCACCTATCACTTGATCCAAATAGGTGCTGAGAACTCATTTTATCAGCATGAAATGATCACAGCAAAAGACTGTTGATTAAAACTATCCTTCTCGCTATAACTCCCTACGCAAATGTAATCCAGACAGGCTGTCTTTAGCCCATAAACTCATACACTGGGAGAAAAAGCTCATGGTCTTGGTTCAAATCTCTTACAGCGACTGCTCATCACTGTTACAGATGTTCAGTAAACACCTCTCATTTTGAATATCCTTAATTCAACTTCCAGAATATTTTTTTAATGAAAGCCCCAAGCCCACATGACATGTGAAAATTAACGTGCTACGACATGTCTTTTTGTAGGGCCTGCCAGCCCGGGGCCCTGAGAGCTGCTCCTGCATCCTTGCTCAACATAGGCCAAACTCCGTTATTCATCAAGCCTTGTTTTTCACCCTGCCTTTGACAAGCCAAATGGCAATATTCATTTGTCCTGCCCCACCATCACAGTCTGGTTTGTAACCTAACTGCTCAGCTGTCAGCTTCACTGCAGGCTTCGTTTTATTTTAATAAAACTGTGGGAGTGAGACTCCTTTGTACAAGCGCAGCGAAGGCCTGGAGCTTGCCTAACTGAATCCATTGAGACTTTATTATTAACTGATCTTCAAGATCTACTTAAATATTAAGAGTTAGTGACTTGATTCAACACTAAGAATAAGTTTGATTTGGCTTTTCTTATTTTTTCCTTTTTGGGGTCAGAAGCACTGAGTGGTGTTAGTGCTCTGCTACTGGAAAGGGCCACGTACCCGTTACTGACCGCAGAAGAGAGTACAAACATACTGTACCAACACTCAGGACTAAAACCCAGCCCACTGATGACGTTCACAATTCTTATTAAAACCTTTATGTTGTAAAGCATTTAATTCAAACAGGTGAAGCATAATGAGGAATAGGAGGTTGGACATCATTAACACACAGCTAATCTTGATGGACTAATTACTTTTACCTTAACTTTCCAAACAATTAGTGTACAAAATCCAAATGTTTTAAAATAGCTTGCATATCCTGAGAAAAACTAGGCACTTGGGTTTGTCAGTCCTAGAACTGTGCTAAACTCACATCAACCCATTCACTTCCATTTCTCAAATGGAAATGCAAGCTCCTGGGTTACAAAAAGAAAAGGCTGACTCAAACTGCAGGAATACAGAAACCTTGTAAAATTTAATTCGTACAGCAAAATAAAGTAAAACAAGTATAACTAAATATACGGGAGACAACTAGAATTAGATTTCCAGGTCGGTTATATTACTGGTTCTGACAAGATGAATTTATCCAAACTTTTACAAACAGGATGTCTGATTAATCTCAAAACATGGTTATATTATTCTGTTCCACCTTTTGAATCTGATGACATTTCATAGATGGCTGCATCATTAGCAAATAGGTTGCTACTCTTAAGAAAATGGCTTTGTCAAGCTCAGAATTTAACAGAGAAATGCAGGTTAGACTCCGTGGCACCTATGTTTCAAAATTCACTATCAATCACCAGGTTAATGACTGCTTTAAGAAAATCAGAAGGTAATTGTAAGACAAAGTGCAAAATACCTGGGAACAACTTTTGCACTCTTTTATGCCCTGTTCTGCCCCACTGACATAATAAGGTTTCAAGGAGTAAGAACAAGGTTGAAATTATTTCCATTATAGAAAATAACTTTGTACAAAGAAAATGTCTTTGCAGGTTTTATTTAATTCCAAAAGTGTTTCTGAATGAAATTTTGGTCTGACTGACATTTTCTACTGGCTTGCATAAAACCACAAATAATTTCCTATCTTCTGCTTGTAGCAGGTTGCATATACAAGATATGTTATCTATTTCAGCTATCTGCAAGAATATTAAAAATTTTTCATATCTTCTTTAAAAAGTTAAAAAGTAAACTACGGTCTGATTCTACAGTCCTGATCTTGTGTTCCATTGTCTTAGACACAGTATATATTACAAATGCTAAATGACGACATACAATCACTAATTGTCTTTAAGAAAGGTTTCTGCCTTTTAAACACCATTTTGGAAATTGAATATAGACCAATAACAAGAGTGCTTGCTCAACTTAAATTTAATTTCATTTGCTTGCACTGCTATAATAAACAAACACAAAGAATAACTGAAATAAACATGATTCAAACCTCTCTAGGGAGGAGCTGATTTACCGGGAAGACTGCTTTCTGTGTCCTGCACTGCCCCTTGCTGGAGTATCTTACAAATGTGACAATGTAAATTCTAATAGCAGCACTAATTAAAACGTGTATCAGTTTCTGAATCACAAAATAATCCTAAAATATAAGGATTGTGCAATTTTATAATCAGACAATCAACATTTCATTATCACACATGTGGACTTCTTTTCTGTAAAACTATTGACTATTCCCATTTGCAAAGACTAATTTTAATCCATACAGAGTTAGTCAACACTGTTAGCTTTTTGCTTGATTGCTTTCTCATAAGAGATCGCTATTGAAAGAAGAAAACCATAAAATGAAACACACAGAAATGTTGCCACTTTACTGCTAATGAAAAGTTGCAAGGAAACCAAGGCAAAAAGATGCTTTCCTAAAAAGCATAACTTGTCTAAGATGTACAGTAAATGTGAGCATGAGCCATATACAGAAATGAGAATAAGAAAAAAAAAATCACACTTAGCAATATCTCTTACCTCTGAAACTTCCACAGCATTCTTATTATCCTTCAGAAATGCATCTGAAAAACTGGTGTCTCCTCCCTTTGTGTGTATTATTGGTCATAGATTAATTATTTTGTTCACTCCCAAAGTCACTGTAAGCTTGATAAAATGAATATACTTGAGTACCTGTGTCTGCAACTCTACTTTTCCAACTTTCTGGTTCTGGTGTGTTTGATTTCTTTTAAGTTTTCCTCCATAGATATTATCCAATCTTAAAACAAGAACACGTTTTCACAAAACTTTGAAAAGTCATTTGTACAACTGTGTATGCAAAAAAGCTGAATTACATGTTAGAAGCTCAAGGAACACTTTCCAGCATTAAAGTAAATCCTACTATAACGCATCTTCTAACCAAACTATTTGTAATATCCCTCGGCTAGTCATAATTTATTCCATTTGTGCTGGTATTTTTAATTGCATCCTACATGCATATATTAGCTTTGGAGAAGTTATTCTGTAGATCAGATTTATGTAAGCCCAATGCAAATAACCCTCTCCTTCCCTTCCAACAGGGACAATCCTTTGCTGGTGAATGAATTCAAGGGCTGAGCTTCCTTGAATTCTCTCTGTGAAACCACGCAGCCTTATTTGTCAACAAATAGTAAAGCACTCTGTGGTACACTTTGCACTGAACTGAATGACATCACTCCCCTGAAAGCCAGGAGCAGTGTAAGGGTCAAAATAACTAGTCTACATTTGAAATATTACCTTCCATTTAAAAATGCATAGGAGAAAAAAAATGAAGAGCCATAGGCAGCTAGTTACTTAAATGTCTCACTTTTAGAAGCTTGCAGGAAAAGCCTGAGGGAAGAACCTAGCCCTGGTAATACTGACAGCAAAGCATCTTCTGACTTCATCAAAGCTTTGATTTCACCTTCAGACTTTTAAACTGACCCAGGAATTTGGCCCAAAATATAATGGAATAAAGTGGCAAGGACAGGAATTGAACTGTACCTCTTAAATAATCCTTTGTGCTACCAGATCTATGGGTGGTGAGAAAACTATGGGAACAGAAAAGACTAAAAAATATGAGGCAATATTGGAAAAGAGCACCATGAAGCACCTGCAGTTCTTTAAGAACTTAGAAAGAAAATTAAGACTAAGATACTAACTTTGGTCTGTTTCTGTGTGCCATTCCAGGTGTTGATTTAGCCACTCTGCCATCTTGGGATGTGAGGGTGACAGAGGTCCTACACACAGTGGTTGTGTTTTCTTACTGTCCCCATCCAGGAACACATCGGGATGCATGAACAAAGCTGCAAACAGCTTAGGCTTCTGCCTTTTCTTAGCTCACACACCTCCTGCTACTAGAAGGAAGCTCAATGTGGCTATTTAAAATGTCAACTCACTGCCACAGCTGATTATACATCTGCTTTAGAATGGAGCGTCATCAAAGAAAAATAATCTTATGCACGGTACAGAGCAGAGAGCTCTATGTGAAAGCTAAATTGAAGCCTGACAAACCCTCCAAGACCCTTTTCAGCAAGTTTGCAGAAGAGCAGCATTGTGAATAAGCATCGAGATGCTACCAGAGATATAGCAAAACAAAAGGATGACAATAAGTCTCAAGGGTAAGACAACGTCTCTGCTGTGTTTCATCTGTATAAAATGAGGCAGGCCAACTCCCAATTTACTCATAAGACTTGACTGAGGGGTACAGAATAATAACATATTACTTCTATGTTTAACACCAGTGTAACTGTGGTTGTAACACTAGTTATTTCAAGCATCCAAATTTCAAGGATGCTAAGAAACTGGACAAGGTTCATAACAGAGTCTAGGGAATGATTTAAGAATTAGAAGACATGCCTTTTAGAGAAAGACTCCAGAAGGTTAATCTACTTAGCTCATCAAAGAGAAGGTTAAGGGGTTGGAACTTAATCATAGTCTCACATCTAATATGAGAAGCAGAAGTTTTACAGTAAAAGAGTTTATCTCTTTCCTAATTACCAAAGGTCCTGTGGTTGAAAGATGAATATAAATAAACTGAGAAAGTACAGAAGGCAGGTTTGTTTACTAATGTATTAAATTTTAACCAAGGAGAGTAATTAACTACTGAAAAAAAGTGCTACATTTTGTCAGTGATGTCAAATCAAGATTGATGCTTTTCTAAAAAAAACATACTGCACTTCAAGCACAACTATTGGAGACAGGCTGTGCTCTTTACTGAAAGATAAATAGCACAGTGAACTTACAGAAACATTCATCAACATATTGTACTGATAACTAGCGCCCATAATTTCTAAGTATAACAAGTCCTTTAGCTCAAAACTAATTCTACCTAAACCTGAATTTAAAAAGATGTCCACAGAAATCTGAATCACTAAAAAGACATACCTAGCAGCAAATAGTAGCTAGATTTAAATATATAAATTTAGTCACCTTCAAAAAACATATACACTATCCCCTTCATTAAGAGCTATGTTCTGAGAGACTGTTTTGCCACAATGCTCCCCAAATCATTCCCAGTTATTGATTTGCAATATCCAAGTAGATGAATGTGACTCTGATAAGGATGAGCGCTTCAAAGTTGAATTATTCTCTGTAGCTGTCTGACAGATAAGCTTCTGAACATGTCTGTCATTACTGGGAAAACACAATATAAAAACCTAACAGAGATTGCTTCCCCACACCCACCAATTTTGGTAATGGTAGAAGACACTTGCAATGTCAGTGGTTTTTTTTCTAGGTACAAATGAATCAGCTGTGTCAGGAAACAATTTTGTCATAACATAAATTACTTTTACATTTTCTCTTTGTTCTGTTTAGACAGGCCTATTGGTGAATAACTTCTTGTATTTATTTGTAGAAGTAGTCTACAGTGGTAGCATGAATTGTGAAAGATGTGTAACCTCTGGCTCAAGAATGTTAGGTTATATAAGATTTAGCTTATTGGGTGATTTTCATTAAATAAATAGAAACATAGAATAACTACATTGATAAGTGCCCCAACCCTTAAACTAAAACACGTTTGTATATTCCTTCATCTTCACCAATACCCCACAGGCCTAAAATTCACAAAGAAAAAAGTATACTCTTTAAATCATATTAGCTAGCACCTGGCAGTCCTTACATTAACCTGGATGTATGCCAAAATCTGCCTATTTACTCACTCAGATTAACTTTTATTATCTGCTTATTAGATCCTGAAAGTATTGATGTTCAGGTTGCAGAAATGTCCATTCCTTTTGTGTGTCAAGCTTGGAAGCATATTTTTCAGATAGGTGTCAGACTGACACTGTTGTCTTAACACACAATAAGTGGATTTTATTAGAGACAGCCTAGCACTTTCTTTGTTCATTTTTTTTTAATTAAGTTTCACAATTTGTTGCCCAGAAAAAAAATCTAAAAGTATGTTAGATATACGTTGTTTCTCATTTAGGCATGCACGTTATTGAATGCTTACAGTGTGTTTCGATACCCCCTTAAAGTTAATGGTGAGAGCAAGATAATTTTTTCCTCTTTGTTGTGATAACCAGATTAACATGCAGAAAGGTGCCATGAGTAGCAGGACAGTAGTATCACAACACAGAACTACCAAATGTTGATGTCCTATTTGAGTCTCTGGAGTCTTTCCAAAAGGAAAGGGAAATGTATGTTGCTATCGGGCTCAGAAGAGGTTCATGGTGAAAGTCTACACCCCAGATAGACTCAGAGAGATGGGCATAACTCCATGCAAGGTAAAACAGCACAGCACTAGCCCATGTAATGTATATTGTCCAAAGCATTCAGACACTTGTAGATCTGAAACAAGTCCATGTTTTGAAGGAAAATCCTTTTTTCTTTTTAACATATTGTGTTTCTTTTTAACATATTGTATTTCTTTTTTGCTATTGCTGTTTATTAATTTGACTTTTTAAGAAAAAAAATTTTAGTACTAAATCACTCAGTTTTCCCATATACTAATAGGCTAGCCTTATCGAGAGATCCATTAAAGCAGCTGGTACTTTATGAGCAATCTGCATCACTCCAGGTTAGTCAAAAAAGATGCCAGTTACTATAGAACTTGGGAAATGAATCATTGATTCCAAGCAGTAGCACTAAGAGCTTTAGAGGTTTAATGTTTTAGAGCTGTGGAGGTGTATGTTTGTATATTTCTAAACTGCTTAAGTCAGTGGGATGCAATATTCTAAGCCTTGAGGATCAAGCTTATTTTTAAAAGTTCAGGGGACAATAACAAATGCTGAGACAGGTTCTCTATTATTCTGAACTACATTTTGAAAGTGTAAGGTGAATTCAGAATATTTTTACATTAGATGGTTGGACTGTTACAGAAATTTTTATTTCAGATGTGCCTGGTAGAAATGCTTATATCTTCCTGTTTTGCCATATTTTGCTAATTTTTTTTTCATCAGTTATTGCACACACAACATAGCCTCACAGCATCATGGCAATAGTGGAAAAGGCTATTTTCCAAAAGTCAGAAGCCCCTTTCTGATGTATTATTCACAGAGGGATATATGGAGAGAACTGTGCAAAAGGTGAAGTTGTGAGGTCTATCTAGGCAAATTTTACCAGGTTAGTTTTGTGACTGAACTGGCTTGCTGTGGATGGCACTTAAGGTGACACAAGGAGAGTGGCGTGAGCAAGGCATTGGGAGGGAGGCTTTCAGGAGCAGAAGTTGCGCTGAGCAGTAGCAAAACAGTCAGTTTGGATCAAGCCATACCTTGAAACTATGTCCAGAAAAGTCTTTTTTCCTACTGTTTAAGTGAACTGAGTCACAGAGGAATCCTCCTGGGAGAGTTCAGAGACCACCAGAGTCAAAGCAAGGGAATACACTCTCTTCAGAGATACTATGTGGCAGAGTAGTAACATAAGAATATAGATGGATAGACAGGTAAAGAAAAATAAACATTTCATTAAGAGTTTTTTTTTTAATAGGTTTCTACTCAGCTGTACCCAGAAATAGAAACCAGAAATTCCTGTAAAGAGACGGCATCAGTAATGTACACAGAGGCTAAGCATCTTTCTATATAGAAGGAAAAATATGAAGTAAGTATGAATTTGGGTGTAGGGATGAAAATGTGTGAGTAGGTGACATTGCATACATTGTCTAAGCTACACAGAAAATAGACATACATCCTAGCTGCTTAAGAAGCAGGATGAACATATGTCTTATATTCTTTGTCTACCTAGTTACACAAATATGCAAATTTAAGAGCAGGTTATTGATTTTTAATTATTTATAGTGGAGATAGTACAACTAGTACACTCAAACTAACGCTTTTTAAAGTACAATTACTAGATAATAGTCAACAGAAAGCCCACATACAAATTTTTGTGCCAAGAGGGGCAAGCTCCATTTATGTATTCAAGCATACCATACAAAGACTTGTCAAAGCCAAGGTCTTGTGAGTAGTATGCTACCAGGAAACTACATTACAGACAGTAAACTAGTTACTACCTAGCAAGAAAGGTATCTGACAATACACTGTGAAGAAGCTTGAATATTGATACGCTATGTGCAAATCTAATAATGGGGGAGACTATCAAAATGTTCTAAATTTCAATAATACCTGTGCTAGCTGAATTAATTGAAAGTCTTACCCATAACCTTTTCTGAATATTCCCTTTCTTGCAATGTTCTGTTATTTCCTTGCTTGTTAATGGAACAAGAGATAGAAATTTCCCAAGTGACAGCCTGCTCTGCAGGCTTGCTTGTAAACACAGGAGAGTACATTATAGCTATCCTCTGTTAAAGTTATTTGTTCTGTGAATACAATTTGCAGTATTCCTGACCAACTCAAAATAACCTCAAATATGGGGGGGAGGGGGGTGTATTATTAGAAAGGCAGAAAAAAAAGCATTTTTTTTTTTTCTTTGAAGGAATTATTGAATTCTTGAAAGACCTGTTTCAATTTTTCTAAAACTTCAGTAGTCTGAAAAACAAACACTTGGAGATTCTGTGTTGAGAGCTATAATGTAATGGAATAGAATGATACATTGGCAGTGAGAAACAAACATTTCATTAGGAAATTTTCTCTGTAAGGTTTCCATTCAGCTCTACATAGGAATACAAAGTAGAAAAGCTTGTAAAGGGAGAGCATACAGTAATGCACACAAAGGCTAGAGATCTTCAGTCTAAAAAAAGTTCAGTTCAGCACCTTAATTCCTCGTATAAACTTTCAGGATGAAAATTCTTATACTTTCAATGCAATGGTAAAGGTTATCCTGGAGCCCTGCAATTCAATCACAGCTCATTATTTTAGTTTGGTGTTTCTGGTTTACATTGGTGATGGTCTTAGGTCTCAGTCTTCTAATGTAAGGCTTTTCTAATCTTATGAGTAGAAAACTTGATCTAGAAGTTTTTAGTCAGAAAGAAAATTCCAGTACATAACTTTTAAATTGACAATTTAAAAAGTGAAAGTTAAAAAATAATAAAATAAAAATAATAAAAATTCTGAAAAGAATACTCCATTATCAGACAGCAGTCTGAAATGATGTGGCTGTGTGCACCTACTGATCTGGGTGTTGCAGAGAGCTCTGCTTCTGCGTGTGGGTGCGAGAGAGAGAAGAGCATGCTACTTACTGCCATAGAGGGGGACGCAGATGGCAGGGTCCCAACAGAACTAAAGACTTTCGTGTGCCCTTCATGTGCTCCATGTGTGCATGCAAGCACACCATAAACCAAACTTGCTCAAGATGTAACAAGTCAACATGCATCACTGCATCTACCTTACTATGAATGGCAAGTTTGCACCTGCAACACTATAGTGTAAATATTAAAAGTCAACTGCTATGATACAATTGTGCAACAGGGTTGAAAAAAATCTCTACCTTACACAGGACATGCAAATATTCCTTCAGAAATACACTTTTTCTTCCTGGTGACAATCTTTTGTAAGTTTTAGGGGCTTTGCTTTTAAGGGTTTACATTTTTTTTAATTAAAGTGAGTAGAGTAGTATATGCACATATATTAGCTTTCAATATATCAATGTTTGTTTGTCCTAATTTTTAGCAGAGAAATGAGTTAATTTTAAAAATAAGAAACACGACAAAAAGTTTTCCTTTAATCCAGTAGGAGATCTTTTGCCATTCTCAGAAATCCTACTATATATGGGTTTAATTCGCAGTAGAAGCTGTTTCAGTTCCTTCTGAGGTGATTCTACAGAGGAATAATGGGATCTCTGCTTCACAAGAGGATAGGAAACATGGCACAGGAATGTTCTGCAAACCCAGAGCAGTGTTATGGTGCTAGCAAAGCAAGCAGATTGAGGTGGTTTTTTTTTTGGGAAATCAGTTTTGGTCCCAATTGTTGTATGTTTAAGGTGAAACTTGTAAAACAAATTAAAACTGGAGCATTCTTATACAAACCATGAATCTTATGATTTAACATTTAGCCGAAAACTATTAGCGTATAAACCTCCAATGGCCAGGAATGATGGAAAACCTGCTTAGCATTACCTGTTGTGCATATTCTTTTGGTATTTAATCCTTTCCTATGTTTCCTTGCTTTCACTGCCTTGGGTTACAATATTAATAGTCTTTTAATGAAGCTTGCCTGTGTGAATTAAATTATACTTGGGTTCTGAAGGATTCAGATGCTGAATTATGTTTTCTTTTTTTTTTCCTCCCTCTAGATTACTTATTTTCCTGAGAAAAAAATGCATCTGCAAGAAGGTGTTGCCACTTGTTCTCAGATGCATGAAGAAAAGCTTTCAGAGCAGCACTTGGAGCATCCAATTTAGATAAGGATAAGTTCTATTTGGAAAATTTTGGAGAATGCTAGGATAAGAAGGTTATCTGCTGAACAGCTGAATGGAAGTCAAGAAAATGTAAGCAGCCTCCACAAAGGATCGTTGTATCAGAGAGAGTGTGTTAACAAAATTAATAAGAACCTGCTATTCAGAAACATTTACAAAGTTGTTGTACCAGATAAGAAAGAGCTCAAGCTCAGGAGTATATCGCCTATAAAACATGATTAGACTCCTTAATCTTACGAGTGATTAATATTTACTCGTGAGCTTTTAAATGTGTCTGAAGATTTATATACATTTATTCCAATAATTCAAGATTTGACAAAATACTGATACAGTTTGTAAGCCTTCCCTTGTGGAGTCACAGCTGAACTGGCAAAGCAGCCTTCTGCCAATACAGCTGACAGTCAATGCATCGTCATATAAAAGAAATCAATAGAACATTTATTTTTCTGTTAGAATCACTGCTGTACACCAGGGCTCCTGCTGCAATGGGGAAGGTACCAACCAGAGGCTCCCCGCTCCGCACCTCAGGTTCCTGCTGGGTGTCCCTAGTAAAACCTCGACACATAGATGAGGCCTCAGCACAAGGGAAAATGTCTTAAACAGATAGCTTAATGAGCAAAGAAACTAGGAAAGCCTGGTTTCTGGGAGACTTGGGGCATTGAACTAACCTGCTAAGGAGGTGCAAGCTCCCACATGAACTTCTCCCAGGCTGCCAGCAGTGACGAGGCTGCCTTCTCACAGGGGAGTCTGTTTCTTCATAAGGTACCAGGAAACTATCAGAGGCTCCACTTTCCAAAACAAGGATACATGAAAGTGGTAACTGTGTAAATTAACAAAAAGAGTGGAAAAGTTACTGACTATACTAAATCCAGAGGAAATTAGAGAAACTGAACTCACTGACACTCCCGCTGTTGTCCCCCAAGCAGGATGTAGTAGCACTTCTAAACTCCTACTGATAAAACTATCTTTTCTTGCTTCTTCGATTTTTATGGTTTTTGGAACTCATTTATATCATTGTTAAAACAAGCATATGATATCTAATTTTCAGAGAAAGAAAAGCAAAAGAAATTATCTAAAAGTTCCATTACTAGTTCTTACTCCAAATTAGGACACTTCACCAGGTCATATGATCTATACTCAGAGTTGCTCAGATCCTTTTTGAGAAGGAAATACAGGATTGCAACCATGAACGTCCAACTATGCTCCAGAGATGATGCATTTCTTCTAGACCTCTCTGACCAAAAATAGTCAGTACCTTGGTAGTTTTATGGTATATGCAATAAGAAAACAATGAGATCGAGTTGCAAACCAGAGACCCTCTCAACAGTGTTGCTACTTCTAAAGAGCTCAGTTCCATACAAGCAGAGGAACTTTTGCTTTTTTTTTCTTTAAATACCATTTCCATTTCTGCAGTATTCTATTTCACTGGAGTTTCTTGCCTCATTACTAGTGGTCTTACTGTAACACTTTGCAAAGTGTGAATGCGTATCTGTGGGCATAAAAAGTGCTAAAACTTCAGTATCTACATTTTAGCAAATGTTACCTACAAAAAATATTTTTCCTTGGAGACAGTAAGAGTATGTTTATGTAAAAATAATCTTCTGGAAAAAAGAAATGGAGTCATTTTGATGAGATAACGTCCACCTAACATTAAATATCTACAATGCAGATGTCTACAACCAAGCTAGTATCCCACAGTTTCTCTAGAGTCAATGAAGAGAAATAAAAGCTTGTAAGGTATGATTTATGTGACTATTTTTAAATACATAATTCAGAATGGAATTATTTACATCCTAGAAGTGCTTATTAAGCTCTGTGAACTAAAAAGGTGCTCACTGAAAAGCTTGGCTACATCAACATTTACACTGTAAACATTTATTTTTTGGCATTGTGAATCCCACCTTCTGTAGAGCAGAACAAGTAGGGAGGGGAAAAAAGAAAAGGAAAAAAGTAACTCACAAAGCAAATCTGATTGGCACAGCTGTGCCTTGAAGGGCTAGAGAGCTGGCAAAATCCCTTGCACTTCTGTGACTGTAATGCACAATTTCCTAATTTGAATCTTCCTTCCACCTACAACTGGATGCTGTTGATTTAATTTCACACAGATACTAATTCATTAAATGATCAATTTAATCAACTAGGCAAAATCAATGTGACTCCAACTGCAAATTTGATTTGTTTATTGTCCTAGCCTCTTGTAATCAGTTTTGTAAAAGAAAAAAGTTTCCGTGTTAATTAATTTTTACCTATGGGCTTGCCAAATTTCCATAAAATGCTCCTGCCCTCAAAATGAAACACAAGTTGTAGTCTTGCAAGAACAGATATAAAGCAACTGGTCCATTTGCCATTTTGCCATTCTTTTAAATACATCAGTCACCCACAGAAGTTCAATGAGTAGCCTACGGAACTTCATGAAAGCACGTTGAAAGGATAATGAAATTCTCCCACCAACTTCTTGCGAAACCAGCAAAATGTGGCACAGAATTTGTCTCACAAAGAGAAGAAAAAAACTGGTCTAAAAGACCTACCACAGAAATCCATCTTGTGTTTCAACTGGTAAATATATTTAAACAAACAGAGAAACTTAGAACAGAGCACTGTAGCCCTTCCTTCTTCCAGACCATGAAATGATGCTGGAGAATTTTTTGCCCTAAAGTTTCGTGCTCTCAATTTCCACTACTCCAAATTACAGAAGCTGCTTTACTTCCTGTACAATAACTCATGAGAAAGGGAAGTTCTTAAAGGGATAACAGAAAACAGGGCAAGGAGGTACTGAAAATTAACTGTCTTTTGTCTACAATTGACAGATTAAAGAAATCTAGTTTTACATACCCTGAAATACAGAAAAAAAACAACCAACCAAACAAAGAACCAAACCAAACAGAAACCAACTGGATTCCTTAAAAACCAGGGAGAAATCTGAGCCTTCTAGGGGAGAAATAGCCGATACCAAAGGATACTGAGTGCAAGTGAGGTGAGACCTGATATTTTCAGGATTGTTCCACCTATGTTTATGGTCCCTCAGCATCAGGATACTCAAGGTAAGAGAGAAAACAAGCGCACTTGTATGCAACAGTTGTAGCACCAGCTTCTTGCTACACTGTGTATCAGTTCTGTGGGTTTTGTGCACAATCATCAACAAGAAGGTTTGCAAGCTGCACCCACGGTACATGAAGAACTTAAAATATATTGAGGTTGTCATACAACCTGATCTGGGCCTTCAGCTGCAATTTGCACAGTATTTGCTCCGAACTGGGCACAGGAATCTGTGAAATTCCTGTGGAATTCCTCAGGACCCTTGAAGCCCCAGAGGAAATCGGGATAAAGGAGTTTACCTTGGTGACGAGAACTGGGTTAGGGATCAATTAAGCAATCTGGACATCCATAAATCCATGGGTCCTGATGGGGTGCACCCATGGGTGCTGAGGGAGCTCGCAGAAGTCATTGCTAGGCCACTATCTATCATCTTTGATAAGTTGTGGGGAGGAGGAGAGGTGCCTGAGGGCTGGAGGAAAGCAAATGCCACTCCAGTCTTCAAAAAGGGCAAGAAGGAGGACCTGGGTAACTATAAACCGGTCAGCCTCACCTCCATCTCTGGGAAGGTGATGGAACAACTTATATTCAGTGCAATCTCAAGGCATACCAAGAATAAGAGGGTCATTAGGAGCTGTCAACATGGGTTTACCAAGAGGAAGTCATGTTTAACCAACCTGATAGCCTTTTATGAGGACATAATGAGGTGGACAGATGATGGTAGAGCACTGGATGTGGTTTAACTGGATTTCAGCAAAGCATTTGATACCATCTCCCACAGCATCCTCACAGCTAAACTGAGGAGGTGTGGTCTGGATGATCAAGTAGCAAGGTGGATTGTGAACTAGTTGATAGGAAGAAGTCAGAGAGTTGTGGTCAATGGAACAGAGTCTAGTTGAAGGCCTGTGTCTAGTGGAGTCCCTCAGGGGTCGGTACTGGGACCAGTACTATTCAATATATTCACCAATGACCTGGATGAGGGAATAGAGGGCACTGTCAGCAAATTTGCTGATATTATAAAGCTGGGAGGAGTGGCTGACATGCCAGAAGGCTGTGCTGCCATCCAGAGAGACCTAGACAAGCTGGAGAGTTGGGCAGGGAGAAATTTAATGAAGTACAAAAAGGGCAAGTGTAGAGTCTTACACCTGGGAAAGAACAACCCCACATACCAGTACAGGCTGGGGACAGACCTGTTGAAGAACAGCATAGGGGAAATGGACCTGGGGGTCTTGGTGGACAGCAGGATGACCATGAGCCAGCACTGTGCCCTTGTGGCCAAGAAGACCAATGGCATCCTGGGGTGCATTAGAAGGGGTGTGGTTAATAGGTGAAGAGAGGTTCTGCTCCCCCTTTACTCTGCCCTGGTGAGGCCACATCTAGAACATTGCATCCAGTTCTGGGCCCCTCAGTTCAAGAAGGACAGGGAGCTGCTTGAGAGAGTCCAGCACAAAGCCACCAAGATGATTAAGGGAGTGGAGCATCTCCCTTATGAGGAAAGGCTGACGGAGCTGGGTCTCTTTAACTTGGAGGAGACTGAGGGGTGACCTCATTAATGTTTGTAAATATGTAAAGGACAAATGTCAGGAGGATGGAGCCAGACTCTTCTCAGTGATGTCCAGTGGTAGGACAAGGGGCAACAGGTGCAAGCTGGACCATAGGAGTTTCCATGTAAACATAAGGAAAAACTTTTTAACTGTGAGCAATGGGACACTGGAACAGGCTGCCCAGGGAGGCTGTGGATTCTGCTTCTCTGGAGACATTCAAAACCAGCCTCGATGCCTTCCTGTGTGATCTTATCTAGGTATTCTTGCTCCAGCAGGGGGACCGGACTAGATGATCTTTTGGGGTCCCTTCCAATCCCTAGCATTCTATTATTCTGTGAAATTGGTTATGATATTACAGCCAAAAGGTAGCAGAGGTTTTTGTAGACCTCGTCAACAAAAACACATTTTTTACCCTCTAAAATGAGGCTTTGACACCAATAAAACTATTCCATTAACTAACTAAGCACTAACTAGAACAAATAAATCATAAAGTGGCCAATAATAGTCTTTGCCAGCATGCTAGCTCCACAGTGATAAATAGTGAGACAGAAATGGAGGACAATTGTATTTTTTTCCAGTTTTTACTCTTGTGAGTAAAGACATCAAAAGAGCATCACCCAAAGGCCAAGCAACATTTTCTAGCTCAAATTCTACCCCCAGCAAAGAAAGATGCAAGTGGAAACATTTTTCTGGGGTTCACTGCTGATACATCAGATTTACCCATGCATTGCTGATCAAAGCTCAGCTCTGAATATCTAGGATCAGCGTGTAAGGTATTTATGCACACAGCTGATGGTTGTACCTATTAAAGCAGCTCAATCAGTGGGCCAGATTATATGAATATGAAATTGCCTAAACTAACTGCATTAATACCTGAATGGGTATGAGGAAAGGCTGAGAGAGCTTGGACTCTTCAGTCTGGAGAAGACTGAGAGGTGATCTTATCAATGTCTATAAACACCTGAAGTGCAGGGGCCAAAGGGATGGGGCTGGGATCTTTTCAGTAGTACCCTGTGACAAGACAAGGGGCAATGGTTAAAAACTGGAACACCAGAAGTTCCAGACAAACTTAAGGAAAATCTTCTTTACTGTGAAGGTGACAGAGCACTGGAATAGGCTGCCCAGAGAGGTTGTGGAATCTCCATCTCTGGAGATGTTCAAAACCTACCTGGACACTTTCCTGTGCAACCTGGTGTAGGGACCCTGCTTTGGCAGGGGGTATGGACTAGATGATCTCCCAAGGTCCCTTCCAACCCCTACCATTCTGTGACTCTGTGGGATGAGGAACACATTGTGTTGGTATAAGGGACTTTTACATCAATATGATGTTAGAGCTTTCCAAGTAAAAATATTTTGATCCAAAAAGAAAATAAATCTCCCAGAACAAACAAAAAGCCCTTATGCTCAACTGAAATAGTGGAAACAGGAAAAACTGTCAGACTTTAGTGATTAGCTTTGGCTGTATTTCTCCTCCTCATAGGTTTTCTACACTCACACAGAACTGTGCCAGTTTTTTAAAGGATAGAAAATACAACTGTTGTTACTTAATTTTTGAAGGCATACAAAAGAAAAGAGAGAACAAGGAAATGAAAGTCTAAATCACTAGCTGGATTAAAGCAAGCTGTGGTCCCCATGTTGTCCTGAGCACAGACACAGCTTCTTGGTATTTCAGAAAGAAGGAAATTAGCTTCTGACCTTGCACATGAAATAGCCTGGGTATCTAGTAATTACAAAAGCAGCTTATGATCTTCTCTTTGATCTGAACTGATGTGGAAGCTTGGCCTGTCTTAAATTCAGTTTAACATGGAAATTCAACAAGAGAGGTTCCCTTCTGTCCTTTTCGCATCCATTTTAAATCTAATTCATAAAGCAATGCCCTTAATCTGCTTGTAAACTTGCTTTTAACTGTCAGACTTGAGTAGCTATCGAGCAAAATGATTCACATTTCAAACAACTGCTTAACAGAGTATTTACTCTAGAGATGTGACTGCATTCAAATAAGGTATTCCATCTTCACAGGCAAATATTTTTAAATCTATATAATTTCATAAATGGTTTTTAAAGAGAAACTAAGTGTTCCTCAACCACTACTCCTCAGTAGCCACCAGGATTGTAACAAATATTGGCAGAAAAAGAAATGCAAAGTAACTCTGTCCTTCAAAGCCTCAGAAGTGTCCTTGTTTTGTATTTTTACAGCAGTAGCTAATAGCTTACTTGCTACTTCCTCCTTTGTGTCATACACCTGACTGTCTTTTGTCACTTCTGTGACAGGTACTCTGTTATTTAAGCATATCTTTCCCTTGTATCTAACATAAGCACAAGTCTATCTACAAAACTGAAGCTGTGCCTTCTCAAGCAAAACTCCTGTGAATTTCAGTGAGAGGATTAAGTCCTGTTTGCTGGCTTTCCCAGTGTAAAAGCCCTCAGCAAAAGGAAGAAACATGCAAGCTTCAGCGGGAATGTCCTACCCAAGACCTGTGTCTGGCCATAGGCAGAGACAATACCTCTCCCAGCCTGCAAAGGGGACTGGGGACTGCACAGAGACTTTATGGGACCCTTGAGGAGAGACGCATGAGAGCCTGAAACTTCAAAGCTCTTTATACTTCTCAGCCAGACAACACAATGTCGTCAGGTCTTCAAGTCAAAGTCTTCAAAAAAGCTGTACTCTAGAAAACAAGGTGATCTGATCTTCAAAGTCAAAAGTCAGGTTCATCCATGAAGGTAGGATATTATTTTTTTTTCAGAATCAGAGGACTTAATTAGTTGTTTCAACTCCAGGCCTTTCACCCTTGGTTGGATTCTCCAGTCTATATATCAGCAGCTCTGTTGAGTTGGTCACTGACTTAACTGAAAGTACCAGATCATTAAGATGTGCCTGACACTTTTTCACTGCAGAATTAGCTCCGGTTAACATATGTGCTGTTGATAACTCGGGTCCCATTCATGAAAAAAATAGCCACCAAAGAAACAGCAACTCTCATTCAAGAATAATTACAGTCAACTGGAGTTAGCTGGCCCATCAGTAGAAATCAGCTCAGGAAACACACATCAGCTACTGACACAGCTACTCTGTATTGCTATCGTGTTAATTCACAGGGTGGCTTTCCTCATTCAATCCACATTGACTTGAGGAGCACTAGCTTGAGTGTACGCAATTTAAACTAACTCTTTAGTAAGGACAAGTCCTGTGAAGTAGCTTTTACCATAACCTTATAACCTTTCTGCCAGCAGTTCCTTATCAGAAATTCCTTTTAAAGAAGAGCTTTTATAACCACTCTTAAATGTAGTGTTGCACAGGGCAAAGCAACCAACCATCTGGCTAGGTATTTTAGCATGCTGGACTAGCTGCTCTCACCTAGGATGGAATAGAGTCACAACAGAGTAATTTTTATTTCACTTATTGTTTTATGTGCTTTGACCTCCAGGTTTTGTCATTTTTATCAGAAGGACCTATTATTATGAGTGCTTTTTGCTGGCCAGTATAAATCCTTGGCAGCCAGTCCCCTCAGCCTGACTGGAGCAGTCAATCTGCCAGAAAATCACAACAGTATCATGTGCTATGAATATTTTATAGTTTACTTAATCTAATTGCCCATTTCAAGCCCAAGCATTAAGGTCACACTGGTCACACCTGTTAGGATATTTTGTCCTCTATGTGACTGAAAAGCAGGTTAAAACTCAGAACATTCTCATATCTCACAATTCAGTTAAATAAAGGTAAACTGAAACTAAGAAACAGATGAATTTACAAGTTTCTCCAGACCGCAGAGCTATCAAAACACTTTCAAGATACCTGACCTTTTTTCACCCAGCACACATATCTGTCAGGCACTTTATGAACATACTCGGGTCTGGAGCCATGCAGTGCCCATCTCAATCAGTTTATGCAGTGGCTTCTCTGGTACATGCTGATGGGGCAGCCTGAAAATTAACCTCTGCTTTAACATGGGACGTCCTCAGATTCAAAGTCAAGCTCCTGTCAAAAGAAACACTAACCATAATAAAAATTTACTTTAGCAGCTTCTCTTAGGATTTTTGCCTCACAGGACCTGATTTGGGTACCAGCCTCTGGAACTCGGGACAATCCCAGTACACTATTCAAAATGTAAATGTGAAGTTTATCCTGCACTGGATTTTCCTGACTTCAAGCTATATGAAGAAATACCTGTGCTATATAACCCTCTCAGATTTAACATTTCCTATGCAGTTGGCAGAGTTATATTCTTTTCTCTTTCTGGTGAGGTTGAGATAGTTTCTGCATATAGGAGTTTGAGAGCAAAACATGTATCAAGCACTGATATATCAGTAAAGATTCTCAAGAAAACTTTAAAGAATTCTACCGCAGTAGGACATCCCCCCCAAATGCAAGTACAAACAAAGTGTATAAGGCATATTAGGGACAAGCTTGATGGGTAGGGAAGAGATCATGTAAAATCTTGTCTACCATCCTGGGTAAATGAGCTTGATTCTGGTCCTCTTTTCCTAAGAGAAAATATGCAGGACTGGAATAATTCAAGTGGCTTTGATTTAGCACTGCTTCTGGGTTTTACTGCTTATGATAAACATGCCTTCACAAGTACATTTGTGTTATTCCCTAGTTCCAGCAAGAGATACATGATGTCTGTGACATGCATTGCTGAGGCAATGCAGCAGGTGATTAGAGATTCAGATGAACTCATCTTCTTGGTGCAGGTTGTTCTGGTATTCCACAAGCTGTGATCGGAGCTGCTGGGTAGAGACCAGGTTTGGATGGCCAGTGGTGCTCTAAACACTAAAAACAGTTAGGAAACCTGTTATGAACTTCTAGAATTTAGCATTCTGGTAAAATAAGATTATTACCAGCAGATTCAGAAAAGACGTGATATTCTTCTGCCAGGCAATGGCTGCAGTAGCATTTGTGTCCAAGAATTCTCAGCTGTCAGGCATTGATGTTTGGCAGGAATCCTTAAAAATCAAGGATTTGATTTCCTAATAATTTCCATGTAGTTTCAAGATATATAGTTAATTTCAAGCACTTAGAGAAACAAATAACCTCCAATACTGCTGTGCAATAAATATCAACAAATGTATCCAGTAGGGTAATCAGGCCTAAGTATATCTAGCATAGAAAACAATTTACCATATTTATCAGCATATTACTTCATACACTGTCATATCCCCAACACGAGCTTTCTCTTGGGATTCACCACGAAAAATCAGAAAGAGCAGGGCTGAATAGAGGTGGCACCACAGTTGGATAAATCCCAAGCTGTCAGTAGAGAAGTATCCTGAAGTAGGGATGCTGTGTACATGACTGATCTATTATATATTCCAGGAAATGGTGGTTTATGCACATTCTGAATTTCCTGAAAATAAGTTGCTTTGGCAATGTATGGAAAGTACAGATTAGACTGCTCTTCAACAACACAATACCTGGCAAATACAATCTTTTAGAGCAAAGAAAGGCACACAAATTCACACACGCAGAGTGGTGATTTTGCTTTTGGGCTAGGTTTCTGCTGCAAACACTCTCCTACTATAATCTTAAAAAAAAAAAAAAGGCACAAAACATCTATTGTTCTGAATAACCTATAAATAGCAAATAATTTTCAATAATCAATTTCAGTGGTCTATTTTTTTTATTGACACTTAATAGGATGTAACTTCTCCTCACTATTTTTTGTATACTTTAAGGACAGAAAATGGGCATCTTGAAAAGTATTGCTGAATAAAGTCTAAAAAGTTTTTTAAGTTTCTTTTTATTCTTCCAAATTTTTATGCATAAGATAGAGTCATAATTGCATGCCTTCAATAAGTAATTGCACCAAACACAGAGGGCTCAACACGTACCATTTTGCTATTCAGAGACTGGGCAAAAACATTTTTTCCCCCACCTTGCCATGAATACTTCTGTCACTTCTTTATTTTTTCCCCATTGTGTCAGACACTTTCTTCAATTCATTTCAGATTCTGAGCACTGGAAGATTACAGAGTACTTGTGTATCTGTGTGTTCACTTCTTTTCCTTTCCTGGTATTTTTAATGATACACTTATTCCATTTATTTTAATAACAGTAGAAAAAAAAATAACTTCAGTATGACTACCTCTGATAACTCGGTGATCTGAATTTGTCTGAAAATCTGGTCTCCTCAAAAGCCGTTCTCATGGTGTGTGGGAAGATTCTTGGTGAAAATAAAGCTGCATATAATGTTTTGTAATTTTTTGCTGTTTCTTCTGCTGGTGGATGACTTTGATATGTAATGCAGTAATGCACAAAGGATATTTTTGGATATGTTAATTACAGTCAGCTTTTTAAAATAAAGATGGAAAGTCCGCTACCTGGTTCCCCTACGATAAGGATCTTAGTAAGTACCAGAATGATTTGTAGAATACAGTTACAGGTCTATTCCATGTTCCCAACTGTAATGAATCAAATTTAAGACTGTTTAAGCATGTTAGCCTTAAAATGATGTGAAAACACTTGGCTGCATCTAGAATGTAGGCAATACTTTTTCTAGGAAAAGCTTTTATATATTTTTTCTTTTCAGGAAGAAAAAAGCCTTTATATCACAGGACAAGGTTTTGTAGCTTGTTCTTCCTTTTAACAGCCAAATAGAACAATGGGAAGCCCAATGATGGTTTTGTCTCTGTGGAGGAAGCTATATGCCACATAAGCCTTACACTACTGCATGCATAATACTCTGATGAGATAAGATGAAACAAAAGGAGGAGCCTGTATCAGTCAAAATCTGTGATAAAAGCTGCTACTGGTAGGAAGCGTTCAGGTAACTTACTTGCCCAATCTCTTGACCTGGAAATACTGGACACAGATAAGCTGTCCTGTCTCCAGATGTACATGAGAAATGACCATGTCAGTATAGGGCCTTGACCATCCAGACAAAGTAGCAGGCTACCTATACAGAGAAAGTAACCCACTCCATTCAGCACAAGCCTGCATAAAGTCATTCTTCCACTATTTTTCAAGTTTTCCTTAGCAGAAATACCTGAAAAATACAAAGCAATTTAACTTCCAGTTAAATTTTTAGCAACAGTAATACACAAATTCTAGCCCTACAGTCACTGTCCTGCAAAACATATGTGTAAAAAAGTTTTATGTGCTCAATCAGCTGAAGAGTCAGCAGTGGTTGCACAATGGGGGATACTTCCTACTTTCTTGTAAATAAAGTTATAACTTCTTCAGTTCAAGGAGCTTGCATTAGTGCTAACAAATGGAAGTGTTGAAGCCGCTACTTTTGTGGCAATCTCTGTATTTACCAGATAAGTTACAAATATGAGAGAGCACTGGTGTGCAGTTTTAAAGTGTGTCCAGTGGGGATATCTGCCTACTAGTGACATGAACCACTGCATATTTCTACTAATTTTATTACGATACTAAGCTTCTACACTACAATACTGAGCTTCTACATGAGACGTGTCTGAAAAAGAGATTTTACTTTTGAGATATACTTCATGTTTATTGAAAATTTATTCAGCATCCTGTTACTTCACAAACAAAACCATGTGATACTCTTTCACATCAAGTTTCTTTCTTTTAAGGCAATCTTATGGTAAGCAACTGTGATATTCTTGCTCTGATTTTGCCCTGAATGTGTAAATGAGCCTGAGTGTCATAAAACCAGTTTTGGGTTTATGGCAAGTGGATAGATTTATAGACAGTGACTGAGCTGTCTCCTGTCTCTATTTCAAAACCAAGCAATGTGCTAACAGTAACAGTGGACGGTTAGAGAATGAAAGGCAAGCATACAGGATATTAGCATCTAATTGAAGCCAGCTAATCTAATCTAAGTCTCAGTTTTGAAGACTTAAATGGTTGCCCTGTTCTTAATATGGACACTTTGCAGGAATCAGTGTGTTTTGGGTTTGTATGTGTGTGTGTGGGGGGGGCCATCTTTTTGGTAGTGGGTGAAGGGCCACCTTGTGAGAGCAAAAAGCTCCCCTGGCTCCAAGGCAGAGACCCCCCAGCCCAGGCTGGGCCAATGAGCACTAGAGAAATGCCTCTGAGAACCCATATTTGTGAGGGGAAGGACTGTCTTGAAAAGAAGTAGGTGGGGGTGAACCTGGAGGAGAGGCCATTGACCTGAACAAAATACAACCATCGGCCTAAACAAGGGACAGACAAACACAGAGATCTTCATTGCCAGAGGAAAGAGGAGGAAAGACAGAGACCCACACCCAGTTCTACGGTATGGAGTAGGAGAAGACAAAGTACCCCGAAGCCCATGGAGATTCAACAGCAGAGCAGAGACCCACATGTAGGCCATGGAGGACTCCACGCTGGAGCAGAGAAGTTGAGCCTGAGGGCAAATGTGACTGGAATTGGGACCCCAAGAGTTGCTCAGTGCCAGAGTTGGGGTGGACCCCCAGAGTGGGTGGTGAGTCTTTAGCCTGTGGATGTCCCCATATCGAAGCCGGGAGCTGTGTCTGAAGAGCTCTGTGACTCCATGGGAAGCTTGCTTTGGAACATCTTGTTCCTGGACTTTCATGCTGGGAAGAGCGGCAGAGGTGAACTAACTGAAACCCCATTCCTTGTGCTGCTGTGTGGGAAGGTAGAAACATCAGGAGCAAAGTGATTTGAACCCAGAAAGAAGGGAAGGGTGGGGGGAGATGCTGTAAGATGTGGTTGTTATGTCTACTCAGATGATTTGAAATGAATTGAATTGAATTTTCTTCCCCAAGTTTGAGTCTGTTTTGCCCATGACCATCACTGGTGAGTGAGCCGTCCCTGGCCTTCATTCCCAATCCTGAGTGAATGCAGGACCACATAGTCCCACTGTGGGTCAAACCTCCAGATAGTGGAAAACAACAATATTAATAATTCAGCAAATAAGGCAGCTGAAGAGAAAAATAGACTGATACATTTGCATGTTTGTTACAGAGGACCTGAGCTGCTGTAAATGGTAGTAAATTACATGCAGTGTTTGAGAATCAGTACTGTGCATCAAACTAAATGTGAGACAGTAGCTATCATTCTGATTAGACAGTATCTGCTGTGGGTGCTGAGCACCTGAAAGTGAACCTGAAGCAGTGGATGTGCAATATTATGCTAATGAACATGAAGAATAAAAAGCAGCATCAGCCTTGGGTTTCCAGGGCTGTTGCTTCTTGCCACTGGCTCTGAATACTGGGCAGTGTTCAATGGTATAGTAAGTTAGATGCTCAAGGACAGCTACTCTCTCACCTATGATTAAAAAAACATAGTACTTTCTATTTCTGACAGGTGATTTCAGACTGAAGGCTATATATTGTCCCTTTGATACTGTATGTCCTTGGTAAGATTTGAAACTCAATTTCACGTTTGTTTAAGTGGAAGCAGTGGACCACAAATACATCTGCCCTTTACTTCAGCAAAGGAACAGCAAAACCTTTATTAATCAAATACAAGGAATGTTAAACACTGACTATTAACTCAGAGTAAATAAGCTACATGATTACATTCATCTTGGAGGTCAAGCCCAAAGGGATTTGTCAGAGACCATTTCATTACAGGCTACCCTTCTGCCCTGCTGCACTCTTTCCCCTCTTCAAATAAAGCACAGAAAGAGACGGGCACAGGCCATGTGGTGTCCATACGGTACATCTGCATTGCAGCATGAGGATGGGAGCAGTAGCTCTGTACAATTTCAGGTAACCGGGTTGGATTGTTTAGCAACAACAAAGTTGCTCTCAAGGATGAATAAAGCCTCTTCTCTCTCTGCAATGAGAAACTTTTATTTTCTCTCCTTCCCTGGTCTGGTCTGTGCCAAAAGCACAAGAGTAGAGAAGATGGCCAAGACTCCCCTTTACTGAGGCCTCTGGACAGCAGGCTGTACAGAAGACCACGAGATAACTTGATACCCTCACCACTGTCACCTGCTGGGGTGGGAGGAAGGGCTGAGCAAGTCAATAGGCCAAAGAAGAACCAGGGTATCAAATACATGAGTAATTAATCTAATTTTGGTGAACTACCTCTGCAATATGCTCCTAGTTGGAGGTTTGAGGGAATAGCAGAACTTATTCTTATATGAACAAATATTTTATTCCACATGTGTATAATACATCCACATGTGTTTACAGAAAAAGAAACACAAGAACATAGTAAAAACAACTATAAGTTTTCCAAAATGTGATTACGTACCTACTGATATAAACTTCTTTAATGCATTTGCAAGCAATCTCATATGAAATGCATATTCACAAATGCAATGAGTAAATTTCTCACACTTAATTAGCATGACAATTTCTGCACCCTCTGATAATCTGTGAAAATTACATTACAGATTTTGCAGCTGATATGAAGACATTACAGTAAAAAACATCCAGTTAAAAATATGAACTAATTATATAATGAGCCTTGAGAAATCAAGTTCTCACTTGGTACGTCATTGGTGGTATATCAGATATCTACATTAGTAGTACCTAAGAGCACTAATCTGCTCTATAAACATTGGTGATTAAACTTAATAACTAACTCTTAATTCTGCTGAACTGAGTATCCAGGATTAGGTGTTTGCAGATGCCTCCAGTGCTTGGAATGATTCATCTATGTCAAACCAGGACAGGCAGCTCCCTACAGCACATATTTGTGTTTTAGAAGTGTATCTCAAACTATCCATACTGTAAATCTTTCTTGCTTTTCCTTAGCTTGTACACGTTTTAATGCTGTACCCTCTGTCCCAGCATGTATTGGAGTAAGTTATTTTCTGTTACTCAGATGGAAATCGGGGGAATCTGTGCCCATGTGCATGTGCTGCACTCTTGAGATCACAAGGGCTATCCCTACCTTATCTAACTGTGCACACCAGTAAGAGCAGCTCCATGGAGCAAAAATTCTTGTAACTGGAGATCCCACATCTACATTATGCCCATTTTGCAGTGCTTCAATTCAGGCTACCCCTGGCATGACTCCACTAACTGAATGCATGTTTTCAACTGGAACATATTGTGAACACCTCTGGATCAAATCTTCCGCTTAATTTCCTCCCAAAGGAAAGTAGCTCACGTGTTCTGAGATGGACCCGCAACGCAAACACAGCATATAGAAAGTTGGGAGACTTGCATCAAAAGTGCCCTCCTGATGCAAACTAAAAACCTAATGTAGGCATAACCCATTTGATCAAATCATGCTTATGCTAAAGGGTGAAATTATCTTTCCGCCATCTCACCTTTCAGGAAAGCTGAGGAATTACCATGGCTGGGAAATTCCAATATAATCACAAAACATCTCCTAGAAAATGATAATGTATTACTTTAACGTGCAACTGCCTTTCCCACAAAAATTTGTGTAAAAAGTGACATGCTTTTGCTGAGTGGCCTCCCTAGATTTAATTGTCCAAACAGACATAAAAACCTCTTCTAATCTAAGATGACATAAGACAAGATTTCTAAAAATGTATGTTCTGATTAACTGTTCACTTGCGATATATGCTTAATGGTAAAGAGGATTTTCTCTTCTGGTCATGACTACTTTGCAGGGTCAAGGACAAACAAAATTAGAGCACATCTCTGCATATGTTTTTGCCTCTTTAACTAACTACAATCAGAGTGAAACCTGGAGGGTCTACTAGAAGCATCACCAGATGCTTGGGTCTGTCAAGTAGACAGGCTTCATAGTTGCAGTTAGCTTACAATTAGTATGAAAAATATTCAGTGCTCTTTGTGTTTTTGTGTATGTGTTTTAAATTGATTTACTGGGCTTTTAAAACTGGTAACTATTTTTTAAAATGAAAGATTCACACCACTGTCCACATCTATGAAATTAAGATCTTCTCCATAGGAGAACAAAGAAAACTATGAAAAACTGATGAAAAATGTGAAGTCCCTTCATGTAAGTATTATATGGAGACTGTCTTGCAAGAGGTAAAGCAGTTTGTGATCAAATTTATGTAGATTAAGCTGTACGAACTACAGCTTCTGAATGAAATTGTATATGAATTTAAGATGCTTTAAGTTAAATAAACTGACTGCTGTAAATACTTCATGCAGTATGGCAATGGAAAAGACTCGGTGCACTCGTTCACCTTATATCAGTGTTTGTAAATATAATGTACTTTTTATTCGCTCTATGTTTCCTTCACAGAAAATGTGTGTGCAAAACCAAAATATCTGTACACATCAGAAAGAAGGCAAATTGATAGAGGACAGCTACACCACATCATCATCACAGAGCTCCAGTTCCAACTTATTCCTGATCCTAGAAAAAGACCTAGGATACACCTCAAAGAGACAAGCCTGCAAAATACCTGGGAATGAGTATGACTCTAAGAAGCACATGTTTTGCTTTACAGTGCGGTACAAATTTTCCCATATCCAGATCTTTTTAACAGATGCTGTTCTGTAAGTGACACACTCTTGTCTGTCTGTCCCTTCTGACAGGGATAGCCACTGTCATTTTGTACTTCTGCTTCTCAGGTCCAAGCTATTTTTGTCTTTCAAATTACCTTATTAAAAAGTACAATGTAGTTAAATTAATAGAGATAATTCCAAATCTGCACTAGATGCTATTGTGTCTAGAAAGAAGAGTTTTCTTCAAGTTTGTCTGTTTTCATTTTGTTGGTGAGATGAGAGATGCTTACGTTCCCCCTTGCTCATCCTGCCTCCCTTGTAACTCTAAAGGACATTTCCCAGACTCTGTAGCTGCTCCAGCCTTTAGCTACTTAAGAGCATTCACGTGATTATGGATTTCCACCGATAGCTGCTTGCCAGTATTGCACCCACAAATGAGCCAATAAAAGAGAACCGTAAGACACTGAACAGAAAACTTACAGAAGTAAATTAGGTAAAATTCAGAGGTCAGTCTATCTAAGGAATTTCAACATATGTGTGTGTGTGTATATACATATATATTTACTTCTTGTTTCTTCACCATCTGCAATACCTTCTTTATGATACTCTCCATTCAGACCCTAGAAAAATGACTTGCGTAGTTCTCAAGAAGATTTAGGTGCACATCTGAAGTTTGGGAAGGCAGAGTTACAACAGTATGTTGTCTTTTAATTTTGTTTCTGCTGCTGCTACAGATAATAAATTGAATTACATAAAATTTGATGCCCAGGAGACACGAACAGAAGAGGACAAGCCTGTAATAGATGTTTCTGACACTGTGCTATCAGATTTTGACATCAAAAAGAAAAAGCCTGAAATAAGTTTAATAAGACTACATGTTCCATTACATTTTCCTTGTAATTCTTGCAGAAAATATTGCCTTTGAGACTCTTCCAAGAACTAAGACGACTAATGATATATTTGATCTTAAGTTTATTTCCCTCTTTGGATGTTTTCTTTCTACCTCCTTTCACATTCATTAATGCTGTGTTAGTCAAACACTTTTGGCTATTGCTGCCTGTGATATTTCTTTTGAGGTGAAATTATTCTTCCCTTTCTTCTTTCCATTTTCTCAGTAAAATTAGGAGTCCTTTTGGAAAGGCTAAAATTTCCTTTAGACACATCTGTTATGCTCTTTAAAAATAGTTTCATTCTAGAAAGGCACAGGGAATAAAATGAAACCATAGTGCAGTCAATGTAGCCTCACCACTGTTGAAAATGGTTAAGTCATCCGTACTATCCATAGTGTAGCTCATTTAAATATTTTTGCCATTGCTATTCTGTTTTATAAAATAGAGGGATAGAAGCTAACTATATGTATGGAAGCTAACTTTTTGCTATGTAGACAACATTTATAGAAAAATTTGAGACTCTTCCAAGCCTCAATTAATCAGTGAGTGCTGCAGATTGCCATAATTCAGGTCTCTAAACAAATTCTACAGCAACACATAAGCATCTATTTCAGGAATATAGCAACAACTTTCTGAACTTTACCACCTTCTCTTATTTTATCCCAATAAAGTCCAAAAGGGAATGTCAAACAAGAAGAAAAACAAGATGAGAGCATGTTATCTGGTTAAGATTCTTTCTCCAAATGCAATTTCTTCATGAACTCTCAGTCTTCAGCTTGAGTGCTTGTGTTGTTTTCATAAATTGTTTTTTTAAAATGAGAAAATGCTATAGCACTACAGTCATGAAATGGGAGATCCCACTATGGTAGGTGTTTATAAACAAAAGATCATTCATGCACTAAAGGCTTTATGATTGTTCCCATTATTCTAATTCATTGAACAGTTAAACTTTACTATGCTACTGTTTTTATAGAGTTTCTGACTCACCATTGTTCTCCTTACTTCATGGCAATCATTTAAAGAGTAGAGTCTGACCCTTAATCACATGTGGGAAAACAAAGACCTGCACTGAAGTGTCTGAGAATATTGTTACCAGAAGTTCAGAGACATGATCAGTGAGGGCTCATCAGAAAGAAGCACCAGGCACTACAAGAACTACCTACCAAGACAAGTCCAAAGATACAGTCAAGGGTTGATGGGTAATTGAAGGAATAGAAGATAAAACTTTTGGCCAAGAGAAGAAGCCAAAGACAGGAAGGGAAACCAAGAAATAAAGTGGTCAAGAACAGGACTGAAGACAATATAGATGAGAAGCAGCCACAAAGTTATGTGACTGATCTGAGGAAATAAAAAAGTGAATGATGGAAAAGCAGGTGTAGCATAGTCAGTGCTGAGAGGGATCAAAATCTGGTGGAAGAAAGCACAGTCCATCTCAAAGTAAGGATCTTGGTGGTAATGGGACTATCCTGAAAAGAGGAATCAAATTCTTGAACTTTGGAAGAGAATGAGGGAAAGAGGGCAAAAGAACTCATGATATACCAAATCTGTTTCATCCATGACTCTAGCAGACTTGAGAAGTATTGAGCTGTCCCACCATACTCCTGAAAGCAAATACCATGGCTTTACAGATTGGAACAGATGCTTTTGAACTCCTCAATCTTTCAGAAAAAAACCCCAAAACTTATCTGATGAAATGTACCAAGAAGTATCCCATTTCAGTCAAGGTAAAACTGAATCCCGAGCTCAACAGAACTGAAATGACCTATTCTGCCCTATTATCAGTTTCTTCTTTCCAGAGCGTTGTACAGGATTTTAAAAGGGTGAGCAGTTGCGCCTCCTAGAAACTTATGGGAAGGTAAGCCAGAGCTCTCTGGTGTTTCCTGCTTATAATTTCTATTGTGATAATGCCTCAGATTGTTACCTTACTGTAAAAAAGACTTGAAAATTTTATACTACTGATTCTTCCAAAAGACAGGAACATACCTGAAGTGATAGAGCTGAAAATCTTTTATGTCCACTTCCCCCATGAAAAACCCCAAGTAATAGGTGTTGTGACAACCACTGATACTAAGATGACATGTAACAAGTTCTTTCTCTCCAGTACCCTGTCAGAAAACTGATCTCACTTCAACCTTTTACTAATACTTAATGTTAGTTTTAACAGCTTAAAACGTATGCTAGTAAACCAAAGGAGTATTTATAGTAGTGCCTATACATGACAAAATTATTTTAGTGGCAAGGACACCAAAACAGAATGTGCTATTGAACTGGAGATTTAGAGCTGTATATACAGGATTTTGTAAGACAGCAAACTTCTTCACTCTGTAAGTTAGTCTTAGTATCGATTTTAAATCCATTTCACACCTACATTTTCAGAAACCCTAGCAAGAGTTTGTCTTCTACTAATTGGATTTACATAGCAAACATGTGCTAAAGATTACTGAAAATGTTTCTTGCACTGATAGCCTTAGTGGAAATAACTATCCAGGCAGGAAAACAGAATTTTACAATGCGGACTCACATAGATGACAGAATTTCTTTTAATGTACTTGACCAAAGTAAAGATTGACAATACTTCCCTGCTAGAATAAAACTTTATCATATGAAAGCTTCCCACGTACACGAATAGATGGAAATCTTTCATGCTACTTAAATAATATATGCAGTTTCATGCAGAGCAATAAAGTGACTATCATCAGAATTTCATATTGACAATGGGGAAAAAAAAAGAAATAATGGGCCCTATTTATTCCTGGCAAGATTTTATTAACTACAGTAAGGTTATACCTTGAAGTATAGTTTGTAGGCTTGGGCATGCCAGATTTATGCTGACTTCTGCTTTTCAGACTATCTGGGCTTTGATTCCATAACTCATTGTAATTTCATGCACTCAAGAGGACTGCCTAATAGGTCCTGCAGTCCAGTGGTTTGGAAAGTTTAAAGTAACACCAGGGACTACCAAGTCAGAGGAATCTCTACTTGGCTTGGTGTTCACATAACACTGTTAGCACTGTATTCAATCAGGCAGTTCAGTTTAAGTTTATTCATACTTTCACAAAAGTTGAGTGGGGAAACTCACCCTTGAAAGAGGCTTCATCTCTGAATAAAATACTGTGAGAAAAAAATGCACTCTCCTAACTTATTAAGCAAAGTGCACACACAGAGTAACAAAATTATAATAAGATAACCCTCAGTGAACTAACTGGTGGTTGTCTACAAAAATTAGGTTAGATATTTTAGTCGGTACCGGACTTGTCTTCCAAAGAAACGGTGAAAAACCTGTGAAAGGGAAAATTTCCCACAGGAAATATTTGTCTTCCTTTCTTATTGAGTGGTGGTTTTTTTGTGGTTTTGTTTGTTTGTTTTTTAGTTTCATGGAACGTCTATTACCCTGGGTAAAAATTCAGACAAGAAGAGTATGCCAAAGGCAGTGTCTGTAAGAATCTGGCAGAATTCTCTAATTGGGGAAAAAGGAAGATAATCTTGATTTCCTGCATGTATTGAAGACAAAATTAAGGATCTCTGCTTCCCAGCAAGTAGTGAAGGAAAAACAATGACAGAATCTTGCATGCACACAGCTAGTGTCTAGCTGGCTTGAAAAGAATAGTACGTACTGCAGCTAGGATTTCCAAGCATATTGGCACAGAACCCCTTTCTATTTTTCTGCTAAGCAGAGACAGTATTAAGAGGCATCACGAGCTCTTCTACAGTCTCTGTTTATGCTTGCATACTCCTCAATCCTTCTCTCTAAACTCTTGTCATCAGGTACTAACCCCATCTGGGTGGCACATATCTGGGATATTCCAATAGTACATGCAGTGCTGAAATAAGGTTTGGGCAACAGCTGTGCCACACAGCTCCCTCTCTGAGTCTGTTCACAGCTGTAAATGCATTCAAGTGGAGAAGGATGCCTTAGTTCAAGATTTGGCTCCTCTCCATTTCTGATCCAATCTTTGCTATAGCTGTGCATGTAGTTTCATGGTTTATTTTATCTTGTATTAATGAGCAAGCCGGTAACCATAAAAAGATATACAACAACAATGGAACCAGTAACATAACATCCATCGTCATTTGGCTCCATGAAACTAAACTAAGCATGATCTGGCAGTTACGAAAGAATCACAGTAAAAGGCAGCAAAGTTCTGTATCATCAACCGAAACACATCTGAATAATTTTAGAATCATGTTACATCTTTGCAGGTGAGGAGCTATTACACAGATTTATTGCTTCACATTTACCCCTGGTATAACTCAGTTAAAATAAATGGTGGAACAAAAGAAATAACTTTGGTCTATTACGTAGTAAACGGTTTTTATAGCTTTGCTGAGTGAATAAGTAATGATAGATAGATTTTTTTTGTCTACTATGGCACTTATTTTCTGCTTTTTACATTTGTATTCACAGCAAATACACTAACTGTGTGTTAAAAGAAAGCAATCATAAAAAATTACCCACTAAGTTATATATCCAGTGTGAAAACAACAACAACAAACATACCCAAAAGGGATATAAACATTTAGTTTTGATCTTACGATGCAGGAGAAACAACCAGTGTTCCTAAATTGTGGATCTGATCTCCTGCACTGTTCCACAGACTTATTCTGTGGAATTAAAGTGCTGAAGCTTAAGATATTACATTCTTGGACAACTACCTTCTTAGCAACTAACTCCCCAGCAAGGACAGCAGAAAAAAACATGCAAAAAAAGCAATGGCTCTCTGGACACTGAAGTTCACAAGTTCAGTGCATTAGTTTAAACTACCCTTAGTCTGTTGGATTTAGCTGCATTGTTTAACCAGTCCTCAGCAGGATGCTGAGGAGAACAGCATTCTCTTCTGCATCTCCATTACATACCTGCTGGTCTCTCATGGCTCAGTACATGGACACCTGCAAGCAAAAATGTCCTTATAGCTGCAGCTTAACCCAACACAGCCCATCCCTCTGAAGCCTAAGATGTCTGAAAACTTCCCCAGAAGAAGAATAAAGATTTCTTTACAAGACATTTATATTGTTTTCTCACAAAGTGCATACTACTGAATTTTAGTAGCTTCAGTTATACTAAAAGCTTGAGCATCCAAATTTAGATGGTTCATGGAGCTTAGACAAGGTGTGAGACACCTTGAAACATCCCTCGGACAGTAACATTTTGCAGAGAATAAATTAGTAATCCCAGTACAGCACTGTTTCTTTACTAAGGAATAAATCTTGCTCCCAAGAAATTAGTGGCAAAATTTTATTTTACCACAGGCCACTGGGATCTTGCTCCAATCCAACTCTCAACATGTTAGCATAAATTCCATGTATTTTGATTTAAAGCCAAGTCTTAAACTCAAATAAAGTAGTTTGGCTCACTGCTGTGCTCCACCATACAGAAGCCCACTCCTTGTGGTTACACAAATGATGAGGAAGACAGTAAAACAGTTTATTTCACTTCTATGGGAGGGTATGTATAGCCATAGGTATGGTATGTTCATTGACATAGTTTACCACAGGGTGCTTGCTCTTCAGTATTGTGAAATCATGTGGCTTTTATTGCACAGGACAGACAAATACTAGCTGTTACAATCTGATTTCACAAAGTATTAGTAATTTAGCAAGCAATGGAAATTAACTCAGAGCAATTGTCCTTTGCCTCTGCTAGGAATTCAACTCCCTCCTGTTTTCAGTCCAAGAGAGCGAGGGAGGAATAGGTTATTTTTTTTTTAACGTGAATTTAATAGCTCATTGCAGCTGATTAACACAAATTCAGACAATTTCATTAGCAGTACTGTATTGTCATATGTAAAGCCCTTGCCCTCAGATAATCTCATATGGCTCTAAAAGCACTACTCCCTAAAAATACATATTGCACCCTCAGATAATTTAAATAAAATAAGAGGCAAGGAAGGTGAAGGAGAAGCTACTAAGAAAGAGGGAACAGACAATGGAGGTGCTCCCAGGAAAAATTTTCTTTTTATTATCACACATATATATAACCCATGTTGTTGATGAATTACATTCTATTTTTCAAGCAGGTAACCTGCAGGTTAGACACACAGAAATACAGGTTATTTTTATTATTTGAGCTGCAGTATACTCGGGAATGGACTTGCACCCTAGTGTGCTGACTGTATTACAAACAGAATTTAAAAAAAAAAAAAAGTGTTTGTCCCAGTAGACCTTCACAGTCCCATAAAATTACAGAAAGGCCAAGTCTTTGTGGTAAATTCAACTCAATTCTTTTCTGGTTTTAAGCAACTTGGAGTGTTTTGTATTACACCCTTGGGTTCTCTCTAGTTTCTTTCAGTCACAAAAGCATTTAACAATCACATTATAAACAGTTCAGAAAAATTCAAAATGCAGAAGCATAAATTACTTTAGACACTCTCAACCTTTAGAGAGAGAAGCAAAAAGAGAGGAGGGAGAGATAACATGAATGTGAAATGGAGGACAAGCAAAAAGTAGAAACAACATTTTACTTCTAAACTCTTGTCTGACATCCAAGTAAGAAGGGAAGCATCAGGGGAATTTCCCAAGAAGTTTAGCCTGCAAGAAATCAAATGGTAGCCACAATAGGGAGGGAAAACATAATCTGAGGCAAAATTGCTATTTTACCTATAGGTGCAAAATATTGTCCAAGAGAGGTTGGGGTGTTGTCTTTTTTTTTTTCCTGATACCGGTGAACAGGAGCATGCTAAGCATGGCAGCTAAGCATGCTCTCCATGCAACATGTTCCTGAGGGTTGCAGAGAGGAAAGCAAAGTTCTCAAAGGTAACACTGGGACACAGAGGCAGACATAATTAAAAAAAAAAAAGGGATTTTCTTCTGAGAAAAAAAAAAAAAATGCCCAAAAGACAGAAACAACAGTCACCATCAGTCCTTATCCTCAGGACTACACTGATGTGAGGATGTGATCACTTAATATTTTCAGATACATGCCTGAGCATTCAGATTCTCTACGTTTTCGATACAGCTGAGATGAGGGTATTGAAATTCCACCAGCCTTCACATTCATCCTCCATAAGACTGATTTTTAGTAGTCCTATTTTATATTTAAAAAGCAGCCTTACTAAGAGGCCCCCCTTGAATCAAGAGTCCCATTTTGGGGGAAATCACAAAAATGTCCATAAAGAGATAGCTGTCACAAAAAGAACTTTCAACTCAAGCAAGCAAACAAGTGAGGCATAATTGCTCTCACAGGCACAGAGGAACGAAGACTTGACTGCCATCAGAAAGAAAGGTTTGTGAAAAACACAGGCCTTAGTGACTCATGCTTTTCTGTTCCAGCTCCATAACCAAGAAAGCATGTCTTCTTTTTCTTTTAAGCATGCAAGCAAGCACAGAAGCCCATTTTAACCACAATTTCTTCTAGGCAAACAATCACCTAGAAGTTGCCACCTTACTCCATCCTGCAGGCCAGCTCCCTACATCCCATATTTTCACAGTGAGAAGTATGAAAAAAGGCCACATTCTTTCCTTGCCTCCCCGATTCATTTATCAAGGTACATTTCTCTAAGCAAATTCTAACAATACATTTTATATGTCTTAAAAGCAAAAGTATTAAATTGACATTTTTACTATCAGTACCAACAGAATTTCAAGCAACGTTGCCCATCACTAATACAGAAGAAGGAAAGAGGTACAGATGTTATCCTGTCTTGGCTAATTTTAATATTTGAATGTGGAACATGCTGTCAGAGGTGACACAACTAACTTATGTTAGTGAAACAGAAATATGAAGGGTATTACAAAACAAGCCCCAAACCCAGAAAATTAAAGCAATCCAGCAGCTGTAACAGCATTGGAGTCCTTCTCCTATGGTGCTGGACATGGCTGGAGCAGCAGTTAATTGCTGGTCCTTTTTTGCATAGTAGATGAAAACCTTCAGAAGAGGATCACAAACAAAGGACAATTATTTTTTAACAAGTGTAAACCAGGACCTAAAGACACAGCGTAACAGTATGTTGCTAAACCATTCAGAATGCTTGGTTTGCACATAATCAGCAAATCTGAGGTTAGCAAACTCTCTCGGATTAGTTGTAGAGATCAAAGATGCAAAAGTTCAAATGCAGAGATCTGAAGAGCAGGCCAGGGCATGCAGTGATATGGCACACCGAAATCAGGCCAGGGACCTTGACTTTGTCACACCTGGTTTGCAGGTACAGGCACCTTCTCTCAAAGTGTGGTGGTGGTATCGGGTCCTCTGGACCCAAACAGCAGAGGCAGAGTGTACACAAGCACAGAGTAGATGTTTGGACAGTACTTTACAAGTGACAGATGAGTGCCACTCATGCTGTTACAGAGCCGCTCTGTGATTGCTCCACTTGCTGCTTTAGGTGCTTCACCTGACAGAGCACCAGCTGAGTTAAGAGAAGCAGCAATTATTCAGACAGCAGTAGGAAGTTGAAAGGCAAGGGAAGAGCGATACAACTGCTTTATGATTCAGCAATCAGCTCATAACATGTCAAATGGGACCCCAGCAGTGAGGTCAGCCTGGCAGTGAGTACACTCAAGCCAAACCAGTGCCAAAACTGTAAAGTCTCACTTCCCATCTCTCCTTTCCTGCTCCTGCCATCCTCTATCTCACACCCAGCCCTTCTTTACTTGTACTGAGTCTATCTACCTTCTCTTTACTAGGTGGGTCTCCTAACAGGTCAGGGGTATGAAGCATTTCAAGGAGAGGCTGGACAGGCACATCTGGCCCAACAGAACTGTGTGACCATGAGAACCGAGGAAGATGACAGAGAGTACATCCCCTCTTGGTGCCTGTGGAAAACTGTTGTATCAGTTCAAGGTGTATTTCCTTTCACCCCTTCAATTACACTCCCATTACAAGGCAAAGGATCTCTGAGCCTTTCTTCATAGCAGAAGTGTTCAATACCTCTGATCATTTTTGTGGGCCTCCTCTGGACCTGCTCCAACAAGTCCATGTCTTTCTTGTACTGAGGACTCCAGAGCCAGATGCAGTACTCCAGGTACTCTCAACAGAGCAGAGGGGCAGAATCACTTCCCTTGACCTGCTGGCCACACTGCTTGTGATACAGCCCAGGATATGGTTGGCCTTCTGGGCTGTGAGTGCACATTGCCAGCTCATGTCCAGTTTTTCATGCACTAATTCACACTCAGAGATACAGCAGACCAATCAAGATGTGCAGGGATGAGATGAAAGTATAAGGGAAAATCACAAAGAGAAAAGCATTACAAAAGCATACCTACACACAAAGGAAGAAATCTAAAAGAAATATCTGGAAACCAACCTTCACGTACCATGAAGCTTCTGTCACCAAGGTAAACTTTCAGGTACTGATGCCTTACCCTCCTTCCCCTTCTCCTCATGCCACCACCAGCTAATATGGAGCAGTGTGATACATCTGATCAATGACTGATCCAGCTGAAAACTTATGTCCATCCCCATCTTACTTTTCAGCTGGATCCCTCCCTGAAGCTGACTGACCCCACAGTTGCATGATCAGCAATGATACTAATGCAGTGGCATCCTGTACTTGGATGAGTTCAAAGCACCCATCACCCTGCTACCCAATACAACCCTGCAACACATTCACAGTGCGAACCTGTGCCATCCATCCTGGGACTCTGTAAGGCAGGTCTATCAGCCCAGTTATGAAGTAGTGGCGCTGTGCTTTGTTCCCAGACACTGTTGTTTCATTAGCAGATAAGGAGAAAGTTGCATTAAATACTTGGCTTTTCATTTTCCTTGTGAGCACACTGTTCTAATTAGGAAACTGAAGCCAGAGAATGAAATTGAAAGTGGTGCAGAGGCACAGTGTGCTTACACAGCAATCTACTCTAGGAAATAAAGAGAAAACTGATGTTCTCTAGAGCCTCATCATCTTCTACTTACTTACAGGTCAATAACTGAATCCCTGTTAAGGCCACAGAGAGTTGGAATAAGCAAGGCTACAAAAAAAAAAAAAAAAGATAAAAGTGTGCAAATATAAAGGGCTAAGGTTTCACTGTTTTTGTGAAACATGTCTTAAAGTACCTTTTAAAAGACTTAGGGGATACTTTGATGACTAGAATTAAGGGAGGTACTGTTCCTGCAGAGGGTATTTTGAGAGGCGGGTTGGTACAGTACCCGCTGTTACAAGCTGTGTCTGAACCACTGGCCTAGAACCATGGACCGAAGGACAAAACACAACTTCAGCTCTGTTTTCTGATGAATGCTCATTTACCGAGCTCTCATGTCATAATTATAACCTTAACAGGTAGCAAGTTTAAAATGTGGAATTAAGATTAATGTGATTGACACCCAAGGATTATTTCTGAGTTTAAATACAAGAGAGAAATATTACTGTTTCAGTAATTATGATAACATTGTGTGAATAGCTTCCCCCAATTAATTACATACACTCTGTACCAAATAAAGCCTTAATGTGGCTGATGACAAAGCTGCACATGGCCTTCCTTACCTAAGTGATAATGGCTCTATTCACTTAGTTGGCAGTTTTGAAAGGAAGATGAATTCTGACAACTAGATCTATTTTCTTAACAGATGTTTCAAAATATGGTAATGAGGTGTGGGTTTCCTAGGCTCTCAGCTGGAATTCACTGATCAGGAAATAAAAGTGATCTGATGCAATCCGTCTTTTACCTGTATACCTTTAAAGACAATGTAAGATTTTTTGTTAATTTTACAAAACACTGCTTGCAATAAGTTATGTAACAATACATCCACCTCTGCTAACACAATTTACCCAACTTTTCCTTCACTAATTCATAATTGTGTGTGACAGACATCATATCTACTGGAAGGGTTTCAGAGTGGGTCTGGCATCTAAAAGGCTATCACATCCACCAAAAAGAAAGAAAAAAAATAAAAATCTGAAGAAACACATTTTTGTGACATGTTCAATCAAACTCCATCGTTTGAAAAACACAACATATTTTTAGATAGCAAACAAAAATCATACTGAACTTGAATCTTAAGTAACTTCTTAAACACAGCTTTATCTTCACAGTGATGAAAGCAGTACTAATGAAGGACCAGCTAGAATTACATATCTAGCAGAGAGATGAAAGAGAATGACTCTCTTAATTAAAAGCTGAATCATATTTAAATTTTCCACTTACAGTAGTTGCCAAACTCTTCTTTCCTGTATTTTTCTAGATCAACTCTCATGTACATCTCAGTATAAGGGAGCAAACTGCATCATGACAGTGTGCCATATTAATTGTTCACATACCCAGAAAGAGTAAGCAGTTGTGAAACACAGCAAAACCTTCAACTTCCAGTGTGGCTATTCATATAAACAATAACTTTGTGTGCCTGATGTTTTATGACAGGCATCATTAAGATTGGTCTCTGGTTAGCAGGTATAAAACTTACACTGAATTCTGACAAAGTGGAAAGAAAAACACTAGTCATTTTTAGCCAACATGCATCATAAGAAAGTAAATAACACTGGTAGCTATAACAACAACATTATGATTGGCAGAACTCATAGCTTTGCTAGTTATTAGGGCTACCTGCCAATTCTTCTTATGAAGCCCTGAAAAGAAGGGAGAATAAACAACTGGGTTAACATTTTCTGTCAGTCTGCAGCTGGATTGCCCATATACAATCATACCACCTAATTTCAGACACAGGCATTCAGGCATTTCCATGAATGAAGTTAGAGAAAGCCCCGATGATCTGTAATTTCAGACAATTCTGGTGATCATTCCCTGAGAAACTGTAGTAACTGATGCACGGGAAGAGTAACCTGAAATTTGGAAGATTGGTGGATTGGCTTTTGTGTTGGAAATATGTTCCTTACTCTTATGCAAATTCTCTCAATGTTGGCTGAGTTATGAGAATGTGAACTACTGTTACGAAAACCACGCGCACTTATGGGAGGTCTCAGTGCTGGCTAAAATGCTTGGACCTTCTGTTCTTGCTGAGGAAGGTCTATCCTTTCTCTGTCCCTGTCTAAGACTGGACTTATCAC
Organism: Caprimulgus europaeus; assembly: GCA_907165065.1. Next base: position 68,389,268 of record OU015525.1, read on the forward strand.
CCAGCGTTATCACCTGCCCTGCAGGACTCTAACTGCTCCAACAGGGAGAGAGGGAGATAAACCTCCTTCATCACTCTGAGCTGCAGCAGTATAGGACAGTCTAACGGTCATTCTCTGCTAGTCTGGTGAGAGATTGAGGTAGAAAGAGAACAGTGACTGTTGCTTGCAAAAAGACTAGAACTAGTATATCCAATAGTCTTTGCCTAGTTGATTCCCACCCGTAAAGTGGAAATATATGTTGTTCTTTATCTTTAGGGATCATTGTGAAGATAAATCCATTGAAAACTTTGAAGTGACCAGATGGCAATTATAAAAATAAGTAAAACAGCAACTTCTAATAGACATGTTAGTACTTGTGTCAATATGATTTCAGACTAGTAAGTTTTAATTACATAATAGGAAGAACTATTTTTTTTTATTTTGCTTTTTTAACTAACTATATAAAAGAGAGCGTATGTGCACATGCACCCTTAAAGAGAGAGAAATGGGGGTAATCTATATCAAAATTTCAACTATAATAAAAATTAAAACTTTGATGTCAACCTGGTACTTTCCCTCAGTCTCCCATTAAATAACACCCTCCACTTAAAGTTAGAGTTGCCTTTATTATGGAGAATTTGAAAGACAATGACAAAACAGGTAATGTTTCCTGCCTGGTGTTGCTTTCGTAAAGACAGTAAAATAAAGTTTCATTATCACAAGCAAAACACTACAGTCATTTGCTGCTAAGGTATTCCTGTATTGGCCTAGAACAAGCAAGTAACCAAGCTTTTGTCTTAAGTTTGATGTTTCCTATAAATATTGGGTAACTAAAATACACTGATACGTTCTTTAGAAATAGGACTTCATATTTATTTTCTCTGAATGGTTCAAACACTATTATATTAGTCCTACTGCTAAGAGCAGAGCTTATGTATATATTGCTAGGGCGGTTTTTATATCAGTCTTTGCCAGGTGTTAATACCTAGCAGTTGTTCTCCTATTCAGACCATCTAAAGTTGTTGCTCTCGTTCCAGTTTTGGATATTTTCCCACGCACAAACAAGCCTTCAAACAGGCACAAGACATCATGCACAATGACATCAAAGCAGAGCTTTGGGAGGCTGAACCAACACATATTTCAATTCCAACATGTAGAGCAGTGGTCCTTCTGAGGCAAGAAGGTTCTTAGAGAAAGTGTCTCGAATTTCTGCAGATATAAAAATACTTTTTTTGGACCTACCAGTCCACTGCCTCCTACAATCACTATAATATTTATCCTCAGCAAAACTTGAAAGCCTTCCTGAAGAAACCAAAAAGAAACTGGCTTTTCATCACTTCCTTAAACAATAGCCCATCCAGTAACAAAACTTAACCACACTTTACTGTTACCTAGTATTAAAGAAAACAGTAAAATACAAGAAAAATCTCTGGACTTGAGCACTTTCAACAGTTTACCATCAAAAAGCTATCCACAGCATGACTTAGCTTAAGCTTTGAAATCAAGGAACATTGAAGGCCTTAATAATTTACACTGGTGTCATCTTTCATTTGCTGTCCTCATCCATATTTTACAGATTAATCGCTACTGTTTCACTTCAATGGCAGCTGCACGTTCATGAAAGCACTGGAATGAGCCGATACTGTGGTTCAAAGGAACTCCTTTTCACAGGTGTTTTACTACTACTTGGATGTGTTCATCTCCTGAGTATTTTGAGGCTTGCAGTGAAAACATTTACTTCCACATCCACTCACTTCTGCCTTTCCCAGCCACACCCTTTCCTTGGCCATTTTACCAACAGGTCATTCAAAAACACCACTGAATTTTCTTGTTTGATGGTCTGTGGTATTTGAAAGACTACTGCTAACTTGCTCCATGCTACTGTAGCTATCACAGAGCCACCTCCTGATGCCTAGCTCAGTGTAGAGTGAGAATTAAATCCAGCTTATTTAGAAAAAAAAAAATGTTTGATTTCCATCAATAGCACTACATCAGAAACAAGCAGTCCAAATTTGGTATGGTTGGTTTACACACAAGGAATCATAAAACAGTCACTACCTTGGATTTGATTTTAAACAAAGGATCTGCATATCTTTAGCCTTTCTGCATGTCGCCACTGGTCCCTGCTGGGCAAAGCGGTGCTCTTCAGTCCCCTATGTCCCGAGGGCTGTCCAATAGATGTAGTTTTTGTCACTCTTTTTTTCAGCTGAAAGTGAGATGTGGTCCCTGCATTAGCATACTTCCATTGCACACAGGCTTCCTACACAACTGAAAGCACCGGCGTACGTTCTGACAACACCTGCCATAGGCAGTGTCATGTTACTGGAATTTTCCAAATACCTTCCAGGGACCAACTCCAGTGCCAGAATTTCCATTCTATCATATAAAATTTAGGAACAGTCATAGAAGTCATCAATTGGTCCACAGAGCTGGCTACTCAGTGGCTTTATTTCGTAGTATAGCACTACCATTTCTATTTCCCTAAAGAAGGATGAACTTCCTGGCTCCATGCTCTACCAAAATCCTAAAAAGTCACTCCCTTCAGCCAGGTAAATTTTGATTTTCTAGCTGTTCTCAAGGATATATCTCACATCTGTTGTCACGTTCTTTCAGCAATGGGTATGATCTAGTATTGTTTTGTCTTGTATACAGTGCCATGCAAGTGCACACAAACAGATCTTCACACTGCAAGGCACAATAGCGTTAATTCTCAAATTCACACACTCACTTCCTATAGCAAACAAATTGACACTATCCCTATGCCACAGCTGAATTTGGCAAATGATTTAACCATGGCAGCAAGACTGATTTGGAGATGTCTCCCGAAGTCCTCCTGAAAGCTAATGTTTAAAACACAATTGTAAATTACTACTTCTGTCATTCTCATTCACAACTTTGTTAAAGGCTTTCTAGTGTGTGACCATAAATATTAAACAGAGTTCAGTCAGTACATTTATTTCTGATTTCATCTGTGGATTACAACAATCAGCTTTTCATACAGAAAAATAGGGTTCAGAGGCACATATTTTATATAAATTGCTACTTTATTCCGTATACCTATATGCAGAACAGAAAGAGAAAATTGGAATCTCAGTTTCCTATAACAGGCGCTTTAGGCCAAAAGGAAACTCAGATACAAAGAGAAATGAGAACAGACTTTCAGTCTTTCTTTTAGGGTATGATTCTTGAATATTCACAATAAGAACTGACAGAGGTATTATCCACTAGGGATTTCCAATTATAAGCTGCTTTGCCTTTTTTTTAGAATTTAGGTAAATATTTAGCAATTTTCAATAACATAAAAATCCCCAAAATCACAAAATATGCTGCTAGCACTTTCCAACAGTGCATTAAATAACATGATTAACCATTTGACACATGGTTTTCATTAGCTTTTCATCTTCCCAGTGCAAGGCAGTTTAGAAAGAGTTTTTCTCTCTTTAGATTATAATATAATCACAATGGAATTCATTGTTTATTCATTAGCAAAAAAGGTGTCAAATAAAAGTGCCCATATCTGGAGGCAAGTATAAGATTATGATCATTCTTACTTCCTAAGAAAGCTCAGTTGAGAACTCTTTCTCCCAAATTCTGTCTCATCCAGCTATGCTTTACCCATATCTTAGAACTCAACCAGTTACCCACGAGACATTGGAAGCTGGTCCAAGAAATAATAAAAAAAATTTTGTTCCTAACTAAAGATTTAAAAACATGGTATGCATATTCCCGTTAATTACAAGTAAACAGACAAACAAGGAAATAAAAATAAAAGAACTTCACTAATATTTTCCCACTTGATTGCAAATTAAATTAAATATGACAAGTAAAACTCTGTCTATATGTTGTTTTCAAAAACATTTAGGGTGTTCTTTGGATTTGTTTGAGAAAGGGGAGGTATCTACTTTGATTTTAAAAGAGTGAGATATTGCATCACAGTACTTTTGAGAGAGCCTCTTGCCCTAGGATTGAGCATCCCAGGGGATCAGTGCAGGAGAAAAGGACTGTAATTTTGGATTTTGTTTCAAATTCTCAGCAAAGCCTAGTAGAATCACAGAACGGTTTGGATTAGAAGAGACCTTTAAATGTCATCTAGTCCAATCCTCTGCAGTGAGCAGGGGCATCTTCAACTAGATCAGTTGCTCAGAGCCCCGTTCCAGCCTGACCTTGAATGTTTCCAGGGATGGGGCTTCTACCACCTCTTTAGGCAACCTGTTCCTGTGCTTCACCACCCTGACTGTAAAAAATTTCCTCCTGATATCTAGTCTAAATGTATCCTCTTTTAGTTTAAAACCATTATGCCTTGTCCTATTACTGCAGGCCCTAATAAAAAGTCTTTCCCCATCTTTCTTATAAACTCCCTTTAAGTATTGAAAGGCTGCAATAAGGTCACCCTGGAGCTTTGTCTTTTTCAGGCTGAACAATCTCAACTCTCTCAGCCTCTGTTCAGAGGAGAGGTGTTCCATTCCTCTGTTCACTTTTGTGGCCCTCCTCTGAACCTTCTCCAACAGGTCCATGATTTCCTAGAAAGCAGAGACAGTTTTCATTTGCACTTAGCATAGCTTGTATCATTAAGAAATCATGCTGAAGCACTGTATGTTATTTATTGATTTTAAAGAATTCAAAACAGAGGGTTTTTGTGACACTACACAAAAGAGAAAATAACTTCTACAGAGAGTTTTCTTAATCAGAATTTTTTGTACAGGTACATTTTCCCAAGCTGAAGTGACACATATATGGATAGCAAAAATTATAATGGATGTTTTCAGATATTAATGAATTTGTATATAGCTTATGGTTGCCTAGCACCTAGTTAAGCATCCTCAATTCACATCTTGCCTGATTCTGCATCTTCAAACTTTTGTTTTGATTAAAAGGTCCTAGCAAACTTATCACTGCTCAGTCTATTCTTCTATAGCCTCCTGTCATGATTCTTGGTAGACATATTTCTCTGAACCCAGCAGGATGAAAAGCAACCATAAGAAAGGCGCATCTTAAGGAGTGTTGCATCCTCCCAGGAATGATGTAGTAGTAGGATTGTTTAAGAATTGAGAAGTTATTCTCAGAGCTTGAACTGAAGGGAAGAAAGGTGTAACCAGGTTTGACTAGAGTGCCGCAGAGGAGCTCCAAGACCTTGCTAGGTTCTTCTAGTGGTGAGAACTGTCTGACAACTGACTAAACACATTACGTGTTCATTCAGTCATGCCCATCAGGCTGCTGACGCTAGACTACAAAAAGCTTTCATTGTCCTTTCCAAGCCAAGATCTCTCCTAGGTCCACAAACACTGTGCCAATCAGGGCATACAAATGACCGTGCTAAACTATTAATAAAACTGACCCAATTCCACAATTCTTGCTCTCTGAAGTGTTCTCATTGACCTCGTTATAGCATTTAGGCCTTGACTCTTCCATGGTGCAAGAACAATGACAACAGTATGGATTCAGTTGAGGGGGAAAGGGGAAAAATCCTGTGAGATAAAGTGACGTGAGACTTCTGACCAGCACAGGAATTATTAATAAGCAACATGCTGGATGCATGACTTCTATGTCTTTGAAAGATACACAAACATATACATGTGCTGATGAACTATAAAAGCCCTGTGTAATATTAACTCAGTTTTTAGCATGTAACAATGTGCACTCTTCAATAGAACTTTTTTTCACACCTGCATATGCAGACTCAGATATGAGAAAATATTATATTCTGCATATATGTATTCAACAAGGAAAATAGCAGTGACAATACTCTTAGCAAGAAGGCAGCACAGTGATTATATCATGGATGCATCTGTCATCCTGACATATAGCTTCACTTAATTACCTGTGTAATATGTTTACTGGACAGTTTAGAAATATCCCATTTAATCCAAACTGACTTTTTTTTCGGAGTGATCCTGTGTTTTTCTTACATGAGAAATATGATAAAAGGACAGCATTAGAAGCATTGCTTCACATGTGAAGTTACTTGCAATTTAGTTTCATTGCATCTCAGAGTCCATATTAATTCAAGTAACTGGCACTCTGGTCTAACCGTCTTAATATATTTTATATTAAATATAAAATTAACTATATTAATTATTATTGTTATATTTAAATATATTAATGTATTTTTTTGTAAAGTCTGGAGTAAGAAGAGATGCACTCTCAAGCTCTACCCAAGTGGTAGTATTTTGGTTTGAACTGACCAGGAAGCAGTATTTCTTTTCAGCAACAACCCAGAGTTTTCCTGCAAAATTTTTTCCCCTCCCTATTTTTAGATAAAAGACAAAACCACACAATTTTAATTGAACGAAGAGCTGTAATATTTTGCTTCTTGCTGCACCAAGAGATTGCCCAAACCTGGAGGCAAAAATGCAAATAGCACCATGAGCAAGGGAAGTAACATCATTAAAGCACTTCCAAGTTTCAAAACTCTTTGATCTGAAATGCATGTGAACTTTCATGGATATAGGCATAACAGGGTAGTCTAAACCATTTCAGCTGACCTACCCCAAACAGAAAACTGAGACCTGGAGATCAATAGTCACTGAATATGCAGTTAAAATTCCTCACAAACTTAACTGGAATCTGAGTTTCAGAACTGAGTAAGAAATCTGTTTGACCTCATGTCTGTCCCCAGTAATACCCTTAACAAGCTGCTTCAGCTTGCAAACATGAGTGCATAGCTTCTGAGTAGGAAAAAAAAAAAAAAGTTTTAGAAGAAGGCAGGTTGTTCTGGGTTTAATTCTTTTAGTTACATGACACTAAGTCAGACTTAAGTCCTGGACTTTGATGGAAGTATTTGCCCAAATCCTCTTAAAAGCAAAATTTGATCCTCCATTACTATTCCCAGAAGCAGATGGATGTGCATGTTTATTAGGACACAATCCATTATCAGAGATATTATACACACACAGTTTTCCTAAGAAATAGGGGAAAACAGTGACATTTCAAGTACTAAGCACATTGAATTAAATACATAAAGATTTATTCAAATACTTAAAAAAATGTAAGCATTGGTAAATATTTATGAAGTGTCATACCAATCTAGGCCAAACTATTTGAGTTAGGCGAGTAGTACCATTTCCTCAAAAGGACTGTTCATACAAGCTGCTGCTTAAAATAGTGATTCCCAAAGGGATTTCACAAACAGAGCTTTCTTGCAGTTCATTATTAGCTTCTGTAAGGCTGTGAAATCTTTGTTTTTACTTCTATAAAAGGTAAATAACTTAGTATTGATGACATCAAAAAGCAGCTTTGGTTTAATACTGTCAGAGTGTTATGATCTATCATGGGGAATCTTGTTTGAAACACTCCCACTGTAGCTGTGCAAATCCCCTAGGCCCCAGAGGACCAGTCCTGCTTCCAGACCAGAGCCAGGTGAGAGCTCTGCCAAATGCCTCAGTCAGAGGTGGGCTCACCCCAGAGCTCAGTCCTCAAGCTCTGCCTCTGATTATGTTATGGATCAAGAGATCCACTGGGTGATCCTCCCTGAGATACTGTGCTCCTTGCGCTTCTGTCATTTACCATATGGTACTGGAAGTCACCAGAGCTCTGTTTTATCTTGCTGCTTTAAACATAATGCCTCATGTTTTTTTTCCTTCTATTTTTCACACTATTCATGAGGTTATAACCAGTTTTTAGTCCTGAATTCTTAGACTCTCATGCAACTCTACCAGGAGAGAGGACTCCCCATCAGCCCACTCATTAATACCTTCCACTCATCTAGGAAACAGGAAATGCTTGCCTCTGCATGTAAGAAAAACAGAAACTTTGGAAGTTTCTACTGCACCTCACAACCCCTTTGCAATAAATCCCAAGGGGAAAGCTGGGAGTGGTTTGCAAAATCATCAGCAGAAAAGAAGAGCCACTGCTAGAGCTCACCACGCTACTGGAGCTCACTGCACTGCTGACATCAGAAGCCCCACCTGCAGCCTGCAGTCTTGATCCTCCAGACAAACCTGTGACAGTTTACAAATATCTTCTCTGTGATGACAGTATCACCGCAGCAGATAACATCTAATTCAAAGGGGCTGCAGAAGGATACCTCTGTTGGCCCATTCCTCTAAATGGGAATAGCTCTAGTAAAAATGTGTGGGAAACCATGTCTTGGACTGTACGTATGTCCATCAACATTAAGATTTTCAGTCAGTGCCACAGAACATCGGATAGCAATACAGTAACTGATGGGGAGGAAGGGAGAGAAAACAAGTGACATTTACTTTATATTTTTTTCTAAAAATGAGCCATAAAAACCAGAGCTATTAAACTCCACAGAGAGTTACATAGCTTTATGAAGTATCAGTACCAGTTGAGTCTTTCAGGAAGGAAGGATTGACCTCCTGGGTAATATTAGTGGCATTAATTTTGCTCATTCTAGAGGTCCAGTGAATCTCAGGGAAACCTCTAAAGCTCCCTGTTTTTCTTCCAGCCTTACACTGTCCCTTTTGCTTTCATAAAGTTACACACTCCAACTACCACCATGCAGAGCTTGAAGGAGGACACAGGATGCTACCAACACCATCTCCTAACTATCCAGAAAATAAACAATGTGGGGTGATGGAGGGGGATGGACTTCTACAGAAACTGGAACTGGAATAAGGGCAAAGTGTGATGAAAACTGGGTGCTTGGGTGTGTTTGAGCAAGAGTTCTGCAACTCCAATCACTCCAAAGTACTAAAAGATTTGGGAACGAAGTCAAACCCATGAAAGGATTAATGTGCTCAGTAATTTGCTGAATCAAGTAATTATTTGTGGAGCATTTACTCTAGATTTTCTTCCTGTTGTACAGACAACTACTGCAGCATAACTCCAGCTCTAGCCTCACTGAGTGAAAGCTAGAAGTGGATCTTAATACAGCAGGTCTGAGGATTGTTCTCTGTAGACGAGAAGTCTGGCATGCTTCTTTATAACTGCAAAACATTAGCCCTAAACCTGTAGTGTGTGGTTAACAATTAATAATGAAAAGATAAAAGTTTTACTAAGATACTAAAAATATTAATTTCCAATTATAATGCAATTATCTGTCTTAAAAATTAAGATGTTTGGTTAACAAAAGGTCATTATTATATATAAAATACAAGAGCAATTGTTAAATGATCTGTGACACATAAAAAGATACTACTTTGTAAGTAAAGCTACACTCTCCAATTTAAGTCTGTCACCATGGAATTTACTTTGGCCAATTCAGCAAAAGGACTTTGGTGAAAACAATAACAATTAATGATGGGGAGCTGCCCTACAACCAGAAGGAAAACTTGAAAGATCATGCTTACTAAGCATGATCAAAGTCTGCTAGAACATGCTCTGAAAGAGAGCTGCCATCTGCTATACTTGAGGACAAGAGCAAGAAAGTAGAAACTAGATTTTTTCCAAAGATTTCCCACCACACACTCACATAGGGGAGACAGAGAAAGCAAACAAAATATGATGAGGTGCTGACACAACACAAAGATATGCAGTCTTTGGATGCCACTCTGCCCGCAGAACAACAGAATACGACCTTTGGGCTTTGCTTCCCAGCCAGGTCTTTGAAGAAGCTACAGGATAAAACATATGTCAAGGGAGTACAGTGTCTGCACAATGCCTCAGGGGGTTCCAAATTCCCTACCTCATAGATTTTCTGGAGTCCAGCACTGCAATATTGATTTCTCATCACTGTTTTAATTCTGCTACTTGTCTTCTTTCTACTGAACTCTGAAAAATCATAAGCACGTTATGTTTAACTGCAACCACTCCAAAGACCTTTATGAGAGTTTGATGGTAAATGAGAAAAGAGTTGAAAAATCAGGCATAAAAAAAATACTTGCTGCAAAACTAACAGAGATTTGAGACAGTGATCAGATGCAAAATCAGATGGAGTATAATTTAAAAATCTTTCTGTAGCAATTGTTCTAATACTACAATAATATGAAGAATCATGAAGATGATCCTGCTGAATGACACCTTTGAGAGAGAAAAAGAATAACCACATAAAGACATTTGTTATTTCTCTCTGTATTTACCTCTTACTTCCTATTTGCATTGCTCTAGGTCATAGGATTGACACTGACCACTGTAGAATATCAGAATACAAGAACGGCTGAACTGCCAGGGCCTTTCTGAAGAAGTTGTGTAGCCCATCCAAATCAGCACTTGAACCTAAGTCTATTTTTTCCACCTTATGTATTTAAGAAAATAACCATAGGCTTCCTTTCTAAATTTTGTTTAGGTTTCTGGTTCTGCACATACAACTAAAACTGTACCTTTCTGCCCTGTCAACAGGCTGTAAAACATATGTGTGCTTTCATAACCATCAGGATCTTGCAAAATTGCACCAGGCTGCTGTTACGTGCAAAACTAGGTAGGGGTGAGGTAAATTGAAGAGGGCATTGAAAAAATGAAGCTATTAGGTGATGTGTTTGTGTCAGAGAGAAATAGGACTGTATTCTTCCTTCACTTAAATGTCAGCCTTCTAAAATCAATGGATACAAAGATAAAACTAAAGCATAACACATCCCGCTATGTATACTCCTTATTGCACACTCATTTGTATATGTGACATAGGTAAAGTACCATGTTGCCAAAAGCTGGTCCATCTTTCTGACTTTATTCATGGTTTAATGAAAGATATTAACCCTACTTGACCACCTTGCATCACTCATCTGTGCCAGACTAAGTGCATTCCTGTTTTGCTTGAGCAGAACACAAGATACTCAAAGGCCCAAAATAGCAGCCACCCCAAATTTAAATATTTAGATATGCTGAATGCTTTTAAATGTTTTGTTGCCTAGCTTTGAGCTTACTTCAGACTTAGAGATTTTAAAAAAACAGACCAAGATCATGAATATATGCATCCATGGAGAAATCTCCCACACATCCTGTGCTCAGAGACAGAAAACATCTCTGATGACATGCCCAGCCAATGCTAGGAGAGGAGCACTAGGTGACAAGAAGTATTACAAAGACCCATATAATTTAACTGTTCAGAGGACAGATCAGAAGCACCTATAGAACCAATGCAGAAGACTTCTATGCCTAGCACACTGTTTTGCTGTCTTGCTTTAATCTGCAAATAATTGAGAGACAGCAAGCCTCAGGCTGCTACAAAAACATGAGCCCATGGCTGGACATTCAGTCCCAGTAGATGAAGTACCACACCACACACAGCACATGCTCTTTTGCCTCATAGAGGTTCCAGGAAGGGAAATTGAGTAAATGTGGAAGTGGAGAAGAAGGTGTGCAGAACAGATATTAACAGTTAAATGTTTGCTTAACTGCTCCAAATGGATCAGCTCCTGAGGCCTAGGGTCACGGCAGTGAAGCAGGACCAAAGAAAGACAGCTACCTGGAATCAGCAGCCTTTCCCTCTTTCTATATATGTACAGACACTAAACACCTTCCAGCTTCAACTTCTGTGTGAGCAGCAAGCTTCAGCTCTGCTCTTCTGCTTGCAGACCTGTAAGCAGTTTTCAATCAAATAGAAAAATAGCATCAATTTAAAATATTCACAGAACAAAATTTATTTAAGAATCACCAGTGATAGTGAGCGGTGAGGGATGAAGAATGTGTTACACATCAGCATTCTCACCCTTCTCATTAATTTGCATTTCAGTAACTTTAAAATTAATTTAAAATCAAAAATTCCCAGTTACATCACAAGGGAGTTTCTATTGTGGCTGGGAAAATAAAATGTATAAAGACAACAAGACCCACTCAAGTATGTTTCTTAGTACAGAAAGGTATTTGAAGCCGCTTTTATCACTTATTTGTTTTATTATTTATAAGGCCATTTGCAGCCAGTCAGTTCACCTGAGCCTGGTCACAGTTGAAAGCCCTTTGTTGTTGCTGTTGTTGTTTCTGCTGTTTCTGACAAGAAGTCTGCCTCTTAAAAAGACATGATGTAAAACACACTACTCAGAGCTGCCCCTCTATTCCCCAGTAGCTGTATGATTGTTTGAAGTTAATGCGATCAAGGTCTGTAGGATGTTGCTTGTTACTACCCTTATAAAAAGCATCTCATGTACAGGCAATTCATATTGATGGGTTGACAACCAAAGCTTGCATACTTATACTCCTTTTGTTCAGTTGTTGTAATTTTTCTGGGCATTTTTTCATTTAAATATCTTTCAATAGCAGGAAGTCCTGCTGAATAAAATATCTGAGAAACATATTATAGAGGCATTATTAAAGTTATGACTAGAGCATATATTTCTAAGTTAAGATCTAAGTCAGTCTTCCCGCGTTTAGTCCCACACCTTTCACATCCGCTCAGCAATTCAGTCTCCGTGCCCCACAACTCATTAGATCAGGCTTAGGCGTTCAGTTTATGCACAGAAAAGCTACCATTCCCCAAAGAGCAGAAGGATTCATGAGTATCTGTTTCCATTCACTTTGTGAGAAGTCACCTCTTGAAAAACAAGGGAAGAAGGATAAGCATTGGGCCATGGTAATCACAGGTAACTTACTTTTAATGTTCTAAGGACACTACATCACAACTTACTGTAGCTATTACTCCTTATCTGCAGGTTGGTGTTTGTAAATGCACCAACCTGCAACACCTCATTTCTATGATCAACTCCAAATGGGACAGTAACTATTAGCTAAACACAAGCTGGCTAATCATGAAATCGGAAGTTTTAAATGTGACTTTGAACCTGTTAAATGCAGAAAGACCGTATTTTTCACACGTTCCTCTGCAACATGCAGACTATCAAGTCACCTGTTGGCTTCTACCAAGAACTACAGATTTAAGGCAAACGTATGGCTACATGTCTTGCATTAAAACTACCAGAATTAACAACACTGTAACGTATTGTTTAATCATTAGAAGTTCAGGTATAAGACATGAACAAGGGACACTGTATGACTGTGGCCATAGAAACAGATGACCTTATGCAAGAAATCTGTTCAACATTCTAAACACTGTGGATGAGAGTAACATACCTTGCAAATACTTCTGCTAGAATGACTCTGAGGCTAAAAAGTGAACAACTACCTTCCAGCAGGTAAAGACTCAACACAATGAAGGGATGAAATGAGATACTTTATAATTTCCACAGAGTGTTTCAGTCTCTGATATACTGAAGTATATATGAATACATGAAATTCACATTTCAGTCTCTCTCTTTCCCCGTTAGTCTTGCTGCCCTCTCATTAATATCTATTCTGCATCAGACATTGTGCAATACTTCCATGCTGAATAAATTTCACTAGCCCTCTTTTTCAATTAGAAGCTAGTGCTTTAAAATATACTGTTTTTAAAAAAATGTTTGGCCTTCTTATCTTGCAGTTTTTTTCTTTAAGAACACCTCTCTTCTACAATTTTTACCTGCACCTTCTACCTTCTGCAAGTGATAACTTTTCTTCATTACCAGGCAAACAAATTTAGGCATTAATCCCAAAGGAAGGACCATAAAATTGGTTTTGGTCTGCCTTTAAATTTCCTTGCTATTTACCTCAGCTAAATCCATGAACCAATCTCCAGCTTTGCAGCTTTGCTTCCTGGACTCATGTATTAATGATATGTCAAAATCTAAAGCTCCCTGAAGAAAAGAGGTTGCCATGGGATACTGAGCGCTTAGGAACAAAGTGTAGAAAGACATATCCTGCTAAGAAAGGCTCCAAAGACCTTGCTGTGTCAGCCAGTATTGCTTTTTATCTCTTTAGATGAAACAAAATCACTGCTCTGGGAGTCACTGGGCATCTGTCAGCCCTGATTGCTCCATCATGCTGACCATTTCAACAGGACTACAGGAATCCATTAGTGGAAACTCCTCCAGTTCCACAACAGCTCTGACTTTGCTGTCTGGTATCAGGGCTGCCCTCCTGCAACATGCGTAGACAAATAATTTTTCTTCAGCAGTACCTGTCTGAAATCATCCTCTTTCCTCCTAGCTTTTTAAATGTCTTGAAACTCATATGTAAAGAAGTCATGGGGTACAGAAGAGTGGTGCTTGTTAGGCAGGAAAGGAGAATAAAGTGTGTATGGTTCAGGTGGGGCTAAGTAGCTAGATGGACATAATTTCCTCAGAAATAAAGCTGACTTTTGAAAAAGACAAGGAAAAGAAGAGGTGAAGACTGGAAAATGTAACTGCCAAAGGAAAATTTCCAAGAGAGAACATAGCTTCTGCCAGAAGCGTGTGCTTGGTAAGAAAAATAGAAGTCTGAAGTGCCTGCAGGGCTAACAAGAGAGAAGGCATTTGTGACAAGTTCCCTGTGTGCATCAAAGAGCTTGGTCACTGATGTACTTAGAAGCATTTATATATTCCCACAGTGAAGTAGTCACACTAAAGTCTTTAAAATTTCACTTTTTTTGAACATAAGTATAGCTGAGCTATAGTACATACACAGAAGTATCTTCTAACAAAATTTTTGTTAGAAGACACAGACAAGTTTACAGAAATTCAGTTCTGACTGCAAATGATCTACAAAAGAGAAGGAAAGCTAAATTTGAGTAAAAAGCAGTGCCTTTTTTCCCCATCTCTTGTAGCCAACTTACTTTTTGTAAGGCTGTCTGTAAATATTTGATTGCAAACATTATGCATAGTAATTTCATTGTTTCAGAAAACTACTTAAGAACACAATCTTCAACTGGTAAAATCAGTTACACATTTATGTCTCATATGTTTCTAATTTAATTTTATTTGAAAGAAAATATCAAAATTTTGCCTTTGGATCAGCAATGATTTTCAGTTGAAACAGATGATATTGATGACTTCCATGCACAGCTATCTAAAGATACAGTGTCTACAGGCATCTAAACGTACAGCTAACATACAGGCTCTGGTCTTCCTCTTTTGCTATTATTTGTACAGATAGAAGGCAAAATGACACACAGAAGACAGTGTGCTCTCCAAAACCACGTGAAAAGTGTCTGCTTCACCAGCCAGTGACTGGAATAGTTAAGAGAAGTTTTGCTATTGTAATGGTTTCCAGTTGAAGACCATGATCGATTCTGTCGGCAGGACCTATTTTGTACCACGAGCATCCAATGCTAAAAAGCAAACAAGAAACCCAATATGCACTTTAGCTACACAGGACAGATAAGGTTTTATGGTAGAACAAGGAACATGGTATTATTTACCTCCAACATGATACATAAGAAAGATCCCATTAAATATACCAATTAGACAACATCTGAAATATTGTGTTCCTGTTTCTGAAAAGCCTGTATCACAAAACATACAGGGAATTTGCAGAAAAGAATTACTAAAGAACGAGACATTGTGATTTATGGGTAAAGATGAAAAGATTAATGCCTGGTTAAATTAAGGCTATGGTGAAAGGGTGTCTGAAAATCAGCTTAAGTATCGGAATGTCAGAAGCAATGAAATGAGAGAGAAATTACTTTCAATTAATGGACAAAAAATATTAATAATTGAATGATCATAACAGAAAGCATATTTGGGATAATAGTAGATAAGTAAACATCTCCCAACAGTGCATTTTACTGCACTGCACAGGTTTTCTTCAGAAAACGTTGAGGCTCACACCTTGATGTAAATGCACATGCTAACTCATCAAGTTACCCACATGGGCAAAAGAAGAGTCTGAGAGCACTCTGTGCCAGCTTTCTCCCGTGAACTTGCAAGGCTAAATTAAAAACTAAGAAACAAAAAGTGTCTTGAGTTCAGAACAATAAATGAGAAGAGATTTTAGAAAAACAAGCTAAAATTACAGTTCTTGGTTTTATTTATACTTTTTCTCCTACTGAAAAGATTCGAATCTCTTTAAAAAACAAGACAGAATAAGACAATAATACAAAATTGCCTTTGGTGAAATATTTCTCCTTGAAAGATATTTTTAGTTCAACAGTATTTAGAGGGTAAGAAATGTCCTACAAATTGCAGAAACTTTCAAACCAGATTTTTTTGCTTTGAAAGCAACCACAGTGATTTTTCTGTACATTGTATTTCTTAATGAACTTGAAAACTTCATTAATTTTTGACTGTATTATCATTAATCTACCAAATAATTTATTTTTGAATTTAAAAGTTACAAAATCAGCAAGATAAACAGGAGATGAAAATTACTGAATTAAGCAAAAAAATTATTCAAGTTGCAACTACTACCCAGCTCCCATTGTACTTTTTTGAAAACTTCATCCTCCCTGGTGTGTGTAGACGCACAGCGACAAAATGGATTCATATAGAACTGATGGCCCATATAATCTGCACAGTTAACTGCAGCATCAATTCCCACCCACAGACCAGGACAAAACACACACAGTAAACAATGCATTTAGGCAGACAGCAGCCTTGGATCATCAATGAAGAATAAACTGCACCCTCTTATCTTTGAATTTCACTTTCTGATGCAAGGCTTCACTTTAAGGTATAAGTCAGAGGTCTCAGGATTGGGGTTCTGAAAAGCTTCTGTTGTCAGTGGTAAAACTTCCACTGACTTCTGTGAAATTTTACAAGCCTGTCTCCAAAAAATGTGTCAGCAGTCTGAGGGACTGAACAGTTACGAGGCACAGCACCATGGTCAGTTACTCAGAGTAGTAAAATGGCATCTGCAAATCTAGAGTTTACTTGGAGAAGTAGCATATGTTTGGGCCATGTAATGCTAGCCAACTAACTTAGACCACTGGTTTTCCTAAGCTCCTTCTGTAGTCAAGTAAGAAGGATATGCAGCACTTTAACTACTTCCTATTGCTCTCACATTTACCAAAATTAAGTCTCAAATTCAATTCCGGCACAGTACTGGTTCTCTGCTACTTCCATCTAAAGGAACTGCTGGGGATGGGCTATAATTCACCTATTCACAGACAGATGTAGTGTTGAGGTATAACTCTAAAACATGCTTCAGCTCCTTTGATGAGCATAGAGAGCGAAGACCAATGCAGCAGAGAACTATCTAGATAACTGTTTACCCAAATGCTGACATCTTCAACTAGAAACAGTCTTTTCAATTGGGAACTGACCCTTGGAAGTATGAATCTCACCCTCTGAGCCTGCACTGAACAGAGACACCATTGTTTATTTTATTTTAACATAACTTCACAGAGAGTCAGAGTAGCTGTAGTTTTAAATCCTGGCTGTAGGGTTGCAGTCAGTTTGCTGATGTAAAATATACTCGAGCTTGATTTCCCATGGATATGGGGAAATCATTGCCATTTTACATTGAAATAAATAACTCCGGATGGCCATTAAATCTCTGTAAAACCCCAACTTTAAAAAATTGTTGAACCTCATCAAGGTTGGCTTTGTACCTCAGCTCAAGGATGACCTCAGATTGCCTATGACAAAGCTGAAACTACTTTACTTTTGTCTCTGCTGTCGTAGTAAGGCAACACCACTGCCATCTCAACCTATTTAATACAGTATAAAGACATCCCCCTTTGTTGCAGTGAAAACACGGCTTGAGAATGCTCCTTCTTTCTCTGTGTGTTGGAGCATGGAAATCTTTTGAACTTCCTGAAGTCAGGAGAATCTCCTGAGTGTTATCATATTTATTTTAGAAAAGACTTATTGTTCTGGAGACTAACCATTTCCGAGGCTATTTTGAAACTGCTCTTTCATACTGTTTATTGTTCTAACCTTCAATTTTAGAGACATCAGAGGAAAAGTGATTAAAGATCCATTTCCCCCAGCAGAGACACTATTTTTATTCATTTTTGATGCCCTGTTTGGCTATTTATTGCCCTTATTGTTCCTTTTGATGGTTGCTAGGGAGAAGGAGATTAAAACTCAATGTGCAGCACAGCTCATCCTAGGGTATAATTTTTCTGGTATTTAAAATAATATATGCTAGATAATAGATAAAAGTTACTGTGTTGGACTTAAAAGGGGATATTATTGTGCCACATTTAGTTTTGTTTTTTTTTTTTTTTCCCTGGTCTTCAAAAAAATGTTTCCTAAGGGATACACAGGAAGAAGAGAGATGTGATAATACACATTTCCTCTGTGAATGCAAGAGAAGAAACATAAGCCCCAGAACAACTGACTTTGTTTTCCTCCATGGAAAAAAGAAGAATTTCCTCTCTAGACAGGACTAATTTACTTTAATTATGATTTTTTTTTACTGAAGTACATACTGTCAAGCATTATTTAGAGCATATGATATAATTCTGTGGATAAAAATAATTTCCTAATATCACTGTATTAGTGATTTATCCATTAAAAAATAAAAAATAAATCACCAAATATTCTCTAGTAGGTAATCAGCTACACTGGGCAGGGTGAAACCCAGGGGCTTCCTTGGAAAAAGTAAAAATTTAGTCAGCAATTATGTTTTGTTCTGGATCTCTTGTTTCTTCCAAAGACTGTTGATTTCTTTGGGAAGGGTGGTCCTTCCAAACATGACCAGTAGTGAAGCTGCAGATTCTAGGTAGACCACACGAGGCATCAGCTTCACTGATAAAGCTCACCTTGTGAAACTGAAACAGGTGGTTGCATGCATAAGCTGGACTTCCATATGAGCATTGCTAATTTGTAGTTGGAAAAGTCCAGAGAAGGAGGAACGGTTCACTCACTGCTGAGCCTGCATGGGTCAGAGGGAGGAAACTCAAGTGTTGGAGAACTGTCCTGCATGGAAGAGCTCCACAGCTAACACCAGTGCTGTAGGAAGGGCTGTGCCATCTGTAATGCACCACTTCCCTTGTGTTATTTTTCAATTTAAGTAAAACAAGAGGCAACAGGCTTTATCAAGTAGGAAGAAAAAACTCTTCCATGGTGACTGACAGATTTTTAAAGCTCCTAAAACCTAGGAATGAATAGAGACTTGTGAGTGAGTTTGAACAAAGCTTTTACATTCTTTTAGAAACAACATCTGAAACAGGGTAGCAGATTCTTGTTGCTGACACCTGTCAGGAAGAATTCAGAGAGGAATTTCTCTGCTGTATTAGAAGAGAAAACATACCTGTGGTCACAGCCTCTTCTTACTTCCTCAGGCTCAGTTTCTACAGCTGACTGCCTTTGGGCACATGCCTATGTGCTGCTCACATAGTTTTAACAGGGTCCCACGAGGAGGAGAACTTGGAAAGAGTGAGGTTTGATTCCCAGCCCCTGCAAAGGATTTCTTGTGAGCCCTGCAGCATCTTGTTTCATCTACACAGTTCCTCTTTTCATTTAAAAATGAACATACACTTACATATTCGACTGTAAACTATAAAAATAAAAGTATTTATGTACCTGTATCACTCTGATGTTACACTGATAAGCATAACACAGAAGCTTATTCACAGTGAACTACAGATTGTCAGATCAAAATGTTTGACTATCGCACACAAACTTCAGATCTTTCTCTCAGAGATTACATCATGCCTTCAGTTGTACAACCAGAACTTATAAAGGTTGAACATTAGCTACCAGTGTCATGGATTTAAAAAAAAAAACCTAAAAAACCCAAACAAACACAAGTATGATCATCACAATTTGAGAGAGCTCTGAAAGACTCCAGGTTGGATATCATGACTCAGCCTGTGACTGCTATACAGTCTATAACCATTGCACCGGACATCTTCTGATTACCCAGAACTCAAGCTATGTGCACAGGGTGGTGGAATTGGAAAACATTGCAAGTACCAGGAAAACTGTTTTTCTAATAGAATCTCAATTTACCAGTGTCTGTTAAGATCAACGAAAAATGACCCCAGGAGCTACAGCTTTTTTGAAAAATAAATTACAAGACCAGTGGTAATGGATGCAGGAGAGAATAATCTAAAACACTAACTCAGCTGATTTCCTCATGGATCCTTCAAAATCTGTGATTCCTGAAATTGAGTATTTCTAGAGATTGTTAAGTGTGTCATTTGCTACAGCAGTTCATATATTCTGTCAAACTCAAAAGATTCACAGAGATCATAAACTTGCCAGATGCAAGACCTGGCATAGATACATACACTTTTCTTCTGATTGTCAGGTTCTGGAGAACTTTAATTTATGTGAAAAACTTTTTTCCATCTTTCTATTTGCTCTTGTATGTGCATGCTACTCTGACTACGTGTTGATATGTAGCATAGTAAATAATGTAATACAGGAACAAGGATTTCAGTCTCAGTGCATACTGCAGGACAAAAGATGTTTTGTTTGAAGTAGCTTCATTTTTATAAGCATAAACACTAGGAATCTGAAAAGTACATACAGAACTCAATGAAAATAATGATCATGTAGAAGTCAGCTGATAGAAAAGCTGATAAAATGAGTTCCTTCCAAGAGAGAAGGAACACAGAATATAAAAAAGGGAAAAAAAAGCTAGAGAGATAGTAGCCACTTGGAGAGTCAAGATTAAATTAAAACAAGAGGTGTTGTAAGAGGTAGGTAAACTGAGCTGACATTCTAGGGAATTAAACAAAATCTAGAAATGGAAATAGGGAATCAAAAAGATGATGTAAAAGTATACTTTAAAATAGTTTTAGAAGAAAAAGAAGGAAATACAAAAGGTGAACTTTTACTGGATTTGAAGATCAGATATCAAGGGAAAAATGAAAATATTAACATTTAAGGAGATGGTGAAGGCTACAAAAAATGACTTAAAAGGAACATAGACAATCTTAAGAGTGATTGGGAAGACAAAAAGGACTTTCTTGAAGATATGAGAAGAAAATATCATTATACTGCTCTAGTACCTTAAGTAAACAGATACTTAGGGTCAAATATTGCAACTGTATCAACAACAGGAAGGAAGACTTGTGGAAGTATTCACAACAGAAGTCTCCTCAAATGGAAGGAATTATAAATATATATTTACATATATATATATATACACACACACACAGAGTACACATCCCTTGGCTAACTACAGTAGTTTTATTCACAGAGGTGTCATAGTGATGTCTGTTTGGAGTCTAACGTATTGGATGACCTCTTTGATGTCTTTGATGTATATTCAGTTAACAGCTGTGGTTTCTATGAAATATATAAAATACCAGTGTGATACCATACTGGGTGCCTCATATTCCAAATGTGTGTTTCCGTCTGTTTTACATTTTGGCAAATGTATTACAGCATCAAGGAGATTAACATCAATTCTCCCAAAGCACTAAGTTTTAATTTAGAAGGCCATATAAAAAGTTTGAAAACTGACAGCTCCCTCTCAAAGAGAAACTAATTTAGAAGTCTTCTGCACTGGCTATTTACCACAGTTTTGTTCAATCTTGATGTAAATATTTAAATCAATATAGCTTTAACGTACATCCCTTGTGAGATCTTACCATGAGCTATTCAGCACATCAGTGAATCTAAAATCCTAAACCCAGTCACATGATGTCTAAATGGAACCAGTCCCTTTTTTTTTTTTTTTTTGGTCAGATATGCACTTTGAAATTTTCTCAGGAAAAGAATCAAGTCACAGGAAGGATAATGCAGCAATATATCAAAATGAACTCCTGATGTCTTTTAAAGTATCAAACTCTCAGAATGAGCAAATTTGATTCCTTTTTATTATAAAGCAAAACTATATTCAGACTGGTTTTTTAGATCTGAGAATTTCATTCTCATTTAGACCGCAGAATAAATCTCTTAAAATATCAGATTCCAACTTATCTAGGCTCTTTTTGTCACCTCAGTATATTTTCTTTCTTTCTTATTTTGACTGGAACAGTATGTAAACATGCATGTGTAAACCACCTTTGACATCAAGTGGACTTACTTTCACAGAGAAGAGTACAGCTACTAAAGCAATGTGATATATTCTAATATGAACAATCTTGCAGACAGAAAGAGAAGACTAGATTAAAAACAAAGGAAGAAGACACAAAAACCTAATTAGAAGGTAAAGGGGCCTTAGCTTTGCTAATATCCTAGGTGGTGTCTCTACACACTGCATGACAAGAAACAGGCCAAATTAGAAAGTTCAGATCTGTAACTAGTGCTGAATCTATTCAACCTCAAACTGCAAGAGAAACATTTGGATACAAAAGCAAGCACATTTTATTACAGTTGTCTCTTTTTCCTTTATAATCTAAACCCAGATACCAAGCCCAGGAAGTACTAGCAATTCAGAGTCTCGGGTTTGTCTCAATATTGCAACTAAAACTGAGCCCAAGTCTCCCCTACAGGAGTTTACTACTTTAATCAACTAATGACATCACCTGATTACAATGCAGAGACAGGGCCAGTACTCAGACTGCTTTAATTCCTGTTTGAAGTCCATGAAGGCAGTGATAAAGCACTCTTCATCAGAGATTTCCACACCTTTAAGTGATAATCTCTAAGGCTCTACAAATTTTGTATACAGCTGCTCCAACATAAAAGCTAGAAAGATAAGCCAAATAACTTACATAGCATCATTCTTGATTTAAACCAATATGACAAAAATCAGAATTTTATTATTATAGTCACAAATTATCTATGTTGCTTAAAGGTAAAAGAACCAAATATATGTAAATTTAGTTTAATGTAGTAAATAATAGGTGAAGAAGGTTGATCATCTCTAATTTAAGTTTTCTTTTATTATTTTTTCAATTATTTTCTGCATGACAAAGTATTGCTGGGAATGCTAAATAAGCCAAAAAGACACTAATTAGCCAAATAAGACTACATAACAAGATAAACAAAAATGAAAATGAAATGCTTCTAAACTTAATTTAGGCTTAGGGCATAATCATTATGAAACCTAATAAAATGTAAATAGAGTCTTAAGAGACACTTTTTAATTCCATTGATATGTAATGTGCTCCACTTACACACAAAACATATCTTGGCTATGTAAGCTATTCACAGCTGAAAGAGGTTCAATTTTCCAGTTATAGCTAATAGATATTTTACTGTTAATAGAGAGAGAAAAAAGATTATATGCAATATAAAAGCATGTGATGACCAGGTAACTTGAGGAGTATGTAATCAGTAACAAGCAAGATTTGGAAAAGAAGAGCAGCTCTTGCTTCAACTGAGGAAAATCCATTGCAGAGATAACGGAAAGGACAGATCCTGACAGCTGCTGGTGTGTGCCAGGTGCGTATGCACACAGGATGCATATGTAAAAAAAAGCATGAAATACAATGAGAATCATTTACCACTGGGCTACAGCTGGATATTTTGCTGCTGCTTTTCTCTGCTTATACTTGACTCTTTACAGAGGCACTGAAGCCACAGATACTATGGCAGGATAAACAAATGGATGCACAGCCATATGCTGATTTCCAAATTTTAAATGTGTCTATTTAGAGAGGGCAGCAGTCAAGGACACCTAAGCAGCCTGAGATTATACAAGCCTTTCTGGAGGACTGCTTTTTAAACTGTAAAAAGACATAAAATCAGGAAAGTATTGAAATATACCCTTATGCATGTTATACCCATTAGTTTTCACTAACAATATGGGTGTTATTTCAGCTTTTCTACAGCATTACAAGGGTTCTTCAACCAATTTTGCTTGCCAAGGGCTTAAATTGGATAGTCAGGAGGAGCCAGGCCACCTCACCCAGCTGGTGTCACCGGGGCGGTTCTAGCTGGTGCTCTAGTTCCAGGCACACGACTTCCTCCAGACCCTGGGAACACTCCCTTGTATCATCCATCCTTATCTCCCTGTCTCATGCTGAAGCCTCAGAGATATATTCTGCCCAAAAACCACAGAAACAAAAGGAGAAATGGAGCAGTCCATAAGGCATTTCATCCTACAGTGGGCACAGTTGCTCCCACCTGAGCAATATGCAGAGACCTCTAGAAGGAAAAAGCCCATTGCATACAGATTCACAGCGTGTTATAGGAAAGCCAGGCAGGATTTGCACCTGAAAACACTTGCTGTTGTTTGAGCTGTTCTGTGATAGGATTTCACAACAGGAGAGAAAAGCAGGGAACGCTCTCAGATGATGTCTTTCAATTTTTTAAAAAATGGCAAAAGTTATTAGCAATGTTAATTGTGTTTTGCTCTGCCCTACAAGGAAAACCTATCCAAGCAGTACTTTAAGAACAGTTAATGAGATAAAATAACATTTCTTCATGCTACTGGTACCGTTTGCAGGTATGAGTGCAGAATCTCTGTAGAACAGGAGAGAAATGTAGGGAAAGATGGGGTTTATATCCAGAATAAAGCATTTGCAACTGGGTTTATTTTGTGGTATTATGTATGTAGCAAATAAGCTATTTTTTTTTTAATTTTTCATCCTCTTTCTTTTTTAGAGGGTTAGAAAATAAAGCTGAGATGTGAAAAAGATTGGGGAAAAGCTGGGGTTTTAGTCTATATAATTTATAAGTTTAGCCATTGTCACAATAAAAAAAAAATGGGAGAAGCAGCAGCAATAGAGGAAAAAAAAAGAAAATACAGAAGGGGAAGCAAGGGTAAGTAGAAAGAAATTAGGGCTAGATATTATGGTACTTATCATGGTACTACCTTTTGATGTACAGGTTTCTGCTATCTGCTTCAAAAAAAGATGGTCTTACACAGACTAAGGAAATGTTAAACCACAAGACAAGGGCAAAAGGGGAATGTTAATACAGGCAGAAATATTCTTTTGTGAAAGAAGCAAAAAGCTTTCCTTCATTGTTTTATTCCAAGATAACTTGGTAAAAAGCACATTTTCATGCAAATTCTTTATTTCCTCTGCAGCCTGTCAAGTGTTTTTCACAGCATTTAACATCAGAATGAGTGTGTAAATAGACTACAAACTCAGTTGGTCTATTATTTCATAGAATATATAACTGCTGTTAGCAAAATAACATTTTTGTGTAACATCCCTTTTATTGGAAATCTGAGGTTTCCAATATTCAGTCTTCACTTCAGCTCTGAAGGGAAAGGAAACCAACAGGTTGATATCAAGGACAGAACACAGAAGTGATATGGCCAAGATTAAAGGAGGGGTGATTTCAGTGTGTAATCTGAAGAGCTCACAAGGAATCCCTTCTTGCAGATGTCAACACAAAAGATGTCCTGACGGGAGGCACTTCACATTTTTGCATTGCTGTTCCATTTGCACACAGGGACAGGGTCCAACACTGGGGATTCTCCCAGGCTCTGTAAATGCCAACATCGCACAAGGGTGTATATAATAATGTCATTGCTGACTTAGCCCCCGCTGCAGAAATATTTATTGCCTTACAATGTCCTTCATTCCCTTTCCTGGACAGTGCTATGAGATACTGTGGTTCTTTCGCAAGGTGCTCAGAGGACCTAAAAACACACAAGTCCGTTTGCAAAGCCATCTCTAGGGATCAGCTTCTTCCCAGTGGCCAAAGAATACTGCAAAGGTACAAAAAAATACCAAGAAACTTTTTCTGAAAATCTTGCCAAAACTCAACGTATTTGATTTGCAGAGCTTCTTGCAATTACTGTATTTATTGGAAACACGTATATAAAAACACATGTACAGTGAATGTGTGGGTGTGCATACGCATTGCACATATTACTATATGTATGTGTCTAATTGCAGATATTTATGCAAAATAAAATGAGGTTTTATTGTTGCTGAGATATATTGCCATAGCTGTATGGTGCATTTTAGAGCAAAAACGACAGCAAATCACAGGATTACTAACACATTTGTGGTATACAACTTGACAAGGTCTATTTCAACTTCTGTTGCAAATAAAAAACAAGACTGACAAAACACTCATCCATTACCAAAGCACCTTTCCGCTCATGCTTTCATCCTGCCCTTCCATTTTACATATTTCCACTTGAAGACATAGCCTAGTTTATGGTGTTGCTGCACGGGGTGTAACTTGCATGGTTTATTAAAAATAATGACATTAAGGAGAATTCAGAGACCTCAGGAATGCCAGCCAGACCCTGATATGGTTAATAAACACATCATATAGCCTTGCTTAATTTTACTAACGTCCTACCTCCAAACTGTTGAATATATATGGCATTACAAAACTAGTGCTGCATCCTAGAACCTGAAACACAAGAACATACAGGAAAAAATACTGTGAAAAGACAGTCTCGGGATGATGATATAACTAAATGTCAGCTGGCACCACGCTTAGCTTAATTACACAATTTAAAATGAAGGCTAGAGATAAAACAGAAAAGCTATGTCAGTGGTTTGTGCAACACAAAAAGCAGCACTCCTGCACAGCAGCAGTGGAGGAGAGGAGATGGGCACAGAGGACATGAAAGTACACCAAAGACAGCCAGTGGTGGGCAAGTGATCCTGAGCCCAGCTGAGAACTGGCCTAAACCACAGTTTAGGATTCTAGGTAATATAAATCAGTGTATTTAAACTCACTTAAATAAAACTATACTACCTTGCACCTGCTGAAAATCCAGTCCAATGTATTTCAGTTGATAGGAATGGTAAGTTGAGAAGTAGATTTAAATTACTAGTTGCATTAGATGGATCAATAATAATGAAAGAGCAACCACTGGGGAAAATATCCCTTCAATGAGAGCTTTACGATGCTAACATCATGTTGCACACATTATTAGAGATAGTCTAACAGGTTGATTAGCCTTTTCTAATGGTGCCTATCCATTATTAATAAAGCAATCATACTGTTAAGGTCTGATTCTCAATTATTTCATTAGCTGAATGAAAAATTAAAGAATGATGAAAAGAGAAATATTTTAGCTTCCTTAGAAGCCCTGGGAAGAAAACCTTTTCTCCCACAGTGTATTTACTAAATTATTTGACAAGCAGAATATCAAGCCTTTATCACTGAAGATTTTTGCTGGTGGATGTATTCCAATGAACCCACCAGATCTGTTAATTAAGTCTGACTCATGGAAAGATTTGAAAGAGTACATCATCTTAACAGCAGGAAAATGCCAAAGGATTTAGATGCTTTTGTTGACCTTTGTTTATGAATTGAATTCATCTAGAAATGGAGCTGAAAGCATCCTATAAAAATCCTTCATCTTTTGAAAAAACACAAAAAGTACCCTTCTTGAAATCAAGCTCAGTAATACTTATGCACAAATCCATTTTCTTCCAACTTATGTAAAACAACCAATACTTTTTTCCACTTTGAAAAAATCACTAAGAAACAAAAGTGCTGTTCAGGCCAACTGTCAGGTGTAATTCATAAACAGAGCAGCAGAGTTTCTAAGAAGAAATAAAAGTTTAAAACTCAAGGTGCTTCCCGTTCTTCTGCTCATCTTCCCCATACTTATACAAACCTACTAGTCACCACTTCATTTTCATTTTCTGACAGATGAATACCCACTACCTTGTGCGAGAACCAGAGATTCAGCTAATGTCCTACCATGGGTCAAGAGATGCACACTCATTTTTGTGGACTGGATTAGCTCAGCCTATTAAGTTCGTTTTCCATACCCAGGCAGGAAGTGACACCAGCCTCTAGGCTGACAGGCAAGTTGTGCTTTGCAAGCGGCGTGTCTGAACTAAAGGCAAAGGGAGATGAAACCTTATTTGCTTAAACCTCTTAAATGCATTTATTCTTTAATTCTTTCTGAAATCTTCCATATACACTGCAGAATCCAAAACTGTTTGCAGAACATTGCATATCAAAGACTTCTTTCAAAAAGACCTAAGGACAGGACTGAATGGGAGACAACCTACAATTGTATCATGCAAAAGCTGAAGCAGGGAGAAATGGATGAACAAATTTCCCCAGTGACACTCCAAGATACAAGCAGATGATGGCACTGCTGCTGCTGCAGCTAATGCACCATATCTGTAATGATTTTTTTCTGGTATTTTGGGGAATGGGTTTTGAGGCCGTTTCCTTCACATGTTCCTTGGGGTGTCTCCCAGCCCTAGGAACACAGGTGATCAGCAAGGCATGTCAGAAATTAAGTCGCCTCACTCAATCTCACTGCTTAAATCACTTCACTGTCACTCAAAATAGAACGCTTGAAAAAACAGAAAAGTGCAATTTTTTTTTTTTTCACGTGCAAAGAAGGCAGAGCAGGACATTCAATAAATATTATTGTAGGAATGTTCAGCCAAGCACTTATTTGTCTTGGTGCTCCAAATGTCTTCTTACTTTCTTTTTTTTCCTCCTCTCTCTTTTATTTTGCTTTAAATGTAACTCTACAATTTTAAAGTTCTTTTTATGTTCATGGCTGATGCCACAGAGAGAGTATTTGGAAAAAAAAGTGAAAGAAGAGATGTAGTGAGGTTGTCCTAAGAACATGAGGTAACAGAAAACAAAGAGAGATGTTTCTGGAAGACGATGAATGTGATGGTGAGATTCATCTCTATGGGAAAATAGACAACATGAATATGATTTTTTTTTTTTAATAACTACTGCATTCTTCCAAAATAATTTTATATCATCAGACTAAGTCTAACAATGTCTTGCTGCTTCTGCTGTTGCCTGAAAATAGGTTATTTAAGAGTTTATACTATTGTTTTCATACCATGGTTTGAAGCCATATACTGTGGGTTTATACTTTATACTCAAGCATGTGTTCCAGTCCAGACATGCCCAATTTCCCCCCTGTGTTGATCCATGTACCCAGGTGCTGCTCAGGCCCAGGGCAAGTACACCAAAATATTCAGCCTTTGTCCAGCTCAAAGCTCCACTCCATCCGGTCCAACAGCACTGGCAGTAGGAAGCTCTGAACACCCTAAAGCTTATTCATCAGTGTGGCTCTCCCTGAGCACAGTGTGGATGTCAAGAGCTGAAGGTTCAACTACGTTTCCATACATCACTGAGAACAGAAATTGCATGGTTCACAGTACACTGCATACACAGGTCCGCTCCTACACCCTGTGTCAGCTGGAAGAGTAGCCAGAAGCACAGCCTAAACAGCAGCCACCTAAGCAGGCAGAACCAGCAGCCAGCTCTTGGAAGGTCACAGGGTCTTTTTTGTTCATTCTGTGGGATGCTTAGTACAACAGTGTCCTTTGATTACTCTTTCAGTTATTATTTCTTACCAATGAAATTTTCTGGACTGCATAAGACTTTATTGCTGTGACTTCCCTGCAAGCTTTTAAAGTCCAAAGTTTCTATATAGCTTGTTTCCAACACTGATTATAAAGCAGTGCTTTTTGTGTCTCCATTGTATAACCAGGCCTACTAAAAGACTGCAGTAGGACCAAGATATTAAGCCACAAGAAGGGAGGAAAGGTTACTTCTATATTAACATTCTGTTAATGTGCTTCACGTTGCTAATCCTTGACCTCAATCTGCTAATACAATATTCTCAGATTTGGAGTGCCAGGATAATTTTTGAGTTCATTCATTCTGGTGCAAGAAATTTAATTTGGGTTTACAGTAAGCGACAACTGAAAACTGATGAGGTGATAGTACAGTATATTACAGTATTAAAGTATCTGATTTCTGATTTACTTTTTGCAGTGCTATAGGAAAAGACTAATGTGCAGACATTAGAGATCTGAAAGGACTGGAAGACAATACCCATATCCAGTAAAACAGATGCTTTGTGCAACAAATATCCATTGATCATCTGTTATTAAAAAAAAAAAAAAAGACAACACAAAAACCCCAAACCAGATTCATAATAACATGTAACATTACAGGAAAAGAAGTACAGTATAACAAACATTGATAACCTTGTGAAAGACAAGGATATACTCTGTATTTCTGAAGAATACCAGTTATTCTCCTCCTTTTTACATAATGCTTTGAGAATTCTTTGTAGCTGCATCTGGGTTTTGAGTTTCTAGAATTGCTTTAAAAATTTCTCTGCGCAAGCACCAGAGCTATAGACCAAGATCACATAAGCTACTACACACCAATAGGAATCTGGGAAATGGAGCTGCGAAAACCACCAGCAAAGAAAGTCTTACACAGAATATGCCTAGGGGAAGCTGATTTTTTCTTTTAAGCCATCACCTCTTCCCTGTCTAAAGGATCTTGACAGATTCTTCATACTCCCTTCTCCATCCCCCACCTCCCCTTGCTTTTTTTTCATTTGGTTACAGGAATTTTGGCTAAAAAGAAAAACAGTTTTTCTTTACATATGACAGCCTAAGCCACAGAAAACCAACTGTTAAGAAGAAACTGTGTCACAGCAGGGTTGTAGACAGACACCTTCTTTAGGATATCGGAGAGAGAAGGATGCATATGAACAGGAACTAACCTAAAAAAAATCATTACCCCACCCCCTTTTAACAGCAAAGTGATTTTTCATTTTCAGAATAGGACATTGTCTTTCTCTCTTGCCCTCCCACATTGCAGTACTCTGCTCTTCTAATTTCCATTATTAAACTTTACTTAGACATAAAAACATCAATGAAACAGCACAGAGAGAAAAATTACAAAATAACTCCTTCTGGGAACTACAGGCCTCCTAAGATATGCATATGAGTAAATGAAAATTTGGATCCGTGAAAAAGAAAAGGACATAATGAAAAAACACATTAATAACTGAGGAGAATCAAGACAACTACAACAAAGAAAGCAGTGCTGTAACCCCAAGAGAGACTTTGTGTGATGAACGTACAGAAATAAAAATTATATTCTTCCTAAATGGAGTTGTCTCCATTATAGTAGAAGCTATACTATAGCTTCTAGCTGTTCTGAAGACACAGATTTAGTTTCGCAAACCCCCTCCCTCCCCCCCTCAAATCAAACCTTAAATGGTGCTCACAAATATCTCTATCGCTTTACAACATAGCAGTTTCAGTTTCTCTCATCATGGCTGGTTTAGTGTCAGGTTTTTTTCCATGAGTTGCTGGTATTAGAATTTACTCAGCCACTATAATTTCCTAACTCAGTGTCAACATGTCATTTTTTTCTAAGACACCTGACAATCCCCCCACTCCCAAATGCTCATATTTTATATTTTTTTTGTTTCTGTGCAATTTTTTTAAGCAGCTGTTATCGCTTTTCCTGATTTTACTCGCTTTTAAATGAATCCATTCAATCTTCCTCTCTTAGTAAGAATAGCCTACCCTGAATCATAATACTTAAAATTTCTTTGAAAATTAATGAATTTGTTTTCCTAGTTGTACCACATGCAACTCCATTCTGCTTAAAAAAGCCCTTAAAACCCCAAAATGTCAACAGTTTCAGAGATCAGAAATTATATAAATACCTTTCATCATGTTCCAACTGTATAAATGATGA
The DNA here is from genome assembly GCA_907165065.1 of Caprimulgus europaeus. Next base: position 68,420,086 of record OU015525.1, read on the forward strand.
AAATTTGGAAATTAGATTTTAATCTAGTTTCTATTACAAAGAAATTAAAATAAAATATTTTGAAAGAGCTCTAACAATCAGAACCAGATCTATCATATTGTAAATTAAACACTGCTTTACTTCATTACCCCAAAATTTATGAACAGATGTAAACCCCAGAGCTTTCACACAGGAAAAAGAAAAAAAAAAAATAATCTTTTTACTAGGTGGTCTTCATTTACATCAGTCATCATTCTGCTTATCAATAGTTCTAACATCATGTTAGCTGGAGTTTATCTTCTGATTTTATAAAGTAGAAATAAGATCAAAAAAATTATGAGGAAGCTTCCACCAGGATCGCTCAATGGCCTCTGGTTCTTGTACTGAAAGAAATGGCTAGAAATTAGTACTATTCACCCCCCCAATAACACATACAATTTCTTAGTTCTCTATCAGATCTCACCTCAATCATTCCTTCTCAAGGAAAAGAAGTCCCAGTCTACTCAGCTCTTTCTTATATGGAAGTCATTCCACATCCTTCTCACACAACAGTTTAATTCTCTCAGAGATCCCTATTGAGGGACTTGGAGTCAAAGCAGACTGTACCAGTCTCCATACACTTGCTGACCACTTAAATTAAAAAATAGGTGAAGACAGAAATTTCTTTACAGTAGCCATATTGATTCTTTCCATATAGATTTAACCAGGTGTCCCCTAAATCTATATATATATATATATTTAATAATTTCTACTAGTTTCTCAGCACTGATCTCAGTTATAGGACTGCCATTTCCAGGTTCCACCTAGTTTTTTCCTCAAAGATGGGAATCACACCATCAGAAGTAGATGCCTAGAAAATCATAAGAAAAGGCCAAACATCCTTCTCCCAAACTCTAGCAACTCAAGGACTTCCTGAGCCAAAGATGCTATCTTCTGTTTGGCAAACTTTAATGTTGTTCTTCAATGGATTTCTTCAATCACATTCTGAATCCATGTAAATAAAGCACTAACAAAATTGTAGATGGAACACAGAATGCAAAATTTTTCATCCCATCACTAGTCTCAGATTCTTATCAAGAGCAGTAACTGCACCTTGTGCTGGAGCATCTGTGGGTGACAGCTATATATAAAAGACAAGGGGAGCTGTGTTTCTTCCTTCTGAATGAACTAAATACAGAATGAAACTGACCTGCATCCCTGCTGAAGTAGAATATGGCTCTAATGCCTATGATGGCTCTTTACAGTTGAAATTTGTGAAGAGTAAAACAAAATTATTTCTGAAGTGTCATGACACATCCTCCCTTTAGTAAAATCAACACAACTCCACAGAAATCCAGTGGAGTGACTCAGTTAACAGTGTTTCTCCCCAGTTTCTGCCTCCAACCTCAGTACACTATCAGGTACAGCACGTACCTGAAGAGAACACATCAGAGACAAAAACTATTCTGTTAAGCTGAGAACCTCTCTAATGCAGTTTAGCTATAAATGCCACATCTTTAGGAAATACTAAAAAAAAAAAATCCACCATCTGTTTTTATATGAAAGACGAAGAACACTGAACTGCACTTTTTATTCCCAACAAAGCTACATCAAAAGTAGATGGAATGTGAGATGCACTTTGCCCATGCACACGGTCCTTGTTTAGCTCTCCTCGTTCTTTGAAAGAGTTCTGACCTAGCAAAGTTCAAAGCACTTGAACACTTTTTTGTTGGGCATGTTCTACAGCTCTTTTACTAGCCAGGAGGTGTACACTGAAATAGAAACATGATGCATTCATGAGCAGCTGTGTAGTGTTCTGCTTTCAAATACTGTAAGAAGCACCAGATGAATTTGCCCAAGTGCTTCCTCCTAACATACAACAATTTACTCTATTTCAAAAGTATGTTCCTTTAAGATAATGCACCTGAATATCTAGACATTATAAGCAGTTAAAACCAAACTAATTCTTAAGAACCTCATGAGTACCAAAATTCTAGCTCTTGATATCAAGTTCAGCTAGGAGAAAGACAGAGTCATAGTTTTTTCCTTGGAGAAAATAGAGACACTAAGGGGGGAATAGAGAAATAGCTGCATCACCCTGAGGATTTCTTTAACTATACAAATAAAAAATGTGTATGGATATTTAAATAGGTATAAACACACACATATACAGGCATCTATGAACAGAAACTGTTCTTGATCCTGAAATTATACCAAGTGATTTAATTTATCGTCTGACACAAAGGATGCTTGCTAAATCAGCTAGTTAGTGTACCATTAGCATCCTGACTAAACAAATCTAACCTTAACCAACTAGAGACAGTTAATCTCCAGAACTAGGAACTTCTCTAGTTCTCTAGAAAATCAAACTGAAATCAAACTAAACAATCTATGATTCTGCTTGAACAACGTCTATTGATGTGGGAAGCCATTTCCCCCTAAATATTTTACAGGAAGGGTAATCAAAAACAGATCCTCAAGGGTTTTTAAAACTTTCAAGGGGTTGTAAAACCAGTGCAGTTGTCAAACTGCAGTGGTTTTACAACAGCCAGCAGACATGGACCTTGCTGTAGGTATAAGTAAAGGATGCCTGTGAAAGCAGTCTACTGAGGGGGCCATGGCTAGAGAAAGGATTCAGCAATGTCAGTATCACATGCAGGTTTTTTCTCTTGAACAATACTTCAGTCCTGCTGGTACCAAAGAGAGCGAAGCTGAGCTGGAAAATGTGGCAGCAACAGCAGCTGATATCTTGCCCCTGACAGCATCAGGAGTAGCAAGCACTGTCAATAGCATCACAAAGCCTTGAGCTGGATCAGAGAGAAGACCTGATGCGTTCCTCACTGTTTTCAGATTATTGTCTCTTCTTTCAATCCCTGTACTCATTTTGTAATCAACCTTTCAGCAGATGGAATGAAGCATCGTTCTGATTACAAGTGCATCTTTAAAACATCATTCCTGAGCATAATTTCCCAGTGACTAGACAAAAAAACCCTTCTGATTTATCATCTGCTTTTAATTTATTTCTGAGTGAAGATTATGAGTAAATAGGCCATCTTCATGTCATCACCTTAGTCTGCCTTAGATTCTCTGAATCTACTCACACATGACTGAAGGTGGTACACACAAAAGCCATGCCATCTGAGGTTGGTGAGTGGCTTCTCTTCCAAGTGTACTGCAAGACAGATATATTAATACTTCCTGTTTTGTTAATTACAAATACCTATGCAGTATGGTGATGGGAAATCTTTCCCCATCAATTACATTTTTATATCCTGCTTGGATGGAATCTTAACTGCCTAAGGATTCTGAAAACTATTACTCAATTGAAGATTATTTTTCTCTATTAAGATGCATTAAAAAGGAAACAATCTCTCACATTCAAACTTTTCACATCACTTTCTGCAAGAGCAAGGTTATTAAACAGCTGCTTATTTTGGCCCTTTGAAATGACTGCAATTTAGTAATGGAATTACAGTTCTTCACCTGTCACTCCATACCAATTTGTTAGAACCTTTGGAATGAATTTCTGTGCAAATGAAAATGATTGTCACTATTGTTACTGGTCATAAAGAATGAGTTCAGAGTGTTTCTTAATAGGATGCAAATGCTGTGAGTTGTTTCTGATAAATTACTTTGGTCCTAAAAAATAAAGCATTTAAAAAGGTGAATGTGAAGATCCAGTCAGCAAGACAATAAATGTTAGAGGAGGACAGAGCTGTAAGTGTGGGCACAGCAGGATACCAAGACTGCAGAGAACTACCAAAGTGTTGGTCTCTGGTCCAACCTCCTGCTCAATACGGGGTCAGCCATGAGGCCAGACCAAGTTGCTCAAGGCTTTATCCAGGTAGGTCTTGAAATCCTCCCACAATGGAGACTGCCCAGCATCTCTGTTCCCATGTTTTAATCTTTTCTCAAGTGGAAACAGTTTCTCCCTTTATCTAGCAGTCTGAATCTTCCCTTTTCAGTTTACAACTGTTGCCTTTCATTCTCCTGCCATGCACCTCAGTGAAGAGCCTGGCTCATCTTCTTGCTAATCTCATTATAGGTGTTGGCAGGCCACTATTAGCTTTCAACTCTTCCCCAAGCTGAAGAAGCTCCAGTCCATCAGCTTCTCCTCACAGAGCAAATTCACCAGCTTCCCAACCATTTTGGTGACCTTTCATTGAATATCCTCCAGTTTATAATTTTATTTCATAAGTACCTCAAAACTGGACAAAACATTCAAGAAGTGACCTGGAAAGGCCAAATAAAGAAGAATATTCACTTCCTCTGATCTAACTGCAATCCTCTTAATGTATCCTAGTATATTGCTAGCCTTCCTTGCCACCAGGGCACACTGCTGACTCACAAGCAGCTTCCTCTCCATCAAATGTTTGCTTATTCACATGCTGTTTAGTCCTTTTCTGTCCCTTTCAATGTTAATCATTTCTTCCAAGAGTACAGTATGTAAAAGTTGATGGTCCTGAAAGCACTGTCAAGAAAGGCCTCACTATAGGAAAACAAGTGATTTCCTAAAGAAGACCACAAATAGCTTAAACACAGTAACCCACATATCTTTATTACAGCCATTCAAATCCTGTACTTAAACAATGAAATTATACTCAGTCCCAAGCAGGTCCAAAAAAATATGTAAGTGGTAGGTTAATTTGATCCATATTTGTGATGGAAAAGGTGTGTAAAACGTGCACGCTAACAGAAATAAAATATCTACATCCAACTGTCAGAAACATTTACTATACTAAGTACTGAGGAGGAAAATAAGATAAACAGTTACTTATTTCAGTTGAATATTTCAACTGTTCTAATAAGACAATGGAAAAAAAAAATGTCATTCACTCAACATGCCACAGCTTACCAGGCTTATTATTCTGCTTAAACTAGGAACTAGTGGCTTTTTTTTTTTTTTTTGTGAGTGCTAAATACACACAAGAGGCCCTGAGGAGGGAAGGGTAATTAAACTGCTTAACTTAACATTGCTGAATCAGAGGTCCATGCATCTCTGATTCCCTGCCCTGAGTAATCTTTAATAGGAATGTAATTTCAAAAATCTGTACCTTCGGGCTGGTTGCAAGCAACTCTACATAAGGTTAGATATTTTACATTAGTTCTAGGATTTCATGTTCTGACCATCACCATCAATACCTGCCTGCCAGTAGTAAAGGACACTTCGTAGGACTTAAAGGTTCAATATTGATTTTATCATATCGTAAGGCACAGATTCTACTTAGATCTTCTAGGACTTCTAAAAGCTGAGTGATCTCCACAAAGCCAGTGCCACATATTCCATTTCTGTTAGGTTAAAGTTAAGCTAAACCCAAAGTGGGCTGATGGTATTGAAGTGGGCTTTCATCTGAAAGGTCCTTGTTTAAGGTCACAGCAACCAGGCAATTTATTATGTGTTTCTCCTTACTCATACCGAACTTAAAATACCTACTTGATGACGCACATTCCTTCAGGGACTTCCACATTCTCCCCAGACCTCTGTGCGCTCCCCTAGAAGCATGCCTATTCACGGGTTACTCCAGTCTCCGGATTAGATTAAATTCTGCAAGAAGGTGGTCACCATTCAAATTGCATTTTTTTAGTGAAGGCAAATGAATCCCCAATATTTTCACCTTCAGTGCACACTGCATCTATTAAGTCAGTGCATCTGCACCTTACTGCTCTATGTGTCAGAATTCTCTCATTTCAGAGACCTTCCTGAATTTTCTCTTATTTTCCTGTTTATTTATTTTCATGGGTTCCTGGAGAATCAGTTGCCAATGGCTTTTGTAGACAGGGATATGAATTTGTTGTTTTTCTGTTTAATGTTTCTAATAAAGTGCATTGTGAATCATCATAATCTCAAGCCAAATTGCACTTGAGTGACGAAGGAAATGAGCAGGATGAAACCTCCTAACTCCTTGTGTGATTAGCTGTGTGCAGACTACAGCGCTATTAAGAGTGAAGGGATAAGACTTGGTTATGATGAAAATAATTAGGATTCTTTACTCATAACACTGGAGACAGTCAAATCCCCTGCTTCTTCCTCAGTCTTATTAAACAAACGGTCCTTTCTGCTGCTACCTGCCCAAGAACTCTTTATGTCCATGCATGCTCTGCAAAGCTCCAGAATGGATCTTTGTTAGTAGCAAGTACAGCACCTTCTTTGATTACTTGTCCCGTTCCTCATAAATACCTCTAAATCCTCAGCAGCAGTGAAAACTCAGTTTATTTTCTTTAATAATCACTTACCTCTCAGTTAATTTCAAAATCTCACATAATAGTCCCTATTGCTGCTTTAGAAACTGCAAAGCTTTTCTAACATTAATTTTACTGTCAATACAAGCTTTGTCAGCAACTACCATTTTGAATGTCACTATTCCATATAATTTTTAACATTTCAAAACTATCCTATTTATATTTGCTGGATTCAAAACTAATAAAAATATTTATTTCACCTTCATAACGTAAGCTCTGCTTGAAGGTATTTATTGTTCAGAGTTCTAGTAAAATCTATAAATAATCCACAAAGCAAACACTACCTCTAATCACTATTTTTCTTCAGACTCTGTGCCATTCAAATGTGAAATTCTAGCTTGAATTGCATTACAATTACTGCTGTTTGATTAAAGTGCCAGAGGGAAGTAGAGTCAGGTCTCAGTCATGTGATACATGGAGAGCAACTCTAATGAAATCTAGAATTATTCCACTTAAATATGTGTCAGTGGGATCAGAGCCTACTTGCAGTAGATTGTCCTAGTTATTGTTGTGGTTTGCAAACAGTCCCGACTGTAAGATAACCAAGCTGGGTTAAACATATTGGCTGTCTGGAAATTGTACAAACATAAGTTAACAGCAGTAACTTTCCAAATGCTAACAAGAACCATATACTTCATCCACAAAGGCATTCAATGCTGCTTAGCTAAAAATGTCATTAAATAAATTTCATAAGCACTGCTGCCTGCATGTAATACCAGAGCTGGACTGACATAACCATAAATTATTCATGGACCATCAATGGCATTGTAAAAAATCTTTTTCTTCCTCTGAGAGACTCACTATTCTTTTGAGAGTATCAGTTGAACAGCTACTGTACTTTAAGACAAAAGTCTTTCAGTGAATAAAAACCACAAAAATCAGTAATGATATCTATATCTATGTGACATAAGTCCACGTTTATAGTCACAAGCCATCAATTGTGTATAATGAAACAGGTATAAAGTGCCTAGGCTTGAGAAAGAAAGTAGGGTGATATATGAATGCCTTAAGGTATCAAGGTGTAATGAGTCCTAGAACTCTCAAAATGTACAAGACCCACACAACCAGACACATTGATATTTATATGACTAGAAAGTAAAAAAAAAAAAAAAAAATTAAAATCCACTCAAAAAACAAACACCTTATGCTATGCGATTAGATATCAGTACAAAAATAAGCTATTAACTAAACCAAAGTGAAGCTAACAGCTATTATGGTTACTGTTTAAAGAGGAATAAGCACTCTTCAGACTGTAAAAGCTTATATACAGAAGTTAGCACAGACAACGAGTATGTCTAGGCAACATGTCCACGAGAACCATATCTTTTTCACTGTCAAGGGTCCTAGTAATTCCACTAAGCAGCATACCACAATAGCACTCACAATCAAAGCAAGAAAAGCATACTACTTAGTGTTCTTCATGTTCAGGCACAACTTCAATAAATGCATGCCATGGCACTTCATGATGGAAAGAGAAAAAAAAAAATGTCCAAAATGTATTACTATGTCAAAACCAAGTCTGTCCCCGTGTAACATGGCACAAAGTGCAACATCTGTATTTTCTCCCTGTATTTGCTCAAAAGCAAGAACTGGAAAGTAATAGGTAATTATCTAAGTTGTTAATGTCCAGCAATGTTTGTCTGAGCAAAGGCTGACAGACTTGTTCAATATGGTAGAGAACTTCTCAGTTGACTTTGGCATCTCTGAACCCACAGATATAAAGAGAGGGTGGAGGTAACCTCAGACATCTCACTGGAAATGCTAGAAGAGAATTTGCCATCCTTCATAACTTGTTCTGCAAACAGCAAATATTTTTGTTTTCTGTACAATAGTTCCTAGGTACTCAGTTTGAGAGAAAAAGTAATGTCTGCTATCTCCAATAAAAATCTACTTCATGTTCCTTTGCTTTTATCAATCTCTTTACCAGTTGAAGAAAAAAAAAAAATCTATTTTTCCCCTATTGCTTTATAACAAGTAATAAAAGATCTATTTTACCTTTCATATGATTTTTTTTTCATGCTGTGTGAAGCAGACCTCTTTTTATTATCTCATAGGTTGCTTCTGACTTCCCCACCCTTCCTATCTGACACCAAGAAAGACATTGCCGTTTAATGTTTCTAGGTCAAACTCAAATTGAAGTTTCCTGTTTGACAGCTGAGAGCAACTTATCCTTTAGTGTCACTAAATAAACACAATATTGCTTTTCAATGAAAATCATAGCAGGAGACGAAGCAAAAGAGATAGTGAAGAAAAAATAATCCATCAAAACAGTGGCCATGTTTTCCAAAAACCAAAACCCCTCAACTCCTCTACAGTATGAACTTACATCATTTTTCAGAGACAGACAGTCGCAAAGGGAGCTCATCATCTTAGGGAAGCTTGATTCATTAGAATCATGAACCCAACAGTAACTTTTTTTCCTATTCAGTACAGCTAAGAAGCACTGCTACTACAATCACCTTAAAGTGAGGTTGACATGCTACCATAAAACCAAAGATGAATCATAGGATCTTTAGCACTTGTTTAATACACATTTCATTGGTTTTTGTCCCACTCACAAAAGTGTCCCTATTCTTCTGGACAAACTGGGAGGTGCCTAGTACAAGTGACAGAGATAGCAACATGCTCACAGGCACAGAAACTTATCTTTCATCTCAGTAGTCATTGTTTGTTTTCACACTTAAGCTATGCCCACAAACAAGGCATACACTAACTAAGTCTATTGTGACCTTGGAAAGAACCCACTGCAGATGTTTCAAAAAATTAAATGGGAATTTCTAAAATGGCTGTAAGAATTACCCATCTATGACTGAAATGAAAGTCATCTGCCTGTAGGTAATTTTGAATATAACAGCCTAAAGAATGGACAAGGAACAGTGACTCATCCTTTAACCAGGAGCAGTAGCAGAAATACTGTATTTGCTTCTCTCACAGCATCAATCTTCACATTTGTTATGCTGTATAAAGTGAAACACTGAGTCGGACAAAGCAACATGTCCAGCTCAGAAAAGCGTCTCTGGCCGGTGCTAGATGATTCAGCAGAAGTATGACATCATGTGGCACAGAGCTAGGATAAAGTGAGGACACTCTCAGTGGAATAAAAATCCAAACAAATACACCCCTACAATGAGAAATTCACTGTGAGGAGCCTCACAAAAAGAAAGAGAAGTAATAGCCAGCAAACCCAGGAAAAGGTTTTGCTAAGAAGTATTCTAGAACTGTGAGTAACAAAAGTAAACCAGTTAGATGAGGGATCAGGTTGGAAATTATTTCATCCCAAGGAAGCTTGTGGGTGTCTATATCAAAGAGCCTAGTGCAGTGTCCTAGGACCATGGTCATGGCTCCAGAATTTGAGAATACAACACACAGGACTTGCAGTCTCGCTTCATCAGCCCTTCCTCTCTACAACCCAAAGATTTGTCCCTGCATGCTGCTGGGGAAGCCAGATCCATTCACCACTCCAGTTTCCCAGGTCTGCTCCCCAGAGTCCAAGGAACTTTTGTTCCCCACAAATCTTTCAACATAGATCAGCCAGCTGAACATCTTTACCCACCATCAGCTCCTTTTAGAGGAATGAGACTTCCACTCAGCTGCCCTCATATCAAAAGTGCAGCTCCCGGGCTAACCTGGGGTCTGACACTCCAACTGTTCTCTAAATAGGGAGAAACTAGAAGTGACAGGCAGCCAGGATAATGAGAGAAATAGGAAAGAACCTTATAAAATCTAAACAGAGTGGTCAATTACCAAACTTTCTTGGTAGTTCCTAGTTTGAATCTTGAAATTAAAGGAGATTTTCAGGTGACTATGTTATAAATTGGTATCCCAAGAAAAAATAGTTTAAATCAGACGGTTTAAAACCTTCTAAGATAATTAGGGCTTCAATTTATTTAAACACATATTGGTGTGATTTCCTATGCTTATGTAAAAAGGGAATAACTCCAATAGCAACTCAAAACCCTGTTGCCTTTTGATCTTCTCTGCTGAAGAACAAGTTAATTAAAATACAGTTAACAGGGAGTGTACAATTACAAAACCTATAGGGTGGAATATTTAGGAAGTGATTTACTTCCTCTCCTGTCAGAAAAGCTGCACAAGCTTGATGTGTACAGCCTAACAGACTCGAAGGCACAGAGGCTGCTCCCTACTTGACAAGTTGGAAACTTTAATCAGGAAGCAAACATCAAGTCTTGGTCTTGCATAAATGAAAGGATAGAGTCATCACATTTGTGTTGCTCAACATTCCCTTGGCAACTGATTTTTTTTCTGCTGGAATTTGCATCAGCTTTGCAGGGTTTTCTTCCTCTACTCTTCCAACTGTACGTACAAGCATCGACTAAGATGGTGATTGCTTCCTGCCTGCAGGAAAAGAGGAAATGGAACAGAGAGAGAGGATAGGACGAGATTGTTTCAGGTGCAACAAATCAAGGAAACTGTTCTATAGGTGGAGATCAAGACTAAGTCTTCTTATGAAAGTACATTCAGAGGTACAGTGATTATCTAATGTTAACTTGAACCATGAGTTTGAAGTCAGGGTCACTGAGATCATATTATGGTTTGTGAATCCATATTGGATTTGGTGATGTGGACTGTTTGTTTCACCAGACTAGGACATGAGTTTGTTTTAAAGCCACAAATTCTTTCTTGAAGACCTTGAAGCCTGGTTTTGAAAAAGGGATTCAGCCAAAACTATGGAAATATTGCCCTCCCCGCCTCCACGCACACTGGTTCATCCTGACTAAGGATACAATCGCAGAGAAGCAATACTTATGAACTTAGTAGATACAATACATACAGCCAAACCTTTCATTTCTACCTGGGAACAGTGCTAATGGAAAACACATTCAGAAATCTTGTTAAGCAACTCCACATTTATTAATGCAAGACCACTGACTTCATTATAAATGTCATCTTCTTGTTCAGCCTGAAACTTGAGAAGCAGTTTAAAAAAATCTCAACCCAATCTTCTATTGTTAATTAATCACTAATTAGTGAGGGATTAAGAGAGATACATGCTAGAACTACTTGGTATACTGCACCAGAGGTTGCCATGTCCTTTGATGCCTTAAACACATGCCTTTCTCTGAAATAAACCATGAAACATAACCCAAACTGCTCCATGTTTTGACAGAAATTAGACCTGTCCCTGTAAGCTTGGTGTTTTTCTTCTCTCATTTAAAATTTCACCTCACTTATGATCTTTTCTCTTCTGGATACATTTAGATAGTGGTTAAAGTTCCATATAAAGCAACTGTCCAATTGCAGTGATTACTTAGATGGGAGAACCATGAGGCAAGTTAGGAGAACTAAATTAAATGTCTAAACTAGGTCAACTTCTACTCATCTTTATACTTTTTATGCAATCTTCTATATTATATTTACTTTAATTCAAATTGTTAAAAGATGACAAAGCCACAAAATATTTCAGGAACACACAAATCATTAGTTTTACATTTGCTCCTTTTACATTTTTTGTTTTCCGTCCCTGGAAAATATCTGCCTTGAATCAGTTATAGACAAGAGGTGCAATAATGCTGGCAAAAGAAAAGCTTCCAATTTTTCCACAAAAAAGAGCATTCATATTTTACTTTCCCCACTTTATTATGAAAACAAAAAGCAATCTACGTGCATGCACACTCGAAAGGTTTTGTTAAACACACAGTAAGAAAAAAAAAAGTAGCTCTTAAACTGTTTTACCCACTGATCACCCAAATAGTTTGGTGTGTTATATCTAATTTTTTCCACAGCAACATGACTTCCTGACTCAGTACACATCACTGATTAACAAAAAAGAGTAAATTTGAACTCCGTCCTTCCAGAACTCTCTTCTTCCCCTGACTGACATACTAGTCTGGCAGTTCGCACAAACAAGTTGTTACTGTTTTTAGAAGTCTTGGTCCTGAGAATACTACCTCTGGGCAGTATCATCACTTTTCATAAACTAGGTCTGAGGTAAAGAAATTATAACATCTTATAATCAGCTGAAAATTAAAACCATAGTTGTTCTTTTAGAAAAAAACATTGTAGAACATTACCCAATATAGCACTACTGCAGCAAGGCTGCTGCCAAAAAGCAATCCACTCAGGTCTCTCTTTGCTCTGTACCCTAAGTTGTGCTTGTAGGCCATGCAGTAAGCAGATATCTCGCCTAAAATGCATCCAGCCTAAATCTAATATAGGGTCTCTTAGATCAAGGGGATGCACATGTGATTCTTATCCTGCTTAGTATTTCTAGACAATGCACTGTATATCTGTGCATCTTACACAGGGTTTTCCACTTGGCCTGGCTGCCAGCCTCTATCCCATTTCAAGTGCCTCTCCTTTATACTGCAAATGCATCCTGGCACCCATTCTCTTCCACTAGCCAGAAATGTTAAGAATAGAACCCAAATCATATCTAATTCTCTTCATCCTAACGTACACCAAAACAGCCGATAGATATCCAGCCATTAAAGTCACTTGTATAGTTCTCACCCTGTTCAGTCCATGGCTAGACATGCAGCTGCAGTTCTCAAGAGTGCCATTAGCGCACCAGCTTCAGAGTCTGTCCACATCACCCATGAGCAGCATGAGCTGTTTGAACAGGTATGAGTCAGTGAGAAGATGAGCTGTATTCAGCATAAACCAGTAGAAAAGAGAAACAGACTTTTCAAATGTTCACCAACTCAGAGGTTGGGATTCAGGCAAGAATGCAGCTTGATGTGCTAGCACATGCAAACCTCTACTTCAGCAGCCTGCACCAACAGTCTCGGGGACACTTTTTCAGTTCTAGAAGATCCTCATCCAGAATGGCGAGTCCACTGTATTGATTCAAATACAAATAATAGATAGCAATAATCTACCCCAAAACATGCATTATTCTTGACAGGCTGCAACAGAAGAATTTTCATCTGACTGTTTTAATAGAGTTCAAGTATATTCTTAGGGATTATTAATTACCTTTCAACCTCTAGCATCCACACAGTACAGAGTTAATTCTACCAGAATTACAATCTAGATTGAAACACAACAGTTATTCAGGCCAAAAAACTGCAAGGTTTACAGGGGTGCTCTGTTGTTCAGTAAAGTTTTCACCAAGGGAGAACAACTATTCAATAGCTCAAATGAAAGAAGGTGCAATAAATATTGCCACTCAAGCAACTCTGTGTAGGCTGCACTTTACTTCAGCATTTGAATGGGCAGGTAACAGTAATTTCTCTAAATTTCAGTTTGCATTTTTTCTATTTCTCCCACCGCTATCAATGCTTTTTTTGGTGTAAGTATTTCTGTGCTATTAGCCCAAATATTTTCTTCCCAAGAACACGTTTGGTCAGTCATTGTAATAACATATCCTAGCAAAACCACGGCTTTTCAAATGGAACAATATTTAAATGTGTGGGACGTAAATAGGCAGTTTCTGCACAAAGTGGTTGGGCCCAAGATAGGGTTACTCAGTGAGCTCATAGCTCATTAGCTTCTTTTCAGTCTGGAAAATAGAAAATTTATTTAAGTATGTCTTAATTCACAGAGAAAATAGGATGGTTTCTCCCGTTTTCCAGCTATCTTTTGGTCAGGAAACATATATATACAGATATATGTATGAATATGTAAATTTCTGAATGTATAAAACACACACAACACTGATATACAGCTGATACCTTGTCTGCAACAAGAAGAAAATGTCCAATGTAGCAATATAATAAATAAATAATAATATCACAGCGATCAGAACCAATAAACATGGATTTCTCGAGGTGGCTGTAAGCATTGTATAGTGTTCAATATGGACTCATGTTGGTTGTTTTTCACTCAGTGAGAGCACAAACAGAGCCTGGCTGCCTTGTCTTATAACAGTCACTATAACTCAATAGCTTCAGAAACTCACACACCACGCCCTTCTTCACCATCCCCCCTTCAAGTTTGGCTGAAGTTAGTTCAAAAGTTGTCAAGAAAAGGACTCTCACATACATCCAGAGAATGATCATTAGGGTATTGTTTCCTTAGGAAATTAGGTTTAAAGAAGAAAAAAAAAAAAAAAAGAGGGAAAGAAGAAAAAAATAAAGAAAAAAGAAGGTATGACAGATGTAGCTAGAATGAAACACCATAGAGGATTTCCAGGTCTCTGACTCCGAATTCTGACCATATCTTTTTTCCATATTTGCAGAGAATGACCCTACTTTATGTGTGTCTTGGTTCTCCCTTAATGTAAAAATTACACTTCTGCACTCAGAGGAATATTGGAATGATAAATTCCCATTAAGGACTGTAAACTGCTTAGACACTACAGGTATAAAATACAATGACCAGACAGTCAAAAAGTGGCTACATTGCTATAAATGTGAAGTAAATTAAATACATACCTATACTAATCATGGTTTAGAGGCCACAGGTCTTTTATTTCTAAAGGGATTAAAATTCGCCCAGTTTAAGGATGCTCTTTCCCTTGAATTTGCTAATTCTGCACAGCATCATTCACTGTCTCCATTTTCAGCTGTTGTTTCACCATCTAATTTGAAAGTATTGCAATTTCTTCCTTCCTTTTTACACAGAGCTCCTCAGGGAGTATTATACTAGATGAAACTTGCATAACAGGGAGAAGTGGAAGATATTTCTGCTTAAATTTCATTCCTTTCAATGTGTATCATTTAACAGTGGTGAAACATATTTTAAACTCAGATTTATTTTTTTTCTCTGCTGCTCCTAAAGGCAGAAAAAAGTCTCTGATTATTAAGTGCTTAGTAAGAAAAAATAATATATTCTACAAGGGGTTTTTTAATATTCGTATGATGCTTTCATTACTGAAGAAAATAGACATCTTTTCTTATGACACATGCAACAGTAATGTCAAATTCAGTGCAAGAGGAAATAAACGTAACAAGTCATGGAATTATTTGAAACCCATTGCATAGGGTTATTATGAGGGCTCACAAGTCAGTGCCCAAAGAATCAACAGATACATTAATATTTTTTAAGTAGCTTATTCCACTGATATCAGGGAAGTTATTGTCAGAGCAATACCACTGAAAGATGGCATTGTATTAGCTGGACCAGAATTATCTCGTCATAAGAGCCCTCAGAAAATATTAAATCTTTTATTTGCAACCTAAGTAACAGGTGATTCTAAAATATGTTTTTGTATACCTGTGAAACCATGCAAAGACAGTTAGGGTATGTATGTGGAAAGGAAGGAAATTGTACAAACTGGTTAATACACATACTCAATATTTTATCACTAACAACTCAGACCAAACCCACACCCTCAGAAACAATTCAGTTCAGAAAAATGCATTTAAATTATAATTTTATTCACTTTTAGAAACTGTTCAATATTCAGTTGCTTCCTATTCCTATTGCTTGCTATTTTCTTTCCATTTCAGAGTAGAGACCAATTTATGGAATCATAGAATGGTTTGGGTTGGAAGGGACCTTAAAGATCATCCAGTTCCAACCCCCCTGCTATGAGCAGGGACACCTTCCTCTAGACCAGATTGCTCAAAGCCTCATCCAACCTGGCCTTGAACACATCCAGGGAGGGGGCATCCACAGCTTCCTTGCACAACCTGTTCCATTTTATGCTTCAGAAGCAGGGTGTTCACTTTTTATATCTGAGAAAAGCAGCATATTTTCTGGAAGTACAATATTTTCCGTTCAGGCAAATAAGTTTATTGAAAGTATGAACTACTAATACTGATAATAGCCACATGTCTTAAAAGTAATTAAAAAGTCATTTTGCAAAAGCCACAGAAGGAAAAATTGGAAAGAAAAGCCCATCCCTGGGTCATTAAAAATTACTTTAATAAGCATTATTATGAGAAATTAAGATTGTGTGCTCAATAAACAGCATTACCAAGAAACTGAAATAGGTTTATATAAGCATCCTGCAGTCATGGTGCCACGATCCTAAGGGTTGTATCAGTGCACTGTTGGCTTACTCAGCAGTATGGGCATGTTCCAAACCAGGCACAGACACACCACAGCACCACACTGAAATTCACCAAGGCACACTGTACACTGTGGATGTGTTTATGCTGACTGCAGAAGAACAGACGATATGCAATGAGGCATGAAGTCTGCTGGAACAAAGCTCCTGTCAATGTTTTGTTAGCTTATCTAAGTCAGTTTAGAATGTGTGTCCTGTGGTTGCAGCGGATTTGATCTGGCAGAATTTTGAGAGCTAGGTTTTCTATATCACAGTTTCATTGAGCATTTCTGGCACAGGTTTTGTTTTAATTCTACCTAAAACTGTGACACAATTACTATGAAGTATTATTTTCTTCACCTGCTATACTCAGCACAACAGCTCAGGTTTCCAGTAATTCTGATCATAAATGTAAACCCAGCCTACTTCAGGTGTCACTAATCACAAACAAACACACACAATCATAGGAGCTTCCCTCAACACCCCTGCTAAATCAGGTTCCCTACACCAGGCTGCATAGAAAACCGTCCACACAGGTTTTGAACATCTCTGGAGATGGAGACTCCACAACCAAACTAGGCAGCCTGTCCCAGTGCTCTGACACCTTTGCAGTAAAGAAGCTTTTCCTCATGTTTATGTGGAACTTCCGGTGTTCCAGTTTTTGCCCCTTGTCCTGTCACTGGACACCACTGAAAAGAGCCTGGTACCACCCATTTAGCCCCTGCACTTCAGGTATTTATAGACATTGTTAAGATCCTCTCTCAGTCTTCTCCAGGCTCAAGAGTCTCAGCTCCCTCAGCCTTTCCTCATACAGGAGATGCTGCAGGCCCCTCATCATCTTTATGGCCCTCTGCTGGACTCTCTTCAAAAGATCCCTGTCTCTCTTGAACTGAGGAGCCCAGAACTGAACGCAGTACCCCAGATGTGGCCTCACCAGGACAGAGTAGAGGGGGAAGAGAACCTCCCTTGACCTGCTGGCCAAACTCTTTAATGCATCCCAGGATACCATTGGCCTTCTTGGCCACAAGGACACACTGCTGGCTCATGGCCAGCCTGCTGTCCACCAGCACACCCAGGTCCTTTTCCTCAGAGCTCCTCTCCAGCAGGTCAGCCCCTAAGCTGTACTGATGCACATCGTTATTCCTCCCCAGGTGAAAGACCCTACATTTGCTCTTGTTGAACCTCATCAGGTTCCTTTCCAACCAGCTCTCCAGTGTGTCTAGGTTACCACTAGGTACAGGCCTCTAACTAGATTCTGTGCCACTGATCACAACCTTCTGAGCTCCGCCAGTCAGCCAGTTCTCAATCCACCTCACCATCCCCTCTCACCAATGCCATACCTTCTAAACTTTTGAAGACTGGAGGGACATTGGCTATCCTTCCGTCTTTAGGCACCTCTCCCATTCTCCAAGACCTTTTAAAGATGATAGAAAGTGGTTTAGTGATCAATTTTACCAGTTCCTTCAGCAATCACAGGTACATCCATCCAGGGCCACAGATTTGTGCAAGTTGGTTTTGTTTAGATTATCTCTCATCAATTCCTCCTTAACCAAGGGGTAGTTTCCCTCTCTCCAAACTCACTCTCTTCTCTCTAGCATCTGGAATTCCTGAGGGGCACTTTTAACCATAAAGACTGAAGCAAAAAAGGCGTCCAGTCTCTGCCTTCTCAGTGTCCCCTGTTACCAGGGCACCCACCTCATTCAGCTGACTACACCCTTTCTCCACATTACATAGACCTTCCTCTTCCCTTTGAGTTTTTCCATGAGCTCCTTGCTCATCCACGTCAGATTCCTGCAACTCTTGCCTGATTTCTTTCTCCTAGGCATGCACCAACCTTGAGCTTGGAGGAAGTGATACTTCAATGTTAACCAACTGTCTTGGGCCCCCTTACCTTCTAATGCTCTAGCATATGGGATACCCACAACTAGTTCCTTGAAGAGGTCAAAGTTAGCTCTCCTGAAGTCCAGGGTTGCAACCCTACTTATTGGCTTGCATCTTCCACAAAAGATCCCAGACTTCTCTATCTCATAGTCGCTGCAACCCAAGCTGCCCCCAACCAGCCCTTCTTTGTTAGTAAGAACAAGGTCCAGAACCACACCTCTCTTCCTGGGCTCTTCTACCACCTGTGTCAGAAAGTTATCCTCTACACATTGCAGGAACTCTAATGTTACTCTAGAGAATGCACCTCCCATGTATACCCTTAGTTTATCACATGACCTCAGACCTTAAGACTACCTCAGAGGTAAGTATGCAGGACCTTCCAAGTTACATTTGTTAAATAACTAAGAGTACATCTACAATAGTGTCTTAGACCAGATCAGGAGGGCACTTTTGAAGCAGATCTCCCAGATGTCTCCTCTTTGCTTCACATGACAGAGGAATCTCAGAGCTAATGAACTGGATTCCTCACTGATGAAACTAAATCAAAAGATGTGCTCCAGGAGTGCAAATAATGCATCCTGTTACTAAGGAGGGTTCAGTCTAAGTGATGACACTAGATGAACAAGACTTGAGTAAACCTACAGACAGTTGCTGTGACCGATGTTCAATATGTTGTTCCAATTCTCCTGACCCATGATCTTCCTGTTGGGATGAGTGTGCTAAAATTACACAGCGTCATGCCATTTCTACACCCAATAAT
This sequence comes from Caprimulgus europaeus, assembly GCA_907165065.1. Next base: position 68,438,820 of record OU015525.1, read on the forward strand.
TGAACCATGGTCTAAATAAAGCTACAGTGCACCAAAGAGATTGTGGAAGAATCTTCAAGCTGAAGTTTGGTAGAATGGTAAATTGTGAGGTAAGAAACAGATGCCAAATGTGGTAGTTTTTATTAAATCTATGCTTTGAGTGTATGCAAAACAGGTGTAAAATACATAATGCAGAAGGGGAAAGAGGGTTAACCAGAGTAAGGGAATATGTATAACCTGCAGAATTCCTACATAAGTGATAAACATGTATTTCCCATGCATACACAGTAGGTTGTGAAAGTAGCTCTGAAAGTAAAAAAAAAACTTAAGAAAAAGGGTCTGAAATATTCCTGGAATCTGTTTTTTCCCTATATCTCTTTTCCAGATGGATAGAACATAGAAGTTGAACATTATTTGAACACAGGTTACTAAATTTTGCTTTTGACTGCACTATAGTAAAACAATGTTACAGGTTATTATTGGCAACTCAAATAGGCTTGCACTGTACTAGGCAAATATTTCCTTATTATTTTGTTGCCTGCCCAAAGTTTATCCCCCAAAATGCAAACATATTGAGCAAAGCTTGGTGTTTTGGAAAATGTAGACAAGATGATCAAGGACTGACACAACTGGATCACACCATTACTGGGTTTAGTAGGGGAGAATTAGATCCTAAAAATCCCCAGATTATGTCAAATAAGAAATCTCACCACAATTAAATGTTAGGAAGATGGTGTTACACATTTTATAGATGACCCCAAGTAACATGATCTAACTCTGAAACTAGCTCCAACTTTGAAGTTAGACCTGTTTTGGGCAGGTGCTGAGAGGGAGAACAGCTCGGACCAGAGGGCCTCCAGACATCCTTTCTATCTTAAATTATTCTATGACTCCACAATTTTTAATATTTATTACTAGAAATGTAAAATTGCTTGATAAAGAACACACAATGCCAATGAGGCCTTCTCTTGTTTCAGGGCTTAGTGTTTTCTTCAAATAATATTTCACATGCTGAAAAACTCTGGTGGACAAAATTTACAGTGATTCATTGGAATGAAAGCAAATGAGTTTTTACACAAATATGTATGGTTTATCTAAGAGCTTTTTCCTTTAATTTAAAAAAAGCTTACACCACAAGTGAGCTCAAGTTATTTATCCCCCATAGAGCCTTGCAGTCACATAGACTAAATAGGGTCTCCCGAAGAACTAAATTCTGCTCCTAGCCTCCTCCTGTGCTATGTCAGCTTAGGCAAAACACTTATAAAAAAAAAAAATTAATACTTCAATACACATATCTTTTTCCCATCACAAATAAGACAAAGAACAAATAAAATTTTATTTATTCTAATTTGAAGTACATGTTTATCTAAAAGTCTGATAAATCAGAGCTGATTCTCCTTGAGCATCAGTTCTCCCAACATACAACAGAAAATGAAATAGGGCCTTGTCATAGAAGCTACTAGAAGAAAATTCTTTGTTTTCTGTTTTACAGGAATCGGACTGTATTATAATATTCTGTTTTGACCTTAGTCTGTATTTCTCTTCCTCACACAGATTTTGAGGATAAAAATCACTTGGGTATTACTGGTGATATGAAACATTTAAGTAGGGAATATATAATGTCCCTTCCAAACAAATGGATTATCAATTAAAGATATAACTAACATCATCAGTTATCCAGTTTCATTATTAATTATCAACATATACAGATAAACACACACAAACATTTGATTAAAAAATTTTCATTTTTGAAATGTTAATATTTTAATAATCAACATATGCATTAGCTAATTCTCCCAGTACTATGGCAAAGTAGGGAAATAAGTATTAATAACCCTTCTTCAGCTGAAGGAAAATTGAGACACTGTGGTGAGCAGTAAGTGATTTTTTCCAAGACCATATATCAAATTAACGAAAGAATTCAGCTCCTGGTTCTGTGCTCATTCCTTCACTCCATGTTGCCTCTAACTTGATTAGTTTCTTATGACTAACCATTAATAATTCTGCATTATGCAATCAACCCTAGGTAAAAGAGTTTATTCTTAATAAATGACAGAGAAGCTAAATAATTTTAGTGTACCACAAAATGTATAATAATCAGATTAATTAAAGTAGACTCTGTTTGATTACAGCCATAACCCTGTATACCCAGCCAGTCAGTCTCTCGTAGGCTCTAATTGCCAGACAAAATTACATTTCAAATGTATCAGGAAAAGAGAATCTTTCCTGCATTCAAAATAAAGTCATCATTTTTCTTCTCCACAAATTGAGTAAAACCCAAAATAACCTTTCTACTCCTTAGTAAGCTAAAGAAATAATAATAAAAGAAATTTAAAATCTGTGTAATCAACAGAAGCTTTAGTAAAGCAAGGTAATGATGTAAACAGGGAATTACTGGCTAGACACACAGAGCAACATATATGGAAAACAGCTTGTAAGAAGGTGGTGAATCCAAGCCTATCCATGTTCTCACCAAAGATGATGTGAACAACAAAAAGGGCAGCTACAAATATAAAATTCAAAGAGGACAGAAGTCTAAACTGAGTTATTTCAGGCACAAATATTAATTCTGTTTCTTTGCTGATAGCACAAATAGGTTTCCCTGCTCACTCTTGGATTGAAATAATTTAGCTCTTCCAAAATCTTTAAGGAAACACAGAAGGCAAAAGCTTGGAAACTCAGAAGAGTTAAGAAATCTTTACAAAAATCAGATTATGCTGGATAACTCAAGAGGTTTCACATCCTGCAGGGTTTTGAAAATTATGCAATGAAATGCCAGGTTCTGTGTTAACACAGCAAACTCCGCCAGCTCATAAATCTTCCTGCCTGGCTCCATGGCCAAAGCCCCCCTGGGCGATTTGCGGGTGGAACAACCCTGCAGCAGCAACTCCAAAGTGCCAGGCCATGTCTCTACCTCTTGACACCTCCTGATACCACATGCTTCTTCCCCCAGCTTTCTCTGAAGTGGAACAGGAAGCATGAACAACTGGCTATGGATGAGATTGGACCTGAAATTCTAGAACAACTTGGAAAAATTCTCTCTCGTCCTTAGCATTACCCTTTTAGGAAAGGGAGATGAGCAGGGTCACATTTGCAGTCCTTCTCCTGGCCCCAGGCCAAGTGATTCTCACTGCCATGAATGATCTGGCCTGTCACTTATGCAGACAGCACCAATGATGGACTGCTAGCCCTGTCTGTAAATTAAATTCCAATCAACTACATAATCTCCTTGATAGTTAGCACTATCCCCCTCCTTCCTTACTGCTGTTCCTAATACTTAGGCCTACGAGACTCAAGGCACCGACTCCAGACAGAAAATCAAATTAGGCCTTCAGCTCTTTCCTCATTTGCTTTGTCTTGAGCTTGGCCTCAGACCCAGCAGCTGCTCCAGCCTCAGCACTTCATCTGTGACCAGCAGTGCCAGAGCTTTAGCAGACTCTCGGAGGCTGAGGTCATGTTTTTACTGTAGATCAATAAACTGAATTTTTCAGTCTAATGGCACTGCTAGTGTTGTATCCCTTCACAAGTCCAAGGCAAGATTTTCTTACAAAAGGGTCCAAAAGTCATTACACACCTTGCACATTAGGAGTGTTGTCAGTGGCACATATCTAACACTTCAGCAGCACCCACAAATTCAGTGCCAACAACCATTCGTTCTCAAAACACTATCATACAAAGAATACAAAGTAAGCCCACAGTACAGAAGTTTTAAGGAAAGTGAAGAACTCCTTAGTTTCAGGTGGTTATTATGTGAATAATCTGTGATCCTAATTTGCTGTTTATTGCTGTGTCCTTCTGGTAAACAGATTAAGCTCTAACTTCTGTCCAGAGTCTCTGCATGGTTACTGCCTTTAAAGAGATGTATTTTTGAGTAAGCATAGAGAAAGAATTTCCATTATTGTATGGATATATGGCTTCCTAGAGAATGACAATAAATCAAAATGAGCTTGGATCACTAAAGGTGAGATTGTCTAAGGCATGTGGGTGTGTGACAAGAAAAATGAAATGAAATGCCTTTGTGAGAAAGGAATTCTCATGGGCTTTTAACCAAGACTCTGAAAACCTGAACCTTTTCACCAGAAAAGCCAACTCAGTAAAATGAGATTCTTACAGAGACAGTGACTCGGGAATAAGAAAAGTTTTCAGCTATTACAATCAAAATAATTCTGATTAAGACCAAAAACTTTATTATTATTACACAGCCAATACTTCTTCCACCTGTCACCACTGCTCATTAATCTATAAAATACATAAAATGCATAATTCTGCATTATAAACATTGAATTGGACATCAAAAGACTTGGTATAACCTATGAATATATAAGAATGTTCTGCAAAGATCATTACCATAACTGGAATGAATACATCAGACACAGTCCTCTTCCTTCCACATTTAACTTACTTAAATGTATAAGAACTAACAGGAAATGAAAAAGGTTTTTCCTTGAAGATGTTCAATGTAGAAAAGACAGCATACACCACAGGTAATGCAGCTCAAGAATAATGATATTATATTCCAGGAACAGACACAGGTTGCTCCAGGTTGAGATAATAGAAACAATTTAGTGCACAATTTAAGCTAAATCTAAATTATGTCTGGTCTGTGTGAGAGAGCTATAAATTCAGACAGGAAGGGAAAGAAGTAGGCACACCACTATGGGTTTTCAGTGAAGCAGAGTTGTTGGGATAATTGTCAAGCCCAAGTTTTTAATCTATAATTGAGGTTTTTATTTAATTTGAATTTTATTAGGAACCATGTACTGTAGCAACATCCTCTTTCAGTTTACAGATCCCAGCTAGGTAACACAGGCGTGAAGAACTAGGATGAAACATTACACTTCACTGGAAATTCAGTACATCTAATTAGTCACCTAAAGGACTCATTAAGTTTTGGGGGATAGGGAGGGTTGCTTTCATAATACTAAATCCTTCCTGAAAATGCATAGATATTCCAATAAGAGAAAAGAGAAGGAAACCAAATTATAGAAGGCCACGACTATTATTTCTGAGCTTGCAAAGCTATTTCTGATCTTGCAGAAATCCTTTGGTAGGTGCTACATGCCATAGTAAAATACTGGGATTACAGATCTAAAAGGCATTTGATCTCCAGTTTCAAATATCAGAGAAATTTCATTAAATCATATTGCACTTCTTGTTAGATAAAATTTTAACAGAGAGAATGATGCTACTCAATTTTATGAAAAAATAATAATAGCTTTCAGAACTTGTACTTTTGCGAACACTTACCTCTAGTATCTATAAAACGCCTTTGATTTTAATTACAATGAAATATTTGCAATAAATGCAGATCATACAATCTGACAACTATTAAAAACTTTTAACATTTTTAACATTCTGTTACAACTCAGGTTACTAATGGATTATGAAATTCAGTCACAAAGCCTTATAATTTGAGAATCAATCCTTGTTCTGGAAAGGCTGCTCCAATTTGATCAATATTCTGCTTTACTGTCTTCTGCTGCAGCTATTTCACATGGCACAAACCACTAAATAATCTTCCAGACATAAGATGAAGTCTCAGAGAACAATAATAACTACTGTAAACTTGGTGTTTTCTTCCTTTTTTTTTTTTCTGTCAAAACAAAAAAAAAGTAGGTTTTTTTACCAGTGCAAAGGAACAAAAATGCTGGAGCCCCCTGTAACGTCAAACTCAAATACTATCCAACAACTTCCAAGTAAGTAAACACCCACTGGCCAACAAGCCATATACAGATACCTAAGGAAATATTTTTCTTTCTACTGCACTATGTAAAAGAACTTAACTCCAAGTAGAACAAATCTGATCAGATGAAACCAAAGATGTAACCAATACACCATCCTGCACCCTGAAAATGGTCAGTAAAAGGCACAAAGTTAAGAGAACCCATGAATATCTGAAGAGTATATTCAGGAACACAAGCAAGCAGTTACCAGAGTAGCACTTCAGGTAGGTCTCCATCAAATTCACCGGATCTCCACAAACAGAGCTCCATGGTCTGCTACCTCCTAGATGCAGCATCATCTTTCACTAACAGCTGTCAATCCAGACCTATACTCTAATGGAATGTTGACCCACACCACACAAACTTTTAATGTATTTGCTGCTCCCATTTCCAGGCAGTTCATGCACTGGGAACGGCCACCACTAGTAGCAAACTATTTCAAAGCAATACTTTGAATCAAAGTGATGCTGTATGTGTCTTGCTGGCACTATATCCCATGAAGTCAAATGTCGGTCTAGATGCACACAAAAAGAAAGAGCCTCTTTGTGATTTCTTGTCTAACGTATCATACCTCACCAGTTATTGGCAAAGAACACTTGAAGACAGAACATACCCAAATTTAATATTTTTTTTAGAACCACGAGATTAACAGACCCTTAAAAATATCTCAGTGGAAGCATTATAAATTCAGGCTCATTGACAATAAACTTGCTCTTCTCAATTAGTCTTTAGTAGTAGCTCATGGATCGTCAGCCCTATGCCAACCAGATAATGAAAAACAATCCCAGTGAAGGGAGTGTTTTTCATTAGGATAGGAGGTCTTTTTCTTTCAAGCCCTGTCACATATATTGTGGGGTTTTTTATTAATACTAAGCATACTATGGTTATACTACTAATTAAATAAAATAAAAATTATATATAAAAATTTTTTATCCAAGACATCCTAAAATAGAACAAAACTTCAGTTACCTCATTCTGAAGCTAGGAAATAATCATAATTATTTGCTTTGAAGAATAGAATTAAAAAAATATCCCACTCTCTAATACTAAAAACTCCCTTCAAAGAACCTATTTTCTTAGAGGATGGTCTCAGACATAGCATTCCTTCAGTTCAAAATAAACAAGAAAGATAAGCCAGCAAGCAAGTTCCAAACATCTACTGCTTCTGCCTTGAACATGACTTTTTTTTTTGCAATGCAATTTTCCATTTTAAGAAGTGAAAAGGCGTTCTCCAGGGACTGCTGTGCACCCAAGTAAAAGATGCAATTAAAAATCAGTCTTGTAAAACATTATTGTTTCCCACAGATAGTTAGAATAGCACTTGCAGTCTTGCATAACCTGAATGTGAATGAGCTCCTTCTGTATCCCGTACAATTTGTCCCTGTTCATCAGAACTGCGACTCCCTATGTGCTCAAAAGGTAAAACAAGGATAGTGAAGCTGATCATAAAGAAAATCAAGACCCAGGCTAGCAGGCCAACAACAAATATTGCCTAGCCAATAATAAATAACTTCTATCTGGACATATAATTTCAGTGTATTTCTGATTTTAAGAAATTTTTATGAAGCATATACAGATGTTATATTTTAAACAAAGCCACTTCCCTTCATCTACTAAATCAAGAATCTAAGCACTGTAAACAACCCTTAAAATATGTTTTTATTTAAAAGAGTTATACATGCATGGTGTATGACATCAGTAAGGAAAAAAATTCAGACAGATGTAAAGTCTGTTCTCCACTACTCTGCCTTTGACTACCAGTATTAGTAACTGGTGTGTAAGGAAAGAGCACACATGCAAAAGAACAGCAGCATTGTTTCCTCAACACCAAAGGGATTTCCTAAGCCAAAATTTGTGTCTATACCTTTGCTCTGATTTGCCAAGAATTAATTAAATGATTGCACATCCTGGTTGTGTAAAATAATTTCTAACAGTTTCAATTTTTTTGAAAGCTTACAGGTTGAAAAATTGTGTTTGATACTCTGATTCCTTGCACCATGAGAAAAAGAATAAATAATCTGTGTTTTTTTCCACAGTATTCAAGATTAGATTAAACTCCTTGTTATTGCTCAGGTATGTTTATTGTAAAGTTGAAATGTGTCAGTGAACATCTCCATATACAGAAGTTGTCTTATACTCTTGATTGCTGGTCTTTTTATTATTTTCTAATTTTCCTCATTCAGCTTTGAGAAAGGAGTCCAGACCAGTATGAAAAATCCAATGTATGCTACTACAACATGGATTTATGCAAGTATATACGCAACAACGTGATGACATTTTCTAGTTTGTTCACTATTCCTGCTTGCTAGTGCCCAGTTTCCATTGTTGCTGAGTTTGAGAAGATGTTTTCAAGGAGCTGTATAGAGCATTGCTCCAAGACCAACTGTCTAAATGCTAATAACTAATTTGTGGACCACCGACGCAACATGCATACTATAGGTTATTTCCAAATATGATTTACATTATTTGAATATGAAGTTTCATCTGCTATTTTACAGAAAAATAACTCTATAAAAAAGTTTTCCCATAACTTTTTCCAACAATAATTAGTTCTCATTGCTGTTAATAATTTGGTTTGAACAGCCAAGTTGACCACTTCTGTGTTATCCACATTTAAAGTACTCATTTTAATAATTTGCTGAACCTAGTGAAAAAAGAATTAAGACTTGAATACAACAAAGCACTAGTGAACTTAATATTTTTATATTAAAAAAAAGGGATAATGATTTGTCTTTGATGTGGAGAGTAGCTGATTTCTGCTATCAAACTGTAAAGTAAGAAAATTTTTTAAAATATTTTTTTAGGACTACAGTGCTTTTGTAACTAAATAAAACAGAAAAAGCTTGATAAAAAGATTTTCAAAGAGTTTGTTTTGGATTTAAAGTAATTAAGTATTTAATCCTGCATAAGTAAATATGCAGAAGGTAAGTAAAAATAATGTTACTATTTGTAATGCTCATAAAGTTATATTAAGTCAACAGAAAATTGTATCTTGCTTTTACTGTAGGATCATGTACACATACATACTTTAAAAATGAATGTAGAATTTATGTGCTTTATGGATTAAGAAAGATATTAAAGAATTGGCTCTTTGATGCTCTTTTACTCCAAGTTAACCTGAAATCTGGCATTTATCTTTTTTTCTGTCAAGATGAAGTTGCACACCTGAGAGAATGCGGTTGTCAGAAATAACTTGACTTTAATACTAAAGACAGACTTATTTCTATAAACAAGTACTAAATTACAGTGTGTGAATATTTTAAGGGGGTGAACCAACTATACACAAAAAAGGATGAAGTCTTATATGGCATAAAAACAGAAAAGTTAAACATGCAGCCCGCTAATACATACTCTGCAATATACAGTAAAATCAGCTGTAAGCATGAGGAGACCATGTGGTCAGTCTCTGAATTCAGCTCTAGGAGGACTATGTAACAAAGCAGAAACAGCAACTTGTGCACACAGTGAATGATCATCAGCTTGCAGAAGGGCACCCCATTGATTTTGCCATTTGATCTTCCACAAATAATTCTAGAGAAAGCCCCAAATTAATCCATCAAACAAATGCCAGGGAAGGATCAAGCTAAACCACTACCCAGTATTCTTTGTAAATGCAGGAATGGCACTGCTGCTCAGATCACAGTATGCAATTGCACTGGGAAATGTGAAAACTCTCAGTAACAATGTCTTACTACAATTAAGTTTAAAAGCCAGAAACCAGCACATTTTGGACAGATAAAAACATGTGGGTATGGTCCAGATCTGCAAACATATCCAAGTACTTCACTGTTATTTAATGCTCAACATGAGATTGGCTTATGAATGCTTTTGTTGGAAAGAGGGTCTCAGTGCTTCCAGCTTCCAATACCTACTGCTGGCCCACGGCTCCTACACAGCTGGGCAATTTCATTTTACTTAGCAAAGAGACTACAGCTAATTAAAAGAAATGTAGTCTTTTGGAAGGCAGAGAAAGGAGGGTATTAAACCTTCCCATCACTTCAAACCAAAATGCTCAGATTCTGTCTCTGCTAACAATTTTGAAGTAAACAAAGATACTGACTACAAAATGCAAGATTTAAAAATATCTGAAATGTACTGAAATAATAGATATATTTAAATGTCACTTTCTTCTTTCTTAGAAGAGTTCTATAGACATTTCAAAAGCTCCAAAGGAAAAGAAACATGCCACAAAGTGCATTATCTCCAGCCTTTGAAATATATGTGGGAGATAACTCCAGCTAAGAGAAATGTTCCCTGCTGCTGATGGTGTATATTTAACTATGGTTAGGCTGCAATACATCCCTTCTTCAGATAGGCAACTCTTTTCCCTACTACCAACCACTCCCAGCTGGGGGGATTTTGCAAGTGATCTCCTCCAGCTACCCAAGTCAAAACAAAAGACATGGATGTTCATTGGTACTGATGGCTTTCAGTCCTAGAAGTGAGAAAACTGTAATCAGGGAGCAGGCAGGGAGGGAGAGAAAATAAAAGGAAAGAAGTTATGCAGGTACTCTCCTGTATTAATCTTAGGTGAATACTACAAGTAATTAGCCCTGACTTGTGCTTCCAGCACTGTCCCTGGTCAGAGAAGTCAGAGACTTTATTAAGGAAATCACATAACTACTGTCAACTACTCCATTTTATTGAGCTTTACTCCCATTTTTTTTATCCTGGAAAACAAATTTCTGAGCGCATTCAGCCTCCTCCAAATCCCCACACTTCTGTATTGTCAGCCACTGGAAAAATAAGGTTTTTCAAAACTGCTGCTGTGGTGCTACCCAAGCTAGTCAATGGGTGACACTACAGGGGAGTACAAGTATCTTGCTCTTATTCAAACAGTCAATCATCTGGAGAGGTATATATGGGAAAGACAGTTGTCAGAATCTAGACATTTTACAAGGAAAATATAAAAAATATTTCTAATTGCTGGGTCACAGTTTTGCAGTACAGTATCAGTGAAGAGAACTACTTCATTGCAAGTTCAAGAGAATGAGCTCCTAGTAACAAAAACTTTTACACTGTTCTTGTTTTATAAGTAGAGGAAACATTTTTGAAAGGAATTAGTTCATTAATGTACTGATAACTATCTCAAATATTTCAAGATTCAAAAGAAATATTAGAATCAATTAAACAATTTTCCACCTTGGAAACTATTATTTTCATAAGAAATAAAAGATCTTTGCAAACCAAAGTATTCTAATGTGTTTGAGACTCCACTCAAAATGGAGCATAACGTAAGTTGCTTCAGAAAAAACAAACCAAAACAAAAACCAACCAAAAAACTGAAAGAGTATATTTTATAAATCAAAAATGCTCAAGAGTATTTTTTGTTCATTTTTCCACATTACATAATATTGAACTAAAATGATGTCTTCAACAATGTGAAAAGTGGGACAGGAAAAATATTTGTCTTGAATAAGATCTGGTTTTGACTTTGCAATCATATTTATTCTCTACAGAAACAAAGAATTGCATATCTTTTTACGAGAAAATAAATCTTCATTGGGGATGAAACAATACAGAAGACTAGCAAACGTTTAACCAGGAAATCTCTCAAAAGCTTTCAGTTTCACACTGACCCAGGACCCTTTTTACCTGAACCTGTCTGTGCATTTTACAAATTTCCTGGCTGTTATAATTCTCCCAGACTGATAGCTCCCAGCAGAGCCAGGTAGCAGCAGGGCCTCATTGTGCCAGCCACAACACAAAGCGCAATGGCACACTTTTTATCTGCCTCAAATTGCTCACAATCCAGTGGCTTTGACACACGGCTGGCTGGTGATAGTACAATCACAACTGTGAATCAGGCCCTTCTCCGGTAACATTGCCACTATTTCACACAAGTAATATTTGTCAGTCCCATGCAGAAAGGTTTCATTCTGAAGACAAGCAAGCATTTGAAATCTCTCCAGCCACTGATTACTCAGGAAACAAACATGTTACCCAGGCTCTACTTTCACTGGCGCAGCATACACAGAGCCAGCATGCTCCACAGCCCTCTGGAAGCCATCTAGGCAGAGTCCTTTTAGACACAGTTATTTCATTTGGCAAAAGCAGCTGAGGCTTCTCATTCCCTGTGCAGTGTTTCTGCTCCCATATTGCAAGTTAATCACAATTTCATGAGAAGCAGTTTAGAAAGGTGTGTGTGGGTGTAACACTAACCAGGTAGGCTACTTTTTCTATGTAGAAAATTGTAAGTGTGCTACAGAAGTTGCTTGCCAAATACCTGAATTTACTGAATCACTAAATAAATGCCCTGCTTTTGTCTCCACCTTCCATTTTAAAAAAGGAATCAGAATTTTTGCACACTTGCTTGTGCACTAGGTTGGGACTTCTCAATGGTCTTTAGTTTGAATGATCCATGAACTTCAGTCTCTGATACACCACTGCTTAACCACAGGGTTGCAAGTTTTGTCTTATAGGCATAACTAAAAATGGATTTTAAACGACACCGGTACAGAAGCAGTATTGTTTCCATCCATACCTTGCAACCATAGAAGGCTTTTGTTCCTTCAGAGTTAATTTGTCATTCAGTCAAAAATTGTAAATGGTACTGCCTAGCAAGGAGGGAGTAACCCAGAACTGATTTGCTTTAGAGGAAACTTCTGCTTTGCTGTTGGTGGGTCCCTTTCAGAAGGTTTGTCTCCCATCACTCAAACCTGCCCTTCAGCAGCTAGAGATGATGTTTGGTCAAGTCTCTCTTCAAGCAGTAATAAAAAGTAAAAAAAAAAAAAAAGGATATAATAGAAAAACCTGATACATGAATAAAAGACTGCCTCTTAACACCTGCTTAATTATTACATCCAGGCTACATCTTTTCTACAGGCATTTTTAATTTATCTCTAAGAGGATTTATGGGATGGATACACTATCTGAAAAACAGATGATGAGGTCAGTGCAGCCCAAGGTACTTAGCTTTCACAATTAACACACATACTGGAAGTGCAGAAAAGGTCTCAGAAGAGTAGTGGATTTGTCAGCTGCTCTCCCTCTCTCCCACACCCGTTGGCAAGAGGAGGTAATGGAAGATCAACAGCAAGTATACCGATACTGTGTCCACCCATAGATGGACATCCCTGGGAGAAAACAGTACAAACATGCTACTAAGAAGCACAAGGTACAGAATTTATTTCTTGCAGTAGGTTTCACCAGTAAGAAAATCTCCAGAGCACAGTTTTGCTAAATGCACCTTGTGCGAACTTCACTTTCTCTTCACAGTTAACTTTCAACTGCCACAATTTGATGGCAGAATTCATTGAACTTTTGTGTGTTTTTAAAAGAAATACCCCTTAAATCATTACCCTTTGACTAGTATTATTTCTATCTGCCTCATCAAACACAAAAAGAGCTGTTCAGATGCTATGTTATTAGAGATGGGGCTGCACAGGATGAATGAGGAAAATACTAGGACATCCTATTGAACCTCAACTCCATGCACAATGCAGCACCAACCTGGAACCGGGTTGTCACTGTGGGAGCCAGCACTCTCCAGGGAAGCCACTGCTCTTTTGAACTCAAGCTTGGGACAAGTCTCTAAGGTGAACTGAAAGCCTAAGGCTTTGCACAGATCTACTAATACATGTATAAGCTACAGTATATAGGATGTGTCCTGACAAAGAGGCTGCACTATATAACTATTGTTACAGAAAATCAGCACTGAAGGGAGTAGGGAGGAGGAGAAAGGGAAGGAAGGAAAAGAAATCCAAAAAGGAGACACTCTGGAGATAAGTTAGTAGAGAAGAGTCAGTGGTTTCATTGTCATTTGGCTCATGAGACCTTGGTAAAGCCTATAGCTCAGCTTATTATATCTAGAAATGATGCCTTCCTGCAGATTTATTTGGTAATTTGAACTACAGAAAACTTTCTTGTTGGGAGAAGAGAAAGGGAGAGGGTATAAAATCCTCCTGCTCCACTAAGACTGGAATTATATTTCACATTCAGCTAAGTCTGCTTAAGAGTAAAAGGCACCCAGGCACTTCAGGGCATGGTTTAGTGGGCATGGTGGTATTGAGTTGACAGTTGGACTTGATATTAGAGGTCTTTTCCAACATAAATGATGCTATGATTATTCCCCTTCCTACCACCCTCACCACATCTTTACAACAGAAACAAACCAACAACTTGTTTGTAAATTACTAATAAAGCAGAAACTCAAATAGAATTAAAAAAAAAAAAAAGTTTCTGACACCAAATAGCCTCTCTTATTTAGCTGTGCCATCTTTATGCCAGCTGAACAAGAGAAAAATGGAGTAAAATTAAGAGGTGATCTCAGCTACCAGATACCAATTCAAAGGTAAAGCATAGCTGGAGCAGACAACTGCCTATTAGGTCTATGAAAAGGATAGACATATTCTGAGGGGAAGAGAAAGTGTTCGTATTCAATAATATTGAATCTGAGTGGTTTGCCAGAAACTTTCACAGGGAGAGCACTGAGCAGCAAAGGCTGTCCAAAATGGATACAAATACACTGTCAAGCTGCTGTGACAGATCCATTATGGGTGAGCAGCTTAGCAAAATGAACTCTATCTCAACTGTCTCACAATATAAATGCCTTGAGCTCAAAGGACTTGAGCTTCCAGTTCCCTTGTCCCTTCCTCTGAGGTTAGCAAGAGAGAGCTGGCAAAGAGAAACAGCAAGTCAAGGAAAGCCTTATCCACAAGAAGAACCACCCTGGGAAAGACCCTCCTGTCACATGCCAAATCTGACACACTGTGAGACCAAGCACTTTCAAACACATACGCTTTCACAGTTCTTCTCTCCCTTTGTCTGGCCGCAGAAAGTAAATTTCAATGAAGTTTCAGGCAACAAACAGTATAGCTGTTTGCATATGCTGATTTCTCAAGCTACACCAAAATGTCTTTTTTTTTCCTACAGTGAACTAATGAAAGCACAAAAAGGATAATGACCAAGTGGTGGTAACAACCTGAAACATGTTAAATGACATTTCCCCAGAGATATTAGCAGTAACACTTCCAAACTGAATCTGTGAGGTATACAAGTGACATATATGGGTAAGTGAAAGCTAGAGCTTTTGAAACATATTCAATTTTCAAACACAGAACATTTAACATTAAAATAAGTTTTATGTTAATAGTTAAGGCTAAGGCCCTATTACAAGTTTTGCTCACACTTATGTGATTGTTTAGCAAAAAGCATTTCAGTATATGCTTAAGTCTTATTAAGGTCTCAAGAATGTGAGCCTACTGATTTGCTGAGCCTTGGTGTCAGTGAGCAACTCATCAGCCAAACTCAAAGGATCTTCAGAATTACCACAGTAGCAAGGCAGCAGAGTGGGGACTGAGAAAAAGGTGAAGTATGTTATCTCCTCTCTTCAGGAGGGTTTTTCTCACACTTTGATGAATTTATAGGGAAATATAGTAATTTTAAAGATTTTCCTTTCCTTTAAAATATCAAGCTTTGCCACTCTTTTCCAGTGCATCTACATCAAGAAAACTGCTAGAGCAGACACCAAAGTTTCATAAAGGGTCTCGTGCTAATTCAGCACAGAACAAGAATTGGTACATGTGTAGAACCAAGTGCAGGGACATGGGGAAAAGCTTATCAGAATTAAGGCTCAGCCAAATATGGCTTCCTAAGCAATATGAAGAGACACTAAAGTATAGTACATGTTGTCATTGTAGAAGATACAGTCTACTCCTCCTGTTATTAAAATGCAACCTTTACTTTGCTCCAAATTGCATGTTTGATGCCACAAAAAGGGAAGAATAGCAAGGGCTTCCTACTGGCTGATGATCAGCAAGCTCTGTAAGTTGCTCCCCAGGACCAGGGTACTGCTGAGAAAGTACACAAAGGAAAAGTTTCATGCACAAACCTGGTCACACAAGAATCACTTTTATCTCTTTACTCTCTCTTTCTGCTCTTCCACTCTCCCTCTTTTCCAATGCTACAGCACAAGAGTGATCCACCTACAGGTAAGGTCTCACTGTAGAAACACTGTTTTCACCTCCACTCAATAAACAGACTGACAGCTGACACTATGGCTCCTGGCCTTTACCAAGGTTCAACGGTGAGTTTCCTGGCATTGCAGCCCAGCCAGCACTGCACGGCTCATTCATGGGGGGAGGATTCCTCAATCACATCCAAGAGTTGGTCAACATTTGTCATACAAATGAAATACTTTGTCATGTAGTTACCTAAAGGACTCTAAAATCACCTGAGTAATTAAGCAACAATTTCCACTCCCCACCCACCCATTTTTTCAAAGCATGCAGTCCAGTGCTTACTACAATACTGCTTTTTAACACCTATACACCTTGCTAGTTGCAGGAGTGAGTATGCTGTGCCAGTTCTAGCTTTGGAGTTTTGATAAGAAGAAAGGCATTTGCTTTTCTTAAGCTGGCTAAGTCCTCACTGGTAATGATTTTTTTTTGTTTTGTCTGTTTTTGTGGGTTTTTACAACATAAATAGTTATATTAGTGTCATGAACTCTGATTAGATATCCAGTCTAATAAACTGAAAATTTTGCATGTAGGTCTCAAAAGTCTGCACTGGATTATCAGTACCATTTGGTGAAAATTAGTGCTCTCCAATTTTTCATTGTGCCCATATTAAATGAAATAGATATCAACTTGTTGAAATATTTGTCTGAATATTATCATCATCAAATGATGACCTTATGAGACTGACTAAAGAAAGAGCCATTAGCAAATTGTTAGACTGCTATAAACCAAAGGTGAGACACCAATGAGAATAACATTGACTAAAAAAAAAAAATCCACAAAAAATTTGCCACAACTCATTAAAAAAAACAGTCTTCAGTATTTACTGAACATATAATTCCAGGTTGTCATTTTTACTGACATCTTTCTGAGCCTCTGCACATCGCAGTGCCCTTCCCCCCCCAGTAGAAACAACACTGGCAGAATAGAAATAGCTTCATTTTCAGGAGTTCTAACTCCACTAAAAGTTTATTTTGGTTCTCCTCAAATTCCAGTTCACCTTTGTGAGAAACAGTACTCGATGTATGGCTGCTGAACCATAAATACTGATATCACTGCAATAAAAACTTTAATAATAAATTTAAAAATGAAGCAATATAAGAAATAAACCTTAAAAAGTACCATTAAGAATAAAACTTAGATATGTCTGAATCCCTTCATGTGTTCAGTTATTCTGTTTAACACATGCTAAGGATGTTGAAGATGCTGTGTTAAAAAAAAAAATAACAAAAAAACCCTCCAAAAAAATCAAGGTTCAGCAAGATACACTCTATGGCAACCTCTTTTTATATGAAAATGTGTAAAGAAGATGATGATCATCATGTGATCACTAATTTTTAAAGGTGAATTTCCTCTGACTTCTTACACATATAGTGCATGTTCACTGCACAATTTACCTATTCAGCATCTCTCCTGTAGATTTGAACTACACATGGATGGTGCTCCTTCGTTTTCTAAACACACTGGTTATCAACATTATTCCTTAACAGATAAGCAACTTTTCACAGTTACCTTCAGCAGATTAGATTCTCTTCCACCATCCTTAGAGGATCTGTCTGAACCTGGCTTCTATGCCACTGATTAATCACCTTTGTCTTTTGCTCTGTTCAAGCCATGCAACTGGCAACTAAAGCAGAGACAACCAAGAGGGGAAGCTACCATCACAACAGGTAATGAAGCACTAGGAACAAGAGAAACCCAATGCACCAAGGTAGGGATAAGAAAGGACAATTTTAATTGTATTTGTTCATTTTCTTATCCCCACCAGCTTCTCACTGTAGCCCCACTACTATAACCTCTGTCACTGAGCTATCACTTTTGGGCTTTCCATCTCCCTCAGCTCCGTATTTCCAACTTGCTGGAATTTCCTTCCCCTAATCAGCTGCCCATGTCTGCCATCCCTTTTCAGCAAAGTGCTATTTCTCTTGCAAGAATAAAAGTCTCTCCATCCCTCTTCCTGCATAATGAGATATATACACACCATTCCACTGAGTAACATCCTTTTTTTTTTTTTTTTTTTTTTTTTTTTTTAGAACATTCATAATATTACTTTAAAAATTTTTAAGTGTATTCCATGGCTTAACAGCATTATGTTTGTGTCACAGACTGTTATTCTGTCACCCTCATGTTTCCAGTTTTAGCCTGTGGCACAATTTGTATTCCATTTCCTCTGGATCAGACCTTCCAAAACATTGGACTCTTGTGAGTGAAAAATTGACCCTGTAAGTGTAGCCTCTTTTAAATAAATATCTATCTATAAAACATCTAGATCTTTTATGTTACAGAGAAGATACACACAAACACAAAGGAAAAAAACCTCTTCTGAAAAGATGAGCTCATGGAATGTCTTCTGCTGAGATGAATCCTTCCCTTTCTGCAAGGAAGGAAAGATCCACATATTCCTGCAGCTCTGTTTATCCATTTTGTGTTTCATAACTTAGCAATGGAAAAATATATCCATTGATCCAGTGTCACCAGTCACGCTTACACAACACACATGGAACACCTATTTCTCTCATGCACTCCTGCAAAATGAGTGCACTTATCATTTGAGGAATTCATGCTCAGCCCGCAGTAAGTGCCTGCCTGTCTAATTTATCACAAGGTATTACGCACACACACCAAGCTAAACTGAGGCTCATTTTATCTATGGAAGGAGGAGTTTCTGAACTATAAATCAGAACATCCTGATATTTTAGAAGCTACTCAATCTGTGTGCAATACATGGGTCTGTATGACTGTGGGGATTTCACTGGCAAACTGTTCTGGTGCTAAAAATATTATTATATATTTTACGTTCACTTTTATTAAATTTACTGGCACTTCATCATGTCAGCATTAGACTGGTGCTACTGTTTTTTCTTTGATAGTCTGTACCAAAGTGCAGACAAAAAATGCAAGTTAAAAAAACCCCAAATATATTTGATACCTTGCAAAGAAATGATGGAAGCAAAAGAGACTGAATGGAGTTAAACTTGGTCCTACACAACTTCACAAAAAGAAAACTCTGAAGTATCAGCAAAGTTCTAGGAATTTATCATCATGTTCAGACCAGTAGAGAAAGCACTGATAATTTTTCCCATCTTCATTTTTAAATCCTAACCATAAGAAGCTAAACGTAGACAACAACAGGGTTTGTAAACAGGACTCAAAACAGGACTCAAAATCCTACCACAAATATATATCTTGTCTAGATTACTTAAGAAAATGTTACTCTGCAACTTGAAAAATTATATCATTAGGCAGTCAGATCATCTCTATCCAGTTAAATACACTTCTCCATGATGCATCTGCTTGAGTGATCCAAGTAGTGCAGGACATCCCCAATTGCCTAACTCCTGCTTGTACACAGCACTTTTTCATAACTGTAAGACAGTCTGTAGATCTATGCCATAAGTGTTAAATAACTGCCACTAATAATAAAATTCAGTAAACAGCACAATATAAAACTCTACCCTTACTTTAGCCTCTCTTTTATGTACTAGCAACATGCTTGGATACCTTCTTTACAACACTGTCCGTATGATTAAATAGCTGAAGAGAAAAAGAGTGCTACTACGTAATTTAGTATCATTGACTTCTACTACACCTAAACAGCTATTCATTACCTTATGAGCATGTGGACTATGCATCAATTATAACAGATTTTTTGAGCTGTCTCCACATAAGCCCAAATATCCTTTTTTACACTAAAATATCATACCACCTTATTTCAAGAAATAAGGTATATTGAAGTTATGGGGTTTTTTTTGTCACTTATCTCCTGCTGTATATTGTTTCTGAATAAAAAGCTCATTAATAATTTAAACCTTGTTTTTGAAGTGTCATTTAAGAGAGAAAGGAGATAAATTTTCATTTCACTTCCACCAGTGTAGGTGCAAAGTAAGATAATATGTCTATAGTTTGCACCTACAGTAGCATAATCAAGTTCAATATTTCTCATGTGGCAGTCATGTAATAAGACTTGTCAAAATCAACTTACCTCTCACATCAGATGTCCATGAGCCACAACTCCACCTCAATCCAAAGAAAACTTGACCTGTTGAATATGAAGCAATACATTTTCACCCATGATGAAGTTTTGCCCTCTTTAGAAGAGGGTAACAATCCACAGAATTTTGCGGGGAAGAAACAAAAGCACTTTGTCACCACAGAGAGATTAAGATCCAGGTTAGGATCCCTCAACTTTATTTTGCTTTCTGTTACATTCAAACACTTAAAGGCAACTTAGATTTCCCAATCAGTAGCCTCTCTCATTTTAATCTTTATACAGTGTTCATTGAGGTTCAGCCTTTGGTTCTAAGTAGTATCTCAAAGATTTACAAAAAACCCTGAAGATTACCAATTGTAAAAAATTCATACACACAAACTCTTATGGTGCCCTTTGAACAAAACTGAAAAGATGAGAAAGCAAAATGTGCCCTTCTTTACTTCCACTTTTCATCTTTGCTCCTTTCTACGTATTACTTCTCTCTCAAAGTAAAGTGAAAAAAGGGAATGGAAAAGAAAGGGAATGGAAATAAATTATAAGGACTGTCAGGGAGATGAGAGGGCTGTTTTCTGCCAACAGTACCATTATATTAATTGCATTTGTATAACGTCAGCTCTCTGAAAATCAGAGTTGTCAACTATTTAGTTTTCTTATATTCAAACAACCTAACAGATTCGGAAGAGTTTTGTTGAATTTCTTGAGTTATAAAGCAAGGCAAACAAGACACTAACAGCCTGCATTTCCTAGAAAGTAAGCAGAAGTTAGAGGTGTCCTTCTCTCATTAATAAATGTAAAATAAGTTGCTAATGCTACTATAGTTCTTGAAAAGAAAACAGGCCAAGTTTCAAATCTCCACTAGCATGACAGCAATATAACATTAATTTTTACTATCTGTCTGAGTTTGGGATACACAGTCTACATCATCTGGGCTATAGAACTGTAGTGTGCTATATTAATTGCCTCTGAAGTGAAGCACAAAACATGAATCCACCATTACTGACTTAATTTGTTTCATTGACTTCACTTAAGCAGTTGAAGAAGTCTGGTTTCAGTGTAAAATAGGAAAATAAATGCGAATCAGGAACATTTAACCTATGACATCCAACATTGTGTTTTAAAAAGAAAATCAATCTATATTAACATTGGCCTTCTTTCTTTTCCCTCAGTCATACAGTTGCAGGGAACAACATTGCAACAGAATGAGGTTAGGAAGTGAAGGTTCAATTCCATTTCCACTCAGCTGAGTGGCAGAACTTCCATTTACATGATAGGAAGCTATAGCAGTGCATGAATGGCAGAAGATATCCTGCAGTCCCCCTTTTCTTGCCTTGGGCAGGAATTATAGGCAGCAATATTTTAGGATATAAAAGAAGAAATAAAAACCCCAGTTATTTGAGAGAGTTGAGACAAGGGATTATTTCCATGGCTTTGTTTGTTTTGTGGTGAACAATGTTGACACATAGCCAAGTACAAATAAAAAATTAAAAACTAACACTGTTACATGCCACAAGGGAAAAACAACGATCTGGTTCTATAATGCATCAGGAATTTTCATTAGGAATAAGGCTGTCACAGGTTGCTTGCATGGTATAAAGAGGAAAGAGATGCAGAACTGAATCAACAAGTGGAGGAGGAAAAGACTTCCAGTGGACCAGTTAAAGACTATCAAGTTTCTGATATTGACAATTGCAAGCAAATTGACTTGTCACACACTTAAACCTTCACATGAGAGGAGAGTTACACAGTTAGCCCTTTCTGCTGATCTGCATCACTTGTTTGCTATTGCAACAGTTTTCCTAGGGAACATTTCAATCGTTAAAACAGATAAGCTTGAAGCCAGCTGGACAATGCTCCGAAGCTCAGCTGAAATGCTCTACTGCTTTCAAACAAAAAATCCAAAGCCAATTGCCTCCTCCCATCTTTGTGAGCTACACTTCACTTTGTTTTGTATTTCATTAGTTCCATGACTTGAATACCTTTGAAGTAATATTTGCATTAGGTCCTTGTAAACAGTCAAACCACTGTCTTTCTAATTATTATGAGTAGGAAATGAAACCAGTCCCTTTAGTCCCCTGCTGTTCTCAGAAGGGTCTCTCTATGCTTTTCCCTGAAGGTGCAGAAGTTCTGTGAACTTCAGCAGGTGGTCCAGGTGTCTGGGGAGGCTCTGCCCTAGTAACAACCATAACTGAGAAGGGTTTTCACAGCCTCTTCCTATGAGAATCTTGAAATATTTTAAGGGGTGAGTGGCAGGATAAACACTGGCACATCTACTACATGTTTATAATACATTTGCTCAAAACTGAAGGAAAAATATTTTGTTTTTAATGCTTCAAGATCCTTAATGTCTTTAGGCATATTACTCACTACATTTTTAATACATAGTACCTTTCTCTTTATTTGCATTTTTCATTAGAGGAAGGTTTATGAATCAGACTCAGTATAATGGAAATATGTTAACAACCTATTCAATCACTGATACACAGGTTCATCTAGATAGGAAGTTACCTTGAAACACACTAATTTTAATATACAACATTTTTCTTCTTTTAATTTCAAACATTGTGTTTCCTAATATATAGAGCTGAAATAACATTTGCTTTTGAGATCAAGATGGAGTTCATGACTTAATCTTCTCTTTGCTTCTTTCTTTCAAAAGACCACTACCTTTCAGAGTACAGCATGCAGTTATGCAGTACCAGTGAAAGCTGATATGCATACAATAAGAAAAATGTGCAAGTCACACAAATCAGCATCGAATTAATACCATTCCCAGAGAACATGCCCTTCTGCTTAAACAATGTGACATTGAAAGACAGTTACATATCTAACAAGCCTAGTCAAGTTTATAGTATATTCACAGTGCAGAGTTCTAGCAATAAGGCAGATAAGGTAGTAATGCTACAATAAATTAGTTTTGTGGAGATAGAAGTGTTGTAAACAGGCTAAAAGATGAACTATGCATGTGCAGAAGAAAAGTTCAACTAAAGGGCTCAGTGACAGAGGTTCCATGGCCACCAGAGGATCCCCAAAGAGAATGAAAATGGCATCAGTACACATGCAAAAAGAACATTTAAATGTATTCATGAGTTCTTAGAAATATGATGAATATGTTAACAATTTCTTGTAAAATAAATGAATATGCATATTTTGATAGTATAAAGCTTTTGTAGAGGAATGAATCAGTATGCACAATAGGTGGAATGATCCCCCATGCATCCAGCACTGTAGTAAAGAATGCCAGCTTCTTAAGACTACACTGGCATTAAGAAGTTCATTCCTGATTTTGGTGACACATATTCTTAAAATTTTGAGTTAAAGCTTCCAAAAAGAGTAATTTGCTCAGTGAGCAATATGAACTATTTGGCATGCAGTGTTATTCCCTTTTTCTCTTTACAGTATATGTGTTGTTTTATACTCCCTCAAGCAATGATTTAAAGACCCTCAACTTTAAGTTTTTACTCCAAGATGACTGAGACAAGACATTAATTTCCTGTTTCAAGTATGGGAAATAGTAATAGTTCAGATACCACACTGCCTCTAAAGACACAGACTTGTTCAGACACTACTTTGACTCTGCACAGAGCTTCCCAATAAACCAGTCATGAGGGGCTAAGTAGAGCAAAACTAGATGCCTTGGAGGATAAACTCCTTCACCTGGTGGAAAAGACAGACAGGACATCAAAAGTCATGCAAGTCAAAGACCCTGTGGTGGAGACCTCCGTCTCTGAGGCTTCCAAGGGACCGAGACCCTCAGGGAGATGTTGCTAACATTAATTTTAAGAGAAAGCCCATAATGCTGCTTCTCTTTTATGCCAGCCCACAGGGTGACAAAACCCTGTGATCAACCAAGATAAATTTTCACTTTGCTCTGGTTTTTAGCCATAAAATGCTGGAAAGTACAAGATAAGGATTACTTTTATCTAGCACACCGGAAGACTACTGTCAATTTATTTGAAAGGACAGGACTTTAGATAGAAACAAAAAAGGAAATGTTGATTCGCATAACTCAGCATTTTTTTTTTTTTAATGGAGTTTAATATAGTTGAAAAGTTGAAAGGTTGGAGTTCCGAGTTATGCATTTCTTACGCACTCAGAAGATACAGACTGAACGTTAGCAATACAAGCTTTTCCAAGGCTCATTCTGCTGAACACACAAATGAGTTGGCAGTTTTAAAATACAAGTGTGTGTCTACAAAGAAATCAAATTACACAGCCAAACTAATTTCTTGAGGCACTCCTGCGACTTAGGTTAGCAATAGTTCACCACTGAAGATTTAAATCTGAAATTCTTTAACTTAATAAGCGTATGATCTCCATTGCTTTGTATATCCTATAGGAATTTACATTTGCATAAAGGACAGAAAGCAAACAAACTCTATCAAGCCACTATGGTAATGCTCTAAGACTTTTACAATCGAGCCAATGAAGACTGTTAGAGCATCTGTCCCTATATTACTAAGAAGATACTTTTTTTTCACAATAAAACAAACAAATACAGCCTTACCAGGCAACATATGAATTTCATGGCTTGCATTTGGGAAAGTTTTATCTCTAAACTTTGAAAAGACTGCAGTGTTTTAGAATGGTGTTACAAGAAGTTGGACCTTGTTAATTCAATAACATGACTGAGAAACATTGCGAGTTAACACGTTTGGATAAATAAGCAAACAAGGCAGAAGTGAGGGAAGGAAAACAGCTCTTAAACCCAGCTCTGCATCACAGTTACCAAAGGCTAAAACTAAGATAGATTTGCTAAAGGCATCACCACCATAATACTTTACATGCATTCAAAACATTTCTGACATAGCAAAGTGGAAGTTAGCAATGTAAAATGCTGTAACTTCTTGAGAGGCTGACAGCCACAAACTGCTAAGGTCAGGTGCCATGTGCTGGAAACAGCGATACAACGGCTGCCTCATGCCAGATCATTTGTGTAATCAGAAGCACACCAAAACTCGTAGGAGCCTTGCATCTATCAGAGTCCTGTGAATCACTTAAAGAACTGAAAATTAAACACACTCTACAGACTTTAAAAATGAGACTGGAACTAACAACATATCAGGAAGAGCATTAAAATGGAGCATTTAAAAATTCATGTATGGATTAAAGACAAATACAGAAGTGTCTCTTGCACATGTAGGTCAGGCACTTCATAGTGCTGAGCTCCTTCTCTACAGAACCGTACTCAGATATGAGGCCCACAGGCTCTCCTTCAAGAATGTTTCTTATTTATATTGTTGTTTCACAACTCTGTTTACAAGTCAATAGGAGCTCTAGATACTCGAAAAAGCCTAACAAAAGTGTTTAAGCACCTAAATTTCAGTTTATATACATACATTTAAACATATGTTTACATTTCAGACTTCTCTCAACTCTTAAATGTTCGAGACAGACTATGCCACTATGTGTTGTAGATCTCCACACCTTAGGAAGTTTTCCTCTGTGCTTTTTTCCCTTTTAGCTCAGAAGATTCTTCTCCCCTTATTTTTTTTTTAAATAAAAACTTATTCTACTTCACATAGTAAAATTAAATATGTAAAAAAAAAAAAAAAACCCTCACCAAAAATTATTTTTAAAAGTTCTTCATTACCTTTCAAAACACTTCGACCACCTGTAGTGTCCCTGCTTGTCAGATTTCAAAATTCAAGATCACAGCTCTTTAGCCTTCCAAAAAGGATATACGAAGGAAGTCACAGAAATAATGCCTTAAATAAAGGCAAAGACCTCAGTATTGTCATATCCACTGGAAAACTTCATTTACAACCACTGACTGAATCCATTATAGATGATGACAGCTTTAGATCTATGTATTACGTTTTGGGGAATAAATGCCACTATGTATTTAGCCTTTATAGAGCAAAGCTTTTATTTTGTGTATAAATCTGCGTTTAATGAGCCTTGAAAGAGATGATTGCTAAATAACAGCCTTCTGCATTCAAGCTCAACTGCCTCCAATTATATTGTTTATAATTATATAATTGTACAATATAATGTGTGCCCAACAATCCCTGTGTTTTATTACTGCACAGCACTATGACACCAGCGTAAATCACCTTTTCACTTTCAGAGTCAGCCTCTTCCATTTTGCTTACTCAGACAACACAAATGCACATGAACTACAGTTTTGACTGCTGAATACATCAAACCAGCTTACGAGCTTCAGCAGAAATAAGAAAGTAATGGAAGTGGTCAACTCAAAGATTAATGGCAAAAGAAAGGTACCATCTGTACAAGCAAGTGGAAGGAAAAAAAATAAAGAATTAGTTCAAAATCATATATGGTGCTTGTGAATTCTTGTGTTTCTTGTTGGCAGATGCTTCTGGATATATTGCCTATTCAAATTTCCCATGAGAAAGAGAGCAAAGTAGCTAACATTAGCAGGTAATGTTCTTTGCATTGTTCTTACTTTTATATGGATACTACAGCATTTGTTGTAATGGCACTAAAATTAGCAAGAACCTTACTAGCAAACATGCTGTTATGCTGTTAAACACCTACACAATCCTCTCTTCTTTCTCCACCTCCAAAGAACAACATTCCTTCTCTCTTTTGCATCATTTGAAAACTAACCCAACTTTTAATTATCAATTTAATACACTGGCACTCAGCATATACTTGTAATAATTCTTGCAAAAATTTAAGCTCCAAAGTCATCCACAAAACTCCTTTTTGACATTATAGGGACAGCATTTAATTGTTTGACATGACTGGTTGGCCACACCCTCCAAAGTAATACAATTCTTGTTTTTAAATGTGATATGAAGATGTCTGCCTCTCTCCTCCCTTTCCCTCAAGCACACTCTCTACACAGGGCTTTCTTCTTTCTCCTTAGTCCACAAGTCTTCACACCCACAAACACCTGGCCTTTTAATCAGCTGGTGAAGTTCCAGTACTGCGCCCCCCTGTCAGAAGGGCTCCTGTCATTCTCCCCATCATTGGAAGTCAGCACACAATTGCCTGTTATACTTACCCCTATATTTTTTTGCTCCTAGATGCCTGTAAAGCCTTGACTTTGAGTTGGCTCATGCTGATTTTTAAAGCCTGCAGCTTAACCTTACTCCAAATAAATAAACTGAATTTCAACAATATGGAACAACATTTTTAAGGTTTTTGGTATCATTAGGTGGCTAGTGGTTGAGGTTGAGACCTTAAAAATGGGCTTCAGGTGTAGGGCTTCACCTTCTGAACTACCCCAGCCTATCTTTCTCCCCATCAGCATTTGCACGCCTTTAAAACTCCTGCACTTGGAAGCATGTATACAGCGGGATGCCTCTCCATGTGCTTGATGACTCAGATCATCGTCTTCTAAAATCTACAGCTATTGTTAGTTTAACAGCTTGGACAATTTCCCAAATTGGTAGAAGTTGGTTTAAAACCATGATTAATTTTTTTCAATGTTGCCAATAAAATTACTGCACGTATCTTTTCAGGTCAATTAACTTCACTATTGCCCATCGGTTCCTTACAGTCTCTTAACCAGAGTCAATGACTAGAAAAGCAAGATATCTGAACTTCTTTTAGGTTTAGATGCTGTTTTGGAACTGAAGACTAAATTGAAAGTTAACATTTAGTTATAATTATGAAGTTATTTTATAATAATACCTGTATCACTTTCTTTTATCTTGAGAAAATAATTCACCATTGTTTATCAGTCAAACAACTTTTATACATCATTTCTGAAAAAATTTTTTCAAACTATGACCCTAATAGATATGTTTGCATTGTGTTGAACAGAAAAGTATCAGGTAGTGAAAAACATGATCATCGTCTCATAATTTTGAAAAACTGTTTGTCATAGCAAGAGATACCACACAAATGACAAGCACACTGATATCAACTTGCATTTAGATTTAGAAAATAATTTCCTATAGCCAGGCAAACTCATTAAACAAAATCCAAGCAGAAGGTAATTCTATTAAACATCCAAGAGTAGGAGGGAAAAGATACAGTGAAGAGCCAGCCCATAGAGAGTGTCACACAGCCACGGGTCCTTTTGGTCACTTCAAAAAAGCCTGGAGCTGATTGCGGAGCCACAGGGAAAAGCAATGTGCTGTCAGCACAGGGCACGGCAGCATTTTCATTGCCAACACAGAAACCTCTCACAGCTTCCAGATCCCCAGACCTACTCAGAGGTACTGACCCAATTTCCAACTGCTGTACTTTCCCAGCTAAAATAAAAGGGAAAGTTTCTCAGTGTGTCCTGCCTAGTTGTTCAGCCTCTTCCAAGGTGAGCATCAGTACACCTTGCCTTGAACACTGGTGCTCATCACAGGGACAATAATAATACTGCTGATGAAAGACATGTTTTCTCCTCAACTATATAATTCAGACTGCTAAAGATATTAAAAAAAAATATATTTCTAAAATCCAGAGTCCCTTCTTTTGCCTTCCTGTTTCCAAGTCTTTGGAATTTGCTCTTCCACATTTACAAAATTTCCTCAGCAAAAAATAAGGGCTACATTTTTGGCTTTTTCAAATAAAAGTCAGGTTTTCAAGTGATTTCCTCATCCTTTTTGTGGAAGGAGGCACGAGTGTTGTGAAATCCACAGTAAAGAGAAATGACCACTCTGAGTTCAGGTACCTTGGGTATGTTACCCATGAAAAGCTCTACAAGGCCCCACTGTTCATAAGCTGCTGCCTGACACAAAGTGACCACATCCCATGTGTTTCAGCATTTTAAGTAAACGAGCATCTGAACTGTTCTCATCTGCCTTGTTTCCAAGCAGAAAATTAGTCACCAGCAACAGAGAGATGATGCACTTGTTAGTTGGCAGTGGACAGTTAAGGCAGGGACAAATTTAAAACTGGCAGGGGAAGCAGAACAGACCAGGTAAAAATTTGTTACCAGTTGAGGATAAAATAAATATTATTTCACTCACGTGCTACATTACCTTTGAAAAGCTTTTCAGTAGATCTACATGCACTTGGCTGTGCTTCACACTTCTGTAAAGTCAGAACTGTTGTGGTGTTTTGGGTTTTGTCCATGTGCTTTAAGGGCTGTTTTTCAGACTGCTCTACTTGGATTTCATCTCTAGAAATTACTGAGTCTGTGTTGCTTTGCACTTTCAGAATATCCATGTAATACAAGAAGTCGTCTGCTATAGAGTAACTGCTCCAGAAGATAGGTTTTTGTTTTTTGGTGGTTTTGTTTTGTTTTTTTGTTGTTTTTTTACCCCCCTCTCTGGTGAAATGGTACCAGCTAAAGTGGTCATGGCTTAAAAAAAAGTGTTGCATGTCATGCAAGGATGGGTTCTGCTCATGCCCTAAGTGTGGATAATTCACAGGGCAATGATTGTAAGACATTTTAAGACTAATTTCAAGCTGCACCCATGGAATCAGATCTTAGGTTACCTGGCAGGTATAACAAGAACCCAAAATACCAACAACCTTCAGCTCTTCAGAGGAAGTGCTTGCTTTACTTGCAGGAACTGAGCCCCATCACTGGATGCTGCTCTCTCCCCCCTCATGTTAATTATTCACCTCCTAAAGCAATTTGTCAGCTTACTTGGAGAACAGCTTCCCATGGGCAACTCCCTACCTTACAGAAAGGAGAAAGGACAACCTAGGTCCCTTTTGTGAATTCCCATGGCCTCTTAAAACTCCTCATAAATCCTCACTGGCAAGCTTCTCTGGAACAGTTTCAGCACTCTAGAATGTTATTCTCCTTTCTGAAAATGCTGATATTATTCCTGCATCTCCTTTCAAAGATTTTGTCATTGTTAAGACAGGCAGTTTCCCTTCTAGGCCTATCAATATTCCTCAGAGATGTCAACCAGGGAAGCTTATGGCTCTAAAAGCATAAGAGAATAATAATAATAGTAAAAATAATAATAAAAAAGAGGCATTTGCCTTAACTGCCTGTTACTTTCCAGAAGTTCTCATACTTATTCTTCACCAGCTGGCTAAACCCATTGATCTGATGGGTTTTTTTCATATTAATAGTACTGATTCAGTTTTTAGTTCTGCCCTCTCATACCAGTGTTTCCTTGCCTGAATTCTTATGGGTTCTGGTTGAACTACTAAGGGATCCAGCCTGATTTTGCATAGGAACTGAGATGTCTGATGTGTCTGCAGCACAATTCATTCCACAAATGAAAAAGAAAAAAAATAATCAAGAAACAGCAACACTAGGAAGCACGCTGTCTATGTTCTGACATAGCTCTTAAGGAGCAAAGCTGGGTCCAATCAGGCAGCTGAGGTGAACATGGACTGCTGAGGACCACTGCTGTGTCCATACAAAGCCACCTCACTATGCCTATACTGACTTCTGAAAACAAGAACAGTGCAGACACACCTGCCATGGCTGTGCATGGAGCTAGCTTTTATCCCAGGCAGATGTATTTCCTCAGGCTTCTCACCACAATACAGGGACTACACTGCTTCCACCCCTGAGCTGGCCCTGGAAGCCTTCTCTCCACATTCGCATGTGTTTGAACATAATCGATCAGATGGAAGCTGACTTGGCAAAGGGCTGGCTGCCTGTTACCTGCTATGGATAATAGTGCCAGTGGACAGCACTGCCTCCTACCCCGCACCAAAGCATTGTCACCTTGAGGAAGCATGATCTCATGCCATTAACAGATTAACAGAACAGAGATGTGAACTTATTCATGGCCTTAATGGTGGGAGAACATCACGAAAATCACTGGAACTGAAGCTGGAGAACATTTTCCTGTTCTCAAACTGCAACTGCACCCACATTGCTGCTTCAGATCCAAGTCCTGCATTTTCAGGAAGAAGGTGAAAGGAAGCTTCTTCCACCACAGCTGACATATACTCAAAGATATTTGCTCTATGAATATTCAGTGAAAGAAAGTAGGAAGTGCAACGGTCTGATGAGGTCATAGACTCCATTAGCTTATTACAAAACAGGACAGGATTTCTGTGTCTTGAGGGTAAGTACTGCATGGGAAATGGCTTTTATAGGTACATCAATAACAGAAGGAAGACCAGGGAAAATGTGGGCCTGTTGCTGCATGAGGCGGGTGCCCTGGTAACAGGGGACACTGAGAAGGCAGAGATACTGAACGTCTTTTTTGCTCCAGTCTTCCCGGCTAAAAGTGGCCCTCAGGAGTCCCAGATGCTAGAGGGAAGAGAGAGAGTCTGGAGAGAGGGAGACTGCCCCTTGGTTAAGGAGGAACTGATTAGAGATAGTCTAAACAAAATCAATACACAAATCTGTGGGCCCTGATGGGATGCACCCAGAAGTGCTGAAGGAGCTGGTGGAAATGATCGCTAAACCGCTCTCTATTGTCTTTGAAAGGTCTTGGAGAATGGGAGAGGTGCCTGAAGACTGGAGGATAGGCAATGTCACTCCAGTCTTCAAAAAGGACAAGAAGGAGGATCTGGGCAACTACAGTCTAGTCAGCCTCACTTCCATCCCTGGGAAGGTGATGGAACACCTCACTCTTGATACCATCTCTAAGCAGCTGGAAGAAAAGGAGATTATCACAGGAGTCGTCTACATGGATTCACTAAGCGAAAATCATGTTTGACCGATCTGGCAGCCTTCTATGATGTCATGGGTAGATGAGGGAGAAGCAGTGATGTTGTCTACCTTGATTTCAGCAAGGCTTTTGATACTGTTTCCCACAACATCCTTGTAGCAAAGCTTAGAGGGTACAGGATAGATGAGTGGATGGTGAGGTGGATTGAGAACTGGCTGACTAGCAGAGCTCAGAAGGTGCAGAATCTAGTTGGAGGCCTGTAACTGGCAGTGTTCCCCAGGGGTCAGTACTGGGACTTGTCTTTTTTAACGTCTTCATCAATGACCTGGACGTAGGGATAGAGTCCACCCTCAGCAAGTTTGCTGACGATAAAAAGTTGGAAGGAGTGGCTGGTACACCAGGAGGCTGTGCTGCCATTCAACGAGACCTGGACACGCTGGAGAGTTGAGGAGAAAGGAACCTGATGAGGTTCAACAAGAGCAAGTGCAGAGTCCTTCACGTGGGGAGGAATAATCATATGCACCAGTACAGGTTAGGAGCTCACCTGCTGGAAAGGAGCTCTGAGTAAAAGGACCTGGGTGTGTTGGTGGACAGCAGGCTGGCCATGAGCCAGCAGTGTGCCCTTGTGTCCAGGAAGGCCAACAGTATCCTGGGCTGCATTAAAAGAGTTTGGCCAGCAGGTTGAGAGAGGTTCTCCTCCCCCTCTACTCTGCCCTGGTGAGGCCACATCTGGAGTGCTGTGTCCAGCTCTAGGCTCCTCAGTTCAAGAGATACAGGGATCTTCTGGAGAGAGTCCAGCGGAAGCCACAAGGATGATTAGGGGCCTGCAGCATCTCCTGTATGAGGAAAGGCTGAGGGAGCTGGGACTCTTCAGCCTGGAGAAGAGAAGACTGAGAGGAGATCTTATCAATGTCTATAAATACCTGAAGTGCGGGGGCCAAGTGGATGGGGCTGGACTTTTTTTGGTAGTACCCAGTGACAGGACAAGGGGCAATGGGCAAAAATTTTAATACCTGAAGTTCCACGTAAACATGAGGAAAAACTTCTTTACTGTGAGGGTTACAGAGCACTGGGACAGGCTGCCCAGTTTGGTTGCGGAGTCTCCCTCTCTGGAGATGTTCAAAACCCGCCTGGACGCTTTTCTGTGCAACCTGGTGTAGGGAACCTGCTTTGGGAGAGAGGTTGGACTAGATGATCTCCTGAGGTCCCTTTCAATCCCTACGATTCTGTGATTCTGTAATTCTATAACAAACAAGGTTTTATATATATATATCATAAAGGTTTATATATCAGCATATTTCCTGATGGAATATTTTTGTCTCTCCCATACCACCTGCTTCAAGAAGATTGTTATTAAGATGAGAACCTTTAACAAGATATAAAATTTGGAAAAAAGACCCATAGAAAGTCAGAGATTTCTTACTGTCCTTTCCTAATGAAATGCATTCTAGGAAGTACAGAATAAAGAAGAAAATCTAGCATTGCTAATATAAAACCATATATTTTGGATTAAAAATGAAGAGGCTGTAACTTCTATGCTTCCATTATAGTCACACAAGAAGTGTTATTCAAAAATAAAGTAGGCCTTTAATTATTAAATAGATGTTAGGTTTCTATTATTTTTTTTTTTCCATACAAGTGACAGTGTAATCTAAATCAATTTATTTGATCAATATTCAAACTGTTAAGAATAAGAGGTACCTCTCTTGTCTGTCTGCAAAACAAAGTAGTCCCCTCACATCTCACCATCAAACATTATGGTTTTGATCTTTGTTTAATCCAATATTAGCTCAGAAGAGGAAAAAAATAACCAGCCTGAGAAACCAAGGGCAGAAAATTCTGCCATAAACAAAGATATGTCGTGTTTACTGTGGGGAGCTGAAGACATCTGAAAATATAGCTCTGCTAAAAAAATGAGTTATCCAAATAACTGCTACAGAAGTTATTTGAGACAAAGACACTAGAAAATAATTAAGTAAGCCCAAAGGTAGTCCTAAAGAACTAAAGAAGAAAATTAACCCTTTCCCAAGAGCTTTGGAAAACTACTTACAAACTGCTCTACACAGATGCTGCTACAAGCACTGGTGTATGGAGAAGGCCACAGCACTCCACACCTTGAAGACTGCAGCTTTCTCAAAGCCATAAAGCATGGTTCCAGAGAGACTACTACAATTTACAGAGGTGTCCAGAGCTAGACAGTTTACCCAAAGGTGCCTTTTCACCCCCAAAGCATCTCTACATCAGGAAAACCCAAAGATGGCTTAAAACATTCTTACTTTTTGTTTCATGTGGTTTCAAAACCTGCATTGTGCTCTGAAAGCACAACATAGAAAGAAAACAACTATCAGGATATTACAGTATAGATTTTCCTTGACAGCAAGCCTGCAACGTCAATTGGGGAAGATAATTCCCTGTAAAGTGTTAATAATACATAATAAAGATCTTTCTATCTTACACTTGAAGGGCAAAAATAACGAGTGGTTTTAAAAGATTATCTAATATGTTATAGATGTGACATCTCTTTTAAGTGAAAAAGGACTTTCGATATAATTCAAGGATACTTCTCTCCTCAGTTTACAAAAAACAAATTCTTCATAACCAGATGGCTCTTATTCACTTTTTTCTTAATCCGATTTAAGAGGTCATTAGGAACAATGATTACTGTTAGTCCTTATGGTGCCATAAAAATATTGTTAACTTCATTTAAAGTGAGTTCTGTCCCTTCATCTGTCCTATCTATCCTCTAGCCTCTGTTTGCATTGGTTAGTATTATAAAACAAAAGAAAATTAAGAAGCTTTTCAAGCCCTAAGGACTACAAGTCTGTAAATAGTCTCTTAGAAGAACTACACAACTGAACCAACAACTTATAAAGTCAATAAAATATCTCCTAGAACAGAAAGTTTCACAAATAATTTTCAGGCATCACAGACATATTTGTGAAAGTTCAGTGAATTTTAATCCTTAATCCTTTCAAGAACTGAAGGTCAAAATCTCAGTTATAATAGTCTCAATAGCAACAACAAAAAAAATGCTGGTCTTTTTGATGCAATTTTAAACAGCTTTAAGGTGGGGATTAGGAAGACTTTCCAAAGTTATGTGTTCAATGTTGATTAGCAGTTTCCAAAGACACTGAGTTTTTGCTGGTGAATAAATCCTGCATTAATTTCTAGTAAGGTCATAACCCACCATCACTGCAGATCAATGAGGGTATTATAATAACACCCGGGTTTGGAACACCAAACCATTGAACTGCTTTGCGACAATACCTCTGGGGGATTTCAAGACTGAAGGGTTACTGAGTTGTATTTTGTTGTTGTCAAAATAAAAAAACCTTCCATAAACCTCAAGACAGCCTCTCTCAGCCCAAACACAAAGATCTAACTGTAAATAAAGCAGAGATGGGAAATGTTGAAGAAATGCAGTTCTTTTCCTAGTTAACAATTTCTGGCAATCTTCTATTAAAACTTCAGACACATGCGTAGCTGAAGGTAAACCAAATAAAATGGCTGGCAGTACTGGGGTAGGTTTGAGTTCACAAGGATCACTCAACAAGCCACAGCTTACACTCTATGCCTTGCTAAATAGAGCTCTAGGGTAATAGATTATTCATTAAACAAAAAAAAAGAAAGAAGATGTTAATTGGAAAAGGAGTCATCAGAATGAACACCGTGTGAAACATATATTGGAAAAATCTGAAACAGGTAAATCTATCTCTTGTGCGTGGTCTGGTTTAGGTTTAAAAACAACCACTCTGAATCTGAATAGTTCTACCTCTAGTCAATAAACATCATCCTTTGATTATGTAACTTTACTGGTGTTAGGGGGGGAGGGGGGATTGTTTTCTCCTGTTTTCTAGATCTAAAATCAACTTATTTTTCCTGTTTTCAATTTCAGAAAAAAAAAGAAAACAAAACACAAATATTTCCCTGATCTCACGTGAATTCAAATCGCTGTTCTGAAAAGCTTAAGCTCTGACTAGTTTATCTTTCCTAATGATTCCTGTTACATCAGAAAATAATCCCACTATGCCTACTTAAAAAAATCCTTCAAGACATGGCAAGCAAAATATAGGATACTATTCCAAATTACTTCAGCTCCAAAACTTTTAAACTATTTGCACACTTCAATACTGAGTCAAGTTGTCCCATTGATTATTCCATATGATAAATGTTAAAATTAAATATAGCAACAAAGTGAAAAAATATGTATTCTGGTGGAAGACCTTGCCACTGCACTGCAGTCACATTCATCACCAACAATAGGTTTGAAGGGGTAATTTTTTTAAATTTTTTATTCCCCCGCCACACTTCATGTGGTGGTTCCCTGTTTTACTCTCACATTTGCCTTTGTCAGTCTAGCTCTGTAGCCCTGCAGGAGGGAACTGTCATGGTTTAATCCCAGCCAGCAACTAAACATCACACAGCCACTTGCTCACTCCCCACAGTGAGATGGGGGACAGAATCAGAAGGGCAAAAGAGAGAAAACTTGTGGGTTGAGATAAAGACAATTTCATAGGTAAAGCAAAAGCCACATACCCAAGCAAAGCAAAACAAGGAATTTAATAATCACTTCCCATGGGTAGGCAGGTGTTCAGCCATCTCCATGAAAGCTGGGCTCCATCACACATACCAGTTATTTGGGAAAACAAACTCCAAAACTCCAAACATCCTTCCCTCTTCTTCCCCCAGCTTTGTAAGCTGAGCATGACATCTTGTGGTACAGAACATCCCTAGGGTCAGTTGGGGTCATCTGTCCCAGCTGTGTCCCCTCCCAACTTCTTGTGCACCCCCAATCTGTTCGCTGGTTGGGTGAGAAGCAGAAAAGGCTTTGACTCTGTGTAAGCACTGCTCAGCAATAACTAAAACATCTCTGTGTTATCAACACTGTCTTCAGTACAAATCCAAAACACAGCCCCACGCCAGCTACTAGGAAGGAAATTAACTCTACCCCTGCCAAAACCAGCAGAGGAACAAAATGTAGGGGTACCTTGCTACAGCATTGCCTGAGGAGGGCCAGCCCACTTACAGAGCACAGTCTGCAGCAGAGTACAAAAGCCAACAGAAAGACTCAAGTTGCAATTCACAGGGGACATGGCAGTAGCACTATGAAACAAGCATTTTAATTTGTGTCTTGAGAAAAAAAAAAAAAGAAAAAGAAAAAAGATAATTATACCCTTAGCCATCCGATTATTTTTTCCCCTAAAGTATCCTGAAGTAGCATGTTTTTTTGGGGGGAAATTCACTGAAAACCAAACTGCCTCAGAAAAATAATACTAAAACATAGTTTTAACTAGTCCGAATTATTTCCCTCAAACAGGTGATAAATTATTTGATGAACTTCCAAAAAATCCCAAGATTTCCAAACTTGTAAACAGGTCAATTTTTCTGAAGGAAAAAGATGCTTTTTATATATTTCATACTATGCTACACCTCAGTTACATATACTTTTTTGCTCTCAGTGAGGAAATAAAAAATACTTCAGGCAGACAAAAATAGGGAGAGAATTATTTTGTTGTTTCAAGTTCCATTACTACATCTGTATGGTAGAAGCCAAAACTTTTCAAGTCTCCTTGAATGAATGAGTGGCACTAAGTACATTTCTTACAAAAGCCGCATCTTTTCTCACAGGTTTTCTATTGTCTTAATTTTTTTTTTTTTAAAGAGAGAGAGATTTGTAGCTTGCCCTGGTTAAAAACAAAAACAACAAAAAAACACCTACAATGAGAGAACTGGGGTGTTTCAGCAAACAAAACAAAACCAATCCCTGTAAAACAGTGGGCTTAAATTGTTACTAGACGCATTTGAAATACCATTCTTTTGAGGCAAGACAACAAGAAACGGTAAGAATTAAGGTCTTTAGCCCCATAATTCCTGAATTATCATATTAGTAGTTAATGGGACAGTATTCCTGTATCATTCTCAAGCCAGCTAGGCAGCAAGAACTAGAATGCAAAGTATAAATCATCACAGCACAACTGAGTTGCAAGAGATTCTTGCAAATGGCAATGTTCAACAGAATTTAACATTTTAGTCCTGAAAATATCACTCTCTCCCATATGCAACAATGGAGAATCAAGGAGCCATAAATATCTCTAATCGTTGTTAATAAACCCCTGAAAAAGAGATGGTGAACATACCTCAGAGAAATTCAGAAGAGTTTGACTGTATCCTGAGAAGCTGGTAACTTTTATTATTAGTCCATCTGTAATTAATATGCAGCAAATTGCTTGCACACATACAGAGAGGCACACACACACACCTTCAAAGATGGTTAAGTAGCTTGACTATACCCCAAAAGTATGACTGAAGCCCTCTGTGGACATACAAGTGCTAACGCAGGTACTGGTAACCACACAGCCACTGCAGTGGAGCTCAGCACGAGCTGCAGAACCCTGCCAGCAAACTCCAGCTGGGAGTTCCCAACTACAGGAAGCAACGCTGCTGTCACCAGACTACAGACTCAGTCAGACCCAGCTGATTTCCACTTCATTTTAGTGCTCCTGGAACTGGATTGTGCAGAAACAGCTGGAATACCTTTGCACATGCATCTTTTCACCAAGACCCTTTTTCCCCCCTCCAGCTAAGTAGTAAGGTAAGTATGTGCTGAGCAGACAAAAGGCCATAGCAGGTGTATGTAGTTTCTCAGTCCTCATGCAGACCAAGAATCCCATTCCTATTTCCCAGCAAAACTAACTACAGGAATATCAGGGACATGCAAAAGTTGTTTATTCATTCTGGTCCAGGTCTGCAGTTTGACCATGTGTCAGCGAAACTGCAGATTTGGTTTTGGACCTTCTCAAAAACAAAAAGACCAGTTTCTGCCTTGTGGTGATGATGAAGCTGATAAATCCAGGAATGGGAAGAAACTTGCATCTCTGTTTTCAGCAACTAATAATGTCTAATGAGGGATAAAGTACTACTCCTTACTGAAGTGACCTCTGTGGACTGCTGCAAGGATCCTAAATCAGCAAGCATTAGGACCATCTTAGTTACACAGCCTATCATTCTGACATACCAGCTCTAACAATGAAACAGCTTGCAAACACACACATACCTTTCCCAAGATACCATCATATCATTAGGTCTCATGGAAGGTAGCGCAGCACTTTTCAGCTTCCATCTTAGGCTTTAACTTATAACAGTGCATTGCTTCCTTACAGATCTGGTTCTTCCAAACTTTGTCCTGATATGTATGTTTATGCAAAGGCTGATGTAGGTAACACAGTGATACCTTTGCAGAGAAGTAAACAGGTACACACATTGTAAAGAGATAGTAAATCAGATCCCTAAAACATGGTATTTTGAATTGCAAATCCAAACAGTCCTTTGACTGTTGAGAGTCAGTGTTAGCTTTGCTACACTGCATAAAAGGTGAAAAAGTGTGACCGCATATGTCTGTTTGGAAAGAGAGGTCATGAAAATAAGGGAATGGAAGTAAGTATCAATACCTCTATGTGGAGGTATCACATTAGGGAATTGGGGTGGTAGCGAGATTTAACTATCCAATACATAGTTGATAAGGTGGGTTACTTAACAGCTTACCCATTTATTTGGTTTGGGCAGCCTCCTCCAGAGCACACAGAAAATTCAGACAGATTTTAAACAATAGGTATCTTCAAAATTATTTGGTGCCTGTATACAAAAGCTGGACAAGAGACAGGAATTTGTTTTTTCCCAAGACCTTTAAAAAAAAAAAAAAAAAAAACAACTTTCAAACTGACATCTTCCTAGTTGCAAATGACAGGCAGATTACAAGAAGGACATACCCCTGGAAACAACTGTTTTGGACAAACTGCATGGAATTATTCCTTTTACCTTGCTGAGGCACTCTCCAAACTTACATGTAAGCATAAATTTTAGTGATGAAAAAGACAACAAGGTCCCCTCACCTCAAATGAGTAAAACAATAATAAAAGCAAAGATCTTCATAAATGGTTAAGTAATTTGCTATTGACCCATCTGACAGCTGGCCACTTGTAGCTATAATAAATGATTATCTGACATGCTATCATTGGCTTTCATTAGTCAGCTATTCCCCCAAGACGTCATGCTACATTTAGTTTTAAAGACTCAATGCTATATTTATTTCTTTCCTCATTTTAACCTGAGAAACTTTAAAATAATAAAAAATATTTTAGGACTGAACCTTGATGAGGAAACCACAATCTTTCATTCAAGTTATGTACTTGTAATCCTTCTTCATTTAGAAACATCATAAATAGATGTATAAAACAAAGTAATTATTCCCAACTATTCAAAATAATATTTGGCATTATATATAGATAACTATTCATTAGCTCAATAGTCCTCTAAAATATATTGCACGTCTACATGGTATACCCACTAGGCCTGAATTTTTAGGCCAGCAGATGAATAAAGAAGTCCATGTAAATCAAATAACTTTTAGTCAGATAAATTTATCAGAGGCTTTTACAAATAAAGTTTTAGTCCTACTATGAGTTGAGAGAAAAAACATACCTCATTAAATTTTTTCCAGATAAAAAGCAGTCCTGTCTCCTTCCCTGTCCCTCAGATTTACCATACATGTAACTGCTGATTAAGACAGAAAATGATATTTCAAAACAAAATGATCCAGATTCACAAGAAGGAAAGAAAAAAGTACTGAGACCTGTAGGATGTAGAAAAAAAGAAATACATAGCCTGGAATTTCAGTCCCTCCCTCAGGAGCACTGGGAAAGCTTCTACTAATATGAAGAAATAAAATGTGTTGCCTGTCCTGTGCTTCTGGAAATGCATGTGGGTCAGGTCAGAGGCTGGTATTCTTACCTGCTCACTTTTTTTTTTTTTTTTTTTTTCCAAAGACCATAAAAAGATGATCCCAGAACTCCATATCACCATGGAAGGCCAAAATAACCATAAGGTCAGTTAAAGCAATTCAGCATGACACTGTATGAAGCTACTGCCCCTTTGAGGGGCATGGAACATGGCAGTTTCATTTAGATGGTTTCACTTAAAGAATTTCAAAACGTTAGCTCAATAAATCACTCCTCGATGGTGATACTTCAACCATCACTCTTTTTCCAAGCATCTTTTTACTAAACACTGTTACTGTATAGAGATCACCTATTGACTTTTGTCGATCTAGTTTCAGGACTGGGACATGGCACGAAGACAATTTTTTTTTCTTGGTTGAAGATCTTCGCCTGCATAAGTGTAAAAGTGTAATGAATAAATATGACTTCTCATCTGCCAGCCACTTCTCTTTTATGGCTGTCTTTTGTGGCTGAAGTAGCAGCAAATCCAGATCAAACACAGAAGCACAAGCCTCACCCGTTGTTATTTGCTCACTGTGCCCAATGGAGCTTCCCTTTGGAGTGAGAAACATGGCTCCCCTGACCAAACCATTCTCGCAAATGTCGAAGCAGGCCAGAAAAACAAAAAAGGCCACTATGCCAGCCAGCCCTCCCTGCTCTGCCGAGCCCTGACACAGCAAATATGGGGCACTGCTAGCCTCTGGCCCCCGCAGCCAACCCTTTTCAGGGTCATTCCTGCCTCTGGCATGCAGGGAGACATTTTGGCAGGCAGCCTACCCCTTCCCCACTGCTCCTCGCCCTGGCGCCCATGAGGAACCAACCTGGGGCCTCACATGGCCTTGTCCTCTGCCATCCTCATCCTGGCCTCTGCCTGACACTGGCTGGGCACCTGGGGCACGCTGCCGCAGGCACTCACCCTCACACCTCTCTCCCATCCAAGCAGGCTCGGGCCCATCAGCCCATGGTGGTTCCTGAAAAGGCTGGTCCTAGAAGGATCCTGCTATCTTTTTATTTATTTATTTTGATCAAACACTGGGAGGCTCTGGCCTTGATGCGTGGTG
This sequence comes from Caprimulgus europaeus, assembly GCA_907165065.1. The sequence goes on from OU015525.1 coordinate 68,479,754, forward strand.
GAAGCATTTCTGCGTTGTGGGATGGGAAAGGCAGGTATCCCATTTAGCTCTGTTGCACATACCCTGCGAGATTCTCCCCACCCCACCTTTAGCCCTGTTGTCTCTTCATAATTAGTGCCATTTCTTCTCCTTACGCCTAGAAAAAAAGTAAATATCAGAAATAATGCTACTTTTCAGCAGCACCAACTGAATAACCTGCTGTGATGGTATTTCTCCTGCTTTAGGCACGAGATGCCAGCTATTGTTTTTTTAATGTCAGGGAATATGAATTGTGCTCTTCCATGCTATTTGTTTCATTGTCAGTCTAGTCAATTTGAAGAGAATGGAATTTATTATTTTAATACCAAAAAAAGATTTTTGCCCACCTCACCTGCAGGACAATACATCAGAAGGCAAGGAGAGACACTCCATGCCAAAATAAATCCAACGATCTATAAATTCAGCTGAATGTGAATTTTTGCACCTGTAAGCATCTTTTAGGATAAGTTAAATATGCTAGAAAGTGATTGACAATTTTCATCAGTCCTAAAGACTGAAAAATTTAAATGCAGGGCTTCTTCTCATCTAATACAAAGTGCTGAGCACAGAATCCTAAACAAACACTGTTGAATTTAAAACTGGTCTGCACAAAATGTGAAACAGAGGAAACTGCTTAACCCAAGATAAACCTGCACACTCTGTGACTGCAGTACCATCCGATTACTGGGATAGTGGCAGGAAAATCTACCCTTACTGCAAAGGGAAAAAGGATAGGGCATGTTAAAATAATCTGAAAAACCTCCAAGAACAACAAAATCCTTAAGCCCTGTAACTGTGTTATCATAGAATCATTAATCATTTGGTTGGAAAAGACCTTTGAGATTGAGTCCAACAATACATATCCATTACTAAACCATGTATCTGAGTGCCCCATCTACCAGTCTTTTAAATACCTCCAGGGATGGCGACTCAACCACTTCCCTCCGCAGCCCATTCCATTCACTGAAGAATCAAGTAAGAACCTGATAAACTCTACTATCACTTACAGAAAGCCTAAGAAAAACTTCCAGAACTACAGAAAAGTATCACAGCAAATAATTTCACTTGGGGAGGCATCTACATGCACACGGGTAGGCCAGATGTGCTCCGGAATCAGATGGTGTCAAAGAAGCTCATGGAGATCTGCTTCCTTTGGTGTCCTAGATCATTCTGCATTATATCAGCTGTTGTTCCACCCCCATTGACTTACCCTCTTCAAAAGCTCTAGCATAAGCCAATCATTTCATTGGCTCCTTCCAGAAATATTCACAGAAATTAGTTTCCATAATTTGATCTACCAATTAATCCTTGGAATGCCTTACATAGGTAGCCTTTAATATCAGCATCACTGTCATCAGCCAGCAATAAATTAACTTAATTGTGGTGGTAGGACTTAGCCATCTCACACTGCTTTGCTGTTTGTTTTGTGTTTTGGGTTTTTTTTTGTTTTGGGTTTTTTTGTTTGTTTGATTTTTGTTTTTTTTAAAAAAAACTTCAAACCTCAGACTTCAGAACACTACAAGTTTTCATTTTGCCTTCTCTGTCTTTTCTCATACCTGCAAGACCCTTGCAACTCTCACACTGTTTTCTTACACTCAAAATATCTCTGCCCTCAGCTCTCCAGTGTACATAGTGCTGGCAGTGGTAAAGCCAAATTGTTGTAACATTCTTTGGTTTTTTTTAAATACTTCAGTTATGGTTAACCCACCTACTCATTAGGCTAGGATTATACATTCAGTTTTAAATTTTACAACAGCTCATTTAAATATGGACTACATTTTTTTTGCAGCACAATCTTTATAGCCTTACACACATCTAGTACAGGCAGCTACTCCTTCCATTAATGATAAAGACTAGAAATATGCTGTTCAGGGCAAGCTGTCCAAATAACCCTAATTGCTTTTTTGCCAGATGTCATTCTCAGAAGTAACTCTGGCAGGCCCATTCCTGCCCCTTTCTTCCCTCACCCCCATCAAATTGACACCCCTTATAATCTAACTATGATTAGTAAGAAATAGCTAACTTCCACAGCTATGCTTCTGACAAATGTTCAGGAGAGGATATTTGCCATCATCCAGTTTCTCCTAGGTTAGTATTCAATTTGCAGCCACTGAAGTGCTCTCTATCCTGAGAAAGAGGTACAGGACTGCTGGTCATACTCCTTTCAGAAAAGGGAATGAATTTCAGCCAATTTAACCCTCTTTAAATAAAGATATTAACTTTTAGTTGCTCATTTTCTGTTCAGACTACTAATGTACACTTAAAGACCATTCAGTTTTTCTTAAATAAGCCATTGCTTGGTTAAAACTGTACTGGTTTAAGGACACTGTATCAATGTCCTCCTAAGACTTGATCACATATAATACTGTTTTGTGTTTGTGGCTTCTGGACAAAAATATTCTGTTCTTCCATCCTGATTTTCTTAAAAACACATCAAAAAGCAAGATAAATTCTTATGAGGATCAGAAGATGCCTTAATATGAGAAGTGACATACTTGCACATCTCTCAATAATTGAAATATCTCCAACAACATTAACTTTAAAGCACACGTTTAATGAATATAATTACTGCTTAAATAACTATAATAACCAAAGTCTGAAACATTTATCTGATTATGGGATTTAACTAAAGCCAATAAAGCATGTCTTTTTCTTTTCACAATGTGTCACTACATTTTTCTTCAGTTTTTAATCCAGATGCAATCTGGCATGACAAAAACTGCTAGCTTCCCAGACTCAGTCTGATAAGCCAAATTCCATGCTGATTCAAACCCTGCTTCAGCAGGAGCATGTGGATATCAAAGACAGAATACAGCAGTTGTTGTTTTTGAGAAACTTCTGAAGAGAGAAAAATCACCATAGCCAAAATAAAATTGCAGATTCCTCGGATTTTTTTTAAATTTTATTTCTTTATGAAACAAGGATCTCGCCCTTTTCCATCTTTGCATTCATCTACTGCATGTGCTTTCCTGTTTTCTTTCTGATACTACATGAATTTGTAGTGGTCAGTTCCTGCTTTTGTTGCTGCTATATCAAACAATTTCACTTCCATTCACAGATCACATTCCACTGGAAAATAAAATTAAACTTAAAATCCCCAAAACCCACCAAAAATCATAAAGGCATTTTTTCTTCTGTATAATCCTGAGTGAAACCAATGCTTTCTTATGCTGCCTTACTTTAATTCTTATTAAAGAAAGGTGTCGGGGATTTTTTTGTTCAGGGTTGTTTTTTTAATTTTATTTTTTAAATGAACATTTCCATTTTTGTTACCACAGTCTAGACTGAAGTTTTTTGCTCTATTGTAAATGCAACAGAACAATAAACCAGATTAAGAGTTATACTCTGTTTCTCTCTATTTCTACTGTGAAAAGGAAATGCCTTGCTGCTGATGCCAACAGAATTACACAGATTCAGATACATAAGAATAAAAGACAGAATAATCTAAATATAAATTTGGACCAAAAATCAGTCCAACCTTCACATAAAAGATTCTGATAATATTGCAGTTGGCAAAGTACATTTAACTAAATATGTATGGGTACAGATAAATATGTATATAGTCTATGCTTGTAGCTGCAAATATGCAAATAGAGAGAGATGAAACCTGTTTAACTCTCTAAGAAGAGAAAGAGGGGAAATCAAATTGGAATCTGGAACACTGTCACTAAAATATTCTTTTGGATCATAAAAGACTTTTGTAGACACATATGCATGAAGGCAGACTTACTGAAAACTAGCTAATACTGCTTCTGTCAGCACCTGACGCAATAGCAACATGTGCCTGTTTGTTAAGGAAGATGATTTTCTCCAGTAAGTTAATGTCTTCAATTATAGTTTATCATAAAAAACTGTTGTTAATATTCATTCTAAGCAGAATAGCTCTGATTATGTCTCCATCCATTTGATTTTTCTCTACACACAGCGTCCACATTGGCTTACTGAATTTGTTGCTGATTGAACAGAGAACAAGTGTTGGGTATAGCAGTCTATATTAAGCATAGGTTTTACAGCAGCTAAACAAATTGGAGGCAATTAAAAAAAGAGAGAATAAAAACTATGTCATTTCCAGCATCTATAACAGAAGATCTCAATAATGCAAATTGAATCTGCCTTCAAATTCTCAGATCTGGAGTCACGTCACTCCACTTAATCCATAAAGCACTGGGGCAAAAGACAAGGGCAAGGTATAAAGTATTATCTGGGAGGAGGGGGAGAGGGAGGGAAGGAAAAAGAAAGATGATAATACTCAGAAGTCCTAGAACAGTAATTCAACATCTGCTCCGATGAAACAGATGCTGGCACAGCAGCTGATGCAGTTAGAGAGGGGAAAACCCCAGGGATAATCCCTCTTTTCTCCTAATCTTCCTCCATCACCTTGAGGAGCAACATCTACTAGTGACTTTGAGGAGAAGGAATCACTAGCCTATCCTTTCTCCAGTGGTCTGGCAGGTGCCCATGGCAGAAGGATCACTCCTACTAACCTCCCCAGAAGTAGATTCAGTAGCAGAAGGCATAAAATATGTCCTGGGGAGTCTCTATAACAGCCCAAGATGATGACAGTGGTAAAAGCTTTCCCTTCCTTTTTGTCTTGTCTGACTACTGCTGGGTATATAGTACATGCTGGAAGTGGAGAAGAGGAAGGAAACTTGTTCAAAAGGATGTAGAGGGGAGACAATTTACAGAAAGTTGGAGAGTGACAGTCCAATCACATTTTGAGCCTTTAAGACTATAAGAACCACAATACAATTTAGAAAGAGCAGTGCCCCTCCCAAAAGGTAGTACCTTTAAATTTAGAGGCTTATTTTCCTAGTTGGACACAGTCCATCATCATGTAGGCTATTTCATTTAAATGTGATTAGGCTTTCATATAGCAACCTTTGTGCCTAAATTTTCAAAGAAATTTAGAAATCATTGTTTTCAACTCATGCACAATAAAGGTAGAAAAAAATATTAAGTGATCTGCCCAAGGAAGCTTCTCAAACTACACCTGCTCATAGTGCAAACCAGCCAAGGCTGGGCACATCTATGTGCAACTAAACATCAGACACAGATACCCAAGCTAACCTTGAACGTGTCAGCAGCAACACTGCCAGCAATATAGAGTTATCAGCACAATAATCAAGGCTATGCTGAGAAACAGGGAATAGCAGCCCTCAGAGCACCACTCTAACATAACCGTGCTGTGAAAATAAGCAAGTAACATTAGCTGTGGGCGTAGTGCCCACAGAAACCTACCCATTCTTAGACATAACATTAACTTGCCCGTAGGTGGAGCTCAAGAATACGTATATTGTTCCTGCATTTTGTGGGATGAATACGGTCTGACTCATGCACTCGCCCTAGCTCCCTCTCTAGAACCTTCACAAGCCTTGCATCAAGAGTTTTTAATAGAAATTACGATAGAGGATCAAAGCCACATAAATTTATATTCAGAATAATGCATACCTGACTGAAAAGATGGACTATTCTTGCTTTACATTACATAATGCTTGGTAGTTTTAATTATCCATTCTGTTAATCTATTCATAGAAGCAGCTGTATCTCCCAGGAGGTTCTTTCTTCCCTTATTCCCACTTAAACTCAGGCCCTGCCTGTAAGCCATGAAGAAACAGATCACAAGGATGCCCCTGCTAAGACCTAACACCCCAAGCACTACCAACCAAGTCTCCATTTCCATTTATCCTGATTTTACAGCAGCAAAACTGTGTTCTTCAGGGATCCTTATACCATGAGCAGAAACAGATAAGTGCTTTTTTTGTTTTTTATTTTTTTCATTTGATTCCCTGATGCCAGACAGGGAGAGAGCCATTAGAAACATTAGCTTCTTTATATGATGTGTTTTCTTGTTGAGAAGTGCTATTTGATAATCTACTCTGTTGTTAATTGTTGATTTTTAATCTTTCAAATCTGAATAGTTTTTTCAATCGTTATTTTTTTGTTTACACATGCAAAATAACCATCTTGATGTGTTAGGAGGCATCCTGTAGGAGCTCACATATAGTCTGTCAAACATTTCAAATGACAATTATTAAAATAAATTTAACTTAGTAATAGGACAGTGCATCTCAAATTCTGCTCAAAGTTATACCCACTGTCATCACTCAAGAATGGAGCCAGATAATGCTTCAAGTTACTTCTGTACAATGCTATCTGAACATAACTGGGAACAACATGTAATGAATGAGCTAAAAATGCAGTTTCACAAGGTACACATTCAAAAGGCCAGGATCATATTTACAAAGACAGGATCAACCAGCTGTAACTTAAAGTAATGTTGTATATTGTCAGTTTTTAAATTCATAAGGCAAATATGGACAGAGTGCTCCCACCCAAGAAAACTTAACATTTGAAAAATCCTTATTAGTCTAGTGACAATATTTAAGATGCTAAGCAAATATGCAACTGGCCCAATTCTGATTCCATTTAAAACCAGATTTAATCTATATTAAAGCCACTAGTACATATAATGGGATTCTGGATGTACACCAACACAAATAAGACCAGAGCATGTACCTTTTTGAGGATCTGGAAAGGCAGATGGTTGCATTACATATTTTTATTATAACAGAGTGCTTGAAATTATTCACTAAGCTAGTATTCACCAGGGATTAGCAGACACATGCATGATCACGTTTGGATGGTGTATGTTCAGGGGTGCTATTCTAAGAAGCTCTTGAGAAGATTAGGAACTAGACAAAACTTTGGAACTTATGCAAGTTCAATGAGAAGAGTGATGACCAGGGATATCAGAACAGCAAGTGCAACAGAAGCTAGCAGAGAACAGCACCAAAATTAACGATTTTCAGGTTTTTTTACATTCTTATGACAAGTTTCTAACTATTTCACAGAAGTTGCAGCACCATTTTTGGCAAAAAAGATGAAGGAAGCCCAAGATGGGTGCAACCACAGAACCAGACACAGAAGGGAATGGCTTGATAGCAAATCCACCGCAGAGTGTCAAGTGCAAAGGAGGGAGTCTGCATTGAAGGAAAAAACATGGCAGAGTTTTCACTGAACAGGGGGCTTGACCTGGTTTGGCTTAATTTGTAGCAGTGAGCAGGCTAGCCCATGCCACCAAAAAAGTAAACAAACACAGGAAAAGAGTGAGCATAAATGCAAAGTGAAGAGGCTAAATTCTCAGAGTCCAAAAATCAAAAAAATTCAAAACAGAAATTGTAAAATGACCCTCAGAGAGAGGCATCCCTCAGGCTGTCCTCCCGAGCTTGTCATTGCTGGGATTTTTACAGGATTTTTCTGCATACAGTTCAAATTAATTTAAAAGCTAAGGGCTCAAATAAACATCCCTTGCTTCTCCAAAACATGTGAAGACTAGAGGGCAAAAGGTTTCCCTTTCTTCTATGTGTACACCCTTTATAACAGACACACTTTTCATAGTAGAGCTCTCTATTTTGCATATTAATTACTTGATCTTGGATCTCTCAATTCTATAGAAGTTGGCCCAAGAGCCAGAAATTCTCAACTAAGCTCAGAAAAAGTTCAAACATAAATGACCCCGTAACATGGTTTGAGTATATTACAGAAGAAGATAAAGCACACCAGTTCAGCAACAGATGCAAGACTCATAACTTTAATATTTTTATATATGAGAATGCTGTGATATTGCTGTTGTCCTCTGCTATTTAAGTGGTAAAAACTTCAGCTGTTCTGGTAATCTTTGAGATAACAGAATAAACCTATTTTCCAGTTTGTGCATGCCAGCACCAGCACCAGATAATCAACAAATGCAACAAAGACTAAGGAGTAGTCACAGTAGGCCACAGTAATGAGCAATATAAGTCTCTGCAGCCCTCCCTCTTACACCAAGAGAGGAAGGAGAAGAAACCAAGAAGAGGAGAGGGCAATGGCAGGACATGAGCCTGGCACATTAGCTGAAATGCTATCTGCTTATAATGCTAATGGGAACACATCCATGCACCCCTTCATCAAGCCTTGCTTTTCCCAGTACACAGCACTAGCAACACGACTTCCATTAGCACAGGATGGGGCCCTCCTTAGCAACTTTCTCTAAATTTGAAACATACTCATCACTCTGCATTTGTGTCATGCAAAATTAAGTTTTCATGAGTCAAAATGGAGAGTGTAAAATCCCAGACCAGCTACCAGTAACTGAATTAACAAAGTATGAGTTAGCTCAAAATAAACAGCACCTCCCTCACTGGCTGCAAAAATCCCTACTCAGCATTAACTCCATTGTAGCCTGCTTGCTATTTTGTTTATGCAATTCCTCTCTCCCATCAACTTTATGCACTAAGGATTGAGCTGTCCAGTTTGTTAAATGTATGCCAACTCAAACTCAACAAGTTTCATTCAGACACTGCCATTTCAACAATGTTTCAGTGAAATTATTTTAAGAAGCAAGAAAAGCAAGCAAAGACAAATATCAGCCTAGGATGCTGGAAGCCCAGGTTCAGATGCCTAAGCTCTGCCTCAATGAATGATTAACATCAATGAAATGATCCTCAACTCTGATTTCCAGATTGATGCTAATTAATACATTTTTACACTGCTTAAATTACTAAGGGTAGCTGTAATTGTTCCTCAAAACACCCTGACAACAAACCACAATAAATCAAGTTAAATATATCAAGTGAGATGCAGTATCGGGTGGCATTGTATTAACATTTACTGTAATAATGATTTGAATGACAGGAACAACTGACCAGAAGAACAATGTGGAGTTGAATAGCCCTTGAATAGCAAAATAGCACTTCACTTTACCAATCACCAAGACATCACAGCCATCACTTCTATTTCACCCTGTGTCCAACAGCAACAGGTTGGACAGACAGAGAGAGAAAAAATAAACAAAGCAAAATTCAAATTGTGTTCCAACCCTCACCATAATTCTATGGCAGTTCATTGCAATTGACAAGATGGAATGTTTTATTTTCTTCAGAGAACATAGTGGGTTTTTGTTTTTGTTTTTTAATCTAAGCTAATTCAAAACATCCAAATCATTATAACTTATTAGGTATCTAGCTACTCTGTGTATCAAAATAATAATTTTTCTGCAGTAAAATGTATCAAACATGGTGTGAAAAGCCAGTTCACCAAGATAAAAAAAGAGGAAATAGTGATCTGTAAGGGATCTCCCCCTACCCTCCGTTTTGAGGGGGGGAAAAATATGCAAATATGACTATTTATAAAGGAAAAAAAAATAGAGGAACTAAATCAGAATGAGGTACTTGATCCATTAGCATTGCTGGAAGACCTACTTCATGCTCTAAGTACACTCACTGACTTCAATGGGAATTGTGGTTCTAAGCACCACTGAACATTAAGCTATTTCCAATTAGTAATAATTTATGAAAGGGGAGTTTGTAAGAGGTACCGAGTCCCTCTGAAGTACTCTAGCTGAATTCAAAGTGCACCATATACAGGAGCAGCAGGTACCACTATCATATATAATTTACCATCACAGGACTATTCCAGCACCCAGCAGCTCTGCTCTGTGGGCTGTTCTTACAGGCGGCTGGAAGAGCTGCTGAACAGGTGGCCTCTAAGAAGTCTTTTGGGCACGACAGTTTGCCTGAGCTGAAAGCTTCCTGCACTGCTGGCGAGGACAGCAGAGGGGCTGTTCATTCCTATTTGATGTCAGTTTAACCTCTGAATTAAAGGCAGAATTTGTGGTGTGGGGGCCATATGAATCCCCTTGGAACTCAGAGCTGAAGACAGACATGAAATCACTTAAGTAATTCCCTTGGAATATAAGCTGCTTTCTGCATGAGTTAAGTCTTTTCAAGTCACATGGAGAACACAGCTGGAAGTAAGATCTGTCCTTCTGGGAGATATTTTAATTGCTACTGATGCTAGGAAAGACACTGAAACCTTCTGGGAAAACCAAGAGTAAAAGTCTACCGGGAAAGCCAACACATAACAAGAAATATGGGGGGGTTTTTTTGTTTTTTTTTTTTAAAGACAACAATAGTCTTTTTCAGCTACAAATAGCATTTGGGAAGAAAAAACGTAGAGAAGTAAATGAAGTAATATAAAGTATAGATTTTTTCCTTAACTTATCTTTTTCACACTGTTTTGGATACAAATTATGTATTAGTAAAGTGTAAAAGCAAAGTAAGAAATTGAGTAAAAGATTACTAGCTTTAATTTATAGAGATGTTAATAAAACCAATTTTGCCTTGGGATGGCTTCTTCCAATACTACCACCTCCAACATTAATTATGCACATGTATCCAACAGCATAATTTTGTTGGAGTATTTGAGTCAAATACAAGTACAGTATATCTAGTCCTGTAAACCTTATTCAGCATCACTTGCACAGTCAAAACTCTTGCTGAAGCCCCAGGGAATTCTGCACCATTAAGGCACAAAGTGGCTCTGAAATTACATTTGAATAAATCTAGCTGGAGATGGGCTCTTTTGAATTATGACAGCTGGTTCAGAAGTATTACCAGTATCCATCTCAGTGATATGTTGCAAATCAGAATGTAAGGTTGAGTACATCAAGCTGACAGGAGAAAAAGTAGTAGGCAAAAGAAGACTTCACAAACATGAAAGTTCTCTTTTCCAAGTAGGACGGGATCTTCTGACTTCAAATCCTAGAAGATGCCGCAGTGCTAAGAAGGCTGGACTGACCCATCTCCCAGCTGTTGCCCTGCCTCCTCAGCACTGATATAGGTCCAGACATTTTACTCAGTAAGCTAGCAAGAAACAGTTTTTGGTATTCTGGATTTAAACTGCCTTAGAGGTCTACAGTGCCTGTAAAGGGATGGTACCACAGCACCTAGCAGATAGATCACCACACTCAACCATGGGTATGCAGCACAAGGGCAGAGTAGCCCAAGACAGACACCAGCGCAAACAGATGAAGTACTACTGCTTTTCCTCATCTCACCTCTTCACAAACACCCTCCTCTACACCCTGAATTGGCTCCAAGTGCTTTACCAACAACAAAATAAACCACCTCCATCTGCCAGTAAGTGGCAGGGTCCAAGCAAGGGATAAGGCAAGACTATATAAGCACAGTTCTGGTTGGAGAGGGGAACAGGATGACAGTTGGCTGTTGGATTAGGTCAGTAAGGTTTTACAGCCTGAGAAGCTACTTCAAACAGTGAGGTCTGCTTCTGAGCATCACTATTGAAAAGCCACCCAAAAAGGGTTAGGAACCTGGCTTATCCTCTGCAGGACAAGCAGAGACGTGATGATTTCCTGCCTTCTCAGTGCACTTTTCCAGAGCACGACTTCTGTGGATTTGTCTTTACTTCAATAAATGTGTAGAGAGGGAGAAAAGAAAAGAAAAGAAAAGAAAAGAAAAGAAAAGAAAAGAAAAGAAAAGAAAAGAAAAGAAAAGAAAAGAAAAGAAAAGAAAAGAAAAGAAAAGAAAAGAAAAGAAAAGAAAAGAAAAGAAAAGAAAAGAAAAGAAAAGAAAAGAAAAGAAAAGAAAAGAAAAGAAAAGAAAAGAAAAGAAAAGAAAAGAAAAGAAAAGAAAAGAAAAGAAAAGAAAAGAAAAGAAAAGAAAAGAAAAGAAAAGAAAAGAAAAGAAAAGAAAAGAAAAGAAAAGAAAAGAAAAGAAAAGAAAAGAAAAGAAAAGAAAAGAAAAGAAAAGAAAAGAAAAGAAAAGAAAAGAAAAGAAAAGAAAGAAAGAAAGAAAGAAAGAAAAGAAAGAAAGAAAGAAAGAAAGAAAGAAAGAAAGAAAGAAAGAAAGAAAGAAAGAAAGAAAGAAAGAAAGAAAGAAAGAAAGAAAGAAAGAAAGAAAGAAAGAAAGAAAGAAAGAAAGAAAAAAAGAAAGAAAGAAAGAAAGAAAGAAAGAAAAAAAGAAAGAAAGAAAGAAAGAAAGAAAGAAAAAAAGAAAGAAAGAAAGAAAGAAAAAAAGAAAGAAAAAAAGAAAGAAAAAAAGAAAGAAAAAAAGAAAGAAAAAAAGAAAGAAAAAAAGAAAGAAAAAAAGAAAGAAAAAAAGAAAGAAAAAAAGAAAGAAAGAAAGAAAAAAAGAAAGAAAGAAAGAAAAAAAGAAAGAAAGAAAAAAAGAAAGAAAGAAAGAAAAAAAGAAAGAAAGAAAGAAAAAAAGAAAGAAAGAAAGAAAAAAAGAAAGAAAGAAAGAAAAAAAGAAAGAAAGAAAGAAAGAAAGAAAGAAAGAAAGAAAAAAAGAAAGAAAGAAAGAAAGAAAGAAAGAAAGAAAGAAAGAAAGAAAGAAAGAAAGAAAGAAAGAAAGAAAGAAAGAAAGAAAGAAAGAAAGAAAGAAAGAAAGAAAGAAAGAAAGAAAGAAAGAAAGAAAGAAAGAAAGAAAGAAAGAAAGAAAGAAAGAAAGAAAGAAAGAAAGAAAGAAAGAAAGAAAGAAAGAAAGAAAGAAAGAAAGAAAGAAAGAAAGAAAGAAAAGAAAAGAAAAGAAAAGAAGTTAGAGACATAAAACTAATTTCAGAATAAGTGCACCTCAATACAACACAGATAATAAATGACACTTTTTTACTCGTATGTAAAAGACAGGCTTATTCTATATTTATATGGAGTACACCCATACATAAATGGAAGAGATGTCAAGTCTCCTCATATGGTCTCACAAGACATCTAAACACATCAAAAGCCACAACCCTCAAGCTGAGAGCTTTTCTATCCAATTAATTTTCAAAGGGATGAGGCACACAAGTAGTTTCAGATCTTTGAGAATTTGGACTCATTCAAACAGGTAAAGTACTGTATTTAAAGAGTAATTATAAAATTGAGATTTTTATTTACAGGAAAAAGACCTGCAAAGTTTGGCCATGCATAAGGAAAATGTAAAAAGGCAAGTGGAAAGCCAAGGAAGGTTTAGAATCGGCAGTGTAGTGCTTCAGTTGTCTTGGGCACATCCTAAGGGAATGGAGCTGTGTCGTGGGAAGTCCAGACTGGATGTTAGGAAAAGGTTCTTCACCGAGAGGGTGCTGAACAGTGCTCTTAGTCATGTTTTGGTTTTAAGTAATCCTGCGAGGAGCAGGGAGTTGGACTCTATTATCCTTATGGGTCGCTTCCAACTTGAGATAGTCTATGATTCTATACTTGCTGAAGTCAGTGGAAGTTCTTACGCAGAATTTTCATTATTGCCTCTAATACAGATATGTTGGAAACAGAGAAATTAATGAAGAAAATTTTGGTTTGAATTTGAAGAAAAAAGAAGCAAAGTCCCTGTCCTGCTGCCAACTGATACATAGGCTTCATTCCCTTTGAAGTTAATTATAGTTGTTCACATTACAATAGCTACTGTTCTGCTGATGCTTCTCATATCCTTTTCCAAGAGCCATTGTTCTTCTCTAGTTTGCTCTGATAAAAAAGTGTCAGGTTAAAAAAAGAATAAGGCTTAACAAATGGTTAATTTCTGTTTGTTCATAAATGCAATCCAGGCATTCTCCTTCTTTCCTCTTAGACCGGACCATTGACTCAGTCAAACAAGTCTCCTGTCTGCATTTCGGTTTTTGAATTATATGAGACCAGTCTTGTTTCTTGTATTTGGAATGTGAAATATAGCCTGTTACATGTCAAACTAAGTACACCCAAAAAGTATCTATCTGGAAGAGAGCCATGCTCCTAAAAGTGAAGACTGGTTTATGTGTCTCCTCTTCATATAAAAAAAATGCCATGCATTTTAAACAGGGTAGAAGCTGCATACTCAGTGCTTTTATGGAAATGACATGTTTGTTTTGCAGGGGAAGATAGCAGACATTTGCCAGAACTCCTGCACAAACAAATGCTTCTGTCGCTTATTTTTGGGTAAGGGAGTGCACATAGACTGACTCCACATGCAGAATTCCTATACCACTTGATGACAAAGGGATCAACTTGACAAATGGCTGGTAGTGTACACACCAGAACACAAATAACTGATGAGCTGTGTTACTGGAGTATAAATTTATTAATAAAAAATTCTAAAAAAATACAAGATTCCTTAATAGACGTTAACCAAGCAGGTAATTTATCCAGGCTGATGGATGAAATATTCTAATCAAATCCAGCATCTCAGTGAGAGACTGACTATTAACTAGAGACTCACTTAAGAGAAATGAACTCTTGAGTAAGAGCACTGTTTGAAACTTCAAAATAAAAGCTTCAGACAATATTCATATTTCTGTTAGGACAGCAGCTACAGGCACCAGTTGGGAAGCTCTGCTTTATTGAGCAAGATGCTGTACTACACGTATGCAAGAAGAAAAAAAAGTCTCTTTGAAGAAAACAAATTAATCGGAGCTCCCAAGAATAAAAATGGGAGTGTTAAGGGACAGATTTTCTCTGTCCAAGCAGAGAACAAGATTACAAAAGTTTGAACAGGGAACATTTTGAAAGTGATTAAAACAAACAAACAAACCACACACATGCACGAAACCAACCAACCAAAACCCCACAACACACCACATCACCCTAATGCTGCTGCTTCTGTGGGGAAAAAAAACCCAACAACTAAACAAACAACAAAAAACCCCAAAACCCTTTACTCCTCCTTGTATGTCCCTGTTGTCCATTTTATCTGATTGTATCAAAGAGGGTCAACCAAATTCATAGTGTTAATGAATACTCCTTAGCGTTAAAGACAACTAACTGCTCTCTAATTTTCTGCATGAATTTCAGTTCCTCCTGGAACTGGTAAAGCCCTGCATCTCCTCAGGCCTGCTCTTCACTCCGATTCACTGGAGGAGTAATCTGAAGCAGCTTTTTCCTCCCAGCCATGCCATAGAGAAGCATGGCCACAGTAGACCCCTCAAATTTTCCTAAAGGTTACTTTGAGCTTTTATGCAGTCAAAAAACCTACACCCTAGAGCACAGGGAATAAAGCATTGGCAGCAACACAGACTTGTCACGGTGGGATGATAACCCTTCATACTCTTAAGTGGAAGCAGTTGCCACCGTTGAGCAGTAAGTCACAAAATGAGTTAAATGTATTAGTAACATGTTAAGCCCTGACCTGTGCAGACCCACGCCTTCCAATACTCCTAACCAGCCTAACAAAAGAGGTCACTGACCTACACAGTCCATGTCCCTGCTCTGTGAAAGACTACCTTACTCACAGCAGAGATATCCGAGCAGGATAGCTACCAGTCAGTCATTACATCATGCTTCGCATCACAACAAAAGCAGCAGGAGTTTTCTCTAGATCCCAAGTGATACATTACATGTGTATCAGGTAACCTCCAGAAAAAAGTCACTGTGGGCAGTTAAGACTATTAGGACTTCTCCAGCTGTATCAGTTGTTAAATATCAGTCATCGATTCATCACCAGGTGAATTTACCTGGGCCTCAAATGCTGTTTAATAGCAAAGACCCTCCAAGAATCTCCAATTAAGATAGATGATCCCTGATGAACACTAATGTGGAAGACTAGTTCCTTCTTTATTTAAAAAGGCAATAGACACTATGCAAAAGCAGAATACAAAAAAACCAACCAAACAAAAAAACCAGCATACCTGCAGCAGAATAAATTGAACACAAGATGACTACCACGGAAGACTCCCAGATATGTTTGAGAAACTTTCAGCTCTCTGGGAGCAGAAAAAAATCCATCTGTACATTAAACTTTATTGTTGTATGGCAGATATAAACCAATATTGAGTTTATCAGAATTGTTGAAGGACTAGAAAGATGCAGTATGAATTAAGCACTAGGGCTCAATGGTGAAAAATCTTTTTGATACTGTGTGGCAAACTTATTTTAGAAAGCATGGCAATTTACATGGTTTCAGTTCGTATCACTCTTGCAAACTCAGTACTGAGGCCAGTGACTCACCATTACTACAAAAGGCAGTCAGGAATAATTATTTTGGGCACCTTTTGGCACAGAAAGGGAGCACTCAGTCTTTTAAGTCTAGGTCTTGTCTTTAGACCTTGAGGACTAAGACAAAAGCAACAAGATATTGCTCTATCAGTTTAAGAAAAGCACTAACATTTCAGAAAAGGGAAGAAAATGGAGAAACTTGGGAAAGCAGATAATACTTGCACAGAAGAGAATTACATACTACAGAATAAGTGTTTTGGTATTTTCCCTTGCTGTGAACTTAGGAAAAAAAAAATCAGTTAGACAACAGACAAGAATTTCAAAATTAAATACTATGACTTAGAAAGTGCTGGGTCATACCCCATTCTGCTATGTCAAACACACATTTACCAAAAGACTAAAATATACACTTGGAATGAAAAAAATTACTAGGACACTTAGAAGCCTTTGGTATTTTTTCAGCAAAGATTTTTTTTTCTTGTGGCAAGCTGAAATTGTGGTGGCCTATGTATTTCCCTGAGGGCTGAACATACTGAAAACCAATGAAAAAAATGGATACTTTGAAGTACAGATAGTGCTTCATAGCTTAAAGAGAAAGAAGCAATGGAGGTCATGGCACAAACACAAACATTCTTACAGGTCTCTCAGATGTTATCTCTGAAGTCCCATTGAAAGTGAAAAAGGGAAGTGATTCAAACCTGCTGTTTTCCTGCTGTTTTCCCCACTACTTACGATCCCTTAATCATTACACCCAGTGAGCAAATATTAAACCAGCCTTCCATCTGCTTTAACCTAAGCTGTAACAGTGAATCAGAGAGATATAACCATATGTTGGATCTCGGGTTCCGCTGTTTATGCCATTCCTGAGCTGCTAGAGAAAGCTACCTCCCAGACCAGCTTTTTCTAGTCATATCCTTTGGCTCATGTAGAGCTTTTGAGTTTCTACTTAATCCTCCACAAAGTCTCTCAGGGCCAAACATGTGTCTTTCATGTGAAGTTTCAGAACTGCAAGGAGTTGGAAAACAATGCTTTCTTTCAGAAGTCAAAAAGTATACATTTTTTTCAAACTTGTCCAAAAGCCAATATCAAGCCTCAAGATCCAAAGCCTGTTTGAAAGCCACAGAAAAAATTACCACAGGCTACAAATAATTTTAAATCTAGAAAGTCTGTTTGTTTAACTTTGTATAAATTGCAAACTCAGTTTTCATTGATCCTTGCTCATTTTTGAGCAAAAGTAAATGCCTTTTCAACATTATAATCACTCATCAAGTTTGCTGCTTATGCTAAAACTAGATTCTTTAGATGATCACAAACACTACTAATTACTGAGAACGTCAAAACCCATCTCAGATAAAATCTCTGCAGCTTAGCACCATCTCTCCTGTATCACAAATATTAAAATAAATCTCAACCTAGAATACTACTATTGAATATCTGACACTCTAGTCATGATCCCGTCTCTTCTCAACAGGTAGAAATAAAGGCAAAAGTAAAAATGCCAAGATTTTGTGCTCTATTTACACTTCTTTAATCTCTGCTCAGAGCTGCTATGGTGTGAAATACTCTAAATACAAAAGTAGTTGCATCTGTGGGAGACCTAGGCACATCATAATACCAGAGGTGTAAGAGCATGGTCCTATGGTCAAGTTAAATGTGTTACAGAAAATGCTTTACTCTTTTTAGCAACAACCGAACAACTCCAGGGAGTGAAGGGAACTGTGCATGAGAGAGGAAGATGCTGAAAATATGTAAAAAAAAAAAAAAAGTATTATTTTTGCAGGTGACAGCTACATGATTATAGTCACCTTTTACCCTACATAGTCTGTTATATACTTTTCTCCTTTAAGCTCTTGTTGCAATTTCAACTGTAAAGCTCAATGCTGCAAACAAAACATTACAGAAACAAATCAACTTACCCTAAAGTTATCCCAGACAAGAAACTCTTGCTATCCACATTTTATACCATAAGGTAACCTAATAGCAAAAGAATTAAGTCTCAAAGTAACATTGATAGTAAGAGTCAGAAAAGAACCCTAAGTCTGCCTGTTTTGTCATTATTACCAAATCATCCCACTCTCTCCCTAACAAATCTGAATACTGAGTCTGTTAGATTTTTTAAAATAAAATAAATCAAATTAGAAGCATGCTTATTCTTCACTCCCTGTTCACTTCTCACTATATGAAAATCTTACCTTCATGTTACACCATGTAGGCGGCAAATAAAAAGCACAAGGCAACAGAAAACAATGCCTGTAGTGTTACTGTATTTTAGACTTCCTAACAAAATTAGTCTCTATGAAACCAAAGGGATAACAGTACCGGCCAACCTAGAAAATGTGCGTGCATGTGCAATGGGTATGTGCAAAGGTGAGGCTGCGGAGGGACAACAGCATGATCTTATTTTTACATGGAGTTCCTGATGTAACTCTGCAAGGTTCAGTGGAGGGCTACCAGTCAATCAAAAAAGTAATATCGGCTCTCAAAATTGCTTTGAAACTGTTTATAAGCCTGTAGGGCATCTGCAAAAAGATTTATTTTGGGGTGTAAAAATAAGTATATTTTCATGCAGGCTTACAGAATTTTAAAACAAAATACTAGAGTTAATCCTCAGCTGGAACAAGCTGTCCATTCATTTCAGGAGAGCTGCTGCCTCATATTTGCATATTTCTAATTGACCCTGTCTGAAGCATTGGTAACTATTGCTTTTAAAAGACAAACATCTCAATTTTTTATTTTTTTTTCAATTATCTTAAAGTCCCAACACTGCAAAAACAAAAACCCCCAACCCCCCCACACTCCAAAAACCCACTATGTAAACCCAAAACCTCATAATAAACTCAGAATACTGATATTTCCTCCCCTCCTCAGTTATGCATGCTGTGTTCTGACCTAGAAAGAAGAATAATTAATTTTTATTTAAATATTTTGTGGATATTTAAGGTCAAGGATCTCACCAGTCATGCTACTGTGACACTTGGGGTGGAGGGGCAGGGTGAGAGAGACAAAAATAAATTTGAATGTATTCTATGAATAAACAAGCTAAGGTAAGATTCCTTTGGAAGGCACCTGCTAAGATGGAGGGCATCACAGTCTGCAGATGTTTTTAAAAAGTCCATTGTCCTGTTTTTCTGCCATGCCTATTGTAGCTGAAGTTTAGGATTGACCAGACACAAGCAAAACCCCCTTTTGCTCTGTCACATCCAAATCCAGTAAAAAGTGCAGAAGTTCCATTCTGGGAAGGATGAACTTCTAATTTTGCTAGCTTGGTAGATTACACCAGTGTCTTGTGGTACCACCTGAAGAGGCTGTCTGATCTTTTCACTACTGTAAGCCAGTACTTACCTAAATTGTGCAAGACCTTAAGAGATCAAGGCTCTAAAATACTTAAAATTGACCATAGCAAACAACAGGTGAGATTCAACATCCTTAGGAAAGCAAAAGCCCTTAACGGAACTTCTGCTAAATATTATTTTATTTATTTTTCCCAGTTGAGCTCCAGGATCAATTCTAACCCCAGCCTCACACAGAAGGCACTGCCTGAAGAAGCTCTGGCAGTTAGGAGTCACTGACCTGTTCCAGAAGTGCAAAGCCAGTGGAGCACATCTTGAATGCAACCTGCCTGTTCTCTAGACAGACATTTTGTAGTCCAAGGGCAAGGATGCTTTCAAATTGACAGAGGAAGTTGAGGCACCATAGCCATTGTGCCTGTTGTTGATTACTCGAGGCAGTTACATCTTTTTAAAAAATGATAATTTAAAAAATAAAGTTACTATGATACATTTAAAACAAAGATTTATGAATAATTCATTAGTATACAGATAGCATAATGCATTCTTGTGCTTAAAGTAGATTAAATAATATCCGAAATAAATCATTACAAAAAATGCAAATGAGTTTTCCACTGCAATCATATTTTATTCACATTGTACGATATTTATAGTTGTTTTCAGTGTATAGCAATAAAAACCTTTATCAAAACAAAGGTATCTAGATTAATTCCATGCTATTTACGTGGGCTTTAGGCTGTTTTCTTGAATGTATTTTTTAAAAAAAGCACTTCTCTGGAAACAAGAAGTGGCACACTTAACAGATGAGTATCTTAATTTTAAGTTTTTCACCAGGACCTTGTTGCCTCTGTGATGCATATGCTTAGCTTGCTAGATGAGAAACTAAACAAGAGCCTGAAATTTGCCCTAAGGCATAAAGATTCACAATATCAGATACATGATATTTTGAAGAGCGAAAAAACCCCAGAAGAACCCCATGAGGATAAATAGGTGTTTAAACCTTCTACTCCAAAGATTATTCTTTTCCCCCTCCCCAATTCCATTAGTTTGAATAAAAATGCTATTTTAAAGCAGTTTTGCAGCTTTCATAAAACATAACCAAATTCTCAGGCAATAAGAACAAAAAAAAAAATCTCATTTTTCTTTTAATAGATGTTAAAATGAGGATATGGGTTATTTTGCACGACTTGAATTGTCTGAGGTCAATAACAAACACAACCATTTAACATTTTCTTCTCTCTTTTCTACAGCTTCAGTATCTGAACTTTCCCTTCCTCCCTGTCCAGAGTCAGGGAAGAGTCTCCTTTCAGATAAATAATTGCATGCAAGCACGTGCACACAATCCAGTCAACATGAATGTTCAGTAAAAGCTCTAACAGGAGTTTCTGCACTCGCTCTGTCACCACAGTGAGGATTCTTTAGTTAATGGGGCTCTGATATTACTATAAGCTGATTTCTCTGGAGATCTCTATCTGCATGTCTCAGCTTCCTTATGAACATCTGCATCTTCCTCCACAAAGTTTAGGTTGAACTTACTATAGCAAGCTCAGAGATGAGACAGTCTACTCAGGAGCACCCAGAAACTCAAACTGTCATCTTTCAACATTACCAACAATTAATTATGTACAGTTTCTCAAGTGTAATAATACTGCAAAACCTGTTGAAATCTCATTAGATAATGATAGTAAGTATTTCCAAGAGCATTCAAGAAACACACCTTAGGAAATACAGACTTAATGCTTCATTTACATATGAAATTTCTATTTCTCTTCCATTTATTTTTTCCAAGGTGCACCAGTATATTCAGCTGATTTCTAGAAACTTTAAACTTTGCTCCTATATTTCCAGTGCTGCTTAGTCATGTTTGACTAAAAACATACCTTCTAGACCAAATTTCAGGCAACAGTAAATCTGAAGTGAGGCTTACTTTATATTGAAACTTTATTACAATAAAAATGTTGGCATGACTTATAGCATTATTTAATGAGTACAAAAGCTTGCAATGTATATTTTTAATGTACTTAAATGAGTGAGAATACACACAGACTGTTAGACTACATGCATCACACAGCATCACAATAATTTTTGTCCCTTTCAGATTTTTATTGTCAAACAGATACTTCAAAAGTGCATACAAGGAATAATCAGGTTTACAGAAGTTATCTTACCCTGTTCTTATCACCTGAGTTTCAAAGCAAGGAGTCCACAGGAATTGCATGGGGGGGGCATGGAACAAAAAGACAACAACACTCAAAAATGAAAGACCCTACCCTGTACCCAAGAGTGTAGATTTAGCCTATCTCCTTTCTGAAAAGGACAGAAAGCCAAGAGGATATTAGAACCAAGAGGCAACAAGGACTTCCAGACTTCCTCCCTATGACACTACCTACAATTTGGGCTATTTCCTCAAGAACTGGACCTTGCATGGACTTCTTGATATGAAAACATCCACTATCTACAATTACATTCTAGAAGTATAGGAGGTTTCATTATCTTGGGTAGATGCATTTGCCTTTGAAAGAATAATACAGAAAAGCTTTTCTCATAAATGGTGTTCTACTTTGAGCAGAAGCAAAAGTACAGAAACTCATTGACACTTCCTTCTGTTCTGTATTGAGGACATTTGGATTATAGTGTTGGTATAAACCTTGGAAGGAAGCTGGCATCATTATGGATGAGGGAAACCTGCAAAATAGCAGCTAGCATCCAAAAGGTGAAGATATTAACAGGACCAATGGCATTGTAAGGAAAGCTATGCCTCCGACTTACATATATATGTGCAAGTATGAAACAGAGTACATAATCTAATGTATACATACCAATATAGTATGGAAAACTGCCATAAAAGTGTAAAACAAAACAAGAAAACTCTTACCAATACCTAAAAATTTATGGTATCACTAAAATTATCTATTCAGCCCTTCTTAATATAACTTCAAAGAATTTAATTTCCTAATTCTTGTACTTAGTTTTAATACACTTGGAGTATCTTTCTCATAAAAGGTATGTCTGAACAAAAAGCATCTTTCTCAAAGATATCTGATAGCGAATAGATGTCTAGAAGTGCTAAGTTACTCACATAATTCAGTGTTCTAATCGTTCCTTATCCTCACTGTTGTTATACTGTGCCTTATTCCCAGTCTGAAATTTCCTTGACTTCCAGGCACTGGATCTTGCTTTTTCCTGATGATACAAAGCTTGTTCTCAAGTACAACCTCTTTGTGTAGGTACTTAGAGGCTTAAGCTAAAAGACAGTTTCTAAAACAATTCTCATACTAAAACACTGTTTCATATAAAGTTACTTGCACAAAATCTTTTAGCCAGTATTACTCAAAGAATGATGACATCTATCATGATTTAACCCTAACCAGCAACTAAACATCACACAGCCACTTGCTCACTCCCCCCAGTGAGATGGGGGACAGAATCTGAAAGGCAAAAGTGAGAAAACTTGTGGGTTGAGATAAACAGAGTTTAATAGGTAAAGCAAAAGCTGCATGCACAAGTACAGCAACACAGGGAATCCATTCTCTACTTCCCATGGGTAGGCAGGTGTTCAGCCATCTCCAGGAAAGCTGGGCTCCATCACACGTACCAGTTATTTCAGAAAAAAGCCACCATAACTCCAAACATCCTCCTCCTTTCCCTCTTCTTCCCCCAAGTTTATATGCTGAGCATGACATCTTACGGTATGGAACATCCCTTTGGTCAGTTGGGGTCATCTGTCCCAGCTGTGCCCCCTCCCAGCTTCTTGTGCACCCCCAGCCTCCTCACTGGTGGGGTGGTGTGAGAAGCAGAAAAGGCCTTGACCCTGTGTAAGCACTGCTCAGCAATAACTAAAACATCTCTGTGTTATCAACACTGCTCTCAGCACAAATCCAAAACATGTCCCGTACCAGCTACTAGGAAGAAAAATAACCATCTCGGACAAAACCAGCACAACATCCCACAGGCCACACAAGCATCACTGTTCCATGTGTATCTCAATATCCTCCTCTTTTCCCAGCTGCAAATGAGCTTGTCAGGAACAACATCCAAGGAGTAAATATGAGCATCACTTGTTCACTGAATGCCTTGACTTCAAGGACAATTCTGCATTAGTAAAAAGAAACACAGTGGCACTGCACACATTTCCATACACTTCCCAGCCAGGAATCTGCAAGATATCTTTGTGTATTTATTTGGTTTTAGCAAGAATGCACAATCAAAACTATTTCAGCATTTCTCTGAAATCAGAAAATCTGTTATGTACCCAGAGAGATGTCCTAAAAACCTACAAAATCCTAGATTTTTTTTTTTCTTTCTCTTAAGCAGCACAGCATTCTACATTTATGTGCATCAACATCAGGATGCCAAGGAATTCATATATACATAAGCTGAACATTCATCTATTAAACATTGCTAGCAATCAAAGGCCATACTTCCAACCCTAGCATACAAGATTTGTGAATGTTTTTTCTCCAATTTTAGGACACTAATTTTAGCACAATTCAGATGTCACCATTCTTGGTTATGGACACACAGCCTATACTTAAAGACTGCTGTTTCTCAACTAAATCAGAAACTGGAAGATGAAAGAACTCCTTGAAAGATTTGTAATTGAAATCTCAAGATTCTCATGACTCACCAATAGATGTTTTCTTTCTGCCAAGTCTTTGTTATCTTTTACAGAACCTGTACCATCTTATATACAACTTCTTTGTATAAGTAATTAGAGGAAAAATATGTAAGAGAAAAGGCATACTTACTGTATCTCTATTTCAAAAATAACAAAGCTTGCAATGTAAACATGTTTAATCGGTGACCAAGAATAAGGCAGTAATAGATGGTAGTCATAGAATCTTAGAATATCACGTTGGAAGGAACCTCAAGGATCATCTGGTCCAAGCTTTCCTGGCAAATGCAAAAACACAGTCTAGACAAGATGGCCCAGCATCCTGTCCAGCTGAATCTTAAAAGTGTCTGGTGTTGGGGAATCCAGCACTTTCCTAGGGACATTATTCCAACGGTTGATTGTTCTCACTGTGAAAAATTTTCCTCTTGTGTCAAATCAGAATCTCCCCAGGAGTAACTCACATTGATTACCCCTCATCTTTTCCATGTGAATCCTTGTAAAAAGGGAGTCTCCATCTTCTTTTTAGCCTTCCTTTAAATACTGGAACACTGTTATGAGGTCTCCCCTAAGCCTTCTCTCCTCAATGCCAAGCAAACCCATTTCCTCATATGGCAGGTTTCCTAGTCCTTTGATCATCTTCACAGACCATCTTTGGGCCCCCTCCAAGGGGGGAAAGAAAGCCAACCCAACGTCCTGTTGACTTTCTTTACTGCAGCAGCACACTGTTTACTCCTCCCCTTCCCACATCTATAGGGTGTTTGAATCATGCCTATTTTCATACACCTAAATAAATGAAAGATCTCTTGCCTTTGCTACTCTCAAGGGCTGGAGCGGGGGGAAAATAAAGACTGAAGAAGAGTTTTATTGTGCAGATGCAAAGGCTGACTCTACCACATTGTTACATCTGCACAGAGGCGCATGTTCTCTGCACAAACCCTCTGCAGCCCAAAACCTCGTGTAATTGCTTCTTTGTGCCTGGGCAAGACACCTGGCCTTGAAAATGGGTATCACACTGTACTGTGAGTCTGTGCCTTTTCGATGGGCAGCACAGTGCCCCCACAGCTCAGTCAGAGAAGCTGGGCAACTGGCACCGAATTGTGGATTCCCCTGTGACAGCCAGGCAGGCACCTGCAACAACACAGTACCAATGCTTCTCAGCTCCCTTTTGAATATAGGTGAAAGCACCTTCCAACTCAGAAACCCACATAGCAAACAACAATAAAACCCCCAAAATAACACCCACACTTGTGAAAGCATATATATTAAAACTTTATGATTGTTATCGTAATACAGAAGAGTCACAATTAAGAATGGCTGACATTGAGATTAAACTCAATGTAGAACTCGTCAGTAAAAATCCTTAGAGAATTAAACTAACCTGATAAGTGATACCATCCAAGCTTTGATAACCTCTTTAATTAAAGTTTCCCTTCAAGCCTCTAAACAAATATTACCAAATGAAGTTTTGTTAAACTTCCTTACGGCTTGGGTTGGGGAATAGACACATTGCAATCAAAGTGTTCAACAAATCTTACAATGAAGCAGAAATAGCACTTCCTAATTTATGTATATCCTACCCTATTTCCTGTTTATTATGATGAAATGGTTTAGCTTCCATTGCTGTTGCTGTTTGTACCAATACATAGTTTCTGTACAAACTTCTTTTTTTTTATTTTAAAAAGAGTAAAGAATAATTATCCACCTGTTCTTCAAACTACATGAATGATGAAGGGCATGCTAAAAAATCTCAGTGATTAAACAACATATGAGCATAGAAAAAAGTATGAAAATGAGCCACACAATTGTGACTTACATGAGACATTTCTCTGGTTTGACTTCGTTTTAATGTTACTATTTCTAACAATCTTTTATCTGCCTTTTGTTCCCTCAGATGTCTTCTCTTCCCTTAGATTTTTATTCTCTCCCAGAAGTTTTAATTAAAAGAAAACTCAAACATACACTGTAACAACTGAAACATTTTTTCCTCACCTCAAGGAAAGCTGAATACAGGGTTTATTCCTGCTTCCTTTTAGCAGACACTTGTAGTAATCATCTCAACTAGCTTATTTTCTGCCTTTAAATTCCTTAAATAGATGGCATTAGGACTGAACAGACCTATCTTGGATGAAGACTGAAAAGTCATCTGTATGATATTTATTTTTATCTTAACTGGGGGCTTTGTTTCAACAGACAGCTTGCAGGGTTTTCTGAACTCTAAGCTGGTTGTCCAGTAAGTCCTGCAAAACTACCAACGCCTTGCCACAGTCTCACATCCCTTGGGCTGTGCAGTTAAAAAACATTCCTGGCTTATGCTGGAAACCTGAGATAACATTTGTTATATGAGTATACATTAGAGGAAGTGGAATGCAGCTGAGCCCCTTAAGTCCACTAATCAAAGCGGCAACACATCCATAACAGCAACACAGCATCACTAGTGCTAGCTGAGAACACGATAATGATGCATTAGACAACCTACAACTCAGCAAAATTAAAATATATCATAGACATGCGACAACTCGACTTTACAGAGAGAAGCTCTTGTAGTTCAGATCAAACAGCAGCAGCATTTCGGACACCACAGCTGCTCTGCACCAAAACACTGCTAGCCCTAATACCACCAAGTGGAGACCAGTACGCAGCTCAGAGTATCTCCCTCCGAGTATCCCACATTCAAACTATAGATACAAGCAGAAACCATTCTCTATCTGTTTCTCACCAATGCACAAGTGCAGAAAAAAAGAATATAAAATCAAATGAACAACAACAAAAAGACTATGATTAAAGCTAAAAACTTACAAACAAAAAAACAAAGTCATTTGAAAGTGTGTTTACTTGGAAACAAATAAGGGTATTAAAATTAACTAATTACATTAAATAAACTGTATTAAAACCAAACAAAACCTTTTCGTTTAGAAGCTTTCAAATTCCTCCTGGAAGAGGAAATTTTTTCCACAGTGGCTATGTTCTCGCTGTGTGTCCAGAAGGGACCAGAGAGTATCGGGCTGCTGGCAGCACTCCTCTTGCCACCATCTCTCCAGCTCAGGCCTGAGCTCTGGTCCAGCACTCTCCTTCCCCGTGCACGCCCCAGCCTCCTTCACCCGCACACCCCAGGAAGGAGACCTTGGCAGAGGCACCAGAAAGAGCTGCAGCACACCCCACCCCTGAGGGATCCCTGATGTGGTCAGTTAATCAGGACCAAGAGGCACCCCGAATACCAGCCCACCTGCAGGACAGCTTCTGTGGCACCAGAACCTGTAGCAAGAGATAGTGATGGCAGCTCTTATGCCATCCTTTGTGTAAGATCTTCATAAAGGTCCAATCTTCCCCGAAATTATTAGCTCTGTGCTTAGAGAAAGCTAAGAAAAGAAAAGGCAACAGCAATAGTTCTCTCAATTGCATTTGCTTTCTTTTTAGAAAATCTTCTCTCTCTCTCTCTACCCAGCCTCCAGCTTGAGGAGTCGGACACAAACACGTACAAACACTGCATATGGTATTTATATTGTCCAATTGTACATAGGGTGATATCCTCAGATACCAAACATACACATTTTTTGAAAATGTAAAATGTCTCATCTGACTGTTGCAGATATTTCACCTCTATAAATATTTTGAAAGAGCTGTAAATGATCTAAACAAATTGGTAAAACAGGAGGAACGGAAAGCATTGCTTATTGCTGGGGGTCAAAACACTGTGCTGCTGCTATTTCACCACTGTAGTGCACTTTCTAAATCTAATCTGAAACAAAACAGTGTCAGATAGGACATTTATGATTATAAATAGCCAAGGAATACTATTCCTAAGAACAGTACTACCCTGTTTATGAAGAACTGCATCCTGAGTAGTATCATCCTCACAGAATCATTCTCAAGTGTTCCTTCTCACTACTTTATTTTCATGACTATTAACACCATAATACAAGAGCTGTCTGCCAGCAGAAGCTCATGAGTGGATGTTGTATTGCAGATACATCTAATAAACAAGTGCAGACAAATCAGTAGAAATGGGAAAATTACTTTCAGAAGGAACTTCATTAGTATAAACTTTGTTCTCAGTTTTCTGATGTGAATTGGAGCAACTTCTTTCCCATAACAGGGTTGCTCTGAACAGGGCTTATACAACAGAACAGGAATTTGGTTGACTCAACTATGAATGAGCAACAAATAAGATTCAGCTCCTGACATCAAAAACATTTTGACACCATGAGCATGCAAATGTTTCTCGTTGATTTGTGAGGTTTCCCCAAGAGTTTTAGCAATTAATTGTCTAAGCCATGCTACGCTGGGCAGAATGGCTGTGGCTGTCTGGTGCTGCCTGACAATCCCATTGCTCTGCCAAGAGGATGTCACTCTCAGCTCTGCCACTTAATATTTCCATCTGCTTACTTTAATAGGGGGAAAGCAGCTTCACCAATGAAGTCTATAGTTTGATTTGCAATGCTGCCTTAGGAGAGAAAGCTGGAAATTTGCACAAACTGTTAGAAGAGTTTTAATAGCAATACATTACAATAAGCTTATTAAATAGAATCCCGTGATTGAAAGCAATTGCATGGCTTCTGTCTAGGTAATTAACAATATTCTGAGGAAGGACTTGCTTGCAATACATTTAAGATTTAAAATATTCAAAGAATTCCCCTTCTTACCTACCCAGACCTAATCAGTTGCTATTGCTGTTCTTTATTACTTGTCAAGCACCCTTCCCTGTG
This sequence comes from Caprimulgus europaeus, assembly GCA_907165065.1. The sequence continues at coordinate 68,508,089 of OU015525.1, forward strand.
CTCGGTGCCTGCAGGATCCTTCCCAGCAGAGTGAAAACAGTATTGAACACAGTATTCAAGTTGTAAGGAGCATAAAGGGGATTCTTTATTCAGGTTATGGGATACATAAGCCTCTTGACTTCTTCAATCCTTCAGCACAGCTCTTGCTGCTTCCTGTCACCAGGCAGGACCTCTGATAAACATGATCTGACCCCCACATTCCTGGAAGGGACCAAGAACCACACTGTGCTGGCTCCCCATCAGCAACAGGACATCAGACACAGACCTGGCTCCTCACTGGCCCTGGAAGGTGGCAGCTTGATCCTTGCAGATATGTCCTGGTAGGTGCAGCCTTACCAGGACAGCTGAACATAGTGTTTGGCAGACAGCTACTCCAACCCTATAAATCTTTGCCACCTCTCATGCATTAGTCTTACACATTCAGATTTTCTTTTTTCCCCACTTTATTACTAACATGGGTGATTTAAGACTTTTAACTGGTAAACTCAAATCTATATAAAAATAATACATCTGTATAAAATTGTTTAAAGCTTTCTGATCTCTTAGCCATTTTGCTGGACACAAGAAATAATTTTCAGCCCAACATTTAGTCAGCTTGTAGAATTTTAGTTTCCAAAAGAAGAGGGATTTACAGGCTTCCATAAACTCAGGTGCCCAGACCAATATTAAAGAACCAAAGACTTAATTTGCTTAAATAAATAATCAGTCAAATAATCAGCCATCAACAGAGCTTTTAGATTTGAGTATCTCATAAAAGGGCTATTAGAACATTTGAAAAATTTTGATTTTTATCTTTAAATATATTAGCAGACAACACTTGAAATCCATTAATAATCCTTTATTTTTAAAGCTACTTAGAGCAACACGTAAACAAGCTTGAGATCTTGCACCAGGAGACTGTGATCCTGTGCTGCAGGGACAGGGAGCACTGCACTGCTTTGGGGGCAGTGCCGCTCTAGACAGCGGAGCCAGTGGCAGAGCTATTAGTAAAGAAACAGTAAAGACTCGAGCAGGTAGAAGAGAAAGATTGTGTTAGGCCTAACAAGAAGGATATTCACTTCCTCAGCTCAGGGGCAGAGCTCACATGCAGCGTACCATATATATTCGTGCACCTACAGTTGTAAGCCAGACCTACGATAGTTCAAATAACCTGCCAAGATTAGGAGTTTTTTTCTGCATTCCTGCAGCTGCTGCTTTTGTTCTTTTCCCCCCATGAATCCTTTAGTTCTTGAGGCACTAACTGAAAGGGGGGGGGGGGGGGGGGGGAAATCTGTCAAAAAGCAAATCACTCCAAACAGACGATTGTCACAATAAATTAACTAGTACTTAACAAAGTACTCATTCTCTGACAGCCTGTCACACACCAGTACAGGATACACATCTGACTGCAGTAGACTGAAAAATGTAGACTGGAAAACGCAAGCTTGAAATCTTCATTTGACACAAGCAATTCCCTAGGATATTCACTTTTCAGAGTTTCTCAGCACAACAGAAACAGAAATAAAAACCTTGTATTACAGCTTCATCAGAAGATTAAGTATTCTGCATTGTCACAACCCAGTTATAATATATCTGTGCTGTTCCTTTTTTGGTCATGTATTGACCAAGACAAACACACAAGAAAACAGGAAAGCTAGGTCACCTCTTTTTTCATCCATACTTTTATTTTTCCAGAGCACCCATCTTAAGGTTCTCTTCCCTCCTCACTTTACAAGTGCCTCACCTTGGCCTCAAAAGACTTCAATTTACCCTATAATTTGTGCTCCCTTATGGTGCAACAGAGCTTTCACCTTTTCCCTTCCTTACTTCTTCCACCCACAACCATTTATTGGTGAAAAGAAGCTGTTGTCAAACTGTTGCTATTTATAGGGGCTTCCAGTTCTTCCTTTTTTCTTTGCTTTGTGGCCAGAGGAGACAGCAAACAGCATTTCTGAGTCATCACTGGAGAAGCTGCCAAGAGCCTCACCTGTCTCCTGTCTGCCAAATTGCATCTGTGAGACTGTTCTCAGCCCTGAGCATAAAACAAAAGACATTTCTTGTAGGTCTGGAGGGACAGTAGAGTCGTTAATAAGTGTGTAACTCAGTACATTTACCACATGCTGTATAAAAATAGCTGCATCAAACACCTGACTTGTGTGAATGCTGTCCTGAGATCTGCTTCTTGAAAACTGCTTTCAATGCTTTCTTTTTTAGGGGAAAAAACAAAACCAAAAAACCCCCAACAAAACACAAATGCCAAAACCCCCACACAACACCTAAACAAAACAAGAAAGCAAACAGTTTTAAGTCTCTCATATAATATGTTCCCAAGAATAACCACTAGCTACACCTAGCTATTTTATTTGTGACCTCAAGATCCTGAATGCTCTTGAACAAGCAATTCCACCCAAAAGCACGACATTTTGGCTTGAAATACTAGAGAACTTCCAAGGTTCTCCATAAAAACTGTGTGTACTGGACATACAATAATAGAGTTTCACAGTTTCTAGCTGAAGTGTTTTCAGTGTGCATCCTATTTCTACTTGTTGTGTATTTATTAATTTTTGTAGTTTGACAATTCTGAAAAAAGCTGATGTTTTTTCTGTAGAAAGGATTAAGACCAACAAATAAGTATGACAACTATCCCACTATTCTCCGTCATCCTTGTTCTTGCTGTCACTACCATATGTACCTCCTCCTTTAACATCAGGTCTCCCTAAACCTCTTGTGCATCTTTCATTGAAGATCAATAAAACCACCTCTGAATAGATGTCAGTGCAAAACAGGTTCTGCAAGGTTCTGCTTCTCTAAACTGTCATAAGATGCTTCCAGGTCTCAGTCATTGCAAATCTTGAACACATTTAGGGCCAAAGATTAGTACAGCCAGGTGGTTTTCATTACCTATATATTCAAACAGATGTATATACACACATATCTGTCCAGTCATGTTAGAGCATCTCAGCAACCCATGAACTTTCCCAGTCTTGGCTTCATGTGTAATTCAGATTCCAGCAGTTCTTCCTCTCCTGTTTCAGTACTAGAACAAACTGCAATGCTAGGGTTTATTTGCTTCTCTGTTCTTAAAAAGCACAGTAGTCAGAGCAAAATGGTGTGCTGCATAAATTACATTAAAAGCATCTCCATATTTGAAGACAATATGGAAAGAACAGAGCAACAATGGGTGAAACAAATCAACATATCTGGCCGAGTGCTAAGCTGAATAGCATTAACACCAGCAACACATCAGAAAACATTCAAAAGCAGTTTGCTGTGCTTAAGTGTCACTTTTCTATTATGGCAATGATCAATAAGTCTTCCAAATGGCTTGACAGCTGCACAGAACAGATTAGCATAGAAGTTTCACTTGAAAGAAGACCACAGAAGATTAATTTGCACTAGGGACTCCTGTGCACCTTCACATTTCAGGACAAGAGCCTAAACATAGAATAGAGAGCGGAGAAACACTCTCCTTTATCAGAGAACAGGAATTGCATCAAGTTAGAGAAACTTATTTGACATACAGCTAACACTAGTTGGCAGAAAGGTAACAAGTGCATGAATTATACATGTTGCAGCATCATCTTAATATGGCAACAGTAATGCCAGTACCCAGACTACCTTGATAATTTCTGTAGTCCTTTGTTATGACATCTCTCTCTGATTAGAGAAGCTTGCAATGTCTGTCCTGCTGGAGTCTCAGAAGTAAAGTTAGAAAGCTCTAATATAATTGGTCAGCTTGGAAACTACCAGTGATATTAAAAAAAAAAAATATATATATAGTTTATTTCCTGTCATAATGGATTTTGTTGCTCTTTTAAAAAGAGAAAAAATTATAAAAATAATAATAAAAAAATAGGGTGCCTACCTCCAAAAAAATATACTTAACATTTTGAATGGCAAGTAAGCATTCAGCTCAAAAAAGAACTAAATGGTAAAAAACAAGACAAAACATTTTATTTAACTGAAACCTGAGAGGAAATCTTCATTTCAAAATGTTATCTCAATTTTTTACCTCTGCTTCAGGCAAGTTTAGTTAAGTGATGAGGAGATGCATGAAAATTTGGAAAGCTGACCTATGTCAGCCTTTTCTGCCTGTAATTGTCAATGCTTCATGGAAGAAGCCATCCTCTTTTCTCCATATATCAGTAAACTGATGACAGCCTCAGTGATTGTTATACATTTTGCAGTTCTAAAATTCTGCTTTCAGTAAGAGTATCAGAACACCAGTAATTCGCATGTCGGAGAAATCAGAGAAAGGGGCGAATTCTCTGTGGCTAGCCTTCTAATTTCTGTCCGACTTCCATTAGCTTTCAACCCACACTTCATCAGATCCTTCCAACTACTTGGCCAGTCTAGGACATTTAACAACCATCCCTACTTGAACTTGGAAGAGAATTACAAGCTATTTCCAGCTTCCAGAGAAACAAAATCCTACCCCCCTTCCAACACAGGGTACTGTACAATAATATAAAATCCTCAAACATCTAGCCCTTAATTTTAGCATCCTGTAAACTTTCTCAGGAACATTCCATGTTTCTTTTAGGACTCGTTAGAAACTCTAAATGTGCTCCACATAACACAGCATATCAATACAAAGTGCATATAGGGTTCAAAACAATGAGTTTCGCAATACCCAAATCTTGTGGTGTAGCAGGACTTTGAGTGTGGATAATACACTCGATTCCTCCCAGCTTCTCTGGGCTAGGAGTGGGTTGTGGGGAGGGAAACTGTAACAATTGAGGGGTTTTTTTATCCTTACTGTAGATTAAACTTGTCACAAAACTAATGCTTTATGGCTCCTCATATGTTACCCCCATGCAATAGATACTATGGATGTCACAACAGTTGCACAATTGCCTGTGATTGTAGAAGACTGGATAGGGACTGATAGGCAATCCCTCTCATCACTACATTTGTATTACTATTGGTGTAAAGAAGCAAAAGAAATAAATGAATCCATGTGTTTTACAAGTTTTATTTTTTATTGCATGTGTAGTTAGATTTAGTTAGGACTTGTTCTGTTTTGATACTTAAAATTTAGGGTAGTTAAGAGCATAGACAATAGCAAATTTATTTATGAAAGACAAGCAAGACCTACCCAGGAATACCATGGGTACACTTGTACCTGCTTTGCTGCACTCCACAGGTCCAAGTCTGAGGAGAAAAGGTATTGGTCTTTCCATTTCCTGCATCATTTTTGACATAGACATAGTAATGCATCATACAGCACAGTAAAACAAGATACATTGTCTTTTCCTGCTAAAAGGGCCAGGAGAAAAGCTTCCTTCCAGGCATCCCCTTTTCCACCAAGCTACAAGCAGAAATCAAGACATTCTAGAGGGAAACAGAACAAAACTGAATTTTGCAAAATGAAAAAAAAATATTGCAAACTGAGGGGTGCACTTCCATTACTAATACCCAGTAACAATCCATGGTGAATAAAATATGACTACTTTGGCAAGTACAAAATTCCTCTTAGCAGTTCTACAAAACATCTTAGAAAAATTCCAAACACACAATGAAACTTGTACCTATAGTGCAACACTTAGAGGCAGGCACAATCTACAATACTGTTGTTTGGCCATGTTTTTACTTGCTACAAATTCACCTTCTAGGGGGAATATTTAGAAAGAACCTCAAATATCCAGAAGAATATAAATACAAGTTATCTGTCAGTCACCAGCTCCGAGTACACATAAATCTAAATGTAAAGAAGCAGCATCTAGCACTTGTAGGTCAAGTAGACATTTCATATTTAAATTTCATCAATTTCTTAATTTGGGGGCTGGCTTTTCTAAAATAAATGAAAAGTTAGAAAGAAAATTGTTGTTTTTTCTCTGAAAATATTTTGAAACAATGGGTACATATTCTGACATTTTGGAAATTTAAGGTATTAAGTTTGGAATGAACACTTTCATGTTCCTTGTGCCGGTTACTTACATTAGGACAGCTTGTCAAGTTTCACATTTTAATGGAAGGATTAACACTACCAAAAAGTCACACTAGAGCTAGAATGCCTCAGAAATTGTTAGTCTCTATTAATGAAGACTATAAATAAAAACTAATTTAGAAAAGATAGATCCAGTCCTCTGAGTGGGCAAATATATCCTAGTTCCAATCCTTTTCTCAGTTGCGACAGTTCCCTATCACTGTCAGAGGAATACTAAATGCACCCATGGTAAGAAGAGAACATTTGTTACCTTCTGGGGAAAACCATGTTCCTGTATTTTAACATATGGCCATCAGAGTTCAGTTTTTGAAAATATACAGCAATACAGTATATATAGTACTAGTGGGTAGCATTTTAGTGCCACTCTAGCATGTTAAATATTTAAGTAGTGTAGGTGTCATCCTTTTCTGTGTATGTTTTCACAACAAACTGTTTGTTATCCAACTCAAATTTTCCCCCAAAAAGGCAGTTGTCAAGTATACACACAGAAGATAACAATAAACAGCACAAGAAAGAGTCCAGCAGACTTCAGTGTGTGCTCTGTTATTTCTCTCATGTACATATTGTAGATCAATACAATCAATTACCTGCTATAAAGCTGATACTGCAATTAATATTACAGACACACAGCTATATGCATTAGCCAAGGATCACTCCTTCCCTTTCTCCTACTTAACTTGCTTCCTGTTAGGCTTGAACAACAGGACACAGTGCCACTTCAGGCTGGGAGATCCAATTTCCATGTGAAGAGTCATCACTGCATTGCTAAATAATTCTCAGGTCCTCTAGGTCCTTCAGATACACTCTGTCAATTGAGGCTCTTCTCCTAAACAGGCACATAAAACACCCCAAATTCTGTTGTCTCTTGAAGAGTTCTTCCTAGCCTACATATTGCCATGATTGTCACTCCAGCTCTCTACCCACAAGCTAAAAACTTGTCTACATTGCCCTCCTTTTGACTGAAAGAGGCAAGTCATCTCAACTTCCATATCTACATGGCATGTATAATCTCTTCTACTGAAAGCATAGTTAGACCTTTGATATAAAATTAGTAATACCATATCCTATACTTGACATATCCCCAAATATTATACATTGAACTGAGACTGTTAAAACACCTCAAGAGACATGGTTCCCTATCTTCTCTTGCAGGTGATGGATGTTTTCTAAATAGATTTGAAAAACCTTAAACATTAATGCAATCATTCCATTAATACAGGCTTTCTTATTGGTGAAATACTGTTCAGTCTTTCTGGATCACACCCTCCATAAAATGCATTTTGTTACATTCTGCTTATTAAGAAAAAATATTTTTTCCATCACTGGTGAACACAAACAGCAGATAGAAGTTAAAGGGGACACATTTAGATACAGGGTGTGTATCAATGCCTCATAACAACAATCAATTAATATTTTATGTCTTGGGACCATTTCCCACCATGATTTGCTTTTTTTAACAGCTTGTATTTGCAAGCAGTTCTTTAAACATTAAACTGCCTCATGACCATATTCTTTGCTTCTTCCTATAGATCAAACATTCTTTATTGGCTACAGACTGCAATTAAAACCATACCTATAGCTAATTAGGCAGTTACCATAGTTGCCTGAATAAAACCTTATCTGGAAGCTATTCAGTAATTTTAGCTGTGCATACAAATGAACGTATTAGAATACAGTTTGGCCAAACTGTATTCTTTCTACAACAGAGTCATGAAGCACATGCTTATGCTTTTGCTGTGACACAGTACACACTGTGCTTGTTTTGCGAGTCTTGACATAAGTGGATAACGCATTACATCCTGAAAAAACATAACCAGCAACATAAATTACGTATTGCAAAACTGGACCCATAACAGACACACACAAATGAGTAAGTTCTGCCATTTACATGATCTCTTCTGTGTTGGATCAGACCTCAAATGACTTTAAGGGATGCAGGGCTGGCCACTGCTTAGTCTTCTCTAACTGGTCTTTGGAGGAAAGGAAATAAATCCCAATATGACAGCCATATAGCCAAGCTATGCCCAAGAAATGCATCCTTTTCTAAAAATATATATTCTTATTATTTTTCCTGTAGTCCATAACACTGAGTTTTATTCTCTCCTTCACTCTGGAGCCAAGGTAACTCCAAGGGCTGCAGCAGAAACATTACAAAAGCAATGACAGATTCACATCCTTGTATGCAAAACTCATCAGGAATGCACAAAATGCTTAAATAAGAATCAAGATCAGAATATTTGCTGGTATACTACATGCTTCCTGGATTACTGAAAGGCTATCACACTCCTTTGTTTTTCCCAAAGGCATACCACTGCTGAGGTTGCATGTCACAGCTGAAAATCTTATGGTACTCCTTTCATTTCACTTAGGGACAGGATATGCAATGCAGCTACCCTAACTGCAAAATACCATCACAGATCCCATATGTAGATCAAGCATATAGTATTACTAGGCTACTTACAGCTGCAGCAGCCATGAAAAGGCTAAGAAACTGGGGGAGGGAAGAATATCCATGTGTCTGCACTTTTTAGGTCATACATATGGTGGATTATCTGTGTTTGGCATATCAACTTCAGCAGAAGGCTGCTTATTTCACACTTGTGGTTATGTTAAACACACACGTTTCTTATGCCTACTAAAATAATTGTTTAAAAATCCCCTTCCTGGTTAGGCAGCCAGGCTGAGACACAGAAAACCAGAGAGCTTATACAGAAGACTATATCAAGAGCACTTGGGTTAAACACCAGGCACATACAAGCTAAGCACAAAGACAAAGAACAACTGTAAAGCCAGATCTCTCTTTAGAGCCACATGCAAATTTAGAGCCTCCTGGTCCCAGGAGGCAGAGGTCTGTGATAGTGTCGTCCCTGACTGGTCCACGATGATGTCTTTCCTGACTGTGATGGCATCTTCCCTAATTCCCTCCTTTCTTCAGCTAATTTTATACAATTTTTCTACCTGCAAGGTGGAGCTTGAGTGACTCTAGTCATACCTTTACAGTGATTGGCAAAAGGCACTTCTGTTCCCCTTTTATGGTAGAAATTATCAAAACTTAGAGATGCTCTCTATGAGGGGAAAGATGGGGATCAAGTGGTATGGAGTTATGGTTTTGTCAAGGTCCACAAAGGGAAGTAGTTGTCAAAAGGGGTGCCAGCTGTCGATCCAGAATCACGGATAGACCGTACATCAGGCCCTGTGGACTCAAAGCGGTGTCTGGCATGGGGAGTTAGAGAAGGAACCACCACTCTTTCCCGTCTCCTGTACAGAAAACACCCAGAACCAAGGTAGTGTTATTAAATTCCCAACATAACAGCTGTGCTTTTCCCCTGGGATCATTCTTGACACTGTACTTACCCTTAATGTGCGGACACAGCCATTTTCTGATTTTTAGTTACCTCCTTCAATTACTCTACACCAACACAAATCTGATTCCACTTTTACAATGCGCCCTGTCCTGCAGCCTAAAACAGGAGCCAAAACCTTTTCATGTCCCTGATCTGCATCAAAAGAAGCATGGCTAGCAGGTCGAGGGAGGTGATTCTCCCCCTCTACTCTGCTCTCGTGAGGCCCCACCTGGAGTACTGTGTCCAGTTCTGGAGCCCCCAACACAAGAGAGACATCGACCTGTTAGAACGAGTCCAGAGGAGGCCACGAGGATGATCCAAGGGCTGGAGCATCTCTCCTGTGAGGACAGGTTGAGAGAGTTGGGGCTTTTCAGCCTGGAAAAGAGAAGGCTTAGGGGAGATTTTATAGCAGCTTTCCAGTACCTGAAGGAGCCTACAAGAAAGTTGGGGAGGGACTTTTTACAATGACAGACAGTGATAGAACAAGGGGTAATGGCTTTAAACTGGAAGAGGTAGGTTTAGATATAAATATTAGGAAGAAATTCTTCACTGTGAGGGTGGTGAGACACTGGAACAGGTTGCCTAGAGAAGTTGTGGATGCCCCCTCCCTGGAAGTGTTCAAGGCCAGGTTGGATGAGGCTTTAAGCAACCTGGTCTAGAGGAAGGTGTCCCTGCTCATGGCAGGGGGGATGGTACTAGATGATTTTAAGGTCCCTTCCAACCCAAACCATTCTATGATATCAAAGAGATCACTTATGAGGCCAAGACAAATAAGAAAAGCTTTGTTTCTTTGCTCCCATGACATTCAGTTTAGAGTGGGAACACCTGCCAGCTCGACCTGTCTAGACCCCTGGTGCCCCATCCTCAAGAGCAGATAGCCAACTGGCAACTAGTGGGACAAATGATACAGCTTAGAGTAATGGAAAATACCACAGGCAAAAGCAGAAAAAGACTAAAAGGAAAAGTGAAAGAAAAAAGTAGAAAAGGTAGAGAGCATAAAGATGTAGACAACTTTATTTTAAATCATACTGTACAGGTGCTGCAAGCACAACATGGACAGTTTCTACAAAAAATGAAAGTTAAATCCTAAAGGCCCTCAGATATATTCACTTTGACATATGAAACCAAACTTTTGCAAAAAGCTCACTTTTTTTTAATACTGTCAAGCAATGGTTTTTGCTACCACATACAAAAGCTTCAGAAGACTTGCACTTTTTCCTCTACAGAAAGTCTTCAGATAAAACAGTGACAGATCTAGCAGCAGCCCATTTTCTCAAACAACCCCTCCTACTCACCGCATCCTACAATTAAAACCACTTCAGTGTCATTGAACACATTCAAATGAAGCACAGTTCAATGAAGAATTCCTTTGACACAAAAGGACTTCCACTCTCCAGAAGAAACAAGCCAAGTGAAAGACTGTCCCATTCAATCCCAGGAACAGTACTCAAGCATGACCTTGATTGTCACACTCTTCAAAGGTGGCACAGGAGAGAAGCTGTTGAGACTTTAGATAGTGCATATCCACAGATTTCAACAGCTTCTCTACAAAATATTATTAATAACCCCACTCAAACTATTAGAGAGGAATGACCCCATCATCCAGCAGCAGCAGCCCTGAGAAGCAGCATACACAGTGGCTATTTGGAAAGAAAAATCACCTGCTCCTTTAGCCATGAAAAAAACCCCTCAAACAATTTATAATTCAAGTAATCTTTTTTCTTCTAAGCTCCTCTTAAACATATTATATCACTTATAACCACTTAATCTCAACAGTCTCCAAATATTTTCAGAGAAAAAGAAGATCCGCAGACAACCAAAGTAATATATTTTCACATTGATGAACAAATACCTATTACCAGTTATTTTTCTGTAGTGGCACAAATTACGTATCAAAGAATCTTGTGGAGTCCACATATGTTGACTTTTAAGCTTAGGAAACATTCATGAAGAGGAGATAAAAACCATCTCATGCTTCACTTAAATTCTGCAGTCTTTCAGCTACTGCTGCTTAGCTGCAAAACCTGGGATACTAGTCAAAAAATGTAAAGTGTACAATATTAATTTTAAGGATACAGACCCACAGATACAATTACTTGGAAAAGTAATTGACTATTACATGGATTAATCCAAGAGAAACATAGGGTGTTCTTTTTATGGAGGAAGAAAGAGACCAATGCTTCTCCCTGCTTGCCTGCCTGCCTCCCAGAGCTGGAGGATGGGGAGAGCCTGCCACCAAGGCAGGCAGGGAAAGGTGACATCCCAGAAAGTTGTCACCTACTTCCACAAGCTGTTAAGCACTGCTCAGAAGCGGGGTGACAGACCCACAGAAGGTCCTTCATTCAGTGCTGCATCCCTGTGCCTTCTTGCAGCATATTACAGCAAGGTTACAGATCTAATGAGAATATGATTCACAGCACTGTGGGAATAGATCTACCCATAATCATTATCTCTGATACAACAGGAAGACAAATATAAGTGCCCACTAATGGTATAGAAGTATGTGAGTGCAATGATGCTTCTCAGTTTAAATTTACATCCAAGTATCACGGACTGTAACAGTAAGAAATGGGTTTTTGAAGCTTTAGTATAACATTAAAGCCACAGCCATGCTCTCCCATAAGTCTTAAGCAGTTATTTAACTTCAGCATCCCAAAGCTGATTTGTTTACATGAACTCTAAATCAGATTATTAATGTCTTCAATTCCTTATATTGAACAGGATCCTAAACATCATGTTAGGATTCATTTAGTAAACTTCTACTCTCTTGCCTTTTTTTTTTGTCAAGAAAATCCCTTCATCTCTTCGAACAGTAAATGTATGTACTACAAAGCATAACAATCCATTGAATTAAAAATCTAGATATTTTCCTGCATGACGGAAAAGGCGTTTAAAGCAAGTGTTAGAGTGCCTCAGTTAGAAATTAGGTGGGGTACACATCTGAAAATATTGTTACCAAAAACCTTAAAAAGCAGCAATATAATGTAACCTGTGATGTGATTTTGTCAATAAATCAGGCTATCAGGAAAAGACAACTTAAAGTCCATAAGGCTGGGCTACAAGGACTGAAGCATAAAATACCAGGGTTTTTTTTATGTAGATGTCTCATAATTGGTGCTTCAACTGTTTATATATTTAGTAATAGTTTGTGTTCTAGCTTACTGAAGGTATGTTGTCAATAAATAGAAACAGTGTTATATATTTATAACTTCAGCAGTGTATAGCACAGCTGAAAATAAATCAGCAAGATGTATTTGGAAATAAAGGTGAACCAACGAGATTTCTCTGATTAATTAATTTTAACTGCAATCTGAAAAAAAAATCTCATCTGTTCTATAGATGGATTTCCTTCACTTATCTCAGAAACATCTGGGAGTGGCTAGAAGCAGTGACAGGATGCTGAACCTAATAGATCACAAAGCTGGTCTAAATGGTCATTCATAAATCCCTGCTACAGTGACTAGTTTCATCAAAGAGAAATTTTACCTTAATCCTCGCTCATATACTTTATACTGTTTTATCAGATTGCTGCAAATGTGAAGTGGTTTTGGCAACAGCGTTATATACAATTTAGCCTTTGCCACTCACAAATCTCTCATATGTTACGAAGAGAAATCATGTTTAGCTTTGAATAATTAATTGGATACTCAAAATAGTACTTCATATGAAATATTTAGTAGCTGCTCAGAGCAACCATGACAAGTGCTGTGTTCAGTCTTACATGCAACTTTACAACAGAAGCCATGAATCTGCTCTTCTTTTCAGGTTTGTAAGTCAAACAGCTTTACAGTGATGCAAGAATCAGGTGAGATTCAGACAACACATCTGGTATAACCAATTCCATCTCAATTAGGAATAATTATTCTTTCTACATTTACAATGATTCCTCCTCAAAACCTACGTTTTCTTCTAGGTCACACTGTACATTGATAGGCACCAAGGTGCTGAATACAGCATTTGGACTTAAGTCAGACTTAAATCTCATGTTAAATTCTGCAGCATCCTAAACAGTGAGCTGTAATTTTACACAATCTGGAACAAGCTATTTTATATTATCTATTACATTTTCAGTATGAGCCCATATATACAAGGTATCCTTAAAACAAGATCTGGAGATTCTAGATAAAAAAAACACATTATTTATTATGATTTGCATTTCTGAATTGTGAAAAATCAAAGGCTAAAAGGAGACTTTCTTCAACCACTATTTTCTTCTGCCAGCAAAAAGCAGAGTAGCCTTTATCTTTGGTGATTTAGACCTTTGTTTTTGTCCAGCAGCAGAGCTGCAGCAGCTGATAGGGCCAGCTTTCTGGAAGCTCTAGGGCAGCTTTGATTTATCCCACCATGGATAAATCTAGCACGTACCAGAAAAGTGTAGTCTCTTCCCATCTACAAAACATGCTATGCAAAACCAGCCTCTCCTTGCTAACCCAGCACCAAAGACATGTGTACACTGCTGTGCCTCATAGATGCTGGCTGCTTCAAAGGCCCTTCAGAGCTCTCTGAATCCACCCTCCAGCCGTCTCTAATCTGTGTGACAGGAACTGTCTGGCACTAAGAAAGATGAGGAGCCACAAAGCACAAAATCACTTCGAACAAAACACCTCTCCCCCTAATCCACTCTGAGCACTTGGTCTGGTTCACAGACTATTTCTGCTCATTCTTCCATATTTTTTCAGTGTCCTACCAGCCTGTGACATTTTAAGTGCATGTATGTTTCTGAACAATCAATATAAATTCAGTCACCTATGAAGCATTCCTGAATATATCCTTCTAATTATGTACCAGACTGCAATTCCATGCTACTCTGACACAACACTGACAGCATAATCCTCTCCATGGCAGCATATGGTGTAATCACAGATCCTGAAAATACTAAGTACAGGCAATACCTAGGCAGATGTTTAAAAGTGTACTATGCATAACAAGCATGAAAGTGATCGAGAAATAAAGTACTATACATTTCACAAGTGAAGAACTGTATGTTACTGAAGGATCGATTAAATATTTTGTGCAATCACTCACTACAAGGAGTGTCTAGAGTAATTAATCTGTCTTTCCTAACAAAAAATATTTTTTCTTCACTGTTCAGTAAAAGCAGCACTGTATAAATAATTGATTTTTTTTTTAAAAAACAATTGGTATGATGTCCAGGTTCATGTAATTAAATTTCCCTTTGTCAAGACATACAACCAGTAAACAATTCCTAAAAGGGAATGAGAAGACAGGCATTAACAAAGCTTAACTGGCATTATAACTTCGGTGGACTATAAAATTCTTCATCACCAGCCCAGCTATATATATTGTTTATAAATCCCCTCTTGCCTCACCCAGCCCTAATCATAAGTAGATGTTAATGTCTGTTAGAGTCCACATAAAAATTACATGAAATAAAGGTAAACAAATTTTGTCAGCTAAATCCTATCCCAACTGGAGTCGTGGCAAGACTCCATGCATGGACTTCAAAGGCAGCACGATTTGGCAGGGGTTAAGCATTCCAAATGGCATTCGAACAACAGATGGACACTCACTGTAGTTCAAAGGCATGAGACAGTTTGTGTGTTATGTTAAAAGTCTTATCCCAGCTTATTTAATTGTGGAAATACCACTACTTCTAGAAGAATGGAACAGGCTACCAAGAGCACCTTGTGCAAGCCACCATCTATCTGCTCTGAACCCGCACTGAAAGTCAGTTTACTAAAACAAAGAAGAAAAGCAGTGGAAGACAGCTCTATGTGGTCAGAGGATGCCCAAATTCAGCAGCAATCCAGTTGTCCACAGAATATTTTGGGGAGCATGGATGCATCTCTTCATGCAATGTTTCAGTTCACTGTGGTCATGAACTTATGCTCAACACCAAGTTCTTGCTTGGTCTTAAGTTTATCACTAAAAGACTTGCATTTATTTTGTGAATTTATAAAACCTGTCTTATTCTACAGAAACCTACTATGAGGATCTGCATATTATTAACAATAATTTGATGAACAAGCATGTTCATGTCCAACTAAAATGGGAAATTTGGACATTTAAGAGAAAGCAACCACTTCTTACTGCTCATTTAATCTCCTGGCAGCTCTCCAATTTGTCACATTTTTCTAGGTTTCCTACACACTCCAAAAACATTGTCCATGTGTTTGTTTTCTCAGTTTACTCCAAACAGTACTTACATACAATCACATAGACTCAAAACTGAAATCTTAGGATACCACTGTAGAAATCAATGTCATGACATTTCCAGGAAAAGCCTCAAATTTTATTCCAAAGATGAGAAATCCTCTACCAAAGAGGAAGAGTTTTGTAGCCTTATGAGCACACTAGGTTGAGACTAAAAGTGTAATGTTAAGGGACCCAGTAGAGGTTTGAAAAACACATTTACATCAAACCCAGCCAACTTACCACGACCCATGGGCAGCTTACTCAGGCACTGGACTGCACGGGCTACAGGCACAGAGGCATCTGGGCTGGCTCCAGGCAGAGCCAGCTTGGACTCCCCACCTGAATAACCAGGATCACGTGGCAAGTGTCCAGCTGGCTCAGGTGAGTATTAACTCACCAACATCTCATTTCCATTACACTTTTACTGTGCATTTTTCTAATGAAATTTGCATTTTTGTATTATCTGTATTTGTTTTTCACAACCATCCGGTTTCATTGTCCTCTGCGCTGTTGTCTGCTACCACAAATAACCAGTAGTGCCTTGCATAAATGAAGTGACACTTCTAAAATGATGGGGGTAAGGTTGAAAACAGCTCTGTAACATCTCCATGAAACAAAAATACTTAATTGGAATTGAAAGAAACATTCTGTGAGCATAATGTGAGTTTCAAGCAGTTCTTTGCTCTGTTGTTCGCATCAGCATTGCTATATTCTCTTTTGTGAGTCTGTTCTTATATTCCCAATGCATGGGAGCCAGTTGAAACATACTTCAGGCTTCCAAAGAGTAGCCCAAATGGCTTCAGAGTTATCATTCAGCATCTTGCCAGAAAAAGAAAGCAAAAGGATTCTTTTGTTCTAGATGTGCTTGAGATGTGACTTTGCCTTACAAGTCTCTTATTTCGCATTCTCTCTGAGCATGTACAGTTTTTGTAAGCAAAGAGCTCTAAAAACAAGAGATTTATTAAAGGTTTCTTCACAAACTAACAGATTCTTAACAAGCAGCCTTGACAACAAAACATTTCACCAGCAATTTGAGAATTACACTTTAGAATTGAGGGCTAATGCGAGTTTCCATTCACAAATAATTACTCTAGGCATTTTCCTTACAGCAGTATATTCCAAAATGTAAATGGAAGATTAATATTAGAAGTTTATCATGCAATAATTTTCTTGTCCTTGTGGATAAAGTATGTCTTAGACAAGTTGTCCAATGAGGCTTCTTTTAAGATGTAATGAAATAACTGTTACGCCAAAGTTCATACCGTTGTGCTTACATGGATCTCTGCCACCTTTTGCCCCAGAATCCATCCCACACCTCAGCTGGATCTACTCTGGCAGCAGGGAGGAAGGGGGCCAGAAATAAAACCAAATAATAATAATAATAATAAACCAAAAAAAACCCCCTAAACCAAAACAAAAAAATCCCACAACCAGCAACATGATACAGAAGCTTAAGGTCTCCTGTAATACTGGTTGGCAGTGAAAAACAGCAGTGACAGAGTTCTCATGTTTCCTACATAAGATTCCACCACTGCTCCTGCCAAGAAAGTAAAATATAAGTCTGCACAGATAACATATTTCTTAGCTTGACCATTGAAAAAAAGCAAACACAAACACACAAAACCTCACAATACTTTTGTTTGCATTCAGACCAAATGAAAGCTTCTACCACACCCAAAATTAAATATACAGGTCTGAGCATTTAGCAAAAAGCAAAGGATGCACATGAATGCAAAAGCAGAAAGCAGCAGTTATTCCCTTTTATCCAATATCCTACTGTGCAGAGCACTTCCTTAGTCCAAGGTGAGGTGAACCCATTACATCCCATGACAACAGTTCACTGCTGGTGTACCAGCTCCTTTAGATTGGCATAAAGCTTAAGACAGAGTGCATAATTTTGCCATTATACATGCACTGGAGCAGATGTGGGAATAAAATTCTTCATCTCGGACAACATAAACACTTGCTGTCTTACTTGATAAATGTCTCAGTTTTCAGTGCAACAGAGGTATAAAACAGGGAAGATAACCTCAGCTCAGAATATCCCATCCTTGCAGTAGCAGGAGTCAGAAGACAGACATGGATTCAAACCTTGCAGGCAAGAGAGGCATTTCAGCTAATGTCTTCTATATCTCAGAAGAAAGAAGTGTTCTTTTCACCCCTACACAGGTTATGGGTGGAAACAACCCCCAGTAACCTAAAAAAAACCCCCCACAATTCCACTACCCCAAATTTCCTGAACAAAAACCAAATCAATTCAGTACAAATTTACAAGTAACACACCATTTACCAAATGTTCAATCAATTTATTTCACCCCTATCTAGTCAAATAGATGAAACATCTCTTCTCACCCTTTCTTCTCAGTAGCTGGAGAAAAGATAGCACAGTATTCCACTTCTTCAACTTACAATGACAGTGTTATTTTAAAGCAAGTCTTTAGGTTCAAAGGCAAAGGTAAGAAATAACAGATCTACAAACTCCACAACACTAAAACTACATTTTTAATGTTCATTCACAGAAAGCAAGTGAAACTGGGAGGAGATTTGCAAGAGAAAAGGCATTAGCACATGGCTACAAAAAGAGTTTTTATGTTATGAATGCTAGATATGATCTGGGATATCTGCAGAGGGATTAAAGAAGCAACTTGAAGGCAAATCTGGGCAAATTATCTCCATCCTTCAATGGTTAGGCCAAGAGTAAAGGTTAGTCTTTAATGGTCTTATGAAGATACAGTATTTTCCTGTGTTGACTTCCTATTCTGTCTTCAGCAAATGACTATTTCAGTGCTGAAGCTTCCACAAATCTACTCAGCATGTTTTACTCTTCACTTAGAAAAGAAACTCAGTCCCAGACAACAGGTTACACTTGAAATACAACAAAGTAAGCCATATTTTCCTATTTAATCCCTAGTCTATAATTATTCAAGTACCAAACTATAATTCAATGAGAAACAATTTTTTGTATAATTAAAACTGAATCCACCTGAGATATTTAGATATTTATATCCTTTAGTTCTTCCAAACTGCCCTGAGGAACAGAAGGATAATTAATATGACCAATTCCAAGAGCTTCTACCATCACAGAGGAAAGTAAATTATTAAAAAAACTCCATCTTTATATAGAAAGGCTGTGAAACCTCCATACATCACAGGAGCAGGTATCAAGTAACAATGATGGTAGAAGGCACAGAAGTGTAAAAACAGTCTATATTAACTGCTCAGTATCATCTGACCATGCAAGAGTGCACATTGTGCTGTACATGGGGGGAAAACCAGAAAATTGTGTCTGCATTGGATGATTTATCTCCTCTTCAGATACCCATATTTGACCTCATGCACTCAATTTGTTCTCTGGAGCACCATACTAGTAAGTCCTCCCTCCTCGAATCCCACCCACAGTGGGAATGAAAGAGACAGCAAGCTGTCTGAGCAGTGAAAACTTTTCATGTACTTGAGGTGAAGCTGTGGGCCTCTCCTAACCATCACAGAATATCACTAAATATATATTAAAAAATATATATTTGAAAGATGAAGAGAACTGTTCTTTATACCATTCCAGACTTTAATTTTGTTTAATTTCTCCTACACCTTCATAGCATACATGAGAAATACTTGAACAGAGGAGGCTATTCTGACAAGAGTCAATACAGACGTAAAAGTAACTTATGAAATGTAAAAATATAGAGACAAAAAAAAGAAAGAAATGAAAGAATTTAATGAGTTGCAAAAGGGCTTATACTGTCAGTGGTCAGTTTCAGCACAGCAGTGAAAGATCTGTTCAGCTCTCTGTTCAATAGCAGTCAGATATGTGGGAAAAATATCTAAGAGGATTTGAGAAGAAGCAAAGTCAATCAAAACTAATGACAGCACTGTGCCTGACAGTGAATGGGAGCAATTCTGTGGAACCATCCACCCTTTTGGGCTCTATTAATGAGCTGAAAGTGAACAATCTGGGTCTCTCAGCAATAATTACCTGTTTCTGATGTGCTGTGTACACATTGCTTGGGAGGGTAGGAGATTCTAAACTGGATGGAAGAGAGCACTAATGGAAAAATCAAAGTGTTTCTTCCATTAATTATTTCAAGTTGAAATTGGACTCTTAAAGCTGAAACTATATTTTTCAATTTTAGATTTTAAAAGAAAACCCAACAAATCACAATCAAATTGGCTACCCCAGTTATGACAGATCTTTTTTCAAAGCACTAGATAATTTTTTTGGCAATGTTTGTGAAATTTCCTTCCTCAAAATGAGAATATATGGCACTAGAAAGACATCTCCTCCTCCCATTAGAAACAATATTACATATTTGTATCATAAAAGACCTGTATAGAATCATAGATTAGTTTGGGTTGGAAGGGACCTTTAAAGGTCTAGTCCAATGCCCCTGCAGTGAGCAGACGCATCTGTACCTGTGCTCGTTTTCAGATTATTTTTAACATATCGGTATAAAAATGAGATATTACTTATCCTGAACCACCCGTTTGACCTGGCTCCCCTTCCAGAGAGTTGTTAGGCCAAAACATATACATATAACAGAGGGCAGCTATCCTCAGGGGAGGGACACCCTGCCCCGGGAAACATGACATGAAGCAGCATGCCTGCCACTCTGGATGTGTGAAAGCCATCTGGCACTTCAGGAACCCTCGCAATGTTTCTGACCTTGGCCATCGCAGGGAAAGGCACAGTGTCAGAGCAGCATGAAAAGAGTTCATACAGCTGTGTTGTTTAAACAGGTTGTCCCCTTATTTATCCCTGTACAGCCTCACAACAGCAAAACACATGCCCCTGCAGCCACAAAGACCAGCTATTGTAATCCTCTGCGTATTGAGTTTCCCCACAGGGTTTTCCTGCCTGGCCTGGTCAGTGTTGCACGCAGCAGTGCCTTGGCCACCAGGACAGAGCCACAGCAGTCACGTTGCAGTCACTCAACACTGTGCCCCACGCCCAAACAAAAGAAAGCCTTCAGAAAAAAAGGCATTGTATAGAATTGTTCACCACTGGTTGTAGTTACATTTCTCAACACTACCCCTGACTCCTGCATTCAGACTAACAGGAAGGAACATTAAGTAGGTTTTTCTACTGGTAAACACTTTCTCTGAAAGAAGCTCTGTGTGCCTTGGCAGGTCACAGCTGCCCTATGCACAGCTCCTCTATGTTCAGCCAGGCCCTTCTTCAGGTCTACAAATGTTTTTTTTTTTCTTTCAGCGTGGTTAGCTTTAAACCATTGCTTCATGTCAGACCTTTAGAACTATACCACATCCCATCATTCTCACAACCCAGTAAAAGCCCTCTTGCATTGCTTACATATCCTCTCTTCTCTCCAGCCTCCTGTCTTCAGAAACCAGGTAAAGCAAATCTGTAGGTTTATTTCAACATGACTTACCTTCCCTACATGAAAAAACAGTATGGAAATAGGTATCAGACCCAGCCATGGCATAGTCACCATTACTCCTGGATTTACTGTAATTAGTTCGTTCAAGTGGGTCCAACGTTCAGGCAATTCGTATCCAAGGCACACAGCTGTGAGTGTGTCATCAGCATCCAGAAATCAGCAGGTAAGAACTGTCAGTGCAGCAACCCTTCACTTCTCTGCAGGCCTCAGGTTGAAGTGATTCACAAGAAAAAGTTGAATGCAGCCCCAAGGGCTCATCTATATAAAGTAAGCTGCTTCCACAGGCCTCGTACAAAAGCCCCAGCTTGTAGACCATCCCAACAGCTGAGCCTCCTGGCAATCACTGTACTGCTCACTAGCTCTGTTTGAAGTAACAAGGGAGTTAGTACAACCTGAACAGGGTCGTACCTTGAAGCAATCAGCACTGAAGACACTACATCTATCTGTATCTGGGATATTTTATTTGAAACAACATTTTGCCTGGTTCCCTGGACAGGTGTTCCCAACACAGAAGTGCTACGAAGCTGTTGAAAGGGATGACCAATGTCTCCTATCCCCATTAGAGGCTGAACCACACTTGAAACTAAGTTTCCTGTAGATCCATCCTTCAAGGAATTTTGTTTGTACACAACAAAACAACTTTGTGAACCAAATCAATAAGCAGTATAAGTGAGGACAAGGAAGGGATCAAGTTAAAAATTGCACGTGACGCTCCAAACAAGAAAATGAAAAAGCAGTCTCAGCCACCACAACCATGTTGAAACATCTTTTACAGGGAACTCAAGTTTCCCAAACGGTTAGTCTGGGTTGGGAACCCACAGACCTTACCAAATGACGGGTGAGAGGTGGTGCTGCTGGATGCTGCCTTTATGGAGCACTGCCATCTCTCTTTCAGAGGCAGAACAGTCCTTGCATAGCAGCAAAGCTTTCTCTTTTTCTTGCTCTGTGCAACCCTATCCCCCAGTGAGTAGGCTGGGGTCAGCAAGAGGCTGGGAGGAGACACAGCCAGGACAACTGACCTGAACTGATGGAAGGGATTTCCCATACCATAAGACAGCATGCTCAGCAATAAAAGTTCATGGAAAGGAGAAGGAAGCAAGGACATGTTTATAGTTATGTTAATTGTCCTTCCAAGCAGCCATTATGCATGCTGAGGCCCTGCTTCCCATGAAAAGGCTGCACATCTGCCTGGCAATGGGAAGTAGTGGATGAATTCCTTCTCTTGTTTTGCTTGCATGCACAGCTTTTTCTTTCCCTATTAAACTGTCATTATCTCAATCCACAAGTCTTCCTGCCTTCCTTCCATCTTGTCCCCATTCTGCAGGTGTGGTGAGTAAGCAAGTATGGTCAACAGCCACCCAGACACTATGTCAACCCACCACTCCTATGTCACTCTGTGTAAACTAGGAGCACAAAGATGTAAATGATACATGTTAAAGACCAACAAGTTCCATCATTAAAGATATTTTTTTAAAAAAACCACTCCCATCCTGAAAAAAGCAGTATGTCACTCTTTTCCAATCATATAACAAAAGTCATTAGAGACAGCAGCAGATATTACATTTAAAGAAGTTTATATGTGCATGCATGCACATACGTATAGGCAGTAAAACAACAGCACTACTTTCCTGAGCAGCACGTTGCACCAAACTTGCTCCCACATAACCTAGAGCTGAAAAAGCAATTCAACACCAATGGTTCTGAACTTCCCCCCCATCACTGATTGATCCTTCTGTACAGAGCCCCATGGTGTTCCTAGGGTGGAGAAGATGAAGGCCTGGTGCACTTGTAGGATATTACAAGGGCTGTGCATAGTCACCAGCTGGGTTTGGTGCCACTGCAGTGCCCACCCTGGCTGACAGCCCCCTCATCACTTCTGTCCTGGTGCTATCTCCCTGCTCAACCCTGCTCCAGCAGATGTTGCTGCCCCATATCCCCACATGTGCACACAAACATGAATGATGCTAAACTCACACTGCAAGCGTGTGAAACAGCTGGTAAGGGTCAGCCCAAAATCCTTAAAGAGTCAAACACTACCAAATTTCTGATTTCGTTAAGAACAACTGGTATGGCTGTTTCCAAAAATTCATTTATTTTAGTATATGATGTTTTCTAGTCTTTCCAATCAAATCAAGAAAGCAAATAAGATGTATTGTGCCAAAATTAATGTATTGGTGTAAATTCACTTATTATAGAAGCATTATGCAACTAACAATTATAATCAGAATTTGAAGATGACCTTTAAATTTTCAATGAAAGTGGTTAAACAGTAACTCTGGAAATTTAACACCACAGGAGATGAGATGCAAATAGACAAAGAATTCAGATTCATGTATTTTGTTAATATATCATCCATGTTAGATGATTACAGCATGATCCCACAGCCTATAAAATCAAATCTTGATCAGGTAGCACAAACAAACCAAACAATCAGATTTCTAATAATTAACATGCAGAGATTTCTTTGCATAAAGAAAGTCTCCTCACTATATTAATGTAGTTTCCCTAATGGAAGTAAGTTTTACCATAGATTGAATATTTTAAAAGACTTTTAGGTCAGGAAAAGAGTGCATAAAAACCTTAAAGGAAAAAAATAACATGAATCAGTACCTTCATTAGCTGCATACAGTATAACTTTCTGATCCAAAAAGTCTCATACTGTGGTACATAGCCAACTCAGCCTTGTAAATCCCATAATGTATACACACATTTTTTGCATTCGTTGGAGGACACAGGACTCATTAGTGGCAATGTTTCAAGAAACAAATTCAAAGATGATCTGGGAAAAGAGCCTGACATTGTTCTGCAATAGTTACTATCCTTATTAAACTCAATCCTTTAAAAATGGAGCAAATGTGGTAACATTGAACAATGGATCCTTGGCTCTCTCCTCTTCTCCCCCACCCAAGCATCGAATATTGAGGAAAAGCTTGTGTTTAAATTGTTCAGTTACTGCTGAATTGTTTACTGACTTCTTAAATTTTATATTACAACATGCTGCTGTGGTAAAACCATGAGCACAGACAAAATAGCTGCCTTAAAAAGCTTCTCTCCCCGCATTGTATGAGGAGCACAATTCACTGGAAGGTGACCTCAATTCCATACTTTTAAGAGAAGGAACAGCTACAATGGGCTAGAAATTAATTCTAATGATGCACAGTGCTCCTCTTGAAGGGTAGCTGCCTTCAAGCACACCAACCTGCCAATTACAGTTGCAGAAAACATTCAGGACTGAGATGTGTGAGAGCCTGGAGCAAAGAGGGAATGAGACAACCTCGCTGACCCATTGCCACCTCTGCAACAGGGGTAGTGTGCACACTTAGGGATAACAACAGATAGGGCAGGAGGGTCAGAACAACCTGTTGCCATTTTTTCTGTCTTGGGAGAAAGAACATGCTATAACGAAGACAGAAATGCATTTTATTGTAGATGAAGTCTCCCTACTTCTCTTTTGTTTGCAGATGCTAGGAACCACCAAAATTCCCTTCAGTGGAATGCCTCTCTGATGCCAAACTAGATTGGCCCACAGTGCTGCATCCCAGAGCAGAATGATACAGTGTGAAAAACATGAGTCAATACACTTAAATACTTGACTGTTATTACTTTTATACTTTTAATTAGAGTACTTGCTGTGATCTGTGTGCAGGAGGAATTATTTAACACACTTGGGAGCTGTCTTGGACTAGGCTAGTCAGCTTCACCTTAGTCCCTGAAAAAGCGATAGAGCAACTTATCTCGGAAACCATTTGCAAACACATTAAGGGCAAGAAGCGGTCAGGAGTGGTCAGCATGGATTTACAAAGGGGAATCATGCTTAACCAACCTCATCACCTTCTACAATGATGTGATCAGCTTGGTGGATTTCATTAGAGCAGTGGATGTTGTTTATCTTGACCTTAGTAAGGCTTTTGGCCCTGTCTCCTATAACATCCTCAGACAAGCTGACAAAATACAAGTTAGATAAGTAGGCAGTGAGGTAGATTGGAAACTGGCTGAGCTGCCAGACCCAGAAGGTTACAATGAGTAATATAAAGTCCAGTTGGAGGCAAATCACTAGTAGTGTACCCCAGGGGCTTATACTGAGGTCAATACTGTTAACACCTTCATTAGTAACCTGGATGACAAGACAGAGTGCACTCTCAGCAAGTTTGTAGACAACACAAAACTGGGAGGAGTGACTGATACACCAGATGGGTGTGTTGCTATTCAGCAGGACTTGGACAGGCTGGAGAAATGGACAGAGAGCAATCTCATTAACTTCAACTATGGGAGATATAAAGTCCTACACCTGGTGAGGAATAATCCCAAACACCAGTATATGCTGGGGACCAAGTGGCTGACAAGCAGCTTTGCAGAAGACAACCTTGGGGCCCTAGTGGACCACAAGCTGACCATGAGCCAGCAGCTTACCCTCACAAAGTCCAACAGCATCCTGGTCTTCTTTAAGAGCAGTGTCAGCAGGTCCTTGGCAACCTGCTCTAGCTGACCTTGCTTGAGCAGAGGGTTTGGAACAGATCATCTCAAGAGGTTCCTTCCAGCCTCAACCGTTCTGTGAGATCATATGGGAGTGGAGGTCTAACTAGTATCAGCATAAATTTGCTAAATTACTTTTAACAATACCATAAGAAAAACCTAGAGGCATCATTCAGGGATCAGCACCAGACTGGGCAAATAAGAGAACTCTATGAACACCTTATTAGCCACATTGAATGCATTAAAGTTAGGATCAAGTCACAGGAGTTACCTCCAAGAAATGCCACAGTTCAAAACACATTGAAGCTAATTCATTGCTTAGTTCTGGTATAAGAGCAAATATTCACTGTTTTATCACTGGAGCCACAACACCACAGAAGCAGAATCAAGATTAATATATCCCTTTCCAGAAATATTTCCAAATAATTTACTTCCAACAACAGCAAAATACTGCAGCATCAGCACTATTCACTTTCTCCTTCATAATCTAATGTTGGTTTGCCTTATATTCTGCAAGTACCCAAGCTGTAACTTGTCAAGAAGTTTGCACTAATGCATTGTTATACTACTTATAATGATATGAAATTTCTTTTCTGGAAATTGTGATGTCACAGTGTTAAACAGATTTTTTTTCCCCTTCCCTCTTTGAGATGGAAACAAATACTCTGTTTATCAGCGAGAATGTTATTGTGAGGCCATAAAACACCCGATACTACATGCCTGCTAGAAAGGAGGTAAGAAGAGGAAGATACAACCCTACCACGACTTTTAAACCCACTGAATCTCAACCCATGCCTCGTGCTCAGAGCTGAGGGCAGATATCAGGCTGCTACTATAGGGCTAGTCCTTCAAGAAGAATGAGGAAGGAAAGGGGGTGGTAAAAGCTAGCCTTTTTCTTTCTTTTCTGTTTGTGTGAGGAGCACACACTTATTTTTTCACTGCACAGTTTGTACCAAGTTTACTTAGAGACATAATTTATTGCTATAGTTATAAAGGAGTCAAATTTATGCAGAAATTACAGTACAAAACCTATTTTTCCTGCCTGTGTTAAATATTGTATCTTAAAATTGCTGTTAAGACCACCTCATTTTTTAAGAAATGGTGATATATCCAACTGAAGTAGAGCAGATGGCTCTGGTGTCTGCACATCTGACTAGAGCAGATACAGCTACTGCCAGGGAGAGGTGGGAAGAGTCCATGCAGTGATATGGCTCTACAAATTCCCCAAATAAAGTAAGCCATTAATAAAATCACTTGTTTTGTGAACAACAGCATCCCACTCTACACAACATCTAGCCTTAACCAATGCATTAGGAAAAGGCAAAGATGTACTGTGGAATTATTCCATTTACTATGGGAACACGAACTTGAAAAATTCAATGTATATGGTTTCAGAATTACTCACATTATTCCCTTGCTGTTTTGTAAGGGAGCACACCTCTAAAGCTTCCTGGAATGGGATTATTAGTAAAATAAAAATTGTCCTTGAAGAATTTCAGCAGGTATCTTGTTTCCCGATTATAAAGGTGAAAGAACAAGAAAGCAACAACATTTTGAGAACTTTGAAGACAATAGTTTAGATTGCCTGGAGGAACCAAAGCATTGTAATAAAATACCATTGGTGGATCTGAAGAAGCGGGATGATAGAAAAAAAAGTCTTCTGATGTTCAGTTTTAAAAAGCTAGCAAACACTTTCGCATTTACAAGACACTTATTTTTAGTGAAGCATTTTTTTTTCCAGAAGATGTTTTAATTAATTGAAAGAAGGATATGCATATGTTTGAAGATACAGAAGGACTAAGTTCCTCATCTGTACTGCCTTAATACTGCCCCCATACTTGGGAGGGGGGAACCAAAAACAACACACCACCAAATAAAAGCCTCAAACTAACATTAGATTATTTCCTCTCCCCAAAATCTTGTAATTTATACAAAGGAGATTTCACTCAAGAAATATCACATGCATTGTATTATACAGGTTAAAAAGTTCCTGTGTGCATGTGATAGAGAAAGATGAGCTGTGCCAAGTGCAGAACAGATTTTTCAGGGTCAGGCAAGGATAGGATTTAAACCATGCAGGACGGTACAAATTCTAAGCTTAATTTAAAGTCAATAATAATTTATTGTACTAAGTAGAAGACATGATTGAAATAGCATCTGGATTCTAGATCTTAACCTGGACAAGTATCAAAATTAGTATTGAACAGCAAAGGTTGTATTGAGTCTCATGATGAAACCATAAAAAAAGAGGATTCTGTTACACTCAGTTGCACATGTATGAATCTAGAGTAACAGTTGACACTGGTATTTTGTACATTCAAGGCTTAACAGAGAGTAGAATGGGAAAACACAGAATGTGAGGAGTTTTGTATAACTTGGACAGATTTGTAGTTAAAAGGTGCTTTATTACAAGGCTGCAAATGAACAGACAAGAAAAGCTATTTTGCAGTCTTAGAAGATTTAATAGCTATGTGCTAACACTTGTTACATTTATCTCAGAAGAAACCCAGGTCATATATTATAATAACACCAGAAAGGAAGTGAGAAAAGATTAAAGTTGTTTTCCTGGTTCTTCAGTATGGGAACAAAAAGAAAAATGTTAACTGTCTATTGGGTTCCTGAAGTATACTATACAACATCTGTTAAAAAACAAAACCAGCCCAGAATACCCACACCCCACCCCAAATGCAACCTGTCTGTATGTTTTGTAATAGTTGCTCTGTTATCAAAGTTTGCAATGGATCTACTTGTTTCTCCTTATGTCTTGTTCCAAGGTCTTTTTGGGAAATCTGTAATAAATTTTAACAGGTTTTTTCTCATCTTTCATCTTCAAAAAAATAATTTCATACTCATTATAATAAAAACAAAGAATGTCAAGGGCTCTCATTCCCTCAGTGGTGGGAAACTGACAGCAGCTAGTTTGAGAAGAGACCCAAGACTATCTCTTTGGACTAAATGAACAGAAAGACCTCATAACAAGGTCTCCCTTGCTTTAGGTCTGCTGACTGTCACTGAGCTAGTCATTAATTGTTATGATTTAAGCAATATTAGAATCACATGGATATCTTTCAGAAACACAGGTTAAACACTTTCATTATCCCATGCCATTAGTAATGAGACCAAGTCACAGCCAGTTTTGAAATTTCCACTTAGAACAATTTTTGTTGATACACCACAGCATTTAGAAGTCGTGATAACAGGCCAGGACCCCATAGTCTTTGATGCCATACAAACGTGAAACAAAAAGATGTCAAAACTTCACAGTCATCTTTTGTAGCTGAAGGAGCTTTTAGTTCTAAAAGGAAAAGGTGGCTCTTGGTGCTGCATCAGAACAACAGACCTATTAATGCTTGCCTTCCTCCTTGCAAAGCAATGCTCACCTCTTTCTGCTCAGCAGACTGTCATTTAAGTAGCATTCCTAAAAATCAGATTTTGAAACTTAAACCTGATATGGTACCAGACCATAAAATTTAGAGGGACTTTTCATACAATGTTTATGAACTACAAATCTCAAGGTCACTATGGTCACCAAGTCCTGGTACTGACAAAAAAAGATTTATTGTACATGAAGAACAGCACACTGTGGTTAATGCAGCAGAAGCCGGGTACTCACATTCCCCTACCTGGTATGTATGCTTTCCTCAGATATCAGTTTTTCTTCTGCACTGACAACTACTGCAGGAACTATAGTTCTCCTTTTTTATCACAGGGTTTCCAAAGGAACAGGGAAGTATCACAGTTTTTGTTTGTGGAGGTATGGTCTTAGCTGATGGAGGCAAGAACACATGCCCATTGTGAACCTCCAGAAAACATACTTGACCTGTACTAACACCCACATATGCACCAGCTGAGGCTTCCCATGGTTCAGAAATACACATATACATATTACTATGCATTTGCCTTCAGAAATTTGAAGTTTTTCATTGTCTTAGAAGTTGAAGACTATTTTGAATTTATATGAACAATCCAGCAATTGTTGGATTACTATATCCCATGTCACACAGAACTAGACAAATTCTCCACAGAAAGCTACAGAACAGCTGCAAAGTGTAGTCTTGCATGGTAAGGGGAAACAGAGAGGGGAGGGAAAATATTTTGTTCACACATTAACATAAGAAATTGTAAAAAAACCTTGAAAGAAATTATTAAACTAGCTTTTCTCTGCACTCAGACAGTAATTTATTTTAATCAATAAAAAAACCTAGGTCCAACTGATTGGCTGAGTATATCCCAAATACACCTTAAGGTTCAAATAGAACACAGAATATGTTTTAGTTCTGAGTAAAGAATGTAAAAAAAATGCTGTTCTTGGTTACTACAGCAGTGTATATAGGACTGCAAGAAAAACCACTCCAAACAGAGTTGTAAAAGAGTTACTAAAAAGGCACATCCAGAGATATTACAGTCTGCAGGATGAGATAAAACAAGTGAGGCATGTACTAGGCCAATAGCAGAGTTCACAAATTCATTCCTATTGCCCTGGCGCAGTATACCTCCACATCTGCCTCTCTGACCTCTGCTTTCTCTATGTCCCTGCTCCACCACACAGAGTATCCCAGTCCAGTTAGCAAGGTAAAGAGACAAGAAGCTGCAGTGCTCCACTTCAGGTCTTTTTTTTTTTTTTCTTGCTATCTCCATCCTTCCCTTAGTCCTACCACACTGGTCTCATGCTGGCTATGCCAGAGACTTTGCCTATAGCAGCCAACACTAGCATCCTTGTAACCCAGCACAGCTGTAAGAAAGGGAATGAGTACATAGTATAAAGCCTCCTTTACTGGAATCCTACACCAAAGCCTCTCCTGTATTGGGTCTTGCATCACCTACTGAAGATGCCATGCAGAGGAAGCAGAGCAGTAGATCCAAGGTGCTGGTGGTGACAGAGAGATTTGTGGAGGAAAACAGCAGAGGAAATGAAACGCAGAAGTATATGACACTCCATCTTCCCCCTCTCCCCTTGCAGCCCAATCGAGTTACCATCATCCTGAGTTGATGGCCCTCTGCCACTATACTCATTGGAACCTTAAAGTGTTGCTTATGGCACAGAAAAAGAGATGCAAGTCCAATGGATCATATGGGTCAGTCTTGCGACATGAATGTGGTCCTTTGACCTTCTGCCAAAGAGCCTCATTTTAGAGGCTTTTACACACCCCCTCCCACCCTCCTACAGTAGCACTTATCTAACATATTGTATTTAAATCTTTTCTCTCAAAGTACGCCTGTTCTAGCAAATATCTTTCATTTTTATTCCAAGAAAATCTTCATTTAACATTTTCAAACAAGAGATTACCCCGATTATAACAAACAAATAGCATGTATATTTTAATCAGAAAGTACTATGCTTGCTATGAGGTTTTCATAGATAGATCCTCTGCTCCAATCCATTTTGAAGTTATTCTATATAGATATTGTGAAGTGTTATGTGTTAGAATTTATCCATAGTCATATCACAATTTATAAACCATCTTTCATGTGGTGATCCTTCAGAAATGTAAGACCGTACATACAGCAGTTGCATGTACCGAAACTTATATTCTACTTTGATATTAAACTTAGTGTTCTTTTTTTTTTTGTTACTAATAAACCTTTCTAACAAGAGAATTGTACTGTTCTCAGCTGATGTACAGTTTATTACTACTAATACCATTTTTTAAAAAAAGTTAAAACAACTTTAAAAGTGTCAGCCAGGATATCAAAGAGCAAAAGAGTGTTTTCCTTTATAAATTTTGTTTCCAGCATACTTGGGGAACAACAAAAAAAAGGAGAATTAACAGTTGCTTACATTTGCAAACCAATTAAAAAATAAAACTGACTAGCATGTTGTTAGAATTTTATCATCATATAGTCTAATCAAACTATATTATTGTCCACAATAAATGTCTAATATTGGACAATTGGTCTTATAATCACAAGATTTTTAATAGAAATTTTGGAATAAGCATTCTGTCAAAAACCCTGTTTTCTAAAAGCTGAAACCCTTCAGTAATATGATGTTTTGTCCAACAGCTTTTGTTGCTCCAAAAACTCCATTTAATAAACTGGGCTTAAGACTAAAAATAGGTCTTTTGACATGAACTGGTTTTGCACTGTCCAAAGGTATGCTTTCCTTTGAGCACAAAATGACAAAGCCAAATTTCAAAACCTCTACAGGTTTCATTAGGCTGAACTAGAGTCATTCACATTGCTCCTCTGTAAAATATCTGAAGAGACCTGATTTCAAGTAGGTTTTTTAACTATCATATCTACTTAAACTCATAACAAATACTTCAGGAGTCAAAACAGTTTATACCTGAAGCAGAAGTCTTTGCTCTTTATCCTCACCTCTTTCAGTAACAAATTATTACTCCTATTTTTCAAAAGAACAACTGTGTGGATCAATCTTCTTTCTTTTCCCTAGCAAAGTTAGTTTTCACGTTGTCCCAAGTACTGTCTGAGGATGATCAGCAGCTCTCCAGCAAGCCAAGAACTGAGAAAAACAGTCCACAAGAGAATTGGAATATGTTATTTGGGGGAAACTGCTAGAGAACCAGAGAAAGACATGGCCAGAACCAACATCTTAAGAATATTTTAAGTAACTACAGATGTATCAGTCTGCATATCCAGACTGTATTTTTGCATATGTATGCACACACACTTGGTTCTGAACTAATACTTATTACAAATGTAACCTGTGGAAAAGATTTTAATTTTTTGAGTTGCTACATGTTTGAAATGAAGTAGTACTGTAATACCTAAATAAGTACATCCTGAGGTATTTCACTTTTAAGAGTATTCAATTTCCTTTTCCAGGTACAAGCTGTCTAGAATTTTTAATTATTTTTTTAGTTGATTTTACATAGATTAATAGGATTTACAGTGATTCCAATACAGCAAGATGCTCAAGTTACTAGCTGGACTTGTTCATGGGGAAGCCCCGTTTGTCATACCACAAGAGAAGGTGTTACTGACAAGGTTTGGTCTACATAAAACAAGAAAAATATTTTTACCTTTGCTGTCTAAAACAGTGTCACACAAACCAGTGATTATAAGCCAGACTCACAATGAATAGGATGACCCTTGGATCAGACATAATTTTAAAACACACCCCACAACTTCACTAATAGACCCTGTTTCCTTTTAAGAATAAAGTGCTTTAAAAGACAGCAAAACAAAACCAGTATATTCCATACACAGTATTCTAGGTCTGGAAAAGGCATCAAGCTCAATTCCTTATCATCAAGTACAAACCCCAAATGTAGTCTTCTAAAGGCCTAAAGTGATCCTTAGACTGCAAGAGCAGATGATTACTGGAGAACAGATGGATAACACCAGCATTACAATCTTGTGAAATTCAACCCCTCCAATACTTGTAATTACAACAGTTATTATTTCCAAGGAAAATAAAAATAATAATAATAATAATAAAAATAAAAATAAAAAATTAAAAAAAAAAAAATAGAAATCGCACTGTGGGATCCCTACATGGTTGCTCTCCAGCAAACAGTGTAAACAGTTGCTTTCCAGCAACCCATAAAGCTTTCATGCCATGACCTCAGGTACAGCCAAATGAGAAAGAAAGTGAACTCTCATCATTCATGGCTGGCTTACAAAAGTCTTCAAGTCACCTGGCAATGGAATGCTGGTGAAAAGTGTGATATGGAATGATAACAAAGTATGATATGACTGATAGTTAAAAGAGTGATATGGATTGGGAACAGCACCATTAGACTACACAGGTGGTGCTGCTAATTAAGAAGTAGATCCTACACAAAGTCTACAAATTGAGCAGAAAAATATTGTTGTATGAACCACACTGCCCCAAAATTAATTCTTCAGTCCTACAGCCATAGGAGTAACTGCAAGGATGAAGTAGTAGAGAAATTCTGCAGTGACATCAAGAGGCTCTGGCAGCTGCTTCTCTATGGGAACACAAACTTCAGAAAGCATCCATCAGCTCTGTGTCTACAAAACCACAACTGTACAGTGAGGTTCATGCATGCCAATTCAAACAGCACAGAGCGACCTGAGAGTAAGAATGATTCAGTAATAAATTTGGTTTTGTCCATTCATAAATCATCAAGGTGATGCACAGGCACCATATCAACAGACGTAAGCTAGGTGCATATTATTATCATTTCAGAAAGTGCAACTGTCATGAAAGTAAAGAAACCAATATTTCATAATCTATAAAGTGACAGTACACAAAAGCTATACATTTTATTTTCTGCCTTGGCAGTTGAGCGTACAAGTGGAGCTTTCATTTATATGGGATTACACAAGCAAGATATAATATGTAATCCAAACCTCTTTCAATACCATTCACGAGATTTAATTCCCTTTATGTTTTACAGTCGTAAAAGCCTCTCAATTAATTTTGGGTACACATAGCAAAGAACACAAGTGTCTACCCACCCTGGCCCAAACAGAACATCAGCTTGTCCAAAGGCTTTTGGCTGTTTCAGCTGCATTCGCTCCTCTTATCCATCTCACCTCTCTGTATCTGAGCAGCTCTGAACAGACACTGTCTGCAAATGAAGGAACGTGCTTCCCCTTTCCCCAGCAAAAAGGAAAATGTTTCCCCACCCTACACTTCCCTCCATCCCAGAAGAACTAACATTTCTTGGTTTTAGGACCAGTCATTCTGGGTAAGGAATTCCACTTCGAGAGTTGGGGGGAAGTTAGAGAGGTTGTTAGATTCAATTAGACTCTAACTCTTATGATCATTACTAGTCACCAGCATATGTGTTGGAGGAGACACTTTTTGATAGCTTTGTACAAGCTTTGAGTGCATTTCTCAATGCACTGCTTACAAGTCCTGCAGACAGCTGTGAAGCATTTCCAAATAGGCTGTTACAAATAATTCTGTATAACTGTCATTCAGCAAGCCTTTACAGACATTGTTGCTTCAGTAGAGGGATTGACTGAGAACATGAAATCAATAAAAATCCAAGCTGATCCTTGGCTTTAGCTCAAGATTGAAAATTGGCCTTCAAGAATTTTGAAAACTTTTATACTTCCTACAAGGTCTGCATAGCACTGACCAACCTTAAAAATTTTTGATCTACTCTAGGTTATCAATGATATTACTTAAATATTAACTAGTAGGTCAGATTGCAGAAAGCAACTGAAATCATTAACAAGAAAGTTTTACACTGCCTGAGGTCCTCTGTCTGCCTTCTTATTCCTTGGCAGCAGCCAGAAAGTCCCACTGCCCTGTTTGACTTCTAACAGCTTTAAGCAGCTGAAAAAAAGTGTCTTTGTTTGAGAACCTCCTACTTTGCCAACAAGTAACTTTTGCCTTCAAGTCTTGAAGAGAGTTCAAAAATGCATACATTTTTCAAAATTAAATGTAGAATCAGTCCTCCATGTCGATTGTTCCAGAAACACATAGAAAATAGGTCCATTTGGTACAAGCATATCTATAGTAGGTCTTAGCTTTTATCTTCATAATTTGATATCATACATTAAGAGCTGAGAAGCAGTGCCATCGTGTTCTAGTGTTCCCATTATATGCACAAGAACACATACTCATACAGTAACAAGAATTGCTACTATAAACCAGGAACCAATCTGTCAGTGAGAAGGAGTAAGATTATTCTGATTAAATGCAGAAATTCTCATTGACACAAGCCACCTCAGACTTCTATGATTCTCAGAAATTTAGGGTGTGATTTCTTTCATCTTAAATTAGATGCCTAAAATAGGTCAGACTAATCTCACCCTAGCTCAAGAGATTTCTCTCCAGTGACTATACAGTCAGCCCAAGGTGACTAGTTGAGACACAAATACACAAAGCCACGGGAGAGTCATCTTCCATGAAATGTCTACAAGTTATCAATAAGCTCTCTCTCCGTAGGAGAGCCCAAGATATATCAAAAAATATGCTTACATAGGGAAGCATCAATCCTGTAGAAACTAGGGGAAAAGTCATTTGAAATGCTAAGTGATCATAGTTTTTACACATCCTAAACCAAATACAATTTAAAAAATTGAGAAAATAGACAGAACAAGTAATCAAAATAGCAAAGCCACAAAACCCACCAGCCTGTCCAACTGGCTTGAAAAGACAAATTTCAAAGGCCTTAGCTTGTTAAATCTCACAAAAATAAAGCCTAAAAAATTTTCACAAGCAACAAAACCATTTAAGCTAAAGGACAACACTGGCAGTAAAACAAGTGCTAATAAACTGGCTTTGAACTTGCCTTAGCCAAAAACTAGAAGGCTTCTAATTTTCAGAGAAGCTCAGCTGGGGAACAACCAGTCTATAACAGGGCAAAGAACTCTGCTAGCCTGAATACAGATAATGATAGCCTTCTCAAAGAGATTTATATGCTACAGCAGCTGTGATAGCAAGAGGAAGGACAGGATGACTCAGGATGTCCCTTCCAATCCTATATTCCTAATTTTAGTTTCTACATAATAGCAGAGGCCACACTGATCAAAGAACAAGGAACACCAGTGTTCATGTAATTTAAGACAACTCCAAATCTCTCTACTTCTTCCCCCATCTCATCCACATCTCAGCCCTTTCTGCCTTCATCTAGCTCTAAGCCACTAGAGCCATATAGACCAAGCAGCCTTCTTGTTTTCTTCAGTAAGTCACCTCCACTTTCTTGATGAAGAAAGAAAAATACTTCCAATCCCTCTTCTTCCATTACCACAGAGAGGATACTAAACAGCTGCACAACAGAAAATAATTTGAACTCACTCCAACAGGACTCTTATTTATGCACTATAAAAAAAAAAAAAATAATTCAAAGCTGAAGAATAACACAAATAAATTACTGAGTAAAACATTTCCTTTAGGAAACCAAAGATTACTTGATATTTCTATGATAACTAACTACAAGATAGAATCTAGTAAACATGTCTTACTTACATTTTCAAGGCAGATATACTTCACCAGAAGAGTTTTCTTTTTCTCATTCTAGCACAGCTCCACATCAAAATAAAATCCAGCACTAGCTGGTAGGCACCAGCTAAGAGCCAGCTGTAAAGAGAAGATAGCTTTCACCTGGGCCTTACAGGGAGGCTCCTCCTCTTTAGGAGGATAAATGAATATCAAAATTAAGAAAGCAAAACAACAGCACCTGTGGAGGTGGCACTAACACTCAGAAAAGAGCCACAGATATTTTCTAGGGAAGCCTGTAAGCATTTGATGGGAGTATATGTTACCTAAGTAAAACAAACAAAAAACCCCCATATGAAACAGCTGTAATGTCTGCACTGAGATGTGAACTATCATAAGAGCAGAAGTACTTACAGAAATATTTTAGAAAAAAATATATGAACATTCATAAACAACGTTCTAAGAACAAAACTCAAGCCAACTTCCACTCTGAAGAGCAAACAGCACCCAGAAACACGTCTAATTCTCAAATCCAATGTGGCAAGCTCAGGAGACTGATGCCATGCCACTGTCACTCCTTTTGCACTCCCTGTTGTATGACCTTACACTTCAGGCAGGAGGGAAGAGGCAGGAACTTGAGGCACCTGTAGCTGCGTGAAACCCATACATTAGAGAGATGCATGTGCGAGGGTTGATGGTAACAGCAGGAGAAGATGTCCTGTACAGCAAAGTACAGTAAGCAGCTCAGTGCTGTCTGACAGGAAAGAGAGTGCAATGGGTCCAGGGAAATGTGAGTTGGTGCTGGTGGGGGAGTTTTATGTAGCGTGTGGTGTTAAGGTGATAGATACTGTAAGGGGATGTGTTTATGTGGTGCAGCAAAAGGTGTTTGAAGGTCCTATTTGGGCCTCATTAAAGGAAAACCTTCCTCAGGCAGTTACTGAGGGAAAAAAGTTACTATTCAGTGGAGTAGGAAGTGAATCAGGGCAGCAGTCATCTCCTTTAACTATTCTTGGTTAACTCAGATTGCTTTCAATGTCCAAAGGCACATTTTTTTCAGTTAAACTCTACGATGGAAAAATTACAACCATTCAATACCTATTGTAGCTGGAGCTCGTGAGAAGATGATGTAGGACAATTTGCATGAGTTGTTATTGCAAGAGGAGTAGTATTAGTATAACTAACCTTTCACCTGATTAAGCATTAAGAGACTCATGGGGTCAAATCTCTGAACCTAAGCAAGTTACTGAAAAAGTGAAGAAAAATAGGAGGCAATATTAAGTGGCTTTATATGATCATCTCACAGCTTGAAGCTAGTCCAGAACTCAATGAAACTGTACTGACATCCAGGGAACCCAATTACGAAGAAATAACATGATGTTATAATGAGAAAGGACAAGTTAAGTATCCCCTCCAAAATGCTGCTGACCCTAGTGAGAAGGTATACTCTGAGTATATAGATTATTACTAAACAAATATTTTTTTTCCAAAAATACACTGTTTAAAGTTTTCTGAGATGTTAAAAAGAATCATTGCCACTCTTAGCCAAGCTCTTCTCCACTAATTGCAATACAGCCACTGTTAGCCAATTCTCCTGGCCTCTCCAACTTCCACAGTGATTTGAAACTCTGATAATGTTTTAAATTTTGTTTCTTCTGTAGACAGAGGCAAAAGCATTTCCTTTCCAACAGCATGACACAGGCTACAGACAGCCTGACGCCAAAGCTTTCTGCAGATCAATATATTTAATGCATTTGAAGTCTGTAAAATCTCCCAGGCTAGTCCACGGTTACTTGAGGAAAAAGAAAGACGAAAGGCTAGAGCGCTGTGTGGATATGGATTTAGGATTCAATTTGCGTACCTAAGGATCTCTCCATTTTAACAGAAACCCATTTAAATTACCTTGGGTTGTAATTTAGAGTATTTCTCTCAACAAGTTTTGGCAAGTAAGGAGAAAAATTTATTGTAGTAAATGGAGTCAGATACGTTCAAACCCAGGCTGGTGGGAGGTATGTTGATATGCATAAAGGTAAAACAATGAATAAATCTCAAAGATTGTGGGAACAAAAATATTATCAGTCCTATCACACCAATTCTCTTTCTCTCCATGTCCCAGATTATTTTGTTGACTTGAATATTGCTCCAGCCACTCTGCCCTTTCCCACAGGCTTTCCTCATTTACTTAAGATACCTCTCATTTTCATTAACCTTCAACCTTTGTTGCTCAAAACATCTTTCTTGCCCATAGATTAAGTTTTACTGCCTCTTAAATACAAAAAACAGAGGCAATCGCATCAGTGAGGAAGTCAGTTGTTTTCCTATCAAACCCATCAGAATGGTTATCTTTCTGTTCAGCCTCAAAAATTCCCTGGGGATTCCCATTCACTCTGCCTTCTTCCCCCCTCCCACTCCATAAAACTGTATATCAAGAAAAAAAGGATAAGGCTCACTAAAAAAGCTGCCATACTTTTCAGTCTTATTTCATACCCATCAAAAAACAAGATCGTGTTTTAGGCTAGCCTGTAAAATGCTATAATACCCGAAAGCAATTACACCTTGCTGTCAATCTTTAAAAGCTGCTAAATAATGGTACCCCAAGTTCACTAGAAGAATTTTTTTTACTGCTTTCAATTGGAAGAGCAACTTAATAAACTTCAGATCTATGTACAACCTTGGGCTGCCAGAAAAAGTTAATAAAATAACACCTTCCACCTTAACATAGTATTAACTATGATACTCAAACACACATTGCTTTAAATGCAAATACTAATTATTTCAAGCTAATATTTCAGCAAGAATGAATGCAATTATTTCATCAAAGCAGATGCAGTGGGAGGTAAACAAGTAGAGGTAGCTGCTACTCGTTTGTGGAAAATAAATTGAGTCTTTCTCTCAGTCATTTTTTCTTGTATGGATTAGGTGGTTAGAAAGAGAAATGTTGTCTTTCTGTTACATCAAAAGGTCTGGCTATGAAGTTGCAGACTACTTGTGCTGCTTTCCTGAATACTAACAGTCCGGGATAAGCCAATAATATCTGAAAAGTGTTTATACTAAATTTTATAGGATTTTTATTGAAAAACTGGAAAGGGAGAATCAGGGTATATCACACAATCATCAAATTTAACATCATTTATTTCTCTCTCTGAGTGCATCCCATTCTGCTACAAATCTCCATCCTGGTACATTACAGTGCTACAAGTAAGTAGAGTCCCTGCCACAAATTCCAGGACAGTCTGACTCCAGCAGCTGTTTAGAATGGCACTTTATAGTAGTAAAAAATATAAGAGTGGAACAGGTGAATTGTATCATCTGGGTTCAGCACAGTAGAACAGAAGAGAATAAAAGGAACAGCTTCAGTGTCTGTTTTTAGTGTTAACTTTGTCTTGTGTTTCAAATGGCAGAAACCAGCTGTGGGCATTGCACCTTGGGACCAGGTCTGCCTGATGCAATATCAAAGGCACTGGGCAGCAGCCGAGCTCTCTGCATGTCTCTGTTTACCAAGTCAAATTGCAGATCACAGAATCACAGAATGTTAGGGATTGGAAGGGACCTCGAAAGATCACCTAGTCCAACCCCCCTGCCAGAGCAGGAACACCTAGATGAGTTCACACAGGAAGGCATCCAGGCGGGTCTTGAATGTCTCCAGAGAAGGAGACTCCACAACCTCCCTGGGCAGCCTGTTCCAGTGCTCTGTTACTCTCACAGTAAAGAATTTCTTCTCGAGTTTAAGTGGAACCTCCTGTGTTCCAGTGTACACCCATTGCATTGATCTACTGCTTCATCCAGAAACTTTATGTGATACCTACCAAATTTCTTAAAGAACTTAGTGATCAAAAAAGTGATAGTCCCCTCTCAGAAAAACTAGCCTCATGTGGATCCTGAGGCTTCTCATGGCTTGAGGTTCTTGTGATGGAAAAGTTTAGCCTGAAAGTAACTAAGCAATAAAAATTTGCACATGCATTCAGATCACAAAGCTCTCTTCTCCATAAATTCTTTGAAACAACACTTCCTAGCTGCTTGCCCCCACTGTTCAGTAGTGTATAACAAAATATATGCATTTTAGAAAATAAGCACCATTTCTCTTGTGTCTGTTCTTCCTCGTGATCAACCAAAAGCAGTTTTTGCATATGCTTTCTGAAGAAGCAGTTGTAATATCACATAAGAACTGCATGTTAAAAGGTCAAAAAGATGGCATATAATCATCGAATGGTTTGGGTTGGAAGGGACTTTAAAGATCATCTAGTTCCAACCTCCCTGCCATGAGCAGGGACACCTTCCACTAGACCAAGCAACTCAAAGCCTCATCCAACCTGGCCTTGAACACTTCAAGGCATCCACAACTTCCTTTGGCAATCTGTTCCAGTCTCTCACCACCCTTACAGTAAAGAATTTCTTCCTAACGTCCAATCTAAACCTACCCTCTTCCAGTTTGAAGCCATTACCTCTCATCCTATCACTACCTGCCTTCGTAAAATGTCCCTCCCCAGCTTTCTTATAAGCCCCTGTGTTGGGTTTGTGTGTGTGGGGGGGGGAGGGGGGCATTTTTGGTAGTGGGGGAAGGGCTACCTTGTAATAAGCTTTGAAAGCTCCCCTGGCTCCAAGGCAGAGACCCCCCAGGCTGGGCCAATGAGTTCTAGAGAAAAGCCTCTGATAATCCATATTGTGAGGGGAAGGACTGTCTTGAAAAGAAGATGGAGAGAAACTGGAGGAGAGAACATTCACCCGAACAAAAGACCTAAACAAAGAGAGAGTTTCACTGCCAGGAGGAAGGAGGAGGAGGGGGAAGACAGAGAACCTCAGACACCCAGTTCAACCCCCTGGCGTAGAAGAAGGCAAAGGAGGTCCCTGCAGCCCATGGAGGTTCAGTGGCAGAGCAGATACCCATGTGTAGGCCATGGAGGACTCCACGCTGGAGCAGAAAAGCTGAGTCTGAGGGCAAGTGTGACTGAATTGAGACCCCAGAGTCGCTCAGTGCCAGAGCAAGGGTAGACCCCCAGAGCCGGGTGGGTGGAAGAGGCGCCCTGGATGGTCTGCAGCCCATGGATGTCCCCATGCCGGAGCTGTGAGCTGAGCCCAAAGAGGTCCGTAACTCCATGGGAAGTGCTCTCTGGAACACTTTGTTCCTGGACTTCATGCTGGGAAGAGCAGCAATAGTGAACTGACTGAACCCCCATTTCCTGTCCCTTGCGCTGCTGGGGGAGAAGGTAGAGAAATCCGGAGCAAAGTGATTTGAGTCCAGGAAGAAGGGAGGGGTGGGGGAAGGTGCTGTAAGATGTGGTTGTTCTGTCTCACTGCACTACTGGGATGAATGGCAGCTAATTAAATTGATTTTTCTTCTCAAAGTTTGAGTCTGTTTTGCCTGTGACCATAACTGGTGAGTGAGCCCTCCCTGTCCTTCATTCCTAATCCGTGGCCTGTTTGTTGGGATTCCCTTCCCATCTCATCAGGTGTGGGCAGGGAGTGCAGGACCACATGGTCCTTCTGTGGTTGAACCAGCACAGTCCCCTTCAAGTACTGGAAGGCAGCTATAAGGTCTCTCAAAAGCCCTCTCAAAAGCCCTCTTTTCTCCAGGCTGAACAGCCCCAACTCTTTCAGCCTGTCCTCATGGGAGAGGTGCTCCAGATCTCTGATCATCCTCGTTGTCTTCTCTGGACTCATTCTAACAGGTCCATGTCTTTCTTGTGTTGGGGGCTCCAGAACTGGACACAATACTCCAGGTAGTCTCACAAGAGCAGAGTAGAGGGGGAGAATCACCTCCCTTGATGAGCTGGCCATGCTTCTTTTGGTGCAGACTAAGATACATGTGGTCTTCTGGGCTGCAAGTGCACATTGCTGGCTCATATTGAGCTTCTTGTCCACCACCACCCCCAAGTCCTTCTCTTCGGAGCTGGCCTCAATCCATTCATTGCCCAGCCTGTATTTATATTTGTGAGTGCCTCGACCCAGGTCTGGGATCTTGCATTTGGCCTTGTTGAACTTCACGAGGTTTGCACAGGCCCACCTCTGAA
Organism: Caprimulgus europaeus; assembly: GCA_907165065.1. Next base: position 68,550,214 of record OU015525.1, read on the forward strand.
GCATGTCAAGGTCCCTCTGGATGGCATCTCATCCCTCCAGTGTGTCAACATCACAACACAGCTCAGTGTTGTCGGCAAACTTGCTGAGGGTGCACTTAATTCCACTGCCTATGCCACTGACAAAAATGTTGAACAGCACTGGCCCCAATACCAACCCCTGATGAACACTAGTCACTGGTTTCAGACATCGAGCTGTTGACAGCAACTCTTTGAGTGCGACCATCCAGACAGTTCCTTATCCAGCAAGTGGTCCACCCATCAAACCCATGTGTCTCCAATTTAGAGACAAGGATATCGTGTGGGACAGCATTGAATGCCTTGCACAAGTCCAGGTAGATAACATCAGTTGCTTTAGCCTTATCCATCATTGCTTTAACCCCATCATAAAAGGCCACCACACTGGTCAGGCATGATTTGCCCTTCGTGAAGCCATGCTGGTTGTCACTAATCACCTTTTCGTTTTCCATGTGCTTTAGCATAGTTTCTAGGAGGATTTGCTCCATGATCTTGCCTGGCACTGAGGTGAGACTGACTGGCCTATAGTTCCCCAGGTGTTTCTTATTTCTTTTTTTTTTTTAAATGGGGTTTATGTACTATGAGATTTTAAAAAAAGGACCTTTTCTATCTCAACAGGACTTCCAACTGAGCAGCAAATCTCCTGCTTTGAACTGGCATTCTCTAGGATCTCTACTGTAATTCTTGTATCCTACATTACAGGCCTCAAACTTTGCACATGATTTCCCAGTCCATGAAAATGCCTATTCTATGTCTTGAATTTAAATATGACACATGTAATGTTGTACCATCTAGACAGCCTGACCAATATTGAGTCAGAGAGATGACAGAAAAAATACTCTACCTGCAAACCTGTACTCTTTTATATGACAGTTGTGTAGGTAAAAACTCCAGTATAGTCCATTGGCTTGTGGACCAGGGGCCAAATTCCTATCTGCTGTATGTTGGAATAACTCAACCAGTTGACTTCAAATAACATATGCCTTTTCATTCCAGGAGAGTTTGCCCCAAGGGTCTTGCTAACACTTTTGATCATGAATACTAAAAGGGCAGTAATCCTCAAGCTCAAATGAATTAACACGCTCAGTTTCTGTGGCTCAGAAGAAGCAAAAGCTGTTTAATCTACTGTGAAAAGAAGGCATTTGTTTGATAAATGAAAAAAACCCAAACAAAAACCAAACCAACCAGAGTGTTGTCAAAACAAGAATGAATATGATGGTTCCAAAATAAAAATTATTCACTCCTAGACACAGACATGGCTAAATATTATGGATGGCAGGACACAGCAATGCTCTTCTGGAAGCTTCTCATGAGGAAGGCAAATGCTGCACTTTTTAAACCCCTACCCACACAAGGAAGCCTGCTGAAATCACTGGGATCATTCACCTTGCTGTGAGGTGACTTATACCAGCAATGCCCAGTGCAAGACTGGAAATACAGCCAACTCCAAGCTGTCCTAAAGGGTAGCTGATACCACACTTATTTTTGGTACATTGTAAAATGAGTTACACCAAGAGACTTTCAACAATAACAAGAGGTGAATAAGAGGGTACAAAAAAATACTGCTGTAGGTCTGGATTTGTTACTCTAATTTTATTATTATTCTGAAGGAGTGGTAATGACCAACCATTACTCAGATTAGTCAGACCTGAAGAAAGCTGTTAGGCAATCCAAATGGGATCTGAGATGTCAGGGAAAATGACAGGCTGCCAATTAAAGGTCTGGTGATTGAATACAGTAACAGGAATGCCTCATGCAAACTGCTAGCTATTATCACTCAAGGAAAAATCACTAAGGTTCATGTGAGCAAGTCCTTCCCTAAAACACACGTTTGCTCAAAAAGTAGCAATACCACCCCAAAAAAATATTTAAAGGCAGTACTGGAGTTATGACTTCTTATAACTTCCTGAAAGAGCATGTTCTTGCTGCTTACCTATCTTAAAACACTGTGCCAGAAAACAAACAAACAACAACAAAAAGAAACAATAGCTGAAAAATATTAGAGCAATGAAAAACTTGCCCAAAAGATAGAGAGACATACTACAGAAAAACAAAACAGAAGTCCTTTTCTACGTAATAATTTCTGAAGAACATTCATTTGTATGCTCTTTTATTCAGCTACACTTCTATAAAAATCTCTTCTTAGAAGTTTCTACTGTAATTGTGGCAGAGGATTAAAATAAAATGGCCCCAAATATTTTCAGTGAGATAAAGAATAAGAAAAAACACAACAACATTATACAATAATATGGAGAATGAAAATTACAATACCTTCAACAGAGAATAATTAAACTGTATTAAACACTGTTGTGAACTATCAATAAGTGCATCTATAAGCCATATTTAGGCTAAAACACTGAAGACAAGACAACACATTTTTTTCTGTTCAGTTTAACAGCTCTAGGTAAAGTTAACATGGGTGTGAATTCAAACTTCCAACCAGAAATAAAAGCCAAGCTATTTCAACCTGCAACAGTCTGGAAAAGAACAGCAATTCTCATGTGAAATGACTCTAAGAGGAGAATCTTAGTACCATATATTGCTAGAAGAAGAAATCTTACTTCTTTAGGTGGGTTCTTGGTGAAGAGGAAGTTCAGACCACATACAAATTTACATGTCTGAATATGAAAACTTACACCAGAAAAACACTCATCTAGTGGCTGCTGAAGCTCATTTCTCACTCAGTCTTACTCAAGTCCTACAAAAATCTTCACCTTGGCAACGAGGTGCTCATATGAAATTCAGGAGCCCTTGCAACCCTAAGTCCCAAAATCTCAAATCTGCTCAATGTACACCTAATAGACACAAGGCAAATTTGCTCTTCTTTGAAAATAACTTTGTTTTCTAGAGTGCACCTGAAAGAGGTAGTATCCTGTATTACACAAGCATAGAGCTGGAGCACTCACTTGGCCATGAGGGAACTCATTTCCAGGCTCTCCCCACCCTGAGGTGCCAATATACACCCACTTTCCAGTACAATTACACACTGATCTGGAAAACACAAGTGAAAAGTTGTCTACTAGTCCCACTACAGCCCTGCCAGAGTGAATGAAGTTGTGAATTTCATGCAGCTGACATAAAGCTTCATGAGAGGATAGCAGAGCTTGGTGGCTGGGCAACTTGGTGAAGAAAGAAAAAGCCCTTGTTATCACACAAGCAATGATTTTGCATGTATCTAGCAGGTTGCAAGGATCACCACAAAGCCTGATGAGTCCTTTTAAAAAACCCTGCTATGAGAACCTACCTCTGGAGAAGAGCTGGGACTCTGCAGCCTGTAGGCACTGGGCTCTGCTCAGCCTTTGCAATGGGCTATTTCAAGATAGTTTCTGCTGCGTTTGCAGGTTTCCACCCAATCCTGGCATGCACTCCAGAGGGAGATTGTGTGTCCTAGCCCTATGTCTTTATTGAGCCTTCCTGGGACTGACCACTGAAGACACCTGTTTCAGCCCTAAATATGACAGCAGAGAAGCACAGAGACTATATCCTGCCCTTTGTTCTTACACATAAAGCATTTCTGTCCCAGCATTCTAAACACTTCACAATTCTCCCACCAACTGCAGTGGGGAGTGTATTGCATCTTCTATATTTTGATTTAACTCTTCTCTGTACCTTGCAGCTGAGAATAAAAATGTTGTCTTTGTGATAAATTTCCTTACCATAGACACTAACAACAATGAAGGAAAGAAAAAAACACTAGAAAAATAGAAGTGCATTACTTAGACAAAATAATGGAAACCATAAATCATTGCAGTGACAGGATTTAATGTGAAACCTTTAATTATGCATTTAATCATTTACCAGCTTCTTATTTTCCCTGTAGTAAAATTCATGAAACTTCAATAAGATTTGAGTTTGAGGACAATTTTATTTTACATGTGAATTGCAAAAGCTACACAGATAAATGATTTTAAGAATAAAAATAATATTAACATTTATCTTCAATTATATTGACACCTTTACTAAACATCTTTATTGTTCTCAGTCATACTGGCCTTTACTTAATGGCACCACTGTATCAATGCACATCAAGCCCATCTCCACTGCACACACATTACATAAAAAATAGTAGAAATAAGGAGGAAATAAGTGGTGCTTCAGAAAGTACACTACTGTATTAGAAGAGTGTTATTATGTTGTTGAAGAAGATGCTGTGCTATTTATAAAGTATGGACAAACCTATGCCCACAGGAGTGTATCTGCTCAGCTGCCTTTTCCACAAGGAGGCAAGAAGCAGCTGCCAGAGCAGAAAAGTGATGACGGCCCCTGAACACCTTTTCCAATGGATCCCATAGTTCAGCAACACAGAGCAGGGCTGTTATTGATGTTGCCATTGGGTTCAGAGTGGGCAAGGGAATAACCTGATTTCTGTAAAAATTCAGCATAATCTTTCAGAACACTCACAGCAGTACTTCCTGAAAACAAATAAACAAAAAAAGCCAAAACAAAAAGCAAAAATAGAAAATTTCCCCTTCTTCTACCTGGAGAGTAAGGCAAAGTCCAGACAGCCTTCGTGTTTACACAGATCCCCTCGAAGAACATGCAATAGGAAAAAGTAGACTTTCATCAAAGCTGAAACATTGCTTATATGCTAAGAAAAACAGCCTAATATTATACTAAACACATCATCTAGTAGCAATTGTAAAGGCACTATTATACTGCTAGGTATTGCATTGCATATCAGAGAGCTGTTGGCAGGAAAGCACTCTGGAGCACCCTTCTTTTTGTTCTATTGTGTTGCAGGCTCTGGCAAACTGCCTTAAGGTGCCTAGCTGGGCTGGGCTGTCACACAGCTAAAACCCTATTTCAGCTCCTCTACATTTTATTTTTAAAAAAGTGTCCACTGAGCATGGGTTGCAGGGCAGATGGGTTGGCTCTACTCATTCAGTCATGCTTTTTTCCCCAACAAGGAAGACAGAAGCAGATGGGGCCTTGACAATGTTTAGGGTGCAGAATTGGGCACATCCAAATACGATGGGGAGGCACACACTCAGAGGGACTTTCAGCCATCCTAGTGAAGGAGGGTAACATTTTCATCATGTTATTTGTAGAGACACCAGACAGAAGACTCCAAGGCCATCTTCAGGTTTTGTTTGAATTTTTGTCCATGTTAGCAATCTATTTTGATTGAGATAAACTTTTTGAAAAAAATAAGCTATTGTCTGTACATGGGACCCTTGAATCTGTTGGATTGGCTTGTTGGTACTTGACAGAGCTTCTGGCTCACTGCTATGAACTGGAGGAAACGTTCCAGATGCTGTTGTGGTCTCTGCCTCTACCACTTTTTGGAACAGGAAAACTCAGAAAGAAAAGGGGATCATATAAGTGGGTCTGGCTATCACATTTGCTTCTCAGCTAGGTAATTTTTTCCATCACATTTTGTAGGCAAAACATAATTGCCTAGGGAAAGCAGGGAATACAGGCCCAGATCTGTAGAAGTCAAAGTACAGTCAGCACTAAGAAAATGAGTTTTCTTCCTTTTCCTCTTTTAGATCTCTTTTTGAATCATGAGGAGTTTGGACTGATTTGGTAATAGTTAGATATTTCTGTTTCACCCACTCCATTTGGGTGGAGGGTCTTCACAGGACCACATTCATTAAAAAACCCTATGACACAGAACTATTTTATTAAATGCATGCTCAAGACTTAGACTGAAAATATAGGAGGTGTCTGTCTTGGTACTCCTGAACACATATAGGGCACCAGTGTCAGAGACCTGGAAAAAGGAGATATTTTTTATAATCTTTTTCTTCAAAAATTACTGGGGAGGAAATTCCTGAGGCAATGCTTAAAGCAGAATCACTTGCTGTGTTCCTGACAACACAAGACCGAGATGCTGGGACATTTACTCACCCTGCCAGCAAGATGATCTGTAGGTCTTTGGAGTTTTTCTGTCTTTCCTTTCTCTAATCCACTCATGCATCGGGTCCTTTAGAGATAAGGGACAGCCAAAGGAATTGACGTTTCTTGCTCTGGGTATAAGATGGTTTTCTGTGACAGAGATGACAGAGACCAAATGTGGCATATGAAGGCACTGGAACAATCATTTACTATCGTACTATAATTCAAGTAGTTCCTACTTCCTGCCTTCAACAGTAGCCAATATTGAGGAATAAAAACCCCAAGAGACAGTTTCCAAATAAGCAGTCTGGGGGATCATTGCTTAGGAAGTGCCAGAACCTTTTATTCTGTCCTATTTAGCTGTGGAGAGATAATAAGTGTGAGGAGAGCTTCCAAGTGTTTTACTGAATAATATCTTATAGTGATCAACTCTACTAGTTAATTCTGCACATTTTAAATATGTTCTTACTTCATCAGTGGTAGATGCATGTATTAAAGCTTCTATCCCACTATTCAGGCACTAGAGCAAGGAACATTATCCTTTCTGAAATATTAGTTCAATCCCGTCACTCTACACATGTTCTTTACCCTGTACCTTCTCTAAACTCTTTTTTCTACCTGCTTTTCACTCCAGAACGTCTTCCTTAAAGATTATTCATTGGTTCTGTGGGGTATTTTAATACCTATAGACTTCCATCTTTAGGGATGAGCTGGTCAGACCTAAATTTGTTTCAGAATGGTGACTGAGCACTTCTGTCTTCCTCTTTTCCTCTGTGTACCACCAAGGGAGCTATGGATGACCAGTTCAAAGTCAAGCATGATAATAATCTATGGCACTTTTCTGCTCCATTTCCTTCAGAAAATACATGCATCTGGTAGAGTAGTGGAAGAGGAGAATTCAGAACATACACAAATCACATTCTCTATGGCCACTGTGCTGACATGAGTCAAATGGAGAAAAGCAAACATTCAGATCTCCAAACATACTGCACTTAAGAACATTATTAAAAGAAGAAACAGGCAAATGTCTAGCTTTGAGGATTTCAGAGCTCCCCTGAATACTTTTTTGGAATTATCAACTGAATAGCCAAGAGACTGGAATAATTCAGAAAAAAAAACGAGAATGAATAATTATTTTAATTGCTTCACAAAGCCTAAAATACAAAGGACTTTCACTAGGGGTAACTTTGGAAGTGAAAGTGCAAGCTTCTCTTCAAAGATTTTTCTATTAAAGGTCATAGGTATCAAGTCTATTGTCTCATTTTAGATCGGTTATAAAGCTACTATAAATAAAGTCTCCTATATGGCACCTTGTCATTGATTCCCACTTCAGTGTAATCAGCACTGCAGACACAGGAAATTCTTAAAATAAGCAGCAGTATTCTCTACTTACTGCACTTAAAATGGAGTCAGGAGTTCTGTACTTCTATTTTAAGATTTTCATTGTAATTGCTCATTGAGCAAATTATTTTACTATTGTTTAGATGAACACAACTAAGTATATCAAAACACAGTGTAACGATGACAACAGTAACTCACAGTTTACCACTCTCTTTACTACTAAACAAATTAAGCAATTTCACTGAATTATTTCTTAATTTATAAAATAATATAATTTACAAGTAACAGTGTCAGCATTTACTGTTCCTAAAACTAGTCTACTACTTTCTATGACAATTGTAAATACATCAATACATCTTTCTTGGATAAAAATGAACCACACAACTGGAAAATGTAGTGCCTATTCTACTGAAGCTGTTAGAGAACTCATGGTGACTGTTCCAAAGTTATGGTTAAAAAAATAAAATAATTAAAATTTCCAGCAAAAAAGTCAAAATACTTGTCAACTTCCAAACAAAATTTTTTAAAGTTCTGTAGTAAATTTACTTATATATAAATGAAAAATTATGCTAAGAAAGAAAACCTTTTGGAAATACAATATTTGATATCCTTCAGATTATACTGCTATATCTTCCTGAGAAAGATTTGGGGGTGTGAAGATGGAACAGTGGGAAGTAAGAAGGATGATCTGAAAAATCTAAACCAAATATTTGCATCAATTTTTTTGACAGCTCAAACTGAAATGTGTCTCCTGAAAACCAAGACAGTAAAGGGGCCCAAAAGAGTGATCTACTTGCTGAGGACAGCCTTCCCAGTGCATAGGGACTTTCCAGCTCACCACATGGAAAGTCAAGCAGGCACAGCAGAAGGGCAGCATGGACAAACAAAGGATGAAGAGGCTGGGAGGGTTACTTGGGAGCAGTGCAGAACTTCCTTGTTCTGGCCTGCTTGGATGAAATTAGGGAGGACAGACCTCAACTGGACCTGAAATTGGTAAGGGACATGAAGAGCAATCAGATGAACTTCCAGGGGAACACTGAAAGCAAATGGAAGACAGGAACAGGTAGCTGGGAGAGGCTGATGAACCTCCACACTTGTAGCACTTGTAGATCCTCCAAACTCAAGTGAACAAGGCCCTGAGCAACATTATGTAAGTTTGTCTCACTTGGACTAAGACATTGTTGATGCCCTCCAGAAGTCTGTTCTAACCAACAAGATTCTGTGAAATACATAATTTGCTTGCCATTTTCTTCCCTCTGATTAAAAGAAAGGTAGAAGGAAAAAGAAAAAAGAGAAAAAAATAAAAATTTATGTCATATTTAATACTTTTCTGAAAGAACGGATGCTGAATTTGAATTAAAAAATACTGTGAATAAGGTAAAAATTTTAGACCACTACTAATTTCATTTTTATTATTTTATATTTCACTTATTACCTATATGATTTTATAAGCCATTCACCTTGTTCTGCTTTTCTCCTTTTACTGAATTAATGCAGACCAATAAGGAAAGATGAATTGATGACCTAGTTCTCATCTGATTCTTGACTGATCTAGGAAAGCTCCAAGTCTATGTAGGTGCTAGGGTTGATTATCTCAGTTTGGTAGGCAGCTTTCCCCGTGCCAAATAATGGCAGTTCACAAGTAACAAATAAATGGGAATAGATGGGACATGGAGATCTTGAGTCTAGCCTTCACAAAAGGACTTACAAGGGCCTTTAATTTCACCAGATGTTTCCCTGGACAGAAAGCTTCTTCTGTACTATGGGATGGCACCAGAATGTAGGCACGATCATTTTGCCAGATGCATATTCCATCTGTTTCTCCCTCTTTGCCTCTTCATGTTTACCCAAGAAAAAGCAAGAATTTAGAACCATACACTCTTCAAGCCTGAGGAAGCAGCTTAATTATTCAGACAAAATACCATTGATTTAGAAGTGTCTGAACAAATTAAGTTCAGGGTTGCTGACCTCAGTGAGAAGGACAGCCAGCCTTCTCAGGGAATTTCCAGTTGTGTTACTTACATTTCTTGTTCCTTTCTTTTATTTCAGGGGCATTTGATACAATACAACACAACTTCTGGTATTTCATGCACACAGCTTCTTTTGAACTCAGAGGGGACTTTGCTTAAGATGCAGACCTTCGGCTTCCTCTGAATTCACAGGTAAGCTATGTGTGCCCAAATACAATATACCAATTAGGGAAGCTGAGAGAAATGAAAAAAAAAAAAAAAAAAAGCAGGCTAAATTAAGCAACTACTAAAATGAGCAGGACTATATACATGTATGAATGTGCTACACTTAAACATGAAATTAATCTCACACTCCATCATTGCCTCCTTCTTAAACCATAAATTCAAGTTTTTCTAATGTCATTCCACGGGATCATTTTCCAACAAGCCATTCCTTTTTTCCTTCAGTTTTTCTGAGTGTAAGCATTTAGACAAAGGACAATCATGACCAGTACTGACTTTTATCACAGTAACCATGCTACAAAACAGAGACCCTATGTACTAAATTTGTTAAACGTAGGTATAAGCAACTTCCCAGGCTATAAATGGACCATATTACTCATTATGTTATTTGCTATAATAGTTGAACACCAGGGAGTTGCAGATCCTACAAATATCACAAAGATATTTACCCAAAAAGCCCTAAAATTAAGTTATTGACAGAAAATAAGTAACGCTGTATACCCCTACTCTTTATGTTAGGAACATTATGTACACTATATTTATGCAGAAGAAACCAGTATTTAAAAATCTTACATTTATCATAAAAATAGATTTTGTTACAGAAAACACTGCCTTCCCAAAGAGATTTACAATTTATTAAATAGGATGGCTTGTCCTAAAACACTTACATGATTGCATGCAAAGAAAACAGATGGTCTGTGTAACAGTAATTTGATTTCTTCCAGTAAACATTACTCATGATATAGAAAACACTTATGCTGATCTCTTCCAGAATGATATGTGTGCTTTGCATCTCTCTTTAAATGAAGCCTGTAATTCTATTTAAGAAGCAGCACAGTAGCTCTGGTTTCCCTACAAATCAAATAAAAACAGGTAGTCTAATGCATCATTCCTCACTTAGGAGCCTGACAACACAAAGATTGATTTTAACTTTTCACTCTTCCAAAAATGCTTAACATAATGCTGTGCTCTTTTCTAATTTACTCCTTTTGTAATGATGCTTCATACCAAAAAAAGAACACAATTTCTACATTCATCTCTGCCTAAGAGAAGTATCATAAGACAAAATACAATGTCTGTTTTCTTCTGATTGCATCTAACATTCTTCTCCTTTATATAGCTGCAGGTGTATAAGAAGCGAAAAACATCTTACTGACAAGTCACAGAATCACAGAATGGTAGGGTTTGGAAGGGACCTCAGGAGATCATCTAGTCCAACCTCTCTCCCAAAGCAGGTTCCCTACACCAGGTTGCATAGAAAAGCGTCCAGGTGGGTTTTGAACATCTCCAGAGAAGGAGACTCCACACCCTTTCTGGGCAGCCTGTCCCAGTGCTCTGTAACCCTCACAGTAAATAAATTTTTCCTTAAGTTTTTATGGAACTTATGGTGTTCCAGTTTTTGCCCACTGCCCCTTGTCCTGTCACTGGGTACTATGGAAATAAGTCCGGCCCCATCCTTTTGGCCACTGCACTTCAGGTATTTATAGACATTGATAAGATCCCCTCTCAGTCTTCTCTTCTCCAGGCTGAAGAGTCCCAGCTCCCTCAGCCTTCCCTCATACAGGAGATGCTGCAGGACCCTAATCATCTTTGTGGCCTCCACTGGACTCTCTCCAGAAGATCCCTGTCCCTCATGAACTGAAGAGCCCAGAACTGAAAGCAGTACTCCAGATGTGGCCTCACCAGGACAGAGTAGAGGGGGAGGAGAACCTCCCTCGACCTGCTGGCCAAACTCTTCTTAATGCACCCCAGGATACTGTTGGCCTTCCTGGCCACAAGGGCACACTGCTGGCTCATGGCCAGCCTGGTGTCCACCAGCACACCCAGGTCCTTTTCCTCAGAGCTACTCTCCAGCAGGTCAGCCCCTAACTTGTACTGGTGCATGCAGTTATTCCTCCCCAGATGAAGGACTCTGCACTTGCTCTTGTTGAACATCATCAGGTTCCTTTCTGCCCAACTTTCCAGTGTGTCCAGGTCTCGTTGAATGGCAGCACAGCCTCCTGGTGTGCCAGCCACTCCTCCCAACTTTGTATTGTCAGCAAACTTGCTGAGGGTGGACTCTATCCCTGCATCCAGGTCACTGATGAAGTTGTTAAACAAGACTGGACCCATTACCGACCCCTGGGGAACTGCTAGTTACAGGCATCCAACTATATTCTGCACCACTGATCACAACCTTCTGAGCTCCTCCAGTCAGTCAATTCTCAATTCACCAAGAACTTGTGTTCATCTCAAGTTTTGTTCTATCACCCAAGTCACACCAAGAACGCTGCTGAGGGAACTTCAGCAGCTAATTTTCCCTCAAATTACTCTATTCTAGCTTTATGCTTCCCTAACACTGGATGAAATGGCATCTGCCTTTGTAAGGCAGATAACCCTCATGGGGTCATCTAAACCATGGAAGTTCTTGGGACTGAACTGTGGATGGAAACTCAGTTACTTGTTCCCACAGGATGACAGTCTGGGCTAACAAAGAATTCATGTTGCCTTTTACAGATTTTTTGCATGGGGTGAGTGAAGGTGGGTCTTTCTCAAAGGCAGAAATTTAACCCCTACAAGTACATCTTTAACTATGGTCCTAATTTTTACAGGTTCTTCACACCAGGGTATATTCCATTATCTGCAAGTAATAAAGTTCCTGCTGGAATGTAACCCTATTTATCTTGTCTTTTTTGATTACTGTTGCCTCACCTGACTGGCCTGGACTTACCCAGCCAAATGAAGTAGGGGCACAATCCTATTAAATGCCTGCTGGGAACACCCTAAGCTGCTGCTCTTGTCGGTGGGAATTAAGGGTTCTCAGCACATTATAACAGGTATTCAGACCCCTGAGAAATTGGACTCTTAATTAGATATTCCCTCATGATGTTTCGTGATTATTTAATGTTCTGACAAGATGCCTCAGCAATCTCATAGGCTCTGAATTAACTATCCTAGAAGAGCTCTTTGCCAACTGCAATTCTGTGAAACCTTTGTCATGCTTGGCCATGGAAGCAAATTGCATTTCATGGAGCATATGAAAGGATTTACCCAATGAATTGCCTGAATTATATATAACATGAACTACTGGCCAGGCTTGAGACATCCAGTTTTAAATAGTTGTTCTTTCTTTGTCCCTTTCCTAATGCCCCGCATGTGCCCTCCCCACCACCCTTCCATGGGCACATTTTATTGTCGCACTTGCTGGAAGAGCTCAGCAGCAGCAGCAGTCCTTGTGGCCATGTGGGATGATTCATCACACAGTCTACATGAAGCAGATTAATACTGCCAGAGCAGTCCCTTATTATAAATTTCCCTTTCTCCTGTCTGGCTCATCTGCATTATAATATTTGTTACTCACATGTAGATTTCCAACTCAAGCCTATCCATCCAGGGGCTGCTGAAGTTTTTTAATCTATATTGAAAAGTTTAACAAAACCCCAAAAGAGTAAACATTTCTGCCTTGCAGCTGATGCCAAATTATCAAACACATTAATAAAAGCTACAATAAGTATGATAAACAAACAGAAGAGTGCTGAATGACAGAATATTGCATAACAAATGCACACAACAAATGGTCGTCTTTCTACCATTTCCTATGCATAACAGCTTCAGGCACAATCACTTCAGAGGAAAAGGGCATAGCATCAAATGTTTTCCATAGGGTTTTAACAACAATGCCATTCTGATCGCTAAACTCTGGCTCAAGTATGCAGAATTATAGTGCTTAGCAATCAATATTTGTCTCCCGTCCACTTTGTAGAAACAGAAGCTAGCCCCCTCCCTGCCCTTGTACCCATCTAAGACTCTTGCTTTACCTGCTTACATTTTAGGGAGGCTTTTTTCATTCTTCTGTTGTTAACAACATTTCCACCAACTCAGGTTGTTTTGTTTTGTTTTGTTTTTTCTTTATCAGCCTTCAACGTAACCTTAAATTGTGTCTTGCAAGCATAATCAGATCCACTTCCACAATAAGGAATCTAACTTCAGATAAATCATTCTACCAACTAGTTTCAACTAAAACAAAAACAGTTCCTTGAGTACTTTATGCATTCTGGAAAGCACCTGCTTTGCCAGGAGTGGATTAAATAACACTACCTCTATTATTCTAATAGTGTGGGAGATCATATAAAATATTTATATTGTGAACTGCAGGCAAAATGCCTATTGAAAATTATGCTCCAGAAGCTCAGCAAGATCTTATATTGATAGAAAAATACCTTAGTTTAAATAATTGGGCAATTTTAGTTATTTCTTACTCTATGAATGTCATGTCATTTTGCTGTTTCTCCCTTGGGAATGTGATCTATTTTAGTAAGTACTATTTTCCATGTTAAAGGGTTTCCTGTGTACTAGTACAAACATCTTACCCACATCATACTGAATCACAGGACCAGCATAGAGGTAACTGTAAAAAAATATAAATGCTGTCAGTATAGATCAACGTTCTGCCTGAGCTTCTTCATTGCATTATCCAGGGCATCAGACATTTTTTAGTATATAGCTACAAAGAAATTTGCTTAAGGTTCAGTTTTCAACTGTCTTCCAGATTTGCAAATGAAGAGTTTGTGCGGACAGTTATTTGTGAGATAAGACTGTAGGCACAAAACCCTATCAATGTGGTAAATTGGCACCAATCTGCATGTGCAAGAATAATTTTTATACAAACTGAATAGCCTCTCCCTCCAGAGTTGTATTCTTGATTTTATTGGGGTTGGTTACTCCAATTCACTATGGGTATGCATAGCTGTTTCAGGATCACAAACTCATTCTCACAGAAGTCACTTGTTTCAGCAGGTTCCAATGTAAAGTGTATTTTTCTTAAAACATGGCAAACACTATGCTTTTCCCACATTTCATAACTCTACAGTGTAGGTTGGTTGGCATTAGATTCTGCAACCAGCTAAATGCAGTGTATGTGTGCTTGTGCTGTTTTGTGTAGCCCCAGGACAGTGTGGCATGAGTAAGAAGGACACGAGCCATTCCTCTGCAGAATTTTCCCTGGGCAGCAGAATTTTCAGTAGGTTTGGAGCCAGTAAGGACAGCTTACTGAATCTGTACTAACTTTGTCCAACCCTGATGATACTTCACTGAGCATCACCAGCAAGGAGCAAAATGAGGACATGGCAGAGGGAAGGTAAAGTGACACACAGAGTGCACTGAGCCTTCCCTTCCATTGGCAGAAGGCATCAAAAGCAAACCCACTGCAGCTCCCATGCAGCTTTCCACATGCTATGGGCAGGCAAGCTCTTTAAAAGTGGGTATCTCAGTTAACAGCTAAAAAGTCAGCTGCCAAGCAGATGTCCAAGCTAATGGCATTTTTAGTGGCCTTGGAGAATCTTCTCTGCAGGCTGTCATGCTTGTTTCTATCTACACTCAGATTCACAGACTGCTCCAGGTTGCCCTTGCCCAACCCAGGTCCCACTGCACACAGTCTCCCAGACAAAAACAGCCTGTTCTTACATGAGGTTCACCTCCTTGAGTGAATGGACATGCTTTGCCCTCCAGCCTTACTCCCATTAGCAAGGGCAGGCATGGGCAACAGCCGCAGGAGGCAGGGAAGATGGTAGGACAGGAAGGGCAGGCTTCCCTTGACTGTCTTGTTTTTGCTTATTCTGCCTCAGCTCCAGCACTGCCACTTGGCAAGGGCAGAGACAGGGTAGCAAAGCCCATCCTTTCTACAGAGAAACTGGGCATTAAGTAGTGCCTGCTTTCCCTGATCCCTCCCCACTGCATGGGCCTGCTCCCTTGTTTTGTAGGCACCTCCCACTGCAGTGTCCTCCATCTCTTCCTCTCCTATCTCCCTTAAGGGCTCCCTTCCCCTTGCCCAAACAGGAGTGCCCCCAGAGCAGGTCCCAGCCCTCAGGTTGCCAGCCGCTTTTGCCTAGGCTGCAGCTGGGTCCTGGCAGCCACTGAGATCCAGAGCAGCCAGAGGAGCAACTGGTCTGGCTATTCATCCTTTCTTGGCTGGGCAAGGGACTTAGATACCCAGTACTCTCAAGTTCAGTAGATCCAAAACCATGAAGCCAATCCCACTCAGAATCAGGATGATTTTCCAGAAAAAAAACAACAACAAAAAAACCCAACAAACAAAACAAACCCCACAACAATCATGTTGTTGTAGCCTATCTTGTGACCTATTACCTTCCCTCCCTTCAGGCAGCATATGCAAAACTGCAATAACTTCAGACTGAAAAGTCAACCTTAAATGCATTTAGAATATGCACATTCCCTTTGCTGTTTATGTAGACACCACACTGACTTTCTTTTCACATCTGTGAGGAAACCTATGCATTTCCCCTCACTGGTCTGATTTCTTCCCACTTTCTCAACCTGACCCTCATGCTGACCATCATGCTCCTGCACTCCCACCAGTCCTTTTCTGCTTTCACTGTCCCCAGCAGAGCAAAAAATTACAGCTAGAAAAGTGAATAATGACATCCATTACCCACTAAGCACTCATCCCTTGTATTAGGTTTTTGAATGATTTTTCGATAAGAGATTTATCAGCTGCCTTGCTAGTGGATAGTAAAGCACTCAGCCAAACAGCACCTTCTCTAGCTTACTACTTTAATGATACTTACAATTATTAAATAAAACATAAACAATTCTCTATCAAAGTATGTAAAAGAGTTTTGCACTTTCTCTTTTTTTTTCAGTTACCAACAGCTACAAAAATGCATAAATTATCAAATACATTTTCTCTACTGCTCAATAAATACACTCAATAATATACTACTCAGTAAATAGTTTTCATTAAAGAAAAGAATGTGACAACAGAATTATGCAAGTACCTAAGATAATTAATTTCAGATCTTTTCCATGCCTGGAAAGCGCTTCCACAAAACTTTTCCTTCGTTATGTCCTCGGACATGACCCCAGGAACAACATGAATCCCTCATCCTCACTTAAGCAGTCACATCTTACCCTACAGCAAAAGAAAAGAGCATCTCACATTATTGAGAGAACCCTTCCCAATAATCTTGCAGAAATAGCAAGCTGTTTGATTTTCAATTCTATTTTAATCTAGATATGACTTCCCTTACTGTGTGGACATAACCTTAGCACCACACACACTGTTGACTGTTTCAAGGTGTCTACCCTGGACAGTAGGCAACTAAGGATATAGCTGAAATGTCCACAAGGCTGAAGCCTACGTAAAAACAACACTTAGCCTAACATTTCAAGTAGATAGCAGTAGTCTGGTATTGGGGAAGGTAAATATTTCAGGTAACCTGAGAGGGTTGAGTCCCACAACAGGACTGCACTCAGATGTAAAGCTGAGCTGTTTATTTTATATTTAAACAGCCTTGCTGACATTTGTATTCTCAGCAGAGCAAGGAGGTAGATAAGACTTTAAGACAAGCCAGGCACGCAGCTACTTAACAGAATGTCCTAAGGCGACAAGGAGAGTTGAATTTTTGCATCCTCTCTTTTGGAGACCTGGAAGCCTACAAAGAAGCAAATACAGACCAACCATTTGAGTAAGAACTGCTGTCAGATACAAAGAGAAAACCTATTGTTTTTTGAATTTCCTTGCCCTAAGATCTTCAGTGACAACACGTTGTCAGCAAGTAGGAGTCTATTGATGCAATCATCTTCCCCCCTGGCAAAATAAGAACCAGGTTCCCCCATTCTGATTTTAATATTAAAACAGGTTCATCGACAGTCTTTTTCAGGTTTCACTGAAAGTCTTGCTTAGCTGTATGGCTTGTCACAGCTGACATGATTCTTAATCAGAGCTCCTTTAAAAACACAGTGAATAGATAATAATATCTGGAAAACTAGGACATTAAAACTTTGATTCATATAGCACATTGCTCTAGTCTTATCATACATTATGCATAGCTGTACTATATTTTGAAGGAAACTGCTGTGACGTGTTTTCAGTGGGAGCTATACGCATGGTTACAGGGTCTATAGCGTATAAAAAATAGGATTCTGATCTCTGGAAGGTGTTCAGATAATTAGGCAAGACTGCAATACAGCAACATTCTGCCCCAAACCAGAAGTATTTTGGATTTATAAATGAGACACTTGGATTCCATATTACCATTGAGGTATCTCATGAGAATTATAGTTTAGGTGCCTCAGGAGCCCAGTAACAAGGTTATTTAGTTTTCCTACAACTCCAGGTTGCCATGTGAAGACTGTATTATTGGAAATATTCAAACTCCAGTTGGTATACAATAAAGATCCATAGCTGCCTACTTTTATCATGCTAGTTTTGCTTTTTAAAGCAATGGCAATTATTGACAAATTGGTATTGACTCTGATCTCTTTAACTGTTATGTAGATAAATTTTCATCCTTATGATTTACTTGACAGTGCTAACATCATAACCCCACTTTAATGATGTGACTGACTTTAAAGATTCATAAATTCATTACTACAGTACACATCAAGGTTAAGAGAGAGAGAATTCTCTTATCAGTGTGAAGGACTTGTACAGTTTGCAACAAGCCTAGATGAAATTACCCTTTTGTCTTTCAATAAGCAGAAATCTCCTGCAGTGACAAATGTTCATAAAGCACTGTTTCATCTTGGCAATCATCTGAAAACCATCTATTTTAATTAAAGCTCTAGGACAAAGTGATCTCTCCTTTAACAATTAAATAATTATGTTAACACACATATCGCTTAATTGGCATAACATATCAAAGGGTATTAATTGATTGTATAGTTTGTAAGGACTGAAAAAGAAGGTCTAGCACAAGTTTAAAAGTCTTTTCTGTATTAAACACTAAATAAAAAATTGCAAGGCAGAGAAAGGGCATCAAAGATATAATAAGCAAGAATTAAGATTACAGATTTTAATGATCATTAGCTCTGTGCTACCACTATGCTTACTTCTGGCAGTACAAGCTGTATGACAAGTCACCAGAAGTGTTGTGTTCACAGAATCTGCATTAACTAATGCTGGAATTGAGGGAAAGAACAGGAGCAGAGATTAGAGAGAGCCTAGACTCAACAGTAGGTTTGTGTGTCCTCGGTCATTAATCACTTCTGAACACTTGATTCCAGAGCTGTGCCAAAGAAACTATAAGTGGCATAATACTATCTATGTCAACATGAACTGTATAATGAAACAATATCTACAGCCTACATTACCTCTACAAAGATCAAGAGAATGTATCACATTTTATTCAATTATCTGGCAGAGAGGTACAGAATTTAAATATGTTAAAGCCGCACTAATTAGAAACACCCTTCTCAGGCTTTTTTCTGCCTTTTTCCTAGGGAATTAGAACATACCTGTGAAGGGGAAGAGGTGAGAATTTTTCTGAATAGTTGCTAAAATTAACTTAAATGCGCAGTTACAGGCCATCTCTTCAGCTAACAAGCACTCATTGAAACCATTTTATTTAGTAAGAAGCTGACTTCTATACTAACAAGTAGCTCAATGGGGAATATTCAAGCAACTTCATGAGAGAAAAATCAGAAATTAACCTCTTACTACTTTTTGAGGTCTTATAGGCTGTACTGTTAAAGCCACATTGTTTTATTTCTCTATGAAAGGTTGGAAAAGAAAACCAAAAATTAACAGTTTCAGTACCAATTCGAGGGACTAGTTCTGGTGTAGTCCCAGATCCCTCTGTTAATGTTGCTGCTTTTGCAGGTTTAATCCAGGACAGATCCTTCCAGAAACACTTGTGTCAGAGAACACAGAGAGAGAACAGGCAAGGGAATAAAGCAGTAGGATGGGAGAAGGACAGGATCACTTCCTTCAGTGGTAGTAGAAGTATGAAGTGCCTGATCTCATCTCCACCCTCTTTTCTAAAAGCAGAAAAGGAAGCAGGAGGGAGAGAATATCTCAACCCCAAACCAGAAGGACTCGTCACTCTACATCCCAGAACTAGCTGCAACACTCAACCGTGCGTGTACTTCCATTATTTGCGAGTGAAAGAATCAAATATGACAACTTGCTAGAAATTCTAGTAACAAAATTTTTTAGAATTGTTGCCTTCTTAATAGGAAAGCATATCAAAGGATGAGTAAATAATATCTAGCAAATAAAGAGATTTATGTCTGGGAAAAGACAAAGAAATTTTAAAAATGGAGCAGTGCTCTGTGAAAACAAAAAAGGGAGACACAAGGTGTAAATTTTCCAGGTGTAACATTGCAAAAATAAAACATGAATTCATGTAAGCAACACTAGTTATTTCAGCCATATACTGCCCAGAAATACAGTCTGTGGACTCTCCCTAGCATTTATTTAAAAAATTATGTCAATGTCTAATCTTCCTCTCAAAATTCAGTGAGTTCAAAAAAGTTTGCTTCTTATACATATCCTGATCACTACTACAGCTACAAGCACCATGATTTCCTTCAAAATAGATTCCATGTTATTAATCAGTTTTCTGGGGCTCTGTTTTACAATATTTGGTTCCCTGAGGGCCTGTATAAACAAAAGGTAATTATCATTAAAGAATTATTCAGGAAACTTCAAAGAGACTGAGCAGTTGATGAAAGCTTTCTTCAGAAGTATAACATGAAATGGCTGTACTCGATCACAACATGCAGTCCAGTACTCCACCTTTGACAATAGCTAACAACAGATACTCATGGTGAAAAAAAAATAAGAATCTGTCAAGTAAAGAAATTTTAGTAATAATTTTGTTTGGGACTTACTGAGCCTGAACTGTTTTATTCTTAACCACTCTTGAGAGATCACTTTTACATATATTTTTCAAATTTATCTTGAAATCATACATACTTTCAGCATCTAAAATAGTGTAGAAATTAAAGTGTTTCCTTCTGTTTTAAAAATTCTGCAACTTCTTTTGATGACTTCTCTTTCTTGCATTGTGAGAAACACTGAACACTTAGGGGTTTTTTTAAAAAAATGTTTAAAATTATCATTTTGTATTTAGCCATATCCCACCTGAGTTGGTTTTTTTCAAAGCAAACTAGGCAATAAAATAATAGGTGATATTCAGTGTTGATCAATTCAAAGGAATGTGTATGGAGAAGAAAATGCCTTCTTACTATTCAAATATATTGCTGGGTGTAAATTAGCTATTGCTGGAAGACTGGGATAATTCAAATTGAATTAGGTTTAACAAATATAATTGTAACATTTTGCTTCTGTGATGGAATAATCCCAAACAGCAGTGCAGACCAGGGACTGACTGGATCAGGTGTGCATCCTTGCGGCAATGAAACCAACCTGGGGCCTTGACTGTATCAGTCAAAGTAAAATCAATGGATGGAAGATTGCCACTGTTTCATTTGGCATTTTTTAGGTCACACTTGGAATAATGGTTTTGAACTTCACTTCAAAAGAGACATTGAAATATTGGAGATGATCCAGTGAAAGGCAACCAAGTTGATTAGAGGGTTGGAGGCCTTAATGCATGTTGAAAGGTTGAAGGAATTCAGTTTGCTCAACCTAAAGAACAGAAGGGGCAGAGGGGAGTCTAATCCCATTCTCTCAGTACCTAAAAGGTAGTTATAGAGAAGACAGGGGTACTCTTTTCACAAGGACACAGTGACAGGACAAGAAGGAATGGGCATCAGTTGCTTCTAAGGGAAACTTCATCAGTCTATATGAAAAAGTTCTTTACTATAAGAACAACCAAACAGGTAGTCCAGAGAAGTGATGGAATCTCTCTTGCTGGAAGTAATTCAAGACTTGTCTCATAAGGCCAATAGTTAACCTAATCCAAATCTCTGCTCTCAGCTGTAGGTAGACTCAGACAATCTCCAGAAGTCCCTTCCAGTCTAGGCTTTTCCCTGCTTCTATATGGGAGGGCAGTAGGCACAATGAAATTTCTGAAACGGTTTCCACAGTGGACAAGCAGCAGCAGACTATCACTTTTTAACTGTGAAAAAGAAATGAAAGAAGACAGAAAGGGGAAAGCAGATGTTTATAGCATCATGAAAGACCCAGAGAAGGTAAGTATGGAACAGATATTTAATCAGTTTCACAATGCAAGAAGGAAGGGATATAAAATGAAATTTTCAAAGGGAAGATCTGAAAGAAACCAAAGTACTTTTACCAACAAAACCTAACTGACCTGTGAAACTCAATGACTTATTTTTTCTGGATATCAAAAGAATAGAGGGAATCAAAAGGACATGCTGAAATGAGTCCATCAAGGGTTGTTAATAGAAGAGATGCAGAATAGGAAGTCACCAAGCATGGAGCTGAGCAAACATGGGGGAGTATGCCATGGCAAAGATCATGATACATACTGATTCTTTTTCTGAAAGGATTTTCCATATTTGGAAAACTAGAGTTCATGGGAAAATGGGAATGTGTTACTTAAAAAAATCTCAACAAAAATAAATTCTGATGCCTTTACTGCCATGTCTGAATCAGGAAAATATTCACCAGCTCAGTGGCTCATCATTTTATATATGATATTATATATATTTTAAATATATATATATATTTATTTCCACTAAAAAGCTCAGTTTTCCTCCTGAAGACAAAATTAAATCCTGCCAAATAAACCATGTTCCTAAGCTTTTGGATAGCTGACTACATAACAACCAACATTTGGCCTATTTTTCTTTTTTAACTGATGCTGGGAGCACTGAGATGGAAGAAGGATCATGCATATGATTATAGCAACAGTGGGAATTCTCCTGGCTTTACAAATGAGAACCATGGCTTACCACAGGGAAGCCACAGAATGCCTTAAGGTCCCAACTGTAGCAGCCTGTCTAAACCTGCTGTGCAGCAGGATTTGTTTCTTAAAATTCACAATTTACATCGTTTTGCCAGAAGGGAGATTGCACATTCTCATACTGGGGGAAGAAAAAAAAAAAAAAGAAAGAGAGAAGAAAAAGTATAGATTTTATCAGTAGCCTTTGGTAAGTATTTATTTCTTTCTTCTAATTGAAAGACTCCAAGGGAAACCTGACTCATTTAAAAGTGAAAGATGAGATTGCATGCATTTTCTTGGTAGCATTCTCCAAGCACGATGCTGCATTGCTGCCCCATCACAGCAGAGCTCTGGTTAGTTCATTTTCCCTCCCACAGAAACTCAGAGGTAGCTAAGGGTAGCTAAGTTGCCCAGCCACACCAAGAGGATATAGGACAGGAATAGACATAACATACATCTCCACTGGGGTCAATGCCAGAATGCCAACTGGTTTCATTTCAGCCATAATTTCCAAGGGTTTATACGGACTAATGCAGGGTAGACATACTGATAGCAGAATTTTTCTACGCTTTTACACATTACTAACATTAGAGAACTGAGCACTAAAACTGTTACTTCTTCTAACAAAATCATCTTCTGATAGATCCAAATTAAATGGCTGCTTTTTGCTGTGGTCAAGTACCAAAACCAAATAGCAGTATCCTAGGATGGTACACATCTTTGAGATATATTCACAGGCATCCTGGCCCACCATTTTAACTGCTTTTAAGGCTATGTGTTGCATCCATTCTGTCAAAATATTGGTAAGAAATTCAAACATCCAGATTTGAGTCACATACAGCACATGGCTCAAACACTTGCTTCCTGAAACAAACAGTAGAGCATTAAATTTATTTCTACTTTGCTTTTGGAAAGTTCTTAAAAAATCAGAGGTGGATCAGTGGGCCTGTTCATATATATATATATATATATATATATATATATATATATCTCATTTATCAGATCCATTGTGAATTATAATTTCAGTCTTTTGTGATCAAATATAGATTTTTGAAATGATTCTATTTTATTTGCATAAAATATTCTGTGTATTCAATGAAAAAGAAACAAAATTTTCTTTTTCAAATGATGGTAAGCAATTGTCCAAGAGTGCTGAACTCTGCTTTATTACAAGCCACTATAATGATTTCCTATTACAGTGACTTGTAAAACGTAATTTATTGATCTGTTTTGATTTGTGATAGTCAGTTGTGTTCTTCAGCAGAAACAATCTCTAGGTTGCCTTAGTTTCACCATAGGAAGGATACATTTCTGTTTTCTGTTATGTTTAGAAAGAATAGAAGGCCAAGGAACCGGAACAAGAATACCCAGCAGATTATTTGGATTTTAAATTCAAAGGAAAAAAGAAAGCCATCCAACCCACTTGAACAATGATGTTAATCTGGTGAGATTTAATGAGGAAGTAGCAAATTTCAAGTTACATGGATGACCAAGGAAGATCGATGTGAGACAATAGATTTTACAATATTAAAAAAAAAAAAAAGAAAAAAAAAGAAAGAAAACCTTGGCCTCAGTAGATTAAATCATGTTAATTGAATGGATACACTGTTATAAGATATTCCTTTCATTTATAAGGAAAAGCAAATAAATCTATGAGGCAATGCTAGAACCCCCAGATAAATACACTCTTTAGATCAGTGAAGAGAACAACTAATTTAATCTAAAATCACAATCCATTTAAATGGATCACAAGTTACCCTTTAAATACTTATTTTTCAGAATAAATAAACCAGATTATCATTATTCTAATTGAATTTCAAATATGTTTGGTCCTATTTTGTTGCTATTTGAAATACATTCAACAAAGTGGAAAAGGTTTGTTGATCTCTTCCATAGAGACAACAAACTATTATAAGCAGATAATCAATGAGTTTCAGATATGGTTGTCAGCTTCTTCAACACAGACAGAAAATAAAACTTTGAAGAACAATTGATATTGTTATCCTGTGACCCTAACTGAAGTTGATTTTTCAATCACTACAGATATAAAAAATACAAATAAAACTACAGAGTGCTCTACAGCTACTGCATTTAAAATACTGCAGGGTACCTCTTTTTGCAAAAATATTTTAAAAATCCATCCAAGTTGCAATCATGGAAGCATGCAGCAATTAATCATAACTTAATTTTTTAAAATGAAAGGCCTAGAGGATAAAATATTGAGTCATTCACTGACATAAACCCCACATACTTTTTTAGCAAGTGGCATCCACTAAATTCAGAAGCTACAGAATGTTACAGTCTCTCATAATTTTCTTCCAGGCTGTCAATCTGTGCAAAACACAAGCACTTATGAGTCAGCAGTTCATTTGCATGTTACCCCAGAAGATGAGAAAATTGTTATTTTTGTTTGGGTTTAGGGTTGTTTTTAAGGAGACTAAAAGGAGAAGATTATAATCAGGCTTGATTACTCTGAAAAAATGAGTCCATTCAGTTCATACCCAAATCAGTTTATCAGATGTGAAAGGAAAGCATATAAAAATGTATGCATGGTTAATATGCAGGATTTCTAGGTATTTTACTTACCTAGGATGCTAAATCCACAATACTGCAAATTTTGAAAGATTTCTATATCCACAATTGCAACATCAAGTTGATAAAATTCTGATCTGTGAAAGTTAAAAGCCCTAACATACATGAAGTCTGTTCCTTTATCCAATGTGATTGGAGGAGCTAATGTCTTTTCAGGACGAGTCCTACCTGCACATGCACAGAAATCTACAGTATCTAAACTTTGGCTTCAAACTGGCCTGTTTGTAACTCAGGAACATGACATTTCTTATAAAATTTCAGGTTACTGTACAGGTTTTCAAACATGATGAGGTCAATCCTCCACTACATCCATAAATCAGAGGAACAGATGAAGTAAATAGCCTGAGTGGAATCACTCTTAGCTTCCCTGATTCTTGAGCTGGTTCTTTACAGCTACTGGCACAATTTAATCCAGTCTTGCTGCACAGCAAGAAATGACCATATGAAATAAAGTGATGGCACACTGGCTGGGGGCGCAACATTTTTCCAAACCTGGAAGAGAAAATAGCTCAGTTCCCCAGATCTCCCAGGCCAGAAACCATTAGCTGTTTGACTGTGCTTTTTCTTCAGCACTTCCCTTCTCTGGCAATTGAAGTTTGAAGTAAGACAACAGGCTAATCTGGTCACAGCTATCAAAAATCATGACTGGACTCAGAGAGATTGAGATATTAATAAATTGTTTTGGTCAGATTTTCCTGCCTGCCAGCCCTTACTGCGTTTTCAGACCACACAGTATTGCTATATTCCAGTTACAAATACATTTTTGGTTACCAATCCTTAAAACATAATGCAACGCTGTGGAGTGCTGTTGGCTTTTCCTCACCCCAAATCACTTCATGTCGTGCTTTCTAGGCCAATGCCTGATTTGCCTCAAATTCAGTTCCACTCTTCTTCTGTGGGCTGAGGTTATTCCCTACTCCTAAAACTGAGGGAGAGAAATGCCTGCTTTAAGGGACAGAAAGGAGAGCAGGATACAGGCTACCCTCTGGTCCCAGGATGTGGCAAATCACAGCAGAGCAGTGGCAGGCCAAACACAACTTTTGGCTTCCCTTATTTTAATTCTAGATTAGGAATGATGACACTTGCCTTTTAGAAGGATATAATCCAATCTATGGAAAACTGTTTGGTTGGCTAATTTTAATAAAAACATCATTTGTCTTGTCTTAAGCTCCTCATACTCTACTAAGAGGTTCTCTTTCCTATTAATGAGGATGAGAAAGAGAGGGCTTTGTCTTTCTTTGAAGATACTTGTAAGTAGGTATACACAGCGAACAAGGAGACCTGCTTCTGAAAAAGCTACTGCCCGCATCACCTTCTTCTGTCCTAAAATTAGGTAAAGCAAGAGCCAGTGTTAGCACTGAGAGGTATGAATTAATCTTTAAAAGAAATAAAAAAGGACTATATGAAGCTAAAAAGAATGGCAGGCCACAAAAACTGATTGAAAACAGCTGACTGCCCTGTAGATATTGATGCAAAAATGCAAAAACATTATAAAGGTGGAATTGTCTATTTTTCAACTTTATGTGCCCACTGGCCAAACCCTATCTGTTGCTCTCCATTTAAGTCGAAGAAATGGATCAAATAAGAAAGAGAAGTATAGTTTAGCTATAAATATTCCACTTCAAAATAGGAAAAAAAGGAACAACACTTTCTCATCTGTATTTCAAAAGCTAATAAGCATAACTTGACTCAACAGAATATTCAGGTTTATGTTTCTAAGCTTTGAACACTGAAAATGATGGTGTCCTGAAACTGCCTCAAACTGCATATGAATCATTACTGAGCTAAAACTTCACTGAGGTTTCAAGATGGAACGATGGCAAGACGAGCTGCCAGGACTGAGCCCCTACAGACATATTTGAAAGGAAATGCAATTAAATTATAACGGAGGTAATACAGAGAACAATACTTATTCATTTTCTAGTGGCAGTAACACAGACAGGAGTTTGCCTGATTTTGCATACAAGATAATACTGCAGCATTAAAGCTTCATATTTGGCGGGATGTGTAGAGTTTTTATTGATGACATGAAAAGTGTTGTGATTTTGTGACATTTTAAAGTCTTATTCTAATTTGGATTTTATTTCCTGTTAGTAAATCCCGAATAACACTTTTATGGTCTTTGACAAAACTATAAAAGTGCTCGCATGTATATCAGCTGTTCTTCATTAAAGAGGGGCTTTCACATCAGCATTCCTCTGTCCCCATAGAACAGATGTAATGCCATTTTACAATATATAATTCTAATTTTTCAACATCAGTAAAACTGAATTATAAAAACAAGTAGTTGTTGGAAGGCAACATAAGCAATTAATTTAAAGCATTCTCCTACTGCTAGACTCCTAATTCCTGACTCAAAAAAAAACTTAGTCTTTGACTGATTCACCAAACCATGGATTCAAAATCAATGCTTTAGTCCGTTTGGGGAACAGGAGGAGGAATATTGCTCTTGGAGTGTGATTTAATTTTAACATTTTAAGGAATTTAGGTCTCAGTGCTGCTTCCATTGAAGTAATTGGGAATTCCATTAAAGAATCAGGAAGAAGAAAAAACTAATTATATATGATTGAGTTGGGAAAGGTTCAGATTTCCAGACTTAGATTCTTTACTCCAAATGAATACAGGTAGAATAAGGTCAGCTCCTCAGAGCACTTCCATTGCCCAACAACATACAATGACATGTACGTACTAAAACTAGAGCTTTTCATGAACAAAAACAATTACATATTTGTTTACATTAATATCTCTATACACTCTTTTCTCCCATCAGCTTTGTTTCAGAGAAAAAGTGGCAAAGCGTCACTTGGTGTTGTAATCTGTTTTGGAAAGGAAAATATCGGAATCACAATTTTTAGTGAAATGGAAATTACAATTTCTGAAGGGTACTACAGAGGAATAACTGCCATGAAGGCTTTGTCTTGGACTGTTAGTGCCAGTCACTTATGTTGGGGAAATAAACTCTTACCTTTCTTATAGAGGAAGAATTTCATATGGAAACGCCACAAAAACCTTCACCTGAAAAGAAACTGTCAAATAAGCAGTCTAATTTTCCATTCACCATCAAGCTTGAAATAAAGTTTCCTCTTTCTCTTTTGCCAGGCTCTGGGTGACTTTCATACACAGTATAAAAGAGGGCAACAGTCACTGCACAGTCTAATAGTGTTTGGTATCTGTCCCCTCAGGCCCCTTGCTTAAATTCATTCACTATGTCAAGGACAGTTAAAAAAGTATGGCCTGGGAATCCACCTCTCCAGCTTCTAGTGCTACCATTTTATCTTCTCACATGAGATGCATTACTTCATATACTGTCTTTAACTCCTTTTATATAAAGGGCAGCAAAACTATCTGACTTGTATTTTGGTGTAAGTCTGTGCTTGCTGAATAGCTCCAGGAGGGTTCATCAGCTGCACTGCTAGCTTTTCTGACCACGACAGCAAGAAGACAAGTGCTTCTCTCTTTGGTTGCTGCTTCTCCGAGGCTCTTCATAGAAACAAGGAGAAGGAACTAGATTTTGCCACATAGTGTCCTACAGCTCCAAACAAGTAGAAACCCCATTTTGGAATTCTTCAACACACACAGCTCAGCCCAGCCCATGTGTCTGATATACAAGGCAAGGCAAATCAAAGACATCCTGCAGTGCTCTTTTGATCTAAATTCCAGAAGTTATTTAGAAGTAACTATATAGTGAACATTTTTCACAAACTATTCAATAAAAGTTGCTTGTAAAGAAATTAACACATGATACTGTTTCGGAATCTGACTTCTGATGCTACAAATATATTTGGAGAAATTCAGTTGTACAGTTTTGATGTAAGATGTGTTATTGATTACATACACAGGCCTTTATATTAATTTTAAAATGCACAGACACTTGTATAGCTGTATATGCATTAAAAGCGATGTTTTGTATGCTCCATGGATTACTGATAACTCTGCAAATAAGCAACATTATTGTAATGTTTTTGTTTTGTCTTTTGATTGCAATCAGTTGTTCATCTTTTTCATTTTCTGTTGGAGCAGCACATATTAGACCTAATAAATACTTCCATCCAGTAACAGGCAACATCCACTGTAGGTAGATTTAATTTGTGCTGTCAGAAGCAATACTGCACCAAATGAAAGATTCCTCCATGCATTTTTGAAGCATGAGAATGACTGCTATGCAGCTGAGTTTAAGAACAAGCTCTCTACATAACACTTCCTCAATCAGTTTTTTTTAATTTTGTAAGAAATACTTCACTTTTTAAGGACTTAACTTACCATATGAATAATTTGCTTTTCATTTACAAATGAGAATGTTTCCCTTAACATACAGAAGACTACCTGGGAAAGTAAACAATGCATTGGGGAAAAAAGATTTACAGAACTTCCCTTGAACCCATGATTTATCTATTTCACCTTGGCAAGTCTCCTATTTACAAAGGACATACTTTTCCAAGGCTCGCACGATCACCTGTAACATTTTCTTTCACTCTTTCTACTCTATTTTTCATTCTTCCAGACAGAATTAATTGTATAACATTAATCAAACTAATACTTGAATGAATATCTTTCCTACCTTTGAAGAAGCATTCAGATTTTTTTTCTTTTTACATCTAGATAATTTATTAGTTCCTAACTTAGCAGCGGGTATAACTTGTTACCTGTGCTGTGCATAAATAAGTTTGGAAAAAGTTGTAGATACCAGCTCCAGAGAACAGTAGAGCAAAGCTGGCTGCCTTCCTCAGTAAAAGTGAAAGATTATTTCAGTAAGTAGGTTGCAAGTATCTGCAGCACTGATTTGCACCAACAACCATCTCCATATAGATAGCACATAGGCACATGTGCCAGGCTTCTTCCTGTGGCAGCCCATGAGCCCAACTTTGTCCACGAGACAGTCCTGTTGACTATTTCACTGCTTATGCAAAGCTAAAGCTGGGCAAATCTATGTAAACACTCACTGAACTGCCACTTTCATTTCAAGGCTCAGCCTCTGGCCTACAGAGTGCGTATTTTCATTCCCCTCTGCTTGTCTTCCAAAGACAGTTAGAGTCCTGCACTATGCTCTGCATTTCCCTTCTCACAAGTCAATTTTCCTGTTTCAGCTCTGTTTTCCAGTCACTTTACAACAGAAGTGATACCGCCTTAGACTCTCTAGCACGAACACAAGAGTGTTACTTATGCTCCCATTTATGTCACACCTGAATTGGACCAATTGTATCTGTTAATTCTTATATGCTGTTTTGGGAACATTCACCTACTTTGCTGAGTTCAAGCAGCCTCTGTAAAGTACCCACTGTAGAGATGCTTCATTCACCTTTCAAGCAGACATTTCCCACCACTCCTTCACCAACACATTTTGCCTCTCTATAATAAATGACTTTTGACAGAGCCAGTTCTCGTTTTACAGGTAACTAAGCAAAGAAAGATCTAAGAGGCAGAGAAAAAAAACAGTTGTACAGTGTCATCAATGGGGATAACAGTGTGTAATAAAGCATTGAGGATTTCTGTAAGTGTCCAACCTAGCTTCCATAGAGGAAGAAGTAGTCCATGGGAAATGCATGGCCAAATCCAGCTTCACACAGTTCTCTTCTGTATGACTCTGTCTCCAGCTTTGCAAGTATCACAGGAGGAATTAATGAATCATTTACTGTAAGACTTGATCTACCATCCCTTTGTCCTCTGATGTTATTACATGCTATACTCAGTGGCAAGGGAAATATTTCTGTGCTGGAGCATAATTTTTTAATGAGTTATGTGTTTGTGGTCCAACAGTATGTTTTGGCTAATTGATTCAAGAGGAAAATGAAAGGTTTCAGTTTTTAATATTGTATCTTGAATCACTATTCTTCAACCATAATGAGTCAGGTTTGTGATGTTTTCCCTAACTCCCTGTGTCTAATTGTCAATTTTATATTTGACTGCTGTTATGTTTATGTAAGTGTATGTATGTGTGTGTGCATGTGTGTATGCATTTATGTATAAAAATAAATACTGTTCTTAATACTTGTGGTGTTAGCCTAGATTACCAGATTATCAACATATGATTTTTTTGAATAGCATGGTATTTCAGATGTTTAAAATTATCACAGAATGGCTGAGGTTGGAAGGGTCATTTAGTTCAACCACCCTGCTTTAGCAGGGACTCCTAGAACACGTGAACTAGGATTTTGTCTAGATAGTTTTCTAATATGTCCAGGGAGAGAGATTCCACAAACTCTCTGGGCAACCTGTTCCAGTGTTCAGTCACCCCCACAGTAAAGATGTTCTTCCTCATGTTCAGGTGGAACTTCCTATGCTGCATTTTTGTTCTTGAATAGAAATCTTAGGCACAATGGTGGCATTTTTATAGCTCTACTAGTCTTGTCACTTGTGTAAAGAGATGGTATCAACTTTAATGTTACTTGGAGGAGGGATTTACTATATATTAGTAGGTTTTTGATAAAAACAGTCATACTTTTTCTTAAGCCATAATTTTACATATTTTAAGACTCCAGAAACCAAGCATAGACTCATTAGAACACCCTTCAGTGAAAGTGCACGTGATAAGCATTTTATATGGCCAAGCCCAAGGTAAAAGGTTTTCCGCGGCTGTCCGCAAAGGTTTTTGAGGCTACTGTTTATCCTGTGGAGGGACTTTCTTCCACCAGAAAATGCTTTATATTTTTCACTGATTTATGGTTGCGAAGACTGTAGCAAGTAACCTGTAGCAAGACTGCACCCTGACACTGGCTTTATTTATCCTGAAGGGGCAGAATCACAACTGGGTTAATTACACTTGAATCCAAGTGCTCTGATGTGCAAAGAGAACGTTTAGGTTCTTTGTTCAGTCATTCTTTGGAAAAATCACATCAAGCTGTTAATGGTAAGAAACAGTATAAAATACAGCTATTTGTTTCACAAAATGGTGAGAGAGTACATGTTACGTGCTTTGATCCTGTGGCTTGCTGAGATCATCACGGTCACCTATTTGATCATTAAAAACCTTTTTTTAGATACCTTAGCTTCCCCTTGAAGATCTCTTGTGCAAGCTGTAGTGAAATTTCATCTTGTACAGTTAGTAGCAGGTTCACAGCCCAAGGTCACATTTTATGTTTGAAGGCTAAGATATAGGTGGATAATAAGACATTACATTTAATGAGATGGGCCCAGTAGGGCAATTAGGAGTTGACTGTAGAGCACATATTTCCTCCAGGTTCTCATGAGTGTTTCTTTAGAGGTTCGAAAAGCAGCAGTGCCAGGGAAATGGATGCACAAAGAATGAAAAGAATAATGTGGAAGATTTTCAAAGAGCTAGAGGAGACTCAGGAGCTTATTCACTGGAAACATCAATTCAGTGAAAATCAAAGAGAGACAGGGGCCTAATTCATCTTTCTGTCTTTAAAAACCTCTCATGATAATGCAAAAAAAATAACTGAAAGTCCAAAACACTTACTACTTACTAAAAAAAAAAAAATTTGGGAGAAATAAAATAATTTGCTGGAGTTTGTTAGTAAATAATTTTCTATGGGAAATATTTTAGATTCACAATGATGAGAATGATGTCTGGCCTTTGTGTTAGGTTTGCATGGTAAGGTTTAATAGTGAGGGGGTACAGGGGTGGCCTTTTGATGCGAAGCTGCCAGAAGCTTCTCCCATGTCTGACACAGCCAATGCCAGACAGCTCCAAGAGAGACCCATTTCTGGCCAAGGCCGTGCCCATCAGCAACAGTGGAAGCGTCTCTGTGAGAACATATTTAAGAAGGGGAAAAAAAACCTGTGCAACAGCAGCTGGACAGAGGACTGAGTATATGTGAGAGAAACAACTCTGCAAGCACCAAGACCAGTGAAGGAGGGGGAGGAGGTGTTCCAGGTGCCTGAGCAGAGAATCTCCTGCAGCCTATGGTGAAGATCATGGTGATGCAGACTGTGACCCTGCAGCCCATGGAGGTCCAGGGTGGAGCAGATGTCCACCTGCAGCCCATGGAGGACCCCATGCTAAAGCAGATGGATGCCCGAAGAAGGCTGTGACCTCATGGGAAGCCCGCATTGGAGCAGGCTCCTGGCAGGACCTGTGGCTCTGTGGAGAGAGGAGACCACGCTGGAGCAGGTTTGCTGGCAGGACTTGTGACTCTGGGGGGGACCTCCTAGAGCAGTCCATGAAGAACCATAGCCCATGGGAAGGACTCACATTGGAGAAGTTCATGGAAGACTGTCTCCCATGGGAAGGATGACATGCTGGAGCAGGGAAAGAGTGTGAGGAGTCCTTCCACTGAGGAGTGAAGGAGCAGCAGAAACAACAAGTGACAAACTGACCACAACCCTCGTTCCCCATCCCCCTGTGATGCTCAAGAAGAGAAGGGAGAGAAAATCAGGAGTAAAGTTAAGAGTGGGAAAAGGGAGGGGTCAGGGGAAGGTGTTTTAAGATTTGGGATATTTTTCCTTATTATCTTGTTCTGATTTGATTGGTAACAATCAATTTTTGTGTCCATATTGGTAACTGCTGAGTGATCTCCCTGTTCTTATCTCAACCCACAAGCCTTTTGTTCTATTTTCTCTCCCCTGTCCAGTTGAGGAGGCTGAGTGATGGAGTGGCTTTGGTGGGCACCATACCTTATAATCTTATAGAATATAAAATTGTCTATGATATCACCTCCTGAAAACTGTAAGTGTAAATGCCTGTAGTCGCACTAGCTAGAGAACAGACTGTAGGCTGGGCTGCTTCAAAAGGAAGGTTTTGAGCGGCTTGTGAAGAGTTATGGAAAAAAAGCACTGCATTGTTCTGGTATAGCAAAGAACCTGCCTTGCAAAGATTTTCAGTGTTTATCTTCTGATACACAACTAAACTGTTCCTTTCAAGAAGTGATACTGACTTTAGATAGAAATACAATCTTAAAAAATATTTTATAAGAAATGCCATGTATCAAGCTATCATATTGAGAGCATCAATAGCCAAGTCACATAGGTAAAGAAGTCTGCTGTGAAGGATTTCAGCACAGAATTGCTCGTACTACAATAACATCCCAGTGTGACAGAGTAGCTAAACCAGAGAAGAGTTTGGTTCAAAAGACACTGTGAAGAGCAATGTCCATTGTAGAATGTGGTCTCTGTGTACTATATTAAGCTTAATATATGAACACCTGAATCCATATCCTCACCACTGGATCACTGGAGAGATTGTTTCACATCCTTAAATTACCATCTAGGTGGACAGAATGACTGTTCTGCATGAGTGACTTTACCCTTCAAAATCTTGGGAATTGTGGAAGTTCAAAGGCAGTTTTCACCATATGATTCCCATCTCCTCCCAAAAAAGAGTAACTTATTTGAGACACACAGGTAGTATAAAAGTTAGATTCTCCGAACCAAAGCATCCCATTGCAGCAAAGTTTACTTTGAAAGATTAACAGAATCAATACTTCTGCTCAGGCTTCCCCTGTTTGGAATTGCTATCAGGGGACCTCAGTCATTCTGAGGAAACACCTCCAAAAGTTCATGAGTTCATGAATGAATATCAAAGAAGCCAAAGTAATAAAAAATAAAAAAAAAAAAAAAAGGAAGCTGAGAAAATTATGTTTAGAAGGTTTAGAAGGTACTCCTCTGCTCTCTGGAGTTAATCTTAAAATACAGATGGTGCATTATGTGCTCGAAGAATGTATAAGTGGAAGAAGTTTTGCAGATAGAGATAGATAGATAGATAGATA
The DNA here is from genome assembly GCA_907165065.1 of Caprimulgus europaeus. Next base: position 68,584,447 of record OU015525.1, read on the forward strand.
TATAGATATATATATCTGCAATATCCTTTCAGTCAAGTAAATACAAATATAAATGCCATAAACAATATATATTCCTGATGGAAATATATAGAGAAGCCTTTTACCTTTTAAGAGTCTCTTTTTTTCAGGGAGATCCAACAGAGCGCAAGAGCTCAAGATTACCTTTTTTTAGACATGTGGTGGAAAAAACAATGGTGGTTACTAAAAGGAACAGAGCATTTTCACTGGAATCTCTTGCTGAATGAGAATATGACTGAATTACTGGCTGACACAACCAAGAAATCTCAGAGGGAGAAAAGACTGGTCACCCTTTAACTGAGCATTCAAGACAAGGTATATTCAGGCAATAAATGTAGCTCCATGACAGGTTTGCTGTACTGGTAGCCACCTTAAGAGTATTATTATCCCTTTATAAGGCTAAAGGCTCAGTGACATATCAAATAGGTCTGGGAGAAGGAGGAAGAGGTGTTATCACAGTGTGCAAGGCATCAAAGCTAAGACAATAAAGTTCTTGGCAAAGAACTTGTACAAATCTCTGTTGATTGTGCAAGAATTTGTTAGCTGACACACTTCTGTTGCTAAACTCTGTGGGCTTTTGGAAGGTTAAATTGCTTCATACTTTTGAACAGAGAAAGCCATAGCGAATCCTCTTTGTTCTGTGCCACTTAGCACTTGGGTAGCTAGAGAGAGGCTTTCACAACTCTGTGTGACTTTTAGCCATTATTTAGATGTTCCTATTGCTTTCCACCCGGAGTGGTTACAGACAATGGCATAACATTGTTGAGGGCTGAAGGCAACCTAGAGACCTGAGAATGGACAAGAATACAGGTGACTGGTTTCCTGTACGGTCACCTGTAAGAGAAGGAATGGTCCTTTCCATCTCATTTGCATTCCAGGAAAAAAAAAAAGTGATTAAGTTGTAAATGGTAAATTTGCCATTTCTTTTCTATGTAATTCAACATGGTTGTTTTATAAAATGAGACTTAGAACTAACTCTGAAAAAAAAAAAAAATACATCCTTTGGTTGACAGTCCCATGTAGATCAAATAAAGTGTTCTTCTAAGTCCCAGACTTTTCAGAAGATAAAAACTTCACAATGAAGTCTGTGAGTAACAAATGCTATATACAACAACAAAGGTACAAATCACTTAGCTGTGTAAAGAGGCAAAGGGGGAAGTGAATATTGACCAGGCATTCCCAGAACTGTTCTTAAACAAAGAAGAATTGATTTGGCTCCCAGTTACAGTGGTCTGACAGGAACAAAACTACTGAATTTAAGTCCTCAGCTACCTCAGGGGAACAAAACAAAAGTCCTTCTGTCTTACAAGCACTGTCCTCAAACTATTCATTTTCTGCACCTGCCTTTCAAGGCACCAGGTCTACTCGATACAAATGCACACTCTTTTCAGACTGTTCTCAGCCCAATGGATCAACACATCTATTGATGGGCATTTCTCTGTTTTGGTTCCTGTTTCTGAGGAAAAAAAAAAAAAATCTACTTGTGTTTTCCCAAGCAGCCACAGCACTCACATACACCAGTTGCCAATGGTTACCCTGGCAGGATTTAAGAGTGGTCTTTTGCCATCTTACCTTATCACACCATTTTATGTCAAAGTCCACATAATGTACCTTCCTGAGCAACACCAATCTGCAGGGCTATGAGCTGCTATTTAACAACCGCAGAGCTCAGGATATTTTCCTCTGATGCACTCTGTTATCTGTGTATTCCTTTCAAAATGGAGCACAATGCACAGCACAGATCTATAATTATTTAGCAAGATTAAAGAATATCTTTAAGGCACTTTATAGAGTTACAAACAAATAAATATCGGCTCCTCCAAGTTTTCTACTTGGACCAGAGGCTAGCAGATTTACAGTCATTGAACAGCACACTTCTCACCTAAATTCAGTGAGATTATTTATAATATAACATTTTTCTGCCAGAGTAAATTTTCCAAATGCAGCCCCTGGGTTTTAGCTGTTGAATAGACTTTTCTGTTCTTCACTTCAGAGACCTACACCTAGAATAAAGGACTGCTTTCATTTTCTTCAATAAAACTGTAATGTTATTCAATGTAGGCGATTCAAATCTGACCGTAGAAGAAATTTTCACAGATGTGCAGTAACAACAATTATTGTTATTTCTATTATTTTTTATTGGCTTAAACATTACCCAAAACTGAGGCCTTTATAATGTTGTTTCTACTAAAGTAAGAAGCAGATTATAATTATTTTGATTAAGTGTAATGCTGCTTTCACACATATACATAAAAGGGAAAAAGATAATAAAAGGCAACAAGTTCTATTTCTCTGAATGCAGCAGAAAGAAAAGAAAAAAAAAAAAAAGCAAAAACAAACAATCAGGGTTTTCTTCTGATCAAGTTTTCTATTACAAAAAGCCCCGTGCCCAAGAAGTCCTCCCTCTTCCTTCTTTTCATGGTCACACTCACAGATTCCCAGACCTGCTTCTTACGTAGCCTGCAGCTGGCATTTCTGCTACCAAGCTCAAGCTACAGTCTGGGTAGTTTCTCTCTAAAGTTTAATTCTGCCAAAAGCCTCAGATCAAGCCTTCAACTAGTACTGTTTAGCTGCATGCAGGGGCTATTTATTCTTGCTTTCACTGAAAAGTATCGATTTGTACACCCATGGATTAGTGCATAGGTGCACTAGTGCCCTTGGATCCGAGATTGCCTGCCTAATGGCTGGGGTACTGCCATGAATTCGCTCCAAAGTTACCCTCTAGCTGTCCACATCTTCTAGGATCACCTGCATAATCCTGAAAGAACTAGTCTGAACAAAAAAAAAAATGCCTGCTTTTGAAACATACTCTTGTTCACCTTTGTCCTCTCTAGAGAGAAAGAACTTTCCCAGGTTTCTAAGACTCTTCTAGTTTTGTTTATCCTAGCAACTCTTGACATTTTCTGTTGGTTCTTTCTTCCTGCTGCATAACGTAGTTGACTGTTTTAATCCAGTTTTATAGACATAGTGCTGTCATTAAGTATTTTATTTTAGCGAAGATTTTACCATCTGTAGTTATAGTATTTACTACCCAAATATTTCATTCTTTGGTTGTAGCATGTTTCAGTGCGTATGTGTTTGTTTTCATGTCTCACAGAAGACACCTGATACCCCGCAAAATTTCACGCATATTTTTGCCATCAGTTTTCATTTTGCCATGTTCACACATGGACACAAAGAATAATCTAAAATTATCAATTAAATTATTTTAAATTAAATTTTCTTATTTTCTACACAGATAATATAACATATATATCTATTATAGAAAAATATTTTTGTATACAGTCCATGAGCCTACATCCTCTAGGTAATGTTAAAAGTCCACACAATGTTCCCTAATGTCCAAACATGGAATTGAAGGATACATAAAACTGCTTGCCATCAAAGAACTCGTTACATTGCACACATCAGTAAGGACATTCATGTGAATTTTTTATTCACACAAGTGAAAGAAACATGATATGTGAAGAACCAATGTAAATACTAGAGGGGAAAAACCCAACCATCACACAGCTAAAAAGACCCTCTACCATTCAAAAACCCACATTTTATTTTCAAAGAAATTTCTAGAGTTACTATGTCTACCAGCCAGGAGCAAAACCCCAGCTCCGAAACCAGAGGAAATGTAGACAGTGAAAAAGAAAAAAAATACCTGTACTTTACTATACTTCATAATCCCTTTTCGGAAAGGAAGGTGAGGTTCAGATGTGCAGATTTTTGTTATGTTTATCACCAAGTAATCTTTTAGGCACTTAAAGACATTATTTCTTAAGTTTGAAAAAAACAAAAACAAAAAACCCCTTATATCTTTGCTTCACTATTACTGTATGTTGTACTACATTATTTAACAATTGACAGCAAAGGGAATTGCTAAAAATACTGGAACAGATTGTCTAGAGAGGCTGTGGGATCTCCATCTGTGGAGATATTCAAAACACAATTGGACAGGGTCCTGGGTGACCTGCTCTAGCTGAGCCTGCTGGAAGAGGTAGGGTGAACTGGATAATCTAAAGAGGTTCCTTCTAACCTCAATGATTCTGTGAAATGAAAGTATGTATGTTTACTGCTCTAAGCCATGTTCAGTCCTTTAATGCTGCCTTTTTTTTTTTTTTTGACATAAGCAGAACAGAAGACTGCTTTTGCACTTAAAATTAGACAAGCAATTAAACAATTCGATCCTCATATCTCATTTCAGTGGAGAGATTTGACCTGCTGATGCATGGAAAAATCCCAAGCTATAATAGCCCCTTCAAAAATAATTCTTGTTAGCTGCACATTAGATATGATTAATAATTAAACACGGAAAATTTTATTCTTAAAATTACCAATAATGCATGAATGCCTATGTATAGATACGTACTGACATAAATGTATATATATTGGGTCCTACTGCCCTGTGTGGCTGCAAACAACAGAAACCAAAAAATATTCATTTGGAGGGAACTTTAACAGCTTAGACTAAACACTGAAAGGTGGGTGAGATAAACCCAAAATTAACACACTGCAGTCAGGTACTCCTTCTAAATATTAACAGAATGGACTGAATTCTGTAACTCATATATTGAGCTGCAGTTGTGCAACAACGCTCATTTCACTCCAGAATCTGCCTGTATAAACAAAGGCAGTTTGTCTAGTTCATAAGAGCCCCAACATACTGTCTCCTTCCCAGAGCTGTCTAAACACAAAAAAAACATGCTATGGAGCTTAGTGGAAAATGCCTTCTGGCCCATATGGATTACCATTTGAATTGAATAATTTGCCAATCTAGCAGTACAAAAGTAGGAGGACACAGTAGTATAAGTTATATTTGGATTTTTGTTTATACTGTAAGTACTGAGGCTCTTGTTTGCTTATTTTATTAGTGGAAAGCAGCACTGTTGTTACAGTGTAAAATTAAAAAAAAAAAATCTTCCCTAAATGGAAAGACTTTCAAGAAGTAAGCCAAGTATGTCCATCAGTGCCAACAGTATAAATACCAGAAAGAGTGACAGGTAGTCCACATGCACTCAAAAACAGAAATGAAAAGGCCAGTTACACGTGCTTATCTGTGCTAGTCACATCCACACCTATTAGCTTGCAAGACCTTCAGATAATCGGTCGGTAATGAAATTAGTACGGGGAGGAAAAAAACCAGATGAACAGAATGGTAAAGAGATGGAACACTAGCAAAATATCATTCCCTGCTCATGTAAATGGGAATAGGACATTTTAAATTGAGCCTTACAAGGTGGCTTAAATAATTTCAGGAATAAATATCTTTCTATTGTATCAGCTTCTCAGGGTCACCATTTGTTAGGTTTTTTACTCCCCTAACTCCCTTTCCACCTCCCCTTTCCTACTCCCCATCATTGTCAGCATTTCCGTCTTGGCAATATCAGAGTAAAGACAGAAGGCACTGAAACAAGAGAATCACATAGAGGAGATTGTTTTGGCAGGGCTATGCAGGGCTGGCTTACTAATCCAGCACATGCAAGGTATTATTGACTTGTATTCTATTAACAAATATTAGCAGACTGAAAAACGTCCCATGCCAAAGCCATGCACTGCTGAGCTCCAAGTGAAGTTCTGTCTTACAGCCTCCACCTTTCACTTCCACTCTGTGAAACGAGATATAAAAGGAGAGGTCACAGTTTTTGTTTGCCCAATTACAACTTTAAAAAAGGCAACATGCATATAGAGGCAGTGTGCTCAGTAATTTGACCAGCCAAGCCTGACTGACATACGTGTTCTCCCAAACTGTGATTTAAGTTACAGGTCATCTATGTATCAAAGGGGAGCTTTGCTTTCTTCTGTAACAGCTGTGGAATGAAAGTATTGATTGACAATGCAATTTTAAACAGATACATAAACAAAGCACTTAATTCCTCTAGGCTCCTTGAAAAATTCCATCTGAACATATTCTTGTGGAGGAATCTTTCCATGATTACATTTGAGGGATTTTTCCATTGAGGTTTCTGAGTTCACTCAAGGCAGAAAATATGGCCCTGAATCTTTGTAGTCACAAAGTTTTACAGTGATTCAGAAGCACCAGTTTCACAAACTTGTGTCATGATGTCAATATTCATGAACAAAATCGGCCTGCTGGTACTTTCAAAATGATAAAAAACTCCGTCTTTGGTGACTTTTTCAAACATCATCACACTAGCATTTTGTTCAAGTAGGCTATTCTTTGGTGAATCTAAAGGCTAATGTAAGACTTCCAGAACGGATCTTCAGATCTTCATGCATTTATTGAGTAACACCATACAGGTAAGACAAAAATTTAATGAAATATTTAAATAAAGTTATATTATAAAATTAACATCTGACATTTTGTAAAAAAATATAAGCTGCTCAGTAGTACATACATGCTGTGTATTATGCTTGGACTAGCAGAGAGTGAGAGAAAAGAAATGTCAATTGTCACTTCATTCGGCTTTATTCTTTAAATTCCCCTCTCTTAAAGCATGGTGGGCACACAAATTTTCTATTGTAAAAGTTCTGTTAAAGTTGCTTTATTAAACACTTAAAATTTCCAGGAAATATTGTTCTGGATAGATACTACAGTAATTTCTGTTATGCCTGGAGAATGTATTCTGTAGCTTTAAAGAAGATAGTATTCATCTAGCTATTTATGAAGAATATATGACAGACTTTTGTGGGATTAAATTTGCTCACCATACTAGCAGAATTCATGGTAGCTCAAAAACTGTTAGTCAGTCTTTCCTGTGCAGAAACAACAAAAAACCCCCTACAAATAGAAAAAGAAATTAAAAAAAAGAAAAGGAAACAGGACATGCATTGTGCAACTGAATTTCCACACCATGCTTATTCTAGTCTTCGCCTTTTACCAATGTCTCAGGAAGAGATGATCAACAGAGATTTAAGATGCAACCATCAACTTGTTGAATCATCTCTTTTCCCACTTCTCCTGGATGTTAATCTTCCTGTAGCAATGCTGCCTGATCTTTAGAGGCTTCAGATGACAGCCTGGTATAGTAATGTAACAGCAATTGAAGCAGATATGTTGGACTGTGATTTGCAGTGTTTAAGAAGCTGACACATGCTCCCTTCTGTTATTTCTGCTACAGGGCTCTTGTCCACTGGAGGATGGATGGCACAGACCATAGGATGCTATAACCTTCTACACTGTTGAAGGAAGATTTGGTAGTGCTTGATCTACTTGTGACCTTATTAGATTTGTCATTTTAAGCATTAAAACCAACAGATGGACCAATTGTATCTCAGTTTGTGATGGTAATCTTCAAAAAGATGAAAAGTCCCACACCTTGAGAAAGCCACAGTCTGTTGGTAAAGGCTTGAGCAAGTACTTACAAATAGGTTACGCTTTGGTCTCTATCAATTACTTGAGGAGCTGTGTTTGCTTGAATGTGTTATAGTTTGCTGCTGGCACAGATCAACATGAAATTACGACTTCTCAGAAAGTAAAAAAGTTCAGGATGAACTAAGCTCACAGAACACATCAAATTCACACTGACTGAAATTTTTCCCAATCTCTGCCAAAGACATTGACCCACTGACAACATCAACACCAACTAGTCTACAGTTCTTAGCATCGTCTTATCTTCAGTCATACAACCTTTTATTTTTAAAGAGGTATTTGGAGCTGATTTTTTTGTTATCTATATGGCACTAAAGACCATTCACATTCAGTAAAAGAAAACCGCAACACAAAATACTATAAACACAAAGCAAGCTGTGTGCATATAAAAGTGCTATTTTACTGTTAGATAGACTGAAAGACCAGCCCACAGAGGAAAATAAAGACATTCCTCAAAATGTCACAGTGATTTTTTGAAGATAAAATTTTCAATGCAATGTATAGCATCGTGTGATGGCTAACTGCTGTACAGGGAAAAGCAAAGAGGAAAAAAAAGAATAAGAAACTTTTTTTTTTTTAATATGATTTGATTAGTCTCAATGGACTATCTGAGGACATCATATTAGAAAGATATTTAGGTTTTTTTGCAACATGAAACTAATGCTGTGTTGCAAAAATAGTCAGCATCTTTAAACTACACTGCAGAGAAACCTACAGTAGCTTGGCCATCTGTTTTAACTGAAAGGTACCACTGGGTACTGTTGGGTACTGCACTATTGAGAATTCATAGAAGAACAGTATATTGAAAAGATAAAAAATGAGTCAAAGGATCACAACAAAAAGCTCACACTTTTTGTTAAAATGTTTACCCTCTTTGGGATATCACATCCTAAATAACATTGCAACTTCTCTTCATTACATGCTGAGAATTATTTTCTTTTTGGATTATTTTTCTGCAAGTCAGCAGGAATAAAGGAATTTGTCACTCAATTCTTTTTTTCTTGTCTCTCTGCAAAGTGGTTCAGTGCCTGTGTAGCTGTGCCACTCACAAAAACTCAAGAAACAAGGCATAAATCTGCTTGTTTGATTTAGTGGGTCAGAGTTTGGTTCAAAAAGGAAAAGAAAACCTTCACAGCTCATCTATTTTATTTTAAATAATTCAATCTTTCAAGCATTATATTCCACTCACTTGCTCTAATCCATTCATTTGCTTTTCTTATTTTTATTGCTTATGAATGTAATAATCATGAACTAAGCTGATATGAAAGCCCCAGTGAATGAAATCGACTGGTTGGGTTTTGTATCAGTGTTCAGTGCAACATCCTCTTGTTATCCGTACGGGACACATCAACAACAGTGACAGCAACAGATTGCACTATCACCGTGACCAGTCCAAATCTAGCAAGAACTGGATCTGCTTCAATTATGCCTTTTGCCTTTTGGCATCATTTAACAAACGAAGTATCACTTAGCTATGCAAAATAATGATAAATTCTTCCTGATTGTTCTTTCCATAGCCATTTGCTATCACAGAGGTAAATACTTGGGCCAGATATCAGGGAAACGGGTAACATCAAAGAAAAGGGAAATCAGGCTCCCACCTCTGAGCACAGTGGAGAATTCAGCCCCATAGCACGCAGTTATGCTGACAGGTCCCAGCAGGAAGGCTAGCAAGGGAACCAGTTAGTGCTAGGCTTAATACCCTTTCTGTGGCCTGGATATTTCTCTGTTAGGATCAGGGAGAACTGTGCCAGATCCCACAGGCCCACTTTTCAGAAGAACTGAGCACCTCGCACTTGATGCTCCTGAAGTCCGAAGCAAGTTCACCCTTTTAGCTTCCAGCTGTGTGAAGGACTCTTGCATTTAAGCTGTTAAACAAAGGGCTTCACTCTGCTTCAATTACAGCGACTGTATACCCACTGAAACTACTCCCCTGGTCTGAGGGGAGAACAAGGCTCACTTGTTCACCTTTCAACTCAAAAGTATGTTTTTTCCTGAGGTATGGAGTACATTTTCAAGGGTTGAGCGCAGCTGTGTCATTGATCAGAGGCTATACTGAAGAAATTAAAACCTAATTCTCATCTAGTGATGAGGAGGCACATGCCACAGAAAGCAATGTTAATAGGTAGCATGGATGGTGTATGTCCAGCTTAGAAAGAGCCATGGAAAGGTTAACATTTTCAGCCATCAGACCATTCACCATCACTACAACATTTTTACAAGCCCACGATCCATATTCAATAAGAAAGGCATGCTCTCCCCAGCATTTTGCAAACATGGCCAGCAGTTTGATGACTGTGAGGCTATCTACAAATTGCTACCTTTCATTTTTGTTTAGACAAAAAATATGGCTTCCTTTTCTAAATTGATTTAAAATAAAAAGATTTTGTGCAGCATTACCTTATTCAAATGATGTCTTAACTGCAAGTCTTTTGATGCACTATAATCTCTCTGAGAGTACTTTATAATGTAAATGATGAAAAATCTCTATCCGTTTCTAAGAAATAGCTGGTGTAAGGTTTCCATTAACACTTGATAGATAAATGAAGTTTCAAAGTCTTCATTATTCTGATCAGAGGACACATCATATTTACATTCAGATAATCCTGAATGGAAAGCTTACTTGCACAGAAAAATAATCTGGGTCATCAGAGTTAGCTGTATGCTTGCAATTTATATCCCTCAGTGAACATAAATAATGCTCACAATATATTCAGGAGAGGTATCGAAAACAATACAGTGGAAGGCAGAAGAAAAAAGCAGTGCATTCATTAAAGATGGATGGCAGTTGCATCCTCATCTAGGTGACAACACTTACACTCTTTCCCTCCATTTAAGTCTGAGAATGAAAAAAAAAAAAAAGGTATAGCTTCCAAACAGAGTCCTCTTACCAGTATTATGGATCTTACCTTATCATCTGATAACATAAGAGGTAACCTCATCTTGGTAGCTGGCTTGACCTGTCTTGTAAAATGAATCCCTGACTGACTGAAGACACTGGATATCTGGTAAGATCACTGCACTTAGTCATGGAGCTGCAGGGGATCAATATCCTCACAGCAAACACACTGTGGGGCAGCAGGAAAATTCTGTTCTGGTGGTCCAATACAGAGCATGAAAGGATTAAAATAGGAGTGAGAAATGGCTGGCAGTAAAACAAACCATATAGTGTTAGAGAGTACCAAGGTGGTTTTGGAAGCTCTTGCACAAGGGACAAATAAATCTAGGGGCAAACTAATCCAAATTGTTACGTCTCCTGCAGCTGGTATTAATTGTCATGTCCAAAAAGAAGCAGCTTTTGCCAATGTGTGGGCCAGGACCTCACCACAATGAGAGAACTGTATCACAGTAACAATAATTTTCATGTGTACACAAGAGCTCGAGTCCAAAGGGGGTTTAGGACACCAAAGATGAACAGAGGGGCATGTACAGTTTTGCGTAACTGAAATCAGCCAACTTTTTCTTCCCCATGCATGCAGCATGGAAGCTTAATTTCAAACAGATCTGCATTAATGGCAGCTCTTTAATTAACACAAGATGTGGAAGCTTTAACAATCAAGTCATGAGAGAGAAACACAAATCAAATCCGGTGACTCAGTGAGTTGCAACACACTGAGAATAAAGATTTACTTCCTCTAGCATACTTTCACCTTTGCTTTTTTCCTTTTATTTTTTCTCATCCCTATCTCCAAAATAATCTGGACACATTGTTACTAGCCCTGACATTAATGTCATGTTGAAAACTGGCAAATGAAACTTGGGGCACCCTAATGAAATAAAATACTGCTATCCAGAGATGAATAACCCTTCTTTCCAAGGTGCACTTGAACCCTTATGTCACTCGATGCTGCATAAAAAATAAATGGCATCCTAAAAGCGAGTGCCTCATACTATATAAGGAAACCAAGTGATACGCTATACAAAGTCTATTATCTCTCTAAACTTTCAAGATTATGTGTATCAAGTGTCTTGAGAAGCCTTATAAAACCAGCTCTCACACTTACTATAGATCTGGCAATACAGCAGGTCCCAAACATTTAAGTCTTTTTTGTTTATTCTTGATGAAGCTGCGGACTAAATTGTCAGTATTGCACTTCTTTTCTACCCTTATTCCTGAGAATACTTTTAGAATGAAGAGGTCTCCTAAGAATAAATATTTACAGGCAAGGGAGAGCTCAAAATTTTCGAAACCTGTTATATTAAGTATCTAAAATTATCAATAGTGAGTAAGTAAATAACATGCACTGCTCTTTAAGTTTGGAAACCTGGGAGTACATCTCCCTTGTGTCTGCAAAACTCTCACATACTGCTATGAGAGGACCTTCTTGCTGGTATCTATCTGTAGTCACCAGAAGTCACCACACTTCCATGGGAGTGGAATTATAGTCTCAGTCAACAGTTACAGTTCGTGGTTATGCTCTCAGAAGTAGCAAGGAGATTAGTTGACCTCCAAAATCCACCCACAGACAGACTGCCCAAGCCAATCCATATTCTGGGTCCTGCACACTCTGGAGGGAATATTCCTGTGGTGGTTTCACTTGGCTAGCACCTGGCTGGCAGTCAAGCACAGCTGCTTGCTCACTTCTGCCACCAGGAGATAGGGGAGAGAATTGGGGGGCAAGGGTAAGAAGACTTGGAGGTTGAGAGTAGAACTATTTAATAATTGAAATAAAACTTACAATAATACTGATATTAAAATTATTATTATTAATAATAATAATAATATGCAGATGAGTGATACACAGTGCAACTGCTCACCACCCGCCAACCAAGCCCAGCCCGTTCACAGATAACGATCCTGGAGAAGCGACAATCTCAAACCAAGACCACAATCCCAGAAGAATGAGAGCCCAAAAGAAAGCCAGAGAAAGACAGAGGAGCAAAAGACCCTCACTAATATACTGGACATGATGTTCTGTGATATGGAATATCCCATTGGCATACCCAAATGACAATTTAGCTTATTCATTTAAATATTCCTCACCCCTTTTCACTTCTAGCAACAGAAATGAGCGTTGTTATATTATCAGCATTTCTCTCATAACAAATCCCATGCTGAAACCAAAGCACAGCACTACTCTAGCTACTAAAAGAAACCTAGCTCTGTTCCAGCTAAAACCAAGGACAATTCCTCAGGAAATATCTGGGACTTTGTCTAAAAGATCACTATCTATCTGAATCAACAAAGAATCTGGCAATGTATGCTGTCTCAGGGCAACTTTAAAAAGGCATCATAGGTGTATGTATTCTTCTTTACAAGCCATAAATAACATCTACAGTAATTTAGTGGTAAGGGCAGTTCAAACACTTCTTATACACCAGCCATCTTAGCTGTAGGCTAAGATATAAATATAAACTACCTATTAACAGTTGAATGCAATTTTAGACTCTGAATTGTCTGTCTCTGGGCTAACTGCTGCAATATGACACAACTCAGTAAGCAGATTCATGCAAAAAGTGACCAAGTCTAACAAAGGAACTGGACAACAAATAAGTCTTTTCATTTGTGCTCTCAGTTTTATGTGGGCAAAGATTGCCAATGCAAGAGAGGACTAAAGAAGTACAAGACAACATTTAATTAATTGGAGCCATATGGTACTTCTGTTAATGACATGGTGAGCTCAAGCTTAGGGGAAAAAAAAAAAAAGAAAATCAAACTCATCTATCTATAAAAACTGAATGGTAATTCTCTGGGTACAATGCCCCGATTTCAACAACATCATGATATTCTTGTGCCTTTGTCTCTAGAAAGGAGTCACATCTCTCTAGGGCAGTCCCAGACTCCAGCTCTGTCTTGAAAATACATTTGCTGAAATGCCCTGTGAGAGTTTTCCTCACAGCTATGGTAGCTGACAGAGGAGAAGAAGCTTAAAGAAGCTACAGAGCGATACTGTACAAAGTAATGTGTCTAGGAGGAATGTATAAAGGACACACTTCAGATTTTCATTGTGGAGGAAGACATTCAAAATACGTTAACAATAGATGCAGGAAAAAAAAACAAACAAGAAAATTCTTGGTCTGAAGAGAAAACTAAGAGAAAATCTAGCCCACAGTCAAAGACCTTTTTCCAACAATCCAGAGTCAACCTCAATATTCTTCTGTAGATATTGTGTTAATAAATATTCTGATTGATCTTTTTAATGCCAACATTGTGCTAATAGAGAAAGAACATACTGCTACTTCAAGTCTGGAGCACTTTCCATTAGCTGTCTGATCATGGGTGGAGGATTTATTGAATAATAAATTGCCTACTGGCAGTAGGCTTGCAAAAGCTCAATACATCCTTATTAGTGCCTCAAGATTTTGCAATACAATAATTAGGCTTTGAGTGGAACACAGACATTCTTCTGCATTCTGCAAAGTGTCGACTAATGATTTTATGAGGTTCTGGCTGTTCTCAGTTGTGGTATATTCTTATTTGTTAAGATCCATAAGACTTAAACTTGAGCAAGACTTGATGAGTCAAAAATGTCTTCTAAGTGAAATTTTGACTGAGCGTGCAGAATTAAGATCATATGCAGTGTGTAACAGTGAATATTATTTGGTTGATACATAATCTAAAAAACAAAAATCTCTCATAAAAGTGTAGGATACCTCAGTGTCTTAAAATTTAGTATTTCTCTATGTTTGTGTGCCAGAGAATAAAACAGCACATCACATGGAGCTGGCATAAGCTGAATACATCTGAAAAAATGTATTAGTCAATACAGGGAATGTGGACCATAAATCCCATTTCTAGCTACCTCAATTTTTAGTGAATGGTCCTCTCAAAAGAACCAAAAGGGCAAAACTGTATTTTAGATTAGACGAGTAAATAAATTTAGCACACACACAAAAAATCATTCCAGTATTACAAGCATGAAAACATTAAACCCAACTTAGTTCCTAAGTTCTTTTGTGCAGTCCAGCTATATATTCAGCTTCTGCAAAGACTTATTTTGGAGATGGTGGTAGATGCTGAACCAATGTATAAGGACAAGACATAGCTGATTTAAGCAACAGCAGATTACCTCTTCCTCTAAAGATGTAAAGAATATCCATAAGCATATTTTGACTCATATAGCCTTTCTTATGATATAACACAAACCTAAATAATGAAGAGTATTCAGACGCAGCCAGTATTTCATTGCTTTTCAGGGGGTGGAAAAATGCATCCAGTTCCATATCAGCCAAGATAAAATAGCGACTGGTGATCTGCAGACAATTTCTGCAGGATCCTTGCTCATACCATCATGCAATGTGATACCATTGAGGCCGTGGTCACTTCTACCTGATGTGCACTAACACCCTGTCATGAGAAAAACACTCCACTTGGTGCCTGGCTGTGTTACAGGTATCCACAACTAGTATCATCTGTCCATAGTTTTAACAAAAAATTCTATGCACACCAAGACTACATCCATCCCAAATTAATCTAACCCCATCCTTTCACCTTGATTCTGTATCTCCATTGAATCATTTGCAAACTATTAAAGGTTAAGGGAGGGTGCATCTCTTTTCCTAATTACTGAATTCTAAAGCATGCTACATCCACACACACACAGAGGCATGCGGTTCTGGGTTAGATGATTTTTCTTTCTTGAGTCTTCCTCTCTCCCTTGGATTTTCACTGTTATTGTAGGAATACCATGTAATATCTAAATAGCATGACTGAGTAGGCAGTGTATGCAAATTAAAAGACTTAAAATATTTTCCTGCCTTTGACCTCCACATCACAGAACTTCTCTAAGCCTTATTTTCTCTAAAGATAAAAATGTCATTCTTAGTAATGTGCTTAGTAAACTGGTGTGACAGCTACAGATGAACCATGCTATTTAAACAGCAAAACACAAGGAATGAGCTGTAGAAACATGAACAATACAGGAAAAAGATGAGCATGACACACACAATCTGAATAAAGTACTGTAAGATCAGAGTAAGTGGGCAAAACCGGTTAGCATCCAATACAACTGAGGCTTCAGGATAATCAAAGAAAGAACAGTGTTGTTACAGCTGGTTTTATTTACAGAGATGAAACTGTAACTGTGACTAGGTAAAAAGTCAAATCTAATACTAAGAAAAATAAACCAATCTTATAAAATACATGCCATTCTGCATAAATCTAAACCAATCCTGAGGCAATGAACACTATGAAGTTATTCTTTCCAGTTTTATTCTTTCCTTATTTTATCAAAACCAGGTCAAATAGACTACCCACTATACACCTCATATCTGTAAGCAAAAGATCTGAATTACCATTTATAACAAGTACTCTAGCTTGCTTTTAATACAAAATAATTTTCTAACTGTTCTCTTACCAACTTTAAAGCCTTAAAATAGGTAGAGTAATAGTAGTCTATGTAAGATTTACAGCATTAGCTTTGACATTTGTCCATTAAATAGCATATTTAGATAGACTTACTCTAAAGTGCAGTTTCTAGGAGAGGACATGAGTAACCAACAGAAAGTGCCCAGTCTAGCAGATACTCCACAGAAATAAATGGTCTGGTTTGTTTACTTCACCAGCAGAGAGACACACAGAAAAGCATGGATTTCATCCCATGTGAATTATTAGCAGGGGTGGGTTTTTTTTGGAATAAATCATTACTTCTTGTGTTGTATCTGACATCTGTGCAGTACAGTACATTACCAACATGCATTGTACACTATCTGGTACAATCTATTTCAACTTAAAATTCCAAGCTTGTTAACGTTGGCAAAATACAATAACAAGGTAACTCATGAAAAAAAAGACAGTTTAAAAAAACAGGAAAAAAGTTGGGTAAATAAAATATTTTTTTGTTATTAGACACACAAATTGTTTCTTTCTTTAAAAAATTCTGCAACGCAAATAATTGACAGTTTGGAGAAAGTATTTTTTAACACTATTGTCTCTCAGCTTAAAGTGTGAGAACTTGCAATATACATCTTTAAGATTTCCTCTAAGTATTCCAAAAATAAGAATCAGAACAAGTGTTTCTGACATTTCGTATTTTTAAACAGTGAGGGGTGGAAGGGGGAAATCAACATTTCTAGGAATCTTTTCAATCTTTCTTATTCAATACATAAGAACAAATAGATGGGAAAGTTCAAACAGTTAAAAATCATCTGATAGTCACCTTGTATTGAGTGAGCATTTACAGAGATGGTAAATGCATTTATGTTATCCTGGAAATGTATTTCCAGCAATATGAACAGAAGATCTTGGATTTCATCTGACCTGTGGTTCTAAGAATAACACAGCTACAGCACAATTAAACTCTAAACTGTAATTGTCAATATCTGAATGTTCTGTGAAATAAAATAATTACAGCAAGCTCTTTAAAAAGAGGCTATACTCAAAGCAGAAACATAAGTAATTGACCCAATTTATCCTGTTCATAATTAATTTCTAATGTTACATGAACTAATACTTGAAAACAGGGAAAAGTACTGCTTGAAATTATTAAGATGTCCATCAAGCCATACGAAACATATGAACTCTTGCTTTCTACCACTGCTTATGCCAGAAAGTAGCATCAGCAAACAAGATGACATTCATATGTGACCACATAAGCTGATTGTGAATCACAATGGTACACCTTTCCTTCAACATAACAGAACTTTACTATGTTGCCAGGTTATCCCTAAGCAGTAAGAAGTGCTCCTTAGCCACCTCCAAAAAGTCCAGATGACCTGGACTGCGGTGGCCAAATCAAGTTCTTCCATCTACCACTCTGTAACACAAATGCAATTTTTTCCCTTACTGTGCTTTACGTCAGGGCAAGGAAAAAAACATGCCTATGGCTTTATTTGCTCTGGTAATGTTTGAATTTTTTCCACGAATGGTTGTGATGTACTCCAGTGAAGTCTTTTAAGTATCTGTGCCATATTTACAGAGGTAACTGATCTTAAGGATGTTTTCTGGAAGTCTTAGTGGCAATTCCTTAAAATCATCGTTATGTGATAAGAGTTTGTAGCCCTCAGAAAGTTGGTGCAGGCTTCAGTATGGACCTGAAAAAGGTCAGGACTGTATCCAACTTCTCAGTTTCATAGAGTATCCATACAAAGCTTGATTATTTAACTCTGATTACAGATAAGTATATCAAAGGACATATTGAAATAACTCCCAATAATTATTGTTACACTGAAGCTACTCAGTCATTGTTGATTCAACTGAGAATCAAACAAACCAGACAAAAAGAATTAGATATTCAGTCTTTGCTTGCTCCAAATGATACCACCACTCACTGCCACCACCACCACAAGCCAGTACAAATATTCAGCAGATCTGGTCTGTGGCTATTTCTGTGAAAAATGCCAAGTTATGTACTAATGCAGTCTCTTAACTCTAATGCATGTACTATGATCCCACCCAAATCAGGTGGAAGGAAAACATGATCAGCAATTCTCATCTCAATGTTTCAGTCTTTGAGCATCTGCTACGGGAAAGGAATTACAGGCATTTCTGAAGCCATTGCGGCACTGAAGTCAGGTTCACAGTGAGTCATTGAAGATCAATGACCAGGGTTTGGGAAAATAATAATTTGGAATTCTTTATTCTATAAAAGGGACTTATTTTAAAAGGCCTGGACAACAATTCTGGATTATTACATTTTAGCTGAATGACTGTGAATATAAAAAGTCAGTGGATGTTTCTTCATTTTTCTTTTCTTTTATAACCTTCTTCTTCTTCTTCTCTATAATTGAAAAGGAGAAGAATTTTAAGAATCTCCAAGTTTAAAACAAGTACTTACGAAAACAATGCAAACCCAATTTACCAGATTATTAACTGCTCACAACCATGTGAGTGAAAAATTAATAATCTAATCCCATACTGATAATATACAGCAACTGAAATTAAACTGGACACATGTTCAAAAAATGACTGGCAGTATGATATGTTTGAAATGCCAGGCTATGAGCACTCTTTCTGCCTGCAGGTTATTCTTCCATATCCAGATATTATAGTTTCATCTATAAACTTAAGCCTTCCAGGCTACATATTCATAACCTTTTAAAATCTCCTTGCCCTAAAAGTAGTTTTCTCCAAAGTCTCTGCTTCATCACTAAGGAAGATGTAAGGGTTGTATGCATCAGATCTGAGATGCCTAGAATCAGTCAAATCATAGCTTTTAGTCCTACCAGCTTACTACAGATGAAATAGATTACATATAGCCTGCTCATGTATGAATGTATCCATATGTATTTAAAACTGCATTTCTTGCTTGCTCTGCAGCATTTTTCTTTAGAGGTTTATGTCAATATCTTTGGCAAAATTCCCCTTCCTTCCCACTGTTTTGCAGTATGCTATGAAACTCTTGCCTACTGTCCATCTGTAATGTGGCTGAATTTGAGCAAACATGTAAGCATGGACTGAGCAATGTAAAGCAATGAGTGTGCCAGAAATTTGCAAAATGGCATATGAATTAATGATATTATTCTGCATTTTTATTTACTAACCCATATGATCCTATTTAAACCAATAAAAGGGCTTAAACATTGCTTTATGACAACTGTGTGTGATTTGCTATTCATTAATTCTTTATACTGCTGATCCTCCACATTTACTTTCTTCTTCACATCTGATTGAGAACATCTCCAAGTCAAATCTTCTGTTGCCTTCTGGCATATATAAAATTATATTTTTTTCCTATATGTCATCTATTTTCAGTTTCCTATCCACAACACTAGAGTTCTGTTAAGCAGCTGAAAAGTTTTCCAAGCAAAAGATAGAATGAGAACTGTAATTCGTGAGCTGAGTGAATCAAATGTAAATATTCCAAGGTTCCCAATCCATGCTGAAACTTCAACACTGAGAAGCTTTATTTTTTTTTTTTCCACTGGTGCAATGGGCAGAGAAAGACCTTCCAGTGACCACAAGGAAGGCTGAATATATTGCAGATGGCACTGCAAAGGAACTGACCTTATAAGAGCAAGAGTAATTTTTCATAAAATAAAATAAAAAATAAGCCTACTGTATCCTTAACAAACAGGGTGCCACATGAGGCTTTGCCTGGTAGAGCCTATTCTTTCACAGCTTCCTCCAAATATGACCCAAATTCTGTCTGATTAATACCTGCCTGAAAATATCAAATTTCTAGCATTCATGCAAAAGTGCTCAAGGCCACATTATTAATTACTAAGCACCTAGTGCTGTTAGACATCTCTAGGTTTTCATAATATTACCTAGACATTATAGGTAATAACTTGGTCCAGATCCTGTATCAGGGAACAAAATGGTGTTAGAGATCAAATTACTCCCCAGTAATAATTTTGCACCATTCAAGGCATTCAGTGTTCGTTTGTTGGGTTTTTTTTTTAGGTGATCTAAATCTCAGTTCCTGGGATTTCACCTGTAAGAGTGTAATGATTGCAATGCCTAGAATACAATGGAATTTTATTTTAATAATTATTGCTATTAGCCTCCAGTCAGTTACTCTGCATATTAAAAAAAAAATAGTTCCTACTTCTGCATATAAGATCATGGCTTCAGACTGCAAGTAACTTTTTTTTATTTGTGTCTTTTCAGTGTCACTCTCTTTTGCCTGTCTTATTTCCAATTTTATGAGATTTTATGAGATGCAATGATCATTTTACTTGCATGAACAAAATGGAATTTACCCATATCAATATACCCATATTTACCATATCAATATACCCATACCAATATACCCATATTTACCTTGTGACAGTATTTCGTTTATTTTAGGAAAATTAAAAACAGAGAACCATGTCCCCAGTGCAGTGACAGATGCACTATATACAAATTAGGAAAGGTTAAACAAATGTATATTTGAATAATCAGTATCATCCCTTACTGTAGGAACATGGTAAATTTTACAGCATGGAAACATAGTGGGTTACCAAATCCACTAAATATTTCAGTAAAAGAAGGATCCTGCCCAGCAGTAAAAACAGAATGTGGTTCATAGATTAAGCAACTTTAATACAGTAACTGATATGTTGTACATCAGATTTGTTTAGTTTAGTAGTAAACATCTTTATACAAAACATCTAGAATGGCTTTCATTGTAGCTTTCCCCTGGGTTCCTCTATAAGGATAATGCTCCTAAAAGGATAAACTGTATAAAACACAAGTTTTCTCATCAAATTTGGATTCCAAGATATCCTGAATAAAAGCTTTCTGTTAAATGCTACTCAGAATTCCCTGTTTAGTTTCATGACAGGCATGTACCCTACATATGCACGCGAGTCTCATCCAATCTGCATTAATTCCCATTAACATGTAACAGTAAACTCCATAACTGAAGAACTGCTGGAGGACAGGACCAGATGCTCTTTTGTCTCAGGGTCCCGAGAGAAGTGACCTTTCACTGACAGCCCCATGCTGCTCTCCAGCAAGTTCCTGTTGCAGCAGTCAGTGCTGGGCAGCAATGAAAACACACCAGGCAGATGGCTGGCCAAGAGCCTGCAAAGGACCTGCCCAAGACCAACCAGATTCGGGTCAGATTCAGTCCCTGTCCCCCACTCTGTGACCTTGTGGTCTTTGGCAGAGTGAGTTGATACCGTCTTCTCTAAAGTGAACTTGCAAACTGGCTGCCTGTGTGCACCTCTGGCTATGGTGGTCCTGAGATGTGTTCATAAACAATGTCATCTTAAGTTTTTATCCTTTCTCTGTAAACATAAAAGTATAGAAAGGAATAGCTTCTTCCTAAGTAAAAACTATCAATTGCATATTTTACAATTTTACAAATTCACATATATGCGCTACTGAAAATGTGCAAGCTCATTTTGGAGGGTAAGAGTGTGTCACGGAATGGGGGAAAAACTTGGCATGTTTGAAAATTGTTTTACATGTTTCTTTGACTATTTGTCATGCCATTACACTTTTCTCCACAATCTTGTAGTCATCCTTCTTTGTCATTCTAGGCTGTTCACAGATGCCACAGTTTATTTTACATTCTACAATGAT
Source organism: Caprimulgus europaeus (assembly GCA_907165065.1). Next base: position 68,605,680 of record OU015525.1, read on the forward strand.
TTTGACAGTGCACATACACATCTGACAATTTCAATATGAATACTGAGGAAATACTATATTGCATTCCATAGACCAATATAAAATGAAAAACAAATACTTTGCTTTCAACAAATTAAAAGAAACTATTCAAGCTAAAGTATTACTGTTATTTTCACAAAGTATATAGCAAAACTGCCAAATAAAAAGAGCAGGTTGCAAAAGTAATCAAAACAGATGCAATGAAGTACAGTACTTTGGGAAGGGAAAAGGGTTTCTTACAATTATTTGAACATACAGTTATTAGTACCATTTTTTCTCTTTGGTAATTGGATCATTTAAAATCATTGAATAGTGCTAGACTACAGTTCTTAAGAAGAACACACCACCCTCAGCAAGGTTTTCCCATCTGTTTCCAGCTCTGGTCTTTTCAGTCAATTTTCAATACTTTGTATCTCCAACTCAAGTCATTATTCAGGGGCAGCATTAATGCAGTCAGCAATAAAACTGATTAGAAAAAGTGTGCAGGGTGGGTAAATACATTAGGAGTAAATGAGAGAAGCCATTGGGAACCAAGTTTCTTTTGTTATATATGCCATGGGAGCCAGGACCATACACTAGGGAGGATCTTATATAGCCAGCTCACATTAATGCATTAGTAGCAGCTAATGGACATGGAACAGGATTACATCCATATGGTAATGGCACTAGAAAGGAAAAAGAGGGAGTAATAAGAAAAGAAAAATCATGAAAAGGAACAGTCATCTCCTCTCAAACAATTTTAAACCTCAAACCATCTTCTGATGAAGTAAATCAATTTGCCATTGGTTTTGATGGGAGTAGCACTGGCCTTATTATTGGCATCTGGCATATTTACAATATATTACATAACCATCCATGTGTTCCCAGAAAAAAAGTCTACTCCCAAAATCCAACAAAACATCCACTAAGGGATGGACTTCTATTAGTGCCTAGCGTACAAAATCCACCTCAGTTCTTACATTGTCTAAAAGGCAATGGTCAGGGCCCTTGATCCAACAGCTGATCTTTCCACTCCTTCTTTCAACATGAATGCTTGATACATTCAGATGTAAGGAGGCTACTGCCAAATGAAAAGAAGCATTAACAGAACCCTCCCCATGGCACTTTCATGGTCACTTATGTGTTCATTCAGGCTTGATGCTCCAATATCTTCCGATATACCTAATGTTAATCAAGAAAATTCCTTTGCCTGGATGAACATGACTACTACGAAGCTTAAAAGTTTAGTAAATATGGAATTATTGGTAGATCTGAGACAGTTCAGGATTCTCCTCTTTCATCAAAAAGTTCATTTTCCCATTTTTCTCACAAATTATGATTTGCCAGAATGGAGTCACAGTGCATGTAATTTAAAGGGTAATTTCTAAAGTGATTTCAAAATGTAAGGAAGGAGAAGTGCATTTGCAGTGTATTCCCAGTGAGCACAAGAGCTACTGTTTACAGTACCACTCAAGACTGGAAGTGCTTGATATTTTCCTTCCACAACCAAGTAAAATATTTGAGTGCCACCCACTCACAATTAGGACCTTGAATCAACTGAAATCCTTCTGCTCTACCTTAGGGAAGTTTGGAGGCACAGCACTCATGACTCTACAGTTTCAAAACATAAAGCTGAAATTCTACAGAAAATCTTGTGCTATCTCTAAAGCTAGTTACTTAATGGCATCAAAAGAATAAGGGCATGCCTTTCCTAGTAGCGTTGCATTAAATGTAATATTGAAACAGAGGGTATAGGAACAGGAGACACTTCTGCTGGGATGAAGAGGAGCACTGCTACCTCAAGTTATGAACTCTTTTTAGCAGTGACATACAGACCTATGGTTCTTCTGTTCCCCTAGAGCTAGGATCCTGCTTGTCCTGCTAAGGCCTACATATATCTGAAAAAGCCTTTGTTGCTCACATAAAAGAATCACAAAGTGAAGGTGGAAAAACAAGCCAAAAAATGAAATATCTGGATCACAGTTATTCTAGAACTTAAAAATGTTTGGTTCCAGGACTTTGATTCACAACTCCCCATAGTAAAGAATCAACATGAAACTTCTTGTAATAAGAGGATGGCAAGTTTGCTGGACTGAAATTTGCCTTTGGCTTAGAGGTTTGTCGAGACTGACATGGTAAAATGTAAACACTAGTTACAGAACAAGCATAAAGAATCCAAAACTTGAAGCAATGACTAGAGATCACCAAGCATGTGTAACGGGACATGTAAATGCCAGAAGTATCAGGGACTTGATTCTATGATATCCAAATGGTTTGGAGATTTTGAAAAGCTTTTATTTTGGGAAGGAGAACAGCAAGTTATGCACAGCATTGTCTTCCTGACCCAAAGCTGTACAGCCAGCCTGGGTACAGAAGCGCATGACTACCTCCACTGGTACAGCTGGACTCTGAGATGTACCAGGGATGATAATCTATGGCTTCTATAAATGCATTCACCACTCTGTTCTCCTATCCTGTCCTGCCCAGTATATTTTACTGCTGAATCTTTCTCTTTTTGCCTTCTAATGAATGCCCAGTTTGGCACACTCTGAGAAATGTGCCCTTGCTTTGCTTTTGTGATAGAAATGTAAGTGAAAACTGACATTTCCATCTGATCCTCCACCACAGAGATAGCGTTAAATTTTCTTCAGTTGAAAATCGCACATACTATACTGCCATCATACCCACCATATTCTGAGACCTCCTGCCAAAATGCAACTCTGACTCACAAGACCAGAACATAAATATTTCTATTCTTTAATTTTCAGGACACACTTTAAAATGACTTTTTTTTTCCTAGATACAGTTTTATGGCTTGTTAAAGTAGCAAAAGTTTGATCCATCACACTAAAACCAGCACCACTTGAGCTATGTTTATGAATAGCCTACTCAGCCACTCTACAGGAACAGAGAACTGCAGGAAAGGACACTTTCTCTCCCTAAATCGCTGTGTTTGGAGAGGATCCTCGGGTGGCTGTCAGCTGCTCCCCCTTTGGGAAATGGTGTCAGCAGTCAGGCTGTTCAGCAGTCAGCACTGACGACTGTAACAAGATCTGGTGCCGTTACACTTTTACTTTAAATGAGCTTTTTGAGTATCAGAAAAATTTGTACGAAGTAGCACAAACTCCACACATGCTGAAAATGGAATTATGACCGTAAGTGAACTCTGTGCTTTTGTGACGAGTATTTACCATTTAAGCTAGCTATTTAAAATTCACTCTAGTATCTCTACACAACACTAAAGTCTGTAGCACAGATGTGTACTCAGGTCTTCACAGAGATCAAGCTCTTACTTACAGGTAAAGCAGATAAGCAGAAAACAATTTTTTGCACCTGTGATTTTAATGATTTAAAATCATTAAAACCTACCCTAGATTATAGGCATAACTTCCTTGTTTTACACAGGAAGGACTCCCAAAAGAAGTACAGAAGGGATACCAGTCTTCCTTACCACTGAAGGCAGCCCAGAAAATCTAGAGCCCACCCTCCCATGGTAAGGATTTGTATTATTTACTCAGCAATAAACAGGTTGTTTGGGGTCTTTTTGGTGGGTTTTGGTTTGGTTTGGTTAAAATTATGACACAGAGAAAAAGATGCACAGCAGGCAAGGTTTTCTATCACCCTTCAGATTTTATGCTCCTGTGATGCTAGAAACTAGTAAGGTACTCCTGACCTATGTTAGTGTGACTGAGCTCGGTGTCAGGTGCTTATAAAGAGAAGTCATCTATGCTCTTTATGTAAAATAAGAGAATGTAGTACCTTGATTATTTAATGAAAAACAAAAAACACCCACCCTTATGTTTCAACACTATGCAATAAATACTTTAGCAGGTCAATGTGTTTTAAATTTAGAGTGGTGACATGCTCACAAATGGATGAAGCGAATGAAATTACACCATCACAGACTCATAGAATGGTTGACATTGGAAGGGACACCTGGAAGTCATCTGGCCCACTCCTCTGCTCAAGCAAAGACTAGAGCAGGTTGTCCAGGTATAAGCCAAATGTTTTTTGAAGATCTTCATTAAAGACTTACTAGATTTTGCACTGTTTTATTCTGTAACACATGTATACCATTTTACTGACCGACAGAAGAAAACTATTCCTGAACCTCCTAAGGAAGAGCTTGCTTGTTATAATTATCACTGTGTTTGGGTGGATATCTTAAATCATTATACCTGCAAGTCAATATCACAGTCTGCAAAACTGTAAAACAGAATGAAAAAGTTTATCCAACAGACAATTTGGATACTGCTGCTCAATTTTAAACCAAATGTCAACTGAGCAAATTGACTATTTTAAAGCATTTGCAAAGAAACTTACAATTTTGTGGACAAAAAAAAAGGTAGGGAGTTGATCGAAAAGAAAATTTCAATACCCACTCATTTTATATTTAAACAGACCTTTAAGTCCACTGCAAGGGGAAGACATTATTAAAAAAGCAAAACAAAACAAAAAACCTCAAATGAAATGTGAGTAGTGAAGGACTTACCATTAAAATTACAGATTTAAAACATGAATATTCAGTGTTGAACCTTTCTGTCTTGTCTAACAGCTACTTTAACAAGTACTGGTTAATACATGAGATGATGTGCTTTAAAACATTACTGATTTTTCCATAAACTGAACATAAAACTACAGTCTGGCCATGGAAAATGATGTCACTAGCTGTCACCATTCTTCATCAGATGCAGCTCTGTTTCTATACACTATTTCTTTAAATGCTCTACTCCAGCATAGGAAGCAATTACAGCTACTAATGATGCCTTTCTCTGCGTGTCTATAAAAGATAGCCTGATAAGGAGCTGGGGCTGAGATAATGCTGCAAACAGATTGCTTGCTGCTCCACCAGTGTGCTGCCATATGCTGCACCTTCCTCTCAGGAATTGCAGTGGATCTTACACATCCTGCTGGAATCACTTCATGTCATTTTCTATATAAAACTAGGTGATCCCTTTATGATTACTCCCTTTAAGACACTTAATTCCTCTTATTTGGCCTGGGACAAATGTCCATAGCAAAGCTTTTGTTTTCTGTGCCTCCAGGGTATCTGGTGTACATGCAGAGAGATGCCAGGGTGGTGAAAGAGACCAAACAATTAAGACTGTCTCCTGAATTAATTATTTTTATTAAGACACATATTCATAGTGGTCTAAAGACTGAGCTAAATCGCAAATTATCTGACATATGCAGGACTTCACGACATGGGGCTGCAGTACCATCTCCTGCGATTCATGGTGGGGCACAGAGCTGTTTCTCAGCATGAATGCTGTAGTTGCTCTGCAAATTAAAACATCATCTGCTTTCCCAAGTTTTTGCATTTCAATGCTGTTTTGTCCCAGTTACGCTCAAATGTGTTAGGCATGCAACAAGAAATACGGAGTTGTTGAAACTTTTATTTTGAGATGGGCAGGATGGCAATTCAAAGTCAGGTTGAAAATAGAAAGCACGTTGATTCCTTCAGTGTGGAAGCACTCCTGTGACTGCAACAGAGGCTGCTCTTATTTAAACAAATCTTACTGCTAAAGAGCCAAATTATGCCATTGGTTTAAAGCAGACTCCCCGGTGAGATAAATGAAGAGATCTGCTTAAAAACCAGTGGTACAACATGGCAAAGGTATTTACTATCATGAGTTTTCCATCTAAGTAGAAAATCCCCTAATGGGGTGTTTCTGGAAAGGTGCTGACAGTTTGAAATCAATGAGGTGGAGTGCTGAAGGAGAAGGGAAGGTGCTGACTGTCTCGGGAAATGAGTTGTTTCTGAGCAGCGGTGCAGCAGCCTTCCAGCTGTGTGGTGTGCCCTGCCAGCCTAACTGTTCTCACTTACGCAAAGATCACTTGCAAGTGGTCTTCTGTGGTAGCTGTTGAATATGGATGCAGCCGCTGTGGTTTAAATAAAAAGAAACAGCACCGTGCTGGATTACTTGCTATTTTGAAAATAAAACCAGTGATCTGAAGTGATTTCAAAGCCTTGAATACTCAATATAATGCTGAGGAAGATGAACTGGTAGATGGTACATGAAGAAATGAGGTGGGTATTGTAAAAAAATACAGTCCCTTATGTAGGTCTGTAATTCATCACCCGGATCAGCACCAGCTTCCAAGGTGTGCAAGGAATGAGGGAGAAAGGAAGGGAGGAAGGAATAAGGGAGAAAGGAAGGGAGGGGGGAGGAAGGATTGTATCCAACAGACCCAAGCTTTCATCCACAGCTAATGGAGACAGAGACACTTCTCCACAGGACTGTGCTGGTCACCCAGTTAAGTTTCTGCTGTACATAAGCAGAAGCACAGAACAGTGTAACTTAAGCAGTGTAAAATACCCTGCCCTAATTTCTCTTTCTGCCACAGAAAGACCAAGGGGGTGAAACACAGCCTTCCACACATTCATCAGAAGATTTGCTCTATTTCAACAGAGTCACTATGGAAAACAGTGAGTAAAAAATAAAAAAAAAAATTAAAAAATTACTATGAATCCAGCTTCTGAAATGACCTCTGGTTATTTTCCTAAACTATACGCCACCCTAGACTAGTGTTATAACTACATAGTACAAGTAAAACCACAAAAGACAGGAATGCTATGGACCTTGGTCCCTCTAGATACAGCAGTCATATTACTGTGATTCACACATTGTTCACCTTTTCACTACATAACACTTCCAAATCAGCAAAAAGTCAAAGAAAAGGAGATAATGGTTTGAACTGTAAAAGACATTTTTTACTTCCTAAAAAAAACATTTAAAATATCTATATAGATGTTTTTGTGGTAATTTTTTAAAAAAATATATGAGGAATCAGGTTTCCAAGCTTTTTTTCTGTAACAGCAACAGCTAGAAATGTCCTTTTTCTAAAGAAAGCTGAAGTAACAATGGGCATCAGAGGATAAATCATGAAATATGATAATACTATGGTGGTTTACAGGACTTAAGCAACAGAGTTGTCAACAGGAAGGTGGGAGAACAAACAGAGTGCAGTACCTTTAAAGAAGCTGCAGACAGAAAAATGGTAATGCAGTAAGAATGAGGAAAAAAAATATCAGTATATAACAGACAAAAGCTGCTTGGCATGGGCCAAATGTATTTTAAAACACAGTTTCATGGAATTTAATTAAACAAAATGTTTTTAATTAAAATAAAATTATTTTCTTCTTCCCATTATGCCAATGGTGGGTTGAAAAAAAGAATAGAAACAAAGCAATTTATGGCTGACCTGAGGTGATGTTTTGCCTTTGAAATTTTTTGGTTGGAAATGTAACTCAAAAGAAAATCTCTCTTGTCATAACTTTCTACTCAATGGCCATGAACAAGACCTCCAAAGGTAGTTTCTCTTGACCCTGTTGTACTTCCTCACCTTCCCTTATCTAACAATCTTGTGTTGGGGATGGGGGGTAGTGGGGGGGCATTTTTGGTAGTGAAGAAAGGAGCCTCCTTGTGAAAAGCTTTGTGAAAGCTCCCCTGGCTCCAAGGCAGAGACACCCCCCTAGCCCAGGCTGGGCCAATGAGCACTAGAGAAACGCCTCTGTGAGTCCATATTTGTGAGGGGAAGGATGAAAGAGTGTCTTGAAAAGAAGGTGGAGAGAACTTGAAGGAGAGAGCATTGACCTGAACAAAAGACAACCATCACCCTAAACAAAGAGAGACCTTTATTGCCAGGAGGAAGGAAGAGGAGGGCAAAGAACCTCAGACACCCAGTTCAACCGCATGGAGTAGGAGAAGGCAAAGGAGGTCCCTGCAGCCCATGGAGGTTCAGTGGCAGAGCAGATACCCACGTGTAGGCCATGGAGGACTCCACCCTGGAGCAGAAAAGCTGAGCCTGAGGGCAAGTGTGACTGAATTGAGACCCCAAGAGACACTCAATGCCAAAGCGGGGGTGGGCTCCCAGAGCCCAGGGGTGAGGAGGCGTACTGGACCGGAGGCCCATCTGCAGCCCATGGATGTCCCCATGCCGGAGCCAGGAACTGTTCCTGAAGAGGTCCATGACTACATGGGAAGCTTGTTTTGGAACACTTTGTTCCTGGACTTCATGCTGGGAAGAGCAGCAGAGGTGAACTGACTGAAACCCTCATTCCCTGTGCCCTGCACTTCTGGGGGAGAAGGTAGAGAAATCCGGAGCAAAGTGATTTGAGCCCAGGAAGAAGGGAGGGGTGGGTGAAGGTGTCTTAAGATGTGGTTGTTCTGTCTCACTGTGCTACTTGGATGAATGGCAGCTAATTAAATTGATTTTTTTTCTCGAAGTTTGAGTCTGTTTTGCCCGTGACCATAACTGGTGAGTGAGCTGTCCCTGTCCTTCATTCCTAATCCTGTGCCCTCTTTGCTGTCACTCCCTTCCCATCTCATTGGGTGGGGGGAGTGTGTGCAGGACCACATGGTCCTACTGTAGTTAAACCACCACAACTCTTCAATCAATACAACAAAGTGAGTGTTCAGTATTCAGCCCTCACGCTGTTAGAAAAGATTCTTTTGTACTTCAAGATACAGAATTTAATTTATGTCATTATTCTCAGTGTTTGTTTTCCAAGATAATCTAATGATTCAACAAGTAAGAGAATCTGTTTCACTATGTGTCACAAAGAGTAATATTAGCTATTATTGTTCGTGATATGTTAGGACGTTATCTTACTGGATGTACCTAATTCAATATCAGGCTGCTGCCTCTCAGAAATTGTGCAGAACTCTCTAAAACATAACAAAATAAGTAAGAACCCTTTCTAAATCAGCATCAATCCAGTGGAACATGCATCTGAGGTTTAGGCTATCTCTGGTAACTTTTTTACTTGTTTTTTGTTTTATCTACCCATCTTACAACTTTTCTTGGGAGTATGAAACAGTTATCTTTCTTAAACACATAATGAAACACACAGTTTATGCCAAGGCTTTTTCAGCTTATTCCAGAATGCAAATATACTCCAGACGGTTATGGAAGCATGTGAATGAAGGACTAGATGAAGTGTAGATAAGTCTCTTTGCTCTATGATTTTGATAAAAAACCTAAAAACAATAACAACAAAAACCCCAAAACACACCACAACATTAAATTATACCCCCTGATGCTAGTGTAGTGATGACTGTTTGAATTTGCATAAATTTTGGAACAATGATTTTGAAGTCTGAATGTCCTAAATTCACTTAATAGATGCTAATTCAAATAGCAGTGATGCAAAGCAACTTTTTTGCCATCTGGGACTTGTACAATGAGGGTTCAAGAAAAATAAGAATGGCAAGTATTCATACTCATACATAGAGCACTGACTTGTCTTTTCTTTAGATGCATCTTTACAAACTAGCAATAGCATGATTTTAAGTACTTCAAATTATTATTATTTCTCCATATTTTCCTCGTTACTCATGTAGGTGACTTTGGATTGTGGCTCTATCATTACGACAATATTTTTCCCTATGTATGCAGTATGGGAATTCCATTTTGTATTACCATCTTTCCTTTCTTTCTTTAACACAATTAACTCCTCTCTGTCACAGTTTGTCCACATTTGTAGAGAATGACATTAACCCTAATTACTAGGGTTTTCAACAGAAAAGAGTTTCAGAATTTGTGTCCTCCTGATATACTTGTTCAGCTGTGGACCACAGTATCTAAAAGATAACACAACTATAACATATTTCATTCCCCTTCTGAAGTAGCTTTAAATGAAATCGCAATAATCTTCCTGAACTATACAAAGCCTTTTTGATCTACCTACAGTATGTGAAAGCTGGCTTATATCAACAAAGTCTTTTTACTTCTCAGAATGTAGTCAAAACTGAGGTATATAACATGGAATGTCACTGGGTTAAGACAGCTCCTGAGCAAGTATTTATTTGCTTCCAACGTATAAATGAAAAAAAACAAAAAACCCAAGGCATCCAGGAGGATGGGAAATAAAAGAAAGAACGAAGGTGAAAAAAGAGAGAAAAATATTAAATTTGATTGGGAGGGGAAAATAATTTAGAAACTAATTAACAAATGACTACAAGACAAAAAAACCAGGGCAGATCCAAACCCTGACATAGCAATAATCAGAAAAACGATCTACTAGATCTCACAACATCTTTTAGCTGATGAAGAGACTAACCTCTTTGTGTTGCACCTAACACAACAGGGCTTTAACCAGTGCTACTTTAAGCATGCCCAACACCAAATTTTTTCTTCAGTAAAAACAATTGAGCAATGCCTGGATTGATCAGTGACTAAAATACTTAGAGATCACAGATAGGACATGCCAGTAGAGCACACTAGGGGAGCCCAAATTACATTCATAATTTTCCTAGGAAGTTGGTAGACTATGATCATGCAACAGGCAAGCAGAAACCTTGAGGTCAGTAGTTATAAATCAATTCTATAAATAGAGATTCTGGCGATGAGTACATATACATTCAACAATTCAGAAGTACTCATTCTTTAATAATTGCAAATGTGATAAAATATCACCTATAAAAAAATCGTACTAAAAATATCATACTAAAATTTAATTTTAGCCACTTAGAAGTTTCATCAAAAAATACATTGGCTGAAATTTTTCACACATTATGATTATCCATTTTGCCTTCAAGATACTAATCCTAACAACCAGAAGCACAAACAGAAAACATCTATCCATTTTTTGAAGATTAAGATGGGCTAGTGTTTAAGGAGAATTTTGCTTAGAACTGATGTTATAAATACACTTTAAAGCCTATAGTATAGTACTCAAAGTATTAAAGACTTCAAGAATTAAAAACTGTAAAGATAACCTACTCCTCTCGTACTGGGACATCAGTTCCACGCAGTAACACCAGATCAAGCCATTTACAAACACCATAACCTTCATGTTAAAACTAGCTGAGTTTTTTCTGTTCATATTGGAAAGCTTTTGCAGAAACCCATTCCTCCGATACCTATTAATCTTTAAATTTACTTCTTCATAACTACTTTTTTATTTTTGCCAATGCAGTCCTTTAGTTCATTCATCTCAAATGTTTACCTTCTTGATGTTACAAGAGAGAATAATTATGTCTGCTCTCAGCCTTTGTTTTTCTAGGCTAAGAAGCCAGGCTCTCTCAATCTCTCCATAGAAAATAGCTTTTTTTTTTCCTGCCACTTAGCCTAATATCTCTTCTAGACAAACTAGACCTTTTTATGAGGCCCTAAATGCATAACCTTGCAATTCTCACTGTTAAATCCCATTCCACTGATATTACTTTCCCCCTTAAGGTAATCCCATTTTCCTCCTATATTGTGATCTTTCTCTTTGTTGTAAATCTCTGCAAATTTAGAGTATCAGCCCTTTTTTTTTTTTTTTTTTTTTTGCTAAGGTCACTAATATAAATACAGTAGGATAGATGTTTTGAATATTCCTTAGTAGTTTCTATCATGATTTTAAGAGATATTTATTTCCACCAAAAGAAGCATGCAGGTGCTTTCTAGAATTTTTAGCAGTACTTAGTTACCTAATTTGGACCAAATTCTATGACTGTTGTACTTTTGGATTCCCTTTATTGGTCTACCAGCTTCTTTAGCTACTTTACACGTCCTTATAGTCTGACTGGTTACAACTTGAAATTTCTCTGCAAACAAATTTTTAGAAGCTGATCTTCTATGATCTTCCATAGCCCTAAAGTGCAAACTCAGTGCTTACCAATCGATCTGAAAATCTGATCCTGAACATCTGGAAAAACTTCTTTGACTGAACGTTTTCTGAATTTTTTGTTGTTGTTGTTTAATGCATTCAAGTATACTACAGCATTTTTCCCTGTTACTAACATGTTTCACCTTGTCATCCAAGACTTCACATGTACAGTTTTCAAGTGATTAACATGTCACATGCAGCAATCAGAAATGCAAAAATTAGTCCTCTCTCCAGCAATGTACGTGTTCTGAAAGTAAAGCCTTTCCTTGAAAATTGCAGCTTGCAGACAGCAGGGCTAACACAGCTACTACTCAGAAGCAAGGGGAGCCCTGGCCCCACAGGGCCAGAGCAGAAAAGACAACATCTCTTCCACAACTGAAAGAATGACCCTCTTCTCCCCTCTACATTTTTCTGTGAGACTAGAAATTGAGTCCCCTTACTTTTAGGCATGAGGATGGTACACCAGTCTTTAACTTGCTGAATGGATTCTGACTTTAATGTGAAAGACCACTACTTTTTTTACTCAGTAAATATATACTTCTGTTTTATCAAGAAAGAAATTGCCTGAATTGCCCCTCAATAGAAATATACTTAGTTAACCTATCCAAAACCAAAAGGGAAAGAAGTCAAAGACTAAAATAGGAAAGCTTGCATTCCTACAATATTTTTATTGTTAGTATTTTTGTTACTCTGATGATCATATTTCCATAAATGCTCAAGACTTCTGTGAAGACTGATAAGGCCCAAGCTGCCACCAAAACCTACAACTGTGAAGTATTGTTTTTATATCTGCTTTGAATCTGCCACATAACAATTGTCTCACACATTTTTGTTCATCATCTAATCTTCACTTAAAGACCCATGTGACAGTGATAGACTTTTGAAATTTTGAATTTTCATATAGTATTATTCCTCTATTTTCTATTTATGCCAAAATGCACTTATCAGTGATAATGACAAATTGGACTCCTGGAATCACACTAACTTTGAGTTTAGAGAAGGGTTTTTTAAAGGCTGACTAACAGGCTGGTAACACAAAGGGGTTAGACTGCTACTCTTCTTTTTGGCAAAGTGATTTTTTTTGGCTTTCTATCTGATAAACCAAAATCGTTCAGACCTGGTTAACTCTTGCGCAGGAAGGGTTGCTACTGCAAGGGTGCTTGCACCTATGTTACACTCATGGCATTCATCTTTCATAACAAGCCTTCAGCACCTTTCAAGGCAGGAAAGAAGAATGTTCCTTCTATTTAACCCTACCTCTGAGTTACTTAGATGTCCATGGCTTTGACTGATAGGAATTTGAAAGGATGCTAGTGGTGTGAGGGGGAGAAACATACAAAGGGAGGGTCTATTCTCATTTTCCAATCTGTATTGACTATACATGGCCTGCCACCTTATTTGGATGCTTGGAATTTTGTTTGGAAAACACTGATAAAGCTACAAAATGTCTCAGATATGAAGCAGCAAGAAGAAAAGATTTTATTATATTTAAAAAAATTTTCTTTTACCGTTTCTAAGGAAAATTTACTCATACACTATGTTTACAGGGGTTTTCTGGGTATTTTTTTGTTTGGTTGTTTGTTTTTTTTCCTTGTGATAATCCAGTGCCAGTGCTCTGTAGAGTTAGGTACCTGACCTGGATTTTATTCCTCCTTTGGCTGTGTCACCACCAGAGACTTCAAGTAATACAGTTTTAAAAAAAAAAAAAAATCTGTACCAACCAAGCATACCAAACCAATGTAGGCTTTAATCTTTTCAGCTCACACAAGCAAGGGAAGTTTCTATCTGACCACGGCCTCAATAGAGGCCCTCAAAGGAATAAAAGAAAAGGAGATATACGTATCATCATTATGCATCCCAAAGGAGATGTTCTTTGCTCAGGTTCTTCCTGAACTTTTGGCAAAACTGCTTTTTCTTTGCCTCTCTGTTTTGTCATTAAGAACAAATAAACCTGGTTTGCTAATCCTTCCTTCAATTTTAGTGAAAAATGAAAAGATGACATAGGTAGCATACAGATAACAGTAAGTTAACAATATGTACAGTAACTTTGACTCAGCCACACTGGAGAATTGCTGCATGAACTTCAGGTATCTAGTTTAGCTTGATAAATGAGGTTCCCCCCGTGGCCAGTGGAAGTACAGAAGCTCCTCCAGAAGATTCAGAATATTTTGCATGGAGTTTCTCTCCCTCTTTTTTTTTTCCAATGGCTGAAGAGATAACCTGAATGTCAACAGCAGCAATGCTCTTCTGCCTGTGTATGTATCACAACATTGCTTTCCTTATCAACCAATTCCCACTCATCATTACTAGTCTTGTGAGGTAGCTTTCACAAGGGACATCAAACCCTAGTGATCAAGGAGCCTCTCTCAAGTGTGTCAACAAGGCAACTCCTGAAAGACAACTGTTCACTGATATTGCTGAAAAGAAAAGGATACCAGCCTGCCACCAGCCTGCCCCTACTACATGACTTAAATCAGAAGCAATCTAAAAGTCCCAGGCTCAATCAATCTGTTTATGCCTCAAGCTCGAAGGAGCCTGAAGCTCTGGGGAAGTTGGAAAGTTAAGAAAAACATCTGATTAGAGCTGCAGAAACCATGAGCTGGTGCTTAATTTTAAGACCAGTATATCTCAACCAAATAAAGGAATTCCTGAGAGCTCCATATCTTTATAGACAGAGGCATTAATTTAGATGCTTAATTATGAATTTGGAGTCTACCATGGGCACACGGTTCCAAATCTAGCAGACTGCAAACTGCTTCAGCATTTCTGATTCCTTTTCTAGGGCTCTGTAAGTGTGTGCAAAAGTGGTTGACATAACAATTATATTATTAAAAAAAAAAAAACTGCATACATGTAAATGAGCTCTGCCAGGACAGTAGGCAGACATTTGGAAATACAGAGCTTAGAATGTAACAGCATGACTCTGTCATTTATAAAAGGAATTTTCATTTGATACCATTATCCATGGTTACTTGCCAACAGTTACTTGATAAAAATCTGAGCTACTAATATATACATAGCTTGATTTAGAAAATCTAGCAAGTCATTAACCCTAAGAAATATATGCTTATCTTTGCTGGTGATGCTGTCAGTATTTAATTTCCTGTAGATCATAAATTCAATAGAGAGTTGACAGTGCTGCCTGGAATAAGTAGGGGAAAAATTCCCTTTTTAATATCTCATCCTATTGATCATTTTCTTTACTAGTGAAGCTCTCTGTAAGCCACTAGGACAGCAAGATAATTCCCGAAAGTGTCAAGAGGCATATGATTCATAGTGTTTCTCTGGTCAAAATAAATGGGGGAAGGGAAGGAAATGGGTTTTCCTCTCTCTCATCCCCCTTTCTTAGATGCCTTGAGTTTTTGAGTATTTTTTTCTTATGAGCAAGTCCTACATTCTTCTGCAGGATTTACCTGTTTATGAAATGCTTTTCTCTGAGAAATCAGATTACTAACATAATTTCTCCTTCATATACCAGGAATGTAATGCAATATTTTGGGTTCTTTTTTTTTTTTTATTCAGACTGTTATCCAAAAAATCACTATTTCTTCACATATTTTAATGGTCACTTAGATACACTATGTTACGTAAGACCTCATCCTGTCCTCAAATAATCAGATGTCTACCACAAGATGGGGAACAATACAGACAGGTGGTGCCTGAGCAAAAGTCCGTGAAGGTGAATAGAAGTCACTCCATTGACTCGGCCCCCAGGAGACATGAGCTCCAGCCTCCTATCAAACACATGTTCCAGCAAAATATTAGGGTAAGGTCCATATGTCTAATGCCTTTGTGCTGGAGATCTAGAAACTGGCATATGGCTTAACTTGGATAGTAGATTAAAGTTTTATACAAATTTATTTATGTATATACTGTAAAGTCTGTCAACTTCAGAGCAAATAGCTTTAGAGTAACTTATTTTAGAGTAAGCAATGTGCGTTAGCCCTCTCAAATTCATATTCAACTGGGAACTCTCTGGCTACTTTTGAGTAGATATCTCTGTCAACTGAAAAGAAACATCAAATAAAAAAGGGCTGTGTTCAGAGACATCAGAAGCACTGTCACATACCTACAGGGCTATGCTTATAAATCTATGAATAGCTTGTATTTAGCAACAATGTAGTTTTAAAATTTATATAAACTAGTACTATTACTACAACAGTCTGCTTCAGTATTCAGTACTGTACACAAAATCTCAGATTTTGGAGAAGCTCTGTTATGTTAAGGCTTAGCATCTCTAACATTCAAAGGCTTGCAGTTAAAGTAAAACTCTGGATGGCAACAGTCAGCCTTTCTCCATGGGCAAGGTGGCACCATGTAGCCTTATTAGTTACCTTCTATATTCTTTGTCTGGTGTGAAACGAAAATCTTAATAGAAATTCATGAGAGGAACTTTGGACCACTTTGTAGTTTGCCACAAAAGCCTACAATCCAATTATACTCCTGGGGAGAAAAATGTGTATTATAAGCTTCAGTGCCAGGACAGCAGTGTTTAACCAAGAGCAGTTCTTACTGCATCATCCCAGTGTGATTAGTAGTTACAAAACTTTTAGACAGGATCGAGATTTTCACTGTAGGAGCAGAACTGCTATAACGATCCAACCAAAGGAGAATACCCTGCAGGGAACCCCAGCTTTGCCTCTGCAGCTATGTTTATTATATACTCTACTTTTGATTACAACTAGAGTCATCAAAATATCTTGTTCATGTGAGTGAGCACCACACCATGACTATGTTTTGAATACAAAATACCTGGTTTTTGCAACTTCAGAGCAATCACAGCGTGCCTGTTGGCAAACATAACGAGCAATGTCCTGGGTAGCTTTGCACAGATCTTGCATGGGTCTAGCCATTCCAGTTCCACACTGACTAACCACACTGATTAGGAAATGTTGACAAATGCTATTCATATTTGCAGCTAAGAAGAAAGAAAAACTTCTAAAAGATTACATCATTACGGTTTTGTTTTGTTTTTCATTAGAAGTCAAAAAAAAGGTGCAACTGATCCACAGGAACCTGAGGATCAGACAACCTTTAAAAAAACCCACTTCCTTGGCAAAAAGACATATTGGGAGGTCTTCAGAGTGTTTTTTTCTTTCAAAAACTGCTTCAACAAGAGTTATATCTTTTTTAAAAAAGAGAATGATTCAAGAGTTAGTGCAAAAAGGAAGAACACAATTTCAGATTTCCAAAAAGCTCTTTAAGCAAAAAAAAAAAAAGGCAAATGTTATTTATGTTACTCAGCTAATGGAGTTGGGAAAGTGAAATCATAAATTTCATTGCTGCTACAGCTTGGAGGTGGGGGAATCATCCCCATTAATAAATACTTCTTGGAAAGTTGTATGTTTGTTTAGGCACTATAGATCTAGGGTGACTGTTTTCAAAGGAAGAGTGGAGCAAAGTGACTATGCCCTATGAGAACTGTCCCGCTTGCAAATGGTTGCAAAGCTGCCTGGAAATGAAGGACAGTGTATGCCAGCCAGAGAAATGTCTTTCTCTGAGGACTCTTCAACAATAAAATACTTCCCACACAGGACTGGGAAAAAAAAAAAAACAAAAACAAAAACAAACGATTGATTGTGTAATCCCTATTCACCAATACTCCTATTTATCCACCCATGATGATGCTGGATTGTGTGTATTGCCCTCCTCAGCAGCTGATCACAGATGGCTGATTATGAAAGAGCTCTGTTCACTGCCTCAAGCCCCACTGTCCTCTGAATCATGAATGAAGACAACAACAGGCTTCAAAATCCCAGAAGCTAGAGGAGATAACCTCCAGCATGACAGATCACAAGGGCAAAGATTTACTGCCACAGCAACAGAAACATGTGCAGAAAGAGTGATAAAAATTAAGGCAGGAGTGATGTTACCCTTGGTTTGCAAGAAAAGTCATATCCTTCATTTTGTAAACTGATAGGTTAGAAGATAACTTGCTGCATGGTAATTTGTTTGGGGATTTTGTTTTGTTTTGGTTTGGTTTTTCTGTTGTTTTTAAGATGGCAAGGTATGGAAAATGTAAGTTCCATAAGGAAAAAAAAAAAATCTTATAATGGCTCCTACAGCATTTCTGACAGATTTTAAAGCCTTAAGAAGTAATGAAAATCCAGAAGGGATCACATTAACACAGGAAAACTGAATAGTTCTTGACAAAAAACTCACGAGTCCTCCACAAGCTGTAACCTTAATTAAAGAAACCAGCTAACCTTAATTAAAAAAACCAATGCCCTGCCACGCCCATGATAAATAGTATGTCAGGATTACTGTGTTCTCATATTATCTGGTCATTCAGTACTTCTCTTTATCCAGCCTATGGAAAAGTCATCAACATTCCACCATGCTCCTTGCAAACAACTAGTTTGTACATTTTGTGAATGATGCAAGATGACGTAAATAAATAATAAAATGAGGAATAGCTGTAGACAAGAGCAAACCACTGCATTTTAACAGAAATTGCGTGCAACACATTCTCTACTCGGTGGCACAAACATGCATTACTTTTACTTCCATACAGTTTCTAAACCTGCCACTTCTGTATGTAAAACTCCAAGAATTCTCCTTATCCTGTGAAGAATAAGTACCTCTTCATAAAACTAAAACAAGCTCACAGATCTCATGTAATTGTTATTAATTTTTATGAGTATTTTTGATATATCAAGGAGTTTTTTCTTCACAATTTTTAATGAATTTAATTGTATGGGTTTTTGTGAATACAATTTTAACTTGTTTATGCTTTGTATTTTTTGAAAGAGTCTATCACTAAAAGCAATCATTTGAATTCCCCACTTGTTTTATGTGTTTGGTCGTTTTAAGATCAACAAGTAATATTAGTAATGCTCTTATCTACAAAAGAATTAATCCTTTATGAAAAAATATATTCTGAACTAGCAGTTTAACAGCTAAAGAGTCTGTAAGTTAGAATACACACAAGTCTCATCCAGCTATCAACAAGAATAATCATAGAAAGGTTTGGGTTGGAAGGGACCTTTAAAGCTCATCTAGTCCAATGTCCCTGCAGTGTGCAGGGACATCTTCAATTAGATCAGGTTGCTCAGAGCCTCATTCAGCTGGGCCATAAACGTTTCCAGGGATGGGCTATCTATCACCTCTCTGGGTAACCTGTTCCAGGGTTTCATCATCCTCATTGTAAAAAATTTCTTCCTTATATCATAATCTGACCCACTACTGCTTTATGCACTTCTGGCAAAACTGTTACTCAACTTGTCTAGGGTTCTCTGTGTTCCATAATCACCAAGACAAGTGAAATAGGAACTGTATTCCATCCTATCCAAGGGATGGCAAGTTCCTCCTACAATTAAATCAATATTGTCTTTATTAATTGATTTTTTTTTTTAAAAAGTTACTTTTTCCATAAAGAATGATGACTCTTCATCCTACTAATGATTCTCTTTTTGTAATGTGGAAAACTGTAGTCCTGTCAGCCCATCAACTGATTAGCATTGATTCACAGACACCGCTGAATATAAGCTAAAAATACCATGGTCAAACTTATTAAAAAAATCAGCAAGATATATTACTATTATTGTAATATTCATATTTTTAAAGTAGCACAAGCTATCTACACTGCCGCCGCCGCCGCCCCCCCCCATAGTTCCATTTTCACTATGCATGGGGCATGAAGTATGTCTGTACCTGTAGCTTTTGTACAAACAGCAATAAAGATTCCATTATGTCATACATTCCTCAGGAGTAAATGCTTGTGTCACTTGCATAGAGTCCAGTAAATCTATTTTTGTACTCGCCTACTTTTCAAGATGGGCCACTGAGGTGGAAATGTACCTGGCAGAAACGCGGGTTTCTGTCCATACAATTACCTAAATGAACATACTTAAATGTAATTTTTTTTTTTCTGGATGTTTTGAAGAAAAGGGGCAAAAAAAGAGAATAAATACATTCTGAGTGCTCCTTTTAGGGCTTCTTTAGCACAAAAATAGCAGTGAAATACTAGTAAGGTTTTGAGGAGCAATGCTGCTTATTGTGTGCAATGGCTATGGCTTGTCTAGGGATACAGAAAAGAGGCAAGATACTGCAGAAATCTTTGGCAGACTCAGGGCAAGCTAAGGTTTTTAACAGAGCAGTAGGTATCTCTATTATTATAACCTCTCAGCATGCTCCCTCTGCTTATCCATGGGCTTCAGGACTGCTGCACAGCTTCATCTTACTCCACAAAGGATTGTGCAAGGAAGCAATTAAGTGACTCATGGAAAAGGTCAGCAAAAGATACAGAAGGTATGGGTTCAAAAATTAAAATCCTCAACCACTAAGAGAATACATGTTTTTCTATGTTCCCTATGTGGTCAAAATGCCATTAACATATTACCTTTTTAAACATTTGAGATCTAAATTAAGTATTTATCTCTTACCTTCACATTGTACCTTCCAGTGTAGGTGTTTGTTTCAGTGGCTGCTTGCTATGAGACTACATCTGACTAAGCATGGCACTTTGCTCTGAAGGGCATCCATCCAGAGCAGTCATAGGTGTCACATTTGCAGAAAAAAAGTGACATGACCCCTGCCTACCTGAGGCTCATGTTTGATGGAGTTACCAAAACACATCTTAAGAAAAGGCAATACTCATGCAGGAACCACATTACTCTGAGTAATCTAGTCTTGCTCTGTGAAGGGTTTTTAAATCCAGAACAATTAGTACATGAAGACCAACAGCTGTGACTTTTATGTATTACCCAGCAGCCCTGAACCTCGACCCCTTGAGAAATCAACACAGCCAGCTCCTAGGTCTGTGGTCAGCCAGGACAAAGCCAGGTAGCAGTGGACCTTCCCAGCACTGTGTTTCCAAGACACAGCTCCACCCCCACCCCACCACAGATGGCAACCTTCAGGACAGCTAAATGACCCTGGTGGTCAGAAAGTGGCTGAGGCATGTGTCTCCACCTCTTTGAAGAGCCTCCTTCATGACCATGCTTAGTGAACCACAATTGTCTGGCTTGTCTGTTTTAGAGGGGTTTGTCTGCACCTCACGTAGACATTTACAAGCCAAGCCTTGAACTGGAGCTCCTAGGATCTTATTAGAGCTTTTCCACATATATTTTACAAATTCAATATTTACATATTAAAAATGAACATTTTTCTTTTATGAATGCAGAAGTATCACAACAGGAACACACATTGCTTCCTGCTGCTCCATGAAATATCTCCTTAAGCACTTTAAAGTACATTTCGTCTAGCCATTTAATGACAATTTTATGAAATCATCATAAATGACTACTTTTCACAGGAGAGATTTGAAAGCAAACTAGCTCCAGATTGTATATACTGCAAAAATAATCCATGTAATTTTTAAACTAATTCTGGCTGATATTGTTAGATAAATTTAATAAACTTTAATGGCCCTCATCTTGATGTTATGTTGGTCTCAGTTCTAAATGAAGCTCAGTTTATAACCTATTTTCTCATTAGTTTGGCATAGATTTTCAGCTCCCTCTCACTTTTATTAGAAATTATCTTTGTCATGCGCAGAGATAAATTTTGCCAAAAATTAGCTTATCTGATGTACCTAAGCAATCCACTCAGAATATAGTATGCAAACTTATTAGATGCTTGGTGCTTTCTGTACATAATGCTTTTCATTTCATATCCAGCTGAATCTTGGTGCTTTTCATTGGGGGGAAAAAAAACCAAACAAAACCCAAACCAGAAAAAAACCCCCAACTTTCTGAACTTTTTAACATCTCATTTTTATGATAGCTACAGTTTTTGTACTATTTACAGTTGTGGTTTCAATTGTGACTTTGACTGTAATTTAGTCTGTAACTTTTGCAAATTGTGATGTTATGTATGCTAATTATCTGTTAAAGACATAATAGCCCTTCAGTACCTTCCCTGCATAGGTATAGAAATGCTAAATCTTTCTTTTTGCTTTCACACCTCCAACTAATTTATTTGAATTTTAAATGTACTTTATAATTTCAAAACCTGTAATCCCACTAATTCAATAGAATGCTCTCTGTATGGTTTATGATAAAAAACATTTCCTTGATACATGGTGAATCCCAGTTAAAGTGGTACAAAGTACAACCATACAAGTTTTCCCCAGATAGTATCTTAAAAAGGTATTTCTGATGTAAGACTCATCAGTCTCCACTTCACACCATACAAGAAATCCAAAGACTTTCTTAGCATCCTCCTCTAGCTGTCATGCAGACTGGGATGGCATTACCTATTGCACAGAGCAAAGATGATTTTAGAGAGAATCAAATAGAAGAACTAAAGGTTTAACAGAGGCAAATTTACTTTCCTTTCTAGTAAGGAATCTGCTGAAAAGATAGCTAGGTAGTCCACCTCACTCCTCCATCCTCCAAAGTAGATGGGCGCTGATCTTGAATGCACGCAATGCTCTCGAGTAGTGCTTTAAAATGCCATATGATGTCTTTAAACCATACAGCAATTTGTATTTGTTAGTTTAAAGGTCACTGTGTCTAAAAAAGACAAACTCATAAATTAGTTTAGCTGCTAACATAGCTATTTACTGCAGTTCTGTGAAGCAGTATCTCTGCAAGCACTGAAGAAAAGTCTTTTTCCCATGCTACTCATACATAATCAATTATCCACAGTGGGAGTGATGTGCAGGCCTGAAAAGGAAAAAGTCCCTGAACACGGATTTCAGAGTAATGACAGCACTGCAGCAAAGTGGACAGAAAGTTGCTGAATGGAACATGCTAAATTTCCTGTACCACATGAGTCCAAAGGTTGCTTTGCAAGACCAGAATCAGGGTGAAAACTACAAGTCTTTTTTTCTCCAGATTTGATGCTCAATTCAATAGCTCATTCAATTGTTTGACTTCTAAACGATGTCCTAACTATGTCTTTCTTTAAATATCCTACATACAAGATGTAATGCTAGACAATGAATTTTGTCTGTTAAAAAAACCAAACCAACTTAATGGAATGCAAAAGATTTATCATAAGGACTCTGTTAAGTACACAGCAACCATTTTTCCAAAACACTTTTTCTGAGGATTCCTACAAGAACAATAACTTCTTCAATACTAAATGATGCCTTAAATGCTCAAACACCAGATTGTATCACACAGCCCTTAATGTGCAAACATACAAAGAATAACACTCAATGGCATAAAACAATTAGTTAATAGCCAATAGCAGAACTGAGCTGCTTCTTGCAAGACACAGCAGTTATCACTTATCCCAGTCACCTGGTAGTGGCTATAACAGAAAAAGGAAGATAGAGAAAGAAAAGCTCTACTAAATCTCTTATACGGTCACCAGAAAGTGTCAGCACAAAATTCTTCCCTTATGACGGTTTTGATCCTGAAAGAGATTAGGTGTAACACACAGGGAAAAAAAGAACAAGGCTGCTACTTTTCAGTGCAATGTGACAGGAGAAGCGGTACCACTACAGCTGGACATCAGGCATAGCAGAATGTTGAAACCACTTGCACATTCAGTCCCTTGCAATCTGGAATGCCAAGCAAATGAGCTGTAGTAAGGCTACTGGCAATTAGTGGTGCCTCTGCATCTCAAGAGATACTAACTGAAGTGTAATGCTGAACACAGGAGTCCTTCTCAGGCCCCCTGGGAACAGAACAGATGATAGCAATTTCCAAGGATTTTATACTCTGGCTTTGCTCCAAATTACAGCAAAACTGAATCACTTCAAATAATCTTGGAAGGAAAATTCCATGGCTCTTCTGTTTATTTGTTTATTGTTTGCACTTCTTTCTAAAGAAATCAAAATAGATAAAAAAAGAATTGAAAGAATCACTTCAAAACTAGCAATGAAAAACGATGTATTCTAAAACATTAAAATGTGTTCTGTCTGACAGGTTTTTTTATTTTTTGAAACAAAAGTCTACTGCAGTTGACCTGCTTTTGTGAAGCGTTCTGATTTCAACAGAGCTGCATTTTCCAGCTTTCACACCCCCAAAATATGTAAATTTCCTCCATCTGTCTCTCACTTAGCCAAGATATGCATTTAATTTTTTTCATTTTTTATCTTCAGCTCATTAAACAGCCTTTGTCATTCCCCAACTGATTCCATTTTTCCATTACTTGTCACCAAACAATTTATCTCTTACCATGTGAAAGTGGAGGGGTACAAGGTCTGCCAGAGGTGGTTTGAGTGTGATACCATAATTTGGTCCAATAAATGTAATACATGTAGCACATTTACAGTCCTGCAAACTTCCTCGCAAACAAATACCAAAGGTCCAGGTCACATCTACTGGTTTCAAACAACTCCACTGCTCTGTCAACATCGCAGCTGGAACAAAACAGCAGAAACCCTGGTGAATTATGTTCCATATGTACTGTGCACTGCTACCCCCTGCTCTTGAGTTATGTAATTTATTTTCTTCCTTTCTGCTATTTATCCATCTGATCAAACTCTACCCACACAGGTCTGTGCACAAAACGTGATGCTTTTTCAGACAACCACCGAAATAGATCTGAAGGTACAATTTCTCAGGTCTCCTCCATCACTGTGAGTGTGCAAAGATTCTTCCCCGGGTGGAAGATCAGGCATCAACTACAGAAGGACCCAGTTTTTTGTTAACAACACATGCCATCTGAACATGGCATTCCCTGCCACTAACAGGAGTTTGTGTCTCTTGGGTATCTCAACCTACTGTTGAGCAGCAGAAAATGACTTCTCCCACCATCACAGGCTTGTTAAGAAGTCACAGGAAGCATGTAAAGTTAAAGACACCTTTGATACACAGGAAAAATGAATGACTAATACATGATGAATCATTCAAATGATGGTTGGAAAAAACCTCTGGGGGTCATCTAGTCTAACCTCCCACACAAAGCGTGGACTGTCACTAACATGAGATGATGTCAGCTGTGACTGTGCTTAGCTAACTCTAGGAAAGCTCCAGGGACCAGCAAAAAAAAAAACCAAAAACAAAAACAAGAAATACTTTGTCAGATGACAAAACCATCAGACAATTCAGAATTTAAAAAAGGACAAAACATAGAAAAATATAGAAAGCATAATAACATACTCTCATAATAAATATCATAGAATCACATTTGAAACAGCACTGCCAACATTTAAAAGTACACTATTTGATCATCAGCACACCTGAAATCCAGCCGTGCTAAAACCAACATGTTTCTAAACCAGGAGATGTCATGGAGAGAGGTGGAAAATGCCCCAAAAAATAACAGAAGTGATGAGAAGGAGACTGAGTGGCTTAAGTATTGCAAGATGACACACACCTCTTTTTATGTGGGTCACCAGTTTAAAACCATATCAGCATTAACACATTTCTCACTGTGGAATAAAGATGTGATAAAACAATCCTGAAGTAGGGTGAGCAGACTTTCATTTCTTTTTGCCTACCTTCAGAAATAATCTGCCTCAAGGAATTCACTCTTGTATGGCTACCTCAGCGCTTTGTGCGTACACCTGGGACACCAAAAAGTTCAGTCTGGAGTTATATCTTCCTTAACTCCGCCTGGAAAATACTTCTCCTGGAAATAAAAGGAATTCTCTACCTCTGTATTTCAATCTACAGTAATTGATCCATAGAGGAGAAGGAAAGGCACCATGAGCAAATCATGCATGTGCAATTGTTCTTATGTGCAAATTCTCCATTCAGACATTCATCACATTTCAGAGATGTTTTGTTTGTCCATAGGTTTACCTGTAGGAGGGTAGCAAGCAAATGAAACCCAGAAGCAAGCTGTCTATTGGCTACAGATACTCTTAGAAAAACGTTATAGGTAGTTGGTGGATGTACATTTGACAATGGATTGTAGATCCAGTGTAGAAAAACAATTAATGAAAGGTACATAAAGGAGTTTGAAGATAGAGAAAAAATGGGGCTTATTAGAAAACTTTAAAACATGTAACTGATAACGTTTTCATATTTACAGAAGGATTTAACTGTTTCATCTTCCAAAAGATGTAAGCCAGAGTTGTACGTATGTGTTAGGAGTCTGGAGGATCTTCAAGCACACAACAGTCAATAAACATTGCAATGGGCACTGTAGTTTGTGGGATCTGCTCCATTCTGAAGCCTTCAAAACTACTTAATTCTGTATCTTCTGTTTGGGTCACACTGCTAACGAGAAACACTAAAATTTTTACATCAGCCTTTCTCCTAGAATTCCAGCTCATTAGTCATATTAAAAAGAACTGGTGGCCACCCCATTTCCTAGCAGGCAGGTGTCTCCTCCTGGTTTGACGTTATATGGCCTTTAGGTTTATGGCTTATTCAGAGGACGAACCTTGTGAGTAGATAGTGACACACCCTCAGGGCTGCAAGGACAATTTATTTTAGTTAGGGTCATGAGGTGTCAGCAAGGCATGCCTCAGTGAAAGTTTGTAAGTCAGCTAGTTATCCTGTCCTATTGATAGATCAGAGATCTCTGCCTTCAGGGGAAAAAAAAACCAGCATGGTTTTAATCAAAAGCATGTCTTTTAAAGAGAGTAAATAGAGTAAAATTTCAAACAACAAAACAAAAACTAGTAGCATTGTGGGCAATTGCCTTGAACACGTTAGCAAGTAGGGCATTCTGTTGTTTTTCATAGTATTTTAAAACATATTCCATTTTCTTCTGGTTAGAATAGAAATCTTAATCACAGAACTAGGAAGTGCTGATTGTATAATATCTGCAAAACTGCAGCCGTGCTTTTCTGAATAATCTCCCAGTCTAAAAAAAAAAAAAAAGCTTTCAAATATATATTAAATCATCCTTAAGAAATGCTAATGTTAACCAACATAAATGAAGAACTGTCCTGAAGACACTGAATTGTAATGACATTTCATTTACATCTACAAATGAAATGCTTTTCTCCTCTCTAAGCTTAAGTGTTATTATGCCTGATTACATTTTCAGATTTTTTTCCCCCTCTTTTATTCCCTCATTGAGCCGTCTGTTTTACAAACAGGTTTTAGCAAAAACAGTTAACATTTCCATCACGTGGACGATCATCTCACTTAATTGTGTAGAGTTCAAGCATTTTGGGGATAACTAAAATGTATATGGCTTTGCTTAGCAATGCAAACTTCCTTGATCTGCTTGAGCACAGACTAAGACACAATGGTAGTTTTGTTCTGTGCTTTTAACGAAGACAAAAAATTAGACGGATTTAGGTCAAAGAAAAAAGAGCATGCTAAAATGCTGTAGAGTTAAAATTCAGCTACAACAGTAACAATATATCCTAATTAATTATAAACTTCGTTAATACTAACGCAAAGATAATGCCAGTTATCACAGCATTTGCAACATTTTTCTGCAAAATAGTACCTCACTATTGGTGCTTAATGCTGCAATGAAATTTCCTGTTTATCTCACCTCCCTAAAATTTTTCCTCTCCTCTTTGTCACAGTGGGAAGTGAAATTACTGTGGTGCTATGAAGACATCCTGTTTTCTCATAGTAACAAGGAGGCTGACTACGAATATCAGAGGCTATCTATTGAAAGTATTTATCCACTTCCTCTTGCATTGCTTTATTGTCAATATGTTATTTTCCAAAGTATTTTAACAACAAAGAATCACTGCATGTGCCAACTTTTATACTGGTTCTCTCACAGAACTTTTTCCTAATCAAAATTAGTTAGCCAATGGCAAGTCCACACCTTCCATCTATAAATTTTTGTTACATGTAAACATACAAATGATGGTGAGAAAAAAGAATACTGAAAATATTTTCCTGACTTTTGGATTTGGGATTTGTTCATTTGCAAGGGAAGGGAGATACATCATAAAAATAAATAAATAAATAAAAATAGAAGGACAGCAAAAGAGGAGTAAAAGAACAATCATTCCTGCTGGTGTTCATACTTTGTTGAAAATTCTGTTTCCAAATCAAATACAAGAAAAAGTGTTTATTCAGAAGCTTTTTCATGGAAATTACCAGCAGTATTGTTTTCAAAAAGAAAAGCAAAAAGCCATTATGGGAATGCAAAAGAGCTTCATGCTCTGTGTGATGCTTGTCTCTGGGCAGCCAGGGCAAGTGGCACATGAAACAGGACAGGAGTTAACAAGCTGCATAGCTTATTGGCTTAGGAGCCAGGCTGGGGTGAGTGCCCAGCTATGGCCACAGGCAGGCAGCTGGAGAGGCAGGAGAAAGAGCACATGGAAGCAAAAAGAGCCAGTGGTAAGGCTTCTGCTCCAGGGGAAACCACAGGAGAGAGGAGCTATTGGTGAAACATGGTGGGATGTACTGCCTTCATCCAGGCAATGACTGTGCTATAGGTGAGACCCTTTCACTCTGCTCCTTGTGAGATGGTGAGTGCTGCAAAATCAAAACTCACTTCTTTCCCCCACTACCCAAATGCACTGTGATGGGTCAGCCTTAGTCCAACCAGCCACTAGTGTAATTACTGGCCATAGCAATAATTGTTCCCAACCTGTAATTCCATGTACTAACAATAGCAAATACGTAGAAAGTCAAAATATGCTTTAGTTAAATACACTGAACATTTAGGGGAAGAGCAAAAAAATAATTCAAGGTTGTTCCCCTCCTTCTCCCAAGATACTCTTCAGATCTCCAAAGACAGATTCACACCTGGATCTCACATGTGACTTCAAGGACTGCAGCAAGCTCCTAATCAATCCAGCTGGCAATGCTAATTTCTGTACAAATCAAAAGGCAGATGGTTTTCATGTTGTGCTGTACACCTAGCAAATTAAGTTGCTAGTGGTTACAGTAAAAGAACTAAATCCATGAAATAGGAAGGTGGTCTTGTTATCTATACTGCACTGTGATGCTCCAGAATTCAAAAGCATCACTGTTAAGACTTCCTTAGAATGGCAGATGAAGAAGTGCCCTAAATATAGGTAATAAAAAGCATCATCAAGCAAAGAGAAAGATGATGAAGGATTAAAGGGGAGCTATGGTTAACATTCATTTCATCAGATTGCTAAGAGAAATGATGGAACTGAAATTCCTAAATCAGTCAACAACTTTGACCAACAATACTTCCCACAGAGGCTTCCCTCAAGAAAAGGACATGTTTCCTCTGTTGTTTAAAGCACAGGACATTAGTAATAACTTGAGAACAGTGGACAGGAAGAATGAGTTTGACAAAACTCATGTCAGAGGTTCAAACAAGTATTTAATAGTTCACTTTTGTATTCTTGACAAACAGAATGATAACTTCATGTTACAAGTCTTAGCTCCAGTATATAATTTTAAGTATTTCTCACAAGAAGATGAAAAAAGGAAAAAAAAATAAAAATGCAGGAAAGCAGTAACTGTATCTGGCTGCATTTGCCAAGGGAGTTAATGCAGACCAACATAGAGGTATTATTACCTAGCCACACAAAAGAGGTTAGTGAATCAGCTCATTTAACATTACACTGTTCTACCCTTCAGTTCACCTAAAATACTGTTTTCCAGGATGAATCACTCAACCTAAAGTATCACTTCATAGTACTCAGATGCGTCATAACTCTGTGCTGCCACAAAAGCTGATTTTTAACCAACAAACCCACCCTAGGTAACTGATACTGTCACTACACCAAATAAAACAATAACAGCGTTATTACACATAAAATAATCAATAAAACACTTTTAAAATAAATACATTCTAGCTCTTTACACTTTATCTCAAATATCATACTTAGTTGGACCTGATCTCTTGCTACATTAATCTGCTGTTACAGATTACACTGCAAAACTTCTTTGGAGTCACTGAAACGGTATCTGGTAGGACAAGACTAACAGAGTAGTGAGATAGGTTGTGAAACTTCAGATGAGGTACTTGACCAGAAGTAAAATAAAATTGAATCGGAGTAAGAACCCTAAAAGCCATATCTAACAGCTCTTCTTGAACTGCCAGTGAAATCTACAGCCTCAGCATTGCTATCATTGAATTGTGCTACCGAACCAAATGTACACTGGAAGAAAGCATGTTGGCATGAATTATTCATTATTACTCTGTAACCTTTACACTGCCTAAAAATTTGGAATAGTGGAAGAATATGAAGCACAAATATTTCTTCTTTGAACAGAAGGTGGACATCAGTTTAGGACAGAATAATACTTAGACAGGTATACAAGGAGAAAGTGACTATTACTAAAGAAAGTAAGAGTAGTAATAGTAGTATGGAAGATGGAAGAGAAAGCCCATGACGCAGAATTGCAAAAGGATTAGTTTGGGTAGGAAAATAACAACTTAAATTTACATTCATTCAAATTAGACTCTTCTCAAGATGTTAAAAATGGGAATTATATGAACAGAAAAAAATGTTATTCAAGACAATGAATAATTTCGAAATGTTTTTAGCAAAAAAGTACTATAATTCTCATCACCATCTGTGTTCTGATAGAAACAGTCAACAGGACACACTTGGCTTGACTGACAGTTCAGGACTGGACATGTAGCTTCAGCACATCACAAACATCAGCTATCTCGATTACACAGGGTTGAATATGTAAAAGATTAATGTTCTGATGTAAAGAAAAACAAACAAACAAAAACCAGAAAAACCTCAACCCACAACCCAAACAAACAAAACTTCAAAAACCATCTATATCTTCTATAGGTCATCTCAAAATGTATTTAAACAGATGTTTGCTCAGTTTTGTTCTACTTTATGATACATATTATCCTTGGAAGACTTCAAGACAAAAGCTTTAATCCTTCCCCCTTAAAAGTTTAAAAACTTTAAAATTGTGTATGCACAATATCTGATGGTGCAAATATATTCACTAGTCTTGAATCTACAATAACTTTAAAAAAAAATTCTATGAAGGAACAAAATAAGGTATTTATAGGTAATAAGTTAAATAAGTATGTGAGTCTAGATGTTATTTTTATTCCCATATGCTTATTTTACCAGGTAGAATAATTTCATGGTTCTCATGACCTAAAATGAAAATTAAGTGTGAAAGCACCAAGTGAGAAACAAAATGAATTTGATTGAATAATCATGATTGAGTAATAATTTCCTGAAGACAATTTACTATTTTAAAGATTGTGCTGAATGTGCTTGGAGATAAAACTTTACAATGTAAATTTAGAACTAATGACTTAAATGCTGCTTTTCTTCATTAATTTTCCCATTCAGTTTTGTTTCATTGGTTTCTTTAACTTACTGTTAATATTTATCTAGGTTCTGATACACTACTTATAGTCATGTAATCCAAGCCACTCCTCCTAAAAATAAAACACAGAATCATAGAATCATTTAGGTGGGAAAAGACCTTTAAGATCACTGAGTCCAACTGCAAGCCTAACACTGCCAACTCCACCACTAAACCATGTCCCTACACATCTTTTAAATGCCTCCAGGGATGGTGACTCAATCTCTTCCTTAGGCAGCTGTTCCCCAATGCTTGAGAACTCTTTAGGTGAAGAAAATGCTGATCACTATTTTATTACTAAGACATGATGCTCAGACAAAAAACAGCCTGTAACAAAAGTAGACCTCAGACCAAAAATCACATCTGTCAAAATTCAGAGTCTGAACCATGAAGGCATCTCTGGTTATTTATGAGACATTCTTGATGCACACTCCATCCACTAAAGAAGCAGCTGCCCTGCCACTGTCATAATTCACTCCTAAAGAGTTCTAATGATGAAACATGTAACACAAAGTATTCATAAAGAACTTCACTATGAGTGGGAAGATTCAGTGCTTAAACTGGTTAATGGTAATTGGCATTGTCAATGACCTTCATTCAGTGGATCCTGGAACTGTTTACTGAAGTGCCTCACCTGATTGAAATAATACACGTGTGAGCTGCTTGGTCTTACAGTGTGCCTTCCCTTTAAGTGAAACCAATTGGGAAGGGGAAAGAAAAAGCTTGTCATTTCACATGTCCATTGACTTTGTTAATACCTGCATACAAACACACACGGGTTTCAGACAAACTAGACCCCAAACCAGAGTAGGATTTGCACAAGAACAGATAGTCTTTGATGGGTTCATCATTCAAAATGTTAGCACGCTCCTGATGTCACCTGAAAGCCTGCAATTGCAGCCATAAATGCTGAGGACCAGCAGCCCTGATTTAGTCTTGAACTTGAACATGGAACTCCTTGCCTAAGTAGGGATCATCTTGCAGAAGAGAGATCAACTATATTTTTTTCCTGCCACCACTTCAGTGTAGCAGCACAGCTTTCCAAACATTTTTGTAAGTTTAGGATACAGTGCTGGAGAATCATCTCACAAGCAGGGAGATTTCAGAAACTTACTGGGGGAAAAACAATTGACTGCAAAGAGGTCATACCATATAATCTGTAGACATAGGGATAAAGAGGTGAGCCACATGAACTCTGACTTTACTGTTCTCTTTTTATTCTAGCATTACATACTGATGCTTGAAGAGTGGTCTCCGAGAAACGAGAAAGGAAATTGGCCAAGAACAGTTCACTGATTTAATAGCTTTCAGAAATCACTTCCATGAAAATCTAATGGGTTGCTAAAGTGCCACTATAGAGGAAAGCATCTGCCTTTCAAAGGTTTTCCTGGGTCTATTTCTGCAAAATAAATCTATGGAGCATGCTTTCATACCAGGTATGAAAAGCTTGACTGTCTGCTTTTATGTCCAGCTTTTTATAAAAGCTCACCAGCGTGAGCTGTGATCTTGGTCCATGACACATGAAGAGGTTTTAGGTTTTGAGCTCCTTTGAGAAACTGGCCATGTGTACTGAAACCTCGCAACACACACACCTGTACCTGCACACACCTCAACAGATTAACAACTTGCCCACAATTCAAGCCTACAGACTAGTCGTATGGCAAAAGGAAAGCAGGACAAAGTCACCACCAAAATGACAAATTTATCTGTCACTCCCTATTTTAAGAAAAATTAGGGGTTTGCATCACTTTTCTTACCTCCATTTAGTCAAACTGCTTACATTTAGTGTGAGTTTACTCCCAGAAGTGATTTCACTGAAGAAGTCAGAGTAGCTGATCAACATTTAAGGGAAGATATTAATAACCTAAAGAGGAGCCATTCCAAATGACCAATCTCATCTCCATCTGCATACTTTTGCTCATATAATTAATAAGGTCTTATAAAAAATGTTAAGACTACACCATGGTGTTTTGTTATTATCAGGTTACCATACTCCAGGAGCATTTGATAGCCAAGGCAGTCTGTTTTTTCTGCATAATTTGAACAGTGAATCCATGTGCTAGTAAGACAATAAGACAAAATATGAATTTAAACGTCTCAATTTATTTCTGTACAACTAAACAGCTACTTACAAAGCATACACAAATCCTGACTCAGACTACAATATCAAATATTTCCATTTTCCAGTTACTAGACATTTGATCCCTTCAGACAACCATGATTGCATCAGAAAAGTTTTCATGCCCCTGAAGTAAAAATAAAAAAAAATAAATAAAAAAAAATGAAAGAAAAATCACAGACCTTTTCAAACTTAGTGCTTGCCATCCTCAAACACTAGTGATGCTGGGTCTGGGCATGCTACCCTGCTGAGCACCTAGAAAAATGCCCACAAACCTACCATGGCAAAATTAATCCTGAATTCAGTATGAAGGTTTGGCTTTCTTGGTCTGTGTGTGAAAAATATTGAGGTCGTTGTAAATTAGGTATTTGTTTCAAACTGGCTATATTCTATCATATTTTTATTTGTAAAACTATTTATATTTCTATTTAAAATGTTGCATAAGCACAATTTTCACTTCAGCTTACTAAATATTGGGGTGGGTGTTTTATTTTCTTTTGTAGGTTTTAGTTTTTGGAACAGAAACCTTTTCTGTGATTTTTTTATTATTCTTCCAATTCATGCAGTCAATTAAAAAAAAAAAAAAAAAGATTGCTTGCATCGTTCTACCTGCACAGTTGTCTATAAAGTTTCTAATGTAAATTGTCCATCTTAGATAGTTATGAGAACCTCAAGCAAGGTAATTATGCCCAAGTCTGGAGGAGATTTTCTCTGAAGGAGAAAGGGAATTACTCTCCAAATGCTGCTGGGCAGTAAATAAAGGTAGATCAGTGGTCTGCTCTCTGACAGTATGCCCTCAAAACAAATCCTCCTGCATCACCAGTTTAAATGTTCCTGCTGCTCTCACTGGCTGTGGTCTTCTGAGTTGAGCTGCTTCTGCCTCATTACATGTCTTCCTACTAGTATTCACTGTTGTCACTGTGAACAGAATGAGCTCAAAGAATCAACCTCTTGAAAGGAGTCATTCTTTATGTACTGGACAATCAGATGCTGCAGACAGTCATATGGAGAACTGCACCACCTCACTTCAAACACCCCATTTCTCTCTCAGGTGTATACGACTAGAAGAATTTATTCAGAAATACAGACCTATTTCCTAAGTAGTCACATAGGAAACAGAGCTCCCAAGAGGAAGTCATGTAAAATCATTGTTGTCTCTAGACATGCCAACAGAACACCTTACCATTTTGAGATACTTAAGGAATATCTTTGTGTGCATCACAAGCTAGCATGTTTCTTCATTCTTGCTAATATAATTTGGCTCTGACGCAGCAGCTCTCTGATTTTCTGTTTATTTTCCCCAATAATTTTCTGCTGAAGGTATGGATCCCTAGATAACAAAATAAAATTTTCTACCAGTGGGTTGCTATTGTTAATTACATTTCACATATCCCTCAGGAGTAGTCCACAGGGGTCTGTAAAATCATATCTGAAAACTATTGTCATTCATGTAACAATTATTATTTACATTCCCACAGAAATGTTACTTAAGTCTTTGCAGGACAAATTAAAACACTTCATTTACCAGGGGGCTATCATCCTCTTAAAACTAAGGGTAATTCAATACATTTAGTAACTGAAAGGCCCTTTGGAAGTTCCTAGCTCTCTACATGGACTAACAGATGTGCTTAAGGCAGCTGCTCAAGAGCTTAAAGAAGGGAAATAGACGATATTTATAATAAATGGCTGGACAATGATGCTTCCCATGCTAAGTTTCATATCTCAATGATGCTAAAACAAGCCTTATTGTGACAGATGTTGATTCACAAAATAGTATGTCAGTGCAGTGGTTGCTTCAAATCCTAGGTGCATCAGTTCAGGTTGGGTTACCAAAAGGGCAAGACTGAGATCCTCAAAGGTTTTTACGTGAAGGCTCACAGAAAGGTTTGTGGGAGTTTGGAGCCTTTGAGAACTTAGGTCTTGTATGCATCTTTTTAGGTTAGTCTAAATGGGCAAAGATCTGCATTTCTCACATAGGTCACATTCAACACAGATTCTTATCTGGACTTCTGCAGGCATCATAGTAATCAAAACAATGTTCATTTTGTATCAAAAGGTTCAAAATTAACCAAGAATATAGATGACTGGATATCAGCCTCTTAGAGAGCTGGCTGCTCATGGCACATTGTGAAAATACCGCTAGGCACTCTGCTTTTCCCTGGGAAGAGCACAGAGCAAAAGCAAGGGTATAAAAGGCTATAGCCTTATCAGTGGCCCATGTCTCAAATTATTCCTGTTTAAGGTCTTAGGTTTGGGTTATTTTGGTTTTATACATTTGCTTTTTAAAAAGTAAATAAAGCACTCTCTTCCTCTAAGTATTTTCTCCTCTAATTCCCTCCAGTACTGCACCAGTACATTAGCAGGAAATCGAGGCTGAGCAGTACAAAGCTAAGGCTCTGGAAAGGAGGAGACTGGGGTGCACACATGTTGAAAAGGTTTGAAACAATATTATCAGTAAGACTACTGTATGTATATAAGTTTTGGTTATACAGTTAACTGCAAACATTGTTTCAAAATGGGAATGAGAAGCTGTACTCACTTACACTTCAGTAAGGTAAACCTTGTCCACTGTTTGTCAGCTCAGCAAGTATTTTCTTGTGGAACTAACAGTGTGTGCTTTGGAGTGCTAACGTGCTCCCTCAATTGTTTTTCTTGCTATTAGCTCTATTGACAGTAAGATTTATGCTGTACTGCTGTGCCCCAAAGGTCATTATTCAAAACATTTTTACACAGCCCCTACCTTCAAAACCAGAAAGTTATCTCAAATAATATATGCAGATGCAGTTCTTTGCTAGCCACTGTGCCACAAATAAAAGACAATTAAAAAGTTAAAAAATAAATAGTGGATGGAATATTCAGCTGCAATTATATTTTTTCTATATTCATACAAGTATTCGCAGTGAAAACAAGAATCGCCACAAGGTTATACAAGCTAGCAGCACTTCTCATATATGAACCTCTCGGTTTCTTGAAGAATTAGTTGCCAGAAACAACACAAACAGAAATGTAGACTCCTAACCAATATTTATACAATTATTGCATTATTCAAATAGAGACTGGATTGGTAATTGTTGTGAGTTGTTAACCTCGTTTTCTTGCATTCTTATGAATTTGTTGGGAATTTGGGTTGGAAAATGCTTAAAGGATTAGGAAGACAGTTATGGGGGGGCACTATCTTCATCTTCATTGAGATGGCTAGCAAGGTCTTGTTTCCCTACAGTAAAGTTGACACTTTCAGTGACCAAAAAAACTGCACTACATTAAACTATAAAAGAGCTGTGAAAAGTTGATCCTTCTTTATGTCCAGGTACAATCTAAAGGAAGAGAGTAAGAAACAGATTCTGACTAAAGAAATAGCATAGCAAGAACATTCACTCCTAGCTATGGCCTAAAAGGTAGATAAAATGGCCAGCGCTGCACCGGTGAAGACAAGTTTGGAAAACTAGAGTCAGATTACTGCCCAAAACAAAGCCTACAGTTGAGTCATGCCAGCATGACAGGTGAGTGTGAAATGCCTTCTTCATGATGACAATGGAAACAGGAAGGCATGAAAGCCTGGCAGAGGAAGGAGAGAGATAGAAGCAGCAGATGCCCTGCTGAATAACTTCAAAAATAAATATAAATATGAAAGGAACAACATTAAGAAACTAGTGGCTCCAAGGGTGACTTCTTGGAAGTCTGAAATTCTGGGATGAACTAATGCACAGAATCCCTTCTGACAGTGAGCTTTGAGCTGGCATCCTCCATCTAGTCAAGACAGTGGAAGTTAGTGGGGAAGCCAATGGATGATGTTTCAGGGCTCACAGGGTGAAAAACCTTCACTCTGGAGTCCTCATCACAGAAAAGACATGGATCTGTTTTAGTGGGTCCAGAGAAGGGCCACAAAAATAATCCGAGGGATGGAACACCTCTCCTATGAAAAGGGGCTGAAAGAGTTGGAGTTGTTCAGTCTGGAGACGAGAAGGCTCCAGAAAGACCTTACTGCATCCTTTCAGTCCTTAAAAAGGGGCCCACAAGAAAGATGGGGACAGACGTTTTAGCAGGGCCTGTAGTGATAGGACAAGGGGCAATGGTTTTAAACTAAAAGAGGGAAGATTTAGACTAGATAGAAGGAAGAAATTTTTTACAATGAGGTTGGTGAAACACTGGAACAGGTTGCCCAGAGAGGTAGTAGATGCCCCATCCCTGGAAACATTCAAGGTCAGGCTGGACAAGACTCTGAGCAACCTGATCTAGTTGAAGATGCCCCTGCTCTCTGCAGGAGGGTTGGACTAGATGAGCTTTAAAGGTCCCTTCCAACCCAAACCATTCTATGATTATATTAAAACTGTTTTCTTTATTTGCTGAGGAACACCATCAAGTCTGCAATTCACCAAGTCCAAGGCAGAGAATACCTGCCCAGGGTATCTGAAATGTTACTACCTGGTTATACTGTAGGAAAAGTGTGTGGGTGAGGTACTCATCAACTCTCATCTGGATGTGCTTGAAATAAAAGAATTGTTGGTAAATGAGATGGGTTTCCACATCTTACTAATCATTGTTGCTTGGTGAGGTGTGAGCCATGCAGTGCTCACAAGAAAAAGGAAAAAATTACTGTCTCAGAATGAAAAAAAGCCTGCTCGATCAGAAACTTTTCCTAGTACCAAATAGCATTGGGTAGAACTGCAGACTTAAAATAGGTAGACCTGAAAATTCACACCATCTCCAGCTTTGACGTGACTTTTTTTCAGTAGTAATCAAGCATATATTTAGGACAGTAGCAGTTTCCCTGATTTATGAAGCTGAGGGTTTGGTCCACTGGTTTCAGGAGGGATTGATAGCAGCTGAGCAATGCTCAGCAACCTGCAAAACTCAGCTTTCAGAGAAGTGTTGAAATATACACCAGTGAGGCTGATTTTTCACATTGCCGAGTATCTTCCATCTGTAATCTTTGCAAGCCTGAGGCTCTTCTCATGCTGGTTACAGAAGTGTTTTCCAACTGGCTGGAGTTCTGAAATCAGGTTCACAGGAACAGGAGTGAACACTGGTCACTGAGCCACCAATGTGCTTCTAGGAATCAAATCCCACAGCTCAAGCCCAAGGTTCAAAGTGCAGTTTTTCCATGGATAATTAGCCATAAGGCCTTGTTATGAAAAGCACCTGCACTTGATTAAAGTATGGGACCCTTTTTACTTCTAACCATCCTCTGTTCCCAATTTCTTGACATACTGAAAACAAAAATCTGAAGCCGAGTGGGCCCTGCAAAGTCCAGTGCTTTCGAATGAGCAATAATATTCCTGTTTAATCTAAAGTTACATCAAAAGAATTGAGTAAACTTCTATAGGAGATTCATCAAGAATAACTATACATATCTAACAGCAAAATCAAGTGCTTTGATGACTGTAACTTGAATCTGCATGCAAATTTTGCATAGCTCGACCATAAACAGCCATCTGTAGTCACTTTTGAGAATGCCTTTCTTAAATAATAAAACACATCATATCCAAGCCTGAATACTCCAAACAGACTGAAGTTGGCTGCTGG
The DNA here is from genome assembly GCA_907165065.1 of Caprimulgus europaeus. The sequence continues at coordinate 68,643,961 of OU015525.1, forward strand.
GATTAAATGGTCACTTTATAAAACAAGCATATAGTTTTCAGGAAGGTATAGTATTTTATTTCCATTAAAAAAATGTATTCAACAAAAATGTTGTCACCTTTGAGTTAACTAACAAAACCAGTGAGGAACAAAATCGATATTTATACACTGAAACTGAAAACTAAAGGGTTTCTAGTGTGCTGAACAGCAGAATATAGGTCCTTTTTATAAGCAATCCCTATTGAAAAAATGACAGCTCTGGCACAACTCACAGTAGGAAGGGGGAGAGGTAAGACACATTTTTTTGTTGCAGAGAAATGTAGTCTTGCTTTGAAGAATGCACGTCAGAGGGATCATCTTTTGAACTTGTTCTGAGCCATTTAAAATATTTCTGTGTTAAAGTTCTCAGAATGGTGAAACAAATGAGAGGGATTTCAGCACTGAACTTACCCTTACAGTCAGAAACCTCAGTACTTATGCATTTTCACTTCGGTGGACTCTGAAGCAAGTACACCAGCTAAACTAAATTATGCTGAATGGCAATATCTTTGTAAGGCTTTATTTTTTATCCCACTGGTTAAAATTTCAGTAAAAAGGAAAACAAATATTACTTTAAAGTTTACAGATGAGATTAGGCAGAAACAGATGAGACTACCAGACTACCATGACTCATAATAAAACCCCAGTAAAGCTGTCTGTGAGAAGTTCTACAACAAAAATCAAAACCACAGAGACCTTAAGTACATTGGGGTTTGAATAAAGAAATTGAAACCTGATTCTCTACACAGAATATACAAGCATATTTCCACACAATATCATTGCAGATAAATAAATAAAGCACACACTGCCTGTACATGTATGTGCATCTCTCAAGCTTGAGTTTTGTGAAAACTGTGAATATCTAGGCAAGACAGCAGATTGAATAAATCTCAGTTGTAACTGAGCATTCACCAAATACTGGCCTGGATTATTCTTCCTCATAACAAATCTCACAAGCAAGAGCTCAGGAGGAGGAATTTTCTTTAAGCATCTATATGAGGCACTCTTATTCATTAAGTCTCTAATTCATATCAATTTAACTACCCAACCTACTCTCCAACCAGCAGAAAATATGCATCAGGTATTAGACAGAATCTCTACAAACCCAAGCAGGATGAAAGCCCTCCTTGAAAGAAATGCCAATGAAAATATATTAAGGTGACTCCTACCTCCTACTGTACTTAACTGTATTTTTTTACAAAGAAAACAAGGGACACTGCAGATAACATTGCTTATTACACAACAAAAATTTGACACCAAGGTAGGTGACATAGGTACAATTTGCATCACCAGATGTAAATAACAACATGCAACTAGATTTTTTGAGTGATCCCTTGTTTTCTGCATTTCCTTCTACTATTTCTCTTTGACAACTACCTTATTAACAATGAGATCTTAGACAATTTCTTAGTACTTATTCCAGTTTGTAGTCCAGCTCTTTATCCTGCAATAAGTTGCACTGCAACAAAATGACAGAGCTTTAATAGAGAACTGTACATCTGAAATCTTCAAGCAATTATCAAGAGTTCTTATCTTCAAAACTGGTACTGGATGAGAAAGCATGTCTATAAACCAGCCACTGTAGGAATCTTTTGGAGTCACCTGCCAGCATTTTTTGATTTTCCTTCAGTCAACATCTAGGTCATGTAACATTAAGAAAAAAAAAAACAAACAACTGCTTTGGGTTTGGTTTTTTTTTTAATAAGTGCTGTGCTCTTTTCCAGTAAGAACACCACAGCAATTTCAAGCTCTTGTATTCTAAGTTTCATATATCCACCAGTATGAATACACATACAATACCCTAATGAGGGGTTGTGTTCTGTGAACCCCTGCTACCTGCAGACATATGGTTCTATTACACTCAAAATATTTAGTGAATTTTTCCTTATTGTTCTTAAATATTGTACTTCATTCAGCTCTCTGCTGCAGCTACAGATAAGATCCAAAGAACCTTCAGTGTCTACTATCAAGTGCCCAAAAAGATGTATAGTTGGAGTTATGGCTGCTCATCCTCTGCTTATACACAAGAGCTAGACTGAACTCTTTGTATCAGAAGTTCATTTCAACGAAGAAATACTTTGGTGACAATACTCCCTGCTCATCTCTGCCTTTTTCACCCCACTCTGGAAGAAAAACTTGCTTCCCATGAAAAGGTCTGACAGAACACTTACACTTGGAAATGTTTCTTGCATGTGGTTTGAAATGTATATACTTCCATATACATTCCTTTCTCTGGCTTGACTAGATCTTCCATGATCCACTAAAAAAGGGATAAGGTTGCTCCTTATACCAGGGGACACTGGCTGGTCAGAAAGTCAAGTTCATATTAAAATATAAGTCCCCTGAACCTCAGGCTGCTGAAACACAGTACCATAGAAACATCACCAAGCTGCTACATTATAGGTTTTAGACACATTTGCACTTTTTGACCATCAGCTTCTGACTTTCAGTTCTTCTTTGACAAGTGATCATTTCTGAAATGGAGGAAGGAACTTGAACATAAAAACTGGCTCCTGTCATCCCTTTGGTCTTGTACCATTGTCTGGGAACTTGAGAAAGGCAGAAAAGAAATTGCCTGTATATGTGCTCTCTTGTGTTGGTGAGGCAAGCAGGACAAACCAGAATGGAGCACAGCATAGCTGTAAATGGAATATCATTTTATGATTAATTCCATTTCACTTGTGTATCAAGAGTGATTTAGAAAGGATATGTAGAAAGTCTACAATGTTCCTCATTCTTTCTAATGTTCTTTGGGACAGTGAAGTCATTGATGAAATTTGAATACCATTCACAACATGAATAGTATATATGTCAAAAGTTAGTCCACAAATGCATATTGCATAAAAGTTAATGACTCACTGAAAATAAGAAACTTTCAGAAGGGTAAGAAAGGAATCTTATATAGTCATTCCTTCTGAGATCCTCCCTAGAACCATAAATTTCAGTTCAGTGGAAATTAAACTTTAAAAACCCCTCAAATACACATAAATAGAACACTTTAAGCATGCCTTATGGGGAAAATAAACCTAACCTCAACACCAGGTGATCTAAAGTCTCTCATCATCCTAATCAGATTTATCTGATTTTTAGGTGTTTGCTGCTGGAGAAACAAATAAATGGCAACAATTTGTGGTTTCCTCTCCTCCTTTCCTTTCTAATTCCCCTAACATCCTGGCACAAAACCACTATCTTCTCTGATATTTCATGTAAATAAGATAAAGACTTTATGCCATGTATCCACAAATTTATTAATGCACACATATTCTAGATACCATTCTACTATCATCATCTGTGGCCTTGAAAAAAGTTAAATACTTTAATAGTTACCCTGACCACAGAGTTAACAATGTACGTAAGTACTTGGATTAGTTAAAGCCTAAAACTGTAAAAGAAAGAAATTCAAACCCAGCTGTATGTCAGGCAGGATGCTCTATAAATGTATGAGATCCCTCTTTGTCCCTGCTGCTTCATCCTTTCTGACAATATTGATAAGGAAAATTCAAAAGAACAACAGGTATTCAGATGTACACCTTCATATCAGGTTATTACATTTCTCCCATTTCTGATATCTGATTTTGCTTTTATAAACATTTCATTAGCATATCTGAAGAGCTGCTTTGCCTCTTTGCTGTCCTGCAATACTATAATATGAACAGATAATTTGACATATAAAATAGAGTTGCATCTCCCCTAACACCTGTACTTGCCTTCAAGAAATTCATCTACTCTCTGAAACATTCAGATTGGTTGATAACAGGGAATTTCATGTGGTTGATCACATTTCACTTTAAATCTAATTCCACTTTGCTTTATTTTAAGTGCCCTTAAGGTGTCTTGTACTGCAATTATTTATTAACTTAAATGAGGTCTAAGGAGAACAGGACCTGGCTCTCTATACTCTCTACTGAGCCCACCAGGTTTCTCTAGAAATCTACAATAAATTTTAGTTCCATGACAACAAATTCCCGCTGTGTGTTTAAAAACAGATATTCATTGAAACTGATCCTTTCCCAGGAAATATTTGGTGAATTGGTAAATTAAAGTCAGCAAGGAAGCAAAAGTTCCTCTTACTTGTACACTTCTGATTAATTCTCCCCATAACTGCAGATACTTATTTTGACCCAAATGTTGTTCAACTGAATGAGATAAACAGCCCAGTAAGAAGGTTTCAAGGGCTGTGTACTCCCCAGTTACATGAGATGCTCTTGATCATCATCCCACAGCAATTGCTTTCGGCCTCAGCTGAACAAGTTCCCCCAGAAAATGTGTGGCTGTAACAGGACTACCAAAACTTCCTTTCTGTTGTTACTCCTCATTTTCACTGCCAATGTGAAAAAACATAAGTTGAAAGTCTACCCAGAATAAAGGGACACAGCACCAGAGAAACACAACTGCTGGCCTATTCACTGCAGCTGGAGTGGTTCAAGGGCCTGCTAGCAGACTTCTGTAAGACAAAATAACAATAGTCTTTTGCACCACAGACCAATGCATTTATAGGCCCTAAATCTACCGTACAACAGTGGCATTTCCAAGCAGGCAGCCCATTCAGGCAAAACCAATACAGTACTCTCTGTATAAAATTTGCTGAAATGGCATCTGAGTGTTCCAGCAGAATGGAAAGTGTTAATCAGAAATCTTGTAAAAATCACATTTTTCAAGAATCACTCTGTTACAACAGATTGTGCAGCACTATTTTTTCCCCTCTTTCTGATACAAGCACCCTAGGCAAACTTTCTAATTAGAGCAGCAGATGTATGCAGCACCATGTCTCTGTTAAGTTATTATGCTCAAACCAAATTTTGTCACTAGCAGCCAATAATTCGTTCATCTACTAAGGGCTTGAAGTGGCTGTATCAATTATTTAAAAACATACCAAGAAGAGGAATCCATTTAAAATCTTCTGGGAAGCCCAGTTATAAAACAGTACATGTTCAGGTTTCATTCACAATATTGTCTTTTTAAAAATACAATATTATTAATTAAGGCTTAGTGCATTAGGCCATTAGAACTTGAGTGATTCATGAGAGTGTAACAATCTTGCTTATCATTTGTGCTTTAATTTATGGGGTACTAAGAAAAAACAAAGGAAAAAAACCTAAGCAATTTGCAAAACTGAAACTCATCCAAAAATTGCTTGCAGTAATTTCTTCTGAAAAGTGATTTCACTGCATGTAAGTGCTATGCTGGTAAGAAAATGCTTCCTATCAATAATTAAAGTATAATGAAAGTTTCATGTATCAGAAGACACCCTCAAAACAGGGCTACAAAGAAGAATGTTGCTTTTCATTCAGAGCTTCCGCATTTTAAATCTCACAATAACACCCTTATCAAAGAAACATTTTTTAAAAAATATTTCATTAAATATATGATTATTCAAAACACACCAGAAGCTGTAACAACAGTAAAAATTAACACAATTCTAACAAAAGTTGCAGCAGAAAACTGAGGACTGCACAGTGCCAAGCATCCCTAAATGCCAAGGACAGCCGAGAGAGATGTGGATAGCTACCATATGGCAGCGTTATGAAAAAAAAAAGCATTACAGAGAGGGCATTAAAGAAGCCCAGTGTTCTAGAAATGTGTGTCAATTTCAAGCATCTTAGTTGTCTAAGAAGGTCCAGCCATTGACTGACTCCTATCACTGGAACAAGTCAAAGGTCTGCCTGGGACCTATCACACAGTCTGTGGTCTCCTCCTTGGGGACAGTGTCTTCCTCATCTATCCAAGCACATATCCGGATTAAAGTTCTAGGGAATGGATTGTATTTAGAGCTTTTCAGCCCCATGGCAAATGTGGCTGATATCGGCAAACGGACACAAGAGTTACTGGAGACAAGAGGAGGAAGGCAAGAAGCAGCCTTTCAGAAAAACAGTCTAAAAATAACAGTAATTCTGCACACCGATTTAAAATATCCACATCTAAGACCGACAAAGACAGAAGGTTAGCAGGATTTTCAGAGAGGTCCTTGGCATAAAATCCTTTTTAATACTGACAGAAGTTAGAGACTGAAACACATTATAAGGGGATTTTCCAAGAGGCCTAAGTTTCCAGCCAGCTGATCCTCCTGCTTCCTCACTCTGGTTATTATTGAACTCCGCTGCCTTCATACTATGTGAAAGCACTTATGCTAGCAGGCAGGAGGGCTGTCCAAGATCAGGATGGCCAGATTTCTGGCCTTCAGCAGCATCCCACAGGAGGAAAACAGTCCCTCCACTGCCAAGGAAGCACCTCCACCACAGCTCTGCTGCTCAGGAAGTTTGCAAACCAGCGTGCAAGTGAGATCTGGTACATTGGATCAAAATACTAAGCAGGATAAACAGCAGAAAGTTAACTCTTGAAACATGTAGGTGGGTCTGAATAAAGTTACTGTAAGCAAACTGGAGCCAGGACATTTGAAGGCACACCTGTCAGTTGCTAAAACACTCACTGGAAACACTAACACAATGCAAACTCTGCATGATTCTGAAGGGAAGCCGGGCTCAGCGTGAGGCCACCAACTCCGTGACTGCTTTGAAAACAACTGAGGTCATTGTAGCCTGAAGAATTAACTAAACCTTTAACTAAACATTTTTTCATACTTTCTATTTTAAATGGTTTAATATTATAGAGTTGCTCTTCCATGTCATCCATGTGGAATTGAGGGGACAGATGCAGAGAAGCATCCAGACTGGTGGGACCATTTATAAAAAAAAACCCAAACTCTCAGGTTTGTGGTGAGAAATATTAAATTTTCTTGGTGAATCTTCCTAGTTCTGGCTGTCTAATGAACAGAGGTCATTCTAGAGTCTCCTACATTCAAAGTCCATAACTCAGAGGGGACCAGCAGTCCTCTCAAATTGTTTTCCCCAGCATCCTGCTGCAAGAATGGGAGTTAGCCTTGTTGTGTAACAAACCCACTCTCTTCTAGCACAGAATAAGGAACTCCCTCTTTGATCTCCTGATCTTCCAGCAGAGCCATGCCTGTCATCTCCTGTGACTTAAGCTACTCCGAACAACTTGGAGTCTCCAATCCCCTCTCCATCTCTTCCCATGCATCCATCTGTAACTACCGTTACTATTTTAAAAGTGTGCTAAGTTGGGCTGCTTCTCACATGATAAGCTTCGTTTATCGCATATCAAAACACAGATAACTTCTGTTCAGTAAATTCAAAGCTCTCTTCAAGGATCTCTGTTTAGCAGGCTGTCATATACCACTACTGTTGGTATTGGAGTTGCAGCAATTACGTCTGGAACCATCTGAAGATGCCACCTGTTTTTCAATATTCAAATACTTTGATCAGTCTTTACCGTGCAGGAGCTTGGAATGCCATTATAGGCCACAGTTGGTATTTCCAAGCTCTTGTACCCATCTGATTTTATCATTATTTAATTTTCCTAAAAGTCAAACAGAGTAAATCTTGGGCTATATCCTCCCTCCCTGCCCCTCTAAAAAGCTTGAAATCTCTAATTTCACTTTTCTTAGCTTCATCTCCATTACCCCATCATATTTCTTTCTGGCTATTTTTATTTGTACTTTCCCTCCTGATTTATGGAACACCTAAAATTTTCTATAGGAGGTGAGAATTTCTCTGTAGTTAATATAACTTTATCGAAAAAAAAGTTGACTTTCTTGATTTGTTTTACCCATGCAGAAGTAGTTCATGAATAACAAAAGAGATGTTGTCCACAGGTTGAAAACTCTTTTGACAGGGCTTCCATAGAAACTCCAAACTGACCCTGTGCTGTGCCAGGAAATGCAAAGCTCTTACAGGTTATTTGTTATGATATTATCTGTTATGATACCTCTCCCTGATGTGCTGATTCTTACCATAGCAACAGCATGTGGAAAAAATTTTGAAAATCAAAAAGCATCCAAAGCATCCTAGGAAAACAGGCCATACACTGCCATGACGTACTTTTTTTTTTTTTTTTCCCAGATCAATAGTTAATTTTTTAATTAAAAAATATACTTTTTTTTTAATATAGCAGCAACATAAACAACACTTCTGTGTGCATTGCTGCATTCATTTCAGCCAGCATAAACATTTTGTTTTTCTGAATAGAGTCACTGCAAAAGACTCCAGGCTTCTTCCCAGCCCCAATTTTTGTGCACGCAGATGCTGGCAGTCTATTTCCCTACACAGATCTTGAACGTTTTCCACGCCCAGGTCTGCAGGACAAATATGACTCAGAGCTTACTCCTACAAACACTCCAATTAGAACCTGCAGCCCCACCAGGTTAAATTGGATTAATCCAGTGAGTTATTTGTCCATGCAGGTATATATAAATCTTAATGCTATGACACACACCCTTTTCCATGAAGATGATGTCTACAAGAGGATTAAAGGTTGCTCATTACTAATGGACTAACATATTGCAGATAACATGCACAGTCATTCTCCAGGCAAGGCAAATGCCAACAGGCCCCAGAGAAAGTAGAAAGGAGTGTCTGGTATTGGGTAGCTGATATGAGTTACGGTTCCAGCTGCTTTATTCACTGTGGGATTTTACTGTTTTAGATATTGCTTACTGTAGTATTATTGCAGCATTGCTATATTAGGTACCACTTATTGTAGTATTCTTAAATATTTGATAAATAAAAGAACTGTATCTTGTCCATCCATATTAACTTTCCAACAGAAGATTAATGACAAGTAGTATAGGAAGGTGGGCTTTTTTAAATGACAACTGCAATAACACCACATTAGGTAAATATTAACCTACCTGAATAACACGGTAATTTATAAAAGTTTGTATATACTTGAACTTGATAAAGACAGTGATAGTCATATCAATCTAACTATAGAGCATTCATCCTTCCACGTGAAATGTTGGTTAAAATGTTTCATGCATAAGGGCAATGACTCATGACTTTACTCTGCTTTTTGAGAAAGAACAGAAATTGCAAACTGAAAAGATAATGAAGGAAGAGAAGAAGAGAAGAGAAGAGAAGAGAAGAGAAGAGAAGAGAAGAGAAGAGAAGAGAAGAGAAGAGAAGAGAAGAGAAGAGAAGAGAAGAGAAGAGAAGAGAAGAGAAGAGAAGAGAAGAGAAGAGAAGAGAAGAGAAGAGAAGAGAAGAGAAGAGAAGAGAAGAGAAGAGAAGAGAAGAGAAGAGAAAATAATTTCAGCTGGAAGTACAATGACCATCTAGTCCAACTGCCTAACCAGTTCAGGGCTGACCAAAAGTTAAAGCATTGTCCAAGTGCCTTTTAAACACTGACAGGATTGGGGCATCAGCCACCCCTCTAGGAAGCTTGTTTCAGTGTTTGACAACTCTGCTGTTTCCTCATATCTAGTCTGAACCTCCCCTGGCACAGCTTTGAACCATTCCCACATGTCCTATCACTGGATCCCAGGGAGAAGAGCTCGGCACCTTTCTCTCCACTTCCCCTCCTCAGGAAGCTGTAGAGAGCCATGAAGTCACACCTCACCCACCTTTTCTGCAAACTAAACAACCCCAAAGTCCTCAGCTGCTCCTCACAGGACATGCCTGCCAGCACTTTCACCAGGTTTGTTGCTCTCCTCTGGATGTGTCCAGGGACCTTCACATCCTTCTTAAATTGTGGGGCCCAGAACTGCATGCAGAACTGAAGATTAAGCTGCACCAATGTTATGCCCTTAACTTTTCAAAATAAAGCCATTTCAAGTAAATTCCTGAAACATAAAAAGGTCAGCCACTTGTATTTCCTGTTCATTTACATTGTATTTCAAGGAACAAAAATAAAATATACACCAGAATTTTAAAATTAGAAAATGAGTCCAGAATCAAAATATGATATACTAATTTCCAGATTCCCAAATAAAGTATAGTGGTACAGCCACATAAAATCCAGTGCATTCTTGGTTAGGACAATTAGATAGTCTGATTTGAAAATAATTTTGCTTATAGCATAATGGATACCTCCTATTTGAAATATTAATGCTTAGAATACTGTACCTGTTTAAGTGTTAAAGTACCAACTGTCACCAATTGAGATTAAATCCAAAGGAGAAACTGAATTTTTTTCAAACTGTAAACAAAGATTCCTTCTGTTTTACTTGAACTATTTATAGCAAGAAACCAGAACTAAGCCAAATGAAAATGAGTCTGCAAAAATCCCGTAGAACACCACACCCTGGAAGATCAAACCTACCCCCAAGGAGAAATGTGGGTAAGGAACTTGATATATCACTCACTCTCTGAAGGTCAACACTGAAGACCAGTTTAAGATTAACCCTCATGTGAATGAGGACCATGACTAGAACCCTGTTGTGTCTAACTTTACACTGTTGTCTGTCCTCCACAAGAATGCAGGAGCCGAACTCTGCCAGGCAAGAACTTTGCTTATTAAGCCTAAAACAAGACTGCGAGCAGGACTCCTCCATATTTTATGGCAGTAAACACTGTGCAGAAGAGGACAATGAAGCTCAAATACAAGATTAGACCCCAAACAAAGTAATTTAACCAGACTATGTACAGATTTAAGGAGAAAAGAAAACAGAACATTGAGACAGCCTGAAAATGATAGTATGGGAACTAAAAAAAACCCAACAAAACCCTAAATAGTTGTAAGGAGTTTGCTCAGTACATGAAAGGAATTATATGATATCTTGGCAGCAAGAGCAAGGGGCTGAACTGGATAACCCAGAAGAATCAGTCATATCTTCTTCTGAGTATGCAATTCTCTATAGGTATGGAAGAAAAAGCAGCATTTTAAAAATATGTTATGAAAAGACAACAGAACCCATAAAACATGATCAAAGTAGAATCTAAGATCATCAGCTACTGCTCACGATTTCTGAGAATTTTAAAATATTTTATTTAAATAAGATAGCTAAGATTTTTTTAAAATATACCTTTTATGCTAGTCTAGACAGCATGACTTCATCTGCCAGAATCTTATTTCTCACAGAGCTGGGTAAACTGCTCTTTTTCAGCCCTTTCCTTCAAAGACTGGAAACCTTGATGTGGTTTTGTGTCAGTGTGTATGTGTACATATATATGTTCACAATCTAACTTCCCCATTTAATACAAAAAAATCATTAAAAAGATAGTCAATAAGACCTAAGAGCCTTATATTTTATTTATTACAAAATATATTCTAATCTTTGTGTCCTTTTCTCTGAAGGTATTCTGTTCTGAATTTCTTTTTATTTTTCTATATTGTTTCTTCTTAATCCAAGAGAAACTTGAAGCAGACATTACCATTTAAAAGTAAGCTGAACACATGCTGCACATGTATAGCACATTGCAGATGCAGCTATGAGGCAAAAAGAGGCAGAAAGATGTTTTGTTTGGGAGCCATAAACACTGGATTAATAAAAAGCAGTACAAGTCAGTACGAAATATGCTGTGGTCCATGAAGGAGTTGCAGATGAATGTTGTGAGAGGGAAATTAGGAGTCATTGATGGGACTGCTGAGTGCTGGACTTCATCATTAGTGATCCAATGAGGTGGAGTAAGCCCCAAGTCAAAGGCACTGCTCTGCTCAAGAGGGCTCATGAGGGACTGGGTAGCCACTTGTGAGGGGTATGGTACACCTGGAGCCTCTGCCACCCTGCCTCTTTGCAAGCTGTCCCTAGGGAAAAAAGCCCTGCTTGATCATGTAATAAAAGACTACATCAGCAGGCATGCCTATGAATGCTGAATTAAATACACAGGCAACACAAATACCAGGTTTTTATATCTTTTAAATGCTTCATATTGCCTCTAAGTGTTTTGAGAATCTTTTTTCCTTGGCATGCAACTGTCTAAACTGCTCACTATAAATACTGTCCCAGATGACTTCTTCATTTCTTTGTCTACCACTCCATGTCTTCCTAGCCAGCCTCTCTTCTAAATAATTTCTAACTCAGAATCTCAGCACGACTTTCAGACCAAGAGCACAAATCTATCATCAGTGTAAGTCAATTTTATGCCGGCCTTTCCCTTATCCACCCCCTGCCTCTTTGCCCTCAGGCAGCTGTAATGTTAATATGAGCAGTTAGTCAGCTGGATCAAGGATCTGATCTGGATTCATTTTTCTTTTTTCATATTACCAGTTGCAGCACATCATTCAGGGGAAGGAAAGAGGAGTGTGCAGGACTCCCCTTGCAGCAGCAGCTGGAATTTAGATCAACTTAAGCTGATCTTAAAACTATGCTTTAAATTGATAGTGTACAGCTCCCTTTCAGCCTGTCTTTTCACCTTCTACTATTAGTTGCGCTTTCTTCCAATCCAGCCTCCATCTCTGATATTTGTCTTATACTTTCTATCTCTCACATACTGTTAAATTTTATTAACTCCATCCCTGTGCAATGTCTTTCCCTCTTCCATCCTCTCTCTTAAGGACACCCCAACACTTACCTTCTTGCATTTTTGCTTATAAATGAACTTTGTTAACCTTTTGCTAAATCCTTTCCTTGATTCCAGCTACTTTACTATCCCTGATTCTGCCTCCCATCACTTATCTCTCTAGGCTCCACACATAGGTGTCGCACACAAGTAAAATCTGAGTAAGAATGCAAATTTAGAAGTTGCTTTTAAGATTTTGGCCTTGAAGATCTAGCCTGTGCTTGCCTTTGCAATATGCATTGGAAAGATCTCAGAGGAGTGGATGATCTGATATTAACCATATGGCACTGCAGATTTTACCTTCAGATTTGAAAGAATCACAAAATCCTCCTCTTCCCAGGTTCTTCTGTATTGCCAGGTAGGGGAACCCAGCCAATCTCAAATGCTAATACAAGCACTGGTCCCCACTCAAAAAGAGTAAGGAGTCTTAAAACTCAGCCAGTTTTTTAAGGCTGACTCAGGAACAGTCAAATCTACAATTCTTTTCTAGTCCCTACCCCACATTACCACTGAAAGCTAACTAGAAAATGAAAAGAGAGAGGAAAAAAAAATTCTTCTCTCCTGGTCCCTCATTTTACTATTAATGCTGCTTAAAATTTTGTTTATGAGGTACTGCAAAATCCAGTGAAGGTTTGCTGTGATGGCTAACCAGTTGATGTCTGTAACACAGAATCTTAACATGGTTTGGGTTGGAAGGAACCTTTAAAGATCACCTAGTCCAAGTCCACTGCAATGAGCAAGAACATCTTAAACTTCAATGTTTCCAGTGATGGGGCATCCACAACCTCTCTGGGTAACCTGTTCTAGTGTCTCACCAGTGTCTCATCTCTGACATATAAAGGATTACCTACCAAGTATTTAACTGCTTCTAGAATTCATAAAGAATTTTTATATTAGGTGAAAATCCAAATACAGACAAAATAATTTCTTGCACATAGATGGGCATTCAGAAACACATAGCTAAAACATTAAATCTGAACTATCATATACAATTAATATATTTAAAATTTTCCTATATTTACCATGGTTTTTATTTAGACCTCACATTTTAGAAAGGACTTTAAATTTATTTCTTCCTGACACAGAATCGAGCAGTGACACGTTGCAGGAATTGAGTGAAAGTGCCAAGGAATTTTAGTCTGATGATGCAGAGTGCCTGGAACATGAGCCATCTCCTACACTATAAGCTCCTCTGAGATAATAATAATAATAATAATACTGATGATACTTCACACCTTCCTCGTTGTCACTGTTCTACAAGCTTTTTTCTGAGTGTCTCTCTTAGGCAAGCAATCCTGCTGAAGTTGAGGAACTATTTAACATGATCAAGAAACACTGAATTAAGCCTTAACTATACTATCCCATTTTATAGGTAGGAAAAGCATCACACAAACCCTGCATTGCAACACTTTGGGAGATGTTTGTCAGAGCTGCAACAAGAATTCCCAAGCCATACCCCAGGCCTCTGTAATCGCTAAGTGCCAGATAAGCCGTAACTTTGAATTTCCACAACTTTCTAGTCTAAATATTTCCCCATTCATTACTATAACTAAAAAACATATAAACCTTTTCAAAAGATACACAAATGAAATGGAACACACTTCTCCATTGGTATCACAACAGGAGAAGGAACCATTCACATTCTTATCCATATATACGTACCACACTTACAAAGTTCTCCCTTTCTGCTCCGGTGACAATCTCTGCTGAATTATATAAATTTCATTATTACTCTGCACTGCTCGTAAATCATTGGGATTTTGTCATGTATAGAAACAGTCCTTACATCCAAGGAAGTTTAGAAGTACATCATGGCCATGTGCCGATTTCTTCTCCAGAAAGACAGACTTTTTTCATTTTCCTGAGAGGTTTTCTAAACCCACCTTAGAGTCCTACTTACTTCTCAGCTTATGCTCCCTGTCTTTTACCATGTTGTCATTGAGTATTGGTATATCTCTACCCGGATTACTGAAGCAGCCATCATGACCTAGAGGTATTGCGCCAAACTGCTATGGCTGGCTTGTAGATTCATTTTATACTGAATTCAACCAGGTGAAAAGATGGCAATGATAAGACAAATGCACATTCATGGCTGTTTTATTCTACCAGAGTTCAAATACACCAGACACTTTTATTTGTTTACAATTTTCATACTTTCACTGCAGCTTAAAAGAAAAAAAAAAAAAAAAAAAGGGAGCTCCAGATGACTCATTATAACAGACATTGTCGTATGCAACATGTCAGTAAGTTTGAAAAAGACCTTGTCACTATATATGTCATTTACATTTATGAAAGTATCTTAACAAGCAGTCATTAAGAGTGCTAAGTTCTCATCATACCTCAATGGCCTACCCTAAAACCTCATTATGAAACTAAATATTTTTTAAAAGCCTACAGAAGAGACTGTTTAAAATTTAATAATAAAACTTTTTGTAACTACTTTTAAGCAAACCAAGAGACAATTTTTAATAAAATATGGTGTAGTCTGAACCATCTACATCCCCCCCCAAAAAATGAAAGCACAAACTAATTATTTTATCTTTCATTTACAGATCATAAGCATTTTGCTTCCTTGCAGTCTATTAAGTGTCCACAGCATTCCAATATATCTAATGCATAGATGAGAAAGTCATGGATGTTGCTAGTTAAACAAATCTATAATCAAAATGACTGCATACGTGCATCCTGTTGAAAGCATTGCCCGTTAGCAGAAATCAATAGTGCATTGTTACCGATACCACTGCAGCGCTGGGATAGGTACCCTGTTACATGGAGTTAAAATGGTGGATTCCCTGGGAGAAACTGGTCCTGCCCCACTTTAACCAGGAATTAACTGGGCTGCTCTGAACAGATCCCTCGGGACAAGAGTGGTCATAGGGACTTACAAATACCGAGTTTCATTCTGAATTATGTTTAAAAATGTGTCTTCTCTCATGAAGTATGAAATCTCATATTCATGTCAAGCAAATTCTGAACATTTTACCTACAATGCCACACCTGCTCTTGCATTTGGGTGGGGTTGGGGGAGCTGTTACATTGTGTTATTCCAAAGTTAACACTAATAATTTTTTTCCACTTCTACAGACACTCTCTACACAAAGCAGCCTCCAGCCTACATGGGCAAGCTGGATGCAAATCCAGGAAAAACTGGCATAAATGAAAACGTACCACAAAGAAGAAATGCTGTAGCTGTCAGCTCCTCTCCACAACTACTTTTCATTTGACCTCCTACAAACATCTGTCATCAGAGAGCTGTGTTAGCTCTGTCAGACTCTAATTGAGTCTTCCATATCCACTCCAATGCAAAGAAAAAGCCAACCAGATCACTAAATGCAAATAATGAAATAGAGTTTAATACTTTTAAGGGTGATAAAGTGACTTGCTATTTTAGCCCTGAAGCACACAGCCACTCCAGCACCAGAGAGTTAGATATTCTGCTTTCCCTAAGAGCCATGCTGTGCCTTTCCCTGCCATGCCCAAGCACTGCTCACCCCTGACATTCAGCCACTTTCATTAAGACTGGGAAGTTAACTGCTTGTAGCTGTGTTCAGTGCCTGGGTCACTAGAGTTACATACATGGTTCCCAGGAGGAATATACTATTTTTCTTCTATGTGTAAGCAAGTGCAGCAAAAAAAAATCTCTTTTATTATAAAAAGTATATTTATAGCAGACAAAATGCAAATAAAGTCAGCTTTGCATAAAGTAACCTTATTCATCTAAACATTTCAAAATTACAAATATACACTCAGATTGAAACTCACATGTAGGAAAGAAAGAGGGTTACAGAGAAAAAATGGATTAATTAGTTTTCAGATGGATTATGCTACTGCTTTTAAACGTATATTGTGATTGCATTATGCATGGGTACAGATACCACTACATCCCATCTCCAAAAATCCCAGCAACACTGTGATAGTTTTCATTTCCTTTGTTAAAAATTTAAGAAAATCCAGGATCAATATAGCTTCCTCAATAAGTATGTTTAAATGTAACAGCAATTTTGCCCTGCAACAAAATGCTACTGAAACTGATGAGTATTTGTAGTTTAGGACAAGAGAAAATATACACATTCTTCATTAGTGGAAGCACCACATCCACTGAACAAAAACTCCTTGGACTAAGTATTTTAGATTGATACTGTAGAGTAATAGAGTGTAATAATAAAAGAAAATCACTTCAGTTGGCTGATAGTAGAGAGAAATCCCACCTTACTTTAATATCAATAACCTCCTCAAAGTCAGAGTGACTTCTGAACTCTCCCTCCATTACTTTGTTTAAAGCAGTTCTCAGCTTTATAAGGCTTATTTCAAGAGGGGAAAAAGAAAAAGAAAAGAAAAAAAAAAAAGGGGCTTTCAAGGTGAATAAATCCAAGGTTTCAGGTTTTATCCAAGCCTCAAAACATAAATTAAAGGGAAGTTTCATCTAGGCTACTGCATTACAGAATAATCTAGAGTTTCAGAGTGCTGCCATTCATATCAATGGGAACAACCACCAGAACAAACTCAATGTTAACCTTGCTTCAGCATTTTCATGTCCAGTTGAAAGCACTCTGGTCTTTCAGTTGTTACAATAAAGAAACATATGACTTGGTCTTTTTTTTTTTAGTACAAACATTCCATCCATTTATTTTCCTGCACCGATGTAAACAGCTAATCAACCAGTGTAAGGAACTTAATGCACAGATTTGTGGAGCAAACACTGCTGTTTCACAAACAGCTAAAAGATACCAAGAGAATTCTCTTTAAAAGCCCATGAGAAAACCAATGCTAAACTTTTACAACTACTGAACACATTTTAGTGTTCCTGTGGTAGAACATTTACTTGTAAAAATAGTGTATGCATCCAGTGTGAAACCTAAACAAAATGACACATTACAGAACTGTTGGCAATTGTACCCTGAAATATTCTGAATCCTGATATGCTTAGGTAAAAAATCCTGACAAGTGCTGAACACAAGTCACTCCTAGTGACTTCAAGTAGGAGTTGTGGATATTTCACCCTTCTCTGGATTAAAACAAGGAGGCATTATTTTTATCAGCAGAACAAGAGCTCTTCTGTGCCACATGTGATTTTAACAGCAAACTCAATCAAATCAGAAAAATTGTATCACACCACAGTGCTTACCAGGAAAATGTGTTTAGCCAGTAGTCAGGAGATCAGCAGCAGACAAGCTAACATGCATCACCCTTATTTATTTATTTAAACTGCTGGTGCACTGTGCTGATTTTCCATCTCTCTTTCTCACTCCTGCATACCTTCAGGGATGATGTACAAAGCACATCAGGTGTTTCTCCCGTCACTGCTATCAAGCATTAGGAATGGCACAACTCACACAAAACATGCTTCCAGATTTCACAACATCAGCCAGCCACAGCAGAAAAAAAAAAAAAAATCCCAAGGCAAACTTGTGTAAAATATTTTAATTTAGGCTAACAAGAAAAAGGAATTATGAAACGACTCTTGATAGCACAGGACTATTTCCATGACTGTTCATTTTTGTTGAACATCATATACACAGCACGTGGAAAGATTATTATTCTGGAATTGTATTAACGAGACAGGTAATATTAACATTACTGTATCCAAACAGAGATGCTAGCAATCTTTTTAGCACATTTGTAAACTTTAGGATGCAAAAATGATTCAACCTCTTAGAAAACTATGTATACAAAGTGGTCATTCATGTACTTTGGATCCACTAGATTTCTTAAACAAATTCAAGTTTCACAGTCAGATGTGTAATAATTTTGGGCTCTGAATGTTTGAAACAGTGCATCATTGTGAAGGCAGTTTTCCTTCTGTGTTCTTAAGCAAAATCACCTGCTTGTTTTGAAACAAACTAGGGAAATGTGAAAAAAAAAAATAAAAAGAGATAGGGGGCTGTTATTTTGCTTTATATTAAGTGACACTTTGCAAATGCAAACCCTGCAAGTTATGCCTTAACTCCCTGTTAAAATGCAACTAAAATCTCTATTACCCCACTTCACACACATAGGTAAAATACATAGTTGAAAGCACACTAAAAGACTGAAGGAATATCCATGAAATAGATAAATTACTTGATTACCTCTGAATAATAAATCATTCCCCAGCAGGTTTGTAATAAACTGTTTTACTATAGAAATACATTTTTGCCATCCATAAGCACAGTTAGCTGAACAGCTGGAGAAAGGAAAACAGTCTAAAACAACTTTGGAACTGGGAAGTAAACTGGGCTGCAATGCTTCTGCTGGCTTGCCAAACTAATCATGTTTCATCTCTCTTTTTCTCACTGAACACTAACATGTGACAGCAAATTATCCATTTGCTGTGGATCACAACATTATTTTCCCCACTTATCCCTGAATAACACTGTCTCAGGCTGCTGGAGGCACAGAAACGATATCAATTCCTGCTAGCCCTAAAGTTTTCCCTCTCGGCACTCTTCCACTGAGGAGCCAGGAGAGGAATGAGAGCCATCACCTTGAAGGTGCCAGTAATGATCTATGGAAAGATGTCCTGGAGCACAAGGGACAGAACTCTGTGGAGAACTCCACAGCTTTCCTGCATCCCTGACCAATTTCTCCATCAGCAGTCTCTGCTGTGCGCCTTGCTCTCTGTACAGTGGCTGTTTGGAAGCTTTATCACTCATCATCCCATGAACACAAAATACACAAAATACAAATGCACTTCACTCATACATACGTGCGCGCACACACTCAAGGCACACATGCACATGCACACTCGCTCCCCCCAACATCACATGCAATTCTTTCCAAATCCTCTGTGTATTGCTCAAAAGCAGAAACCAAGCACACACACACACAGAGGGGAAAAAAAAAGGGAGGAAAAAAAAAAAAAGAAAAAACATACCAAACAAAAAACACCTCTCCCCCCAAAAAAACCACACCAAAACAAAAAATAACAAAACACAGAAAGGAGGAGGGAATGGGGGGGTGAGAGGGGAGGGCAAAGAAAAAAAGAGAAGCTTTTTTTTTTTTTTCTCCCGCTGTTGCTGTGGCTCCCAAGCATGCAGTGCTAAGGAAGAGTAGTTCCCCACTTTCATCAGCTAGCTACATCCTTGGGATAAAAGGGAGCAGTCCGGAACGATGCTGAGGCTGCAGAAGGGAAAATAAGGCTTTGCAAACATGCCTGACTCCCCGCAAAATTTTCTCCTCCACATCCCCTCCTCCCTAAAACCTGTCCTAAAGGAGGGAAAAAAAAACAAAAAACAAAAAACAAACAACAAAAAAACCACACACAAGGAAAAAAGTGATGAAAAGACACAACTCACCTTAACAAGGGGTGTTGGATGGGGTCAGAGAGGAGGAAGGGTTTATAAAAAGATCTATTTTTAGCAGAGGTTGTGATAGTATTGAAACACACAGACACAGGGTTTGGAAGCAGGGAGAAGAGTATAAAAAAAACGAGGGGAAGAGGAATTATCAAGAAGGTGCAAGTCAGTCTGGCAGGAGAAATGAGAATCCCCAAGGAAAAAAAATAATATTTAAAAAAACAACAAAAAAACCCAAAAAACAACCACCAAATGCCAAGAGGAGAAGGAGGAGAGCGCGGCGGTGCCGGGGTTTTGTTTTGTTTCTCTCCGCGGGGGGCGGGCGGAGGCGGCGGGGCGGGGGGGGGGGGCGCGCTTTGGACGAGGGGCCGCCGGCTGCCTCCCCGCGGGGCTGCCGCGGCCGCGAGCCTCTCCCGGGCGGCTCCGGGCGGCTGGGCTCGCTCCTCGCCCGGCTCCGGCGGCTGCGGCGGGCGCGGCTCTCCCGCGACTGGCTGGGGCTCTGCAACCGCGTTCACGCCGCCGCCGCTCCTCGGCCACCCCCGCGCTCGCGCTCCCGCCGCCGCCCGCGGGCGCCCCCCGCCGCCCGCCGCTGCGGGCCGGGGCGCGGGGACGCTCCGGGGCAGGGGCGGGGCGGCAGCGGTGGAGAGCCGCGCCCGCAGGCAGAGGGGGATCTCTGCGCGACGGTACCGCCGGTGGCTGCCCGGAGAGCGGTGGCCGCTGCTGACTGCCGAGAGGGACCCGCGCCGCTGCGCGGGGAGAAGCGCCGGTACAGGGTGCAAGGGACCCGGGGGTCCCTGTCGGGCACCTCCGTGTGGGACGCGGGCTCGCTCTGCAGGCTGCGGAGCCCCCTTCTGCGCGCAGCCCGGGCTCGGCGCCCGGGGGTTGAGGGAAGCCCGAGTCCGGGAAGCAAAACTTTGGGGTGCGGACGGAGAGGCGCCGGGCGTCTCGTCTGCTGAACGCTGCCCGTCAACGGCACATGAGCCTGGGTCGGTATCGTTGAGAAAAGCACCAGCAACAAGCTGGGACGCTGAGAAATGCACTTATTTTCATTAAAAATAGTAAACCTGCACCCAGCCTTGCCTTTAATACAGAAGCATGGCTCACAAGAGTGGCGCCGGCAAGTGATCTTCATGCTTGGTCCAAACAGAAGCTACTCGCGGCCTTTCGTTGGTGAGAGCTGTCAGTGGGGTCACATTTGTCTTAAAGAGCTGACAAAATCCAACAAACATTTAGCTGTTATAGAAGCAAGCTTTTACCTGATTGACCACCCAGTAAAAATAAATCCTGTGAAAGATGGTTTTTAAGTAGATAAACATAAAATCTGGGGACACCTTTTTACATTTTCATTGACTGAATTGAAAGCAGTTGGGAAAAAAGTGGAGAGTTGAAGTGCAGAGAAATAAACGAGCTTTTAAAAAGTATTTTATTTCTATCTACAGTGTTATTAACAACTGTAAGTAAACATGACTGTTTATGACTTGTGATTTTGGATTGGCATTGTCCCATAAATTATGAGAGCAAACGCAAACCAAGCTGTCGAATCCACAACTTGCGACTGATACACAAGCTGTGCTTTAGCACCGCTGCTACACTGAGCTAAGCAGGAGTGCATGTAGTAAATAGAAGGATATGCTCCAGGATGTAAACTGATGCTAAGACAGACACTTGTTCAGACTAGGATCGTATGTTGATAGCTGGCAATAGGTGATGCCACCTGGAGTGAGAATTGTGGAGGTACCGGGTTATGTAATGGTTGCTCTTAAATAGTGGTCTTGGTACCCACAGGGATGGGTGGTGAGTGAACCAGCTGTCAAGGTGGGGACTGCAGGCAGCCTCACTGAAAACATCATGCTGGCCAAACTGCCCAACACTTGTACTGCTGGTGTCCTACGGCAGGGGATGTGGCGTGCCCAGTTTCATTCTCCAGTTAGCAGCTCTGGTCTTGCAGACACCTTTGGAGCACTCCCAGAGGGGCCCTCAGGAGCAGACCATTTACATCTGTGCTCTGGATTCCCAGTCACTATCAGCTGAAATACAGGACCAGGTAAAATATTTGAACCCAAGTCTTAGTTGGAACCAGAACATCTTTGCTAAGTTAATCATTCATTAAATAGAAAAATACATGCTCAGAACCAAACAACAATTTCATTATCCTGTATTTGAACTGTTTTTCCTTCTCCAGAGAAAGAGATGCTCCTTACAGGTTTGCAGCAGAGGAACCGGAGAAATAATGAGCTTTCCAAATTTCTCATATAAAGTAGAAGTAAAATAAGAGGATGTAGTTCCTTTTGTGAGCTTCTCACAGCAGTCAGAGGAAGAAGATCCTCTTCTGCAGGCTCAGCTTCTACCCATTTCTTCTCCAGTATCTTCTGTGAACCTAATTTTTCAGCTGTCTGATGACTGAACCCAAGAGTTTACAGGATTTGGATCATGTCTCTCTTTTTAAAAATCAACTATATACAAAGTTATTCACAGCCACACAAAGGGGAGTGAAGACGTTGGAGGTAAACTTTGTGCTGCTTGGAGCGTTGATTTCTGCAATAACTAAATTGGGGAGCTGTTTTATATATTAAAATGGGGGTAATGTTTTATACATTATGTTATTAAATATTTTCTTTAATTTCAGTTCATTTTCAAGAAACTGCATCTCAGTTAACATGTATTTACATGAACTCTTATTGGCTTCTAATATTTACAAATCATTTTGCGCTGTTGCAGAAGTGCCAGCTTACTGTAAAACACAGATCCATCCAGTATGCAGTGCGGGGCTCTGACCATTACCCTGAGCCACTCTATGCCCAATAATATCAGGGCAGTTTTTACTGTCACTTATAACTCGGTGGCCCTATTGACTTTGCCAAAGTTGCACAGACCTATTATTTTTAATTCTGCTTCTCCAGAAAAAAAAAAAAAAAGTCCTTTGATGAATGGCTTTATAGCTGGATTATGAAAAGCAAGCACACTGATTCAGGAACATCTAAGCACACAATGCTTAAGCGCCAGTTTATCTTTATCAAACGTACGTTTCAGTTGCTGTGTCACAGGATCTGCATATTTGATGTCTAATTTACAAGCATAACTTGGCACTCAAGTCATTTGCATACTGGGAAACAGTTTTATACAGTCAGGTTTTTTACATTTAAATGGCTGGAAATCATGAGAAGGGTTAAAATCAGAGATTTTTTATTAAGTAAAGAGCTCCCATAGAAATCCTTTTTCCAAAAGAGAGTATACATACATTGTTTAAATTGATCAAAAAACAAAGGTAGTCAGAAAGGTTATTGAGAGAACAAGACAGAACATCTAAACTGACATAAACAAAATCACTCCTCACGGGTCATTGTAGTGCTTCAGGGCATCCCTGTTGCAGGAAACAGTTAATATTGGAAAGATTTCCTCCAGTTTTCATTCAGGCAGTCCAGAGGAAGACATACTTCGTGTTTGGTTCATTATGAAACACACAAATCATGTACACTGACAGTGCAGCAAGGTAATCTTTGAGGCAGAGAGATAAAAACTTCAGTTTGGGTAATGCATTCAATGTCCTTATACTGCTGAGAGATATGAACCAGGTCATCATGAACCCTTACCTGCCAATAGTATCTCTTTCGAATGTCTGCTGCTGGGTAGACCCAGCCAAAAAGCAACTTGCCTCCCTTTCAACCTGGCGGAGATGTCTCCAGACCACCACTGCTGCTTAGTACTGTGCCCCCAAAGCCATGCTGCAGCCAACATGAGGTGAACCTTTGGTGTGGATTCACCTTCAGTTCTGCATTACATATCTGGGCCGCACAATTTAAGAAGGAAATGAAGGTACTAATAATATTATCTCACAGAAATTGAAATATATTTATTGTTTCAATCCATTTGAGATCCTCTGACTGTCTCTCTTCTCTAGACTTTTGTCTGCTTCACCTGAGAATGGTAAAGTCCATGAGTCATGCCCAGGTGTGATGGGAGTTCTCTCACCACTTCACAGGTTATGGTCGTTCTTACGAACTTTTCACACAGGATGTCAAAACATTCATTTTATATACACTCTCAAATTTAGCACAGATGTGCAAGCAATAAGTAGTACTTCAAGAGAGTTGGGATGTCCCCAGAGATCACAGATATACCAATTACTTTACACTATGCCTTTTAAGAAATGATCTTCCTGCTACCTATTGCTGTGTAAGGAGTGTAGCCTTGCAACTTTATTTTCTATTGTACAACATGATAGCAACGTATATTCCATGGGTTTTAACAGTATGATTTACTGCATTTGTGAAAGAAGGTATTTCACAATGTGTGATGTTAGAAATCAAAAAATGTGCCCGGGAAATAAAAGATGAAACAGGCTTTTGAATTGAAAAAAATACCAAACAACACTGAAATGGAACACTTCAGACTAGATGACCAACCTGAACAGTCTTATGATCTTATATATTATCAATAGTTTTGTTAATATTTTTATGCATTTTGCCAATTATTATCAAAGGCTTCTTTTAAAATGTTTGTTTTCTACTAGCCTACATATCTTTAAAATGCTAAACCTTCCTAATACTGCATGATGTTGGATGAGTTGTGTTTGCTATTTGATTGCAATTTGATGCAACTGAGAGCAATTTTAAATATCTAACTACATACTAACAGAAAATGCATGCATTATAATATTTTTCCTCTAAAAATTGTTAGAATTGTGGTAGATCTGGATGTAATTTTACATACCAATTGGAATGAACATAAACCAGGCTAATAATGTGCACTTTTGAGCAAAGCTTTTGTTCCAGG
This sequence comes from Caprimulgus europaeus, assembly GCA_907165065.1. The sequence continues at coordinate 68,668,319 of OU015525.1, forward strand.
CTGAGGCAGACAAATGATGGAGTTATGGAGGGAAATCGCTTCTCCTTCAGCAGAGAAGTAGCTGTTATCTTAAGTTCCCTGTTAATATGAAAGTTTGTACCCTCTATCAGAGGAAATGCCTGTTGTGATCACTAGTCCAGAGTCACAGCTGTATTGAAGTGTCTGCTTCCTGTCAGAACTGCTTAAAGTATTAAGGATTACTTGTGATACCTTGGCTTGTAAGCGATTCTGTGGAGGGATGTCATACCTAACTTTGTCAACGTTCCTTTATACTGCAGCCACTTAAGTCACGAAGAGTCCTTCCTTGGATAAATTGGTATCTCTAGATGTCAGTGATGAGCATTTCCCCGCCCCCCCAATTCATTGCTTTGTACTATTGAGTAACAGGATCAGTCTATTTCCTGTGTCATTCCAAGGGTGTCACACTGGCCAGGACTGATGGACTTTTGTGAAAGCCATATTACTCCAGTGAACTTTCTATGTTTCAGCAGCAATGTCACAAATTTGTCAGAAGCTATACAAAGTGACTTGTCGCCCACCATCAAAAGTACTTCTTCCAGAAAACAATCAACAAGTTCTCAAAATGACATTCCACTTCAGTGATTTCTGAAATTACAGTTGCATTTTAAAAAGTGAGCACGTTTCTTATTTTGGAACCTGGCTCTACACATCCGAGGCTGACCTCTACAAGCTCTTTCCATCCAGTGCATCAGAATGATGCTAGCTCTTCCTTCATGCTATTAGCTTATTTATTAAACTTTGGTAGGCTATCTCTTCAGACTTATTGGTAATTCTTATCTGACCAAGAAGATTACTGACAGGTTCATCCATTTTAAAAGGAGACTAGAAAGGATTTCTCATTTGGCTGTCAGTCTGTGTTCTTAATTTGTCAGAAAAAAGTCGAAGCTCACTCTCCATTTGTCAAATCTGTCTTTTCCATCATATACAGTGGGTCAGAGATTACAACTCATCTCAAGTACTTACAGCAAATATGTTGGTTACAATAAGAATAGGATTGCTTGGCTTTGAAAGACATGTACTTCAAGAAAGACACTTGTTCATAGCAAGTGCTACAGGACACCACTGGCAGGATCAAGTCAATAAACAGCAAAATGTAGCAGACTCTCCTGCTCTGCTCTCAGATGTCTCTGATGCTCGTGACAGAAACACATCAAGTTCCCCCTGGTCTGATAGTTTTTCATGTAAAAAACTATAATCAGCAGCATTTTCTTAAGGAATTAGTAGCTGTTGTTTTTTGGTTGTTTTTTTTTTAATTCTGGTGAACTTTTAACATTTTTGCATCACAAGGATATTAATTAGTCAGCAGAATTATTTTTATTTTTTTTTAATGGAAGCCATTCCTTAACTTCTAAGATAAAGCTAGATTTTGTAGAGGGTAAGAAACATCCCAGAACTCAAGAAAAAGAGAGAAGATGCAAACTAGGTGTGTAGCAATAAGCCAGTCTGGATATAAGAGAAGGGGGAAGTGGGAAAGGATGTTTACTGGCTAGAGAAAAAGGAAACAAAAATAACCAAAGAGGTGTAAAAACTGGGAGGAGAAGAGAAAGGGTGGCACAAAAAAGTAATGTCAGAGGAAAAAAAATGGTGTTTCCCATGAGAACAATATTGTTATAGAATACTAATGCTTTTATGAAAATAAGGTAAAAAGCTTGAGTATATGTGTTGGGGGGTGGGGGGGGGGGAGGGCAGCTGGAGCTTTGCTTTTATGACTGTGTCAAAAAGGGAAAATAAGATTTTGCTAAGTTGTTATATTCCATCTCTTTGTTCTCTGCTTCAAGTTGCCTTAATTTTTTCTGTTACTTCTTATCTTCCTCCTTGGTGCAAGGGTCTCTACTTTTCTTGGGTGTCTGTAGGGTTTTCTATGAAGAAGGCTATTTTTCCTTTTGCTTCTACCTTCTGTTTTTCTAACTTCTGTGCTCTGAGCTGTGTCAAGATTTTCCTATGACCTAACTAGGATCAAGTCCATAGTTGACTGCATTTTGCTCTCTCTTTACTTAGGTATGTGTTTGGCTTACTGTTTACTCTGTTAGGAAGGGGCTGCTGACTTATAGCAGCTCAGACTTTGAACTTACTTGCAGTGATGTGAGTGTGGTTTTACACCAGGAGAACTTAGATTAGATGATAATTAATTTTCTCTAGTAGTTTTACAACCCACGTACTCAATTTAAAATGCTTTTTTTGGCTTAATGTTGCCACTTCCCATTTCATGTGTCTTCAGCCCTTCCATCATCAGTTCTTCTGATGTTTTTCTATCAACTCAGATTTTCTCTCTGTCATTTTCCTCTTGCTTCCTAATCACAGATTTAGGAACACTTCTCATTGTCCTTGACAACCTTGGACCAATAAGCAATTTCACAAAATGAGAATCAATTGCAATATCATTTTATGCTTCCACATTCAGAAGTGTATTTTAGGATAAATGTAAATTTATTACTACGCTGTGTTAAAATATCTGACAGCACCTGAGTATTTTACATCATTGTACCTTTTTAGTATTTCATGATCTAAATACAATTAATAAACAGAATATTAGGAAAAAAATAGAAAACTTATCAAGTCCTTTACAACAGAACAAAATATTCCTAGCTCTGATCACAGATTCTTTTCCCACTGGATTTCACATCCTACTTTCAAAATTATTGAACAACAGCATGAACAAAAATCAAATGTTACTTAGCAGGACAAGTGAAGTGAAAACTAGAAACAGAATAAAAATATCTCAATGGAACATGCTTACTAATTAATGGTTGCACACTTACCTCATGTCCATTGCATGGACAATCACTTCTGACTATATTTGAGAAGAGATAGCTATCTGTGAATTAATCAGAGTAAAATTCTGCTGTATGAAGTCTAGTTTACCTTTATGCTTAAAATCTGACCCATAATCTAATTCTTTTCCACTCCTATTTTTAAATTCATGCATGATCTGATAGATTTGGTAATCTAAGTTACCATAACAAATTTCTGCTTTCAGAAAATAATGGATGAAGCATCAGATTTCTGGAATTGACCTAAAAAGTTTAAATCAAGTCTTATGTAAAGGTTTTCAGGAAAAAACATGCCTTTTTTATTTTTAAACTGACATGTAGAAGGTGTGTTACTATTTCTGGTATGCGATAACAAGAACAGACAGGATGTAGTCCTTTAGTGTGGAAATGGGAGGCATATGCTCAAGTTACTTTGATTTTAATAAGAAGAAATTATATTTGTTATTTGAAGTTGTTAAATATTGATTACATAAGCAATTTGCCAAATGGATTAAATTAGTGTATGTATTTGTTTGTATTATTTGATTATGTCAGCAAAGAAGGACTAGATTCTTTCTGTGAATACTTTGAATCTTTTGTCTTTTTGCTTCAACCAACAATGAAAATCATTTTTGTTTTCCATCTGACATATCAAATGCCATCAATATTTCAAGAGTCTTTCCATCCTGAGCCCCATTCCACAATAACTTTTATCTACCAATTTGACCTTCTTGAGAAGATTTTTTCCGGCACTCAATACCAGTTATTTTCACCTGTGACTCCTCAGTGCAAATGTGCCGCAGGCAGATGAATCAGAAGTCCAGCATCCTTTGAGACAGGGACTGTCCTGGATCGTTTAGGAGTGCTTCCAAGAGTCTTATTCACACAAATACAGGCTTCTAACCATGTTCCAGACTTCTTTCACTGTGACCCTGAGCCGGTGGCCTCTCCCAGTCCCAGCATGCTCAGGAAAAGTTTTGGAGCAGCAGCAGTGAGCACTTCCTAATTTGCTTCAGGCAAGATCAACCAGGTTAACATAAAAAGTTTAAATGGTTTTCCCTCTGGAGAGGTAGAGCCTGCTCCTATGAACTTTTCCACCTGCAGATTACCAGCTGTAGGAACCTCTGAGAGGGAGGCATTGCTATGCACCGGGGGTTAGCAAGGGGGAATTCCCTCCCTCCCTGGCAAAGTGAGGGCTAAAGATGAAGGTTACTTGAGGGTGAGGGAATGCATGTCAGCGCAGTGCACTTGTGCAGGCTTCTGGATAGGATAGGATAGCTCCTGCTCCTCTTACCTTAGATTGTGCTAGAGCAGCTTCTGAGTCTCCTGCATCTGCCGTGTGAGATTCTGACACCCAGATTCAGAGAGGGTATGCAGCAGAAAGCTCAACACAGCTTTAAAATCACCGCAGACAAAGATAAACCATAATCAGCATTTCATCTACTGAATTAGATAAAATTTTGAAAAATTAATCACCATTCAAGCTTGCCTTCAGTCCTTGCTCAGCAAATGGTAGGGGTATTTTTTTCCCTTGCTCCGTGTTGGGTAATAAACAAGAGATGTTAGCTGTCTCCTTTCTCTAGGAAATTCAGTAGTGGGAAAACACCAAAAGCACCCAAGAATGTGCAACACCTCAGATTTGGACTGCATGGAATGACAATTTCTTAACTCCTCTGTGGAGTTTCTGAATATTTGCATGAAAGCTATTAGAGGGAGGGGGGTAAAGAAAAGTCATAAGGAAGCAATAGTAAAAAATTGTTTTGAAGGTTTTCTTAAAACACAATTTTTCTGTGAAATTTCTGTGCCTTTCCATTTCCCATAAGAAATGGAAGAGTAGTATTTGAGGTGAAGCTCTTTTATCACTTTTAAAACACCACCACCACTAAAGAGCATAGAGATCAATTCAGAAAAGTTTCAGGAAAAAAATAATAAAAATGCAGGAGCTCTACTGTTACTGAGCTCGTAGGGAGCCTTAGAATTTTCTGGTATTAATTGGTCAACAGGTTATTATTTTATGCAGAAACTCAAAATATATTGTGCTGGTCTGTTGAAACTTGGATGCGGTAAGAAACATTTCTTTATTAAAATCCTTGGTTCAGAGTGATTGATGGACAGCATGTGGTGCCAGAGAAAAAGGAGATTTAAAAAAATGCCCACCAGTAGTGAAACTCTGGAGAATAGCACTTGCGTCCCTACCTGTAAGCAGACTGTAAGGAAAAAGACAGGTGGAGGTAGCTCCATTTCTGATAATAACAGATTCTGAAACAGCAAATGTTTTTCATAGTTTTCAGATGTCCCAGACAGAGGAGGCTGGCTGTGAAACTGTATTGCTGAAATCCGAGGAGTATTGTGTTCCATCTGAAAATGTATGAATACAGGTATAGAGAGATGCGTTTTAGCAGAAATTGCATAAAGGAGAGAAAAACATAGAGGACTTTTTGACTGATATAAGACTGAAGAGCTAGGCTTGCAATTTTGAGTACCTGTATCTTGGATAAGAAAACAGATCTTGAAAAAAAGGAGGCACAGAATTAAGCTATGATTAAAGGAAATAGAATTTACCAAGTAAAAGAAGTAATGTAATACAAGCCTTTAGTTTGTGCATGGTGTGCGATATGGACATGACAGAAAGTCCAAAACATTAAAGGAGGGTTTAACTAGAAAGGCATGAAAAGCTCAAAGAGAGAGCTCACAAATAAATACCACAAGAGCAACACAAGCTGAAAGTAAATGGGACATTTCTTATTCCTAACTGCAATATAGGAGACCAATTAATGAGCTGTCAGAAACAGTTACTTCCTAACTGAAAGAAAAAACATAGGTAATAGAAGGTAAGGAAGTGAAATTCAAGGCTTAGGGAAGGAGAATTACCTCATTAAATGAGTTTTTTTCTGAACATGTGGGTAAATTAATTCATGAAGATACAGATTTTAATAGTACAACAGAAACCTAATGTGCCTTCCCGTATTAAAAAGAGCTGATCCCTCAACCAATACCTGAGCTAGTTCTGAGCAAGGTTTTCCACATGCCCTGTATTGTTTTTGTACAGCAGAAAGCTGCTTTTTTTCTTCTTTTTTCTTTTGTTTTTGGCAATAAAGCAGCCCAAGGCCTGTGACCCTGAATTGGTTTGGAACGAGCTGGTAGTCTTCAGTATAGGCTTGGGAGTCACTGGATAATTGCTGAAGTTGGGGTAGGGATGTTCCTACTTTGGCAAGTATGAGGCCCAAGGAGGTGGCACAGGGCTGGGCAGGAGTACAAATCAAGGCCAGGAGGTGAGCAAGGTCATTGCAAGGGAAGCTTCACAGCTTCTGCCATCTCCACATCAATAGCTTTACCTAGATGCCTCTCTTGGGGCCATGGAAAGAACCAGGGCTGCTTTTCCTCTTCCTGCACATCCATGACATGCTTCCTTCTTCCTCTGATTTTCAGAAGGATGAGGGACTGTCCTGGTTTTTCTAGGAAAGAGTTAATTTTCTTTGTAGTAGTTAGAATAGCTGTATTTTAGTTTCAGTGTAAGACTTGTTATGAGAAGAACATTGATAAAAGTACTAATGTTATTAGTTGCTGCTGGAGCTAAAGGCCACTGTGTTTGTCTGGTTCACAGCTGCATTAGGACTGGCAGGGAGAAGTGTAGTGAATAGCAAAACCCACAACTGGCATTTGGATGTGCTGATGAGAGGTTCCATATCATACCATGTCATGACAGTGTATTAACCAGGGTTGATAGGAAGACAGGGGTATTCTCTCGGGGATCGCTCGGGCTCGCTCTCCGGGGTTTCGGTTTCAGGACTGTCTCGGCTCCAGGATCACTGGCTGGCACAGGATGGGCATCGGTCAGTGGGTGGTAAGCAATTGCACTGTGTATCACTCGTTTGTATATTCTGTTACTACTGGTGCTATCATTATCATTTTATTTTAATTAGTAAGTAGTTTTTATCTCAACCCATGAGTTTCCATGCCCTTTTCCTTCCAATACTCTCCCCTACTCCCTGTCTTAGGCCAGGAGATAATAGACATCTCTCAGGCAGTGACCTGTACACAGGAGAGATGCAGACCACCACAGGTCTTCCTGTTACAAATGGGTCAGTGAAAACTCAGCAGGCTTGTCCTACAACCTGCCTGTGCTCAGATGTGAGCCATCCCTGTGGACAACATTATAGCAAGTCATTGGAAGACACAGTCATGGAGTTGAGGAACCTAGAGACAGCACATGCTTAACTTGGAGGCATCACTGCTGAACAGGTATTCGTAGCAAACAAAGCCAGTAGGACAGTGTTGTGGGGAGTACAACTTGCAAGGGCTGGGACTATCTTTCAGGTCATTAACCTCAAGAATGTTTTTATTTAATAATTCTGTACTAATTTCATTTAGAAAATGCCAGAAGTGTCCAGCAAACTTGCTCTGCTACTCTGAAAGATGCCTGAAATTTTGTTAGGCTGCTTGAGGAAGATGGATAGTTCAAGGCAGAAAGCAGGTCTCCCATTGCATAGAGAAGTACATACCTAGGATATTAACCTAAAATAACAGACTATCTGCATGATAAAGGCAACCCAAACTCCAGTTCTGATTCTTTACTCTCACTTCATAATTGGCAGAGTTGCAACCCCAGGCATTTTTAAGAGCTCTTTTTCTCATTTGGATTCTCACTGCCAAATGAGGGGTGAGGTACCACTGTCCTCAAAGTCCCCTTGCCTTGTTCCAGGACAAAAGTAAATGAGCACAAATTGAAACACATGAAAATCCTCCTGAACATCAGAAAATACTTTTTTTCATGTAAAGGTGGTTGAACACCGAAACAGGGTGCCCAAAGAAGCTGCAGAGTCTCTATCCTTGGAGATATTCAAAAGCTCCCTGGACGCAGTCCTGGGCAACCAGCTCTAGATGGCCCTGCAGAGGTCTTGGACTAAGTGAACTTCAGAGGGCCCTTCCAACCTCAATCATTCCGTGATTCTGTATTTTTACGTTGGGGCTTCCTTTTCTAGGTGGCTGTTTATGTATATGAAGCTTGCAGAAATGTTGTTTCCAAGTTACCTACATTTCTGTCAGATTGCATTGCTACTGCTTGCTGCATTCAAAAGTTAGCAAGCAGTCTGTGGAGAAGACAACCATAACAGAGTATGATTATATAAAGTGACACCAGGGTTGTAGATGACCAAAGAAAGAATCTGCTTTAACCCACACAATGTTTTCCCTCCTAGTTTCCTCCCTATGCCCTTGTTTGGTCACCTCTGTATTACATGAGTCAGAAGGCCTGAGGTCAAGTTAGAAACAGAGCATACATCTCCAGAGTTCATCACTTCAACTAAGCTGGGAGAAGTGTTTCTAACACCACTGCTATGCTACCACTGTAAATTGTGGGGTTTTTTTTAATAAATTGTATTCAGACTCCAGGTAATTATCTTATAGCTGCAACTGTTTTTTCAAAATGACAATTCAAGCATTTTGCAACCCACATACGCATTTTCCCAAAACTACCTCAGCTCCTTCAGTTTATACACCTCAGTTGAGTGTAAAATTAAACAAAACCAGAAGAAAATAATGCTTAAAGAAAGAAAAACACATCTGGAAAAATAAATAATTGGATTGTCTTAATGCATTGTAGTCAAAGTCTGAGAAGTGGAAAATAGAAGTCACATTCCGTTTTCTGAAAGCTCCACTGCTGGCAGTGGTGAAGCTAAAAAGGCTGGTAAATCTTTATGATAAATATTTAATAAAACTTCGTAGGTGGATGATTTACAGCATTATTCCTTGAAGAAAGGAAATAACTAAGACCCTATACTTGCAGAGACTATGCATTTCCTTTAATATTGCAAAACACGAGTCTCCCCACTGGTCACAATTGTGTGGGTGTAAAATGGAATTTTCTTACAGTTTTTTGTTGGCTGTAACCTATATCTGACCAGGGCTTCCTAACCTAAAATATTGAAAAATTATTAAATTTTCCCCAAATTGGAAAGAAAACAATAAAATTCCTGAAGAGAGTGGATGCTTTTTGGAATATGAGGAAATTTCTTGGTGGAGAGGACAGCTTCTTTGTAAGTTACAAATCCCATTGTTCCTCTCAGGGCAGTCAGCATGGGGCCTTACTGCTATTTTAACAGATCTTCCACGTGCACTCTAATGTCATTTGCCAAGATAGCATCAGTTTATTCACTTGATATGTATATAAACCTATACTCTTTTTTTGCATGTAATTAAAGAAATCAGTGAGAATATTTATTAAAAAAAAACACACAAGGTGCTGTAGCTCTAAGTAAAGATGTTAGAAGTTGCTGTTTTAAGCTTCATTAAGATTTTTATGAGAAAGAAAAGTGCTTCTGGCATTATACAGTTCCACAGAAAAACTTTAATATGCATGTTAGCACCAATTTATGGGTAGGTTTTAGGTGTCTGTATACTTAAAGAAATATTTCATATGCTCTTTTGGAGAAGAGAGACTATTTAAAAGACTAACAGGGAATTTTGCATGGAAGAAAGGGTCATTTGGTAGCTTTGCAATACAATCTGCCTAAAAGAGACAGCTCTCACTAGTGATTAAGCATATGAATTTGCCTAAAGTGCAGTGATTCATGGAAATGGCTTGTACTGCTTTTTTACCATACCACTCATTGCCATGGATCGATTTATTGATGGTTTTGAGCCCATTAATAACTATATTTGAAAACTGCTGCCTCGTGTATTCATGTCGTATGTCTTAAGTAGGGCTGAACTCCTGCAGAAAAGCATCCTCTAGTTACTTTCCAGCAGGACAGAGCTTGTGACATTCCCGAACAGCCAGAACAATGTGGGGAAAGTAAAAAATACTATAGAAAAAGAATAAATGCAACTTACTGCTTTTTTATCACAATGTTGATGGGGAACAAAACTCTGTATTCTGTTGCAACCTTAAGATACTCTGAGAGAAAAATATGGGAACTATAAAAATAATGTGAAGACATTCTCTCCCATCTTGAACAATAAATATACTGGTTGTGCAGTAAATATACTGGTTGTGGAATAGCTAGGTGTGACAAGAACTTGTACAATATTAATCTGCTGTTAAAGAAAAGCCTATTTTTGTCCTATAAAATGGAGAAACTTTTCAAGAGTAGTTCATCTGTGTGAAAATATGACCCAGCAAGGCCTACCACACATGGTCAGTATGTCCTAAAATGATTTGTTAAATAAATTCAGCCCTAGGGAGGCTGAGGTGCTGGCAGCTACTTTAACGAGCACCTCAGGTCTTTTTGCCCAAATTTTCTGAAAAAGCACAGGATGGCACAGCACAAGAGTAAGCAGCAAGTCCTTTCCCCATGTTTAACTGGAGGGGAATCCACCCCTATCCTATTCCATACAGTTCTGCACATCCTACTGGCACAAAGAACTAAACAGAAAAGATATAAAAGAAATCTTCCAGAAAGTTTTCCTGGTTTAAGATGCTGAAACTCCAGGTCTAGGTTCTTAAGAGAATACCAAATCAATTGGGGTCTTAAGGGCTCTTTGCCATTTTTCCTGAAGTTTGTTAGAAAATATGTTCCTTTTGCTCCCATATGGATTTTGCTTCAGCTGTTAAAACTCACATCCTAAGCTTAAAAATAAACGTCAGTCTATGCTGTCATTTGCAACAAGGCAGCAGGTTTGGAACAATGATCCATAAAACTCCTTTTAGCATTCTTTTCCTATTTTGAAGCAGACCTTCTCCAAGAATTATGATGAACAAGTGAAGGGCTGCATTCAGCAGCAGGGAGTCACTAATGACCATATCTATCCTCACCAGTAAATAGCACAGCAGTTAATGGAAATTACTTTTGAGTATTTCTCAAGACAGCTGAATGAAGGAACTAGCCAAAGTCACATTTAAATCTCCTCTCCCTTAATTAACATGCATCTGGCAAATATATAACACTGTAAATACCATATTATCTCTGATACTGTAAAAGAAGAACATTGAGTGGATTGATAGAGATACAGATAGGGAGATAAATTATCTTGATAGATGGTCTCCTGGTGTTTGTCACTCCCAACCACCATAATTACAACTACACTTGAATACTTGGCAGTATGCAAATCACAATTTAAAGTAAATAGTTTAAAATACATGTCTCTGAAGTAACTGTTCAAACAGCATATTCCAAGACAGATAGAGAAAGGAAAAAAGAGATTTGATGCACTCACCAAAAATCAATTTGTTTTAAAAAATGGGGGAAAATATTGCTGTAGGAAAAGCAATGAGGTAGTATCCCAAAGCTTTTTTCCCCCTTCCTCTTTTCATTCTAGTTTTTTTCTTTTTCCTTTTTTTTAAACCATTTTCTTCTTTCTGTAAGAATTGATTTTTAAGGCAGATCCCCAGTAGTTTCAGCAAAAACAAATTCTTTACAGCCCTTTTGATTAAGCACTCGTAATACTGAAACCTCTAAAATCATGTCACTTTTGGAAACACAGGCTTGTGACTATGTAACATAAAAGAACTTCCATATGTGACCTTCAATACAGTGTAAAACTGCATTGTTTTTTCAGTCTAACATTGCTGAAATGTCCTGGGCTTTAAGGGAATTAAGTATGCCACAAAGTAAAGCTGGGATGGTGCCATTTTTGGAAGACTACACTGTGGGTTTTAGTTCAGGCATGTTGTGAGGAACTGAGCTGGAAACTTACCGCTGGCTTGGGACTCACAGCGGTGTGATAATCAACTCTGTGTGTCTGAAGAAGTCCTGAGAAAAGGAAGGACTTGACTTGAAAAAGTGCTGAGCATTCCCAAGTCACGTGAAGGGTTGCCTTGCCTATAGATGGATGTAGATAGACATCACCCTCACTAAGGATCTAAAAGCTCTGAGACAGAACTAAGTAAGACTATAGGTAACCCTAATCAACAATGCACTGTTTAGGAGAAGGAACAGACAGCTTACATGCAAATAATTTTGGAAAGTCCTGTGCATTTTGTGGACAAGAAAGGATTTAAAACATGACAGACTTATATTTGATGGTTGTTTAAAAATTATTCTTCTTGTGTCTACCAAACTACTCTGGGCAGAGAAGTTGTTCTACCCTTTATGTCCATGTACTGTCCATCAAAATGGAAACAAGATCTCTAGATCTTGGTATTGTGGGACTGAGGGTAGGTCTGAAGAGCATGTTGATAGGTACAAGATTGATGAGAGGGACTGTGAAGACTCTGACACCTGCTCCCAAGCCTCTGTCCAGGAATTCCAGGCAGTGCCTTCCTCTGGCTACAGATCCTACAGAAATCTCTCTGACTTCCCGTTTCTACTGTCATGCTATAAGTGCCTTGCTATTCCTGCACAGGCAACGCTGCCATACTGATGATTCAACAATTGACCCCCATGCCCCAGCCTGACCAAAATCATTGTCTAGGGCAGTGGCATCAGATGAGTGCATTAGCATCTTTAGGTGCCTGTGTTGGTGTGACTTGCAATACTGTTACCATTGTATTTTCCCATCTGCAATAACCCAATTCTGGTGCTGTTTTCTTCTACCTTACACTACCTAAGACTCCTTTGTGCCCTGTGCTGGGATTTTTTTTCCCTTCTCCTCAATACAGAAGATAGACCTTAAGTTATCTGTATTAAAATAGGTCTTCTAGCCCACTAGCTGATGTCAGGACCTGTGTAGACAGGGTTTTTTGCACACTATTTGCAATGCGTTCACTTTTGAGTATCTGACAGATTAAGAAATCCTCTTGGAAAAGGAAAGGCCAAGAATCATGACTTGGGCAATTCATGCAACTTTCTGACCCATAACTGAAGATGCTGTGGCCCTTGGGGTTCCTCGTTCCTCAGTAGCCTTTCTGCTTTGTTTCCTCAGATTGAAGAGAGTCTGGATTGCTAAGGAGCCAAGCACTTAGCAGTCTGCAGGGCAGTGCTCTCTGAACTTCCATGTTTCTGTCTGTCCAACGTTTTGCTGGAAGGTTAACAAGGCAGCTCTTCTCCAGCAGTCTGGCTGGCATGCTATAGGAGAGGTGGGAATGCAAGATCTTACAGAGGTCCTCTACACGCAGCCTGCCAGGAAGTCTTCAGAGAAAACAAACAAACAAAAGGTTGAGACCTACCTCCCAGTAGGAAGCTCAAGACAAGAAGTCATCTCCTGTCTAAAATACAAGTTACCTGGACTTGCTCATTTAGAAATGCCTCACTTAAGGAAGCGGCTAAGCAGCAGTGACCGGAGTATTGGTAGTGTGGGAACTATTGCAGTGCCCTCATCACCACAGGGCTTAGCTGCATCACCCTCCTGCCGGAAAAGCACATTTCTGACAGACCACTTCACCTTTCCTGCATTAAGTGGGGTAAGTCTACCACCTCCCCTGCACTGAGACTGCGTTGTCACAACGTATTTATGAGTTGAGCAAAGACAGAGCAAAACAGAATTTCTATCAAAAAACTGACACTGTTTTCAAGATTTCTTTTGTTCCTAGTTTACTTAAAAGTCTTGTTTGCATTGTTTTTAACTCTACTGCCTAGAGAGTTGTGATCACGCTGCTTTTTTTCTTGTTTTATACACTTTCTATAGCTCTTAGTTTCCAACTTATTTTATTTATATTCATTTAATTCTGGTCATAACCACACTTCTTCACTTAAGGCTTACTTTTGCCAAGTAAATGCTTATTTCATAAATACTAAACAGAGGAATGAACAGTTTTCTCATCAAAATCTTATTACGAGCACTATGTTGAGAGTTTACTCCACATTTATACACATTTTAAAATAATGAACCACAGTCAATACTTTGAGTAGTTATGGATATATTCCCTCTGTTCGATTTTTAAAATACATATACATATGTATATAAAGTGAATGTAATTTTGTATCTGCTTTTTGCCCACACTCAGTTGCTTTTTAGACAGCGTGGATATTTTTCCACTTTTTTTAACTGTTGATGTTTAATATATTGTGGAATAGTGCAAGTCATCTCTCAGATGCTTCTGTTTATATATTTTCTGTCATCTGATTTGATTCATAATTATTTTCCGCATTTCTAAGGTAGCCCTATTAAAGCAGCAAGACTAGAACATACTGGTTACACAGTTGTGTATTTGATTCTGTTTCCACATAAGAAATGTAAATCAGTCTCCATGGCTTCCATTTAATTAGGCACCACTATCCTGATAATCAGGCACTTTCTGTGGTACACAATGCCCCCAGGTCAAACACACTTAAAGGTTAGGAAATATTCATCTATAGTTTTACAAGTTCCAGGGGTAGAAGCGTAGTTGTTGCTGAAACATCTGTCAGTCAGAGAGAAAGGCGCCACAATAATTAATTTCCCCCCCATACACATGTTATTAAAGAGTACTTCTCAGGCTCATTCTGTGCTCAGATTCAATGGAAGGAAGAATATGTCTGCTATATCCATATTGTGATTTTTTTCCATTGGAGTGGTGGTGCATGATGATTTAAGACTTTTTGTTCCCAGGATGTCGATGACTTGGAGTGGTGAATGAGCAAGAGCACCCTTCCTCCATTGCTTTTGCTGTTTCATTCCTTCTAATATACCAAGTTTTTAAACATTTGATTAATATGCCCCCTGCCACAAGCTTTCAGTAAAAAAGTGAAATATATGCTTATAAGCAAGCACTCTGAATATCTCTCGCCTATTACCCGTACATCAACATATAGAGAGTCTTCATTTCTTCTGGTATTTTGATTATGAACTACATAGGAGCTGATTTTTTCTATCTCCTTTTGTTGCTCACTTAACGTCCCAGGCTGTAGCCAGGCTATTCTCCTGCAGACCAGTTTCCTCTGTGCTGAGTAGATCTTTCGGACTGCTTGGTTGCCTCTGCTCACAGAAAGGAAAGCAATGTTCCACAAAACCCAAACCTTCTAATTTCCCATATACAAAATTCTGTTAAATATAAGACTGTGCTCCTTTTTCACCTGAAAAAGTTATGACAGATAAAGAATGTGTGTATATATTTGTATTGTTTCTACAAACAGGCAGACATGCGGGGCCCTAGATCTGTATTTCTTGTGCTTCCTGAACTTGTATTCCTTCCTTATAATTTAGGTATCCAAGGAACAGAGTGATCCTTGAATGCCAAAAAGTACCAAATGAGCTTCAAGAACTCAGCGAATTATTACCTACATGGGGCACACATTCAGGACACCAAACCCATATATTTCTTATAAAAAATAATGTTTTGTATTTAGGCTTATTTAATTAAAATCTCCTTCAAACTGTTTACAAAATATCTTCCTAAATGCAGTGAAGTCAAAGAGAATGGATAATGAAAATTAGAGACAGACACAGTTTTCCTCTATGTTAACAAAATATTAAGCTAAAACTAATTTCATTCACAATAGCTTGATACTGTCTCTGCTAATGAAAACACCTTTATCATTTAACATTTCTGTGTTTCCCAGTAAAATAAAATCTTTGCAAAATTTCAGTTACTTATGCTTGAAAGATTTTCATAGTCCAGCTCATGTAGTTTAACATTGATGATTTATAAAATATTAAGCATTATTAATGAAATGATCCAACATCTTGCAGTCTGGGGGCTTTCTTGTGGGACATTATTTTAAAATGTATATAAACACACTAAACTCTTAACAATGCTTAAAATGAGATTTTGGTGACAATTTTACAATACATTTCAATCTTAATATTTATGAAATATGCATTTACTCAATAAAAATACGTCTCTAGGAAGTGCAGTGTGGTGTGGTGGCCAGGATGCAGACCTATGAGTCAGAAGTTTGTATTCTATTTCTGGATGTGCCAGAAGGCTTCTTCTATAATTATCAGCATCTATATTTGTCTCTTTTTTCTCACTCTCTTTTGTCATATATTTGGAAACTCACAAGAAAGACAAGAAATTATTTTAGAGAGGGTGTCACCATCCATTTTGGTTTGTATACTGACACTTGGAGAAAGTAGTACAAGTTGCTTCAGTACTTTCAAATCTTGAAATACTCTTTTTTGAATCCTGTTCATTCACTTCTATCCATATAGAATAATAGTATCAGTGAATAGATACCAAACATTCTGTCTAGAGATACAATATTTATTAAGATATTTAGCCAAAGTACGGAAAATTCCTAATTTTCCTCATGCAGTTCTTTTACTGCATCATCAACATGGATAAAATCAATTAATAAACCAATCAGGCTTCAGATGAGATTTGCTTAAGCCTGAGAGGCAGATATTGGGATTTGGGGTTTCTTGCTGGCTCCTTTACCTTCAGTAACTGCTTCATGCCTTCAAATTTTTTTAAGCCAGTGAGATTCCAGTAATGGATGCTACAGTATTTCAAGTCAGAATTTAAGAAAATTGTCTATTCATAAGTCTTATATTCTAATAAACATGTTTTCATCAGTACTTTAGAGAGGGGGAAATTTGTATCTATTCTTATTCCAGGATAGAATGAACTTCTGCAAATTCCAATGAATTAAATTAAATTCTATATAGGGATTTTTACAAAGTGATATTCATACACCATAAAGGAAGTCATATGATTATGATTTTTAAATGACATATCTGGTGGCAGGGGAACAAAAATCAAAACATAAGCCAAAAGCAATAAACTACATGATGCTAAACTGAAAAAAAAGTCTCAGTGACATTACAACAGTCAAGTATCTTTCCAGTGATGCCAACACAGTGAGAACAACAATGTTATACCCACTGTTGCATGAAATAACACAATTTATTGAAGCAATTTTTCTTCAATTTATGTTGTATGAATAATATATTGATAAAAAGGTGGGCATAGGCAGCATAGCTTCAGTTATATTTTGGAAGTTTCAAATATCTATATTAGGACAGAAGAACCAGACAGGAATGATTTAGTGAGACATTCTAATATCTTGGTTTATTTTTTGTACCCTAACCTTCATATGCAGCATAATTTTCAAGATATTTGTCCTAAAGTCAAGCTCAGTTACATGGAGTGGAGCATGGGAAGCATGACCAGAGCCAATTTACATAATCTTTCAGGATTTCACTTTTCTTAATAACCAACTCACAGATACTCACACTAGAAGTAGGCTTTCCAATGTAAAATGTTAGATTTACCACCTGTGTTCCACATGACTAGGTTTTCTTTTTAATTTTTTAATTTTAATTTTGATGTTCAACAGGACCTGATGTCTACTGTCCAATTTAAAATTAAAGCATGCTCCATTTATATTCAAGGTACTATTCAAGTTGCTGGACCCATTTTTTCCACTAGAAAATCTTTAGTTATGCTATTATTATAATGATCGTGATTGTTGCTGGATCCTTTTCCTTCTGGAGAATACATACACTTCTGCTCTTATCAGTCCATTTTTTCCTTGTTTACAGCCTTTTGGAAAATGATTTTGTTTTTCTCAAATACAGCAACTCTGTCCAAAAGTAGGTTTCTGTTTTGGTCTGCATTTACTTCCACACTATGTGTATGCTCTATTTTTCACTCTGTTTCCATATTAAAATGTATGTTATCATTCTTTGCTGTGGTTCTGTGGTTCTACTCAGCTTGATGAGGATATAAATTTTTTGTTTGGACCATTCCCAGTTTAAGCCTGCAGTTGTAGGTACTCTGAATACACCAGATTCCTCAATTGCTCCAACTGTTTTTTTGTCACCTTTCCTTCTGTTATTCTGTTTCCAGATACCAAGTGTAGTTCTCCAGTGGTAGATAACACACATTTTCTGAGGAGACCATGGATAAGATATTTCCATAATCTTAGAGCTAAAGCTAAAAAGCAAAGAGCGAGAGAGTGACATTTCTGGTAAGACTCTCTATGCATGCCAAGCCCAAGCTCTGAATGCCTGCTTGTCAAATATCTCCATCTTACTGGTGGAAGATATACTGTACATACAAGACAAACAGTCTGAGTCAATCTCTTCAGTCTTGTATTCCTTCTCAGTAGGTTCCAGGTTTTAATTTCTGGACAGTATGATGCAGTTCATTCCCTGATGGTGTCTGATCCACTGCGTCCTTTTTGCCCATTCTGATTTGCTATTTGTAGACTTAGAGTGTAGCTCTTTTATTTCCTTCCTTTGGAGACATATCTGAGAAGGCCTCCTGATTCTCCTGCTGATCTACCTCTACTTAGTAATTGCTGCAGTAAATGAGTAGGGAACGTTTTCCAAAGAGACACTTGCATTTTGTTTGGCTATTCTTTTTATATTCACTGTCTTATGGATGAAAAAGCTTTAACTTACATTACCTTTTATCATGTAGTCTGCTTCATTTTCTTATGGTTAATAAAAAGTGTTCATACTCTCATTAGCAATAGTGACTACATAAGAGACTCTCAACTTCCCGCTGAACTGTATGAAAAAATTTCATGCAATTATTATAACCATTCCCTGAAATTCCATTGCACCAAGGATGGATTTGAATTTCTTTCTATGGGTTTTGAAGTTTTGGTTTTTAAAAATTTTAGCACAGCTTTTATAAGGGCAATTCACCATGGATACCCCAGACACTGGAGCATTTAAAACCATATCCTTTAGCAGAGTATCAGAAACACTCTAACAAATCATGTTGTGGTCCATTATTTGTCACTACCTCACTTGGTATGCCATATTTAGCAAATATTGATTTTATATGTGAGAAACAATTGAACCAGCACAGAAGCAGTGCTCAGAGTACTCTTTCTGGACAAAGAAAATAATAATTCCAAAACAATGTGTAATATTTTCCACATATTGCTTGTTGTAAACAAACAAATTAATTCCTGCCTTGTAGATGGACCTGAAGTTTCCTTTAACATGCCTGAATTACAAGTAGAGTTTCCAGCTTCAGTGTCCTCCTCTGTTTAGTCATTTATTGTTGCAAACTTTTATTTTCTGTGAAGTTTTTTAACTGTTCCACAGCACTTCATCTTGTTTTGTTTATGTCATTTATCTGTTTCTTGGTAATTTAGTTATTCATGTGAATGTCTACAATTTCTCCCTGACTTTTTTTTTTTTTTTCTCTGTAATTTTTGGGCATCTCTTTTCTCAGTCTCCTACAGTGTAAATTCTTTCAGGAAGACGTAGTATATGTGAATGCAAATTGTTATCATACTGCTAGGTTTCAGTGTAGACATGCAGATTCTCTGAAGATAACCCGTGCTAAAAGGTGTGTCTGGCTGTGCAAGAGTTAAGAAGCCCATTTCTATGTTTATAGCAGCATTTAAAATGTCTATTTAAAAGGAAAAAATGTTTGCAGTAAGGGATGAATTAACATTTAAAGGTAATTACTTAGTTGTATTTTTAAAGTAACCTTTCTATTGAATAGATGTCAAGGAATTACATTTGTTTTAAAAAAAAGTCAAAAACTACTCTTCATAGTGGGATAATGGATGCCTTTAGTGACAAGTCTTATAACATGTGCATTCACAAATGAATTTTCCTGCTGCAAGTGTTCACAGATACAGATAATATTTCACTTATTCTATGACGGAGTGAAGTAATCATGTACCACATCTAGTGAATAATCAAAAAGCGAGTAGATCAGAGACAACTCAGGGGATGAAACTCTTTCAGATAAATCATTTGTTGAACAATTACAGCTAATGAACATATTCATAAAAATCAGGCTATTCATTGATAATACATCAAGTGATTAAAAGTCTATGTTTGACGGCTACATTATTTGCTATGAATAGTTCATCCATCTTCAGCTGTAAAGCTTTAATTTTTCTTTTAAACTGTGAACAAATATGGCTGAAATTATCTCTGAAATTTGGAAAAACTAAGCTTTCTTCCTTTTTTTTTCCAACAGGTTTCCTACTTGACTTTGAACAAACCATTTATAGTCAGAGCCTGCTGTACTTGATCACAGTGGCCAAGATTCTTCCACTATTTTGACATGATTTGTGGCAGCAATGATTTTAAAGGAGTCCGGGGGCATGTGATATCCCTTTGATGGCTGTGCAGGAAGCTGAGCTTGAGTTTCTTTGTTTGCTTGAGCAACTGGCATGCAAGCTATCTACTCTAGCTTATGTGGGTTCCTATCCCAACCTATCTACTCCATACTGCCCCAAGAAGTCTAACCCTCGGAGGTGCTTTTTCTCCTGTGATGGAGTCCCGTAGCACTCTTGTCTAGCTTGATTTATTCCAATACAGGGATCTCATCTTTGTGGTGAGATGCTAAGAGTGGGATGGGGCCAAGCTGGCTGGGGTGCCCTTTGAAGTCTGAGTGATGAGTCATTTTGAGCGTGGTCAGTGCCAGCAGCTTGTCAGTGCAGCTTGCAGAATTGAGGTATACCCCAGAGCTGCATGTAAGCTCCCTTGCTTGGAGAGCCAGCTGACACATGCTGGATTACAAATCAGCAGGTAAGCAGTGTGGGTGCTCAGCAGGTTGTTGCTCCAGTCTGAGTTCTGGCCCCAAGATTACAATGGTATATCCTTAATCCCAGCTCCAGCTAGAAGATGTATCATTTTGCCTTAAACTCGCTTTTCAGAACCATGGTCTTGTCCCCAGTTTCATCTGCTTTCTGTTAAGTGTCAGCTAGAGAGGGAGCCTAAGAGCCAGACTTGTGAGCCATGTCCTTCCCAGCCATGTTGCTGCTAGCTCAACTGCCACTTTCATTGAAAACACCCCTGCAAGCCCTGCCTTTGCCCAGAAAATTAGTGGTGGACTGGGTGTAGCTAACTTGTTTGAAGCCCTGGAGCCAATTTGCAGCAGGGAATAATAACAGGCAAAGCTAGCAGGAGAACAGGACCATCTGGGCACGCCCATAGGATTGGACTGAGAATCGCAGGTTGAGAGGAAATGAAATAATTGAATTCTCTGACCTTGGGAATGGAATTCTCTCTCCTCCTGCGTGAAATGAGGCAAATGATTGCCAACTGAGGGTCACTCGCTTTTTCAGATCTGACTTCAAACTGAGGGATCTGTTTGCAGATGTGCTGAATATTTTTTATTGCAGATGAATCCGAGGTTCTTGATTTTGACCATCTACAGAGCTGGCTAATAGGTAGCAGCTTCTACAAGGAGGATGGGACGTTTAATAGAGGGTCAAAGGCAGGATGTGTAGAGGAGGTGAGAATTCAGAACTGGAAATAAGCTCATCTGAAGTGGAAGCAGCATACAAAGAACACAGTGCACTTGGGCCATTGTGGTTGGGTACACTACATGCTGCAGAGTACAGAAAGAGTTGACAGAGGAGTTTATAAGATTCATAGCAAGGAGTTTCAACAGAGATATTATCTTGTGGGTTTGGACCATGTGTCAAAATAATAACAAACACAATAAAAGTATTTGTGGCAAGTGTGTGCAGGGGGATGGGTGTTATAATGAGGTTCATGTATTTGGCCTCCTAGACATGGTATGTCTTAGCAGTAGCATTTATGTGAAGATCGACTAAAAGCATAAAGTAAGTGAAAACAGGATAAAATAGAACTTGACTCTGCTGAAGATGCCTCACAGTATACCAGCTTCGTACCTTTCTTTTGTTAGGGAATTGATTTTACAGATTAAAGATACTGCATTTTCTTAGTCTATCTTGTGTTCAACCTGATGTCATATAGGAAATTGTAAAACTGCAGAAGATGCAGTTTTTATAGAAGAATTATAAGATTAGTAAGGAAAAAACTAGAGTGGGAGCTCCAGATTGTGCTGAAAGAGCATCTATCTGGCTATAGAGTGATTATTCCTCAAAGATCAGTCTTGAGATAGATCTCATTAAGTATTTTTATTAATGACCTTGACACCAAAAATGGCAGTGTGCTAAATGTGCTGATAACAAGCAGTTGTGAGGCACTGCCAATATTCAAAAAGAGTTAGAACGTCGTTCAGGGTACACTTCAGAATATCACTGACAGCTAGAGTGGCATAAATAGAGCTCAGTACAGTAGCTGGAAGTGGGATTATGGATGAATAACACAAATTTCATCAATAAATTTGGAATTTGTCAACTCTTAAAAATTGATGAGGATAAAGAAACTATGAGTATTAGTCTATTATGGGAATATATGAGGCATCAGTCTGACATACATAACCTCAAAAATACATGTGAAAGCTTAAGATGTAGCATCTCCAGTACTGAGAGTATTAGTGCTAATGTGTAAGATCTTGTCTGCAATATTTTGTTCTATTCTGGATGGTTATGTTTAATGAAGACGAATCCAGAGTTGAACAGGTACAGAGCAGGAGGATTAAAATGGATGGGTAATAGAAAACTTTACCTAGAGGAGGAAGATTAGAAGAACATAGTTTATTTAGGCTAATAAAAATAAAAAAGAGGAAATGCTTGCTGTCTATAAGGAAATCTGTTAACAGTGAGTGTGGACAATATTGGCACAAAGGAAAAGGAAATAAACTGAATCTGGTTAGGTTCTGCCTGGAAGCTAAAGAGATCTGGAATGGATTTCCAAGAGGAAAGCAACACTATTTAATTTTTGTCAGGAGTCTGATCTAGTTTAAGAAGTAGTTTCCTACAGTAAGAAAGAAATATGTCTGATCTTGTGTTCCCATAAGATCTGTGGGAAGCTGTTAGATGTGAAACCCTGAGGGATGCCTAGTTTGGAACTGGACATCAAGATAAAGTTTGGGGAGGCAAGGACTGCTCACAGGGCCTAAAAGGGATATTGTGGTGAGGTGCGGTAAGGCTAAGTAATAGAAGTAGGTGTGTGGATAGAGGAAACGACACATAGATAAATGGCTTGGATAAGTAATGAGGAAGAGGAGAAGGTGGAGGACTAGAACCTGAAATCTGGAGAAAGACTGAGATGAGGTTGAGGAGACTGGTTGTATGCATGATGATGTGGATAAGCAACCTGATGGAAAAAAAGATCTGTGAACAAGGAACCAGAGGTGGAAAAGAAACAGGGAGCAAGACGGACATCATAGACTGGAGCCAGCGTAGACCAGTTCTCCTCAGAGCCCAGCAAGGAACGAACAAATCTTGAGTCCTGCCACTCCTCTGTTGACACCTGGTGTTGTGTCCTGCTGTACTGCAGGTCAACAGCTAATACAATTTATTATCACTCTTAATCCCAGAGATCTGGCCAGGAGTCCTCGTTATCCTGTCCCAACCAGTGAACACAACAACTGTCACTAAAATGCTCATGGCTAAAAAGATATATCTGGGTAATACTAAAAAATAACAAAAGCTAACAGGAGACTCCATTAGAAATTAACATTAGAAACCCTGTGGTGGCATAGTGAATAGTTGTTTCAGTCACTCAGGATGCTCTGAAAAAGTCTTAGAGGTTGGGGAAAATCTGGTATAAGAAAAATAACTCATTTAATTCTGATCTAATTAAAGAACACTGGAAAGTATCAGTTTGTTTTAAACTTAACTGTAATTATATTAGTTCAGGAAAAGATCTTTCCTTCAAGACTAAGAGAGTTGGGCATTCTGCTCCTATTTTATTTTCAAAGCAAAACCACCACTAAAATGATCTGGCTTTTATTTGCACCATTTAATGTTTAGATTTCTTTAGGACTACACTATGTCCTCAGTTTGGGGCTCCTAAAATAAACTTAATTAAAAACTGCAGTTATTATGAGGCAGTTAAGTTCTATAAATGATCCAAAATGGCTGAAGTCTGGGAAGGAATAAGGCTAGCTGCACTTTAGTTTGGGATTGTATTCAGAAAACACAAACCTGTTGCACCATAAAATATCTGAGATTAAAATATAAAAAAACAAATAATTGGAGGTATTAAATGATGCTGTAAAAAGTCTGAACATTCAGTTCTTACTGCATTTTTATTCACTGCTTTAAAAAACATTTCAGACATGTAAGGAGGTTTGGTTTTTTTTCCACAGGGCAGTCAATATCAGCAGGTTGGTAAATCTTCCTGAACTCCAGCATGACTATAAACAGCAAAAAGAGAATTACTGAATATCTCCAGTAAAAATGATGACAGTTTATCATATTTCAACTTCTACCTTCCTTATATTTTCTGTCTTGTAAAGAAACACAGAGGTTTTAGCTAGGTAAAAACTGACAAATTACTTGATAGGCATTTGTCCTTCATCCAGCAAGGCAATTTGTACTCGTAGCAGGTAAAAAGAAATTAACATATTTTATATCTGAAGAAACTATAACATTTGTACTCAGGCAGATGAGGTTATGATATTAAGAATCAACTTAATGTATTAATTTTCCTTTGAAGTTATTTAATCCCTTTTAAAATCTGAGTAGGACCTGACAACTTGCATAGAGAGTGTATTTTAAAATAATTTTATTTTAGTTTTATTTCTATCTTTGCACTGCTGCCTATCATTTTAGTAATCTGCACATGCTTATATGAGACAGTTTTAATTTTGCTAAAATGATTACCTAGAGCAGAATGGAAATATCTAGTAGCTATAGGTATCCATATTTCTTTTGTGTACTTAGAGAAACCTTATGGATGTCCTTGTTTTACATAAAAAAGGATCTACCTGTTATTCTTTTTCTTCAAGCTTATTTTCATTTTTGAGAGAGACACTATTTTGATACTCTTGATACAGAGGGCACAACTTACACTTGTGTTTTTCCTGGACACCCACTCTCACGCAGTCTTGTCAGGATGCTTTGTCAGCCTTTGATTAAAGCAAAATAAAGCTCGAAGGATCAAAGGGCAAATCAAAACCATTGCTGCTTTTACGCACACTAAAGGGAGACATACAACAGACATCTGTCACGAGGCTTAGCACAGAATGGGATAAAGTATGGTTATAAGTGTGGTGCTAAAGAATAACAGAATACCATAGGGTACCCAGGGTAGTGCTTATTTTTAAATATTGTTTCCAAAGGCAGGATATCAGTAAGCACAAATTAATTCCTAAGAGTGGCACAAACATAACTTGAGGCACAAACCTGCAGGTATGTGAATGAATTTATTAGAGAAGATCTTAAGTATAGAGGGGAGGGAGGAGAAAGGGTTAAGAAACCTCAGAGACATCTGATCTGTTTCTTTTCTTTTGGAATTTCTCTTTCATGCTTCATCTCAAGAAAAGTGTGGGAAATAAAGGTACAACAGCATGGCAAGTAGAAATGCATGTATGAGCTCTGATCCAGTGCATGCAGGTAATAGTAGTAATGATATACTGAGACGAGTTTCTCTCTGGGTTTCCCTGGGAAACTTAGACTTGCACTTTGCTTGCTAGCCTCTATCTTCATTAGTGTGACCTGTGCTAACCAGCTAGAATCTGTTTAGTTGCTTTCAGCCTGAAAGCTGAATGAAAATTTGAGTAAGTTTTTGCAAGTAGCTTTCCCTGCCCTGCCCTGAGTATTTATGCCTGTGTACTAAATCCTTATTGATTGGCAAAGCTCTGTAATGCAGAATTGCTCAGGTTTTTCCCTGTCCTTATTTTGTATTTTTATAGCTACAGTATTCAGTGGTTTAAGATCAGGACATTAGAAGTTTTGTAACTAACATCATCAAAAGGCAAGATGAGTCCCTAAAATTTCTTATCCCTGGCACTGGGTTGTGCTGTTTTAAACCATGTCTTCCTTCTACAGCTAGATTATTTTAAAAAAAGGTACTCCCATGCGTTTAGGTCATGATGTTCAGCCCAAGTAATTACAGGCAGTACCAAAGGCAAAGAAGACTGAATGGGAAGGGCATCTGGGGAATTGTCTTCTGCTCTCTGCCTGTGGCTCTGGTGCTTAATAACTTGCTACAACCATGATTGCTATTTTCCCTGTTTCCTGGTGTGCATTAAAATTCAGAGCAAAATAGCATCATGCCAAGACCGTCCCCAAGTGTGCCCTGGAAGACCTGATCAATGCTTTCTGGAAGGGACGGTGTACCTTCTTCCTTAGTGCAATCTGTTGTTCTGTTGCATAAACTTCTCATTATTCAATGTTACAAAAACTAAAACAAAAGGCTTTAAAAAAATGCATATGATGATTTGTCAACATAAGGGTTTGTATTCTCACAAGGTCATTATTGGCAAAAGCTTTGATTCTGGCAAAACTTATTTCTGGGTTCAAAAAAATCTGATGCTCAGCTAAACAGGTGCCAATTTCTGTTTAGTATTTAGATACATCCATTGATGGAATACAATACTTCAGAAGAGAAAGCATTCTAAAGACAACAGCAGCTAACATGTTGTGTGTTATCATTCCTACTGCATAATTTTTCAACAGTGAAGGCTTTAACAAAGCCTTTTGAAAAATTAATCACTACTTCTATTCTGTGCATAGATAGGATGAGTTTCAGAAGTTAAACCCTGTGAGTGTCCCACTATTTAAAGAATGGTTATTGAAAAGTATGAGATGGAATAGGTATTCACATCAAGGGAATACTTGTATGACTACTGCCATCTTTGTAATCACATGTGGTATGGTGATTTACCATTGTAGAATTCTGCTTATTTTTGTCAAAATTATTTTGTTTTTCAAGAAAACAGTAAACATGAACCCCATACTTGTATTCAAAATATAAATTTCAGTGCAAAGGAAAGCATTTGATGGTAGTGATATTGAATGTGTATTTTTACTTCAATTTCTTCTTAATGCTCTCATTTTCTTGCTTTTAATATTGATCTATATTTTTATGTTAATTAATTTGAATCTAACATCAATATTATATCGGGGAAAATGTGCAACTTTAATAACCTCAAGTCTTGGGGACTGTGTTATGTTGGAGATTAGATTACAAATTTAAAAGACATGGCTTGGATTTTCTATAGGAATAAATACGGATGTTTGAAACAAAACAGACTGTTGCATGCATCTGCCTGTTTAGTACAGTGATGTTGTTCAGATAAAAGTTTTCAATAACTCAGTTGCTCTCAATGCTTCTTGTTCATATGAGCGAACTGTTCATGTTCACATGAACCATAAAAAGCTGGAGACAATAAGATTAATATACCTATTAAAAGTAAGCTTTACCAACATGTTTTTTATATAAATTGCAGAGATATTCACATACATTCACTCTGTAACACACATCACCAAACACCTACCAGAGTGGGACAGACTCTCAACGTGGCTATCCATAAAACGGCATCAGTGGCTGTTTTTTAGCAGTTGAGGACCTGTTTCATTGTTCAGCCAACACACATTGTCAGGTTTGAGTGGAGAAAGCAGTAGTAATTTAGGAAGTTAGTGACAGAGATGGAGGGGCTCTCCCCTTCCTCCTTCAGTATTCAGTGAACCTCCTCTTGAAAAGTCTTGAAAAGAAATAGAGCAAGAAGAGACAGTTAAGCTCATAGGCATGCACATCTTACAGAACCCAACATCATCTGCAAGAGCTGGATCCTAAGCATCTACAAGATATGCCTCTAGGGCGTTAAAGCCTTTACAACATGTAGCTTACAGTCTGGCTGGCTAAAAAACATACTTAAGCAAAAAAACAAATCTCATGTCCATCTATGTCCTCTAAGAAAAAAAATGCACAAAAGTAATTTCTGCTGTTTGGGGCTTGAGAATAACTTTTCAGACCTAAATACAAAACAAACCAGAGAGATTTTAAAATATGAGACTCTCTGAGAGTTCACACCTTTTTTCCTATGGAACTGGTAAACTTTGTGTGATGCTGTTCTGATTACTGATGTTCATGCAGGTAACATAGTAACTTGAAGAGATGAATGAATAAATTAATAAATATAAAGGTAGTGGTAGCATAGCTTGATAAACTCACCCTGACACTTCAACTTTTTTATTTCTTGTTAGAATGAATGCTTTTGAGAAAATTACAGAAGAAGCCAGTGTTGGATTACGCATCTTCTGATGGAGATGCCAGCACTCTTGAGGAGGTTGTGATTCTCTAAGATGAAGGGGTCTGAAATAACAAAAAGATCCAGAATGAGACAAATGGTATCAGTGTAGTTGCAGCACCATAAAGTGCTTTCCAGTTCCAGCTGTCCACCCTAAATAGAAGTCTTCTATGTTAATATGGTACAGTGTTCAATTCACTCTGTGATAAATCATGTTGCCACATGTCCATGGGAAGCCATGGGGAACATGTTATGGTCTGCTCAGAGCCTGAAGGCTTTCTCCCAGTTCTCATGTCCAATGAATTCACGAGGAGTGACACTCATTTATTTCTTTTAATCATAAATTTTGCCATGATTTTAATTTAGATTCTAGTCCAGGACAGAGCCTAAATACTTCTACCTTGGTTCAATGGGAGTTTAGCAAAGGGCTTGTTAGGACTACATGGTTTTGGATCAGAGTCTAGTTTCATGCTGAATCACAAGTGACTAAGAATGTCCAATTCCGTCTCACATATTTAGGTTTTACTCACTTGCTTTAATTTATGCAAAAATTGTAAAAAGCAAGAGACAGACACCACAAGCAGGCTGACATATATTGGTTGTCTCAGCACAAATTCTGGAAT
This sequence comes from Caprimulgus europaeus, assembly GCA_907165065.1. Next base: position 68,696,290 of record OU015525.1, read on the forward strand.
CCTGCTTTTAACCACATGAAGCTATTTTTCTATGACTTTTTCTTTGTACAAAAGGCGAATACAGTTCAGGGGAACAATGTGCTGCAGTTTATGTTTATTACTGGAATGGAAATAACACTGTAAGTTCAACTGTTAATTCAGCTTGCTACCAGTTAGGAGTAATTCAAGGTTCTTGACCTCTTTTTTTTTTTTGGTAAATGATGTATCACCAGCAAATTTTTTTGGCAAAATGATGGCCCAAACTAGGGAAAATATATAAATGACAGATGTTACTTAGATACATCACCATCTCTTGTCTAGACAAGACAAGCTGTTAGGTGAAAGACATGTCAAGCTGAAGCTTTGCACCGTGCCGGGCACAAGGGTCAGGTCCGAGCTCTGGTAGCAGTGCCATATGAACAGCAGCAATAGTACTCTCTTCCTTTTGACATTAGGATTTTAGGTCTAGAATGTGAAAAAGTCCAGTTATTTTTCCAGTCTAATCCTGAAATAGAGCATCAGCATGGCTTTCAAAAATCCCAGTAAAATTAAGCCAATGGGGAGCATAGCTAAAAAATCTCATTCCTTATTTATAGCTTCATATATCTTATTCAATAAAGTAAAAGTCACTTTAAGTATGAGCAATCACATTTAGTAGTGCGGAAATACAGAGTCAACACAGTGGCAACATACATACCTTCAAAGTAAACCTTAATAAGTACCAAAGTTTCAGGATAAACATCAGAGCAGGGCTCAGCTTTGCTTCACTCTGAAAAGTCATCCATATAATGGCTGTGTCCCTGAATCAGATATTTTAATCCTCTTAGAAGACTTAAAATGATCCACTCTGAGAGTTACTCTGCCATTTCTATATTTAACTAATGGCAAAACTTTAACAGGAAATTCACATTGTTCACAAAATTCTGACCATGTAGTCTCTTAATGACAAAATTTTTTCCATTTTACTGGGGACCACGGAAATAAGACTTTTAAAGACTTTTAAAGTGCTTTGAAAAATCTGAGTGATTGTATATGTAAGTAAGAAAATAAAATATAAAACTACATGGACTTCTCTGATATCTCTATGCTTGATAGAGCAGGCTCGTACTTTTATAAGCTTTTTAATTTAACTGGTATTAACATGGAAGTCAGAAATGCAGTGACAAATATAGAACAATTACTATGGCAGCCAATTCCACGGTCACCTCATTTTGCTCCCAGAGCCCAGTGATAATAACTAGACGCAGGCATGCTACCTTGCTCAGACTAATGGATTTTACTCAAGTACCTGTGCACCCTTCATCATGTCCACATTGCTTGTGAACATTTACATGTGTGTATTTTTGCCAGAATAAGTAAATGGCAAGTAAGATAAATTCAACCTACAATGCACAGCTAGCCTTGCAATTAAAATCTTCCTTCACTCATGTAACAGAGCAACGATTTTTCTATTAGCATTTTATTGGTTATACTGTCACTGTACAGACTTTACTACCACTTAAAATAGCAGTGTATGCTGGATTTCTGACCTACCAACCAGGACAGTGGTCCTTTGATTTTGCACCATTGATACACTAATGTTATACTGTTACTTTTAAACACTGTGAACATACCATGCCTCCCAATGTAGTACTAGCTAATATTGCCTAAGTGATTTCTTTCCTTCTGCTGCTCCAGTGGAGTAGTTCACGCTGCTTTTTCTTGTCTCAATCACAGCACTAGCATTTGAGATACAATCAGGAACAACACGGTTTTGTTTAAAAATGGACTTGAGCTCTAGATATTTTTAAGCATGGTCATTAACAATTACTAGAAATAGCAGATATTTTTATCAGTACAAAACAAGTAAGTCAAGCAAGCTTAGAGGAGAAAAATTTTCCCTTTTTTTGAGAGGGTACCAGTTTGGCAATGGAAACAGTACAGCATTCAAAGAAAAAGATGTAGTTTTTTTTTTATGTTCCTTCCTGAAATCTGAAGATGCTGCAGAGATTTTACATATCAGTCTTTGAAAATAAAGTATATGACCATTCAAATACAGACCCCACAGTGCATTCACATAATTTGAATGATATACCCAGACAATTCCTTACCATTTGTTCACCACCAGATTCTGGTTAGGCTAACTTGTAATGACTTTATCACCACAACAGTAATACACAGCCCCCCTTTCTTTTCAGTTAAAGAAGTCAAATAACCCTAACACAGAACCAGTGCATGACTGATGGGGCTAAGGTTATGCCTGTTTAGCAAGCCTGACTTCAGCCTCATATCTGTGACAACCAGCACACTCAACTTGGTTTCCAAAAGTGGCATCCTTAGATGCACTGAGTCATCTCAACCTGTGGGTGAAGATGATAGTGATGACAGTGCTCCTGGAAACATTTCTAACTTCCCACTCAGTGAACAATGTTCCCTGTTTTGTTTGGTATGCACTAAGCAAGGTTACACGGAACCTCAGGGGAAGGAGGCTTTGGGAGGCTGATGTTTTCAGCAAAATTGTGTGTTTTTTTCCCCATCTCAAAGAGAGGTTTAAAAGCTTTCCTCCATTCTTCCTGCATGCAGCTCTGCCTTCTGTCCTAAAGTGACAGTTTCTTTCTTGCTTATGCAGTAAGACGTTAGTTCTCTTGCTGAAAGATTTTGCACTGATCCATTTTGCACTGATCTATGCTCCTGTTGGGATCTGTGAAGGGGCTTTATGAGGCAAAAAATCCAAAACCCCCTTTCTTCCCTTGGCCTCTACCCCCTCCACCCATTTGCAATGCCGGGGAGGCACATCATGGTAAATGACAGCTGTTCAGAGACCACATGCTGTACCTTGAAGGAGGTGAAGATAGGGTGTCTGCATGTGATGGGGCAGACAGGCATCTCAGGAGGGGGTGAGATGAGTTGCAGAGAGAGATCTTGTTACCCTCCCTTACAAACTCCTACAGTCCCCTAAAAATCAGCCCTCCCAAAAATCCCAGGAGTCTCATGAGATGGGTAGCAGATCTAATTACAAGTAGCCTTGGACCACAGTAGTGGTTGATCTTTCTTCCACTCTTGGCGAGGAAGACAATTTCTATGCAGAGGCTATTTCTACAGCAGCAGTAGTTTTCTTTCTGCTGTCTTCTTGTATTTTTGGTGGTGCTTCTGCCTGCTGGGTTTGAGGATGGCTCTTTCTAATGCGGCAGTCTCAGAGGCAGTTCCACTTCCATGCTTTGAGGCATTTTTGCCAGCAGTGTCATGGAGCTGCTCAGCTCCCTGCGGACAAAAAAGACTGCAGTTTGCCAATCACCATTGTAGGTTTTAATACTGGAGTCATGCCACTTGCAAACATGGAACTTGTAAATGGATCACTGAAGCACAGTAAAACCTCCAGGGACTGAAGAAATCTAGGCAGGACCTGCAGCAATAAAAAAAATCACATACTGTAATTTTACAGTCTTTACAGTTTTTGTGGCATGGTACAGTACCCCTCAAATTGATAAACTTACCTTAAAAATGTTTCCTCTTTTTTTTTTTTTTTTTTTTTTTTTTTTTTAATAAACAAACAAGCTACAGCCCTTATAGATTTTCCTTGAAATAGAGCTTCCCAATAAAAACTTTGGAATATGATCCTCTCACAACAGCTCTACCTCAGCTATGTCAGACTCATTTGTGAATTTTAACAGGTGAGGTCTTTTTTAAACATCTTTCCAATGAAATAATTTAATTTAATGCAAAAAGCTGTATTATTGATATTTAGGTCATATATGGCTTTAATATGCCACTAACTTCAGTATCCATCAATGCCTTGACAGTGGATATCCAGATAAACTACTCTGCTTGCTGAGACACTGAATTAAATACTCAGGGGTATGTCTCCTTCCTCTAAAGTAGGGAGCTTCTCACACTTGGTCAGATATTTAATGCTGATGGAGGAATTACACAGAAGAATTAATGTAGACAGACTTATATGGCAGCAATAACTAGGGTTCCTGAAGTAAGCATTGATGCTTAATGTTCCATGTGAACCGCAGAAATGTCGGTTACTCCAGATAGAGTACGCTCAGACATTCCCCACCATGTACAGGAAAACACTGGATGACAGAATTCCTCCTCAGTAAAGCAAAAGGGGTAGAAGACATTATACTTAGCCTCTCTTTAGAAAACATGACATGAGTATAAAATCTCTCAGTGCTTGTGCTTTACCCACAGGGCTTAATTAAATCTGATGAAGGTTAATAACTAGGAATAGGTAAATCTCAAAGTTTACAACATCTAGATTTTATCTGAATGAGCACCTTTTATTTCAGAGGCCAATTATTCGGTTCTCCTAAATAGAGATTAACTGGGTGACCTGCTCCCAGGGCATATGGCCTAGTGACCCCTCTGCTCAGCTTTGAAAGGGACGTCTTCCAGGATGCATCATGAAACTCTTAACTGCAAGTTGCTGCTTTTTAGTTCTCAGGGAAAGGTTTTCACAGCATTGCTCTGTCTGGTAAATGAGTTTTTTCACACACCTAGCAGATTTAAAGCATGTTATTTAGATGTCAAGGGCTACTGTGTCTGACTGCAGTAGAATGAAAGAATGGACTGTCCTCTTTCTCTGTGAAGAGCTTTCCCTTTGAGTATTTTCTGAGACTTTTTTTCTATTCAAATGGGTTTTAGTAAACCTGTTTAAATTCATTGCTTCCCTTGCATATATAATGCAGAATGCCAGAAAGCAATTGGTGCAAGTAGCCTCTGTCCTGGACACTTAGTACTTTCATCCATAAAGCTCTTCACAAACATCAGCTAATCCTTGTAATGTTCCTATAAAGTCCTGTAGGTAAAGCATTAGAGCTAGATAAATAACTCACTATCAACAGTTTCAAGAATTAAACCCCTTTTTGCATGCAAACTATTGCCAACCTGCTGTGATGTTTTTTCCCTCCAGTCCCGAGCTGTCTGCTACATTGTTTGCAGAACATGTTGAAGTGGAGGTACTGATGCTCTTCTTTAGGAGACGTGACACTATTTGATCTCTTGACCACATATGGAAATTTTCTCTGGTAAAAGCATATACTGCCAGTGGTTCTCGTTCAGATTCTTTGAGAAACCTGCATCATGTTAACCATATGGTTTTGTGGATCAATTGAAGAGCTACATGCTGCTTAGTGAGGGATTTCCCACTTCCCCCTGCCACTGGCCACCGTGCTCATGGCCATGCATTCCTACCACTTGTCTTGGGCTGGCTCTGATCACCAGATCTGTCCATGAACTGACAGAAGAAAGCAAAAGCAAAAGCAGTGATAACCCTGGCTAGCTCTCTGCTGCGTTAGCGTGTTAAATTGGCTCATGGTAAAGAGTAATGCGTGCCAGAGCGGGCACAAGGGAGAACGAGACCTGGGTGGTCAGGAGAGAGGCCAGGAGGCCAGGGACAGCAACATGGCAGGAAGATGATGACCCTTCTGATTGCGTCTCCCAGTCTGTTCTCCTGTGTGGCAATGGGAACAAGCGCTGCTTTTGTATCGTATTTTGCTTCCTTTACACCAATGGGACTGAGTGGTCTTAGTGCTGAAGAGAATTGTGGAGAAAGATAGAAGTAAAGTAAAAATAAAAAAAGAGAAATAATTATTCTAATATTTGACCAACACATCTTTCACCTCCTTTGTAAGAAGCAGGAAATGGCATGTTGTACTTTTTTTCTTTTTTTTAATTTAGGGAAACATTTTCCTCTTCTGATTTCCCATGACCAATCAATGTGCTCAAGTTTTTGCACTGCCCCATCGCTGGTAGTCCTCAGACAGAAAATTCACAAATGCAAGACAGATGGGACAGTCCAGAAGTGAAGAAAGAAAAAAGTGAAGTGGATGATTTCCCAACGACTCCTTATTGTGTTATGAATGTGTTTGGAAATCCAAAATGTATTTGTGTGTAATGTGAGACCAAATAACTATCATCTATTGCTCTCTTTAGGTTTTTTCATGAGATTTTATTTACTTTTCTAGCTTATCAGCCTGAGTGCATGCAGAAAATAATTTTGTAAATCCTACAGCCATTGCATGACAGAAAAATACTCAATTATATATTACTGAAAATATGTTGCTCTGGATTGATTACCTTATTTTGGAAAGCACTTGTATATGAAATATTTGATGAACAATAACAGTAGAAAACAGGCAAACCAAAACCCAAGAGAATAAATAAATCTGAAGGAAATAGAGTGCAGCAAATAAAGCACAGAAAAATAAAAGAGCTTTTGTCTCCAGGAAAAAATGGTGAATCTTGTTAGTCAGTTGACTTACAGTCAAATCTGATTGTTAAGGGTTTTATGATTTGATTCAGCAAGTTGCTTAAACATGTCCCTCTGCATATGAGTAATCCCACTTACATATTTAAGTTAAGCATTTGTTTAAATTGTTTGCTGAATCGGAGCCTTCTGAAAGATATGGTACGTAAGTACTGACTAACAGTTATTGGTATGATGGTAAAACAGCCACATGTTCTGTACCAGATGCAATTCTTAGAATTGCTGCATCTGGTCACATGTATATGTTCTGGTTTTTGTCTGCATTAGCAACATCTGCAAGTTTTGCTCCTTTTAGCTGGGAGTGAATCCAGTACTCTATTTTGGGAATTACATTGCTGCCAAAACACCCCTAGCAAACTACCTCCATTCATAACAGGAGTGTTCATGTTCTGTTCTTCTAAACTTTTTCTTAATTATAAAGAGCTTAAAACTCTTTGAATGGTACTATTAAATCATTGAATCTCACTCTTTTTTAGCTAATTACTAACATTATTTCTATTTTTGGGGGGGTATATTTTCATCTTTGGAATTCAATCAGATTTTCTCCTATAAAGCCAAGTTTCATCATTATTCTGTGCTAAAGGCTGAATTTTCAAACATGCCAATACAGCTGGCATGACATTGGCCTTTCTAATTCAAGGACACAAAGGATTACCCTAAACCATAAGCAGAAAAGATCCACATTTGTTCTATTAAGAAAGGTTTTCTTTTTTGCCAAGCATGATTCATACTTGCCTCACAGCTAGGTCTCTGAGCAACTCAGTGTCTCCTGGAAGTCCTTTGGTCAGTAAGAGCGGAGGACCGAACCATGCAGTTTGTCACCTGTCACACTATTTACAGAGCCAATGGATAGGAACAAAACAATGCAGGGCAGGAACTGTTGATAATTCACCCAGTAGTGATCCCAGTGTAAGATATCACCAGGACAACTTCAGCAAAATCCCATCATTTCAATTCATAAGCGGTATCAGGCTCTCTTTCTCTCAGCTCTTGCTTCCTCCACAGATTTTTCTCCAACTATAAAAAATAAAGAAATAAAAATAAATCAAAAAATCATAGAATGGTTTCGGTTGGAAGGGACCTTAAAGCTCATCTAGTTCCAACCCCCCTGCAGTGAGCAGGGACACCTTCCACTAGACCAGGTTGCTCAAAGCCTCGTCCAACCTGACCTTAAACACTTCCAGGGAGGGGGCAGCCACAACTTCCTAGGGCAACCTGTTCCAGTGTTTGGAAATAAAGTTTTGGAAACCAGAATTAACTGTGTTCCCTATAAAACATGTGGAATTGTAATTGTTGGTGTGGCAGGAATGGTGGGACTCCTGGCTTTGGGAATAGAAAGAAACAATGGATCAAGTAGGTTTTGGGGCAGAGGCTTGCCCCAAAACCTACTTGATTTGTTGAAAAAACCTGGTTTTCAACAAATTTCTCTTACTCTCTTTCTCTCCCTCAACTACTTGAGTCTCTGTTTGCCTAAAAATTGGTGATCTTATTAATCTTTTTCACAGTGGGGAACTAACGGCCCTTTAGCTTTCTGCCTTCACCAAACTCACAGAATATTTGTCAAATTTGATTGAAATTCCTCAGTCTATTAGAAAGCAGGAGATCAGCTTGTACTTACACATGCAGAATGAGCTATGAAACATGCGTCATTTCAGTGGAAGATCAAGCTAAAATCCTTCCACTCAGTGAGATGTCTCTGAGAATTGAAGCAGTCAGCACAGTCATAGAGAAAAATTCCACAATCAAAACCAAACTAAAAATGTTAACTGAGGCAGCCCTTTCATTCATAAACTGAATATTATAGGTATGAAAATCAGGTGGTGAGAACAAACATGCCACCTCACAGTGGTTGCAAGAACATTTGTGTGGGTGAGTGTGGCTGAGCATGGCTGAGGGCAGCAGACTCTGTCCTCCAGGGATGTCCATGGGGACCATCAAGATGAAGTGTGGGAGCTGAAATTGTTTGAGCCTCTGTGCAAGACTACAGCCCCTTACATTCACACAAGCTTGCCCAATCTCATGCTAAATTTCTGATAGTCTTAATTAGTTTAATACCGAATTTTGGACAGAATTTGCATGAAAGATGCTTTATAATATTCTGCAAAGTCCTGAGTGACTCCACTGAAGGTTGATGATGTCTTTGATGAAAGATCCATGGCTATGTAAAAATCTTTCTTGATTAATGAAGTCAGCTGCTGTTGGGATGGTTTGGGTGGATTTATTTCCCCTTTTAAATTCAAATTACCTCCAAATAAGTTTTCAAGGCACTGCCTATAGATTAAAGGATAGGAGGAATGTGACACAGAATATTTCAGTAGATTTTCTCCAGAAAACTAATCACTTGGGATTCTAGTTCTGCTAAATAAGTTATCTGAACAGGCCCAGAACTTTTAGCTGCACTATGTATCTGACCCAAAAAGTTACTGAACACAGTCAGCATCCCACAGAAGGTAGTGCTCAAGAGGGGCACCCTGTGCCTCTCGAGGAGTGTTTGGGGTCTTGGAAATCAGATTTTTTGCTCCCTCATGCCTCACCCACTGACTGTCCAGCCTTCCTCCCAAAGTAGCCAGGAGGCATTTTCTCATTGACACTCAGGAAACAGGAGATGCTCAGCAGGACCTGGGAGGTCTCACAGCCAGTTAGTGTGGCTGACTGCCATCAGCAGCTCTCAATCCCCCACTCCTAGGCATTTGCCAGGCTAGCTGAGCTACTGCAGGTGTAAAAGGGAGGGCTCTGCTGCAGCTGAAGGGATGCCTGAAGACAAGAAAGATCCTTGGCAGATGTAAGAAAACTGTGGTGGCAGAGGAGAGGCAAAGAAATGAAAGGAGGGAGACTGGCAGCTTGAGATCTCAGAGGGAGAAGATCAGGCAGAGGAGCAGCAGAGGAGCTCTGCAAGTACCTGAAAAGGAGAAAGCAGGTTTAAAGATTGTCTCACTTCTTCAGAGACCTGCATATGCAAGTCTCAGGCTCATTTGATTTTACATCTTTTGGAAAGTCACAGCTGAGAATAAATTGCTACACGATGCTCTTCTATCCTCTTGATTTATTGTCTTTAAAGGAAAGCTTTAAAAAGAATCTTCTCTTTCAGCATTTTGACATGAAATTGAATAATCTGAGAATAAGAGAGGGCTGCATTTAAAAATATATTGTAACAGAAAGGAGGTAGTAAATAATAAACACATCCATAGGTTTTGACTCCCTTATATAATGGAAATATTGAGGGCATTTTTGCACAGATTCGAAAAGAGTGGACTTTTTTCTATCATAAAATTCTTTTCTGCCAGTTTAAACACGTTTTATGAACTGACTTTAGGGCTCTAAGTAAATCTGCTCAGGATTCTGAGAAAGGAGAGGGCTATTAATCTGGAAAAAGTGTCTTTGCTTAGAGCCAACTTTAGAATCTGTTTAAAATAGGAATTTTTAACAAGTGAATAGTATTCCCTCAGTTGCCCTTAGATTAGCTTCCTTTCATGGGTACTGGGCAGAGTCAGTATAATTTCACTCCTGGAAAAAAGTTTTTACATCCCTGAACAGATATTAAACATGATCAGCATAACATCAGTGAATTTGATGAGATTCAGCCCACACAGTTTGTTCTTCCAGAGCTGTCAGAGCTTTTGCTAGCCCTTATATCCCAAACTAATAAAAAAGAAAGACTGAATGAACTCCCATGACTGAAGCAAATAAAGTCAAATACTAGACGATTTTAACAAAAATAATAAGGTTTCAGTCATTAGTGAACAGTGCAATTCTGCTGAAATGAAATGTTCTCCGTGAGCCAAGTGCAAGGTATGTTTAATTCAGTATTATTGCCAAATCTTTAATGGCTGTGGAGAACTCTGTCTTTAAATATTTGCATCTTACTAGTCTGCTCCAGTCTAATGTAGGGATACTGTAATTTATATTATATTGAAAAAGTACCGACTTTTAGGGGGTGCTGCCTGTGTCAGGTTAGCATTTTCCTTTATAAAAATAAAGCAGCTGTTGTAAATCTGAATACGTGTTATACTGATTCTGTGATTTCAAATTTGAGCCTATAGATCTACTGATTTATTTTATATTGTAGCATGGTTTTAAATATTTGGTTGTTTAATTTACTTAGTGAAACTGAAATAAGTTACCTTGATATTATTTAAGTTGAAACATTATTTTCATGGTATAATTCATATAAGGCAAGCAAATAAATGGCCTTTAGCTGTTCCCTTGGATCCTTTCCAATTAAGCCCACTAGTTTCCCATTCCTGACAGTGGTGCTGGTAGTTCATATGATGTTGGCTGTTGCATAATATTGCATTTCCTTTTTAGTTTCCCCCAATCTAAAGCTACTCTGTATGAGGCCCATGTCCTTTTCCCCTTCTTCTTTATCTCCTATGCCCATGTTTTTCTATGCTTTCGTAGAGGTCTCATCCTTCATACCTCATGCTGAATGAGAGGAACCACCATGGTTAGCATAAGTTCAGCTGTCAACCTCACTTTTCTGTCCCTTCCACGTAGCCTCCTTATACCCATATTCAAAGCTTTACACTGCTTTCCTCCCCCAATATATCAGTGTCTTGTGCTATTCTAAGACATTTCATTCAGGTAGCCCTTTCTGTTCCAATTCCACGACGGTGGCAGCTGAAACATTTATGTTTACTGTGTTTTAGCATTTAAAGAACATGTCTAACTGTGTTGCATCAACTTCACAAAGAACTATAAAATCTAATTGCTGCTCCTCTATGCTCACTCTTCCTTTATTAGATCTTTACAAAGGCTACAGCTAACATATTCATCCTTGCTGTCAAATACATATGGGTATGGATAGTAGCAGTCTTGGTTTGTCTAAGTGTTATATTGCAGAAAAACTAATTGTAAGGTGGTGCTGCATCTATTAGGGTTAGCACTTCCCTTTATACTAAAATCCATAAACAGGCTATCATTAAATTGTTGAAGATTTGCATAATGGACAGGAATTAATTTTTTTACTCTTTTGTTCACAGTTGCAGGATGTCCCTTTATGAAGGCTAGGTCAGGTGCAGCCCCTTGGAGGGTAAAGCAGATGGTTCCTGTCTATCCAGCAGCTGGGCATATGTGGGTGGAAAAACTTTGCAAGACAGCTGAGTGTGGCCCATAGAAGAGTTACAACATAGAGCTGGGAGCCTGCAGCTCAGAAGGAGCAGACAGACAGACTTTGAAGGCTGTTAGAAAGGACTTCCTAGGGATCAGGAGGGATTAGTCAAGTTTGTGACAAACTTAGAAAGTCACTGAGTTGACCGAAATCAAGCCTGTAACTGAGGAAGGCATGCTTAGGAATGCTTTTTATTTCTATTCTACTTGAATTGGGCATTTTGAGGTTTTTTCCATTCAGTTTTGGGGGTTTTTTTTTGGTTCAAGCTCTAATAAAACACTGCTTTCTGAGTTTCAGAGTCTTTTGATCTTCTTTGGGGATCTCATTACAATGAAAAAGTCCAGACAGTTCCATTGCAAAACCTTGGCCAACTTTGGCTTCTGTCACAGTTAGGTAGTTAGGGGACACTAAATATCTCCCTTGCTTATATGCTTCAAACTGCTGATCATAATGAGTTACTTCAGTGCAACAAAAGATTTAGTTTGGTGAAATTCAGTACTTTTACCATTTGCACAACTTAATTACACTACCTTACAAGGCCTTTGTGGACTAAGCTCTATTCAAAAATCTGCGATAAACAACACAGCAGTACTGCTTTTGGACTATCTCATCTGTTTAGGATTTGGAAGTTTCTGCAGTTGGTACCTCAGGAGGAGTCTTAGTTCAGTAGTTTATGTTATTATCTAGATTACTAGCCCTTTGGGGCTGGCAGTAGCAAGTCTTCACTGTCTTCTCTTCTAATAACTAAGTGTAGGTAAACCTGATAGAGCTAGGCATTGCCTAGTAGTTGCTCATTTTGATTTCAGACTGTAAGTTTACCCTTGATTTGATATTTTCACCTGGTCCTGGATCCTGAGTGTTGATTTAATCTCAGTATTCCAGTGCTGGCCACTCCTTTGGCTTGCTTTCTGGTTTCATTTGATTCCTGATACTGGTAGTGGGCGCTGATTGTCCAGCCACCACTGACTCCATCTTCTTGTTTTGTAGACTGGTGTCTCCATGAGGATGTCAGGATCTTAGCATGTCACTCTGAGCTGCACACTTCACAGGCTAGTGGGTGATAGATAAAAAACAAAACAAAACAAACCACCAAAAAACACCCCCCCAAAAAACCCAAAACAAAACAACAACAACAAAAAAAACAACATGAAACAAACATGGTAGAAGTCTTTGTTTTATTATGCATTATGGCAAAACTTCCCTATCTGGTCCATCATTAGGATATTTACGAAACATATAAAGAGTATTTTCAAAATAACATTAATTTCATTATGCACAAGGTTTCCTTCCCTATTTGGGGCCCAACCCTCATGTGTAAGAGTTTCTCAGATTAAGAAGCCATCCCTTATGGGTTGAATGTCTTCTAACATACTAGTGAAAAAAGAAGTGACCAGCCCTGAAATAATTAGTCTGGACTTTATTGCTCAAGCTCTCAGCAAATGCAAAGAAAGGTGATCCACACAGAAGAAAGGTGATCCACACAGATTTTGCAAATATCTGGTAAAGAATGAAATACAATGATACAAAAGTGGGAAATGATACCAGCTATGATAATATTCAGGTGGCTCATCTAAAAATGATATGTTTGCAGTCTGCTTTTATGTGAAGGAACCCTTAACTGGAGGAAAAATAAACAAATTTTGGGATTCTGAGAACTAAAAGCAGCAAATGTACCATGATTGGAAACAAAACAAAACTAAAGAAGCAAGCTCACCTGCAGAATAAAAAGCTGTAATTGGTATTTAATGCATCCTGCACTCTGAAATTGATACTGGTTGTGATAAATAGAGGAAAGAATAGATTTCTGTCTGAAAGATGCTCAGAACACAAAGGAATGGACTAAAAAATTATAGGTAGGTAGGTAGTGTGAGGAACTGCACTGTAGACTTGTCTCAAAGATTGCTTGCAAGGACGGTCACAAGACCACTGGGTTTTGGAAACCCCGACTTGTGAAGATGCCCTGCCCACTTGTGAAGATGCCCTGCCCGCAGGAGGTCTTCTGCCCACTTGTTGTGCTGGAGGGCACAAAGAGAAGTGCCATTGCTATGGTAACCACAGCCCTCAAAGGGGTACTTAAGGAGGACCTGCATGGGCAACAGCTAGAAGGGGAGAAAGAGAGAGAAGAAGAGGGACAGAGAGGACGACCACCTGACCGCACCACGCCACACTACACCACTGCAGGAACAAGCTACTGAGACCTCCTCACCCACCCCTTCACCGTCACCTCGCCGCTGGACCCATGGTGGTGACTATTCTGGCTGCCCTATCTAGACTCCTTGCTTCATTTCCATCTTTCTTTCCATTCTGTCCTATTGCTACCCTCTTTATTACTTCTTCTTTTGATAATAAAAGGTGTTCTGGGAGTACAGCATTTGACCTCGTTTGTGTCTTAATCTCGCTCTTGGGAACATATCGAAACCTTTCCCTGACATCGGATCGAGATATTTGAATGTCCCGGTAGGTAGGTAGATACATACATAAAGTACATACATGCATACACATACATGCATTCAGGCATACATGCACACATACATACAAATACATCTGGCTACATTTCTTAATAAGAATCTCTGTAGTGATGTGTCAGTGGTATGTACTCTCCCAATAAAATCTTATTGAGATATATGTGTGCTGAGAAGCATTACAGACCCACTGTGTGCTGAGCTTGGAAGCATCCATCTCTTTGGTTTGGAGCATGAATACTTTGTGAATTTTAATTTATTATGCAAAAACCTATGAAGAGGTGTGCTGATTCAGACCAAAGTGCTACCCCAGAATTCTGTCCGAGTAGAGGCCATAAGTTGACTCTTAGGGAAAAGAGCAGGGCAAGTGCATGATATTCAACCTCATACTCTCTCAGCATCCAACTATTTGCAGCTCTGAAGATTCCCTGAGCTTGGTAACCTTCAGTGGAGTTTTATTCCAAATATTTGTTCAGCATCCCCTTGTACCCATTTAAAATTTTTGGCATCCACAGTATCTTTTGGGAAGGAATCTGAGGACTCTGCTTCACTCTGTGAAGAGCTATCTCCTCTGGTTTGTTTGCATCAAGTTCCTATCAATCAGCTTTGTTTCATTACCCAGTTGCCTCAGTGATGCACAATACTGCTATCAATTTTTACATATAAATATGTATATATATATGTATATTTAGTTACAATAGTGTTATCATTTTATAAAAAGCCTGAACTGAGTGAAATTCCTGGGAGGGAGGGGAGATTGGTCCTGTGTGGTGGAGAACTGAGCCTGTTTCTGGGACCAAAATGTTTGGGCCCACTCAATGTGGCAGAAAGGAGGATGCAAGTACGGAGATGGGAGCCTCCCAGTTGTTTAGGCAGCAGGCAGACAAGTCCTCCTGAAAAACATCCTGAGGACCAGGAGTTGCTAGGCAAATTTTGCTGCAATTCAGAGTCACTGAATCATCATTGCAAGTAGCTTTGAGGAAATGACTCACCTGCAAGGACACAGTGGGAAGGAGGAGTTATTTATGAATCTTTTAATTTAATTGTTGATATTTATACTCCAGCTGGCACAGTTACTTCAAATTTTATCTCTTCAGGAAAGTTAAGGACCTTACTTAATATTACAGTAAAACTTGGCTTCTCTAACTTTAAAGCCTTTTGTCTCAGAGGAAGGGAAAGTTCATTGGAGACGAAAGCCTGGGCAGATCCACCTCAAGGCTGCAGTCAATGTCTATTGCCTCAATAATGCTTACTAGCTCTGCTGCATCCTGTGTTACCAAAAATTGCCCAGTGCTCTCCACAAGGAGATCCCTGTTATCTGTTACTTAGAGCTTTATCTATGCCATCTCTGAAAATCTGCTCATATTAACCAACTTATGAGCATTTTAAAGAGGCCAGTGATACATTCTCAGTGAATGCTAGGATTTTTCCAAAGGCTTTGTTTGTACAGAGTATGCTCCTTGTTGAGAATGAGCATAAATTTCTTGCACTTGCATTTCTCCATTAATGAATCTGAGTGGCTGATTAAAGATTAGAAGTTATTTTTTCTAGCTTTTTGGTGTCCCCTTTTTATTTCATAAAATAATGTTTTCATGATCTGTAGGGCCCAGCAGGCATGTTGTGTCTAGAGGCAAAATGATCCTTCTCATCTATGATCTAGCAATTAATATAAATGTCACTAATGACATTTTAAGGTGGCACAAATATTTGAAATGAAAAGTAATGATTAGGTGGTGCCAACCCAATAGAAAAGTTTAACTGTTCAGCAAACCAGGCTGTTTCCAAAAAAGCTTGTCTCTCAAATGCAGTCTCCACACTTAATCTAGAGGAAGGTGAAAGGCCACCAAAACATATGAGAATATAAAAGCAAAAACTTTTCGAAAGATGTAATGGTGGCAGTGGATGAGTTTTCAATAAAAGGTTCCTGTCAAATTCTGTGACTAAAAAACCCTAATGTAATTCTTGGTTGTATAGATGGGGAAACATGGGGGGAGTCAGTGCTATTTCTATGCAATGGTATGTGAAATGAGGAGCGGTTCACAACTGTTCCTGCACTAACAGATCTAAACCAATCTGATGCCAAACAATATTATTACGGTTTTATTTAGATAAGTAGTATCAAAGTGATACTTTTTTATATCTTTTCTTTTTTATATATTTCTATACATTTTTATTTTTCACCAAGATTTCTAAAAGTTGAGAAAGCTTTTTTCCCTTATTTGGCTACTTGCTGAATTCATGACTACTCTCTTCTCTTTTTTTCAAATAAACTGTAATTGGTATTCAGTATATTACACATATTCCGCCCTAGAATTTTTGAAACAATTCCAAGCTTTCTGTTTTCAAGGCTATGTCTTACCTTTATGCCCCATTCACATCCACCCACTCTAGGAATAATTTCTGCAACATATCATTGTTATATCTTTCCTTATGCCTACGTATTCTCTTCAAACCTTTCACTTAAACTTCAGATATCACACTCACTCTGAGATCTCCTGAGTGTTGAAGCTTCCAGGTAGCATTCAACACTCAGTGGATGTGACTTTATTTCAAGCAATTTCTACAAATAACTGCTCTATTTCCTTACAAATGTGTACCTTTTTTTCTCCTTAGGTACTGTCAGTGAGGCTGTGCTCTAATGGCTTTATTTCTTTACAGAGAGAGCAACTCTGCCAAATGCAGGTTAGTGCTCAGTTCTGTGCCTTTCTCTGTCCTCTTCATACTCTTTGCTTGAGTCTGGAGAACACTGTTGCCTCTTGCAGGTACACTTTACTTTTTTTTCTGCATGTTCCTGGGTTTTGCCCTATTTTGCTTTAAAACCTAGTCCACTGTGGCACCAAGGAGGAGAAAAAAGAGAAATCAAAACCTGTAATCTGATCCAAGTACATTCTGCAGGCTGGCAAATTTCAGTTGCTTATCCTGTTATCTTTAAGCTTGTTTTCAAAAGTATTTTTTATCTCTGTTTCATGTCTCTGAGGCCCATTACAATCTGATCTTACATTACAGACTGTACAAACCACACAAACAGCAAGTAAGACTTGCTGGACTGAAGTTTGCTCTAAATGCTTCAAAAATTTCTCCCTTTTTGATTTCACGTATGGATCAAATTATCTTCCAAACAAGTCATTTGTTCTAGGAGTGGAGTATTTTCTGTATCTGTGTCACGGCTTCTCTTTCACTAAGTTTTAGGTTGTTGAGTGAAATATGAGCCCCAGATCCTGCAAATATAATTTGTTTGGCCCCAATTTATTAAGGTAGATACAGACCTTCATCTTGCTATGCCTTTCCATAGTTTCACCTCCTTTTAGAAGAAAACATATTTTTGCCTGAATTACTTCCAAGAGTCTGTTACACATGTGGCACATTCTAGATGCATTGCTATGTTAATATGCTGTTGCATTTTTGTCATTTGACACCTTTTGTCTTGTTTTGTGATGCTTTTCATCCTCCATTGAGCATGCTAGCTAATAATAGTTGGTGGCAATTTATAAATAGTTAATGTCAGATCATGCAACTAATATTAGCTGAGGCTGGATCTGGGACCGGAGCCTGAGCTGCAGCTGCTTGGTGCGTGGATTTGTGTGCAGCTTACAAATTGGCTTCAGGGAGGATGAGCCACTTTGTCAAAACTCACTGACATCCCAAACCACACACCTGGACTCAAGAGCACAGGCACTAATGATTGCACTCTTCCACAGTCAAATAGTGTGTTAAGAGCTGTCCAAGATCTGTAATTAGCTTCAGAGTGAGGAGTGGAGATCGAGAGCCTCATCTTATTCCGTGAACCCCATTATATGCTTTTTTTCAGCCAAATTTAAAATAGGACTATTTTTTTCAACAAGTAAATAGAGGATTAGGCAGAGTCAGGAGACATTCACTCATCCTTAAAAATAAAAAAACAAGAAGAAATTAAAATAAAGGGGTTTTTTTTCCTTGAACAGATATTAACCATTATCTGCATAACCATGATCAGCACAATGGCTTTGATGAGACTCAGCCCACACAGTTTGTTCCTCCAGAGCAGACTGAGTTTTCTGCCAGCCATTCTGCATTCATTACATCCCAACCTAATAAAAAAAAGACTGAATGAACTCTCATGATTGATGAAAAAAAGCCAAATGCTGCTACAAAAGAAATAAGATTTCAAACATTATCAGTCACTGTTATTCTGCTGAGAGCGAATATTCTCAGAAAACCTCATGCAAAATATACCTAAGCCACAACTTTTCCTTCTTTTTTTTTTTTTTTTTTTTTTTTTAATTGGTAATGATAGATACAATGTTGACACCTTTTAGAGCATCCTTCAGGACTGCCATGTAACACAATTTATTTTGTAGCATGTACTGCTCACTGCCAATGTTGGTATAGCCAGTTCCTTCATCTCCATAGGTGGTTCATCCAGATTTTCTTTATAAATTGTAACATAAATACTTAGGCATTTTAAGTGGCTCTGTACAGGTTATCTCAGGTTCAAGCAGGGCTCATATTACTCATGGAAATTCAAGCACATGCTTGTGCGATTTGAGCAAAAAAAGGGTAAGGTAACTTTAGAAGCTAGAAGCCTTTATTTCAGTCCCAAAGCATGTTGTCAACTGTTTTATACTAGCCTGTAGGTTTAATGTTGGGCTGGAAAGATTTGACCAGAGGGAGACTAATATCTACTGACACTGTTGCTAACATATTGCTTCACTCATGGGTTATTTCACTTTGTATTTTATTATCAGTGGAGCGAATAGCACTGCCTATTATTAAAATTGGTAAATGTTGCCCTTGAAACTCCCCTCAGTTTCTTATAACTTTGTCAAGCTTTTAACTACTCATGTTTACAGTTTTCATGCTGACAAGGTGCCTGTCTCTGGCTTGTTTTGTAGGGTTTATTTAGGTATTTATTTTCCATACACTCCAGCTGTTTTGAAGAAAGCCTGATAAACAGAGATTGTTTCATGTAAGTTGAAAACCAAAATGATACTTGACAATCTTTTTGTTTAAGCATCAGTAATTTTTATTTTCTTTTCCTTATTACCTGAAACAAGGTCAAGAAGTTTGGTGGGGAAAGACTATTGTATCAGGGAGGTACAACTTGTATTTGTACAAGGAGTAAGCTGTTTAAAAATGACTGTTTAAGTATGGTCATTGCTAACAGGTAAAATTCCCCATCTACGGGGGATCATCCTATCTATGGTGAGCACAATCCAGTGTGATGCTGTACAATATTTGCTGGCAGGTACAGCTGTAAGCAGCAGCATATCTGCTTTATTTGGCCAACTGCACTATGACTAACAAGATTGTTTCAGAGCTGTCCATGCCATTATGCTGGATTTCAGAAGAAAAAGCTGCTCCATCTGAAAGCAAGGGAAAAAGAAACTGAGACAGTGGAGGAAAAGGAAGTTTGTCAAAGAACTCTTTAGGAAAGAGAAAGAGGGGACGAGGCTGGCAAACAATAGAAAAAAAAATATATCATGAGTGGGATGGGAACAAAGACTGGGAATAAGGACCAACAGATCTGGATGAAGAAGGTGAAGGAGGCTGAAAAATAAATACAGTGAGGTCTTTGGATGCAGTAATGAGCAAAGAAGCAGGAAAAAAGAGCCCAGAGTACCCAACTTTAAAAATAGACTTTGTATATATGTGTTAAAGTGCCTTGTAATATTTGCAAGACCTAGGCTTTCCTGTTTGTATGAAATTCTGAAATTTCATCATTGAAGCTGGAATCAGGCTTCAATGTTCTGAATTGAGGCAAAGGAAACAAAAGAATTGAAAAAAAAAAAAACTTTTCAGACTAAATTGTGGGAAAAAAGTCATCAGATGACAGGTTTCTCATTCATACTGTTCAAAAAGTTGAATATAGTTTTGACATTTATCCCTTTAAATGTTGTTATACCAGAAAATAAGATACATCTAAAACAAGTGATTTTGAATTACAGGTGTAACTATGTTATTTTGATAACCTTATATTTTGTAGTTAAGTAAAAAACCCCCCAAAAACTCAAAGCGCTCAAGCCAGTACCTTCCTCAAAATTATTTGCTTTCAGTACATCAACAATTTACAAGACAAAAATTTTTGTATAAGAAAGCAACCACCAGGTTTAGGTTCAATTTTCAGTTTCCTGGTAGTGTGCAATTTTTTATGAATGAGGCTTCCTTTTCTGTAGGATATCAGCCACAGAATTTGGAAGACATGCAGGATTTGGAAGAGGTGCAGTTAATGAAAAAAGGCACCAGAGAAAGAAAATGCAGAAAAAGGCACTGTGGGAAGAAAATCATATAAAGCAGGTATTTCACAGGTGGTCTTTTTAGCATGTTTTCTTCATTTTCTGGATATCTGATGCGATACCTCAGGGTCTCATTTGCAGAAATAGTGATAACTTTCAAATATTTTTGAAATCCATGGAAACTGTCTTTTGATACGCTAGCTGCTATATACAGTAAATCCTTTAAAAAAGTAAATCCAAGGTATCTCAAACAGAGCAACCAGAATTAGAGGGTATTTTTCACCTTAATCTCTCTGTGTTAGGATTTCCCATCTGTAAAATTACAATACTGATAAAGTGATGCTAATGGGTGGCAAATGTGGTATCTCCTATTGCTAGAGTGCTCAACTGTACAACTTCAGCAGTTTTCTTTCAATGTAAGTTTTCTTTTCTGGATTGAATATGAAAGAGTAATTGCTTTCTTTCTGCGATCATAATTCCATGGGAAAAAGTCATGTGAGCAATCTCAAACCTCTTACAGAGGAGACTTGGAAAATATTTTAAACTACTGAACTCAAGTCACTTAATCTTTCGTGCTTACTGCAGTGCATTGAATTTTTGAAACCAAGCAGTGTGGACTTCAGCTGGCTTTATAGTCTCAGATGTTTATAGAGCATTTATCTAAGAAAAAAGTAATGCAATATATATGTTTCTTAAATTTACCATAAAATGAATAAATTTAGAGGAATATTAAGAATATGTATGTGAATCTATTGCTTAACGGTAAATCATTCTACATGAATGAATAATATTTATGACCTTTATTCTCCAATTAGGTATATACATGCATAAAGACAAAATTACAAGAGCTCTGTGAATAAAATATTTAACTTAAATATGAAATGAGAACCTTTCAGATGTTTAACAATGGGAAATTAGAGTCTACGCTCTGCGAAAATGTAAACCTGAAATATGAGAAAATATTTCAGCATTGTATTTCCCCCCAAAGAAAAGGTTCTGTGGGTTGATTAAAAAAATGAATTATACCAAATGCTGTTGTCATCATTTTTCTTCTTATTCTGTCTGTGTAATGCATTAAAACTATCAATAATGACTCTGAAATGGTAAGAAGCAAAGCTAATTTGTGTTTATCAGGCTTCTCAGTTGCACAAATTGCTGTGAGATACAGCCTAAAACCTTTGCAATTACAGTCCGTATTTTCTACAGCAAGCAATGAAGCTGGAGGCTTTGCTGCTTCTGACTTAGCTCCCAGCCCTATTTTTTTTTTTTTTTTTCCTGCTGTATCTTTGAGACTGGCTTTTAAAAATTTCTTTTGGACTTGTGTCAGCACTTCTGGTCCCATGTAAAGATTAGTAATAACTCGGAGCAGCCATGTTACCTAAAGCAAAAATAAGGGCCCATTCTTCAACGCCGATCAGCTAGGAGGGGACCATGTGGCAGCAGCACTTTACCCTGGAATTGTTTACCTCTCTCAGCATATTGAAGCACGGTGCTATTAAATAGTCTCCCCATCAACTCCAGGGCTACCTAGTGTTGCAGCACAGTCAAGAGAGCTGCACAGGTTGCTAGTACTTTCTCACATGATGCAGCCATCCTGATTCACCAAGTGGGAGGACGACATCCATCTTAGCTTGTACATACTGCTCTCCTGGAAAAAGTGCATGGGAGAGCCCTAGTTTTATCCAATCTTCTCCTGTGTCACTGAGACACTTTTAGAGAAATGCCATTTATTACTGTTGTTTGTTTATTTATCATGGAGTTTTAACAAGAATCCAGAGATACAGACTCATTTTGGAAGAGGACAGTCTCAGCAGCCCTTTGGAGGCAGAGTGTGGAGGAAGAAAATGCACAAAGTGATTAAATGACTTGCATATGGTCCCAAAATAAGTCAGGGTCTGGGACAACATCAAGGCTGTCCAACAGCCATCACTTTTATTTACCATTGCACCACTCTACCACTGGCTAGTTTCAGAACATTTGGACTTCTTTGGGCTTTTTTACATAAAACTACAGTGAAGCAAAGACAGCTGAATAAGTATATCTGGGAACAAAAAGAAGTTTTTGCTGCTATGTTGATACAATACCTATTGCAATTCCTGCCTAGAGAGAGTGTGTTTGCAGAGTGTGGCAACACCAGGTTCTGCAAGATGAAGTATGGCATATTTGACCTCTATGGTTGGCAGTTTTTCTGTCAAGTAATCACTGTCAGAGAATATTGGAAGCTTCTCTGAGACACAGACTTGAGACATTTTGTTGCACTTCCAGGGAGGGTCTGTGTTTCTCTGGGAGCTGCTCAGTCCAGTCCTGTTAAAATTTATTTCCACTAGGACACTGCCTGTACCCAGCAAATGCAAAACCCAGTGCAAGTCCCAGACAAAAGATAGACAGTCTGTTTCAATTCATTCTATGACCCACTGAGAACACCCTAGTAGTGCCAGGGAGATATGAACAGGTTTGGTTTTGGTTTTTTTTCAGGTACACCCTGAACATGCAGCAGCACGTAAAGCAAACTCAGGGCAAATAAGAATTAAGACCATTACCTCTGCCCACAACAGTCCCTCCATAACTCATTTTTCATCTCTCACTTCTCTGTGGAGAGCATTCATGTGTCTCAATGGTTCTGGAAAAAATGTAGAGAGGCCCTATAAGGAAAACAGGGGTCTGTAGTCATCTCACTGTGGACTAAGAAAACTGGTTAAGAAGAAGTAATTCTTGTTTTCCCACATATTTTGGTATGGTTGAGGTAATTTCTTTACAAAGGCAACTGGCAGCTGAAGGGTTCTCTGCTGGTGGAACGGGCTGGAGCTGATCACTAAAATAGATCTCTTTTTTTTACATTTATAAGGAAAACCAAGAAGTGAGTGAAGCAGAGATAGGTGAGTGAGAAACACAAGATCCATCAGTTGCCCCCTCCCCTGGCAATTTACAACTGACACAAACAGTAGCTGCTTCAAGTCTCAATACTTTCTCGCTCACTGGCTTCACACAACAGCTGCAAAGGCAGAAAACAGAGCAGGGAGGGTACCCCACAGCAGCCACGGGACTGAGGTCAGGCAGTCCCAAACAAGGTGCAAGTGCTGTTCTGTGAGCTGAGCTTGCCCTGGGCTCAGACACATGCTCTCAACAGACCAGGCCATCATTCATCTACCCTGGCACCCTTTCCCCCTGCAATGAAGCTATACTGTAGATGTGTTTGGGATCCCTTTCTGAAGAGCTGCTTGTTTAAAATCCTTCTTGGTGCTTACTGCTTGCAAGTAGGCAAGCATTGCTCATTTTTGAGCAGCCCTCCCATCATAGTTTACGTTCTCTGGCTCGTGGGACATGAGTTGAAGTTTTAGTCTCAGTGAGGATGCCAAAAAATTGAGCTGATCTCCTTTCTTATGACCTAGCTATTGTTCTGGGCTGTTAATATAATTTCAGGGGATGGTTAGACTTCAATGGATATATTCCAAATAGGACAATGTTTTCTAAACTGCCTATATAAATGCATAGATCACTGAAGGTTTTTTTAGCCCCTTCCACTTTTTATGTTCTGGTCCTTTACCTCATCAAACTTACATTTCTGCCACTGTTTTTCTGCCTCTTTTCATCATTTCAACATGCCAGCTACATAAAGGAATTGAGTAGGATGCCTATCTCCAGACTAACAGCATCACAGAGCTCTTCTAGTCAATTCTTCTCTTTTACAAATGCACTTCATGGGAAACAATATAAAAAAAGAAAAGTGCAGTGCATGTTTTTTGATTCCATATGAGAAAAAAGAAGCACATTTGCCTGGTATATGATTGGAGATGAATGCCTTCAGAGGAGAATACACCTGAACACGAAAATTAATGACATGGGAAAACATCAATATCATTCTTTTCAGTTTCTTATGGAACCCCTCTAGATTACACTGTCTTTCTCTGTCTGCTTCTCTACATTAATGCAGTTAATAATCCTGATCTTACATTTATCTTTTATAGAAGACAGTGCAGATCTCAAGGCCACACCTGCACAGAAGTGCAGCTGATTCATTAGCAGGGTTTAGCCAGAATACCTCCCCCTGAAAGCTTTTCTTGTTGTGCTGCAAAAGGGATTACTCTGCCCTCTGACAGTAGGTGATTTCCTCTCAGTCCTTCTCATTGAAAGTCCTGTGCTTGGCATGAAAAATTTAAATATTCACCTTACAAGGGGGATTGAGCCTGGCTCTGTCATTTAGTAATGTGGATCAGGGAAACCTAAGTGCAATTTCTGGACCCATAAATGCTTTATTTAATCTAATGCTAAGTGCAGTTGTGTAGATTTGAGAATTAAGATGGCACTTGTTGTGGTCTAGGTATTTTTAAATATGTCACATGAAAGGGAATGGTGCCACCAGTGAAGATGACTAACAATCCATGGTTGGCTATCATATACCATAATGGCTATCAGTTGCCTGAAGATGGACTCAGATTCCCTTAGAAAGGGGACTGAAGTTAACCCAGGTCTTCTACATCCAAATATTCTAGCTGCATAGCTGTTTTCCAAAAGTGGAGGTCTGCCTCCCATCCCCTCTCATTTTGTACAGAGCCCAACTGATCAGGCAGAATTGGCAAGGCAGCACTGGATTTGCAGGCTACAGCTGCTCTGGGCATCATCAGTGGATTTGTAGGACCTTTGACAATGAGAAGTTGAAGGTCTTTGGGCTTCAGGTGTCTTCAGGGTGAGTTGGCTACTTAAGCAGGATGTGTGGGGCTTCAGTTACAGCTGTAGGTGCTCCTTTGGTATTTTGACAGAACCTTTTGTAGATTAAACAGCATCTAGATCTTGAGAGGCTTGTCCATTGTTGACATCAGTGAGGTTTAGGACATGTAACTACTTTTGCACATTTGGGCTGTAGCCCCAGGGGTGGGCTACGTCTTGCCAAGGTTGTGGGCAGTCATCCTGTCAGGCCAGGTTGACTCTGCATGTGTCACGGCTCACACTCTCTGCCCAGCTGCCCTTGGGGCCATGATGTAGTGCCTCTCTGGTCAGGGGGGCTTGAAACTAGGAAGCAAATACCAAAGCCATGTGGTGCTATCACTTAAGTTTCAGTCTTTCAATGTTATGGTCATTTTAATTCAGTTGTACTTAATTAAGTGCCCATATTCATGCTCCCATATATAAATCAGCCAATATCAGCCAAAGTAGTAGATGCTGTTGGTGAATAACACAACTCCCGACACAGTGGGGATTTTAATCTCCTGTTGATCCTGCTGACCAAGGCCTTTGGCTTGGGTGTACAATGCATAACATGCAACAACAACATTGGCTTTCTTCTGCAGGTAATGATAAGCAATACTTTGAAGTATTTAAATTCATAACTGTATTTTTAGCTTTGTCAGATGCATTCTATGCTTCAAAGACATATCCTCACATTTTACAATTTCCAGGGAAGTTGCTCATCAGGTTTGTTGGGCCCAGCACAGGAAACCTGTGATAGAGAAGGAGACAGTCATTGAGCTAACCAGGATTGCAAAAAAAAAAAAAAAAAAAAAAAAGGTAAAGCAAAACCCTAACCCAAAAGACTGCTTAGAGATGGGAAGAGGGAGTAGATAGGCAAGAGCCCCGTGTTTGCACAGCCCAATACTGCATGCACTTTGTGGCACATTTGGAGGAACAGCTGAGGTGGGCAGCCTGGCTTTATCTGACTATGTCCAAATAGATTTCAAACAAATCCCACACTTGTAAAAGTTGGTTTGACTTCCCCTGGTATTAAAACAGCTACAGGAGAACATAAAAAGGGCAGAACTTGGCCCCATAAAAGGCAAGAAATAACCCATTTGTGGGTCTTATTGTAAGGTATTAGCAGTTTAAAATTACAGTCATTGTGTGGCACAAAGAACATTCTGAACAATCCATTCCCTTATGGATGTGATTTAAAATTAATTCATTTTTCCGCCTCACTCCATTATTGCCAGCAAACCAGTGATGTGGAATTACTTACTTCTAAGCCATATGGTCTTATGAGGACAGATATCTCCTTAGCTTACTCTAATTAATACATTTCATGTATCAGAAGTTCACTCTGATTTTTAATTTTCTGTTAACTAAACCAAACAAAAGGAAAAGTTGATTTTGCAATTAGAGGTTAGGGATGCTTTTTGTTGTTTTTCTCATTTGCTTTTTACTTTAAAATCAAAGAGGCTTGCATCCCAGCATGTCAGTGCTTCCTAGCAAAGCATTAGAGTATGCTGGAGAAGAGATCAAATGGTGTTAAAACCTTATTTTTTATTTTCATGCTTCTACCTAAAGATGTAATTCTTTAAAAGGATTTCTTGTGACAGACTCATTTCTGCACATGACTGTGTGAAGAGCAAGGATCTAGACCTTGCTGAGTCATTTAGCAGAGTTTTATTGGTTTTCTAAACAGCTCAGGTTTTTATTCTGTTTCTTTCCCTGCTTTTTTGTTTCCTGCTGCCAAGAACACAAAAAATGTAGCCCATAATGCTTCATCTAACCTATACCCAGGTGAACAAAATAGAGGCAGGCACAGTAAGTGGGGCAAAATACTACCTTAGCAAGTTCATTCATACCATTTTCAAAGACTAAATTCAGTGTCCTGAATTGAGTAACATTTAAAAATTATTTCCTGCAAAGTATTTTAATGTGAAAAATAATAAATCTATGTGGTACTTGGCTGGAATTTTGTATTGCAATAATGAATAAGCTATACATCCTGTTAAAATATCCGTGGATGTGTAAACCTGATCAAATAGGCTCCACGTGAATTCACACATTCCCCTTCAAATGTATTTTTGCTACCTTTCCCCTATTTTATATCTTATTAATTGAGTACTGTTTCCATTCTCCTTTTTCTTTATCTATGTAATTGCCCTCTATGGGAGCATATTGTTTCACAGAAGACTTTTGCCTGCCACTAGACAGTAGTGACATCCCATTTTGAAGGTTATGCCAACAATTAAAGGGGGAAAATGAGAGGACCTATTGGAACTGCAAATGGACTACTAGTCTGGATTCCCTCCATCCCTTTTCTGGCCTTTAAAACAAAATCTCTTTGATGCTTGTCTGTTTCGGCTAGTTCTATAACAAAACATAAACTGGAAGAAAAACCCTGCTATTTAAAATCTGTTAACCTTCACTACCAGTGAAAACTGAGACTCCTGAAAGGGCACAAAAAGTACTCAGAGGATGAGTGTGCAGACAGACATTGTGGACCTCTCCACAATCATGCATCACTTTATTTATTTACTTCCTTACTTATTTATTCATTTTGAGGCAATCACTAGTTCTGCATACATGCAGAAAACCTTGAATCCATCACCCAAATGAAGACAGGAGAGGTTGCCTGTTAGTCACTTTGTCTAACCTTGGCAATTGCACTGAAGAGGACTAAGAGCACCCACTCACTCTGTTAATGCAAGTCATCCATGCAACTCATAGCATCCTTCTCAGAAGCAGTGGCTACTGATATCACTCCTCCTCAGTCCCCAGAAGCTCTTCTGGTTAATCCCAGAGCCAAAAAAATTTCTCTTACTTCTGAATATGTATGCCCACAGAGAGAATTACAGAAACAGAAACAATGCAAGCTTAATTTCTGTTGTACTTGATAAAGGCATAACCTCCTAAGACAGACATGGCCTTATAACACATCCTCTTCTTTTTCTGCAAGCCCTGTGCAAAGATTTTACACCTCATGCCTTTTGGCTATCATCTGTGTCTCTAATAATACATATTCCCACAAGGGCTAAGAGAATACAGATGAACTTAGTATTAAGAAAGAAAAATGTGATATCAAACCTGCAGAGAAAGAAATCATATAGTTTAACATGTGTTTGGATGCCCCAAATGATACTAATTTGGTCATTCTGCTAAGATGCATACATGCATGTATTTATTTTTGTTAACATAATTCCCTTAGCTGTTTAAATGTTATAGTTAGTGTTCCACATTTCCTTAAAGAATAATTTCTTTGTAGCCTTGAGTCAGGCTCATGAAATAGCTGAGAGGTTTCTGTATATCTGCAGCACACTTAGATCATAATCCCTTTTTTAGGAAGCATCTGTACCAAACTTAGTATGTTTATAATGATGAAATAATTATGTTAGTATTAAAATTCATCCTTTGCCAGTAACAAGCTGCAGAAATTCTGAATGCTCCCTAGGCTAAGGTTCACAATCTGTTTAAATTGGCCTTTCATGGCACAAGTAAACAGCTTTAATTACCTGGGAAAATAATCAAAGTATTCTAAGATCTGGGGGTAAGGTTATATTAATCAAATCCTACCTCTAGAGAAGGTCCAATTCTATCAAGCACTTGATGAAAAGACAGAAATGCTTACTCCATAATAACACTTATTAGCCTTCACAGGTTATGAAAATATTATGGGTGTCATAATGTCAATTCTGTGAAGCTGGAGCTTCCTAATAACAAATTATTGTGGGTCATTTTATACCAGTCAGCAAAAAGTACTGGAAAAAAAAAAAAATATATATATATATATATATAACCACATGCATTTATTACAAACAAGAGATGCCACTGAATAATGTGCCTATGATATATACATCTATGATGCACATCACATTACTGAGGCAGGTTAGAGCCCCAGTGTAACTGGAAAGTAGCTTTGGACTTACTCTGAGTCATCTGAAAAAGGGAGAGGGTATTGCACCAGTAAGATGAATGGTTGGGACTAAAAACCCTTTCTCAATTCTCTTCTTTCCCCAGTAAATCTGTGCCAGAACTCATTTGGGCAATATTTAAACAGAGGAAACAGCATTGGTCAACAGGTACTATACCAAACCCGAGATTTATTGAGGACTACATTTATGTTTTTGCCTTGTCATAGGCTTCCAAATAACTTATGCAGTGCTGTATTTATTACATTACAGGTCCACTATAGCTTTCCAGTTACTTCTATTATGTGAACTCATGGAGAAACAAGGTAGAAATAAATATACTGTCACTTTGCAGATGAATAGCTCAAAATGCTAAACTTACCACCTGAAGTTTATGGCACTGGGAACTAAATTGCATAATAATATACATTTGGCAACATGGGTTTTTTTTAACTTCATATATTGTAATATACTGCCTTGATAATATTTCTGTGGAGTTACAATAATGACCATGTTGTTATATTACCTGTAACAACTTTGAAAGAAAATTAAGTTAAATGTAACTTCAGTATGTTTGAATTAAGTTCATGATTTAATAAAAGATGCCTTTGTGATTGATAATAAATGGCTGGGTGAAACCTCTGTTCCTCACTCAATTTTTTCTTTATTCCTTTCATGGAGAGGCTGGGAGACAGAGATCCTTATTTCTTTTACATTAGATTTTCAAAGAACTTGTGCTCTTTGTTAGAGACAGATTCTCAAAGTATTTCAGAGCTTATCTGAACACCTAAGAGAGACTGGCTCCTTCACAGGTGCTCTGATCTCATCGTTTTCAATTGTGGTGGCAGACTACATATGGCGATGGGAACAAGCATGGAGTTAGGAGGGTATTGACCAGCCTCGAGGATGCACATCTTTGCTCTGTTAAGCTCGGTAGCCTACCTCTCTTTCCTAGATTTTCAAATGCATTTGCCATCCAGTAACAACTGCTTTTAGAAAACACTCCGGTGGTTCATTTGCAGCTGGATTCTTTTACATACCCAATCCTACTGCAGGCACTGAAGACTTTTGAAAACCTAGCAGAAATGGTAGATTGTAGTAATTTAACCTACATCCCCAGTGGAGCCAAATTTAGATGACTAAATCTACAGCACTCAAAGGGAGTGGTCTCCGAAGTGGTCAGGAGCATAGCCCTCTCCATTTTAGGGTGCCCATGTAAATGACACTGCCTGTGGGGTATGTGTCCTCTGTGTGTAACAGGGGCATGTACAGCCTGTGATTCGAGCCAGACCAACAAGTCAGGTGCTGTGGTCGGGAAAGGCCTCATTCAGGCTTTCTAGGGCTGCTTTGTACCCCCCTCCACTTCCATCACCTATGTACCTGCAGCAGCACCACATCAGCAGTGGTTTCAGTCCAGAAATAAAAATCAGTGAAATTTTGCAATGTCAAAAAGTCTATCCTGCTTTCTTAAGGTTTTCTATGATATTTTACTCGTAAATACTTGTTTATTAATAAACATATGAACACATCTTAAATGAACCAGAAGAGCTATTAGCTTTGGACAGAAAAATCTTAAGATCTAGCTCAAAACTGCCAAACAAACAGAGTGGTTTTGTTTAGAAAGGAATTCTCTCACAACAGGCCCTGTCTTATTAGCTTAAGATGTGTGCAACATCATGAAGCTATGTGCTTCATGATGTTGCTTGTGTTGTATGATATTGGCTGTGTTTCATAAAGCATCAGTAGTTACACGAGTGCACACAAATGTCCGCTTCAATTCCAAAAGACTTTCTAGCTGTCACAGCTGCAGATAGATTTTGAAAACTAACATTCAGAAGTAAAAAAACCTGATGATAAATATGTATTTAAAAAAAAACCTGTCTGATTTGATTTGGGTTCTCATTATTTCAAAAACAGTCTCATGACCGGTTTGGATCTCTCACGTGGGGTTGGCACTTACTTGGAGCTTCAAGAAGGTGTCACACAAATCAATAGAAAAGAGACCCGGGAGTTAGAAGTAAGTTTAGTTCAAACTGATGAGAACATAGATATTAGATTAGTAAAAATTGCTGCATATGTCAGACATGGGAAACAAAGACATTATGTAGATTCTTTATCATTCAGCTTCTTGCTTGTTCTAATGGCTTTCCTTTGCCCAGTATCAACCCAACCTGTATTGTGGTGTTGCTTCTCAGTCTTAAATAGTGAGCTGTCCTGAAGCAGAGGGAATAAGGAAATTGAGCCCATCTATAACACATTTCAATGAAGCATGAAGGTGGTATTGGTTCTGTCATCTGCAAATTAAAGTAGCTGATTTCATTATAATTTGATAGCATTTTGTTCTTATTCTATTATTTCACCGTATTTTATTTAAAAGAAAAAGAATTGAAGATACTTAAAAATACATTGCCATTGTAGAAAAAAGGCAATTACATTAGCTTTCTGCTGCTGTACTTCTGTTTCAATGGTAAAATTTCTCAGTTTTGAAGTACGTATTACTTTTCACTTCAGAAGAGTGGGTATAGACTTCCCCTAAATCACCTGCAGATCCTCCTCCTTTTCTTTCTGTGTTCATATGTTGCTGCCATAGGAAATTAGTTTCAGATCCAATGACAAAATGCCCATTTATTTCAGTGAGACAATTATATCTCACCCGGGTTTAACGTTTGCTGTCTGACATCCCAGAGGTGTCTGAATATTTATGAATGGACAAAGTGAAACATTTCTTCTTTGAAGACTAAGCTGATGATTTGGTTTAGTCCTTTAAGCCTCTTGAGAAATGCCATGAAGGACCTCTTTGAAAAACCTCTTGAAATAAATGGCAAGACTCTCCCTTACATCAACAGACTTGAGCCCAACTCTCACATCTGTTAGCAGCATCAGAAACAGTATTAGACCCAAATTTACAGAGTTTAGTATTTCAGAACTCATTGCAGTATATCTCCAGTTACCCGAGTCAAGTTTTTTCCTGTGGGGCATATGAGAAGCTGAACCAAGCTATTGTCATTATCTATTCCTGTAAATTATTGATATCTGAAATGCTGATGCTTCAGGCTGTGGTTACAGTAAGCATTAAAGCTTCCTCAAGTATTATATTTCTTACTGGCTCTAGTCCCATTTTTGGGCTTTGTCCACTTCTAGAACAAGTAGTGATGAGATGTGATTGACAGATCATTGTTGTTTGTGTATCTATGATTATTTGTGTTCTATTTCAGGAATGTCAGAGAAAATGCTACCTTAGTTATTGTTTTCATGCAGGAGAAGGTAATGTTTTCTTTTAACAGCAAATATCTTTGCAGCTACAGTAGATTTTGCTTTAAAAATTTGCAAGTGTGTGTTTACCTATCTGCACAAAGCGAGAAATGCTTTTGCTAGGATTCAGCAGCATCCCTCCCACTCCTCTCTGCTGTTCTGCTGCCCAGAGAAAAGCAGCAGCTATGGCACTCTTTGCTGTTAGTGTGGAGCAGAAAGCAGCAGGTTTAAACTGTCTGCCTAGGTCTGAAAAGAAAGAGATGGATTTTGTTCTGCTGAGAATAGAAAGGTTGCTGCAGATCAAGGAGGATCCTTCCTCTCATACAAAAAACAAAAAAATAAACAACAAAAAAGCACCAACAAACCACAAATATTTCAGAGCCTTTCTGGAACGTGCTGT
This sequence comes from Caprimulgus europaeus, assembly GCA_907165065.1. The sequence goes on from OU015525.1 coordinate 68,728,537, forward strand.
TGACCTTCTTTGGCAACACTAGAGCTCTGGCAGAGTGCATCAGTACTCTTCCAGGGCGTGGAATACTGTGTGTGTCTGAGAAGCCTGAAAGCACAGGAGTAAATTATTATTATGGGTAAAGCTTCTGGGATGGATTACTCAACCCTATTTTCCTGAGCAATTTTATCATCGCCTGTCAAGGAGAAAATATTACAGAAAAACAGGGCTCTGTGTGTCTGCAAACCTCTTCCACAGATGTAAATACTACAACTTTGGGTATGGTAGGGTACTGAGCAACCCATTTCACCCTGTTTGCATCAAGAATAATTAAGAGTGATATGATTGCAAAACCTTTGCGTTTAAGTCATTTATTTGAGGTCATACTGAAGCCTGTAGGTGAATTGATCCATGACATTTATATGAGGCTAAAGCTGGTGTTATGTTAGGCTGTCCATTCCCTGGTGACCCACTCTCAGATCACGGGGAGATCTGGCCTCCTCCAAGAAAAGCATTTAAGCACAACATGGAATATGAATATAAAGCTCATAAACACAGGGTTTACCTTAATAATTCCACAGGGATTCAGATTATATGTGAGCTCTTCTGGAATGGGCATGTGATAGGATCTTCTCTCTGTGGTTATGAATACAAGGAGAGATGTTTACTCTCCTAGAAGAAAGTACAAAATCAGCCCCAGAGTGCTGATAATCTCCCTGGATGTTTCGAACATTTTGGGGGTAGCAAGTTGTCCATGTATGTTCCTGAAGCCCCAGCAATGTCCTTGAAAATAACAGCATTACTGTCTGAGGCTCTCCATATTTTCTTTTTTGAAGCATGCTGCTGCCAGGATGGTTTGGATCCTTCCCTTAGCATCACCCTGCCTTCTGCTCTCCTGCAACTCTGTGCCATCTTTCCTGATCCAGAAACCCCATGAGCAATATCTGTGGGCTGCAGGGGAAGAGGGGACATTGCTGTGGAAGCAACAGCTCCTGACATTCAACTCAAGGAGTGGGAAATCTGCCACCACACCTTCTGCTAGTACAGAGCAAGCTTTGAGACCTGAATTAGACCCTCAGTTCTGAAAGTCAGGCTCGAGCATCCTACGGGAAACTGACCTGGACTACCCCATGGTCACAGTACAGGAGGACGTCTCGCAACACAACCTGAATGCTGAAGTTGATGTAGTGGCTTGTAAGGCAGATTTCTCCCTAGGAGAGTAGCAGACATCTTGTATGATGTCTAACAGTAGTTAGTTTTTACTTTATTAATCTTGTAGAACACTTATCATTAAGTCACGTGTTGCTTTATTTGATGTAATGGATTAACTCACACTATTAATGCCAGCTGTCTGGACATGCCAGTCTCCTTTTTGACCACTATTTAAAATATTCCATGCTGTTCTTTTCCTCTTCCAACTTGCTCATCCTTGCTTCTGTATATGGTTATAAAAAGAATTTCCTTCATCTTCTATTCATCTTTTAACTTACAAGAGCCAAATATACTTACAAGGATCTGGGTATTTCAGAACTCAAAAGGAAAAAAAAAAGTATTTACTACTTTTCTGATATCAGAATTAAACTGCCTTGCCTGGCTTGCTTAGCTGGCACTAGGAAGATTAATACACCCACATTTGGCTCACTAAAGTTACAGATTGTTTACGCTATCAATTTGGAGAAAATGACACCAGTGGTCTCCAAGAAGTAAAGTGCCAACACAACAGATTTTAAAATCTGCAAGAAATAAAATGACGGGCCTCAGTAAGAAATTAAAGCCTTGCATGCTGGATTAATGAAGAGAAAACTGTTCATGGTATACAAAAATACACTGTGTGTGCAGGACCTGCTTGCTAATCCAAAGCTATACTGGAGCTAAAAAGTTTGGCTTTTTCCATTGCTAAATTCCAGTAAAACTCAGACACACTAGAGTATTGAAATGTTCCTTCAAAATAGCATTTCCTTTTATATATAAAGATCATTTTCTAATCAAATTTCCATTTAAATCCACATACTGCAAATGCTTCTGCACATCCCTAATTCAACTTGTGTGTATAAATACTTTCAAGAATATGGCCCGAAAGTATATTTATTTTATATTTTTAGTCCTGACCTTGCATGAGTGGAGATTGGAATTTTCAAATATGCTCTAAGAAGGTGAGGTGTGCAGTTCTCACTTGTCATATTGGGACCCTCATCCCTAAAGATCTCTTAAAAATCCTGACCAGAGTATCTGAAGAAGAAAAAGAATGTCCACAACTGCAAGTCTGAAAACAAACAGTTTTTAGAGAAAGACAAACGTACTGAACGAACCATCAAGAGAACAATGACTAATAGTTGCGACTGCAAGATGAGGCAGACTTGAGTAAATAGTATAATTGGACGTGCCAAGTACTCCAATGCAGAACATTTATTTTTATGTTCATGTGGGGAGAGGAATGTGTAGTAAATGACTCACCCTCACTACCAACTGCTTACAGACCTCCCACCATATTTTCATCCAAATTACTGTGATTGTTCCAATAGTTTATAAAGAATACAACCTTTGCATGTGATGACACAACTAAAACAGGAGGATGCAAAGGATAGTTATAAAGATTTCTAGCAAGTTTTCATTCAAGCCCCAGTAACCACTTTATCAACAGTGTACATATAAGTTACCCATGTTTCAACACTATTTCTGATTTACAGCCCAATCTTTAGACCACTGGAGGCAGTGAAAAGAGTTTCACCGAGAACAGCACGGGCGCAATCAACTCGTAATCTTACAAATCAGAGGCTGAGTTTTTGCCAAAGAAAGTTCCAAAGGGGAGCAAAAATAACTTTCCTCTTTTGTAACTCCCAAATTCTCCTCTCAAGACCATGAAAACCATGAGTACATGTAATAATATGTCGCCAGCCTGTTTCTAAAAAAGTCATGGAAACCCATGTCTCTTCCAAAAAGCTGCTGACAATTTTTGAACTAATCCAACCTGCACAGGTAACAATTACAGGCCTGAATTGGCTCAGGCCAGAGATGGAAACTTTCTCACAAAATCCTGTGACTTCCAGCTCTTTTGTAGCCTCAGTCATTTCCGAAAACTGTCTTCAGTATCTCTCCACTGGGCTGACTGCAGAGTAACAGTGCAACCCAAACTGGGGGTTAATGCCCTGGTGAAGTACTGCCCAGACAGAGGTATCTGGGGGAAGGCAGTCTGTAAAACAAAATGAAAACAAGCAATACTTGTTGTCTCAATTATAATGGCACAAGCTGTGACATTTAAATAATTACTGATAGATGAAGCAGGATGCAGTGTGGTCCCTTAAAATCTATCTCTTCTCTGAGCAAGTCTAGTAAATATCAGTAAAACATTGATGTTATGACTAAAAGCTGTCAGGGAAGCTCAAAAGGGATATGTTAGACAGTTAGAGTGAAGCCTTTAGCTGCACTAAAGCACTATATGAGACAATAGTTCCCTTCAGCACATTAGCTGGTCATGTCAAATGATTCATAACAAGAAGCTGAAGTAAAAACATAAGTCTAAATCTCTCCCTTGTGTGTTCAGGCTGTCATGAATTTTATGGAGAGAATATTTCCAATAAACCTTAATTCAAAAAAGAGCTGCTTTTACTAATTCTCTTCTTCCTGACCCAGATAACTCCACACTGTACAAGGTGGTGGAGCTTCACGTGCTGATAGTCTGTTCCTGTGACTTTATTCACAAGAAATACTATCATTTAAACATAATCCGTGGATGGCCAAAAGATTTGAGGTGTGATTCTCCCCATCATAACAGGGGAGCAGCAAGCAAAGTGCCCTGTGCTCTCACATCCACTGTGCTGCCTAGAGACTGCAAAGACAATAGAAAATGCGTTCTCTTCTCTTTTTATTTAGCATCATCTGAGGAATAATAGTTTACTCTACACAAATTAGTAGTGCCTGTTATTAATCCTAACCAAGGCTGTGTCTTATAGGAATCAGGTGCTGGCAGTCCCCAGCTCAGTGGCCTTAGAGGGAAGAAATGACACTTGGGAACATGTGGGACACCTGGGAGTTTGAAGCTTCTGTCGCTCATCAGAGAAAAGAACTTGCTTCGAGATGTGCAGTGTAGAGGGCTTTGACAGAAGAAAAGCAGTATATTCTGACTGCGAACCTGTCACACCTAATCCTGCATTAGAACAGAACATGACCATAGTTGCTTAAGCATGCAAATATAACTTTTGAGGTAAGATGCAAGGTCTTTCTGCAAAGAATTATTAGAACATTAAAGATTTTTGCACATGATTTTGAGCTATCCCATGACCTGATCAAAAATAAGATATTGAATGTCTTGAAACAGCAGTACGCACGCATGCCTGTCAGTTTAAATAACACTGAACTGGAAGAGAAGATATTTAGAGAAAAACCTACTACATCTGAATTTCAGCAGCATCTTGCTGAAATACTAAGTTGGAGAAGAGAATAAGGACTGAATTTAGAAAGAATACAAATCAAGATGGAGTTGAACAAGCTTTGGGAGAATGATGTATACATAGCCATTTGTTAAGCAATCTGAGATATGGACTAAAAATTGTAAGATTAGCTAAAATAAAATCTTCAAGTGCATTTTTGTTTTGAAAAATGGGAGCCTAAAATGTCCCCTCTTCCCTTGATCTGAGTGCAGATCTTTCCACAGAAGTCTCTATCTGCTAAGTTCAGTAAAAAAAACCCAAACAAACAAACAAACAAACACAAAAATTGCTTTATCACCTAATATTCTGGTAGGGCTGGGCTCCATTGCACATCAACAAGACTTATTTAGTTGCAGCTGTAAATTTTGCTTGGTGTAATGAAGACAATGGAGGCTCTGTGGATATAACAGACAATTTATTCTGTGCAACTTTAATTTCCTTGGTTAGAACCCTCAGAAGCTAGTTGAGTTTACAAGACTGGGATTTTATATGAAGAACATGAGAATCAAAAATATAAAAACTGAGAGAAAATAAATATGAATGTCTCCCATGCCATGTTTAAGGTTTATTTAACAAGTACCTGTACTCTGAACTGCAGAGCAACAATCATACGTACTTATATATGTAAATACAACATGGGTGAGCAGGGATGTTGGTCTATTTGGATGGAAGTCCTGAGGAAGAGGTAATTAATCAACCTAATATGCCCATACAGTTTGTGTCTTATCTCCCAAATTAAATTTTAATTTTTATCTGGTTTAGATTTATTTAAACTTTTCCCTTTTCATTTGGTTTTTCCCTTTCTTCTGCAGTTTTATTTTCTGCTTCCTTCCTAAATAATCTCATAGCTGCCAGGTCTCCCACATCTTCATGGTTCTTGATGAACTACCTTATTTTTTCCATCACCCTTTCAGTTCATCCTTCAGATGACAGTGTGCTCTCTATAGAGTAAAATCCTGACAACCAGTTGCTCTGACAGCTCTACCTACAGTGCACATTTGATATCTTTTGAGTTTCAATCAGCCATAAGATGTACAGTGGAAAGATCTTTGAGCAGTGAGAATGATAATGGATCAAAACAACACGTGAACCCTATGTCAGCATAATATGAAAAGCAAGAGTGGTATTATGCCACACTGTCACTTTTACAAGTGAGAAGTCATTGCCCTCAGAGTTCCTTACTTGATTATGGGTGCCACATTTTTTGAAAGACAGACAAATTGAAGAAAATTTAGAGATAGCAAAGCTTTAGGAAATGGACTGGAAAATAAGAATATACAAGGAAAAAATCAGTCCTGGTCATGTCTGGTCAAGAAATAAGATGATCAAGGAGAGATATAATTTCTACATTAAGCATGTTACAGTTATGGATGATTAATCTACAGAGAGAGATAAGAAGTCAAAGGCTTCAAGCGGACAGGGAAAAATATAACTTTTAAATTAGGGAAAATCTGGCAGTACAAAGCAAAAAATGACAATGTACAAACTGTCAGGAAACACTGTATAATTGCTCTCCTTAAAAAAGCTCAAGGTCAGACAAAAGACACACATCTATTTAATATCAGTTAAGGAGGACTAAATCATACCTGCCTTTTAGGAGGATAACTCAAAACTCAGTCTTCCTCCAAAAAGTTCATATCAATAATCCTCACAGGTAACCTTTTCTGTGTTTTTGTCTTAATGCCAGCCACAAACTTTATTTAGTATAAGATTAAGAGTTTGGATTTGTGAGGCTTAAAGATGTTAGAATATTCTCTCTATGGGTATGTAGAGACCAGTGAAATTCAGATAAACAGGAAACTCCAAAAACACTCAGCAGTTGATGGACATGCCCAATAGCAATTCCTGAAGTTACTTAATGGGTTTAACTATGCACAGCCTGCTTGATAGATCACACCTGACCATCCTCTGAGCTTAAACAAAATGCAGATGCCTGAGAGAACATTAGAAATGCTGGTAGTGTTATCCTCTACTCTCTTAGGTTTTGCTAGTTGCATAATGTGGATGATAAGTGCTACTCTGCTTTTCCTTAGCCCAGCAGCTACTTATCTGGATAAAGTTTTGGTTACTGCTTGGATTCTGTCCTCTTTCAGAAGGTAATAATTTTTCTCCCAATTATTTTTTCCCTTGATCATTATGACTGAACTTAAATGGACATACAAGGAAATGGTAATACTGTCTTTATATGTGACTTCAAATTTTCTGATTACGTTTAAGCTAAGTGACCCATGCTGTATATTATTGTCACACTTTTGAGGGTCAGATATAACTTCTGAAAGAGGAATGCAGATAAATATGCTCTCATAGAAACAAAACATACAGGTACAAATGTGATGTTGGATGCTGACATTTAAATATATGTAACAACCTCAAAGCTGGAAACCTTTTATGAATCACACCAACAGAGGAACTAATTAATAGCTTTTGCATTAGTTATTCATAGGATTCCAGATATCCCTTATAATGTTACCTCTGCGCATTGAAAGCTTGTTTACCAAAAAGCTAATCCACACCAGGTGGGATGTGCTCTTATTTAAACCAACTATGAACAGTTAGCTAGTTATTACAAAGTCTTCCTAGCCCTGAAGTTTATTCCTGCATATATCTTCCTGAAAACACAGAAGTCTGGCCTGTGTTGAGCTAAAGCAAAAGGCTATATGCATATTGATTGGTATATAACTCTATCTCGTCATCTTTTCATGCCATTATGGAATGCCAGTTTTCTCTCTAGCATTTGTTTTACTTAGGTGTGAAATTTTGAATCAGACAACATGTGGTCTTTCAGGGCTATTGCAGTTACAACCAGCTACAGCAGGCTAGAACATAAATTCTGTAAGAGAAGAAAAGAGTCACAGAATGTTAATGTCCTAAAGATGTTCCAGTCCCCTTGTCAACTGAACCCTGTTGACTTTCTGACTGAAGGTAGGAGGAGTAGGGGTAAGGCAGGTGCTGTTGATGTTTGTGGTGAGTAGGAATGAATGTGGATTTGTCTAATTAGATGGCTGTGTACTTCAGCTGTAGAGATTTTTAAAAACAAGCTGTTGGAGGCTATGCAGAGAATTAATCATTTTATAAATTGAATTAAGGAGTAAATCTTTCATGCTGAATGAAGATTTTTAGTTTGCACATTAATGGTTTGAATTTTATTTGTGGTGTTGTACAATATGTCAACCCTCTAGCCCTCTGCCCACATTTTCAGTGTGAAACCATCCTGTACCTACTGCTGTATCAGAGTTGGGTGCTGCAGGAAGGGTCAGTCTATTTAGGACATGGTGCTGTTCACTGGTAAAACATATGCTGTACACCTGCAAGTGTACATCCATAAGTAAAATGAAAAGTTAGTGTGATAGCAACTGTGTGCAAACACAGGACTCCCACAAACCGATCTGTTTTTTCTCCAGAGAGAAAAAGTCAATTTCTCTTCAAAACTCTTAGAAATTTTCTGTTAGGTTTATGGGTTTTCTGAGATCTTTTCTTTTACAGTGTACTTTTATGAACTCCAAGGTCAAATCATGCAGGCTGAATTAGGTAATGGTGTCTAGAGGGAGGATGACTCAGTTTATTTGGGCGGCACAATATGAGCTGCTCACAGTCCCAAGAGCTACTCGGCATGTCAGGGATTTGCAGGCAATATTTATGTTTGTCTGTTTTCTCTTGTAGATTTTAATGCTGAAAAATACTCCTAAATCTTCACCTGGTTTATCTAGGGAGAGGGAGTGGGATTTAAGCAGTTGCTGGTTACTTAATGATCATATCTGATCCATAACTAACTTCAACAATCTTAAGGCATCTGTATCTTGAGCAGTGTGTGATGGAGACAATGGGGTGGGTATTGGTGGTGGTGCCAGGACTGTAGGAGTGGGTTGTACCTGATAACAAGGCTCCCCTTGGTTCTGCCTTTCCCAACTGGTGATGCAGCCCTGGTGGGTATGTGGCTGCAGAGTGCCTGTCCTGCACCCCTGGTTTAAGCACCGGACATACCAGGCTGCTGGGCTGGGGGAGGTTGGCTGAGTGTCTAGTAGGTTGAAATGAGAGCCAAGTTAGGGAAATGTGTGGGTCTGCATTAGTGCACAAGGAGGGCAGTGTGATGCCTTCAGGAGAGGTGGCACCACCCTGCAATGAGGATGCTGATAGGAGCTACCTCAGGTAATAAGCATGTCAACTGCATTTGCTGTAAGCAGTGCCTCCTTAGAGCAGTAATCAGCATTAATAGTGGTTAAAGTGTTTTATCTCCTCCCTTGGGAGATAGATGTAAGCGTATATTTTTCTTTTGTGGTTCATGGCAGCTAAATGCAGAGCAGACTTTAGCTGCCTTCCCGCTTGAGCCAATGTGGAACTTCCGTTTAAATGAACCTAACACAATTAGAAGCCTGCTGACATTTTTTTTAGGAGATGAGCAACCCAATAAATAATCTGGAGAGTTGGTCTATGATAGATTGAGTCACTCTTTTCTGAAATAGGCCAAAGATCACCTAATTTATATGCCTGGTCTTCCATCTGTCTGTCTTTAAAATCCTTTAAAACTTAGGTTGCAAGAGAAAATATGTCTGACCTTGTCTTGATTCTGAGCAAACAGTTTTGATTCCTGGAACTGGTCACACCATTAAAAGTATGAGATATTTTCTTATGATGGGATCAGAACAAGTGGAAGGGGGTAGAAAGGGGGGCATAAGCTTATTGTCGTACGTTTTCTTAGTTGGTCTTTTACAATCAAGAAATGCACATCTGTTGATGTATATTCACAAGTTACCCAGCCATAGGACTGAGTGAAAGAGAAAGCCTATTAATTCAATAGTTTATTTGCAAAAAGCTTGTCAATGAGTTTTCAAATGCCCTTTTCCATTACTGAAAGTCATTTTTCTTATGCCTGCAGTCTGTTTTCCTTTTGTAAGTGGAGTTAGAGGCTCAGCCGGGCTTAAAATTTTTATATGCATCAGTTAAACATCCTCCATCTCTTATATTTATTGTGGCCTTGTGATTGCTTTTACCAAAAAAGGTTTGTGGTAGAACTGGATGTTTGTCAAAGAAATTATTCGTAAAATATTATCTGGATCCTTTCCTCAGAAACTTTTTTGACCTGTCCCACACTTTGTCCAGTAACTTCTATGACCTTGATAAGTATCATATTGTGAGAGGCTTGTTTGGTTTTTAATATCAAACCACAAAACAAACACCACAAAAAATGAGGTTTGTAAGCTTTGTCTTTAAGACATAGGTAGACTGCCATGGTTGTAACATTCAACTCTCTTACCAAAACAGCCAGTTCACATACTTCACATTCAGCTCCAATAGTGCTTTTCAAAATATATCAGATATAATCAGCTTCTTTCAAAGTGAAATAATACCAAATAAAGAAATTAGTCTTTTATTTCTTTTTTTCCATAGCAGCCAACTCTGTTGTGCTTTGTTTTCCTCTGGTAACCAGAAGAATTTACTAGGTCCTTTTATTTCCCTCTTGTTAGTTTACTTAGGAATATTCACTAAAAATTTATCTTCATACACTTAGCACAATAAATGTTTTGGTGGCAAAATTGTGAAAATCAAACTGAAAGAACCATTATCATGAAACCAGTAGGTTGTGCTGCATTAATAACTGGTGTCCTCCATTAACAATGCAGTGATATCTTATTGCTTCCTGGATCTGCCATGGAAAGCTGTAATCCTTTTTAGATAAGCAGTTTCCAAATTTTTGGGACATTCTGAGCTGCAGACAAACCTACATCTATTCTGAATTCCTCAGAAAGTAATACAAGAACTGAGGGCTTTTTTATTTCAAGATGAAACTCAATAAAAAACCTGATAGACTCTGAGCTTTGAATGATGATGGCTCTTCTGTTAGTTTGACTTCTTGGCTTTCTGATCTGTGCAGTATAGTCAACTTCTCCTTACAGAAAAATTAGGAGAATGGAATTTTTATCACTTAGTTCACTTCACTCTTGATCAAATGAACATAAAAGAATGTAACAAAATAGCTAAGAAAGCCAGCTGAAGAACTGATATTATAAAATGTACACAAAACAAAATAAGAGAAATCTAATGCCTAATCATACCTTTAGAGACTTAAAGGAAACCTTTAACTAGTGAAGCTAGCTCTCATTTTGCCCATTTTATTACTATGGAAGTTAGACAGAATTGATTTACTGGAACATATGTCTGATGTATTGCCATCAAAATCCTAGTAACTCATTTCTTAAGGAGGGAAAAAAAGTGGGGATCTTTACTAAATGGCCTTTTACAGGATTTACTGTCTGTTCCATGGATCTTAACTTCCACACTTTTTTTCTCTCCTTGACTTACTGAAGAAATGGATATTCCACGATAGTTTATTTCTTATGCTGGCATCACAGATTTTTCCAGGTAACTTGCACAAGTACACTTTCTAACTGTATTTTAACTGGGGTAATATTTGCCTCCAGACTTATAAACCAAAATGTCCCCTTTTTGCCTTGCAAAATGCATTGAAGGTACAAAATTGAATTTGTTTTACTCATGCAGTTAAAAATCTATTCTCAACTTGAATAGATAAATCATACTGGCAAATACAGAAGGCATAAACTAAATTAAATGTGTTGCTTGTTGTACCTGTGAATATAATAGTCTTCTGGAAAATATCTATTTTAAAATCTAGGTTAAGGTTATGTTAGATTTTATCCACTACAATTGTCCAAGTAACTCTTCTGAATAGATGATGTGTTATCCAATTATGAAGCAGCCTACAGGTATTTGCATCATGGAACTCAAAACATGCATGATCTGGCAAAAAGAAAGGAAATTAGAAAAATAGGAAGAAGTTGCTTCTTAAATACTGAAGTTTGAAGTGTGTACCATTAGCACTTTTAAAACTGCGAAGTAGAATAACACCAGTTTTTAAACAAACTGATTTATTATGCCAACAATAGATCTGACCCAGTTGTAGAACTTTTCCTCTTAATAGTTCTGCAGTGCCAGAGCACCAGCAGAAGTCAGTAAAATGATTAAAACATTCTTTCTGAATTTCAAGGGATGACTGAGGTTTATTGCAGATGTGATGGACAGGAATGATTTGTACCAGCTGTGATAAGCTTGATGCAAAACTAGCAGGCCACACTTTCATTGGCTGAGATAAACCATAAGAAAGATCTTTGACAATACTAGTGTGGTCCTGAATGAGAGAAAAAGATGGGTTTTTTCCTTCTTTATAAAAAAGGAGAATAATTTCCATGAAAATCAGCAAAGAAATTTGTTATCTTAAAAAAAAACCAAACAAAACCCACACACTTTGGAAATGAATCTTTTAAAATTAAGATTCCTTTCCCTCGTGCCATGCAGACATCTTATACTCTGAGCAAATCTTTCCTGTTATTAGCAGGGCTGTTGCAATGTGTAACACCATTTTTTAATTCCTCTTGGTAAGCTCGGAACTCTTTTTATGAAAGATCCACAGTGTAGTGCAAACAAATGTGTACACCATAATCTTTTGAGAAAATAAAACTGGGAATGAACTAAAACAAATTATTGGTGCTTGCATTGCTTTGTATGTTTAGTGCAACCTTAAGCAGTTAATAATAGAAGATTCCTCCTGAATTTCAATATGTTTGCATCTGTGTTGCATTGTTTTAAAAATTGATTTGGTCAGTTGCATAAGCAGTCAAGACATGGACTAGCTAAATAAATATCCAGTGATATGTTCCATAGATTTTTTTTTTTTTTGCTACTGAAGTGACTTAATTGAAAACAGTATATAGATATTGACTGGGACACCTGGCTGCTATATGTTTTAACAGAACCCATAAAACCAATAATGATTCAGTTTAATGGATCAATATGAAATTTACTAAAGCTCTGTTAAACTTTCAGCAGTTAAAATCAATAGTTAACCTACTGCAAACAGATATTGAGAAGCCCTTGATTCCTAACAGAGTTAAATATCTCCTTTCAAAGAAGTGGTGGGTAGGAAGCTTTTGTATGCCAGCATACTTGTCAGTGTCATGCTGTTTTGGGGGATCTTATTATGAATAAATGTATTTGAGAACTATGTTAATCTGATTTTACAACAAAAGCATATTCAAAGCTGTGGGTATCAGCGGCACTTTCAGGTTCAAGCGCAGATGTTTTATGCTGACTGCTGCTTGGTGTGTTACCATGTACATGGCTCCTCTGATGCTGTTGCTGCAGGTTTCTAGTAGACTCCCTATGCTGTCACTTTGTGATCTTTAAGCTGAACCCAAATTCCAAATTAACACCTCTCCAGAATTTGAGAAGGCTTGAACCTGGACTTGAACATAGCAGGTTAAGCATGTATCTATTTGTACTATTTCTTTTTTTCTTCCAGACATTTTTATGCTTATAAATTCTTGGCAATGCTTACAGTATAAATAAAGCACTGTTAGACATGCACTCTTTCATATGTTGCCACCTGCTGTACCTGCACTGCTATGGAAGGTGCTCTGTGCCCACATTTAGCTTTAAACTAGAGTGGATGCTTGTAACACTGCAGCTTGCAAACTAGGCTTCACAGTGGTCTGCAAAGAGCACTCTGAGTGAACTGTTGCTGCTATTATACTAGTATTGGTGCCTGACCTCCTTAGTTTAAGGTTGGGTTGATATACAAGGCTTGAAGGAGCTCCCTCCATGGGTTGCAGACTGAATACATGCACACTGACAATTTAAGTCTTCATTGATTACACCCATAAATCTTGTGAACTTTCCATAATCACAAATGCTGTATTGATTGATCAAATATGGGTTTTTACAGAACTGTTAAAATCTTCTATATTTCTCAAGGTCTTCTAGTTAAGAAGCTGCCAGGAAACCATTTTTTAATGTGAAAAGGTAGTCTTGGCTTAAAGCAATAAATAATATTTGAGTCTTTAGTCCTAGAATCTACCTAGTAGATGTAAATGCAATCTTTATGGAAACCTGTATGTTTCCATGTGGGTCTAGATCTGGGTACAGGATAAGGGGATCAAATTAATAGTGAGGTTTGAGTTGGATCGATACAACACTGAAGGAGAATGGGGAGGTAAGAGATGCAGTGCCTGAAATGGGTATGGTGAGGATACTGTTCATAACTGAGGAATATCTAAGTCCAATTAGATGAAGCAACTTGCTCAGAGAATTGGCAATTTAAAGCTAGAAGGGCAATTTGGATTGGCACAACCAAACCAAGAGTCTCCAGTGCTCCTGGTTGGTGTAATCAATCATGTGCTGTGCTGAATAGCTTCATATTTCATGGAAATACTGGGCTGTAGGAATAGAGGGGATTTATTATAGGGACTTCACCTAGGGACAGCAATGTTTCTGGGGTATTTTAAAGTTAGATGAGTGAAGCTAAGGATACATGTTGTCCTATGCCCTGCTGGAAAAGATGGGCTTGCATAGTCTGGTTAGTCATCTTTCCAGGGCTTCACTCCCAGTATGTTGCTGGAGATGCACACTTTGGTAACACAAATGCTGTTATATTGCTGAAAGAACAGAAACTTACCAACAGTGAAGAAAGGATGGGTTGTAACAAAGTGATAGGACTCCCTCCCTCACTGTTGGATATTTTACAATAACTGGAAGAGAAATTCTTATTCCCAGATGCATATTAAATCTTTATAATAAAACCATTTTTGTGGTTAGTTACAATTTATCTCTAAAACAAAGCCCTGACAATAATCACTTGTACAAATCCTTTTTCCAGGGCTTTAGTCAACTCCCTTTGAAGTCAGCGGAAGTCTTTGAATTTACTGAGTTAGTTGAGGCCCCTACATTATAAGCAGGACTTGGTTGATTTGATTTGGGAAAAAAAAGCCCACTTATATTAACTGCACTTACACACAGCACTAAAACTTTCAAATAACAGCCTTCTAATAAAAATCTTAATTTCTAATACATGTTCTAAAATATCTAATTATTATTCATCTGCAGTTGCATGCTGTGTTACCTCTTGTAAGGCTTTCTACCTCATATATCATGCTGTAATTAGTAAAGTGGGAAAACACATTCATCTCTTCTTCAAAGCAAAAAAAAAATTCACACTTTAATCTTAAGTACATCATAATTGGCAAGAGGAAAAAAGGGTGGGGGAGTTATCTGAGGAATACCTTGAGAATTTTCATGGACAAATTTTTTGGTAGGGAATCATTGCTGTGTAGCTCTTTGCTGTATTATTATTTGCTGGAAAAAAATAAGGGAGAGGGATAAGGAAAGAAGCGCAAGGACCAGTGTAAGGATGGAGTGTCAAAACATGTAAAACCACTTTGTATAGGGAAAACCGTCTCTTCCCCTCTTCCTCCAGGCTGACAAGAATAGTAATGCTATCAATCTTACTTGTAGTGCTGTCTCCTCAAAAGAGCTAGCAGGCTGTGTTTACATGGCTTAAAGAACCACACAGAACAGAAAAAAATGATTTTTTTTAAAATTAAAATTTGGATTATGAGGCTGCATAGTGATCCATGGGACATAGAGGGTAAGCAGTCCATTGGTCTAACATCTGGAAATCCTTGGTTGATGAGTTGCTTTTTTGGAGAAAACTCACAGTAAGGAAAAAATCAAATGCATATTTTTACAGCAATGAAATGGGAGGGTGGTCAAATCCATCCCTGTAACAGGTTTGAATATGAGCAGGAATTCAAAGGTGTAAATCACTTTGGGCTGTGATTAGTTGTTAATTTATCTGGTCTGAACACAGTGCCATAAAATGATCAATTATCTGTCTAAGGAATATCCAGTTGGGCTGAATATTTAACAATAAGAGCATCAGGGAATATATATTTTTCAAATAGTGTAAAATGGATGCAAGCTTAACTACTACTAAAATGGGAATAAGGAGTGATAAGGTACACTGCCCTGGTGTCAATTTACTGAAGATCCCAGAACACTTTAAGCAAACACCATCTGAGACTCCAACACATAACTCTGTAAGCTTTATAATGTGTTACTTAGAAAAACTAACAGTATTAGTTTGGATTTATGTCTAACCTTGAAACCACAGAAAACTTCCTAGGAGCCTAGCTTAGCTACCAAGGACCAACATTTTTATTTCAAGTTTCTTGCCTGAACTTAAACACGAAGTTGGCTCAGCTGGAAATAAGATCTAAGTTTTGCTAGTCTTCCCCTTCCATCATGTCAAATCCTGGAACCCAAATGTTACAAGATAGTGCAAAGTTTGCACCTGGCTGTGGTTAGTGAGACTTATTCTGGACTTTTGCAAAGAAGAAAACTGCAGCACACACAGAACTGAATGTCTCCGTAGCATAGTAGACGAACATTGTAGAGAATTGAGAAAACCCCCACTTTAGACCTACATTTTTATACCTTTTAACTGTCTGCATTGTTTGCACTTCCACCTCTTATGGAACACTGGCCCAGTGTTCACAAAGTCTTAATTTTCTATCTTAAAAAAAAAAAAAAAAATCTACATTTGCAGTCAGGTTCTCCCTGGAAATATGCCAGCTTCCACTTCAATAGTCTATGGAGCAGAAAGTATTGGGCAGAAATTTACTCAGAGGGAATGTCTCAGCAGACAAGTCCTAAGGAATTGGCTTGCTCATACCCTCTGCATTTTTAGTGTTTCTATATTATAATCAGGATATCGGAGTTTTAGAGTTGACTTCTCCAGGTTGGGATTAGGATGTTTTCTTCTAAATTCTTTATTTAGACATCTATGACTTTGGGCAACCTACTCAACTGTTCTGCAGCCTGTGAAAACTGTGTAACCTTTCTGCTGCTTGGCTATAGTTTATGAAGTGTCAGAAACACTTGGACCATACCCCAGTATAGAAGTGGTGTGCGACATAAATATTTTGCTGTATCGGAGGGCACACTCCTGCGAAGGAGCTAGCACATGGTAGGTTTTAGCTGTGCACTGATGCTGATGAGAAGCCCTGCTGCCTGACCTCTGAACATCCGAGTGCTATATTTCAGTTAGTTTCCTTTGGCTGCACTGAGCTGAATAACTTGTATTTGATGGAAGATATGTTGCCTTGTTGAGCAGCTCTACCTGTACTTTGAAACTGTTGCAGGCAAGTCTGCCCCACAGGAGCATGATACTGAGGTGTGCTTCTAGGGCAGCAGCACATAGTGTGGAGATGGCCTATGTGCTCTCAGGAGGGTGATGAGCAGTGTGTGATGCTTCCAGGCATCCCTCTGAGCAATGATGTTCTGTTTGACAATGATAAGTGATGGTGAAGACACTTCTTGAAATTTGTTCCAGTAGCTGATCAATTTTCAAGGAACATATTAGTTTGAATAAAAATTTATTGAGTATCAGCTTTCAGGTCCTTTCTTAACTGATTAAGAATCACTTCCTTAACACTCTTCTTTCCCTGCAAAGGAGTTAAGATTGTGTTATGAAGCTATGTCTTTTGTTTCTGGTAGTATGAACTGATGGAGTTATTTCACTGAAGGACATTTTCTCTGGTTCTTCAGTATTTTTTTGTGTGCTTCTCTGTCATTTTAATTTTTTCATTACGCTTTTTCACAAGTGGACGCTAGAATCAAAGACAGAATTTTAAAACAGGAAATAATGACTTGGATGAAGAGACAGAGTATACCCTCAGCAAGCTTACTGATGGTACAAAACTAGGAGGAGTGGCCAATACACCAGAAGGCTGCGCTGCCATTCAGTGAGACCTGGACAGGCTGGAAAGCTGGGTGGGAAGAAACAGAATGAAGTTTGACAAAGGCAAGTGTAGAGTCCTGTACCTAGGGAGGAATAACCCCAGGCACCAGTACAGTTTGGGGGTTAACCTAATGGACAGCAGCCCTGTGGAAAAGGACCTGGGAGTCCTGGTGCACAGCAGGTTAACCATGAGCCAGAAATATGCCTTAATAGCCAAGAAGGCCAATGGTATCCTGAGGTGCATTAAGAGTTATCCTCCCTCTCTCTACTCTGCCCTAGTGAGGCCACATCTGTAATACTGTGTCCAGTTCTGGGCTCCCCAGGTCAAGAAAGACAAGGAACTACTGGAGAGAGTCCAGTAGAGGGCTACCAAGATGATTAGGGGACTGGAACACCTCTCTTATGAGGAAATTGAGAGGCTTGGGTCTGTGTAGCCTGGAGAAAAGACTGAGAGGGGATTTTATCAATGCTTATAAGCACCTAAAGGGTGAGTGTCAAGAGGATGGGGCCAGACACTTTTCAGTGGTGCTCAGCAACAGGACAAGGGACAACAGGCACAATCTGGAGCATAAGAAGTTCCATCTGCACCTGAGGGAAAACTTATTTACTGTGAGGGTGACAGAGCACTGGAACAGGCTGCCCAGAGAGGCTGTGGAGCCTCATTCTCTAGAGATGTTCAAAACCTGCCTGGGTGCAGTCCTGTGCAACTTGCTCTAGGTGAACCTGCTTTGGCAGGGGGGTTGGACTACGTGATCTCCAGAGGTCCCTTCCAAGCCTTACTATTCTGTGATAACATTGTAATTATAATTCAGTATACACTGTGCTATGATCAAGAACGTAGGAAAGAAACAGAAGAAGGTATCAGTTAAATATGCAGCACATTGACCCCTTCTCCTGCCTCACTGCTCTTTCCTGTCTTTGCAATAGATAATTTGCTTTGACCATATATCCATTGACTGAATGCTAATTATACTGCTAGGCACATGGCCTTTAGTTCTTGGCTCAGTGAATCTTTGTTACTAGGCTTACCCTTTTAACAAGATGACTCTTGCTGCATATGAATATCTTCATTCACTAAAATAAAATGAATTAGTTTTAGCTCATTAGGCAAAATGTTGCATGAATGAAGAGAAAAACCTATTTACTGCTATAAATATGTTTTAGACAGTGAATGTTAAATTGGATCTAACATTTAATAACAGTAACATAAATGAGAGGCAAAATGAGGAACTTGCATTTCAGTCCATTGTGGAGTGTAGAAATGTGAAGAAATATCAACAAGGTACAAAGGATAAAGATATGCGTACTATACACCTGTGCTTCAGAAATATAAGCTACTTCACAGCAATTTAGGGGAAATAACTTTTCCTGGATAATTAAAAAAATGTTCAAACTATTTACAGGTAATAATATGCTAAATGGACGCAACTGGTATGAATCTGTCTTTTCAGAATGTTTCATGGGTTTATGACTACTCTATAAATCTACCAATATTGTCTGGGCTAAAACAGTAATGGTTGCAGCTTCCTCAGTCTTGGAGGTTCTCTAAGCAGGTTTCAGATGATGTCAGAATTCAATGGTTTTGGCATGAAAACCTGGAAACCCCTGTAAGTGGCATTTGAGATCAAATGAGGCAATGGGTGTGGATAGCCTTGACCTAAATGTGATTGCAGTAAATAATCTCTGAGAATGCTCTGAGATAGACCTAAATCTTTGACAAACTTTTCCTGGAGTATTGACTCACTGAATGGATGTTGCTTTTGTAGGAGGGAAACATTCAAGTTCCATCAGACATCAACTCCCTGCACAATGCTGTGAGCTCAAGGAGTATGGAAACTGAGACTGTTACTAGTGTAGCCCTTCAGCTTCACAACTTTGTGATGGGTATTTCAGACACAGGATTTCTAGATTACAAAAGGTATCAAGGAAACTATCTGAAAGCAACAAAACAATTCAACACCCATACTACTGATTTGATTTTAGTTAATTTATTCCACATACTAAAAAAATCCAGTAAATATTTGGGAAATAAAGTAAATAGTAACACAAATCATAATTGCATGCTAATTTTCCCAGGGGACATAGACACTATAGATTCATCATAAAGCAAATCTTTTCCTACAGTTGGCGAGAAATAACAAAAGTGTTATTGTTGTGAGAAGGCAGCACATATATTGCTTACTGGTTTCCTTTGTTTAGGGGGGTAGAAAATCTTTTGGCAGATGGCACCACAGAAACATAACTGAACACTTTTTAATAAAGCTCAGCTATCATCACCTAAATATTGACAGAGCTGTCCCATCCCCTATTCTATAAATAGTTTTCACCTTGACTTGGCACCTCTACTAATTACTTTACTTTCTAAAATAAAAAAATATTTTTACTCATCTTTCCTGTGCCTTAACAAGGCTTTGGAGTCAGATAGGCTGGTAGCTACTAGTTCCAGCTCCAAAGCCTGGAGTCACCCTAAAGCCTGAAGTGCCAATGTTTTCCCACATTTGCTGCTGGACATAATCAGTCCTGTTTGTACAAAACAGTTCAGCAGTAAAATACATATTGAGATCCCCAAACCGGGCTGTGCTATGCTAGTGTCACCTGAGGTGTGCGTGGGAGCACAGCTGCTGGCATGAGCCTTGCACAAAGCCTAGTGACAAGGAAAAGGGCCTCCTCGGTAGTGTTCGTCCACAAATTGGAGAGCAAGCTCTTGTGCTGCCTTTCTCTTTAACCTCCATTTGGGATCTGAATCTAAGACAACCATCTACTTATACCTTGATCATCTGGCTGGAGTGTCCCAACAAGACCCTAAGGACTTGGTCTCTCCTGTTTTGAGCCAAATACTTACTGGGTCAAAATGGAAACAGTCTGTCTCTTTTCATCTCAAGCTCATTAACATGGTATGTGAACAGGGAAGTCTTCTGCTCTGGCGACTGAGACTGCAAACTCAGTGCTCTCCCTCTTTTCTTGTGGTTAAAGAACTCCTCTGAATTTCAGTGCTTAGGGTGAAGATTGTGCTCTAAAATGAAGTCTTCCACAGCCCAGCCATGTGCTTTCACAGCTGGCTTTTGGTGTGAGTGTGTGAGAACAGGCTGTGGTCAGCTCTGCTCCAAAATTGTGCAGAGAAAGCCCAGAAAAGATTAGTTGTGGTCACAACTTTCTCTTTTACGATAGAAATCCCAAGGATACTTGATCATAGAGCAGGAGCTATGGCTTGGACCAGAAACCAAGGTATAGCTGTAGCTTTAGATGAGATTGCCACAGGACTGTCAAAGAAAATGGTCCTAAAGGCTGCAGCATCTAGTAAATCTGTACCTTTAATCCACAGAAGCCATGTTACACACAGAGGGCTAGCTGAGATGTTATTTTTCAGATGACTGACAGATCATTACATTTTCTGGAGCCTAAAGTTTCAGCAACCTGTCTTTTGTTAGTCAATAATAGTGATGCCCCCCTAGCTGGTTACTCAAGTTTATATTTATTCTAGTGAGATATAAATCAGTTGAGACACTTTTTATCTCTCAAAGAGTTGTTGTCACTTAATAGGATGATAATTATTTCTGTTGACAATAGAAGATAACTAAATTGCTGATCAGATCCCACATTCTGGGATCAATATGTCATTTCTCACTAGCCTGTCTTACACCTTGTGCATAGACAGCTTCCTGCTATCCCAGACATCAGTTGAACATACAATAGGCAGTATCCCAGTGAGATGTTTTCTGGCATGTTGCTTCCTTGCTCAGTGAATGCTTCTGAAATTAACACCCTTTTCCCTAATACAAACCTTTACAGAATAGGACATGACAGATTTGCAGGCTTAATATAGCTAGAGACACATGCTCTCCTTAGTGATTTTGGAATAAAGAGGAGAGAAATACTGTCACTGCAGCTAAAGGATTGCCATCAGGTGTGTTCTCACTCAGGGTCCTTGCTAGGGTCCTGCTTCCCATCTCTACTTTAGCTTACCCAACCTTTTTTGCTCATCAATCTTGCTCACTTTTCTCATAATGCCTTCCCTGCCATTGCTAAATCATGAGTTTTAAAGTCCCCAGATCTCTCTCTCTCAGTAAAAGCATTCTTCCATCCCTCCCCCTGGGCCTCCTGGGTTGTGTTTGCCCATGCTGACACTGTAGTCCTCAGCCAGCTCTGCTCTTTGCCCCCCCTTTCCCAAAGGTTTCTCTGATGTGGTGCTCATTGTCTTATTGTAGCAATGTAGAAAAGCATGCCAAAGCATGGGCATCTATAAAAGTCCTTACTAATGTTCATGTTTATGGAGGCAATATACAAATTGCCCCATGAATGACTCCATGCCTGTCCATGGAAGCTGATACCTGAGGTCTTGGTTCTGGTGGGATTCCCCTTCCTGCCTCTACTGCAGCTTGCAGTGTCTTCATAGATTCCTGAGAGTACCAGAAGGGCGTTTTGTGTAAACAAAAATTAGTGATAAAAATACCGACCTGAAACCATGCCAAGCACAGGAAAAGGCAATAGTTCTTGCCAGTGAGAAATACTTGGTTGATATCATTGAAACTGCTGTTTTGTTATTATTTAATGGCTGTTTTCTTAGTTTCATGCTAAAAGCAGGTGGCTGCTGTCGTCTTTGCCTTCCATTGAAGCTGTCTGCTTTAAAATCTTCAAAGCTGTCCACTGGTTGCAGCTTTCAGAAGTCAAAGTGACTGACTAAGGGAGTCCCTGTGTGGGTGGGACTGTGCAGGCACAGCCTTCTCTGGAGTCTGGAATATAGATCCAGTGGTAGATGCTGGAGGGAGGCTGACTGCAGAGTAAGCAGGAAGAAAATGCCAAGTAGCTTATTTTACATATAGAAGTGGGGTTTTTTTATTCCAGCAAAATTTCATGGGTACAGAGGAAATATACCTAATCTATGATAATATAGGTCTGCCACATGACAGGCTGCTGCTCATCAGACTGAGACATGTTTATTTTGTTTTCTTTTTAAAAGAAAAAAAAAAATCTAGCTTACCAGTTGAATGCTTTTTGAATTATTATGTTTTTTGCATGTAAAGCAATAACACAGCAGCCAGGCTATAAGATAACATGTTCAGTGTGCCATAATCAGATGGGACAAAACATATTCTTGGTACAACTCTATTAACTTTGATGGGTTTATAGGAAAGAAAAGCACAGACCATTGACATTAAAGGGGAAATTTTTCTTGGATAGAGAGCTGCAATATCTCTATAGGTAATACTGATGTGATTGTTCTGTGTCTTGGAGGCACAGTCATTACAATTAATGGAGTGAGTCAACATGATATACAGCATTTTTTCATATGTCCTTTTTCACTTAGTAGGCTCATACTACATTTTTACGTCTAATATTTCTGTTCAAGATCAGTAGCTGTGTTTTTCATGCTCTTGCTGCTCAGTGTGCAGTCTCTGAACTGAATAGTAGGACTGCTTCTAAGGAAATAATATTACTCAGGATAGTATATGCTAAGCAAATGATACAGGTGGATGTGATTTGCTACTGACCAAGTCTCATTTGAACTGTTTGGCACACCTCTAAATTAACTGAACAGATGGATTTTTAATTAGTTGTGTCATTTCATTTTCTATGTTCTTAATATATGTCAGGCTGCATGTCAGGGAGTATTAGCATCAATTTCAATACAAAAAACATTCATAACAAGAATAAGCTGATAATAACAATAACAAAACATAATTAGAGTACAAATTGAGAGGTCTGTAGCTTTATGAACATGGTAAACTTGGATTTATGAGACTTCAGAGACTTTGTTTAAAATGAAAAAATGCATGAAACTTGCTGCAAACCAATTAGTTCTGTGCAGACATAGAGCTCGATTTTCTGGCTTCCAGTTAGAGGGATGGACCTTGTTTATGTGAATTAGCTGGGAAGAGCTGCTGAATTTATGCAATTGATTTATCTGGTTCCACCTGCCCCAAAGAGCAGAAGCACTTGCCTGGGCACTAAAGTGCCTTTTAGCTTCTGAGACAGTAGTAAAAAAAATTAGTTATTCTTTCCTTCTGACCAAAGTGATATTTGCCCAAGCATAAAATCTGTTCTTTGAGATTTGCAGCCAGGCTAGTGGGACTGTTTTCAAGGGCAAAGCAGCAGCAGAATCTGGCTCAAGTTTAGTAATATGGCAGCAATAGTTGCACTCCCATATAAAATCAAAATTATAGTGATTTCTGAGCACAGACAAAGCAACACACAAGCAGCACTTGTTTTATTAAGACAGTTTTTCGGAATGCTAATGATGTTGCTTATATGCTGGTAGCTAATGAGATTAAGTGCAATCAGCATAAAACCAAATTCCACACAACTGTATAGAATTAAGATGCCACACTGTTCATATAGTTTAAACTACAAAGATTGATTTTTTTTTTTTTAATGCATTTGTAATTTTCCATGGCAAGCTCTGGATAAAATACTAATTTCCTCCAGATTTATCTCTGCAGGGAATACCTTAGAATTATGGCAGGCGCTACATCACAAGTAGTATCAACATCTAAGTTAAAGCAAATAGCTTTAATCATAGATTTCCAAAACATGTTCCTCTTTGGATCTGCAGAAAATGGCTAACATGTAAACAGGCCTAATCAGAGCAATACCATTTCCAGCAGTAGGTTCCTAGAGAAATTAAATAGGAGACCCCTCATCAAGGAGATATAACGATGCTTTGTAGGATCTCTGTCCCTTGACTCTTTTTCAGCAATATTACACAATGTGTACACAGTGGGAACTGTTTTATTTAATATACAACATTAAGGCTGGCATGACTCAGGTTTATTTAGGTGTATCTCCTTTCAATGGCTTACATTTAACTGGTGAAAAAACACACAGAAAAGTGGGGTTTTTAACAAGAATAAGGAAAGTATTTAAGCCTGAGTGACTTTATGCATGTGCCAGTTACTACCTGATTTTCTTATTCAGTCTTGGCTTACTTGCTGTTCTTTGAGCCAAATCGCAGCATCTCATGAAAAGCAATTGCCAGCAACAGAGATGCTGTTCACAGAGCAGGCAATATGCTGGCTACTAGGGAAATGCTGGTTCAAATATCCTCCCCCATTCAGAATTGGAACAAACACCTAGGTCTTTCCTGTGGCCTAATCGTAAGGTTACTGGCTGTTCTGTGATGGAGGTTTTGTTTCATCTCTTTTGCTCTGGCCACTGACAGCATCCTAAACATGCTGCAGCCAGCTCTGTGTTTTTGTGAGATGTTTTATTTCAAACAATGGTGCTTTGCAGGTTTTTAAAAACTTACCCTTGGAAATTTTCCAGTCAGATCTGAGGTTGAATAACCTTAGTTGCTACTTTATATTGTCAGAGGATGTGTCTGGCGGTCTTTGAACATGGAGGAGGATGTTGACCCAGCCCTCAAGATCTCACACATATTCAGGCTCTGATAGATGAGACCTGTGCACAGGTTACCTTTACTCAGTTGAACAGTCCTAGGGAAGCCTTTTGAGGATCTGGACTACATCATAGCTGATGCTTTAACCTGTAATGGCAGTGTGGGATCTGGTCTTCATTAGCTTCACTGCCCAGAAGGTTTAACAGATCATCCATGCCCACATGTAAGTGGGCTCAGGTGCCTCTGCTCTGCCTCCTCTGCAAGGAGCATACTGTGCCTCTGCAGTGCTTTCTAGTCTGCAAGGCATCCAGAGTCACCCTGAGAGGACCTGAGACAGCCTGGCTTGCTCCTGGGCAAATAAATGAGTGGTGGTATTTTAATGAGGTATGGAATTCATAGGCTTTGAGGGTAGAAGTGATGCTAGGGAGACTATATTTGGCTGTAAGCAACACTAACACTTAAAAGCAATAGTTACAGTCCTTACTTTAGAGCACCAGGCAGGATCTCTGCTATAGCTGTGCTATCACCTCTACCCAGCCTGTTCTTGTACTGTCTGTTTGCCTTTGATAATACAGGGATGACAACGATCTCATTGACAACATGCTTTGTGATCTGATATTGTCAGCTAATATTTATTTTTATAGGAATAAAAGGTTTGTTTATACAAGGACTACAGGACTTCAGATAAAACTAGCACAGACCAGGTTCAAACCAAACAGCAAATTGCCCTGTGGCACAGCTCATGGTTGTGCTGTGGAATGTTTGGCTGTAGGATACAATGGACCCTAAAGTTCTCAAAGATTGAAAAATAACTGGACACATTACCGGAAGTAACACTAATTAAGGTTTTTAAATATTAAAGGCACTGTCTCCACTTCAGAACGCCCTTAAAGCAAGTAGTACCTGAGGTTAGGGGAGGATCCTGGGCCAGTGTTGCTATGTGCTTCCCTTAATTCTTCCTTGGGCATCAACTGTTAGCATGTGACTGAAGGCAGGTAGTTCATAGGCTTTTTATCTAACTCAGTACAGGTTTTCTTATGTTTTCATGAATTCTTATGATCACTGATTTCCAAAACAAAATGTCAGGGCAGAAAAACCTGTTATGTTGTCAAAAGGAAAAATCTGGAGAAAGAGTAAACAAAAATCCCTGTAAGAACATGCAGCCTCTGTCTCTTCTCAGTCTGTTAAACTGTGGGAGTGAAAGGACAATCAGATGTAGTGAAATGGAAGGTAAAGGTGAAGTAAAGAGGAGACCACAGGCGCTGGAGTTTCATGCCTTCTTCAAGTTCCTAATAAAATCAAAAGTGTTTTCATCAACTTCCCTGTCAGAACCCTTGATGTCAATAGCAGATGACTGAAACTGTACCTAGCAGGTTGCTGAGGTAGCAGCCAGACAGACTCATCACCTCAGTACAGAAAGTGCACGTTGCTGGGAAGACCTGTACCATATAATTCATATAACATAAAAACAGATTCTGAATAATTGTGTTGTGCTAGGCTTAACATTGTATTTGTTTGTAATTGTCTGAGGCCAGAGTAAGAAGAAAGATACTTCAAAACTTTTTGTACCAGTGAGGAGAAAGATCCTTATGGGGCAAGAAATACTGGATGAAGGAAATGTGGGTTCATCAATACAATTCTGAATAAATAGGCTTGCTTCATTCTGTGGCTGTTCTTTAGCTGTATTATTTATTTGTATCAAATGCCAGATACTCTTGAAAATGTTCATGAGTTCTGGATGATTCATGATTCCATGGTGTAGGTGATTTTTCACCAAATGGTTATTAACAGAAGTGTGGTATTTGTTATTCCTTAATTCAGCATTTGCTATTTGTTTTGTCATCTTTTGTTTTAAAAGTTTCATATATTTAGTCAAGAACTGTCTGGTAACTTAGGACTAATTATGACCCATGAAGAGCAAGCAGACAAAATAGAACAGTTTGCTGACATCAAAAATAGCATGTCCAAACTAGTTGGCAAATACCTTCCATTAAGGGATATGTTAACAGAAATTAGTATATGCTCATAAACAGTTTGAAGCAAAAAATAAATTGATTCACAGTCAATATAAATTCATTCAATTTTCATTACATACTTATGTAATTAAATGTCATGGAATAAGTTTCTTGTTAGAAGCCCTGGAATATGGTGTTCATGAAAAATATATCTAAAATAAAAGCAGCTTTATATTTGAACACATTGCTCTGTAGCTTCAAGCAAAAATGAGACTTCCATGAGCCCAAGAACCCTTCTTTCTTATTATAAGGGTAGAAGGTAGAATTCTGGTTTGCTTTGCTTTAATTATGAGCCATGTTACATAGCTGAAAAATGGACACAAGAGAAAAAGCTTGAAGCTTAATGATTTGTAGATAAGCTCTCTACATTTATTCTGCTTTGTGGAAAGCAAATTTTACCTGAGGTAAAACTTCCCTTATGATTCCCTTACAAGCTTGGTTTATCTTCATGGTAGGTCTGGGCCAAATTGTGTGAGCCATGGGAAGGGGGAATATAGTTGTTATATTTTGTACAAATTTTATTAGGACCATACTTAAAACTTTTACGTGCAGAACACGACAAAAGCTGCCATACAGCAAATCCTGTTTAAGACCACAGCTACTTCACCATGCTCAGTGTCTCTGATAGTGCCTCCTTGATATGATCGTAACATGTGCTATTTCAGTAACCTCCCATGTGCCTTTCTATATTAGTTTCTATACTTTGCAGATGGATTGTTGCTTCCTTTTGTGTTCTGTCCTACTCTATAATCACTGTGACAGGATTTCAGTTCCTTACCCAGAGCACCAACGTGCGATGTAAATAACACTTTGCCACAGCAGTATATTTTTCCCTTCTTCCCTCCTGGTCTCCCAAACCAGCATATAGCAAGATCTCAGTTTCCTGAGAGAGGCCAAACTTGAGAAAACTCTGAATATGAAGCACCATGACAGGGTGCTTCACTA
Source organism: Caprimulgus europaeus (assembly GCA_907165065.1). Next base: position 68,755,819 of record OU015525.1, read on the forward strand.
GCAAGATGCACAAGTGAAGTCACAGACAGAAAGCAATACAGTGCTAGATTTAGAACAAAGTGCCAAATGACTTACAACAAAAGCAACCAAAGTTTTACCTTCAGCAAGGCAGGAGAGGCAAGTGACCTCAAGGTGTCTTGATTCTGATGGCTGACATTTCTCTCTGCTGTACAGTACCAAGCTGATGATGTAGCACCGGGGATATCTAAAATAGCTTATGAAAACCTGATCTTTCAGCCCTGTGATTAATTATCTTGTGACTTCCATGCACACCCAGTTAGCAGCACTGTGGGAGGTACTAGTAAGCATCTTTTGTCTTTTTTTTTTTACTCTGTAGTGATGAATGCTACAAAATTCTTTGACTTTGAGTGTATTTCTGCCATGTAAGAAAAATGTTAATGAGAAGTTAAATCTTTCCTCTGGTGAAGAATCAGTCTTTCTGGGCATATTTAGAAGATCTGTTTTCTCTTAAATTTTTTACTTATAATTTCCTACTACAAAGGTAGTCTCTAAGGCTGCATGTCACCTTGGGATCCTGTTCTTCAGAAAATAAATTATTTTTTGCACATGTATGCTTTAGCTTAGTTTTGCTGTGATGTAGTGATGAGGTGGAGGTGCCATCAACAGGCACTAGTACCACAAATCTATCTGCAACACACTTGTCTCCAAATTTAGAGATTTGTGAGTAGTGAAGACAAGGCAGGAGCTAAAACTGCCTCTCACTTATGCTTGTAGTCCTCTTAATAGCTGGGATCCCAATGGTGGTGGAGATGCAACTGCTGTCAGAAGCAAGAGGTTTGTGGAAAGAGAAGGAGAAAAGCACAGTACTTAGCATTGTGATAGGGTAGCAGAGTAAGATAATACTTGGGGAGCTATCTATTGAAGTAGGATCTCCTAGGGGTCAACAGTCTCACTTGGTGAGGATGCATGAGGATGAAGTGGGATGTGAAGAGGTCAAATTTTCCAATGACCTGCCAGACCAAGCAATGATTTTATTTTATTAAATACTGGTTTTGTCTGCTTGTGCAAACTCCTTCCCTCCTTCAGCAGCAGAAATGTGGCAGCAGTGCCAAAAATGGAAACCCTGAATCCAAGACTGGCCATCACTAGACTATCTGCCATTCTCTTTGTGTAGGGAACACGGACACACTTGGAGATTAGAATAGGAAGCTAAATACAGTATTAAGTGTAACACTTTAGAGAAGGCAATTGTCGGTGTCTACAATAGAATAACATTTCAGAGGGTTGAATATGAAGCACTATATAGGAAAACGTATGTTGAAAAATTACACTATCCACCCAAGAAAATTTGCACAATGCTTTTAATATTACCTTTATTTCTCAATGCTTTTACAGCTAAGCTCAGTGTAACTGTATAAAAAAACCCCAAAAACTAGATGTGCTTTTGTCATGCCGAGGTGATATTTTATGTATGTGAGTACAGAGCCACATTCAGACTGAATTCAGATGGTATACAGGAAACTAAAAGGCATATTAATCTTGTATATTTTAATTATTGTTTTACTTTTACTATTAATCTTGTATATTTTAATATTGTTCACATTGGCAATAATGTATTAATAATTCAATAAGTCTCAATTCAGTAGTTCAGTCTTAAATCTTGGCTAGCTGGTGGAGATTTTAATAGAATTCAGCAATTTAGTCGATATATGAGAACTGAGATAAGCAAATTAAGATCTACCAGAGATCAGATATAAAATTAGAGACAGCATAATTTTTGATGGGCCATGACCTCAGCAGCTAGGGATTGTCATTTTTCTGTGAAATTAGATGAACAGATAATGAGGCAATTACCTTGTGAACTTTGAAATGATAAACAAACAGTAATGTTGCAGGACTGGCAAAGTAAGTTATTTCCAGCATCTAGAGCACCTGATGCAATTTATCTTGAAATTCCACACAAGCTGTTTAAACCTGTATATATTAGTATAAATAAGAGTAACTAAACCCAAATATTATTTTTTATTCTCTTTGATGCATGCACAGTTCTTAGTGACAAAAATATGAATAAATAAATATATTTATAATAGATTACCAATCACAAGTCAACCAAGCTATCTTGTGATTTATGTATTGAATTCAGATGGTCAGGTAATTAACTTTATCATATTTATCCCAGTGATATCAGAGATAGGACACACTTTAGCCTTCAATGAAATGACTGCTTCTCTTCAGCAGGAAATTAAGAGCATAGGAAAGATCTGAATGCCTTTGTGCATTGGCTTTGTTGAATATGAAGTCTGTCTGCCTTTTCTTTACCTTGGGTGCAAATGTGTGGTCAGCAGATTGATTCTGACCTTGTCTTGCTGAAATCTAAGGTGTGAGACCAATGCTCTTGTAAAGCTCTGACTGACTGGACAGCTGGCAAAGTCTGCTGATCCACTCTGGAGGGTGAGAGAAAGATGTTTAGCCACTGCAGCAAAGGACAGGATAGGCAAGTGAATGGCACTCTATCTTGTGGTGATCTGAGTAATATAGACTTCATGTACTTCTCACTTTGTGCAGCAGGTGATTTTGATTGACATTGCTGCCAGTTCCAGACACAATTTTATTGCAAGCTGAAGATTATTTTGGTTGTCTCTGTGGGCATGTGTGCGTTTTCTGAGTACTTATAAGTCCCTTACTATAGGTGTATGTTTATATAATCCTCTTTAGTACCTTTTAAATGTATTTAATGAAGTGTGATCTTTTGGTAGGTGCTCATGATAACTATTCCTACAGACAGGCAGTAACACCTTCAAGTGATTACAATGATATTTTCTGTCTGGTTCACTCAACTCTGGAGATACTGAAAAGGTGGAAAGAATTGTATTGCAAAAGAGGTAAAAAGTAGTGTTATATTAAAACCAGACTATAATCTATCATCCTACTTTAAAATAAAAGGAGATCAGTGATAGCATGTCATTTCTTTGATGAGGAAAGATGAGTAGGGTAGGGAGAGCCCTGGAAGTAGATGAAAAACCTTTATTTGTCTGTTCAAAACTTACTCTCAGATATTAAGAGCAAAGCAAAACTGAAACTCAAAATATAAGTAGACCAAAAGAGAATCTACTCCTCTGGATCCCTTCAGATTTTAAGGAGTTGGATGACCTCAAACATGATTAGCCTGTATTTTCTCTAAGAAAGCCACAAATGGGGAGGGACATCAGTTAGCATCCAAAAGCTTAATTAGGGTGTTTGCTCTTTGTGTTCACCTTAAGTTTCTTGGTGTCAGGTCAATATAAAAGTCGAAATAAAGTAGTACAGAGGTGAACTGGTCCCATAGTTTCCATATCTGGTTTGGAATCTGTTTTAAGATTATGCAGAGATGTAAAACAGGGACAATTCCTCATAAAACAGGTGTATGAATCCATGGATTCTAGTGTAAGAAACAAAAATCGGATGTTTTCTATGTACTTCCACTTCATTAGAGAAGCCTTTGCATTCCTGTGCTGCTTCTATTTGCCTTCCCCAGTCAGGAAAGCATTTAAGGCCAAATCTACCTTTAGACAAATCTTTACCTTTAGAATGTCAGTGCCGAACGAAAGCCTGGGTAACTGGAAGCACATTAGGAAGCATCTAAGGCTTGTGGAATTTTGGAGCAGGGTCCAAAAACCCTGGTTTGACAAAGGCTACACTAGGAACATAAGAGTTATCAGCCGTCAAGTTTTCACTAAACACTTTTTAGGAGACATGGAGAAACAAGAAGTGGGATAGGGTGGGGGCAGAACTTGGTGTGTTTGAAAGACAAAGACAAAACTGTCATAAGGAGTCAACCTCTTCACTAGACTTTTCTGCAGACCTGTTGTCCCCCAGCTTTCAGTCAGAAGCTGCACTGCCCCTCACCTCCCAAACTGTTAGGATTCTTACACTATCTTTTTGAAATGCACTTCTGCTGTTCTACAGTCAATGCCCAGAGTACCTGAATATAAAATGGAGAAGTTCTTATCTGTGTTACTAAAACTTACTCAAACCAACAAGAACAAAAAATGAGCAGATTCTAATACTGCCTTGCACCAGTGCTATTGGTTATCTTTTGTACTTGCTAACCATTTTTATTTTTATGGCTAGATGCCTCACCCAGTAAAGACAATGTGGGGAGTAGGGTGGTAGGGGGAAGGAATCCATCATTTTTTCTTTTATTTAGCTTTTTAGTTTTTACCTATAGTTTTTATCCTGTCATGGGGCTGTACTCTCTGGATAGCAAATATTGTGAGTAATTGTTTTGATACAAATGAAGCATTCCCTATTAATTTTCTGAGATAGACACACTTTTGGTAATGCTAGTTCTCATAAACTCCTTTAAAGAAACTTAACTTTGAGAGTAAACCAACAGCACCACCTTACTGGAAACCATATGATGTGTATACTGCTAAGGAGCTAAAAATATACAGTAGTTTAGGATATTGATCTTAACAATAGTAACCTTTTCCTAAAGGGATGTTTCAGTCTGTTCCATCTGCCTGTATCCATTTTTGTCATACTTTTCTCTATTTCTAAATTAAATTTGGCTCTCTTATTCAGATTTCTTTTTATTCCCATCCCTAAATATTTTATCTATTCAGTTGCCTATGTACAATTCCCATTTATGTGAAGGGCCCAGTGTTACCCTTTAATCTGGAGCAATATCTCAGATTTATCCCACTACTTCATAATTTCAAGTTAAAGTAGGGTTCTCTATTTGCTTCAGAGTTTCAAAAGTAGCTTCATTCTGTTCAATGAGAAAATGTAATCCATGTATATGGGAACTTGCTTCACAATCTTGATACCCAACTGTGTTTTTACCAGCATGAAAATCCTCCTTTATGGTACCATTCTGTATTTATGAGCACACAGATGATGATGATGATGATGAAGAAGAAATAAATACTATTCTAGTAAATGTTGCTCGCCCAACAAGTATCTGTATGACACAGGAGCATTTATATAATTGACAAACAAGTTGCTTCAACACTTTTCACAAAGCCCCATTTCCCTTGATCTGCAGCCAGACTGGGCTAAATAACTCTTGGCAGAATCCAGTCTTCAGTGCATGACTCTGGACTCTTGCTCTGTGCTGCTTCCTCCTTGACTTCACCTCCCTTTCTGACTTTCCTAACTGTGACGTGCTGACGATGATTCAGCAATAGAATAACAGGTATTAAAGTAGAATATCAAACAACATTTCACAACAGATAGCTTAAGGTGTGAATTTACTGTGGAGACAAAATAAATCTGTCACTTAGCTGGGCAGAAGGGAGGGAGGCTCCATCCACTGGCCATGGCCTTCATTTGAGAAAGAACCTTTTTTCACTCACTGAAGTGATCTGATGAATCTGCAGATGACACAAATTAATGTAGCTATAACAGACCACATAAAGCTATGCTTGCTTATCCCAGCTGAGAATCTAGGCCAGCACTTCATTTAGTTATCACCCAGGTTTTTCTTTCTTGCTCAGATCTTGTTACAATCGGTGACGAAAGCACAGTGAAGGAGGAGAGCATAAGCTGTATAGTTCTTGAGTCACAAACCAAAAGCAGAGGAATCCCTAGGGAAGCTACAAAGGAGAGAAGGTAAGCTGTTAGCAGGGAGGTTGAACTTTCCTTTTGGCCTCCAGCTTAGTAGACACAAATATGGTCTTAACCAAAGAGTTTGCACATCTTATAAAACAGATTGCATATTGCCTCAAAGTTCATAGGCTGATTACTTAAGCAGTCTCAAGGTGCATTTGTTGCCTCAAGGGCATTCAAGTGTGCAGTACTTGAGACACCACAGCCATGCACTGCATTTACATGGAGGAAGGGAAGGGAGAAAGCAAGGTGCAATTACCACCAGAGACAGGCTTGGGTAGTGGTGGATTACTTTCAGCCAGAACAGGAAAGCTGGTCAAGCTGCATGGCTGTGTCATCTGCTTGGCAACCAGGCCTTCAAGGGAAGGGTGATGACAAATTCCAGCAACAGTGGAGCCCTTTACTTTTGCCAGCCAACTCCTCATATGCCTAAAGAGATTATGTGTCTCTATCCACAAAAACCACTAAGCTTAGCTGCCTATTTCAAACATAGAGAACAGTTGTTTTGAAGATTTAGTATCTACAAGCTTCAAATGAGAGTTGGCCAGGCAGAGGGCTTTGCTGATGTCTCTGGTGAAAGAAAAATTGGAGTATAAACTCCTCTCTACTGCAGCTATATACATATATATGTGCCACTCTATAGGGGAGTGACACTAGTCACAGGAAGAACTCATGGGAAATCTTGTATCTTTAGGTGCTTGCAATTCTCATCCTGGGAAACAGATGTGTAGGAGCCTGGGCAACTTCATTGCCCACTGAATTACTTTATTACCTACTCGAGTGAAGGTGGAAGCTTTTGCCTTCCCTTCCTGATTACAGTCATGGCTCTTTAGATTAGCAACAGCCTGGTCTCATGCTCAGCTAATGAAACCTGTAGTTAAAGAAACTGGGGGAAGCAATCTCAGGAACTTGACAACAATTTCTCTGTCTACTACAAGGCTCTTACAAGGGGAGTAGTGTGAACCAGGAGACCTGTGGGTGGAAGGAAAGGAGGATCATGAATTTTTGTGAGGTGTGAAGGGGTTATGCCCATTTTGAGGAGATAGAAATCTGCTTGGGGACAAGATGTATATTCTCACATGGGATGAATACAGCTAAGAGCAGGTCTATGTTTTACTCTTTGGTGCTTGAAGTCTGCACTCCTCAAGGCATCTGACCTAAGAGCATCATAGGCTGAAAGCTGTTCTGTGCTGTCCCCATCTAGGCTTTTATATACTGCTCTTTCTGGTGACTCAGTTCATTGGTTTGTTGTTGATTTTTCTTCTTAATGAGGTAGGCATTTTCTTACCTTGAATGAAACTAGAATGATCCTGTGATGAACTGGGGTGTGGTATTGAAAGGAGGAAGAAAATGCCAAAAACATGTCTGTATATACAAACTGAAAGTTGCTCTAATTACAAGATAAGGAACAGAAGAAAAGGTACTTATTTTTTAAATCTATAATATTGATTGAATGATCATAATTATAGGTTAGTGCTGCAGCAACTGAGGCTTCACAAGGTATTTTAATTGCAGATAAAGGAATACAACAGGCATTTGAAGTAGTGTCCTAACAAGTAAGTAATACTACAGCAGCTGGCCTTCATTACTTCAAACATTTTTCTTTTATATAGCTAAAAATAAACCAAGAAACTAAAGAATAAACAACAGATTAAAATAACTTTATCATAGACATACCAGGCTTAGCAGAAGGTAGTCGTGGAACTGAAATAACATTGGATCAAATGTTCCCCTCTGCTTCTGCATGGCAACAGCATAAGCTCCCTGCCAGGCTCTGAAGTCCCCCACTCAGAGCAGGCACTGAACATCAGCAGACACTGTGGCTCCACTTGATATGTGCTGTAGCAGACAGAGAGATGTTCTGGAGGGCCAAGGAACACTTTGTGGATGTAATTCTCTGCTTTATCCCAGGGAAACAGGGCAAGCAGTTATCTAGACATTGTTATAAGGAAATCTAACTACTTGAATGGAAGCAAGTGGAATTTAAAAAAAAAAAAAGCAAATTACTGTATCAGCACACTTGGAGGTTCCACTTTTCCACTTCCCCTTTCCCTGACACTTTTAGTGGAAAAGCATGGGATTTTTTCACTCACATAATTTTGCCAAGAAGAGGAGGAAAAAACAGAACATAAGTACTCAGACTTTCAATAGCTGATGACCTGTACCAGCTAAACTGATATCTGGTTCTACCACATTTGAAATTTTTTCATAAAAATTATCTTTATTTACATGAAAAAAGTCCCCCAAATTCCTCCTGAAACTAAGGTTAACTGTTTCTTATTTTAAATTTAAGATAGCTAATGAAAGATAGAAATTTCTCAGCTTAAGCACAGTGACTGACTAGATAATTTTTTTTTTTATGGTTTAGAGAACTATGTGGTAAAATCTTGTAGAAGGCAGCTTTGCAACACACACATGGCTGATAAGGCTGTTAGTTTCTCTAACCTCAAAGAAGTGAGGTCAGCTCTCAAAATAGGAAGAAAAAGGAGTATTGGCATTGCTCATATTGTATATTTCTACTTCTAATCAAATATATATGAAAAGAAGTTATGGACTATCAATTTCTACAAAAAATATGGTAGAGGAATTAAGAATATAACATATATGATAAATAGTTATAATATAATTATGAATTATGTACTGCTGTGTATAAATTCATAGTTGCTTTCTTCATGACGGCATAGACAGCATTAGCTTGAAATTTGAAGGGGAATGAAGCAAGATATTATTTCCTTGTGTGAGGATAACTTTCAAATTGACAGACATCCTTGTCCCATATTGGTAACAATAACTAAAATTTCCATCCAGTAAGAACATTTCAGGTTAGATCAAGTGAAACATCTGTATTAAGTTCAATTCTTTCTTTTGATGCCTGCTCTATGAGAAATAAAGGAAAATTTCAAAACTATAAGTTATTTTATATTTTGAAGTGAAAATTTATTTAGTGTGTATTAATTCCCCCTTTACTTTCCTAGTATGGAAACTGTTTACCTAGGTAAGTGTCCAAAAAGCACATTTGAGAAGCGTTAATCTTTTAAAGAAACAGTTTTCCTCCAGAACACTTTTCATGACCACTAAGAATCCCCTGGGGAGATGTGCATATAAAAGCTGCACAAAACTGAAGATGCTCTCAAATTCTATTCTAACGTGAGTGTTTCTAAAGCAGTCTTTGACATTTAAATGCTATTTATGTAAAAAGCATCATGTATTCATAGAATGGTTAGGATTCGAAGAGACCTTAAAGATCATCTAGTTCCAAGCCCCCTGCCATGAACAGGGACATCTTCCACTAGACCAGGTTGCTCAAAGCCTCATCCAGCCTGGCCTTGAACACTTCGAGGGAGGGGGCATCCACAGCTTCCTTGGGCAACCTGTTCCAGTGTCTCACCACCCTCACAGTGAAGAATTTCTCCCTAATATCTAATCTAAACCTCTAATCTTTCAGCTTAAAGCCATTTCCCTTTGTTCTGTCATTAACTGCCCTTCTGCCCTTATAAAAAACCCCTCCCCAGCTTTCTTGTAGGCCCCCTTGTATTCTTGCTAGAGGTGGAAATAGAGGCCATCTATATTAAGGCCTACCTATTACCCTAGGTCTGACAAACAATCTTGTTAAAATCAGCAAGAATTCACTAAATCCAGAGTATATTAATGAGTGGTAGAAATGCATGTGCAGTTGTTCTGCTGACTGGGAGCTTTTCAGGCATTGCTTTGAGGCACTCCATTAGCATTGCCTCACATGCTTCCAAAGTAGGTTGGTGTTAGCGTTGGAAAAATTAGATCAGTCTTGAGAGTTGAAAGAACAGTTGTCTGTTATGACAGATCCTTCAACTGGAAAAGAGGGAGGAGAACTGGGTTAAGCCAACTCTGTCCTTGATGAGAGCTGCAGACAGACCATCAGATGACACAGTTGTAGAAGTGTTGATTGTTAGGGATGTTTGGAGGTTTTCTACTTCAACCACTGCCAAAGCACCATTTACTTCAACCACTGCCAAAGCACCATTTACTTCAACCACTGCCAAAGCACCATTTACTTCAACCACTGCCAAAGCACCATTTACTTCAACCACTGCCAAAGCACCATCTACTTCAACCACTTAAAGCATGTCTCCAACACTGGAGTGGATTTCAGCAGTAGTTTTATGTAGGCAAGTAAGAGAACTATCCAAAAATTGGTATCCCCTCCAAAAATAACTTATTCTAGTGCTATGCTACTCTCCTAGCAAAGAAATATTTCCTATTGTGCAGTCTCAACCTCTCAAGCTGCAGGTTCTGTCCATTTCTCGTTGTTCTATACCACCTGCTGTTGATGAGAAGAGGTTGCTTCTGTTGTCTTTTGACTCTTTCAGGCAATTGTAAGCTATTATCAAATTACCCCTTAGTCTTCTCTTTACCAGACTATGTGCAGCTGTCTTAGCATGCAGCTTCTGAGGAACAGCTCTAGGACACAGACATCTTGACAGGAACCAACTGGAACCTCACCAGTTTCTCAACATCCTTCTTGAACAGGGAGGTCCAAACTAGGACACAATATTCCAACTGCAGTCTCAACAGCAATGACAGTAAAGCTTCAACTCATGTAGCCCAGAACCAGTTTCCTATATTGACAATGACAGTGCAGAAATGGTTCATGTTTGACTTGGTATCCACTGCAAGCCCAGGTCCTTTTTAGCAGGGTTGCTCCTCAGCCAGCTATTGTCTAGCTGTACTGTCATATGGGGTCACCTCGTCCTCAGTGCAATACTTTGTGCTTTTTGCTGGGCTTCCTTAGGCTCTTGTTGGCTCAGTCCCCAAGTTTCTCAAGGTCTTTCTGGGCTGAACTTCATTATAGATCTGCAGAGGGTGTGCTGTGTTGCTATCAAATCTACTGATGAATACACTGAACAAAGTGGGCCCCAAAACTTACCTGTGACATATTCTGTTTCTTAACCACCAGCTCAGCATCAAACTATTGATTGCTTTTTTTTTTTCCCCCTTTGAACTTGTGGTGCAGCAAATTTACAAGGTAGGGTTGATATCAAATCCAGTTAAAATACTGCCTATATATTGTCTTTCTCAGTAGCACAATAGTGATGTCAATGCTGTCAGATGTATTAAATCACACAGTATTCAAATCTGAAGACTAAATGAACTAGTTCTGAGTGCAGGCAAATATAATTCAGTTCCACTATTTTCCCAGTAATCCTATGTTAAGGATTTTAATCCTATGTTAAGATAGTTTATAACTGAAATAATAATGATTAAAATTACTCTAGTTAAACTTCTTCAGTGTGCTTGTCTTCAGGCACCTGTCCAGATGCTTTCCAGGACTGCTGTGATGAGGCTGCCAATGAAATTAAGCATTTCTTACTGATTTCAAACATGAACAGGCAAGGAGAGTTAGCAAGCAGAAGAGATCTTTCAGAGATAAGAAACCCAGATTACTCTCTGTTCCACTTCTGCCAGAATGTTGAACTGGACTATTTCTCCCTTATCTAATGTTGTGACAGTTCACATTTTTATAATCAATTAGAATGCTGATGTCACATTTACCATAATTCTGCCAGTAATGCACAGAGGTCTTAAAGCTAATGGCCCTAAATTTTTCCTCATATAGACTGTTTTTCAAAAAAGCTATGAACTCCAGAAATACTTGTATTTGCTGTATTTAGTATCAATGCAAACAGTGTTCAGAGCCATTGTGTATCCACGTTTCTATTTTTTTCTGTATTTCTACGTGTTCTTAAAAAAATTGCAATCTATTAGTGTAAGAGTAACTTTTATGAGCCTAAAGATAGTAATTTAGATCTTGAAAAACACTTCTAGTGGGGTAGAGTTATTTCTCCTAAAGTATAGTGCTTTTCTGAAATGAACCTACATTGAAGTGGTAGCTTTTCTCACTATATCTCTTGCAGTGCACTTTCAGACTCCCATCTGCTAATTTGAGTGACACAAATACACTTTTACTGTGCTTTATTCCTGTTTGCCCTGCAGAGGTACCACTGCTGAGAAACACTTTGATTTCTTTTTCTGGTACTTTATCAACAGAATTGTTTGTTAAGAACCATTCACGGAACATATCAAAGGCAAAAGAGAGGATAACTGTCATGGAAAGCACAATCGGAGACCTTGAGGCTACACAGGAATACCTGAGGATGAGATTTGGCAAAAATAATTCGACTAATGAGTATTCTTGAAAAAGAACCCAGCAGGATTATGAAGAATTGAATAAGGAAAGGAGCAAGGAAAGATTATTTGCAAACCAAACAAGTCTGCAATGTGTTTATGGAGATGTACTAAACAGATGTAGTCAAAGAACAGAATGCTCATTCGGTAGGAAATGGCAGGATTTATCAAAACTTAATTTCTTCCTAGATCAGGATGAGAAATTTAAACAGTGCAATCCATAGTGAAAATGTCTTGCTGTGAGTAAATGCACATTTGACCTTTGTGTGTGGCTAAAAACCAAGCAGTTTCAACTGTATCACAATGCTGTGATAATTTTTTGTCAGCACTTTATATACTGCCACACGACATAGATCTAAATGTCATTAACTTGGCATCTTTCAGTAGAAAACCACTTCCATGGAAGTCGTTTAATCAGCTCACAGATGAAATAGTGCACCATAAATGTTTTCAGGTTCTTTACATCCTTCTCTGCACTGATGAGTGCTTGTCTCATCAAAATGAGAGAACTTGATCTCTTACCAGTATTGGTGCTCTTATTGCTGTTCCTCACCCACCCCATCTTAGCATCCTGCTTTACCCTCAGAAATGATCCAAAGGAGAATGGGAAAATGTTAGGCTCATGGAGTAAAACTTTGGAAGAGCAGGTATTTAGTAAAAATGTCTTGAGAATTTCTTTTAAAGGCACTTGCAGACATGAACTATTTCCAAAGACAGTCTTTTCTATTAAATTTAAGCAACTTTCTATTTTAATATAAAACTGACCCTCAAGAAGAGACATTCAAAGAAGGTTGCTGTAGGTCTGTTCTGCTAGAGAGCTTGTCACTGCAGACATGTGCTGCTAGGCACTGTTAGGAACTTTTAATAAAAATAAATCCTCCAGCTCCTGAAAACTCAGAAAAACACTGAGATTGGAGGCTGCAGAATTCCCAAAATTCAAAATGGGAAATAATTAGCAAAATGAAAAACTCGATTCTTATAGCAAGGAGAAAGGACTATTGGTTTTAAACTTGACACAATGTTTTAGTTCCTAGATATAATAGCTCACTCTCTTCAAACCGGGCCCGGAGGTTCATGACTCTGCTTTACTGGTAAGGGTTCACATTAACATTTCTGCTGATGTTCATGATGCCTGGTTCAAGGAGATGCTGGGTTTAATTTGGAAGCCTTTTCTGCCACAGGTTTCCTGGAATAATAAATATTAATGAAGTCAATATTTTATATTCTATCCATAAAATGTCTAGAAAATATTTGTTATGAAGCAATGTCTAAAATGAGTTAAAAGATTAATGTTGTGCTAGATGGGGTGGTAACAGAGGCAGCACAAAATATGACATTTTCTAAGGATGTTCATGTTTTTAACAAGCAATAAGACTTGTGAATAGCAAAAAGGCTATAGGTCTTGCCTTATAGCATTTAAGCGACACTAAGCTATGTAGAGTTTACCTGAATAGTATCTCATCAGTATCCAACAGAGCTTTGTGTTTATGATGTTTCATTACAAAATTATGTTTTGGACATCAGGAACCTTTTTCAAATATAGAAATTTAATCTATGAAATTAAGATCCTAATATTACTGTGTGCAATTTGGAAAACAGAAATAATACTTTCTTATATTCTATTATGCTAGAGCTGATCTGCTCTTTTTTAACCTTGAGGTCATTGGGAATTGGAACAATTTCTTAAAGGTTATTGTAGATCACCCATAACTGGAAGTTGACATATCAAGATACTGTGGGGTTCCACCCCCAAGAAGACATTATTTAGACAGAAAAGGCATTAATTCAGGGGAATCATCTGGCCTGCATTGCACAGTGTGGCTCCAGGATTATAGCCAGTTACTTTTGGTCTGATTTGCAGTGTATTAGATAAACATATATAACTGTCAGTATGCCCAGGCCTCCCAAAAATTCCCTGGTGACTTTGAAATGTGTTGCACACTAATAATGCCCAATTCCTCTCACAGGGTACTTATGATGTTCATAGTGTTAGCATTCATAAAATACTTTAAAATCCTTGAATTGAATGATTGTGTGTTCCTGTAAATAGGGGAGTGGTATAACTTAGTTGCTGGTGATACAACTTAGTTACGTGGACTTACAAGTAGACTGAAAGCTGTTGAGGGATAAAACACCTTGCTAGCAGTCACCTCATTTTTCAGTCTCAAGCCTAAACTGCAATTATAATCACCTTTCACTCACACTGGCTCTGAAACAGAAGTGTGAGCAAAGTGGCCATCTAGCTTTCATGCTCCAGGGTCAAGTAGGTGATAATTAGATTGTAAAATGTCTTCTCTGGTTTGTCTTGCTATTGGTGTCTGAAATGCAGATTATTCTGATGAAAACAGAAGTCAAGGAAGACCATTCCTTTTGAAGGAGTTATGATAGTATTTTAGGGTGAGACAATGGAAGGATTAAACCCTGTGTTGTCAAGTTCACCTGTCTAAAACAAGATACTGAAATGTGTGCCTGTATATGTGCATACAGACAAGTAAATAAATAGCTTTCTGTTCAAAAGTGCAGAGCACATTCATGAATAAATGAACCCAGTAGGATTACAAGTGCTTGCTGCCTGCATTACTATTTTAATATCTGTCTTAAAGAGTTTTGGAAAATTTTGGATCATGCTTTTATGCCATCCAATTGTAAACTTTCCTTGTCACGCTGCGGTCACAACCCCAGTTTTCCATCAGCCCAGATACGGAAGTCACAACAGCTACAGTTGTGCTGTAGTCCTGCGAAGGGTCATCTTCCCTTCATCCCAAGAAGCCAATCACCTGTCTTCTCAAATATTTGTGTCTCAATCTCAAATATTTGCCAGGCTTTCTGGGACAAGTTGACTCTGTAAATGTGAATTGTATTAACCTCAGTATGAGATGATTGCTCTGCCCTGTCTCTACAATTAAAGCTGCATTTAAGGCCCAAACAGGATATGTGATTTTTCTCTGTACTCTTCTGAATTTCACAGACTGATAGTTTCACTTATCTATTTTGCTTTACTGTGCTTGAAGATAAAACTGGACTGACACTAATTTTTGGTGATTTTTTCCTGATATTTCAGTAAAACAGTAATTTTAATATGGGGAAACCTAATTCCTAGCACACATTATGTAGACCAGTCTCAGCTGATCTGCAAGAATGTGGATGTTTGCTGTGTGGTACAGGTGTCATGGGCAACCTGAATGCATTGTTAGGGAGATCAGCCCCAAATAGTCTGATACCAACCCAAGGGGTGCCAGGTGTACAATGAGGAAATCTTTGATGGGAAAGAAGATGGGAGCAGTGTGTGGGAAAACAAGTGAGACACCGAGTATTTTAATTTTTGCATGTTGCCATCTCAGCATGACAGCTTCTGCATGAGGTTTCAAGCCACTGTGCTAGTCAGATGAAGTATAACTTCTGCTTTTTGCCTTTATTATTGAATCTCAAATGAGAAATTTCACACAACTTGGAGGAAAAAATAAACAATCCAAAAACCACCTACAAGATTTAGCTAAGATTTGCAAACTTGGAACTCGCAGCTTTGTGTCATTTTAAATGACAGTTCAAGGAATTGTTTTTTCCTGGACAAAGTGGTGCAACTTCCCAGCCTGATGCTGGAGTGTCTGATGGCAAACCTCAGATTGCTTCATTTCAACCAGCATCAATAACAAAAAAAGCAATGAATTGCACGGTGTACAAGTCTTTAGGGTTTCTAAAGCAGTTTGATACACAAAGACATATGTAAATGCATATGTAATCCTTAACCCCCTACATTTGCAGATAACTGGATATTGCCATGTTATTTTTCATGCCCCATATTGACTGCTGTTCTATTCAAGTCATAAGAGGCTTGGGGTAGGAACTTAGTGCCTGTTAAAACTAGTTACCTTTATTATTATTATCAATTAACCCCGATTAATGTCAGACAGAAATGCAAAAATGTCAAACCATTTTCTACAGTTCAGTACAGGTGAGCTGAGGGGAACTGGCAATGACATCTTCAGGCTACCAAAAAAGTAAAAGCTTTCTTTTAGGTTATATACACACATCACTCAGTATAGGAGCCTTTTCCACTATATATGTTGCTTGTGGAGGCCAAGATTGGTGTGTTCTGTCACCAGGTCACCCAGCTCTTCAGATGGGAGGGGATATGAGTTAGGGGACGCAGTGGGCAACATACTCCAGCCTGACACAGAGGATGCACTACAGGCACCATCTCAGTCACTTGGATAATTTCTCTGTCTTCCAGTATTACCAACTAATTTTCCCAGCACAAGGCAGTTTTCTGTAGAATGTTGATTTTGTCAATCTTACAAATATTTAGTGTATTAAAAAACCCAAACGTTATTGAGGCTTTTCAGTTTTTGAATTTTGCTCTTTCAGATCCATTTTTTGCTTTCTCTTTCAGGCTGTGTGGGTCTTGCTGAGTAAGGATTAAGCCTTCTGCTTTACACGATATTTCATTAGAAGTGATGTCAGTATCCTTGTCCTAGTTTGTTCCTCATCCTAGTAAATGAAAGGAGCCCCAAATCTCTTGCAAGGTTCTGTGCTTGTGGTGAGCACCTCCTGAAGCAAGGCAATGGCTTGTAGGTCAGAGGAGCTGTGTGTCAGGAATGACATCAGTTCAGAGTGGCTGGAGTTGTGCTTTAAAATAAAAATGAAGAAAAAAAAAAAACATTAAAAAGAGAGGAAAACAGATTCTGCCAAAGAGTTGCTTCCCCAACTTGTTTAAAATCCTAAATTAAGTAGTTTGCTCAATTATAGGTGTTATGACATAAGTGTATATGGTTTTGCCACATTAGCTACTCACACATAGCTTTGTTGTTAAAATAAGAATGGAGTAACTTTTACTAAATTAATTTTATGGTATTTATTATAGTACTTCTATGTAATAGCACAAGTGTACTAATGTTGTTAGCTCATGAAAGCCCAGATTCACCCAAGCTCTACAGTCCTGGCTGGGACTCTTGTGACAGTGGATCTAAGAAAGGAGTTTGCTCACAATTCTGAAATTTTCTGCGACATTTTCTAAATCAGTGGCTTTACCCTGGCTGCAGTATTTAGCTTGGAAACCTAGGGCAGAGCTGTGCATTATGGGGATAAAGCTCTGTTCAAAATATCCTCTGACTGCATCTGTCAGTATAGCTCCTCTGCATCCCTCAGCATCACTCTTCACTTTCTGATCTTTCTATTGATGTCACCTGCATCAGGATTTGGAAAGCTTTCAGGAATGATTATTGCATGTGTGCAAGCCAAAGGTGATTGTTTTTCATTACTCTGTTAGAATGTATCATGATAGTTATGACAAATACTGTGACAACAAGGTCTTTTGTTATTTGAACAGATTTAGTTTTTAATAGAAGTTGACAAACCTCCTTAATCTTTCACTTTTTTGCAAGGCAGCGATGAACATCAGTAATTAAAAAGAGTATTTTTCTAGTTTCAGAAAGTGTCATGAAATATAAAACCAACTTTTTTGCTTTATCTTGGTTTTCTGCTTTAAGAATGGAACCTGCTTCAGTACACAGTAATGCAAAGAAGCACTGCTAATTATATTATGAAATAATATAATAAGAGAATAATATACAGATTTTTGAGAAATATATGTAATAATACTTAAATTCTTTCTATGCTACAAATATCCTCAGTTACTGTATTTTACACCACAGCTATGAAACTGCTGAATGGCATTAGGCTTTATAGGGAGCATGAGTGTGACCTACTGGTCAAAGCACAGGACTGAGGAAGGGGAAATTTATACTGTAGGTCAGCGTTTGTGGTGGTGTCTAAATCATTCTATATAATCAGCTCAAAGGCAGTTTGTTTATATATACTGGTAACTCAGCCATACCTCATGGTCTAAAAAATGGAGTAGGAACAAAAATCACTATCTTACTGACCAAAACATTGTTTGGTCCTTAAGAAAGATCAGTAATATATGCTCTAGAGAAAGATGAAAGAATACTAAGCAAAGAGATTTTGAAATAATAATTTAGAATTTCCCCCTGCTGTTTTTTGCCTCATTTTAAGACTAGTTTATGCTGTGGAGTACCAAGGTTTTAAATTCCTTCTGAACATTAAGCTTTGAAGTATTGTGATAACTTCAGTTGAGAAGCACTATATAAACCAAAGTATTATTAATTGCTTTATTATACAGTATTCTTGGATGTCAAGAAATATAAATACTGGGGGTATTTTTGGCAGCCGTAGTCCTAGCAGGGTTTGCACTAACCTGGAATGACAGGCTCAGAGATTTTTTAATTTTTGAGTGTTGTTGCAGAAATACATGTTTCAAGAACTTCACTTTTCAAGTTCTTATAGCGTGAAAGAGATTTCCTTCTGTATCTCTGAGATAAGCACAACTATCTCTTTCTCCCCACTAGAAAGGGAGGAAGTATGTGAACTGAAGAGAGAGGCTGGGCTTCACCTACTGTTACTGTAAAGTTGTCTCTGACCCTTGAAACATTTTTTTTTTTACATTTTCTTGCTCTTGTGTAACAATAAAGATCCCACACTTGTATTTTGTCATGTTGTCCTACCTGAGCTTACCGATGAGTAAACTGATGTGAGAACCTCAAAATCTCAGATAAGCCCTGGCTCTGAATTGCACAGAATTTTACTTGCCTCTTTGTGTAAGGTAATTTTTTTTTTGCCGTTCATAAGATAAATTGAAGTTTGCAAAAGTAGAACAAAGCATATATCTGGTAAGCCTTCAAATTTTATTAAGAGTCACAAAAATATGCATACCCCTTCTGTGATAAACAGCCTATCATGCTCTTAAATGTCCACTTTACCATTGACTCAGTGGAAGTGGTGTGGTCCTGATCTTGGTTTCCTCCCTGCCCCCCCCAAATGCTATAAATTTGCAAATTCTTATGAAAGAGACACTAGCCCTTTTGACTCTTCCCTTTCATCTTGCTTAACAGTTTGCTAAGAATGTCAGTAAACTATTTTTGCCTTCCACAACCCCTTTTTTAATTCCTGAAAGCCCTCGTGTATTTTTGTAGTATTCTTAATCTCACTGGCCTGCAAAACAAGAGACCTGGGTTTAGGAAAAAAAATCTCTCGTATGCTAGATGCTTATATTCAGAAACAAGCGACTGGGCCAGCTGGCTGGAGGTCTTGATCTACTAAAGCTGAATCCTTCCTATAATTCCTATATACAAGGCCAGTAATGCTGTTAGTTTTGTCTTTATGATCTACACAAAAGTAGTGTATGCCAAGGCAGTTCACAGTAGTTGGGAAGTGATTGCCTTTCTTAGTAAGAAATGATTAAAAAAACCCAAACCAGTAGTCACTTTTTTGTTGTGCTTTATGCTGGGAAGCTTGCTCATTGTTATCAAAGGCAAGGTCTTGATTCAAAGAGACTTATTGTAATTGTATGACCTAATTAGAATCAAGCTTCCAATCATACATATCTCATAAATTAAATGCACATTCTTTTCTTCAACTTCTGGATATATATCCAGAGTAAAAAAAAAATATGGAGAATGTATTACTGCAAATAAATTTTCTTTGCCAAGAACAGTTTTGCAAACATTGGCATGGTGCTGTCTCTTTTGCTGCGAGCTAATGTCTCTCGTTATTAACCACACTAAAAATCGGAATGTGGATGAGTGACACTTTCTTTATTTACACACACTTTTAATGAACAAAAATGTAGCTTGTTATAATTTATAGGATTTGCATGGTGTTAGTTCTGATTAGGTGCACGGGGATGTATCGACGCTTTTATTAACATTAACTACTGCAGAGCTGCTGCTATCAAGGAATTCTTAGAGTACAAATGAACACGAAAGGCTTTGGTTGCATCTCAAGCAAAGTAGATGATCTTTTCAGTCAGTACCTGACCACAGCCTTCTCGCTGATAACTCACATGATGTATATAGAGTGACTTCAGCTGACTTGGCTGCTGAAAACTGTGATGTGAAGCTGTATGCCAACGCTTTTCTAAAGTGCCAGTAACTTCTCATTACAAATTCAAGAATCTCTGATTCTTAGAAATGGTGGGCTTTTCATGCTGTCAGCACAGGGCTGTGAGCACTGCTGCCAGACCCACGCAGCAAATACACAGAGATTGCCAGCAGAGAGAGATTTATCTAGCCACAGTTTTGGCTAGCTATGGAAAACCTGAGATAATTTCAGGTATGTCATTTAAAGACAAATCCTAGAAGTAACTTCTTGTTGCTGTGGGTAATAGGTTTTCATTTATATTTGTTATATTCATGTCATAACCTTTGAGACTGACTTGATTGTCTCTTTGTCTTATTTACAAAGCCTCCCTTTCCTTCTATTTCCTCATTTGCTACTATCTAAAAGGGCCTTGTAAAGACACAAAAATAAAAAAGCCACACTGAGCACTATCAGGGCAACAAATTTCCCAGACTTGCCTGTCAAGGTTTGACATTAACTCCTCTTGCTTACATGACAGTTGGCAGGTAGATGCCTCTTTGATGTTTAAAGGGAGCTTGCTTTGTGTTTTTCCCTGGCCTTTCACTTTTATGCAAAATTATCTTATTTCCTTATGCTATTAATATTTTCTATGAATTTGAAGGAAGCCAGAAATTGCTCCTCTTTAATTTCCTTTTCACAAATTCCCTGATTCTTTGTTGTGTACTATAAATCCTGTTTGACTGTTTTCCATGCTCTACCTGGAAATTTCAGCAAGTTGAAGAGCCAACTGAGGGCTGCTGCCTGCCAGTCAGATGCTGTAGAAGGAAGAGTCCATCCTTCTACAGCACAAGATGAGAGACATCCTGGCAGGGTCAAGTGTGCATGTGCACTTTGGCAAGTGTCAACTCCAATTACAGAATGCTACCTTCCAACATTTAAAAAAATGCAGCCCCTTCTAAAAGTACATGGAGTACTACTTAATTGCAGGAAAACTCTTTCTTTTAATTTTTTATGAAGTGAAGCATAAAAAATTCAAATGAAAACTTTTAAAGGGTATAGCTTGAAATGTAAGAAGGCTTGGAGTGTTGCTGCAGCACATCTGACTCTAAACTGTAACCTGTAAATTGGCACACGTTTTATCGTGCAGTAACTTAATCTCACTTCCATCCTACATCTTCTTAGTCTCAACATGAGGTGATTATTCCTCTTTGGCTAGGCAATGTAGCTCTTGACTATTACAAACCACAGACTTGAATCAAACTCCCAAGTCATTAGACAGAGTCCAACAAAGTGTTTCTTATGACCCTCACTGATGCCAGTCATCTTGGGACTCAGCTCTTTTGTAATAAATGATACAGTTATTTTCTATCTAGAAACTGATAATGTACAAAGTTAAAATTGTGTTTGATAGTAAATACAGAGTGGGAAGAAGATTCAGGGCGCACAATGCTTTGGAGCCAGGTTTATTGCAGTCCACTGAGATTAAATGTTTTTCTGTGCTATGTAAACTGCCACCAGACTATAAACACTAAGGGAACCTTTACTGCAGAAGATGGTGAACTGTGTTTACAGCAGCCCTATGCAGTATGATTTCAAGTCCCAGTTTTGAATTAGGGATTTGGACACTGCTGTAACCCTATAAGTACTAACTTTCAGGGTTTATCACTTGCCAGTGCACTTGCTTCCTCCAGTAGGTGTTGTAAACAGTTTCTTTGCAGCCAGACTTGAGGCAAGTAGATGATCTGGACAGAATTTAGTTCATTTTAAGTTTAATTTCCCCAAATTCTCTCTGTGATTTGTTCCTATCAGCTCAAATTGCTTCTTGATGAGCTGATTTCTGTGGCTCCTTCCTGATATTCTGAACATGGGTTACAGGAAAGAGTCTGTGGTGATATTTGGAGATGACACTGCCCCTAAGAAGCAGAAGAAGCCTGAGATGCCTCATGACCTTGTGTTGAAATGCCCCTGGGAGCTGAGCCTTTGTGCCAGCAGTAAAAGAGTTGAAGCTTCACCAGTGAGTCAAACCACAGCTTCTCTTTAGCAATTTTATAAACTGCTATGGTGATCTACTCAGCTGAGGTTAAATGTCATGGTTGATGGAAGAATCTGAGTGGAGATAGGCATTTACACAACTGTTCTTCTTTATCAGCTTTCAAACAACTCCTCTGCACAAAACAGCAGGGTAAGCAAGAGGGTTTTCTATTAAAGCCTTCTCTGAAATACTTCTGAAGATTCTCTGATTCTGTGAAAACATGCCAAAGATTTACCATGTATTTAGAGACCCAAAACTCTTCTAAATGCATTTGCAAAATATGAGTCATGGAGGTCTGCATTTTCAGAGGTGCTCAAGGGTTAAATGTGAAATCCATGGGTAATATAAGTGTTCAAACATTTGGAACCTAGGATCTTCCCTTTTCTGTTCTTATAATTACTTTGTCAAGCCCAAGCGCTTCTCTCCCTTTTTCTGGTGTGACTTACTTCACTGTGCTGAAGAACTATAGATGCATACTAATATTCTGTGCTTCCTTTCTCCCAATTCAGTTCTATCTAATAGACTGCTTACAGGTATGCTAAACCCTGGTTTCTGGTCATTGTATCATAGTGATCATCGCTGATGGCATACATTATTGTCACACATAAATTAAGACTCCTAAGCCATGAATGATGGCTGCACTGCCTTTCAGAATTTAGTATAGAATAATTTCATTTAGTTGAGACTCCATCAAAGGTAAGATCTAAAAATATTTACCTTTTGTTTTAATTGCAGGCTAGTAGAAATCACTTTGGAAAAGGCATAAATTAAAAAGACCAGCAATAATAACTTCATTAAAGCTTCCAGTACCAACCTGGAGGTAATATCTTCTTACAATGTGTTTCCAATGTTTTCAAGAAAAAAAAAAAAGAAAAAAAACCCACCCAAAAACCCAAACACCTAGATCTTAAGTCACATTCTCTGTGTAGACAGACTAAGTATTTTTACTGTAGTGAATTGTCTGCTATAGCTTGGAAACTATCTGCAAGCACAGAAAAGACTCTCAAAACTCACTAAGATCTGAATTATTTTAAATTAACAAAGGTGATCTTCATTTTCCCCACTACTCATTTGCACTTCAGAAACTAAGGTTAAAGGTGACTTCAAAGTGGAACTCTTGTGTTTGGAAATGAATGTTTTTATGTGGAAGATTTTATATAGCAAAAATTTTATCATGAAAATCACTATTCACAATACTTCAGTGTGCCACCAGAAATGGAAAAATTGGCCAACAGCATCAAATACACTTTAGCTTTGTGTTTGGAGAGATATCAAATATATCATCTAACAGATAGTGAGTACCTTAAAATAATAAATAATTCAGAGCAATATGTTGAAAATAATGAAGCTCAACTGGTAACTGTAGCTCATCATATATTTGTTTCATAATGTTTTTCAGTCAGCACGAAAGATTCTGAATTTTTCAAGCTGCAAAATAAAATGATAATGGAAAGCTTTTAAGAATGGGAAGTGGGATGAGAAACATTTTAGCATATTTAGGTACATATTTAAGTCTGCAAAGCTATTTCAAAGAGAATTAAATTTTTGATAAAGTTGTCAGTGTGTTAAAGCTGAACTGCTAGCAATATTTTTTGGTAGCTTGTGATAACAGGTATAAATTGTAAGCTCCATGGTTATAAACAACACATACGTGGATGTGTTGCATCTATCATGCAGTAAAGAAATATTCTCTGCACTTCTGCATGTGGATATACAAAATGTTTTGGATTTTGTAACTGTAAAAAGCTGTTTGCCATTTAAAGTCAGTATTACTAAACCTCAACCAGCAAGATTGTAACTCTCCAATCCACATTAATAATTCAGTGTGAAATACTTTTGTGACTCTTGTAGTCCTGTCAGAGATCAAAAGTGTTTATATTTTCTAGATACATTATATTAAAAGTAAAAAGCATTAGTATGCTGCATGCATTTACAAATTCTAGTCATGGTGGATGTGCTGTGGTATGAAAACTATCATTTTAAACCCAGCCCTGCATTATCACTCATGTTGGTTTCTGTGCACAGTACTGATTTGTAACAGGTGCCCTGTCTGGGCATGTGATATGGGTGAGGACAAACAACAAAACCTGAATCCCAAACCATATTTGCTTCTGTTCTCTATGTGGTACATGAGGCTCCTCAAACATGTTGGGTTTAGTCTCTCTTGTTAAAATAACTTTTGCTTTTGGGTTTCCTTCGTTTCTTCAGCTTTCCTCACATCGTCATCCAGTGCCCCCTGCCTGACTGAGGGCAACAAGGGGTGCATGCAAATATATGTCTTTCTGCTGAAATCTGCTCCAGTCAGAAAGGCTTAATGAGAGATGGCCTAGCTACTGTTTGTCAAACTCGTGTGTGTCATATTTGCAACACAGCCTCTCAAAAGCAGAGGCTTATGTGATCAAGTCTTCCTTTGAACTTCTGGATTCTCGTTAGCAACACAAAGCTTTGTCATGCTCTTGCAATAAATCATATTTTAATAACTGTTAAACCCTTTGAACATAACGTTTAATAGTAACACTTGCAGGAATTAAATACTTCAATCGTGTGTCAGTGCTTATGGCCTAAACCTGTTAGGTGCCCACCACCAGCTACCGAAGGTGAGGACTGGGGTTTGCCTTGAAACAGGGGCTGGCTGTGTTGAACACTGAACAAATGCATTTGGTCTAGTAGTAAAAAAAATGGTTTCTGTCCCAGAGTTTACATTTTAAAATCACAGGCGTGAAGATGAGTGTGAAAATGGTGCAGGATGTACTAGCTGTGCTATCAAGAGATTCCTTTCCCATCTCATGAGAGTTGCTATTTTTTTATTTTTTTTTTTTTAGGGATAGGGGTCTGTCTCAGGATTCATCATTGGTAAGCAAGGATTAGCCAAACTTAAAGACAACTGGAAGAGAAGGTGTGCTGCAAATATAGTGGAGGAGGAAGGGAGTAGCACCCACAAATGGAAGCTACAAAGAAATGGTGAGCATTAGTGGAATGGGAGGGCAAAAAGGGTAGGGATCTGAGAGATGACCCATCCTGCTGGCTGCATGGCTAGTCCCAGCAAATCACCATAATGCCTGTGTTTCTGATGAAGCTTCTTGCTTTGCTGGATCAGTTGTCTTAACCTGCTGATCTGGGTTTGTTTCAAAATGTTGGCTCTCATTGGAGAAAGATTAAGCAGTATGGCTGTATGCCATGTGGATGGACTGTTTTGGATGTTGTTGACCGCAATGGGCTGGAGGATGCAGAGGTTTATAGGGTTATGACTCTGCCAGGGCTGTGTCTTTCCCACTGCACCCTGCAGTGGTGTGAGAGCTTGCTTCCCTGTCTGCTCTCACATTCCCTTCTTGAAATGTTTCTCTTCAGCTACTGAGGTGGCACAAAGCACTTCATGGATGCCATTAGTCACAGCCCTGACAGCATCAGGGGATGTGCAGCAAGCCAGCAAGCAGGGACAGCTGTCTCTCTCAGTGATTCTCTTGCTAATAAATTATTTAGGAGCAAATCCCAAGTCCCACCAAAGCCCATGGCAATGCTCTTGCCAACCTGAAGTTAGTCCTTTGAGTGCTGAAGCATCTTCTGTGATTTGAACCAATAGCCTCCTTCCACTTAAGCCACCAAAACTGTATTTTCATGCTTTCTTCTGCTACAACTGGAGTATAATTGCTGAGGGTTTGTGTATGTAGAAGGCTTTTTTCTTCGTTTCTTTATCCCGAGTGGAAGATCACTACAAACCAACAGCCTAAACAGTTCACAATGATCAGCCCTAATTCTGAGGAGAAATAAGGCTATTTTTATTACTGAAGGCAATGATCCATGTGCAAAACAGAATTATCAGATGTCAGTGAAAAAATAACTACAGTTTTCTCTTTTGTGTATCATTTATTTTATTTAAATGTACACAGGGATAAACTAGAAATTATAATCTTGAGTTTTGCCATACATGCTGTAGAAGCTTCTTATAACTGGTAGGCTCAAAGGGCTATACAAGAAGTGGATTTGTAACTAATTTTAAACATGTTGTGAATTAGATAGTTTTCCTTAGACTCAATAAATAACTGTTTACAGTTAGTAAGCAACTGTGTTAAGTTTCTGATACTGCACATCTTTTCAGATCAACCATTTAACTAATCGGAGGCTGGAATGGTGTGTACACGCATTGGGATGTCTCTGCAATGAGCAAAACAGTCTTTATTTTATTCTTCCATGATACAACATGACAAAGAATACAGCAGGATGAAAACTCATTTTGTGTATAACAAATCATAAGGATAATGTCACATCTAAATGTGTAGCAGGTGTGATCTGGGCTGAAGTGAGCTAGTAATACTTTTCCTAACATAAAAACACAAAGGCAAGGCTGTGCCTGTGCACACCTCTGTGCAATCATTTAATGGCTGTAGCATTCATTTGCATGAATGCTTTTGGTGTCAGTGGAAGATGAGAGCAGAATCTGGCTTTCTGCTGGCAAAAATTCTGGGAGAGCAAAGCCTCTCCATACTAATACCTTTCTTGCAGTGTTCATTATGTTGGTTCTTAATATTTTGCATGCTTTGTGTTGCATAATTCCAAACTGCTTAACCCTTTAATACAATATCCAGTCATGTCTATAGGCTCTAATGCATAGTTCTCATTAATTTATATCTAAGGTTACTACAAGAAAGGAAAAACCTCTCCTGATCATACAGTAGACCAGTGGCAGAGACAAAGTCTGGGGTCATGGCTTTCTACAGCATTAGTCTGTATTTTATATTAGCCTTGTCAGTAAAGCTTTGTTAAAGGGGAAGACTGTAAGATGTGTTGTGGGATAGTCATGCAATGGTAAAGCAAGCTGGGTGTGACAGGATTCAGAACTGGAAGTTGATGACTGGACTTAATGTGACGTGCAGTGTTTTTGTACAGTAGTTGTCAATTGCTGTCATCATTACAAAAGACATGACTGTTACTGGACACCGGTGGTATAACAGCAAGTAACCACATATGAGCAGACTGAAGCAGGCTGGAATAAGTAACCTCCAGAGGTTCCCTTCAACTTCAATTATTCTATAACACTCTTTCTCAAATAATCTGGGTAATATGAATAACAAAATGCTTGGTCTAAGAAGCCAAGCAAGCAGGCTATTATTTTTTCTTTTTGAGCAAAATCTCCTTTACAGTATATTTGCAACTGGTAGAGGACCTGCCTGCATTCAGTGCTGTTCAGCTGCTCTGTAGGATGTATTAGAAATACAATCACAAAATGTAGTGGGGGGGGGGGGAAATGATGCAGAGAAAGGTTATGCCATCCATGCCCCTGCCCCAGGACAACCTTTTCTTGTTTGTCATGTTATATGAGAGCTGGTGCTAACAATCAAACATTAATTACTTAGAAATATTTTGCTGATAATCAGAATTTTTACAGAATCACAGAGGTTGGAGGGGGTCCTTAGAGGTCTCCTGTCCAACCTCCTTCTCGGAGCATGTTCAGCTGGAGGAGGTTGCTCAGGGCCATGTCCTGCTGTGTTCCGAATCTCTCTAAGGATGAAGACTCCATAGCCTCTCTGAGCAATGTGCTCCAGTGTTTGATCACTTTTATTGGAAATTTTTTTTAAACTTATATTTAGTCAGAATTTCCCTTGTGTCCTCTGTCTTTGATCCCTCCACCGAGCACCATCTTCTCTATACACTATCATCATGTAGTGGTATTACCCTGATAGTTTATTATTTGCACCGAATAGACCCTAAAGAATCAATACTGCAATTCCTCTCCTCCTCTACAGAGCTGCAAGAAGACAGTGCAATCCCTTTATAGAGAAGCATATTGAGTTTCTAGTTGTTTGCAAAGCAGGGCTATTTCTTCTACTTTATACATTAGAAATGTGCCTTGGAGCCTAGCGCTATGTTCTTAAACAAAACAAAATTTTCTAATGTATAAAGTAGGGACCATATTAGTATGCTATTTCATGTCAGGCTTACTTTTTAGGTTTCTACATGGCTTTTATTTCGTACCTCTTTAAGTGAAAAATCTTTATGGTTCAATTTGTGGTTAAGTTTGTTTTTGGTAGCTTCCCATTTCATTGCTGATCAACCAGTAGTTTTTTCCAAGAATCTAACCAAAGTGTCTGTTTTACTGGAATTTGAATGCAGATCCATCCTAACGTGCAGTTTTATTTTAGTATTGGACTGAGGGGGTCATTTAATGCTCTGCAGATTGTAGAGCTGCAAGTAGAGAAATTAATTGCAAATAGTATGTCAGAAAAAAAAAGAAACAAAAAACCTCAACCCACCCTCAAAACCACCCCTTTGGCTATGCGTTTTCCTCGCTTCCTGTGACTTCCACTGCCTGTTAGCAGCAGCAGAAGAGGAAATAAGGAAAATTTGAGCATTGCATTTGAAACTTTTAGGGAAGAGAGATTTCCATGAGCTTCCCTATTTCAGACAGGGTGCCACAATAGCTGGGTTGTGAGCAGATGCACACTTGTTACTGTGAACCCACACCCCAAGCTTCAGGAAACTTTGTCGGACTAGCTCTACGGGAGTCCCCGGGCTTTTGGGATGTTCCTGCATTGGTGCCTAGGTCCGCATCGCCTCTGCCGCCGCCGGCAGCCTGCTGAAGCGGAGCCAGGGCCAGTGCACGGGGCCGTGCGTGCCCGCAAAGTTCGGTTGCTGCTGGTGCCCGGGCCAGTCCCAGCTCACGGCCCACCCCGGCGGCGCACACCGCGCCCGCCGCCTCCTTGCTCAAACCCCAGTCACTGGCTCAGCTGCAGGCGGACCGCTGCCGGCCCGGCCCCCGCCGCCGCTCCCGGGGCAGGGCGGGCACCACTGGCGGCGGGAGGAGCGAGGCACGGCCGGGCCGGTCGCAGTGCCTGCCCGCAGCGCGGCCGGGCCGGTCGCAGTGTTTGCCCGCAGCGCTGCCGGCGAGAAGGCTGCGCTGCCCGGGAGAGTGGCGCTGGTGTTTGTCAGACTTTCTCTTCCCCCTTCCCGCCTGCAGCGCGCGCCATGGCCGGGCAGCTGCTCTCCTTCCGCGCCTTCCAGGCCGCCTGCCCCGCCGGGTACGAGTACGGGTACGGCGGCAGCCTGCGCGACCTCCGGGAACGCGAGTTTCCCAGGCTCCAAGGTACCGCGGGCCGGGCGCACCTCGGAGGGACGGGCAGGGAGGGGAGGGGCAGGCAGGGCCTCGAGGGGCGGGCCAGGGGCGGGGGAGGCCCGGTCCGGATTCGCCTCGTCCCTGGGCGGGACGTTTCTGGTGGGAGGGAGCGGCAGGGGCAGGGCGAGCTGCCGGCTGGAGGTGCCGGGCTCGCCTCGCCGCAGCCTCGTTAGGGACGCGGCGGGCAGGCGGAGGCCTCCCTGTGCCCGCGGCACGAGTGCCCCGGGGCGGCCGTGAGCTCGGCGATGGGGTTTAGGAACAGCGACAGGATGCGGGGCAGGGGGAAGGCAAATAGAAATGGTTGAACAGCCCTTGCCTTAGTAAAGGTTTGTGGTTACCGGTCGCTGTAAACTACTTCTGCAGGTTGTCTAGATTTCCCCTTTCCCCAGTATTAGTCGTTGCTTGCACATATTACTTCAAATTTAATCATGATGGATATACTAAAATAATTTTACTTAAAGAGGTATTAATGCACATTATATTAGCACTTCCAAATACTTAGGGGGCAAACAGAGTAGAGACCATAGTGAATAACAACAGTTCGGATGTCCTCAGCCTGTTTAAGCAGCTCTTGCTGTTAAGAATTTTGCATTACTGCTCCATTTTGTCATTTCTTTAAATTTTGGTGATCAAATACAAGAGCAGGCTTTCTCACACAGATGTTTAGTAAACAGTGGAGTTATACTTTGTCTCTAGAGGGATGCAGAAATTTCAAGCAGCAGTTTTAGGAACTTTTAACACTCAGTAAGTTAATTTCATGGTCTGGTATTAGTCATGTCAGTTGCATCAGTGAAAGTTTGCTAATGACAAGCTGCTTGTCATAAATTCAGGCCCAGATTCTGAAAACTGTGTGTTTTGTAACTGCAACGTTGTTTAGACATTTAAGCAGATGACTTTTCAAAACGCCCGAGAATCAGTCTTGTTTCTCATGAGGCTTCCCAGGTTTGAAATAAAGTGTATCTGGTAATTAACGATGTTTGGTAGATCAGTCTGGGTTCCCAAAGGAAGGTCACTGCAAAGGCAGAGCATTAGGAGCTTACCTCCATTTGAAAACATTTTGGCTAATGTAGGCTGCTGTTATAGTTCTGCTGTGCAACCTACTAAAATAAGGTGTGGGATGATAGGTAATTTAGAATATTTAAAAAAAACAAAAACAAAAACAACACAAAACCAAATACAGGGTACAAAATAGAATCTGTCATAATATTTGCTAATTGAGATCACGTAATAGTCTATGGTAAGGTGACCTAGGTTGCAAATTCCTTCTGCCCTTTGTTTTCCCCTTCAGAATTTTAATGTGTTATTCAATTCATAAATCGTCATCCATTCCTCTTGAAAGCTTGTCACCTCCTTGAAGAAGATCAGTGTCCTTAACTCATCACTGTACATACACGTGGTGTCCTGGCTGGGATTCCTGCCTTAAAAATAGGGGCAGGTCTTTTCTAGCCAAGATCTTGTGACTTCAGGTGATGGCAGTAGTGACAAAGGAGAGGTGTCCAGGTGTAGATTCCTAGGCCAAGTGTGTAAGGCTTAGTGTCCCCTGCCTTACACTTCTGTTTGTCTCGGAGCTGACTAGATTTGACTAGTTCAGGACAGAGTCCAGGAACTGGCTAACAGTGGAACAGTGTGGATGATAAGCACATTGCTCGTACTTATTCCTTGGCCTCCTTTTATTTAGTTATGTAGCTGTGTTGATACACCTGATGTACAGGTTAGCAGCAGCAATAATAAATACAGGGGCTTTCTTCCAATGACTTACAAAAAATTAGTAGGGATTTCAGACATTTTTCTACTTAAGCATTTTCACTGACCTGCCAAAAAATGCAGGTTGCGGGATGAGATAGGTGTTTCATGTCTCTGGTAGCCTTGGGTCAACTTTATGGGTAGGGGAGTCCTGATTGTACAAACACTGGTTCACTAAGGAAACTGTAGCTGTTCATGGGGTTGATCTCTGCTGGGTATTTCCCTACTGCATAAAGGTGATGCAACTTAATCCCTTCTAGTAAAGAGCAATCTTAACTAGTTCTGCTACACAAAAGAGAATGAGCTCTAGTTTTAGGTAGTTAACAGCAAAGTCTTGTTCTGCCTGTTTATTTGAGGCATGACTCAAAGCTCTTTCTATCATTAAAACTGGATAAAAATCCAGATTTTGCTGCTCACTTTTTAAGTGAACAGAATTTTTGGAGTCCCTGTTCAGATACCTGTGAATTAAACCTAATGCTTCATTTTGGAAATGTCATCTTCTTATGAGCAGTATGGGATAATAATTATTGCATGTCAATGTATCCACTTCTCCCTGATTGCTGATATTTGGTGGCATCCACTGAGGACATCTTGTGCAAAGAGTGCTCTCTGGGTAAGGCAGAAATCTTTTCTGTGTTGTAAATATTTGCTTGCATGGTGCTAGTGCTTCTATTGTAGCCCTAGTATGAATAGTTGCACAAGTGCCTGTGGAGAAGATGGTACAACAGCTGTGTGTAGGGAACACTGGCTACTGGATGAATGATAAACCCAGGATTTTTCAAAGGTGATCTACTTGTGGTCCTATCAAAGTCTGTGGGAGTTTCACTTTTGGCTCCATCAGAAGGAAAGTTAGGTTTGTACTGAGTCTGTTGGGGATTTCCTCTTCAGGTTTTGTGAAGGGATAAAAGGAATTACTCTACTTCCTTGAATCAGCAGAGGTCTTCTGTTTTGGCACAGAAGCCTTAAATTTTACCTTTTAAGCCAAAGTTTATCTTCCCTTTTGTAATTCAAGAGCTGTTAGCTGATGGCTAGAGCAGTCTCTTCTAAAAATATATGTAGAGTCTATGAAATGGATCCCTGTTTCACAGGCAGTGGTGTATGCGCAATATGTGACCTTGACTTTAATCTTGTGAGCAGCGTACCCTTATCTGCAGCGTAGGACTGTAAACTGTGCTTTAGAAATGGATAAAGATATCAGCAGGAGTTTATAGGTTCTGTTGTTAAGTAATGGGGATGAATATGCTTCTGTGATGTTTATCATAGCAAAGAAAATATCAGCTTCAGTTTGTAGCGTGGTTTAAAAAAGCTGGTGTGTGATTTGCAATGCAGCATTTAATCCCAAAATACCTTTCTCGTTTCAGTTGTGTGCCAGCGGTCTCCTCTAAGATAGCTGCATCCATTTCAGTGGGAGCTTTCCAAGAATGATAAGCAGGGAATACCCATCCCCCAAATAAAAACCAGTGTGTATTGGCAATCCTATATTCTTTAAGGGCTGCTGACTATTTGAAGGTGGTATTTAACTGAGGTCAGATGTGCTGTCACATTTAATGTCAAATTGGTCACTGTCCTGTGCTTCAACAAGTCGTGACAAATCATGTGTTACCTTAGTAGCATGAACATTTGTGATATGTGTGATTTTATACAACAAATGATAATAATGTAGCTTGCCTGTTAAACAAGAAAGGCAAACTAAGCTTTGAGTAACAGAATTGGCCTTTGTTTCTTTGAAACTCAAATGATGTCCCATGAACTGGTCACCTGTACAAGAGCTTATTCTACTATTCACTTATGGAATATCTGGGTACTGAATCTGACCTTGCACAAAAATAAGACTTTTCACTCATGTTGCTGGTAATTATTTGCACCGAGGCTTTTCCTGTAAGTAGGAGAATGGGAAAAGTGGATCTCTGTGCACGTCAGGAGTCCTCAGTGGCTTGGTTAGCAAAGGTCAGCTCTGTCCTCTGAGAACAGAAGAACATTTTGTCACATGTAGGGTAATTTGGTGTTTTGGCTGAATTTCAGAAGTAGGAAATGCATTCTGGTGTGTCATCTCAAAGTAACTGTGTTGATAGGTAGCTGATGCCCACTTTTTATGGAACTTGTGAAGATGAGTGTACTGCAAGCCTGAACAGTAGTGCTCACTTCTTTCTTGCAAATGTAGACATGACCTCAGTTTCTCTACTGCTGTGCTAGTTTGCTTGCCTCCTAAAATTAGAAATTCTACCAGCTTTCTATCTGAGGTTTTTCTCTTTTCTTTAAAGAAAAAAATAATAATAATGAACAATTTTTGTATCCCTATTTTTTCCATCTATAGAAGTTGGGATTTTTGGTTGGTTGATTTCTTTTAAGTCCATTTTGTTTGATCTAGTAGCTGTCTTCTACTTCTGCTTGTGTTTATGTTACTTTCTGCGGATTTCCTAATTATTAATAATTTTTGTCTGTCGATGAATCTGTTTTTTAATCTCTTTTTTCTTTTTCTTGAAGACTAAGTGACTGTGTGTATTCAGCAAAACTTTTATAGTTAGCGTCTTTGAGCCATGTTGTTCTTTGAGCAAGTTAGCAATACAAAAGTCTCATCATGCTGTCTAAAAACCAGTTTGATAATGAAGTGTAAGTTTAACCCATTGTTGTCTAAGGTCTGTGCTGAACCAGAAGCAAGGTACATGGCATTTTATGCTCAGATGCAGTACTTAACTGTGGGTTCCCTGAAGCCCAGCCACCCATTGCTAGCCAGAATTAAGCTAGGCAGCTACAGTCCTGGGACAGACAGCGTCACCAGAAAGGTAAAATGATTTCACCTACATGCAGAGATGGATATATGTTAATGGGATCCAGCAGTTATCTCTCCTGCCCAAAGGCAGCAAAAGCCATGTGTAGGGGACAGATGAGGCTGCTTTTGTCATTTCATTGGGAGACTCTAGGTAGCTAGAAGAGCTGCTTATTGTGGTGGAGAGTTCTCTCATCTCTAGCTCCTCCTGAACAGAGAAGAAATCTTCTAAACCTCTTGTTTTGGTGTCTAAAGCCGAGAGCTCCACTTCCTACCTCTGTGCAAGGCTTGTCACTCCTCAGTGGCTGTGAGATCTCTGGCTGGTCACCCTCTCCTGCTCTCTGTAGCTTCTCAGTCACAACATGATTTGATTTTGTGAAACACTTTTTATTATTTGGGGGGGAAAGGAGGCAAAAGAAATTATAGTAATTGAAGGAGGCTGCTGGTAGACAGTTTGAAATGCTAGAAGACACCTGGGAAGATGCATTCAGTGCATGCAGAAGGTATTATAAAAAGAAGTGTAACTGCACAGCTATGTGACAGTGGTTTTGTAAAAACCAATGTAAATGCTTTTGTAAAGCCTTAATGCTTCCTGACAATTTCCAGTCAGCAGTAGTTATCTAAATAAACTATTATCTAAAGAATTGATGTCAAAGAGAAAGTGTGTGTGGAACATAAAGTGGATTTAGTACCAAATGCAGTAACAGCAACTGTGTGTTAGTTTCAGATGTTTTCCTTTGCCTACATAGAAGTTAACACGTACTGTTAAGGAATTTCTTACCTTGCATTTCAGGATTCAGAAGGCTGTTGGTGGTCTGCTCTGTGCAGGACTGATCTTTCAACTGATCACCCAGAGCTGAGTGAACTTTTGCTCTTTGTGATGGACGTGGCTCTCAGAGAAGAGTAGTCAATGTTATTGTCATTGTAATATTTCAACACTGAATAAAGTTTTAGTTACTTTAAAGTTTGATTAGAGGAAAAAATATTTACCTGAAAGATACAGGTAATGTCTTCTTTCTTGAATTGTAATACTTGAAGTAATATTTACAAGTCAGTTTTAACTTCATATTTGGTGCTGTAATACCCATATAAAGATGGTCACTGCACCATTACACTGGCTCTCTAATTGCCTGTGTCACATAGTACAAGACATTTAAAACTCTGTCTGGAATACAGAAATGTTGAGCAAAAAAGCAAAGTACCAAACCCTATAATCCAGATACTGTTGATATGAACCCAGAATTTTCAGTTGTATTTCAGAAATAAATAGTCGATCAGTTGGGACTAGATTATTTACAACAGGAAATAATCATATATAGACATTAGATTTTTTTTAAATCAATATGTAGAGATAAAAAAAATTAGATTTGCAAAGATGCTTCATGGAACTCCATAGATGCTGCAGGGTATCAGCCACCCATTTTTTTTAAAAAAAATAACTTTTAATTAAAAGATATATTATCTCTAAAATTAATGTCTGTGCAAGGCTTATATTAGTGTATGAAAGTATTGAAACAGGCAGATGTTTTATTTAAAAAAGAACAAGATAGTTTCTTATCTTTTACTCAAAAATTGGAAATGCACCAAAATTTTGTTCCTACAAAATCCCATATCAGTGATGCTTTCTTCCTTCTGTTGCCTTTGCTTCCTCTTAGATTCTCCTGTTTGTCCCCCTCCATTGTTATGATATTTCTCTGCGTGGTGTGTATTGGTTTCTGCTCAGCCTATTTCTGTATGATGTATATCTGATTTGGTTTGATGTTTTTTAATATGACATATAAGATTATTAATTAAAGAGTGCATGTACATTTTCAGACAGATGTGGTCTGCTTCTGATGTCCCTGCACTTATGCTGGGTTTTCCTATGCAAAATCAGAACCTGGTGCATGAAGCTATGGAAATTTCCACTATAAGTTATGATAGCAATTCCCATATCTGAGCTGCTCTCCAGAATTCAAGGGTACTCCCAGTCTAAGGACAAAAAAACAAACAGAGGTGAGAGATCAGTTTTTGTTGATCAACTTGATTCATTGCATACTTAATATCAAGAGAGATGGTGCAGAGGCATCACTTGGATGTGAAAAGACTGTCATTGAATTCAAGAACACCATACTGCAGAGTGCTGTATAATAAAAAGCACTGATATGAG
The DNA here is from genome assembly GCA_907165065.1 of Caprimulgus europaeus. The sequence continues at coordinate 68,791,205 of OU015525.1, forward strand.
AGGCTGATAAATGAGTAGACAGCAGAATATACTTGCAGAGCAGGAGTTCTAGTGGGATGCTTAACTCAGAGATGATATTTAGGAAGTAGGATGTGGAGCTGTCAAGTGTCTCAGGCTTTTTATAATAGTTTGTTTTGGCCCAAGCCATCAATACAGATGTTTTCCTTTATGTGACATTAAAAGACTAGTATGGTGGGTTTTTAAAATTTTTATACTTCACTGAACTTAGAAACTTAAAAATGGAACAAAAAAAAAAAGATTATTTTTAGGAATATGTCAGCTTGGGGTTGATATAACTTTTTTCTTTTCCTAAGTTAATAATGCTGATAGTGTTACTGTGTTGGCATCTTGAGAACCACAGACCGGTTCCTGGCACGTTTGTTAGGAGGTGTGTTTTATGAAGGTATTATGAAAGAGGTGGTGTCAAGAACTGAAGGTGTGGGAAAGGGATGTCAGAGTCATGGAGAAACAGGGGTATAGTAGGGCAGGGAGGCATAAAGACAGGCCACAAAGCAGTAAAAAGTCAGACTTAATTTGTTTCATTGCTAATGAGGCAAGTTGTTACGCTCATGGCAAAGTTCACGGCAGCCCAGACAGATCCTGTGCTGTGGTGCTCTTTGCAACTTCACCTTCTGTCCTGCCGTAGAGAAGTGATGGTCTGCAAGGTACCTGCAATGGGGATGCAACCCCAAGCAGGCAGCTGTTGTGAGAGCGACATGCAGGAAAGTTTTAAGTTGCTTTTTTTCTAATATGTGAAAGACACGTATGAAATTGGAAGGCAGGTCTTTGGGAGAGAAATCTCTCTCTTCCTGCTATTTTATTTCCCCCTTTTTGCTTTCAGGATTGTATTGACTTACTCCTTTTTTGTAGCAGCCAGTGGGATATGGCTTACAAGAGAAGGAAAAAAGATGAGGTTACTATGCTCATTCAGATTAGTCCCTGGAGCAACAGGGTCTAAAATGCTTTTAAAAGAAATCTAAGAACATGACTGGACAGGATTTTTTTTTTTTCTTACAGTCTTCTTAAGAGAGAGATATCCAAGGGTGTGATCTTTTGGTGATGTGGTTAGCTGAGGAAGAACAATTACACAACTAAGCTTACTTCTTCTGGCAATATGCAGAATAATGTACTAAATTAAAATTTGGAAAGGTGACGGGAAGCTCATTTGAACAAATATTCATTAATTAAATTAATGTTGTATGAATTAGTGTCATTAATGCACAATTAAACACCAAATATCACTGTTCATACCCTTTTGCAAACTTATGAACAGTTAAGGTGAAGTTACACAGTCATCAGAAAGTTTGTCTTATAACTTCTTCCCAAGTAAGAAATTGAAGCCCAGGATTTTCTACATTTTCATGTTCAGGCCACACAGTGCTTTACAATTGTCATAATTAAGTAATTTGAAACCGATGTTATCAGTAATGGGTACAAATGTATGTTGCTTTTCTTTAAAAAACAAAACAAAAACAAAAAAAACCCCAAAACTTTGTATTGCTGTTGAGTAAAATAGATTGTTAATCTACTGTGCCATTCATTTCCCAAATAACTTATTAAGGAGGGTAATTTATTAAACATGTGACTGGGAGTCACATCTTTATATTTCGTTTATCTGCCTATAATTTATTTTAATGTAAACAATTAGAATTGTCACAAAACAATGTTAAGCCGCTGCTCTGGCAGTGTGCAACTCTTAAAAAAACCTGTCATCGTCTTTGATTCATCACAGGCTAGAAAAATATTCATTACAGATTTAATCAATTTTAGTATTGCATAAGCCTGGTTAGCATAATGGTAGACTCTTCTTAATAACCTGTCTGATCTCAGTTGTGATGGACAACTTGCATGTTGCCTTCTCATGAGACTGGATAAAAGCAGATAAGTAAAAATGGTTAACTAGCAAGAACTCCCTACCTGATGGACAGAACACAGTTAAGTTAGACTGCACGAAAAAGGAGCCTTTGCCAGCTGCAGACATGATGCTTTCTGCCGGTGCATAAGCTCGCTGGTATTGCGTAGCTGGGAAGCTGACCAAATTGATATTAAGACAAAACTGTATGTTGATTATTTCACTCCATTTTTATTTGATCATAGAATTTGTGTTCAGAAGTAAATGAAACAATTAATGATTAATAGCTTTTGAATGCATCCCTTTAAGAATGTGAATCTGAGAAGTAACATATCATGGAAGGTGGTCATGAAGTGTAGCTATAGTGTAATAATCCTTATCACCTTAGCATAAATGTTTAGAGACAAGTACAATGCTGCCAAGACAGCCCAATAATACAAATTCAGGGTGACTGGATGCCCTTCTAAAAAGATGATGATTTAATACTACTGCAAGTGAAGAAAAATATACACCATTTAAATTCATTAGAAGTGAATTGGGAGGCTCACAGTATGTAAGAAATGAACTAAAATCTATGTAATATGTTTTGTGTAACATGACATTATATTCAACAGACATCAAAAATGCAAAAATAACCTTTAAGGAATGTCTACAAAGGGGTATTTTGAAGATAAAATAAGGAATTAAAGAGAATATGTCTGAACTACACCACAGCTGGCTTTCCTTCTTTCCTTGGAAAGAGTGGCCCATGTGAATGGGACCATGTGATTGGACTCAAACTCTTTTCTATTCTGTTGTTTACAACTATTTTGGATTTGACTGAGGCATATGTCCATGCCAGGTTTTTTCCTTTAATGAAATTAAGGCCTCTGTTTTAAGGATTGTTAACTGTCCAGTTAATGTTCAATCAGTGAACTGTCTTAGTATTTCTTCAAACTTGCCAAGAGCAGAAATATAGAAGGAAAGCAGAAAAAATATTACAGGTTTTTTTGCTTCATAACAATAGTTTAGGGTTCGAGACTGTGAAATATTTTCCTTGAGAAGGGTTGATCATATGTGGCGATTTCCACTTCAGTTGCATTCTTTAAAGCCTCTAAGTAAAACACTAAGTTGAAGGAAGAGGATGAGTGTGAGGGGGAAAGGAGATGGATGTCTGGGGACAAAAAGTAAGCTGCTTTAATATTTCCTTTCATACCACAAAAACCCATTTTGATAGTAACTTTCATAGATCATTATCAAGTTTAGTTTTAAACTTTCTGTCTTGTATTTCTTTAGAGGCACAGAGTTTTTTGGTTGGAAAACAAGATTTAAAGTGATCTTTGAGTGAAAAATTACTACTTGGATAGAAAACAGACTTCTGGGAGTGAGGAAGGAAGTAATGATGATTTTGTTAGGAGCTGCCTTATATTCAGGCTTGTTGAAGCTCATCTGCAGAGCACAGAAAGCATCACTGCAGAGCTGTGGAACCAGGACTGTCTTAAAGGGTTGTATCGCCATGTCCCTGGCTTCATCTGATCTGCTAGGAGAGATCTGGGGAGGGAAGATGAAGCTTTTCTGTGGTGTTATAGGAACCCTCCATGAGATGTAGGCTGTATTAAAAAAAACAAAACAAAACAAAAAACCCCAAAACAACAACAACAAAAAAAAACCCCAAACAACTCCAAACCAAAAAAAAACCACCAAAAAACTCCTCTGCTCTCCTCATTTTTCAATATCACCTTGCTCAAAGGTTGGGTCTAGTCCAGTGAAATGCCCTCTTAGGGGTGAAGCCACATCTTTCTCCCTCTTACAACTCACACTCTTGGTTATCCCTAGAGGCCTATAATAGTATGAGGTTGAGAACTTCATGAATGATGAAAAAGTATAAATGCTAGTGAGTTACACTGGTACTTTTTATACTGAGTTTCCTTTCCATCTGGTGTTTTTCAAGACTTGGGAGAAATCTTCCCCTCTCTGCCCCCCAAACGTCAAATTTAAAAACACCTGCTTTCATTGGAATACTTATGTTCTGATCAGCAAAGCCAGTTTTTAAGCTCATGGGAGCTGAAACTACCCATTCAAAAACCAAAACAAACCTTTGTTCATTTGAACGTGTGGACCGTTGCAGAGTTCAGCGTTTAATGCTTGTTTGGAGGCACTGGGTCGATTTTCCGAGCTTTGCATCACTGAGCGTGACAGCTCCTGAGAGATTAAATAGCTGTTACCATCAGAACTTTAATCAGTTTTTCTTCCATTTCTGCAAGTACAGAGAAGGATAGTTGTACTTGTAAAGTGTCACAAGGATTACACTGCAGCGCTTCCTGGATAAACTTCAGTGCCACTGAAATGAGGGAAACAGTACAAAATAATCTCCTGACAGCTGTCATGTTCCCAGAAGTGTCTGATTAAATCTTCAAATCTGAACACTAGATACCTTGTGGGCACATCCAACCTCTAATATCAGTCACTTCTGCTTCTGTTTCCTTCCATTCTAGTGGTGGAAACGTGATTACTTACTAAACAAAGCAATTAGCAGTTAATTTGCAGTTATTTCCTTCAGTTTTTGTATTTCAATTTTACATGTAAAATTACTTGTAAGAAGTGAGTATTAGGAAGTTAGGGAGAAAACCTGCCTTTGGCTAGTTCCCACTTCTTCAATTGCCACCTAAACTTCATGATTATAGAATTTACTGTGTTTTTTAAAATTATCTGGATTCTTACATGAGTTGTATTGAAACAGCAGGAGAATTTCTCAAATTAGTAAGATTGATACTTGTAATATAGTTATAAAAAGCTTCCAGATATGAAGGGTTGGACATGTTTTTTCCTTTAGGACCCAGAATTAGTTTTATACTTTTTTTTTTAAGAATCTATCTACATGACTTGCAGGTTTTTTTGTTTGTGTTTTTTTTCTTGATTTTTTTTTTCTGTGGATTGAATTTCCCTGTAGTATGAGAACAGACAGTGTTGCATGCATTGAATCTACTTCACTGCACTATGTATTCCTTGTGGAATGACTCAGAAGGAAACAGCAGTCTAGTCTAATGTATATTGACTCTGGATATATGTTGGTTGGGGTTCCCAGTTTATAGACAGGAATACGATATGAGAAAAAATGAAACTCTAGTGAAAAAAGTCATATAAGGAAGAACCTATTCCTGTCAAAACTGATTGTTACTTATTGTCTTTCCACTGAACAGCCATTACAATGGGTATATATAAAAATATAAACATAAATAAAAATAAAGAAATGGGTGTATTTATGTAAGTCCAGGAATTTTAGTCTCACTGTGGTGAGAACACAAAGTGCCAAACAGTCATCTTCCTTATCAGAAGGAAATAAGCGTTTCAAGTTGGGAGGGGGTTAGGGTGAAAAAGAGAGTAAGATGGGCATGGTGAAAAATTTACACTTAATGCCTTTCTTGTATCTTTCTGTCAGCAGAAGCTGCAGAAGGGAAAGCTGTAATTTGCTCCTGTAAAAAGAAAAAAAATATAAAAAGTGTGTAAACTGTGCAATAACTGATCGCACGAGGCTCACTCTATAACTGTATTCTGAATTTCTGTGGAGGCAAAGTACCAGATACCTGGTGTTTATACAAAATACTGAGCAATGCTTGCTCTCTGTCTGGAAACAAACTTCCTCGAAGCAGATATCTCGCATGAAACCCACATGATGTTCTGTGCAGCTGATTGCCTGGGTTTGTTCTAGGTGGACTTGGAGAGCCATTAATTGTGTTGTGGTGGTGACTACATGATGTAATAGGGATCACTTCCATTATGGTATTTATGGCACAAATCTGCAAAGCAGTTTTTAGAAGTAGATGGATCTGTAATGAAACATGTAGAATCAGTTGTATGCACTGAATTAGATGCATTCATTATTATGTCAGAATATTTTGACTAAGGTTTTTTCCCTCTTAATTGTTTGAATTTTAGATACTCTAATTTGAAAGGTGGTGGGACAGATTGAGATATCCAACTGAACCAGATTTACAGTGAATGTAATCTTATAGTTCTTTGAAAATCAGGTTCCTCTTGAGGTACACAAATGAGGGCACCCTAACGTACTAATTTTAAAATTTATGGTTTTATTTTTACAATTTGATTTTGTGCTTCCTTTAGTTAGTTAGTCTTTTTTCCCTTATATTTTCCAAACCCCTGGCCCATACCTGGAGGCAGAGTATGCTGTGTGTGGTTTTACCTAGGTAGTATTCTATTCAAATACAGCAAGACTGTACATTTTGTGGGAGAAGACCTTGATTTTTAAGTGTATCATATTTTCTCAGCTGCCTTGAAGCAAAATGCAATAGCTGGTGTTGTGGCAGAGTTGTGATTTTAAACTCGGAGTTCAGAGGTTAGGGAATTTGTGGAATGTTTGTTTTTCCATGCATAATCTTTTATTCATTCTCAAAGCTAGTCTAGTGTTAATGAGGCCATTTGTATTTAGTACTTTGAATAATTTATGGTGAAATTATAATTCTCTTTCATTTATAATGTTGTTAGTATTGGAAGAAACCCTTTAACTGAGCAGAATTATACCATGATTTAGTGAAGTGGTGCAAAATATTCTTTAGGTGTCTGGTTATAAAATTGGGATAAAGTTGTAATTGGTTTATTGATGGGTCTGTTAAAAAAAAAAAAAAAAAAAAAAAAAAAGCCACTGTGAAACTAATTTTTGTAGGCAAAACCATCCATTGTATCCATTGGAAGCTTGTTACCAAACATGACATTCTGTATTAGCAGTGTCAGTTCACGATGATCAGGTATTCGTATTCTTTTTGTACTAGCATAAATCAGATCATCTTCACAAGTGCCCCAAATCCTACTTTTATTTAAACATAGAACACCCTGATAAACAAAGTGACGTTGCAAAGGAGAAGAGTAGTTGACTGAAGGGACTTGCATTGAGCTGACCAGTGTTAGAACTCAGTTCCTTGTACTGAAATTCTCTAGTGAATGCAAATTTATTCAAGTTACAAGTGTGTCTAACTCTGTTCAAAGATATCCATCAGTAACTATGGTTAATGTAGATATTTTAGATACCTTTGTTTTAGTCTGTCTTATCTGGGGGGAGGGAAGGGGCACAAATTGTTTTTGTTGAGTGTTGATGCTGTTCTGTAGACCTTAGTTTTGATTAAATGAGACTGACAGCAGATATGATGACTTGTAGGTTATCACTTTAACAAAAATATCAACATTTACAGTTAAAGAAGCAGTAGAGAAGAGAAGGTGGAAAAGACCTGTAAGAGAAGAGCCTCCAATTAACATCTGCTTTTCCTTATGTTCTGCTACAAGAAGCAACATGAAAACCCTAATTATCCTCTTTAGGGGATACTTACGTAGATGTAGTCATATACCCATCCCAGTACAGCATGCACAAGCATATTTATGCACATTTGTAGATAAAGGTGTATAATATGTACTTGGAGGAGCCACCCAATCACTTGGATGCCTTAAATACACTTCTGGAGCTGTTCTTCGTTTGATGTAACTCCCTCTAGTAAGCTGATTTATGTAATTTTGAGATTCTTTTGCTGTTGCCTCAGTTATTGTAGCCCTCCTACTCCTTTTGTCAATGGCTTATTAAGTGTTGCACTTTTTAAATTGATACCTGGACTTCTAGAGGGTGCATGCATACCCCATAGACTGAAGTCGTGTAGATGCTGTATGAGGAGACAGCAATATGAGCAGCCCAGAATATCTTATTCAAGAAAGGAAAATTTTACTTGTTTCAAAGGTTGTTTAAGCTTCTGTGCAGATCATAACCCAGCTTTTTAACTTGGCCTGGAACCAAAATGATAATCAGTACAGTATGTTTAGGAAGTGCTGATTATAGCGTATTTGTTAATGGTTTAACTCACACAGAGTTCAGCAGAGCCTCATAATTACTTCAAAGGCTCTGAACCAGACCTTGATGCATGTTCTTATGTTTGAATGGAGCTTGCTTCTGTTCTGCAGAAGTGAGGTCTCTGTGACCTGAAGGCAAAGTTCTGCTGTGGTTATTCATTGTAGTACAGCTGGAAACTCAATCAAGCTTCACTTGGGTTTCTTTTAACTCACTGGACTTTGGAAAATACTTTTTTGTCCCGTTGCAGTGCTTTAGAGGTCAAAGAACCTGACGTCTGAAATGATAATGTCTGTGCTTAATGCAAAGTAATGTCTCTGGAAGAGTCACAAACTCCTTCTAAACAGCTGTATGGCAGTATCCAGCAGTGGATTTTTGCTGTCCAAAGTTAAATTCAAAGTAATGGCTAAAGCTCCAAAGCTGTGTCACATTTTTACAGTCCTTTAGAAAAAGAGTCATAAGCTGTGTGCTTGTGTCAACTGCTCAAGTGCTTTTAGTAAGCTATTACATGCCAGACGTGATTGAAGTTAAAAAAGAGAAATAGACTATCTGGAAGCTGCATGCTGTTATTCCTATTAAAACCAGGCCTGTGTTAGGCAGGGTTTCTTTCAGACGCTGGTGCATTCATGCTGATGCATTAGGAAACTGGTATTTTGTTGCTTTCATCAGAACTAGTTAACAAATCTCTGCAGTTGTCATACTGTTTCAGAATTAAAAAATGGCTTATTATGACTTTATTTTTTAATAAATGTGGTTTTTAATTTCTAGTGCATTCCTGGAAATGGTTTTTGAAGACTATGCTAATAAATGGAAAATAAGCTGTAGAAACTAATTTAAGCCAAATATAATAAGGTATTAACAGAACATTTACGCCAGTGTATAAGTACATTCCTATTAAATGATTGACAGAAACCTGGTTTTGTCTGTTAGATTATTTATTTTTTGAGTGGGAAAACTGTTATTTTTCAATTAGGTGATGCTTTTTGTACTGAAGTATTAAGTTGTATGTGGAGGTATTAGGAAATTAGTCAGTCCTGAAAAATTTTACAAAATAATTCTCACTTCAAAAAAATCCCAAAGTAAGAAACATATTTAATGAGATGTGTTATTGATGTCTGTATGTCAAATGCAGTGTGTGAACTTCAGTAAAGGTAAAGCAATTGACCATAATCTTATCATTTAGATTGGTTTGTTTATAGATGAGTAAATTTCACTTGAGGTAGCAGCTTGGATCAAATTACTATAAAGTACAAGTTAAACTGGCTTGCTCTGTGGGGAATCGGTGCCAAAAGAGTTTATGCTTGAAAAATGCTTAGATTAACTCAATACATATGCCCTAGAAAAGCTTATACATAGTTTTTCATGCATACTTCCTATCTCCATAATACAATCTCAGTATTTCTGTGTCTTATTAACATTAAATTCCCACCACACATTATATTAAATCTTAAGTAGTTACTCAGAAGCGATAGTGAAACTCCTATACTTATCATTTTTTAGCACTATAAAAAGAACACTGAAAAATTTTTGTTGTCTCCTGTTTGTGGTTTCAGTTTATGTTGGTGACTGCTTACTGGTGAAAAGGTGGTATAGGAGATCTTGGTCAAGCATTATACTTGGACTTTTCAAACGTTAAACCTCTCCCTGGTTTAATGTTGCTTTTTCCTCTCACTACTAGAACACTTAAAAGTGTAAACTAGGAAAGGAGTAACAGTTAGAAGTGTAAGCTGAGATATGGATGTATTGATCTGAGGAGGTATTTTTCCAATAAATTTAGGGAAAATTACTTTAGCTTTCCAAAATTCTGAGATCTTCTGGAATGTGCATTCTGTTCCCCTACCGAATACGTTCCATCCCCCGTCCCTCGCTGGGAGAGGTACCACTGTTTCTGAAATGAGTTGTCAGGTTTGTCATGCAATAGAAATAAAGGAAGATAGCATTTTTAGCCATAGCAGGTTGAGAGGTGCTACTGGCTTGTCAAGGGAGAAATACCTGTTGAAGCTGAGTGAATGAAGACAGGTGTTAAAGCAAAACATTGCTGGCATGGGAGATATGAGACTACACTGACCATGAAAAAACATAGTCTAGAGGTTAAGATGTAGTTTCTTAGTAGAAGGATGTGATTCTGAAGCACCATTCTGGTTCAAGCAAGGCAGACTTAACCTACCTATTTTTCACATGGAAGTAGCTTGTTTGATGAGTGTAGTTACCTGTTATAGCAAAGGACCACTCACTGTGGGCCAGGAGAATCTTCCGAGACCTCTTGTCTTATGAGAGTGTGGTTTTGGCCAATGGTCCTCACACTCCTCAATTCAGTCTCTGAATTTACATACAGTTCCTCTTGGTAAAGTGGTTATTTGGTTTTACATCTTTTTCTCTCATAGTTTGAATTTATGCTGAAGGGAAACTTTTATTTCTCTTACGCTTACATCCCTGTCATTTTTCTTCACTATCTATGCCTGGCAATGGACTGTTTACTGGATGGTATAAATAAATCAAGGGCTGTAATTGTCTACAGGGAACCTTGTGAGAATAGCTTTACTACTGATTTGCAGTAGCAGCCTCTTCTCCGCCAGAAAAAGCCAGCAGAGGGAGGTACCGTTGCATTTGCCAAACAAGACATCACCCGTCTTGCCACCGGGAAGAAATGCCAACTGGGAAGTACTTCTGCGGGGCCTCGGCAGTCATGATAACCGATTTTTGCTGTCTGTCATTCAGTGTTCATTGCATGTACCAGTTCTCATGAGGGTGTTTAATTATTGCTATGGCAGCATGTTCAGCCTAAGGCTTGAGCTCCCAGAAGCACATAGTGATTTGGGTATTTCTTTGTAACATAAATTTTAAGGGAAAAGAGAGAAGAAAAGGGTTCCTTTTTGGTTTTCTGTTATTTTGAACTTAGTTTGTCTTCTCCTAGTGTTTTTGGAAACTCATAAAATAACTTAAAAGGCCTTCTATATGTCACTGCACATTTCATTTGATATATTTTTGCAGGGAATATTTAGAGTCACTAATTTGTCCTAGATTTTATATGAATCCAATTAATTCAGGTCACAGAGCAAGAAATAGAACTGACTAGAAAAGTCAGTTTCAAACATTATCTTGACATGTTGCTACAAGCCTGTGGCTGTTCTATGGGAAGAATGGGAAGAAAAGTAGAGCAGGAAAATGCTACTAGAATGTTTAGCTAATGACTGCTATTATAAATAATTATTATTAAGATTCCTTAAACATTGTTTTTAACCATTTTGTTTTCACCTCTAATGGAAACTTTGAATGCTTTCCTCCTACACAAAAGTGAATGTTTCTATGAAAATTTCAGCAAAACCAACAAAAAGTGTTTTCCAGAAATAGAACGGGGAATACATTCTATTCCAACTCCGATATCATTTCATTGCATCAGAGAGAAAGAAAAAAAGAGAGATTGAAAGATGGTAGTATCTTTGCTACGGAGGTGTGAAAGCTACTTTTGGTTTGGGTGAGCTACAGTTGTTTGAAGACTTGCATAAATGTGATTTATATTTCATCCAAAGATGATGAGACAGTAGGCTGCTGCAGTATGTTATTTGCATGTAGCTGAGGTACCTGTGATTCATGCCCACAAGTAAGGCTTCAGCTGCTCTGGAACACAAGCCATTAAAGGTGTCTGTGGAAATAACATCACTGACTGCACTGGTTATTTTATCATGCCCTAGTGAGCAAAAAGTGAGCACTGAATAAAGCTGTCTTACAGGTAGGCCAAATGGACAAAGGTGGGTGCTGACTGATCCCTCTGCTGTGGTCTCATTTAGCACAGGAGCTAGCAAATGATGAAATCTGACATATTTGTTTTTTATGTTTGTTTGATTTTTTTTTTTTTCTGTAGCTGTAAAAGATACATTTAATTGGGTTGGATGTGACTTCTTAATAAATGTGAAATCCTTGCTTTCTTTTGTGCTTACATGGACCTCAATACCAGCAAGGTGTAAAGTATAAACTGCGAGTAGGCACTCGCTGAAATAACCTTAGCCACCTAAATAGCTTTTGTGGAGTTGATATGGCCCCTGCTGAGGAGTACAGTGACCAAAGAGGGTGTATGGTATTGACTGTAAACTGTTCTCATGTTCAATCTGCTTTGCTATAGGTAATAATACAGTGAGAGCAAATAACCCAAGCCAATAGCACATGGAGATAAAGAATGGGAACTTATTACAGATAAATGTAATTGCACATTTCATGCTTTGCTTTTTGTAAACAGTCTGTCAAGTCAAACACTAAAATACATTAATTAAACACCAGTTTCCCACAGAACTCAGTAACTTTTATTAGCAGCCCTTCATATGTTGATACCATTATCCAGGTTGCTCACAGTCCAGTGCGGATCAGCATTTGGCAGTTGAGTCGAGCTGTGATTACTTGAATTGATGAACTCCACAGACTGGCAGTGGGAAGCAGAGCATGCCCCGTGGCTGTGGTCTGACTGCTGTGTTACTTCACCAGGCCTCTAGCAATTAAGTCCAGTCATGCTGAAGAACAGTGTCTCCTTTAACTGCATGGTAACTCTTCAGGCTTTGGGCATCTCTGACCACGTCCATCAAAGACTGTGCTTTTGTGATAATTTGATGAGCTCCTGAAGAGCTTCCTAAAGCAAGGGAAACAAAACATTACCTAGTCTAGTAGAGCAGGAGTGTTTAGGCGAGAGGCATGTTGTTATTCAGAAAACATACTCTGTTTTTGATACCTTTGTCTAAATCAATGCTAAACTGGAAGGTTTGAAATGGAAAGTACAGATAACAATATTCACTAAATGTTTAATCCAGAAAATATCCAGCAAAAGTAATTTTCAAATAGTCTTGCAGAACCAGGATCTTTGTCTGTCTGTATGTCTGTACAGTGTGTGAGCATATCATACCCTGTATAATCATGAGATTTAAGACACTTTTATAAAGGTTATATATATTAATAGTTAAAGCCACTTTTGACATTTAATTTAGGAGCATCTTTGTGGGGAGCTAAGTTTTTACACACTCAGTGGAAAGAAGGAGCTGCCTCTAAAGGGCACCTGACTTAGGTGACTAAAATAATCTGAGGTACCTGATGCGATACTACCTGTTCGTCATAGAATGGTTAGGATTGGAAGGGACCTTAAAGATCATCTAGTTCCAACTCCCCTGCCATCAGCAGGGACACCTTCCACTAGACCAGGTTGCTCAAAACCTCATCCAACCTGGCCTCAGGTTAAAACCTCACTGTGTCCAAATGATATCACACTTGTCTACAACCTCTGTAGAGTCCTCTCCTCCCTGTTTTGTCACTTGATTGTGCCAGTTTTCTCTTGCTTTTGTTTTCTGTATGAAAATCTCTCATATTTATCTTTTGACAGATAATGCTTTATTTTGCCTTTAGCTTGTTTTCATATAATCTCTTCCATACTGGTTTTGTTAATATTGCTGTACTTAAAATATATACTGTCTCCCCAGGGCATTGGCTGTATCTACTTTGCAAGTAATATTGTGTATATAATTCCACTGAATTGCATTTATATCTGCCAATCAAAATTCATGACTGTACAGTTGCTGCCTTGTAACTACACATTTCATTTTTCATTATGAAACTTTTGACAATGTAACTGGCAGCCTGTAATCAGCTGGCGTGCAGGATTTTGAAGTGCTGGGGCTGTGAGAAATAATCTGTGAAGACACAGCATAGCTTGGCTTGTTTTGGTGACTGTGGTAGAATCACAGGATGGTGAAGGGTTGAGAAGGTAGACGTGGAGCAGCCACATGGAATGTAGGTAAATTGGTTATTTTTTGAAGTAATACTCAAAGCTCAGAAATGTGTACCACCAAGAACAATTTCAGGGATTAAAAGAGCATAACACCAAAGTAGTAATAATTTAGACAATAGGAACTGGATGACCAGGCATGGGTTTACAAGTGAGATATGAAGGAGGAGAAAACTTACTCTCCATGTGCTACCAGGCCATGGTAGGGAGTGCATCCATGGTCTCTCTGTGCTCCTTCCCCTCTGGACCATCCTGAGGGTGGTACGCATATATGCAGCTTAATAACTACTGAAAGATTTAATTAAGATGTAACCACTTTGTTCTACTCTTAGTTAATCAAATTATGTCTTTAAATTTCTTCAAAGTCAGGTAGAATCACCTTTTATGAAACCATGGTTTTGTCAGAAGCAGGTATTTTGGCTCCAAAAGATTAATCCGGGTAGTTTATTTTTGTCTTGTGTGTTTTGCAGGCAGTCAGACTATGTACAGTTGAATGTTCTCAACTGGTCTTAAACTCTAATTTTAAAATGCTCCAAATGAAATTGTCTTTATCTTTTTTCATTTAAGAGATGAAAATGTTCAGTTAAACTGAATGGTCCTCTGTTTCTGATGCTTTATGTTCATGTTCTTGCGCACAGTTTTACAAAGAGCCAAGGCAGGCACGCAGAGAGGGCGGGTGCTTTATTAAGAGGTGAATTGTTGCACAGAAGAACAACAGAGAGCTGGGCTGGGGCTTTCTTCAGCAGGACAAACTGGCCTATGTTGTTTCCAAAAGAGTTGCCCATGTAAAATTAATCTGCAAGAATATTAGCATATTAATACTACAGTTTATGAACCGATACTCTTGCTGAATAACTTTCCATAACTAATGCCAACACATTGAATGGTTTTTGATACTCCTATTAAAAAAACCCCATACTTCTGAAATGTGATTTTATCAAATAGTTGGTGTATTATTAGATCAATGAAGTCAGTTACATATTCCAAATATAATAGTATGTAAATTAAACTAAAAGTTAATTTGGTATTTTCCCTGAGCAACAAAACCATGTTCTGATAGATATTGCATTTTAATTTTCTTCTATTTCATCATATTATATTTTCTTTCTCCTGCTACTTCCTATAAACAGTATAATTTCATAGTGCTGACAGGCTATATACTAAATACTACAGTGAAACAGGAAGAACTGTATTATTTTGTATATACTGACAAATCTCTATGGTTAATGTGTGTTCAGTAAAGTTAAAATAGCAAATGTTATTAAACAAGGGGAAAAACACAATGAAAATTACTAATTTTTTTTCTTTGACAGTGTTATGCACTTTTACTGAAATAAGAAAGAAGGGGAAAACTACAGCATAAAAGTAAAATAGCAATTAAGATATTTGTTTCAGTGCAGCCTCAAATTATAAGAAAGCCTATTTCTTTTTTGGGGCAGTGGAGAGAGAGTATTAAATACTGTTCTCTGTTTTCAATTAAACAGCAGTATTAAAGATAAAATAAAAGTTTAAGTGTTAATAATTTTTCCCTCTTGAGCCAAATGTCCTCCCACATTTTCAAAGTAATATACTCAAAGGAGGAGTTAAAAAAATAACCAGCTGGGGTTTTTTTACCTCCATTTTACAGAACTGCAATATTGTACTTTGTCGGGGATCTTACAAATGTCTATAAATATCTGAAATGTGGGGGCCAAATGGATGGGGCCAGGCTCTTTTTGGTGGTGCCCAGTGACAGGACAAGGGGCAATGGGCAAAAACTGGAACACCAGAAGTTCCAGAAAAACTTAAGGAAAAAATTATTTACTGTGAAGGTGACGGAACACTGGGACAGGCTGCCCAGAGAGGTTGTGGAGTCTCCATCTCTGGAGATGTTCAAAATCCACCTGGATGCTTTCCTGTGCAACCTGGTGTAGGGAACCTGCTTTGGCAGGTGGGTTGGACTAGATGATCTCCAGAGGTCCCTTCCAACCCCTACCATTCTGTGATTCTGTAACAAACTACATAAATCAAATTTGAAAAAAACACTTTGAGGGCCTTTACCTAGAGATCTTTTATTCTACATTGCCTGTTGTCCATATCCACAGGAGTGTTGATTGGGATGGAAAGCACCTATCCCCTTGTGTCGGTGGATGGTTTATGTTTGAGGAACCTCAGCTGGTTGCCTGGTTTTTGCTTGTGCTGTACGGTTGCATTATCACTTTAATGCTGTCAACCTCCTTAGGGCTGGAAGGATCCAAAAGCAGCAGTTGTCTACCTCTGGAGGAGCATCACTAGGCTGTGCCTTTGGTGCCCATAACAGCTAATGAGCCAAATGGCCTCCTTGTGCGGGCTTTGTTGAGAGAGTGTGTTGACCGGGGCGGTCGCCTCCAGGACAGCAGTCCTTCCTGCCTGTCTCTGGCTCAGGGCTGCCTCTTTCCTGTTGCAACTCTAGGCCTGCCTTTCCCAGCTCTCCCAGCTGTAGCCAGTGACCGTGGGACGTTTGTACCCCTGACCGTGGCCACCAAGCTGGGCCCTGGAGTTGGTGGTTGTGGCTGTTACTCCCCCGCTTCAGGTCCCCCTCAGGGCGGAGGCGTTTGGTGCCAGGCTGCAGGCGCACAGCAGGTCCTGCTCTCAAGGCGGCTGCGGTCAGCATATGGCTGGCCAGAGGAAAAGCTGCCGGCCCTGGCTGGTGTCCTCTTGCTGGCTGAGGCCATGCTGCCCTGTGGGCAGGGGCCTGGCCATCTCCTGCCGTGACAGAGCGTGCCTCTTCCCTCTGAAACCCTGGCACTGCCGGGGAGCCGAACGGCTGTAACCGCCCCTGTCAGAAACTGGGGCGGACAGAGCACCACTTGCTTGTATGCTCCCCTTCGTACCACTGGGGAGAAATTTTCTACGATTTGAAAATGTAAAAACGTAAAAAACCTAGGGAGTTGGTTTGTTTGTTTGGTTGGGGGCTTTTTACGTTTTTAGCTAAAAATGTAAAAAGTTTGTATGTCTAATAAATCAATCCAGATTTTTGCCACTCTCTGGCTCTCAAAGCACCTCAAAATACTTCATTAAATTCAAGCCATCATTAAAAATTCTACTTTTGATAGACACTAGAAGTCAGGAAATCTTAAGGCAAGGGAGAGCTTTTCTCTTTTGAAAATAAGAGAAGGGATGGGTGTCCAGATCAGTTTTATCATTAGCACTGCCTCACATCTTTACCCGCTGAATCATTGCTACAGCAACATAATATATAATTATATGTATTTCCAAGTGTCAAGGCTTCTTGTTTAAAGCTTAACTTGGTTTTAAATCCCCGTGGAAAGGGAAGGCTTTAAAAATACTTAATAAATTCTAATCTTAATCATATTCATCATTATGAAAATTTAAAATAGGTTGAAATACTTAAGGTGAGTGAAATGAAAAAACTAATAAAGGGCATGAAACACACTGGAGAAATGGAAAAATAATTGCTAAAGATTAAGAAATCTGAAATGGCCAAACATGAAAAAGCCTTAGTTTCCAATAAGCTTTTATTTTAAAGTTTTGCAATAACTGGATAATATAAAAGGAGATTTTAAAAATGAATTGAATGTTAAGTGCAGCAGAATGGCAAGAAATATTTAAATACATTAAAACTTAAACTAGCCTTGTCTTTGGGCTTCAAGTATGATTTAGGCCTTGTCAGTTCTTGAGACAGGTACTTCATCTGTTAGCAAGGAGGCAATACTACTATTGTTTTTGCTATTAATAATACGAATTATCATTGTGATAGTAGTAGTTTTTATAAGCATTGCTTAGGAGTAACAAGGTACTATGGCTAAAGATACCAGCTTGCTCAGTCTTGTACAGGCAGAACAATAAGTTTTTTCTCTTCCAAAGAATGTGTAATCTAAACATGAAAGGAAGGACTTCTTAAAATGTTTTAATAAAAAATTATAAAGATGCAATCAAAATGTTTGGCTTCTATTGTATCCTCCTTTTTTTTTCTGCTAGTGATTGAAAGATGTTTTTCTGTGAATATTGCCTGACTGTTGGAACATATTTGAGAAGGTTTTTTGAGAGATGTAGAGACCTCTAAGTCTAAGTTCCCAAAGAACTTTAGGGAAATTGACTTTTTGTGTAGTGTAGTGAACTAGGATTGTTTGAATGGTGCACTTCACAATGTAGTCTGTGGGAGAAAATTGAATGAAATATTAAAAAAATTGAATCTAGTAATTTTATTTTTATTTTAGGGATTACTTACCTTGACCATGCGGGTTCAGCACTTTTCCCAGAGAGTCTACTTAAAGCTTTTACTGATGACCTCAGAAGCAATGTTTATGGTAAGTGTAAAACAGCGTTCCCATTAGTCTTCTCAAGTTTCCATCTAATTAGATCGAAACCGTGCCTCATGAGTTGAGAAGCATACTTCTGAAAAATTTTATAACTCTGTTACAGAGTGGTTGGAACGACAGTGATTTTACAAAGGAGTCATAGTCCCTTGTGTCAGCCCTAGCTTTTTTCTTTGGTGGCCAAGGAAATGTCTGTGGTGGTGAAGAAGAAAAATCAAAGGTAGCATGACTCTCTTTCCCAGGGGTTAGAGCACTGTGCTGAGGATAAACAAATACAATACAACTCTGAGCACTGTTTGATCAGTCTTTTTTTTTCCACACAAAATGCAAAACCAATTTCTTATGCAAGGACTAGAATCCAGAACTACTCCCCTTCTTGGTGAAAGTCATCACAGGGAGCTTACACTGTAGCTCAGTAGAAGTGTGTTACTCAGAAAAAAGCTTAGCTCAAAGATCCAGGTTAATTTAGGCAGGGAATAGGCGCTATACCCCTCCCAGACTATTAGACTTAGGTGCATACTCAGAAAAAAGGATGTGTATTGCCAAAGCAATTTTGCACATAAGAATGTGAGAAAAAATATCTACAGAATTGTGGAGTTTTAGCTATTGCAGCTGTGGACGTGGGCACTCCAACACCACCTACAAGTACTTTGTCCCCAGATCCTCCACTTAAACTTTTCATCTCTTTCAATCATTATTACCTAGCCGAGAACTGTGCACTGAATATGCTTTTATACAAAGGCAGCAGCGTCCATTGTTTAGGAAATATTGTTACTGTGTGAGACAACATACATTAGTGATTCATGCTCAACCAGAAAAAAAAAAATATGCTGCACAGTATTATCTATATATACTGTGAGTAGTCCAACTGAAATAATCAAAATTTCTTTTTGTGTGTGACTATCTGTGGGCTGTGTGTCCTTCTTACTAGTTTTATGCCTTTCTTGTGCTCACTGATACATAGAGCAAAGTTAATCCTCATTTGGGAACTAGGTACCCCTGCTTTAAAAGAAAACTGTGTTCATGCAAGTACTGACACACTTGTGCTTATCACCTGGGTGAGCCATTTGAGAATTCTGGGTAGTTTCCATTTTCAGTGTGCCATCATATTTGTCAGTTCCCTCTGTCTTGTTTACTGAATCTGGCGAGGCCAGGACCCAGAGCGTGATTTAAGTTCCTCTGTAAAATAGATGTTGTTCTTTATAGGGATAGGTTTTATTGCTGTTACTACAACATGCATTGATTTGATTCAAAATCTCCTGTTCAAGTGCATGCCAGTGATATTAAAATTAATGTTATGTCGCTACAGCCATTGTCAAGTGAAATGTATGCCCTCTGACCTTAGTTACTTCAAACAACATAGTACTCAACCCTTACAATAAGTACCATCTGTAGTGGAAAAAAATTAAATTTGTGAATCAATTGAGTCCTTGTGAATAGAAATAGCAGTGCTGCCAGTTTGGAGAAGATTTGCATGGTACCTTTAATGCTAAGGGAGAACAAATTGTATCTTTTTTTAATAATGCTTTCATCTAAAATGATAATGAGAGCTTTAGTATGGTGAAATATCTTTTTTTCTTTTTTTTCAGTTACATCTCCATTACTCTGAGGCCAGTAACTGTTGTATAAAAAGAGTTCACTCAACAGACACAGATTTGAGTGAAGGGGGAATTTGACTTGCAGGTTTTTTTATTTTCTTGGTGATAATCCACAAGCCCAAAGAGCTGCAGTTTAGCTGTTGCATGTGTAAATGAGGGGAAGGACTGTAAGTGAGATTCTCACTTCTAAATTGAGAATATTTGAATTGGAAATTACAGAAATACAACATCAGACATGAAAAATCTAGGTACTAGATTTTGGGTTTGAGCTCTAAATTTATCATTCTTTTTAACACTCTCACTCAATGACTTTCAGCAGGGTGATTTTGAAATTTCAAAAGGAGAGTAGCCAGTATTGTAGCCTGCTGCAAAAGCTGTATTAATATGGCAGTTTTTTCTTGTTCTCTTTCCAAACTGTTTAGGTATGTTCTTTAAGCAGTTATGAATAGGAAAGTGTGCTTTACCTGTGTGGATATTGCTGTAATATTTTTTGCTCAAGAAGATAAATTAGTGCCCTTGTTAAGTGCTTTCTTAATTGTTAATACGTGCCTCTGCTGAGCTGTGCTAAGGTGGCTACTAATTTTGCAATAAAATTTATATTTGCATGAGCTACTTGAATATCAGACACAAAAAACTCCAGGGTTAGTCCTGGTGTCCAATCATCAATGTTTATTACCTTCACATGCTGTCTCTTCTAAATTGCTTCTTGGCTACTGTGCAAATGCATTATGAATGTACATTCTATCTGTAGTTTTTCCTAGTACATTTGTGCATATGCAGTTGCTTCTTCAAGGGAGCTGCCTAAGTATTAGTAAGAGATCAAGCTTGAAGTTTCAAGATCTGTCATAATTGCTTTCTTCTGTTATATATCCTTTCTTTTGACTAACTACTCTAAGGAGCTTCAGGGCACTGCTGTGAAGTATACGTTAAATCTTTGTCATCTGTTCAGGCTAGCTTGGTGTAATATTTTGATAAAAGCAAAAATTAATAGCAAGATGGTGATTAATGATTAACTTCTATATCTCTATTGTCTCCTAGGCAACCCTCATAGTCAGAATATCAGCAGCAAGCTGACATATGACACAATTGAGCATGTCCGATACAGGTAGAATAATTTTTCTTTCACATGTTTTGATGCACTTCATGGTTTTCATTTTGATTAGGCCTGTGCTGTTTTGATGACTTTGATGTGATGTTATTTTCCGAGTGTCATCTGTCACATCTAAAGAAGACAACTCATTTTTAAAATACAAGGTACTTGAACAGTCAAGTGTTTGACAAAATCTGTTCTTTTTCTCCCAGATGACCCAATTCTCAAAGTCCTGTAGTTAAATCAGTGCTGTAATACAAGTCCGTAGTTTTAATTAAGAAATAGAAGTTGGAATCTCAAAAGTGATTATTAGTAAGATGGTATGGAAAGATAGTAAGGTGGAACTAAGTGCAAGGACACGGCTAAAATTCAGATGAAATTAAATAGGGCATATGGCTTGTGAGAATTTATAAAAAGCTTATGGGAATGTATACGTTGTTTTACAGCAGGTAGTTCTGTTGGAGTAATAAAATACCTTTTAAAGTAGTTTTAGTATAATTTTTAAGAGCGAAAAGAAAAGAAAAAAGGTAAAATTGAGTGCTGGGGCTTCTGGGTATGACCATGAAAGTGAACTGAATTTCTAAATAAGATATCCCCCTGAAAGTTCAGACTGGAGTGTGCTGAAAGTACACTTCTTGCCATTTGTTTACACTGTAAAGAAATATCCAAATAAGTGGGTTATTGCTTTTAGGGGTTTGTTTTAGGTAACTCTTGATATTTTATAAAATAACATCTTTATTGGAGAACATGTATGCTTTGAGTTTGCCTGCTTTTAATGGCACTCTTTGTGCAAGGAAAGAAACATCATGGAGTTCTCTTTGTTTTATCATCTTCCTTAAAAACAAAGATTTCTCCAAGACATATCACAAAATTCAGATTAATGGGAGTGGAGCTATAGCGTTGTAATGTTCATAGTTGAAATGAAGGAAATCTGCCTGTCCTGGTTTTGCTACGATAGAGTTAATTTTCTTCTTAGCAGTTGAAATAGCTGTATTTTAGTTTCAGTGTAGGATTTATTATAAGAATGTTGATAAAACCACCACACTACCTTATACCTTTCTGCTGCTTTTTCTCTGACTTTATGAGGTTGTAAAAAAACAAAATTTCTAGCTGGAAGATGCTGCTGGCTGTAACCTGTCTCCCCACCCCACCACCAACTTTCTGGAGAAAGTATTTATTTTAGCTTCTTCTTTGTTACACTGTGCAGGATGACAACAAATTAATGTAGGGCCAAATGAAATGAAAGAGATTATCCATGAGGAATAGCTATTTTCAAAAGCAGACACCTGTAGCCAGGTACAGCAGTACCTACAGCCCAGCAGAGTCTCCTGAGCATACCTGTGTGCTCACCTGCAGCGCTAGCATTCTGGTTTACATTTACTCTCAGTGATATTTTAATGTTGCCGTTTAATCATTCTTCTTATGAAGGCACAGTAGAAAGTGTAGCTGTTTCTAGAATAATTAGTATTTTACTCTCTGTTCTTCAATGTTAGGGAGTAAGGAAATAAACTTCCACTGTGTAACTTTATATAGGTTATTTTAAAAGAGCCAACATCTTCAGCTTGTTTTATTTTGAATCCTGCTTTAAGACAGCATGAAACTCTCCCAGCAGGATAGGAGATGACAAGAATCATACCAATGTTTGTATTTTTTTTTTTTTATTCTGGAGGAAAAAAAAAGCCCTCTGCATCCAAATGAACATTTTCAGTATTACACTTAACAGAATTTGTCATCTACCCCTACAGAAAATCAGCCATTATTCCCCAATAAAAATTTAAAAAGCATAGTCATCAAAAAGGCTTAGTCATAAAAAATCAGGAAGAAAATGCCCCCAAAACACTGTTAGTAAGTCAGCTATCTAAAAGGTAATAAAAGTATATTAAAAATCTATACTTCTATGCCATTGCAGCTAATCAAAATAACCAATATGACAAGAGAGGGAGAGAGCCAGCTCTGTCCTGCATCACAGTGCATAGACTGGATTTCCTTAGTGAAAGAATAATTCAGCAGGTAGTTTAAGAAATCTTCCACTGCCTGTACATTTAATAATAAGTGTTAGTAGCTCCAAAAGAAACCCAAAAAATTTATATCCCAAATATGTTTGTATTTCAGCTTTAGTTCATTTGGATTCTTTATCAGTTTATCAATACTGCTCATGCCATCTGCAAAATCTTCTATCTATAACTTCTTTTTAAACTGACAGGCTGGCAAGGGCTGGAGATTTTGAAATGCTAAAATTTCTTAATGCTACCTTTCTTAGGGCTCAATTTTCAGTGACTTGAAATAAAAATTTTAACCATTATGCCTGAAAATTTTGCTGTAGTAGTTTATCTGAAATAATGTTCCCTTTAAATTTAAGTTAATGTATTGCATCCGTGTCTAAAAACATGAACATTACTCGTCCAAGACTATGACTTTTTTTTAAAAAAATGACATTTTCAGATGAGATGGCACAAGCAACTGATTAAAAATAAACAGAAAGCTTAATTTCTGGTTTATGTTTGTTAATATTGGTGATAACAGCATCAGAATAGACTTTCTTAATCTAGCAGCGTACACTCTTCCACAGTAAAAAGCTATATGATTTGGTTTTGCCATCATATTTGCTTGACAGACAGAAACCACTCTTAGAACATGGATTTGAATGTTTGCGATAATTTACAAAATTAAAAAAATCAAAATAACTTACCTCTTGACCAAGTCTAGTGCAGAAAGAGTAAAAATAACTGTTTTATTGGTTAAAACATTGCTTCTCTTTACTTGAAAGGAACGGCTAAGAGATTTTTAAAATTGTACGTATCTCTACATTAACCATGAGTGATGCTGAGAAGAGGAAGCAAGAACTGTGATAAACCTTACCTAGATATATTGAATGTATGCATCAAAAGATTGTTGATCCTTTTTATGACTTTGCTTACGGATGTACAGGAATGCCATTGCTTCACTTCCATACAACTGAAAAACATTAGTGCAATATCTCCTTACAATAATGCAGAGATGATGTAACTCAGAATTTCATTACATTGAGTATTAAAAAACTGTTTTCCCATATGCACACGTTTTGAAATACTAGCTTTCCGAATATCTTAAAACATGGTCTTTGTAGATTTTACACTTGCAATATCAAATAGTGGAGCACTGTCTTCTAACCAGAGCCAGATTGAAGTTTTAGCGTTGTTTTATATTTGTGGTGTGTTTAAGATACACAGCAGGATGCTTTTTTATTTAAACACGGTGTTGTTGAATGTAATAGTTTTGATGTCCTTGAGCTTTCAGGTACTATGAAATGATAAACTTAAGTATACTTTTGGAATTCAAATATATATTAAAAAAACCCCAAGAAATTTCAGCTGAGACTTCAGCACCAGGCATCTCCTAGACTGTGGCAATGTGTGTATTATAGAATTTTCTCACTGGAGCTAAAAGGATTTGGCATTGAGCTAAATGGGATAAAGTTTAAATATAGAACTAAAACATGTATTTCTATGAAGGCCTCTCTCAGAATATGCTAAGTGAACTATAAGAGGAGAATAACCTCTATGGCCTGCACGTATGAATGGAAAAAAGTGCAGCAGACATGCCGAAAATGAGTGTAAATGGCTTAGTATTTTAAAAAAAAATATTTGCTTCTGTTGTAAAACAGAGGTGGTACTAGATTTTGCTAAGGAAGCTCTCTTGTAAGTGCTGCTTATAGTTTCATTTACATTGTATTTGTAGACAACATTTAATAATAGCAAGGTAAAGCTTTACGTTCCTTCTATAAGTGTTATACCTTGCTTATGAAATGTTTCCATTCCAAGTCTTTTTTTTAATTTATCACATGTTCTGAAATGGTGCTATGTGCAAGAAGATAAGAATTTTTTCTTTATTTCCAGGTTTAAGCAGTTTTGTGTCTGAAAACAGTAATGTTAGAACTGATACATACATGAAAATTGGTTGACCTTTCCTACACAGTAAGAAATAGTAGATACAGTATCTGCTTAGTATTGATTTGTCCTTTGCAAAGGTCATCGATGGGAGACTGTATGGATGAGTGACATCTGAGTACTGTGTCCTGTCCTCCTTAATGATACCTATCAACTTGAAAACCTTGTTTCCAAACTAGGATGGTTCAGCCCTTTTGCGTGCCTCTTTTGTAATGCCATTTGCAAATGCTGCTTTTCCTGACCTTGCTGCTCAGCTGCCAGGGGAAGTCTGAAATACCACAGTTGAAGTCTAGCAAAAGGAAACTGTTCACTGGGATGACTCAGTACATGGCAAAAGGGAGAAGCATTAGAAGATAATTAGGAATAATGGATAGGTTTTTTGGAAGAGCTTGGTAATAGGCAAGAAAAGTGAGCTTTTTCCTCACGGTTCAGGAAATTATTTTAAGTAGGTGTGCGATGAAACACTCTTGGTATGCCCACAGTGAGCTGGCTGATATCCCAGCTCTGTGCTCTGTTATGCACTGAGCGACAACAGAACAATGGATTTGGTACAAATGCTTCTTGTTTTCTCCTTGGCCACACTGAGCCTGTAACTGTGGGAGCCTTTTTTTTTTTTTTTTTTCTTCTTAGCTCTAAAATAAAAAAGCTAGTGGGATGGATAGTAAACTTAAAATGAAGACCAAGAACTCCATTTTATAAATAGTTGTTTCTAGGAGTCAATCCATTACTTTTGGTGGATTTACTATTTGCCATCCTATGCAAGGTAGTAAAAAGCTTCTGGACAGGGTAACAGGTGCTGTTACTTTTGAATGAGTTAGGAGACTGGTTTAAGAAGCAGCTAAATCACTCTGTTTTACTTTGGAATTTTGATCCTGGACTTTAATCTCTGCTTTAATAAATTAATTAACCATTAACTTGATAAACTGAAGCTTTGGAAAGGAATTTGCTCGTACTGTCTGCTATTCTTCTGGTAGCCAGCTTTATAGCTTTATGGTTTGTATGAAGAGATTGCAGTGAATAAAATTTGTACATTCATGGTCATGTTCTTTGAGTAATCTTTGTTGCAAAGTGAGAGAAACCTAGAATGCTTCATTTATTGAAAGAAATAAATATTTCAGTAAAATAAATTAAAATCTGGAGGTCAAGATTGCTAGTTTATGAACTCAAAGGATGAAATGCTGCTGGGCAGTTCTGAGTTTAATTCTTATGGGTGGTTAGAGCATATTTTGCAAAGAAATATGAAAAAGGGTGGATATGACCTTTAATTTTTTTCCTTCCCAGTTCAGGAAAAAACTTCAGGAATCTGCCTTTATAATGCCTCTGCTACAAAGAAGCAATGGTGTTTAAAGTGATCTTGCTTTGCCATTGCTCTCTAAATAACAGTCAGTGTAGGGAGAGTGGTACAGGCTTACTTGGATTCAGGCCACCATGTTAGTTAACTGTTTTTAAATGCGCGCAGCCTTGCTGCCTCCTCAGCTGCTCTTTTGTCAGGATCCTGATGACCTCTGTGTCCATGGAGAAGCCTGTGAGAGGGCACCTGAGCTGACGAATGAGATATTCCAATTGGAACAAAATATTTTTATAAAAATAGGGAAATTTCCCCAATGCGAATTCCATTTTCCCGTTCTCTTAATCTCTTTGTCTCTTTCAGGGTTTATAAGGAAGCATTTTTCCCTTTCTTGGCTGTATAATACTGTAGAAGAAATACAGTGTTCCTCCCTCTTGTGGATTTGCAGTTGCTTCCTAAGAAGCAGTGTAGTGAGACACTGGTCTGTGAAACTTCGGGTAACACCTGTTGCCCTAACTGTTTAGATAGCAGTAACACAGTCCTGTCCAGCTGTTGGGAACCCTAGCAGTCCTTTTGCCAGCTCAGGAGGAGTCTGACAGCTTCATTAGTGGCCTAGATGGTTATTTCCATTTTAAATAAGGCATTTGGAATCCAAGATATTTAACACAAAAGTAATTTCTGCCATCCCCTGTGTTCACCTGTTGTGCTTGACCACTTCATTTTGACTTCAGTGTAATTCTGTTTCTCAGCATGTTATGTAGCATGGAAGAGGTGCTCCATTTGCTTCAAGTTAAGAAATTTTGAATACCATCTTGAGTTATGTATGTTGTCCAAAATTCTGGTGATATTTTTTCTCATATCTCATTTTTTTGAAGACTGCAGACACTTTCTGTTTTGCTCCACCATCCGAAACTTACTGAATGATCCTCTACTGAGGAGTACATGACTGATGAAAGTTTAACCTGTGCTGTTTTTATCTTATGTATATGTATATATACACACACACTCTGGGAAAGACTAATTCATTTATGTTTTCAGAAGTACACAGATAATTTATTACTGCACCTTTTTAAGTAGTCTCTTATAATCTTTCTGTAAAGTTAGTAAACCCAGTATTGAGCTCCATTTTGAATCTTATACATTTCACTTGTAAAGCAATCTGAATACATCATCTGTTGTTATAATTAAGCTCTTGAAGAGACACTACAGCATTCCCAAGGGCTTCCCAGGTGGCATCTGTGTCCCAACAAATCTGAAATTCCTGGTGTCACCTCTGCGGAAAGGCAGAGCTTTTTGCATTCACCCTTATATTTACTACCTGAACCCTCCCTTGCTGCAGTTTTAAACAGCAGACTGGAGTCCTTAGACAATTATCATTGCATTAGGAGTCGTCTTTCCTCATCTAAAAGCATGTCAGTTCTGACTCTACTTACTGTTCTGTTTGCTCAGATCTTTGGTACTGTTTTTTGTTGCACGTCATGATCCTGTCTTGAGTTTTAGCACTGTGATAGTTTAACTTAGCTGACAGCCAAACAAGACACAGCCACTTGCAGCCCTCCTTGCCATGGGGCTTGAACCCATGATCCTGAGATTGAGTCTCATGCCCTTCAATCAAGACAAGCACTTTAAACACTGGTATCTACTGAAATGGTTTTATTGTAAAGTCCGCCTAAGTGAATAGCTATTAGTGTTGCTTATATTTTTTAATCATTATGACCAAAGGCTAACTAGTTCATGGTGTATTACTTACATTTTGAATATATATATATTTTTCTAAATTACTGGTGAAGTTCTAACCTGCTGAATATAGTGATGTATTCAGGAACTTCCATTATTTTTTCTCCAGAAGCAGATATGATCTGCAAGTAGTGGTAACTTTGGAGGCAGGCAATTCTGCAGTGTTTGAGGGGGTTTGTTTCATTTTGTTTCCTCCTCTCAGTTGTAATGTAGCCTGAGAATTATATTCTGATTATCTTCTGTCCCTGTTACATCAAGTATAACTGCGGCTGCCTCCTTGTCTCTAATAATGCCACTGGCTTTTATGCGTAGTCCTGGACTATCCATAGCTTACCCAGTCTTGTTACAGACAAAGCAAAAACATTTGCTTTGCCAAGCAATGGCACATACCTTCAGCTTGCTCTTCTCTAATGAGCAGGTTGTTTACAGCACCTGTGCTAGATGCTGTAGTCCTGATGCTGGTTTTTTTGTTTCATTTTTTTTCTATTTTGCTGACCTCTACAGCCTGCTGTCTTGCTAAAATTCTCAGTTCATATCCCACGTATGCTAGTGGTTGTTGCCTTTTTTTCTCCCCACAGCACTGAGAACCTATTTGGCCTCAGGCATTTGCAAGCTACCTGTGTTCATTGAATATATAATGGCTTGTTACCAAGGACATTGCTGCCCTGCTGAAAATTTGAATCTTTTTGTGGCAAAAATCAGGGCAGCCACACAGCTTCCAGGCTGCCTGGGTGATGCGTTAAACACCAGAGGGAACAGAGTCGGTAGGAGCAGTGCAGCAGCAGTGTCGAGCAGAAGAAACTAAGCACAGGGAGTATGGGAGAATGGTCAGTGGCTGGAAGGGATAATGATGTGGTGCAAACCAGCCACCATGGCCCAAGCAGGGATGAAATGAGAGTGTGAAGGCCCAGTAAGGGTTTCGGGGTGCCAGGTTTCGGGAGAGCCAGGTCATAAACACATCCCATCTGTTATGGTTCAAGAGTATGGAAATGCACGTGACCTTCAGGGTTTTTGTGTCTCATCTCCTGCTATTACAGGGTGCTTTTCATTTACTGTTGATGATTTTTCCTTCCTGGGAGGGCTAGAAAACTCCCTCTTCTACTGCCTCATGAGAAACCAGTGTCCTTTTTTTTTTTTTTTTTCTGTGACAAAATTTTCTGTTACCCATAGGCTTTTTTGGTCTTTTCTATCATTAACCTCTTCTGATGCATTTATGTAGAGGAGACTTGTCCCATTCTCTTGTTTTCCTAGGTTCCACAAAATAAGCTCCTCTAGATTCTACTTCCAAGGTGCATTCTTCATCCCCTACCTCAAACTTATTGACCTATTGTCTCTGAGCTTGTTCTGGATTTCATCTTTTTGAATGTGTAGCCACAATAGAATGAGGTCATTGAAATATGTCCTACAGTATGGCAATGAAGGGTATGTTAATTAAGACAGAATTAAAAAATTGTTAAATGTTGATGTGACCTGACCAAATGTTCTGGGTACTGGGAGAAGACAAAAAGTATCATAAAGAGAAGGAAATGGCATGGGCATTTCAAATGAATAGAGGAAACCTGCAGGCACAATGGATTTCCAGGATGTAAGGAAGCACATCTTTGTGAGAATTGTTCTAGAATATAATAAATTTGTTGGAAGATTATTTTTCCTGTTTGTTTTTGTTCTGAAATTTCATGGTAGGCTGAAAGTGATGATGTAGTCCATACACTGCTTGATAGTGATATGAATGGAGCAAAAATGAAAGAAGATTTTTAGGTTTTGTGCAGAGAGTTATGTAGGTAATCACACTGACTTGAAGGAGACAAAATTATTTGATTGTCTTGATCACTACAATCATCTAGTTTTTTGAAGCTAAGTGCACAAGCTTTCATTGATAGTTTGAAAATATGGAGCAAATAACTGCCTAAAACTCAGATAGACCTTTGTAGTATATGCTGTCAATGTTAATGAGTTCCTTCTAACTTTATTCTTTCTTTTATTTCTCTTCTTATTTCATTCATTTTTCTCACCTGTTTCAAACTTCACTTATAATAAGAAGGTTGTAAGCAAAGATAATGTCCTTGAAATTAACGGGTGCCTTTAAGAAGCAGCGTGAGCCGTGGTAAGATACAGGAATATGAAAGATAAATGAAGCAAGACTTTGAACAGAACTGTATCCTTTATATTAAGATTAATAATGTCTAGTGAATCCAGGTTTAATTTGCTAGATTTTATTAGTATACTTGGTATGTGTCAAAGTAGAAGAAAATTGCATCATTAGTATTATTGAGTGCCAGCTCAATAATATGTTGGTAATATTTCAGAATTTATTGCAAGCTTTTGGATGGTGAGACTGTTCAGAGGAGTAAGATGTGCATGCTTTGGATTTTATGAAGGCTTCCTAGGCTTGTAATGAATCCAGTGTTCAGTCAGTGGTGTTCAAAAAACCTTTTCAACACTTAGGCTTTTCTCAGCCATCCTCTTACCACTTGTCTTAGTTTGTCTTTCTTTACCTTTTTGAAGGTGTTTTGTATTTCACTGTGTATTTTTGCACAATACATGTCATGTGATAAAGGAGGTTTTAGAGATAGGAATCACGTATTTGGAAAATCTCTCAATGTTCACAGATCAGATTTTTCTGACTTGTGAGTAAACTATGGATGAAAACAGTGTTGTCTTGCAAGAAGCAAAAAAACACCTACCAAAAGACCAAAGATTATGAACAATACTAAAACTAACCTCTGGAATATAATGCTGAGGCTTTTGTGCTAACAAGGAAAGCACTCTGCAGCAGAGGTGTGAGGCAGAATCCTAGTTACTTTTGCCCTGCTAAGAAAAATTTCACTGACCCATTGCTTCCAAAATCCCAGTGCCAAAATCCTGTGTGGTGTCCTACTCAGCCATCTTTTAGGCTGCTGCCTTTGGTGAGCCTGCTATGAAACCTCCAGTTCACTCGCTGTCTATGCCAAGTTCCTTGCAACAAAACGAGATCTGCCTGCCAGTAAGAGCTTGTCTGAAAATGCTTACAATCTTGCTGTAAATTCATAAAAGCTGAAGGTTATTTTATTTCACACAGATCTGTCTTCTTGTGGAAAGTGAAAACTAGAATCCAAAACATTCTGTTAGACAAGAACTGCTCTGCTAGTCCTGCAGGTCTGGGAACCCTTTAGTCCTGTACTGATATGATCCAAAACCCAAAGTCCTCTTGTACAAGCTAACTGAAAAATACCTGTCTGGCCTTGCAAGGACTGAACAGCAGGCCACATATATAGAACTTTAATTATGCCAAAATTCTTAATGTGAAATCCATTAATATTGTATACACAGTATAACGTGGGGTTTTTAGTAACATACTTGGAAATGTTTCCTGCCTTACACAAGGTATTTATGGATGGTTTTGATCACTTGATTTTTATCTGCAATCATGTAATGACACATTTACAATAACTGTTACTACAGCCTGCCTTTTTACCTCTTTGGATATTATTGTGTTTTCAACTGGAGTAAGAAACAGACCTCTGTAGTGCTGTGACTGAGACAGGGTACGAAGGCAGCAACTAAGCCTGGGTAAAAACAGACCAACTAACTAGAAACACTGATCAGTTTCTCTATGTAAATAATATGCTAAAAGATGATAATTTCTGCATTATTGTCCATGACTGCAAGATAAAATTTACCTGTGTTTATTTGTGGTGAGTTAAATATGTTTCAGTAGTAGATTGAAAGAAGTTTGTAAATCTGTCAGCAACAGGTTAACTTAGCCAAGGAAGAAACCTGAACAACTGTGATATAGGTCAGATAAATGTATTTGCCTGAGCCAAATCGGTAGGAGCAATGCCCTTCCTCTCTCCTAACTGGCTGATGTAGCTGCTCGGAGGAAAGAGGGAGACCTCCAACTTTTCAGTAGCACTTTCCAGCTGTCTTGAGTGGCTGTCTCAGTAAATGGGATGCTTTTGCTTCAAGTCTCCCATTTTCTCCTTTGGGTGGGAGAAAGTTTAACCATGTGCCAGCCTTACAGGGCACAGTCTGGGCCCTATGCATAGTCTGAAGGCAGTGCACAAGGGTAAATTTCTGTCAATCAATGAGAAGTCCTTGCCATGTGGTATATAGTCCAGTAATGAGTATAATATGCTGCTTCATTTGTGGGAAGAAATTAAAATAACATGATGTACTTTACTGGCACAGATACAAGCAAGAAAGTCCTGTGGTTTTTCAACACCTTAAGCCATGCCTGTGAAAATTTAAAATCAAGGATATGTAATGTAGCTCACAAGAGCAGGTCAGATACAAAAGACTTCATCTGAAAGTGTAGAACATTCACAAGCTGCTCCAAGTTTATCAGACCATGACTGCCTATTTAAATATCCAAATGGGATGGGATTGCTATAGCAAATAATACTGGCATTTAGCGTTTGTAATGAACTTCAGAATGAGTTCCATGAAGTATGCTTTTAGTATAAATTGGAGTTAAGCTGCACTGCCAAAATGTGATATTATAGGTGGTATTCTTAACAATGAAGTGCAAATGAAATTCTGCCTGCTTTTAATTAAATAAGCACACACTCCACTGAGTTTTGGAAATTTAATTCTCTTAATCTGAAGTCTCAGGCCCTGAACAGCTATTGTAATTTGAAAGATAGTGCTGATATGTTTCAAAGCTGTTTGTACTTAACAAAATACTCATGCTGTTTTCTTTTGTAAATGTGGGACCCTTTTGATTTCTTCAGGTGTTTTTTCTGTCGTGTAAAAAAGAGCCAATATAACATTCTTGCTGGTTGTAGACCATTAAAATCAGAGCTGTAAGCATGAGTATCAATGAAAGGGCTAAGGCATCTAGATTCTGGTGCTGAGGGGCTGTTGGTTGTGGTTGTCCCATGTGGACAGTGCAGTGAAGTATGTTGCTGTACAAGTGGAAGGCATGCCTGGCGATTCAGAGCCTTCCATAGTGGGAAGGGATTACCTCAAATTCTTGCTAGGAAGGTGCCCTGCTGTTTTTAAACTGCATGGCCTTGATAAGAGGCTGGAAAGCCAGGTGACTGAAGATGTTACTGTGGACAAGTTAAAAGACTTGGAGGAGAGAGATTCCCTTGACAAAGAGTCTCCTACTAGATGTAATAAATTTACACATGCCAGTGCTAATTATTTCATTCTCAGTGTTGTGAAGAGCTCTGCACAGCTGATTAAATAGGGAAAAAAAAGGAAAAATAACTTTAAATATTTATGTGATACTGTGCTTTGAGTTATGTGCCTTTTGAGATAAATTAATATATGCTTGATCCTTTTCCACTGTCTCTAATTTATGTATCATATGATTCAAGTTACTAGAAACTAAAACAAAGATGGATATAAAGTAGCTTAAGAATAAGAAATGCAATTTTATTTGACAAGAGTACATGATATGAAGTTAGGTCCAGTTAATTAGCTAGCATGTAAAGCGTGTGGTTGTTTCTGGAATATGGTATACTAAAATTTAAATGTTTGTATGCAAAAACCACCATCAAAAGACCTGCATTCAAACCACTTCAGAATCATATATGAGAGGTGGCAATATTTTTAAAAAATGTTTGTAGATAGCTTATATGTTTGGAGTCATCTCAGTTTTATTTTCACAGCCTGAAGTATTTTTTGACCTCCATTATAGGTAATTTAAAAACAGTGGCATATAACATTTTCTATGTCACTTGCTTGACTTTCATTTTCAAGTCTAATTGAGGTTTACTTGCAATGAATTTGAGCTCTCAAATCACTTAAGCCATTATTGTAGCAGAAATACTCTGCCTTTAGGGTGTACTTGTACTTCTACATTAGCAGAATTGTGTTTTGTACCTGTACAGTGAAATTCCCCATATCAAACTCAAATGAGAAATGGAAATTAAATCCTCTTTTTGCTCCCTCTTATTACATGTGAGAATTTTGCTGGCATGGCTGTATTGATTTGTTATCATATACCTGACCAATGTAGTAGATATGGAGGGAGAATTAGGTAAGTACGGAATTAAGCATTTGGGGAAACTATATAACTTTGCAAGAAATCGGAGTTATAGTGTGCAATTAACAGCTTAATAGACCTTTACTTCTTCTTGCAGCTCACTTCAATTGAGACAGATTTCTTGGCAATATTTAATAAAAAGTTTTATTACATACAGTGTGTAAAATGAAGAGTTTAAAATTAAGCATATTCAGAAGTAATTTCTGTCAAGCACACATGGGTTGCTAGAGAAAGAGAGCGTGTGTGAACTTGATAACTTACAATATAATTACTGAGGTGCAGAGCATATTGTAAGTCATTTAAAATGTGTGAATGGCAGCTCTGTGGAAAGGTTCAATCACAGCAAAACATAAATGTTGCTGAACTTGTTCTTGCAACCACAGTGAAAGAAATCGCCCTGGTGATTTATTCTGTGTAGCATACAGATCAGTGCCACTTTCTAGAAGGAAAAGAAAAACCAGCAAAATACTATTTGGTGAACAGAGGCTAGCAGAATTATCTTGCATTTATTTTGATGTGGCAGAGCATTTGAAGACAGCTTTTAAAGGGGCTGCGAGATGAGTTGTGACACAAATCATGCTCTACCAGGTTTGCTTGTGCAGTGCTACTCTCTCCCATAGCTCCTTCCATGTCTCTTCCAGAGATTCAGCCTTAGTGCCAGAGACAGCAGCCTGGGGTCATTTTAAGCCCAGTTGCTGGATGTGGTACTGAAGCAGTGGAGACATGCACACACACTGCCAGCTATGGCAAAGATGGGTAGTTTTTGGCAGGCAGCAGGGCAGGCAAATAGAAATGGTCAAAACTACTGCTGCCAGACTTACAGCAGCTCAAAATAATGTCTTTAGCATGCAACATGCCTAAGGTCCCTGTTAGGCTGGTGTCTTGTGTCTGAAAGTGGGTGTATAAGATGGCCAGTACTCCCCTGGAACATGTCCTTCTTTTAGTGCTCTGAGTGGATGCTCAAATTGCTTGAGACTTACAGACTTGTTGATCTGGGGCTGGTAAGTCTGGGATCCCAGGTATTGCTTGGTATAGAAGAGCCTTCACAAGGTTTTGCGTCTGGGCACGTAGTTCTTGCCTGTCCTGTACTTCATTTCCACTGTTAATGGTGTTGGGGGAGTTGTGGTAGGTGGTTTTTGGCTGTATGTAACTTTTATGCTTTTGAGTCTAGCACAACCACGTGTGTTGCCCAGGAAAAGCTACTGATACAATGTAAAGAAGAAAATGCGAATCTTAAATTCTTCCTAGCAAATCATGAGATTATTACTGCGTTATGCAACACTTTAGGGTCTGTTAGACCTGTTAGAAAATGAATACATATTTCTCTAGTGCACTGGTAGTCACAATGCCACTGAACTTTCTGAGCCTACAGTGTTTATAGTTTGATAAGTGTAATTTGTTATATGTTAATAGTATCATATTTGCTTATTTATGTAGGTAATTTTAAATGGAGCCTCTCACCGTTGTACTAGGTGTTTTGCAGAAAAATTAAAACCATAAATTACATAAGATACCTGCAGTGGTTACAGTAAACTAGAGCTGCTGATTAAAGTGACCACTAAAGCACATTGCTGAGTTATCTGCAATAATTCTAAAGGCAGAGAAAGGGGTGCAAGTCAGGAGAGACAAACTACTAGTTAGATGCAAAATTAAACAGTGGGTCTCTGTACTCTTTTCTAGGTCCCAGCAGCAGTTTGTACCAGGATGAAATGATTAATGAACTGGAAACAGGGTTCTAGTAAATTTAATAATATATTTCTACATTTCTTGAACATATACTTCTTCCCTTTTCCTTTGCCACTCTGCTCTAGATATTTGCTCAAAGGTTTTTCTGCTGATTTAATAACAACACAAAGAGATTATATTTTCCTTTTGCTGCTGTGGGCAGGTGATATGGCTACAGGAGAGAGCTTTGAAAGGCAGAACAGCATTGAATACAGAACCCTATTTTTGTACTCTGTTATACCTATGTAGTCCCTGTGGTGTGGCTAGAAGATTGGTTGGTTCTAAACTTGGGTTTAGAAGAGGTTCTGGTTAAGAAGTTTCTCAGCCATTTTCCCAAGAGGAAACCTGATATGGTAGCTGGAAATATTGAGTCTCACAGTATTTCCCTTTTCATTTTTTAAAGCTTCTGGATTGACAGTACTAGTGAAGAGTACAGTAGGCTTGTTAGTAGGCTCACATGGGCATTTTGCTTGCCTGCCTGGTGCCCGTGTGTGGCTTGGCTCTTGACAGATGGCATGCTTCATAGCAGCAGCCTACCCACTTTTTTCCCCACCAGAGGTACTTATTTGGGTCTATTTCAACTGCAGCTGATAAACCCAGCATCTGTTTTGCCTTGTATCAGAGGTCTCTGAGTCCTCTTCCTATCAGTAATACTGATTTGAAATTTGACATCATCCTCAGGAGGAGCTTGAGGTAGAGATGCTACCAGAGGTTGTGTCAAGGCATAAAGTTTCTCCTCATCATCCCCAAGAGGCTAAAATTATCACTGGGACTTTTCTTTCTGATCCTCTGTGAGTTTTTACTTTGATAATTTGTCTGCCTGTAACAACAGGACAGAGAAGTTGCACCAACAACAGAGAATTGAGGTTGGATAATCAGAGGGAAAAGAATGCATGAAGTAGAAAAATATAAAGTAGATCTTATGCGTGCATGTCTAATGGAGGTCCCAAAAACATTTTTGTAAGCAGTCTTTTCTGCCTGATTTGGGCAAAGGATTTGAAACTTCATCTTTTCCCTGAGGGTGACACTAAGGTCAAGAGACTTGGTCCCTAAAATACTGCTTTTATGCAACTGATATTAGTTATATGGGAAACTAGTGCAAAGTGGAGTAAGAAGATAGATGCACATTTTCTTTCTCTCACCTAAGTTGTGCGATACTGGAATTTACAGCCTGTTCCTGCCTAAGTTACTGAAACTGGTTTGCCGCGAAGCACAGGAAGATATGCAATGTTGTTCTGGTAAAATATTTTGGCCCTCAAATGTACCTAATACATAAAGGTGTTTTTAATAGTGGATATGTAAGTTGACAATGGTGTCAGGGTTTTTACCCAGTGAAAATCGATCCAAACTTGTTTTCCTTTTGTCACTGATTTTGAATTTAATTATTTATATGTAGGTATCTCGGATTGATCACACAATATAAATGCCATGCAACTTTGAGCACATGTTATTAGATGGTAGCAATCGGACTGTTTATATTATTTGATAATAGCTGCAAGGGAGATCACTCTGCAGTTACTGTCACAGGCAAAACAGACTTGATGTAGTGAAATTAGTTTACTTTATTACCAATCAAATCACAGTAGGATAATAAGAAATAAAAACAAATCTTAAAACACCTTCTCCCCATCCCTCCATTCTTCCTGTACTCAACTTTACTCTCTGTTCTCTGCCTTCTGACTTCAAGTGGCACAGACGGACAAGGAATGGGACTTGTGGTCAGTTCATCACACGTCTCTGCTGCTCCTTCCTCCTCAAGAGGAGAACTCCTCACTCTCTTCCCCTGCTGCAGTGTAGTGTCCCTCCCATGGGAGACAGTCCTCCATGAACTTCTCCAGTGTGTGTCCTTCCCACAAGTTCTTCATGAACTGCGCCAGTTTGGGTCCCTTCCCTGGGGTGCAGTCCTTCAGGAACAGACTGCTCTAGCGTGAGTCCCCCACAGGGTCACAAGTCCTGCCAGGAAACCTGCTTCAGCATGGGCTCTTTTCTCCATGGATCCTGCCAGAAGCCTGCTCCCAACATGGGCTTTCCATGGGGTCAAAGCCTCCTTCAGGCATCCCCCTGCTCTGGCATGGGGTCCTCCATAGGCTGCAGGTGTACATCTGCTCCACCATGGACCTCCATGGGCTGCAGGGGGACAGCCTGCCTCACCATGGTTTTAGCCATGAGCCGCAGGAGAATCTCTGCTCTAGTGCTTGGAGCACATCCTCCTCCTTCTTCGCTGACCTTGGTGTCCTGCAGAGTTGTTCCTTTCACATATTCTCACTCCTCTCTCTGGCTGCAATTGCTCCTGTGCAGCAGCTTTTTCCCCTTCTTAAATATGTTATCCCAGAGCTGCTACCACTGTTGCTGATGGGCATGGTCTTGGCCAGCAGCAGGTCTATCTTGGAGCTTGCTGGCATTGGCTCTGTCAGACATGGGGGAAGATTCTAGCAGCTTCTTATCAAAGCCAACCCTGTAGCCCTGCCCTACTACCAGAACCTTGCCATGCAAACTCAATGCAGGTAAATAACTGAAATGCTTAAATCAGACTGAATTCATATCACTTAAAAATATGAAATGCTACAGTGAAGACTCATCTTCAGGCCATGTTGTCCAGAGACAAAAAGAATTGCTAGGCAAGTAAAGCCTGCATTCCACATTCTTCTGGGGTTTAAGGTAACCAAACATCCTATTCTAGATTTCACTTCTCCCCCTAAATCTTGAAAGATTTCAAAACTGAAAGAAACAGTTTGGATCATCTGCATTTTTTTTACTGTGACCATTTTTTTTATCATCTTTAAAGTGAACAAGAAGATTTTAACTTTTCAGTCATGGAAAGCATTCCCTACTGTGTCTTCAGACAGAATTTGACCTTGCAGAGTGCTATGGCTAGATGGAAATAAACCTTCTGTGAACTTCTCTACTTCTGCTGCACACACAGCTGGCAGCAAACCTACTCAATATTTGTTGATTTTTGTGAGTGCCTTTGTGAGTTCCCAGTGTACAAGTATGTGCTTATCTACCATCACTTACATGAAATGTGAAAGACATTAATGTAAAAGCTTTTCCTTTTTTTCCCATCAGACCATTCAAAAATCAAATCCAACTGATAAAACTAAATGTTGAGGACATGTGTGGAAATAGAATTAATTTTTGTCAAATGCTGATGTTGGGGAATTATTTTTTTTATGTGACAAACTAACGTGATTGGACATAAACTGTTAAAACCATGTTAATTAAACTGGTTACATCATTTTGGTAATATTCATGTCCAAGCCAGTCAGTTTAGTTAGCTAATTTTAATTATTTCAAGTTGAGATTGGTATCTAATGTAGGTAGAATAAATCACTTTTTAGAGGTGACTAATGTAGGTTTAGGTGCTAAAGTTAGATGAAATGAACCCAGTCCCAGAATCTAAAACCAACTATTCTGTGGATGAATTTCTGATGCTTTTATTTTATTTATTGCAGAAAATACACATTTTATTAAATACCTACTCCAGAATGTGGTAACTTTTTAATTACATTGAGCTTCAGTGCAAAAGCAGGATGATGGAGAGTATTTAAGTTTGAAACTGGCAGCTGTTATTACTACTGTAATTCTAAAAGTGGCAGGAATAGTCATATTTACTGTATTGCAGAA
This sequence comes from Caprimulgus europaeus, assembly GCA_907165065.1. The sequence goes on from OU015525.1 coordinate 68,829,899, forward strand.
ACCTGAGTGGAGCAGTGACCTGTGTGAAACAGTCTACATCTGAGAAAATCAGGGAAGTGTCAGAGTCTCAGTACAAAGCCCAAGCACCATTACTGCTGGTTGAGGGTCAAAGACAGCCAATTCATTGCAGTCAGTGAAAGCTGTAAGAAGTTGGTAGGTTGAGGGCTGGTGTTTTTTCATGGGGAAGGAGAGGGATAAAACAGTACTGTTCTTTGTATTTCACTGTATTTCTTTTTCTTCCAACTGTGTGGCAGTAAGTTTCCCATGATAAGTATAAACAACTATGATATGGTCAACATTAACAACTATGGTAAGTGTGACTGGAGACAATACGTAGCGCATACAAATTACAAGATTGGCGCATTATTTAATTTGGAGTCCAACCTTAAAGAAGGAATAGGTTTTTGCTCACAAAAACCGGACCTGACAAGGAAGGTGTAAAACTTGGGGTTTGTTCCACTTCACAAACCTCTTTAAAGCTTACTTTTGCAGAGGCTGTAAAATAACAGATTAGTAAAAGACTATATAATTCTCAGTGCAGAGCTGATATTTTAAGTAGCTAGGTAGGAATATATGGCGTTACCATCCATCTCTGCTGAATAAGTGAAAATGAGAAGAGCTCTTAATTGCAGAAGCCTGTGCATTGTTTTTGTCTCTGTTGTAGCTCCTTTAGGGGCAAACCAGTGGTGATAGCAGCATACCTGTGTGTTTCACAGCCTATTACCTCAATCCCTGGAAAGGTAATGGAACAGCTCATCCTGGAGGCCATCTCTAAGCATGTGAAAGACAAGATGGTCATCAGGGATAGTCAGCATGGATTCACCAAAGGGAAATCATGCTTAACTAACCTAATTGCCTTCTATGACAGAACAACTGGCTGGATAGATGAGGAAAGGGCAGTGGATGTTGTATACGTGGACTTGAGTAAGGCTTTTGATACTGTCTCCCATGACATCTTCATTGGCAAACTCAAGTGTGGACTTGAGTGGTGGTGAGATGGATTGAGAACTGTCTGAATGGCAGAGCTCAGAGGGTTGTCATTGGTGGTGTGGAATCAAGTTGGAGGCTTGTATCTAGTGGTGTCCCCCAGGGGTCAATACTGGGTCCAGTGATGTTCAACCTATTAGTCAGTTACTTAGATGAAGGAACAGAGTGCCTCCTCAGCAGATTTGCTGATGATACTAAACTGGTAGGAGTGTAGGATACACCAGATGGCTGCACTGCCAGAGGGACCTCGACAGGCTGGAGAGATGGGCAGAGAGGAACCTCATGAGGTTCAATAAGGGAAAGTGCAGGGTCCTGTGTTTGGGAAGGAATAACCCTATGCACCAGTACAGGTTGGGGGCTGACTTCCTGGAAAGAAGCCCTGCGGAGAAGGACCTGGGAGTCCTAGGGGACAAGTTAAATATGAGCCAGCAGTGAGCTCTTGTGGCCAGGAAGGCTGACAGTATCCCTGGTTGTATTAGGAAGTGTGTTGCCAGCAGGTCGAGAGAGGTTCTCCTTCTCCTCTCCTCAGCCCTGGTGAGACCCCACCTGGAGTATTGTGTCCAGTTCTGGGCTCCCCAGTAGAGGAAGGACATGGAACTTCTGGAGCGATGGTGGACTAGGATGATTAAAGGACTGAAGCATCTTTCATATGAGGAAAGGCTGAAGGAGCTGGGCCTGTTCAGTCTGGAGAAAAGACGACTCAGAGGGGATCTGATTAATGTTTATAAATATCTAAAGGGAGAGTGTCTAGAGGACGGGGCCAGACTCTTCTCATTGGCACCCAACAATAGGACAAGAGGCAATGGGCATAAACTGCAGCATAGGAAGTTCCACCTGAACACAAGGAAGAACTTCTTTACTGTGAGGGTGACTGAGCACTGGAAAAGGTTGCCTAGAGAGGTTGTGGAATTTCCCTCCCTGGAGATATTCAAAACCTGTTTGGACAAAATCCTTGTTCATGTGCTCTAAGAGTCCCTGCTTGAGCAGGGTGATTGGACTAGATGGCCTTCAGAGATCCCTTTCAATCTCAACCATTCTGTGATTCTTCTGAACTTACAGATATTTTGGAACAACTCCAAAACATTGGAGCAATAAAACTATTTATTGGTGCATATTATTTAAAACTTGTAAGACAATCATATCCACAGTTATTTTTATTCACACTTCAGTATAGCTGTGACACTTTCCCACATGTGAAGAGTTATGGAATTTAGGATACATTAAAATGCTCTTCCCTTGAGAGAATATGCTAGACGTTTTTTTAATGGTGTTGTAAGATGAGGCCAAGGGCTGTTGTTTTGCAGTTACCTATAGCTGTACAAGCCATGAAATGGTAAAACTTTTGCCACAACTCTCAACAGCGTAAGCTAAACTTTAGCTTTAAAAATTAAACCAAGAGGTTTGCCTGCTCACTTCTTAATTTCACAAATGCCTTCCTCATTGCAACTCAAGCAAGCAGGTATGAGAAAGAAGAAAGACAACCTCACCTATACTGGGGCTTCCAGCTTGGTTCTTAGGGCTACAGCTCAGCCAGTGTTAATTAAATGCTTCAGCTGAATCTTATCATTGGCACAGGACAGTTGTCTTATCAGAAGCAAAGACATTGATATAGATAAAGGATAATTTTTCTCTCTCTATTTAAAAAGGAGAGAGTAAATTTTATTTTCTGAGAAGTCCAGGAATGAAATGTATAGAGGAATATATTTCTCACCTAAGAAAACTTATTAAAGGGAAATATTTAGACAAGTGAATGTGAAGGAACCCCAGCTGCAGTGGTGAAATGTAGAATGGGAAACATTGCAAGGAATTACACTCATCCACTATTCCACCTAATTAACATTAGGCAAGTTTGTGCATGTAAATACAAACTTCCATTGTGTATACTTTACTGTTCACACTCAGAGTTAAACTCAACCATGGGACAGCTACTAATGTGCCAACTGCATCACTAGTACCTTTAACATATCTTCAAACATTGTAAAGCAGGAATTAACTTCAGTGAATAGTAAGTACTAGAGAGGGCATGGAATATATTTATCGTAGTCTTACTGGCATACTCCTGTCTGAGGTGTTTTCCTGATGGTAAAATGTGGTAGTAGCAGAGTGTAGTCCTGCAGTATTGATGGTGATCCACAAGCTAGACTACTCAAAACACAGGTTTAGGGTATATCTGAAGTTAAGACACAGACCAGAAGTGTGGTATTGTAGGTAATTACTGTACTTAACACAGCAGTGCAAATGAAATTCAGCATATTTTAATTCAGCAAGTGTACACTTCACTGAGTTGCTGAAATTTAATTGTCTTAGGTTAGATTCTCAAAACCTGGATAACTATCCTGCTGTACAATTAAAATACTGTCTTTCTTCATTCTTAAGTGAGGTTTCCATATTGAAGAGGCCTTGCTTTTTGTAGCTTGCTAGGTCAAATTTTTTAGTACTTTATTTCTTCAGACCTTTTTGAGATTTGTATGTTACATAGTCCCTTAAATGTAGCACAAGATACTCAGTTGATTATCATTGTTATTGATAATATATCATAAAAGTTCATAGTTTGTAGATCTCTGTGTATGTAACGTTGTAATATTCCAGATATTACAAGTCTTCTGTGAGATGTGATTCACAAGATTAAAACATTAGTTACATTAGAAATTGGAGAGATAATAGATTTAGAGTTTACAAGAATTGGAATTCTTCTTAATACTCCAGATTATGCTAGGTGTCTGGTTTAGCTTCTTAGAACCAGTTTATCTCTGTGTAAAAGATGATGATAGTATCTTGCTGAGTTATGGAGGTCTTCTGAGGCTTGGTAAGATAATACTTTTTATCATTTTAAGATATTCGAGTGGAAAACAATATATTGGAACAAATTATTTTAGAAAAAAAAAACAAGATTTAATTTTGGAAATATGTGCAACCAAACTTTATCATGATCAATGTCATAGAAGGTGTTCTTTGTCTTTGGACAGTTTAAGACCAAGTTTACAAGTTGACATTTTCTTAGAATAAGTATCTCACGCTTATACAAGCAGCACATACTCCTTTTCATGGTTTGCTGTGAAATAAAAGCTGCTAAAATTCTGTAAGGTCTATACATAAGTGCAGTTAACAAGACCGAGGGCCTTGTCAGTACTCAGAATTGCACTTTAAGTCATTTGAAAGTGTGCTATATCATTGCAAAGCATCACGCTTACAGTTGAGGTTTAAGCTCTGTTTGTATTGATGTTTCTATTATTTGTTCTTCTGAAATCTGAGGGAAAGGGGTGTTCACAAGCAGTAATGCTTTTGCCTTCGTGATGGCCTTTCTGAAATATTTGCTGGAAGTGAGTAAACCAGAGTGGTGATGAATGAGGCGTCCATGGAAACAAACCATCATTTTCTGATTTCCCAGCAAGTGTTCTAACTCTCTGACCTTGCTCCCCTCACTTTATCCTTTATGCTAGCAAACACTAGCAAATTCTATACAGGCTTTATTTTAATTCAGCCTTTTAAATAACTGTATTTAAAGCTGTGTGCCTTCGAGTAAAAACAAGTATGTTGGTGTTGGTTTTTGTTTTCCCCATATGTGAAATTTTGTGCCCTTTCCACACCTCAAAAAAGAAATTTAAAAGGATAGAGATGAGTGCCTACTGTCCTGTATGTGTATAAGTTCACTGGCTTTAAGGAGTTTGTTGGTTTACAGTGACACTGACTGAGAGGATCAGTCCCAGGCTAGAATAGCCCTTTTTTTGTACTTCTTTTTTTTCCCTTGTGTAGGAGGGAAGGGTACACAGTTAATTGGGAACTACCTATGAAAACCTAGGTTTATGACTAGCAATAAAAGTTAATAATTGACAGCCATGCTGCAAGTAACAATGGCTTCTTTGTGAGCTAATTTGCACTGTCTCTGTGACCTGGACATTTTGGTTTTGGCAGTGAAGTGAGGTCAGGGTTTTGTCACTGTGACCTCTTGTATCTTGATTTCATTTGCTTAGTCCACTGCCTGGGTGTACTTTTTTCTCCTTCCATGTTGTTCCCCTTCAAAGGTTTAAGTGAGGCAACTTGCATTGATAATTTCTAAATAATTCAAGTCTGATTGCATATATTGTGAAAAATGATGGATTTTAAACTACATGCGTTTGTAACTAATTTCTCCAACACACAGAATGCTTGGATAGACAAAAAGAAAAGGTGAACCTAATAAGTTATTGAAGAGGGAAAGACGTACAGTACTATTCTGGCACCTGTGTAACTTGTTGGGGGACTCCAAATGTCATTTACAATGCCCAGACTTTGTACAGTTCGAAAGTATTCATTCTCCTGTGAAGCTCAAGTAACTTTATACCAGTTAGTTTGACACCTGTACCGAGATATATGTGAAGGATTCAATCAGTAAAGTATCAAAGGATAGCAACTTGATTAATGCAAATTGACATGATTTCACAGAAAACAGATCTTGTGTGCTCAAGACCATTTTTTGAGTTTAATTGGTTCCAACTCACAGCATTCTATGCTTCTATAAAGAGCTCTTGACATAGTAGACTTTTGATAAGCATTTGACTTAGGACTGCACAGCGTTTTCATATCTTTATTTATGACCTAAAGGCTCTGCACCCAGAGATGATGAGCAGATTTTCCTTCTACAGAATAAAGATCTATAATTTGGAATGATTGACTCAAAAAGGTTTGAGATGCATGAAAATAACTGACATATGCTGCACTTCTGCTGCTAGCATATATAAATAGGGGGAATTTTAATCAAAAGAGATTGTTCAGCCAGTTGAGGAAAACCAGCATGTGCTTGAAAGAAAGACTGCAGCAAAAAAAGTATAGTCTACATTTTTGTTTGTTTGTTTTCAATGTAAGCAGTTAAATAGCAGTAAAGAAATCTGAGTTTACAGGATATGGGACAGATTCTGAGATGCAAAGGAACTCTGGTATGAATGAGAATATACTAAAACTTCTATAAACAGTAGTGAAGTTATTCCCATGGGACACAGACATTTATAAAATCATGTTTTCTAAGATGGGGAGGCACCTTAGAGATGCTGACACATTTTTTGTACTGTTTGCTTCACTGATTGTTCCCACTGAAATCAATAAAAATGCATATGGAGCAAGGTAATACTCAGTTTAAGCTAGGGCACCCTAACCCACACCAGGACAAATATGTGCCAGATGAAACAGTGGAATGTGCAAAGCTTGTTTGTAAGTTTACTGAAAAGGCCAAAGTCTCAGGTCACCTACTTAAGCTGTGTATGTTTTTTCCCCTTGGCAAAATAAGATATATTTTATAATAATTCTTTTTTCTATTTTTTTTTTTTGGAATTACAGTAGTGTGTATAGAAATAGACCACAATGCTGAAAGTCAATCCTCTGAAATGAATTAGTGGTGTTTTCATATGGCCATCAACAAAGAATCTTCTTCACCAGGAAGGATGATCTGTATCTGTTGCTGAAGAATTAACATATTCTGAAAGTTGGGAAAAGCTTCTGGATTTAATATGGCTGTTGACAGGAGAAAAAATAAAAATTGGTGACCACTGAAAGCCCCGTGGCATTCTGTGGCAATTCACAAGTTGTTTTTCTAATGCCTTGGAGATCATCACAACCTTAGCTTCTCCAACACAATGTATCCCTGTGAGACTTGACCTAACTTGCTTTTTAATAGAGAAGAAGTAAATAAATAGAAAAAAATTCCATCTTCAAATGACACACTGAAACCATTATTTAAGACCCCAAGAATGCCACAGCTCTTTCTTTCATGTGGAAGATGACAGATCATAGTGCATTCTTAGGAAATATTTTCCCTCTTAAGCAGCTATAGGCAGTCGGATTTTTATCTTGTTTTATTTCTATCAAACTGCTGGAAGTCTCTCTCTGGGTCATGTAATGGAATGATTAAAGAAAGAAGACAGACATTTGCTGGGAAAGGGGAATACTTGAATTTTGGTGGCTCTGAGCAGAAAGAGAAGTCAAACGTTGTCATCTTTGCAAATTAAGGTGACCTATATTCATTAAAATATTTCTGTTTTCTAACCATATCTATTTACATGAGGTAGGTTTTATAGTTTGCACCTTATGTTGTGTCCAATTTATATGTTGTGAAAATTGCAGTTGCCAGTTGCATCAGGAGCTGTAAGTGGTGAGAGTCTTTTGACACTCAAGGAGGATTCTTTGTTATTTTAACCAGGATTTAAAACATCTTTCAAATACTCTGAGAACATGTCCGTTCAGAGTTATACAGTACTTCCATTTTCTCAAAATATTTTTTAGTTATGCTGTATTTAGGAATACAGGAATTTAGGAATTATTTTTAAGTTCCTGTTCAGTTGCAACCAGTATAGATGTAATTAATTGCCTAAATAACAAAGAGAAGATAAAATGCCTTTGAAATTTGAAGAGCTAACTTTAAGACTTGCCTGTGTCAAGAGATTACATTTTATTTGTACCTACAATTTTTATTTACTTACAGCAATACACCGATCTGCTACTACAAGGAACAGATAAATCTCCATTTTCATGGAACACTGAAGTCTAGTTGCTGGTGATAGAAGTATTAGATTTGAAATTATCTCAATTTTTTTTTTATTGAGATGGAAATAAGAGTTGAGTTACAGGTGCTATTTTCAGTTAGAAACAATTGTTTTCTCATACCTGCAGTGAATGTCAAGACACTTTGCTCACTTTTCATAATAATCTAAGTAGGGATTTAGAACTTTTATTAATTCAGAGGTTAATGAAAGCCACCTTTTGTCAGTGCCATGAACTTCAATCATTTTTTAATCTGGCACTTGGGCAGAAGTCAGTGCAACCATTCTTATTGATTTAGCAGTTAGATGTTGCCTTGGAACTATTTATAGGAGTACAGTCTTTTTCCAAAGAGGAAAGGATTTATACCCATATCCTCCTTGACCTCATCTTAACATTTACCATAATTTTCAGGCTGCAAAACACTGGTGGTGTTATGAGAGTTTTTTACATATTAAACAATCAGAGAACACATCTGACTTTTTATCCAATTGAAATCAATAAATCTTGTCTAGTTTTCATCATTCACTAGTATTTAACTATCTACAAGCAAGTCAAATTGATTACACAATATAAGAACTTTATAGCTTTGAAGCAAAATTACTGGGCCTTTAGATTTGACTAGGATAGCTATCAATGCTGGTGGCAAATATAATTAGTACAATTTATTAATATTTTTGATTGGGAAGAACAAGTTTTAATAACTTTGAAAGACTTTATACAACTGTAGCTTAGAATTAAAATCCATCATAAGAGAAAATAATTTTTAGGATTTTTTAAATAGTTCTTCTGTCCTAAGTTCTTGATTATCACAGGTGCTTGTTCACATATATATATTCCTTATATCTTGGATTTAAAGAAAACAGTCTTACAGTTTGGTCCCATATTTCAACTTTTATGATTATTGGTGGAGGAGGTTTTAAGCTTGGATCAAAAATAGAGCAAATATCTGTAAATGTGTGCCTAGTTAAAGGGTTGAATGAGCTCTTCTTGCAAGCAAGAAATGTGGAACTTGCATACAGTGTACGTACATGCATATCTTGTCAGAAATCCTTCAGCTGACTAGAAAAAATAGTAGATCTTGTCCCTAAGAAGACATTTCACTGCTCTTTATTTTGTACTTCTTTAGAATGAAGGTGAAAAAAAAGCCTGTGTAGGCTAAAACCTAAACATATTGAAAGGAGAGAGAGAATAAAGGGCATCTAAAATGCCAGTGCAGCAAAATGAAGGATATTCCAGAGGGAAACGGGATCTAAGGAAGAAAGGAGAACTATTGGTCAGGTAACAGATGTTTTCCCTTAAGGACAGTGATGGAACAGACACCAGAGGAGCAAAAAAAAATTCTAATGAACAGCAAAATTTCTCATTTCTTTTTTTTTTTCCCTTCTACTCCCAATGTCAGAACAATATGTCTAAAGTGTGACAAGAACTGTCACCTTCTTTGATATTGAAACAGGACCTAAGAAAATAGTTGATGTCAATTTTCCATGTAGGAAGAGAGGACATGCTCCTTTTAATCAGATGAGTAGATATATCAAGGGAAGCTCCAGCAAAGCCTAGTACTATGCCTTTAGTTGAACCTCCTTCAAAAGGAACGTTGCATGGGCTGACATTGATAGTTTTCTCCTTTCCATTGCTGCAAACAAGAAAAGCAGCCGCAAAGTGCTTTGCTCCCTAGAATGCTCACTAAAGTAGGATATTAGTAGGATATTCATTTGAGATTTATCTACATGTTTGTGTTGTGCAGGATAGTTATGAATTTAATGTACCTTTAGTACTTGACTAATTACATGCTTGTTCTCAGGCTCCTTTGCTCAGGCTTCCTTATTGCAGTTCCTACCTAAGGTCAGACTCTGCACCGACTTGCAAGAGAATTGGATAAATCCATCTAGCATGAAATAACAGACTTTGACATTTGGCTGGCACAGGGGTTTTTTAAAAGGATGTTGTTGACACATCAGTCAGTTTCCGTGTGATAAATACATAGTTTCCAGTATTTGAAAAATTGGCAATATATCAGAATAAAAGGTCATCACTGAGTCAGACTTATATTCATGAGTGCATATGTCTTTTTCCTTTTTTTTTTGTTTCCTCCTTTTTATAACAGCAACTAGGTAATGAAATGGTAAGATGGGAGCCAAATTTGCCCTTTGACACAGAGCTCCTGTTGGTTAGAAACCACTGGGAGCCATATGCTTCTGAAGTTAAAATGTGTTTCTTTGTTTTAGCTGTTTTAATGTAGGCTGTGATCCTGCAGTCATTTATGCAGTAAAACTTCCCATCAAATTCAACAGCAACATGAGGATCAACAGTGGCAATTTTCTCTTAGTAGGGCTTCCAGCAAGAGGCAGCCTGCTGATTCCAGCTATTGCGGAATGCAGCCTCACACTGCTCACGGGACTGAACAGCTGTGATCACATTACATCCACCCAGCGGTCTTTCCACTCACTGCCTATAAAATGACAATGGATCAATTTTAAACTGACCCTGTTGACTTTTAAAGCCCTTAGTGTAGAAGGAACTGGTTTTCTGTAAGCCTCCCCTCTTTCATTTGTCTCTTGAGTCCTCTTAGTTGTCTTCTAGTCAGAGGCTGTTGGTTGGCAGGAATTCTGTTGTCTCAGCCCCAGTGGTTTTGTAACTTATTTCTTCTCAAACATCTGCTTTTTTTCTCCTTCCATCATCTTAAAAATGTGGGAATCCCAGTTTCTGATACACCCTTCTCCCTCTCCTCTGCCTTCCAGAAGTGTGTTCAGTTTCAATTGCTCTTCTACAAAGCAGCAGCAATGTCCTGCCTCCTTACAGCATTTCGTAATAATTTTGTATAGTTTCACTTTTAAAATAGTCATACAATAATACAGGTTGAAAGGGACCTCTGAAGACTATCGGGTCTCAAAACAGGGCTAGCTTCAAAGCTAGGTCAGGTTGCTCAGGGCTGTGACCAGTCAAGTTTTGAGTATCTCCAAGGATGGAGATTACACAGACTCTCTGGAAAACCTGTTGTGGTGATTGACTGCACTCATGGTGAAGACTTTCTTCTTTATATTTGATCAAAATTTTCCTTACTCCAGCTATGATTGTTGCTTCTTATCCTTTGACTGTGTATGTCTGAGAAGAGTCTGTCTCTTTCTTGTCTATATCTCCACTCTCTTTGATAACTGAAGACAGTAATGAGGTCCCCTGAAGCCTCCTCTTCTCTACACTGAGCAAATACCATCTTTCAGTCTCTCTTCATAAGGCATGTGCTTCAACCTCCTGGCCATTGTAGTGGGCCACTGCTGAACTCGCTCTAGTTGCCAGATCTCTCTTATACTGAAGACGCAAAATTGGATACAATCTTCCAGACACCTTTTGAGAGCTGGGCAATAGGAATAATCACTGGACCTGCTATCCATGCTATTAATAGTACTGCCCAGTGTGTGGTTGGCATTCATTGCCACACAAGTGCACTGGTTGCTCATACTCAGCATTTCTACCAGCACCAGGTTGGTTTCTGTAGAACTACCGCTTAGTCAGTGGGTCCTCAGTCTGTGCTGATGCACTGTGTTCCATCTCAGGAATAGTACTTCTTTATCTCTGAACTTATGTGAAGTTTCTTCAGCCTATCAAGGTCCTTTTGAACAGCAACTCTGCCCTCTGACATATCAGCCAGTCTCCCTACTATGATATCATTCATGAGCTTTGCCAAGGGTGTGTTCCATCCCGTTCTCTAGATTGTTGATGAAGATGTTAAACAGTATTGGTCCCAATATAGATTTTTTTTCAGGTTTCCAAGTGTTTCCTTAGAGCTGGGAGCACCTTGATAAGATAAATATAGTAATAATAATCTTGTAGCAGTATAAAATATAATAAGTTTTACAAATGTTGGGATCCCATTTTAAGATATATGTTGAAAATGTTTTCATGAAAACTAAGCATTAATGAGGCAAGACCTACTTTGGTAAATAATATATGTACAATAAATTAAAAAAAAGGTTTGTCTGAATATTCCCATTTTAGGGAGATACAACTGCGAGCAAACTTTTCAGATTGGGCCCGCTTTGCACTAGAATTTTGTGTTTACTTGTGGCTTTTAAAATGTGGCAGCTTAAAAATGCAGAAGGTGGCATTGACTCGTATTACAGGCACAGACCTGTAATACTTGGAGGTGGGAGCTATGCTACTGTAAACATTAATGAGATATGTTCTACTCTCTACTCATCAGATAGAGAGTATGATGATGATAACTGAGTAGTTTCTGGGTGTGTTTAGGGGAAAGTAGAGAAGGCATATGGTTTGTTCAAAGGTACAGAGGAGATGAAAGTTGCACCATTTGACCAAAATTTGATCATCTGAGTCCCAGACAAACACTTTAACTTAGTGTGGTGAGTTGACCCTGGCTAGAGGCCAGATGCCCACCAAAGCCCACTCTATCACCCCCCTCCTCTATTGGGCAGAGGTAGAAAAATATAATGAAAAGCTCGTGGGTGGAGATAAGGACGGAGAGAGATCACTCACCAGTTACTGGCACGGGCAAAACAGACTCAAATTGGGGGGAAAAAATGAATTTACTTTATTACCAATCAAAATCAGAGGATAATGAGAAGTAAAACCAAATCTTAAAACACCTCCCCCATCTCTCCCTTCTTCCCGGGCTTAATCTCTTTCCCGATTTTCCACCTCCTCCCCCCAGCAGCACAGGGGGACAGGGAATGGGGTTGGGGTCAGTTCATCACACGTTGTTTCTGCCGCTCCTTCCTCCTCAGGGGGAGGGCTCCTTCCCCCACACCAGCGTGGGGTCCCTCTCATGGGAGACAGTCCTCCACAAACTTCTCCAACGTGAGTCCTTCCCATGACTGACAGCTCTTCACGAGCTGCTCCAGTCTGGGTCCATTCCATGGGGTGCAGTCCTTCAGGAAGGGACTGCTCCAGCGCGAGTCCCCCACAGGGTCACAAGTCCTGCCAGCAAACCTGCTTCAGTGTGGGCTTCTCTCTCCATGGGCCACAGATCCTGACAGGAACCTGCTCCAGCATGGGCTTCCCATGGGGTCACAGCCTCCTTCAGGCATCCACCTGCTCCGGCATGGGGTCCTCCACAGGCTACAGGTGGTCATCTGCTCCACCATGGACCTCCATGGGCTGCGGGGGGACAGCCTGCCTCACCATGGTCGTCTTCTTCCCCATGCAGGGGAATCTCTGCTCCGGCACCTGGAGCACCTCCTCCCCCTCCTTCACTGACCTTGGTGTCTACAGGGTTGTTTCTCTTACATCTTCTCACTCCTCTCTACAGCTGCAAAGTGTGCAGCTTTTTTTGTTCCCTCTCTTCCCTTTTTTTTTTTTTTTCTTAATTATGTTATCACAGAGACGTTACTGATTGCCTCGGCCTTGGCCAGCGGCGGGTCCGTTCTTGTAGCCGGCTGGCATTGGCTGTGTTGGGTCAGACATGGGGGAAGCTTCTGGCAGCTTCTCTCACAGAAGCCACCCCCCTGTCGTCCCCCCGCTACCCAAACCTTGCCATGCAAACCCCATACACTTAATATAAGCCATTAGCTCATTATCAATAGCAGACATCCAGGGAAGAATAAGGGAATAATTTTATGATGCTTTCCTTCTATACTTTTTCAATATCCAGTGACCTCTGGCTCAGGAACTCTTGGGCCAGATAGGGTATTTTAGAATTTTAATAATACCTTATTGTGTTTCGTGATATCATTCATAGTTAAATAAATAAATGAACTGGTTTCAGAGTCTTGGCACTTGGATCTCTGAAGTCCTCGGTAAATGGCAAGGTGCTTGGCAGTGGATTTTTAAGTGAGCTTCTTTCATTGGAACAGCTTACCTGTTAGGTACAACTACAAAGGCTCTGTAATAATTTTAGATACCTGACAATTAAATCCCACTGAACTACCATGTTTCATGTCAAATGAAAATGAGTTTGGACAGATATTGACCTGTCTGTGCTGAAAATCCTAGCTCTACTTTAATCCACTGTGTGGTGATGTGTCATTTAATCACAATCACGGCAAGTAATGAGCATTTTTGTTGCTGCTGTTTGTTTCTCTCTTTCCTATACAATCTAATTTTACTGGTTGTTATGAGTTAAACTGACTGTTTCTGTTTGCCCAGAAGAAAATCTCCCCCAGGCAGATACATGAAAGCTATGGGGCAATATTAGGGAGAATTATTTCCTAATAGCATGGAAATACACGTTGACCAGAGAGAAAGGCAGCATCACAGAAAGGATGTTGATGACCATTCTATACTGTTTCTACCTTTGTTTTGCCTCTTTGTTCTTACCTTTGGTTCTTTCTTCACAGGCAATAAAAATGTTGCCTGTCATGAATCTCACACTAGGTGACTAGTTCTCCAAAAGCAGAATGTTTTGGAATTGTTTGTGCAGGAAATTAAATTAGATATTTGGGGGGAAAAAAATAATAATGAAAACTTGTGCTTTTTGCTTCAGAATCTTGAAAGTGCATTTCAACTCAAGAGTCCATGTTATGCGGCTTTTACCTCACCATAGCTTCTAGACCCCTCTAGCTTGAAATCTTGAGGGTCCCTGACAATGATCCATCAGAAATGAACCTACCTACTTGTATTTCCACCAAGTATTTAATGGCTAGGAATATGCCAAGAGAGAAAATGTTCTGGGTTCTTATTTTTGTACAAATGGTGGTGACCCCACATAAACACAGCAATATGTCTACAGACAAGGTCATAGCCCCTGATTATTTTTTGCTTAGTTAGCTTATTCTTTTTTATAAGTTTAGAGCCACCGTGGTGGCTCAGGCGACTGAACTTAATACTGTGAGTAAAGAACAGTCAAAGAGTTTATAAAATGGAAAAGAGAATTTTTGACATTTACAGAAATTTGTTCAGATGAAGTATGCAGAAATTACTTGCAAAACCCTTTTGATGAGCAAAGTCAGGAACAGTTCATAAAGATACTTTGAGGAAAAAAATGTGTCCTGGTCAAGTGCTTGATTTGTAATGACAGATTTAGCTACATTTCACTCCAGTTTTCGAAGATGCTGTCTTGTGAAGGCCTCTTCTAATCTGCTTAACTCCTGATCCCCTTATTGATGCTTGTAGGGCTAAAGTTCCGGGTAGTACCAAAGAAATGGAAGCAACACTGTGATGTGAAAGGTACATTTGTACTCAGTAGGAACATTTCCTCCTGTGGTTGCATTGCTTTGGGAGCATGGGCAGGCTGAAAATATGATTTGCATTTTCTTTCTTGCTTGGGAGTGTGCATGCTATTCTGTACTGTGGGTAATACCACTGCTGAGTAGCAGGGAAATGGTGTATCCCTCTGAATAGGATGTGACTAATGGGTAGATGCCCACAGTTTTGAGCAACTTGGAGGAATGGAGATGTTTTGACATGAGTTTAGATAGTCCTGATATTCTGGACAAGTAAAAGAGGTTTACCAGGCAGTACAACAGGTCAGTACCATAGGGAGGCAAGTCAATAGCTTGTTCTTTTAGAGTAGATTGCTTATCGGTCATCTGTGGGACTCTTAATGGTTTAACCTGTTTTGGTTGCTGTCAAAGTTTTGCAGGATCCTTTTGGCTACGTATACCTGTGCTAAAATTGTCTCTTCAGGCACAATAGCAAAGCTCAGTATCTTTATGAACCTTTTTATTATTACTTGAGGGAAATAAATATCTGTCTGTATTATGCATGAGCATGCTGTGGTACTGCATTACTCTCTCTTCCATCAATATGTCTTGTTTTCTTCCTTTATCAGCTAATACTCATGATAATTCCACGGGTATATCTTAAAGTTCAACCAAATGAATATCATAACCTGAACAGGTGGAAGAACATGATATTAGGCTGTTGAATATTTTAGTACATGAAACAGCCAGCCATATTGTTATGTTTTAACAATGTAATCAAAATGGGGGTATATCTGTGTAATAAAATTAACTGTTGCTATAACCAGTACACTTAGAATGATTACGTGATTATAATGAAAATGGGGTGGTTATTTGCCATGTTAATTAACTGTTGATTCAATGTTACGCAAATGTGCTTCTTTTCAAGTAATCATATTTCTTGTTGACATTTCTGAATAGGACTACCAATTAGTTAAACATAGGTAAATAGAGGTGCTGATTATGGGTCAGCTACAAGAGAAGACAGTGGAATAGGGCTTCAAAATTTTAAACTTTTAACATGTTACAATCCAAAGCATGTTGCTGTTGACAGGAACTTTTGTTTGTGTGAACAACACCTGTTTAAATAAGCACACATCTTTGATATCCACTACATCGACAAAGTTGCTAAAGAAAGAGAAGTTGCTTTTCTGTGCTGAACTTTTATGTGAGATCCTATATTCCTGTATCTCCCAGCAAGTCCAGCTTCCAAAACCCTTGGAGAAATATTTAATGGTTTATCCCGCTACATCTCAAGGTAAAATTGAGGGAGGCTTTTAGTGTTTTGGACTTTATTGCAATGACAAGATGTCTCTATAAGCATAGAAAATTTATTTGACTTAATGAAAAGATAAATAATGTAATGAAAATGTAAAAATGTGTACAGCTAAACTGTCTTGAACCAAACTTCCTTGAAGCTCAGAAGACAGAGCTTACCCTGTGCTAATGGGGATGTTCGCAGAATCCCTCTGCCTCTTGCTTACCCATGCAAACCAAAGCCACATCCTCAACTGATGTCAGTTCCTGCTTTAAATGGGGGTTACTTCCAACAACTTGTGCTTGACTTGCTGCAGCTGGACATATGTGATTTCCATCTGTGGTGATCCTACACTTAGATAAAATTTATTACTCTGAAAATAGACATGTTTCAACACATGTATATTCTTAATTGATTGAATCCCTTAAAAAGTAGATTCCTTGATCAAAGTACTTTTTCCTGTTGATTGTACAACAGTCTAAGCTATGAGCTGGAGGTGATTTAGAAATTAATAATATGTGGTGTTTGCTCTAGACGTTTTTTTAAAAAAAAATCTTTTCATATGCCACCTCTTATTTTTTCCTTAATATAGCTTGCTATTTTCTTGGCTACTTCCATCTTAGCCATATTAAAAGAACATACAATATTTCTTGTAGCACACTCTCCTACATGCAGATACAAAGGGTATTTTACTGGTTTTGTGTGAATAAAATGTTTCCTTAATCAATAAGCCATCAGTGCAGTAAAACTGCAACTTAATGTCTTTAGAACTCTGCATGTGGGTTTTCTGCATTTGCAAAAGTATAATTAGCCAGGATATTTTTGAGTGGTATTAGGACTTAGGATCAGCCAAGTTCATTCTCAGTTTGCTTGAGCAGCAACAAGCTAATTCAGTCCATCGTGCTTCCTGATAAGTTGTTTCTCAAAAAGCTATGCAAAGTGCAGTAAAAACATTTTTTTTTTTCCCTTGGAAAATGGTTAAAACCATAAAAATTGTATATCAGAGACCAATTTAGATGGCAACTTTTAATCTCTCCACCAACTACACAAAGTGACAAGTCCTGCTAGTGTCTGCAAATCTGTAATGATCTGTATTTAAAAATTCATTTGCTACCAGAACTTCTCATCTTGCACATGCAAAATAATGATGATTTTTATATCTGGATTCAAATTTTTACAAGCATAAGTCTAATATTCATACACAAAAGTGATACAGTGAACTCTGGGAAAATGAGGAAAAAAACATTAAGAAGCTATTATACAAAATATGGATTGGTCCCGGATTTTCTTAATTGTTTTATTAATTCAAAACAAGTATTTCCTCTGAAGAGGACTGATGAAGAACAATATACTTAACACACGAACCTCAGGCCATAGAAAACTTAATTCCAAACATTTTTCCTTGGATTTTGTACTTGGCAGACAAAACTGAAGCCATCAGAAAGGAAGAAGATGGACAGAAAGTGAATTATGATTTTAAATGCTTTGCTTTAGAAGGCACCAGTGGAAGACTAGATCTACTGGCCTTTTTGTTGCCTTCTCTTTTCTCCTGTAGGACTTGCAGGTAGCTCTGGTGGTAGATGCCAGAAAAACCTACACAGATATGGACAGATTTTAATGAGCTGCTGCTAGCCTGATTAAACTTCCCTTCTGGTATATGATGTCAGGTCTCCAATCTAGAAACTAATTCATTTATCTGTTGCTCTCTGGGATAACACATAAGCATCAGTTAAAATCTCAAGCCTCCGCTTCAGTGGAAAGCTAGCCCACATTAAAAACTAAGCACAAGGTTAACTGCTGTTTAGAGTAGGGGTTTTTTTTAAGCAGGCTTTATTTTTAATTACACAAACACAAAGAACAACAGCATGGGTATGTTTGGATTTTGTTGTTGTTGTTATTTTTTTTTTTACTTTCTGACTTATCCAAGTAACCTTAATATTTTTAGACAAGTGGTTTAGCCATCCCCATGGTTCCAGGGACTTCAAGCTCTTCTAAATCTCTCCAGCTGTTTGTCCACAAGTACTTCCCCCCCTACATGAAGAAAATTTATTATTCCTTTTGCAAGTATTAATTCTGAATAAAATTATCTGGTTTTCTGCTCTGCATTATTGTGTTTTCTTCATATCATCTAACAGACATAAGGGTGAGTGAATGTCAACAATCTGACCAGTCTTTTTCTAAATATTGAAATTGTCTTGCATGTCAGCAAGACTATCAGTCAGCTTTGAAAAAACAAAACAGCGGAGTTGTTGAAGTTAGTAGCCAGACTTCAGGTTCTTAATTATTTAAGACTTAACCATTTTTATTTTTCTTATTGTATGACATATATCAAAACAGTTTTCACACTTGCAAAGAGGAAAGCACTGTCTGCTTTGGGAGGCATTTTTGCTCTACTTCTTGCTTTCTTGTTTCTCTAAATTTCAAAAGAAAACAACCAAAGATATCAGCCATCCCTTCTGCTTTAAATGTAGAGAACCTTAACGAAAGAATGGAAGGAGGTGTTTGGTACATGGTGAAAAGAAGGGGATCTGTACTGAGGATGAAGATATAAGGAGGAACCGAATAAACCTTATGCTGACTTTTTATTAGAATCATAATATCATCCATTAGCTCAGGTTGGAAGGGATCTCAGGAGGCCTCTAGTCCAGCCTCCTGTTTGAAGCTGAGTCAGCTATAAAACCAGGTTGCTCAGGGCTTTATCCAGATCTTGAAATCCATACCCATTTGAAAATCTCCAAGAACTCCAGACTGCACAATATCTCTCAACAGCCCATTTAATTTCTTTACTGTCCTAATGGTGAAAAAGCTTTTTCTTCTATCCAGTTGTATCCTCTTTCATTTCATTTAATATCTTTTGCCCCACATCCTCCTGCTGCACCACTGTGAAGAGCCTGGCTGTTTCTTGATAAGTTCCTCATAGGAAGGCTGCTATTGGATCTCCCCAGAGCCTTCATGTTCACAGGCTAAAAACCTCTCCCTGCAGGGCACACACACCACCTCGATGAACTAGCTGCATTTGATCATCATCCTTCCTGTGCTGGGGGCCCAAAACTGCAGTACTCCTGATATGGTCTAATGATCGCTTAGTAGAGGAGGATGATGGGCTGCACTTCTGGTAATCCAGCCCAGGACTCTGCTTGTCTTTTTGGATGCCAGGGCATCCTGCAGGCTCATATTCCCTTTTGTAGATTTATATCTTTATCTGAAAGGCAATGTTGATTATTAAAACTTTATAGAGCTAAGTGCCCAGTGGTAGGAGCTGGCTAAGTACTTATATTTGGTAGAATTACCTTGGCCTCACTCAGCAACAAAGTGCTCAGTTATTCTCCTAAGAGACTTGGCTGACCCTGGAATGTGTAAAGGCTGTGGAGTTCTGTCTGTCATATATTTGGTGAATTGTAAATGTTCCGTGCTCACTTTTTCCCAGAAGTGATACCTGCTAATCCCTGGTGACAGTGACCTGCTATTTTGAGCATGGAGTTGATGCATTATTGATCATTCCAGCTTAGACTGCACTTAAAGTGGTTGTACTTTAATTACATTTGGTATCTGGAAATAATAGCTTAGCATTTCAGAGGCTTCTTGGAAAAGACAGGTTTTTGTGTACTGCAGAATGTTTCTTCTGATGCCATTTTTGTCTTATCAGAAAAAAGTGTATCTTTTAAAAGAGTATTCTTTTAATCTGGTTGCTTTTATATTACAATAATTTATCATTAGTGAGCTGCTTTTTCCTTGTAGGTGTTTTGTTTTAGCAGTACTATTTGTTACTTCCAAAGAAAATAATACCGCACTTGAAACCACTATGCTGTAATCTCAAAATGAAGCTTCTTTACTAAAACTTCTCATTTTATGTATGTGTGTTTTTTGGTCAGTTACTCCTATTTTATTAATGTTGAATTCTTGTATAATAATTTATCCTAGTAGTTTCTGGCTGTACGCATTGGTATACTCTCTTGCTTTCTGATATTGAGAGCAAAGAGTAGTGAAGAGTAGATAATATAGCTAAGTTCTATGGTATAAAAAATATTATAGGTCTCTGGGTAGCTTTCATATAAAAAGGTTTTATTTTCTTTTGTGGGTACTAGTAAGTAGCTCTTTAGCATCACGCTGATCATGAAACATTTCAGATTCTACTGCTGACAGAAGCAGGCTTCCTCTATTTATTTGAAGAGATCTACATTTTCTCACATCCTCTATGTGATTTCTTGAGTGAATCACTTCAATAAAATTAACAGTTAAAGTAAAAAAAAAAATATAATAAGTTATTGATTAAAAAACAGTTAAATGTGTTAAGCTGTTATCAACATCAGTAGGTGCTAGAGGTATGTTGCTTCAGCTTGATTTTCAGATGTGCTACCAAATCAGGAAGCCAAAATCTTGATGTTTTACATGCATTTTGGATTGCATTCAAACATTTAAGGTACAAATATTTACCATACATCTCTCTTTATTTGTACTCTGTTAGTGCATAAAATACCTGATGCATACTGTGGTACTTGGTTTATTAGGTAGTGTCTGGAGAAGGTAGTCTTTTTGCTGAAAAATTTATTATCTAGGTTTGAGGGCAGAGACCACAGGTGGGCACAGGGGTTTAAGGCAGCATAGTAGACCCAGTAGACAAGAGAGATCAGCATGAGAAGTACCAGTGCCAGTGTCCCACTTGCTTCTAGGGAATGATGGGGGTGGAGCACAACAAGGGGGACTTGTAATCAAATATCTGTAAGTGGATATTCTGTTAACAGATATTTGCTACAAGATTTTTCTAGAGCAGAAATGGGACCATTTGAAAATGCATGAGAAAGTGGTGAGGTTTGTGGCAGAGTCGGGAGTCAAAACTTTGGCAGTGGATGAAAAGTGTTAGGTGACAAGAGCACAATGAGCCTTGAGAAGAAAATACCCTTTTTGGTTCAGTGGAGACAGGGGAGGGCAACGAGTTGGTCAAAGTGCCAAGGGAGGACACTGTTTCTTGCAGTAATTTGGAATAGTGGGAAATAGGACAAGGGAGTGATGCGAAAGGTAGAGGAAAGCAGGCTAAGGAAGATATATTATATTAGAAACTTTGCCCTTGTGGATAGGTAGAAACAGGCATGCCTTGGAACATTATAGTAAACTGTGTCAATGTACTTTAGTTCAAGCTCAGAAGGCTTCAAAGCAATGATTTATTTATTTGTTTTTCTTCAAAAGACTTAGTAGAAATAAATGTTTAAAATTAAATACTACTGGTAATTTGTTTGCGACAAACCTAAGATAAAGAACTGCTTGCACTTGCCAACTTTTCCTTATCTTAGCAGTCTCTATTTGGCACAAATTTAATGGAATTGATAGCAAGAGTGTCAATATGCAGGATCTGGCATATAACACTTAATAGCATAAATGCATAAGTGTTGCCACCTATGCAGAGAAAAGGCAAAGACTTTAGCCTGTGTAAGGGCTTCAGATTGTAGCTTTCTAAGAATAGCAAAGGATCAAAGTGTGGTGCACCCTGATTGCTGTAGATAACAGTGGATGTACAAGAGCAGTAGAATATGTGTGAGTACTTTGTAATGCTTGTGTTCTTCTCACCTGGGTTTCTGAGCATTTTTTACCAAATATTCTGCAAAAGCACAAGGGGAAAAGAGATCAAGGGGAAAAGAGATCAAGGGGAGAAAACCCCCCCAAAGTTGTTGAATTCCCTGATTGTGAAGTTGTTACTCAATATATTAGGTAAACATTCTTAGTGTTATTGTACAAAATAAATATTTTTAGCACCTATGTATCATGACTTAAAAGCAAACCTCTGTTTGGTTTCTCATTCAGAGTGAAATAATAGTACCTCTGTTGATCATAAAGTAATGCAGCTTTGTGCCAGATGTATATTTTTTCCTTCCTTTGTAATGTTGCTGAGCAATATCTAAGAATAACAATGAGCTTAATAGTCATGAGAACAGTAAGGACAATAAAGCCACAAATGATCTCCAGGTGTCCATATGAAGTCTTATGCACTGGAAAAAGTAGGTATCACAAGAGTATCCTGGGCACATCAAAAGAGGAGTGGCCAGCAGGCTGAGGGAAGTGATTGTCCCCTTCTACTCTGCCCTTGTGAGACCCTATCTGGAATATTGTGCCCAGGCCTGGAGCCCCCAACACAAGAAAGATGTATAGCTGTTAGAGTGAGTCCAGAGGAGAGCCACAAAGATGATCAGAGGGCTGGAGCACCTCTCTTGTGAAGAAAGGTTGAGGGAGCTTGGCTTGTTCAGCTTTGAGAAGAAAAAGCTCCGGGGAGACCTCATTGCAGCCTTTCAGTACTTGTAGGGAGCTTAGAAACAGGAGGGAGAGCAAATTTTTACCTGGGTGGATAGTGATAGGACAACGGGAAATGGTTTTAAACTAAGAGAGGGGAGACCTAGGTTAGATATTAGTATGAAGTTTTTTCACCCAGAAGGTGGTGAGGCACTGGAACAGGTTGCCCAGAGAGGTTGTGGATGCCTCATCCCTGGAGGCACTTAAGGCCAGGTTGGATGGGGCCCTGGGCAGCCTGTCCACAGCAGGGGGGTTGGAACTAGATGATCTTAAAGGTCCTTTCCAACCCAAGCCATTCTACGATTCTATGATTTTTCTGTTTCTTAAATTGACAGACAGCTAGCTTTGTCTGGGGAGCACATAGAAGGTCTATTCCTTTGCATAGCTTTTCAAATCAGGTAAAGCTTTACAAATATTCTGGAGTAATTTTCTCTTTATATACATGTGTTTCTTCCTAGCTTAAAGTATTTTTTCTCTCTGTGCATGCACACAGACATGTATCTAAGCAAAACAAGATTTCTGTTTGATTTTGCTTCGTGCAGTCTGTGTAATTGTAAAGTGTTTTGCAAGGCTGTGCTCTAAACCTTGCCAATTCTGCAGCACGCATTGACTTACCTGGGAATCAGAAGGTGATCAGAACCATGCTGAAGATCTTGGGGAATTTAGTTTGTACTGTATGCATGCAACATCTCTCACAGTGAGATCCTGTAGTAAGCAGAGCTTCTTGTGTATTAAAAGAATGCAAATAATTAAGCAACAACAATGGCCAAGTGCGTGTCTGTATTACCAGTTCATGGTAATAGGAGTGAGAGGAGTGAGATTTTGGGAGTTGGTTTTGGGGGTGGTTTGTTGTTTTGTTTTGGGGTTTTTTTAAGTTCAGTCCTTCTCTGATAATCTTACAGTCATATGTTAACAGCAATGGAAACAGTTACAGTTTTTAAAAAACTTGCACTACAAAGCATAATAATATAAAAATTATATTAATTATAATATTTATATTACTAATAATGTACTATAAAATAATACAATGTTAATATTAGAAGTTGGTAAGTGGCATTGTTTTTACAAAAAGTAACCTTGAAAGTTACATTTAAAGAAAAGTGTAGGCACAGGGATCTTAGTAGACATCTGCACTGCAAATTGAAGTAATAGCAAGTTGAAGGAGTAGCTTTTCTTATCTAGAATCTCTCCACTTGTACGTGTTTCTGAGAGACCTCCACAACAGGACATTCATGCAAAGGAACAAAGAAATAAAAAAGGCTATGCCAAAAACCATTACAAGTCTGCTCAACATCTCCCCCTTTACTGCCAGCCTGCTGGCAATAAGAGGAGTGACAGACTATTTTGCTGCTTGACCTGTTAAACAAAAATAATCATAGGCTCAACACTGAATAAAGAAATACTGAATCGCTTATGAAATTGGTATGGCATTTAAGACATTTGAATAATTTGTGGGAACTGAGGAAGGATGAGGCTGAATGTGAGAAGCTTACTCTGTAATGTCTCAATTCAAGATGATTTTTAGGTATGTATGTAATTTTAGGCAAATTGAAAACAATGGGTAAGCGTCAAGAGTTAGACATGCTTAAATACTCTCCTGAACCAAGGCTTAAGCACCCAATAAATCTGCAGTGATCTTGTAGTACAGATATGTCATGTCAACACTTCCTTACTAACTTCAGCGAAGTGTTATGGGTACATCTGCTGCTTCCAGTGAAAAATAGACAGGATTTGAAGTGATAGCTGTTGCTGCAGGAGGTTTCTGTAATAGCTGCCAAATGAGAGGGAGGAAGGGAAGACAGTAGCAGAGGAAGCAGTAACCTTCCTGTTTCAAGTAAAGAAATAAATCAATCAGTAGCTGTACACAGAGAATTGGAGAACCTGCTCAACATCTGTCAGATGAAAAACTGACACACTGCAGCAGAATCTGCTTTATAACCAACCGTTGTGGGTGTTCTGCTTTCAGAGAGATAGTCAGAGAGCTGTATGAAGTTCTTTATGTGATACAAAGGTGGGATATCAGTGGTAGTGCTTTGCTACATAAATTTGAAGCAATACCTTAGCAATAAGTATAAACAGAGCTTTCTCTCTTTCGTATTCTTTTATTAAACTCTTGTGTCTGGATTGCTACAAGCAATGTGACACTTTGATATAAGTGAACCTCTAACCAGAATGTACAGTGAGTACACTAAAAGTGGTTGTGGTTGTTTCAATAGGAGTAAATGGTTTAGAGGGAGGTCTCATTAGTGTTCAGAAATTGCCTAGCTCATGGTAGCTCCTCTCGGGACCTCCCTGGGAAATGCAACACCCTGATATGGGGATGCCCACTAAGTGAATCTCACTGCTTCTGGTGTCTGCTGAGAGGGACCTGTTTTCTTGTGAAGATAACTATTTTGATTTTGGCTAGTAGGAATGAAAATATAACAAAAATACTGCTTGGATCTTTTAGAACAGAAAGATTTGAGGGCACAAAATGTGAGCTCTTAGGTTCCTGCCTTTAACTGCAGGAACCTAACCAGAACATACTGAAGTCTCAGCAATCTTTCTGTAACAGGAATGGTCCAAACAATTTTATAAGACAGGTGAGTGAATCACTGAGTGCTTATTCCCAGTTCTAACCTGTTGCTGGTGAGCCTGATAGCAGCTCTGTAATGAGTAGCAAGAGTTGAGATCAGAAGTAAAGTGGCCAAGTCTACTCTCAGCCATGCAGACTTGTAGCAACACGTGCAGTGTCAAATATACTGTGTTGAACACTGGGCCTAGCGGACAACATCTACACATCTGGAACAAAAGCCTGATTAATGGCCACCCAATCTCAACAGAGCAAGGTTTTTGTCTAACCGTTTGAGCTAAATAAAGGTATTTGCTTTCTTGAAGTTTTTGTGCAGCAGGCTGTCACATTACCCTTATTTTTATATTGCTGTGAGAATATTGTTATGCAATGGAGTAGCAGAGTTTCAAAAGGCAGGGCGATACAAGAATTAAGCTGTAAGCTTGAAAATATGTATGTGATTCTTGCCCTTCTCAAAAACTTGTTTAAAAATCATGCATAATGAAAAAGAGACCAATAGATCTATAATGAAATAAGCAGTAACAATATAAAATATATTATACCCATCAGATTTAATTATCTTTGAATCACAAGCAGAGTACATTTGAAGAGAGCCTTTCTGCTTTTTATGGCAGACCACTTACTGTTTCTGTCTCCTTCTGCTGATACTCATAGGTAACTTACTTTGATAGGCACATGAATTGTCAAGACATGCTATCTTTGTTTTAGGGGCATGCAGTGTTGAGTTGCAGCCAGATGGTCTAGACAGATGATAAAAAAGTATGAAATTTTACACCAGAACACTCATTTTCTACTGCCCTGTCACATTGAACAAACACTTAATGAAATCTGAGGTTGTAATATCTAAAAAATATGTACTGCAGTACAATGGGCTTTCACACATCCCTCTGGGATTTAATTGTCTTTTAAAAAATGGCTTCTGCAGTAAAGTTGCTTTCATGTGTCCATTTCTGGACAAATTCCTATGAGCTGGTGACAGTGAGCTGGGCAAAGAACATAATTCTTTATTCTGTGTTAGGAATTTAGTATCCTTTATTCTGGAAATTACCCACAAAAATTAGTCTGTTCTTAGTCCAGTTTGTTATTCTCAAAATAATTTCTGCTAATATCCTTGTCGGATGAAATGCTTGTCAGCAATTCCTTTTGAGATCTTGCAATTCAAAATTTGCACCCTTTGATGAGGGTGCATGTTAAGCTTCTGCCTTTGGCTTTTAGAATATAGTCCTTGTAATTTTTCTCTAGAAATCTGATTCTAACTTCAATATTTACTTTCCTAGGATATTCTGTAATCATTTACACTCACTGTATGTTTGCTGGGATGTTTGCAAAAAGCAATGTACAAAGGGCACAGGCATACATATCATGAATGTCGTTAGAACTCTGAATAAATATTAATCAAATATATTCTGATCCTTATGATGCTAGATGTTACCAAAATTACTATCAAAGCATCAGAGTTGTGACAAATCTTCAGACATGGCGCTGAAATCATGATAGTTATGACTTAAGAAATACATGGAGCAGAAAAGGCAGTAGCTTTTATCTGAAAAACCTTTGTAAGGTAAACATCTTGGAATTCTTTTCTCCTGCTTTGTGGATATGAAATCTGACTTGATCCTGCTGGAATTTGAGCCCAGGGATGTGAAGGACAGCTCTAGTAGATCTCTCAATCTGTGATCAGATCTTACTGCTCACATCCCACCTGGTTTGTATTTGAGAAGAGATCGCTTTCACAACAGCTAGTCTATTGTAATGTGATGCTGCAGAGTAACACAGACCATTGCAATTTCTAGTTTTTGTGGAGTATATTTTTTTCAGCCATTAATAGAGCTTTCCAATTTTGATGAATTTGTAGAGTGCTTAGATTCACTAATACAAGAGGGTTATAGGTTAAATTCATGTCTAGTATAAGATTTATTCACTCAATTATGTTTTTCCCAAAAGGGTTTCATCATTGTACAAGGTAATGCATGAATGTACACAATCTTCCCTTTTAGCTTGAATATACTTTCAGGACTTTTGGATACCAGCAGCAATAAATTCTAGGCTATATTTTTCTTTGAAAGTTAATCAAGGGTAGAGGGCTTCCTATTGTACAACTGTGAGTGTGTAACAACACATGTCCCTACACTTGCATACACTGATAGAAATTGCATGTGTTGTCACAACTATTAGTTCTGCTGCAATGACTGACAATTTACCAATAACAAGAATAATAATTAACCTCTTCCCTCAACAACAACAAAATCTAAGAAATCTTGTAATAAGGAACAAAACTT
Source organism: Caprimulgus europaeus (assembly GCA_907165065.1). The sequence goes on from OU015525.1 coordinate 68,856,917, forward strand.
TTTTGTTGGTGCATGAGCATGGACAGTATTATGAAGTCAGCCAAGTCTGAATTTGGCAATTTCTGTGTATCTATATGTAATCAAGAATAATGAGTTTTCTTGCTTTTTCTAGCTTGACACATGAGTGCTGAAAGGCTACAATGCAGATTTCAGTTGTCAGCAACATGTTGCTTTCTTTTGGGTTTTTTTAAGGTCTTTGGTACCTGGAATCAGAAAGAGAAAATTTGCAAATGTTCTGAACTGTTGATCATCCTATGTAAAATAAGATTCCAAAGAAGTCAAACATGATGAGGTTTTTACATCCTGTTTTTTCTGGTTGTATTCTGTAAAAAATTGAACTTAAAAGTAAATTTTATCACTGTTTTGAAGGTGTGATCTGTGTGTCTCTTCCAACAAGATGACAAGTATTTTGCTTTAGCTGAGTAGGGTATGTCATCCTGTGCATGGCAATATCCTACATGTGTCAGTGATCCTCTGCTCATTTTGAGAATCGTTCCCTGACCTGAATTTTTTTGTGACTTTGCTATGCAGGGTGGCATACTTGAGAAGTCAGAAACAGGTTCATAAAATATTACTCATTGCCTGTTGTAATTAGCTTTAGTGAGGTTGCAGTGTTTCACAGCAATCATGAGTTTGCTAGTCAGAATGTTTCCCAGAATATATGGGACATAGGTATCTGTTCCCACATATGGACTGATCATCTCACATCTGTATTTCCTGGCCTCCTGGTTCAGGTTTCTATCTCCTAGGTGTTAGATAGTGAGCAAAATAGAAATCCAAGGCAAAATAGAAATCTGGCTCAGTTTTTCTGCTTAGCAATTCTACAAGATGAGGATGCAGTTTAGGAGGATCGTAGGAAGTTATGGTTGTTAGAATACTTTTTAGGTACTTTTGATTTCATTAGGCTTTCTACTGCCAGGCAGCACAAATTGCAAAAAGGAAAGGTTATGTAACATACATCCTCTGGGGTGAACTTCCTAATCAATAGCAGTTTTCATTTATATCAGAATTAGCTAATGGAACACTTTAAACAGCATTACTTACTTTCAGTTTATGATTTCCGTGTCCATTTTATTTTGATGAGAATGATCCTCAGACAATGTGAGAAGGATTGCAGCAAGTTACAAAATATTTGTCTTAGCTCCCTCTCACATATGCAGCGGCTGGTTCCTGAGTGCAATTAAAATTTTCTATTCAATTAGCAAAATAATGGCATTTATATGGAGGTTTTGTAATGCTATGGGTTTTAAGTTGTTTTAAGGCCCCTCTAAGCTGCTTTCATTTTATGATTCTAAAAATGACAGTTGTGAGCTCCTTAAAATGCTTTTGTTGTTCCTTGTTCCTTAACATTTGTTGTAGATTGCAACCAGGTTCTGTTCCAAGGCAAGCCGAGAGTATCCCTCAACAGTCATTTATGCCTTGTTGCGTCCATCATGTGTAGAACAGTTTCTCCCTCAACTGCCAGGAGCCCTGGAAGCACAGTTGTCAGGATTTAAAGTGAATGAAGAGCAACTTGACAGGCAGAAATTATGTTCACATATGAGCAAACAGCCATTCATACTTTCTGGGAAATCTTGAGGCTGTCTGAGCCAAAACATAAATGTGACTCAGAGTGAACAGTGTGCAACGAGTGCACACTGACACTGAGAATCCTTTGGTAGGCTCGGCAAACAAGCACAAAAGCCTTTCACTCTTGAGGATTTCTGTAATTATGGTCACCAGGATGGCTTCACTAACATTCATATTATAGTATTATTTTTAACTCACAAGTGATCATACAGTCCACTGTTTTACCATAGTATGAGGGTCCTTCAGGTTTCAAGAACTCATGTGCCAAGGATTACTGGCTCTGCCCTTCATATAATTGTCACTGCCCTTCATACTGATAGGAGCTTTTTCCAGTTTTGTGTGAAATGCTTCAATGTTCTTCTTAGAAAGCAAAATCAGAGCTTCACTGCAGAAGTGGGCCATCATACCACATGAAAAACAAATAGGAAATAAACAATGGACAGCAGTCTTGCAGACTTCACTCTTGTGGCTTTTCACCAGAGCAAGGCAAAGTACCAACTGCTATTGAGGATTTGTCTAATTTGCCTGGGATATCTATGCCTTGTAAAGTAAAAAGCTGTTGAAATGCAATAATACATTTATGTAAGCCCTCTGTATTTTGAAACCAGACTGAGGTGATTTCAGATTAACATCTTAATCTAAAGCCATTTCCAGACAAAAGCATAGTACTTGAAAAGCAACCCTTGATGAAATAAGGCCTATTTAAGCATGAGTGTTTGCCATAGTCCTTGTCACCATAGTAACTGAGGCACAGATTCACAAAATCATCCAATTCCCACTTAAGCACCTGAGTAACTCTGAGGTTCTGGGCCTATTTCCCTAGTAAAACTGAAATCACTGCACAGGCCTTTTATGAGTTGCAAGAAAATATTACTTCATCTTCACTTTATTTTTTTCCCCCTTGAGCAAGAAAGCTCTTGCTACAAGTGTAATGATTTTTTTTTACTCAGGCCATGAGTTATGCTGTGGAAATATGTTGAAGTGGTAGATCTAAAAGGTTATGCTGGAAATGGTCAGTTTCTGAGCTTCTGGACATGTGGGGTCAGAGTACTCCATCACTGCTATGAGTCCATTTTATGTAGCTGACTCCCATTTCATCTTTGTCTCCTTTCACCTTGTATTTTGTGATTTTTCCAGATAAATAGGTCAATATTAAAAAGTCAGCAATACTTATGTGATCACTGAATAGCTATCTTCATTTGCAGTTGATATGTTTCAAGATTAGGATCAAGGCTTTTTTTAAGAGCTGGAATTGGAGTAGGAACCATCAAATGGATGTCAGCATTGGGAAGATGTCTGCCAAGTGGTGCATCCTACAGCGGATGGCAGGTAGCTATACTCTTCACACGCTATAAACTGTATCCATTGTCTGATAACCATAAATAACAGTGATTGAGTCTAGATATGTCAGACCTGTAAGTCCTTAAACTTCACAAAGAGGTTGGTGGAAGAATATTGCTGGTCACCTGGGAGAGTTTGGGACCAGCACACCTCGTCACATGATCCCCAGCACAGCTCAGGAATGGACTTGCTTGGCGCTGGCATAGAGAAGCCCCCAGTACGTGGGAGTTGCACAGGCTCATCTACACAGCTGCTCTCCTACTGCCTCTCAAACCTACCTTAGTCCCAAGCAATACCACCCTAAAGCAAAACTGTAAAGATTAAATAAGTAACAAAAGACTCGATGAGTAATGAGCATGTGTCTGTGTTTGACTCTCGCACCACAGAATAAACCCGACTGTTGCTGGATAGTATGAGAAATGTTGGATAATGCTCTGGAAGCTGTGCTTAGTTACCTGCACTTTACAATCAGAAATGTAAGGCAACATGCAAGTAAGTCAAACTTACCTGATTTTGGTGGCAAATCCATTTTGTAAATGGGCCATAGATAGTTTCTGGTTGTCACACATTCATTCTCTGGCACCAACAGGGAAAAGAGAGGGTCACAATGTCTAGAGTACACAACTTAATGTTTCATAAAAAACCAATTTGCTGTAGTTTTTTAACTAATTGCAAAACCACTACAAAAAAAACCCCCAAAATCCCCACAAAAAAACCTACCATAGCTGAAGAGATTACAGAAGTATGCAGTTGAAAGGCTAAAGCTGATCTAGATACAAATTCCATTAAACAAAAATAATGTTAAAAAAGGACTGGAAGCAATGGAATGTTATTTAAAAGAAAAATAAGAAAAGTCTAGTTTATGGAGGGTTTTTTAACACCTTAAAGAAGATTTAATTTCTTATCTGAGGTTACTTACAAGGTTAAGCACTGTGAAAACTTGAATCAGAACACCTAAGTGTGCTCTTTTTTCTTTTTATCTTCTTTTTCTTTCTTTTTTTTTTCTTTTTTTTTTCTTTTTTTTTTTTGAAACAGCCTTTACAAGTTTATACTTGTTACACTGCTGGAAAATAGCCAACTGTCATGCTTCACTTTCCAAGAATCAGAAAACAAAATGAAGTAACTTCTGACCAGTTACCGGGAAGTATCCCTAGGGTATGTAGGCAGGCCTCATGCTGGTGATGCTTGCTGGCATTAGCAGAATTAATTAGACACTGCAACACTGAGAAGCAAATCTCTCTGGCAGGACCTCAGACCATGTGGAAAGGTTTGAGATCAGGACTTACTGAGTAAAATTGGAAAGAGGGATGATTGTTCTCCAAAGATACTGAAGCTGGGGTTAAGCTGGATAAGGGTAGCTGCATACAATGCACAAGTAATTTAGATGTCTTTGGCAGGCTGTGGAAGCAACTGGACATGTCCAGGGTGAGACTTCTAGCTCAAGTCAGATGAGCTGCCTGCTGTAGAGCCTGTAGCTTTTGAATTACTCTAAAGGGTATATGCACTGGTGTCCACAGTGCAGATGTCTTATGGTGATATGAATTTACATGTGCACACCCTTTAATTTGTTTGTGTAGCCTGTGAATAGAATATTGCAGAATCACAAAATGGTAGGGGTTGGAAGGGACCTCAGGAGATCATCTAGCCCAAGCCCCCCGCCCAAGCAGGTTCCCTGCAACAGGTTGCATAGAAGTGTCCGGGCAGGTTTTTAACATCTCCAGAGTTGGATACTCCACAACCTCTCTGGGCAGACTGTTCCAGTGCTCCGTCACCCTCACAGTAAAGCAGTTTTTCCTTAAGTTTTCCTTAAGTTTGTCTGGAACTTCTGGTGTTCCATTTTTTGCCCATTGCCCCTTATCCCCATCACCAGGCACCACTGAAAAGAGCCCGGCCCCATCTATTTGGCCCCCACACTTCAGGTATTTATATACATTGATAAGATCCCCTCTCAGTCTTCTCCAGGCTGAAGAATCTGAGCTCTCTCAGCCTTTCCTCATACAGGAGATTCTCCTAGTCATCTTTGTGGCCTCTGCTGGACTCTCTTTAGAAGATTCTTGTCTTTCTTGAACTGGGGAGCCCAGAACTGAACACAGTACTCCAGATGTGGCCTCACCAGGACAGAGTAGAGGGGGAGGAGAATCTCCCTTGACCTGCTGGCCACACTCTTCTTAATGCACCCCAGGATACTGTGGGCCTTCCTGGCCACAAGGGCACACTGCTGGCTCATAGCCAGCCAGCTGTCCGCCAGCACACCCAGGTCCTTTTCCTCAGAGCTCCTTTCCAGCAGGTCAGCCCCCAACCTGTACTGGTGCATGCAGTTATTCCTCTTCAGGTGAAGGACTCTGCATTTGCTCTTGTTGAACCTCATCAGGTTCCTTTCTGCCCAACTCTCCAGTGTGTCCAGGTCTCGTTGAATGGCAGCACAGCCTCCTGGTGTGTCAGCCACTCCTCTCAACTTTGTATTGTCGGCAAACTTGCTGAGGGCGGACTCTATCCCTGCATCCAGGTCACTGATGAAGATGTTAAACAAGACTGGAATATTAGACATATTACTGATAGAAGTGATACTGTGCTGTCTTGAGAGTTCACCATTGAAGTCAATCTTGATGCATTTTTTGTTTCTGCTCAGTGGATGCCTAAATAAAAAATTCTGGTCTGTGCTAGGTAAGAGGAGTTTGGAAAGGGAAAATATAGTGACCACAGTTGTTTAATGTATCTTATGAAGAAAATACTGTGATGAAGCATCTCGTGCTGCATTTGACCTAGATAGCAACTGAGGTGTTATGCTTGTCCATGTATGGACTTTATAAGTTTGGTTTTCATTTTGCTTCCTCATGGTGAATCCTAAGATTTGCTGTAAAAATACTTTGAATTTTAATGCATAAATGATTTACAAACCGACTCAGATTCATTTGTAGTTTTCTATTTGGCAATTAGTTTGTGCAAATACAGTTTAGAATGGTTTGTTCATGAGTTGTTTGCTGTTTATGGCTAGTCCTCCTTAAATGGTTGCCTAAAATATAGGTTTTTTTCCATTTCCGTTCTTGTTGACTTGAATAGCAGGTGGTTAATTTTCATTTGAAGAACCTATAGTATAAATTTGCAAAGTTATTTGTGTCCTGATTAATGAAAATACTGGGATTCACAAGTGTTTTTACAAATCTTTGGCAGTTGTTCAAGCACCAGAGTAAACAGATCTGGCTGATATTACTCAAAAAATTTCCACAAAGTAGTTTTAAAATCATGCAGCTATTGACCTTCCCTCTCTACACAGAAAAATAACTATTTAATTTCAAAGGAAACAGTTACCCAGGGGTTTTTGACACATCTAGAAAGTCATAGGAGTTACAGGCTTCTGTCAGTGAGAGGAGTTATATTTGTGTGTTAGAACAAACCATACCTACTGCAGGTAGCCTGCAGTGTTGTATTTTATGGTTTTCATTATTCCTTCTGACTGTTTTGCTCTTCTGGTTATATGTGGTGCTGTAATACCACCCTAAATTTTAGTTTGCTCTGTCCGTATGCCCAGTGTGGCACTGAACACCTTCTGGATGTGCACTTTGTCATGAGGGTCAATACCTTTCGGTCAGGGCACGTGCTTTGTTCATCAAAGCATCTTCTCCTGCAGGAAGACATTTTGTAGTTGTTAAAGAGCTCCTGCTCTTTCAAACATGTCCTGCAAGGGAAACTCCAGGCATTCTGCTGTGTTGCCAGCTTTGCAGAATTGGAGAGGGGATTTATCTGGTGAAGACCAACTATGACCCTTTGTAAGCAAACAAGTACTTACACAGTGTCTCCAATGAACTGGACAGGGCCTAGGAGAGTAAATGTAAGGGATTATAATGCTTCAATTCAGATGGCTGAGCATGAATGCCTAAAGGAAGTAATGCTTTCAAATAGAAAAGGTGGGATTTTTCCAGCACCTACCTGTGCCAAGTGGAGCTTATAAGGTACATTCCAGCTAATCATGTATTTACCATACCTTCAGGGAACTCATTTCAGTGTTGCCATAAGCAGCAGTAGTGTAAATCAGTGAGATCCTAATCACTGTCATGCAAGCTGGGTTTAGGATGAGTACCTTTTGAGTAAAATGGTCAGCAAACAAGTTTATGTGGATGTAACCAGTGAGGATAGATAGAGCAATGTGTGCCTATTTCACAGTTAGCACATGCTCTGAAAGGTTTAAATTTGTGAGTTGTCAGCGTGAGAGGAAATTGAAACAGAAAAGGGGACTGAGCAAAATTTGGAAGAGAAGTATAAAGAATTATTTATCCCAGTGCTCTTCCTTATGCAGGTATTAGTCCATGGGGAAATCCTTCAATTTGTTTGACCTCTGCTGGATTAGCTGCACAGGTTGCAGAGATGATATATCATTGACTTCTGTTGAAAATATTGCTTTAAGAGAAAAAACCAAACCTTTACAAGGGCTTTTTTTGTTTAATGTTTTGCTGGAGGAAGACAGACTAGGTAGATTTTTTTTTTCCCTGCTTAAATGCATTTGACTCTTAAATATTCACAGGTTTCAGTTTGCTTTTGCTTCTATTAGGAATTGATAACGAGAATATAATATGGTACTGTGACATACTGGATTGAATGGACCTTGTCTTTACAAAACAAGATGTAAGACATTTCCTACCCAGAGGGCTTGCCTTTTTAGGTTGTTAAACCAGAGCATTGCCCTTACAGTTGTAGTTGTTAACTAGTTAAGCAGAGCTGTCACTTCTGTCAGTGAGAGAAGTTAAGGAAAATCTGGGTTATATGTTAAGCAGCATAGGCTTCTGCATTGACTTAAATTAGGATACCTGCATTTTCTGTTCCTTTTTTCTTCATATGCAAAGAGAGAAAAAACATTTACAGAAGAACTACTGCTGCACAATAAGTTAAACCTAAAAGCAGGGTGCAGGTCCTGGTGTCTGTAATAACCAGAGCAGTTCACAAGACCTTAGGATCTCTAACTAAAGTTGATGGGAGTTTTTTAATTGACTGCTTTGATAGCTGGAGCCAACCCTTAATTATTAAATGAGGAAGGTTAGAATGCTCTTACCCAGAAAGGAAGATGCATCCACTGCCTATACTTCTCACTTGCACTTGTATGCAGAAGGGATTAAAACTCCAGTTATGAAAAGTGTTACTCTGTAACATTAAAAAAAATATATCTAACTAAAAATAAAATATTTTGTTTGACTCAGGAATAATTATTTTTTTTTAAATTGTTGTTCTTACAAAATCTATTCCTTAAACCACAGTGTGTTACATCTTTTCAGGGTTTCTAGAGAGCAGAAAACAGTGTGATTAAATTTCTGAGGCTCAAGCTAAGCATCTCTGAATACAAGTCCAGACTGCGTTTATGCTCCTTGGTAGCGTGACAATGAAAAAATTTTATAATAAGAAATAATTTTTATATGTAAATGTGTAACTGAAAAGGAGCTACCTAAAGTTGTACTGTTAAATAAGTAATTATGCTTCTGTCTTCAAATCTGAATCTCTTGTTACAATGGCAATAGTTAACCTTTTAAAAGCGGTCTTTTTTAGCTTGATCAGCTACTGGCGAGAAAATAATTGTACTGACAATATTTATGAAAGCTCATATACAATCTATATAAAAATGTGAATACAAATATAAAACATGAAAATCACAAAGTCCTTGGCCATATTTTCATCTTGCCCACTAGAAATTGAAATGTTTGCACTAATTGGAATTAATGTGTGGAAGGACCCAAACCTGGCAATTTAAGTTCAGCTTTTTACAGGTGTTTGCAAAATGGTAAATTTGAAGAGAGTAGAGAAACTATTATAAAGCATATTTCAGAAGTATTTAAAGCCTAGAGGCTTTAAATGGAAGAAAAGCCATGTAAATCAACTGAATTTTGGAAGGCTGTAATGGAAATGGTGTAGTATAGACACTAGCGGGAGCACTGCTACTGATGCCGCAAAGGAAGAGCTGGTGGCAAGGAGGAACATGGAGTTTCTTGCCTAAGGTGATAGCAGCCAGGCAGCAGCTTTGAAGGGCATCTCTGATCTAATTTTGAGTGATACTGTGTACCTAAAGTAGGTGAATGAAGCAGTAGCCTTTACCTTCAGCAGAGCTGCCAGTGGCAATGTGTAGTGTCTAGTTCTAATTAAGCTATTAATTCAGGCTGATGGATTAGGTGAGTTAGATAATATGCCTACTCCTTCAAAATATGTGACTTGATTATAGGTATCTTTAAATACAAAGCCCATTATTAATTATGTCCATATTAAATGTATGAAATGAGACAGCAAATATGGTTGAAAATTATCTGACTTTCCCTAGCGGAGTGTACTTTAGAGTAGTAAGGCATTTTGGCTCAACTGCAGTCATGAAGGTATAAAACTCTTTAAACTTTTTAAAAGGATTAAACATCAGCTAACAGAGACGTCACAGAATACAAGTATGCACAGGGAAGTGTGGTCAAGTGAGGGTATTTTCAGTAGCTTCTCACTGGACTGGCTTCCTGGCCATGCGTTATCCACCCACTTGTGTTTTGATCTCTGTGCTCTTGGGGAGGTGAGAGAAAGCGGAGAAAAAGTGTCTGGTCATGGTCGATCTTTGATGTCCTGCAAAGATATAGCATGTGGCTTCCTCCCCTACCTTGCCAGCCTGAAAGCAAGGTACTGGGTCAAGTTTCTCAGCCTTTCTGCTGCCTTCCCCATGATGGCACAGCTATATCAATATGTTTAATGAAACAATTATCATCTTAGTAATTTCTTCCAAAGAGTCCTTTGAAAAGTGGAAATTTGTAACACTATAAAACGCCACTGCTGTTTGCAGCTGTGAGCTATAGTAGATCAAGCTATCAGTTTTCTACCACAAGTTTTAAGTCCTTCTGCCAACAATGACCTTATATATGGCTATAAATCTTCCAGGAGTGTCATAAAGGTGAACTGCATTTCACTGTAATGGGGTGTCTTACACAAAGACAAGAGAGCATTAGGAATTCCATACGTAATAGCCAGTGCTTCCCAATGTTCATGTCAAAACAGAGGATGTAGTACTGAGAGCTGCAGAAGTAATTCAGATATATTACAGCTTTCTATCTCTAAACACTCTGATTTTATCATAGCAATTCTGCTCTAGTTCAGGAGTTTCTAGTATTCATTTTATAAACCTTATTCTGAGGTGCTCACAGCTCTTCTGCTCTGCACATCAGAAGTTATTCTGCAGAAGGAAATTCCCTTAATTCAGTTGACACTGCTTTATTTATTTATTTTCCTTTTTTAACATTAGAAATGTAAGTCTGACTTTGAAAATTCTACCTCTTTTGCAAGTACTGGAATCACAGTAGTTGTATGAGGCATTTAGAGACCCAAAATGGAAATTGGTACCTATTGAGATTCACAAAAAAACCTATTTCTTATTGAAACTTGATTGTTTCTCTAGCTTTAGGAAATTAAATACCTTTAAAAATTCACGTGGGCACTTTTGAAAATTTTAGGCTAAAGCCTGATTTGGTTTTTTTTCATGTGAAAGTCAATTTCTGATACTGAACTGAATAGATAAGTGCACCAGTGTTATGTCATGGATTTTATTTCAGAACTGTTTAGCTGTTTCTGAATTTGAATGATTTCAAACTAAACATAGTTAAAATACTATTAGTGTGTATGTGCTTTGTTTCTCTCATTTAAGAATTAAATATAGAGCTGTCACTATTTGTTAGCCTGAACAACCCAATATAATATTTATTGTTTTGTGAAGTTGTGAAAATATTTAATAAAAGTACTCACTGGCTCTGATATTCATGGTTAGGCAACAGCATCCTATTGTTAAATACTGATCCTCTATTCCTGCATCCCAACTGCTGTCATTTTACGTGTCTTTTGGTCAAATTAAGTGCTGCGGTAAGCGAGTACAATTCCCGTGTAGAATGGCAGGTTGTTATTCCTGAGCAAATTTTGGCATTTTTCCTAGCTGTGCCTCACCTCCCGCTCAACCTGTATGGCACAAAGAGGCTGCCTGGGGAGGACAGCAGAGAAAGCATAGAAAGTAGAAGAGGAGCAGACTTCATATGAGTATTCAGCATGCTTTTTGTTGTTGCTCTTGTCAGCTTGCTGTTATGAAGAGATACTACATATTATAAATTTGCTCCTGTTGCCTAGCTTTTTAACTTGAAAGGTATTCTGTGTGTGCACACATGTGAATATGGAACTTGTCCTAGTGCTCACAGAGGTAACAAAGTCTGATACCCTCTTGTTGTTTTTTTTTCTTGGAATTGCACAACCTTTTTGTAATTTTTGTTTATATCAGTGTAATGATTCCAAGATCTATCCAGTATGACTGTATGTCATACAAAAATAAGCCACTTACAAGATTATACACATAACCACAAAGACATGGCCTCCTTACTAACTCACTTTCTGAAGATCCTTTCCCTTAGAAACAAGAGTGTAATGCTGCCCCACTCTCTCCTTGAAAAAGTTAGGATTCTTGCTTTCCCTGCTTTCTACCTTTTCTGTATCTAGGTGAATGCAAGGAAAGGAGAATAAAAGCAGAACGATGTAAGGACTGAAATTCAGGGCATGGCTCTGAGTGGTAGTCCTACAGCTATCTTAACTTCTACAGAGGCTGCTGCCTGAGTTGAGGGTTTCAGGTTCCTTCAGTCAGGTGTCCTATATGACACACACACGCTTCAAGCTGTAATGTAGGTGGTGGTGGTGGAAAAGGCTGTACAGCTTATTGCACATGAAGAGGGAGTGGGCATGATTCAGTGACCAGAGAGAGCAAATCACAGTGATGAATAAAGCAGTGACAAGTAAGAGTTCTGTACTCCATACAAACACTGCTATGCTTGTTCCTGACTTCATCCCTAGCATGGTTGCTAAAGTCCAATGAAGGAGTTTGGTTTCTCTGAACATAGTCTTAAAAAGTGACGTCTGGAGCTGTGAATGCTTGCCACAACTATCCCCTGGCATGTCTATTTCAGAAAGATCCTTGGTTTCCAAATCCAAATGGTTTCTCAGGATGTTTAAAGCTTAGATCGATGACCTGCTAATATCTTTCATAAAACTGAAATTCTTTTTTCACTTCCAGAAGACAAAAAAATGCCTAACAACTGCATCACATTTGAAAAATTTAAGTTCTGAAGAAACTCAAGTCTCATTTGGGCCTATTAATCTATCTGTTGCATCGTGTACTTCCCAGTACAATAAGGCTTTCCTTCAAACAAGAAAAATAGTAATTGTATAAGTTCAGTGAGTCTTTGCAGGGTGTTTTTTAGTCCTAATCATCACATTCATTGCAGTAGTTTCGTTTTGAGTGTTTAATCTCTGATTGCTGCACCCCACACATCTAGCTCTACCACTCTTCCTATAGCATTGTGTTTCAGATTGGACACATAAAACTTCAAGGCATTTCTTTCTGCTGTCCTATGGTTCATGAAAATTTAGCTTGAATTTGATTTGTGACCTTATGTATGACTTGCATTTAAATGCAACTGTATCTTCAGTTTCTGCCTGTTCTATTAAGGAAATCTCCTGTTATATAAAACATGCAAGCTTAATAATACACACTGGGAACCAGAGTTCATAGTCTCTCCAGATTGGAATAACACAGATTAGAGCACCAGTTGCTTGGAAAGCACTGATATGTTGTTGCTCACAGGAATGCCCTGCAGCTGGAGAGATGCACTGAGAAACCTTGCTACTTCTTACCTTCCTTGAAGACCAGACAGCACTGCTGAGCAGCACCATTTATGCTCTGGTTCACTTTTGTTTGCTCTGCTCTATGCACTGAAGCTGGTGTCTCTTAGATGGTTGTTACTTTTACTGTTAATATGATATTAACAGTTTTATAAAATTAAATTCAGAGAAAGTTTGTCAGGTGAAAAAGGTAAGAAAGGTGACTGAATTGAAGGAGTTCCTCAGCCCCTGAAAAGACTCATATTGCCATATTGCACACTGCAAAAATGTAATAGATGCACAAGCTAGCGTGGGTACCAAAAGCTGCATTAGATGGTGTTCACAAAATGTACCTTAGAGCCAACGAGGTGCTGTCCAGACATCAATGAGTGTGTAGTGCAGATGTGTCTCAAGAGACAGGCTTGCTTAAGTTTTCATAGTCTGGCTGATTGGAAGACATTAAGTTACTTCTGGTTTAGACTATCTTTGCAGACTACAAAGGTTCCAGCCTTATGTGCATAAGGAGCACATGAAGCATATGTTGCATCCTGCTGTCTTCTGTTTCTGTTATTAATAATGTAAGCAAGGAGCAAAGCTGTATGCTAAGGTTTCCCTATTGAATTCTCTGACTCTTAATTGGGATGCCTAGTATTTAATTAGATTTTTTTTTTAAACTGAAAGATATTCTATCTGCTCCAAATACTTTGTAAACTAAAAACAAACTGGCCACGCTATCCAGAGACAGGCAGAATTGGCTTCTGTCTTTAAAAACACAGCCACATTCACTGCGGCATTGGAGTGAATGTTGAAGTTTATTGTGCTACTTGGCAAAACTTGTCTACTTCTATTCCTATCAGGTGTCAGAGTAGAAGAATTCATACTGAGAAAAAACAAAATAAGTCACACAGCAATAAAATAGAAAAATCAGAAAATAACTTGGTGTTTTTTTCTGTTTTTCAGAATATTGCAACACTTTCACACTACTGCTGAAGATTACACCATCATTTTCACATCTGGATGCACAGCTGCACTTAAACTGGTAGCAGAAGCATTCCCTTGGATACCTGAAGGCACAAAGCAACCTGGCAGTAGGTTTTGTTACCTAACTGACAGCCACACATCCGTGGTGGGTATGAGGGGGATAACTGCCTCAATGAATGTCTTATCCGTTCCAATAAAACCAAAGGACATCTTTTTAACGGAAAAAAATGGGTTATCAGCTGAAGAACAAAACTGCACGACACCTCATCTTTTCTCTTATCCAGCTCAGAGCAATTTTTCTGGTACCAAATATCCCCTTTCATGGGTACAGGACATAAAATCTGGAAAACTCTGCCCCATCAAAATACCAGGGAAATGGTTTGTTCTACTAGATGCAGCATCGTATGTGAGCAGTTCTCTGTTAGACTTGGGAGTTCACCAAGCTGACTTTATCCCCATTTCATTCTATAAAATCTTTGGATTCCCAACTGGTTTAGGAGCATTATTGGTAAACAACCGGATTGCGCCCCTCTTGAGGAAAAACTATTTTGGAGGTGGAACTGCAGCTGCCTACCTCGCAGAAGATGATTTTTATTTCCCCAGGAAATCTATAGCAGAAAGGTAAGGCTTTCTTTAACAAAACAAGGTTTTTTGCTGATATTGTTTGCATCAGACAAATGTCTGAAGGTTGATGCATGCAGGGGGCTGTGACACCTGTACTTCTTTATGCAGTTGGATAGATATTTCACATCTAACTGTTTTATTCTTAGTATTCTTTTTCCTATCTAAAGAACAGCATTTGAAACATCTACTTTCCTTTCCTGATTTAGTTTGTCACAACTGGTAAAAATATAAGACTTCATTCAGTGACATAAAGGTCAGTCCATGCATTTTTAAATTTATATTTAAGGTATCTCAGTGGAACCCTGATCTGTTTTTGAAACCCCAATTTATTTTTTTTAAGCTCTACACCTGGAGCAGCCAGGCCAAGGCTAATCACACAATATAAAGACCCTCAGTGAAATTGGGAAGGTCCTTGTATTTCACTGGAAACGTGTCATGCTTTGCTCTCAAGAGAAGCTTTATCAGAATAACACATTCATAGGATAAATTACCTAGGACAAATATTTGTCTATTTCTCCAGAACCTGTGACTGAGGTTCTGGAGAAGCTGTGAAGCTCTCCTACAGAAAACAGAGGACACCTAAAAGAGGTCAAACATACACACATAAAGAAATGCAGGGCAATGGATAAGCTTCCCCAGTCGCTTAACACATTGAAACACCACTCTTAATGATGCTTGGTCTCTCTGCCTCTCTCCCTCATGCCAGCAACAGGTTACATAAATCCAGTAGAAGATCTTCCTTTCTCTCTCACATCCAAGACATCTGCATAAACAAAACACTCGAGATCAGCATTTAATATTAAATTATAGTTCTCGGGAGAGGCTAGAGGTGAAAAGAGGACATTATTAAAAAAGCCATTCTTGCCTTGTATTTGTTTATGGATATGTATTTGTTTATGGATATGCTTCATGAGCACAAAGTCCTGCATCTCCCATGATGTGAATGTCTGACCTTTCCCTGTACATGTAGTAATGCATAACGATGCTTCATCTGTGTGCCTCTTCTAGGTGTGTTCTCCAAGTGCTGCTGTGGGGTTTTGGTTCTGGACTGCTCAGTGCAGAGGTTGGCTGCGTTAGCCTGGCTGGTTTGCTGTATGAGGCCACACATTATTTCTGAAATTGAACTTGGTACATTGAATGTCCAGTTAATATCTTAATTTAGAAATAAAAACAACAAGGAAACACTGGCATTCTGACCTCTCTGTTTTTTCAAACGAAAAAGGTTTTAAATGCAACACTCACTGAAATTCAGGATGAAAGGGCATAAAAATCATGGGATCTTAGGCTGCTCCTACATCACCTGCAAATGAAAGAGAAAACCTGCTTTAATTTGAACTGGGCAGGCTCTAATTTCTGAGTGGCTTTTCTAGAGGTAATTGACACATGACTCCTGAGATTGCATAGCAGATAAAAATATCTGAAATGCATTTTAGATCTCAATTCTGCTTTTACACTTTTTTTTAACTAAGAGGGGAAAGTGGGAACCTTGAGGGGAGCTCTGTCTTTTCAGGAGCGTTAAGAGGTTGACTGATTTTAAGTCTTTCAAGTATTTGAGGCTCCCACTGCTTTCAAGGACTTTAACTGGATCTGAAGAAGGGCCTGCTTTAACCTTTTCCTGCTACAGAGTTAAAAACAAAGGAATTTGTCCAATTTGATTTCTCAGGCTGGGTACAGAGTCTAATTTTGGTGTGAGGGAATCTAACTCAGATAATGAAATCTTAAAGTTGGCATGTGATAGTAGTTCCTGTTAGACACCAAAGTGTCACACAGTCTGAGTCACTGTACATAGGTAAATATTTACTATTGGTTATTATTTGAAAACCTAATATTTAAAAGTTCATGTTTAGAATATTATTGATGCTGTCCATAATCCGTAGTGAACTGTAGAATCTTAAAGTCCTACCTGGAGAGGCTTGAAGTTTTCAAAGATAGGTCAGGAATGAGAAAAAACACTTTCTTGAAAAAATAAAAACAGCAGCATTGAAATTCTCAATCAACGTCTTCCAAGCTATATCATCCTTTTTTTTTTTTTTCTTTCAGATGTCATGGGTTTTTGCTTTGTTGTGTTTTTAAAGTGTTTTCCTGATAATAAAATACAGAGATACAGCAGATAGGAACAGAACTACTACACTTCAAATGAAATGCCAGATTACTGTGGCCAAAGCTAATAAGATTACCTTATCTGTGGACCATGTTTCCATTTCTTTGGTAGTGACTGAAACACTTGGGTCATTATTTCTCATATAAACAGGAACTCTAGCCAGGTTTTATCCCTACCAAATTGCAGTAAGCAGCCTCCATCCTTGGAGGCATCCAAACCCAACTGGAGAAGGCCCTAAGCAACCTGCTCCAGCTGGATATGCTTTGGGCAGGAGGCTGGACTGGAGATCCCCAGGGTCCTTTCCAGCCTCTGTGCTTCTGTGATTGATTCTGCACACCTCTACTGAGCTCCATCTGTATTCTTTCTTTAGGTACATCTTTTTGATTTCAAAAGCTTGATTTCTTAATATTTTTTTTTTTTTTTTAAAAAAAGCTTGTTTACAGTGCTGGATTAAAGTTGGGATTGAATACACTGAAACATGGCATTTCATGTGGTAATTCATAACGAAACTTCAACTCTAAAAAATATCATTGGAAAAATTGATTAGAATACGTGTGTATCTGAATACTGTTAGCAGAAGCATTCCCCGTCCATGCATAATCAAAGTACACCCTACTAAGGAAATGGCTTTTTCTAAGTCAAGGTGAAACTTAAGTGGAGATATGTAATGAGGATGTTTAATCATCTTTCCTTCCCAGGACTGTCAAAATGGTTGCCTTTTGTCTTAATGGACTCAGCTTTTGCTAGTGTTCCTTGTATTTATTTTGTTGTTCTTGCTATATAAATTATTCTATTGCAGACTATTTTACATTACTTTAATAACCTTAAATCACTTCCACATTTTCCCATTTCATGGCAGTAGCCAGTCTTCCTATCTCAACTTTTAAAATCATGTTTATTGTATTTTCATCCTTGTATCAAACAGCTTGACAAGTTATTATTATCATTCACAAATCTAGCCTCATTTCCCATGTTTTTTTCTGCACAGCATGAGATAATAAAATAATATGATTATGTATAGTAAGAATTCAGCGATAAAATATTCATCATCTGCCCTATTTTTCTTTTGTATCAGAGTGCTATTCAGAATCTGATCATTGTGGAATTTATGACTAAGGGAAAAGAAGCTGTTTTGTTATCTGTAAATTAGATATCTGCATCTTAGTCTATCGGTGTGAAATATCTAGTGCATTAGCTGTTCTGCATTTTCATCTCCAAATGCATTTTCAAAAGCTGGAAATCCAGATGGCATGGCTTTGTCCTTGATGAGTTTTAGTGGTTCTTGCCTCTACTCCTTGAATGATTTGATAGCCCCAAAGCAGCACCCACATCATACTTAACCAAAGCAGGTTTCTTTATTCTTGATGCTGTAGCTTTTTATTTTTGAGGTGAATCAGTGGCTGATACATATGACCCGCAGACAAAAGGTTAGAGCCCTGCAGGAAATGTCTTTAGTTAGGGCACACTCATGTACTACAGTGGAGAACTATGCTAGAGATCACCAGGACAACTCTGTGCATGCCTATGCAGGTATGTGTGCAGTGACATGGTTTGGATCCTCAATTGCATGCTGAGTTTGTGTATGCTAAGGGGAAAGGGAGGAAGGAGTGCAAAATGGAGGCAGAAAGGCAGAGATGAGAGCTATCACTAGGATTCCAAGAGATGGAGGTGGAGACAAAATCCTGAGACTGGGTGGTGGAAATGGAGCAGCTCAAAAATCCCTTGACAAAAAGTCTTCTGCTTGAAGTTGTATATTTAGCATTATCTCATGTTTCTGTCAGCATAGAAAGAAAGAATATAGTGACAGGTGCTGGTTTATTCCATAGAAACTCTTCATAGTGCTGAGAAATCACCATGTGTAGAAGAGCACAATACTTAGGCACATGCTCACCTTGTTTTCTAGTGTATGCTCATTGACTACACACTTAAGGGCTCTGTCTATCTGCCTATGATTACTTTAATGTGGAAAGTGGGCTTAAACATCACCCTGTTGACTAGTACTTTTTGTTCAAGCTTTTTGTTATGCTGATTCCACATTTTTTGTGATGTTTAGAGATCTCCAAACAGGACCACTTATGGGGGAATTTCCAAATCTTTAAAATTCCTGAATATCCATTCAAACAGCAGTGATGACTTTCAGATGAGGTACTTGGGAGGTGACAGGGATCTTAATCTAATTTCTAATGGATGTTTGCACCATGAGGCTGCCTTCTGCACCTGAACGGACTTATTGCAGACAGTGACAGGGACCCTTAAGTCTGAATAGGCAACAAGAGGTTGAGCAAATATCTTTCTCCTCCCTACCTCCAACTTCAGTGTCCCCTGTCCTGCAGAGATGAGAAGCCAGAGGCTACTGAGCAGAATTGCGTAGGACTGTCTCACATAGTGCTTTCGTTTAGCTGATGGAACTTAATTCTGACAACTTTTACGACTGTTTTTTAAAACAAAATGTGGAAAAATAAAAAATTGACTTTTTTGCTTTCTGAATAACTATAAGATTCAAGTAACCTCTTCCTCTGAAAGCAGTGCCTCTGATAAGTGCTTGTAGAGTGCAACCAAATACTTAAGAACATGTTTGTGAACTTGGATTAGTGGGCAGTCACAAAAAGAGAAGCAACAATGTACATGAAGCTTTGGAGAGGCAACAGAGTTGGCAGTAATGTTTCCTTTGGTCAGTTAGCCCCACCTCTATTTATTTGTAAAACTTTTGGTTGTCCTTATTTATATTTGCAACCTCTTGCCTTGAAAACCTATATCAGTTTTGAAGAGAGCCTTTATTCTTGAACTTTTTTTTTGAGCAGTTGGTGATGCATTTCTTTTTAGCTACACAGCTGGAGAAGATTTGTGGTTAGGGTCTTCCAGGTTATAAAAAAAAAAAAAAGCAAACAAATCCAGTTCAGTGCTTTCTGCAGAGGTTCAGACAGACACCTCCCAAAGTACAAAGTCAGCTGTAACTACCAGGCTTTTCCAACAGAGATTTTGGAAAAAAAGGTATCACCTTCTGCTCTGCTTCTGAAGTGCCCACTCCCATGTTTTAGAGTCCAGAGCCACAGAAGGAGGTGCTCTCCTGAGTAAGCTCTTCATTAGGTCCCAGGGAGAAATAAGATCTGGGTTGAGTTTTCATCCTCTGTGTTTCCTACTGCACAGTTGGGAAATACCAATCTGAATTGGGTCACATATAGGGCTTAGAGCTGTAAATGCTAGGAATGGTGCAGAAAGATAGGCATCATATTAGTTAATGTCTAAGTGTTTGGATCTGTTGCGGCATGCAGTTACAGTGTACAGATGCCCAAATTACCTTTAATCAAACCAGTTCAGATCCTCAATGCAGTGTAGCCACAGTGCCACAGACATCCATGCTAGGCAATTTATATTGCCTTCAAGGAAGATACTACAGTTGGGCAAACTGGAGTGTCGTTGTGCTAGGCTGAAATCTACAGTATGGAAATATAGGAGGAGGTGGGTTTTTTTCAGGCAGGGAAGGTAGTAGATCTTGTGTGCTTTTTAGCAATGTTCAGCAAAATAAAATTAATATAAACCATAAATGCAAAGAATTTTAAACTGTACTGTGGATTCTCTTGGAAGTAGACTGAACTAAACTAAGCATGCTTCTTCTAAACAAGTGTTTTGAGATGATAGCAAGAAAGGAATTCTATTATATACCAAGACGATTTAGACTTTGATCAAATACAGTAAAAATTCTGCCTGAACCAGGATATATCTTTGCAGTCTTGTGGCTAACAAGTTGTCATGACATAGTTTCACCCTATGGAGTTATGATACTCAAATTCAGGATCAAACCTTTTCCCTGTCTCCTTCAAGAGGCTTTATGAATTTCTAGCACCAGCTAACCAGCTATTGGGATTTTACAGCATTTGTTTTCTGTTGATAACTTTATTGTACACTCTTTATTGTGCTTTGTAGATTTTACATTTGTGATTGATTAACTTGTTTGATATATGAGGAATGTCACGGTTTAACCCCAGCCAGTGTATCAGCCCTACACAGCTGCTCACATACTCCCTCCAAGTGGGACTGGGGAGAGAATCAGAAGAGTAAAAGTGAGAAAACTCATAGGCTGAGATAAAGATGATTTAATAGGTAAAGCAAAAGCCACACACACAAGCAAATCAACACAAGGAATGAATTCACTGTTTCCCATCAGCAGGCTGGTGTTCAGCCATCTCCAGGAAAGCAGGGCTCCATGACATGTAATGGTGACTTGGGAAGGCAAAATGTTGTATCTCTGAATGTGTCCCCCTTCCTCCTTCTTCCCCCAGCTTTATGGTCTGAGCACAATATTATATGGGATGGAACATCCCTTTTGTCAGTTGAGGTCATCTGTCCCCTCCCAGCTTCTTGTGCACCCTCAGCCTCCTCACAGGTGGGGTGAGAAGCAGAAAAGGCCTTGACCCTGTGTAAGCACTGCTCAGCAATAACTAAAACATCTCTGTGTTATCAACACTGCTTTCAGCACAAATACAAAACACAGCCCCATACCAGCTACTAGGAAGAAAATTAACTCTACCCCAGCCAAAACCAACACAAGTGAAAACAATGGTAACTTGTTTGGCATAAAAATAATAGTTTTTTTCTTCACCATTTGTACTGTGTACTTAGGATATCTTGATATTAGCATATAAAATGGTGAGACTGGCTTTTTGACCCAGACGATATTTTCTACACAGAAGTCCTGTTCAGATAATGTTAAGGGATTGATTTACTTCAAAGTACAAGAATTAAAGCTTTTACTCTCTCTTTACCTCAGGCAGTTCTTAGGAACAAGAAATGCTGTAAATACTCCATGGTATAGTATATGATCAGTATAATGCTCTTCATTTGACTCTCAAAGTTTTAGATACAAAAGCATGAGCTGAGGCTTTTATTGGCTCCTTTGGAGTGAGTTTAATCTCGGTTTACAGAGTGCAGCCTGAGACGTGCAAAAAGCACTGAGCCCAGGCAGGAGCGTGTGCTGCCTGCGGGCCTGGCCCTGCCTGGGCACATCCCGGGCACGTCCCTCTGCCTATCCAGAACCACCCGAGAGGGGATGAATCCTTTTCAGTTCTTCCCTTTTCCCCAGGAAAGCAGTTACTACTTTTTCTAACCTTTGGTGGGGGGCTTCCCTGCTTAATGTAGCTCTGCTGCCCAAGCAGGGGAAGAATGGTAAGAAGGTCAACAGGGCAGGAAAGGACCATGACAAGAGATTTATTTTTTCCATTTGGGGATTTTTTTTTTAAAAGTATGAGATTATGTGAGCAAGAGAAAGGCATGAACTAATAGAAATGAGAAAAAGTAAAATGCAGATGACAAAAGCAAAGGAGAAGTTTAAACAATGTTGTCCATAAGGGCAGCAGCCTTGAGCCCCAGATGTGGTCATGCAAGATTACTGCTTGCGAGGGTGGCAGCTCCACATGGGGAGAGCAGGGTCTGCTCCTGGAGCTGACCCACCCACACGAGGGGGCTCTCTCAGGGCAGAGGGTCGCCTTGGGCAGATGTTTTCTTCATGAACCATTAGCAGCAGGCAGAGAAGTTCTAGAAATCTCCCCATCTTTTTACATGTCTCCTGTCTGCAAATGGGTAGCAATGGCTTGTTGGAAGCTGTCACAAGTTTTCGGTCAAGGCTATTCCCGTCAGCATTTACCAAAGCTTCTGAAATGTCTTCTGCACGGCTGCTGTGGGCTCCAAAGCAGCTGTTGCAATCTGTGGTTTCTACAGGTCTTTCTCTTTTGGGGAGTAAATGAGTCCAAACTGCAGGATACCACTGTGTACAGCTGCCATACCACCCAGGCCCTTGCCAGCAGGTGGACTTTGCGCTGCAGACCGACAGAGTCAGGACTCACAGGCTTGCCACTCATGGCTGTGAAGACGAAGTTTAACTTCCCATGTCCAGATGAGAGCTGAATCCCTTATGGCCCTCTCTGTTGCCAGGTAGAGCAAAGAAATGGGCCATGAACCCCATGCCAGTCCATTTGCTAGGGCTGATGGTGAGCTGGTGCCTTTGCAAGTACAGCTCCACAGAAGGCGGTGGGCACTTCACCAGAGACACACACCCTGGGAACCAGGTTCTCCAGCTGCACCAATCATTGCATTTTGAACCATCTTGCTTTCAACAGTTTTGTCATTTTCCTATTTAAACCCATTGCATCATAAAATGCCATCCAGCTGTGCTGCACTTCTCTCTGCTCACATGTACTTCAGCCTGTACTTTAAGTAGAATAGGTTTATGCTATAATTGTAGTGCTGTATTTCTGTGTTGATCCTTTTGGAAGCAAAACTCTTGGGAAATACTTACTTTCTCCCTTTGTAGTGGATCCTGTCTCCTTATGACATGTGTGGGTTTCCGTTGTTCTTTTTGGTGGGCAGGAGGCAAAGGAGAGGTATGTTGGACTCCCTGGCAATTAAAATTAGTGTCTGAATGCAATCCAAATTGAGTTCTTCCAAAATGGAATGGGGCTAGGTTGTTCCCTTAAAAAGCCTTAAGATTTGTCTTTAATACAATAATCATTATACGATGAAAAAGTACACTTCTCTAACAGAAACTGATACTAAGGTTAGGAAATGCCTGATCACAAATGACGAAGAACGTCCTCTGCTATAAAATACTAATGCACTATAGTATCATAAGTTGGTGTTAACCATTCTTGCCTACTTGTATTTGCTCTTTTCAGGAAGAAGGTGCTAAAAATCAATGGGTTTCAGACTGTTGAGCATGGACCCCTCAATATCCATGAACTCACCATAAAGGCTCCACAAAAGGAGACCGAGACACCTTCATATATCATGTGGCAAACATATGTGATGTTTTGAAAGACATTTTCACCTTCACTGGATTTTTTTCTTTTTTTAGTTCACTCAGAATAATGCTTCCAAAATCTCTTTTGAAAGGTATTCTTGATCAGACTTATTCCTGTGTTATCAGAGATAAGTATTATCATTTAAGAGAAGGATATATTTTTTCAGTCTAAATAAAGTCAGAATACAAGAGAGCAAGCTGAAATGTCCATCGAGGTTTCCCTGTTAATAGCAGAAGACTCACAAAACCATCTTAAATTTAATGACTCAGATTGTGAGTTCTTATGTGATATCCATATTATTTTATATTTTATTTATAGCTAAGCTACAGAGAGCTACTTTTAAAAAAAGTTTAGTGGTCACTGGCTTCCTAGTGGGGAAAAAGAAATATATAGAAACAGAGTGGTTTAAATATTTAGATGATATCACTCAGACTATTATTTGGAGATTACAAGTACAAGCACGGATTTTATGGGGGTTTTTTTCATCTTCTTACTAGTCAAGTATATGCAAGAGTGCATCTGGCAATCGAGCTCTTGGGAATCCATGAAAGAAGCATTGGCAGGCCTCTCAAGCAGATTGAATTCAGAAAAAAAAGGAAAATATTTATGCTCGTGAGAAAAAAAGGTTTTAAAATATTTCTTGACTTTCACATATAATCAACAGTTTCCAAAACAGGAAATACTCAATTTGATTAAACTCTTGGCTGTCACATTTCAGTCTGTGTTGAGTTAAAAAATTTGGAGGGATTCTTTAGCATTATTATAATCTACTTTTTCCATATCTAGGCATTTATATTATCAAATAACATCTACTATGGCTTAATAGCTGTGTCAGATGACTGTAATAGCTTTATTTTTGGTGAAATTTATGATAGAAAGTTTTAGAGTTACAGCCAGGAAAATACTGACGCTGAAAGGATTGTATCACCTATTTCATACTTTATGGCAGACATTTTACAGTTATATTTTCAGGTAGTATTCTGAAGTGGCCCTTTTTTTTTATGGCTGCTGATGCAAATAAGTTCAGCAATATAGATTGCATGGATTTTCTTCATAGCATTCACTGACAAAAAGTGCTTAGTATGAATCTAACTCTTCTTATGACTCACTTTGGCCTAAATTAAAAGTGTCTTGGTTGGTCTTAAGTTAGCTACACTAATATATGACCAGTTTAAGTGAAAAAAATTGTATGCTGCTTTTGTCAGCAACAAATTCAGAATAGTCTGTCTTCTTGGGCAAAACAACAGATTAATGCTAAGTAACAGTAACCCAGTTAACCCCTCCTTTAAAAAGTTAACTTTTTAAACAAGTTTTTCTGCTGTCAGTTTACAAATGAAGGCAGCTGCTTTGAAGTCTTCATCAGTATTAAAGGATGCTGTTCATATCAGATTATGCATAGGTATTGTTTGTTGTCTATCTACATTTTTCTTGTATTTTTTCAAGGTGGGTTAGTTTAGGAGGACTGTATCAAAATAAGGAGCTAGAGTCATTGTTAGCCTGAGATTTTCTGAGTTTGTCTTGAAAAACAGAAATTAAAAGATAAAATAAACTTTACATGAACTTTTATCAAATTGAACAAAGCATGTGTATGCATATAAAAAATATAATCCTTCACAGTGGAGTACCAATATGTGGACACCAAGTTATCTCTAATCATCTTTTAGTGCTCATCATTTGGTAACCTTTTTCTAGTGTCATTTTAACTGCTTGATTCTAGTACAGTTCAAATCACATCTCCATGTGACAGAAATCTTTTAAAATAAGATTTTACACATCAGATTTTTACACATGAGACTCTTCTTTCTTCTAAAGAAATAGATTTCATGCTGATTTGACTGCCATCATAATTTAGAAGGCACCAGTAGTGCAGTGAGGCATAAGCATTTTGCATCTGGTGGTCTGAATATTAGAGCTCCATTTGTATAAGAATATAAGAATGCTTAATATTCTTTTGCCAAGTATCATAAACTTAGCTGTGGTTCTGTCTGTCTTTATAGGTTCTGTCTGACTTGCTTTAGTATAGCTGAATCAGGTGGACACCCTTAAAATTGCTTTGCTTTCCATTAAGTATAAATGCTCCTCTGAATTGCCTGCATGTTCCTGGAAGTTTGTGGATGTTGTATACAAATCTGTCTTTTGAAAATTTGATTTTTGATCCAAGATCAGATATTTACTCACAGTTATTTCAATACTTATTCATCTTAAATGATTTTTCCTATATGGAAAATCTTATTCTGCAGAGCCATACTGAATAATGGTGTAGGAATCACAGAATTGTTTTGGTTGGAAAAGACTTTTAAGTTCATCGAGTCCAACTGTAAAATGTTGCTTGACAGAGATTACCACCCTTAATCTAATTAATTAGACATCACATTTTCTGGATGCAGTTTTTAGCTTCTGCATTATATACAGGAAACACATGGCCATCTTTTTGATGATATTAAATATGCCATAAATAGCATGTTTCACTTGCTTTTTAAAAATTATTTTCTGAAGTTGCAAGAATCTGTTTGATGTCTTGCTCTTTCTGAAAAGTATTATTAAAGTAATTTGTTGACATCTTGACTGCTGTTTCACTGAAATCCAAAAATTTCCTGGGAAAGCATCACTTTAGGTGACTTCCTAATGTAAAAGGCAGACATCTCAGTTAAATTGAATCACAGAATCACAGAATCACAGAATAGTAGGGATTGGAAGGGACCTCGAAAGATCATCTAGTCCAATCCCCCTGCCGGAGCAGGAACACCTAGATGAGTTCGCACAGGAAGGCGTCCAGGCGGGTCTTGAATGTCTCCAGAGAAGGAGACTCCACAACCTCCCTGGGCAGCCTGTTCCAGTGCTCTGTCACCCTTACTGTAAAGAAGTTCTTCCTCAAATTTAAGCGGAACCTCCTGTGTTCCAGCTTACACCCATTGCCCCTTGTCCTATCATTGGTCATCACTGCAAAGAGCCTGGCCCCATCCTCCTGACACTCACCATTCAAATATTTATAAACATTAATCAGGTCCCCCCTCAGCCTCCTCTTCTCCAAGCTAAAGAGCCCCAGCTCCCTCAGCCTTTCCTCATAAGGGAGATGTTCCACTCCCTTAATCATTTTGGTGGCTCTTCGCTGGACTCTCTCAAGCAGCTCCCTGTCCTTCTTGAACTGTGGGGCCCAGAACTGGACACAATATTCCAGATGTGGCCTCACCAGGGCAGAGTAAAGGGGAAGAAGAACCTCTCTTGACCTACTGACTACACCCCTTCTAATGCACCCCAGGATGCCATTGGCCTTCCTGGCCACAAGGGCACAGTGCTGGCTCATGGTCATCCTGCTGTCCACCAGGACTCCCAGATCCCTTTCCCCTTCACTGCTCTCTAGGAGATCATTTCCTAACCTATACTGGAACCTGGGATTGTTCCTGCCCAGGTGCAACACCCTACACTTGCCCTTATTATATTTCATCAAGTTTTTCCCTGCCCAGCTCTCCAGCCTGTCCAGGTCTCTCTGGATGGCAGCACAGCCTTCTGGAGTGTCAGCCACTCCTCCCAGCTTGGTATCATCAGCAAACTTGCTGACAGTGCACTCAATTCCCTCATCCAGGTCATTTATGAATATATTGAATAATACTGGTCCTAGTACTGACCCCTGAGGGACTCCACTAGACACAGGTCTCCAACTCGACTCCGCCCCATTGACCACTACTCTCTGGCTTCTTCCCACCAGCCAGTTAATAATCCATCTCACTACCTGCTCATCTAATCCGCACTTCCTCAATTTATCAGCGAGGATGCTGTGGGAGACCGTGTCAAATGCTTTGCTGAAATCAAGATAGACCACATCCACTGCTCTACCATCATCCAGCCACCTGGTCATGTTTTCATAGAAGTCTAGAAGGTTGGTCAAGCACGACTTCCCCTTGGTGAAGCCGTGCTGACTGCCCCTAATGACCCTCTTATCCTTGATATGCCTAGAGATGGCACCTAGGATAAGTCGTTCCATCACCTTTCCAGGGATGGAGGTGAGGCTGACCGGTCTGTAGTTACCCGGGTCCTCCTTCTTGCCCTTTTTGAAGATTGGAGTGACATTTGCCTTCCTCCAGTCCTCAGGCACCTCACCCGTTCCCCACGACTTCGCAAAGATGATGGAGAGCGGTCTAGCAATGACCTCAGCCAGCTCCCTCAACACTCGTGGATGCATCCCATCTGGACCCATGGATTTATGGATGTCCAGGTTGCTTAATTGGTCCCTGACCCAATCCTCATCAACTGAGGCAATCTTCTCCATTGTCCTGTCTCCATCTGGGGTCTCCAGGGTACAGAGCTCCTCAAGACAACTTCCGGCAGAGTAGACAGAGGCAAAGAAGGCATTCAATAGCTCTGCCTTCTCTGTATCCTCTGTCACCAGGGTACCCCCCTCATTTATCAGTGGGCCTACATTGCCTCTGACGTTGGCTTTATCTGCCATGTATTTGAAGAAGCTCTTCCTGTTGTCCTTGACCCCTCTGGCAAGATCTAATTCTAAGGAGGCCTTGGCTTTCCTAGTTGCCTCCCTACATCCTCTGACAATATCCTTATATTCCTCCCAAGTAGCCAGCCCCTCCTTCCACGATTTGTAAACTCTCCTCTTCCACTTAAGTTTGGCCAGCAGTTCCCTGCTTAACCAAGCAGGTCTCCTGGCTCCCTTCCCTGACTTCCTACATATTGGAATGCTTTGATCTTGAGCCCAGAAGAAGCTGTCCCTGAACGTTAACCAGCTGTCTTGGGCCCCTTTACCTTCAAGTAATCTGCCCCATGGAATTTCCCCTAACAATTGCTTGAAGAGGCCAAAGTTGGCCCTCCTGAAGTCCAGGGTAGCAATCTTACTTGTAATTCTGCTTATGCCACATGAGATTCGGAACTTCACCATCTCATGATCACTGCAGCCCAGGCAGTCCTCAACCTTCACAGCCTCAACCAGACCCTCCTTGTTAGTGAGGATCAGATCCAGCGTCACTCCCCTCCTGGTTGGTTCATCCACCATTTGCATCAGGAAGTTATCATCGATGCACTGGAGGAACCTCCTGGATTGGGGGTGGCTGGCCGAGTGGTCTCTCCAGCAAATATCTGGGTAGTTAAAATCCCCCACAACAACCAGGGCCTGGGATTGCGAGGCTGCTGTCAGCTGCCTGTAGAAGGCCTCATCAATTTCTTCACCCTGATCTGGTGGCCTGTAATAGACACCCACGACAGTATCAACCCTACCAGCCTGCCCCTTGATTTTTACCCACAGGCTCTCAACTAGCTCCTCATCCGCCCCTGGATAGATCTGAATGCACTGTAGTTGCTCTCTCACATAAAGAGCAACTCCACCACCTCGCCTCTCTGGCCTGTCTTTCCTGAGAAGGACATAGCCATCCATGACCACATTCCAGTCATGTGAGCTATCCCACCATGTCTCTGTAATTGCTACCAGATCATAATCCCCTGACCGAACACGGGTTTCTAACTCCTCCTGCTTGTTCCCCATGCTGCGTGCATTGGTGTACAGGCATTTCAGGGAGCGAGTCGAGTTCACCAGTTTCAGCCTAGGGGGGTGGGAGGCCTCCCTGCCTTCATCAATTCCAAACTGCTGCCCCACTGGCACAAGCCCAGCCGTGACCCCTTCCCCCTTCCAATCTAGTTTAAAGCTCTCCAAATGAGCGCTGCTAATTCCTGCCCCAGCTTCTTTTTGCCCCTGCGAGATAAACCTTCCTCACACATTACTGTCTGTACTGGTGTCCTATTGGACAAATTGGAATATTTGATTGAAACATCATTATTTTCCTTTAATTTACATGCCATGTGTATTTTGTGTAAGTTTTACTATTTAGTCATAGTTTTACAATTAGGATCAAAATGTTCAATATTTACTAATAATCTCATACTGAAGCTGCTGTAGTGTTTGCAAGGTCAAAGTACTTTTTTCATTTTCATGTCACTATAACTTTCAAGATTTCAAATTTTTATTTTTTGTACTTGTTTTAGTATGACCCTTTGCTAGCACAACACATGCAGCCCCAGAGAGGTTGTACTCTGTTGTGCTAAAAGCCTAGGAAGAGCATTCTCAGGCTTTCAAAATGTGACACAATAAATGAGAGTAACACAAATTCTTTGGGAGGAGAGTGACAGTGTAGAGGCTTGTTCGCCCAATTCATCTCCTGCTGGACTCGACAGGAGACCTTTGGTTATGTTCTATTTAATCCCTTTTTTATCGTTTAAAGTGATTTTAAAAATACATGAATTCTCATTGATTCTCTGTCTAGACAGTTCTAGTTGATTTTCATAGGCAGATTGCTACAGAATTGGGGATGAGCAGGAAAACCACCTCTCTGTTCATAAGAATTACACTCTTGGCATATAAGGAATGTGATGATTAAATTAGAGCAACAAAAAGAAGCAGGACCATGCACTTTAGCTGGCATTTTCTACGGAATCTGGGATATTATATATGTGAATACATACAAGGACACATGTAAGCAAGAAACCATAGTTGATTTACCAGTAGGCAGATAACCATGGAAAATTTCCTCCCTGCAAGCTTTGACTGTATGTAAGTATAAATTCTAGGTGTAACAACTTTACGAAGCTGTAACTCTTCCTGTTCTCTTACCAAGCGCTGATGTGGTGGGTTTGCACTGACTTTTACAGAGAGAGATGCAAGGTGTGATTTTAAATTTTAGTGAGGACTAAACGCTGTGATGTGGCTAACCAGGCAGGACTTGATAAAGGACTTGGCCTGCAAAATGTTTGAAATAATAGTATGTAATGAAGACAATTTTTTCTCTATAGCATGATTCCATTTCCAAGGAGGTTGAGCACCTTCTTTATTTTCTTTTTTGTATTCTTTAAACTGTGTTGCTTATGTAAGTTTGCAACAGAGCACAGGTAAACTTCATTAATGGAATTGATGTAAAACTTAAACTCCATCCAAGAAGACATTTCAGTGTGTTCAGCTTCTTTCCAAAATGCAAATCAACATGTGCTATCCTTCTCTTGTTAAGAATGGTCTCCTAATTTGTTAGTGTGCCAGTTTGTAGCAGACATCCTAAATATTTTCTGCAAATCTTTCTATTATGGAAAAACATATATGAAGATTAATGTCCACAGTATGAACACACATGCAGTATTCATTTATATGAGATATGTACAGGAATGTAGGTATATTCATTTTGTGTTATCTAAAATTTTCTCTAATGCCTGCATGCGATTAACATTGTCACCAAATCACATTATACTTAGTATAATAGTATGCATATCTTAGTGGATGTGCTACCTGTTAAGATCAACTATCTGAAATTTTCAGGAATTCATATTTGATGAATCAAACTTACAGTATAACTACAGTTAAAGTATAACAAATATGGGTTTTATTTCAGCTCTCCATGTGCAAGAAAATGTAAATTAACACATACTTCTCCCATGCAGGGAGTACTGAATAAGTTCTCACTTAATCTCCCTTATTGTCTGATGAACACAAATGCTTGGCAATCAGAACTGAGAGTCAAAGATAAAGGAAGATTTCTTATCCTAGCCTGGTGTATTTAAATTATGAACTAAAGTGGGGAATGTGAATCTTGAAGAGATCATTTTGTAGTTAATGAAGCAGTTTTAACAGCCAATGTGATCTACCTTCAGCTATTTTAAATGGCTTCAGGAATGTTAAAAATTTATATGATCATAAGAATTCTCAGCAGAACATCTTATTTAAGTAAATTTTTCTTATCTCTGCTGCTTTCCTAAGATAAAGATTAATAATCCATTAATTTAAGATTTCTGAAACTTTTTTTTTTCCTCGGATACACAAAGAATTTAACAAGGCAAGACCAACCATCATTAAATACCATGTGGAGTTCATTCAGATACTTTTAAATCTATAGTGGCATATTGAAAAGGTGTGAAAATACTTGACAAGTCTGACAAATTTGCTCTTCTGTGGGTATCCTGAAGAGGGTGGAGGAAAAGTAGTATTCTCTTGCTATATTTATGTCTACAAATTACACTGTCAACACATTTTCAAGGTGCAAATGATATGTAGAAAAGGAAAACTACACACACAAACATGGAGGAGACTATGCCCCTAGTGAGTTTTTTCATGGGATTACTGACCAAACAATATCTAAGACATAGGAATGAATGCAACATATTGCAGGATGAATATTTTTTCCTCTAACTTGAATTAAGAACTCTTTCTTCCTCCAAGCCTACAGAAGATCGAAGCTTGTAGCTAATATCCAAAGTAAGAGGTGTGAGACCCTGTGTCTTGTGACAGATTAATTTTTTGATTCTGCATGAATAAGCCACTGAGACCACAGCGTGGTCCTGTGTATAAGCCCTATCTTACATCCTTTGCCTTTGAATTCTGGCTGGCCAAACAGTGTCTCAGGCAGTGACCTGGCAAACAGACTGATCAGTGTGCACTGTTGGAGGGTGAGCGATAGCTATGGTACTGTATTCCTTACTATTTCTAATTTTGCTGGCTGACTTACCCTGCCTTGCTGTAAGCATGTCTGTGGACTTAACTGTACAGAAAGCCAAAATAGAAGCCATGTCTCCTCCTCACCTTTCCTCTGGGCTATGCTGAGGTGTGTATTGATTACAGCTAGAGATTAAGGTTTAGAAAACATCAGAAGAACTTGATGTTACAGAAAACATCACCGTATCAACTCAGTAAATTTACAGTGGCTTGACTGTTTTAGGGCTCTTCATGAATCAAAAAGTTCTTGAATCATGCTGTCCTCAGAATGAACATTGTGGATCTTAATTCTTTCTGTAGTAATAGCTGATTGATTGCTTTGTTGCAAACTGATAACTTTCCAGGCATACACTGCTTTTTTGAAGTGTTAGTAGGAGAATATTATTTACACTGATCTTGTGCCAGTTCAGTTTCTATTGAAAATCTAAATACAGGACAAGATCTCTAATACAAAGTTTCCATTTGGGGAAGAGGTCAAAACCCAAACACTGAACTGGGCTGTTTTCATTTTGCAAACAGGAATTTTAATACTGCTTCTGTGGTCCAGGCAGCACATGGCACTGCCACCAGAAGTGCGCAGCCAAATTCTTGCCTCTGAGACTCTGACGAGACAGGAGTTGTCATAGTCAACAATAGTCTAAAATTATATAGGTGAGGCAAGGCTTATAAATTGCAGTAACTTAATTTACTGGACCAACCGCTACAGCTGAGAAATGTGTTTACCTCTACAGAAATTGCCTTACAAGGTTTAGACACCATTAAATCAGGCAGCTTTTCCTGGTGCTCCACTGAAAATAAACAAACATCCAGACACTGCCTCTGCTTCTTGCCCTTTTCTCCTTAAGCCAAAACCAAAATTTTAACAGTTTAATTTCTAGGGAATAACCTTATTGTAGGGGTGAAGTTTGTTTCTTAAATTTCAAACAAAGCACAGTATAACTTTGTTTGTGTTAGAATATACAGTTATCAATTGCAACTGAGACTTTCTGGCTTCATATACCATGATTTGACATCCCATTGTGATATAATTAATATATGCATTACAGATCTGCAGGAAAAAAAGAAAACAATGACAGTACCATTTGTCTAATTTCCGTAGGGGAAAATACCTTTGGCATCTGTTTCTGTGGGCAGGAAAAAAACAAACAAACAAAAAAACAACTTTTCTGACAGTCTTTATATAACATTAAACTTTCACAGTAAAAGTAAGATAATCTCCTTTATAATACTTTTGAATAAGGCCTAATCCTAAAAGGAAGAAAGAAACACAGTTAGCAGTATCATTTTAGAACTATGGGGTTTTTTTTATTTCAGTATACCTAGTGTAAGTGAATACTGTCTAGGTTAGTAATTGATTTTTAGACAGCGTCTTACATTCAAAGATGAACTTGATTCTGCAACCTCAGGCACTAAAATTCAGTGAGGCATGATGTCTATTGTGTTTTCTCTATTTGTTTAATAATGTACAGACCCAATTAGATTTGGAAGTTTTGGTCCCTGCTGGATCTTCTTGCAGTCTCTGGGCAGATCTGAGAAGACAGTGTTACCTTGTACTATTTCCAACATTCTGTCTTAATATTTTTATTTTAATTACTTCCCTGATTGCAGGGAAAATATAGTTAACAAAGTGATAAAACCTTGAATCCTTTTCATCCTGGCAATTTGATTACCATTTAAAATGAGAATTTCTTTGTGACTGAAAAGTTCAAAGTTTGTGTTTTCCCTTTTAGCATTGCCTTATAGCAGCATCCTAAGAGAATAAGACCTTCTTGGCATATGTGCATCAGTAATAATCCTGTTTGCAGAAATCCTGCATTGGTAGAAAATGTTGACATTTAAACTAAAAACTAGTGACAGTTTTATAGGCTTTTTTATAAATTACATTTTTATGATCTTCCTTGTAAGATTATCCCAATGAAATGTTGATTCATTATTATGTTTTCACTCCATTGTTTTTCTGGTTTTGTTTTGCAATCTCCTGATTATTCTTGACTCTTAAGAAAAGCTGTAGAGAATGCCTTGTATTTGCAGTGTGAATTATGATTGTGCCAGTGTGCATAACAATTACATTATAAATATTTCCTCAGCCATTTGATAAAGACTCAAATTAAGAAAAATAATTACCAGTGCAATTACAATTATATATAATTACTCTATATTCAGTTTAGTTTATCTCTAACCTCCTCTTGTCACAATGTGTTCATTGTTAGAAGAATGAGATTTTAGCTGACTGTGTTGGAAGTAAACATGGATTTTTCTGTCCTTTACAACGTATTTTGCTTAAATGAAGAGTTTTATCAGTATGTTTTCTTACTGGAAAATAATACAGTTTAGCCAGTTGAACTTCAAAACCCGCCTCCCAGCCTCCCAGGTGAAGACTTTTTTTTCTAAAGTGGAGTTTATCTTCAGTTAGGTTAGAGAGACTGTTTGCTCCGAACAATGCTACTTCCTTAAATATAAATTACCTATACCTGAGCAAACATTGTTAATTTGTATTTATACAGTAAGATAGATGTATGGTGCTGGATTTTTTTCCTAAGACAGGTATTGGCTAAACACAGCAGATGCTTTCCCAGAGAAGCACAAAATCTTCCAGAACATTGAGTGAGGACCCAGTGTCTCTGAGAGACTGCCGTGCAAATTCTTGACACTTATTTAGCATAAATTAGTCATGGGCTAATCAATCTGTATCAAAACACCCCCAGGACATAGAACAGCTAAGATGTGCTAGCTTGCTTTGTTTGCTTAGAGCAAGTATGTATGTACCTGCTATTCTCAAGAACTGCACCTACACTGTCTTGCATTGGAAGAGTTCATCAGCCCTTTATAAAAAGCAAAGGAGAACAACTGACCTAGAAAAGAAAGGGCTGTTATTTTGCATTTTACAAATTAAGAAATGTCCTGTGGCGCTCCATTGCGGCTTCTTCTGACCGCAAAGTACTCGACAAGACCATGTTATCTGATCACCTGCCTCTCACATGGTACATGGTTTTGTTGACCAGGAGAGGCTACGTAGTCTGTATGGCAGTACTGTTGTTTATAACAGATTTTATTTGATTTCTTTGTTTCCTTCAAACAGTCCCTTGATACTTTAAAGCAATCTTCACATGTTAAACAGTCATGTAAGTTGTGTTTTTCAGAAACTCTGAGACTAAATATTTTCTCTTTCTCTACTTGCTTTAGGGAATTCTTGTCCTGTTACAAATGAAATCCTGGTTTTAGACAGTCTCTATGTTGCAGCTTTGTGTCTTAGATGTACATATGCTGATTACTTGCTGTTGTATATTCAGTATGCAATCTGCTAGTGTACTTTGGCTCCGTAAAGGAGTAATATCCTGTGATTAAAGGAAATTCTTAGGATTTGGGAGGTCTGGATCATCTTTCTTTTTCAAGTTACAGAATTTTTTAATTTGTTTTAATTTAAGAGAAATATCTTTGCTGTGTAACACACACAGCAACAGGTTGCTGCAGATTTTATTTCTCCAGCCTGTGTTAAACTCTGTAATCCAACATTGACGTTAGTTGGCAGAACAGTAGCTATTCCCAGCACCTGAAAACAGAACCCAGCTCTTTTCTTTTTAAGATCTAGTTCACCTTCATACATCAGGAGAGCGGTATTTATCTTCTGTATGTGGGCACTGCAAAAAGGTCAGTCGGAGCTGCGCTAAGATTTGGTTTTAAATAGTGACTGAGGAAAACATGCAAATGAAGATAATAAACTTACAGTTGCATTTAGGATAATGTACATTGCTTGTGTTACATTATTATCTCTTTATGGAAATATCCATGGTAGGACACAGGGTATTAATTTATAACCTGTTAACTGCAGTTAGCAGAATTGAGCTGACCTACTGTGCAGAGTGGTGCAAGGTAGCTGGCTGAGTTGAATGGCTGACCATGTTCCTGAGCAGGTGCTTGTGAGCAATTGTTTGGAATGCGTTCAATTTACTCTAATCAGAATAAACATTGAGGACATATATCTCACAGGTATAAAGGAAAGAAATTTGAAATTACTCAAGTCACCTTTCTCCACGTCAATGGCTCATTGCAGGGAATTAGCTTGGTCATAAATTGAACCAAGTGCCACGTATCTGCCCAAAAGCAGAGAAGGAAGTCAAGATGACTCTCTTAATATTATTGAAAACCTTATTTTTTCAAAAATAAAAATAGTAGCTTTAATCTTTTTGAGGAAAAAGTGCAAGCAAAGGCAGCATAGCAGGTTACCTGGCAGCTATTGAGACCAAGGGAAAATGCAAGATCTAAAGGACAGAGAATTTGCATATAGGCACAAGTACTCTATAAGGACGTCCCGTGATGGGAGCTGGCAGTATGTGTCCCTGTCGGTCTCTCCAGAACACCCCTCAGGTACCATCTCCCTCTGCAGACACAGGTGCTATAAGCAGAAGCAAGCAGCATGGTGCTCTTTCTCAGTGTACCTGCACAAACACTCTACTGGTGACATCTGCCTGCTAGCATAGGGAGGAGGTGAGGGAGAGAGAGTGGCAAATTTTGATTACAGTCTTTGATAAATTTTCTTATAGAGCTTACTGCTGCTAGCAGGGGTATCATTAGAACAATCCAAAAGCTCTGGGGCTCACCTTTAAATTAGTAGATAGGCTCTCCAGGCTTGGGACCAAGTGCTTCTTGAGAGTCAGATTTTACCAGGGACTCTCTGCCTAATCAATATCCATCTCTATGGATAATCAATATTATCTTCAGTCCATTCCATCCTCTGCATTTGTTATTATGGTGACAGAAGGTGGTAAAAAATGTTGACTCTTTTTGCATAGCTTAAAACTTTCCAAGCTTTTTGCGATGATGGATGTGCCAATATCAGATGTTGTACATCTCAAAAATCTTCCACTTACCTTCCTCATGTATTCTGTTTTTCTCAAAGGAGTCTTTGAAATGGCTCCAGTGAATTTGAACACCAGAATTTTAATAGATAGCATGATAGCTAATTGAAAAATAAATTAGTGAAGCTTTATTAAAAAAAAATAGTGAAGTTTTATTAAACATGATATCTGCAGAACTGAATTCCAATAACAAATGTAAATTTTAAAACTTTAGTAAATGCCAAACTGTATCATGCAAAGTTTTCTTGACAGATATATCCCTTCTCCAAAAAATATACAATATTGGACACAAAATACCCTAAAAAGAGCTATTTGATTAGACACCCCAAAATCTGGAGAATGTGCTTGTAATGAAAACACAGATCAATTGTTTTAATAGGTTACAACTGAAAAGGAATTACAGATAGCTTTTTGCAGTTCAGACACAGCAACGAGATGTTAGTAATATTTATTTATCAGTTTATGCAAAACTAATGATGTTTTAGAATTGTTTGACAAGAATGATGGAACTCAATGAAAGATTCCATATATTTTGTGTCTCAGCTGAGCTGTAACCACTTTTAGTATTTGGTTTCTTTTCAGAAGTACTTATGGAGAACTGTACTTTTTAATCAGAGGCTAGAATCGTGTCCCTGAAGTATATTTGAGTTTAGGAGGAGGGAATTACAACACATTAATATATTGTACATGGCATGTCATATGGGCACAGAATCCTATGGCACAGTGAGAAATTACAGTAAAATAAATTCCATTGTGAAGTTTGAACTTTAAATATGAGTTTTCAGCATGTCACAACTTCAAAACAATATCTGAAAATGAACTGATTTTGTGTATGCTTGTACAGTACCTCTTAAACTAGACCTTGCATCTAGACTTAGATCGCGTGTTAAAACTTTTTAATTTTAACCACACTAATTATAAAAATAATGAATATATTTGTTGTTTCCCTCAATGCCTGATACTTTCCTAGTAAAGACATGCAGCGTTCGGTTATCTGTTTAGTCATCACAGGCAACGCGTGTAAAACTATCATTTTCCTTTCAGAGGTCACTGAGAGCAGCTCTGTGCTGTGCTGGGACACAGCTGCTCAGGGCAAACTTGCACATTCATCACAGAAGAAGGCCTGAGGCCAGCGACAGGATTCACAAGCATACAAGTGAATACTCAATGGGGACCCCCCGAGAGTAGAAAATTCTTTAGAACTAAGTCTGAGGTGAAAATAAAATTAATTCAGTGGCTACAAAGACTAAAAAAACCCAGACCAGGACAATTAAGACTTACCTTAAAATACCCTGAACTGGCTGTCCATGGAATCCAAAGTTACTACATTTCCCACCTCCCCCCCCCCAGGATCTTAGTTTTCAATCTTTTCTGTATATGTACATATTTAAAAGGAAGATATCTTCAGAAATTGTATCTGAAAGAACAAAGACTGTTTGTTTTGTTTTTTTTCTTATATGTTTAAATTGCCCTATTAATGTCAATTTTTAATTTTATCCTTTGGATTTCTCATTAGCTTTACAACATGTCTAGATTATTTAATTATTATATTTCATCTTATAGATGACATAAGATTTAAGAGCTTTTGCTGGGCTTTAGCAACTTGTCACTACATTTTGCCTGAAGCTGCTTTTGTATAAAATAATCTTCCCATAGTTAACATTCAGGATACTCTGCAGAGCATCTAAAGAAGACTTAAATGCTAAATAACTGTCACATAGCAAGTCTCAGTATTATTGCACTAAATTACATTGCAAGCAGTGTGATAAACAACATCATAATACTTTGACACATTCATCATTAATTATGACTGAAATCTAATCTCAACTGGATTTTTTTCAGTAATTATATCCAGTATAGCAAACATTAACATATATGGGGAAGGGAGGATGGAGTAAAAAAATCTTCAAAAGCGTAGCTGATATATCAAAATACTGAGTGGCCAGACAAGTCTTATTAGGTTTTAGATGGGGTTTTCTATACATATTAAAAGTTTAAAATATCTGAAATATATTTGGAATTAATTATGTGAATAATGGTTTCAAAGGTAAAACTTTGCAGTGACCTACTGATTGTGTCATTTTAAGGTGGCATGTGAGACTGCTGTATGAAGTCCCTTCTTCTCTCTGACACAGAAAACTGGTATTGAAGTTAAAATAATGGATCCCTCTGACTACCAAAGTACTGGATAGTTGGTATTTTAAGCTTCATACGACTATGCTTCTGGTATTTCCCTAAAAACTTTATGCAGTATATTTGAATGGCAGCTCCATGTAGCTTTCCTCTCCAAATTCATATTTGTTTTCCACTGGGGAACTTTCTGCTGTCGAGGAGCTCCCATTCTATTAATGCAAACTATTTTCACTGGTACTGGGAAATTTGAGAGTCTGTGGGTGGCAATGCTGTGTTCCACTTACCATTGTGCTGTGATACAACACTGCAGTGCCCTTTTGGCTGAGCCCGACACTATGTCAGCTCAGTGAATGTGAATTTTCGTTTTGCTTTGTTTGTTATCTTCCTGAGACTCTGTTTTTTGCAAAGTACTTCATTACCTATATAGTACCAAGCATACTTTCAAGTGTGATTATACTTTCCTCTGTTTTTTATTATGGATGCATGCAGAACTCTCTGCTTTCCACCATATTTAGTTGTCTGCAGTGGTTAGCAAGTCTAAAGAGACAGTACTAGATTTGAAGGAACCTCAGCTGGTTCTTTCATTCGATATTTCTACTCATACTCACACCATACATCTTCACTGTCTGCTATTTTACAAACCTCAGCTACCTGGCTGTACATCCTTGAAATATGTACTGTGCGTGAAACGTTGAAGTAGTGGAAGAGAATGTAATTTCATTTTAGGCTTGGTTAGTCTTCAGTTGGTAAACTATGAGAAACTCTTCTTTGGTGAGCTTTTTATAGACAACATACCTTTTTCTCTGCGATGAGGAATGTAATTCTTGATTCTTTTACATCTAGTGTGATTGAAGGAGAGAGAAAGGAGAGAGAATTTCTGCACTTATACATAAAAAAATATTCACAGAGGTGTGTATTTTAATTTTTGCTGTGATAACATCATTTTATAAAATCATACAGCTGTTGAGATCACCTTTTACTTCCATGACAATTCATCTAAATAAAATTGTCTTTTTTGTTCCTCACCAGAGGAACCCTGAGGTGTTTCTAGAGACCCTCATTACTGGAAGCATATGGAACTAAGTCAATATGCCATACTGTCAGACTGGTAGAATATGCATGCAAATTTATAAGAAAAAAAGCTGTTAGTAAGTGTATTTCTTTTGCTCTTGTCTTTTTATACAACTGATGTTGCTCAAGACAGTGTTACCTTAATTGGGTGTGAAATGGTCAGAGGAAAATCAAGAGAGATGACTCCAGGGTTTTCAAAGGTTCCCAAAGTTACAAACTTCTGTATTTATGTAATTTTTATATGCATTTTCATAAAGTGAGAAGAGTTACTATTTTGATATTTCCATTTATTGGATTCTTAGGAAGGGCAAAAACCTTCTGGGTCATATAATCAACCTATTTGCTGTTACAGATACCTGCACTATATAATCTCTTCTTTATATTAAGACTGTGTGCAGAATGAGGGGGAAACCTGTGTCACAAGGGAGGAAGAGCATCTTGGTTTTGTTTTGTTCCTGCTACTCCTGTTGGAAAATTATTCTATAATCTCATGTTTCAGATAGACACAAAACTTCTAATTTGCAGTCTATATTATCTTGTGGTCATTTTCATCATTTATCTGTATTTTGTTCTGTAGCTTACACTGGTTATTACCCACCTCTTCCATCTCTAGAACTACCAAGAGCAATTCTACTTAGCTTTGAATTTCCATACTAAATGAACGGAACACTTTTATAAGATGGGCTTTCCTTTCCTCTGATTATCATACCCAGCATGCCACAGAAAATCTTATCAAAACATTATTAATGGTGTTAATATTTTTCTATCTCTAAGTCCTAGCATGTTTTCTTGTCTGTTATGCTGATGGCTGATAACTGATCAACTAATAAATCTGATGTTTCAAATGACACTCCTCCAGTTCATGGCAGAAGTTAATGTCAGTAATCCCTAAGTGCATAATACTGTTTATATATTATGATGTACTTATCATACATTATGCCATGTTATACATTTAATCTTGTTTCTGGTTTTAGGGTTTTCATCATTATCTGTTTCTTACAGCACACAATATACAGTACCATCCTCTGCATTGACAATTTCCAGATTTCATTTTAGCAGCCTGTTTTATCTTCACATTCATACTTTTATACCAGGATCATTACTGAAACTACTAAGAGATACTTGTCCCACAACCAGTGCTTGAGGAATTAAACAAGTAAACTTTTCATAGCTTAATAGTTACCCTTTCAGAACACTTTCTTAGCCTACTGTAGCACTCTTCTAATAATCCTTATTCTATAATAGATTCTCCTATGGCACTAGAGGTAAAGTTTTACTGAAATCCAGACAAATTATTTCTGCATTTCATTTGCCCAGAAAAATAGTGAGCTCTTAAAATGACAGCCTCTCTGGGCTTGATTTTCCATTGGCAGAACCCATAGTGCATTTGAACGTGCTTTTATTTACTCATTTAATTGTCCTTTCATTCAAAACTTGCTTTCAGGATGTACATAACTGAGGTCAACTGACAGATGTATTGTTGCCTGGATCACTCTGTTTTCCTTTCTTCAGTAAAAATGTTTTACATTCCTGATTTAACAAATTTGTTTACTGGACTGTGTTGTTGGACTTGGGGGTATTTAATCCAAATTTCTTACTAATCTGGGACATAGTTTGTCTGTCTGCCTGTGTTCAAGTACATCAAAACCTTTGAAGTGAGTTTCCACACCAGTTCTTCAGTTTTCACACCTTCCACAAACTATGTGTCACCCATGTTTTTCATCAAAGTCCTTGTTAAAATCTGAAGCCAAGTACTTATTTAATTTTTAAGTCCTTTTCCCTCTTCTAACTCTTTGCTTATTAAATAATAATAACTGTCCTTTTCTTTTTATTTCTATTCCTTATTTCATTATATATTATATGTGTTGTTATATGTTATTTTCCTTTGATTTTATATAAAGAATAGTTTGCTGTTCAGTTTAATTTGCTTTGTCAGGGCTTGGCTCTTGGGAATTCTCACTTTATCTTTGTGCTTTCTCTATTTCCAACAGTAGTTTCCTTCAATGAGCAGGACATTTCCTGATTTCATGTCAGCTTTTATAAGCAATGCTAAAATCTCTCTTCAGAGATTTTTTTTTTTTTTTTGTGGTACAGGGTATTGTTGGAGACTTTCTCTAAAAGTTCATTTTCTCTCTTTTTTTCATTCTTATGGGATGTAATTTTAGATCTCCTCTATAAGTATATGATTACTTCAGTTTTTCTGACCAAGTAATTTCATTAATGTCTCATTTTTTCCCCATCATATTGAAAACTGCATTTGAGGTTACTTAGCTATTTGTGCCATGTAAACTTGTAATCCCTCTGACTAGGGTTTCTATCAAAGTCTTCCATCATGTATTGTATAACTGTTTGTGAAAGCCATTTTTCAGATAATTATTTGCAGCAGATTTTGTTTTGTTTTGGCTTTGATGTTAAGGAATAATTGAATGTAACCATCTCTGTTATCTTGGTTTTGCTTGTAAGAAATTTAAGGTAGTATTTATTTCTGTGGGAGTGATAGAAATTTATCTGGTTTTATGCAGAAAAAGATTTACATAGCTTATAGCACAATCTCAGCAACTAGTCCTGCTTGTTTTGAACATCTCACCAAGGATATTTCAGTGGATATTACAAGGATATTTAAAACAGTTCTGTTTTCTTCACTACTGTCTCTGTTATATTTCTGTTTTTTTCAGCACGTTTTCTATTTGTGATTATTTTTCAACCACATATTAATGTCAAGTGTCCTACAGAGGCTCTAATCCCTCAGTTTTGTAGCCCACATACTTTGTCTTAGTTTATAAACATCTGTGCTTTTTTCACCCACTGATTATCCTGCTTTCTATTTGGATGATAGCTGGGATGATATAACTTAAATAACAAATGCTTCTATGAATATTAAACTTTTATTTCTCTACTGATGCA
This sequence comes from Caprimulgus europaeus, assembly GCA_907165065.1. The sequence continues at coordinate 68,899,400 of OU015525.1, forward strand.
CATGCTTCTAACCATCTGCTGTTTCTTTACCTTGCTTTCTCCTCATTTACCTGGCTCATTCTGTTTTCTGTCAAACCCAGACGTAGGACTCAACTCTATGCTCCCTACCTCAAACATCAGCAATGCCAGGCAACATGCCAGAATTTTCCTGAGTCCACAAAGGAGTCATTAGTTTTGATGATTCTTTCTTCTGGACTTGGATGACTGGAAAACCTCCAGAACTTCCTTCACTTACTGACCTTAGCAATGCAGGGCCAGGACACCTATGAAAGCTAAAGCAGCTACTTTTGTTTGTAACATGAGCACGATATCCCTGCAGTCTTCATCACTGCCCTCCTGTTGAAGAGAAGAGGTAATTACATGGAAAGATTTCTTGGCTTTCTATAGTACGAGCTTCAGACTGCTTAAACCAGTAAGAAATTAGGAGTACTTGCTAATTCAGTATCATCATTGTGAGTTCAATTTTCTGGAAATTTGACAATTCCCAATTTCCAGACCAAGCTTGGCAAATGTGTCAGAGTAGATCCTTGGAAAAGTCACTCACTTCTTAAGCATCACTGTCCTTATCTTATAAACTAGGTGCTACCAGTTGACCTCACAGGGTAGTGTGAAGTCTTACCAAGCATCATAACAAAGCTGAAAAATTAAACAAAACATTGGAAGAGGTCTGCATATTATAGTAGTTCTGAGGTTCCAAAGTGGAAAGGTGGCTTGGTAGGTTTTACAGTAAAAAAGTTGATTGCCAGGATGCACCTGGTTTGGTGTAGCGTATCTTACTATGTAATAATATTTTTCTAGCATGAGAGTGGGGCAGAAAGAGTATGTTTTTTCCTCATGAGAGTCTCAGTTGGCTGCACCCCCTATGCCTAAAAAGGTTGCATGTATGCCTTGGAATGTCTTATTAGCTGAAGTCTTCCTTGTATTTGTTTCTTCTCATTCTTCTTTGACAATTTTGCTGTTATCACAAAGGTCTCAGCATGCAAACTAGCTAATCAGAAATTATTCTGAATGTACATTCTTTTATAGCAGTAATAATGCCAATCGTATCAAGCTGCCAGCCTTTCTGGGTACACAGGATGTTGTTGGTACATAGATCATACATTAAACTTAATTTAGCTACTTAGTACCTACTTGTTACTACTTGTAGCTGGCATATGCCACCAACTACAGGCGGTTCCACATATGTGCACATTCACATCAGAAGGAGAGGACAACAAACACTGATAACCTTATATCCTTGCTGACAGCTATTAAATATCCAGCACATGCATGAAGGCTTCTGACAGCCACTTAATACTCATTCCGCTTTGTAAAAAAGAAAATTATTTCTTGCTTGTGCTTTATCTGAGTCAAAGAGAAAAGACTCTAAGTAGTGCAGTTTCCCATCAAGAGAGCTGCCATGTGGATGTGCATTATCAGAGTCCAGCTGGCCTGTGCTGCCTTCAACACTTCCCTGGTTTCTAGCAACAGAAGATCTAGACCTGAAGGTTCACTGTAATTTAGCAAAACCTGGCATCTGGGAAGATTCTGTGCAGTTCTGAGCCATGTTGAATGCAAAATTTGCAAGAAGCACTCCTGTCTCTCTAGTTTTTGGCTTAGATTATTTTATAGCTGCATTAGAAAGTATAGATGGGAACTTTCTCTGTATTTCTTTTTAGTTGGAAAACTAATAGTTTTAGGCAGTGCTGGAGAAAGATGAAATGTCTCTATACTTTTCTTTTCCCACGTCCTGCCTTCCAGCAAAAATACTAATTTCTTTTGAGAACCCTTACTCGCTCACCTCCTTTTTCTTTTTTGTGGTGTCACTGTCATGAGCCCATTTTGAGCCTCTATCTTACCAATAGTACCAACATTTGAAATTCTTTAAGTTATTTTTCAGCTTGCCATGAAGAAAAACCAATCTGCCTGAAATGATGGCTCAACACAGAAAGCTTTAATATGATGGGCTTAATAGCGTAGAACTTGTTCTCATCCATAGCTCCCAATGGATCCTGCTAATCTTGGGTATATATTGACTCTGGAAATTAGGTCTGGAAAGAATTTTTACTGCTAGAGAAAGGAGCTTCCTAGAGTGGATCGGAGAAGTCTTCTCACCTCCACCCCAACTGAGGAAATAAAGTGCTCAGAAATGTTGCTGGATTCACTTTTACATGCAGTGGAAATAGGGCTTGTGCATTGCAGTAACTGCTGCTTTGAGACCCAGACCTTTCTGTAGAATGGAGCCCACCCTTTGTAAAGCTATCATAGGGATTATCTGAGGATAAATTACTGCTAACGTTATCCCAGGTCATTGATCTGGGTTTGCCTCACTGGCACACATAATCAGGCAACAGTATTTTTATGTGTGAATTTTAAGAATAAATTCATGTTCAAGTTGAGCTTTTTTTGTCGGCCAAATTTTAAATTGTTTTGTCTTTAGCAATTCATTACAAAGTTATTCTTTATCCCTGAATGCACATGTTTAAGGTTGAAAGATTGAATCTCAATCTTCATGAAGAAATAAACAAATCTGTTTATACTGAACTTGGACAAATGATTACAGGTGGTCAGATTACTGCCTATCAAAAATTTATCTCTAGAATGTTTTTCATTCTTTCTTTCCTCCTAAGGAGAAAATCAAATAAGGGGCTTTGAGTTTTTATTATTCATTACTCACAAGTGATCAGTGAACAGTTTATGCAAATACACTTTGCAGATTACTCACTTTAACTGTTACTTGGGGTTATATCTGGATATTACCTTCCTATGGGAAGCAGAGGTGTGAACATTTGGATTATTGATATTTAGTCATGGGAGAGTAATGTATATCAAATGTTAAATACTGACACAGATACAGAAATAATTTGCAATATACTGGCTCACACTAAATTGCACCTTAGTGGAGTTCTTGTTGACATTAATAAGTTACAAGTTAAAATGAATGAGTATAAATTGCTAGCTAACTAGCTGATAGTTGAACATATTATTCTTTGAGGCAAGTTAACCAGCAGGTCTCATGTTCCTGAAGACTTATGTTTAATAAACCTCAAGGAAATTTCCCTTTGCACAATTTTTTATATACATCAAGGAAATGCATCTTTGCATCATGCAATTTTAAAGAGGAAGGTTACTTTGTTTATTCTCCCTGTTAATGCAAAGCAACCACATTGGCCTGTTTTATGAAGTTGGAAGGGAACCTTTGGCCAGTGACAAATGCAATGCAGGTTTTTTTGCGACCAATGGATCTTCTGGTGAGTAAAAAAAAGTAGTTTTATTATTCTTTGATTTTGGATGGTCCCTGTAGGGGTAGGTGGAGGGAGTATGTTATCCCTGAAATGTAACTTATTAATTGTTGCATGATTTAAATGCTTGTGGGCAAAGCTCTTGTTTAAATACTTTTTTAAAAATGTTGTAAACTATTAACTGTAAAAATGGTATTAATAGGAGAAAACTAATTCTAATTAAAAATTGCATACAGCTGAGAGTAATTGTGATGCATAGTTGTCAGAAGCGTTATTTTTACTCTGAGGCAGAGCCCTGAGAGGCTGATAATCTGCAAAATCTGAATGTGTCAGACCTATTTGAGTAACGATCTCAAGGATTGCTAATCTTTCACTGCAAAAAGGTAAGATTTTTCTAGATAAAGGTAGTGAGCAAAGTTACCAATTAGAAGTTCACCAAATTGGACATAAGGGAGAGATGCACAGAGACATTTGAGAAAAAAAAAAAAGGATTAATTTATCTATTCAGTTTTCTCCTCCACAAGTGGTGGTTGTGAGGCACTGGATAAGTACTCCCCCTTCATTGTGTGAGAAACAGTCATTGCTCATGAATGTGTAATGTGCTGCTAACAGAGGTAAAGAGGAGTTGCTGAAGTGGTGAGTGCAGGTTTCTTATTATGAGATCTCTAATTTATTGCTGCTCTGATAGTATTTAAATTCTTGGCTTACTGTAGCACGCTCCTGTGCAGGCAATTATGCAAAAGTTTATTACAAAAGCATAGTTTAATGATAGCATACATGCCCATTACAACAGGCTACCTCCTAATTTTGTTTACTTCAGTGGCATACACCATGTGAGACAAAGTTATTCACTCCAAAGTGGGTGTGTACCTGAGGTTAGTGATCTGGGGATCAGATCCTGTTCCAAAGGGTTTACTAGTAGAGGATCAAAAAACCCACAGATAAATGCTTGCTCTCACATGATGTTGCCTTAAAATACAATTGTTGTTAATGTGACCACAGCTAAATGATTAATATGGACAGCTGGCAAATTGCTAAAAATGAAGAGCATCCTTTCTTGGAGACAAAGCTAGACCGAGGGGAGTGTGTCCTCTGGAGACCCACCAACACCCTGGACAGGTAATGGAGAACTTTGTCTCAGGAGGAGCTGATAGATGTGCTAAAGAGCAGAACAGGGCCCTAAAGGTTTTGTAGAGTGGTAATGATGTATTTTAAATTAAAGAAAAGCAAACCAAATATAACTCCTTTTTCCAAATGTTGGGTTTTGATGTTGGAAAGCAGTGAGACCAATTAAGGTCAGTTCCCCTGCTAATATCAGAAATGGCAATTACTAACCTAACAACACTAGTATGGCTGAAAACAGTCTGTTCATACAGCCATAAGCTTGATGCTGTATATCCTTGGTGCTATTGTAATTCCAGCAAATGTCAATATAGAATAAACAGGTAAATGTATAAAATGTAAAAATTAAACTAGCCAAGACAGTTGTTTCATGTGGAGGTGATATGGAATATCTGTAAGAGGTGAAAAATAGGATCTAAATGAACTACTTTTAAATGCATAACAAGAACCTCTCTGTATTGTTGTACTTTTTAATTAGATGAAAATAAAGGAATTGAAAAGATGAAAGGAACTTGTGTAACATCTCACTTCAAAGGGCAGCTCTACTCTTGAGGAGTGTTTAAAAAAAAAAATAGAAAAATGAAAAGAAAAGCAGCTTATTTAAGAAATATGCTTTCTCGGTGGATTTGGTTTCACTTTACCTGCTTTAGAAACTCAGGAATGATTTGTGCTCATTTGACCTAAATGGAGTTATTACCCCAGTGTAAAGGAGAGTGGAAGCTGCCTGACACTGATGTTCCCCCAGCGCTCCTTCATTGCACTTTGCACTGACTCAGCAATGCTCTCAAATGAGCAGGATTATTTTTGACCTTGTGATGGGTTTTTTCTCAAAGTTCCAAAGCTTTGGGCTGTGTTCTGGGCAGAAATTGCAGATGTGCAGTGTCTAGATTTAATTTGTCTGGGCAAATGAATTGAAAAAAAAATCAGCTGAACCACTCACCTGCCTGCTAAGCTAGTCAGCCTTCCCAGAATCCAGAGGCAAGTGCTCCCACCCAAAATATTTAAAAGCCATGCCTTGTATACTTTCCATATACAGAATAATAGCTCACGTTGTGCAAGATATTTCACCACCTCAGCACTGGCTGATTGGTCTTGAGGGCCCTTTTGGACCCCTGACTTAAGTCAGTACTGTCCAGATCCAGGGTAATATTTTTGTCTTCCATCAAATTCTGTTCTTCAGTCCTCTCTTTAAACATGAGCTGTTTGTTTGGCCCTTAAGCACTTTCTTTCCAATCATATATGTCCAGGCCATGACTCCTGTCATCATATTTCCATGTAAAGGTGACCTGGCTAAGGAGAAGATGAATTCAAACTGCCCAAGATGTCACAGTTTCCTTCCTTGTTTCAGTTGCCCTGAAGTGTGGAATGGTGGCTGTAGAAAATAATATTTCTATGCTGTAGCCTAGCAGAGAAGTATCACAACAACCAAGTGACCAAGGATTCAATGAAAAACTAGCCTATCTCCATCCTTAGGAAAATCCTAAAGGTGGGACCTCCCTCTATAAGCAATAGTTTTCTCTTGTGACTCAAAGGAAAAATTGCTGCTCCTAGAAGCAGAGGTCTTGTGTGACTTGGAAAAGAAGAGCAGCTCAGCAGCTTCATAACTCTGAGTGAATTAGGCACACTGCTCTGTTTTTTGCTATGCCATAAGCTGTTTAACCAGTTTGTCGGGTAGCAGATTCATGTGAAATGCCATCAGCTTTTCATAAACACAATCAGTTAAGCAATTGAGCTCATGCCAGATGTGATTAAGTGGAATCAATTATAATAAGAACTAGATAAGAGAGGTAAGCTTCTTGTTTCTTAGGTTGGTGTTCTGCAGTATTAGCCTTTGTAAGTATCCTTTATCATCAGCTGCAATGCCTTTATTCCTTCAGGAAATGGCTTCTGGACCAGCATTCCAATGAACTTCATCTGATTATTCTAACACCGGAACTGTCATTGAGTGGGGAAACAATTTATTTGAAGCGTTGATTTTATCAAACGGAGAAGCAGTCATTGGAAGCCAGTTTTGCAATGCAGGGAGCATGTTTGCTCTCAATCCCAAATACAGTTAAATATTCTGGGAGAGAGCTCTCTGTGTCTCAAGAGGGCAATAGCTATCCTTCATTGCATCATGTTTTGCCATGATATTAAGTAAAATTGCTATAGCACTTAAGGCTTAATTTGCTAAATACCAGAATTTATAGATCATTATTTTAAATTTCTCTGGGGATCAAGCAAAATCATCATTTCAATAGCTGGAAGTATGGGGGAGATTACAGCTTTACATGAAATTGCACATCAGTTGTTCAGTAAATCTGAAGAATGTCTGTGAGAGTCAGTGCACTGGAAGTAATTTAAATATATATATTATAGGAATAACAAAATATTAGTGTTTTCTTTGTCAGAAATTGAAAGCTGGTAATATAGAAATAGAGGGGGCCATATGAACATACAAAATACAAGAGAAGAATGTTTCAAAGTAGTCCATATCCAAATTGTAAAATGAGATGCTTACCCATATCTTTTAACCAAATATTTTTAACTTTATTTGCAATTCTTCTATGGCTTCTGATTCTTGGAATAAAGCTCCCGGCAGGCAATTTTTTTGTGATTCACAGGTCTGACAAAGCATTGCAGAGTGTATATGCGCCACAACAATTGTGCTGTTCTGAAGCATAATGTTTGACTAAAAACCCACAATTGTATTTACTTTCTCTTTTCTAAATGGAAAGAGATTCCTAAGCTCTGGTCTGTTCCATGAGAATCTTGAAGATCTTAGAACAGTAACATGGTTCATGCATCTCCTCTATTACTTAGCAATGGATCTACTGCAGTTGTTTGCTTAGTTATCTTAGTACTTAGTGCTTAGTAATCACCTCTAATGAATAGAAATTAAAACTTCACTTCCCCTTTTACTACAAGTAAGAATTGAGGTGCCTTTAAAGGTTTAGACTGGCACCTTTGTTGGCCTTTCAAGTATTTTTCTGTTCTGATACTGGTAGGGTTGTTGAGGGTTGTGCGGTCATCTTGATGGGCTCAGTGCTAACATCTCTGCTCTGATCTTTAGTCCCCAGTGTTTATTTGGTTTTCTAGCCTTTGCCAGTAACTAAGCAGGGCAGATCAATTCACTCTCATGGAGCCTTTCTCTAATCTCTCCTTGGCAACCATGTGGGACCACTGTGACATTTCCTGCAGCCAGTGCAAATTTTTAATGGTTTTCTGCATTTAATTCCAAAACCCCTGTTAGTCTCCGACTTATCTCTTCTTCCTCCTCCTCCCCCAATTTTTATGGCTTTTTGGATAGAGTATTGCTTCCCTCAGATACTGGTCCACAGGTCGCTGTGAAAATATTCCTGCTGTTAGGTCTTTTTCAAATCACAAGTGGTCATTTTAAATTTCATCACCGACAACCAGCAAGGATTTTTCCCTGAAGTTCAGGAGCAATAGGCTTTTACTACTAATTATTGCCAGGTAAGATTCAGCAACTCCTAAGAATTCTCTGGCCTATGTTATATTGATATATGTGAGCATGAGAGGTCTCTTTTGGGCCATTCATCCTTGTATCAGTCCACCTCTTTTCTCTTACCACTTTGTTTATAATTATTTTCTGCCTCTATGTCTTCTTTCATTCCATCTGAACATATTATCATATATACACAATACTCTTGCATTATTCTTTTGTATGGAACTTTATGAAATATTTTTGGAAACTTTATATGTCCTTCACTTGACAGGCTCATTTGCAGTGTTTAAATTATTTTATAACTATAGAAAAACGAAATAGAAAATAAGTAAGAAAAATCACTGTAGACGTGAGAGCAATTATGCTCTTCTATTGAGGTTTATTTTATTAAGAAAAAAATATTTGAAGTCTGACATTTTTAACCTTTGAACCTTTTCACAATACATACTTAATTGTGGCACCAAAAGCTTTTTCCATACATTATGAAAAAAGATGCATCCAGCAAAAAAAAGTAATCTATTTGCTTGTCTGTTATGTGTGCATGTAAAGTATTTTCACCCAAGAGTGCCTCTGTTGTGCTCCATGTTGTCCAGTCATTTTTCAGTGTGGACATCATCAGCCCTTTCTGAGAAAGATTCAAGGAACACCAGATCCCTGGGAAGGTCTCATCCTCATGGTCAGAGTTTAATTTTATACTTTAACTGTGAGATTTGGGGTTGTTGCTGGTGGGTTCATTTCCAGCATTAACTACTACAGCTTTGGAGATGGCTCCCTCCTTCTTAGAGACTTGCTGTGACCCCAGGTTCAGCCTTACATGGTAGTGAGTTCTGTACAGTTTTGACTTCATCAGTTGTCAGCATTATTCTGTGTTTCCGTTTGTGGTGAAGCAAGCTGAATGGTCACTCCTTTAAAACTCCCTGTGGACTGTGTTGCACACAAAGCCTAAATAAAACATATTTTTATGCCTGATATGGTGTCCCTTCTGCCTTCTTGAAATTCTCTTGGGCACCACTTCCTGAATACATCCCACCTCAGAGCTGCACCTTCTCCTTCTGAACTGTGGAAATGGCTGCAGTAGTCCATCCGATCTGGCATTTTTGTTCCCATTTTGTATTTCCTTTACAATGTGTTGGTAGGGGATGCATATTTTCCCCTAGATTTCTATAGCACTCTTGTTGTGGGTCAGTTATTTTTCATTTCCAGGAGAGCACATGGAGGGAGATTTGTTGATCTTCCTCTTTGCTCCAGATAAGGAAGGTCTCTTCTTGCCTTTTAACTCAATTGTACTAGATATAATCACTTCAGAGTGGGGGAAACATAAGGTCTCCACCTGTCTCCTCACCTTTTCCTGACATCTTCTGACATTGTCAGAAGATAACTGAGGACCTTATGACATACAGTCTTAAGACATAACCCATTACTCTAGTAATCCAAACTCCAAGAGTAGTCCACGCAGGGGAAAATACCACTTTCTCTGTACAAGTGACTGCTCATGTGAACCTCTGGCTTTGAAGAATAAATTTTTGCTTCACAGGACACTACAAGACTGGAAGATGAATCCCCAAGGGAAGAGTTCCCACTCTGCAAGTTAGAGTCACTGAATATAAAATAATAACTCTCAAAATAGATTTAAAGTCTGTACCATAGCTGCTTGATTTGTTTACTGTGCTCATTTGTTCCATTCTTTAGGTTTGAAGACGGCACAGTCTCTTTTCTTGATATCATTGCTTTGAAACATGGATTTGATGTTCTGGAAAAACTCACAGGTCAGTTAACATAATTCTAATACTGAAGGGTGAAGTTCCAAATTTATACTCGGGGCATAAGTCTTATCATATTTCCTATAGCTGTAGCTTAATTTTTCTTTCTAGATTTATTATCCAAATTCATCAGTGTGAAGATGAGACTTCAGTGTTTATTCAGGTCTTGTGTATTGGCTTATTCCAGCCTGGTTTGGAAAAAAAAAAAATATGCAGACTGTTCTCCACAAATACATGCACAAAGTTTCCATACGTCAAGCACATCTAGTCAGCCTCACAATCACAAAATTGCAACAGAAAAATAATAGTAGAAAGTAGCTGAGCTACATCCTGTTGAGACTTGATACAGTGAGAGTTCCTACAGTGTGTGAGGACCTTGCAACTTGACCTGGTGCAGGAAAGCCATTTGTTAATACAGATTCAGAGAGGAACTGAAAAAGAGAGTTTAAAGTACACCTCAAAGTTTTTTGTTAAGTTGGAGATACAGTCCCACTGTGCAGGTAGCTAGCTTCAAACAGTGAACTTTACAAACTATGACTTTTCACAGGAGTTTATTTATCTCTGTACTTTGACACACTTTAGTGGAAAGCAGCATTATGTTGTTGAGGGTTTGGGGGTTTTTTTTCTCATTTTGTTCTCTGATATAACTTAGCACTGTAAGTCTTACAGAAATTTCCAGAAAATTTCACACTACATTGTGAAATTGTAGTGCAGTTCCTGCCTCTCAAGGCATAAAGTTAAAGAAGACATAACAGTCAGAGGCTGCAGCAAGAGGAATTCTGTCTGAGCATAAATAAATAGTTTTTCAGAATGAGGATAGTCAAACACTAGAGCAGGTGCTCCAAGTCTCCATCCTTGGAGATGTTCAGAATTTAACAGGGCTTGGCACTGAACAATCTGATCTAGCTTTAAAGTTACATGTGCTTTGAGCTGGAGGTTGAACTGGATGACCTCAGGAGGTCAAACCTAAATTAGTCTGTGATTCTCTACCAAAGGCTAATGCTTCCGTCCAGGCAGAGAATGTTATAACGCATTCTGGGGTATACAGAGCTGCGAAGAGTAGAAGACAGACCTTTTCAGTTACTGCTTGGGGCATATTCATGCAGTAGACTGAGTCTGAGGCTATGTGCAGAGCTAACTACCTTTGAGATTTATAAACAAGCTCACAGCCTTCCATCTTTATCTTGTCTTCATTTGTGGGATTGAAATTCTTCAGTCACGCTAACTTTGGGAAGCTAGTGCAAACCTGGCAATGGTCTCTTCACAGTGGACTTCCCTGGAAAGATTGTTTCCATGGCACATTTACTGCTGTGACTTCATCTCTCCAAGAAAAGGCCAGGTAGCCTGGGATAAGAGGCCTAAGAGGCCAGTGCAGGCTTTCTGTCTTGCTGGGGAGTCTCATGACTTTGAAGCTCTTTTCAGTGGCTCACGCTGTTTGAGTATCCTTGAAGCCTTTAGCATGGAACTAATGCTAAAGTCCAAAATAAAACTTTGAGCTGATCTTCATGCCAGAAACTCTATGTGAAAAGTAACACTCATGAGCCTTTTTGACTCCATAATAGTCCGCACCCCAAATGTACAATCTCTCTGTGAGTGCTACCATGGGTCAATGATTCTCCTGAAAGGTGCAGGGGATGACACCTGGCCAGGGAAGCTTGCACTGTTGGCTGTGCAGGACGTTGGCACCATGGTGTGCTTCCACATGTGTAGTATGCCAGATTAAGAGAACATGTTCCTGAAATACGTGTTTCATACTCAGGTATGTGCACATTTAACATGTAATGTCTGAACCTCCCTTCTCCAGTGTACTCTTCAGTTTCCTATATAAAGGCATAAAGTGCATCATAATGTAAGAGGCCCGAGTCCAGAGGGGCACTGACTAGGTACTTTTCAGGCTGGTATAATTTCTGCTAGTGTCTGTGGAGGTTTGTTGTCAGGATATATCTGAAGGATTCTAGTTTCTTCTTCCTCACAGAGCAAGGCTTCTGTGAGGAGTGTTCTGTTAGATGCCTGAGGTCTTGTGCACGTGGAAATCAATAGCAGAGTTTCCATCCACTTCAACAGGAGTCTGAGCCCCAACAAGGAAGGATGCTTTGCTTTATGATGCTTTGTGTGGAGACCAGGGATCAGAAAACAGCCATTAGTATACATTCTGGAGAATGTGCCATCTTAAACTAACGTGTTCCCTTTTAAAGAGGGCTGGCTGCTTTGAGTTTCTGTGTAGGAGCATTGCCTGCCATAACGGGAGAGTTGATAATAACATCTCTTCCACTGTGTTTCCCATCCATCTGAACCTTCTTTTGGTACCTATTTCAGGTGAACGACTGAAAAATCTCTCAGTACTAGACTGAGGGGAAATACTTAGCCCTGAACCTGAATAATGTGGATAGCAGTGGATGAAAGCATAAAATAGAGGCAGGACTAAATAGTATGTTGAGACCTTTTGGTCTTTATGATTGCTTTTAATTTGCCTTCTGACCTATAGCAGTGATGAAAGTCTAAGGCAGCTGAAGTGGCTTGGAAAGGGGCCAAGGGTTTCTCCTTGGAAAGGGGTTCTCCACAAAATTGTTATGTGGGTGGGCGAGTTGGCTTTAATTCTGGGCTTGATTATTTAATGCTTATGGGGGGTTGTTTGGTTGTTCATTTCTTTGAAGATGTTTAAAATCTGGCTTGAAGTAGTAACTTTCTGTCTGAAGTATCTGATGAACAGTTTGTTGGGGTTTTTTTGGTTGTTTTTTTTTTTCCTTTTACAGTCATCAATACACAGACCTAACTTGTTCAAACAGCAAAGCAGATGCATTTATACTACTTTGAAGGGATTATGGTAAATTGTGGTATTTGTGTATTAATAAAAAATGTAATTTACTGTATCAGCACCACACCAGTATGCTTGAATAAAATAATTACAAAGCGTTTTATGGCACTGTATATCACTTTGAAAAGAGCTATGAACTGCTATCTTCCAGATGCTAGAACACTTCTGTAGTTGTGGTGAAAAGTTTAGTAAGTCTGTCAAAGTAATGATGTCTGTTGTCTGATGTATAACAACATCTCTTAGCTTAGCAGAGATATTTATGGTAATTTTTGCAGAGTATGTTCATAAGTGTATTTTAACTGTTATACTAACCTTTGTTTTTTCCTATATCCATTATTGCATAGCTTGGATTTCACTAGAAAACAAGCTTTTTTGAAGCTTGCTATAAAAAATTTGGATGTTACTTGAAATTTTCAGATTTATAATCCTTCATAAAAAAATGAAAAAAGAAAATTAGGAGTATTTCTATTTTCATTTTTAAAATATATTTTTCCAAAGTGCTAAAATGTACAAAGATAAAGAGAGATGAGAAAAAAATACAGGCTGAAAGAGTAAATTAGAAGAAACCTATGCTGAGGAGAAAAAGGAAAAATAAAAAAATGTTTTTGACAAATATTTTAATTTTAAAACTTGTGCACTGCTGCGATAGCCTACGTACTTTGGTGATCTCTAGTTAAATTCTGGAATGCTAAAGCAGAAGTGCCAGCACTGCCTGTGTACATGTACGAGAGACAAGAGTAACTTACAGGAAGCCATAGTGGAAGAATAAATTGAATTCTATAAAAGGATTTTAATCATTTCATGATCCATTAATTTTCTGCAAAGTCAGGCTAGTCCTACAGCATTATCTGTGGTCCCAGATGAATTAAGCTTGTGTGTCAGATACACAGGAACTTCTAACATCTCCCTTCATTCTAAAACTTATGTGATTATTCTTACATGTATATGCACGTAAGTACAAAAAATTCCATGTGTTGTGTTTTTTTAATTAGAATGGAATCATACAAAAGATAAATCAAACAAGCACCATGCAGAGGTGATAGCAGAATGTGGTATGGCTATGGTCACATTTGCAGTTTCCATCGTAAAATGCATTTTGTGTGCCCACTTGTCAAAACAAGTGTGAGTGAAGGGTGACTGCATTGCCCCAGCTTCCTTGGCCCCGCCACGTTTCTGGTGGCCCTTCTGTGCTGGCTAGAAGCCTATGGAGTAGCACCGCAGCATGCAGAGCAGTGTGCACTGTCCAGAGCAGTTTGTTTACCTTTCAAAATGTTTAGCTCTTCAGTTTATATAGGCATTGAATATACCTGTGCCCAGCGTAACTGATGCAAGAAGAGATTCGGTGTTTTGCATTTGCCATTTTCCCCTCACCACCCTTTTCTCCCCTTCATGTCATTGAGAATATTGGAGTTTTGCAGGTTATTTAATTTATGTCAAAGATCCACTGTTCCTTTTGAACAGAGATTATTGGCATTTTTCTGTATACAAGAAAGCTGTTACATGCTGTAGAAACACTTCATAATCCAGAGGACTACAGATTTGTTTTAAGCCGCTTTATGCATCTTTCCTCCACTTCAGCTGTCAAGAGTTTTCAGTGGCAATATGCACTGTCAGATGTCAACTGCTTCTGAATCTCACTTTGCTGTACCTCCTGGAGTACCTGCTTTGTACTCCCCTAATGCAAACAATGATTCTCGTTCTGGGCTGGAAATAGCCTGGCGTAGAAATAAGCAAAATAAACCAAGTATTTTTGTTATTGTGTCCTTTTGTGCAATAAAAGCACTGCTGAAGTTCTTTTGGGATGTAGTGTAGCTGGATTGTATTGGTGTTATTATTGAAGGTGGGGAGTGATCTCACTAATGGAACGTAAACCAGAGTTTTAACATTAGGCAGTGTCATGAAAGAGAGAGATCTGTTTCTGAGTCTGATATCATCTTGACCAATCTCAACTTCTGTTTAACAAGGCAAGTTTCATGCCAGAGTTACATCATGATGTGTGTGTATATGTAAACTGTTTTCAGAGGTCTTATGTCTTAATGATTTTTAAACTTAACCTTTAGCTGTTATGTATTTCTCTTAATAATTTTTTCACAGTTTTACAAATGATATTAAGATATATAATTTGCCATTATGTTAGGGGTACTTTAATTGTAACATCTGTTCAGGAAATGTTAAATCTCTTCACAAGCAAATATTATATGTATTGGAAAAAAATTAAGATGCAGACTAAGTCTCCTAAGGATGATGAATTGAAATACCTTTTTAAATTCATTGGATGGTTCATTAATTGTTGGAGAATAAAGGTTGTGTTGGCTTTCATAAAGTCAATTGTACCACATAACAGCCAAAGTAAAGTACAGTGCAGGATGCTGAATGGTGAGGCTAACTTTGATTTTTAACTTCAACTTTGGGCTTTTGAGTTGTGCTTTGTCCTGTTACAATTTTTACCATTCTCTGGTACATCAAGGACTGGTTGCAACCAGTGATACGATGTTGGGCAGCTTGTGTTTAGTGGTACTGCACGGATTCTCATGTGTATTATGTTTAAACACTTAGGGTTATGCAAGTCATCCAGTTTAGGGCCACAAAAGAATTTCTCCTCACTTAGATTGACAGAGATTACTTGTATTTCTTATCTTGTGTGGAGTTTATGACTGCATCCTGCCATTGTCTGGGTGTGTCACCTAAACTTGGACCGTGAGTGTGATGCTTTTGAATTTTACTGCTTTTATCCTCGGTGCTACTTTCCTTCAGAATGTCAATGGATTCTTTTTTTTTTCTTTTAAAAATCATAAGATTAAACATGGCATTAATATATGTGTTGTGGCTTGTGATATATAGGTGTGTTGGAAGTGGATGCTCCATTTTGGCTGACATTTATGAAGTTCTTCATTTTAGGGGAAAATTCTTCCCTTGGTTTAAGACAAAGAATGAATCATTGACAAAATTTTTACTTATTGCCAAGTTGACAGTAGGGAGAAGATGCTCCATCCATGCTCTAAGAAAATATCAATATACTGAAGAAAGGGCATTTTTAAATTCTTATATCAGAAAGCAAAGTTTGACTTCTAAATATGAAGGGTGCATAAGAGCTTAAAATGCAAAGGTATTCTGATTCTCAGATAATACCACTACTGGTATGCCAAAAGACAAAAATCTCTCCTCTCCTTTCATTGATAGTGAGATGACTGTTTCTGTTTTTAAATTTCTGTCCCAAGATATAAACTTGGTTTAAAGAACAAACTAGAAAGTAACTTACATATTTATTGCTGACAGTTCTTGCTACTAACATGCTTTGTCAGTCCAGATTTTCTTAGCTTTCTTTTGTGACTTGACTAATGCAAATGAGACATCATTTGTACTATTGAAAGCAGAGCAGAACAGCTATAGCATGATTTGAGAAGCTTTGAAAAAGTGAGTTGCTAGAAGAAATTCTGCCAGAGCTGCCTTTGCAGGCTTTAGTCTGTATATAAGGTTTCTTTCTGGAAACAAAAGCTGGGGGGTTTTTTGGGTATTTTATTATGCATTTGCTAATATTGATGTGGATTGTATTCACAAACTGCGTAATCTGTGAAGAGGCCTTGGAAAAGACCAAAAATGTCAGAGTTATTCCTCAGACATGCAGTGATAACACAGGAAGAGGTAGTACAGCATATAAATGTCTTGGGTGTATTTGCATAATATAGCTAGAGAGAAAAATATGTTTTTTAGGAACGAAAAGAAGGGGGAAATGTCTATTATAAACTGGGCTAACCAAAAAAAAAAAAAGTGCAGCACAACTGGCAGTAAATATACTCTTGGCAAGAGATAATTGTCCTGTGTTCAGACAAAAGAGTTAGCAAGACTTCTGCGGAGAAGGCATTTGATGGCATCCAGTGTTACTACAGGGGAGAGATTTGCAGCAGAGTCTTTTCACACTTCTGGGAAGAGGAAGCTGGGGCAGCTAATAACTTGGGGATCACCACAGGTGCTCTTGCATTGGCTGTGGCTTGCCAAGGCATGAAATGGCAGGGAGTGGCAGTGTCCAACCCTAACAAGCTTCTCACTCATCCAGTGATAACTGGGCTCTTGAGGTCTGCAGCTACTGAGAAATTTGGCAGGGCTGTATACATTGCAGTTCTCAAATATTAAAGACTTCAAGGAGGAACTTAAGGCAATTTTATTTTGGGGACCTTTATGTGTTTCCACATGAAAGGATGCTGGAGTCACTTATTGTGTTTTTCTCAACAAGAAAGGCTTAACCTCAAGCTGTTGGCAGCAGAAGAGTCTTTTGTATGCCAGTTAGTGTGGCCTGTGTCTGCCTTTCATTTTCCATCCTTTGTGTGCCGAGTTTAGTCTCTAGATGAAGAAATTAGTCACAAGTATTGGGTGTTCTACTAGTTACATTTCCATATTGTGGATCAGGAATTACTTCTGAAGTTATTGGAACCTGCAATAATTAAGATCACAGTATTCACTTCGCTTTTTGGTACAATTTATACACCTTAATCTAACTGCTGGTTAAACCATTGCAGGAAAAAAAAAAAAAATATGGGGAAAAAATAGGAAGGACAGCATTTGCATGGGGAGTATGACAGCTGCTGAACATATTAGTATCCTCAGTTGTCTTGTGTTGTGGGTCAGTGTTGACTTTACTAAAGCCAGCAGAAATGCCAAAGAGCCAGTGAATTTAAAAGAACTGTTGTTCTGGATCCTGAAGAGCGACAAAGTGCACTCCTACACTGGTCATTCTCAAATACAGGCTTTAAGGCAGAGTATGGTCATTAGTTGCATTTTCTTGTCTGTTTTCTGTCTCTGCTAATCCTTTTTTTCCAACTGTGATTGGTAACTAAGAATGTGGACATCCCCATTGAGCTGGAGTATCTATAAATAAGAGTTGTTAATGAGCTGATAAGAGTAGAGTTTGTCCAGGTATAGTTGTTCAATTTCTCTAAGATAGTGGGTGATGATTTAACAAGAATGATGAAATCCTGGGCTGATTCTCTCCCTGTCACTGAAATCAGGGGATGTATACAGTAGTATACAACCAGGAAAGCAAGGTGGAAGAATATTTAATAAACAGCAGTGATTAATTTATTTCTGTATCTATTTTATTTAGTTAGTTCATAATAGACCATTGCATTCCTAACCAAAGAGAATGACTTTTTTTACAGTAGTACAGCAAATGACTAAGCAATTAGTATAATTTTTTATTACATTGTATGTGAATCATATTTATCCCTAACTTGAACTATGGAGCCTCATTCCTGTTCAGATCATCCACTGAACAAGGTTTTATTAATGTGAACAACTGTACAGTCTAAATTTCTTCCAATTCTTTGTGCCTTACTGCATGTGGGATAATACAAGAAAGGTGTTTTTTCTGCCTTACATCAGATAGTTACTGTGAAACTAAGCCCTGACCTACTGATGAATCAGAACCTCCACAGAGTAATGACCTGCACTTGCTCACTTTCAGGTTTGTGACAAGAGGTTATGTTTCACTGTGAGAACCTCATCTGTGTGGACACTTTTAATGAATTCTCCCATTGAAGTCTACGTGGCCATGAAAAGAAGGCTAGTGTAATGGCCAGGGAGCTAGATAAGGACTTGAGAGACTTCAGTTTGTTTCTTTGGCCACGAAATTTACTTGACTTTTTAAAAATCATGTAGATACTAATCTTCAGGGGAACAGAGAGTTAAGTAACTAAATGAGTTTCCAAATCTGCATTTAATCTCTGAGTAGGATTTATCTGATACTGCTGTCAGCACCTACATCTGAAGTGACCATTTAGGTTGCCATTGCAATCAGTGGAACTGATAGTACTTCACCAGCTAGATCCCTCTGACCATTTTGGAAATTTAGGATGAGATGTGTTACAGCCAGCAATACCAGTTCTTCTCATTGTCTATTAAGGGAGCTTAAATGTTAGCTTAGTGTGGTATAGGACATTACTTTTACATAACTTTCCTGCTAATGATCCTTTTGGGACTAGAAATATGAACTCACAGATTAGCTGAGGTAGAAGTAGTGGTTTGGGTTTTTTACTTTCCCTTAGATCTGCAGCTTGTGTGGAGCAGGGCAGGTTCTATGTTTCTCATGGTTGAAATAAACCAGTTAAGCAAAATGGGGAATGTGCTGGAAGAACCCTGAGGAGCAAGAAGGCTCAGCACCCTGAGGAGCAAGAAGGCTCAGCATGAGGTTTTCTGTTTGGGAAACCTGCATCTGTCTATTACTCTATAAGTGATATCTGATTTGCAACATATATTTCATGCTTCAAATCCAGGCTTATTCAGGTAGATCTTACTTTCTCTGAGAGGGAAAGGCTTATACTCTGAGAGCAGACAAACTACCTTGCAGAGGTGAAAAAATTTCTGTCTCCAGGGTGAGATTGTCCCAGTAAAAAGGATGTCTTATGTAAAGAGTGTGTATGTACAGCTGACTTCAGAAGTCTGTGATTGTTTTCAATTTCAAATGGCTGGTTAAAGCAGATTAGGAGGAAAGAAAGCTCGACTGGTTCTTTTGCATCAAAAGAAGCCATTGTTGGAACTGTGGTTAATTTATTAGGAAAGACATGTTCAACTAAACACATATTTGCTAATAGCTGTAGATGGAATTAAAAAATAAAGAATCAGTGTTACAAAATGAGCAAGTAGGTGAGGCGCTCTTTTGCAACTATCTGAAAGCACAGCCACACACACACAATGTATTTGGAAGGCAAGTTTGAATTAGTGGATGAGGCTTAACTTTTTTTTTTTTTTTTACTGTAGATGCAGAATCTGTTCCCAGTTCTGCCTGAGGTAGCACTGTGAAATCTGTCACTTCCAATAAGTAAAGTGAGAGGAATTGTTGTAGCCTACATCAAGAGAGAATGGGTGTAAGACCCAGCTGTTTGATAAAGTCTGTAGGAATATTAACATCAGTCAGGAGTAATGAAGCTCTGACCCTCCAGTTCCTAGACTGATCCAGCATTGCCTACATATGGCTAAAGGATATCTTGGATAAGTGCTTTCTGTCTGTAATACTTTTCTCCCTAGATCATTTTCTGTATCAGATATAGTTAGGATCTGAAGGAGTTGTCATTTTCACTACAAATTTGTCATTGTCATTGCTAAGAGAAAGAGAACCTATAAAGTCCTGTGGGACCATAGATTTCAAAGGAAAATAGAAGTGAGGACTTTTAGACTTGGGTGCAGACCTTCCAGAGACTTTTTGCTACCTAAATTGATTGATTAGGTTAGAGTTCTTGTTACCCTTTTAAAAGGGGGAAAAAAAATAAAAATTTTGTACAGTTGTAGTCTTAAAACCTGTATAAGAAATACTCAAGAATTATCTCTGTATACTTTCAGATAAAAAAACAGAACATAAGAGAAATGGAAAATAAAATTATGCATAAATTAATCCCATTGCATTTTTAAAAATGTAGTATATTGCTAATTCATTTTGACCCCATCTTGATATAGTAACAAAGAAGTAAAATGTTACCTTGTGAGTACTAATTTCCTTGACTAATACCTGAACAGTTTTCTTACTAACATGCACCTGGAAAATGAACCTTGACAGGGCAGTGAAAGAAATTTAGTTATATGGAAAACTAGAGTACACTGATTTTAGAGAAGGGATCAGCAATTTGGCATTTGAGGAAGAAGTTCTAGCTGGAATTAGGGGTGTGCACTTCAACCATCCCTCAGCATATCTCAGGGTCCTGTTCTAGTGTGTGCTAGCTACCATGGCAAGGATTACCTTATTTCATTTATTAAATTTTTAATTTCTTAGCTAACTGGATCCAGCTATTTCAGCCCTTAATGCAGCACAAGGTTTTATGCTAAATCCAAAGGGGCTAAATTAAAGGAAAAGGAAATTTGCATATTGTGTAAAACTCTACTTGTTCAGCAGATCCAGATTTTATGGTGCTAATTACAAACGCTAGATATAGTAAATCCTCTTGAAGTCACCCTGGGGTTAAGTCAAATGCTTTACACTCTTTGACACATACCCATGAAATATGTAATCAAGTCTGTTTGACGTCCTCTCCTAATTACGTGTGTGTATTTTAAGCAGATGCTTTTCCAGCTGATTTGTGCCTTTTGAGATCTTTTCTTCATTATTAATCAGAAAATCACACTGTATGTTAACAGCAAGTGCCAATTATGAGAAACTAATATTAGTTTATTTGCTTAGAAATTGTGCTTTTGCAAATAAGACCATTGCCAAATAACATATAGAAAATGTAAAGACTATGTAAGAACCTCTGAATGTTATCCATCAGGGGCATAATTATTCTAGCATATACTGTGCTATATTTCAACCTAAAACTAAAATTTATTTTTCCACATACTGATTTTTTAGTTTGAGGAGAAATACTAAGTAAAGAAAGTTCTCTGCTGGAAGTAAGAATGAACTGCTTGTTTTCACAAAAGCTAGAATTTAAATGATAAAAATATTTTTCTTCCAAGGTGCTACATTCATAACTTCTGTCAAGAATATTAATACATAAGCTTAGCCTTTTGAATTCTTCTTACTCAGTGACATAACAACAGGATACAAAATTAATATTTAATTAACTTAGGAGTCACTGAGTTTAAGTGAGCCTCATTTTTATTGTGACTATGTAAGAACAGTTTTCAGGAATTGCTAGTGTCCTGGTTGGTTTTACCCCTCTCTTCGGAAGGGGATGCAAACTGCCACTTATATTTTGCTGAAGTTTCAAACTTAGTATGTTCCCTTCAGTGTGTTCAGCAGAGACATCTACTGGCAAAATATTAACTAGCATGCTCTTCTTCACAATGCCGTTTCTTACACCTCTGCAGGGAGATCTGCTAGTATAGAAATGAAAACTCTGAAGCTTTTAGATGTACTGGAGCACTAAATCTATCATTTGAGAAGAAGCATTAAGTACTATATCAACAGATACAAAATCAATAAGGGCAAAATAAAATTTTCCAATTGTGTCACTGAGGTTACGTCCTGTTGAACTCCTACACTACTTTTAGCAGAGATGTGCATATCAGACAAGAAGAGAATAAAGGAGTTTCTAATCCACTGTCGATGAACAGGACTAATTGAAAATCATGTAATAATCTTAGTTATTCTCTGCTGATTTTGAATCAGTCAATACAGAATGGAAGGGAAGAAGTTACAGTATATAATCAGAAGAGCTATTCCACCTGCAGAGACTGTTTTCATGTCAAATGCTTTCTCCACACTTGCAGTGTACTTTTTCGATAAACACCTGCCTCAGCTGTCACCTCTGTTTTTAATGGCTCTCCATAGAGCCATTCTAGATATGGTTTCAATGCTTGTGCTCTAGCTGCTGTAGTTGTGGTTCAAAAACTTAAGAGGCAGCCAGCGGTAGAATGAGTCAAATACCTGCTGCTCGCACAGATGGAGATACCAGCAAGTCTTATTTGGGCTCAAGTTCTGGAGGAGGCCCTAGGAATCTGCTCAGTGGCCCTGCTGCGGTCCAGCCTCGATGCCCTCCCTGGAGACACCCACATACATTGGGGTGGGCGTAGCTTTGCGGCGGTGGAAAAGTAGAACTGAAAGAACGCAGATGATTACATCTCCCCAACAAAAGGTCATTAAATATTTAAAAATCAGTCTTTGAATTTTCAGGTAACCTGTGGATTCAAGACACTAAGAAACATCTCATGCACCTAGTTGGAGTCAGCATGTTTTGCCAGAATTTCTCCTGGTAAAATGTATTTTAAAAGCACCTGTCTTCTAGTGTTTGTTTTTCAGGAGTTAATTGAATCATTTTAAAATAGATGAGTCCTTCTTGGAAGAGGTCTGCTATAGCAGTGAAATTTTTCAGACCAGCTTTATTCAAGTAAAATGTCAATATTCTCTGAAGTAAATGTTCACTGAACCTATTTTGATTAGTTCATGTACTACATTCTTACAAGTATTCATTTTGTTTTACTCTAGATTTATATGCATGTGTAATGGCTATTTCAGGTCTGCTAATGCTTTCAGGTCTCTGTATGCATCACAGCCAAACTTGTTTAAGATCCACACACCTGCTCTCCCATATCACATCCCCTATTTCCCCATTTTCATCCACATCCTAATTTCCATGAAAAGAAGACTTCACTGGGCAAAGGATCTGCACTTGTGTGCTGCTTTAACTGCAAATGTTGCAGTTCTATGATGGCGTGAAAAATATTTTTGTAAGTTTTCCTCTGCTCATCCTTTCTCCTCCTCTCTTTCTCCTTACTCCTTTCTTTTTTTCTTTGTATATTTTTACTTTAAAGAACTTGAAAGTATTTTGTTAAAGCATCTTAAAAATTGTGTTTTGCTATACTGAATTTAATACAAAGGCTTGAAAGTGGTTGGTTTAATTTGGTTGTTGCTCATGGTCTTTTAGCATGAGTGTGTTATCTCAAGTAGGTGCTAAAATTTCTGTTATTAGTGTTTTGACCAAGAATTGCTACCTTTGGTATTTTATTCACTTTATTGATTGAAACCCCAGGACACTAAAATTTCTGCCTAGTTTCTCCTTTAAAGTACAAAAATCCAAATAAGCTTGAACTTTGGCTACCTTACTACTGAACGCTTCATAAGATTTTAAGGCAGTCATAAAAATCAATTTATTCTTTAAGTAAGTGGCATTCTCACAAGTATCAATAAAAAATGGTGCTGAGCAGGAAAAACTCTACCATAAGATAGTATTTGAATAAAAGATACTTTTATCTTTATAAATTGAAGGTACACAAGTGTAATAAAAACTTTTTGGGTTATCCTATCCGTGAAAAAAAATGACTGAATGAGCAGGTTTCTAATTTCAATTAATTTTATCATCAATAGCACAAATCACTGACACAAACTTTCTCAGCTTAACTACATCAGTCAGAGGACTTTATTACAGTAGAGCAACGACTCAGTTGTGTGTAATTTCACTAAGAAAACTAGGCTGAGCTATCATCACAAGGGGTGGTGTCAACCCTCTTTATGTTAGAAGGATTTTGATACCATAACCACAGTGGTAAAACCTTTAAAGAATAGAAAGCTATTCACTCCTGAGTATCTAGCAGCACAGTTCTCTATTTCAGGCATGATGTTCCAAGTCATTGTAAAGTAAGGTGAAAAAGCCACACTTCTGACACGACACCCCTTTTCTAACAACCTAAATAATTACCGAACTGTGCAAGGCAACCAATGTTAATGATCCTGCGGGGAGTCGTCAGCTGGTATAAACTGTTGTTGTTTATTGATATTAGTGGAGGTATGATAGTTGACACCATCTGCCCCTAAATCTTTGACCAAGATCATGGAAGTGCCATTTGAAAAACTGCTATTTGTAGGTGGATTTGAGAAGCATCTTCAGAGTATTGAACCCTAACAATTGAGCTAGTTTCACTCTGTGGACATTGCTAGGAGTTCACACCATAGAAGAACTTCATCCCAGAAGTTAAAGGGCAGGGCTGTGAGTCAGAATTATTGAGCTGGTTTTATTTATATAAAGAAATGTTCATAAGTCTTGGCAACACTAGAGTGGTATTCTTTTCTTTACATACTGTGTAAAAATCAATTGAAGCAAATTGATTCTAAATGAGTGAGCAGATGACAGGGTAGGTTGGATGCTCACAGTTACGTTGTGTTCGCGCCTGTTTTGGGACAGAGGAGGATGTCTGTTTTGAAAGGTTTCTTTTTCAGTATAGATCACATAATCACAACAGTAGTTTATTTTCTTTCTTGTGACTGTGTGTTAAGCAATGAAACTCAGCTTCTAACTAGCAGAGAGCCTGGGCCCAAATGTAAGTTGTTTTTGTAAAGTTATACCAAAAATTTTGTTATGTGGGTAACTGAGAGCAACAGGCCAGTGCCTTTTCAGAGTGCTTCCAGGCACCTAGTTTTAATTTCTTACATTTATTTTTCCCTTTTTCCTCTTCATATTATTGGCAATTTTGTTGGTTTTTTTGGAAAATAGCATAATCTCCATTCATGGAGGTGTTTTCAGCTATTTTTTTCAACCTGATATAATTTACAACAATAATAATTAAATTCTTTGTTGTAATTTCTTTGTTCTCCACTGCCTTTATTGATTTGGTATGGGAATACCTCCTTTTTATTTTTATTTTGAGATAAGTAAGATTATATTCTAGAGGGACATGAAACTCAGATTTCATTTAGGCTCTGGTTTGCAAAATCTGCTTCTAATTCACCATTATCACTGCTGATTAAGTGATTAAGAGATATCTGTTTCCAGACATCCACCCCAAATCTTGGCCAGAATTGATGCCTAGAGGCTGAGTAATCATTGTACCTGCTTTGGAGCTCTTGACAGTTAGCAGCCCAACCTACTAACCTAAGTTTCATCTGCCTTTGCCTCCATAAATAAAAATAATGAAATCAGCTGTGGCTGATGGCTTGAATTCAGAATCATTCTTAGGGTTACAGATGACAGTTACAGAGTTTGCCACATCTGACTTAGCGCCTTTTCTATAACCAGTGTGTTGTGTGACAGAAGCTGACACACAGAGGTTTGAATTTTATATCAATATAATTTAAAAGACACGAGTCAGGTCCAAAGGTATTTGAGAAATAAAATTTCCCATAATTTTATATTAAGACAATATGGGTGGAGAACAGAAGCTACATGGACTATCTTGGAGAATAATGTGGAAAATAGTCAAGTAGTACCCTTTAAATCAGTTGTTTCTTATAATCCAAAATATGTAATGCAGTGCTGATCATCTCATCACACAAGTACATCCACAGAAGTGGAGAGTGCTCAGCAATGAGCAGCAGCACAAAAGAGCACTCACATGAACAGAAACTAAAATAATTGATTGATTCCTTTGGGGACACATCTCTGCTTATAAAAAAAATGATGCTTGTGCAGATTTAAAGCATTGCTTAGCAGAATGCAAAATGTGTGTTTTCTCACATATGTTTAGTTTTGCAGTTTGCCGTGTTTAAAGCATTCCCATGGTGCCTGCTGTTCCATAGGGCCGTTGCTATTCTTAGAAGCAGGTCACCACCACGGAAATTAAACCAGCGTTCAAGAAAAGGTGGGGGCACGGGGGGCAGGTGGGCAAACAGGAAAAGAAACTGTGAGGACAATCCAATTGCTCCTATGCCACTTGATTCAATAAGAACAAAAACATTAAAAGGATTTGGGGGCTGCAAGCTGCTCACTAATTTACCATGTGTGCAAAAGATCAACAGGGGTCCTTGAGCTAGGCAACATGCACTGTTGGTCTGGGCATTCGAACTGCTGGGTACCTCCAGATATTAAAGAAAACAATGAAGTTCAAACTCCAGAACATTTTTCTTGATGTAATTCATGTGGATGTTTGGATTGTGCTATTTTAATTGTGAGAAACATAAAGCTAAGATAATAATTACCCAGTTAAATGGGTTGACATGTTTCTATTAATAATTTTCATTAAATTATTAAGCCACTTATCTGTCTTTAGCACTAATATGCACCACATGACTAGTGGACATTGATAACAAATCTAGCTCTGTGCATCCGTCCTACACTGATAATGCAAAAGGCTAAACCAGCTTTGCTGTTACTTGAAGTAAGTATTCTCATTAAGATGAGCAGGATTTGACCCAATTTAATGCATTTTCTAGAGTAAATCATAACTTTTTCAGCAGGTTCTAACATTTTTGCTCCCAATAATTTCACTCCCCAACATGAAAGATCTTGAGTCATGCTGTAAGGGTATGTATAGTATAAAGAGTTGTGAGAAGGGTATGTGGCTGGCTCCCTGAGTTCTTGTTGGAGAGAGCTGGGGAGCAGCATCTGCCACTAGCTAGTTGGAGGATGAAAGGATCAGGCCAATGGCTACAGCCAGCACGGAAAGATATAGAATGGGAAAAAAGAAGGTGATCTGCTAAAATACTTATGATGCAAGCCAGGTTACAGGGCAGCATTACATGGGAGTTATTTGTGTAGATCTCATGATGAGATTTGATAGTTTGAGATTTGATCTTTGGTATTCAACTGACTAGTTGAATTTGCTTATGGACAAAAAGATTATTTGCATTATTTTCCTCCCCCACTAATTTATTTGTATAAATAAAAAGTATCAAATCTTCCCACTTATTTCTGTTCCAGTATGTGAGACACTACTGGGAGGTGATGTCTTGTGGGGACCTGTGTCTGCCTCATGCTGTCCTATGATGGAGCTGAGCCTGAGGTGTTGGACCACAGCTAGGAAATGTGCCCATGGTGTTATGCAGTTCAACAACCTCCTTTTCCCTTGCTGAGCACAGGCACAATTGGTTCAGTGGAGCAACTGTGCTTGGGATGCGTGGCTGAGTGTTCTCCTGGGTTTTCATTTCCACCATGGCTTTGTGTCCATATTTTTTCCAAGTACAGAAAACAAAGGTTTTCTAGTTGGTGGAAATGCAATCAATGGAGGTTTCAGACTGATACAACAAAACAAAGAGGTTCTCAAGTCGTGCCAAGATGGTCAGGGTGTAGGAAATACGTCAGATATTCAGATTAGAAAACTTATATTAAAAACGGGAAGAGTAGAGGCAGCATTTTTTGTTTAGTTGTAGTTTTTGTTGTTTTTTTCAGCAAATTCAAGAGAAAAAACTTGCTGTGATTTGATGCTCATAAAATCTAAAAGCAGTGGGGGACACAATTAACAGATCACTGCGATTTGTGAGGTGAGACGAGAGATTAATTTGACTCATGGGTTTTAGTAGCCCAAAGATATATTTATGTCATCCTTTCTTGTGCTTGGGATGGTTGATAATAGCTATGCAGAATGAGATAAAGTGTGGTAAATTTTCTGCCAGTGCAGGAACTGCTAGAGGAAGTCTCTGGGAGAGAAGAGTATAACAATACTGAAAAAAAGGGCAAACAATGCCAAGGGCAAATGACTCTGGTAAGCAACTTAGACATGTGGTGTTTAGTATGAAGCATTGTAGGTAGAGCAGATGCTGGGTAGAATGAGGAATATCAAAACAGATCTGAATAAAGCCCAGAAATTAGATTTCTATTTCTCTGTGTTCTTATTTATACGACGTAAAGTCAGATCATCAACTGATGTAAAGTGCTTTATGGCCTAACAATATTAATGCAACTAGGACAGCTGAGCACCGTTAGGAATCTGTCCACCATAGTCTACACCCATCCTGTAAAAAGAATTGCCATTGTTACATTAAGCTTGCCTGAGCATCATGCATCTTCCAAATGACGAGCAGTGACTAAGCAATGTCGTATTTTAATGAATATTCAAAAGTAGATACATCATCTTATTTCTGTTGGCTTTTTAATTTTCTAATGCTTTTTCAAGGTCTGTGCTTTTGGGAGGGGGGGGAGACGCTTGTTCTTAGAGGAAAAAAAAGGCACATTGCCATTTCATTTCTTTGTAGAGGTTTCTAATGTGATTACCAAAATGTGAATAACAATCAAATAATGTAGAGGCTTATTCCCTATGGATAGCAAAAATAAATTTCAGTCAAATGTTTCCGGCAGAAATCTCAAATTTGTCATGCAAAGGACTTCTCTGCATTCAAACGTAATGTATTTATGTGAGTCAGAAACATCAAACATTAGGATAAATAGCGAGATTATAAGTACAGTCTGCTTATGAAATGATTGGAATAGAAGTGCAATTAATGAAACTGGCAGAATGGTTATGAAGCAGTGTTAATGCCTTGAGATTTAAAGAAAGCTCTGTATCTGCTTTATAACATGGAGTGGAGGAGATACTTAGGCAATGCTTCCCATTCTCCCCTGTTAACAGTCTTTTACTACCTTTTTGTTCTTTATGACTTGTATTTGTATGAGAAGAGAGTTAGGAGCAATTTTTACAAACTTCTTTGGGCTCATACTTAAAAGGGAACTGAGGCCTGAGAAGCCAAGGGGAAGAAAATGAAAAGATAGGCAACATCATTGATACTTTCCTTCTACCTCAAAGGAAGTGTAACACTACACAGTTCTGCAAAAAAAGACACAGAAGTAGGGAAGATTGGTATGTGCCTATGTCTGACAAAAGTGCTACTGTGAACTCTTTATCCCAACTTTTCCAACTCTGCTGACCTGCAAGAAATATTCTCTAAGTTGCTGCAGGTCTTACTTGTCCCCAGAGAAGCTGGCTGAGCAATGGTGAGCTTTTGTGTCCTTAAAAGGGAGTGAATATAATCTGAGATACCTGAGTTGGATCTACAGATGTTTGTGAGAGGTTAGAAAGCAGTGGCATAAAGCATATGAACTAGCAGGTTTTAATAATTGTTTGGGTCCTGTGTATTTCTGGGGCTGAAGGGTGCATGTTTGGGGAAAAAGAACAGGAGTAAACATCAAATGTGAGGTATGTGAGCAGGTTTGTGTGCATGTGGTTCTTTACTGGAAAGATTCTGTGGAGATGTGCATCAGCAGTCTGTCATCAGTGGATTTTTCCAGTGGGTTTTGTTGGTTTTCTGTGTGCATCGGCTAGTGGTAATGAAACAAAACGTTTAAATTTTGTAAGGACCTTGGAGGGCACACCCAAGCAGAGGCTGCTGAGTGCAACCCCCGGCTCATTTAGCAGGGTCTGAAAGCAGCAGCTGACATTGCTTTTAAGCACTGAGAGCTGCTGAGATTCACCTCACCCTCTTCAGTATGGATAATTTGTTGTGGCTGTAATTACTGCTTCTTTTATTTCAGTCATTTTAATTTTTAGTATCTCAGTGTGACTTGACTAGCAGTAGCAGAAATCTTTGGATTTGCCATACTGTACTGTTATAGGTTGCAGGTAAATTATAATACTCTGCTCCAAATAAGTATGGTAATTCAATCCAGGATTCAGAAGTTAATTAATCCTGTTCAATGCCAAGTCATCACAATACTTTGAATATGTTATTTATTTCAGTAACTGAATATGTAAATAACAAACCTTGGGTTGGTTTTGGTGAGCTGGTGCAGGTGAAACTCAGGTCTGCATGACCTGTGCTTAATACTGCACTTAGGGCATATGAAAGTAAAAAGAAAGAGAAAGGTAAAAATGGCATTAGGACATCTGTATGATAATTTTTTGAGCTGTACAGGATTTATTACAACTTTGTATAGTCTTGGAGCTAGCACAGTTTATGTTCGGTTATCCATGGCCTACAGATCTTTATGAGAAGAGTTTTACTAGGAAAAATATATATTATGCTGTCCACCATAGAGGAGGGTTCCCATGCAAAGGAAGAAAGTTTGTTAATCTCAGATTTTTGTTTTCTTGGTTTAATAGAACTGCAAGTGTTTTAGAATCATAGAATCATATAATAATTTTTGTTGGAAAGACCTTTAACATCATCTAAATTAACACTGCCAATTACACCACTAAACTATGTCCGTAAAGCATTGCATCTAGACATCTTTTTGGGGGAAGAAGCAGCCTGTGCTACGTGTATGGGAATGGTAGCAAGGGAAAGAAATGGAGCCTTTAAGCTTTTTATGGCCATAGTGAAAAAATGGTTATTGAAACCCATCTTAAATATTTGGGGTTTGGCCCTTCCTTAAAAAGCTATCAAGGATTTAACTGAAAATAAAAGCTTTTCCATTACATTTTTAAGCATGTGCTAGCAATTAGAAGAAAGTTATGAGCTGGATATAGAGCCCCATATGAAAGCAAGTAAAGTCCTCGACCTCTATAAAAGAAAAATTCTCTGTTAAACACTCTGGACTTCTACAGTAATTGCTAGGGAGCCCAATAGATTTAATTTTATCGGACTTTTCTATAAAGAGTCTCCTACAAGAATGTAACTATGAGTGACATTTAATAAATCATTTCCACGATTGAGGTCTTAATGAAGTTTTTACTTTTAAGTAGTTTAATGGGGTGATGTTGATGCAATAATTTTATTAATAGAATATATTCATTTTGAAGCACATTTGTTAAACCTTTTTCAGGAAAATACACCTTTAGTTTTATACATCAAACTAAAAATTTGCTACGTGCGTCAGAATAAAGCGGGGAAAGAGAGTAGTCTGTGGATAGCGAGCTTTGTTCAAGCTGGATAAAACTCACATATATGATAAAATTTACATAACTGCTAAGTGTGAAGGTTTCTGTATAAATATGTATATGCCCTCTTTACAAATGCTTTTTTAAAGTCTCTTGTTAAAAGCAGCCCAGCACATCTTCACAAAAAAGTGATTTCACCTTTGTTACTTTTTTAAGGTTTTCCTCAGCAAACAATACATAGAGATTTTTTTATTGATCCTTACCAGAAAGAGAGTTTTAAATCAATGCTAGTTTTGAATTGTCAAGCTACTGAGAAGAAGCATAACTGTAAGATGTTAGTAGTCAATGGTTTTTGTGTGTTCTACTAACATTACAGAGTGGGATTTTCTTTATTGGATTCTTTTAATGGAACAGCAGTACCTAGCAGACATACAGCCTCAGAAGTGCATACTTTGTTCTCTCTATATGTAATGTGGTTTGCATTCTGGTTGTATTTAGCAATTTGGCTTAATCAGTGACCTACACTTTAACTAAAAGAGCATTCAGTAATTTATAAAGTAGTATTAAATCATACATCTCTGTAATTTTCTAGTACAAAAATCTAAATATTTTCAAATGAGCTAATGAAGGCATCTCCACCTCAAAAGAAGATTTTCATAAAGGGATAAAATACCTTGAAAATAGGGTGTGTTGCTGTTACTGAAAGTCTGGGCGACACTTTCTGAGGGCTTTGCAGCCTGTGAAACACTTGTTTTCTTCTCCTATTTTTGAACATACCAATTGGTATGTATTTTGACCGATGAGTTAAAATGGTAGTCAATGTAACGTTCTGAGTCTTTAACCAGAATTCTTTTTCAACTCCAAAATATTCATGTTTTAAAGTTGTCTAAAGTTTTGGCTGAACACTGAAATGCCTAGTTTCCCATTAATAAATCCAGTTGTTTAAATAGTGTCAAGTTTCAAGTTTCGGTTACAACTACCAATTTCAAAGAGGAATAATAAAGAAAATGGGGGAAAAAGTATTTTATGTTTGCAGAGCAGAGGGAATTTTCTGTGAGGCTCTAGATCCAGAAAGTCCTGTAGCTTGTGTAGCTCTGCCTCAGAGTAACAGCAGAATCTGAGTAACTGCGTCATTCATACATATCTTGAAGATGGGATCAGTGCCATCCAAGAGGGAGTCCTTTTTGGAGGCTACAGCAGCATCAAGAAGACAACCCTTCAGTCATTTCATGTGTGGGAGAAGGTGAGGTACTTTCCTTCAGAGATCTCCAGCACTTGGCTTGGCATTCATGTTGTGCCTTGGATGGGAGGATTTAAGCCTAATTAAACAGTAGTTGTTGACGTGCATGTTCTGTAATAGGCATGACACCACTTTGTACTTGATTGTGGTGCGGCATCAAACATTTCCCTTCAAATGCAGATCTGAGGCACAGCCCAAAGAATCACGTTCGACTGCAACAAGCCAGGGACTGGCTGGCAGAACAAGGAGCATTAGCAAGGGTGGAGACTGCTAGCATCAATAATGATTATATGTGCCACTTCTGCCTGTGATGGGCTGCCAGCTTGTAAGTGCTGAACAATTGAGTGGCCTTGGATAAACCCTTCCCAATAATGATACAGCGTTTATTTTAATATGAAAGTGACAAGAAGGAAAAGATCACAGTGTATCTTTCTTTCATGCAATCCCTCATCTCCAAAATGGATGCATCTCATGTGAGTTTAATCATTCGTTTCATATGCAAAGCCTCTTTCTCTGGTATTAAGAACATCTTCATTTCAAAGCTTAGAGCAGTTAAAGAAGACTGAAGGCTGGAGTGGAGGAAGAAAGATAGTTCTTATACCTGGCAGTAGCTGTCACCTGCTTAGAGATAATAAAAATATCCTCTGAAATTTAAAACTGTACTTTATCTCAGCTTAGGTACCTGCAAACTTTTTAACTTGAATCCATTTTTTGCATTGGGACCACTCAGTTAATTGGGCTAAGTTACGTGTTTTGTTCAAAAAAAAAAAAAAAAAACTGGCAAAATATTTGTGGTAAAAATATGAACTGAAGCATATGAACTTTTTTGCAGTTTTGTGAGGTTTCTTCTACTTTTAAGTGTGGAATACCTGCAACAATGTTTGAATAAAACCTTTCTAAGCAGAAGAACAAAGTCCAGGATTGACAGAACTATCTGAAAAAAGTTAGCTGCAAAATATAAGCTACCCCAAGATTGTGAGGGGGAGCCTACATAATGAGCTACTCAAAGGCCCTAAACTCTCAATTCTCAGGATTCCTTCAAAACACTGAAAAATGGCACAGCTTTGGTATAATTTCTTAAGAACTCATTCATCTTTTTCTCATAAATGTTTAATTTGTCTTTTCAGCATTGCTTCTCTGTTTGCTAGTCAATACAATAAAGCATTTATTCAGATACAGTCTGTGGAACATTGAATACATCTTCGACCCTTCTCTCTCTTTTAAAAAAATTATTTATTTTAAACACCTGTTTTTTAACTAGAAAAAAATTGTAGTTTCCAGCCCACAGTCCAGCCAAAGCACTGAAGTTTGGTATTTGTCACTGTCACAGTATGAGGTACAAGGCCATCTTGAATAGGAAATCATGCTGTCCAATACTTTCAGAAGTGCAGGGTATCGTATCACCTGATACCGATCTACTGGCTTTCAAAAAGTACTGGACCTTTTTTCTGGTCATCAACACATTATTCTGGTGAAATGTTCTGATGACTGAAGCCAAGCAAGATGAGCTTTTGCGGTGGAGTACAGCAGCTGTGTGACTTGGCTGCAGAGAAACTCAGATACTGCTGTCCAACATTTTATGAAGGACTTTTGCCACCCTTATTTTGAGCATCTTATAAAAAGGGTGGGTTTTGTAGAGAAAACCCACATTCTTATATTTTCTTATTCATGGTGAAGAATATTAGTTTTAGACACTGAATGCTTTTGGTTTCAGGAACAATTTAACAGATGTGTAGCCACACAATTGAGCAGACAAGAAATGGGAAGCTACAGAGCTTCAACTCTTTGAAGAAGCATAGGAAAGCTGATTTTACTCATGAGTCATGGAAATTACAGCCCATGCAAAAGAAGCCTTTCTCTCTTTGAGATTTTCATGCTTGTCCAAGATACACAGTGCAGCTGCGGTCATAGTCAAGCTGAAGAAGCTGTGTGGCCTGTCTCTGAGCATGTCTAATTCCTATGGCATTCAGTGGGAGCTCTGTGCCTGGGTAGAATGACATAAACTTTCACTGTGATTTGATTCACTGCAGTTGTTTCAGTGAGGTTAAGAGGAGATTCTCAACTTGAAAGCTGTATTGGTTGGAGGTGGAAACTGGAAACTGTCTTGCAAAGCATAATGCTTTATATGTTAAGAAAAATATGACTTTTTATTAATTCGGTGCCGTGTTTTGAAAATTTTGTTGGTGTTATTTATTGTATAATATTCATGGAAGAATTTATAGAGGTTTGATACATTTGGTTGGGCATTTGCTCATTGTCACACATTTTCCTTCTTACTTTAAAACAAAAGAGAGCTAAAAAGCTCCCTCTTCCCTCCAGTCCTGTTTTTATTTTTATATTGGAAATTGCTTGCAACATCTAAATACTCTGGTTTGAGAGACCTTATACTGTTGTGTAGGGACCAAAGCAGAGTTGCCACCTTCAACCTGTGAACTATCTTGGCAGGGACAGGGAGAATAAAGCAAGGGCAACATGAGCACCAGGTCAGATTGGCCGCTCTGCTGGGACCCTCCTTGGAGGCGAGTGGGGCAATTGTGCCAGTGTAGCTGGGTGAGCTGTGCCAGATTGGAGCTGCTGATCCATCCCATCCCAGGAGGCCACACAGGGCTCTCACTGGCATTTGGGGCTTCATGTGTCTGAAGAGCTTATAGCCAGTGAGGGCATGGCGAGTGAACTGGCGCAGGCTGGAAGACACTGTGTGTGTGTGTGGTTTGTTCTTGGGTTGGGCTTTTTGGCGTTGTTTTATTTTTTAATATTACAGTATAGTAGTAAAAATATAGATTCACAGTTGTGTTATTAGGAATATAAGAACAACCATTTGGCAGCTAAAAAACCTCCTTGTATCTGATGCACAGCCTATCTGAATGGTGTGTGTGAGCAGTGCCTGTTTCACAGTGGGTATGTAGAGCACCTAGGCAAGCGTGGGTAACTGCCACGTCTTGTGAGGCTGTCCCTTTGCTCTTTCCTTTCATGTCTCAAAGTTTTGATCTGTTGAATCCCCAGGTGTTTGACAAGGCACATTTGACTCCTCCACCACTGCAAAAAAGGGTATTCTGAAACGCTGTTTGTGTTTGTATGTTTATTGGGAGTATTTTTGTGCTACTCTGTTTAAGTTGATTTTATGGGATTAAAAGAGCATAAAACAGGAAATTATAATGAATATATTGACACATTTGAAGTAATAGACCTACAATTTAAGAATGCTTTCAAAATGAGTGAAGGTTTAATGATCTCAGCAGTCAGAATCTTTTCACAAGTCTGAGATCATTAACATCTTCCTTTAAGATTTGTTCTTCAGTCATCTGCCTAAGAACAGCCCTTTTTTTTTAAAAAAAAAAAAGGTTAGTTTCTTAGTTCATTGTTTCAGGGAAAAGCTTGAAAACATAAGCTGTGGATATTCAGAAAGCAGAAGGCAAGAAATAGCAGGAATTCCTGAGGACTAAAATTTATGAACTTTGCTACTCATTCCTATTTATTTCATCTCTCACAGAACTACACTGGAACTTACGTTTTCTGATAAATCCTTTTATTTTTCTTTTTTTTGGAGGAATTTTTCCCTGATACTTTCCATCCACTTCCAGCAACATTCTGATCACATACTGGTAAACAAAAGATCAACTGGAAGATTCTGAAATTATTCCAGATTTGGAATATTATTTCTCATTCCTGTTTATTCCTGACCAATATAAGCATCTAAAAAGTAACATTGCAAGTAGCCTATATGTTACCTTGCAGCTTGAAAGTTTCTGCATATGAAAATGCACAGCTTTAGCAATGTGGGAAAAATAAAGCTCATGCTTGAATAGGGAGTACAGTTAAGGCAAAACTAGTAAAGGTGTACAAGCAAATCTATATAAATAATTTAGAAAACTAATAACCTTCATTTTGAGCAGATTTAGAGTAATTGTACATATGTTAAAAAGTTTTTATAAATGCAGCAGAAAGTTATCAATGAATTTCTCCTAGATTGATACCACTTTAAATGAGTTATGAATATGGCCTTGGTTTGCTTTTAAAAATACTGTGATCCTGTTTAGAGGAACTACCATTTTTGAAAGTGTGGGGCAATCCAGTTACGGTAAGCTACAGACTGATACCTAGCATTTCTAACTCTTTCACTGTTCTCATAGTCTTATGCTGTGTGGTATCATTCCTAAATAGCAAATGCCTAGACTCTTGTGAGTATAAATGATACTTGATTTTATTACGTAAACAAGAATATATTTTTGTCCTTGTGCTTATAGAAAAGAACTTGAAAATGTGATTTTTTTTAAATCCCAGTGTTCATTATTTGTATCATCTATCTGCTTGGAAACCAGTCTTAATTTGTTTATTTTATAGAATAGAATTGTATTTGGAATACAAGAGGTAAATAATACCACATGGGCATCCTTCAAGCAAGTTTTTGCATATTTAACAGGGATACTTACATTTTGCTGACACACGTGTGTTTCAGATGTTAACCAAAGGACTTAGGAGGGACCTCTTTAGAATTTCTGTCCCCACTACAAGAAGAAATATATTGGAAGTTCCATGAGTGGATTTGAACTTGATTTGTTCAATTGAGATCTCCATCTCTGGTTTTGATTGTATTTGTGCAAAAAATGTATGCCTGTGAGGTTCACAGAAAGAGTGATTCTGTGGATATTGTTCACATAGTGTGTCTTAGCAACAGAAGTAAGTAGCCTCACCACTGCTGGTACATGAAAGATCTGGAGAACAAGAACAGTATGAGAACAGAACCAATAAAGAAAAACATGAAAATACTTGAGAGCAAGGGAAGGGGGCCTAGCAGAAGGCAAAACTCAACACAAGTTGTACTGCTGAAAAACTGAAGGATAAAATATAAAAATTCTCTGGACTGTGGTAGCTCCCCACTTAATCCTCAAACCAGAAAGTGTTTTTTAAATAAGTCTTTCTTCACTGAAGCCCACTAAGAAAACTTTTTTCCTTTTCTTACTCAGGACTTCCTTAGGAGTGACATTACATATTTTTGACAGATGGTATTTTATTGATCATGATTAGTGTGTCTCTGTGTGGGAGGGCCTGTATATGGACCACCCATCAGGTTATTTTTTGTCTCTGATTTTCGCTACTTTTATTTCCAAGAATTGGTTAAATTTATCATAAACATAAAGATAAGAGTAGCTCTCTTAGTAAACATGAGAGGGTTTTTTTAAAAAAAAAGTCAAAAGAGGACAAAAAGAAAAATATTATAAAACCAAACCAAATTTGAGCTATTTCTGGGAAATAAGTAATTTTATATGACCTGGACATCTCCTTGAAATAGAAAATTAAACAAAAAGGCTGGAAATGCTATTGCAGATGCCTAAGGATTAATTGAGTCTCAGATTCTAATCCTCTTTTTCCTAAAAGTAAAGGTTTCTAAATATAATGTAATAGCAACAATAATAATAAAACATTTTGATTTGCTCAATCTTTTGGATAAGCACATGCATAATGAGGGAGGAAGAAACTAGACCTGATTATAATTTTCACTGTACAGTTGTCTGAGGAGAGATCTGTCTTATTGAAATCTGTTTATTTTGATATAACATTTTACAGGAAAAAGTCTAAAATTATTCTAATAGGCCATCCAGATGTAGTACTTATTATTTATTTCAATCTATTTTAGATGTATTACTTAATACATCCTGCACTTCAGTATTCACAAAAGGTTTGACAGCACGGAAATTAAATATTTTAATGTCTTTGAAAAAAACATTTCTTTGAGATTTTATTAGCTAGGATATCTGCATAGTTCAGCTTTCTTTGTGATATGATATTTAGAAAATATCACTATCATCGTTTCTTCATAAACAGAGTGACATTTGCCAACTACCATTAATTAAAAGTGAGAATTCTGTATAGCAATAACAGAAAAATTTCTGTCTGAAACTAATTAATAACTTATTTTATAATTTTAGCATATTAGATTTCATTGCTTTTACAAAAATAGACATGCCCTTAGATTGTTCCAAGTTCTGAATAGGTGAAACTCAACTCTAAAGGGAAAAGTGAGTACATTATTTAAAACACAATTCAGTGTAACTGCCAGAGAACATTTCTGATGTTCTTTAATAATCTATAAAGACTGGAGGTTAATAAAAGGGGGAGCATGAGAACAAGAAGGGGATAAACTAACGGTAGAAAAAAGAGGCTGAGAGTTTGATAAATTGGAATTTATAAATTGAGAGTAGCAATACCAATCCATTAACTGAATAACATCACAGGTATTTAAAAGTAATATATTTTTATGGCTGTGTTAAGAGGTTTTAAAGATATATTTTGCTATCTGTTGCATAAATCAGTCTTGAAAATGTCTTCCTGTTCATGAAAGCAGAAATTCTCAAAATCCGTCTCCGGGCATCATGCCATTTTGTGGAGCTAATAGATCATTCTGTTCTGACAGGAAGAGTTTTAAATAAATGTCTGCTCAACAAGCTGCTGTGTGAAACGGGCAGAACCAGCCTCTGTCTTTGGGTCAAATACTCACTGGCTCTGCTGCAAAATACAAAAAATAAAGAACTAAAGCCCAATGGGTGCATTTGGGAAGCATGAAGGAATTTCAAAACGTCTTGAAAGGGTGGGTCCTCATCTCAGCAGCACGTAGGGTATGGAAAGATACTTGCTGATTGCTACAAGAGAGCTTTACAGCTGTAGAGGATCCTGTCAGCTTTCATAGGCTTGGAATACATTACTGACTAACCTGGCTTACAAACAACTGACGTTAAAATGCCTGATGTCCCTGACACATGTCTTCATCTCTTCTCTGCCTATAGATCAAGGAACAAAATCTGTGGAGGAAACTAATACCAACCAACATAATCAAAGAGCAAAAATAGCATAGCATTAGAGTGATGTGTTTAACTTCTGTCTTACAGAATATCTTCAGATAAAATTATACATATATTGCACATACCCAAGCTCAGTGAATATTATCCATACAGAGTTGTGGAAATGAGGGAAGAGGAATGGCTGGTTAAGATGTGGGAAACAATTTAATCCTTCATGGCAGAGCTCATCATACGTTACAAGAAAGTTTGGTATGGATTGAGTCAAAGTTTGGTAGGTTGCAGAATAAAATGAAGACTGCAGTTTCTGTCTCTGGCTGTTGAACAAAGCGAGCCTTCAAGGTTCATCTTTTACTCAAAAATAATCAACATGCTGTCTTGTTACCAACGCATCTTGTTATCTCTTCTGATAGAGAAGCATCTAGGCTTTTATAGTAGATCGCATACTGAACTTGACAGCATCGTTCAGATAAAGGAAGAAAAAAAGGAAGAGCTGTAATGGATACATTTGGCAAGACTTGCATTGTCAAGGCCTCAAAAAGAAAAGAAAGCTTTTTTCTTTTTTTTTGATCTATTAGTTAGGTTGTTCTTATGGGTGAGCCAAGTCTGGGCAAGACCATAAAATTATGTTTCTGACCCTTCAATTTATAATACCTTCCTTTTTCCTTTACTGTTCTGTGTTCAAGACAGGTGAAGCGTTCCAACTTCACCACTTCTACTGTTCCTAGAAAAATCATGTGATTTATAATAACTTGAGGATATTAATCAAGAAGGAAAGAAGTGCTTTATTTACTTCTCTATTTAATTATCTATTTCTTCTGTAGCTTTACAAGGTGTGTCTTAATCCTGTGAAATGTCTGTCCTGAGTTGACGTGTGAGGGAGTGGAACTCTCTGGGACAGTAGAGAGTTTCTGTTGAGAGCAAAATGTAGGTTTCCTATCATGTCTCACACTACGTGGAGGTTGTGATATTAAAATAGCTAAAAAGAATTGAAAAAAATAGCCCACAATGCTCTCAGAAGGAATATACAGCAAGAGGTAGGTCACATGCTAAGCCTCCTCATACTCTGGAGAGTATTTTCTTAAAGTAGATGAGAAGACAAGAAAAAGCAAAATTGCTGACTGGTGTAAAAAACCTCCCCAATCAGTTCCAGACCACTGACATTTCAGCAGCTTGCTGAAAAGAGACTTTCTGTGTAGTTGTCAGTACTGCTCTGTCTTCCCTGGGGAGTTTAAGTTGCCTGTCTGCCATGACCAAAAAAGGACAGCTTATCCTGCAACTTTCTCATCTCTTTTCATAGTTGTATTGATACCTTCTCATTTGAGAAAGCTCTCAGTGAGAGTCATAATGAGAATTATAATGAAAGGGTAAAGGGTAGAAATGCCACGCCAGCATCCAGGCTAGCTTAATCTGATAAATGCTTCATCTGATCATGGTGTCACTTGAGGATACCCTAAGATAGAATGAGAGTCTATAGGCTAGCAATTGCCTTTTGGTCTCACTGGTTTAGTAAAATTTCCCTGTTGAAAATTGGTCAGTAAATTCAAACCATTATAATAGACATTGAAGATGTTTTTGAACTCTTAAAAATTATTGGGGAGGTCCTTTG
The DNA here is from genome assembly GCA_907165065.1 of Caprimulgus europaeus. The sequence continues at coordinate 68,939,289 of OU015525.1, forward strand.
AAAAATGCCACTAAGTACCTGTTAAAGATTCTGTGAGTGGTAACCCACAGAATACTGTGAGTCTGTTATTGTTCCCATAAAATTAAACAGGACTGATCCTTTATATATTGCTTTCCTCTATATCCTGCCATATGCAAGAAGGCAGAAGAATTTCAGGGAGGTAAATTAATATTCTAGTTCTGCATGAAATGCACCCACATGAATGTTTGATACATGCAGCCTTTAAATGCACTGCCATGTATTTAAATTCACACTTAATTATCAAAGTTTTCCTCTTGGGTTTGCAGTCAAATGTTTGAACTGTTTGATTAATCACTGAAGTCCTAATCTGTCTGAAGTTAGCTGCTGTTTTGAATTAGATGTCTTGTATCTTTCATGAAGTGCTGCAGTAGGGTGATGTAGATCCTGTAAGATCGTCTTCTAGAGGTGTAAGACTACCAGAGGCCTGGTCAGCCCAGAAAGGTTGATTCTAGAAATATTAGAAGCTAGAGCAGCGTCAATAACCATTCTGGTTAGTTCAATTCAGAAAGGGATATCTGTTGCATAAAGTCATCTAGTAAACAAAATAGACTAAATAATAAGATTTAAAAGGATTGAATCATTTCAACTGCAAAACAGGGCTCCCAACTGCTTGGCAAGAGAGACTAAGCCAAGGCCAGGTTGTCGAAGAGGGGGTCTCATTGTGTGCAACTGAAGCCATTCAAATTCTCTCACATATTGAGTTGAGCATCTTTCAAGATGGAAAGAAAGGAAGAGTATTAGTTGAACATATTTCAACAGCAAGTTTTTGTAATTCAAGGCTAAGGTAATAAAACAGATTCGTTGCTTCATATTATGGAATTTGCATATCTCATGTTGTGCAGCATCTCTGTGTAGCCAAAGGTCATGCAGCTAAGCCTGTGCCAACTTTCTCTGCTGACAGTAATAACACTGAGTATATATTAGGCATAGTAGCTGTTTATACTGTGACTCATTTCTAAAGATTTTGATTTCATGATACTTTAAATATTAAGGTCTTTTCATGGTCATACTTTTCATTTATAGTAGCCAGACTGCACTTTTTGTTAGTGGGGCAAGAATGAGAAAGAAGGTAACAAGGATTATCTGTGTATTTGTTTCCTTAAATTTCTTTTTATCTTGGTAAAGCTCCCAATATATTCTGAATATTTGCATTTATCAAATAATAAAAAGGGCCTATTTCTTCATTCTAGATGTCTTTGGCAAATATGCTGCATCAAAGGAAGAAAGTGTGTGGCAAATAATACTAAATAACCAGAAAACACAAAAAGAGCTGTATTTCTTATTTTTCCCTTTATTAGTCCTGATAGTGTTATTTAACATCTTAAAATATGGATCTCATAGAACAGTAGGAATAGCAGCAGCCAATATTACCACTTTCGTAATATTGCGTCAGGATGTAAGAAAAAACATTCCAAAAATTGAGAGCTCCAAAGAAACCAGGAAAGTAAAATGTATTGTTTTATTGTTATGTCTGGTGACAAAATATAGAGTCTGAGCCCCTCAAAGGAAGACATAATTTAATCTGGACCCTTCACACCCCTCAAGAGTGTTGTAGCTTCATCCATATTTGGTGGGAAGGGAACTTCTGCCACCTTGCCTTTTCTTCCTCACCTGAAAAGGGAAGCTTGTGAATGGTGCCTTAAGCTGGACCTTCCTTTCTAAATCCTTGCTATTGTTAAAAAATCTGAAATGGAAATGATGGGGAAAATGTTTTTTTAAAGCAATTTTTAATCATTCCGTTTACATCTTAACTGCAAAGTCCCTCACTTTAGTCAGCAGCAGCAGCAGCCCCTTCTCTTTTTCCCTCACTTCTGCAGAGCTCAGATGTAACAGGTTGCCATGGGAAAAGGCCAGGTCCTCCTAAGTGCATGCTGTCTCACTTCTCTTCTCTCTGAGTTGGTAGCCTTCATCCTTCATTGGTGCCTTGCTTGGATCAGTGTTTTCTTTTAACCTTGTCTAAGTCTGTCTTCAGGAGCAGTTCTCTAGTATACTGTAGATCTTGATTTATAGCATGAGATAGCAAGTGGTACACATAAGAATTAGTCATGTCTTGAAATACTTCAGCTCTTCTGAACTGAATCTGAAGTACAGATTCTGACTGATTTATGGTGTAATAGCTTATTGAAGCTGATGTAATACCAAGAGTAGTTAATTCTTTCTGAAACACACTACTTGCAGACTTTAGAAGGAATACAAAACTGGCATAAATTACTTTATAATATTCATTATTTTCTACCTTAGGTTTCTTTTCCGGTCTTTTTAGTAGATCTGCACACTGAGCTTTCAGTTGATTAAAATACCTGTCCTGTCCTTACAAAATTACGGATGTTCAGTCGTTATCCACCACACTATCTTATTACACATCACCCCCATGACTTGAAGAGCACACAATATTTTAAGTGCAGTGTATTTCAGAAGCTCGTAGGAATAAGCAATGTAATGACAACCTGCCAAAAGTTAATTTATGCCAGCCAACACAGCAGGACATATTGGTACTGTCTGTTCCAGCGATTATTGGTGAGTGTGCCACAGCAATGGCTATACTTTAAGAAGTGCTGGCATCTTATTTCTATTGAACAAACTCTAGAGAAGTGAGTCTGGGCCTGTAACATCATTGCTGAAACCTGTGTGTTGAGAGTGCAGCATTGTGGCAAAGTAGTCATTTTTACTCTCAGTTTTTCCTTTTGCTATTTGTGAAATGTTATGTGTGTTCACAGGACTCACTGTCTCACAAACCTCACCAATGAACTTAATTTATGTGAGCCTGCAACATCCAGGCAGAAAAGATGGCCACATGAATGAAAGTGTGAGAGCAGGTCACCCTTCGGTCCTCACGAGAACAGTGACTGCTGGAAAGCGGAGTTAATACTGTGACTTTGGGAGAGGGTTGATAAAAATGGCAGTGAAAAATTAAAGAATTTAGGGGTTCCCAAAATGTTTAGCTAGAGGTCTCTCTTGTGGTGTTAATGTAGATATTTAGTAAAACAATATTTGCCTGTTTAGAAAGCTTGGGACAAGTCCTGGTATAATTCAGTTTAGGATGAGGTCCAAGACTCCTGATCACTTTTCAGTGTTGACTGCATGCTTCCTTATGATTAAGGCATCAAATAAAGGAAATTTCAAAACAGTTTTTAGAATTCATTGTAGCTGCTTTATTACCTGTTTCATAAATGGCACTCTTTGTTTCCTCCATGGTAACTATTAATATAAGAACATTACCCATCAGAGACCTAGTCTGAGAATGCAAAACAAACTGCAAAGCATTCTTTCATGCTATCAGAAAATTATGAATATCAATAAATCAAAAATTTCACTAAGGAAAATATTTTTCTGTTAATAATAATGGCCAGAGCTTATTTTGATAACATTCACTATTCCTGAATGTTACAGATACAGAATGGAAAAATGTAGTATATTTTTCCCTGGTTCCATCACTAGTCAACATCATGCCTTAGAATTTGTTATCTGGAAACTTTTTCTGTATCGTATTTCTTAGTTTAATTAAATGAACTTGTGGTATTTACTATATTGCTGTGATGGACAATTTCTGTGAAACCTTAGAAAGAATGAGATACAAAAGCTGCGCAAGAGCATAGAGCATCCCCACTACTTCATACGCTGGCAGCCACAGCCCTGTTTCAGAGATTGACAAAGAAAAAGAGGAAAGGTGTTCAACCAATATTATCAGGCAGGGAAAACCTGGAATGCATATTGATATGCTGCCTTGGACACCCATGTTTCACTGACAAAGTGATTCCAGAAATGTTATGTTAAAAGGATTGCTAATGTAAAACCTGTAGGAAGGTAGCATCAAACCAGTGGGTGCTGAAGTGCAAGGTTTGAGCACATGATTACCCATTCTTTTTCACCTAATGCAGGCATGGTGAGCTTTGAAACACAACTGGTTTAAATCTTAGTAAGGCTTTAGATTGTGATCCGTCATCTTAGGGAGAAAAAGAAAGAAGCTGGCTTGGTTTTCAGAACATTTTAAAGGGTTCTTTTGATGCGGAAGGAGAGATTTCCTCCTACAAAAAACACATTTGGATTTATCTTTATATTCAGCTTATTTTTGGTGCAAGTTGTTTGTCTCCATTGGTCTGCAGCTCCCCTCAGGGGAAACAAGAACAAGCAACCCACAAAACTGCAGAGCCATTAGAAAGTCATGAGACCGTAAGTAGTACTGGTGACTGGTTCTTATAGAAAAGTTATTTGAGGGAAGAATTTTACTTAACTGCAGATCTGATGATAGTATCATAGTCTCTGGCTGAGCAGAAGATGAGAAAGGTTTCCCTCCTACTATGTTAAAGTGATTAGAAAGTTTTTGCTGACTTAAATAAGTAAGTAAATAAATACATGTTCATGGAAAGTCAGTGCTGAATTAGTCTTATTGACCTGAAAACATAAGACTCACTGCCTCATCTTGCATTTTCTGAAGCCCCATGACTGTAGCTTTGAGACAAAGAAAGAGTTTCATGCTCTGCCTCATACTAGCAATCTAGCTGTTGTGAGTTGAAAATGCCAGGAAACAAGCACTAGTAAAGCTTTCACATGCTGACTTCAAGGAACTGTGCATAGCAGGCTTCAGCAGACAAAGGGCAGAGCCACTTTTATAATAAAGCAGAAAACAAGCCTGTATGTTGCATTCAAGTTTCTAACAGCTACCAGGAGAATTCATGTGCTTTTATAGTGTAAACTTCTCTTGCATTTAGTCCTGAAGATGACAGAATCATAAGCAGAAGTTGTTCTGCTGGGCTGAGAAAAACCTTGGGAGATAAAACCTTTAGAGGTAAAATGTAAGCATTTTATAAATGGTACTTTCAGAGATGATTCTCTTGTTCCCGCAGAAACCTCTGTGGGCTCATGTCATCCAGCACTCTGGAGATGTGGTTTGAATGCTGCTTCCATGAGGTGTGTAAAACACTCTGCCTTTTTAAGAAAGCCTCCCCATTCATCTTTTGTGTTGCTGGTTTTATGGTTTGAGAAGTCAACCTGAAATTATTTCCTTTGTTGACAGTATGGCTTGGGCTCATGGAAGAAAAACAAGGAAGGACAGACACACACATACACACACACCCTCTCCCAGATTGAAAAAGAAATCTCATAACAATAGCAAACAGTAAATTAAAAGTATCTTACTGGAGCTTATTTGAATTATTAGATAGTTTTCAGTCTAACAAGCAGTTAACTGAAATTGAATTGCACCTGTAATCAAAATAGTTATACTAAAAGTGAGTAGCCAAGCCACATGTACAACTTCCCTTGTCTTACACTACTCCCAAGAAATTAAAAAAAGGCAAAGTATTCCTTATTGTGGTGTTTGAAAATGAGGAGCTCCTTTCAGAATGTGCTGCTCGTTTTATTCAGAACAAAGACTTCTAACTTCCCTCTCTGTAAAAACAGAGCTTGAATTAGCTGCTCGAAAGAAGTGGGAGATGGGGCATCAAAGAGCCTTCTGTTCATTAAGATAAACACCGAATATGTGTTTCATGTTTGGTTTTGGTATAACATTCTGAATAGAGGATTAAGCAGTTGCTTCCCACAGTCTTAAACTATTGAGATGGTGTGGGAGAAGGAGGAGAATAAAAGGATTTAAGCTATTATGCAAAGAATTAGTGCTGACAGAGTAAAAGGTTCCCCTATTACCCATTGAATTCTGCATGGATTTAGTAGTGTTGAGAGTGTAACATGGCTCTCCATTCTGGGCCCACAGAAAATACATAATTAACTTTCAAGAGTCCATCTAAAGTTTCGACCTGGACACTGCTCTTGTGAGATGGGCTATTGCAGCTTAATTAGGTACTTTCAAACAAGACTATGTGCTTTTCAACAAAAAAATGTTACATGGTTTCATAACTGAAATTTCCTTTTTATGTAATTCTTTTTGTTATATCTTAGCTTCAGAAAGAAGACTGCTCTAACCTCTGCCTGGCAATGTATTATTTTTTTAGAAGTACAAATGACATCTGGGGACAGAGATTTCTCCCTTCTTGCTCACAAATGCAGTCACCTCAGTTGCAGAAAGGGTCATGGTCCACCCCACTTTGTATTCTTCAAATCAATTTTTATTACATGTGTTTTATAGATCTAGTTGATTGGACTGTTCATGTGAGCCAGTGTGAATAAGGGCTTTGAAATCTGTCTGTGCCTTATGCATTTTCTGTGAGTGTGGATGATGGATGGTTTTACAGATTTGCTGATAAGCCAGTTACAGTGTCTCATGTTGAGTGTTAGTGAACTAGATTTTCTACTGGTTATGACCAATATTGGAATGGTATTACATTAGAAGAGCTCCCTTTTGTTGACTCCAAGGTAGTTTTAATGTATTAATTTTAATGCTTAAGTTTCACGAGGAGCTCTTATACCATTAGTTCTGTTTTTAAAAATACTTAGCTGTTGTTAGTCAACCTGTAAGCTTATTTTCATGTATTTTTTATTTATTTTCTGTTTATTTAATCTTGAAACTATCAATTGTAGCTGCTTAGAAGTAACATTTTTTTTTTCCATATATTTTTTCCTCTTGGTGTCTGCTACTACTCACTCTGGGAGACAGGCAGTAGCTATAACTGGTCTGACTTAGGACAGCTGTTCTCATAATTTAGGGGGAAAAAACCCACCAGGAATGTGTCTATTTAATATTTTTATTAATTAATGTAGGTGCCCTACAAGAGGACAAGTGATCAAGGTTTCTTACTAAGTTGATTATATTTTCTTTTCATTATTTACTCTTCTAGTATTGTATTTATAACAATTCATAACCCCCAGGGTTGCACTTTGGGGGTAGGGGATTGGATCATAATATGAATGTTTCGTTTTCATGTTTGCAGTGTTTTGTTTGAAGCAGGATTACTAAAAAAGAGCAGTGGCTAGACTACATTGTTTAATGTGGTTTTAAGCCAAAGCACTCAAATTTTCAAAGGAGATATATACATTACCAAGTTCATCCTCAAGAGATGTTTTTTGGGAGAATAACACTAAGTAGGTGACACTTCTCAGCCAGAGACGTTCAGTTCTACACATAAAAGAACACAAAAAAAAAAAGCCCAGAAATGAATTGTAAAGTACAGAGGAAGTGAAGGAAGGACTCCAAGTGTTTTGACAGGATTTACAGGTTCCATGGCTTCATTCGTACATTGACTCACAGGTCCCACATGGTGATCTGTCTTGTTTGGGATTTATTAGAAGGTGGCTACATCTTGATTTCAGTCCCTGCTGATTGGTTTGCTGGGCTTGCAGCTCGTCATTTCTCTGCCTCATTGCTATCTGCTGAAGAATAATGAATCACATTGATCTTTTTCTTATCCAAAGTTATACGTAAGTTTGGATTTACTGGAGTAATAGAGAATTCACTTAAACCTCAGATTCTGTCTTTTTTCACAGCAAGTTAGAACAATAACTGTATATTTGATTTATAGCTCTCTATTTCCTTATCTCCTGTATTTAATTTATCATAATAAGAGAGATAAGAAATGTATTGGAATGCAGATCACAGAGGTTTCTGAGTACAGCCTAAAAGCCTTAATCACCAGAGCTTTCATTCTAGAGGCTTAATTTCAGTATCTGTTTTATCTTAATATTTTTGTTAAAAATCTTTTATAGATGTTAACATATGCCCATCTGTCTACAGTTCTTTCAGGAAGAACTAACATTTGAACACTTGAGCTACTGAAATCCTAGTTGTTTCAGAGAGGAGATTGTATGCCATTACATGTTTGCCATTTATGTAATGCAAAACCAGATCTATACAGTAACTTAAAAGCATTCTATACTGAATACTTACTGGATATATGAGTGTCTCATATTTCTCTGATTAGATAAAATTCCACCAGAAAAAAAAAAAATCTTGCTGTGTTTTGCATATAACAGGCAGATAATAAGACAGAGGTAATGCAAATACAAGATGTTATCACCAGGCAAGCCAAGCAGTGGACTTGCTGTACCATGGTGTCCTGGTTTTTAGCTGGAACAGGGCTGGTTTTCTTTTTAGTAGCTAGAATAGTGCTGCGTTTTGCTGTCAGCCTGGGATTTGTTATGAGACAAACACTGATAACACACCAGTGTTTTAATTTTTGTCGCTAGAAGTGAATGACTTCATGTATTGTTAGTCTACAAGCGCACGATCTTAAGGTGCAAGGAATATTTAAATTAATAAGCTAAACTGGCGTTTGGGTATGCCAGTGGGATAGTCCAGATCATATCACGTCAGGTCCAGTATATCAGTGAGGGTCTCTTCCTCTCTTGCTCTCTGTGGCTTTTGCTCAGGCTCTCGTTCTTCCGGGATCGCGGTTTCAGTTCGGGATTGTCGCTCCTCCAGGATCGTTATCTGGGAGTGGGCCGGGCTTGGTGGTTGTTGGTGAGCAGTTACACTGGGTGTCACTCATTTGTATATTTTGTTACTGTTATCATTGTCAGTACTATTTTAATATTAGTATTATTTTAAGCTTTCTTTTATTTCTGTTATTAAACTGTTCTTATGTCAACCTACAAGACTCCTTATCCTTGCCCCCCAATCCTCTCCCCTGGGGGTGGGGGGAAGTGGGTGAATGACTGTCTTGGCTGCTAGCCAAGGGCTAGCCCGGTGAAACTATCACACATGGTGACAGTTGTGCATTGTTTGAATGCACATAGTTTGAACACTTTTGTAAATGTGAGATAACTTACTTCCAGATGACTGAACTGTCCCACAGGCTCTGTGGGTAAGCATATGCACACATGTAATTCCTATGGAGCACCTGATATTATAAATTTATCTATGGGTTATCCAGTGCACTGGGACTCTGAATTTTCCAGACTGGAACAGTAGCAGTTTCCATAACAGTACCCAAATGGAAGTATAAGATGGAATGATAGGTCTGAGATCATGCTAATCTGTCAGGATGCAGCGTACAAACATAAATCAGCAATACGAGGTTTAACAGCTTCTCCACAGGTTTACTAGAGTACTGTGGCAAGTTTTGAACACAAAAGTACAAGCTTTCTTTGTCAATATCTCCTGCTCAATAACTTTGCCACTGTAAAAATATATGGCATTCATTGTAGCAACAAATAGTGTGAAAAAGGAGGTGCTATTGGGAACAAGAATTGATTGAATTATCACGTCTGGCTTAGTGTAAAGTCAAAACATACACATGGGGACAAAGTAATAAGGGATAGGGAAAAATTTAATGAAATATAATAAAGGCAAGTATAGAGTCTTGCATCTGGGCAGGAGCAACCCCAGGCTCCAGTATAGGTTGGGGAATGATCTACTAGAGAGCAGTGTAGGGAAAAGGGATCTGGGAGTCCTGGTGGACAGCAGGATGACCATGAGTCAGCACTGTGCCCTTGTGTCCATGAAGGCCAATGGCATCCTGGGGTGCATTAGAGGGGTGTGGTCAGTAGGTCGAGAGGGGTTCTCTTCCCCCTCTACTCTGCCCTGGTGAGGCCGCATCTGGAATATTGTGTCCAGTTCTGGGCCCCACAGTTCAAGAAGGACAGGGAACTGCTTGAGAGAGTCCAGCACAGAGCCACCAAGGTGATTAAGGGAGTGGAGCATCTCCCTTATGAGGAAAGGCTGAGGGAGCTGGGCCTCTTTAGCTTGGAGAAGAGGAGACTGAAGGGTGACCTTATTAATGTTTATAAATATATAAACGGTGAGTGTCATGAGGATGGAGCTAGACTCTTCTCGGTGACAACCAATGGTAGGACAAGGGGCAGTGGGTGTAAGCTGGAACACAGGAGGTTCCACTTAAACTTCAGAAGAAACTTCTTTATGGTGAGAGTGACAGAGCACTGGAACAGGCTGCCCAGGGAGGTTGTGGAGTCTCCTCTGGAGACATTCAAGACCCACCTGGACGCCTTCCTGTGTGATCTAAATTGCCTAAATTGTTTTTCATTTTAAAAACATTTTTAGGAACAGCTAGATGCAGTTCACTTTAATGAAACAATGCAAGTGATAAGGAATAAAATCCATAAAGTGAGAGGGAGTCAGGGCACTTGTGTCCTTTCCAGCACCTTCTCAAGATGAAGTACTGATGAATTTTCCAAGCTTTAGGTCTTCCAAGACGCTTAAGGTGTGCTGCTTCTTTTATACCCAAACAGTCAGCTAAGGAAGTCTCCAAGTATTCAGAGCTAACTGGGCATAAAATCAGAGTTCTGTATAGAGAGAAGATAAAATGCAGGAATGCAATAAGCTAATAAATACCAATTTGCCCATAATATAGAAGATTACCTTCTCATTTACCTTAGATGGGCTTAGTGAAGCAATGAGTTTTATTTTTGTCACCCCAAATATGCAAGTCCTTAGATCATGTTAGAGACTGAAGATTTGTTCTGGTTTTTATTTTGTCTTCCTATAGTCTTTTCTCTAGTGGGGAGAGGGAGATTAGGTAAGCACTGGATTTATGCAGGGTACAGTACAGATCATTTTGTTTAGCAACATAAAAATAAATCACAACTATTTTCTGAATATACCTTTTTTTTCTGTCAGAACAAGCTTCAGATTGTTGACACTCGTTTCACAGGGTTTTCTGTGACATCAGACCTAATCACAACCTGTTCTGCTACCTAAAAATACTGGACCCTGGCAACGCAGCTTTTTCTCTCCAATCACACAGCAGCAAGGCAACTGCAGGCTGTTGCATTTGGATTTGTCAGAATAAATAATTACGAGGCTCATCAGTTTCTCACTAATGAACAAGGAAATGTGATTAAACAACTTTAAAAGAGAATGGATGAAGACAATATAGAAATGATAGCAGGATGATTGCTATGAATGAGAGACTGAAATTTCTGAATAAGAGATTTCTTCAACAAGACACAAGGACAGTAGTTTAATCTTCCATTAAAAGATTCCTGCCAATTTGGAAAAGCTCTGAATCAGGAGATTACAGACATCTCAGAAGCTGACAAAGCAGTCACTTCTCTTAAGACAGCTACTTTCTGGCAAGTACTGAGAAATAACTTTTTTTTTTTTTTTTTTCCCTACTCATACAAGACCCTTAACTTCTACCAAACAATGACTAGGACAACTCTGACTAGGCAATCTTTTTTTTTTTCAAAGACTCTGACAATACAAATCATCTTTCAGACCAAAATGTTCTAGAGATGCTTGCCAAGTTTACTGTGGCTAACATCTAGAAATTGTACTGATTAGCTTCTGGCAACATTACTTGAAAGTGTTTTGTGTTTTAGTATCTCATTAAATATCTTATTACTCTTCATTATTCTTTAGCATCAAAAAATGTACTTCCACCTTATATCTAATCTGTTTCTATGCTTCTACTGTCTGTGCTCCTTGCTTATCTAAAGGAGATAACACGATATAGATGACTAAAGAAAAGTGAAATAATAGAAGTTGCTATAATTCCTCTGTATATCAGGAGAAAGATATCTTATTTTTTTATAAGTAAAGGTACAGAAGTCAGCAAGAAGATTATGAGATTTCTGTCCAAGGGCGGTTATATCAGACAGTAGAAGTTTCCAAATGCTCAGGTATAAAAATAGTATGCACAGAAGTGTGAGATTCATAGTTAACACAGTTTTAAAAAAAAAAAAAAAAAAAGAAAGAAAACAAAAGAAAATGTCAAACATCATCTTAGTTACAGCAATGCTCATGTACCTCAAATCAGATGCTCAGCATTACAGAAAATACTCTGAGTCCAAAACTCAAGCAGAAAAAATATTGTTCTACTTCAAGAGGCTTTTGAGGAAATTATTCTTTCCTATTTTTTTTCCACGTGATGTAGGCCCACCACAGTGCAATGCATAGTATGCATAATAGAAACCACTTTGAATTTTCAACCAAAACTCCATCTGTCTTCATTGGAAATTTGATTGGCTTTAAACATGTTGTTAGCTTCCAGGTACCTCCCTGTGTTTCTTACAATACTTTGAAATCATATTGTCTTCCATAAAGATGCAAATTCTTAGGTTTTCAGTTTCTACTTTGAAGATTACTTGTACTTTTCTTGTTTCACATGATAAATTAGTGTTTGATTAGGGTTAAGATTAGAGTTATACCTTTTCTTGTTCCATATTTATTGTCATACCTGGTTACTTGTCTCCTGTCAGCTGTTTATCACAGTGAATATCACAACTTCTTTGTTTTAGATTACATATGTCTCCTTTGACTGAAATGACTGGTTTTGTATGCGACGCTTCTGTTTTAGCTTCCTTCAGAGAATCAAAATATCCCCAAAGCCATAGGTGACCATAGTATGTCATCCTATGGCATATCCTCTGAGCACAAGAATGAGAAGCAATTTCCATAGGGACAGCTAACAGAGAAAAAAACCTCCTCTCAGAAAGCAGAGATGTAGGAAAGGTCTCCATCTGTTAGGAAATCTCTGCAGTCCTGTTCTCCAAACTCCTCAGTGTAGCTTCTCTGGAGCAAATAGAATGCATCAGTATGGTCAACAAAGCTTTCATAACATCCTCTTTCTTTTTCTTCTGCAAAAAGAAGAGCAGGCTTGGAAGAATATTTCTTCAATATTCAAGTAAATTCCTTGTAGACTAACACTTGTATTTTGTCATTTCATTTAGAATTTTAATATTTTTGTTTTGTCTTAGACATAGCAATTTGCTTTCTGTGCTGTGCTAGGATTGATGCCTCATTCCCATGATCTCCAGGACCAGATCTGGAGCAAAACTTGCTTTTCAAATTAACTATTCCAGAACAACTTAGTGATAACTATAGCCTGTAACTATCAATGTTGTAATGTGTTGTAATGTAATGTTACATTTCAGTGTAACTTTAGATTTCTGGTACCAATTCTGTGCTAGTTACCTCCCAGCTACACCATTCTGAAAAATCATCCTTTTTTTATATTTCCATAAAAATAAAGCATCTGACATGTGCATGTACTTTTCTTTTGTAGGTGGAATGGAGAAAATAAACCAGCATACCTTTGCGTTAGCTCACTACACCTATACTGTGCTATCTACCTTAAAATATGCCAATGGGGCTCCTGTAGTACGTATTTACAGCGATACAGATTTCAGCAATCCTGAAGCCCAGGGTCCAATCATTAATTTTAACGTGCTCGATGAAAATGGAGAGGTGATCGGCTTTTCACAGGTATGTTTTTCTCTTGCCCTAAATGAGTATTATGTTTATATTTTAAGCATATTCACAATGAGTATTTATCCTAAAGGAAATATTTTGTCCTTCAGTGGTCCCTTCTGAGGTTTTGCTTTTGTTTCTTCATAGCTCTGCACAATATATACACACCATTTTTGAAGCAGTAGAGAGAAAATCCAATAAATAATGCTAGCACAATGCAAAGTACATAATGGCCAAAGCCATTATCTTACAAATTTAGTATTCTACATGTAGGAAGTTTGAAAGTGGGCTATTCTAGCAGAATGCAGTAACTAGACAGTTTGGTTTTTTGTTGACTTCTTTCTCTAGATTACTGAAAATTGGGAATTGAAGAGCAAGTCTAGAAAAGCTGATATAAGAGAGTGCCTTGGAACTTTGACATACAAGTGAAATCAGATCTCAAAATATTGCAGTCACCCATGAAAGAAGAGTTCTCTTTTCACTTCAGTGCTAATAATTACATTCCTGTAACATTCTTGAGGAAGCATTGAATAAAGTTGAATCATCAGTGTAAGGAGTCAAGTTCAAGCTCAAAAAATCCTTAAATGCTGTCTTTCTTGACAGCTTTCTCTAGCCTTTGTCCATTGGGTATACTGACTAACTGTAAGATGAAGCTTTGTGAAACTTTTCTGCCTTCACTAGAGAGGTAATGGTGTATGACTAGAATCGTGTATGACTGCACCGTGTAGGCAGTGGGTAACGCAGGGTAATGTAGCTCACTTGCTCATCACCAGAAGTCAGAAAAACCATAGTGCTTGAGTTTTGCTTAACTCTTCTGATTTTCATTGGGTGATGACTGAATAAGCCCACAAGTCAAGTTCAAGTGTATAACCTTGTTTTTTTAAGAGCTGTGAATAACTGGCACCATCTGTCTCAGTGACTACCTCCCTCTGGCAGCCGTAGTGGAAGAGCTGCATTGCTCTTGGAAGCTGATAGTTCAGGACCATTAGGGAGAGAGTGAGAGTGCTGCAAAAGGCGTTCCTCAGCACTCCTCTGCTGGAGCAGGGAAGAACTGGATAATGAGGGGAATGCAGAGATGTCTACGAGAATACAAGGGGTGATCCAGATATACACAAGGGAGAGCAAAAGTGAAGCAATTATTTTTTAGCCTGTCAATATGGAGTTTTACAGGATTTTTTAAGGCACTTACCACACTGATGAATAGGGGATGGACAAATATATAGTAATAGAGAAGCTCTTCTTACCATATGTCTTTTTTTTAATTATGCTCTGCTCTCCAAATAGTCTCAAATATTCACCACATTTCATTTCAAAGAACTACACATTTTAGGACTGAATTAGCCATTTATACAGTGTTGAATATGTGTGGCAATGTTCAGAAAAAAATGGACATATTAACACAGCTGGTTTGGTAAAACACTCTGCAAACACTCTGATGTTGCTTCTGTCCTTTGGATAAAACCAAAACCTTTATTTACACTGCTGATTTTCAGAATTTCTTAGTAAAAATGGCTCTTGCCTGTTTCACTTTTTTAAACTCAACTGTACCCTCAAAGAAAAATATATTTTATAGTCTTATGCCTCCAATGTGCCTGTTTGCTGCAGTGGCTGCTCATAAAAAGCTTCTTTATTAACCTGTATCATCTGGATTGTGCTATTCACCAGATTCTTGTCATTTCTGGTGGGACTATGTAGAATGGAGACCTATAAAGTTTTCAAATGCATACCAGTCACATCTGCAGTGCCTGTTAGATTGCTTTATTTAATTAAAATAATGTGGAATTTAATGACTTTTAGAAATTATCAAGCAACGGCTTTCTTTCCAAAGCTATAATATATGTGATATATATCTAATTGGTTTTTTTATGGAATGAAATTATTTCATAGACATCTTATAGCAGTTATGGGGGAGAAAAATATTTGCTGCTTCTTTATGATTACAAAGCAAATACATACAGCAGAGAGTAAGCTTCATCAGACTAACAATATAATCTCATCTTCATACCTGTATGCATGTCTAAAATTAGGTTTATTCAAATCGAAGTTCAATCCAATACTTCTGTTAATGGTTTAGAAATGGTGTCCTCTAGTTTGGTCATATCTGTGATCTGCACATTCATGTGGATTCACTCGTCAGTCTCCAAATGTAATCTACTGGAGTTAGGAGAACACAGTTTCAGAAGGCTCACAGAAGACATTTTGAGGAATTCTTAATGAAGGGAAAATTGGATGACATTTCTATCTGACATACCTACTACTAGTGGACACCAATTGATGACTCGGGTTGTATTTCAGTTAGCATATTAAAAGAGAAATGACAAAATGTCCTATTCCTTTATGGATGATATCCCATCTATAATTAATTACCTATAACCAGGCCTCCAACCAGTTCTATTTGTCTTTCTGACAGGCAATTGTTATGTCCCCGTTGCCTGTTAGAGGGCACAGTGTGGCTGGACAGTAGTGTTTGGTAGCCTGAAAAGGACAATCTGACTAACTGATTCCAGAGAAAATATTATGATGAGGTTTGGAGCAGTTTATTTGGAACAGTTGAGATTGGCAAGAACGACTTCATAAGTAGACAGTGTCTTCAGAGGATACCAAGCTTACATCTAAGCCTCAAGATTTACATAATTTACATGATATTCAAAACTCTGAGCTAAGTCCAAGATATTTAGGATGTGAAAGGCAAGTAGTGAAATACATAACATTTAATACTGCCACAGAAAAATTAAAGCAGGAAAAAAATATGTCAGTCATCTGTATAGCATTTGGGAGGAGAGCAGTTCTTACCTGCTGCTACTATTGAAAGCCATTTCTCACTGCTACCAGTTTAATTACCAGAGCTAACCAGATTGTGCCACTAAACACAAACATGATTGAATTACATACATGGGGTCAATTGCACCAGTAGGAAATAGCCACAGTCTCAGGCTCATCCTTAAGTAAAAATTTCACTGCAGCACTCAAGATCAAATGAAGGCATTTCATTAAAGTGAGGTGCACAAATGAAACCATACCATGATTGCACTCAAGCATGGCAGCGTTTTTGACAGCCTTCTGTCCCAGTATATATGACAGAGAACACTTGGATGTTAAAATTGATAAAGTGGGAGTGAAATAATTATGGAAGTGGAATTGCTATTGCTTTTTCATTTAAGTGTTTCTCTGTGATTGTTGAAGGGTATCCCTGTTTTAATTTGGAATAAACTTGCTTTGTATACTATATGTATCATTGGTTTAATTGACAGTTTAATTACTGGTTTAGTTATTTTGCTCTAAATGGTAATTAAAACAATTAAAGAAGAGGGACTTGCAGTCACTCAAAAGCTTTGATTTTTCTTCAGATTTTTCATGAAACATTTCTTTATCTAGGAATAAAACTACTACAGTTTTGAAATCTTCATAAACCTCTTGTCTTTGGGCATGAAAACTACATTAAATTTCTTCCTTTGAGCCATGCTAAATACTTCCCATTAAAATTATTTCCTACAGTAAAGCTGTCTTGTAGACTGCTATAGGTAGTAATTTGTTCTGGAAATGACTTGGGAGGATACCTGTATTCTTTTCACGCAAGCTGCCTGTCCTCTGCAGTAGCGCGTCTCTATCATTTTACATTATGTGTTTATTTGCACTGCTGCACCAAGCAGCCCTGGTTATGAACAGGGGTTAAACTATGATGAATACTTGACAGGTGCAGGACATAAGATGGCCTTTATGCCAAACAGCTTCTTCATAGATACTTGTCAAGTTAGAATAGATACTGCTCCAGCATTATAGTTTTTGGTATTAATGAAGTGTGGACAGATGACAGGCTGGTGATTTTGAAAGGTGAGAAAGTGCAGGAGTAGAGATGAAGGACCTCTGCTAAGTCAGTGGTGTAGGAAGGAAGCAGTAGAGTGACATTAATGCAGCAAGCTGTCAATCTTCTGCTTCCTTTGGCTACCAGGAAAAGAAGCAATTAGCCCTGGATATTAAAAGGAATTTGTGATGTCACAAGAATGGGGTTACATATATGCTTGATGCTGAGCTAATACTGCAGACTCTTCACACAGAGAATCACCATTCACTCGTTTATTAATAGTGAATATCTGTAGTCTTCAGCATATATGAATGTCATATGCTTATACATCCCCAAGTCCTTCCAATCTCTGAAGCAGTGTTTAACAGCAACGACTCAGCTTCAGTTTGCATACTTGCCATCCTTTTTTATCAAAAGGTTGCATATGATTCTGTGAGGTTCCAACCTGTAGAGAAGGGAACAATACTGATTTGAAACAACAATCATCCACACAAAAAATGTGGATTTCTTACAAATCAGCTCAAAGAACAAAGTTACATGTTGACTTCCATCTGAAGATTTGAAAAAAATCAAAATCTCTGCTATGAAGGACCTTTTGTGCTAATATTATTTTAAGTTTCTTTCTTTGTTCTGATAGGGAGAAGAGACCTGTGAAATGTTCTTTGTACATTCAGTAAATAATTGCAGAGTAATTTTATAATCTTTTCACATTTCATTCTGTAAGGTCAGTTTGGGACCTGGAAGAGGGGGAAGGGGTAAGAAGCAGAGATGGGCAGATGGAATTTCACCTGAAACATTTCTTAAACTGTATGCCCTGGAGAGCTCTTACCCAGTCACACTTTCCAGTTCAGTGTTTCCTGCACCCAGTGAAAAATAGCACTTCCCTTATCAAACTTTTTCTTTTTTACTCTGATATTCTGAGACAATATTTTTATCTCCTATGTGTCATGGGCATAAAAGAGTGAGCAAGCCATCATAGCTATCTTTTGAAAAATAGCCATCATTTCAGTCGTGGATTACCAGCTCTCTTTCCCACTCTGCTTTTTCACACTGCCTCCTTTGCCTGGAGCCTGAAGCTAACCAGAAGTTGCTTGCCATGATTGTCTCACTTGCAAAAGTTCCCTTGGTATCCATATATGCTCACCATGCCTCCTAAACATCCTGTCAGAAAGGGAACAAGCACCAGTCCATTAGCAGTCTCAGCCTTCTTGCCTGCCACTTCACACTTGTGTGTGATAGACAAACTGCTATAACAGGAATCAGCTGCCAAAGATAGAGAATGTAAATATTTTGCTTTGCCTAAGGAAGGCTCTTCTGTAGTGTTGCATATGGATGAGTTTTTCCTCTCAAGACTGAGAACCCTGTTCAGATAGATTATGATCAGTTTTGTCTAGGAGCCTGCATTAGCATGTCCCAGCTCACTCTCAACCTAGACAGAATGAAGGGAGGTCTAGACTTTGAATTTAGCTTCATCCATTTCTTAATAAAAAACCTGTCACCACTTCTCAGCAGATAACTTCCAGTTTGTGTCCCTGAAGCACGACTCTATAATGCAATTTGATGACTGCTCTTATTATGGCATCTGCCCACTGTCTCACACACCTTTCTTGTTGTATGGGAGAGATGTGACCAGGGAAGAGACAGAGCAATATAAGCAGGTAGTAGTTATTCTGTCTGTTTGCATTTGGACAGGTCTGCAAATAGAAGTAACACAGGACAAAGTGGTATGAGGCAGGATGGGAAATGCACATAAAAGTAGTTGCTTAAGGTAAATAAAATGGTGATAGCCAGTTCTGGAAGCACCTTCCTATCGCAAGTACACTTTCTTTGCTTTAGTTTCACAATGGTCTCTTTTAAGAGTTTCCGTTTCCTTCAGTGATGTTTTAATAAATTGTTAGCTGGACCTAGATCAGCAGCCAGGACCCAGCAATGGCCAAGTGAAATCTCCTCTTCCTGCCGTAGCCCTTCAGAGTCACCTTGAAGGATTCAATGTCTGTCTTCCCCACTTATTCTAACCTCACAGGGGTGGAGAGGAAATATTTTAAATACTGGCAAGTCTTCAGAAATCAAGTGGCAGATACATTTGTATATACACACAGCTGGTTGAATACATATTCATATTGCTACTTATCATTACAAGATAAAAGGGATCTGTAGTGAGTAGATTTCTTAAGATAATTGCTGTTTCTGTCTTAGATGGTACCCTCAGTTTCACTGGTAGATTAGCTTCAGTGCACTGTACATCTGGTATATAGGGTCAGAATTAGAGCAATGACAACATGTGAATTAGAAGAGTGAGGGGGAAAAAAGGAGCTACAGCATTTCACATGCACAGGAAGCTGTTACCGGGTCAATTTGCTCAGACTACTGACTGGAGCCTGGTAGTAGCTATCAGTACTTCTCTGGAAATGCATACCATGTCCCTACAGGACAACGTGGGTTGCTGTTAAGCAACCATGAGGGATAATTTCTACTTTATTTAATCTATGTGAAATAAATCTTCATAGAAAGTTATTAAGAAGATCTTTGTTGTTCTTCAAGCCATTATTCTTTTAGGTTTTTTCCATCTATTACTTTTTACTTTTGTGTAAAACAATTATTCAGTTTTGCAGAAGTGCAGCATTTTTTAATTTGGGCCAGAGAAAATGGAAATCCAGCATTTGTTAATTCCAGCTAAGAACATCTGTGCAGAGATGGTCAAAGAACTTTGAGTTAGTTATATTAATGCTTTTAGAAGCACATCTACTCATTATATTAATTTTGATGACTCAGGGAAAGAAAAGTGTTCTTAACATGCCTAATGGGATTTTTGGCCATCTTCCCAGTAGCTACCTAAAAATTACAGGGGTGATTGCTCACTGTTGATTTTAGCTATAGATTTGGCCATTGATTTCAGGAAGCTAGGGATAGCAGATGGACCAGCACAATAGAATGTAAACAGGATTACAAGGAGAAAAAGATTGTTGTGGAGATTCCTGTTGAACATCCACTAATTTTCTTGGTTCCAGTTAGTTTCTTATTGCACTATGGATATCTGGTAGGGACTTAGCAGCACTGCAGCAAACCACAGTGGCTTGTCAATAAATGGCACGTTGTTGCTTCAACCTGGCAAGAAATGCCATCACAATCTGGATCTTTGCTTACATCTGGTTACATGGCACTGGGCACTAAAAGACAGCCCTTACAACAAGGGGCTCTCCAGGTGGGGGATTACTGACTGAGCACAAGTTGATGCTGTACTTGAGAGATTTAGTGTGCAAACCTACTTATTAGGTAATGAAGCTCTCTTCTTGCTGGGGAAGTAGTGACAGAGTACAGGCTGAGTTGCTTTCTGTAATATCTCATTGTGATGGGACAAAGACGTGTGTGAGAGTATGCTTGAAACTGCCTACTATTAAAGTGCTCATCGGAACTGGTCAAGGTTAGAAAGCTCCATGAAAGCCTAGGCTGAAGGTGTTGCCTGACACTGCTTTTCTGGACTGTTCTTGCATTGCATGTTGCTAAGGAAACTGGAAAGGAGATAAAAGAAAGATACTCGTAGTTGTTCAGATGAAAGAATCTCAGATGAATGAAGGAGACTAAACATTTTCTGTTTAGTAACAAGGCCAAACTGTAGCTCTAAACTACAGACCTTGTTACACATCAGAGAAATGTGAAAATAAACCACATGGTAGCAGCAAAAGGACTGTGCTTTTGACAGCTTCGCTGGATTCCTTTTTTCTTCATCTTGGTAAAAGCAAATCATCTGCCTTTGAAGGTGTGCATTGTCCAGTTTCACTCCACCACCTGAATCCTTCAAAGACAAAAAGAGCCTGGCTCCACCTTCTCTATTACCTTGCTTACATCTTCCTGCTCCCCACACAAATCCTGAATAGGACCCTGTATGGCCATAATTAAAGTAGTATTTCAACGCAGTCCATCATGGGATTTTAACCCTACAACCTCGCTCTGGTCTATTACACCATTTTCAAGGGATAAATACAGACAAAAGAGGATTTAAGTGATTTAAGAGAAAGAGGAAAAGGTGGAGGGGGTTCTGACTGGGAGATGAATTAAATCTATGTCACTAGACTTTCAGTATTACACCCTGCACCTTTTCATTCCTAAGCATTGTTTCCACTTGTATTAGTCTACTACATTCCCCTTTATCATTTCTTGATACAAGTTCTTAGTGTTCTGTGTTGTTTGCCCCTGGCGTACACTTCTCTTACTAGTAGCAGCCTGACTCAAAGCCTTTAGTCTACGAAACAGCTAGGGGTACACAATGGGGTGCAGAGGTACAGACTTTTTCCTATGACTCACAATGGGATGCTCTGCTGAAGTCAAAGTTAGGAAGCCAGAGTTCCTTTGCTTTGCTTTTCTTCCTGGAATCCTTTCCCTGAAGTCATTTTATCAAACCAGATTTTCATTGTCACTGAATGCAGTTTTTTAAAAAAGAGGAAAAAGCTAAGACAACATTGCATTGGTTGGAGAGACCTATGGCCATTGAGATGCCAAATCAAAGAAAACCAAGGTGTTTAGCCTA
Source organism: Caprimulgus europaeus (assembly GCA_907165065.1). The sequence continues at coordinate 68,960,676 of OU015525.1, forward strand.
CTCCTCAGCCTGATCAGTTTCATGTAGCTGGATCTGGGTCTCATGAAGTTTATATACAATCCAAATAAGTCCACACCCTAATTCACTGCATGTACTACAGAAAAGAAAAAAACAGTTAAAAAAAAAGTGAGCTCAACTGTTAACAATCAAAGCTGTGTTTCATTTCTTCCTAATAGCTACCACATCCCCAAAGTATCGTCTGGCTTTTGGATTGCAGAAATGTAAAATTATTGTCTCTCTTTTAAGCATGGAGGACCTGCAGTTTGGTATATATATGTCATCTTCTAAGTGAGAATTCCTGCAGAATAGCAACCCACATATTCTGAATTATGGTGATGTTTCCAGCCTGCTTCTCTCACAACCAATCTTACCTGATATTTGACTGTCTTTGAAACCAGCAGAGAAAATTATCACATCTCCTGCCAAGTTCCTGATAAGCTAGCATTTCCACTACCAGGACACTGAGTTTGGCTATTTCAGTAAATTTCAGTATCTCTGTCTAATGCTTCACTGTTGTCTTCCAAAGAGGATTTGGTCAGAGTGAGTGATGAATGAGTGTAGACTAAAGAGATATTTACATCCACTCTCCAATTAGTTTAAACCATTGTCAACAACTAGAGACTCAATAAGGAGGAGAGGATCAGATTCATCAATACTCTGGGAACCTGCCCACGTAGAAATTCTTTCCCTGCCTCTCTTGCAGGAAACCATGCAGTTAAACCAGTTTAAGTATACTGTAATTCAGCTAAAAAGCTTTTTTCCTCCTACTAAATGACTTGGAAACAAGTGCTGGTATATATATCTTTTTAAAAATTTTTTTTTTTTTTTTTACTTCTGACCTACTTCTTATTAAATTGTATTAAATAAGATTAAGTATGCATTTGCATCAGCAACAGCATTTCACAGTCAAATGCTGGATGACAGAAAGAGCTAGCTTATTTTCTCTCTGATTCCATGCCATGAATCAGTGAATTAATTTACCAGTGGATGTGGAGAACAGTGTCATGAAGCCTGTTTTATAACCAGCCATCAGTGGTGTGCAGTGAAATTCTTGTAATGAGCAAATCCATCAGACAAACAAACTGCTCTGGAATTTGAGCACTGTGAAAAATAGAATGAGAAGTCCCAGTTCCTGAAGGACAGTACCTGCCAGTACTGACTTCCATATTTAGGGGTTATTTGGGATACTTCATGATCTTTTTATAAAAGTTTATTTATTCATGTGAATAATTCTTGTGATACTTAATAACATAACTTGCACAAATAAGAAGTACTTGCTTGAATAAGAGCTACATAATTGGATCCTATGGGAATTAATTCAGCAGAGGTTCCTAAAAAAATCCCTCATTCTTAGTGAAAATCTTAGACTTAGTTGATTAGAAACAATGCAAAACTATATGCTATTTGTAAATATTTACTTTTACTTAGTATATATCTGCCTACAGTAAGCATCATCCTCAGACTCATTTCAATGGAGCCTGAAGCCGGAGAAAAGCTGATACCTTTCGGCTGACCGCCACAGAGCCCCTGAAGGGAATGGATAGCTGAAGTCAGTCATTTAGCAAAGGCAGAGAAGTCACCAGTGTAGTTGTGTGACACAGAATGGGAAATCAGAACAAACCAGGATCACATTTATTTTTGGAGCTGTCCAGCTTCTGAATGTGAACTAAAGTACCAGACATCCAGGGGTGATTATTGTGGGGTAATGCATTAAAACTAGGGGAAAAAACCCTGTCCACCTCAATATTTTTTTAATATTAAAAAAAAAAAAAGTTATATTAGTATTTTTCAGCTAGAGTACTATGAAAAAAAACCCCTAACTGTGAGCATTTGGTCAGTGTGGAAACACTAAAGGAAGGCTCTCTAAGGAAGGCAATTGTGCTTAAAATAGAAATTACCTCTGAAAAAAAAGGAGCCATTTAAAAAATTGATTTAGATCAATTTCATTCATGTGTTTTTATTAGACTTGAAGACCACATCCTAGAAGTGTGAAAAGCACCTTTTGCTTGTCAAAAAGGCAAGATGATCTGACATCAGAAGTGTTGAAGTGTAAAGCAACCTACAGGGCTTGGCACCCAGTAAAGAGCTTCAGATAAAATAATGAATGCAAAGGGGCTCTGAGGGGCAGATGTGACTTCAAGATGTCGTGATGGCTTAATTACTATGTCCTCACTGGCTGAAATCAGTAAAAATGCTGCAAGATTTCTGCCTGTGTTTTGCAATTTAATTGTAGCCTTTAGATTCTGAAAGACCAAGGCACAATAGCTTCAAATATCAGACCTAGGGAATCACCAGAACTAACAATCTGAGTACATAAAGCTGTGTACTTACCATTAGTACCATTCATGCTTCTGTGCCTTCATTGATGAACATATTCCTGGCTCCCAAAAGTCAGCTGCCGCTGTTACAGACAGAGCTACAAGCAGCATTCTGTATTTTAGAATGCTGAGCTCCATACCCATTATTGCTCCTTATGGCAATTTTAAAGATGTGCTTTATTTAAATAAGCTTTTCTTCATTGAAATAACTGTAACAGATGTTTTATGTTCTATTTGTTTTGCTATGTGGTAGCACTGCAGAGAGAGATTAAATTAACTCCCCAAGTAGCATATTTCTAGGGTGAAACTAAACAAGAAGAAATTGAAGCGTATGTCCAAGGGAAAGTCACGCATGCATTCAACAGTCAGATAGATTTGCAGTGCTGCCCTTACTGGTTTTTTACATGGTGTCATTGTTTGCACTGAAAAGTGTGCATCACATTCCCAAGACTTCTGTGCATTATCACACTGTTGATAATGGAGTTTGATTAATACTAAAAACTATAGATAACTTAACTTAGTTCTCCTGAACGACAATTCCCTATATTCCTTTACTGTTCATACATTTTTATGTATCAATAATCTTTGTGTACTGTACAGATTAATATATATCACAATTAAAAGTGTTATTGGAGAAGTGTATTAGGTCACATGGCTAGAATGAAGTTACTGTTCATTAAGCAGTAATACTTTATTTGACCAAATTAAAAAGATTTTTAAAAAATTCTTGTTACCAGTTCCTTGAAGTTGGGTCATGGAAACTTCACTCTGTGATTACACTACACTTTCATAAGCAAGGCTGCTCCAGCGATGTTTCTTCAAAAAATAACAATAATTAAAATATTACATCTTTTAAAGCTTTTGTATATTGAGCAAAGAATCCCAAACACTGTACAAATTGGGTAGTGAAGTATCTGTCATGATTTTTGCCTTGCTTGTCATCATTAACAGAATGATAGATCCACCCATGAGTCACTAGCACCATGACAAACCATGTTATACCAGGATGACAACTTTTCTCATCTAATTTAAAAAAAGGAGTCAAGGAAGTGTCACTCTTCCCAGATTGAAGTCTTCTAACAAAATAAAGCTAATGACACCACAACAGTCTTTGTTAACAGATGCCTCTTACTATAACTTTGATTTGAGAAACATGCTTTGAACGCAGGATATTCTCCAAGGCATTTGTCATGAATAAGGGCTGATTCTATTCTCTGCTTTCCAAATTTGGATATATGGAGTTATTTTGAATGTATCTCTGTTTGAGAATCAAAACATTTTCAACTGAACTAATGGGGTAGAACGTGTTTAAGTGTGCTCTATAACGATGTAGGATTTCTTCTGTGTATACAGCACGTTTTTGTGCCCCACTCATGAAAAAAAAAAAAAAAATGCTGTTTGAACTGGGTTTAGCAGAGCTAAACACTACTTAGGTTGAATTATTTCAGCCTGAAATAAGGTCTAACAGAGGGCTTGGGCTTCTAAGTGCTGAGATACTGAAGCTAAAGGTGCTTGGTATCTCACACAGTCAAACTCAGAGATGTCAGAAGACAGGCTGACATCAGAAGATTGATGATGTCAGAAGATAGGAAACAGAAGATAGGCTGAATTATACCAGGCAGTATTTGTTACATATATTGTGCTATTATCCTATACAAAGAGAATTTATGTCAAAAAAAAAAAAAGCCAATAGAAATTAAGCCAGCTAGAAAAGCTATGTTGAATGTTTGCATTGATACCTCAGGCAGATAAAGGGAAGTGGTTAGTTTGAGGTGGTCAGCACTTCCATTCCTGCACCTTTAGGCTGAGCTGTCACTCTGCACATAGCTGAGCCTAAGTAACCTGCGAGGAGGATTGTGGCACTGGCATAGCGGGGTCCTACAAGTCTGCAGCATGGTTATTCTTAGACCTCTCAGCTCTTCATTTTGCAGAAGAGGAGCAAAAGCACAGAGAGATTAATGCAGCTTGTGTGAGGTTGTTCTGGAAGTCTGTGGTAGAGATAGGATAAGCCAGGTTTCATGCTACCTTTCTGACCATCTGACTGTTCTTTCTCTCAGTGCTGACCAGAAATGTTCATTTATTGTCAAATAAATAACTGCCAGTAGCTATACCTGCTCAGGTAACCTTACCAGCTGCTATTGCTTTTTGAAATCAGCATAAAGTGTTTTCAGATCCCTGCAGTGTGCTTCCATGGTTTCTTAGCTAGGCTAAGAAGCTCCCCATAGTGTGCTTCCATGGTTTCTTAGCTGGGCTGTGAAACCCCTGACAATCCATATCTCTTCTCTGCAGTGCTGTCCTGCCAGTCCTGTCCTGCCAGTGCATGTATATGTGTTTCCTTCTGAGGCACATATAGATATGTGCTTCTCTTCTTTTTGCACATCTTTTTCATTCCTTCACATAATTTATTCATGCCAGTTTGTCATCAAGTATTGTATTTCTGCCCATTCGTTATTTAGTGGACAGTAAAGAAATGGTATAACACAAAACAGCATAGCACGAGGAAGTACACCACGGAGTTGGTGGTCTGAGTGGTCATATGTAGAAGACTCAGTGAGATATTCCAGTTTAGTCCCTGCCCTGCCAGATGTTATTGCTTACTTCAAGCATAGCATTTATATGCCAAAATCTCACATATACAGTAAGTTTCTGTAGTGAGGACTTGCAGCTTCAGATCCTTGGAGAACATGGTTTTCTTTATCTGACTGAAAGAGGTGCCCCAGGCCTCTCTTCAGTCTCTGCAGTTGTAGGTAACGGTTCTGTAGAGACACTGAATGACACTTGACTGCAGGCCTGCAATTAGCACTACTGATGTGAATGAACCGGTTCACAGGTTTAAAATTAAGCACATGTGCCATCATTAACAGGATCAGGACCTGAACTGATAGGCTTGCCAAGGTGAGCATTTCTGCTTCTACCACTGTTTTCTGTCAGCTGAATAACAGGGCTGAAAAATCCTGAATGTGTATGGGAATGCTAAAAGCTACAGTAAGTTGTTAATAACTTAGAAAAGTAATTTACCTCCAATTGAATTATACCTTTAAAACATTGTATGTTGTTTACCACAACTTTAAAATGTCTATTTTTCGTTCTTCTCCTATGTCTTAATTCCTGCTGATTGGGAAGGTGGACAAGATGGCCAGTCTTTATAACATACATGTCCGCACAGGTTGTTTCTGTAATACGGGAGCCTGCCAGATGCATTTGGGTATAAGCAATGAGGACATCCAAAGGAACCTGCAGGTTAGTTTCTGAATGAAATTTCATTATATATTGCCCATGGAAAACAACTAGATTCCATGACCCAGGAGACATCTTCTGGCTATCAGTTATCAATTTCCTAAGTATGGGAGGTTTGAAGAGGAGAAGAAAATCTGGCTCTGTATTAAAAAAAACCCCTAAGTAGGTGTACCATGTCCTGTGGTTTTCAGTCTCTGCAACTTTAAGAATGAAGGTAAGTTTGGTTTGCTTTCTCTGACATTTCAACTCAATTGCCATGTTAAAGAACTAAATGTGCTGAAATTTGACTCATTGAAATGGGTTGTTGAAACAGAATTATTTGATGGACCCAAAGCAGTATGGGTTTCTTGTTTTTATTTCAATGGAAAATATAAAATTATTGTTTCTTGTTCTGATTTGGAATTACATGAAATCCAGGCTTCCTGCAAAACAGAAGTTCCTGGACAATTCATCTCATGTTGTTCCTTAAGTATCCTTAATTGCACTTAATAATGTTCAAGTATTACAGACCTATTGCTTTTGGATGTTACAGTTTCAAAGCCATACACAAATTGGACAAGAAACAATAAATGAGAATACACAGTGAATCTCAGAGATTGGAGTAAATTTAGTTGACATCAACCAAAATTACTGGTGTATTAGATTGTTAGAACATGAATGTAAAGACTGTTTTCTAGATGACTAATATTTTCCATAAATTGCCATTAAAAGATGTGTAGCAGGATGTATTACAATGAAGTAGGGGAGGCTTCAAAGAATCATAGAATATATTGGGTTGGAAGGGACCTTCAAAGGTCATCTAGTCCTGCAGTGAGCAGGGGCATCTTTACCAAAGCAGGTTGCTCAGAGCCCCATCAAGCCTGACCAAGTCTGCCTATTCGTCAGTTTGAAATTACAGTGAATTAATACAGAACAATCCAAAAGTTTATTAATAGATTTCTTCAAAAGAAAAAAAAATTATAATGACTGTATTGATATTACAGCTTCCTTATAATCTCACAGACGCATTTAGATAATTTTTGCAAACAGATTTATATGCAAGATTGTTAGCACAAATTCTTAAAGAGGAAAGCTCCATGTCCTTAGTAGTCTCATGCATAATCTGTCCAAGAGCAGATGAGTGATGGTTGAATTTTCAAGGGGGAGCAGGTTCCCCAAGATACTCTGAGAAAAGAGGTCTACCCTTGTGCTGAAGTGCAAAATGCCAAATGGCCATCTGCAATGCTCTTGGATCAATTTGTATAAGGAGGATTTTGCTAAGAAGGGAATGGCCTCTTACAGGTCTGTATCATGTTAATACAGCTGAACATTTAAATAGGGATAGGCCAAACCAAAACTGATAAAGAGAAAGTGATATGATGAGATGGTGCAGTCAAGCATCATTATTCTGGGAAGTTCTCATCAGTCCTTTGAGATGGATCTGGATGAGTCATTGACAACATTACTGTGTAGGGGAAGGCACCTTTTATCACATTATTTGCACATATACTTCAGTTCTGCCTTTTCCCAGGGTGCTAACTGTATTCCTTCTTCCTTGATGAAGATTTCCACGCATAAAATACCTGTGAGGGAGGGCTTTCTGTCCTCAAGGGGCCCTGGAGAATTGTGAATAGTTTTCTTAGGATGTTAGGTAGAAACTCGTGTGGTTATTTGCACAGCAGAAACCTCTCTCCTCAGTCAGTCAGTCACTATTTGGCAGAAGGGTTACATGTATATTAACATATGCAACCTAATTTTGCAAATGTTGTTTCTGCTCTATTGTCAAGAATAAAAACTACATCACACTACATTAAAATATTTACTACTGTACTGCATGCTTTGACATAGAGGGTTTGGGGTTTTTTTACTTCTGGCATAAATGGTATCTGTGTTCATTGAACTGTGACATTTCTTGCTTAAAAAAGCTTTCGTGCAAATAATCTATTCACACCTCCATTTTTATTTAACAGAAATGCATAAATAAATGAAGTTCTGAGGAAAAAAAAAAAAAAAAAGCTGCTGCACTTACAGGAATAAGGATGCTGACTTAGGACTAAATCTTGTGTCCACTGGTGACATAATGTTAGATGGATGAACAAATGTGGTCTCTAGCTCATCTCACTGGAGGTGATGCCAGCATTCACTGACCCACTACTGAAGGAGAAACTTCTACTGTATAGGAGGGTTTTCCAGAGAATGATGTATGAAAGACATATCAAATGTAGGGCTACCTATGTGGAGGTCACTATTAGGGTATTTGAAGCATTTTTCAACAAAGATTTTTCATGAGTGGCACCCTGTGTTCTTCAAAGGCGGAAATGTTAGGGGAAAGGCTAATTCCTTCCATCCTGAAACAATGTGTTGACTCGGTCAGCAAGACACATTTATTGCATATCCAAATGACACTTTGGATGTTGGAGCTCTAGATTCAAGTCTTTCCTTTGCTAATATCCCAAACCAGTTCTCAGCTGTATAGCTATCCATTTGACTATTTAACACAATCCATGAATAAGCCACTGATAGTATGAAACAGAACTGTTCTGACAGCAAATATCAAGAAAACTGCCCCAGAAAAATCAGCAATTTAGTGGGTTTTTTTCACTTATCTGAATGTAATATTCCAGTTATATCCCAGTGAGCTATGCAAATGAAACTGGAATATACCTGGGGACTGCCCTAGCTAACAGGTGATGGTGAGACATACAAACATTTTCTGATTCCTGACAGATTTTTGGGAAGTCACTCTTGCCTTAGAGTAGAATAGGACAAGCATCTCAAAATTCTTTTCTTCCTAGCTTAAGTAATAAGATAGTTGGGAATTTTTTTTCTCCATTTTCTCTTTGTATTCGTGAGTTAACTTTGTATTTTTGAAAACAGTTTTTTGGATTAGAAGTAAGAGATTTATTAATAAATATGTATAATTAAAGGGAAATAATGTAAAGTTTATCATAATAGCTCTCTGGTTTTCTTCCTATTTCAAACCAGGCTGGTCATGTCTGTGGAGATGATATAGACCTAGTTGATGGGCGTCCTACTGGTTCTGTGAGAATATCCTTTGGCTACATGTCTTCTTTTGAAGATGCACAGACCTTTTTGAAATTCATCATAGCCACCAGACTCTCCAAGACGGACACTGAGATTCCACTCCAGTCCTCTGTTACAAAGCTGACAACAGAGTCTGTCTCAGATGACCACCCTTCCTATAACAATGCAGATAAACTGTCTCAAATACCACACATCTCAGACACAGAACTCAGGAATAATTCATCTGTGACAAAGAAAACTGGCAGCTGGCAGCCACCAGAGGCTGAGGTGGAAAGCATAAGGGCAGCTGTTTCTGAGACTGCAGTACCAACATGTAGAAGAGGTGGCAAGCCCATCACTGTCACCAACATTTACGTCTACCCAATCAAATCCTGCTCTGCATTTGAGGTATATTCTTTGAATTGTTCTTCAACATTCAGCTCAACCTTGTGTTTTTCTTTATCCCTCTCAGACATGTCAACCAGGAATAGCGTGTGCATGAGATAATAGGAAGCAATACGTGGGTACTCGTTTTTCTTTTTCTCCAGTTTCTAGGATTAAGTCTTGCATGCTAAGGTACTTTGAAGGATTTTCAATTAGACTGAAGCTGCAGGATGCAGATGTGTCTTCTGGTCTCCCCTCTCCCTCCCAGCAGACAAATCTGCACATAATATGCAACCTTGAAGAAAATAGTTGGATTTGCAAAACTTGACTAAAATATAATCAAGTAATTAGTATGCTTTTACAGAATGACATGTGATGGACTTGTAGGCATTGATGGGTAGGCAGCAATTGAGAAATAACTTGATTAACAAGTTATAATTGAGAGGAGGCTGATTTACATTACAGAGAAATGTTATCATTAAAAATACATTTGCAACAGAAATATGACATTTAAGTGTTGCTGCACTATTTGAAAGTTCACTCTTTGAAGATTTTAATTGCTTTTTTACCAAGTTAATAATATCATCACCTTAGCTGTGACTTTTTTTTTTTTTTTTTTTTAAATAATGCATGATGTATGGTGTATGGACCACACATGACCTAGAATGTTACTCTGTTTAGTACCATACTGGGAAGTGATTTAATGAATGTCAATATCGTTATAACGTTCCCTATGAAAACTTGCTGGTGTAGGTCACTGTCTCACATCTGAATGTAATTGGGGTCAAATCCAGTGGCAAGTCACCTGCATTTAAAATATGGCTTCTCAATTGATTTGATAATTATTTTTTTTTTTTTTTACTTAATGCAAAAAGAGGCTGAGGAACTAAAGCAGACTGTTAATATGATCAACAAAACATCTGTATTTTTAAATTTGGTTTGGCTTATAATGTCTTTAATTCAGAGGGACAGTTTTGGGCATTAAATGAGACCTGAACAAACAATTTCCACACCTTATTAACCTCACACTAAATAAAATTGTTTAGAAAATAAAAGCAATCCCACATTTCATGTGAAAATGTTTTAACCTTTGAGTGTTGCAGTGATTATAGCTGTATTACAGAAGCCCACTACAGAAGCTGCTGAAATATGTTGTAGCAGTATTCAGGCCGCTTTGGGGTTAAATTCCATTTTTAACATGCAGGCTGGTGTTATGAGATACATCCCACAACATTCAGTGCTAGGAAGGCTTTGATGTGATTGTGCCCAGGAGCAGGTAAGATATACCTCAGCATGAAAGACAGCTTATGTTTCCCCACAAGCCAGGTTTCTTCTTTAGGCTCTGTGAGGGCAAATAACTCTAGGTGATCACAGAATTACAGAATGGTTGAGGTTGGAAGGGATCTCTGAAGGCCATCTAGTCCAATCACCCTGCTCAAGCAGGGACTCTTAGAGCACATGAACAAGGATTTTGTCCAGACTGTTTTTTTAATACCTCCAGGGACTGAGGTTCCACAACCTCCCTGGGCAGCCTGTTCCAGTGCTCAGTCACCCTCACAGTAAAGAATTTCTTCCTTATGTTCAGGTGGAACTTCCTATGCTGCAGTTTATGCCCGTTGCCTCCCATCCCATTGTTGGGTGCCAATGAGAAGAGTCTGGCCCCGTACTCTGGGCACTCTCCCTTTAGATATTTATAAACATTAATCAGATCCTCCCTGGTACTCCCTGGCAGATAGAACTGCAGTTGTATATGGAGGTGGAAAATCCCTGTTTCTCATGCATACTTCTTGTGCCAGACATGTGTTAATGGGCCGAGCGTGAAAGCAGGGTTCATCTTACCTCAGCTTACCCCTCTGAAGTTAGATAGTATTCTGTAAGCACTGAGAGATAAATACCTCCTAATTCATCTTATCCAAAAATAGGCACCTGCAGTAGGAAAAATTAATTGTTCCTGGATATTTCTGTCTCTTTCCATTGGCTATAGGAGGAATCCAAGACAAATTGGATTACACAGCTAACACTCTGATTTGAATAGTTTTAAAATACAGATATTAAAATTGCAACTGTATTATGAGGTTTAGTTTTGTATGCCTAGAATCGATTTGAAGTCGACTGTATTCTGGTTTGATATTTTTTAATAGCAAAGTATCAGCCACATTAGAACCCAGTAAGCTAAGCACTGTTAGAGCCTGTATTGCCAAAGAGTAGTACACAATTAAAAATATACAGGCTTTAGTATATGTTATTGGAAGGAACTGGAAATTCACTATCAATAGCATTTAATTCTTCTCCTTCTCTTCTCAAAGAACATTTTTTTGTGTGTACTTCCACTTAGTTAATAGAAGATACATGAGTACATGTGAAAGAAAGTAGAATTTGACCTAACATACAATGAAAAAGGGCTTTCAATGCATAAGGAGAGCAGGCCAGGAGATGAAGCCAAAAGATTGATTAATTTTCATTATATTCAATATTAAAGTAAATCCTCAAAGAAAATGTGGTTGCTTTCATGATCTTCTTCCTGTCCAACAGGCATTCTTCAGATTTTTGTTCCCAAAGGTCTGAGTGACAGTTCTAGACCTGTTGTACATTTATAACAAGCCTGTGAAAGATCTGTCAATCTCATTGTCTCCCTATAGAAGAGGTGCAAATGGCAACTTAAACCCACCATTTGTAATGAGCTTTAAAAATCAGTTAGTCTCATTCTAAATCAAGCATTGGCTTGATCTCTTCCAGATGGCTAAAAGCAGAATAGAAAGCCAGTGCTGCCAGAACCAACATCATTAACTGCAGAGTGCATCACCCTCCACAAATCTATGTATGTCATTACTGCAAATTCAGCCTGTATCACCTTGAAAGGAGAAAATAACCCAAGCCACATGGCACTGGAGTTTGAAGCAAGACATGCTAGAGAAACCTTACCACAATTAAATGGAATAAAATCCTGAAAATACTTTTGCCTTTTAAAATATTGATTATGCCAGGATTTCTAGGCTTTATGATGAAAAGTTAGAATCCCATACAAAAGTATTCCTTTGCAAGTCTCTTAGTGGTCTTTGTCATACAGACATCACACTTAATGTTATATTATCTCCTTACATTAGTAGACTCATAAACTCCTGAAGTAATAATCATGTAGCTTGCAGTTTCCTTGGTCTTCAGTTAGAAACCAAGAATTGAAATTCAGTTTAATATTTTAAATCTAAAATGCCTTTAGATGCCTTGTAGTTGTTGGAAAGCTAGAAAAATATTTTTCCAATTAAAAATTTGATCTCCTTTTTAATCAGTTATAAGGTAACACTAAGCTAGTTGATATGGAAAGGTAAAAGCAGTTTAGATACTGCGTGGCAATGCATTCACTTATTTTGTATCTGGATTTCTAAGTTCAAGTGCAGACCTCCAGCTGGTATGGTAGGTCAGACCTTTAGCATGTGTTCTGTCCAAAAGCCCACAGAACCACAATATCCCCAGACAGCAGTGAAGGGGCTTTATTCTAAGTACATGATCGCTTGCATTTGCCTAAAATAATAGGTACAGTGGAAAATTCCAGCTAACTGTGTGTGCAGGACCCGACCTGTCTGCCAGTGAAGTCTGCCTGCTGACTTACTGGTTGCAGGGTAGAGGACTTGATTAGTGGAAGGAGGACAAACTCGATGAGGATATGCGTACAAACTCACAGCTGTTTGATCTCCTCTTTAGAGTCACATAATCTCCTCTTCTCCTAAACTTTTGATTTCCCTGCTCTATTCTAAGTGGTTTAGTATGGGAGGTGCTTGACCTCCAGAGAAAATGAGAAAGCAGAGTGCTTTGGCAGCTGGGAGGATGAAGCTTGGCATGATGATCATCAGCTCACTGCAGGTCGATTAGTTCCTGCAGCATGTACATTTTATAAAATGTTTCTGGCCATGGGACAGTTTCTGTTCAATGTTGTTCTATGGGATTTGTACACACAGCACAGGAAGCAGAGGGCAGAATATTCTAACTCGGGTTCTTAAATGCACTTTATTTTCCCTGCAATTATATTATTAAGTGAGGAGAAGCAGAGAAAAGGAGTAACCTCTATTCCAGATTATTTTTCTTTTTCTTTTCCAACATAAAAATGTGTTTTAAACATGCATTTTTAAACATGGATATCTCTCATGTCGATTAATTTTGCATAATTATATTATGCAGTGTGCCCAGTGAAAAAGGTTAGGGCTTTAAACATTAATAATTTTATTATTCGTTCAGTAGATTTCAAAGTATAAAAATTGCATCTCAACACAGAAGACTAATTAGCTTTTAATTCAAAATAAAATGCAAATTTCTACTGATTGGTGGATAAATTATATGTATAATTATATGTAAGACCACTAACATTTTTAAACTTGCATAATTTAAAACCTATTCAGTGATTCCTTTAATGTGTTTGAAAATTGTGTTAGCCTTCATGATGACATTATTGTGAACTAAAGAAAAATGCATCCTAAATTGTTTCATAGAAAATTCTGAAAAAAAAAAAAACAACCAACAAAAAAACCCCAACAAAACATGCTTTTTTAATGAATATTTTTACATTAAAAGAAGAAAAATGGACTAAGGCAGAAAGGATAATACCATGTACTGGCTAAACTGTGCAATGATCCTTACTTATGACTGGTAGAGAAGACCTTATATTGAATTATCAGCCCACCTGCCATGCTGAGAAACAAGGTGTATGCTAGCATCTATCAGTACAACCATGGTGTCCCCGATTTCTTTCTGTCCTCTCACTTCTAATTTGTCTCAGTAGTCAGAGATGGCCAGACAACTTCAAGGAATCAAGTTGGAAGCTGTGTGATACAGGATTGCTTACTGCAACGCACGCTAACCTGTTTTATTTTACATCGCAGTAAGCTTCATTGGTTGCTTTTCTTCTCTATATTTGTTACCTGAATGTAGGTATTTAGTGACATTTGAGTGCCTTTACTGACCTCCTAATGCTGGTCCACCAGGATGTGGGTCATCTTTGGAGCCTGTATCATTTCTGCTAGCCATGGGCAGACATCTCAGATGTCATCCAAGGGAGCCAGGTTGAACCACTCTTCTTATGTCTCAAATTAAAGCAGAGCAGACAGAATTTGCTTGAACTGCTCTAATTCAGTTATTTGCAATCATTTAACAATCCCTTCAACCTCTTTGAAATAATGCCGGGAGGCGATCACAGGTTGCATGGCAAAGTACTAAGACTAGAAATGTTCCCTTCCATGGTCATGTCCAGCATCAGTATTAGCAACAAACCAGCTCTGACTGTTTCTTGATCGTCTGTGACTCTCTGTCCAACACAGTCATTTTGTTGTTGCAACTTTATTTATTAGGGTCCTAGCAACACATGCAAGCCAGTAAGTTGAAAAGTGGAGCAGAAATAGGGCACTTGACAGTGTATAGGGGACATCCATGAGAAGACAGGGACTAAATGCTGGGCATGTGTATGTATGATTCTTGTTACAATGGCAAATAACCAGAGGAAAAGGAAATGTGGGCTGAGGACCTGTAGTCATGTGCTGCATCTCAGAGTGAAACATGGAGTTACTTGCCATTGGTTTGGACCTACCAGGGGTATTTTTAAAAGAAGGTGATGATTATTTACAACTATCTGCTACCTAGTCAGATGAGCTTTCCCTACAATGCCTATCAGCATGTAAGAATTAGCTGAAGCTCTGATTAAAGAGAAAGCATTTTGTTTTGCTCATGAAACCTCTTACCTCCAGTGAAGGGTAAGCAAACACTTAAGCTATTTCCTGAATAAGATTGCTGTCCTGAAGTAGAACCAAAACAACTAAACGTTACGACAGGGAGCTAGGAATTGTTGTCTTAATGCTCTTTTTATATTTTTCTGCTCTTTTAGTTTATTCTGCTCATTATATCTTGCAAATCCTATAAATATCTGTTGGATCCATAGGAAGATGTATTACCAATTAGTGATCTTCTGTTTTGGAAGGGAGATTTGTTAGCTGGAATTTCTTGCAGCTTTCAGATGATCACCAGCTGTTCAAATGCATTTTGTAATTTAATTACACACGATAACAAAAAAATACTGGCCCCTCCAAAGAATAATTTCCAGCAAGGACAAAATATGTTCTTCGGCTGATATTGGAGGTTTTGGGTTTTCTCCTAAAAAGACAGAGAGAAGGTTCACATCATTTAGGTGCTGACAGTTTGAGGTGCTTGGATGTGGTTTCAGATGACACTGTCAGACATAAAGTTTCTCTTTGTGACTGAATTTTTCATTCACACTCATTTAAAAAGCTGCCATTATAAATCCATAAGGTTGATAACAAACATTTATTATCTTTAAATTTTTTCCACGTATTTTCTGCAATACACTTGGTACCACTGTGGCCAAATTATTCAGAGTCCAGCTTTAATGCTTTAAGTTTTTGGTGCCTTCCCTCAGCTTTCTCTAGTCAAGCCTTCAGTGTCAAGCCACTGCTGCAGGCTCCTATAAAACCTGTAAAAGTGTATAAGAATGGGATATTGTGGTTCTGTGGAGTTTTGGATAAAGCACATGCTAAACAAAAATGTGATCTATCCACATTAATTTTTAATTAATCTATCCAGTGCTTCCAGCCATGCTTTTCTTGAGAGCATCAGGCTGTACCTGACATATCTTTTTCTCAATACTTTTTGCTAAAGTCTTTTGCCAGTTAATTTGTGTGAGCTGCACTAAGCTTCTCTACAATAATTCATCAAAGTTCAGCTGTAGTTAACTTTTCTCCATACTCAACTGTGACTATAAAGGATACTTGAGTTGAAGCAATATGCTTAAATGCCCAGCTTATGTTAAAAGAATGGTATTAATATTTTAACATTCTGAAGGAGAAAGCAGTTATTAATATCACCCAAAGGCATTACTAAAATTGCTCTCTTTTTGGATTTCAAGATTACCATCTGTGTAGCATCAGTAACAGATGTTCTTTTCAGCAGAAAAATGTACATGAAAGCAAGGACAATATGCTTGTATAGGCTATTGAATGTAAAGAGTGTTACAGAAGTAATGGAAGAACAGATAGCAAAAAACACAATGTGTTTTGTTGTAAGGGGATCTGGAGAAACTATTATGCTCCTAGCTAAACCAGAAACCTCATTCATAAAGTGGTTACAGTTTTATGAAAAATATGTAAGTTTTTTTCAGAATTTTTAATTTTGAATTTCACATTTTTCTTACTTTTTGTTTGTTTGGTTTTTGCCTTACTTCATACAACTCCCATGAAATGTCCGTGTTTTGTAAATTAAAAGAAAATTGTTGGGGGAAAGGTCCTGAAAATGGATGAGTATAAAACTGAAAGTGGTTTCCAGTGTTGCAGAGGTTGTTTACTCTGTTCTTATATCTCTGTTAAATGAAAGTGTGTGATAATATGTAACAAATTAGAGTAACTCCATTTTGTTTTGTCAGCTTTGTGCAGTGATATCTTTATCTTTGATTTGCATTTAAGGTTTTTCTTATTACAGGCTGACATTGGCTTGCACAAGTTTTCCTGATTTCCAAGTATTTAATTAATGGTTACTTTTCCATCTCTTTTCTTTTCAGCATGAATCTGTTAATGCAGCTAACATTTCCTAAACCTTTATTTCCCCTCCTGATGCTTTTCCAGGTTACAGAATGGCCAGTGGGAAACAAGGGTTTGCTGTATGACCGAAACTGGATGGTTGTAAACCAGAATGGAGTCTGCATGACTCAGAAACAGGAGCCAAGGTTGTGTCTTGTAAATCCCTCAGTTGATCTGAAGAAAAAGGTTATGGTCATCCAGGCACCAGGTTAGTAACCAATATCCTTTTCTTCCCTTCATTATTCATATCAGACTTCTAGAAAGAGGTATCTGCATGCACCCACCAAACTACTTGAATGCTGTGTATGCTTACTGACTTCAGGGACAAATTCTGCTACCAGCTGGGGGCAAGGTAAGCCTAGGCTGTAATATACAGCCCTGGTAGTTTTCTAGCTTGTTGTTGGACCAGGCAGAGAGTAGACACAGACTCCCTGTGTGCAATCAGAGGGTGAATGCTCCAGGAAGGAGTAATGAATTGACAGATGTGGAAATTTACTGACAGGTCTATCGCTCCACATCATGAAGTTCATCAGCCTGAAGTGACTGTTATTGCTGCAAAGGCAAAGGAGTAGGAGTCTAACATCAGACAACCTGGTCAAAGACCTTCCCATTTTATAGCTTTCCTCCTCCTTCTAGCTGTGGAACTAGAGGGGTAGAGCCTTGAGTGGAAATTAGTATGAATTAAAGTAAGGCCCAGATATTATTTAGCTCAGTGAAATACTTGCACTAGCAGGCAATTATTTAATGATTTTTGGGCTTCTCTGGATTCACCCAAACTCTTTTTATTCTCTGCTGAGAGGAAAAAAAGAAAAAAATATGGAAAGCATTACGGAAAGCCCTTTGCTACTTTGGGGTGCAAGTTATTTATTTTGCTAAGAGTGTTGTTAGCACCGAACACTGGAACAGGTTTATATTCCACGAAAGTCATCATTAATGCCAAGTTTGCATGCGTCTGACTGGTGTTCATCATTTCCCTGGGGTCTAACATTTACTCAGCCTGGATGTCTTAACCATTAATAATATATATGTCCACGTTTTAGCAGCTAGAGCAAAACAAGGGAACCTATATTCAGATTTTCACTTTTTACTATAAATCCATATCAGTGGATCTGTAACTACAGTCTCCTTTCTGTTTGTACATTACAGTTGCTGTCCTCTCCAGCTGTCTGAGCACTCTCCATAAAATTAAGTCTGATCAGTCAATTTATCTGGAATAGATTTGTCAAATCTACATTTGGGTACTTTTACTAATCTTGTGTGATTTTTTTGGTGTGTTTCCACTCTTCCCTTTGTAATGTTTCTTTGAAAAGGTATTGTTAATTCATGTAATTTCTATGAGGAGCACCTTGCACCTCAATTTTTTGTGGTACAGTTGCACAGACAGCCTTCTCTCACAACTTTTAAATTACTAAGTGCCTCAGAACTAATTATTTCTAGAAATTCAGTTCCTTTCCATCTCTCTTCCTTTCTGCTGTTACCTCTTGCTTGCAGACACAATGTGAAATCTTGTCCAAACCTTCTCCATTTATCCTTCACATTTTCAGAGGTTCAGCTCTGTTGGGCCTTTTTGATTGCTTCATTCTGCTCTTATAAGTATGTTTTTAATTTTTTTCCTTGCTACTACCACATTGTTCAGACAAGTGCATATCCATTAGTATGTTTGCCTGTCAATAATATCTACACTGACATAATTCAGAGAGTCAGGAAGACGTTTTCTCAGACAAAAAATGACAGTCAAGGAACCCATTTCTCACTGCGATTTACAATCTCTTTCCATAGTTAGTGCCAGGGTGAAATTCACCTTTAAATTCTACATTTTACTTTGTGTCATTTTTGGAGTTTTCATTGTCATTCACCTTCCTTCCTATGAAAGTGAAAACCATTTCCATCCAGAAGTGATTGACCAAGTCTGTGGATCACTTTTCCGCCCCAAAGTGATTGATCAGGTCTCCAGTGTGCTCTAACAAGGTTGGCATTTATTTATAGCCTGCTTTGATACAGACAGTATGTAAGAGTGGAGTAATTTTATTCTTTATATAATGACTCTAGATACCAATGATCTTAGCCCATAAGGTGATCTGGGCCCTCTTTTTATAATAGTCCTGCTATTTTTCACTCTCATTGAGTACTTGCAGCCTGTGGTATTTTTTTAGTGCTTGACAGTGAGATAATGGCTCTCATTTGCCTGGGGAGAGGCAAGCAGAGGTTACTGCTCATAAGAGAGCACAGTGATGGGAATACATACAAACTGACAGGGTAAGACTGAGCAGATAAATCTGTAGGAAGTTGTTACAATATTTATTCTGTTTTCTTTCCTCTTACCTGCAGTCTAAATGCATTATTTGTTTGTTGGTGTTCAATTTTTAATCTTTTTCTTTTATCCCTTCACATACATGGGTCATTGTTATGTCTCCCACTTAAATCATTTCATGGCAGACAAGTTTAATTTAGTAAGTTGACTCTTTCCTTGAAAATCTCGTGTTAATCACTGTTGCTTTTTTCACCGCTCTGCAGTTGCTAATGTAGGACCTGAAGCTGAATGCCACAAGTGTAGCTAGAGTAGCAATCAATGAGGTGAGGAGCAGTAGCCCTC
Source organism: Caprimulgus europaeus (assembly GCA_907165065.1). Next base: position 68,979,779 of record OU015525.1, read on the forward strand.
TGATGAGCCAGGCTGGCTCTTGTGCGGCTCAGGGCCTTCACTGGCCAGGCTAATGGTATTTCAGATTTGTAGCACTCAGCCTGTTGACTGCAGCCACTTCCAGGTCTCCTCCAGCTTTGTTGCTTTGCGAGTTTCTTTCTCCCATTGGATGCCTCCCACCCAAACTGCGGTAGCATCATTAGAGTAGCATGCATCTTTCCAAGAGGAGTTTTGTTTCCTCCAACTCCCCCTCTCCCCATCCTGTCCTCACACTCCCCATGCAGTTCTTGGGTTCTTGGTGTGATGGGGACATTTCTGGTGGTGAGGAGTGGATGAGGGACGTGACCGCGGTGAAAAAATAGAGTGGCAAAACCTTTGAGCTGTACCTTTACTGCACCTTTAGCTCTGCTGAACATGAAACCCAGCAGCTCTCAGGCAGCGGGGTGACAACTGCAGTCAAGCTCGCTGCCTTCCTCCTGCTCCTCTGCAAGGAGGCTGTAACCACTCTGCTTTGTCTACTAGCTTCTCTGCTGTCATCTGTGCTTTTCTCATTGTGAGAGCAGGCTGTGGCGATGATCTCCATGTAGAGCGGGCTTTGCTGTCTGGAGGTGTCTCTCTCCAATAGAGAGAGCCTAAGGCAACCGTGCTGCTGGATTAGGTGCCTCTGGTAAGTGCCTATCCCACATAGCTGAATTATGCAGCATTCTTAAAGGACATTTTGCTGTTACACTATTAGATTATGGTGAAGACTTTATCTGTGCCACTTCTAAAACATAATGACTCTGTTCTCTCTGCCCCTCCAGGCATGTGCTTCCCTCTCCCTCTAGAACTTTTCATTAGTAGAAAATTTGTTTATGGCTATTTTATTTCAATATGGTTTAATAGTCTCTGTCTTCTCTGTCCAACAAAATAAAATTGTCAGCATGATTTAGTGTGACAGTAACTACTTTAATACCTTTTGCTGAATCCTCCATGTGCTGAGACACCGCTTCATGTTCTTCCTTTAACCTCTGTGCGTAGCGTGTCTCTGTAACCTGTCTGACAACCAGCCTTGGATGTGCAGACCCACTGTCTGCGTGATCCGGCTGTGGGATCCTGCCAACCCTGTGGGTAGCAAGGACAGCAGTCTGGGGCTCTAGACAAGGCCAAAAGTGCTTGAAGACTGCAAAATTAGCAGCTTGCATGGCAGCTGGGGTGCAAGGGGGTAGGTGAGAGCAGAGGGAGAGGAAGGGCTTGTGCTTGATCTCTCATTGACTGTACTTTACTTTGGTAGAGGGAGGGATTTTAATTTTGAGAAATTGCGCTTCAGAATTTTGTCAAAATCATTTTCTTTGGCTCTGTGGTTGTTAACAGCCATTTCCTATTGTTTTTGATGTGAAGACTGTAACTAACCCTTGCTATCACAGGACCCACTTTGAGAAAATTGGGGTAACTTTAAACAAGCCTCTGTGGAAAAAGACAACTTCTCGTATCTTGACTGAAGTAATTAATAGTTAGGCTCGCAGCAACTTAAAGGTGGGCAGGAGCAAGTGCCTTTATTTCTAGAAGCCGTACTACTTGAGTGGGAATCCAGGGAAGTTTTCTTGTTGTGCTCCATCAAATACATGAGGGCACAGCTTACACTGGGCTTGTTCCTGACTGGCATAAAAGTAAGCCAACCAGAATTTAGCTGAGAATACATTTCTGTAGAAGATTCGTTTCTGTCTTTCCATTTTTGGTAACAATCAAGATTACTCTTGCGAGGTGGGCATTAGTTTGCCACTGCATAGAGGGAGAAATTAAGTGTTGTGAAGGCCCTTTAAAATATTGGAGTAGAAAGATGCTAGCAAAACTGAGCAACTAATTATACTTTATGGAGCTTCTTGTGCCTTCAAACAGTCATGTGTTACTGCCAATAAAAATAATGGGAATTAAGTGCATACACTGATGAAAGAATATACATGAATAGTTTATATTTCAGTCTATTGAAATAAAAGACCTCTGATTTTTCTCATTGACTGAAAATAGGAGCTGTAAAGACAAGAATATTTTTTTTTTAATATTAGTACTGTGAGCACATCTGCGAATTTTATTATCAAGCAAATGACCATGGAGAATGACAGCGTTTACATTTTAGTAACTGGCAATATTCTGCTTTATTTTTTTGCCTTAAGATAGAATAAAATTGTAATTAACAATGTTCAACGGACCTAAACATCACTCTAAAATGTGTACTGTTCAATAAAAAATTGTTACACTTGCTGGTATATAAAAGCATGGCTTTTTAAAGCTCTGAGACTCTATTTTAAGAGTATGCCTTGCTTAGAAAGTATTTTTAAGAGATATAACAGCTAAGGATTCATACAGGATGAAATCTTTCAAACTCTTTTCCAGAAGGAATGATGCTAATGTTTAATTTTTTCAAAGTACAAGAAGATTAGTCCTAGTTTTTAAGATTATAACATTGACTGCTTTTTCAGGTTGTTGCAAGCAAGTTCAATGCATTTATTACTTACATGTTTTATTTTCTTAAGTGAACCTAAATTATCACCCTCTGTCTTTGCTTCTGAAGTATAGTAACAGCAAGCTAAAAAAGGAGTAGATCTCTTTCTGTATTGAAAAAATTCTGTGGAGCAGAGGTGATAGTTGGGAAATCTGAACTATATTTGATTATTCTTCAGAAGAGGCTAAAACAATTTGATTTCACCATATGACAGAGCTGTTAGAGCTTGATTCTTATTTGTACTATAATAACATAAACAGGAAGTAATGAGTGAAATTGAAACATGCTGTTAAAAAGCTGGGATACAGGAGATCAGTCTTTGCTGGTTTATGTTGCAGTATAATTGAAAAGAGTTGGATTCGTTGCAGCCATGCAGTAAACCTCTTTGTTCATCATTTCAAATTATTGCTTTGTATTGACAAAAGGAAAATAGTACGGCTTTTCTTTTAGTTCTAGTAAGCCACAGTAGCCTTTCCATCTCTTCGGTTCTCTCTGTTCAAGATAAGAAAATGATAGAAGAAACTGTTAATATAGATTATTAGCAGGAATTGCTCACCTGGTTTAAACTTAAGAGATTGATAGATGTGAATAATTCTCTCATTAGTGGGTTCCATACATTTAATCTTTAAATTATTGTAGTTTTATGACACATTATATTTCTTTCCTTGAACAGCCTGTGCTTATTTTTTATCTCCTCCCCAACCCTCATCTTACATCTCTCTGATCACTCCATCCCACCACTCTCAAAAAAAACCCCAAAAAACAACTGATAGTGATTAACCTCATCTCCTGGTTTGCTAGAGAGGGCACAGCAGTGATAAACTTATCCTTTCAACAGAAACCATGGCTGAGGCAGTAATTCTTTGCTAGTTTCATTGCCCAAGATGCACAGAGAATTAAGTTACTCAAAGCTGAAATTGTACATTCCTTAATGCTATGGGTACCAAAGTCCTCTGCAGCCTTTGCTCTTTGAATTATCATTTGGAGCCACCTGCAGGCGGAGAATATAATTCTAGCAAAAAACGGGGTTTTTGTCACGTACCATTTGAGAGGCTGCTGTTATTGTGAACAGGTGCAAAAGTAAGTACTTTTTCATAATCCTACGTTTCTGCATATTTTTTTAAATATTGTTTGCTCTCTGTCGATTTAGGTATGGACCCAATATCTGTATCACTAGAAGAAAATACTGGAAAAGAGGCTGTGATCTGCGAGAGTAAAGTCTGTTCACACAGGTGAGTGAAAGCAGAGAGAAATCAAAGCTGAAAATCACTGCAATGACACTGAGGACATGATTGGATGGACACACAGGGGCAGAAATCCTTAAAAAAGGAGGTGGGGGGATGGAAAGCGATGAATAATCTAGTGGACCAAGAGAAGACAGATTTGGGCAATGTGGCATACCCCGCATGCCTGTTAGAAAATAGTAAAAATTAATAAAAATTAAAAAGAAGAGGAAGGATGGTACAAGAGACTGTGATGACTTGGTACTCACTTGAATAAGGGAGACCTTTGTTTTACTTGCTGCAAGGATTAGAAAAGGCAAGGGTGTCCCCATTTACTTCCAAATACCAACTGAGGACCTCAGCAGGACTCTAGAATTCAGTTCCTTCATTTGACAGTAATGATGCTGGCATCTTTGCCCATTTCATGCTGTGCAGATTCAGAATTGCTAGAACACACTGAGGTTATAAACAGCTTTTCATATTTACAATTCTTTATTTTTGTTTTGACCACCCATGTTGATCGTGTCCCCTTAACAATCTTAGGAAGCTTGCAGGTGAGTATGTGAAATAACATTAAATCTAATCAAGAGACATGTCACTTCAGTGAAATATAACATTTTGCATAAATTAATTTCCTATCAGTCAACTTAAGTATTTATCCATCATATTTTTTAAATACTTCCCCGTCTCATTACGATTTCTGAGTGACAGTGTATCCGCTGACTGCCTAAAGGCCATTTGCATTAGATACTATGTTTCTTTTCACCAAGTCTCTTGCTAAATCCAACTAAAAGAGCCACTTACAGATTTACATCTTCTTTGAACTAAGGTGTGCTAATTCATTGTAACCCTCTACGTTTGCTTCTCTGAGGGTAAAACATAAACAAACCAGCAGAAAACCTGGCCATTTTCCCCACGGAGCCACGCAGGAAATTATCTTCATCTTTTCTACTAGCTTGTCAGATGATGAAGAGGATCTTTTTCTCAGAAGTGTGCTTTCCTCAGGTGGTGGAATTCACCCAAGAGTCATTTGTCTTAACCATCTGTCCCACTTCCCTTAGTGTTGACTCATCCTTAGCCTCCCCATGGTCAGCCCATCTATTACAGGCTGTAAAATAGCCTAGGTTATCTTTCTGTGTGCATATAATTGGCTGCCATACTATGTATTGTAGCTTGTCATTCGTGTCACTGACTGTCATTTTTAACGTATGAAATAGGAAATTTTCATGGGAAAATGCTTAGAGTTCTGGGAAGGAAGAAAAGGATGGAATGACAAAGAAAGGGGAGATGCAAGACAAATTGCACAGAGTGAGCTGTGATTAGCAAATAAACAGGGCAGGAAGTAAGGCAGAACGAGTGGACAACATTGATGAGGCTCTCAGACTGCTCAGAGATCCAACAGCACTGATGCCAGATTCACATGCTTCAACAGGGGAGCCTCTGAGCCCCAAAAATTGAAATAGGAGCAAAACAGGGCTTTGCAGTAGGACAGGAGGTGATTTCTGGTCTGAGCTCTTTCCTACAAAGTGTCTGAGGTGAGCAGTGAGACCCAAAGTCTTTGTTAAAAGGCTGTTATTCAAAATAAACCCTTACTGAAGGCATTTTCCACTTATTGATGCTGCTTTCTGATGCTGTGATTTCTTTCAGTTCTGTTGGCTTAGGTGGTTACTCTGAATTTACACTGATAGCTGAGAAAAGCACATGATGTAGAATCTGTGAGCAATCACATGAGGAAGTTTAATTTCACAGCAGCCACTAAAGTTTAATGAGCCCAGGTTTCCCTTGTGAAACAATTTGTCAGTGTTAGCCTTCCTCTCAGCAAGGGTTGTCTATCAGCACGTGCTGCTTACATTGGAGGGACATCACTTTCTGGTATAATATCTAACAGTGGAGAGATGCAAGTAGAAGCTAGTGATGTTAGGGTCATTGATGTTGTAGAAGACCCTAAGTGCTCAAGGTTGGTGCTCTACTGAAATACTCAGGGACAGAGCCTCCTCTTTGACAGGCCACCATATCAAAGGGATCAAAGGAAGGGTATCAGTGGTAGAAGGTGTCAAAGGCACAGTTAAAAACAAGGTGAACTGAGCCTGTTGTGTGTAAATGTATGTATCATCTCTCTTGGGACCAATATTCAGGCTTCAGCTTTCCTTGTTTCTTGTTCTATAAATTACCTAGCTAGAGGGACCAGCTGTAACGCACTGAAGCTAAATGACATAGTAAGAACATAAGTGGGGAACTCAAGGCAAACAGCAAGTAAAATCTAAGAGAATTAGGCCCTACTTTATAAATTGCCTGACATGTGCCAAATGAAGTGTAACGCTGACAGATGTAAAGAAATACTCAACAAAAATAAACATAAGCAAAAAATTAGTAGAAATTAGCTGCAACAGAAGGACTTTGAATAACACCTTGAAGAGGTGATGATACTTGCTCAGAAAATGGTCTGACAATAAGGAAGAGCAAGAACTACACAGTGACATTTGATGAAATACTAAAAATGCTGTGTGTCTAACTCTGTGACTCAAGATGGTAATCAAATAAAAAAGACAGCAAAACTTTGATCCTGATTTATACAGTATTAAGCCTCAGCAGGCTGCTAGAGGTAATTGGCTTCAGAAGATAATCTAAATACGCCTAGCACTTCTGTTTGGGTAGGAAAAAATATTTGAGGAATTTGTTTTACCTGTAGTCTTACCATGGAAGATTCATACCTTCTCATTACCGGCCTTCTCCCTAACACAGCAACCATCAAGGACACAAGAACTACTCAGCTCAGACTATAGAATCTCATATGGAGTCTTGCCTTTTGGCCTTTGTTTCTTGCCACAGTGCCAGTGGCACTATCTCATAATACCAGAGTTTCATTTCAGATCTAGGATATCCCTGGATAGATGCAGCCATGGTTGGCATCAGTCCAGTCTCAGACTGAGGAGAGGGATGCAGAGCTGCACCATAATCAAAATTCAGAACAACCACTTAAGAGATATATGATCCCTACAGGATTGTAAAATCTCTTTGATTTCACTTGTTCTGGCTTTCTACCTGTGTGGCTCTGCTGAACCTAAAAAAGCATTTTGTAAAGCCAAGCCACTTCTTCTGTCAATTCTAGGGCTTGCCACCTTTTGCTGGGAGAAGGTGTTTTCTTGTTTCGCAGATCAGGTGGTCTCCATGCAGATCAGGTTCTCTAGCTGGACAGGACAAAAAGGTGAGCATAGGACCACTGCTACCCCACTTTCCTTACTACAAGAATCTTGCCTGGATTGGCATGAGAATTTGCATTCCTCTTATCTGTTTATGCCATTTAAAAGACAGATGTCAGTCAGATGTTCTTTTGTAGTCAATGGAGTTAAACACTCCCAGAGTGACAGTCATCCCATCCTAAGGTCTAATATAGATGGGAACCACTTACGTCTTTCCACTATCTGTGAGGGGAAACCATATAACTAATTTAAGATTACTCAGGGCTGAGGAACCTTCATGCTAAATAGAATCACTCCACAGTGGTCTGATCTGTGTGCTTCCTGAACCGAGAAAGGTGATCTCAAAATCCTTCTAGGAGAGATTACATCCAGGTAAAGAAGGCAAATCTATTGCTGGCCTTGCATAACTCACTGGACAGTTTACAAGTAATGGAAAGCATCTTTAGATAGAAAAATACTTGGCCTCTGCTAGTGGAGCCATATTTTTATGTGGAGTGTCTGTACTAACATGAATTAAATTAGGGAATTAACATCATTGTACCTGATGGGATCATTAAAAGTTACATACAGGGTAGCACAGTGGGGCAATCATAAATTCAACTCAGATTAATCCTCTTTGTCTTAGTAAAAAGAATAGACCAGAGAATAACTTTTTCATAATACTGTATTGTAATATTGTAATATGGGCTACCATTTACTGTACTTCAGAGTCAGTGTCTTGAGTGTTATGATTATTTATTCCTTTATTCCACAGTAATTTTCCATATAAAACGAAATTAGATCTTATGAATATTAACTTCAAGCCTAACAGAGTAAATTTGAAGGAAATCAGGAGATGAAACACACCTCTGTTTTATCCCTCATCAGAGAGTACAGATTCTGTATTTTGTATTGGAAGAAGCAGAATAAACATCTTCTTAATTCATCTTCAGTTTTGCAAATTAATGTTTGAGCAATCAAATTTTTCTAAGTCCCTCTTTTCTCATAATAGGGTAAAAACATATGACTGTGGAGAAAAAATTGCTGGCTGGTTCTCTTTGTTTCTTGGTCGTCCATGTCGCTTGATAAGACAAAGTTCAGACATGAAAAGCCAATCACATCAGAAAAATGCAAAAGGTATGCTGTCATTCTTAAAATTATTTGTGATTCCTTGCTTAGTAAGCATCAGGCTCATGGACTACATACTGACTATATAATTACCCAGATAAAGGGTGAAAGACTCATTCAATATTGTTCTATTAGGTTTCAAAGGGTACGTTTATACCCAAACTGTGTTTATGCTGCCCTTCTACTCATTGCATTTGATAAAAATGTGCAGATACACCACTCTGGGGTTTTTTTATCATCACAACCATGATTTTGTCTAGAAACTCAATGATAATTTTGAAAAATGATAATGAAAAATCTATAAACAAAGACTTTATTCTCAGACTACATTTCATTATAAAAAAGGATCAAATGGAAAGAGTGTCAAAAATCCATACGTATTGCTCTTGTAAATTGCTTTACAAATTTGGTAAAATCTCAGCTCTATCTCAGTTTCTAAATGCATTGCATCATTATCATTTACAGGTTTGAGGGGATTCTTGGAATCTTTCTTTACTGTCTGGAGCTGAATGAATAGTTTTTTTAATGAGAATGATAAGACATCAAAGGAAAGATGGTGTGAAATTACTAATATAATCTTCCTGATTTTTAACAATAATTTTAGAATGTTGGATTCATTTTTCTAGGTTTGGCATCTGCTACAAACATCTCACTGTCTCTTGTGAATGAAGCACAATACCTCCTGATAAATGTAGCAAGCATTCTGCAGCTGAAAGAACATATTTCTGCAAGGTAAGATTCTTCTGTTTCCAAATGTCTCTCAGTGGTCTTGGATTCCAGAGTCTTGCCATAAGATGCCAATACACCTGTTTTATCTGGAAATTTAGATATAGTTACTTTTCAATGTTCAACAAATATATAGGTACTGAACTGGTATAATTATTCCTGTATGACTTATCAAAATTTGGATTACATGTTTAAACATAATCTTTCTGCCAGATATCTTTAGGAAAACTTAAACAAAATCCTTGTCAAGCGATTTGGTGACAGGAGACTATTGGGAGCCAGCTAACTTCTATTTGTGGGAAGAACGAGGATAATTAGGTTTTCTCAACATAAATAATCTGGCAGGTGAAAATACATCTTGCTACTTGCTGAACTATTTATTTCCTGTGGGAAGGATTAAGATTTATAGCAAACATTCAGAACAGAAATATTTTAAAGCTACTTGCAGGACTGGATTAATTTTATTTCTTAATTGAATTTGTCTTTACTTGTACAAAAGTAGGAAATACAAGCAGCAAATGAAACATTGAGCCAGCCCACAGTTCAAAGATAAGGAACCTATTACCAACTACATTTTCCTATGCTGACAATAGAAAGTTGCTGTTCCTTGAATATAAGTAGGACAGGCTGAAATTCCACAGAAAATCTGCCCTTAGTACCTCCATCATAGCTGTGCACCCCACAGCCCCAGCATTTGTCTCTGAGCCCCATTTTCCTGTCTCACCAAACTTCCCTTCCTCTGCTTGGAGTCACCTTCTCTGCTCTTAGTCACCCACCAAATATGCCCCCTGCACTGAAATTCCTCTTCTGAGCAGAGGAGGAATATATGTATATGTGTAGCTTCAGGATTTAAAACCAGTGACTGAATGAAGCATCACTACAGACCACTGGAGCTTGCACTGCCTGAAGGTTTTTTTTCTTGAGGAGAAGACAGTTGGGCAATTTTAGCATATCATCCTCTGGGAAAAATGCCTGGAAAAGGTTTGAATCAGTCCATCTCCCAGCTGTTTTGACTACCCTTTCTCAGTGATAGTTATTGCCTTCTTTTGGGGCTTGACTGGCTCAATTACATATCCTTGGGAGAACAAGACTTGCAGGCATCTCTTACTCAGACTGGGCTTTTTCCCATGGTGAGACCCAGTGAGGAACCTTCCGGACACAGGATCTGAGGACAAAGAAGAGGAGTAAGGCACCGTAAGGCACCAGAGGGAGCAGCAAGTGAGGATGGAGGAGGACAGGGAACTTTGCCAAACATGCAATGTCACTGATCCACTGATTACGCCTAGTAGCTTCCAGTACAACTAAGCTTGTAATCTTTTCTTCAAAGGAAACTTCGGATGTGACTGCAGCTGCCACGATGCCCGAGAAGCATCTTGCTTCCCGCACTGCAGCACAAGTTGGAAAACTCTTCCTTATTTTGCCAAGCAGTGCTTTCTCAAGGTGCTGGGGAAATGAATTCAGCATAGATATACAGCATCATCATTTTGCACTGTTACTAAATTGTGGTGTACAAACTTTCCAAATACTGTGCAATGTACATTCAAGAATCTGCATATGTGGGTCTTTATTAAATGTTTTTTTCTTTTTTATAAAGTATTATTTAACTTCTTGGCATGTGGGTTTGTTTTAGTTTAATGGAAACCTCCTAAGATTTCTAACACAATTTTAATCTTAATTGAATTTTAACAATTTCTCTTTGTTTGTATCTTCTGTAAGTAAAAATTAATCTTCCAGTTTGCACTTGGCTCTTGAGAGGCAATCTAAAACAGAAACAGCAATTTAATTAAAAATTAGAATGTAACATGCTGTTAGAGAGCTATATGTATATTGAGGCATCCGCCTCTCTGGTGTTGCCTTTACAGGTCACCTCCATGAACATCCCCATGGCCTGGCCTTATGGTCAAATGTTCTTGCTACAAGTATGCCTCTGAAGGTGCAACTACTCATTTTCAAGTTTGCCTGTTAAATATATGTAATGTGTTCTGGGTTGCAGGGCCCAGTACTGTGAAAACTCCAAAGTACCCAGGCTGGCTTTGAAAAAATACACCAATTTTCACAAGTCCTGGCTGAGATTTGCAAGATGAAGGTGCCTGTCACTCCATCCAGCTGATGCATGTTTGGGTGGGGGGAGCAAATGAAGTGCATTTACTCAGACACATGCTGCTAGGTGATTAGAAGCAGTTCTGAGGCCTGGGAATAGGTGCAGGAGAGGTAAAGTGAGCCTGAGCAGGTTCAAGGCAGAGACGAGGAGTAAGTGACATTGCATACTTGGAGGATCAGCAGCAAGGGATAAAACAGTAGAAACTAGAAATAGTTTTCAGCAGCTGGCTCAGGACACAGCAGGTACAGCTCTGAGGTTACTGGGGCTTTTGATGCCCCCACCAGTACCAGCTGGGGTGGCAAGCAATGATATTTCACAAAATGCATTCACAACTGGAGGCTACACAGGATCCAAGCCCCAGGAGCCCACAGCAAAGCTAGGAGGCACAACAGCGTAACGGAACTTTTTCAAGACTAACTGCTATTTTCCTCCCTGTCTGAGCATTGGCATAGTTTACACTTTCTGTTGGCTCCTGTCTCCTTCATTCATTATGAATTGTGTCTCAGCCATGGGATTGTTTATAGGATCTCAAGGGAAAACCTGCAGCCCTTCAGCTTCCCATCCCACTTTGTACCCCCAGGCTGGTGGAGCCCTTGTGAACAGCGAAGGCTCGGTGGAGCAGAGCTTCTGTGGTTTGACTGAAAGTCTACACAGGCAGTTTATTCTTATGCATATTTGTCTGCTACAGAATAACATCCAGACTACTTTAAATAAAATCAGGCTCTTTTTTTCACCTAACAGGCCTCTTCTGCTGAGACTGCTTGATGCGAACAGTTTTCCCTGTGCTTTGATTTTGCATGTTTTTCCTAATTTTAATTAAGACACATTTTAAACTGTATATCCTTACTTTAAAAAAATATTCTTTTTCCAGGACAGAAACTCCTCTTGTTGCTACTTACCCAGGTTTCTGCCTCTGCTCTAGGGTGTCATATCCCAAAACTCTCACACCACAGCTGATGGAATATCAAAAGTTGTTCATGTCCATAATAGCTGATGCAAAAAGAAATGTTCTTCCCCATTAACAATGGCACTGGGAGAACTCCCTTGCAAATTTTAGGGCTTTTTTGTTTTTTGTTTTCTGGTACTGGTTGGGTTCTCCTTTAGAAGGAGAGTGAAGAATGAATTCAAAGGTACAGCCAGATTTCTGATATTTGTATTCAATCTGCTGCTCTGTCTGTCTCATATATGTTCTCTGCACTGACACAAATCTACGCTCTGGCAGTTCAAATGCTTGTAAAGTGGTGGAGATACCACCACACAGATTAATTTTTTTCAAAACACTTATCATTTGGTGCAATCTGCTGAATCCCAAAGGCAAATAATAATATGAGCAATACACTCTCTCTCATAAAATGCCTTTACTGGCCTTTTTCACCTTCAGCATCTGCTGGTTTTGTCCCTTTTGCCCCTGCAGCACATGCAGAATAAGTTTCTATTTGCCTTCTTTTTAGAAGCATTTAGCAAGTCAAATAATTGCTAACTGAAAAGATCTTTTCATTTGTTACCGTTAGCCTTACATTGATAACTAATAAGAATTCTCTCATATGCATTATTCACAATTGTGATTTCATACCTAGTTCACAGTTCCAGGTTACACCTCTAAAGAAGCCACTTAAAGGATTACAAATTACAGTTGAAGGTTTACAAATTACCATTGTGCTATTTTCATAGCCTTTGTAATGAAACTTCATCCAGGTTATTCTGGAGAAACATTTGTTGAGTCTTATTAGCCACTAGATTCTTACAGCACAAGTATCTAGTGCAGAACTAGTTCATAAACCTTATGTTTTTCTTTTTCTCTACCAACTCTGTGAGACAGATTGGAAGAGCCTTTGGAAATAGAGGAATTACTCCAACGTTTCCGTGCCAACATTGTCATCAGTGCACCAGAGTCCTTTGAAGAAGAAGAGTGGGCTGAGATTTCAATAGGTGCTCTGCAATTCCAGGTTCGAACTCACCTCCCTTCTCCCAGTCCTAGTCAATCACCAAGTATTTTGACCCCTGGAGACAGCAATTCTTGCAAGACTTTGACTGAAACATGGATGCCACAGTTTGTGCAGATGAAATTTATGAAGTGTGTAAAAAATCAAAGATGCTGTGACCTGTGGCAAACATGCTTCAATATAATTGAGAGGTTTTGAAATATTTCTGCACACCTTTTTTTTAATTTCATAATTCATAAAATTTCCCACCTCTCTCCAACTGAATGGAAAAATAATAACTGTTTTGAGGCAGTCTGCAGCAAATATTTAACCAGTATGTCAGGAGAGAATACTGGTTGCTGTTAAACATAATAGTCCAAAAGTAAGCTCTGATTGCTGCACATCAAGCAACTGACTGCCAAAAGACTGGACATGAATACAAGGGAACAATCCCTGTCTATTGACCTCTGTTGTATACATTTTGTCTTAATCTCCATTCAAGATATGTTTCTAAGTCGAGCTTGGTAGGGTTTTTTCATATGTTATGCTTCATATCATATCTAACAACATAAGGTGCTTTTTAGTGTAAGGAAAATGCTGAAGAGTTAGGTTTTGTTGGCAAATACATTATTTTGAGAAAAACTTCAACAAAGGATTCATGAAGAAGATACACATGAAACCTAAGGGAATGATGCACACATATTATGTGTTCTATTGGATTTGTCTGGTCCTTAGATGTGAAATATTTATTTGAAAATGCATTACCTAAGTTGTAAAAGTGCCTTACTCGTTGTTTTCTTAGGGATGATAGTGAAAGTCTGAATAGCAGACATCAGATCTAGAAGCTGTGGTAGACATGACTCCTATTTCTTGCTGGTCAGCATACTGTAAGAAATGGAGAGGCCATTTTTTTAGTAAGGGTGGAAATTATGGCTTATATGCTCTCATATATACTTTGATCAGTAAGCTGTAATATGAGTTACAGACAAATTTCTTTATGTAGGAGATGAGGACAAAATACTTGGTGTATAGCTTGTTGGAGGCTGGAGTTGCAGGTAGGGATCTCGGCTCCAGATCCTGTTGTGGACAATACCGTAAAACTACAGAATAAAAAGGCATTCCTGTTTCTATTGAAATAATTTAGGAATGCAAGCTGAAAATAGAAAGGCTTATGCAACTTGCGTGGTCTTTTCCAGTCTCTGCTAGGTCCTTATTCAGATACTGATGTAGTAACAGTAGAAATTATGTTAATTAATGGTACTTGATGCCAGGAAAATGGTAGAAGCAGCTGTTGAACAAAGCAAAGCAGGGAAAAAAATTTCTTTCTCTGTCTTATGTTCTTGTTCTTTTAATAAAATATTAAAGCTGTGGAAAATAATTTTCTGAAAAAGCTGAGAAAAATGTATGGTTTTGATGATTACACTGAAAAGTTGAACAAGCAGTTCTACATGTACCTCAAAGGACTGATATTTCACTTCAGATCAGCATATAAAAATGTTTGCAAAGTCAGGTTTAATTATTTGCCCTATTTGAAATTTATGATACATTTTACAAAAGTCAAACATGTGTATTGAGATACAGTTAAGACAGTTTCTATAATTTACAGCTTTGCTAAAGTTAGGGTTGCAATATTAAGGGAAACTAGAATATGTCTTCCTTCTTAATTCTAATACTTTATAAGGTAAGAAGAAATTCATTGCAGGTTTGTTTTTTTTTTTTCCCTAAAAGCACACCTTTGTATGATGTTACAGCAGACGTTCTTATTATTCCTTCTGATTATATATACTTGTGAAAATTCACATCTTGCATTCTGTTTATCTACAATTGCTATGCCTGTAAGAAAGAATGAGGGCTATTGTGTATTTCAGCTGCACTGAAATACTGTAAAACAAAGCCTGTTGGTTTAACTCCAAGAAAATCCTCCTTGGGTTAAATGCTGAGGTACTAGCTTAATTTTATATTCAGTTCCCCTTTGGGCAAGTAGCCCTGCCACTCCATAGATGAAGTGAAGCCACCAGGCAATACAAATATGTAAATGCTTTTGATTTCTCAGATTCTGTCTTTGGGAAAGTTTTCCCGGAAAAAAAAAAAAAAAAAAAAAAAAAAAAGAATTCAAAAATCAGTGAGACCTTCACAAGTTGAAATGTAGGTACACTTGAAAATGTACCTACATTAGGTGAACAGGCCTGACCTCTTACATAACTAAAGCATAAAAGAACACAGGAAAAGTATATGAAAGATACGTTTTTAAGATATTATGGTGGTCAGAAACTCGTACTGTTCTGTGTTGTAATGCTTTGATATACAGCTGTGAACCTTCTTTAACTGAAATTTCAGGTTGTGGGTCCATGTAGCAGATGTCAAATAATCTGCATTGATCAACAGTCTGGGGAACGAAACAAAGAATTTCTGCAGTCTCTGTCTGCTGCCAGAGGCAGAAAGGTCAGTACAATACTCCAAAATAGCTGTATAGAAAGACGTAGTGACTTAATTGCATGCATAGTGAAATATCTGCTGAGAGAATATTCACGATTAAGTTGTTATGCTAATCATTCCCATTTGTTTTTTCAGTAAAAAGAGGATGTACTTACAACCCAGATATGACATGGTTTATTTCTGTAAAATACTCAACAGGTTTTTTGTTCAGAAATCAACTATTATTATGCATTATTTTTTTTGCTGTGCTTGCTTTTATTCAGTATGTAATGCTTTACAATGTGTTTATTTTGGTCTTAAAAAACACGAGCTGATGTGCTGATGTCATTCAAAAAGAGAAATCTTCAGAAAAATCAGAAAGTGTTTGAAATGATACAGTTAGCTCGTAAGACTAATGTTTATTCTTACTGTGAGAAACTACTTAGCAGGAAAAGCAGAGCAGATGTGAATATAGTCAAAGTGGAGAGTAATTGAAGAGAGTAAGAAAGTGACTGGAGCTTAAGTGTGAAATACAGGCCTTCATTTGGAGTCCTTCTGCTTGCTAATGTTGCATTACTTCTTGGAATTGAGAGTGCTCAGATGATTGCTAGACAGCTTGGCATACCAAAAGCTCACAAATCTCCTCCTTGTTTAGCTGAAAATCCTTACTCTAAATTCATTGCTTCCTATTTATTAAACTTCTGTGGTAAAATTTCGTTAGCCAGTCGGAGCTCAGAAGCCTCGCCAATACCAGCCAAACACCAGAGACTGGGCACAGCACAGAAGCAGAACAATAACAAATAGGTTGAAAATTGTTCACCCAAACAATGCACAACAAGTTACAGATAATGCATTCTTTGTTTGGGAAAAAAAAATAATAAAATTATTCATCTCAGCAACTCATTACACAAACAAACAGCCTTTTTCAATGAATGTTATCCTTGGTGAATAGCTCTGCTCCATCCCTGAGACAGGCACCTGGTGCAGAGTGAAATGGGGGAGAGGGGAGCAGGCAGGGGCTGCCTGTCTAGGCACAGCTTCCTGCTGACCTGAGATGATTTGGGGATGCACAGCAGGCTCATCCAGATTGCCACAGCACGCATGCCTTTGTGGGATGAGCTCCTGGCCATGGTGGGTAGTCTGAGGACAAAAGTGCTCTCCAGGTAATGGTGAGCCACAGCTGGAGCATCTGGGACACTTCAGAGTGTATTTTGGCACTCTGGGCCATGATGCTGCCTAGCTGCACATGGGGTGTAGTATGTGGAGGATTTTCTCTACCCATGTGGGTTTTCCTGGACTATAACTTGAATACTCTGTAGAGGGAAAGCACTCTATTCAGGGACCTTCTCAAATGGCAACAAAACCTTACCCAAGACAAATTCTCAGGAGAGGGAAAGCGTCTTCTGCATGTTTCCTGCAGCAAAGATGAGCTGCTCTTTCATTCTGATTAGCTCAGCAATGCAAAGATTTTCTTGATAAAAGAAGCAAGTAACTCGTTCAAACAGAACTAAGGCAGAGGGCAATCCAGCCTCTTGAGAACAACCTGACGCCAGATAAAAGATGCGTGGCAAGGCCAGGCACTGCGCAGCACACTGCTGCTTTTCACAGCAGGAGAGGGCTCTGCTTCCGGCCGCTGCACAACCATAGTCATGCTGCAAAGAACTGAGCCTTCAGCTTTTTTTATTTTTCCCAACCTTCAGCGCTGCTGGCAGATGGGATCTTGTGAGCGTGCCCTGCTCTGCATAAGGCCAAGTCTTCTGGGTTAGCTTGACAGCTGAAAGAGGTAGTTTGAACTGGTAGTTTTGCTTGAACTGCTCTGAGAAGACCTCAGAGCCCATCCCTCCTGGAAGTCATCTGTGGGGTGATGGTCACCAGCTGGTTATCAGTGAGTAGCACCCAAGGACTATGGTGTTTTCAGTGTGCTAAGCAGACCTAGCAGAGAACATTGACCCAAACCTTTCACAGTTCACAGTGGGGAGGGAGAAAGAACATGGAGTTCCTGTGACTGTTAAATTGCAGAGTTAATCCTTTGGTGACTCATGTCTCTAGCATGCACTTTTCTGTTAAGGAGTCATCTAGCAGACTTTTTTCTTTTTTTATCAGATACAGATTCAGTGAAGGAATTTAGCAGTGTTTGTTCTGAGCTGTCAATACAATTCAAACTACAAAAAACCAAACGCAGCAAAATAAGATTTAAACTAATTTCCCAATACAAGGGGAACTGAAATTTTTGAAAGGCTGTTGTAGTTGGTCAGTTTCTAAAACATTAAAGATACTGCACATAGGAATGGAGAGAAAACCCTGAATGCTTAACAAAAGAGCCAGATGTCAATATTTACCATTTTGTTTTGTTTTTCCAAGAATATCGACCTGGAAAAATACATCAAACATTATAAGACTGGTAGCGCAAATGACAGCACTGCCAGTGATGAGCTAAATAAAGTAAGGCTTGTAAGAGGTGGTTCCGTGTTTAATTCTGAAATCATATTTTTCTCTATCCCTCTGAGACTCAGAACCTGGTGCTCCAAGTTGAAATATTGAGGCTTTGCATAAATGGATTGCAGCTGAAAATCAGAACCAGCAACTATAATTAATCACACAAGCAATTTGCATGTTTCTGGATAATGTAAAGCATGGTGCTAAAGCCTAGCCAGCTATTTTTATGAAACCTTTTGTCACATTTTTTGAAATAAAACACAAACATCTCTACAAAGTGAACTTGAGCTCTGCTGCCATCAGTTCTGAGGAAACACTCATTAGTGATTCCTTCTGTAATTTTTGATTGAAAAGGAAAAATGAGCTCTCCTTCTGTGACACAGGTCTCTGTTAGCTGCAGGAGACGATGAAAGACTAGGTAACTACATTAAGCAAATAGCATTAAAATAGCCACACGGTGTTTCACATGCATCACCACCTGATGCAAAACACACATAGGCAGAAAGGAGAGAACATTCATTGAATTCTTGCCTGCCTTGTGTGTTTTGCAGATGCAGTTTAATGCTAACAATAGCAGAAGCCCTGTGGGTAGATTTGCAGCAGTGCTATAAGCTGGGACATGCTGTCAGGGTAGCAAAGGGAATTGCATTAGCATTCTGCCCCGGCATAAGTGTATGGATAGTGGTACATCAAGGGAAATCCAATATGTTTGCACATGCCCTCATACACTATAAGGCTTGTGTTTTTTCCTGCGGGCTGTTGATCCTCCTTTACATATCTTATTGTTCCTTGGGAGAGCTTTTTTCCCTGCAGAATTAGACACCCTGCCTTTGGATTGCTTACTGAAATGTTAGCAAGGATAGCAAATGACTTCTCTTATCTGATGCGTCATTATCTTAATTTTCATAGTAATGCAGGGCTTTACACTATGCAGTGCTTTTCATCCGAAGATCTGGAACATTTGCAAACAGTAATTGATGTAGTTAAAAGACTTCTGAAATAATGTGATTCCCTTTTCTCATTGGTGGCTGCACTGGCAAATGCATTTATTTAAGGTAGACAAAAGAAAAATCAACATGTTGAAAGTGAGTACTTCCAATCTCCTATTTTTTAAGGCTTTGCTAATAAGTTCTGGTGAATCCACAGCTAATAAAACATCCTTACATTAAATATATATATATATATATATATATATATATATATATATATATATATATATATATATATATTTGTCTTTAATAATTCCATCTCCCAAACCTTTGCATGGGGGGCAGGTTATGTTATTGTATGAATAAAATGAGCAGACTTGAACAGGTAAATTAATCTATTGGGAGAAAGCAGCTGAGAGCTACATTCAGGGGCATAATCCAGAACTCATCCATCCAAAGCTTGTTTAGCATGCAGTATCACTTAGGTGCTTGTTACACATTCTAGCAGGGCATTTTCCCTACCAAGTACTAGTCTGAATTAACTGATTGCTTTGGAGCTGTAGCTTGAAGGCATCTCATCTCAGCCTTTGTCAAATGTAGCACCTCAGGTTTCTATCTTACAAAAGGAGATACTGCACCCAGGATATTTCTGTGTCAGTGAATATCTAAGCAGTGCATATTACTGTTGATCCAGTAAGTGTACTTGAAACAACATGCAAGAATGACAGCATTTTATAGCTCCTCCTTTCAGTGTGATGACTATCATATGATTCACTGTTGGCAAGAATGAATACATTTTATCTATTTCTCCCAGTAGTGAAGTGTTATGCTTTTCACTAATCAAGAAGCTTTACATTTCTTGTCCCTGTGAAGTTTGAGTGATGGGAAGAGCCCCTACTGCCATCAGAAGACTGAGCAGATAAAGCCACAGAACTCACCGTCCAGCACTCCTTGCCCAGTTCTTGGTGTATTCTGAGGAGGTTATATGCAGAATAAAATGCCCTTGAAGTCAGGAAAAGATAGCAAGAGCAGAGGGAGATTATGCAGTTCATTGTAAGAACTCTGCAGGCTGTAATCTCTGCGTCTGAAAGCCTCATTTTTCAACAGTGAAATGTGAGAAGGGCAAATTTCTACATTTTGTCTTTCTCTTGAAACAGAGCTGAAATGGCAGGATGCACAGCTTTTGTGGTTGCTTGTGGGGGGTGCTATTATCAGTATTTGCTGAGCCAATACTTGTAATAATTGAAAAAAAAAAGGAAAATTACTTAAAAGATATTAAATCCACTACTGGTAATCACAAACTAAATTTTGGTCTTAGGAACATTCACAAGAGAAAGAGGTCAGCAATTCCAAGCAGATATTAGTACTAAAATATATATACCATCACCTTCAAAACTCCTTAGGCATCACCCAGTCTCAGCACTGAAAAAAATACTATGAGACTTTAGATGCCAACTCAGAGTAGGGAAATATTAAAGACTGGTATTCAAATAGTATTTGAGAACTCACACATGCCTTTTCTTAAATAATTCTGAATCATTCAAAGTGCTTCAAGAAAAAATTCTTGCTAAATGATTCACAACAATAGAAAAATTTGTAAATTAAATTCTCCAGAGTGGACAGTCTGCCCAGATTTATTTTAGTCTAATTTTAAGATAAATCAAGGTGTCAACACAGTAAATATAAATAAAAACTTATCGTGTATCAAATAAGTTCATTTACATGAATGAGTTATAAGTTATAAAATTCCTTCCTCTGTGAAATGTACTGTAGCATGGGCTAATATTGATTTTACAGTATTTGTTTTATGATTTTCTGATTTTTTTTAAAGAACAAAATTATGGCAACTGTCATTTTTGCACTAGGGTATAGGAAGTAAATCCAGGTTATTAAACACAAGGCTGAAAAACACACTTATGCCAATAGAGAAACCACAGCTTGTCAACAAATATGAGAAAAGCAAGAATGGAAAAATAATACTATGTACTTTAATATTTTAAATGAAAGAGTTACTAATTTAACCATTTTAGCATCATGGTTGATCCAACACTGTCACTGTGTGAGAGGATTGGGATCTTTCTGTGCTGCAGTCATTCCTCAGCATTAAATACTAGAACACTGAACCATAAGGATCTACCCTGTGTCCACCAATGTTGACACCATTATAGTCACAGGTATCCAAAAAGGGTCATTAATAGGTGTGGTGCCTTGACCCACAGTAGGACCATGCGATCCTGCACTCAGTCCCCACACCCAGTGAGATGGGAAGGGAATCACAACAAAGGGGGCACAGGATTGGGAATGAAGGACAGAGAGGATTCACTCACTGGTTATGGTCACGGGCAAAACAGACTCAACTTGGGGAAGAAAAATCAATTTAATTAATTACCATTCATCCGAGTAGCACAGTGAGACAGAACAACCACATCTTACAGCACCTTCCCCCACCCCTCCCTTCTTCCCAGGCTCAAATCACTTTGCTCCCGATGTCTCTACCTTCCCCTGCAGTGGCACAGGGGACAGGGAATGGGGGTTCAGTCAGTTCACCTCTGCTGCGCTTCCCAGCATTAAAAAGTCCGGGAACAAAGTGTTCCAACACAAGCTTCCCATGGAGTCATGGACCTCTTTGGGCTCAGCTTCCACTCCAGCATGGGGACATCACTGGGCTGCGGATGGGCCTCCAGTCCAGTGGACCTCCTCGCCCCCCGGCTCTGGCACTGAGCAACTCTAGGATCTCAATTCAGTCACACTTGCCCTCAGGCTCAGCTTTTCTGCTCCAGGGTGCAGTCCTCCATGGCCTACACATGGGTATCTGCTCTGCCATTGAACCTCCATGGGCTGCAGGGACCTCCTTTGCCTTCTCCTACTCCATGGGGTTGAACTGGGTGTCTGAGGTTCTCTGTCCTTCCCTTCCTCCTCCTTCCTCCTGGCAGCGAAGCTATCTCTTTGTTTAGGTCGATGGTCACCTTTTGTTCAGGTCAATGGTCTCTCCTCCAGGTTCTCTCCACCTTCTTCTTTTCAGGACAGTCCTTCCCCTCATGAATATGTATTTGCAGAGGTGTTTCTGTTTTGTTAATTGGCTCAGCCTGGGCTGGGGAGGTAGGCCTTGGAGTCAGGTGAGCTTTTCATTCTCACAAGGTAGACCCTTCCCCCACTACTAAAAATGGCCCCCCATACACACACACACAAACCAAACACATTCCACCCCTCACCTATGTGAATCACGTATCTGTGGATTTTAATTTAAAAAATTTACATTCATCACACAATCTTCACTCACATAAATGAAAAAAACTTCCCCACACCAAAAATAAAAAGAAACATCATCATAGTACCAAACAAAAATAGACAGTTTGCACACAATCCACACCTCATCCCTTCACCACAATTACGACGTCTCAAAATCCTCATGATAATTTTGTTAGTTCAGTTCATGTTTTGCCTGTTACCTCTTCCAGTTAATATCCTCATCTCAAAATCCTCATGGCCCATGTTGGGTGCCAAAAACTGTGGTGGTTACAGCCCCCTCCCCACACACACACACAAGCCCAACACAATAGGACAGACCTCATCAGGTCCAACTCATACACCATATATGTGAAATACCAGTGAGATGAAGGAATAGCAGAAGTAGCCAAAAAAACTCTGCTTGGGAGCTGTTTTTCTTTTTAATGTTTAGGATTGCAAATGGACCCAAATTCAGAGACTGAGGCCATATTTGGATAGATCTCTGCTTTAGAGCATCCCTTTTACTTGGGACTAGGTCTCAGCCTTACCTCTTGCTAATTCTTCAAAGACTAAAAGCTGTTTCGTGTTAACTCATAACTGTATCTTTATTTAATTATACAGTGCAAGAACAGGAGAAAACATACTGACTGCCTTCATATTTAGTCGGTCAAATATGTGCCCTTAAATTCAGTTAACAATATTTTTTAATTTATTGCTATTCCTTTTACCAAGTATATTTTTCTAAACCTGCTGTAAATGTAATTCCCTCAGTTTCAGGATCATCAATCCAAACAATAGCAGTAAATGTAATCAGGAAATGGAGAAGGAGAATAGAGTTTTGTTTTTACAAATTATTTTTTCAGAAAAACCAAATGAATTTCATTTGCTTATTTATTGGCTTTACACATTAGAGTGACTGGTACATTTTGACTGTAGCCTACCGAAACAAAATACTTCTAATTGAAACCTGTAAAAAAAGACAAGAAAAATAGTACTGGATTTCCAATGTCCTCAATTTGAAGAACAAAGACATTCTGAATTCTACAAATCAATTATCAATTTAACATGGTCTTCAACATCACTTCATTTCTTATTTTACATATTTCTTTAACTATTATCTAGTCATTTAGAAAATATTATCATGAGATTGCAAGTCTGTTTCTAAATACTCCACTGCTGGAAAACAAAACCACGAAAACACACCAGTCTCTTACTGTGACATTCCTGGATCACACCCAGCTGTTCCCAGCTACAACTGTAACGTTCAATGTGCTTAAGATTGAGATGTCACATAAGAGTGCAGACAGTCAGATCAGGTTTTCAGTGCCTGCGAGGGTTGTGTAGCCAGTGGATGAAGTGGTTATTCTGTTCCTCTTTTCTGTATTATTCCATATCACAAGGACACATATATAAGTATTTCTAATATTTATGTAGGATGGCTTCACAAGTGATGACAGATAACAAGTGGTAGTCTTAATACAAGAAACTTTGCGAATATTTTCTGTAAAATATACTAAAATATTCATAAAAACGGATGAAGGGAAATTCACAAAGGCTAGATAGAACAAAGTTCTGTTAATAAAGTGAATAATTCATGGTAGAATATGCAAGACTTTTTTTCACTGTGTGAACATACATGCATTCTCGTGCTGCCTAGCCTTTATTTGTGATAATGCATTAGCTGTATTTGTCAAGAAGCCAGAACAGTCATTAAATGACAAGACTTTGAGGGAGTGTAAATTACATATATGATACTATGGAACTCATGATGAAATACTATGTTATTTATCCACTTACTTAAGGTAGTCTTCTTGAATAGCAAGGGGTTAGCTTTTGTTTACCAGTCTATTATAGTTAATTAGTTTAAAATGTTCTTAACTACATGGAGATAATACATACCTCCTTATTCTTAAAGCAGTATTGTTTTTCTAAACATATCTGGGTTGTGAGATCCTCTATAGATCTGATTACTTTAACACGAGTTGCATCTCAATTAATATTTTGCTTTTTTCAGACAAACTTTGGCATATACCTGATGAACCAACCCTTGCGCTCATCCTTTCCAGATATTTTATCAGTTGGGTCTCAAGTACTTCCAGTGCTGAAGGAGAACACAGAAATTCAGCCCCCAACATCTGGTGAAGAAAAATGTTCAGGATAGGTTCGCTGGTGAAGATGAGATTTATAAGCAACACCAGGGAAAAGTCAGTAGTCAGTTATTAAAAAAAAAAAAAAAAAAAAGAAAAAAAAAGAAAAGAAAAGGAAAAAACTTCCACTCATTTGCTTCTGGTTTAAGTCTTTTAATTTTCTGTTTGCTGTAAATGTTATCAGATGGCAGAACCCTTGATAATTACAGCTCACCTACATGTTTTTGCTTGTGATTAGGTTACAGCAGCCATAACTCTATTGTGCCCAATTGCTTCAGGATGCAACAGGTTTGATCAAGTTTTACTGGTGGATGACTCCCGAAACAAGCCCAACACTGTTGTCAGAAACCCACATCTCAGTGGAGAAAAGTAAACACAACAATACACAACTACTTCCTTATGTTGCTTTGTTAAAACCAGAATTGGGAGAGAGGATGCAGGACATATTTTAGAAGCAATGTGGGTGGGAAGGGAACAGTGGGAGAGTGGCATTTCCATTCAGCTTTTCAAAATGAAACAGAAGGTGATGTGTAGACAGTCTGAAAGCACCAAAGAGGGAATTGTTATTGAGAAATCTGTGTCTCCTTCTTCAGAAGTGGAGTGTGAGGATGCCAAGATGGCACAAAGATCAATGAAGATTCAGTATGCTGTTTGCAAAACAGATTCCCTGTGAAGCAATGTCAACCATTTGATCTTGACTTCTTTCTCTCATTCTCATTCGCTGCTTTCCCGTCTGATTTATTTTATGTGATGACTTCCTACACACTTGTTTCTTTACATATTTGTGGATGTTGACACTTTTTTTTTTTCCTAATTGGAGATTTTTCAAGTAATACAATCATGTTTACTATGCAAACTTTGTTTATCCTCGGTGGTCTCTAATGGCGACTTAAGGGAACTCTTGAAAGTTTGGATGCTTCTCCATCCCAAACAGGTCAAAGTATTCTTTTTTTCTTACTCTTTGTGTATTTGATAATGTCCTTCTTAGGAGCCTTTTCAGTTCTTTACTCTCCTAAATATGACTCATGCTTTGTGATTTCTGAGAGCAAATGTCAAACCTAGAATTTAGTCTGAAATATAAATTATTGTGAAAATTAAAAAAAAAATAAAAATAAAGCCACACAGCAAAAAAGCACATTGGAAGTCAATGTAATGCAAGACTGAATACACTGAGGACAGGTGTTTCATGACCCCCAGCATGTGTCCAGCCAGTCACAGGGCAATTTCATGCTTCCAGGAAGTCCTTCTCAAAGAGGAAATTCTCCTAAATTGGCTGCTCTGTTGCCATTTGGAAAGTGAAATTTTTACCCTGTTAAAAGCACAGTTAGAACTTTCATCCAGTGTGATTTAGGTCTTCCTTGGGGCAATTTTGGCTCAAACTGTGTGAAAGTGCTTCTGGCTGAAGCAATCTTTGAGTTGTTTGAGTTTATCCCCGGAGGGGAGCAGGTGGCTTTGTGAAAGAATTGGTCAAACAGTCATTCTGAAAGGGGAGCAACTACCGCGGAGCGGTACAGTGGGAAAAGGGAAGCACATGGCCCAGCGTGTGAATCAGAATTCAAAGATGGTCTTTTTTCTTTATCTTCTTTTCTCTTTTTTTTAACTGTTTTCTTCTTTTTGTGTGTGTGCTCTTTTGAAGAACTGGTTTTACTCACTTCAGGTGGAACAGACTCTTATTAGTCTCTCAACAGAGCTTTGTAATGGAAATGAGAAGACACATTATCTGTTCCTTACAACCTGCCATAAAATACATGGAAAGAGAGAGGTGTTTCATATGTATGTAAACTGAGGATCAGTTTTGAGAGACGTACTTTCCACTTCAGAGCCCAAGCACTGCTCCTTGATGTCTGCTTTGAAAAGCAGGGGTTTTATCTGTCTAATAGTCAGTTATCTGATGATGTAATGAGTTGGCTTTTTGGAACCTTGAAAAGCAGTTTCCTGCTATCTAAATCTCTTAATTGTTTCATTCTCTGCCTTTCTGTTATGAAGAATGCTGTTTTGTTGGATAAAAAGCCAGCAAAACTCTGGCAAATGTAATATGAGTAGACCTGCTGTATGCTGACCTTCAGGTGATCTCTGGTGCTTTACTCTGTCCTCTTCACCTCACAAGTATGTCATTTGTTTAAAATGGCACAGAAGTTAGAAAAGGAAATTGAAAGCAAACCTCAGCAAGCTCTGTTTCACTTGTTATTTAATTTGCCACAAAATAAGTCACTTTAGTACGCAGTGACTTGACAAATACTGTTTGTGAATAGCCTTAATGCAATGTATGATAACTAAGAATGAGAGGATTTGAACTTTGAAAATGTCATGCTTGGTCATTTTGACCTAATATTTACAGGCAATTACACTTTCTTTCCATGTGGCTTAGTAATGTTAGATCAAGAATAATTTTGTCATTTTACAGAGGGGAAAAAAAGATTTCCTCTGATGTATGAACATAGTCATTAGTGTATTCAGTGCATTTCCCAGAAGGAACATCCTCGTGCTACAGTGATAGGAAATGTCACAACGCTTCAGATTGATGGAAGAGACATAAGGAATCTTTAATCTCAGCGAAGAATAATATTTCCCTTCTAGTAAGTGGAGTGTTCCCGCCAGTATTGATACATCTTCCAATCAAGGTAGACAAATTCTTCTTAGTGCCAATACTCTGTGGATAATCTTGAGGTAGGAAGAGGCAGTTTTAAATGACATGTGCTGTAAGTTTGTAGAAAGAACATCCCTCCCATAATGTAAAAAACAAAAATCAAGAAAGCAGAAACTTAGCATAATGTAAACCCAGGTAATGCAGGAGTGAAAAGGGCATAAACTCTTTGAAACATTATATATATAACATAGAAAGATTATATGTTCTATAAGGAGTGACTTATCCATCTTCAGAGTATATAGAAAAAAGACCATTTCATATGAATGCAGGCTCTTTCACCTAAGTACTCCCATTGCTGCAAAATAAATATGTGGACTAATTGCACTAATGCCTACCTTATATGGATAAGAAATGTACTTAAGACAGTATTTCCAGAGTGCTGTATGTAGAAAGTCCTCTATCTATTTGAAAACTAAGTCCGTATTTCCTTACAATGAATTATTCAGACACATTCCATTTTCTGTGAGACTTAATACCTTCTCAAATAGCAAGGCAAAAATGGTGATTATTACAAGCTCTAATAATAGCCAGGAGATTGAAATCACAGAACAGAAATTAGCATTTTTAGGAGAAGCCTCAGGACTCTGTGTTCTCTGATATGACTAAGATATTTCAGATACAGATTATGATTTCTATCCTTTCAATGGCATCCTTCAAAATATGGTCAAAATTTTAGGTCACTCTTCTGTCAAAATTATAAACAAATCAAAAGGAAGGACTGCATAAAAAATGTGATTGTTATTCATAAATTGCAGAGATTATGCTATGTATTTCTTCTTCAGTGTGGTTTTTAACTTTCTTGGAAATGAATCCAATAAATTATATGTTGTGCTTTATGTGTCTACTGGTGGTGGTTGCATTCTTGACCTTAGAGCTCATGAGATGCTAAGTTCTGCTTGGAAGTATTGCCGGGATCACAAGGCAAGTATGTGGCTGAGGACTGAAGGGATGTCTCATCACTGCTGGAATTCACAGGTAAGGTGTTCCTCCAGCTATTGTGCTGACAGCCTCCGTCTGTCTAGTCAGCATGCCAAATCAGTTGCACACTCAGCTTGGGCCCTGCACAAGTTGTGCTAATAATCACAGATTTCCTTTAAAATATGTCCACAGGCAGTTCTGTTGGAGCCATCTCTGTTATCCAGAGGTTGGAGCCCTCACCAAGGGTGTTGGAGAAGAGAAGGTTCATTTCCCTCTCCTTTGCCTGGAGGGATCCAACACGGTCTTTCTCCACTGCCTCACCCATCAGTCAGTAGGCAAAGCTGGGGACTTTAACAGAACTGGGTGTGCCTAGGAATCACAGGGAGGGCTTGTCCCTCCCTTCTCTTGAGGTTTACACAGAAATGATCTGTGATTTGCTGGGCCATGGAGAGAGGGACATGGGCGCAGTGAGACAGGATCTGCACGTGACTCCAAGCTACTCATTCATGCTCTTCTGAATAAACTGAGGCTGGGAGGGAAAGAAAAGCATGACTCTGTAACCCAACAGGTAGGTCACTCCTATGGAGGTGAAAGATGTGGGTATGTCCCTGTGTCTCTGATTATACAGCTGTCATGAGGCAGCTACTAGGACAAAATGTAGACACAGCCCCTGGAGAAGGGAGGAGAAGGCAGAGTGCTCCTCTCTGCTGAGCAGGTGAGACAATGGGTTACAGAGGCTTGTCTCCTTCCTCCAGCCACCAGAGTTTAAGTACAAAGTGGAACTTCAGCAAGAATAGAGGATAATTCATCAAGCATGTTTTGGAATAAGCCATTAGGGGAAACATGAGTTTGAGTCCTCAAATGCAGACAGGGAAATGGACTCACTTTCTGTCTTCTTGCTGGGTGCACCAGCTGCAAGGCCAGCGTGAAAAGGAAAAAATGTGGGAGGGAAAGAAAAGCAGCATCTCCTACAGTCAAAGTTTAAAAGAAAGTAGTGATATACATGCCTTTGCCACCCACTGTGTAATATTTATTTTTTTTTAGGAAAGAAAGGATGTAGGCATCCTCATGCTCATAAATCAGATTCAGAGAACTCAAGAGTAAGTCATCGACAGAGAGGTGCCTCTTGAGCAAGGTGCCATTTAAGAGGCCTCTCTTCCCTTCCTTTCATGTCAAATAGCTTACTTTGTTGCTCACTCAGTCTGATGGCAGCTGTGGGTCCCTTCCAGTAGACAAGAAAATAGGCAGGTGCCCTGCATAAGGAGCAAAGTGATTCACTTAGGAATGTGGACAGGGAGAGATGTTAGGGAGTTTTGACATGGGGTATGCTTAAGCATCACTGCCATGTGCAGAGGTACATCAGAGACCTCTGTCTAATAATCCCAGAAATATGTGTCACAGAACAAGTTAGTTATTTTTCTACTGGCACTGTGAAGGCGTCTTGTAAGGGTGATACTCAAGAATTGTGCTGTAAGAGAACAGACCATGGCAAGGGCAGGATGGGGGAAGGGGACAAACAAATAATACATGTAGCATTTGCCACTGAAAATTTCTGAGGGGTTTCTTGAATACCCACCAGGTAAGATGAAATATGAGAACTTAGGGAATTTGATTTATTATAGCAGTTTCATGGCAAATTTGAAATTACATTGATCTCAAATGAAGAGCCTCTTGCCTTGCATGGCTCATGCATAGCCTATAATTAGGTGCATTTCTATGTTAAACCCAGTTTCTTATGTGAGCTGATCTATTCCAGGCTTGCAACCAAAACTTGTCAACACACTGTAAATCTGGACATCAATGGAAGCTTCTCCTAGATAACCAGTATATTCCATCTTTGAGCCCTTCTCATAGTTTTTGCTGGTTTTCAGATGTAAGTGTCCCATTTGGGTTAAAGTACTCGGGCCAGGATTGTTAATGCAGAGGTGGTTCTTCAGTCCAGAAGTGAAATCAGCTTTTGGTTTCTGAAAGGTCTGTCTTTTCCATGAGGCTGTGTTTGAAACACCAGCCATGATCTAATGTCAAATCTGTTGTTTTCTGGTACTTATAATAGATGAATCAGAGCTGTTGAAAAGTTTGAGTTACTATTTCCCAAATCAAAACAACACTAGAAGCTCTGCACTGCTGAACCCGTCTGTTCACTTCTACAAAGGAAGAAGAGCCTCTGAGGTACCCATCATTCATGGATGTAATTCCCGGTGAGACATATATTAGCTATTTGTAATTTCACTGGTTTAGCCAAAGGCTTTGGGCCATTGCTTATCTTATCCTCAGAGCCTTTTTATTTACTGTCATATTCAAAAACTTTCTTCCAGCAAACCTTTCAATACTGAAATGAAATTGAATTTGTCCTGTGTAAAAAGTTTGTCTTTATTCTGTTTTAAGGAACAAGAATGCAAGATTTCTGTGTTTGATTTGCCATCCAAATCACAATATAATGATTTAATACACTTGAAAAGAAGAGGTTCTTGTCGGAGTTGCTTTATCTGTCAGTCAGTACTTGAAAAAAGCTACAGTGTTCCTCAGTAAAGTCTGGTCAATTAGAAAAAAAGACCTAAGCTACAGGAGCTGGGCACAACTTGCAAACACTCGTTGTCTAGAAGAGTTTACATCTACTCATATATATATATATATAAAGGCACATGAAGTCTAAATAGTCTAAATTATTTTATTTTTAGTCTTGGAAATACTTAGAAGGCGGCATGCACAGTTTTTCTGAGGGAGCACAGGATGTGGCACCCCATCTTCTGTATCAGACCCACAGTGGTACCGCTGACAACCAAACAGCTGGTGTCCCTGCAAACACAATGAGCCCTGACACAGGTAAAAGTGCAGGATAAAGTGAGTCATGCAGCTTTATACCTTCTCTCTTTCATCATCCTCTAAGGAGCAGTTTACAACAGGTACCCTGTTTGATCTCTGAGCACAGAACCAGGACCAGGGGGCCCATGTCCCTGTCCAGGCATTGTGTGACCTGGTTCCACTGTGCCCTCCCTCAAAATTTGTCCTAGGGACACAGTTCGAAAACTACCACTGCTGTCCTGTGCTGTAGCACAGGGTTGTCTATTGTGGCCAGAGACTCTTAGAACAATTAAAAGCCAATAGACATTGCTAATTTAGCTTGCTAAGCTGGGAGAGCTTTTCGTTAACAAGTCATGCATGGTTTTATCTGAGGGAAGTACTTTATCAAGTTCTCATACTATTTTATGTTGTTTTGTACTGGTATCATGGAGTTCTTTGGTATTCATTCAATCTCACATGTTTTTCCCGGTGGCATGGCATGATAATTTGGAGCTATTTACATGCAAAGTGAAGAATATGTTGAGGAGGAGAGAACCTGACATTTCACTGAATGGGTAACCTGAAACAATTGGTTGAATTAGTCAAGCAAGATTGAGAGCTGTGTGTATCAGAGGCAGGCATGAAACATTATGAAAAATGCAAGTGGATTCCTACCAGACCTTTTTTCTAAGAGTAAAACCAATACAAGCCAGCAATCATGTGTTTAAGAAGCTATATATGATCAAAATGAGACTGTCAGATATTGCAATTAGCATGTTTATCTGCACTTATATTAAATAAATATTATGCTTCAAATAAGAACATTTGGATTGGGAGGGTCATTCTAACCCCTGTTGTATTGCTTCTAATTTTGTCCACCAGCCCCAAAATACTGATGGGTAAAATATTTTTTTTAATTATAATTCTCATTTTGTAAGGGGAATTTAGCTCTGAAAAAGCCTAAACAAGACACAGCTTTCTGAGTTGAAAGACTACAAGTTAGCCGTATAGTGCTATTACACAATCAGTCACTTGGAAAAATGGCCATGACATTTGTCAAAGAGAAGAAAATCCAGAGTGATTCAGCAGTTAGAGGGGAGGATACAGTCAGGCATCACATTATGAGTGGAGAGGGATGTCTGCTGGAAGACAATTCCCTTACCATATGCACACGTACGTCTCAGAAACTGTCCTTATTAGGAAATTTTCTTAAGCATGTGTTGTTATTTTTCTGAAGTCCCTAGTGATAAGCTTTATGCCACATGAACAGGTAGAGATTGAGAGACAAAGTGATATCAGATGGTAAATGCCAGAACACAGCGAAATAATGGATTTTTTTAAATTATTAAATGATGGAATACTTTTGCTGTCTACAGCATTCTCTATAGGCAAAGAAACCCCATCAAAATTCAGTTTGGAAAGAATATGAAGATAAAAATAAAAGTGAATAATGAAACTAAATAAAATTACCTAAGCCTTCTAGAATACATTAATACAAATAAAAGCAATTTCTAGGTTTGTGAAGCTCCATACCATAGTTTATCCTACCAATTCTTGTTATTGCAGCCCACTAACTGCTGGATCCTGGATAGAAGTCACTGAAATAATATTGTTGTCAGCTTATCCTTGAAAAAGAGACTCAAGCTGGATATGGACATGAT
Organism: Caprimulgus europaeus; assembly: GCA_907165065.1. The sequence goes on from OU015525.1 coordinate 69,011,681, forward strand.
GATAAAGCTACTAATCCAAGTAATTACATGACAAAGTAATCCTTAAAATCATGGACCTTAAAATTATATCTGGATGTAGAGTTGGGAGGGGGAGGCTTCAGGAAGGGACACACTTTTTTTCAGAAAGAGGAAATTTCTGACTTTAGTCTTGCAAAGAAAAGCTGAAAAGCTTTCCAGCTGTAGCAAGACTTACTGGTTCAGAAACATCATGATTTTTGACCTCTTGATACTGGCATTATTTTGATATACACTCAGCCTTTCTTAACCTGGATTTTCTGTGAAAGTAATAACTACAGCTGTCAGAAAGATGATGTGTGATCATGAATGGCAGAAGAGGTGAAACCTCTTAAGAGGCTCTCAGTAGAACAAGAGACTGTGACTCCCTGGTGCCCTTAGGGCAATAGGAGCCATGAGTCCAGGAATCCAGCTGGAAATGCAGCTACAAATTCATTAGTGGACTTGGGAATTGGGAAATGCTGCCTTAAAAGTGAGCTGTCCCATCCAACTTTCAGTTATTTCTCATTTCTATCTAAAAGTATAGCTGCATGAACACCAGTAGCCATCAGACTACAATGACGTGCACTTCACTGTGATTCCATTTTAATGATAAATGAGCTAATCAGCCAAAAAGTACATTGCAATGCAATAGCAACTTAATAAGATTTAAAAAATCAGTATGATGGGCTTTACATGAATTTATTCATGTGAAATCTTGTTTCAGTGCTATTAACATTCATTATTTTCTGGTTAGCCTGTTGGCTATTGAGTTGTCAATGTCAGGGAAACTGTGTTTGAAGGGACTTCTGAAGGTTCCCAACCTTCAGGGCTGGATTATCTTTCTCAGGGTTATATCTAGTTGAGTTTTGAATATCTCCAACAACCTTTCTGGGCAACCTCTTCCTGTGCTTTTCCACCCTCCTGGTGAAGAAATCTTTCTTTTGATCCTCTCAGAAATTCAGCTTCTGACTGTTGCCTCTTGCACTTTCACTGTGCACCTTTGAGAAGACTCTGTTCTTCTCTCTATCCCCCACCCATAGGTAGTTGTACACTCTGCCCTTAACTTTCTCTTCTCCAGGCTGAAGAAACCCAGTCTCTCCTCATACATCATTCTCTTCCTCAGTCTCTCCTCATACATCATGTGATGTGATGTGATTCTCAAACCTTCCTCTTCACTGAGAACTATGATGAGTGCCTTCAAATATCCTTTGCCGAATGCTAGAAGATTTAAACCAAAGAACCCAACAAATTGACCCCTGAGCTGCAGGGCTGAAAGAGGTTCTCTATCTGCTTTTCTGGTGAGTGAGTGAGAAGGATCATGCATTTCATGCAGGTACCATTTCTCTGGCAAGCTGGGTCAAAATGTTACGTTATTTTAAGAGTGGATTCATCAGTTTAGAGACTTGGCTGTGTTACATCTACTTTTGCTCCTCAAGGACTGGCTCTGAATTTAATTTTAAATGAAACCTTACACTGAATTCAGAGTATAAGTCTATTACCATTGATTTAGTGGCTGACTCCCTTTTTACTCAATCAAGGAAAAGGTTGTTTTTCTAGTTTCAGGGAGGAGGGGAGTGTTTAATACATTCGTTGCAAAGCTGGAATGTGGTTGAAGTCTTGTTCTGAGTTAAGTCAGCAGCAGAATTAAACTGCTGTGTAAACTCCTGTCTCCTCTAGAAGGTTAGAGGTAATCATATTTGCTTCCCTCAGTATGGTCTAAATGAATCTTCACAATATTCAGAAAGCTGCTGTGTGACTGAAGCATTTCCATTTCTGTACGCCCAGATCTGGATACTAAACAAATTTGATTTTCTAGAAGTATGCGCTGAACACTCAATAAAAATTGGGTTGATTGAACAATCAAATATCTGTGCAGCCCAAGTACTTCTGAAAGTTTAAACAAAGTTGTACCATTTCCTCATTTACTAAATTAACTGCATCCAAAAGCAGTTAATCAGCTTTTTTACCACCAGCAGACAAAGGGAGTTGACAGCTGTTGACAACTGTATCTTTGTGTTTCTCTCTTTAGCATATACAGTGTAAAAAATGTGAATCAGAACAGGTCAATGAGATTTTCAAGCAATCACAGGAATGAAATAAGGGCTGAAAAATTGAGCATCCTCATTTTTCTCTCCCTGGAACCTGACATGCTTATTTGTCCTAGTGCAACCTATATATAAAAAATATAATCACATGGGAGAAGAGAATCCTCCCTCAGTATGGTTCTGAAATCCCTGTGCTCAGGTGATGAATAACCTAAATAAATTCCAAGGTGATGAAGAACCAGAATCAGTAGGATGGTTTAATGGGGAAGAAGTTGTAGGGCCAAAAATCTTTGCTGAGACTGCAAAGCTCAAAATAGTTTCCAACTTTTTGTTTCTCTTTTCTGTTGTGAAGTATTACAAGGGATGGGCTAATGTTGCTAGCACGGGAGCTGAGGTTTGTGAATCTGAAAATACAGTAGAGTATGCTTGCAGCCAAGTCTTTTATAACCAGACAGGTCGTTAGTAAGTCAGTCAACATTTCTTGCCTTTATGGGCTCTTCTTTCCTTTGATGAAATATCCTCCTATGTATACTATCTAGCTGAACTACAGAGGAACTGCAATAAGCTGGGCTCTTCCAGCAGATGACTTGGAACATTCCCAAGAATTCAGTATTTGCAGTGAAATGCAATTGATCTCAAGGATGAATGTGAGCTCAGTATATTAGAGAAGGATAGCAAAATGCAGGGAGGAAAGTCCTTGAGAAGTTATCATATCAGTCCCTCAGTCCTAGGCCAGCACCAAATATATCTGCACTACTCCTGACAGGTGAGGAAGGGATCAAAAAGGATCCCTAATTCTCTCATTATGCAGCCCCAGCCGGTTGCAGCGTAGGGGAGGGCTGGACGGGGCAGATCCCTGGGGCTGGGCAGGGACAGTGGGGATCCCTGGGAGGCTGCTGAGGGCAGCTGAGGGGTATATGTGCCCTCAAGGCCTGAGCCCAGGGAGAACTGCTCTTTAAAACACACAAAACTCTCTGCGTGACAGTCAGGATCATTTTCTATCTGGGCCGGAAAGCAGCAATAATCACTTTTAGGACCAAAGCAGTCGGTGCTGCTGCACAAGCCTGAGTGCCGCAGTCAGTCAGTTCTGCTGCTTTTCTCCCTGTGTTTTTCTGTCTGCCAAGTAACTGATGTGGGCCAAGGACCAAGGCAATTGCTGTTTTCTTGCTCTTTCAAGAAATAGCTCAACTTGGAAACTTTTGTCATGCGTGTGCTGACACAGCCGTGCACGCAAGCTATTGCCGACGTTGTGTTCGGAGGATTATGCACATGCAGGTTACTGTCCAAAGGGAACCTCTGGACGAAAACTTTTTGTTAGTCTGATCAACTAGATCTTATAATCACCACCAAGTTGCTGAGAGATTTCTATTACCATGTCCCCTGTACTTGTAATTTCTCAGATGAAGGCTCATCCTTTATCAACAGAGCTTTGGCTGTTCTTAACATTTCCAAAGGGGAATATAAAAAGGAAAATTCTTGTCAAACAGATATTTACCACCTCTGATTGATGCTCTTGCAAGAGATAATGTCACCTGAAGGGGATCAATTAGCAGCGTTTCTCTTTCTTTCATCATAAATCTCAGTAAAGCAGGAAATAGTATGAAACTTGAAAGAAAGATAAATGAGTATCATTAAGAGGAGTGAGGTATGACGATTAAACAATAGGGTACAGCAGGGTGGGTAACGTATCAGGCCAGCACTCAGCTGGGGACGACTCATCTAGTTGTCACCAGCTTCCCAGCCCAAAGGAGTGGTAATTCAGAAGTTAAACATAGGTCCTGAGGTACACCATTGCAGTGCTAAAAATTACGATTCAGAGGATTAACCACACTGATCCCTATAAAAGAACTCAGAAGAATCCCTGAATTGGTGAGCTCGTAATTAGCCTGAGGGATGACAGCTCATGATCAGTCGTGCTTGTCCCTGGTGTAAGCCGGCAGCATCTCATTGACTTCCACCAAGATGTGACTCTTCTGATACCACTGTGCCCATGAAAAAGCAAAACCACAGTGAACATTTTTCTATTTTTAATTTCTGTAAATGGCGAAACTCCTTTTGACTTCAAAAGAAGCAGGACAGAGCTATTTGCTTAATTATACCAAGTCCTTCCTACCAAATGTAATGGAAATTAATGTGAAGCTCTGTTTATTGTTTTACTCTGCTGTGCCTGAAGCTGGAAGGAGATATTGCTTTCCATACAGTGAAATGAGAGTGGTACTCACTCTTCTCATAATCTCTTTGAAGCATCTGCGCTCGAGGTGGAAGCTAAGGTCTGAAATTGAGGTATTTTAACAAAGAGTGTCAATGACCTTGTGCCTAGCGCTGAGCCTAGACAAATAATTGCACCGTGGTGTTGTATGCCGGTGCTTACCTAACGCGCGCTTATGCAAGAGAAAGCAGCTGGGAGTGGCTTTGCATGTTTGATGAGCATGAGTAGCACAGCAACCATGACTGGATTGCACATATCCAGGGCAGCTTGCTTTCACCTGAAGAGCAGTAGATCTGATTTTCCTTGGCCTTGCTGCCTGGACACTCATGATTGCCCGACGGTCACCGTCCTTCCACTCCATCCCGCATGTGCTGGTCCAGGGTTGGAAATCCCATCGGTTTTACTAAGCGAGACACATGCAGCTGCTCCATCCTACTTGGGGACTGCAACGTGCCTGTGGGATTTTACCAGACCACAGCTGTACCATCTTACCCTTGCTTTATCGACCGCATTTTTCAGGCAGCTCCAACACCTTGTGGCCTGGATCCCTTTCTGTTCCTATGATCCCTGTTGAAGCAATTGCCCCATGACCTGCTATTTCATCTGCAGCTCTTGTTTCCTAGCCTCTGCCCTATCCACCCAGGTATGGAGTCTGGTCAGAGTCTCCAGGGCTGACAGCCGCAGAGGTGAGCAGAATGCTGAGGCTGGTGCAAGTTGGCAGCAAGCCCCATGGAGAGTGTGCCGGGCTGTGCAGTAGGGCACTTCACAGCCCTATTCTCCATAGAGTAACCTGTTTCGAGGTTAGGTTACTCAGAGCTGAAATATTAGTAGTTAAAGATCTTAGCTAAGATCTATAAATTCCATGTAGTCCAGGCTCCATGCTGTTACAGATCTGGCTCTGAGGGCTGCTTATGTGCTTTTTTTTTTCTCTGCTGTTTGAGATAAAAAACACACACAGGTGATGGGACTTACTTATTTTCATTTATCCACAGGTGAATGAGGCAAGATATCCTTGTCCTTTAACTTTCTTCATCTTCCTGTGGAGAGCAGAGGACGATGTCCTTGTCACTGAAATCAGGAAATAAACTTCTTAACACCAATGTCATCTTAAGAAGCAGCACCTCCTAATTACAGCACTCTTTGCACGGGGGATTGCTCCACCTATCGTGCATACTGACTTGTTTCTTTACAAAGGCTTTATACTTTTGAAACATGCATATTCATTAGTTTTCTAAGAAGTTATTAATATATTCATTATATTTCCATGAACTCATTAATATATATAAATGTCTCTTTTGCATACGCAATTCCTCTCTCTGGTGGTCATCATGGTCTTCTGGTGGTCATTGATAGTCTTCATCACTGTGCCCTTTGGTTGTACTTTTCCTTTGCGCATGCTCAGTTCTTTCCTGGGCCTGTCTCCAACACTTCTGTCTACCTTTTGTCCTAAGGAGTTGTCTCAACACGTTCTCTTGTCACATCCCAGTGATCAGTAAAACAAAGACTCTTAATGCTTCTATGAACACCAAGGTAATATATTTAGATTTCTGAAATTCTATGATGAAGATACATTGTTCTTAACTTCAGTACTAAGTTAATTATTAGAACAGGCCTGGGACTTTACAGTGTCTTCTTGGTGAAGTTTCTATGATTACCTAGTTCAAAGCTAACAATCCTAACTTATCCATTATGCTTTACAGTTTCTTTTACTTCTAAATCAAACCCAACTCTTGTATATAATCAAATCTTGATTATTTTATTAGAGTACTTGCAACATCCTGGAAAAGGGAGAGGTTGAGATTTCAGTCCCTTAAAGCAGATGAAGGATTTGAGCCCCAAGCTTTCATAATGTGTGTCAGTACTGGGAGTGGCAAGCTCTGCAAAAGAAGTGCTGCTCATGTCTCTTGTCTAGGAAACATCCACAGGGCTCCACTGGACCACAGTATAACTCAGGTTTGCCGGAATTTCAGGGGGGACATCTTGTCCATCCTCCAGACTCCATCTCACCAAAATGTCAGGGCAGACATTAACCCCGCTGCTATCCCTTCTCATTATTGCACAGAAAGGGGTAGGGAGAGTACACCACTGTTGAGTATTTGTGGAGACAAGATAGAGCAGGGCTACTTCTACAGGATAGAAAAAGAGGGAGAAGTTGGATGGTAAAAAGGTAAATTGAAGACAGGTCTCCCTATCATCTAGTTTAGATCTCTTGAGTATTTGGCTAATTATGATCAACACCAAAATGCATTGCTTGCTTTTGTCAGCCTGCTCATGCCCACATGAGTAACTGCAAGAACGAAGTACAAAAAGAAAAGTGGATTTCTGTACAGTTCCTCTAGATGGCAAACTTTATCTGTTCTATTTATCTTATTTATTCAAAAGCAAGTATGTTCAAACTCAGCCACACTGGAAAAAACATCCTACAGTACTGGGACCATTCAGTCAGCTCTAGAATATCAGTTTCCAGAGTCCTAAGCAAGTTGCTGCAGGGAAACAAAATTGTGGATGAGGCATCCACTCCTTGAAAAATGTGTTTACTGGTGGAATACAATTTGGAAAGTACAATAATGAAATTTTGTTTGAAAGGTTACATATTTTGCAAACCTCCTTGCTGCACCTAACGATGCAGATGTCCACTTTACTCCCAGAGGCATTTTGCTGTGCTGAATGTGAGAGAAGTCTCTCCCTCTTTCTGCCCCAATTTTTCTACATATTAACGCTGATCATTACTTCCACTGTTGCTAAGACAGTCAGGAAGGAGTGTAAGGAATCTGAAATAGAATGAGGAAATCAATAAAATTGCCCTGAGAGCTGATCCTGATCTAACTCCTGTGTAATTGGTAATGATTCCAGTGGACTTCCAAGCATAAAATTGCCTTGTCTTGTGCTCATCCAACATTTAATTCTCGGAGAATGATAATCAAGATCAGCTATTTTGCATCCCAGTTTGTCTTTTGAACAGCTGTAAAGTAAGTGTGATGGTAGTGTTGTGACACAGAATTGTATTAAAGACTTCATGGGATTAAATGAGTAACTGGGAAGCAAGACAGCGAAGAATCCAGCCCATATCTCTCTTTGGAAATCAGAATACTGTCCCAGCCCTTATGCTTCATACAACAGAAATGGAGCTTGCAAAAATATTCTTGGTATTTATGAAAACCCCATTCTAGTGATATATCACTGGTGTGATGGGGCTTTATATGACAGTAGTTGTCATTCTGCATTTTCAGTTAACAAAGGAGACAATGTCTGCAAAGGCTGATGCTTGTGTCCAGCACTCTGCATTGTTTCTGTGTGCTCCTTGCTGAGACCCACATGAAACAGTTTGCAGTCTCCTCCAGGGAGAGGTCACTTCATTCATTTCCCAGGTGATACCGTATACAGCATTTTGCTCAGGTGTGTTAAATGAAATATTTCATCAATTTTCTTGGGAGATTTTGCTATGGCCCTAATGATCTATTTGAATTTTTATGTTCAATTTAAGTTTGTCCTGTCTTAGTTTCAACACATAACTTATTATTATATCCCTCAACTTCAATTTTCTTTCTTTCCACTCATTAAGTTGTGTACCTTGTCATGCCTCTGACTAGACTTTAAGGGTCTCAGACTATGGATTTTTATTTGTTCTATAAAATTTCTGAGCAATCTTTAAATGCTGTACAAATACATAATGATCCCAGTCAGAGTTTGCTTTGCCTTAAGTGATTTGTCTCTTTTTTCACTTTTTCACCTGTCAAATAGTCTTGACCGAGAAATTGCCTACAGCTTATTCAAACTCTCTTAGTTTTCATGAAATTGGTCTTCCCAGCCTGGAGATCATTACTGGTACCACTTGACCTCCCTGTGACTCAGGATTTGCTTTCTAGCAGAGGGATGCCCAGACCTCTGTGCAGTTTTGCTTACCATATCTTAGCCAAGTCCCCTTGAGAGAGTTTCTCCTCTTGCCTCTCTGATGAGATGCCTCTTTGGTCGGCTTCTATCTGCTGCCACATTGCATCACACACTCATGTCCCCAACAGTGCCTCTTCTTCTTGCCTTGAGCCCCCCACCTTTCACTTCCCTGGTGACTTTGTCTGTCCTAGATAATGAAGTGGTTTTTGCCTGGTTCTTGCATAACTATTCCAGTCAGTGCACCAAGAGACCTGTTTTCTTTATTTCCTCTGCTTAGGGTCACTGTGCACCTCTGAGTGCTTTGTGATCAGACATTAATTCTCCCCCAAAATACCAGGGGAAGTGGATTAATCTAATTCCTGTGGCTTTTGCTGAATTAGAGGGTCAACTGATAATGAACAGGGGAATGTGCCTTACACTACATTACATAAAAGGCATGACAATATAATTTTGGCCATCGCCATCAATGAACATGACTGAATTTTTGTGTTGTCCAGAACATTTTTTTCCTCCTATTTTGACAAGAAAGCTATAACTTAATCTGGCTTGATCTGAGACAACAGACTTTCTTTTCTCTTGATATTTCCCCCCGTTTTATTGCTGAAGGAGGAAAAAAAAAAGGCTAACTGGCTCTCCTTAAAAGCAAGTACACAACAAGCACGACCCAGTGCACGTGGTGTCCCAAGGAGCCTTTTCTTCCCTCACTGAGGCAATGGTACAGCGCATCCTTCTAGAAGGTCCGTAGATGGTCAGTGTTCCCTTTTCCTATTGCATCTGATTTCATATCCTTTGCATATATTTATTATATCCTTTTAAGACACAGGGTGGTGGGAATCCCTGCCCTCTAGCTCTCAGCTTCTCAGCACAACTGAAAAATGACAAATGATACCCTTCCCCAGGGTGTTTGATGGAGACGTGCTATGGGATCAAATCTGACAAAGGTCCCTGTGATGTCCCCTTATTCAAGATGGCCTTGGTCTTACTTCATGGCAGAGAGGAATAATCAACATCTGAACTGCCCGTTTTCACATAGCAGGTGTTTCTCCACTCTCATTAAAAGATGCCCCTGACTGATAGGTAGGTGCACAAAGAACTTCTGTTTTGAGATCAATGTGTCCCAAAGCATCCAGATAAATGTCGGAAAATCTTTTGGAAATATGTGCATGTAACTGCTGAGAAAAATGATGGTGTTACTGACTGTTATGCTGAATAAGCAGTGAAGGGAACACTGGCCTCTGATAATGTGTCAGCAAGGGAATTTGAGAAGAGGACATATTTCCTCACAGATTTGTATGTGAAATATGCTGTGGTTGTGATGTATTGCAGCCGAGTATTACTCAAGTGTAGGCTCTCCTTTTCTTTCCTTTATTTTTTTTTATATACTGGTACTCTGGATACATGTGTAATCATCCCTGCCCGCACTTTTTAGGCACTTTTATCTCCTCTCTTCTTCACACTATTCAGAAGTGGATCTGTGATTAGTGCTTGAATATTTACATTTCTTGTATTGTATTTTTACAGCATCTTCAATGGAAAAACCCTGAGGAAATTATTTCTGACCTGTTTTTCTAGTTGCAAAGGAGTAGGTCATACAAACTAAACACATCCCTACATCCTTTGCTCCAAGCTGTTCCCCTGGGCTGGAGTAGACCTAGAGGTCAGGGTCTCTCACAAGGAGCTCGGTGCATGGAAGCTATATTATCCTTTTGTGGGGTGCATCAGCACTTGCATAGGTAATTTTTTCTGCCCGATAGGAAGAGGGAGGAATGAAATGGGAGGGCAAGTTACAATCCCCTTCTTTCTTTTACAGTGGGCAATGAGACTGTGACAACTTGGGCTCTTGTTTTTAAATCCCTGACATTTTTATAACTGAGGAGTAGTTTAAACACAGCACGAGTAAAATCCCTAGCTCATGTTCTGCTGTCTCTTTCATTAAATGTGCAGTGGTGTGGAGGTGTACAGTTCTTCATGAGTTGACTTCATCACCAACCTTTTTGATGAGATATATTTTTAAAACATTATATAAATGCACGTGTATAGATATATTATGAGACTTCTCACAAATCAGAAATGCCTCATAACGCTGATGAAATGGAGCTTTGGAATAAAGTATTTCTTTACCTGCCTCAATAAAATATGTGATGGATGTCTTACCCTATCCTACACTGCAGTATGTATTGATGGCTGTGTATCATACTTCTAAATGTGCAATGAAGACAAGCTAACAAATTCTGTGCCTCTGGAAAAGCCATGCTTTGCAAGTCCAGCCTATACATATTCTTAAATTGTGTTCATACTGGTAGTATATACTAAGTGTACTTTATTACAAGAAGGAGAGAATGGCTGCCAGCTGGATAACATTTGCAAACAATCCATCCCTAATCTGCTCTTCCAGAGCATGACCTACATCTTGTTGCTCTCATTCCCCTTTTCTTTGAATGATTAACTCTTGGTTCATGAGATTTTTCCGAGAAGGACCTATCATTCAGTGTGCCTAGTAAGTACCAAGTGCTTTTGGCTGCTTGTGTTCAGCTTCCTGTTTCCCAAAGCAGAACCATCCCAGATCTCCTTAAAAACAGCATCATAAACTTTAACCCGAAGTCCCAAAACGCACTATAATACTTTATTGGAAAATCATCAGTCATTGCACTGTCACAGTCATATATTTTCCTGTACACAGGAACAGGGGGTATCATTGAGAGGAACTGGCATCTAAAGGCCAGTCCAATACTCAGAGCAAAGCCAAGGCTGCCAGGTATCACTGGAGCTGTGAAGGGAGGGAGGATTTCTCACCTGATGGCTAGCCAGTGGTCATAACCCAGCCTGGGCTTCCTTTGTAAGAAGCTTTTCTAATGTAAACAGTGCTCTTTAGGTTTCAACGAAGCCCTAGGGAAAATGACTGGCTGTACAAAGGACTTTTGTTGTCACTTGACCAGTTGGCTCACTCAGCATCTTACATCTCCCCACTGCCCTTTGGTCAGAGTCATGTTATTATGAGTGTGTAATTGTGTATTTAGCTACTAGCTCCTCTGTTAGAGCTACAATTTAAAATGATGAAGGAATCTAATTTAGATCAGTGATGCTCCCCATATGAGCTCTATACAAGGCTATAATAAGCTAATTTATAAATGACACATATCTCCCCCAAACCCAGACAAAATGAAAAATATAAAAATGAGAAGGACTGACTGGCTATGTGCTCATGAGAGCTCATTCCAAAAATAGGGCTGAGCTTGTTAAAAATGCATTTGTTGAGGTGTACAAGCAATTTGAAAGTTTCTTTATAGTTTTCAGAGGAAAATTAGACCAATTCATGAATAACTGAGTCACAAGGCATTTTCATTGGCTGCTTTTTAGCAAGGGAAGTAACATCTGCTTCTCGCACAGTATTGGCAAACAGATTTTAATCATTTGCAATTTGATTTTTCAGAACTAGTCAAGCTGAGGGTTAAGAGAAGGCTCTTAGACACGAGCAAATTTCCAAAGCAGTTTGAGACCCCATTCACTCATTGAAGTTGTTGTCAGGAAGCATGTTTTAACATGACCTTTAAGAAGTTCCTTAATTTGTTGTTAATATATCAACCTTCTCTTTCTCCTCCAGTATAAACAGCAGCTTTATATAGATATTTTTTTTTTCCTCTATGCCTCAGCAAAGGCAGGAAAAGGAGCTGCTGACACTGAACCAGGAGAAAAGGAAGGTGGGCATTCCTGAAGAAGATGTCTCTCTCTCTTTAATAGCCTGACACAGCAGGGTGGCTGCCCACAGATTAGGAAACTGAAAGTCTCGGCACTACCCAAGCAAGTGAGTTTTTTGCCTTTGGGTTACCCAAATGGCTACAGCAGGTCAGCCCCAGCACTTCCACCCATGCTGACCAGGAGGCTGAGTCAGGCCCTCTCCAGCTCCAATCATACCATTGCATCTCATGTGTTTGTCAGATCAAGCCTCAGCTGCCATGGTTCATGGTAGGGTGATGGGTGATAAAAAACATGCTCCAGTTTCTCTTGGGTTGCCTTTGCCTGAACCATTCCACTGAGCATCTTTTTCCCCTCTGGTCCTTGCTTCTTTGAGGGGATCCCTCTCACCATCTCTTCTTCCTCAGTGTCCAAGCTGAAATCACAGGAGGGTTTTGTTCCACTGGAAATGTTCACCTGCCTGCTGGGTGGGAAGAGGGAGAAGTTGCACAGAAACTGAGCTAAGGCAGCGCCCAATAAAACCAGAATGTCCGCAGATTAATGGCCGTAACTTGGGTCAAATGCAAAGCCCATTCCTCACCCAAGTTGCCCCACAAAAATGCCCAAAACCTTGCACAGATTTGGTACCGAGATGGCTCTTCAACTGATTGTATAAGCACAAACTTGATTCTGCACGCTGTTATTCGACTACCGTAAAAAATGCATAATTGCATCTACTTACTCCTGTATAGGAACAGCAGTAGCAGGATTTAAAAAAAAAAAAAATTACCACATTAAAAGTAGTGCAACTCAAATTACTTAGAAACTATAAATCTTTCCACTGCACTGGCAGAACAGGAGAGCTCCATGCTCTCCAAGATTCACACACCTTCATGTTGATGTTTTTAATGCCACCTCTTTCAGGCTGAAAAGAGCAACGATTGTCATTTTTGACCTTGGGAGGAGCCCAAATGCTGTGAGTGGTGGCAGGGCATCAGGTGAGGAAAGGAAGGGAATATTTGCTCTTCTGCATGCTCAGCAATGCACTTCCTCAGAAGGGGCAGAGCCTGGCACCACTAGAAAGAAATTTGCTTTCCTTTGACTCTTTGCAAATGCACAAAACTTCATGAATACAGAACACATTATTTATTGTAGGAGAACAAGGTAACAGGAGCAAAGGTGAGGCTCCTCGGGCATTTACCACAAATTCAGATGTACAGGTTATTTTTCTGCTGTCTTTTCCTGGAAAATAACAACTCACAACAGACCAAAGGATTTCTAGGTAGCAGCAGCTACCAAAATGAATTGAGTATATAGTTTTGTTATTAAACCTGTGCTTGGCCTTATCTGGTGCCAGTTCAGCAATAGTTTAAGAAGAGAGCTTTCTGGAAAATGAAATTTAGTCCCATAAGAAATTCTGATATTTCAAAAGTGTGGGAGTTTTAGCACGGGTTTAGATTAAAACTTGTTTGGTTGAGGGTTTTTTTTTTTTGGGGGGGGGGGGGGGCAGTTGTTGGGTTTTTTTCTACTTAGAGACACAAAATTCTCATTTGGATACAAAAAAAACCTTTGAAATATGTTTTTATAATCTTAAAATACTCAAAGTTTTAGCATAATATACAGTAAAAGTTAAAATCCTGTAAGAAATTGTAACCAAGTCAATCAAAAAAGCCCCCAACCTCCACATCCCACTCAGTTCCACAGGACTGAATTGTTTCAATCATGGTCCCATCCCTTCCCTCCAAAATACGGCCTGTTCCCCCAAAGCATTTTATTTTTATGGAATATATTCTCTTGGAGGCAATGTGTTTCAGTTACCAAAAAAGCCCCCAATATTTTACCGCAGGAGTAGTGCTGAGCACCCTGAGGCCATGTCTCCGTTAGCCATCGGTGCAGAGCAGTGGGAGTGGCTCTACGGAGCATCCCCACTGTCTCTGTCGCAGGGTTTTCTTTACTCCATGGACTGAATACCTATTTGTGGTTGGAGTTTGATGCAATTCACACTCTTTTAGGCCAAACCAAAGCACAGGAACTAGAAGAGTCACTTCAGCACACCCACCTGATCTGGATTAAAATGCTAATGAAGCAGCAGCATGAATATGCAGCTGACTCACACTAGCAAAAACTCCCATCTGCTTACATCATTATTTGTTGAATAACACTATATGCTGAGGCACTATTTACTGATGAAATAAGGTCTCCAAGGCATCCTATAAGAAGTTTTTTTCGGTTAGTGGATCTTTACCCAAAGACAGTGTATCATCTGGATTCTCTATTATTTTTACGTCTGTTTTTTTCTATCACTCTGTAAAAAATTGCTAATGGAAGAAATATTACATTGATGTAAATCACTGAACAGAATATCTGGGCTTAAAAGCAGAAATGCATAACACACTGTGGTAGTTCACACTTCTTTCTAAAGTCTTTGCTACACCTCACTGGGCTTAGACTGCAATAATCGCTGGAATTGACATCCAGCAGCAAACACAGAAAAAGATCCCTTTATCTCAGGGCATACAATATGGGCTAAATAGGAATAGATCAATTTCCTGTTAATTACTTTATCTCATTCATTTACCCACTTGCCAGTAGACCATCATTCCATATCTGTTTTTCAGACTTACACAGTTACAAACTGTAACTAGTCCCTAAGGGCATATCAAAAAAGATCAGCTTGCAAAACCCAAATTATTTAAATAATAAAATTAATTAAAAAATAATAATAAAAACCTAAATGATAAAAGACCCCAAATAACAGAACATCAGCACTGTCACTGTAAGATCAATGCATTGAAAGTTATCAAAGAAGGAGTAATGAAACACTTCCATCATCTCACAGATTAACCTGTGTTATCAGCTATTTCATTTAGAATTCATGAGTTAATTTTCTGGCTATCATAAAATCTTTTTATTTAGAATAGTTATACTGGTAAGATTACACTTCAGAACATGGAAACAACCCCCTTCTGCTTTCACAAGTAGGCAAATGTTGTTCCAAGTTTTCTCACCCTAACAGTCTGTTTCAGTTAAACTTATGAAAAGACTAAAACGTGTGTTCTTCATCACGTCATGGCAATGCCTCACGCTGCAGTCGTCTTTGGTTGGACTTCTTACTGTCTTTGGGTAGAGTGTTAATGCTTAATGTGCTGTGTGTGAGGAGTAGTCAAGTTTTATGTGCCTGTCTCAAAACTAAAGCCCGTTTTTTAATTCCTGGTAGATCTTACAAAACTGGCATCATAAACTGAGCAAAAACCTATTCTTTTCATGTGCATGCCAGCAGCAGCATTGCCAATGAAGATTAAAACCGTTCTACAAAGGCACAAAAACCCATAATGTTCCAAAGGAGTAACTAACTAAAGACATCACTTGGAGCATACCTACCCAAAATAATGTGAAATTTTCCTAAATTTCAAATTTTGAAGAAAGTTTGCAATGCTAAGTATTTTTAAGATGATGAGCATATTGCGAGAAGGCACCTTAAGATAACATATTTTAAAATCTTCAGTGTTATATTCGTGCTTTCTTTTTGGGGCACACTCTTCAAACACAGAAATGTATCCTTGTACAGATAACAAGTAAGTTTGAATTATTTTCCAGGAAATGTTAACATCTTCTGCTGTAATGGCATTCTGTTAGCTCCTAAAATTTAGTGATCACAAAGATTTTTAGTAAACAGTTGTAAGACCCACTGACTAATTCCTTCACACTCCATGCTGGGGTGTGTGACTTCATAAAGAACAATAAGACTTTAAATCATGACACTGGTGTAGATTTATAAGATATGGGCAATTAACAGCAGAAATACTGAGAGATACATGTTGGCATTATATCACGGACATCCTTTGATAAGCCACGAAGGGATGACCTTTTTTTTGATAATTTGAAGCATAATACCAGAACTGTATATATGCATAAAGTAGTGTAAAAAATATAACTGCAGCTTTTCTTATTTTCTTCAGTCAAAACACACTACCATAAAGGCAGTATGACAATTGTGAGAAAATGAATTTGAATTATTTTGGTAGTGAAGTTAAACTGAATAGCTACATGAATAAGTATTATTTCGTCTTTCGAAAGTTAATGTCAGATCAAGCATTAAAAAACTCTCCTTTAAACAGCCATGTTGACTTAATGGTCTTGGACTCTTTCTAGAACAACTTCTTCTATTGTACAATATACTGAATGTTTACATCTAAATTACTTGGATTAAGAAAAAAAAATAGTTGAGCCTAGACTGTATTTTTATTTATATCTTTGATCAGATCTCTTTATCCTCAGCAAGCAAAGTACAGATGCCAAAGAAATCAGTTGTAAGTGGATAATAAGCTGTATCTCATCTGCTGGTGCAGAGAGGATTTGGAAATACAAGAGAATTCTTAAAATTGCAAGTCTATAGCTCGCTGCAAAGGCATCAGTAAACACAGTACTTCAAAGTGCTGAGTTATTAAACGTATCACACTTAGATGTGAGAAAGCTGGAGTCTTGTGCAGAAGATGAAGCAGCATCTACATGTAACGAACATAAGTGAAGACTGATTAAATTCAGCAAAAGTATCTCCAAAAATCATATTCTTCAAATACTGATCCTATGCGGTGTTAAAAAATAGTTTCTTGCTATCCTTCTCTAAGCTAATTTGTACCAAACATGTCACTTCCTTTTATCTAAGTACAACAAACATCTAACTGAACACTTACCTGATTTCTGAAGCCATACCAACATCTTGTGCAGTTCTTAGTGAGGTGATTAAATAGAGGCTGCCCCATCATCTTGCTGTCTAAGAGGGGGATGTGTTTTTGCTGGTCTTCATGGACCCACCTGGCTCTCTGGTCCAGAATGAAGTTGCACAGGGACATTTCTACCTCCTTCCTTAAGAGTAAACCTTCATGCATTTGGAGCTTCAAATTAGTTTCAACTGTTGGACAGAGCACAAATAAATGAGGAGGGTTAAAGCTCTGATGAGAGATTGCCTAAATTTGGGTTGCCTCCACAGGGCCTTTTCCCTATTCAGGCTCATTTGATGCCTGGCATCCTGGCATTTTAAGAAGACCTGCATTAGATCTTCTTAAAATTTGAAGATATCATTAATAAGGGCTGCCTGCTTGTTGTAGTGGGTATGCAAGAGCCATGCTTGTGAAAATGAGTATCAAGGCAAAAGAAATTATGGGATTCAAAACTATGTTAGGAAAGAGTCACACTTCCGAGGCTTACACCTGTGGAAAAGAAGCAAAATGCCTCCCTGTGTCATTCAGGTATCACACTCACTTCCCAGTAACATGGTTATTTCTTTGTTGACATTTTATGTGATCACAACTTGATGGTGATGACGAGTCACCATTTTGCTGCATGAAACCATGTGGCTGTCACTTGGAATTCATCTACCCTAAGGTATTTACTAACTACAGCGAAGCTTACACGTGTCCTCTGGTCAGCACATTGAAAAGAAGACAAGAAGCTTACTCATCCGAGAAATGCAGCATAATTAAACCCTCCAACTAACTCTGAGCAACCTCCTACACCCTAAATTATCAGGGTTATGATTTTTTTTTAAATGAATGTGTATAGTTGGATTCCCCCCTCCCTGCCCCTTGGAATATTCCTTTTTCACTTCACATATATACAATCGTACTAGGGATGTCCTGTAAATTTAATGCTCTCAATATGCCCTCTACTTTTAACCTGTCATTTCCAGCATAGATTAGAATTCTCTAATCTATTTATGCTTAATTACTGTTTTCTAAAAGAACTTGGCTACACGCACTGACTAATAGCCAAGGCGATGCTCTTCCTTTTGTTATTATACCTATTGTTGTTCCTGACAAAAATAATTTTTAGCACTAAGGTTGAGGAAGTGCCATTTTATGCTTGAAAAAGTTGAACATCCAACCAGTAGTTGAAAAAGAGATGAACATCCAGACAATCACATAAAATGACAAACAGTGAGAGGAGGACATGTACAACGGCTGTTTTAAGCCTGCTTTGCTTTCCCTTAGCCCAGCACGGCTCAAAGAGGCTTCTAGCCCCTGATGTACACTTGGATGCTCTAAGTGTGGGAGCAGCTGCAAAAGAGCTCTGGGGAGGACACCTAACTGAGGGTTTCCATGACCAAGGGAACCATCCATGTTGTCTTTTCTCCAGCCATCCTCCCTCCTTGAATTAAATTAATTTGGCTTACTGACTCCTCTGTTCTAGGGTGATCCATGGAGTTTAACTGTGGAAAGTGGTCCAAGCACAACCAGTGGTGGAGACCTGGTTCTCTATCAATATATTTTGAATGGAAGCAACTAATGCCGTCCTTCCATTTCTGTTTAATGTAGGAGCATTAAAAAGGAACTTAAGTTTTGCCTTTATTTGTCATTATACAGAGTTCCAGAGCTGACATTTGGATATCCACCTCTCCCTACCTTTTCCAGCAAGAACAATCTTGACCTGCAGAGTATGATTTTCTGACTTTACCATAGGACTTTCACAATTTACATCTGACTTTCTTTTATGCACATGGAACTATGATTCACTACTGTCAGAGCAAACAGCTACAGACCTAAGCGATGTTGGCCCACCAAGCATCTCAGTGCACCTTCATCTGCAAGGGCTGGTTGAACCCCAGGAAACCTGAATCTGGATTCAAAGCCGCAAGTAGAGCTCCAAGGGGACCTGCTGCAAGAGCAAGTGTATAGCAGAAGTAGACTCACAATGCACCAACCCTCTTGGTTCACCAGCCCATCAACCAGAAACTCATACCACAACTTAAGAAGTACAGAGAGAAAAAAAGTTGGAAAGAGAATTTAATACTTAAAATACAGTCTTCCAGGTTGTGCCTTCTTCAGCAGGCAGGATTAGGCAGTGGAAGAGCACACAGAGTTAACTGGAAATCTGTGTGCGCTGGCAGCAATTTATTACTGGATTCATTATTCTACACAGTTTTACCCTTGAAATTACTGCAACTACCTCCTTTTGCCTTATGCAGTCTTTTTGTTTGCCTGTTTTTAAGTCTGAGGTTTGAATCTGTTCACATGTCCTTTGTTTAAACACATCCCTCATGCCTTCAGGTATGTTTGTTGATCCCTTGAGCTGAAGCTAGAAAAAAAGCAATAGTGCTGGATTAACAGCACATTGCATCACCCTCAAAGAGAGTGGGCAAGCGCATCACTTCCTCCTAGCCTTTTGTCCCTGGATCCCTTCAGATTTCAGCAGCAGCTCAGCAGGCTGATTTCACCCCATGGTCCTTTCAGCCTGATGGGTTTTCTGTTCATTAATCTAAAGGACTGATACTTTAGGAGGAAAAACTTTGATAGTAGTGTTGAATGGGTAAGTAATTAAAGCTACATTCCTTGAAATGACTCCAGGTGAAGTAGCCAGTGTGCCAAGTTATCTTACTGCTGTTTGCTCTGCAGAAATCTGCACTGTCTGACAGCGGATATGTGTCACACAGAAATTACCCTGCCAGTGGATGCTTGAATTAGATTTTGTCTAAAAATATGTGCAGGCTTTTGATTTGTGATCTCAGGAAATCAAAATGTCAATTCACTGTTTAATTTAAACAAAAAATATCCTGCAAACATTACAACAATTTTACATCATCTTTAGGAAATCTTGTTCTAGGATAAACTTTGTGTTCCACACAGATCCTCTCCTTTTGCTTCTAGGCAGTGACATGGTCTGCAGTGGTTGTGCTATGTATTGCCTTGTGGCTCCTCTTGCTTTTTAGGGTCCAAGTAGTAGGTCTCAGGAGGATGAAGTATGTCCCAGGGTCATCCTAGAGTCTTCAGGGCACAACTTAGTGGAAACTGTTCATGCCCCAGTCTGAGAAAAGGAATGGAAAAGCAGAGCTGGAAGAATAAAAGCAAGTTTTTTGTTTTCGTGCAGTGTCTGAAAGGCAGAGTTCATCTTAGTAAATGTAGAGGTTCACCTCAGAGCTAGTCACAGAGGGTCCTCTTTACAGACAATGGAGAGCAAGTCATTGCACAAAGAGGTCTAGGGTATGGTTCATGCCCTCCTAAAAGAGATGTCTGGAACACCTCAGGTGACTCATGGCCTCAGCATGCATAGTTCTCTCCACTGACTGTGGAGACAGTCTGGGCTGACCACCTCACATACAGGGATCTACAACACAAGTGTCCAAAACTCACCTGGAGGAGTGAAGCAGCTTCTCACTCTAAATGCATGGGTGGAACAAGATGATGCTTCCTGAAGCCTTTTGCACATAGCAGCTCTGGCTCCAGCATGCTTTGTGCCTCTCACTGCAGGCAGTTGCTGTGGATGTGTGCTCTACTAACAGCACACTTTGCATCTTCATGTTTTATAACTTCATGGATCACTGCTTCCAGGTTGAGGCAGCAGGTTCAACACCATTTCTCCCCAAGTGAGCTTCATCTCTTCCAAAGAAAGCCCTGGCTCCCTTTCCTGCCCTTGCCCCAGTCCTATAGCACTTGCTGTGCAGGCAGCAGATGCTTTGCAGTAATACCTGAAAGTCTTTTTTCAGACAAACTCTATTTTGCTGAATTAAGCATTTTAGGGTCCTTCAGTTAGAACAGAAAACAGTACCCAAATGGTCTGGATGACACCATCACATGCCTCTGTGGACCAATACATTCAGGATTTCATCTTCACATTGCAGCAGGTAATAGAGTTATTATCTGAAGTGGGTAACTTGTGCAGTTAAAGAAACAATTGCTTAAGCCTGCTCCATTTTATGCCATTTAGGGCCCACCCCTAGGCTTTTGGCATATTCCCAAATCAGCCTTGAATTGGACAACCTTTGATCAGTTCCACAGAAAGCTAATGACGCATAATTGTAGGTTATGGCCAGATATTGGGGTGAGGACAAATGTAGCATTATAAGGAAGCAGATGCGAGCATGACTTGGTTATTTTGTCACTTCAGTGACAGAAGTGGAGACAAGCATCAATTGCAGTTACTGTAAACCTGCACTGTTTTTTCAAACAATGATTATAATTATAGATTTGAGCTTCTTGGAAGATCAAGCACCACAATTATGGGATGTTTGTCATTTGAACACTCTTTGCAATAACTCACATACAAAAGTATGCATCAGTTTGAACGCTTGGAACCTGTCCAAAAACATAAATGGCTGCTATCACTTCATACTTTAATTTCATGATTACAACAGAATGCTCTTGTGTGTAAACTTGACTCTTCCTAGTGGTTTTGCTGCAGTTGACAGCACTGGTTCACTCAGCTCATTAGTTCAGATTTTTAGGATTTGATGTTTAACCAAACGCATTCACCCATCTGAATGTTATCTCAAGCACCAAAAAGCCTAGCTTCAGTTGCTATTTTTCACTTTCCTGATGTAAAAAGTTGGAATCAACTCACACTGTGCCTTCCATTCCCAAAGGCTGGGTAACAGCTTTAGTTCCTGACCTGTTTCATCCACAGGCAGAATTACAGCTCAACACAGAATGAGAAAAAAAAAATAAAAATAAAGGATTTCTTGTGCAATTTTCATATTATCTCTCTACAGTAAGCCTTTCTTTTTTCATATCAATCCTTTCCACTGAAACTCAAACCAGACCATGCTAATCTGATACCCAGTTTAAGTTTGTGAATGTCGTAAGAATGTGATTATTGAGAAGTCACCTACTGTAACTGTATGTATTCAGACAATACAAATAAATGCACACCCTTCTGCAAATGTACTTCCAAGGGTTTCTGAGCTTGCAGCTCAGAAATTTCTTACTATAAATCATCACTGCAGTAACCTTAGGACATCTTAGAATATGGCTCTGAAGTTAATGGATTATGGAGTAAGATGCAAGTAGGTTATACATTTACCATTCTCCTGGTCTGTAATAAACCTGGTTGGCCATGTTAAGTCATGTAGAGAATCATGTTTCAAGACTCAGGTAAGCTTTCAGAATATGCCAGTATTAATGTGCAATCAAGTGGCATTTCACAAAAAGCTGTTTCCACACAGCCGCTTATCTTCAACTCAGCATTGCCCAGCTTCATCTCTGGGCTATCGCCCGTGTTAAGAACTACCCAGGATTTTGGTCTAAGCAGGACAGTGGATAAACAAATTTCTATTCACAACTGTCTTACAGGAAAAAGGATGCAGAGGGGAAAAAAGTAGCAACTTTGCTTTTTCATCACAACACACACAATACAATTCCTGCAAGCTTTTGCAAGTTTATCTTAGTTTTCAACTTTATATGGGTCCTCAGTACATCATCTCAAGAGTGTTGCCATTACTTGAAGTGTCTTCAGGCTGAGAGGGAATGTGCATGGATTATGGCAGCAGAAGCAGAAGTAGGAAAGCCAAGGCAGCTTCATCCTACACTCCTCACAGCCCAGCAGCTGCTGTTTTCCTGAGCAGCGCAGGTGAAATTATTTGCTCTAAACTCCAGGGGAAAATTATTTCACTGTCATGCCCTTTATAACCCTCCTCATTGAGGAAGGCCCCTCAATGAGTAAGGCTGTAGAAGTGACATGGATTACAAGCACCTCTTTCATTTTGTTTGCTGAAGTATTAAAACAAGTACAAGACTTCCACATGAGTGAATTCAACCTCTGGAAACAACCATTTTGCATCAATCTCTTCAAGCTTATCTGAATATGAAAAAAAAAAATTGTAAGCTTTGTTGAATTTTAGTTTCCAAAGAGAGAAAAAAAGAAGATGGGCATTTAGACCTATTGAGTATAACGTAACTACTCACAGGCTGCAAATGAGAGATTTATTTACTCAGGTGAGAGAAAAGCAGGAAATTGCCATATTATGTCATTTTCCATCGAGGAACCTCTGGTGGACTTGCTGTTTCCAGGAGGGCGTAATGTTCCTGAAAGTGAGAATTGATTTAGATTTCTCTCTCAACATTCCACTGTGAAAACAAACTGAACTTTTGCCAAATTCTGTAGGAGTACTTTTTTTTTATCATTATTACAATAAGGTCATGTTCCTTTTAAAACACAACACTTTGCATGCATGAAATCTCAAATGTTCACTGCTTATTGTCTGCCTCATCCCAATATTTTATAAGTGTGCAATAAAGATAGCTTCCTCTTTCATGCTGCATTTGTACATAGATTTCAAAGCATTTTCCAAAGAAAGGGAACTATAATTATGTATGTGTTAGAGATGGGGCAACAGAAACACAGAGAGGTAAAGCAATTTGCCCAAGGTGACAGGGCAAATTAGAGGCAGTCGGGCATAAATCCCGCGTCTCCTGCTTTTCGTTTCCTTGCTAACCACCGCCTTGCTTGCACTTGAGAATGGCATCACCAGTTTACAAGAGCAACAGCAGTAGGAAACTGCTGTGGGGGTACTGTGAGATGGACCCTAATGTGAAATTGATATAGGTCTTAATGAGGGCCCACCTGAAACCCCTCCCCGTCACAGGGGTAACAGATAAATGGTAACTGAGCTGCCAGGGGCTTGTAGGACAGTGTTGGGGGCTCCTCCCTGAGTAGGTAGGTAGGGGCTACTGAAGGACAGAGCGACCTCTGTGGCTGCTTCGTGGAGGAATCCTCTCTGCAAGCACTGATGCACCATTCACCTTGCCTTTCTGGGGATGAATTTCTCAGAAAAAAGGCCTGCAAAATTTTTTTACATCAGCAGCAGAGTCGTTGTTCATGGAGACAGAGGCCTCTGTAGCAGAGATGGGGAGGTTTTTTTGTTCCACAAGAAATCATGACTTGGGGAGTTGCAGTGGCAGCCCCTGCCACTTTGGTGCACAGCGGAAGGATTCCTGCTCTCCCACAGTGCAGGAGCATCCAAATTATACCGCTAGCTGTGGTTTATTTGGCACATAAAATTGATTTTAAATTATTTCCTGTATATTTGCAAACCCAGCAAGTAGTTTCCCTTTAAAGTGCACCAGCTGTGACATTCCCCAGGTTCTGTAATTTCAAATGAGGCGCTAAGAGACTACTCCTTTCAACAACCTTTTCTTAATGAGGGTGGGTGCCTGTTGCAATGAATCAATTAAAACTCTTCTGACACACAAGATGTGTGTTGCTGGGCCTGTTTCACAGGTTTCTCAAGAGGGAGGATAACATGTGACAACACACAGAAGCCAAGAGTACTGGAGAAGATCAGAAGCCTGTATGAGCAAGCTTAGCTTTCCAAAATATTTTCTTAAAGACCTATTCAAAAGACCACTGACCTCTGCAACAGACAGCACCATGGTGGAGCAAGAGATGCTGCTGTCCTGTGCTTATCCTCAAGAAAAGTGTAAGTGACTAAATATAATTTTATATAAGAAATTAAAACAGGATACTGGAGAAAGGAAATTAAGAAATGATCTAGCTGGTATAATTGAAAAGACATTGAGTAGAGGGGAAATGCTAAAATAAGGAAATAAGGAAGCTATTAACTTTATATTGTAGGCATGCAATTGAAATATGATTAGTGTACTTACAAGCAAAAGAAAGGAAGCTTGTATTGAGAACTCCGATATAAAAGCATCTTGAAGAAACTTGCTTTAATCTTTGACTTTCCGCTTGCATTTGCAAAGAGCTGTAGCGTGGGGCTGCTTGTGTGGTGGAGAATGTGAACAATGAGCTTTGATTTAGTACCTTGAGTGGCAGACTGGAGTGCTGTGAAAGCATTTTCTAGGAAGACATAGTATGATTAAATACTGTCTTTTTTTTTTTTTTTTTTTTTTTAACAATGTAAACCCTCTTTTTCCTAAGGCATTAGCAAGCTTTATCCAAATGTCAGCTAAGAGTTACGGTACAATGCAAATACTCCCAAATCCATCCCTCCTTCCTCAAAGGAAGTTGTCACAGAACTTCTTTGCTAACCAGAAATTTTATTTTTATTACTAGAAAATGTAACACAGGCAAGAAAGAAAAAAAAATGTGCATGTCGGCTACTAAAATTATTAGGAATGTTTTAAAAGATTTCTGAAAAACACCAAGTCAGATTTCCAGCATGCCAAAGATGAGCATGACAGAAAGGCAGAAATGCAGCTGACTACAATGAATTCAGGTAACTAAGTCTGGACTGGACTTGTCTGAACAAAATACTAAGCAAAGGTAGAAACGGAACTAGCATGTCCTGAGGCCACTTCAGTACACTGCCAGAATAAAGTTCAGTGCAAAAAAACCTTCTCTCTTTGAACTCCAGAAACTTTGCATTTTGAATGGCTGGGCTTGTTTTGGCAGCTTCATGAGGATGTTATTTAAAACTTATTCCAGATGGAAGGACCATCTTTGTACTGGGTGTAAAAATGTCACTTTGTACAGGGCTTTATGTTGTTTATTAAGAGCGTAATAGGACAGGAATATCAGCAAAGATGCAGTTTACCCATGGAGAGATATTTTCTATTTTGTCCTGTTTTTTATTCCCTGCAAAGTCCCATGTGCAAAAGGTGACAGACAGTTAAACATCTTACTTGTGTACAGTGTCCTGCTGAATTCACCTAGGAGCCAGCCTGCTTGTAACCAACTGACTGTAACAGAGTTTAAATGAAATCTGGAGTTATAATATCTCTGCGACTAAAAAAAAAGTTATGTTTTCCTTTCTGCTGCCTACTTTCCTCCTAGAGGTTTTTAGAAAGCAGGATGACTGATTTATTTTTAGCTTTGCTCTAACACAAGCAATGTAAGTGAGCATTTTTATCTTTCATAGACTGTTGGTTTTGGTTTTTTTTTTCTTTTCTGTTGTTCACTTCAATGTCAAAAAGAAAAGAAGAGTCATAATGGGTTAAAATCATCCAATTGCCTTTTATGGAAGACATAAAAGGTAACTGGAGCTCTTAATTTGCTCAGTTTTGTATATGAAATGTAACTTTATACCGTGTGTCATTGTTTTTGCATGTGTGTAAGAGAGAAAGGGAGATTACTCAATCTCAGTTTGGCCCTCAATTTCGCAGAAATGTGCCATGCTGTACTGTAGAGGCTGAAAAATTTGCAAGGAAAAATCAAATCAAACCCAAAAGAAACAAATCCATAGGAGGAAGGAAGCAATGTAATACCTCAGGATGAACAAGATGGGTCCTCTAATTGCAGCTTCTGGTGGCATGAATCGGCAGTGACCCCCCCTGAAGCCAAAGGAGTTACCCCAGGGGCTGAAGAAAGGACTATGTGGAGGACCAGCCTTGTTGCATTTACAGTATTAAGCATTTGCCAGGACCGGGTGGTGCATGTATCTGACCTGTGAAAAAGACTAATTGGGCACTGATTGGGCCCATTCTAGCTATAAAGGGTCAAATTGTGCTTCAGTGGGCAATGTATTTCTGCTCAAAACTAACTGCTTTCTTGGTGTGGTCTAAAAAGTCAACTCACAACATAAAAAACTAAGTCTTTTAAGAAATCCTTTTTGCAAAGCCAAATGGGCATGGTACAGCTTTGGGGGTCTGCAGCTACTTGTTAGGAGCTTTGTATTTGTAGCTATGTGAAGTCAACAAGAAACTCAAAACTTTGTACCTGAACCTGTGGTCTAGCTGTCCATGATAATGTATTTCCATGTGTCTATGAGTCTTCTGCTTAATGTCATCTGTCTTCCTGAATGTCTTTCAAGGCTTTCAAGGGAAATCTAAGATATATTTTTATTATTAATATTTTTATAGGTCCATGCTGTAGTGCCAGGGTATTCACTCCACAGGTGAACACTGCTCTTTCTTTGTGAATATTAGCTGGTTTTCTGTGGTCTGTCACTGTGTTTCCCCTGGCAGTTGGGGGAAATTACTGATTAGTAATATCTGGTGTCGGGTATCTCTCCAGGAGGGGGATCTTGTGACAGAGGTGACAAGACCAGGAAGATAAAATGTCCCAAAAGAGCAGCACAGAGGTTAAGATCCGAACATCTCCTGCTTCTGTTCTAGGTTTTTTTCCTGTCTCAAACCCTATTAATTGTCAAAACAAGGTTGTGGGAGGTGTGCATAACACAGACAGACACAGCTACCTAACTAGGCTCAGCACACTGCCTTCCTCATCAACCTTTCTGAAGCTATTCAAAAAGCCCTTCTTGGCAGAGATGGTTTCCAAAGGACAATATACTAATGTAGCCATTACAATAGATTTTACTCCTCTTAGAAAGTAAAATGTATGTAATAAATGCAGTTTCTTCTGAAATAGCAGTAAACAGACTTCTCAACTATGTGACATAGTCATAGATATTCCTAAATAGCTGCTTGCAAATGTAAATTTTGAAGGAAAATAATAGAAGCTATCTTTTTGCACCTTTCCCTCTGTTATTGTTTATTTTAATAATTATTTCACAGTTTCTCAAGTATTCTGAATATCTTCTGTTAGTCTGCTCCTATTAGTAATATTTGTATATTCTCAGTCAGGTGGGGTTTTTTTTCATAACTCTAGAAGAGTAGATGACCAAAGCACACTAATTTAAAACAAACAAAAAAAAAGAGAGGGAGAGAGGAAAGGAAGTAATTTTGGACAGAACAAAACTAGTCTGAACAACTTTTTTAAAAATACAAAGCACTTTTGTGCTTGTACTTCAATTATCTGTCACACAATTAGTAACTACCGAGATTGGTGTTTGGAAAGATTAAAAAAAAAAAAAACAAACCCAAAACAACCTATCACTTTTAAGTCAAAACCAAGCAAAGAAATTTGAACCCAAAAAGATTTGTATTTGGGGTGATGGGGTTTGTGTGTTTGTTTGCTTGGTTTTGATTATTATGTTTTCCCAGTCATGAAATGTCAAACATACACTTTCAGGATGTCATACTTAGATTTCGCATTTGAAAAAAGCATTCTAAAATTAACATATTTCATTCTCACTGCTTAAAAGCAACGCTGTGGTATTATGTGTGTGCTGATGGGAAAATGTGGGAGGTCTCTCTTCAGTACATGTTTTGAGGAGACAAAAATGTGGTGATTGTCTAGGACTCTTTACAAAGTCCTTCTCTGGAACAATTTTCACAGACAATTGCTCATCCTCAGCATTATTTCTCTATTTTCAAATCTCAGATCTTTTGTTTGATCATATCAGAATGCATTTTTAAGACTAACCATTTAAATGAATGATCACACTCAAAGCAGGAGTGATTCCCTATTAATGACCTTACTGATTTTTTTGAATCACCTAGCAAATCTGCCAGCAAAGACATCAGATTTTTTTATTGTTTGATTTTTTTTGGATTGTGGATTGACATACTAAATTATGTCACCTTAAGAACTGATCCCAAGCGGACCACAAGAAAAACAGCCCCAGTTATCTCCTCATTGACAGATACCTTTTTAAAATCAGCCAGGGAATTGATTTTTACTCCATCTAAAGCACACCCTGTAAGTTCCAGTTAATGCAAGCTTTAAATCAAAATGTCACACAGTGCTGAATTGAGTGTCTTGGAGAAATCAAAATATACTGTCCCAGTACAGTTACTGTTCTTGAACAGAGCTGTCATATTGTCAAAACAAAAGATTTATTTAAGGATTTTTTTTTTTCCAGGGAACTGTGCTGCCTGTCAGCTTTTTGGCTCTGATTTTTTTGATAACTTGCCAAATTAACACATCAGTGTATGTCAATCCAATCTATAGCTGTAGTCAGATAATAGGAAAGGAAGTCTGTATCACTCTTTACTTTTTTGAAGACCAGATATGTCCAAAGGAAGAAAAAATAAACTGAAAGCAAGACAAAAGTTATACACATGCTCTTCATGTGCTACTTGTCTCAATGCCACATCAGGCAATATTTCCATGTGAATTCCTCTCTGTTGATTTATCTCTGGAAGAAGGGTTTATGTAATGCAAGGGTGGAGCTCAGGTAGAAATATAAGGGCAATTATACCAGTTAAAGCTTACAGAGAAGTATATTTGGGGAAATTGTTTAAGTTGTGCTCACTCTGAATAGATAAGCCACTAAAGTTCTTCTCTGAAAAACACATAATGTGGGTATAACCAGTGCTGGCTACTCGTTTTGCTCACAGATGATCTTAGTTGTCCCAGAAATGTGCCAAGCTCAGATGGAAAGGGAGTGGAGCAAACACCCGAGCTCCACAGGGTCTTCCAGGGGTCTGGCAGCTGCATAAAGGCTGCTCACCAGCCCAGAGGATGCAAGGACTTTGCCCAGATGGCATCCCTGTGTTTAATGTTGTGCTGCTTCTGCTGCTGTGGTAACATGGATGGGAATGCTACCAGCAGCTGGAAGCATTCAGCTCCCTGTGCAGGAAGAAGACGGGCTCTGAGCAACAGTGAGCGGCTGGCCTAGGCTGGCTTTGCAATAAAGCAAAGTGATGTTGAGGAAGAAAACAGTGGAAAGAAGTTTAAAATGGACTTTGAAAATGTTTGCTGTACCACTCAGCATAAACTTTCCATCTCAATGGCACATATATCAATGGTCCATTGAGCTCCTGGGTCTGGTAAGGTTTCTGACTCTTTGGAGAATTTTTCTTCATCACATCTGTGAGGTTTCTGCTGCACCAGATTTCCAAGGGATAGAGGCTCTACTGCATTGGCTACGTGGAGCTGTTGATAGCGAGGGGTCTGCTTAATTGCATTTATCCTCACCATCCTATAGCATGGCATTGCCTCTAAAAAAACCCCAAAACAACCCAATTCTGCTATCATATTTGTGGCCTAGTTATGCTGTCAATTGTATTGTCACCGAGTCAAAGTTGTAATAGGGTAACTGAGAGCAAAACCTGGCATGGTGTTTCCTTCCAGAAGGATGGTCTATCTTGGAGCACTGCAGTCTGCAAGGGGCTCTGTCCCTTGCTGCTCACATAGAAAGGAGCTAGGTGTCAGATTTTCTGACGTGGGACTTCACCCAACTGAGAAATTTAAGACTAAAATCCCAACAAAGCTAGTGGTGATTAAGTTCAAGGACTTATTTGCTTTTAAACTGACCAGGAGCTTGGAGCTGTACTTTTGTGCATGTCCTGAGTTGTTCCAATCTTGGTGGAGTCAAGTGAGCAATTGAAGGTTTGCTTTGTACGTATCCCTAACTAAGCCTCCAGTAGACACAGTTGGTCCTACAAATGCCCTCAGAGCACACTCAGCTTTCAGGGACCTGTTTCTCACCCATCATGTGTAGTGGCTATTGCTGTTTGCTGCTGAAATGCAAAAATTCCTCTCCTCTGCCCGAGCACTACGTAGTAGTCTGATTATTTAGAGGACTCGGAAATTTTCATTCCCTACTTGAATATGGAATATTCAAATATTTGGACTCAAATATATTTGGGTTCAAATCTATCCAGTCTCTTGAGAGAAAGCCTGGTGAGCAGGAGAGAGGTAACTCTGGCAAGGGGCAGCCCTGCTCCAGCAGTGTCACCAGCCTGGTGGTGGTGGCGGCTATGGCACTCATTCCAAACAGAGTTGGACAGGCCTAAGTTTTAGTTCCCCTGCTGGGACCTCTTCTTCTTGTACTTCATATACAAACACCACTGGTTAAAACACAGAAAATCAAGTGTAGCCAAGGGCCAGAACCTGGTTGCCCTCATGCCAGGTGAGTGTCCTGAGCATGAGGAAACATGACTCGGTTGCTTAATATGCTCTTTCTCTTTACGGACTAATGAATCTTGAATTGTTTTCTGCACAGTTGCAGCTGGAGGATGAGGAGCATACCCCTCTAGCCCACTCACACTGACCTACTTTAGAGCTGCTAATTGCCTAATCTCTGGGGAGTGGAGGGGTTGAAGCCCCCCTCCTACCCACACTTCACCCAAAGCAGGGAACCAAACTTAGGACATCCACTTCCCAGGTTACAGCTTTAGCAGCAGGGTGTTATATGAATATGTGGTAACTGTGGCAAAGGAGGAAAATTAAAAAGTATAAGGCCTCCTCAATTCTCTGAAGGAAAGTTGGGGAGGGAAGCCCACAAAGCTATACTTTGGAAGGGATCTGCTTTGTGGATCCTGACCAAAAGCAAGTATCTCCTTGCAGGTCTGCCAGGTGGGTTTTAAAGTTCATCTCCCCACCCAGCCAGCTTTATTGGCTAGGTCTAACCAGGTGCATGCTAAGCTGCTTGGGGTTGTTTTTGCAGACACTTAACACTTTGAGTGTTTTATAGATCTATTGCTCAGGATTCGGACTCCACTCAGAGGCCTGAGATCTTAAATACAGGTTATTAGACCAACTTATGCCGAGTCACCCAAGCCCTTTATTGAACCTGGCCCCAGCGTATTTTTCAGGCTTATTTGCAGAGCAGCAGGTATTATTACCAGCAGTAACTGGGTTAATAACAGGGCCTCCAAGAGAGAAAGCAATTTGTAACACCTGTGATGCCTTGACTGAAACCTGTTCATTATCCCTGTTCCCAGTTATGTAATAAGAAGAACAATAAAAAAAATTACTTCTCTTTGCAGAAATCTCTACTGTGCTTGCTGGCTGTATACGGCCACTGTATCCTGTTTGCTCAGTACTCGCACAGTTACAGTTGCCTGGAACATCCTCAGCAGAATGCCCCTTGAGTTTTAGTAACTAGGCATGGATTAAAAAAATAAATACAGCAAATGCCAAAAAAAAAAAAAATAGACATTTATCTTCACTGTGGACAGACAGTTGTTGTTGCACACTTGAAGCCTGACAGATGTGGTTTGCTGGCAAGTGGATGAGAAAAAAGCTGTATTTTAATTCATGTTGGGGGAAGGGGTGAGGTTTTTCTTCTTTAGTTTGAGAAAAAAAGGTCTGAAAAATTTTTGAGTTGTTCTGAGCAGTGCCATACACAACAACATATGGTTCTTCCTGAGCTTTTGACCATTCTCAATGTGGGACTTTGCCAAATGAAAGTTAAACAACAGTTACCCTTAGAAAAATATTTAGGAAACCCTGTTTTAGAAGTGAGTGCACATGTTGGCTGTGACTCAGAGCACACCCACACACTGGGTAGACAGATTAGCATCTAAACCACTAGGCAAGTTCCAATTCTTGCTCAGAAGGTCAAAAAAGCCTGGGAAATGGACATTGCTCCCTTTCTCCACAGCACAATTATTTTTTTCCAGATTACAAAGTCATTTTGGATGGCACAGCAGCAGTGAAGTCAACTGATTTATTGTCATAAACAATTGTGTTCCAAGCTGGGAACCAATTTTATCATTTCTGGACAAATGAATAAAGAGGGAATTAAAAAAAAAAATCTCCAAAAAACCCAACCCAACAAAACCCAAACCTTTTATTTTGGATTTGTTTGTTGTAGCATTTGTTTCTGCTCCACAAAAAACACTGGGATCTATAAAATATTTACTAGGGAGGTACATACTATATGGAAGAGATGAAAGCCAAAAACCTTGTTGATAATACACTTGTTTTGTCCAGAACTGGAGAAGGTCAAATCTGATGTCACTTTTTTTGTAATTTAGTGTTATATCATCAGAACACAACAGCTCAAAAGGCCAAGACTGCCATATGCATTTCACTTGGCTTACACATGCTGTAGCTGCCCTGTTTCCAAGCCACCTTGCAGCTCCTCTGATGTTGCCATGAAGATAACAGATGTCCGTGCCCCCTGCCCTCCTTGCCACACTGAGAAGACACAGGGATGGAGTTTGGGGTAGAGCTAATAGTAGTAGAAGCCTTTAATAAGCCAGAAATTAAGTTGTCCTGAAGTTTGAGGTACCTCCTATCCAGGAAAAAAAACAAGTTATCAGCCAAAAATTTCCATACTGATGCATGTTTTAAAGGTTGTTACTAAAAAGAGTTTAATATAGCACTGGAATTTTGTGGGTTGTCCTGAAACACTGTCTTCAGTCTTTTCTAGAAACCTCAGACATTTATGCAACCTAAAACATGAATAAGAATATTTGTGGAATCAAAACAAAGGAAATAAAGCTCAAAGCTTCTAGATGTGCCGAATGTACGTAAACAAGAGAGAGGCAGAAGTAAGCTCAGAATCAAAGACAATTTTGAGACTTTCAGCCATGATATCAAATAAAAATCTGATTGCAAGAGGGACCTGACTAGTTAGGCAATATACACCATCAAGTATTCTAAGTTAGCTCTAGAGTTTTTGTCTGTTCTTCATTCAGTACTTTTACTGTTGTTGTCCAGATACTGAGGGGGCAGATTCTGTCTGGTGGACATGGAGATTGACAGCAGAGTCTGAGTAGAAGAAACACTTATTCATTTTTCTTTTTAATGATAATGGAGGAAAAGGGTCAGAAAATCAATTATGTGAATTTCACTAATATGGAAACAGCCCAGAGCTGTATTCACTGCTGCAGACTTGCTGTGGAGGAAATACAACAGAACAGATCTTAAAGATGCATGGCTATTATTAATATTGCAGCTGTGTAGGCAAAGCAGAGCCGAGGTAAATTTTATTAATAGCTAATCCCTTGCAAAACCATGGGTGGAAATAATAACTCACCTTGCTGGATTGCTCTTTGGATTTCTCTTCCCCTCATGGCTTTTTACTGAGCTTCCCGTTGATCTCCGTGCTTTGGAGACAAACAGCCTTACAATGCCCCTAGAGAATCCTCTGCCAATGGTAAAACCAGTAGAAACAACGAGAACAAGAGAAAAAATAAATGGCAAGGATGAGAGAGCTTTTCTATCTTCATTCTTCCCGCTGGTGCTGTGTCAGAGGTAGTCTAAGAACTTGGATTACAGCTCCCACTTCACTCACATCTCACAATACCTTCAGAAGTGTCTAGAACCAGTGCTGGGTAAAACCTGCTCTTCCATTGTATTCAACAGTGAGGATACACTTGACAAAACATTTTTCTTATCAGGATTATGCATTTGCAAGATCAAATGTCAAAGAATCTGTATGGTTAATCTTTAGAACTTTTTCTGTTAATAAATACAGAATTCTCTCTGGCTTCAGAAACATTTTTCATTAATTCTTTTCCTTTAACATTGAGTGGAACTTCTGAAGTTTATCAGAATTATTTGGGAGACTATTCCTATTTGGTTTTTATAAAAAAAAATCTAAAAAACAATAAAAACACATCATTTGTTAATAATATTTTTCATTTTACATCGATTTCATTTTATTTACTAAATAAATGAGGGTGGGTCCTTTCCTCCCATCATAGTCCTGCGGGGAGGGCTACCCAGCCTTCCTACAAGGAGTAATTCACACTCAGAGAAAGCAATATTGGGTAATTTTTTGATGTTTTGCTAAAGATAAATTACCCTGGGGGAAGGGGGTGGGGGGGTGTGAAAAAAAAAAAAAAAAGCATGTTTCTGTAGGAGGTGCTGTACTATCCATGAGGTTGGTGCTCAGGAGCATCTAGTGACCATTGCTGCTCTGGAGCTATGGCATTTCTGCCATGGTCATGACACAGGATGGGATGGCAGTGCCTGTGTTCCTGGTGTTTTGTAAGCACCTAAGAAGATAGGAAGTTATAGGAAGTTATTAACTCTGTTTTAATAGCTAGTAGTCACAGCTTCTATGACTGAAAAGCCTGTGGAAACTGTGGTTCTGCTCTGCCATGTTGGATTTTGCCTGTGGCATTTGTTTGTATGTTGTGGGAGGGCTCAGGCAAGTTGTCTCCATTCCTTCCACACCTCAGTATTGTAGTTTGTTCGCTGGTTTTTCCTCCACTTCCTTCTTAACTTTTTCTTCCTTTGCAACACCAGTTTCCCCGTACTGTTGATCAGAGAGGGCCCTGCTCTTGGCCATGGGAGAAGATGACCTGGGATGAGGGCTGGTGGCCAACTGTCTAGACATTTCCCCTTCCCGCAGGGATGCCTTTTACCCACATCTTAACTCCGACTGCCTTGCTGGTGTTATTCGCTCTGACTCTCTGTTAGAAGCCCCGCTGGTATTTATCTGTCAGCTTTTGGTATTTGTAGCTAAAGTGCCCTGGCCAACAAGAAGAAAGATGAGCAGGTTTCTCTCTAAGTATCTTCTCGAATGACCTCTTGCAGCTTGAGCTCCTCTGTCCCACGGGTTAGCCCATAGAAAGGCACTCCTTGGGAGCAAAGGGAAGCCACCAAATCTGTTCCCTTGGCCAGACCTGACCTGAATGAAAATCTGGGGAGAGCTGCCAAATTGCTATGCCACAGGCATGTCAGGAGAAAGTGGGAGAAACTATAGGCTCCTGGTGACAGAATAGAGTGGGCAACTGTTTACAGGTTCCAGACAGACTATTATTTGAATATCACTGCCATTTGATTTGCTACCATTTGTTTTTCTCCTCTGTGTAAAGGCTTAGCAGCCTCAGCAGCAGCAGCAGACAGCAATCCTCTCTCCCAGCTCTTGCTGGAAATATATAATATATACATGTAAAGTGAAATCTTATTTTTCAGCTCTACAAAAAGCTAGAAACAGGTGTAGGATCCAAAATAAAAAAAGCATTTCATCAATCTGAAGTGGGCTTTTATTAATACTGGAGCATGCCATTTCCTTAAGTGCATTTGACTCTGTTAAGCTGGAACCGATGACACATGTAATGCCCCAGTCTGCAGTAGTTTTTTTGAACAATAACTTTTATTGCTATTGTGGTATTATTGCTTGAATTTTTAATGAGGTCAATGAAACTGTATTCATCAGATTAATTTCTCTGAAGTATTTTGTCAATTCTATTACATTAACAAAAAAATATTTTATAAAAGAAATATGCTCTGTATCTGAGACTTGAAGTAGAAATCAAGTTCATGCTTATTATCTTTACAGTCCCTGAAGTGCACATGGTGCTTTGTAGGCAAATATAATGACAAGCCTGTGGGGTTTTTTTCACCAAGCAATAATCCATCAGGTGACTCATTCCATCAGCTTGATTTTATATACTCAGATAATCTAATATTGAAAATCTGGAAAGATGCACCAGACTAGTTACTGTGATGAGTAAGCAAATAGCATGTACCACATGCTGTCAGTGAAAAGGCAGGGCTGTATTTTAATCTCAGATACACAATTTGGTATTTTCATACCATATATTTTTTAAGGGTGACCACCATGCATTTTACTAGATTAAATCCTGCTTTACCAAGGGAGGAAAATGGATCTGCAAGGCATTGTTTGAATCAAGTATGTCCCTAGATCCCTTGAGAATATGTCAGCACCATAACAAAACTCTTTCAAATTCTTCCCACTGCCCCCATCTTTTCCTAAGCTGGGGTGCAGGTGTTTACAAAATATGAGTGTTGATTCCTAACAGAGAGATAAGGAAGAGAATGAAAGCTAAAAACTGACAGCAGAGTGCCTCTACTTGGCAAGTTCTGTGAGCTCAAAGGGAAGACAGCTATCAAATCAAAACTGATACACTAGCTTCTTCCCTCCAGAAAGATGCTTGCATCGTTTCCCACTGCTACTTCTCTGCACAGAATGTATATCTGCTGTGTTTTGTGTCAGATAAAATGAGTTAAACAGAAATCTGATTCATGAAACTGGAATCTTGAGAGGATAAGCTTCTTGGCAAAATGGACTCCTCTCTTCTCTGGTCTGATTAGCACTGACAATTCTGCTGGGAAGGAATACTTAATAAATAACATACTATGAGCTATAGAGATATATAGGTGTAGTGGATGTTATTATGGCCCCCTGGGCACAGAGATGGTGTAGCCTGCATGGGTTAAGTGAAACAGGGCTGTTCATAGCCCAGCAGTTAACGTGACTGAGTGTACACGGAAAATTTTACTTTATAAAGACAGGGCAAATTCCTTCCTTGCTTTTTGTGCCACTGGAAGATGTCTACTGTGTCCAAAATGGGTGTAGTGATTTTCCTGAGTCGGAGCCACAAGACATCTGCTGGAGAACTAAAGGGAGGAGAATTTCTGCAATTAATTGGTGGTGATGGATGATAACAGCTTCTCTAGGGCTGTGGTCTCTCCACTGTGGGAAGGGACCAAGCTAGGCAGGCAGTTGGGTCCCAGCCCAGCTCAGCAATACCACCTTCAAAACAGCCTGTGCTGGCTTCCTTCCTCCTGTGTCAGGGGTTTCACCCTCACACCACCGCATACCTGTTGCCAGCCTGTGCTCTATCCATCCCGTGGTGGAGGAGGTCATGGCTGGAGACCCCTGGCACAGCCCTCCATATGCAGGCTGACCAGCTCATGGCTTGGGTTTCCATCCTGAGTCTCTGCAAAGACAGAGTCAGGGTGCTGGCTCTGTGTTGGCCTTAGTAAAACTCTGATAATGTCTGATACCTCCAGAAACAGTCCCTGTGAGTTTCTTTGTTGTCTTAAACAAAACACTTATAAGCCATGTGTCATGGGTGGAAATATGACATAATAAGGAATCACAGGTCTTTTTTGTAATCTGCTGTGGGCTAGTGAATGTAAAATGCACCGAGTTGCATAGGTATTTTTGAAATTATAAGATTAACAAAAAAAACTCCAAAACCTCCTTTAAAAACAGTGCTGTACAGTGGTTATGAATTGGAAATGCAGTAGCAGCTTTTAAGAGAAAATCCATCGTGTCTGCAAAAATATGTGGAAAAAATAGGAAAGAACAGATAAAGCAGACAGAAAGGAGAGGTGAAAGATGCTACTTTCGTTTTCTGGTAGTGTGCCAATTTGCAATTGCTAGATATTAGCAAGGGGAAAGGTGTGAATTACAATGACAAAAGAGTCATTAAGCCAAATTCCAACAAATGTCTTCAAACTTCGCCTTCTTTCTGATGTAATATAATCTCATTTTAGATCTATGTTTATGTTTAAAGGAGTGAATTAACCCACTTGGTAATTGCTGACTAGTTTATCCTGCTTCTGCTTACTATGGGGGAATAGTGTCACTGGGCAGTTGCTACAGAGCACTCAGACCCTGGTTGTTTATGTTGCCTTGCACAGGCAATCACACTGGCACTTGGCTCTTCCCTGCCTCTAAAATGTATCACACAGGCAGCAAAGGTGGGTAAGAATGACTTAGAGTGATTTGTTTTGAAGAGAAAACAGTGGGGTGGGACAAAAGGCTACTCTGAAAAAGACTTGCTTGACAACGTCAACAATTTTAAGAACTGAAGTTACAATTTTTTTTCTTCTAAAATGTCTTTTAGCTTAACACCGTGTTTCCCTCAGGCTTGCAATTGAACCTGTGCTTTTTTTGAATCTCTCCTTTCAACCTTTCTCAAATGAAATCTTTACTCTTCCACTGCCTTGGGCTGTATGACCACTTAGTGCAACCATTCCTAGTGGGATCCTGGTATTGCCATACCCTGTCTGTCCAGTTCACAGAAAAGCCTAGCTGTATTTGGAGGTTTAAGGCCACTTCTGTGGAAGACAATATTAGTGATGTATTATTAACTTGTGAACAGTTTCTTCAAAGCATGATTGATTTTTCTACTTACATACACAATACGTTATAGCAAATGATCTCTGAATATGTCCTTGAAAACACACATACGTTCCTTTCAACCTAGATCTCCATCATTGCCTGGGAGCAACCTGCTGTGTGATGGAGAGGCTTTTTCTTCTCTTCCAGGACCTCTCTTTGCATACTTGAAACTTTCCAGTAATAGTCACAGATCACTTAGTCTCCTTAGATTTCTAGATCCAAAGTGTAGCAACAGTTTGGGAATCACCTTTTTTTTTTTTTCCCCACTGTGGTGAATTGTGGGAAGACAACATCCTTTTAGACCATTCCCAGCTGAAGGCAATTTGTCAATATTTGGCTTCCCCGTTTCTTCAGAGCCTTATCCTTGTCTCTATTTTGCTGTTTTTTGTTTCTTTAAAGCTTTTGGTTTAACTGCATGCATTCAGCCAGGAGACCATCATGCAGACAGCCTGAACTTCCCAACACTGGTAACAAGCTGTTCTGTAAGTGGTGGGACCATAATGAGAAACTCTGGTGCAGAATCTGCCACTTTTCTGAAGATGTATATTTGGTTTTCTACCCTTAATGGTGTATTAATAGTGTTTCTTTTCCGACTTTACTCAACAGCCTGCTTTTCTGTGATTGTAAGAATTGCAGAACTTTCTGATAGATTTGATCAAAACCAGATTCAAAACCTTTTGAGGGTGTGGGAAGAGAGGAGGAGGACAGGCAAGCAGAGAAGCACACTGAGAGCATAGTAATATAAAACCTGTTTCTTAGGATACCAGACCAGAATGCATCCCAGATAACTTTCTCCTCATCCGCAATATTAAAAAAAAAACTTTCAGCGAATCTGAATAAAATGTCAAAAATTGAGTTTGTTGAAGGGAAAGGCTTCAATGAATCCAAAACAAAAGTTATTTGGAACTGACTTTTTGGAGAACTTGAGAACACTGCAGGCTTCTGTTCTTAGGTGAAATAAAAATTTAAAAATAACCTTCTCCAAAATGCTGCAGCCCTGTATGGGAAAACAAACAAACAAAAACAACAAACCCCCACCCCTTACTACTTTTTTATTTTTTTCTCTTCTAATCCCTACTAAGTACATAAAGGAATCAGATTCATGCATCAAGTATGTCAGCTCAGAATATAAGCATTTTCAATTGTTGTAACAAAGCACTAATTGCTCCTACAAGTTTCAGACGTCTGAACAAAAGCAGGTCTAGCAGATGTAGCCGTTCCTGTTCAGCCATGTTTCCAGTGCAAAACACTTCTGAGTGTTGCTCTTTCTAACCAACAATGCAATTCTCCTGTTAGGAACAGAAAGCTCCTCAGCTTTCCCAAGTAGGGGATGCTACTGGGTTGGTTTTTTTTCTTCTTTCATTTTTGGACTTCAGTTGAAGCTTGTTAAAATGTTCCGTGTTTATTGGGAATCCAAAGATTCTGAAAAAGGACAACTATG
Organism: Caprimulgus europaeus; assembly: GCA_907165065.1. The sequence continues at coordinate 69,051,016 of OU015525.1, forward strand.
TCACTTTGGGGAAAATAAAAGTTTCAAAATGTGTCACAGTGGCAGAAAAAAAAAATGTTTTGAAAGCAATCAGAATTTTTTGTTCATGAACGAAATTGAGCTTGAAAGGCCACTTTCCATGGCTTACATGTGGCTTTTAAGATCCAGTGAGAGGAGGGACCAGTTGTTAGATAAGTCTGGAAACCACTGTTTGAGTCAACTGGGATTTGAGGCTTTCAGGCTTTGTATTGCAGAGTGTAAAGCTAAGTTTCAGTGAAGCTAAAACCCCAGGTTTACCAGACTCTTGTTTCTGTGGCAGGGACCTGGGGGTTTTTTTAACTTTCATGTGGCAAGGCCGTGCAGGAATAGTTTGTGAAAAACCTGCAAGTATTACAAGTACTACAAGCTGTGGGAGCACCATAGCCCATCAGGTGTCTTCTGAGGGTATCTTGTTTCACTGGCAGCTTTAACAGCTTTTAACAGTTACATTTTGGAGAAATATTTTAGTTTTCAGAAATGGAATTTTCCAGTAATTTTTTTTATTATTTTATTTTTTTAGACCTCAAATCACCCTGAATTTTGCTGCCTTTATCGGACTTATTCATTCTTTCAAGGTTGAGATAGAGGATTTTTAGGAACAAATAGGGTGTAAATGTGGTAAACTGGGAGGAGGTAGAGGGTTTATTACTTAGAGATCTGGAGGCTGCATTATAATGGGTGCTGTCCTACAGGGTGCTATGACTACATCTTGTGTATTATACAGGTTTAGCCACATTTTTGTGAGCTATTATTAATGCTGACTTGCAGCATACGCCTTTGGAAGCAGTACAGTCAATGCATACCTGCTTACAGTGGGAAACTAAAAAGCCTCAAATTTCCTCTTGGCTGGCTCCTTCCTCCTACGCCCAACTCAGTCCATGCCATTCGAAAACAGAAGTTGACACCAAGTCATCTTCTGTTGTTGGAAAAACAGTAATAAGAAAACCCACATCCCCTGTTGTAAATGCATTGGAAGGTTGTGGAACAGGTAAATTTGGAGACTGCTTCTTTCTAGATTGTTTGCAAATGGATTATCTCCACTTTTTGCCCTCATCTAATATTATTTTAGCAGTGGTAGCAGGAATGGGCACCTCAGTCACTTTCTAATCAAATTAGCTAGGCCTCCTCCCACTCAAGTGGAAGTCTAGTTGGATTTTCCAGCTTGGATTTATACCTTATGGATATGAGTTCAAAGACACTTTATCCACTGTCAGGGCTTTAGTTGCCTTGTTGCTGAAGCAGAAGTACTGTGGTAGTTATCAGTGTTAATTTTGTGCAGTTGCACAAAGATGGATTAGCTACTGTACGAAAAAAACTGAGCTATGTAACTCAGTTGAGAGGATCAGACTCGTTATTAAATGCAAAATCAGACTTAAATCACAAGCAGAGAACAAGATAGCGGAGACTGGCAGGTTAACAAGGAAAATGCCTGATGGATTCAGACTGGGCTCATTGTAGCATCAGGAGGAGCCACATGGGGTTTGAAATATCTGTAGACCAGGCAGGTATCGAACTGCAGTTCTCTTCTGCACAGAAACCCAGATAGCCTAGGCACTCCATCAGGATTTATCAGTACAGCTCCGTTATTTCCATGATGCTTTGACACTTCACAATAATTAAGGAATTTTGTCTAAGGTATATTTCATCTCACAGTCTTAATTTTGCAGATAGGTATGATTATTTTTAAGGAAGTCCTTATAGCCCAAAGTCTAATTTCTGCTTTTTTTTTAAAAAACAAAAACAAAACCAAAAACCAACAGATTTCTATTTTAGATGCTGGTGTTCTAACAGCTACTTTGTATCTATTTTTGTACTAAAGTTATGCTAATTTCCAGCTTCATTAATTAATTGGTGCCATGAGTGTTGCATCTGTAAAAGATGAATTTTCTAATGATCCCTTTAGAAATGGTTCTTCTTAAATCACCAGGTATTTAAAGCCACCGTCCTGTCTGAGGTGGATTCACTTTGGGAACAATCCCTGCATAATTAAAAATTATTTTTGGATTCTTTATTTCTTCATAATTTTCTAATATGGCTGAAACTCATTAGGATGCAAGATTTCTTTTATTAGAATATCCTTGAGCAGAAGCAATAGCCATAAGATACACTTCATTACAGACAAAGTAATCCTTACAGTAATCGACCTAGTGTTCGTAGAAAAGAACTTCATTAGCCAATGTTAATTTGAGGCAGAAACCTGAAAAAGTGAAAAAAACTAAAACCCAAAACCAAAACAAAAGCAAACAAAACCACCAAACCACCTCAAAGTGAAGTTTGCTAACTTTCTTTTGTCCTTCCTTCCCTAGTGGCTTTACCATTCTGAGGTTGTCTTTCCATATATCACACAAGATGAAGCCATGTAAATTAGCATGGGCTTCAATAAAGCTTTCATGGATTATGTTAGCTGTACATCTAATCCCAGCTGTGGTTTTACCTTTGGGAAGATTGGTGATGTTTTGGTCATTACTCAATGAGTGTTGGATTCGTTGTGTAAACACATATATCCCTTTTTAAAAAGAAAAAGTAGCCATTCTCTTAAGGCTACCCTGCTATTTCACATCTGTTCATCCTGAGGATCAAGTCATATAAACAAGGTAAAAGGTGAGGTGTCTTCTGCACCTTCCCTTCCCTGCTTTCCTGAACAAATGCTGGAGGCTTTGGTGCTGTAATTCCCTGGTGTGAACTTAAGTTAACGCATCGTGTCCCACTTGCTCCCTCCAGCACCGGAGCCCAAACTGATGCAGGGTAGGAGGAGGAAGCTACAGTCTTCCTTACTACCTAGCCCTGCCAGGTTCATGCTTTTAGGATTGTCCTTTCATTTCCAGAAGGATAGGATCTGGTACAGGACTAAGCCCCAGTTTTCTTCTGCTTGCACCATCACTTTGAATTTTCCAGTTGTCTTAGGGATGAAGCCATGAGGTTACACTATCTCTGCACAGCACCTGAATCATCATTGTCCTCCAAACCCACTCTTCAAATTCACATACTGTTTACTGATTAGCACTGAAGGTAAATCTTAAGAAGACCCACTCAATTCTGAAGAGAATGTCTCCCTAATGCACAGGGCTGGGAAAATCCACACCAAGACACAGCTTCCAGTTACCATCAGGAGTTTCCACAAGCCTGTATGTGAAGTAGCAGCCCAGCATACAGTGACAAGTATACCTTACTAGGTGTGAGTATTTCCAGTGGACAAGCTACAGATGAGCCAGACAGCTAAGCATTTCTTCAGGGACCATCCTTTCCCAGGATAGTATTTCAGCTACTTATAGCTACTAGTGGCCTTCAGAAAGGTGCTTTTGTTTCTTTTTTTTCCATATGATGTAGAAATCCAGCTGAGTGACTGCACACTGTGAATATTTCTTTATCAATGCTTTTATACTGTTAAAAATACCAGCAGATTATCAGAAGTTCTGTGTGGAAAATAAGATTATAAATTAAATCCTGCCCTGTTTAATTCTGGAGCTCCAGCTTGCACAGGAGCAGGTTTGGGATTTGTTACTGCAAGGTGCTGGGCACTTTGTGCATTGCTGTGATTGAAAGCTGAAGACATTCAGCACCATAAAGAACTGGGAAAAGGTAAAGCCCTTGAAACAAAGTTGCACTTTGGTCTTAACAGGCTATATTTTCTGATGAGGTGATATCAGACCCTGTTCTTCGATCCCCAAAACAAAAACAGACAGCATTACGGCCTTATTAATTTGGAGAATGTGGGTGCACAATGCTCTTGTGGATTTCCCTTTCAGCTGAGCACAAACCCACTGAGGTTCAGGGCAAATATAAGGGAAAAGTAGTAGTAAAGGACAGCATGTTGTGATGGTATCTTTTTTCAAGCACACAAACTTTAAAAGGCGATATTTACACCCCTGTTCCTTTCTGAACTTCAACAGCCTCTGCTCTTGCAGCTCCCTGTGACTCACACAATTTATTTATCCCAAGAGGCATTATTCGTTTGATACTTAGTTCACTTCTATTTTGGATAGGGTTACTATTAGCCTTTCAGTTTCATAAAGAGCTGTAAGCAGATGATGAGATATCCAGGCTTATTGTTGTTCTACACGTGCGTAGGGCAGTCTACTGCCTAGTCAGCAGTCACAAGTCCAGTGAGGAGGCAGAGATCATCATGGAGCCAGGGCCACGACAGTGGCACTTAACATCAGGCTTCAGCATGGCTGTTGCCAGCAACTGTCCCAGTCCATTTTTAGTTGATAGGGATGGCTGAGAGCAGAGGAAGGTTGCTCAATTTTATCTTTGGAGATCACTGCTGCTCAGACGCTGGTACCCCATCACAGTACTAGGTTATCATCTGCAGCACAACTTTATAGATGACACCATGGATAAAAACCTCACAGCACTGGGAAACCATGGCTGGCCATGTCATGCAGGTCACTCTGTGCCCACCAACAGCAGCAGCTGCAGCAATGACAGCACAGCCAGGCCCACCAGTACTTTCCTGGCAAGCCATCCAGGTTTGCACACAGAGTGTGACCAGGCAGAGCTCAAGTCACTGCTTCCTCAGGCAGAACACACAAACACAGAATTTCTTTCTATGGAAACAGCCGTATTTCAAATGTTACCGTAAAACAACAATGGGAATAGTGTGAGCTGACTGAAACTGAAGTTAGTTATACTTTATTTTCCCTCTCCTTCTCCAGTGTCAAAACTGAAATAATACGCTTTCTGCCTGTTATAATGTTTCCTATGTTCTTTTTTTCCACATTATAACCATTATAAGGCCCTTTCATTCATTAATTTTGTTAAAGAATGGAATGTTTACTTCCTGCAACTGGCATTGGTTAATGAAGTGCAAGCAAATGTTAACCGAATTCTCAAAGCTGTGTGTCTGTTCTTTCCTTTTTCTAATTAAGGTTCAACACAGCCAAATGCATGTGGGGAAAATCTTATTCCTATGCTGGAAACAAATGCAAGATTCAGCACCAAATAATTGTCAATTTCAAAGCTGTTTGTGGCTAAAAATAGAAGAAATTACTGTTATCTCAGAATCAACAACTGTAAGAGCTTAAAATTGAACTTGGGTCTAAAATCCAGAAATCAGCAGGGTAGCAACCTTCAAAACACTCATGTCTTGGCAATTAATCTCATCCCATATAAACAGACTTTGTATGCTTTGATATTTGGACATGGAAGAAACCAAGTGTGTAGGAGAAGGATTAAGAAGAAATGGAAAGGAACCTTCAGGCTCTGGGGATCTTGAATTACTTCTGTTGGAAGAAAACAGTATTATCTTTGATATGGGGTAGCTACATAAAGCACCCATGCACTATCCCAGTTTCTTGTGTTTCTTTATTTCAATAGTTAAGTAAGAATAAAAATTATAGCTTCACTGAAGTCAAGGAAAGAATTCAACAGGAAGTTGAAGCTGACTTTGTGAGATTTACAGCTGAAAGATTATTTGATCAAAGATGATAGAGATAAATGAATGTTTAAAACCCACGCCAAATTAAGGCAGTGCACCTTGTTTTGAATAAATAGGAGGCTGAAAATTTGTGCTTGCATTGACCATGTTCCAATTCATCTTAACTATCTTGGGGAAAGGTGAAAATACAACTACAAAATAACAGCGAGTGTCATAAACACTGAGTTGAGCTTGTTGACACATTTTGCTGATCAAGCTGTGTTTCCTTAAATGTCACAAAATAATATTAATTTCACCTAGCTGTGATGATTTTAAAGCTCATTGGTAAAGGACAACTTCTTTATCCAGTGTTGGGGAGGGAAAATGCTATGAAAGAAGTGGGGTGTATTCTCCTTCATTTTGCTTTAGTTAGATCTCTGTAGCCCCTTTGTACTTGTAGTGCTGTCAGGAAGAAGCTTTCTATCGCTTTCAGAGGGGAGATGGAGCCAACCCAAATCCCTCAGTCCAGCAAGCCCTTATGTACATTGAACATTTGATCAGTATTATTAATCAAAGAGCCAAATGACAGTAGGAAATGCCAAGGAGAGGCTCAAGGAGTGAGTCAGCAGCTGGGAGAAAGCTAGGAAGCTAGCTCTTGGCTGAAGAAATACAGCCTGTCCTGGATATAGGAATGTTAGTAAGGTCAAGTCTTTACCAAAAATAAGCATAAGCAGTTATCACTTGCAAGACTTAAAGAGTTTCTGCTCTCAGCTTATACAGGACTGATGTTTGGTGGTTTTTCCTCCAATATACCTACTTTGGAGCTAGGACTTTAATCTCCTCAGAGTAGCAGAGGAGGCAAATCCTTGGTCCTACCAGCAAGGTGGATGGAGCAATAGCTAGCCTTACAATCTCAGTGCATGTGGTAGAAGTCGAACTGTGCAGCATTGCCCAAACACAGGTGATCTGTATGTGTCTGATGAGTCGTTCTTCTTCCTTAGGCTCTGCACATGTATAAACAGTAGGGAGAGAGAGACAGGGCTGTCGTGCATATAACCTCCAATTGTGCCCGTACATGCCCCAATATACTGTTATCATCATTGGATTTCTGAGAGTAGAGAGGGTCACCATCACATGAGGTGACCCAGAAATGGTATATGGGCTGCAGCACTGAATAACTTGGACCAGTTTACCACAGTGGCTTGAAAGCTAAAAATTTCAAAAGACTACAGCTTTCCAGAGAATTCCAGCAAACTGCACCTGCATAAAGGTACCGCCTGTAACAGAAGCTATAGTAGCATTGCTCATGTGCAAAGGGAGGTGAAATCCTCTTTGTGATAAGCTTGTGTGTGCAGTTATGGGTGTATCTGTAATTATAGGCAATGAGAAAAAGTAGCGCTTGCTCAATAACATACCTCCTCCCATCATGCCATACACACAGGAACATGTCACATGATGGAGGGGTCACACTCTTATTCCTCTTCCTTCTCTCTGTGCCATTAGCTCCCCTCTCTGCTATTAACTCCTCTCCTCTGTTCAGTCTCAGTTTTGAGCTGTGCTTGCTGCTGGGCAGCTGACTACTTCCAGCAGTTCAGTACACGACACGTATCACATGCCTGTTCTTCCGTTTGCCCTTGTCTTAATTTACATTACTTCCTCTCTGTGGAGAATCTAATTTGATCTGTGTTGCAAAGCTCAAATACACTTATAAAAGTGCATCATCATAACAATGATAAGTAATGAAAGGGATGCAGAGCACTTGGGAGCATCCTTGGGAAGCTGTAAGCTGCTTTCTATGGAAAAAAGGCAAAACTCATGAAGTTTTAACCTTAAAAGAAAGAACTGTGCAGTGGAAGGGTTGCAATACACATTAGAAAGGGATTTGGGGAAAGAGGAAAAACAGTGCTATGGAATGAGATCCTCAGCTATGGGATTTGTATTTTGTGTTTAACTATTTTGGCTATTACTGCACATGATTTCAGTGTCAACACACCAGAAACCACAGGAGCATAAGCAACAACAAACTCTCAGCTCAGTTTACCAGGGCTAATTCAGCTGGGAGTTCCACTGTTTCCTTTACAGCTAATGTCATGTAGGTGAAAAACAAAAACAAAAACCCACCCAAAACAAACCCCCTTCATTTCCAGAAGTCGTAAATGATTATTACCGTGCTGTAACCTAGTGTAAACAGGTTCCTGGCCCATGACTAAGGCTGGTAGGCCCTCCTGCAATGCAAACAGCAGTGTGGCTGTCTTCCAAAGCGTTGGATGCAGGAAGCGCTCTGCTGGGCTTAGAGTGCCGGGCGTCCAGGTTCCAGCCTCTTGTTTGATTGAGAGCTGTAAGACTGGGGCATTTCTACAGGAAATGGAAAGCTTGAGGGCTGCAGATTTGGAGCTTTATGGAAGCTACTTTGTTCAGAGAAAAGGAAGCTAAAGGACTGTTTGGGACACTCGGGTCCATTTCCGTGTAAAGGGCACATCTACAGCAAACGAAGGAATGCGTTTCTCGGGAGATAAAGTCTTTGTAAGTACCACCCAACGCGAAGAGAGCAGCACGGGCAGGATGGGCATTTTCTGCAGAAATGGGCTTTTTTTGTCCCTTTGCCGAGGCGGCGGAGGGCACCGGCCGGGCTCCGGGCACCAGAGGGCGGCAAAGGACTTGTGGAAGGAAAGGGGGAAACAGCCCGAAAAATCCCTAATTGCAAAACAGGAAAGCAGTGTCCTATTCTAGCAAAGCCAGGGTACAAGTGAATCAGGTTTTTTTCAAGTTAAAAGCTAATTTTGTTTTTATTTAATGCTCTCATTCCCGTTTTACAGGGAAAAACAAAACAAAACACCCTGAAAACTGCAGCAGTGTTTCCATAACCTCATGGACTCTCAGAAATGCTCAGGAGGGCTCTGAAAGATTTTTTTTTTTTCTCTCTTTTTGAGAATGATCATTTTATTTGTGACTTTCTTCTATTCTTTTGATAACTTCAGGCCATTTTTAAAGGCTTGGCTCTTGTGGTCTGACTGATCTCAGCTCTCTGATTTGTGAAGATTTTTTTTTTTTTAATGGGGATCTTCAGAGCATTTGGTGTCAGATGTACATACCTGTAAAGGCAGTTTTAACGTGGAGGGTTTATGTGAATTACACTTCCTGCAGGTTTGTCACCAGAGTTGTTCCTGACTCACCCATGAGTTACCCACCTGCAACAAAGCACTCCCCTCTCACAACCAGTACATTCACACACAAAGTTATTCAGAAATACCTACCTACTCTTGTGCACACCCTCTCTTCAATTCAAGTGCTAACTTTACTCAACAGATACTTCCTTTTGTGTCCAAAATGACTTTGTACTGTTCTTTATTTCTGCTAGTGCCAGAAAGGGAGGAAGGCTGAGCAGGAGCTTGATCCTGTTCTTGTTAATCATCAAGCATTGTAAATTTCTTGTAAATGTAGGGTTAAAATCGTCATAATGCAGGCAGAACTGGAAACAATAACTTTTCTGTTTAGAAAGACACTATAGACCTTGCTGGTATAAACTACAGAGATTCACAGCATACTTTGACCTCTACCAGTTAATCTAATAAAATATTACTTCTCTCTATAAATGCTGCCTTCTCGAATTTTACCCTTCAGAATTCAATATAAACCTGTAATCTCTGCAGCTACCTTGTACAGTGTATCCATTTGATTTGATGTCACTGGTAAGTGATGACTATGAGCTCCTGTGTCCTCTGCACCTCTGTGCCTCAAGTATCCAGATCATTAGTTTTTAGCATTGACACTGACTATAAGTAGTAATTGTCAACTAAAATAAAAGTCCACTATTACATCATGTGAAAGGTATTTTTGGCCTCCAAGGAAGCAGCTTATTGACTCATCAGTATGGTCTGCTGGCCAAGTATAGCTTTATTTCTTAACCTTTAGTTAAAGCACTGAAAAGACAAGTAGCCAACAGAAAGACAGGGAACATATGGACTGACACAAACCTAGAAAGAAAAGGTTGGCGGAAATCCACAGCATTTTTGGCTGCAAATGACTAGTGGCTCTCCTGGCTCAAAATCCTGCAACAACATTCAGGACATTCATATTTGTTTCATTTTATTTTACTTTTTCCTTAAATTTTCATGCACTTTTGGTGCCATCATAGGAAATGTTATACTACAGTTTCATGCATGCTCCCTTCCCTTCCCTTCCCTTCCCTTCCCTTCCCTTCCCTTCCCTTCCCTTCCCTTCCCTTCCCTTCCCTTCCCTTCCCTTCCCTTCCCTTCCCTTCCCTTCCCTTCCCTTCCCTTCCCTTCCCTTCCCTTCCCTTCCCTTCCCTTCCCTTCCCTTCCCTTCCCTTCCCTTCCCTTCCCTTCCCTTCCCTTCCCTTCCCTTCCCTTCCCTTCCCTTCCCTTCCCTTCCCTTCCCTTCCCTTCCCTTCCCTTCCCTTCCCTTCCCTTCCCTTCCCTTCCCTTCATTTCTGGTATTTTTTGCTCCTTGCAGTATTTTCCATCTGTTTTCCGGAGCACTGAGAACACAGGAGGCAGTTTTCTGATGGGGAGCATTTTCTGAAGGGTTACCACCTCGTCAGATTAACTGCTAGGCATTTCTTTAGCTACTTGACTGAATATAAATTGAACTAGGAGACTGTACCGAACCTGCTTTCAATTAATTAACATAACAAGAAAATAAAGTTATGCTTGTAGATTGTGATCTGATACAATTCTGCAATTATGCATAGAAACTGTATCTTGAATTTTAAATATTCTCGGTTCCTAGTTAAGATTTCAGCATTAGCTTTACATTGGAACTATAAAACAAAATTACAACAGCCTCTCTATGGTGAAAGGAGAAGAGCTGGTGGGAAGAATGTTTTATGTTTGGGAGCAGGGAACTAGTCCTTTAAAGCATCATTCCTTAGATCACATTTTAAATGTGGATCACTTTAGCAGGTGCTAGAAATTAGGACAAATTACTTCCATATAGTTTTACTTCAATTTCTTTGTATTACTGAGAGATCTTCAAAGTGGGGCAGAGTCAGATAAAATCTCTCCTCCGAGATGGCTAATAATAGCAGTTTAAGGGATTTGTTTCTGAACGGCACTCGCAGCCATCAGAGAAAGCATTCTTTAAAATATATTTTCTCATTCTCAGCTAAACGTATGATCATATTAAAAGTGTTTTCCCCTCTTCCATATACTCCACACAAACATGATGCAGTTTCAGAATGGAAAGTTTTCTTTGGTTGATCATACTGTCTTATATTAATGGTAAGGTCAATTCCTTTCTGCAAAAAACCCTCAAACTAAGTCTGGAGTCCCACTCATCTGAGGGCTCAATTGTCTTTTTCCTTTCAAGCCATTCTCTACTGTAATGCTGTAGTTCTGCAAGTGATAAAATAAACCAGAAATACAGTTTATGGGCAGGTATAGTTTTCCTCCTGCATTTTCAAGTGGGCTATTAAATCACAAAGTCTCTGTCTTCTGTAGAAAATAAGATTTTGACATTACCAGAAAACAGCAACACATGCTGTTGGCTTTTTAAAAAAGTAAATTGTACTGTTACAAAACACTAAAGCCTGGTTTCCCAGGTAGTCAGCATCACAGAAATTTTTGCTGTGATTCAGCTTGACCAAGCCATTTAAATTCATGCTCAATTTATTTTGTTGCATTAATCCTTTTCAGGTTGTTCTCAGAAGTGACTGACAGCCAATGTTTTCCAGCACTGAGAGCCCTGGTGTCACTTTCTAAGCTCATACGCTCACATTGTCCCCTGAAATCCAATCTGGAGGAGTGGCTTTAAGATATTGAAAGAACATGTCCCACAGTAAACTTCTCATACAATTGTGTTGACAGTGATTTTTTGTTTCCTGCATTTCATTTCTCATCCTGCGATGTCTAGAGTTACAGTATAGTTTTGTCTGATATAAGATTTAAGATGCAGAATGCTCTTTTCACTGGAAATATAAGCATAAAGGGAAAAAGATGATGGGTTGTTAATGCATTTGTTAAACTAGGCCTTCAGCTTTCAAGTGTTTAGGAATATGCTTTAACTTTATGCATATGAACAGTCCTCTTCAGCTTCCACGGGACTTTTTATGGGCACAGAACAAAGCACATGAGCATGTGCAGTTTAGAGTCCCTAAATACATACTGTGCTTTTTTAATATCCATTTCAATACAAAGATCTTAGTTTTGTCACCAGGGGGGCTTCTTATTCCCTCTCTCTAATTATTAGAGTATAAATAAATAAGAAAATTTAAAAGAGACTAAAATGGTTATTGATTTCTGGTGTGTACCAAATTCTGCCTAGCTGAAAAAATTCATGAAAATTGATCTTCATGTTTTACACCTTTGGTAGAATATTATTTTCAGCAGTGAATTATTGTATTGAAACAAGTTCTCTTTGGCACACAAAACAGAAAAAAAATATTTTTAAAGGATACACTTTTATATGAAAACTGCATAATTTTTGCTCCAAAGTTGAAGAAAAACTGCTGTGAATTTCTTCAAATAATTATTTCAAAAACTTTACCAAGCACCTCATAATAAGCCCATTAAAATACTACAGTTATGATATTTTACTTAAGACCTTTGTCCCAGGTCTTTACTGTAAAAAGTAAATAAATAGTTCTGAACATTTACATGCTTTTGATAAGAAAGTTTGTGCTACTAGCATTACTATTTTGATGTTTGATATTAAAGGTATGAACCAAACTTTTCCATCAAGTTTGATCTTGCGAAGATAACTGCAGTAACATTCTACAGTTAGTATCGCACAAAACAGTTCATATCCTAAATATTCCTATTCTAGCATGGACTGCAAGTTTTATTTAATTCTGCACTAAGTTATGAACAGTATGAAAGCAGGTTACTTGAAAATGCAAGATTTTAAGAATACTAGACTTTTCATGAGTATATGTCTAAAGGTCTAACACACACATCTTCCATTGTGGCAATTGCCTCTCTGCGGAAGAGACCACAAGAAATTTAACTGTGAGGGATCCTTGGATAGGCCAAGAAAGCTCCAAAAAGGCATGCACAGCTTACAAACAAGAGGATGCATCAACTTCTCTGCCACAAATCTCCAAAGACTCCCAGGAACATGTGACTTGCAGGAAATACCAACTTGCTGTTAGGACTCATCACATAAACAAGCACGGACGGGGAGACTGCAGGCTCTTTGCTGTTTGCTCCAGGCCTGCTATGTCTCTTCCATTTCTCTTAGCTGCACCACTAGAATTTCACTAGAGATGGGAGAAAAGATTGTCATGGATGTATGGTCTGTAGCCCTAATGCTGGACGTCAGCATTGTTGCCAGGGATGAATTCACTGAAAATGCTAACTCAAAAAAAACTGTGCATGTAACAGTTGTCTTTGTATTGAGAGGAACTAATTAGCCAGACCTGCACGCTCTCATGCATAATACTGTTATGTTTCTGGACTACTTTCATCTATGAACATCCTATTTTTACATATATGTTTTCAAGATGAGATTATATACACACCAGATGATCTGAATAGCAACAAAGGACAAGTTAAATTCAGCTACAGATAAAATATTCTCTCTTAATTACTCCTTTGGTGTCATTATAACCAATGTAAATGGTGTTGTGTTCATAAGCTACCGGAGAACTTATAAACAGCTTGTGCTAAACGAAGGACTGAACGGCAGCTTAAATTCTGAGCTCTATTGCTTTGGCAGGATGAGCTCAGGCAATGGTGCGCAGCAGTCACCCATGCCGAGAGGCAAGCCCTGTGTGCTCATCCCGTGTTCACTCCAAAGAGTAACCCAGTTTTTTTGAACTATAGATGTTAGAAAGGTTGGCTGGGCCAGGTTCCTAATAGCTTTTAAACACCAGATGCCTTCTGTGGTTTCATAACCATAAATGATGCCAAAATTTTCCAGGGAAATAAGGTTGGTCTCCGTTTTATTTATTTTGAGATATAAAACATTGTTTAAGTTTGTCTCTATGGACTTTTGCAGCAGAGTGACAATGAATTCTGTTCCTCTTACCTCTTTAGAAGTATGCATATGTGGTGCAGGAGAGAGGGAAGAAATAGGTTACCATTTCTTTTCATTATTTTGAAGTTTTCTTTCACTTCTTCAAAGCACTTCTTTAGCAGTCTATTTGAATTACTTCCTCACTTCATGCAAATTGTGACTGATATTTGAAATGACCTTCAGAGATGGCACTGCAAATAACAGTAAGAACATTTGCAATATAGTCTCTGGGTTTATGTTTCCGAAGGACCTTGTAAAATTCTTCACTTCCTTGCCTGTGCTGTTTTGGTGGCCAGCAGAGCAGAGGTCATTTTGTTTGTTTTACCCTTCTCATGACTTTGCCAGACGTGTCTGTGAGACACATCAGAGTTATTTAAAAGCAAATTGTGTCATGTAGTAAAAAAATTGCATTGTGTAAAAGGCTATTTCTGTTCCCAGCTGTTAAAATTGTAGCACGTCTTTGATATTTTCTTTGCTTTTAGAAAGCTGCTGATCTTCTATTATCAAGTGAGCCTAACTTTAAAATTGGAACAACTGATGAAATACAGTGAAATCAATAGTGAAGATGTTAAAATAAATATTGTGTAGAAAAAGAAATGTTACTATTTATGAAGAAGGAAAGGTCACAGGCCATAGAAAATAATGAATGTATTTATCTGAACCACTGTATCACTATCACAGTCAAACTGAAAGCCCTCTGATCAGTGAGTCATCCCTTTGCAAACGTTTCTCCTTTACATCACTTCTAATAGAAACTACTTGTGTAGCGTCTGCTTTTGTTGTCAGTGTGCGAATCACCAAGGCATGGCTGTAGGACCCCATCATAGAGCCCTTGCTTCCCTTTAATTCAGACAGAGCCTTGTTTGATGATAAAACTATTGCAGCAGGGAACTAAATTTAAAACTCGGTGACTCATTCATCTTATAGCTTTTTTTTGGAGTTATTAGTGGGTCATATAACTATATATATTTCATTCATGTTCCCATTATAGTTCCTATTTATAATTGTAGTTATTTTGTTCCAATTAATTCTCTTAATAGAACAGCAGTCTCTAACCCACTATAAGCAATCCCCCGCTTTATTTTGTGGTGAGCTCTTTGACAGAGTCTAACCTGAAATTCCCAGATATAATATACCAGGTTAAAGCAGTGTTTATTGTTAGCTACCTGGAGCTATTGACTCATAAAGAAAGGTTTGGAGGACAAGCATCAGGAACGGTACAGTTTTGTTGTAGTGAAACAACTGAATTTTTATTCGCATAAAGGTCAAATAGCCTACTCTTAGCTTAATTTGTTTCTCTACTTTAAATAGTCTCTCAGCAGTTAGAAGATTTAAAAAATCCTTTTGCTTTGCCATTTCCATTCAGGAAAGAAGTTACTATCTTTTTTTCTTCTTTTTTTTCTTTTCCATTTTGAACAGACATTAAAAACTTAAGATATATTTCAATAACAAACACATCAGTTTATACAGAATCCTATCATGCCAAAACATCTCAATGCACAAGCATTAGCAATGAGATCAGCTCTGCTTTGAAAACAGTTTTTGTTAGCTGTCGGGCTTTGTAGAGATAGTAATGTTACCAGCGGAAGTGTTGGTGATTATGTCATATTTGTAATTCTAGAATTATAAAAATCCCATATGGAGTGGAAGGCAGGAAAGGAAGAACATGTGATGGTGCTATACACTTATTTATGCAAATGGTAGTTAATCAAAAGTACCCAAACCTTTCATATCAGCAAGCTAGATCCACACAGGATCCACATGCATCTGAGCATTGAAAACTGCAGTTCCCAGTGAAACTAGATGCCTGCTGGCATCCAAAATCCTTGTTTTGTTCCTACACTTCCTAATAAAAATAGCAAACCATCTCTATGTGATCTTTCAAAAATCAGCATGCCTTCCTCCACCATCCTGAGGATTTCAGAGCCATTAGATGCCACTCTTACCACATGTTTAATCTAGAAAAGTTGGCTTTGATCCTTTACTAGGAAAGTAGGAAATAATGATTTAACCTCTTTCTCTAACAAAAGCAATTCAAAAAGGTTGCTTAGGCACCTGGTCACTCTGGGGAATGTGTCTCCTTCTGCTTGGAATAATTAGAAATGAGAGCACTTGACTGCAGTACTGGGACCTGGATAACAAATCTTGTTCCTCTTTACTCTGGAAAGGAATGAGTCAATCCAAGGATCTAAAGTATGGACCTAAGAGTCCAAAATAGCAGTAAAGCACTTGCATCCCTTGGCCCATTCCATAGAGAAAAGCAATAGAAACATTCATAGCAGACTAAAGACAACCAAGCCTCTATTATGCACAAACAAAAGAAATAGCCAGTGATAAATAACATTGAGAACAACTCCATTCCAAATCATTTAAAACAAGGTATTTCAAAAGCTTCTGTCTCTTCCTCCTCTTTCTTCTCTTTGCCTCTCAATACCCAACAGACTTTTACTATCCACAAGCAGTGGATAACATTTACTCAGCACAGAGCCAGGGCAGCCTAAGCCAATCTAAGGCCAGGCTCTGACAAAGCCACCTTTTCCTTTGCTCTGGACATGTTTTCCTATTTTTGCCTTGCAAGGACACCAGGGTCACTGCAAACTCCAGAACAAGGTGCATCAGGGAGAGGAAAACTAATCATCATTGACTGGGTATTGCCCCCAGTTCTAACTTGTGAGAAATCATGTTGAACCTGAGAAGTGGTTTTCCAACAAAGAGGAGAAAATCAGGAAGTTATGTTTCTTCTCAAAACTGGCCAATATTTTAAAAGGGTACAATAACCCCACAAAAGATAGCTTTGTGACAAGGAATATGTTACATTCCAATATTAAATGGGACCCTGCAATTGAGAACTTTGCTAGGAAGACACAATTATAAATCTATGAATAATTTTAAC
The DNA here is from genome assembly GCA_907165065.1 of Caprimulgus europaeus. The sequence continues at coordinate 69,067,257 of OU015525.1, forward strand.
ACTGTTATTTACTAATTTGGGGGTGCATGACTCTGCAGGCTTAATGCTCTCTTTTCATTCTTCTCTGTGTGTGTAATCCACAGAATGATGACAGCCCTTTCAGAGCTTCAGACTATTTCTCATGAGAGTCAGGATAAGTATGAACAGCATGAAAGGCCAGATAAAACATGAGTGTTTAGAAAACCTAGAATGGAACTTGGACTAAGTTTAAAACTCCTGCATTATAACCCTAGTGTTTACAAGGTAGCAAATCAGAGACTTTAGGGACACTTGATTTTGACAATGCATGAGCTACATCCCTTGAGGAGCGCTCCTGCAGACACCTTTGCACCAACAGGGCTGTGAAACCATGGCTCAGGACATGCCCGGTCCTGATGAGAATCTAAAAATGAGGGACATAAATCCTACCTGTGTTCAAGAGCACACTTCAGGAAACATATCCCAGCTGAAAAGAGGTGCTTCTCTGGAGCGCTTGGGGCAGCGCCGTGAGACTTAACAGGTATCTGTGTAGGGAGCGCTTCCCACCACTAACACTGCCATCTTTCTGATGAAGATGTTGACCAAGGACCCCTGATTCAGTGTGTTGGCAGTTCTCCAACACAACATGAGCTGGAAAACTTTTCCTACATACTCTGTCAAAGCAGCCCAAGAGCTGCATCTAGGAGTCCTGATTTTACTCCAGAGCTGGGCATCTGGAAGTTGAATGCTACAGCATCCAGCTTGTAAGTCCTCTGACGCATACTGCTTTTTGTGCATTTCACAACAGATAGAGCCAGACATATACAAGGTACGTTTGGACGGCTCATGGGAAGAAAAACTCTCCAGCTGCTTACACCCTAAATACCTGGAGCACAAGACCTCATAGTTACTGAAAGTTTATAGTTAAATGTAGAATAAATTATTCCCTCTCCAAAACAGGGCCTCATTATTATTTTCACTGTACAGATTTTTAAAACATCAGTCTGGAAATCAATTAGTCTAGTCAAGCTGTTGCCTTCTGATCCCCAGACTCCAGACCTAATTCTTTATGTCTTCTTCCCTTAGGTACATTATAACCCTGTGTGCTACTGGACTGAATTGTGCTGAATGCAAAAATACTGAGGCATTTGCACATTTCATTAACAACCTCTTAAAAGAAGTATAGTTAAGGTTTTATTTTTTGCACTAATTGTGACCTTCAGAAAGAAGCTGCTCTGTTACTAATCTCCTAAAACATACGGTTTCCTTATCAGGGAGTGGGGAGTGTGTGGGAAGAGGGACCTGATTTTTTTTCCATTTTTGAGAGCATTAATGAACATTGCTGTATGATAACACAGGCAAAGGGAAGGCTATTTGTTCCATTTATGTAGGATGACAAATAATGCAGAAGCACTAATGTAATTAATTGGCCTATATGCCATCTGTTAGAAGGTGCTTTTGGTTTTCATGATGGTCACAGCAGTATTACCAGCAATGCAGCAAGAACAGTTACCCAGTTAAACACTCTGGGCAGAAATGGTTCACAGAAAACAAGTAAGTGTGGAGTTGTTCTGCTTTTGTTTATTTAAAGAAAGTCTGATTGCAATAGATATGCATGTAGCAACAAATTAGGAGGCTGATTCAAACCTTCTTAAATAGAATGATTTGATAGGAAATCAAGCAGCAGCAAGACATGGTGATCTAATGGCAGTCGGTTAGGTTTGGCATACATTGCATTGTAAATCAGAGCAGTAAAATCAGATTTGGGTTGTTTGTATTGTTTTGTTTTGTTTTGTTTTGTTTTTTTCCTTTAGGGGACATATCAAGTCTCATCATTAAGGCTTGTTGGTTGTCTGCTAAATTCAGAGCAGTATTTCTCAAGGAACCAGGAAAGTGATGTGTTAATTTTAAAGACTTTTCTTCCAGCTTGTTTATATACATGTGAATCAGGAAACCAAAAAAGAGAAGGCACTTATTCAATACAGGAGACTAACAATAATGTATTGCAGCATATGATATTCTGAGTTCACTTAAATATCATACTTTTCAACAGTGCAAATGGTGCTATTTTACTTATTTTAGCCTGCAGCACAGTATCTATTCTAAAGCTTGTATGCTTGCCCCTCACTTTCAAGCTGAGCTTGTACTTCACTTAAAAGCTGACACAACCAGTACAGAATTAAAATGGACAGCCTGATCAACAACATTCCCCACCCACATCATGCAAATCAATCAACCAGAATGACAAGAAAAGTGCCCAACACTCCCTGAAGGCTCAATTCCATATCTTTCAAGCTTCAATTAAAGCAGCTTTCTTCAATGTTCCATCTCAAATTCAAATGACACAGAACTTAAAATGGGCTCCTGTTATACTTTAGGGAGTGGTAATTTTGAAAGGAACAAAATATGCTTTATGGAAAATTAGCATAGTGTCACATTGTTTCTCTTGTGCAGCTATATTAAATATATATACTGTGTTCATTTAAATAAGATCCATTTAAATATGCTTTTCATGGTTAATTGCTATATGTAAAACATTTGCAAATTTTAGACAAAGCAAAAATTATTTGACACTTCTTTCTTATGAATCATATTTTTTTAGATTCAAAAAGATATATCCTGAAGTAGAGAAATACTGTTATATGAGAATGCAAGAAAAGTATGTGAGTTATAACAATATGTCTCCCTCTCTCATAATTTAGAATAATTATATATTGCTGATAAGAGGAAATCACTGAGTGGCCATAAGGAAGAGTAAAATAAGACCAAGCCAAAAAGATAATCTGAGATGTATGTGTGTCAGTGACAGAAAGGCCAATATTCTTGTTAATAGATATTCACCACACTACTGATCAGATAATCAAAGCAGAGATAAAAATGGTTACTTAATTTTCTATATGTGTACATAAAGTACTTTCCCAGCAACATATTTAATCTACCATATTCTGCCTAAGTTTAAACGGTTGAGTTGATTGTACTTTCACTTTTTCCCTTAGAAGTGGGTTTTCACAGTCTGGCACATTTTCACTGTTTAGGACTAAGTGCAACATTGTAGGTATACCCCCAGAGACAATTTTTCATGTACCCTTACACTCTGTTCACCAATACACCAATACTTCCAGATGCATATTTCACAAATCAACGCACAACATGACTTGCTTCATATATGCCTGTAAGTAAATGTAGGCACTTTTGACAATCTCAGCCGAGGTGTGGGAGAAGGATAATATCCATCAAGACCACGCAAGCTCATAAACTACTTGGGCCAGACAAGTTACTGTCTAACTGCTGAGCAACATTCACGGCCAGTGTGTACACTCCCAGTCCATATTCACTTAAACCAGCACCTTGTGATAGTGCGAACATACCTTAAGCCACTTAGGGTTTTTTGAAAGTTCACTGTTGGTTTATGTTGTTAAAAGACTGGAACTTCAAAATATATCTTATGAACTTGAGGTAAGGATGTTAGAACTTTAGTGTCTCTGGAAGTGGAGTGAAGCTTATTCTGTGCACGCATATGCGGATCTGTCTATAAGGCAAAGTGACCACAACGCCTACAGCTTGAATTGCCAAACACTTTCCTTGTAAAGATCCCGTTTCAGTTACAACTGTGCCAGAATTTAATTATTTGGGATGAAGTTTCCCATCATGAGCTTCTGCCTCAGGCTGAACTGAGTTTAAGCATAATTTAGCCTTTTCAAGAAGAAGAGTTAGGATAAAGAACTGCTAACTAAAAGCAAACATACAAAACCCCTCTTTGTAACTATCTGTTGAGAAGCTTTAGCATGCCCAGGATTCTGACATCAAGGAGTCTTTTGCTGACCTGAAGGAAACCCGCTTAAATTGGCTGATTAACTTCTGAAGATCTATGTGTGTTCATATATATATACACACATGCATATATTTACTCAGTAGAGGCTTGCTGGTCTTGACAACACAAGCCTAAAGCATTTTCCCTCCACAGGTCATACAGACTACAGACATGGGTTGACAGACATCTCAGGAAGTCTTTTTCTTTGCTCCTCTCTAATAAGGGATCAGTCCCTAGATACAGGATATGTACCTAAGCTGCATTTAAAACATGTAGTGAAAGATGTTCTGCCATTTCCCTAGGTAGGTTGGTTTATATCTAAAAAGATTTGTTCTAACATGCAATTGTAATCTTTGCTTTGAATGAAGCTGCGCTTCAGCCCAGCCACAGGGGACGTTGTACATGACTAAAGACAGCTGTTGTCTTGTGCTCATCCCTAGCCTGTCCAAATCTTTAACTTTTCCCCGTTAGACTTGTTTGCTAAATCAGCTACTCATATTTCTTTCCTCTAGGTTGTCAAAAACTGGTGTCCTGGAAACCATCACGACTGCATACTAAGTGTAACAGAATAATTTTATACTTCTCTTAAAACATGTTCTGTGCTTTACCTCTATCTAAGTCACAGCCCAACAGTGATCAGGACTTTTTCCAGCTAATCTTTCTCTGGCTACTAACACTGAGAAAAGAAAGCCAGTCTAAGGTGTGAAAACAGACTGTGGTTTCATGAACTCGCTAAGGGGTAGCATAAGCCAGCTATGCTGCTCAAATAAGCAGCCTTCTCTTCTACTCTTTTTACAGTGCTACACTCTTCCTCGTATCACTACAAGTTAACCTAACTGAAGAACTTATCTATATTAAAAGTAACACTACACACAATTTTTTTCCTTACTTAGTTTCCAGCAGCATCTGATCCCTGTCTAGGTAGCTGCAAAAATTGCTATCGGAGAGGTCTGCTACTGTGATGGCACTTGTGGGTGATGCTGAGAAGTCTCTCCAGCAGGACTCCTTCCCTCTGATCAGTAACTGAGCACTTCACTTCTCTGAGTAAACTGAAGAGAGGTTCAGGTTGTGATTTTTTTATGTAAAGAAGTGCTTAGAGATGTGACTAAACACACACAGGAACTGAGAGATGAAAAACTGTGTCCTAGATATCTTCAGTTGGATACTCAGCAGGATGAGAGTAGCCACCCAGTTTGTAGGTGCTAACATGTGCAGTGAAGGCAGCTGTTCAGACACGCAGTGAATGGGAGACAATCCTGCAAAAAATACTGTGTTTGTGTAATTACAGAAAATAATAATGTCTCTGCCACAAAAGGTGAAATTAACAGAAACAACTTTTATCCTGGTTTTGGTGGTTTGGTTGTTTTTTGGGTTTTTTGGTGGTTTGGGTTTTGTTTGGTTTTTTTTGGAGAGGAGTGGTGTTTTTTCTTTTGAATTTCAGGCACTTATTTTTATGGAATTAGTATTTTGGACACATTTTTGATTGTGTGATAGGAAAATTACAGGTAATTAATTCATATTTATCTAATGTAGCACGTTATTAACAAATAGGTGATATGTAGGAGCATTCATATACAGAAGTGTTTTTGAAACACAGCTATTTTGTTATTAGCTGGTATCACATTTGGTGGGAGAGATCATGTATTGGTGGGAGAAATTCACTAGCACTCCTATGGTATCCTGTGTGTCATAGCCATAGCTATTTTGTTCCTTCTTCTCTTCCCTGCTCTTAATCAGTATAGGATTCTCTGCCTTTCCACACAACCAAGGAATTTAGGAAAGTGCTTTCCAAGAACAGAATTTTGGAGCTGTAAGTAACTGTGTGTAATAGAAAGCTGTTGTTTGTTCCCATTAAATCTGCAACTCCCAGTCAACAGAGAGGGGGATACTCTTCACTGATGTGACTGGCAGTGGTTGATAAAACAGGTAATAGTTTTAACATAAGGGAAGACTGGGATTATGTATCTCCTTCAAGGTCCAACAGCATAATTCCTGATGTTGTAAGGAAAGAGTTGTCTAGCTGCACAGCTTTGGTCCTCCTGGAAACATAGGATTGTGCAACTCAATCAAATGCCTAATACACCCATGTTTGATCTCTAAATGTCATCAGGCCCTGACTATGACTAATTGGATTGTATTTGCTATCATGTCACTAAATTAATGCTCCTATAGACTTACACTGGACTATGTAGAGGGCAAGATGCAGTAACCTTTCATACAGGGAGCAGCATCTTAGCCTTTGGCCATGTGTTAACTTCATGTATTTGTTACATAGCACATTTTACAAAATTCCTTCTAAAGGAAGAGGTGATAGCTATTTCTTACAAAGTACTTTGACTGGAAAGCACAGAGTATCACTTTAAAGGAAGTTTAGCTTCCTTGTATGGCACACCAAGTGTTAGAGGGGTCTAATCCTCAGTCCTTAAAGAGAGGTTTTGCTAGTCTTGCTACCTAATGGTCTGATCCGGGACAGCAGTGCCAGTGCTTTTTTACAAACCCTATTATTCCAGAGTTAAATATTCTCACACTCTGGAGGAATGTTACAGAGTTAACAAATGAACTTATTCCCACTTTGAGTCTCAGAACCAGGTAACTAGAATGAAGCCTGTCAACTCTGAATATTTCATCAGGATTTAAATGTGTGGAAGATTAAGTCTATGCACCTTTTATAAATGAAGAGGGATTAGATTATTAGATGGCTTCCTCAATCAAGTCTTTTGGATAGATTGCTCTTCGGGATAGGTATTAATGAACATGTCTATGAGTGTAAGACCGAACTGTCCAGAGGAACCTGCAGGAAATCTGCAAACCCCTGTCAATCAGCCATGCAGAGCAGCAGCGTGCATTGTCCCTGGTGGGAAAACATTCCCAATACTCAAATTTAGATAGGCAGTACCGTGTAGACATGCACAAGCTGGCTCCCATTCTCCTGCCTTCACTGCATCTGGAGTTGCTGCCTTCAAATTGCTTTACCCAAACTAGCCAGCAAAGCGGCATATGGAGGAATGGCTGACTAGATAAGGAGTACAGAGCACGTCAGCTGCAAGAGCCAAGTTGTATTTTGGAAAGCCACATCTCCACTGCAGGTGTATTTATACTATTCAATGCAGCACAGAGATCCCTAAATTAAGTCTGGAAAGGGTAATTTAGGGTAATATAGCCATGTCAAGGAATATTCTGCTCTGCTTTTTTCTGGCACGTCTCTGGTTTTCGCTGGTTCACTCGCTCCCTGCTCGCACCCCTGCATTTGCAGGGCAGAAGCTGGAACAGATCAGGAAAGTAACACCCAAGTTACACATGGTTTTGGAGAGTTTTTGTGTGTGCTTTAACACGGACTGTTTCATTGATCTAATTTAGAGTTGCATTAGCAAAACTATGCCAAAAGGTCAGGAACAAGCATCTGGAAATTTCTTTAACCAGCTTTGGTATTGGAGAAAACATACCACCGGACTGCTTGGCCATTGAGGTATTCTGCGTCAGTTAATTAGCTCTGCTGAAAGGCTCAGTTAATTAGCACGGGTGTAGAGTTGCTCTGACACAGTTATACCGGTTACAAGACGCGAGCGAATCCCGCAGTACGGTGCTCTAAGAAGCAGAAAAGCGAGGGGAGAGCAGGAGGCACGGCACACCTCCCCTCCCCTGCTGGGGACCTCCGCCCGGCGGCGGCCAGACCTGCCCAGCTCCCTTCAGAAGAAGCGAGCGGTGGGGTCTGCTGGAACCGGCTTTTTTTGGCGCTACTCGGCGTATGTCTGCCCCCGCCCCGTTACTGACCCAGGCGGCAAGGCGCAGACCCCAGGTTCCTCGCACAGCCTGTTGGCTGCCTGGGCCTCACGCGGCTGAGGCGGGCCTGCCAGCTCCTCCCAACCGCTGAAGCTGCGCGACAGAACCCGTACCCGCCCCGCAGGCGGGAGGCACGGCCCGCAGGCCGGACAGCGCTGGCAGCCGGACCCTCCCGCTGGGGCACACACCCGGCATGGACCGGGGCCGCCGCTCGCGCACAGGTGCCCGCGAGGCAGCCCCCGCCAAGGCGCATGCGCGCCGGCCGCGGGCCGGTGAGGGGACTGAGGGAAGTGCCTCCCCCCGCCCCCAGGGTGACTCCGCTCCCATTCACCCCCCCGCCCCGCCTCTCCCGTTCCCCCTTCCGGAAGCGGCGGAAACTGCCGAAGGGATCCGAGTGAAGCCGAAGCGGGGAGTAGGGAAGGGGGGCGGCTGGGTCCGACGGGTCGCTCCGCTAGGGGGCGGGCGCGGGCGGGCGGGGGCGCTCCTCGCCGCCCCGCCCCTCCTCGCCCCGCCCCGCCCAGCCCAGGCGCAGGAGCCGGCGTCGGCGGCGGGAGAGGGGGTTCTGTGGTCTCGTGCTCCGCACCTGCTCGTTTTGGTCTGCGCGGTGGCGGCGGCCGCAACGGCCGTAACGGCCTTCTGCGCCCCCTGGGGGAGCGGGGCGGCGGCGGCAGCGCGGGGCGGCGCGGCAGGTACCGGGCGGGGCGGCGGGAGCGGCGCGGGGCGCGGAAGCCGGGTTGCGGGGAAAGTTGGCGCCGCCGGGGCGTCTTCGGGAGGCGGGGGCGGTGGTGCTGCCGGGGCCGCCCCCGCACCTCCCTCCTCCTCCTCAGCCGGCCAGCGGAGTGCCCGGGCGGGCTGCTGGCCCCTCGCCGGTGCCGGTCTGGCCGCGGGGGTGAGGGCTGCTGCTGGCGGCTGGCAGGGCTGGAGCCAGGGCGAGCGGGGAAGCGGGCGGGGAGGTGAGCGGCGGTGCCGGGCTGGCTGTCAGCCTGCCGCGCCGTGCTGTGTCGTGCCGGCGGGGAGCGGGGGCTCGGGGCGTCCCGGGGCGCTGCTCCGCCGGGTCCCTCCGCCTTCCGTTCCCCTCCGCGCCTGTGTTTTCAGCGGGGTGTGAGGGCGCTGCGGGCCGGCGGGTGGGCGCCGTCGGGTCCACGGGGAGCGAACGGGGGAAGGTTCCGTTCCGTCCCGTCCACGCTCGCCCCTGCGCTCGCCTTTTCTCACCCTTACCGGAGGACTGGTTTGGCTCCTTCCCTCATCCGACCGTTTCTTCCCTCAAATCGGCACCTCGCCGAAGAGTTCTCTCCAGCCCGTTCGAGCACCGGGTGCCTTAGGCGAGTTTAGGAGACGAGCGCTGCGGGCGCAGAGCGCCCCTGCCTGTGCCCCTGCCCGCATGACCGGCCGGCGGGACGGCTGCTCGGGGCGGGTCTGCCGGGGGATCCGAGCTGGGAGCCGGAGTCACTAGTGAGGTAACTCGTCTGTGGTACCTGTCTGGGAGCTGCCTCACGTCAGCGGCTGCCGGGTCTCCACGGTGGCTGCTTTCAGCGTGTTGGGTGCCCACTTACAGTGTGGAGATATAAAAATCTCCAATGTGTAATATATCTATAATATATCTAACGGATATATAATATGTACGTATATGTGAGGTGTGAACACAAGTTACCATGTTGGTGTTGTGAAACAGATGCAACGGCAATAGAAGATGGTATTTCTTTTAATATAAAATTGCCCTTTATCTCACAGCATTTTTCATTTCCTCTCTTTACTGAGATTATCTGAAGTAATTAGTCAGTCTCCTTCTGTTGCTCGTTCCTTTCCTCGCTTTTGAAGGTACAGTGGGATTTTCTGTGTTCCCTGCTAGGATGGTTGCTTCCCTCGTGGCATTTCAGCTTGTCATACAAATTGCTCCTGCCCTAACACCTGTGTAATAGAAATCAGAATAAATTAGTACTTTGACAATATTAAATACTGATACTGCCACTTTGATCATCCAACACTGTCTTTTTGGTAGAAATATATATATTACTGAAATACTAATTTTACACAGTATTGCATAGGAAGATTATGTCTAAAAAGTGAATTTAGATGTGTAAAATACTTAGCTTTGGAGAGGAGTGCCACTTTCACTTTTTAAAAATTTATCTGAAACTAATCTGTAGAAGAAACAAATTATCCCTATTACCTGGGCGATTTTGATCATAAAGGAAACCGTTAACAAACAGGAATGTGGGGAAGAAAGATCTGCTTGATGACCATATCTGGAAAAACTTGCTAATGAAATACAAATACTAAATTTTTATGGTGCTGACATTCTCTGGCACTGTCTTGTGGCAAAAATGTCTTGATGGGTTGGTGACAAATGTCTAATACATCTTTAGTTTTTAGTTCATAAGAAAAAATGTAATATGCCACATATTTCTAATTCACTTAGCAGAACAGCTCATTTAAAGAACGAACTTGTGTTGATAAGATTGGTTTTATTTCATTAAACACTCTAATATTGCTGGCAGTAGATTCCTGGAAAAACTCAACACGGGTCATCTCTGTCTGTCATTTAGTAAGCTTTTCCTATGTGTCCATTACCACCCTTTTTGCACATTCTAAGACTAGGACAGTTAGTTCATGATTTCAAGACAATTTTAGGTAATATCACAGTGACATGTTATACTGTAAAAAACTTAACTTTTTACCCCTATGCCTCCAAGATACTTTTAGTGCAAACTAAGACTGTAGTAAGACTATAGTTAAGTGAACTTTATAATTCAATAGCATATCCAGAAAGCTCCATAATGGCTTCTTAATTTATCAGTTTGTATTGTTGATGTAATACGCTTAATGCAGAAGATGATAATGAGAAAGCTAGTGTGGTAATAACTTTCTCACATATGTTTATGACTTGTCACACGATAAATCTTGTTTTCATCCACTCCAGTGGTCTAAAATAGCAACTATTTTCTAAATATCTTGGACAGGTTTTTTTAATAGTCAATATCATAGTAGAGGCAGTTGTCTATACGTTTCTAAGCTATGACCTACTTTTTGTACTGATGGGTAAATGATAGCTTTACATAGACACTGAAAGAGTAAGCTTGCATAGGCACAACACTAAAAGTGTGCGCAGAAGTAAATAATATTAAATATTCCAATGTGGGCTAAATGCAGGTACAGTGAACAGTTCTTCTACTTTGTCACTTTGTTCACAAATAATATTTGCCATGCTGACACCTATACATGGGGCTATTTGTTCATTACAAATCGAGCAGTTAAAAGTGAACTGAAGCATAATGGTGATGAAGGCTACTGTTACCCACCATATTATTTTACATATGGTAAATGTGCATTTTGAGTTATGTGGGAACCTTGTGACCTGTTTTTTTGAATGAGAAACAATTCCATAAGCTTTATAACCACAAAGTTGAGAACTGGTTGCTGTCAGAGGCAACAGTGTGTGGTCATCTACTGAAAAGTTTGCACTAAAGTGGAAAAGTGAGAGAACAAAACTTCTCAGTTGTTTTCTCAAAACTACAGCTTTGAGTATACTAAGCAAAAATGATTTATTTTAATTCCTCCTCATATTAGTTGGTTTTAGTGTTGTATTGGTTTCTCTTATCTTCTGGCTACCTATGTGTAGCAGTGCAACACACATTTTGTTCTCTGGTGTTAGGTGCATGAGGTTAGTCAACAAAGAGGATCTGGCACAACATTGATGAGCACTAGTGCATCCAGCTTGCAGGTCTCTGGCTTGTGGAGAGAATCTGTAGCTCTGACATTTCAGCCTCTGTTGGGAGCATCCAATAACTTGTGCCAGAACATGGGACAGCTCTCACTTGAGTAGGAAGTTACTCAAATCAATCAACAGGTAATTCTGAGCTGGGGTTGTCTCTTAAGCCCACAGGAAAGGCAGGGTTTGGAGAACAGTCCAGGCTATGTGGAAGCTTCAGTATCAGCCAGAACCACTCTGCCTGCAGTTTTATTTTAGTCGGATGCTTTTAATGACTATAGTGTTTTCTTGTTATCAAGGCCTAAAAATCTGAAGGTGTGTAAGGTCTTACCTCATGACAAGTGTGAATTAATGGGAGGTAAGTTATTCTTCTATCAGAGCATTTACCGAGGGCTTTCCCGCTCGGTACAGAGGCAGTTGGAGTGGAGTAACAGATGTGCTGCAAGTTCCATCCTGACTTACCTTGAGATAATTTACTCTAATCTCCCCATACCCTAAGATACCATTGCCTTCATGTCAGCACACACTGAACCTTACTGAGTTCTAATTTCTATTATTAGCATTGTAATATGAAACTTAGTCACGTGTCCTGTATAGGACTTTGTATTCCTTTTCTTTCTTCTTTTTGTATCCCTGCACAGAAAATACTTCATTAAGTGCTAAGAAAACAGACAGTATAGAAAACATTCTCCAACAGCTTGCTTTATAAAGCTTTTTTTTGGTCTTATTTTGTTCTCCTGTTGGCAAGTTGCATTCAAAATCTTGAAGATCCTTCTCCCCAAGGAAAATAGTCATTCTTCCTTACATAATTTAGTCACTTGAGCTGTGCCAAAATCACCATGATGCTGAAGTCTGGTTGTCCTTATCTGCTAGATTTTTTGTTTTAGATTTATAAACATTGCACATGAATAATGGCAACAAAGGATTCCTGTCTGCTGGGCCAGGAATGTTCAAGAGAAACTTCAAAACCTCGTAGGTGGTTGGTGCACTGTTATACTGTTGTTCATCTGGTGAGTCCCACATGCTCTTGACTTGCAAGTTGGAGAAGTTCAAGCAAAAGCTATGCTGTGGGCATGTGTTTGGAATACAGGTTCTCCATCTGGCACTCCTCATTAAGATATGAGGTATTTTTAAATCAATTTCCAGAAAAAAAATTGGAAAAGATACAGGCAGAAATGTAACCACCTTTTCACTGTTCTGAGAGTTTCTCTGGCTTTGGCTGGCACACTTCCATGGTTCAAGGGCCTTCTCACATGACCTTGCTATCTCATCTCAGCATGCATTTTCATCCAATAACAGCACCTCTCCTTTTAATAAATGCAGTTTTTCTGTCTGAGAATCCTCACAGTTGACTTAACAGGAGACAGTAACACTGTGTAGGAGATGTGGTGGATCTCTGCAGGCTGTAGGCTCCTTAGTCTGAAGCCAGCACATTATTCTAATTGCTAATTTGAAATGAAGATCATTAGGCCTGGGCTCATCTGGTTGATTTCTGTGACTAGGTTTCTCCCTTAAACTTCTGCAAATCTCTCTTCAATATGAAGAGTAAAGAACAAGAAAAGCTTGCACATGGTACAGGTGTATATTAATCTACCTTATTGGCTGTAATTTTATCAGTTTCCTCTCTTGGCAAGTTTAGGATTCATACAAGCACTTACAGCAATGTGTGTTGGGGAGAGAGAGAGTGTCCTAAGCTTTGAAGTATGACTGAAAGCCCTGCTGAGGAAACTTGCATTTTTCAGAATCTGGAATTGAGAGGAACTCTTCAAGCTAAGTGATCATAATCCCTTTTCTAGCAGAAGGAATTTGGGGCTTTTTGAAAGGTGTAGCTTTGACAAAAGTGAAACAGATACTTGCCTTGCATCACAAGGTAGAAATACAACCCAAGTAGTATGTTGCATGCTTGCTTGGGTTGACCAATTCAGTATGTTTCAAGCGGTAATGTAGTAACCCTAGTCATGGCCTCCTACTTTCTGTCATCTTTCTCAACAACCAGCTTTTATCTTCCTAATTCAACCTAGTAGACTGTATGCTCTGAACTTGGTTAGATAATTATTCTTAATCAGTACTGTGCAGTGTTAAGGTAGTAACTTACCAGTCAGAGGGTTCTCTTGTTTTTCTTTTCAGAACTTCCCTACTAAGATTAAATGATGCTCATAATAATTAATGAAAAATCGGACAAAATCCAGTCCTTGTTATCAATCCCTCCATGTTATCATAGTGGGCAGTAAAGTTTTACAAGGGGTTTGAGGGGTTTTTCATCACACGAGGTGAAAACAAAATGAATATATTAAGTTCTCTGCAAGAAGAAGAAAACTGGATGTACAGAAAGTGATTCTAACTCTTCTTTGCTCTTCTATTGTAATGTAATACAAATCTAATTATGTACTCTTCCTTTAAGTTTGCATAGCCTTTCAAACAAGCTAAAAGGTTTCATTTCTGAAATGGTAAGGTGAACAATACTAAAGTTTACTTCACTTTTTTTTAATTTTCTGAAGGAGAAGAAATGGTAAAATTGATGTGAAAATTGATGTGAAATCGTAAAATCCTTCAGCCTTTGTAACTGGCAAATGCAGTTCCAATGGTTTGGTGGCAGCTTTAATTTTAGAGATTCTTACAGGTCCCAATAGTACTAACAAAAGCTACATGCCTCAACAATGTGTTTTAAATATAAAATAAAATGTGCAATATGCACAAAGTAAAGATACTTTTTGTGTTTTGTATAAGTAAGAAGCAAAAATCACATTTTCTTTTTAAGTCATTTATTATTTACACTATTAACCAGGGGTTTTTTCAACCCAAACAAGACTTTAAAAAATAGCTTTGGAAAAAGAGCAGTTGTAAGCAACTGAAATAATCAATAAAATATTTCAGTACTAAGTAAAACACTGCTTCATTTGCACTTTAAAGTACCAAAGTAGTTGCAATTTGACATCTTGTTCATTGATTTTCCTCTGTCCTCTCCCTCCACCCCCGGACAGATTTTAATCTGATGTGTGTGGTGTTATGGAAAGTAAGTGGTTCATAGCACTAAACTGTGGTGAGTAACCATGGCTATTTCCCTGGCGAGTTATGTGATCCAGTTATGCTCTGTGGAGTGACACATTTTATGAATCAAAACTGGAAGCCTGAGCTGTGAGTTGTACACGCGTGGGCTTTTGTACTGTAGTGTTCTTGTGTTGTTTTGCCTACAGCTGTGTGAATGTGGATGCTGTTGTTCAACATGGAGAGTCTCCCAGGGGTTGGCCCGGAGTATGCAGAGGTCTGATCTCTGCTTTTTCACTGAGTTTTGCTGGTTTATTTTAAAGCTTAATATTTTTAACCCAAGTGTTGGATGTATGTGCAGTTGGCTTCTATTTCTACATCTTTATCAGTGTAAAATGCTTTTCATAATTTTTTGCATTTTTCTGGGGTTTTTTCCATATCCTTGTATAGATGGGAAAGAACTGCACTTTTTGAACTGTAATGGTAGGAGTAGAGGCACAGCTTTTAGTTGTAGGCAGACTTGGACATGTACCTGAAGTTAAGCACATGCAAGGATTTTTTGATTGCTATGATTGCTTCAGTGTTAGTTGTTTGTCTGGAAGAGAGTAACTTCTTGAATGTGTTGCTCATGTTCCAAATAAGACATTAAAAATCTCTAGTCTGTAGATAAACCAGGCTGTACTTTGTTCAAGTTGAAGATCAGCTAGCACATGCTAAAGTACAGCTTGCCTTATCTTCTATGTTGTTGTTTCAGAATGTGTTAGTCCATGTTTACTATAGGAAAGAAAGGCGTCTTTGAGCAACCTCGTGAGCAGGGATTGTCCTGATTGGCTTTCAGTCAAGCTTTTCAGCTTTTTATAGGATGGGACAGGTTCTGTTTTTTTCAACATACTCCTAGCCATATATATATATATATATATATCAGTAAAGATTTATTAAAGCACCTTGGAAACTCGTTAAAAAAAATTGGCTAACATCCTGGCCTACAGTGTGGATTAACTCCATAGTTATTGTATAGTTCAAACTTTTATCATGTCCTTGGATTCTTATTTTTGGGTCTAGTGTGTCAACGGATTTTGTTAATTATCAGAAGGCTTCAAGGAGATAAAATTCTTGAACTCTGATAATTTGCTCTTTCACATGGCGCTCTCTAGACTGCTTGATTAAGATTTCCACACTTGCCTGTTTGCTTAACTCAATTTTAAGTCTTGATTCTCTCAATTAATTTATGAGTCAATGCAATTATTTATTAGATCTGTACTTCTGTTAACTTGAATGATACAGTATGCCCGGTTGCAATTTTGGTCTCTGTTCTGCCTATTTCCACCTTCAACTATGACTTTCTCAGATGCCTGGTAAAAATAATGTCATGATTTTTGCTTGATGGAAGCTCATTGGTGAATTTAAGTTTGGGTAGAGCATAAGCCACTCTTAAAATCATCTCGTACATATTCTGCTCAGAACTGATTTGAAAAGAGATCACATCTTTTAGGTATCTTTTCACAGAAAGATCGTATTGTATCAAGGATCATAAACCTTTTTCCCTTCAAAGCACGTTTCTGTAAATATAATTTTTGTGTGACATCTGAAAAAGTTGCTAAGAATTTAGTCCTGTGTGAGTTTGAATACTTAGTTAAAAACTTGAATTGTCTGTGTATTTAATAATTTTTTTTTTTTTTTTTAAAAAGCAATAGTAGAACAACACAGCTTAGGTTGCTCATCAAGGTGTGCAGCATTTGATGGCTGTTTGTCATAATGTTGAAAGCCAGGGATATAATTACAAATATTTTTTTACAATTTATAATTGTGGGAAACAACTTGGAGTGGGAATCAATACTTTCTATTTTACTCCAAAAGCAATAAGCAATTTGAGGTGTCACTGAAAAAAATCAGATTTGTAAATATTGGGCAACTCTTCATCTGTGAAAATACTTGTTATACTGTACTTCATGTATATTAAATTAACAGTAGCTTTTAATAAGACTGCACACAAGTGTGGGGTTTTTTAATATTTGCAGCCATGATGGAGGGCTTTTTTTATTAAAAAGCACAAAACCTTCAGCAACTGATTCTTCTTGCTTTCAGATTTGTTTGACTTTAGCAACACAGTTGTTCTTTGAAGTAGTTGCCAGAAAGTTTCATAAGCTGAGGGAAAGTCTGTGGGACCGTGCCAGTCAGGGTGCACTACTGATGTGGCGAGAGACCAAAAATCCCTGACAGATTTCAGAACTCCACAGCAATGCTCTTGTAATAAAGCAGCTGTCTTAATTATAGCTTTCCACTCATTAAATTCCATGGATTTTAAGTTTGTTCTCTAGCTTTGGTTATGTATGTTTCCTATTCATATTGAAAATGCACACCTGGAGAAAAAGATACCTATCTGAAGGAAGCTGGTGGTTTGGCACTCGGGAGCTGATAAGGCTCCAGGATTAAGGGGAACACGGTGTTTTTTTTGGTAACTAGGAAGTGATTCAGTGTTTAATAATGGGAAAGGTTGTTTTTTCTTTTGTCTCATGCCTTTTCTGAGTTGATAGGACTTTATTTTTCAGATAAATATTTAAACTTTTCATTCCTTCTGTCCTGGTATGTGGTACCTTTTACCAAAGATACCAAATAACTGATGGAGCATGTGAGCGTGCTGTTACTAGTCAATTAAGGAGCAGTTAATTGACTAACAGTATTCTGCTTCTAGCCAATGCCCAGTGTGTATCAGGTAGTGTCTCCCTGGAATTAACAGGAAGCATCATACTTTTGTTGCAGCTGAATGTATAGGCTTGCAATGTCACATTTCTTCAAAGTGTGAAACAAACACGTATCTGCCAGCATAACGGTGACAGACAACTTTTAATAGCATGTGCTTCTCTGGTACATCATTATCAATAATTCACCACCATGGTGACATTCCCCCCTCCCTTGCACCTTATTTATTTACAAATATGCAGTTGCATTTAGGACTGTTGACATTTTTTAGTGAAACTGACTACATGGTTAGTAGTAAGGGAGGGCTATGTGTTGTGATATGAGACATGGACCAGTTAGAATGAGTCCAGAGGAGGCCACGAGGACGATCCGAGGGCTGGAGCACCTCTCCTATGAGGACAGGCTGAGAGAGTTGGGGCTGTTCAGCCTGGATAAGAGAAGGCTCCGGGGAGATCTTACAGTGGCCTTCCAGTACCTGAAGGGGCTACAGGAAAGCTGAGGAAGGACTTTTCATAAGGGCAGTTAATGACAGAACAAGGAGAAATGGCTTTAAGCTGAAAGAGGGCAGGTTTAGATTAGTTATTAGGAAGAAATTCTTCACTGTGAGGGTGGTCAGACACTGGAACAGGTTGCCCAAGAAAGTTGTGGATACCCCATCCCTGGAAGTGCTCAAGGCCAGGTTGGATGAGGCTTTGAGCAACCTGGTCTAGTGGAAGGTGTCCCTGCTGATGGCAGGGGGTTTGGAACTAGATGATCTTTAAGGTCCCTTCCAACCCAAGCCATTTTGTGATTCTGTATTACCCTTTTGACACAAGCTTCACATGTTTGATAAATGCTCAAGCACAAATACAGTGCTTTGAATACTTCTTTACCCCATTTCCTTAGAGATGTAACTCCTTAGGTGAAAATGGGAGGCTCTCTGTTTTCTCTACCCAAGTGTTTCACTGAGCATTCTAGGAAGAAGTTTGTTGCCTCTTTCCAAGAATTACTTATTTGTTAACCGAGTGAGAGCAAAACCACTGGAAGCCCTGCTTCAGGTTTTCACTGTGGCGTGGATGCTGAAATGCCTTCCTGCCTCTTATTGGGACATTTTGATTTTTTGGCTTAGCTTTTGTTAATTGTGAAATTTTTGCATTTTTATGTGATGGGGATACTACACTTAACTGTTCTGTAATTTAAAATTAGTTATTTCTCCTTATCAATATGAACAGAAGAACACAATTAGAGTTGTTTAAAATCTGTGGTAAATTGTAAACCCTGTTTATTATGTGTTAATTTATATTGAGCTGAATATATTGTCTTCAGATCCTGAGATAGCAATATATTTGATTTTACAGTAAGTGTCACTTATCTAACTATACTTAGTTTCTAAACAGATATATCTGACTTGTGAGCAATCAAAGGTTTTGTGGTAATCAAACAGCATGATTCAGTGGAATATGAAGTGTGGCTATATTCAGAACAGACCTAAGGATAAAGGTAATTAATCACTAGAATAACTTGCTGTTATTTGTGTTGAATTCTTGATTCTGAAAACATGATATAAATAATATTTCTTTAACCCCCGCCCCTCCCCCCCACCCCAATCCTCCTGGAGCAAAATTATTGTAGAGGAGGAGTTGTGATCTTTTTAGATAGGAAACCAAGCTTGCTGATAATGTTTGTGAAGATTAGATTAGATTGTGAAGGAGGACACTGACTTTTTAATAAAAGAAGTTTTTATGGATAATGTACTTTTCCAATAGCATCTGCTGAGATTAATTAATGAATTGAACTGTGGTCTTAATAAGTGAGCCTCTAGCATCTGATATACTGGGTTCTAAAGTTAGCTCTGCCATAGGGTACTCTCAGGAGCAAGACATTTTGTTACTATTATCAGTTACAAACTCTGTTACTTGTTAACCAGTGCTTGCTATGTTTGACTGACTTGGAGTAGCGTCAGGTTGTGAACTCGGGTCATCAGTATTTGTTTTTTTCTAATTACCCGTGAGGTAAATCTTTCCCAGTGTAAGAGAACAAGTTTAAAATTTCTTTTGGGTGTCAAAGCAAGCAGCCAAAGGAAAATACAAGCTGTGTTGAAGTGATATGAAGAAAATAAATCTACATGTTGCTTAGTCTGCCAAGTGCCCAACGTTGTAGGGTTTTTTTGTTACTTCATTTACCAAAACCAAAAGTAGCTTTTTTTCTCTCTGCGTCCCATTCCCCAAACACTTGTAAACTGAAGACATTACCTGAAAGGTCAAACTTCATTTCCTCCTCTCCACTACTTAATTAAGTAAAACTACTTCTAAGCCCATGCTTATCCTTAGTAACTTTCTCTGCAAAACCAGATTGTAGGCCAAATGCTGCAGAAGGTCTGAAAAGAGTGTTCCCATAGGTGTCACCTTGGTTGTGTGGATGGTCACAGCACTGGGTCAGTCCTGGGCGTATCGATGGTCCTCAGCTGCCAGGTGGACGTACCCGGAATTGTGGAACGGCCTTTCTTGGTTAGAGGTGGCTCGCATCGTTCAGTGAAGCTCGTTTGGTTTTCTTTCTCGCAGTAAGGAGAAAAACTGGCTTTACAACCATTTGCTGTATGTTATAAGGCAAAGTTGAACTCTTAACATGAGTAATAAAAAAAGCCTGTTTTACTGGATTGATTAGATGGCAGCTTCAAGTGAATGCGCCTCTCACCAGCAGATAAGGTCAGACAGTGTGACAAGCCTGACTTTATTAGTGTCCCTCCTTTCCATTCATTGAAATCCCCTTTGGCAGTTGATCACTGTTGAGTAAGGAAGGTGAAAGTTTCTGTTTCTTCAGTACTTTTAGCTTTGATGTCATGTCAGGTGACCTAAACCAGTGTTGGATCAAATGAACGTTCAACTTCTGAGTCTGTTTTGTTGTCTGAAGAGCGTACTGGTTGTTCATCCTTACTCCAGCAATGTCTGACTCTGTTGGTTAGTTTCAAAATATTTTTATAAAAAAAATTAAATTAAGATGTCTTAAAGACATTAAGCTGTGAACTATATAAAAAGCTTAGTGCCCGAGCCCCTTAAGATAAGTGTTCAGTGTGAGGCTCAGCAGGTGTATATGTTGTTTTGCCCACAGGCTCATGAGTGAGCAGGTGCTTAACTTGGGTACAACCACTACCTGTGTTGCCTCACTCTACATCCTCTAACTAGTGGCTGGGCAAGACAAGAGAGGGGACTTGTGTTATGGAAAATGTGTGGCACTCAAAGGCTCACAGTTTGGGAGCAGATGAAAGGAAGAGCCCAGGCTTGGAGAGGTACCAGCATAGAATCCTAAGGGATGGGAGTAGTAGTACGTACGTGATCTGAGGCATCCTGACATGCCTACGTGAACAATGCCAGAGGTAGCCACCAAAAGGGATCGCTGATGGAGTCACCAAATTATTCAATAATAAATAACTTGAGCAGTTACATATATTATAAACTGTAGTTACTTGAAATAAATATTCTACAGACATTAACTGCTAATGCTTGTCAGTTCCTGCTGCATTGCTAGGGTTAAGTCATGACAGTTGTCCAGTGTTGGGTGACTTTGGCAATACAGAGATGTCAGTCTTCACTTCATACTTAGACTACATTATGGTCATAATTGATACATAACACATAGATTAGTGTGTTGAAATTGTTAGTGTACTAAACTGCCTGTTTACTCCTTCTTTTATTTGGATGGATTTTGTGTTGTGCTGTTTTGTTTGTTTGTGGCCTGTTGTTGTTGTGTTGGGGTTTTTTTTAATTAAATGCCTGGATGCAAGGGGAAAAAAAGTCTTTACCTTGAGAGGTATAAAACCCTGGAGTAGGTTGCCTAAAGAAGTGTTGGAGTCTTTCTTGCTGGAAATATTGAAGATTTGACCTGATGAGACCTTGAAAAATCTATTTTGAAGCCCTGCTTTCAATAATGGTTAGACCAGATGATCTCCAGAGATCCCTTCCAACCTAGATTTTTCTATGATTCTCTGATCTGGGTCATATATAGCCATGTTTTCTATAAAATATTGGTGACTGCTTAATGAATATAACATTAATCTTTTTAAAATAATATATTTTTTTCCTGCTGAAAAATAAATATGGGAAATAAGTCCATCAATGCAAAACTTTACACAGTGACACCCTTATTAAGGGAGTTGTCCCTGTTGTTCTATATTAGAGAAACAGCTCTAATACTAATAGTCATATTTTTTATTTATATGAGAGGAGTGTCTAAAATGAGGAAAGAGCTCTCGGTCGGATTGCCTCTTATAGGGTTTTGCTTGATGTACACCATGCTGCTTAGAGCAGTGTTTAGAAACCTAGTTTCAAATATAATCAGAAAGCATTTGACTAGTAAAAACCAAATACTTTTTTTTGCTTTCTTATTGGTTATACATAAATGATGAATGCCTGAATGAAGAGGATTTTATGGCTATATGTGTGTGTATATATATAAAAACATAATATACATATTGGTATATTTGTTGCAGAACAAATTGAACATGTTAAGTCGAACTTATAAATAGTGAAAATATATAAGTTTCAAGACATTTTCAGGTAGACAAAGCCTGGTGGATTTTGTTGTTGTTGTTTTTTTCTAAAATGGCTAACTGTGTGTTTAGGCTTCCTGAAGCAAGTCTTTTCGGTTTTGCCCCAGCACTTAATTGTAGAAATCATTCAAAAGTCGATGTAGTCTTTTGACATTCCCTGTAGCAGCATGCTAACTAGCCTTTCAAATTTTGCCAAGGAAATCCTGCTGTCTACTGGCTCAGGAAATAATCCTGTGATCTGTGTTAGCATGGTGATGTCTGTGTACATAATATGTGAAATGTGTACAGTGCCTAAAAATGTAGGCCTGACTTTCAGTATGGAAGAACAAAGATATTAGATATTATCTAGAGATAACAAAGTCCTGTAAGCTACTTAATGAGAAAATATACTTAAATATTCATAACCTTGTGTGTTAACCTGTGACTGACTTGCATGTAAAATTGTGAGGACTACTTGACTTAGTTATGATTCGGATTGAGTTTATTTAGCAAGTTTTCAATACTGTTTCAGATGCTTAACTTTGCAATCAAAGCTGAGTACATATATACGGAAATATTTAATAAGCCTGTTTTGTAACTCCTTCTCCCTTACCGCTGAATTTGGCTCTTGCTCTCAGGCTGTCTTTTTGAATTTTTATTTATTTATTTTTTAATTAAAGAGAAACCATGGCAATTGTCTCAGCTAGTAAAAGCATTTCAGCAGGGGAAAAAAACCCCAACAATTAAAAGGTCAACATTTCTCTTATGTAAAAACTCTAGGTTTTTTATCTCCTGTGTTGTTGCTCTTGATTTTTTAAAATTTTCTTTTATTGTTTGATATCTTTATTTTTTGTTGCATTCAGAGCAACCATGCCTTTTTTTTTTTTTTCCCCTGGCACCTAACCACTCTGGGACCTGCTCTTGAAGTGGGGAGGAAGGTGTTTCCATTGTGCTTGCCTGTGAGAAAAGATGTTCCATGTAAATGTTTCTTACTCTTCCCTGGCTCCTTGGCATGATTGCAGCCATCGCAGGCCGTGTTCAAACAGCGAGCGCCGCTTCAGGCACTGGCGTGCTGTCACCTTTCTGTACTGATAGCTGGATTTGTAATTAACTACTGTTCGCACAGTTACAAATGTAATAATTTAGGTGACAGCTTCACTTGGTGGAGCAGGAGAGGAAGAGGAGGAAAAGATCCTAAGATGGACTAGTCCTGAAATAAAGAACTTGGCGGTTTTAAATGCCATCAACTGGCAATGAGTCCATTTTCTCCAGGCAGGCAGGGCACAGGATTCCCTGGGGGTTTGTTCTCGGCAACAAGGCTGGGAACCTCCTGCATGAGCACACCTCACAGGTGCTCTGGAAACACCCTCCCTTGGCATTGTTTGTGAACCTGCTCCTCGTGCCCTGGTGGGAAATGACAGCCGCGCCATTCACTTGTTGCTTGAGCATCCGTGTTCGGCTTTAGTGGCAGCAGCACGGCGCGGTTTGACAGCGTGGGACTGCTGCTGCAGCCTGGGCAGGGCTGCCAGGGTTAGGGCCTTGGTGGGGCGGTGGGGGCCCAGCACAGACAGGGCTCACTTCCAAACACAGCTTCAGAGCTAGCCTGTGGTCCGCTTGTGGAGGTTTGCGTGGTTGGAAACCAGATGGAAGCGGCCATCTGAAACCTGCATTTCAAATTTTTGAAAAAGGTGTGTTTTGCCTAGAAAAAGAGGAAGGTTTTTGGTTGGTGTTTGGTTTTTCTTGTTTTGTTTTGTGGTTTGTTTTTGTTTTGTTTTATTTTCTGGGGGGTGGGGGTGTTTGTTTTCTCTTAAGTAATGCTTCAAATGAGGTCTTAGTTGGCTGTAATAAACCAAAATTAATTTTTATCTTTTCTTCCTTTAGTTTCCTTTATTTTGTCTTTAAGTATTATTCCAAAAGGTGCATTACTCCTTTGCTCATAAACATTTTTAACCCTTTCTTTACTGCATTTGTAAGGAGAGTTGTATTTTGATACTGAATTTCTTAGACATGATGACAGCAGAGTTGATGAAGAGGGAACTGGAATAAACTTATTTAGTAGTAGCTGGATTCATAAATTTAGGAAAAGGTGCTGCAGCCTCATAAGGACTTTATTTCTACTGTTTTGATATCTTGCTCTCTTTTCCTTCCAAATGTTTGATCAATTAATCAAAGCAGTTAATATTGTTTTTATTATGAGGCAAATTATAGTATGATTCCTCTGATTCAACCTGCTCAAGTAAGAATGCACATAGTCCACACATACATATTTCTTTCTTAGAAGCTTAGTATATTGCAGTGTACTATTTAAATTTTGTACATCTTTGACAATATTGCCAGTTTTTTCCTTAATAGTTTAGTATTGGTCATTGAGCATAAAGTTCTTGGAGGTAGGAAGAAGATAGTTTGCTAAACTGTTTTATACTGAAATATGGTTGGAAGCTTGGGGTGTAAGAAAGTAATTATAGTCTATGACGATGGTTGTAATAACACTGCTGGATAGAGTTTTCTTCTGAGGTTTTAATTTCCTTCTCTTTCTGGGGATTGTCATAGAGTGGAGCTGAAAGTTGGTCTGGAAGTATTAAAAGGGAATGCTGGCAGAATATTTTACACTTCAGCAGGTCAAACCTTTATCTATTTGGAAAACAAGAAATTCAGATCTGTATTTAAGTGTAGTAGTGCATGTCTGGCACGGAAGGCAGTGTGCATATATGGTCACCGTTAGTCTGCTATTTGTACACTATGTATTTGAGTAATGTTGGAGAAAGAGATGACATTCAGCACTAAGAGACTGCCATATAGTTGAATGAACTGCATCTGACTCCCTACCTAGCTGTGCAGATAACATTGTTTGAGATTGACTAGAACTAAAAAGCAGTGCTGTCAAGGAAACATTTCAGGCTCAGCATGAAATCGTACTATCTGATATTTATGAAGGGAAGTTGTTTTAAAGATGCCAGGTAACTACCCCCCACTATCTTATCTAATTTCTTCTTCCTCCATTGCTGTCATACTCTTGTTACCATTTGCTTTGTTCCAACCCGTCCCATTATGCTTTTATTCATCCAGTACTTGTTTTCATGTCTGATCTTCTGCTTATTCTGCTTGAAACTCCCTGTACTCTACCAACCCTACACTAATTATTGATTCAATTAGCCTTATCAGTTTTGATTTATTTTTTTGTTTGAACATTATCTGATATAATGCTTTTGAAAATTATGGAAAGGGGAGCCCTTTCTTCATTAATGCAATAAGAATTAAACCGGGAAGCGTTCCCTTTGTGATTTTTTTTTTTTTTTTTTTCCTCAAGGTTTTGAACTGCTTCCCAGCCAGAGCTCTGCTATGAAGTTCTCTTAGACTTCCCTTTCAAGCATGCTGCCGTGCTTTTCTTTGACTGCTTTGCATTTGCTAGCTGAGGGTAGGCAGCCAGCCTGGCATTGCATTCAGTCCCCCAAAAAACTGTTCTGCTGCTTATTCTCACTAGTCTTCCAAACTGCCTTTAGTCTGAAAGGATTCCTGTTCTTGTCATGCCGCTTCAAAATGGGACTGTATGCTACTGCGTGAATTTACCCTGGTTGAAGAGTAGATACCTTGCTTATCAATTTTGGTTAAGTTTTGGCTAGATTTGGCAGTTAATTCCCATCACACACTGAAGTTGAATCGCCACCCTATTTTTGCAAGCGATAAACTTGCTTAGGTAAAATTCTAGTTGTTATTAATAGTAGGAAAAGTGTATGTGACATAGGCCAGAATTTGTACTTTGATTCCAAAGATCAGGTGGGGGTTGAATGCCTTCAGCATGTGTAAATATTGATGTCACATTCAGAAAGCTCTTGTGGGCAAGCAGGCCATTTACCTGGTCATGACAAGGTACATTTTGCACTAGGAAAGCAATTAAGATTAAATAAACTAAACTGGGTATTTTTATACAAGTGTAATTTAGGGTAGGCAATCTGGAATAGGGGTCATTAGCTTTGTTACTGATCACATTGTAAGCTTAAATATTAGAAATCTATATAGAGGTTTAGCTAATAGCTTTCAAAGTCAAGTTGTTAATCTACTTTATTCAGTTACTGAGGTAAAATAAGCTTGACCACATTGTTTGAAGAATTGATTTCAAATTAATTTCTCCTTTAAAGCTCTTGTGACAATCGGTTATTTCCAGGGAAATAGGCTGTTTTATCATTGATTTGCTGTGTCACTTGCTTTTGGTCAGTTGACTAGTCTTAAGCAAATTCAGAAACACAGTATTGTGTTTTCAAGTAATCCTTGTTTTGATGCCCTTCCTTTAAAATATACTTCTGGTATATTGCAGGGTTGAGAAAGCAATGCTAAGGAAAGAAGGCATTAGTGCTTGTGGACTTCTGTCCTATTGCTCAGTCCAGCTGTTCTGTGTTCATAGCTCTGACCTGATAAGGTGCTGCAGTCAGCTCCCTCTTTGCCTCTCCCAGCCCTTCCACATTAGGTTTTGAGGAATTTGCCTGTTGGGAGGCATTAGTTCTTATCACTGCCATGCAAAACTGCCTAATGGTGGGGAAACCAGGAGAGAGATACTGGCTCTCCGCACTGTAAGCAAAGCTCTCCCTTTTCTGCTCCTGTTTCAGTCTAAACCAGCAACGCTGGCCTAGTGCCTGCATTCCTCTGTAATCGGTTGCCACAGCATGCTAAGATTGCTTTGCAGGAAGTAGATAAATATTCTACCTACCAGCCAGGAATACAAAAGCTGAAATAGGAAAGATTGGGGAATGTCGGATATACTTGGCAAAATTTGGTGTGTATATGTCTAAAAATGCCTGGCATTATCTTGTGTATTAAGTTATTTGAAGCTTAAAACCCAAACTACCCTCCAAGTTTAAAACTCTGAAAAATAACAGCAATTGATATAAAGTGGATAATAGAGATGCTTTCTCAAACAAGAAGGTTGTTTAATTCTGTAAATTATGTGAGCTTGTCTGTACATAGGAGCTTTAACAAACTTGTAAATACAATGTTCAAGAGACTTGCATTACTTCAGACAGCAACAGGAAACTTTGTTATAAATGCTCATTTGTTGGGTAGCTGGGTTAGAAATGAACAAAAAAACCACCTAAGTGGGCTTGAGTTACTTGCAAAGGCACTATATGTCAGTAGACCTGAAGAAAAAACAAACTCAACAAAACACCAAAAAAAATAAAACAAAGCAAAAAAAAACAAAAAACAAAAAACCAAAGCCAAAGGAGTATTTCACTCCAGAGCAACCAGCTCTTTACCAAGTCACCTTTACAAAATCATTTTACTCCCAAAAACTCCAGTCGTGCCTTGCGTGGCTCCTGCTCACTGTAAATGTGGGACACCTTCCCTCGGTCTCCTGGTAAGTGTCCACTTCAAGGGCCTCAGGTTTCCAGCTTCTCTGTATGTTCCCCTTGATTTGGGGTTGGACACCAGCTGTCAGAACAGCTCCTATGCCTATCCACATCATTTGTTGCAACTGGAATTGGCAGATTTATCTCTTTCCCAGCAACATGAATTAAAAGCTCACAAAAGTGAGAAAAATACGTGTGTTACTTTGGTAGCCTTGTAGCAGAAGGTTTTGCAGGTGTTTCCCTAAAAGTTGGCCCAACATTCTCACCCACCCTGCGGTGGTGGAAGGCTGCTCTGCCTGCCCTGGGCAGGGAGGTGTTCAGTGCTGCTGGGGAGCTGGCTGGCCAGCCAGCAGTTTATGGCTCAGCTTGGCACTGAAGCTGTGTTGCATGCTGATCCAGCGGCTGCTTCTTGACTTTTTGGGGCCTTAAGTGAATTAATTTGTTGGAAGGAAGGAACTGACCAAAAGATAGCTGCCATGGTGTTAGCGGTGGAGGGAAGACACAGGAGCATCTGTTTTAGATGAATGCTTTTCAGAGCAGTTTCCTTGCGGTGTGGTATGCTGTGGTTGCTAGGTGCGTGTTAATCTTATAGGGTGATGAAAAAATTGCCTAACAGGGATGTAAAGATGTAAATGTTTAGATTTTGCTGGTCTAAAGCATACACTGTTTAAATATTGTTGGAAAAACAGAAAGCACAGATTGTTTGCAAGCTGGGACATGTCCTGTCATATGTTTACTCTATTTTTTCTTCACTGAATTGCTTTCTTCTTTTAATGTGAGGTCACCCAAGCTTGTGCAGGGATTGGAAAAATGGCTAGCCATTTTGGGTGCCAGTGTAACTCTCTTCTTGTTTACCTGTTCTTTTACCATGCAGGAGGAGGACTTGTGCAAAAGCTAAGTGCAATTAGTGCCACTGCAGGTCCTGGCAAACAGTTTGATTTTATTAGATAGAAGATAACAAATTGCTGTGTTCCTAGTTGTGTTGAAGTCTCTGCAACAAACTGAAAAGGGAAGAGGTGTGCTTTGTTCAGCTTAAAATATAAATTTGTCAGCTAGTCATAAATGGGGAGGACAATAAGATTAAAATAGAGAGGAAAGAGTAGCAGAAAACTGTTCTTCCATGACAGTTTTTTACGAAGTGCAGATGTTTGTAGGGTGGCTTTTCACAGTGTCCATTTGCTTTTTCTCTTTGAAGGCTTACAAAACTTCATGTTTGTAAACTTTTTGGAGAAGTTCTTCTCCCCCAGCCCCCTCACATGGCAAATAAACTTCATACATTAACACCTTCAGTTTAGCTAATTGAATATGTAACAGTTATGATCAAAGTATCAGGAGATGTTTTAATTTCATCATGTTGTTTAGGTTCTGGCTCTGAGTTGCAAGACTTTTGCAATACATTTTCAAGCTCTTTCTTGTAGTTTGAGACATAGAACTTTGTATAATTCCTTCAGATAAACTGGTTTTGTGAGACTTTAGGATCTTCTGAACTTGTATTGTTTTGAACAGTCCTGGGGGATAAATTCAATACAACCTAAAAGAGGGCTGTTTTGGTTTTTGTTTTGGTTTTATTTTATTTTACTTTGGTCTTTTTGTTCTTACAGTTTAAAGTTAGGTTGTCAGTTTTAGGTTACCTACATGATGTAACAACTTTTAATTTTCTGATTGCTATTGTGTCCCTCTTTTTTTTAAAGGAAGAGTTGCTGTGGTTAGGTTAGTTTACCATCTTATCTTTTTTGATAGTATTCCGGTGGTTAATTGCACCTTTTCCAGTTCTTTGTTCCAGATCCCATTGGGGACCTTTTGTGGCCGTAAGCTTTATAGCAGAAGCAGCCCTCTGTAATGCTTGAAGGAATATATTTTAAAAGCTTGTGGCAGAACATGGATTATAAAATAACTGAAGCATGAATGTGTAGAAAATAGTTCATGAAGTTTGAAGCTTTAAGGTCTGAAAAATAAGTCTTGGTGCAGAAAGATAATTCTTAGTAATTCAAGAGAGTGGTTTTTGTTCATTAACACAATTTACAAGGTAGGCTTTCTTCTGAGATCTGCAACAGAAATGTTTTCTTGCAAAAAAAAATATGGACTGGGTTTTTTTGCTGCCAGCAATGAAACTTTTTCTTCCCAAGTTTGAATGTCACACAATCCTATGTTGTGTTGAGAAGCAGATTGAGTAATGACCATCAATGGAAAACACTGGGTAGCGGTACAAAACTTTAATTTCGTTTTGTCAAGTATGAGATCAAGAGTTCTGATCAAAATCTAGCATGTAATTAAAAGTTATTTAATAACCTGTTTGAGTTTGTCAGCTGAGTACTATTTGCAGCAGAAAACTTTTGTCATCAGTCTTGGTGACTGTTTCTTGCCTGCTTCTGAGGTTTGTGAAAACACTAAAAACTGTTTTGGCTACTATGTGGACAATATTAGAAATCCTTAACAGTAATAATGGGCAAATACGCAGTTTTGGTTTTGCTATTGGGAGACCTTCTGATGTTGTGTGTGTGTAAGCTTGTGAAGACAACATTACTAATGGTTTTATTTTATATCTGAATACTTCAAAGGAACCAGAGACAGATGGAGATCTGAGCATTTCCAAACTTTTAACAGTTTTATTGATTACATGTATAGATATGGTAAACTTTCACTGAAAACAAAATTGTTCTAAGGCAGGAACTTCACCAGTGCAGGCTTTGCATACTACTGTGTGGTGGTGTTCGGAATTTGCTCCTCTTGTTCTTTGTTTTCTATTTGCTTTTCATCCCTTTTTCAAGTAGCAGGTAGATTTCACAATCTTGTTCCACTACTCAACTGTGCCCATGAAAGAAAGAAACCTCAGTCATCTGTAAATTCAGGCTATTTCTCGGGCTTTGTAACAATACATCACTGAAATTCCCATGGAATTTCCATTTTCTTTAAAAATCGAGTTAGCTTTCTGTGGCATTAATACTCTTGCAGCTATGATTAAGGTGTTTATTCTCCTTCTCTTTCCCTTTGGAAGCAGATGGCCGTCACCACTGCTGGCAGTGTCTATCTGAGATGGCAGATTTAAGCTCCGTTGAGTTCTTTCATACAGAATCTCTTCAGTCAAGCTTTGGAAGTAGATAGTACTGTAACAACGAGTTCTGAAGTTGTTCAATCACAGTCCAGTTACCTATAACATGCTGCCTGCTTTTTTCAAGTTTTTAAAAAGTATGCTTTGCAATTACTTCAGTCTCGATCTGTGTTCAATTTGCAGAGGGGGCAAGTGAACTGTTCACAAAATGCTGTTAGAAACATCAGAAATAGAATAAGGATGCTCAGATTCACAGCATTGTGCAAAGTCTATGCTCTGTTCTGTCTATGAACTGCTGCTTTCCCACTCTTTAAAAAGCAGTTTAAACTTTTTTTACTCT
Organism: Caprimulgus europaeus; assembly: GCA_907165065.1. The sequence goes on from OU015525.1 coordinate 69,097,432, forward strand.
AAAGAAAGAGGATGAAATGCAAGGTACAATAACATCAGTCCTGTTGAAAAGAATATGCCTGGTAACTTTGACATTAAAAATGTGATGTGTTAACCAAAAACAGAAATTGTAGAAAGAGGTCTTTTAATGGACTGGTTAATATATAGGGGAAAAAACTCAATGCAGTTGAGATAAAAGGAGAGGCTTCTTTTGGAAAGCTGTTTTGGGTTTTTTGTTTTGTTTTTCTAACACATCTATAGGAGTCAGCTCATAAGCAGTATTATTATCTGCAAGCCATGATTTTTTTTTTTTTTATTTATAGGCCATCATGCTGCATTAGCAAATGAAGCGTCATTTCAGTGTAGATCTGTAGTCTTTTAACTCATAGGTAGTAACTTTGAACTGTTGTCCTCTCAGGAAACAGCATGTCTTACATAGAGAACATGATATGGAGACTTGATGCTTTTCTGACATTCTGAGCAAAGCTTTATCACTGTGGCTTCTCAAAAGTGTAATTTCTATTTTTTTTTATTATTTTTTTTTACACTAGAGGAGGTACAGATTAGTATTAACCTGCAAACCTAGTGGATAGCATGACATCTGTGTGGATAATCCCTGTTTTACTTAAGGTTTTTTCTGGTCTTTAGAATCAATAGAAGTAGCACAGGTGGTTTCTAGACTACTTGACTAGTATCATCCTATGGATATAGTAAAACAGACTTTCCCCTTTAAAAGTACATTTTGGATATAACTGTTTTAATCCTTATAGAGAGCTTGTTTGTTTGTTTGGTTGGTTTTTTTGCATCCCTTCCTGAATCTGTAATGCAGATGATTACAATTCTACTTAATTATCACAACTTTATTTGGCAGTAAAATTTACATGACAGTTCTCATCTGTCATACAATAGTTTCATGAAATACAGTTTATTGCCTGCTAATATAATATGAGATCTTTTTGTATTTAAATTTTGTTATGTAATGAACTTGATACCTGAGGTTTCAGAATATTTTAGTACGTTGTCTTTGTAAAATTCAGTGGTGAATGCTTACTTACTTGGTTTTGAAAATTTGAAGACATAAATTATTTATGATATATAAACTAATGGCATTATTTGGTTACTCAAATACTGTAGGTGTGGACACAACTTCATATTTGATTGCTTGATTTTACAACATGGCAGTTAGGGTTTGGTTTTTTTTTTAAAAAAAAAATTCCTTCGTATACTTCAGTCTGTCCTGAACTATCTATGGGAAATGTTGGTAATTGGGCAGTGCAGTGCTCAGCTTCCACTTTAACTCAGCTTTTCATGTTCTTCCACTCTTCAGTGTTGTTAACATAAGACACTGTCAAGCTGAGGAAGCTGAACTTTGACTTTCAATCTGCAGTTTCTAATTTGAGTTCATTCAGTGTTGTTTGTAGCCCCAAAAAGGCATTATTTAGGAAATAAATTAGTGATAGTTCTTTCATTTTTCAGTGAGCTGGTTTTCTTTTGTGCTGTGGTGCTGTTTAAGGCTGAGGCAGGCGTTAGAGGAAGCTGTAGAGTTCCTGAATTCTTCAATTGGCACAGGACAGGAAATGGAGCATTGAGCTGTTATTGCCCTGAACACACCGACTTGAGGTGTTATTTTCTACATGGGTTTTTAAAAATAAACATCATTAAGATCTCTTACACGAGCAATAAAAACTACTGAAAATGGGAAAGTATTACAAGTGTGTCTCATTCTCATCTGTAATTTATAGTACTTGAACAATGTAGGGAGCAGGCCTCTGCTATTACTTCAGTTTCTTTTTCCTCCCATGTGTTCTTCTTCTCTCACTCATTCTGTATGCAGTAGATGGTATCTCTGTACTAGTGCTAATCCAGTATCTAAGGTCTAACAGTAATGCTTCACACTGTGTGAGGTGACTCATTGGATCCTGCCATGACTTAGCTGCATGCTTTAATTCTACTTATGTAAAATAGTATCAGTGAAGTTGGTGTGACTGGATTTACACCCTGGAACTTTGAAGGGTCATTCATACAATCTGGTTTGATTCTTTTCAAATGTGATGCAAGTATTTTCCTTGGAAGTTGAATTAAAGGATGGTAAGAATGCAAGTACTGAAATCAAGTTTCAGTGTTGTTTCTCTACCAGTAGGCTCTTCTAGAATTTAATTAGCTTTAGGTTATCTGATTTCAAGATTAAGTTTTCAGATAACCAGTGTTGTTGTTGAACATGTTGCTGAGAGGCTGGGATAATTCTCTTTTTCCCTACATTTAAGGAGTATGACTATGTAAAAATATTATTATTTTGGCCAAATAATCTCTATTAACCTATAATAGCAGCCTGTCCTGCTTTATTGATACCCAGTCCATGTCCTTCATTCTTAACAGCAAGAGCTGTTGGTATGCCTGAAGCTGTGTACATTTGCAGGCAAAAATCTATACAATGCAGGTAGTGGAAACCTTTTGAAAAAAGGGGAGCAGGAAGAGGAAAAAGGATCTCAGAAATGTTGAAGTAGTCCTTTGTCTCTAAAATTTGTCTCAGAATGAATATATATAAAATATATATACAGAACAAACATTTGACATGAATATTCCTTTTTTTTAAGGATAACTCACTGTTGTTACTCTGTCACTCTAAGTACAGCTCTGCTTTCTATAATTTAACCAATATTAATGTATAATTAACAGTCTGAAGAGAGTAAAGCCCTTTCTATTACACCTATAGAGTATTTTGAGAGCATCGAGTCTGTCATCAAATCCGTCTCTGCCATCCATCGAGAGATGGGATGGTCTGCAACAGAAGTGTCCATCTTTGACATTTGTATGTGGTCTTACTGAATTCGGAGTTCAAAATAGCTGGATTTCTCTTGAAAACACTTTGCAATACGAGTTATCCAAAGTTACAATGGAAAGCTAAATAAAGTGCAGAGAAGGCTTGCAAAGCACTTAATAACTCAATCTTATGCGCTAATTAAGTACCTAACCTCTTGTAGTGCTGTGGGGATTTTTCTAATTTATTCAACTGTATATATTGGATTTTCTTCTTGTAGGCAGTGACTACTAAGCAGTAGGTAGATAGCTGATTTCTAGGCATGGGAACAATACAGTTTGTCTACTCATTTATTGACTTTTAGAAGTAAAATAAAAAGTTAGGTTCCAATTTTGTGGGGGTTAGCAAAGGAAAGAGTATTCAAAATTACTTGAGGTTGTTTTTTGTTTTTAAATTGAGGTTATTTTCCTTGTAACTACCTTTATTGAAACTAAAATGCTTTCAGTTACATTCTAAATAAGCAAATAGAGGTATCATTGTATATACTGTCTACCCCAAAGGCTTATTTGTGAATGAACTCCAGCATAGAGAGCTGTCAGATGAAGAAGAGGTGTCATTATATTTTACTATGAAATAATTTTTTTTTCTTTCCTTTGTTCTGTACTAGTTCTGGTAAATAATAGACTGGCAATATGTGCAAGAATATATGTTAATATAAGTATTTTCACATCTATTTAAGGTATAACTTTTAAATGCCCATGCTTATAATTTTTTAAATATTATTTTTACTTAATGGACTAATTTTCTATGAAGAATCTCTGCCTGTCAGATCCATTTTTCCTGGAAAAGTTAAGAAGACTACTGGAATGACTGAAACTTGAATTAATTGAATTTTTGATAACATATTCTCAGAATGCTTTTCTAGGCCTAGTCATTATTTATATGACAGGTAAATAAATTTGTTATGCTGGAACACATGACAGATGTTAGCCACTGGAAGCAAATACAAGAAAGCTCAACCTTTATTTTTTTTTTAATGTTAATCTTAATTTTGTGGAGAAAAGCTTCTATTATAATGATATTGCTGTCTGTCTTAAGAGTGGCAGTTGGAAAACTTGCAGTTACTGCTCTGGAGATTGCATGTGTGTCTATGTGTGTTTATGCACACACAAACTTTCAGTGTGGATGCTAACCTGGTAAGAAGATGCTGCAAGAAGTCTTTTAGTCTTTCTCAATTTGGAGGTATTTTTACACCATAAGCTTAATCATCTAAGGCTTTTATACTTGTTATATATTTATACCTCTTTGTATTCCCATTCACTTTATTTCACATCTTTTAAGTAAGGCAGTAGGTAACCATAAAATGTAACTGTTAATGAAAGGACATATAAGACTTGGCCGTGTCTTTAGTACTACAGATTTTCCCCTTCATTGTCAGGGTGGTCACTCAGACAGTGAAAATGGGTTAGAAGCACTGTCCTTTCATAAATGACAATATTTACTATTTTCAAGAGCTCAACATGGAACTATACATTTTTAGTCATGACTATAAAGAAACTGAGAACACTTAAGAGTGGTAGTTCCCTTCTAGTAAAAACATGAGTGTGCCCATTTGTGGGAGCAGAAATATCCCACATTTACTTAATGAAATAGTGGCAATGAATGATTTATTAAAAAAAATCAGAACAAACTATTCACAATTATTTATGGTGTGTTTATATGTAGAAAGTCCTTGAGTATATACTTAGCAAATCTGCTCTTGATTTAATTCCTTGGTACCAAACACGTTAATGGTAATTATACTAAGGATCAGGTCAGAAATTTTTTTACCAACAATTCCTAAGTGATTTGGAAAGAAATTAAATGCTGGTATAGAAAAAGTCTTTTAAAAAGTCAGTCTTCAATACAAAAGATGAGGAAAACATGTTATTTTTGTTCTGCTTGACTGCAGCGTTATTGTAGGAGAAGGCATGCATAACCAAACTTGCCCAGATATGTGTTTAAGGTACTTGGAAAACATTAACTTCTTTCTGTAGCTGTATTTGTTGTCCCTGTAAGCCTGTTGCATGGTTTCATTATGGGATAGAATTCCATGTGTTTGTTTTATACCATAGGGTGAAAATAACTGTGTTTTGGGGGTGGTTTTGTTTGTTTTTTTAAATCAAAATATAACTCTTAACTTTCTGGATTTGAGATGCTTATTTTAGGGAAAAGAGAATAATTATTAAGCTGTTCACTTGTTGATAATGTCTAAATTTGCTTTACAGTTTTTGTTGGTTTGTTTTGTGAATTAGCCGCCTGCCTGAGGCTACAAAGTAGGAGCTGGGATGTGCATGTAAGGGCTGGTCCTGGTTACTCAGGGCTGGAGGCTGATCACCAGTGTTTAGAGCCAGCACCTGGTCTTGCCTGAGATCTCAGTGACTTTCCTCCTATCCCAAAAGCAGGTTGCTTCATGTGCTTCCATGCACCCCTTTATATTGCACTGGGGTTGATAAGCCATTTCAGTAGTCTAGGCCTATTTAAAATACAGCTTTAAATACATGTTGTATGTGGAAGAAAAGTAGTAGAGCTGGTGCTGATAACCCAGCTGCTCACCTCTCTTTTCTATTCTCCTCTTGCTCTTTACACTAGAGTTTCACAAAGTTGTTTCCTTGCAGACTTACTGAGCATCTGGCACGTTACGCTGGGACACACACAATGACTTAGGCTGGTCCCTGTGGTGTGACACCCGTAAAACAGCTCCTCCAGGAGCTTCCTGTCTGGGGAGTCAAGTTGAAGGCCATGTAGGTGGGAAGTAGAAAGTCTGACTTTCTCTGCTCAGGACTCCCAGCTGGTGGCAGTTCCTGGGGCTTGATTAGTGGCTAATGGCCAGTTGACTAATGGCTGTGGCGTACAAACACAGCCATTTATCCCGGCCTTGGCACAGTTTCCATGGTCAGCTGGCTCTGTCAAGGACAGCCTCAGCTAGAGCTCTCTGCATGCTATAAACACAAACTGTGATCTCCAGCTGTGTTGCGGGTTTAATTTTACATAAAATTGTAAAAATCAAGGAATTCCAAGTTTTCATTGATGAACTCAATGTGAATTGGTCATGCTAGCAAGTTTGAATTTTTTGTGAGGAATTTCCAAGTTACTATTTCAACTGGGGCATCCAGCATGTAATCCAAAGATATTAACTGAACATACTAAACCAAATGTAACTGTGAAGAACTAACATAAGAAACAACTGTAATATAAAACTAAGGATCTGTCTGATTTCGTAATGAACAGCAGTATGTAAGTATGTGTTATTGTTAGTTCTTGGATAGCTTCTGTGGGTGCAGGGAGACAGACTGTTAACAAGTTTATGGCACAGAAAAGAGCAGGTCTGACTTGCTGGAGCACACGTGGAAGTTCAGCAATAACAATGCATATTGTACGATCTCTTTGATAGCATTCACAATTCTCATTATTTTGTGAAAAACTTTGAAATGGGATTTCATCCTTGTCACAGACAGCTTTAGGGTGAAATTCCTGTCATCTCTTCTATGTAGTTGACAGTATTCAGACCTAGGCTTGAGTTTAGAGAGTATAATATGGTTTACTGGAGGCAATGGTTGAATTTCATGTAGAAATTGATACTTAAGTGGAGTAGAAACGTTGGAGGTTTAAGTTATGAAGAATGTAGGGAACTGTAATATGAAAGTTAAATGTTTTTTTTCTGGATAGCAAGCCTATATATAAATATATATATAAATGTTATTGATACTATTTTGTTGGTTTCTGTATTTGAAGCTTGAACAAGTGAGTAGCAAGATTTAGGTATACTATAACACTTGAAAAAATAGTGCTCTGCTGGAGAGTGATTAGGATTAGATATTACAATTTCCACAGGGTCTCCAAGCTTGGCTTGAACTGCAGCATGCTCTGCACTAGGAGTGCAGGGGCTGAGCGTGATTTTCTTGCTTTCTCCAGGCAGATCAGGAGATGAGCACTGGAGACTCCTGTGGTCATTGTGCTCTGCTGAAGCCTGGCTAAGGTGGAAAAGCAGCAGAACATACTTAGAAAAAGGGAATGGTGCAAAGGTAAGATAGGAAGAATTGGGGGCAGCAGGTGAGAAAGGTTGGGCAGTATGAGAAGAAGGTTCAAGTCTCATTTTCCCAAGAGCAGAGAAATCTAAGCTCCAGGAGTATTAGGCATTGCAATGCAGACTGAGCCCCGAGGGCCAGGCTGACAAAGCTTTGAATCTGACTACCAAAAACCTCCTTTCACATCTAGTGGCTGGCCCACAGCAAAGAATAACTTCCTTCTTTTACCCATCAGTGGACTAGTGGGTTGAGAGCTTTTTCTGCAAATGTAAAAGTTTTTTTTTTCTTTTACCTCTGAGGGTGGAAAGGGAAGAAAAAACTGTGCAGTATAATTCATGTACTTGCCTGGCTTTTTGGTAAAAGATGAACACAGTTCTGAAAAAATAGTTTAAAACTTTGCTGCTAGAAAATTAGAGAATGTGAGATTGAAGGCTTTGTATACAGTCCTGATCTGTCTTCACCTTTTTGTATGTCCTTGATAATTAGGTAACTGTAAGTTTTATTTAGCACCAACCATTTCTAAATAAGAAACCCATTTTCTGGATTAAAAAAAAAATAAAAATCAGCATATGGTTAACTGCAGACTATATATCAAGAACAGTTGCAAAGCAATAAGAATGTATAGTGGTTTATATGGAAGCGCTGTTCAGAATTCCTAAAGATCACCACTTCCTTTTTTTACCTCCTTTAAAAACAAAGGAAAACAAAAAAGCCAAAGCAAGCAAACAAACACAACCCCCAAACCATGTTTGGGAAAGAGTAGGAAAAAACTGCTGTTCTTCTAGGAAAAAAATACCATGCGTTGGCTAAATGAATAAGTCTTGGCAACTTAGTTTTGATTTTAGAAAATACATAATAGCAAACTATCAATTGTTTGACCAAAGAAATGAGAGACTATTTGTTAAATGCTTTTTTGTATCTGACTTCTGAATTTTCTGTGAGAAGGAAATTATTTTAGCTGCTTCTAAGTAAAGTTTACACATCATTATGTGAGGATGGATCAGTGCAGTGCTTTATTACCTTTGGTGCTCTATACAATTTTGCATCTCGTGGCAGTTCAAGCATTTCATATTTGCCTTTTGTAGTGATGTGTAAGTAGATATGAAGTTTCAAAATTTAAAATTATTTTATTATAAATTGTTTGGTTTCTTTAGCTACCTAAAAGAAAAGCCAGTCAATGTTTTAAGGCAGATAGATACACAAATAAGATTTCAAAATAGTCCTGACATTGGTCCTGTCAAGCTTGGCCAGCAGTCTAGGAAACACTCATATCATGCAAGTCTCTTTGTAGCTAGCCTCTAATAAGTGTGATATGATTTGGTAATTGATATGATAATTAACCTGGAAAACTATCCTCTGCTTCGCTTGCCAGCTGGCTTTGTATGCTGTGATGTTAATTGGTAAACTGATCCAGTGAAGAGAGGCTTGAAATGTTTACAGGCTTGACTGTGTTTAATTCATCTCTTTTTTCAATGAATGACTGTTTTCTGTTTGGTTGTGTTTATTGTTTGTGGGTTTCTGGTAGGGTTTTGTTGGGTTTTTGTTGTTGTTTTTGTTTTGTTGGTGTTTTTTTCATTTGTGAAAATTGGTTTTTAGAGTTTTGATGTTCATGAAGATTTTTCCAAAAAAAGAAAAAAGCAAACTCCAACAAAACAACTTTCTTTTTTTTGTGGGATGTTCTTCTTGGATATAAATTTCTGGCTTCATGAATTTATGTATGCCAGGCTGCAAAATATGCTTTTAATGTTAATTCTGGTTGCCTTACATAGAGTGTTTGTATATATATGCTTGAAACAAAATGCTATTTGACAGAAGTGATCTGCATTAACTCAGGACTGGGTTGTCAGTTGAGACTATACAGAATTGTTTTATTGTAGTGAAACTTGTATGGTAAATACAGAAATCTGTAGGAAATTGTAAGGGGGTGAAGGATTTTTTAGTTAATAGATGATAAAGACTTGTCTTGACATTGTCTTCCTGCTTCTGTAGTAGGTGTTTGAGTTTTTTACTGAGGCAATGAATGGCCCATGCCTAACCTAAGTATACATTGCGGGGTTACCATGATTCTCTTTAGAATGTTCACATTTAGAACATGGAAGCCCCTCTATGTATACATTTATGTTCTGGTTTACAGAGTGTTAATTTTACAACTTTTTTCTATAAGAAGCATTTGTTACTATAGGTATTTGAGGTGTGATTAATTCTTCATGATGTTGTAGGTTTCTCTGATAAAACATAGTGATTATAAGAACTGTTATTAAACACAATTTTTGTTTTATAGGTTATTCAGCAATAGTTATGAACTCCCGTTTACGAGCCTTAGGTGGGAGGATAAATAACATACGAGCATCAGAACTACCAAAAGAGAAAACGCGATCAGAGATAATCTGTAATGTCCACTTTTTGGATGGCTCAGTACAAAGCTTCAAAGTCAACGTAAGTTTGGAAAATACTTTTTTTTAAATACATAGAAATTTGTTTGAAAACTAAAGATCAAATGTGGGACCCTGAGGCATGGGATTTCCAAAAGATGTTGAAGATGTAGCTTTGCCATTACAAATTGCAGAATTACTGATTATGAAATTGATTTATAAAGTGCTATTATAATTTTATTTAAAGTTGATCAACGGCAATGTCATAAAATCATGGCATGCAGATTGTTTCTGCAAAAAGGTCTTCTGTGTGATTTGGGAACCATGAGGAAAGAGATCTGGTGATCAATATCAGCTATGAATAAGTAAATAATATTTGGAGGGAACTCCCAAACTTGGATGTGCTCCTTTTCTTCCATGAAAGAACTGGTAGTGCTAAAAGGAGGAGGCCTTCTAAATTCCTGTAGTGATATCTGTGCATATTTTTCTGAAATACAAAGATGATATAAGTAGTGAAGACATCATGGCTTAGTAGGGCAGTTCTGTTCAGTCTTTTGTACTTCAACATAGTCCTTTTATCGGGGAGTGGGGAGGTTTGTACTCTACATTTTTACTGTATTTTATTCTGTAAATATTTTGGTTTATAACCTTGAGTACTGAGCAAAAGTATTAGTTCATTTTTACATTAAAACAAAGGAAATATCTTCACTCCTCAATCAGTTTTCAGTAGAATTATCTGACCATGCAGAAAAACTGGATGAATTTAAGTATAATTGTGTGACTTTGTGTATATAATACTTGTTTTACCCAGTTTGCCCTATTTGAGAAGTAGTGTTTTGCTGAGGAAGCTGCATTATTGGATATCTTAAGTTATGCAATGCTTTTTTATAGGAAATTCAGAACTTCACCCGAGAACTGTATTTTCCTAAGTATTACAGTTCTCTTTGCAGACTGATTTTATTTTTGAACTTCATTGGATACTTATTGAAATAGAAATTATTTGATAGGTAAACAGATTATTTTTGTGCTAAGATATACAGAATTAGTCTCATATTTTAGTATATATTTTGTATACTATATATGTATGTGTATTTATATACATATATATGTGTGTATGTATGGATATATATGAAGTAGCTAACATTGGGGAGTGGGGTACAAGAAGAGTAGGTATGTAAGAGATGGAGGAACACATTAGTATACAATTTCCATTGTTTGTTTCCAGCATGCCCTATAAGTTTGCCTTGTCTGTCAATGAGCTAGCATAATTGCCCTCCTCCCTGCACAAGGATCTTTGAAAAATGAGGAATTTAAAACTTTTCAAAATACATGCATAGTAGTGAGTTCTTCCCTGTAAACAAGTGTTTATGCAGCTTTAGATTTAGCACTTGGCCTGAAGTCCAGCACTGTACAAGTGAACTTTGCTTCTCATTTTGCCCTTTAAGCAATGGGTGCAATAGGATGAATGGGAACCATTTTGAAACCACAGACCCAGTTGATTTCTCTCCCTGCTTTCTGCGTAGCCCCAGGGCATCCCTGCTGGTTACCTCCTTCACCAAGGAATCGGAAGGATCTCCTTTACTGCAGCTGTAATGCTGAACTGCCATAGGAGTAATGCAGGGCCCATTATTGCTTTATTGAAAAGAAGAGAGGGCATGGCTATCCCACTGTGTTATGGGCTAACATAAGGCTGAGCTTTACCAGAAGATTTATGTTCTTTGAGAACTGAACTTTCAAACCGGTACTGAGGGAGCTTGTGCTTATCTGCCAGGATGGCCCTGATTACCTGACCTTGGTGTCTGCCTAAGAACAGGCTTTGCCAAGCTCTGGTTGTGTTGCAAGGTCCAGTTCTAAAAAGGGTTTGAAGCCAGCTGTGGAAAATGTGTATCCAAGTTCTGCTTATGTTAACAGAAAAATTTAGCTTCTTGAAGTTTGTGCCTGACTGTGCGTGTGTTTTTATTTTAGTTGCCAACATCATTCAGTTTTATGTCTGTGCACAAAGAATAACTCGGGTCTGTGGTCAGTCTGGGATTCAGCTAGGCATGTATTGAAGGAAAATAAGTTTTGCTCTGAACAGATTTTCCCCAGTAGCGAAGTCTTTCTGTGTTGCCTTAGAGAAACTGTATCTCATATCAAGACATTGATTTATAGATCTGATTTTGCTCCATCAATATTGCCAGGTCAATTGATAATTCTATATTTTAAAGAAATTAAATATCCATATCATGTGGAATCATTACCTATAAGGTAAATTAGCAGCAATGTATTTAATCATGTAGTAATACGTTATTAAAATGAAGGTGCTTTCTGAAATGGCTAGGCATAGACACAAGATACACGGATAAAGAGACATACTAGTTCTTGTGAATGTTGTAAATATGCTTTCTAGTTTTTTACTTTCTTGTTTTTTACTGTTATTGCTGAAATCTGTTGAATTTTTCTCTCCCATCTGAGTTTGGAGAATTGGAACTGAATAGGATCACCTCTTTTAAAGCATAGGGTGTATGTAGTATTTTTTTCTTTAAAAAAACTTCAACATATCAGTGGAAAACTGAGGCTGGGAATTTGAAAAATTTGAGTTGTATGATTGGGGACTTAGTGGTACCTGGTTGTGACTTATGAAAGCTCTAACTCTAGATGTATGTTACACTTTGAACTAATATTAGGCTAGTATTCATGTATACATAAGTATGCTTTACATTCATAGACAGGATTATACTCCTCTACCACAAATAATGGAAAGTGAATGGGGAAAAGGAGAATACTCAGAGCTTGGCCTTCATCCATTTAATAGCATAAATGGGATCGAAGACTGAGCATTGCTTTGTCATGTAGCAGCTGTCTGAACACAGAATTCTTACTGCAAGAGGATTTCTTTCTTTCAAAGTCATAGGGGGATTATATAGAAAAATAACATCAAAGAAACATCAAGGGTAAGAAGAAACTCAAGAGAAATATGCTTTGAGTTTAAGCAAACAGATATTCCTAAATTGATGTTTCTAATATCTTTTTGGCACTGCAGAGATGCTCGAGACTAGTAAATTTGAGGTGGATTAAAATTTCATATAAAGATGAGAGATTAAATAGTCTAAACTTACAACCTGTTGACACGCTGAAAATAACAACTTAGGTATTTTGAAATGTTAAACCAGTACTAAGTGACATCTTTAAAATTATATTAGAACATTAATGGTATCTCCAAATACTGAACCTTTTAGAGAGCAGGGAGAATAGAGATATATATGACTATCTTTTCATTCTCTAGCAACAGGATCTTTGGAGAGCCTGCACAGCTAATTTTCATCAATCTTTGTTTGCAAACTGCACAGACTTACGAAACTTTCAAAGTTACAGCTATAGGTGTCTCTGTCATTCTCCTAGATAGTACTTTATTTTCCCAGTGATTGTATTTGTAGCAGTGTGAATGAAAAACAGATATCCTAAAACAAGGCAAGGTAGATGGATTTTGGGATTATGGGAATATTCCCAGTATTATGGGAATAAGCTGAAGGACTTTATATCTATTGAAAAACCTGAAGATAGCTGCATAATTTGATTCCTGCAAATCTGTTTTTATTAAGTGCTTATCCTGAAGAACATCAGTAGCATGACCAACTGTAAATAATTTCAAGAGAGTGGTGCCATTTTTCTCCTGTATTTTTGGATTTGTCAGAGTAGTGAGTTGTATACTTTTTTGTTCACTGTTTTTATTTAATGATGTTTATACTACAGTTTTGGTGAAACTGAAATTTGTATTGATGGTATCACAAAGAGTTAGTGCAACTCATGTTATGTGCTGTTCTTGGGTCATTATTATCAAGAAAGTTCCCATGGGAGTACAGACAGACACACTCCACTACGTTGCTTACAGTCCAAATAGAAATGTATGTTAACTCCACAAGGCTGAAATGGCCTTTCTTGTCTTTCCCCCTTTATGTGTTTCTGTATTTAGGTGGAACATGTCCAAAATCCAAGCAAAGAACAGAAGGTGCATGTAAACTAAGAGGTGGAAACATTGTTCTTTCAAAAATACATCTGAGACAGACTTGACTGTACTGAGTACCAAATGTTGCACTTGATTTTAATTATATGCAAGTTTCCTTGAAGCCTCCCAATAAATTTCAGGTGGTTGAGCTTTGTGATAAGGTTAATTAACTTCTGCTTCTGATGTTACATCTGTCTTGTTCTAAGGCTATAATGTGTAAGCTTTCCATATGGGGTAAATGTTAGTTGTCATTGTAATATATACAGAATGTGCTCGCATACTGTGTTTGGGTGTGTTTAATAGGTGTATATTGAGAAATAATGCAATTTATTTGTAACTTCTGGTATAAACAAGCAGGAGTTTTCTGTTATTGCTCTGCTTTGGCGCAGTTACTAGGAATGACCGCTTGGGAGGTATGCCTCTACTTCCAGTAAATTGACTTCTGTGAAGGGATAAAATTTACAGTGTCAGATCACTTCTGTTTTGCCTTGTCTTTCTTAATTGATGCTTATGTCTTAGTACCTGTCTTTTTTGGCTTTCAGACGAGTTGGCTTTTAGTAACAGAGTTTCCTTCTAGAAATAAAATTATTAGTGAGTAATAATAAGAAAAGTTGCAGAACTTGAAATTAAAGTTGTAAGGAATGTTTTTCCTTCCCCACGACCTCAGTTAAGCTCCTTCTTCCAGTATTTGAGATGGAACATAATTGTTACATTTACTATTGGTATGTTTAAAATAATGGGCAGAGGTACAAGTCTTAAAGGTTCTTTTTGATTGTGATGTGAGTTTTATATTTTTAGACCACTTACAGTAAAATGCAATGATAAGAAATGTTGGATCTTTGTCACTAAGTTTTCCTACTGGTTATTGTTCGATAATACAAGATGGTTTAGTGCTAATTTGTGTCCCTGCATGTTGAAAGAACTGCTGTATGAAGTTTCAAGCTGGCAACAAATATTTGGGTCTATATTGAGGACGATCAGTGTACTGTATGACTATGAAATGTATGAAATTTGATGATGCCTTTGGAGACAGTGAGTAAGTGATTGGACCTACCGCAGCAGGCTTGTTAGTCTTAGCCCTTTGTGGGGCCTGACTTCATAATCAATGCTGAAGGAAAGAATCAGTGGAGGAGAGATTTTTCCAAAGTTAGAACTGGAATGACTAACCTCATGTATATGTTTGTTTTAAATAATTTTTGAAGCGGAGGAAATGCAGTGGGTCAAAGCTCTGCGGCCTTAGATAAATATTTTGTACAACCTTTATAAAGGAAAATACTGAGCTGGAGTGTATGGAATCCAGAAGAGTTAGGGGATGGGCAGGGAGTTGGCTCAAGGGGTGGCAGTAGATCTTGCTAAAAAGGAGATGTTAAATGGTGCAAGGACATTAATATAGTTCTTGACTGTCAAATTTCATTAACATGTTGTTATTAAATCTTTTTCAGTAAATAAAAAATGTAAAGTTTGAGGCATTATTAAAAATAAAAAAGGTACAGGAATATAAGATAGCAGATAGATTATCTTGAACAAGGAGCAGTTGCAGCGGGGTAAATCAGTAGTGAAAACTAATAGCTTCCATAAGATGAGGTAATGTTTTTTTAAGCTCAACTTTCAGTTGCAAGCAACAGGGGAGAACACTGGTAGTTTCCAGGCTGAGCTGCTCATGTGTTATCGTTCTGAAAAAGGTGAGCACTATTATACGCCACACAGGAATCTTCAGTAAATGCCAAGGAAGTATTAACAGTGTTAGTCTTGGCATTGAGGCCGCTCTCCGGGGAATGTCATGTATGGATCCTGGCTACTTGCAGACAAAAGGGGATAAGTTCCAGTCAGGCAGGCATAGGAAGTACAATCAGGATGTTCTGCAAAAGTCTAGACCTAAGGAAAGAAGAGGCTGTTCTGTTTATTCTAGCTAAACAAAATTTTGCATGCTCTGAATAAACATCAGGTGAGTAAATAAATTCCAGACAGAGAAAAGGACAGAGTTAGCAGAAGGGCGAATAAATGATCTGTATGTAAAATTAGTATGAAAATTTAAAGAAAGTGTAGCACTTTGTTAACGCTTATAGGCATATTGGGACCAAAGGACACAGGCTGGTGGTGGATTACAGGCTAAATTAGGAAAGGATGACCTCAAACAGCACGAGGGGCAATGGATATTGCGTCTGAAGTAAGGCTGAATTTGCAAAAGCTTAAGTGATGCTGAACTGTGAGGTTATCATTGCCAAAAAGTGGGGACAAAGCTCTGGCAGAGGAGAGGGACAGGGAGATGTGCTTTATGTTGCGCTGTCCTCATAAAGTGTCACTTTGTACCACTTACCTTGTAGAAGTTAACAAACTGAAAAAGATTACTTGTGTATTTACCTCTCCACTGCAAAGAAGTAAGAGTCTTCACTTATGTTGTGTTTATGCAGTTCTTAGGACAGTGGATCTTGATCACCCCAGCTTCTGGACAGTACTTGACATTAAAAATAATGTAAGGATTCTTTATCTTCAAAATCGTCTAATTTGCTAGAAATTAAACTTGACTATTCTAATTTCTCTACATATAGCAGGAAATTATTGTGGCACACATAGAATGTAATAGGTGTTAGTTATGACTGCTTTAAATATTAATTTTTGGCATATCCAACATAAGGTGAAATATATTTCAAGGCAGATTTAAATGTGGGTGGACAGTGTGTGGTTATGAGGGTTGAGGCAAAGCTTTCAACAATTCAGCATAAGGATTGGTAGATGTCAGGAAGATTAAATAAATTGAAATTTCTTTTCAGGGTGGAAACAAGCAAACCTCCTGGGAATGTTTCTTTTTAGTAGAAAAAACTTTACAATTCTTAAGATTATCTTAAGAGCTTGTGTCATTGTAACAGGATAGTCTACTGTGGAAAGTGCTGCTTTTTAAAAAAAATAAATAATTAAGAATCTCATTGTAGCAACTAATAAATTTAGTACTTTTATCAATGAAGTTCTCATAACAAGTCTGAACTGAAACCCAAACACAGCTACCCTAACTACTGAGAAGAAAATTTACTCTATCCTAGCAAAACCAGGACAAAAGGCAAGAGCTTTAGTAACTACTCGCCATGATGGTTGACAGGGTTAAGGAGAACTTAGTTCTAATCCCAGTTTGTGTTGCATTCGTGTTGTTTTGCCCTCTTCTTATGGCAGAGGGGAGTGAAAATACGATATGTTGTAGAGCACTTGACACATTGTAGTATTAGAGCACACTGTGGCTGTGGACTGTATTGGAATGGATGTCAAAATTCAAAAGCAGTGACGTGCTTAGCCTGCCTCACTTCACACCTAGATCTTAAACCTGATTATGCACAAAATAGACTGAAGTGTGAGCTGTGAGGTAACTTTATTTTTAGATGTATAGGCTGAAAAATAATTCAGGTATTTCTTAAAACAAAGACAAAGCCAAGTAAATAGAGATTTTTGTTGAGAAAAAACAACACAAACCTTATCTTTAGGAATTTTAACAGCTGAAGAAGACTAACAATTTAAAATGACAGTTTTGTACTTAGATTAGACTTCTGGAGTGGGTGCTTGATCTAGGCACTGTGGAAGACACTTCTTGCTCTTCATACCAGAGAGCAAAAACTGGAGCTGCAGAAAAGTGGTGTTGGAAACTGCTTCTGATGAGAAATGTGGAGAGGAGGAGAAGGAAATAGTATGTAGGTAAGAGGAAGAGATTAGTACTGGCTGAGCAGCTGGATTTAGAGTTGGGAGGCCCTTGGGAACATTGCAAAGAGAACTGCAACTGCTGAGCAAGTATGTTGTAGCGGGGAGCTTGTTTGTCTTTACAGGGAAGCAGTGAGAAGGCTTAGTAATTCACGTGTGCTGGGGAGAGGGAGGGCTGCAGTTGTGAGAGGGTGAAGGACCAGAAGCATGAAAAATGAGAAGGGAATTAGGGCATAATGCTGTTGCAAAGAAAGAAAACTGAAGGGAGTCAGAAATGTTGAAATTCAGAGAGAAAATTAGCAGAAGAATCTGCCCTCTGTGGTGTTCTGCCCCATTTGTAGTGAAACTCGAGATGCCTGAACACTTTCTCTTTATAAAGTTATGCCTCATCCCCTGTAATTGCTGCTTTTGATCACAATATAACCAGAGTTCCTCATTTAGGTTGTGTCAGAAGTACGTGCCATAGATGTGCAATTATGCTTCTGAGTGCAGGTGTCGTGATGTCACTTGAAAGTTTTTGAACATCCTGTTTATAGAAACACATCCCTGAGGAAATGAATATGATATGTATAGTAAAGGTAGTGCCAAAGAGGAATGTTTTCACATCAGGAAATGCCCATTATTTCAGAGGGTTAAGGTGGCATCTGCTGTTTTCATAAGGCTGTCTTGTGTACATATGTGGATAATCTCTGATAGCAAATCTCAGTCTTCATAGTGGAGCCCACCTCATTGATGGTACTGGACAGATCTGCCAGAGATGTGTGCCACCCTGGCTGTGTGTGAGGAGGAATGCTTGGTCACTTAGTTCTTACCTGCCACTGAGATTTTGGTTTCTTAAGCTGGATCTAGGTCTATGCTATTTCAGAAAAAAATTGAGTTTGACCAGTGTTGTGGTTTGAATATCCCAAGGAACAGTAGTTTGTTTGAAAGGAATGTGTAGCTGGGGAATAAGAAGGGAACAGAGCTGCTGGGTTTGGTGGCTGCACAGACTTAAGAGGCCTGAATGAGCTTGCATTTATTGTATGACCTCAGTTGTTATGAAAATTAAACAAGATGGGAGACACTTGGAGGGGAAAGGATAGTCTCATGCATAAGACAGTCCTCCAAAATAAGGTAGTCAAGTGGGTTTCTTTCGCTTGTGTCTTTGTTCTTCTTTTCCCATCTTTTATATAGGAAAAACACTTTTATGAGATAAGGAACGACTATGGAATATGTTAGTATTTAAAGCACTCAATTATAACAGTGTGATACCCTAAGAAAAAACAAAACAAAATAGTCTTCAGGACTTGTGTTGTATAATAAATAAGGTCTAGACAAAGAGAATTGAATACAATATTGTGTTCTTGACTTCAGTGAGCATTCATGCAGCGAGTGAAGCCATCCACAAAATGTGATCACTATCATGCTTACACATTGTATCAGAAGTTTGTTTAAGAAATCAGAACTTAATTAAATCCTAACTTAGTTTTTAAGAAATTTGTTTCAGAACAAAATTCTTACCTTTTGCAGTCTAAATAATTTTCCTCTGGTATTTTTTTTTTTTTTGTCTGTGCAGTTTATTCTGCTTTTTAAGAGTGAGATTTGGAAGTTCATATGAAAAATAAGTTTGCTATATTTTTTTGCATAGACAAGACACCAAGCAAACTAGTCTGATTTTTGTTCTGTCCAGCAATTTCATACATAAAAATCTAGACCTAGAATACCATACAGCTCTGCAAGCTATTTATTACGTATTAGGGCATTTAAGATTACAATCTTGTTGAGTGGTTTTTGTTTACTTCTTTTTGTGGTTGGGTTTTCTTAATAGCATTGGTTCACACTGTTCTCTGGCAGAAGTTGGTTAATCTGCTCTCCACAATGCCATGGCATGGAGATGCTTGTTTGGTTTGGGGAAAATTGTACCATGCTTATGGTTCTAGATTTCTGCTGTCTGTGTAACTCTGTGTTGCACCCGTTCTTCTGTGATACCGGTCTTGAGGGACGTCTGGGCAGAAAGCGGGGTGGCTGAATGGCAGCTGAGTGTGTGGAGGCTGAGGGGCAGGTGGGAGTTCAGGCTGAAGTACAGGATCTTATGGCTGGAGCACAGCATCCTCCTACTTTTTTACCCCGTCCTGGTGGATACTGACTTTGCCTTTTGGCAGCTGATGTGCAGAGCTGCTGTGGTGGTGACAGCAGGGACCAGAGCAGCCCCATGTGGCTGTAAGCCATCCTTGCAGGGTAACGCTTCACTGAACGGCATCAATCCTGAAGACTGTGGTCAAGGGAGAGCTTGTCTGCTTAAAAGTAAACTGCTGGACCGACCTCAAGGGCTTGAGTTCATGTCAATTAATATAATGAGATTTGCCTAATGTATTTTGGAAAGATAATTAGGCTTTGATAAAATTGTCTTTTTTTTTTTTTTAAGAATAAAGTTCTTACATTGCTGAGAAATTTTGAACCAGTTAATTAGCAGCTATTTTTATTGATTAGTTACACTTACAAAAACTGCAATTAATTATATCTTAAAACATGTAAGTGTTGCAGAGTTTCACTTCTAAAGTTTTCCTGTTTTCAGAAACAAGACACTGGCCAGATTTTGTTGGATATGACCTATAATCAGTTGGGTGTGACAGAGAAGGAATATTTTGGCTTACAGCAAAATGAAACTTCAGTAGATTCACCTGTAAGTATAGTAAATGATAAATGTGTGTGCATGTATATGTGTGTAGACATATATACACATATATATTTATACGCGTGTTTGTCTACACACATGTACATGCACACACATACACATAAATAAATGGTATTTATTTGTAAATATTTTAATCCATCTAATAGTTTTTCATTTCACAGCGATGGCTTGAACCAAACAAACCTATTAGGAAACAGTTAAAAGGTAAGACTTGTTTTCTTGTTTTTAATACCTTGATTGTAACTGTGTAGTCCTGCTTTTCTGTGTTCTTATGACTAGCATAAATACAGTTCTTGTAAATTAGCACATCCAAATGGTAGATTTTCTTTATAAGCAAGTCTTATCTGTGCCAGTCTTTTCAGCAGAACTTTCTACATCCCTTACTGCTACCTGAGTGCTAATAAGACTCGAGAAGTCACTAACTTTGATACTGTAATAGAATCTAAACCTGGTTTCTGAACAGCATTGGTCATCATGGCCATGAAAGCAGTAGTCATATCATGGTGCCAGTAAATTCCTCCTGATAGGGAAGATAAAGAAGAGTAGTTTTGAGGGGAGAGTGGAGCCAGTTTCATGTATAGGTTCTGACAATTTCCTCTCTCAAGTAGAATAAGAAAGAAATAATTTTATGTCTTTTTACAACACCACACACTTTGAGGTGCATGTGTTGTTCTAGTATGTCTTGTTTATAAACAGCTTTGAGTAACATAGAACTCTTACCAAGAAGGAGAGGCTGGCCAGCATGACCCTGCCAGATAGCAGCTTAGGAGAACTGAGTGACATTGTCCTAATTTGTGATGGGAAACTTGAGCTGCGATTTTAAGCTCTCTTATTTCTACCATATGCTGTGTATTGTGTATGAATTGAAATAAAAATGCATGAAGCTAGAAGAAATTAACAGAAGTCTATTCTGTTATTTATATGTAAGGTAGAATTGTGAATTATCCCAATTGAGATTATTCAAATTTATTTGCTGCTTTTTTCTCTTCTATTACCTGTAAGGCAAAGATAACTAAATATTGTCTTTTGTATATGCTACTTTACGTAAAATACTTCAATTTAAGCATCACAATATTTGAGAGTATTTTCTTATAGTTGATGTTGGAGCGGGTCAGGAGAGACTTCTTGTGGTTTCCTTTAGTTTCATGAGAAAAATACACGATAAACCTTGGGCTCTTTCTTTTTTAAGCAAAAAATTTATTTACTCTTCCAAAATATTGCAGGAGGTTTTCCCTGCACTCTTCGTTTTCGTGTAAGGTTTTTTATACCTGATCCTAACACCCTTCAGCAAGAACAAACCAGGTAACTTCTGTTTGATGTTTGCTTCCATGAGCTAAGAATGTGTAAAGCTTTTCTTCCCAGCTTGCCAAACTATGCTTTATTAGGTAGATAACTTTGTATAACACTTTGTATAAAACGTGCTTGGAATTGGCAGCTTGATGCAATGCTTGTGATGAATGGTTTCTGCTATGCACAGCCCACAGCTCCAAAATACAACCAGAGTATAAGCTAGTACAATGATGGCAGTTGGTTTTGTTTTGGTTTGGGTTGTTTGTTTTTTGGGGTTTTTTTGGGTTTTTTTGAAACCTTCATTGGTTTAAGTACTTGCCTGTTGTGGCTTTTCTCCTTTTCTTTTCTGATCCCTTCATCAAATACAGTGATTGAAAAATAGGGAAGTTCAATGGTTAATGCCCTAAGTCTATGCTGGAAGTTTTGCATCAACACTGAGTCAGTTTTGAACATGTGTAGTAGATTTAATGCTGAGGGCGTGGGAGGATAGGGTTTGTTTTGTTTCAGGAAGAACAGATAACAGTTTTTGTTTTCTGGTTTGCCCATTACATGTAACACACAAAAATCCACAAAGCTTCAGTTTATAGCAGACCTTTAAAGTTTTCTGTTTTAACCTATCTCTTTAACAGTTTTTGGTGTTGTGGGGAGCATGAATTATAAGCAACTTTCAATTAACTTGTCACAAGACTTTAACTGAATACTTGTTTTGTTTGGTGCATATGCATTTAGAGTTCAAAGAAACTCATTAATCTGGAATTTTTGTAACAGTTTTGTAGCATTTTCATTGTTAATTTCAGTGACTTGAGAATATAAGTAGTACAGCCTGTTAAATGATATTTCTTGTAGAAAGTTTAGCTATTGACTCATTTTGGTATTTGCTGATCATGCAGTGGTATGCTGTTCTTCAGTTTTAAACTGAAACTATTCAAAGATGTGCTCTTTATGGTTCTTCACATCCCAACTCTCCAGTATCACTATCAAGTAACAATTGTCAAACACTAATAAGAGCAAGAGTGAACTGCTCTGAAGAGCTTTTTGTCAGCACATGTTACTTGAGAAATGTCTCATTCTCCATTGAGTAGTCCATTGACTATCACAGTTTGGTTTTTTTGTTTGGTTTTAGTTTGTTTGTTTTTTTAAAGTTACATCCAAGATGAATATTCCTGGGAGAAAAAGAGCTCAGTTCTGAAATGATTTGGTTTTTGTAGTGTTCACTGTGACATTAATGCTGTGGTCCTGGAGTTGTAGTACAGACTGCCAAAGATCTTCAAAACTGTTGTGAGAGTGAGTGGGTGTATGATTGCGTATTTGTAAATGCCAGTAAGCTTTATTCATATGTTTATATAGTTTTCCAGGAATCTAATAAAATAAAACTAATGCATGTAACCATTTAAACCATGCCTATTAAATGTGAAAATAAATGTATATTTGTTTGTTTTCCAAAAAATCTTTTCTAGGCACTTATTCTTCCTGCAACTGAAGACTGATATTGTGGAAGGAAGGTAAGAGAAGAATCTTAAATTTCTCTGTAGTTCTTCTTAAAATAAAACTTAAAAAATAAACAAAAAAGCCATTTTCAGAGGGTGTCATTGCTATAAAAACATACCTTGTGAAATATTGCTTTAAAAGAAAATCAAATTGCTAGGAGATGTTACAAATTTCCACATAACTCCCTTATTAAGAATAGTTTAGAAGTCTGTTGAGAATGAGCTGTAGGAGATTCTGTGTGTTTGCAGGGACAATGTCAACTTGAGAGATCTTTATGCAAGGCATGGTGTTCCAGGCATGGTATTCCAAATGCGAGGACCCACTGTTTAGTGCAGTAATCAGGAGGGACTAGCAAAGGGCAGTTCATGCTATCGTTTTGCCTGATTTCAGGGTTATTTACCCTATAAGGTGGGCATATACTCAGTGGTTCCTTTGTTTGTGATTTCTGTATATTTGTATGTTTAAAAAAACTAGGGAAAAGGTAGTCCAAGTGTTTGCTGCCAAATGTAAATTGCCTTTAGGTGTTGACTTTTTTCTTCTCTGGAGTCAGTTTTGGTCATGAGATTAGAGATGGTTTTGTGCTTGGCATTTGGCTAATTTTAGTGTCTGTATCTAGTTTTAAACACACCAGACTGCAGCTGTTAAAATGATGTCCAGAATCCCATAAAAACCACTTCTTTTGCTTTTCCAAATAAGCATCCAGCAAGAATACAAGCATGGCCATTTAGGACTAGTTGCTTCCATTCACTTAAGAAGCTGTTATACAGCAACTAGCTTTTAATATCTGGTCCTACTGTTTGACAATCAGACTCTGTAAGAAAAAAAAAAATCAGATACTTCTTGAAGGTAAATGAGTCTTCATATACTGAAGTAATTGCAGAGCCATTGTTAACAATACATGCTGTGGTGGGTTTAACCTGGCTGGCAGCCAAACACCACACAGCCTCTTGCTCACCCTCCCTTAGTGGGATGGGGGAGAGAATCAGAAGGGTAAAAGTGAAAAAACTCATGGGTTGAGATAAAAAAATTTTAATAATTGAAATAAAATTGAAATTAAAATAATAATGATAACAGTAATAATGGAATACGCAAATGAGTGATGCACAGTGCAGTTGCTCCGCACCCACCTACCGATGCTCAGCCCATTCCCTGGCTAGTGATCCTGGAGCAGCGATCAGAGACAGAGATCCTGGAGCAGAGACAATCCCGAAAAACCAAAACTGCAATCCTGGAAAAGAGAGAGAGAGAGAGTCCTGAGCATGCCAGCTTTTTAGACAGCCCTTATTTATATACTGAACATGATGTTATATGGCATGGAACATCCCACTGGCATATCCAAGTGAAATTTGAGTTTGCCAATTTGCTATGCTCCTCTAAAGTTTCTTCTGTACCTGCAGACTGGAAAAACATGGAAAGCTGGAAAGTCTTTGATTTCCTAGAAGCAACTGAAAACATCAGTATATTATCAACATTCTTCTTATAGAAAATCCCATACTGAAACTAAAACAGTGCTATTCTAGCTGCTGAGAAGAAAATTAGTTCTATCGCAGCCAAAACTAGGACACATGTATATAGTCTGTGTCTAAATAAAAGTATTTTCCCCTCTTTCCAGGTTGTCATGCCCCATTAATTCTGCTGTTGTCCTGGCATCATATGCAGTACAATGTAAGTAATAACCAATCATTATTTTGTTAATAAATGTATTTGACTGACTACCTTCTCTTCTGTTCAGCACCGAAAAATAAGGAAAAATTTATTTCCTTATCTGTTTGTGCAGAAGGTTAAAAATGCTGCAGGAGATGCTTTGTAAAAAAGATGCAAGTTACTAAAGCAACCTCCAGGTAGTCTAAATAGAAAAAGCATACTTATTAGGTCTGCCAAAAAAAAAGTTGCTACAGGAATAACATTGTTTTGTTACTCAAATAACACAGAACTCTCGTGCCTGCAGCTGACAAAAATAAATTCTAAGGGTGATATTAGAAAATATGTTCTGTAGAAAAAACAAAATGAAGCCTGATCCTATGCCTTACACGCATTCTAAACAGAGTGAAAAAAAAGCTGGAGGAAGACCTTTCTTATTAAACAAAAAAAAACCTGGTTGAGTGCTTAGTAGAGTTTGTATATTTGTAAAAATGGTTGTCAAAGGAAAGCATACTAGAATAGACATGTAATTATTTGGCTGATGTATTTTTAGAGCTTTAGAAAAGTATGAATTACTTTTCTTTATGGAAAGGCTAGCAAGGTCCACAGAAAAGGTTGAGGTAATTTTTGTGTGAAATAAGGACCAAGATAAATAATTAAAATATGATTTTTCAAAGGAGAAAATAAGCCATTCATATCTATGAAAATCCTAAGTGGCTATGAAACATTCACTTTAAGCATATAGTATGCAGCACCCTTTTATTAAATGGAACTTTAACCACATTGAAGCTTAGTAAGAATGACTGAAACCAGAACAAGTTTTCCATAGTAGGCAGGAGCCCCAGTTTTGTTGCCAAAGGAGATAGGTCCCTGTTTCTGTATCCCTGGGGCACAGCAGGGCACTTGAAGACTGAAACACTCGGCCTTTAGGATTGTTGAATGCAGCATTGCTGACCCAATTGTGCTAAAGCACAAAAATGTAAAGGTACACTAAAGAATGCAAATATTTTATCATAAGGTGAGACTTTAAATGTTTTTTAAAATCAATTATGTCACAGGTGGTGTACCCCAAATCCCAAAGTTCCTGTTTTCCCTTCAGTTTTATGAGAGTTTCCTTTTTAGTGCTTTGGATAACAGTGATGCAATTCTTTGTACTAAAGGAGAATGATAAAAGGTTACTGAAGATCACGGAAGGGTGCTCGTGTGTTTTAATCTTTCTCTGTCCTGATGGATTCTGGAGTTTCTGATGTAGCTATTTTTCTGGTTTTAATAACTCATTATAGTGCTGCTAGTCCAAATTTTTTGGGGGGTTTTTGTTCGTTGTTGTTTTTTTGGTTTTTTTTAATTAAAAAACCCCAAAACCTCTCTTACTAGCTGATGGCCTTTCTGTTGCTGTTTGTATGGTACCTGTATTTATTATCTTAATTGGCAAAGACTGAAACATTCAAGAGAAAGATGTATTCCCTTGTAAAAAAAAAACAAAACGGCTTTTGTTTTGCTGCCAGGTTGTTGCCATTTACCTAAAGATGATGGCATAGAAAAGACCATCTGAAATCTGAGCACGTAGGTGGTGTTGTCTAGTTTTGTTTGCTAGGACTCTTGTCAACTTAAATTGTTTTAAATAAGGAGTTGGTTTTGGTGTTTAATTTCTAGCTGTACTTTTTAAGGAGAGTTGAAGTTCTTGGATATGAAGTATCTGCTGATTAAAAAGCAATTGTCTGAAGTTGCCATGGATCGGTTTTGCCTGAGCTGTTATTACTGTCACTTCTTGGTGGTTTTCAGGCTGCTGTAACTTCCATTGTATATAGAAGGGGAAATAATTGTTTTCTGAGAACCTTATGGCTATTTATTTAAAATGTGGAGCAGTTGTCACCAGGTGGGAGGGCTGAGGAAGATGACATTCATTGTGCATTAAGTCTGATATTTCTGCTCTTGCTTTTTGACTATAGTTTTCATATGTGGCAATTGTATGGTTGACCTTCAGAGCCGTTGTCTGAGTTTTGCAAAGGGACAGTTGGTAGAGATGGCTGTTGTGCCCCTAGAGTGCTGCTTCTCTGTATTGCCCTTTCCGTGGGTTTTTGGGTTCAGGACTGCTGTGAAATAAAGCTCTGGCATGTTACTCTGCACCTTTGTGGCACACCCTGTGTTGTCTGATGGTGCTAAGTTACAGGCGAATACAAGTGGGTGTGAATACTGTGAATAAACAGCATGTGACTAAACTCGATTACAGATACAGTTCAGACTCTTGAAGACTAAGTTGTTAGTTTATTATCAGTAAATGTGCTTTGTGACTGAAACAATCAGCGGATTTTGGAATCCTTTTTTAAGGAGAACGTTTTAAGGTGCATTTTGAATAATTTCAAAATGGTTAGGTTTGAAGGATACTGTCTTACTAAAAAAACCTCTGATGATAAATCATACATTTTGGTTTTTTACTAGTGTAAAATGAGAATGTTGTACAGCCCTATAAAATTAATTAAGGGACCTATGCAGCATGTGTATTGGGTTTTTTTAATTTAAAATGCCACAAAGCTGATTTAGCACCACTTGTTTTCTATCACTTTGTGTAGTAAGTTCCCATTTCCAGAACAGTATTTAAATGACTAACTAGTAGTATGTAAGAAGTCCCATGGGTCTGGTGGGAATATGCTCTTATGTGCGTAAATCCTTTGCTGGGTTGGGACATGAATCTGAAGCACAGCAACAAAGCCAACAAAAAATGTTATGAATACTTCTAAGCTTTTTCTTTTTTTTTTTTTTTCCTTAGCATCAGTTGCTCAGTGATTCATTATGATGGGTTTTTCTTCTAAGCAGTCTTTCTCTTATCTCCTGTGATACTGTTCCTCTCAGCTCTGCTTTGAGAACCAGGAGGTTGTTTTAGCACAGTGCTATCTATGGGAGTTCAGGAAGGGGCTGACTGTTTACCTGGCATTCAAGTGGGCTTTAACCTCTTCTAAGAAAAGGAAGGCTGGTGAGGCTGAGGATTTGAGGAAAGCTGAGCTTAGTGCACAAGTCCCTCAGGAACCAGGCATAAGAGAGTTTGCTAAAATTTGGGGAATGACAGAAGGCTGAGGTCCCAGAGGAGGAGTTGGGCTCTGAGAGGAACATCAACAAGAGCTCCACAGTGAGCATTGAACCACATAATTCCCCCATGAACTTTCTTCTTGCCTGATTCTTTTAACTTGCTTTCATCTTACCCCTCTCTTTATAGAAATTACATTGAACCCTCAGACTTCCTAATTTACAGAGAGCTGCCTCTTTTCATAGCTAGCATTTGGGGATTTTTCTCTGTGTGTGCTCCCCGCCCATGCTTTTTTTGAAGTGAAATAGTGCTTGGAAAGACATCATGTAAGCTGAGAGATTTGCTCAGTCAGGTTCCTGTTACTCTCCAGGGCACCTGTAGTCCATGTGCCTCAGAATCAAAATCAGACTGAATTAACAAAGAGAACTTTGATCTGAATTTCCAGTGTTTGAAATTATTTACCCGATGTGTTGGGTAGTCTGAGGATTATGTGCATGTCCCATCTGTTCTTCTGAAGCCTGCAGCAATTCTGTTCAGTCACAGGTGCCTTTTATCATGTCTTACAGTACCTGTCATCATCAGTTATCTGTGTGATGGTGATGAAATTCCCATAACAAGAATCTGCTTGGAGATGCTAATTGAAATATATGCCCACTTTCTTCCACATGTGTCACTGTGGTCTAGATTGCTGCTTTTGGATATTGGGACTGGAATATTGGCCAGGGCTGTAGCTGAAGGAGCTGACTTTCTACAGTGTCTCGTAGCCTAGGTGGCTACTATCACTCTGTATTTTTAAGGTGGATGAACCTGTCTAATAAAATATTTGCATTACTAACAAAAAGGGGAAAGGAACAGTTACACAGGGTCAAGGTCCATGTAGTACAGTATTACATTAATGATGATAAGCAGAAGTGAATGCTGAGACACAACATACATGACAGAAGATCAGCATAGTGTTTAGATGCATTAGTTCTGCAAAACAATATTTGAGAGTACTGATAATTATTCCCTTTAAGTCTCTTACTCTTTTCCTTCCTCTTACCCCCATACTTTTTCCTAAATGAATAGTTTTTGTACTTTAGGTTATGCTTTACTTTTCTCATTACTTTTTTCCTGATTATGACTGTATGGCTTCTGAAGTACATTTTGTATATGAGAAGAAAAGTAGTAACTTGGTAGAATTTATATTTTCTGATTTGTTTCTGTCTTGTTATTTTTTTCTCTTTTATCTGTGGCTGGCTTTTGAGGTGCTGATTTTTATTTTTATTTTCTTTTAATAAAAGATATTACAATGACTATTACTTACTTTTTCATTCTGGAGTGTTAATAATATCTTGGAGACCACCATTGTGTATCTGTAATTCTCCTGGTTTTTTCTACAAATGTTCCTTTGTTTTAATTAATGCCTAAATTCTCATTCTATCTTACCACAAAGTGACCAGCTGCCATAAGTGGTCATAAGGAGCTATTTACAGTCCTCTCTAGACTGAACCTTTTTTTAAGGGCTCTTGCATGTGCAACCCTATTTCCTTTTACAAAACGTGTTTGTTTTATCCACATGATAGCTAGTTCTCCTTGCCCAGTAAGGACATCATACTTACTCAGTCGCTGAGTGGGTTAGAGCTCATACTCTTGTCCTTATGTGTCTACAGTTGTTGAAACACTTTTTCTTCCTTCAGTGACCCCTTGTGAGGTTTTTTGGGTCATTTTTAGAGTCTCTGATAAGTTTTCAATATGCTATCTTTAATCCCTATACCTATGTAAGCGATACAGGGGCCACTTCAGGAAATTGTTAGTTCAAGTTTGTCTAGTGTTCTTCCACTATGCCACAAATAATTTTTTGAATCTGTAGCACTTACTTATTTTAGTGCTCCCTTTTAGTGTCTTTTTATTAAGTGTCTACATTTTTATGTTGGTTCTTCCAAACTTTGATGTAGTGGATTATTTTCTAATTCTAGAAGCATTTTCTTACCCACTTCCTAATATTACCGTTTCGCAACAGTAACTGCTTTAGTTTGTGCTCAGTAGTGCATCATCTTTCTTCTGTTCTCTGTTTGAGTCAAGAAGCGATCACTTAAAATATCTAAACTGGTTCAACTGTACAGATTAGATCTTTTCATACCTCGGTGTTCATATAAAGATAAATTTATCATTAGCTTTTAACATCATGTTTCACTCTCATCTCAGCACATCAGTCACTATTGCTATCCTCATTTGGACACCAGTCACAGAGCCCTAACTATATTTTAATCCTGGATTACAATTTTATACCTGAGGATATATACCTTGATAAAAATTAAATTTGATATCTTACTTGTATGCTAGACTTGTCCCATTGTTTGATTATTTTCTATTCCACTGGGAACCTGATTAGGTTATGCAATTATCCTCTTTTATAATCAGGCAACTCAGTTCATTTTGTGCTTTATTCATATCAACTAAAATATTCAGGCCTGCAAAAAGTTACAAATTCAAAGTGAAACTACTTGATTTTTTTCTGGTACACTTCTCAGATGTTTAGAAAGTTGATATTAAATGTGTTTTCAGGGACTAACTTTTGTAAGCATTCCTTTGGACCAAATTGTCCATATTATCTATAATTGATCCTCCGTCATGCTTAGCCAATGAACCAGACGTGCATTTACCTTCTGACATCTGTAATCACTTGGAATGCCCATGTGCAGAAATAGGTTCTAGTGCTATTACTTTGTGTGCAATTTTTTTATTACTCTTTACAAGCAAACTTTGTAGAATGGGAGACCAACTTGTCTTCTGTACCTTGAAGGATATCACACAGATCAGAAGTAGAAAATGGTCACCCTTTCATAGAATCATAGAATGGTTTGGGTTGGAAGGCACCTAAAAGATCATCTAGTTCCAACCCCCCTGCCATGAGCAGGGACACCTTCCACTAGACCAGGTTGCTCAAAGCCTCATCCAACCTGGCCTTAAACACTTCAAGGAAGGGGGCATCCACATCTTCTCTGGGCAACCTGTTCCTGTGTCTCACCACCCTCACAGTGAAGAATTTCTTCCTAATATCTAAACCTGCCTTCTTTCAGCTTAAAGCCATTTCCCCTTGTCCTGTCATTAACTGCCTTTATAAAAAGTCCTTCCCCAGCTTTCCTGTAGCCCCTTCAGGTACTGGAAGGCTGCTATAAGGGCTCCCCAGAGCCTTCTCTTCTCCAGGCTGAATGGCCCCAACTCTCTCAGCCTGTCCTCGTAGCAGAGGTGCTCCAGCCCTCGGATCATCCTCGTGGCCCTTCTCTGGACTCATTCCAACTGGTCCACGTCTCTCTTGTGTTGGGGGCTCCAGAACTGGACGCAGTACTCCAGCTGGAGCCTTATGAGAGTGGAGTAGAGGGGGAGAGTCACCTCCCTCGACCTGCTGACCACACTTCTCTTGGTACAGCCTAGGACATGGTTGGCCTTCTGGGCTGCAAGCGTACATTGCCGGCTCATGTTGAACTTCTCGTCCACCACCACTCCCAAGTCCTTCTCTTCAGAGCTGGCCTCAAGCCACTCATCACCCAGCCTGTATTTGTGCTTGGGGTTGCCCCGACCCAGGTGCAGGACCTTGCATTTGGCCTTGTTGAACTTCATGAGGTTGGCACAGGCCCACCTCTCAAGACTGTCAAGGTCCCTCTGGATGGCATCCCGTCCCTCCAGCGTGTCAACCACACCACACAGCTTGGTGTCATTGGCAAACTTGCTGAGGGTGCACTCAATCCCCCTGTCCATGTCACTGACAAAGATGTTAAAGAGCACCGGTCCCAATACTGACCCTTGAGGGACACCACTCATCACTGGTTTCCATTCAGACTTTGAGCTGTTGACCACAACTCTGAGTGTGACCATCCAGCCAATTCCTTATCCACCCAGTGGTCCATCCATCAAACCCACATATTTCCAATTTAGAGATAAGGATGTAATGTGGGACGGTGTCAAACACCTTGCACAAGTCCAGGTAGATGACATCAGTTGCTTTACCCTTGTCCACCAATGCTGTAACCCCATCATAAAAGGCCACCAGATTGGACAGGCATGATTTGCCCTTGGTGAAGCCATATTGGTTGTCACCAGTCATCTTCTCATTCTACATGTGCCTTAGCATAGTTTCTAGGAGTATCTGCTCCATGATCTTGCCTGGCACTGAGGCGAGACTGACCGGCCTGCAGTTCACCGGGTCTTCCTTGTTACCCTTTTTAAAAATGGGGGTTATGTTCCCCTTTTTCTAGTCTGCAGGAACTTCACCAGACTGCCAGGACTTCTCAAATATGATGGATAGTGGCTTTGCAACTTCATCTTCCAGTTCCCTCAGGACCCGCGGATGCATCCCATCAGGTCCCATGGACTTGTGCATCTTCAGGTTCCTTAGGTGCTCTCGAACCTGATCTTCTACAGTGGGTGGCTTTTCATTCTTCTGAACCCTTCCTTTGCTTTCTAGGGCTTGGGCAGTGTGGCGAGAGTCCTTGCCAGTGAAGACTGAGGGGAAAAAAGTCATTGAGCACCTCAGCCTTCTCAATGTCCTTTAAGTTTTACAAAGCTAAAGGCTTATCTTTTCTACTATTATGCTTTCTGGGGCTGCCTGTGGAAGTTGGAAGAGATTGAAATGATGGTATTTTGGTGCTGTTAGCATTCAAAACCAACAAAATTAATTTCTAAAACTGGAATCAAACAAATAATTATCTTGGTCATATAGCAGGAAGCCTGTGTGTCAAAAATAACTTTATGTAAGTAAGAACCACAGACAAATTTAGCTTGGAAGGGGCTTCTTCAAAGTCAGATCCGGTTGTTCAGGGCCTTTCCTGTTCAGTTTTGCATTTCCTTTGCTGAAATTTCTGTTTGTCATCCTTTTGGTTGGCAACTTGAAGAGTCTGCCTCCATCTTTCTTGCACTCTCCCTTTGGGGTGGTGGAATATGGAAATGAAATCAGTGCTGCCTTAACCCAACATAGAAGCTGACTGATAAATGGTTTCTTGGAAGAAACCAGTAAATAGATGAAGCCTTGGTAATTACTGAAAGAGCTGTTGGCATCAATGGCTTTGTTTGCTTCTATGTGTATCAGATCTTCCCTCTATAAAGCCCTCTTTTCCTGTTTTTCTGTCTTGCCTTATCCCCCCTTAATGCAGCAATATATCTGGTACTCAAGCTTCTCTTTCTAGGGAAGATATGTACGTACCCATAGAATTCCTGTTGCAATCTGTCAGTGCTACATCAATACACTTGTTCCTGGTCTTCCCTTTCTCTGTATCTGAATCTTATCAAAATGTGTAAATTTGTTTTCATTTTAATTAGTCCTTTTCTTTGATGCCTTCCTGCACAAAAGTCTTTCTGCTGCCAGGAGAAAGAGACAAAAATATATAACCATTGTTATGTGTATATATATCTCCATATATTATAATCATTCCCACATTGTTCTAACTGAACACATTATTTTTACAAAGTCTGAAGCAACAGCTTGTTTTATAAGAAACAGGCAGTTCATCTCCTGTGTCAACATATATGAACTCAAGACTTTTATTTGGTTTTTCAAGTATTCATAAATTCTTACTAAGTTGAAAGCTTGTACAACTGCTGTTTTGGCAGGTCAGCATGGGACTTCATCCATGGAAAATTATTCTGTGGCTGCTTGGCTATTGCACTATTCTTTTACTAAGAATTACAAAATAAATGTTCTCTTTTTATTGAATATGGCCTTCTAAATGAGTGCTCCATCATATTCCCTTCTTTAAAGCCTTTCATATTAGACATAGAGCTCTTAATACAAGAATCTGATATTGAAATAACTGATTTTTTTTTTTTTTTAACACCTCTTTGGTTCCATTTGCTTTAACTTTAATCTATATTCTTTCCCAGTTATAATGAATTAAAGAGCAACAGTTGGCTAGAATGGAGAAAGGTAAAAATATGCTTTTTTTACTGTAACTTTATCCTCATTGAGTCAGTATCTGCTGGCTCATGTGATCAAAGCAGAAGCCATGTCAGGAGGAACTCAGACTAGAAATAGATCTTTAATATTTCTTTCCCCTCTGCTCTCTTCTGGAGAAGTCCAGTAAAGAGGTAGAAACCTCATGGGTTTTTCTTCTTGCTGAGGTCTTGATACACCCTGAGTCTTTTTTTTCCTACTTGGATAATTAAAATCTTACACAAGATCATTAGTCTTACAACGTGTCTACTAATCAGTATTTATAGTTTCTCTTCAACTGTGACAGTTGGCTGGGGAGTTGGAGAAGCGAGTAGTACTCTAAATTGCTCCCCTTGTTGACATGACCTCAGGTAGCTAGGAGGAAGAGGAAAAAAAGACCAGAGCAACCTGCATATTTGGAAGATGAGCAAGAAGATCCTACCTCATTATGCATGAAGGAACAGCAGTTGCCCTCTTTAGAGAAGGTAAAATTACAGTAAAAAAAATTTTTACCTACAG
The DNA here is from genome assembly GCA_907165065.1 of Caprimulgus europaeus. Next base: position 69,130,815 of record OU015525.1, read on the forward strand.
CAAATGAAATTTAAGCAGTTATTCCTAGCAATCTGGTCTCTTGCCATTCACAAGGTTGTAATTCAAGATGGCTGCAACAAAGCTTAAAAATTAGGCTGTGTTTCATAGAAAAGATCAGTTGTATTAAAGGTTAATAGAGGAAAACATCTTCAATTAACTACTGTTGTCTGTGAAATTATGTGTTTTACTTTTACACCGTTATTAACATACCTACTTTGTACAAAAAATGTTTATTGTTTTTAGCATTACTGCCTTAGTCTTGTTCTTGACAGACTTAGACTTTTGTTAAGATATAGGTATTGCTAAAAATTATTTCAGTTTCTTATTACAATTTTGGATCTTCTGTCCACTTCTCGATCTTCTGTCTTGTTTTTATTTTGATTTTTTCTTCAGAGATAAATTATTTGACAGAAGTGTTCAAATATGTGTTTTGGTTCTAATGACTAGCAAAAGACTATAAAGATTTTACCATTTTACTTACTAATTTAAAATTCAGACTACCTTTTAAAAAGAAAGGGCTAAGCATTGCAGGAACATCTGTATTCAAAATAAATCATGTTAATCATTCCACTTTCTTTTCCATTTAAATATCTCCCTTAATGCTGACAATTAGGTGTACAACTGTATTAGCATTTGCCTAGGAATTGTTTTGTACCACAGTAGTTCTGTTTTTCAGGCCTTAGAAATCATGCTTTTTGGATATGTAAGTGGCAGATATTAATCTCCTGCATTACAGATATGTCAGACTTATTGTAGCTGTAAGCTATTTCTGAAGTCCACAACTCTTTCCCCCTCTCCTTCTTTCTTTTTTTCCCCCGTCCTTCTTTCTTTCTTTCTTTTTTTCCCCCCTTAAAAGTTAAAGTTTTAGAGAAATTTTTTTTCCAGTTTATTTGGCTCTAAACATGTACTTACATGTTTATTTACATGGTTATTTCTAATGTTTTCAGTAATGCATGTTCAGCTGAGGCAAGATTAGCAATTGAATGGTTAGGACAGAGCCTCAGTTGGTAGCTTGAATAATTTTTACCTGACAGTGTGAAGTGTAGATGCTTTCTAAGTGACAGATCTTGTTGAAGAACTTCTAACGTGTTATAGTGAAGCAAATGTATAGCAAATTGATTTCATTTGCCATCTCTTACTGAAGCAATTTGGTTCTCTAATGTTACAGTACTGCACGTCTGCACTGACTTGGCATGTACTGTCTCGCTGGTGGTATTACAGCTTGGGATGCACAAGTGGAGCTATATAAATAACTAAATAAAGTACTAAGTCATTCAGTGCCTGAGATTATAGATATGGTAAGCGTATTTTGAGGAAGAAAAAAAAAATAAAAATCTATCTTTATTGCTGTCATACAGTTCCCTGTGTTCAACACTGCTTGTCTATTGGGAAATAATTTGCAATTCCTGCATTTCCCCATGTGTGTTTATTTTAATGAGGATAAGAGATTTTTTTCTAAATAATAATTGACTATGAAAACTTTGTGTTTGTGTTTCTTATTTCCGAACAGCACAACTTGGAGACTATAACGGTTCAGTACATCATTCGGGATATCTGTCAAATTACAGCTTTATACCAGAGCAGAACAAAGATTTTCTTACCAAAGTAGAATCACTACATGAGCAACACAGGTAACATTAACTTCTAGTTCTCTCTAATATCTTGAGTTTTGAAAGAAAAGAAAAAAAAAAAAAAAAGATGCAAAGAGGAAAGGTCAAGTTCTCAGTGGCTCCAATACAACAGACAGTTTTACTTCGTATAGCTTCTATTAAATGAAATACTTGGTTTTATCATGTAGGTGGTAGGCTAATCGTATTCGGAGTAAGATGTCAATGTGTTGAAAATTTTAAATAAATTTCTGTAACAACCAGTAGATCACTTAGCATTATGCATTATTAATGGCAGCCATCTAGAACACTGTACTAGATGTCCAAGGGTTGGGTTTTTTGTTTTGTTTGTTTGTTTTTTGGATCAAGGATGTTTGGCCATTTCTGAAATCCTACAGGTTCTTGTCTATGGGGAAAAAAAAAGCCCACTACAAAATACCGCAATAATGTAGTGTTTTCTCTCTGCTCTCCTGAGTGTGATATAAAAACTGCAACAGAATATTCCAGTCAGTCTACTGATAATTACTCTTTCTGACTCTGCTGATTTGTGTCTTCTAAGACTGCAGCTTTAGAATTGGTAGTGTTGATCAGATACTTGCAAGCTGAATGCAAATATGCTAACCGAAGAAATTGTCTGTGAGCATTTGAGCAAATGAAATCGAAATCTTTATGGATTTGTTCTCTCTGTCTGTCTTCACTGCTGCAGAGATAGTTCCCCACTCTACTAATTTCTTTGATCTATACACTGAAATATCTGTTTTCATCTCCCCTGATACTCTTCAACACTCTTTGTCATCTTTCAGTACTCTCGCCTCTCCTTCTTTTTTCTTTACTGTTAGTGGGTGTAGAGAGTAGTTCTGAACTTCATGCCTGCTGCCTGGCAGTCCAGAACATGCACGTTGCTTTGCCATTTATGGGGCAAAACAGAGATAACCACTGAACTCTAATTGCAACCATTCCCTCTGTGTAGGTACTTATCTGGACTGCTTTCCTCCCTGTTCGTGTTCAGGAAGTTTTTAGAGGAGGGTGTCTAGACAGGCATGAATAAACCCGCTTGTCTTCAGGAAGCAATTGTCTGGAAGACCCCTGAGGGAAGATTCTGAAGAGTCTTGAAGTGGTTGGGTTGAAGTCATGGCTTTAGTGCTATCACAGCCAGAGATATAAAACCAGTTAAGTCCTGCATAGAACAGACTAGAAGTTACCACTGGTCCAGACGAAGGTGGGGTGCAGTCTGTTGGAAAGACTGCTTTATTTTCTGGGTCCTTTCAGTGAAATTGGTGCTTTCATTGAGTGTTTTTGGTGGTGAGGCCTGGATGACTAAGAAGTTTAGCTGCTCTATTTGAATTCACATAGTTGGTGGTAACTGAAGTTCTGAATAAAAATACTTGAGTAGACTGGACAGGGAAAAAATGTTTCTTTTTTGTTTTAACACCTCTTTGGAAACTTTGCTCTTCAGGCCTATTTATTTCAGTATACAGGGAGAGACAGACAAGTTATTGTGTATTCTGGCAGCATTTTTTACATCCTCCTTTGGCATTCATAGTGAATACTTAGGTCTGAGACACAGTTTTGACTAGATCAATGCCAGTAACATACTTGACAAGAAAAGCCTTCGGAGAAGGAAAGACAGAAAGGGAGAATTAGTCTTACAATTTGAGGAGAACAGTGTTGTTTTGTAATGAGATTTCTGCTGATCTGGAGTAAATAATATTTGCTTCAGACCCTATTGGCTATCTGTAAATTATTTTAACTCTTAACTTGGTATTCTTAGATTACAGGATTGTGAACCCAGCCCTATAAATTTCTGTCCATTTTCGTTCTTAGTGTCTGTCCTTCATGAAACTTTCACAAAGGAATATAAGGCTGGAATTGCTGAAACACAATAGAGACTTGAAGCTATGTTATGTCTTGTATGTTGTATTTTTAACTGGTTTTCATGTTCTTTCATAAAATCTGTGAAAGTAGTTCTATGAACATTTTTTTTATTGGAAGGAGACACCAAGGCTGGTTTCCTTTTGCCTGTTTATCTCACTGAGTAACTACCACCTGCTTAGGGACCTTAAAGTTTCATTTCATCTCTAATTGAGTAGGGAGGTGTAACAACAACAACAAAAATCCCACAAGTCCATTCTGAGGCACTCTTTCTTGTTGACCCTTCAAGACACAAGGCTTGATTGTTCTAGTATATATGGTGTATGCAAATTGTGAATTAAAATCTGCAGGCATCTCTTGTTGTTATGCAACATTATTCTTCTGATTTTCTGCACTTAGAATAATTATACTGCCATGTATTTTATTTTTTACTATGGTTCATATTTTATTTTTTTTTCCCTCTTTTAGTGGCCTCAAGCAATCTGAAGCAGAGTCCTGCTACATAAATATAGCACGAACACTTGAATTCTATGGAGTGGAATTGCACAGTGGTAGAGTATGTTTACATTGTGATCTTTCACTTGCAAAAAAAAATTTACATGCCTTTTTTTACATGAACATAATAGCAGTAGTGTTTAAATATTGACTTTATTATGTATTATTTTTAATTAGAGATAAGTAATTTTTCAATCATTTCTGTATAAAATACATGTTGGAATTTCAACCAAATAAGCTAGATCTCCTTGAAAGAGTAACAATGTATTTTTAAGATAAGTTGTTTTGATGCTGCAATGCAGTTTACTTAATAATTTTACTAAAGTTTATTAATGTCTCGGCATGAAAGAAAATTGCTGCTCTGTGTAGTGCTATGATGTAGTTGGCAGGTGTTTTAAGAGTTTACTTTCTCTGAATTTCTAACACAGTATTAAGAATATAGAGTTGTTGGGGGGTTTTTTGTTTGGCTGATTGTTTTTTATTCCTGTATTCCCTGACTCCAGGCTAAACCTAAGTAGTATTTAACAGAGTGGAAGGTAGCATAAAAACTTCATGAAGTGTAATGCAGATGATGGATTTCCTAAATCGAGATGACTACTGTTTTTCTGAACAATTTTCTGGGATTTGTTAATAACCCTGACACTGAGAATTTTAATGAAAAAATCATCAATTTCTGTAATGATGGCAGGGATAGAAAAGGTCATTTCCTTCCTTCTTCATCATGTTTTATTCTGTTTTTTCTTTATGCTACCACAAATACGTGTTCCATTGTATTTTCAAGAATTCCTAAATTACTCCTGTATTAAGCCACTGTAATTACGTTCATATTCATGAAATTCAATGCTCAAACAGTAGAGGCCTTTTTTAAGGATGAGGAAAAGTACAAAAGAAAGGAAATAATTGAAGTGGTCAAAATCTGAACTGTCTATACTCATACTATCTGATAGGAGTATCAGGAGAGACAACTGTTAAAGGTGATCAGAGAGATCTGTCGCCTTTCTGCTATATTGAAGAACCCCTACTGTCACACTTAAGATTTCCCTATATGCACTTAATTTGATCCGTCTATGCCTTTTAACTTCTGTTGTAGACTAGTATTTTCATAAGCCAACTTAAGTTCCAAGACTCTCACCATGAGGCTACTGTCTTAGTGAGATGCTGTTTCTGAAATTGCTTCAATTTCCATAATCCTTCCCGAGTTGTAAGCCACCAAAATATGCGTAGGGTCATAGAAGTAAAGTGGTGAAGTGCGTGGAAGTGGACATACCAGCCTCAAGTAGTGAGAACAGCTAAGAGTGGGTTCAGACACCTTCAATTAAATGAAATTTCATTGCAGCGTACTGGGCTGCTTATCTGAGTAGAAATACCTTCTGGAGATATCTGCTTAAACAGTGCAATTTTTTTTCCCCTCAGTGCGTTGCTTCATATGTAATGACCTGGGGCTCATGGGTTGTCAGAATATTAGTCATGAGTCCCTACTCTGCCTGACACCAAACTGTATGATCCGAATCAAATCTAGTACAGATTTGAATCCAAGCCTTCTCTATTCCAGGCTGCTGAGATGCAGACTGCCTTGTTACATGTTTCAGTCTAAATTAGTTTTTTATCACAAATCAATTGTTTTGAAGAATGAAAATATTTGAAGTGGTCTGTTCTTTCTAGCACTTGAACTGAACATCTAGACAACTAGAAGCTACTAGGAAGGAAATATAAAGCAACATTGTGGTGGGTTGAACCTGGCTAGGTGCCAGATGCCCTCCAAAGCCCAGTCTTATCACTCATTCTCAACTGGACAGGTGAGAGAAAAATATAACAAAAGGCTTGTGGGTCGAGATAAGGACGGAGAGAAATCACTCATCAATTACTGGCATGGGCAAAACAGACCCGAGTTAGGGAAAAAAACCCCTAATTTTAATTTATTACCAATCAGAGCAGAGGGTAAGGAGAAAAAAACGAATCTTAAAACAGCTGCCCCAACCCCTCCCTTCTTCACAGGCTTAATTTTTCTCCCAATTTTCACCTCCTCCTTCCATAGGGGAATGGGGAATGGGAGTTGTGGTCAGTTCATCACACATTGTTTCTGCCGCTCCTTCCTCCTCATGGGGAGGACTCCTCTTTCCCTGTTCCAGCGTGGGGTGCCTCTCATGGGAGACAGTCCTTCATGAACTTCTCCAACATGAGTCCTTCCCATGACCAACAGTTCTTCACAAGCTGCTTTAGCATGGGTCCATTCCATGGTGTGCAGTCCTTCAGGAAGGGACTGCTCCAGCGTGAGTCCCCCACGGCGCCACAAGTCCTGCCAGCAAACCTGCTCCAGCGTAGGTTTCTCTCTCCATGGGGCCACAGGTCCTGACAGGAACCTGCTCCAGCACAGGCTTCCCACAGGGTCACAGCCTCCTTCAGGTATCCACCCTCCCCGGCGTGGGGTCCTCCACGGGCTACAGGTGGTCATCTGCTCCACCATGGACCTCCATGGGCTGCAGGGGGACAGCCTGCCTCACCATGGTCTTCACCACAGGCTGCAGGGGAATCTCTGCTCCGGCACCTGGAGCACCTCCTCCCCCTCCTTCTGCACCGACCTTGGTGTCTGCAGAGTTGTTTCTCTTACATCTTCTCACTCCTCTCTCTCCAACTGTAAAGTATGCAGCTTTTATTTTCTTCCCTTTTTCTTAATTATGTTATCACAGAGACCATCGTTACTGATTAGCTTGGCCTTGGAGCTGGCTGGCATTGGCTGTGCTGGACATGGGGGAAGCTTCTGGCAGCTTTTCACAGGAGCCATACCTGTGCACCCCTGCTACCAAAACCTTGCCACACAAACCCAGTACAAGCATATAAAATATCATGCCACCTTTTAAATCTGTGTTTTGACATTATTTGAATGTTGAGGTTTTATCTTTCTCTCCCTTCCTTACTCAAAGTGGATAATGGGATAATAAAAGTACAGAGAAGGATAACAATCATGAAAGTTTTAAGCAGAAGCCTACTGTAGCAGGTGAACAGCATGAGAATGTGAATAACAAACTTTTTTTTTCCCCCACTTTGGTAGTAGAAGATTTAAGGAGCTTCAGACTCCCCAGAAAGAGACAGGTTTAAGCAAAAGGAGCTTTTTTCATATGACTGCAATTGAACTGAAGTTATTACTGCTATTTTAATGGATGACCAAGGTGAAATAAGTATTAAGAGCAGTTAGGCAGATCTGTGGAAGAATGATTCACCAGAGTCCATTAAACATAAAAAAGCTTCTAATGTTTTATGGTAAAAAGTTAAATATTTTGCAGAAGTGTGAGCTTTTTTTTTTTTATCAACTTGCTAAACATGGAATTTTCATTAGTGAATTAATCTGAATTCAGTTTTCATCTGTGAACACTTCTGCTTTTCTCTGAGGATAAATTTGAACTGCTAAAAATGTAATATTAAAAATGAAATAGTATTAAGAAACTCAGGAGAGTAAATTCAATGCCTTAAAACTGTTTTGAGATTTCTTGAATTCCTCATCTCCTTTTGACTCTGGACCAATATCTCATCTGCTCAATAATTAGTCTGATGTTAACCCATCTTTCATTTTACTGAGAGGAAGACAGGAAATTTGCAGAATCAATATTATTTCCATATCTACAAAAATCCAGATGGTAATTGTAAATTAAATCAAATGTGAATCAGTATTTAACTAGCTACGTGCCTGGCATGATCATTTTTATCTTTATATTTTTTTATTATTATCTCTATAAATAAACAAATAAAAAGAAAAATATATGCATGTTATTTCTTAGTTGAGCAATTTAACAGAATAGATGTTTTGAAAGGAAAATAACTACATTTCTTTTAGGATTTCTTAGGTTTAACACAAGATAATTCATTATAACAAATAGCGTGAGACATTACTGTTTTGGACTGGGGCAGAGGCAAGTGGGGAATGAACTTTGGTCTGACAAAGCTCCTAGAGAAAATAGTTTGGCCTAATTAATCCCTAGAAGGTGTTTAGCTAATCCTTTATTTTTGCTAAATTGTGTAGATTTCCATCTTTTTCTCCTAAAGCTGTTTTTTTCTTCATACTACTGATTTTTAAAAGCAGGAACCTGAAGTAAGCTTCAAGTGCTAGAAATATAGGTTTCTGCCCTGCTTGTAGGTTGGCTGTATCATGACAGAGGCAGCTACATAACATGCAGTTCATCTCCTGAAATACCTCAATTTTTCCTCCAAGTTTTAAAATAAAGGGTTGTCAGTTCTGGATTAGTGTAATAAACTGGCATAAACTGTTTTTTTGGGAGCTTCTTCTGATGGAGATTCAATCAACTCCTCTAGCAGCAGGGGCAAAGTGAGGCAGCAGGTAGATGAGGATTATTAACCAATTCAGCTGATTCTGGACTATCTTGAGGTTAAGTATATTTGGACTTCTACCTACCTACTGATTTTCTTTTATTATACTCTGAGATAGGAATGATGTTGCTCTGATCTTGTCAGTATTCAGTGTTAATGCACTATGTATCAAATAGGTTATGCTCACTCTCTATGAACTGCTGTGGTATTTCACTGGAGGTTTATAAATCACACTGCAAATTAGATTCAGCTCATTCATTCACATGCCTGTATCATACTTCTGTTAGACTATTTTTAAAGGATTTGTTGTAGACTTTCCACAATATGGTTAGGGCATATGCCATCTGTTCTATTTTTCTGTACCTTACTAATATAAAGAAATTTGAATTGGACATACAAGAAAACTGTATATTAACTGAGCACAGAGTACCATCTAGAGGAGCAGCTAAGCTACTGAAGGCTTCAAGAGAATCCATATACTCTTGACCATCCTTTGCAGAATAGTATAAAACAACTTTTGAGTCAAAACTTGATGTCTTAGCCGATGGGTTCCACACTTACATGTGGATTTATGCACATGTTCAGCTCTGTTTAGAAATTTGTGTAAGAATTTATTAGTACATGTGGATTATAGATAAATAGGAAGCCAAGATTTGTAACTTTTGTAACATCAGTTTGGATTTAGACTCAAAATGACCATTTAGCATCCTCCCCCTCCACGTTGGTTGTTTTTTTTTTTTTTTTCTTTTAACTCAGATGATTGCTTATACATAAGCATGTATTGCCTCTTGAGCATCTCAGTACACATAAAGGATTGTAAATTTGTAGATACATTTTTTCCAGCTGAACATGTTACACTCATGTATGCTTTTTGTTTTAGTTAACAATGGATTCTATTTAGTGTAACAAATATTTGTGTACACATGTATATTCCTCTAGCATACTCTCACATGCAGAATTGTGCTCACCTCCTACCCATTTTTTTGTTGGTAAGACCTTTTTGGAAAAAATAAGGAATTACTTTATCTTTTTAAACAGCTTAGAGTCGGGACATTTGGGTTCAGTTCCCAAAATTCTGTGACTCTTACCTGGCTGATCCTGGGAAATATTTTGGTTTCTTTCCCATGGTTAAATTCATAAGGCTAGACTTGAAACCTGAGTCTGATAATGACCTGAAGAATATCTAGTGTGGTAAGATAAACATGTTTTAATGAATGGAAGTTTATAATACCTAGTAGATAATATCAAAGAAAAGAAATGTGTGAGAAGAGTAAATCCAAATATATGATTGATTTTTTTCCTCAGGAGTAGCAATTTGGGTATAGACAACTTGAGAATTAATTTATAAGTAGACAAACGGGAATGACACAAACTGCATCTGTGTCCTTACACTATTTTTTTTTTTTTTTTTTTTTTTTTTTTGCAGGATCTCCATAATCTAGATCTCATGATTGGGATTGCATCCGGTGGAATAGCTGTATACAGAAAACTCATCTGTACAAGCTTCTATCCCTGGTAAATTACTTTACTGGTAGAGAAATATGTCTAGTCTTTTCAATCTCATTTCCATTTACTTTAACATTTATTCTAAAGAATACATTAATTTGTTCTTTATTGGGTATCATGCTATTTCCTTGCATTGAGATAAAAATGAAACCTGTTGCCTAGGCTTTTAATTCTCTAAGACTTTTGGACTTCTTGCACTGTGTGAAGTCTTGATCAAGTTAATTCACATACAGGTCTGAGTACATGATTAGGAGGACTCTGTGGTCTTAGAGACTTGCTGCTGTTATACCAATAATATGTCTTTTTTAAAAAACAATCACTATTACTAGTAAAGCTCAACAGCTAATGTTCTGATCATTTTACCCTGTAATTCAGCAAGAAGATATTTGCTTGTCATAAAAGAAATGTAAAATTAGTTATTAGGAGTTTCAGATTTGCTGGAACTAGTATATTATAATTTAGACAAATTTTTAAATGTCATCAAACAAGGCTGTATATTGTTAACAGGTTTTGGAGTTTCCAAGAGAAGCTATCCATTATTCTGTGATACTGAAAGCATTAGAATGCATGATAATGTTGTAGAAAGCAATCACTGTGAAGAAGCAATGAGCACAAGATGTGTAATGTGAATGACATTAGAAATCAGTTAAAATATAATTATTTATAGTATTTATTGACTTTCTACTTATAACATGGTAAAAAGTGTAACATAAATAAGAAATTATATGGAAGCTGGGCCTTTCCTTAAGGTTTTCAGATTGGATCAGAAAGAATTTTTCCTAGTTTTTCTTTTTTAAAAAATAAGTATGAATTTGTTTTATATACATTATCATGTTACAGATAATTTCCTCGTATAACATGTAGCAGTTTTTCTGGAGAATGTTTTCAGTTAGATGGTATAGTATTCTTAATCATGACACAAAAGTGCTTTCTAATGGGTTGTACTTGCTTTTTGTTCCTTAATTATATAAAAAGGTGCTGCTTAGCAGTATTCCTTAAATACTCGAGTCATTCCGTCCTTTCATTAAGAACCCAGCCTAACAGCTATTTCCTATGGGAAAGCAATAAAATAGTTTTCAATTTATTTTTAGCGGAAAATGTACTGCACAGTCTCTGGATTTTTCTTTTTTTCTTTGAGGTGAGTTGTCTTTCAACTCACTTGGATGTACTGTAACCATCCTAGATGTATGCCAATAATACTCTCATAGAGCACAGTGACATCTTATATTTTTCCATCTCTAATGCACACTAAAGCATAAAAGAATTTTATCTTTCATCTTTGTGCCCTGAGCTCTGTTCTTTCATATGTCAATCTCTTAGCTTCTTTAAACAGCTGCTGGTTTTAAAAACTTGTGGCTGGAGGTATGTTTTCTGTCTTCTGTAAGTCTTGTTATGCCACCTTAGTGACCTAAGGTATGGACAGATAATAGTAATCCTGAAAACCATAGCAATGCCATCTTAAAATCCAGGACTACATGATTTTTAGGGAAGAGAAAGAGTGCTTCATAGCACACAAGACAGGAGGGATCCACAACGTCCTGTGCTACTTTTATTCCTGGAGAGCACAGAGGAATAAAACATAGATCACTCACAAAAACCTATTCTCATTTATGAAAAGAAATGGAAGCGGGGGGGTGAACCCCACAGATTTTTCAGTTCAAATAATTTCTACTCTAAAATATGAGCTTTAGGCAGCAATATTTTCACCTGACAGCTAATGCAATTGTTCCAACCTTTTCTACTCACTTTAAAAATATCTTTTCAACTTGGAAGGAGCAAAAACTCACTACATAGTGAATAAGTTTTTGATATTTTGTTTCTGACTTCTTGAATGAGTTGGTCATAATTCTTCAGACAGGAATGGTGTCCATTCCCTGCCTCCTGAAAATAAGCAAACAAGGAAAGTCACCAGAACAGACCAGCCTGAGCTATATTTGTAGTGTACGCTTTCAATTTCTTTGTTTAGATCTCCAAGCAGGATGTATTTCTGTAATTCCTAGGGTTTTAATGTATCCTGGTTGGGCTGAAAGTGTGCAGGTAAGGAGGTTCCTTACAGAACAGTATGTGCCTGAGAACGCAAAAAAAGCCATTCAGATAATTGAAATAGTATTTAGGCTTTTTATGTAACACCATTTGTAATAAGTAGTTTTTCCTAGAGGCTGAGCAGACCCATAAATGTGGCAGAACTCAGGGTGGCAGCAGACACCATCAAAGCACTCTTTCCAAAATAAGTTAAATACTGTGCGGCATTAGTGGATGACAACAATACAACTATGCCATATGGCAGTAGTCAAAGGGGACCAAAAGTTTTCAGGAACAGAGGCAGTGAGAGAGTACTGCCTTGGCAAAAGGAGGATTTTCAATCAAAGCAACCTACGTAAGGAGCTGACTGATCAGTCAGAGGCAATGCAAGTCAAGACAGGTTTAAAAAACACTGCACTTAGATCTGCATCAATTTAACACTATTTTATATGCTCTGGAAATTCATTCTTGGCAGTGCTCAACTGTTTCGTGATAATTTCAAAATTAATTTTGCAAGTAAAATAGTATCTTAATGGTAGAAACATACAAACACTGTCTACATCAGCAGCAATTAAGGTTGAGTGTGAAATGCTATTCAGTGCATGCAGTTTCTTTACTTTGAAAACTTCAGAGAAATTGCTAGAGGAATGCATTCTGTGTTGCTGGTTAAAATTTTAGAAACAACTCGACAGAGTCTTACACAGCAAATTTGATAGAACCTTTCCTGCTGGATCTTCCAATGGATAAGTATAAGACTTTCATCTGCAGAGACGTTTTTGTTTCAAGTTAAAAATGCAAACTGTTAGTACTAAGTGCTAGGACAGAACTGCCAATTTGATCAAAAATTAATAATTCTGTTACCCACTAAGTGACAAATGTATTTGACCCTTGTGAATGATAGGAAGACAGAACCTAGAAGGTGTCTCATTATTAATATGCTACAAGTATTGAGCATCTTACAAGTAAACCGTGAAATTTAATAATTTGTGAATGTTGCACAATTACTGGACAGATTATTGGTGAGTGATAAGGGCAGCTGAACCACCAGTTAGAATAAGAATAACTGCATTCTATTCTGATCATATTTTGGATGTGACATCTTAAACCACTTGTTAAAGCTAAATCCTTTGATACCTTAATCTCTAGGATTTTTTGTGGATTGTGCTATATGCAAGCATTTACTCAATTTGTAGGTGTAACATTGCAAATGATTTTTAGTTCATGTTAAATAAAACTGTCAGATTAGCAAGAGTTCTTTGTCACTGAATTAAAAATAGGTTTAGTTGTGCTTTAAGAAGAATGAATGGAATTGGCAGGGATGGTCTACTTAGAGGGGAGTCGAAATAAAACAACTTAAAGCTCTGATTTGGCTTGAAGTGATTATGTGGTCATGCAGTGAATCATGTTTTTAGGAGGAAAGAAAAGGAGGGAGAGATTGAGAGAGTTCTAGTATTTTTGGAGGTTGGCTGCCTTTTTGTTGTTGGGTAGAGGGTTTTTTGCTTTGTCGGCAAGGTTAGTTTTCTGTGTCCCGCGTTTCTGCTGGCTCTGTATTAGGGTAAAAACAGACCATGACATTGACTGTGTAAGCTGAGAATTACTCCAAAAACATACTTGTGGAAGTTTAATCTAAGTCAAGAAATGTGGTAAGAATCAGAAATGAAAAACTTCATTGGTACTAGTTCAGGTGGAAAGCACTAGGATTAAGAAAGGATTTATATGTACGTGAGTTGCATCTCAGTGCATGCAACTGAAAGTTTATATGGCTTATTGGGAAGTTCAGCATCTATAACTCTTAGGTGAGTAGTATAGATCATTACTATTTGAAGCAGCAAATGGCACAAGTATTTCAAGTGTTGGCCTGACAGGAGAGGTGAATGTGGTTTCAGCTTTCCAGTAACTTGAACAACAATTTACAGGTCACCAAATAATGATGTGAATGAAATTCCTGTTTCTTTGTGGTTCTGTAATTGACAGAGTAAAGCATTTTCAGAAGTGGGCACAAATTTAGTTTTCCACTTCTTCTCTGCAGGAGAAGGGATTGTTCATCCTGATACTTTTCTTGTTTATAACTGGCAGCTACACTCTCCTGAATGAATGAGGGACATCACTCTATAATTAAAGTGCATTTCTCTCACAGGCAGTGAGGAATGAATGATATGCCATTGTCTCACTTGCTGAAAGCGATGCAAAAACTGTGGTAAGAACTGAGGTGGCCTTCAATATAGTTTATACCCGATGACATCTAAGGTGCTGTGAAACATTGTTGGTTGACAAGAATATTGAAACTTTTAGCAGCAACCTCCAAAACACTTTCATGTTTTTTTTTTTTTCAGGCAGATATGACTTAATCAGATGTTAAATAGCTTTCCCAAGGCATCCATATAATTGCAGCTGATCACAGATTTGTTTTTCCAAAATATGTGAGTTTTCAGTTATTGAAGTAGAAGTTTTGAAGAGGAAATTTAGGCAAACCTTGTTTTGCTGTGAGAACGTGTGTGGGTACCCAGAAGTTTGTTTTACTTAGCAAAACTGATAAGCATATAATTAAAATGAAAATTGCTTGAGCACTAATTCCAACTGTAATCTTTTCTTAGAAAATCTCTATTCATACTATGTATAGAAGAGAGGTGTTCAGTTCTATATAAAATTACCACATAAATTATGCAGCAGTGTTAATAATTTAAGTAAAAAATAAATTAACAGTCATTCTTACAGTTTTCATCCTTCTACAATGATTACTACAATGTTTAGTTATTAATACAAGTACATGATATTTTTCACATTATGAAGCAAATTCTGTGGAGTCTCTGAAATTTCAGGTGTTGTATGACCAACCTTGTCATGTCATTAAGGTCTTAAATTTTGTTCCTTTAGTCACAGTTGTGTGATTCTTAAGTTATACAAACTGGATGCATTTAATGTTTGTGTGGCTTAGTAAAGGATGTCATCAAGTTTTTGCTGCAAGAATAGATTTGATGGGAGAGAATTGATATGTGAGCTATTTAAAGAGTAAATGAGGAAGAATCTCAATTTTTAAAAGACCTTTCCTTAGCTAAAATTTTTGCTTTGAGGTTCTTGACACCTATTTACCACTCAACACAGGAGATGGCTGCATATTATTCATTGAATACTTAACAGCTATAATCTTCTAGGCTTACAGTGCACAGTATTATTTTTCTTTTTTTTTCCCTCTAAACCTTGTTTAGTATTTCATAGTCTGTTTCTTTCTTTTAGGGTGAACATATTAAAAATTTCCTTTAAAAGGAAGAAGTTTTTTATACAACAACGGCAAAAGCATGTAAGTAGTAATTTCATTTTGTTTTGCTCAAGCAGTCAAGTTCATTTTTTTTGCCTTAAATGTTAAGACAACAAAAGGCTCTGTTGTCTGTTGCTTGCCTTTGAAATTCTGTTAACTTGCCTTTGCTATTGTGGTTCTCTTATGCTCACTCTGTTTCCCGTTTTTGTTTCCTTTCCAACATGGAATTCGTCTGCATTCAGTCTGTTGGACTGTGTCTTTCCCATGCAGGTTTCTTCTCCTTTGGAGACTTGGGGGAAATGTAGATCTTTATCCTTTCTGCAGTATTTAGCAACTTAGTATTTCCCTTTTCTTGCCAGCATCTGCTGCTCTTTGATGCTCTCTATGCCCTGTAGAGTGTCTCACTGCAGTGAATCTACTAAAAAGCTCTTTATCCCATCTGGGAAGACTTTGTGAGGTCCCTTCTGCTTATGGGGCTCAGAGCTCTGGTAGAAAGGAAGGTACCTGGAGAGAAGGAGAGCTCTGCAAACAAAAGATCTGAGGTTGGAAAGGTGGATAGCGCATCTTCTGCTGTGTAACATGGAGCTATTGAGAAATTGGCAAAATCTGTGAAGGTGATAAAACTGATGTAAAATTTATCTACCATTAAGAGTCATCTTCATAATTCTCTGTGCATTTTGCAGAACAGTTGTAATCTAAAGCTATTTAATAGGAAAAAAATACCTTGATTACAGTATTGTGGTGCCACAATATAAAC
Source organism: Caprimulgus europaeus (assembly GCA_907165065.1). The sequence goes on from OU015525.1 coordinate 69,146,650, forward strand.
AGATAAATTATCTTTTTATGAAGGTAAGAGAATATTTAATATGACAGAAAAAATATGAAAATTACTGACCAGCAGATATATAAGTATTTTAATTCAGTTGAGGACAGAATTCAAGTAGATAGTAAAAGGCAAGTGTTAACTTAAACATAAACCTTATTAAGGCTCTTTCCTGTAGTAAATCAGCTCTTAAACTGCTGGGAGCTGTTACAAGAAGACCTCTTGACTCTCATTGATTAAAGATGACTGAACACAAATTGCTAGGGAGGCTTCTTTTACCCAAAAGAAGAGTATTTTCATCTTGGTCTGCCCCCCCCCACGCCCCTAAGTTTGGTGGTATCTTCCAAATTTGAGGAGTGTACATGTATATACACATTCTTAATTTTCAGGGCTCTTGCGTATACAAAGTTAGTATCTAAAGATAATGTTATTGCACTAATGCTTACACACATAGCATGCACAAATGAAACTCTTTTCTCTTTTGAGGGTGTCCTAACACACTGTAGAGGGATCTTAAGTTTTTTGCAAGCTGTAGGTTTCTAAATATATTGTTTATATGTAAAATTTTCTCAGTCTATTGAAATATATTTCATTATATTAAGAAATGAATGGTTGACAAACCATTTTGCTAGCTTGTGCATGTAATTGTATTTGTATTACACTCAGTGTAATTGTATGACACAAGTATTACCTTCTTCTAGGTTTGAGGATGAAAAATTCACTGCTAAGGAGTCTTATTAAATTTGTATACTTTCAAGTATGCAAATATTGGTAATTGACAGCAACTTCCAAGCATGTCTGTGAGAATAAATGTAGGAACAGAACTGAGAGTGATTAGTAACAGTGGATAGTAAAATGAGCCAACTTACAGGTTTTTTTCAGTATGGAGGAATGAAGTGTCAATATGTAACAGTCGCTGGACTCAAAGATGGTGTGAAATATGTGCATTCATTGCATAAAGACTTTACTGCTGTCAAAAGTTTAATTTCTCTTTCTGGAGACCTCTGTGTCACCTTTGAAGATGGCAGCATTCTCAAAATTTGTTCAATTAAGCTTTTGTTAAATGATATTTCAAGGCCCTTAATTCTTTTAACTAAGCTCCTTTTAAGTGATCATACTTTATTTCATAACTCACCGAGAGTACTGTAATGTACACTGCATTGTGCTTCGAGAGCTACAAAACTGCAGGAAAAATAATACCAACCACATGACCTTTTTATTCTTAGTAGATATGAAAAAGCAGACCAGATGTGCTATTAAATCTATGGAGATATCCTTCCTTGTCAATTAGTCCCCTTTACTTGAAATTTAAGGCAGCAAGTCTGCCTGCCTGCAGCACTTCAGTGGTATTGGAAAATTTTGCTGCCACAGTGCAATGGGAATGCGGGGGGAGCTGGACTACTAGGGGTGTTCTCCAGAACAGTGGGTTACTCGAGGGGTCTGTGAGGGCAGATGACTGAGGTGGTGTCAGCCTTTATATTGATCAGATATTTGTTTGGAAGCAGAAGAGAAAATTGAGGCTGAAAGTAAGGAAGAGGGAAGAATGTAGGGAAAGCAGAGCAGATACTATAGTAGGCAAGGCTGTACTGAAGACAGTGCTATAATATTCCAAAGTTTTATATGTCATATGTAGATTTCTTTGCGAAATCTGCAGAAAGTTGTCAAAGATGAATTTGCAGTCATCTGGGATGTGGCTTGTTTCATTGATTTATTCTCCTTATTTCCCTTACTCCTTTTTTCTTTCCTTATGCCCTTGTTCTGAAGACTCAACTTACCTTACCATCTCACTGTCTCCCTGCTACTCACCTCCTCTTTTACCCTCCCACTGCTTCAGTCTGTTGATCAGCTGCTTGATAGAAGTATGCAATATTTCTGTTTCTACTGAAGAGCTACATAAGGACTGAGGAGGAAGACTGGTGAATCAGTGAATGTCTGATGCTATAAAAGATCATGATATGTAGACTTAATGAAGGGTGCAAGATTAAAGGTAGGAATAGGAACTATGCTGGTTTACAGGCAACATTTTAAAGCTTCCAGAAGTGAAACTGTATATTCAGTGTGCTTATCTAATGCTTAAAAGCATCTTTATTTTCTGCAAATTAAAATATATTTTTACTTGTTATGTTGTATATATTTTTTAATTCTCTGTGAATGGAATAGGCATACATCTGATCAAAGTTCTCCTGTGATGCTGAAATAGCAAAAGAGTCACTATAGACATTGAGAGTTGTTCCCTTTACCTACTTAGCCACAAATTTCTCTAACTCTCATTTTTTGACAACTGTTAAAATATCGATCTTTTGAAACTTGAGAAGTATGATAGGCACTAGATCCTTGGGTTCTGCTAGAATATTCTTCACCTTTAAAATGGTGCATAGATTTAATAGCACAATTTGCAAGGTGGCCTGTTAGTGAGCCATATGGTTTTGTTAACTAAAGATTTTATTAATTTAAAAATTGACTACATTTTTCTGAAACTTCTGTAAGTATTTATCCTAAGTAAGTCCATATTTAAACTTTTAACCCACTTAGAAGTTGTTAAGAAGGTTTTATGACAGTTGGAAGAAACACACATGTGGCTTAGTAAGATTCATTACTGTTTTCAAACCTAAATGTAAAAACAGAATATTGGATATATTAAATTCCTTATCTTTACACTATAATTGGCTTTTCAGAATAGTTGAGATATTTGGATAAACTAATTTTCATGGCAGTTGAAAAACCAGTGTAGAATCATATCATAAAATCATTTAGGTTAGAAAAGACTTTTAAGATCATCAAGTCCAACCATACTCCAGACCAACAAAAATAACTATACACTTCCTTTCATTTGTCTTCTGGGGCAGTGTAAAATGCTTCTAGTGGTATTTAGCCAACAGAGGGTATGTAAGAAATGCTGTTCATTGTTAAATCTTTAAGTGGTGTATGCTTTTCTTATATTGCAAGAGATTCTGAGTTAAAATTTCACTACACTTGCACACTTGCACACTTTATCTGAGCTAATTAGAAGCAACTGTGGCAAACTGGAAAAGATGAATTGGTTTCAGTATGCATGAGGCTCAAATAACAAACCCTACTAGTTAAAAAAAAAAAAAAAGTTTTAATAGATACAGGGAGTCCTTTAATAAGAAGGCTTTGTAACCCAAATCCTGACTTTCTCCAAAGTATGAGTTAGAAGGAGAGCATTACTGAGATGGTTACCAGCCTAAGTGTATGATGACATGTCAAAATTCAGTCATAAATAAGAGCAACTGGAAAAGATGAGGGACAAAGTAAAAAAAAAAAAAAAAAAAAAAAAAAAGAGATTTTTCACTGAAGTGCAGAGCTGTGATAGCAATTAACTCAGGTCTCATGTTATCTTCCCTTCTTCTTCATTCCACTTTCTTTGCATCAGTAACTGTATTAACTAGCCAAATCTATGTCTTGTGCAAAATTCCTGAGCATTTGGATCTGAAATAGCTCAACAAGTGCTACAGTTGGCAAGGGCATAGACACTGGTGGCACAATTGTGCTACACCTGTGTTTCACTGGCACTTTGGCACTGAAGTTGCAAGTAAGAGTTTGCACCAAGACACACAAATTTTGTATTCTGCTTCCTTTTGATGTCCTCATCGCAGCTTCATGTTATCATCCAGAAAGCAGGATTGAATTTGAACAGCAGCAGCAGCAGCTCCAGTCCCATCACAGACCCTTTCCCCCAAGATGGATTGCTGTTAACATCTTTAGTATCTTCTGAAAGGCTATCAAGCAGATGCTTTTTGCATACTGTCTCCTGAATGAACGTTATTGAATTGAAGCTGTACGTGAAGAATTTTAATTCAAACACTGAGGGGATTTTTTTCTTTCTACATTGCACCCTTAATGGAATGTTTAAGAGTTTTGTTTGTCATAGGAGATCAAGATCTGACTGGAAAACTAAAACTGTATTTAGCTGTTTAATATTATGCTCGTATATACAAAATCTTTACCACTCTAGACTTAAATATTTCATTAACACTGTAAGACAACTTAATAATTTTTCAGTATTGCTTAAACTTCTAAAGTGTCCATTTTGCAATTTAGAATTTCGTATAATCACAGTCCATTTTGTCCATCTCCAGCTCAAAATTCATTGATGATGATTTTTTTTTCTGAATGCATTTTTTAACTCGTTAAGGTAAAGGTAATTTCGTTGTTGATTTATGAACTTGTTTACTGTGTTTGATCTGCCTGTAGATATTGAAACATGGTATTTCCTACCATTTCAGAATGAATCCAGAGAGCATATTGTTGCCTTCAACATGTTAAATTACAGAGCATGCAAAAATCTATGGAAATCCTGTGTAGAGCATCACACATTTTTTCAGGCAAAGAAGTCACTACCTCATGAAAAAAAGATATTGTCACATTATTGGACCCTGGGTTCTAGGAATCCAGCGAAGTAAGTATTATGTGAAAACATGTTTTGCTTTCTAAGGGGAACAGGAGCATTTGTGTTGGCGATAGCTCAAGTTGGAATGGCAGAGTTCAGTTCTGTCCACTGCTGTGTCACGGTCTGTATGTGAACCATTTGACAAGTTATATAGCCATGGTTTCAGTTTCTGCAATGTGGTATCATTACAGTAGAACTTTTATTAGGATTTCCTAGAAAGGTATTTGAATATGTTTTATTGGTATTGTTTCAACTTGCTGTTTCAGTTTGAGGTATAAAAACACTAAAAAGTAAAAATGTCATGTAGGTAATGATCCAATAAGAAAATTGGCAGAACAGATTTGTTTTGAACTATTTAACCCTTAGTGTCATATACACACTCTGTTTAGTATGTTAGAGCAATTTCTAGAATGCATCATACCGACCACTTATTACTGACATTGAGGTGAAAATCTTCGTTCCATCCAAGTATTTGTACTAAGTGGACTAGGATTGCTTGAAAGTGAAGCCAATTAACCCGTGAGGAGCTCATGAGGGCTGTCCAACAGTAAGAAAGCTTATAAAATATTATGTTTTCTGTTGGAGAAGAATTCCGTATTTTCACCTGGTACTCGATCATAGCTGAAGTAAGTGGAAACAAGTAGTTGTACGAGCAGTAACCAAATTTTCTAACTCTGTAGAGATCCATATTTTGAGAATTACCTCCTCTATGTGGTGGTATGAACTTGTTCTTCCTATAGTGAAGGTTTTGGGGAGGTGACTTTCTCAAAGCTTGTGGGATTGTCATGTCCTGGAGTCCTTATTTCTCTCAAATTTGCAAACAGATTCAAAATCCTTATGTTTGTGCACAAAATCCTTATACACGTGCACACACAGGCCTTGCACAGTCCTTGTAATGTTAAGAAAGAACACAGTATGAATTCCAAAGGGTACCAGTTTAGTATCAATCCAATTTTTACCAAACATTTGAGTTTTGACAAATTTACTGTTACAGTCTCTTAATAGCCTGCAGCATGAAGGATAGTTCTCATTGTTGAACTGAGTTACTAAGACTTCTTTTCAAGTAGTTTCATGTTCTGAGGCATTATCTCTAGTGAATTGTTTATTCAGGCTCTTCAGGAATCTCTAGGGAGAACTCTTCATTGTGATATCTCCCATTAACTTAATGATATCCTCTATTCTAATGCATACTTTGGCCTTATTTATGCCAGCAACTAGCATGAAATTTAGGATCGATGTGAGGCAGAAATGACTCAGTAACCTTTACTAACAGAGACTGTTAAAGTACATAGGAAGCAACAGTAATTTTGGAAGACTTTCAGTAGTTCCTATCAACTTGGTCACTGTCACTCAGCAAATTATTTTCTCAAAAGATTTTTAAAAAGCTGTGAATATGTGAAAGTCATCTGTCATATATTGAAAATTTTTACTTTTCCACTTGTTTATGATTGTGAATTGTAAGAGACAACACAGGCTTCTGTGTTCCTTTCAAGGATGGCTCTGAGCCCATGTGGAAACTATGCCACCAAAACAGTGTTTCTCTATTCTCCATTATGAAAAGAAGCAAAATTTTGCATTGAGTAAAAAAACCCAACCAAACAAAACAAGCACAGACACAAAAACCCCACCAACCACACCATGCAACCCTGGCAGTTTTAAGATTGACTTATCTTCAGTAGTTCTTTTCATCCAACTTCTGTCAGCTTTGAAAGGTTTACATTCAGGTTTTCCCACCTAAAGTGTCACAGGTTTTCTAATGGAACTGGTAGCTTTCTTGTACTATGTTTTTACATTCATTGGAGGCAGATATCCTCGCGTTCATTGCATCAGTTCAAATAGTTGAACTCTTGCAACCCTTCAGTACGGTTTCTTATGCACATATCTCTGTGCCCTTCTAGATTCTCTTGCTTAAGGTACTAGTGGAATTCCATTTAAATTAGGCTGCTGAGTTGTATAAATTGCCTGTAAGCCTTATTCAAAGGGCAGGCTTAATCACATCTCCCAGATTCTGAGAGGTAAGTTTGTTCCATGTTTCTGAACAGGATGCTGATTAACCTCTCATAGATCGTTCTCATTCCTTGCTGAAAATGTAAAAATGTACCTATTTTTTCACAAAGGATAACCTCAGTAATAAATGGAAGCAAGGAACTGTCACCTCAAGGTATTACAGCCCATTCCAGAAAGACATTGACAGCATCTCAATATGTTTGCTGAGAAATATCCTCGTATTTGACATCTGAAGAGCAGCTGCTTGGAGCTCAGGAGATTGTTTGTTACATACCTTAACAGAAACAGCTAGATAATGTATTGTTAAAGTGATTCTGTGAATCAGGTTCTAAATAGGCTCTAGCTTCCATCACACGAGTTACGATGCACCTTAGAAGTCATCTGTGTTGGAAAATATATGAACAGGCACTTGTAAAAAAAGTAAAGCTGATTTATGCAAAATATGTGGAATTCTTCAAAAGATGCCTTTTTCATAATACATCCTTTTTCCACTTTTCCTCTCCACTCCACCCATGTAAGGCTTCTTTGCGAGAAATTTTTATTTTTGCAAAGACCAGAGTAGTTGGTGCCTTGCCATTGGTATTCAGAAGACTTACAGAAATAAAATGCACAATACAAGCAAATGCTTCTCCTGAGTTCTTGGACTGTGCTTTCTAAACTTAAAAACATACAAGGGTAAACTGATTTTAATATATAGACACTTTATATTAAATTTTTCCTCTTTGTTTTTTAAACTAGGAGAAACTTTAGAAGTACACGTTTAGAAGATGAAGGAATTAATTTGCTTTACAATTATGAACAAGATATGTAAAATACTTTAGAATATAAAAAAGTTTTGGGTTGCTTTTTCTCTTGTATAAACAAAAAGTGGTACAATGCAAAGCATACTTAAGGTTTGATATTAGCATGAGTAATATCCACAACATAAATGACTTTTTTTTTTAATGCTATGTGAAATAGAAACATTTCAGCTCTATAGTAACGTCCTCACATACTCTGCTATACCAGCCACCCATATGTACAGCTCAAGACTTAGTGAGTCAAAGGTGATTTCTCTGTAACTCATAAATTTTCCATGAGGAGAAATCCTAAGCATGTAAATTGAGGATGAGAAGCTTATATCTCTGTCTGTCTTGCGGAATGCTGTCTAAAAAACATAAAAGTTAGTTTATGTCAATTTCAGTCTCCTTAAAGAATTTCTTTATGCTGTATAATTCCACTAATAAGATATTTGTATTGCTTTCCTAGCTGAGGCTCTGGTTCTCATGCAGCCCGTATCTTGTCACAAGAAGCAATTTACAGACTTGGAGATTCCCTTTGCATGCCAGCTCTTTCTCTAATGGTTTATTCCTATAGGAAACACATTGCCCAAGTGTGGCTTAGGAATAGAGTGGTCTGTTGTTGTTCTTATCTGCTGAGGCAGCAGGTAGATGGTAGTCCTGTGGTCAGTGAAGCCATTAGTGGATTGTAACCCCTTTATGAGTTTTAACAGGGAACATCTAGAATTCTTTGCCTGTATTTGAACCGTGTTTTGTCAGGTGCTTGGTTCAGTGCCAATAGGACATACGGAATTTCCTGTTTTCTCCTCCATCTTCTTAAATGCAATTAGGTTAAAAGTAACTCTCAGAAAAAATTATTTTTACCCGGGCTTGTGGTTAGCATCATAGCAGGAATTAACCAACAGTTTTATTGCCACAAGTGAAGGACAGCAGATGGCTCTACGAGAATGTAAATGTATAAGTAAGGAGGGGTAAGCACAGGGGACTCTTAAATAAAATATGTTTATGAAAGTTGATTTCATTTATGTTTTTTATGCAAAATAATTAACATACAGATTTTTATTTATTTTCAGGTCGGTAAACAGCCAGTACTGCAGAAAAGTTATAGGTGGGATGGTTTGGAACCCATCTATGAGACGATCTTTATCTGTTGAGCATCTAGAGACCAAAAGCCTTCCTTCTCGATCACCTCCTGTAACCCCTAATTGGTAAATCCAGTTTCAGCCTTTCCCATACCTTCCAGCCTCCTACCTTTTCTAATTGCATGTACTGTAGCAGAATAATGGTGTAGTGTGTACATGTATGTTTATACATGGTTATTCTGAGAACATATATGCAACAGGAGAAGAGTGGGTGTCACTTACCTCAACTTTAGCAAGGCTTTTGATTGTGTCTGCCAAAATATTATGCCCAAGTTAAGACATTATATTCTGGAAGGGTGGACAACAAGACGGTTTAAAAAAAAATTAAAAAAATAAAAAGAATGGTTGGATGACTGGACTTGGAAGGGAGTTGTTAATGGGTCATACGCTACCTGGAGGCCAATAACAAATGGAGTACTGCAGAGGTCTGTCTTGGGACCTGTCATGCTTAACACCTTTATGACCTGGAGGAAGAAATGTAGTGCTTATTCATGAAGTTTGCAGATGACACCAAACTGGGGAGATGAGTCAATAATCTTGAGGGCAGGGCTGCTATCAAAGGCATTGATAGGCTGGAGAAATGGGCCAGCAGGAACTATATGAAATTCAAGGAAGACAAATGGAAAGTCCTGGGAAGGAAGAACCCAGGGCAACAGTATGATGCGCAATGCAACTCTCTGGAAAAGGACCTGTTAATCTTTGTAGGCAGCAAACTGTACCTGAGCTATCTGGTGTGCCCTGGCAGCAAAGTCATCCAGTGGCAACCTGGCAATATTAACAGAAGTATAGATGGCAGATCAAGGGAAGTGATTATCCCCCTTTTTCTCAGCATTCATTAGACCTTATCTACGATGCTGCAGCCGCTTTTGTGTCTACTAATACAAGACAGACACTGACAAACTGGAGCAAGCTCAGCAAAGCTTTGCAATCAGAAAAGATTTCCAGCCACCAGGTTAGTCAGGAGACTGGAGCACTTACCCTATGAAAAGAGACTGAAACAACTGCACTTGTTCAGCCTGGAGAAGAAAAGATTTCCCAGGTGTCTAATAACAGCTTGGCTATACTAAGGAGGAGGCTAGCTAGAGGATGAGACCACGTTCTTCAGTGTTGCATGGTGGGAGGATGAGGCAACAGGTCTATGTTGAAACAAGAGTGCCTCTGTCTAGACATAATGAAAAACTGTTTCACCATGAGGACGGTTGAGCAGTGGTTGCTTAGAGAAGCTGTATGGTCTCCGTCTGTCAAGGTTTTTGAGATGTGACTGGATAAAGTTTAAGCAACTGCTCTCAACTCGGTTGATCTTGCTTTGAGCAGGTGGTTGGACTAGATGACCCCCATAGGTCCCTTCTAACCTGAATTATCCTATGATGAGAATTTTAACAATATGGGTAGCATTTTAGAGGGGTAGAAAAACAGATTGGTTCGGTGTACAAAGCCTCGCAGTGTATGATTGTCTAGTGTACCATACACAATGTTTAAAAACTGATTATTTAAAGTGAGACCTATAGGTCTGACATGAAGTTTTTGGGACATAGATCATAATAGGATTGAAATTTCACTTTGATAGTTTTATGATTCATTCTGATCTACTAACTTGTGTTTATATTCCTTATTTTTAAGGCGGAGTCCTAGACTACGTCATGAAATTCGTAAGCCACGACACTCATCTGTAGATAACCTTACAAACGAGATTAGTTATATTACTGAAACGGAGGATGTTTTTTATACATACAAGGGCTCTCCAACATCAAAGGACAGTGATTCGGAGTTCTCTCAGAACCGTAGTCCACAGAGAAGGTAAGGACTTCTGCAAACAATTCATTGATTTTTTTAAAAATACCAAACAAAAAAAAAAATGGTTTTAGTATAAAACAATCATCAGTTATAAGATTAAAATTAGTTCAAACAGTTTTATGTTTGTATAACCTTTATTTTGACAGATTGCTAAACAGCAAATGCCATTGTACAAAATGACAAGTTAAAAACAAGCCAACCCTTCATCTCACATCTTCACAATTCTCAGTAGTTGAGTTCTCAGTAAAATTAGCAAAGGTATTAAGACTTCCCTGTTCATATCTGTAATCCTGTTTCCTAGTAGCTTCTGCAACCCTTTCCTACTTGTTATAAACTCTTCCTTTTTTTTGGATGGCAAGACTTACTGAACTCTTAAGATTTCACTTATGTTCCACATCATCAGCTCAGTATTGTGAGTTGAAAGACATACTGCATTTGAGTAAACACAAGAACATAATAATGCTAGTGCTCATCCATCTTTTTCTTCCTCGGGGGAATTGTAGATTGCTAGGCTAAAGGCACTCTCTTCTTTTTGCCTTGAGGCATTTTTGCTGTATTCCTTGAGGACTAACTTCATTCTCCCCTGCAGTGGTCTAACCACTGCTTATTTTGCTTCCAGGGCTTGAAGCACCTATTATTGTGCACTGATTATGTGGTTGTTCATATATTACATTTTATGTGTGGCCTCACTCTTACCTTACAGAGGCATTTTTTTAATGAGGAACTTCAGATTGACACAATATTAACTTCATAAATAGTGTACAAAGTCATTGATTGTTCAGTCTCAAAAAGAAAGCAGAGCTACTTTAAAAAGCTGGGGAGAATACTGTGTATTAAAATGCAGGTTCCTTTGTAATGTTACAAAAGGAAAATGGTTTATAGTGAACTCTAGTAACTTTAAGGCAAGTTGTATTTTGATAAGCAATGTGTTGATGGAAGCTAATAGGACTTGCCTACCTCTGTAATAGTGTGCAGCTACTAAATGTAGCTTTAAACCCAGGATTTAAACTGTTTTCTTCAAATTTTAATACAATAGTATTGTTATACGTTACAGCAGAGAGATTTCTGTGAGAGAAAAATTAACATGTATGCAGATTTGGAGTTTGTCACTGTGACATTTAAAATGTTTTTTCTCTTTTTCTGACTGGAAGTCAGATGACCTAATGTGTTAGTAATAACCATGATAATATATGTAAGTGATGCCTCTAGATATTGTTAATAGTCATAGATAGGAGGCCGTGTCCTTCCTGTGTTATAACATTTACAGGTTATACACTTTTAGAAGTATTTTCTGAGTAAAAATAATGAGGCAGACCATAAAAGGAGATGATGAGGGTAGAAGGTGTAGACAGAAAACTTAAGTTGCCATGCTGTATACTGTGACTGGTAGATTGTGTCTTGCCTTTGTCACTCGGGCCACTTAGTACATTATTGGATTTCTTCTTTTATTTTCCTTTTTATTTTCTTCCCCTGTAGTGTTTTTTTCCTTTCCTTCCTGTTTCACCTTTCCTATGCTTGCTGTTAATGGAGTGGCAAAGTCTGCTTTTATGCTGTTTCTCAGACAGTGACAATAGGGTGTTCTAAATTTGAAAATAGCACATTCATTTATTTTCTGAGCACTAGATGATTAAGCTGTATCTGAGTAGTATCACTCACTGTGGAGAGTATTACTCTTATTACCTCACATAAGCCAAATTTTCTATACAGCTTACCCCAAACATATTCTTGGTTTCTTGTGTATATTTATAATATTTGATATTCCGCAGGTAACTGAGAAAATGTTTGTATGAATCTGATTAATTTAAATTTGAAGTGCGTGTTTAGGAAGGGAAATATAATGCATGGAATGACTGATCCTTGTATTGACTGTTAGACTTCTGTGAAGTAAAATGGTCATTAACACTTTTCTTTTTAACAGTCGAGGCAAAATATGCAAACAATACAAATAAAAAATGTTTCTTCTCTACACTGAAGTTTTCAACAGTTTGTTAGTCCACGTTCCAATTTTTCTTCTTTTATATTCTTATATTAGTCATTAATTGTCTCACTCCCCTTGTTGAAACATTTAAAGTAAAATTAAGTATATATGTGTAGTCAAATCTTTCTTTCCCCGAGTGCTTTATTGAAAGAGGAAATTTTACCCTACCAGCTAAATCTGTTTTATAAGAAAAAAACTTGGATATCTTTACTTATCCTGGACTTTTGCCACACTTCAGGAATACTTAGGTATTAACTATAAATCACCTTGCATTGTACTGATAAAGCCAACTTACCTGTTTTTGCCATGCTGATCTTTAGTAGATTTGAATTGACATAACTGAAACATCTTATGGAAAAATATTGAAATTATAAATCTACTTTTCTTTTTCCTTAGAGGAGAGCCAAGAGTAGTTTCTCATAGTCCTGCTAACATATGTTGTCTTTAGAGGGCTCTTTTTTTACTGCCTAGGCTGCCATCTGAGACTATCAGAAAAGGTGTTAGTTAATGCTATTATAACTAATGAATAGCTTTGATAGAAAAAAGAAATCTGAAAATTTTTGGAGAGCTACTAGCAAACAACTGTAAGATGCTGATTTTTAATCACTGAATTGTTATGTCTGGGACCTCAAATTTTAATTATAATCATGCAGCTGCTTGATTTTTATAAACTAAGTATGTTCACATCAATTTCTTTTACTGTCTCTGTAGCTCAAGACTGTGCAAGCTGCAGTTAGCAGGAGATAGGGCTCTTCTCTATTTTTCAGGCTATCAGCATTTCAAGGGTGAGGGGATAGTTTTCACCTGTTTTACTTCAGCCCCTGGGTAATGTCTTAAGTCCTTTTTGTCAAAATGACAAGTGGTCCAGGACAGACCTACCTTCATACTAATCTGTTGTGATATAGTCTCTCTGCTTTCTGAGACAAATCTATAGGTAGAACTTGTATAACAAGACTTACTGTCTACCTGATCCTACCAACGCACATTTGGAACCTTGATCAGTAACAGAACTGTAGAAGCCACCACTGCTGGCACAGTACATACACCTGCACTTGCTTCCCTATAAACCTTTTTTTTTTTTCCTCCTGACAATACAAAGTATAATTATTTTTTTAACAATAAATTTTCTTCTTTGCTGTGTTTACTCACTTAAGGGAATCAATCAAGTTCTATTTTCTTTCTGTGAAACAGTACACAATATAGAAAACAAATTATGTGGAACTAGTTTAGAGGGAATAAAAGCCATCAGTTATTAACATTTCTTCTTCCATTTCTTTAAATACATAGTACTGTATCAGCACGTCAATACCTAGAACTATATTTACTGTTAAATACTTTAAATGAGCATGCTGGAGGTGAGGGCCAAGAATATTTTGTCATTTATTATATTGTTTCTCTGAAGAATGCAGTGATTGTTTTTAAAATGTGCTTTGTGTGAATGTTCTAACTGAAATTTATGAGGTATATCCTACAGACTGTGACTGGAAAAAAGAAAATTAAAAAATGAAGCAAACCATGCACATAATTGAAATACAGAAAGCCAGGGCAAGCTTGTGAGTCTTGTATTGGTGTAGCTAGACTGCTTCTGCTACCCAAATTGTCTTAGGTACTTTCACATTCAAATACAATTTGAGGCTCAGACAGAGTGAAAAGAAGCCATTTTTCTTTCTCAGATTAGTGTCTGGGGAAGAAGATTGGAGCTGTCTATTATATATGTATTATAGACAAAAAATTGCTCTAATCTCAAATTAACATATATTAAATAGAGCTTTATTCACAGGGCATGAATAGGTTTGGCTATCTAAGCCAACTATCTCAAATCACAGCTGCATACAAAACCTGTCATCAAAGGCACTGCTGAAGAAGACTTTAAGAGGACTTTTGTCTAGCCCAGGGCTCCCGGCCTTTGTGAAGAAAGCTCCCCCTGTCACTTCTTTCTTCTCTTTGTTGCACTGCTGCTGTCTTGACTTATCCAACTGACAATGAAAAATTAACACTAACACAGATAATGGAGCCCACACTCAGCCTTCTGAAGTCTCATAGGGTTGCTTTCTGTGTTAAACCACACTTTTTGTTATAGCTGTGTCTCACCAGTTCAAAACAGGTGATCCAGTCACCTTCTGACTATGTGTTGTACTCATTCTGTCACTATATTTATACCATGCATACGGACTTACTACATTTCATATTTTAAGCAAGGTACAAAGTGTCTCTCTGTCCTATGAGGTTACATATCTTATCTTCAGAAGTCCCTAAACATTGAAGTATGCATTAGGGAAGAGTTATGAATAGGAAGGCTTACGGTTTTCTTTAAAATATAAAATAAATTTTATTATGAGGATTTATTTCTGAAGTTATAACTGCTGAAAAGCTGCTTTAATTTGGGGTTGTGTTTTGTTGGGTTGGTTTTTTTTTTGTGGTTTGTATTGTTTTTTCTAAAAGTTGACATACCAACAGGCTACCTGGCATCAACCCATCCTGACAGTCTGCTGTCCCATTAGGTAGCCTGGGTAGAGCTCCTGGAAGAGCTTGCCTTTGAGAAAATTTGTTCCCTTTAATTGTAACAAGTTTAAACCACAGCTAGTTATTTTTAAAGGCAGGCTGGTGGACTTTTGCAGGGAATTATTTTTGATTGCAGTTTTTCATTTTTTTAGCTGGTATAATACCTGAAGATTCCCACTGTTACAGTCTGTCTTGATAAAGGTACCCTGCAGGTTCCAAATTTGGAATAAGGATAGTCTCAGTGGTGTAGAGGAACAAATCATCATTCCTGATTTGCCTTTCCATGACACTAATGCAATCTGTATGCTACTGTGTCATTTGAGGGCAAAAGGCTACATTGAAAATTAAGTCATGTGGATGTATATGACCCTGTTCCAAGACCAGGTTGAGAAATTCCAAAATGTCTTTGATTTAAGCAGTAACATTCAAATCAAAGTTGGCTTTAACCTGGGCAATGGGCTGATTACATTTTGGAATCATGTATTTCAACATGCTTGATCTTGTATCAGATGTTAGATTTTTGTCTTGAAAGACTGCACTGTCTATGTCCAGTGCAAGTTCTAGTCCCTGTATTGATATCTTAAAAAAACCCCAGAAACCACTAAAATGTTACTTAATGCTTATCATGCCTAGTAGTTCACGTGTAGGGTTATTCACCAATGAGCTGTTGGCTGTTCTTTAAACAAGAGTTTAGGTGATCTCTCAAAGTCTCTTCCAACCTAAATTGCTTTGAGTCTAAAATTCTACTTGTTATAAACGCAACATATTCCTGCATAAGCTTTTCTCTTAAAGGTAAAAATATATATAGATGGCATAATGTGTACAGTCCCAGAGCTGGAGGGGAAGGAAATGGAATGATGAACTAGTATACAAAAAGGAAATTCACTTGCACTATTCTATGAATTTCTGGAAATGGATATACACTCCTGGCGTAAGTGTGATGCAGCATCTGGTGAAGGTATTGCACTGAAAATAGATTTCCTGAACGTATGCTGCATTTGTTCAATTCTTTCAGCTTACCATTTTAATAGACAATAAACTGTAGCTCCATAGTGAGATTGGGTGAAAGTACTATGGGAACACATCGTTATTTTAACTAAAATATAATTCATGTTGTGAACAAAAATTTTAAAGCACTGCTGTTGAACAACAAAAACAAAAAACCCAACGAAGGTTTTAAACTAAGTTATTTATCCTTAGTGTTTATTCATATACAGACATGTTTAATTCCTTGTTCTTACAAAATCTACTGCATTTCAAAGGTCTGTTGTCCTTGTTTGTGTACTTCAGTCTTTCTCTGTGAAGATATCCTTCTAATACTAGGCAATGGATCTGAGAACATTTAAATTAATCTCAAATGAGGTTTTTAAGACTACTACCTGTAGACTTTTGAGTTCTACTGTGCTTTCACTCAAATATGCATAAAAATAGTATATGTATGTATTTTGCTTATGTGTAAGCTTTTCATTTTAAATATATATCCTTATTAAAATGTACTACACTTCCCTTGCCAGTTCAAAAAACAATCTTTTCACATCCAGAAAGAAAGTTTCAAAGTTGAATTGCAAATCTGTGATAAGGCAAATTTTGCAGCAAGCCCAGTGTTTGCAGAGTATCAGAATACATGAAACTTTCATGGAAACTCAGTAAACTGGAATATGGTCAATAGAGGCAATGCAGAGTAACTGAAAGTATCCTGTTATGGGTGGTGACAGCAGCTTACAAATGTGTTTGAAATTTATAGAAAACTGAAAAACTTGTTTATACCATGAATTCTACAAGTTTTTTCTGTAATGGTGCTCTTAAGTATGCTGCACAGAGAATCTGTATGGCCTTCTTACACATCCATTCTGTTTGTAGAAGTGCTGAACATTAACTGTGCAACATTAGCTGTATATAAATTTTTCTAAAATTCAGCAAAAAGGTGTTGCTGTAAATGTCTTCCACTTACCCGGCTTGTGAATAATAATCCCAATTTTAATGGTGAATTCTCAGAAAAGAGTTGATAATGGAAGTGCTGGCACGCTCAGTCTCCCCAACCCTGCAGGTGTTATAATAAAAGAAGCTTTAAGAACTTCAAGAACAACACAAGGGCAAAACCTACAGATGTTTCCTTCAGTTGTTTGTAAAGGAGTTTTGCTACAGTGCTATTGTTTCAGTTGTCCCTTTTCTCTCAGGGGTTTTACTCCGCTGTAGTTTATCATCCTCAGTTCTCAGAATAGCAGAGTTCCCTGGTAGGGCACACCAAACTGGGGAGGAGGAGGGGTCTTTCCTGATAAAAAAGGAGAGTTAGACTTTTCAGGGCTAAGAGGTTTATTGTAAAGATCATCACCAAGAGAGCAATCCATCGTGAATGAAAAATTGAAATGGCATAATTTTAGATATATTGTGGAGTAAGGGAGAGAAGTTACCTGCAGTTTTAAAGTGTTTGCTCATTAGCTGCATCAATGGAAAGCTTGATCTCTCTGCAAGGAAGGGCACTCTTTCTCGATGAGAAAGTTGAATGGCTGGTCTGGTGAGTGTTCTCCTTTATTGACTTAAAATATGGTCCTTGTCAGATGTTGTGAAATGAGGAAGATAGATAAGTAAGATGTGGAATACTGTATAGCCAGAAAAGATAATCTAGTTATTCATGTTTAAGGTACTTTATCATCTTGTTGAATAATTAAATGCTAGAAATACCATTTAACTGAGTTGCAGAGCAAAATTCTGCAGCTCTTGCTGAGGTACTTTAGGAAGACACAGCTGCATTGTCCCTGATGAATTCCTTTAAGCATTGACTTTGATCACTTTCTAGGTCAAATTTTTTGTTACCTTTTTTGACTTTAAAAGGTTATAGAATGATTCACTAACTCTTTCAGAGCAGATATGTATGAAGTAGAGTGCAGTACTTCAAGAGATAAACCTTCAGCAAATATTACTAAGAATTTATATCCCACATTTAAGTCTCCAAATGCATTACTGAGATGATGAAAAGTTTGCTGTATGTGTATACACAGTATAAGAATGGAAGCCCAAGATATTTTTTTTCTGTCTCAAATGACCTTATTCTGTTTCCCTTCCTTATTGGGAGGAAAGAGAGGAGACAATATAATAAATTAGGGACATTGCATTGGTTTGGATCGTAATTAAATGGAGTGTAAATTTTTAGTGAAGGCATTTGAAAGAGTTAATTTATTCTACACAGAATTTGGTAATAGAGCTGTAGCTCTACTGTAGCGAAACATAGAAAAGCTGTACGGCTTCATTGTTCTTTGCCTCACAAGGAAATCAATTAGCTTAAGCAAAAATGAATTCAATGTTTCTTTATTTTTAGCATGACTTCTTAAGGAAATAAGGCTTATGTCATTGCTGCACTGCCCACCTGCCTCTGTTCCCAGTTGGGAACGTCTGGCTGATTGCAGTCACATCTAATATAGAAGCAGAATTTTCAAAGATGGAAAATTTTCTACAAGATTAGTGGAAGTCAGTGATTAGGAAAAAAACAAACAAACAAACAAAAAAAACCCCAAAACAACCAAACAAAAAACACCTTAAAATGATCTTCTCTTGCTGAGCAGTTACAGTATGAGTTCAATGGTTGTCTGTTCTATTTAGATGTGGGCTGGTCAGGCAGCAAGTGAGTGCATGTTCCCAAAGGATCTGCTGTGCACTGCTGGCACTTAGTGGGTAACAATACTGTGAGAACTGCAAACACGGAGAACAGGAGGTACTTGTGGGAGAGTGGGGGTCAATGTCAGTAGGATCACAAGAGCAGTAAAGAATGGAGAAGTTTAGTGCTTAAAAAAAGGAAACACAACCCAAACCTCCACAAATTCTTAGGGAATTGGGCTTCACCATCTCTGCCTCTCAAGGAAGAATTTATTCATATTGTAGAATAAATATGAGGAAACTTAATTAGACTGATACTGCTACTATTTTTACCGTAGTTTTGAGGAAACAAAGTACTTAATTCTTAGTATTGAGGTTGTGTTAGAGAACAATAGTTGTAAATTTAACTCCTGTATCTTGGCAATTCAACAACTCTACATCCAAACCAAGCTATTTCATGTTTGCATTTTTCCAGCATGGATTTACATCACTCACGTTTTTTGGTCACTACTTACTTGAATTTGTAAATCTATCCCATCTACCTTGAACTTTGCTTTTCAAGCACCTTTTTGCTGACCTTTACTTTCAAATTTATCTTAGTATCATACCTATTGTTTTAATTGATTTAATTTAATATAGTTTAACTCACTGTTTCAGGTGATCCCTGAGGAAGCTAATTGAATGCTGTGGAAAATGCTGTATACTTCAAATTTTTATTTTTGTGCTAGATTGTCTTCATCTGTGTAACCACTTCTGCTTTAGTTATGCTTTGTCTTGAAGTTCTCTGTCAACATCTGTTCTGCTCTTGCATTATGAGAATGTGTGAGGAAATCCATGCTTCTGAAGCAGCCTATGTTCATTCCTTGTTACCTATACATAAAGATTTTGCCACATTTGACTTTTTACAGAATACAGTCAGTGACATGTGTAGTCATTGTGATTTCACACCTCAAATGTGGAATTTTAAAAATTTACATTTTTAAAATGATGTAGTGTGTCATGCTAAATACTTGCTGGTGTAAGCTCCTACATAGTTTAAGTTGTGAGGGCAGATGTGTGTTGTCTGTAGTTGGGCTTGTGCCAAAAGTGAAACTGAGCAGTTAGAGCTGCCCTGGGATTTTTGTTGAGTATTTCATAAATTGCATAATTGTCTGATTCAGACTTTCAGCATAGGATTAAGTATTCTTTAATTTGCTGTGAACACACCTTTTGGCTTTTATGCAAGCACTTTTTGTTGTTGTTGTTGTAATTAGACTTAAGTTCTTGTTTTCCTGAAGATTTAACTTATGTTCATTTACTGTTTTTTTTCTTTTTAACAGGTCATCTGAACAAGAATCACCAAAGTGAGTTTTCATTGAACTTTCTACTATAGAATCTTTACCTTTAAGATATATAAGAAAATACATAACTTGAACTGATTTTTTCAAAGTAGTGGTTAAAAGACAAAAATAGGTGCATAAACCAGTGAAGTTTGTAAAGATTTTTTGAAAAAAATTAGGTTTTTAGATCAGAATGTGGGAGGTCTTAAGTCCTAATACACCCTTAATCACTAATAACAAAAAAGTTGGTTAAAAACTGTTACATAAGAGTTTAATGAAGCAAAAATCCACTGGTACTTTTAACTGGTAACTCTATATAGTGCCAGAAATAATTAAATGAAATAATTTGTCATATTCTTCTTGTATTATTAATTTTTTTTCTTCATTGTAAAATCAGCTAGAGGTGGCTGCTGGAAATGGTTCAGAAAGGCTCACGTATATAGTTAGACCAGTACCAGAGCAGAGATGAATGTTTGAATTAACAAATTTCAGTGCCAGAGTTTACTTGTGTATACTTTCACTAGTTTAACCCTGTGAGAATTTGATGTTGCTTTTAGGGCTGCATTATTGTTTAATTTGCATTAAACAATAACAGCTCATGTACTTCCAAGGATCAAATATACTTCATCGCAGTGCTTGGTTGTCAGTAGCAGTGCCGAGTATTCTTGCAAGATTTACTACCACTGAGCAGGGTGATCTGTCCTGTAAGTGAAGGGTCTCTCTGCAGTGGGGTGATACAGGTAGCTGGGACCAAGTTTTTGCCATACACAGTGCTGTGTGTTAATGATATGAAACAATGTTTGATCTATACCTGAGCATTCCCCAGGACAGAGGTTTTCACAAAGTAGTAGTTGTAAAGATGAAGCAGTTCGTATGTATAGTATCTATGACTTTGATACAATTAAAGAAGGGGTTTAGTTGTATGAGAGGTCTGCATTTCATCTGCTCCAGAAGAGGGCAAAAAGAGGTAGCTAAATCAATTTTTGAATGGTCCTGGAGCGTGACCAGGCAATTTGGCCAATTCTAAGATTTGAGGTTTTCATTTACTTACCCATTTTTTTTGTTATCATTCAATTTTAAGGTTCTTGACTCACTAGGCCAGATCCACACCTGCATTTAATTTTGAGTCCTTCTTCATGGTTATAGCTGCTTCAATGACAGAATATATTAACTGTCATTAAACCTTTCATTGTCACTTCATTTCCTATTTCTCTGACAGTTTACCATGACTTTTCTGCAAAGCACCTTCTCCCAGAAGGATAAGGTTGATATGAAACTCATAAAAGGGAGGAATGAAAAACAAGTGCTTTGCAAGAATGAGTGGAATCATGGCAAAAGATTTTCATGGGTAGGATTGGCAACTGAAGTGCCTTTCCCCTGGGGTTCGGCTCTGTTCATGTTACTGTGATTTCCTGTACAACTGCAACAGTGCCTTTTACTGCTAACATCCAAATATTTTGCTAAAAATGTTTTTTCTACTCTAGTTTTGTTTTGTCCATTCTTCTGGATGTCTACTGATCAAATAATAGGCTTAGACTATACTCCAATCCTGTTGCCCTGCACCTCAAGAAGTAGTGTTAAATCTCAAGTATAAAGTTGGCTTGCTTTTTCAACTGGGCAGTACATTTTGTATGTTTTACTATTTAATTAAAAAAATTGGGTAATGATACCTTTGTAATATTTATTTATCCTTTTTTAAATAAAGGAATGTATTGGGAAACAGTCCAACACGGAGTTCTCTGACCCATACCTCACCTAAAGCCTTGGGTCAGTCTCCCAATGGAGTTGGTAACATTTCTGGCCCTTACCCATTGGAAGGGGTCGATAAACAGTTCCTAGAAACATATGACAACGTTGCAAAAAGTAGCCCAACAGAAGATTCCAGTCAGTACTACTGTGATAAGGTATGTTCAAGAGCCTTCTTTTAAAGTCAAAATGAATACTAAATGTAGCTTTGACTTGTAGATTAAGAACCCACAAAAAGGGTGGTTATATTGCAGGATGAGAACATTTTATGCAGTAATAAGAATACATCTTGTCTTACTACTCAAATTTATACAAGATTGTGTACACAGTTTTATAGGCAAGCCTGCTAACTATATCGATTTCCATATTGTCCAGTTCTCCAGAAGCATCTCCAGTGGAAGTTCCCGGTGGAATGAGAATACTTACATGATTAAATCTTATTCCTCCAAGGAAAGAAGGAAAGATCAGATAACACAAGCTGCTGTGTTTCTTGATAGCAGACACAACTCTGCTTTATCCCAGGCATCTCCTCTTTAGGATGGCTAAACATCATCCTTTGACTTCTGCGCTGGCTTGAGAGCAGCTGCTCCCTGTGAGCGTTACAGTAGTGGATCATTCCTCCCCTTTCTCCAGCCTGTCCCAGAGTGGTGCTGAACAGCTTCCTAACCTGCCTGTCCAGTTGCTGCTGCCAATTTTTAATCCTTCTGGCTTGTGGATCTCCTGGAGAAGATACCAATGCACACATTTAAATGAGAAGAACTGGGAGAAAATTAGTCACTTTGTAGTCCTTAGAGTAGAATTGATTCAAATGTGTTGCACCTAATGTTTTGGGTTTTTTTTCCTTTTAAGTCACCTTTAGTAAAGACAACATGTTGAAAATTTTAATAGGAGCTAAGATGAGAGTAACAGTGTTAGGACAGAGCAAGCAGAGAACATATTTGCTGTTATGTATGTTGCTATTTTTACAATTTAAAAGGTTACAATCATTAGTATATTCTGTAACCTTAGCTTCTTCCTATTTTAAACATGGATTTATGTAGAGTTCAACTCATCTAAATTTGGATGCACTATTTCCTAATTTGCTGCTATTTTATCTTCAAAAATAGAAAAGTTTTGATTTGTTTTTTATTATATACTGCAGAATGACCTGATTGAGGGAGATTTACTTTTGGTGCGTATCATACCAGATGAAGATGGGAAGTTTGGATTTAATCTAAAGGTGAAAAAGAAATCTTTTTTTTTTTTTTTTTCAAATAGTTTATAGAGATACTATGCTTTGACTTAATGTTTATTGTTCATTTTTAATGCAATGCTTTGGAGAAAGCAATATATTCTACAGGGATTTCTTATGGACTGAGAGTTTTCAGAAGTGGCAGCCTAATCCTTAAATGTTAAAGCAACATTTACAGAAATAAGCTCTACTAGTTCTGTGTTTTTCAGTTGCATATACTGTAGATATGGCACATTTCTAAAGCAGATTGCCTATTTGGCTGCTTAAATATGAGCTTGGAACCCTAATTTAAGGCATCAGCTTTTGGAAAATTGTACCTCTGTATTATAAAACAAGTTAAATAATACTATCCAACACGTAAATATGCTATCTGACTGAATATATCAATTTAAAAAAATCATATTGGAGAGGCAAAAATTAATTTATGAAGAAAATGGAAACTACTTGATTATTGACTATTGTAATTGTTTTACATTCCCTCACAGATATTCCTTTTAAGCACATAGAGTTGTGTAAAGTAGTCATAATATCAAAACTGGGACAGAGTTTGATCTTTTCACCTGGGGCATTTATTGGTGGGGCAGTGATAGATTGTCATGTAAAGAAGGTAAGGGAGTACAGTTGTCTGGAACTTTGATCCTTCCTGATTCCTCACAGGTTCATCACAACATCTGAGAACACTGTCCACCTTGCAAGTTCCAGTATTGAATTAGGCTTTCTTGAAGGGCAGGATAAGAATAAATAATACATTTGATCTCTTTATTGCTTTCTATAATATATGGGCAAGCAAAGAAACTGAGTCTAGTTTACTGGAAATTGGTAGATTTAAAGATGCAGCACACTCTCCCCTCCATTTACTGATGAAAATTCAATTGTACCAACCCTGCCTGTAATGACAATGCATAAAGTTTATTTAAAAATAAAAATAAGTGATTACTTGTTTTAAATGTTTCTTATGGTTATTATAATGATATATTTACAATTGTTATTTACCTGACATTCCTCTAGGGTGGTGTAGATCAGAAAATGCCATTAGTAGTATCAAGAATAACTCCAGGATCACCGGTAAGTAAGACTTTTAATCCGTTCCTTTATTACTCCCTCCACTACTCACAGAGATCCATACACATAGGAATTTAGAAACCCATAACCAGTATGAGGTAGCAGCTGAGCTGTTGTCTTTAGAAATTGATTTGACCAGTTATTTCTTAAACCACAGATGAAAAGATCTGGAAGTGTTAGCCAAACAAGATACCAGTAGAAATCATGTTTGTTTCCCCCTGTCATCTCAAAAAGTGTATCTTGAACTGGAAAATGTTTGATGAGGGGCAGGAGCAATGACTGAAGATATGGAACAGTGTTCATTAAAGAAGTTAGTAGTCTGGGCCCCTGCAGCCTAGAAATAAGAAGTAGTTTAAGGGAGATATAGAGATCTGCAAGATTGGGAGCACTGTGAGCAGGGAATTTGAGGAGATGAACTATGGGCTACCAAATTAAATTAATAAAAGTCAGGTTCTTTATACTTAGTGAAATAGTTCTTCGTGGTAGACCTGTGAAACTCCTTAACAAAGAATACTGTGGTTAAAATAATTTTGTGGGTGGTCAGGAGAGGACAAATTTGTAATTTAGGAGGAAAACCTGCTGACACTGAGTAGACAAACCACAATAGGCTGAGGAAATCCTTAGGGCTAAAAATATTTATAGGATGGGAGAGTACTTGGCAGGGGAGAAGGGATATAGAATATGTTTGCTCTCTTCTTATTTTGCCATGAATTTTTACTTATGGAAATATTTATGGACATTCATCAGAATCAATACAGCCATTGAACTATTCTGTTGAATTGTGATATAGTAGTAATATAACATTTTGATAACTTTTTTCTAAATAATTAATACATAAATTTGTGAGGACATACGTTATCTTACCTCAGTTTTTTTTCACTCATGCTCTTCCTAAAAGTATTTCCCAACTCTCATAAAATAATTTCAGCGCAAACTTGATGGGAAATATTGCTGAACTTAATCGTTAAAATCCAATGTATTCTGCATTGGGTAGACTTTTGAAATTTGATAAGCTGTCACAGGACTGATATCTTAATGTCATGATGTAAATCAAGCTAAAACAGATTGAGAAGTTTTGTGTCACATTTATGATTTGCGGCTTGACTTACGCAGTGCATAGCACTCCTTTATAAACTGCAATAATTATTTCATAGAATCATAGAATACCAGATTGGAAGGGACCTCAAGGTTCATCTGATCCAACCTTTCTTGACACAAGCACGGTCTAGACAAGATGGCCCAGCACCCTGTCCAGCTGAATCTTTCAAGTGTCCAATGTTGGGGAATCCACCACTTCCCTGGAGAGATTATTCCAATACTGATTGTTCTCATTGTGAAAAATTTTCTGCGAAATTCCTATAGCAATCTCCCCAGGAGTAACTTGTACCCATTACCCCTCATCTTTGAATAAAAGAGTAGTAGTAAATTACAATTATAACTTAAATCCACAAAGTGAAAAAGAGACAGTGCTTAAAACGTTTCATGGTCAACCTGGCAAGACTCTTAAGGGTGATTTGAGATACTCAAGTTAATGTAGAGCAAACAGGCTCATTCCACAATCAGAGAAGTGATTTACTTTGGCAGATTGAAATTGTCTTCTGTGAAGTGATCTGTTTTTTCCTCTTGGATTGAAAAAGGACTGGACTTCTAACTTACATTCTTTATTTAAGTGCCTCCAGTTAGTGGCATAGGCATAGATGCAAGTGTCTCATTATTCTCTAGCTTAGTAAGCCACCGACCGAGCAAGTTATCAAGGGTTAAGAAATAAACTGGAAACAGTTATCCAATACAATACACTCAACAGCAGTGTTACAGAAATCACATCATGTTAGAGCCAGAGAAAATAAATATACTTATTTTTAGAGCATAGCAGTATTAACATTGATTATACTGTTTTCCATAAACTAAATTTCACCTTTTCTTGACTGTTTAATTAAATGTAGCTGACATTTGAAAGTTCAAGTTAAGCAGTCTATGGAATGCATTTTTATGTCATTTTAGCTCAATGATGCCTTTCCTTCATTTTATTTGCTGCTATTTTAATTTGCTGTAGATTCACTCATTACCCTGTAAATTGTCCTCAGAGATACTTTTCAGTAGTACTATTTGCTAAGATAATTTCTTAGTTTTTTAAGTCACTTTTTCCCATTTCCCTACAGAAAGTTCTGTATTTTTTTTGTAGAAGAGGGGAAGCAAATCTGCTTACCAAAATAAGGCAGATTTTCCCTTTCATGTCCTAAAATTCTTTTAAAAACCCCTCTCTAATACAGCAGCAATCTAGTATGCTGGGAAGAGTGTGGGACACGGTGGCTAAAATTGTGGGAGAGCATTAAATCAAAAGAACAACCATTTATTGCATCTGTTGGCTTTGTTTTTTTTATTAAAGTCCTCTACTAATTTTTTTCACAAATGGTATTAATGTCCTAAAGTGCTAAAGTCATTATGGCTTTGGTTAACAGAGATTCTCACTGAGAAATAGTGTGCATGCTTCTTGGGGCAGTGACAAGATGATTAGCATAAAATGAATATTGGATGTGTCAAAGGGACAGGAAGCCTTTGACATAATTAATTGTCTGGGAAAGCTCAGTATCTGAAAAATCTACAAATTATGCTTGCATAGAAGGAATTAATTCTGCTTCAAGATATATTTTATATAGTCAGATGATTCAAGTAAGAGAGCTGAGGCATTAACATGTCACATGATTAACAAAGTTTCTTTGAGCAAAGATATTAATTTCCTTCTCTAATAAAGAATAGTAACAAGCAGCTAAGAAATCTAAATTATAGACAAATATAGGAAATCAGAAACTGTTCCCTCCATCTTCTTACTGACTTTCCTAGACTGACCTGATATGGTCTTAATATCACTTATCTTTTAAAAAAAATATACTTCAGAGATAATAATTTATATCTCATGCAATAGTATTTCAGAGTGATTAAATCAATCAGTCATTCATAGTTGCATTCTTCAGTCTTGTCTTTGTAAATTATACAAAAATTGGCAAGGGAGAGGGAGTTTTGGGGGTTAATATGTGGTCAATAATGCTGTTTGAACTGTTTCCACCTTCATTGAGAGGCTTTGAAGCAAGAATTATAGCTTTAGAGCTGAATTCTTTGATAGAACTTTTGATACTGAAGATGAAACCTTGTCAGGAGAACTCTGAGGACTTTGCTTACATGATGAACTTAGTATCCTGATGTGTTCCTGTTTACATGACTGGATGCAATGACATTCATGTTTTTCTTTGGTCTTGAAACAGGCTGATAAATGCATTCCAAAACTGAATGAAGGCGATCAGATAGTATTAATTAATGGCCGAGATATCTCAGAGCACACACATGACCAGGTGGTCATGTTCATAAAAGCCAGCAGAGAATCTCACACGAGAGAGCTTGCACTTTTGGTCAGGCGGAAAGGTAACTGGGCTAATTTTATTCACTTTCAATGTTTTTGAGACTGCTGCTCTTGTGCTTGGTGGTATGCCCTCTTCTGTTTACATAAATGTCTTCCCAGTGCACTGGGAGTAGGTCTGTGTTAAGAGGTGGATCTCCCTGTATTTGAATTAGTAATACAAATAGTTTTAACTATATGACTTCTTAGCACTGCAACAAAGAATCTATCTAGTCAGAATTTCTTCTTGTTTTTTAAGTCTTATAATCTATGAGAACAAATAGTCCCTTGTAAAAGTTTGGGGTTTAGTTTTGGTGTTTTGTGTAAATATAGCATAATTTCACAAATCCCCAGTTGCAGATTTGCAAATAACCGTGAGCTATTCTCCAGCACAATTAGACAATGAAACAAGTCAAATAAGCTGCTTTCTAGTTGTTTTTTTTTCCTTCTTTTCTTTCTTTCTATTATTACAATAGACATTCTGTGACAATACTGAGCTTGACCTGTGCTGGCTACTTGTTAAACTGCTGCCAGCAAGCAATCTCTGAAATATGCAGGGTCTTAACCCAGTATATTTAAAATAAGGGGAACCCATCCAGCTTGGTTTTTATATTTAAACATAGGCAGATCCCAAGAGCTTTCAGATTATGTTAAACTTCCAGTTTATTGTTCACTTTCCTTAAGAGCTATGGTAAGACCTTAGCACACATGATTATGGAAGGGCTTTGCACAGAGTTTCTGAAAAGTCTGAAGGGATTATGCATCACTGGGAAACAGGGAATAAAACTGCCTAAATGATACATACTTCTGCATTATTTCCTTTATTTAAAATTTGTGTTTCTAGGAAGACAGATAGGTTCTTGGTCTTGTTTTCCCCAAACAGTCCTGCTTCTATTATTGCAGGCCTTTCCACTGGCACTGTGCAGGATTTAGTCTTCCCTTAACTCTTCTAGTCCCCTTCCTATTTGCAGATAAGAGAAGTCTGCTCTTAGCTAAAGGTAACCTGTGCCCCATGCCAGTCATTTGTATAGACATGAGTATGAACAGCTCCCCGTTTTCTGAAGTTTGGCAGGAATGAGCCATTCTGTTCATTGCAAAGAATAACCACAGCTGGACACATTTGGTGGTGAAATAACTTTCAGAGAGACAGAACTGCTGTGTAAATTAATTATTGTTT
This sequence comes from Caprimulgus europaeus, assembly GCA_907165065.1. The sequence continues at coordinate 69,174,777 of OU015525.1, forward strand.
GTCATGTTCTACAATGTGTTAGCAATGAATGTCATAGAAATCTGATTAATTTTTTTTTGTAGTTTATTAAGTTAGTTCCTTCAATTTTAGCATAAGAAATTGCAAAAAATAAAGTTGCTTTTTTAGGCAAAACTCATTTGTTTTTTTACCATCGTGGTTGTGATGTATTAGCCTATTCAGCAGCTCATTCGGTAAGACAATGTTGCAGCAAAAAACTTCGTGCTTGGAAGTCAAGTTCTTTGCCTTCAAAGATAGGCACCTTGAGGAGTTTCATTTTCTGAAGGGTCATATGAACATTTTATTCTTAGTAGTTTCTATAGTAATACATTATGTAAAGAAATGCAGTTAAGTGTGTTGCTATTTGCTTTCCCAAAGCCTTGTCTTTGCAAACTTTGTTCTTGCAAGCTGGTAAATTTTAATATGCATTGCAAACGCATTAATGCTCTATGTAACAGATTTTAATTTTCAATACATCTTCAGTAGTAAAACAGTTTGTGGAGCCTAAATCAGAAGATGAAACTGACTCCCACAATCTCCCAGAATCTCTCCTTCCTATCTGTTCCGAATATGGTGGTGATACACTGGAGGAATCTATGGAGCAGCTAAGGAAAGGACTGGAAAGTGGGACTGTCCTTATTCAGTTTGAGGTAGGTAATACTCAACTCTCAAATGCCATTAACATAGACCAATAGCTATGACCAGCAAGTAATGTCAGGGCTCAATTAATTGAAAATCTCATTGTTCCCATTCAGTCTTCTCTCAAGAGAGCAAGAATATGACTTGCCCATCTGTTTCACCCTTTGCTACTTAGGATAGGAAAGAGTGAGTTATCAGTGTGTTTTAATTAAAATGTTTCTAGCTCAAGTACCCAAAGCTCGCTAAATTCATTGTTTCTTCTTAATTATTTTATTGAATAGAGTAGTGGGGTTTTGACAGAGGTCAGTCTTACACTTTGTTTCTTTTTCCATGCCACTCAGTGACATTTCTAAAACATCTGTTATACCTTCAAGTTCTCATGTGTTGCCCTCTTTCACGGGATAACAGAAACAACTTGACCACTCCTCATCTTCTCTTGGAGCTTGATAGGAAGCATTGAAATGTTCATTTCCACTTGCAGGACATTTCTAATGTCCAGTTCAATGGTGTTCCTCCCTGGCAATCTAGAACAGTAATGGTTACTTCTTGGGGAGATTGCTTCTTAAGTGAGATTCCGCTCTACATAGGATGAGACTTGGAAGAACTCTGTATGAATTAATGACTTAATGTTTGTCATGCTCTTCAATGTGTTAACAAGCAATGTCATAAAAAACTATTAATAAAATATTTTTATATTTTATTAAATTAGTTCCTTCAGTGTTAGTGTAAGACACTTCAAAAGATATTTTAGCTGCTTCTTTAATGGTAAGGGCGTACAGTGGATGTATGTTTGTGCTTGTTTTGCTGTTGTGGATCCAAATGTTTATAGTGACTTTGGAGAAACCTTGCTTATTATAATTTATAAATTTCACATTGTTGAATTCTGGAGTAACCCTTTCTGATGCTGGAAACTTGTAGAACAGCAATAAATTTTTTTCCACATTTTAATATTTTTTCCTTCACTGTTTTTTCAAATGCCATAAGATTTGATGGTTTTGGCTGAATAATTGTGGTACTGCTTATTGCATTACCACTCTCTATAAGAGATTTGCTTTTGTTCCAAGATTTCTGAGAGTTAAGATGCCCCTTTAAAAAAAAAAAAAAAAAAAAAAAAGGAATTACAGACTATGGTTCAGAGCTGCTTTCCAAAATCCCCAGCACTGGTTGCAAAGCAGCAATAGCAATGAATCTGTTGGCTATTGAAGCAGTAACTCAAAATATATGAACTAGCTTTTCAATGCTTTGTTAATTGTCAAAGTTGTTGACTAAATTTGTGCACAAAGATCCTGTAATAATCTTCATAGGATATTTGATCTGTTACGACTTTTTTCCTGACAGCTTTTATAAAATATTACTAATGTTACAAAAAAAGTGTGAAACTTTTTTGAAATCTACTAAGCTAAAGATTAGTGGCATTATTTCTTTGAGTTCATTGTTTAGTGACCTTCAGAAGCAGAGACCATTGCAGTGTCACCTCATCAGCTTTGATAGCTCTCAAACTGTCCATTCATATTAGGAAAATAGTAAATAATTAGCCAAGAGGGTATAAATAGTCACTTTTTTTCAGAATCTTCCCCCACTTAAGCAGCATTTAAGAAATCTGCCAATGGCAAATGACTTCTTGCCAGGCAACAATAATGAAACCCCAGAATTGTTATGTAACATTAAATTATTCTTCCGTGTCTCCTAAAAAAAAAGCAAAAATCACAACTTTGCTCTAGTAAAATAGAACTTGAGTTATAACTGGTAGAAGCTTTTCAGATATTACATATATTATCAAGTTCTCACACAGCTTGTGTATGCTTTTCAAGTTGAAAAATGTGGTGAGGTGTGATACCTAGTCTTAGGATTCAATAAATCTCACAGTAGAATAAAGTTTTTTTGTGTTGTTCTTTTTCTCTCAACCAAAGTAGGGGATTTTAGCCTTCTATCTGTTTCATTACATTTGATATATGGAACCGTATTCTAAATCTTCATTAAACATGTAAGATGATGAGCTTTTTGGTAAGTGTTCAATGAACTATATAAAACTTTGGCACAGCCAGGTTAATAACTAAGTTGTAAGTGGCTTTCATGTGTATTTACTACAGAAAACCTAAAGTTGTATGTTGCATTTCTTGATAATGTTGTTATTGGTTTTCCTCCTCTGTACCTTTCATTGTCTTGTACAATGCACTTAATGCATTTTGGTCTTAAAATTTATTTTTGATTATACACTTGTATGCCTACATTCACTCCAGATAAAGTTTGCAAGGTAGAGGTTGGCCCTAAAGAACAGGAGTCACATGTTAAGAAACTGTGATACATTGAAGCTTTATTTTTTCAGGTACTTGCAAGATTGAATGTGATAGCTTTCTTCCACAGAATAGAAGTTTGATTGACTCTTTTGGTATTAGAGTTGATTCCAGAAAATATAAGTCTGCAACTATTTGGTTTTTTTTCTTCCGATGTCTTTTATTGCTTACTTCTTCCACACTCAACCTCTGTTTTTCCTCTAACACACAGTTTTATAAGAAAATGGCAACCTTGCAGGGAAACAGTTTGTAGTAATGACTTTTACACTTCCTCTTTTTTTTCCATTCTGGCTTGCAGCAACTATACAGAAAGAAACCAGGATTGGCTGTTACATGTGCAAAGGTACCTCAAAATATGGACAAGAATAGGTACAAAGATGTTCTACCTTGTGAGTATTAAGTACAGGCTTTCTACCTATTTTGCTTTATCCTCTAAATGATAGCTTATAAAACTGCTGTATTGAACTTCTTGATTAAAAATTTCATTATATAATCAAAGTAGTATGATTGTTCATTTTATTTTCTAGAAGGTAATCTATTTTGGTTTGTATTCTGCTGTTTGTGTTTCTTCAATTCCTTTTTTTTTTACTTAATAGAAGGGAAGCATGTCCCTTAATTGCTAATTTGATTCCTTTTTTATTTTTTTTATGTGCAGATGATGCCACAAGGATAATATTGCAAGGAGATGAAGATTACATTAATGCGAATTACGTGAATGTAAGTCATACTGAGACCTTTATTTGCCCACTTTCTGTATTACAACAGCAGACTAAATTTAGCCTTTTTAAGGAATGGGGGGGGGGGGTCATTTTATATTTTAGGGATTTGTAAGTTTTAAAAATGTAAAGATTCATAATGTAAAAAATGAAGTGTCTCTTGTGAAACAAGTGGCCATCCCAATACACAGTAGATGCAAGCATGTGGTATATATGCTGTGATATGTGCAGAGTCTTTAACCAGTAAAAGTTTACCTTTCCATATACTGCAAATGCTCACGTTGTCTTCTGTAGCTGAAAGCTTAAGCTTTTTTCCCTCTAAAACCACTTACGGCCTACCAACTATGCTGAGAAGGGTCCAGAACATAAACAAGAGCCCTCATTTCCCTAATCGTGCGTGTAGGCTGGGAGACAAGGAGAAGAAAGGGGAAAAAAAATACATATTGGTTTATGTCCAATACTGAAGTTAAGCACCTAAATCACATAATCAGCTATTAACTTGGTGTGTTTAGTATCAGGCAATAAATAACTTTTGCTAGTGCACTTTTGGTATAGCTTGCCATTATTCCTTACTAGATACTAAAAAAAACTTGAAAAATTTTGCAGTTTCAAATTTTCAAATACATTTTCACTATTAATCCTCTCTTCCTATAGTGGACTATAGTATCGACAGTATACATCTAATTTAAATTTAATGTTTAAAGATTTTTCAGTTCATGAATTGTGATCTTGATTGTCTTCTTACTCAGCTTACCACCTTAATCTTCCCTTAGCTTTGTTTGAATGTAATGCTGAACTAAAGAGAAATAGTACATGAGTAGAGAGAGCAAGGTTTACATAGGATTTTTCTTTCTCTTTATAGATGGAAATTCCTTCCGTGGGCATTGTGAACAGGTATATTGCTACTCAGGGGCCTCTTCCACACACATGTGCACACTTCTGGCAAGTAGTCTGGGATCACAAGTTGTCACTGATCATCATGTTAACAACTCTCACTGAACGAGGACGGGTAAGTGTTTAGGTTCTTTGTATGACGAAGAAATGTACTATGCCTTTACATTTTTTTTCCCCATTCTTATGATTAAATAACTCTAAAATAGGCCATCTTATTCTGTGGAATCATTTTTCTGAAGGCCAGGCTTTCTGAATTACTTAGAAGAACAGATACTCTGCACATTTCTTTTTTTTTAAGCTTCTTTGAAAGCAAAACAGCAGTCTGATAAACAGAAAGCACTGTATTGACACCAGTCTGCTGATCAGCAAGGTACTACCTGCTGTCCTTTTTCCCACCTGAGAACTGGACTCCATGTGGCAGTTGTTCTCCTAATGATTCAGCAGACATCTATAAGTGTTGAGCAGACTGGACAAAACTTGCAGTCTGTCTTCAAACAAGAGTCTGCCATTGCAGTACTTACTAGTTTTAGCATTCTGGTGGTCAGAATTTAGCCTGCTTACTTTTATTTAAGTCTTAGGCTCTTTCCTAGAATTGCTCTAATTATTTTAATTCTGTTTAAGTTAATTCTAGCGTTATTTTAATTTCAGAATAATACGGTGAAAATTAAAGCAGTATTTGGTATATTCTGTTGTACTTTGATTTAACATCTTTTAGTTTTAAAGATGAAGTTTTTAGATTATTAATGTACATAAAGGAATCGTTTTTGAAGTTTTAGAAGCTGAAAACTGAAGAGGGTTGGTTTTTATTTTATTTTTTTTTTCCTCCAGAGGTAGAGATGTTGATGACTCTTGTATGCCTTCACTTTAGCCTTTATCTATATTTCCTATGTGATCTGACCTACACTATCTAATTTATCTGGCATGTCAGTCAAAAAACACTGACTTTTGGAAAGCAAGAGACTGAGTATTGCAGGTCCTAAACAGCATGATGATTATGATGTAAGTAGGGACAGTTAAGCAACAGAGTAATTCCTCATTGAAATGTATGGAAGAAGTGTGAAAGCTGAAAAGCAACAGATTCTAACCACAGTCAGTTTACGTGGCTGTTCATGGAGACAGGCATTATTGAACATCACCTGGTACAAAAATGCTCCCTTCATCTTTTGACTATATTGCAGTCAAAATAGCTTGTATTGAGAAGAAAAGCAAGCTAATACTGATCTGTACTTTGCCCAGTGAGCTGGAACCTTCAAGGCATTTTCTCTAACTTCTGACCATCCTGCTGGTACATTTATGTACTAGACACTCTGAGTTTTGTTTAATTTCAGAGATGTTTTACATGTGCCCAATTTGTGGGTGAATTTTCGGGGATAGAAAAAGATGTATATTCTTGCCAGAATATTTGCATTGCCAAGTGCCAAATCTTTTCCCAAACACTGGAGGATTTACATTCTAGGATATCTCATTTCAGTGGTGTTAAGATTCGTATTATAAGATAAAAAATTCTTTTTTTTTTTTTTTTTCCCCCTACCAGTAATGGTCAATTTTAGACACAGATGCAATATATTGACTTAAATTTAAAGGGAACATTGTTTCAGATAAACTACTACAGCAAAATTCTCAGGCGTAATGGTTAAAATTTTTATTTCAAGGCACTGAAAATTGAGCCCTAAGAAAGGTAGCATTAAGAAATTTTAGCATTTCAAAATTTCCAGCTCCTGCCAGTCTATCAGTTTAAAAAGAAGTTATAGACAGAAGATTTTGCAGATGGCATGATCATTGTTGATAAATTGATAAAGAATCCAAATTAACTAGAGCTGAAATACAAGCATATTTGGGATATAAATTTTTGGGGTTTCTTTTGGAGCTACTAACACTTATTATTAAAATGTATAGGCAGTGACAAGGACAGTTATAAGCTCATCTGTTTGGTTGCACACAATTAAATAACATTTTCAGCACAGAGTCTGGGGAGTTGTGTCAAGACGGTTTTTTATGACTCCCTTGGATTTTTTTATAGCTCAGCTGAACTTTTTCTTTAGTATGCCTTTTGCATAAGTCCAGTGGACTCGTACTTGGAAACTACTTGGTTTATATTTGTTACGTGATGGCAATTATTTACAAAACTAGAGTTGCAGAAGTTTTAAAAATATTTTTGCCTTAAAACACAAAATATAATCAAGTAGAAGAATGAAGATGTTCTTCCCATCCAGTGAATTCCTGTCAAAAACTGAAGTAAGACATAGTGGTTAGTGGCTAGAAAACTAACATCTGAGTTAACGAAACAGTCTTTAGAAGATAGTTAGGGTCATTTTATTACCTTCACTACTTGCTTTCAGGGTGAGAAGAGAAACCATCCTTATGGAAGCAGTCAGACAAGTACCAGGCATGCTGAACTTCTGGGGCGTGCATGTAAAGGAGCAACAGCGCTGTTGGGTGTTCCTTTTCCCGGTCTCTCTCTCTGTGCAGAATCTCTTAGGGCCCCAAGAAACAGAGCCTATCTTGCTCTTTCCCTCATCTGTGAGACTGCAGGGTTGGAATGGGAAGGCAGACTGGTTCACACTACTTTTTGCATTCCAGCATAATCTTACTTCCAGGTTTAAGAATAATTCAGGTTTTAAGGGACCTGTGGAGATACCTGATCCATTCCTCTCTGCTCAAAGCAGGGGCAGCTTTCAAGTTCAAGCAGGTTGCACAGTGTCACAACAGTTAAGTTTTGGTTATTTCCAGGGATGGAGATTCCACAGCCTCATAGGGCATCTTGTTTCTGTGCTTGACCATTCTCATAGAATTTTTTTGCCAACGTCTAATCACAGTTGCCCTTTTAGCATCTTATTTCAGTCTCCTTTTGTCCTTTCATTGTTCACTTTGAAGAAAAGTATGGCTCTGTCTTTGCTATAACCTGCTATTAGGTGGCTGAAGTTAGTTATAAATTCCCCCCCTTCACTTTTATTCCTAAAATGGAATAAATCCATCTGTTTCTCCTACTACTTTATGCCTTGAGAAGTCATTTTAGCAATTGAAGGTAACTACCAGACCGAAAGCATCTTGCATCCAATTTATTCAAATTTTTAGTATAAATGACTAAAACAAAAGTTTATAGAGAATTTAGCCTATTTTGTCATGTTATTTTCCAATTTGGATGCAAACAACTGACTGACAAACCAGAACAGATTTTATACTGCTCTTTGAATTCCCTGAACCATGGCATAGGAAGGGAGGCTGGAAACAGAAGTGCTTGTATGCAGTCTTATGTGTGCTTTACTTTCTTTACAGACCAAATGTCATCAGTATTGGCCTGATCCTCCAGATGTAATGGAATATGGAAACTTTCGTGTCAGATGCCACTCTGAAAACTGTACGATTGCTTATGTTGTTAGAGAAATGGTGATTACAAATGTTGAGGTAAATGCCCATTATCTTTAATTATCCCCAAGCAAGCTTAATGAACGCATGTATAGATATATAGATACAGACTCCATGTTTGAGCATGTACTTCTTTATATGTGAATATACATGTGTGCATCTATGTCTATATATTTTTTTATAAAAATAACATGTATATATTATATTAATCAACATGGTATGATTATTTCTTTAGAGCTTGTTCAAAAACGTACTTTTTGAAGTTCTGTAATAAATTAGTACATTAAGCTATACAGATGCTGCAATAAGCTTCATAAAACAGTTTGATTTTCTGTAAACAGTTTTGCCATCACTGACTCTTCACAAGGATTTCAATTTTCAGTTAGAGTTTTTCTAAGTACCTGTGCTCTTTCAAGGATGAAATATGGGTCACTTGGTTAATGACACTTACAGCTAGAGTAGCTAACAAAATAGTGAATCATAATAGTGTTGTTTTGAGAGAAGATGCAGAATCTCACCAGCATCCATTTCATCATCTTTAGTCAGATTTTGAAAAAGAAAAGAAATGCTTATATATCTTAATTGAAATGTGCTCAACTTATGTAAGGTACTTACATTCCTTAGCTGTTAATACTTTATGCTAATGGAAAGATTATAAAGCAAAGAGAAAGCTAAATATGTGGAATACTTCTTGCCTGTCAGCTTGTGTTGTGAAATCTGTATTCAGATCACATCTAGACTTTCCACGATTTGAATACAGGGGATGAAGTTTGGCTTTTGTTTTTAAATTGTCCTACATTTCCCTTTTCGTCTCTTTTCCAAAATTCTATGGTAACAAATATTTTTTTAAACAGATGAAAGGTTTGTGCTGTCATAAGATATGTGTGTAAGAAATCACTGTATACTGACCAAATGCTAATCTACAGTTGCAATACCTGTCAGTCTTTTAAACTTCTGTATAGTTAAGTAGATTTTACTGTTACTAGAATTGCTAGTAGTAAGAAAAAGAAAATATCTGTTGTAAAATGTGACATTTAATTTATGTTCCTACAACAAGATGACCAATCCTTTAGTCTCATAAATTTGTAACTGAATCTGTCACTTGGGACTGTATCCACATTTGTTTTAACATGGTTAAAATTTCCATTTATGTGAGATGCCAGTACTCAAAGGTCTTTCAGTTAGGATGATTTACAACATTTCAGTTTCTAGTTATGAGAAACCATCCACTCAGGGAGCAGCATGATTTTTTGGTTCTTTTTTTTCAGCCAATTAAACTGTAAGTGATAAACTTGAGTGTCAGCAGAGAAGAAATTAACCTCATTAAAGCAGTATTCCAGTGTATATGTAGACAAACTGTTAGTCCCTGTCACCCAAATTAGTTGATTGCTAATTAACTTTGGTTAGCTAATGCTTTCTTGTAAATTTTAGGTTACCTTTTTCAAATGCTTGTTCTTTTTCTTGGTTAATATTTGTCAGTGTCACTTCAGTGCCAGGCAAGGTCATGGAGCAGATACTCCAAGAAACTATGCTAAGGCACATGGAAAATGAAAAGGTGATCACTATCACAGTGAAACTATCACAGTGATTGGTGACAACCAGCATGGCTTCACCAGGAGCAAGTTGTGCCTGACCAATCTGGTGGCCTTTTATGATGGGGTTACAGCATTGGTGGATAAGGCTAAAGCAACTGATGTCATCTACCTGGACATGTGCAAGGTGTTTGACACTGTCCCACATGGCATCGTTATCTCTAAATTGGAAACATGTTGGTTTGATGGATGGACCATTCGGTGGATAAAGACTTAGCTGGATGGTTGCACTCAGAGTTGTGGTCAACAGCTCAAAGTCTGAGTGGAGACCGGTGATGAGTGGAGTCCCTCAGGCGTCAGTACTGGGGCTGGTGCTGTTCAGCATCTTCATTGGTGACATGGACAGTGGGTTGAGTGCACCCTCAGCAAGTTTGCTGATGACACCAAGCTGAGTGGAGGGATGGGATGCCATCCAGAGGGACCTTGACAGGCTTGAGAGGTGGGCCTGTGCTAACCTCATGAAGTTCAACAAGGCCAAATGCAAGGTCCTGCACCTGGGTCAGAGCAACCCCAAGTACAAATACAGGCTGGGCCACCACCACCACTAAAGTCAATGTTTCCCCCACTAAAGGCTCATGTTTAAGTGGAACCTACAGAATCACAGAATGGTAGGAGTTGGAAGGGAAGTCTGGAAATCATCTAGTCCAACCCCCCTGCCAAAGCAGGTTCACCTAGAGCAAGTTGCACAGGACTACATCCAAGTGGTTTTGAATATCTCCAGAGAAGGAGACTCCACAACCTCTCTGGGCAGCCTGTTCCAGTGCTCCATCACCCTCACACTAAAGAACTTTTTGTAGACTTTAAATAAAGTGGCTACACGCAAAAGAATACTCAACATTGAGCTGTCCCATACAGTAAAAATATGACCCTAATAATTGATAGCTCTATATGCATTTGGCACTTCAGATGGAAATAAAAACCTTTGTAGCTCATTAAAACATAGTGAAATAAGTCTCTGAAACACTGAAGTGTCTCCTAGTTTTGTGTATCATTTGAGCTGCTTTCTTAAAGCTGACCAAATATATTCTTCTGGAGGCATCTTGTGTTTGAGCAGACTTTGCAAAGCTTTGTATACACTACCTTTCACAGGATATTGTTATATTTTTGGAAGAATATATTAAGTCATCTGAAGTAAACCAGAGTTTTTATTGTTCCCTGAACTAATGTGAGCATTATTGGACTGGTCTTTATGAAGACAAGTAGCTTTTAATAGTAGAATGGATAAAGCTTCAAAACTCACAAGAGACTTGATTTCTGTTGGACAGGCATATTTGTGAAAGTTTCCTGTGAATTCAGTTGCACAGATTTCAAATCTGCCTTTAGGGGAAAATAGCTCAAAAGAGAAGTTTATGAAATGATGCCCTTAGCCTTTTGTTCATACATGTTCAGAAGACTTGAGGAAGAAGAAACTTTTTAGGATTTTTCTGATGCATTTTAACTCAGTGGGTCTTTTGCCTGTAACTGAAGATCAGCAAATGACTGCAAATGTGAAATATTTGTAGCCTTTCTAAGCCTCATGAAATGAAATAAGGATTAATTTCCTGCCTTTTCTTTTCAAGATCAAGATTGAAAGCTATCCTGTAGCAAAATGAAAGAAAAACAAATAAAGCACAAAGTTTGGGGGTTTGAGGTTGTTTTTTTTTTTTTTTTTTTTTTTTTAAAAAAAAAGCTTCAGAACATTTTGGGAACCAGAACAAACAGACCAAAGGAAATAAATGGTGTAGTGTGAGTGCAAAGTTAATCACACAGTGCTCTGTTTTGTAAAACAAGATAAGTATTTCTTTTTAATCATTGAAAAAAATAGCATGGGAAGCCTGAAGCAAACTATCATTCAGTTTCCTTTCAGATCATTGCCTTGCAAAATGCCATTGCACACTAAATCTCTCCAATTTCATTCAATTATATTTTGAACCCTTTTTAATTTTTACTGATTTCTCAGTTTCCCCGGCCTTTAAACAAGCTTTTTTTTCTTGATATCAGTTAAGTGTGGCTATAACCCAACCATGGAACTTTGCAAGGCTGTGGAGACAACACTTGTTGAAGCATATTATTCACATAACTTTGAAGAACAGTAATTTTGCAATTTCTGGGATTTTTATTCTTCCACATCTTATGTTAGTTGTTGACACAGCTTTTAGTTGTTTCAAAAGTGTCCTGTCATTCTTCAATCTGATTTGTTTTATTAATGAAACTAAATCATTCAAACAAAAAGAAAAAATTCAAGATGTTTAAAAATTGATTGAATTTCAACCTTTAAAGACAAGTTATACTATTGCTATAATGAATGAGGAGTGAGCACCATGAGAGAGAACTTTACTCCCTATAAACAACCAAGGTCAAGGTAATTAATTAAGACAATTCCTTGTATCATAATGTGGACTGTTTAACATGATTGTCCAGACAATGACAATTCAAATAGAGATATTTGGGGAGAGAATCTTCTTTTTTTTATTTAAAATGTATCACTTTCCATGGAAATCACAATGATGAAGGGGATGGTTTGGAGAAGAAGAAAATAAATCGGTGTAGCAATTCAAACAAATTGAAAATTAAGCGCAGATCTATTTTACTAAGGAAAGATATTACTGTTTGCTGAAGGGCGGTAAAATTGCAAGATGAAGAATGACTGGTATCTTTCTGTTTATGAATGACTGACATGTAGGCCTTCTAGTGACTGTGTTAAATTGATATTAGGTGAAACAAAAGCAGCAATGGAAATTACTGCACTGCCAATACTCTCTCCTATAAATAGCTGAAAACAGAATCTGTAATTTTTACACATTTGAACTGTTTGGACCGAGGCTTTCCACAACACTTGTCTTCCCTGCCAGATATGTGTCATACAACAGTTTGTGGAAGAAACTGTTGAGTTTGCTCATGCTAAAGATTCTTAGATTCATCTCTGAAACTTTTGCACATTAAATAAGACCTTGTGTTTTCTCTTTCCAAAGGAATCTGTATAAATTTGACCATGTCATAAATATATTGAACAAACTTACCGTCCTGCAGAGGTATTTTAAAGGCTTCTCTGAAAAGTGGCTGCACTGAACATGTTCTATTTTGTCAAATACTCATGGTAGAAGAAAGAGTTGATTTTGAATAGTAAAGAGCTGAAAAACAAGCGTAGATTGAAAATGTTATGGCAAGGTTGTACAGAAGCATAATGAGGTGGGAACAGTAGTCCAAAGAAATGCCAAATGTCACTGCCAAAGTATCTACTCTTCAGAAACTAGGCTTCAAACCCAATCACTGAATCTCGGCTTTCAAGGTATATTTGTGAAGCTCACTAGCAAAGCCCACACCTTTTCCTGCTTAGAAGATAATAGGACAATGTTAATGTAGTTCTACATGGAGAATTTTTTTTTTAAATGAAGATTATATTATAACCTAGACCAAAAAGGACATTAAGTGAAAATATGAAGTGCAAAATCAATTGCTTGGATTTTAAGAAAAGTCAAAATTAAAGCTGACCTTTCCAGTCTAAATTTCCTTCTTTCTATATGAGTATTCTCATTCTAAGCTGTGTGTGCTGTTTTTCGGAAGAACACATCATTCTTTGATTAATCAGGGAGAGTCCTTTTAGTGGAATGAAATGAGGAAGCCTGCCTTTTGGTGTAATTGTAATAAGCAAAGCTGCAAACTGCAGAAAGAAGAATGGATATTTTAGTGGCTGAAGGCCTTGACAATGAGATTGCTTTGCAAGTGTTACAGAAGCAGTTTGAGGCGTTACCTCTGACAGCCCTGTGCTTTGTCAGGAGTTGCAATCCCAATGGCAGACTTAGAAAAGATCATGTCTTTACTCTGTTTTTGAGCAAAATCCAGGATGATATCTTAACCACAGCAGAATTGCATTTGCAGTAAGTTGTCTTGCATTTCTATAGGAGGGGTAGGTACAAGTACATCTTTTTGGCTGACATCTTTGCAGCAACAGTAACCATTATCTGGAAGACAGTAACAATTAACTTAGGGCAGATAAGATGTCTTGGATCTCTGTAGCTGCTTCCCCAGTAAATACAGTCAATGCTGTGAAGCAGCTAAATGTCAGCCAAATGGCTGGTGATCAACTGGGGCAAATTACATAATTCAGAAGTGTCTCTAAATTGTTTGGACTTGGGTTTTTTGATCCACCATTTTTATGCTGATTTGTGGAGATACAAAATACATAAATTCAGTTGGAATCAGTACATATGAGGGCAAAAAATGTTAAATATTTTTGTCACAACAAGGTGTATAATGTCAAGTTAGGCAAACTTAGTACCCAGGCCATGAGCAACATTTGCTGTCTCACTTTCTGTAAGTTTAAACTTATAGGACTAATAAAGCCAGATTTTATAAATTCTACATTTATCAGTCATTAGAAAGCTACAATAATGACTGCCATTGAAAAATCTCGGGGCGGGTGGGGGAGGGAATGTTGAAAAAAATTTAATCTGACTTGCAGAGAATGAGAAACTATGTCTTTATTTTCCATTAGCAGGCTTCTACAAAGAAGCAGGGACTGGCAGAAATTATGTGTTTAAAAATAAGTATTGTTAATAGGACACAGACAGTGGGGCTAACTATGGGACCAGTAACTATAATTCCAGCACTGTTTTTAATGTATGAGTACTTGATTTTAGTAACCATGATGGTCTTTTAATGCACGTTATTTCCATGTGTGGTGGTATTTGGCTGACATTTTCTGAATTTAAAAGTTGATTTTCCATATGAGTGTAGAAACTTGAAGATTTTATGTTTAAAAAACCCCACAAAAACAAACAAACAAAAACCCCCAGAACAAAAACCCCCCACTAAACCAACACTAAAAAGATCTTTAAAAAAATCTGGACTTTATCATAGTACTGATTTTATATCTTCTGCATGAGACATAAAAGTATTAGAATTAGAAAAACTAGTTCTAACATATGAAAATATACCTGTTTACAAGAGGTTTAAATTACTATTAAAAAATGAAATATTTTAAAATACTTGTGCATTTAGAAAAGCGAGCAATGTAATGGTCAAGTTTTAACAATTTGCATCATCTCAGAAGAGCTCAACCAAAAGAATCAAACTGATTATATCAAAACACAAATAACTAGAAAACTATTCAGAAGCTGGAATAATGAACAAACAGTGGTGTTGGTCTCTGGGGATGAATAGAGCACATAATAGAAAATTAAGATGATCACACCAGAAGAAGCATCTCTGAGGACTAAGAGCGTACTCTCACAGTGTGTTCTTACTCCGAAGTCTTCTGTAACGTGCCTGCACTTAACATCTATGAACTTTTTTTTTTTTTTAAAAAAAGGCACAGTATGTTCAAGCCTGGATTACTGATAAGTAAAATTAATAGTTAACTCTCTCCTCTTTTCTGAGCTTGTAAAATAGCTTTTGATGCTACAGATCACTGTTGATTCTTCTTGCCACTGTCACTTTTCCATGGTGCATGGCTTGAAGTTCTTGTCTCAGTTTGTAAAGAGTGAAAAATAGTCATTGCATGATGCAGCAGAGCTCAGGAGTATCTTAGATTTTTTTTTTTCCTTCCTACCCTAATCATTGTTTACATCTGTAATATGGCATTTGAGCCTAATCTGAAAGCAAAGATGATTGAGTGATTTCATAATCAAAGTTAACGAAGAGCTAAACTGAAAGAACTTCTGTAAAACCATTTTTTAAATATAATTGAATGAAAAATACGCTCTTCATACAATAGAATCTTTTAACTAATTAAATTGCTTCCATAAAGAAAAATGTTTTTCTGCGAATTGTGCAGAAATCATTCATATAGGTACAAAGAATATGTATATATGAACAACATGTATATTGTTTTCTCACATAAACCAGAGTTAGGAAATCTTGCAGGCAATTTTATATTATAACTGAATCTGTATGTACACACAGATATGCATATTTAGAATAGATCTGCAGCTGTACTTTGAGAAATTTATTTAGATTGCAGAATGGCATTCAATTTTTTTTTTTTATGGGAGGACCTAATGTGCTGCAGGTAATGAACAGATGATATGCACCTTGCAGCACTGAACCAGTGAGCGAGCACAGCAATCCTCAATGCTAGAGTGTATGTATAGTTTCTTTACCATCCTGTTGAGCTCTGATTGTGTAGTTCCAAGCCCCTGTTATTTTGATGTTGTTCTGAATAGTTCTTCTGCTGTTTTCAGTTGTTTCTTCCATTCTTTTCTAAATTATTATATAGTACTATTATGCACAAGTCTTGTAGCATTTTACCTCGGGTCAGTCACTGATGTCAAGGTATAACAGGTCAACAGTCAATAAATTAAAGAACAGTAAATCTGTGTAGATCACAGAAGTTAAGCTTGGTACCTCATTTATTTAAAAAATGCTATGCCTTTTTCATGCTTTCTAAGGATTATGTGTTCATACTTTATTCTGAATTTTTAAATGACAAAAATTTTCTATGTCATGCATCTTGCAGCACCTGTAGAATATGCTTAGTGTGAAAAGTGTAACTTGTAGCTAATAACCATCAACACAGGAGTCATAACACTGAACGCTTTTTAAAACCTTACTGTATTTTAGACAGAGAAACAACACACCGTCACCCATCTCCAGTACGTTGCTTGGCCTGATCATGGTGTTCCTGATGACTCCATGGACTTCTTGGAGTTTGTGACCTGTATGAGGCCAAAGAGAGTAGCGAATGAGCCGGTCCTTGTTCACTGCAGGTACTTGTGTTTTAAAATTCCGATTACAGATTTGGTTCAGCCTTAGAATAAGCATTTGCTTTGAAAAGTTTGTCTGCAATACAGGATATTTGTTGAATTAGATGAAAATATTAAACTATGCAATACCAGTGTTCGTTGTTGGAGAGAGAACACTGGTGTTGTATCTAAAGGACGAGTTTCTTTTCTCTCCCTTTCTCTTGCAACCTTTTGGTGAATTGGCTTGGTCACATAATAGTCGCATAGTTTATCACAAAGCTGATAATCTGCAGTGTAAATTGTTCTCTGTTTTTATCCTCTGCCACCGTTGTAACCTCATTTTAAGTAGTACTGCAAAGTTTTTTCTGCTGTTCAAGTGACTGTCAAAAAGCAGTTAATTAGCTCTTTTTAGTCAAAAACGCCAAACCAGTAACTTTAGTTTTATAAGCAGTTAAAATTGTTAAAAATCCATTTACTTTGTGAGTTTTTAGTTTTACTTATATAAAAATTATTTTATTTGTAATAATTGGTAGGAAATATTACTGAAGTTGCTTTAAAGATAAGTTTTGTGCTCTAATCTTATTAGTGTCCTCCTCTAATTTCTAAGGCTATTTAGCATCCTAGTTTTAAGACTGTGATATGAATCTGGTGCATTGCAAAAACCTAATATTATAGACTATTTTTCTGTTGCATTTCACAGCGCTGGAATCGGTCGCACTGGTGTATTGGTCACTATGGAAACAGCCATGTGCTTAATTGAAAGAAACCAACCTGTTTATCCACTGGATATTGTACGAAAAATGCGAGACCAGCGAGCTATGATGGTGCAAACATCAGTAAGTGCTTGAGAGGAAGCCTCATTTTCTGGGTATATACACTGCACTTATCCAGTTTTAAAACAGATAAAAAATTTTCAAATTATCTGTTTTTATGAGTCTTCAGTTGCCATTGTATTTCATACTTCCTACATTTAGCATAACAATGTGGTGGCAAAGACTGCTTTGTTTGTGAGGTGTGTACTTAACTTTTTTGTAAATATTTCTTACCTTGCCATTGAAAGATAATCGATTTCTATACCTTGGAAGAAGATAGAATGGGCATCATCAGACTTGCCCAAAACATGTTTATGGTCTTTTGTCTAAATTCTTTGCAAGAAGCTAGAATAATTTTTTGCTTTTCATTCTTGGTATGGGGCCTTATAGGAAGTTATTAAACTAAAGGTAAAATCAAGAGTTCTGCTATGATTTGAAGAAAGGAAGTGGCTTTTCAAGAGGCTGCTTTAGGAGTACAAATTTGATAGGAACAATATATGTATTTTTTTTTAAATTGTGCCAGTACTCCACTTTGAAAAAACAAAGGGGAATAATGAAATTCAGGAAAAGGTGGGTAGTATCAATAACTGAAATATGAAAGTAGAAGGTGATTTTGAGATAGAAGTGGTTCAAAGACAATTTGAGATCATGAGGGCAATTTTGTGTCAGCTTTGGACATAAACACATTGACTTTAGAGACCAAGGATGAAGAATGGGAGGTTCTGCTTTCTTGAGTGGAGGTTGAATGACAGAATATTAAGCATGAGTTATCTCAGAGAGCTAAATGCTCTATGACAAATAGAAGTTAAGGGGTTTACACCCACAAAGTCAACTGTTAAATTGGACATTTCTATCTCTCATCCTCAAAAGAAAATACCTTGGTTTCCATTCGATCAAGGGAAGGAAGAACATAACTTAAAAAGACAAATTTTGTTTATTAACAGGTTAATGACTGCATTATGATTGACTAGACAGGGGGAAAAAGTCTTGCATTATCAAGGGGTGTGAAAGTGTCAGGAATTACAGTGGCTTTTGTAACAGAGTGCTCTGTGAGCAGAGTTCATGTGTGCTGCTGGGACTCCTGTCATTCATGGCAGTATGTGTGCACTCTCTGGAAGTGCATCAGGACTGTATAGTTGAGGAGGGAGTTGTCTGTAGAGTCCCATAGCTGTTCCTTGCAGAAATGAAAGTTGAGCTTATGACACAAGATGTCATGAGAGGAGAAAGGCTAAGATCAAGGTTAACAAAACTGAATGTTGACTTCTGGAGTTGTACCTGTCTACACCCCTCATTTTCTAAAATGAACTGAGCAAGTTCAGGCTTAAAATTTCTAGAGGTGGGAGTCTTTTTGGGAATCAGACGTAAGAACCTGAAGTAAACTTCAGCTTGCCAGAAGGCCGAGCACCTCCTGTTAAAACAGAAATCAGCAGGAATTGTCCTTGCACTCTACAGTTTGACATAATTGAAGAATAGGGGGAATAGTGATAAATACACTGACAATCAGACCCTGAGTGTGGAAAACTGAGTATCTAAAATAGGATTCTTTACCTTGCTGGCTGTATTCCACAGTTCACTACCAGCACAATCAGGTGAGAGATGATCTGTAGCATCAATACTGTGAAACTAAATTCACTTGTTATTCCTGAAGTACGCAGGTCCTGTTGTGAAAAGCCAGTGAGCAGAATTGTCATACGGTGCTGTAAATGAGACACAGAAGTGAGCACTCAGCTGTGGGAAAGCAGAATATTAGAGCTGCATGTTAACATTTTGATCTATCCTGGGTGCTCTATCGTATTCCCATGCCTGCATTCCAGCTATAGCCCCACTGCTCATATTTGATATTGAGCTTAAAGCTTCAGGGAGAAGCCATTAGGGATTGTTCTGTTGTTAACAGAGGGATTATTCAGTTGTAATAGCCCTGCCTGAAGCATGTTCAGCTGCCCTGGGGGGATTGTGTATGTTCTCTCATTCTAAGATAATACACATAAGCTAGATGCAGTAT
Organism: Caprimulgus europaeus; assembly: GCA_907165065.1. Next base: position 69,193,751 of record OU015525.1, read on the forward strand.
TGTGAGTTACCGTCAGAGAGGGGATACTCAGTGAGAAAGAATGGATTCATCAGAGCTATTAACTGATCAATTTAGTGTCTGCTGTTAATCGTGTGAAAGCTGTAGTTTCTCAATGACCTGTAATTAGGTCATCAGGAACAGCAAAACAAAAGCTTGACCAAAGTAATAAAGCTACAACAAAATTTGTGTAACCGTATGGCCTTTCATTTTAAAAAGGAATTTAAAAAAGAAAAACTAATAATTATGTTCCATTAAAGAGAAATTAGAGATACTAAACAATACAGAAAGCAGTGGGACATACATAATAGAACTAGTTATCAGCTGAGTGAGCAGTAAGAATACATGCGACAGATAAGAGCAAAGAAAACAAGTAGTCACAGTCTGAGTCAGAGGAAGCAATGCTGTAGTGTTCATTCTTATTTGTTCAGTAATTTGATCACACAAAGGAGTTAACAGAAGTATTGAACAGAGAGCTAAATATCACACTTGGCTTGTTCAGGCAGTAGAAATATGTAAATGACAATAACAATGAAAAGAAAAGTCAAGGTAATTAAGAAATAAAGACAAAAGAACAGAGTGATATTGAAGGTGGGAGTAATTGACTGAAGATTGAAAGAAAAGGCAGGAAAATCGAGAAGCAGGAAATTAAGTTCCATCCCTCAGTTTTCCTTACATTTTTCTGTATTTAAGGGAAAATATAGTGCAGGTTATGGAGAAAAATAACATTCCTAACTACTGGTATTTAAACACAGCCTAAGGTCCTTCACAGTCCAAGTGTTATCTTTTAGCCTTTTCCTTTGGGAGGTACCGGGGGAATGTTTCCAGATGCTCCTGGAGACTTGATGAGAGCTGGCATACAAGGGCAGCTGGGAGAACATTTCAAAGGTGTAAAAAGGGATTTAGAAAAGGTGAAGCTGCACTTCTTTGAATATGTGACATGGAGCTTTGGAGAAAGGTGTTAATTTGGGGGGTTTAACAATAGTGATAAATACTTTCAGAGAAGAGGAGAGATATGCTTTCATCTTTCAAAGTGCTGTTAAATTTCCATCATCTTGTGTTCTCAGGATTGTGTTAGTCATAAAAATGTATTCAGGCTACGTGGATTTTTAGTTCTGCACTAGTCCTACTGCTAATGTCTCCTTGTATCACTTCAGAGAGAGGCTCACAGGCTAATTGCTTTTAACAAATAGGTACATCACAAGATCATGGAAGAAATAGTCTAATTCTAAATAGTATAATTCAGAAAATAAACACTAATGTAATTCGTCAAGACTTTATAAGAACTAAATGAGCTCAAAATTTTGGGTGACAGACGAACTAATGTGACTGCTACTCTTTGAAAATATTTATTCCGAAGGTTTTGATCACATTCTTTTACAAAAGGAGATACGTGATCTGATCACAAATTGAAAATAAAATGACTCCATGTTCTGCAACAGTGTAGGTCATTTAAAAAAGAAGAAAGAAAAAAAAAAAAAAAGTTTTTTTAGCAAGGCAGTTGGACCTGTATGGTAACTTTAAATGCATTTTTGGTCATGTCCAGTAATATATAACTGCAGGACTGGCAAGGTTAGAATACTTGTAATAATCACATAACAGTACCAAAAAAATAGATAAGATACATAAAGAACGTAAATAACTAGTTGAACTTAAAGTTAGAAGAATCATATAAATTTGCATAGCTTTTACACCCTGAGATTTAAGCATGTGTTATTTTAAATTAGGGGTTTCTATTTTCCTTGGTGTGAGATTTTTAATGCTTGTTCTTCAAAGAAGAGTAAATGTTAACTTTGTTTACTGTGGACACAGGCAAGAGAGTTGGATTTTTCTCCTTCCATCTTTGTAACTCCTCTCCTGTCATTGTCCAGGAGAAAAGAAAGCAGCTGGACTGTTAGTCCTATTAAATACTACTGTATAATCAGGAGTTTAACTAGACATCCATAACTGGTTTTGTTTTTTCTTTCTTATACAGAGTCAATACAAATTTGTTTGTGAAGCTATTCTTCGTGTTTACAAAGAAGGATTGGTTCGACCACTGGATTCCAGTTAGCACAGCAGTGAAGAATGAATTCTTTTTCCCCCTAAAAGGACTGCTCTCTAAGTAAAGCAAGGGCTTGTTTCTGAGAGCAACTAGAATGGACTAGAAGCCCATGAAAAGACAGATGAGCACATTTGAACTGTGGCACTTTAAATTTCTCAAGAAGATTGCTAAGTCATGTACAGTACAAAGTCATGTAGATAAATATATGAGAGCAATTGTGTGTAATATGCTTTATTCACATAGACACCATAAACAATCATGGAAACCTTAATACATTATCTTTTACTGCCTTAAAACACTCTTCACTTTGGAAGTTACAAAGTGTGTTTATTTTGAAAATGCAAAAAAAACCAACTAATAGTATTTAAATGATTCAGCTTAAGAAGATATTTGATATCTTTGTCTTTTATGCAAGTTTATTGAAGGTGAATATTTGTAACTTTCTTATTGGGACACTAAATATTCATGGAAATGTAACCTTTACTTCTAAAAGGCTGACGAAGAGCTTCAGAGGCTAATGCATAACTGCTGTACATTAAGAACTGGATAAATTAAGTATTCAGTTACCATAAATCTATTAGTAAATATGCCAACTGTTATAATATGCTTCTTCAAAATCACATCTACTGTATATGATGTGCAAAATAATGCTGCGTTTAAGCATTTATGCAGATGGTACAGTCTACATCTTCTGTTGATCAATTTTATTTGCAACTTGCCCTTTTAACAGTGACCTACTTCTTACAGTTTTAGTTATTGTACTCCTTTTCTTCTGTTTCTGCTCTCCATCTCCCTTATACTTGTTTTTTGCTGCTGTTTCTATATGTGGACTGAAAACATTTTAACTTAAAACGAGGTTTAATTTTCTTTCACCTTTGTTTCCATGTGTATTTATGAGTTCTCAGATGATAAATGTGGATTAATGTTGCACACAAGTACTAGACTTTTGATTTACTGTATATGCAAAGTAGTCTAATCCAATACTGGAAGAAAAATTACTACTGAACCCATCAAATATGTTGCTGCTAATTCAAGGTGTGAAGCTTACAAGGGCGCAGGTGTTGCTAGTGTTCAGATGATGATAAAATGTTGACTTGCTGCCCTACAGCAAAAACTATTATCCAATGAAACACAACTCCCTTTTGCAAGAGTTCTGTGGATTTACTGTGTTTCTTGCTTTATGGAAATGCAGCTAAATTCACATGAAGATTTATGTGGAAAGAGAGAATGAATTTGGACACAGAGGAGTAATTCACCCTAAGGTACACTGGTCTCCATTTCATTTCAAATGGGAGAATTGGACTTTCTGAACACTATAACCACATTTGTATGATGTTAATTTATTTTGTGTATGCTTTTTGATTACCCTGAGATAGTTCTTAATTTTTGAATAGTGTTTAAAAAAATAGTCTATGTGACTGTTTATAACTCTGTTATTTAAAAGATTAGTTCTAAATAAAAAAAAAAATTATGGGGCGTATTAGCCAGATGTTTATATGTGTATAAAGGAGAAGATTAGATAATTTTCTTTTTAGATATATATATATATACACACATATTCAGATATATTTTAGAATCATGGTTTGTATTATGGATATTGTCATTCATGTCTGGAGTTTCATTATAGAAACTGCCACAGCTGTACAGTATGCATCTCTCATGTTACCAGAAGGTTGTGTTTTTTCACCAGGAGATAACTGAAAAGTGAATGTAGGATATGCTAAATTGCTGACTCTTATCTTCTGTAGACTTGATCCTTTCTTCAAGATTATGTTATTAGTTATAGGTAAAGAAGATACCTGCTTTACTATTTATTGATCAAAAGAGCTTTAATTGGAACATGAGCAGTAATTGGCAACATAAAGAGCTTATTGGCTTTCTTAGGTTGAAGCATGAATAGGTTTGTGCTCATTCTTGTATACTGCATTCCATATTTCACTTTCACTGAAGTTTTTGTAGTATTTTGGATCGTTATCCACTTGCTTAATTGAGCACAGATTGGAAGGCAAGAGACTAACTTGTTTGCTCTTAACTTGCTAAACTGCATTGGGTCACTCACTCTGTCTGTGACTCCAAATGTGAAGCGATACTGGACATGCACATGTTGCTTGGGAAGCCTTTTTGAAAAATGCATGTGGGAAAGCATCATACAAGTGCAGGTTGCGTGCTGCTGTTAGAATATTGAGGAGTGAGAAATCCTGGTGGCTGTTCCCTGCATGAGGAGTAGTGGATGCTAAAGAATCTGCCTGCTGGGTGAGTGGTTAATGAAAGCCTCCCTTTTGTTATGTGTCTGCCTTTCTGTTAGAACTTCTCTCTTTTTTTTTTTTTTTCTTTTTTCTTTATTTTGTTTTGTTCTGCCCAGGTCTCAAAGTTGCAATTGGCATGACTTGCAATTAATAGTTTGTCAAGAAGTTAAAAAAGCAAGGAGGAAAAAAGCAAGGAAATAAATAGTAATTTAGTATTTAGAGCATCCCTTTGTGACATCTCTTTCTTTCATGAAAGTACTTGATTAAATTTAGTTTATTTGTATTCAAGGTTATTGCTATATTCCTATCTCTGTTTATGTTTCTTCATGTTGAACACTTATTTACCAAAACACTGTAAATTTGTTCCATTTATAACTCCAGTCTCAGAATACATGGTATAGTCTTGACTTGCGTGAGTATGTGTGTGGTTAAACGATGATGGTCATAGACAACAAATGCTGCTCTTGGTCTGGTAAACTTGGGCGGTTTTGGTAGTACCATTCATGAACGCTTACTTGGATTTTAATAACTTGTTTGAAATCGCTGGCCACTGAGAGGCTACTCAAAACTATAAATATAGTAATCTCTGTAATATTTGATTTGGTTTTTTTGTAAAACCACGGAGCAAATATTAACTAAGCGAGTATCTTGTACGTTGTGTCCATCTTTATTTCAGTCTTGCTGGGTTTTGCACATGTACCTGTAGGGTCCATAGGGAAGAATGAAGGGGTTTTTGTCTTCTTTCTGTAGTATATGATGACTTTGCACTGAAAGGTGTATGCCTTAGATCTGATCTCACAATGAAAGCGTAATTATGAAAACATCTTCTTCATGCTGGCTTTTGTTCCACGAGAAGTAAGAACTTAAAAAGGCACAGAGTTGATTTTTTTTTTTTTTTTGGTCGGAGTTAAAACTCCTAATAAAATTTTTGACTGTCAGGTGATTGACAAATAGCAGAGAATGCTGTGAAGTCAAAATTCTGTATAACCTTCACAAAGTTTAACCTCAGTTTTGCTTGTGCTTGTGTGATCATGACAATAAGTATTCAAAATTTCGAGCATGGCGGTGGATGGATAGGGGAGTAATAAGCCTTTGAAGTTTTCATCACTGTGAAATACACTAACATTTATTCTTCAGAATTAAACAAATTTTTGCTAGGTGGCTTTGTATTTGATACAGAAATAACTATAGAATACCTATTCAGAAATATCACAGGGGAACACTTCTGAGACAGAGGTGAGAGGGACAGATCTTACCATGTACTGAAAATAAGAATGGTGCCGTAAACCATGAATGCCTTTTGTGTAACGGGATGTACGAAATATGAATCATTAAAATACAACCAAACCTTGAACAGTGGTGGTGTTTTGCAAAAACAAAAACAAACAAAGAAAACAAAAAAAAAAGCAAAAAAAGTATTTTGTAATCCAATGTTTTGCTCTCAATAATCCTGTCTTTTAGGTGTTGGTACTAAGTTATATGCAATCAAAATGTACTTAAGAATTCAGCAATAGCTGCTCTTTTTTTTTTTTTTTTCAAACAGTTCTCTTCCACCCCCCCCCTTCTTTTCTACTATGCAATACTTGATGAGAAATATATATATGTTTCAAAAGAACTGTTGCTCTGAAATACCTAATGAACTATGCATTTACTTTATTACAAACATAATATGATGCTGTTCTACAACAAATGTTCTTCCCTGTAGATAGTCTTCTTATGTGTCATACCAAATGCATAAATGGTCCACTGATTGAAAATGTTGAAAATAGACATGTGTGGTTCATATTCAATCATTTGAAATTTAAACATAGTTATTTCTCTGATAATGACTTTCTTGTTATGTCCTGAAATGCAGCAGTTGAGTGCAAGTTTATTTTATTCCTTCACATAAAGCCTTTCCAGAAAGAATATGCTCTGGGAAATGTTTGTATTTCTATTGGTAACCTACAATTAGTCTACTTGGTTAAAAGCATTTATTAATTGAAAATATGTGGAAGGTGAAGTTGTGTCATGAGATACTTTGTTCAAAGGCAGTTGAAAGCCAAGTGAATGATTAATTCATTATATAAAACATAATATTTTGATTAAATGGATTATCTTGCATTTAAGTTCTGACACTAATAGTGTTAAGCCATCTTAGATGACTGTTTTAACAATAGTATTATATTGACAATTTAAATATAGCAACCTAATGCAATATGATTTACTTTTAGTGTACTTTAGGATATTGAATGTTCCGGTTGTTCAGTAGCTGTACAAGCTTCAAACAGTAGTATCCACAATCACTGAATCACTGAAAGTTGTAGTCTTTTTTTTTTTTTTTTTTAAATGTAAATTTCTCCAAATGAAAAGGAAGGAGTAGTGTGTGATATTGATAGATTTAACCATTTTTCAGCTCAGAATAACTGTGTAATAGTAGTGTTCTGGTTTGACCACTGTTATAAAAGGCAATTGTTGAGGGTATCATGAAAAAGCAAATTGTGTGAGCTGTTGACACTGTTTAGTTTTCGCTCTAGTTACAAGACCAGTAACTATTTTCTTTTTTTTTTTAAAAAAAGAAAGAAAAAAAAAAAAGAAAATAAGAAAATAAGACAAATTCATCTCAAGAGGTGGCTTTGGGAATGGGGAGTAGAATGTGCCTTTACTGACTCTCCAAATTTTGTTGCAGACTACTTGGATAAGAGTCATAGACTGTGTGTTATTTTGAGCTTAGCTGCAGGTTTTGAATCTTTAATAAATTTTTTATTTAAAATATTAAAGCATTGATTTTAATAGACATTAATGAAACACTTCTGTTTACTGTTAGTTGTTCGACTTTTGTTTCCTTGGCTTTCATGGTGGTGTTTCTTGAGTCGTCATTGGTTTACCTTATAAAAACACTTGAGGCATTTCCCACAGCTGTAAAACTGGCTTTGTTGTAGACAGGCTGAGTGATGTTGCTTACATGATATTAGTTACACCTACTGAGGGTGCAAGAGGGTGCAATGTGGTGTCCAGACCAGCCTGAACTGAGCTTCTCTCTGAGGAATTTAAACAGTTCTGTGAAGGGGAAGATGTTTTTAACAGATAAGGTAGGGGTAGGAAATGCAAGATGTTTTTTTTTTCTCTTTGCAGAACACTTTTCTATGTTTTAAATGCATCATTTCTCTTGGAGCAATTTCATTACTAAAGAGCCCTACCACTGATGTGATTGGATTTTTGTCAAACTGACCCAGAAAATAATTTTAATTTGAACTTTTTCTTCATTTATTGCTTTGTACTTTTAAGTAACTTTAAACAAAACTGAAATATTTTCCTTCTGAAAATTAGCCAAAAGGCCGTTTTCATTTGATGTCTTTTTCTGAGACATAAAGGGAACTTGAATGTGTCTGGGTAACTAGTGAGGTAGCCACACTGCTCAGAGGGAACAGATGCTTCACGAGATCTGTTAAGTCCATTGCACGACATTGGGTACAAACTGAAACCAGTCCAGTATCACATTTCTATCAGCCTTTTGCAGAATAACCATTTTGTAAATGTGAAGTCTTTGGAGCTTGCTTACCCAAGCATCAGAAAGTCATCTTGTACTATACTAGAACTGATGTTTAAAAAAAAAAAAAATCTGAATCTTCAAGTAAGGAAGGACTGTTTACTGAAATCTATATAAAACACACTTCTACCTTCTACAAGGAAAAAATAGTTTCTCTGTTAAAAAAAGCAAGCTGCTAGAAGTGAGTATCTCATTTGCTGTGGCTGCATCTTAGGTAGTCATAACCCAAACTAGTTCTCAACTAGTAAGCAGTAGGGTCACTAAAGCACAGAGAAGTCAACATCAGCCTGATTATTTTTCAACTTCTTGCAAAGGGTTGGTTGCAGTCCTGGTTCAGAAATCCTTGCTGCTACTGGAAGTTAAAAAGGCTTCCTTCGTTAAGGGAGGGACTAAAAGCCTCCTCAGTAAATCAGCAGCCTATATTGACCTTAGTTAAGTTGTACTTATATTATCTAACCTGAGCAGTCTAGTTTAAAGTAAGATCAAGTGTATCTATATGAGTTTGAAAGAACAGCAAAGCCCTTTTTTCATTACAGGGAGAGGGAAATCTCAGACCAGCAGGGTTCATTTTTGTGAGCTTCATTTGCTTCAGTTAAGCAGGAGGTTAGCATGGTAGCAGTGGAGCTATTCTTGATCAGTGCCATTCTAATTCAGAGCTTCACATATGGGAATGAAAACCTTGTATAACTGTTGCTTTCCTAGTTTTTAATAAAAATTAAATTACTATCTGTAGAAATTAGGTGGGTAGTTAGTATATGTGCTCAAATGTAAATATATTTCAAATCCAGATTTTGCAAAATAATTGACAAGTATCGATGCTCATATTCCAGTGACCTGTGCAGTGAGTACTAAACATAATTTATTTAGGTTTTCACACTTCATTGTGTAACCTTAGTAGAGAGACAAAAGATAAACAATGAGGACAGTCCTATCAAGGCTTTGAAAATCTGCCAGGCATTCATAATAGCAAATGACTTCATGGTTAAAACTGACCTTCATTACAGCTGATATGGAAATGTGCTTAGTAGTACTGGAATAAATTCCATAATGGTTGGGAAAGCCAAAGGTTTTTTTTGTTTTATTTGTTTGTTTTCCAAGCTTTGCAAGATTACACTGATCTAGTTACTAAGTTGTATTTTCATATACGTTCAGTTAGCATTTTTCTCAGAGATGTAGAGAAAGCTTGGAAGATAATATCTGCTCAGTGACTGTGGCTATTTCTTTTTTTTATGGTTGTTTCTGTAGCACTCTGTAGTTTCTTCTTCTAAAATCTTAGGTGCCAGTGTATTAAAGAAGTAAAAGAATGTATTTTATGTATTTGGAAGGTAGGGAAAGAGTTTATTTTGTATCCTAAGCTGTACTTTTCTTTTAAATCATTTGAAATGTAAATTGATGTTGATATTACAAAGCTTAATTTATTGTTCAAAAATGTAGACACTTCTTGAAATGAATGTATTGTTTTTCTTTTTTATTTTTATAGGAATAAAGTATTGGTTAATGTTTTCAGTATAGTTTTCTTGGGTTTTGGAACTGTTTTGAACAAAAATATTACAGCCACCATTTAATGCTTACTGGTTATATGGCTAATGGTGAAATAAAGCATTTTTGGCTATCTGGTTTTACTGTGACTTTATTCAAGAAGAAAATAAGTTGCATTTAAAAGTTTCTGTCCTTTTTAATCCTTTAAAAAAAAATAATCATGCAGCATGGCTGCAACTTGAATTTTATCTAAGCAAGCAAATGTGTATGGGAAGTGTCTGCTCCATATAGATATAGTGTGTGATTCTTTCATAAATAGCTTGCTGGAGAAGTAAAGCAACCAAGTAAGCCACAAATTCTTAGGAATATTTCACTTGCAGCAATTTTTATAAAAGAGGATTGTCTTGATTAATTAGACCAATAAACCTGTGCACTGATGTCACAGAAGGCCACGTAAACATTTGTTGAGTACAGATTTTCTTTTTTGTTACTGTGCAAATTACCATTCTTTTGGGGATTTCCTGTGTCCTCGCAATACTCCCCAGAGGTGTCCAAGTAGTCATATCTTCCACACCCTCTGTTTCTCCAGGGTGGTTGTCATGTTTTCACAACAAAGCAGAGCCCAGTGATGCTGTACTTGAATTCTTTCTGTTTACATGTGTAAAAAAGTCCTAGAATAATGCAACTAAACTGATTTATTTGTACTACAAAATAAATATGCAATGGCAGCATGTGCAAAAGCAAATCTGCTAGGAAAGCTTGTTCCTTCATTTAAATGGCAACATAGAGTTTTCCATTTTTTTTAAAAAAGCACCATGTGAGAATAACTGACAGGCGTTTGGGGACACTGAGATAACAGCTGCTGATCTCTGGGTTCACAGCCAGTTCAGTTCCAGGTCCATCTCCAGGGGTGAAGGATATCGATATATTCACTGGAGCATGCTAAAAGGCCAGACTTAAGGGTAAACTCACGTGCAGCCTTGTGTGTTAGTCTGACTCTGCTATTGGGGAGCTTGGACACCTGCAACACCATATATTTTAAAGCAGAGGTATTCTCATTTATTTTTCCTGTTTCATTGACTTCGATATCCACCCACAGAAGATGCAACATTGTCTATAACAGCAGCCTTTAGTTTTTCCATGCCCCAATTACAATTTAAAAATAAATTATTTGTTCACTGATAGGAAAACGTTTCCTCAGCACTAGCTCTGTCTCTCAAGTATAATAGGTAGTTGTCTCAGACACACTCAGGTTGCACTGGCACACATGATGGTGTGAATTAGGGTGTCATTAATGCTGATGGTAACAGTGAGATGAAGGAGTGTGTGAAAAACAGCACTGTGCACATCAAGGTAGCCCACAGAATACCATAGGAGTACAGATTGCCAATGGGTTTGGTCCCACTTAAGTTTTAATTTTGGCCTTTGGAGCTTTCTGTGTCAGTTCAAATGCCCTGAGCTTTTAGACTTGATAAATTCTCATTTAAGCACTGAATGTTACTTCTTGCAAACTACAAAGTGATTTGTTGTCCTTTTTGACTATGTGGGCTCTCAGTTCTGATGTGGATAGCTCTGTTCATCCACGCTCATACAGATGTCATGTAGATGTAGTGTAGCTCCTCAGCTTCGCATGCATTTATACAGATCTCAAGTTAGCATAGCTCACTGGTTTCAAAAGGGGCCAACTAGCTTATGCATAATACTTAGCCTAAAGGGATGCAGTGACTGGCCTTCTGGTTACATGTCAAAAACTGAGAAGGGCAACAAAACTGGTGAAGGGCCTGGAGAACAAGCCTTATGAGGAGTCCCTGAGGGAACTGGGGTTGTTCAGTGTTAAACCTGGAGAAGAGGAGGCTGAGGGGAGACCTTATCACTGCCTACAACTACCTGAAAGGAGAGTGTAGTGAGGTGGGTGTGTCTTTTCTCCCTGGTAACTAGTGATAGAACAAGAGGCAATGGCCTTAAGCTGTGCCAAGGGAGGTACAGATTGGATGCCAGGAAAAATTTATTCACTGAAAGGGTTATCAGGCAACAGAATGGGCTGCCTAGGGAGGTGGTTGAGTCACCATCCCTGGAGGTATTTAAAAGACGGCTAGACAGGGTGCTCAGAGATATGGTTTAGTCGTGGATAGGTTCAGTTGGACTTGATAATCTCAAAGGTCTTTTCCAAACAGGCAATTCTATGATTTTATGATACTTGCTACTGTATCCAGACTGGCTGCAAGTGTCATTTTTTGTTCAGAAGAATCACAGCTCTTTTTTCACCTGTGCTGCTGCACTTATTCTTTAGTTTAAGAAATACTATTACAAGAAAATCTTCTCTCTTTGCTTAAGTGTTCCTCAGAAATCTTACTGCTGAGGACACTTGCATTTTGAATAGAGAATGTCATCTTTGTCCTCTGTGAGAATTGCTCGCCGTAAATTTACTATGATATTGTGCCTCCACTGCTTCCATAGCTCTGCCTGCTGCCTCAAATGAGGTGTCAGAGCATGGACAAGAGTCTCTAGCTGTCTCAGGGACACTGCTGGGAATATACCACCTCTCTGTAAGAGCTCTTCTTTATGCAGTGAAGTAATGTGCCTACTTTAGAAGATTAAAGCAGGAACTGAGAAAGCAGCAGAACTTCCAGCTCAAGTAAAGTTAGGACTGAATCATTCCTAGATGCTACACAGAAGACCTAGAGGACCAAAGTGTGATTAGATCTTCTGATGAAGCAGGAGAGTGACAATTTGCAAGGAGCTGCTTCCTCTCTTCCTCCTTCTCACTCCCCTTGGATTTTTGCTAAGGAAAGCAGGCAATTCAGCTGCAGTCCCTGGGGCAGGGGAACACTACAGCCAGCCTGAACCCCTTTTGAAATGGAAAGATTTATTTCCTCCTGTAAAGTCATCTGTTCTTTCATGGCCTGATGCAGGTCATAGTGTTATTTTCCTCTTTGTCGTCTGTTACTCAGCTTGACAGATACAGCAGTGAATATTCAAAACTGTCCTGGTTAAAAAAGGGGAAAATACTTTAAAAATCCTGAGCTGTGTAACTAAGAAACCACATCTTAGCAACTGCTGTTTCAAGAGGAGTCTTAAGATTTGCTTAAATAGCGTTACCTTCAAATACTGTCTCTTTCTCTATCAAGTGGATAGGAAGGGGGTGTGTGTGTATATATGTGTGTGCATATATGTATATAAAATAGAACATGTAAGTGAATCAAAAATAGCTCCAAAAAGGTTAGAGAAGGCATAAATTCAGTTTGACATCTCAACCATAAACAGAATTAAAAAGGAGGGAGTCTAAAATGAAGGTGGATATACAGGTAATATAAATAGTGTATAAATAAGGAATGATTTTTTTCTACCATGCTACAATAATCTTTGTACTAAAGTAAAAACTTGATTCAAACTATTGAAAAAATCTTTATACAACTTGGTTTTATTATTTATATGCATAGTGTTTGTTTTTGCATAGATCCTGTAATATATGCATAGATTTACTTCTTCAATTAACACTGAATGTTGATTGCTTTATTGGCATCTGTGCAAATTGTTTGCGTTTTTGTCATTACAAGGTTATGTAGATGGGAGACTTTTTTAAGGCTAATGACTTAGAAAAGTGATTTCCTGGCATTTGATGGAGTTTAGATGGCAGAGAATAGGAAAAATAAAATACTTTCTGTCATTATGATTGCATTTAGCATATATTTAAACAGATTGACTTATGTATTGTGTCTTGTTTCCTTAATCAAGCCATTTTTTACTCAAGTTTATCATGTGATACAATTAGGGTGCTTGATGCTGTGCAAGTAACTATCAAATCCAATCCCACTTCTAAAGGACTTTCAAGCTAGTTCAGAGGAAAGACAAAACAGTTTATTATAGGCACAATCAACCAAATGCTGGTGTCTAAGGAAACAGGTGTATGATATCCTCCTTCTAGTCAGGCTAAATACGGAAACAAGTAAATGTACTCCTCTTTAAAAACTGCTCAATAACAGAAACGATGCCACAAATAATCTCAGCAGACTTTTTAGGAGCAGAAGTTGAACCACGTGAACTGAGAGTTTCTGAAACATCCAAGTGCAAAGGGAATGGTATTGCATGGAGCCTGGATTATCCAGCTACAGCAAGCAAGAAAGAAGAAAGTCACAGAAACTGTAAGTAAAGCATTGGCAACGTGCCTTGAGAGAAGCCTACGTGGCGCAGAGCCCTGGCTGGAAAGAGAACTGAACCCCTGGGCAAAAAACTTCTTTGCACTGTGATCCAATTGCTTCATGGGAACTGCACGTTCATAGAATTGTGCTGATAGTTTTATAAGTTCATACAAAAAATATTTACTTTCCTACTGCGAAGATCTTGCTGCCTTTCTTGCATTCCTTGGGTTGGGGGTGGCAGGGGGATGTAACAATAGCTAAAATTTTGCAAAAGATAATACATTTTTTTATAGACCCCCATGGACAAGGTACTGTGAACATCTTGTATCTTATTGCCATGAAAAGTTGGATTTGCTGTAGTGTGAGATGCCGATGGAGCATCTCTCATATGAGGAAAGGCTGAGAGAGCTGGGACTCTTCAGCCTGGAAAAAAGACAACTGAGAGGGGATCTTATCAATGTCTATAAATACCTGAAGCGTAGGGGCGAAATGGATGTGGCCGGACTCTTGGTAGTACCCAGTGACAGGACAAGGGGAAATGGCAAAAACTGGAACACCAGAAATTCCAGACAAACGTAAGGAAAAGCTTCTTTACTGTGAGGGTGACAGAGCACTGGAACAGGCTGACCAGAGTGGTTGTGGAGTTTCCATTTCTGGAGATGTTCAAAACCCACTTGGAGGCTTTCCCTGTTGCAGGGAACCTGCTTTGGCAGGGGGGTTGGACTAGATGGTCTTCTGAGGTCCCTTCCAGCCCCTGTGATTCTGTTACTTATATCTGTTCTCTGAATGGGAAAGGATAGGTGTAGACACTGTGGTGCTCACAGCCACAGAGAAAACTGTCCAGTCAGGGAACTGAACTGCAGGCTAAGGTTTGGTCCTCTGCCCATGCCAAGGCTGATGCCAGCTCCTAGAATGAGTTACACATGTTCCATGGGATGCCCTACTTGTGGAAAAAATATTCTCTGGAGTTCTGCACCGGAGAAGTTTCACACTAAAAAAATTGTGTTACTGGCTTTAGCTGGTGGTAAGGAAGCAATAAGGTTGGGTGGCTGCATCAGGACTGAGCTGTTTACACAATGATGAAGTATTTGGTTTACCTGGGATGAATCGTTTTCTCCCTTCTTGAGAGTAGTCAACTCGGTGCTCTTCCAAAGAGAAGAGTTCATCTCAGCTGCACCCTGCTCTCCCTCTAGCAGTAATTGTCCCTTCCTTATCCTAGTTTGCTCTCCTCCATCACTCACAACACATGTGCCTCCCCTGCACACACAGCATGCAGTGTTAAATTCTGGTCATGACAAGTGGGTAGAAGTGGGTGAATTGCTGCTGTGCTGGAACAGATGGTGTCTGCAGTGCAGCCACCAGTTATGTGCATGTGTTGTAGGTGGGTGTTAAAGGAAAAGGGGATAATTTAGAGGTTTTGTTGAAAAGGTTTGTTAGTTTTCTCTGTTTATTGGGGGTGGAAGAGTTAGAAAGCTGAGGTCAGTTTGGTTTTTTTCAGTGGCCAGCAGTTGTCAGTTTTTTGGTTTATTTGGATGAAGGGAACTTGGTGTATTGAGCCAAGGTAACATGATGGGAATGGTAGAGAAGAGGGGAATCTAACTGTTCATTTTTTTTATCTCTTGATAACTTGCAAGTAGCCAAATTTCTGGACTATCATCCACAACTCCCAGGCGCTCCCATCTTCCACTGTTATGTTCCCATCATTTCCTGCAAGCAAGACCCCCACTCCAGTCATCTACCACTCACACCTTGCCTGCTCAGCCTGGTACCACAGCCTCCAATCTGACCCCTTTCCTTCACAGTGACCAGCCTGCAGCCACCTACCAGGTTTCTTTTCCTGTGGATCCTTGAAATCTCTCAGCCTCCTGTCTCTCATCTGAACTTCCCCAGGCCCACATTCCCCTCTTCAGTCAGCTACAGTGCTTAGGGGCTGCTCACCAGTGCTTGGCACAATGACCACCTGGTCCCTGCCGCAGGGGCCGATGTGCTGTGGCCCCTCCTTGGAGACTCCCATGTCTCCAAGAGGGGGTGATTTAAAGAAAGTGCAAAGGGGCCATTGAGGGCAACAGCAGGCAAATCACCCCAAGGTCTTTGATGACCTGTAATGGGACTCCTGCCCCCTGGATTTGTGGCCCTTTTTTGGGTTTTGGGGCATTTGGGATGTGACCCGTGAAATCCCAGTGAACTCATCTGTGGTAATGGTTTTTATTTAGGAAGGGCATTCAAAGGTTGGTAGGTTTGGTGTAGGTTTTTTTAAAAAGTTTTCTCAGTAGTCATAACAAATATCTTGCTAAGAGTACATTTTGTTGCAATGTTTTATTTGTGGTGGATATGGTTTTTTAGCTAAAGATATTTTAATGTACATGAGGGAAGAACTGGTAAAACTTGGAGGAGGACGTATCTGTATCCACCAGCTCGTGAACAATTTGGGTTTTGGTATGAAACAAATTGCAGATTTTCCTCTGTGGTACCGACAGTAGGTACTGAGTTCCCTTGTTTAGTTGTGCAGCAAAGAGTCTGCCTTATTGGGAGTTGCAACCCAAGCCTTACTGCCTTCTCAGTAACTGTACTGTGAGCTCCTGTCTAATAAAATTAGAACATAATTCACATACATTATGTAGTTCACAGCTTAAATTTTCATGCTGAGTGGTGTAAGGTTTAATCAACTGATTTAATAGATTAGATCTTTGCCTGTACCTCCCCACACTCCACAGCATGTGGATGGAGGCTGACAACTCTGCCTTTATAAAAGTGTTCCTTGCTCAACACCATGACTAATGCAGATAATTATTTTTAAAACAGCTCTGGATGCCACTGCAGTGCGCTTTCATGTGCACGCAGAAATGTGTATTTACATTTATCTGGCATTTATGAACCCCAGGAAGCCACGTAAATCTTACTCTTACCACGCAGTTTAAAGAAATACTTTGTAGGGCTAGAGTCACAGTGGGGAGCCAGCTCATGTGGTCTGGGTATCCAAAGATACAAAACAGCTAGTGTAAAATAAATAAATAAAGATAAGCATTAAAGAGACCTAATTTCATGGCATGTTATTAAACTCCTGTATTCTCAAAAACCCTTGAGATTGGTCCATTTCATATGGCAACCAATTATTTCTCCTTTCCAAACCTAGCTGAATATGGAACAAAAAAACCCACCTCAAAACCAAAACAATGGGAAAAAAAAAATATCACAAAGAAAATCCCCAAAACTCAAGCCTCTCTGAGATTTTACGTCCTTGTATGGCAATGTTTTAAAAACTAGATTGATTTAATGTGATGATTTTTAATGATTTGGTGATGGTGGTTGCTTGTAGCTTGGTTGCTTCCTGCACGTTTGCATATAATTAGATAACTTCTCATAGTGCTTTTCTAGGAATTAAAGTTGAAGCCACTTGCTCTATTATCCTTGGACATTTCAGTAATTTTTTTTAAGATTAACATCATACTTGTCTCTCTTCCCATTACCCAGTTCTATTCTTTCTCCAAGTGTTCAAGAAAAACTTCTAGTGGAGCTGACGTGTTTCCCCACAGACCAATGAGCACCCTGAGTGCATTTCATCAGGTCTAGCCTGTCAGATAAGCTTAGGTGTTTTCTACCTTTCCAGACTACTCTTTGGCTTGCTCCGTTTCTGGTACCATCTTAGCTCTTCTATGCCTTCCCTGTGAGTTGTTATTCCATCCATCCCCATCCTAGCTGGATTCTTTTCAGTGAATACTAAAGCAAAGTGGCATTGATTGCTCTGATCCTCAGTGCCAGCTGCTCCCTTCCCACTGAGGCATGATCATTATTGTCTTCCTCATATATTAATTTACATACTTCCCCATTAATGCTGCTGTTCTCTGGGTCTGTTCTGTGTTTCTGGCCTTTGATTTTACTCTTATAAATTCATGCTCTTCTGTCATGCTTCTCCTGAATAACTCACCCTATTTCCTATTTATCTTATTCTTCTCAAGTTTCAGGCTGTTGCACAGCTCCTGACAGAGCCAAGTTGCTCTCCTGCTATGCGTCCTCCGCACTGGTATAGCATGGGGGGGGGTGTGTGTGTGTGTGTGCTTTTAATACTGTTTAAAGTAAAAACAGTAAAAACTCCCTTTTCCCTTTAACTTTTGAGAAAATCATTGGCATCATATCCTAAGAAGCTCTTGTACCTCTTGCCTGTTTCATAGCCTTCTGTTGGGAAAGGAAAAGGCTACCAAAGTCTCCAACTAATGGCTTAAAGTCATTTTTAAAAAAGAAAGAAAATAAATTGAAACTGTCTAGGTAATATTCCTTATTATTTACCCATGGCAGACCTCTCATGTCCTATACTGCTTCTTTCATTTTCATCACTGAGTAGACTTCTATGTTTATCCTTGTGTCCTATCAGAATAAAGACAGAATATAAAAATAGTAAAAAAATATTCATTGATACACCAAACTAATTATTTATTTCTTGTTGGCCCTTCCTAAATAGCTATAAACTTATCTCATAATAGTTCAGTCACATGTGTCACCTAACAAGCTTTTGGTATTTTAATTATTTTCTAATTAGTGACTTCAGTTCCTTTTCAACTGGTCTATTTGTTTTTTAAAGGAAAATTTTCTACAGTGTGTTTTTATTTTAACATTAATAAAAAGTAAGTTTTGCTAAAAACCCCCTCATTTCATGGAGATTCATTTTTATGGTCAATTTTTTTCTGAGAAAGTTGTTTGCTTTCTTTCCCCTCTCAGTGCACGTGATCTGGAGCACCAAGGGAGTCTGACACAAAGGGTTGGGAGAAGCATCTGTCTGTGTCGGTGACGCTGGGAAAGCATGTTTGTGTGAGTGGTAAGTGGACAGTTTTGGGAAAGAGGAGGGATGGAACATCCTCCCTGAATACACCCAAGTTCTGCCCTTTTTTTTTTTTTTTTTTTTTAAAAAAAAAGAGCTTGGACTTGGTTCATTCATCCAGCCCTTTGAAGAAGCACGCAGTAGATTGCTTGACATGTCCTTCTCATCATCTAACACTCCCAGCCATCCTGAGTCCTACTGCTGCTGTAGCATTAGCTCAGTGGGTGATTTCCAAGGAGGGTCTTGTCTCCTTGGAGCACCTCTGCCATTGCTGCCTGAGGACAGAGGAAAAAGCCCAATAGCTGACTGATGTGAACACTACCAATGCAGCTGGTGGAGAAGCACGAGGGAGCTGCTGTGTCTGGTCTTGGTCATAACAGAGAGTTTAGGTAGCAGCTGTGCTTCTTCTGAAGGCCACCCAACAGAGATGGGAAGCGAAGCAGGCAGTTCTGCATTTTTATTATTTAACTTCTTCTCTTTTGCAGCAACTGAGCAAAAAAAACCCAAAAGGTTTCTGAAGAAGGTTATTGTGAATTCAGGAAGTTTTTTTTTTTGCTTTGCAGCACACAGCATTGATTACCTAAAGTAAAATACATCATTGTGACATTTTATCTCCTTCCTTGAAAATGGTTTAAGGTAATTAGCAGGCTGGAGAAGCTTGTTACCTCAGTGGCATGCCACCTTGCCAGGAAACCCTGTAAGAGCTCTGTTCTTTGGGCCTGCTTGGCTTTTAAATATGATTTTTTTTGCACATAGTTTACTACTCCTGCTGAATCCAGGAACCATATAAAGATGGATTTCTGCAGCCACTATCCCTCTCCTTCAAGCAGAGAATTCTGTAGTACATGCAGTGACTCTTTAAAGCAATGATACATTCTTTCCTTCTTCTGTTGTTGAAGCAATGAGCAGAGCAGCAAATCTGTGCACTAAAAATGGCTTTCTGTCCAACCTCAAGATCCACCTAGCCTGTCTGACATTGATTCCTTCTAGAGAAAATAGGAAGATTACTTTGCTTGCTGTTTTCAAAGTATGAGATGGTATTATGAAAGCAGACCTGAACGATTTCCATTGACATTTCTGTTGGACAAATTGGGCTTTCACAGTTCTCATAGATAGTGCCTGCTATCTACAGAATTAAATAACTTGTCATTATACATCCAATCAAAATAACGATTTTTAGTCAATGCAGATGTCATAACGCTTCCAGACTTATATTTTACTTTTTACCAGCCAGCACTCTTGCCTGACAAAACCCATGGGGAGCAGCAGTGTTCCTTTTACCCTACACCCAGTGAGGCATGCCTTATGAGAGCCTGACTGGAAGCCCCAGTGTGCAGAAGAGACTGGGATCAAAAATGACAAACCACAGCTCTTATCAGGCCCTCGGTGGCACTTAGAGCTAAAACCACTCCACTACTATTTTTTCATCCCCACTTTCATCTCATTTTCCATGAAAACTATTAACAATGCTACTTTTTTCATCAAATGCTTTCCCTTGGGCTAGAAATTCATTTTCTGCCCTCTTGAAATTCTTGTTTGTTAGGCCCCAGAGGAGGAATGCAATATCTGAGCCCGGGATACTGAAGTAACACATGTACAATATTGTGACAAGCAATAGGAAAGCAAATCTATTGTATTTGTATCTCGCAGCAGCTGGTGCTAATGCACAAAGCTAAAATAAATCCAAGTGATATCATAGATTTATGATTAATACTTAAGCAATTTGTTTACTTAGTAATCATAAAGGCTAATGATTATTAGATCTGTCTGGAAATATACTGGCCTGAAATAAGTAACATTTTTATTTCCTTGCATAAATGAATTAGGTCTGAAAGCACTGAAAGGCTTAAGAACCAAACACAATCTTTCCTTCCAGCTGTATGTATGCTTCTGGATGCCTTAGAAGCAGTCTGGGTTTTGGTTGTTGGGGGTTTTTTGTTTTGTTTTGTTTTTTTAAAAAACCCAAACAAAGCCAAAACAACAAACAAACCAAAACCAACAAACAAACAGTAATAAGTGCATTGGAAGGAAAGCCTGTTGGAACATTTGTGCAACCGGCAATTTGAAAGATAAATGCAATGAAGAGAGCTGATTGCGGGCAGCAGTTTCAGCCTGGCATGGCCATTATCTGAACTAACTGCCAAACCATGCATGGGCAGGGGTCCATGTTACTGGGTTTCTACAAGTGCTGAGAGGTCTGCAGGAGCTCATTCAAGGGAAGAGATGGCCTCTATGTTCCCTCTCCTTCCCTCTTTCCTTTGCCCCTGCACCCCCATCTCCATGATTTCTGATGAGTGGTTTCTATATGTTCATGGTGTCTTGAGAGAGCAGAGGTGCATGTGTGTCCTGAGACAGCAAATGGAGGGGACTGCAGAATCCCTTAGGGGTCCTTATGTTTCAGTCTGTGTGTAGTTTGTGCCAAACTAGAATAATGCTAAAGGAAACTTCTATAACTTGTAAAAGCAGGGAGATGAGTGGCTTCCACCTCAGCATGGCATCCATACAAAAGGGTGCTCAAACTGCCCGTGTTACAGCTCTTCTGAAGGGGCTTGCTGGGGTTTAGTCCAGCCAACCCTCTGGCTAAAGAAGATCAGAGAGAGGGGAGACCTGACCCTTCAGGGTCCAACAAGCAGAGCCGAGCCCTGCAGCAAGGGCAGGGACATCACCTCAATGAATGGCAGAAGAGGCTATGGAGAGGGTGCCTAAGCAATGCTGCCAGCAGGAACAGCCCCATGCTTTGAGGCTGGTGTGTTCCATGGTTACTCTACTGTGAAGCTAATCAGCAGCAATCAGGGCTGGCAACAGGTAGGGCAAGGCAGGTGGGGATGAGCTGGGCCAATTGCACCTGGTAAAGGTCAGCAACTAGCCTACTGTGAAATGGTCAGAGCTTAAAAAGGCTGTGTGAGGTGCTCAGGTTTGCTACTCAAGAGGATTATTTCCTAGAGAGAAGGCTGCTTGAAAGGAGGAAGGAGCTGGTGCTCTGGGTGATATTGGAGATGTTGCTATGGCCACCGAGAAGCTGAGGAGAAGCAGGGGGGGACACATGGGAGTGCAGAATGTGGGTGACAAGGCAGCTGCAAAGTAAAACTCTGTTTATAATTTTGGGAGTAGTTCCTGCCGATCAGCAGCACAGAACAGCTTAACATCCAGGTGAGGCTGCCCTGAAACCTTTGAAGAAGGTTGCTTGTCATTTTTCTGCACGTAAGCATGGCAGCTATGCTGATGGATTAGAAGTGTAAAGGATGTTTTGTTGCGGGCATAGCCTATGTCTGTGTCTGCTGTTGGATTGCTGTAAGGGAATTAATAATAGAAGCAATGTAAAATTCTTTGTCTCCTTTGGTTCTTTGTAAGGTGCTGCCAGCCAGGCTGGTACAGTCCACTGCTCCAGTGCACTGGGTTTGCATGTAGCTAGCTTTTCCATGCCCATGTATTACTCACTATAAGATCTGAATATTTTATCTAAGGCAGATTCTTGACATTCACTTGCATTCATTTTCTCTTCCTTTCCTTTTCCTCCTCCACAGCCCGGGGAACAACTAAGGTGAAAACATGAAGTCAGAATCCAAATCAGTTCCTGCAAGCAAGGAGGGTGAGAGATGCTGAGGGAAGCTGGTTGTAATTGGAAACAACTGTTGTATGGAGAAGGCAGAGCTGGGAGAGATGTAAAAAGTTCTTGTGTTTGCTTCAGTACTTAGAAATATGAGGATCATTTATTCCTGGGATGAGACATGCCACTGTTGAAGAAAGGGATGCAGGCAGGGAAAGCATCTCTGTGAAGTTTTCTTGCATTAAGTATTCTTTAATCTCTGTTTCTGCTGTGTATCATTTTGGTTTGTAACAGGGGACATACGCTCAGCCCTTAAGAAGAGTGACTGAAGGTGACATGTTTCCCCACAGCTCAGCTTACAGCCAGTCACACCCGCTGGTGTTAGTGACTGCTATTGCTCCTGTAGCACTTGGGAGGGAACTCTGTCACCAGGGTAGGAGTCGGAGGCGATGCTTGATCCCCTGTAATCATGAGAACTGCTCAGTGGTAAATGTTTCTTGTGCCAAATTGCCTTGTCACTTGTAATTGCAGGACCTTCCTCGGAACAGTGGGTAAGCAAAGGGGATTCTCAGACAGCAGGTTTGACAGCTCTGCTGCAGACTCTGTTGATTAGTGTGATGGCTTGGATAAGTGGAAGGTTAGGACAAGAAAATAACCTCTGGAAAGCCCTGGAAATTACCATCTTTAATCAGAGAGGTTAGATGAGTCACAGGCTCATCTCAAAGCTCTTGCTTGGCTGGAAGCTGTGTCCTCAGGAAATGAAGGGACCCTAGAGGCTACTTAATCTAACACGTGGCATCTCACATGCCTGTTTGTAGCCCTTGCTTGTTTGTGGATCCAAGACTGCTCACCAAAATCTCCAGTACTTGTCAGCTTGAATGCATCACCCTGCTTGAGCCTTCATAACAGCCTTCCAGCAAGCTCTCTGAGAAACCCCAGCACTGTGGAAGTCAAATGACTTTTAAAAAACTGAGGTTTTTGTTATGGATCTTGGGCAGCCCCTTTATGTTTCTGTTAGTCAAGATGTTCAGAACCAAAATAATCTGCTTTGAGAAGCTGGGCTTCTTTCTCTTACTGGGACTGATGCTATTATGCTATCCAAAGAGCAAACATTAGCATTTCCACAGTTCCCAGAACAGATTCCTCTCCATTAGCGTTAGCAGATGTCACTGATAGGTTTGCTGACTCAGATGCAAATGGAGGAAACCCACCCCTCACTCCATCGTCCCTTGTGAAAGAACTGGTGCCATGGCAGACCTGTGCTGTTTAGGGCTTGTTCTCCTTTCAGAGACAGTGTGAACTTTAGGCTGCATAATTTTTCCATCTGTATTGTGCCAACTGGACAAATATACTTTCTGTTCCCTCCCTTTTGGCCCAAGTGCTGGGAACCACGATTTACTGTTTACAGTTTCTGTGAATTAGGTGGAGAGGTGTGGGCTAGACCTGATTCTTTGTTCATTTATTTTTCTCATCTTCTTGACTTGTGGTGGCACAGCTGGTCTTCTGGAGCATGCACAATCTTTAATTACAGCAGTTATCAAGTGTTTAGACTGTAAGAAAGTCAGCTTACTGCTGAAGAACCTAACAGGTCTTTGAGTTTCCCTTAACTGATGCAGCACCAACCACTCTTTGGTAGCAGAGGTGGCTACTTGCAGGAAAGAACTCATCAGTAACATTTAAGTGCTTGCATCACTCTCTTCCACTCAGCATCTCCTAGAATCCCTCTATTCCAGGCACTACTGATTTCTTCAGGTCTTCCTTCTCCCAGCAGACCCAAAAGCAGTTCAGCACAATGTGCTGCTGCTCTGTGCTCTCCTGTAAACTCACAGCACTTGAGTCCTTGGTCCAGCTCCTCGGTGCTGAGGGGTGTGATTGTGTGGGCTTTTCTAGTTACAAATTCTTTCACTCTCAAGCTGCCTTCATGCTGCAGCTATACAAGTGACCATAAAGCTTCACTATACAAACACTCCTGGTTTTTTGAATTTGAAAGGATTATGGTGAAAAGCTGAGTGTTGCAATGGCCTTTCTTCCCCAGAAGCACAAATAAACTCTCAGAGGAGGAGGAAAGGTAATACGTGACAGAATCACTGGTATGTTGTCCTGCAGGCCCAGGGAAATATAGGGAGTCTATATAAATGTTTCAGCCTTTCCACTTGATAAAAACTTATTTTCCTCCTGATGCTGAGCCAAATCATAGCAAACTTCTGCATCAGCTAAAGCACGCTGGAGTATCAGCTGCTCAAAGCCCCTCTTCTTTTATTTATATGCATTTACTAGCAAAGATCATCTCAAGCAGTGTACAAAGAAAGCCCTTCTCAAAGGAAGTTAATCTTTCCAAGCCTAGAGTTGTGGTTTTGCAGGTTTTCTCTCTAAATACAAGGAATAAACTTCAGAGCAAGCTCCCAGCTTAATGCCATGATTTATCTCAAAATAAGACTCCATTATAAAAAAAAGCCCCAATCCCTAACACTACAATATATTTTTGAAGATTAAAAACTTGCTCAGAAGAAATAGCCAATCTAACAGGGCCACCTAGTGATACCATCAGCAACAAGGTACAGCAAGGACTATGGCAGATCCCAGCCTAATTGCCAGCCTGCTCCATGCAACAGAAAAGGAATGGAGAAAGAGACATGGGTGCCTATGTTCCCAGGTGCTCTGGGGTCCCTGTCTGAAACTGAGCTCATAGGTCTCTTTAAAGCACCTAGGTCAATTGGGGCATCTCATCTGGATGGATTGATTAATGCTGTTTCTAGACAGAGGAAACCAATCCTGGGTGTTGTGAAAGAGCCTGCACCAGTTCATGCCTCTTCCAAAGCCCAAGATAATACCTCCTCTGCAAGGGAGAGTTACTGTGTTGTTTCAAGGCAAAATTATGACTAAACTCAGTTGCTGTTAAGCTGGTTTTGCTTTTTTTCCTGAAGCTGTCTGGCAAGCCATGTAACTTCTTTATTGCTTTTTACTGCCTAATTTCTATGTGTCTCTAAGGGCTGTGTCGTTAGCATACTGCAGGATGTACCTTTGCGTAAAAAGCCTGGCATTTAGCTAAGCTCGACGGAGAGCCCTTTATTTCTCCTATCAATTTCCCTACAGCCAGATGCACCTCACATCCTGACTCATAAAACAGGAAGCGCAACAGCATCCATGCCTGAGGAAGTGAGCAAAAACCTTGAGACGACAGAGTTCAAATATTGAGCAGATTCACTGGTTTCTTGCAGAACAATCCCACGGGCTGTTTAGGCAGATGCTGTGGTCACCTTTTGCAGGAATACCTGCAGGTAAAATCATCCTACCTACTCACCCTACAAGCATTTGTGGGGGTGTGGTTACAAGCCCATTCCATGCCTTAGACAGGGATAGTCTGTGAGGTCTTAAGCTTTGCAGAAATTGGCAAATTGGCCTAACAGAGCTTTAATATGTATTTTCTGCCAGGTCAGCCTAGGCAATCCGTTTGGCAGCCCACTGCTTCCTGGGACTGTGGGAATGTGTGCGTGCTTTCCAAGGAGCAAATTTGGTTTTAACAATCATGTGATGAAGCCCACTACTTGTGCAAGCTCCCTTCATCTCACATGAGCAAGGGGCTTGCAATGTTTACATGGAGACCTGGTGTGGCCATGCCAGAGAACCCTGCCTCACTGAAGGACCTAAGGGGCTTTCTCAGGCACCAGGGAGAAGCCCTGCCATGCTAAAACTTGTCATTTTGCTGCTGACAGTATATCACATCATGAATATAGGAAAGACTTGATGAAAATTAATTCAGCCCTCCTTGTGCCAGCTGGTACCTTCACTTTTTCTATGACTTCCAGCTAAGACAACAGCATGACCTGTGTGTTTCACAATTGCATATAGCTTGTATAGATTTGCAAATGGAAAGGTACATGTGTCCTGGGCTTTATTTGAGCATGCTTTTAATTACAGGGAAATTTAAATCAAAGAGTCTTCAGAGTCTCTTGCTCCACAAGAAGGCAGAATCTCAAAAATTCATCAGTTTTGCTTTATGCTCTGACTTTGCTAATACTTACAGAGGAATACCATGTTTGATTAGTCATTTTTCATAACTTAGAACAAAATTTCCATTAGTAAGTCTTTAAAACTAATTGATTTTTTTTTTGGTCTCAGTTTTTTTTATTTCTAAAAAGATCTGATAACATCCCTTTTGTTTCCTAATGCCATGGGACACGCTAGGTCACTCTCTGTTTTGTAGGACAATGAAAAAGACAGAGATGGATGGTGACTGATTTAACCCCGACCAGTTCAATGGCAGTGCCAGGCAAATGACCTGGACCCTGACTCTGTGGCCTGTTCTAGAAACTCAAGCAAGACTCTGGATCATGAACAGTATGCCCAAGTCTTGTCAAGTCCTCCTAAAGAATAACCTTTTCTCACACTCTCCTGGAAAGCTATTCATCTGACCAGCTGTTGTCTGGCATGTGCTGTACTAAACATGACATATGCTTTTGTTTTCTGTCTCTTGTTTGTGTGAATTGCTGGATCTGGACTCTGGGACCTGAGAATTATCTGAACATGTCTGAGGTGTGATGCAGAGGGACCTTCTGACCACAGATATCGCACAGCTAAAAACCAGCGTCAGTTACAACTTCTCTCATTGAGGGTTTTTACTGGGGCACCCAACATATAGTATTCACAATATTCCAAATGCAAATATAATAATCCAGATGTGTGATCCCAGATCAACTTCAGACACTTTGTATCATAACAGTCTAAGCTGATTACTTTTTCACCTATTAGTTCAGTTTGAATTAGGTAGACTTGTGAGTGCTGGATTTGATATTTAGTTGACTAAGTTACACATACCCTGATGGGCAGTAATGCAGATGTGGTGCATGGATTGTAAGCATCCCTGCTGAAGGCAGGCCCAAATATGAGAGGCAGGGAATTGACACATTTCTGGGGTAAGGTGCATCTCCCAGGACCATACGGAGTTCAAACAGTGGTTAAGAGCTATAGCTTCTAAAGCAGAGAAGACCTTTGACTGTTTTACAAATTGACCATGAAATATTTCCCTTTCAGGGGTTTCATTCTCAAACATCAGTGCTGCTTTTTTGGTGGTAGCAGGAGATATCGCCTCTGGACGGCTGCTGTTGTTTATGTAGCGAGACAAAGCCAAGCCGTTTGTGCCTGGGGATGAGCCACAATGATGCAGCTCCCATGGTCAGGCTCCAGTGGCATTGGGTGTACAGAGACTGCGCTGCCTTGTGGGCTACAAGCAAAGTGGAGCACAAATCCCTGTGAGACATCTTGGCATTGTATCATAAATGAGCTACTGAACTTGGGATCAAACACTTTGGTTTAAATTGATTCAGTCAAATGCAATACCTTCCTTTCCCTTCCAGCAGGCAGCTGCTCCGTTTCTCCCACACCAGTGCACCAGTGGGTCGATGAACGCAGCCCTGCAATAAGATGCTGGGACAACCCCCAGTACCAATACAGGCTGGGGGATGAAGGCATTGAGAGCAGCCCCGCAGAGAAGGACTTGGGGGTAACACTGATAAAAAGCTGGACATGAGCTGACAATGTGCTTGCAGCCCAGAAGGCCAACCATATCCTGGGCTGTATCACAAGGAGCATGGCCAACAAGTTGAGGGAGGTGATTCTGCCCCTCTACTCCACTCTAGTGAGATCCCACCTGGAGTACTGTGTCCAGTTCTGGAGTCCTCAGCACAGGACATGGACCTGTTGGAGCAGGTCCAGAGGAGTCCACAAGAATGATCAGAGAGATAGAACACCTCTGCTATGAAAAAAGTCTGAGAGAGTTGTAGTTGTTCAGCCTGGAGGAAGAGAAGGCTCCATGGAGACTACTGTGGCCTTTCAGTACTTAAAGGGGGCCTATAACAAAGATGGCGACAGACTATTTAGTGGGGCCTGGAGGATAGGATGAGGGGAAAGGGTTTTAAACTAAAAGAGAGCAGAATCAGACTAGATATAAGGAAGAAATTTTTTGCAAAGATGATGGTGAAACACTGGAACAGGTTATCCAGAGAGGTGGTAGATGCCCCATCCGTGGAAACATTCAAGGTCAAGCTGGACGGTGTTCTGAGCAACCTGATCTAGTTGAAGATGTCCTTGCTCTCTGTAGGGGCTTTGGACTAGATGACCTTTAAAGGTTCCTTCCAACCCAAACCTTCCTATGACTCTATGCCATGCTGTGAACACCATGGATGGGGTACAGCACTCTGCTGCAGGTGTCCAGCTCTCCATCTGCCCTCCAGTAGATGGCTGTGGCTCCAGGCCAGTGAGTGGACAGGGACAACCTCAGCCACAGCGGGTGGAGATCTGTGACTCCCGTCAGCTGAAGAGGCCTTTCCCCAGGGTGTCTATCCATCTATTCACCTCATGCCCCTTCTGTCACTGGCACCTAGAAGGCTGAGCCTTGGATATAGGTACATGCAAAGGCTTTCCTGCAATTACGTGTACATCCAGAGCAAAGGTTGGGCCTTTTGTCTGCCACTGTCTGAGACTATTAGAGATACAGATGTTATCAGAGGTCTCTGCTAATGGATGGTGGTTTGTGATTTTCTGTTGGCTTCTGAAAGAGGCTTGAACCTATTTGACAGTCAAGTAGCTATGAGTGCCACACTGGTGTGTCTTTCTGTTCCCTGGAGCTGTGATACCTTGAAT
This sequence comes from Caprimulgus europaeus, assembly GCA_907165065.1. The sequence goes on from OU015525.1 coordinate 69,222,184, forward strand.
ATAAACTAACAAAGTCACACTACTTCTGCTTCTTATACTCAGATTGGCACCCTTTCTTGCAAAGCTGCACATGCTGTCTAATAAAAGCCTGAATGACCTTCATTAGGCTAAGATGTTTTTCTGCAGCAATGATGCTAGGGGAATTGCAGGCTCTTCTTTGCAGTTATAACACAGTAGAGTTCTGATGTGGGATAGGATGTGCTATAGGCCACCCAGTGTGCTATATGACCCTGGGCTCGCAGGCAGGGCACATCAGAGTGCAGCAAAAACAATATCATTTTTTTCACAGTCCATCTGACCTGCTGCCCTGGGTACCACATCAGCTGGCTTTGCCACCCGGCTAATTACAGAGTTACGTCTTCTCCTACATTTCCAATTACGCATAGAAGCATTGCAGAGAGGGTGCCATGGGAGCAGCCCACAGATGAGGAACAGGGGAGAAACAGGAGGTCAGCAGAACACATACTGCTGCCATGAGTTTCTGGCTCAGTCCTAGTGAGGCTGAGCAATTCATTTGCCCCATGTAGCCTGAGGGATGGCTTGTCACAGGGGAATGCTAACACCTAGAATACACGGCTGGGTTTATAAGCAGACAGATTTAAAGAAAATAAATCCTTTGAAGCAACTTGTCCAACACATTCTGAATTTATGTGTGTGTGTGTGAAGGTTGCTGGTTTCCCCTAGAGAGCCTGTTCTCTGCAGATTGATGTATCTGGAAAAGGAAAAGACTCCAATCCTAAAGATAGTTAGCTTTAATATTCAGGAGCTAAAATCTGCCCCCAGTCAAATCTGTGAGGCACTTTCAGTCTACTGAGGCTTCCCTGGTACAGTGTATCAGAGCATAAAATGTGAGGCCAGTGAATGCACAGGGTAGATCAATGTTCCTGATACTTCTCCCCGATGTCTGTAGGTGATCTCATCGCCCCACCTCATCCTTGTGCTTGTACAGACATGCCCGACACCTCGTAATGGAACTTGGGTCTTCCTGAGAGCAGAGAGGCTGGTAGGCATCCGGTGAGGGTGTGAGCTGTGAGGGTGAGATTTGCAGGCAGTGGCAGGTCAGGTCTCTTAGGTCTCATGTGCTCAACACATGGTTCATCCATTGGTTTCCAACTCTTGGTCTACTGAAGTGCCCAAACCTCATGTTGCTGCATCTCAGTCACATTAGGAGACCGTGTGCCACCCTCGTATGAGCCACTGAGAAAGCTTGGTGCTACAGCCCTCTCCCACACCTGCCTGGGTGACCATGGCCCCAGGCAGGGATGCCCCATCCATCCAGCAGCACAGCACAGTGCATCATGGCAGACCACAGCAGGCACCTCTGTGTCATGAGTGAGCGTGGCCCTGCTGCAGGTCTTCTGGCTGGGTTGAGCCCTGGATGCTGGCCCATGAATCAGGGAATGATTTTTCAAGCAGTATGTGAAAAGGAGCAGAGCTGCTGTTACAAAGGGTGGAAATGATGGAAAGGAAGCAATAATTCAGTGGTTTGACCCTGTGCTGAGTGTGAGTGGCTCCAACTGCTGGTGTTCAGAAATGAAGGATGAACAGCTTTTTTTTCACAGGTCAGAGTAATTGCAAAGAAAAGAGCTTTCCTGACAGCCTCAAGCAGGTGGGAAGGTGTTCACGCCTCGGCTGCTGGTCCCCTGCTATCACATCCAGCCGGGAGGCCCTGTCTGGAAGCCAGTCAGAGGGAAAGGACTTGAAAGCACTGGGTGTGTTTGCCTGGCAAGGAGAGCCAGCTCCCTGACTGTGCTGCAAGTGCTGTTCACGTGGAGTAATCGCACCCTTTCGTTTCCTCTTCTCACCACAAGGTCATCTCCAGGACTTGTCTCAAATGGAAGTTTTGCTTTCTCAGGTACAAATTTGTAGTTTTTAGTATGCTCAATCATACTTTTACCTATTTCTGTTTGCAATTTACCTGAAATGCTTTCACATGCTGCTTTCACAACACATATACTAAAACAGAAGATAGGAGGAAACAAATTTATCAGGAATCTGATCTGAAATCACCTTTGTCAAAATAAACAACTAGATCAACAGCATTGCCCACAGCAGTAAAAGATGTTAGATGGCTGTATTTGATGGAAAAGTGTTTTCATGTTTCAGCCACTCAACAGGGTGACTCCAATGTCAATAAAAACAGGCATTTAGAAAATACTTTCCTTCACTATGTTTGGAAGCAGATGTGCACACACATATATGGGTGTGTTTTGAATGTATGTGTGTGCCTCACTCCACCACTACTTAATTTTACTTCTGTCTTTCACCTGCATATTAACTCCTTGCCTCATTTTCTAATTAATCAGCCTTTGTGAATATGTTAATCATCTCTTCCAGGTCAGTTATGCAGATGTTGAACAGAACACATCCTAAAGAGGATTCCTCACTGTAAGTCTTTGTTGTATCTTCCTTCACCTAAGGACTATGAACTTACCAGTTAGACTGCTGAACCTTCTCTATGGCCATTAACTTTGTGGGTGAGGTATGGCAAAATAAATTCCTTTCTATAAGTACTTTTCCCACATGTCTTCTCTCAGCGTCCTGAGCCCTCTGAACCCTCCTGAGGCTGACGGAGCATAACAACAGAAACTTTTAAGGCAGCATTGGTCCTTTATGTTTCCCTGAAGACAGGGAGAACTGCACTTAAGTGCTTTGCTGGGTGAGGGCATAAAGTATGCTGCAGCTATGCATATAATTTGATTTCTTTAAAAATCTTGTATTGTGTACTGACAGCTACCCGTCTCAAACAAAGCCATTCTTTCATATGGTCAGCTCTTAAAGCTGCATGTAATAGCTATTGGAGGGGACCTTTTAAAAAAATTGTTTAAATCATCACAAAATCTTGTAGGACTTGTACAGTTTTGCAATGATACCTTCAAACTCTGCCTCAGCTGTATTTTTCACAAGAAAGTGAACTTAATTTGTATAATGAGATATATACTACAGGAATGCTTTTCTATCTTATTCTGTAACATTCTTTTTTCTTTAGATTTTTTGTTTGGTTTTGGCTACTGACAGATTGCCCAACGATTGTCACTAAATTGTCTATTAAAATGCATTGGTGTCTCTTCTGAATTGATGTACTCAATTCAGTACATTCAGCAGCATTTGGAAACAATTCAAATTGCATATATTTAATCTGACAACTTGTTGTCTGGTTTTCCACCTTTCTTCAATTCACTCTGGAGTACACCCAGAATAGTTCAGTGTCATCAGCAAATCTGGGAAATGATACTCAATTTCAGCTAATGGAGAACTGTTTATGGACATTGGTATATTCCAGCTTTCTTTTTAAAAAAGAAACCCAACAAACAAACAAACAAAAAACCAAAAACCCACATTCATGTAACAGGCAATTGAAAACAATACAGCTTAATTTTTAAGCCAGTGTTTAGGTGCTAATGACAAACTATGAAATCATGCCCTGCATAGGTCTGCTATCCTCTGTACCCATGGACCCTGGTCCCACCCAAAAGACCCAAATATTTCTTGAGTTGGGGCAATCTCCTGTGCTGATGAACAGTCTGCTGGGACTCCCTTGCTCCTGGGGCCTGGTTTTCCTGTTGCACAAAACACTTAAAGATTTCAAAACCAGCTTAAGAAACATTTATGTTGTTTTTCTAACTCTTAAACCAGTGGCCTAGGACTTTGCCTGTATTGCAAATACCAGAGCTGATTAAAAAGCTAAGGACTCTCCTGACACCATAAGGAACACTTTGTAATCCTGTTCTCAGGCAGGTGTTAGTTTCTCTTGAGCTATGAGAATTTATGATTACAAGGTAATGTTTTCTTTGTGGACCAAAAGCTATGTATTTTTTTACAGGAGTCAAAAGTTCCTTGGAGCCTTTTTGTATGCATTAGGTATGGTGTTTGTCACTATCAGCTTTACAGTGGTGGTACGTGTCATTGGCTGTGACAGGTCCCACTGCTGTACATGCACCTAACATCTTGCTGTGATTGCACAGATCTCTCTTTCTTCCTGCTGTATCGAGCCTTTTCTTCAAACAAGTTTATGTTTCTTTTCCTTGAGCTACCGCAGGGAGTCCACACAGGCTCGTTTGTTTTTTCAGTGTTGCTGGTAGTCTTCAAATTTCTTTTAGTGTTTCTTTTTACAAGTGGAAGTGCTAGATAGTAAGACCTAAGCTCTTGTTTTGATGCTAACAATTCCTGACTGAACAGTTTGCATTTTGACACACATAGCAACCCCTCTTTTTTAAGTATTCAAGGCCATGTACCTTCGGTGTTTGACTCTTAGATATTCTCTCTGAAGCTTGCACTGAAAATATGTGGAGCACATACTCAACTGAAGAGCACTTTTCTGGGGTCTACTTTTGAAAGGAAAAGGTATGAATACTCTCTGGTAGATGGAAAGAGTTCAGCACGTAGAGCAATATGCCTGAGCCACTGTGATACTAAAATTGATGCTACCTCCTTTCTTCTGTTTCTCTTAAGGTACTCAAGGCACAGTAATTTGTGTACATTGATTAATTAGTTACTGTGGAAGTTACTACTGTTCTCAAATGGACAACTAGCTATAACAAAAGACTAACAGATATCTGAAATATAGTCATGTAATAACCTATTCTTTTTGAAACAAGGAATAATTTTTTTGGTAATGAGTTCACTGGCAATCATGTTTCCTATCTACATGTAGAAATTGATGAAGAGCAGTTTTCTTGGCCATTTAATATCGTGAGGAAAACACTGGCAACATGTCTGTGCATTCATTTCAGAATTCCCCAACTCTGTTGTTGTTTGGAGATATATAGCGAGAGATATAGATATATATATAGATATATAAAAATGCTCCTCTTTGGTGATGCAGAGAAGTCTCTGCAGATGAAAAATGCTCCAGCCCAAGACTTCTACTCTGGTGATCCAGAAAAATACTTTTGTAGTTGTTCAGATATTGTGTCTTTGAGAAGAGATCTTCAGCTTTACCTCCACGTCCTCAGGTCACTTGTGGTGCAGATAGATTGGTCCTGAACACGTTACTGTAACAAAGTATTTTGGTATCTCCTGACTTGACTGAAGCAAAATGTATGTGCATGCTCAGTGAACTAATTGCCATCCTTATGATGGTTCTGGTGTGAAATGGAGGAGTGAGGACTCTTCTACAGATGGGTTTTTTCAGAGATAGCTGCCACGTGTTTGACAACACAGCAGGGAAGGTCGTCTTCAGCGTTTATCTGAAATCCCTTTCTAAATACACATTGTTGCTCATAGCTGACCTGGTAGAATGATCTCTCTTCCCTTCTGATGCAGTTAGCTGTCCTCAGAGAGGAAAAAGGAGACAGAAAATGGTGGGCAGTCTGGCCTTTCTATGCCTTGGATAGATACCCTGTAAAACCCTTGATAACTGCCTTCTGGGTGCTGCACAGACCCTGGGGCTCAGGGAATCTCCACGAGCTGCCTGCTGGAAGGTGGCAGGAGGCAGACCTTGCTCACCATTGCACCACCATTATTCCACCCATAAAATATCCGGCTTCCTTGGACCGTTCAGTGGGGGCTGCTCACAGACAACTAACCCAGCCAGTGCTGGCCATCGCCTCTCTTGGTCTCGGTGTCCTATGCACAGCAGCACCGTGGTTTCAGCAAGTGCTCAAGCACTGAGCCTCTAAGTTTTTCACCTTCAACTATCAAGAGCTGGTCATTCACTTATCTAATCTCAAACTTCTTTACTGAAACGTAATTCTGTTGAAACATGGCTTTTATGTTAGGCTCTTGTTTGAACTATTTTGTACTGCTTTGGGAAAGGCTGGGTCAGTCCTGTGTTGTTCTGCATTACGTTAGTGCTGTGCTGGTTGCCACACCCTGTTTTTTTTCTGAATAGGCAGGGACAAGGTGGTGGCAGGTCTTACAAAATCTAAATCTTGCATCTTCTTTGGCTTCCACTCCTGAGGACTAAATCACAGGGAGCACCCACAGGGAAGACATTTGGATCAGAAGTCCATCCTGTGCCATGTGTCTGTAGAGGCACAACTCTGAATCCTTTTTCAGCTGAAAACCATGTATGACATAAGGAGGGGGGGGGGGGGGGGGGAGAAAGGAAGAAAAAGAAAAAGCCCCCCCCAGATTTTCTCAGCTGTATATCAACCTCTGAGCTGTTTACTTACATGTAATAGATTGAGACCCGACTGTGGTGCAGCCATTGAACTTCATCTTAGGGTTAAAATGAAAGTTATTTTGATGAAAAATGTCTTTGACCCATCTACAGGCAAAGTCACTGCTGGCCTTTTTATCTTGTCTTCACATCCTGCTGAGACAGCAGTGTTGAAACTAGAAGTTGTTGAAATGAAAGGATTTGCTGTCTGTTTTGTCACTGTAAATGGGTTGTGGAAAGGAAACATTTGAGGATGGTGACTCTGAAAAGTCATCCCAGCATTAGTTTCTGATGCTGGAGTACCAGACATCTCTTAAAAATCAGCTCTCGTAGCCCTCAGAGATTACATTTATGGTAGACAGAGCCAATTTCAACTTCTGTGTGCTTTGCTAGCAATACAAATACTGATTTTCTGCAAACTTTTGTCTAATTTTTTTAAATAGGTTTGCAGGGAGCAAATAACTAATAAACTTAATATTATACAACAAGTTTAGCTGAATGTAACTATTTGCTGCTGGTTCTTCTCTTTCAGCTACATGAGCCATGGGAGTAAATCAAACCTGTTTTGAAGAAGAACACACTCCTAGCCCTTAGATGTACCGAAAAGCCTTTTAAATACAAAGTATACCTTGAGAATTACTTGAGAGCACAAGTAGCACAGACTAACACTATACTCAAGTAATGCAATGCAGACAGCTGAAGCTAACATAAGATTAGCAACTACCACTTGAACATCTGAGATCTTAGAACATGATGTACCTTGACTTCTTTAGGGTCATCTCTATCTGTTGAGCATTTTAAAGAACAGAGCTTCTTCATAAAGAAGGGAAGGCATATCTATTGTTCCTCCGAAGCAGCTGCTGTGTGTCATCAATTATACATTGAAGGCCAGTTTTGCAACTAGTGCAAACTCATATTAACCCCTTTAACATTGGTGAATAAAACAAGATCATTTGGATTTATCCCAGCAGGCTTTTCTTTTGTCCATTTCCACCAGATGAGCTAGTTCAGAGATGTGTGTAGAGACCTTAACTTTTAAAGATTAGCATGGCACAGTTGCCATGAAGGTAACCCTGCCAGGGTGCTGCCAGAGGGGTGGCTTAGCCTGGGCAGCAAACAGTACTCTTATGAGTACCCCACTGCTGTATTCCAGCCACACAAACTGCATTGTGTCATGGAAATACCCTCAACAGCATCAGGCACCAGTGATTTACCAGCTTATAAATACAAACCTACCACGATGCCATGTTAATAACAGCAGGCAGCTGAATTACGCTCAGCTTTGCGAGGAGAGTGAGCCAGACCAGCTGAGAAGGTAAGGATGTGAAACCAGGAGGAAATTGATTATGATGAAGATGAAATTGGTCAAATTCTTCCCCAAAAGTGGTTCTACTGATGATGTGAAAGATGGATTTCCTAAAATATGAAAGGAATGACTCGTTCTACCATCGTCAGTGGCTGAAGGCTAATGAGATTGAATTAGCAAAACTACTACCTTTATAATGCTCCAGTTGAAGGCTCTCCAGGGAAGGCACTGACTCATAAGACTACTGTTGCTCATCCTTTTCAGCCCAAGCAGGAGAACGACATGTGCAGAGGTATGACACACGCTGCGTTTGCATCGCGAGGGGGAGGTACCATTGTTTCAGATATTAACTTCAGTGTCAGGAACAAATTGATATGCTGATCAATTCCAGGATTTTGAATGTGAATGTTTGCATTAGTCAAACAGGCAGTCTTATTTTCCATGCATTTTCAATTTCTCATCTTATTTCCCACCTTTTTTTTTTAAAAAAAAAAAGGTCAAAAGTGGAGTTGAGCAAGGAACTTGGAGGGGAAGGGATTGATAATGAACCAAAAAATTGGAGGGGAAAATAATTCTCTTGCAGTTTCTTTTTGTTTGGTTTTTGTTATTGGTTTGGGGGGGTTTTGTTTATGGGTTTTGGTTTTATTTGGGGTTTTTTTTTACTTTAAAATGGAAGGGAAAAAAAGCACACTTGTTTGAATCCAAAGAAGGCTTTTTGTATGAAACTTGTCCTGTGAAGTTTTGGGGTTATTACACTATTTTGTAGACCTATTTTCAAAATTTATGTTGAAAAATGCTGTGGGTAGGTGAAAATGTTTTATTGAGAAAGTCAAGACAAACTGATTTAACTCTTTCCAGTCCTTCCCCTCACCCCCCTGTTTTTGGCAATAGGTGTTCATTTGATTTACTTTGGCTTTCTGGGTGGTTTTAGTAGAGATTTGTGTTTCTGGTCAATTTTATTACATATCCACATCAGTGCAACTGGTGTAATAAAGAAGGGAAAAATAAGGATCTATTTTCATAGCTCTCAGAACGATTTTCTAGAAACTTGTCCTTCTGCATCCTAGTTAATTGAAATTTCCTTCCCTTGACTCACTAGTTTCAAGAGTAAAACCAAAGGGCATCCTCTGGGTTTGGTTCCCATTTAGAAAAGTGTATGGTAGTCGCTTTCTGGGGGTGTATTTCCTAAAGATCTCTCTTGGCTTTTTTCAAATATGGTTGTCATTTTTTTGTTTCCTTTAAGCAACTGTTTTCTCATTGGTTTTATTTATTCAATTTAAACATACACACAAATAGGAGAATGTACGCTATAACCATGAAATGACCACATAGTCAAATTTCCCCTAGTACTGAAGTGCTTAATTTCTGATGCTCCTAAAGAAAAACAAACAAACAAAAAAAAAACCCCAAAAGTCCAATTAAAAAAATCCAAACCAAAACTAAAAAACAACAAAGACTTATCAACTTTTAAAAAAAAGGATGTATCCTCATATTCTTTTCCAGTTGAGGGACTATAGCTTGTCTTTCCCATGGTGATATATTACAGAAAGAAAGGTGATTCCTCAGGCAACTAGGTCAAATAGAGGACTTTAGTTAAAACATACTTGTTATAGAATCTTGTATACTTGTTATAGAATCTTGCTTTGGTTGGAAAAGAACTCTAAGATCATCAAGTCGAACTGTAAAATATAATTATTGCTTGGAAATGCGTTGAAATTGCAATAACACATCCTGTGATAAATTTTCAAACAGTTGTGCCACTGTGTATCTACACAGATTCTTGAAGTGCAAAAATAGATAAATCATGGGTAAAGAAATTGAAGTTTTTGCTGTCTGGTAATACCTGGCTTAGAAAAAGATGAGGCATGCAATAGTGTCTCTGTGTGTAGTAAATACTTATCTGCAGTTCTGTTTTAATTACTGGCACACATGAATTTGTTAAAAGAGCTTTTTGCCTCAGGGCATGTGCAGAAGCCTGGAATACAGAGGTACCTGCATACTTTCCCAGCTGATCTTCCACTAGATGGAAGGAAGATTGTGTCCATTGACCTTAGACAAAATCTAGGAATAGGTGTTCTGGACGTACATCACAGAAACATGAAGAATCAAGGGGACAAATGAAAGATCAGAACAAGACAATACAGCTTAGGGTGTGTTTCACAATGCCATGCCATAATACAAAAAACTACTACCCTTATTACAAAAAACCATAGTCCTACAGTCCATTACTCACTGCATTACACCTGCTTTCAAACAAGGGTCTCAACCCAGGGCTCTGTTGTGCCATGCCCTTCTTAGTCCTTTGCTGACATTTGGCTGCTGGAAACCAAATGCATATCTTTTTATAATTTTATACATCCATATTCTCTGAGCTAAAATATATTACCTTGAAAATGCTGGTGTTAGATTTTTATCTCTCTTTTGTGCTTGATTCTGGAAGATGTTCCTTAGTTCATCCAAGTCTACTATAAATCAGGTGTCATCTTAAAACTAACAGAAAATATTCTCATTCAGAGGGAAAATTTAGGTAAAAATACAATGGATGAAATATCACCCACTATTTCATTCACATTTTCAATTGATTCTTCCCAGTGATGACAAATGCACTATTATATACATTGCTTGCTGGGAGTCTCAATTTCTGAGTGTCATTTTTGGATTAAGTGTTCCTTTGGTAATCCATGTTTAGCTGTATTTTTATTATGAACCTGATGTCAAAAGAATGCAAGTCCCCAGCTAATGAAAACCTCCTGCTTTAAACTCTGCTTGCTAGAGAAACTGAAAGCAGCACAATACCAGTAGTACACTTTATTTACTGTTTACAATGTTTACACTGAAACTGTGTCAGAATCCACAAGGTCCTAGAACTAAAAGTAATTTTGTATTCAGAGCAAATGTTACAATTTTTACCCCTATATACGTCTCTCCATAGTGTGATGAAATGCTGTCTACTTACATATGACCCATTTGACTTAGGCCAATATGGACATGAAACCTTGTGACGAGAATACACACATTGCCTGTAGTGCTGCAAAAAAGTCCCTGCAGAGAACTGAAAGGAAACTGTAAAGCTGAGCTAATGTAACATGCTCTGCTTAATAAGGGGCTCTGCTGCTTGGGAGCAATGACATCTCTGCACTGCAGGGTCACTTTTATCCCCAGTCGGATCTTTAATAGCCAGGAGAATACATGTGCCTGCGTGGCATTGCAGTCAGCCTAGGAAATACTTCTGGATCTGACCTGATTCTGCATCCCATCCTGCTAGACACCCAGAGACACGTTCCCAATTTGCTTGGTCTGCTTTTGGCCGGTACATCTTCAGAGCCACCACAGCGTGCTGGGGGGCAGGGGGGGCCAATCCCACCCGCAGGTGCTGGGCAGCCAGCTCTGAGCTGGGCAAAGACCATGGGTCAACATCATCCTCCCAACTATCCCTCAGCACCCCTGGAGGTGGAGGCTCTGCAGCCTTTTTACTTCAGCAGCTTACAGGTTCACACTTCTTAGTGCCGGACGTTTGCTTTTAACACTTTGCCCCAGACGGCTTCTTGAACTTTTGGTAGGGTTTTTTTAACAGTAATAGGGAAAAAAGAAAAAAAAAACAAACCACCCAGGAAATATTTTCTTGGTGTTTTGCTTTTTATGACAACATTTACATTTTCTGTTGTAAATTCATGTTGAGAAGGTTCTGCAAATGAATATTGCTTTAAAGTGAACTCCTAACTTTTTCCATGAGGGAAAATAATATGTTTTACAAGATATTTTGCAGTCCTTTTCTTAAAATTTTCCCTAATTAAACCCAATATAACCAGTCTTTACTTTCTGTATTGCCACTTGCTATCCCCTGTAGAGAAAAAATGTGAATCAGGCTGAAGCACTTGTGAGGAGAAACAAAAAAGGATAGTGTCTCTCAGGGATAAGTTGTGCACTCACAAATTGGTACATTTGGGAACTTTCAAAAATGAAGTTTTAAATTATGTGATTTCCCACATCCCTTCTTCCGACAGTCTCTAATGATACGTTTTCAATAGCATTTTAAATTCAACCTATAGTATACCACAAAATGATAATTATAATTCTGAGGTTTTAAATTGCTTCCCAGAAAGATCCAGGGGGAAATTCCAGGCATATTGTGCTTATCTTTTTAAGGGTGAGCAGAGGACAGCAATTTGATTTTGCAGCAGCTCTTGACATTTTCAGTTGTTTTTGTGTTGGGATATGTTTCTGAAAAACTGAACTGTAGCAGGGAAGGTATTCCTCTTTGGTATGCTCGGAGTCAAAGGCAGATTTTGACCCTAGATTATCATGATTAAGGAATTTTAGAGACTTCCTTTGGACTTTCCTTTAAGAATTGGACATCGTGATGGCAGACTGAATGCCAGCAGTTTGGGCCGGTTCCTTGTACTATGGGAATAGGTTTTAAAGCCTTCCTAGCTACAGTTGGACTTATTTAAGTGCATGCATTAAATAGCTGCAATAGGATTGTATTCACAAAAATCTTCTGTGGACATAGGGAAGGCAAGATGGGCAACATTCACTTCTGTATTATATTATTTTGTGTGTATGTAAAACAAGGGTAAGAATACTAGCAATTCTCTGTGTTCACTCATAGATGGCACTAGAAATTCTTGGAATTCCTTTCTTTAGAAAGTAAGTAAAATCATTTTTACTTTTCCACCAACAGGTGGAACCAGCAATGTCTTTGTTACCTAGGGACTGACAAAAGGAGCAATGCTTTCCTCTTCCTAGTTTCATTTAATTAAAAAGCAAGATGCAAACAAATAATCCCCCATCCCAATTTTCCCACCAACACCTCTCAAAGAGCCACCCTCTCTCCTAAACTGTACAAACAGTATTGATTTTATTTCTATATACAGCCAGAGGTTAGCCAAGGCAGAAGAAAAAATCATTGTGATTTAGAAGACAGGATGCTGGTACTTTCCCTTTCCCACCTGAACAAGCTGGAGAGCCTGATAGCTTTCCTTTATCTCTCATTTTTATAAATCTAGCTTTCCATTTGAAAGCAAACTTTGTATGTGGTGCAGCACAGTGACCATGCTGCCTGCCAGCCGCTCTCAAGTGTTCGCTTCCTCCTTATCAGTATTCTTCAGATAATACTGAATGCATGAAAATTAGGGCAAATGGTCTAATTTCATCACATTTAAATTAGGTTACATTCACCTTTGATAGCTAAACTTAGATATTGGCCTCCTTAGTCTTCCAGCAAAGTCTTCCAGCATTTTTACTTTCTACACAATACAGATGTTGCTATTTTAATTAGAAATTATCAAGTATGCAGGGCTGATGGCCTCCTTGATTGATACTACTGGAATGATGCACTTCAGGAGCAGGTGAATGAGGCACTGTCCAAAATGAAAGGATGTACTGAGAGCCCCTGAAAGGGTGAATACATCTCTTATTAATGTACAGCAAGGACACTAGGATGAATAGGACTGTGTGTGTATATACTTGCCTTTTGATGGGCTAAATGAATTAGGCAGGCTCAAAGGTTTATCAGTTCCTTTTGGCTGAGTGAGTTTTTCTTTTGACAGAAAAAAGGAAGAGACTTAAAAGACATGAGCTCTATTTTTCTCACCTCACATTCCTCAGTTGCCTTTCAATGACAATATGTACATCTGTGTGTACACGTGAAAAAAAAAAAACACCCTGAAATTTGAAAAGTGAGAAAATAATTCTGCTTTGTAAGAACTAGCAGAGCAACTCAGCAAGCCTACACACTCTCAGATCCTCTGCAGCATGGAAAACAAACTCTTATCCAGCTGTGTTCACATTATGTAGCTTTGTGATGCTTAAACACCAAACACAGGGGCCTTATACACAGGAGAATTTACAGATTGCCCATGGCTCCTGGCTACATATCCTTTTCCATCTCCCAAGGGTCATGAATAGTAACAATGACAAGGCTTTTTTGCATTTTTCTGCCTCATTGTGCAGGCAGGGCACAGAGGGATTTCCCAAGTTACACTCCCCTAAGAAAGCATTGCAAACCCTGAAATGGCTCACTTGCATCTGCCTTGGCAAGCTCTCCTGCAGGGCCATACCTGGAGGAAATGCCTTCTGGCAGTGGGAACATTTCAGTCCACACCAAAACAGTTCAGGAGAGTCTTCTCATGGCAGTATTTCATTTTCAGCTGGCCCCCAACATGTGTATCCAGAGGGAAAAGAAAGTGGCAAAAAGAGCTTTTGTCAATATATCTTTGGCACAGATAAATGTTCAGTTTTATTTTTAAATAGTCTTCCTCCCTTTAGTAAGAATAATTTTTCTTGACAGCTTTTTTAAAAAACTGTTATCTGTGTTATCTTGACTTTTAGCATTATCCCAATGCCTGTAACACTCATTTGTCCATTTTTATTGCCTATAGTAAAAAGAAGAAAAGGAAAGAAGAGTGAATAATATTGAGAAGGAACTAGGAGTTTACTTCTTTCTAAGGACAGTAAAGCTGGTAGGTCAAAACATATCTATATACCCAACAAAAGGACCAATTCTGTACTATGGGCTAGAGTTTGTTAACTTTATGAAGCCAAATAGCATAATATTAGTTTGTTTGTGTGGGTTTTTTTTCTTTTTGTGTTAGCTTAATTTTTCTTCAGTTTGGACTTCTTTGCAGATCTCCTCCAGAACTTTGCCTTTTTGATAGTTAGAAACTTAATTTCCATCATGGTCATTTATGGCTACTTTATTCTCATTTTAACTCTTTTTAGCTGGCTCCCTCCTCTTGCAGTCTATTTTCTTTTCAATGTGGTGCACTGAGCTGCTGATGTCCATTTGTACTCTGAAGATGCATAGGATTATAAAGTGGTGTCTACCGTAATAACTTTAAAAAAGGTATTATTGTCACATAGAAGGAAAAAAAAAAAAGCTTGGAATGGTTAGGGGTTACATGGTGAGAAGGCACATCCTCAGGCAGCACATTGGTGCATCTCAGCACAAGTCTGTCTGGGCTGCTGGACACTCTAATGGACACTGCTCAGATGAACAATGCTCCTACACTAGCATACCACTCTTGTACTATCTTTTTCACAGTTGTATTAGCAATGCAACGTTTTCTTACAAGGATCACCTGAGAAGCAGTTTTCTGCTGTAAAGATTGGGTGGGCAAAGGCTACCTCATGCCATGAAAAAAAATTATATCAATGTCAATATATTTCCTGTTTTGTCTGTCTAAAAAGAGATCTGCAAATTTACCTCCAAAAAGTGAGACTATTTCATAGCCCAGAAAAGCCAGGTACCTGGTGGTTGACAAACTCATCTAAGGGGAAAATATTCAGGTTCAAGTCTCTCTACTTCACCCTTCTACAGTGTCAGATTTAAACCCATTTATTGTCATTAAGCAAATAACTACTTAGTGGTTCAAGTAGCATCCATTGGTCGCATTAGTTGTGCTCAGAAATCTCACCCTGAGTATGAATAACTGCTGTGAAATGTTTGCATTTGGAGGAATCATTGTGAATAACTGTGTTGTCAAAACAAGCTCTGCTGGTGCCTGACCAGCGACCAAGGAGCTCTTAGACAAATGCGTGCAGGCGCATGCGAGTGGTAGGGAAGTTAAGTGTCAGGTGTTGGTAAACACTTTCTCTTGTAAGTTGAGGAAAGCTGATTAAACACCTGAACCTACAGCTCATGGAGTACCCTCAGATTTCTCTGAAGTCAAGGATAAGTGAGAGCCACTTCGTGCTTCCCCTGGTGGGAGGACACCAGCCTGTGACAATTTATGGGTGCTCTTTGTACATACAAAAAAGGCTGCAGGACAGCAGCTGCAGGAAAACCTCCCGAAGGTCAAGAAGGGCCTGTGGTCATGCAGGCCTTTGGCCAGATCCACAATCATTCATTAGCCACAAATCCACCTGAAATCAGAGAAAGCCCTTCCTTGAGAACAAGATCATATCTCAGCTACTCAATATTATTGTCTTCACACTGACAATTATTTTTTTTCCCGTTGAAATGCCACAGTAAATAGTAATGCCAAGAAAAAAAACACTTCTGAATGAGGCAAGGGGAGAATGACTGAGCTTTTAATTTTATTTTTTGTTCACTGAACCTGAATTCAAAAGCTAAATGATTCTGGGGCAGAGAGTGTTTGTATTGTTGGCTGTTGTGTGCAGCATGTTTTGACATCGATTCATTAGTACTTACATGAAAGTATAAATTTCTGCATGCAATGTTTTAGAGACATACAGATTAAAATCACAGGCCTACTAGAATTAAAAAAAAATGCTGCAAATAATATTAAACTGAAAGACATTATAGGATTTTCAGCTTAATTCAGATTATTTCATTCTAGTTTGTACAAAATTTCCAACTTGTGTCTCCCTGCAGTAGAGAAGAAAAGCATATTCTGAAGAAGGCAATGCCCAGCTGGCACCATGACAGACAAGGTAAGTGACATACACTTCCCTAAACTCATTTCTCAGATTTTAATTCCAAGTTAACTGTACCCTTAAGAGAAACAAAAGTTCATTTGTTCCTGTGCTAACGCTGCTTAACAGCTATAATGCAGCTAGAACAAATATGTAACCGGACCTGCTATCTCGTAGGCATAAAAGAAACCCTGAGGTTATATAGTCCAAAGTCAAGCCGAGACATTGTCCTGAGTGTGTCTGTTACTGCCCTGGTAAACAGAAACCGAGACTTTTGATAACCAGGAATATTGCTAAAGTAATAAAAATTCATGGAAGCTGCATCCAAAGAGAATTTAGATACAGAATAATTAACAATGAAGTGATGATCTCAGCCAAGAAAGAAGTGCCAAGATTCATTCAAGTAATTTCAGAGGCTTTTTTCATGGTCATTAAAAAGACAGATAGGAGAAAAATTATCTTATCTTTTGTTTCTCCTCCCACTGCGCAAGAGAGTGATTGCCATTACCTTCTGAGCCGATTTGTCTGTAATTACATTCATTGGTAAAAAGATAAGACAGTGTAAGGTATAAAAAAAGAAATAACAAGCCAGATTTGTTGGTGCCGACTGTTCACAGCAATATCACAGGGAATTTGTGCATGAAGATCAAAGACTGGAAAGCCCTGGCAGCTGATTGCCAGGGAGGTAGGTACAACATCATGTCCCTGTAACAGCACTTATCTCGCCGTCGAGCCTGAGTCAAATTCTGCAGAACCACCCAGAAATTTTCAGGATTCTGAATCGACTGTGATTTTTAATTTTTCTTTATTTTTTTCAGATTGATCTGAAAACCACACTGTGAAAAGGACTCTGTGATTAGACCTGTGGAAGCTGAATGTGTGTGTGGGTGCTGCAAACTGCTCACAGTGGCTGTGGGCTGGAATACAAGAGTGGGTGAAGTTTTTGGTGCAGAGGAAAAAGCATTTAAAAAATGGCAAATAACTTAAATAGAGACTATACCACCTCTGAACATTTTTTTTGTTTGTTTCCTGAGAAATACCCTTCAGCTTTCTATTTTGTGAAATGTCTTATAGACTATGCTGCAAAATACTTTTTCATGGCTGAATCATATAAAGGTAAAATTAAATATGATAACACAAAAATTTAAAAAGTGGGTCACATGCGAGAGCTGAGGAGGCACAAAAGCACTGTGCAGTTGACAAGTCTTTTAACCAAAAAAAAGTCTCCTGACCCAGAATCAACATGTCTGAGTGCAGGAACAGAGGCAAGGCCTGATCTGGAGGGCAAAAAAATTAGATAAAGTCTGGGGCTGATCTACAGTCATTCCATTAAGAGGCTGTGGACAGTTTGGAGCTGAAATAAGGGTGGAAGTATTTAAGACTGAGATCAGTGTGAATGTGCTTCTTATTAAGGGCAGAAGATACAAGTATGGATAGACTTTAAATTTTTGATGGGACATATTGATTTAGAACTTGGATTTTTTTCTTATAAGATCATGATAATTCATGCTTGACAAACACTGCCTCATTCACAGTTAAATTCTGCCTTCAGTTTGAAAGAAATAGCAGTGACTTTCCAGCTGTTAAAAAATTCCTAAACAGAAGAGGGAAGAGAAGTGCTTGCAGCTTCTGAGGATTGTGTGTGTTTGTGAAACTCTAAGGCATTTCTATTTTAATGAGTGACAACTGGAATAGGAAAAACAAAATGTCTGTAAAGCATGACTACTGTGATTAGAGCATTTTCCAACTGCTTTTGTAATTCAAGGAAAAAAACAAAACAAAACTGAATAAACAAAGAAGTATCACATGGAATCAGTAACACATTAGACAGAGTAGCCTTGGTTCATTTAGCTCCCTGAATGACATGCACGACCATCTCTGGAGGGCTGGTGCTTGGAAGAGCTCTTCCTCTACAACTACCTGAAAAAGAGGGTGTAGAGAGGTGGGAGTCATTCTGTTCAGCAAATAACAAGTGATAGAACAAGAGGGCATGACCTCAAGTTGCACCAAGGGAAGTTTAGATTGGATATTGGGGAGAATTTCTTTACTGAAAGGGTTCTCAGGCATTGGAATGGGTTGACCGGGGCAGTGGTGGTGTCCTCATCCCTGGAGGGATTTAAAAGATGTGTATACATACTGCTTAGAGACTTGGTTTAGTTGGGTAGTGTTAGGTTAATGATTTGAGTGGATGATCTTAAAGGCCTTTTCCAATCTACTCAATTCTGTGATATACAACTTGTTTCTGACAGAAAAAATGAGCTTGATGCTCAGTGCGCAAAGCCCTGTGCAATGACAGGAAGCTCCTCTGGATGCAAAAGTCCAGACTAATTTTTGTCATGCATTAGGCTAAAAGGGACTAGCCCAAAATCCTCTCAGATGCCTTGTGGGCTGGAGACTGGCAACCACTGCATGTTCCCCAGGGCAGTGACAGACTGTGCAAGATGACATCAGGATGAACCTGTGCACATCCTGCTACGGAGTCATAAAATGTCTGCGGGTAGGCAGGAGCTCTGCCCTCAGGAGGCACGATGCTCCTGCAGCCCAGGTGGGACAGTGCCTGCAGGACACTGCTGTTCCACATGAAGCCTGAGTGCAGCTACCTTCAGAAAAGAAAGGCCACAGGGAACAAAAGGGAATAAAATATTAATTTAAATTGTATTTGATAAATTTTTAATTCAGCGAGACCAATGAATCAAAGGCCACAGCTACTTTCATTAGAAAATGGAATTACAATATTTTGTGAAATGAACCCAAAGCAGAGATTTTGAAGTGTGTGGTTCTGTGCTCTACTCCAGCAGCAATACCATGAGTCACTCCTTTCAGCGAATAATAGCTCCATGTTCCACTCCTTGGTGCTTTCACGTAATTTACATTAATTTATGAATGCAGCTCTCTTGTACTGGATAAGCTGCTTATCAAGGTGACATACAGCCATTGTAGCTTCGCACAGAACCTGTGACAATTAGAAGATTTTCTATTTTACCAATTTTCATTCTGGGAACACTAAATATGGCAAATCTACATAAAATATTGACCCATCTGTGAAAAGAAATGTGGTTCAGTTTGAAGAATAAGGCTTTCTTTGCACATGAAGAACATGACATCTTTTTTTTAACCAGTGTTTTGCAGGCCTAAGGTTAATGTGCAGTCTGAAATTGTTCCTACTGGCAAGGGGCTTATCAATGTACAATATTTTTTCCTTTAGAGCCAGGAGCAAATCATATATTTTCCTTCAAACTGTAAGTTATGCGTTGAAATAAATAAGTGGTCTCACCTCTCCCACAGTTTTAGGAAGAGAGAAAGCAGTAAGTTGGAAGGACTGATGTTCTAGTTGCAATTTTTTATTATTATTGTTTTTTTGCTATTTGACTAGCTAGAATCATGCAAGTTGGACAACCAGATTAAAACAGAATATATGATTTCTGTTGCATGCCAGCTGCACCAGAGACATTTTATTTATTCCAGTCTTAGATAGTTTAAAACTTCTATGCTGGAAAAAAAAGAACTTTTTTTAAAAAAAAGCAACCTGAAGACTTTTTGTTTGTCTTACACCAAAATCAGGGAAAAGGCTTTGATTATGCAGCTCCTACAGAAACCACCGAGGTGCATACGCTGACTGTGATAGTGAGAGGAAAGGACATTTGGGTCACAGTCTGAATATTCCGATGTACAATGGTGTTTTTTCCAAACCCCAAAAGATAGCATTTAGCCTTTTCTGCTATTAACAAAATCAGTAGGAACGTCATCCTCTAAATATGCCTCAGTTTTCTTAAAAACTAGAGTGAATAAATAGAGCATCCTGAAATTAACTCAAGCTGGGAGTTGCACGGTAGCGATGAAGGGCCGTGGGTGCAAGCCTCCGCACGCAAATCAGAGCAACAGTTCATGAAGTTTCCACAAACCTGAGGCTATCAGGTATGATCCTTCACTCTTTGTCCTACTCTGCACTGATGAACTTCCTACTTTATTTCATCTTGTGATTTGAACAAGAAATAATCATATGCAAACACCTGGTATCTTAGAGTCTGCCAAGCAAGTTGCTGTTGGCACACTCCTTGCAAAAGGCAGGTCCCTGGAAGCTGCCTCCTCCTTCACTTGTCCTCCCTTCCCTGCCTGCTAAAGCAGGGTGTCCTCATCAGCAGCCACTGCTCAGGCTGGGAACATTGGGCCACAGGTTGGAAGTGTGTTTTTTACAGCTTTAATCTCTTGTATTGTTTTTTGATGTCAGTGAGGGTGGAGAGAGGAACATTTAAGATTAGCACTCAAACATACTCAAGTGTCTCGTGGTTTGTTATTTATGGTTTTTGCTTTCTCAAGCTGCTATTCCATCATGTTTCCTTTTCTCTAGTACCTTTTGATGGGCTTCACTCAGGGTTTTGGGATATCTGCCTTGTTTCCTCATTCATCATTAAGCTCCACCGTAGCGGAGACTTTTGGCTGCTGTGCCTCCACAAGCCACCACCATCTGAGCAACACTAACTGTGGCACTTGATATTCAAGAAAAACATTATTTTTCTAAGGGTAATCTTTTGTTCTGCAGTTTTCTGGCTAAATAGTGTACTCAGTAATTGAAATGCACAGCACATCCAAGAGGCACGGAGATTTTTGAAAATGGAAAAAACACCTGGTTTTGTTCTTACACTACTGATTTATTTTGGTTACAATTGTGACTTCTAACTACCTTTTCCTATTGCTTTAAAGCTCTTTTGCAACTAGTACCATGATCAGACCTAAACTACAGGAAAGCTGCTGGCTACGTTTACAGATCCTGAGGGCTATCCTCTGTCAAAGCCTCTGGGCACTGATATCAAACCCAGCACCAGTCACTTTCCAGTAGGAGTTGAAAGTCTTGTGGATTCATTCTTGTGGACCTCAGCAGACCTCAGCAAATGGTTCATTATGCACCTCCCGTGGGCATAGTCTCTTCTCCTTTCCCCCACCCCTGCCTCCCAGGAAGGGTTTAAGAGCTGCCTAAGGACAAGACTTACAAGACTTAACCTCTCTCCAGGGCAGGGTGGTATCTGTGCCACTGACTGCCAGGAAGACTAGGTGATAATCTCTGTCTCTCTGGGGAACTTTCTGCCACCAGCAAGTCTGGAGCCATGCGATGCTCTGTGCCTGTGTGAGTAGAGGGTACCTGACACCAGGACACCCAAAAAAGACTACGTTTCAACACAACTGCCCATGCAGTTGGCTACCAGGCTATTAAGGATCTCCATTTAAATTTTTTAGAAACGTATGAGTAAATTTTCGATGTTTATTCCCTACCTTGATTTCTTTTCACATTCAGGCAGTCAGTGTGGGTTTTAGCTTTTATATCCCAGCTGGTAAGGGTTTTGTTTGCTGTTGCTGTTAATTCTACTGGATTGGAAAGCGCTTCTGTGGAGGACTCTGTCTGGATGAGCAGTGATGTTATTTATTAGTGCACACACATTTGCACACTGATCATGAAGGACAAGATTATTTCTGTCAAAGTTGGGAAAAGGGAGCATGAATGTCATTTGTTCAGGCAGACAGTAACCTTGAAAGTGCCAAGAGAGAATGAAGTTGCCTTGCTGGTTGGGGAATGCTAGGGAAATTTACTGTATTGAGCAAAAGTGAGCAGTATTTAGTGAATATTAATGTAGAGGAGGAGAAATCTCTATTTTAAGGCCACATTCTGGTTGTATAATACCTCTGTTTTCAGAGCATCATCCTCTGCTACAAATAGTTAGCATACGTATACTCCTTTTATGTAAACACAGTCACTATGATGGATGTAAGAGTTTTTTATCCAGGCATATATTTGCATGACTATTATAAATATGTGTGCTCAGTATTTATGGTATTCTACATGTGTCTATGGATATTATTGAACCTATGTGTACACTACATCATTACTAGTTTGCAAATTATTTGTATTATAAATCCATAATAGAATAAGATTTTTGTAGTAGTTCACATATTAACGGGAAAATTCTACCCATTAGGAGTAGAATAAGTCTCCTGCCCATTTAACAGCAAGGTGGTACTTGGAGCACAGCTGCAGATGCAAGACATTTCATTATTTTGCATCTCTTTGTAGTTTGTCAAAACTTTTTCAAAGGCACATTTTTTTCTCTAAAGGTGTTGATTCAGCTAAGCTGAAAACTCCTGGTTGAATTGAAACAATTTGTTTTCACAAACTTGAAGGATTTTTTTTTTTTTTTTTTTAGCCTGGCAGAAAAGCAGGGGGTTTGATGAAATTGGAATGGATTATGTCAAGTTTACATTTCCTATAGAATGACAAAATCGTGTAACTTTTGAGTTTCATTCCATTTACTTAATCAGAATGAAGTGTAATTTTTATTCAGTCCCACAGGGAATACCAGCATTTCTATTTTTTTGTCCTGATTCTAACCAAGCAAACAGAACCTGGAGAAACAAGAATTTCCTAATGGTGTGAGAAGTGAGTTTCACTGACCCTAATTCTCATATATTGAGTTTTAATTTGATGAAAACCTGATTAATGTTTCTCTGTTTCTGGTTTTGCAACCAGTGGAGTGAATGCTGCACTCTCATCAATGTCCTTTGACACTAAATGAGTGTAGAATGAGACTGACTCAGAAAGGAAGTAGATGCATGCTATGAACTCTTCAGGGCAGAGGAGAAGCAGGCCTAAAGAGTTACACCCAGATTCATAAATGAATTATCCATACTGGATCAAAATGCCAGAATTCGGGAATTCCTGCTCCTTTCTCTCTTCTCAGGCCTCAAGGCAGCCATCCATACAGTTGGGGAATTGCTGGCAGCTGGCTGCAGAGGCTCACTTGTAAGAATATAAAAGAGCTTGCCTGGATTTTTTTTCCTCTCCTAATTAGGTGATTTGTGACTATACTCTTATCAGCGACCTTGTTAATGCATCTGTAACCATCCTCATTAGCTTCTGAGTTATCCTTGGGATTTGCCTAATGAGAGTATGCACTATCAGGACATCAGATGCATTGCACACTAGCCCTTACTGGCAATGTATTTTCCAGAGACAATATAGTTTATATGGGACTGACTGGGAGAGGAGAAATGGGCTACAGAAAAAGGACACATTCATTGATTCCTATAACATATTTTCCAATACGTTAATTCACCAGTAAACCTGAATGGTGACAAGTCAGGGTGTTTTGGTGCCCTCCATGCTGAAAAGAAGGTCCTGGTGCTGGTCAGAGTAACTGTGCAGGCAAGCAAGAGGGATGAGCTACAGCTGGGAAGTGTTTTCTGCACATTGCAAATGCTATTATGGCAGTAATTATTTTAAGACTTATGTTTTGGTCTATCTATTATTTTGAACTGTCAGCTTTCAAGAATTGCCAGAAGAAAAAAAAAGGCTCTAATTTCATTATAGAAAATAGCTGGAAAATGAGCCACAAAATATCATGAGCCATGAAGTATTTATTTTGATTCCTTAAAGTGGAACAGAAATTAGAATTCTAAAGGCTATTTGATGAGAACGAGAAAGACCTGAGGAAAACCGAATCACATACAAGAGAGAAAGTGAGTCTTCTTTGAGCTGATCTCTCCTGCAGTCCTCAGTATCCATGCAAATGATGGATATAATGCTGCAAGATCCATTTTACACAAGTGCAAAAGATGCCACAAGGTATAAGCTTGCAGAGAAACTCTCTGTGTTACCCATGCACAGCATTTTCCATGCTTGCAGCCCAAGCTGGGATTAAAATTTGCAATGAACTGATCTAGTGTAGGTCTAATTAGTATCTTGTTGGCACAAAGCCTTCTTGCGACATGCAAAGGCTTTTAGTCTGGGTTTGGTGACACTTTAATTTGGAGGCACTGCCTTGAGGTGAGCTCTTGCTCATGTGCTTACAGAGTACCACATCAACATACCCTCAGCTATACAATGTGTTGTGCTTGGCTGTCAAACTAATCTTGGATGTTTCTCACCAGCAGTGTGTTACCCTGGTCCTTGACCATCTTCTCCAAGCCTTTCTTGTGGCCTCACCTTGGGAAAGCAGGAAGTGACGCCTACTCTACAGCAGGAAGTCCACAGGCAGTGACAAGGTCACCACTGAATGCTGGACACATTGTCTTCTCCTGGGCACCTGTCCTGGTTTCACCAGGATAGAGCTAATTTTCTTCTTAGCAGCTAGAATAGCACTGTGTTTTGGTTTCAGTATGGAATTTGTTATGAGAAGAAATGTTGATAACACACTAATGTTTTCAGTTGTTGTTGGAAGATGAAGGACTTTTCAACTTCCCCATGTTTTGCTAGTTTACAGGTGCAAAGGACTGGGGGAGGGGCCATAATAAAATTAGCAAACTCAAATTAGCATTTGGATACACCGATGGGATATTCCGTATCATATAATGTTGTCTTCAGTATATAAATGAAGGTGGGCCAGAAAGCTGGAGATTTCTTGGGGATCACTTGGGTTCTCTCTCTCTCTTCTGGGATTGTGGTTTTGGTTTCGGGATTGTCTCTGCTCTGAGATCGCTAGCCAGGGACCAGGCTGGGCATCGGTCAGCAGGTGGTAAGCAATTGCACTGTGCATCTTTTTTTGGTATATTGTATTATTACTGCTACTATCAGTATTATTTTAATTATTATTTTATTTTATTTATTTTTTTTTAATTCTTTTTTTTTAAATCTCAGCCCACACATTTTCTCACTTTTACCCTTCTCATTTTCTCCCCCATCCTACTGGAGTTGAGTGAGAGAGCAGCCATTTAGTGTTTGGCTGACTGTCAGGTTAAAACCACCACAGCACCATTCTCAAAATGCTAAACTGTTTGACTTGTCACATGGCTCACTATGGAGATGACGTTTCTGTTAATGACAGCTTTTGCTGTTTGCTTTAAAGCTGATAAAACTGTTGTTCTCCATGAGTCCTATATGGGCATTGTTGCTAATATAGCTAGGCCACTTCTACTCCATCATGTTTATTGAACACAAACTCTAATTGTATGAATCCTCGCTTGTGCCAAGCAGCAGGTCTTCACACCACCAAGGCACATTGGGAGGAGGGGAGCTCTTCTGTATCAGTGGACAAGGTTAAAAGAGATGG
Source organism: Caprimulgus europaeus (assembly GCA_907165065.1). Next base: position 69,247,004 of record OU015525.1, read on the forward strand.
CAAGGCAACCCAGCCCTGAATTAATGAATGTGTGCTTGATTGCTTGATGTGCTGCCAAGTTACTCCCAGACTGGAGCACAAGCAAGGCCTGGAATGGGCACGTGTCACTGAAAGAAGCTCAGTTGCAAGCTGAGGACTGTAGAGGGGTAAGAAAAAAAAAATTCTCCCTGGATGTGTCTCTCATTTTCCCTCTCTTTTTGTCTTCCCTTCCACAAGGAACTGGCAACCACCAGCAGAAATGGCACCCCACACTTTACACAGAGCCCTGAAAGTGGACAAAATGCCACTGTATGCTTCGGTATTCCCATTCTTACCATGCAAACTGATTTACTTCTTTTGCTTTGGGTAGCTTCATGTTCAGTTTGTCCCAGGAGAGAAAGTTAAGGCTTGCATTATGAATACATTAGTTGAATCCTTCTCTCTCTTTGTGTCAGTTTTCTCTCTTCGTCATCAGCTTCTCCCACCCTTTCCAGAACTGAACTCTAAATATATTCTCATTTAGCATTCAAAAACTTTCATTCTGGAAATGTTGAGGCTATTTTCCCTCCATCTGGAGTTCCTGAACAGATGTGCTTCAAGGGTTGGACTATGTTTCAAGTAATACATCCCCATTCTGGGACTGAGGATTGCAGGAAGCAGTACTCTTACCCTGACTTGCGGAAATGGCTTGCTTCAGATCTTGCATTCAGAACTCGGAAGGCAAGAAGGGAAAATCTGCTATCTGCTTTTCCCCCAAGCTGGAGTGTGAGGAGCAGGCAGAAAAGTAAATTACATCAAGTATGAACAAACAAGGAGCAGGACCACCACATGCATCCCAGAGGTACAGTCAGTTCCTTATATACAGTCTGCTTGCTGAGGCGTTATGGACAAGCCCGGGTGCAGCCAGCAAGTTTGGTGTTGGCAGCCTTGTATGGTACCTCCAGAGGGAAAGCTGGAGGACTAAACATACTGTTAGGGTGTACCAAATGCTAGTTACTAGTGCGTCAACCATATGACCACACTTCATTCAGCTTCTCTGTTTGTCTGTAGTGGGCAGTTTACAAGCTAAGTGGGAACTGGTTGTCTGTTGAGACTTCATATGCAGAGTAGAAAAAAGACCCCAAAGTGCTCCAGGATCCATATTCTGTGTCATGCTTAAGTTGGATTTTGGTTGTTCTGTGTCTTTTACAACCTGGATTAGAGGCATTTACAATTGTATAATTGTATATTTCCCCTGTTAGTCTCTACGCTCCTGTCTTCCACAAGCTATAGGGAGAGGAGGAGGAGAAGCAACAAAACTGCAGCAGCGTTGAGGAGCACAGCAATCTCGGTGCCAGCAGGCAGAGAGGGGCCGACATCCAGAGAGAGCAATTTAACTGTGCTGAGCCAGGGGCTCGCTTCAGCTGAACAGAGACAGATATGAACTTTGCTTCCCAATAAGTGTCTTTATGTTATGCTTTCACAGCAGCTAAATAAGGGTACTCTGGCAGAACCATTAAAGCTAAGGAGGTTTATGACTTTCAGCAGAATCACACAGAGCTTTGGCTGAAAAAATGTCCTTTGGCTGTGATCTTAAAATCAGCTGAATACATGAGAAGAGATACATTCTTTTTTTCTTTTTTTTTTTTTAAATGTATTGTGGAATTTACAAACAGAGGCACTCAGCCAGCTTTGGGGCTAAATCCTATCATAAGAAGTAGAATGTGGTACTCAGATAAACAGCTTAAAGAACTCTAGTTATCTTGCCTGGAAGGTGTTAATAAGGATTCTCTACATCATTTCAAACTGAAATGATATAACTCTATGGTGTCAGTATAATACTGAGTGCAGCCAAAAGAAGACCTGGAAAAGAACACTAATTTAAAGTGATCAAAGACTGTAGTAGAAACGCTTATTAAAACAGGACCACATTTGCTTTAGCCAGTGCAGCAGTAATGAAGCCAGAGGATTCTGCTTGCTTGATTTTTTCTACTCTTTATCTGCTGCGAAGGAGCTTGTAGGGGAGTTGGGACATACAACATCATTGTAGTGATTTTAAAAAATTGTTATTTGATAGAGTAGCTCAGATATAATTCTGTTTACATGCCCTCTGTTCTTTTGGTACAGCTGTGTATGCCAACCTATTGAAATTTTATGGGAGCTGTGTGTGCATGTCTGTTGCCTCCATTGCTTTCATCAAACAAGATGAGTTTGACCAATGATAAAAATATTGCTCAGACTATGGCAAAGCAAAACTACACCCCAAACAAAGCAATATGCTCATGATCTTAAATCTGGGAATCTTTTCACTGGATATGTAAAATTGGCATGTAATTTGTAAAGATTATTGCATCTTCACCAAAAATACAGGATTCTCAAACCATGCTTTTAAGTCCTATCAGGAATTATGAGAATATAACATGCATGCAGAATTTTTTTCTAGCAATTGTTGCAATTTAATTTCTAAGAAAAAGATTATTTTTTTTTCTGGACATATTATTTTTCTTATTTAAGAGAAAAAAAGACATATTAGTGGTACTTCATTTCTCCACACTCCTATCTTCTAAAAAACCCACTAATACTTATCTCTCAGTATTTCCTCAAACAACTAAGTTAGGCAGTGTTCAATAGCTTTCTCTTTTTTAGTTAATTCCCCATGATTTAGACAATGCATAGTCTGACAGTGCCTTGGACTTTTTACAGCACTCCTCATCAGAGGATCCCAGAGCTCTTTACTAGAAAGTCTAAATACAACTTCAAGTTACCTTGAGTAAAGAAAGGGAAAGTAAGAAAAATTGTGTATCTACCTGGCCAAGATCAGGAAGCCAAACAGCCTGTTCATTTCTGTTCTGCAGACTTCAGCCGTTCTACTCTGCACACTCAGTGACACTCTCTTCTCATGAGTACTTTATCTTCTTTTATGATTCCCATTCATAGTGTTTTTTGATCTAGTCAATCCATCTTTTGCACATGGAGCCAAATTATGTTCTGGAGAGCTTCTAACATACATCTGCCTCTACAGTCTGATGAATCAGACTTTGAGATTTTGAGTGAGAAGTTATGCAGTCCAAGCTGCCACTGCATGGAGCTGCTAACTGGACTTTCCATCTCTTGCAATATATACTACAAACAGGAGTCACAGTCATTTGGTATTTTCTTCACAAAGTTTATTAGTTTGATAAATTAGTTAGATATAGAGAATGGTAAACCAGCAAACCTTAAGGAGATGTATTCATAATAATTAGTCAGTTGAGAGAATCAGATCAGAAACAGGTGTGGACTCTTTGTACCTATCCAGTAGAAATGCAAGAACCACAAGTCTGTGAACACCATGTTATATGTGCACCTTGAACCCGGGCCTCAGAGCTGAGCTTGGGTCTCCTGTCTGGTGTGATATTAACCTTCTGACCAGCACAGGTCTGGAAACATCCCTCAGGGACATACAAGTTACAGGCTGGAGAAATTTCTCTCTTCTGAAGCATTGAGTCCTGTAGGCCACCAGCAGTCCTGCCAGGCACTGAGGCTCATCCTCAGTGTAGAAGTAAAAGGCAGGTTTGGCAATGCCAGCTCACTGCAGCCTGGTTGTGGCTGTAGTGTCTCTTCTCACAAGTTCATTGATAAAGCATTTGTAAATTAAATTGGAGTCTTAAGCACTAATGCACCCTAAAACTGAAACTGGCTTTTGAGTTGGAGACCACTGTACTGGGATGCAATAGGACACAGAAGTCAAATCCATGACCAGCCTGTCTGCAATTACTAATGGCCTAATCCAGGGCCCAAACAAGAAAAGCGGAAGGCTTTCCCTGCCCCCCGCCCCACAAATCCAGATCAAGAGTGGAATTAGAGTATGTAGTGATAACCAGGAGTCCATATTTATCAGGGCAAAGCAGAAATAATTCTGAGGATACCGAGCTATGTGTGGCAAGCCACTGTGTGTTGGTGAGTCAAGGTGGGTAGTTGTTTCAGCTCAGTATCAAAAAAGTAGTGAAAGCTGATTTATTTGTCAGGTAACAGAAAACTGCTGGATATGGGACTGTAGCCTCTGCCTAGTTTCATAGCTGTGCCCTCTTTTTATTAGAATTATGTGATAGATTAACATTTTAAGAATTCACAGAGGAATAATTAAGATGCTAATGTTGTTGGTAATAATCTGCATAAAAACTTTGTAACAAGCTTGGTGGTTTAACCTGGCCAGAACAATTAACACCTCTCATAGAAGCAGTTCCTTCTCTTCAGGAAAAGATATTCCTAATATCAGTCCCACAACAAATAGCTCATTATTAGTAAAATTTCAGTCGAAGGGCAGCTGTGTTGTGTTTTATAGCCATCTTCACTGGAGAGCATGTGGAAGAAGAAGAGCTATTTCAGAAGGAAAGAGGAAACTCAAAGGACATAGAGTTTGACTTCTAACATCTACGCACAAGGAGGAAAATAGATGTGCTTGGGAATATGAGCTGGAGAGAAAGGAAAAAAATTCCAACAATATATTTCACTAGGATTAAGTAATGTTGTCCCAAGAGCTCACTCAAGAGTAGAGAGTTGTACGTGTTATAAAGAAACAAAATGTGTTTCTTCGCTATAAGCACTCTGCTCCGGGAGGAGGATTGGACTAGTTGATGTTTCGAGGTCCCTTCCAATCCCTCACATTCTGTGATCCTGTGATTCTTGTAACATCCAATGTAATGTACTTACTCGCTATGCAGAGGGAAATGTTAAAAGCAGTGACAAGCTGCTGTTGAACAGTTGCTGTTCACTCCCCCCCAAAGCAGATTAGTATCTCCAACCTAATTTTGTAAATCAAAATCATTCAAGCACAGTCCTGACTACATTTACTCGTACCTCTTAATGCTAATCCAGCCAAGCCTCTGACCTCCTTCAGGCTTATAGAGAGGGGAGGTCCCTAGGGATAAACTGTAGTAACTGCAAATGAGACATACTTGAAAATCTCAGAGGGAAAGCTTTGCATCCATGCAAACCTCTTTATAATGATAGGTGTTGGTTTCCTACTTGATACAGGTTTATGTTAAAAATTTACATACTTAGATACTGTAAATATAAATCAGTACCTGAGTGCTCATTTAAGAAAAAGTAAACCACTGCAGATATTCCACTGGGAAGGCTAGAGTGCATTTTTCAAGATCCCTAAAGCCAAGAATTTCTCACCTGCTTCATTTAAGAGTTAATAGATATTTGCTTTTGCTCTAGTAGGTAGAGGCGTTAAATAGGGAGTTGGGACTTCACCTTGCAGCACTCAAGGGGCTTCTGCATATGTTGCACATAATAATCTTAAATTCAGTACTTTGTAGTGTTGTTTTCTGTTGTTTTCTGGCTATACCTTGCCTTGATTGAGACATAGCTACCTTTGCAAATGGCACTTTGGGCTCCATGCCAGGGAACAGTAATGGCAATGACAGGTTTCATTGCAAAGACACAGTAAGGTTAATCAAAAAGCAGATGATGAGATCCCAAACCCTTTTTAAGCTAAGTTGTGTAAATAGTGGTATAAGGCTGCTGAATGGCTGTTTTGCATTACGGCTATTAATGACAATGAAGGTCAGTAAGGAAGAATAAGCTGATATTCTCCATACAGTGTGTCCTAGAGATTGCTGCTTTGTTACAGCAATGCAGTACAATGTCCTATCTCTTTTCCCCTTACTGCTTTGTTAAATTGAGCTTCAATGGTTGAAAACATTTAGTAAAAAAACTTGCAGTGTGCATTTGGTGTAGGTGGCAAGGTGTTGCCAGCAAGGCAGGGAGCAGTATTATCTGATGAAAGCCTTGTTAAAAACACAGTTAGAAGAGGGCAGGGGCTGCCCTGCATGGGACACAGCCAGTTCCAGCCATCTCTGTAATGGACGCACTGCAGAACCCAGCTGAGCCCATCAGCCATGGGTGGGCACATTGGGGATAGTACAAACCCTTGAGCTGCTTGGGGTGGGACACAGAGGAATCGGGTGTGAAGAACTGAAGTTAAGCCTGGGAAAAAGTGGGGATGGGGGAAGCAAAAAAGAGTTGGGTTGTTTGGGTTTTTTTCTTTTGTTTCTCTCTATCCAAAGCTATTTTAATTGGCAAAAATTAAATTAATTATCCCCAAGTCGAGCCTGCTTTGCCTGTGTCGGTAGCTAATAAGCAATCTCCTTGTCTTTATCTCAACCCACAAGCTTTTTCATCCTATTTTGTCCCCCTGTCGAGGAGGGGGAGTGAGAGAGCAGCTGGGTGGGTGACTGACTGCTGGCCAAAGTTAACACAACTGAGTATCTAAGAAGTTAATTTACTGGGTCCTTTCTCCTTCCAGTCCTACATCTGACATCAGTTGCCTCCCCACACTGTACTTCATGCTTTACTCTTATCCCACTGCCAGTTTTTCAGCACCACTGCCTCTGAGCTAGGAGGAGCTGGATTTCTCAGAACTGTATGGAGAGGAGGAATAACTTGGTCTGCCTGTGACAAGGGTGGGATTTAGGAAGGACCTGCTGAAACCTAACATATGGAATATAATGGGGCAGAGACAAAGTGATACAGTATGCATATCAGCTAGGGAAGAGGTTTTCTGTGTGGCTGCCACAAATGCAAGTGCCTGCTATCAGGTGGCTTCAGGTTCATGTTTCTATTTACTGGCTGTGTAGTAGAGGTACAGTCAATTGTCTAGACACAGTATTTTGTGTCTAAACACTTATTAGAGTAGGGGTTCCTATATGTGTTTAGAAAAATGTGGGGGAAGGAGAATAATTTTGATTCAGCTGCTTATCTGCTTGGTATTATTACAAAAAATAATTGGTATCACCAAAAATCATTTTTACAGTTCAACATATTATTGTCATACAGACCTATCCAGTTTTTATGTATGGTATTCCTGGGTTCATTTATTCCATGTGACAATAGGTTTGCACATGTTACAGCTATTCTTTATTTTTTTCTGAAAGGTTTTCATTATTAGTAATAGCTTCCTGTAAGGTATCATGTTTCTGTGTGCTACTTTTTCAAGTGCACTTGCCAGTACATCATTTATCAATATAAGAAAATCAAGACATGCTCTGAGATAATTATACTAAGTAAATGACAAACCTATTTTCCAAAGAAGACCTTTTTGGAAAGAGTTTATTGCTGGAAATTTGGAAATAGGTTTTCATGTACAAGCTGTTAGCTGCTTTTCATCTCCTCCCACTGATTTGCTTCGACAAACATTGCAGACTTCCTGCTGCAGAGAAAACTGGGAAACAGTTTCTATAGCCAGGGAGTTTATTGTTTTGGTTTTGAGAAGACAGTTGCTCTTTGAGTGGAATCTGCTTGCCAGAATCAGCTACTGACCACCAACATTTATTTTTATGGTATATTTTAAGAAGGCTCTCGTCAGAAATGAATGACTGTATAAGGCAAATTTTTTATATGTGGAGGGCAACATCAGGATTTATTCATCCAGGAAGCGAGGAGGGAGTAGGACAAAGCTTGGATCAATATTTGCCTCAAGGGATGATTAAGTTTGTTATTAGACAGAGAGGGTAGTTTATGTATTGAGTTTATATCTACTAAATCCAAAAAGGGGTGAGGCACATCTGTCAGTGTGTGAGCACCAAGATTATTTCCTTGTGAGCAAAAACAATTTATGATTAAAAGTTAGTGACAAATAAATCACAAAGCTGACCAGATGGTTAGGCTAGGCAGGTAACTAACTGAATTGAGCCATGTTCAATGCTGTATCCTACCAAATTAATTTGGCAAATACTATAAAAATACCATCTCTTACAAATAATCTGGCACTGTAAAGTGCTTTCACCTGTGACTGAGTTGTAAACATTTTCTTCTCCACCTACATCTGTGGAGCTACTGAACCTTCACTGAAGTGGATGGTGTCTCACCCAACACAGTCTTTCCCACTCCTGTTTGGGAATACTTTGTTTAGCATTAGACCTCTGTGCCCTGCAGCTAAGGGTCTCTGCCACAGAGCTGGAGTCTACAGAAGTGTAGCATAAGATGTGCGCCGGCTTTTTTGCACAGGTAAAATCACAGACAGGTGAACGTCTGTTAGTCACACACGCTGCCTTCCATTCTGCCACCTACCACAAATGCAAACGTCTGTAACACTTAGTAGACTAATCTGAGACCAAAAAAAAAGAGGGGGCAGGGGGATGCTGGAGAGTAAATTAGAATGTACTTATTGAGGAAACTCAAAGCCTTGATGAAGCCGATAGACCAAAGTCAATTGATGCAGATTGTTCTTCCAATATACTGTATAGATGTGAATTCTAGCCATTGTATGAGGTAGAACATACTTGGCAAAACACCTTTATTCATTCTTTTCAAAACTGATGCATTATGAATAATCGTGTCATCCTGATTCCTATTCCAATTTTAGCAATGATTATTTGAGATGATTACTTGAGACATTTTTATTTACTGACTTTTTTTTAAGAATCTTCTAGCAGACAGACATCTATCAGCAGTGCTCTATGATCTTTCCTCAGAGCTTAAAGATGAGCTAGAAGACTTTCTGAGGTTCTTACGAGTGTTGCAGTGCTGTGGTAGGATCATAATTTTACAACAGAAGAGTTCCTAGTATACCAGATCAATTCAGAAACATAAAACACAAGTTGCCTTTCAATTAAAATGCCTAAACTGTCAAGGGTACAACTTGATGTCTCACCACACTGGAATGCCCAGCCCCACTTTTGGAGCTAACGAGGAGTCCAGCCGATTTGCACAACTTCTCACAGTCCAGTGAGGCTGAGACTTCAGATACACATTCAGATGGCACCTGTGTCAGCCAAACCACCATGCCCAGCTGGACGTGCCTCCCTGGCCTGTGACAAACAGCAGCAAAACCTATTAAATCATCATAGCTTAACTGAATCTGAACCCTGTTTCTATTCAGAATAGCCCATAGGTTCAAAAGCTTATAGCAATTTCACTCTCTGTGTGGTTAAATAAAGAAAAACAGGGAAGTTTAAAAGTTGCCCTACCCTTCATGTATCCTATGTCACCTTCTAATAGTCTGGAAAACCTTAAAAATCACAAGCAGCATGCCAGTATGACCACTTTAACAGGCATTAATGTTGCTCACTAAATGTAATTTCCATCCCAAGAAACAGAAAGTAGGTGTGCATTTCATAGATGAGTTTTTTAAATTAAGCTTTTCATATCATGCCAGGAATCTAAGACCCAATTTTCTCTTCATTCAAGGTCTAATCAACACCTACAAAGACAGCATAGTGTTATTTGTGTCCATAGAGGTGTGAATGCACCTCCCTTTACTAATGGGTTGGAAGGTTTTATACTGATATATCTAAATTTGCTATTAGTGCTGATAATGAAGTTAGAAAGACAATGAATTAAAAAACTATGGACTTTCCCAAAGTATAAATGGAGTGTTTGCATTGCCTTTGAAGAGGAAGACTTCTGTTCCAACTTGTAGAAGCACTAAGGCTAAGTATAAAAGTGGAGTACAGAAAGTTTTATTTGTAATCTTTGTCTGACTAAAAGTAGGGGATACTCCTAGTTGAATTTTAAACTTCTTGAAATGAGAGTCTAGTCTGAGCAAATTTTCTGAATTTCTGCTGCAGTTACTGAAGAATGTCAGGTAGTTTCAGATAACAATTCTTTCTTCTCATCTTAAGCAGTTGAGAGTGTCTGTCTTGGTGGAGCATAGGCTATATGAACTACAGGGATCAGGGCAAGTAATTTAGTGTTAGGTGTTATTTTTAAGATATCTGTAAGTCAAAGTGGGATTCATCCTAGACCAAAATTAGAGGCTTCTGAAACAAAATTCCTAGAGACAGACACATTTTGTGATAACACAGAAAGCATTGCTTACTGCAGTTGGAAATGAATTCTAGAAAGAAAGAAAAAACTTCAAAGCAGCTGTGTATAGTGCAGACTACGAGGCTCAGCTCCATTCTTCACACACAAACCTCCTGCAACATTTTAAGTACCACAAACTACCTAAACTCAGCTGTTCTCCCAGAAGCGTGTCTCCTGTTAACCTTGATTTATGTCCTGCTACTCCTGTCCCATCCCCATCCAAGATGCTCTGTAACATCTCAAAAGGCAATAGAAACCCATGTTTAAGTAATTGAATCCTCTCCACAGTATGATCTATCAGCAAACTAGCCCTTCTTCAATAACCACAGCTCTGGGAGTCTTTGCAAGCATGGAATAGGATGAGATATACCAACAGTGCTTGAAACACAGACCTAGATGAGGCTTACAAACGACAGAGAATGGAGTATTTTGAAAGCTTCTATTATTCCAGCTCTTCGAGTAAGCTGCAAACCCTTTTTTCCTAGACACAGAGAGTTTCTCTTTAGTTTCTCCTCAATAGTGTTTGAAATTCCAGCTATAGCTGCAGTTTGTATTCATGTCTAGGAAGGGATTTAGGCTGAAAAGTGAAACTGTGTGTAAGAGTGTCTTTCATCATCTGTCAGAAAAAGCCATGTTGCAGCAGGATGCTGAAAAATAGGATATACTGAACAAAAGGCTATGGGAAACCAAAATACCTCCACCATCCCCCTTAACACCCTGTCCTTCTACTTGATCAGTGATAGGCAATCCTCAGATATTTTTGACACCTGCAAAAGCATAAAAGAAGCAACAAATGATATCTTCCTTTGAAGAAGGCGAAAACTGGCCCTATTTTCCTCTCCCACATGTAAGAAAAAAAGTTATATTTTCTTTTTTTCAGGTTATACCTTTTGTAACTTTTATTTTCCCAGGCCAAACTGGCTTAGATCAAGTTCACACTGAGTCATTAGGGGAACTGACAGAAGGATGAAGGGAAAATAAAAATTATTAGAGAGCTGAAAAGTGGAGAAAGCAGCAGCTTTGGAAGTTCACCCTGTGCTTGAACGCACTTTTCATTGTATCAGTACACAAACACAGACACACACACATGTTCCTGATCTACTGAGATGAGATGTCAGCAGCAGAAGCAAACAAGAAACTTCAGAGATAAGTTATCAAAAATGTCAGCATTGGAAAAAATGTCACTAGGACACTCATGAAAAAAAATCAAAACAAAACCAGACCTCCTGCTTGAAACATTTATCAGAAAGAGCAGAGCTGGTCAGGCTTGTCTTATAAAGATTGCCCCCAAATTTGAAATTTTTTGAAATGTGAATGATACACTAGGTGGCATCTACTGGTCCACCATCCATCATCTATGCCAGTAGGAGCTATGTGGCTTTTCCTGACCCATAGTCTTTACAAAGGCTGCTTCCCTAGAGTCTCCACTTGCCTTCATCCTGTATTTCTTGCACAATAGCCAGTGACTGAGAGATGCAAATGACACTTCGGGGACATCTGTGGCTCCCTTGATCACTCGCAGTAACTAATGCCAGAAAGGCTAGTGAATCCCACAGTTGCCTGGGAAAAGCAAACTGCAATTGTCCTGCCCTGCAACTGAGAAGATCTTCTTCAGGTGTAAGCGGCAAATTGTTGCAGTCCCTGGCACCAGTCACTCAGGAGCACTCGCTAAATCCATTGGGTTGCAGGTGATTGCGGTGTCTGTTAGCTGGATGCCTTGAGCATGGGAAAGAAGCAGAATTTTGCATTCCTGCAAGGAGCAAACCAACCAGCCGATCTCCCTATCCCAGAGCTACGGAGGATTTGGGGTCTAGACCCACATCAGTGCTCAGTGACTCACCAGTTTCTAACCACTTGCTAATTTCTTCTCATTTTATCTTTTCCATTTGTTTTCCTTTAACCATGTGTCAAAGTACTGAGACAGCTTGTTGCTCTGCTACGATTGCCAGCTGCTCGAGTATACATGGCACAAAAGCAGTTTTGGTGCTTCGATGGGAAAATATTGTTGGCTGTATTGGATACTGGCAGATGGCAATTTCTCTCTTTCTGTCATCACATAACACATTTTCAGTGAGGTGTTTTATCCAAAAAATGAAAACAGACCATGTACTTTAAGTAACCTGAATTTGTTTTGACCAAACTTGAGTCTCTTTCCCTGTCCTCCTCATCCATGATTATGTCGTTTCACTTCCCTAGGAAATGAACTTGACATCAGCTTCAAGCAAGCACGTTATATGGGGACAATATCAACATCTGCCTGGCAAGACGTTCGTCATGTGTAGGTACCCTACAAATTTGCACTTTTTCTGTATGCTTGTTTCACTTTCTCTTTCACTTTGGTGAAAAATGTCTTCTTGCAGTATTTATTACTTCAGTGAGCTGTACTGTTTGCATGGCCTGTGCCTGGTCAGGAAATTGCAATATATAAGGCAATTGTACGCAGCAGGCAGTCATGATAGTCGCAAGGTAAAGAACTACAATGGTAGAAAGTCATGGGTTGTCATACTCCTGTGCAGATGACAACAACATTTTGTTGCACGGCTGCACCATTTATTCCTACCAAGTTTTGGCTGTCACATAAAGCGGCTGATATCCAGTTTATGAGCAGGCACTCAATTTTTGTTTTTCTTTTACTGTTTAATGGGCTATTTACCAAATGCTGTACAAGCTGAGTTCTGAAAAACAACTTATTCTTTGCTTTGTGGGCCTTTATGTGTCATTTATGACTGCAGTTCTAGGCACTTGAAAAACACACTTTTTGCTGACCTTTGGGTCAGAGAGGGACCATCCTCATTGCCCTTAAGAGAAATGTGGCAGAGAGAGATGGAAGCTGAACCATGCATGAACACTGGTGTCCCACTGACTGATGGTGCCAGCACCTCTCTGTGCGAGGCCCCAGCTCAGCAGGCTCAAGGCTGACAGACTTAGGGGACTCCGGCTCAGCACCCTGGCAGTAGTGACTCCACAGTTCCCCACTTCCCATGGGCAGGCAGGTGTTCAGCCACCTCTAAGAAAGCAGGGCTCCATCACATGTAATGTTGACTTGGGAAGACAAACACCATCACTGCAAACATCCTCCCATTCCTTCTTCTTCCCCCAGCTTTATAGGCTGAACATGGTATCATATGGAATGGAACATCCCTTTGGTCAGTTGGGGTCATCTGTCCTAGCTGTGTCCCCTCCCAGCTTCTTGTGCACCACCAGCCTACCCACTGGTGAGAAGCAGAAAATGCCTCGACCCTGTGTAAGCACTGCTCAGTAATAACTAAAACATCTCTTTGTTATCAACACTGTTTTCAGCACAAAAACAAAACACAGCCCCATACCAGCTACTAGAGCGAAAATTAACTCTACCCCAGCCAAAACCAGCACACTGTGAAACTTGCTGCACAGGACCTGTCCATGCTGGTCACAGTGTAAAATCCCTGCAGACAAATTGCTGAGATCTGAATAGTGGTCCAGCTTGTAAATCACTGAAAAATATCATTACCTGTCATTTCCCCCCTCTTCCTACATTCAAGGCATTTCCTTTTCTCCCTCATTTAAAGCTGACTGGAATAAAGAAAACCATTTTGTAAACATTTTGTTGTGTTAGACTTAAGCTTCGCCCTAAATTTTGTATTCTTTCATGGCCTGATAAAACTAAACACTTAATTTTCTTTCAAGCAGTTGCAGTAATTTTTGGCATGATTGGTATGACTTAAAAACAATATTTTGTTTCTGTAAAATTGATTTTTTTTTCTAATAAAGTTTTATTATTTTTTTCTTTTTTATCCCACTCTATGACAAGAACTGCACAGTCACCCTGACAACAACAAGGCTAAATGCTGAGTATCAAAAGGCTGCTTCTTTCATACTGTGCTATGAAATGTCCCCTCAGCTAGCTGGAGTGATTACTGTCAGGCTGATTATTGCCTGATGACCAGATTGTTCTGCATCTAAAAAGAGGGTATAAGTATCCTTCTATGGGTGTTCTCCTTAATGAGTCTACTCAGGACACAGTTGTCATTGATGATGTCGTGTTATCATTAAAGGGATTGGACCTGTCAAGCTTTCTACTTTGAAATATTTGGATTTTTCTGAGGTTTCAGGTAGATTAACATTTTTTTTTTTCCACTTTCCAGGGTATGCTCTCTTACCACCCCATTAAGTTTTCTTTATTTGTATGCTGTGGATAAATATGGCAACTGATGGCAAGGGGACTTTTGTTGACAATCCATGTTATACTTTCTATATCTAATAAGACCTAGGAAAACTGGATCCAGACCTAGGAGAACTGAACCCAGCTGCTTAAGGTATGGTCCCATCAGGTTTTTTTATTCTGTGCCAAAACATTCACTCAAATATGAATAAAATAGAAATTAAGCAGTTGGACTTCTATGAATTAAACAAGCTACAGAAATGGTAAATATTCATTATCGCTATACTGCTATTGTATGTCTGTGTACGTTTAAAATAACAAAGGATTAAACAAGGCTCTCAAAATTGTAAACATAGCACAAAACCAGCAACATATACGGGGCTTTTGAAAGCCTCCCTGCTGCATGTGACAAGTAATAGGGGAAAAAGTGAGCCGTAGAGAAATAATTTCCTATTTTGTTTTATTTATTTATTTACTTATCCCAGCTGTTTATTGTAATGAACAATAGATGCTATTAACATATAGGAATGCGGCCAAACATGCATTTAATTGCCAAAGAAAAGCTTGCATGTTTCTAACTAGGGAACATCATAAACATTTATATGAGATAAAATCCTGGGGTCTGAGCATCTGTTTTATATTATTAGTATATGTGTGCAAACACACACCCTGCTCCATTGCATTTCACAGCCTTTCTAAAAGAGAGATATATTCTTCACCAGAATAATACGGGTATTCCTAGGGAAATGCCATTTCTGTAGAAAGCTAGGGTCCATGGGATTTCCGGAGCTTTGGGCACACACCTCCCTAGTCTTGCCTCCAAAGCATCAGCCTGCATCTCCTCAGTAGCAGGGATGTGAGCCACTAGGGCAGTGGCCACAGATGCTCTGCCCTGCCAGGATGGCAGTGTGCCCTGGCACACCAGCCAGCACGACCCAGAGCCATGAAGCTCCTGATGCCTCAGCCCATTCCTGGACACAGGATACCACTTTCGGCTTGTACCTCCAATGGCTGGTGCGGGGCCAGCTGCCAGAGCACCCTGTGACATGGGTAGGAGACAAATGGCAGGGGAGTGGCAATTAGGAGCAAGCAGGCTATGTGAAGATGTGGACCATCATCTAAGTAGGTCACCCTGGGCTTCGGGAGCCTCCTGAAGTACTGGCCGCAGTTCCACCACAACACCGCTCTGTATTAGGGGCCACAGCCTATCTAATGATAGCATCTGGGCTGCCTAAGGAGGTGGCTGAATCACCATCCCTGGAGATGTTTAAAAGATGGCTAGATGGGGTGCTTGAAGATATGGTTCAGTAGTGGACAGGTATGGTTGGACTCAATGATCTCAGGGGTCTTTTCCAACCAGGAGATTCTATGATTCTAGATCTGGGGAGGGACAGCCTTCCCCCTCGGTCCCTCTCTGACTAACCCCAGGTGGCTGACGTAGCTTTGGTAGTCAAAGAGCAGTTGCTGACTCACAGTGATGCCAGGAGTGTCAGGGGCAATGTGCCAGGGACACCTCAGGGTGATGGATTTTGGTCCCAGTATCGTTTCTCTGTACCCCTGGCAGCGTGTCCCAGCCGGCTAGGGTGGTTTTATTTGGGATACTTTTATTTTTAGTGTGACCTATGATAAAGCACCAAGTCCTAAACCCCACAAACAATGCATGATTAATGTCCCAAGAAGGGCAGACTGTTATAAAATTACAGATTGCATTTTCTGTCTGAAGGTCCTAATTCAGTGAGTGAAGTACCTGCCGCTGAGATCCCTGGTGCTCCCATCTGGGCAGAGGCAGCGTAAGGAGAAGAGAACAATAAACTCCTGAGGGAGGAAATGAAAGATGAGGGACTTTGGGAAGAATTAGGTGACTAAACAGGAGAAAAAAGAAAGAAAAGGAGTTTTTTTGTGATGTAGCACTCTTGCACACTGACTTTTTCCACTACTGTTTTAAGGATCTCGATGGAGCTGCTGTCACAGCTATGCACAAAATTGAGCAAGACCAGGCTTTTGTACATATACTAGACCAGAGGTCTCATAAAGCATTATGTTTCTTTTCAATTTCAAACATAAAACATTTCTTTAGCCCTTTCCTCAATATTCATTCTCTTAAACAAAACAGTTTGTTGTTGCATTATTTATAAAACCCCAGCAGTTTCCTCTGTGTTTCTCACTCACCGTGATACGAGCGTATGTGTTACAGCACCACCTTGGTACAGGCCTCTCCCGCTGCTTTGGGGAATGAGGTTAGATGCGTTTCCCCCAGGGCTCTGAAGCACAAATGTCTCACAGGAGACCAATTCAGATTTTTTTTTCATGTTTTTTTACAGCTGAGCAAAAGAAGTGTGGCTGCTCACAGATCTAGACCTCTACATGTCGCCCAAGAAACTTAAAACCAAACCTCACTGGGGAAAATGTGAGTGAAGGTGAGCTGTGCAGTGTGACTTCCTGATTCCACAGAGAAAATGCTGCATGTATTATGCATTTCTCAAGCAGCAAAATATGAGGGTTTGACAGCTTTCCATTGTGATCTTAGCTGAGTTCATCTGCTTTGCCTCATAATGTGAAGGTATCTTAATTTGTTTATTTAAATACCCATGGAAATATGTACTGAGCAGACAATAAGTGTATTTACATTCATGTCTTGTGGTATCGATTCTCTTTTTTTTCTGTGAAAAGTGTAAACAAAAGCTGACACAGCATTCATAAGCTACTGTCAGTGTCATTAATATGAAGTAGGGACATATTTCCCAAAGGAACACCTAATCCTGTTCATTTCTGTTTAGTGCAGCAGGTTACTGGTAAATGAATCTGTGTTTATTTTGCTGTGTGTAACTCGTGCACTGTTATTTCCAAACCAGGGCTCACTCTTGCAGAAGCTTGCTGCCATAGCTACCAGGCTACCTATACTTACAGCAAGAACTCTGTCCTCTCCTCGCTTACTGCTGCAGGGGGAAGCTAATTGGTGTGGCCATAAAGGAGCAAAGTCTCAGTATCTTACATGACTGAAAGAATAAGCAGTGCTTTAATACAGCAAAGCTTTTTAAGAAATAGTATCAAGATATTTTATGATATTATTAGTAATAACATACAGTTTTGATACACAGGAATGCCTAACCTCAGTTTTCAGTATGATTATACCTGCACCTTGCTCTCCTGTTGCAGGCCATTGCTTTTTGTAGAGTTAAATAACAGCTGTGTTGCTGGGAATGTGTTT
The DNA here is from genome assembly GCA_907165065.1 of Caprimulgus europaeus. Next base: position 69,264,106 of record OU015525.1, read on the forward strand.
TTTACAACCTTCTGGGGACTTTCACACTGATGCAAGAATTGTGGAGGGAGTAATACAAGTCAGTCAGACCTAGCTTTTGCCTCAGCGGAGATAAGCAAGCTTAAGCAGCAAGGCTGGGAGGAGCCCTTCAGGCACCCTGTGAGTGCCAGGGTGGGTAGTCAGTGCTTATACGTCTTGCTCCTCTGCTGCAGCCTCTGCAGGAGCTGTGTCTGCCATTTCCCACAATTCAAGGGGTTAAGAACGAGAAAATTTAATGGAGGATGAATGGTGTTTATCTGGACATGGAATAACGGTCTTACTGATAAATGCTGAAGCAGACACAGAAAGTTTAACAGCAATATATTGAAGAAAAATTTAAATGCAGACTGCTTAGAATCTTTTTAATATTGAAAAATCACTTTTATTAAAAAAAAAATTATCTATGTACCAGTCACTCTAGAGATATTAAAAATGCAATTTTAAATATATTGTATTGAGATAGCACCTGGTATTTCCAAAAAGCAACACAGGGCACAGAGCCAGTGTGTTGCAGGGTTTCTGTAAGGATGCAGTGCCCATAACTAACAGATGCTGATGGTCAAAGCTTTTGAAGTGCTGTTCTACCCAGAAGATAATTACTCTTGGCTTGACTGAAGAGGTAACGGTTTCACCACAAGTAATTTCATACCACAAAGTGATCTGCTTGAAAAGGGTATTGTCTTTATTCAGGTCTTTCATTAAGGCTCTGCTACGCTGACATTACTGATATTAAAATTATACTCATTAGTTACACAATACTACACTATCCCCCTTTTCAGAAGCCTGAAAGTGAGGGTGATTTGATGGTTACTTGCAGGCTTGATTCTGTCTCTGCTAAAACCACCAGGAATCACTAAGTAACTCCCCTGGAATTACTGGTACTGAACAAGGAAAACCAGTGCCTGTGGCACCACAAGTAAGCACTGCATATCTTCTTATTGCTGCATGCTGCAATCTCAGCTTACCTCATGGCTATTGATCTACTAGGAAAACAGTCAAAAGTTGGAAGACTACAAAATAGCTTGTGTCAGATGACTAAATTTTTGTCTTAGCAGCTTGTCACACACTGTCCAAGTATATTTCTAATACTTATTCCATCCACTGTCCCAAACATTATTCATTAAGGTTAATGATTCTTCTGCCTGCATGCATTAGTCATTCTAAGCTGCAGTGTATTTAAGGGACTCACCATGAATGAAATACAGTTCATACTGACATTTGTAAATGTAGAGTGCAATCTAAAGACTAACTATTAATAATTGTCAGATCCTTGTGAAAATTACAAAAGTACATCCATATGCCCCCCATCCACCATCTTTGGGAAGGAATGCAACTTCTCCATCAAATTTTATCTGGAGAGAGATGGATGTGAGTCCTCCAGAGCAATTTGTTTCAGACACCTGCATTTGGTGCAAGCTCTGTCTTGCACCACCAGGGCCTGAGTGTCACAGAATCTCTTTCTCTGTCTGACGCCTCATTTCTGTGTCTATGCTCAGCAATAGCGTGCATGATATTGGGACCTGGGGTTTTATCCTCAACCTTCTGGAAATATTTTCTGTAAATATCAAGTATTCTTTATCATGGGCTTTGTGCTTTCTATGCTGTCATTTTGGCTTCAGAAGTGATTTTGCCACATCTTGTACACGAAGGGGTAATGTGGGACAATTCTCCTGCCTTTCCTGCAGACCAATAGCGTGGTCAGTCCAAGCATCACAGCTTGCTCACACTAGGCATTGCATCCACTTGCCAGCTAAAGAAACAAAAACAAAGGCAAATGTGAGACAGATAACTTATTTCTCAGGGAAGAAGTAGCAGTGGAGAGGAGACCAAACTGACAACTTGTTCTTAGACCATTTACACATGTCAGCCCCAAAGTTTGCTGTTGAGGATTTGCTGGGTTGAGATGCACAGGCCACTGGCTTTAGTGATATTTGTGGAGGAGTGTAGCACAATATTTCAAAGCCATTATATTTTCTGTAGAGACTTTGTCTCAGGGGATATTCCTGCAAGGTTGAACAAGTCAGTGTTTGGCGAGTCGGAGCTGCAGAGCTCCACAAGACTTTGGCAGAAGGTAAGTAGATTTTGTATTTTCCTTTCAAAGAAGGCAATATTTTTTAAAAAAAATTTAGCTCTTAAAAGTATATTAAGAAGAATACTTAATCTGGGGAACTCTTAATCTTGCTGTGGGCTGGCAGGACGCTACTTTTCCTGACCCTGTTTTTCACTGGAGTGGGGAACACTTTCAGCACACTCCAGAGAACACTCTTCCACGTAGGAGGACCTGGGAGATAAGTTTGCAAAGGAATAACCAGCAACAAAACATAGGAAAATTAGATGTTGTCATGTTTGGTTTCTTTTTCTTCTTTTCCCATCACATGTAGATGATTTGTTCTGACAGTAGATAAGCATATGAAAGTGTTAAAGATTCCTGTTCACTTCAAGAGATTTTGGTGGAGCTTGGCTTTTACTTGTACTATCAATATCTCTTCTGTACTACACAGACATCATCATCCATTAGTAAGTAAAAGTGTAAATAAATAAAGTAATGAATGACAGTGCCATTTACAGGACATGTAAAAACATTTTGATCATAGGACCATTAAATATTAAACTGTGGCATTTGCCACTGCTGTACATATTAGGCATGTGTATATATTCCAACCAGAAACTGGCAGATACCCTTTTTAAGTAAGGAAAATTTTGCTTTCCTTTGCTATGTATGCCATACAGTGTAAAATTTCTTTGCTTATATTTTCTGCACTGCTTCAATTTGAACAAGAACACAATTTGTTGTTGAATCCTAAACATCCTCAGACTATTAAAAATAAGGTAAGTAGTGACTTTGAGCAGCCTATAGCAAACCCATTCTTAATGAGCACAATATTGTTAGTGGACCTTTTACTGATTTTTTTTTGTATGTGTGAATTTTATTCTCACACTGTTGGAATAGTGCATCTATTCAGTAGAATAAATAAAGCTTTAATGAAAGTCTAAAGCCCCTGTAGATCTTGTGAAACAATCTTCAAGCATATTCGGCTTATATTGTCACAGGTAAAACCTATCCCTGAAAGGGAACAGATGATGACACAATAGAGAAATACGATTGCTGCCACTGAGAAAATGTTTAAGCTACAAAGACTGTGAGTGAAATTAGATTTGGCAGAAAGGAAAAATTAAATGTAGATCTAGCATCAGGGAAGAAGAAATATGCAACAAACAACTTTCTGAGGATACTAAAATTTTTCATCTTTTTTATTATAGTTTTGGTTATGATTTAGCTTCCAGGCCATTCCCTCCAAACCATTTCATAGTGTATTTTATAATGACTGGGAAAAGTCTTCAGTGAAGAAGTTGGTTTAAAAACAGTTTTCAGCACATGGTATTTGTTTTGGTGGTTGTTACTCAGTGCTTCTCAAAGCCCTGAGGAATTCATTAACACTTTTTCAGCTATCTTCCAGCAATTGGTTTCTTTGTGCCATAAGTACATGTGTTTGTGGGAGTGTGCAGAGAATAAATGCTATGCATCAAAACACTTTAAAAAAAGAAAGAAAAAAAGAAATTAATTAATCCAGGTGCTTAACAGAAACGGAAAATTATTCCCACCCTCTCAAAATATGTGTTGTGATACTTAAATAAATTTGCACTTAGAGATATGATTTATCTCTTTTTTGTTTCCCCACTACCACCACCTGATAATACATCCATCTTCTTTTCTGGGACCTATCTACAGAATTTTTTTCAGGTCTTGTCATTTGCCTTTGATCCACATGATTACTTGGTGAATTCCATTCAGACTTCATCCGATCTCCACACTCTGCCCTGCTCTTGCCTGCCACCCAGGGCTATCTGACTTCAGCTCCCATCTACCTCCTGATGCTGCTATCCAGCAGTAATGTCTCTTCTCTCTCATCTCCATGTCACTGTTTCTGTCCTGGGCTTTTGTCACCCCAGATCATTTCTCCCTGCATCTCTCTTGTCAAAATCTTTCCGCTCCCTTCGACCCAGTGGCTCCTGACCTTCCTGCCCCACCAGTTTCACCTTCTTCTCCCCTCCCCTTGTGGCTTAGGCAGGCCAGGGAGCCCCACAGTTGCTGTGCTTTGCTTGTCTTCTTCAAGTCCAGACCTTGTCCCATCTTCACTTAAATCAGAAACTTTTTGGCCAAGGGTGCCTAGAATGCACAAGGAGCTTGGAGCTTGCCTGTAGGAGGCACATGGAGCTTGCCTGTAGGAGGCACATGGGAAATAAAGGAAAGTAAGATTTTATAATGAGATTTGTGAAACAGGTGTTGTAACAGGAAATGGAACAGCATTTATAAGTTTATAAATTCATTTCTAGAAATATTATACCAATTTTTTTATTATCTTCATTTTTTTGCTGCGTGGAATAGCATCACACAGCTGTATGTGTGTCCATTGGTTCAAACAGAAGTGGATGTTGTTGAAGAGATTAGAAATGTAAGTTGAGCACATAGGTACATACATATAAATATGTGCTTGTGCTTAAGGTTAATCCTGATTTGTTCTTTTAAAGAAGAATTCTGTGATTTAGATGTAAGTTTTTATGATTCCTTCACTGTCTTTTTTATTTATTCAGGTAGCTTCACTCTGCACCCTTAAGCTATCACAGATATTTTATATGATGGTACTTAATTGTGTTCATCCACCGGTAATGCTGATTGAGAATTAAAAAGTTCCCGTTCATTTCTTTCTGGAGATAAGTATATTGAAGATTAATACATTCATTTTTTTTATTACATACATGAAAAAAACCAGACCTGGGAAGCACAGTGAAATGCTTAAATTAATACTTCCTATTTGAAGTGATTAGTTTGAGTTTTAATGGGTATTCCACTTTAGCCATGACCAGCTCCCTAACAGTCCTAGTACTTAAGATTTATCTTCATTATCAGTTTAATGAACTGAAGAGAAAAAGCTCAAGCTAAACTCATGTAAACCGTCTGTGAAGATGTGCCGAAACTCATTAAAGGTGAGGTAAATCCATTAAGCAAAGGTTAAACTGCCTTACAAAGCCTTTGTGTTGGTGAATCCCATTTGTGCATTTTCCTGGGAAAGGCAGAGTGGAGATGGAATGAGGGATCCCACAACAGGCCCCACTGGAAGAGCTGATGAAGAGAGTTTTCATTTTAGCACATCCCACTGCAATGTGTTGATGCCTGTTGAGTGGGTTGGATGGAGAGTAAGGCTGGTTAAGCTGTCCTCGGTCTTCTTTCTCCTGGCCTCAAGGCTGGCCTCCAGAAGTGGTGGGAACAGTCTCTTATTGCCTCTCCCCTCTGGAGAAGTGAAGTTTGTACCCTCTTGCCTTACAGAAGTGGATTAAGGGGAATTGAGAGGCAGAGCAAGTGTCAAAGTCTCCCAAGAAGAAAAGACACCACAAGGTATGAGCACCCTACAGTTGCCCTGAGCTACCTGACAGCAAGGATTTCCCTGCTGACTGTCATCCTCCCTGGTATAAAGAAGAGAAGAGACAAAATGAGGCTAAGGTTCACAGAGCTCCCTGCTCTCTCACAGCTGAGGGAAGTTCCATCCCAATTTCACAGTCTCGAAGTGAAGGATTCGTTCACTTCACCTTCTATGCTGAGGCTCAAGGGGAGAAGCTGTGATTGGGAGGGAGTGTTAGAAAAGGACTGCCTATAAGCAAAGTATATCAGAGAAATAAGACCTAAATTCATGACCTACTGAAAATCTGGTGCCCTCCTGAGCACCTAGACGTGGCATTGCCAGTTTAGGCTTTAACCCACCCTGCTCTCCATAGTCTTACCAGGTTGGGTTGGGGGAAATAAATTGAATATTTGGTATAGCCACACATTTAACCCAAGGACAACATGCCTTTGACCTTGAATGACATTCAACAGCAGATGGCTTGGTTTTGAATTTAATGGGCCTGTCCTCATTAGAAACTGAATGTTGGGTGTCTTCAGCTGCCATTCATTTATGCCTGAATTAAAATGAAAAGGAATTAATGTGGCAGGTTCTCCCCAGCAGATGCCAGTCCAAAGGCTGGGTTCAGTATGCTGGGTATGCAAAAATTGACTTTGAAACATTTAACTTGGAAAAAAATTAATCCCAGACATTGTGTTTCCAAGTATTTAACTTTTTTAGTACCTTATATCCTGTGACACAGGACTGTACTGTCTTCTTGTGCCACATCAGGAATATTGGTGGACAAATGGAAATTATTTTGTCATTCTTTGGATTTTTCTAGCTCAGTTGCATAAGATTAGTCATTACAGTCTTACACTTGTAAGTGTTTTTACCAGAAATATAATTCTTATGCTTGAAATTAGATTATTGTGTGTGAAACATCTTCTTTTGCGGCAATAGATAAATCAGAAAGAGGAAATCCCCTTCTGAGTTCCAAAATTAAAACAGAGAACAATGGGAAAAATTTAATGTGTTTCCAGATTTTTGTGGTTTGCCCTCAGCTCTAGCATTGGGTTGGCAGTCATGTACCATGCAGAAGCAAAGGCAGGTAAAATATCCTGAGTACAAGATAGAAGTGGGTTTGTTAGCTTCATTTGGAATTACACCAAACCACACAGAGAGAGCATGGTATATATTTGTAATTGTTAAATATTTTAGAATTCAGCATATCTTTCTTCTCTATACACACATGTACCACAGCTGTGAACAAGTGACATTAGTCATGAGTTCAAGCTTCATGCCCAAAATGTCCCAACTGGCAAGTGTTTAATTACATTAACATTCACATTTGCTTGCTTCCTTGTTCCTAAGATAAAGATTAATTTTCATCATGCCAAAGTTCTGAATGTCACAGGATTTCTGCAGTCATCATTAACAATACTTGCCAGGAAGTAATAGTGAAAGCAATTCCAGTTGTTGGTATGGAAATCTGAAGAATGATGAGGAATAATTGCATAAACTTTTCAGAACTATGTAGTGCTATCCCACTGTCTTGATATGTATAATTTTATAAATCCTTTGCTTAAATTTTGAAGTAGCAATGTGATTTCCAAAAACTGTAATGCATGGTTTTTTTTCATAATTAGAGTCTTCAGTCAGTAGAACAGCTGTAGGTAGAGAAGGTGAGTTGCTATAAATTGCAAAATAATAACTGAAAGTTCTGAGTTAAAACTGTGCTCAGTGGTATAATTTGGGCAGAGAGGATTAATGATTTACACAAACAATAAAGAAAAGAACTTAAAATACGCTAGCTCCTTTATTAATGTATTTAATAATTTATTTTTATTATATATTTGAAGAAAGATGAATTATCTCATAAACATCCTGTCTTAAAGACTGTGCAGTAACTGTATGATGAATGAGGAAGTGCTTGCAGCAGCAAGTAGGAATAGGAAAAATCTTGTTGTTCAGAACTTGGACTGAGCAACAACATCAGAGACTGTTCATTGGTCTCATGGCTTTCAACCTTTCCATGCAACTGCAGCTGCTTTCCTGTTTCTCCTTGTTTCTTGTTGAAGGTGTATCACAGGCAAGCTTAGTGAGCTGTGGAAGTCCAAGTAACAGCAAAGCAGGCCAGGTAATAGAAAGCTTAACAACTCCTACAGCAGATCTATGTGTTGATGTACAATGAGCATCTGAGCTGCTGTTTCAGCCACTGTGAGATCTTTCTAGAATACGGGTCAATGTTTTTGTCAAGGAGAAAGTCTAAACACCTGTGGTAGTGTCTTAAACACCCAATCTTTTCATGATGAGGAGAGGGCTAAAGAGGCCATGTTCTGCTAAGGCTTAGATGTGCTGCCAGGGAAAAGTTCAAACTTAGTGCCAATGGCACTGAGGCCTTTAAGCTGTTGCTATGGGACTTACTTGCCCCAAAGCCAGCCTCAGGCAGACACAAGCTGTCTCTTTGGTTGTATGAAACCCCACAGAGCCTAGGCAGCCTTCACCCCACTGAGTCACATCCTCCTATGAAACTGCCCTGCAACAGATTTTGTTCTGAGTTGACAGAAAGATAGTTCAGCTCCTAAATTACCTTGCCCAGGTATGCTCCAGGTGAAGGGGAAGGTGCTGCAGGCAGTTCTCCTGGGGCTGCTTCCACATGTTAACTCAGTCCCTTGTGAGGCAGTAGCTCATGGTTCCTGTGCTTGCGCTGCACGATCCTTTGCCAGGACTAAACTCCCACAAGGGCTTCACCCTGGGGCTGTGTATGCTGGTTAGAGGAAGTCAGAAAGCAGAGCACCAAGCAAGTGGAAAGACATGGCTCTGGTCAGAAGTTGTGCAGTTGAAGGGAGGCAGAAATTGTACATGTTCCTGGCTCAGCACTTGGGAAGGAGATAGACTGATTTCCTTTTTATAGAATAATTTAGCATCACAGTTCCTAAGTCTCTAGTTTGGATCTTACCTGGTTTTTTTTCCCATGGAAAAACTTTCACAACAAGATGGTTGAGTTTCAGACATCAAGCTTAACTGGTGCTCATTTATTGACAGCAGTCAAGTGCAGTGCCTACCTGCATCTCTGCTACTTTGCTAAGACAACTTCTGCCTTTCCAGCATCCTCTAGAAAATGCAGGAGCACTCACTGCTCAAAGGAACTTTGCGCTGCTCCTGAAGTGAGTCCCCTAATTTGTCCTGTTACAAATTTGAAAGCTTTCAGTAAGATTCTTCTCTGTGTATTTCATCTTCTTTGTCCCACAGACAGCAGAGGACTTCTGTCCTTCCAGGCTGACCCCTCAGCAGACAATCTGGCTATCACATGCACCAAGCTACCCCATCAGAAGAGGTGTCCCCTGCCTTGTGTTTTAGTCTCCATGCCCTTTTACTTGCATTACTGTGAGGCAGGTACAGAGACCTGAAACCACAAGTTAGAAGAGGGAATAAGACAATCTTAGCTCATCTCAAACTAACACAGAAATTACACCCTCCATATCAATACAAGGTTATTCCCAGATACTCAGCAGAATCGGTCCATTTGAGCTATGACCTTGTTTGTAGGGGGAAGTCACATCCTAACATTATGAAGTTCAGTTTTTGATTTGCCCATTACTGATAACATGCTGGTTTATGACTCTTTTGACAATTATCTTCCATCAAATATGTTCTATTCATGCCTAACCAAAGTACCAATATTTCACTGCTGTCGCAGCACTGCAGTCCTTGTTACTGTCAGGGGCTGCTGAGCACGTTAACACTAATGGACTTCAACACAGCCCCATCTGAAATTCAGCAAATCCCATGCACAGAGGGATTGCTAGGACTGCCTGGATCAGTGCTGACTATCAAAGCCCGCTGCTGGATCAAGATTACTCGGTGCTGGAAACAATCTCAGCTGCTGGCTGATGATCATTTTGTGCTGCTTGCAGAAAGGAAGGGTATTTATAGGGAAGTTGTATATTTTGAGCATTTGGACAGAGCAGAGAGGGAGACCATAAAAGAAACATCATAAAATCATATCTTTATTAAGAAATTTAGGAGTAATTAATTGCTTACAAAAAGAGCAATGAAACCTTTTTAGGAGCCTCTGTTTTCAATTCGTTTGTATCTGGCAATCAAAAGGTATAATAAATCTGTGTGGGGGCACGACTGACAGATTGACTTGCACTACAATTTACTGGAATAGCATAAATGTTTCATCTAGGCTTAGTTTACCTATGTTAAAAATTGTAAAATATGTTCCAACTTTGTGGAATCAGTGATAAGCACTGCGTACTGGTTGGACACAAACTTCCTGTGTCTCAGGAGAACCCCTAAGCCTGAAACCACAAACTGGTACCATTAACCCTTGTGAAAAGGCAGCCAGCATGGTCTGCTTGAGATAGATCTGCCCAGGATCTCTTATGGTTTCCTAGAAATGCACTTATCTCATCCTTGGAGCCTGTTTTGGGGAAATCAATTTACTTTAAAAATATGCTGAGGATTTTAAAAAATAAAATAAATAATAAATTGCTCACTGTCACAAATTGGGAAAGGTGGTTGCAGTATATTTTTCCAGAACATTTTGGAATTCAAATACATATCTGTTGAGGTCTGCAGAGGTATCACTGTGAAGTGAGACCTGTAGAAATAGACTACAACCTCCAGAAAACCCTCCTAGATATATAATTGGTTTCTTCAGGAACCCAGTGTTTCCAGAAATCTTGCCCACTTCTTATATATACAAATGCCTGTACAATGCAGAAAGCAGCTCCGAGGCAAAGGAAAGGAATTTTCTGTAAACCAACCCCTTCTCGTGAGTGATTTGAATGAGCAGAGTTTTAGTATCTGATCCCTTACTAGTAAATAGTTGAGCTTCAGCCCTCAGGATAGTGAAATATTTTTTAAATCTTCCAGCTCATCTCTGTTAACAAGAACATTATTTTTCTTCTTTTTTTTTTTTTTATTCTTTTCATTCTCATTATCAATTCAGTTTTTCCTTTGCAAAAGGATCGATACAATATTACAAACAATAATTTCATAAATGAGACCTTGGTTGTGAATGCAAATACAAAGCCACTTAAACTGTTTTTTTGTTCCACTTGATTGTATTGGTTTGTTAGATTTATTATTGGTTTACAACATCTAGGCTTCATTTGTCTCTGTTCAGTTACTGTAGCACCAAAAGGTCCCCCTCCCCTACTATTACATCATTAGCATCCTCCAAAAAACTCTAATGTACAACTCCAGACCCCAAATTAAGGTCTCGTGACAGATGATAGCAATGAGTAGTTAGTTAGCAATCCTTATAATTGTGGCTTGGAAAACTGACTGCTGAGCTAAGCCATGTGACCTGAAGCTATAGAGGTACAGATTTCTTTACCTACAACAGCTGGTGAGCACTGAACAAGACAACTAGAGAAAATATCAAAAGCTTTCTTGCTTGTTATGTTGGGGGGACATCAGAAAGACCTGCAAAATCAGAATTAGTTTGATAACTTAAATAATTTTAAGAGGGAACAAAATCCTAGATCCTTGCTGACTTTGCTCTTTGGTGAGGATCTGTGACCTTGGGTAATCAGGGGTGGAAGGTGGCACTGAGCTGACTTTGTTAGTGAGTGTCAGATCTAGCGGGATCCTGCCTGGTGCTGCAGAGAGTAGCAGAAGTTATGAGTTAATTCAGGTGAGGTCCTTTCTGCTCAGCCACCAGCAAAAGCCCATATTCATTAATGGAGATGAACAGCAGGTCCAGACGGTATTGCCTGAGTTGTAAGGGACAGCTTTGGCCAGTGTACCTCTAACACTGGGACTATGCTGCCCACAACCCAAAACACAAGTTAACCTAATTAAAAAATGAGGTATGAGACATTTCTATGTTAAATGTTCACCCTAGTTGCAGGGGAGACAAGTTAATAGACCATTCTTGCTTGACAGACTTTTTATTTAGTATTTTTCATCAAAGGCATATTCTACTGGTTAGGTTCTTCATAGTGTTGATACAAAAACATATTTTAGCCCTGTCAGACAGTAAATATGGGGATGAGATTTCTCCATGCTGCAAGGTTGCCCCAGACTAACTTGTTTGGAGAGAGGAACTCAATCTTAGCTGACAGAGACTATTTCCAAAAGTGCGACAGAAATTCTGTAAACTTTTCTCTGAAAAGTTGTCGCATTAGTACTCATGGCCCACCTTAGTCCTGCTCATTGTGTGTAAAAGGCTTTTTAATGCCTAACCTGCATAGGACTCAAGAAAAAACACCTCTGATAGAACAGTGAGGTGGAGAATCAGTGCACTTGGACGGGACATACTAGCAATGGTGTCATATAAGGCTTTGGTTTAGAAGGTGACCTTGTGCTGTTCAGCATGACTTCACTTCTTGGCTAACTCTCCAGCTTTACTTCACTCTTGAATAATGCTAAGCTGTAATGACTGGTGTCTGGTTTTTTCTTCTCACAGTATTGCTCTTGCTGACTAAATGTCCAGAAAACAAGTTTCCTTCCCATCTCACCTTACTGCATTGCATTTAGCAAGATTACTTTTTAAAGTCTGGGGCTGGCTCAACAGCTTTCCTAGAAACTACAGGAGTGACACTCAGGAGGGAATTGGTGGAAAAAGGTCTACTAATGCCCCATGCAAAGGTGTTGCAGAGATTGTATCTCACACTGAGATGCTTTTGTAGTCTTTGTGCAATGAGGGAGAAAAACATAGCTCCTTCGCCTCCCTAGGTAATGGCAGCTTTTAAGGAATACAGCACTCCTGGAGGGGCAGAGGTTTGTTTCCCTTATTTTAGTATGAATTTTCAAGCCAATATGCTTTGTTTGGTGTAAAGTTTAACTTTGTTTTTAAGAGGAGATTGACACATCTTCACACCATCAAGGTTATATCTAAATTTTGTGGTGCTGAGGCTTAGTGCCATTGAAGTGTATCATCAGATTGTTGAAGATCACAACCTGCTGGAAAAGGCAGTGTGTAGTGTAGGAAGGACAAGGAAACAGAGAAGAGGATTTGGAAAGTTACACACTGAAGGAGTTTAATTCCAAAACCTCAGTTATCTCAGAAAGTAATACCACATCCCACTGGTTAAAAACAGAATACACAGAACAGAGGAGACAATTTGATGCAAAATCTCTTATCAGCAAAGAGTTACCAAAAAACTGTATTTTTAACTTGATTTCTGAGATAATGGCAAAACTAAGAGTGTCTATTTTTAATATACTTCCTCCCACCCAACAAATCCCTCAAGAATGGGAAGTAGCACCTATTTACAGGTTAAATTAGTGCTGATTGCAGTAATGCTACATGCCAAGCTGCTACATAAACTTGGTCAAGTCTCAGAAATTGACAGCTATTTGTAACTCAGTGGCCTCTGAAGTGACAAGCAGTGTTATGGCAGGAGTACCAAAGTATCCTCAAATTTCTTGGTATGAGGGAAAAAGTAGTAAATTATTCTCCACTATCTATGACTTATAACATATCAGACCATACTATATGGTTTTTATTACAAAGAGTTGATTGTAGACCAATCAAACTCTATTACGCTGTAGTGGACACTAGCATGTATAAGAAACTGTGGAAAAAGATTCTGGATAAAGGAATGCAAACGGGGTTGCAAAAGCAAAACAGAAAGATGGGGCACATAGAAACAAGACAAAACACATACAGCAGTAATTTCTAGGAACCTGCTGGTCTTCCAGAGTTCAGAAGAAAGAATGTCCCGCTACCTGAGTGGCCTGAGCCAGTGCACCTTTGTTGGTCATACAGAAAGTTTGAGGTCTAAAATCAGGGATGGGATGTATCTAGTCTTCATATTGTACATGTTACTTTTTGTTAGTTTTTAACAAAACAACTGCCATAACTTCACTGTGCATCTGCTGCTATCAGGACTAGGATTCATGCTGGAGAGGAGCTTAAGGTGTTGCCATGCCCAGCCATCTGCCAAGAGTTACTGCATGCCGGCTAAGACAGCCAAACAGGCAGCACCCCTGCTCCTCACCCACTACAGTTTGTTGCTCAAAATCTGTGAGTAAGCTGAAATCAGCAGTGGTTTGTGTCAGTTTGAGGTTTGGAGCTGCTGGGGCTCTGGAACAGATGCTCTGCCTCTGCCACTAGGACAGTAATGTCTGGTAAAGGCACCACCATAGGTGCAAATAAGCCCTTCAATCACAGCTGCCAGTCTCCTGAGACTACAAGGCAGAGCCCTAATTCCCTGTGTTATACAATGCAGGCACTCACCTGAGATCCACAGAGATCACTAGGAGTGACTGTTGTACCACGATGGGGGACAGGGTATGAGAAGAATGTCCCAAGGTATTTCGACTAGGTTGGAAAGCAAGAGCCCCAGGTCGGGGACACACAGACACACATATACATTCTCCTTGCAGGCAGAGTCGATGTACTGGTGTTGCCAGTGAACTCTGGCCAGTAAACTCATGCCCAGAGAAAGCAAGCAGACATGGCACAAGTCATCTGGTCAAGCAACAAGTGCCAGGCTGCTTCAGGAAGGACCCTGCAGTCCTCCAGCAATATATCTTCATCCTCAGTTTTGCTCATTTATTCTGTGTTATGCTATAAAACTAGTGCTGCTATCCATAACTAGCAGTATATTACCATACAGATAACCTCTGACTGAAGCTGGCATAGCAACGGAGTGGGAGGCAGGCTACTGCTACAGCTGCAACCAGGAAGGGAGGCAGAAAGAAGGAACTGTGCTGAAGTCTGGTTTCTTCTCCATTAGGTGCTAGGGGGGGCAATATCTGCCAGGGAGTGCTAAGGTGAGGCTCTTCTGGGCAGCCACAGCCCTCCCAGCAAACCTGCCTGTGCTGCTTACCCTATATTTCTCCTCATCCACAAGCTCATCTTAAAGGCAGCATTTGGGAAACAGCTTGTGATTGTGTGTAATTAAAAGAAAAGGTGGGTCATGCATTCACGCACACCAGTGGCAGAGGAAAGGGTGCTTGTATGCTCCGAACTGAATGTTTCCTTTTCACACGTGGGCACAGTACTGGGCATGAGTAATCCCCTACTGGGGAAAATAAAGAAAAGAGCAAGCTCTCCCAGATTGCAAAGTGTGGCAGTTCTGTAAGGAAAATGTCTACATAGATTGTCCTTGAACACCTCCTGGAGACACGTGGCTGACAGAGAGAGGGAGTTCTTGCGGCATCTGAGGACACGATGGGAAATCTTGCAAAAACATGCACCATGCCCCCTTGATCTCAGGATGTTGTACTTCTCCAAAGCCAGGCTGTAAGATGGCATTTGGATGTCTAGGTCACTCTGGTCACACCCTTGCTGATGAGCAAGGTCTCTGTGAGGTTTCAGACCAATCTGCCTTAGAACAGTGGGGTGTAGAAAAATGTTCTCAGTGTGAGGCTGCTTATCCATGAACTGTTGTATCTGTCTTTTAGTCAGCAGCACTGAAATGCAGCTTCTTTTCTCACAGAGGCTTCAAAGCCAGATTGTCAGTCTGAGATATATGGTAGCAACCTGCTTTAGCACAAACTCCTCTTTGCTGTCTTCTAAAGAGGAGAGCTGATTGGAATTATTTTATGGCATGTTTTTCTGGATTGGGGACTACCTTCAGCTCTGTTGCTTTGACATCATGTCCTTCTCTTCTGTGAGACATTTGTCAGCAATAAACAGCCTGCTGCTTTCTCTGCATGAAGCAGGTAAGATCCTCCCAGCTACAAACCAAAATGATGCTCATTTAATGATTCTGGGTAGATCTTAAAACACTGACAATTTTAAAGGGAAAAATAAGTATGTAGTTGCTGTTATGGAGACAGGTCAATCTGTAGCTGAATTATTTTCTCCTCAAAAGAAAATCTCAAGCTTTTACAGCATGGTACCTCCATCTGGGACGTGGACTGAGGGGAGCTCTGATTAACTAGGCTATCTTTGCCCTGGAAGCGACTGAATAGTGGTAGTTCATCTCCAGCTGCTGTGGTGGAAATAAATACTCCTTATGTTCATTGAAGAGTTTTTGCATGTATGTCTTCTTCTTATGCCTAGCTCTCATTTAGAGTCAGGCCACTTTATGTTGCCACAACTCATCACAGGGAACTTAAATTTCACTCGCAACCACTTTTAAGTTAATTTTTTGCTGCCAGAGAGGTCCCAAAGTTTAGTAGCAATAAGACAAAAGCTAAGTGTCACCTTTGAAGCATCTAATTTACAAGAACCTCTTTGCCTTGAAGGAGAGACCTGTGTACCTATCCTTCCCACACTGATGTGTCAATAGCACCTATTCTAGCCTGACTGGGGAGCAGCAAGTCACCTACAATCAGCCAATTTTGCACCCTGTTGTATCAGTTGTGTTGGCTAATGCCTTAGGCACTGACCAGGGGCTACAGGGCAGAAGCTCCACCTGCTGTCTAGAACATTGTCATGAGGGAAATCACCTCACATCTGTACCTTATTAAAGAAAAACCCAGAACAGAGCAGGAGTTGCTCACTGGTAGGATTTTGTTTGGGTGTGTCTGTTTGTTTGTTTGTTTGTTTATTTTTGCAGTTACTGCATAAAATACAGCAGCAATCCTGAGAGCCCTCATGAATCAAAGGCACCTTCTCAGCTGAATGCCCAATGGACACTACAGATTTCTGCATCCTCCCCGTTTAGGTTAATCATGGAATCATAGGGGTTGGAAGGGACCTCAGAGATCGTCTATTCCAACCCCCCTGCCAAGGAATGTTCCCTAAAACAGGTTACACAGAAAAGCGTCCAGGCAGGTTTCAAACATCTCCAGAGATGGAGACTCCACAACGTCTCTGGGAAGCTTATTCCAGTGCTCCAACACCTGTACACTGAAGAAGTTTTTCCTTAAGTTTGTCTGGAACTTCTGGTGTTCCAGTTTTTGCCCACTTCCCCTTGTCTTGTCACTGGCACCACCAAAAAGAGCCCGGCCCCATCCATTTGGCCCCCACACTTCAGGTATTCATAGACATTGATAAGATTTCCTCTCAGTCTTCTCTTCTCCAGGCTGAAGAGTCCAAGCTCCTCAGCCTCTCCTCATATGGCAGATGTTCCAGGCCCCTCATCATCTCTGTGGCCTCTGCTGGACTCTTCAGAATGTTAAACTTTTTTCCAGCAAGGTGGCAAAGCTTCCAAGGGGAGCTGCAGCCTCCTGATTAAAATGTTGTTCTTGGAAAATGAATCCTCGAGGTCAGTTGTCCCACTCCTAAGCAGACACTGTGAAAGGTCTAGGGGCATGGAAAGGAACAGTGCAACAGCTACCACCACTGCTCTCAGTGTCAGTTGCTAGTTTCTGTGCTGTGTCCTGTCCCATCAGTGCATGTCCAGCAGGATCAGGCAATGACAACTAGAAGGAATTTATTCCTTCCCATGGGCAGAAGCACCTCCAGCTCCCAGATTTCACTAGGTTTCAGCAGAAACAAAGTGCGCAATCATTTATCCCAGCTGAGAGAGGAGCACTGTGCACCTAGGGTGTGTGTGTAGTGTCCTATGGGCATAGCTTGAAATGAACTACACTCCCTCCTTATTTGCTGTATGCACCTAATCAGGTATTCTTCATTTTCTGTCACAAGATTTCCTTGGTTTAATTTTCTCTTTGCTGTTGAAACCTATTAAAAGAAAATGATGGAGCAAGCTACTAGAACTTACAGGTATAATGTTCAGTTGTTTCCATAATCACAAGAATATAAAGTCTGACGGATCGTGTAATAGAAAAATGAAGAAAATCTGAGCACTGTCTCAAGCAGTATTTGCTTAATGAATATAAGACAGCATCGATGACAATATTTCTTGTTTCAGGTACTTTATAATGCGATGGGGACTGCATTATGCACAATATAGTTCTGGTATGTGTTTTTTAATACACTTTTAATGAAGAAATGGCTTCATGGCTTTAAATGAGTGCACTTCTCAATTGTAGATGGAAAGAAGAGGGAGGAAATGGCTTTGAAAAAAAGAAAAAAAAATAATTATCTACTATCAGAAAGGGGACCTTTTATGAAATGGGACTTTTGGGGCTTCCATGTCCTTTTCCACCAGCCACACAGATCTCTCTGTAACCAACACAGTTTCAAAATAAAAGACCCTCTGGTTCTAGTTTCTAGTTTCAAATATTTATTAGTGAGGACACATTCAGCTGCTATTGCTTTTCAAAAGGCATTCGTACAGACCTTTTCGCAACCATCTTATCCATTGGTCATATTCATGCAGACCTAGGGCTCTCACGTGAGTGCATATACCCATGGACATATATATGCATAAGGTAGTTGCTTCTAATTTATTCCCTTGGGCTGATGTAAGTGGGAAACTGGAGCTAAAATGTTTACTGGAATTTCTTAATAAAGTTCAAGGGGATTTTAGTTATAAATTATATTTTCAATGTAAAAAAAAAAATCTAGACAAAAAGTTGTTCTTTTTCAGTAGCTTCTTTGTCATTGCTGCGAATTTTACCACAGGGGGCATATATGCAGAAGTGGAAAATTCATAGTACATTTCCCTCTCTGTTGGAACTGTTGTCTTTCATTATACAAATAACTGAAATGAACTATTGAAAGATTAGGTGGATAGAGAAGGTCATCTTTTTCTTTTAATAAAATGCTTTTGCCTTTAGTTCCTGTTACACATGAAAACTATGTAGGTTAAAATCCTTTCTGAATTTTTCCCAGAAATATCAATAAGTTGGTTTTTTGTGTCTTGGTCACCCCAGCTGTGGAATGAAGCAGAAGGCTGCTGCAATTCATATTCTGTAACATCTTATGCTAATTAATCCCAACCCCAAATATAGCTAAGTAGAGAGAGAGAAGCAATGAGTTAAAATAATGAAACTAATACTTATGCAAATAGGAAAGATCATTCCCCAGTGGTTGGCAGGGTTAGCTTACAGCTCATTTTTTCTCCTACATATGTCTCTTTTTGCTTCCTTGTTTTATTCATCTTCTCATTTCTTCCAGAATTCCTGAAGAGCAAAGCACAAATACAACTGTTCAAGCACATTGGCTGCGTGCATAAGGTAAACCTCACACTCACATGGGGATGCTCTGCTATGCCATGGTATATGTTGATACATGCCTATCTCAGTCAGGAAACTCCTAGCCAGAAGGATGTTTTGATACATATAAATGTGTGTATGATCAACTCCAACCATACCTGTGAGTCTTCCCTTAGAAGTAAAAATGAAATATCTGTATTATTTACTATGTTTTGTCTCTTTTACAGCCCCAACCATCTCTACAGGTGAAAACACAAAGAGCCACACTTGAGTGGACAGCACAAGCCTAGGAGACCAAGCTGATGTTCCCAGACCTCAGGGAGACTCCTTAACACCCTGTCTTCAAGGTCATCCCACTCTGATCTCCTCCTCCCTTTCTCCACCCTTTATGTAGGGATTTAAGGGTGTTTAGGTAGTTAATGAACACTCAGGCAATAAAATATAACTAAAAAAACTTTATACACTGAGATTGTTATGGGTTTGGCCATCATTCTGTTTCTTCTTGCAAACCTATCCAAAGCACTGCATTTGCAACCTTGTGTAATATATCTTACCTGGACACAACAAGGGGTGACACCCTGTGTGGATGAAGGGCCACCTATTTTAAAGACAGTGGAAGCCTGGATACCAGAGTTTTAAATAACTCAGTTCATAGCAGAAGTGCCTTACAATTTGAATTCTAAGTACTTCCATTCATATCAGGCAATCCAAAAAAAAAAAAAAATCTAGTATGTCTTTCTTGACACTGTACAGCCAGGATACACCCCAACAGGAACAAACAGCTGTTCGGCTGCTAGCCCAGTGCTAGCCCAGTAAAACCACCACAAGGTCCTTACCTTGATGAACCTAATGCAGAAATAGTGTCTTTGGCACATGTGCGTGTGGTGCACAGGGAATGGGGTTCCCATTCATAGTTGCTGCACTACAGTATAGCACTTTAAAATAATTGGAGCAGGAGTCTGTTGTACAGCTCTGCTCAGTCCTCTTGTGCTACACCCACTAGAGTTGATGGAAGTGTGAGCTAACAGTGAACTAAAGAAGCATGTGGACAGAAAAGATCTTTGCCTTGCAATTTTGGGGAACCCAGCACATTCTGCTACTCTTATCTTGCAAATGACAGACAAGACTTTTTCAAACATAATGGACTTAAAATGTCAGGTGTAATCAAGGGTGAGACTGTGAATGCAAATTAACTGTTTTGATAAGTGCAATCTAAATACCAAAGCCAAATTACAGGTTCCCTGTCACTGCAGTTCTGCCATGTGAGGCGAAAGCAGCACAAAATCCTGACAGTTGAGCAGAGGATGCTCATTTTCTCACCGCAGCAGGGTCAAAGGCATCTCTTGGAACCTGGAAGAACAATGAGGTGCCATTAGGTATGGTTATACAAGAAACAAGGGAAAGCTGTAATAAAAGTGTGTGGCAGTTGAACTGAAAAGAAAAACAAAACAAAACAACTTCCTGATGTATTCTTTAATTAGAAAACATTGTGTAGTGTGCCTTCACCGGATAGAAGACACCTTCCATATGAATGACAAATAGGTGGTCCCAGATCCTGCTAGAGAAGGCCTGCTACAGAAGCAGGCTGTCCAGTCCTTCTACGTAACATCCCAGATATTTCCCACTCGCCTGTTCCTTTTTGGTATCACTGAATTACTCAAGATGTGCTCTGAAAACTACCTTCTTCCCTACTACCACCTTGAAATTACTAATGCTTTATTTTGCTTTAGAAAGACAGTCTTTCACAAAAGCAGAGATGGAGACTTTTAAATTATTCAACCACCACTGTATGCAAACAGTAACTAATTTTTGCAATGCCCTGGTGAGGTAGGTAATTATATGTTATCCTTTCTGACAGGCAGAGACATTAAGTTTAAATCACTGGCTCCAGACTACAGGAGAACTTTGAACTAAATTTTTATGGGCTCAGGTGAAATTTTGGATAAAGCTCTAGTTTGATCAGAACTCAGTTTTCCATTTTCCATTCTTGTCTCATCAAGAAACCAGGCTTGGAAGAATATCCCTTGGCTGAGCTGCTAGAATGTGTTCATAAATGATTCACTTGAACCTTTCACAGTCAAAAGTGACACTGAGAGTACCATGGAAATAAATTCTTGAGGATAGATGAGTCACCTGGGTTTCATTGCAAGTAATGACAAAAGCTAATTCTGTTACCCAAATTTTATCCTCACTGACTAAAATGCTATTGTTACACCCTCTGTGAGTGATGTGGCTGGATCGGTCCAGATATCTTTCTGGTTTAGGGTCTTGTGATAGATGAGGCAGCACAGTTTTGGTGTGTTAACCTGTAGAGATGGCACCCATGTCAGGTGCAGGTCCTCAGTAATGCAAATTTGGCTTGTGGTCTGAAACAGGTTTTGTATCTCTTCCAAAATCTGCCACCTACAACAGCTCAATTATCTTGTGAATGACTCACTGAGTTCTTGTGGCAGTGAGCTCCCATCCTAATTAGGAAACAACAACCTGAACTCTTTCCTTGCATAGCTTGCCTGTCCCCTTTCCACCTTCTATCTGCTGTTCCTTAACTTACCTCCCTTTGACTTGTCCCCACCTGTTTGTGCCACTGCTAACCTTCCCCACTCTTCACATGTGCGTGCTCACTATCACTCTGAATCCCTTCTGCATGATTTAAGTTGATCAGAAGGGTGCATGGTGCCCCCAGGGCAGCAACACAGGGGTTACACAGCAGCCCTATGAAAAAATAACCGTTTCTTCTCCATCCTGACATCTTGCTAAACTGACGACCTTTAGAGCATAGGTGGGCTCTCACTGGAGGTGTCAAACTGTACTCACCGATGAAGGCTATCAGCCATGCTATTTGATCTCTGAATACCCTGGGACAGCCACCTTCATCCCTGAGCACACCCTACTCTGACAGTTACCACTACAGGCATCATCTTTAGCTTCAAAACAAAGGAAGAATCATATTAATTAAGAAATAAGGGAATTTTTATAACTTGTCCTGTGCTGCACAAAACCTTGGTCCTAAAAAGTACTCCCAGCCTCATCCTTGCAGAACTCCAGTGCTACAAAAGTCTTGAATATCTCTGAAACAACTTTTTATGTTTCTTGACAGGAACTTACAATTTTCACATGCTTTGAATGTTCATTTTTGAAAAAAACCCAGTATTTCTTAATGAGGTAACGTACAGACAGCAAATCTTTGCCTCAAACATCTTATAAAGGTCTCTTTATCCTGACTTTTTAGAGATGGAAAATATGAGGCACTGGAAGATGAAGCAATTTGACAAAAGTTACTCAAAGTTTGCTACAACAAATTAGAATCGAACTGAGAACTGTGAACCCTTCTGCTTTTCTGATATGCTATTCACTAAGCCATTCAGTAGCTACACTATAGTTCTGCTTGCTTATTTTAAACACAGTGTTTAGAAAGCAGAAATCAATTCTTCTAGTGATGCATTCATACATGTACAGCCAGGTATGACATGTATCTCCTTAGACTTGACTTCCATGTTAATACATATAGAAAACTGCCATCTGCTTACTGGCCAGGTACGGAACTGTGATTTTTGCTACAATGCGGGTAGGGTTTATGTTCTCAGCCCATGTACAGCAAGATGTGTTCTTGCTGTTAAATATTCATTTCAAATTCCATAGATCATGTGGGTCATTATAATAATTCAGGGCTTTAGGAGCACATTGAAGAGAGGACCTCAACAGAGGCCCCACATAGGACAACTGAACTCATTTATCTGGTTTTGCTGGAACCACCTTGACACATTTGCTGATTTAATAAATACTCTTTGCTCCTGCTGGCTGGATTCAGTGTTCACCACAGGTGCTATTTACCTCTGAAATGCATGATGACTACCTATCACACTCAGGGAGAGGCACATTTTTTCATAATAGATCAGTGTCTGAACATGTCAGCAACTCATTTTACCTCATTCCATACTTAAGTCTGGTAATGCTAACACTGAAAACAAAAGTTCAGTTAATAGATTTAGAGGACTTAGCTAAGACAAGTAAGAGCATATCAACCAAACACATTGTTGCCACTCCAGTCAAGGACTCATTAGCTCTTGGAAGTTACTTGTCCTCAGTACTGCAGGTTTTTTTTCCAGTAATGGGTTTAACCATCTTGCTTTCATATGCATTCTCTCACATGTTCTGCCAATATCTGGGCATCCCTGTGAGTGTAATCTTGCTACAATATCTCTCTTTGGATATATGTCCCAGGGCCACATAGGGAACTGTGAGCATCAGCTGTGAGAAAGTATTGAGTCCTCATTCTCATTACCAGTGACTTTCATCCTGGCCAGAGGATAAATGGAAAGCAGTACACAAATTTGCTGTGAGCAGCAAAAAGTAAAGTATCTTAAGTATTATGAAAAAGATAGAAATCTCATTAGCAGAAAAGACAGTTATGCTATGCAGGTTTGATAGGTCCTGCCTTGTGCAGCAGTACACCAGCAGAATGCAATATTCTTGTGGCTTCAGCCATTTACATAGATCTAACTTGGGCCAGGCCAGAAAACTGAGGAGCTTTGCTTTGTTTAAAACAATTGGGGGTTTGAAACTTTCCATTCTGAACAGAGTGAAAAGAAAACCGAGACCACAGGTAAGAGAGTACAAGCATCTCCACTCGAGTACAAACAATATCCTGGAAATTACTCTGTGAATAGAAATCAGCTGAATGTGATGGTAACACGAATAAGCCTGGCTGTGGTCCTTATGACTCAAACAGCTTCTTGGACAAACAGATTTATGAAGAAATATCTTTCTCTCCCAAAAGGAGCTATCTTATTTCATATATTTAGATAAGTATTTATGTCTAAAAAGAGAGGTAAGAATTTCAGTTTGGGTCTTCGACATCTCAGGAGACTGCTTTAATCCTTGAGTACAAGTTAGTATGAATCTCAGCCTCTTTCACCTCCTGTAATCTATTCCGCACTTAGTAAGCCTTCTGGATCAATATACAGAGTTAAATAAAACTCCATGGAAAGCTTGTGTTTCACCTAACCGAGAGATTTTCTTGGGAAAGATGTAGAAAATAACTCCATACCAGTATTACTTCATATATGCTGCATGAGAAAGCCATCTATTTTGGCAGCCTATTTTCATAGATATATTTGAATAGACCACAAAAGAGCAAACTATTTTTTCCAATTGTTTTTTCTGATTTCGCTTAGACTCTATACACAAGGAGTAGCTGAGAAATGCCTTGTACTATATTTCCCCTTTGGAGAGATTTGATTTTTTCCAACCCTGAGCTGCTCTTGAAAGGAGGTGAGCAACCAAATCTAAAAAATACTGAAACACTGTCCCTCAAAAAGAAAAAAATCTTCTATTAACATAGAACAGCTCTAAATATCAGAAAATCTCTCAAAAGAAGTATGTAGTGTCCTGACAAGTCCACTTGACTTAGCATGGAATTGGAAAAGGATGACCAGAAAGCAGAGTCCCATCACTCTGTCATGATTAGTCCTACTCTTTTACGAGCTCTGATTTACAGTGGTTTTGTAGCATCTTCCAAATGCTGCACAACATGCTTTCTAACATGCATACAAAAGTGAGACCTACATAAATGTGATGGTGATCTTGATGTGTTATTTGTCAATAAAATGTAAGATTCACAAAAGTGATAGTTTTACTGGGCTAGCCCTTGGCTAGCAGCCAACACAGCTGTTCACCCACTTTCCCCCCACACCAAGAGGATAAGGGAGAGGATTAGGGGACAAGGGTAAGGAGGCTTTTAGGTCGAGATAAGAACAGTTTAATAATAGAAGTAAAAGAAAACTTAAAATAATACTAATATTAAAATAGTACTGATAATGATAAAAGTAACAAAATATACAAATGAGTGACACCCAGTGTAACTGCTCACCAACAACCAACCAAGCCCGGCCCACTCCCAGATAACGATCCCAGAGAAGCGACAATCCCGAACTGAAACTGTGATCCCGGAAGAGCAAGAGCCTGAGCAAAAGCTGGAGAGAGACAAAAGAGGAAGAGACCCTCACTGATATACTGGACATGATGTGATGTGATGTGATAGAGAATATCCCACGGGCATACCCAAATGCCAATTTAGCTTATTAATTTAAATATTCCTCACCCCCTTAAATCTTGCACTTGCAGACTAACAAAACACAAAATCCTTCACTTTCAGCAACAAAAATGCAAACACTGGTATGTTATCAGTGTTTCTCTCATAACAAGTCCCAGGATGAAAAGCAAAACGCAGCACTATTCTAACTACTGAAAATGAAACTCAGCTCTGCTTTAGCTAAAAACCAGGACAACAAAGAAAGATTACTTCCAGATACTGTCACAAAAACATAGTTTTTCCTCCTGTTTATGTTCCTAATTTTTGTGCCCGAAAGAAGGCTCCAAGATCAGGTAGATAGGTTAATGGGGATAATAGCTGCTGGGTACAGAGAATAAGACACAGGAGAAATGAGAGAGTAAAGTAACTCTGAAAAACAGTAGAATTGTTTGAGACATTGAAGTACAAATAGCCTTGGAAAGAATAGTAAAAGAACTACAGAAACACAAAAAGTAGGCTTTAGAGTAATCTCTGAAATCCTCTGTGTCTAAAGCAGATAAAGTGCTTGAAAAGGATATTTCACAGTATCTCTGCAAGTTCTTGGTCTCAGCTCTCAGGAGCAGAAGGAAGGCATGTTCCTCACATACAAAATGGATGTAGCTGAAGTGAATAAGGAAAAACCACTTGGCCATGTGGAGGGACTTCTGGTTAGACAGCAAAATAAATGAAAACAGACTGTTTGCCACCTGTGCAAGAACAGAAGGTAGGATTGCTTCTCATATAGGAGTCTAGGCTCAGATGTTACAACTCCACAGCTGTGGTAAATGATGAAGAATTAGAATGTGCTTGTAGAAAAATTATTAACAACTACCAATTGCATCGAATTCATCTCTCTTCTTTTCATGAATGTTTCTTAATTAGACTACTTTGCAAATGTGGTTACTAGTTAATGGGAACCTTCAGAAGAAAACAGGGCTAAATTGACACAGATTGTAAAAATTGCCTAATTTTTTTTCTTTTTAATCCTCTGTGCCAAACAAACTGATATTTTCCTTACTTTCATAACTTATTTTAGAAAAGTTAGTTGTTTCAGAATGAGTATCTGCAGACAAATGAGAAGACAGAGTTTGATATAAATGCAACCCACATCCATCCAAGTTTTCATTCTCAGCCACTCATCATAGGCATATTAGTGCAGGAAAATAAGCAAATCTTACTGCAACCCAGAGTTCATAACAGAGATGTAAGTACCTGTCACTTGTCCCTTGAATCATACTTTCCCAATAATGCAAATGTATTCCCTGGTGCACATTTTTATGAAAAATGATGTTTACAGTGCTCTTCCTGACCATATGTGAATTACTTAAGCTTCTTTAAGCAGGTATGGATTGGAGCTTTGCCAACTGAAGCACACAGAGCAGTGAAGAGAAGCTTTTTACCCTGGAGGCATTTTGATCAAATGAAGCCCAAGAGGTATAATGCTGAAGATCACAGAAGAGGTACAGTTTCTATCATGGGAATACATCATAAAGTGAGTGGATTTGCAAGAACCGGAGGGGGAGGAGAGGGGAAAAAAAGTAAGGTACGTGGCAAGAATTCATTACCAGGGAGGGCACTGCTGCTGTAAGGGGTGGCAGGAAAGAGTGGGCCATCAGGTAGAAGTTGGAACAAACATGGTAGAAAATAAGGACAGAAACTGAATTGAATG
The DNA here is from genome assembly GCA_907165065.1 of Caprimulgus europaeus. The sequence continues at coordinate 69,290,168 of OU015525.1, forward strand.
CTTTCAAGTTACTTTGAATGTTAGAGAGAAAAAGGGGACCTTGTTCATGAGCCTAAAATGACCTACAAAGTGAAATGGAAAAGTTGGAGTTGGAAAAGGAAAGAAATCCTTGATGCAGCTCAAATGTCTGAGGGATAAAGAAGCAGGTCTAGAGGAGGGCCACAAAAGTGATCAGAGGGATAGAATACCTCTCCTATGAAGAAAGGCTGAGAGAATTGGGGATTTTCAGCGTGGAGAAGAGAAGGCTCTGGAGAGACCTTATTGCAGCCTTTCAATACTTGAAGGGGGCCTATAACAAAGATGGGAACAGACTTATTAGAAGGGTCTTTAGTGATAGGACAAGGGGTGGTGTTTTTAAACTAAAAGAGAGAAGATTTAGACTAGAAGTAAGGAAGAAATTTTTTACCAAGAAGATGGTAAAACACTGGAACAAGTTGCTCAGAATGGTGGCAGAAGCACCATCACAGAATCACCGACTCACAGAATGCTAGGGATTGGAAGGGACCTCGAAAGATCATCTAGTCCAACCCTCCTGCCGGAGCAGGAACACCTAGATGAGTTCACACAGGAAGGTGTCCAGGTGAGTCTTGAATGTCTCCAGAGAAGGAGACTCCACAATCTCCCTGGGCAGCCTGCTCCAGTGCTCTGTCACCCTCACAGTAAAGAAGTTCCTTCTCAAGTTTAAGCGGAACCTCCTGTGTTCCAGCTTACACCCATTGCCCCTTGTCCTATCATTGGACATCACTGTGAAGAGCCTGGCTCCATCCCCCTGACACTCACCCTTCATATATTTATAAACATCAATGAGGTTACCCCTCAGCCGCCTCTTCTCCAAGCTAAAGAGGCTCAGCTCCCTCAGCCTTTCCTCATAAGGGAGATGTTCCACTCCCTTAATCATCTTTCTGGCTCTGCGCTGGACTCTCTCAAGCAGTTCCCTGTCCTTCTTGAACTGTGGGGCCCAGAACTGGACACAATATTCCAGATGTGGCCTCACCAGGGCAGAGTAGAAGGGAAGGAGAACCTCTCTCGACCTACTAACCACACCCCTTCTAATGCACCCCAGGATGCCATTGGCCTTCCTGGCCACAAGGGCACAGTGCTGGCTCATGGTCATCCTGCTGTCCAGCAGGACTCCCAGATCCCTTTCCCCTACGCTGCACTCTAGGAGTTCATTTCCCAACCTATACTGGAACCTGGGGTTGTTCCTGCCCAGGTGCAACACCCTACACTTGCCCTTATTATATTTCATTAAGTTTTTCCCCGCCCAGCTCTCCAGCCTGTCCAGGTCTCTCTGGATGGCAGCACAGCCCTCTGGAGTGTCAGCCACTCCTCCCAGCTTTGTGTCATCAGGCCATTTATGAATATATTGAATAATACTGGTCCTAGTACCAACCCTTGAGGGACTCCACTAGACACAGGTCTCCAACTAGACTCTGCCCCATTGACCACCACTCTCTGGCTTCTTCCCACCAGCCAGTTCACAGTCCACCTCACTACCTGATCATCTAATCCACACTTCCTCAATTTGGCAGAGAGGATGCTGCAGGAGACCGTGTCAAATGCTTTGCTGAAATAAAGATAGACCACATCCACTGCTCTACCATCATCCAGCCACCTAGTTGTGTTTTCATAAAAGTCTAATAGGTTGGTCAAGCACGACTTCCCCTTGGTGAGGCCATGCTGACTGCCCCTAATGACCCTCTTATCCTTGATATGCCTAGAGATGGCACCAAGGATAAGTCGTTCCATCACCTTCCCAGGGATGGAGGTGAGGCTGACCGGTCTGTAGTTACCCGGGTCCTCCTTCTTGCCCTTTTTGAAGACTGCAGTGACATTTGCCTTCCTCCAGTCCTCAGGCACCTCTCCCGTTCCCCATGACTTAGCAAAGATGCTGGAGAGTGGTCTAGCAATGACTTCAGCCAGCTCCTTCAACACCCATGGGTGCATCCCATGTGGACCCATAGATTTATGGATGTCCAGATTGCTTAACTGGTCCCTAACCCAGTCCTCATCAACCAAGGCAAACTTCTCTATTGTCCTGACTTCCTCTGGGGCCTCAGGCTTCCTGGAAAGATTCCCTGGAAACATTTAAGGTCAGGTTATCTGAGTAACCTGATTTAGTTATGGCCCTGCTCATTGCAGGGGGGTTGGACTAGATGACCTTTAAAGGTCTTTTCCAAACCAAACCATTCTATGATTCTATAAAGAAGGGAAGCCAGGAGAAAGAAAGTGCAGGTTACAAAAATGCAGGTTCGTCCATGTTGCTGTGGGTATATCCTTCTCTTTCTTCTTTCTAAAAAATCTATCTAGATGTGGAGGGCTGTTACAGCTTAACAGGTCAACATTTCTGGACTCCACTTGGCTTAGCCAGAGGCACAGGATCCCCAAGGATCCTGACCCTGCAAAGAGCCCAGGTTGGTGGCACCACATGGGAAGTAGATGCTGCCCCCCTGCTACCGAATCCTTGCCACATAAACCCAACAGTGACCTGCACAGCTACTGTGCACCCTGCATGATGGATGCTTCACTTCAAGAAAACCACAGCTGGAGTCAGCATGCCCACATGCAGCAGTTCCACAGCACATGTGCCATATTAGATAGGTCTTAACAGTAGTCAAGGTGGAAATTTGGACTGGTTTGATCACAAGTTAAGCAGAAGAAAAGGAGGAGGCAGGTATTACCTCATCTGAATTTGTAGGACTGACATTACTGCCATTATAATAATTGGTATAAAACTCAAAGAGTGTCACGGAGTGCAAGAGTCTTGCTGTCTGCTTTGAGTGCTGGGACACAGTGATTAGGATTCTCTGGGAAACCCCAGATTTTGGCTCGTTAGCTTGGCTTGCAGGGGCAGGCTGTTGAGGGCAAGAGAAATTATGATGGCAAAATACAGCAAGGGAAAAAGACACAGCATGTCAGTTTTCAGGGCAACTATTAGTCATAAGGTAAGACAAATACCATCTGTCAACTTGACATTTCTATGCTTTTCTGCATATATATATGTACACATAGATATATAGGTAAACTTTCAAATGCTGAGTTATAATTCAGCAATTTATCAGAAAGTTTCTTTACCAGTACTTTACATGTTTCATTCCCAAGACAAAAGAGTTGGAAACAAAACTGTTCTCAATACAAATCAGATCAGCCCCTTCAGTTTCTTTGTTATGTTAATTGGTAATTGCAGGGAGAAAAAAAAAAATCTTAATTTAAGATGAAGATTGCTCCATGTACCTTCCCTACACGTGACCTGTCAGCAGCCCACCGTTGGATGACACCTATGCTGGAGGTTAGAACAGGTCACATGAACTCTTTGAGCAGTCACAAGCCACGGATCTCTGCTCCCCCTTCCCCCAGCACCTGGGGAACAACTACAGCAGTACTGAGACCTGAGACAGTTAAGATGGGATCCAACAGGAGGCAGCTCGTTGACATACTGTGTTTCCCTCACTGTTCATCACAGTGGATTTAAAACGTGCTGGCAGTGAAACTGTCAGGAAAGCTTGGGGACAAAAGCAAAAGCTTAAAGTGGGTTCATCCCTCTTAGGGAAGACTCACTGTCTCGTCCTCCTCTGATGGAGTTGGAGAGATCCTTGCCCCGTGGGGGTGATGGTGGCTGCATACAGCTGGTGGAGGGTCACTACACACTTGCCCCTGTGAATAGGACCTTCAAAGTACTCAAAAAATCCTACCCAGCCTCATGCACCCACTGCACTTCAGCAAGACACTCCCTATCCTCCACTACCAGCTTCTGTAAATGTCCCTGTAATTTCTAGCTGGAGACCTGACACGTTTCTGACCAGCGTTAGGTTATGGCACTTGCACTAACTACCAAATTCAGAGTTGAATTTTGTACCCAGCTTCTGTTTTCATCCTGACTTGAACCCTTGGTCAGAGTTACAAGGTTCACTTCCAGCTTCCCGTCACCACTCTTGACACTCCCCCAGCCCGCAGGTGAGTTTTACTGGCCGCCTGCGTAAGCTTTGCTCCCAGCAATGTGGGGGAACCGCTCTGACCAGTACCCGGGAGCTTCAGTGGCAGTGAGGAGGGTGAGGGGAAATGGCTGAGGTCTGATGAAGGGTTGTTGGACCTATTTCCCCAGTTGCTTAATTATCCAGTTGCCTTCCTGGCTACGTACCCTTGCCTACTTACTCACACATGTACGTGTCTGCACACAAACACACATGCACAGAGAAGACTTTTCAAGTTCAGATTAAAGGGCTGCTGTTCAAAACTTGGATTTTTTTTTTTTTTTCCAGAAGCAAACCAGTAATCCATAATGCAGAGTTTAGATTTGGATAAATTAGATGTAAGTCTAATATCAGGCAGTTTTCTGAGCACAAGCAAACGTTTTAAAAATGGTCCTGGAAAAGGGGAAAATATTCATACTTCAGAAAAGTGTTTGCTAACACTGCTGAAAGGAGTTGTAATTTGATTCAAGGATAGCCTTATCTCTTTGTTTCCTTCTGAATGCTTTTTGGAGCTTGCTTTCTAATCTTGACAACATACATGTGCTTATTTACGCCCATTTTGTACTGTTGTGCTCTTGTTTTTTTCTGAACTATTATAAAAAAAGGAAACAGAGAAAAGCCACTAATGTGAAAGAAATCTCCAGCTGAATTTGGGTTCTTGACAGTGTGTATAGATGTGTTAAAATAAAAATGCAGCTTCTCAGAAAATGTCAAACAGGCATTCCTGCACATTCTATGATACAGCACAAGCAAATGTGTCAACAGGTAATAAATTAATAATGTTGGTGGCCACTGAACCTTGAATAAATATATTTTATTGTTAACCAGGGGATCCAGGAATTCAAATGCAGTCACAGATTCTACAGTACCATTTTATAGAACATTGTATTTGTCCATAAAAGTTTTAAATATAAAGGTAGAAGGAACTGACTGTGTATATTCAGCGAAAAATACCTAGCAATCATGGCACACCAACAGCAAATATTATTGTCTGGAGCAGAGCAAACTCAGGGTCCAACCTTATTTCCATTAAGAGGCTGAGCAGTATTCTGCTCAGATAATGTGAAAAGAGCTAACAAAATCTGACATTATCTGGACTTTCTGGTGTGCAGCAAACACTTCTTTGTCATTTACTGGTAATTTTTCAGTCCTAATGGAGTTAAACTGGAATTGCATTGGTATTATCACAAACACTTTTCAATCTGTTTTTGCTTTATGAGATTTTTAAAGAGTTGTTTTGGTGTTTCTATTAATTCTTTCCTTCGTTGTAAAACCAGTTACAGGCTTGCACTCTCTCACTGCAGATTTTGTATGTGCTGTGTTTGTATAATATATTGTGTCAGAACTAAAGTAATGATTTGTGGTAAATGAGCTCATATGGGAACTTCTCAAAGTGTGCACTGCCCATGAAAAAATAGCCACTATATTAAAAATAATGTTTATGCCACAGAACCACCATGGTTTCAAACTCTGAGCCATGTTTTCCCTACTTTTTCAGCTTTTGTCCAGTTGAGCCCCAGATGAGAGCCACCTCCACCGGCGTCCCGTATCCCCAAGAGTTGACTCCCTCAGCACTGGAGGAGCAAAGGCTCTCCCTGGAGCCAAGGCAGCCACTGTGGATGGGGAGCTCCAACAACAATGGCAATATTTTCCACAAAAATAAACATTGGGTCTTCTGCCTGCAGTTGGGCAACAGTGAGGGGCCCACGACAAAATCTCCAACCAAGAGCTTTCCTTGGGAGCCTGATTTTCACATCCATGGTCCTTGCCTCCATTGAGGGTTGCACCTGATGCCCCATAATTTCTGTACGGGTTCAAAATACTGAGAGCTCAGACTGCTTTGAACGGGCAAGTACCAACTCATCTCTTAGGGGTCCTGTTGGGAAATGCCAGTGCTTTCTAATAGCCACAGGCAATCACCTTCACCCCGGCTCAGAAAGGCAGAAGTGCAAAACCCCACTACCACTCAGTCACTTCTTTGGGAGTCAGTCCCAATCCCTGCCGGGTGGCACTGTGAGAGGAAGGGGGCAGCCGGTGCCAGAAAAGCCATCTCATCCATCTCATTTTGCCTGCTGCTGATAGGATTGAACCTGCTTCGCTCTGCCCAGGTGGCTTAAAAACTCACTGGTGCAGGGTGACAGAGCACCGCACCAACTCCTCACACACGTGGAAGGTGTCTTGCAGATTCCCACGAAGTTCATGCCCTTTTCCTTCCTTTATGATCATCCTCTTCAGCATTTCGTGATGCATAGGTGCTTCCCCATCCCTTATGAAGCCAAGTGTAACCCGTTCCAGTCAGCTCTCCCACACCATTAACGAAGAGCAAGGCCATTCATCCAGGAACCAGGACTGCAGCCGTAGCTGTCCCCACATTAAGTATGATGGCATCTAGCATGAGATTTCATGTGTCATAACTTTTCATTTTGTTTGCAGCTCTACAGTATTGACACTTGCCTGAACTGACCCATGTGTGTCCAGTCATAAACTCCGAGCAGTATTTGAGGAATCTGGGCACATTGTCCAGAGATACCTGGCAAAGTGATGGGAGCAGCAGCAGTTGTTCCGACCTGCCTGCAGAGGACCAGACACAGTGGGCAGACATGCTCTGCCTGTGCTGATCAGCTTACAGGGAGCGATGCTGGCAGCAAACCTGCTGCTGGCAGGCAGATCAGATGTACAGTGTGTGCCCTGCGCTGCCAGCATCTGCAGCTGAGCTACTGCACTCGAAATGCATTCAGACCAGAGGTCATGTGACACATCACCAGTGCCCTCGTGCTTCTCCCCAAGACTTCCCAGCTAGTCTTATGGCAACCCCATTCCTGCACCCTTGCTCTCTAGAGTTGCTTGTGGGCTTTGGGCCATGTCACCTGTGCAAAGGTTTATGATATTTTTAAGGTATAAACAAATGCCATGCATTAAGTCACTACTTCTATAGACTCAAACATTCCGTGCAAAATCACATTCATACTTCATTTACCAGATCCCACAGCTCCAGAGAAATCAAGACCATTTGTTCCCAACCACAAGAATATAACTGAGAACAGTGATGGAGGGCAGCTGGGAGGGGTCATCTAGGTGTATTTTAAAGCAAATTTACAGGTCAATAAATACAGGTATATCTGTTACAGCTGTATCCGGAGGCTGCACAGAGAGAGGTGAGCGAACGTTTGCAGACCATAAAGCTTTCTAATGTTATTTAAGAAGCATAACACTGAAATTACTGCCTCTCCCCTTCATGAAGATGTGGTGTAATGAAGGCCAGAGGGAAGCCACTGCCTTTGTTCAGAGACAACTTACACTTTCTAAGTGGCTTCTGAACAGCTGAAGTCAACCAACTCATGCCAATGAGACCAGAGTCAATAAAGATAATTATATTTGTTTGTCTCAGGAGACTGGAAATGTAGGTGAACAATGCAATAGCAGAGCTTGCTAGGAAGCTCAGTGTCCTTTCCAAGGACAGACATTTGAGGCAGGGGAAAAATCCTCCCCAGTTGGAACCAAGAGAAAAAAATTTCAAATTTTACACTACCTAAAATTTCTGGGAAATGATGACTTGGTACTTTTTAATTTTCTCACATAAGTCATGTTTGAGCATTTAATTTAAACAAGACAAAAATTTTTTGTTTTCTTTATCTTTGTGGTTAGTTTCATTGACAGGTATGTCATACGAAACCTAATGTAAATTCCCCATAAATATTGTGTGAGAATCTCTTCTGCCTAAACTTTTTGACCTGTTGCAAACAGTATCTACTTAAGAAATCATCACATTTCTGAAGAATTATACCTTTTGTGTGTATAACAGAGTTACACTTAAGGTTTTCTGGGTAGATTACAGTCAGAGATGAATCCTGCCTTTGTTAGATTGCAGTTTGGAAGGTCAGATAATTTCCCTACTGGAGCACATCCTGAGAGGGATAGGAAAGACTTATGGCAATACTTCTGTCCTCCTAAGTTTTCATCAGTATTAATTTGCAGCCTCATTCGTCCCTCTTGCTTCCATTTTTTCTTTCATGAGCACTGGGAAAACTGGTCTGTTAGAAAATATCAGCAAGATATAGAAGGGCAATATCAAATGAGAGTGTAGCAACATGAATAGGTTTTAGCAAGACAGCAAGAAATGTTCAAGTTTTACTTCCATTCTTCCCATTACTTAAAACCCTAAGAAACTTCACAGCGCTGTCATTGGGACAGAAAAGTAACTTTATTCTTGTGTGATGAACAAGACCAGGCTGTACAGGAGGCTGTCATATTGCCATACCTAAGAACAGGCAAAGAAGACCATCAAAAGCATTCCTGCCAAACAGCTTGCCAAATCTGAGTGCCTCCTAGAAGACCAGTAGTGCTTAGGTGCATCAGAAAACATCTCAACAAAGGTGTTTGCTATGCAGAATTTGTTGTAATTCACATTCAATTGATTTAAAGTGTTATTTCTACTGGACCAAGTCCAGAGGAGGCCATGAGCATGATCAGAGGGCTGGAGCACCTCTCCTATGAGGACAGGCTGAGAGAGTTGGGGCTGTTCAGCCTGGAGAAGAGAGGGCTCTATAGCGGCCTTCCAGTACCTGAATGGGCCTACAGTGAAGCTGGGGAAGGACTTTTTACAAGGGCAGGAAATGATGGAACAAGGGGAAATGTCTTTAAACTGCAAGAGGACAGGTTTAGATTAAATATTAGGAAGAAATTCTTCACTGTGAGGGTGGTGAGACACTGGAACAGGTTGCCCAGAGAAGCTGTGGATGCCCCATCCCTGGAAGTGTTCAAGGCCAGGTTGGATGAGGCTTTGAGCAACCTGGTGTAGTGGAAGGTGTCCTTGCTCATGGCAGGGGGTTTGGAACTAGATGATCTTTAAGGTCCCTTCCAACCCAGACCATATGATTCTGTGGTTCTATGATTCTCATGGTATGTAATAATATGCTATTTTATTTTATAAAAGTACATTTTGGGTTTTATGTGTAATTCTTTATACAAACATATACAAACATATTTGTATGTGTGTGTGTTTATGCAAACTAAATTTAGAACAGTGAAGACAACAATTTGTTGGATTTCACTTTTTATTCCTTTAAAGCTAGATTGGTGCATCTGTTTGGAGTTCCTTGAGTTTACCTTGAGCTAGCTGCCTAACATGGGGGTGTGATGCCTTTTGAGACTTTCTCCGCCCTCCTACCCAGTGTTTAGCAGCAGGTCCAGAGAAGCAGAGCTCCCAGAGCCCTGCCAGTGCTGTGCAGACCTCTCTGTAACCTGAGGGTGCCTGAAATGGCACTAGGCACCTAAATGGCTGAATCTCAATTTGCAACCCCTTCAGTGAGGGAAATAATGGAGGGAGAGAAACATGAGTTGACATGCAAATAGAGGCTTCTAGCTGCTGCTGTCCAGGTTGCTGTTTTTGCAGCCTTGCACTTGCTTCCTAAATGCTGCTGCAGGATGCCTTTGCTTTTTTCTCCAACTACACTGCTGTTAGAGCTGCCTGTCAGGAGCTGCAGCCCTTCTCTTTCCTAACTGAGCATGCTTGTGTGGGGTTGGATTTAGTACGGCTCCCCACAGGAATGACTTCTAGATGTTCTTCACTGCCTTCCCAGCCTGGTTTCTCTCCATGCTGCAGACACTGAGATCCAGGTGCTGGTGGTGGGATTATGTGCAGTGTACCCCTGCAATCAATGAAGACCAGGATTGAGGATCCTTAACAGAGGCAAAGAGCCTCATTTCTCCAGCTCACAGGCTGCAGCATGTTACCTGGGCTGGAAAGGGTGCTCTGGTTGCTTGGGGCCACTCAGGATGACTACCCAATCCTAACCCACCTCCTGCACTTTGCTTTTGACATCTTTCTCCCTCCCCAGTTGCAACTCAGGACAAAGTTGTATTTATTCACCTAATTTGAGAAAGCCTAATGATGTGAAAATACTTGTGCACCACAACACATACCCATTTTGGTTTACTTACAGGAGGTATTAACAGTGGCTTAAGAAGAAAGGAACTCCCAAACATTCTGGGGACAGAATCACAGGACTTGTCAGGCTGATTTTAATCAATGCTCCCTCTTGTCCCATCTCCTGTGCCCAGCGATGAGGCATCCCAGTTGTGCTGGTGCTCCTTTCCAAACAGGAAAATGCACCTTAGCCTCCTCAGATGGGGATTTTTCTGTGTCCTAAAACATGAAACCTTAAATTCCTCCTACAGCCACATTTCACTTCTGTGAAGAGTTGAACCCTCTTCCACATTTTTTGAACCAAGAAAAAAGAAGAATTATTAGAAGTAAAATATGTTATTAAATGGGAGCTGGCATGTGTCAGGCTTATTGATGGGAACTTGCATAAAATGTGATATTACTTCATTCCTACCTTAATTGAAGGTATTTTCAGCCTAAGTGATGTGTAACTGCTCAGTGATTTAGCTCTATTTTATGAATAATTATACCACATATATTCTTTCTGGATATTTCCATTGATACATAGAATGTGTCCCTCAGAAGAGCCTGTAAAAGGGTCAGGCAGATCTCACTTTGTTGAATCCCTTTAAAAACAGCATATTTTGCCTTCTTGAAGTCAAGGTTAAATTAATAAACACAATGAGAAACCTTTCAAATGAGAGGAACATTCCCTTTGCTTATGATCCAATTCCCTGGACACCCACTTACTAAAGATTTGACAGGAGTAACATGAAGCTACAGCATTCACTATGTGGTTCATTTTTTATCAAACAAGACAGAAAGAATGAAGCCTTGTCTGTGTTTGAAAGCTATATCATGTTTCTGCCATTTCTTTAGGCGTTCTTACAGAAACCTTTCAGTTCTCCCTTTCCCATCTTCTGCAGTCTAATGTGTTAGCAATCGCCTTTGAGTGATTAACAAAATAATGGTAATTTTTGCATGAAGCATAGGAAAAGCTGCATTCTTGCCTGTGTACACATTGAATAACCAATTTCAAATCGGGATGAAGAGAGAAATAATTATAAACACTTCAACAAATAAAGAAATCTTCAAGAGCTGTATTCAATATTAAACACCACACAGAAAATTTCCCAGGCAATAGGCCAAGCTGAGATTAACTGGATCTTTTTTAAGAGGTGTTTGTAATGTAAATTTAAAACCAAACAGTAAAAAACACTTTGACAAACCTTTACATTATTGCCACAATCTACATCTAGACCCAATAAAATAATAGACAGGAAGGCTGCCAGCATCCAAGCCAGGGGAATGCAAATACCGTATTCTGCAGCTCGCTGATAGCAGCTGGAGAGCTGAATTTAAAAGTACCACTTCAAAGCTTTTCTAGGAAATCATTGAACATTTGATGATTTTAAAGTTCCATGATAGCTCTGATGCCAAATTGTTGTTTAAATTAATTTATTTAGCTAATTATCAAGACATGTTTCTGGAAGATGCCTCTGTGTGCATCTGTGTTTGTGGCTCTGCTATGGTGATGACTACAACAAGAAATGTGGTGGGGCTCAGGGCTCATCTCAGGGCACCAGGGCGAGCGGGGTGAGTTGGCTCTGGATGAGGTGAAAAGTTCCCTTTCAGACTGCAGAGTTACTTTGATAACATTGTTTGGTGCCAAATGGGTCTGTTTCCAGAGCGAAATAGGAGAGAATCTTTCTTCAAAAGGCAACAAAAGACCCAGACTTGCCTAGAGCAAAGAAGAAAGGGCTTTTGCCTAAAGCACTGCTGGGTGACTTTGGTGTTTCAGTGCCAGCCAGTTTTGGGGAGAGAAAACAGGATGGTCAACCAGCAACTCCAAGATAGGGCAAGTACAGGGACTTCCATCTCTGTGCCTGAGGTGTGGGGCAGAAAGTGCTCCCTCCAGAGCTGCCATTGGCAGCAGGGGTCCCAGGAGGAGGCATTGCAGCAGGGAACCCTGCTTGGGAAAGAGGTGTCTGTATGTGCATGGCGAGGGTTACCCAACAGATACATCAAGATCCACAGTAAATTTCACAGCTTGCTCCAGAACTTTGTCTCTCACAGGTTTGTGGTCATTTCTCCTCCCAGAACATATATACTTTTGGTTCCCTTCTCCCACCCTCTGTCTCTGGCTATTTAGATGAAAAAGTCTGCAGCACATGTAGGTGAACCCAATGGGCTTAACATAGCTTTGCTCTGAAGACAGCTAGATCCTGTTTGAAGTGAGAAATAGTAATTTGAGGAAGGAGAGAAGCTGGGTAAGAGGAAGCAATCAATCTCAAACTCTAGTCCCACACTGCAGAAACCTCCAGTTAAAACTGCAGTTGCTTTGCTCCAGTATACTGATGCCATTGGTGAGAACATACAAAATTTATGTGGATTCTTGATGGAGAAGTGAGGGACATGTGACAGAAGCCTTCAGGCTCAAAAAGGTGGGAGAAAGATACATAGGAAATGATAATTCACAGTTTCTCACACAGTGCTAAGGGACACCCATAAAAATGATGGGGAACCCCTTTTAAAACAAAACCAATGCTGTGCCACACCACCTGTAATTGAAGTGTTGCCTTTATCGCCATCAAATGCATACCTCCATTACATAAGGTGAAGGTCGCCACATGCTCCACTTGATTCTGTCTACTTCCCATGTCCTGAGGGAACTCCATTTGCACCACCTAGGTGTAGATATCAACACTACATTTGGCACGACTTGCCATCTTTGTTTGTAGCCTCTCTTGGTCCCAGGGCTCACTGTGACTCTGTCTGCCCTTGTATGGGTCAAGTTCAAGATATGCTGAAAGGTTACTGCAAAGATGTTCATAATCCGAAGGGCAAAGTAGTGCTCGCTTTGTGGATAAATAGAAATTTTCAGCCCCTGGGTTTCTGAATTAAAACACGTGACCTCAAAAAGCTGTAAGTCATGTTGGTGAAAAAATTCTCCACAAAAGCACTATGTGGAAAAGAGTTTAAGAGCCTTGCAGCCTGAAGCAGGGAAAGAGAAATTCCAACCAGCCTGGTCTTGTAAAGGGATTAATCCTTCTTTATAACTTAGCCTCTTTATACCTATGAAACATGTTTGATCGGATTCCAAATCATGGCAGTGATTTGTGCCAAGTGGGAAGCTGAAGAGTAGAGGAATGTCTGATATTTAAATATTTTACCAGCCCTTCATCTGGGATAGTATTTTATTAGCAGTAAATATGCCTCCTTTCTGAGGACTCTACAACTACTGCCCACTGTGGTGAGATAGGGGTTGCCTTGCACAAAGGTAGTATGAAAGACAAGAGTTGAGGGAAACATTGATGCCACTCATTTCTTCTTTCCTAAGGATGCACTGAGCACATCTACACTGATGAGTGTTTGCATTCTCTGTGCCTTGATTTGCAAATCTGAGCCACGCAATTCAGCTTTTTCCCCATTCACATTGCTTTCTGCAGGACATTCCAATTTCTGCATAGTTGCATCATCCTAACCATACCAGATCACTGGGTCTGCGCCTGATCAGGATGGTGCTGTCAAGGCAGCTGGGCAGGTCAGTAAGATGGAGAGGTTTGACCCACTATGTATAAAAGTAGTTCAAGCCTAGGTCTGACAAAGTGGTTGCCAGTGGGACAGGCATGTTCATGATTCGTCCTCCTGTATTCACCAGCAAGTGTTTCATTGCAAATGGTTATTGGCCTCTCCTTCTGTAGGGAACACAAGTGCAGTGAGCTCTGGCAAGGGGCACACCACCAGGTCTCTGACAGCAATGGGCATAGATATGGTAGGGCAACCAGCAAGTCCCCTGACCACAGCAGGTATGGGTACGCACCATTATTTTAGGAGATTCTGCTTTTTTTTCTGTGCTTAAGGCTGTGAAGGTGGATTCAAACTTTAATTTAGTTTCATGAGTGGCTTATTCATGCAGAGAAATGAAACAGGATGGTGGTGCTGCCTCCATAGTCATCCGTATACCAACAAAGCAGATGTTGTATGCGTGACTGCAGGAGTTTGTGCCCTACACAGTCTGAGACACCTCCAGTTCTGGAAAAGCAGGATGTTCTTGGTTCACCAGGCACTCTTAACACAATTTCATCTTGGAATGTCTTTTCTCTCCTCTTTGCTCTCCTTTTTTTCTTCCATTTAAAGGAAAGTAATTCCTTGAGTGAAGAATAGGATTGTGAAAGGTGGTTAACTCAGTGTTCAGAGTGCAATGGCCAGAGCAGGATGGAGGAGCAGACTATCTTGTGCTGCAATGTGATCTGGCCATGAGCAGCCATCTTCAATATAGAAAATGTAGATAATTATTTTTAAAAACCCAGCAAAACAACAAGATCATTTCTCTGGCCAGCTACCCCTGAGGAGCATATTAGTCAAATGGCAGTATAGGGTTGAGTTGGCAGGCTGGGAGTATGAGGGGCTGAAATGATAATGTAAATCATTTACATGAAAAATTGATATATTGAAGTAAACGACTGATATATTAAAGTAAAACTTATGGGGAATTTTCCTGATCATGTGATGCTACCAAGTCCTGAGACTTTAATTTTCTTGTATTTTTATGCATATCGAGTTAGGAAGTCACAACCAGTCTTGCTAGCTGGCCAGCTCATAGTGGAATATTTATTCTACTAGAAATAGTAAAAGTATTCTCTTTCAGTATTTTGGTTGAAGAATAAACAGAATACCTGGGATTTGCATGAAATTTAGTATTTGTAGAGATTGTGGTAGTGACCTGTGCAAGGCGTTTGACACTGTCCCACATGGCATTCTTATCTCCAAATTGGAAGCATATGGGTTTGATGGATGGACCACTCAGTGGATAAGGACAGGGAAGTTGTGGATGCCCCTCCCTGGAAGTGTTCAAGGCCAGGCTGGATGAGGCTTTGAGCAACCTGGTCTAGTGGAAGGTGTCCCTGCTCACGGCAGGGGGGTTGGAGCTAGATGATCTTTAAGGTCCCTTCCAGCCCAAACCATTCTATGATTCTATGATTCTATGATTCTATGATTCTATGATTCTATGATTCTATGATTCTATGATTCTATGATTCTATGATTCTATGATTCTGATTCTATGATTCTATGATTCTATGATTCTATGATTCTATGATTCTATGATTCTATGACTAGGACTACTCTGCTTTAGCTCTTTCCTCTATTCTTTCATAATGTATGTCCTAATAAATTAATTAAAAAATTGGGGAGCCCTCCAGTGGCTAAAATTATAGAGCCTAAACTACCAGTGTGTTAAAGAGGTATCCAAGCATCTGATCATGCCTTTGGGCTTTGCAAAAATACGCACAATTTTATGAATAAAGAATATTTCAAAAATTCACCTTTTTAACTGAAGAGAGGGGTTTTTAAGAGTCAATCCAGTTAAGTGCACTTGGGGAAAAAATTTCCCTAAAATGCAACGTATGAAATTTCAACCTCAAGTTCTTAGACATGCCCTTTTAAATGTAAACTCCAGGAATTTGAGAAGGTACTGCATTTGGTAACAAAATTCTCTCCTACCCCTCAGACTGGTACTTGGTATTCTTTTTCTCAACCCCAAAAAAAGACAACCTCTTGTGCATGTGGGAAATCAGACTCTTGACTCTTTGACAATCTCTATATTGATTCTTTAAAAGCCTGTATATTGCAGATTTATCCAGAAATTATGCTAACAAAGGTTTCCATTGAAAGAAGGGAGAAAAGTATGCAAAGCTAAACCCATGTTTGCAGCCCAGAGCTGTAGCTTATTGAGATAAACAAAAAGCATTGAGGGACTCTGCTCTGGATCCTCCTTGACCCCACTTCTAAAATGCTCATTGATTTCCATGAGAGGAGATTTGGACTTAAAATCTGTGGGGAAGTGTTGTGAAGAAAAATACAATTTTTTGTCTTTAAGATAGTGACTATATCCTGCTACATGCTTCAGATTTCTGTCAGATCATGGAATTAAGCACAGAGGGAAAATAAGTAATATTCTTATAAATTAGGACATTTGGGATCATTTCATCTGTGCTTCATTCCAACAAACTGGAAACCCAATGTAAAGCCCATTTAAGTTGATAGCTTTTGGCTTGGGCTCTTGGAGAAGGATAAGTGGATCAAACTAAGAAAAATGCTAAATCTCCCTTTGAGCCGGGAGACCATCTTTGCATCAGAAACCACTGCTGGGCTGCTGGCCAGCTTTGTCATCACATGGGGTGGAGATGCCCAGCCTGGCACCTGAGCACCCAGTGACCTGCAACTTGTCAGCTGAGAGAAGCCATGAAGAAGAGCCAGTCCAGTCACTAGCCTGGGAAGTGCCTCCTACCCTCTAATTAGCTGTGAACTGACATTGGTGCCTTGGAGGACCTCCTGGTATTTTTTTTCCCCTCCTCAAACATTGCAACAAGTTTCTGTTGTCTTGCACACTGCTCCACAGCCTACAGGTGATCACAGCACTTCATAGGCAGCTTGAGACAACATCCCATCTCCCAGAGCCTACACATGCATCATACTCCTACCATACAACAGGAGGGCTGTCCCATCACACTGGCTTATCTCAGTGGCACTGGCAGCACTGGGCTGCCATAAGAAAGTTGGAGCATCAGCTTCAACCTGATGGAAACCTTCTCAAGGATGAGGACACTCAACTTCTCCTATGGTGCACCACAGGATGCTGGACCTGGTAGAGCAGTCTTGAAGGTCCTTTCCTGACTGTCATCACTGCACAAGTCCAGCAGCTCTTCCCTGAAGACAAGGAGGTGCACAGTGAAGCCTTCGATCATCTGCAAAGGCACAGAAATAGCATGGGGCGACTACATGTCGAAAGCGGTCTGTGTCAAGAGCTGTCAAAAGCTGTGGTTGCCACAGGGATAATTGGTTTGTGCCAGCTGTAGTTGATGGATACCAAGCTGATGAAAGGAGACAGGATAATATGCCTTCTGTTGTTTAATTACGGATTTTCTAAATCTGCATAAAATGAAAGCTCTGGATGCTGAAAACCACCTGAATACACCCCAATATTTGTAGCAAGGAGAGAACACTGGGGAAACAAGGTTCCTCCCAAAATGTGCATACACCCATGTAAAGCACCCCCCACACGAGAAAAGGCCGTTGGGCAATGCTCTTGCCCTTTTCTTCCCGTGGAACTGCTCCCTGCAGATTAATGCTTGTCAGAATCTTCCCTTATCACAGGGGCTGCAATCTTTACTTAATACTCTGCGGGAGGGACATCTTGGGTTATTTTGCACAGCACAAGTGACTGAAATACAACAGCAAACTGTTAACATGATCCCAAACGTACTGGCTCACAGCCCAATATCTTTTCTACAGTCGTTTCAAAGAAGGTGATTAATAGCATGTCAGAGAGCTGCTCTGCACACCGAACACTACTTGAAGGACTGTAAATAGATAAAACCAAACGATTAACAACCATATACCAAAATAAGGACAGGCACCTGAAGGGTGCTGGGAATCCCAGTTGTTGAATTCTACTTTTATTGTCATTAATGGTAGGTATCAAGAGGGGATGAATAGCTCCTAAATTAAATTTGAAGCTAATCTCATAGTAGGAGGCAAAGACTCTATCATGCAGGCAGCAGCCTTATCTGGAGGATATAGCAATAAAATCCAGCCTGGGCAGCACAAGCTAATACACTCAGAAGAAATGAAGAAACATGTGTAGCTGTTTGATGGGGCTGGAGGTGTTTGGAAAGCAGCAATGTTGGAAAAGTGCTGGGCGGAATGATGTGGGGCAGAGACAGAAAACCAGCTGCAAGCTCACAGTGTGGCACAGCAATAAGGCTGGCAGTTTGCAAGAGCAAGGGTTATGGTTGGGAGTCTGGGCAATGCGAGAAGGGTGACGTTCATTTCACAGGACTGATATGCTGGGGAAAAAAGACCACTGCTATGCCATCAAGTACCACATGTGAAAACAGGGCCAAGGGTTTTATCTCTCACACCTCCCTCTCTGAGCTCTCCCCCTCCCCAGATTACCCGCTTTTGCAGGGAAGGGACCTGCTCCTTTGGGCAACCCCCTCCCAGGAGGAGCTGTGGTGGCACAATGTTCCACCCCAGCCAGGGTTCCTTGGGGCACTCACTCCTGCTGAGGAGCTCGCGAGGACCCTGCAGCCCCGTTGTGCTGTGGTCTTCAGCTGCAGAGGCTATGGGCATCCTCATAAGGGGTGACAGGGAGGGGAATACAGGTACAGCGTCCCCTGCCCAGCCCCAGGTAAAGCAGAGCAGCTAGGGGAGAAGAGGAGGATGAGGAGAAGTGGGGCAGGGGAAGTAGGGCAGGCCTGCACTGACTAAAGCTGGGTGCAAGGCTAGTTTTGCAGCAACAGAGATAGTGCTGGCAGCTCATAACTGTGGTATTGCTCAGCAGAGGGCACATCTGTCCGCATGACAAATATGAGAGGACAGGAAAAGATTCAGAGATGGGTAACTAGGATGTTTAAAAGTGTGGAATGGATTTTACACCAGGAGCACCCACAGAGACCAGGTCTCTTCAGCCAGGAAAGGACATGTCTAGGCATGGACATGCTAGAGGTCCACCAAGCGGCATCAGAAGGTGGGTAGGGAATCAGTGTTGGTCATCACATGTGCGTTTGGAGTCCCATCAGGTGACACCAGAGGGTGGCCAGGTCAGGACTTCTTTGTAGAGACAGGGTGAAACATTCACACTGGATCAAAAGCAACCTGGTGAATTCAGAAACATCCATTGTAGCCCTAAAATGTCAGAATAACCCTTCTGGATCAGGAGCTGCAAATTTTTGAAGGCTGGCAGAATACTCTGAGAAAACACACCTAACCTGTTCTTATAGTCTTGCTTACACATCCACTACGACCGTGGTCAGAGGCTCGATACTGCACCAAATTGACAAACAGTCTGACTCAGCATGGTCACTCTGATGTCTCTGATGATGTATACGTGCCACAGGCTTTCCTGTACATTTCCTCTTGCACAGTCCCTCTTGCCAGAGCACAAGAGTGGCACCAGGCTACTCCTGGTGCCTCCCTTCCCTCCTCTTTTATTGAGCCAGTTGGTCGTGACCAAACTATGCATTTCTGTGCCTTCAGCAACCATACCTTCCAGTAGTTGCCATCTTCCCTAAGGTAGGGCAGGCAGAAAATAAGGAGAATTTGAGTATCCAAATTCTAGTAAAAAAGATAGTTTTTCTAAAGATTTTGACAGTTATATCTGCCTTCTGGTAAGAAGTCTTCCTGAAAAGCAATTTTTAGTTTCCCCCACTGAATTCACTCACTCTGAAGATCATTTTCAGGTCTGGTTGGTGGTACCTGTGGCTGTAGTTCCCACAGTCCCAGACTCGGCTGGGGCAGAGCAAGCCACAGCTAGACTGTTTTTCAGGGATGTCTCTACAACTTCCCATTGATGAGTTCCTTCACCTCCTAGACACTCCTTTGGCTAAAAGCAAAGGCTCTCACAGAAGCCCACCTTGTCACCAACCCAAAACCCCCCCACTCCCAAATCAAACATGCCCTGTTTGACTGCACACTGCTACTGAATTGGGGTATCAGGTTATGACCTCTCCTCTTCTCCCAGGTGCACTGGGCTTGGATCAGCCCCTTGTTCCTTTGCAGGTGGAATTGGCACTGGCAGCTCCTCAGGGAATGTGCTGCACATTCAGCGTCCCCATTTCTGCCCCCGAGATACACTCCGGCTACTTTTGAAAATTGTAAAAATAATCAATAATAGATTAAACTGCACATTTCCTTCAGATATCAGGTCTACTTGCACGTAATGAGTGTTTATGAACTGAGAAAGGCATCCCAAAATTATAAAAATGCTTTGGCAAACCTGAACCTAGGTATTTTTTTATTATTATTTGCAAGCTCTGTGATACCAATTTTATTGTGCTTGGAGAATAAATTTAAATCTCTAGCCCCATTTTGGATGGGTTTGCTTTTATCACATTTGGAAACAGGACCTAATACCCCCTTATACTACTATTTCTTAATGATGTGCTTTTGTCAGGGAAGATGAATTGATAAAGACATAAGGATTACACGTAAATTCAGATGTATTTGTTGTTTAAACATGTGGCAAATGAGATGAGAGGAGGAAAAGCTTATGCTAATCCAAACAAATAGGAGACCTCATAACGTTTTCAGATGATTTATTTGAAATCATATTAAATTCTGTTTGCAACCTGATGCATCTGTGAAACCGGGGCTGCCAAAACACTCACCTGTTGTAATACAACCACTCCTGGGCTTTTACTGAATGTGCACAGCCACAGGGATGTTTAAATCATGCGCTGCATGTGCAAAGCTCAATAGAATCTAATAAATAACTAACCCACAAAGTCCGTCTTTTAACTCATTCAAGTGGGCAAACGAAGGCAGAAAGGTAGAAGTGACCAGCTTGTGGCCACACAAGAAACCTGACGGAGCTGGGACAACAGTGCAGGAACCGGGCGTTACACTCCGAAGCCCTAACTGTCCTCCCAGGGCTGTGGTAGCCCATAACTTGGCGTCCCAAATGAGTGATTAAGCACCGTCAGCAGTATGTCTCCCAGCTCCAAAGGAGAGATTACTTTGCAGAGGAAAACAACACTGCCTGGGTAGCTGATTAATCACCTCGCTCCTCTCCGAAAGGCAGTATTGGCTCTGCTTCACACCACTCAAAATCTGCTCATGTGCCCCTTCGGCTTGGCTAGTTCTGGGAGGGGATGCTGGCTCCTTATGCCAAGTGCTCCATCAGCCCTAGTCATACCCCTGCCCAGCTGAGCAGGATGGTTGGTCTCGAAGCCAGCAAGAAGATGAAAGACTGTACGGAGCCCCTTTGGCCTGAGCCAAAGATTTGTCTTTTCTACTTGCAGGGCTGGCCAGAGCAAGGTTTCTGCAAGTGGAATTGTCTCGTTTATGCTAATTTCATCCTTCATCCACAAGGTAAAATAGAACGGATTACACAGGGGCACTAGAAGACATCACCCTGCCAGGGATTTGTGGGGTGTCCTTTGAACAGGGAGCTGCTCCCATTCAGACTCTGCTGATGCTGCCTAGATCTACAGAAAGTGGACACTACCGTACCTTTTACATGAGCATTTCTGGGAAGAATCAGAGCTCACCAGCTTGCTTACGGGTGGTTTTCACTCCTTGGTAAGCCACTCCAACACAAGACACCAAAATGGTACTATGCATATGTCCCTCATGCAGCCACTCAAAACTGTGCATGCAAAGTTCTTTTTCTGAATGGAAAGTGATGGGTTTTTTCTAGGAAATCATCCTCTCCATCAACATGTGTGTTAAACTGATTGTTTGCCTGAGAAATAAATACACATTTAGGATTTTTTGGAAGCTTTTTATCCACTTTTGTTTCTATTCCTCCTCCTTACTCCTTCAAAACAGGCCTGCTGGCCTACATTTGCAATGCTGAAAAAGGTGTAACGAAATTTTCAATATTCAATATTTTTGTTGAAAGCATCTTGAGAAAATAATTTTTAACGAAACACATTTACTACCTTTCATCTCTGTGCGATCTGTCTGATTTCCTAACTCCTCAAAATGATAAAAAACATTGTCTGTTCAGAGATGCTGGCCCAAAGCCCATCACACCCACCAGCTGTAGTTTTGTTATATGAAATGTTTGCCTAGTACTCCATACCATGGAATGATAACCTCAGTTTAATGAAAAAAAATCTGTTACATAAGCAATCCCACCAGAATGTGGAATTAAAGGACAAATCCAATCTAGACAACTCAGAGGAGTGGACATACATTTACTCTCCAAGATTACCTCTTAGCAAGTGCTAAGATACCATAGGGAGAGGTGTTGTTATAAAAAGAACACACAGATTTTTGGAGCTAGAGCTGAACTGCTCCAGAGAATAACAGAAAATATTTTGCCTCTGCTTTCTAGCACTTGCTCTCACCCAATAGTAACAGGTATCCTATGTAGCATGGGTGAAAAATAAAATAAAATAAAATAAAATAAAATAAAATAAAATAAAATAAAATAAAATAAAATAAAATAAAATAAAATAAAATAAAATAAAATAAAATAAAATAGACTAATTTCTTAATTTTGCAAGATGCAAAACAGTTCAGGTAGATTATCTCAACTCTTGATTTCAGTGAAAGGTAAAAGTACTTTGCTATGCCACTGGGCTAGGCAGAAGAAGAAGGAGGATGCCCTCAGTGCTTTCAACAAGAAGCTGCACATGCCAGCTTTCTTCTGCTATGGATGGGATGAGACACAGGCAGTAGTTCTTGGGAAGTTGTGGGTATTTCAGCAAATCACTTCCATGACGTTACAGCAATTCCAACAAATAACATGACATTTTTCTTGCCTTTCTTTTATAAATCACTCATTTGTGTCTTGTAGGCTTAGGAATATAATCATTGCCCAGTCACATTGCTCAGTACAACATTATGTTTCTTTTTCATTTTCCGTGGTGACCTAATCTAATAATGCACAAATACTTCTTGGTTTCACTGTATCTACTTTGTACTTCCTGATAGATACCACAAACCACTCATAAACAATGGATGAACTGTTTCTGCAGCTTTCCTTTTCACCAAAATTGCTGTAACAGCTTAACTTTGGATATGCCAATATTTCCCAAACTTGCATTTTTGGGGGTCTTTGCATTCTGCTTCTCAGCATGCCCTGACATGCTCCTGCCTTGACAACGCTGAGCAGTGTGGGGGCTGATCTCTTATCTCACACCTCGCTTCCCTGGGGAATCGCATGCCAGGTGCTCCTCCGCCTGTCCCACCAGTAGAGCCCAACTCCAGGGCGATGTCAAACTCCTAACCAGGAATGTGCCATGACAGCCAGGTGTACGTGACTGCCTTTCTCTAGGAAGGCACAATCCCCTATTTATGCTGCTTCCCTTTGCATGAGATAAATAAATGTTTATTGAGGGCGAGAAAGAGCACAAGAATGAACTTGCCTCTGTAAAGCCACAGTTACAGCTGGTGAGCTTGTGCATGGAGAGGCGGGATCTGACATGTGCCCCAGGGGAAGGGCTTGGAGCACAGCCTGTCCCCTGTCCCCAGAGGAACACTGTGACTGCCCTGTCCTTGGGTCACCCGTGATCTCTTTCTCTTTTTTACTTGGTGTTTAGCAATGCCACAAAAAGAGGGACAGCTTCTCCAGGAGAAGCATGAGTGCCCCAAGCCCCATCTCTGCATGTGTTACAGCCTGGGGAGGTGGGAGATGCTGACCTAAGTTGTCTTGAGCGAGGAACAGCCTTTTGCCACCTGGCTGTATGACCTGGCTATTGACATATTCATAACACAAAAATACTTCAAAAATACCAAAGAGAGGAAAACACAAGCATCTGAGGCATTCATCTCCAGAAGAGAGTGAAGACTTGCAAAGTTTTAGGAGAGCAGTGGCTCCTTAAGGTACACCCTATCCTAAATGTTTTCTTTGGGCTACTTTGCAAGCCTCCTTGTTGGCATGCTGACTCCTCCGGCACCCTGCAGTTCCAGCCCAGGTCACCAAGTCAGCCTGGGTGCTGGCCCTGCCTTGGGCCGTGTAAGAAAGAGGACAGTTGTCATTCACAAAGGATCTTAAAATAGAGGAGAGCAGCTGACCACTCAGTGATATGTGAAACAAGCCCCTGAGAAGGCTAGTGCCGGTCATATGGGCACCCCTGCAACAGTGGCAGCCAACACAGACGGGATGCTGCCCAGTTTTGGCCTACCCATGCTCACTGTTTCCTAGCCCATAATGAGCACAGCTGCAAGTAGGTGGCCATGCCAGAAACACCAGCAACATGTTGGGCAGATAGAGCCCATGAGCTGTGCAATAGGATGTACCCTACTCAAGAGGGAGTTAGATATCACTGTCTTGGGACTTTTCAGTTCTGGACAGCCAGTCACCCACAGCTGCTTGGCCAGCAAGATGCCAGTGGGGTGCTGCTTGCCAGGAGAAGGGAAAGCCCATCCAGCATAGCCAGCCCAGGGTGAGGACTGGCCCTTGGCAAGGGCAGAGGGCAAAGGCTAATGAGAGAAGCAGATCCAATGGAACAGATCTGGCATGTCCCACTGAGCATGCCTGCATTACACGCAAGCCACACACAGCAGCTAGCCCAAGGTTTCCTCTGCCTGCTGAAGGACTGTTGGTGCTTCTCTTTGCTCATTAATGGCTTCCTCCAGAAATACCTACCAAGAATATACAACACAGAATATGCAGCAGGTAACTAACTAACTCCTAAGGACATGTGAATTAGCTTTTAGAAATGGCAGCACGTTTCTTGCATCCATTAGAGCACATAAAAAAAATTACCTACATTGCTGTCTTAAATCATTCTGATTAACTTAAACAGAATTCATATTTTTGTCATCTGAGGTTTGCAGGCAAAAACGTTATTCTTAGATCAGTTGGTATAGTTTGAAAAGTACAGTTTTAACTGTATGGGACATGCAGTTTCTTTTTTAGATCTAAAGTGGAAGGAGCATAACTATTACATTTCCCTTGCAATACAAGTGAATCAAAGTGATTTCTTCTCTTGTTTGGACAAAACTTTAAAAATTTTTGCACCTGATTTTCAAATCAGGCAAATACCAGAAAATAACCCAGTGTTTTCAATTTTCATTAGTAATGGAATAAGAATAGTCAAAAGAAGCATTCACAACCAAAGTAATTTTGCCATGAAGATTATGTATTTATGACAAAAAATGCATGTTCCAGACTGGAATCAGTTAATGAAAACTCCTCATCCAAAGAACATACACTTATAGCCATATTCAAAACCTATTGAAATCAGCAGCTATAGCTCAATAAGATCCAAACGACCTTTGAACAGGTTCCTTTTAAAAAACAAAGTAAACCATGGAGCTGTTACTGGTGAAGCTCCCCCTTTGTTAGCTCAATTAATAATAATGATTGCAAACACTTAACTCCCTTGCAGCCACTTCTTCATCCGCTCTTGCAAGGAGCAAAGTAAAAGTGACCATGAGTACTTACTCTACACCTTAAAAGTTCAAAAGAGACGTGTTACTAGATGTCCCAGGCTGCACTGTAAGGGCTCCAGCAGCTCTGGAAGAGGGAATAGAAATGCAATTGATTCCCACCCACTGCTGTAAATTCATTGTTTCTCTCCTGTCAGTCACTGTCAGGGGTAGTGTAGGAGAATGGCTGAGAAGCAGATGGTTCCATCTAAAAAATTTTGCAGGCAAATTTTTTAAAGCAAATTTTTGAACAAGTGAGGCAGTCAGCACTGATAGCTCTACGTAAAAACCCTTCTGCCTGTCCTAATGTTGGCAGCAGCACTGAAAATGTGCTGCGTGTCCACACTGGTTGGTAGGACGGTCAGGTAGGCAACACCAGCTCCTGCCAGGATGGGCAATAGCCCATTTCTCAATTCCCACAACGGCAGCACAAGTTTCTCCCTTGCAGCAGGGAGAAATAAAAAGCATAAGGAATATATTCTTCCTCAAACCATCAGCTTGGCCCTGCTTTGATGCTGACTGATACAACCACGTGTAGGATTGACAAGTCCTCTTTAGTGTGCATAAGCAACGAGAGCTAATTGGTAGATGGTGCCGCGGGTGGTTTTGCTATTCTCAGTGGGACCCTCTCTTTTTCCCCTCCCAACATCTCTGGCAGCTATTTGCAGCGCTAGGTCAGGTAGGCCCAAGCAAAATGCTGAATATGCCTCCAACAGCTTTTCCAAGCAATGGTACTTTGGACAATTGTATGCATGTATGCACATATGCATCATCTATGTATGCATTATTATTAGGCAGACCCGCTTTGCAGCTACGCCAGCCACCTTTTATCTGAAGAGAGTGAATCAATTTATGTTGTCAGTAGAATCTAGGGGAGGAAACAAATATCTGTTTTCATGGATGCCTGTAAGTGAAATATCTACCATATTCTGGAGACAAAAGCTTGTTTTCTCAGATTTCTTCCATTTTGCGAATAAAGTAGAAGTGCATGCATATTCATGAGTATATGAAATTGATGGGGAATAATTATGCTATTACGGGTAGCAGTAAAAATGGTTACATTTTACTCACTTTTAGCCTGAGAATCACTGTGGAAATAATCACTCAAATGTTTAGAAAATAGATTCCTGAAGAGAGGATTCCTGAAGTTTCTCTATGACAGAACAGTCTCCCCTTTTAGAAGGTCTGCAGAGAGTGGACTCAACTGTCCCTATATTTTTTTTATATTTTATATTAAATGTACTATCTATATTATAGATAGTATTATATAATTATATAATACATTTTGTTGGTTTTGGTTTTTTTAATAAAACATACAGTGAAGCAGGTAAATTATTATTACACTTGTTTTGCCTCAGGACAGAAAGTCCCAAGCAGTTCTGCATTGCAGCCTAGTGCAGACAGTGTGTTGCAGGACACTCACCAGTATAACCAGGCAGCTTTGTTGCATGACTTCACAGGTATCCATGGGGAGCAGGAAAAATTCAAAGAACTGTTAACAAAGCTTCAGAGCAAAAATACATCAAGGCTTTTTCTTCATTTCACATTGCAGTGAAATTTTTGAATTATTTTTAAGCAATAATTTCCCAACTAAACTTGAACTTTTGTCAGTTTCCTCTCTGTCTGCATTTTCATATAAAAGCAAACCATTTGGCTGAACATCCTTGAAAAGCTATTTTAGGTATGTATAACTAGCCACAACTTGCAAATCTTACATATCAAAATGCAACTCAGCATTTCAAACATCATTTAAATACCTTCAAACATATAATCACTTCCAGGTTGCAGAATGCTCTCTGTGCAGTGCTAAAAATTTTAAACAGAAAACCTTCACTGTGAAATTGCCCTTGAAAAAAATATGTATTTAACACCTAATAAAAGGCCACTCTGCTCAAAGACAGAAAACCCAATTCACTGACAGACAAACTCTTGATATAACTATAGCATCTTCCGTTTGCCTAGAGAAGCCCAGGCTAGTGCCAGATGTAACGGCCACAGACATAATTAATGTACATTATGCACAGCTACAAGAAGCCAGAGTTTCCAAAGCATGTGCTCGTTGCTGGCCTCTGCTTCTCCAGGCTGCACCTCTTTGGGGAAACATTAACTATCTGTTAAACACGTCCTTTATACCTTGTCATTTGCTTCCAAGTTTTCCTGTTAAAGATCAAGGGCAGCAGATACTTTCCACCTTCAAATAGGTAAAAAATAGGTGGCAATTTTGGGGCAGGGAAAAGGAAGAAAAGGAAATAACCTTTCTCAAACTTCATGTTTGGAACTACTAATAAATTAGTATTAGGGATGTTGTTTTATGATTCATACTTTTGCTGATAACTGTCTCCCCACAGACTTTCCTCAGACCAAGGAAGAGAATCTCCTAATTTCAGTGACCAAAAGTGCCTAATATATCCTATATATCCTAGCACTATGGATTTACAGGTATAAGCACTTCCTTTCATAAATATTCTTTTCTAACTAAAAAATATTTTGCCACAGATATGAAAGTAGTGTAGAATCCAAATAATACTTTTAATAAAATAGTGGTAGGGTTCAAACCCTGCTGTGTTTGCTTAGTGCAAAAAATTACTTTATTTTAGTGGAGAGACAAATAAGACATGTATAATTTGCTTGCTTTCAATATACTTCTTATGGATTGAGAATGCATAATTACTGGTCATGGAACAAACCTTTGGAAACTGGAACATTTCTAGCAGGACCCAAAGCAGAAGGTACAGGATTTTGCTGTTTCTTTTGTGTATTTGTCCTACAGCGGCTATTTGGCCTATGAAAATGGGGCAAGGCGAGAAAGCAGGCTTGTGAGCTTTCCTCCAGATTCAAGAGATTGGGTCTATTATTGTGATTTCAGCACAAGCAGAATATTCAATTATGCTCACAAAATGCAGATATGCCATCCTTGTCCCAGGAGAAATATACTTCAAGGCCCTGATCCAGCTTACTGGACGTGGGCAATTCTATCCTTGCAGATGATGCTACTGAAATCAGAGACACTTCTCTCCTGATGCAGCTGCTGGCAGCTGGAGATCTGCTTTTTTGATTTTGGCCCTTGAATATTATTGGAAACACGTTGTGATGCATTTTCTCGTGGTAGGTAACATATTACCCTGTGTGGACTCCCACTGACTTCAAGGAGTCTGTTCACAGTGAAAGGACCTCTTCAGCCATCAAAACCTGGCCTCAGGTGCAACATATATTATCACAGCACAAATCTGTTTTTTTGCTGTGTTTGGGAAAAGCCCTGTGCACATCCATGGGTGATAGCCACCAGTGTTTGGTGCTGCTTCCTAGCTACTCTCAATGCAAGAGGGAGGAAAATCAGCATCAGCTCTTCTGTTGAGGCTACATGGAACACCAGGAGCACCAGCAGTGCATTTCTTCCAAGCCTCTCCCATCTCTTAAGACTGCAGACTTTTGGTTTCTGATGAGTGAGCTATCCTGCCCTATTTATGAGCTTCAGTGAACTTATTCCTATGCTTTGAGCACATTTTGGCCTCTGGAGTGAGAACAGTGAGCTGAAGCTTCTAGCACAAATAGGATCCTCACAGCTAAATTTAGGAAAAAATCCACAATACTTTATTGATTTGTTTTTTCCTCTCAATACTTAATTCAATTTCACTTCACTCTAGAAGGATACCAAAAACTGCGTGTTTACCAGGATGTCATTCCAAGACAGCAACTGCCTGCCTTTAAAAGGACATGGACTCCCCTCAACCACTTTGTCCAAAGCGGGTATGTGCATAGAAGAAGGTAAGAATTTCTCTATTAATTTTCAGTGAAATATTGGTGTTTATACATACAGCTTGCTGTAAAACTTTGAACAGAAACCACAGAATCACAGAGTCACAGAACAGTAGTGGTTGGAAGGGACCTCTGGCAATCATCTAGTCCAACCCTCCTGCCAAAGCAGGTTCACCTAGAGATGATATACTTAAACATGCAGGGACTTCATCCTACTGAGATATTAGTCAACTTCTGTCAAAGTATTGAGAGGTGTTGTTCACTTTCACATTGAAACTACAAGACTGTTTGAAGCAAATATGATAGAAAACAACCAAAATCCTTCTTTTGGGGAGGGAGGAGAGGAAAGAGATCATGAGAGTAAGAGCCTCTTATTTCCTCTTACTCATCTTGGTGAGGAACAAAAGTACGGTCCCATGCTTAAGACTGAGAAATATTGTCACTTTTTGGCCTCCAGCAAAACAGACCATATGCTGACAGTGCAGCCACTGCAGGTTGCCTGACCAAACCTGTGTTAGGCTTCAGATCGCTGGCTGGATACTGCTCCCAGGCCTGCCTTGGCAGCAAGGAGCTCCACGCAGATTTACCTCTCCGACCTGCCAGCTCCCTGGGCAGCTCTGCTGCCACACCTACAGTCCAAGTAGTGCCTAAGCCAGCTTGTAGCTTTGTCTCTCTGATCCTAATCAAGGTGAAGAAACAGTACAAATCACAAAAAAAGGGGTAAAAGGAACAGTGAAAATGATAAAAACCAGTATTCTCCTGAACAAGAGCAGTCACAGCAGCTCCTCTGGGCGAACCAGTGAGCCACAGTTTAGGACTCTGACTCCCTTTGCTACTGAGGGACATCAGTCAGTTAGTCCAATCAGGCTTCCCTGCTTCATTTCTCCTTTCCAGGCATGGCAGGAATGGCTGCCCTGTGCACTTTCCTCCCGCTGGCACAGTGAAGATCAGATGAAAGCTGAGACCGGGGGAAAGATGGTGACAGCAGCGAGGAACTCACGAAGGGGAAGAAAGCAGAGCAAGGTCTTGGATGACTCACTGGGGTTTCAGGGATCAACAGTAAATGTGGCTGCTGGTTACCATTCTTTCATTTATGGTGTCTGAGGTATAGGAGGCCATGGACCTCAAGATACATAAGCACATGGCAGTGTCTGAAGGCTGAACCACATCAGATTTAGCACAGTATCCTTCTATATTTAGTATTTTGTTCCACAGGAAGGATCCTTTCACTGGCCCCCACCCAGAAGATACCAATGGCAGAGTAGCATGTCCTCACTTTTGGCTCCCCCTATATTGGTTACACACAACTCCTCACACTCTAGTCCATTGACTTCTGGTAGAGTCTATGCCACATTTCTCTTATTTACCAGAAAAAGGAAAATATCAGTGGACCAAACAAGTCATTTTGTCTCCCTTTGGCACTTTTCAGACATCAGCATTAGCATTAATCCCAGGTAAGTGGCACACCTTACAGTCATCCCACAGGTGGCTGTGGCTGCAGCTCTTGTAACTCCTGTACAAAGGGCAAAGTAAACACAGCAGAGTATTTCACACCTGTGCAATACGCAGGTACAGGCACAACCAGACTGATGTTAGGGTTATTCCAGCACAGAACTATGGTGCAGTTTGTTACAACAGTCAAAGCCAAATGAGACCTGTGTTCCTCCTTCACTTGCATGGCATGATGATTTCCTAGCTTTGGCATATGTAATTACTAAGGAGTGATTCAGGTGAAGTTTAGATCCTGTACTACACTTTTTTCCCCCCTCTCCCCAGGTCAGTAAAGTAAATATAGAAAGAACTCCACAAGAAGATTTTAGTATCATCTTTCTACAAATTAAATTCCAGAAGGTAACAGGTGACTAATATTATGGATGCAACACAAATAGAATAGGTGAATTTCAGCAGTAAATCACAATTACGATACCTATGCCTTAAGGTATTAAGATGTGATGTAAACTTGAGAGCTTTAGAGACCTCTGATCTGTGTTCCATTACGGGGATCTGAAAGCAGTGTCTCATTAACACAAGGGGGGGGGAAATGAAATAACACTTAAGTCCTTAGAAAGCTATTGCATTCTGCCACAAAAAAAAAAAAAGACATGTTCTTATCCGATTTCTGATAAATTCTTGAGCCTGTAGCACAAGATCTTGACAGTATGCCACTGTGCTAAAGTCCATACTGAAAATTTCTGTGGTCTTTTCTTCATTATTTATAAGTAGAGGTTCAAACAAAGGAAAAAATCACTAGGGGTGGCCACAAGCAGGTGAAATGTCATACGTCTTTATAGGACAATAGTCCAACTGGTTCCAACTGGTTATAAGGAAAAACAAATCACCATGAGGGAAATTAGGGACTGGAGCAGGTTGCCCAGGGTTGTTGTGCAACTGCCATCCTTCTAAGTTTTCAAGGCACAACTGGGTAAAACCCTGAGCAACCTGGTCTGATCTCAGAGCTGACCCTGCTTTGATCAGGAGGTGGGACTAGAAACATCCTGAGGTGTCTTTTGACCCAAATGGTTTATGTTCATCAGAGTAGTGGGTGAGGATCCTGCTTTGTGGTGATTTTTTTTTTTTTTTAACACATAGAAAGGGGTTTTCCTTTCTTATTGGGAAAAATGAAACCTTTTGAATGTTTACATGAAAATGGAAGGGATAGGAGTATCAGCTGCACCCAAATGAGCCTTCTGGCTAGGGTGGTGGCTTGAGAGGTGGGAGACCCAGCTTCAAATCTCTGCTGCATGACTCAGAGTAGAAGTTTGCACCCTGCATCACTCCAGATGGGTTGCAAACAGCACACCATTTGCATCAGTGTTTGCATCAGCTTGCTAACCATCCTTGACCTGTTTGCACTCCCCATTATGTTTTTGGCTCAGCGAGTAGTCTGGTTTGGGAATTAAGTCCTGAGCCGCCCCGAATCCCGCAGCGGTCAAAGGTGGTGCAGTGCCCGCTGTGGCTTGGCCCAGCCTCAGAGCTGCTGTAACTTGTTTGCAGCCCCTCTTTGTTCACAGGGCAGCTGTCTGAGACTCCATAAATCCCAAGCAAGGTCACGTTGCTGATTTCCTCCTTCTCCTTGGCACATGCTTGGCATAGCTCAATTCTGGAAAGTAAGTATGGGATAACAGATGTCAGTCCCAGATCAAGTCTCCTTTGCCACCTGAGAGCCAGCATAGAGAGGCTGCAAGGGAGCCCAAAGTGGGGAGCAGTGTTTTCAGCATCTCCCATGCACTGCCTTCAGAGGCTGGCTGTGTTGTACAAGCAAAAAGCTCCCAATGGCTAATCCTGCCTCTAAAACCGTATCCTTCTGCAGCCTCAAGCACAGCATTTCATCTCTCTGTTGCAATTTTTTCATCTGTAAAATTGGGATAATGACATTTTACTAACTCGCAGGACTGCTGTGAACTTTAATTAAGGCAGGGTTTGTAAAATGCTTTAATGAGGAAAAGCACTAAGAACGAGTAGATTATTTGGTTAAGCTGGCTGATGTGGTGCTGCCAGACTTGCCCAAATAACTCAGGATCTGTACATACACACTAGAAATTGTTATTCTGTACACCTTCGAAGATAAGCATTGCAGGGCTTGGGTAGGCAGGGTTCAGTCTGGGGGTGCCTCTTCCTAAGCATACTGGTGCACAGCGCTTACATTCACTGTCCACCTGGTTTTCCTTTATTTTGCAAACAGCAAACAACTTCGGTTTACCAAGAGCCACCTTAAAACAAGGAACAAAGCCAGAAGATGGGATAGTCTGCAATACCAAGGACTGAATGCAGAATGTCCTTTCTGATCCCCTCTTTCTGGGTGTAGGGAAAGCTGCAAGTACATATGCATTGAAGGTAGGAAACCAAACCATTTCTGTACTGCCATGGTAGGTATTATAAGGCTCCAGCATTGCATCCAAACACCTTTTCCTTAGCAAGTTACATTTTGTGATGAGGCTGTGTGGCTCTGTTTTGCTGTCACCACACAGCCACAGACCCTCCTCTGCCTTGGGCTGTGACTTGTGAGCAGTAGCTGAGGCAGAGTTTCTTGCAGGGAAGCAAGTGGTGTCTCTGCAGTGAGCTGCAGTGAGATGGAAGGGATTACCCTGTCTGCTGTCTCCGACACTTCACATGCGTTCAGACTTCATGTCACTATTTTCCCTGTGCTGGGAAGCCAGCCAACAAGGCTTTGGGCATCTGGCAGTACTCAGCAGAGGGGTGACTATAGTTTAAATCTATTAA
Organism: Caprimulgus europaeus; assembly: GCA_907165065.1. Next base: position 69,322,889 of record OU015525.1, read on the forward strand.
AATATAGTGTCTCACAGGTACAAGTCTATCCAGACACTGCTTTTCATTTTACACCTTACAGCAGGCAGTGGGTGATAACTCTGTCATCCTCAGTCTTTCTTCCAGTTCCTCTTGAACTTTTTGGGCCAGGAAAGAATGTACTGCTGTAAACTGCGCTGAACAACTGAGTAAGTGGATGAAGGAAGGCATCCCCATGAGAGGTAGGACTGGGACTGTTTCTTCAAATCTGACAGCCAAAGGTAATTCAGGCTCAAGCTGTGCGCCTGGTCCCTCAAACCACCTGAGGCAGACAGTCACAGGAACACTATGGGGACAATGTTCCTCTCTGTGGGGACCATTCACCATCCTTCTACACCTACAGAGGTGCAGGTACCACTGCAGCCTCATCTGGGGACTGTGGTCCTGCCTCACTCCCTCCCTGCTCCATCACTGCCTGCTTGTGTCCCCCAGGAGCACGAGACAGGACCAGTCCCTCCAGTTAATTCATCTGCAGCAGTTGTGAGGCCTGGGATTCCATATTCTTCTCTGAGGAAGATTCAATCAGTCTGGCTCTTCATACCACCCTGTTGCTCTTCGATCAAAGATTATTTAAGCTATTATTGAAATATTGTGCTCAGACTTCTATTATGGCTGGTATTCACAGAAACAATACTCCTCTCTAGCTGAGCAAATAATGTTGAGCTGTTTGTTTTAGACAGAATTCCACATATTCACTTTATGTTACTTTCACACTGCTGGTCAGGAACAATGATACTTGTCCAGGGCCACAAATAATTACTGGGAATCATATTTTAGTTACATTTACAACAAGCTTCTACTGTGCAAATCAGTTTGCAGCTTTTCCAATTCCTAGGCATTTCTTCAGGAGTCAGACACTCAACTGGCTTTGGAGTTTTGTATTCTGACAAGTACCAGATTTCCTCCCTGTGTTTTCATTCTTTAAATTTTAACCATGTTTGCAAAATGTCAGACATCTAAATCAGTTTTTGTTTTTGTCAGATATGAAAGATTATTGTCTGGAAAGACCAGCAGCTCCTAATATAGCTAAATCCATGCTCTTTGTTTGCTGGTTCTACTACAGACACCTTGGCTCCCAGGTATTCTCAAGATTAAGTATTAGCACGCTATCTTCTTTTAATTTTTAGGCAAGATTGTTCAGAGCAGCAGATACAGAATCAGGGCAATGACCACAGACCAAGACTAATGATTTTAAATGTTTGATGTTGCTAGTCAGTTTAGATACTTGGCAAGGTATACATGGACATGCATTTTCAAAGGACAAATGCTTAGCATAGCCTGAAAAATCAAGCTGCTGAAGCAAGCTACAAGTCAGCCATAACAAATTAGTAGATGCTATTGGGAATCACGGACAGGAGCAAAGTTCCCATCAAATTCTTATTTTTAAAGTGCTGAGAAACACCCTACTCCCCTTTTTCATTTGTTTGTTTTTAATGAAGGTTTCAGAAAGATGTTTCCAAGATAGAGGAAGAATAAGAGAACTCCAACTGTTGCCCCACTTAACAGAGAGTATTTGCACTTGTTGGGATTCATCATGCATTTGAAAACTATTGTGTGGCAAATCAAATAATCCAAATTATTGTTTGCTAATCCAAGTAGGCATTTTAATTAAACTGTGCAGAGTTCATCACTGCCATGAGTTTTTATATCTGGGTTTTGGTTCTTTGGGTGTCATCAGATGACAGATCTCTAGCTCAGAAAAACAAAGGTGCCCATATATTGGCATACCCAGCGAGTAGCTCTCAAATGTTATGTCACTTCTCCCTGAACAGCCAAGCCAGATAAAATTGCAGATCCTATCATTAGCAAAGGCGTTCAGTTCATTACTCTGCCAGGGGTGCACTCCCAGCTGTATATTTACTTCTGTTTCTTTGTGACCTTCAGCTAGCCTTTGAATTTGGCCAGAGTACTCTTACGGGCTCTGGGCCCAAACCAATGTGAAAGTTTTGTTACATAAACCAGCAAAGCCCATGAACAGACTGAGAGACAGGGTGCACATGAACTCTGTTAATTCCACCTAAATAAGGCAAACTGAAGTATACCTAGGCTGTACTTGCTTTGTACTTGACAAAAGAGCCCTCCTATTCAAGCATATCCTTCCCTCCACAATGTCTTGTTGCATCTATTCTTGTGCTTGCAGGAGAGAAGGAAGAGGAGGGGAATGATAACTCTTCTGTGGCCCTTTCCTTCATACAGAAGACAGCAACCCATACAAGACCCTCTTCTTCCTAAGCAGATGGAGGCAAAGAAACAACCTTTCCAAGTAGAGAGATCTGACGAGTTGATATATCCTGGTGTGCTGCTTTCGAGCTTCAAGCTAGCAACCAACTCCGCTAAAGGCTCTAAGAGTGCGACCTTTCCTTTTCCCAATGCACAAATAATGCTGTTTCTGATTAAAGGTGCTTGTACACCCTGCTAGGCAAGCAGTATGGCCAACGAGTCCGCCTCCGCTTGTAGATGGGATATCAGAGCTTGCCCACCTGAACAAGCAACAGCAATACAGATCCCTGCAGGTAGAGAGGGTGAGACAGGCATCCATCTCTCCTGACACTTTGGGGGATGCAGACTAGTGTAGTTTTAACTCTCTTCCATGCTGCTACAACACCAGGTGGGCATACTGGAGAACAACAAAGCAGTCTTATATTTCTCTAATTTTAATCCTTATTTTTTGGAGCTTTACTAGTTTCTTTGCCATGCTCATATTATCAGATTAATTTACTTTATTTTTAATTATTTCAAATTTATTTGATTTTTAAAATTTTGAATTATTTTAAATTTATTTCATTTTGAGTTATCTTTTACCTCAAAATGTCTCCTCCAAATCTCTCCATTACAGGAAGACTAGAATGGGCTTGTTAGAGAAGTCCTGCCACTTGATGGGTGGAGAGCCAGGTTTCATGCTGGCAGTGGGGTTCTCATCTGCTGCTGATCAAGATTTGTAAAACTACATATTAGCTAATAGCCGAGATCTATAACTGCACTATTAACTATGCCTGCCTAAAGGAGGCAGTAGAAAGATTCAAGCTGGAAAGCCAAATATGGACCATTGTCCTTGTAAGTATGATCATTGGCTCTGTCCTGCACCACCACTGAGGATGCACTTGGGACTGGGGTTCAAGGCCACCCACAGACATCAGCAGCCCAGCTACTTGTCTGTAACCATGTACTCCTGCTGTGGAAAACTCAGTGCTGGTGTCTCACTGTGTCTGCTCAAGCAGTGGTTTTACTCTGCAGTAAGGTTATTTATGATCTGGACTGTGGCTACCTCTCTGCTTACCCTTTTCCCCCCACCAGCTGCAGAAGCAGCCAGGGAGCACTTCTCACCCCTCCTAACACTCACTCTATACCTCAGAGCGGAAGTTATTATCCCTGGAGGGCTCCCAGCTCTCCCAGTTGGCTGGGCAGAGCTCCAGTTTAGGATCCATTTTGGGGTTGCTGCCAGATTTATCTGCAGGAGTTTTCTGCCTGAAGCCAAGCCTGGAGGGCTTTTGGTCCTCATGAGTGAGTGGGATTTTTTGGTCTGACTTTTTACCCAAGAAGGCTATATCGCTCTGGGGTCCCTTTCTTGTTTTTATGTAAACAACTCTGCAGCCTGTGTAGATGTGCCTCCAGGCAACTATAGGTACACATCAAGGAACTCAATAAATACCTCACCTACACATTTGATCTTGGTAAGTAAGGAGTTACTTCACTGTGCAAGACAGAGATGGCCCTTGTTATGTAGGTAGGTAAGTGGCAGTTTTCCAGAAAGCTACATCTCAATTCCAGTTTATACCTGGTGATGTTCCTATTTGATTTATCTGAAGCCTCTAAAGTAAGACCTTTATGTTCAACATGCTTGAAAAATTCAGAGTTTTCATCCACATAAAAAAACTTAAATTGTCATGAGCAAACTCCTGCTTGGGAGCCCAGCTGCTCCTAATATTAGCTTGCATCATTATGCAAATGCAGCTCTGGTGTTCCCACACTCTGGGGAGGGACTTGATCCCAGCTTCCCACCACATCCAACAGCTGCCGACAGCCCACACTGCCACTGTTTCAGACTGGATCACTGTGATCAGCATTTGTCTCTACTTCAGTTCTGACTTGGGTTTTCGTGTCTTCTGTCATTCAAGGTACTTGTTGGAGCTCTGCATTTGAGAGTCTTTCTGCTCCAGTTTTTAAGTGCAATAAAACATTAATTGCTGAGAATACACAACAGCAGCTGCTAACATTTCCAAGAAATGGTAAAAGCAAGATTTTAATTGTAATGCTTATCTCAATGTCTACACGTAAATGTAATTCAGTAACTTTCTGTTTAGCTTTTCTGTATAATTGTATAAGCCTGCTTAGCAGTTTCAAACGATACTGAAAAACCAGAAAGTCCCGGATTTCAGTTTTAATTTAATCTCCCAGCAAAGCCTGAGAAGACATTAAGAGTTCCTGCCAAAAAGTAAGCTGTCCATTTCACCACATTCAAGAGACAGAGAAGCAGCACACCAAAGCTCTTTTTCACTCATGTCAAACGAAATATACTGTCTCCAGTTCTCCATTAAATTGGATCCCAGCCTGAACACACTGGAAGTTGGATGTTACAGGGGTCCAGGTTGGTAGCCCCTAATGAGTGGCTTGATGGTCTTGGGAAAAGTTTTGTACAGTAGTGCCCTGGCTGAGACAGTAGCATGGTGCTATACCCCTGTGGAGGACCAGCTCTAGCTGAGTTGAGATCTCCTTTTTCTTCTCACCTCTCTTGGAAGGGCCCCCTCATCTCCCCGGAGCAGAGGAGGGGAGCAGCCGGTAGCCCTCACTGCCCACCAAAGACCCTGTTTTAGTGAAGCAGATTGAAATCTTTCCTGCATACCACCGATCCTCTGCATTGCTCCATGCAGGGTAACCTCGCCAGACAAAAGTTTATAGCCCAGTCTATTTTCCCACCTCCTTTTGCTCATGTATGATGGTGAGAATACTTAAATATCCAAACAGATAGTACTTATGGTTGTCTCCCTGCTAGCACAATTTTTTTACACCTGCCTTCAAAACTGTAAACATGAGAATCAAACATCTGTTGTGCTTTCAACAGGAGAAGGGATTTCAGTGAGTTGCAACTACTAACATTTTCTATATTTCTGGTTTGGGTTCTTCTTTTCTTAATTGCTGAGAGGTTTAACACAATTATCTTACATGCAATATAAAAGAACTTGTATTCAAACAGGTTTACAATTATTTTCACTATATATTAATAATTTGGATGACACATGCCTTACTCTTTCATGAGCTGCCAGGATAAAAAAATCCCTTCTAGCCCAGCAAACTTCTCTCTGCATGGCTTCACACCAGTGAACAAGAAAGGAATGCTCCCTGAGTCTCCAAACTTCACCTAGAGCCACCTGCCCTGTGACTTTGCCCTGTCTGCAATTGGTCCCATCCATGAGGGTTTCAGACAGATGTTTTCTGCGCTACAGCTATTAGAAGAGTTCATGTGTTCAAACTTGTAAAGGAGTCAGACCACAGTATTTGAAATATATCTGCGCCCATTCAACTGAGTTCAGGTGTGCCTGAAAGCATGCCAAGTATTTCAGAGAAAATACCTATGGGGATTATTGTTCTTATAAAAAATGAAGGTGTTTAAATTGATTTGTTCATTTCAGGCAGAATATCTTTAAGAGTCATGTTTGATTTTACTGTGACTTAATTTTTAGGCAGATTTCTTGTGTGCTGTAGCATGGACTACACTTAAGGGAAATTTAGGGTAAACAGAGAAGTAGTTGTTTCTGTCTGTTCAGCAGTGTGTTACCATGTTACCAAAGTTATCAAGCTTTCTTATGAAAACATAATGAAAGCATTTTTGTAAAATTAAGTATAGGGATACACAAAAGGGATATATATGGCATTAATACTCCTTTTTTGTTTAACTTGCCATGATCAAGATGTGGTACCTAGCACCTCGCTGTATGTCATGATGCAGCCATGCCTTCTGAGCAGCAGCAGCCCCTCATCAAATGCCTTTCAATGTTTATTTTTTAGAGGAAACATGTATTTCTGTATCACTGTCTGACTTTTGAAAGATGAGAAAAATAAATCAATTTCTCTGTATGCTTGGGACTCAGCACCTTTCCCCCAGATGAAATTCATAGCATACAAATTTCTTTCCAGTGATGTAAGAAGGATCTTTCTGATCTTTCTGCATGCTCCATGACTTTGTTTTTTGTGTTTAGGAAAGGGCTCCTGCAAATCTGCCACAAGTTTTGCCCAGTGACTCCAACCAGTAAATTGCCGTAAGCATGGGAAGATCTCAAGAGAAAGATGAGACTCTTTCTGCAAAGAGAACCCTTTTCTACCCTCTGCAGCATCATGGCTCTTTCTGCAGCCTAAGCATCTCTCTGCCTTACAATGCCATTATCTGACAGAGGATCTAGAGAGAATAAAAATGCTTTCAAATAAAAACACATTTATGTGACAAGAGAAAGAAAACAGCCTCAGAAGAGCATTAGAGCATTCTGATGTTGTCATTGCAAGATGGCATAGGACAGTGTGTAAAGCACAGTGCAGGGCAACTGGAACAGGAAAATGCTGGGGAGGAAGAAACCTCTGTTAACAGTATATGTACATATTAATATTTGATGGAAGAGGGGAAGGAGAGGAGTAGGATTCAGAAAACATTTCCTTCAGCTGGAGCTGTACTTCTTATGAAACAAAAACCCCACAAACTTGGTAGGAGAACTGTGTCAGAAAACTAAAGTGATCAAATAGTTGTTAAGTCACTTAATATCTTTAAAATATTTTTCCCCTCCAGGCTATATGTTACAAAGATATACAGTTCTCCAGCTCTATCACGGGTTTTTTTTACTGTAAAATAAACTTGTATTTGTGTCTGACAAGCCATCTTGGAAGCTAAACTCCATATACACACGCAAGAGAGGACTGTACATTTCCCCATCGGTATGCCATACAACAGAAATGAAAAGCCATGCTGTGGGGTGACTGAATTCCTCCTTCAATTTTCCTCTTTTTGAACATCAATGCAGGTTCCACTTGTGCAGTAGATTCTTGTTCAGTGGGAAGTAGATGGTGTTATTTCATTTTATACTCAAGTTATCCAACAGATGAAGACTACATTTTAATTAATATATATTTTATATCCTAAAATGAGCTGTTTGCTGTCTAGGAAAATGCAGTTTCTAAAAAACAAAAGTTACAAAATATTTCTACCTTATGAAGCAACTTTGTAATTACTCAACAGCTTGGTTCCACATTCCTCATGTTTCAGCAAAATTCATGCTAGATAATAAAAGTTTAAAAATTGGAAATAAAGATTGTATTCTCTTTTTTTTTTTTTTTAAATTATTGGCACTGATGGTTCAGTCCTTCAGCCCTGATTTTTCCTTCCTGTTTTCTTATTAGTGACAGACATGGGACAAATAAACTGACTCATCAGCCATGCCAGTGGCTGCATCTTTTTCTTTTTCATTGCTTTTCTTTTTTCTGTTCCCTTAGAAATACTTTTCTTGACTCAGCTCTTCGTTTGTTGACTAGTTTGCCTCCAACAAGTTCCTCGTTTTGCAAGTATGGCACCCTGTCCTTCTTCTGCACCTTGTTCTCTGACTCTGAAACAGCCCAAGAGATGAAAAGTTTCAGCCTCCACATGAGGAGATGATCTCCTTTCTGCTGCCAGCTTAATGTCCTGACAGTGGAGTAAAAACTCTCAAGCATTTGACTTAAGCTTCCTTTAATTATCCAAATCCAATATGATGTTTATTCATTATAACTTTCACCTTTGTTTTATTTCTAGGATGATACATGTTGAAGGTTTCCAGTGGTTTTCACAACCGGTTCACCGCACCATCATACCTTTACAAGGTGCCATTCAGCATTGCTGTGCCAGTCAAAAGGATCTTTGTTGCAAAATTCAGATCTTATCAATTCCTGTACAGCACAAGAAGTCATGGATATTTCTTTTTGGTGGAGGTATAATGAAAAGATACATTATCACTGTTAGAAAATATTTCAAGGAAACATTAAGTGTTTCAGCATGTGATGTTTGTTTATAGATAATATTCTCAGCAGTGTCTTCTAGGCTGCACTAAGAATAAAATCAAAACTGTTCATCAGTGGAAAAATGCTTCAATTTTTCAGCTGAGAAGCTGATATCCTTGCAATTTAATGCAGCATTGAAAACTTTTTCTTTAGTGCTTTAAACCTAATCATAGGTGTGAATATAAATAATTTACATGAATTGAGGTCAGTACAGACCTGATAAAATCCTCACAAAAGGAAAGAACATCTGATTAAGTCTTACTGAACCTGCTTATTAGATGGACAGGAGACATTGCAAAGTGCTCACTTAGCAAGAAATATTTTCTTTCTGTAGATTTTCTAATGGAAAGATTTTTGCTCTTACATCTTTATCAACAAACCTCTCTGGATATACTAGAACAGCTCTTTGAGTGCACACATTTCTTATGGAACGAGTTATTTTTTTATTTATTCCAACAGAAAAAGATTTTTTTTTTTTTTTTTTTTCCCTCAGAATACAAGGATTAACAGGAACAGCAATAGCTGCCAAAATTCATGCCTACTGTAACTCTGGTATTATTCCAAATGGACAAGTATTAAATTTCTTCCCTAATGTAGTTCTTTTGTAACACTTGGAGGAGATAGCTGATGGATTATACAGGAAAGCTCTGAGTACCTACAATCTTGTGGTACCTTTTGCAGGAATACATCCACCAGCCACAGCATCGTGGCCGTATGATTTGCATAATAACTTTCTGCCTATCCAAATTCATACTTCCATTACAATTGCATAAGAGAGATTCTTAGCATTTTTCTCTGCTGTTAAACAGCTGCTGCATTTCAGTGTTGGTGAAATAGTTCTACATATAATTTTCCTTCTTTTTAATGAAAGTGCTTTGGGATCTCTCTAGCTAAAAGATGGTATAGAAATGCAAATTATCCTTAGTCGTGTAACTCAGAATTACCTTTGTGTTTTATGCTTGGCCTATGTATAAAAAGCAATCCTGAAAACCAGTGCCATTAGGCCTGCTCATATAACTGTCATGCTTTTCAGGAAAACAAATACATAGAACTGCCAACTGCTGCATGAATGTTGCAATCCAATGAATGTTCATGTTAAAAAAGTATCTTTTTAAATTATTTTTTTGACAAAACAATTTAATTTCATGTATAAGTTTAGAAAACAAACTCCAATAAATTCATATTTGAAAGCCTGAGTGAATGTATGTCATAACTCCTCAAGTTTCTTTTTTCTCCCTTAGATTTATTAACACTGACATTTAGGTTCACACCAATACTTGCTCTTTTAATCCATTTCTGTAAGTTTCCTTTAGTAATGACTGTCACAAAACATATCCCAGGAGAAGCTTGCAAAATATAAGCCTGTTTAAGTTACTCAGTAGAGATAACATTTCTTCAAAACTGCAGAAAAAGAAACTCAAGCTGCACACAAATTAAATTTAGATCACTCCTTTGCAGATAGTGAAAGCCTGTCAGGCCAGGAAAAATCCATGTGTGAGATTGCAGTGGCAGAAAGTAAAACAAGAAAGAGGTCTCTGATGCCCAGGCAGGCAGTGCGTGCATAGCCAGTGTGGGAGAAGTCTCTTCACAGGACTGTCAGCGGTTCCCTCCCCATTCCCATCAGGTGGCTGCCTCCATTAGGAAGATTTCAAAATGCAATCAGACAAGATTTGAACAAAACCAAAACTCTGATTGAAAGGGTAAGAATAAAGTGTTTATCACACTTTTATTTAGTCACGACCAGCAAGTGTCTCCAATGGCTACAGATCCCCCATCCTGCTGCTACTACTCAAATGTCAGTAAGGGTTTTGATAAGTACTCTCCCATTTACACACTGATTAGCATCATGGCAAAACCACTGGTAAGGCCGGTTACTTGCAAGGATTGCTACCAGGACTGCAATATGGGTTAGTGCAAATGGTTCACCAAGATCACCACCTTTCCTGTGGCAGTGATCAAATCATGACTCCCAGGGGAGATTAAAGAACTCCATGGGAGGCAGATGTTGCAGTGGAAGGCTGTTTTGATAAAGATTCAAAAGTAATGCCCTTAACTACAGCGCAGATGAGGACCATAGCAGTTTCTGCTTGTGCCTTTCACTGGGAAGCAAGAAAGTTGTAGGCACTCTGAGGAGGGACTGCAGGACAAAGGTACCAGCAAACCCAATCACTTTAAGGGCTCAGCCACCTGAAAATGAAGACAGCATACAGATGAGTGGAATGTAAAAGTACAGACCCAAATGTAAATACTTGTTTAAATACCTTTCATCTAGTAATAAATGTATCATGGCATCCTCAGTACCCACAGTTGCTCAAGGCTCCTGTTTCAGGGCTAAAGATAGCTCTGCTGGTAATATGAGACAAAATAATGGTGGAATTGTTTTACTCCAAGAAAGGCTGGGTACTAAGGAACCAGCTTTATATCCTCCCACCAACAGCTTCTTCCAGAAGATCCTTTACCGTGAGTGTCACCTCATATTGCTCAATATGAGATTTAATGGGACCTCGGCATCTCTGCAGTTGTTCTGTAAATACAGGACTGTCTCTTTGGTATGGCCACTGGCCCATATTGTGTGTGCTGCTAATGCAAGTTAAAATTTCTTTTATTAAAATAATGCGAGTTTAAAATATTTTAAAATATCAGACTTCTGTTTTCATGCCAAATGTTGAAAGAGACAAAGGGTTGAAGTCTTACAGCTGAGTAAAGAAGCTTTTTAGTGCTGGAAAAGAGTTGCTCAGTTTTCTGCCAGGCCAGTCTTGAGTAATGCCAGACCTCCCTTCCACCCCACTCTCTTTGCACCAGAATTGCTGTAGCTCCCTCAAGAGAGAACAGTATTTCTGCTGAATTTCCAACCCTTAAGATCATTTGTGTTGCTTATGGCATGCAAATGAGCTTTATGGGACTGTAATATCTTCATAGTGTTCAAAGCAATGAAAGAACCCCAAGGTATGCTGCACCATTTAGGATCTGAAAGAAAACTCACATTCTGCTCCTAATGGAAAAAAAAAAAAAAATCTGTAATAAGTGTCTGCTCTTGACTGCACCATTAGCAGGCAAAGATTAGCACCTTTCCACTCTGTTTCTATAAAAGCTCTTTTACGCAGCTATACAGTGCAAAAGGGCTGTGCACACTTCCCTGCCAAAGACCATGCAGTTTAGTGACAGTCTTGGCTGATGAGACACTTCAAGACCTGATCCAGTGCGTTGAAGAAACATGGAAAAGGATGCAGAAGCACCAGGCAGTTACCTAATACTATCAAGTCTCAATAAAAGATGACAAGCTGAGACATTTTGGCAGGCTTTCCGCATACCTAATAGGACAATTCTTGTGTAGAGCAGCCTGGAAGCAAGGTTAAGGGAAATACATCCACAGCAGAAAAAAAAAAAAAAAAACTTTAGAAGCGGCAAATTATTTCAGTTCAAAGCCCCTTAGATGACATCTGACCATAGGGTGACAGAATTAGTCCCAATGATTGCTTCCATGAGACACGTCCAGTACTTTATACATGGCAATTCAGCAAAAGTGCTCCCACCTGAGCCGGAATACATAAATATTTAACTTAATGGCAGAGCAGCTGCTCTGTATGTCTGAGTATTAGTACCTATGGATTTGCTGCGACACCTAAATAAACCCGTACTCCAGCCTCCTTTAGGGCTACAGAAATGAAAAGGAGTGGAACCCCGGGGAGGTCTGGAGAGGCTGCTTTTTCCACGTTGCGTATCAGTTTCCTTAAAGCACCAGACGACGGTGATTGCAACGCCAAGGCGGGGTCGTTTTTACCCACCGGTCAGACGTGCTTGCCCGCGGTGGGAGAAGCGGTGAGGTGTCCCCCCTCGCCCTCCTCCCCGCCGGACCCGCCGCTCCGACCTCCCCCAGCACAGGCGGGACGCGTCCTCCCGGCTGCTCCCGGGCTCGCTAGTTCTCCATCCCCTCTTGTCGTTTTTTAATTCCCTATTGACTTCCCGTATCCCCTCTCCCGCCCGACCGTAGGGACGGATGCCGCAGACCGGGGGAAGGCACGGGTAGGGGCTGGGCGGCGGGTCTCCGCGGGCCAACCCCCAGAGCGGAGCGAGGCGCCCGGAGGGCTAAAGCCCGGCTGGAGGGAGGGCTCCCTTCCCCGCAGGTGAGGCCGGGAGCGCCCCCGCCCCTCCCCGGCCCAGGGGCGGTGGCGAGGGGCAGCACCGCGCAGACGCCGCCCCAACGGCCAGCGCTACTGGCCAAACCGCCGCGGTAGCCGGGGCAGGTGCTGGAGAAGCGGCGTAGCTCGGCGCTTCCCTCCGCCGTTCTGGGGCCGCGGCTGGCGACGAGCGGGGCTGAGGGGCAGGGAGCTGGCGGGCTGAGGGTGAGCGCCCCTGCCGCGACACTACCGCGGCCGCCACCACAGGTGGCCTCCCGCCACCCGCCTCAGCAGCTCCCCCTGCCCGCTGCTCGCGCTCCCCCGCCTCAGCGGCGGCAGGAGGGGCCGCGGCGCGGCCCGCCCCGCCGTGCCGGTGGCGGGCGGTGCTGCAGAGGGCGGAGCGGGCGGCAGGGGCGGGCGGGCCGGCGCCCGGCTCGGGCCGGCTCCCGGCGGGCGGCGCTGCTGCGTTGCTCTGGGAGGCGCCGCGGGGCCGGGCGCGGAGCTGCGGGCTCGGGGGTGTGAGCGGCCGGGCAGGGCGCCCCCAGGATGCTGCGGTTCCTGCGCAGGACCTTTGGCCGGCGGTCGATGCAGCGCTACGGGCGAGGAGCCGGGCGCGGAGCCGGGCGAGGGGGGCTCGGCGGCGAGGGGGACGAGCGGGACGGGGGGCTGCGAGGAGCCGCCGCCGCCTCGGGAGGCTTCCCCTCTTCGCCGCACCCCGGAGGGGTCGTGCACAGCGCCGGAGCCCCCGTCCACATTCCGGCGGCCGGCGGCAGTAAGCCGGTGCTGCAGTGCCGCGTCCTCCTCCTGGACGGGACCGAAGTCAACGTGGAGCTGCCGGTGAGTAACGTGCGCTTTGCCTCCCCTGCCCGCAAACCAGCGCTTGCATATGCCCTCTCCCCTCCTCCGCATCGTCTCCCCCTTCCTGGTGACATCCACCTGCGTGTCCCGTTCCCACCCCGGGCTGCACAACATGCGCCGTTCCCCGGGCGAGCCTCGCTGGTTTCTTCCCTCTCCTCCGCGGGCGTCCTCGCCGCCGTCGCCGCCTGCGTGCACCTGCTGCCAGGTGCGCGGCATGCCTCGCCGCCATCACCTCCGCTTGCCCCCCGCTGCCCTCCCCGCTCCTGCCGGCTGAAGCCGCCTGCGTCCCCTCTTCCCTTTCCACGGATCGAGCGTGGAGGCGGGCACCTGCTCTCCTCCCCCCCGCCGCCAAAATGAGCCCCTTGCAGCGGTGCCTCCAGCAGCGCCTCTCCCAGGAGGGGCCGCCGCTACCTGTGCTCTGCCCGCCTGCGGCGAGGGGGGGCTGCTGGCCTTGGGGGCACCACGGCGTGCCTCCGCGGGGCAGCGGTGCCTTTGGCCTGGCTGCCCTGCGGCTTGCCGCCGGCAGGGGCGGCCCCTAGCCCCGCAGGCAGCACCTGTGGCGCCAGCGGTGGGAGCGGAGCGAGGCCGCGCTGCGCCCGCCGTGGCGGGGGTCTGGGGGCGCCGCCTCCGTTTCTTGATTTCTAACGCGCCCGGCGCCGCTCTACCGCGTACAGCCAGGTTGCCTCCGCCTGGGGGGTGCCTGAGGCTCTGCCCCCGTCCCGGGCAAGGGTCGGCCCCGTGCGGGGAGGGACGCCAGGGTGCGGGGCCGCGGTGCCAGGTAACCCCCGGGGCACCGTTGGGCCGCCAGTGCCTGGGACAGCGGCAGGGGGGTGGATTGGGGCCGGGGCCGCGGCGCGGGCGGGTGCGTGGACGGTGCCGGGGCGGAACTTTTCCCCTCCTGCCGCTGTGTTGGAGGAAAGGACGATGCCGGCCTGCGGAGCTGTGTGCCTGTGTTTGGTTACTTGGTGAAGTTGGGCCGCCCTTGCAGGTGTTTGGGCATCCCCAGCGCCTGCTGTGTGTCCTCTTATCTCTCTGAAAGGAAGCTGCACGACATATATTGCCAATTTACAGAGCGGGTTTTGCCAGACACTCCTGCCCGCAGGTGCTAAATACTGGACACCCGTCCTTTTTTCCTGACCCTTTTCTTTCCCTCTTGAAAACCAAGTTTCCCATGAAACAGTGTGGAAGTTTAGCATATTTGAAAAGCATTTAATCTGCTTCCCATTTCAACTCAAATAATCACCAGCCATTAAGCTTTGTCTGCAAAAGCAGGTGGGGAATTGGGCTAAGAATGAGTGCAACAACCTGATAAATTGCACACCACTTTAACCTCCAGTAGTGTGAAAGAGAGAGTGGTTTTTTTCAGAGTGCCTTCTGAATCTTGTTAGGTGCCTTTCATATTAGTAATTATCTGTATATATTGGCATAATTTCACTAAAACATGGAATTTGGCAACCCTGTGGTTTCTGCTTAAAAGAAACCGAAGAGATTGAGTAAGACTCTTACAAGTGAACAAAGAAGTGTGTGAGTAGAGCCACCTAGAGATACTCGCTGCAGAATTATCTGGCCTCCCTTGCCTTACAGACTAGATCATGCATTTCCAGATCTTGGAAATGCTGATATATTTCTTCTCCTTACATCTCCTTCAGAACTTACTGCAGTCATTCTAACATCCTGGCACAAATCTTTTCTAAAGAATACTTGATGAATGTTATCAGCATACTAAGGATTTACTTATAGAGGTCTGGTGTAGATAAGCTCAGTAAATATTTTGCTTAAGGTTATACTCCCTCTGATTTATCAGGGTTCTTCTTTTGCTGTAGAGCCTGTTTAAGTCTGTGGTTTTGAAGCATCAGAAGATGAGGTAAAGGCACTGTTCTTAGTCCGTGAGTACTGAAAGTATATGGAAGTAATCTGCTTGGTCCAGTAAAGAGGCTGTGTAGTGCTCTGGTAGCTTGAATTTGACCTCCAGACAAAGCCTAGGCTGCCAGTGTTCTCAGAATGTGAGCTGCACACGTGGTGGCTGTGGTTCATTTGTACAAAAGCAGGGTAAGAAGTTTTTAGTTTGTTTGGGTTTTTTTTTCTGAAATCCTTAGACTGATGGAGGACTCTGGAGCGCATAATAGCTGTCACCATTTCCAGGATTAAAAACTGTTCTGTTGAATTGCATATCTGTTCGTCATGCTTTTTCCCTTTCTTTCTTGGGAAGTAACACCCACACTGAGAGTTAGAAAAACTGAAAGAGGCGTTGCACCATTTATAGAAGTTGATCAGTAAAGTTTCTCTGAGCTTTGCAGCTCTAGATTTTACAGGATTAGGGCCTGAAACAGAATGTACTTTAATACTCAGAAGCTGTTGTACAGGGCTGGTTAAGCTGAATCAATGGAGTAGCGTCTTTTCCATTAAAAAAAAAAAAACCAGTATATGGTGATTTCTCTCCATTTCAACTCGAATTTTATGGAAAGGGGCAGAGTGTGAGCTTCAGCAGCAGTGAGCAGTTTATCCATGAAGTCAAGTAGATCGATAGATAATTGCTGAGGATGTTACTGTGTTGCTGGTTGTGTTCGTGAGCACTCACTTCAGGAGATACTGGCATCTGTAAAATGTGCTCTTTTTACTACCTGCTAACATCACACCCCAGTTGTCTTTCCAGAGGAAAAAGGAACTTGCCCATATTTGGACTTGATACTCTTGTAACTACAAACTTTTAGGCTGCTGTCTTAAGACTTCTCTATAGAAGTAATTTAAAGGTTTATTAGAATTTAAAGACTGCATTTGTTTGTGTCAGAAAAGACATGACTGAAGGAAAACTTGAGCTATATGTGTAGAAAAAAAGGTTAGGTTTTTTGTTCCTTTTTTTTAAAATATTCATATAAAGCTAAAACGCTGAAACTCTTGTCCAGATTAAGTGTGTCAGGTTCTGCCACAGTGCCTTCTTGTATGTAGGGGCTGGTGGTGGTGGTGAAAAAAAATAAATGCTGCATCAGTAGGTTGATAACTATCTTTGGGGTTAGGTTAGCATTTATGTGATAGTGTCTGTATTAGAAACTGCACATCTGGTAAGCTCCCGTCTGCTCATGATGGTAATAGAAGTAGAGGTATATCCTGATCCCCGAGTCCTTCCTTAGCTGCTTCTTCTCTAGGCTATACAGCAATATTGTGACCAGAGTCACCTTTCTTCTTTAGCTGCATTTCCACGCCTGCTTCCTTCTGGGGCATTTGCACTTTATTCTTTTTACTGCATATCCTCTGCCCTTGCACTGCCTCATCTGCTCGCCTGTCCTCCCACTGTGCTATGTACTCTTTCACTTGTAGATGCTATCTGGCATTCCTGAATTTGTTTCCTACCCATCTGTCCTCATGCAAATGTAAACATAAAATTATTCTGAGCACTGTAGATACCTCTGGATAATGGTTTCTGTACTCAGCTTCTTGCATGAAATTTCAAGGATTGCTTAATGATGCTGGCTTTTTTGTTCACTCTTAAGGCAAGAATAATGTATTTTGAAAGTATCCTTTTAAATGGAATAATACACTGGATGGCTTTTTAAACCCATGAGCTCCTCAGGGCCCTATATTGAATGTGAGATGCTATTAAGGTTGGATCTGTTGTATAGGAGTGAGTGGCAGTTGACCAGTTCTGTTGCTGTGGGGGTGATTTCCCTTGGGAGGGGCGAGCATAAATGGTGTTATTACTTCCTCTTGACCTGACACTACATGTCTGCACATCTGCAATCCAGTTACAAGAACTGATGCAAGGAGAAAAATCCTTGCATTAGAAACGATCCTTTCATCCCACTCGCATAGTATCGATGTATTGCCTTTTACCACTGAGAACCTGCTCAGTATAATGTGTTGCATCTTCACTTCCACTGGAGGCTGTTGCTGTTACTTGTTTAGATTTTGTATCTCAGCTGTAGGTAGATGGAAGGCCACTTACTCACTGCTGTCAAAACAATCTTGCCTCTGTTTTTCTTGAGGACTTGTGGCTATAATGAAAGAAAAACTGGTTATGAATGATGCTGTGTTCTTACATAAAGAATTGACTTTTACACAGTGGTGACGATGCCTGTTTGTTAATACATAAATGGAACACTCTATACATGGCTCTCAGATGAGGCCAAAAAGCCAAATTGTTGTTAACTTTCAAGATATGGTTGCTGGCATTTCTGAAAACTGAGTCTCTGATTTCTAATTTAGTGCCTCTTATGAAAGCTTAAAGGGAGGATATGAAAGATGGCTATTCAGTGGGACTGTCCAGAGTAGCAGGAATTAACGTCCCTTAATGCCACTGAAATTCTGTGCCACATTATTCTGTGAGAAGCTGGGGGAGGGCAGCAGGGGAATGAACACATGTGGGATGTTCTTGGGTTTGTTTAATCCAAGTTGAATAACAAAGAGGAAACAAATGGTAAGTGTACTATGGAAATCTTCATCCTTCAAAGCAGATCTAGGATATCTTACATTTGCTGTGACATGAAGCCACAGCAGTCAACACATTGTCTGTCATAAATACTCCTTTCTAAAAATCTCCTTGTTCTGATAAGTTTCTGTGCTGCTATGAACGTCATTACAAAGACCTGTGTGATGTATTAGAAAGTAGATAATATTTAATGAATAAATTAATAAGTCAAATACAACTCTTCAAAACTATGAATTGTTTCCCGATTAATAGCTTTTGTATTATTTTTTTGCCTTCTTTTTGGTGTATCTGTTTTAATAATTGTTTTGGCTGCTATGGAAACACTTCAGGATAGAGATAGTAAATGTTCTTCAGTATGCTTTTCTAATCTCTAACCTTCTATGTGTTGTATTCTTTTCTTGTTGGAGTAACACAAACATAACCAAATCTGCTATCCAGCTACTATGCTTACATCAAATGTAAATGTTAGATTAACTCTTGAGTAGTCATCTCTATCTTATAATTATTGGTTAGTGTGTTTGACTTCATAAAGTTATAAATATCAAGAGAGACAAACAGCTAATTTTTTTTTTCTTTTACATCACACATGATTTCCTAAGGATGTGTCAGGAATATTAACTCTAAAATGCAATAAGATTCAAGTAATTCTCTGGAGTCTCCTAACTGAGTAGTTGTCCCCCACCCAAACAGATACATTACACCAGATGGGGAACAGCATTTTATTAATTCTTTAAAGCTTTTCTCACTTACAAAATGGGTAGTATGCCTTTTTTATGCAGTAGTTACCTTTCAACAACATAAAATTAGAGTAATGGAAAAATGTTAAAAGCATATTTGTACACTGGGAAGGCCTCTCATGTTCATGAACTTCTGTGGGCACCAGCACCTGTAACCTGCTCATAAACTGAGTTGGCAACCATTGAGGGGGAGAAAGCCAATGATGAGAGTAGTATACTGCAAAGACAAAAGTATGAGCACCTAGTACTGATTCCCTGCTGGAGAGCTTATGGGTTTGAAGAGATGGGGAGAAGATAAGGTTGTTGAACGCATTGTTTTTGAAGCCTTTTCACAATGGACTAGAACAGCAGCTAATGCTTAGGAAAGTAACCACACAAAATGTCAGTGTGGCCAGGCCTCTTGTTTGTTCTCACAAAAATGCATTTCAGTAGCAGTTGTTTGCACTGGACTTAACTACGTGATCATGAACATTGGAGGAACTCTGAAGACCACCATGGATTTGAATAGAGGTGGTGAATAAGAAGGAAACTTTCAGAACAGTTAGAAAATGTGTTTATTTGTAAACAGTGTACATCTAATATGTTTGGGTTTTTTTTTCTCCCAGTGGTTGTGTTCCAGACTAGATTGCTGGGTAGCAAACCTGTGGCTTCATGCTCTTAGTGCTGGTCCTGAAGAGGAAAAAGAATGTCTGGGTGTGTTGAAGCTCTTAAGAGGGAGGAAATAGAGTAAAGAGTCATTGGAAGTGCAGCCCATATAGAAGAGCAAGCAGAGGACTAGTTCTGTTTGGATTGCAGAAGGTAGTACAGGAACAGCAGCCTGAAATGGTGAAGAAACTAGAAATTATATATAAAGTATGGGATATATTGTCTGTCCAGATCTTTTCTGAAACAGAGGGGACAGATATCTCTACTCCTGCTTCTCTGTCCATGCTTTTCTTCCTCATATGCTTCCTTGTGCTTCTACTTGTAGCCCTTCTGTAAATGTCTTTTTTTCATGTAACTGTCTCTGAGAGGCTGGCTTCATGTAGTGTCTCCCTCCAAGCACAGGTCCATTCTCCTATTCAGGGCTTCTGTTTTTAAATTCCCAACCATTTCCACCCACCCTTCTCCTTTGCAGTCTCTCCTCCCTGAGCAATCTCTATGTGGATATCGTCTGTATTGCTAGCATGATACCTACTGAATTTTCTTTTTAATAAGAGAAAATTTATTTTAGTTTTGTGTGGTTTTTTTCCCCCACTCGGTTTTCCCACTCTGTAAAAGCAATTTTCTTCGCATCCCAGGAGCAGCTGTGCAAGCTGTGCAACAGTTCACCCTGGAGAATCTCCTTAAAGAGCACTAGAGGTCTGCTTTTTTTTCTGGTTTGGACCTCGAGCATAGTTCTCTGTCCCATTCACTCCTACCAGTTTAGATAATTTATGTGGTTCTCTGCAGTTTTCAGAAATTTGAAATGCTTTTCAGTCCTGTTCCTTCCCCACAAAAAAGCAAGTTCCCAGCTGTGGCCAGGGGTCTGAACCACAGAAGGTCCGTGGCTGGCTCAGCCAGCTTGCCTAGCAAAGAGCCCCCTCTGTCAGCGCACAAGTGGTGCAGGTGACCACTGTCCTAAGTATTCCCAGTTACAGAGCAGACATCAGGGGAACACTGGTAGCAATAGGTGAAATAGTTAATTCAGAGGTTAAACTTCTTTGCTTTAAGAATGCATGGTTTCATATGAGACAGCAAAAGTGGACCTGAAAACTCAAATGGTATGGGAGGGAGGTTGAGAGAAGAAGGGAGAACATATGCGTCATTGAATTTGTAGACCTTTTGCAAAGTAAAATCTAAGTACAAATAATTTTACTAGAAGGATGAAGTTAACAACTGTTAACTGTATGTACAGTGTTGCTGGGTTAGTGTTTCAAATTACTTGAGAAACACTTGGAGATTTTTGGTATTTGTTTTCCAATGCAGACTATGGTAAATGTTCTTTTATTCTTTCCACATTAGAAATAAAAGGGTTGGAGAGTAATGAAGTGTTTAGGGTGACCATCTGCTCTTCATTTGACTTGCTATTTCCATTTATTTCTGTACATCAATTTAAATATGTCCTGGACCATTAGCTATATTGTAATGAGATTATTTTGAAAGATTTGTTGAAGTTCCAGATTCAGACTCCAGCTATGAAGCATGAAAAATATTAAGAGTTAATTTATCTTGGCTGTTTATGTTTTTGATCTGTACAGATTCAGATTATTTCCCTTCCTTGTTGTTATGGAACCACAGATAGTTTATCCAAACAAATACCAAATGTTGTCTCTTTTTTTTGTATACTGGCAAAAACATTGACTTGAGATGTTACTGTATTTCATTATTTTAATACATGTGGTGCAGTTTATATGATAAATAGAGGCTGGATATCCAAACAGAGGATCTAACTAAAGGCTTGTGAAGTGCAACAGATAATACTACACAAGTATGCCCAGCGTTTAAGTCCTTTCTTTTGAAGAACCTGGACTCATATGAATGTACTAGCATCAAATATACAGTTTGAAAAGCATAGTGTTATAACTTAGGGCTTATGATTTGTAATTAAATATTGTAGACTGCAATATTATTAAAAGGATAATTTATGCAAGGATGAATTCTTGTGTGGCTGTTTGAAATAATGCTTTTCACAGTAGTTCTTCATAATACTGGTAATTGATTGTATGGGTTACTTTTGTTGATGTTATATATACATATTTTTAAACAAACGTAGACTTGAGAAGAATTTTGTAGTTTAGCAGCTTTGGCTGGGGAAGCACCTGTTTCTTTTTCTGCCTAAACTGAGACTCAACAAGGAAACCACTTCCCATTTTAAGTTTAAAGTTTCTTAGTGTGTACCTTTCACTATGTGAGGTCATGTAGGTTATGTATCAGACGATAAGCAATTCACTTGGCTGTGTTAAGCTTTGACATTATACTAGGCTGTGAACAAATTATCATTTTAATATTGATGGATTAAATAAACATGCTAACTGCATCCCATCTTTTCTGTTGGTGTTAAGTCTCAAGAAAATTACTTGATGTCCAGATGTTACCTGCTTTAATCGTGCAAGTGAATGTTTCCACATTTTATGAGAAAAGGAGCAATTATCTTAAGTTTTTCTTTCTTCTCATGCTGAATCGATCAAGGCTGGTTTTTGTCATTTAAATAAATCTCTTTCATATCTTGTTAGTGGTTCCTGGAGCTGTGATATGATATGATTTTAAATTGAGGGCGTGCATTTATGTCAAAAGACCAAACCCAAGAACTTCCATTTCTATAAGCAGATCTGAAAGTGCCAGTACTCTGTACAATCGTTGTGTTGCAACAAAGGTTGCTATTCAGTAGAGATGAAAATCCTCACTATGTAGGTTTTATATTCAGGCTACTTACTGAGTAGAAATTGTTCCTGAATAATGAA
This sequence comes from Caprimulgus europaeus, assembly GCA_907165065.1. Next base: position 69,344,478 of record OU015525.1, read on the forward strand.
CCTTCCGTGAGTGCTTTTCTTTGAGAGATGATGAATGATGAGTCTGTTATCTCTTTGAATTAAGCAAATAAGTGGAGATGGTGATATTCTTCAAAATAGGTCGTATCACTAGGACAGGCAGCACCCTGGAAGCATGAAGTCCAGTGGGCAGTATCCACTTACCTTCTCTCGTATTGTGATCTTCGGATGCGGATGTGTCTCTATGTGAATTCAGATGTCCTGCTGTAGTTCTGTGGAGGGAAGAGCTGGTTTAATAGAGCAGCAATATTACTTGTTTGTTGTGCATCAGACTTTGTTTCTTTTCTTCCCTCTTCCTGCTGTTTCATGTATTGGGCTTGATGTAGGGGTTTTTTTTTCTTTTTCTTTCCCTGCTTTTCAGCAATGAAGAGAGGGTGGCAGGATGTCTTCTTGTTTGTTACTGGCATCCTCTTTCTCCAAGGAGGAGCATTCCCATGCTCCATGTCTGCTCCTGAGCCTGCATGTTTTGTCAGCCAAGGCCATGTTGTGAGATGCGGCTTGGAACACCTACCTGCGGGGTGACCCTGTGTGTGCGCCCACTGTCTGCCTTGCACAACTAATTCTGTGTGCAGCTCTCACCAGTGTGTTGGAGTTCTGGTCTTGACTTCCAGTTAATTAGAAGATGTTAATTTTGATAGGTTTTATTTTTAATGGGGGGACTTGCTTATTAAAGACAGCAGGGATCGCAAATGCCTTTTATTGAGGCCAGTGAAGCCGTTAACTGTTGACTGTAACACTTTTCCTTTGCTCCTTTAAGCTGGTTGCTTAAGCTATCGTCTGCCTTTATGTCTGCTCTCTCTCACTTTACTCCTCTCCTCTCATACAGTGATATTTCACGGTTGGCTTTTCTCTGTTGGATGAAACATTGCAAAACTTGTAAAATAGGGAATCAAACCCTTGGTTTTAGGTGTGAAAATGGAGGAGCCTTTGGGGTATCAAAACATTTGCCATGGTACTCAAATTGTTTGTTGCTAGCGGTAGGCGCTTGGAGGGGAAAATTTTTGTTAATTGATGGATTTTTGTAGTTCATGAAAGGTGCTTAATATGTTTGAGGAGGACAATCTATGAGGAAATAATCTGCACAACAAATAGTTTTTATAGTATTATTAAATTTAGAATTGGAAACAAGGTGAGATTACTGACTGCTTTTTCCTCTTGAATCATCTGAGCTGTCCCCTCTCTTGTTGGAATTACTTACAATTGCTTTTTTCCTGTGTAGCATGTTTTGCACGATGCACGATTTGAATCAAATTATAAATTATCCTATGGTAAAACCTTTCTGATGCATCATTTCTGGCTTTAACAAGTAAAGAGGTTGACAATATATGGGGAAAATGAGTAAAGTGGTCAAGCATTTGTCTGTATATTAAGCACAAAAGAGACTGAAGTTGATGAATGCATCTATTGGAGGGAAGTGGGAATAGAAAAATTCAGTGTTGTGAAACAAAAACAAGTGGATTTTGTTTGCTGCTATTGAAATTTGCCAGCAGATATTCTCATTTTACAGTTTGTGTGCTTGGGTTTTAATGTATTTTCACATTAAATATCCAGCATATTTTGATTTATAATTTGCTCAGAAAATATATTAAAAAAAAAAAAAGAAAGGTCAGCTGTTTTGGCAAAGATCTTGCTTTAAGAATATAGTTATGGCCAGGAAATGGGGACCTTAATTTCTTCCCCCTCTCCCCCTCATGTTATGGTATTAGATACTAATAGAAGTATTTCTTCTAGAAGAATTTCATCTTGGAGAGGAAATGGATCATCTGATAACATTTCCAGCATGATCATAATCTGAAAAATTGTCAGACAAAGCAAAAAGACGTGGTCTTTTGTAAGGAGAAAATATTGTTAATCAGAAGTTTGTTTCAGAAACAGGTTTTTTCCTGTTAGGGCGGTCAGTTTCTTAGCATTTCTGTAATGCCAGGAGTGGAGAACTTTCCCAGCTGTTTCAGTAAGCTCACTGCTGGAAGCTTTCTAGGAAGAGAAAATAGTCTGAAGAACCTCTGTGGCTTCACTGAGTTGAAAGTGGGCGAGCTGAAGTGCAAGGATCTCCAAAGCATCTTACTGTTTACTGAAACTGAAAGGTATTTCTTAATTTAAGGCACATAGAGCTTTTAAATAATGCCAAAATCAGCAAGATGTTAGGAAAAGCTGGTTTTTGCAAGCTACAGGGCAAATTAATTATTAGGTTGCAAGGAAGACAAGGCAATATTTAAAAAGTATGAATTCCTCTTTATTGCATATATGCTAACTTCATTATCAGGATGAGGCTGTCAAGACTAGGGCAGCACTAAATGACTTGTGGGAGCTACCAAATACAGATCCTGTGAAAAGTCCCAGGCCTGAGGAGCTCTCCCTGCAGAGAGCAGCTTTCCGGACAGTGCTGCCTGCTTTCCTGCAGGAGTGTTGGGTAGGACTTCAGGTCTCTGTATGGATCTGGAAATAAAGCTTTTCTCTCACTTTTCCTTTTGCGAGTCTTAGAAAATGGCAAACTTTTTGTAGTAGTTTATAAAAATAACACAATAGTCTGTCTGCATTGAAGAGCTCACACAGGTGGGATGGAGAATTCTTTTTTTCTTTGGTCTTGTACATGAAGTGAAAAGCACTCACTGGAAACAACCAGCCAGATAGTTGACTGACCCTGGTGCAATCCAGCAGCAGTTTGTGGTGCTGAAAAAATGTCCCTGAAGGCAAAATACTAATTCAGTGCAGTTGCAGAGGGACAAGATGTGACCACTTTGTCTACACTGAAGACTGTCGCCTGCTTTGTTTGTGAAGTAAATTTTGTGAAATTCCAGACTTGGGTAACCTCTGCCTCTGCCCAGATAGTTGTGGAAGCTGTTCTAGAGACAAACCAGAGTGGAAGACTGGGTGCAGGGCTGATGAGGAAATGTGTGCTCTGCGGTATACTTCTGTTTCTGTCCTATACGTGACCATAACCTGCAGTGCTAATAAACCTGTAGTGGTTTTATAGCTAAAGGATAGGTTATAAATGCAGAAACAGGCACCATAGTGCTTGGGGGCAAGTGTGCAGCTTTGGTTTCAGAGCTAAAAGAATTTATGCTGTTATTCAAAGTGACTTCTGTATCTTAGAAGCCCTTGTGAGACTGCTGGTTCCTGGTGGCAGTAAGGAATGGAATTGTTGTTTGAGGTAGCTAGAATTTATGACACGTATTTTCTTTTTGTACTTTTGTGCTTGAGGGAGACAGAGTTCTTATGGCCTGACTAAATGAATACAAACTTACACATACTAACAGGACTTCTTGTGTTATAAGCAATTGTTTTTCAAAGGTAATTGTTTTAATGAAGGTTTTGCAGAAAATCACTGTTGTTACCTGTTTGTATCTTCCCTGCCCCGTTCCCTGTTCCTCCCTTTTCTCTGAAGCCCTGGCAGTTTCATCACCACTTCTGGCAGAGCTACTGCATTTGCTAACTAAGAAACTTGCTTTTGGTAAGTGGCTAGCAGAGGTTCCGTCTGTCTCTGTTCCCATTTGTTCATCCTTTTAACATCTTTTGTTAAGCATGTTATAATGATAAATGGAAGTCAACTGACTGCTCTCCCTAGGTATCATTTGGACTGTCAGTCTTTAAATTCTGTTGGAGAGTTAGTCATATGGATGGCTTGTAAGTGAATAGGTTCTGAACTGTAGATTTGTTTCAGGTCAGAAAAGGGTCATTGTGAACACTTAATCTGTTCTCCTCCCCTGATCAATCTCTGGAACTTCTTCCAAGAATGTGTTTTAAGCCTGTCACTTTTTAGCATCAGCTCTCTTCTTGGATCTCATTAGTTTGTCTGCCTTTAAGAGTCTTCAATAAGAAGCAGTTAATTATTTAGGTTGTACATTGACTCTTGAGAATAATTACACATCTTTTATCATATCTGATATTTTTATGGTCCCTGTTATCCCCTGCTTTGGTACCTGAGCAGGCGTGTGACAAAATGTCCTGGGACTATGGGGAAAAATGTTCTCCATGTGAAGGTACGTGAAATTCACATGCAAGCCACCTCTTAGTCTTATCTTTATTGTCTAAATAGATAAAACCAAAATTTATTTCTAAATGCTTTTCACACTTAAAATTATTCTTTATAGAATTTTTTCCTGACTTTGTGCATATTGTGCAGACATTTGAGATGGGCACTGCAATGTTATGGTTTGCTGAACATTACATGAAATGGCATTTCTCCTTACTTAATGTTCCCTTGTTATGCATTTAAGGCTCATGTTTACTTTCCTGGCTGTAGCATTATACTGAAAGCTCATGGTCAGTTGTTCTTCTGTTGTTACACCAGAGCTCTTATAGCACTGCTGAAATCCAGGGCACTATCTTTCACATAATGAGTGTAAGTGAAACTTGTATTCCTCTGTGTGTGACCTGTGACTTCACTGAATCCAGCTACAGCATGTTGATGCAATTCTGCATCCCCAAGAGATGCAAATCAGTGTGTACAATCAACAAGACCCATCTCCTGCTACTGTGCCAGTCTTGTGAAGTTCAGCAAGAGTGATTTCATTAGTTCCCTCCATGGGAAAACTGTCTGGTGGTTGACTGTGGGCAAAACACTTCAGGATTGCACTGACAGTGGTGCTGGCTGGCTGCTTTCCTCCTTTCTGATCCTGACTAACTTTTTTTCTTTTTTAAATCTGCCTGTCATGGACTACACACATCTGTTTCAGGAATGCTTAGGTTTGTTTTTGCCAGACTGTCTCACAGGCTGTGTTTTGAGAGTACAGGTGTTTCATAGTCAATATGAGTTCAAAGAGTTTTTGGCTTCTCGTTCCCATCCTGGTGCTGCAGGCAGATACCTGCCCTTTCAGCTGTGTGCGGGGCTGTGTTGAAAGCCAGGTCAGGGATCAGATCCAGGGATGTTTCACTCTGAAAAAAAAAAAAATGCTTTTACAGCATTGAGTGTCAGAAATTTGTTAAAGGTTTGGTGCAAGTAGGGGGACAAGCAGTAAGGAAAAACCTGATAGAGGGCACAGGAGCTCTATAAGGCAAAAGTGCTGTAAAAGCCTCTCTGTTGTTGGGTTGGGCCTTGAGGGTATAGGGATGATTTGATTCATGTACTTAGGGTTCTCCTAGCTTGAGCACCTAAGTGCTCCTCATCTGTCCCACTTAAGGCAGCCAGATTAGTATGAACTGGACAAGAAATGCTTAGTTGCTGCTGCAGTGTGTGGTTCAGTGATAGAAAAGTGGCAAGTGGGTCTGCAAGAGCTCATCTGTGCCAAAGTTGGATATCTTGCAGAAACATATTCTAAGGTTCCTTATCGATACTGTAGAATAAATGTATAGTCTTATAGAGGAAGAAGTTAGACTTGTTTTATGAGACTTAATTTTCTTGAAACCATGATGAGTGGTATACATTATGCTGTTGTTGTTTAATGTATTGCTGACTGGACTCAGCCATGTCTAGTTTTTATTTTCACAATCTAATAGGGAGCCAGAATAGATAAAAATAACAAAGCTGATGCTGAAATTAAAAAGATTCTATGAATTTTAGAGAAGGTCACTTTTTTCTAGGTTCCGTCTGTGGAGTTTCAAATAGAACCAGAGATGAAAAGATTTTCTGATGGTCATTTCTGGATGCAGATATCCTGTGATGGAGTACTCTTACATTCCTTATCCCTTTGAGGCTGGCTCCAAGTGAGGTAAAAGACAATTATGCTGTTGAGGGAAGGTGACGTTCCGTTGAGCAGAGCCTGGATTCCTAACGTGTCAGGAATCCATAAGATTCAAGTGGTCTTAGTTTAATTGTATATCTTTATTTGTCAATATTCCAGAAATTACTCTTGTTGCTTAGTACAAATTCAGCAATTCTTGATTGTGAGTAAAATGTGAAGTTAAGAAATTAAAATTGAAATTTCTAATTCCTCAAATATTTTTAGTTTAGTCTCTCACTTGGAAACTAAACTGTGGGTGAGTTTGACTTCATATTGTGCTTTCCAAATTAACCTTCCAAGGTTTAACAAATTATCGCATTTATGAAAATAAACTTTGTTTAAGAACATGATCCAAACTAACACTTTTTAACAAGCAGGTGGAAGATTATTTATGTCTTGAAAGCACCAATGGACAGTTCAGAATCATGCTGAAAAAGCTTCAGTGGAAAATATGCTCTTAGCTCCAAATCCGCAAGTTACATTAGAAAGACAGGTTTCAACCAGAATGACAACTATTTAAAGCATTTGAATAAGCATACTCTCTTTTTTTTTTTTTTTGGGAAAACCAAGAAAATAAAGTTTTGCCTCAGGATTTTTTCTTATGATCAGAATGGAGTACACGTACAGTCAAGGCCATTGTGCTGCAATTGCAGGGTGAGGCAGATCAAATTGAGTTCCTGGTCTGGGAAGCTAAAAGTTGAGTGCATGCTGATCAGAGAGCTGGTTTCAGTGTTCAGGGGTGAAGGTTTACAATTTTAAGATTTTATTTAAAAAAAAAAAAAGTTATTCATTTGTTTTAAACTGCAAGCAACTACATCCCCTTCTGGACAGAAAGACTTAAGGCTTTGATAAACTGCTGCAAAAAGATGCCTGGAGATTGCCTAAGACATTACTGCCTTCAGCAGTCTTGCTCTGCAACTAAACTGGTAGGAGAATGTGTGTGCCTCTGCATCTTAGCCTGTCTGTTGAATAACCACCTATAAGTTTAAACCAGGAGATACTGCACTGCAGTGACTGAGATAAAAGTCTTATGTTTTGTGTTCTGGAGGAACTGGTGCTCTCTAGCAGAGTCGTGGGAGCACGTGCTGTGCTGAGAGCACTGGTCTGTTCAGCAGCTGCAGCAAGAGTGCCAGTTTGGGTCTCCATCTTAAAAAGAGTCTACTCTTCTAGTATCCTTCAACAGCGAAGAGTCGCCAAATCCTCTGGTCTTGTTTTAGGTTAGCAGCTCTGTGCTGGTGGCGTGACAGTTGTCATAGGAGTCGAGCTCTGTTGTGGTTCTCTGAGGAGCTGGAAGCAGCAGTTGCTTGCCCTGTCAGGCTTCGTGACTTGACTCTGGGCTAGTTTTTCTGCATCCACAGTATTCCTCTGTAGGGATTTTTGTCTGGGAAGCCCCCAGAAACTACTACAAATGTACTTCAGGAGCAAGATTTGAGTTTCATACTGGACAAATGAGATCTGAAACACTGCAAGAGAAATGGGCTCCTCACTGGATTATTAAAATACAAAAACATGGCAGTCTGTAGATTCAAAGCCTTTTGACTAGCATACAGTTGAGGAAATTAGTTTAGCTGTAGTGCCTTTTTTTATCTGGACTTTGTTCTAGAAGCAGAATTTCATCTTACACAAATACTAGAAGTTGACTAAAGGTATTGCAGTGTTACAGTACAAAGTTCCTTTTGCTTTGACATTCTTTATTGAAGTGACTGTCTTGTGATAACGTTGTTGGGTGGAAAGGATGAATATTCCTTGTGGAACACCCAATAAACCTAAATTAAAAACTTTTACGTTAAGCTGGCCATGAAGAATTTGGTTGACAGTAGTGCTAAAGCACAGACAAAGCTGGTAATTTACTAAACTATGATTCTCTTTGTACTACAACTAATCTAAACAAGTTACAGGTGTTCTAAGTATGTATTAGTGACTTGTTACACACTTGTAATCACAGAAAAGCAAACATGTGTCATGTGTTTGTCAAATTAGTGGATGAAATTTGGTTTGATATTCCCCCAGCCCAAGTGTTTTACAGGGGATGCAGTTGGAAAGGCAATTCCAAATTAATAAAGTTAAGCCTGCTAATTGCTTTGACACTTTTGTTAAAAACTTCTGCTGATTCTGGGAGGGGAAGGAAGCAAAGTCCTCATCTGAATTTACAGAAGTTTATGATTTGTCTGTACACACAAATGACTAGTTCATTCTGTCAGTGGTAAATCAAAATAGGCAAAGTTCAAATGCAATACTTCTATCTTGTGCGTTGTCTAAACTACTTTAATATACTTTATTTACAACTTCACCAGTCTACATGAAGTAGGTGTGTGCTTCAAAACTGGCAGGCTCCTGTCAGATTGGTTTCACTCAAAGTGCTAGATTTGGAGTGTGCAGTTCATAAACTAGTAGCATGAGAGCTGTCCACAATTGTAATAGAGATGGCGAATCAGTCCACTGTTCTATTTGTGCATTTATAACTTTGTTTATATATGTGTATATATGTATATAAGCTTGTATATGGTTTGTAATAACCATATGTTTAAGGGTAGGAAACTAAATCTCAATGTACTTCTCTTTGGTAGAGCCACATTGGGGGTTGCTAAAACCCTGTAGCTAAGCTCCTTACTTTACTTTCCTCTGGAAAGAAAATGAAAGCTTTCTTTACTTATTGCCAACCCTGCTTTTAAGCTTCTGTATTTAAATATGAAACTCTATTGTCTTTAGTTGAGTGTGCTGGGCCCCAAGTGTAAAAGCTTTGTAGTGCTTCCTGCTGGGTAACTAGCTACAGAGTAGAAAATGGTGAAGTTAGTGTTGCTTCCAGTATTTTAATTTACCATCTTTATGTGCTATTTCCAAGTTAGTCTTGGTCTGAAAAGTGCTGTTCCTGTAGCAATGTTGGTAACTAAATCTTACGTCAAGGTATCCGAGGAGAGGAAAGAAAAACTACTTTTCTTTTCTTCTATTCTTCCTCTCCTTCTGTCTCTAAGCTGATCACCCTTCAAATTCAACCTGATATCTCATTCAAACTAGACCTTTCCCTTCTTTTTTAGTATGAAAGCTGTCACAGTAAATTATTTCAGCTATCATCTGAATCTTACATTTGCTATCAGCATGATGTGTAACCTGAATTGTTAGCAGCTTTGTATGTGGGTAATGGATTGAACAGAACTTAATATGCTCAAGAGAAGGAATTCAGATCATGTCCTTTCTCAAAGATACCATTTAAATAGAGCTGCTTTTCAGGCTGGTTCACCTTTTTTTTTTCCTTATTGGTAAGAATGGGGGAGGGGTATCACCATTTTTTATTTTTCTTGGTGTCCTCTCTAGTTTGTTCTTTTTGCACATGTTCCTGAGAAGTATTTAAAAGGCACTGATGTTCCACTCTTTTGACGTTTAAGTCTCTAAGAATCTGCCAAGTGGGCGCTGCAGCCTCTTCCAAATTTCATGCTACTGACACAGGAGAAAGCTATTTTACTGTGATAATCCTTCCCCATCATGTTCAACTGTGTTGGCCAGTATATTAAAAACTGTTCATATGTGACTGTTGCTGTAGCTGAATTTTTGTCAGAGCTCTGTCAGAGCGAACCTGTCTTCCTCAGTGATTGTCCTTCTTGCACCAGTTGTGTGTGCTATGTTTCATTCTCTGACTCTCTGTTCTGGTATGCCAATCTTATAGCATATTGTTTTCTAGCCTCATGGACAGAATGTATACTTACCTAAGTACTGTGGGGAACGAGGCAGTAAAATGGTCACTTGTTACTTCTACAATCTCCAGAAGCATACTCTTCTCTCTTGAAGTTTTGTGTTGAGCTTCATCTTTTGTTAGAAATGTTTCCAGGCTAGAACTTAAAGGAAGTTTATGGAAGGAAGCATGGTTTTGGTACTTGATGACAGTGTGTGGAAGAAGTGTCTACTGCCCATGTCTTAACTTTATCTGGGGTCTTGTTTTTGAGGAAACTGGCTCCTTCAAAATCTAAACCCGTGAAGGAAATTCAGTTTCTGCAGAGGGCATACCTTGTGACTATCAACTATAAAGCATCTTCTAAGAACAAAGGCAAGAGAACAAGGCTGACAACCTGAGACTGGTAATGTAATTTTAGACAACACTTTTAAGCAAAGTAGGGCTATTGTATTTGTTTTGATTAGATGTGGAGAAATGTTTTAAACTGGCTTCTCTGGAGACTTGGCAAATAAAGTCTCTGCTACTTGACTATTATTCAGTCAAGTAGTAGAGACCTTTGTGATGCTCTGAAGTTTGGTACTTTGGTGTGCTGTTTGTTTAACATGGGGGAAAAGATTTAACAAGTAGTTCTCCTTAAGTCTTCTAGTGAATAAGACCATGTCTTGAAGCTCACTAAAAAAAATAACAGTCAAAAGGTGGATTAAACCGGTTTTTATAAGGTTAGTGATATTTGGATTTAGTTAAATGGAATGTTAAGCATTAACACATGAAAAGATTAATGGCAAAATACTGAAGTTAGAAACTGAACAGCTTATAGCAATCCATTTGAAATGCATTTTTCTAAACAAAGATGAACTCTTCTATTTTTGTATTAAAGGCAGAGATTGCATTAACCGTACTCGAAGCCTGTATAATTTATCATAATTTGTTTATATGAAAGAATGTTACAAACCATGCAATTCTGCATAGTCATTCTTCTTTTTGACACATTGAATTTGCATACTAACACAGCAGTCTTGACAAAAAATAATGTGGCTTCAATTTTCTGTATTCTTTTAGGAAAAAAAATATCAACCTGAGATTGTCAAGTGTATGTTTTTTCCCACCCATAAGAATTTAAAAGTGTTTGCTAACTCGAATAGAAATAGGTGCAAATGTGATATGGTATGACTTGGGGAAGGATTTTTTAAAATACATAAACAGTTGGCAAATTTTAATAAAATCTGCTGTATTCCTCAGTGATCTTATACTCACAGAATGCAGTAGCTTGATGTTTTTACTCTAATAGTGCAGAAATACACCTGTTGTTCCAGTAAAACTTTGTTATGTATGCTTTGTGACTATCAAATGATCTCTGTTTTGAGTTACCGTGACTCATTTGGGGATGGGCTGGGGTGACAAATCAAAGTCATGACACTTAACAGTTTTTGGTTTTGTTTTTTTTACATTCTCTTCCTGAAGCTGTTGTGCTCTTCACATGGATTTTTAATGACTGTTTCCTGACTTTCTATCTTAATTGTATATTGGTGCATTCTGTATTTGCTTTAGGCAAAGGAAACTTGCAAGTACAGCTCTGGGACCTAAAGATCTACAAAGTGATAAAAACTTACTTTTAAATCAGTAGATAAATAAACTGACACCAATACTTAGCATGGTGCTGGGAAAACTGTCTTTGATGTAAAAGAGTTTATTTAGAAAAAGAAAAGAAAAAAAAAATGTTGCCTCTCTTCTAGTATAGAGGGTGTACTTGTACTTTCTTTAGAAGAAAGAAAAGGTTTGTGGTCAAAGCCAGACTTGCATTTCTGAAAGAGAAAATTTCTTTGATAGGGGAAAAAATTGACTGCTGTCATTAGGATAATAATCTCCTATGGTCAAGTAGTAGTCAAATAATTTCTGTTTACTTTTATTACAGAGATTCTGTTATAAGCAGCCAGGGGATCTTTTCTTTATAAGAGTTAGGCTGAATTATCATGCTTGTATTTTCTAGTGTTCCTTTTTTTTTTTCCCTTAAAAATTTTATTCTAACAATTTTTAGGATCGGGGTTGACATAAGGTTTCTGGAAACTAATGAGACTACAGCCTCTGCTGTGGAAGGTGTAGCGTAAAGGTTGAGAAGCTTGTGTTAATTTAAAATGTCACATGAATAAAAGAGCAGTAAAAGTGAGAGGAAGGGCAAAGGCAGTAAGAATGTGACTTTGGTGGCTGGCTGTGTGTGTGCACCTTTAATGGCTCCAGATCACAAGCTCACTCTGTTGATGGTCATCACCTCAGTGCATTTCTGCCGGTGTCACAGAACGAAGCAGGACTCTGCTTTCTGGCTAATCACACTGAATGTTACACTTCGCTGATAACAACTACAGGCAAGGTACACATCTGTAATGTACTCCAACCCTGATTCTCCCTCCTACCCCCTCCCTCCTGCAGTAGTTGTGATGCCTAGTAATAAAAGTTTTCACAAGCACTTTGTACAATTTAAAAGTTGGCAAAGATAAAGTACAGATTATGAAGTTATTTTGTTGAGAAACGGGGATGACTGTGCCATCTTTCCTTCTTGCTCATTTTGGGCTGCCAGAATTGTTCATTTCAGAAGAAAGTATTTAGTAGGGTGCAATGTCTGAATAAGATCATTACTTTAACAAATATGGTTCTCCTGGAGTGATTTGGAAAAAGAGGCAGCTTATCCAGAAAACACCAATCATTAAATGCTGTTATGTACATTGTCCATTTAGCATGAGTGCCAATTTTCAGATAAAGGAAGTCGATGGGAACAGATTCAGGTCAACAGAGTCTGTTTTATTCCTAATGTTTAAGGGATTATGTTCTTTTAGTTCATGTTGTTAGGAGCTTTTTGCCAGGAAAATGCATCAGAGATGAAACAAATCAGCAATATGAACTCTATTTGATAGCTAAAACATCCTTCTTGGCTGCAGTATTTATGTATTAAAGTTAAACGCTTGTCTGTTTTGCACAGTTCTTCCAAAGTAATCAACATGTATATATAGTAATTAAAACATCGGCAATTTAAAAGGCTCTATTGAACCTGAAAATGCCAGGCTTGAGGAAGCCATGTGTATGTGTGGTTGCTTTGAATTCAAATTCAGATGTCATTTGAATTGACAATGAAGCTCGTGTTGAAAGCAAATGAACTAGGAAAGAACTGATCCAGCTGTATTATAAATGGGCCTTAGAAATGAGTATAAGGCCAGTGTTCATTCATACTGAAAATGTAAGATAGCTGCTTGTGAAGGATGTTTAACTGTTGCATGATGATTTCATTTTCCCAAAAAGTGTGAGGCAAGGAGGTGGGAGGCAGGGGGAGAAAAGGACGCTTAAGTAAAAGTTGTAGTATGTCCCTTTAATTAAGGGATCTAAGCAAGCTGATCTGGTGGCCTAATATCAGTCTTGATACTAAATGTGAGTGGTCTTAGGAGTATTATTTAAATAGGGGCTTATGGTAAAAGTGTGTCATTCCTAATGTTAGTGAATTGTAGTAGTTCGTAATTGAGTATTTTTACCTTCATGGATCCATTTTTTCATTATATACACTTAGAGCATACTGAGATTGTGCTTTTTTTGTCCAGTAGCATCATGTATGTAGCCTACATGCTCTCGCATTCCCCTCCTTGAAACCATGTTTCAGGTCCTGTTTCATTCTAGTTCTTGGTCCCACAGAGCCATTTTACTCTGCAACACTGTATTTGAAACTTGGGAAGACACAACTAAAATCTCTGTCCAGAACCAGAGTAAGATGAGTATTTCTGAGTTTAGTGTGGTGCCAACAAGCTGGGACCTGCTTATTCCAGTGCTCCACCCTTGTCAGGAGGCAAGCAGACAGTGCAAACAGTAATATCTCAATAGGCCTTTCGCCTGCCCAGAACAAACACAGATCTGGTAGACTATCTTGGCAGATGATATGCAGCCAACCATGATGCATTTTTCTTCCATAGTTCAGATTCGGTGTAGATCCGTTTCTTTATACAGAAAATACAATGCTTTGTGCTCTGAAGCAGGTGTCAGGCTTCAGACTGCCTTTGTTGTCTCAGTCTTCCCTATGCCTGCTTCTTTTTAAGTATTGTTTGAAGGGTGGGGATTTGAGAAAATGGAGAGTTGGTGTAAGTCCAGCAGTCAGCAGCATTTACGTGTCCCGCAGATTCACTGTCTTCCATTTTGGAAACTGGTTTGTTAAGAGAACAAACATGCTAAGAGAGTAGACCAAGACTGGTCCACCATGCAATAGAAACCTTTTGCAAGAGGTTACTCTTTATCACATTACTGATAAAAGTGGGTGTTTTTCACCTGAGCTCATTTCATTATTTAAAAATTTCTAGGAGGGGTGGTTTCCGTGCCTTCAGCAGTTTCTGTCTTGCCAACGTTACAGCCTATATGGTAAGCCATTTTTGAGCCCTGCTAACGTACTGTCTTCAGTTGCTTATTCTTGAAGCTTACTCCCTGAATTCAGTCTGAAGAGCTAGGAAAGCCAGTCTGCTTCAGTTAACTTGGGTTAAGGTGCTGCTGTGATCCTTCTGCCTCCTTTTCCTTCACTTTCCAGGTGCTTAGCATGTTGATTTTGCTTCAGTTAAACCAAAATGTTAGTTGTACTCATTCTTCTCCAAGTCAGTTTTATGCCTGGGAGATCTTTATGTCCTTTAGTTTTGTTGGTAGGGAAAAGCATGAGGAATAAGGACTTTGTGTCTGGTTTGTCCAAGGAGACTGCTAGTTAACAGAGGTGCTCTTTTCTGCTTCAAAAAGAAGTCCTGGCAGCATCTGTCTGCATAAAAAAAAGTGTTTGTGTATTGGATGTCTGCAGGGCTGCTGCTTCATCCTGGGCGTTGCTTTCCCCAAAATAATTCAACAGGAGCCCAGTTCTTTTGTTCTTATTTAGGTGGCTAAAAGTAGCTAAGACTCAACCAATTCTTATCTTGTAGACTTTGAGATTTACAATTCGTTGCCACAAGTGGGATGACAGTAGGCAGAATGTGAGGGAACAGATCTTACACAACCTGTGGGTGTTTGGACTCGTGCGAGTCTTACTTGGCTTGCATTCCTCCTCTGCCACTGTTTCTTCAGTGTGATTGATGCTGAGATGGGGCATTAGCAAGGGAAGTGGGACAGCAGACCCTAAGCTACCTTTCTATAGAAGCTACACACATCTGGGGTGACTGAGAAGTTCCAGAGTCTGTGCTCTGCACAGGTGAGCAGTCTCCATGGACAACACCAGATGGATCCCATCTGAAAAGTCCCAGATGCTTGCCTGGGAGACGTGGAATCCACAGAGACGTGATTTCTTTATAGACTCCCAGTTACTGAAGAGAGATAATGGTGGGGAGCTTTTTCCTGTGGACAAAATGGCACCATATTCTGCTCTTTCCAAGAGTGAGTGAGAGCATAGAAGCTGCTGTGGTCAGCACAGGTTCAGAACAGAGGAATGTTGCTGGGCATTGAAACCAAAATGAGGGTTTGATTCCCTTATCTCCTGTCTGCCTTCTGATAAACACAGAAACTGCAGCTAAATTTCGCAATTCTAACCTTTGGTATATGCCTTTTCATGTCACAGTGTAATCTACTGTATGATAATTAGCTGTCCAGAACATAACAGAAGCATGTAATGATTTTTATGCTAATTGTGTTGCAGACTTAATTTTATTTCGTGGCTAAATGTTTGTGTGCGGAGGAGAAACAAATCACTACTATCCACACAGAAATTGATGCATCGGTTGCAGGTAGCTTTATAATCTTGTCTGGTCATCATAAATGGCCTTTGGCAAGAAATTTTGTAACTTGCACAGGTACCATGCTTGCCTGTGGTAACGAGGTGGGGTTTCAGAACCCGCGCGTGTACTTCCCGGGTAGGTTTTGCTGTGTTTCAAGCCAAGGCGCAGATTTCCAGTGATGTAATGGTCTGTTGTACTCTGACAGATCTCCAACGCGTTTGCTGTGCGCTTGTGCTGTGATCTGCTGTAAGGGAGCTAGTAGTACAAACGCTTCCATCTCTTTTTAATCTCTCAACGTATGAATAAAATTTTGCTGAAAGCATACAAAAGGTTTTTTATTTTTTTCAATGCATGCCTCAATCCTGTTATGTAATACATGGATGTATGACTTGTTCAGCTGCTGAATGATAAGATAGAGGAGTTAACATTCCCTTAAAAAGATAATCGGTTTTCTTGGAATAGCTGCTTGAATAAATGAGAGATTGTGTCTTCCTCCCTCCTCCCCTCAAGAAAGGCTGAATTAATGGATACTTTCATACCAGCCCTTAGGTATTCTGAATCTTAATTTGAACTTGAATGAGGCTGGAGTGCTGTTTGCGTGCTGTGTTTGTGTGTGTGCGCGCACAATTTGAAAAAGACATTTACACTACAGCTCTTGCTAGTGGCACCTATTTTAATTGTTCTCTTTTTCTACTCCTAAATGACATACATGCCAGGAGGGGTTGCTTATTTTTTTTAATGTAATTTTGAAGAAAACTAATTTTGGCAAATTTCTTGATATAGTTACTCTAAGATGTTAAGGAGTTACGCTCTTAAAATAAAGGACCCTTAATCTTATTCCATGTAAATACTTACATGTCAATTTGATTTTCTGAACACAGTAAATCTTATCTTGAAAACCGTTAACATTGTAAAAAAACAAAAACGGTTTAAGAATTTTTTTTAAGCTTTCATGTATAAGAATTAATTACTGAGACAATTAGAGCCCCAGGAATTATGACACAGCTATCACAGTGTGGTGGCTTCACCCTTCTATCCTTGCAAAACCAGGACACACAGATAAATATGTTTTTCCCCCAAATAAATTGGAAGGGTGTGGAATACTTTCTGCCAATAAAGGTGCTAAAATCCCAGATAACAGAGAAGTTACAGTGAATCACAGCATTTTGAATAAGTAGCAACTGGCCTAATTGCTTGTAATAAAGCAGCAGTGCTTCAGGTGAAAGCTGAACCCACATTCCAGGATTATCTGATGTCTATTATCAAGAAATGTTCCTCATATGTTGGAGGAAGTATAAACTCAGTGCTATTAAATAACCTGGAATAAAGCAGGCTTCTACCAGTCATAGCTTGCTGGTAGCAGAGTGTAATGCATGGGAGAAAATAATGTAGAAAGAATCATTACAAACCTGGATTTCTCCATCCAAGTTTTGGGTGTTGAAACAGCAGAGTGATAACTGAGAATTTGCTTTCGTACCTGGAAGCAGACAGACATGCAGAGCGACACAGAGTGAAGAACACTATTACTAGCAATAATACTTGTAACAAATGCGGCTTTTTATAAACTGTGCTCTCAATGAAATTATTTGAACTTTATGCAAGCTTAACTGAAAGCAGCATAGACCTCTGCCTCTGCTCTATGTTTACATCTCAAAACTTCACAGGCAGCTGTTTAACAAATTGGAAAAATAAGGGACTGAAGCAATAGCAAAATCCAGGATTTAAAATCTGAAGTCTGCCTCCCAGCACCGAGTTACTTCTGTAGGCTGTTGCCGTGATGTTTTTAAATTTATTTGTTCTTCATTTGAACCTGAAGTATAGCTGAAGGTTATGTGTCTTGGAGGGTGGTGGTGTGTGCCCAAATTTAACTTCATTTCAGTTGGGCGCACACTCCTTTGGGCTGCCTTGTAAATACCAACCTCAGCATATGTGTCTTTCTTTTTAATCTTGATAGCATTTGTTTTGTTATATTTAATCTTGGCATGCATGTATATGAGCTGCCTGGTAGAGGTGAGTCACATCTGAGACACTGTACAAGTGCGGTGCTGTTTATCAAGTAGTAATTTCAGACTTCATTTAAATATATTTAATTTAGCTTGAAGGTGTGTGTGTGTTGAAGAACAGGCTTGACAAGATCTTGAAGTGTAAGTTGTAGTAAGGCAGATGTGATCTGTAACGAGTTTATAGCTCTGAGAGCACTATTAAGAGTTGTTGAAACGATGCAGAGAACAGAAGATTTTGGAGATGCGAAATACGGAAGCAAACAGAGAACGCAAAGTATAAAATAAGACAGTTGGGAAACAGATTGCTCTAGTCAGTCTTGAAAAGAAAAATCTAACTTATAGAAGGGAAGTTCAGCTATTTACCTTAAAGTTAAGCTACTAAAAAGGATGAAAAAGAATAAAAATAATGAAGTAGAAATTAAAAAGAGGGATAAATGCAAAGAAAATAGTGCTTCGATCTTTTCTCCTTTTAAAATATGCTGGAATGCTCTGTGGCATTGTCCATTCTCATGTATGTCTGGGTGAGACTTCAGTGGTTTGAACTTATCTGTCAGGACACTTCTTTGCTTTTGACTTCTAACTCTTGCACTAAAGCACTGAAAGAGCACGTGTCCCCTCTCTCAAGCTCTTCTTGCACCAGTGGTAGGGAAACAGAATCTAGAAACCATTTCATCTTTTGTCTTTTTTAGGAGCCTCAAACTGAGTATGGAATTCCTACTCTGATTTGTTATTAGCACCAAGGAACTAAAATTGCTTTCCAGACCTCACAGATTGTCTAGGATAACACTCCCCCTAGTAATGGGACTTGCTTCTTTTGGCAACCGAATAGTATTGATTGTGTGCAGTTTAAATCCACTGTGAGCACCACGTTCTCCTCTGCTGTACTACTTCTTTAATTTATCTCCTTTGTGTAGTATTTTATATTTAGTGGGGGTTTTTTGTGTTTAAACTTGTTTTGGTTGATACTTTACTAGTGCCACTTTATCTTTTTAGTATAATCCTTAAAAAAAAAAAAGTCTTGGTACAGAATTGTTTGTTTTGGACATTTTTGCCTAAGTTATTTAAGATACCGTTTGTCTTGAATGCCACCTATAAATGTTTAAAAGCCTACCCATTCTGTCATCCAAACCACTAATTAAACTGTTGGAAAGAATCAGACCCAGGAAATAACTTAAAATGCCCTTCCTCTGGTTATTTAGCTCATGTGTTGTGAGTGCAGTTGGGCAACCAGATGAGTCCCCACATCCCTGTAATTTAGATCATATTTCTCTAATTTGTTTATGAGAATATTTAGGGAAATTTATCTTGGGCAGCTATTAATATTGACCTGTACTTCACCTGTAGCTTTCCTGTCAAGCCTTGGGTTAATTGCTGTGTTGGAATAGAGAGAACAGGCTTTGAGATGAGTTAACATCCATATTAATCCTTCCCTTAGTTATATCTTCTGCATTGTGGTCATTTGACCACAGGTCTTAAGTGAGAGACCCAAATCCCTGTGGAAACCTTGAAACTAATATGTCCTGTGGAAATACTGAAATGCTCTTTGGGGGAATGAGTGGGGAAAAAGGTGAAGTATTATGTACTTCTGCTTCTGTGAAGAGAAGCCAAGTATTTTACAGTGAAACCTGAAATACTGAGAATTTGCAGAAATTCTAAAACCCATTCTAACTGTGGAAAGAGATCAGTCCTCTCCTATTATGATAGAGGCCACAAACTGGAGAAAGTAGCACTTAAAACTTAGGGTTTTTATTTAAGTAGTAGGGTGGAAGAAACCGTCTATGAATAGGCTTCTAGCTTAGCTTGTAATGGAAGTTTTCTTCATACTATTTGCTATAACATTTCATAGACAAATCAACTCTCCTCTAAGGTATACTGAGAATAAATAAATACATTTTTAAAATATTTGTTCAGGACCTTTGCAGAACATGGTACTTTATTTGTATGTTAGAGGGGGGGCATTTTATTCTTTCTTTTTAGTGTGGGTTTGCTTGCTAGTAATGAGTAGAGATAGGATCTGGTACTGTGGAAGGGCTTACTTAAACTGCCTTCTTGGAGTGGACCATTTCATATTTTGGAAGCTTTTCCCTTTGTATTTATCTCACTGAAGTGCCATTGTGTTATTATGAGGATTTATTTTAGATATTGCTGTTTTCCATTTTGGTCGTAACTTTTCGGATTGAATAATTGGTTATGGTAGCAGCTTTGCTCTTCTAGCATCTTAGGTTAATAAAGGAAAAGAAATAGATTATTTTTCCTTTTAATAGTAGTAACTCTTGAAAAATGGCATATGGAAGATTGGTTGGCCCTAACAGTGCAAAGCTTCTTTCTAGCTGCTGATTTCTAGGCCATCCAGACACCCATGGACTGTTCCCTCTGCTTGACAGTGGAGATGTGCAGTTGCAGGGTCCTGGGGCGCTCTGTGTCCCTGGAAGAAGGTAGCCAGCAGATTTTGACACTCGTGTTGCTGAGGTATAATTGCGTGTAGATCCCTCTGTAATATGGCAGAAAGGTTCCCACCTTGGCCCCTTCTGGACAGAACTATAGATCCAGTAAAGCAAATGCTTCATGGAGTTTCTGCAAATCAAGAGTTGTTAATTGTTATTTTGAAATTAGTTATAAGTTATTCCAGCCTTCTGCAGAAAATGTTATCTACTGCAGGGATCTCTGAGCACGCATCAAGCATTGTTCCGTTGACTGCTGGTCAGTGCAGTATTTTTATTTGCCTTTCTACTCTTGTCAAAAAGGATCAGGAATTGAAAGAGTGCTCCCTCCTCTCTTGGGGGTGGTGAGATACTGTGGTGTGTATTCTCATGTGTCTCATGTTGTAACACATTGACTGTTGTTGCTGTACTTTTTGATACAGAAGTGCTTCTAAAAGATTGGAAATATGTTCAAATACCTCCTTCTGTCAGTAGATACAGATAGATACTCATTCTGATTTTGTTGTTGTTGTCACAGAACAATCTTGAACAATCTTGATGTGGAGAAGTGTTTTCTTACACTTTTTGAATTCAGATTTTTCTTTGGTGTAATGTAAGTTAGAGGCCATAACGAAGTGTCATAAGGTGATACTTCATAAGTTACTGAATGGTGAAATCCTGAAGTTATGAAACCAATTGGATTTCTCCAGTGGAAGAGAAAATGATGTGGTATATAAAGAGGTAAAGTTGCTGTCAGAGGAACTTAAATGAACCCAGTTCCTTTGCCCTTTCTTCACAGGGAAAGTGCTGCAGTCCTTTCATGATTGGTGGCCCTTTGCAGAACCTACTCCAGTTATCAGTGTCATTTTTATACTTGTCCCAAAACTGGATGTTATCTCCCAGATGTGATCCAGCAAGTGCCAAATAGAGAGCGCAGAGTTCCCTCAATCTACCTGCTATGCTCCTGTAGATACAGTCCAGTATGCTTGTTGGCCTTCACTGTCACCAGGGTCCAGTATGCTTGTTGGCCTTCACTGTCACCAGGGCTCACTTCTGGTTTGTGCTCAGCTTCCTGTCTGCTCAGAGCCTCAGGTCCTTTTCAGCAGAGCTGCTCTCCAGCTAATCAGACTCCAGCCTGTACCGCTGCAGGGGATTAGCCTGCCTGCCCCTAGCACAGAACTCTGGTTTTGGTTATGTTTGAATTTCAGGTGGTTTCTATTGGCCTGTTCTGCCAGCCTGTGTAGGTTGCTCTGAACGGCAGCCCTGCCCTTGAGTATGTCAGCTGTATCCCCCAGCCTGATGTCTTCCAGAAACTCAATGAGGATGCATTGCAGTTGAGGAACTCTACTTGTAACTAGCCTCTAGATAGAGTATAAACTGATAACTACTGCCTTTTGAGCCTGATCATCCCACCAGTGTTTCATCCACTCAGTAGTTAACCCTCTACACTCTAATACACCAACTTGGATTCAGGGATGCTGTCAGAGACCGCATTGAAAGTTGATAGTCAAGGTAAGCAGCATCGGCTGCTCGCTTCTCATCCAGAGATCTAGTAATTTTGGCATAGCAATTAATCAGGCTGATGAAGCATGATTTATCCTTGGTAAATCCATACTTGTGTATTTTCCCCATTATCATCTTCTTTGTGTGCCCTATAGTATTTTCCAAGGGTATGCATTTCATGATTTTCACACAAAGTGAAAGTGAGGCTGACCAACCTGTATTTCTTCAGATTGTATTTCTACCCTTTTTGAAGATGCATGCAATGTTTGCTTTTCCCTAGTCATTCAAATCTTCTTCAGTCTCCACAATCTTTTCAATGTGTCTTAAGAACTGGGAGTTATTGGGTGGATCTGAAACAACTGTTCAGTGAATGGAAGGGTCAAAAACTTCTTAATGAAAGTATTTGTCCCATGTTTGTTTGTAAAACCAACCTGTGGTGACTGCTTCCTACACTGAAGTACTTGTAGTCAAAAAGAAACAGTGGAGAAATGAAAAATGTTTGTCTCTTTAATTAAAATGAGTAACAAAATGAATACTTTCAGAACACTTTCAGTTAAATATCTGAATGTCACATGTCATTCCCCTTTAAAAAGCACAAATACTTTCTGTCATGGCTTTCTATTATAATCTTTCTTTTAATAGAATTGGACACAACCAAAAATTTAAGTTTTCTCCAGTAGAGCTGCAGTGTTGTAACATGATCTGAATCCCAGAGACTTGGTGAGGTAGCATGTACAGGTGGAACACAGGCATGGATAGGTGTAGGCTGTTTAGGAAGGATCAGAAGGAAAAGAGAGGAAAAACTGCACTCTAATTTAGGTAGCTCCTTGTCTGCGTAGAGCTCTAGTATCAAGGCAGACATGCTTGTTAAGTCTGTGAGACAGAATCAGAGAAGAGGGAACACCAGTGATGTTGTTTGGGGGTTTTTACAGTTAGGCAGACAAGGTGGAAGTTATGGTTAATGTTCTCTGCAAAGAAAGAGTGCCAATCCACTGATGAGGTGAGGGAGACTACCTAGTGGTAGATGGTGTGGGAGGGATTGGTGTATTCAATGCCTTTCTTGCAGGTGAGAGCCAATTTTCATACCTTTGGTGTGTACTGGTGTAGACTGGAAAGGAGATGGGCAGATCACATTAAGGAGCAACAGGTTAAAGACTACTTAAAGCAACTGGATCTATATAGAGATCCATGGTGCTTGATTAAGCTCATTTTAGAAAGCTGAAAGAGTTGGCAATGTGACTAAAAGGTGAAAAATCATAAAAAAAGGCAAATGCTACACCCATCTGCAAGAAAGTCAGGCAAAACTGAAAGTTATAGGCTTGTCAGCCTCATTTCAGTCCCTGAAAGGATCATGGCTTATCTCCACTTGGGTTCCATTTCCTAATACATGGTCAGGAAATTAATAGTCAGTGTGCTTTTAACAACAGTATGCCTACCCAATCTCATTGCCTTCTGTGGCAAAATGCCTGGCTATATGAACAACAGAACAGCAGTGAATGTATTGCCTTTTGAGTTCACTAAGGTTTTGGGCACTGTCTTCAACTGCGTCCTCATTTAGAAGTTGAGGGAGTTATGTGCTGGATGAACAATCTGTTTAATGGCTTGAAAATCAGATGAACTATTATCAATAGCTTGACATCCAGCAGGCAGCCAAGTGCAGTACACCAAGGGTTGATTATGGGGTCCATATTTTACAATACCTAGTGACTTGGATGGTGATAGGTATTTGTAAATGACACTAAATTAGTGAGAGTGGCTGACATGACATATGGTAAAGCATAAATCCCAAAGCATCTTGGGAGACTTAAGGACTGGGCCACCAGATGCTTCATGAAGTTGAACACAAAGTACAAAGTTGTGCACCTGAGGCATAACAATACTGTGAATCAGTACAGGTGGGGAACTGATGGACAAAGTGGCATCTTTGTTCAAAAGGGCTGGGATTTGCTTTTGAAACCAAGTTGAATGTGAACAAGTAGAGTCCTATCATTGTCAAGAAATCTGGTACTGTGCTACATCAGCAGGTGGCCAGCAAATCAAGGGAAATTATTGTTCTTCTCTACTTGGCACTGATGAGCCTACAGCAGGAACATTCCTTTTGGGTGCACTAGTTTAAAATAAATGTCAAGAAACTGGAGATGTTTCAGTGGATGATTAACAGTGTGATCTGCATGACCAGCAAGGGGAGGCTGAGAGAGTGAGCTTTGTCTGATGTAGAGTAGTCTAAGGGGGATCCAATAGCAGCCTGCAACTATTTGGAGAGGAGTTACAAAGATGGTGGAGCCAAGTGTGTCTTGGTAGTGACAGATGATGTAAGAAGACAAAAGACCTGTTTTTTAAGCTTGAGAGGTTCACACTGGACACTGCAAAAAATATCTCCACTCGGAAGACAGAGCAGGTTATTTGGAGAAGCTATGAGATCTCTACACTTAAAAGTTCTCAGGAGTCGACCTGAGTCGTTCTTTTTTTCTTTTTCTTTTCTTTCATCCGTACATCTTTGTTGAGTCTGGATATGCAAGACAAAAGATATATTGGAGCCTCCTGTCTTCTGATAATTTTACATTATTTTGGTTTGGTTTTTCTTTTGCTTGGGAAAGTGTATGTGTAGATGTGAAACCTCTCTGAATCAGTGGAAATGCTTTAAGATGCTCTAGCACAATGCTTTGCAGTTAATGTACCTCCAGTGTGTAGGGGAAGAGATGAGGAAAGAAAAAACAACCCACAGTTGTGTCCCTTTGAACAAGAATGCTTTGTTCATCATTGGCACTAGTAGTCTTTTGGGCTTTGTCCTAGGGGAGCACGGTAATCTTTCTGGCTTCAGGATTGCAGTCTGGCTTTTGATCCTATCAAGGGCCAGGATTCTAGACAGTGTTCTGCTAGGCAAGGGGTTTTTTTTAAATTATTTTTTTTTCTTTAATCTTTCCCATAATTATGAGAAATTCTCTCTTAGTAATGGGATTCTAATAGTACTGTTGAGAACTCCTTAGTGTCCTTATAGGCTTCATTGCTTCGAATCAGCCTCTTGACTAAAATGGGGTTAAGAAAGTGGGGTCTGAAGTGTGTGTGGATATCTTCACATGTGCACTTTGCACATGTTTGACTGCTTTGGGGAGCTGGGAATTCCCCAGAAGCAGTTTTGTCTGAAACCCCTTGTCTTTCACTAAATCAGCATCTCTGTGACAAGGGCTTTGTCTGTCCCTGATGGATGGCAATTCAAGTTCAGCTTAACAGGAAGCAAGAAACTTGAAAGCAGTAGAGAGCTTGTGAATTCTTGGACTATGTTGTGAACCTGAAGCACAGAATCTTTGTGCTCATGAGTTGCTCATGAGTTTGTGTTTGAAAGCCATAGCAGGTGTGGTGGTTTCACTTGGCTAGCACTAGTGGGTTCTGTGAGAGCTGTGCTTCCTTTCTCTTCATTCGAGGCACTGGCACTTCAGAGTTCGTTGCACAATTTTCTGGAGCTGTTTATCTGGGCAATGTGTTGCTTGGGCAATCCTTTGAGTATGGGCTGTTGATTCAGGGCCTTCTGCCAACTGATTGCACAATTAATTTCCCTCCTGTGCCTTGATTCTTGTCTTGCAATCTATTTTCTAGTACAATATTTACACATGCAATAATTTTGTTAGTTTTAGAAAAATTTTGTCAGTTTTAATAAATCTGTCCATAAATGTCTTGTCAGCTTTATTTTTCTAATGTCATCTACTTACCCACTCTGGGGCTTCCAGATGTGGCTTTTACATTTGTTTTTGTAATTAAAGAAGTTCTTAAACTTAACAATAACTGTGTTTAGGCAAAAGTTAGGTAGAATGTGCCCTCTCAAGCCTTACAGCTGTGCAAGGCCTGGAGTATGAGAATCTAGATCATGTTAATGGTGCCCAGGCAGGCACCATTAAGCCATGGCTGTACTAGGTATTGCAGGATCAGGTGGCAAGATAAATTCATGACCTTAAGCAGGTCTTGTAAGACTCAGTTAAGTGTATATACCATCTAATAGAGATAAGTATTTGTTGTATTAATACTAACAATCCCTGTGTGTTCCAGGCCAGTAGATGACCAGCTGGTTTCCCTGTCTTTCTCCACATTATATCTTCCCCAAGTTGCATTCCTTAATTGTACCTTGTATACGTCAAAATTTACACCTCCTTCTGTGGTTCCTGTTCCCTTCTTCTCAGTTTTATTGCTGTCTTATGTTAACTCTTAAATGTTCCACATAGTTGCAGCCTTCAGTTCTTTCAGTTAAAGTCTTTCTCTTCTACTTCACAGCAGTAACTTTCTGATTCTTCAGTTTCTGCATCAGTAGCATATGAGATGTTAGATGTATGTTCCTGGTATTGCATGCTTTCTTCAACAGATAGCTGTTCTGCCTGCTCTGTTTAATACAGACAAAAATACTCATTTTGTATTAATATTGTAAAATTATATGAACAAAAGATTATTTGGCTCCACTAGCCCCTACTCTGTCTGAAAACATCAGAGTAAGACTTAATCAGTTTATCAAGATGCTGGAAAAAGTATGTGATCAATAGCTGAGCTGCTACAAAGTGCAAAAAATAGAGATGCCATTTAAAGCTGTTGAAAAAAAATTAATGCATTGTAAATATATGATATGTGATGTCTGTTCCATTACATAGTCATATGTGTGCTAGCTTGTTCTGACAAGTAAATAAAACACTACTTGTTCCCTTACGAAGCTTCAGTAGTAGTGCAGCCTACCTGCTCCTTCCAAAGTGAGGTAGGTGTTTGCAATTTGTGTAAATTCTCATCTAGTGAGGGCCCTCAGCCTGTTGCTGCAAGATGTGCCCGGTACACTGCAGTACCCTCGAAGTCTTACGGAGATGAGCCAGGGGCTCCTGAGGTAATAGGAGCCAAGAGGAAAACACCAGTTAAGTACCACAAAGGGGTGTTCCTCTAAGAAGGTGATGCAGCCAACAGCCCAGCTGAAGTGCCTCTACACCAATGCCTGCAGCATGGGGGACAAACAGGAGGAGCTGGAAGCCACTGTGCTGCTAGAAAGCTACCTGGTTGCCACTAGTGAAACTTGGTGAGGTGAATCCCATGACTGGAATGTGGCTACAGGCTGTTCAGAGGGACAGGTGAGGAAGGAGGGGTGGAGGTACCCTCTACATCAAGAGATAGATAAATTGTGAAGAGCTCTCTCTGGAGAAGAGCAACAAACATGTTGAAAGTGTATGGGTAAGAATTAAGAGACCGAGGCAACAAAGGGAACCTTGTGGTTGGTGCCTACTACAGGCCTCCCGATCAAGGGGAGCCTATTGATGAAGCCTTCTTACTCCAGCTACAGGAGGCATCGCTCTTACAGGTTCTTGTCCTGCAGGGGGAATTCAACAGCCCTGACATCTGCTGCAATAGTACAGCGAGCTGTAGGCAATCCAGGAGACTCCTGGAGTGCATGGAAGATAACTTCTTATATCAGATGATGGGCAGACCTACCAGAGAGGATGCGATACTGGACTTGATGGTCACCAGTGCAAGTGAGCCGATCGGTGATGTCAAGACTGGAGGCAGTGATCATTCCCATTCCTGAGGCATATGGGTCACATAAAGAGTAAAGTCAGGACCCTGAATTTTAGGAAAGCAAACTTCCAGTCAAGGACCCCGTGGGAAACTGCCCTCAGGGACAAGGGAGCAGAGCAGAGCTGGCAGATCTTTAAGGATGCTTTCTGTAGAGCACAAGAGCTCTTGATCCCAAGGAATACAAAATCAGGCAAGAGAGGCAAAGGACCGGCATGGCTGAGGTGAGACCTGCTGACCAAACTAAAAGGCAAGAAGGAAACACACAGGCAGTGGAAGCAGGGATGGGTATCCTGGGAGGAGTATAGGGATAGTGCCCAGTTGTGCAGGGGATGAGGTCAGGAAGGCACAGCTGGAGTTAAACTTGGCAAGGGGTGCAAAGAATAATAGGAAGGGCTTCTACAGGTGTGTCAGCTAGAAAAGGAAGGTCAAAGAAAGTGTACCCACTGATAAGCAAGACTGGCAAACTGGTAACAGCAGATGAGAAGTCTGAAGTACTCGGAGACTGTTGCCTCAGTCTTCTCTGGCAGCTTCTCTTCCCACACCTCCGGAGTGGATGGACCACAAGGCAGGGACTGGGGGAGCAAAGTACCTCTTGCTGTAAGAGAAGATCAGGTTTGTGACCACCTGAGGAACCTGAATATATATAAGTTTATGGGACCTGATGAGGTGCATTGCAGAGTCCTGAGGGAATTGGCTGATGTAGTTGCCAAGCCAGTCACCACGATATTTGAAAAGACATGGCTGACAGTCAAGTAGAAGCACTGAATGAATTTTTAAAAGAGTAGAAAGGAGGACCCTGGGAACTACCGACCTGTCAGCCTCACATCTGTGCCTGGGAGGATAATGGAACAGATCCTCCTAGAAGCTAAGGCACGTGGAGGACAGGGCAGTGATTTGAGACAGCCAGCATGGCTTCACCAAGGGCAAGTCTTGCCTGACCAACCTAGTAGCCTTCTACAATGGAGTGACTACATCAGTGGACAAGGAAAGAGCTATGCATGTCATCTCTCTGGACTTCTGTAAGGTCTTTGACATGGTCCCTAACAACATCCTTCTCTCTAAATTGGAGAGATATGGACTTGGTTGGTGGACAAGGAGTTGATTGGATGGTTGCATCCAGAGGGTAGTGGTCAATGGTTCAATCTTCAGATGGAGATTGGTGTCCCTCAGGGGTTTGTCCTGAGACCAGTACTGTTTAATTAATCTTCACCAGTGACATAGACAATGGGATCGAGTGCACTCTCAGCTCATCTGTATATGACATTAAGCTGAGTGGTGTGGGTGGCATACCTGAAGGATGGGATGCCATCCAGAGGGACCTGGACAAGCTTGAGAAGTGGGCCCATGTGAACCTTGTGAGGTTCAACAAGGCCAAGCACAAGGCCCTGCACCTGGGTCAGGGCAATCTGTAGTATCAGTACAGGCTGGGGGGTGAAAGCATTGCAAGCAGCCCTGCAGAGGACTTTTGGGCACTGGTGGATGAAAAGCTGGACATGAGCTGACAATGTACTTGCAGCACAGAAGGCCAACCATATCCTGGGCTGTATCACAAGGAGCATGGCCAGCAGGTCGAGGGAGGTGATTCTGCCCCTCTAGTCTGCTCTGGTGAGGCCTCACCTGGAGTACTATGTCCAGCTCTGGAGTCCCCAGTACAGGAAGGACATGGACCTGTTGGAGCAGGTCGAGAGGAGGGCCACAAAAATGACCAGAGGGATGGAACACCTCTCCTATTAGGACAGGCTGAGAGAGTTGGGGTTGTTCAGCCTGGAAAATAGAAGGCTCTGAGGAGACCTTATTGCAGCTTTTCAGTACTTAAAGGAGGCCTATAACAAAGATGGAGACAAACTTTTTAGCAGGGCCCGTAGCGATAGGAACAGGGACAATGGGTTTAAACTAAAAGAGGGTAGATTTAGACTAGATAGGAGGAAGAAATTTTTTACAATGAGGTGGTGAAACCCTGGAACTGGCTGCCCAGACAGGTGGTAGAAGCCCCATCCATGGAAACATTCAAGATCAGGCTGGACGGGGCCCTGAGCAACCTGATCTAGTTGAAGATGTCCCTGCTCACTGCAGGGGGGTTGGACTAGATGACCTTTAAAAGTCCCTTCCAACCCAAACCATTCTATGATTCTATCTCTAAGTATGATGTAAACATCACTAGTGAAAAACACCCCCAAGTACTCTACATAGCACACTCAGTTCTTATTTGTCTTGGTAAGTTAAATTTCGGACTGTTGGTAGTTGGGTTGTTTTTTGAGTTTTTTTAGGGATTTCTTTATTTTGAGCAGTGTCTTTAGTATGCCTTTTGAACCTTTCTAGTCTTTGGTGAGTCAGTCTCATTATGCAGTGGAGCATAATGTGTGTTTAACCTTCCTTTTAGCATTAAGGCTTAATGGCCTGAGGAACTTAGCCGTAGTAGTTCTAGCAGAGTTGGTTTTGCTGTGGTTACCTTGCAGACCTCTTATTCTGAAATGGGTGCTCACCTTCCTGAGAACTTCCTCTTTCCAAGATGCAGAAGTTACTCCAAAATAAATTGTTCATAGCATAACCTCTCCATGAGGGAAGTAAAATGTCAGTTATCTTACAGAGGGATACTTTCCCAGGCTTTTGTGGTAGTATCCAAAAGGTAAACAAG
The DNA here is from genome assembly GCA_907165065.1 of Caprimulgus europaeus. Next base: position 69,373,630 of record OU015525.1, read on the forward strand.
CTGTAACTCATTCCTTCATCCATGTGTCCCTTCCAAGGTCTTGAAGACAACTGGTGGCTCTCTGGAAGATGATGTTTTAAGCATTGTCTGCGTTGGGTTAAAACAAACTGGTTAGACGTGCACCTTTCTGAAAATTGTTATTTGATCTTGTGTGTCTTGGGAACTAATAGATGATTTTTTTTTTTTATGCTTGCTTTGTGTAGTTAGACTTCCATTTTTCAGGCACTTAGACTTGACTAAACAGACATTTTTGGAGTAGAATAACAGAGATGATGGTTTAAGTTAGAGTTTGATGACTACCATTATTCTTGTGCTTCAGCAAATTCCTACAATTTAATTCTCACCCTAGTTTACGCTTTATCCTGAAAATTCGAAACAACCAGCAGCTTTAACAGTGATGAAAGCTAGAAGACAACTGGAACATAACATGAGAAAATGCTTTGTTTCTAAATGCTGCATTGTAAACAAAACTGCATTAAATCAGTACGAGTTACACGCAGTCAGGAAAGGCTTGTTGCCAACAAACTGTCTATCTTATGTCTGTTCACTTGCAGGAAGCTTAAATTAGGGGGTGGAGGAAGTGGGAGAGTTTGACTCACCTGGATTGGGGGGTAATCAATCTAAACCTACGTTTACATTTAAAGTAACATAAAGCTTTAAAAATGCTTTTAAAGTGTTAAATATTTGTCATATTGTAGTTTGTAAATTTTGTGCTTTCGTGATTCACTGGGGAAAACAGATTCAGAGGGAATGAGAGAGTAACTCAGGCTGGGGAAGGACAATTTCAAATAAGTGAGATTTTGCAGCCCCTGGATGTTGTGGAAATGAGGCTGGAAAGCATTTGGTGTTGCTTGCAGGCATCTGCGCGCTCCCCACTGATTCTGTGGCCTATGGAGTCTTGGCACTTCACTTTGTGTGGAGTCTCTGAGCAGGAAAGAGTGTTCTCACATCAGAATAACCTATGTTTTGGTGGGTTAATTGTGTTTGTGTCAGTAAATTTATTATATACAAAAAGTTGTATTTTAATTGAATACCTGTAGGTATTGAAGAACAGAGTAGAGCCTTTTCCTCCTCTGAATGTTGAGAGTGGGGAGGGAGGGTGAGAGAGACAGACAAAGGAGCCATCCTGTTTTGCAGAGAGTGAAAGAGTTGTTATCACTCAATGAGGATGTGAGTTCAGTGCTCTGTGTGTAGGGAGTATTGCCTTTCAGTAATGATGAGTGTGACAGATGTAAGATAACCTTGTTTTGAGCTGGGACAGTAAAAGTGACTGAGGTGGCTCTCTGCTCTCCACCCTCCCCCTGAGCTATTTTGAATCTCATACTAAAGGCCATGTAATCGGTATGTGATGAAGGAGAAGCCTAGATACTGAGGTCAAGACTGGAGTCTGCAAAGGAGGGTAGGTATCCGTGTTGGGTTTACGTGGCAAGGTTTCGGTAGCAGGGGGGGCTGCAGGGCTGGTTTCTGTGAGGACATGCTGAAAGCTGCCTACATGTCGGACAGAGGCAGTTCCAGCTGGCTCCAAGGTGGAACTGCCACTGGCTAAAGCTGAGCCCATCAACGATGCTGGTAGCACCTCTGTGATAGCAGCAGATGAAATGTTATGGACTAACTGCTAATCCTGTTCCCCAGTGTCACTTGGTGAGAAGGAAGTAAGAGTCAGGAGTGAAGTTGAGCCAGGGAAGAAGTTGGGAGGGAGGGATGTTTTTAGTTCTGTTTTTGTTTCTCACTCTTCTACTGTTATTAACTGGCAATGCATTAAAATAGTCTTCCCCAAGATGGGTGTTTTGCCCATCACAGTAATGACCTTCCTGTACTTGTCTCAACCTGATGGGGCACATGGTCCAGCCTCATAACACCACTGCAGCCTTTTCCTCATCTCTGGTTTGGTTTGTCTGGTGTACTGCCTTCACACAGGCCACCTGCACACCCCTGCTTGGTGTCTTCCAGAAAGTCAAAGATGGTATGTTCCATTTTTTCCTCCGTATGGTAGATGAAGGTGTTAAACAAGATAATCCCTCCAGGATAGATCCCTGAGGAACTCCCCTTAGAGCTGGTCTCCAGGGAGTGTACAAACTCTTAATCACTACCGTTTCACCTCAGTGATCCAGCCATCCACAGTAATCCACCTGTCTAGACTGTAATGTCCCATCTTGGATGCAAAGAAGTTGTGGGAGACCATGTTGAAAACCAAAGGAGTTAAGATAAACAGCTTTTCCTCATCTTTCATCCAAGATTTTTAAAAAGGGAATAATTTAAGATCTTCAGTGTGCATGATGGGCAAGTGATTGAGCATTCAGCTTATCACTCCCTTCATCTGAATTGCTTGTTTTCTCCCAACATATGGTATTTTCTATACAGTGACATGAAAAAACGAGTCTCTCAATCTACAGACTCTCTGGCTGTATCAACAGTCTTATGTGCTTTGTTGCTCAGCCTGAATAAACTTTGTCACATGCTGTCTTCTTCTGAATCAACACAGCTGAACAAGTGAGTTGACACTTGTTGTTCCTGCGTCATTGGTGCAGTGTTGTATTTGGTTGCAGTTAAAGGCTCTGCTGGCTGCGTGTGTATGAAGTCAGCTGAGTTGTCAGTGTCATTTAAAAGCCATCAGGCAGCAAATGCTTTCGTTACAGTCAGAGTTTGGCTTGCAGAATTGCTACAACAGAAGAACCAGAGTTTACTCTTGACTCTGATGTCCAAGTTTGCAAGTCTGGAAATGAGAAACACTGTTTCTATTAGTGATGGAGTGGGGAATAGGACAGCAAAATCTGATCCTCCCACGACTTAGTCTCTTTCCAAACGGTCAGAACACTTGGTATTAATGCTGGTGGCTTAGGTTTAATTGAATATTTAATTGAAGCATTGTGATTCTTTTGGGAATGTTCTACCTCTCTTTTCACTTTTGTTGTGAAATAAAATCCTTCTGAGACAAGATGCCGCTTGCTAATTTTGTTTGTCTGGTTTATAAACAAAGGTTTTTGTTAATATCTGTATGGAGGCTGTCTTGTAACTGCAAAGAACTGGTGGTACAGCCTTTGCTGGGGCCACCATAGAGTGATTTCATTTTTAACTAGTTCATTATCCCTCCACCCAAAAGCTGTGCTGTGAAGTGGCTTTATATTACAGTGGCCTTTGGATGTGAACTTGACATGCCTAGCGTGGTCTGATACATTTTAATCCTGTGAGTAAGGAATTGTTGCATTTCTTGCCATTGGTTTCCCTGATTTCTTTTTTTTAAATTGACTCATTTTAAGCAACTGAGTAGCAGTTCAGCCATGTGTGACTGGCCAATTCAGAATGTTTGATCTGATCTGTCTTGAGGTCCAGACTCTGAGAAAAAGAATTTTGCAGAAGATATCAAGCATAGCATAACTTCTGTTAAAGTAAAATGCCCAGGTAGAAAGAGCCAGCCACAAGGAATGCCCCATTAACCTCTCACAGTAAACTGGGAGCATTGCCAGCTGAACAGGTTCTACTGAATCTCTGGCAGTCACTGTGGCAATAGCAAATTTTTCCTATATTTGTGTGGTGGTCTGAATCAAGAATGTAACCTTCCATTAAGGTGTTGTTAATATAGAGGTAAAATAAGCAAACTGAAAAGCTGATACTTTATTTTTTTTTTACTCCTTTATGGTGCTTATGTTCAATTTTCACTGTAGTTTTTTAGATTCTGTTTTATTTCCCTTGACATGTGAATGGTCAGAATCTGTTCAGTGACATGGGGACAGGTGAGGCAGCCAAACCTCAAAGTGGAAGACAAAACTCAAACCTTCCTGCAAATTACTAAAAACTGCAGCCTGGTGCAAATGGATTTTCTAATCAAACCATATGTGGGGGAGCCTTCTAACTATTGCTAATCTATCTGTGCTCTCTGGATTGTATGTACACTTAGCATGTGCCTTTGGTCATGCATTTTCCTTTACCTGACTTTTTGTCTGAACAACTCTGAAGGCAGTCTTTCAAAGTACATCCAAAGGCAGTGCTGCCATATGACATTCCCTCTAAGAAAGCAGTAAAGATTGCAGCTTGCAGGGGGAGAAGTCTGACACTTGTGAGGATTCACAGTTTGTCTTTTCTGTCTTTTTTGAAAATGTAATTTTTTCCAGATTCTGATCAATACGGTGCTTCTCTGCATACTAACTAGAGGGTCAGAGGTTTTGTTAATAATCACTGCTTTGATCTTCTTAGCCTTTTACTTAACTTGACTGGATGATCTGTTGGTTGGCATGAAATACAACAAACAGTCTTTAAGCTCCTCATGTTGACACTCAGAACTTCTAACTTAAATGTGATTTTTCTTTAATCAAAAAAACCCAGACACATCAGGCCTTGTTTATTCTTCAGAATGAAGATCAGCAGAATGTTGTGTTGCCATGCCTATTTCGGTGCCACAAGGTGTCTATTTCTTCTTCAGATCTGAATATTTATAACAGCAAGAAGTTAAATTCTATAGAATGATGACAATTTATCTTGTATCATACAATTTCTTTGCAGCAGTGAGGAGATTACAGTGCTGGACTTCTTTTCATTATAACAAGCCTAGGTCTGGGCATGAGGTTTGGTTTGTTGGGGTTTTTTTGTTACTGAGCAGTGACATGATCTGAGAGAGATGATTTCTATAACCTTGAAGTTTTATTTATTCTAACTTTGTAAAAATTATATTAGTGAGGGTTTTTTATAAAAATCACATGCCTGTTCCTACTGCATCTTCTGTCCTTCTAGAAAGAATGTAATTTGTAGTGATTTTCCTTAATTGCATATACTTGACTAATTATGTGTTTAAAAAGAATTATGTCTTCTTGGCTCTCCACTAAATAAAATATTTCTAGTGGCAAGCTTCCCTGGTCTTTCTCTGGTTTTTAAACTGCTGATTATAAATGTGCGATTTAAGAGGTTCTACTGACTTTTGTGAATCTCTGTATTTCTGGTTCTCTTCAAAAGCAAATAATTGGAGTTGATTCTTTGGAGAGGTCCTGTGTCTTAGTGTATGAAAGAACAGAGTGAAGAGTGCTAAATAAATAGGTAACTTCTAAAGGAGTTTGTCTTTGCATTTTAAATCTGTAGAGTTTCTGAGGAAGAACTACCTTAGAGCTTTGTCCTCAAGTTCTAAACTCCCTTTCTGGTCACTGCTTCCACATTTCACATCTTTGAACTTCATTTAGTGACTGTAATTGTCAGGGTGATCAATACTTAAAATGATTTATATGGAAGGTTTAGCACTTCATAAAGCTTTGTACCAGGTAAGGGAATAGGTAATTAATGCTAATGTTCCAAGGAGCTTCTTTATCCAGACATAGGTAAAAGTAAACTCCTGCAGTGTATGTGATGTGACATTTCTGAAGGAACCTGCACCTTTTTGCTTTTACAGGTCCTGTTCTATACACTAAAAGAAGTGAGTCTATAAGGTCCTGTGTAAGATGTCTGTTCTTAGAGCAGCCCTTCTAGGTTTTGCCTCCCAGCCACAATACAGCTTTGCAGCCTCCTCCTTACTCTGTACCCAGCATTCAAGAAACAGCTTTAAGCATGACAGGCCCCATAGCAGGCTGTGCATGTGACTGGCAGGGGATGTTTGTGTGGGGAGCACTGTTGGCTTAAATCAGCAGGGATGTTCTGTGGATCTAACTTCCCTCTGTAGGCAATTCCTTACTAGGCATATAGCTGTACAGTGGCACTGACAAATCTTTTGGGTAAGAGTTGGAAACAGAACCTGTGACTTGGCTGACTGGGACAGCAGGGACCCTTCAGGCTTCCTTTGTATAAAACACTTGTGGTTTTATATTGCGTGTATGTCTGACCAGGCATTACTGCTGGTCTTAGCTGACTTTGTGCCAGAGGAAGGTTGCCAGTAGAGCTTTGTTGATAAACTGTTTTATTATAGACAGTCGTGAGTGTCCTATTTAAAAACAAGTTAAAAAAAATTGAAGGAGTTGAGTCAGGCACACATGCAAAATGTGTGTGAAAGACGGGTCCATATGGAAAATTCTGTTTGTACAATTGCATCTGTTTAAAACTGTTTCTACTCGTGGAGCATTCAAATGCAGACATATAAGAAAGCAAAAATGTATTTGAAACTTTGGTGCTGCTATTAGCATAAGAAAGTGCAGAGTCTTTGCTAAACTCTCCCGTGGTTCTCTTTCAGTAGCATTTGCCCCTTTCTCCTTGTGCTCTTTTAGGCCGGTTTAGCTTATGCTGGTGTTCTGTGTTTTCTCCCATGCAATTTAAAGTCATTACATAGTATCTTCTCTAGCTCTCCAGCAAAATGGCACCTGTATCCGAGCATGATTTGTGCAGGAGGGCGGTGGGGAAGTCGCACAAGGGAAGTACAACACTGTGTGTTGTGTTTGATGGCATTGTCTCCGAGATGGCTGCCACTTCAACACCCATAGCTTAGCTTTATGAAGTTCTACCTCTTCCTCCAGTGATGCAGAACTGAAAAGTGTCTCTCCAGTGCAATTATGTAAGTTAGAAAGGTCTCGGGATAGGTTTTCGTTCGTCACGTCCTAGCTACTTTGTGTTTCTTCAGCTGTGTGCTTGAGCCTTAGATACATGTAGTATTTCAAGCAGGTCAGGAGAGGGAGCTGGTAGTCTAGGGGTGAAAAAGAGTCTTCTGCGTACGAATAACTATTTTTATTGTGCCTCTAAGTGCAGAAATGTGATGAGGTAACCTGTCTGTATCTGAAATAACAGAAGTCCAGACCCATTTCTAGAACATAAAGTTACAAGGAAGGATTTTTTTACTATTTTGTTGTGTGGCTGATGTAGTTTTTATCTGTTGCCTGTGGATGCCATTTAGAAGTGTTGACAATACTTTTCTCTCACAGAAGAGGTCTGTGTTACCAGTAGTACCCATAGGTGATAGGGACCGTAAACAGAAACTCTCACCTTCATCTCAGTCCAATAAAATAAAAATGTCAGTGCTGATACTAATGTTGCCATGCCAATAGTAATCACATTTATAGGGCTCCCATTGCAGTAGTATCTACTTGCCCTTCATGTGGCTTTTGGAGAGATTAAAGGCTCTTCAAAGACACATGCCCTTCAGATGACCACTGATGTGATTGAAATGTGAAATTGCCTTGCATAGAGGTTCCCCTGCTGTGGCGGGTTGAAAACTACTGTGCAAAACCAGCTTTCAGAAAAAGTTAGGATTGTACAGATCATTTTATAAAGCTGGTCCACTTGTTGTTGTACTTGCCTACTTGAAGAAGCAGAATGTGTTTTGGAGGTGGGGAAGGAAGAGACGGAAGCAGGGATGCATGAACTGGCAAAGGAAACCCTATCCTTACCCTCCAAATCTCACCTGACTTTCTTGAATCTGTTCTGTTTCCTGTATCTGCTGTATTTTCTGTATATTCTCTGTGATGCTGTGCTACCATTCCAGTCTTTGATTCATCTCAATGGGTTTGTACTTTTTGAATAATTAAAAATCTCTTCTTCATTCCTATTGCAGAGCTTGAAAATAGCATATTATTCTTCCCCACTCCTAATTTTTTTGGGTTTTTTGTTTCTTGTTTTTTTTTGTGTTTTTCTGTTTGTTTGGTGTCCCTGCCCCCCCAGATGAATGACTGCCCATACAAGCAGGTAGAAGGCTTAGGCTGGTACGAGGGACTTGGCCAATGTCATGCTAGCGTGGTAAAGGTATCATGATCTGATTAGAATCCCAGTGCCATTGGGGTTTCTGTAGTGCCTTGCCTGGTACACTTGAAATATGGCGATTTATTTATTTGTTCTTGTTCAGGCTTCTTCTCCGTACCAGTTCTACAGACTTTCTACCTTCAATCCATGCTGTCCTATGAAAAGGAGCATACATGTTACTTATCTTTTGTAGTCGTTAACCCCTATTTCCATCTTCTTTAGCAGGGAGTGAACACTGATTCTCTTAACAATAACTAGTGGAGAGATGAGAGTCCGAGTGCTGTTGAGAAATGCTGCTGTGGAGCAGTAGTGAGGTTTACTATATCCACTCTTTGGTGAAGTGTTTTTTTTTCTTATTATCTGTGTGCAAATTCTCATTGGTATCTTAGGTGCAGAAACCAAGCCTGCTTTATTACATGCCAACCTACTGGCAGAGAAAATGTACATTAATAATGTGCTGTTTCTTTATTTGAAGTTCTCCCTATCCCCTTGATGGGATGTGACTTGTGAGAGTCCTAGTTTTTCAGACTGCTGGTTTTATCATAGACTTTGAGAGTAATTTGAAAGAAATGGCTTGGTCTATTTCTTATTTTTTTATTTGGTGTTTTGTTGTTTTCTGGGTTTGGCTCTGGTTTTTTGGTTCTTGGGTTTTGGGGTTTTATTTGGTTTTTTTTTTTTTTTTAGCTTTGCTTATAAGCTGCTTTTGCTGAGGAAACAGCAATTTTAGTTTGGGACCTTGACAAAAATGACTTGGAGCAAAATGTTTGTGCTTTCAAAGTTCTAATAAATAAATGCCATTTAGGGGATTTGTTGCCTCCTGATGAAGGGCTGGGGTTTGGTGGTGTGTGTATGCAGTTGGCATTTTTTGTTGTTTGGGGGTTTTTTTGCAGCTAAGGGAATTTGGTCTCTTATTTCTCAAAGGGACTAGAATGCATTTTGTTCTCCTTCAGCTAAAGTTCACATGCATCGTCGGTTACATTTTCTTCTGGGTGCGTTCAGGAATGCTGCTTGTTTCTATGGTCTGTACTATATTTAAACATAATTTGCATGTTGTAGCAGGCTCTGAAGCAATACTGCTGTTATTGCCATGACAGGGTAAGAAGCTTAATGGTCATTTGAACAGTGACATATTTTTAGGTGAGCTTGGAGCCAGAACTGAGAACTTGAGTCAGTGGTTACTGGTAAGAAAATAAGGTAACGACTTCAAGGATCTTGAGCAAGTTAGAATAATTTCCTGTAGGGCTAACTAAGTATTAAGAAATAACTTACTTTTCTTTTAGTCTTAACATTGAATTTATTGTATGTATATTAAGTACTATTTGTATAATTTTAAGCACAAAAAATGCAACTCTCTCCTTGTTTTTATGAATCTGTTTATTAGGTCCCTTGGGAGGAGGGTAGGACAAGCACCAAGGTCACAGCTAGTTTGCAGAGAGCAGCATACCCTCTGCAGAGTGTCATCTCTGGATGGCAGCATGGAAACTGGAACTTGAAAAAATGCTACCACCTTAAACAATACTACCTATAGCACCACTGCTGGGATGGATAGCACGGTTTTCAGTGCAGCTTTTGCAAGCCCAGCCACAGCCTCAGATATGTACTTGGCTGAAGCTGTTAGATGTCATAGCAATTGTGTTGTATAATGTACACTTCTTTTTACTTAAGAGCTAGCTCTGGCGTGCCTACGATAGTCATGATCCAAAAGATGACTTCACTGTAGTCACATACCCCACCAGTGACCAAGCTTCAAGGGTGCAGAGGGTAGTGTCTGTCCCACACTCTTCTTGAGCGACCTAATGAACAGATTTATAATAATATAAAGAGTTGCATTTTTCTGCTTAAAAATATGCAAAAACTGTTTTATTTCAGTACAAGTGAATATGTTTGAGAAACTGAGGGCTTGACTATCTAGAAGAAAGCATGTGAAAGGATAACTGATAACGAGCACCAGGAATCAAGGCTAATTTGAAGCCCAGATGGCTTTATGTATGTTTAGCCTATAGTATTTCTGAAATGCTGGGAAACAACATTGCCAGTGATGGTTAAAAGGCAAAGCAAGTTCTCATTAGTAAGCATTATGACCAGTCTTAGTTGCAGATTTGAAAAATGAGTTAATAACAGTTCAGATGTAAGAGGACTGAGCAGAACACACAGAGCTACCCTCTTCCAGAAGATGCCAAGGAGAGGAACTGCTGATGCCATTGGAGTAGAGCTATATCAAGCCTGCGCAGCAGAGGATTGCTAGCTACAAATGCTCCTTTATTAACTTACCAGAAACTAAAACTTAATATTTGTGACCATGAGGTCATAGCAGCACACTCTGCAAAAATGTTCAACATGTTGCAGAATACACAATCCTGTGCTTTCTTTAGAAAAAGAAACTAAATCTATCCTACCTACTCATTTCTGCTGCTACTCACTATTCAGTTGGGGACACATTACAGTTTAATTAGCTTTGACTTTTTTCTTGGCAGTAGTTTTATTTTCCTTTTTTTTTTTAATCATTTTGTCAACTTGCAGCTTATTTCATGTACTCCTGGCCCATTTGACAGGTTGTTTTCCCAAACACAACTTCAGCTATTTCTGAAATCTGTTAACAGTTCGTTTGTAATGCTGTAATCTGAATTCTCCAGTACGACTCAACAACTTCAGCCACTCCACTTGAGTTCATGTCACGCACTGTGCTTGGTTGGTACATCCTGCACGTCAGTTTGGGGCAGGTGTGTGCAGAAGCTCTCCAGCTTTGCCATGTGTGCTCTTAGTGATCAGTGGCATTCTTGCACTGTGTCTGCACTAAACCAGGACTTTTCTGGCTTCTATGTCCCCTTTTCATACCCTTTGGCAAAACTTTTCAAACAACTCTGTAATAGCTAAAATCAACACTGAGCAGCCTGTTTAGACAAAGCCAGTTGGTGTAAAATGTCCCTGGTTGATTAATTTGCCCTTCCCTTCATGCCTACCAAAAGCACGTTAAAACCTCTTGCCTATTCACATGTCAAGTCTGGAAGAGTTTCTAATTAGAGAAGTTAATCTTTGTTTTGTCAGGTTTCAGCTGACAAGAGTTTCCATAGATTCCCTGAGACTAGAAGTCTGGCAGCTAAAAATTTAGCCTGCTTGAGCTGTGGGCCATGTAGCTGTCGCTGTGGCTCTACAAGGTGCTTCATGCTCGTGCTGATTTGAGTCCTTGTAGGAAGACCCAGCAATAACACCTCATTAAATGTAAGTTTTCTTTGATGCTGTGACTCATGGTCCCAAAGAAAATATGACGGGGGTGTTATTTGACAAAGTCTTCTGGGATAGAGTGGAGGAAACTGGCATGACTGTCAGGCAGGACAGGGCTGACTGACAAGAAATACTTTTTCTTTTCTTTTATTTTTTCCCCCCCTCTTTTCTCTCAGTAGTTGCCTATTATCACAGACCTTTCTGACCTGCAAGTGTAATTCAGTCTTTCTATGTTTCTTCAAGGACGAAGAGGCAAAAGGGAACACAAATTACTGCCTCATGCTAGTTCAGTTTTACATTGAGTTGCGGCTGTAGTTTGTTTGTAAGCTGGACATTTCAAATGCCCCCCCTCCCCCAAGATTTGACTGTGAGGTTTCATGGTGCTCACACAAGTTCTCATGGGTTCCAAGGAACACTCCACCAGAAACTGGCAGTAGTTTAGCTGGGTTTTTAAAAACAAACCAACCAACCCCCTCCTCCCAAACAAAGGCTTTGCAACTTTCCTTATATCACTGTTCCCTGATATACTATCATTATAGTAACTTTCATAACAACAAAGTAGTAACTGTATATAATAGTATGTGTATCGTATTTGTTGCCATGTGCTCCCTTTTTTGAGATGGAAGTTATGCAGGTCTTTTACATCTGACAGTTATGAACCATCTGTCTAGCAAAGTAGAACTGTGAAATATTCCTAGTTTAAGGTTGCTTTATTTTACATGTATCTTCTAAAAATATGCAAAAAGTAGAGGGTCTGTAGAGCAAGTGTGTTTTGTTAAATTCCAACTGATTAGATCTACTACAAAAATTTTCTTATATGAAATCAGTTTCATATTCTTTATGTGGTACGAGGTTTTGATAGAGGAAGCAATTTTTAAGCTTCTGTGTTATCTGGAAGGAAGGGAGCAGGAAAAGACTATGAAAAACAAAAGTTTATCATAATATGGCCATTTTTTCCATTAGAGACCATTTTGATGCATGTGGACATATGTAATTCTTGAGGAAAACCCCTTATATTTTGCCTATACCACATATTCAATGCACAAATACCAATTTATCAGTCTGTGTCCCAAGGTTGTCAGGCAATGAAGAGGCAGAGGAAAGGGGAGCAGGTCATCCCTTACTGTTAGCAGAGGAAAGGAGTTGAGTCACTTTTCTCCCTTTCTTTAGTGTAACATCTCAAAGTCTTTTGTCAGCAATTTGTTGGCTGCAGCAGCTTTATCATCGAAATGGTATGAGTTGCTGGGAAAGCTCGTTTAGTGACAAGTTAAATGCTATAATCTTCTGTCAGCTGTGTATGTAATACTGCATTTTATGGTCCAGCCGTGCACTGCAGGACTATTCTCCGTGTAACACACATGTTGAACATTAACTACTATTTGGGTACAGAAGGTGGAGTGCATGCTCTCTGGTTTCTATTGGGTGTGTGGCAGTTGAAGATAAACATACTGGTAGTTAATGCCATAAAGCAAGTAACCAATAGAGTGACCATAAGGCATTAAATCAGTTTTTCCTAGTTCTGTGAATTCCTTGTGTCTTGCTGTTTCTTTTTATTTATTGCTTTGGAGGGTTTTTTCCTCCCTCATTTCAGCAGAATCAGTTTAAATCCTGTTGTGCTTTGGTTTGGCCTCTTTAAACAAGTGATATTTTTACTACATATGAGAAAATATGTTCTGGATACTTTTTCACAAACTTTTTGTTTGGTTGATAGCAATTATTGTACTTCTAAAGATGATGGTTTCTTAGCAAGGTACTGCTTTAAGAAGCTGTTGTATTCTCATCTGCTTTCAATGGCATGTTGAACTTCAATTAAGAATGTCTGTTATTCAACTCTTGCCCTCTAGAATAGTAAAGCATCTTAAGATGATAATTTAATGCTTCTTTTAAGTTTTTTATGCACCTCATTTTAATGGAGCTCCTAATACTATTCTTGAAATTTGACAAGATTCTATTTCTGAGCTCCTGCTTTGTTAGTACAAAAAAATCCCCCAAAACCCAAACCAAAATAGAACCCTAAAAACACCACAAAAACTCAGATTAAATTTGCTCCCTACACCTAAGCTTGTTCGATCTTCTTGGAAAAATATATAGAGAATAAGCTCTTCATCTTGGCTTTTGTTGGAGAAGACAGATTTTGAACGGGTTGGAATCCTGGACAGGAGTTCTGCATGTTATGATTGATGCTGCTTTTGTGCAGAAGGCCAGACTAAAGGAACTGAATGCTATTTAGCTCTCCTTCAGCTGAAATCAGTGCATTTTCCTACAATTTGGGATGAAGTGGGAATGCCTAATATGTTAGAGGTTTAAAAAATAAAAATTAGGGAAGAAAAGAAAGTCCTCAAAGGTGTATGAAGGACAGCAGGAATGAAAGGGGTTCCAGATCTGTACCTTCCTGTATGAAATACACCTGTAGCTTCAGTCTCTTACTGAGATTTATGATCATCTTGTGTATTTTTAGCCAAGGGGTTTTTTTGCTCAGAAACTTGAAAACTTCCTTCTCCAAGTAATGCAACAGGATTTGCATGAAAAATTGGTTTGTTACTCCTTCTTCCTCCTATCTGCCTGTAACCTCCCAGCTTTGTTGTTTCTGTGTTTGAAGTTGAAGCACTGGGTATCTAAATTCTTGGCTTAACACTAGAACAAATACATGGGCCAACGCAGCCTGGCTTTAAGGTCAGCTAGCTTTTCTACTATTACGTGTAGCCCATGATTTGGGTTCGTTTTGTTTCCATGCCTGCGTGTTTGAGGTGACGTGCTGAGCAAGAATCGTAGTGCCTTTTTTTCTCCCTTTTTTTTGTTTCTCCATTTAAAAGCTGTAAATGTGATTGCAATTAGCTAGGTTATTGAAAGATTCTTATCAAATCCCGTTAATTTTCCTCACAGTGCTCTTCAAGTTTTTCTTCCAGAACTTTGCACCTTGAGTGGTGGTATGGCACTGTGTGACTGCAGTTGATAGGTGGTAACAGGCAGCACATTTCAGGCAGTGTGTCAGGCAAGCTTTTACTGGAGAATTTGGTTTCCTGGGGTTAAAAAATATTGGCTCTGTGATTTAGGGTGCTTACAGGACCCTAAAGGCTTACATAAGCCTTTCCTTTCATTCCTACACTTTGAGTTACAGTGAACTTTGAAAGTTTTCTTTGAGAGCAAAGTCTGATGATGTTAGAATAGCTGCAAACAGAAACATGTCACTGTATCATTCTTGAAGAAAAAAAAAACCTCAATATAATTCTCAGAATAAATAGAATTAATATTTTGATACTATTTTCTGTTGTGCAAATCATCTCTCCCATTTGAACTTAAAAAGAAACCCACCCAAACAAACCAACCCACACCCACCCACAAAAACGAACTTTCTTTTCTGTTACAGAAAAATGCAAAGGGACAGGAGTTGTTTGACCAGATTGTGTATCATTTGGACCTTGTGGAAACTGATTACTTTGGCCTACAATTCATGGATGCTTCCCAGGTTACAGTGAGTATAACTTAATTTTTATGTTCTGCAGTAGTTTATGTTGCTGATTATAGTACTGGTGCAGTTTCACGGAGAGATGTAGACATTAGGGGATACACTGCTGAAACAATTAATGTTTGGTTCTTACACATAAAGCCAGATCCTCTAAAGGAGGCATGTGTCACTTTGTATGACATGCATGCGACTTGATCATACGTAAGTGAAAAATCAGTAATTGTGGTTAAAGAAAAATGTGCTTTGTGTTTACTATGCTCATGGTATTAAAAATTAGTTAAATCTCTTGCAAACAGGGGTTTCTTGCAACTCCCGTCTTTGATATTCCATGCACAGGTTATGTTGCTCTGTAGATACAGTTTTTAGATAAAAATTTTCCTTCTCTTCCCTATCTAATGACCCCCAGCATCTACAGGTAAAAGAAAAAAAAAAAAGCAGTGGGGGGAATGTATTTACAGATGCAGGTAGATATGTATATTAATAAGATAGGGTTAAAAGACTCTAACCTTGTGGTTAAACTGTATTCCTATATCTTTAGTCTTTTCCTTTTTTCACCATACGTGCTGAGGTATCAGTATGACAGCAACCTGGGTTGCAGATAGAGAATATATGGAGTTGGAAAATAAGGTCCTTCTATGATGGCCCTGATAATAAGGACACAGCTAATAGAGCAGAGCATGCTTCTGATAGGAAAAACAGATTATATTGTCACTGATTGTCAGATCATGTAACTGGGAACTTGCTAGCTAGGAATAGTTACCTAGCAAGGAGTTCTGTAATGTTTTGACAGAAGGGAAGCAGAAAGGCAAATTGAAATATCCTTTCCTAGCAAGAGAGAGGGCAGATTAGAAGCAGAAGACCTGGCTGAGGAAGCAGAGGTTTCTTGTACATTTGCAAAAACTGAAGGGTTCTTTTGAATGGAAAGAAAGAAAAAGCAAGGATGTGAGTAAGTATGTTTTCCACAGATAGCTATGGCCTTGGTGTTGAGGGCAGAATGTGCCTATATGTGCAAATGTTTCATAAATAGCTTTGTATGCTATTTCTTGCCTCTGCATTGATTGAGGAGTAAAACATGGGATCTGTGGTTAGAAGAGGGATAAGGACAAGGAACAGCTTCTAGGGGGCTTGAAAAAGCCGATACTAGTTGCAGAGCTTTGGCAGTAGGGTTGTGGTTTCCTGGATCAAGAGGGATGTTGAGGGCAGAGTTCTTCACCTCCAGTGGAGTGCAAGGCTGAAAGCTCTCATTTGTTTGGTTGAGGTTTTTTTTGGTCTGGCTGAAGCTAGGCAGAGAGTAGAGCTTTAATGCACAAGCTTTTATCTTCCCCAGCACCCTATGCAAAGAGGTTCCATGCTTTAATAGACTTCCTTGGTCTGTTTTGAACTTATGACCCACTCATTTCATTTCTGTAGCAATTAATGCATAGCCTCTGTGTGTTTCTGCTTTAGTGCCAGCCCAGCCACACAGGGGCAATTGCAGGACTGGGAGATTAAAGTTGTGTAAATTCTTTGAAGCTCTAAGCCTTTGTCTTTATTATGTATTGTTAAGTGCTAAACATCTTTAAGCCACCGTTATAAATAAGAGAGCACAGAATAGTCATTGAATAGTGGAGATGGCTTCTGTGTGCTCCAAGGCCAACAGCTTTTCAGTGCACTGTTTCTTGCAGTCCTGTAACTTTGCCAGAGTTGGGACAAGCAGTGTTGATAGCTGTGATTTAGAAGAGAAAATAATTAGAGCTTAATTTGCTTTGAAAGAGGCAAAAATATTTTTGTTTGAACAGCTTATTTTTAATACTCCCAAAAAAGAATGTTTCAATACAACTGAAAACCATACAATTCTGAAAGGTAAAATGTCATCAGTAAAACAGAAAATACTGTAAAGCCTGTCCAGTGAACTCTGCATCAGTTTGCATGTTGTGCTTTTTGAAGATAGCCAAGAATAGGAGGATGTAGGCAGTCTTCCAGTGGTTTATTCTAAAGCAAAGCATTGTGTACTGTTGTATTTTAAGTTACCCAGTATTAGCTCCAGAAGTAGAAATACTCAGGAGAGAGGTTGTTAAGTATTGTTAGTGTGTGGAAGAGTTTAATCTAGTGGAGAACCTTTATTCATGAGTGAGGTTTTAAAAGCAGCACAGATATATTGCCTGCTTATGTTCAGCACCTTGACTGATCGCAGTTTATGGGTTATAGTGAGGAATAAAACAGCATCTTACTGTAGCTGCATTGTAACAGCTTTGGACCAACTCTTTTTTCCCTGCTAGATTCAGTAACAAAACTCCTGAGACTTAGCACTCTGCAGCTGTTCTAGTGCTAATTCTTTCATCATTCTCATCCGTTTTTCATTTCTATTTTCATGTGTGTTTTATAATGTGCATAATATAGTAGTACAGTGGGACATGTGTATCATTTATAAATAAATATACATATATTGGAGATGCATCCTCAAAAACATCTTTACTTTTTGGGCCATCAGAAAAGATTGGAGACCACTGCTCTAGGACAGCTCTAGTGAGGCTGGAACATGCTAAGGCCCTTCAGATGTTTCCATCATTTTGTAATAAAGACTCTGCTCTCCTTTTCTGTTCTTCCTGTTTGTGGAAGGGAGGGAAGGGAGAAAGAGAGGGAAAAGAGGAGTGATGGAAGGAAATGAGAATCAAAGAAATAATTTATTGTTCAGCTCTTGCTGAACTTGAACGGGGAAATAGTGCTTGGGGTGATTGAAGAGTGCCACACGCATGCAGGAGGTCTCTGCAATGGTTTAGAGGCAATAGACCTCTTAAGCTCTATAAAGCTTATTTTTAATTACTTTTACTATGATGCATGTGTTCTAGCAAAGCAGGAAGCCTTGAAAGCTGGAGTCGAGGTTGGAAATAGCAATAATAAAATCTCGTGAGATGATTCTATCAAAAGTTGAGTTGCCACAAGGAAGTATTTTATTGATCTTTGCAGAAACTGGTCGTGTGCAACGTATTCTACGGTTGTTTTGAGTACTTGAAATTTATTTTAGGCTGCTTGTAGCTAATGTTTATTCGTCTTCTGTCCAGGCTTGTCCTTTCTTTGTCTCTTATTCCAGATCATCGTAAGAAAAAGGGCTTCTGTGGTTTAAAGCTCCTTATGAGCTGCAACATATAGGTTTCTCTCAGGATATAGATGTCTCCATTTCTACAGTTGCATTCTTTGTTCCAGTTTTCTGTCCTGTGACAGCAAAACATGGACACCCTCCTAGCCCCCCCATTTTAGAGGAATTCAAAACAGAAGGATTGCCCATGTTGATTAGCTTGGAATTTGCTTCTGTGTCCCTCATGATTTTGTTTCTGATCACAAGAACAATTCTAGAGTAATTGTGAGGGAAGAAGATTTAAGATGCCTTTTTTTTTATTATTATTTGCAAAGGAGCTGCTGTAATCCTTAAGTGTGAAACTTTAGTTGGGAATGCATGGAAGCAAAATAATTAAAATACCAGTTTTCTTACATGCATCTTGTTCAGTGATCCTTTATGTCCCATCTCTAGTGTCACAAAGACCCCTTGATTTAAAGAAGGTCTGTATGAAACAGCCTTTCCCAGCTGGGTGGATATGTTGCACTTTGCAGCCAGTTGAGCCATTTTGAGGATGTGTGCACACACCCAGTGTATCTGGCACGTTGGGAAGCACTGGATTTACAGCATATGTACAGCGGGACTTCTGTGCAAGGACAGCCCATGCTTCCTGCAGGTGCCCGTGTCTACAGTGAGAGCCAGGGCTGACCTGCAGTAAATTATGCTTACAATCTGCATTTTCATCTAAACTTCTTAATATTGACAAATTCTGAAATTGGGTTTTGATTCATATGCTCTGAGGGGCAAGAGACGGTGAAAGGAGGAGATGGAGAGGAGTTTGTAGAAACTAAAACAGTGTGAAAGCTGTGTTCCAAGTATAAAAATAGAAGTGAAAAAAAGGGGCAAGAATGGTGTTGCCCAGACTGGACCTAACCAGCAGCAGTATGTCAGGAGCCACTGATCTGGACACAGAGATCTTCACCTGCATGGTAGGTAGCCTTGTGGCCAGGTTTTTCTGGGAGGGTCAGGATCATGTAGGCTTCACAACATAGGTTTTCAACAATGCTGCATGAGGGTGGGGGCATGAAACAAGCTGGACAACAAAGAGTAATACCTGAATGCCTCTGTTTTCTCTACATACCATGAATTAGACTCCTGGATGCTTCAGCAGGTATTGGGTCAGGGCATTGGAGGGGCTTAGTGCTCTGTGAATGTCTGAGCTGCACCTGAATTTTCTTCTAAGGGCTCATTGTCATTCAGATTGAGTTTTTTCAACTGCTTGCTTTTGATATTATGGATGTGACTTAAGGGTGTGAGGGATGTGGAAAAACAGTCAATGAGCCTTATAATGTGATATCCAGGAGTCTTTCCTTATGTATTGCTTAATACTGCAACAAGAAGTGCTTGTTAGGCAGAACAAAATAGGGACAAGCCTTATTTTTCAATACACTGAATATTGTGAGGTAGGGAGACTGGTAAAGGTTTCCTTTTCTTCTTCTGATAGAAACGTCCATTTCTTCCTGAATATACTGTCAAATAAACTGTCTCTGTTTCCCCTCCCTGAATCTCTCTTGTTTCTCTGGATGATGAGCTGTTTGGGACTGTGGTCGTTGTAGGATGTGTGTCTGTGGATTGTAGCCCAGAGCAACAATTACCAGTCACAGCTGGTCTGTGAGGGTCCCAAGAGCTATATAGGTAGCAATATCCTGTAGTACTCAGTCCTTGAGTTACTTATAGTGGCAGTGATATGAGTGCCAGTTCAGTAACTCAACAGAGGCAATGTGGCTGACTCCACAGTGATGTGATACACCTGATGAAAGGCTGCTTCCAGCTCTGTTTTTCCATGGCTGTATTGCAGTCTGTGAACATTTGGAAGACTCCAAAACACTAAGAATTCCCAGAGCATCTCCAGTTTTTAGTCTTCCAGTAGCACTTGCTGTGTCCAGGAGGGCTGGAGACTATTTCCTTGGCACAGACTTGAGAAGCAGCTGTGCAGGGCAGGTGGTTGTGATACTGTTTATCAGGGATGCTTTTCCACCTTTCTTCAAAGTGTGGAGTCTCCAGCCTATCCAGGACAGCAAACAGTTTTTGCTGTTTTCTTTTGTCTTTATGCATGGTCAGAGTTTAAGCTGAAGTGGTTTCCTTAGTTTTCTTCCACAGATGTAGTCAGGTTTGTCACCTGTTTGATACAAATACTTGCAGTTTATTTTTTGAGTCTTTGGGCTCAGGTTTCAAAATTAAACGTAACTTGTTTGTTATTTTGGCATCAACTTTTATTGTCTGTATAATAAATCTAATGAGAATTAGTTACATGAGGCAATTTTTTTAAATATAATTTTATAGTTTATTTTTTTTTAATTCCCCCTTTCTTCTCTGGGAATGGAGTTTCACTGCTGACAAGAGTCATCTTGTATATACTGTTGTTTTGTATGGTAGCGATTATCTCTGTTCACATTCAGTTATAAGTTCTGCTTCTATCATGTCAGGCCTGTGAAATGAAATATTTCTTGGGCTGAAGTAGTTTATCACATGTATATGAATTAAGATAGGATAATGGTCTTGAAGGATTTTCATATAGTCCTCCATTATTCATGTGTAGCTTATGTGGATTGTGGATATACAGTGTCACATATCAGAATGCTTCTGAGATGACTGTGCAGAGTCAGGCTGGGACAGGCAAGGCTGACCTGAATGCCACAGGATACGTGGTTGGGGTTCCCAGATAAGTCTGGTAAGGGCCATTAAGGCTTATTGGTGCCCTCAGGGCTCTGGAGTTAGCATCTATGGTCTTGTACTTTCCAAGATCCCAACTTGGAGCTTTCTTACCGCAGTTCCTTCTGCCACTGGACAGCATTGCTTGCACCATCCCACTGCTTCTAACCTATGGGAGGTAACTGCCTTTAGAAGCTTCACAGGGCAGGAGAGAACCTGCCCTGAGAACTGCTGTTTTCATTCCTGTACAATTAGTAATACACAGAATAATGTCAGTTGAAAAGGACTGCTGGTGGTCAACTGGTCCAGTGCCTTGTTCAGAGCAGAGACAACTTAAAAAACTGATAAAACTTCACACTTTTGATCAGGTTGCTCCTGACACCTCCGACAGCGCCAACATGGCCCTATAGCACTGTACCTGGGCTTTGTTCAGCAACATAGTGGCAGCTGTATCCAAGAATGAGTCACTGAGCTTGAAATTCTTGTAGGTCCTGCCAGTATTTTATGAAAAGGTGGTCTCATCTGAGCCGAAATGCAGACTTTTTTGCCTTCAGGTCAGGTAGGTGAAATTGAAAAGCAGCCTCCTGAAAGATGCCTTCAAAACCTGTCTGTTGAAGAGGGTGCTTATATCCAAGTTCCCGCTCACAGCAGCCCTAGTTGGATCCACTTTGGTAGTATTTGGGTACACTCAAGGGCAGTGGCTCCATAGGCCCTCTGGGCACCTGTGCTTTGTCTGAGCAGACTCATGGTGACAGTCTTTTCCTTTTATCCATCTGGGATTTCTCCTGGGTCTGTGGCAGAAGAATGAGTAGCACCAGAGCACCTGAGAAGAGTCAGTCTTCATCTTGTTAGAACAAGTCCAGAAGAGGACTATGAGAATGATCAGAGGGCTGGAGCACCTCTCCTATGAGGACAGGCTGAGAGAGTTGGGGCTGTTCAGCCCGGAAAAGAGAGGTCTCCAGGGAGACCTTACAGCTGCCTGCCAATAGCTGAAGGGGGCCTACAAGAAAGCTGAGGAGGGACTTTTTACAAGGGCAGGTAGTGATAGGATGAGGGGTAATGGCTTTAAATTGGAAGAGGGAAGAATTCGATTAGATATTAGAAAGAAATTCTTCACTGTGAGAGCGATGAGACACTGGAACAGGTTGCCCAAGAAAATTGTGGATGCCCCCTCCCTGGATGTGTTCAAGGCCAGGTTGGATGAGGCTTTGAGCAACCTGGTCTAGTGGAAGGTGTCCCTGCTCATGGCAGGGGGGCTGGAACTAGATGATCTTTAAGGTCCCTTCCAACCCAGACCATTCTATGATCTTCTGTACAGCCTCCCAGGAGGCAGCTGAAGTCACCCATCAGGTCTACCCTGAGCCTTCAGTCTGGATGCAGACCAGAGGCAGCTGACTCAGCCTGCCCTTGTGTGCCCAAGCCCCTCATCATCCCAAAGGCCCTGTGCTGCACCCACACCATGCTCACCAGTCTCTTCCCTTGACAGAGGAGACCAGGAGGGAACACAGGAGTCCAGATGCAGTCACCAAAGGGCCAAATAAAAGAGGAAGAAAGCATTTTTACTGGTGTTTTTTTGCTGGTTTACTGGTTGGGGTTTTTTGTTGTTGTCTATTGCCTACCCTTGAAAAGGACTCCTAATGGAATCAGCTAGAAGGAACCTTAAGGGTGAAATCCAGCACTACTTCTGTCAGAACTGCTTCTCCAAATGTATTTGGTATGCCTGGCAAGGTTTTGGTAGTGGGAGGGCTGTAGGAGTTGCTTCTGACGGATGCTGGAAGCTGTCACCATGTTGGACAGAGCCAGTTCCAGCCAGCTCCAAGACAAACCTACTACTGGCCAAATCTGAGCTGATCAGCAATGTTGGTAATGCCTCTGTGGTAATGTATTTAAGAAGGGGTAAAAACTGCTGCACAACAGCAGCTGAGAGAAAAGAGTGAGAATACGTGAGAGCACCAATTCTGCAGACACCAGGGTGAGTGAAGAAGGAGGGGGAGGAGGTGCTCCAGGCGCTGGAGCCGAGATTACCCTGTAGCCCACGGAGAAGAACATGGTGGCTGGGGTTGTCTCCCTGCAGCCTGTGGAGGACCCCACACTGGCACAGGTGGATGCCTGAAGGAGGCTGTGATCCCATGCAGAGCCCACACTGGAGCAGGCTCCTGGCAGGACCTGTGGCCCCATGGAGAGAGGAGCCCACACTGGAGCAGGTTTGCTGGCAGGACTTGTGACCCCATGGGGGACCCACGCTGGAGCAGTCCCTTCCTGAAGGACTGCACACCATGGAATGGACCCAGGCTGGAGCAGTTCATGAAGAACTGCAGGCCATGGGAAGAAGCCACATTGGAAAGTCCGTGGAGAACTGTCTCCCGTAAGAGGGACACCATGCCAGAGCAGGGCAGGAGTGTAAGGAGGGAGGAGTGGCAGAGACAATGCGTGTTTAACCGACTGCAACTCCTATTCTCCATCCCCCTGCGCTGCTCAGGGAGAGGAGGTAGAGAAATCAGGAGTGAAGTTGAGCCCAGGAAGAAGGGAGGGATGGGGGGAAGGTGTGTTAAGATTTGTTTTCATTTCTCATTATCCTACTCCAATTTGACTGGTAATAAGTTAAATTAATTTTCCTGAGTCAAGTCTATTTTGGCTGTGACAGTAATTGCTGAGTTATCTCCCTGTTGTTTTCTTGACCCACAGGCCTGTTGCCATATTTACTCCCTCTGTCCAGTTGAGGAGGAGTGATAGGGTAGTTTTGGTCAGCACTTGGTGGTCAGCCAAGGTTAAACCACCACACCAAAGCAAAAGCTGTCTCTCTAACTTCTCTGCTTGATCTGTTGCTTTTTGTTGTGCATTGCCATGGAGGGCCTGGCTTCTTGTTCTCAGACTGAAAAACTCCCACCTCCAGGCCCCAAGGACCTCAGTGACCCTCTGAGAGTCTTGTCCTGTCACCCTGGTGCAGAAGCCAGGAATGCTGTAATTGTCTATGTTGCGTTCACAGAATCCTTGTTTAAATAATTCATCTAGACAGTTTAGAAATGCCTTTCTGTGTCCCAGCTCTCTCTCTGCGGTTTGGAGTTATTAGTAACCCTTTGGAGGTGCATTGTGTCCCATCACCCTGCTTCCTATTGAAAATACCAACCAGTATCATACCTGGGGTTCATTAGATCTTGAGTTGTATCTGAGCAATTTGTCTAAAAGCAGTCTTTCTCTGCATCTACATTTTGAAGAGGAACATACCTTTCTATGATAGATCAAAGAAGCCTACATAAGTGTAAAGAATAATCTTCTCATTGTTTAAACTGTGAACTCTCGGCACCTTATACCATTTCTAAGTATATGCTTGTGTAGTCCCTGATTTTCTACGCTACCTCAATTCTTGTTTGGTTTTCTGTTACTACCATAATAATATTTAAAAGGTGACCTTCAGAAGAAAAGAGGGAAGGACCTTTTCTCCTTCTTTAGTTTTTAACTTTGTATGTGTAGAGAAGTATCCAAACTGATTTGGTGGGTAGAGTTTTTATTGATTTGGTTTTGGTGATTCCTTCCTTCCATGTTTTTATCCTCTCTGCTTTAGAAGGCTGTGTGGCTAATGGCAGACAGCTTGGTAGGATTCAGGTGCCTAGGAAAACAGGCTTGAGAAAGCATTTAAACAATATTTTTCAGAGAGCAAATAAAACTTCCAGTAAGAATGGACTTTCTCTTATTGACAGTTGAGTATATATATAAGCATAAGGGAAAACAGTCTATTCAAGACATTCTTCGTGCGTTTTAAACTAGCAAAGCAAGCCAACCAAAAGAGTCAAACACATTTATTTTTTTTTCCTTTTCAGGTCACCTTTGAGGGCTGTATAGATCAAGACAAGGATTTTTTCATTCTTTTAGGAAGCAAGTAGAGAAACGGTGGAATTTGCAAAGCTCAGGTGTGTGATGGATTTGTGTCAACCTGTGGTACCCCCCCTTTCAGTCTTCATTTGGCAGTCACTGTGGGCCTTATGCAGACTGCTCCAGTAGCTATAGGTTATCTTCTATATCTTGACACAAATACATCTTTCCCTTGCTGCGTGACTATTTTGAGAAAATATTGATTGCTACCACTTAAGAAGTTTTGAGGTACTCTCTTTTTCCTCTTCAGTTAGATTAAGTTGAGGGATCAACAGAGCATACAGAGATAAATACGTGCTTCCAGTATTTTTAAAAAAATCTTTTCTTCTTTCATGTGGAATTGGTTGGTGTGTGTTTTCAACATATGAATCCCAACCAGTGGCTATTGTTTTATGTCAATACCACGGGAAATGTTCATTTGGCAAAGCAAAGACATTGTACTGGGATTAAATAGAAATAAGTGGAAGTTAATCCAGCATTTGAACTTCTGGTTTACCTGACAGAATTAAAGGAGCAACCTCATTGCTCTCGACAGCTTCCTGAGGAGGGGAAGTAGAGAGAGAGATGCTGATCTCTTCTCCCTGGGATCCAGGATTAGGATGCATGGGAATGGTTCAAAGCTCCATCAGAGAGGTTCAGACTGGACATTAGGAAGCATTCATTTACCAAGAGCGTGGTTAAACACTGGAACAGGCTTCCTAGAGAGGTGGTCAATACCCCAGGCCTATCAGTGTTTAAGGGATTTTGAAAATGCCCTTGATAACATGAAGTGATCGGGCAGTTGAACTAGAGGATCACTCTAAATCCCTTCCAACTGAACTATTTATTCTGTTCTATTCTAAAGTAATAATCGAATCTTGATTACCTGCAGTTTGACCAGGTTTAGATTTTTTTCCCCTCTTACTAGGGGCACAAAGTAGCTTAGATACTGTCTTCCTGTCATGACACAGTCCTCAACCAATTAATCCCTTTCCTCCTCCTTGTTCTGCACTGATACTTCTGAGTCTAGACTGGATACGGGGAATGTGATGTTGTGTAGTTGAAATTACTCTGGTCAGCCTAGGCCCTGTGCTGTGAGATCCATATTTGAGTTTATTTGATGAGTTTGGATCCTGAAATGATGTACAGTTGTTTAGCTAGAGTACAAGATAGGCAGAGCTACAGTCATAGGTGCTGAGGGTGCAAAAGTCGCCTCTGGTTTTATTCAAATTCCTAGTGAGACTTCAGAATTCATTGCTTTCACTTTGCTGTTCTTGAGTCAGCAAGCAGTATGTAGCCAAGCCCAAACCTTTTCTTGGCTTTAGCTAGAATGCTGTGAAATTTTTTGAGCTCAGAGGGACATACAGAATGCTGGTGTGATTTTCAGCATGAAGAAGCCCTCTGACATTATCTGAGGCAAAGGAGTGTTGAAATTCAGCCTGATTTTCACCAAAGTTGCATAAAGTATCTGACTTTTAAATTGGCGCTGGTTCACAAATCTGCATGAAAAATGCCAGGCCTGAGAACCTTGGCCAATGATACTGCCAGTCCATGTCCCAGCTCTGTATTTTTATTTTGTGATCTGTGTGGTGGCCACATCACACACAGCCATGATGTGCAATGTGGGATGGGGGTAAAACACCAGCTCGTTCTTGCTTTTGATGAGAGATGAGTTTAATGCTTGCTATGTTTTGTTTCCTGGAGCAGCCTGCCTCTGGCTGCTTGGGTATAGAGAGTGAATGGTAGTTTCCTGTCTAGGCTATAGACTCATTTAATGATCTGCGCAAGTAGCTCCTAGTGTCACAGAATCACAGAATGTCAGGGGTTGGAAGGGACCTCGAAAGATCATCTAGTCCAATCCCCCTGCCGGAGTAGGAACACCTAGATGAGTTCACACAGGAAGGCGTCCAGGTGGGTCTTGAATGTCTCCAGAGAAGGAGACTCCACAACCTCCCTGGGCAGCCTGTTCCAGTGCTCTGTTACTCTCACCGTAAAGAAGTTCCTTCTCAAGTTTAAGCGGAACCTCCTGTGTTCCAGCTTACACCCATTGCCCCTTGTCTTATCATTGGACACCACTGTGAAGAGCCTGGCCCCATCCTCCTGACACTCACCCTTCATATATTTAAAAACATTAATGAGGTCACCCCTCAGTCTCCTCTTCTCCAAGGTAAAGAGGCCCAGCTCCCTCAGCCTTTCCTCATAAGGGAGATGTTCCACTCCCTTCATCATCTTGGTGGCTCTTCACTGGACTCTCAAGCAGTTCCCTGTCCTTCTTGAACTGTGGGGCCCAGAACTGGACACAATATTCCAGATGTGGCCTCACTAGGGCAGAGTAAAGCAGGAGGAGAACCTCTCTTGACCTACTGACTACACCCCTTCTAATACACCCCAGGATGCCATTGGCCTTCCTGGCCACGAGGGCACAGTGCTGGCTCATGGTCATCCTGCTGTCCACCAGGACTCCTAGATCCCTTTCCCCTACACTGCTCTCTAGGAGATCATTCCCCAACCTATACTGGAACCTGGGGTTGTTCCTGCCCAGGTGCAACACCCTACACTTGCCCTTATTATATTTCATTAAGTTTTTCCCCCTGTTATTTTTATACCTTCTATGAAATATTTATACTCACAAATAATCAGTTGGAAACTTGCAGTTTGAGTTTTAATACACCTACAACGCCCCATTCCAAGACTGGGACTATCAGCTGTTATTTCATGGGGAGTTACTGTAGTTCAGTTTGTGCGGTGCCTATTTCTGAACATGGTATTAACGTGAACCACGAGTGAAAAGTTACCAAAGGATTTTTGCCTGTAGTATAAATGTTATTAATATTTGGTTTTATTTAATAAGGAGCTAAACTTTTTTTTTCAATAGTATCAGTATATTTGTGAGTGGTTTATCTTTAGCCAAAATAAATATTGAGGATAAAGACATTTTTGTAGCTAGATACTTGAAGCATAAAAAATGAATCAGCTCGGGAGGTGTGAAAATAAGAGAGTTGTGTGATTTCAGTTAAAAAAGCAAAGTTTCAATGTTGGTATGTTTTTCCTTATCAAAAATTTGAAATTTCACAAAGCTTCTGTGAACTTCTGTAGTTTCTGGTGTAATTCTTCATAAGAGAGCAAAGTAGAGACAGAATAAATTACTTGCAACTCTAAGGAATGTGTTTGTATGAGCCGCTGTAGTGTTTTATTTCCACTGTGGTAGAGATTTCTCAGATTGTAAGGATGGATTCCTTGGCAGACTCGCCTAAGGGAGTCTAGCAGGTCTCATGCAAATAAAATCACCTTCATAATAATGGTTCAATTTCTTTTTCTCCCTCTGCCTTTTTGGGAGATTTATTTACCTTGGGGGCCATAAGTTGGCAGACTTTTGTTCTATACCCTTCTATAGCTGTTATAAATAAATTTTTGCCTTGGCTTAGGACATATTTAGTAAATAAATACCAACATTACTATCCAACAAATAATTTTTCACATTTATTTAGCCATGGTAGCTCAGTGTTAGTGGAATGATAAGTAGTCATTCAGGGAGTCTTCTTTTTCTGGAAGCATGAATGCTTTAATAGGGAGAAAGGAAGAGGTTTTTTCCTCAAAAGATTTTTTTTTTTCCATAGTACCTAGTTTGTTATTTTAAAGTAAATGTATACACGAAGATAGAAAAATATTTATTTCAAGGAAGTCCCAATACTGTTCTTTTACCTTGTGTGACAGGAGCATTTACATGGGGTTGCTTCAAATCAGATTGCAGCCTTGTGTAAGGTGCAGACAAAGATTTAAGCTAAATTTACACCAGAGAGTGTTTATTGCTGCTCTTCTGTAGATGCAACTTTCACTGACAAGAGAGTGCATAAACTTTGCTGGGAAGCATACTTTTGTGTCATTGTAGTTGCATCTATTCAAGATCTTTTGCTGTTAGTTTAAAAAGGGGAAGTGGGGTACAAATCAATGTTTCCCAAATGCTTTTTGCGGGGGTTAAATCTTCATCCTTATCTTAGAAAAAACGTGGCTATGTATGGAGCAATGGAAGGCCAGACAGTATAAGGTCTGGAGGGTCTCCTTCAAACAAGGGAGTTGAAAGGAGAATGAAATCCAGGGGTTTGGGCTGCTTTCCTCAGGGACACTTCAGTAACAGTTGAACCTGGGAACAAAAGGGTATTTTCCTTACAAACCACTGCTTTGTGGCTTTGGGTTTAGAGATTTTCTCTCTGGAAGAGTGAAACTTCCCTGGCACTACTGATGCATTTGTAAGTCAAGCTTTCCCACATGAGAGAAGTTAAGTTGGCAAAAGTGCAAGTAAACACTTCCACAAATGTGTATAAGTTTAGCAAATAAATATGGCAATATTTTCTTTTAATATATTTTTATCTGTTAAATTTTACTATAATTATATTGTGTCAACAAAATCTTTAAATGGAGCTGCCTTTGAACATGGATTTTCTTTTTATAGCACTGGTTGGACCATTCGAAGTTCATTAAGAAGCAAATAAAAAGTAAGTACCATGTCTCTGCCTGTTTATTTTGTTACTTGCTTAAGAATTTGAACTTAGAGTATTTGAACATGATTGAGAATGTTTAAATATAGCCTTCAATGGAATAAATATTTTTTAGGAAATATATTTAATTTAATGGCTAATTGGATGACTATACCATGTCTAAATGCAAGAGAACTTACAAGCAACAGACCAGCCTTCAGCAGCCCTCATTAAACATGTGCTGTTTGTCTGAAGCAGAGCAGGTTGCCAAGTAATTTTGGTCTGATCTGTGAAATCAGGTTGCCTGGACACAGATCACAGTTTCTATCACTGCTTCTGATCCAGAACAGATTTCCTGGTTGTTTTTGGTTTGTTGTTTGAGGTTTTTTTTTGGCTTGGTTTGTGGTTTGTTTTTTTTTTGTTTTGTTTTTTTCAAAGAGTAAATGGAAAATATTTCATTGTGTAATGGTTAACCTGTTTTTTGTATTTGAGAAATAAAACTAGCAGAAGAAATACCAGCTGTTTCATCAAAGGGAGTGTTGGGTGGAGGGGCTATGTTTGGCCACTGAGTTTTTGTGGAAGTTGGCTCAGGCAGGCTTATAAATTGGCTAATAATCTGGTTGCAGGCTTGGGTACAGTCCAGCACTGGCACTAATGTGCTTTGTTAATATACTGCAGTTGGCAACAGCCGTAGGCCAACTGATAATATTGCTTCTGTGAAATTAAAATACAGCGTTTTGCAAGGAAATTGTTGATCCCCTTGCAGGACCACACAGAGATGTGTCTTGATTGCTTCAGTGGTGCTTTGCCTCTTTTTCTGATAAGTATCCAAATATCTAGATGATTTTTTGTAAATGGTGGAGGAGTTCTTTTTCTAAGGCCTTTAGGGCAGTTTGCCTTCACCCCACGGTGTCAGTCTGTTAGAATAGATGGTAAAGGCGGCTGCTGTGGGTAAGGTTTTGGTGATTTGTTTTCTTTCACCTTTTCGTCACATCACAGACTGCTTTACCTGCAGTGACTTAAGTGATTTGCAGGTGCACTCTCTGTGATAGCTTCATCCTTTTCTTGATCTGTCTTAAAATGTGAAAAATCAATGATTCTGTAACACCTTCAACCAGTTGAGTTGCACTGTTTTGTCTGTGTTTAATCTGTGAAGTACTGGTTTTAAAAAGAAATTGGTCAACCCCTGCCCTGAGGAATACCGAAGAGGGAAGGAATTTGAGTGTTGTGAAGGACTGTCTCACAACAGGATACTTTTCTTTACCTTGCATTCAGCAGGTGCTTTAAGAAGAGTTCCTCTTTCATTATGGATGTTGCTCACTGCTCCTTTTTTCCCAGCAGTGGGCAGGTAAGAGTCCTTATCTTGCTGGTGCAGACCTCACCAGTGGTGCCTGTCAGCTTAGGGTTCTAAACCTGTCTTCTAGGAGCTAGTTTGTTTAAGACAAGGTTGAAGCTCTAATATTAGAGTATTGTCTGCATATCACTTAGTAGAATGGATCATTAATAGGCACGTATATACTGTATTGATGTGGTGTTACAGAAAACCTTAGAAAGGTGTGAAAAAGTGTCATTTTTCCAGCACTTAATATACCAGCAGGCTGTTGGTCTGGAAGGTGAGGCTTAGGCAGATGAGGGTGCATTG
Source organism: Caprimulgus europaeus (assembly GCA_907165065.1). Next base: position 69,403,668 of record OU015525.1, read on the forward strand.
ATCAGAGTCTCATGGTAGCTGGGTAACGTTTTATTGTCTGTGTTACATAGAAAGTCAGACCTAGCATTCACCTTCTGGCATTAGAAAACAACAATTCTTGCAACTCCACTTCATGGAATTTGTTACATTTCTGTGTTCATGGGTGCCTCCCAGAGTCTTCTCCAGCACTTCTCACCTTATTTATCTGTTCTCACTCATGTGTATTAATCGAAAGCTGATCGATCAGGTGGGGGCTTTTTTGGAGTTCCATCTCCTCTTGCCTCCAGCAACAGACAGTGTACCTGGAACTTGCTGTCATTCACAGTGTGCTGCAGAGCACAAGTCTTTGAACAAAAATGTGTTTGCCAAATGGACTGTTGCTTGGTTAACCTAATGATTAGAGTACCATAAAGTATGGTAATAATCTATGGGTTTTTTGCATGCATTTTTTAATTTAAAAACATGAAATATTTGCTTCTTTGAAGAATTTGAAAACACATACTTCATTTTGGGTTTCTTGGGTTGTGGGGTAGTGGCTGTTGTTCTGCCTTAGCAGAACCACAACGAATATAAACTTTTTTTTTACCCATTTAAAATCTCTGCATATACAGTTGGACCTCCGTACACATTGCATTTTCGAATTAAGTACTATTCATCAGAACCGAACAACCTTCACGAGGAGTTTACAAGGTAGGAACTATGCACGTTAACTGGGTGACTGGCAGAGGGATAAATAAGGTATCTAAGGTACATGGGGGTGCTGTAAGCCATTGATTTGAGCTTTCTTACCAAGAGTGATCATTTTGTCTGAGTTCTTAGGTGTTTCCCTACTGTCAGAGAAATGCCATCTTTTTAAGTTGCTGCCAAAAACCACGCATGTGCCTCTCCAAGTGTTTTAGTCTGTGGGACATGCTGTGTTCTGGTGCTTTGAAGCTAGCAAAGAAAGGCAGTTTTGGGTGGGGAGAGGTGCAGCTGGGAGACGGCTGCTCTTTACACCAGTGACAGCACCATACCTCTGAGAGGATTTTCCATCATGTCCTGCTAAAGTGCCAGTGCTCTACTTTGTCCCCCTTGCTCTGAGACTTGGGGTGATTTAGCAATGGTACAAAAGCCACAGAATTGTGGGAATAGACAGATTGGGCTCTTAGTTAACTGTTGGTTGACTGAATCTCTTCCACTTCCCCCCGAGTTCTCTGTGGTGCAAAAGGTTGTAAAGATTGCATTGTATAAAGTCACCTTAGAACACCTGGAGCTCTTCTGTTTCAATGTGGTGGGCTGTTTTCTGGGCTGTGAGGACTGTACCTTGCTGGATTCATAGCACGCTGGTGTAATCTAGAGGATATTCTGAACAATGGGAAAGGAGCAGCTGGAAGAAGAGGGTCTACTTATCTTCTGTATCTGCCAATTTTGTGTCGTCTTTGTATAGTAATCATCTATCCTAATAGGTTTTTTGGGTTTTAGTTTTTGTTGTGGTTTTTTTTGTTCTGTTTCTCACTGTAGGACACTTCCTGTGTCTTTTAATTTGCTTGGCAATAATCAGTGTATTCCCAATCAGGATAAGGTGTTTAGAGGTTTTTGATTGTTGTAGTTCATGTGCATGTGTTGTTTACAATTAACCTTATGCCTGAGGGTATGTTTATTGTCCCCTTTTCTGTCTGCTGTGTTGACCATGTATTTTTTTTCAGTGCCTGAGACAATATCAAAGAGCTAATTGTCACCACCTTATGATACTGACATGGAGTCTTTAATATCCATTATCGATTTAGTGCAGCAGTGTTAATTCTATAAAAGGATATATTTCTATCAAAGTATAATTAACCTATAAAACTCCCTGCCATTTATGTAATTAAGTATAAGATCTTAGAGAATACAAATACCTGGATGACTTTTTGGCACCTTTAATAAGAAAATACAGTTAAATTAGTAGGAATAATATGGATTTTCTGAAAATTTATGTAAGTCTTCATATATCAGGGTGCATGTCTGACAAGTATTACATTTCCCCTGTGGTCAAATTATTCCATTACTGTCTACCACAAGATTTCTTGCTTAATCCTCTGAAGTGTATGATCCTAGTCATTGCAACATGTGAGTTTCTGAGCTATGTGATCACTCCTGTGATCGAGTAAGACATTTCCTCTGAAAGTATTAACCTCTGATGCTTTGTAATCTAATTATCGCTGAAAGGTGACATTTCAGAAGACTATTTTAATAGAAAAACACTGTAGTCAGCTAAATTTTCAGTGTTATGAACAATTTTTTTTTTAACTATAAGCTTGACAGAAAACCACTGTGAAACTATGGAAGAAAAATTAAAATGAGCTGTTAATTGATTTTACAGTGAACAAATAGTTGCATTTTTCTTTTTTATTGGGGAAAGTTATTTTGAATGTTCCTGGGTTTTTAAGAATCTTTATGCTGGCTGGATTGTATTTTCCGTATAACATGTTGAGCTAAAAGTGAAGATTAACAACTATATATTCAGAATTATTCTAACGGAAATGGAATGTAAGTAAGAGGGGGAAGAAAAATGATCATTAACAGTAACCATGAACTGACCTGGTTGTGGGGGGTGTTAGAAATTCCTTGTTGAAGACCTGTTTTCTAGTAGACTCCTGTTTCTAGTGAAGCTGTAAACATCACATCTCCTAATTAGCAGAGTAACGGGGCAGTGTTGAAACCCTTCACTCATTCTGTTTCCAGTGTAAAAACACAGTTGAAATCCAGTGCATTTTGGGAGATGCCTTCTGTCACTTTTATGGGACATGATTATTTACTTTAGTTAGAAAAACAACAGAGGAATGTGTCTGTACAAATGTGTTGTGGAGAATTTTCTAAGGTATTTTGCTGATTTTGAGTATTCACAATGGAGGTGCTGATGCTCGTCAGTCTGCATGCAGAAAAGGAGCAGGAGTAAACTATACCAGCCAGAGCAGAGCTGCAGCTGCCTGACACTGATAGAGGCACTGCCCAGATTTTTCTTGCAAATTTAGAAGAGTTCATGGGATTGTGAATCATCAGGGGAAAACAATAAGAACAGGAAATATATTTGTCTACCCTTATTCTATGCATGCAAATACCCAGGTTTGATTGGCAAGTCGGGTATTAGCCAAGTATGTGAATCAGAGATGTGACACAGGGCTAACGTGGATACATCTGATTCTGCTTTAGTGTCTCAAGAGAAGTATTTTTAACCTTCTTTTTCATTTCTGTTCTTCCATCTAATTCCAACTATTCATCCTTCACCATGTTCACAGCACATCCTCTGTGATGAAAACCACTTTGTCTTTCCAGCATCAATTGTAAAGACAGATTTACATTCACGTTTACTGGGTTGACTCCCAATAATGCTTCATGCTTTCTTCTCTTGAGTCGCTCATCATTGCAAGCCTCACCCTGCAGTGTCCAGAGCGGTGCAGAGCCTGCCTATGCCATCCTGTCCTCTGCAGAGCTCTTGCGTGGCCTGGAGCACTTCTGTGTCCTTCTAACCCCAGCTCTGAATGGCCATAGAACATGAAGCATGCCTAGAACTGAAAATTAGCAAGAGTTTAAAATACTACTGCAGTTTGAAGGTTGTAAATTCCTACTTAGCCCCCTAACTAAACGTTTGGGCTCTGTGGAATTCAGATTGCTTTTATTGAGACTTTTTCTCTATTTTAAGTGACAATTTAGTCCGAGCTTTTCCTTTTGCCCACTTTGGACTTTTCAGTTTTGTATTTCTGTTTGAGAGAATAGTCCTGAAGTCCTCATGGCTTTTTGTATGTTTTTGTCTCTACATCCTATAGTTCAATTCTTGCTTGAGTTGGGCAGGACCTGGTTGAGGAGAACATTGGAGTGTCAGTAACACTTAGGTTGGTGTGGTGTCTGTTCAGATAGAGCACATCCCTAAACAGCAAGACTTTGGTCAGTGTCCTGAACACAACTAGTAGGTGAAAAATGTTCTCTTCTTTTTGATTTTAGTGAAAGCTATGGGAACTTTGAAGGTTGCATGGTATATCTGAGTGATCCCAAAGGGGTTTTTTTTTTTTTGTTTTTTTGGGTTTTTTTTAAGAGCAAGTTAATTAAAATGTTGTGGCTACTCAATGAATTTGGATGTTTTTCCAGCCATTGGGGCTAGAAAGGTGATATTATATATACTTTTGACTTTCCGATTTTTTATTTGTCAGGTACCTGTTTGTATTACAGCTCCGGCAAGACATTCTGTCAGGGAAGTAAGTACCTCTTTGCTCTTGAAGCTGTCATTTAAAATATAATAGTTAATCTCTTAGTAATTTAAAATTTTACTTTTAACTGTGTGATCTTTTTAATTCTTTATGGTATTTGTGCAAAGATTATAAACACGATTTACAGTTCCGCATGCGTTTTTTTTCCTTTAGAATACAGAGATCTATGGCTTTGTGTGCATCATGACTATGTTATTGACAAATAAAATGGGTAAAGACCTTTGATGGATTGACCAGGTGATGGAAATGTATAAAGAGAGCAAAGACTGTCCTCTGATTTTTATGACTTGAAAATGTAACATGGACTTGCCATATTTTTCAGTATGGTAGGTAAAATAGAGGAGGAAAAGATGATGAATTGCAACATTTTATGTACAGGTCAACCCTGCAAAAATATTATGTGTGTTTATAGTTTCACCTTGGCCAATAAATTCACACCTGCTATTTTTTTTTTTTATAATTACAGAAACAAAACATCCTAAACCATGTGTTCCAAAATACTGTGTTGGAGCAAAAATGGTTTCTTAGTCAATTTAGTGTGTCTCTATTACTTCAAGCTTGTTTTGTGGTGGAGAGTATCATGTTTAGTGCTAATTACAATGTACGAAATCAGGAAATAATCATATGCAAGTAAAAATTAATTGTAGATGTTTCTGATCATTAATACCTTGTGGTTTAAGAGATCTTGTGGAAGTTAATGTTTCTATTTTACATATCAAACTACTTTTTAGCTTTACTACAAGAAGAACTCACTGAGAAAGAAGACATTATTTTTATAGTTTTTTCTTTCTTTTTAAGACTGAAATGCCCGTATGAAACTGCTGTTGAGCTAGCAGCTCTGTGTCTTCAAGGTACGCAGTCTTTTGAAAGTTCTTTGTCTTAATGTATTAAAAAAAACCTCGCCTACTAGTTCCTTTTCATGCTTTGTTACTAATAGTTTCTCATTGATCATATATAAATGCCATTCCTTTACCTGAGGAGAATTTAAGGGAGGTTACTTCCCTGCCTTCCCTCCTTTCATAACTTCTGAACTCCATGAGCCAACGCTGGCACACTTCCAAGGGGAAGGATCCTCAAAGGCGCGTGGATAGACAAAGGTTTCATGGAAGCCATGATCTGACTAGGGAAGAAAGACCCCAAGTAGTTCCCACTGAGGGAGAAGCTGTGTTGTGTGTGTGCACTGTTAGCTGAGGAGCCGGCTGGCCCGGCGGCACACGCCTTGCGGCGGGCAGGTCCCTGCGGGTGCAGCTGTGAACAGGGGCTGCCGGCTGCCTGGGCAGTGCCTGGGAGCGTGAGCCGCCGGGGGGTGTGAGACAGGAGATGGTGGCAGGGACTGGAGAGAAGAGAATTATATGGAAAGGTAAGAGCTAAGATTAATTCTGTGTCAGAAGCAAGGGTTACAAGATTTTAAAAATTCTAGGACGCTAGGCTTCATTAATCTATTGTAGGAAAAAGTTGTGTTTTTTTTTTTTTATTGCTGCAAGCATGCTAATATAAATATACATTCAATTTCAGGCAGTTTGTTTTGTCCATAAAGAGGAAACTTGTGTAATGAAGCTCAAATTAAGTTCACTTTTTCTAAAAGTAAGTGCAGTGATCTGGATCATTCTAGGAATACCAGCAGCAAAATGTATCAAAATGAAAAATACTCTTCTTGTTCTGCTGGTGGTTGGCAATGGTACACGGAGTGCTTAGGCAAAGTCTCTTAGTTTAATGCAGGAAAGGAGGTGACTCAGTGGTTCTAGATGGACTTGACAGTCAAAACTGGGAGTTCAATTCCAAATACCAATCTTAAGGCAGTGGGTTATTTCTCAGTTTCCATCTGCACCAGTCTGGCACAGATTGTTAGGTGTGCAAAGAACTGCTGCAGGCAAACTCCGTTTGTCTTTGTGAGATGGAGAAAATCTGGAGCCTGGGTTGGATTTGTTGTTTCCATTTTCACAGATGAAAACACCAGTACCCTCACCCCTGGCTTAACCTGGGAGAACCAACAAAGCATAATAGGTGGTTGCCTCAACATTTTGGGTAGTAATTAAAACCTGTGACTACTATGTAAATGTAATACAATAGCTATCCATCATGTTTCTGTCTCCAACTAGGTACTAAAACTAACACTTCTTGACACTGTCTGTGAGAACATACTTAAATTGTAGTAGCATTTTTATACTTTTCTGCTGTCTTTTTTTCAGTTTCAGTTTTCTGCTACTTTGACATTGCAATAAGTTTCTCCAAAATTATTTCCTTACTGCAACTGATTGATTTATCTTTGCTGGCATATGCTATAATTATAATTCTGCTGTCCTTCTACCCTGTGCGGAGAGCTGATGAGGCTGTCACTACCTCTTACTGTCAAGACCTATTTCTTAGAGATCAAAATGATGACATTGTTTATTTGCCTGAAAGTGAATAAATAGTGAGTGCAGGTATTGAGAAATAAGGGTGATATTTTTCTTGTACTTCTGCCCTAGCTTCTCTGTGTATCTTTTGTCCTATGTGCTCATGATTCTTATCCTTACACATCCTCTTTACAGCACAGTCAAGCCTTCAATCCCTGCCTTCTCTCTCAGTTAACTAGTAGAGAAATCTCTCATGTTTTTCCTAGATGGTTGTCAACCCATCAAACTTGAGTTTCTTTCTTACTTTCTCCCTGAAATCCTCCTTGCAAATGTGTTTGTTGTGGCTCTCTTATGTACTGGTGACTGGACTGCCAGTAATTCATAGCAACTTCTGTGTCAAATAAGCTTCTAACTTGGACAAAACAGCAGCAAAGCTGAGATATCTCTGTTAAAGAAAAAGACATATGGATAAGAATGCTGTAACTCACCATGGAAGATTACTGTTGAAGAGAAAAAAATGTGTGTGAGGCAGTAGATAGAAATTAAGATCAGTGAATTCTGTTCAATATCCTCAGGAATGCTAAATTTTTGAGTAAAGCTCAAGTGCTCAAAACCACCCAGTAGGTATATCAGTCAACAGATTGCATTTTGAATGTAACTTCTGTGTTCTAATGTATCCTGCTAGGTATTTATGAAGGCTGGGAGTGAATGAAATTTTTGCAACAGTTTGTGTAAATCTGCCCTGAAGCAATAAAACTGTTTTCTTCAAGGGATTTCATTCCGCTCTATGCCTTTTTAATTTTTTTAGTAGTAGTAATAATAGTAGTCAAGAAACACTGACTGGCAAAGGACTGGTTTGGAATCATATCATATATCAGGCGATGCGTGGTATTGCTGAACCGTGTATTTGCCACTGATGTTTGTCTCACGGTCCCAAGGCAGGGATATTGCAGACGTTTTGTATAGCTGAGAGGTTCCAGGAGCAAAGCACGTCGCAGGCACAAGACAGTTAAGGGTGTGAGTCACTGAGATGCTCAGCACGTGCATCTCCTCCTGAGCTCAGTAGAGTTTGAAAGTGTTCTGCTCCTAGAAAAGAAGGCACCAGGCCTTAAGTAAATAACAACTGAGCAAAACCAGGAAAAAGTGATAACCTCAATTGTGTTAATGCTTCAGCATTTCTTTCCTTAAAAATTACTCAATCTGAATATTGCACCACCACTGTGGTTTTGAAAAAAAACCCCACAACTTTATCACTTGTTTCTTGAGACTGGGTATTGTTTTCATGTTTTGACATGAACAATAATGTAACAAAGCATGCGATAGAATGGGAAGTGTTTTGGAATGAAAGATAGGACCTCCTTGCAATGAGAGGAAGTTTCAAAGTAACCTCTTCTGAAACAGTAGTGCATTGATTTTTGTTTTTAATAGAAACTTTATTTCCTTTAAATGCTTTAAAATCCAGAGAAGCAGCTTTAGTTAAGCAGGTTTAGTCTTAACATTCTTGAAGGTCAGAATTCTGTACCATAATCTTACAGTGCTCCTGCAAATTCATTTGTCTGACTTTTGCTTTAAAAACTGATTTGAGTGTAGGGGTGGGGGGTTAATTCACAACATCAGCACAAATGTATTCTTCTACAGCATAGTTAGAAACTTGCAAACTGTCATTGTCTTTGTGGAGATTATGGAATTAAATGTTTCTGATCATCCTATGATCTTTGTTTTTAACTTTTCAACTAATTGATTGCAGCTGAGCTGGGAGAGTGTGAGCACCCAGAGCATACACCAGAACTCGTGTCTGAATTCAGGTTTGCGCCAAACCAGACCGAAGCAATGGAATTTGATATTTTTCAGAAATGGAAGGAGTGCAGGTAGGGTACCTCTGCGGGAGCGGTGTCTCTAGCAGCAGGAGGTTTTCTTCTTTTCCAAAGTCTAGAGTGCCTAGAAGAACCTCTTCAACAGATGTAAAACAGTGATTAAGTTTGTCAGCTGAGAAGTATTGTAGATAGACTTTGAGCCTTTCCCCTTCTTAGAAATGGCAACCAGTAATTTAGGGAAGATTGGTGGGGTGAGTTTTCTTTTTTTTGTTTGTTTGGTTTTCTTTAGGCAATTTTTTTCTTTAGAACAGCTTAAGCAGTCTGATCTTTTTTCTGTTTATGTTGGAAATAATTCTGTTTTTCTCTCTTTCTCTCATGCATGCACACCAAGTTTTGTGTTCTGTTCAGGGTAGTACAAATGCTTTTTCCTGTCTTTTTGTTAGTAAATATGGTAAAGTTTGTCATTAAGATTGAGAGCCCAAAGAAAAGAGATAGAGGAACAAACTTTAAAACATTTAAAATGGACATAAATTTCATATGGTAAAGTAATAAATATATTTTATGTTCTTAGGGGAAAGAGCCCAGCGCAGGCTGAATTATGCTACTTGAATAAAGCTAAATGGCTAGAAATGTATGGTGTAGATATGCATGTAGTTAAGGTAAGATCCATGTTATACTTTATTTTATTAATGAGGGATCAGAACACTGAATGAAGATGCTGTCTCAGGCAAAACAGTCTCGACTAAGGGAATTTCACTTAATATAATATACTGACAATTAACATAAACATTTAATTACTGATTTGGGTACTAACAAAAAAAAGACAACAAAAAACAAACACAGAAACACCTTTCCTCCCCCTTCCCCAGCTCAACTTCAGTCCAACACCTCTGCTCCCCTCTTCCTAGTGTCAGCTCACTGCAGGTTACACTGAGTCCCTTCCAAGGCAGCCCAAAAGGTTGGAGTCATCTGCACAACAGTTTTTGTGCTTCTTCCTGCTTCTCACTCATTTTCCTCTGCTGACCTGTGCTTCTTACTGCTCCTCTGCTGCTGCATGGGTCACCTGTAGACCATTGTCCCTCAGGGCCATCTCTGCCCTGGCAGAGGTTTACTGTGGGTTGCAGTCCCTCAGGACTGTCCCTGCCCCAGTGTGAGGTACCCATGGGCCATGGCCTCTCTTGTCCCTGCTCTGGTGTGGGTCAGTCCCTCAGGGTGTCCGTGTTGTGGTGTGGGTTGCCCCTGGGCCATGGTCCCTCAGATGTACCTCTGCCTGCAGGGAGAGGCTCGTCCCAGGATTGCATCTCCAGCCATGTCCCCCACAGTGTCCCTTTCCACATGCCTTTTCCCACATCCCTCAAATTTTTCCTTTTGTCTCTCCTTCCCCTGGCAGCTACTACTTGCTCTTAAACACAAGTGAGCCAAGGTGTGGGTTCCCCTGGCTGCAGTCTTGGTGCGGGGCCGTTTCCATCAGAGCCGTCTGGGGCAGCACACAGGCACCTCCCATGCAGGGCAGTCTGCAGCCCCCTGTTGCCAAAACCTGATAGTTTGCACCCAATACCAATGCATATTCTTCTGCTCTGTAACGTTAAAAAATCTGCAAACCTTATTGCTTAGTTTGAAACCAATGGATTTTGACATAGTACTGTAGTAAGATTTACACTACTGATGGCATATTGATTATTGATTCTGTGCTTGCTTACAGGGAAGAGATGGTTGTGAATATGCTCTTGGACTGACACCAACAGGCATATTGATTTTTGAAGGAGCCAACAAAATAGGCTTATTCTTTTGGTAATCTGTTTTTGTGCTATATTCCTTTCAGTTAAAATGCTGAAATCTTTCTCCTTTACATAATGGGGTCTTTCCTGTATTTTGTAATGTATATTGACTCTACAGAGTTAAATCTGAAGGTAAATTGGCCTGGTTAGAAGTACCACTCTGAAGTGTTTGTTGAAAAACAGTCGCATTTCCAGGAAATCATACTTTTATTATGATTCCTGAAGTGTTCCAGGATTGCAGATCACTCAAACATTTTGGAGGATTCTCCTAGATTACAAAATGCTATTTTTCTGTTCATTTTCTTTTTTGCTTCTTGTGTTTAGGCCTAAAATCACAAAAATGGACTTTAAAAAGAGCAAACTGACACTTGTGGTTGTAGAAGATGACGAACAGGTAACTTTTTTCCCTTACTTGAGCCTGATCCAACAGTGTGGTGTGTGCTCAGGCCGGCAAGAACACAAGGGAGGCTCAGCACACTGTTGGCCCAGGCTGTATTTCTCCTACCAAGGACAGTAACTAATACCATGCATGCCAACTTCCAAAGCTTTTGTTTCTGCATTTAGGGCAGAGAGCAAGAGCACACATTTGTTTTCCGGTTAGACAGTGCCAAAACGTGCAAACATTTGTGGAAGTGTGCAGTGGAGCACCATGCTTTCTTCAGATTGCGAGCCCCAGCAAATAGCAAATCTAGTAGATCCGACTTCATAAGGCTGGGATCACGCTTCAGATTCAGGTATTTAGCAAAGTAACATCAATATATTTGTGTTTATGCACAGGAGCAGGTACAGCATCCAGTAAAAGGCATTAGTTAACTTTTGTTTATTTCTGTGTTCTAAGTGGGCGGACAGAGTATCAGGCAACACATGGGACAAGGTTACGCAGAACTAGCACGTTTGAAAGAAGGCCCAGCAAGCGATATCCTTCTCGAAGGCATTCAACTTTCAAGGGTGAGTGTTTGTATATGCGTTCGCTTGAACTGGTCATGTGGGTGTCCTGTTAACTCATATAAATGTCATGTTACAACTATAAAATCTGTACCACAGTATCTAAAGAAAAACATGTCAGACCACCTAGAAAATCAGAACGTACATGTTGGGTTTTTCTTCCTCCAAAGTCAGCATCTGTGGTTTGTATCTACTGTGCTTAATCTCTGTCTTCACTTAATTCTTCCATCCCCCACCTATGGATAAGGAGGTACCTATGGTTTCTTTTGTTGCTTAGATGAGGAGGGAAGAAAAGTTGCATCAAACTCAAAGAGGGAAAGCATGTAACTTTTTCTTTGAAAAAGTGCATTTGTCATGTAGAATGAAGCAGTGTCCAAAAGCCTCGTTGACTTGCTTATCTAGCCAGACAGTTTTAGGGTTATTGCACAGACTCATTATGCAGTTGTTGCTGTTTTGCTGACTGTAATGGTGTGTTGTTCACTTATCCAGACTCTGACCTTAAGCAGCTTTCTCCAGGAGTTGAAATGGGTTGAATTTGAATGGAATGACAAGGATTTCCCTTGTGGTTTTGTCATTTGTCCTTCAAAACTTAAGCCGAGATTTTTATTCCTTGTAGAAAAACCTAGGAAGGAGCACTGTGAGACAACTCCCTCTAAATTATCTATTAATTGAGGCTGGAGGTGTAGTTGCTGTGTGGAGCAGGGTGAGCTGACGTTCCCTTAGGATGTCTTTGCACTCCTTTGCATTCCTAGAATATGAACCTCAGTTCCATGAAAAGTCCCAGTGGTATTACGGGAGTGCTTTTACTTCTCCTGTACAATGTGGGGAAAAGGGTAGCAAGCATGCATGCTTTTTAGAGGCTGCAACCCCCCGCCCCTTCTGTAGTACATGTCATTTTTTTACGGCAATGCAAATTTATTAAATTTCTGAGGCACTGTTTTGTGATACATGAGAGTCAATTATATGGCAAGTGTATGTGATTTCCTAAGTGGAATAATAGATTATTTTAATTTTATTTTTAGAATAACCGGATCCTTCAAGCCTGCAGGTTATGCCTTCGGTCTCAGTGCTTTCTTAAGCATTTAAGCATTAAACATTTACTTAATGTCTGTGGGATGGGAGAAGAGAGAAAGTGTGGCTTATGCTCAGTTTACTTCTCTGTGCATAGCAGCCAAGCAGACCTTCTGTCATACCCAGGTGATCTCCCTCCAGAGAGCTCAACAGCATGTTTGTTGAGTTAAGGCAAAAACTCCCTTTAGATTATTGGTTTTTTACGCATCTCTTGGCCATTAAGGCCTGTACCTAGTTGCAGCCCACAAGTGTTGGATTCTGCCCTGTTGGATTCAAAGAGAAGTCAGTCTCTTTGAGACTTCTACAGTCTCTACATTCTTCTCATTAAGTTTGTCATCCACTTTCTGCATTCAGTAGTGACTTGATTTTCAGCTGTATCACTCAGAAATTTTTCAATGCTATTGAAAAATACGCTGGTTGTCAAGAAAAAGAAATCATACTTCCCAGTTATTCAGCTGCCTTCTTCACCATTCCTTCCAGCCTGACCAAAGCACAAGCTAAGACCTTGTTGGCTCAGGATTGCTTAGTGCCTTCCCACATTCCCAACTGATGAGCATTTTTGGCTACTCTGGTTTCTGTAAGATGCAAAACTGTTGAGGGGTAGCTTCTGATTTCTGAGGAACTCACTGGTATTGACATGGTAGCTACAGCCAGGTGAGAAAAGTAGTGCTCTGGCTGTGCAGAACTCATTCTGTTCTTTCTGTTGTGACATTTGGGAAGAATATTCATCTGCTGTCGTCTTTGATGGACTTTGACTCTTGCAGAGACAGAAGGAGGTCCGTGTCTGCCTCATACTTTATGTACTCACACAGGAGTGCTAGAAAGCACAAGGCTGCACTTGCGATTCTGATGCGTTAGGGCAAATGTGTCTGTATGAGGATTCACTTAAACTGTAGTGTAACATCCCAGTCACAATAGCTGCAAAATGACTGATATTTTGTGTGTCCTAAGGTTTTTTTATTTCTTTCTTTTTAAGCAAACAATCCTGTGAAAGCTGCACAACTGTGGTAAGTGACTGCCCAAGTTCTCTCTACCTCTCAGTTGCTGTTGTCAGGCAGATAGGATTCTGAAGACCATTTCTGCATTAGGATTTGTCGAAACAAATTCTCGCTAACTTATCTAGCATTATTTGTTCCTGTTCCATAAATGTAAAATGAAGAAAAAAAATTTTGCACCCCTCTTTCTTGTACCCTAATTGCTCTGGTGTATATCTTGAATAAATATTGATGTCCTTAAGAATATGATTTTTACTTCACTGTTATACTTCCCTGAAGAGTAGAAACCTGAACTATAGGAAATTGTGACATAGATGTATTGATTACATAAAAGCTATTTTTTTTCTCCCTTAGTGCTAAAAATACTCCTGAAGTCCATAACTACCAGGTAAGAGCATAACAGTTGTTGAAGATTAATATTTTCGTTTTCTTATTTAGTGAAAAGTATTTTTGCTGTCTACAATTAGTACAGCTGGTTTTGCTCCCCTTTCCTTACTCAGAGGTGAGATTCTCTGGGGTGGTTCAGAAATAAGCAGCATCACATCGGGACTTAAGGGGAAAGTGGAGGAACTCTTCTCTCTTTCTTCCTCTGTGTTCTTGGATGCTCTACAAGCTGAATACACTCAATTTTCCACCCTCTTTCCCTTCCCATCACTTTCAGTGAAAACACAGGTTAAAACCTTTGGGACTGTGGATATGATGGACCCCAGGAGACTGCTCTGTGAGCAACGCTTTTGTCTAGAGCAGCCTCCCACACTGGATGATCCATGACAACAAGTTCAAAGTTGCAATTATCTTCCCCATCACAACACTTAAGGAGTTCATTGCTGGTCAATTTTTTTATTATTATTTTTGGGGTTTTGTTTGGTTTTTTAAACAAGCTCCTGTATACACTGCAAGGAAAAACTTTACGCAGTTTTCATCTGGGATACTAGCAGTCAGTGCTACTGAAAAACCAAGCTCTGCTCTCATCCAAATTGAGTGTGTGTGTGACAGCTTAGTCTTAACACTTGCTTTTTTTAAAAGCCTTACAAGTGATTTTGTTTCACTGTTTCTCCTCAAGATCTCATGGATATCAGAGAGAAATGCTGACACCAAAGATAGGTGACCTCCTGAAGACTGCTATTATTATAGTAACCTTTCTCAGTCTCCACCTTTGATTAAAGCTGACAGTCATTTGATGTGCTTTCTGTGAGTCGCGCTGGATGTGCCAGGTTGTCTCTCAAACAGAAAAGCAATTTTCTTTGCCTTTTCCCATGAGAGTGTCCTAAGGAGCAAGCTCTTCACCAAGAGATCTCATATATATATATGCTAAATGATATGGGAGAAAGGCTGAAACAGCGGAGTTTCTAGGGCTCACAGAGAGCACGTTCCTCTTGGCCCCAGAAAAATAAAAAGTTAAAATTAATGGGGAGTTTTTATATTATTTCATTAACTGGGTTCAATGTTTTCACTTGCAGGCACAGTATCATCCTAGTATACATCCTGCTCAGCCACACTGGCATCCGCATACACCTGTGAATGTAAGGTAAGCAGCCTTCACTGTGTGAAATAGATTATTACTTCTTTATCTTGATCTATTGGCCTGAAGCTTTGGTAGATGTATAGGGAGATTTTTCTGCACATGAAAAGCAAACAGAAGTTAGAAATGCGTGATGTAGAGGCAGTATTAAATAACTTCAATTTAGATTTTGCTTTGGAATGTTCTAATCTCCTTGGTGATTTTTTTGGGGGGGATTGATTTTTAATTCAGAATCTGAAATACAACTTTAGTGTATTTCTGTAAGGGAGTGTGGTTGGGAAGATGCTCAGTAGCTTCAGTAAAACTAATTGCAATTTGATCAGTATTTAATCTCCTAAAACAAAGAGAAAGTCATTTTAGGGTGAAGTTAAGTTTTGAGTGAAGAGATTGTTGCATTGCAGCATTTCTTTAATTTTTTGCAGAAATGTATATGGGAAAAAGCCATGTGCATGGGACAGTGTATCAGGGACTTAACAGATAATTAGTGATACCATAACATTGAGTCTTTGAGAACTGTTTCAAAAAATATTCCTGTATGTGCTATTGTGCTATCTCCTGGCATACTTTGTAACTAGTAATGAGAAAAACTGAGTGAAAAGAAATGTTGAAAGAAATTCAGTCCACGTTAGAACCAGCTTGGTGGAATGTACACATGATAAAAGTCAGCTACTATTCTATCCTAATAAAAAGTAAACTTTTTAGTTTACTGAGTCTTTTCGACAAATGATTACTGTTTTGATTGAAAAATACAAATACCCTAATTTTCATTCCTATTCATCTTATGTTTTTATCTCTGTATTCTTACATCAGGATAGGTAGACTTTGGTTTTGGTGTAGGCAGGCTCTGGAGATGGGACTGCACTTAAAATGGATGAAAAGACAATTTGGGTCTGAATCTGAGTCTGAGAATGCGGGGAAAAGGCAAATATGTTATTAGAAATACTCACGAGGCAGAGAAGCAGACACTTATTGCCATCTCAAAATTTCTAGCATACAGCAGTAAAGTAGATACTAAACTTATGCTAGAAAGAGAAGACACTTTAAATTGCATAATTAACTTTGCCTGTACTTCATGTTCAAGATTCTTCCTGGTTTTAGCATTTACTTATCCATATTTTTGTGTGTTATTTAAAATGTGCCATTTCACATTATAAGAGTTCCTGCTGAGAGAGGTTAATGAGTTTATAAATTGTTTGAGGTTTTGCTGGAATTTTTCAAAAGATCTCTTCACTTACAGTACTAGTCTGTAACATCGTAAGGCCAAAGAGTTCATCCTGGAGCAGAATGATATTGAAATAAGCACAATAATGTATTGTAATGTGTATAGACAACCTCCCCCTTCAGCCCCTTTGCTGCGTGGGCAAAGATTAAGGTCAGTGAGATATGAACAATGGCTTTTTTATAGCTAGGCTTGTGAGTCTGAGAAAAACATACTTAAAAGTTCAGTAATGCAAGCTCGGTAGAAAAGGTGCTCAGAATGTTTGTCCCAGTCAGGTAGACCAGTTTAAGTGTGTGGTTAAAGTGGAAGCTTCAAGCTATTTGAACTTGGAGTCAAAGTGGAAGAGTTGGATGCTTAACATCTTGGATAGCTTGATTTGAGAAAGATTAATCTATCTGACTATGAACTTGAGCTCAAACCACAGATGCATGAAATTCTTTCTGCTGGGCATGCAAGTCTAGAATAGGCCAAGGGCTGAAATGAGTCTACCTGTGCAATACATGTTATATATGTCTTTTTGTTGAATAATTTCTGAAATAATGTGTGTAACTGTGTCTGTCTTCTCAAAATAGTTTCAGTGAAATTATTTGTTTGCACTTAACTTAATGTTCAGTCTTCTGAGAAAATTCATTCCAATTAACAACGGTCATTATATAACATCAGAATATCTCAAAAAAAAAACCAAACAAACAAACAAACAAAAACCCCTAAACCTGCCTGTATTTCTGCTTGCATAAAAAAGATTACCAAAATAAAAAGTGCAAATTCAGTTGGGTAGTTAGTGAATCTTAAATATTGTGATTTCCTACATACTGTTCAAAATTATTTATTTATTTGTCCTCCCCTCCACCCCAATGACTCAAGAGACACTGTGGGAGTGGTTGAGGTTAATATCTCTAAGCACCAATAAGTAATAAATAAGGAAAAAATATTTTTCCTCTTAGTCCTTGTGCAAGTTTCACTACACAGTCACAGAGAAACACCTGCACTAGCCATAGACTCCAGGTCTTCATCTTAACAAAATGCAGCTGTGTAATTTATAGGCTGCTTCAGTCAGTAACTGCACCAGCCCTGAACCAGTGGCGATATTTACAGAAGAGTAATTTTCACCTTAATAGGATTGCCTTTCTTAATTTTTTAGGCCTTAGGGAGACACTTTCATGAGCTTATGTTTTTGCTTGGTATGGTTTATTTTACTTGTTTGTATACATTTAGTTTTCCTATAGCAGCCTCCTCCCTCCCTCCCATCCCTCTGGGGTTCAGGGGTGTTGGTGCACAACACTTGCCTGGAACTCTTGAAAACAGAGAGGTTTTAATGGCTGAGCTCTGATCCTGTGCCTTTTGCAATCAGCTAAAAGATTCCCAGTTGCTTCAGTGGCTTACTGCATCAGCCTTATGGGTCTGTCACCGCTTCCTTCCCTTCCTGATAGCTGCCCATCACACGTGGGCACATGCATGCTTAGCACTTGCTGGATGAACTCATGTTTCTGTGTAGCGCTCATAAGTTTACTTCCATCTCTCACTAACCAATAACTGTGCAAATGGTACAGGCCACCCTATCATGATGACAGGCCATACTGGAAACCCCCCACAAGTGGAGAGGACAACAGTTTACGATATATCCAGGAACAGAACCAGAAGAATTTAGGAGGAGTCCAGAGTATGGTGTACCAAGATAAACTCATGACGACTCTCTGAAAAACAGTCATCTTCATTTCACCTGCCATCTTAGACAATCATTGCATTCCATGGTCCTTGTCTGTCTGCAGTATGTTCAAAGTGTATTGTGCATAAAGCGTGTGTCTTTGTATGTACATTCATCCTTGTTCAGTGTTCATGGACATTCTTGGGAAAAGCATTTTCCACATCTTTGTAAAAAAAATCTTGAAAAACCTTTATGAAAGCTGGTAAGAATTTTCAGTGCCCCAAGACCAGAAATATTTCTGGGGATTTACATTCTACCTTACTTCCGAATCTGTGGCCCCTATGCCTGCTGTTGAAGATCAGCCGTTTGTGCCTTAGTTATTTTTATGATCTTGTTTCTTGTCAAAGTAATAGGTGAAGTTTGAGAAACTTAGTTTTTTAGTTGACATGCATATAGGAGATTGGAAGGAGGAGAAAGCAGAATTTATACTGGCAATCAAAATGGCTTGTGGACCACCAAAGGGAGCCTGCTGAGTTAGTCATAGGTTTGGGTGGCGTTTCTTTTTAATTTTTGTGTTCTGCAGCAAATATAGAGGTGCTTGCCTAACCATGAAAACAAGTACAGGGAAAGAACACTGTAAAAAAACTTCCTGGAGGCATGTGTATTCCTTTTTGACATACAGGTTATATTGACAGCAACCCCCGAAACCATACCTGCTGCTATAAAGGCGAGAATGTTAAAAATGAATCCTTGCTAGAAGGGTGCTGCTGTCTTCTTATTTTCAGTGTGGTTATGGAAGTGAACTATACAATCGCATAAAACTACCTACTGATAACTTTTCTCTGCGTGGATTCAAAAACACAGCTCAGATTAGTGCATTACAACATGAGGACAATCCAGTGAAATAGCTCTATTTTTTTAAGTTAGACATTTGCAAAGTTGCATGTATATTTTACAAACCTAGGTCTTTAAATAGGCTTGGCTGATATTTTGATTACTTGCTGATTTATTTTATTTTTTTTAAACTGGAAATCATAGTGCCATCTTCAGTCATGCATTTGTTTTAATTAGGCCTTATGTCTGTGGTCTCTCTGAAGTTGTTGCAATGAATGAATCTTCATTTGGGATATTTTAAAAATGAAGTAGTTTTTAACTTGATTTTGATAAATATACATTTGTAAAGAGCTATGACCATGATTTTTTTTTCAGAGCAAATTTGATAGCGTGTAACTTTTTGTGAAATATATTTGTTTACAAATGCTATCTTTTAATATTTGTTTTGATCTTTCCTGTATGTGCTAAGTACAAATAAAAATTTTCAATCTTCTTATTCTGGTTATGATGCATTATTTATTTTTGAAAAATCTGGTGGGAGGGTGAATAGATATGATACACATTATACTTGTACTTGTTTTGCCCTGGAATCGCTAATGCTTTGCTGGATCAGCGCTTTCAGTGGTCTCTGTAGACAGGGGAAAACAATAAAGCAATTGTGCACCGAGATGTGAAAATGCCAGAGTAAGCCTAAGGTGGGTAATCACAAAGGCTGACTTCTGTTTCCCCAGGCTGGTGTTCCTCATTTTCAGCAGCATTGTATTTGGGAAAGGAAGAGAAACTTTGTTGGAGCCTTTGGAGCAAGAGCCTAGTTTAGGGGCTGCTCTGAATGAAAAACTCTGGAGGAATTTTTTTTGAATACTCACGTTGAAGTGGAACATTGTTGCTTCATGATTCACACACCTACATTCATAATACAGTATGGTTCTTGTCATATAACTTTCTTGGCTTCTGTGTGGTTTGTTGTCAGTGTTCCTCCTCATCGTGTGTTGTTATCTGTGGTTTGGTTTATGGCTGAAGGTGCACTGAATGAGGGATCTCCCTGTCAGATCACAAGAAAAGGCGGCACAAGGCCTAACCGGTCCTTAAGTCTTAAAATGCCTCATGCAGGAGGTCTGCTCGGGGGTGAAGAAAACGTTGTGGGACTGGTGTGTTCTGCAGCTTGTGTATGTCACCTCGAAGGAAGCACTTGTCGTTCTGCTTCTCTAGCGAAGCAGCTCATGCACACTGCACCCCCCTTTCACTTTTTCATCCCGCATCCTCCTTGCTGTCTGCAGAAACCTGTACCAGCAAAGTCTCCGAGCGATCAGATAGGTAAGAAGAGATCAATTTATCTGTCCTTCCTTGCTCTAGTTGGCTTCTTATAACAAATGGCTTGTAGTTGGCTTCTTGTAGCAAATGGCCTGGGCTGTGGTTGGGAAGAGGGAGCATTTCTACTTGTTTCCTCTCTGACCCCAGCATTGCTCTGACTGACCTCTGCAGCTTGTGTCACCCGAACAAAGAAGGAATCAGGCACCCCTGCACTGAACTAGGTAGCACAAATAAGTTACTTTAAATTTAAAGCGTGTTTTGGGGAGGGGAGGAGGTTTCCCTAAAATTAGCACTCTCTTTACTTACAAAGTATTGTTTTTAACAAGTGACTAATACAGACCTTGTGGTGTTAGAAATACAATTTTGTGTTTGATGCAACACAAAACACTGAAGGTGAAAACCAAATTATGTGGGGAGAGGGGATATAGGAGAAAGGTGGAAAATGTTTGTTTAACTTAGCTGTTAAATATAGTAGCACCTTTTGCTTAAAAATAAAATATTGAGAAAGCTCTGGCAATAGAAATCAATACTGCATCCTAGATTCATGCTGCTACAGGGAGCCACTGGTAGTTTATAGATGCACAAGCTCAATACTAGGGACTTGGTAGCCCAGGTATGCAAGTGATTAAACGTTGTGTTGAATTATTTTAACTAGGAGTTCCTTATGAGGAAATGCCACACAATTTTTACCAAAGAGCATGTTATACATTCTAGGTACAGAGAAATGAACACATTTTGAACGTGTTCTAAATATACAGGGAAGTTGTTTAAAAGAAAGCCTTGCTGACTGCCTGAAGGAGGTACCACCTTCTGAATCCAAATGAAGCACGGTCTCAGAATTACCAGTTGAGCTCTGTGTGCAAACTTTCCCCATGCCATTCTGAAGTTTATTCATTGTGCAAGTCTAAAAATCTTCTATTTACAAGTCCAGCATACACTTAGAAACTCTTCTGTAATCTGATTACAGGTGATAAACAGTATCCTCACATTAGCTTGGGGGGTTCAGCAGGCAACGTGCGTGAGTGTGGTGCTAGGCATCTGAGACACTACCCTGATCTGCATTAGCTGCATTCTTCCATGTGCTGGAGGATTGCTTGGTACATCTTGGCTGGGGGTATCTTCTGATCATCTCTGCATACCTTCCTTCTGCATTTCATAAAGCTGGAAGCCAGTTCTGCCCCAGCAGAGCTCAGGCCTGGCTCTCCACTCTGTATTGGGATTTGCAGGGAGGTTACTTTTGCCCTGTGATAACTCTGAACTTTACATCCTCTCCCCCAAGAACTGCTGGGGGACCAAAAAGCTGATGGTATCACATCTGTAACTTGGGCTGAAATACATCGTTCTTCAGCCCCAGCCAGGCCCTGGCACACAAACTAACACCTAATATTGAATACTAAAATACAATGCTGAAGGTGTCTGTGCTTTTGGTAAATTGTTTTAGTGTGTGCTTTTCCTTTAAACTTTCATTTTCAGCCGTTTTTCTCTAGCTGATATGAGTCACAGGCAAAGTGAACAAAGTGATTGGGTTTTGTAATGCATTTCCAAAGCTGGCAGCTGGGGGTTTGCATGCTTAAGGAGAAAAATCAACAAGTTCTTCCAGACCATTTTATCAGTGAACCCATGTGCAAATGGACCAAAAAGAGGATTGCTTTCTCACACTGTGGATGAGAACAAAGCATATATTATGGACTTGTGATGTAAAATGTCATTTTTCCTTCCCTCTGGATGGGTGTTGCAGTTGTCTCTTCAGCCTGCAAGAGTGTTAGAGCTTGCAAGTAATTTTGAAAATGGAACTTCAGCTGCTGGCAAGGAGTGAGCTGGGGAACATCTAAGACGGGAAAAAAAATGAAACTGAGTATATCACTTGCTTCTCAGGCATCCAGGTTGGCTAGATGAAGCCCTCTTAGGGGAAGGAAGACAGTTCAGTGCTGCAATCATCTGTTTTCAGAGGAGATTTTCCACCACTTATTCCAGTTTGTGTATCAATCAGGCAGGCTACTACTACCTAGTTCGAAGGACACAAGTTTCAACACACGTCCATCTAAGCTGACACACCAGATCTCTGGAAAGACTGTTGATGATGAGTGGTTTTCCTCTCTACTCTGCAAAGGAGAACCAAGGAAAGCAGACTTACAGGGGAATGCTGTCAATGCAGCATTGCTAATGATAGCCAAAGAGACTGTTCAAGCCAGAGCTGCTACAGACCAACTGGCACTAATGGACATAAAATAGGAACTGTATTTTTTTAAATTGATCTCGGACTGTGTTTGTTGTGCTTTGAAAAGGGACTGATCCACCAGGACCCTAGCTGCTTTTGTTTAAGACTGTGCTACCCTGCCTCCCCCTCCCCAGATGGAGTCTTGGCAGGCTTGGTGCAGATGGGAAGCTCCACCACCCTGATATCTTAGACCCAATCTTACTTCTCTGCTTTGTGTTTCTGGAATAGTGGCTTTCTCCTGACTCTGTGGGACCACTCCTTTTGGTTTGGTGGTGTCTTATCTTCCATGATCTGTTGTGTGTATCTTTTTGGAAGAAATCCAGTTCATTTTCTTCCTGGCAGAAGAAGCATTCATGATGAGTGCCTTAGTCATCATGCTTTCTGAGAACTGAGGAATCTTCTAATTTAAAAATAAGATAAACTTTGAACTGAGGCTATTGGAGTGGAGAACCACTGGAAATTCCCCTAGGGCTCTGTTTTCAAATTGCCACTACAATTACATTACCACTTTTGATTGTTTTTTGTACTTGTTATCTTGTAAGTTTGTAATGTGCTTGTTTTTTCCTTTTTCTAGTTGTAGTACGACCTTTAGCTTCAAGCTATCAAACAGTAAAACCTGCAGTTTATGATATCAAAGATGAAGATGTACTGAATTAAGCAAGAACAGATGTTTCAAATAGTAACAGTTAGGAAAACCGGTAGTTCCTGGTTTAGCAATGTCATATGTTGAAAGATTATTAAAAAATGGGGTTTTCTTAATGAGACAGTGAAAAACATCTTTTATTTCCTGCATCCTGAAGAAAACGAAAGAAGTAGCCACGCCTAACTAGTAGTAGGAAGTATCAATCTAATACAATTTAAACTTGAACTTAGAAGCTAATTTTATTTTATCTTTTCTCTCCTCACTAAACTCATAATCTGTGCTGGAACTATAATCACAGCATTTCATGGTTTACCTGCCATTACCAATTTCTGAAATTTTGAGAACTTGGAGAAGCAGAAATACAAAACATTAATAAATCTCCAGTGCTTTCTAAATTGTGTAATGACGTAGCAGTGAACTCAGTAGCTGAACAGATGACAAAGTAGCTGTGTTCCTTTTCATCTCCAGGGGCCAAGACCCTGAATTTTGAGGACTTGTTGGCAGGCAGCAGGGTCAGCATCTTGGTGTCCCTGAGCCGTGTCTTTCTCATCAGTAGGAGTGTCTGAATCAGACATGAAGGAAAAAGGAGCTTAGAAAAAAAAGTGGGCCAGGGAAACAAGAAGCTCAAGTAGAGGGTTTAGGAGAAGCAGTTTTACAGTGGAACATGTAGTGGGAGGAACTGGAAAAGGAAAAGCATTGAAGGGGAATGGAGAAGAGGAATGAAAGAGGCAAGGGGGCTTTGAGACTTCAGCATCTGGAGCTCACCGAATCAATAAGCAAGGCTGATTTGAAGCAAAGCTTCGAGGAACTTGAATGTAAAACTTGATGCTGCTTCTATATCAAAATTTTGAGCTCAGAGGGCTCTGTTTGTTATCATTCATTTTTCAGTTCCTACTGTTGTATTTAATGTCTCTCTCATTCTCAATTTCTGACTTCTAAAAAAAGTTTGAAAATTTATTTTAAGATAAAATGAACAGCTTCTTGCTGTAACTCAGGTGAGTAGCCCAAGTGTTGCAGTTAGAACAGAGATAGGACAGGTTGCAAGTATATAAATAAGAAAGCCATTGCTGTTCTGAGTGATTGATTTTGTGTTACTTTTACCTGTTAATACTGTCTTCTGAGCAACTAAGTGAAAAATTTTGTCCTGCCTTGATAAGAGTTTTTACTTGCTGTATACTGTACCTGTTCAGTGACTTTCCTGGTAACATGGCAAAAATCTATAACCTAAAGTAATTTTTGGGACAGTGGTGTCAGGTATGTTCACACTGGACTTTAAAGCTACTGCAAATTACTGAAAATTCAGAAGACTGCATATTTCTGTGTAGGGCATTAGCAACATTTAGAATCTGAATGATTTAGAAGCATGAATCTTCTACAGTTTGATTAATTTCTTTAAAAACATGTTTTTTTAAAGGAATTTCAGCTTTTTTAGGGACAGAGAAGGAAGGGTGGTTTTGTAAGATTTGGAGCATGTTGTTAAGGGAAGCCAAATCCAGTGGATTGGCTTTAAGGCTAAAGTCAATTTGCTAGATGTGGGGCTGCTGTAGTTCCTGGTTCCTGAGCCCAGCCTCAGGAGATGCTGAGCCTGTTTTCCAGAGATGTAAATACAAATGGAGCACACATTCTGCCAGCCACGCAGGGCCGTGCAGTACCCATACACCCTCACAGAAAGTAGGGCTACAGTTAAGAAGATGGCCTAGGTGGCAGTGACTGCAGCTTGACCAGCCAGCCATACTGACCAGCAGCTTGCTTAGATGTGGCTGGTCCCTTTTCTTCCCTCCTCTCCATTTTCCCATGCTTGTTCTTCCCTGATGCACACAGATTCTCCCATTCCCTTCCCTTGTTTCCCCTCAGTTACCTCTGCTTTTTCCATGCATTGCTGCCAGTTTTGCCAAGTCCATACTCAAATTTCCCAAGACTACCTAGGTATAGGCATAATACCTTATATGGAATTACTGATACCGTTTTCTAGGCAGTGCTGCCCTTGCAAGGTTGTTCTCACCAAAAAGTCCCTGATCCTCCCCTTCAGTGCTCTGTGAAGTTTCTCATGTAGCTCTCCCTTTACTACCTGTGAAATGCAGTAATCCTTCAGAGCACGCTCTGTAACATTTGTTAGTGACTGATGCTTTAATCTGTTATGTCCAGCAACATCTCCTGTCACATTCCCCGGTGTCTCCTGTTCTCCCCTGTCAGCTAAGCCCCGGTCTGTGCCTGCTTTTCTGCCTGCATGCTTTGGCAGGTGTGTGATACTGAGGAAGAGAGAGATAGGGGTGCACTAACCTCCGGGGACCTGAGTTATTTAATGGATTAAGTGGTGGGAAAGGCTGTGGTGTGGTTAGCAACCCAAAATCAGCTGCAGGCTGCCTCGGAGGCCTAAGCTCCTCCTGGTGTTGCTCCTATTTTAACCTGAGTTAGCTTGCTTAGATTAGCCACCCCAAGTTGTTTAATTTCCTAAGGCCAGGCGTACTTTGCCTGCCTGTAACTGAAAGGGGAAGGCAGCACTGACTTGGAAGAGGATTTCATCTGTCTTGGAGATTTTCGTGTCTGCTTTACAGAGTTTTTCTCATCTACAGGGACATCTAGGACAATGGATTGTTTTGACTGGTGATTAAAAATCATTAGCTATCATTATCATTAATTAAAACCATTTGTAAATGAAGAAAGCAAGCTTAGTTCCCTAGTGGGCATATTTGGCATGAAAGTTTTGCAAGGCAGTATTTTTTTAATGATCTTTATGTAGATAAGGTGAAATCTGTGAGGACAATGGCTTTCTCCAGTTGAGATTTGTTTGGTATTTTGCTAGAACATGCTTTGCTGCAGGCTCTGTTCTTCTTGTGGAGAATTCCAGATTACTCCAGCTTCAGAACTTAGTTCAGCATCTTGTCATGCAGGAGGATGCTGCCTATATATTTATTTCCACAGAGGAAATTCTCCCTGCTCCCATCACCGTTTCTGAACACTGACTTCCCCGTCACCATTTTCTTCTTTCCAAGGCTGGTTTGTCTGGCTGGGAGAAGGTTGCTGGCTGCCCACTCTGCTTTCTGAGGTGTCCCTAGGAATGGACGGGGACTGCTGAGCACCTCTGGCAGCAGGGAGAGAAATCTGCAACAAATCTTCCCAGGCCTTCCCTGCAGGAAGGAAATGGGCCAGCTCTCCTGTCATCTGGTGGTGTCAGGGCAGAGCACGGAAGTGTAACAGTGCTGTCAGCTTTAGTTATTCTTTTCACACTTTAGGAAGCCAGTTCTGGCCAGCAAAGAGGTGTTGGTTACATGATGCAGGGAAAAAAAAAAAACCAAACAACATAGGTTTGGTTTTAGTGATCTTAATCCTCCTTTACTTAGGAACACTCATTGCTTTTATGTGTCGCAGTCCTTGGCTGCAAAAATGAAACTTCATCCTCTCACTTTTATAAGCAGTCCTCCTGCCATGGTCTGTGTTGCCTTCTTGTGTAACACTGGGTCCTCTAAAAGACTTTTGCTTCAATCCAGTGGTTCCAACCATTAAATGATACTCATGCAGAACACCATCTTCTTCCTATCCACTTGTTTCCTCTTCATTCCTCTCTATAGGGAAATTTCCAGAGTATGCAAAATTCCTAGGCTCTTTGTGTGGCACTTTACATGCTCTGGCAAAACAAGGGGGCTATGAGATTCTAAACATGATTAAAGCAAGTTTGGCTAAAAATTCAGTTTGGTTTACTTGGGGGGTTTTTTTAACTTCTTTTGAAGCATGGTCAGGGAATAAACCCAAAGTCTTTTTTTTCTTTTTTTCCTCTAAAGGGAGAGACTAAGCCCAAAATATGAATATTTGTCTTAACATAGCTGTTAAGTCTCCTCCTCTCAGCTGCCACCCTGAAGCTTCATGTGCATTGTCTGTTTGCGTTAAGACTTCTGAGAGTCTCTCCTCCACGCATAGACATTAATAGACATACATGTTAACACGCACTTTAACAGTTCCACTGACCACCGTTTGGAAGCACATCTAAAGCCCATTTCAACATTGGAGAATGTCTTGTTACAATATGACGGGTGAAACATCTCCTATTAAGGGAGTGAAGTGGCTCAGGGACCTCCCCCACCCATTCAGGACAAAGCCTAGAGTGTGAGCTGCCGAAAGCCGCAGAAATCACTGTCAGTCTTGCATTGAGCTGTGGATGGGGGAGGATTGACAGGGGTTGTGGAGATGTTTGTGTAAAGTTTGAGGTTTTTTAAATATTAGGAAATTGCAGTGGTTTGGTGCAGCAGCAGCGTTCAAAGCAAGGGGTGGTGATGGCTGTGTGGTATTTGTTGAAAGTTACTTAAATATCACAACCAAACCTAGAAGCCTGGGATTTTTTTAAACCGCTGTTCAGCTATAGCAGGGAGAATCTAAACTCAATGCTGAGTCATCCAAAAGGCAAAATAACTTGAGCCTGTTTTCTGCTGTTGCCCCACCAGCCTTCCCAGGGGAGAGCAGAGAGCCCCACTCTTTGGTCTCTTAAGTGTGACTTCAGACAGGTGGGAGGTGATTACAAGTGGAGTGTGGAAGAAGTTAGGTAGGAGTAACCTGCTTTGCAGCTAAGGTTGTGGGGTGGAAACCTGGCCAGTTTAGGAAAAGATCTGGTGTTCTTGAGGATCAGAAATTGAACAGTAGTCAACAACCCCAGGCTACTTAGGCAAAAGCAAATGTTATGTTCCAGTGTATAAACAGGAGTAGATCCCATACAACATGGGAAGCACCCCTTCCTCTTTGCAAAGCATTTGCAAGACCTCTACTGGAATGGGGTGCCCGTTCTGAGCACCACATATCAGAGGCAGAGCAGGGGGCAGCTGGGTGGACAGGGATGGCAAGATGTATCAGAGCTATAGAAAAGGTCTGATGTGTGAGGGGCAACTGAAGAATTCGGAACTCTTCAGACTCTGAAGGGAGATGTGAAGAGCTGTTTTCAAAAACACAGGTTTTTATAGCAAGAAATAACCTGTTCACTATGTCTGTGATGGATGGGAGAGGAAATAGAAGGCTTAAAGTGCAGTAAAGGAGACAGGATCAACAATGGAAGTAAGTGTAGGCACAGTGAGACACAGACATCAATTGCACAGGGGGGTCGTGGAGTCTCTGCTAGTGAAGGTGCTGAAGATCAGTCCATTTGATCAGTTGGGATAACATAGGCCTACTTAGTTCGGTTTTGAGGGGAGGGGTGGATAATTTAGTATTTCAAATATCTTTCTGTTCACCATTTTACTACGATCTAATGCTGTTGTGAGTTGTACGCTAGAGGAATGGCTTGGTAAGGCAGCAGATGGCTGGAGCAAGTGAAATGTAAGAATATCAACTGAAAATAGCTTTTAAAGTAAACAGGATAAAGGACTGTAATGTAGGAGAGTAACACAAATAAAATTTTTAAAATGGAAAAAGTAATCAGAAGATACATGATACTTGCCTGATTCCTCAATATGCTGCCTTTTTGGTCAGAAGTAAGTACGTGAGTTTGAGGCTGACTGCAATACTAAGTGTCTTGTGAACTCAGAGTAGCTTTTCTGAAGGTTCAGCCTCCGGTAACTGAATTCTCAGGAGTGTTTTGCCTGAGGGAGGGACAGAGAAGGAAGAAATGTTTTCTGCCTTTACAGAATAGCCTGTAGGGCCTTGCCCCATTTTCCTTGAGGAACAGGAGTTGGTTGTATAGGAAGCAGCTGGAGCTTGTTGAAAAAACTACACAGATAAATAACAGAGGAAAAACAGGAAACCTGCAGGAGAGCCAATTGACTATCAAAAGGTAAAACAAAAGTGTAATGTTGGCATACTAGGAGCACCAAAAGACAAATACAAGAGAAAGGATGAAAACTGGTACCTCTCCATGTATGCACATAGTCTGAGAGCATTACTTGATGTTTGTGAAGCAAGTATGAAAACGTGGATGTCTTAGGATATAGTGAGAAAGTTAGTTCATTGAAAGCGGTGATTTATTTGCATTGATGGGTTAGGAAGTATGCATGAACACTTCATCTATTCAGGTAAGCCAGATAGAAGCAAGCAATAGAAATAAAAGTCAATGGCAAAAAAGTGCATTGAGGGCAAGAGTCTTAAGACAGTGGAAGAACAGAAAAATAAGTGGAAAAACAGATGTGATATATGATAATCATGATGTCACCTGGTAGAAACTGCGCTAAGATGTCCAATGTGCCCCTAAATTGTATAGTGGAGAGTACATAGGAAAGGGATTTGGACTGCTTGTGATATTTTTGTTTGGGCACCGTCAGCTCTTTTAGTAGACTGGCTGTAGGGTTGCTGCAAGCCCTCTTGTTTATGATTGTTCAGGTATGGGTGCGAAACTCTTCCTCACCCCAGCCCCATATCCATCAGAAGTGCAAGAGTTGACTGACCACTGAGATGAGTTTGCCTTGAGATCTGTTAGTTGCTGTCAGCCCTGGAAGAGTGCAGATAACTGCAGCCTTTTAAATGAACCAGCAGTTTCAACATGGGAATTCTCATCAGAGTGTACTGCCTGGGTACTGACATCCTGACTGGAGCTTTGTGAATTCCTGGTCTCAAGGACTTCAGCACACACCTAAGCATCAGCTTTACAGGGCTAGCTCTTTACTCCTTTGAAGTAATGGTTGCCCTGCATTTTACATTGGGTGAGCACTCCTTTCTGGACAGTCAAGAAATATGCCTAGAGAATTTGGTGCATGTTTGACCTCATTCCAGAGGGGTTTTGGCTCATTCAGTTGCTCATCTCATTCTCATTTTAGCATGGAAGCTACCCCATGCCCATAGCAATGTGAGGACTCAATGTAAGGATTTGGTATGGTCTCATTCATTTTGAAAAGACTGGTCAAAAATCTGCTAAACCAGCCTGCTAGTGGGTGAAATGAAAGCAACTCCCAAGCACATGGGGTTTTGTGTCTTGAAAAAAAAATGAATCATAGACTCAAAAAAAAGGATGTGCTGAGGCTCCAGCCCAAAAGTGATCCTATTTCCAATAATGATTTTAACTGTGTGAACAAAACCAGCTATCCTCTCAGTCAAAAAATGTCACTTCAATCCAAGGCACTTGAAGGGAGAGTGCAGGAGAGCTGTTACAATTAGTGTGCAATCTCATTAGCCTCTACCATTTTCCCCCAGAAGGCACTTGCTTGATTTGATTATAACAGTGAAGATATAGTGCAGTTTCAAAAGACAGACCAGTCCTGGATAATCTGGGCTGACCAAAGCTGTCCCCTGTGGATCAGACCTCTATTTGTATTGTTTCCTTAAGGCAAGTGAGGCATCACAAGTGCCTTTATTGGCAGTCATTGCTACATGCCGGGAACTGCCAAGATTAATGTACAAAACATTCCCCTCCCCGCCTCCTGCTTTCACAAAGTAACCAGCATAAAAGTATTATTCAATTACTACTCAGTCAGAAGCCTCATGTTGTCAGAAGCTGTTACTAAGACGACAGTAGTTATTGATGATGTACTGACTTGCATGCTTCAGCATATCTGTGGAAATCATACAGATGTGTTTATTTGCAGATGACTGATTAATTTTGCTTTGAATCAGTAAGTAATCTGCAGAGAACATATGTAGCAAGTAGTTAGGTATAATTTATTCATTGTTTCTTTAATTATTCTGTTTGTCTTTATTCCATATTGTCAGGTTTTCAGTTGCTGTTGGTAATAAAAGCAAACTGAAAACCCGTGCAGCTGAAGATATAATTTCTTTAGCATTTTTCAAATAGGCAGGGGATTCGTCTTTTCTTGAAATGAATTGATTTACTGCAACTGCTGTCTAATGCAATACTATAGAATAAGTTAAAACCTTATAAAAAATTCAAGCACTCCTCTGAGGAAAGCACTTTCAAGTCATTTGCAGTATCTATGTGGAGTTATCTCAGTCTTTTTTAGTTGCTGGCATGGAGAGAAAATATCATTTCTAGAAATTCATCATCATTTCAAACAATAAATTGAAACAGCATCAATTAAAACTATTGAAGGAAATCAGCAGTGTCATTTGACACCTCTGAGTTAGAGATGATGAATTAAAATTTCAGTGTGTCTCCATTTCTCCATATATTGTAGACTGACAACAGTTAATCTCCGAACTAAACACATGCAAAAAAACCCCGTTAGTTTAC
Source organism: Caprimulgus europaeus (assembly GCA_907165065.1). Next base: position 69,434,296 of record OU015525.1, read on the forward strand.
CAGCATAGGTATGATTCTGTTTTGATGAAGTGCTATTTTGTACGTTGTTACTTATAAAACCTTTTCTTTCCAGTGGTATCTTCTACATTTTTTCCCAACTCACAGATTTTTCTTACAACTATTTTGCACCGTAAGAGGCCCAAACTTTCTCAGGAATGCAATATTTTTCTGGAACTGTCCCTTGATCAGCTCTTCTGACAATTTCACTTTAAAGGGGTTACTATTTGCTGCCCGTCCACTTTCCTATCCCAGCTGAAGCTGCAAATTCCCGGAGGACAAATTTTGATGTTTTTTAGAATCATATTCCATAAGTGAGTCAGAATTTGACTCAGCGTAAGACTCTAAGGAGATATTGTGTGGTGTGTAAAATCAAAAATAATTCTGATAGTAAAGTCATGCCAAACAAGCAGAAGCACCCTTTTTCCTCATCTTTTGAGTCTCCTGTTAACAGAAAACTGTAAAGATTTGGGATATACCTTGTTACAAATTCTATTTACAAAAAAACTATGCATTTTCCCCAAGAAAGTTTGTACTGTATCTCTCCAGAAGTACAATTTGCCCTACTGTTTACCACCCTAATTTGAACTAAATTTATTTTGTAGCTATCCCTTGAACAACAGTGATCTGCATCAGTTCAACATTGAGGAGAACGGTGGAGCACCATATACCACAAAAATGCCTGCAAGGCACCACCACCACCACCGCCATCACCACCACCACGCAAATTACGGCGCCCTCACTCCCGACAGCAAAGACATTGTTTCTGGAGTTCCAAACCCAACCAGTAAGTCCACTGCAGTGAATGCCAGTTTAGTAACTTTGCTGCTTTTAGATTTGTCTCTGGCAAGGAGGCAAGGGAAAGGAGAGGAAAACATGTGTTTCAGTTTTTCTCATTGAAGAATATGCTTCCTGTTATTATTTGCTAGCTTTGTAGTATGTGCAAATGAGACAAGATTTACAATTTCCTGGCTTTGCTATGGGGTTGTTAGATTGATGTTCCATAGCTGAATAAATACCCAATTAGTTACAGATACTGAGTCTCTAGACACCCGGCACAGGCTGTTTTTTCATTGTTACTATTTATTTGTATAGTTTCACAAACCTATCCTCATCTGCCATTGTCTTTTGCTGATCTGCCCAGTTGGCTTTCAGCCCTTATTGTTTGGATCTGACTCTTGCTTTCATGTCTGGGCACAAACAACAGAAATTCTGGAGCACTGGACAAACAGCACTTTGCCCTTAGTTTGGGTAATGGGAACAAGTCCTGCTCAGCCCCTACCTACCACAACTGGAGTATGCTTGCCTGCTCAATGGAGAAATCCTTGGCTTGTAGAAAGCAAGGAGGAGAGAAACCTATCTGTTCCTGACACAAGCTTGAGTTTGGGTGTAAGTCTCTGCTGCTGAACATGTACAGGCTTTTTTAAGGGTACATAGCTTGGACAAATGTTTGTAGGTTTACACAGGATGTGTAAGAGAAACATCCCTGCCATTGAGCAGTTCTGCCCCTTGCTCTCCAAATTTATAATCTCAGCACTCTTGCAGTATGTGAGATGCTGAAGTTGTCTAAGAATTTCAGAAGGTGGGCAAAACAAGGTATGATCTATTATTTTCCTTGCTTCAAGGGGACGAGAAGTTCTTCTTTTGCCCAGTTTTTGCATTTATAATTGTAAATCATGCTGAGATGGGCATCCATTATGGTAACTTTCAGGCTGAACAGTTAATCCAACAACTTTCAAATTCCTGAAACCAGGATCTTGTAATGGACGGTGCTGGATGACCTTGACTGTAGGCTGTCCCACCTCAGCAGTAAGGCACAGGTAACTACCTGCACAGGTACTTTAATAAGACTTTGTTTCAGAAACCCAGAAACATTTTCTTTCATTTTCTTTCCCAAGGAGAGGAAAATAACAGTTTTTAGGATGGAAGCTCAAGAGATAAAAGTTAAGGCATTGTAGACATTTAAGGAAGGAATCCTAAGCAGCAATACGAATTGCTTGCTGGGGCTTTCAATGAAGCTACTGCCTCAGGAGCAACCTCCATGAGCCGTGCTGTGCTCCTCTGCCTTTCACAGATGGTAACGCTCCGTGCTGGCGTACCTCCGTGCTGCCCAGTGTGCAGGGCTGGCACAGCACGCCCCAGCATGGCCGCCGAGGCCTGGGGCAGGCCGCTGGGCACTCCTGCACCGCTGCTGGGACCCGCATCTGGGCTGTGGTCTGCAGCGGCCGGCACCAGCCGGGAATGCAGCGCAGACCACCCCTTGGGTGGCTGCTGGGCCTCAGCCGGGCGGTCACAGGGCTGCCATGAGCAGCATCTGAGTGCTGGCAGCGGAGGGTGCTGGGGAGGCCGAGCTGGAAAGCCTTGCCTGGCTAGCCGCCTGGTGCAGTAGGAGGCCGTGGCCTTGCTGGGGTGCGTGCCAGCCCCTATTTGTCTTTCCCAAATTAGAGCTGAAGCGTGCCAGGAAATTCAGTCAGAGCCAGCTGTGCCGCTGTGTCCTGACCCTGAGGGCACTGCAGGCCCGACTGCCCTGCTCCCCCCATGCTGCCCACAGCCCAGGGCCCCATGTCAGCCCCCCAAGGGCCTCAGCGTCTGCCCCAGTGACACTGCGGCAGAGCTCCGGCTCCTCACAGCCCTGCCATGGGCCCTGCCGAGCCAGGCCCACCCATAGAGCAGAAGGTGATTAAAGGAGGAGCAGCAAAAAACTCTTAAGCAGAGAGTGTTTATTCCAGCTCTGTGTCTCCTCTGAGGCTGCTCTGCTTTCCTACTCCTTGTTGCTGAAATAAGCTTAGAACAAGCTTAGAAAAACATAAGGGCAAACATGAGGAGGAGCTATGTTTGTGCCCAGTGGGTGTTTTCTGTGAGATGAAATGCGGGCCCAGGAGGCTGCCGCCCCCCAGGCATGGGGAGGGCGAGCTCTCGCCCCCAAGCCCCTCGCCCCTGGTGAGTGCAGCCTCCCTGCCCTGTCCAGCAGCTGTGGTGCTCTGAAGAGACTTTGGCAGCCGAGGTGTGCGCGTAGCGTTTATTCCTGGAGATAGATGTACCTTTCTCTTCATCTTGTCTGCTTAAGGCTGGTTCATGCTAGCTATTTGATTAGAGAAAAGGGAATCGGTGCTGGTTCCTGACGTGGCCTAAAGCCAGTAGTGCCAAATGCCAATTCGTGGTTAATTTCTAAGGGAGCAGAGAGGCAGAGGGGCACCTCGGAGGGGAGGCTGTGGTGCGGCACCCGGCTGCATCCAGCTGAGCTGTTTAAGCAGCTGTGCACACCGTGCACCGGCTTGTCTTTACACAGGCACGCTGCCCTGCAGCAGCCCATCGCTGATCCCCAGGTAGACCTGTACCCATGCACCCGCCCGGAGGCACAAAGCTGATTTCCCTTGAAAGGCCAGTCTGCAGTTAGACCTGGCGTGTTTACACCGTTAGAGTGGTGGTGGTATGGACAGGACCACTTCCCGTAAAACAAAGTTACTCATTTGCAGTTTGAAGTGGCAGATCTGGGTCCCTTTTCAAGGGTGGTGCTCAGTGGGTTTGCTTTGGATTGGTTTGGTTTGTTTTTAATGGATCCTTTTAAGCACTGCTCAGGCTGTTTTAGCTGAGAAAGCTGTTTTGTGGACAGCCTGTGGAAAACACTCATAGTTTATGTGCCAAAACAGTTAGGAGCATGCTGGCTGTCACGTGGCAGAGTGTGTGGGACAAGAAAGAATCGGGCAGAGAGGAGGCACTATTAGGGGTGTGCATCAGGAACCTGGGGACACAAGGGTCTGATGTCTGGCTCCAGGCTGTGTGGAAAGGCCACTGCTGGGAAAGTGTTTCTAAGAAGCAAGTGGTCACTAACCTGCGGACACTCTCAGGGAAGAACATGCTTGTGACCAAAATAGCTCAAGTGGAAATGCCATGAGAGTCAAAAGATCTCATGGAGGGAATATGCTGTCCTAGTGGAAATTTCCCTGTGAGGCTGACAAAGGTGGGGCTGTGCACACCAGCACTTCAGTTCAGCTTCCTTTTGGTTTTCTAAGGGACCATGGGTGTTTTGTTACTAATTCCAGTTCCGATGGGCTGGACTAATCTCTGAGCTCTGAGATGGTTTTAAATTCATGTGAAGTGGAACGTGGAGTGACCCACCCATCTGTACTCAGCATTGGGTGGAGAGAGGGGGAGAGCATCTGCCTTTCCTCTACTTACACTTACTCTGACAAATGCCAAAGTTCCAGCACAGGATAGGGGCAGCAGAGAGGGAAACAACAGTATGCCCAGCCAAGGTTCTCTTTAAATACTGGTACACGTTTCTCAGCAAACACACAGCCTGGGATTTTGTTACAGAAAACAAACCCGGGCCAGACCTGCCTGATTTTTCACATTCCAAGTGATTTGTCTACTTCAATTACTGGAAGAACTGAAATCCGGTGAAACAAATCTGACATGTATGGTTATGAAGGCAGTTCAGCAGAAGATGTTGTTTTCCTGCATTCAGCCTGATTATTGTATTTGCGATGCTGCCCTTCACCTCAAAGCTAATGTACACAGATCATATATTTTTATGCAGCAGACCTTCCCTTGGTGTATCTGCAGAATCCTAGTCCCAGGGACTACTGTATTCAATAGCAGTTAGCCTTACAGCGCCAGCACTGCTGCACAGAGAGGGTGAGCTGCTTGCTGAGCCTAATTGGCATGGCAGTGTCGTGCATGGATTACCAGGTGCACGGGAGCAGATCCACCAGCAGCAGCTGGGGCTATCACTGACAGCAGATGCCAACAAGTGTGCAGTGTAGCTCGCAGAATTTTCATGATGGAAAATGATGAATGAGAGAGAAGGGGGGGCCCAGCTTGCCTCTTCAACTCTGGGCTCAGCTTGCAGATTATCACTTAAAAAACCACATCCTTTATTCCTGAACTTCTCACTACAAAAGTCCTTGGGTAACCCTGAGCAGAGAATGGTGTAATACAGACTGAGTTTCAGGCTGGAAACAGTGCTTTAATAAACCACAGTACTGCCAGATCCTTTCTTGAAATGTAAGCCTGGTTTTATCAAGACTCAGGAAATGTATGCCTTTTGTAGGACTTAATTTTTTTGCCTTTTTAAAATTGTATTTTCAAGGTTGAGTTAAAAGGCTAAACAGGCTCAATTGTTTTCTGGAGCTCTGCCTTTAAACAAAAAATAGCTTAAAAGTCAATTTTAAATCATAGGAAACTTGAATAATTTAAATAAGGCACTTTTTCCCCTCTATGTTCTTTCTTGCCAGGATAATAGAATGACTGTGGGTTTTTTTAAAAAAAAAAAAAACAAAAACAAAACATGTCTTATTTTACGGCTGTGGTAATTTATTCCCGGGTATCGTCAGGCAGTTTCACAGCCTCGTGTCCATGGAAGCAGCTGTGATGTGAGAAATGCTGAACTCTGGCATCACCAACCTGTGATGAGAGACCACCAAGGGGAGGTCAATGCTGATATTGTAACCCCTTCTAGGACGTTACCTTAGGGTGTGATAGTGTTTCACCAATGCCAAAAACTGCTTTTTATTTATATCCCTATAAGCTAGTTTTAGCAGTTTGTCTCTAGTCAGCAAAGCCCTTAATGTATATTTAAACAGCTGTAGAATTAGATCTTGAGTGAGTAATATTTAATATTCTTAGGACAGCTTAAGAACCTGATCCAAACAAAACTGCAGTCAGCACAATGTTTATATTGATTTTGGTGGGCTTTGAATCAGACTCCAGAGATGACCACGTTGTTCCCAAGTGTTATTACCTAGAATCTCTGGCAAAAAGAAATATGGGAAGACAGAGATTTGTTAAATCATCACATGATGAAGCTCATTTTTCTCAGAGTACTTGCAAATACACCTCTGTATGCCATAGCATCCCCAAGATGTTGGCAGAGACCTTTCAGAGCTGTCTCAAGAAATACTTTTCCTTGTCTTTCTGTGTCAGTGGTTTGCTTAAAATCTCTGTTGACAAAGCACAGCAAATTCCTGACAACAGTCTTCAGGAGGCTGGCATATAAATAAAGATGTCTGAGAGAAGCCAAAAGCTATACTCTGATCTCTTTACACATCACATGTTCTGAGAGTGGCACCTTGGCTGCATAAATAATCCCTCTGGTGTCAGCTGAGTTTTAAAATATAGAGCGGTTAGAGGGAGGGAGGTAAGGAGAGAAGTTATTTAGCCCAAAGCTGGCAAAAGCCCTGCTAAAATGAAGGGATGGGTGAGAAGGTGGAGGGGGAGGAATTGTTTGCTAAATGGGCAGGCATAATTATGAAACATTTTAGATGGTCTTACAGGGAAGACGGTTTGCTGACTGCTGTCTCTTCAAATACAGCTGAGTGTCTTGCTCTGCGGTTCTTCTGTAGCCTCCCTTCAGACTGTGTTTTTTTCTTTCTTTCTTTTGGGCATCTTTTTAGAACTGAGCTCAGGACTTCCCCTTCTTTATGATGAAACTTCTCATCTGAAGAAAATAGAAACGGAGAGTGTGAAGGTAGTTGGACCATGGCCTGCCCTGCACGTCAGCATGAACAAGGTATAGCATGTACATACATACTTTTAAATACAGATGCCAGAGAGCCCCTTTGTCACTTCATATTCCAAAGCTGCTGCTTTTTCACCCCTAATTCAAATCAACATTCATCTGCAACTGGCTTGCTTTTAATCACCTCTCACCATGTCCTTATGAGACTGGGGTTTGGTTTTTAGATTTAGCATTTCCTTCAACTTTGCCTTTTAAAATTTCAGAAGCTGCTGCAACAATGTTATGATGTAGTTTTAGTTTAGTTGTGAAGAGTTAGTCATCTAGGCAGCCCAGAGCTGTAAAAAAATAACAACACTTTAAGTGATAAAAAAAAATAATCTTGTTTTTCTACATGAGGAGTCTGTGTTATGCCTTAAGCCCGCCCTGGCATCCGATGATCGTGGGTGTCTTATGAGTTTTTGCAGGGGTGGCAGAACATCCACATTCCTCTGTTTCTGCCAGAGATCAGAGGCCATCAGGTTGGTGGCTCCTTGCATCCATACAAGGCAAAATTCACTGTGCCTGTGCTGTGGGGTGCCTTGAGCCAGGCAGAGCCACAGAGACCTGAACCCCCTGGTTTCCAACTACATCAATCCTGTGCTGAACCCAGTGAAGTCAATGAGAGCATTGCCATTGGTTTCAAAGGAGATGGGTCTAGGCCCCCAGTGACTATACAGACCTGTTAAAAGATATGTGGTGTTTTGGGAGTTTTCTGTCAGTTTAAGGGAGAACTCAATTAAATTACCTTGGTTTTACAGACAGCCTTTTGTTATTGATATTATTTCAACAAGCGTTAGGGAAATTAAAATCAAAGGAGAGGTGGCAAAGTATATAAAAATACAAACACGAAGGGGCTGTGTATCTATGTAGCATAATCTTTCTTTTTTTCTGTATGGGAGAATCCAGGAGATGGAAGTCAAGGCTGAAAATCAGTGAGTCAGGTGTTTCTAATAAAAAATGAAATCTTGGAATTTTTTTTTTCAGCGTTCCAGTCAATCAAAGGTAATCCATAATGCAGTGGGTTTTCCTTCATGAAAATTTGTTGAAGAACCATGTTCAGGGTGGTGCTATAGTTGAGCTAAGGACTGCAGTCCTTATGCCTTATGAATGTGATCATGAGGCAATGACCTACATCATGACTTTTGGACACTTCTGAATGAACAGATAAAGGTGGAATATTTAGATTTTTTCCCAAATCTATTTGGTTATCAGCTGTGAGGAGCTGTCATTTGGTCTGAATGGTTGGTTTGAGTGGCGTTAAGAAATTAAATCATAAAGTAGACAAACTGGGATGGAATGGAGAAGTCGTCATCTTTTTCCCCATGGATATTTCTCAAGTTCTTCTATAAATACTCTTAACTGGTAATAAGTGCAGTTTTTTATAGGCAAAAATAATTAAGCATTGACATAGTTTGCCAAAGGAAAATTCTCCATCTCGCAGATTCATCCAGTGCATACCCAGGTCTTGTGAAAGGAGCGCTATAGCTCAGATGTAATTACTGGTACTCTGCCTTAACCTCAGCTGAGAACATTGGCTTTGATGCAGCCTCCAAAGCATGCTCTTAAGGACGGTCCTGCACTATTGAGCTTACTGACAGCTCAGTTTGGCATATGTGAAGGACTAAATTGAAGAAGTGAGAGGACTCTTTCCACGTTGACCACAGTGCACAAGTGGGTTAACTAGCCTGGCCTGTGTTGCACAAAGGTCTGAACAGATGATCTCAATGGTACCCTTGTGATCACAAAATGAGTAGATTTACTTTCTTTTTTCTTTCTTTAAATGGAAGCTTAAAACACTTTGGTCCTGTATTCCACCATACCGTGCAACTGGTCCCAATAGAGTCCCTCTGACTTCTGCCTGGAAGAGCCTGACCTCTGATCCTCTCGCTCTTCTTTCTTCTCTGAAAATCCGTAGAGGGAGAACTCAGCTCTTCTATAATTAATGGTTTTCTTTGCCTTGTCCTGACAGCTCTAGAATCTTGTCCACAGTAAAATGGATTATTTATTTAAGTACTAATTAGCAGAACCCAGTATCACACCATATCAGTGCTTCACAATAAATGCAACTGTACAGTAAATGCAGCCTGTGTCTGCTGTGATGAGACTTCCATCAGTGAAAGTTTAGCTGATAAAAAAAGTCTTGCAATGAGCACTAAATACTTCTGTTTCTGGCAGAAGCTCAGCAGAAGACAAGGCTAGGGACATGGGCTGCCTAGTGAAAACTCTCCGGGCAGTCATAGAGGATTCAGGTTTAAGAGCTGGGCAGCAATCCCATGAGCAGTGGTTACCATATGAATGCAAATGAGGCCAGTTCTTCAAAATTAATTAAAATTACCATTTTGAGCCATCTGAAAATTGTATGCACTCTTGAAACAGGCCTAGAGTCGCCACTGGAGAGAACCTCGGCAATCAAACCCTCACGTTAGAGGCTGTGGGTTGTGAGTGACAAATCATAATGAAGTTCTTTTGGCCCTTTACTTGTGATTTCTTCTTCACACACCGTTTTCTGACCTAGATCCTAGTGAGATGTGTACACAGAGCTCGTAAAGCTAAAGCAAACAAACCACAAGTCTTTGAGCAGAGCCTGGAGCCACCTCAGCAGATGGCTTCTCCAGTGAAAGAGGAGGCATGCTGGAAATGTTGGGCTAACCCTGAGCTGAAATGCCCAGGAGCATCGCCCAACACAAAGGCAGTGCGGCAGGTTAAACCGGATTGAACCACCTTAAACTGTGACAAGCGTTTTTTGCTGAGAGTGTGAGAGCCTTTTAAAGCTTCTTTGGTTGTGGTAGTTAACCAGCTACTCAGTCCAGCAGTGAACAGATTATAATAAGTGGTCAATGTGTCTAGTTTCTGGCAAAAAAACTGAAACATTAACAGCTCTCTTGCATCATTCCATTGATTTCTATTTTACTAAGTGCTTTTTGTTCCCTAGTTTTGCATCCTCTGAAATATTATGCTTAAACAAAACCAGTGAAGCAGTTATGAAGCTGTTTCCTTTGCTCATTTTCTGAAAATAAAGCAGTGGTTTCCACATCTATTGTGGAGTCCCAACTGTCACTCCCTCTCTTCCTGTTGCTAATTATTATTTTTTCAAGCAAAGTGCTTTGGGGAGGGAATTTGTCAGGCTTAATAATCAACTCATCGGAGAATTAACAAGAAATTGGGTAAATTAGATTCAGCAGTTAATTAATTTGATTGTCCAGTACAGCAAACTTTGTCTCATGAGAATGATGAATGGATGTGTCCAGTCTCTTTTCCAGAGCTGTTTGATACTGACTGCTTGCAAATTATGCTACTTTCAAAAAAGTTATGGAGCTACTTCCCCCATGCAAAACTGCAAACCTCTAAACTACTACAGTTCAAAAAATTATTTGTGGTTTAAAAACCAACCAAACAAAAAACCCCACCCAAACCACTTTGTTGATATAGCTGAAACTCTTCTGTGCGATGCACTGATCAAGGCTACACCCCGGGAAACATGTCTACCGTGACCCAATAAGGCTGTTGTGAAGCTCAGCACTGACAGAGGCAGGATCTAATAATATTGAGCAATAGCATTTTATAAAATAATTTTGATACCAGGATATAAAGAGGTTTGCTTGAAGGATATAAGCAAGACAAGATTTATTGGGAGTTACATCTTTCATTAGACCGACTGATAGTTAACGTGTGGAAGGTCTTGTGTATCTGACAGCTTAATGAGGGGTTCTTTTGTTTGTCTGCTTTTTCAAATGTATTTTTCTAATAAAATAATAATACTAAAGATGCAGCTTCTGCTTGCAAACTTTGCCTCAAATAAGAATAACACATAATCATACAGGTCTAACCATTACAGTGTCTGTTCATAATTAGTGTTAGGTATTGCATGGAAAAAAATCAATAAATCTGCTGGTGGAAAAGGGGCGAATGAGTCTGTAGCTTTTCATGCACATTTGCAGATGGAGTTGAGTCCCAGGAAACCAAAGGGTTTGACCTTACATAGCTAATGTGCATTCAGAACCTATCTATTTGTATTGTCTTCATTAAAATTTTACCTCCCACTAGTAGTGATGACTGGCAACAAAGAATACACCCCTGTTCCTAAACAAAGTATTCATTCTGTTCTTCAAGATGTCTCCAGCCAAATGCATGTTTCAAACATACTGTTTGGCTAAGAAGAGACTATTGATAAATTCGCAGAGGCAAAGGTCACGAATGTTGCTCTTGGTACAAAGTTTGATGTGGAACAAAGCAGGAACCTTTAGAAGCAGGGAGAATTGAAATGTTAAGTACAGAAGTGGTATTGCTGTATTTCATGCAACTATTTTTATATTCTGTATGTGTACTTCATATTCAGTTAGCTTTGCAAACCAAAGACAGTGTCATCATTATCTAACACTGTTCAAATCTGCCTTCAGTTCTAGTATCAGCAAATGTAATTGAATTTAAAGTAAATGTTTGGGAGGAGAAAAGCAAACCTCAGACCTTAATTATAAAAAGAAAAAAGCCATCTAATTTCGTGTGTGTGTATATCTGAGCTTATTCAACCCGCTTCTATCAAACCTATTTAAATGCAATTCTCCAGTGTTCTTCTCTGGAAAAATAAAGTTCTGCATCGATGGTGAAAGTGATGCAAACACATAGCTATTTTTTAGCACCAGCAAAACCAAAGATGGAAAATTTGAGTGTTATCAGTTATCTTAATAGGGTTTTTCTTCGTTTCTAAACCTTTTAGAATGAGTCTAGATTGCAGTTTTAAGCAAAAAAATTATTTTCTTCTAGCACAAGTTTAACTCTCAGACACTCTTGAAAGGGGCATTTTAGGTTTTTTGGAATTGCATAGTAATAAATTATAAAATAGGAAGTTTCATTAACATTATGCAATGTTTAGTTTTCTAATTACTTCCACATATAATACTCTTAGTTTATAAATTAAAATAAAATTTTAATAACTGCCAACCTGGTGCAATATTTGAATACCCAGCTACTATCTTTACGCTTCACTCATCACTACAAGCGATAAGGATTCTGGAAATGTAAGATTTCTTTATTGCACAGCAAAACAAAGTAGATTACAGCTTTCATTCTTGCAGCAATAGTGTATAGAGATTCTTAATGCAGGCAGATTTTAGATCTTTGATTTTCTTATAAACTACAGAAATGAACGGTAGAAGGTATTGTATGGTTTTCTATAGTCCTGAAACGTTGTGGTTTTTTTCTTTTGTCTTCTTGATGACAATTATTCCTTAGGAGTTAAAATGGAGGATGAATAGGGTTATATGTAAAGATTAGTGGCATTAAGGAACAATAGGAACTTGCATAGATGCTTAGAAGTGCTAATAGTCTGTGGTAAGAAGGTGCTGCTTTGTTCTGTGATTTGAGTTCGCTTTTAGTCTGAGTCTTCAGTGCCATTGCACATCTGTGTGTAACAGTCTGAGCTAATCAGCTACGTGAGAGCAGAATTGAGTAAGGATGCAGGATGTGCTGTGCTGTGGCAGAAAAGTCCACCGTTGCCAAGGCAGACTGGCAAAGAAATGTTTGCCTTTCACGTATGTTCAGAAGCCAGAGGAGGTTTGGGTCAGGTTGTGCAATCTTAAGCCCCATATGGGATTTTTGTGCAGTAGCATTACCACTGGGGCAGGAGGAGGTGGTGGCCTTCGGCTGCTGGCTCAACATCTACTGAACAAGATTGCAGCAATATTTGTTCTTCATATGTGACCAGTCACTGAAGGTGATGCTGCTCCTAGTAGGGTGCAAGCAAAGCAAATTTTGCTTCCTTGGAGGTTGAAACCCTTATAGGCTGACCCAAACAAAGGCTAATGCAGAACTGAATTCCCAGGAATGGTTTCCAAGAAGGCTGCAATCTCCAACAGCAGCTTTTCCTGTTCAGCCAGGTCAGTGAGCATCAGCATTCGGACCCCTCAAGTTGTGAAAATCTCAATGAGAGGCTTGCACATCAGACCCTGCCCTGGGGACAGTCTCCATTACGTGGAGTCATCTGATCTAACCCTCACTAGAGCAGGAGGTTTAGACATTTTGAGGGTTCCCAGCTACAGGACAGCCCTGAGAGCTTTTATCTTGCTCTTGGTCAATGGGGGCAAATTGAGAAAGGGGAGGAAGGACATAAGGACTGAAAAATATCTATAACCATCTGAGCAACAGATAGACGGGACTTTGAAACTCTTCAAGTTATAAAACAAGCTTGTGTCCTAAACGAGCACCAGTCAGCTTGATTTAGCTAGTAAAATACAGTTGCTTAATCTTGCTTGACTGAAATGATATTTAATTAGTATCCAGTGTTAAAACAAAGGTGGCATTTTCCATGGCCTTTAGAAAAGCCACTGCTTAGTGCATTGTTCTTTCTGCTGCTAGAGATCAATACACTTAGAAGTTGACAGTAATAGCAGCCCTTTTAAAGTGTGTAGTAGTGCACTGTGGCTACCAAAACTGTTGGTCAAGGAAAAGTTGTGCTTTCTTTACAGTTAATTTTATCCTTCTGATTATCTCCACTTCTCATCTTCCTGAGTATCCCAGAGAAGCCACCTATAGCAAAAGAATATTTCATGGGTTTTTTTTCATATGTTTGCCAGAACTACCATTATATTCAAGACTGAATAGATGACTACAGTTCCATAAGTTGCTCTAACTAGATGCTGTCACTTTTCCTTTTTAAGTATTTTCTTTTTCCCTTAGGAGGAAAGTGGGGAGAATGAAAAGTCAAAAAATAATCTTCCATTAAAATGACAAATGTGGCTAGGCAAATAAACATGTAAGAATTATTAGAAATTTGCTAGAGAAAAAAAATCTCATGATGGACAATCCTTTAACAGACAGTTGTTCAAAATTATACCTGGCAGCTGTGGCATTTTGGATGCAGAAGTCTGCTGGACCAACTTTGCTTACACATGAGAAATATCTTGCAGTCCCAGTGAAGTTCTGCAGAGGTCTGGCGCTTTCCCTCCTCAGCGTTTGCAGGACAAGTTTCCTCGGGCAATATAATTGCATTTATAATTTGCTCCACTTGCAGAAAGTATCCCCCAAATCTTGATGTTCCCTTGGTTGCTCACAGACCTGAGAGAGTCGGTAAGACTGTAGTTACCGTTAGCCAGTGGGATGCCATGGGGGAGGTCAGAAGGAAGGATAAAGGAGACAGGTTTTGAAGTTAAAGGACTAATCATATGGTAATTTCAGTAGCTAAAAAAAATGACTGGTTCTATCTTGAAATACTTTGCCAGTGGTGGACCTCAAAGATGAGCTGGACCTGGTTTGCTGATGCCTTGTACCTGTTTTGGCTGAAATCTGAATGACAGCATTACATGTGTTCTGTCCGACTGTATCTGACCACTCGCTCTTCGCAGCAGTGAGAGTAGAAAATGAATGCATAATCTAGGCTGTTACTAGGTTGTAATTCAGGTCTCATTTCCAGGAAGAATAGGAAAGTTTACAATGACTGTTACATAATTGTCCAGTTATTCTTTCAAAATATATATTACAGTTTGATTGTTTAAGAGTTCGCATTTACAATGCTGGTCTCATTCATACCCTGTTTGTTTATACATTAGTATTACATTGTCCTTTTTTTCTCTCTTTTTTTCTTCTCTGCATGGGAAGCTTATTCATGTTGGCGTTTCTGCTGGATGTAGTTTGTTCAAGGCACAAAACCTTTAGGTCATGTTTGAACAGGTCACTAGACGAGCTGTCCTGAGGGTTTAGATTTCTGATCCAGATCACTGCGTAGGTAAGGGGTTGACATCAAGTGGAAACAGCAGCAGCAATGTTTAAACTCCCTGGATTTTTCTTTTCTTTCTGATGAAGAAGATTTTGCTTGACTTGCAATTATGTGATGATCCCTTCAAATCCCTCTGATTGAATTTGCAAAGCCCCTGTACATTCTTAGGGTGGTGTAAGAAACCAACGTTCATTAGAGTTGAGCGTTGTAAACCTTTCCCTCTTCTGCCTGCTGTGGGATATTTTGAGACAATGTTTTGCTCCCTCAGTGTGGTCAAAGGTTTGGGCAACCACTCCCAGGGCCTGGCTGGGCTTTTTCCATGTTTCTTCACTCCATGTCCGCTTCTTACTTCTGTTACTGAGGCCTCCCTGAGGCTTTTCTTGTCTTGAAAATAGTATCAAGGCTTTAAATAATTTGAAAACTTTTTATTGTAAGATGTATTTACCAGGGTATGAACATGGAATTTTGATCCAGTATTGCTGAATCAAGTTGTTACAAGTAAAAGTTTGACCTTTGACCATTTTGTTAACTTATATTTCTAATATGTGTCCCTGTGCTTGTCTTTTCTGTTAAAAACAGGTTGAAGACAATAAAGTATCTGAAAAGACTCTTCATGTCCCCCCTGTGTCGCCTTCGTCTGTACCTGACCATATGAAGTGCAACATCCTTAAAGCTCAAGTGGAAGCTGCCTTTAGAGTAGGCACCCAGGTAATCCATGTTTAATATTTTCCTTTCTAGTTTTGACATAGTTTATACCAATTTTCCAAAATCACATCGTTCCTGAGGAAGCATCTTATTTTATCTCAAGTATCCACACTGACATAGCTTTCTCTAGCTGCTCTACAATTTCTTCAGGTAACTCAAAATGGCTGATATGATGGAAGTAGGAAATTTATCCTAACCGACACAATTAATTCAGCTGAGAAAGGCTGAAAAAATAGGAGAGAAGACCCCAGGAAATCTTTATGTTTTGATTTTTTCATTGTAGCTTTTACTTACTTTGTAGCTGAGAAACAATAACCTCTGGAGTTTTCTGAGGCTACCCAACCGTCATGGAAACTGTCATTAAGGGTGTTCTAAAGATAATATCTGCGCATCCAGATGCAACCTTTCTTTTAGGGGATTAACTTTTGGTGTCTGAATGTGAGATATTACTTAGTCTATTGTTTTCTTACTTGTTCATGTGCTTTTAACTAAATTTTAAGATGCTATTTTCACTACTTGGTCAGTGTTTACATCAGATGCATCCTGTTTCAAAAACACCACAAGTCTTGTAATCATCATGCTACTGAAAACTGCTGCTAGATGGCATGACTGTAGAAAGTTAATTTCTCAATAAGAGGTAAATCTTAAGTGAAACCTAAAGCATGTGATTCTTTTCAAGTGTAATTTGTGGACAAAAGATAATGCTGTTGGTGCCAAAAATAAAGCCACATGGAATGCTTTAGGAAGAAAAGTAGAGGCAGAAAGATGGATATGATTCTTATCCCATGTTCCTGTGGTATCCTTCTGCATACTGTTCTCTTTGAATATGAATTGTGTTTCTATTGCTTTGTTTCTTTTCACAATAACAGATCAGGTCAACTTGCCCTGCAAAGGATTTTGTTAACAATCATCTTTGTATATTTGTTGTTCCCTGTCAGATCTTTCATCTGAGAGCTAGATTACATCTGGTCTAGCTAGACCTAAGGAAGTATCAAAACTTGGTTATTCCAACTGCCCTAGATGTCAAGATCAGAAACCATAAATCTGACAGCATGTGGGGGAAGGATGTTGGCTTTTTTCCTTTTAGTTTTTGCTTAAAGCAGTTCTCACCTCTCTGAATTCTGTGTTGTATCAACTGTGTTTTATGCAGCGTGTTTCTTGTGTGATTGCCCTTGAGTTTGCCCTCTGTTTTTCCTGTGTGTCTTTTCTACAGGATGTCGAACTTTTTTTCACGTTTGTATTTTCTCCTGAATATGCTTAATAGTCATGTTTGAATGGATAATTAATTCTGGAAGCAGTGTGTGCTGCTGCATTCAGCATACAACATTACTAAGGCAAGATAGGAAATGTGCTTAACATATGCATCTCTCAGTTCACCTGCCCTGCCTTAATTTTTCACCCTGAGGCTTTCCAAGGGACAACATCCTGGGTTACTTTTTCATGTGTGCTATGACTATATTCTTTAGCTGCTGCTATTTGTAAATAAGCTTCAGAGCAAGCTGAGCATTCCTGTTTTTCCTTCTTACCTGTGTTCTTTTGCACAAGGCTTTAGCAGTCAGATTGCATTAAGTAGGTGCCTGCAGGCAATGAGAAAAGTCTTAAGATTTCAGGGGGAAGGAGGGGCAAGAAGTCTGTTGCAGGATAGCATGTATTGTGGAAAAATAATGGCATGTGGTTCAGTTTGAAATCCTAGAATCTTTAAGTGCTAATTAAGTATGGCTTAAGAGTTATAGCCAGTAAATTAGGATGTTGTCTTAATCTTGGAAATTTTAATTGAACTCCCTGCTGAGTTGCAACTAGAGATGAGATCTTCTGCGCTTGAGCTCCCCTCCTGTCAAGTATGAAAGAGTTCCCTTCTCAAGTACATTGCAGAAATGAGTAGGCAGAGGCCAGGAAATGGACTGCTGTTACAGTAAGAAGCTGTGGCTACCCAAGCACTTGGGAAGGGTAGGCAAAAGGTTCATGGTGAAGGAATGAGTAGAAACACACCATCTGTCACCTAGAAAATGAGAGGGAAGGGAGCTACAGGAGGCCCTGATAAATCACTGTGCCAGCATGCTCTAAAACCACCCAGTTATCTTCTCTACTCCCCACCACCCAAACAACTAGCTGAATACCAATAGCTAAGCCATTTCCCAGTGGCAGTTCAGTCATCTTCCAGGAAAGGTGAGTCGGATGCCGTTACACTGCCCAGAGACACTTACAGCTCCTTTTGAAGAGCAGATAAGAAATAGTTTCTTCATGAAAGACAACCATTTAACTCCGTGTATTCCTCCAGGGCTATGACCCTGCCCCTCCTTGACCTCATCTGATATATCCTGCTGCTCAGTCTATCTGGAGGACTAACCATGTTATCCTCTGCTCAGTTCCATCTTTTGAACACCAGTTCCTTATTAAATCCCTGAGAAGTCCTGCCTTCTGGCCTTATTTTTAAAGCTCCGATTTCTCATCTCTTGTTTTCTGTACTGTCATATTTCAACTTACAAGGCAGCCAGGGCAAGAAGTATACCTAGGCTCTGTAAGGCACAGCCTATATTCCTTGAGCTGTAAAGTAAGACAGGCTGATTTTCCTTCTGTACAGCATAGATCTTCCTTTATTTCATGGTGTCACAAAAGAGATGAGGATTTGCTTCTCTCTACTTTGTAAAAGGAAGAAGAAAAAGGCAAGAATGTGTCTTATGCACACTCTATTTGAAATTAAGTGTTCTTTTAAAGGGCCCAAATATCTATGGTCTAACTCATCCTTTATGAAACTTTACGGGGCATCTTCATTATTCAGTTAAGTGTAAAAGCCTAAGAAAAATATTGGTGCACTGTATGATCGGATCCAAAATTAACAAACTATTGCTTGAAATATTTGTAACAGCTCTCTCTCTAAGCAGTAGGAATATTTTCAATACCATATGCTACTAACATCAGGATGTGACAAGTTTACAAAGGCACCTCCTGCATGTAGTAGAAGAAGCTGTTCCTTGTTAATTTTGAGAATAGAGTGAATGTGGCAAATATAAAGTGGGACAGGAAATTTTCTGTAGTTTTCTTTCTCTGTGGCACCTAGACACCAACACAAGGGAGAGCCTTAGGAATGGATGATTCAAATGCTTATGATTTCAAAGATAAAAACCAGGAAAAATTATGCAATACATTTGAAAATGTATTCTGGGAGATGGCCCCTACACTACTTCATTTCAGACTTATGCTGAAGAGATGTTTATCACATTCCTAGGGGACAGTACATCATCTCCCATGGCTATAGTCCTGACTTAGAGACCAAAAATTTGTAAGTTTATGGTGCTA
Source organism: Caprimulgus europaeus (assembly GCA_907165065.1). The sequence continues at coordinate 69,452,502 of OU015525.1, forward strand.
GTCACTGAGCCTTCCACGTGGTTTAGAGTTATAGAGCAGCAGGAAACTAACACGAGTGAGTTTGTTGAGGATGGCAATATTTACATGCCATTCTGCTAGCTGGAGAGTCAAACTGCAGTGTGCATGGAGATGCTGGAAGCAGAATCTGGGAGCATACTGGCTGCACACACCACAGGTGAGAGATGTGAGGAACCCACACACAACTATGGGAACCTGTGGTTTGCACGGGGTATGCCATACAGTATCTGTAGGTCTAGAGCAAACGGTGCAGTGTTTCACAATGCACCTTTCAAACGGTGCCACAGGGATCTGCCACCTTCTAGCTGACAGACTGCATGCTGCAGTTCCCACATAATTAAGCTCCAGGGGAGCACTAAACACTGTGAAGCAAATGACTTTTTTTTTTTCCTCTTCCTTTTTTTGCATTTATTTCAGACTCTTCATTTGAGAGGGAATGGTATAAAGCAGCAGTGAGGAGCTGCCAGAATACAAAAGACCAGCTCTCCCTGGCATTTAAAACCCCTTTGCAGCTTGCATGAGTCAGTGCTGATATGCTGTGATTGATCAGACTTGTTAGTATCACAAAGAGTCCCTTTTCCCAAACAGTTCATGGCCCAACTGACGGGGAAAGATACTAGCAGGTTTCAGTTGCTATTTATATCCACTTTGGCTCCAGGCAAATCCTAATTATCCTTAGAATTAAGCACAGGCTCCTGAGCAAATGTACAGCTATCTCAGCAGGGCTTTTTCTTTTGGTGGGCAGTGTGTGTGTTGTGTTCTAGTAGTTTGTCTTCTACAAAGGTGTTTGTATTCTCCGCCTGTTAGCCAAGCTTTCCTAAATCCTTGGGTTGATGTAAGACTAGCAGGTTAGCACAAGGAAGGAACTGAGATCCAGTTTCTCATAGATACCTGCTGCAACTGATATTTGCATGACTTACATTTTTCTCTGTCTGCAGAGAAAGGCCAAGCCCCTTTTTAAGATACATTTTTACAGTGCAGTTTATGGAAGGCAAACAGAGGTGACATTAACACTGAGCTGTTCTTCACTGAGCATGATGAGTTGTTTGTTAAGAAAAAAGTGTTGGGAAAAGGTAGTTTGGAGATACAGTTATTTGCAAAGAGCATACAAGATCTCATTCACTCCTGCTTTATCAACCCCAAGGGAAACTCTTGGCTGACACAGGGTATGTTCTATCAGCCAAGTTTGGGTTCTTGAGCAGTTGATTCCCCTGCCTTGATTCTCAGTAGACAAAGGGACGTTTATGCTGAACAAAGGGACATTCAATCCTCTGCCCCCTCTCACACACTAACTTTCTTCACAAGCTTATACACATGTAAATTTTTAGGCCAGCATTGATAGCCATCTATCTCCTTTTCCTCCCTGTCCTAGAAACAGGTACAGACTGATGATCATGTAATTTTGCTTTAAGTATTGCAAATATGTAAGTGCAAGTTGCTTGTGCTGTCTAGAGTTGCCTCAAGGAACTGGGCTGTGGTACAGAAAATATCTCCAGAAATGCACAGGGGCAGTTGTCATCCTGCAGCCTGTGCTGTCTACACAGATATAAGCTATGGCTGCAAATGTAAATGAGACTGGGATCTATGCATTATTTATGGTAGAAAGGGTGCATAGATGAGGTGACTTACAGTGCTAGTCTTTCGTAGCTACATTTTTGATGATTCTTTGCCTTTTTCGTCGCACTCTCTCCTTTAAGGAAAGATTCAAGAGTAAGGACCTGTCCATATGCTTTTACCTTGTATTTCTAGAAAAATTTGCTGTCTTTATGTGAGATGGGTCCTTGGAGGCTTATTCACTTAAGAAGATCTAGATTCAAACCCTAATCAAGTCATGACTGAAAACAGAGTAGGTGAGGGAAAGACACTTGAGGATTTATAATCTTATTCGATCTTTCTCATAATAGGACTTAAACAAATCCTTCTGGATCCCCAGAGGAGTTCTTAGCTTTCACTAGATGTTGACTTAAGTACCTTGAAAGGATCAACTTTTCCAACATTTTAACCTCTTTCCATCATGAATTAGATGCTGTTTGCTTCCCTCTCCTCCTTTCCTCCCTTCCTCCACCCATCCTTATTCACAGCACAGAGCTACTGCACAATTTGCCAGTCTTCACACAGAGATCAGAACTGGAATTACGTGACTGTAACAGGTCACAGCTGAGGTGCTCAGGCTGTGGGGGAGGCTTGCACAGCTCCTTATGTACACGATGCTTTGCTAAAGCTGTTGCTGTTAGTCACCTGCTTGGATGAGCAATAAATTCGCCATCGGATTTCAGGCTAAGTAAAAAGAAGCAACTGCACTGGGACTCTCAACTGGAACAGCAGCGAGCACGACTTCGCGTCAGTTGTAATTGCTTATAACAATGGAATTTAAAAATGGCTCTGCTTCAAATCCCCTATGTTCAGTCACTATGAGGAAGCAGGTTTGCTCAACTTTAAAAGCGAGGCTACAGGAAATGCAGGGTGTCAGGGTATAAAATTACAAGTTTTTGAATGTGTGTGGGCCAGGATGATCAATATATGATACATGGCAGCTCATTAGAAGTGTGTCAGCAATGATACCTCAAAGTCAGGGAAGGAGCTGAGGAAATGATGTGGCAGCCTTCCAGAGATGCAGAAGGGGAAGGAGGATTTAGATAAACAGAATGTGGGAAAAGGGAAATCTTTAATTTATTCCCTGGGATACTGGAGGCAAATGTGGCAGTGGTGTCCCAAGACTGTGATGACACATTGTGGATATGTCAGCTATGTCTCCTAGCTGGCATGTCTGTAAGTGCTAGTACCTGATGAGACAAGTACTGTTAATTGCAGCGATGTGTAGGAGCCCCACCATAGACCAGCAGACACATGGTGCCAGGCCCTGTTCAGAAGGATCAAAACAGAGTTGTCCATTCCCAAGAGACCTAATCATGATGCTTTTCTGCCTGAAAGGGTACACCTGACATATTGAATCACCAAGGTAGGTTTACCTTGGTGGGGCATTCTTCCCATTGATGTTGCTGAGCTTGTATTATCTAATGAGATCAGCCAACAATTGGCGTGGCTGACAAATGACAAAAATGTTGATGAAGAGCTGAAAAAAACGGTATGCTTCAGGCCTCCTAGCATTGTTACAAAGACAGAAAGAGCCAAGATAGAGAAGTATTTCCAGGCCACTGCAGTGAGAGCCATTGCTTCCTTACCTTTGAAGATCTCCAAACATGTGAGAGCTGTGTTCTTCCTCCTTCCTTTCTGTAACTAGGAACTTTGTGAAATTGCTAAATAAGAGACATCATGTGTTTCATATGAGCCTTCCAGACACTTGTCTTTCTTGGCTGAGAAGCTGACACCCCTCCTCAGCTGCAGCAATCAGATTCTCATGCAGTCTTTTTTACTGATTCAGGATATTCCTATTGTGGATCAGATGAGGTGAGAGCTGCAGTGATTCCCCTTTTGATGGAGTAGAGGCACAGAGAGCACTAGCTCCCCAAGGTGCTTGCTTGAGGTTTGAAGAATACAGCCTGCTTTGCCCAGTGCCCCATTGGAGGCTCACCAGCCCACAGTCCCAACCAAAATTAATTGTCTATGCAGAAGCACAGAAGGCTGAAGCCAAAGTTGTGTCTTTCCTGTGTTGTCCTACTTGGTACATGCCCAATGCAACCAATTCCCATTTCAAGGTCTTGTTGCCTGTCATCCTGGGATTAACTCTTCCTTCAGAGAAAGGAAGGTTCTTCCTGTTTTCATCTTATGGTGAAACTAGTATTTCTTAGCAATCATCTATGAAGAGAGCCTGTACAACGGCATTCCTGTCCAGGCATGTTTCTTGTTTCTCGTATGATAAAGTAACGCTTTACCTTTGTTTCTACCACCATCTAGAAAGTTAATGGCATATGAAGTTGGAACATTAATAATTTTTCTGTTTCTCTGAGCCCAGTGCAGATAAGAAAAGAGAATGACATGGTGTGGATGGATTATATGGAGCGACCTTTAATTTTGTTTAGTTTTCAGTCTGGTATCCATGAGAGCCAGCTTACCCTTTTCTCTCTGGATAATTATTAAATGAATCTGCTTCTGTATAAATGAAGTTTCCAGGTCTGCTATGCCCTAAAACTTTTCCCTCTCAGAGCAGCATCCTCTGGGTGAAGGGAGAATCTGCCTTAGCTAAGGATGTCTGAGCAGCTGCATGCTGCTAACTCTGTCCTTCTTACACAGCTCAGTGCTGGTGACAGAGCCTCTGCCCAGCTCTCCGTACACATTCCCCAGCAGGTATCTTCTGCTAGCCTTGGCTAAACTTCCTTGTTCTACTGATGGAGGACATTCTGCAGTGGAAACCCAAATCCTGGCTCTAGCATGTGCACTTGTTTTCAAATGAAGGCAAGCCATCTGTGAATTAGTGTGAGAGCTGTGTACAAGTATAAGCCTTGTTCTACATTCACATCTTTACAATAAGGCTGCAGAAGTCCTTGTGTGGTTAGTAAGTGTGATTTGCTGAGTTAGGCAGAAAAATAAAATAAATATATTGTCACCTGATGAGTTACTGACCTCCTCCTCAAAGCAAACAAACAAGCAAGCCAACCAAAACCCAACAAGCCAACAAGTAAAGCAAAGGCAGTACAGCTTCTGATGGCTGAAGCACTTTGCAGAAATGTCTGCAGGTATAACATTTTCCTGTGTCTGTTCCTCCACAGGCGTGGAGGAGAGGCATAGGGTGAGGAATTAGCCCATCCTTATTAATGTGTACCTGCCAGTGCATACCCGTGGCACCCAGTGTGTGCACCTGCATCACCTGAGGCTGTTCAAGCCCCTCCATTTCTTTACATGCTCCCTCTCTCCCTCCAGTTTAGAGTGGGATTACTTGCTCACTGGTTTGCAGTACTTATTTATGGGCACAGGAGTCTTTTCTGTCCTCTAAAGTATGAAAATAACGGAGAAAATTAATATCATTAATACCAAGGTAAATTCCTCAGGTTGCTAACCATGCTGTTTAGGAATACACCACTTCTTGAGTCATAGGCTTAGCCTTCCAGTGCAGAGAAGGCAAAAGAGAGTGGTAGTGTAGTCACAGAGCTGAGAAGAAACCAAGGGTCACCTATTAGGGACTAATACAGTGAAGCCCTCTCAACTGGCTAATGAGGTCCATGGCTTATAGTGTTTAGGTAGGTGGAATTTCAGTCATTTCGTTTCTAGCCACAGCCTCTGCTTTGCATCCTTGATCTCTGTACTCTCTTTTCTATTGTTGTGTTGAAGTGCATCTTAAAATGCAGCTCAATTAATTTAGTGGAAATTGGAATAAAGTAAAATTTATGGTTTTAAAAAGTAGCCAATTTGACATATAATAAGCAGCTAGCTTGTCAGGCTTAATAAAATGTTGTTAAGACATCGGCATGGAAGAAGAGACTGTATTAAGTTTCTGACAGCTGGATTCATGTTTACAGCTTTCAGAAACCCAACAGCTTTATAAAAAGCATTATAATTTCTGTAGAACAAAGAAAAATTACTTCAGTGCTCATCAATGCTAACAAAGAATGATTTTCAATGCTTTCTCTCAATTCCTTAAAAAACATTTTCTTTCCTTTCAAGAAAGCACTAGATCTTGAATAAGCCTTATGCTAGACAGAGCTACTAGAAGACCATTAAAAAAAAAGTTTTCTAGAGCTGAGATAAATTTCTTAAAGTTATAAATTTATTAAAATTTTCAAATTGCACTCTTGGTCCTGAAGTTATTCATGTTGTGACGCTAATTCACTGAAAACCTTAGCTACAAAACATTTAGTGGTTGAGTTACAATGGTGGCAATGGTGTGATTATGTCCCATTTTTATCCGATTCCTTAGTGTTTAGAGCATTTGCCCAGGACCGAGGAAACCTCTGGCTGAGTGAGATTAAACCCAAATACGTACAAGCACTTTGTTGGGGTGGAGCTTCTCCAGTACCTACTGCTGATTCTGTTCTCGGAGTAAACTAGCTGTGATCTAGCTTCCTCTGTGCAAACTAGCCCCCTAGGAGAGGGACAATCTGCTGATGAGATTCAGAGGGTCCCCTCTCTGCTGCTGATAGTTTTGGTATCAATATACAAGGTGCAGCAACTCCTAACAGGAAGGGATGTGGAGGGACTTATCTCAGAACACTCCCTAACCCATCGCACCAGGTACCTGCCTGGACTGGAGTAGGCCCAGTACAGAGTTCACTTTCTGCCAGGCTGCCAGTGGTTCCAGTTTAATTGCCCATATGGTTAATTGTGTGTACAAGCTGGAACAGTCTCTTTCCACCATGGCAGATGCTCTGGTAAATAATGACCTAGGAAGTGGCAATAGGGTTTTGTTCTCTCTGGCACAAGGGGGAAACAAACATAAAACTATCATAATTTGGGCAGTTTCCCCAAACAGTGAGCATCCCTCCTGGTATTTTGTAGTTCTTTGCTAAGGTATAGAAGAATCTCAGCTTTCATATTGTTTCTTTTTCTTATTAGCACCCTCAAATGGAATATATCAATTTGTGTTGAATGGGAGGTCTGATGTCAAATTTACAATATTTTTACATGCCTGTAAAATCCTTTGATTTGGATTTGATGGAACCTGTCTCATCCTTTTCAAAAAGTATGACACATTTAATTCAATTTGATCTAGCCCAATAGGCTCAAATTACTAGGGTTCAAATATTGAACACTGAGAAATGACTCTGTCATAGGCCCATATTAGTTCCCTTCTATCCATTTAGCAGAAAGGAAATGTCAGAGCCTGCCAAGTCCACTACTGATTTGGAGATACTCTTGTGTCTTCAGACAGTATTTTTTGTAGAAGGGTGCAGTGGTGTGCTGACACTGGCATTTACACATGGATTGTGGAACCCTGTGTCTCAGTTGAAGAGTGTGATCTACCAACACCTGCCCTAACTGGGTGTTTCCTCAGTAATCCAGCAATTTTCATGTAAGTCATTTTGCAATACTAGTGTTTTCAACTCTGTAAACAAATGGTATGTGAGTGACAGAACTCTGTAATTTAGCAGAGAGCAGTAGTGGGTGAGATTTTCTGTGAATTGCATGTACAGTGTGATTATATGTAGAGAATCCTGGTTATCAATTTTTCAAAGACTGAATGAAATGTTTGCATCATTATTTTGATTAGATTACATAACTATTTACTCTACTCCAATTAAAAGAACAACTCAACTACAGTGTGTTTGCCTGGGTTGATTTTTAATATTTCTCCTCAAATGCTTTTTAGAGGAACCATAAATATCAGTGTTTCTTTCTTCTCATTTATCCCTATCCAGTCTTTTCCTAACACTATTACTCTGCACATTGTACAATGTAGCTCATCACAATGAAGCTCAATTGTAGGAGGTGAAAAAAAATAAATTGCTGTGCCTCTTACATCTGAGCAGAGGCATTCTAGGTATTGCAATTTTCTGGGGTGCTTACAGGCATATTTTTGTAGTAAACAGATATATTATCGTAAGCAAATGGATGTTGTACTAAACTTTGGCTCCTTCTTTTAACAGGCTGTGAAAGAAGAGACCACTTTTGTAAATCCCAGTAAGACCTCCAGCCTGCAGGACCCTAATGTAAGGTCTGTTGCTTCTTGTCCGTAGGGAAAACATCAAATAAACGCATCATATAGTGAGGCATTTTCCAAATGTTATCTCAAACAGGTGTTACAGGTCAATTTGCTCATCCCCAGGTTGCTGTGTGAAGTTTGCTGAGCAATGACCTGAGGAGAGGGTGTCTGTCAGAAGGGTGCTTATTTTATACACATATATCAGATATAGTTGTAGAATTAATAAAAGGTCAACTTTAAAAACCAGGCCAAGTGTATATGCTTAAACAATTTATAAAAACTTGAGGTAAAAAATCAGGTCTAGTCACAAACTTAGAAAAGCTTATTTTAAAAAAAGTCAATTTTCATAACTTTTGTATCAGAAACATGCTAGGTGTCCAAACTGGAATATCCTTTTGTTTGCGTTTTTGTGATTTGTGCAAGGGTTTTTTTGCAGAAGAAAAGGCATTTGGTACACAGCCTTCAGAAAAATGGCTCATTTGCAGGCAGTAGTGACTACTTTGGATTGTACTTTTATTCTGTTGATAGTGGATAGTAGTCTTTTTTTAGAGTGGCCATTTTGAAGAGGCACAGTAATAGTAAATATTGTTTGAATGACACAATATTCTGTCTTTCAGCAGGTGATTAGAGAGGAGGTTACAGCATGGATATTTGCAAATTGCCTGCTTTTATATGTATGGTAGTGCCATCACTTTGGACATCTTTAGTGTTCAAATCTGAGTTTGATGAAAAAAAATATGGATTTGAAGTATGTCAATCGCAGTGGTTGTTAATCAGCTGATTATGCTAGTGTATGTGCTAGTTGTATATGTTTATGTATATGTAATATACATGTGTACTAGAGCACCAGTCATCTCATTATTTTACTTTAGAATTTTCTGGTGAAAAAGTTTCTCATGCAACTGAAAGCAAGTATTTAAGCATCTTACAGAAAAGGCTGGATGAGGTGTTTGACAAATTAAACCCTTCTGAACTCAAAATGAAACAGTTATAGTTGTGAAAATTTGTTGGTCTTTTTTCAAATGTGTGTCTTTCTGATAAGGTGACAAATCAGCAACAGTCTTCAAAAAACATTTCATTCAAAAATTCCCTTCTGATAAGGTTGGCCTAGCAGAGCTGCTACGTTTGCTTTGTGAAAGCAGCTACCTAGAGAAGAAGGGTGAGGACGGTTGGTGGTGCTGAGGCAGGAGGACACATGAGAGCCAATGTTGCTGCTTTCTGTGGCAGTCCCTGGCTTGCCTGCAGTACGGCTGTGACTGCCAGTTCCCCACGCCTCTCATCTCAGGACCCTGCAGAGCCATAACTTCTAGCCTGGCAGGCCATGATTTTCCCATTTGTTTATCCAAGGAGCTGCAAAGTCTACTTGATATTTAGAAACACCCACTTTTCTCCTGTACTGTTGCCCTTTTTAGACCTCTTCAAAACTTTATTAGAACTTTGGAGAAAATTCATCACGTATGTTACGCAGTGATCTATTTATTTGTTTAATAGAAATGAGTTTCATGCACTGTCTTTGCCACAACACTCTTTGTTGGGTTGCCATCACTTCCAGAAGCAGTTCAGGAAGACCTGGTTTTTAAAGTCCTGTGTGATTTGGAATGTGGCTGCAGACATGTTTTCCTTACTCATCTTTGCGGAACTTCTGCATAACATCTCTAGAAAAGCGTTTCTATTTCACATTTTGTAATAGATTCTCTCCTGCTTCATCATGCTGAGCTGTAAATGCTTTGTGAGGTGAAGTACTATTTAGCATAAGTAAGAATGGCAACCTGGCTGCAAAGCTAGTTTTACTATTTTCTTTTGCAAAAATTCAAGCTTATGAACTCATAAAAGCCACTTTGGAGTTCCCAGTATGCAGCAGTCTGGTGTATATTTGTCTAATATTTATTTTTATCTGGTTTATGTCAGGCATTGTTTCCTCCACAGTCAGTTGTGCCAAATGAAATGGTATTGTTGTATTTGTGTCTGTGTCCTGGAGGTGTGAATATACAAGTAATCAATGCTCAGGGATAGACCAATTTAAACAGCCTACATTCAAAACTCAGAGCATAATGCAAAATAAATTCAGTGTCTAACCAATTCTCTTTCTCCTTCAAGTGGGTTTCCTTTCTGCAGAGACATATGCACCCTTGCAGACAGCCAGCATGTGATCTATTTGCCAATAACATCCTCTATAACCTCTATTTTGTGGACTTGGATGAGCCTTTGCTCTGCTAGGAATTGCATCTGAGTACAGCCAAGAGTTAGTTCATACTGGTCAGAGAAGTCACCTGGGAGTTTTTCTTTTCTTTAGTTGAGAAATACACAAGTATCCTTTCTAAAAAAGCCCTCCTCATGGAATATAATTTTTATTCCTGCAAGTACCCATGCAGACATTCCTGTAGACAACACCTGTGTGAACATTTGAGGAATGTTTGTTTGCTGAAATATCTTGCCAGTTGAAACCAGTATCTGTCACAGCTATTAAACAATACTCCACTCTTTTTGGGCAAGGGTTTTATAGCAGGGACAGTGACTTCACATATTTGATTACTGATGACTGTATAATGAACTAGCATTGTTTTTTTCTAAGCCAAAGACATTTCTTCAGGCTAGCTAGTAAGCAAACGTGCACACTATTGACCATTAACTGAAGCATGAATTGTTTGTGCAAACAGGGAAATAGAAGGTGAGGAAGGAGTTTGATTGAAGAACTGTGCTCGCTTTGCTACCATTTTGTCTGCTCGACTGTTGCCACTCTGAAAATTACACCTCTAATGAATTAACTGCTTAGATATGGCCTGTAACACCCCTGAGAAATTATTTTAGCATCTGCCACAGCAGACTTAATTTGGCTAACAATTGCTATAGCTCTTTGTAGAATTAGTTCTAGTTCAACTAGTAATTACTCATATGTATGTGTGGTATAGCCGTTTTCACTACAAGCAGATCTCCAGTCATTTTGTTGGACATGGCCTTGGATTAATGTTGTGCTTATGCAAAGTCATCATCTATCAGTCAGTTTATTCACCTGTTTTCTGTGTCTGTTGGCAAGATGTGGATGTTTCTATATCTAAATCATTTAAAATATGGGAAAAAAAAAAAAAAAAACCACAGCTGAAGCTGACATTGCATATTTTGTGCTTTCAGGAGGGGAAAACTTGTGACATTTGCTCTGTCATTTGGTACACAGGCTGGAAGTGCAAGGTTGTCTCTTGATCTTCCTGTTAATAAGTAACTTGTACACATCAGATTAAGCTGCAGTAGGATGTGGGACCACATAAGAATACAGTTTTCCCTCCTCCCTGCTTTTGGAGAGCAGAGCTGTGTGTCTCTATAGCTTTCCCTCCTCTGCATAGGATTTTTTTTTTTTTCCTCCCAGACTGTTTCAAGTGCTGGCTCCCACATTCAGTGGGGAAAAATGTCATGACTCAGAAATTGAATATGTGCTGCAGTGTCCTAGCTTACACCCTCCTTATTCCACAGTTAGGACTGATACAGTGCACTGTGACGTGGGACACAGGCGTACCTTGCCCTTGCTGACCCTGCTGCTTTGCTGATAACCCCTGGCAGAGCAGCAGATCTGGACAGTGGCCGTAGGAGAGGTTGTGCGGTTACCTCAGCTGGATCCATCCGGGCTGCACACGACAGAGCTCTCAGCTGAACAAAGTCACATGAGAGCAACTAGCAGGAAGGGAACTTCAAAAGCGAGTTAAATAGGAAAGCCAGGAGTTACCTTGATAAGACACAGGAGTACTACCAAGAAGAGTTGGACGTGTCTTTATTACAGCTCTGTTGTAACAGACTTGGAAGCACACAGGTTTTCATCAACACCCAAGTAATACGTACAGAGAAGCACAGCCCAGCTGTGTAGCTGGGACATAAGTGTTTTGGACAAAGCAGAACATAATGTTAGTTTATGGAAGAAGGAATATGTGAAAAAAAATGTGTTATTCATGTATTTGCATTATTTTGCTTTTTATACTGCCCATATCACACCAAGATGCTTTGTTAAGGCATGTAGTAAAAATGTATTTGTGTCAACATTGGTCTAGTTTGGAATCTGCTATGCCAGTCATTTTGCAATGATTTTTAATGGTACTTCTTTTGGGATGTAGGGTCCAGGTCTGCAAGGCAGACAGTGATCATGTCAGTCCTTGTTATGAGCAACAAGAGGAATTCATTTTCCACTGGAGCTAGAAAAGCCTTTCTAACAGAACATTTTATTCTTAAGTGTTGTAAGAGGAGGACCTCTCATTGTCCTGAATGGGCCAGAAGGGATTATGAGGAAGTAACAGAAGTATTTCCCTGTCTGTTGGAAAGTTCCTTACACCCAGGTATCTTACTTAGTGTCCAGATAGAAGTGTTGAGGGAGAATTGGCTGATTAGATATCTACTTTAATTCAGGTTTGAGATTACTGCATATTCTTATATGTAGTTTTGGTAAGGCTCTCACCACCTGCCTCTGACTGGGATTTTGCTTGATTCTTTTAGCCTTGAGACATCAGGGTTCAGGCTGTCTGCTAGAACATTTGTATAGTAAAGGAAGTATAAAATATTGTAGGAAATAGAAAAATGAAAATTGTAGTCACCCAGTTTCTTATCACCTCTGGTCACACTCTCGGTCACAGGACTGGCCCATCTAGTGATCAGGGGTGCGGAGATTTCTCTCCTGCAGCATAGCAAGTGAATATGAATCACATAGTCACCTCTTCACCTTTTTGTAAGCCCTGCCCATTTCTTAGTAAAGGCATGGACTGCTAGAAAGATAACCTCTTGAACTCTCTTTCCAGAAATTTTCTACCTAATTGTCAGCCTGCTTCATTTGTTAAATGTAATAAATATGTGGCTAACTGCAGAACCCCATCAAGAGAATTCCTTCCATTATTCCTCTCCTTACTCAAAGCTTTGTCAGACAGAAGCACCATCTGTACAACTTCCCCAATGCCTATACATGACCTTCTCCTGAAAACTCTGAAGTATCTGTTTTCTCCCTGGCTGGGACTACCTGGGTAAGCCTATACTGTGTATATGTGTGTGCACGTGCACACAGATTCACACACAGAGTTTAACAGTATTTAACATAAAGGTCTACACTATTCTTATTTTGTTCTCTTCTTCAAATAGGTCTGAATCTAATCCCTGGTGTAACTCTGCTGTACAGGCTTGGGGAATTCCAGTGAGTGAAGACTTAGACCAAAATAGTCCAGATGTCAGGAATAGCTAATACTTTCGGACCAGGCAAAATACTGGTTGTCCTTGGGCATAGCCAGTTTGCCAAGCCAAACTTTCATCTTGGGATAAATCAGGCAGTGGAAATATTAGCAAGAATGCCTAAAATTAAACAAAGTTTGGTAAGAACTCAAGTCAAATTTGTAAGACAGGAATTATCTGTCAACAGGATTTGCTGATAACGTACTTTTTTCTTCATGCTCACCTGGAGCTCAGGGAAGTTTAGACATGATACATGTCTGATTCATGTGATCTGGCTGAAGGTCTTCAAGAGCTAGTACATGTAAACATTAACACCTTCTTCATCTGCTAAATGTTAGTCTTCATTTTGTGAGTAGCTGTTTACTGTTACACACAGCAGACTATCCAGCTGTTGAAATAGAAACACTCTTTTGAGTGCATGTTTTGGAAAACTGAAAATAGCAATTGACATTGTTTCTGAGAAATTTTAGTTATTTATTGTAGAATTATAGAGCTATTGATTGGAAAGGACATCTGGAGGTCATCTAGTCTACCCTCCTGCTCAAAGCAGGAATGTCACCAGCACTAGATCATGTCAGCCATGGCTTTGTCTAACTGAATTTTGAAAACCTTCAAGGATGAAGATTATAAAGCCTTTTATGCAAAATACTGATCAAATGTGTAAACCCAAGTTCCTGCATTTCTGAGGCAAGTGCCCAAGTATTGTCAGTGAAGAGCCCTCTTCATCTGAAGCCCTGAAGTTGGCTGGTCAGTTATTACTGTTTTTTTCACCATTGCCACTTGCTGTTGTGCACCGTGGGTTACATTAGTGGACTACAATATTTATTTTCTCTTATAGCATGCTTTTGGATGGCTACCAGCTTTGGCATGCTCTACATCCCACATGGTTCAGGATTTGTCTCCGGGTTTCTTTCTGTTTAGACCAACTGCTGCATCACCCATTGTTGATCCTTGTTATCCAAATTATCTCATCTTTCATAGGATTGCAAATAGCAATATTCTTCTTATGTGGGAGTAGGTATAAGCGCCAGCTGGTGCTTTGAGCATTCATTTATTCTAATTTTCTTTGTAAATCTTCCCATCCAAAACCAAATTATGCTATCACATTAAGACTAATTACATTAGGAGCTGCTCAACACATAACATAAAATTAAATGTTGTCTCAGAGAGCTTGATGATGCTGCAAACCAAAAAAGAAGGATGGAAAATATTAAATTATATCAAGTTATACAGGGTGCAGATGAATCAGGAGAAGTAATCACAGACAGTCTTCTGAATGCCCAATGCAGAGAGTAAGCTTTGCTCATACAGATTGTCAGAACATGATTCCTCTGCTGTGGCCCCTACATCTTATGTACACTAGGCTTTGAGTCTGGCTGCCTTTCAATTTATGTGAATATATCCTACATCTTTTCTGACCAAAGTGATGGTGCTTCTTACATATAACTTCCGGGTATCATCAAGGGAGGAGTGTTACTCACAGTAATGTCTATATTCTTGTGCTTTTCTCTTTCTCACCTGCACAGAATCTACTAATATTAGAATTATTATCTCTTGGTACCTGAGCTAACCTCCTGATGAAGTACCTGGTGCAGTGTGAATCTGTCCTGGTTTTTCTAGGATAGAGTTAATTTTCCTTTTAGCAGTTAGAATAGCTGTGTGTCAGTTTCAGTGTAAGACTTGTTATGAGAAGAACATTGATAAAAGTGCTGGTGTTATTAGTTGCTGCTGGAGCTCAAGGCTACTGTGTTTGGCTGGTTCACAGCTGCATTAGGACTGGGTGGGAGAAGTGTAGTGAATAGCAAAACCCAGAACTGGCATTTGGATGTGTTGATGAGATGTTCCATATCATACCATGTCATGCCAGTATATTAACCAGGGTTGATAGGAAGACAGGGGTATTCTCTCGGGGATCGCTCGGGCTCGCTCTCCGGGGTTTCGGTTTCAGGACTGTCTCGGCTCCAGGATCACTGGCTGGCACAGGATGGGCATCGGTCGGCAGGTGGTGAGCAATTGCACTCTGTATTACTCATTTGTATATTCTGTTACTACTGGTGCTATCATTATCATTTTGTTTTAATTAGTAAGTAGTTTTAATCTCAATTCATGAGTTTCCTTGCCCTTTTCCTTCCAATTCTCTCCCCTACTCCCTGGGCAAGGTGGAGGAGGGTAAGAGAGCAGGCTGTGTTTGGCTGCAAGGTGCGAGTGAAAAGGGTGAATCCACCCAACCTACCACAGAATCTCAAGCAGTTTTTTCAGAGAACTTTGGCTCTCTGCACGTGCTCTCAGGGTGTGACCATATGAGCAAGGTGCAAAGCATAGTGAAGTTTGCCTAATCTGTACACATTTTGGATCTGAAACTAACACCGCAGTATCTGTCTTTATACATACACTTTCAGTGAATATCAGAGTATCCTTCCAACAGCATATAGACATATGCACAGGGAGTTTGTTCTAGCTTATCCAACAATAAGTAGTCTACACACTGACTGTTTTCTATCAGTGACACTGATTTAAGACTCTTCAGAATAATAACTCAAGACAACATTTTTTTAAGAAATAAAACAACATTCCCCTTTTCTAAGGAAGGCTAGGGTTCTGGAGCGGTAGTAGTTTTCTAAGAAAAGTGGAATTCATTGTAAAGCCGCTTATCAGCTGCTCAAGACTTCAAGACACATGAATTAATTTTTATTTATAAATTTCAATTGATAGAGGCAGCCATGGCCCACAAAGCTCTCTTGAACACTGTATCTAACAGCAGTTCTTGCAAAGACTGCAAACTGACACTAGGTCTTCAAGTCTGGGACCTTATCCGTGGACAGTTTCTAGGTAGGTGGATTCTAAGCATCACAGAGCTGAAGTTTTGGACCAGCTATCCAGAAAGAGCTGACATAGGATATATTCACATTGCCATTTGGGGGCTAAGAATGAGCCTGTCACCTGGATGATTATGGACAGCTTGTTTCAGATCAGAGTTGAAGCTGATCAAAAATTATGTACTTGGTTTTACCTGGCTTGAACTTCAGTGAATCCAAGCAAGTTGTGTTTTCTTAGAATCAGTATGGACTTAACTCTATGAGACAGTCTGAAACATAGCATTTAAATATCACCTTCTAAATGTATTTTGAAATTCAAGGTAAACTAAAAAAAAAATCTATGTTGACTTCTTCCTAACAAATTGCTTTTAAGATCTACTTTTTCATTCAATCTTTATTCTCAAAAATAAAAAAAATATTGATTCTCCAACTGAAAAGTTTCAACCATCCAAAACCAAGATGAATAGCTAAATTCACATTAGCCTGGCCTCAATCTGACAGACAGCTTAATGGATCTGCTAGTATGGCTTTTTACAGGAACCTCATCCAGTAATTTCTGCATCAAAGTCATAACTACAAGCTGAACTCTTACGTACTCTTTGCACGCCAGTTTGCATTAAAGATTGCAGATAGGACACCTAAGTATGTTATTTGACTTCATTCCGAGTATTACAGACCTCTTTGACCCGTTGCCTGAAGTCAGATGCTGATGAATTGTTTGCAATTGTATTCTTCATCTCTGAAATACAGAGAAAGGAGCAGTACTCAGACCTTCCAGAGGCATTTAAGTTGATGAAATACGCCACTCAAGGTGCATTTCTTTGGCTGTGTCCCTTAAACTGCACCTAGGTTCTTTGGAAACCACAGCATAAATGGCTGTCTTGGTGGCTGTACCGAGAGGGAGGAGGTGTAGCTCAGTTTGATCTTAGGTACTGTGTGTTGACCTGCAACATTATTCTGAGCTGGGGGAAAAGAACAGTTTCTGTATCATCATTATTTATCTGTTGTACCACAGGAGCATCACATTTTCAGCTAGACTGAAGATACATTTTCATTACTAGGACAAGGGAGGGATTTTTTTTCCTTTAAAAGAAACAGAACTCAAGTGAGGAGGATAAGGAAAGCCCAAAAACTATTTTTGGATCAGACTGCTGCTCTTTAGCAAGGAGCTTTGTTGTACATCTGCAATGTATATACAATTCTGGTTTAAACAACAACAAAAAAAAGGCTTTATTCAGAAAGTGATAGTTTGATACTGGCAATACCTTTCAAAATCCAAATAAGCTTTTGGACAGCTAACATGTTTTCTGAGAAAAGGTACCATATCAGAGTGAAGTAGTACATATTATTGTTTCTTAGCTTCAGAAGGCCATAACTTTGGAAAAGAAATAAAAGTGTGAAACTCTTAGAGCACAGACTGAGGAAAGATTTGCGTGTTTCTGTGCGTTTACTTAGCTTGTTAGGCTATGTCTTTGATACACAAGAGAATGCATCTATCAAATATTTTTCCTGTCTTCCTTGCTTTTTCTCCACAAGAGTTCACTACCGTATTCCCACTCAAAGGGAGTTCTGAAGCCCAAAGTCAGACAGTGGGGTTTTTTTCATGAGTCAGCACCTGAAGGCAGGTCAACTTTCATGCAGATGGCTGTGTCCTTATTAAGTCATGGAGCTTTTAGCCTCTACCTCTTGGCCTTAGACTGGGAGCATGGAGGGAGAGAGATTGTTCCAGATGGCAAAAAGGCACAGACAGAAGCAAAGAGAATAAAACCTGTTAAAGAAAAATGCAGAAAGCGTGTTTCCCCAGCAGACCTCGGTGGTTTTAAAGTTCTAAACTGGATCTTCTACGGAAAGAGAAGTTGTTTTATCTCTTACAGCTTCCTAGGTGCACAGCCGTTTCACATGGCCCACTTTCCATGTTTCAAACAAGTACAGGGGTCTGCCTGGAGCCAGCCTAGCAGGGGCCAGGGAAGGCACGCCAGCCTGTGGAAGCCCTGGTAAGCAAAGGGGTGGTGCAGGCAGCAGCATAACCCAGCCCTGCAAACTCTTCTCCCCATTTACAGATGAGCCAGGGTGGGACCCCCCGAGTCCCTCAACACAAGCACCTACATCACCTCCCCGAGGAAGCTTCGAGCTAAATCACTGGGCATCTGTGGTCACTTGAAATGTTCCAGAATGTGTATTTTTTGTGAGCAATTTGGTTTCAGTAGCCCTGTTGGCTGCTACTCTGAGAACAAAACTTACTTCTTGGTTTCAGGAGGATCTCTCTCTAGGACTTGTTTATTTTCTGGGCAGGCTTGTAAAACGGGCTGAAGCTGGTTCAGTAGAGCGTGCTGGCTGCTGCTCAGGAGTGTGCTGGGACTCTCAGTGCACAGGCAGTTTCTGATGACCTGGCACTGCATGCTGACATTTGTGGTTGTTATTGTCATTCTCACCAGGAAGTGACAGATTTTTATGTAAGGTGCCAGGTCATTAAGTAACTCTGTCTTGGTTCAGTACCTTCATTTTTACGCTGTAGTGGTTGGATAAAGGTTTCTTATGAATTAATGACAGTGAAAAAGAACTTTATGAAGGAACTATAATACATTGAACGACTGCATTTTTGTTTTTAAGTCTGAGTCTCACTGATCCTTCAACACTTCAGCTTTTGCTCAAGCTCATATAAGTTACTACATGTAGGACTACAGACGTTGATATCTGCACATAATGACTCTATTTAAATAGCCAAAATAATTACAAGGTTTTTATTCAAGAATCATATCTTTCCATATAAGATAATATATTCTGGCTGTAGAATTCAAAAGATAACAATAGAAGTTATTCTGCTTTATAGTTGCTTCTTTTTCAGGAATATAAATGAGATAATTCTAAAGAGTTTGTGATATTAAAAGTCTACCACTTTTAAAATACAGATCAGGCTCTGAGTTGATCAACCTGAGGACTTCTTGCATCTGATTGCTGAAGTGAGAGTAGCAACAGTTTTGAGCATGTTCAAACCGAGGAAGAGTATTTGGAGATTAAACAGGAGCTGTTATGGATGTTTTAGGCTGGTGTGGAAAAGCTAACCTAGCAAGGTCTTAATGATGGCAAAAAACAGCTCTACAGTTAGCAGGACTAGTCTAACATTTCATCTCATGCTTATGGTAGACTGGATTCAATCATCCTCTTTGGCTGGAGGCATTGCTACAGCTCCTTTTCATTCAGAGGTAGCTTCAATTTACACCCTAGATAACCTGCAGCTTCTCAAATGTACAATTTAATGGTGCTTGTGTCTCTCCCAGAGGCCTGATGAGTATAAAGAGAAAGATAGTCACTGCATCCAGCCTCAAACAAAAATAATGACAAACTTTTATAATAAAGGGAAAGAGTTTGTTTTTTCTCTTAAAATTGTATTGCTTTTGCAAGATAAGTGAGATACTTTACTACTGGCATGATACGAAGTACAAGTAAAGTTTATCTGAGCAGTTACATTCACTGAAACAGGAGTAGGTGTGTCTAGTGGTACTGTATCTTGACTTTTTTATATTGTTCACTTGAAAATTGCGGCATTCAAAGGAAGAAAAGTTTTTCATCTGTTTGCCGGGTTAGAGAGTAGGTCCTATTTGTTTCTAAAACACTTTTAATCACAGTTGAGTGAAATTTTTCTTTTGAAACTTTTTTCAAGACTAATTCTGACTTAGAACTTTAAAATGTTTAATATATACAAATAATTTTTAAGATCACTATAAACTGCTTTAGTTATAAAATTGCACAGTATCTTTTCAAACAAAAATTTGATTTTGGAAATTGAAATTACTTCAAAAGTCCCTCTTCCTCCACTTTTTTAAAATTGCAAAAGGAGATATACAGGCTTTGTAAAATAAAACTTTTTAAAGGAACTGCAATTATAATTTTAAATTTTCCTTTGAAATTATCTGATTTACTTTTATTACAGATTATAATGTTGTCTTGAGAAATTTGAGTAGTCATAAATTTATTACCAGCTTTGCTGTTTCACACTGTGCTGTTTCCTAAGCCCCTTGATAGTATTAGTGCATTGCTTACTATCCTTTTGAGCAAACAGAAGAAAATTAACTCTATCCTAGCAAAACTAGGACAATTTTTCAACTCACATGTGTCTGATAGCACTAATTTTTTTTCTGCTTTCACTGGGTTGATGAAAAGGTTGATGTAGCCACTGTCTTAGAAAGGTATTGGAGGATTGTAGGGATTGCTCATTCAGAGCAAGAATTTCAGCTTTTATATTTCAGAAGGCTTGAGCTGGAAATAATGACATTGCACAAATTCACACACCTTGAGGATTTGGCCATCAGGTGCAGTAGTTAAACAAGTCTTAACGTATTTATCCTGCTTATGTCAGAACTTGAATTGAAAATCGATTTGGGTAAATTGAACTAGTAGGTTTTTTCCAGTTGTCAAAAGCTACTGTTATTTTAGCACAAGGTGTCTAAATAAAGAGTAGCTAGAACAGTCATCCACTCTGAAGCCTGACTTGATGAAAATGACATGATGGGGGCTTCCATCATAATGTTGATTCACAGATTTCCAGATCAGGCATACTGACTTAAAAATTAAAACAAGATAGTTCGGGTGTTTTTCTTCCCTTATTGTCCCCTTATTTGCCAGCCTAAGAAACTCAGAAAAAAGCCTGAGAATCAGGATGGATTGTTCTGCATCTCTTGGCAAATCTGGGATACAGATTTTGACTGATCCTGAAACTGGAACTTGGGAAGGAGCAAGGTATTAATCTTGCTGCTCTCTGTACTGACTTCTTGAAATTAATGGGATCAAAAAGCAGAACAAAAATCAACAAAAGTTGTTCCATGAGAAGTAGAACTAGGAGAGTTAGGTTTATGATTTATGTGTGCCCTTTGTACTCTCTTACTTCCTATTCCTCTATCTTAAGCTCTGTGGCCTCCCCAAAGACTAAAAAACACATAGGAAAACTGAAGATGTAATCTGAAGGCTATGCCATCCCTGTGGGTTCTGTTGCAGCTGAACAGCATGTTCAGAAGTTGTCAGAGAGAGTTCAAACCCACAGGGGCATTAGAGGGAGCTGCAATTGTGACGGTTAAATATGCTTATCTTATTATGGCATTAGAAAACTAAATAGACTCAAAAAATTCAACTCAAATTTATAATATTAGAGACAGGATTGTGCCACTTCTGCCGGTTGTGGAATGTACAACGTACCTCAGTTGTAGTTGCAGTCCCACCAGCAATCAGTAGGGCTGCTGAAGTATTAACATAGTATCTGACTTCAGATTAGATGGCAGAATACCATTTCACAAATTATTAATCAAGACTTTCAAATTACTCCTTTAATATTTGGCATATTTACTATGCTTATAGCATTTCTAATATACATATGATGTACTTAATCATAATGTGTTGTTTCAAATATAGGTAGTATTTAATATAATTCATGTGTTTTCATGCCACTCAAGGTCATGGTTGAAATAGTTTCCTCCCAAGGTTATGAAGATCTTGTATTTAGTATTTATGCTATTTGTATGCAAGCTGGAGTTAACTCTATTGATAAAAGGTTAAAGAGATGATCCTTTTATGTGGGTCTCCTCATTCCTATTTCTATCATTTGCTGGAGCTCTGCAGCTGTATTTCACATTCATGAGCATCTGAAACATGTCTGAGTTTTGTTTTTTTTCTAGCAAGTGTCCTTGGACCAAATCTATTTGTTCATTTTCCTTGCTCTTTCAAATTCAAAAGGATAATTTCAGGTAAAAGCTTTTTTAAGCAGAACAGGTTTCATGATTCATAAAATGTTTTTTGTTAAAGGTATTTTTTGCAAAAATATTTCTGATTACTGAATTGCTGGGCTGTTATTAAAATGCTGTGTTTCAGAAACAGTGACATTTCCACATGATCTCTTACACAGGCTCCGTATTTGTAATCAGTTGCTGCTTTTATAAGTGGTATGCAGTGCACAGGAGAGAGTTCGCACATCCTTTTCTGTTCATGCACACTGGCCTGTGGACTATAAATGGAACAAAAGAATGAACTTCAATGGGCACTTGCCGCTTTGCAAGATAAATATGTGTTGATGAGTTAGAACTTTGTTGATATGCCTGAAGTAGTTTAAATAAGGACTGTGCCACATATATTTTTCTTGTTATTTTTAGAAGTCCAGCTCCGGTGCGACCTGAAACTGCGCCATCAACTGGCCCTACAGAAAAGCAGGAGGTTAAAGTTTCTCGTGTGAGGAAGTTAACAAGGCAGTACAGTTTGTGAGTAACGTACAGCACTATCTTTATGGTTTTGCCTGCTACAGCTGAAAATTAAGGGGGTTGCTAATTATTGCTCTCACTATGCCTTCTGAAAGGCATGAGTACAATTACATGATAATGATCTTATACTGATACCATTCCTTTCATCACTGACAATCCTTATGCTTTTAGTATGAAATGAATTTGCTGTCCCTATGCAGTTTCTAACCCTTAGAATTGCAGGCCCTCTTCCTTTTCATGAGCTTACAGGTTAGGAATTAAAACCTCTTTTCCACACAAAATGTCAGACCTGGTATAAACTGGAGCAAGTTGCTCTGTCTACTTCATTACAAGCCCATTAGCAAAATGAGGAAAACAGTCCTTAGTTGTCAAGCCGTGCTGTCAGCCATTCCCTCTCAGAAAGTGCACTCCCTCTCTCTCTCTCTTCCTCGCTCCATGATTTTGCCATATGCAGACATTGCTGAGCCTGCTGCAGCTACAGCCAGCAAAGTTAGGTCTGTTAGTCCTGGCAAGAGTGATCTGTGCCTATAGAGCTTTAGCATCCCATTTAAACATAATTCATCTGATTCAAGAGTCTCTAGTGATGTGATGTACTGAAGAGATGTGGAAATCAGTTCCTGGATTTGTCCTTCATATGGAAGGACAGCCAAGGCCACCAGAAACTAGGGAAAAAGAGGGATAATGTCAGTATAAACTTATTAGTACAAGAACTCCAATGCCACAGTGAAGAAAAAAACATGCACGTCTTCTATATGGAATGGCAACTGTTAGTCCCTCCAGCAATTTAACATTCTAGTGTTACTAAATATATAGCAACATTAGCAAAAGTTTTCTTTCTCTCCAAAAGGATTTTAATTAATACCAATATGCAGTTATTTTCTGTCTCACTATTAAGAACACTGGCTTCTGTTGTGGAAAAAAAGTAACAAGTTACATCACCAAACCTGAAAAACCTATTTAGGAGGAGAAACGGAAAAATTAATTAAATTGAAACTAGAAGGAATTGGTATTTGTCTAAGAGACCAAGGCTGACATATGGGAACACACAGACACAGCTTGGTCAGCAGGCCACATAACATGCTCTCTTTTGCTATGATAGATCAACCCGTATGGTTTGAAAGTGAGACAGGAGATGGGAATTGACAACTCAAACTGGGAGGAGAACCCTGCTTCCCTAACTGTCTGCTAATCCTGGAGTTAGAGTGTGACAGGGAACTTGGCAGCATTTGGTAGGAGCTGTTTCCCAAGGCCTGAATGAAGCCTGCTCACTCGCTCTGCCCAGCATATCTCAGACAGCAGTGTGTTTTTTCTTGAATGAGGCACCACTTCTACTGCATCTTTTTCTACAAGCCAGGGGAAGGAAATCCCCTACATATTTTAAAATGCATCCGATTTTTCAGATTTTAATATAATACAGGGACGTGTAGATAGCAGCCAGCAAAGGAAAAAGGCTGTGACACTGAGAGGACTAAGTATTTGATGCTCTTCATATGGCAGGTAATGAACAGGACACAGTGGCTGATCCTATTCTTTGAGCATACTGATGTGTAAGGACAGGCAAGAAATTCCTAGATCATTCTTGCCTGAGAAAGTGTTTGGCCAACTTGTTCTTAAAGGGCAAAGATAAAATCTTTGGGCCAGAGACTGTACACCTCCCTTTTCTGTACATGAACAGTCAGCCAGTCCCCCAGAGCTGCTGAGCATCTGCAGAACAGGTGGCCTCACACCTGAAAATGGCACTGAGGAAAAGAGGAGAGGCTAAATGAAAATGAGTGTGAGGTTGTCCTAGAGAGAAGGGAAAGGATGCCAGGGGGCACTGCGAGTGATGGTACCACACAGAATTCAGTAGTGTCTGGGAAGGGCAGAACTTGGTAAGGCAAGAGCTGAAGTGATGAATAGTGCAGTGGGAAGCAAGTAGAATGGAAGGGAGACTAGAGGCAGGGTTATACAGTAGAAAAGGCAATGGTGTTATTACACAAATAGAGAGAAGCAACATTTAAACACTAGATTTAAAAAAATAATAAATTATGTATTCAGGATTTAATTCACAATTTTTGGTTGGTGAGTTTTTGAGGAATCAGTTTTGAGTGTGTCTTGCCCCGTGTGGATTTTCAGTTGTCCGGTGTTAGGCATGAGGAACAACACCTCAAGTGCACTTAAACACATCTAAGCACAGGTGCCACCTATGCCATGGCCACGTGTAGGGCTGAAGACTCCACAGTTAACAATATGGGCCTTTTTTTTTTTTTTTTGTAGACTCAAATTCTAGTCAATTTTAATTATCTTGTGTCTGGACTGCAAATATGGGAAATTGAAAGAAGTAGTGAAGGTGGCCAGTTCTCAGACTTGTAGCTTGCATGCTAATAGCTCAATGACTGATAAGACTGGATCCTAACCCTTAGCATTAGTTCCCAAACACTAAGAAGCCTTGCTGTCAAGTTCTTGACAATTTTCCACTTCCTTGTATGCAACAGAGCAGCTTTACCCAGCAAGGATGGGGAGGGTGCCAGTATATTCCTGCTGAGGGTGGGGAGCAAGGACTGAGAAAATGTCATCTACATGTTTCTGAAAGAGAGATTAACTAGGTCAACAGCCCAACTCTGGCTTGTTGCATTAATAAAACATCTATGAACAGGTCCAAAATATTTTACATTTTCTTTCCAGCATGAAACCAGTGCAATGTACATTCTCTGGTGCTGAATTCTATCCTTACCCAGAAGTAGTAAAAAATTAATCATGGGAAAGATAACATTAATCACCATAGCTTTATATCATAATAAAAAAACACTGCTGTCACCCAAACAACCCACCATAGGTCTGTGTACCCTGTATGTCGTGTAGTTTCAAAGTACTGTGTGCCCAGGCATGGTGCCCTGAAGTAGCACTAAACTAAGTGCAGTTCTGTTCTTGAAGTGTCTGTCAAACTGGCATGGCAGACATCTGTGCACTGTGACTACCTAACTGGTGGTTAAAATTAGTGGCATTTTATAAGCAGAAATAATTTTTCTCATAGTTTTTCCATGTTCTTTAAACTGTCTTTTTTTTTTTTCCCCCACACATCATTCCCAGTAATAAAGGTTCTGTAGGCCAAATTGTGACTCAGTTTACCTCTGTGCAATTGCAATTAGCAATTTGAAGCATCCTTACTCAAGACTGTCTGATCCCAATGATTTGTCAATGTCAGAGTCAATGGGGCTCTACAAAAGTAAATGAAGGTATAATATTCTTTACTGGCTTTCTTTTAGTGGTGACAGTAGGTGAGATGGAAAGAACTCAGCTTGGATGGCCTAGAGCCCAAGGGAAGCATGCAGTCTGGTTTTAAATAAAATATTTTCTCTGTAAACAGAATAAATGGGACAGAAAAAAGATATTGTCACAAAAATGTTTCTGAAGAACACCTTTTTGGAGTTGATCAAAGTCCTTTAAAAATAGTTTGAAAACAATTGCACAGACTAGCTGTATAATGGGTGTCTAATCTCCCATTGTTCTAAAGCCAATGAAGCATGGTCCCATGGATAGATCAAACCAGATCTGTTTTTATCAATACAGCCAGCCTCCGTAGAAAAGAATAAACATTAGAGTAATATCAAATCATTTATTCATATATACATACTGTATAGGAACACTACTTGCACATCACACCCAGAAGATTTCCATTTGCAAATGAGAGTTACCTAGCCAATCGACTTTTGAGGAATCTTTAAACCTTGAAAAAATCTAATTTACTTGAGAAGTTAGCTGCATTACAGATGGCAGAGTAAACAGAACTTCACTCCAAAGCACTACAGCTGACACACGCATTTCCAGTGCCTCCTCCAGCACAAGTACAGTCAAAGTCCGGTGACATTTTCTGAGATCTGTCTGCTTTTACCAACTGCAGCGATGAAGATGACCTCCCTCCAGCACTGGCAGCGGCAGCAGCGGCATCAACACCTGTGTCTTCAGCATCTCCTGGGTCACAGAAAACGTGTACACCACAGACATCAGAAGGACAAACACAGGTTTCACCTGGTGGCAAGGTAATATGCAAGGAGATAAGCTTGTGTCAGTTCAAAGAGTATTCAGGAAGGGTGAGAGGGAATTGTAGATAACATGTTTTCCTTACACAGAGTAATTCTACATTTAGGAGCAGTTTTTAATGCAAAGTTGTAGTAACACGTGTAACCTGTTGTATAAGGAAATATTTAGAGCTTGCTCCAAGACCCAACTAAAATCAATAATAGTTTTTCATCAACATTAGAGGGCAGGGGTCAGGATTAAATTAATATTTACCTTGATTTCAAAGGTGCATAATTTTGTTGTCTATCTTTCCTGAGTAGCCATGTTTAAAAGACATGGTGTGAAATTTGAAATCACTTTGGCTATCTATGCTTTAGGGAATTAAAAAAAAAACCCAAAACAGACAAACAAATAAACCCCCAAAAAGTTCCCAACTAAAAGAATTACAGAAATTAAATGGGGGTTTTTTCAGTGCTGGATTTCTTCTTTGCCTTTAGAGTTCCACAGATGCCGGAAGTACATTTGCTTTGGAGCCAGGTGACCTCCTGATGGATTTCACAGAGGCCACACCTATGGTAAATAGTTTCAGTTTACAACCAGGAAAATGTAAAAGTTTTCAATAATTTGTCTGCAGCTAAAATGAATGGGATACTATGCAATGTGTTGGATAGTGCACAGGAATAAAGTAAGTTTTCTTGATATTCGGTGATCCTGAGCATCCGTCAAACTCAGTATCTCTGAAAATCAGTCCACATCAGCAGGTATTATGGCTGAGCTTCTGAATGCAATTCTTTATTTTTGGATGACTTCTCATTTCTCTCTCCTATCTCGGTATCTTTACACCTTGCTGCAGAGGTTTCATGAGCTTCTCTGTTCCTCTAATGTAGATTCCTAATGTGATCACAGATTTGCTTTTGGGAGTTGTCTGGGAAGTCCCTTCTCCCCACGAGTTTTGCTCAGACCTTACCCAACAGGCAATCCAAAGACGTGTACCTGCACTTTCATGTTTCATTAGCAGAATGCTTTGCTTCACTTTAAGGCAAAATAGCCTATAATATGTTGATTATTAACTTCTTTTTTTGAGGTATGTGATTTGTATTTGTGCTTAAAAGCCAATAAGAGATACTGATCCCACTGAAGCCAAGATGCCTCTTGATTTCAGTGATCTCAGACTTTCATCTCAGATTTTCAGCAGATTGCTTGAAGGATCACAGTATGATACTTAACTTTCTTCAAGTCATCCTACAATGCAAATAGCTCCTCTGCTGTCCAAAGCCATTTTTGCTGTCTTCTAGAAACCACTTTTAAAGCATTTAAAAAGCACGCTGGGGGCAGCATTATGTTTTTGGCATAAATGTTTTTGTATTAAAGTACTTCTGTTCTGGGCATGGCTTTTGCTACATGGTGAGGTCCTTGTTTACAGTATTGGATAGCTGCTGTGGGGGTGTGTGTTTTGTTTCAGAGACAATATAGTACCTGTCTGTAAATAACTGCTTGTGTCCTGTTACCACTGGATGAGAGATGTGGCTTCCCCTGGAAGCCTGGTGAAGTGAAAGGTTATCCCTCCTAGGCCCCTCCCTGCTTATAGAAGGGATGTGAATATTCAGTCGTGGCTTTTTTGGCTTCAGAGGCACATTGAGGTGGGCATGGGATGTACTCTGCTTGGAGACTTGCTGCTGTGGATGGGAAGACAGATTTGATGCAGGGGACTGGGCAGGAGCTAGGGAGCAGCTGGGACTGTCACCGATATACTGCAGTTTGGGAATGGACAGTGGCCCTAGAAGCATAGAGACACCTACGTAGTTCTTTCTCATGCAGTTTTGAGCCTGTGGGATTGTTTCTGCACAGAGTCCTTGAAGGCACTTGATGGTGCCTCTGTAACTTCAGGAGGTTCAATAAGAATGTTCTTTACCTGCCATCAAAGTGCTATTGGCACCCACCCTGTTCCTGCTGACCTCCTTCTTATTTTTTCCCTTCAACCTGGCTCAGCTGAACAGTCCTTGTGCCCCAAGACTTTTATAGTACAGCTGTTGAATCTCTGAACTGCAGCAAACTGAAATCTAAGGGGCTCTGTAGCTCCTTGAGCCCTTAGGTGTCCTTGGTGGGAGACCCGTTCCAGCACTAGCACCTGCAATGAGATTACAGTGCTTACTGTTCCTACATCCACCCTATAGGAGGGACCTGCTTTTGCACCTGAAAATACCATTGCAGACTGAGGAGCGTCTACAGAAGTGAGAAGGTTTACCTGGGACCTCCTTGAAGTGCTGGATGATGAAGCTATCCCATTCTAGAAAGTGAAAGGAAGAGATGTATTTAAGCTGAACAACCACTGTGCCCCTCCCTGCCCTATACATTTCTGGGGGAAGGGAACAAAGGATCCAAAGAAAAGAGAGAAAGAGGTGCAGCATTCTGCAGCTTTTGTCTGTAGTTTGGATTGACAAGTCACAGACAGACTGAAACTACATGGAAGGGAGTTGTAGTGAGGTGGGTGTTAGTCTCTTTCCAAGTAACAAGTGTTAGGAGGAGAGGAAATGGCCTCAAATTGCTCCAGGGGAGCTTTAGATCGGGTATTAGGAAAAATTTCTTCATGTAAAGGGTTGTCAAGCACTGGAACAGGCTGCCCAGGGAAGTGTGGAGTCACCATCCCTGGAAGTATTTAAAAGATGTGTGGATGTGGTGCTTAGGGAAATGGTTTAGTGGTGGACTTGGCAGTGTTAGGTTAATGGTTGGGCTTGAAGATCTTAAGAGTCTTTTTCAACCTAAATGATTCTATAATTATATACAGGTTAGATTGTCCTCTGTATATTAATAACATGTTTGTGGCTAAACTGTAAATAATTATCCTTTGGAGTTTACTAACAGATTTCTTATTCTAAAAAATATTACACCATCTTACTGTAATAACCAGAATTTTTAAAAATGAGTCATGGAAACTTCAGCAACCGACCTGCTCCAGATAACATAGGCTTGTTTTTTGTTTTCAGTTAATAGAAGTCAGTATTACACACTTTTCCTTTTCCAGCTGAGGATACAGGCTTTTTTCCCTAAATATTATACTCAGTAATTCTTTCTCCTTTCCTACCCCACCATCCACTGACATAATTTATCACACAATGTTCATAAAGTAACCTTCTATTACTTTCTTGGTTTTAATATTTCGGAGAGCATGTACTGCACAGCATCAATCAACCCTTTTTCTTTTTTTGTTTAACGTCTGTAAAGGTCAGCTTGTTCTCTACAGAGCAGTTATTGTTTACAGACCTTTCTCTGCAGTTTCACTGGCTACAGGCTGCTCTCAATTGAGGTTTGATTGAAAAGTTTACTCTTCAGGTGGAGAGCTTTTGCTCCAAACAAAAGCAAGCTAAGGGGAAATGCATAACTTTGAGCCCGTCTGATTATTTAATAATTCTGTTGTGATAACGTGTACTGTCATTTGAGGTTCAAGATCATGTGTAGCTTAGTGTGTTACTGTCATGTCAGTGGTAGTGTGCTGGTTTTGCATGCTCTGACCTGACCCTTGGGAAGTTGCTTGTTAATTGCACCTGTTTGTTGCACATTCAGTGACAAGTACAATATCTAAAGGGTTCATTCATGCTGCCTGTTTTCAGTTATTTGCCTGAGGTGACAAGGTTGGAAGTTCAGGCTCCTACATAGTCAGGGGGTTTCCTGCAGAGAGGCAGGAAACAGCTGTCCTCTCTTTGTTTTCTGGACTAGAGAGACAAAGGCATCTCAATTGAACACCTAAAATCAACTTTTAAATTTTATTTTGGTTATGTTATGTGCTGCCAAACTTCCCCAGTTCCCTGGAGAGCTGTTAATTTGAAGCAGTACCAGACATCCTCCCTTCTCTTCTATAGCATTACTGGCACAGAGTAATTAGTAGTCACTGACTCAGCTGCATGATCTTCGTTGTTCAGTGTCTAATCATTGATCCTTCTTGATGGCCTTGGGTTTTATCCATGTTTTGCTGCTGTTACCCATACAGTAGAAGCTTTAATACGTGCTGAGAGTAACAATTAGAAGTGGAGCTCACAAAACCAAATTAACTTATGAAAATGGAAGGATTAGTGAATGGATTGGATTAATAGAATTAATCCAGGCTGCCATGCAGGGATCAGAGCAGTCAAATTTGTCTACTTGGTCAGCCTGGAGAGTCCACTGTGATATGTACAAGAACCACCTGAGCTCTAATGGTCAATTAGTCATCAATACTCAGTCTGCCAGTAACAGCAGGGCAATTGTGAGGCAGATTGATTTCAGAAAAATAATTTTACCAGAGAAATAATGTACATTTACTAATGCAGATTGCCTAGAAGGAAAGATATTCTTTTGTACTCTGCAATCCTCAAACCATGTGGTTTATGCATGCTTCTATTCATTTTTTAAGTAAATCCTAAAATTGACTACAACACATTACTTGCTGTCCTTAAAATCATTATAAAGTGAAGAAGAAAATCTCTATCTTTTTATACCACTCCATTGTGACTTTGAGTACTGAGCCTGGCTTGTATGTAAACAAGATTGAATCTCTCCTGCTTCTCTGTTTCAGAAAATAATTGAATTTAAAAAAACAAAACACAACAGCATTATATATGAAGAATTATAGTATCACATTATGAGCATCCTTATTGTGGTTTCTTAAAATTGGTTAAATCAGTGTAGTAGGCTCTTTCTGCCATCAGTCTCTCTCTCTCTCTCTCTCTCTCCTCCTCCTCCCCTGCCTTGTGTTTCTTTTATGGAACTGGAAATCAAAGCTTAAGCTTCAAACTATTCTGTTCCAGCTTACCCATGTCGCATACAATACTGACTGTATGAATGCAGAGCTTTCTTGTTTAATTACAGAAATCTCAGTCCTAAGACCTAGAATGAATGTAACAGCTGCTCTGCCATGCTGATAAATACCTTCTCAATCAAGAGAGAAACACAGTGTGCACAAACTTTGGTTTGACCTAGTGGAGAAGGACAAAAGAAATAAGAATGAAAAGTTTTATATACAAAATGTAGCTATTCCTGAACTTGGACTAAAGTTTATAATACAAGGTGGATGGGCTAGGACTAAATCATGATCACATTTGAAGACATTTACTGATTTTCAGCTGCCTATACACTTGCAAGCTATAGGTGTTCTTAATTTCATACTGTATCAAATGAATAAATTTCTAGAGCTTCACCTGCCATCTATTGGTGGAAAATAGGAAGTAGAAAATTATTTACCTTTTCAAAACTTGAGATACAACATGCAAAAGGTATAAATTATCAGTTTGATAGTTTAAAAATGAAAAATAAATGGTCTTCAGTATAAAACTAGATATTTTTACTCAGGATGAGTTGAAAACAAATATATTTATTTCAGTAATAGCATCACTAGTGTATGCAATGCTGTTCATTGAAAGCAATCTCACCGAGTCTGAAAGAGTACAAAATTTGATGCATTAGTACCTACCATTTTGGAAACAAAGTGAAGGTAACCAGGTCAAAAGCCAGTCATCTCAGGGTGAAGTTGTGAGAAGTATTAGTATCTTGATGGAGGCAATAAAACATCCTTGCAAGCTGTGAGTAATAGTGAGCAAGGAAAGAGTAGTGAATAGAGGAGAATGAGTAAAGAATCTTTTCATTCCACTCCCCTTTAACATTTGTTATATTGATAAAGAAGAGTTGATTGGATTTTTATTTGCTAAGTTTTTATGACAATTTTGCAAGGACAAAAAGAGTGGGAAATGAGTTCAGAATTTCTTGCCTTCTTTTTGAAGAACCTTTCACTTACTGTGCAAAACAATTTTTCAGTGGAAGACAAGCAGACATATCAAACTCTAATACCTCCATAACCAGTCCTTTTGGCATTGAATTCTAAACTAAAGCAGTGATAATGTATTTTAAGACTAATATTTGATAAGAGCATTAGACAGCATGTATCTGCCATCTGACTGGTTGAAAGTATAGATCAAGTATCTCTGCATGCCACAGAGGTCTTTAAAGCATCTCAGCCAGAGACGAATTTATAAATGCTTTATTTATGCTGAACTATATACTGAAGATAAAATAGGTCTTCTCAAAAAACTTATGAAGGCTGTGTGATATATTTCAGAATTAGAAGCGTTCTACTTTTACATCTCCATAACAAAAAAAAATATTTTAGTACAAGATGAATTGGAAGAAATAACTATGACCTGGATTCAAAGGAGAACGTTCAGAAATGATATTTTCCAAGCCAGATTCTCAGTTAACGGTATTTGCACCTTCAAGCTTACATGCAATGGCCACTCATGAGCAAAACAATTTGCACAAAGAAGCAGTTTGTCTGTTATCTGTACAGATAAGAACCAAAAGCAGTAAGCAACATGTCAAATGAACATTTATTCCCAGTTTCAAGTTCATGCCCTTTAGCTCCATATTAAACTAAGAAGAAGAGCAAAGATCAGCAATTGCTAAAGCAAACAACTTTAATACAAAAAACCTGTAGCAACAGGCAATAAATCTAGTTCCATATGAACTCAAGGAATACTTTAAATTTACTGATATTGCAAAGGACAGTTTTTTCTGCTGCAAGAAAAGGGCATCGACTAGATAAGAAGGCAATTCAAAAGGGTTCACTGTAATGCCCAGTCAAATTGAGTATGAGACATTTGACTGGGGGTTTGCAGAGAGTGCTCAGTGCTGTATGCAGGGCAAGGCTCCTGGGAGCACACAGTCTGAATCAAGCAAATGCAAATTACCTGAGCATCATTTAGGTCATATAAAACTAGAGAGGGGACTTAGAACATTTGAAAACAATCATGGCACTTGGGCAGCCAGAATAATGGGTGAATATATTTTGGACTGGACTTTCACACTCCCTCATAGCTGCTTCTTATAGTCTGCATACAGAAAGCATTATAAATAGGACCCATAACTAATATGTAGTACAGGGCTTTGCTGGTGGATGCCAGTCTCCTAAGCAGTCTGCTGAATTACTAGTATGCAAGATAACTGAGTGTCAGGCTCAGAGACTGCCTCTTGGATCTTAGTTTGACATTTGCTAAAACTGTAAAGCTCTTTGGCTGCTACTCATCTGTCTGGGGGCTTGATCCCATTCATCCATTATAGAAGGACACAGAGCTGGTGAAGAAACGAAATGAGAGAATTCTAAAAGATGAACTGTAAACATCTAGATTTACTTTTAATTTTGCCTCTATTTTATGTAATTTAAATTCATTGGCTCAATTAATGGTTTGTATTGTTTTTTGTTTTTTTTTCCCATTGTCTGTATGCTGAGCAGAACAACAACTTGGTGCACTCTGTAAACGTATGACAGATAATTCAACACTTCCCTATTCCTTTAACTAATTGAAAGTGAATTCTGAAAGAAATGAAAAAAACCACAAGGTGAAATCCATTGCTGACTTTGCACCAGTGGACACCGTGATAAATTGGATATGATGTGTACATGAGCAAGAAAACGTACCAAAAAGAGGGAAGGTGTTAAGTGGAAAAAAGCACAGGCATGTGATGCTGCAGTGTGCCTACTTTGTATCTTTTAGTTCACTGCTTTTAAATAATGAATGACCCACTGGCTAACTTTTTATAAAACTTGAGATTAAGGTAAGGGTGGAATGTAAGAAGGTAGTTTGGATCAAGAGGGCATAAGCTTTTCCCTGGAGAGGTGATAAATTCTGCCACATACATTTATTTTTGATCGCCTCTGTACATTTTAAGATGTTGTCTTAACCATCCTCTGGCATTCCATGTGCCTGTCTCATGCCTGTAGAAATATAAAATAAACAAATACCTATCCATAAATCTGATTTCTGCCAGATTATGCAAGCAGAGCTGGTAATTTAGAACTTTGGCTGGACTCCGTAGCAGGCCTGCCTCATGGGAGGAGCTCATTTGAGAAGACATTTACAGCAGAAGACTGGTGGGTCTTCCACCACCTGCGTGCCTGTGGGGAACTACAGTCAGGAAAATAGCTTACAGACCCACTAGTGCTCTGTAACTAAAGCCTGCGAGATTGTTGCATGGTGGTGGGATGTTTGCTGTGCCTATATGGTGGGTGGTTTGATGGCCATTTACAGACTTGCCTATGAAGCTGGAGGATTGAGGTTGTGGTGTCACAGCTATACATGTAGATCTTTCTGTAGATGGGTGCTGGACAGTTTCACCTGTCCCAGCTTCCTTAGTGGAACTGTGACAGGAGCTGGATCACTGATCCGGGTGAACAGTAACCCCACAAAGACAATTATTTAGCTTTAGGTCAAATCATCTGTGAAACCCTGTTGTTTCACAGATGATTCTCCTGAGAACTGTGGGAGTGAGAAAGCACATTTGCAAGCAGTGTAGTTTCTGGAGTAGTTCTCCAAATGGGACTACTGTGGCTGCTGAAGTAACTTTACAACAAAGTTTCATGAGTTTATGAGAGGGAGTCTAGGATGTGCTTGACTGCAATAACAGTGACTTGAGGCCAACTGGCAGGCAAGATCATAGGGAGACTGGTCCCTAATGATGCAGAGCACCTGAAACTGCCCAACACCATAGACAGGGCAGTGCAAGACTGTCTCTGCGCTTCTCTTTTTGTGTAATTAGTGCAATAACCATTTTTTTTAGTTCAAAGCTGTTCTAAGTGCCTCTGAAGTGATATAGGTTGCCACCACTTCAGCAGTGGTTAGGAAAGTCAGAAAACTTGAGGATCGTAAACATTATTGTAGCTTAAAAAAAGAAGAAGGAAACACTACCTACAAGCCCTTTCTTCTGCCTCCTCATCAAAATGTGATCATTCCATGACAGTAGTGGCTTTCCCTTTTGCTTGAAATCAACATCAGAGTAAGTGAAGGAGATCAAGTAAATGCAAGCAAACTGTCAGACATCTACCTCCTGCTGTAAGCTAAGAAGGCAAATCTTTAGTAAATCTTTTAGAACCTGCATATTGTTGTAAGTCAGGTCTGATAAGTTCAATCATACTTTTGCTCACTGTCTCTGGGTTTTTTTTTAATTTCAGATTATTGCTTTGCTTTTCAAGTGAATCTGTTTCATGTCCTTAGCAGCAGTAAGCAGGTGTAACACCTGACTAAGAAGAATAAAGGTGAACTATAGACAGGGCTTTGCAGACACAGAGCATTAACTTTTAGATGTACTGGCTGAATCTCCTTTTCTATTTTATAGTAATCTGTGTAATAGAAAAATGTTCAGCTTCTGTGCAAAAGCCTACTTGAAACTAGGTATATCTTTTTATGTTTGCTCTCAATGAGACAAGTATAGTGATGAAGCTATTATGTCTCAAAGTCTTTTGATAAAGGCCTATTAATCACCTTTCCTTTGGCCCAAGAAGTGCATAATTCCTTTTGTCTCAGCAGCTGTGAAGTTCATAATTTCTCTTCCTCACTGTGATTAGTGAAAATTGCATTTAGACTCCAATAAGTAACCATTGTGTGTTTGTTTTCTTTCCAACCCACTAATGAATTGATATATGTGCAATTCTAATTCACATTTTTCCAGTGTTGATAGCAAGTGTGATGCTAAGTGCTTGGATGTTCTGTGGAATTTCAACCAAATGCTTCCAAGCTCTAACATAAAATGGAAACATCTGCTTTCCAAGCTGTTTTTTTGACTGACTGGGTGACTCAACGTGAAAAACCAGCAAAAAGAGCAAGTAAACTTTCTTTTTATTTGTCACTCAATTGAATAATCAGAACTGATAGGAAATGTTTTTTCTTCTTCTTTGACTAAAGTAAAATCTGGTTGTCCACATTTTCTTTCAAAAGCCTGTATTTTGGTAAACATCCTGAACCAACTGTCAGAGAGTGGTAGAGAGAAAGATCAGGCCAGTTTGAAATGTTTTCATTTTAGCAGTTGTGAAATGTTTCAGTTTAAAGTAATGTTTATTAATTAATTTCAATGAACTTATGTTTCCAACCAGAACTTCAAAATTAGACAATTAAAACCCTTGTGATAAAATGCTGAGTGAAACCGTTTTAAAATATATTTTTTTAAGTACAGAGGAAACTGAATCAGCACCAATTCTTTTGTAACACATTCAGTTTGAATAAATAAGCATTTTCTGATGAGGATTCCTAAGCAGTTCCAGTAGCAGTCTCTTCTGATGAACCACAAGTGGTACCTAAGTGACCAAAGATTCATTCTCTGCTTTTTACTGTTATTCACAACCATGGGAAAATCACCTACTGGGGTGCAATACCTATTTTATTTGTTGTAGACTGTCTACTAGGAAGCAAAACCAAAACAAAGACCAAATCATTGGCTTGTGAGATTTACATCAGGACAGATCTTTGACTTTGTACAGAGCCTAGTACAAGTCTTCTGACTCAGAGGAATGGCAATAGTAGAAATAACCAGTAAATTGAACAGATAAATGGAAGTTTGCATAAATCTCAGCAAGTCTGTGGTAATTCCATAGTTTCTGTGCCTTGTCCCAGATATTGCAAATCATAGAGGAAAATTGTAATTCAGTTGTGGAAGGAGGAAAACAGGAGCTGCTTAGTTCCAGCTAATCAACTATCATGGTAACTGGATTAAAAACCGCTGAACTCGGTAGAAAGGGTCCTCTTCTGTTCATTACCCCTTGTATCATCCTCTGAAAAACAAAATGCTAAACTGTTTTGGGCTGAAAAACAGAAGTAGATGTCCTGTACATCCAATTTAAAACTGATGACTAGAAAACGGTTCTTGCGTATCCCTTAGATTTATTCCTTGGAACTTGGCCACTAAACCATCGCTCTGGAAGAACTGTGGATTTATGGCTTGCTTTATGGCATGGCATTCATCTCATGTTCAGCAACTCAAGACAAACCCCCCCTACCCTCCAGGAGGAACAGCCAGTGAGGTCGGGAAAGTGAACCTCTACAGAACTCATTTAGCAAGTTAATGTCATTCATTGTTTCTCTGCCAAAAAGCTGGCTAGAGTCTTACAAGTGCTCTGATGTTGTGGAACGTCACCTGGTCACTTCTGGCAAAGTGCCAGATATTACCAGGATGGATTTTGATGAAGGAGCTGCCCATGCCATCTGGCACGCTCACCAAGCCGTGTGCACATGCTCTGCTGAGAACCCTGTTGGCAGTGCTGGAGATGGGAAATGATGTGCCAAGTACAGTGGGTTTCTGACCGTCTGGATTTGTGCACAATTTGGCACTCAGCTCATGCAGTTGAGCAAACTGTCAAAATCGATAACCATGAAGCCCAAGTGCCCACATCCGGACAGAGTCCATGTGTTTGCATCAGTGGCTCAGCTGTGCAGACTTCAGACAAAGCTTGTTCTCTTCAAATTGTCTGTGGTCAGCAGAGCTCATGTTTGTGTGTGCCTCTGAAGCAATTTGTCCTTCAGATCTCTCCTGTCTTGCTGCTAGTGGTGTGGAAAAAGGGTTGAAAAAACTGTGCTTTCTCCTTTCTCCCTCACCAAAAACAGGGGCACTGAGGCAGTGTGGGTGAAGGCTTTTTTTCTCATCTATAGTGTGGCCAAAGCAGGCGTATTCCTGTACCAAGAACAGTTAGTTCCCAGGCTCATAGAGAGCACACTCAAAAAGCAGCAGGCACAGGATTACAAAAATAAACCCAAAAAACTCAGAATGAACTCCCCAGGAAAACACAGCATCCTGGGTCGTAACCTTCATCTATCCCAGGGCTCTTGAGGAGAAAGTTAAAAGTAATCACTGTAAGCCCCCTCACTGTTCCCCAGTTATGAAGTTGACAGGACAATTTTCTGCTCCTCTTACATTTTAGAAAGACTTCAGGGTTCTTTTGAATCGACTAAGTTAACTGTAATCTTTCCAGGGACCATAACATCAGCAGAGGTTTCTAGACAACAGTGTGTTTTGGCCTCTTCCATCACCGCATGGTGCTTGGAGGCAGTGATGCTGGAAACGTGCCTCATAGGAAATCCCCAGCTCCCAGTTTGTTTTCTCTGAGCTCCTGCTGGGATGGACAGGAAGTGACTGACTAGGGACCAGGATTTGCCTCTGACATTTTATTCACAGTGTATTTCTGCCACTGAAGAAGTGCCACAAGCAGACCCCCAGGGAGGAGACTGTTGGTTTTTGGCCTCTGTCCCATTTCCCTCTTCTTCTCCCGTTCACTGCAGCATTATAATTAATCTTCTTCAGTCACTTTCACAGAGAAGTCTTTAGTAATGGAATCCCTGGATCCTTTGCCCAATAAACAAATTATAGGGAAGCAGAGCTCTGTTCAAATGATAGAGCAGGCTTCTGTCATTGAAACTGCTGTCACTCCTGGGTCAAGCAGAAGAGTTCTGTACTTTTCCTCTTGGTCCAAAGGAGAAACTTCTGCTGTAATTAAGGATGGATAAGAGTGAGCTATGTGCTAATAGCCCTAATCGATTTGGATTATCCCTTGGCTGGGAATAATCGCTTTAGCTATGGAACATGCCTGAATACGGTGTCTGGGGGAGACTGGCTCTTAAGGTAGCATCCCGATTTGTTCTCGAAAAGATGGAAATAAGCTGAGAAAAGGAGCAATACATTTACTTTGATACTGGATTGCTTTAAGGAGGGACTCGACAGGCACAGGGGCATCTGATGTGTTTCATGGCACTAAGCTGGCAAACTGTTACAATGCAGGTGTTTGAATCAGTAAATGTATATGCCTAATGAGTGGTTATGTGTGAACCCAACAAGTTTTTACTTGAAGTCAGGACAGAAGCTTTGTGTTTTTTCAGTGCTTGGTGGCTGGCAATTTGAATAATTCCATAGTCAATGGGGTGAGATTATGAATAGGTTTTTATATGTAACATTTATCGTAAAAGATTTACTAGATGTAGGATTGAATTTGTTCATGCACGAATCTTAAACCAAGCAAAACATTGTTTCTTATAGATTTTTCAGCTTCTAGTCAAGTTGGTCTTATTGATAGGATCAAATATTTTTGTATCCACTACGTTTAAGGAAGCAGTGCATGTTGGAAAGGTTGGCATATTGTGATGGGAAGGGATTCTTATATACAGAAGCTTAATTCAGAGCAGACTTTTAGAGTAGTGAGACTGGCAAACCGTAGCACAGAGCAGCAGTCGGCACTCCTATGTGTATTTGAGGAGATCCTAATCTATGAGAGGTCATTAAAATTTGTAGGCACGTGCATAGATTAAGACTGCAGTAGTCACTGGGACTAGTCACATGCTCAAGTTGAAAATATGCTCAAGTGTCCTTCTGGATAGATATATAATTAGTGCACCAGTTTGTAATTTTAACACTTTTTCTGCAGCTCCACTGACTTCAATCTACCTGTGCTATTCCTTTCCTTTAGAATAATGAACTGTATAAACTCCTGAGGATTTTGGCAGAGCTCAATAGCCCAGAAAAATAGGACAGAAAATTAATGCAGAGCATTTCTGGCTGTCCTGACATTCAAGGAGACTGTGATTGGTTGTGTTTTTGGACACAAAAGGACTTTTAGCTAGCTTTTGCTCTTACACAAGTAGAGATTGATTACAGTAGAAAGACAAATGATTTGTCTGTGTTGGACAAGGGTCAGGCAGTGCGCTGTTTGCATCATAACTTTTCAATAGAGGAATGTGATCCTGATGCTTTTGAAAAAGTGCAGGTATGTTAAGTGGTTACTAGTCAGCCGTTGTTGAAATGTCCCTGGGTTTGAAGTCTCCGTGTTAATAAGGCATGGTGAATCAACAGTGATTGGATGATAAGCTGTCAGTGTCTATGCTTAGAAATAATCAGGTGTGGCTAGTGGTGAGTTTCCATCTGGTACAAAATGCATGTACAATCTGCTTGCTGGCAGTGAAATTGGGAAATAAATGGCTTACCTGGGACACTCTCAACTGGCAGGAATCGCAGTACTCATTTACTCCTCTTCATGTTATCCATCTTTAGTGACTTTCTTCTGTGGCAACAGCCTTCATCTGCAGAAGATGTCACTTGATTTTGTTGGCTGTGCACGCGATCTAGGCACCTGGCACCGCATCATCGTGGATTTCATTGGTAAAGACCAAGGGGCAAAAGGTAACTTTGCATTAGCTGTCCTAGCAGTGCAACTAACTTACTCTGCAGCAATGTTGGAGAGCAACCACATCCAGCAAGTATACCTACTGCTTTTTGTTTACTTCATTTCTGTGTTTTAAACAAAGACCAAGCAAATGCTGCAGTCTTCAGTCTGCATTTTAGCCAACGCATCAGGACTGTGACATCATTTTGCCTTGCCACGTCTTCCTCAGGGGATGGTGACTGGGCTGACAGCCCATGCTGACGTTATGTTCTGCTTAAGCTTGCTCGCCTTCACAGCATCGACAAGAGTACTGAAAATCCTGAAGATTGTGAGAGTATGGACACTGTCTTGCTTTTGTCACATCTGTATTGTTCTTATTCTGTATTCTTTTGAAGAATGTCGTCTCAAAAATAGTCTTAAGGCACAGCTACATTGTAAAAACTATCCAGGACTTGCATTCCCTTCCTATGTGCTCTAGAGATGCTGGGCTGACTTAATAACATTACTACCATCGTCCCCCATCCCCTCCCAATACCTCTGAAATCATTTTGCTAGCAATCAGTAATTACAATCCTTAGAGTGAAAAGCAAAAGAGTACTCCATCTTTAAAGGCAGTGTCAGAGGGACACTAGCACCAACATGATTTGCAGGGCTGTCCTTGAAAATTAGTACAAAAATTGACATGAAGATTCAGAATTTTATCCAAGGTATCTTAACTACTGTGTTTTAGGTAGACCTGCTTGTAAATAGTGTATAGCTTATACTGTAGCCACAAATTATTAGGCATTAAGTATGTGTTAAAAGGTGCAGCAAAGCCAAGCTTCAGCAGAGGCTGAACGTTGTACATCACTCCCATGAACTCCCTTGAGCATCTGTTTGGGAGCCAGAAGTCACTGGAGCACAGCCAAGGAGCCACGCAGCCACCTTGTGACAGTGCCTCTGTGTTAGGAAGGGTTGCGTAAAGTCATTGTAAGAGGGAAGAAAATATCTGATGGAGAGGAAAGTATTAGCCCTGATGTACAAGCACCCAGTGAGACATCAAGAACGTGGTGTATGCTGCCAGAGCATGTTCCGGGACAGGTGGACTCAGCTTGCAACAAGGTCCAGAGAAGGGCTGGCGTACATCAGTGAGCAGAGGAATGGCAAGTTCACCACTTGAGGGGACCGGAAAAGAACTTGGCTCAGCAAGGCTACCATGGAATAAACATGACTTTCAAGGTGGAGCTTTCTCAGTTTACCAGAAGGAGTTAAGTGGTACCTGTGGGGAGAGGGACACTGTACTGTAGTCCTGTGGAAACTCACACCAAGCAGATAAGTCAGATGAGTCAAACAGTTGGATTCATTTACATTGTTTCTTACGTGTCAATGAATGTTGTTTGAAAAATTTCCTTGAATTCCAGTCTCTGACAGTTATTTGCAAGATGAGCAAGGGAGACTCAAAGAACAGATGGAGCTAGGAGGGAGATTTCACAGTGTTACCTCCCCAGAGGGAGCAACAGTAGGCAGGAGGTTCTGAACACAGAGTGTCTCCCTGGCTTAGCGGCTTGCACAGAAACCCGTCCTCTTCAGAAACTTCACATTTGGTGACTTAGGGTGTTGTTAATAGCACATTTCTGCAAAACTGCCCCTCTTTAATGTGTGTGAATGAAATCTGTCTGCTGACACTGACACCTGTCATTTCAACAAGTGGAAAAAATCCTGCATCCCGTGAAAAGAAGGTGGCTTCCGATGCAATGCACATGGGATTCGCACCAGGTGTGGTTCATGAGGCAGTTAGCTCACACAGCCTTTTCCAAGACTGTTAAGCCAATGGTATTGCTGATTTACGTCTCCATCCTGTTGCAAGTTTATTGGGCTGCACTGGTTTGGTCTGGTTTTTGCCTTGTACATCTGGGCAGTGATTACATTTGCCTACCTATCACACCAGTTTTGTTGCCACATGCAAAGGGAGTGAACTGGGGTTGACATTACCTGAATGACTGATCATTGGAGCCAGGAGCTACTCCCACTCAAAAGAATTTGTTTGGCCGTGGGGGTATTGCAAGGTGAAAAATACCAGAGACTCTTTGGTTTTACATTTTCCACCTCATTATTCATTTCAGCCACTGAAATGGTATGACAGCAGACCAGGAGCTTTACTGAACAATTGCCAAGTCCAGAATCGTACCACTGGTTTTGGAAGCCAGGTCTAATGGTTAACTGGTGTTCTTAAAATCACTTCGCACATTAGGACTGGGAAACGCTAATGCCATGTACTCCATAAGTTTCAATTGCTGATCTTTTCTAATTTGATGAGTAGAAACAAGTCTCTCTGCTGTATAGACGTGATGGTATTCAACTTATAGCATGTATTTTGAAATAAAGCACCACAGAATATTCCTCTGGCTATATGTGTATACTGAGGGCCATGTTTATGACACCACTTCAGGTTTTAGCAGCTCTGCTTCTGCTGCAATGCACAGGAGTCTAGTGAAGTGTTTGGCCTAAAGTTTATCTTCCATGTGGCCAGTATACAAAGTGACAGCACAAACCCACAGAAATCACACATTTTCTCCATCATGTTATAAAGGCCTCCAGTCAAGGCGCAGGGGGTGGGAGTGAAGCAAAGTGTCAACAGCAGAAAATGTTGCTGGACCTTTGTAGAGGGAAAGAAAGTTGTGGCAGGGCAGTGAATATACCGACTACCCTAGGTGTAAGAGAACATATCCAAATTAAGCCCACTTCTCCCAAAAGTGGTATTTTTTTGTCACAGCAAGGATATTTGTAGTATTTCCTTCTGATAAAAATAGCAAAAATAGCTAATTTTATATCAATTAACTTGATAAAGTACTCTCTCTTTGTCTTCCTCCACTTCCATTTGCTTTTATGAGAAAGTTAGGTTTTTTTCTCCTAAGCCATCTAAAAGGTGTTTCAGGAAAGTACAGTTGTTTTTACTGCGATTTTAAATTCTGCTCAGAAGTCTCTGCACAAATGCAAAGAAAAAGATAAAGTTCTTGTCCTTTTGTTCCTTTTCTTCCTTCACCTTCCTTTGTTCTTCTTTGCAGTATAAATATCAAGGTAAATTAGTGTTGTTAATTCTTTTGGGTTGTGGCAAAGGTACCTCCAAAATATATCACCCCAATAGACAGCTAATAACGCAATAAGAATCTTTGAGTACTAGCAGAAAATTATCCACAAAGGAATAAAATTTCCCTCATTTTCCCACAAAATCCATGTGACTGTTATATTGACTGCTTTTCAGATTTTTCTCCTTAAACATTACTTGACCACTGAACTTTTCCTGAGACTGTGCTGATCCTTTTTGTAATATACGGGTTTTTTTCTTTCTTTTTGTTGAGAGTCCGTTGTTCTTTCAAGCTTAGTAAATTCTCCACTTGCCAAGCTAAATATTCCAGACAAGGAGATACTTGTCCCAAGTAGTTCTGCTATGGTAATGCACCCTGA
This sequence comes from Caprimulgus europaeus, assembly GCA_907165065.1. The sequence continues at coordinate 69,495,684 of OU015525.1, forward strand.
CCTTTCAAGCAAGGGGCATTTGAGGTTGTGAAGCAAGCCCTCAGCATGCGAGATGCTGCTGGAACGCCGAACGCCTTCACTCCCCTTTCATACCATGCCCCTGTGACATGACAGTTACTTATGGGGCCTGCCTTGAAGGTTGTTTTATGGTTGTGAATTTGGCTGCAAGACTGTTTTCACTCCTGCAGAGAGAGCAGGTGTGCTTAAAATCAAGTTTCATACTTAAAAGTTTGTCTATGCTGTTATTGAGAGCACAGCTCTGACCTCTTGTTGCTCATATTTCTGTAGCCCGTGTGACACTAGTTAGTCCCTTGTGCTCCTGTAGAAGAGCCTGACTGCGCCACAACGTGCTTATCTGAGCAGCTCTGCAATGTGGACACGATTGCTGCTCCACCTGCCACCACAGGAATTTTTGTGCTCAGCTGTAAACTTCAAAACAGTTTTCTCTTGTTTTGTCTTACACCAAAAAGTAGACAGAATATCTCAGCAGCTTGTCTGTAGGCAATCCACGTGTTGGCAGCTACTGTGCTTTGCTAATCTGAGCAGCTACAATTCAGCTTCATTAGACTGTCCTGCACACAGAGCTTCCCACCTTCCCTCTTCCTTTTCCCCTCGTGTTTGCAATCCCAGGTGAAGCCTGGAAGCTGCTGATGGTCTCTAGAGGCTGGAGGAACTGCAGACTTGCAGTAAGGTGGTGGAGATGGCTCTACTCTTTTTGCTTTCTGAGTCCCCAGGTGGCATCTTTCAACAGATGCTGCCACAGCAAGGAGAAGAGAGCACTGAGGAAAAGTTTAAGGTCTGCTTCTGCCACATGAGTCAGGAGGTGTTTAAAGGTATGGTATGTCTCCCTCCTGGGGTAGGGAAGGAGGCTATGTACTGTGTGGAGAACGCATAACATTTAGGTCTTCACCTCCTGTTCTGGTCAGGGAGTTGTTTTGCTTTCTGAGCTATTCTAAGCATTTTAACTCCATGCAATAAACTCTACCCTGAGACAAGGGTCAGGAAGGGACTCACACGTGACACTGCTTTCCTTGTGTGGTGGGGTGGGAATCACAGGGTTTTCTTCCTCCTCCCAGGTGCTCACAACTGCTGCTGTTGCCAGCACACTGCTGGCCATGGTGGACATGCAGGACAGTCAGTCCAAAGCGTATTCCTGGGTGAAAAGACCTTTCAAATTTCTAAATGTGGTTTCACTTAAACCAGTTGCTTTACTGATGTCTTCGACACTACTGTCTCCCCATCCTGCATATACTTAGTCTGAAATGTGTTCTCAAATATATGGAATTTTTCTACTGTTGCATGGATGAGGACATCGTACCTACTTCCTACTCAAAAAAATCAAACCATCAATAGATAAGAACCTCTCACCAGTGCTGAGGAGAAAACAACAGTGTTGTCTCTCTGCTTTGCTTGTGGGAGCTGGCAGCAGCGCTCGTATCAAGGCCTGGGCCGAACCGATAAACTCTTTTGTGCCATTTGAGTAACAGTGGTCTCTTCTCAGAGGGAAGAAAATATGAGAGGAAAGAAGAGTAAATCCTAAAGGCTGAGCAGGATGGTTTCTGTTTGTTACTCTTAAATTGAACACAAGTATGAATTTTTTCCCTCTATTCTTTAGTTTGTTTTCAGTTTCTTTAAAATGCCAGATATCGGAGAGTTTAGAACCTAGAGAGCCTTTCATTTGTTAAGATTGTCTTGTTCCCAAGGTTAAACAAGCACAGCTCCCCAAGAGAGGAACTCATTCTGATAACTAAACCAGATTAACCATTTTTTGCCATGTGCACATCCACAGCTTGCAGTACTCATTTTGCAAGACAGTATTCTGCATGGTTGTGTGCCACAGTGTCTAATCAGGGATGACTCCTCCTATGTGCCTCTGGTCCCAGATCCCAGGGGTTCTTGAATATTGTTCTGTGTCATTTTCTTTCCTATATTCAGTAGCTGTGCTTCACTTCCTTAATGAGACCAGCCTTCAAAACTAGAGATTTTGGCTGTAGAATATCAAGCTCACACTGTATATGAGCAACCAGCTTCCCTTCTTTGTTTGCCTTTGGCTCAAAGATTGTTTGTAAGGAAGTGCACTTTTATTTTGTACTGTACCATCATATTGCAGATCCTTTATAGCCTGAGAATGACAGCCTGGGCTCATGGGTATTTGCTGTCATCTCAAAAGAGTGAGACATGCTACAGCTGTCCTTGTTTTGCACTGACAGACTTTGCTCTGGGTATGACATAACAAACTTGTAGGGAGCTGTTGCTTCAATCCAGTGGGTAGGTTTAATTAGCAACGTAATATACATACACTTTGCTAACAGACATGGTGTAGGACTATCAAAGGAGTGTGAAGTTTTCTTCAATATGTTTCCATAGAAGATTGTGATTTAAAATAATTTCTCTCTTGCACAGTTATTTGTTCATTTGTGCCTGTGTAATTGACTTATAAACACCTTTTTTCTGTTAAAAAGATACTTACGTGCTTGACTATATCTTTGCTATCCATACTCCTCATGTGCAAGAAGCCTGACAATTAATGCCAAGATTAATTCCACATGTTTGCAGAAGTGGGCCCACAGATGGCTGTTAATTTCCCTTGGCATCCTTATAAGCCAAAATGTTTCTGTTATTTTATTTGCAAAATAAACACTATACATTTACTTAATTAGATTTGACGTCATAATTTCAGGTTTTGCCTTTGCCTGCAAGGGCTCAGGACTGTTGGGGCAGCTTTCCTCATTGCTGAACAACAGCTCTATAGCTGCAGTTTGTGAATTATGCTTGAAGACATGCATAACAAACAAATGCACAGCAGTTTCTATAATAAAGTGAAAAACACACCTTTACAGTGAAAAATGTTATTTTCCAAATGGAAAGCATGAACTCCAGTTCAAAATTGATATTTTATTTGATATTTTGTCCTCTCTTTGAATGAATGAATAATGTCTGCATTCTAAAGAGGAAAAGCATGAGAAATAGCATTCGCGATGAAGTGGGACAGAGATTGTTGCTGCTTTTAATATTTCTTTAATTTCAGTTAAAGTTTGAAATTATTTTAAGGGCAGAAGTGTCTTCCAGCAGGGCCTGGTCACACCCTGGGAGCTCACAGGCTTCTTAGCACATGGACATGTTGGTCTTTCACCTCTCCATCTCCAGGTGCTTTTCAAAAAAACTCCTAAGGTTTTCCTTTATCCACAGCCCTCCTCTCAGCCTTGTAGCTGCACCTTGGCAGGACCTCGTAGCTGCCTGAAACAAACAGTTGTCCCCAGTGCTTTTTTTATATATGGTTTTGATCTTACCTTATGTGATTATTTGTCTTTGGCAGCAACTGTGTAACTGAAAATTGGGTGGTCTTAAATATGTAAAGACAAGTGCTTTAGCCAAAATTCCTGCACTGCAGAATTTGCTCCTGCATTTCATATTACATGTTTTAAAATGTAGTGCTGGCTGAAGGAAGCAGGTAATAATCCAATGGCTGTTGACAGAATTGGAAGATACATTGTATGCAATCAGCTCTGTATTTGCACAACAGATTTAATTACATGGTAAAATTAATTTATCAAGTTTTCATGTTTATGCTTTGCCTATTCATCATCAGGTTTCTGTATGCATTTTTGGAGGGGTCTTTTTTGGTCTGGTCCAAGCACTGCTGAACTGCTCTAATTTGTTGGATATGTCACTGTAGTTGCAATGCTTTGCTGCTTTTTTTTTTTCTTTTGCATTTTTATGCTCTGAAAGTAACATCTTTTTCTTTATCTTTTTTAAAGATAAAGACATTTCCTGCTGATACATCTAATCCTTTTTTCGATCCTTTTACAACAGTACCACAGTTTTCTGTAAGTAGAACATGCAAAACAAAAAAAACCCTGTGTCTTTAACACAATTCCAACTGATTTTTTTTAAGTGTCAGAAGCTTCTATGCTAAGCATTCCTCAAAAAAAAAAAGAAATCCAAGTGGAAATCGGAGTGCAAATCAGTTAAATATTCCCATTATACAAATAATTAACTTGCCTACATTCAGACATTGCTGCTTACTAGGCAGAGGACTAAGTTCAAGGCTCACCACTAATGCAGTTGGTCCCAAAATGTTGTTCAGTTCAGGACTGTAGAGGACACCTGTGAAGCTCCACAGCATCTTTCCAAGGAGCAATAAGGAAATGGGAAGACTTAGTCCTCTGTTTAGCAATTGCATGGCCTCCTGCCTGAAACTGCCTGCTGTGCCATCACCAAGAAGGGCCTGATTTTCAGTGAATTTACATCTGAATTTTAAGGAAGAACTATAGTTAGTGTGTTGTTGACTACAGTGGTATTCTTGTATAAACTCCTATGTTTACTTAATAACTTGAATCAAGTATTGAACTGAATTCTTGTTAAACTTTCACAGCAGTCAGGATTTAGAGTTTTTAGTAAGGTAAGCTACATGCAAACAGGAAACAATTATTTGACAATTTAAAAAATAAATCCAATCTAAGTCCTGCTTTAAGGGTAGAGGTACTATGTAATAAGTATGACAAACTGATCTACTCTATAAGAAACACTCTAATTATAATTATAAACCACAGTAACTGACTTACAGTTTTTAAATTACTTACACAAAATTAAGCATTTCAGACTTTAACCTTAAGTTTTACTGGTAGCAACAATCTACATGTGGCATATAATCAGAGATAAGTAACTTCAGTCACTGTTGGGCCATGTGCATTTAATGATTTAAAGAAAGAGGCTTTGCTTTCACAATAGACCTGAACATGGGATTTGATCTAAATGTTGTTTTTCTCCAAATAGGTGTTTTAAAGACAAAGTTAGTTAGGCTTCCCAAGCTGTGTCAGTGCCACTGTTGAGCTATAATTATTAGCTCTAATAATTCCCATGTATTTTTGTGTCCGAAAATACAAGGGAATATATCACAGCAACTTTTCACTAGGTCAGCGAAGTCTGGATAGTACAACTGTGATAAAAACTAAACTAAAGTTACAGTGTTTGTGTCTTTCATAGTACTACTTTATATAAGAAAAAAGATATGCCCAGAAAATCTATTCTACTAGTTGGTAATGATTGTCAGGAAATGATTTTTCTGCCTCTGACAGTTATGATGAAAGCAAAATTTAGGAGGGCTGTATAAAATACTTTTTCACCATTGAGGGGGATAGTATTTTAAAATATGAACAGAGGCTACCCTGATATACCTACCCACAGAAATTTCCATCTTGCAGAAAATGGCTGTTTCATGACAGATTCAAGTGTTGAGATTTTTGTTATGCTCTGTCAGGAGAGAAGCAATATAAAATTGAAACTAATCTTTCTGAAATCCCTTCTTCTCCCTGTAGAGTCCCATTTCCCTGGGCAGAGTAGAGGGCAGAATCCCTCCACAAATATTTTAAATACCATTACAATAAAAATCTAATGGTGTGAGATCCATCATATGATTCCATACATTCCTTTTAGTGAGTTATGTACAAATACCTGTGGTAAACGAGCAGCTGCCTAGAGGACTGCATAGAGATGGGAAAACTCTTTTTGAAAGAGACTTTGGCTCTGTGTTTCATGGTCCTCCGTCTCAGCCCAAAGAGATGAGCTGCTCTCCAGCAGCGTTTCAGTTCATCCTGATGCACGGGCTCTGCTGAGGACTTGAAGGTAGCCACCCCACAGGCAGGAGTTCTAGATCAGTGCTAGGACTTGCAGGCACATCTAACTCTGAATATTCTCCAGTCACACACAGTCCCAGATGGTAACACTTGTTAATCTTTTTCCTTGTTTGGGTTTTTTTTTCTTTTTCTTTTCCTTACTTCCCCTTCACTTTTTTTTTTTTTTTTTTTTTTTGCTTAGAACAAAATATTTAAATGTTACCTAAGAGAAAAAAGTTATGAATGGTAACGTTTGGAAGGCTTTAGCTTTTGTGTAGAGCTTCTAATTTGGTGGTGTGGATGCAGTTGTGTTGATGTCATCAGAGGTGAAATTGGAAAACTTGGTTGCCTGGAATGTTTTAAAATAAGCTTCCTGCCAGGAACCCCTCAGAATTTCAGATATTTCCATAGAGAAATGGCAGGCTTGATGACCATATTCTCAAGCTGGTATAAGTCAAATAGATTTAAATTAATGAAATTATATCTGTTTAGACCAGTTAAATATTTGACTCAAACATACTATGCAATCAGATATATATAAAAGGATGCTTTGGATACATACTGTAAAACTATTATCCAGAACAAACACACTTTAGGACTCAGCGCAGATCTTCAGCAAGTGTAATTTGTCATTGCTCTGCTGATTTCAGTAGGGCCGGGAGACCTTACATCAGCCTCACAAAGTGGTGCCTCCTTCTCATGACAGTAAGATCTGACGCTCCTCGGATGAACATCAAATTTTATTATATCCCTGCAGCTTGTAAGATTGTGTTTTAAAAGCAGAATGACATAGAAGTTTGAACAGGTTGTATTAGCCAGTGTTTACACACATAATTGGCCACGGTTGAAGGTAGAGTTTCTTTAGTTGGTTTTACATTTTCCATTTTACTAATTTTGTGGAATTAATGGAATTCCTTTTGCTTCAGAGGTTGTTTTGGAGCATATGAGATGCATTTAGCTGAAACATGAGCAGAGACAAGTTAAAAAATGACAATAAGCAAGCAAGCAAACAAACCTAACACAACTATTGTTTCTTGGGCTCAAATAATTGTCCTTCTGATTAAACTGATTTTTTTGTATTTAGCATTGATCCTGTGTGACTTGCAGAATTTGAGAAACAATTAAGACAAAGAAAAAAATAAGTTGCTATTCAAATAACTATCTCCTACCTTATGATGGTGACTTTTCTTCCTGCCTTAAAGTTTGGACCAAGTTCAGAAGAAAAACTTGTCAAGGAAGAAATGCAGCTGATACCAGTGGGAGCATATCCTAATGGTACCGATGCACTGACAAGCTGCAGTTGCTCTGTGTTCTTCAGGGTCACACATGCACCACAGGCACTAGCCATTGTCATTTGGCATGAGAAATAATCCATGCCAAAAAGCAAGGCAGGGCTGCTTTATTTTTAAGGATCATCCCCCTCCAGTTGTGTAGGATGGCCCAGTCTTTGCTGTAAGCGCTGATATGCCTCACCTGAAAGACAGGAGATGGTTACTTGCACTTCCAGCATTGCTAGGGTGTTTCTCTCTAGGTGCTGCAAGAGTATTTCTCTTGAGGCATGTTCCAGTTAGCAAATGTGAGAAGGAGACGGACACTTTGAAACCTGGACTCTTACAAGCCCAGACTCCTGGCTGCTACAAAACAGAGAGTAGTCAGATGACCCACCAGCAAATTATATCGGATTTATGAAGAATAGTCCTGAAATCTCATGTGGTCAGCATTCGGCCTTATTTTTAGGGAAAACACAGTAGTGATAAGCGGCATTCTCCAAATAGATTATGTCTTCTATCTGAATGCTGCCAGTCCCATACGTGGAGTTTCATCTCACATAGTGCATGTTGGCATCAGGCTTGTCCCTCAGGCACAGCTCTGAAAGAGCCATCAAAAGCAGTGGCTATTCAGCATCTACTGAGGTTGCACTGAGCAGCTGTAGCTACAGCCTCCTGTTTGTTCTCGCTATTAATTGTTGTTACTGCGTGTTTGGTAATGAACTGGGGTGGTGAAAGGTAGCAAGAGCAGCAGAAGCTAATCTACACTTTTTTTCTTTCTGTGTCTGTATACATTTTTTTGTAGGCAGAATTTACAGACAGCAAATTACAATGCTGTGCGGTGCAGTCGTCTCCTAAGCTAACACCAGTAACTCCATCGCCTGTACTGAGGTCTTTGGCAGAGACTATGCCAACTCCAACGGTCCAGACAATATACACATCACATAAACCGATTTCGCTGGCAGACAGGTACTGTGCAGTTCTTTCACAGAAATACTACGGTGCTCTCTGCATTAAAGGAATCAGCTTGATTTCTCTTTTTCTATCATAATTACCATAAAGTGCCATTTCCCTTGATACCAAAAGTTGTCCAGTTGCCGCTTGATGCCTAATTCAGAATAGGTGGGTTATGTAAAGAAATATCTATAACTCATAGATGCTCTGAAAAAAAAACCTACCTTAATTAACTGCTGTCGCCAGCAGCATACCGTTTCTGTGGCCAGTGGCCTAGAGAGAAAGACTTGTGGAGGTTTTCCTCAAGCAAGTCATTTTGTCTGAACCACAAAGGTTTGGTTTTTTTAAAATAATTGCTGTTGTAATTTGTTTTTTGAAATTAAATGTCCATGGGGAAAAACTCAGGTTGAGAAATGACTGCTCTTCTAAATTAAAAACAGGCACTGATTTTCTTTTCTTTTTCTTTTTTTTTTAAGTAATTGCCAAGTTACAGTGGTCTTTCTTGTAGTTTCTCAGAGAAACAACAAGCCATCCTATCTTTCCACGGGCAGCCTGCTTTCAGTTTTCTATTCTTCCATCCTACCGGTTTTTCATGCTGGCTTCTTATTCTAGAATTTAATCAAAGCTGAATTTCTCAAGCTGATAATTTACTGAATACAAATGTAGGAGTGGATATACTCAATCCTTCTGGAGTATGAGAAGTCCTAGGCTTATGCTGAAGAGAAAAGATTTATTTGTCATCATAATAAATGAGCCTTTTTTACTTTTGGATTCACAGTCAATTCCCATTTTCATTTGTTAGTTATTTTTTGCAGATGTTGGTTTAGTTGCACCTGCACGGTTGTTCAACACTGCTAACTCATCTAAAAATGTATCATTCCAGTGAAAATGTAATTCTGAAGCTGTAGTGCTGAACTCAGCTTCCGTGGGATGGCTCAAACGCAAGTGGGTAGTTCCACCCCTGCTAGTCCATGAATGGGCTGCAAGGTTTCTGCACTGCAGTTTAAATCTCCAAGCTGTTTTACAAACAATACTTAACTCTTAGATACCCTCCAGCTCTCAGAACAACACTGTAAACAGGTTTGGTTTTTTTCCCCCGACACTATTCAGAAATGGAATCTCTAACCAGGGGCATTCCCAGAGTTGCAGAGCCTGCAGGCTCTGGAGCGATTCTGCGTGTGAGAGGAAGTACTTCAGGCTCTGCTTTCCTCACCCCGATGCATGCAGGACTGTAGTAAATTCAGCGCATATAGATGTTCCCCAATATCAGACCAGGTCGAGGAGCAGAAGGCTGTAGCACCAGTCTGTTGTGATGTCATTTACTTGTAGCTGTTTTATTTTTAGAGTCCTAGTCCAGCTTCCTTTGAAATCAGTAGCCTTTAACAGGGTGAGATTAAATCCTAATCTGTTTTGCCATGTGGGTCTCTTTATTTTCTTTTTCCTGCCTTTGTTTACCCTTCAGAAATATCAAGCGGTACTTGGTTTTGAATCAGCCATCAGTTATCGGCCTTTTCACTGAATTGAATCTGACCTTTTTTCCCTTCCTTTGGTATTTTGAAAATGTTAATTATTTTAAATTGAAATCTGAGACTTATTGTTGTTCCCATAATTGGCTGTTTGTGCATTAATTACACAGCGCTGAGACTCTGAGGCGTGAACTTGAGAGAGAGAAAATGATGAAAAGACTCTTGATGACAGAATTATGAAATTCACGCTTCCGTCAGATGGAGAATGGATTGGGGCCTTTCATGTGCCTTCTGTCTGTTTACATTCCTCTGCTTCTGTGTACTCAACATAATGCGTCGGGAAAATGTGTGATGTTCCTGGCTCGCCTGGATTCACCACGGTTGGTTAAAATTAAGTCTCAGCTAGACTTTAAATTGAAGGAGCTCCTTTATTAATTTTGCTGCTGGGAAATAAACCTTCAATCCTTTATCTCTCCTGAGATTTTATACTATTAACAGAATTAATTTCAGGTTTGGTTTTGGTAAATCTAGGGCAAAAAGGATGAGCAAGGAACATATGGATTTCTATTGGGAAACACTGTTCTGTACATATGTTAATAAGTGCACAGAAATTAATGTTATGCAGAATATTTTGATAGTAACATAGAAAATATGTCATTTTGTACAACTGAAAATTGCAATGAGCTACTGCTATTTGTTAAAGAACCATTTTTAAAGCAGAAGAATGATTATTACATCCTAATCCCAGGACTGTTAGTCTCCACAGAAAAAGGAATGGCTGTCTTATTAAATTCCTAATCTTACCCCTCACCCAGAGTTATAAATAGCTGCAAGGGGGAAGGACACCCCAGCATACAGGTATATGCACCCAGTGCTCCCTATGGTTTGTCATCTTCAAACCTTCAACTAAATCTCACCATGTCTCCGTTAATGAAATAAATCAGTTGTTTAAAGTAATTTGCTACTGACTTCCTAGCTTGATACTGACTTTTTTTAACTAAGTGAGAAGTTTTATCTTCTCCAGGTTGCCAAGGCATTAGGGCTTGCCCACCCTCAGACAGCTTCTGCCCCAGTACTGGAGGTTGCAGAGCGTCAGTGGTGTGGACATAGCTCTTGTAGGGAGGATTTTTCCTTCCTGGGTAGATAAACCACCTTCCTGACTGACATGAATTGACTGATCACTTTAAAGAATAATAACAGTGATAGTTTATGGCATAGCTGTGTCTATACCCATTTTTTTCACTCTACTAATCAGCCCATGTGTTCTGGCAAACCTGTGGAGGGTACTTCTGGCTATACGTCCCATTCTCCTCCAGCATGCAAGCAGCCTCTACATTCAGTGGAGCTATCTCAGGCATCAGGTGGGGTGGGTGGTCCAGCGCTAGCAGAACCGCAGCCCCAGGGAGGGTGTTTATGGTGTACAGGTAATGCTACCAACTATTTCCTAAGAAAAAAAAAGAAGAAAGGAGTTCTCCATTTCCCCCTGTTCAGTAGTGCAGGTTCATCTAGAAAGCTACCAACTGTCTGTCAGCTACAAGGTACTCTTCCAACAGGAAAGCTTTTGTGCATTTTGTATGGCTGAAGATGTACATTTTTCCATTACTCTGTACACTATGTTCTCTTGTTTGTATTAAGATAAAAGATTGCCATTCATTTGATACTGATTATGATGGCTTTATCTCAGCTTAAGCAGTTTCTTTGTGTGGAGGCTGGGAAGTGATTGCTGTGAGACTGGGTTTCCTTCAGGTAGCTTGTGCTCTTTTTCTGAAATGAGAATTCTTGAGAGCATTGTAGGACTATGGATTGCAATGTGGAGGTATAAAATGATATGTCTATTTTATATCTACTGGGACAAGAAATTAGCATTTTACTCCCCAGTTAAATCCACCAAACCCAAGCCTTTCTACTTGACATAAAATGGGGCAAAATAAACAGCACAAGTGTTAGGTAGAAACTCACAATACAAAATGTAATGAAGTGGTTCAACATGAGCAGGAACAGACCTGGACTGCAGATTTCCGAGCGCTCAGGTGACTTTGCTGGATAGTCAGATATGACTTGTACACTGTCCACCTTCGAGTTACAGTGCCAGGACACTGCTGTTGCTTACGTTTTAATGTACCACTCCTTCAATACAGTGTTATTTAAAATGTACTAGGAACATTAACTCCCTGTGAAGAAATCAGAAAGGAGAGGGAAAATGCAACAGACACAAAAAGCTGCATCTTCCATGTCTTGGTAATCTCTTCTCACCACTTCCCAGAAGGCACTAGGGGAGGGAGAAGCAGTAGCACATTTTGTCTGTGCCCAAATAAAAGTGGCTGAAACTGGTCTTCTGCCTGCTGTTAGGCAACCCCCTGCAGTGTGTGAACTAGCAGCGGTTTCACACAGTCATAGTCAAGGAAAACCAGGAAAAACAGATCTGAACACACTCTTCAGTTGTACTGATTGCCTTGGAGTGGACTTTGGGAACCCCACAATATGCCTTCAGGTTTGGGGGCAACAGGTCCAATTTACCCACATTAGGGCAATCTGGTCACATAAGCAAAAGCCTTCAGCAAAACTGAATGCCCGACTCACACCAGCCCGTTCAATCTTCTTGCTCATAAATGAGCTATTAGTTTATTATTTTAAATGCAACATTTTGCTGCTGTTGTATAAAAATTCTTCAGCTGAAATAGTCAGAACTAGAAAACAAGAAATGTGAACCAAGGTTACTTTACAGTGGCCAAGTCTTTATAGCTGAGGTATGCTCCGGCATAGCTGAGAAAGAGCAGAGGCTCCTCCCTCCTTGATTCCCACCAGGAGAAGAGGGAAAGACTCGTGTGGCCACTTAGTTCCTGTGGGGTGTTCTCCACAGAACAACCCCAAGTACGTTGCCTTGTCTTGTTTTAGTGTCTTATCCACTGACTGCCACCATTTCCTATTCTGCAGTCTGATGGAGCTTTATTGAAACTGTTTTAGTGATATCAAACTAAATTTTTAACTGTGGAATGTCATCACCTTGTTCTTTCTTACTACGTACCTTCTTCAGCCACGCTTAAGCAACTTGGTTTTCATGTCCTCTGAATAAACACTCCTGCCTCACCTCTGGTTGGGAATTACGGTGTTAGGACACCTGTTACCCAAAACTACTGTAAACAAGACAATGTCAACGTGAACGTATGCTGAGGGGCAGGTAGTCTAGATTTGCCCCTAGACTTTAACTTTACAGGTGTTAAAGGATACTCTGCCGAGGGTCTGTTTATGTAATAGTGCAGAAGTATCTGAGCTAGCTTTAATGAGCTTGCATATGTAGTTGTGGCAGCATGAAGCCCAGCACAGGCTATCATTATCATGTACATTGACACGTGTAAAGATAACGCATTTGAACAGCAGCCTTCTGAAGCGTGGTCTCCAGAGTTGGTGATAGGAAGGAGTGGCTGAAAGGAGTTTGTCTCTTCAGCCCTCCTGGGAAAGGGTTCATCTCACCTAATGTTAATTTGCCCATCTCTCACCTGATGAGAGATCAAAGGAACTGCCTTCCAGAGGTGCCTCTGAATTAAATGTCTACTTTCATATTGCTTAAAGTTAAGTGAGATGAATCCTGCTCTCCATCCCTCTGGTGAAGTCTACATTGCAAACCCTTGCTGACACGGCTACATCATCCAGGGGTGCTTTGAGGTACGATTTGTGATCGACGTAGCTCTGCCAGCAAAAGCCTTGCGCGTTAGGTGTAAATATACTCCTGGAAACACCCTGTTGTCAGAACAGCTTTTATCCCTTACAGGAGAACAGAGAGCTGGAGTAACTCCCAGTGGCGTAAGCACAGAGGCTTCGTTATAGTAGTGCCCAGTCTGGAGAAGCTAGTTGATGAAACCTCCTGCTGTAGCCACGCTGGCAAAGCCTACCAGGGGTGGCCCTGGCTTTTAGCAGTGCCCTGAGTGATGCTCTGACCCGGTCAGCAGATCCCAGCTTTCCAGCGTGACGTCTCTAAGCGGCAGAATGCAATGTTGTCATGTTTGGGTGATTCCAGCAAAATGTATTGGCCATTTCAATAGCTATGCAAGGAGTTAAATATTTTCTCATATTGCAGTCTCTTATGGAAGCCAACCAACTGTGCTTTGTTTTTGTGTGGTTCAGCTGTTTTCACTGTTTTGTTTTAAAAGGAATAACCAGGTTTTCTTTAGAAGTGTTGTTTGAGATCCCACATCTCTATCAGATCGCACAGTGTGTGCAGATTTTTCACGTTTCAAACATACATAGACCCTGAAAGTGCAATGTTTGAAAATTAACTCCTCTGAAGTTTCAGTTTGTGGCTTCACAACTCTCTCACAACAGGATGCCTACGTGCCCATTTGAAACAGAGCTGGCAATGCAGTGAAATGTTTCATTGGAGGCAGCATCATGTTTTGTTTGAACTGTTTACAAATATCCTTTGGTTTTCTTTTTCTTTTCTTTTTTTTTTCCTGAATACATTTCTGGTTCATTGGCTACAAAAACCTACTCGTAATTATGCAATGGGATATTGTTTCTTTCTTTTTTCTTTTCTCTTTTTTTTTTAAATGTCCTGATGTTCAAGGAGTTTGCAATAAATATACTGAGGCTGAACTGTAATTGCATGTAAGATCAGCCTCACAACTGTGTTTTGTAAAGCTAAGTGCCGTAAAAGAACCTTCAGATGATGTGGAGAAGGAGGGAAGGGAGAGAGTAAGTGGAGGAGAAGGCTCCTTTGGCAGCTGCAGCTGACTGGTGGGTAGCAGCTTTCAAGTAAGATTGCTCACACCTTTTTGTTTCATCTGAGTAGCAGCATGTATCATCAGACAGTGTGTGATGGCATTTTGTTGAAAACATGCCTAGAGAGAAACTTTTACGGCTGAGCTGTTTACCTGTTCCTGTATTCATGCCTGCAATAAATTAGATGAAAAATAAATCACAGAGTCTGAGCAATTTGTAGTCAAATCAGTCGTTTAGGAGGCATGGGGCAATATGCTGATTAAAGGAAATATTTGGTTGCTAGTAAAGTGGATCTGTGTTCACAAAAAAAAAATACACCCTGAGTTAAAAACAGATAATTTCTTCAAAAAGCCCAGAGGGTTTTCTCCAGCTTGAAGTTGCAGGTCACCATTGTAGGGCGCCAGTCATTTGTTGAGTCCTTAGTTGGGGCACACTTTGCTGAATACCAGGGCTGGAAAAACACGGGTGAGATCAAGGTAGAGACACATGAAACATGGCATGTTGCTGGTCTTTCAGCTGAGGCTCAAAAGGTGGCAAAAAGCATTACTGGAGTGGAAGGGGTGGGGAGAAATACTCCTTTGCTGGGAGACCCCAAGTTACTAAACTGCTCCATGAAGAAAAATTTTTAAAAAGAAACAAAAAAAACCCCAACAAACAAAGCTTCTTAATTGTAAATAGTTTTTGTTTTAACACAACTAAAACATTTCAGTCAGATTTTTGCCCTTGATTTTGCCATTATTTAAATGTCTAAATGAAAAGTTGCTTCAGAATGAAATATTTCCATTTTCTTTTGTTGAAAGATTTCTAAATCAGGACACGTTTTTGAAATTAACTTTCCCAGTGCACTTATGAAATGAAGTCCCAGTAAAGTTCACCCCATTTTCTGAGGTTTCCAAACTCCATATTCTGAAGGAGTATGATCCCATCCTGATTTCTCCAACTGGGTATTCATCTATTTTTAATCTCTCTGCAGGGAAAGCAGGGGAAGCAACAGATCAACATTCTTCCATCAGTACTCAATTTATACCAAGAAAATTTATTATCCAGCCAGCAAACCTAGTTAATTATTTCCCCTTAATATATGTCTTTGTTAAAGAAATAGTGTTCTGGGGTGTAGGGGAATGAGAAGCTGTGCACTAAAAGGTCAGCAAATAATCTCCTGTAACTTGGCTGCAACTGAGAAGCGTGAGGACTTCAGAGATGTAAATCTGAACAGTTTTTTGGTTTATTATCAGATGACTGATCTATAGGACTGGGCACAAGGTTGTTGAGATAAATGCTGTTTCTCAAGGGACATGCTTTCTGGAGCAGAGAATAGACTTTGGATACAGGCACGAGTAACCATTGGCAGAGAGGGAAGGTGAGGCAATGGTTACCAGCCTGGCTGTGTTGCACAAATCCTGCTGCAGCAATGGGGCAGGAAATTGCCTCCATAGATGGAGACACAGGCTGGTGGAACAAACCCCAGCCCTCAGGAAAAGGTGATGGCCATGCTGTTGCCAACTGCAGTGAAGACTCTGGGGCTGGCCAATACTGGGATGCCCAAGCCCAAGTGCAACTTGCCCTGAAGGACAAGCCTACAGCAAACGCAGTGTCAGGGCTGGCTGTCGTCAGACCCGCTGGAGCAGATGCCAGGGAATGAGGGAAATGGAAGGTCAACCATCGCCCTTCCCCAGCCACCCCAGGACAGGTTCGTGGGAGGTTCATCCCCAGCTCCTGGTGTCAGATGAGGAGAGCAGGCTTGCCCTTTTTGTGAGAAACAGCATGAGATCAGCTTGGCTGTGGCATCAGATGCGTTTGACAGCCCTGACCATTGCAGCTGTGTCTGAGCTGCTGCCAGTAGCACATTACAGTATGTGAGATGTCTTCTCACCAGGCTTTAGGGTCTGTGACAGCCAGGGAAGAAAGGGGGAAAATAAAAGCGAGAAAGAGAGCAGCAAACAACCCACAGCATCACCTGCAGGGTGGCCTGATGGCAAAGCACTGCCTAAAACTGTGTTTGTCTTTTCAGTTTATTTTAAAACTACATATATAAAATGGCATCATTACATAGATAATATGCAATTGATGCTAATTATGTATATTTTAAATTAATATTTCTATAGTGTGTGTGGTATACATTGCCAGTGACTGCACAGCTCTGCCATCAGAGTATCTGGCACGGCAGTGAGGTGTAAAAGCCACACGGATCTTTGCTGTTTCATGCACCGATTATTCAGGCTTTCAAGCAGAGAGACGCTTGCCCTCCTGCACCGTTCTTCCCCTGCCTTTCATTAGCAAAGTCTTCTGGAAATCCAAGGAAAACACAGCACAAATTCTTCTCTTTAAAGATATTTACTCAGTGATGCTCAGCATCACAGGGCCCTGACGATGTGAAGAACTCTAGTATCTTTTTTTTTTTTTTAATTATTTGCCTTGCTGCTTTTGGAAACAGAAAAAAAAAATGTGATTTCTGTGGTAACTGCCTCCCACTCCGCTCTGACTGCTGGCCCCCTCCAGCAGTGCCAGGCTTGGCTAGAGCATGGGGTGGCTTGGCAGGAGGGGACAAGGGTTGGTATTTTTGGAGCACTTTCTTCCCTCCTGTGGAACAGTTCTTGCTGCGGCTGACAGAACTGCTGTGTCCTCCAAGGTGAGACCTGCGCTGCCCTGCTGGGAGGTGGGGAGATGTTTGCAGCTCCAGGGTCACCCAGGGAGGGTTTGGGGCTGGGGAGGGGGCTGAGAGCTGTGGCACTTGTGTATGTGAGAGGCACACATAAGAGCTGGGGCTCTGGGGATTTTGGAGGCTGCGTTGCTCTCAGGTTGCACAGGCGTGAGGAGACGTGTGAGGCTCTGGGGAGGGGAGGGGAGGGGAGGGGGTGTCGGCGTGAGCTGCCCTCTACCTGCGTGTGTGAAATTGGGGATTTAATGGCAGGGGCATCACTGTGAGACTGGTCACTCCTTCCTCCTGCAAAGGAGTTTTGAACTTGTACCCTCCAAAGCCAACTGAACCCCACGGGGCCTGGCTGTGGTCAGTGCCTCCCGCAGTTCTGAACGAGACCGGCAGCTCCCTCGTCACTGGCTCACAGCTCTCCTGTGCGCAAGGATGACGGTCCCTGAGAAGCACCTTCACCAAGACTGACGGGCGTATGGAGATGGGGAGGGCGAGCGCCGGAGCCGACTTAGCACCGCAGCCCAAGAGCACTCCCGTTTTCCACTTCCAGCTTGACAAGTCAGGGCTCAGTGTGGGCTCTGTCCAGCTGAACAACCTGCCCTGGTTACCGCAAGCCACAAGGAGCAGAAGGTATCTCCTCAAACCACCCTCTTCTCAGCCCCTTCGTGTCTTTCCATGCCATAGAGCTTACTCTCCTCCCTCCTCTGCTCAGCGTTCGCCCCCCCATTCATGGACACCTGCATCCTTCACCTCTGTGAGCATCCCTCCCCTCCCACACAAACACCTCTGGCTTTGTTCACTTTCTAGATTAAAATCTTTTGCATTTCTGAACCCTTTGCCAGCCCTTGCTTTCCCTGACCCTCAGTAGGTCCTTCTCCATCCACTCTTGTATTCTACCCCTCTCCTCTCATCTCACCATCTCCCCTCCACCTGTCCCACCCCTGATGCCTCTGACCACACCACGGTTGCCTCCCTCTCCCCAGATGGCTCATCTCTGCTTGCTCCTGACTATTAGGCCTCCAGCCTTGCCTGAGAGGGTTTTCTTGTCAGCCACAAAATGCCCATGAAATGACCTCTCCTTAGGGACCAGCTGCCTGACAAGTGTCTCTCATCAACCACAGGTGCCAAGAGCTCTTCTCAGGTCCTGCCTAAATATCTGTGGGCACAGTGCCCAGCCCTGGCAACGCTCCTACCTATGCCAGGGCACCAGAGGCAGGAAGGGCACGGAGGAGTATTTTTAAAGAGGCGGGACTGGCATTTGCTCTATCCTTAAAATGAGTGATTTTGCTCTCAGGTTTCTGAGGGTTAGGCTCCGTTTTAACAACAAAGTTTTAGTGAATAGAAGCATCCTGAAGAAACATAACCAAAGATACCCTTGCCTTCCTTCTTTCTTATTGCTTTTGGTAGCATGTTTCAGCAACCTCCCCCCCTCCCCTCCCCATACACCTGCAGGGTAGCCATGGCCATCCCTTTGTCCTCCCTACAGTTAGGTGAGGTCTTCAGCAATGCTGCTCCATATTGCTGTGCCAAACTGGGGAGAGATGAGGGACAGGGTGGAAGAGGGAGAGGTCTCATCTCTTCATAGAGCCAAACTGCCAACTCATTAATCCTCTTTAGGTGCTCTAAAGTAAATGCATTCTTCCCAAAGCATTACAGCTGGAAATAATCTTGCTACATATTACGTGGTAATAAATTGCCAGGGCAGTCACAGTGCTTTTCTTCTTTTATTCTTTCCTTTTTTGTCCCTCTTTTTAAAAAAAAAAAATTTCTTATTTGCACAACTTCTCACCTGCCAAACCCAAACTACTGCTCTGGCAATGAAATCAATAACAAACTTCTGGGTTTGCCTACCTGGTCTCACAGAGAAACATATCATTGAGTCTCAGTGAAACTGTTTTAATTGCTTTTTTTCCTTTGCATGTGTGTGCTGCAAAAAGCAAAGGAAAACAAAACAAGAACCAGGTCTGATAGAGCAGCATCTAACAAACCAGAACTGTTAAATACCTTCCTGGAGCAGTAAAAAAACTTCCTCTGACTGTCAAAAGGATGTTTCCAAGCCATTTCCACTCTTGCATCACTTGTGGAATTTCTGTCTCACATCCTCCCCTAGTGCCACAGTCCTGGTTCCCTCTCTGGAAAAGCTGTGTTAGAGCAGGGACTTGAGCCCCTGTTCTGCTGTTCCTGTGTTCCAAGCATCTTCCCACACAAGAGCTGTCCCCACAGCTGCTGCTCCATGCCCTGCCCAGCCCAGCAGACCCACACACGGGGAGGTGCAGGTGAGTTGCTGCCTTCTCTGCATCTGAGGGATCCCATGGTAAGACCCTGGGGACATCAGCAGTCGGCAGAGTGTAGGTTTCAGCAGACTGATCTTTATGGGGACGTGTCTCCTAGCTGTGTGCATTACCTATTAATTGAGTGGCAAAACCTCCAGGCTCCACTTTCTAGGGACACCCTGGTCCTGAAAGAAATCTTTCTGCAATGCTAAAATGATTCAGTTGATCTCCAAGGGCCACCTCTGCCAACCCCAATCCACTGTCCCCACCGGCCAGTTCACCCCCGCTTCCAGAGCCCTGGCTGCACAGCGGTCTCTGCTTGAGCAAAGCTCTAGCAGGACAGCTTTGCTTGCTCGAAAACCCTTCCAAGGACACTGCACTCAAGTGCCAGAGAGGAGCTTTAGGCCATGCAGTATTTGTCCCCTGCAGCTATGGGCCAGCTCAGGGCAGCACCCATCTCCCTGAGTGGCTGTTGGGCATCCTGCTCTGGCACTGCTCTCTCTGGTGGGGAGAGTCTGGCACAGCTCTGGGTCTCCTTTGGCAGGTCTAGTCCTAGAGTCCAGTTAGTGTTGTTTATGCTCACACTGTAACTGAAAGGAAAAAAAAAGTGATGCTGCAGTAGGTCAAAGAGTGTGAAGAGATAAATGTAATTACAAGAAATGCAATATATTGAAAGATACTACCATTTAATTAGAAGTGTATGAATTATGCATGTATCTCTGCCACAGCCTGTGACTGTGTGTGCTCGAGCAGTAACTGAGCACATTCAGTTCTAGCTACCATGTGAAACACGTGGCTGCTGAATTTCTCACTCACACCCCTCACACTGCCAGCTGAATTTTTGCTAGGAGTAAACAAGAACATATGTGGGGTCTGCTTGGAGTTACCTCTGCTTTTCTGCACTCTCAGGCACCTCATCCCACCAGTGTCCCCATCAGGAGGATGGAGACTGCTTTTTGGGCAACTGGTGCAACATCAGACTTAAAAATCACACTGTTTAGGAGCACAGAGTCGCCGGGAAGGAAGCAGTGGGGAAAGGGAAAGGGTGGGTAACTGATACCTTGCCCTCATGGGGCCATGTGGGAGGTAGCATCCTGTGGTTTGGGGGCATAAAGCCTTATGTGGGGCTTGCTGAGCTCTGCAGCAGCCCGGCAGGGATAGGACAGAAGGACAGGGCTTGGTGGTGGAAAGGTCCCAGCACCTGCAGCTCCCCAGAGGATCCCAGGGCCAGTACTGCCCCTCCCTCCCCACAGTGCCTAATGTCACCATCAGACACCTGGGGCTCAGCTCAGCTTTCAGCAAACTTACTGCAAGCTAGTTCATTAATATGGAAAAGTGTCTTTTTATAAAAGCTTTGCTGTCCTTCAGGGTAAATGGAAAATCTTCCCCATCAAGGCAGACACTCTTTGCATTGCTGAGCCCATCCTGGCAGATTGTGCCCAGGGCTGGGCTGTCAATCTTCTGCTAAAGGCTGCTTCCTTCTCATATCTTCGTTTTCCAAATATGGTGGAGCAAAATCCCATGAGAGAAAACACATCCTATTAGAAAATTCAAACTGTCCATTATGAAATTAAAACAGGAAACAAAGCTACTGGGAGGGGGCAAGGAGTCTTCTCTCCCTAATCACTTGATAGGGGCCCATACATCCTGTTAGAGCTTGCAATAAATCACACCTCGTTATCGGCCAGATGTGCAAGCTTATGAAAACTAAATCCAATTGTTCATCTCTAGCTAATTTACTGTTGATTTGTTCCTCATTTCCATGCCTTATGGAAAAGAGAATGGATGAGATTTATTTTTTTTTCCTTGATAATACAAATTCTGCCTTTTTCTTCTAGGGAAACTTCGGCCTGGGTTCAGCAAGGCACTTAAACACATGTTCAGCTTCAGCGTAGGACTGCTCTCCCCAGCCTCCCTCCAAAATAGATGGAGCAATTCAGACAGTCACAGCAAAAGCACTTGCCTGTGCTGTGTGCTGTGCCAAGCCTTTAAATCACAAGACACTCTTACCAGGCACATTTGGTAAGTTATACCCGGCTGTTTTCCTGCATGGTTTTTTGCTGATGACAAGAATAACAGCTAATGAAGAAGAGAAGCTGCAGCCTGCTCTGGGAAAGGTGTGGGGAGTTACTTTCCTCTCTGTACTCGGCGTGGTCAGGTTTGGGTGAATCCTCGGGGCTGAGCCTCGCCAGTTGGGCTTGCACAGACGCAGGATGTGCACGAACCTGGGCTGGTGTGCGAGGGTGGAGGCTACGGGGAAGCCAGGGCAGGAGCCTTGGGGAGGGGGGTTAGTTGGGCACCATGTGGAGGGACAGCTCGGTGAGGAAAAGAAATGGAGTCCCATGCTGTGAGCAGGCCTGGGGATGGAAGGCTGGCTGGAGCAGCTGAGTGTCTCCAGGGACTGGGGTTCTGGAGAAGGAAGAGCCAAGAGCAATTAAAGCCCAGAAGGGATGTGGTTTTTTACTTTGACCTTTTGTTTAGGTGTGCTACAGGTGTGCCCTGTTCTCTGCACGCTGAAGGCAGAGAAGGCTACAGAAAGGCAGAGGAGGACTGGAAGCTGCAATGTGAGCTACTGCTGTTTCTTGGTGATGTCCCATTCCCGGTTACGTCCCTGTTGTGTGTGCTGGTGCCAGGCTGGGTTCGCTGTGAGCCCTGGCTCCCTGACAGGTTTGAGGTCACCTGCAGGTTGCATCTGGCCCTGGATATGTGGTGTGAGGCTTTTAGGGGTGCTCTGAGATGTCTTTTTTAACACAAGATGGATAATCAAGCTCAAGACTTGAGCATGAAGCTGGGTGAGGAAGAGGGGATGTGGAAAGAAGTGAGAGGATGGGTTGTGTTTCACAAACTGACTCTGTGGGAGATTCTCACCCAAATGTGGGCCACATAAAAATGTATTTGTGTCCCCTGGCTTGCAGAGCCCAGGGTGATCTGGCTGTTTTCTTTCCCTTTTCTCTTTGGGGCAGGGACCGTACCTGCTGCCATAGCAGCCATGGCTGCTTTCCAGGAAGGGAGAGGTGGGGAGCGGTTGAGAGCTCTCATGAAATGTCTTGCAGATACTTGAGCTGCTAAAATCCAAATGCAGAAAGAGGAGCTCGCCCCTCTCTGTTTTGTGAGCGTTTCTGAGAGGCAGTAAGAGCCCAAACACAAAGCGAAACACTCAGGAGTGGCTGAGCAAGATCCTGGTAAGGCCTGAACCACCAAGCAGGGAGAGAGCAGTTATTTAAGTCGCCGACTGTCTTTTCAGAGGATGTTCCTCAAAACAGTTTGGCTGAACCCCTAGTCAGAGAAGAGGAGATGTTTTCCTTGGCCAGCAGAGAAGCAGGCAGTGTTACAGGCGCCCGGTCCATCTCGCTCCCACAAGTGCTGTGGAGCACAGAGCAGGCGGTGCAGGGGCTGTGGGGCCTCCAGGAAAAGGTACCAGGAAAACACAGCAGAGGTATTACCTGTCTCCTGTTTTCCTGAGCTGGAGAGAGGAAAGCAGCAGGAAACAAAGTTGCACCAAAGTCTGCATGGGCAACAGGAAACTTTGGTTGCTTTGTAGGTGTTTGTTTTATGTTGGTACAAATAGATGAGCCCAGTATGCTGTGTTAACTCGTGGGATTCTTTCTTCTTATTATTTGTTAGTACAAGACTTTTAAAGTGTGTGTTGGCAAGTGGAAATGAACTTGAAAGACAGGAGAAATCCTTCTCTGGGCCTTTTTCTGCTTTGAAAGCAATAGAAGATAGATTTTGGCTTGCAGAGTTACTTTGCCATACCTGACTGATTTTTGAGTTCCTGGGTTTCTCTTGTGTGTACATGGTTGCAACAGAAGTAAACTCTAAACAATGAGATTGCATCTAAAGCATCTACATGGAAAAAAGATCACTTCAGAAAGATGAGCAATAGACATATAAATGTCAACTAGATACTGAACTCAAAGCGTAAGCTCTCAAAAAAAGGAAGGGGTGTAGGGAAATCTAAAGAAAATCCTGGTACTGGCTTTCCTTCAGTGGAAAGACATTGGGAAAATGCAGCAGTCACCTCACAACAGTGCGGTTGTGGCCCTGTCTGGAGCAATCGGGTTGCCACCACAGGAGATGATGTCTGAACAGCTAACCTTGAAAACTACCGGTTGGCCAGCACCATGAATTTGTCTTGAAGTTGTGAAAATGTGGAAACTGCAGCTAGTTAACAGCATTTCTGTTGGGTAAAATACCAGTGAGATATAAAGGACAGCAGGCTGGTTCAGCTCTTGTTGTCTGGAGATAGCTTTGCTGCTGAGAGCCCAGGCATGGCCCCAGCAGGAGATGCACAAGCAGGGTGCCTAGGTGTTGAGGTGTTGGGATCCTTCCAAGGGAAAAGGCTGGTGATTAACATGGGATCATGCACAAAATGGGTTGAAACCCACAGTCAGGGCAGCCCTACTGAATGGGCTTTCCTTGCCTTTGGGCTCTTGAGAGGCAGGGCGAGGGCTCGCCACTGAAACCCACTGTAAAATGAACAGAAACAGTTGGCAGCACAGGTACCCGCAGAGGTACCTGCAGTCTGCGGCGGGGCAAGGAGGTTCCGTCCTGGAAGAGCTTCCTCAGCTGAATGGCTCCAATGTAAATCCCTTTCCTGTGAACAAGATACACCTGCAGCCATCAGGCTTGTTCAGGAGCTGAGAGGAATATAGTGTTGCCTCCACTCTGAAGAAACTCCACCATTCAAAACTGAAAGAGCTCTTGCTTCTCGTGAAGAAGATGACTTGAGAGTTGGCACTAGCCAGGGGAGGTCCTACCACGCCCAAACTACTGTGTTTCAGAAATGCTTAAAGAGGGAAACCAGTAGAAAAACTAAAAACCGAAGAAATAAAGGGGCAGAATTAGGATAACTCTCCACACATGAGTAAATGCTCATGTCCACACCTGGGAAGGAACCTATACAGTACCAATGAGGAATAAATAAATGAGTGTATTTGCTTTGGTAGCTTTCCAAACTTGTTGGAGAAGGCTTTACCCATTGTCATACCTGTATTCTCTATGGACTTTCTTTCTTTCCAAAGGGCTTACCCTCAGCCTGCTCTGCTTTGTACTTCAGAGAGGCAGGTGATGGCTCACTGGCATTTTTAAACATCATTCAAGTTTTCTGCACAATGGCTGTGTCTCATGCCAGGTAAATACGCAAGAGAACAAGGACCTTTTGTGGGTAGAGCTATCTCCTGCATGCGAAAGCTGGCAAGGTGTGGCTGATCATCAGTCCTGCTGAGGAGGGTTTAGAGTTGCTTTTCTCCAGAGCTACAATGGTGTGTAAGTGCAAAGGCAAAGGCAGAAACGCAACAGGAGAGAAGGCAGCCAGGAGGCCTCAGGCACAACCGGCGATAACTTCTCCTGGAGGTCAGGCTCAGGGAAAGTTTGGGGGCCTCTGGGGATGGAAAAGGATTTAGAAGAAACTGTCTTCTCATCTGATTTGTACTGTGACCATGGAGACAAGACTTTGCATGCTGGAGGAGAGAGAGAGAAACACTGAGAATGTCTGCTACTACGTAGCTTAAAAAAACCCCACGCAACCATGATCCATGAATTTACCATGCTCCTGTGTGGGCTGCACTTCAAACCTTTCAAAATATAGCTAAGACTTAAAAAATATTCAGAGGAGTAAAAGTGCATTTGCTGGATTTTACTGCATTGCTCTGAACCATTGCACAAAATGCAGTGGAAACACCAAGGCCAAGAACAGAGTCAGTGAGAAGGCAGAAAGGTCTCTCTGTAGCTTCAGTACAGTTCCCTACTCTGTGAAGACTGCAGTGTTAGTGGTGGTGGGATTTTTGTCTTAAAATCCATTCTCATTCAAAAGTGGGGATTTCAGGAAAAAATGTTTCCCAATGTTACTCAGGCCTCTGCTTTTGCACTGGTTTGTGTGCCCAGCCAGATCGTAGGTGAGGGGAGAAGGAATGACTGCCAGCTGAATCTCATTGCGGTACTGCTAGAGCACATCTCTTACCACCTCCTTTAGCAAAGACATGGAGACAAGTAACTCTGCTCTTTTCAAACTGTCAAAAAAGCTGTTCATCCTGTTTTCTTCTGTGAAAAAGAAAGTGATGCCCAGAAGTATTCAATGTCTCTAAAATGTACTCAGAGAAAGGAGAGAAATGTCCTAGTGAAATGGTTGTCCCACTGTGACCCGCAACAGTTTCAGGCAGCCCAGAGAACTGGTGAATTAAGCCAAGAGCATCCCACAGGCTGCCCTGGCCAGCAGACAGAGAAACCAAGGCTGCTTCTTCATGCTGGGTGGCCACTGTCTGGCTTTGTACAGTTTAATTCAAGCAAGATCAAAAATATGGGCAATGGTAAGCTTAAAGGCATCAGCACAAGGTTGAAGGACAGAGCTACAGCTGGGTGGTAGCCGGAGTTCGCAGTAGGTGACCAAGAAGAATGGGCATCTTGGACACACAGACAAGTGAGCTCTGCTCACCAAGCAAGGTTTTTTCATCTTGTCTTCTCAATACTCTTGGAAAGGACTGTAATAAATGAAAACAGGACCGGGAAAAATAGAGGAAGGAAGGAAGGAAGGAAGGAAGGAAGGAAGGAAGGAAGGAAGGAAGGAAGGAAGGAAGGAAGGAAGGAAGGAAGGAAGGAAGGAAGGAAGGAAGGAAGGAAGGAAGGAAGGAAGGAAGGAAGGAAGGAAGGAAGGAAGGAAGGAAGGAAGGAAGGAAGGAAGGAGAGTAATTTAGAAATTATATTTTCTTAGGGCATTTAGACATGGCCAAGCCATCCAAACCACCTGCACCTGAAGGATTTAATACTGTTTTTCTCAGCATCTGCCAATCAAGTCACATGCAGCATTTCATTTTGCACTGGTAAAAGAAATACAGATTCTAGGAATCTCTTATTTCATTGTCAAAACAAACACCACAAGCAGCTCTGGGTGTTTAGTGCTGGCCCTTTCAAATTCATTATAACCCCGACAAATGGGGCAAAGCCATTTGTGCAGCCTGACAGGGGAGGGAGTGAGTCACGGCAATTGGATGCCACAATACCACATCGCAGCAACAAAATCAGATGAGTAATCTTGGAGCTTGCCTTCAGGCAGCTGTCTGGCTGATCTCACAGATCTCACTGCAACAAAATGTCAGTGTTTTACTACCTTTGACATTTCTTTACCTTCAGGAGGCAATAATGAATCTTTCTTGGCTACTTACTAAGAGGTGATTATATCAGAAAAAGCACCTAATTCTTCTTATCTGAAAAGACAATACTAGAAATAATCTTTTTTTCATTGAGTTTAAGAGTAACCAGCATCAAATAAAAGCCTGGTTAATTAACTAAAGTCATCGAACAACCCTCAAATGGATTTAGTTTCAAGCAGCAACTAAATAGATTTAATGCCTAGGAACCATCCAGACATCTCAGGCAGATCCTGCCTTTTCTGTTCCTCCAGAAACCTATGCTCAAGGAAAAGTTGTCTATAATAAAAAAGCAGAACAAGGCAAGGATTAGTAAGCAAGTCTTACTGCAGCTCACAAGAGGGGACAGGCCAGATGCCTGCTGCTGTAAGCTGGCACAGCTCTATTCAGTTTGTGGCCTACACAAGCACCTTCTAAGAAATAGGAGCAAAGAGAGCCTGGTGGAAATTAGCATATTTCATCACATTTCTGAAAGGCTAAGGTAGAGGAATAAGCTGCCAAGTAAAGGAAGATGTTGCCTGTGATTTAGACCTGCTTGGAAAAGATTACATTAAGTTTGTAGATAGCTACCGTGATGCAGATGCTCCTTCCCAGCATCCTACAGATGCTGCTCTGTACTGATACAGATCTGCAGGACAAGGTAGACACATATAACATTTTTAGTGAGCTCCAGGGAGCAACCTTGCTTGAAGAGCCCTGGCAGGCAGAACACAGTTGTCATCCAACGTACGTTCTCCTGCCCAAACAGGGCAGCTACACCAGGACAAAGTTAATGTGACTACTGCAAGACAGCAAAGCTGGCACGTTTGCCATTTGAAGCTAGCCTTGCAAAGCGTGGTAGGGCTGAGGAGGGTGCAGAAGAGCAAGGCTGTATGGACAGGTTGTTACATGGGGACATTCCACCCTATCAAGAAGATGCTTGGCTGTGCTGCTGCTCCAGTGCTGCCCAGTTCAGGTAAGGGGATGTTTGATCACTTTGGGCACTATGACAGAGTGAGATGCACCTTGACATTGCACTGCTCAAGACATCACGGGGAACATAGGGCCTTTTCAAAGCCATTTTTAGGTTTTCTGCAATCTGACAAAAGGCTTTTTGCAGAAGCTGACCAACCATGTCCCAGGGTCAAAGCAACATAGCTGAGTTAGCACACAGCTGTGCTGTAAACCAGACGTAGCACTGCTCTGATGTAGCTGATATATTGCCATATAAGCTTCTCCTTCTGGATCTGCCAGTTTAGTCAGTATTGACTTGGGTAGGAAGATATGTCCACAGCAGAGACACTATCTGAAAGTCTGAGGAGTGCAAAGCAATAGGAGCTTGATGAGCAAATAACTCTGCAGCTGCCTCAGGTCCAGTAACACCAACGGGGTATGTCCTCAGCTCCACCATGGCTCTCCCTCTTAAATGCTTCTCAGCTTGTGTGAAATGCTGTTTCACACTGGCAAAGCTGCATCAGATGGTGATATTTTCCCTCCCCAGGGTTAGGTTTCTTAGCTGGCAGGCTTAGCACCATGTGGGAGGTTCAGTGAGGTGTCATGCACGTCCCATATGCTGCTCTTCTTCTGTAACCACACAGGTCTGCAAATTTGGCTGAAAATAAAGTGAACAGCAACCCTTGTCCTGCTAAGGACTGCCTCTTTCCATTCAGATGCCGTGTTTCCATGTGAAGCATCCCTGCTGCAGCCGTTCTGCTAGGGCTTCTCTGGTCCTATTCATTATTCTCTTGTTCTTCACCATTGTGAGCTCAATAGTTGATAGCTATTTTGGAGAGAAGAGAGGAGGCCGGTGGCAGGCAGGACTTTGAGGCCCTAACTGAGGAAAGGAGGGAGGTGCGTTGGCAGTCCTCTGGCTCCTGAAGCACCGTCTTCCCTTTTTGGTGCTCACTTGAAGGCTTTGCTGAATACAAGTGCATGGTAATATTCTGTCTGCTTTGCTTTCTGCAGAATGGATAGGCTCTGTTTAATGTGGTTTGCTTCCAAAAGCACAAACCTCTTCCCCCTCCCCAAAACCCCAAACAAACCTGTGCTTTACACATGAGCTAACACTGTTTCTTGCAGCTTCTTCTGAGACCCCAGGAAATTTCTGAAAGGAAAAATTTTCCTTTCAGTGGCTGTCCCACTATTGCTTATGCTCAGAAAATTAAACATTTGGGAAGCCAAAAAGTAGGCTTTTCATTGAAATATGAGCACAGCTCATGAGCACACTCCAAGTTAAAATGTGAGCAATGGAATAAATTAAATGAATCTTCTCTCAAATATAATTTTTAATGATGCAGTGATTCTCTGCAAGGACAAATGGTTTTGCCGTTCTTTTAAAAAAAATCAAATAGAAAAATAAATTACATTTTGTATCACTTCTCTTTAATGCAATTGAATAAGGGGATGTTTTTAATTAAGACAAAAATCTCCATGTTAATAGTCTTGATTAAAGAGGCTTTTAAATAGTTTATCTGCCTGGCTACATTCCATCCTAAAGCTCTGCAGAGGAAGATGTCTTTCATGTTGAATTTAAATGTTTATTATCCCTTTGAACTCTGCCAGTCCACTTATTTGAAATATTATTCTTCCCTTCTAGCCCATGGAGGCAGCTCATCAAGAGATTTTGGTAATGTCACTCTCTGGGGAGCTCCGCTGGTTTATTTGAACCTTGAGCTGGCAGCTGGGGGTAGTATTTCAAAGCTCCCTGTGATCTGCTTCATTTCAGTGCCAGCCCTACAGCAGGGAACCGCGACATCCGTGTGGATGCATCACCTGGAACAATGAAGCCTTGATCTCATTTGTGGGCCTCATATGACAATAACCACCAATAGCTTATAAATAGCAATCTCGGTTCAAGACCACGTTGCCCCGGTGGTACCTACTGAGCAGAAATCCAGCAGGGGAAAGGGAGATGGGATGGGCAGGTTCCTGAAAAACTGTTGTTAGATGTGAATGGAAATAATAACTGGAAAAGAGGGTTTTTTATAAAGCCTCTCAGTTTTTTTCCACTGATGGCTACCATAAATGGTGTCCTCACTCACTTTCTACTTTCTTCTATCATGTGCCAAAAGCAAGGGGGTGCACAACTGGCATCACCTTCAGTGTCCTGTGGCCCTGTACACAGCTGCATCCAGGAGTGCTCTCCTTTTTACTCACCTGCCATACAATTCAGGCATCTGACAGTGTCAGGTTGGGGGAGCAGCTCACCTGGAGGATGTACAGCTGTGCAAATACGGACCACAGGTGCTTGTGTGCATTAAGAAACTAGCCAGCCTGCTCAGCCATCACACCAGAGAAAGCAATGAACCTGGTCAGGGCCAATGAATAATATGGTGCTCTGTGACGGAACTGCTCCCCCACCCCCATCACAGAGGTTTGTGGGACTGATCACTACACAGGGGTTGGTGTAAGCAAGTGGGAATTGTTACTCCAGAGCACACAAAGCCAAAAGTTTGGTTCCCAGCACGCCCCCTGAATGGTCCCTCGTACCCTCTCCTCCTGGGAAGGGGAGAAGTGAAAGCACTTGATGAAGGGATCGAAATGCTCGCACTCTGGTCTATGCAAGCGTTACGTAGCAGAGGTTTCACTGCACATTTCTTAGGCTGGAAGGGTATGAGCTTTGCTGCTTCTGTTGGCCGAGCAGCACACCTGATCAGCCAGGGCGGGCAGCCGGGTGAGCTGCTGCCCGTCATGGCCTCACACAGCCAGAGGAGGATTTCCTGCCTGCAGTCAGCTGGCAGCAGGAGGGGTGGGTGGGCTCACAGGGGATGAGCAGCCAGGACTGAAGAGGAAATCCTGGGGTAGGAGAAGATGCTGAGGGTTTACAGAGAGCACCCTGCATTCATTCAGGCCCTCTGCCAGCCCTCTTTTGGGGTCAGGTACCCATCAAACCCTCCCAGCACGGGAATGGTTAGAAGGAAAGCAGCACAAGCAGATGAGACCTCTGACGACAGAGGACAACCAGTGAAGAAAAGGGGAAGTGATGTGAGGGTCAGTTGTTCAAACAAGGATCAGGGAAGCACTGGAAATGTTTCTATTTTTGCGGTCCTGCCTACACCCTTGTTAAGCTAGCACTTACCGGCTCTACCTGTATTGTCCACGTGAGTGGCCCTCGGGCTCGTGGCCAGCTGTCCCACTAAATATTTCACATGCAATACCTGTACAGTGTTCCTCTGCAAAATCGGGCAGGATGACTCTTGCTGTTAAAACTATAGCACCGTGGAAGAGCTGGAAGAGCTCCCTTCTCTCCCCAAGGTTGAAATACCAACACTGCATCAAGCCTACACAGGTCTCCTGGTTCCCTTATGAGAAATGCAAAATGCTACTGGGTGCTTTCTTTAACATAATCAGAAAAGTTAAGCAAAATAATCTTCTACTAAGAAATTGTGACTTTGCTTAACTGTAGTTTTGAAGGTCAGTTTCATAAGTGTGGGGCCATGGCTGGAAGGATGCATGCAAGTTTTTAAAAGAGGTTATATATGCTTTTGACAGTTGAGCCCAAAGTAGAGCTCAAATAGAAAAGAGAAGATAAAAATAAACATTGTTCAACCCTTTCATTCATTGCAGGCTGCCAAATGGGGCAGATGCTGTGGAAAAACTCTTGTATGATTGTGTCATTAGAAGGTGAGTCATTGTGTGAGGGCAGGGAGCTGGGTGGAGAGGCTGGGGCGACTGCTGGCAACCTCAACTTCAGCATGCACTGACCTTCAGAGAAGAGCTGGTCAGAAGTAGGAGTTTCTTGTGCTTTGAGAACTTATTTCAAACTGGGAATTAAAAGCCAAAACTTCCTGTGGATAAAACCTAACAAAGTATCCAAACTCAGTTTTCTGATGGTGCTAAAATGTTTTGATTATTGCAAACAAACAAACAAAAAATAGTAACAGTGTTATCTAGTGAGTTTGAGCAAAATGCTAGAGCTGATCAAACAAGGGCTGATTCCCTAAAGAAAATAAGAAAACTTCAACTCTTTTCTTGATGTTCAGTTTGAAAATATTATCAATATTGATACTTCCCTATATACGAGAGTTTTGATGAATTTGATGCTTTTTTGCTTTGTGTTCTTTTAGCAAAGGTGAATACTTCTAAACATTCTCCAACTAAATGTTGTGACACAGCATTGTTTACTATGGATGGAAAAGCTGTGCTGCTTTGCAAGTGCTAGTGCCACACAACTTCAGCTTCATCCTGGAGGGGATGCCTGGAGCTGGGACTGTAACAGCACCCAAATGGGATGGCAGATTTAAAGTGCCTACCTCATGCATCAGGTACCAGCTTCACTGCTTTTTCTATGTTTCCCTTCAGGGTTTGTGCACGTCTACTCCAACACAGAAAAAAGTCCTCGCCCCAGCGTGGCCTGAGTTTGGTAAAGCTGCTGGGTGCCAGCATAGTAACACTGGGACTGCCTGTGAGGAGTGGTGAGAAAGCCACTTAGTGCTTTTTTTGCTCTCTGCTGCTGTATTTTGAGGGTGTTAACATATGCAAATGACTGGTTTTTGCTGAAACAGAGCTGTGTTTCTTTTTAGTAGTTAGAATAGTGCTGTGTTTTTGTTTCAGCATGGGATTTGTTATGAGAGAAACACTGATAACATACCAGTGTTTTCAATTTGTTGCTGACAATTGAAGGACTTTGTGTTCTGCTAGTCTACAAGTGCAAGGGGGGTGGTGAGGAATACTTAAATTAATAAGCTAATTTGGCATTTGGGTATGCCAATGGGATATTCCATATCATATAACATCATGTTCAATATATTAGTGAGGGTCTCTTCCTCTTTTGTCTCCCTCTGGCTTTCACTCGGGCTCTCGCTCTTCCGGGATCGCAGTTTCAGTTCAGGATTGTCACTTCTTCGGGATCGTTATCTGGGAACGGGCCAGGTTTGGTCCACGGGTGGTGAGCAACTGCACTGTGTACCACTCATTTGCATATTTTATTATGATTATAATTATCATTATTATTTTAATATCATTATTCCTTTAAGTTTTATTTTATTTCAAGTATTAAATTGTTTTTATCTCAACCTACGAGTTTCCCTACCCTTGTTCCCCAGTTCTGTCCCCTAGCTGGGGGGGAGTGAGTGAATGGCTGATAGCCAAGTGCAGCTCACCACAGCAAATATTTTACAACAGCAGGGAGAGGGCTCTGTGCACATGTGGGAGAACTGGATGTCAGAACAGAGGAGTTTGAATTTCTCTCCAAGTACCAGATTGATATTTTGATTTTTTCCCCATTTTCTTTTTTTCCCCATTGATAAACACTGTTTTCAGTAAATGCTGTAAAGATTGTTTTCCTGTCTCAAACTGGCATAGCAACAGCATCATAACAAAACTCAAAAGCACCAACTTGACGACATATTGAAATGGCTTCAGAATTCATAATGCACCTTCATTTATTTGAAGTGTAAGGGAAGGGATTATTGCACAGCATACACCTGAGGCTGTTGGAAACCTTTCCTCGGTGCACATGTTGACTGCCAAATGAAGAGAAGCCAGTTAAATACCTGTTCTTTAATTAGGTTTATCCTTGTAAATACCTGTATGAAAAACACTGAAGTAACCTTAGGATATATTACATAGCTGCACAGTAGAAATAAGAAAACATAAGTATACTACTATTTATTGCTGGTGTCACATGAAGATCTTAACAAGAAAATGCCAACCATTTATCAACACTACAATCTTTGCTGTTAGTAGAAACAAGACACATAACTGTGGTTAGAGCTCCTTTGTCAAGGAGGCAACTACTCCCCTAACAACCCTCAGATCCGATGCTTTTACCCACACACTGACTGGTGTAAGTGTTTCTACATCTTGGCCATTACACAACCTTTTGATCTGTTCAATAACAGTGTTTTATAAAACATTCCTGTATTCTAGTATCTCTGGATAAATAAACCATGTTGCACTCCGACTTTGCTGGCGTTGTGAGAAGTACAATCTGACTTTGCTAATTTAAATACTAATAACAACTGAAATAAATAAAAATATTTAAAATGTCTCTTTTTAAACTCAGTTTACAAGCATTTCAAAACAATGCATATTCAAGCTCTGCAAAGTTCCTTGTTGCTATTATGCCATTAGCGGCTCTATGGGATCTTTTCTACATGACAGTAAATTGTTTTATGCTTATTTCGTCCCCACATCCAAGGTTCAAAGACTCTTATGCACCTCATGGATGTACACAAAGCCTGCAGCGAGGCTTTTCAGAGGCTTAACTCTTCTTGATTAGCGTACCCCTTTGGTACCCAAAGCCTTCAGTATAACTGGCCTTCACTTGTTTTAAATGCGAACAAGAGAATAGATTATTTCAAAGTCAGCGAAGCCACTTGTGCACCTGACTCTCTCTGCTGCCCAGAGGGGTGCAGATAATGAATACGGACATGCCTTTAGATAATGACATGCAAAGAGAGAAGCTTGAGACACAGGCCAGAATTTCCGCTGCAATTTCCCCTCAGTGCTGTGTAACTCGCCCTACTGCCTGAGAAGCCTTTACCTCGCTACAGCGTTTTCCCCACCTGCATCGTCCTCAGTGCTGGCGTGGGTACGGGATGTGTCCTGGGAAAACCTGCCTTTGTCTCTCCGATGGCTTCCCTCTCCTCCCCTGCTCTTCTTTCCCCTTCCTCAAAATAAAAAACCTGTACTTGTACCTGCAACATAATGCAGTATCTCATTTGCAGGTGACAGAGAGCCTGTCTTGCAACCCAAGCCCAAAACAGCGCAGAGGGGACACTGGGTGTATCTGGGCAGGGGCCCAGCAGTGCTGGGGGATGCTCAGAGGGAGACCAGAGTGCCCCAGGCCAAAGCCAGACTTGGGTTGTGTCCCTGGAGCCTGACGTCAGGGGGCTACCCTTTGCCTGGGCTCCAGCACCCCTGGCAGAAAGAGCAAGCTCCCCTAACCCAGGAGTTTTTCCCTGGGCTGTCTGAAGCAAAATGTCCCCTCTTGTAGCTTTCACCTTGGCGGGGACGAGGTGGAACCTATGGTCCCCCGGTTCCTCCTGTATGTGAGGAGCTGCCTCACATACAGAAAGCAACTTCACTGCAGAGGAGCAAGCCAGAAGGAGCTTCTCTGCTGATTTTTCCTACCTGCTTATGTTCACCTGTTCACCTGTAAGATAAGTGCATTATTATTATTATTATTATTATTATTATTATTATTATTATTTAGACTCAGAGCTGTCTGACTCTGGGCTGGGGAATGGCTGTTTTAAATTACTGTTTTCCAACAGGCAAACTTAAAGAACTTCTATCATAACTCTTTGGATGGAGTCCCATGAGGGAACAGCATTGTATCTTTTTTTTTTCCCTTTTCTTCTGAGTTCTTAACTAATTAGGATGAAATGACATTGTCACACATGGAATTAATTGAATTCTGCCAGTACTACTTAAAACTCTTTAAAACATTCCTACCTAAATGAGCTCTGCTAATACAAGCTGTATTTTTCAGCTCTCTGGGCCAATTTTTGCGCAGTAAGTAAATGGTATTTTATGCATGGGGAGGCCTCAATGTAATGACCTCTATTGCAAGTTCTAATAAAAGGCTGCTCTGTTTTGGCTCCTTATTAGAATAACACTATAAATAGCCTCTTTGTAACAAGGACTTTTTTTTAAAATGTGAAAAGTTTTGCTCCAAAACCTCCTGGTGCACATTGTGCCACCATCTGGCAGATCTGGCTTTCAGGGTAGATTTACCTCCCAGCACTGCATTCACGCTGGGGCAGCAAAGAGTGCCAGAGAGCTAAAAAATGCAGTCTTGGGAGAAAAGACACAAGCTGCCTGATGTAAACCAACACACAAAAAATGTTTTAATGTACCTTGGGAAGGGTCCATAGTGCTTACTGAAGCAAAACTGATGCTGATTTAGTGACCAGATTGCTGGACTTAGTCTTTAGATTGGTGTATGTTATGCTTTCAGAAAAGAACTTGGAGATATTGCTTTCTTTCCTACATTAGAGTAATTTTTTAGAAAGAGTGCTGTTGTGAGCAGTATTGGCTGCAGAGGCACGGTTGCCCTTGGAGCAAGACCAGAGACATAACTCAGCGGAGGCAGAAAAAGAAAGATTTATCAGTGCTGAGCAAAACACCATCTAATAATCTAATGCAGTTTTTATTTGGGTGATAACATATTTAGAGTTTTCTTGCCTTTCTCCAGAAGACCTGAAGCAGTACCATGCTTCCAAAAAAGCTCACTCACCTCTTTGTTTAGTAGCACACACCTTTTTTCTCCCCAGTGTTTTAGTTTTTCTAAGGTGATCACTTAGCTTTTACTTTTCTCATTCTTAATGAACTGGCATTTGACATTCTTTCCTTAGTCAATCGGTTTTGTACGTCGTGAAAAAGCTCTGCTTGCAGTGAATTCCCAGCATATTTTCTCTCATATCTGAGTCTAAGTAACTAACACAGCAAGCATGTTTCTGTGGGGTCACAGATAGTTAACTAGAGCAAGGGATGAATGAGTATTAACAAAATCAGGGTGATTTCTCAATTTCTAAAATTTGTATTATTGTTTAATAAAGGAAAGCCCAAGTTAAATTACTGGTACAGTAAATGCACTCACCGTACTGAACAAGATTGTGGCAAGCGTTTGGGAATCCTGCTGTCTCAGGAGCCATTTTGTTAGTCAGCACTGGTGCATACATACCAGTGGGTACATCTATGCCAATTTTTCAAAACACATCTATTTGATGGAAATACCAGGAGCACTAAACTTGAAGGAGCTGTTCCTGAGGCATGGATATGCTGAGGAAGGAGCTGGGAAGACATAGGGCAGTATGAGCCTGACCAGCTTCAGCTTTTTGGGGTGAATTGCGATGAGTCACAGTATAAAAAGGATATAAAGCTACTGGAGAGTGCCCAGAGGAGGGACACTAAATTGGTGAAGGGCTTAGAGGGGAAGCCACGTGAGGAGAGGCTGAAGTCACTTGGATTGTTCAGCCTGGAGAAGAGAAGACTGATAGGAGATCTCATCGTGGTCTAAAACTTCCTCACAGGGGGAAGAAGAAGGGCAGGTGCTGATCTCTTCTCTCTGGTGACCAGTGACAGGACCAGAGGAAATAGCAGGAAGATGTGCCAGAGCAAGTTTAGGTTGGACATTAGGAAAAGGTTCTTCACCCAGAGGGTGGTGGAGCACTGGACCTGGCTACCCAGGGAGGTGATCATGGCACCAAGCCTGACAATATTCAAGAAGCATTTGGACAACAACCTCAGACACATGGTCTGAATCTTGGGATTGTCCTATGGTAGGGCAACAGTTGGACCCAATGATCCTTGTGGGTCCCTTCCAACTCACAACATTCTGTGATTCTATGACTATCAAATGGAGAAAACCCACTAGACCAGGCACAGAAGCAGAAAAGCGACTGGACTGGGCAGGATCCAGCCTAACTGGCCAGAGCAGTGGGAGGGGGAACTTGTTAAGACACGAGTGGTCCCAAAGGAAGAGTGAGCACAAAGATGCTGTATGAGGAGTTTCTGTAGCCTAACAGTCTGCCAGCATCACTGGCCTTTCCCCACTTCATTAGTCGTGCCATGCTCTTATATGACTAGTGGGGTTTTACCCTCCTTCCCCCGTCCTGGTTCAGGGGCTGCAGCCACTCTTGAGTAATGCAGTTAGAGACTTTGAGATATGACTTTTTTTTTTCTGAGTGTCTATTATGTAAACTATGACTTATTCCTGAAGCTTTAATTTCTAGTTCAAATACCAACAAAGACAGGAGCCTCCAGGAGAAAGGTGTACATTGGGTGACAAACAGAGCCAAGACAGGAAACAAGGCAGGCCTCAAGTGATGGCTGGGGATAAACCTGGTCTCCAGCTCTGGTAAGATACCACTAGACTGAGCACTAGCACCAGAGAATTGCCCAAGTTTGGGAAACCACTTTAACTGAGCAGAGAATTTGACTGCTGGATTCCCCTAAGGCAGGAGGTGATGGCACAAAGTCTGGTGGAAATAACCACATCTCTAATTCATCAAAAGCAAGAGGACTCCCATGTCAGAGGACAGCAATGCCTTCCAACACATGGCTCAGACACGAGGTGGCACGCGTACGTCCCTTCTAAGAAAGGTGTTACCAGCATGTGGAAGCGCAAAACACAGTATTCAGAAAGCAAAGGCATTCGAGGATTAAGGCTGCTCTTGCAAGTGCAGTCTGGACTCCTTCTGCTAATGCTTTTTTTGATGGCAACCTTAATTATTTGATCAGATAAGGATCTTCCCCGTAGAACTGCTGCCGCACTGGCAGTGCTATTAGCTGCAGAGTAGACCTTCCTGTTTGCTGAAAAACGATGGTACTCATTAGTGCTCCAGAAGTCTCAATATGACATTGCTTCCTATAAGCAACACATTTCTGTGACAGGGACAACTTTCAGGAAAACACAAAAGGTTTTAAGGAAAAAAAAAAAAAAGATGTGTGGAGCTATTTTTATTTTTAAGGACTTACTAGGAGGGAGGCACATGCAACAGGGTCAGTCTCTCAGCCATATCTTCACCTTAGAAAATCAGTGCAGCTCCACTGTATCCACAGTTATCTTAGCTGTCAGATTTAGAATGATAGGTGTCATGTAGGCACACGCAACACAGGATAAATATCCTGTTTACTGTCACAGTGAAGCATCGCCTGTATCGCAGTGCACTAAAGCCCGTTTCCAGGGAGAAAAAACCAGCACGCAGCTGACAGCTGCTCCCTTGCTGAGCAAATGCTTCTTCACAGGCATCACAACCCTCAGCTAGCTATTTCAAAAAGGAGATGGGGGGCCTTCATTAGAGTTGATTATTGCCAGAAAGAATAAGCTGCAGCCTTGTTTTCCTGTTAGCTTGATTTATAAGGGTTTTTCTGTTGCCATTTGTTTGTTTTCCACTGACCTAGTAAAGTTTGCCATGCTCAGCAAGGTGGGAAGAAGGGACTCATTATTTTGTACTTGATCTTGGTGTTGCTCTCCCATAGCTTTTTCCATACACAGTAGTATGGAACATGTTGAATTTGCAAGGGGCCAAAATTTCTTTTGCAACTTATTTTTTACCTCTATGTGGCTGTTCCTCCATTTCGAGTGAGAGATAGCATGCTACTCTGCCAGACTAAAGCATGGAGACATGAATTAATGTTCTCCACTCGATGCAGCTGAGCACACTCTGGTATGACAAGCAACCGCTGAGCCTAAGGGAATGACCTTATCCCTCACACAGCCTTGGTCTTGGGCAGTAAGTCAGTTCAGTCAAAAAGTAACTCAGTTCAGTCACTGATACTAAAAAAGACTTAAATTGAGTGTTGTTTTA
Source organism: Caprimulgus europaeus (assembly GCA_907165065.1). The sequence continues at coordinate 69,534,010 of OU015525.1, forward strand.
ATTTTCAGAATATTGCCGACTGTTGTGTCGCCTTCTGTCTCTGTCCCTCCCCCCCCAACACTTTGACTCTCAGAGGAGAAAACGTAGAACAAAAGAAAAAAGAAATCCTACTTATAACCAGACGACAGCAACCCAAACCCGAGGAAAGAGCCACTTCAGCGAACACAGGGGAAAAAAGGCCATGGTTCCTCCACCAACGCATAGATACCAGGGCACAGCAAGAAGCAAATGCATCCTTAGCACCCAGCTGCCAGGCCAGCGCCAGTCACAAGAGCCCAGGCGAACTTTGGGGGCTTTCTGTCCCGGCGGGTGTTGAGCCCATTCCTGTCGCTGCAGCTACAGGGCATGAAGTGCAGAGCAAGGACACGCACCCGGGCAGCGCACGCTCGCTAGCGGGGGTTTTACCTGAAGCGGGTGTTAAGTCGCGTTGTGCCTGCAGTCCCATCTCGGAAGTCATTACAAATAAAAAGTAAGAAAAGAGACGAGTTCGCCCAGCAATTACCGAGCGGGATTTATCATGTCCTTTTCAAGCACATGCCGAGAGGTTTCGGTGAATCGAGGCCGCGGGGACAGCCTGGTGCTGCCCGCGGGAGAAGGTGTCCCTGCGGGGGGTGGGCTGGGGGTGCTCCCGGCGCGGGCAGCTGGCGAGCGGGGAGGGCCGCTGTGTGCCCCTCAGGCCGCGGTCCCGGCGGGAGGGCTCCGTGCTGTCGGGGCTTTGCCTTGGCCGGGGCTGGGGGCCGCATCGCACCGCCCCCGCACACCGCGCCCACGCACACACCGCCCCGACACCTGTTCCCCCAAACGCCCTCCCACACCGTCCCCTCACCCATCCCCGCAGTCCCTCCCGCACCGCCCGTCCCCGCCGCCGGGCTCCCCCCTCCTGCCCAACTCGGCACCGCTCCGGCGGCGGCGCAGGAGCCCGCGGGCGGCCGCGCAGGAGGCGCGATCGGGCGCCGCCGCCGCCTCCCCGCCCCGCCGCCGCCGCCATGGCGGTGCGGAGCCGCGGCGTTTGGCGGCGGCTGCTGCTGCTGCTGCTCCTGGCCGGCTCCGCCGCCAGCCCGGCGGAGGAGGGCGGCGGGCGGCGGGAGGCGGGCGGCGGAGAGCACGGCGAGGAGGCGGCGCGGCCTCACCACGACTCCTCGTACGGCACCTTCGCCAGCGAGTTCTACGACCTGCGCTACCTCTCCGAGGAGGGTGCGGCGGCCGGGGCAGGCGGCGGGGCCAAGCAGGGCTCGGCGGCCGGCGGGGCGAGCCCGGCGCGAGGGAGGGAGGGAGGGCCGGGCCGGGCCGGCCGGTTGGTGGCGGCCCCGCGGCTGCGGGCGGGCGGGCGGGCGGGCAGCGGCGGCGTTCAGCACGAAGGCCAGCGCCCGCCGCCATCTTCCGCGCGCCTCCGCCCGGGCGGCCTCCAGCCCTGCCGCTCCTAGGCTGGGACCGCGGGGAGTCCCCGGGGCACCGCCCGACGGCCGGGCCTTCCGCGGGGCTGGCGCCTTGGTCTCCGCCGGGCCGCGGCGCAGCCGCGGGCCCTGGCCCGGGAATCTCCCACGGGCGGGAGCCGGAGCAGCCCTCGCCGGGCAGCTGAGCCTCGGGCTGCGGCAGGAGGCGGGGGGGGCCGGATCGCACCGCTCCGTCCCGGCCCCGTCCCTCTGAGCGGAGCCGGCCGGCGGCGGCTCCCCTTCCAAGGTGCACACCCTCTCGTGAAAGGCTTCCCGGGCCGCTGGCTCAAAAGGAGTCCTGAGTTTTGTGGTTTTCGAAATGACCGGTGGTGTCTCGAGTGGTAAGAGAGAGAGAGCAGCCGCGTCTGGCTTTTGTGGCTTTTTTATTTTAAATTACAAATGGCAGAATGCGGAAACTCCAATTTTGTGGCTAGGCTGCATTGAAAACGGATTGTTTTCATTTGAAAGACATTTGGAAAAGAGGAGGAAGTGAGAAGACGGAATGTCCTGTGACCAGTCTTTCGGGGATGCTCCGCTATGGGCTGTGGTGAAATCTTGCCAACTTTATATGTTTATGCTGGGTAATGTACCCAGCCCCTGGCATGGTTACTGGAGGCTGTGGTGTGCAGCTCACAGTGTACTTTCCATTGGCATTGGCAACAATCTAGCAAAGCGAATCACAGCTCCCAGATGCCTGAAGTTGTGTAGGTTAAACATTTGTTTGCTGCAACTGACTGCAGTGTTTATTTTGCTGTTCAATGAAGCACTTTCAGAGGACTTTCTAGTTTCACAACTAGCATTCTGGTTTTCAGTTCACTAAATAGAAGAAGATCCTATTAAAATATCTGTGTTCATGCAACAGATGCGCACTTCTACAAGCCAAGACAGAAAATGTCTGTTTGCACGTGTTTACACTATCATCCAGCAGACAGGGGATTGCTTGGAGTCATAACTCTCGTTGTCTGGCTCTTCTGGGTCTTCCTTCACACATGATTGCAGGTCATCACTGCAGACAGTTCCCCATTTTGATACTCTCTTACCTTTTAAATCAAGGCATGTTTTATTTTACGTCTTAATGGAGCATGTATTATAAGGTCCTTTCAGTATCCATTCCTACAGCTCTGAACCTGGAGCCCTGCATTTATACTTCATACTGTCATTTATAGCCAAGGAGTCTGATTTAGTTCCCTTATGGATTTCCTGAGGGGACTGAGTGCACAAAGAGGTAGCTGAGTGGAGATCCCTAATGGTCAGCTGACTGCACTACTTCATGTTCCTGCTCAAGTTAACTTTTGCCCTCAGTGTAGCAAAGCCATGCTCCACCATCCTTCTCCTTTCTTGACAAATTAGGAAACTTGAGAAAATTTTTGTTTTCAGCTATCAGTGTTACTTTGTTTCCTGGATCCAGGACCATCTGAGCAAGGGATTGTTTATGTGCCAAAGTAGTCCCTCATCTAAACTGCTCAGTTATCAGCAGACAAAGTAAATGCTATTGGAACCCTTTTTCTTTAGTATTATTGCTTTTTATTCCTTGTATTTTATTTAGTAATTATTTATTCTGATTATACAGGTTACCCTTTCCCTACTGCTCCTCCTGTGGATCCCTTTGCAAAAATCAGAGTGGATGACTGTGGAAAAACCAAGGGATGCTTCAGGTCAGTCTGGGATAAGTGCAGATATGTTTATGTTTGCAAATGCTGACCAATTGCATTGGAAACTTTGGTAAATGTTCCATATTCATTGTAATAAATGTTTATTATTTAAGAACATACTTCATAGTTATAGACTATATTATTTGAGGAAACAAGATTATTTAAGGATATACGTCATAGTTACAGACCTACAGTTATTTCACGCTTGTATTTTCATGAAGCACTTAAAAACTAGGGCTAGGAAGGTCAACGGAGTAATTCTGCATGCAATTAATTGCTTGCAGTACTATTTAAATACCATACATTCTGACACTAAAAGAGTAATAGTTGCAAACACTTAATTATAAAAGAGTAATAATTGCAAACACTTAATTAATGGTACTTTGTGTATAGCATAATGTAATATGTTTTACTGCCATTATGCCAAAATGTATTCTTCTATTTTTTTCTTGCAAAAAGTAATTAAGTTCCGTAGCAGGAAATTGCAAGGAAAAGTTACATATGTTCCCAATTCCATTTAGGTACGGTAAACCAGGGTGCAATGCAGAGACTTGTGACTACTTTCTAAGTTACCGCAGAATAGGAGCTGATGTTGAATTCGAGTTGAGTGCCGATACTGATGGCTGGGTGGCGGTGGGATTTTCCTCAGACAAGAAAATGGTAAGACATGTACAGTTCTTCATGTTGGCAGTGTGCACACTTTTACATGCTAGGATATAAATGATTTATATTTGATTTGTCACAGACAGAGCATATAAGAAAAAACTGACTTGCTGAAAACAAAACACTGTTTGGTAGCCAGCCTGGGAGCAGGAGCCAGGCCTACTGGCTCCCAGAAAACTGTCTCATCCTTCAGAACGTGTCCTTTTCCTTCTTCACTGAGAATTACAACAGTATTTCAGTTCAGCTCTGTGTGTATGTTATTAGCTTTTTGCCTTTTTACTAGAAAAGCCCTCAGGGGTAAACCAATTCACATGGAGATGTCCTCTCACACTTTATGTCAGTGTTACTTGGACAAAAGGCACATCAGAAACTAAATAACAAATAATTTTATTCTTTGGTAAATCAGCTGACTTTCAGTGATATAAATATAGCTTTCACTCATAAACTTTGGAAATCTTTTTGTTTTTTACATACCTGTGTGTTGTTCCAGGGAAGCTACAAGTGAGTTATGAAATGACTACTGCCAATATAAACATATATGCTCTAGAAAGCAATCTTGTTAAGATTCCTTCTTCTGTCTCTCTTGCATTTGATTAAATTTTATTTTATGCTTATCCCTGTACTTACTTTTTCATTCAAAAGCTTTACTTTTCATTGTGTTTCAGTGAGAAAAACAGAAGCATATACTGTACAGACTTTAAAAAACCTGAGTGATAGATGACTAATGCAAACATGTTTTATCTGCAATCCATGGTGAAATGTTTAGGATTAAAATGCAGTTCATGATGTCAGTATTCGTATACAGAAACACTCCTGAGTATACAAAAAGTACTGAGGCTACATCCTAAATTGCAAGTCAGAGGACAGGAGTGTTTCTTGTATAGCTGTAAGCACTAGTCTGAAAAAAATACAGAATTTAGAAGTTCTAGGCAAGATTTGTGTTGACAACTTTTTTATCAGACCCACAATGAGAAATAGAAAGAAAATGTGAGGGCGAGTGTTTTTGAGTCATTGCTATGTATGTTTTAATGTGACACTGTACATAAACACAATAAGGTTGGTGGTCTCTTGTGTCATAAAGAACAGTACACATCATAAGAAACAGTTCATGGTTAATGTTGTGAAGAACAGTTTTTCAGCCAAATTTTGAGAAGAGTATAGATGCCTGGCAATGCAAGTACTCAACAGGGATTTCAGAGCAGCTCAGCACCTTTAAGTATTTGGCCTTAAGCTATCAGAGATGGCGTTACCAGTTTGTAATTCTGATATACCTGCAGTAGATCCCAGGGCACCACCATCTGCCTCATCATCCCCTTGGAAAGCAGGCATTACCTTTTGTCCTAGGCATACCAAACAGTGTGTTAGGTCTCAGCTTCTGATAAGAAGAGTAAAATAAGTGTAAAGTAAAAGATTTTACTTCCAAATTTGCTGTGTACATGATCTAATGCCCATCAGTCAGCTGGAGTAAACCAGCTCGCATCTGTCTTTCTCTCCTGTTCCCCTGCTGACTCCATCCTTTTTCATAACTTCCAGGATGTTTTGGTATCCTGGGATGCAGAGGCTGTAGTGGTAAAATGACTTTGGGTCAAAACAGCTTGGCTGTGAGAAGTGAGCTGTGCCTTGGAGGGCCTAATCAAAATGCTGTGGCCTGGATAGCTGCAGAAGTTCAGGAGAAAAAAACTGTTTTGTGTCCTCAATAGTTTTTTTTTTAAGTCCTGTGACCCATTTCTTTGTCAAATAACATTATGCTTTTCCACTTACAGGCTTTTGTGCCTAGGCAGGATTTTGTAGTGTCATTCTATTAATTGATATTCAGAATGCTTTTTTCTTTCCTTTTAATTTTTTTCAATGTGAAAACAGCTTTATGTTTGCCTCTGTACTTAAGAATGAGGGATTTGTGTTCAGATGTATAAAAATTAAAATTGGAAAATAAGTTATGGAGAGCAAGGATAGGCTCAAGACAGAAGCTGGAAAGGCTGCCTGCAGCAGCACTGGAGTGCAGAAACGGTTCAGACGTGTTTTATCTAGTGTCCCCTTTTTCCTTCACTTTCAGCACATCTGTTACAAATCCACATAGCAATATTCCCAGAGAGCTGAACTGCACCCTTTTTCTCTCCTTTCCCTACAACAAAGGACTGAGAGATGATCACACTAGCAAGCATCATGCCTATCATCAGCACGACATATCAGAAGAATTAGTACTGGAGAAGTAGGACTTGTCTTTAATACGGCACTGGGACCTGTGGCAGTGGTGTTCAGTAAAATGCCATCTATCCAACTTGCACACTGTTTTAATGGTTGTAGATACTAAGGCTTCTATGAGATACTACTCCTAAAATTAATGCTAATCCCCGAGTGATGCAGTGCTCTACTACTTTGGCAGTGACCTGGTGTAACTCTTCTAGCAACTAGTTTAACATTCCTGTGAATGACTTCCACAAACATTTGTCTCACAGTTTCTTCTGTCCATTGTTTATTTGCTTGAGTATAATACTTGGTGGCTGCTTATACTATGTGAAGAAGCACACATTTCTTTTCTTGTATCTTGTGGTGTTCTGTATTCTGTTACTGCATGCTGAACATTTTTCATTTTCTCTTAAAAGATACAAGAAATGATGTTTCCTTAAGTGAACATGAGAAGAGATTAGAAAAAAAGAGACTGCAATTCATCCTATTATTTGCTCAGATTTAGTACATTAATCTCTTCTATTTTACCAAATTTTATTGGATTTCTGTCCATGATTTGATGCAGTGGATTTTGCACACTTCAAGGATTCAAGACTGCCAGGTTTTATGAAGCAGGATCCTAGAACTTCACAAATTACAAGAGAAAACAGCCTACCGCTGATAAATTGTGTGATGTCAGGGTGATATCATGTCTTGCAAATATGTTTTTTCTGTTAGGTAAAATAACTCTTAGAAAGATCCAAAAGAGAATTCAGAGATAATAAGGGTAAGTAAATATTACTATCCACTTTGTGCTGTTCAATCTGATTGAAGACATATGGTTAGGGAAACAAATATTTGTGTATATGTAACGTGGAAAGAAAGAATGAGAACCCCAGGTCTTGATTAGTTCATAATAGTTAAATTATATACATAAATGGGGAAATGCTTTGTGACACTTTTGTTTTCCTTCTACCGATATGTTTTTACTGTGTAGGGAGGAGATGATGTCATGGCTTGTGTTCATGATGATAATGGAAGAGTCCGAATACAGCACTTCTATAATGTTGGTCAGTGGGCTAAAGAAATCCAGAGAAATCCTGCTAGAGATGAAGAGGGAGTTTTTGAAAACAATCGTGTAACGTGTCGATTCAAGCGCCCTGTGTATGTTCCTCGAGAGGAAACCATTGTAGATCTGCACTTGAGTTGGTACTATCTGTTTGCTTGGGGTCCAGCAATTCAGGGTAAGTTGATTTCCACGCTTCTGACAGAACTGGGGTGCCGAAATTGATAAATGTCTTTCAGCTACAATATTCTTACTAGACACTTTTTTTTTTAAATGAACTGAAATTCTGGCAGCATGAGGCTTAAAACAGATGGAAAGGAAGACAAAATAAATAATAGTCCTACCTGTCATGTTTCTTCGCTACACAGTTATTATCCCAGCTCCACAAAGATAAATTTAGCTAATAATAATTCATAACTAGAAGTTCTGAATTCCTTTGAAGAATGTTTATTGTTTTATTGGGTTGCATTTGTTTTATTCAAAAGTTTAATTTCAGAAAGCAGAGAAATGACCCTACTCACTGACAGTGTAGTACTGCATGCTCCTGTAGGCTTGAAAATTACTTGGCTTTCTACCTATTTCTTTGGTAGAGTTATAACAAAAATACATCTGATGTTATTTCTTTCTGCCCTTACATGTTAAAGGTTCTATAACTCGTCATGATATAGACTCACCACCAGTATCAGAGCGTGTTGTCAGTATTTACAAGTATGAAGATATTTTCATGCCGTCAGCTGCCTATCAGACCTTCTCTTCTCCATTCTGCTTGCTCCTCATTGTTGCACTGACCTTCTATTTATTGATGGGAACCCCATGACTGATGGAAAATAACAAGAATTTGTCAGTGGAAGTTTCTCAGGATGGACTGCTATACAGATGGACGATGCATTTTCTATTGGAAATTATATCACACCACCATCAACATCTAGCTGCTTTTGAACATAGTTAGCTACTCAGAAGAATGAAATAACCATCTCCTTTGAGTGGCAGAGTGGTGGCAAATCATTTAAGAATAATCAGCGAACACATAAGAGAATATTTTCAGTGTTGTGACTACTTGATTAAAGAAAAGGAGACTTTTGTAAAATCAATGTGTGAGAGTGTGTGTGTGTGTGTGTGTGTGTTTGGGACGGGTGTCTGTATGTGTGTTAGAAATTTAGTGATGGACATCTTATCAAATAACAAAACTGCCTTCCAAATTTCTCCCAAAAAGAAAATTTGGGAAAATATTAGAATACTGTTTGGTAGTTCTGGTGCAGACAGCACAACTCCAGGTGCAGTTTCTGAACCTGAGATCAGGATACTGACACTGCAGCATAAAACCTGCCCTTCAGTCATGGACAGTTCTCCCAGCTCTTTTAATATTTATCAAGGTTTACTTGCTCTAGTACTTTCAAAAACTAAATTTGCATAATCAACATGACTTTTTTCAGTAGAAAACTGGTGATGAATTTCTTCATAACAATAGTGTTTCAACAGCCTTCTTGAAAGAAATGGCTTCTTCTTTTTTGAGTGAGATATAAAGTTATTTAAACAAGGGGAAGGGAGAATACAGCAATGTAAATTCTACATATGTAGGAAAAAGAGATGTAAAGCATAGAGAATATAGAAGTTCCCAACAAGCTATAGGGCATACTCCCAATTGATTAAACCAAGTTTTCTCTTTTGTGAAAAAACAGTAGTATTGCTGACATGTAAATATGTTTTTAAGCAGTTGTGTAGTAGTACAAAGTAATCTGTTTTTCTGTGTTGTATGCCTGCATATCCCATTCATGCTAACAATGAATATGGGCCGCTGGTGTTAACTTACAAAGAAATGGAAATATAATTGCAATTATTTGTAAGGAAAAATAGAGATAAATAAGAAGAGCAGTATCTTTAGTTTCATCAAACCATTGCTAAAATGTAGTTACTGTGGAAAAAGACGAGCTAAAGAGGAAACACATTAGATTTATTTTTTTTTAATAACCAATAGATACTACAAAGATTAATGCTAAGTATTACTGAAATGAAAAGTGCCAAAAAGTACTTATGAGCCACAGGATATTACGAAAAACTTTGATTTCTTGTGGAGAATTTACGTTCTTCACATAATGGGACGTGTATGACATGTATACATGCAGTAGTCAAGTGTATTTAGAAAAGGTTGCTCATTCACTTCCCAACTTGCATTAAAATGCTATTTAAATAGAATAAAAATTTGAATTGTGCCAAAGTTCTATCATCTAAAGTAGTACGCTTGAGGACTTTGTAATGTAGGATCTAGTAAAGTATGTGATGGACCTCATTTCTGTTTTCATTGCTGCATAGATTAAAAAGATTAATTAGCTTTGCTGGGTTTGCATCATTATTCACAGACTGAAGTTTGTAGACTAATTGTATTTTAGGCTCAGCATTCTTCAAATCTATGCTTAAAGTATATGAATTAGATTTGAAGAAGAATTTATCTCCATCACAGACACTTTAGCCCTATTTCAAAAGAAAGATTGCTTAGTAATGTGTATTTTCATTGATGTCTTTAAGAATTTGTTCACTTAAAATTACTGGACTGGCATTCAGGTGGGGGAAGAGACATTTGGAATGAAGTGAACTTTAAAAGTGCATATAGTACCTTTATTTAGTATAAAGGACTTCTCTCAAGTTGGAGAACGTACTCGTCATGTAATGAAATAAATAGTGGAGCAATAAGGAAGGTCTGCTTTGGTCAATGGTGTCTGTAAAATTAGCCTTAAGATAGAGTGAAGCAGAGAGTCTTGGCTAATGAGTTTTATATTCAGCAACCAGCTGAAGTTAAGAAATCGCTAGGGGAAATTCTTTCTCCTTTGTGCTAATGTGTAGGCAGCTGAGAAAGTGCAGTTCCTTCTCAGAGATCACAGCTATTTGGAGTAGCCTCAGGATGGCTTTAGTTTATGGCTTTGTATTCAGTGTTTTAGTTTCCAGTATTTACCTGACTACCCACTAAGGGGCTAATCTAACAACTGAAAGGTACTGAAGTAGGATAGAAACCCATTTTGGCTCCTCGTTTATTTTTTAACACACTGCTGGATTTAGGACAGCGTGGCTGGACCCAGGCACAGAGGTAGGGTAGAGATGACAGTAACACTGAGGTAAACGTGCAACACCCATAGAGCTGTTTTCCGCTTACATGGAGTCAGATGTGATATAAAGGTTTAAAGTTCAGGCTCTAAAACAACAGCAAATTCAGAGCAGAGGCAGAGCTGCTTAAGGATATGTCTGCTGCAAAGTATAAACTGCTTCTGTCTTCAGCTGTACCCAGGTTCTCAATTAGGGTAAAAAAGACTTTTTTTTTTTTTTCAGTTTACTTGTCAGTGTGCTGTCTGGTGTTTTTATCATTGCATTTTTCTCTTGTTGGAGTATTAGCAGAAATATACATTTCTATAAAAACTTTAATTCAAGCTTCAAAGTACTTAATTAGCACTAATTAAGTATTTGTAATCAAATTGGAGGAAATAAAAGGCCACAACAAGCAGCCAAACAATCTATTATTTGGTGTTTCAACTGATAGTTGAGTTTAGCACTGAGTTTGAGAGTTGCTCTTCAGAATGGGAAAAGCAGGAACCTGAGATTCAAGTTGACAAAACAAAGAAAATAGGTGTGTTTAGAAATTACTAGCTTGGAAGAATATAAGAAGAAAAAGGCCATAAAATAAATGAAAAGGCATTAATTTTGTATGATACTTGGTAAGTCTTAACATTTGCGTGAGCGTAGTAACTTGTCATGGAAGGTATTTTGGGTTTTGTGTGTTTTGGTTTATTTTCTTTTTAGTATTTAAAAGTAGGATTGATCCCTGTTATACCAAGTTACTACAAAGTAACTTTTTTCAAAGTAATTGTTAAGTGATTGTGGCATTTTGAATACTTTTTTTGATTTTTCTAATTAACAGGTACCAACACAAACTAGAGGAAGAGGTCTTCTTTGGAAAAGGAGACAGACATTTCCTTCTCCAAATCAAATAATTTTTAGTTTCTTTATGGTGACTGCTAGCAAGCAGCTGTTAAAGAACACATTTCCAAACTGCTTTTAATCTGAGAATGACTTGCTGAAGGGTGACCTAATACAGAGGCATAGAGTTTAGAAAGCACGTGCTTAGAATATGGTGTCCTTTGGAGGTTTAACTTTGATTATTGATTAGAAAGATAGGACTAGCAAAGACCATATAGCATCAGTTAACATCTTTGAATATGTTCTTTCCATGCAGAGCAAAAGTCAGTTGTGACCATTGTTTGTTACGTTAGTCGTGTTATCACCCTCTGCTTACTCTGCCCATCTTATCCAGGATGTTTCATACTTAAAGTTTGTAAGTTAGTTGGAAATCAGCTGCTTATGTACGTGATGATGTGTATCGCAAAGGGACCTTGGTTTTTGAGTGTCTGACTGGTACTCTGCTACAAATAATAAGCTAGGCCTGGAGTGACATTAGTAATTAGTAGGATAGGAAAGAGAGAAAAATTAAGTGTTCAGAAAGTGGTTTTTTTTCTTTGCTGGAATCAAATAACTATGTATATTTTCATGCATAGGAAAGGTGATCCTAGATGCTAATTGATTCTCTCCCCAGAAAAAGCCTAGCTGATTTGATAATGTTATTTGATATAGACTGATGCTTTCTTTAAAATTCTATTATAAGGGAAATACTCTGGTCTTGAAAGAGAACATATTGATGAGAAGAGTTTGAAATCCCTCTGTGGCCTTCTTGTCCTTCTTGATTGGTTTTGCAATACTTGAATAGCAAGAAAATAAACACTTGTGGCCTCCCTAATCTGAGAAAATACCCAGATTGGGTTAAAAGTTGTCAAAGCTGTGTTTGGGACTGACTCTTCCAGTCTGCAACGCAGGGACTAGAGAATGACTGGAGTGTGGTGTACATCAGCAAACCCAGGCAGCAGTTTTGAAGCTCATTTGGGGCACTGTATCCTGAGTATGAACCAAGAAGAGCCCTGCAGCTGCCTCCATGTACTCAATGGCTATTGTGAAATGGAAATAACAAACAGCAAGACCCATCCTACACCAAATCTCTTAAATATATGCATCTTCTTTTGCCAGACTGTGGATGGTGTTCTTACTGTGAGTGTTCATGTCTAGTCTGAACAAAAATACTGTGCTCCTTGTCACTAGCCTATGTCCTGTCCCTGTTTCCACAGATGCCTTATGCTATTTAGTAAGGTGATCCTGAGGTGTCTTAGCCCAGCTGTGAAGAGAAGTTAGTGGGTAAGGAGGACTGATACACAGCTGTCTTCATGATTATCCAGGTCACGATTAGAAATCTTGTGTCACTTATAATACTCCAGTTATCTGTAAGTGACTGCTGTAAATTTAAAGGAAGATGCAGGTATCCCTGTTTTTTGTGTCTTCTCCTTACTTTCCCATCCATCCAGTACATCAGACATTCCCAAAGAAGCAAATTATTCTCCTTTTAGAGAACAGTCCCCCTGTTTGGTCTTTCTGGGGCCACTGGAAGTACATCATGTTGTACTCTGGAGGCAGAATTAAAACTCTTACACAAACTTCATAACTTTTATTAGCATTTAAATTGCATTTTGGGATGCCTTTGTCACAATGATGTCTAGTAGGTGTACTTTTTTTTTTTAATATCTCCTAGTAGTTTTCCTCAACAAAAAGTACTCAGTAATAGCTTTAGGAGAAGGAAACATGTATCTTGTGCAAATGCAGAATTATGAAAGGTCTAATATCACTCATTTTCAGAGATAACTATTGTGAGAGTGCTAATAGTTTACATAAAGTAAAACTTGGTATAGAGCCTTAGATTTATGATGGAAGTGGAAAGGTTTAAATATTGCAGTTGTTTCAGTGCTTTTTGGAGCTGTGTATGTGCAAAACTTGCATGAATTGGTATTCTCCGTTTCCACCCTGACTTCACAGCGTGTAATGAACAGACGAAGCAGTCTGCTTGGATGCTATACAGTGAGGCATAGGTGACCTCAAACAGTTTGGGACAGGAGAGTGAAGAGACTGGTAGTAAGGCTGCAGGACAAGGAAGGGCTAATGGTTTTGGCATACTTCCTATTTTTTGCATGAGTTTACATGTGGCAGAGCATGTCTGGCACTCTTAATCACAAGCAAATATTGCTTGATGTGAATAGAAGGAAGAGAGTCTGCCTCTAATGGGAATTTAGCTTTTATGCAGGTCCTGTCTGTGTAAGGGCTGATGTGTGCACAAGGTCAGACTATGCCTCTAAAAGTGGACTCCCATCAAGCTCCCAGGTAAGAGCTAGAGGCTTGATGTTGTCTTTGGAGCTATGAAGACCTGTCAGGACCCTGTAGACAGTAGTGGCAGTTGGCTGCTGTGTAGGTAACAGCTCAGTGGCCTTTTTAAAAACTACTGCTGCAGCTGCTCGAGTATCAAGAGATGGAGGTTCTACATCTTTTCTTAACAGCTTTCATTGTCTATTTCCCTAATTAAAATTTCATTATCAGTATTTCTGTAGTGGTGTCTTAGGGCCTCATGCAGCTCTCTCACAGCCTGCCCAGCACAGATGTGGATCTAACTGGAAGGTTTTAAAGAAAATCTGTTTTCCGAATACAAAAATTAATCAAAAGAAAATAATTTATATTTAGTGACCATATGTAAACTTTTCAACACTTTGGGTTTTTTTTTTAATCTAGTTATTTCTGTGCAATTTATGTTGAGGTATCTGATTTTTGCAGATACGGAGTAAGAACTAGGTAAACCTTTATTTTCTAAACCTGTTTTCTTAATATGAAAAATCATTTGGGTAACTTCCATTTTATTTATTTATTTTTTAGTTTTACAGTGGGTTTGGTAAAATGGTGTGTGCTTGAACTTAGTTATCTAACTTATCTAATTTGGGCTCAGTGAGGCAAAACCAGTGTAATTTTGAAATGTCAAGGAGGATGCGTGCAGCTTGTGGAGCTGATAGGTGTGAAAACGCAGACTGAAAATACATTACTTTCTTTGAAAATCTGTGATTTGAATTGGCAATAGCAATGAATCCGCTGTAAGGAAAGGGGTAGATTTTTTTTTTCTTGGATTGCTAAATAGTTTGAATTGCACTTGTAGACTCATAGAATATGTCAAGTTGGAAGGGACCTATAAGGATAATAGAGTCCAACTCCCTGCTCCTTGCAGGACTAATTAAAACCAAACCATATGATTAAGAGCATTGTGTAGATGCTCCCTGAACTCTGTCAGGCTTGGTGCTGTGACCAGTTCCCTGGGGAGCCTGTTCAGTGACTGACCACCCTTTCAGTGAAGAAACTTTTCCAAACATCCAGTCTGGACTTCCCTGACGCAGCTCCATAGCCATTCACAACTGTTGCTTTTGCCCTACTTCTGTGTTTCTTATCTAAGAAAGAGTGTTCTTTCAAACCGATGTGAGGTTGGAATACGTGCAGGACTTCACAGCTCGTATTTTAGAATGGCTGCTGCTCCGTATAGGCTCGTTTTAGTCTACAATTAGAGCCCATTTAGGAATGTCCTTACAAAGTGAGCTTGTATATAGCGCTCAAGACTTTGTCTAAAGGTGTTGTGCTCTTTGTAGACTATTGTGTTACAGAATTACCTGGTAGCAGTACTTTTCTGAGCTGTTTCAAAATGATACTTAATCAAATTCATGTTTACATATTTTAGGAAGTAATTGGATTTGTCAAAAGTGACAAGCAACTGCAAATCTTTTATGGCTTCAATGCCTACTCAGGGCAGTGAATGTTTAATGGCAGCTAGTCATTGAAACATGTTGCCTAATTTAGTTTCACATCTCTCTCTGAAGCTAGACATCAATTTTGTAAGATGGTATTAGTAAAGGACTAAATAAAGGAATATTTCACTTAGATTTTGTGCCAAAGAATAAAAATATTCTTGTTGATTTTTCTCAACACTGATCTGCAAAGTCTTGATTAATGAAGAATATTGTTCTCAGAATTAATATTTAGGCAATGTGAATTTGCTGAAGGTATTTTTGTGTGTGTGTGTAAGTCTGGGAATTATGCAAGAGAGTTTAAAAACAAAAGGATAGACTCTGCTTTGGAGATAAAAGAAGAAAGAACAGAATCCTACATGTTCCCTGGCTCCTAGCTGATTTTTTGAGGGGCAGAGTGATCCAAAAGAATATATAGAAACCTGAGATATTTCCTGCTAGGTATTATGTTTGCAGTTTTTATATACTAAACTTTTGTTACCCTCTTCCATACAAAAATTAGCCTCATATTGGTGTTTTTACAATATTTTTTTACAATTTTTTTCCAAACAATGAAATGAGGATAAGTTCAGTAAGTCAAGAAAACCTTCTCATATAGAGTATTAGGATAATAAGAAAAGAAGCTCAGATGCCATATTTAAATCTAGGAGGGGAAAAAAAAAAATAAGTACAAAATATGATACCTGCTTCTGAAATATTGGACTGCTCACATATAAAGCAATGATTTCTTTCTCAGTTTTTCACAGTTGGTGATATGAAACAAGTGATTAAAATTGAAATAGAAAAAAATTACAACAGATTTTCTCTAAAGCTGGAAGTGTCATTCAAGTCTTGACACAGATAGTCAAAGCTGAAATTCCAAACCTGTCACCTCATTAGAAAAATGAAATGGTGGAACTCTGATATTTGTATGTGATGTCCCCAGCCTTTATTTAGGCAGATATATTTTCTTAGCATAGTTGAAGCATCATGAGTTCTGTTTAGGTTAAAACAGATGCCTGGTATGCCTTGATATTTCTGATTAATATATTCTGAGCTCTGGTTTGCTTTAACCTCATTGCAAGTAAGCAGGCTGTCATAATTACGTAACTACTCTTGCCACTTTGTTTTATATTATGTGAATTGTAATGATTGAACCTGCAATGTCATTTCTACCTTTTGACTTTGTTCAGCATTCTCAAGACTAATACACAGATAAAACTTACGAATAAGCAACTTGTAACTATAGTGCCAAGTGCTGTTCTGAATTCTTTATGCCCAGGTCTGTTCTGTGTGCCAATACCCAGCATCTGTGTGATGTCAATGAGCGTTGGTTGGGTAGGAGTGCAAATCTGGGGCTTTTAAGTCCAGAGGTAATACTCAAACTTATTTGTGTTTATGCACTAGTCTTTTCAGAAAAATAACACTGAATGAATACATAATGGAATTATGGTGACTATTACAAGACTATTTCACAATCAGTGCATGCCCTAAAATACTGCTTTGTATTATCTGTTTTATACTAAATGTTGGTGTTCAAGTGAGCCTTGTTAGCTATTTGAAAGTGACAGGCAACAGTATTTATAAACCTGTTATAATAAATGCCTTTTTAGTCTAAGAAATGTGTGGTATGGAATTTATAAAAAGGAGGAGGGGGAAGGTCTCTGTGAGGCTAAAGAAGTCTCGGCTGCTGCCCTGTGTTAATTCCTTCCTTTGCCATGGCCTTGAATTTACTACCCTGAGTAATTCCATTTAAGTCAGTGAGGCTGATTACAGTAGCAAATTAATAGATGTGTGGGACTCTTTCACCAACAGAATCGCAGTGAAGCTACAAATAAATGTAATCATCATTAATGAAGTATTAACCCACTTGTCATTTACTGTAAGTAGGGTGTAGAGGTTTCTGTGGTGCCCTCTATGCTGTGTATGCTGTGTTTTTGTAACTTATTTGATGCAATATTACAAATTTGGGTGTTCTTTAGCTACTGTCATCACTTACCTAGTGCTTGGCCAGACAGAGCAGCTCCTGAAGCATTTAGAGCAGGCTTTTGCAGAAAAGATGATGATGAAATTATATTAGAGATTGGGAACAGAGAGGAAGAACTCTCATAATACTCAGCAAGCAAAAGCAGCTGTAGAAGTCTCTCAAACAGGGATGCTTCAACTTCTTTGTTCTCTCATGTCTGAGCAGGTTTTTTAGCTCCTTGCTGGTGGACTGTCAAGAAGAGTTGGCTCAAGGGACCAAGAAATGTATTGCTTTTACACTGTGCTCCATTTGTTGTTTGTAATACAAACAGCCTGGAGTTGGAGGCTTCAAGAAAGGATGGATCTTGTGTGTGTCAGCTACTTGTGCACTATCCAAGTGATCATGAGCAATAGAGGCTCTTAAATTATATTCTGTTTGTGCTACATAACATTTGATGGATCAGTAAGGTATTTTGTCACAAACCTGACAAGGCCAAAATATTTTTCTGTTATTCAGATCTCTGTACATCCAGCTCTTGTTCCATGCATGCAGCTGCCACGTGAGCTAACCCTGCAAAATAGTGCTCTGGATTTTGTTCAGCCCAAGGTCTTACTGGTGCTGTGTTTTGCGTGCTGGCCCCGGAGTGAATGTCTCTGTGTTGGTGCTATTGACTGCTCTGCCTTAGGACCGTGCATTTCATTCCCCTTGTTAGCCGAACAAGATTCAGTCTTCTGAATGGGTCATTCAAGTGTGGCACTGCTGATAATACCATACACTTCAACTGAGACATTGAACAAAGTTGTTCCTGCAATAAAGTCAGTCACTGCTATAATCACGGGGTACAACCAGAGCTGGTGTGACCAAGAGCTGGTTTTAATTTTCTTTTTACCACTATTTTGTAAATGATGATTAATTTGGAGTCATCTCCTCTTAGCAGTTGATCTGGTTGATCTGCATAAAAGATTATTCTTTTCTTTATCCCAAAATGTAAAGGCGTGTTCTGATGACCTAGGGATACAATTTTAGATGACCTTTAAGGATTATATATTTTTTTAAAAAAATTGGTCGTGCTATTATTGAAACTATGGTAGTTTTACGTTGTGTATTTTTCATTCAACTGAATAGGATATTATTTTTTCTTTAAATTGAGGTGAATCAATGAAGTGATATTAACCTCAACTGAATGTTCACAAATGTTCAGTAACATGGGTTAAAACAAATAACAAACACCTCTCAAGCAGGCAAAAATAATTCTGTTCTAAATACACAGGCTGGTGCTGACACCTTGTGGCTTCGTTACTGTGTTATTTCATAGTTTCATGTTATTTCGGGTATAAATCGTGATTAACTTGCTGTTGCCAATCTCCTCTGCCTCGTGGTCCCGCGAGGACCTGGTATTTTGGTATTGCGTGTAAGACAGCTTGTAACTTTGGGCTGTGCTGACTGCACATCGACTGAGTAAGAACTGTGAGTCACTGGGATCTCTTGAAGGGGACTCAAAAATGTTTAGTACACAAAACCATGGGTGCTAGTGCAGTGACAGATAAGTTACAAGCTTCCCTCTTACTAGTTAATACCTCATTTTATATTTCCCTCCACCTAAGAGAGCACTATCAATACTTACCACGTGTACTTTTAGGCACGTAGATGTTTTCTACACTGACACAAAAGCATTCCTTTGCTGGTCTCTTCCCACCTGAAGAATTACTAATAGAAAAAACACATCCACAGGGATTGTTGGAGAATTTCTGGTTGTATAGGACCCTAAGGTGCACTATTTATCTATGGCCATAAAAGTACCTAAACCACAACGGATCAGAGCAATTTCCACCTAAATTGACATCTAATCTAAAATGACATACCATTTTAAATCTCAAACAAAACCAGCTGTTAAGTTAGCTGCACTCACTGTTTGAAATCTGTTGTGGAATTAAGTTTTCAGACCTTGAGGTGTGTCTTGTGAAGATCGCTCATCATCCCACAGCTGTCACCTCAGAGATTGTCTTCTGGTATTTATACTCAAGTCCATGCTCTTAAGTGTTTGTGTTGTGGTAACAAATGAATTAGAAATCTTTATTGTGTTGTGGTTTTTTTATTTCATTTTATTCCTGACATGTTTGGTTGTTTATAATGAATAGGGAAACATAGAATTGTAAAGGCAAGGCTTTCTACAGTAGGGATCAAATCCTCAACTTATGTAAATCAATCTTTATGGCTTCACTCAAGTGAAAGAGGTGACATTAATTTCTATTCCTGAACAACATGACTGCCCAAGTCTGTTAAGAAAAATCAAAGGAATAAGGATGTGCCTGTGAAGATCTGACTTGCTGGCATCTCTGTTAGATAAGCAGAAGGATTTGTACTCTCAGCTCCCTCTTATGTAAATCTTAATTAATGCTTGCTAATTGAACTCTAATTCAATAAATGTATTATAATGAGCCATTAGAGTCTCTTTTTGGCATGCTTCTCTGATCTGCAGGAATTGAAAAGGTTCAGGTAGCCATGCATGCTTGTTACCTATTTTGACACTGTGCCAGGAGGCAGATGTATCTGATCAAAGAGCAGTGAGTGACAGCATCGTTTTAAAAGCTTCTCATATGGGCAACTGCTTGTAATGCCTTATCACCATCAGGATCAAACAAGGTACATGTGAGTCTATAAATGCCTCCACTGCATGAAATTAAAGCACTTTGTTGAAACTACACATGATCTGTTCAGCAATAGAAAAGGAGGAGCTGCAGGAGCCAAGAGAGACCTTTGTAAGCATGAATGTGCGTGTAACTGGCAGGGAAGGCTTGGCAGCATGGAGAAGTCAGGACTGCAATGCAAAAGCTCTAGGAAACTGGCTGGGCCCAGCCCTGCCTACTACTGTAGGGTACAAAATGGTTACAGGGAGTGTGTGCAAAAACCTCTGCCTTTTCTTCCTGGGATGATGGTAGGGATAGATCTCAGCTATGGTCTGTTGTCTTTATATTGCTCTGCCTTTAACAGTTGGGCTATTAACAGTTGTATTCCCATTTTACAAGTTAAAAACAATTAGGCTTGGGAGAATTTCAGCGTTTAGACATCTGCATCATGTAAGAAATGCTCTACCAAAGTCATGGTGGACACAAATCTACCATGAAGTTACATAATGTTAGACTTGCATGTAAATCCTAAAAAATAATAAAAAAGAAGGCAAAAAAATCTGATTTTTACGTGTTCAGAGGTATATAACTTTTGTAATATGTTGTAGAGGATATGTTGCATTTCTCTTTCAGAAGAAGGAGGAAGATCCCTCAGGGGGTTTTATGGTAGCGTTACCTGTTGCGACGGGGGGAAAAAATCCGGACGCTCAATATGAGAATCATCAGACTTCCCATTTTATTGATCACACACATGCCTCTTATATACAGCATTTTTAACCAAGCCCATACACACTCCCAAAAATCCACACTGATTGGCCTATTCATTCTCCTGAGAACTCTCTCCTCGTTACAACAGGTGGTGGTGTTTATTCGGCTGAGCTTCAAAGGGCAATAACAGAATACTCCCTTTTTTTCCCAGCTTGATTAGAATTGTTTTGTCTGCTGTTCTCAAGGAGAGCAGGCCTCCTGACTTATGTCAAGGGGCCTAAGCCATTTCAATGATTTACAACAGTTACCAATAGCTTTATCTTGCTGAAGGATTGTGTTAAACTGGGAAAGGAAAACTGCTTGAGTAGAACAGGGCCAGGACTGAGGTAGATGGATGTTGTGGATTCCAGCCACCACAAAACTTGCTCAGCCAAAGCGTATTTATTATAGATGCATTTAGACCACCTGTAAAATGTTAGCTGTCACCCTAGTGCATGGGCACAGAGGTCTGGTGTATGCCAGATGCAGGAAATCAGCTCCTCTCTACATTATTTGCTATAAACACTGAATATAACATAACATCACAAACGTCAGATCTAAAAAAACAGATGGAACAACCACATTTTTAGGGGGCCTAATTTCCAGTAAAAGCGCAGGTATTTCCTTGTTAAATAATTTGATGCCAGAGCAGGTTCAGGCAAGACAAAATTCTCCAGCTGCTCCAACCAGTCTTGCTCTCCACCTTGCAATGACACTGTAAATGTCCGAATATTTTCAGCTTCCAGAGCTGGAAGCAGCACCAAGGAGGGGAGCGCGTTTAGCAGAGCAGCAGATGGGGCTGCGCTGCTGGGATGGGGACGGGGATGTGAAGGCAGCTGCTGGGCTCTCTCAAGCTCCAGCCCTCAGCAGCCTTCGTCAGCAAAAGCAACCACGGCGCTGGGAAGCCTCGGACCGCACCCGGCGCTGCCCGAATCGGGACGGACGAGATAAAAGACCTCCAGGACGCCCTGCCGCGGGGAGGAGGGCAGCACGGCCGCCGGCTCTCCCGTAGCAGAACTACATTTCCCAGCACCCTTCCCCGCCGGCTACTCCCCTTCCCCGCCCAGCCCGGAGCCGCGCGGTGGCACTACAGCCCCCGACAGCCCCGGCCGCCTCTCCGCGCCCTCGCCTGTGGCGGCGGCAGCGCCGCGTCGCGCCCTGGCAGCGGTGGCCGGAGCCGCGGCCGTGCCCGGCGCTGCGCGGGAGGGGGCGGGCGCCATGGCTGACAGCGGAGAGCCCCCGGCGGCCCCGGCCGCGGACCCTCCGGGCTCGCCGGCGCAGAGGCGGCGGCCGGGCGGCTCCCCCAGCGCGGGTGCCGCCGGGGCGGAGGGCGCGGCGGCCGTGCCGCGGCTGCCGCTGGTCGGCCCGGGCGGGGCCGCGGGGATGTCGCTGCCGCGGCTGGAGAAGCCGATCAAGCAGGCCTTCTACAACACCGGGGCGCTGCTGTTCGCGGGGCTCTGCTGCGGCGCCGCCGTCCTGGTCTACTTCATCCTGGAGGCCTTCCTGCGGCCGCTGCTCTGGGCCGTGCTCTGCGGCACCTTCCTGCACCCCTTCAAGAGCTCCCTGACGGCGCTGGGCCGCCGCTGGCTCGGCCGCCTGCACCGCTCCCGCACACCCGTCCTGCTGGCCGCCCTCCTCCTCCCCATCTGCTTCGCCAACTACGGGGTGGAGGCGCTGGGCGAGCAGGTGCTGCGGCGGCGGCGGCTCCTGCTGCTGTTGGGCGCCGGGGGGCCGCTGCTCTACGGGCTCTACTGCCTGGGCAGCTCCCTGGGCGTGCAGGTGCTGCTGGGCCAAGCCGCCCGCCTCATCTGCCAGGGGCTGGACTACTTCAGCAGCCAGTGGGTGAGTGCCCGCCTCGGGCGGGAAGGGGCTTCGCAGGCGGCCGAGTTCCCCCGGGGTTGGGGGGCGGGTGGCGGGCGCCGGTTGCCCCCTTCCCGCCTCGGGGGTGCGCGGCCCAGCGGGGAGGGGAGGGAGGGAGGGAAGGAGGGGCGGGGTGTGGCCCTCGCCTCCCTGCCGCGGGCCGGCCGCCATCTCACTTGTTGCGCGGCGGCTGAGGGGGGCATTTGGCGGGCGCAGCCGTTTCAAACCGTCAGGCGCCTGTTTGAATCCGCCGTCACCTTATTTTTTTTCCGCAAAAGGAGGCAGAAACTCTCCGGCAGCACGCGGGTGTGGCTTTCGCCGTGGCGGGATGGGATGGGGGGAGGTGGCTGTAGCGCCGGGGATGCCCGGGACAAACCACCGGCTGTCACGGTGGTGTATGGCAGACCCAGCCTTGACGGTAAAACCGTCTGTAAAACGGCTTTAAGCAGGCTCCCAAGTTGTACCCCGCCCACGGCGGGGAGAGGTGCCGTGTGTCGCCAGGTGGGCGCGGCGGGAGCAGATGCCTGCCCTCCCTGTCGGTATCTCGTGTCCGTAGCTGTGTCACGCCGCAGTTTTGAGATGCTGAGGTAATTTTAAGTCAGGCAAACATCGACTGTTGCTGAGCTGCAAGATGCGTGTTAAGTGTCGTGGAATAGCAGCTCAGCTCCCCAGGTGACTTGGGGGGGGGAAGGCATCTTAAGACTTGTTTCTCAGTGTACTGTTTTTTAAAATTATTCCTAAAGTATCAAACAGTGATCAAACCCAGTTTGAACGTTAAAATGTAAAGCTGTTTATTAAGCTTAGAAATGTTACTTTTGGTAATAAAGATTCTGGGAGACTACTTTTCCCTGTGATGTCTTCAGTAGGTAGACAAGTTAAAAACCTCTGCCAGAACTCATTTTCACTTTGCTGTAATTGAAACTGTAAAATTTACTACATATCTGAAGTAAATAGTTACGTGACAGCACAGAAGATCAGTAAGTTTTATTTTGTTAAATACTGATGTACAGTTGGCATGCTCAGATTACTTAGTGTCAAAGAGTTTTTTTTAAGCTGCTCTAGTTTTTTAAACAAACAAAACAACTCTCCTCCCCCCTCTGGTGGAAAATGACATAAAATTGATCTTGTTACCTGGACAAGAGAAAATGTCAAAAAAACCCAAAACAAACCCTCTTAAGAAGCTTGTCCAGCTTCCAATTCTGACTTACACATATTCTTTGAATACTAGTTTTATTCCTTTAGTGAAGCTGGTACATGCTGATATCTTAAACACAAGTTTGGAGGTGTATACCAGAAACAAAAAAGTAATAGTTCTCCTGAATGTACTGACAAAGGATATTTTGAGCTATTTCTAGTGTGAATAGGATGGTCTGGGGAATGTGTGTTGTCTTTTGAAGGTAAATATTGGAAGAAGATATTTTCTTGGCTCTCTATTCTGAAGTGTTGTCATATGCTGTAAATATCAGGGGAGATGTGTTTCTGGTCTGTTTTGTCCTCAGAAGTATAATTAAGACTGGGTAGACAGAGACGCACTCTCTTTGTTTTTATAAAGAGGCAAAATACAACCATCTTTACCTTCAGTTGAGGGGTGGAAGTATCTAAGCATGGCTTGGTCCTGATGGGAGGTTTTGATTAGTTGCCACACAATATACTTGATAAGCTTAAGACTTTCCTTTGCATTGGCCTACCTGTTTTATTTTTAACAAGTCAGTGATACTGCTACACCAACCAGCTTGGCTAAGTCCAGTCCTTTATTCAAACTTGGTTAATTAAGCTATGCCAGCACTGGCCAAGTATAAGGCTACTAAAGGAAGTCGTGCTGATTTAGCCTCCTAACTGTGGCTGTAATGCGCTGCTGGATGTCTGTGTGTGCTCAGTGCAATTGTGTTTAGCAGGGTAATGCAATTTTGTTTAGCAGCATCTGGTACTTTTGTTTTGCACCAGTGTTTCTGATATGACACTTGTGTTCACTGAAGTGCTGTAAGGTTTTTAACTGGGCAAAAGACAGTAAGCTCCCAGAACTATTCTGGTGTGGGAAGATTTTGAGTGTATGTCAAAATAACTGACCATGGGCTTCCTCAAGCAAACTAGTTGCAGCAGCTTTCTAAGCAAGCTGCCTTTGTCTCTTTCTGGGGCCCCATGTGAGAAAGGAACTGTGGACTTCTCTTTGTAAATAACCTCAACTCAGCCTGGCATCATCTATACACTTCACAGTGTTTTCCTATTCCTTTTTTTTTTTTTTTTAATTTTGCTGGTACCTGATTTGTATTTATCTCAGAGCTGTAGCAGGATAACTAAATTTTATCTATGCTGCTGAGGAGCCTTGAGCTGGATCAGTTAACAGTATTTGCTTTTGCTTCAGTTAAGCATTTTAAAGCCATTTAATTGTTGTATTTCGTTGCAGGACTCTGTTTGCATGTGTACAGTCTGCTTGCTAGCTACACAGAAATTTTGGCTATTATGAGTCAGTTTGCTCCATTGTACTATTCTTTTCTGGGATCCGAATCTTCCATGATTCCTTCTGTATGTTATCTTGCATGAAGATTAGAGCTATTTTTTTTTTTTTGTAGATACTCTATGTGACAAACAAAAGTAATGGTAATTTCATTTCATCCACTGTTTCTTTTAGCATCCCACTAAGCCAATCTGGATTTTTGTGTTTTGAAATATTTTTATATGGAATAACACAAAACAAGTAAATTTTCTCATTAGCAAGGAATACTTTCTTGCCAAGAATATGAAATATAAATCATTTATTAAAGCATAAAAGAGACAAGCAAGTGTGGCTTGTTTTTAAGTGTAAGACCAGTATCTTGACTAGCATAGTACTTTTGTTTATGGGAATTTTCATCTTGTGAACTGTGAATGTCTCTGCTTCAGCCACCAACTATTCTATCTGGGGCTGCAAAGGTGTACAGTGTATTTTTTCTTATTTGGAGTTTTTCCCCACCTGGATGGCACCACTGTTTATAGAGAGGAGGAACATGTGTGGTTGCCTTCTCCCTTTCTGATTCCCTCAGTTAAATTCTAATGATAGGTATCCTCTCACTTCTCTAGTACAGCAGAGGGGAGTACTCAGAGTACAGAGGATTTTATGGTATTTACTAGTCCATTGTACAGAGACAGAAATTCTCTTCAGTTCCAGAAAAAAAATGTTCTTTAAATGCAGCGACTGCGTGTGATAATGACATGACAAACTGCATCTTGGCACCAGTATGTTGCAGAGCTTTCTTCTACTGTTGTCCTCAACCCTGGGAAAGCTGTTCATGGTGTTGCTGAGCGAAGATTCGGAAGTGGCCGTATTCCTGTCTGTCGTTCTTAAGTCACACCTGCAATCTAGGAGTTAGGAATCCTAGATACTTCCATGATAGGTAGGTGGTAGGTGATTGCAAGACACTGCATTTGAAGAACAAATCCAAGATAGTAAGCTAGTCTACAAGTATCTTCTCACTGTCTCCTTTTCTTTCCCTTCATGCTTTACAGTTCCTGCATCATGTTTGCAGAAGCTTACTCAAGAAATGTTGTAGGCTGCTGGGCCTTAAAGCTGGAAGCTGGTTATAAATTCCACGAGTTCCTTGCTCTTACTCCAACCTTCTCCGTGGGTTATTTGCAGAAGTCTTATGCACTCTGGGTGAACTTCAATTACATGTAGTGGGGAAGGGGGGTGTTTTTTTGAATCTTTTTTTTTCTTTTTTTTTTCCTTGAAAAGGAGGGGGGCTTGTCCCATAGCAGACTCTATATACCCTTTATATGCTATGGCAACTTCAGCGTGGTCACCCTTGCAGTTATCAGACCTTCTGAAAACTAATCTTGTACTGCCTTCTTGTCCTAGTTTTTTAGGAAGTATGTTTGTACCTAAGGTATGGGAAATTATTCTGCTGTATGGCAAGTGCTGGAACTATTATTTTAGCCTGACGTTTTACACTTACGGTAATATACAGGAAATGCCAGTTATTGCTTGTGTCTTCTTTTTCTTTTTTCTCCATCAGGGTTCACATGCTCATGTTCATTTAGACAATTGTTTGTTTGTAGATCCTGACAGATTGAATAAATTATACAGCTGCTCTACATTGACTCTGAAGTTCATCTTAGTAAATTAAATCTGTTATAATAATAATTGACAGAACTCTCTGAGTGAACTTGGTTACAGGGCTGTCAGTCTCTCCCATGGCTAGTCTCTTTTCCTTGGTTTGTCACAAGTTATTGGTCAGGGTTGGAACTACTTATTCATGTGTGTGTCAGCGTATTTTTATATCTCTGACTGTACTGGGTACAAGTAATTTTGTTCTAGCAGTTAGCATGCAGTTAGAGGACCTAATCAATCCTTTCCTCACTACAGTGCTGGGCAAATCTGGAAACACCATTGGCCATGACCACTGTATGGAATATTGTCAGAGCGGGTGTTGTCTGTTCTGGCCGTTTGACTTTCTGCCCTCTGTCAGGGAAGCTATCAAAGACATCCACCAGGGAAACCTCCGTTTGTGTTGGCACTGCATGTCAGCAGTCCCTAAAGCACCCTTGCAGAATGAAGTTCTCAAACATGCTTCTTGGCAGATGTTTTGGGTCACAGGCTCCAAGATGTTTGGCTTCCACAGTGCTATTGAATATCACCTGTGGAGGTGAAAAAGCATCCACATTTGTCAGGTTCACCTGATGGGGCAATTTCTCTTCTGGTGAAGGAAAGAGTTAAGTTTGACTATAATGTGGGTATAACTATAAATGAGAAAAGCACAGTTCTGATTTTTGAGATGCATATAGTTTCTGGTTTTTTGAATGTTTCAGATAGGTTTGTTGTTTTTTTTTTTTTTCTTCTCCAAGCAGACTTGCAGGTTTCCAGAACTTAACCAGCATAAAAAAACCCCAAACACCTGAAAAAGCCTTAAGTATTCTTTCTACTGTTTATAATAATCCTTTTATTATTAGATATCATGGCTTATAAATCATACAGCCAGGTACTGACTGTAAACACATCTTACCAAAATCACAGTTTTTGGTTTGTTTTCACAACTTGATTAGAGATCAGCTGTGTGAAGACTACATGTGGCCTATTTAAAAACATGATGAGGAGGGGCAGGGAAAGACTGACATGTTGATAGTGTTTTCTTTTCCACCTTTGTTTTTCCCTTCCACAGCCACTCTCAGTTTTGGGAGAACCTGCTGTGAGGTACCTTTCTTGAAAAGGTTTAGGAGCTTGTTAAGATTTTAAATGCAAGAACTGCAGCCCCAGGCACTAAGCTGACACTGGCCTTGGGCCTCATGATATGTGTTACATAATAGTAGGGGTTTTTTTGTATTTATATGTATTATTTGAACACAATGATAATTCTTTTTCTGCCATCTCTGAAAGGAATGATTGTTATGGAACTGCCCAAAAAACCAAAATTTAACTGTACTCTGTGTAATAAAGCGAGAAGGTGAAGAAGTTGCATGTGTTGAGGAGCCATCTCTTGTGAAAGTGCCATCATGAAGCATGTCAGAGGAGTGGTGCTCTGGCTGTAGGCAGAGAATTTGATGTGCTCTGAAAAACCTCAAGTGAATCTTGAAAAGTTTGATTTCTGAATAGTGTTTTTATTAACGGAGTTTCTAATAAATAACTCCTTTATTAAGACAAGAAAAGTGAACTAAAGGAGAAGCGTTTCCAACATCCACAGGTGCAGTCTTCTGGATACCTTATATTTAATGGATTTCCTTAAATTCACAGGGTAGGAGATGTTGCAGGACACGTTGAAAATACTTTTAATCTGTGTGTGGCAGTGTTGATTTTGACAGCCAGTCCCTGTCCCTGCCCTAAGATTCTAGATACAGGCTCATGCTTTTGTGCCTTCAGAAAGGGATAGTCTCGCTAAACACCGGGCCTCTGTTTCACATCATTTAGCAGTCTGTGTGTGTTAATGCCAAACACACCCACATGCGTATACGTCACAGTTGGGGCTTCCAGAAGAAATGGAACTGGTACACTGTTCTAGTCCTTTGGGTTTTGGACTAGGAATAACCCAGTCTGTCTGATTTGTTCTTAGTTGTCTTCACTTAGGAAAAAAAAAAAAACCAGGGTGTAATTTATCTGCTGGGGTGAATTAAGGCTTCCTTAGTGAAGAGGTAGTTGAGTTTGCTTTGAGGTGGGCAATAGTATTATATATGTGATTAATTGGTTTTGTGTTCTTTTTGTTTTTGTATCTGTTCAACAAAGACTGTCTCTGTACTACATGAAGGGCAGTTATACTTTCTTTATTCTGCCAAACTCTGCATTGTGGGATATTTCATCTTGTGTACTGTGGAATCTACAGTAAAGTCACATGGAATTCATTTTGATTCTGAAAACTGGAATCAAAATGTCATTTTCATAATTCCTCACCTGCCTCCTTATTTTCTTTTTATTGTTTAGAAAACCATTTTCAAATGAACAGACAAATAAAGAAAACACTGTGATATTCATAATGGTAAATGCAGTTTGGCTTTTAGCAATGCAGTTATTGCCTTGTGCTGCTTCATTCTTCAAGTTCCACACTATTCTGCTTGGCTTCTGCGGTAGATTCATTTCCTTCGCCAACCTACATTGCCACTGAGGAGGAAGAGGTAGAGATAATGAACTGATGTCATAAGATCACTTCTTCAACCAGCTTCACTCAGTGCAGCACTGTTTTAAAACTTTGCAAAAGTACCATGGGAATGTTCGTTCAATGTTTTTAAGGATTTCCTGTTTTAAGAAAAACTAATGACAATTATCTATTTCCAAATGAAAATTTTATTTTAAATGTTAAGGGAAGCGGTGAGATAGACAGGACTTTTTTTTCCGTCATAGCCCTGAAACAAACTGGAAAATAGGAATCTGAATTGGATCCATAGTTTCATCAAACAGCTTTAAACATCTTAATTTATAAAAAACCTAAACTGAAACAAACCCTAAAAAACTTTGCTGTATGATTTCCAAGGGGAAAAGAGCAGCCTGGAAAAAAATAGCACTCTGAAATGGGAAAGGGAGAGGGTGAGCTATAACTAGAAAGAAAGAGTTGAAACGCCATTTGGTAGGTCCTGACTTGTTAAAAAGGGGAAACTTTTGGAAGGTTGGCAGGGCATGCATCAAAAGAAGTAACTCTTGGTTATTCTACTCATTTTCACTGTTGTGTTTACTGTGGGGTGGTTTACGTGAAGCAGATGGGAGGTGTGTTTGTGGGGTTGGACTAGAGGATCTCCAGAGGCCCCTTGACCCCTGCCATTCCGTGTTCACTGCTGGATGTTGAGTTACTGGGGCAGCATTCCAAGGCAGGCTGAGTCCTTCCGGCAGCTTTGCTACCAAGCTGTTCTTGCTTATCCCACTGCTGACATATGCTTCATTGCCCTGTTGTCGGTGCCTGTCTTATCTCTGTGAGCCTGTTTAGCTATAACTGAATTAGATTATAAACTCTTGGGTTTTTTTCCAGATGGTTTTTTATCAGCTTAGGAAGCTTGAGCTGGCTGGCTGAATGTTGGAGCTGGTGCGCAGAAGACGTGGGACTGCCTGACTGGCAGTGGGAGAGAACGAGCTGCTGCTTTCAGTAACAGTGAGCTGTTAAATGAGCTCATCGGCAAAACCTCTCCCTTAGAGATTAACTTGCTGATGGGAAAAAAAGGGAGTGAACTGTGTAAACAGAGAATTTTACTCTTCAGTATAAATCAATATAAATGTTGACAAGAGTTGAGTAGTAAGAAAGAGTTCATTCATGAAAAATTATGTCAAAGCCAAAAGAGTGTCTCGGATTTTCAAATTCTCTCAACTTTAACTGGAACTGGAAACAGACTTTAAGTAATATTTGTTTTATGGTCATACTGATAAATCCTAGGCTTTCCAACACTGAGATTTAAAAGAAAAATCAAAACACTGAAGCAGATGCTTGAGCTTAACATAAAAGCTGCATCTTTCTATGATATAGTTTTGCCTCCAGTTGACAATTTAAAGAGAAACGAAGTCTTTTGGACTTGCCTAGAAGTGTCTGTATCTAGCCTTTTAAATTTACCACTGTAATCCAAAAGCAAATGCTGAAATCCAAGAGGTTACAATGCAGTCTTACAGTTAATTATTGAGTGAGGGAAGGAGGAAAGTTTACAGGATTAAACCATCCTAAAATTGTGAAATATAGGATTTGTGCATGTCTGTAAATATTTGTTGTGGCATTTAAAATTTTAGAGTACATGGTGGAAGTTAGGCATCTGCAACTGACTTCAGCTTGATAAATAATAGTTTATGCATTATACCTAATGCATTCTGCAACATCTGAAGCATGTGTATTAGTTACTTGGGTAGCTGTATACTCTTAAAAATCAGATTTATAGACATTTTGGTTTAGCATGGAATTTGTATCCATTCTAGTTTCAGTGCAATAATTACAGTAGCTTAATTTTAATGAAAGTAGGCAGTATCTTTTATTCTTTGTTTCCATGGTGCCAGTTCTTGAGGTGGACATGTAATAGTAAAGAGGATGTTAATATTTTCAGGCTCTTGTAGCCAAAACAGCATTCAGAAAAACAATGAAAAAGGTTGCGTAGCATGCATTTAAAGGGTTAAAGGGAGGGGAAAAAAAGGTAGACTATTGCTAAATTAGTATGGGATGAATTCCTAGTCCATGTCAGTTTAAGTTAATTTGCTTTCAGCTATGAATGGTTGGAAGGAGGCTACCCAAGTTAGAGAGTAGGCTACCATATTTCCCATGCAGTGCATTTCTTGCAGCGTAGGAAAGTGCTTGGCCATAACGTGAACTGATAAAGATCTGATTACTCCATGGTGTCACTGAAATGAAACCTCTTGCACCAGTCAATTGGATACCTAGGTTGTTTTTTTTATTATTATTTACTGTGCTTTGAGATGGTTATTGTTTGATCTCCAAAACAAGATGGCTTGTTTATTTTAAAAATAAGCTATTTTTCTCTATTCAATAGACTAAGAAATACTTTTACTTGAGTAATTTGCTAAGCTTTTAGAAATAGGAATTGATGAATTTTTGTAACTTGCAACACAAAAAAAATGTTGAAAATCTAAACTCTGAAATGCTGGCTTATAGTTCAGCTATACGCATGGCTAAAAGCAGTGCAACATGTTTTGCTTTGTGGGCTGTTAAACACAGACTTATGCCCTGTTAGCCTCCTACTTCTGACATATTTTTAATCAGAAAGTTTAATTTATTGAAATTACTGAGTCTCCTATTTGTAATTTATCATTAAATTTAAAAGCTAAGGAGACAAATTGGTTTGATGCTGGAGCATTTATCGTAGAAAGATGCTGTGTGGTTGATGTTAGGGAGTAGGATAGCATCTTCATGCTGAGTTCTCTCTTTTAATTTCAGTTGTGCTGTAATATGTGAGTGAAGTGAATTGTGAATTGCTTGTGAGTGAATTTACATTACAGACCTATACTGTTAAACGAGTGCTGCTGTGCATTTCAGGTAATTTGTTGTTGTTGTTGTTTATGACCAGTCTAAGAGTTGTGTTAGTTTTAGACATTATGTCTTGAGTCCCTGTTTGGTCATAAGCATTGCACAGCTCTATGGATGCAAAACTAGAGAGAGATAGCAGTGAAGGGTTGGACTGATCAGCTTTGAGAAAGATTAGTATGAAAAGAGTATACATTTGTTCACACTTCTTCAGCAATTTCAAATTACTTTGTGTGTCTGAGCATTCCCTCTGAAGTTAATGGGGTTCATCACAGCTTGTCTGCTCAATTTATTACAATTAAGGTTTCCTCTCCACCAATTAGGTACATGGGAGTAGTCACACAAACCTGCTTTTCACAGGGACTGTTGCCTCTGTAGCGTGAGTCTTGCAGTGCTGAGTAAAGAGCTGAAAGCTCTTTTGGTGTGTTCCATCCAATTGCTTGTTTTGTGTCTCTGCCAGTGCATTCTTACTTCTTACAGTGATGTCTGATTCAGCAAATGCTGTTAATAGAAGTTCTGTGTAAAGTTTATTGGGATTTATAGATTTATAAGTGTAAATTTGAAAGTGTCCTTAACTAGTTATGGATATGGGATGTTTGTTGACTTTGGTACAGAAATGTCAGATTTTTTTTTTTTTAAAGAAACACTGGCTTTTTATTTTTACACATTTTTATACCTCTTCTATTGCACATCTTCTGCTGAATAGCACCTTTTCACCTCCTGTTGCCTCTTCTGCTTTCTGCTTTATTCTTTTCAGTATTTTCAAGCTCAAATTCTCCATCTCAAGATTCTTAATGAGGAGTCTGTGTTGTGATTTATCTTGTGAGCAGAGTTGTAGAAGGCAATTAGAAGAAGCAAAACCAAAATGACCACATCTGTCTCTTGATATGTTGTCCTGGACACTTTTCTGTTTCTTTAGCATTTTTAGTTAAATATTTGATAAAATTATGTGTGTCACAAGTTGTTTATAGATGTGACTGTTTTGTGGACCAACAGTGCTGAGGAACAGCAGGTTTAGTTGTGCTTCCTAATGGCTCTCTTTGGCTTAAACCCCCCTTGTCTCTTTGGCCTGGAACAGAGAAGCTGGAAGCTGCTCTGTGTGGAAAGGAGTGGAGCTCTGCCTGCCTGTGGCCACACTGGTGCCACTGGTGCCCCTGTTTCATTGAGGTTCTCGCCTTTCAGTAGTAGCTCCGGAGTATTTGCTTGGTCTCAGCTGCAGACATCTTCCTTCAGGCTTTGTGTCCAGCAAAGCATGTATACCCCCTCACATTAGAACCATATGGAGGGCAGCCCAAAGGCCTGTCTGGCCTGTTCTTATTTCACACAAGCTTTACATTTTCCTTAAATGGAGCAAAACCTCCTGTAAATAACTGACAGTTCTGAAATGTAGGCTCCTGAAGGAATTAGAACCTGACTTCAGTTGTCTTGATATGGCAGTCAGGGGTGTGTGCATGTGTGTGTGTACACACACATCAAAATATAGCCCTCTTGTACTGGTTTCTGTATACATACCTGTGTGTGTATCTTTTTCTTAAAGATATGGACGTTGGTAGTTGGTTACCTGCTGGTGGTTTCATTCAAGTGGAATATAAGCACTGAGCGTTACTTAAAAGCAATCTCTGTCCCTGTCTGGATTATGCTGCTCTTTCACTTAGGTGAGTAACAAGAAGTTATTATTCTAATGTGTCTCCTGGGATTCTGTTGTCTTGCAAACAAAGCTTGCTCTTCCACTGAATCTTCACAGTGGAGTCTTGGCTGAGGTGCAGGCTGAGGTGCAGGCTGAGGTGCAGGCTGTTTGCTCTGCTCCGTAATTCTGGCCGCATGTGGCTGGCGGGGAGCGGCGGAGTGGGGAATGGGAAGGCATCAAGGTGCTGAACAGCGTGTCTTCCACTCCTCCTGCCCAGCTGGTACTTCCCATGGTTTTCCCTTGTATTGGCTCCCAGACCTGGTGCTGACTCCCTGACATTGGGAAAGGGCTGGGGCCACGTGTGAGTGGATTTAGACTTTCACTTGTGATGATTTTTAATATTATTATTTTCTGGAGAGCCTGCCATTAACTAAGGCTGAAACTGTAAAATGCATTTAATAGTTGAGAGAAGAGAAAACAATTATATCAGTAGTCAACAAGTATGTAAATACAGTGTCAATGGTATCAAATAAATTTGCCAGTAATCTGTTTAACAATCTGTTAATACAAACATAAGGTTATAGTAATCTATTAGTATTAGATTTATTTTACATATTTAGTATGACAAATTATCAGATTATATTATCATATCGGGGTTTATGATGGAAATATAATGTAAATAATAGAAAACTCATGATGGAAAGTTTCACAGCTTACTTCATGATTCACTTTGCTTCCGCAGCAGGTTTTGGGGGTTGTTCTGATCACGTGGGGACACTTCCCTGAGGTTTTAAGCTACACATAATGGCTTTGCATTTGCTTACATTTTGACAGTTTTATGTTTGCTGGAAGTACTAGCTGAAAAGCCAAAATCCAAGAAGGCACTGCTTGATGCCACTCTATGGAGATCTGACATAAATACAGAATTTTAGGGGCAACCTGATTTGCTTCTGATATCTAAAATATTTTTATTTTCTATTTATTTTCATATAATTTTGCATGTTGTTTTTAAAATTGTTCCCTATGCCATCATAATTTAAAGTTGCTCAAGTTAGCAATGGTAACAATTTAGTTTATTCATTGAGGAACTTGTTCACCTGTTTTTTCTGTTCTTACTTGCCATGAATGTAGAAAACTTGTTTACTTTATGAAACTTCTCTAGTTTCTACCCAGATTGTTCTTGGTTGATGTGGTGCCTTTCTTGGTTTTGCTAAATGTAAAGATTTTAATGGCATAATTTTTCTTGTAATAAATAAATAAAATCCCTGTATCTTTCAGCTTCTGTGGCAGGTTCCTGGAGAATTCCTGTGTTTCTGGTTATAGTTGTTCTGATGACTGTAGGCATGTTGCACGAACAGCAGAATGGAAAAGAGTCTTCTGGTAAGGAGCGAGCCACTATTTTATTGTTGGAGGCAAAAGGTCTGTAAGTGACAGACTTCAGAGTAGCGATGCTTGGTATCAAGGCCGATTGCCTAAGTTTACAGAATCCTGTATGTAGTTTCAAGCATAAAGCAAGCCCAGAAAGTTTGAAACCAGAGGCTGATTTTGAAGAAATGAGAAGTATGGGTTTTGTAGCTCTTATAATACTGAGTATGAGAGAAGCTGAGACAGCTCCAGCCAAGTTTCTTATATCCAGTCATTCATTTTTAAAATAGCAGTTTCTTAAAGAAACTGTGGTTTGTGTTTAGACTTTGGGAAAAATAGGTTTTGTCTGTTGTCAGTCAATTTTGTATAAAAGCAAATGTCAGGTGTTCTTTTCCAGTACTAGCTGTAACTAGTAACTAGTACTGTTTTGGTGAACTTTTTTCCTGTCTTGCTGTTCTATTTTTTTTTTAAAGTTGTTGTAATCTTGGTTAGTAAAATTGATTGTCTGGCATAGAGATTTTTTAGATTACTCAGGCTGCCAGCAACTGCAAATCACCTGTTTGGTAGCGGTTTGTTAGCAGGGAAGATACTCAGCAAGTAACTGGGTTTATGTTTTGGCTCCAGATGTACAGTGGTACTAAAATTAACAGCACTCATTCTTGTTGGATCATCCTGAACTACGCACAGTACATATTAAAAACTATCAGTGCCTGTCCACATAACTTCTGTTGCTTGATAGCTTAGGTGGATATTGAGCAACAAATAAAACGTTTTAAGACTTAAGCTTTTCTTTATTTACATACACATATATATTTTGCAGGGGCAGAGCTTCCTGGTCAGATGATTTCCATTGCTGCGTCAACAATTGCCATGGCAATTTCAATGACAGAAGATGAGTCCAATAATGAACGTTCCACACAACCCTCAGGTGACTGAATACTCTGTAAGAAAACATTTGAACGTTTGCTCTAAAGACATGAAATTGGAGGGAATTGAGAACAAATTTCAAAAATAGTCCCCCTCTTCTTCATCCTGTCCAAAATAGCACTTATACTTAACTCGTGAAATGAATTTATCTGTGTTAAGAAGGCAATAATATAAAAGCTATCTTTTAGAATTTTTTTTTTTTTAGAATGTGTCGCGACGGAGGGAAAATCCAGACACTCAAAATGCGATGATCAGCAGATTTCAGCAGGCTTCCGTTTATTGATTACATATATGCTCCTTATATACAGCAGTTAATTAAGCTTATGCATATTCTCAAAAACCCACACTGATTGGCTCATTAGTTTTCCTGGGAACTTTCTCTTTGTTATAACAGGTGGTGTTGCTCTGTTCAGGTCCAAGGACGTCAACAGGATACTCCTCACTTTATGGTTATCAGCTCCCAGCTACTCCCTTCTATTTTCTCAGCTTAGTTAAGGTTGTTTGTCTGAAGTTCTCAAGAGAAAGTAAGCATCTTGGAGACTTCACTTATGTCAAGGGCCTAAGGTGGCTTACTGCAGCCTGAGCCATTTCAATACCCTTGCTGCTTCTGCTAAAAGCCCCTGATTGTACAATATCTCTTTAGTGATCTACAACAAGAATGAGGGAGTATTTTTTTCCTATTCTTCATTATTAATTTTTTTTATGTTCCCTAGCCACCTTTTAATTTGTTGGCAGTTATAAGGTATAACCGGATTTCTGGACCAGCTACAGACAGACTGGAATAATTTTTGTGTACATCACAAAAATTATCCAGTGTACAATACAGTGTATTTTGTGTACAAAAAGACCTTTGTTCTCTGTTTAAGTATGGCATGCTCAAAGTCTTTCCTGTAGTGAGTTTACTTGAAACTGTAGCTTGCATCACGATGCTTTCACTTGCAGTAACACAAATAGAAATCTGTAAGAAATGGCTTGAAAGAGTTGGAAATAAGGTGTTTAGATATCCATCACTGGTTTTGAACCTTACCATCATTTTTGCAGGTAGGCCTTTGATGGAATGTGATACTAGAAAACGAAGCTATTACAGAGATCTCTGGAAATAGAAAGCTTTCATCCATTTCCCACAAGTAGACAAAACAGGTCATTCCACTTGACAGAATGTGAACTTCCAAAACCTCAGTTTGAAATTGGCTGTGTCTGAGTCCTCTACCTCAAGACCGTATGTTCTTAATATTGTCTGTAATGTGTAAATTGTGCTTCAGAGGAGGAAACATTGTTATTGTGCAGGAAAGAGTGCTTTGATCGTGGTGTGGCTTTAAAAACTTCTATCTAAAGGCTACCATTTGTGAAACTAGAAAGTTACTTCAGCCAGGAGCTGAAATGGTGTAGAACAAGCTTTTAGAAATTTTTTGATGAAATGTAAGCACACTTCCTGATTTTAAATATGCCAATATAGTCTGTAGTTGAAACCATCCTTCATTTTTAAATATAAAAAGGCCAGCTTTTGACAACTTATGCTTATAGAGGACCCTATAGATGTTACGTCCTGAAATTTAAGATGGAGCATCATGGTGACAGTTTTATTATACTGCTGTCTCTAATCTTCAGTTTTGGAAATAAGATTTGGTTTTAGTTGGATTTTGAACATCTGGTCAAGCAACAGGCTCCCACAAATGTGCTATGTAAGTGATTGTGTTCTTGTTGCCTTTTTTTTTTTTAACTTACACACCTCTTTTTTTTTTTTTTTTTTCTTCTCTTAAGACAAGTATTTTTCTGTTTTCAAGTTGCAGCCTCTCTTGGCCAAAAGAAAACTACAGCAGTTTTATAAAGGTGTCTTTTATAGTAAACTTTTTTTGATGTGTTTTCTTGAGACAGATAACCAAATGGTTTGTCTTGCAAATTCTGTTGTTTTTCTTCACAGCAGTGAAGTTTGGAGTTTCCTGTTTACTCCTAACAATAGTTCAAATAATTTTCCAACAATCTGTTGGAGATTATTATTCTATTCTGTGATATGTGTTAAGCATCCTCTTAATCATCTCTGGTTTGAATCTTGTGTGTGAATGGTGAGGAAACATTGTTCTTGTACAGCAAAAGGTTTGACCTGCAGGGTTAAGAAACTGCAAATCTTTTGGTTTTTCTCTGTGGTGATTTTTTGGATGTTTTGCCATCTTGCTTGGGAACTTGTGATGTAACACATTTCTATTTTATGAGAAGTGTAAGATTTTGAAAGTTTTCACATCTTCAGCCAGGTGGATAGCAGACTTCAGGAGGTCTTCCTTATATCTGTGCTAAATATGTCAGTGATTGTTAAGGTTGATTAATTGTCTGTAGCAGTAACAATGCTTATACTGTATTAAATCAATTATAGAACAATCAGTTCTTCATGTTTTTACTGTTCTCCTTGCTCTTAAATTTGTTAATGAAAAAAATAGGAGGGGAAACAAGCTGTAGTGATTGTAGAGGTTTTTCTGAATGCTCATGTTTTTCTTTATTTTTTGTTGAATACTGATATTTAGTGTGGGTGGTGAGGAGTTCAGTGATGCCAGTGCAGGTAGTCTAACTTGTCCTTCCTGATGTCCCTAGGAATTTCTGAAGTATTCAGCAAATGAGAAGTCTACAACTTCAGAAGGAGATATCACTGCAATAATTGTTAGCTGCCTTGTAGGCAAGATTCTGTTATCTTGTTGGCTTTGAATAGAATAGGTAACGAAATCCATAAATGTAGTCATCCCTCTTACGCTCCCTTCCCTGCCCCACCTTTGTTTTCTTAAAAAAACCCCTAAAATACCTTTTTCTCTTGAAATTAGAGAAAGATGTGGTTATTCATGAAGGGGTACCTTCATCCTGGTGTTCTGAAAGACTTTTTAATTAATAATAATAAAGTCACTGTTCCATGAAACTCTGAAGATTTTATTCTGATACCCTGCTCCACAGAGATACAGACACTTTCCTTCCTCTTTATGCTGCTGTTCCCTTTATGTTTATTTAGTGAAGAGGAGGACAATAATTCAAAATGCTATACCAGCAAGAAGTTGACATGACAGAGAACATACTGTGTAAAGAAAAGAACGTGTCTTAAGACAGCCTGGGAAATTGACTACTTTCGTTGTTTTTATTATATTCAAATAATATCCATACATTCTGATTTTGCTAGAATTCTTTACTGGTGTTATGTTAGCCATTTGGGAAAGACTGGAATTCTTTCGTTAGTTAGAAGATAGAAAGGTGTTTTTCAGGTTTCATCTCTAAAAGTATGAAGCACACTAAAGGGGATTTTACAGAACCTGAAGTTAGCTCTAAATCAATATTCTGAGGCATGAGTGCCTTCATTTACAGAGCATATGCAGAGCATATCTTGCCAACAAAATGTGACTTTCTCCATTTGCAAAGTGTGGTGGGTTTTTTGGGTGGATCAGCTTTGTGCACTGACTTACGGTGCAGAATGGTAATTCTGATGCTAAGGAGTCGGTGTGTTTGTCGTGGGGAGAATACTGCGTCATTGGCAGTGCCAGTTTAGTTTGGCTTAAAGTGCTGTGGAACTGCATTCTGAAAAAGCTTTCTTGTCTTGGGGTCTCCTAGGAGTTTTTAGTCTTTTTTTTTTTTTTTTTTTAAATTAAATTCTTATTTTCCCTGTCAGCTCTTTCCCATCGGTGTTTCGCATTCTGTGTACAGTCTGCTTAAGTTAATGTGGAAACTGTAAGAGAATGAGGCAATTTAATTCATACTACTCTTAACATTACTGTTGATGTTATTTAATTAAGGTTTTCTTAATTGCAAAAATCTGTTGATCAAATTTCTCATGACCAAAAGAAGGACTATTCTTTTTTCTTCCATAAAAGTGACTCTGCTAAGGGCCTCTGGGGCAAAAAATGTCAAATTATTTTAATCTTGAGGCATAGACTTCAGCATATTATATATGTTTGTTTTTTCTGTTTTTGCTTTAGCATTTTCTTCCCTCTGATAAATGTGTTTTTACTTGTTGTCATGTGACTTATGTTTATTAAATTAATTTTGGAGCAAAAAAGGTAGAATCACAGAAAGGTTTGGGTTGGAAGGGACCTTTAAAGCTCAGCAAGTCCAAACCCCCTGCAGAGAGCAGGGGCATCTTCAATTAGATCAGGTTGCTCAGAGCCCCATCCAGCCTGACCTTGAATATTTCCAGGGGTGGGGCATCTGCCACCTCTCTGGGCAACCTGTGCCAGTGTTTTACCACCCTCATTGTAAAAAAATTCTT
Source organism: Caprimulgus europaeus (assembly GCA_907165065.1). The sequence goes on from OU015525.1 coordinate 69,573,417, forward strand.
CCTTGTATCTGGTCTGAATCTACCCTCTTTTAATTTAAACCCATTACCCCTTGTCCTATGCTACAGGCTTTGCTAAAAAGTCTGTCCCCAGTAAAATCAAAAGTGTTGAGTTGAATTGTTAAGGGAGAATTCTTAATTATGGATATATGCTTTCAAATTTGTGTTCCTTTAGTGTATCATAAGCTGGATCCACTTGTTTCTATTGGTACTCTTTTGCTTTGTTAAAAATAGACTGAGAAGTACAGAGGAACGATAGACCCTATTTCTTATGACAAAACCACTTTGTATATATCTTTTTAGGAAAACTTCTATTTACTGGTAACTTTCTCTCCCCTTATAAAAAATTAACTCATGTCTTTTTCTCCAAAGTGTAGTTTGTGTATGATAAGGTTGGCCTTCAGCCCTTTGAGACATGAACTGATTTGCCAAGAAGCACTCCACATGAAGCTTCTGCTGTTTTTAGCTGCTGGCAGGGTTTCTTCTTTCAGATTGCATGCTGCAATTCCTTTGGGAATGTTCTGAAGTTCCACCAAATGTGTTATTGTCAACCAGCTGATGTTTCTGTCGTCATCCCGGTGTCTTATCAATTGGGAGAATCAATAGATCTGCGTTACTGTATTAGTGTGGTGGGGAAGTGTTTATAAGCTCTAAAAATAGTTCCCCTTGCTCATAGAACAGCAGTGCAGATTTCTACAACAAAAGAAGAGTGTTCATCCAATGTGTGAGGCTGTGGAATTTGTCACTTACCACTACTGTACACGTATGACAAATCTGTCTTGCCTTTTTGTACATTCTAGTTGTCATGCTTTAGGCTAGGAATGGCCTCAATGACACATTGCAGCTAAAACTGCATGGGTGGAACATGAGTTGTTTGACTGATATGCATGTAGAACATTGTAATACAGTTTTTATAGCAGTTTTTCTTCATGGGAGGAAAGTGGTTGGTGTTGGTGTGACACAAGCCTGGTGGCAGAGTTGTGTTCATTGATTACCTGCTGCAGTATGTACAACTATAACAAGTTGCCTTTTGTTCTTCAGCATAGAGTAACTTTTCAGATTTTCTTGTGTGTGCATTCTTCCACCGTGGCTGCAAAGTTTCTCAAGTATATGGTGTGTGGGAAGTGTGTGCATTTCGCCACCAGCATGAGGCTTCAGTAAAAGTTAATACCGGTGTTCATTAATGTGAAAATTTCTACTTCTTTGTTTGCATTTGTTTGTTTTAGGAGCAACAGAATGTGATCAACCTCCGCATGCTTCATCATCTTTCTCCTCCTCTTCATCCTCTTCTGGGAGCAGACAAAGACCTGAGATTGGATCTTTTCTTAGAAAAAAGAAAACTAGTGATATTTACTTTGTTACACTTGTGTGGGCCATTGTCATTGTCCAGATCTGGCTAAATTTTTGGATTGTGCAGCTATTGCCGGTGCCTTTTGCAGGTAATAATAGAATTATTAGAAATGTATGTTAAATGATGACTTTGGATAGCCTTAGGCTTTGTGTTAAATAAAATAGAAGGTAAGGCTTGTATAAATTTTAATTTAAAACTTTTTAAAGGTTTTTTTGTTAGGACAGGAACTTGTCCAGCTACAGGAATTGTAGCTTCAAATGGGAAGAGTGGTGTGCACTGCGTGTTACCTTGTAGTGGAGAGCTCTGTAACAAATTGCTTTGTCTGTTGACTGTTGCAGTTATCTGGAATAATTTAGTGACAACCTTTCATTGTAACAATACTTTTAGTTTAGAGTAATTTGTTTTCCTTCCTCTTGATGTCTTGTCTTTCATGTTTTTGCACGTATAGAAAAATAATTTTCTAGCTGTTACTCAGTACTGAAGTACAGCTCATGCTAACTTTTAGTTTCCATTAAAAATGGGTTGCTAGGCTCTGTGGACAAGTCGCAAGATAAATTTGATTCTAATTCTAGCTCTGAGGTTAATTAGCTTTGTTGCTTCACATCTACATGCATCTGTTCTCTTATAAATCAATCAGGAATGGAATAGTTATGATAGCTATCTAAAGAGGTTATTTTAAAAATGAATGCCACTTTTTCCAATATTCTTTTGGGGGGTCAGTAGGGAAGATAGGAACTCTGAAAATATGCATGAGCTACTATGGATCTGAAGATATTTCCTACCGTCCCCCTTCTGTAAACAAAGTGAATTTCCTAATTTGCTTGGATTTTCTCTAAACTTCAGTTAAAATGCTAATTTTCAGCATTTTAAAATGTATCTACCACTTAAATGTAGCTATTTTCCCTTTTACCAACTGTGGTGGGTTGGCCCCAGCTGGCAGCCGGGTACCCACAGAGCCACTCACTCTTTTCATGTCTTCCAGAGTGGGCTCGTCCATGGGGAGGTACTGGCTCAGGTGTCTCCTCATCTCTAGACCACAGTCCTTCCAAGAAGTGTACCTGCTCCGGCATGGCTCCGCCACAGGCCACGGTCCCTCCCAGTGGTGTGCCTGCTCCACCGTGGGGCACTTCTGCTCCCCTGGCCTTTTTGTTCCCTCTGTTCCCTCTTCCTCTCTGTTCACTGCTTCTGTCTGTGTTCCCTCCTCTTCTCCCTCTCTAGTGTTTTCTGCCCTTCCCTAGGCAGGTTTTCACAGAGGCACCACACCCATGCGTGATGGGCTCAGCTCGGCCTGTGGTGGGTCCATTGTGGAGCCAGCTGGGACCCACTGTGTCTGGCATAGCACAGCCCCTGGTCTTTCCCCATGGAGGCCACCCCTGCAGTCACCCTGCTACTAAAACCTGGCCATTTACACCCAGTGCACAAAGCTGTTATAAACAGTCCAGTTGTGCATCTGGAAGTCATGACTGTGGGGCCATGCTGATAGATTCGAGGGGCTCTCAACTGGGAGAGTCATGGCAAAAGGAACACATCTGTGTTTGGTGGTGACGCTGTAGCAGCAGCTAAAGGGTGATGTGATTCTTAGGCATATAAGTAGCTATGTACAGGGTCAGAGGAGAGAGGAGTTTGATTTTTTTCATCCCAGTGTAGTTGCTACAGAAGAAACTACCCAGTTGTGGTGTCTGGGTATCATGAGAAATGGTGATAGCAGGTTGGATGTAGCTCATAAAAATGATAAAGGAATTAGAAAATAAATTTTAGACTTACTTGAAGCAGAGCTTATGTGGCTTAATTTATTGAAACGTGAAGGAGTGACTTAACTACTGTTTAGAAGTGCCTACTGAAGTAGGAGGAAAAAATGAATGCAACTGTTTTGCAGTTAGGCAGACAGCAATGACTGGTTTTAAGCTTGAGGCAGTCAAACCTAGATTAAGGTACACATCTATACCTGAAATGGATGAATGCTCCTCCTGCCAGTCACTGGGTCTAATTTAGCTACCTGAACAATAAACTCATGCCAGAATAGAAATGAATTTTGAGAATATTTGTGACCTGTTGCCTTAGCAGTGACACTGGGCCATTAAGTGCTTTTTCTTGGCATAAAACTGAGTATAACTAGATGACCAGAAAAACACTATGAAAAGACAGTATAATGATCAACAGACCCAAATGTAGAACAGTGGACCACATTAAGTGTCAGAAGGTGAATGATGATAACCTACGTTGTTAAAGCAGAGGTGGTATTACAGATGTTTAGCAGTAGAAGATGGGAAGACGTACACAACTTGCAACTTTTCAAGTTTAAGGAAACTAATACCTTTAAGCACTTGTGAGACTTTAAGGAGAATGCTTCTAGTATGTAACCCCCACCCAAAACAAACAAAAAAACCCCAAACCAACACTCCTAAAACCTTATATAGAAAAGTGTTAATTTCACTACAGTTCCTTATACTGGTAGATAGGACTTACATGAAGTACCATTTAGATTATTAGAAGTATATTGATACTATTAACATTTTTCCTTGAATGCATTTGTAGTTCAGTAGAATAGGATGCTCTTTTAAAATTGCTTAACATAAGGGGTGGAAAAATTATACCATAATTATACCATAAAATGAAAAATGACTTTTGGATTTAAAAGCTAAGCATTAAACCAAGTTGTGGAACACTGTAGCATTTTTTTCAGTGAGCTTGAGAATCCTGTTATTGTTTCTTTTTAAGATCTTTGATTTATTTTCTTGCTTGTTCTGTTGCATCCTTTTTTTTAGTTTTATTTTTGTCTTTGGGTCTTTTCTTCACAGCTTTCTAATAAAACCCCTTTTTTAGCTTTTTCTCTCTTGTTTCATTTTAAGCTAATGTAATTACAGCTGTGTGATTGACTGTAGGGCCCCTTGGCATCACCTTTGCAATAAGTGTACACTACACTTGCTTTTAAATAATAGCAGAAGTCTAGAATGCTGTTTCAGGTATGTTGTTCACCTTGTAAAATGTAAGATGCAAGCTTGCCCCGTTTTGCTGAGCAGCAGTTTGTGTATTTGCCATGAGTTGCATTTCATCTCATACAAAACTTCAGCTGGCAAGTTAGATGCTGGCCCACGCACAGTGTGGTCTTTAGTAGAAATATTCTTGGATGATTCTATTTCTTCAAGAGACTAAATCCCGTGTTTACCACGTGGTGGTGCTAGAAGGTAAGTAAACCAAATGTCGGCAAATTGTTGAATGAGCTCTCCGCGCACAAGAACGTCAACTATGACAAGAGTGGCTTACAGATAATAGGATCTTGTGGAACTTTGATAAATACCCTATGGATATTAAAAGTTAACCTTTTCGGCTATATATGTCATTTTACATGTCTCCAAGTAGAAGTGTGATGTGAATTTTTGAGGACGAGGGAATTATTGTGGTGTTGATGTATGGCAATAAGTAACGAATATAGTTTGGAGAATAGTCTTTCATAATAAAAAAAAGCTTTATTAAAAGTAAAACCGAATTGTAATGATGGGGAATCCGGTATCATGTGTTGCTATAAATCCGATACTAGTGCTGCTAGTGTTTTCAGACAGTCATTTACTGTGTAAGTAGGGTTTTTAACACCAACTGTAACTTTTGATTTAGATGTGACATTCACTGTTACTACATTCCAGTTTAAAAAAAAAAATAGGGGGAAATTAGGAGACTTGTGTGATTCCATTGCCGAATAGTTTACCTTGTTTTCCTTTAAAACCATAGTTTTCAGTATTTGAGGATGTATAGTTTTGTTTAGAGGTTTATGTAGCAGTAGTTCATGGCAGGACTGGGTTGTGAGACCTCCCAGTTTGTTATTGCTGCATATAATAACTATGATTCTTTAAGCTGATATATCTTGCAATGATGTTTTTGTGAAATCTCTAATACTTTCTTTCTTTTTTGTGGTTTCAGTTTGGGCTCTTAAAAAACTCGTGGTTCATTTTGGAGTTTTGAACTTCATGGCAAACCATTGCAAAAGTTGGTGGCAACTTGTTGAGAATTTTGTGAAGGAACGTCAGGAAGCTCTTGCTCCATGGCCCATCAGAGGGCTTGGAAGAGTTATGCTGAAGCTTGACAGTAAGGTATTTCTGCGTATTCCTTTAAGCAACCTGAAAGTTTGTTTTATTCTCTGTTCACTGTATGCTGAGATGCTTTAATTCTAAAATAAATGTCTGTCACTAATGGACATGTCTCTCATGTAAATCTGTATCTGTTTTATGATGTATTTTAAACCATGTCTCTTCTGTCACTGTTCACTCTTAAGTACACATTTAAACTTTGTTAAATGGTTACATGCAAAGCTTGACAGAAGTAACTTTTTCAAAATGTTGAGTTAGCTTTAGAAGATTTGTTGTCTGAGTAAGACAAACTTCTCATGGTTGAGTCACCTTACCTGATACAAAGATTTTAAAGTTAAACTTAATGAGCTTTAATCTGAAGGATGAGATGTTCCTACTTCTGTTGTGAAAACTTGATTTAAAAAGCAACCCATTTTGTTCTGTAAGTAGGGCCTGAGCTAGTTTGAACTTATTTATGCTGTGTGGAAGTATAGTTGTTGAACACAGTAGCATCATGGTACAGAAGGGAGGTTTCCCTCTGTAAGAGAAGAAATATGTGAGATAAGGTATTTGGGAAATGCCGTAGAGTAAGACTTCTGTGCTCCCCTCCCTTCTCCCCCTCACAATGTGCCCACATTTGCATTGCAAATTGCAGTTTGGGAAGCTCCATGAAATTTATGAAAGCTCCTCCATTCAATAAGTTTTGACATAAGATGATAGAATATTTTGTTTGTAATAGCCATGCCAGTATGTGAGAATGTGCTTTCTGTAACTTGTTGAAGTACTGTCGGCCTTAGAAAAAGCAGTTACCTCGGAGTTTCTGTAACCGAAGAGCTGAACCCTACATGTACATTTATCAGAGCATCTGTACCTTGTCAGATCCATCTGCAGTTTATAGCTCTGAATTCCTGTAGGAAGGGGAAGCACTTAAGCCCAGAACTAATGGGTAAATACATGTCAAAGGTCAACAAAAGTGTTGAAATGGCTGTAGGAAATAAGAAACAATTTCACAAAGTTCATTGAGGAAGAATTTGAAAGAGGAAAACCCTTTCAGAATTCAGTTATGAACAAAATAAAGGGGGTTTCCAAAGGTAATGGGAAGTATTAACATGTTATACAAAGCTTTTCATTAAAAACTTTTGTTTTGTTATTAAGAAGTTTCCCTAGACACAGTATCATATGTATTGTGTTTCGTGAGTTGTCAAGTTTAGTATCCTTGTATTTCATAACTGTATGATATAGTATCCTTCCTAATTCCCTAAGTCTTCCCTTCTTAAAGAAGGTAGGAGTTTTGTCATAATTTGCAGCAGAACTTCCCACTCTTCAGCTTAAATCTATTTAAGGTCAGTTTATATTCATGTTATGCTTGCCTAAGCAAAAGAACAGTGTTGGCCCAATTCATTTCTACATCTCCTTTCTCTCTTCCATTTTTTAGATGACTGTCATATTCAGTCTGTGCTGTGTGTATTAAAGCAATTCAAGCGCTTCTAGCCCTTGTAAGAAAGACACTTGATACTCTACATAATTCTGTTGTCCTCGTTTGTGCCTATTCTAATTACAGTTCACCTGGCTTTATCATGGGGGTCAGGAATTATATGTGGTCTTCCAGTGCTTGTCACACTAATGCTGTCATATCTTTTAAGTTCTACGGGTTGTGCTTACTCTGTGCATTGTAGGATCATGGATGCATCTTATCTCTGAGACTTTGGGAAGCAATGTCATAGGATATTGGCAATTGTGATTTTTGTGAGGGCAGGGAAAGGAGTGGAATAAGAATGACATCCTTGCAAGTTTTTTTAGAAAGGATGCATGAGCTTTATAAAAATTGGCTTACTATTTTGGCTTCAGTAAGTGCTATTGAAGAGGAGGTAAAAATATGCAAACACAAAATAGAAATTAATGGAGTAAAGTGTTAAGAGCTTACCTTTTATGTGTGTATGTGAGAAACCAAGACTGAAGGATCATTTCCTTTGCAATTAGATATTTAATTTTTAAATATTTTATTTGTACTTTATTTTCCTGGGAGCTGAAACTGCATAGTGATTTTTTTTTTTTATTTGTTTTGGTTTTGTTTCTTATATACTGAGTTAATTGGAGGCTGAATGGCAGCATCAGGATGTATTGAGGCTCTTAGCTAAACACAACAAGCCATTACCAAGGTCTGTTTCACACGAGTATCTAGTTGTACTACCTGGTCTTTCCAAAGTGATATGCCCTATTAAATAGTTCCGGCTTTGAGCAAAGGTAGTTGGGATGAGGAAGACATCTTAGAGTGGCATGTCTTTCTCTCTCAAACGAAGTTCAGGAGGCTAGTGTAAGTGTTCTGGAAAATAACCCATTGGGAGAAATTATGGGAGACTACTACTCATGTATGTGAATCTTTGAGCTTTACTGATTATGTCTGTTTCTTAAATAAAAGCAGTAAGAAAAGAACTGTTGTTCTTTACCACTGCTCATCAACCTCTGGTTATCTTGGAAATGCAGGCAAATGGAACTGAAGAAAGGTTCTGATCAAGAAGAAAGAAGAGCATTGCTTTAATTTTCTTTAACAACAGTAGGTGAAGTCCAAAATACGGACTATGGAAATAGGATGTTCTTACTGTATTCTTTAGTCCGTGGTGCTGGTGCATTTGCCCCATGGAGCCAACAGACACAGCAGTTCTGATATTAGGGGCTTCCTGGTGGAAAGAGTAGGGATGATCTGTTGTCATCCATCACGTCATCTTAAAACTTAATAGATATGCTATCATGCATGTTCTTATCAACACTTAAGAACTAATACTTTGCCTTTTTTTTAAAGACTATTGTCTTTTAGTATGGTGATGATAGTTTTATTTTGATGAGAGTTTGCAAGTGAGTTCAGCAACACAGGCCGTTACTCAATGGCATGCAGCAGACTAATTATAATATGCTAGTATTTTGCATGCATGCTTTCTGGTAGACTTCAGTGACTTAAGTAGTTATATGCTTTTTCTAGGTATAGTATTCTAGAATTTTATATATGGAGGACTGTAATAGATTGTTTGGATTTTGCGTAAAGTCAAGCTTTGTTTCTTCTGGTACCAACTTTAGCACATAGTTAAAACAAACACAGAAAATGGGCAGAATCTCTACCAGTGCATATGTTGTTCTAGGAGATACTTCTATAGACGTGTAAGATCTTACATAAGTATTTTTGCAATAAATTACTTGAAAAGTGGCTGTAGCCTTATTAATCTTTGACCTGTGTCGATTACGTTTGTGGAACTACTTAAACATCAGTATTGGCAAAATAGTAGGCAGGTAGAGTCTCCTAGATTTTGTCTTAAAACATTAATAATAATAATAAAAAAGTTATTTCTGACATATAATGTTATTTCCAAGTTATTGTATTTATCATTCAATGCTAGGAGGCTGAAATTATAGAAGAAATACCCAATACTTCCTTTTACATTCTACCAAAATTTCAGGCTAAGCTCCAGCTTTTGTTGTATTGGAGTTGCAAAATGGAGAAATACAGCCATGAGATCTATGGGGTTTTTTTCCAAAATGAACCTAATATATATGAGATTTTAATACACAAAAGCAAAGTTAAAGGCAAAAGTGTGTTGTTGATCAGTAAACAACTTTACCTTTTTTCACTGATAAATTATTCCATAGGTGAAGAGATAAAATAGAAACAAATTCTACAGTCTCAATTTGAGGCTTTTGAAGCTTTGTCATTGTTTTCCATTACTGTGATTTTTTTTTTCCATGAGTAGTAAAAGCTAGTAAAACTGGGTGCTCTGTGACATACTTTATTTTCATGTTTCCTGATGTTCATGTCTCCTTGTAAATCTGCTTCTTGCAGATTTATATTCTGAGATTTCTTTTTTTAATTTGAAGTGTTCTTACATTTTGTTTTCATTTGGAGCTAATGTAATTTCGGGCAACTGGTGAAAACACTACATTTATTGAGTATTCAATGATCATGTTTTCAGGGAGAAGCACAACTTCACTTACTTGATCTTAACCTCTCACACAGATTAATAATAATGTTAAAACTTTTCACTGTTGTGATTATGCTGCTAACTGAATACTAATGGCTAGAATTAGAAGTATAGTCCTGCGTAAACTAGGTCCTAAAATGGGTGTACTTGAGCAGTATGAGTGAGAATTAGTAAGGAAAAATAACTGTAGTACAAAAGCAGAAATTGATTGCTGAGAAGTGCAGGGAGCCTTCTGCACAACCAATAAAATTATATAAAATTCATACATTTATTTGATCTACAATTTGCTGTTGTGTGTATAGCAGATTTAATTACGTATTTGATGTTGTGCCATTGAATTTGAATGTTGTGATACGAATGTGGTACTAAAAAAAAAATACAAAATTTGTTTGCCAGTAGTTGACATAATCAAGTGTTTTGAAATACATAAGAAACTGCCTGAATGGGAATGCAATAAAAAAGTAACTCGTGTTAAGTTTTGGTGTTTTCAGTAAAATGCCCTTCTTGGAGAACTTCTACAAGTCTTGCTTTGAAATCTGCAATGTTAGCTCCCAGTATGATTAAACTAGAATTGCTTAGATTATGCTCATAGCTCTGTTAATATAATTAAAGTTGTTCTTATTTGTTATATCCCTTGTTGTTTCAAAAAGTGCATGTTAATAGTAAAATCTGTATTCTTGTATTAGAAGTTAGTCTTTTCTTCCTATTGCAATTTACCTTTGTGTCTGGAACAATTTCATTTTCATTCTGTGGATGACTTTGCCTGCCTCTCACTGCTTTTTTTTCCCCTTTCTATTACTGTATTTTCAATAATTTTTCCACTGTGTTCTTGTCTTTTTTTTCCCTTTTCTTCCATCTCCCCCTGCCACTGACAAGCTGTGGCACTGGCTTAATAAGAAGGTAAATAAACAGAAAAATTGTGATTCCAACTAATGGATTCTGTGGTTTTGGGGAGGTTTTTTTTTTCAGCATGAACACTCCTTAACATGCCTTGCTTCTTAGTTTTCTCTCCCAAGTGTCTGTTTTCCAGCTCTTGATATAAGCTACTGAAGGTCATATAACTCTACCTGATCTCTTGTCTTCTACTAAAATGAATGCACATATTTAAATGTGTTGTACAGCAGAATAATGCATTAGCCTTTCAAGCAGTAGTTTGCTTTAGTGGCACTTTTATTAAGAACAGTTGTCTCCACCTAGTCCCCACTTGTATGCATAACAAAACCAGTTCTCTCCTGGACTGGAGAGATGTTTTCTGCTCAGAGAAAGCATCAGATAACTGAATCAACATGGGAGTGGTGAGGGTGAAGCACAGTTGTAAAGCTATGAATGTAAGTGCTTGCAAGGAGTGCGTTGACTGGTGGTTTCAGTCAGTGCTGTTAATCTTGTCCTTTAGAAGTGTCAGACTGACCTGTATACTCAGTGGTATTCAGTGTAGCCGAGCTGAAATAAGAGTACTCATGGTCTCAGAACTGCTGAATCCAACAGCAGTCTTGAGGGAGGGCTAGTAAAAAAAAAAAAAAAAAAAAAAGGCAGTTAGTATAGATAAAATATTTTTCTTTCTTCTTCTGTTTCTTCTGTGTTGCTTTCAAAAGTGTGTGATGTGTTTTATAAGAAGTGTACTCCTCAGTTCCCATGGTTCATCGTAGTCATCCAGGGTTAACTATTGTTCTTTGGTGAGCTGTCATCCCAAGAGAAGTTAAAACTAATTCAGTCCATGTTTGGCCTCATATCTGACTGAAACCTGGACCACTCCTCAGTGCAGTGGTATCTCTCTGAGCCTTGGTCATTGTGTCATTGCTTCAGGCAAGCGCAGAGCTGGAGAGGGGTGCCTCTAGCACGTGTACATCCGCAGGACCTCAGCGTTTTGAAGATTAAAATCTAGTATGGGATAAAGTATATGAGAACCAAGTCATTAAGTGAAAGAGAAGCAATCAAATATCGTATCTGGAAATGGGTTATGCTCCCAGCAGCAACTTCTGTCCTCACTTACCACTTCAGTATTAGTGGGAGAGTCAGAATGGTTACTGTGGTTTTTATGAACCACAACCCATCCTTTCCATTCAGTAGCTATTGCAGTCGGAACCATTGATGTGCCTGGCATGTTGTGAAAAACGTCTCTGAATGCTGTTGAAAACAAGCAGAACAGAGTAGAGCATGCAGGCCATGGGGACACTGGCACAACGCTCCAAAAGGTTCTTGTAAACAATGAAATGGGGCTGCTCAGCTGGTGTCTGCTGTGGGTGGCAGATGGGAAATAATGCTGCGTGTAGTGTCCAGGCTGAGCAGCTCTAATGATTTTGGAAAGTTTGATATTCAGTACTTAATCAGAAAACTCAGGATTATGTAATGGGGGGCTTTCTCTGAACAAGAGAATAGAGTTGCTTGCTTTATGATTCAGTTATAATTGTCCACTAAGAGAGGAAATTTCTAATGTTCTTTTGCCCTTGAATGTAGTTTGGTTGTTTTAAAATTATATTTTTATTTCCTGACTTTGAAATGTTTGTGCTATGTGGGTGAACATTGGTAAACATGTGCAACTGTAACCCTTCATAATTTTTTTTTATTAGGTGTTGGTTTGTTAGCACAGTTTAGGTGAAGCATTGAGTTCAGTGAGCCATAGGTTTTAGTTCAGTCTCAACTACTAATTTTCTGGCTCTGACTTTGCCATTTGCTTGTTTGAAAGTTAATGTATGTAGATTAATTTCTTCCTTAAAATTGATACTTTGCAAAAATAATTTCATTGTAATTGCTTTGAACTCTAAAATGTCTGGACTTAACTTTTAGTTTAGTGATTTGAGTTATTGGGCAAAACCCAGTGGATATAGTTTCTTAACAGATTTTTTTTAGGTTCTAGGAGCTATTTTTGAAAGCTATTGTTTTATTTTAGTTTCCTGGGAAGAGATCCTGAAAGTCCTTTAGTACAACATGCGATGCTGACTCCTGTGCATGAGCAAGTAGAGTACTCTTATCAAGATGAAAAAAAAAAAGGGGGGGGGAGAGAGGGCAAAAAAAATACTGTGCAGACTCTATCAAATTCTTGTGGATTTGTTTTGTTTGGTTGTTTGTTTTCTTTTCTTTGCCTCTGGTAGAGTATGATTTCTTTTTTTTAATTGAATTAATAAAAAAAAAAAATCAACCAGGGGCAAAGAAAGGAGGAGATTTGTAATACAGAACACTTGATGCAGTTAAAAAGTTACTTCCTTTCACCTTTCTCCTTTTTATCTGTCTTTGAAGGGAAGTAGTTGTGAAACACCAAGATAAATTTCTGATAATCCACCAAGAAACTAAAAATACCTAGAGACAGCAGAGTTTGAAGTGATGGTTGATTATGACTGCTAGTGATAGCAGTTATATTTTTTTTTTCTTTCTGTTCTAAGAGCTTCTGTCAGAGCTGCCTGAAACTTTTTTTTTTTCTCCAAACAAGAATAGTAAATAATTACATAGTTCAACATGGTATATGTAGCCCAAAATATAGAATAGGTTCAGTTGAGCTGGCGTGATTTGTTCTTTATAACACTATGGCAGGAGTCTTTAGAAAGAATTGCTAAATTCTGCTGTGGCTGTTGGAGGGATACTGATATGAGTAGACTTGAGACCTCGTAGGCTGTTCTCTGTAACTACTCATCTAACTCATTTCAACATAACCCTGAGAGGTGTCCTCATAACAGGCTTATTCTCATCAGATGATATTACTAAGATAATATCCTCAAATATTACCTGAACTAAAGGGAAATGTCAAGAACTCTAAAAAGTGTCTTGGAAAAAATACTGATAGATAGTGAAGCTGTTAAAAGAAAAAAAATAGTCCTTTTTGATAATTTCATGTAGATTTAATTGACAATTAAGTAGATGTCTGGGTATGCTTCACTGTGTGGGTCATGCAGTAGTTAAAACATACTAGAAAAACTAGTGTTCTGATGGCTATGCAGAACATGAAAATATGAATTCATAGGTGACGTATCTTAATGCATAACATGGAGAACTTGCCTAGGTAGTAGGATTCCTGATAAGCATGAGCTGTAGTTCTTTTACAGCTCAGTGTAATACGGTTTGTATCATCACCCAAAAGTTGGAAGCAGGGAGAACGCTTGCAAATTATTGAGAAGTATTTTAATGGAATGCAACTCATCTTAAAATCCTTTTTTTCTACAGTGAGCTAAATTTTTAAAAATTTTTCAAAAGTTGATACCTTTCCCTTCTAAACTGTGACAATTGAGGATAGCTTTTTGTGGACAGTCTGTCACAAATCAGTAACATTTCAGTTTGGTTGTGCAAGTGTGACCTTCTGTAGCTTAGGAGCCTGGCTTTCCTTTACCTTTGCGTAACTTTGGATGTTGTGGCAGCGCCAGCTTCCTGCTGTTGACTAACCTTTAGATTAGAAGCTTGGAACTGAATTTAAAACTTCTTGATCTCTGGCTGATGACTAGTATTTAGTCGGTATATGTTTGTCTTTGTGTGCATGCCCATGGTTTACAGGGAGGCTGTACAGGGAGATCTGACAGGGTTGGGGTAAGAATGAAGTCTGGACCTGATCCAGTGGTAAGTACAAGCACTCGGGGATGTAACAGTAACATAGCACCTATGCGTTGTTTAGCATGTGTGCAAAGGTGAGTGCTTCCTAAGGAAGTATTGTGGGTACATGTAGAGGGAAGAAGGCAGGTTTAATAGGAAGCAAATTAAAGGAGAGGGAATAAATACGGCCCTAAATGAACGTTTACATACTGCTTTTACTTCTACAATACTCAATCCAATTCAGTCTTCTCCTGTGATTTGTTTTTACCAGTTGTGTAACTTGGATCTCCTTAAGACTGTGGTGGGAGATGTAATAGCAGCACTTGTAGGCATACTGGAGCTGGCTTTCATCAAGCTTGCTTGGGCTACCTGCCCAGGTAAACAAACACAAGTTGGGCTTGGATGGCAGGGGCTGCTGCCTGTAGTGGTACAACATCGGTGCTGCCATTACTTTACTGATTAGATTAAAGGTAATTCAGGCTTTACATGTGCTGCAGCTGCACCTCAGTGGCAGTGTAGGTGTACTCCAGCCCACAGTAAGGAGAGTCAGTAAAAGATTCCTTGGTCATGTTCTAGTTCGGAGAGAGTCCTTATCCTGGTCTTCTGGAGCTTGATCTTCCAGTAATTGCTACCATGGTGACACACCTAAAGCACCCAGCATCAGCTGCACTGAGATTTCATCTGTTGGATACCACTCAATCATTGAGGCTAGCATTTTGGGAAATATCTGACAGTACTTGCAATTTCTTGGATTCAGTGAGTCTGATTAAGGTGCTATATGTAAGACTAACTAGTGGATATCTTTTATCTCTAACTTTAAAAGTAAATAGCAGTTAGTTTGAACTTAGTTAACTAAGAAATAACAAGTGCAGCTTTAATTTTAATAGCTTCATTTTGAAGCCGGTGCTATAAAATTTCCATCCCCTGGCCATCCAGTTTTTTCTGTGATATTTTTGATTTCTGACCTTTAAAACAGGGACTTTTATTTCTTGCTTCTCTCGCATAATCCTTGAATGTATGTGAGGCTTGGAAGAGCACAGCAAATCCTGTTTCCAGTCTTATTTCCAAAGAGGTGACAGCCCTATGTAGAGGTTACTCAGAGCTTTTTTCAGAAAGCTGCAGTGCTGTTGCAGACAGGTAACCTCCCTGTGTCACTGGCAAGGCATTTCTGATGGCTGAAATTCATTAACGCTGGAAAATACTAAAAATATCTAAGACAAAAAGATTTTGTAAATTTCTTTCAGTTTACCTGGATTCCTTTCTGCAGGTCATAATACGGTGCAGATTTTGTTACAAAAACTTGCTGGCTCAACACTTGTTTCTTTTAAAAGGATTTTGCTTTCTTCCAGCTTTCTTCATAATTTAGAAGAACAGTTTGAAAATGCTGAATATAATCCTTGTGTTAATTTAGATCATACAAGGAGCTGGTTGTAAAAGAACTTGAAGTTTAAAAATAATTGCTTAATGTACATTACCTGCTCAGATGCAACAGGATGAGCACAAAAAAAAAAAAAAAAGAAATCCTTACTTTAGTTTTAAATAAAAGATAGAACTTCAGTGTTATCCAATTCAGTTGTCACAGCAGTCTGTAGAAGCTAGCCATTCCAGGGCCAATTTCATGTGTAGGGATGGGGTAAATAATGAAGAAAGAACTAATGTAAACCATGAGCAAGCATATTAGTAGTTTTGTAAGTTTTCTAACTAAAAGGTTACCAGCCTAATCATTGAATACTTAACTTCTACTCACTTGGAAATACTTTCATCTACTGCACATTGGCTTTGACCTCAGTCCTCTTAAAACACAAATTTTACAGCTGTTCTTCTGCTGCTTTTTCCTGTAATAGTGCCAGATGGAGTAGATAGCCTTGGTATTTGAACCATAGAAGTTATAAGAATTTATTTGATCATACTTGCATGGGCTTTCACGCCTTTTTATGTAAACAGGCAATTTTTCAGCTTGCACTATTGTAGAGCACTCTGCGTAGTTACATTGCTGAAGAGTTTTATTGTTTTGAATTACCTGATCGTAATTTCTCTACTCTTAAGTGGTGTCACTATTTGTTGTGGACATATATAGAATGAGCCTTTCCATAAACTGACAGAGCAACATACATGCCTGTTTCCTGTATTAGTAGGTGAAACTGGTGCATGTTTAATACTGAGTATCCTTTTGAGATTGGAAGTGGATACAAATAGTCAGAGCTGAGTAATTAGCCTGATGTTCAATAATTTAGAAGACCTCCAGCCCCATTTCAGTTGACAAGATGATGAGCAGCTTTAGAAATTGGGTTACTTGCAGAAATACCCCATTTGTTGTTTAAGTGGCTATTAGCTGTTCAAATTTGAAAGTCATGGTTGTATTTTACAGTATACCTTGATAGGTTCCAACTCCTGTGCAGATAGTATCTGTAAGTTTCTGAGTTGCTGAAGGACAAGAAGCGAAGACAAATGTCTAGGTTCGTAGCTGGCGTGAATGCTAGTTTCTTTAGGTCTAGTAAGTAAACGTTGAGTTATTGCTTGCTTCGCAGAGAGCTTGCTGTGTCTTGTGGTGATGTGTAAATGTCATTTGCAAAATCACATATCATACCATGACCTTAATCATGCTAACATCGCTTGTTATTTGTTCATCTCCAAGCTTGGGCATAAATGCTGTTTGATTAGAGCCTGATTTCGCGCTGTGGTTGTAAATAAAGATAACAATACTGTCGTATAGCATATAGCATTGCTTTCATTAAAGATTGATTTGTGTGCTATGATTTTTTTTTTTCTTTTTTTCTGCACAGATGATCGTGTGGTTGGAGAAAATGCTAGATAAAATAATCAGCATTTTCATAATATTTTTGCTTGTGATAGGAACTCTTCTGCTAGCCCTGCTGCTTACTGCAAAGGTACAGTGCACTAAGGAATGTAATCATAGAGCTCATTTTAAGTGCTGAATTAAAGTTATTTTATGCAAAATTGTGTAGCTTAAAGAATTTTTTGAAAAATGTAGCAACTAAATGCTCTGTAGTTGAACCACTCCAAGACTATTATATATAAAAAAATATATATTTATATTTATCTGTATTTATATGTTTATCTACATATATGATAAAACTAATATTTAGACACATGTAAATACAAATTTTATTCTAGTAAAAAAATTACTAGGTTATATATTACAGGAACAGATTTGTTTTTCATCCTGTTCCCCTTTTCTTGTCAATAGTAGAACCACTTAGAACTTTTTTCTTTTTAATTTACCTTGCATCAGAAGCATATTTGCAAAATGCTTAAGGTGTATTTGCCAATTTGTTTGTGTAATTGCCTGTAATAACCTCACCGTATCCTGTTCTGAGTTTAAATGTGCTGACAGTCGTGATCAGATGTTCTTGGAAACTGATTTTTTGATTTATGGTTGGGGTTTTTTTTACTCACCAGAAGAGGTCACTCATGTACTTTTTTTTTTTTACTTTTTAAATTTTATTTTAATTGAGCTGTGTTCATACTTGAAACAGTCAATGGAGATTGAATGTTTGACTTGAATACAGTTACTCAACAAAAATCAGTGGGTTCTGATGTCAGTCTCCTTTTTCCAAAATGTAGGCTTTTATAATGTTGAGTACTTAAAATTTATAACTTTAAAAGCTGAGCAACCATTCCTGCCTAAAGTGTCTTATATTCATAAAAGGAACATTAAGATACTTATAAAAGGTGTCTTTTATCATTCTTATTGAAGTATTAATTTGGTGAGGCACTTCATGGCATGGTTGGTCACGTTAGAGCTGAGCATTAGTTGATTTTTACACTTCTTTGATCCATGGCTTAAAAAGATGTATCTGCAACTGTGCTTTGTATTTTAGTACTTCCCCTGACAGCACTGCTGTATTGTTAGAATTTTTTCCACTGATGTGGTAAGGTTTAAATTTTCATTGGCTGGAAACGCAGTGTGTGACCAAAATTGTCAGAACAGACTGATGATTATTGTGTTGTCTGCTTTTTTGGGTTAAGGGCACTTCATTCTTCACAATGGGTTGTCTGCATTGGAAGAATTATTTGTTAAATATACAGACTGGTCACCTCCACCCAACCTGCAGAGCTAAAAAAAAAAAAAGAAAAAAAAAGCCTGTCTGAATGTAGAAAGACTTCTAGTTTGCATTAGATAACATTTTTCCTCTCTGTATTCAATTTAGGTACATCAAGAGAGCGTTCACATGATTCACGTCACAAGCAGCTTGATCAATGAGACAGTAGCCAGTCACCCAGAATGGGCAAAGTAAGAATGCTGAAGTTAACCAAATAGTATAGGGTGGATGAACAAGCTTCCAGGTGCACTTATGCATAGTTTTTAATTTAAAAAATCTCCTAGGTGAACAGAAATGGGAGTCACTGTTGCAGACAAATGCAAAAGCTGAACTGTCATGCAGCAGTAGTGTTTATGCATTACTCTGGGGGACTGTCAGTGTGGTATCTCATTTGAGGACTGGTTGGACTTTGGAGGAGAGGGGCAGCTTCTAGTTAAGTTTTGGAGTAAAACTCGCATAGTGCAGAGAATACACAGGTCAATGTTCTTTTCCCTTTTACCTGAGAAAGAAAAGTAGCAAAGAATGCTCTCTCTAGAAGGTTGCAAGATTAGAGCCGAATTATTTTTTCTGTATGGAGAGCTGGCTGCAGAATGCCTTTTAGGGAATAAGAGTTGAACAAAATGTTTTTGGAGTGAATTGAGAAAGAGTTTGAGGGTGGAAAGGATGGTGGATGGGGAGAGTTTGGTACGAGTCAGTTGGGAAGGGCTGTTCCTGTTAAGAGTAGATATGTATAGTGTACGTGGTGGGAAGTTTGTATGGTCTATGTAATGATTAAAGCGAACACCAAGGAAAATATTAAGGGAGAGATAAGGTTTTGAGATAAATGCACATAGAGAAAAACAAGGGCACAGGGGTGAGCAAAGAACTGATTGCATGAACAGCAGAGGGGCAATAGGTAAGACTGAGGAGTGTGATTTTGAGGGGGAGATGTTCCAGTTTGCTTTCATTCTGCTTCAGCTAAACAAGTATTGAGTAAAGGTGAGTCCAGGCACTTACTAAGAAAAAAGAATTGTCTGCTGGACAAGAATGGTTGACTTTTGTCAAAGGGTTTTTCTAAACAAAAGCGATGATGGCTTACCAGGATTGAAAGAAAGTACATACTGTATTATAAGAGCAAGATAAATTTTCAAAAAACAGATCTAAAATGATATTGTTAATAAATGCTATAGAAATATGTGCTTTTGAGGTATTTAAGTAATCACAATCAAGAGAACAGAAATCTCTTTAAAATGTGTTTGTTTATTCCTTCATGACATTTCTTGTGTTGTTTGGCCTTTCCATTTTGCTGGAAATAAATAGGACTAATGAAAATGGAAATTTGACTGTCAGAAGCTTATTCATGTAATGAAAATACTGGAGTACTAATTGAGTCATTAGCAGAATTTCAGCTAAAATTTTTACTTCCAGTGTTTGCATCCAAATTTGAAACACCCAAAACACTATCTTTTAACTCATTAGGAATAAGTATGCCTCTTGTCAAATCCATCGATTTTCAACAACTGTCAGAGCTTGATGCTCATGTTATGTTTAGAGGTGAGTGACTGAAATGTCTTGAAATTCCAATACAGAACATTTCTGAAGGGTTTTACAGACAGAAAAGCCTCTGTGTTGATCTTCAGTCAGGTGAACAAATGCAGTAGTTTTATTTCCCAAATGCTTTCTTCTTTTGGAATGGCTCCAACATGTGCCATTGAATCAAGATGTAGAAAAAAAGTCAAAGCAGAGAACATGTGCTCTGTATTCTCAAGTGTTGAATGCTGGCAACTCAGTAGGTCCATTGCTTGAAAGTGACATGAATCCCTGAAGGATTTAATGAGCAGGTAGTTTGATGGAGACTTAGAAATCTGGTACCCAAACCTGTTGCTTTGTCTGGTCACTTTTTCAGGGAAACTACATTAACAATTTACACCAAATTTTAGTTCAGAAGGTTTTCCTTGCACCTAGACAAGACTGCTTCATAAAGTACTTCAGAATCCTAGAGCACTAGGAAGATTTCTAAGAATGCTATGTGAATAACGCGTTTAACTAAGGTTTTAGGCACCTTGGAGAATTCCAAATGCAATGACACGTTGTAGATTTAATTGTGCTTTGCTTATGATAAAGTCTGTTCCTTGATATGTAGAGAGAAATTTTCTAGTTGTAGTAAGTTTATATGTATTTAGCCTTAACTGTTGTTGTTTCAAAATGTTAATTTGTAATGTGTTTCAGGTATAATGAAATGGGTAAAATACATACCAGTTAACATTGTTTTCCTTCTTTAAAAAATCCAGCTGGCTCCCAGAAGCCCAGGTTATTCAGAAGGCTCTCAATTCAGCAGCTAATAATGTGTACCAATATGGCCGAGAATGGATTACACATAAGGTAAGAGTGAATTCCCTCACCTTTTTTAATGTTTTCAGTTTTTGTATTTCACAGAAGTAAAAAGAAATAAAAATATTTTTGGGAGCGATTCTTTTCTGTTATGGTTAACCATTTTGTTAACATACAGATAATATTCTTTCTGTTCTCTAGTTTCTGAGTTGAAGGAAGGGTAGGAGTGATTTCAGTAGCCTTCTCTGCTCAGTGGAATGTTTACTTTTTAAGAGCTGAAAAATCTGACATTTTAATAAGATTGCCAGTCAAAATGCCTTAAAGATGGGTCATTTTTTTCATCTGGCTGTAGCTGTCCAATTGTAGGCAATATAGACTTTCTCCCCCTGCCCCGTACCAGTATTTAATTTCTATGTGGGCTGGGTGTGGTAGAATTGATTTATGGGTGTTTTAATTATGTTTGATTTATTTAAGTTAACTTTCTTGAGGAGAATTTGCCAAGACTGTTAGTTATACATTTTGATATCTAACACACATCTCAAGTTATTTGAAATATTTACTCTAAATATGATCAAGGATTTTGGGTTAAGCATTTCAGAGACAGCATTGGTTTTTCGGTGCAGAAAGAAATCCTCAGCTCAGTGTGCAGCAGAATGTTTCTTTTTTAATAGACAAAATGTCCATGTTGTGAATCATGTTGTCTGAAGTGCGTATTCTATACTGATACTCAGCTTTTGTAATTGTTTGGATTTGAGCCATGCCTTTACTGACACTCTTATGTGATTCATCTAACTTGGAGTTCGTTAGTAAATACCGACTTAATTCTGTTCTGTATAATAAAAGTTTTCTATATGTTTTAGCTCCATAAGATTTTAGGAGAAAAAGTGAATAACACAGCTGTGATTGAAAAACAAGTGCTAGAGCTCTGGGACAGGCTTTATCACTCTTGGTTTGTGAAGGTGGGTAACTTATTTAAATAGTATTTACATAAACTATCACTTAGTGCTTTGAGGTAATTATGTGAGTTATGCATTTCTGAGAAAGAGATTAGCAAAAAGTTGGAATACCAAGTAAAGGTTATAATAATAAAAAGTTGGTAAAAAATTCAAGTGTACAGGATAGATCATTCTACAGTCACAGTTTGAGTACAGCCGGAACTGTCCTTCACTAAAATAGTTGTGTGTTTTTATGTATGCCATTTAATTTGCGCTTTGCTCACTTTTTGTATTTAGTATTTCATAGTTTAGAGCTTTCTGTTGAATTTTCACAATCTTGAGAAAACTGGTATTCTGCATGATTTGTGTAACTTTTATTAATTTGAAATTTTGAGAAAGAAATTATCCTTTCACTAAGTTTCAATGCATTTTTACCAGCTGTATTAGCCTTCTTATAATGGGTTCTGCACACTGAATCTTGAAAAGGTCATAAGAGTTAAATCATTTTCATGCTGCCAATGCTGTTTGCCTTTAAAAGGAGAGAGCAAGCGATTGATTAGCCATGGTGCAATGGAAATATCAAAATCCAGAAGTCATACCTCTGAAATACTTCTCTATATTTAAATAGTTGCAATTATAGTATTTTAACACTTTTCTTTATATAGTTATTTTTAAATTGCCTCTAAAGTTCCAAGAAGATCTCTGTATTAAAAGAGGTGAGAGTTTCAGTATAGTAGTCAAAATAATAGGGAAAACAAGCAGTTTCTTCCTCTAACAAGGTGATGCTGTAGAAGAGCATGTGAAGGGATAACATGACGCTCTTGAGGAATATGGGACCACTAAGGAGAAACTAAAGCTGTATCTGCAATAGATGTTGCTGACCTTAAGCACTTGGGAGCGCTCAGTGCTAAATGCTGTCCAAGAGAAGTGCCCACTTGTGATAGTTACAGGGATAAACCTTTTACTAACATAACCTAATGGTCCGTGGCACTGCACGGTTCAGTCAGGCCCTGTGTCACTGCGTGTGCTGTAGGAGTACTTCTCTTGCTGCAGTATGCAGCACAGCTTGTGACCCTGTTCGTTGCGTTATGTGATTTCTTTCCTGCAGCTGTTATGTAAGGGAATACTGTGAGGCTTCTGTCTTGTAGATACTCTTCTGGTAGGGTTAGAAACAGCTTTCCTAGCAATCAAAACAGCAGAAAGAGCTGCAGGAACGCACTGATGCTCGCTGCCTCCAATCTTGAAGTCTATTCCCCCGGCTTCTGTTTGCATACTAGAGACCCTCAGTACAGCTTTCAAGCTCCCCACTATCGCAGTTGTATGAGCATGGCACTTAATTTTGAGGCCTGTATAGTGTTGCTGTAGTCTGTAGGTGACTGAAGAACCCAGGCTCAGGTGATACTCTTCCATGAAAGCTGTAGAATTGAGGAGGCATTGCTGATGAAATGTGGATCCAACCATTAGCTGCTAGTTTCTGAGAAGATCAGTACATAGCGAATAGTGTATATTTGAAAAGGTTCTAGAGATGTTGTGATAGATCAATTACCATTGTGTCTATTTTCCCAATGAAGTAAAATAGTAACAGAATAATGAACCACTTGGAAGACGATGGCATAACTCTGTCTTTTTCAAGGACAAGAATCTCCTCTTCCTAGTCCATTCAGCTGTGAGGTTTTGTTTTGTTTTTAAGATCTAATGAATTTGTTGAAGAGGAGCCAGTTGACAATTTCTTTGAATTCCTTTTTTATCAACACCTGAGGCCTTAGGTGCTACAACAGCATAGTTGCTGAATAAGAATGAACTTTAAATGTGTATTAATAACAATGTTACAAAATTTGCAAATGATACCTGATTCTGCTAGCTAATGGCGAGAGCTGTCTTTGGAAATAGAACTAGATGAACCGAAAATAGGTTCTTGATACAGTTTGCAAATACCCATTGGAGGTAGATTTTTGATCACTCATATGTTTCTGCTCTAAATAAACTGCCAGTTCAGAAGAAAGATCTCTGTGTTGCTATGGATTGCTAACGAGCTTTGCTAATTGTGCATCATGAAGTATAAAAATGCATCTAGAGAGAGTTGATAATAAGCAAAAACTGTAATGCTCTTAGATAAACCAGTGCAGGGACTTTGCTTGGAGTACTGCTTGTCATGTGCGTCAAAAAAGATCCTGTCATTTTGAATGCAGTCTGGTAAGGTTAAAACTTTTTGGAAAGTTCTGACAGAAGTAGTGGGACACTTACATAAACATCAAAGTTGAGAACTTGAAGTCACTTGCTATTAAAGTATTAGGATGAGATCTGTTACAGTGAATGGGTTTGTTTAGACTTACTTACAGGAGAATTTTGGCATCCTTCTCTGAAATACTTGTCACAGTCCGACAGAGTCAAATAGTCTCATGCTAGACAGTGGTCAGGTGTAATTCAGTTGGACAATAGACAGCTTCATAATTAAGGTGAAGCCATTTAAGGAATTGGCTGGTTTGGTTATGGCCATTTCCTGGTGTCTTGCTTTTCTGCAGCTACAAATTCAGAAGAAATTCTCCATGCTTCAATTTCAGCTTTTGGCTTTTGCATGACTGAACATTGCCACTGGAGAAGTAGACACTAATTGTGAGAAAACTACTTGTTTTGCCTTCTGCTTGTATTTTCCTTTGTGGATTGTACTGGGAAACATTGTATGTTGCAAACAGTAAATTATGTAGGCAGCAGCTGAAATAATTACCTCTTTCTTGCCTGCTGTCATAAAGAGCTAGATACCATTTTATCAGTCAAGCAGTACAGCTAACGTTTCACTGAGGTATATCAGTACAATATACAGAACTGTAATTATATGGGATAATTAACTACGGTTTTCTGTCAAGTTTTAGTTTTTCCAGTGTACAGAGTACTTCCAGATATTTTTGAGGATGCCAATTAAAGCAGCTTTAAATATTAGATGCATGTGGGATGTGTTCATCATTAAGAAGACATTAGTCTTTGGCTTTCTCATATCTGTAAGTTATTCAAATGTCTGTTTTCTTTATGTCGTTGTCTCTCTTGTTAAGAATGTAACACATTCTGGAAGACACAAAGGACACAAATGGCACATAAACCGTCAAAACAGCTGGCTTGGTGATATTCTGGACTGGCAAGATGTTGCATCATTTGTTCATGATAACATTGAAACATTTCTTTCGGTATGTATTTTTTTGCTCTTACTACCAAATTGATCTCACTTTTAACTGGTAACAGTTCCTCCTTGGACTGCCACTAAGGTTATGGATTCAAATACGTGGAGAATTATGGAAACACTGTCAGTGTTACTTACAGTTATCTAAGCAATTGTTGTAAGTCTACTTAGGATATAACCATACTGCAACTGCTTGTGATGAAGAAGCCCTCCTCATTTCAGCATACTCATTTATACTTCTCAGACTTTTTCCTGAGAGAGATTGTTACTGATGGATTACCTGTGTCACCTGCAAGCTGGTTTTAAACCCTTTATATTATGTAGTCTTTTCCTTTTAAAAAAGAGACAGTTTCTCTAGGTTATAATCGAGAAAACTATTGACCAAGAGATTGTGAAAACAAATTTTTTTAGTCTTTTTTTCCCCTCTAATTATTGTTTGGTTGAAAGCAGCTTATTTCTCTCTTCTTTTATGAAAGTTCTGTGGAGAATGAAATTAATATTTTACACTGTGTGAATTCCTGAATTAACACACTGGGCCCTTCACCTGATGAGGAAGAAAAAGAAAAAACATTGAAAGCAATTCAAACTGAGGCAACTACATTTCTCTAAAAAATGGTGTTAAGTCTGAAATGCTTAATATAGAGAGTCAATCTCTGATGTAGTTCACCTTTAACTTGAGTTGTTGTCGTAAACTTTACGACACGTTTACTCTTTATCCATTTTTGAAGAATATTATTTACACCTAACTTGCAACATAATGTTTCTGTGGATGCAATTTAAAACTAGTATTTACCTTGAGGCAGTTCTTGGTTTAGACTGGTGAGCATGTGTGCTTCTGTTCTCTCTCAACTGCTGCTTAAATGATTACAGTTTCTATCATAGGAGATCATGTGAGTCAAGAAGAAGTTGAGAAAAACTTTTTATTGTAGTGGACCTTTTTTCAGTTAGTAGTGAAATTTGCTTAATACTTTCTCGGAGTTGACCATGCATGCTTGAGGGAGAATAATAAAAATGCACAAGACATGATAATTTAAAATTAATATGGAGTTTTTTTCTAGGCAAGAGGGAGAGGAGGAGGAGAAACCACATGGTAGGTGCTAGCCATGTAATTTACAGCATTACTGCACAGTGCTCAAGAAACTGTGATGGTAAAGGTGCTGCAGTAATCTAAGTAGGCTAGAATAATGCAGGAAATAGCGTACAGAGAATAAATATTTAAGACTGAATTACATTAATATTAAAATTCTCGTCTAGCTAGCATGCTTTGCTGTATTTGTAAAATCTGGTTTAGAAGTTCAGGAAAAAATGTGCCAGCAGTTGACTTGCTTTCCTGTTTATTTCCATGAACTCATTACTCATCAGCTGTAGGGAAACACCTGTCCTTTTTCTCCGTACACTCACGTCCTTAATGACAGAATGTAAACCAGTCAGCACAGTATATAGCTCTGCATCCTGATTTCACATCCTTACTGGGCAGCGTGTTCTTTCCTGGTTTACTCATCCATAATACATTGCATAAATATTACTCACACTGATATTTCGAATTAAAATTGATGAAAATATTATTTCTCTGCTTGTTTAGGTCATTAAAACTCTGAGATGATGAAAGTAAGAATAGTTGTGACTTAAGTCTGATGTTTCTACCCTAGGATACAACAGAAGTGTACTGTATTCAGGATTTATATTTTTATGAGAAAATTAAAATCTTTCTCTTGGTATTTTGGAAAGGAACAAGGATTTATTAGAATGGCATACTGAATTGGGAAGGATCAATATTTTAAGTTATGTGGGTGGTTTTTGGGGGGGGGGGTACTTTTGGAGGTTTCTTTTGGGTGGATTTTGTTTGTGTTTGGTTTGAGGGGTTTTTGGCACTTTTGTTCGCTTTTTTGTATTTTGTGGGACTTTGGATTTTTTTTCTTTTTTTTAGTATGTTGTGTATGGTGGGGGATTGTGGGGAGATTTAAATAGATTACCTGTAATTAAAACTGTAGGGTGTTTCTGCATTTGGACACTGGAAATCAATGTTGACCTGTAATTCTTAAGAATATAGCAAGACACAGTATAGTCCCATAACTGCTTTCACAGTTTTTTTTAAAACATAAACCATTTAAAGACAATGAGATAACTGTAAATAAGTGTGTGTGGATATACAGTTATAGTGAGATTTCCTCCATCTTTGAAAAAAATGAACTAAGATTACGCTACTTGCACATAATAAGTGCTTATGCATAGGCTGAGGCTAGAGTTTACCGTAGAATAACTGTCTCACTAGTCCCTTGGCTTTCTGAAATATTTTGGAATAGTACAGGTGACTGTATTCTCTGAAAATACTGCTGTTTGACAGTGTCATATTGCAGTCTGTGGTAGTTTAACTGCGCTGGCAGCCAAGCAAGACACAGCTACTTACAGCCTGACTCTCCCTTCCCCCCTACTCAGGGAATCTCGGAGAGAATTGGAGGTGTAAAGGTTGGGAGACTTGGAGGTTGAGATGAGAACAGTTTAATGATTAGAGTAAAAAAAAAAATTAAAATAATAAGAGTAATGACGATAACAATTATATATATGAGTGATGCAGAGTACAGTTGCTCACCACCCACTGATAACAGTCTTGCAGGAGTGAAAAGGAACCCTGAACTCGAAATCGCAGTCCCGGAAAAGCGAGCCTGAGTGATTCCTGAGAGAATCCCCCCCTTTCCGGTCAGCCCTGGTTAATACACTAAACATGACGTAATATGATATGGAATATCTTATTGTCATATCCAACTGTCAGCTCTGGGTTTTACTAACTACTACACTTTTCTTCTCCCCAATCTCCAGCCCCGCCCCCCCACCCCCCCCCCGCCTACCCCCACAGTCCTCTGCTCTTGCAAACTGCCCAAGCACAGTGTCCTTGTATGTTACCAACATTTCTTCTTGTAACAATCCCCACTGAAACCAGGACACAGTCACAAGCAGATAAGATCTTTTCCATTGATTGAAATCATAGGACGTGTTCATCCTCGTGAGAGGAACATTTGCTGTATTGAAAGAAGACGGATGCAAGTGTTCCATTTCAGGCTTTTCCTGAGTGGAATTAACTTTCATGTTAGAGTTGAAAGCATATAATTAAATCACTGGTATAGCTGTGCTGGGGAGTTATGGGCATTAATTTAATTCGTAACAATATGCATTGATTCAATACTTTAATTATAAGTATCAGAAAAATCACAGAAGTCTTCTGTACCCCCATCAAAATGTGCTGTCCATTATAGCAGCTATACTTAGCTCTAGTTTGTTGTAGACAGACTGTAATTATTTTCAAGTAATTCACTACATAAACATGTGAATTGCCTGAAGATTTAATATGAAGATAAACTTTTCCAAATAACCAGTTTGCGTTTTTCTAAAAGTTTTAGTGTTAGCAGCGCTGCTGCCTTTCAGCTTCAGGTTTTTCCAGTATCCTTTAGAAGCACTAGTGTTACAAACCAGTTTATCCAGTGATATGTTTCAGAAGTGGGGTTTATTTCATCGTATTCTTAGTTTGTGGAGCGAACTAGAGAGGATCTTCACTTATGCTTCAAATTTTGCACTTCATTCTCTTATTCTAAGGTGGATGACTAAAGTGAATGAAATACGCAATACACAGCTGGACTAATAAGATTTAATTGCTGAAAAATAAAAAAGCCTCATTCCTTCCCCAGTCAACTTTCTTTCCATTCATACTCTTTTTCTCCATAACTTGAAGGCTTGAAGCCTTGAAAGAGTCAATTGCTGCTGGCTAAATCGGTGAATGATCACTCAGAACTCCCTTGATAGTATATGAGACTTTGCTAATGTCTCCTTAAATTGATCTTCTTGCACAAGAATGTTGATCATTCCACCAGCAGCCACTGTCTCATTCAGAGATTTCCCAGACAGGAAGACAGAAGACCTTCAACTAAGATATACATAGTGAGCTTCAGCTCAGTTAGGTTTCTCTGTCTTTGCCTTTGGCATGACTGATCTGTGTGTTCCAAATCAAATCAGGCTGACATCCAATTACAGTTTCTCAAATATTTCACTGAGTTACCACATATCCTAATATTTTCTCTGGCCCTGAGAATTTCTTCTCAATCTCCTGAGTTTATAGCTAATACAGTCCATTCTTCAGTAATAATTCAACTACCTTTTTTTTTTTTTCCTAGTAAGGTAAGTGTTCAGAGGTTTGGTGTTCTCTTCTTCATAATGGGTGTTGCTTTTTTCTGGGTAGGTGAAATTCAACCTGATGCATATTTTTAGAGAAGCAGTTGATTTCTTTACAATCAGAAAGTCAAAGACATGATGCTGGAGGATATTCCTTTTTCTGTTGCTGTTTTGCCTCTGTTTCATGTAAAGGTCAAGCAAAGATGTTCTTTCAAAAATGAGCTGTTGCGCCCTGAAGGGTTAGCGCAGATCTTCACGAGTAAACATTTATTTGGAAATCTGCTTTTTGCTGGGGCTGGAAGCCTTTGATCTTGTGCATACTGTGTTATTCTTCACAAAGTCAGTTGCTTGTCTTTTACCTTAAAGGTTTATTCACTTGTTCTGTTGCTGTCATTTTTGAGTTGTCAGGATGATACATCTTTCTGAACAGAAAAAAATTATAAGTATACAGAAAGACAATTTTTTTTCCTAATACCTCTGTGTCCAGTTTTATTTCCTTTATAAATCTGTTAATGATCTCTATAATCAAATTATGAACATGAATTTACCTGTCTTCCAGAAGTTTGTTGACTTGAAGCTCTCAGCAAATAATTTGTTTTAATCAAGTGCCTTTTAAACCTTGCTTTCTGGTATTGGCCAATTTAAGTGGCCAGTAGGACACCTTAAATGGCTTAGAACATCAAGTGCAATTTTGATTTCTGCCTGTTACAGGTTGGAAAAGCACAGCAGCTAATGCTGATGGTGGCACATCATGGTGTCATGCATAAGGAAGCCTTGAATTCTGCACAGCTTTGTATCTTTTTAAATACTAATCTCTTAAGGCTACTTACAAAGCAGTATTTTGGGGAAAGAAGTGTGTTTTTCAGTTATTTAATAACATTAATATTAAAAGCATCGTTATTGCATAAATATTCACACTTAGTTGTGTTTTGGAGAACTGGTGTCAGCTGGCAAGGTGTTAGAAATTGTTTAAGTATAGTAACTGAACTCATTAACTCAGCTGCAGTATGCTCTGGGAATCAAGTGACATTATGAACTCCTAGGTGCAGGTGCATGTATTTTGATTTTGTGACTTAGTGAAGTATTTGGGCACTTTCTGATACTGTATTCAGTAATGATTAATGTCTGCTATGTCTGACATAGCGATGAGAAGCATGCATCTTGAGATTTTAATGGCATGTATGCATTACTTCATACCTGGAGCTGAGTCCTAAAGACACACTTGCTTTCATAAGACATACTGAAGCTGAATGAGAGGCACTCTGCTCACTTACTGTAAAGCAAATGCTAGTGATGCCTAGTTCGACAGTTGTGATCAATTGCTCTACCCAACTGTATGGGGTTTGCATGGCAAGGTCTTTGTAGCAGTTAGAGGGGGTACATGGGGTGGCTTCTGTGAGAGAAGCTGCCAGAAGCTTCCCCCATGTCTGACCCGACACAGCCAACGCCAGCCGGCTACAAGAACGGACCCGCCGCTGGCCAAGGCCGAGCCCATCAGCAACGCCTCTGTGATAACATAATTAAGAAAAAAAAAAAGGAAGAGAGGGGGGAAAAAAAGCTGCACACTTTGCAGCTGAAGAGAGGAGTGAGAAGATGTAAGAGAAACAACTGCACAGACACCAAGGTCAGTGAAGAAGGAGGGGGAGGAAGTGCTCCAGGCGCCGGAGCAGAGATTCCCCTGCAGCCTGTGGTGAAGACCATGGTGAGGCAGGCTGTCCCCCTGCAGCCCATGGAGGTCCATGGTGGAGCAGATGACCACCTGTAGCCCGTGGAGGACCCCACGCCGGAGCAGGTGGATGCTTGAAGGAGGCTGTGAGCCCGCGGGAAGCCCGCGCTGGAGCAGGTTCCTGTCAGGACCTGTAGCCCGTGGAGAGAGGAGCCCACGCTGGAGCAGGTTTGCTGGCAGGACTTGTGACCCCGTGGGGGACTTGCGCTGGAGCAGTCCCTTCCTGAAGGACTGCACACCATGGAATGGACCCAGACTGGAGCAGTTCGTGAAGAGCTGTCAGTCATGGGAAGGACTCACGTTGGAGCAGTTGGTGGAGGACTGTCTCCCATGAGAGGGACCCCACGCTGGTGCGGGGGAAGGAGACCTCCCCCTGAGGAGGAAGCAGCGGCAGAAACACCGTGTGATGAACTGACCCCAACCCCATTCCCTTCTCCCTTGTGCTGCTGGGGGGAGGAGGTGGGAAATCGGGAAAGAGATTAAGCCCGGGAAGAAGGGAGGGATGGGGGAGGTGTTTTAAGATTTGGTTTTACTTCTCATTCTCCTCTAATTTTGATTGGTAATAAAGTAAATTTGTTTTTTTTTCCCCCGAGTCTGTTTTGCCCGTGCCAGTAACTGGTGAGTGATCTCTCTCCATCCTTATCTCCACCCACGAGTTCTTCGTTATAATTTTCTCCCCCTGCCCATTTGAGGAGTGGGCTTTGGTGGGCATCTGGCCTCTAGCCAGGGTCAACCCACCACACCAACAAAGGATGTTCTTCTGGGAGAACCATTCCGATATTGATTGAACCACCTGACACCTTCATTCAAACTAACTGCAGTTGTATACTCCTGGTTATCAGCTCCTTAGGCTAAAACTTCGAGGGGAAAATGTTAAACAAATATAGCCTGTACTAGAGGAACCTTCTATTTTGAAAGAAACTTTCCTAGCCCCTGCCAGATATGCGCTCTCTTGTAGCAGATGGAACAAGCTCCCCTCCTTGTGAACCACTCACTGATACCAGCTCAGCTGATGTATTAACAGCAAGTACGGTGTGCAGGAAAGGGAATTATTGATTGCTATGATTACTGTTTAGAAGACTGGTAAATCAGGCCCATTTTAATCTTTAAAACAAAACTTTAATAGGCCAACTTTCATTAACAACACACTTTATACTAATGATTTGTTTTCCAAGCTACTAATTGTCATTGTTATGACAATTGAAAGTGGTCAGTCCTTAACAGTCATATCCTACATGAGCTGTGAGGATAGAATACCAGCACAGAGATGCTGTGTAGTTGGCACTAATAGCCACTGTCCTTGATGGTCTGAGTCACAGAAGTCAAAGTGAGCAGAAAAAGTCTCTCCTCTGTGTTTACTGTCCTTGTAGTGTAAGGTATATTTAATAAAGTTACCTGGTGGCTATGTGAACTTACACCATTGCTGCACCCCCAGAATGAATTCTTAATCTATAGAAGGAGCAAGGAGACTGGTACCAGTGGGAGAATATTTTTCAGCAGAAAATCCTCTTCAAATCTAACCTCACTTGAATTATTGAGACTAATAAAATCTGTTCAAAAGATGAGCCTTAAGATTTGTAACTCCCATTAAACAGTAAGAAGCATGGACTAAGTAAATCTTTCTGGTTTTACTATGTGTTGTAATTCCCTGTCACTTCCCCCAGCACTTATTCCCTCTTAAGTTTATGCTTAATAAATTATTTTCTAATTATTTCTCTCAGTTTCAAAGGAGAGGCAATCACATGGCTCACAATCCTTTGCTCTACAAATGCCAACTACTGGGGTGGTTCTGGGGTTTTTTTTCAGGAGTTGGATATTTTTTGTTTGTTTTTAATTCAGTCTAATTGATTAAGATATTCATTAAACCAAGAATAACTGTTTCTACTTTTGAAGTCTTTGCTGGCAGCTTTGAACCTGGAGAGGGTCTTTTGTGTCAGAGCGTTTACAGTTTTTCCAGTTATATTAGTTAGTATGGCTTTTTGTTTGTAACCTTGCTTTTTACATGTTTGAATCACTTTGGCTAATCCATTCTTACTGTATTCTTTCTGAATTAAATATTTTTTATGAAACTACTGTGCATTGTATTTAGGATGCCTCCACACACCACATGGTGCCTTGCCTGCATTGCCTTTGTGTCTTTACTGTCTCATGGTTGCTGCCCCAGTCAGATTGATGTGTCTGTATCCATACATAAACTTATTTGGCTGTAGTGGGTAATCCATGTTTAAACCCTTGTCTCAAAATTATTCTTTACTATCTGTAACTAATAAGCAATCAGTTCCCCAAGCCAGTACAAAATTTAATAGATTGTGTAGCATTGTTTGATTTATTTTCCATAATTGCTTGACTAACTGATGCGTTCCTTCTCAAAATCACAACTTACGTAGTTGTCTGCAAACATTGTAAAGATTATGTATCTCCTTAACATAAAACATTTAAAAAATAAATTTATTAAAGTAGTAATTCTATTTGATTTGAAGCTGTTTACAGGTTTATTTCTACCTGGTGTTGTTACACCTTGTTCTTTGTGTTTTAGCATTTCTGCTTTTGAAAAGATGAGTTTTCTTTCTGAAGTCAAGATCTGCTTTCAATTTCCATTTCTTCTCAATTGATGATGATGCCAGTCACGATAGAAAAGCATCACTGCATCTAATTTTTTTTACAGTTTTGCATAATGAAATAATTTTGAGCATTGAGAGAAAACTTCTAAAACCTTGTAACCATCTGCCTTGTTGGTAGATGATAGAAACTTGTTTTTGGTAAAGTAGACGTTTTCACTTGATGTTAACTGATGTCATTTAGGAATGAGGGAAGACAATTTTTAAAGAAACCCCCCTTTTTTCGTATGACTCGATGAAGATGAATCACTCTAAGTATTTCTT
Source organism: Caprimulgus europaeus (assembly GCA_907165065.1). The sequence continues at coordinate 69,606,556 of OU015525.1, forward strand.
TGTTCTAGCTAATATCATCCAGTGACTGACTTTGTCTTTGCTTCCCTCTCCTTTTCCAGATCCTGGAGTCTCTGTGGATAGTGATGAGTCGCAATGTGAGCCTCTTGTTTACTACAGTTACAACTTTAGTGACAATCGTTTTCCATAGCGGGACAGCTCTTCTCAACTTTGTGCTTTCAGTGGTAAGTGGTGTGTCATTGGTTTACATGGTCTGCTTTACTGAAGGAACCTAATTGCACGTGTTGTAACAATGAAAAATCTGACCCAAAGCATTGAAAACCTCTTCTAACCTTACCTAATATCAAAATTCTTTAGCATTTTGCAACTTGCGGATCTGTGGTTTGGGGAGCATTGTAGGCAAAGGACGAGATTTGTGTAACTTCCAGTATAAGGAGATGGCAGTCTTCTTGTTCATGGAAAACTCTTGTTTCTGGACTTGAAGATACTGAGATGTAAATTATGGTATCTTGCATAGCTACTGAAATCTAATGGCATTTCCTCATAAACTTATCTTCAAACAAGCCAGTGCTCGCAGAAGAGGGGAAAATTGTTACAGGGGAATGTCAGCAAAAGGATTTATTTCACAAGGATTATCTTATGTTCCCTTTTTTAATGAAGTGTTCTCAGCAAAACTGTGTGAGGGGGTTGTTGTGTTGCTTTTATTTAACCTCTTTGAGCTCTTAATTCCAGAATGCTTCCTACACTAAGTTAGTTCTTATTAGATGTTGCCCACACTAAGTAGTCTCTGAAACCTTTTTATTAAAGATGTTTCCTTTAAAGGCTATATTACTTTTTAGTGTATTATGTGAGCTAGATGTTTATAGTTTCTTTTATTTTTAAATGCCACAGCTATGTGGAGTAATTTGTAATGGTAGAGGTAATTTCTTCACAGTCATCTGGTTTAGCAGAGCTAGTTGGGCTAGTGCTGTGTTGGATTTCTTTTAAAGATTAGATGCCCTAAAGGAGGCATCTGTTGCTCTTGCTATGCCCCTGTCCAGCTTGCACAAGTCCTTCTAGCTAGTCCCACACTAGCAAAGCATGCAGAGTTGAAAAGTCCTTGATTTCTTAGCAGCTATAAACATCAGTATGTTATCAACATTCTTCTCATACCAAATCCCATACTAAATCCAAAACATAGCACTATTCTGGCTACTAAGAAGAAAATTGTCTCTATCCTAGCTGAAAACAGGACAAGACTACAAAATATGACATTTTGGAATAGGGTCACAGTAGGTGAACATCTGAGTGTGATTTCCAAGTTAAAGGCTGTAGGGGGCAAAAAAGTAGTAGTAACATTTCACTGAGTAGAAAGGAATTTGGAACAGCGGCAAAGGGATGGCATTCTTGAGACTGGTAATAGAATACTTCATGTTGTGCTGTCTGCATTTTTTTTCAAAGTATGTTCAGAGAGAATGCAGGAAAAGGACATGAGGTATCTGCAAACTGCATAAAATGCTTGAAAGCAGGAGACTTACTGAGGTCAGGCTGTTTGGCTTATCAGAAGATTAAGATGTGGTTTATTCTAGCATATGAGCAGGTTGGAAATAAGGAAAGTGAAAGAATTCTTTTTAATCTTGGGAAGAAAGAAAAAAGATCTGACGTTTGCAGATGAAGCAATTACAAGTCATAGCTTATCATTGGAGCATATAGAATGGATTTGCCTTGTTTGAGATATTCTCTTTCAAGCTAGACACATTTCTGTGATGCATATGCTTTGCCCAAGAAGGTGCTGAGCCCACTAACAGGAGAATCAGGAAAACAGTGAACTGCAACATATAGGAAGCTAATACAATCTGATTGTATTTTTGTGGTCTTTAAACTGAAACAATGGAATTGCCATCACTTCTACTGAAACTCACCTTCAGACTCCCAGAATGACTGTTCTGTCAGGATTGCCAGCCTAATAAATATTAAATTTTATGTTTGTGAGTTTTTGTTTAATTCTTATCCAATATCCAGCTGTATAATGATTCTTGTCATATTTCAGATTGATTTAGCAGGTTTTTGTGGGGTTTTCAGGGTTTTTTTGGTTTGGTTTGTTTTTTTTAAGAATAGGTTTACTCAGCAATCCTTGGATCTTCAAACATATTGGGGAAAAAAAAACCAACAAGAATGTTGATCTAGATGTGTTCTAAACATTGTTGTTGTTTGAATTAGATGTGATTTCTGGGATGAGGCTGAACAGGATTAAAAGTTTTATGATGTTTAGTTATAACTGTTGCATCTTTTTGTGGAGCAGGGGAGAAAATTATTGTTGTAGCTTCTGTGTGTTTCTCTAAATCCAAGCTTGTGAAATAGTATTTTGTGCCTTTCCATTGAAGTTCAGTATCTGAAGCATAGCTACATAGCTGTAGTTCTGGAAAGTATTTATTGTCTTTTAATTTTAAACTCCAAATTGTTCTGCAGGTGATTTTTCTGACCACACTATTCTACCTATTGAGTTCCAGTGATGAGTACTACAAGCCAGTAAAGTGGGTGATAAGCCTGACACCTTTGTCTCAGCCAGGTCCATCCTCAAATATAGTTGGCCAGTCTGTGGAGGAAGCAATAAGGTATGTTGCTGATTTCTTGCCCTCTCTGAAATTTTGTTTGATGTTCAGCTACAAATACTTATCAATTTCAACTGCTCATGTTTCAAAGATGAGTTGCAAATCACAAAGGCTTTCAAGAACCCAGCATTGATGGTTTTTCTCCCTTAATTGTTAAAAGAGAAATTTGACCGGATTTGCCTGAAAACATTTCAGAGGTCTGTGCTATAGTGAATACTAATATTTTATAAAACTGACTGATAACACCCATCACATCCCTAACCCACCTGGAAGCAGTGTATTTGCAGCTATGTTGGCATTAACGCTAGTGCAGCTCAATAGCAGCAGATTCATACAGCGAAACAGTTGAAATGGAGGACCTGACGTCTGTACTGTACACATTTCAGAGTTACTTAGTTTGAACTATTTTTAGTCTAATCTTGAGGACTAAGTGCCCATTTGCAGCTGGAGCGTATTGGATCTGCTTCTGGAGTGCATTTTCCAGTTCAGTTTCATCTGAGAGAAGTCTAGGTCATGATCCAAACGAACTGAATTACACCAAAGGGAACAACTGGGGAGCAAGCTCCTCATCCTACTTAAAACACTACTGTACTGCGCTTCCAGACTGTGTCCACAGTCTTTCATGCTTAGTTACCTTTCTTATGTTTCACCTCTAAACTACTACAGTAATTGCAGGGGGATTTTTTTGTGTTTTTTAAATATGATTCACTGAGATTTCACAATAAAGCAATTGTTGGGGTGGTACAGTAATGTATTTCATTCATCATAGATGAATGGAGCTGTCAGCTTTCACCTGTTAGCAGCTTGAAATGCTAAAGTGTTTGTAATGTAATAAATGGATTTTAAATAAGATATGTAAGTCACAGCTCACTTTTTCTAAAAAGTTGATGGACTAGGCAAAGTCAACAGACTCCATGCTAAATTATTTACAGCCATTGTCTCTTACACCACCACTTTCTTTGTCATCTTGCACACATGTACAAAACATTAATAGACTTTAAACTGGCAATGTATTAAAACTACTTTCCAAACTCACTGCCAAATGTTTGCCATTGTTCTTAGGTGGACTTTGCAAGTGAGTGTTGTTATCTGTTACTGGAATCTAGCTCTTTCATGGGTACATTTTAACAAGGAGAAGGTTATATAATGCTGCATAAGGTCACAGAATCACAGAATATTAGGGATTGGAAAGGGACCTCGAAAGATCATCTAGTCCAATCCCCCTGCCGGAGCAGGAACACCTAGATGAGTTCACACAGGAAGGCGTCCAGGCGGGTCTTGAATGTCTCCAGAGAAGGAGACTCCACAACCCCCCTGGGCAGCCTGTTCCAGTGCTCTGTCACCCTTACTGTAAAGAAGTTCTTTCTCAAATTTAAGCGGAACCTCCTGTGTTCCAGCTTACACCCATTACCCCTTGTCCTATCATCGGTCGTTACTGTGAAGAGCCTGGCCCCATCCTCCTGACACTCACCATTCAAATATTTATAAACATTAATCAGGTCCCCCCTCAGTCTCCTCTTCTCCAAGCTAAAGAGCCCCAGCTCCCTCAGCCTTTCCTCATAAGGGAGATGTTCCACTCCCTTAATCATTTTGGTGGCTCTGTGCTGGACTCTCTCAAGCAGCTCCCTGTCCTTCTTGAACTGTGGGGCCCAGAACTGGACACAATATTCCAGATGTGGCCTCACCAGGGCAGAGTAGAGGGGAAGAAGAACCTCTCTTGACCTACTGACTACACTAATGCACCCCAGGATGCCATTGGCCTTCCTGGCCACAAGGGCACAGTGCTGGCTCATGGCCATCCTGCTGTCCACCAGGACTCCCAGATCCCTTTCCCCTTCACTGCTCTCTAGTAGATCATCTCCCAGCCTGTACTGGAACCTGGGGTTGTTCCTGCCCAGGTGCAACACCCTACACTTGCCCTTATTATATTTAGTTAAGTTTTTCTCTGCCCAGCTCTCCAGCCTGTCCAGGTCTCTCTGGATGGCAGCACAGCCTTCTGGAGTGTCAGCCACTCCTCCCAGCTTGGTATCATCAGCAAACTTGAACAACAACAATAATTGTTGTAGTCATTTGAAATTAAGGGGAAATCCAGGTAAAAGGCAACAAATTTGTATTTCTGACAAAAAATTAATAGCCCTTCTCTTGAGTGACTGCTATTGAGTTTTCACTGATCAAACGGTTAATCTCTCAGTTCTATCTCTTCTGAAGAATGTGAGCAGATTTAGAAACTGAAACTTGTCTCACAAATTGTTTTCTTTAGCCCTTAGTAGAGGAGAACAGTGTCAAAAAATAGGATTTTATGTCTCTGGGCATGGATACCCTGCAAGGAGGATTCTATTAAAGGGAATTTTAAGGTTATAGGTCTGTGATACAGATGACCCAAGATGTTTGTCAGAGGTTTAGAATAGTGGAAAAAAAGAAAATGTTAAAGAAGCCACAGGAAAATGAGTAGGAAAGAGCCAGCATGTGTCAGGAACTGCAAATTTGATGGGGGGGGAGGGGAAATCAAAAACAAAACAGTGTCTGGAGAATGTGGAATGTGGAGCTGCTTGTCATACCAAGGGAGCGTAGGCTATGTTCAGTAAGGTAGCCTGAATCAGTTTTTTATTTGTTTGGAGTAGCCTGTACTTGTTGCCTTACTTGAATTGTTTGGATTGCTTCTTCTGAGATTATCGGAAGTTCCTCTCTTGCTTGGTTGTACCCAAGGATTTATCACAGTGCTTCTAGATTAGCTTGCATTCTACCCAATACTTACTGTGATCTTCAGTACGTAGCTATGAATAGTATAGTAACAAATTCCCATGAGTTTATGCGTGCCAGTTTGTTGCCATATGAAAAACAATTGCTGCTGCAAGCCATTTCTTTCCTCACAAAGTAGCTGCTATCCTTTGTTTTTGAAAATTATTTGTTGCTAGAGGGGTAGGAACCTAAAAGTGGGTTTTTCACCTCATCTATAAATGGTATGCAAAATGGATGTTAATTCTTGGTGGTAGGATGGGAGGAAGAGGTTCCACTCGTGTTACGAATTATCAGATAATGAAACTTCTGTAGTTACTTCTGTCATTAGATTGTGACAGCATTACACAACATGAATTCAGCCTCAAAATACTCATGCATTCAAGTTGACCAAAAGTATAGAAAGATCAGGTTATAAATCTTGAAAATCATGAGCTGTGTTGCAGGTCCCATCACTCTCCAGCAGAATATCATGTGTGCACAAGGCTAAGGGTCTATTTAACTAGTCCTGTCTGGAGGGCAGGAATCCTACTGCCAATGGATGCAGTTACCTCTCTGTTGCTCATGGACGAGATGAGATGAAAATACTCTTCTTCGATGTTGTCAGTCACTTCCGTTGCTCTCTTACTAAAAATGTGTGCGTGAAAAGCACTAGGGAACTTGGGTACAATCAAGGAAGTCTGTTCCTTTGTGTCCTTTGCCATTTTTCTGTGAGGAGAAGAGCAAAGGGGAAAGAAGAGAGAGCAATCAGCAAATGATTTCTGTGGCTTGAAAAATCCCTTAGCTTGAAGCTGTTACCCATCAAGCACCTAATCACACCACGATCTTTACCCACTGCATTTTCTCTCATCGGAGCTCTCTTGTGATTTTTGTCTGTCTTGACTGTAGAGTTTTAAAATATTTTTAAAACCCCCTTGGTGATGAGTTTTAAAAAACAATGATGGTTGTCTCTTGATGCAGGTTAAATTGTGAGCTGTACTGGAGTAAGAACAGCTTTCTAGCCTATTTTGAACCAGGCATTGAATCTGACTGTTTCTGTCACAGTACCACAGATGAGAAATTTGAAATTGAGTAGTGGGAGAAGAAAAGATGGAGCTGTGGTGACATTGCAGGAGTTTCAGAAAAGTTGAAGGAAACCCAGGGCAACAAGAAATCTTTCCTGGACTGTGAAGACCAGGAGGTGACAGAGGAATCCAGATGAAGTTGTCAAAGTGCTAAATGAGAGAGAAGGCGTTTTTTTCTGGGTTATTTGCTGTTGTTGTTTTATTGTTTGCATTCTTTTAATGGTTTATTACCCAGTCTTGAAAAGAGCTTCTAATGAAACAGCTAGAAGGGACCTTAAGGGCCAAGTCCAGCACTTATTCCTGGCAGAGCTATTGTCTTCTGCTTTTCCAGAGCAACAGCTGTCTCTCTAATGTCTCTGCTTGGTTTGTTGCTTCTCTTTGTGCACTGCCACAGAGCATCTGGCTTCATCTTCAAGAAGCTCTTTCTCTTCTAAGACTTTAGACACCCAGAGGAGAGGGAGGGATGCAAGAAGTGCTTTTGCTTAGGGTGGAGCTTCTCAGCCTGGGAACATAGTTCAGTCTTTCTAGGCTTCTCCTGGGACAAGGAAATAAAGGGAAACACAAGGAATGGCATGCTGCTGGTTTGGTCTTTCTCTGCAGTGGGAATGTGATACTGTGTGTAAGCTGGGCATATGCCTTTGCCCCAGATAATCTGCCTTTGATGGAGTAGTCCCCATTCTCACAGGTAAGTCCTGCTGTCCTCCAAGCAATCATCCTGAAGGAGACCAACAGTATTTGGACTGTAGAATAAACACAGTTTTGCAAACTGTTTATAAATCAGTTTTCCCAATTTTGAGTAACTTTGATGAAAATTCTCCTACTGATTTAGAGCAAGCACTTCTGTGTGCTTTGTTGATGTAGACTGCCTTTGCTCCTCCTGATCCTTTGCATCTTGGGGAAGGTAGCATTTAATCTGCAGGGAAGGTCAGTATTTGTGGGATGATTCCGTAAAAAGCCTGGGAGGAAGAGCGCTACCAAAGACATGACTGCGGGGTTTTCTGACTGACATGCAAAGTATTGGTGCCACTTCAAATAAAGCAACTCATTCAATATTCACAGTGCCAAATTTTGTGCTGGAATTTCATGTGCCATTGATTGCAAATGAGGTGGGGAAAAAATTTCAGAAAATGGTAATAATCCAGAATACTGCTAATGGCTCAGCAGCAAATTAGCTTCTGTTCTCTACTAGTTTTGGTCTTTTGTGCCTGATGGTTTATCTGTTTCTCTTTTTCTTTGGTTTGCAATCAATCTCGGGTCTTTCTCACTCCAATTTTAACTTTCTTGATGTGGTCACGCTTCGTTACTGTTTCTTATTCTTGATAAATGCTCTATTTACCCTTTGCCTTTTATCCTTCCTGCTGTTCTGACCTTTTTTTCTTTCTTAATTTTTATTTTTTCCTTTTTTTCGTATTACGTAAGAGGGTATCAGCACAAAAATATGATGAATTACGAAGGTAATATTGCACCTTCACTGTGTGCAACAGTCTCCCTTGACTGGCAGTGGTGTTCAGTAGCCTGTGAATATAGTAAATATATGATTTTCTTTAACTAAAAGGCAGCTACAGGAAGCAGTGGAAAAAGGGGAATAGGGAGGGGACTGAGGCTGTGGCAGAAGGGCTCTATGCCAGAGTGGGTTGAGCTGCTGGAATTCTTTCCGCAGCAGTCTCGGTCAGGGTTGGGAAGATTACCTGCTTTGTAAGTGTAAGTACGCGAGAACCACTTGGACCAGTTTACTGGATTTAGATAATTTTAGTTCTCAATACTCGTTAGTGAAATCTTTCATTGTAATTATATTAATAATGTAGTATTCTGAGAGTTGGGAGGAAATTGTTATCTGCACATACCATTGTGAGATTTGCTTTGTTCAGAAAGGTTCTGTAAAATCAAATTAGTTCATAAGTCACCTACTTCACTGCATAAATAGGAAAATTATGTCCTTCACCCCGACATAGGGCCGTGGTGCTCTTGTCTGGATCTTTCCCCCGCCCCCACACCCCGAGTGGATGAAGCAGTAATTCTCCAGTTCACAGGTCTCCAAACTAGTAGCATGCACACCTTTGCCTGAACCATTTTCCTTTCCCTGAGCAGCATGTCGTTCTCTTCCTGAATGCACCATACCCTTCTTCCCTGAAGCTCCCATTCTGCTTGCTCTGGTGGAGATATTGCACATTACTAAGTTGCATGTTGTCACGGCCTCGGTGCAATTTAGTGTGTGCGATACTTTCACACGAGTGCATGCACACGGGTATGGCTGTGGCTTAAAGTTCCTGCAGCTTTCAGTTTTGGTGGGGCCTAACTACATTGTGAAATGGTCTTAAACCCAGATCAGTATTTTGAGTGATGCCTTGAAACGTGTTAGTGGAAGTTTGTTCTGTAATTCCAGGAAGATGAGTACTGTTTGTTTTCAGTTTGAGAAGGGTTATCATTATTTGCTTCATTTTCTTCATTTGCCATTTGATCAGACTTTTCATAGGTTATATAAAAGTTATATAAAATATTAGGTGTTTCTAAAGAGGAAATAGTAATCATGTACTTAATTGAAATTTGCCAGAAAGTCAAAGAGAGATTTGAAAAAAACCTATAGTGCCTTGATGGCTGAAATAGGTTCTTACTGGTTTTTCAACTTTTATTTATTAATATTTAAAGAGATCTGAAATGAGCTACCATGCAAACAAACAAATAAACAAAAAAATCTCAGCTGCTTAAGCAGCTAGCTGCTTTGCTGTGGCATCCTGGCAGTAATGATGGAGAAAATGAGATGGTGATACAATTCCCACAGAAAACAATTATCTTCCAGCATGTTAAGCTAATGCTTAGAAAAAGCAAAATGTGTGATCTTGTTTATTTTACTGCAACATTAATAATGTCTTTCAGATTCATTTTTCGAAGACAACTGTTAACTGATTATGTTTTGACTGAATTTTTGCATGCAATATATTTTCTTTAGTAGCCAGATTATCTCTTGCAGAAATCTCTTCTGTCACAGGAATGCGTTTAACAGGACCTTACTGTAAGCTCTACTTATGGTGTATGTTACAAGATGGGAATAGAATTGAAAATAATTCTATCTTAATGGAATAATTTCCTAGGCTAAAACTGGGAATATAACAGATACTTATGATTATTGAAATTACACTCAGGAAAGGAAAGCTTCTGTTGAGTAACTGGAGGAAAAGTAGAATGTAGTCTATAAATCTGGAAGAGGTGCCATGATGTTTCAGTATATTTGCAGAACCAAACTGACAGTAACTGTAACCTGATTATCCTAGTGGGATAGATAGTAATATTTATCAGCTGATTGTTTTAGTAGCAATAACCACGTGACTCGCTCATACCAGTGTTTTAGTCTTAAATATTCTCCTATATAAAAAAAAATCATCGTTATCCTTATTTCCTTTTTCTTTTATATTAAAAATACTTGTTCTTATTAAACGCAGCTGTCTGTATATTGCTTTATGTACACGATTTTAAAAAGTTATTCAAAGCATAATTCAAAGAAAAACAGATATTCAAAGAAAAAGTCAGCATGTAATTGATTTGCTCATATTTAAACTTTTTCCGAATTTACCTGAAATTATGAAAAAATGTTCATTATTGTACACACATAATTTGTGCCAAGCATGTCATGAAGTCTGTAGGAATTTTACAGTTTACTACCTATAATTCACAAGATTACATAAGTGCATAATCAGATAATGAAACAAACAGTTCTGTTCTCTACACCATGCAGACTGGTACAGTGTATTTTTCAAACACATTGACAGGTTATTGAGGGCGTCCTTGTTTTATATCAGGGAGTGCCAATGTTTTGCTGTTTGCTGCCTTCATATTCCAGATGGTGTGTTCTGTGTGTTCTAACAGCAATTTCGCGTAGTGCATTTTTGTAGTAAGTAATTCTGTGACTGTCCAGTTTGTTTAAGACTGAAGGTATCTGTAAATACATAGAGGATGTGGGTTATTGTGTGTGTGCCCACGGGCACACTTAAACACATAAGCAGATGTGTATGTAATCTTTAAGAATAATGTAGCTGCATTGCATCTTAGATACTAATCCTGTAATTATATACTGCACTTATGCATATGCACTGCTTTTTCTATAATACCAACTTTTCAAAACCGTTATTCATATGTCAGAACTTAAAATCTTTATTTGAATTAAAGTTTAGTTGGTATGTGTCATAGACTGTGTAAGTAAAAACAGTGACACTTACTTGCATCTGGAATTCAGCTCAGCCAAGCAGTTTTTCTCTTTGCCTCTAAGCCAGGCCTAGTAGCTAACTTTGAGGGATGGAAAGACAAGAGGTGCTGAAATAATTATTAAATGTATAGGGAAGAAATCTTCTATCAGGCATTTCCAAGAATAAAGGGATGCTATGAGAAATACATTGAGTATAATATATTGCAAGGTTCTGTGTTTGCATATCTAATAATTCTTTATGTGTGTATTTAGGGTTGCAGTATAAGTTATTATAACCTTGGTTACATTTCTGCTATTTGTTTTAAAGATTTATTTTAATGCAAGAAGACAGCATGAAGGCTGATTAAAAACTTCAGGATTTCCTGTTGTTTCAAAGATTTAATATCACAGCTTTAGTGTTTTGCTTTTTTTGTCATTTTAGGGTGAATTATAAGCAATCACAGTACCCTCTTCTCTATGCTTGTGATTCATAATTTTATAATAGTAATAATCTGAGCAGGCTGGGAGTTTATTAATATAAGACTGCAATGGATCTCGAGCTTTATTAAGTCCGGCTAGATGTTGCTCTCATTCATTAATTTTTCAAGCTAAAATGAGGATCTACAAGTGTTATATTCTTATGAATGGTGTGGAGAATATTAAATGTTCAACATACTGTGCCAGTGCATGCCAACTGCCAAGAAAGGTTTGAGTAAGGCTAAAGGGAAAACTGACTGCAGAGCTGAACAGCAAAGTAACAAAGGTCACAGGAAACAAGAAACTATCCTTTAAAAAGCTGAAGTTTTAGCTAAATGAGCAAGACAGAAGGATCATAACTTTGGCAAGATAGAAATCGATGAGAAAGGGGTGGGGGTGGAGAAAGCTCCACAAAATGTGGCCTTCAGACTAGTTCCCACTGAAGTCTGAAGTTTTGATGCAGTCACTAGAGCCCTGTCCTGCCTTGAGGAGGTGTAGTATTTGCATCAGTTACACCACCTCAAGGACCCGTGCTTTGTTCAAGGCTGTATCAGTTTGTTTGACTAGTCTCATTACTAGCCTCCATATGTTGGAGCTGTTACCTCTCTTTGTTCAGTTATTTCAGTCCTAAGGAGAAATCAATTTCAACAGCAAAATGGTTGAAATCGTGTCACAGAGTTGTTTCTGAAAATAATCTCTGTATTTATGTAGCTCCTGAGATGACCTTACTCTGAGAAGAAACACTTACTGCCACTTCTGCTTTATTCATAGCTAGAGTATATCTGAGGGTCTTTTATTCCTAAAAGAACAGAACCCTTAGAGTGTCAAGGAGCAGCTTAAGAGGGTTTTTTGGGAAAAAAAAAAAAAAAAAAAAAAAAAAATTGAGTAATTTCATTCTTCAATGTTCTCCCAGTGATCATGTGAAATTTGGGTCATCATTATAGAAGAATACTTAAGTCTTTTGAAGATAATAGCTGTCGTTTGTCATTGGTAGCCTGTCTTTTGCAACAGATCTTGGTGGTGTCTGGAGGAAGAAAATGAATTATTTGTTTTTGAAGTTATGGTGACAGTAGCTGTTAATTTCAGCTGGGATAAGCCAGCACTATTGTGCAAAGAAGAGTTCCTGCCTTCCAGCCATGAGTGTGCTGGCTTCTTTCCTGGTGGGAATGCAGCTTTTTATGCCACTGCTCTATGAGTTGGATGGGGAGTATAGAGCTGAGCTAGTTAGTTAAAATCAACCCAGCAAAGAAATAGTAAGCTGAATGAATTGTAAAAACTGTTTTGGCACATAAAAGAGACTGTGCTGTCAATTAGAATCATAGAATGGTTTGGGTTGGAAGGGACCTTTAAAGGTCATCTAGTCCAACTCCCTTGCAATGAGCGGGGACATCTTCAATTAGATCAGGTCGGTCAGAGCCCTGTCCAGCCTGATCTTGAACGTTTCCGTGGATGGGGCTTCTACCATCTCTCTGGGCAACCTGTTCTGGTGTTTCACCACCCTCATTGTAAAAAGTTTCTTCCTTCTATCTAGTCTAAATGTACCCTCTTTTAATTTAAACCCATTACCCCTCGTCCTATTGCTACAGGCCCTGCTAAAAAGTCTGTGCCCACCATCTTTGTTATAGACCCCTTTTAAGTAATGAAAGGCTGCAATAAGATCTCCCTGGAGCCTTCTATTCTCCAGGCTGAACAGCCCCAACTCTTCAGCCTTTCTTCACAGGAGAGGTGTTCCATCCCTCTGGTCATTTTTTTATGGCCTCTGCTCTACCTGCTCCAACAGGTCCACAGTACTCCAGGTGGGATCTCACCAGGGCAGACTAGTGGGGGAGAATCGCCTCCCTCGACCTGCTGGCCACGCTTCTTGTGATGCAGCCCAGGATATGGTTGGCCTTCTGGGCTGCGAGCACACATTGTAAGCACATGTCCAGTTTTTCATCAGCGTAACCCCCAAGTCCTTCTCTGCAGGGCTGCTCTCAATGCCTTCACCCCCTCAGCCTGCATTGATACAGGGGATTACCCCAACCCAGGTGCAGGACCATGTGCTTGGCCTTGTTGAACCTCATGAGGTTCACATGAGCCCACTTCTCAAGCTTGTCCAAGTCACTCTGGATGGTTTTGATCTGATGAGAATGAGCAGGTATAGAAATGTAAGCAGATAAAGGAAATGAATGAACAGGTAAAAGTGGAAAAAAAAATGGTACTGCTTCTCATAGATAAAAGGTTATTTTTGATAGAGGATGTAGTCTTATGCTTGAGCAGTTTCTTTCAAGGAGTTTATCCCTGGAACCCAAAATACAGTAAAGAACAGTCTGGGGGTTTTTGTGTCTAAATGCCTTAAATGACAGATGTGATGGATGCTTATTCTTTTCATAGGGAACAAATACATAAAGGATTCAGAGTTATGTTTTGAGTTGTGTTATTTGTGGCACTAATGGCTTTGCTGTTTTTCAAAGCAGCTTGTGTATATCTTTATAGTTCCCAGAATTCTATTGCAAATAAAATTTAACAGAGTTTCTTTAATTGTTTTAGAGGCGTATTTGATGCTTCCCTCAAAATGGCTGGGTTCTATGGACTGTACACTTGGCTGACTCACACTATATTTGGGATTAACATAGTCTTCATACCATCTGGTAAGAATTTGAACAATAATAATCTATTTATAGATAATATTACATAATTATTTAATGTACAAGATCAGTAGGATTAAATGTTGCTGATAAGATTAGTCTTGAAGTTATTTTAGAGAACATTTAATCAGAAGCTGTCAACTATCAGAATTAGTGTTGCATAGGCAACCTTAATATGGTTAATCTGTGCAAATGTCTTAAGACAGTTTCTAATTACAGGATTGGCTACTTTTTATCATAATACCTGAGTGTTGATGAACTCAGTATATGGTATGAACTTAATGAGTAGCTAGCTATTCAGATTTTTTTTTGTTATTTCCTGTTCAATATGTAACCTCATTTTTATTTCCTCTTCATTGTTGAAACCCCGCTATGAAAATACTGTTACAAATTTAGTACTTTTTGATATGCATTGTGGTTCCAATGAATTTCTTAACAATGATTCTTCCAAGTTTAAATTAAACTACCATAAATCTAATTATTTATGAAGACTGTACAGCTTTTCATAGCTCATATGTTCAAAATCTTTAATTCCAACTGTGAATATATGTAGCAGTACTGAAATTTTTTTCCAGGGGCGTTTCAGGATGGCCGTGGGTAGGGTGGAGAGAAGTTCCTGATTGCTATGTTACCTCTGAGCCTTGCCTTTTTCTGTTTTCACAACATATCCCCTGCCACTTATTGTACTTCCCCTGTCTGTTTCTTTTGATGGATGTAATGCTTTCTCTTTTCTGTTCAGTCCAAGTCTTTCCAGGTTTTAACTTCATTCTGCCTGCCTTGGCTTGTATTTCTTCCATAGTTGATGGGTGCTGATTTTTCAAGATGCCTAAATGCAGGAAGATGTGGTAGCGTGAAAATGCACGATAGAGGCATGCTTCTTATTCTCAGTGTTGTTGCCTGAATGTATTACCAACCTTTGGTTTTCTGTTATTCTTTCATCTTAGCTTTGGAAGTGGCTGAACAGTTTTCACTTAAAAATCTTCTCCCCTGTTCCTCTTTTGCCTCTTTTCCCCTAAAAATAATAACAGCAATTAAAAAATGTTGTACCTTCATGTATGAGAGATCAAAAAGGGAAGCTATAAAGCAACAAAACCCAATATAATAGAAAATAGCTGTTTATAAAGTACAACTACCTTAAAGGCATTGATTCTCATTAGACCTACTTAGAAGGTAATAATTATTTTTCTTTCAGCTACATGCAAAATCTTAGAAGTTTTTCCTTTCTGGTTAATGAGATCAAAAAAGAGAAAAAAATTTTTTTTGTATTATGATCATTCCTGTTGCATTAAATTTGAATGACAGCAGTACTGCACCGTTTTAGATTGCAGCGGGTATTTGTATATTCAGAAGAGTGTACATCTGTGTGCACATACAGAAATATGCAAGTCATGGATTTTATATTTGCCTGGTTTCTCACACTACTATCTACATTATTATGGCTGACTACAGGAGATCCAGTATGTGACAATGAGACCTCTGCTTGGATACTTTCTTGCACACAGTTGCTCATTTGTAGTTATGTAGAAGTTTGAAATGTGCATGTTTGGTATAACTTTAAATTTTTCTGAATTGGTGCCTCTTTTGGAAGTAGCTCCCTGTGACTGACAGTTGGTGAGACTTTTCTATATGGGGAATAGTGTCATTTTCTTTTTTCCTAAACTGCAGCTATAAAACACCAGGAGCCTTATGTGGAACTTCTTCAGCATCTTATTTACAATAGTTGACAGAAGTTGCCACCAGTATGGCAAAAATATCAGGATTTAACTGTAAATATACTTGTGAAATATGTTTCTCTGGTCTTTTCCTCACCTTTGCTTCTGTGTGCTCTAGCATTAGCAGCAATCCTTGGAGCAGTGCCATTTCTGGGGACGTACTGGGCAGCCATCCCTGCAGTCCTAGATTTGTGGCTTGTGCAAGGACAGGGATGCAAAGCCATTTTGCTCTTGGTTTTTCACCTCTTGCCAACCTATTTTGTAGATACAGCAATTTATTCAGATATATCAGGGTAAGTACATTGAAGACTTTTTAAAGTTAGTGTTGTAAAAGTGCTTAACAATCATCGATGCCTTTAATTAAACTTTTCTGAAGTGTCAAGAACAGTATCTTTAAGTGTAGGAATAAGTGGAGTGATACCACCTCCTAGTAAGTAAGGCCGAAGTACCTCTACTTTCCCAGGATGCTTTTCTGTCAGTTTTGTCCCTTCAGAGATCTTGAACTTCTTCTCAAAAGTCAGCAAAATCAATTGTTCGGTTGGCAAAGTAAATCTAAGAATCATAGAGTCATAGAATGGTTTGGGCTGGAAGGGACCTTAAAGATCATCTGGTTCCAACCCCCCTGCCATCATCAGGGACACCTTCCACCAGACCAGGTTGCTCAAAGCCTCATCCAGCCTGGCCTTGAACACTTCCAGGGAGAGGGCATCCACAGCTTCTCTGGGCAACCTGTTCCCATGTCTCACCACCCTCACAGTGAAGAATTTCTTCCTATACCTCATCTAAACCTGCCCTCTTTCAGCTTAAAGCCATTTCCCCTTGTTCTGTCATTAACTGCCCTTGTGAAAAGTCCTTCCCCAGCTTTCTTGTAGCCCCTTCAGGTATTGGAAGGCCGCTATAAGATCTAATCATTGACTAATGACCTGTAGCATTTTCCTTTATATCACCTAATGCCAAGTGATGCTCCATAACAAACAAGAAATCCATGAGCTAGTTAGGGACCTGAAAAAATACTTTAATTTTTCAGAATAGATTGTGAGAATTTTGAGGACTTTTTTTTTAAGCCAGCCTTTGTGTTGTGTCACCATACCCCAGTGTAAAAATGTATTGATTATGGATTGATCTTTAAATGTGTTGAGACAGATGAAATTGTAAAACTCTCCTACTGAGACAGTAGCTGGTGCTGTTTTCCTGTTGTGGGAGGCAGGAGGAGATTTCTTGAAAAATCTTGCCTTGGGTGCTTGGCTGCCTCTATCGACTTGAAATACCTCCTGGTTTCAGCTTTGAATTTGTACACAGAGAAACAAACTCCAAACTCTGGAGACAAAGTCGACATCTGCAGTTGTATCTGGAATGGAACTGAAATGTCCACTGCCATTTTCTGCTGCTCAGATATCTAGTGAATCCCTTTATGCATAAATTCAGATGAAAAGATCAAGTAGTGCTGTTTAACAGAGCAGGCAAAGATACAAACTGTCAAGTTTCATATGTGCAAGACATGTTCACAGCCATGTACAAGAAAGATGTCAAGATGTACTCCTCTAGTCACTGCTTCTGTCTTGATCATCAAAAACAATTCTAGTAAAATGTTTGAATTGAGAACTTAATGGTCCAAATTTAGTTACATGCTGGAACCAGTCCCTCATTTGTGCTGTTTTTTATTATAGTGGAGTTAATTTAGAATAGGGACATTAGGTGTTTCAGTTGTGTGTTAAGTTAAAAATTAATATTTTTGTTCATCAAATCTAATTTACACTGAACAGAGAGAACCTAATGATAATATGTACAATATTTATAATAATTTTTATAGACTGTGACACTAGTTATTTTGCATTAATTAAAGCTAATAGGAGAAGTATAATCAAATTACAATTTTTTTCCAACAGTAAATCATGGATGAATTTAAGGCTAGTAGCTATTTAACCAGCCAATAATTCTTCTACCTATTAGAATGTATTTTTTGACTGTAGGGAATGCAGGCTCTGTTTACTGTCCAGAAAATATATGTGGCAGGAATAGATTTTCTCATGGTAGAGCAAAATTGTATTCTTCCCATGAAATAGAACAGTAAGCATCACGCTGTCTTGCAGATTAGATTAAATCTACTTGAAATAGCTGTAATTAGGTTATGCAGGGTTTTCCAAACGCATTAAATTTATCCTGTAGTCCTATTTCATTAGGTGATCTGTTGTTTAATTTAGCAAACTATCCAGAAGAACAATTAAATTTATGCAAGTGCTGGAAAAATACTATCTGAAGTTTTTAAAGGTTTAGAAATTAATCACGTCTACTGTTAGAGAAACATAGAACTTTAAGGTCAAGTTTTTCCCCTCAAAAAACAATCTGACCCTACCAGTAGGTTAAATTTGATCTAGGTAAGAAATAATTGGGGTATGTATGATGTAACAGGTCATGTTTCATGATCTCATTTTGTGCTTGGTTGCTATGAAGGCAAAGCCTGCCAATGTGGAGCTGGGTAGAAGTCAGGATCCTGATAGAAACCAGCCAGAAAGTGCAGGAGCTCTAAACTGACTCCTGGTATTTGCACTCCATTACACTCAGAATTTAGAGCAACTTCCTGAAATTTGGGTGCTGAGTTTCAACTGTAGTTTTTCTTATATGGTTCCATATTACTATCATTTTATCCATGAAGATTAAGGATGATGAGCAGGTTTTGTGCAAATGGTGTTGATAGGATGTGTTGTGCATCTGAATTGAAATATGGAAAAGAAAAATGGAATGGCTAATTAAAAGCTAATGATAAACACTCAACACAAGAGGTGATTTGATAACAAAATGAGAAGACATGAGTGTTTATGTAAAGAATTCATGCTAACTACTCTCTGGTAGAGTGTGCAAGTTGCTATCATCATGTGAATTAATATCTTTGCTAAGGAGACCTCATAATACTTGTTGCTAGTTACCTTAAAATTTCACAGTTCTTGGCTGTGAAGCATGTACATTCTTTATCTTTCTATTTTCAAAATGGAAATGTTTTTGCCATTGTCTCTTTCAGACATTCTTTAGCAGATGTCTATGAAGTAGCTACTCCATTGTGGGTATTACTTGTGTTAATAAACACTGTTTGCTCTGTTGTGCAAATATAGTGCAGAATACAGCTTGGAGTATTTGTGCAGTCATTCAAACAGCAGTTTATTGTGTAAACATGGGTATCTATAGCTAATTATGCCATTTTCTAAGCTTAATAGAACCTTATGATTAATTCACATTTCATAATTGATAGTATTGTTGTTTGTTGTTTTTAATTTAATATTATTCTTCCGCGCTATCATTCCAGCGGTGGTCATCCTTACCTGACAGGGCTTGCAGTAGCTGGCGGAGCGTATTACCTGGGACTGGAAGGAGCCATCATAGGACCAATTCTACTTTGTATACTTGTGGTTGCTTCCAACATATACAGTGCCATGTTGGTGAGTCCAACAAATTCAGTGCCCACTCCATCACAAGCAGCATGGCCATTACAGATTTACCGGTAAGTGAATGTCTTACGTGTGCACAGTACGTTTTTTATGGACCAGTGTGCCTGTGCATAGGTACAGAGATTGTGTGCATGATATGTGAGTGTGCATACACACCTACATGCACACTGAAGTGTTTGGAGAGGATTCAGCTGTCCTGTACTCTAGAAATAAAGATTATGGTGAAGTAAAATACTCACTGGAATTTGTAAATTTGAAGTGTTTGTTTAATGTCTCTCAGCTTCTTACAGAAGGCTCTTTTAGAAAATTCACTGAAAATACCTTTGTATCCTATAATTTATGTTACCATTTGCTTGCAAATACTGTTTTTATGTGTTACTGTACCATATAAAAATATAAGTAAACATACTTGAATTTTAAAAACTATATAACATTATATGCCTTTATTCCAGTAAAAGTATTATTTTGATTAATCTCTTTATTTAAGTTACCAAATGAGGAATATAAAAATGTATCTTTAAACTGTACAATTAAGGAATAGGATGAATAAACTGCTAATTGAATGCTTAATTGGAGTTGGAAATCATATTGTGAAGTTATTAATGACAGTAGCCATTTTAGTGTCTCTACTGTCTTGTTAAATTACATAGATTAGCTCATTATGCATGTATTTTAAAGAGGATTCTGTGCTTGTCAGAAGTAATCCTTTGCTTCATTCACATTAATAATGTTGTCATCTTTCATATGAGTACTTAGGAGAAAAACCAGTAATTGGACCTGTCTGTAGTCTTTGACTTGTAGAAGTTATGTTCCAAGACTTCCTGCATACACCATAGATAGAGCTTCCCACAGTACACATGAAAACCTGCATATATGTTTGCTTCCTGTTTCATTTGTAGGAAACAAGATACTTGTACTCACTCAACAGATTTGAGTCTTACTTTTTTTTCCCTCCCCTGCCCCTTAGGTCATCTAGAGAGAGTCCTGAGGAGATGAAAATGGCTGCAGAGTGATGAAGGTGCTGCGCTGCACCTATTCAACCTGCGAGAATTGCTGTCTTTTGTCTCGAGTTCACAACAGCCATGGCCTTCTATCCTTTTCCAGCTGTGCCTAGGGGCAGCGCACAGGGAAGCATAGCTTGGGTTTCAGGAGAAACCACTTCTTGAACATCTGCTGGCCTTACATTTTTGTGCACTTTGCCACCTCAAGAGAGAATGTCTGCTTCCCACGGCTTTGCATACTAACACACAGTTGAACTGCCTCGTTGAAGACCTTGAAGACCTGTCTTCCTAAAAAGAATGATTAAGAGGACAGGTATATCCACTGGAGTAATTATCTGCTGAAATGACTAACTTGGCTTTTATTTATTGGATTATTTGTGTTATTAAGTTGTAGTAGCTTTAAAGAAAGCTAATTCCAAAATATTTATTCTCAGTTAATCTGGTGGCAAAAAAGGTGTAAACCACTCATTGTTAAATTAAAGTAGAATATCATTATTTGCTGCTCCTCAAAGTATTTCTTCAGAGGCTTTGACTATCATCTGTAACTTGCAACAACACTTAAATATTATCCTCTTATATGCACTGAAATTTGATGTTGTTGGGGACTGATATTTCTAATACCTTCCTGAAATTAGTAGATAGGCAATTTGTTAAATGTGGGTTTTCCTTATATTGAAATAGGAGGCCTTGTTTAAATAGTTTAAATCTTGCCCTCATTTGCAGTGAAATCCGATAGTATTTTGCTGTTTACCCACCATCCCAGTGGAGTCATCTTGTCAACTAGACTTAATCAAAGGCCTGAAGTGTTTTCAGTCAGAGGTAATGCATGATTGTCAGGTCTGCTTCCAGTAATGGGAAGTAGTTGAATGGGGATTGTATTAATGTTGGTTTTCAAATGCTGTGACTGAGTTCAGTTAACTTCTCAAACAAATTTATTTCCAAAGAAGAAGGGGAGAGGAAGAGCATGAATTTTGTTTTAATTTAGTTGGTTTGTTGCTTGTTTTTTTTTTTTTTTTCTTCCCTTTTAAGACTCTGGACAAATATCTTCCCAAGGTATAAGGTATATCTTGCATATTAAGATATATCTTAATAGTAAACCGTTCTTAAATTCCTGAAATGGTGTGTTGCTTAGGTCACGACATTAATCTACTCCAGTGCTTTTCATCCATACCTAATTTTGTTTAAATTGCAGTTTTGGTGACAGTTAATATTCTTGAAATATTTTGACACAATGGATCTTTATAAATGGATCCTTTTTATAAATAGGAAGTGGGTTTTTAGGTAGAAACTTCATACTTGAACAGCTTTTCCATAAATACAGTGCGGCCCTGGGTTCAGAGTAGCAGAAGCACATGCTTAACCAAAGAACCACCTTTCAGTTTCTGGTAACTTCTCTTGAATCTGTTTCGGAGTTGGATTGATAATTAGTTATACAAAGTGCAGACCTGCTTTGCATTTATTGTTGATGGTAATGCAACTGTTGGAATAAAAATATGTTCTTATCTAAGGATGATGTCTAAGATTTGTGTACAGACAGCTCTTGGTAACTTAGATGTTTGTTTTACTCAAGTTGCAGAAGTGCTGATAGGTTTGGAAGGCTCCTGTTTTCATGATCCTGCGTGTATTTTTATGTTGTTTCTAAAACTACATTGCCATAGAAAGTGATTGGCAAGTACCCTAATACTTACTTAAGCAAGAATGTCCTGGTATAGGTTTGCAGTAAGGAGGCTGCCTGTTAAGACACAAATGGCCCACTGCTCAGGCTCTTGAAATCAGCTGCTGCGGTTTTACTGATTAAATGTTATGCTTAAATGGGGGTTTCAAGCCTGCTGGTTTTGCACGTGGAAATTTGCAGGTATGTGTTTGGAGGACAGACTCAGCCTTAATTTAGTGGTTTGACTCAAGTTCATTAAAATACGGAAAGATCCCATTTAATATTTTGAATTCTGATGTACCTACACGTGAGTTCCAACTAACTCCATAGGAAGGTTGTATTGCTTGAATTAACTGTCCTGTGTTTTAATTTCCTTGGTTGTGTGGATCATGTAAAATCTTTAACAAAACACATTTGTATAATTGTTACTAGCTAGGGCAGAGGATGACAAAGAACCTGAGGCTGTCCCTATGTATTCCTGCAACATTCTAACCAGCTTGAGTGAGACCACCACAATACTTGGGAAACTTCTGTATTGTGTTACTATTGTAGTATTCAGAATTTTGCATTGAAAAGTTGTGTTCTATTTGCAGCTTCTTGTAGACAACACTTAAAAAAAATTACTAGCAAGAAATATGCATCTTTTATGTATTTCCAGTTTTCCACTACTCCTTTTTACACACTGGTCAAGACATGTCTATTGTCCATATTTGCTAACCCAGTTATTTCTGAGACAATCAAATTCCTATGGTACACAGTCATTTTAAAGAGTCATTATAAACTAGTCTTTTGCTTGTTTTTTAAGTTTTCCTCTTCCGTCTTCTTCACCCCAGCTCCTTAGATCAAAGAAGGGGCTCTGCTGTGAAGATTAAAATGGTACTCAGAGACAGTTATCTTCAGTTATGGCTAATTAGTAAAATCAGCTGAGAAGATACGTTGCTATTTTGAAATGTTCCTTTCTTGACGCGAAGAGAAATAATTTTGTATATAGAGAATTCATATCTGATGTAGTCTTGTTAGTTGGCCCTGCTTTTAAATGAGGCTTCATATTGATGTTTCCTCTTTCAAATTCAGCTAAGACTTACCATGAAGAGCCATCCATCATACAGTCTTTCTCAGTAAATGTAGCTTAAGGAGCTGTGTGCCATGCTTGATTGAGGAACCAATCGTATGCTTTCACTGGCGGTACAGTAACAGTATGCTGCCAAAAAAAAGAGGAAAAAAAAAGAAACAAAACCTCCAATAATACCTTCTTAGAATATGAAATATTCACTGATTTTTGCCATATTTTTAAAAACAAAAACAAAAAAAAACCCCACCACCTTATGAAAAAGCATACCTTGATTATTTAGGGTTTGTTTTTAGTGTCTAATTACCAGTAGAAATAGAAAAACTTGCCTTTGCATATTTAACAAGCCATATTATTTTCTGAAAAGACTCGGCCTTTTTATTCTTAAAAAATTAGTTTAGTTTAGTTCAGTCTGACATTAATGCAAAAATAATCAAACTGGTCATTTTGACTTCTGGTCTTTATAACATACCAGTTCCTGGTTATATTGCCTCATCTGCAAAAGCAAACAGCAGCTCCAGGGGAGGGGAAACTCCTCACATGCTCTTTCCTGTAGTGGCAATAAACTACAGCTTTCTTAGGAGTGACCATCTTTTTCATAATGCTTATTGGCAAGAAATTGGTGGTCTTTACCTTTACTGTAAACAGTCATTCCAGGAGCAGGGATTTACTTGTATTTAGTACATATAGTATTCAGTTTGAACAAAACCAATTTAGAATTCAGAAGGGAATGTTCGTAGTAAACCAAGACAATGTGGTCTCATGGTATTGTAAAATACTGCTGGTCTTTATCATTCTCTTCTAGCAAATCAGGCATCTTGCAAGTGTGGTGCCAAAGGACTAGTGCTAACTGTTTTTTGCCCTAAGTTAGCCCTTTCTGCCCTTCCTGTACCTTCACTGAATGTTACTGTGCTGTAGCAGAGCTAGGAAAAGTGAGTGTGTACCTGTGTACAGCCCAGCATGTTACCTTCAGGTCACTGTAAGTACTGGCTTAATTGAATACACGAAGCAACAAACTGCAGTGGGCGAGAATATGGCACACATTTGTTTTGCCAGCCTCACTGCAATATGGTGACTTCCAGCACAGATGCAGTGTGACCAGTTGGGAGCGGTTATGACTTGTTTTGAAAGACTGCTTTTTTTTTAAAAAAAAAAAAAAAAAGTTTAACATTTTGTCATACGTACAGTATACACTTTTCAGAATTTAAGTTGATACCCCGTATCTAATAGTGCAGACAGCGGTCAGATATTTCCGTGCGCGATGTTATGTCTTTGTAGGCTTGTCTGATTTCAGGGACTGTGTGGCTTCTCTTCAAGACTTGAGGGAGGAAGGTACTTATGTGTATTTTGGCAGTGATTTTTGGATTGGGAAATCCATAATCTGTTTAATTAAATAAAATAAGGAAAAAGCGTTATGTAGGGAAAATGGGATGCTGCCCCCGGTATTTTACATTGTGGGTGTCAGTCTTAACTTCTGAAACAGGCGTATGGCTGCAGTGTTAAAGGCTGTTTTTCAGAAAGTCTGAAATTACAAACCTGTATAAAGTTGTTCCTCAGTAAAAGCAGCAGCAGAACTGCTAGGCTGCTGATCCCTAGTACTGGTGACAACACTGCACAGACTGCTGCCTTGCTTACAAACCTCACATACTTAGGGTGAGAAAATACCATTGTTCTACTGAGACTCGATGGCTGTGCATCAGTGGTAGAAGATGCTTTCACAATTACTTTTATTCAAACATTGTGTTCATACTACATTTAGCTTCATTTTGCCACTGCAGATAGTGCCACCTTCAAGGATACTGCCTCTGGAAACAGCTACAACTTCCTTCGGAAGGTGCTGAAGGCTGTTGGGATTTGAGTTAGTATTCATTATTTTTAGTAATGGACGTAGCATTCTTCTTCTGGAGATGCAGTTGTTTGCCTTGAAGTTTGCAGTTTTACAAGAGAAAATTAGTTTTCCAATTAAATAATCTTTATTGAGTGACAGCTGGCATCTCTTAAATCCATGGATGCATCATCTTTATAAGCTGTCTTGGCTTGTGTTTCAAAGGGTTTCTTCTTATTATTATTTCTTATGCTTTTTGGTGAAGCGTACTTTGGCAATTCCCTTCTCATTTCTGCTTCTACAAAACTAAAATTGCCTAAAACTCTTAATAAGCATTAGAGAGGCTTGTTCTTTAACCTGATATTGTTTATCTGTCACTTTTTGGAAAATACCTTAGTGCTTTATAGTGAAATTCTCAAAAAATACTTTTAAGTGATAAAATTCAAAATTTAAAAAAAAAAAAGCAGTATGAAAAATTAACTTGCTATTTTGAAACCATGAACAATGCCAAAAGTGATGAGCATATTCAGGGAGTCTACATTTGGTTTGTAAATGTATATATTGATAAGCAGTATTACATAGATATAAGCAGTGTCTGTCCTATTCTGACTTTAATTGAAATTTTGTCCTTTTTTTTTTTTTTTTAAGATATCTGAGAACAAAATAGTGCCTGTATGTAGTGAAAACAAGCAACATTTTCTTGAGTTAGTGCTTACTTGAAAAACATCGGGGAAGAACCAAACAAATACTGGTAGGGTGACTAGAACTTTTTTGTTGTAGTTAATATAAAGTTGGGAAAAGCTGTTCTTCCATCTAGTGATCTATTGCTAAGAGATTACTGTTCCTAGAAGTATTTGCACACATGCACTAAAGAGTTGCCAAAATTAATAGGTCATGAGATAATAGGTCTTCAGTTCCCCCATCTCTTAACACACCTCCTCAGGTACCTTGTTTTGAATTTGATTTAGTACATAACAGTATTGCTTCATCCTCTTTTGGGATCGATTCCAGGGACTGACGGGCATCCTTTGAAATAGTATAACCAATTCAGGAGGGAATTGCTAATTGGCAAGTAAATGCATCCTTGATGTGCTCTGCATATGGATGGACTTACACAGACATAATTCCTGTTGCATTGAATTAGAGATTATTCTTTGAATATGGCACTGTGTGGTGATGCCAGAGCTAGGTTTGAGTTAGAAAGCAGGGCGTATTTGCTTGTAGCAGGATGCATTTGCAAGCTAATAAAGGCAGAGTGAGTGCTCTAGCATCCATGTATAATATCTGAAGAATTTTCAGTGTGATGATTTTAAAGCAAGAATACTTTATTTTCCTAGCCTCACTTTTTGCTGCTAGACTTTTGTGTACAAAGATCCAGTGAGGACCTAAAGTCAAAATAACTTTTCATGGTATTTGTGTAGATCAAATGTTAGAGGCATCACAAAGCTAAAAAGCAGCCACAGAACAGAAGTGCATTAAGCTTAAGAACTGGCATCCAGGCCATAAGGTTGGAAAAACAAAATGGAAATTTTTTGCCTCCTCTCTGCCAGTCTCAGCCCAAAACTGAAGCTTTTTTTTTTTGAAAAGTATCAGTAAAAATTTTTTTGTGTGTGTTATTTATAACATACTGGCTGTGTAGATCAGTGTTTTCAGTTTCCCGTGTCATTGCTGGTGTATTCTGCAAGCATACAATTTGTTCAGATTGTTACCTTTAAAAACAAATTTTCTCTGCTTCAGTGATGGTTGAAAACCTACTTTTTATAGTAATAGTTAGGTGTTTACCTATGTATATATATATGTTAACTAGTGTTTGATGTTTTGGTCAGAAGACTAGGGAAGGTTTGGGGTTTGTTTTTTTTTCCCTTTGGTAAGTTTTGCCAAACAAAATCCAAAGAAACCTTTGACATTGGGTCCTAAGTCTGGCTAGGCCCTACTCAAACCTAACAGCAGATCTTTTGCATCACAGAGCGCGGGTTGTTCTAAAGCGTGCATTCCTACTCAGAACCTGTAGGGATTTGGAGCAATAACTTCTATTTGTCTGTTGACACAAATTTTGTCTATAAATGTACATGTGATACATCTTCAGAATGGAACTATGTTCAAAACTAATGTTACCATAATTGGTTTTGGTACAGTGCCTGGTTTTGCATGTCTTATATTGAAAATAGAACCCCTGTGTCCATCTGTGGCAGAAGAAAATGTGTGGGTTAAGTTTGAGAAGTACTCGTGTAGACTGCAGAGGTATTTAAACTACATAATTTTGATTGTATGCACCAGTCCTCTTCCTAATAAAAAAAAGTTTTTTCTAGCTGGTTTAAGAAGCTTTTAACTTAATATTGTATTCACACTGCAGTCCTTTGTAAGCACAGAACGGTTAATATATTTTGAAATAAAATGCTGTTAATGTAAAGAAAGCTGAGTTTGATTTGAATTATGAGGTCTTTGGAATGAGCCACAAAGGCGACAGTTAATGTGGTGAAATAACAGGTTTGCTGGAGACGAAGTACAAATATGGCAGAGGATCTGCAGTCCCTGAGTGTAACTTCATTTCACTGAGAGAAGCCGTGCTTTTTTTTCTTAACATTTTCCACTGTGTAAGGAAGGGCACGTGCCTCAGCAGTGACTCTGGTTCAGCTGACATCTAGCCGCTTGCTGCGCTGCCTGCAGTCACACAACGGCGCATCGAGACCCTGCAAAAGCTCACGCTCAGCAGCTGTAGGTAACTCACGGTGCTTCCATTGTGGCGTACTCTTGGAAACAGAAATGGTCGTTTAGTGTCTAAGCATCATTTTAGATCATTCTATTGACTATAAAGAAAAAGTGATCAAATAATCCGTGCATGACTTCTCACACCTTTTAAAAAGAGATATGGCTGATGTTCTGCTTTTCATCACTCTCGCCATTCTGTGACCAGACGCGTTGCCTCATGTAGCACAGCCAGTTCTAGCTTATACCTCCTTAGTTCTCTGAAGGGATCAAACTTTGTTTAGTGTAGTGCGTACGAGGTGGGGTTTTTTTGGCAACTGATGCTAGTAACATAATAATGATTTTTAATTTTTTTTTTTTTTAAATTGGGGCAAGTCTTCCAAGATGCTCAGAATTCCTTTTAAGTTGGAACCAAGACAAATGTATCTGTAATCAGCCCAAAGCACATGCACTTCTGTGAGAACTCCTTAGGTCACTTCCCCCCCCAGTGGTTTCAATGTGCATATACAGTGTTTCATTTTACTAAGAGAAAATAAGTAGTTTTCTTCAGCACCCATAGCAGATAAAGCTTTATAATGGTGTAGCGCCAGTGACGCAGCTCATTTCCTCAGTCTCAGTTGTGCCCTCAAAGTAGTTCAGGAGGTGTATGTCCAATATATTTCAGCAACACATTAGAGGTGGGAGGGTGGAGAATATGAAAGAGTTACCAGGCAGATACATAGACAAAACCTTCTGAAAGAAATGTTATCGATGTATTTTGAGCTTGACCAGATATAATTTAAAAGGTAATTGTTTTGTTATAAGAAGTCGTCATCACTTACACAATACACATTTACTTGCTCAGAGTAAATTCAGAGAATTCAATTGGCTTGTTAATCTAAGCAAAGATTTTTTTGGTACAGTAATTTATACTGTAATAGATTTCCTTGGAGATTAATTTCTCTCTCATACTGATAGTTTTGGGGGGTTTTATTAACATATCTTTTAACCTCAGAATAGAGTCAGCTTTGCCTACTCAGGAATGCAGTGTTTGTTACAACACCTCTGTCACTTCTGAGGAGGATGTGCACTGAGTATGTGCAGATCTCTGAAGGCCTTACACCTTCTCCGTTCCCTTCTCAGTTCTGTTTGTTGCAATTTGTTTAGCATTAAAAATCAATTGCTGGGGAAGGGGTGGTAAAGGCCCCTCCATCAGATGGTTTCAGCTGTTAGCGTTAACTGAAATGTGAGAAGAAATCTGTGGCAAGTAGCTGGTTGCTACTTGCAATATTAATCTGTTGGGTTTTTGGGACTGGTGTGAACTAAAACTAGAAGAGTAGCCTTTACCCTATATTGCAATTTTTCAGGCATTCTGAGATTATTATTATTATTATTGTATGTGTTGTAAATTGGAACAAAGTTTTATCTTAGGTTAGCTTCTAATCTATTTTTAAAGAAATTTCAAGGTGAGCAGTGACACATGAATTTCCTCTCCCTGCACTGTGAGGCAAAAGCCAACAAGTGATGTACTAAAGGCCATGTCTGCCTGTAGCAAAATTGCACTCTTGTGTGTCTGTGGACATTGATGTGTATGTGCACTCTTAGTTTGGGTGTATTTATTTTGAGTAGACTGATGATGGTAGGAGACAGTTTTACATAGCTTCAGGTCTGGAGAATAAGCTACAAAGATGTTTGATTTTTAAGGTTGGGGTCTCTTTTCCTATCAGTAAATAGACACAGCCCACGCTGCCTTCTGTTTGAACTTTCACTGAATGCTGGTAAATTTTCCAAAGATTCCTTTTAACTGTTACTATTCTTACTGCTTCAGAAGACTGTAGTCAGTCTTCTGAACTTCTACACTTAAGTTTTGCTTTTTAATTAAACAGCACTGCAAAGTAATAGTTGATAAGTTTTTTGTTATTTTTTTTTTAAATTTCATGAACATTAAAATCCCTTGTTCACAAGGCCATTTGGGCTTTACCACTCTTAAAAATAGCAATTGGCATTTTGAGAAAAAAACCCCCTAGACACTCAAGTACATCTAGCTGACAAGAATCCAAACACATAATGAATGATAAAGGAAATAGTATGAAGAATGAAAGCAGTGCAGAAAAACACTGGGATGGTATCTCATGCAGCTGCTTAAAATTTGATACTGCAGCTGATATCTATAATGTGATCCTAACATATTAAATGGAAAAACAATTAAGTATCCCTATGAAACATTAAGTTTACTCTTACCTTTGACTGACAGATGTTTAAATCTTTAGATATAGCTTTATATCAAACAATTAATAGCTTTCTTCTACTGTCCCAAATCAAAAACTGCTGCACACTAATTGTTTTTCATAAGGAAGTTCATGAGTTCATGTTTCACATCATAGCAAGTAGCTCCTTTTTTTTTCCTTTATATGAGGTAGTCTTTGGAATTACAGTGTTAATGCTGCCATTATTTGTGCTGTGCTGGACCCCGATGACTTCTTTGAGGATTCAGTTCCACTCCCCTGAAGTTCTGAGCGTGCACAGCTCGCAGGTGTTTTGGTCGCAAGTTGGTGAACGCAAGATGTTTGAAGGAAGACAAAAGAAATGCATTTGTCGGGTGTGCAGTGGTGGGAAACAACTGATCCATGATTCTGCTCAACTGAAGAGGGGTGCATTGCAACCTGCTGCAAGGGTCACGGATTTGGGGGCTGCAGTGGAGTGCATAGCCTCGTGTAGGGCTGAAATGATCTGTTGTAAGCAGACAAAACCCCAACTGTGCAAGATCCTCCAGAGTTCTGTCTTGTCATGTGTTCCACGGGTTTCTGCTGCCTTGGAGCAGGGAAAGAAACGGGTTGAGAGCCATGAAGCAAAGGAATAATACAAGTTTTATTTGTTTCCTAAACTCACTCACTGGTCTCTTGGGCTCCTCATTTTATGTTTGTAATAGCATAGGTGTGTAGAATAGGAGCACACATGTGCAGTGGGAAGCTAAGAATATGCATGAGTGGCACCAAGACCAGGCTGTGTACATGAAAATGCCTGAAACCAGCAACAGTTATTGAAAGCTGCTTAAGGAGACATTGCTGTCACGATCACCCCATCCAAAAATGTGTTTGTGACCACATGCTGGCAATCTGCTTGGCAGGAGTACTGCGTCAGTCCCCTGTGCAACGCACAACCACAATGAAGAACACGAGACTCTTCCACCATTTCTACACCATTCTTTCTGTTGTAGTAATAGCTATAAAAATCTCCATCCATTCCCTCAGCTAGTCCTCCTGCCTTCACTTTTAAACACTGAAGGTAATTTGCAGTGTGTGCAGGTGAAAGCTGGGCTCCCAAGTATGTACCAACAGCTGCGTGGGTGGGTTTTGTGTTGTTTTGGGTTTTTTTTTTCTTGCAGACCTAGAACAGTGCACGCACTTGCATTCTTGGTTCACAGGTGGAATCAAATCCTCATGCCTAAGATAAGAAAAAAAGGCTCTTTGCTTAGATTTTGCCTGTTTTACCAGAATTTCATATTTTGTATTAAAAAATATATAAAATCAAAATTATATTGGGCAAACATCTGCTTTTGCTTACTTAAGAAGACAAATAGCAGAGAAAAGACCATTGTGATAAAACTTGTAAGAACCTTTGGTGCTTTCATAATTTGTTGGTAAGTATCTTCCTGCTGAAGTTGTCTGACAAGTTTTAGGCGAACTCGCACATAATCTTGGCTGGCCTGACTTAAGGCCGCTTTGGTTTTTTTCACAGGAGAAAAAAAGTTCAATTGAAAACCTTTTCATGACCCTACCGAGCACATCCTTCTTACAATGCTGCTGTTGCTGACTGTAATCACACACTGTGATTACTCTCAGAACTGGAGAGAGGTTAGGCTGAAAGTTTTACATCTTTGTTGGTGTTTCTCAGTTTTCAGAAGAAAAATTGTCAGGGCTATGAATATAATTGCACTTGTTTAGGAAAGTCATACTTTGGTAATTTTGGCCTGTTTGTACTTCAGCAGTTTCTTGGGGCATTCATCTTTATGCTGGTGAGTTAAACTTGCTGCCCCCACTCTAGGATTATGGATTGAAAGGCTAAAAGCATTTGGTACAGAGATTTAGAAATTAATGAGTAACTAATGGTTAGTTAAAAACAGGTTAGTTAAAAACAGGTTATTTAAAAACAGGTTAACGATCTCCAGATTAACAAGAGGCACAGTGGCAAAGAAGTATTTCCATATAATTCTCTTCTACCTCCGTTTTACCAACACAGGTAACTGACCTGTTAAGGTTTAAATAATTAATCTTCTCTAAGATGCTACAGTCAATGCGTTGTAATTATGTATGTGTTTATGATTACTATTTAAGGGAAACTTTATGCAGGTAGGTTTACCAAACTAGAGGGATTTTCAAGAAAAGACCTTCCCTCAGTAGCTTTAGAACTCAATGATGGCAAAGTTAGGAGATGTCAGCTCTACCCGGCAGAACCATCCCAGGGATTTTGGCATTGGATTGATGACAGGAAGGCCTTATAGGCTAAATGTCAAAATAACACCCAGTGGGTGTCAAGGCATAGCAGTTCCCAAACTGTGTCCACATACAGGTTACAAGTCTGTGGATCTACAAAAATAGGACAAAAGAGTTGAATAATATTGATGGATAATTAAAGGGTAACCTCATTATTTTATCTTTGCTGGTTGGGAGTTTGCTGCAGTATTTTGTGACAATGGGGCTATCGGTCTTGCAGTGAGAACAGTGTGGTGCTCCAAGAGGACTATGTGGTATGGTCTTCTGTGATGGGTTTCAAAAAACAGTCTGTACAATTCAGAAAGGGAATCTAGATCTGACTTGTATCAAAGGAAGTAGTTGCTTAGATCCCTATCAAAGAAAGGTCCTAAAAAAATCATCTTTCCCTGAGGTGTTCTGGAACTTTTTCTTGGTCAAGACAGTTCAGTTCTACTCATTTCAGTTCAACCAGGTAAAAATCACAGCTTCCTCTTCGGCTGTCTGAGTAAAAGTCTATAACCAGTATATATCTTCATCAGGAGGCAGCAATGTCAGATTTTCTTTAGATAGATTTTTTTTTTTTTTAATTAATAATCTACAGAATTTTTCGAAAATTATGTTCTGTGAAGAGCAAGGCTGCTGGCTTTCAGCAAATTGCTGTATACTTTCAAGAACTGTAACGTGGCAGGGGAATTACACACTGGGAATGTCAAACATTTTCTTGTATGCTTCTCAGTGGTCTGTAACTGACATGTAATAAGTTATTTCTTTTCTTTATGAAATACAGTTAGTTGTAGCTAGACTGTCACTGATGTACTATTGCAATCGTACTAGCAGTGATTACTCCCATTTTTTTGAGACATCTTGACAAACTATAAGCTGCCTGTACACTGTAAAGCAAATTTCTTTGCGGAGATTTAAACTGAAGAATGTTTTGTCTCAAGGATGAAATAACTGATTTTCTCTTTGGAATATTGCCAATTATTGCAAATTGATTAAGTCCTGTATGTTTCACAGACATATTATCTGAGAAAGTGTCAACCTTATGCCTTTAATAAAACTATGGAGATGGCAATTAATTTGCCTCTCTGCTTGCCATCACCACTGGTTTACAGGCATTAAAAAGCTTGCCTTCCAAGCACTTCTGTTCTCTTATGAGAGCAAATTTATGTCCTGTGGTGACAAAAACTTCCAATGTATTTAATTTTCTGGTTAGAATAAACTACCTTGCACTGGTAGTTACCAAGTAGCTAAGTGGAAATTTCTCAGAGTCTGTATGAGAACATCAGATTTGTCTGTGCAGTTTCAAATGTCATTCCTCTCTTTATCTCTCTGGAATAAATATCTGAAGAAAAGTATTCTAAGAGTGAGTTCTCCCAGCTGGGAAAAATCCACCATATCCATGGCTACAGAGCAGACACTCTCTTTTTCCTAGATACAGCAGCTTATTTCTAGTTATGTCCCATCTTTCAAAGTAGAAGTGCTACAAATGTTCACATTATTAAAAAAAAAAATATGAAAAATAGTTATTAGGCTAAAATGAAATGATCATATGATAAAGGAGATTCCTGTCTTCTGGACTGTCATGCACATGGCAGGTGTTGCCAAAGGAAATATTTTAATTTTGATTGATCATCAAGAATTTTGTTAACCTGTTAGATTCCTGTGACAGCTGACGAACACCATGTCAAAATAACATCAAGATTAAAAAATTGGTAACACACAGGAAAACTAGATGGACTACACACTTGCCAAGAGACTGTAGAAAACAGAAATGAGAATACTCGTTCTAGAAAGCATTGCAGTAGGTTCCTGTGAAAAACTAGTTTTTGTCCGTCACAATATTTTTGATGTATATCAAGGTAGGAAGAAAAATTGTAATTATTTGAAGATTAAATGTGATATCGCTCAGTATTTGCAATGATAGGTAGAAAATGCTTCTGAGAAATCTTGGTTACACGTCAAAGCGGTCTCATTTTAACAATGAATATGTTAATAGAGAAAAATACCAGGTGATGTATTCAGGGTTATACGTCTGTTATGAGGATTGTACTTTGGAAGCAAATGCCTCTTTAAGGGGTTTATGGTTCAGCTTAGATATCTGACAGGATGAAAATTCCTGGTGCTGGATGATAGTTAAAACAAATACAGTCCTTGGATGTATAAAAAGGGCTAAGTGTACCAGGTATATGTCTGTGGTATTAATAGAAGAACTGAGAAACTAATCGGGCTGGTTCTGTGGCTTATGCATTGAAAAGGATGCTGGATAGCAGAAAAAGTCCTGAAACAAGAGAAAAGGGTGATTCAGGCCTGACAAATTTTCCTTCTAATGACAGATAAAAGAAATTCTGTCTTTGGAGTTTAGCCAGGAAAGGGATTATTGACAGTGGATTGATCAAACTCTAAGGAAACGGAAATTTAAAAATCAAAGGGTCCTCCTTTCAAGAAGGAAAAAATGACAATATCAGGTGGCTGGAATTTGGTTCTAAACAAATTCAGACTAGAGTCATGGCACATGTTTTAACACTAATTAACCAATGGAAACATCTCACTGATGAAGGAATTAATCATCCTTGAAGATTTAAAACCATTAATCACACTGTGTTTAGGACAACTGAGCCTCTGTTGTATAGATGGAAAATAGGGACTAGAACAATCCCTTTGTCACAAAATTCTGTGAATGCTTAAAATAGGGAATGTTTCATTCAGTTAAACCCCCTCATACACTTCAAGCATCTGTACTTGTCCACAAAGATAAGCAAGGCCTGCTGTCTTGACAGCTGTGAAATCAGCACCTGAAATTCATGATAGTTCCTTGCATTCTACTGATCTATGTCCTTTAATGTATCTTTTTATTATAACACAAAAATGGTGTTTGCAAAAAGGCATTTTACTGGGGATTTAGGAGTGGAAAGGGGTTCATGAATCATGCTGAAGCAAGATAAGTTCTTTGGTTCTGTGTGGCTTTACTTTGATGTTAGCTTGTTTACTTTTATGTTTTCTAAATAAATACTGTGATGTTGAGTATAAAAACATTCTGTTTTTTTGTCTTGTGTGTGTGGTGGGGGGGTTCTGGGGTTTTTTTGTGGGTTTTTTTTTTTGTTTTTTATGATGCCTTGCCTTGATCTCTCTTAACAGTAATGTTGTTTGCTTGTGGTACTGGAAAATGCTGTCAAGTTTCCCAGCTTGCTTAGGTGCTTCTTAATTTTCTTCCAGGGTCAGTATATTTTCTGGAATGACATGTATTATCCACCTATCCTCCAAGTATTAATTGCTCTTTAGTGAAGGAACAATCTAATCTGTAACACAAGAATGACCTTGTAGCTTTGCCAAGGTGATAAAAATATAGAAAAGTCCCACTGGCACGGACTGTTTTTTTGTTGTCTTTGTTTTTTCTCCCTATGAAATCCAGTTTAGAAGAAGAACTGGGTAAACTGTTTTTGGCTGCAGCCTCTTTGTCACAGTTCAATAATACTGAGGCATTAGTCCTGTTTTTGTAAAGAGACTGACCCTTTTCATATACTGTTTGCATACATTTGGAGCAAGACTCTTGGCTTTAATTTTTATCTTTAAAACAATTTTTCCCCTCATAATCCAAGTTCTTTGTCAAAAAAAAATAGTGGAACATTTTTGCTGATGCATCAAGTCCTTCATGGAAAAAGATGAATATTCCTACTAACAGACAGTTCTTTTTCTTTAACTTCTTTCCAGAGGACAATGTTTGGGTAACTGAACAGCACATCTCAGCCTACTGAGAAGTGGGAGACTGTTGATAATTGCTTACTGTTCACAGATAAAATAAGGTGGTGGGAAATTCTGGGTGGGATAAACAATGTTGGTATAACTGTGCTTCCACTACAAACAGGGGTTTAATTGGGAACTTCAGTGGTATCGAAGTCAAACCACTGCACTGAGTGACTTTGAAAGATCCCCCGCTGCATGGTTTGCTTTCAAGAGGGAGGAAGCTAGTGGCGCAGTGCTAGAAGGGATCAGAGATTTTAGTTTCCTACGTGCTCTACCTACATACAGGATACACCACGCGCCCGCCACATCTGTGTGCACCTCCTGCCACCAAAGCTGCTTTATCCGAAGCAGGCTTCGGGATGTCTGGGATCCCTCTCCAGCAGATAACCTGGATTTGTGTGAAGACGAAGCTGGGCAATTTGGGTAGATGTCCTACAGAGGCTGAAGTCGCTGGATGGAGCCTCCTGAAACGCTCTTCTAGCTCCAGGTCCCTAAGCCCTGTTTGCCGTCTCCCTCAGATGTGCGGCAGGAGACGCCTTCTCCTCCCCGCCCTGGGCCTTGGGTGAGGCCTCGGGCCGCTCCCTGCCGGCCTGGCTGTGTGCTCTGCCTGAACTAATTGGCTAATTACTTTTCTAGTTAGCTCTCAGCTAGGTTGTTTTGATTAAAGCCTTTTCAGGTTTGTGTAATATCTCCCACCCCGCCCTCCTGTAACAGGAGGCAAACATGGTTTCCTGTGGCCTGGCTGTGAAATGGTACCCGCCGCCCTCACCCCAGCCCGAGGGGCTGCTGCAGAGCCTGAGGCCCTGCTGCAGGTAGGGGATCCTGGAGGGGCGAGGGGCGTGTGGGGATCATGGGAGAGATCCTTCGTGTGCATCCAACTTCATACTTAAGAGAGTCTAAAACAGACTCCAAAGAAAGAAGGAAATTTCAAGACTCTGTGCTTGCTTTACTCCACCTTGATAATTTTGACCTACATTAATACTGTGTGGTCAAGTAAAGAAAGAGCTAAAATATGCTAGTCTGGCATGTGGTGAGCACTAAGGAGGAGTACCTACCTACACAAACTAACAAATTCATTCAAGACTACTTTCCTTCTCGGACTAGGCTGGAACAGTAGCTAAAAGCAGTATTTGGGCAAACTATTAAAAAAAACTAATTAAATATTCATAGTGTTATGTGGAGTTGTAAGCAAAAGCTGTAGGCACAGCATATAATTAGTGCAATGGTTGTTATAAAATAGTGTAATATAAGTGGTTAGAGAAATGTTCATTTGAGGAATATGCAGAGACTTCAGTAAATAAAAACAGATATATGTGATGTTGCAAGAATTCTGTTAGAGCTTGTGTTTAACGTGCACAGTCCTTCCAGTCAATATTATCGCTTTCTGATAATGTTAATCAAAGGCTACCTTAGTTTGCAGTTGTGGTATATTTTTCTCCTTAACAGAACAGTGGGGAAACCAACATAATCTTGGAAACAAAAAGATACAAGATCAGCAAAACAAAAAATGGGTTTTGAACTTTGTAAACACAAGTATTTTTGCATGAAGGCATTGCTACTGATCCTATCCTTAGTTTACAAATAGATGATTTGAAAATAAAAGGATGTGAATATGCTGTTTATAGTAGTAGTTTACCAAACTATGAATTTCCAAGTCTACTATATGTTTAATATACTTATTTAATCCAAAAGCTTTTTCTAAAATAGAAAATAAAGGTAGTTTCAGCAGGTTGGTTCAGCAGGAGTTTGGTGTGCAAAATTGGTCTCTCTACCTCTTTAGAACAATGACACCCAAGAAAAAGATCCTGATTTGAAGTAAGTTTATCTAATTACTTGATGTAGTGTGATAAACTGTATTATCTTTCTAATGTGTACTGTAAATACCTTGGGAGGGACGTGTTGTATTTGCATATGTTACAGGTTTAGCTCATTGATACTTGATAAATAGTCGTAATCTCATGATCTTCAGTGTCAGCAAATAGTTTCTTCCTGGGAACAGCTGAATATCCTGTACTCATCAGGTGCAACTACTGGCTAACTCTTAAGCCAACAGTATTGGAGAAACTGCTACTTCCAGTGGATTATTTCAGAATTCAGTATGTATTGCTGTCAACTGGCTTACACTATTGTAAAGTAAGGCTGTTATTTCTTGGGGCAAGTATCTATATTGATTTGCTTTGCCTTAGCAGGAACTTGGAAGCCTGTATTGTCTGATGCATAATTAACATCTGAAAGTAAAGGTCACTTGGAAGCTTTAGCATTTAACAGACAATGCTGGCATGCATTTGAGTCATTTTTTAAATTTCTTGTCTTAATAAAAATATTTTTAAAATCTAAACTATGGCTTTCATGTACATAATGGAGTTGGCAGTTGTTCAGTCTGCTCTTACACAGCTTTTCATACAGACAAATGTATTCCCTTGGCAGTTGAACATTTTTACCCCAGGCTATACATTTTTCATAGAAAATGTGACGCTGCTGCCAGTTTCATTCTTAATTCTGTCAAAGAAAGGGTACTTAACTGTGTTAAAGTTTTCATTGGATTTTCAGGTGTTGCTGTAACTTGTTACTGCTCTGTTTTATACTGTCTGTCTTGTCTTTGGCCAAAGAAAGGAAGAGATGCCAAGGAGAGAAGACATGAGCTGCTTGCTAGGTGGTTTTGAAACAATATAGGGAAGTTCCATTTTGAGTAGTCAGTTATCTGGTTACCTTTGGAGAAGTGAGCTGTGTCCCAAGGAAGACAAGTTAGGAATCCAAAGGCTATAGATGGCCCTGTGAGGAAGATAAGTCAGAGCAAGATTGTACACGTCTGACTGTGATTTAGTAGGATTTATGACAAGGAAATACAAAAGACAGCATTGACTGTGTGTTTATATGTATCCTTGAAGAAAGTTCCACTTGAGACTCTTCAGCCATGAGTTTTCCCAACCCTGAGCAGAGCCCTAGCCTCCGCGTGAGCCAAGCAGTAGGGCAGAGGCTCTTGTGCCAGTAGGTAGTGTGCTCCTTCCCTGCTTTAGAGGCAGGCTACGAATTTCTGCATTTTGCCTCTAATAGCTAATTTAAGCAGTAGAGAAATGCTGTAGCTACAGAGATTCCAGCCTGTTTGATGACTGAGTTTTAGGTGGAGGCCAAGGATAGAGATATTTGCCTTTTTCTGCAGCCTCTGACTCCAGTTAGCAGGGAGCTGTCTGGTAGCCACACTGGAGGCCAAGCATTCAGGAATGGGACTGAGTTTTGCGACATTTCTGCATATCTCTGTGTTTGCTCTTAGCCCAGGGCAAATGCAAGGAAAGTGGATTTAATAAAGGTTGTTTCAGCAGTGCTGCCTTACCTTGTATTTTTCCTGGTATTAGAGCATGTCCATCAGCTGTTTTTAGTGGTCACGGGACCCATGGTAACTTGGTTGCATATCTGAGCCCTGAGGTGTCACTTGTGGAAAAGGTAGGGGACAAATATATTTTGCATGCATAGCAAAGCACAGAAATATAAATGTTTTATGTTTATGTTTTAAATGTAACTTTGCATTATAGTTTCTGTTTTAATGGGAAAAAGGGTAAAGTTAAGAAACCACTGGATTTCCTTTGTAATAGTTAGATTTTAGAAATGTAAAAGTTTTAAAATTCTGTCTTTTCTAAATACTGTTTGCAGTGTTCCCCATGATGTCTAAATGCTCTTATTTAGAAACTATGTGGTATGCCCTCTGAGAGTTGACTTGGAGCTGGTAACTTACATCATTTGTGTATCTATTTTGCAAAAATCAGGACATAATCTTGAAATCTCAGTAATGCTTTCAGAAAAGATGTCATTCAGCCTGTACTTCAGCAAAGGGATGTTCTGAGGTGCAGGAGAAAGGGGAACCCAACTGAATTATGTGTTAATTTGTCTTGATTTCCTCTTGCCTTGTTATGGTACTGCAAGAAATCTAAGGACAACAGGGATCAGATTATTTCCTTTTGCGTTCTTTGCAGTGATATAAATAATAAAACATTTTTTTAAATATCAAGTATGTTTATACAAAATAATGATCAAAGTAATTTTTTGTATTAGGTACAGCTGGAAGGCAGTGTCCAAGGAATATCATAGCTACTGTGTATTTGTGCCTGCATTGCAGAGAGAGTAAAGAATTTCTCCAGCTTTAGCTGAAATTTCTGAAGTGATGATTACATCTGTGTGTTTATCAAACATCTGTAATTTTTTCCTTTTTGGTGAATGTAGCTAGTGCATGCAACTGGTTATTTGTAATCATCCTTATGAATCAGGGTAATGAAGAGCTTAGATTTTTAGAATATAAGAATGCAGTTTGCTGTTGTGGAAGTAACTGAGTTATGTGCTGCCTGATGAAGTGTCAACCAGAAAGTGCTTCAGTCCTGCTGTTTCTCTGTGGTGAGGAATCATCCCACAATCACTCCAGAATTTTTTATAATTCCTTTGGAGCTTCACTTTTGGTATAAGAAACTGTGTTTTTGCAATTGGGGTCTTTGAAATTTTGTCTTAACCTGTTCACTGGATAGCCTGACTCTTCATTTAGAACATGCATTTGACGAAGAATTATTTGTTCCTAATTTTAAATTATTGATGTTGCATCTAGTTAATGAAGTTTGTGTTGAGATTTTCTATATAAAGATTTTAGCTTTGAGAATTTTGTGGGAAAGTTACAAATATCCCTTCACTAGAGACTATATAATGGAATTGGTAAAAAAGGAAAAATGGTACAAATTCCCCTAATGTATACTTTAATGTGGGTTTTTTTTTTCCTTGCTCTGCTGTAAATTTTCAAAACATTTATTACATGTGTATACCTCTCAAATGTCTTTCCCCTTCCCTCAGCTGATTTGATTTCCATTAGTATGAGCTGTTTTGTCCAAAGCTGCCTGTCATCTAGCTGTGATATAAGTGAAACTTTCACAGTAATTTACCAGCATTGTGTCAAAACAGAACTTTAAATTTCCTTTCCTTCTGAAATGAGGGTCAGCAGCTTTCAGTTTTAAGGAAAGGGAGGAACCCAAGGTGGGTGCAATCAGTGAATGAAGGGAGTTTTTGGTTAGTGATGACAATAGTAATTACTGTGTAATGCAAAGGGATTCAGTGCTGGTTAGCTGCTGTGTGAACATTGTCTGCAGTATGTTCCAGTCAGGGGCTGGTGGAGCGTGGGAGGTGAAGCTGGTATGGATTTCTTACGATGAGCCTTGCTCCTGAGGGAAACAAAGCTAGCCAGGTATGGTTCTGAGTCCCTGAAGTGCTGTAAATAATCAGGCACACAAATAGACTTCTCTCAGCTTCCCTCTTGCTTTGTCTGAAAAACTGTGCAAAAGCAGTACTGTAGGGGAAAAAAAAAAGTATCCCAAAATATTTCATGTTACACTTTTGTGAATGGATTGAATAGATTTTTTTTTTTTTTTTTAAAACAAGGTGCTGTGGAAGAAAACCAAATCACTGTTCAGTCTTTCATGAAGACTTAAACTTTCTTTAGAGATTTTTTTTTTTACACAAGTGCAAAGTATAGTTGAGGCTATGTAAATACACTACATCTATTTTCTTCTTTAAAGAATTTTTTTCTCTCAGTGCAAAGGACGTTGGTGCATTTTGTCATTATATACAATGTAATTACTATTTCATATTTGATTATAAAATCCTTATTTAAAATTTAAATAAGGAAATATGCAAGAAGAATAGGAAAGACTTAAGTAACTTAAGTGATAATGTAAAATATCCAAAAAACTCACACAAACCAAAAGTCACCAAAAACCCCACCATAAAAAATAAGGATGTGAAGTTTTGCACATTTTAGCTGAGTTAGAAACTCTGTTGAGACAGTGTCAGTGATACACAGTGAACACATTCCACAGCTGGAGTGTTTCATATGGAATGGATTATTGTATTCCTTACTTCTAAAACTTTGGTTTCTTCTTTATGACTTGTCAGACAGGAATTTGTATAAAGATTGAAGTAAATAATTAATCTACCATTTAAGAACTTGGCAAGTTTTAAAAGATTACAACCACATAGGAGTCTATCAATTTAAATATGTTCAACTTGGTAGACAATAACTTCAGTTTATACTGTCTTTAAGCTTTGATTTTCCTATACATTGTGAAGGAGGAGATGTATATGAAGGCGGAAATAAGATTTGACCTTGATAAGATTTTCTTTAGAATTGGTCAAAGTTGATGGATTTAAGAAATACAGAGAGAAACACTCCAAGCCTCTCCACACTTCTGAGAGCCTGTAAGGGTAAGTTAAGTCCTTTGTGTGGTTTTTGACGCTCTGGGCCTATCTGATTGTAATGAGGAATAGACTTTGCATTTTTTTGTATAGTAAGTCACTTTTTTCCCTTCAGACTTATGTATGTAACAGCTGAGATGGGGTCTTCCCTAGTCAAGTGAGCCTTAAGAACCAAAACTTTAAAGTCTTCAGGAGAACCGAACTCCAGGGACCATCTGCTTGTGCGTTCTTGAATTAGGCTGGGTTGTGCCTTGGTTCAGTCGTGAGCTGCTTGCTGCAGAAACATCTTTCGATGCCTGGGATATGTGATGCAGAAGGCTGTGAGCTAAATGCAGCGTGGTGGCCCTTTTGTAATCGACAGGCTGCCCTGTCATCCAGCTTTTTTGCCTTTGACTGTAGGAGAAAGGGTGAGGTACAGTCACAAGAAATGGAAAAACTCTTCATGTATACTTTTTGTTTAAGTATGAAGTATGTATTCATGTGTATAGCTTAACACAGTTTTCATAGCTATAGAGTGGCCTCAGCGTGTGCTTGCCTGCATACAGCTAGTCCTTGATGCCTTGTTGCACATGCATTTGTTTTTTTAAAACCCTTTATACAGCTGTAGATCTCAGTTCTGTGAAATGTAGAGCACCTGAAACTGTGGGAGTTAGTAGCAGCCAGGAGTGTTTAGTGTTCAGGAGGTCAAGCCCTCTGTGGCTAGTTCTCTTCACTGATGAAGAAAGATGCACAAATATGTGAACAGAGCATGCATAGGATGTGAAACTATTTGAGAGTTAGGCATTAGTCATATTGTGTATTATTAACATGAGTATGCATAGGCATACTGATTTTGGGAGCAGAGGCACTGTAACATTCATAAAACTTTGTTTAGTTATTGAGAAAATGTAGGAACAGATCCAGCTTGTCAGGTAAACAGAAGCTTACAGAGAAAATCAGAGTACATTTTCATACATCTCAGAGGTATTTCTTCATCTGAAATGTGGAAAATGTCATGTTTACATTATGTAAAGTGTTTGTGAC
Source organism: Caprimulgus europaeus (assembly GCA_907165065.1). Next base: position 69,649,033 of record OU015525.1, read on the forward strand.
TTTCTTCTCTATTCTGAATGCTTCGTGATAATCCAATAGGCAGTGTGGATGATTTGCTCATGCCAACATCTCAAAAGTAGGTAGGAGTATCAGGGTGATGGTATAGGGTAGGTGGAAGGAGCCTAATGCTTTTAGGCAAACACTCTAGTTACTAATAAAACAATTCTCTGCCACAAACAGTGATGATCCAGTGATGCCCTCTAGAAGCTGGCAGAGGATATTTTGATGCAGAATAAATTCACTAGCAAGGGCACACAGACTCTTGGAAATTGATCAGCACTGAAAGCATGTGTGTTTAACAGAGTAGCTATCTAAGCTGATGTTAATAGCAAACATCAAGGCCTTTAAAATTCTTAAATCCACTTCAGTTGATATTGATTTGGGTAATAAGAAATATTTCCTTAGGGAAACACTTGATTAAAGAGCTTAAGGCAAGGGAAAGTGATTTTGCAGTGAATGTGAAGAAAGAGAATATTTAACCAAACAGCAATCTCTGTGATCAGTTGTGTTTCTAATTTTCTATGCTGCAGCATCTGAAGTGTTTTGAGTACTTCCCCTGGAGTCTCCAAGTGCTGCTGTCATCAGGGTGATCTGCCCTTGCCAGGAGAAGGGCTGCTGTTATTCGCGTGTGATTGCGAATTCAGCTTCACGAGCTCAGCTGGGAGCAACGGGCAGGGTGTTAGCCTGTGTACAAACACGAGGCTGTCATGTCTGCTTTTCAGAAAGGCTCTGCCTCTGTGAGCAGGGGCTGTCAGGGCACCGAGTCAGAGTGCAGCTCTACAAGAGAGTAACATGTCCAATGGCAGGAGCTGTGTGCCAGGTTCTTCCAGCACCCCCAGACCTTCAAGTCCGAAGATCCAGCCTGCCGCTGCTGTGAAGATGGGTGGCAAAAAATAAGAATCTTTATGGACAGACCTTGCCTCAGGTTTCGACTGCCTTTTTCAGCAGCCCAGCTCTGCCACACCAACTGTTGGGATTAGGTTCTTTGCATGCTGCATTTATGCTGGGATACTGGGATGACAAGCGTGTTTGAAATGCGTGCTGAAGAGAGAGATATTGGCAAGTGGCGGGGAAGACAAGTTATCAGTGACAGGTTTCCTTATGAAGAGTGACTTCTCAGTTTATCATGCACGTGTATTTGGACTTGTGTGTTAATTTAGTCAAGATAATTAAATTGGAGCTAAATAAAAACACAGCCTTTTCTATCACCTCTCACATTCTACTGCAGTCTAGATCTGCTTGACATTTTCCAGATGCAAGAAGAGCACTGCCCCTGAGGCCTCTTCAGTCTGTTTTGTGCACTTGGAACAAGGCAATGATGTATTTGAGGAGGGTGAGGACGGTTTCACTGAAAGCAGAGACAGAGGTAAACTTAGGAGGAAGCATTTCTTTAGTTCACTTCCTTTCAGTGTTATTCATTGGCTGTTACTCAGTGTCCTGAATGTGCACTTTTTTGTTTGAATTTTTTTTCTTCCCTCCTTTGCTTTGCACTTCAAACCCATTGGTCTGACAGATGTTGTGATGGCCCTTATTCAAATCAAGATGACTTAAGAGAGTCTGAGGAAAGGTGAACTGAAGCTTGGTGGGAGCACTTGCCCAAGTGTGCAGTAGGGGAGACCTCATGGAGTTAAGACTGAAAAGGATGAGTAAAATGTGAATGAAGTGGTGTGTTAAGATTTCTGGAAGATGAATTTTGGTACTCTTTTGGTGTAACTGGAGAGTGTGCTGGTTTTGTCTACAATAGAGTTAATTTGCTTCCTAGTAGCTGGCATGGGCTACTGTTTGGGATTTGTGCTGAAAACAGTGTTGATAACAGAGAGGTGTTTTAGTTATTGCTGAGCAGTGCTTACACAGAGTCAAGGCCTTTTCTGCTTCTCAACCCACCAGTGGGTAGGCTGGGAGTACACAAGAAGCTCATCTGTCAGCTGAGACAGATGACCCCAACTGACTAAAGGGATATTCCATCCCATTTGGTGTCATGCTTAGCCTATAAAGTTGGGGGAAGAAGAAGGAAGGGGGACACATCCAGAGATACAACATTTTGTCTTCCCAAGTCACCATTACATGTCATGGAGCCCTGCTTTCCTGGAGATGGCTGAATACCAGCCTGCTGATGGAAAACAGTGAATTTATTCCTTGTTTTGCTTTGCTTGGATATGTGGCTTTTGCTTTACCTATTAAACTGCCTTTATCTCAGCCCACAAGTTTTCTTGGTTTTGCTCTTCTGATTCTGTCCCCCATCCCGCTGGGGGGGAGTGAGTGAGCAGCTGTGTGGTGTTTGGTTGCCAGCTGGGGTTAAACCACAACAAGAGCCTTGCAGGAGTAGTTAAGGCTGGGAATGTTGCAAAGGCACTTTGATAAGGGAATTCAAGGGATGAAGTGATGAGGCAGCCGTGGTGGGCAGATAATCACTGTATGTGATGATTTTCAATATGTCAGCCAGATAGGAAAGAAGTGGAACAAGTGTGGAGATTGGAAAGGAGAAGGCAGATACAAAGCAAGAGGTAAATAGGATTTAGGGGTGGATTTTGTAATACCAAGCCCTTTTCTAGTTACCCTTAGAGTTGAAGAACAGAGGCAAAGTTTGTGGGATATTTATATGCTTTGGAAAAAAATGTTTAATTTTTTTAAAGATATATCTGACTTACAGATTTTTGTGTGTGTGTGTGTAAAGTGAAATCTGTGTTTTGTATACAGCAAGTTTCAGTGTGGTGAATCTCTAAACTTCCAGGTTCCTGAATTTTTCAGGAGGAGGGAGGGAGTGAGGAAGATTGACCCTATGTTTAGAATCAGTTAAATACTTTGTTATGTTTTAAAGAGGGAGAGAAAGAAGAAATGTCAGCAAAGTTCAAATAAGTGTTAAACATGAGTAGTTTACAGGATGCATCTACGGTAGTTGTATATGCCAATCTTATTAGGGGAGCAGATGCCTCATGTCTCTGTCAGCAGCATAAACTGACCATTACCTACAAAACACCTTGCTGAAGAGAATCTCCTTTTGCAATTCTGTTTTATATGGTAGGAGAAAATATTTTCTTGGTTACAGGCTACAGGAGTCATGGCTGTGTTGAATCTTCTGGAACCAATGTTGAGCTCCAAGCAAAAATTGTCATAAAATGTGATATTGCTTTGTGTGGTAGTTACAAATACAATATCTAAGTGCATTTTGGTAAGTATAGAGGGCTGGATGCAGCTATGTCGCTGCTGGGAACAGGAGGGGAGAGAAGGTGGTGTAGATCCATGTAACTACTACTATATCCTGTGACTCAGAATAGATAAGAGGTGCTGTTGGGAGAGGGATAGAAGGAGAGGAGGTGTGAGTTTAGGTCAGTCCTTGTCCACAGGATTTTATCTGCAGCAGAGAGTGAGCAGTGCCTCGCTCTTACACTTCTGCACAAGAGAAAGACTTGGATGCCTCGAGGAATGCGATGAGATGACATTTGATACACCTTTTCAAAGGCAACAGGAACTTGGAATGGGCAAGGCCTTTGAGGGTTTGTGAAACTGCTGTTTGAGGTCACAGAAGCAGATTGGGTTTGTGACCTTATAATAAAAAAAAAAATCTGGTATGTACAAAATCTCAGTAACAGAGTTGACAGAAATCGAGACAGTCATGGAAGTAGAATGTAACAGATGCAAAGTGAAAAAAAAAAAAAAAAAAAGTCAATAAGGAAAGATCCAGCCCAAGCAATTGCATTTCTTCTGTTCTTAGGGCTGGCATTGTTACACATTCTTGTGATTATGTCACAGTGCTTGTTGATTTTTGTGGGGTTTTTCTTGTTTTGTGTTTTAAAACATAAGCAGCTGAAAACAAAAAAGTAAACTTTGAAATTATGCTTGCAAGTGACCTAGGGAACATAGGTAATAACAGTTGTAAACTGAATCCAGCTTTGTAGGGTAAGGAATGGAAAACCATTCTACATAAGCTTAATGATGTTTTAAAGCACTTGAAGTTGTCAGTGTGGCATACATCTTTGTGTCCACTGTGTTGGTTCACTAAGATTCCTTCAACTTGAATTTAATTTCCATTTCTGCTATTGCCTTGCTAAGTGATGCTGGTGAAATGATTTCATGTGTAAGGCTTAGTTTTGGGTTTGTTTGTCTTTTTCCATCTGCAAAATGGGGATAATGATACTTATCTTGCTTTGGAGTGTTTAATGATCTACTGATGAAAAGGAGTGTAGGTGTGAGTGGGAAAATGGAATGAGTATTGTTTGTCATTTTTCCACAAGTGCAGAAGTAGCATGACTTGTATCCCTATTGGTATTGAAAACTCCCTCTGTAAATGCCCTATACATTTGTAATGGTGACTAAAGGGATCTGGACAATTTGGGCACCTGTTCTAGGTGATGAGCTTCCTCTCTGTGTCTTCGTAAATACATCATGCAATCTGCCTTTGCCTTCAGTTTTCATCTGTGTCCAGGGGGATTATGCATAACATAATGGCTGCTTCCAGTTGACTACAAAGAGCATCTTCAAGCACAGTGCTGTGTGCCTTCCTTTCCCAGGCAAAGAGTGATAATAATGATAATTTACAAGTAACATTACAAGTAATAAAATACAGGAATTATAATGAGGAATCCTTAAATTAATCAAGCTATTTTACTCTATGTATGGCTCACAGGCTTTTCCATGGATCAGTTAGGCTTTCTGCAACAGCAACATTGCTTCTCCTTGTTTACAAGTTCACAAGATCTGGCTGTTGCTTGTCCAAGACCTTTTTGAGCCTTAGGGCTCTTTATCTTTCATCTTGGGTTATCACCTGATTCTCCAGACATGTCCCTTCCTGATTACAGCTTTACAGGGTAGTCTAGTTGTGTGGCTTGGTTTTATAACTAGTGTTTCCTCTGCAAGTTGTGCTTGGTATTATTTACCCGACTTGGTGGCAGCTCATGGGACTCCAGATTACAGTGATTTGCTTTTCTCTTTTGTCTTAGATGTTTGTAGAGCCCTAACATGTTTCTCACAACACAGATGTTCTTACTTCCTGTTGAACAAAATGCCAGCAGCTCCCAATGCGAGCATCATTCCCACTGTTCAGACCTGTACTGTGTTCAGTCAGAGGCTTCTCTTGCTGCTGACATGATTCCCCAGGCTTCTTTCCGTTATTTTTTTTATTCATTGCCCCTCCACTGGGTGTACCATGTAGGTACGAGCATGTTCTAATCTAGTAAATCTAGAAGTGTTAAAAATGGTGCTTGTTCACCTTTGCTATTTACTCACATGTTTTATCTCACTCTTCTGGTGAGGGTTAGCTCACTATTACAAACTCTATGAACGTGTTTTGTGACATCCCTTTCACTGCTTATGTCGCTGTTTCTAATACTGCGTTGATTGCACTTAACCAAATTAAGCATCCCAGTTGCTTTCAGGCTAAGGTTGTGTTCATCTGCCGCTGCAAGTTTGTCTACAGTTCTCACTGAAATGTTCTTATTGACTTGCAACGGCCGTCACAGTCGTGTCTTCAAGATTGTCAGAAAATTCCAAGTGCATTAGCATCAGTGAGAAGAATGCTTGTTCTTTGCTAGTGTTCTAATTACTATAAATGCATAAAAACATTTTTTCTGACACTGCTCAGTTCTTGAATACTTTTTTCAAAGCTTCTTGGTGTTTAACAACTAGAAAACATTGATATAATAAAAACCCATAATTTTATGTTCATTGTGATTTACTGACAAGTATATGAACTACCTCTTGTCTCTGCAATCATGCTGGTGTGCCTTGCTGTTGACTTTGCTTAAGCTGAAGAAGTTGACTGTTTATCTGTTTGGTTTCTGTCACTCTCCTACTTTTGTCTCATACTGTGAGATAATGAGAGGAGGCTTGACGGACTGACTTTTCCAAATAAAGCTTCTATGAGGATCAGTATAAAAAGCTTTGAAAACTCAAAAAAAATTCTCCTCCATGTCACTTTCAGAAACATCACACTTGTATATTTTGTTACATGGTGGATAACTCAGAAGCTGTTTATTAATTTCTTCACAGTTTATTTGGGTTAGGGAGGTACTTTATTTAGACAAAACAGGGAAGATTTTGTTTCTACTTTCTCTGGGAAACTTAAATGTTCTGGGATTTTCCTTTTGAAAAAAGAAAAAACTTGCTCACCAAGAAAGTTGCTTACACATATTTATGTGTGTAAAGCAATTGCCATTAAACTAATGCTCTATGACACCACTGGCTTCCTCCCAAGGTCAGAATCAGGGACATAGATTATTGTTTTATATATATATCTAAAGAGGTGTGCAAAAGTATTTCTTTCTGAGACTTGCCAAATTTGGCAGGTGAGGCATCCATTTCAGAAACACTCTCTATAGATATTTTTGTACTATTTCTAAAGGTATTTGTGACACTCTTCTGGAGAGGACTGACAGGTTGATGAGATAACTATGTGTCTGTTAAAAAGTGTCTGCACAAGTGCTGTATCTAGTTGTGATGGAAATAATCTGTATTGCATGACCATCTTTTTCTATATTATGCTTTGAGTTTGCAGTCTCATTTTCCCACTGTCATGATACAATCACGACAGCAAAGAGATGTTTCAAGGCTAATTATGTTAAATTGATTTGGTCAGAACGTTTCAAGTCTCGCTTCTCTCTGTCCTTGATGGAAAGAAGATACTGAGCTAAAATCAATATTGTTTACTTTCTCAGTTATCGTGTGTAAATTTGAGTTAAGTCTGAGCTTTTGCAGTTTAACTACAGTAACCCTTAGCAAACCACTCACCAATATTCCATTGAGGTACACTAATTTTTCTCACATACTTAGTTGAATGCAAGTGAGAGAATTAACTTAATGTCACTTGTAAATCATGTCTACCTAAAAGCAGTTATGAATGGACTGGAAGTGTTGTGACATCTTGAAGCAATTTGTACCTGTAAGGAGAAATGTAACTTTTTTTTCACAGCGAACTTGCAGCTTAAATGATATATTTAAAACTAAATGCAGAACAACAATCATATATTCCTGGAGGCTTGGGAGTATTTCAGACTGAATAAAGATCACTGTTGGGATGGCAGATAGTCTAACTCATGGTTAGGGACCATAGAAATAAATTAGGTTAAAACGTGGCAGTTCTTAGAAATTATCTTTGCCATCTCTTTCTTTTCTTTTCTTTTTGTTGTTGTAAGAACTAACTTTCTGGAGAGAAGGATGAATATATTTGCAATACTGTGACCTGTCTCTGGTTGATCTTATGGAAGAAACAAAGCCTGACATGGGTCAGGCTTTTTTGTGGGACAAACTTTATTTTTTAAAAAGCTGTCTGCAGTGATTTTACAGGTAAGGTGAAGCTGCAACAGCTGCATATGTCTTTACCAGGCAATGTATCTTCTGACTGTTGTATCCTCTTATGCCCTCTCTTTTTTGGTTCAGGCTTGTCAGATCTCATCAGAACTTCTCTGAAGCTGCTTAGGGAGACCTCCAGAACTCTTGGGGACCTCTTTATCAAACAGAAAGCCCCAGAATAATATTCCTGGAGTAATGTGGCTGCCAGCTACTGTGCAGCTCTCTGTGTGAAAGAGTGTAAAAATCAGAAGATAATGCCCTTCTTGTGCTACTGATAATTATTTCGCAAATCACCACCCATCCCTTTTTATTTAACAGTGTAGTGGATGTAGTGCTGGTAAAAGATGTCCTCTTGATAGCACTGTGGGAGAAGATTAACTAGAAATAGTGACTGTCATACATAAATGTGCAAGCTTGCCTTTTGGGAGAGAAAAATTTAAGGAGTCTTCTTAGGAGCAGTAATTAGTTTAATCTCCATGGTCCGTATAGGTCTGGTCTCTTCTGTTCAGTCTACTAATTACTGGGAAGTGCAATGATAAGCAGGGTTTGAGACAGAGAAAATATATTGCATCCACATGCCATCGCCTGGCCTCGTGGAAATAGAATTTAATCCTGACCTGCAGGTAGAGCACAAACTGTTGGCTCCAAAGTGATTATCTGTGCCTTTGGGACAACAACAGTAACTTTTCAAAGAACATTGAAATGGTGCAGTTGAACACTGTGAATGTGAGAGGAAAGGTTACTTGTGTAATCCTTGTTCAAACACGGATCAATTTGCATAGTCTAGGAGAACATCCCATGTTTTCCACGTAGCTGTCCTAGGCTTATGTCACTTGAGCTAACATAACTATTGTAACAAATCAGGGTCTCTCTCTCGTGTGTGGGGTGTCTGTAGGGGATCCATCTCTAAACTTTGGCTCGAAGTTTAGGGATTCTGGTAGCCTGCCTATTTTTGAACACTCTATCATAAACAGTAGCTTCACTTTCTGGCAAGGTGAAGCGTGGTGGTGGAACCAGCGCTTACACAGACTTACAGCATATGCAGGTCTGTAGACTTGGCCTGTTTGTTCTGAAAGTAATACAACAAAAGTAATTAGATTTGAGTCTTATTTCTGTTTCCAGTATGCCTGGAGTGCCTTTGGGCAACATCTCACTTGTCTGAGTGGGAAAACACTGGGACACCACTGCATAGGGAGATATAAGCCCTCATTCATGGAAGTGTCATGAGCTGTGCAGAGGCCTTTGTAGGGGTCTGTAGTGTACACTGGGTAAGAATACATGGATTCCTCCCTGGGCTGGAGGCAGTTGTTTGGGGAGATAATTTCAAATGTTTCTGAAAAATGTTTTCTTCCATCAAGCATTATGACTACTGAACCCTGTAAGCAAGTACCAACGAGGCCAGAACATCTGGGATGAGGTCTTAAATGGAGATCTTTCCACTGAAAGTGAGGCACCCCAGCACATCGTTATTGTCATTACATTCTCTTTATAACTGGTCGTCTTCTGCTTCTCAGAGGCTGAATAGCATATTGTGGTGACACATTTTTTTTGTGTGCTTTATTTTCTCCTCTGAACCCCTTTAAGCAAATATTTCTCATATATCATTTGGCAGAAGATTGAATTCCCATGGCTTCTCCTGCCTTACAGAGTTGTGTATTATTGACCTGGAGTGCTCGTCCCATCGCTGGGTTGCAAGTAGTGAACTCCCAAGGTTCTTTGCTATGACCCTGAGACTTCTAAAAAGAAGAGCAAGCTAATGATTTTCTAAGTGTCTTTCTCTCCACTACTTAGAAGCATTTTCACAAAAAAACCCCCAACCTTGCAGCCCATTTAATGACCTTTTCTAAATTGCAGGATTCAACTATGTCCTCTGTGTGCCAGAGAGATGTGGGGGGGTTGGGGAGGAAACAGTAGAGCAGATGTGTAGGGAAGCAAAGATCCATTCTAGATTTTGCACAGCAATTACCATAGCTATGAGTAAAGAATACAATAGAGTGGGCTGAAAGAAAATTGAATATCAGCTCTCCGTGGAGCTGGAAAGTTGTTAAGCTGTAGGAGCAATTTCTGGATTACAGACACAAATAGCAATGCTGGCTGTGAGTGATTCTAGCGAAAAGGTAGTGAGAATATTATATACATTCTTGTTTTGTTGGTTATGGAATGAAAACTTGACCAAGTGTTGTTTTTTTTTAAAAAAAAAATATTTTCTAAAAAAACCCCTAAACCAAAAAAACCCCCAACCAACCAAACAAACAAAAACAACAAACCAAAACTAAACCAACAAACAAACCCCTGGTATTAGGGCTGCTCGGCTTGAGGCATTAATAAATTATAACTGCTATGCACATACTTAGCTGCCAACTAATTTCTGTTCAGTGTGAGCATTTCTGTTGGAAAACTGGAGAGAAGTTTGGAGTGCTACCAGAATGCTGTAGGTAGATGTACTGGCTGTTCCTGCACCAGGGAACTCTTACTTTGGAATATAATTTTCTGCTAAAAGATATGAAAAATCAAGAGTGATTGCCCTAGGAATCTGAAGTGTTGAATTTGTCACCCTCTGTAACTGTGCAGGAGCTGAGTGGTGTCCCTCAACCATGAGAGCTTCCTCTAGCAGCTCTGTCCAGTGTCCTGTGGAAGCCACCTGGTCTGAACAGAAACAGTATGTGAATGTGACCAGGTGGTTACATGCAGGCAGTAAACAGGATTGCATACCACTGTGTATATGCATGCAGTCTGCTTGTTACCTTAATTTTAGATGGAACTGGGTTGAGTCTAATGACAGTCTTTGAGGCGTTTTGTGACTACTGCATTTTTATTTGTAATGGATAATTAGTTAGGCTGGAGTTTTCCCATTCGCAATTTCCTCCCTCCTACTTGGTATCTTTCTGATATTTGAATTTTAAGTCATTTAGTTGGTTTTTTAATTGGAAAAATTTCCTCTGTACTGTGTGTAAACCTAGCTAAGTGTGAGATTTGAATGATTGCCATTTAGATCCTTGAAAGTGGTCTGCTCTCGTAATTTGAAATTGTCTCTTTGAGATGTAGGTGGCTGAATCAGGTGGGGTCTAGGCATGAAGATGAATATGACAGGGTGATGTCTCATGCTGCTTTGGGGAGTAGGAAGGTGGAGGTGCTGAGGATCTCCTCAGAGTGCACAAGAGGGGGAAAGCTGAGGCCTGGCACCTGCTGGAGGTTGGAATGAGCTGCTGTTTTTAACCACCTGTCTTAACTGCTTCTGAACTCCAGCCCAATATATCTGGTCTCTTGCTAATAGTAGGTACTCTTCTGTTGGGCAGTTTAGCAACAGGGGGGAAAGTCATTCACACTCTAGTTCCACGATTTCTTTGCTGCTGTCCATAATATAGACTCGTCAAATGCTGGAAGGAGTCACTGTACCAGATTACCTGATCAGAGATAGCTGCCCAGAGAGGTTGTGGAGTTTCCATCTCTGGAGATGTTCAAAACCTGCCTGGACACTTGCCTGTGTAACCTGGTGTAGGGAACCTGCTTTGGCAGGGGGGTTGGACTAGATGATCTCCTGAGGTCCCTTCCAACTCCTATGATTCTGTGATTCCAGTGAAGGACTTCTAGAATTCCATTTGTTTAGCTTTATTGCACAGAGAGGTGACTAGATGAGTGAATTTCACAAGTTCTTTTATAAGAAGAAAATACTGGGTTCTTAAAAGGCCCTTTAATCCTGCAGAGAGAAGCATAACAAGAAGCAAAGGCTGGAAGTTAAAGCTAGACAAATTTTGTTTGAGAGAGAAACAGCTGAGTTTGGGAAACAATGCACTTTGTTAACAGGGAGAGTAGTTTAACTACTGGGATAAACTGGCAAGCTCTTGAAGTTTTCAAGAAAGAATGTGATGCCTTGTTGCAAGATGTACCAGAGCAAAATATCAGTTGTAGGGTTGAAGCAGGCTTCACAAACTTTTATTGTATAGTGGATTGAAGTAAATGATCCAGTAGTCATTTCTTATTTTAAATCACAGAGCTCTATGCACACAACAGATCCCTTCATCCATATCTATGCATGCAGTAATTTTAAAATAGCAAGTATTGAACTACAGGAGTAGATTATACTTCCACAATAATTAACATTTTTCCAAAATACATAATACAGAGCAGACACGTGAAATTTTTATTTATTTAATTTACATATGGAGTACAAAGAATTCACTTTTGGGTGTAAAGGTAATTGTCAAAATGGAAACGAGGTATTTCTCAAAAGCACCTGTATTTGCAGCATCTGTAGTTGCTTTCGTTGATATTTGTGCCATAATTTTACTTTCTTGTAACTTAGGTTTCTCAAGATAATGTAAAAAAACCCCAAACCAAAACCAAGCAAAAAAATAATCCCAGCTCAAATAATGTATTTGAATTTGAAGAAAGGGCATCCTTCAAGGATCCTTCCAGTGTCTCAGGACTGGGACTCTAAAGGGCAGTCTGTTCATTTTGGATTATGTGTGCTTTTTTGCGTTCAATATCAAAACATGATCTGAAAGTGTAACAAAGGAAAGAATTAGTCACAAGCCCTGTAGTTTTATGACTTTGAGGAAAATCTTCCTCTGATTCACTTGTGCTTTTAATTGATGTCAGTAGTTTTATTGTGTTGCCTTTTTCTAAAAATTTAAGGGCTCCATCAAGATGGAGCGCTCTAGTTCGCTTGCAGGCTTTTGGTTTGAGCTAAGAAAATATGAAGATGAGAATTACGATAACCTTAGTTCTGGTTTTGTTGTTAATAATATATACTGATAGGAGTGCTCTTACCTGTTGTCCAAAGGTTTCTCTATCAGACCTGTTCTGTAGACATTTACCACCCTCCCACCAACAGCCAGTTGACCTGCCCCCAGATGGTGAATGCAATATAAATATACCTACCACTGGACGTGCACTCTCCAGAGCTGCTCTGTTCTTCACCCTGTCTGCATTTTGGGGCTTACCCTGAGCACTGATACTTTTGGAGGTACTGAATGATGCAGACTGCATGTATGGAGTAGGCTTTTTCAGTCTTTTTCACATACACAAACAAGGCAATTGCATGAGGTTGCTTTGGATGTTTAGAATTTGGGGGAGGATTTTGCAATTATATGTCATCCAAAATGAGCCAGGTTGTGTGCATCACGAAAAATTTGAGAGGAAACTGGTACTCTAACTTTTCATATCAGCTTTGTTACCTCCTTTATAACAGAAAAATAGTGAAGAGATCTCTCCATTAGCAGCAGCTGACATGGCTGTTGCAAACTAAGACATAAACGTGTGGAGGAGAGGGGGCTGTGAATACGCAGAAGCTGAAGAACCGCTGCTTGTCTGTGCGTGTACACACACAGAGTTTAGTACAGTTGACAGCTCCTGCAAAATAACGTTTTGCAATTGAAAAAGCAAAGAATCCTGGTACGTGGAGAAAAGCCAGAGGTGAAAACAAAACATTTTTCACTGTTGATGCAGAGCATTTTGAAGAAGAATGAGCAGCAGGGAGGGTTTTGGCTTTGCAAGCAGGCACAGAAATATCTGTCAGTTCATAATGAACCTGCTTTTGCCTTGCTTTCCGACCGAGTTGTCAGTGCGTGTGTTTCCCTTTTTCCCTCCTAGCTGAACTTCTTTCTTGATCAAAGCTCCTCTTTTATTTATATACTTTTAATTCCTGTAAATGATTGGAAGCTCTCCAGCAGAGCTCTGCTAAAGCCAGAAGGGACTGGAAGCAAAGAGCAAGGACGGTCCTGAGGACAAATTACAGACGCTTGGGGAACGCTCCCTTGAAACAGCAAGAAACAACTCCCCTTCCTCTCCTTGCATTTCAGCTCTTTGCAGTCCTTTATAAGGAGCAGAGAATTTAATCCTACATCCCAATGCAGGAAGAGATGTCAAGGAGACAGGGAAAGACCTTGGCAGTGCAAGTAGCTTAGATGTTTTTAAAGGATGTGAATACTTGTTTTGGAAAGTTAAAATAGACCACTTCTTCTGAAGTAGACAGCTGCACATAAGATTTAGACTGGAATGACAAGTTTGAATGCAAGAACATTAGGGCTCGGGGAAAGGGCACTGTCACCTGAACAGTTTATGTCCAAATAACCAAGGATAGCATCTCAATATTTACCCGGCAATGGTAGCCTTTTTGCTCTGGGTGACTGGATGCAAAGAAAGGCAATGCACCCTGTAACTGATCCAGGCCCCTCTTTGCTCTTCCCTGAGGCATGGAGTGTGCCAGACAGATGGAGAACAGAGTGAGGACCCAAGGTGCTCAGGTTGTTTACATTGCCAATGCAGACCTTGCATAACCCATGGATGGTTAGGATGGATGAAGGATGAATGCAATAATGCCATTGATAGTGATGATGGCAGTAAACTAAAAGAGTCTGTTAACATTAAAGCAGAATAAAGCTCCTCCGCAGAAAGTTTGTCTTCAGGCATATTTAAACAGCAGTTGTGTCTTAGTAACTCGATCTGCCTGATCAGTCATATTCTTTTTAGCTCTTATGACACTTTTTTTTTTTAGCATTGTTTCCCTGTTGACCTGCTGAACTATCTTCTTTTAAAGGATTATATTACTAGTATTATTGCCACGATATCAGCAAGAGAGGAGGAGACATTCATACTGATGCTATCTGGAAAGCAGCTCCTTTTCATCATATTAGTGAGATCCCCTTCAAAGTGCGGTCCAGCTTTTGGATGGCTCTCCATTCCTGTATCAGCTTTGTGAAGGGACCTGATGACCTTCTCTCAAAGGCTGACGAAGTCAAGCTACTCCTGGCATGAAGGAGTTGTTCATGTATTTATAGGAATGTTGAAATTTATTAGACTATAGAATTAACTAGCCTTAACTTAAGATTTTGTCAGCTTAAATCTTACCCATCGTTAACAAGTTGTATAAATAAGCTGTAAAAAATACTAAGCCTGATCGGGAGAGTGGGGGGGAATCTTCTCATTTTAAAATAAACAAACATGCAGGCATTTTCTTGGACTGTGTGAAATCCCAAAGCTCAAAGGTCTGACCCTATGTTGACAGTAAGTATAAAGAGAAGTGAAATGAATTTTCTGTGTCTGTGCTGAAACACACTCCCCTCTGGAGAGTAACAGGCCTTGAACGCTAGTGCTACTGTGCAGTAATGTCACAGCCCTGTCTCACTGTGTGGGTGTCAGGGAATGTGGGATATGGCAGTTTAGGAATAAAACCCTGTTTCCTATGAACTATCCCATCATTGGTGTAGACCTCTCGCATGGTCCATGGGGTTTGGATGAGCCAGATGCTGTGCATGAGCAACCTCATCCCACAGTCATCCCTGATCTTGTTTTATCCTGCTGCAATGTCAGTAGCAGTGCTGTAGCTCAGCTCTCTGCTCGTTGCTGTTTGATCTGTGTTCTGCTTAGTAGCTGTGCTTGGTCATGGGATTAGGAATGGACCACAGGGCAGCACTAGGAATAGGGAGAGGACTCTCCACTCCAAGATCCAGGCTCAAGAAAACCCTTTGAGGCTACACTACGTGTCTTAATTGCCACCTAGTAACGTGGCTCTTCTATCATCTTGAGACCTCACACTTACCTGAGGGCCTCTTCCCCTAGCAAGTTATCACGTGGTTTAGGTGAATAAAGCTTTCAAAGACATCAGGGCTGTAGCTTCCTGTTTTGGGGTGCTGAGAGATTTGGTAATGGTACTAGATCTACATTGTTACTGCGAGGGGTGGCTATTCTTTGTTTCATTTCTCTGTTTCATCACTGTCTGTCTCTACCTCCAAATGATACTCTAGAGCAAGCTGTCTCTCTTCCTTGACTACAGAGGGAACTAGCCTTGTGACTTTTCGACCAGCTTTGTGATCCTTCCTAGGCATTGCATATATAGAAAGGGACTTCCTACCGAAAAATGCACTCCCTCATGTTGCTGCTCAAACATGCAGGTAACTCTTGGCTTCAGCACGTGGGATATTTGAGCCATGCTATAGGTTCTGTGAATTATTTTCCAACAGTGCTGCCAGTTTTTGGCAAATTGAACATACTTTGTGTCTTCAAAGTGGGATCAGTGAGTATATCACAGTGTGGCTATAAACTAGCCAAGAAGTGCTTCCTGAAGGGAAGAATTTGGAGTTACCAGAGCTCCTGTGTAGCTAGAACACCTAAGGCTGCTGTTACCTTGACAACTGTACACAGAACATTATTTGTCCTGGCTTGGATCTGAATTTTGTTGTAATTCCTGGCATAGATTGTTCTATCAAATCTATATCAGTGAAACACTTGTTCTTCACTAAGAGTTAGAAAATAAATGTTCTGGGTTTTCCCTCAACAGCCAAAAGATATTTTTATGCCCAGAGTTCAGTTCTCAGCCCTGCCACAGACTTTGTGTGTGACCTTGGGCAGATGCTTAGCTAGATCTTGCCTGGGAAATAGATAGTGATCCTGTCTGTTGGCCAAGAAGTACTATGGAGCTAAAACAACTCCAGCTATTCAACAGGAAAGCAATATATATATATATATATAATAAAAACATATATAGTATACGTATAGCATGTATGTGTGTATGTATGTATAGGTAGAGAGAGAGCACAACAAGGCTATTCAACTCTTACTCAAGAGGTTTCAATTTGCTGTATCCATGACATTTTTGAAGGAAGTAGCCATCCTTCCAGGTGGGAAATGATGCATACTCACACCTGAAAAGTGTATGTAAATATCCCTTATCAAGTAGCTTATCTCTTTGGTTAGCCTAGACCACTGGTGTTGAAAACTAGAGACAGATGGGAATATACTGATATAACTTTATAAAGCTCTTCCTGTTTCTTTCACAAAATACAGATGTGTCATCTCAGTGAGCTAATACAGCAGAAGAACATACAAGGACTATCCTTTAATTCTGGTTTGCACATCAGAGAAGCTGTTTCCACAAAAGCCTTGTGGCAGATCATATATTCGTTTTTTTTCCTTCTCTTCCTAAGATGAGAAGCCCCTGTGACCCATACGCTGGTCAGACAGCTGATGGCCTTTTGTGCAGCATTTAGCAAACTCGGGGGCAAATTCTAATGGCTCTGTAGGAACCCCACAGCTACCAACTGTGAGACTTGGCAGCATGGCCTTCAGAGGTATTTGCCAACAGACATCTGAGTTCCCTATAGAGATCAAGGAGGAGGTTTTGAAGACGCTGGGTGGGTTGGCTTCTTAATAGACTCCCAAGAATTTCTTCAGGGTATGTTCCTTGTTGGGCTTCACCATTTTATGTTCAAGTCTGTGTGCAAATTCATTTCTCTCCATTTGAAAGCAATCTTCTGTGTTCCCAGCAAATAGCCTGTCATACACTAAAGGGGATCAGAGATGAACAAAGTTCACAGTAAAATATAATCTAAAAATATGCCCTTTTCCTCATGGATAAGTTCTCATTAGACAGATGACACATGAATATTGTGTGTGGCTCTGTTCCCTAGACATCCCTCACTATATATCTTGGTTTCCAAGTAGGTGATTTAGACAGGAACAAGTCTACTGTTATTTTTCTAGGTTTCCCTTAGATGCAGACAGCATAAAATTTGAAAGCTAATGCTGGAATGCTTTTGCTGTTGTGTGGCCCATGTTCAGAGTGACTACTCCAAGAGGCTTTTTTTTTTTTTTCTGTAACTGCAGATTCTTTAAACATCTAATTATTTCATTGTTTTCCTTAGCAGAAAGGTATGCAAGTGGAACAACAGTATGCTGGTGTTTTCCATAGAGTCGCCTTTTATAATGGTTTATCACATTCCTTCCTCTTCAAATTTGCTGTTTCAATTATACAATTGTATACTTATATTCCTTTCTCAGCCTCTTCCTAATGAAGGACAAGAGAAGCCGTCAGGTTGTTCCAGAGAGGATGAGCATGAATTCTAATTTAATTCTAGCATTGCTGGCTTCCTATATGTCGGTGTGTTTTTATCATTACAGTGCAACCTCTCCCCTCTGAATGCAAGGATTAGAGAAATGAGAGGTATTTTGCCACTCAGGCTGTCTAAGAGCTTCCCGTGCTCTGTAGCAGTGGGGGAAAAGATGCCAAGAAAAGAATTACAGCCAGAATAGTCAAATGTATATTTCAAATCCTTTATTATAGCAGAAATAGAAGTAGCCTAGATATTAACACATTAAAGGCTCATCTCTGAAGGCATGACTGATTTCAGAGCGTCAGGAACATGGGAAGCACAAAACTTCGCTGGGAGGCAAAACTAGAACCATTCTGAACAAGTTTTGTCTGTGCTGGGATTTCTCAAAGTTGCTACGGAAACTTAGCTGAGAATGTACTTCTTCCCCCCTCCTTGCCAAAACTATTTCCTGTATTCAGCAGCAGCTTTTAAAAACCATTTTGCCCTCCTCTTCTAAATGGCAATTTTGGGTTAAAAACCCTCAATGGACAAAATCTGTAGAGTAAAAGAAGACAGAAGCGTACTAAACACTGTGGTATGCTGCAGCCTGAAACTGGTGGTAGATTGCCCCAGTCAGTGTCTGGCTCTTGAATCTGATGATATAAATTTCTATATTGTCTGCAACGTGGATAATATGCAGGTGGAAAAATGTAGTTGATCCCAAATTACGACTTTCATGAGTCCCAGAGCCTTAAAATTCTTTCTTATTCCTCTCTCCCACTTTAGTGATGTAACTGTCCTATGTCCATGAACACAAATATATCGAAAAAATCATACAGCATTTAAATAAGTTGGTGTGTTGTTTTTTGTTGTTTTGTTTTTTTTTTTTAATTCCATCACACCACTACCACTTTAGCAAAATAATGTTTATTTTGTTGCAGATTTTTCTTACTTTCATCCCATTAAGTTCCTGAGCTTATGAACTGGTTCTGCCATAGCATGTAGGATATGTTCTGCCTTTGTACTCCTAAAATCAAAGATTTCCAGGAAGTTCTTGCTTACTATAGCCCATCTAATTCCTCCTTCAGTGCTGAGTTTTATCTCCTTGATGTAAATTCTTTGGGAGCCCATGTGAGCCTACCTAAAACAGAGTTGTAGTGAGAGCTGGTAATGCCTATGGCATACACGTGTACTTTCTCACTACCTACTACACCTTCACACCATTGGTGCTCTACGCTATGATCCCACACCCTTTCTGGCAACACCATGGGCTTTTTTGGACTTGACATACATATCCATGTTGTATCCCTTTATCCTTGCAATGCCTTAAATAACATTTTAACCAGTTTGCTATGAACAACCAGTGTAAATAAAATGCAGAATAAAAAGCTAGGCTAGGTAATTTCCATGTCCTGTGGGAAAGGTGGTGTCAGGCAATTTCTTGTGTCCTTTATGATAATTGTTCTCCTTTGGTTTCTGTCAAGGCTGACATTTTAACATCTTCTAGCAAGGTAGATTGTTTTACTTCCTGTGGTTTTCCTGGTCACATACAGCTTTTTTGGTATCATGCCCTGGACATTCTGCACGTATCCTGTTGTTGAGGAGTGATTTTCCCACTGTTGCCTTGACTGTTTGTTATATTTGGCAGGAGGCCCCAGTGGTACTTTATTTCAGTCGAGTTTTTTTCCATCTTGTTCATGAAACCTCAGAAGCATAGCACAGACTTGACAACTTGCCTGTCTCAGGCATTTAATGAATTCTCCCTGACCCCCATATTTAATTTTTATTATATGGTCTGTCCTCCACCAACACAATGAACACGTTGGGGTTTTTTTCCTGGTTTGTACTGAACCTCTCTGCTTTTCTTTTGGGTAATTATATGTATAGCTTCTAATGATCACTGGATATTTGTAAGAGATGTAGTTAGTCATGGCAGAAAGTCCTCTTTTTCCATTTCTGTGTGCTTTTATTCTCCCTGGTGATCCAATGGGAAACTGTTGCCAGAAGCCCTGTAGATGTACAGCTCTGCATTCCAATTTCTTGCCAGAGTATAATCTGATAGATAATCATAACCACCTTGCAAGATGAAAGTCAGCTGTCTGTATGACAAGCAGGACAGGGCATCTGTGTGCTATGTCTTCTGAGGCTGCTGGTTACAAAAAGGAAATAATTTATGAGATGGGGTCCATCTGTTTTTAATTTTGGCGAGCAGTGTTTCAGCACCCTGTGTTCTTAAGTGTAGCTAGAATCCATGCAGTGACTCGGGTCACGTGCTAGGACAAGGACTACTAAGCGATACACTTGTGCTGACTTAAAAGAGCTTGATGGTGAAAAGTGAGGAATTAACTCTCATTTGTCTCATAAACATTGATCAATGTGAAGTCCCCTTCCCCACGTCATTGTCATTTCTTATGACTGGATATGCTGCTTCTATAGGACAGCTTCTTCGAGATCAAGATCAAACATCTTGCTTTTTATTTTCCCTCCTCCTATTTATTTTTTTTTAATTTTATTTATTTACTTTTTACCTAATGAAGAGATGACAGCAAGAACAGTTTGTGGCCCAGATGATTGAATAGAGTGGGGCTTATGAAAGCAGAACTGAAGATAACCTAGCTGAGGTAGCCATGGGCTATAACTAGATCATTAAACTTTCATTTTTATTTTTTAGTCATGTCATTCTAATAGAATATTCTGCTTGGAATCCTTTTTGAAGTTTTTTGAACAGAGGATTGAGACATGCCAGATAGTAGATTAGAGACAGTATATTTGGAATGACTGAAAAGAACATGTGATAAAAAGAGAAACCTGCCCCTAGGAGGAAAAAACCCCAGTGAAATGTCTGCCATGAGAAAGTTCTTTCTTAAAAGGCACAAGATAGAGATTAAAAAAAAGAGAGAAATAATAATGGACAAACAGTATCTTATCCCACCTTAGCAAGGAACAAAATCAGCTCAACAATTAAATGTTTTAATTAAGATCCAAAGCAGTGATATTTGACATCAGTTGAAAGGGAAAAAAAAAATTCAAATATTCCGAGCAGTGAAGCAGAAGGAAAAGAAACCCCATGCTGAGAGTCATTAAGGCCCCAAAGTAATTCATCACAGGCACAAGTAACCTTATTACAGGAAAGTTGCATTGTCTTCATGGTGCAAGCATTGATTCCAAGCTAGGAAATGAACATGAAGGCGCCTTTAGCAGTAAAAGCAAAAATAATGAAATTGCTCCTGAAAACTGTAGCTGTACTGTTTACTCCATCAAGGAAGGCTAATGAGACTGTTTAGGGAAGTCCAGCCAGCCAGCATAAGGAATGTATTTTGTTAAATTCTAATTAAAGACTAATTTCTGCTGAACACTGTCCAAGCAGTGAATTATTTAGTAAAAAGAGGAAGCCTAGGAAAACAGCAAAAAGCCAAGATATTTCTCTTGTCTGGAAGCTGTCTGGAAGCCACCTAAAATTATAGTGAGCTACTGTGCAGGTTAACTGTTTAGTTGCCATACTTGCTCGCCTACTAGCATAAGGGGGAGCTCTTCATTCTTTCTGCCTGGGCAGTCTGGTTTTACCTGTTAGCTGAGGGCCTCATCCAGTGCCACGCATAAGCAAAGGGGTCTTGCTAGAAAGTGAAGAAGTTAAGTAGCCTGGGGCAGAGATAAAACCCTGGCTTGTGGTAATAGCCCAGGTCTCAGAGGGTTAGTGCAGACTGGCAGCACTCAGACTGGCAAACTCTGCCGAACCCAAGCTGGCTTTGTGTACCGCCGCTGTAGTGCCTGTCCATGTGTTTTGCTGTGTTTCACAGTACCCAGGCTCTCCAGGTATTTCTGCTGTCTTTGATATCTGTATACTACTTCTTGAACTGGTGCATGGTAGACTGCAATTGCATGAAAAGGTAGCCTGAACTGAAGTGAGGCAAAACTAGAAACATCATCATTCATCCCAGTTCTGATCATGGATTTGTGGTTCAGTGCACAAGTGGCTTGGCCTTGGTTTGTTAGCGTGGACACATGTGAACCTACTGGGTAGTTTAAATTCTTATGCAGAGAACAGCAGCCATTCCAAGTAAAATAATGACAAATACATAGACAACAGAGCCTCAGCTAGCTTCGACTTGGCTGTGACGTTCCTCTACAACATGGATGGAAAAAATACAGGGAGCTCAGCGCTGAGATTTGATGGCGAGTATGGACAAGAATAAGTAAGGTTTCTAGATGAACACAGATGAAGGAGCAGCTTGGGGAGCAGAGGGAGTGTTGCCAGGTACCCTTTTGGATTCTGGTAGATCTAAATAGTTGGGACACACTTGTTAAAACTTTATTTGATTTAGAAAGTGAGGTTGGTACCAGTGTGGGATTTCTTTACGTACCTAAGTGGAGAGCTCTCTCCTGCCACAGGCTGAACTGGTAGGATGAAGTTACCTTGAAAGCCAGTAGCCATGTTAGACATACTGTCCTGGACTGTCTTCTGCAGTGTGACTATGGCTGAACACAGATCCCTAGACACCCTGCATGGGATCAGGGGAGAGATCTTGGAGTGCACATGGCTCCTTCCTTGCTTATGCCACCGAGTTCCTTCAAGGGACACCAGGGAACAGGAGGGAAGGATGCACATCCTGGTCTTACCCTGATGTGCTATGTGGATCTGGGCAGAGAATGCAGCTGTAGAAGGCGAAACCTGCTGAAAATACCAAAGGAATGTACCTCTCTCCCAATTTAGGGATGTTAATTTAAAAGTTACTGGCAATTCTGCATGCCTAAAAGCCTGGGTCTGTAAAGGTGTTTTTATAGTTGATAAGCTAAAGTGAAAGGGCTTTGATTAAAGTGGAGGGTGGCATAAGGAGACTGGTATTACTGTGAAGACCTTGAGCCTGCTGCCATACTGACATCGTTAGGAACATCCTGCAGACAAGGATGCCTGTACTGACATCATTAAGAAGACCCTGCTCAGTGTCAGAGCTGTGATTGCTTCTACTGGGACAAGTAGTAGGATACTTAAAAAGTGGGGGATTCCTCTGTGTCAAGGGACAGGCCTGCCTGCAATTAGAATCTTTCAAGCCTGGTCAATGGGATGTAATTAGGAGAAAAATCTTTCAATGAACTGGTAATGCTGGCCCAGCAGCAACTTGCAGATGTTGAGGGAAAGACAGGGTCAGGCCTGCTGCTGAAGTATCTGATTCACTTTTTGGACATTCCAAATTTCCATTGTTTGTGCTTTCCTTTGAATGAAAGAGCTGTTTGTTTAACCCTAGGGTTTTTTGCATGCAGGTGGACATACTGCTTATCACAAAAATTCATGCAGTGTAATTTAATTTCTGAATGAGGACTGTGCATTTCTTAAAGAACTTCAGAAGTCAAACTGCCTGGCAGAAAGGTTAGGACATGGCAGATGAGAAAGCTGATAAAACAATCACTCTAGTTGGATAAAGCTTGAAGCCAGTTGGTTGATAAACCAGTCAAAGAAGTTAAGCTGTGATTTTTCATCTTGAAAACAGGATCAGTCAGTTTGGTGCTGGAGAAGCACAGATCGTAAGGGTCAATTCCTCTGCAAAAGCACAGCCCATCAGAGCTAGTAGTTTAAATGCCTTTCCCTACTGGTAGCTCTCCATTGCTGTAGTAGTTTCAGGGGGCTAGAGTTGTTTTTGAACTTTGCTGTCCCCAAGCTGGATCTGTTAGCACTGAGGTCCTGTGAGTGTCATGAAGATTCAGAAAATGGGCAGTCATTCTTCTGACTTATTCAGATCAAATAGATTTCAGTTAATGCCTGCTTACAGAAAATCACAAGAAGCAGATTTGATGGCATCCTTTCCAAAGCTTGAGAGTGGTGTGACTGTCCACCTACACATCTTTTTGATTACAGTCTAGAATACATACTGAGTGTGTGACCAGGATAAATTCCTTTCTTAGCCTGAAGTTTTAACTTTTGTTACTTGTCTACCAGAGTAGAAGTGCCAAGTGGAAGCTGTTTTCCCAGCCTGAATCAGGCTGCCTTCCCTTAAACAAGGTTTGGGTATGACTGAGAGCATAAGAGTCTGATTAAAACAGAGAGGGTACACAGGGAATGTTACTGTAGTGACTGGGGCATTCAGCTGAGAGAAAAATCTTAAGCTCTGTGCTTTGGACTATTCTGTTTGCTTCAGTGGAGTTACAGGAGGAGGCAGAACTCATGATCACCAGCAAGACTTAACGGGCTGATTATTTCCTTCTTCTCTGCACAGTGGCCCAGAGTGCCTGGAAAGTTTCCCTCATTTAGCCATACTTAGCAAGTGGTTAAGATATGGCTAAATGAGGCAGAAAATACAGAACTGAATCCCATCAGGCTCAGATAAGCATTGCCCTCAGGTCTCCTATTTGCTGTCTTACTGTTTTAAGAAGGAGGTGATTAAGGTAGCCCACTGTGACACCTTTCCCGCTTGTTTCTCCAAAGACGGTAAGCCTTGCTTAGTGGTATTTTTCCCCTCAACATGTAGCTCTATCTCATTGGCAGGAGAGGATTTAGGACTCTAGATTGAGGAGAGAGTTCCTTGCTCACAGCTCTTAATCCTGTTGCCTAATTTTACTGTAATGAATACATTAAATTATATTAATTATTTCAATTAATTACATTTTAAAAAAAATATTCCAGTTTCCCATGGGAGTCATTGTTTTGCTCATCATTATGTGTAAACTAGCTCTTCTTAGCGCTTTGCACAAACTGTAGGATTTAAGAAAGAGAACTGGTAAATTTGGGAAGCGTTTGCAGATTAAGAGATGATTGATTTTTGGTGTTGTGGGTTAGCTTTGGCTGGCAGTCAAATGCCCCTCCAGCTGCTCACTCACTGCCCCTCCTCAGCAGTTGGAGGGAGAAAATAGGATGAGAAAGCTAATGGGTTGAGATAAAGACAAGGAGAGTGCTTACCAGTTACAGACAAACAGGCTTGACTTGAGGAAAAAATACTTTATTCCAATTAAAACAGGTTAGGGTAGTGAAAAACAACAAAAAAACCCAAACATTACAAAAAAAAACACCTGTCCCCCTTTTTCACGGGCTCAAATTCAGTCATTAATTTCTGACTCCTCTTCCCTCTACTCTGGCTGGTGCAGGGGTCTAAGGGATGGGGCGGCTGCAGTCATAACACTTTGTCTCTGCTACTCCCCCCTCCTCGTGCTGTTCCCCTGCTCCAGCACTGGTCCTTCCATGGGGTGCAGTCCTTCAGGAAAATTCTGCTCCAGTGTGGGCTCTCCACAGGTGTCAGTTCCTTCAGGAAACATCCAACTGCTCCAATGCGGAGTCTTCCACAGGTTGCAGTGTGGACTTTGCTCTGGCAGGGTCTTCTCCACAGACCACAGTGGAGCACCTCTTCCCCCTCCTTCTCTGACCTTGGTGTTCCCCCTGTTGTTTTTCACTATTTTTTTTTTTTTTTCCCCTTTCTGGTGTTCTCTGCCTTTCCTTAAACAAGTTTTCCCAGCAACACACATGTGGCTGATGGATTCAACTTTGTCCAGCAGTGAGGCCATGACACAGCTGACCATGACCTCTTTGCACAGAGGCGACCCCTGCAATGCTCTCCCCCACCCCAGATTGTGGTGCAGGTGTTCAGACTACGTTATCATAGAATGGTTTGGGTTGGAAGAGACCTTTAAAGGTCATCAAGTCCAACCTCCCCCTGCTGCTGTAGAAGTCCTTGTCAGGGCCCTAAGAGCACCATGAGGCATTAATTATCTTGACTACCTTCACCTGAGGCCCCCACTGAAGAGCTCCATTTAAGCTCAGACCTGGACTTCCATTCCTGTCCCGAGCTATGTGGTAGGTGTACCTGGTGGCAGGCCTGTCTCTGCCTCATGAGTTGCTTTTAGCTGGAACTCTAGACAGAGCCTGCATCTGGTTTGCTTCCTCACTGTGTCTGGGGATGTCAGTGGAGCCTGTTACTAGCACTTGGCTCTCCCTGCTGTGTTCAGATGCTGTGGGACTGGCCCTGGTTGGTGAGGACACTGCCTGTGCTGGGGTCATCCTTGGCTTGCCTTTCCTTAAAGAGCAGCCAGCCCGTGCTGCTACCTGACGCTTCTCTTCTGGTAGGTTTTGTTTCCTCCCTTCTAGCAGTGTGGTTAGTGATATTGTTATGTGGGGGGTAGCATTGTCTCTCTGTTTTGATTGGAAATCAAATGAGAGGTGGTGGTGGGAATGCATTTTTATGGGACTGTGGTCACAGGTTTACTAAAAATTTCATGAGACGGGGTAGGAATAGTGAACACATGACTGTGTACAGGAGAATCTCTGGAAGGGTGGTAGAGGTGCAGTTCATTTTGCAATGTTGTCATCTTAGATTGCTGTAGATCCATTGTCAGACTTCATCCTGCTCTCATTCCCCCTTTGGGAGCCATGCACTAGAAGTTAGAGATTGCAACCTCTAGTCCACACACACCCAAAGCCTTTATCAGATCCAGCCCCCAGACTATTGATGTGTATAGCTTTTCTGTCTTAAGTTCCAAAATGCTTTTCTCCTTGTCAAGATGTCTGTCCTCAGCCAGCACTCTGATTCTCATTAGATTGAGAATCTAATTATGGCCAGCTGAGGGTAAAATCGATCAGAGATGTTACTGTGCCTCTGAGTCTCCAAAGGCATGTCTTGCTGCTTCAGCACTGTAAATGCCGTGGTGTTGCTCAGGCCCCCAGGAAACATTCTGTCTCACAACATTTCTGTGCCTTTGCTTGACAAAGTAACTTCTACAGACTGACAATTTCTGTCTTGGTCTCATTGCCAGTCATCAGCAATTACTTTGGTTTTGCAGAGATTCTCCAAGTTTTAGGGTGATATTCTCTGATTTATTTCCCTGGCTTGTGCACCCTCACTTTTACTTAATTTAAGTTCTCTGGGGCTTTTCTTCCTTTTGGCACATCAGAAGAAAATTAAAAAGAGTCTCCCCAGTTTCCTTTGGAAGATTAGAAGAGGGTATATTGATTTAAAACTCTCCTAGTACCAGGCTAATTCAGGTCCTACAGCAATTCCTCAAGCACATCTCATAAAAATCTGCCTACTCTAAAGAAAAAGTAGACTGGCTTATGTATTGCCTTTATTATACCTGATCTGGCAAAATCTTTGGCTTGTGCTCCTCCTGTGTCTAGCTGAAGTTGCTGCTTTGTATTCAGGCCATGACAGCATGCAAAAGACTGAAGAACTGTGTCTGCTCCAAAAGTACTTTTGAAAATTTTACTGATAATTTCCAGTTGCCGACTGCCTGACCTGCGTTTGAGCTTTGTAAATCCCCCATTCCATTCAACCTCGTTTCTTGCTATCTAGCTTCACTCAGTCATCATTTGCCTACCAAGCTAAATTCAGTTTTATTTTACTTTCCATAGATGAGTAGAGTATTGCTGCTGCAAACATTCATTATTTTTATTGTTGTGTCCCTCAGTCTCTTAAATGTTTTCTCTTTTATGTTGGGGGAGGGGGGGGTGAAGCCTGCAACATAATTCACTTCTCCAGACTTTCCTTCTCAGCCTGTCTAGGTAGGACTTGCTGGTTCCTATGTATTAGAGCAAAGTAGTATCTGGCAAATTGATCTTTCTTTGTTGGGTATTTTTGCATTATGATGGTCTTTGTTTTAAGAAACATGTTGTTGCTTGAATATATTTTGAGGTTTTTTTTCCTCTTTTGTGAAGACTTTCCCTTTGCTATAACAGGAGGTGAGGGTGAGCAGTTTAAACTCGTGTATCTAACTTTTAACTAGTCGTGTGTTTAACTTCTGCTCAGTGAGGGTACCTAAAAAAGACGAGGACAGATAGATCTAACCTGAAAGTATTTGAAGTGTAGCTGGGAAGCAGAACAAAGCAGGATACTGTGAGAAAAGAGACATACCTCCCCATTGCCTGTTGATTTGCCAAGCCAGGGAAAGCAGGTTTTCAAAGTTAAAACATATATATATATATATATATATATATATATATATATATATATATATATATATATAAAATTATGCTGCTCATTTTCACCTCTTCTTATAGCAAATGGAAATAGAAGGCAACTTCCAGAGTTAAATTCTTCTCAGTCAAAGATATGCATCAATTCCCACCCTCCTCCTTAGCAGTCATGAAGTTTTAATGGGTATGGGTGACATCCTTCTTATGTGGTTGCTCTGGAACTTGATGGAGTTTCCTATCTGGCTGTCAGTGAAATTTAGCTGGCAGCAGATACCAGGTGACACTGCTGAAAAAATAGTGCTACTGAAAATAAACAAACAAAGAAGTAACATGCAAATTTTCAGTCAGGTCAGCCTCTGGCACAGACCCTGAAAACTCAAGGGCTGTCACTAGACTGTTGGGGACATGTGCATCAATCTGGGGTAGGACAGGGCTGCTGCATCTGGGGCTGCAGTGGTCTTGGATCAGTTTGACTGTTTAGAGTTTATGTAGGTTCAATTAGGGCTTCACTCAATGTGGATTGATTTAAAAGCCAAAATACTAATGAAGTTTTAGAAGGAGCCATGTATTGAGTGACTTTTCCATGCAGCTTGATACCTCTGATATCTACTCTCAAGTATCTGGAAGTCCTTTCTTGTTACATGCAGTAACATGGGGGACTTTGCCCTCAACAACCTTATTTAACACCAGTACTTGTATTGAGGAAAAATTTGTAAGTGCTGAGAATACTATCTCCAGTTCTGTGAGTTGCTTTTGCAGAAACAGTGGTTTGGATAATTGTTTTTATTTGCCTTGTTCCATTGTCACTTCAGAAGCCATTTAGTAAAGCGATGTTAGGAGACTGAATTTTATTTCCTAGTCCCTAAGCCCCTGGCTTTTTAGAGTTTCTGAAAGGGAAATACATATGTTGTGTATTGGGGACTAATGTTGGCTGGCTTCAGTAGCTCTTTTGACAGGGAAATTATTGTCAGTCATTACAACAAACAGCTGTTTTAAACTGCTACATGTATGTTTTAAAGTTCTAGTTTAAGTTTAAGGGTCTACCTTATGTTTTCATTATAGAATTGCTTTGGAATGCCAGGACCTAATGAGGCTCTGTCTTCTGCTGTCAGTATCAGCCAGTAGCAATGATCCCTGCTTGAAGGGAGAGGTTGATTGCTGCTATGTAAACTGCTGATTTGTGATGGCAGAAAGGACTTTGAGGAGTGGCAGTCTACCTAAAATTGCACCATGTATGGTTGGCTTTTCTAAACTTTTGCACCTAATTCATTATATGGCCTGTCCTTTCACTTAACCCACTCCCCCTGCCTTTCCCCCCCCCCCAAAAAAAAAAGAAAAAAAAGACTATTCTAAGATCAAATAAAGACACATCATTTTCTCTGTTGCCAGGGCAAGGCATCACTGGGGATTTTTATGGTGTTGCAACTGCAAAACACTGCTTAATTGCACATGGAACCAGTGGCAACTACAATTCCAGTGAGTTGCAGAATTTTAAAACTCTTGCACTGAGTGAGCTTGGCTGCTTACAGATATGAAGAACATCTCTTAATAATGCTAGCTTATACTGCTCAGAACACCAGTCTCATCTCCAGATGTTTGTGCCTCTTTCTGGCTTCTGTGGGCCTCCACTCTGCCCCTTGAAAGGTGGTGGCTACCAGAGGCATTTTGTATTGGCAGTGCCTGCTGACCGCTGTTGCAGTGGAAGTAAAAGGAAGGTCTGGGAGTACGAAGCTCTGTTTTTACATTTCTGTGTTTAGCTATTTAAACATAGTGCTCTCAGGACAAGTGCTTTTGCATCACTGTAGAAATGCAGAGTTAATATGCAGTTGTTGGAAAATATTGTATGTTGGTTGTTTTTTCAAAAGTTCCTATTGCAGCCAGTGGAGAGAGAAAAAACGAGGAGAGGAGAACTTTTGAGGAAAGAGAGTCAGTCAGTTCTCATTGATTCTTCTAAGTGGGAGCCTTTGCTATTAGTGTGACAGTTTCACAACACTATGCCTAATTTGCTTTAGCTTTTTCAATTTTTTTTTTTTTTTGGTCTTGCATGGATATGGCTGTAATAGTTGTGGTGTCCTGCTGTTCGCTCTTTGAAGTAGCAATTATAAATTGATCTAGGTGCCTGTAAGCAAAACTGTTGTGCATGCTCTTCATTATATTGTAAAGCTACTTCAGTGTGTGGTATAGCACCTTGAAAGGCAAAGGTGTAAATTTTTAACGTGGCCTGTAGGCGATGAGGGGAAAAAAAACTCCAGCGCTATAATAATTTTTTTTTCATGGTGTTCCTCTTAAAACACACCCAGTTTAGAGTCTGTTCTTTCTATTGATCCTCTGACTGGGATTTCAAGCTCTTGCTACTAGTCAGACTGAGTTCCTGGTCTTGGAGTGGCTTTCCTTCTAAAGCAGAACAGGAGAGCCACTGGACAGAGCACTGGTTAGATGCCCTGGGGACTTTGCAGATTTGTGGCATGACAAACAACTCGCTTTATTTCTTGCTGCAGTTTCTCAAGGATTATGAAGATTCTTTTATATTCACAAACATGTACAAGCTTTAAATCCACATTTCCAAATATCTGTAGCTATGATTCTCATGTAATTGCTTGCTTCTCTACTGAAGCTAGTAGAGAGCATGCTTTAAAAATACTTGAAAAGCATCAGGAGAACTAGCAGTGCTACTTAATCTGCCTTGTTACTTCAGTTCTTTAGCTGAAGAAAGGGAATGGTATAGGCAGAAGAAAATTTTATAGACAGAGAAAATGTGGTAGACATTGTTGAAGGCCTGTTTAGTCCCATTAAAAGATTGTGGCAGAAATAGAAATGATTTGATCTCAAGATTCTCTGTTAGCAGTAGGTACCCTGCTTTGTTTCTCTGAAATCAAAGTTGTTTAGTTTGGGATTTTTTTTTTTCCTTTTTTACTCTCATTTGGGTTAGTGTTGGCAGAGGAACGACAGTGCACTGTTAAGAAAATCTAGCAACATTACTTTGCATAGCTAGTGAATGTATTGTGGAGAGACAATAGGAAAATAAGTACTTCAAAGAAATTATATACAGTACTGATGTAGCACATTCCTTGCATCTGTTATCATTTTTGAAATATTTTTAAACTCATTAAAGGATATTGCTGATAACATCATCTTTATAGCAAATTGCAAGTGAAGGAATTTATTTATTTATTTATTTCTTCCCTTTGAGATTAAAGCATGCTTGAACTGGTGCTGTAGTGAATAAGAGTAAATAATCTACTTGTAAGAGTTAAAGAACAGTTTCCCTGACTGTTGAACTTTCTATTTAAAGGCACCAGTTATGGCTTGAATGTTTTCAGCTGAGCATTCTTACATTCTTATTTCTCCTGCTTCCTTCCCCTGGACTCTGAAGCACTTTATTTAAAAATATTTTGAAAGAAACAGCCTCATGAAACTAATTTGCAGCGTGATAAAATAAACAGAATTTGCTTTGAGCAACTGGACGCTGTCCTCATAGTGGAGGCCCTGAAGCAGAGTTGGAAAAAAGTTGTGGAGGTCTTTGGGATGCTGTGAAATAGCAGCACTTGCAGAAGCAGCCTTCTAGAACTTCACGTTCTTTGTTTCTGCACGGTGCCACCACGGTCTGATCTTCTGACCATGATCACTGGACATGATTCAGTGGTGGTTCTCAGAAGCTTTGTGGCTTTCTTTCAGATGCTTAGGGTGGTATTAATATCTTCTGACTTTATATAGCTGAAAATTGCACGTCTGCATCTAAGTGACTAGCTACCCTAGCCTGTGTCTGCTGCTGTTGGAGAGAAACTGGCACCTCTAGAGGGGTGTTCCTCTGATTTGCTTTAGAAACAAGTGTGAGGATGAAATGACTTTCCTTCTTCAGGTGCCCTTTTGTTTCCTTTGACTATAAAGGGTGGCTTGGAAAGAGCTCGCACTTATGTGTCTTTTAGCTGCCTGGGTTAGCTGCAGTGATTCCTCCTTTCTGCCTCAGTAGGAGCTGAATTATTCCCCAAATGCAGTTACTATTTTTTTTTTTCTTCTAAGGGAACTCACCATTTCCTCCCAGTAAGGATGGATTGAGAAAAGGCTTAGCAGTATGAAGTGCTGTGCTTATAAGACTCTCACAGCTGTGACAAGAAGAGAGCTGATTTCCAATTTAGAACAGCCTGGCTTCTAGATCATAAATTGGTCTGATTTATGTCACGGTGCTGTCTCTGAGTAAAGTCATTCTTCATTGCTTAATAAACATTGAAAGCCTGTTTCTAACCTCCACGAAACACTGGGAATGAGAAATATGTTGCACTGGAATTCATCTGCTTTGGTAGCAGAGACCAAGCCCAACTTGTTCCATTAATAAGACGTACATTACAAAGCAGGGCATGGTACAGCTGGGGAGAAAATTAACTTCATCTTGCAGGTACAATTTAAAGTACAATGTTACTACTTTTTTCTGTGCTGAAAACCTCGCTGCTAATGTTCAATCTGAGTTTTGCTTTCTAGAAAAAAGTAAAAGAGAGTGCTAATCCATTGGATTATTCACTTGTCTTTGTGACTTCAGGGGGGCTCTGGGACTACTTTCTAAAAAGCAATTCCTTTCCACATTTTCTGTGTATGATGGTTATCAAAGAAATAAGTTCTGTTTCACATTGAAAATGCACATCTGAGTTGGTTAACAGCAGTTAGCACCTGGAACAAGCTGTGCACCCAAGAAGAGACTCATAAGGTCCTCCGAAGTATGCTGCACACAGCAGCTGCAGAACACGCTTAAGCAAGTGAATGTCTGTTATGAACAATGTGAAAAGTTTAAGGATTATTACTAACATGTTGTTTTAGATGAATTTAACTTCAGGCCTGAATTTCTTTGATTGGGCTTTTTGAATATGCGGAACACTTCAACTTTATTGACAAAAGACATTAGCAGTAATAAAAGGAGCTGAATTGATTTGCTTGGAGATCGAAGTCTTTGACCAGCCAAGTAGTGATCAGGTAGGTGGAGCTGTGTTTCTAGATGGCAGCAAATCATCTAAACAGCAGGTGGGCTGCATGGGGAGTCTTCAGCATGTGTGTAGTGTTTGGCTAAATGGGGACTAATGTGGATTTTGATTCTGCTACTACTTTCTCAACTAATTTCTCCATTCTTTTGCCTCTTTTGTTCCAAAACACTGTTCTGATTAGGGTGTGAAAGGGTTTCCCATCCGTTTCATTTTTTTTCTCTTTTCCACTGCGTGTGAACCCTTTCACACACAAAAGCAGTGCTGATTGTATTGGAGCTGGGTGTCTGCTCTCAGTCTTTACTCTGGATTTATTATTGCATTTTCATCAGCTTTTGCCTTGATTTCCACTTCACTGGTTTTGATGCTCTTTAGTGAAATCCGTTAATTTAAGGATGCGGCTTTCTTAATGACCTTTATACCATCTGTTATTTTATTTTCAGTGTATTGTATCTTTTATTTATAATGTATTAAGTTCTGCAGATATCTGTTGCTTTAGTTATAGTAAAATGTGTATTGCCTTTAAAATCATGTTGCCAAACTGGGGGTTATTTTGTACCCTAAAACATCTTGATTTTTGTAATGTAATGGTGCCCAAGTAGGACTAGGGAATGGTAACAATCCCTGTTTTTTTGTTTACAGCACACTTACGCATTAGTTTGAAACACTGCAACATGAAGTATTGCAAACTTAAAATTTTGCAAGTCCTGTTGAACTGCCCGGTTTTTAGAATGTGTTAATTGTGCGTAAAATACCAGAGAGTTTGCATGTGACCAGAAAGAGATTTAACTAATACTTTCTCAAATTATCTTTCTCAAGTGTGTATTAAATGTGCAATTTTTTTTTCTCTCATACCACGTACAGGAACAAACAAGTTTTAGATTTTCAGTTACTTTTCCCTGCCTGTATTGCCATGACATACAGTAAAAACAATTTTTGCCAGGAACACTTCCTGTGAGATTTAGTTTTGAAGTGGCTTTCCATTTCCCTGATTTGTTTGAGGTTGAATCCCAGAATCACAATGTGTATTCAAGAAGTGTCCATCCTGCCTCCTCTCAGTTGTGTAACGTTGCCAGTGACAGAGAGGGCACTGCTTAATTTTACCCTGCTAATTTATGAAGGTGTTATGCTTAGTGCATAATTGGCAAAAACTTTTAGGTTCCAAGAGAGAAATTGTAGAGATGTGCAAGGTATTTATGCAGTTTTGGTTTTTTGCTTTATTTTCAGGTGTGACTGACCTCAGGTTGTCTTGAGTCATTCTAGTGAACTTGTCTTCCTCAGTTCTCTGATAGGTCTTTTCGAATGCATTAGTGCATAGCAGTTCAACTCTTGAAGGGATAATTACCTCAAGCAGCAAATCCCACCTCAATTGAATTTCATCAATTTTTTTCTAAATTGAGCTGCCTGATTATTGTTTTCCCATAGGCACAAATCAAACCACTTCAGTTCCTCTGCAGCCCTGATACAGTGAGATTCTGAGATCTGAAAACCAACCTTCCAGACAGAAAGGCCCACTTCTTGCAGCAGACGAGAGCTGCATGCTCTTGCACTGTTAGAGTTTACTGTGCTTGATGAATCAGAGGATCACAAGAGAGTTTCTCAAGCCAAGCCTGGACCACAGGTTGCACACAGATTTGGTTCCTAGGCTATGCATGCTGAGGCTGATACCTCTCATAGGCTGTGACCTTGTGCTAGAAAGGTGATGGCAGCAATCGTCTGGCTTTTATGCAAGTTCACTGCTGTTTGCAGGCAAGTTGCCAGCGTAGGTCCTTCAGTTGAAGTGGGTTGCCAATAACAGCACTCCTGTTAGAATATGTGTCAAATCGGTTTGTTCTAGTCAGTAATCCATATAATTAGGGTGGAAATGAGAGTAATAAATATACTTAAGTGTTGGAAATGGCTTTCTTCCTGAAGATTTTTAACAGGGTAAAAGTTGGGATTAATTCTAGAGGAGGAGAACTGACTTTAAAAGCCTCATTTGTGGAATAGTTACTAGGGTAACTTCAAAATCAAAATACAGCATTGTTCACACACAATGTCAAAGAAGATCCCAGGGAAGAATGCAACTGGTTTGCAAAGAATCCTCTCCAAGGTGGTTTCCTAGACAACCTGGTCTGCAGATTAGCATGGAGGGTGGAGCGGAGTGAAGATTCTATGGCCAAACTCTGTAAATCACTGCAGATAAACCTGATGGCACCAAGAATCTGATAAGCCACTTGATAATCCTGGGCCAACACTTCTTTAGACAAATACCTTGCTTGTGTGAACTCTGAATCATGATAATACCAAAACTCACCTCTGGTTCAAAGGCCACCCACCTCCAAGGTGTGACCACCCCGCTACTGAGCGTACACTCTGAATTTTAGGTAACCTATACCTTAAAAGGGAAGTGAAAGAGTTTTTACCAATCACAATAAAAGTATGACTAGAGTCACTCAAGCTCCGCCTTGAAGGTCAAAACAATATAAAAGTAGCCCAAAGAAAGGGGGATATTGGAGAAGATGCCATCACTGACTTGTCTGTTGTCACAGACCCCTGACCCCTGGGACCAGCTGACAGGCTGAGCCTCTCTCCCCCACCATAGGGATGCCTTTGGGCAAGATTTATACTGCCCCGAGGACTTTCTAGGAGACTTAGAAATCTCTGTAGAATTGTTTTCTAACTTAGTACTTTTAGTAATTTATAACTTTGGTGCTTGTATATACTTCTGCAGACAGTAGATTTATCACCAGCAATCCATACAAATCTGTGTTCCTCACAGATCTGCATTCCTGTTGCTTTATTAAAGTGCCTTATCTGCTTATTAAATGGCTGCACAATTTCTCACTGGGTGCCTCCAGACAGGCTGTGAGGGTCCAGAGATCGTGACTCCATTGTTGTTGGACTCAGTGCTAAACTGGGCACCACCCAGGACCTCAGCCTGGCTGCCTCCAGCTCCTCTAATACCTGGGGGTTAGCTGGAACACAAGGGGTTTATTTCCTGCCAAATTGCTTTATCACTGTTTTCATGCAACACCATTACAGGTCACCTTAAAGCCACCATTCTTTTCAGTTACTGAGAAACTTTTGTTAAAATTGAATTGAAAAGATCGCTGAAACCTGACCCATGTTATAACAATATTGATTCTGGTTTGTGCTCATGATTTGTCTTCATTTACACAGATGTGTTAAAACCAGAACAACATCTGTCACTTCTGTAATAGACAGTGGTGAAGCACAAGAAGCAAAATTTATGTGAAAGATGTGTATTAGTATTTGCCATTTCTTTTTTCCATTTTATGTTTCCTTATTTCACTTGTCTAAAAAACTCAGTATGGCATGTTGATTTAGAGGTACAAAGCACATATAATGGATCCCTTTTCTGTTACATCAGAACTGTAAGAAGCCCTGCTTATGCAGTTTAGTATTTCTAAGTGCATCATCTTTTGTTATCAGATCAAATAAAACAATTTCTGATGTTTTATTTAATCTGATAGCCTTTGAGTAAGTCACAGAATCACAGAATATTAGGGATTGGAAGGGACCTCGAAAGATCATCTAGTCCAATCCCCCTGCTGGAGCAGGAACACCTAGATGAGTTCGCACAGGAAGGTGTCCAGGCGGGTCTTGAATGTCTCCAGAGAAGGAGACTCCACAACCTCCCTGGGCAGCCTGTTCCAGTGCTCTGTCACCCTTACTGTAAAGAAGTTCTTTCTCAAATTTAAGCGGAACCTCCTGTGTTCCAGCTTACACCCATTACCCCTTGTCCTATCATCGGTCGTTACTGTGAAGAGCCTGGCCCCATCCTCCTCACACTCACCATTCAAATATTTATAAACATTAATCAGGTCCCCCCTCAGTCTCCTCTTCTCCAAGCTAAAGAGGCCCAGCTCCCTCAGCCTTTCCTCATAAGGGAGATGTTCCACTCCCTTAATCATCTTTGTGGCTCTGTGCTGGACTCTCTCAAGCAGTTCCCTGTCCTTCTTGAACTGTGGGGCCCAGAACTGGACACAATATTCCAGATGTGGCCTCACCAGGGCAGAGTAAAGGGGAAGAAGAACCTCTCTTGACCTACTGACTACACCCCTTCTAATGCACCCCAGGATGCCATTGGCCTTCCTGGCCACAAGGGCACAGTGCTGGCTCATGGTCATCCTGCTGTCCACCAGGACTCCCAGATCCCTTTCCCCTTCACTGCTCTCTAGGAGGTCATTTCCTAACCTATACTGGAACCTGGGGTTGTTCCTGCCCAGGTGTAACACCCTACACTTGCCCTTATTATATTTCATCAAGTTTTTCCCTGCCCAGCTCTCCAGCCTGTCCAGGTCTCTCTGGATGGCAGCACAGCCTTCTGGCGTGTCAGCCACTCCTCCCAGCTTGGTATCATCAGCAAACTTGCTGACAGTGCATTCAATTCCCTCATCCAGGCCATTTATGAATATATTGACTAATACTGGTCCTAGTATCAGCCCCTGAGGGACTCCACTAGATACAGGTCTCCAACTAAACTCTGCCCCATTGACCACCACTCTCTGACTTCTTCCCACCAGCCAGTTCACAGTCCATCTCACTACCTGCTCATCCAATCCACACTTCCTCAATTTGGCAGCGAGGATGCTGTGGGAGACCATGTCAAATGCCTTGCTGAAATCAAGATAGACCACATCCACTGCTCTACCATCATCCAGCCACCTGGTCGTGTTTTCATAAAAGTCTAGAAGGTTGGTCAAGCACGACTTCCCCTTGGTGAAGCCGTGCTGACTGCCCCTAATGACCCTCTTATCCTTGATATGCCTAGAGATGGCACCAAGGATAAGTCGTTCCATCACCTTTCCAGGGATGGAGGTGAGGCTGACCGGTCTGTAGTTACCCGGGTCCTCCTTCTTGCCCTTTTTGAAGATTGCAGTGACATTTGCCTTCCTCCAGTCCTCAGGCACCTCTCCCGTTCCCCACGACTTAGCAAAGATGATGGAGAGCGGTCTAGCAATGACCTCAGCCAGCTCCCTCAACACTCGTGGGTGCATCCCATCTGGACCCATAGATTTATGGATGTCCAAAGTCTTGAAAGCTTGCTCATCATACAGGAATTCAAATTAAGTGTAATCTCCTCTTGTTGTTTGTAGTCTTCTTGGTTTGTTTGGTTTTTATTGTTTGGATCCCCACTAAACTGTATCCTATGTATCATTTACTTCTTGCACAGGTACTGAAAACCTCTTCCCCAAAGTATTTCTCATGTAAAAAGTTCCCCTGCAGGGTGAGATTTATTAAACAGGATTCAACATAAGCCATAACTTAAAATTTAAATCTGTATCTCCTTTAGCTCCATTAAAGCTCAGTCTGGCTGTTTATTTTGGTACTTTTAGGTACGTACAGTGTGGGAAAATAGTACCTTAAATGATGTCAACTTGTCTCCTCC
Organism: Caprimulgus europaeus; assembly: GCA_907165065.1. Next base: position 69,686,377 of record OU015525.1, read on the forward strand.
CAAGGCAAAAGAAAGGCCAGTGCGTGCTGTTGCCATACAGGTGAACTGAGAATGGCTGGAAACGAGAAGATCTGTTTTCAAACCTGTATCCAAAACCCAGAAGTGTGCTGGGGGAGCGGGCAAGGTCCGTGGGTTGGCCTGTTCCGACTCACCAAAATGCTTCCCTGCTGCAGCGTGTTTCTTTCATTGCCTGAGAAGGCTCTTTCCCAATTTCATCCCCCTAAAATTATGTTTGAAACATACTTTAGTTGTAGGTCTGTAACGTTATAAGCAGCAGCAGCCCAGCTTGTTGCTGTGCAAGTGCTGTAAGCGGGTTGCCTGCAGGAAGCGATGGACCACGGCCGGGCTTCCTGCCGGGTCTCCCCAGCGCCTGGGAGGGATTTTGCTCTGCAGCCATTTCACTGAAAACAGACGGAGTCAGGAAGCTTTGTTAAAGCCAGTGTGGTGCTCTTTGCTTGGGATTTCATGTAGGAGTCGTAGGCTGTTTGGTGTGACAAAGGTTCACACACATGTTTTAGTGGTTTACTGTCCTAGACTGTTAACCCCTTGGTTACCAGTGTTAGTTACAGCCATGCTGTTAATAGCAGCATCAGCTCTATGTTTCAGAGAGTTGATGATTTGTTCCTCAATAGATTTTTCTAGCTTTTTCCATTTACATTTTTATAACATATAGATTGTGTATGTGTATCTGGCTATGTATATACACACTTATGCAGATATGCACACACATGCAAACACGTCTGTATATGTGCAGGCATACACACACCCTCCCCCCCATAAAAAACCCCACAAAGAACCCCAACAAATCAAGCACTGTTTATTCACAGGAACTCTTGTCTTGGTTAACACATGCCTTATCTTTGGCGGAAACAGTAATGTATAGAAGTAGCTAATGTATAGTAATGTATTAAGGCGTTTCACAGAGAGCACTGATACTCAGTTGCTTTCAGAGTAAAACATAACAGCTCTTTAACAATCAATAACCCTAAAGGACAGGAAATAAAAAAGAAGGCAAAAGAGACTTGAAAATATTGGGGAGTGTATGTGAAGAAGTTGCTAGTTGGTAATTATACTGGACTCTAGACAGGTCAGCTAGTTGCATTCTTAAGTTGGGAGAAATGGCAGCGAACTCTTCTGTCTGTGCAGTTTTTGAGGTTACAGAAAAGCACTTCAAATGTAATTTTTCCCTGTGAGTCTTTTATTAAATTATTCATATACTTTTGGTTTTGCTTGATGGACCTTTAGAAGTGCAGTACTCCTAAACTTAAGCGTTTGTTTTGCTATTCTTACAGACAGGAAGGGTGTTTTGAGGCTCATGTGTATGGGAATGAGCATGAGCTCTAAAACAGAGTGCAATATATGGCATACAAATTAAGTTGTTGTAAGTCCTAGTACAAACTCTTTTAGAATCTGGATAGACATATGCAAACTAGTGTTAGATGCACTTGGTCTTCTAATATTTTTCCTTTTGTGATCTTCCCAGCTTATAATATAAGCCTTTATAAATGAAATTTTGAACAGAATTGGTCCTTAAATTTGGGGGAGAAGAGTATTTAGTGGTTGAACTATTCCAGTTCTGAAACCAGGAATCCTTGTGTGGGCATAGTGGCTTCTAAAATGCCTTTTGCCAATGGATGACTAATATCTAATGGTTTCCTGGTAAAATTTTTTGATCCAAGTCTTGGAAAGGATTCACAGAAGGCTGGAGGAGAGTGGTTGGTAATTCTGAGGTCAACAACCTTAAGTCTAAAAGTGTAGGTGAGAAAGCTGGCCAGAGCCTTGCCTGGGGCTCATCAGTTATTTCTGGAACCACCAAGGGCTCAGCTGGAGGAGACAGATGCCTGCTGTAAGCAGCCCTGGGTAAAGGAGGGGAACCTTGTGGAGTACTTAGGGTGAGGGTAGGGGAATGAGAAGGGCTTGGTAGCCCAGCCTGCCTGGGGCAGGGGTGAAGCACTGCTTTATGAAGGCTGAAAGGGTAATTGAAAGAAAAGGCATGATGAAAGCCCTTCTGCTTGGCTGAGGGAATGTACTGCAAGTGGAGGTCTTTAGCTGAATGGTTTCAGGCACTGCCGCCCTGCAGTGCGGTGGATCAGGAGGTACAGAATGGTCAAAACATTCAGCAGGCTCTTCCTAGTAAATAATCTTGCTGATCTTTGCACCAGAAATAATAAATGGTCTCCCTCTGCTGCATTTCTTTTTGTTGTGACTTAAGGTGCCTTATATAAAGTGCCACCCCTCTGGGAGAAGCTAAAAAACTGGGAGATGTTAATATCCAGCTACCTCACAGATTTTGACCATGCTTGAGAAGAGGTGGCCACAGTGTGGGACTTGGCACTGGGCTTACTCAGCTATACTGGTTTGTCTGTTTTAGAAAAACACAATAGAGGCATCAGAAATGCGCTCAGTTGGTGCGGGGAGGGACTGGACTGGCAGGTTAAGCTGCTCAGCATGCTCACTCTGTTTCCAGCTGCTGAAGAACAAGAATGTATTAGAGGTAATAAGGTAACTTTAACCCTGCACAAATCAAAACAGTGTTCCCTTCTCTTGAGAGCTCTGCTTTTCAGTCTGTGAACTTTGGTGGCATAACATGTAGCCTATCTTATGTGCTTTATCTTCCCTCAGATCTACAATAAGGGAAGCACAGGCTTTTTTTTTTTTTTTTTTAAAAAAAAAGTATACGTTTTCAAAACTGCTGCCAAATCGTTATATATTTATACTGGTGCGAGCAAAACATGGATAGGAGAGATTCATGTAATGCTTTAATAGTAACCTTACGAGTTGGCATTGCTAAGTCTTCCGTATAGTGTGATGTCCTGTTTGGGACTCCAAGCTCAAAGTAAAATGTGGAGAATCCAGACCATAACCAGCAAGGGAGACCTGAGAGATTTTGCTCTCAGGACCAAACTTATTCCGGAGAAGACTGGAATATAGAAAATACAATTAAAAAGAGGAAAAGAACAGTCTGTTCTCTACAGCTGTGGTGGTCAGGGCAGGAAATAATGGGACCACGTTTTTACATGAGAGATTTTTCTAGGCTTAGGTGAGAAAAACGGCCAGAAAAATAGCTCGGTGCTGGATTAGGTTGCCTAGGAAAGCTGTGAGTGCCTTGCTGGAGGCTGATAAGAACAGGTGAGACAGATCTGTCATGAATGGTTTGTCTAGTTGGTTTTCCCTGAGGCAGGGGTCTAGGCTTGGGCAAGCTCCCAGACCTCTTTTTGTGATTCTCTGAATATTCAGCAAGTCCTGTTTTGTTCTAATGTCTGCTGGGTGGAAAGCGGCTGACAAGCTGCCAGACCAGTAACAGCAAAGTAGGTTAGAGGATTGATGCGCGTGGGAGAGATGGGAGCAGGGAGCTCTGATGTTGCTGCAGCACAGCACTGTCTGCGTACTCTTTGTTCATGTGATTCATGGAACCATGCTGTTATTACATCTGGGGCAGTTGCTCAGGAGCTCTCAACAGAAAGAGAAAGAGACAGGGAAGGATAGAAAGGGCAATGAGAAAAAACAAATAAATGATAATTTATCCTCTGCTGCTTCCTCTGTACCCACAAGGCAAATAGACACCACAAGTAATCAGAGGTATGCAGAGCTAATTATTACAGTATTTACCAACTCTGTGTAGCATGTCCCCAGTTGGTATGGTTCCCTCTCAGGAACAGATTAAAAGATTAAAAAAATAAGCAACCCCCTGATTCCATTGCTTTTGCTAGTGAAAGCCTCTGTAATTTATATTCACTATTAATTTCTGTTAAGTTCCTCCATAAGCTAGAATTTGTCAGACTTTGAAAAATTTTGTAATATAAGTGCTTTTCTCACTGCTCTATTTGGTTTGATATTGAGCCCATCTGAGGAAACATCTCTGTGAAATTCTTACTGTTTGCTGGGGAAGAGGAGGGGTCACACAGAAATAGAGGAAAAGGTAATGATAGACCAGAGAAGCTCATGTGCACAATTTGATGTCAGAGTTGTTTAATGGATGAAGTTGTACTAGTGCTGAAGAAACTGAGTGCACTAGCAGACCCCTCTAACTCTCTTTGGCAAGTCTGTGGTACCTGGTGATGGAGAAAATACTCCTAACTCTGTCTAGTGAGGCTCCGTTGCAAACGTACATAAGGGCTGAACAACACAGTATGTGGATGGCATTGTAATGGTTCCCTAAATAAATGCAGGTGTGAAGACATAATTTGTCAGCTGATTGCCTGGTGTGAACAGTCCTCAGTGCTAACAGGAGTGAAGCTCTGGGCTTTCCTGAGATGTGGCTGATGCTGGGCAAGCAGTTCAATATGGACGCACCTGAGGTAGCTGATTTGAGGACTTTAATTGCTTAATCAGTTGTGCATGAAGTTCATCACAGGTTTGCCATCCAAGTCCCTCACCAGTTTCTAAGGTGGTCTTGTAGGACTGTTTTGACCTCTAGACCAGTGGTTCATCTGATCAGCAGAAGCTTTCTTAGGTATGCCATGCAGTATTAATGGCATGATATGATTGTCAGTGTATCCTTAATCAGTTATATCTCTTTGGTGCAAGTTGTCCTTTTTTTTTTGTTTTGTTTTGTTTTTTGAGGTGGACATGGATTTTAGTACTGTGGGGAATATTACTGCTGTGGAGGAAGATTTTTTTTTTTTGGCCTTCCACTTTTGGGGATCTTTGAACGTCAAATTTTATTGTAAGGTTTTGACTTTGGAAACAATAAGGACTTAATGACAATTATAGTATAAACCTTTGTTAACAGTGGTTTTGTCTGTAAGTATTTGAAAACCTTGGACTCGGGCTGGGCTAGAAATCACAAGATTTTAACATCATGTTTTTGTTTTGTTTTTTTTTTTCTCTTGAGTGTTGAGAATATATCTTGGTCATGTTTATTTGTCAGTATGAGGTTCAGCAATATTTATATAATTACTTTAAACAGGAAGAAATAAAAGCTTCTCTTATTAATGTGTGAATCTAGAAGTTGCAGTTTTGAGTAAGTTAAACCTAGTGTCACTGAGAAGTTGCTGGTTGCTGTCATGCACATGCGTTGCACGATGCTTGAGAGGAACGGTGTGCTGGTGCACATGCAGACGATACACTTCCAATTTAGTGTTCCTGCAGTGTCTCAAGAGCAATATGGGTCTGGCTTTTTCTCTGTGTGATGGCTAGACCTAATCAAGCACAAGACTGCTGCTACATGTTTGTGGATTAAAAAATGGATTTAAAACTTTTGTAGGTGAGGGCATAAGTGTTCCTGTCCTTCTCCTTTGGCTGTGTCCCTTTTTGAGTCCATAAGGCAGTACTGTGGCTTCTCTCAAGCTCTCCTAAGCTTGTGTGGACTGAGTGTGAGGTTCAGAAAGTTGGGAAGACACTGCTGGGAACGTGGGTAGTGCCAGCACCACAGCAAGTTTAACCGAAGATGAGGGATCTGGCTTACCACTTGGTGCCTAGAGCTGAACAGCAAGCAGATATACTGTGAAGTTCATCCTATAGCAGCAGAAGTGCAGCTCCAAGGGTAAGGTTGTGTTTGGAATTCTTCCTGCTGGTAGACTTGATATTTATACCCTTGTTTCAGTGGCCAAGTATCTTACTGTACCCCTGACTCCTTCCAAGGCTATAGGATGTTTCTGGAGGCACAGATGAATGTATGCAATCCATAGCTGCCATGCCATTTCCTGGAATAGCTGTTGTATTTTGTATGGTTTCTGTTCAAGCCTTCTACTATTGATGTTAGGATGCTGTTTTACTTTGTCTATTAGTTGTGACAGATCTTATGTTCTGCCAGAAGTCAAAGGACCTGTTGGCTTAGCCCTCAGGTCATACGAGCCCTTCCACTCTCTGAAGATCAGCTCTCAAAAGCATAAAAAGAAAAAGTTTATTTAAATTAAAAAAAAAATATCTATTCTTTTACCCCCTCAAAAGAAGAGAACATTTATCACTGTATTTCCAGTTCTCTACAGAAACCAAGTCCCTCACTCTGGGACTTGAGTATACTCTGAATATTGTCAGGAAAATCCACAAAGCTTTTTAGTTCTATTGGCTACTCCAGTATAAGCTGTTCCTACTGTACCAAGTTTGGGAAAGCTTGCTATAGTAAAGTGAATTGCAGGTTGTACCTTCTCCTGCCTTGTCCCTTGAGAGATGTACCATTAGCACATGTACAGCATTGTTTTCTTGGAATCAATTATCATGGTAATATTAGTACCCATTTTTATGCTAGTGCTTTGGAATTCAGAGCATCCTAGCTGGAATGTGGGGCTCAGGAAGCTGGTAATTCATGTATCCAGTGCTAACATAGGGGATCAGTGAAAAATAGTAGCTGTCTTGGAAAATTTTCCTGGAATTTTTCAGAAGATTTTGAACTGGTTTTTAATCAGGAAAAATATCTAGAGACAGTTTTGTGTTTTGAAGAGAAAGAAGTGAAAATTAAAGTAGTTTGGCAAAAAAAAAATAATGGTTGTGCTGGAAATGCTACCATGATGCTGCCTCATTAGCTGGGGTTGCTTATGCCATTGTCTAGGCTTCCTGGTGGGTCTTCAGTTTCCTTCTTAACTCATGGAGTAGGTGGACATGGGAGCATCCACTGTATCTACTCCTAAAATCTTTGTGTAGTACAGCTTGTGTTCAAAGAGCAACAAAAACCTTACTGTAGTCAATTACTTGCTGTACTTGCAGGGGTGTTCCCTATGTAGAAGAGGGAAAGTTTGTTTTCCTTCTATTACATAGATATGTGTATGTTTGATCTGCAGAGGTTCTGCTGAGAGACTGTGCTTAGGAAATCTTCCACTAGTTTGTTAGCAATGATAGTGGCAATGGGAGGAAAACTTTGTAACAGGCAGGAGGATGGATGTTAATGATCATCATCAGTAGTCCTCCGTATGTGCACACACACCCAAATAGCTCTCGTGGGTGGATTTGAAAAGTCCTAAGGTGCTCTTCAGAAACCAAGCAACGGCTTTAGGTTCAGCCACTTGTTTCCAGCAGATGTGACTGCAAGGCTGAGTGTTGGAAACACGTTGTTCCAGTCTGTATGGCTGACAGATGTTGTGGAATGGGTTGTTAAGGTTGTTCTTCAGGGAGCAACTGAAGATGTGTTAGAGCCTGGATAAAATATTCAACCAGAGTCTCATGACGGGAGGTAATAATACAATATAAATGCAGGCAAAAAAACCTCTACAACAAACTGGAACTGTGAGCTGTTTTATGTCTGCTGTATCATGAATCATGGTGGTTGGAGGCCTTGTTTCCAGATCTGATGCTTTTGAGCTAGTACAGCCATGTAAGAAAAATTTTAGAAGATAAGAGGTTGTGAATGCCCATTTAAATATGGAGTGATAAATAGCTGGTTTTTTTGTTTGTTTGGTATGGGTTATTTTTCTTTTTAATGTAAGAATAATTGGAGCAATAGCAAAAATGGTTTCAGGGCTCTTGCATGGAAGAACTTTTCCTTTTTTATTTTCTGAATATGTAAATTCATTGATTTTAATCAGAGGGAAAATGATTCCTGCTTGATGCTTTGGATCAGGTATGATGCTTTTCAAAATATAAAGGTGACTGACTGTCCTTCATGCTTTACATATCATTTAAAGAAGGCTTCAGAATTATACTAGGTCATGTATTTTTTTTGTCCTTGGGCTTTATTTCCAAGTTCACATGTTCCACTTTTGGAAGTAGGAGCATACCTGAAGTTCAGAAGAACATCACAGAGCAACCGAAGGCCAAGGAAAAGAAATAAGAGGAGTGATGTGACAGGATGGTCAGGTGTATGGCATACATATTTATACATATCTCAGATTAGTAACCAGGATGTATTTAATGCTCTGAGCCACCCAACATTTTTCTAGTGTAAATCTAAGGCTATAAGAAGATACTTATTACTGTACTTCAAAAACTGTTTTGTGAGCAACATATGGCATCACATCATGTATGCCTTGCTAAAGCTCAGGAAATGCTTGTAGCTCTCTTCTGCTGACCTTATAGGTAGTGCCACCTGGCACTCCTGCCTGTGGAGAATACAGAATGAGGACTCAAGGAAATGTTCTTTAATCATAATTCTTGCTTAATGATAGTAAAAAAAGTTAAAAGGAAATAAACTGTCCTCCGTAATGTGTTGTTCCTTAGTATGTATGTTATTTCTATTTATTTGAAGTAAGAATTAGCAACTAGCTGGCAAGGAAGTGAGATCTCCTTTGATTCCTTTTATTCTTTTCTATCTTCTGTCCCTTAAAATTTGTTTTTCTAGCTCTATTTTGAATCCCGATCCGTGCTGTTCTGGGCAAAGACTCTTTTATATAGTACATTCATTCTGTTTTATTTAGTAAGCTACAGTAAATCAATGAAAGGCCTTATCCTTAATACAACCTAGCATTCCTTGTTACAAGAAATATATCAAGTCTCTTTAGGTAACCTCTGAGTGCCACTGACTGGTAGAAGTCATGGCTGGGGTAGAGGAGGAGAAAATTATACATTCATGCATTTATCTTAATTTTTTTGAGGAAAAAAAGCTGCAAGGTCTTCCAAAAATATGCAAGCATTATCTTGTAAATCAGGTTGAAATATTTATCTGTCTTAATCTGAGCAGATTGTGTTGTGTATGTGTGTGTATATGCATGTAATGACTTTGAGAGAGAAGTAAGACTGAAAAAAAAGGGATTATTCCTGTGGAGACTGTCTATGGGTAACTCTGTACCATGTCTTTAGTCTAAAGCCAGCCTCATTCTTCTTTGTCCTCTTGTTGTGTGGTTATTTTGAAGATAGTTATGATGGTAAGGGTGAGCATCCTCTGAGGTGAATCTAAATCTTGAAGCATTCTATAATACAGTGCTAACAAACCTGAGAAGGTTTGTTTATTCATGCAGCTCATCACAGGTCTCTGCAGAGATAACACATGAAGTTTTGGAAGCAATTTGATGCTGTAAGCACAGCATTACTCTGAGTTAATAAGCTTTGCCTCTCAGCAAAGCTAATTGCCTTAGATAAAGCAGCGAACTGATGAGATTTCATGGTCTCTGGTGCCTGAGCAAGCCTGGTCACTGTTAAAGCTGGTATCTGTACTTCTAGTGTAGTGCAGTTAATACAGGAACAACATCTATGCAAGATACTTAATATTTAGCATTCCATGGTTCTTAACTGAATAAATACACTTGAGTGCTGAAATTAAAAGCTTATAGCCCTTTTGTCAAGAGGGTGTTTTGTTTTGTACCCACCAGTGTTTCCTAAAGATGCCTGGTTTTCTTGGTTACCGTGGCTTCAAAATCCAAGGTGAGAAATGTCTGGCTGATCCTACTGAATATATGGAGGAGCTCTACTGGCTTAAGGATCTTTATCTATATCTATAGGTCTGTTTAAATGTGCAGAAGCCCTTTGGAGGTCAAAATGATTCCAGAGTTGCTGATTTGTGTAATAACTGAAGGTAATGTATCTTTAGTACTAGGGTTTGCTATAAAATAGCTTAATTTGTTTGAACTGTTAGAGCAAATATTTGGTCATGTACCAGTTCCTGTTGTCACGCAACAGGCAAATGAGTGTGTTTTGTTTTACTAGACCTTTTTAGGTGGGTGCACTAAAGAGTATTTGTTGCTGTCTCATCTTGAACTGGCTCACCCATTCTGATGGCTAGAGATGTTTAGTGGTATCTAGTTTGTAGTTATGCTTTTCCTTAAGAGAACTTCACTGACTCCCATGCCCACTGCGCTTTGGGAAGGATGCTCTGTCATCAGCTCCTTCTGTATCTTACGCTGTTCTCTGATGATACATGATTCTAGTCAGTGTAGCTGTCTCTACAAAAAATCTGACTTGCTTCCTTCAGTGTTCGTAATTTCACAGAAAAACAGAATTGCAGGGGTTGGAAGGGACCTCAGGAGATCATCTAGTCCAACTCCCCTGCCAAAGCAGGTTCCCTACACCAGGTTGCACAGAAAAACATCCAGGTGGGTTTTGAACATCTCCAGAGAAGGAGACTCCACAGCCTCTCTAGGCAGCCTCTTCCAGTGCTCTGTCACCCTCACAGTAAAGAAGTGTTCCCTTAAGTTTGTCTGGTATTTCTGGTGTTCCAGTTTTTGCCCATTGCCCCTTGTCCTGTCACTGGGTACTACCAAAAAGAGCCTGGGCCCATCCATTTGGCCCTCATACTTGAGGTATTTATAGACACTGATAAGATCCCCTCTCAGTCTTCTCTTCTCCAGGCTGAAGAGTCCCAGTTCTCAGCCTTTCCTCATATGGGAGAGAAAAAAAAAAATTTCTGTGGCATCTTCATAATATTTCCTTTGTTGAGGATGACTGAAGAACCTTTTGGTTTTGTTTGTGCCTTTGTCTTCTGTGGGGTGAGTGAATAGACTCCCCTTTCCCAAACCATTCAACAGTCATGCATATGTGTTGTCAAATAAATTTCAGTCCCAATCTTTGTCAGATTGGGTTTGAAAAAACCCAATTGGGATTGAAAAAACCAGCATTTTAACCCATTCTGCTATCTTAATTGAATATCACACCTCAATCAAACTGTGATAGGGATAACAATATTTACATTATGCCTTCTCCCGTGCTCACATAACCAGTTTGGGTTTTTTGTTTGGGTTTTTTTTTTTTTTTTTTTTGAGAGAGAGCTCTAATGGCCAGGAATAAATGCAATTCATTTTGCATCACCAAATGTAATCTGGTTCTCTTTTATTCACTATTTTATTGATAAACTTATAGAGCTAGAATAGACTGATCAGACACAATTGCCTTATTTGGAGGTTGGTCTTGGCTACATCCTGTCTTACTGTAACCCAAGTATGCTAGTGTAAAAGTTGCAGAAAGCATTGGTATGAGAGAGATATAACCTGACCTTTTTGAATGAGGTGTTTACCTTCTAGGAAGATTGGTCTGAGAGGAAGGTGCTTAGGTAGAACTTAGAGGTTGCTTTTAAAAAATATATATATTTTCAGGAATTGTGCCACTTCCATTTATACTTTTAATTACAGGTATTCCATTCTGAAACTCATGACATTTGTTAACTCAGTTTCTGCTCTTCTGACTACTTACTGAAATGGGGTTTAAGTACAAGTTATGATCCTCATGATCCATTAAAGAGGATCCAGAAAGATATTAACAGTGGAAGAGTTCTATTCACCATTTGCTGTGATATTCGGATGATTTCAATTTAGATAATATGGCAAAATTAATTTCCTTACTCTGATATATGTAGTTTTAAAAGAAAGAATTATTCATGAATCTTCATGGATGTTTTTTCCTCTCTTTCTGTGTTTCATACAGTTTAGAAAACAATGGGTTTGTTGGTTTTTTTTTAAAGCTGCATATATATTTTAGTATTTATCTCTTTCCTGTGAAATTCATTACTTGTAGCAACCTCTGTTAGCAGTAAAGATTATTTTTTTTAAGCAAGGAGAGAATGAAAACTTACTTTTCAGCTCGTTATTACATTTATTTACAATGATTCACTGTTAATTATATGCCAAATAAAAAACTATCAGTCAGCACCTCTAGCATTGACTTTCAAATATTCTGAAACCAAATTGAAGGATTGCATGCAGGTAGTATGCTTAAAAAACCCATTTCATTTCAATATTCTGTCATGTTGCTGTGTTCTGAGTGCTTAAAGAATATCAAAGCTGTTATTTCTTTGTGTATCTTTGTGTGATATCTTTCAAAGAAAAGCATTTCAAGACCCTGGAATACTACAGAAATGAGCACTGGGAGGAGGGAGGAATCAACAGCCTCTGGAGCTGCGTGTGCATGGCTGTGATCTCACTCTGTCTTAAGAGATGCTTAAGAGTCCTGGATGAAGTTTTCTTTCCTCCCCATCTTTTTTGCTAGTCACTTAGCCCATCATTAGGATCTTTATCCTCTTGTTCACAGTTTTTCCTTGCCACTTGTTTATCTTCGTGGGACTAGACAGAACTTTATCCTTCTCCCTCAAAGTACTGCCAAGCACGTCTCCATTTCTTCTCTCCTGTGAAGGGTTCAATTTGACCTCTTTCTGTCCTCTGTGTAGATGGTGAATAGCTTTGTAGGCTGTTGTTGGCCAGCTGTTTTAACAGGCCTTCATACATTTTTGTGAACATTTGTAGAAACAGCTTGTATGCAAGGCAAACTAGCTGTCCCTGAGCAGCTGGGTATTTATGACCCATTAACATGTGCTGAGTTTTGAGACTTTCTCAAATGATGATACAGAGCTTGAGTACTGATCACGGGGGAAGTATTTGCTGCCTCGCTGCTTAGCACTTCAATGCAATTTTTTATGTTTTGATGTTGTATCTAGTGGTGTGTTGGGAGGTGCTTTGTACTTACAGAATCGGGCTCTTTGCTGTGTGCCTTGTGCTGCTATCACATGTGGAATCTCTGGCTGGAAACAATATTATTCTTTGCATTAGCAGATTTTCCACCAAAAAACCCCTCAAGACTATTTTTTATGTTTCAGAAAGCTAGCCAATGGCAGCTGTGTGAGTTAGGATAACTGCATGTAACCAGAGCCTTTGACAGCTTGATGTTCTAGTCCACACTGCTACAAAATAGAGAGGGAAAAAAAAGGGTACAACATCTGTGGATGAAGAAGCTGAAGGGGTAGTCACTCATGTGACTTCCAAAGGTAGAAAGCTGATCATTGAAGAGATGATCTAATGCCAACATAGACATTACTTCTTGTCTGAACTGGTAAAGTCATAATGTTAATTTCTTTGGGGTTGATGCTTTTCTAAACTTTTTAGTTTTAACTGACAATTATTTTTCATTTTTCATAAACTCAGCTGAAAAGTCAGCATGCTTATTTTGTGCTGACCTCTACAGTATCAATTTTTTCTTATAACAAATGTTTAAAAATACTGTTTGAGGTTGAGGAAATAAGCAGTGGAAGAAATAAAAATGTATTAATCAAACAGTTTAATTTTTAAAAAACAGAACTGCATTTTTTTTAAAATGACAAATCTGCAGGATTCCGGTTCTTTCTTTAACCTGTCATTTGGATGAATTCTCATTTAGCCAGGATGTAAATTTTGGCCAAGAAAACAGATTACTATTTGGGAGTTATTCAAATTGGGTACTGGGAAAGGCAGACAGGTGTTGAGGAGCATTTAGGTCAGACAGATACATTAATAAAACAGAGTTGCTTTTCAGCCTGGTAAGAAAGAGGACAGGGATACACAGCTGAACTGGAGGAGGAACAGATGGAGATCACGGAGTTAAAATGTCAGAGCACAAAGGTAAAGTGAATGTGTCAGACTAGAAGCTAAAAGAAAATTACTGTCATTGTCTGTACACCTGTGGAAAGCTAGAAAGCAAGAGGAGATGAACTCCTTTGGCCAGTGTTACTGAGGCATGGCAGAATGACAGGAGTTGATGGACATCTGGGATTCCTGACTGCTGACTGCAGTAGGACAGATTAGGTCATGATGGGAGGGGGAGCTGTTCTGTGCTTCTGTAGAACCAGGAAAGGAGATGTGTGACAGGCGTTCTGCTCTGACTGCGTTTTGATGCTCCCTCGAATGGTTATTCTGCCTTGTAATGTATGTGTTCAGAGTGGCAAGGTTAAGTTTACAGACCTAGCCTTAAGTTTTACACCTCCAGAATATTACAATACCGGCTTAATGTTCACTTAATACAGGACTGCTGGTTTTTAGTGAGATTGCAATAAATGTTTTGTGCAGGAGACTGCATGGGAAAGCCTAAGCAAGAGTGCAGGAACGCAAGATTTTCTGCTTTTGTGTGGGTAATTTGTTCTGTAATGTCATCAAGTTGCTGACAGTTTTCATTTTTGCAGAGAGTTACTCTGCCTCTGCCATGGAGTTTAATAAAGATGTTTTTATTGAGAGGCTTTTGTCATCCTAGCAGGACAATGTTTTCCTTTTACTGGATGAATTTGGAAAAAGTAGTTATGGTAAAAGATACCCTAGGGCAGGCGATGCTAATTGTGCAATTAATGGGAGGTGCTGTATTATACTTTTTTTTTTTCCCCAGAGGCATTGCATCCTCTATAGTTCCATATTAAAGAATAATGCAAAAAGAGTTGATTTATCTCCCTATTGCTTGTGGCATTCTGTAAGTGCTGTTTGTCTCTTTCATAGCAGGTTGAAAATCTTTGCCATAAACACAGTAAATAGAGAAAAGAATCTGATTCCTACAGAAGCTCGAGAAAACTATATTATGCTGTTTTCCCCAATACATGAGGCTGCTGATTTTGTAACGCTAACAAACATTCATGTCTTCAGTCCTTAAAAACAAACAACCAAAAGCAACAAAAAAAATCCAAGTCCCAAAATAATACTTGTCTGGAGCTATAGATAAGACTGTCCATTGCTGTCTGAGACAGTCTAGTATCCTCTTAGAGATGGAAATAGTCTCCAAACACTGTTACTGCACACTGCAGAAAGGCCCTGCTGGGTAATACCACTCCTGGTTTATCTCTCCAGTTAGAAACAAACTAATATAAGCTAACATAGCAGTTCTATTTCTAGCATGTTTCTGAGAGTGGGGAGGGAGCCTGACATCCGATAGGTGATGATCTGTGGAACTGGGATGGTGCTTGTCAGATAGCTGTTGCTTTCCTAAGACTGAGGGGAAAAATGGGAGTCTAAGTTACTAAAGTAGCAGGAGACCACTGGAGCGATTACTTGGTGTCAGTCTTGTAGTGCCACAACATCCTCATAGCATGTGACAGGGAAGGACAAGAGTAATTCTTTTGGCACTCAGAAGTGCAAATAAAGGTACAGTTTATTTGGAGGCTGCAGGATATGCCTTATGGTCCATGTAGTTGGGTGAAAGGAGGCTGAACCTTCACTCCCCATGGATTCCTCAGTGAAACCAACTGAAATACAGCAGAGGAGACAGCAGATGGGAAGGAAGCAAAAGAAAGCAAGGAGAGGAAGTATTCTTGGAATTAAAAACCAACAGGAATTAGCATGGAATTGTGTTGAGCAGTTTTTGATGAGGACCAGGTGCATCTTCAAAGCCCTGTGTGGAGGCACTGGGTCCTGGAGAGGAGGTTCATGGGAAGCTTGACACAGCAAAGGTAGAGAGCAGCTGTCTCTTCCTAAACACTCAGTAGTAAGCAGTAAGACACATGGTAAAATGTTGTTATTCATGCTTGTATGGTGTTTCAGTTAATGCTGGTGTTTTACTGGCATGAATTCTAGACTCTGCTGTAAGGTGGTCTTTCTTTCATGTGTCCATGAGCAGCTACAGAAGCAGTGTATAGCATGATGGATTCTTTCTTACTTCCTTGAGCTCAAATAGAGATGGAGTGTTGATGGCAAAAGAAGGAAGCAAAACCAGGTAACCTTTTATTCTTGCGTAATTTGTTAATTAAACCATAAAAGGTAATTTTGCTGAACACATACTCTCAATTTCTGGGTAATGCCTGAGTAATACAACGACTACAGGCAACTAGGTTGATGCCTTCAGCTAGCTATTCAAACATGAAATGTTGCCTTGAAAGGTTTGTGATTTTTTTAATTGTAATTGAAACATCATTTTCTAAATAGCTTTTCATTTGAATGTCCCCAAGAACATTTGAAACCAAATGGGATTTCTTGGATATTAAGCAGTCCTGATAGCAATACTAACACTAAATAACATTTAGCAAACGATACTATTTCAATGCGTCCATAAGAAAATAAAAGCAGTAATAATTCCTAATTACTATTTTTACTTAGTGATGATGGTAATAAAACTCATGTGGCTTTAAAGAAAATGTTAGGTATGAATGCCGTTTTCCTAGCTTCAAATCCCAGTGAAATCCTTTGCATTGGTAGTGCAAATGAGGGTATTTTTCAGGCATGTCCTTGTGCATGACTCAAAATGAATTTTGGCTATGCAAGGGGATTTGGCTTTTTTATTTGATATTGGCAGACTTTAAGCTTGCAGTCTACAGTGATGCCAGGTTTCTGATCCTGAGAAGGAAAAAGCCTTTTCCCAAATTGTAGTCAGGTTAGGCCAGGCTTGTGCTGGCTTCTTTCGTGGCATATAGATGAAAGGTCGCATGTGAAGTAAGACCAGAACACCAGAGTGAAGGGATCTTTGAAGAACTGTGTAAGTGACTGTGGTACAGACTGAATTTCATATTGTTACAGTCTCCTTGAGTAAAGTGTGATTTGACTTAGAGATTGAGTAAATCTTTCAGATCTATAGGTAACAAGTTCTTCTGTACACTAACTACTCATAGAATGGACAGTATCAAATTATAAAAGTTGCTTTATCATAGTTGAGAGGGAGATAGATGAGATTTTTTTCCTGAAGAAATTAGTGTCTATATACTTTTACTGTGTCTAGAGTAGGTGCGCTGATAGCTTCTTTTTATAGTTCTATTAAAAAAATATAATTAAGGTTTTTCTCTAACTCATATTTCTTTTCCTGCTGAAAAGGAGGACTCAGGATTTTTAAATAACCTACAGAAATATTTTTAGGCATTACAACAACAAACATGAATTTTTAAGAATTCATGTGTCTTGCAAAAATCTTGCAGAAAATTTAAAGAAAAAAATAAAATCAGAGCATCAGCTTCTCTTTTTTTTCTCGCACTTGCCTTTAATGGTGTTTGTACTTCATGCGTGTTAATGTGTGATATCAGGTAATGTAATTTAGTATCTGTTTTAGTGTATCCATTATTATTCAGAAGTGGGTTATTCACTTGAGGATGTTACAAAAGTTCCTGAGGGGCTGGTTTTTAAAGTAGGCCCTTGAGCAGATCAGTTTTGATTCACATAATTTTTTCAGTAGTCCCAGGCAATCTGTGCTTGAAAGGAAGGCTCTGTGGCAGAGCAGAAGCAGCCTGCCACTAGCAATGCTGCTTCTCCTCTAAAGGCCGGCCCAGGTTAGGAAAAACTCAGAATGGAAGCTCATTATCTTCCTGTTTTGGGGAACAGGAGATGTGCAGCTGCCTCTGGGGTGCTCTGTTTGGACCAGCGTGCTGACTGAAAGGTTGCAGTTAGGCTGTAGTGCTTGTCCTGTTGTCTGTCCTCTGCCATAGTGTGCGCTCTGCAACTTATCATCTAACAGAAGACAGGAGGAGGAGGAGGAAGGGTGTGAGCAGTGCTGATAAGTGCCTGCAATTACTTCTGCATGTTAAATCCCGTCCAGAATTTGATTAATTTGCCCCTTCTAGTGTGGTGTGCAATGGGACTTGTTCATAGTGTTATCTTTTCACACTGTTTTTCATTAACATATTGTATTTGACTCCTAACAACCAGGGCTTTTTAGTGACAGATTCCTGAACACATATGCAGAGAGAGGCTATTTCAAATAGAGGGTAGCAAGCATGAAATAAATGTTGAAAGTTTTTAACAGGACACTTTTTAAAAAATGTATAATATAATGTTTGGAGGGAGGGATTGGTGTTATTTGGTGTTTAGTTTTGTTTTCTTGGACAGACATATATTAGCAGTTTCTTTGTGATATTTAAAGAGATGGGGAACATATTTATGGTATATAAAGCACCTTCTAAAATAACTATCACAACTAAAGAGAATAACATTTCCAAGCTAAAATTTTCTTTACTGTTAGGTAAGTATAACCAAACCAAATAAGGGAACTGAAGTGCCTTAACGTTTTGATTCAGAGAAGCCTGGTAATACATCCTCTGTTGAGTAAACTGGCTGACTGTATTCCATAGGAGAGCATAGTATCAGGGTTGGAGTGATTGCCAAAACCTGGCAACTTAAATTTTGGCTTGAATTAGTGATTAAAGTGAAAGTCAAAATTATATTTGAGTAGCCCTGGAAGAGGAAAATGCAGGGAAGTCCACAGTGTTCGGAAGTGTTGAAATGTGGTTTTGGTAAGTGCATGAGATTTGATCTCTGTTTATTTGTTTAACTGTGCCTCTCTCTATTTGATACGGGCCTATCAATAGCTTGTCCTCTGACCATTAGAAATGCATCACTACAAGTTGAACAAAACTTAATATTCTTATTTTCTGTGCGGATGAAATTCTCACTTCCATGAAATTGCGTACCAGTGCCTAGAAGGCAATACTTTCCATTTAAATAACCACGTGTTTGTGCTTGCTGATTTGTGTTGCCACAGTCATGGTCTTTGGGTTTTATTGTGAGTTAGCTACCCTGTTAAGCTGCGGGCTCTTGTGGTATGTTGCCTTCAGTGTATGTATTCTCTTTCAGTGTCTATACTCACTCTCTATATTTCTGGATGGTGAAAAGAAACAACCTTGAGCCACAACACAGCAGTTGCTGAGGGACACTGTCTGTCAGCTAAGCTGGGGAAAGACGACTCTACCTGTGAGAGAGGTTGAAGCTCAGTGCTTGTGGTGGTTTCACTCCTTTGGCTTGCAGCCAAACACAGTTGCTCTCTCACCCTCCCCACCCAGGGAACAGGGAATAGAATTGGAAGGGTAAAAAATGACAAAACTTGTGGGTTGTGATAAAAACAATTTATTAATTGAAATAAAATAAAAGTAATAACAGAATATGCAACTGAGTGATACACAGTGCAATTGCTCACCACCCGCTGACTGATGCCCAGCCTGTGCCAGCCGGTGATCCTGGAGCCGAGACAGTCCTGAAACCGAAACCCCAGAGAGCAAGCCCCAGTGATCCCTGAGAGAATACCCCTCTCTTCCTGTCAACCCTGGTTAATATACTGACATGACGTGGTATGATACAGAATATCTCATTGATACATGCAGATGCCAATTCTGGGTTTTGCTAATTACTATGCTTCTCCCCCTCCCAGTCCATTGCACCTGCAAACAAGCCAAACACAATGACCTTGGGCCAGCAGCAACTAATATAATTAGTACCTTATCAGCATCCTTCCCATAACAAATTCCATGCTGAAACCAAAACACAGTACTTCCTACCTACTAAGAAAAATATTAACTCTATCCTAGAAAAGCCAGGACGGTGCTCTACAGAGAAAATGATGTGAAAAAATGGTTTCAGGGAAAAAGGACATTAGTTTTTTGGGGTTGGTGTTTCCCCCTGGCCTGGGAGGAGGAAGCCCTGAAGCATGCTAACAGCTACTGTACCATTTGCTCTCTCAGCTGCTCTGCTGTAAATTAACCGTACTTCTCCTGGGCATGAGAAAGCACATTTAAGTAACACAGAATGCAAGTTCACTGTTTCTCTAATGGAAAGGGAAAAGGGAGGTTTTCATCCAAAACCCTTATTTAAAGACAAGTTTGGGAGCTGGTATCATCAGAGGCAACCTGCTGATTTTTTTTCTTTTACTTTGGTTTTCGGAATCTGTGCCTTTCTGTTGATATCCAATGTACTTTCAGAACTGTTTTCTCAGTTTTAGCAAACCCTCAGTTCTCAATATTTGACAGGTTATATAAACTGTTTTGTTGCAAGATTATTCTAGGTGTTCCTTAAGTGTTATATAATATATTCTTCCTATATATTTGGAGTATATGTTTCCTTGGTTGTGAATCTTTTTGCTTGTATTTACTTTATGAGCATTGAAGGCTTTTTGCAACCATCTCTAGAAGCATGAAGGCTGCAGTGTGAAGGCTAGGCACTGTGTTGATGGATTCAGTTCTGTTCTCGGGCACAAGTCATTCAGACCTGCTGCAGATCACTGGCTCCTTTTGAGATGTTAGTGTGCAAGTTATTTGAGGCTATTCAGCACTTGGTTTAAGATGGTTTCAGTGAATATTGTTAAATATATAGGTAGTAGCTTTTTTCTAGAGAATGCAATTGGTGCCTTTTGCCTCTCAACCTCTTGAGTTTTTTTAAATTGTGACTGAGGGCTTCACCAGCCCTCATAGCTGTGTGCTTGTTTCTGGGAGGGCAGTTTTGATCTCAGTGCAGTTTGGAGATTTGTGTGTGTGTGTGTATTTGAGCAGTGTCACTAACAGGCTTTTAACTACTTCTATTAGCAGAGGCACTTGACTGACAAACTTCCAATCTCTGGGAGACGTGTTACTTCCTCTGCTGTGGCAGGCCTGTTTGTGTACAGACTTTGTTTTTTGGAGGTGCACCAATTAATTAGTACATTGCCCTTCTTTGTAGCTGATCGGCAGTTTATGCCCAAGTGCTTTGAGATTGGTAATATTCCTGGAATTGCTAACCTGGTCAGTCTAAATGCAATTTTTGTTTTAGTGGTTGATTATTAAAATGACTTTTTCATTCTCTGTCTCCTATTTGATAGCTCAGCTTTCTGGAGAATTCGGTAAGATTTCATTTTAATCAATAACCACAGATTCTATAAAGGTGCTGCTTGTGAATCATTTGCCATTCTGGGTGTGAGATACAGCAGCAGATGATAGTGATCCCTGTACAGAGGGGCCAACAAATCAAATTTCTGTTTGAATTTAGAACAAAAAACCTAAATCTGTAAAGCTGTCATGCAGCTGCAGTGCTGATGAACTTACTTCCCAAGTACTAGCTGAAAATGGTTCCTTAGAGTCTCCAATGGCTTCTGAGCCTCTTGCAAACAGAGCTGCGGCAGTCCTGGGTCATGCCTGCCTTACAGCTTACACATCTCTCAGATGGGTGTTTCTGCTGGCAGCATCACAGGGCTGCTTCTTGTTTCTCTGACTAGTGTCAATTTCTTTCTTTAGTAGCCCTGTTTCTTTAAGATCTGACAGAAGAAGCTCACCCCTTCCAGGCTCTCAGTCTTTAATGAGTGCCTTGGCTCAGGCTGGCCCAAAGCAGCTGGGAGCTGCACCTGTATGGCTGCAAAACTGCTTGGTCAGAAGGCACACATGGGATGCTGGTGGTACTATTACAGTGCTTGTAACACCAAGCAAACTCTAGTACAAGCATTCTTTCTTAAGCTGTCAACTTGACCTAATCTAGGGTGATGTTTAGGTAGCTGGGATCACAACCATAAATGCAGACCACCCTTGTTGAGTGTCAAGATGGCTTCTCAAAAACCTGAGAGTGCTAGAGCTTCTAACAGACTATGTTCTTGGGGTTTTTTTCTTAACAGAAATAAACCATACTCTACTCTGGCATGCTTGCACATCAAGTGAACTGTTTTGGCTAAAAATTTCTGTTAAAAATCAGTCTGAGGCAGAATTCTAGCATGGAAGACTTCATCTTGAACTGTTTGATAAAGCTACAAGTAACTGAAAACAGGGCTTTCTCATGGAAATGCCTGGCAACTTTAATATTTGCCAGCACCAGCAGTCGTGCCTATTGCCACAGCAATATAGTCAAGTGCTTCTCAATTTATGATGTGCCATTGGGATGATGGTCTGTTTAGCCAAACATTTTAATAAATCACTCTTGGGCAACTGACACAGATGACCAATACTGTGACATTTTTGAACACTTCTGGACAACAGATTTATGGTGAAACAGGGCTGGTGATTATGTGGGTAATAGAACAGAAAAGGTACATATTGATGGATTGTGTTCAAACCACATTTCAGAGAGTGCTCTTGAGTTCAGCACTCCAGCATATCTTATTTGCTTTGACCTTTGCATAGATCTTAGAAATGTTGACTAACCACCTCATGCTGACAACGTCATTAGCTATTTTGGGGAGACTTTTGTGCAAATGTGGAGGTATTCTTACAGTATTCGAAATGCCTTAAATGCTGCAGGCATTCATGGAAGATGAAAACATGGTGACCTTTGCTTCACAGTTCCAATAGCTCAGGAAATCCCGTTATAGACACTGCAGTGTAACTTTGGTTTGATTCAGTGTTGTGTTTCTTTCTAAATAATAATAATAAAAACCTGCTCAAAATGTAGTTCAGCCTGTAAGGCTAAAGGTATTTTATCCTGAGGTTTTATGATAGTTTTCTTATTGCTGTGTGAAGTGTATTTCGGAGAACAGCAGAAAGCTTTTGTAACAGCTTTTAGAAAGAAGAGTAGAAATATTTGCAATTCTGTAGGCAGCCCCTCTGTTCCCTGGTGTGGTTGGTAATTGCTAACCTAATGTAGGTGATGCACCAGAAAGCATAATTAGTCACCTTCACTGGCTGCAAAAACCTTCTCAGAAGAAATGAGTGGGATAGCCTGTTCTGATGTTATGCCCTGGGACATAGCCATTCAGGAGGGCTTCTGTAGTTGTAAGAGCACTGTTTGTATGAGATGTTACACTGACTCCTATCTGGATATTTGACCAGCTTTGTAATTTTTCTAAGTTATCATCAACCACATAAAAATATCTAAGGATTTCAGACTCTGGTTTTATTTTGGAGTATAATAAAGGATGTTTTATTGTGGAGCTGAGATCTGGTTTCAGTCTGTGAGCACCACCAGTTTTGGAACCACTTACTTTTCAGCCACTGGGAGTCCTGTAGTGTCCAGGTCAGGACTGAAGATCTGGCCTGTGGGTTGTGTTGCTTGTAGCCCCAGAAGTGCAGCTGAGGCAGTGGCCCAAATTCCTAGTGCTTCCATCATAGGCCACATCTGATAAGGCACCCTGGGACAGGAGTCACAGGAGTCTCTTCATTTTCCCCAGTTCTCTTTGACTTTGTGTGCTGCTGGGGGAAAAAATGGACACAAATGCAGGTGAGCTGATAGTACAGGCTGTCTTTTCAAGGTAATAAACTTTTTTTTCTTTGAACCTGAATCAGCAACTGTGTAGAGTGCGTTCTGTCCTGTACCCGCCACTGGGGGTGACCTCTTCTGTGATTGCCTTTTGAAACCTGCTGGGGTGGTTCAGATACTCTGAAATAACAAATACAGCTATACCACCAGCAGACTTTATTTTGATAATGCTTTATCACTTCCCAGTAATTATTTTGTAGTTCACTGTGCCAGTAAGAGATTACTTGTTTCTCCCTATAAAACATTTGTGTTTGAGTAATATGCAGCTATGTCATGACTACAAGAGACTGCTGTTGTGTTGGGAAGGAAGGAAGATACTAACCATTGAGGACTGTAAGGATTATTTGGAAGAGAGGTTAAGAATTACATGACTTTTAAAGTTAAAATCCATTTAAATGCATTTGATGCATATGACAAAAAAACCTTGAACTCTCTAAAATTTTGGGAGGTTATTTAGGCATTTATTATTATTCCCATTTTTGTGTTCTGTTTTGATCATTTGTATTTCTGAGAAAGGACAGCTTGGAAAGCAGTTATGACATGTAGATGTGTCTGGGAGGCAGAGGACACTATTGTCTCATAGATTGACCTGTTATGCTCTCAGAGAGACTTCTGGTTTCCTCTTGTACCCTAGGGTTGAATTCCACTTTGAAATAAAAGGATGCAATTTGAATAGGTTGTAAACTGCATTCTGTTTTTCTTGCTTCTCTACAGGAATGATAGTTTACTTCCTGATGGCTGTTGCTGGGAGAGCTACAGGAATTTGCAGCTCTACAAGGGGAGTGTATTTGTCTTGCTGATGTCCCCTATACCAAGGAGAAGTACTTCATGGCTCCCCTCGGAAGTCTGAGGCAGTCTGGAGGAGGAATATTTGAATTTCTGTAGGTAACTTTTGCTTTTTTTGTGGGCAAAGCAAACTGTATGAATACCAGAAAGCCTAATTAAGTGTCTTCATGCCCTTAAGACCTACTTAAATGAGAATAAATGGAATAACTTATTTTAGTAGCTACCAGTGAGAGTAATATCTTTTGAAGATGCTTGAAAGTGTATTGAGAAGTTAGTTTATAAAATATTTTCCCTTTAACATTTATGTAAGCACTGATTAACAGTTGCTGAGACCAAGCTGAAACTCATCTGTTTTGCCTTGTTTCCTCTCTCAGAGAGAAGAGACCTAGCAGAATAGGTAGATCTTAAACTCTGATAGACAGATTTGTGGATTTTTGGCCTTTGGGCAAATTGGCTATAAGAAAAAAAAACAACCAAACAACAAAAAAACCCCCCAAACCCACACACAAACCGCCCCCCCCCCCCCCCCCCCAAACAATTTGAGTGGAGGGGTGAGGAAGGTTAGTGCTGTGTTGCAGGAAACAGCTGTGATGATCACTGTTACCTGCTCAGATGGAATGGCCTGGCTGCTGCAAAGTCAAGTCTCAGGAGCTTTTGTGAACTCAGTATCTTGCAAGCTGCTGCTGTTGATTCTTTAACCTGCAAAGAAGATGGAGGAGTGACAGGCTTTTGCTGTCAGGACTGGCAGCACTCAGATGTTTTGTTCTCTTGTGTCAGAAGCCAAATGGCTGCCACCCTGTGTCCCTGCTCAGCTGCTGCGCACCTAAGGGCAATAGGAAGACTTTTGTCCTCTTCTTCCTCCTCCTTTTTCTCATCATAGTAATTTTAGTACTTCCAAGGAGCTGCAGATTGATGGCCCTTTACCTCCCTCTCACCCTCACTGATTGTACTTCTGTGCAGTCCTGACCTACAGAGGTCTTCAGAGAACAAAAATGTCCCTTTCCCCCCTCCATATTCAGTTCTTGATCTCTGTGAGCAGAGAACCAAATGAAAACTGGTGTTAATTTCTGTAATAACGCTGGTATCGAAGAGAGTTGACAAAGTATTTGTGCTGGACTGGCTTAAAGGTGAGTGACATTGTATCAGGGATCTAAATTGGAAACAGACGTTTATGTAGCACACGGGGAGGGCCCTAAACTAATGTTACTGACTGCTTATCCTGTGTTTTGTGCCCATAATTGGACTTTAATGGAACAAACGTCTTGCTATGAAATAGTGTTTTAAGGGTGTTGAAAAACCTTACCTCTGAGTATGGAGGCTGTAATTGTGTAGATGTTTTTTTGGATCAAGATGCAAGAGGAGGGTAGCTGGGTGCATTCACCTGTTGCTGGCTGTTGGTTCTCTGAAGCATTGCTTGCTTGCGTGAGGTCTTGTGCAAACTCAGGGTTATGCATGAGTGCAAGTGGAGGCTAAAGAATGCTGTGAGAAGATGTTGTGACACCCTGGGGACTCTTGGTGGGCACAATGTAAAATATGGTTGATGTGTGGAGCTGTTAATCTGAAATACTTCCGTGTATACTGCTTGGCTGACGAGCTCATTAACCCATACATACCAAACCAGAGCCTATGGGAAGCACTGAACTGCTGCAGTTATGCTTTGAGAAACAAAATGGGGAGTGGAACTGAAGGAACTATGTTTTGCCCTCTATTTTCAGCAAGGGGGTTGCAGGGAATACTTCTCGGGGAGATCAAAAGAGTTGAGGTGATAAGGAAGGGAATAAAAAGAACCTTGAGAGAGAGAAAATGTTGACCTTGCCTGAGAAGTCTGGGGCAGACAATGTGGTTGCTTGGCTTTGCTGTGAGACCCACCAGGTCAGATAATGAGAATGAGCTGGGAAGACTTCGGGAGACAAATTATAATCTGTCCAGAGAATCCTGGGCTACCATCAAAAGGAACTTGACAGAAGCCCAAGTTTATCTCCAAATGGAAAAAAAAAAAAAAAAAAAAAAAAAAAGAAAGAAAAGAAAAAAAAGGTGAATATGGAAGCAATGTATTTTCTTTCTTCTTGACCTGTGTTTCTAATGTTAACTAAAGAGCAGTCTTAGTTGTGGAACTACTGAGTAGAGTCAGCTTGAATAAATACTTGATATATAACTCTGTAGAGTTTAACTGTAGTATGGTGTCCCTGGATAATGGTCAGAATTTATATATAAGCAGCTAGATGGAAGAGATAGCACTTTGTCTGGCAGGGCTAAGGCAGCTGGGCTTCTCCCTATTCCCTGCCTCCCCATTTTGAAGAAAATAAGTGCCACAGTCCGCCAAGACTTGGAGAAGCTAAAGGAATCCAAACATTGCAGTCTGACTCATGCTACGTGACTGGTTAGGGTGTTTTGTCAATCAAAATGTCTCAGCTTTTGGGTTTTTTTAATGTAAAAACATCTTCTGGGGAAAAAAACTCAAGTACAAAACAGTTAAAAGTGTATTCAAAGAAAATATTTTTTTAAATCCTTCAAGAAAAACTGTCTGTCAAAATGGAGTAAAAGAGGAAAATACAACTAGTTTCTCCAAGCCAACTGTACATTTTCAAACTCTCAGTCAAGTAATTCTGCATTTTCTGTGTTCAAGATGATTCTTTATCTGACTGGGCTGAAGTTCTTTGAATTTCTTCAGATAAATGGTAATTTGAGAAGTATTGTCATAAACTAGCAGCAGAGCATATTTGACAGTGGAGCTGTTTTATGCTGGAAGCAGATTTGTTTGGAAAATGCAAGCCCATTTAAGTTTGCTGTTAGCAGTAAGAGGTTTTTGTCAAAGACCTTTGTCAGGAGGGTTTCTTCATTCCTGAGTGAAATTTCCTGTAAAAAAAGAGTTCTGTGAAAGAGAAAAGGTTTTTAAGAAAGAAAGAATCTTCTGGTTATAATATTGGAACAGGAATCTGAAATTTTGGTTGTATTTCTATTAAGCAACTGACTTTTTTTTTCGTCTTGAACAAATCACAAATGCCTTGTTGTTCAGAACTATCCATAAAATCTGAGCAGTTTGATTTTGGGGTAGTTGTTTAAGGACAATAGACCTGTGCTGTTCAGTGCTTTAAAACTGAGTGACTGACCTTAGGTGTCATATGTGAAGTGGTTAGGAGACAAATTTGTGGACATTTAAAGGAAATATATAAGCCCAAGTCTTGTTTTCCTGCTATGAAATGTGAACAAATGCTGATTTGGAGCTAGAATTATCAATCTGTGAGAAATTCTGGGATCTGGAAAGAGAGGTTGAAATTGGTAAATAAATATGAACTTTAAGAAAATTTGGATTGTAGAAGCTCTGAAATGTTTCATTTTCATCTCTTATGCTGTTACATTTTACTGGAAAAGACTTGGGCAATAAGAAGGAATATTTGGGTCCAGCCTAAACAATCTGCCATTTTGCTTTTGCTCTAATGACAGTTTTTGGGGTCTTTTATTAAGTGATAATGTGCAGAGGCAAGTCCATGAATTCACTTGTCAGGAAGCTTCTTGGCTTCAAAAGAACTGAGGCTTAGGAGAGCAGAACTGGCTTACAGTCCCTCAATTTTTCTTGGTTGTGGGAAAACGATGGATGGCTGCAGCTCTTGTGAAGGGATAGTTATGACTGAAGTATCAAATAAACTTGATGTTATTAATGATTTCCACTGAAAAGCTTTGCTGAATTACCATCTGTTAGCTCATCACTGCCAAAATGGTGCAGTACTGATCTGGCTGAATGTAAGGAGGCAGGACATACAGTGGCTTGCTTTCATAATTTTTCTAGGACTTTCTGTTAACTAAGCTTTTCATTTTCTTTTGAAGAGCGTGATGCTTCAGGCCAGAAATTAGTTTTGGTAGCCTGTGCCTGCTTCTATGGAAGAAGATTTTTGTGTGTGGATAGGAGCGGCTGGGGTGTCAATCACATGAAAGGCTACTCCTGGCAGGCCAGAAGTTAGTCCACTGGGTTACTGTCAAAGTCATAAAAGATTTTACTTACCTGTTTATTCTGTATGGAACAAGGGGTGAGAGCAGTGTGTTGGAGAAATACACTCTCTTTGTCAAGTGGAGAAACACCACAGCTTGCTGTCACCTTGAGTCATCATTGTTCCTTGGTTCATAGATAATGTGTGAATTGATATTAAAGTTAAAAATAAGCATATCCTTAGATGGTGGTATAGACTCTCGACTAGCCAAAGGTGATAACAGCAGTTTTGCATTCAGCTTGTTCATCGTGCTTGTGGCACTGTAAACTTCAAAGATACCACTCCCCACTTACCTTCTCCTCTCTCAGCCTCTAGTGTCTCCATGTAAAGCACTTACCCCCAGATCCTCTCATCGATAACTTTATTGCCAAGAGGCAACAGGCATAAATTGAATGTGAGATTCTCTCTGATGCAGGAAAACACTTTTTTGCTGTGAGAGTGGTGAAGATTGGAACAGGTTGCTCAGAAAGGTTGTGGGGTCTCCATTTGTGGAGACATTGAACACTCAAGCAGACATTGTCCTGGGCAACCTGCTCTAGATTAGCCTGCTTGAACAGGGGAGTTGGACTCAATCTCAAGAGGCCCCTTCCAACATCAACAGTTCTGTGATTCTGTCTCTGACTCAGCTACATCCTTCTTGAAATGAGAACTGCATACAGTCCACGGGATGGGGGCATGCAGAGATGTTACACTGTGGAAGAATAACCTCTTATGTCTTGTTCTCACTGCATTTTCCTCACCTGCCAGGTTTGGGGTTTTTTTCTGCTCACTTGGTTCTGAGCTCCTTTTGAAGTTCCTTGCCATCAGCATAGTATTCAACTGCTTGAAAGTGTTCAGTAGCATTCACAAACTCAGAGGTTTAACTGTTCATTCCCCTATCCAATAGGTCACTGATGAAGATACTGAGTAAAACCAGTTTCAACTCTGATTCCTGGAAGACCCCACTGCTTACTCTTCTTCATCCTGAAGAGTGATTGTTAGGCTTGAAGGCTTATTGCTTCCTTCTTTTTTTTCATAGATGAAAGTTTTTATTATCCAGCCCTGTGGCATCTTAACTTGGTGTGGAAACTTGCTCAAAGCTTTTTGAAGATCTAAATACATTATATCTTCAGAATCCCATTTATCTGCTTGCTTACTGATAACCCTGTAGAAGTCCAGCCAGATGATGAAGCAGGATTGCCTTTTGCAGAAGCCATGGTGACTCCTTGACACAGACTCAGTTTTCCTGTGTGCTTGCAGGTCTTATTGTTTGTTTGTGTTTGTCATACTGCTGCTGGAAATCACTCTCCAGTTGTTTCCATGATGCCTTTGGAGCCCTCTTTGTAAAATGGGAGTCCACTGGCAGTCTCCTGGCATAGCAGCTCTTTGTGGTTATCAGCTGCAAGCCTTGGCTAGCAGTTCTGCAGTTCCAGGTTTGAGTTCCCTCGGAGTTCTCAGGTGAATGCCATCCACTCCTGCTGATGTACTAACCTCCAATTTATCTATTTGGTCTAAAACTTCCTCTGTACTTGCTTTAACTGATCTAGCTCCTTTAAGCTGTCTGGTGTGATGAATGTGCAGGGTGTGGGATCCCTCCGATACTTTCTGTAGTAACAACTGACTGCATTGAGCTTCTTCACTGTGGCCTTATCATTCCTGAGTGCCCATTTTATAACATAGCTATCAAGTAGTCCTACCAGCTCCCTTGCTGGCCTCCTACTTCTAGTGTAGTTAAGAGACTTTTTACTGTTTAGTCATATTTACAAGGCACTCTTCACAATCTTTTTCAGCCTCTTCATTTTCTATGATATTTCAGGGGCTTTTTTGTTCTCCTAGTTTGGATAAGCTTTATATTTTTCTGCATTGTACCTTAATTTGAAATTAAGCCCTACAAAAATATCCTGTTTATTGTTACAGTCGTGGACAATAAGGTTTGTTGCAATCCTGGACCACTTAAAATCAGGCGAGACCCTTTTTGGCATCTCACCAACACATACTTGGTGTTATTATTGCCTTTGATTTGGGTAGCTAAAGTGCCAGTGCTCAGTGTGCCACTTGGGTGCAGCATGTCTGTGCTGGCTCTGGGATGAACAGCTGGTACTGTTGTGGTTGGTTATGAAATGAGCTGGTTATAATGAAATGGCTCAGTGCAGTTATGTTCACAGCATACAATAAAAGAGCAGTCCCTGGGAGCTGGGAAGCAGAGAAAATCTGAAAGCAGGGAGTTGAAAAGTATTTCAGATTAATTTTGTGTTAAGTGGACATCAAGTTGATATATCACACCTGTCCTTCACTGTCTTTAGTTTCATGGGCCCAAGTGGGCTAGAAGTACCACCTGATAAAACAGGTTAACAGTGGTGGTTCCATAAGTAAACTTAGGGTCAGCATATATGAAGAATCATTTTTAAGCATTCAAATCCTGACTTTTTGAGGAAGGCTTCTGGATTTTATCTGCAGTGATAAACCCTGAGTTCTCTAGTGTAACAACTGAGAATGTATGAAGCAGAGATGGAAACCCTGATTGTGGTAGTTTAAGTTAGCTGGCAGCCAAACAAGACACAGCTGCTCACTTCTACCCTCTCCCCCCTGCCCCACAGGGAATTGAGGAGAGAATTGGAGGGGTAAAGGTAGAGAGACTTGTAAGTTGAGATAAAAACAATTTAATAGAGTAAAATAAAATTAAAATAGTAATATTATTAATAAAAGCAAATGTGTGTGTGTCTTCATTTTTATTTGTTTTAGTCTCCAGCTGAGTTTTTTGTCTGTGCTACATTATTTAAAAACCTATGTCTAGCACTTAGTGTTCTCTTATTTATATGCACTATTTTAAACAGAAATATTGAGAGTAAAACACACGCTTTGACTTCAGAGGCAGATTAGAACAGTCTTTCCGGAGAAAGTAATTCAGCTGGCACAACTGAAGAAGGCTGACTTCTCTTTCACAAGATATGCCAGGACCTAACCTCACTAGGAGTAACACTGATGGATGCTCATCTTGAATGCTTAGCATCTCAAAGTGTTCTTGAGGAAACTAAGTATCAAACAAAAGAGTAGTTTTGTATCTGGCTCTGGTTCTGACTTTGTATGGTGACTAGTTAACTTGCCCCAGTTCTGTGGGCCACTGTTGGTATTTGGTGGCATTTTGTAACCCACCTCAGTTCCAATGAACGGTTTTTGAAGAAAACCTTGGCTGGATGTGTTGTAGCCCATCCAGATAGTCTTCTGTGTTTGAAGTGCATGTGTGTGCCAAGTGTAACTTATGTTGGGTTGAAGTAGTGCTCAGTGGCAGCAACTTTGGGTGTTCATTGATTAAGCACCAGCCATCTGGGTGCATCTGAGGTCAACTGAGGAGCTGAGGAATGGATGGATTCTTCTGTCATCTTTGCCAGGAAAAACTGATACTTGCAGCCTCTCTTCCAGGTTTGTGTTGCCTGTGAGAGGTGGACTTGGGTGGAGAAGCTTAAAAACCTTTTTAGGCTCTGAAATCCAGTGTGGATGAGGGGGCAGGGGTTGGTTGATTGAGGTCTTTTTTTAATCTGGCAGGTGTGCATACATTGCAGAATAAAGCCTGCATTTTTATTGGACATGAAATTGAGGAAACAGCTTTTATTAGACCTTACATCTGTTGGTGCCCCAGGATATACAGACAGTAATTAATGCCAGGAACCCTGGAATGTGACAAAATACTGGCAAACTGTGTTTTATCCAGTTTATTTGTTTGACACTGTGGTAGGAGTATCAATTAGCAGAATGACTGTATTCTAGCCAAATGAAGGAAAAAATATGGTAAGCCAATATCTGCAACCCTCTTTGCTCCTTTGATTGTGTCTACCCTGCAGCAAGGTGGTTTGTCTGTTTAGCATGTAACAGTTTAGATCTTTATGCCTGTTCCTTACAGCATGATGCAGGCATCTGTTTCTCCCCAAACTGTATGGAAAAAACGCTCCAGGCTGTTGGTACATCACTGTCATGCATTGTGTAGCTCCTCGTTGTTTCTGAAGAGCTCAGAAACAGTGACAAAGTTGCTCTAAACTTGGGGCTGTGATCCGCTTCACAAAAAAGCGGAACTCTGCATTGCAGATATGTCACCCTTCAAAAGGAGTCTTCTCCTGCTAATCCTGTGGTTCACTACCATGCATAGGTGGGGTGGGGAGGGGACAGACCTTAATCTGTGCAGCTTCAATTCCAGTGTGCTTGTTTTCCACGCAAGCAGACTTGAGGGTGGCTGTCTGCCCACACTCCAGCAATACAGCCAATGACTTAAGGACCCAGAGTAGTCTGGAGGATGGGGGTGGTGGTCTCCAGAACTTGTTCTTTAGACATTGGTGTGCATGTATCAAAAAGTAGCAAGATTTTTTTTTTTTTCTTTTATAAACTTTTGGAACTGGCTGTTTTAGAATCAAAAGCGTTGTTAAGGATGTGGAAATACTTCTTACAATTAAATTGAAAGCATACGGAGAGATCAGGCTGAGAGATGTGCATTGGGGCACATAAAGCAGTGGGTACTGGACTTAAAACTTCTTATTCTGAAACAAATTGAAATAAAATTAACTCCCAAATCACATTAGTTATCCTGTATTTATGGCAGCTGGGGAATGCATAGCATGAAAATTTAATCTTGTTTTTTTTTCATTATACAATGAAATACCTCAGAAGCCTCTTTGATATTTGTTAGTCAAACACCATTCTTAATACTTATTTTGCCTGACAGATACATTTCCTCTATCCCAAGATTGTCCTACCTTCACTTTGTTCTCTGGAATGAACAGAAAGTTCTTATACTTGTTGAATAGTGTACTGGGGTTGACAGCCTCTAGAGAGAGCTTTGAAAAATGGGTATCTTATTCAGAAAAAGACTTGATTATTTGTTATAATCAATATTACAGTCAAAACTCTTGATCCTGAAAGAGGTTTGTCAGCTAAAGCCAGAATAACTGATTAAGTGCTAAACTTAAAAAAAAAAAACCCAAAACAAAAAACAAAAACCAACCAAAAACCACCCTTGTGAGTTCTAGCTGGGCGTTAACGTGTTTTGGCTTTTTATTTGTTAGGGAGTGGTTACTGATTGGTCATTAGCCTAAGAGAGGTCAGGAAAAATTCAGTCCTTTTTCAGTAAACAGAGAAAATTATTTTTTTTCCTGGCTGAGGACAGAAGGAAGGATTCTGTAAAGCTTACCTTGAAAGTTAGATGAAAGCCTGCAAGAGTGAGATGGAGGGTGCAACAGCTAGCTGCAAGTATTTTAGGGTTTCACAGTTCACCCATATCAGTGATAAAGGAAACGATCAACTTGGGCAATTTAGGAAAAGGAGATGTGTATTTGTTAGACTTTCTATAAACTCTCTGCTTGATCACTTTCTGTCACTTTTGGCCATAAAACTGACAGGTAGTTATATCTTCTTCCTAGAGAGTTCAACAGACCCACCCTTTTTATTGCTATAAAAGAGAAAACAGACCGCATCCCCTAGAAACGTAAAGGTTTACCCCTTTTTTCTGTCTAAATATTCCTCTTCTGTGATAAACAAAATCATCTACCTTCTCACCTGTCTTCCCCTAAGGGCTCTGGGAGGTGAAGACAAGCCTGCCTTCTCCAGAGTTTAGAGCTCTGTTTTGTTTTGGTTTTTTTTTCCCCACACCTTTCCCCACCGAGGGAATCCGTAAGTGTAATCCTCACTACCCAAATCCTGCAGTCAGGTTTCTTGCGTTTGGGCAAAGTAAGTATGAAGGAGATGGGTCAAGCACAGGTATGGTATGTGTATCTGTTACCTGTGACAAGTCAGGGTTAGAAAAGCCTAATTATGGACAACTAACAGATTGTCTTTCTGCCTCTGTACCACACAGCATTTTCCTTCCAGCTAGGAAAGAGTCATGGCCATGTCCGAGTCTCTTAGCACTGCTAGTTTCCTTGGCCTTCAAATAAAGAAGCATCCATATATTTAAAAAATAATAATTACACACCTGCAAAATAATATGGGCATCACTTGCCAAAGAAGGGCCTTGCAGTAGTATAGCATAGCGTAGTAGAGGGATACAGCCAAATACTTAAAAATCAGCAGTGCAAGCATGAAGGTTTAATGTATGTCTTGTCACTTTTCCTATTAAGTGATGGCAAAAGAGAGAAAATCACCAACTTGCTAACAGTTTGTAAGTAACGCGTATAGCTGGTAATATATACATCTTTGAACACCATCTCTGTGTTGCTTGAGAATCTGAATGGCTTTAGGAGGAAATGGGCATTCATAGGTTTCACGGCATATTTTAGGATGTGATAATTTAAAACCAGATAAAAATCAGTGACTTGTGTAGGAAGGCAAATAGAGCAAAGAAAGACCTTTAGAAAAAATCAGCAGGAAAAAAAAAAAGTGTTAGTCATCTTTTAAAAATGTATCTGTATATCTCAGTTTTCTTTCTCAGTTTTTGCAGGGTCCCTTTTACTTCTCCCATGTGAATGGAAAAACATAAAAATTATGTCAACATAAAATTTAATTAATGTTATCCTTCTCAAAGAAGAGACTAAATTGTCTGGTATCTGTCATTTGAGGGAGGAAAGCAAAGTATTACACTACTGGAAGGGAGTAAATCTTGGTTACTTAGATACTTCTACAATTCTTTTTTAGTTGATGTATCTTTTTTGACAGAGATTTAATGGTAGTACTCCTTATGTCATAACTGGTGCATGTTTAATTTAATGAATTCTCTAGATAGTTTACAGGCATTGACATACATTAATCATGCTCTTTTGCTTAAAGGTGTTTTAATTGTATGTTGTCAAAACATAACTCAGATCAAAGCCCATAGAAGAAGCATAGTCAGATATGAGGCTTTTGCCTAATGTCAGAAAAAGGGAAAGGAATTGATGGGAAAAGATTAAATTTGCTCAAAGCCAAAGCTATCACTCAGTGTACAAGTTTTGCTTCCCTAGTGACTGGACTAATCTGCTTTTGCCAGAATTGTATTTTTATGTTTTATCTTGAAGAGACTAGTGCAACTGAAAAAGCCCATGGAAATTCAGTTTAGATAGCTGTTCAGAGTTGGAGAAAGTTATTCAGTCTAGATCAGTCTAGAGAGTGAAGAACTATTGCTGACAGATTCAGCTATAGAGGGAGTCTCATTTGTATTACAGACAACTGTCTTCCATATTTTAGGACAGGTTATTCTGTAACTGGTGTTAGTGAGACACATGACTTCTGTGCCTGGTGGGAGAGACACCTCAGTCCAGGAGAGAACCCTGGAGAGAACCTGTGTCAACTAGTGGATTCAGCTATGAGGTGTACAATCCTGGACTGGGCTGGGGGTCTCCTCTGCTACTTCTCACGTGCTCCTGAGGGTCTCTTCTGGGCCCCTCCCACAGCGATTGCAGGCCCCCTCCATTCTGGGGTCAGGCAGCAAATACCTGACCCCTGACTCCTTCAGGTTCCTGTGGCACCTGGCCATTGCCTGTTGCCATCACTGGTGTTTGTCTTCTGCCACTCTGCCACTCCGTAGCACTGTCAGCAAGGGACAGGCACTGCCCTGTGCTGGTAACCAGATCCGTCCTGTCCTCACCGCCACGGGTTCAATCTCCTTTCGTGTTGGCTTGAAACTGGCCCAGGGGTTTGTGGTTTATTGGGCTGAAGGGAGGTGGGTGGGGCAGAAATGATGACAGCCAGCTTGGCTTACATGGTCACAAGGAAAGCAAGATTTCTGTTAGATATCATTCTGACCATAGGTTATATATTTTCAAATGTAAATATGTTTGGACAATAGGATCCTTTATGGAAAGAGTGTGAAAACTGAGCAAATTGAGAGACATCTGCTCTTCAGGCACTGTGTTTCCACATGTTCAATAAATAGTAATGGCGATGATGATATCATCTACTCTTTATGGACAAAACAATGCTCTAAGCAAGAGGGAAAATTTTGAACAGTCCTGCAGGTTGTTTTGATGGCAGTTTATGCTAAAAGCTTATAATTTTATGCTAGGGAACAATTCCAACCAGTGCTGGCCCATTGAAATCTATCTTCAGATTCCTGTTGATGATTCATTTGTTGTAATGATGTCGTCCTCCCACTTCCAATAGGAATGCAGGAGAAATGGCAGAAAATGGGACTTCTCCAGGTTTTCTCATTGGCAAACTGTCACACTATGTCAGTTTCTGGCACAAAAGCTGTATCTGGTCCACTCTCAGGCTGGCAGCTAATTGACTGGAGGCTAGAGATGACTAAAAGTGAGTAAGTGGGGTTGATAGGTTTCTTGAAGGACAAGTCCATCCTGCTGCTGTTTTTCTCTGTTGCTTTAATCCAGGATAGTTCTACTTTTTTGAAGCATAACAGAACTTTTAGAATATGAGAAATTATAGAATAAGAGAAAAACAACCATTTGGCATCTGAGTGACAACTGACTGTTGTTGTATGCTCAATTATAAAGAAGCTCTGACAAATCCTTTGTATCTTTGGCATACAGAGTGAGGACTGAAGTTTAATCCATGTAGGCTCCTGTCCCCTGTAGTGGCCAGTATTTGATTGCAATTTGCAATTTAATCCTGTTATGTATGTCATGGATATAACCAATTTGGTATGAGGAACAGAGAATTCCCTTGCTCTTTGAAGCAGCCCTTGATGAACATGAGAAG
Organism: Caprimulgus europaeus; assembly: GCA_907165065.1. Next base: position 69,722,156 of record OU015525.1, read on the forward strand.
TGTTACTATGTTGTCCAGCACAAAAAGTTATCATCTGCTCCTAGGTAGTAAGAGATTGTCTTTAAAACCATCTTCACATCCACACTTGTCTTTCTTACAGATCTAAGGTGCAAATATCTTATGTCTCTTGTAATTGAAAAGCTAAAAAAAAAAAGCTCAAGGAAGATCTCTATCATTGACAAAAGTGGGATCTACTGTACCAATTGCATGACATTTCTTTAAGAGGAACCTATAGAAGAGTTCAGTATTTGTTGAAAGTTGCATGGCTATATCACTAAATGGATGTGAGAGGACCATGCCTATATGGTCTCTTCCTTTAACAGAATTTTCAAATGTTTGAGGTGTATTTTGGAGAAGCAAAGCAGATGCCATTATTTTCTCTCATGTCTGCTGGAATTAAGGTGGTTTTGCTCTCTTTTCTTTCAGATCAGGAACAGTCTTCTCAACTACTGTGGTTTTTTGTTTGTTTGGGGTTTTTTGGTGTGGGTTTTTTTTTTTTCCTCAAGATATTAACAATCTGTTGTCATTGACTCATTGACTTCACAGTAGTTCCAGTGTGAGGGACAGTATATCTTCCTTCTGAGACTGAACACTTCTCTGTGACACCAGTAACAGAAGGTGGTATTTTCTAATGTCTGAAAGGGAGAAAATTTGTAGAGGATTGTGGAGTTCTCTTTCAGAGTTATACAGAATAAGCACCTCTGTAGTTTCTCTCAACTTATGTAGACAAGTGTATGCCAAGCCTGATTATATGTGCACATCCGTTGTCTGTCTAAGTGGGTTTGTGCATGTTGTGTGAATGCTGTGACGTTGTCCATGTGTACAGGCAAGCAGCCTGGTGGCCAGATGTATGTCCGAAAATAGTAGGAAGCCAACTGCCCTTCTAAACCTAGTGCTGGCTTTCATAATTAAGAGCTATCGGCAAGTGCTTTGCAGTGTTGTGCGAGATGCAATTGATACAGGTTTTATTGCTGGTTTTATGCCTTTCCTGTGTTAAAGCTTTACAAGATAATACTAAAACCAAGCATAATGAAAAGCTGAAACAAGCAAAATAAATTAATCCCTTTTCTGTACCTCAAGAGGTGGGTTTTGTTTTGTTTGGGGTTTTTTTTACTATAGCAGCATTATTGGTCATTTTTCTATCATAAATATTACAGAAACAGCCTAAGGATGTATTTTCTGCTATTATGTGTTCTGCAACCTCACTGACATCAGTGCAAATGTATATATATTTATCTGAGAATGAATCAGACATAGATAAGAAGTGAAATTCTCCTAATACATTATTTATTCAGATAACTCACTCTGTGTAGAAGAACCACATATTCAATTTATCTTTGACAGCCCTGAAAAGCCTGACAAATATCTCTGTATAAATCCCAGCAATCTAATATCTTTTCATGATATTTATTGAAAAAAAATGAAAGAAGGTGTTTCATCTTGTAAATAGAGTATATGGATTAACTCCTGGGAGCAATGAATATTCCAGGGGAAAATATGTGACAAACGGTTTTCATCTATTTCCACACATATCATCTTAATTGTATAGAGGTGCCTTTCTTTGAAGAGGATTGAGACAGTGTTGTGAGCCTCAGTAACTTCCAGAACAAATCAATCATGGGAACTGCATCGCCGGTCACAGGTCAGCTGGTAGAAAGTATTCAAGAGCAGATGGTTGAAAGTGCAGCGAGAACTTGTGTCAGAGAAACTGGTTCCCCAAAAGTGAAATTTGGCCAAGGAAACAATATAAAATTACTAGTTCTGTAAAATATGGGCTTTTCAAGCTCAGGTAAACCAAATACTATTCATACCTTATAGTCAAAGATAACTCCCTCGGCATCCAAACCTGAAGGAAGTCCTACCTGGTGTACGTTGCCTGCATGAATTTGGTTGACAGGTTGTTACTGGGCATTTATGACTCAGTAGCACAAGCTGACCAGTAAAGTCAAGTTAAGAAAATTGGTATGGAGCTTGGTTGCCAAAAGATGCGGTTTCAAGTCAACAAAACCACCTATGGATTTTGGTGGGACTTGGAATCAGTCTCATCTGCAGTCAAAATGACAAGAACAGTGAGGAAATGGAAACATTGTTTTATTTTTCTAAATGATATTTTTTATAGAAAGCTGTAGTAAACATAATTTTAAGAAAAATAAAAGCATTCCAAAGGGAAACAAAATGCCCTGTTTCAACCCAAACCAAAATATTTTCAGTTTTTTTCTGTCAGCTGAAAATAAAAAACCATCTGGTTTGGGTCATCCTGAAACTGATTTCCCTGCCCCACACCCTTCCATTTCAACTACTGAACCATGAAGTCAATTTGTTCTGGAGCTCTTTTTCTGAGTACCCTGAAATATACTTGCTTTAATTCATGCATTAAACCTTTTAAAACACACTTTTGAAAAATTATTGCATGTAGGTTTAGTAAGCATTCTTTGTGAAAGAATTTTAGGTTGTCGTAATACTCTGGCTGGCTAAAATCTTCCTGTTGACATAGAACAATAAAAGTAAGCTGCTATTGATTTTTTGGATGAAACCAAGCTCAGTTTGTGTATACAGATACTGTTGATTTGCTATACATATTTATGATTTGCTGCATGCTCTTGAGACTATTAAATAATGTCCTGGATGTCTACTGTGTCTGTTCTGCAGTTGCCCTAGAGCGCTAAGGCAGCAGTGCTGTGTCTACCCTGAAGACATGACAGACTTGGTGATCTGTCTGCTAGAGCCCAGGTCGTACAACGCAGTGAAATTGTGATGTTTGGGAGTCAGGAGCTCAGAGTGTTGTTTGTATTGCTAATCTTAATTACAGGAGCACCTTTCTGGCTAAGGAATAAATCAATGCAGCCTCATAGTCTTTAAGCACGTGGTTTTGTGAAACAAAGCACCTTGTCTTATTTCTTGGTTCTGAAGAGATCTTGACTCCTAACAATAAGATAAAAATAAAATCCCAGGAGTTAGCTTGTTAGGCTTTTGTTTAATAATGGGGGGCGGCAGGAGAAACAGAGACTATTTTTTTTTTCTTTTTTCAAGCATTTTACTTTTTTTCTTTTTTATGTCAGGAACCAAGCTGACAAAACTCTATGCGCACCACTGAAATCTAGAGTGACAGAATGAGGACATAGGGATATTGCTTTCTTAGGACTGTGAGACTGAAGCCATACAAGTTGCCACATTAAGAAGTGACTTGTGTAGACTTGATCTGAATCTTCCTGATTTGGTACCTTGTTGTTACAGACTTAAGAGCTGGTGTGTTTTAAATTCTCACTGTAGCTTCATCTTTAAATGCTGGTGCTTTAGGTTGTAGCCCTTTGTGCTTAAGCCCTTTGGTAAATAAAGAGTGTATTAAGTTTCTTTTAAGAGTCGCTCTGAAAGCTGCAATGAGCAATGTAATTAATCTGCTTTTCACAAATCTTAATGGTTTTGATGAGCCTCATCAAGAATCTTTGCTTCAAAGGGTCTGTTTTGCTGATCTGGGGGTTGAATTTGGGACTTAAGTGACTCTGAAAACTCTCAAATGGGTTGAAATGAAAAGTGGTGGAATTTGTAATCACTGCAGCAATTGTTGCGGTTGCTGACCTGGTGTTTTAAGCTGTCACTGGGCATCTTGCTGTGAACTGCAGACATCTCCTTGGTCTGATTCAGGCCTGTATTGTCAGTGACTCTGTGTAGGTATTCTTGTATCTGCTTGGAGCCCCTTGATCCTATGATTTTACAAGGTGCTGGGTTAGAACTGAGTGAAAAGCACTGCGTGAGGAACCTTTGGCAGGAGAAGCAATTTCATGGGATTGGTTTATTTTTTTTCCATTTTTGATGGCAAAGGTCACAGCACAAAGCAAAAACTCTGCCCTCTGTGAAAATAGCAAGCTCCAAATCACTATCTGTAGTATACAGATCAATGTTAACTTTCTTATGCTGGATAGCATTAATATTGATTGTAAGAATGAAATATTAATAATTTAAAGCTAGATTTAAAGCTAATAATAAAACTGTGAAGTCTTAACTTGCATCTAGCAAGGGAAGGCAGGCAGGATGAGAAGGGGAACAGTGTGAACAAGAAAGAAAGAAAGGAAATGGCAGAGAACAGGCCTGGGTAATGAGCTGCTGAAGTTTCAGTTGTTCCAAGACGTGATCCCACATTCCTTCATACTCACGTTTTTCAGGTTTGTTGTGGAACATGACCCTTTCCCAAGGAGCAACACCAGAGAGGTTTTGTGATTAGGGCTGCCTTTGTGAATGTTGTAAGGCCCCTGGTTCATGGAGTAAATGCGGATTGCATGTTTCCTGATGGACAAATGATTGCTAAAGACCAAATCAAACTTACTGGAGTGCCAGCTGCTTTTTCTTTATATCTGGCTGAGGCTATTCCTACCACATGTTCAGCAGCTTCTTTTATTTTTACTGTGACACCAGCATGTGTTTATGGAGGCTTTGCCATGTGTAATATATTCAAGGTAGAAATAATTATTGAATTTGCCATAGCTATCTAATTGAGGTGTCTTGGGTGGTTCTTTGCAAAATTACCTATTGTGAAGCCTGTAAAGCACTCTCCATTACACTAGCTTGCCTCCTAGTAATATTTTCAAGATGCAGTAAATCCTTTTTTGATTTAGAAGGAATGTGTGGTTGATATTGGTGAGAAGAGCTGGTGGAACATTTCTGCTATATCCTGTGGTTAAGTGCATAAAATATTGATATTGGAACATTCAGCTGGATTTTTTTACCCCTCTTCTGCAATTAGGCTTTCTACTTCTGTAACTGAGGGCTTTAATGCTTGCGTACGCTTGGCATTTGGACACTGATGGTGGACCACGTGTATAATTGGACTCCTTCCAGCTAGCCTATATATTCTTCCGAGTTCTGGTGATTTTTTTAGTTAATTGTGCAGTTTGCATAAAAACTTTAGAGATTAAATGAATTTACTCTTCCTTGTTGGTTTTTGTACAATTTTTGTACAAAGTAAATTTGTATGTTCTGGAATGACTTCAATGTGAAGAGTAAGAAGGATAAAATTGATGCTAGCAGGCTCTAAAGGTTTTGTAATACTTCTGAGATCCCATGATGCCTGGCACAATGATCTATCTCCTTCCTATAGTACAGAGCAATGCAGTAATATGGAGAAAATAATAAATAGAATAAAATCACAGTGGATGGAAAAGAACTTTAAGATGGATGAGTCCAACTATAAATGTAATACTGCCAATTCCACCTCTAAACCATGTCCTTAAGCACCTCGTCTACCCGTCTTTTAAATACCACCAGGGAAGGTGACTCCACCACCTCCCTGGGCAGCCTGTTCCAATGCTTGACAACCCTTTCAGTGAAGAAGTTTTCTCTAATATCCAACCTAAACCTCCCTGGCACAACTTGAGGCCATTTCCTCTGGTTCTATCACTTGTTACCTGAAAGAAGACGTTGACTCTGACCTCTCTACACCCTCCTATCAGATAGCTGTAGAGAGCAATAAGGTCTCCTCTCAGTCTCCTCTTCTCCAGGCTAAGCAACCCCAGCTCCCTCAGCCACTCCTGGTAAGACTTGTTCTCCAGGCCCTTCACCAGCTTTGCTGACAGCAAAAATGTTTTCCATGTACATAATTCTGGAGTCTGGTGAAGGCAGTTGGTGTAAATACCACAGAAAGATGTTGAGAAGCCTGTGTAAAGTGCCTGTATGATCCTGGGACTGTCACATTATAAGGCTACCCACATGTTCATGTGAAGGGGAGGACACCCTGGGTCTTTTAGCTCTCTGTGCTAATTATGAAAACGGATGTGACTGCTGCATGCTATCCCCTGAACTGAGGAAATCCTACTTGGACTAATTATAGTAGCTTCAGGGCATCCTTGCACTAAGAATGCTTCTTCTGCACTTACTGTGCTTTATTGTCTCGATGTATAAAGTCAAACTGGGAAAGAACTTCTAGAGCACTGGGAGCAGTGATGGTCCATCGAGAGTCTTGAGTATTCAGCAGCTTTGATCTTCCTCTGTGTAATGACATGGGGTTGGGATCTGGAAATTGCTTCTGCTGTTGGATGAAGCCCCAGTCCAAACAAGCTTGAGAACTGCTGATCTAGAAGCATTTTCTGAATTTCCATTTAAAGGGATTTTTTTTTTTTTTTAAGTGTTGTGTCAAGTTCCAACTTTTCAGCCGTCTCCATTCTCAAACTCTTCAATTTTCCAACTGGAAGTACAGAGCCTTCCCCCTCCCCCCCCACCCCTAATGTCTGCAGTAATTTTTCCCCTTTCCTGGTTTTAGGCTATCTGTGCTTGTTGTTACTTTTTTACTGCATTTATACATTATCTCCTTCAATTTTCTTCTATCTCTTTGAAGCATGATGAATTTTAATGAGTATGCAAATTAACATTAGCCTTCCCCATCTACTTGCTGGCCTGCTGCAGTTCTCCTCATGCCCTCTCGACATTTTAAGCTTCATATCCAGATGGTGCTGGCTAGAAAAGAGAATTTCTCTCCCATGCGATTGTCATGGGGAGGAAAATATTCTCCCTAGCTGGTGAGGGGAAGGGATTGGAAGAAAGAGTTATTTTGGTACCAAATTGGATCAAATGTTATAAAAATAACATTTTTAATGTTTAAATATTTGAGAGGTGAAACCCAGCAAAACTGTTCCAATGCAAGAAAAACAACTTTTTTGTTTGTTTGTTTTAGGTCATTCCCCAGGCAGCAGGCTTCCTAGGCCATCAGGGTGTTCAAGGGCAACGTGGGAATTTGGTTTCCAGCTTTGTAGGCAGCTGTCAGAATGCAGATTTTCCCAAAATTTGAAGTCAGCTTTATTTACAGCAAATCTATAGTAATGTTTCTGCCTGTTTAAAATAGTGGTGGCTTTAGGGCTCAATGCTCTAAATTGCCCATAGATCAGGGTAAGGAATCCTGACACAGAAAGTATTATGTCTGGAGCCCTGCCCTATTTTTCTGTTAAAATGATGCCCTTCCTTAAACTTTCTACCTAATGTTTTTTCTGCACTACACACACCTGGAGGGTGGCTTAGCTTAGCTCTGTCTTACAACAGAAAGCTTTGTTTTGCAACAGTGAGGAGACTACCATGAAGATTACGAAGCATCAGTATGCATTTCCTGTGAACAAACTTGCCAAAAAGTTGCAATGTTATAACTGTAATAGTTAATGATTTTCTGTTTATGAAAGGAAGATGTAGCAGGCCCGTGAAGTCCCAAATCAAGCAGACAGCCTTTCGTTGGGAGGTCTAAGATCCTGAAAACATCCTGAGAGATACTGAGCCCGTCCTGTGTGCTACTGAAAAACATAAGTACTTTCAAAACTGCTTCAGGCCCAGCAAAACAGAAGGCTGGCTTTGAAGTGGCTCTTACCAGTGGTGCTAGGAGAGTAACTACAGCTGCTCGCCCCTTGGTTTGCAGAATACCTCAAGTTATTTGCACATACGTAGCAAAGAGCATTAGAGATAACTAAGGGTTGTGTGCTAAACTTCCACAGTCTTCCCTGTGCATCTAAAAGTTGCAAGAAGTTACAATTAGGGGGAATTCCCCTTATAGACTGGAACCAGTTTGTATTGCATGTTTTGTGGGTGGCTTTGTTTTTTGGGTTTTGGGTTTTTTTTGAATAGCAGTCCAGTAGTAGCAGTGCAGTGAATTCATGAAACAGACTTCCTACAGAAAATAAATTTTACGACTTCTTCACATGAACAGTTTGCCCATGATGTCTGATGTTTCCTCTATCCACATATACAGTTATGCCTTTTTATCCCTTTTTTCCTTGAGTTTCTGCTGTGTTTGCACCCCTTTTCCTGACTTTTCCCAGCATTATTTGAAAGCTGGGAACTAAAGGTTATGGTTTGGACCAAATGTCAATTCTTAAGCTGCCAGATTTGGGCAGATGTATAAGATCATTATAAATTTGTCAAGTACTAATTTAATTGCCAGTGTGAGTGCCTTGACTCTCCGTTTCAAGAACTATACTATAGTTTTATTACAAACTTTAAATAAAATGATAAGAACCACTGTGTTAGGCTGTTAGATGACAGCCACTTTCTGCTTATTTGTACATAGGGACAAATACTTCTGAAAATATTAAGTTATTTAACCAAATAAGGTTTTGTGCATTTTGAAATCAGCACTTTTTCCTCCAAGGTATATTTGAATGTGAATTTAAAAATATTTGTAGAAAATATTTTTATTGTCAGAGTTGAAAAAGGAAGCAAGTGTATAGCTATAAACTGATTAAGATCGCAAGTCCAAAGGCAAATTCTGTCATTAATTTCTACTAAATGTCTAGATAACTTGGCCATTTCAAAATGTTAGTTCCATGCTGCGAGTGGAATTGTTTTGCTTGCCTTGTTTCAAATGTCAGAGACTTGACTTTATTGACATCATTTAGTAATATTTTAGCAGGCTAGCACAAAATATTAAAGCAAAATACCAGTGGAAATGCATGTTGTATCTAAATGCTAAACCCCTTTAGAAAATACTGAAAATGGAAGGGCTTTTCTAAAACAAAATAATTTTAGCTACTACTAACTAAAAAAATCTTACTGTTTTTGTTACATAAGCCCATTGATCCTGCATCACTTAACATAATTTTCTGGCAAAACTACTCGAAATCTGGAAGAAATAAAAGGCCTGCTTGAGAGATGAATTTTGAATGTCCAGTGAACCAGAAAGGCTTCCTTCTCTCTAGTGATAATGTGTGACACAAACTCTGAGACAAGTTTACGAGGCTTTTGATGAGCACACACCAATTAGTGCATCACTGAAAGTGCTGGTTCAAGATTTTGAGAGTACAAAGCACCCACAACTTCAGGTGAAATCACAAGTTGGGATGTGCGTTGGTACTGTCCTCAGTATTCAACAGGACAAATGGAGACCCCAGCACTGTTGGCAAGCAAGTTTCTGTCATGTGCTGTCACGCCAGGGAGGGGTGATAAGGCTGCAGGGAGCACTGCAGACCTAGGAGAGACTGATGGACAGGTGCATTTTTGCAGGTGAAATGTCCGTTTCTGCCTTGAGGGAAGTGAGACTGCTTGTTTTTCCACAAGTACGCCTGTTCTGGGGTTCATGGACTAAACTTTTTCTCAGGGGAAACCTGAATGACACTTCCCTTTGCTAATGAAACTGGTGTTTGGGGAAAGAATAGTGAATATTTTTAAAGAAAATATTCACACACACTGAAGTCTTTTGTCCATTTCTCTAAACACTAATACAAAAATATGGGGTGCTAGCAGTAGGTGGATTAATGTGAAAGAAACCACATCCAGAAAGAAGGCTTGCTGCTACAATGCAGCAAACTTCTTTGAGTTCTTTGCTTTCATTTTAGAGCTGTGGAACAAACACAGAAACACAGGTGCTGCTGTGCAGCACTGCCATTGAGGATATACCCCTGAAAAGCACAGTGGTTAGCAGCCTGATGGATAACAAAGCAATTTTACCTCACAAGAATTAATGAGAGGTGGGCGTCCCTGCAAAGACTTAAGAAATGCAGAGTTTGAGTACACAAAGGCAGCGTGTGCAGCACGATGGATGGATGCACAGGAGCAGACCGAGAAAAATCAGCAGCTGGAAGATACACTTGCAAAGTCCATTGAAGAAGAGTGTCTCCCATATGTAGCCTGTTGCTTTGAGCAGGAGAAGGATGCTGTCAAATCACTGTGATCCTGGGGCATTGGATTTAGGTGTAGAATAGGTGCATGTTAAACACAGATCATCCTTGTTTATTGTGGCGCTTGCTGGAAGGTGAAAAGGCATAGTATGTTAGAGGGAGTTTTTTGGGTTTACAGGAAGCTGTCTGTCCTTCTAAACTTCTTAAGGACCTTTGCCATAGTTCCAACTAGTTCTCTTGATCTCCCTGTACATTTTCTTGCCATTCTAAAGTAGAGTGTGCCTTCAAAGCACTCGGCAGCAGAGCATGACCAGCCCTTCCCAGTGGCTGAATTTAGATGTTGGTCTCCAAATAATATCTCACTTCATCTTCAAGTTTCATCAGTTTATTGTAAAAATATAAATCTTTTTAGCATAGTGCAGTCTAAAATTATTACTTTTTTTCTTAAGAATCCATATTATTTCCTTTAGTCTTTATAAATTATTATTTTGTGATTATTCTGTAACTTTTAAGTAGCTTCTGGTTCTGTTCAAAATATAAGTGAATGTTAATGCATTTTTTTATTGTGCTGAACCTGACTTCAAATATGTTTACAAAAACAAGATGAGGCTGATAATGGTTTGTTGGGAAACTTTCACACATCAGAAGTGCAGGGTCAACAGTGAGGATGAACTCATGCAAAAGTGGAGTTCCTAGAAAAAACTTTTCTCCACCTGCTTTTGTTCATCTGTTATAAGTGTTCTTCATTTTGTCACTTAAGCAAATGGGTGAGGGGGAGGGAATAGCCTCTCTTATAATACAACATAATGTCTAAAGGTGAGTTGGTCTGTTTGGCAAGTAGAGGTATATTTGCAGCATCTAATAATCTGCAGTCCTGCAGTGCTTACTCTTAATAGCAGAAGTACATCACGAGGGCTGTTCTTTTCAAAGGTGGCATGTAAGACCCACCTGCAAAGTGTGTGCATATGGCTGTGGCTCCATGCAGGTGGCTCATTCCACAAGGGAAAGTACAGAGCTTTCCATGCAGAGCCAGAGTTTACCCTGTGCTTGCCAGTGTTTCACTGAAGGTACTGAAATTACTGCATAAACTGAGGATCACTGTCAGCTGCCGTGTGACAGGTGACCAGCCTGGAAAGCTGATCCCTCCAGTTGGGTTGTGTTCTTCTCATGTTGCCTGTGGTGGAAAGGAGAACTGCAATTACCTAGGTGGTGCATTTTCTCATCATCTGGCTTCATTTGTCCTATTATGCACCACACCACATGCTCCTCTAGAGCCAGGTATAACCCTAGCAAGAATATTTACGTATCTTCTGTTCATCCCCACTTTGTGTAGCAGAACTGTGGTAGGTTTGTTGATGCTGAGCTCAGTAATAATTGTGCATTCAGACTTGCTTCTGTCTCTGTATGTGCAGCACTGAGCATATTGCTGTGTTGTCACTTGTTTGCAAAAAGCACATATGCATATGAAGTTGGGTTTTTTAAATTATTCTTTTAAATTCTCTACTTCAGTGTTATTTCATGAGGGGGCTCATTATTGCAATAAATTACAAAACTATTTAGATGAGTAGTTTGTGATACCAGTGAGACACTCTCAATATGCAAATGTTTTCTGTATAAGTAAACATGTCTGTGTGTATGTGCATGTTCAAACTTTTGTTTACCTGGATATACAATACACAGAGGGTTATTTCAATTCCTCATATGAACTGGGAAAGAAAAATCTTTGAATATTCTTCTCTTCATATAACGGGGTTTACTGATAGCACAGACTGTTATCTTCAGTGAATAAATGAAGTGATAGATATGTGAAACATGCCCAGTGACAGTGGAATATACAGTATGTGGATCATTTTGTCACAACTTCAGAGCAAGTACTCTGATTTGTAATCTGATTGGATAATGTACTAGGTAATGTAGCAAAATAAAATTAAAAAAACCCAACCTACTAACAAAGAATGTTTCCTCCTTCATCCACAGAAAAAGACAGATGAGGCATACACAATGGCACTCTGAGTCTCAAAAGCTAAAGAAATGCAAACAACTGGCAGGTGATCTGGCATCAGCTTGAGGTGAACAACGAAGGAAAACGCTGGAACAATTGGCCCAGGCTGAGAAACACAGGATAAAAATGTCAGAAGTTGTGAAGACGTCTGATTCCCACTGCCAAATGCAACTTCTGGTGAGTTTTAATATGCATGGTGCTTCTGAAATTATGAATTTTGTGACTTTGTCACTTTCTTAAATCCCCTCACTGCTTTTGTGAAGTAACAGTCTGAATAATTAAGGCAGTAGTCGGCTTTTCTTTATGAACTGTTTTTCTTTATTTTCCCCTTGATATATAGTGCTCAGAAATTATTCTATCGGCTTCAGCTGTAAATCTCAAGACCATGACAATAGAAGTAATTTTGGAAAAACAAATGGCAGTGTGAAAGATATGATGTTGACCATAAAAAAACCTCCAAATTGTGGCTACAGTTCGGATGTTACAAATCTAAGTGAATGTAGAAACGGGGAGTAAACAAGGTCATATGAGATTACCCATGTCTTTTATTTTTGATCTTAATGAATATGTGCAAAAATAGTTGTAGATCTGTGGCATGAGAAGCTGTTTTGTATTTAGGATACAAACCTTGTTAATACCAAGAGATTTCAGTATTTGAAAGTTTGCTGTTATGCTATGTGAATTAAGCTGGGCTTAATTGTATCTGTGGCTGGGTAGACATTGGAATCCTAAAATGATTCATGCAGAAGCTTCAGTCACAAGGGAGGCTGTTCATCATAAACAAAGAAGGTTGTTTTTGTGATCAAATGGCTAGCAATGGGAAGAAAGTGGCTTTTCTAGTATGTTTGTCCTCTCTGTCATCTTCATTTACCCATTAACTTCCATTGGAGGTGTTCCTCTTTACCCTCTTTTTGGTCATGTGTGGTCATTTTTGGTCCTTCCTTGAAGGCACCCAGAAGAGCATCATGCTTCTATTCCTATTTGCTGATGATTTGTTGAGATAAATGTGTCGAGTTTATCTGTTGAATATAACTTGCTCTGCCTGTGACCTAGACAGAAAGAAAGATATGGGAGAGGTTTCTGCCCTCTCTAAGAGGCTATAGTAAAGACTGTTGGAAGTCCTGCATGCCACTGACTCTTCTGGGGAGCTGCCACACTTCAGAAGCTGTGAGGAGGTTGAATAACTTGGGCAGTATCTGAATAATAAGTGGAATCAAGCTAATATACAAATAGCTCTTGAAATTTGAAATATTTCTTCCCTGGAAGCAACAGGGGTGCAGATTAGGAACCTTCCCATCCAGCCTCAGAGGTGAGATATTATCCCCAGGAAATAATTGATTTCCCAGAAACAGTGTATTCCTCAGTGGTAAGGGCACAGACCTTTCTAAAACTTTGGCCTTTTCCCAGTCTGAACAACACTGATCTGTAACTGGAGCACAGGAGGTGCTCGCTGCTTACCTCTACAGCTCTGAGAGGTGGACTGAATTTGTGGCCATTGACAAGGAACCTAGAGATGTTGGCTCACCTGCTGCAGTTGAAATACTGGTTTGACTTTTCCCATTTTTTGTTGTCTTCTTCCTTTTTGGCTTCCCATTGAAGTTCTCTTTTGTTTAAACTCATCCCTTTGCTTACAGGCAGAGAATTAATCTGAGAAATATTGCTGATATTTCCCCATCCACACATTTAGGTTTCCAGGTTTCTAGAACAGAGGAAGCTTGAGACAGCATTTGTCAGTTGGAACACTGAGAAAATGAACTCAACTATTCTAGTCTATAAGCAGTGCCTGGCAGATAGATGTATGTAGGCAAAGTTTTAGTTCATTATGTCTTTGTGTACGATTTCCAGTGTTTGATCAGGTTATCTTGCTGCTATGCTGTTGTGCACACTAAGATGGGGTAGAGATCTTTGTGTTGCTCCTGGAGAATGAATCACAGGATGGGTCAGGTTGCATATATGTGTGGTGTATGTTAGCAGATGATGTAGGCAGCACATGGAGTGGAGCATGGTTGAAATGGGCCTTGACATGCATTTTCATCATGAATATAGAACGTTTACTGGTCGTGTTTCTTTGCAGTCTGTGTTGTAAGGTTGGTTAAGGTAAATGGGAAAGTTGAGCAGCTGTGTAGAATCCTATTCCTGCATTTCTATATTCCCTAGAATTTGTGATTTTGTAAAAGCTTTCCTGAATGTAAACTTTCCTTTTCAGTAGTCTATTTGGCTTTCTTTGAAAATAATAATTAAAATATTGTTTTCCCTGATGTTAGTGATGTTTTGTTCCACCTTAACTGTTACTTAATGGTCTAATTTTAGTCTGGAGATGAATGAGTACAGAAAAACTTCTACTGGATCATTAAAGCTGTCTGGATATTCATAGAGATTATAATAAGATAAGCTTTCTCCTAATTATAACCAAAGGGAAAATCAATGAGTGACTGTGGCACATATTACTTAGGTAGGGAAAAATCAATGGAATATGCAAATAAATATTTCACTAATATGACCTGAAACCATGTGTACAGGAATGTGGGCCTAAAGGACATGCTGAGAAAGTGAAGGCCAAGTTGTTGGACCATATATACTGACAGTTGTCTGTGTAGCAGCAGATGCAGTACTAAGTATTTCAACAGAATAATAATAATAATAATTAAAAAATAATTGAACAAACAAAAGATAGAAATGCAGTTATTGAAAAAGGTTAAATTGTAAATATCACTATAGTTGAGCCAGTTTTTGAGCAGAAAGAATTGAGATGTTTCATTAAAAATGTAGTTGTCAAATAATATACACATACACACATATGGTAGTCAGAAAGAAAAGATTCTTACCAGGAAACTTCTAGTCCTTTGTTAATACATAGCATGTAATGGTGGATTATGCATCACCAACATAAAAATTAGAGAAAGGCACATTGAAAAACATGATGGCACGTTGTTTCTGCAAAGAAGCCTGGAAAATTCTAGGAACCCTAAGATAGAGACTTAAAATCTGACTGTAAAGAGCTTTGTTCTTTCACTTAAGTCCCTCTGTGTGCCTTGGACCTGGGGAATTGTGTGCACTTCTGAGGAAACATTGGTGAATTCATCGAGTCCCTCGAATTCGCACACACCAGAAATTGTGTAAAAGATTTGAATTAATGACAGCATTATACTGGTAAGCTCCCATCACTATACCTCTCTGGTATGAATGTGCATGATCCCAAATTCTACCCAGGGGTTTTGTTGATGGAGGCAGACTTTCGCCTTGGTTTAATTGTGACTGTTTACCTAATTAGCAATGCCGTAGTCCCTAGGGTTGTTTGGGATGTGTATATACTGATAACAGTTTCCCTTTCTCTAGGGCTCTTTATCAGATATTTTGTAGGTGGTTCTGAAGTTTCCCACCAGTTACAAAGAGCTACGCCCAAATTGCACCAGATTCTTTTTTGTTAGGTACATAGCATTACCAGTCTCAAGGCTATGAATTTAAATATAACTGTTCATCGAGGAACAGTTTATTTGATGTGAGGTTTTCTCTGTGTGTGTGTTTTCTTCTGTAAGGTGCTTTCCTGTCACTTGAGGGAAATGTGTCACTCTTCTGTCTCCTGTTACAAAGCAAATCAGATTCTGCTCTCATTTAGAAATTATGAGGTTTTGTGAGTGCAGTTTATTCAGATATGGATTAAGGATTTATCACCAGATGGAATTTGACTTAGTTCCATATTTCTAAAAACTTGGTTCATTTGGCACAGCTATACTCTCCTTGTCAGTGCCTCCACAGTGGTTGGGAAGCATTGGAGGTGAGAAAATATCCTTACAGAGAAAGGAGACAAGTCCTTCCACAGTCTCTTCTTGTTTAGGCAATACAGGAGACTTTTACCCTTTGCAGTAGTTAGCCTAGCACAAGCACAGGCTTACCATGGATGCCAGCACATGAAAGGAAGATGTCTTAATAGCTGTTAATGTGCGGTGACTTGGTGTTGGAATCGTACTTGTGAGCTGTGAAGGGCATGTGTCTTCCAGATTTTCTGGGACAGTAAAACCCTCCCTAAACTGTTTTATGGGTGGTTGTTTATGCTCAGCTGCTTTCTGCAGGACTTGCTTATTTCTCTTATGTCTGAAGTGGTATATGTTCCTGGACACGTTGGTGTGGAGATCAGTTTCTGAGGCAACGTAGCATTGCCAGAAGCTGGAAACCAGTTTTTCTGGGCATGTATTTCTTGTATTCACGGATCATCATAAGGTTTTTTTCACAGACAGGCCTTTTCTCATCGGACCTCCCTTGCAAAGCAAGCAGAATCCCTGTCATCCATTGTAGGGAGAATCTGCTCAGGGACATTTGTTTTATAAGTTTTGAAAATATGACTGAATTTAAAATGAGCAGTACAAAAATCTGTGACATCTGTAATTTGTTTGAAATCTGACCTTTTAAGGGAAACTGGGATAAAGGTTTTATTTCTAATCTCTCTATATGTGGCTTGTATTCACTGTAGGATCTAACTACTAGAGAGCTAACTTAGACTCTCCTTTGGTGAAGCAAAAATAACTACAGCAGGTAAGTGGCAAAACAGTAGGGCAGAGGATGAGAGCAGTTGTTTGCAGGAAGAACTTTGCAGAAGAGGGAAGGCTGGCAGGTAGCAAGATGAGAAGAGGGGAGGGATTTTTTTTTGAGGCAGGAAGAAGATCTTTTGGAGCCTCTGCTAATGAAGATGAGTTAGTGCAGAGACAACTGCAAGAGGATAATGTAGGAGGAAATGTGCAACATTTTTTTTCACAGGTACATCATAAGACTGTTGATAGATTTTGTATAAAAGACAACTATTCCCTGAGGCATTAAACCAAGAAGTATAGTGCCCTTATTTCTGAAAGGATTTAAATAGAGTGTGAGCAGCAGTGCTTTGACCTGTTGAAATATGCAAATAGTTTCTTACAGCTAGGGTGATCTGACTTTAGTCTGAAGTGATGACTACTTTTTTTTTTTTCTTTCATTCTGACATGCAGTGGTTCTTGGAAAGGATGCTTCTGCAAGGGTTTGTGTTGCAGTTTCAGTTTGCCTTCTCATGTAAGACATTCACACTGGTGAATTCACTAACTGTTTTGATCCTTAATTGATTTTTCAGTGATTTGATGCTGTTAATGAAGCCCAGTGTTCGCTGCATAGAATCTTGGGTGCAGCTATGACAGCACTATGGGAATCCAGATATTTTTTTTCCTTATTTGAGATTTCTTTTGGCGTGGGTATCCTGCCTTGTAATTGTTTAATATGTAAAATTTTAGTTTAATTATTCTTTTGGCAAAGTGTAGTCATAAGCAAGAGATTTTTTTTTCCTCTAAAAGCTGTTATTTGTGTTCAGCAAATAGCATTGTGTCTGAGAAGAATTATCAAGAACTTCCAAAATGTCTTTTCATCTTTTCAGGCTTGTGGAATGAAAAATATATACACTTTTCATCTTTCCATAAGAGTAAGTGTGGCAGAGACAGAGAGGGAGGTTACCACACTGTAGATTTCCTCTAGACTGCAGAAAGAGTACAGCTGGAATAGGTGCTGGAACAGATGCTCTTTATGTAGTTCTCTTGTGTGATGCGAAGTGGAGAACGAGGATATTATGTTCTTGTATTTAAAGCAAGCATTGCTTTCGCCTCATGTAGGGGTGCCTTTGTCCATTTGAAAAAAAACAAAAAACAAACCCACAAAAAAACCAAAAACAAACCATAAAAAATAAGTCTGTATGTGGATAAATTGGTTCATTCAGAACAGCCCAACTGTGTGTTAATACCTGTCTAAACCTCAGATTATTTTGGTGATGGGAGTGTGGAATGATTAAACCAGAAGCAACAAAACGCTTTCCTGTATGGGAGATTTTCATAGAAACAAAGAAACTTGCACATATTTTGAATAACAATGAAAGGTTTAAGTGTTCATCACTTCATGATGAGCATGCCAAGATAGTCCTTGTTTAAACTCTGAGGGCTAACAATATCCAAGTAACAGTTCTGGTCTTTGGGATTCAGCTGTTAGTCCAGAATGCCTGTTGGGAACTATCTGGCTAAGAACTAAATCAAACCCTATTGGAATGTGATGCTTAGTTTCTTAGAAAATATTAGAGCATGAGTCTAATATTTAGGGCTAACCAGAACAGAGTTTCCTTGAGAAAGTGAGATTTCAGCCGTTACAGTAGCATGTGGACATATTAGGAAGTTCTTTTTTCAGAGCTGAACGAGTTCTTTGAGCTAATGTTGGTGTGTTGTGCCCCTGGAGCAGGGGGCTCTTGCAGGACAATGAACTTCCTTCATGGGTAGAGGAATATGGCAGGGAGGCTTTAACTGAAT
Organism: Caprimulgus europaeus; assembly: GCA_907165065.1. Next base: position 69,740,044 of record OU015525.1, read on the forward strand.
GGTAGCTTGTACATGAGGACAGGGCATTTGCAGACTGTGTCAGCACCATCTGCCAGGAGGTGACTTTGGAATGGTGTGGTGGGTAACACTGGGCAAAAAGCAGGATGGGAGAGGAAATCTAGGATATTCTACTCTCAAGTGTCTCGTTTTAAAAGTTAACAACATATTTTTACATTACAGTTAGAATTGAGGCGTATTGTTATAGCAGTTCAGTTTTCTCAACATGATGTATCTTAACAGACTACTTGGTATGGCCCTCATTTCTTGAGTGCTTGGGGTTGTAGTCACACAACATGTTGCTCCAGGTCACAGACTGGCATAAATTGTCCCACCCCTCATGTCAGATGGTCTTACCCTTCTGTCTTTGAGTGTCCTAGCTATAGTATGGCTATGGTATGAACCTGCTCTGGAAACTGGACACTCTTAAAAGTAATTGGTCAAAAGTATAGAGGTGTTGTTTTAAAACCAAATTGGCTCACAACAGAACAGCACAAATGCAGTTAGCTTAGTTGTGGGAGTGAGCAATGGGAAGAGGGGTTCTGGCAAGACCTGAAGCCAGGATCGTTTCAAAAAGCTTTGTAACGGAATATTGCAGCTCTTGTTATGGGCAAAGAAAGCACTATTTATATATGGAAACTGAAGCAAAGTGGGGCCAAGGACTCTTCTTTACCAGATTTTTTTTTTGGTTAATAGAATTGTGCTAAAACAGTTCTGTGTCCACAAAGTTGGTTTTAATTCAGGAACCAATATAAGTTGTACTACAGCTGTGAACTCTAGTATATAACTACATCCACACTTGCATGTTCATCAAGGTAACTGGAAATCCTCCCTGGGAAATCACAGCCCTAGCAGCACTGTTTCAAAAACACCATCCTCACAGGGAGAACCCAAGTAACAGGCTGGGGATCAGACAGGAGGGCAGGGAGATGCTAACCCCTGCTCTCCAGATTCACAAGCGAGCACTAACCATTGAAAATTTCCCCTTAACTATTAGAAAAGTGATTTTCAAAACCAGTAATGAAGAGATTTTTAAAAGCAAAACCATTGATCACATGTCCAAGCCCATTCAAAGGCTGAGAGAGTTAGGGTACAGGCTACATTTGAAGTGCAGTGGCAGTTTTCAAATAACTTCTTATGCAGGAAAGCCTTCTCTGGTTTTTGTGCCTTTGAAAAATTCTCCTTCAAATCTCAGTGCTTAAAAAAATAAATGACCAAGGAAATGATATATAATTTCTGTCAGCAACATAAATACTTCTCCATAATCATGGCTTTGTTATTCAAAATATCTAATCTAGGTAAGTGTCAGCTATGAAAATTATGAAGCAGCACAAGGTTTAGGTGGGATTAATATTAAATTAGGCCCAAGTGAAAAACATCCCCCTTGACAAGGGGTAGTCACACTATTCTGTAACCTCTTAACAGTCTCTAACTGTAAGAAACTCTGCCAGCATTGAAGAAACATCTGTTTACTATTAAAGCATATAAAATATAAACAGGAAAGTTCTTTTCTGATTGAGTGGCTATAAAAATGGAACAGGAATTAATGTATGCACCCCTTATGTGGGAGACTCAGTCTGTTAGTGCTGAATGATGTCATTGGATCAACAAGATAGTTGCCAGAGAACCTGGGGATGGAGGGGTCTTTTAGTAGCTTTCCTCTGCAGCAGGCCCCGAGTGCAGTGGCTGGGGGATTGCGGCTGCAGGTCGGCTGTGCCAGAGGTTCGGCTCTCACACATGAGGCACCTGATCTCTCGGCTGCTTTGTGATCCCCCCTAGCTCTTACCTGCTCAGAATCAGATCATCCTCTTCTCTGGAAAAGTGATATGTTCTCTGATCATTAGCCCAGGCTAAAAATAGTAATTTAGAAATAGGTGTAATTATCAGCTTCATATTAAATGAATTTAATTTGCTTCAGGATGGATACTTGAAAGCATTTGGACTACATGTAATAGGAGACCGAATGGGATGCTTATTATGCTAACAATGCTGAACCTTGTCTTTTAGGTTTCCTCCATTGTATGTTCTGTGTAAAAGGCTGAGAAAACTCAGAATCTGAATCATGAACAGCTGCAAACAAGAAGGTTGTTTTTGTTAAGAGCTCTTCAGTGCATGTTTTAAACCTAAGAGTGTTTGAGCCTAGTTCACTCTTGATTTAAAGGCTTCAATATCAGTTTTTTGCATACTTAATTGGTATTAAAGTAGATGTAGTGCAGAAATGAGGAATATATGATTATAACCTCATTTTGTTCCCATGAATTCACATAAAATGAACATGCAGGAGATGGAAAATTATTTTGACTAGTGTGGGGCAGATGTCTAAACAGCAAATACCCACAGTGTGGGTACAATCTCAGCAAAAACTTGGAAGATCCTTTCCTTTATTGGTGGAACTTGTGAACTGTGGTCTTGGAGTACACACACGTGGCTAAATGAAGGTCAAGGAGGAAGATATCATAGGGAGAGCCAAGTTCTTCACCATTAAGGGATCTAACAAACTTGCAGGACAGCATAAAAGCAGACAATGTAGTCATGGCTGCTCTGGCCCCTGAGCAGGAATGATGCTGTGCATTGCACTGGCTGCGCAGTCTGGCCAAACTGAATTATAAGAAATGAAAAAGTGAAGCTACTGGGTTTCACTTTAGAAGCAACTTCTTCCATAATGCCTGTATTATAAAAGATTTAAAAAGCTTTTTAGATATCAAAGTCACCATGACAGTTCCAAAAACTACTGCTGTTGATAATCAATAATCTACACTTCTAAAGCATTTTTATTATCTAATTTTTAAATGCAGCATAGGAAGTGGCAGGAGAGAGAATCGGTTGTTGACAACAGACCATGTAGTAGATTGGTGTATGTACAGCTGTAACAAGAAGGATATGATTTGAATAATGTAAGAGGAGATAGGTTAGCTTACTCCAATCTGTTTAAGTCCCTTTGTACTAAAGGTTAGATGTCATCTCTTCAAAAGTCCTGCATATTCTATAGGAAGCTTACCTTTGGTGCCATGACCATGGTATCTGTAACACCCAGGAGGAGCTCAGCAGCAGTCTGAAGAACATCTGACATCATCAGGTAACACATTAAATGGAGGATCCTACTAGAAGAGATATAAAACTAATGTGCAAAGGGCAGTTTCTCCACTCTGCACTGATACAAAGTCCCATTATTTAATGTTTATTTAAATCTCCATTAGCTGCCTCTGCCACCAAAAAAAGTTGAAGTCTGTTGTGAATCCTATTGGCTCTGGCTGCCAGCACAGCAAAGTGCAGCTACGTCACTTCCACTTGTTTTGTATCTAGAAGGTTTTCTTCTAAATGAGAGTTAGAAGGATGCTGTTTAATTTATTGCAGTGTATTAGATTTTGTTGCCTAGCTATGCAAGAGAAGGATGGCTGTTTGAATTAACTTCATGAAAAACTCACCAGGTGTGCTTGTTAAAGGAATGTGGAATGACACAACTGAGGCAGGACTTGCATTTTCTATTCGAGATCTGAATTCTGCTCAATGTGAGCCCAAGTTCAGGATTTCCCTGAGTTCATAGCAATTAATCTAGATTTTAGAATTTTTAAAAGGAGTAAAACTTTTCTTTTTTAGTAGGATTGTAATTTAAAACCCTCTGTTCCCTTTTTAATGGCCGTTTGAGGAAAAAAACCTTGCAGTAATTAGCAAAATGCTATGTGATCTTTTTTTTCCATTGCCAAATGCTTAGGAAAAACATGCTTATTAGAGAGCTAGGGTTGGATATGGAGCTGATCCTGTAATGCTCCTTCAATGGCATATAGTTTTTGTTCCAGAATAAAATTAACCTCGTTGCTTTTTCATGAGAGGGGAGGAATAATTACCAGTCTTTGCTCTTTCTCATCAGCATGTTGGCCCACTGCCCTGGCTTTTTAGTACCAGGTGTTACAGGCAACAGTAACTTTGTTTTGTTCTCTGCTACCTTGTCCTTCAGCAACCAGTGTTTGTACGGTCGTTTCACCTTGTGTGTTAATGGCCCTGCTTTCTAAAACCCAGCTATCTTACTTCCACTGTGCTGTTGTGTGCTGATACTATACTATTAATCATTTTCACTTCTCCCACTACTTGGGTATTCACCAGATGTCTTGAGGTTTGCTCTGTGTTGCTCCGTTTTCTTTGTGCTATTTTTCCTCTGAATCTTCAAGTACCCTTATACAAATATTAGCAGATTGCTATCAAACGGTGAGCTTATACTTTGACCAAGAGAAATACACATGTATTCTTTTCCCTTGTGGGACACCTTAAAATGTTCTTTTATCGAGTGAAGTATTCTTGCTTCTGTGCAATATTAATGCAGCTAGGGTGCAGTGATAGTTACTTTCTGCAGGTAGCTATCATTACTAAATGTAGAGGCATAAAATTTAATGGACTGATACAGTAAAATATTGTGATGAGATATTGCACTAAATAGGAGCAGTTCCTTCATTTGACCTCATAGAAAACACCCACCCGTGTTTTGGCTAAGTCTGGCAGGTTCATATTGGTGAAAGAAGTACACTTTAAAAAAAAAAAAAAAAAAGATTTAGGGGTTTAAAAAGGATTAGTGAGTGTGCATGTGTGGCATCGTGTTGCTCATGCTCAATGTGAGCTGAAGATGTTAGCCTTGGTTTAGGTGCTTTATGGGAAATGAGTTGACAGCCTCCCTCTATACATCTGTCAACTGGCTGGAAAGGAGGCATTTGCAGCATCAGTCTTTGAAGGAAGGCACTGTGTGAAGTTGAGTTCTATTCTGGCAAGGCTGTGCTGCCCTGGCGTAGATGATCAGAAAGGTTTCTTTTTGGTTTACAATGAGCACGGCTAAATGTTTTTGCTTGAGAAAACTGCTGCTTGTGGTGACCCTGCCCAGACTGGGTTAAGTCTGGTTGTAAAATGGTGATTTATTATTTGAATTATGGGGCTTTTTGGGAAAGAGGGAAAATTGCAGTAGGATGTGGGGTGGAGAACCGCAGTGGAACCAACCGGAAAAAAGTGGAGACAACACCTCAACACTTGCTAGCAGGCCACAGAGTTCCTGTTTGTGTCAATTAAAAGAGCTGGAAAGGGTCTAGCTGTTCAGATGCATGGGTTCTGGCAGGCTCTTGATGTCTAATACCAGCCCAGAGCTCCTCATTGCAACATGGCACTTCAGGCTGGTGCTGAGACACGTTCCTTTTTTCTTATTGGTCCCTCCAGACTTCCCAACACCCCAAAATGCCGATAAAATATCGTAATGATAAAAATATTTTAACAGATTTCTAGGAGGTACTGGTTTGGCATGCTACACTGCAAAACTGCCAAAACAAATGTTGAGAAAGAGAGGTGTTTTAAAAACAGGGTCTGAGAATGCTGTCTTCCTTCTCTTTTTTCTCCCTTTTGCATGTTTTCAGTAAGCTTTCACCACAAAAATTCTGATGCATTTCTTCTGATTTACGGTGTGCTGCAGAAGTATATCAAAGGGCGCTGTTCGGGGGGACAAAAAACCCCCAAAACCAAACCCAAATTATAACAACTAGACATCTTCTACAGCTGTAGGCCCTTGTGTAGACCCTTGGTGAAGCATAGGCTTGGTTCAGACCTCCACTCAGCACTGCATCTCACAACGTGCCTTTCCTGAGGTTTGGCCAAATCGCGTTTCCTCACCCGACACTGTTACAAGTTAGATGGTAATCATGATCTATTGCACAGCTGTCTGTGGGGCCCAAAATCAAAATGCTGTGATGACTCATCATCTGGAAAGAGTCATATTTCTTCTTAATGGGTTGTCTTCCACTCTTCTGCTAAGTCCACAGTCTGGCTCTTAAAATTCATGGCGAGCACTGTCAGCCTGTTCTGTCCCTGCTCCCACTGTCGCTAGTTCTGTCTGCCTGTGGCATCTTTATCCTATCCAGGACAAGGGGAGGATTCTTGCATTTTGTCTCACCAGCTCAGTGGAGGACCCTGGAGATCTGCTGTGTCATTATCATGTTTGAATATTGGTCACTCATGTTTCCTGAACTGAATCAACAGTTTCCCTGTCTGAGTCTGGCTCTCCCCTTAGTGTAAACTCCTCCGTAACTATTTTGTACTTCTCAAGTTTGCATGTTCCTTTCTGTTTTGGTGCCTCTGTGCCTTATTTGGTCAGAGAAGTAGCTAATTAAAAAGCAGAATCTAAATTTAATTGTGTGGGTTTTTTTTTTTTTTTCCCCCCCTTTTCTTCCTATATTTTGCTCCAAAACTTGGTTTATGGCCTAAAGCTCAACAATGGGGAGCCTGCTGCTTGCATTTGTTGATGAGCAGGGAGGAGAAGATCTAGAGCAGCTTTATAGCTCTAGTGAGACACAGGAGATGGAGGGAAGGGAATAATCTCTGGCACTTGCGAATGTCTGCAAGGGAGAGAAACTGCATATGTCGGACTACTGCACTTTGTTCAGGTACAGTTACTGTTCAGATATGTTGTCAAGGCTGTGGGTACCTATTGCGCCTTGTTGAGGAAGTAGTGCTGACCTGTGCGTGCTCAGAGTAAACCATTGAAAGCAGAATATAACGTGCCCATAATGCCAGAACTGAGAGGTTTTTGGTTTCCTACAGTTTCCTGTTCTGTGACTATAAACTTTAGTCAGCATGAGTAAGAGCTTCTTCTGCTGTGGATTTTCTGGTGTCTTAAACAGTTCAAGTTTCCATTGCATTGTTTCCCTTGCTCAGGTATCTTTTTTTATTTTAATGAAATCTGTAGGGACCTCAGAGACCTCTACTGTACTGAAATAACTCTTTTGAAGTTACTGGGGGTAGAGATGAGAAGAAAAAAGAAGCAAGGAGCTTAGAAGAAGAGAAAGACAAAAGCCAAAATTGCATCACCTTGTTTCCATGGCAAGACAGGTTAAGTGAAGCAAAAAAGAGCAGCTCTTGCCTTTTTTTCTTTTGCTTTGGGTCTGAATCACTGTTAGAAAGAATTGTTTAAGTATTTTCATGCACCTGTTGTTTCATCCTTGGAGATCCAGAACTGAGCCTCTGCAGCTTTGCTGGGCTTGGCAGGAAATAGGTTGCTTGTGCTGAAGCTCTGGAAGGCAGTGATTGAATCAGTGAGGGAATCCTTTTTTATTTATTAGCAAATAAAAGCATGTGCAATGCAGCTGAGATAACCTTAAGTAGTGACTTCAGAGCCATTCATCTCTTAATGCCCAGAGCTGAACCTGAACAGCAAACTGCAGCTGTGACAGCAGAGAATGAGGGATATAGCCCATGGTAATACTGAAATGTTGGTTCAATAGCCACTCACAGACATGAGAGAAAGGCTGAAGGTAGACACATTGCCAAGAGATCCTGGGGGTGGGACTGCTTTACCTAGAAAAAACTAATGATTTGTCACTCATTGGCTTCCCCAAGTTTATTTTATTTCCCACTCAGCTCCTTTCTCCTCCACCTAAAACATGTTTTTTGCCTTCTTCCCTTGGAATTGAGGGAGTGTTGCTGGTAAAGACTTCTAATGAAAGTAGTTGAGTCTCTCCAGCTGTCTGCATGGGACTCAAACCGTCACTGCTCAAATCATAAGAGGAACCCTTAGACACCTGAACTTGGCTCCTCATGCTGATGACTTCACTTGGCTAAGAGATTGTTTGGGGTTTTTTTATTCTTAGCAAGTACAGCTTAGCATAAAATTTGAAAATTAGTATTTTTAAAAGTCAGTGCTGAGAATCAGATAGGTCCTAACCAGCTTTTTCTTTTAGAATTTTATTTTCAAAGGTCATAAATTAGATCCTCAGATTTGTTTCTGCATGCTGAAGTGATACGATGGTTGCCTTACTGTACCTCGCTAGCAGCTGCTCTCCTGTCTTCCTCTCTAGGGCATGCTTTCTTAATGCTTAGAGGAAATTTTGGGAAAGGAGAAATGGCATTTAGAGAAACCAGGAGAAGGAGAGGGGAATAAATTATCTCAGCAAAATGTGTTAGTAGTGAGAGAAATGATTATCCCTAATCCTTTTAAGGAACGAGGAGGACATTGACCTGTTCTTTCTCATGTGGCTCTGTTGTGCCTGGGTAAATGCTGGAGTGAACCAGGAGAGTGAAGCACAGTGATCCCAAGTGGGAAGTGCATCTTTTTTCTTGTTAGACACAGAGTAGCTGCTCTTGCCTCTATCACCATTTCAGTGACACATTTCAGTGGCTTCAGTAAACATATCCGGAGCTCAAGTCTACTGCCCATCTCTGGTTTTAAGCAGTGCTTTGTTGGATTTTTTCTGTAGTTCTGCATGTCTGCTGGTGGCATTGATCTTGTTTCTGTACAGTTCCTACTGGCAGGATTTTTCTGTTACAGTGTGACATTCAAGCAGCAGTAGCATTTCCCTGACAAATACCATAGTAAAATCTTTGGAGACAACCCAAACTGCACAGGGTATTTATCATCTTTTGCATATATTGTTTTGTGGCACATAAAGTGACAACAGGTGCCATTTAAGACGCTATTCTCTCTGACAATGCTTTTTTTAATAGCTACAGAATGATCCCTGCTGCCTTCACATAGCCAAGCCAGCTGTCTGTATGTATCCCAGGGCTGTGACTCCACCAGCAACTTTTAATTTAAAACCCCAAAACTGGTGTAAGTTCACAGAAGGGTAAAGCAGTGAGTTGTAGAGACTGCTATCAAGGGGCAAGGCTGGAGCACAGATTATTTTATTTTATTTTATTTTTTTCCCCAGCCAGTTCCTGAAGGCCTGTTGTTTCTTGGCCAATTTGTTGTTACAGCCTGAGAACGGGCACCCTGCCATTCTCACAGACGGACAGAAGAGCAGGCTGGAGAGAGATTGGCATTGTGTGTCAAATGTTTCTGCTAGTGGATTGCAACCTAGGATCTTCAGGTAACAGTTAGCACTTACACCAATGGCCTGTAGTTGTATGCTAGTTATGGTGCAGATGAACATGTTAAGAAAAACTGAGACAAATGTTTATTCTAATGTGATACCTAGATTTACTAAATCCTGGCATACAGCCAAGCTACAGGAGGCTCTGAAACTAAACCAAAAGATCTGGGGTTACTGAATTACTTCAGAGAATTTCTTTAATATGAATCTCTGTTCCACACACCCCATTCCTCCTTCAGTGCCCCCACAGGGATAAAGGCAAAGGCAAGCAGAACTTAGAGGGCTGTTTAGATGAGAATTGCATTTCTGAGACATTTTTATGTAGAGGGCCTATAGCATTTCAGTGAAATAAAATGCCAAGTTAATAAAAGTGTGAAGAAAATGGATCTGCTGTGATTGAAAAAGCTGAGCTATATTTTATTTAAGTGGACTACAATCCAGACAATTAGTTCTGCTCTGGAATAGATATTCCTGGCCATAATGAGATTTGGGATGGACTTTTAGGATGCTCAGGTTCCCCTTCTAACTTTCCACGCTCCTATTCTTGTGCAAAGCCCGTCAAAACTCATGTCCTGGAAGAGCTACGTTATGTTTCCTTCAGCCCAGATTGCTTCACTTACCCTGTTATGGGAGTGGATTACAGGTCCCTCCAAGAAACTCTTTGTGTCTCTTGGTATAAAAACAATCTTTGTGGAGGGAGGGGAAAGTGGCCTGTTTTGTTTGCATCAAGGTCTGTTCCACTGTATTTGATCTAGTCCTTTGTGTTGTGAATAGCACCAGAAGTATTTGGGTGATATTACATTTTTCTGGCAGAACTTGACTTAACGAGAACAAACACTCTTCTGATTGCAATTTGCCCCTTGTGAAATGATACTAGGCTTCTTTGCTGAGTTTGCAGAAAGATAGAGATTGTATCTTCCCATGAGGTATCTATCTTAATTGGGCTTTAACTTCTCTGAAACACTTAGTACTTAAATGCACTGTCCTGTAGTTTGAAGGACTTTGACCAAATTTTGGTGCAATATTAAAAAAAATAACTGATGTTCTGTATGGTGAGATCAGTCTCCTTACTGTCACTGCACTTACCACTCTGTACTATTAATTAGATATTTTTATAGTAAGATCATTGTGGACATTCCTGTGCTGTGGAGCATTGTGTAAGCTGACCTGCATGAGCTGGCTCTGGAGCCAGAAGCAGGTGGTGGTGGGACAGTACCTGTGTAGATGGTGTTACACCTGGAACCTGCCCAGTGTAGGGAGTTTTAGGGTTGTGCCATTTTTGTCATGTGGACATGTCCTCTGACCTCCCTAGTCTCTGAGAAGCTGCACAAGAAGCAGCAGCAAGATCTAGGATATCCCATGCTTCAGGAATGCAGAGAGGTGGACAGAGTTAAGTTAATTAAAGTAACCTTTTGGAAACCTTTGGGACCAATGCTCTGGGTACCTTGTGCTGATTATTTGAAGCATCTGTTTGCTGTGAATGAGGAGACCAATTGGCTGGATCCTTGTTACCATGCTATGCTATGTTTCAGGTTATGGGTTGCCTGGGTGTGTTTCAGATGCTTGTATACGTGACACTGAGAAACATTTACTGCTTCTCAGCATGAGTTGCAATCTGTGCTCCACACTGCCCAGATGCTTGTTGGAAAAGCAGTGGAATTAAGTGTTCCCACTGCCTTGCAGCATTGTAAGTGTGAAATCCTCAAGTTTCCTTGTGCCACAGCTGTTGGCAGTCATGGCATTCGTAGACTGAGCATGGGGACGAACACTCTGACATTCCTAGTGTTTCAGTACTGCAGGACCAGTATGAGTCTGGAGGTACAGTCCTGACCAAGCCCTGCAGCAATTACTGGACTGAAGTTCAGCTCTTGTTGATATGGGTCTCCTTCATTGTTTCCTGAGATTCATACCTTGGTTTAAGTGCCTAGATCTCACTGATAATGACTTGGTATATATTTGTATAAGAATTAAATCTCCAAACTGCTTTCTACTCCTTCACTTTTGCCTCTTAAAATGCTGCCTTTACAACTGAGTAATTTAATGGCATTTTGAGGCGATTACAAATTCAGAAATTGAACTGCTAGAGGTGATCTTTTTTTGACTTTACTATTAAATAGATTTACCAGTGTTATATCCCTGGCTCTGCTGAATAGCTTTGCTGTGGAGTTGTTTCCCAGAGGAGAAGGTTCCAGCTGAACTTCAGCAGAGGCCCAGAGGCCAGGCAGGTCCTGGCGGGTCTCAGCACATCTGATGAGCACAGGGAACCCAAGTCTGCATGAACCCTACTGTTTTCTTTGCCCAAGCTTCCTGGCATGCTTCTTGGGCACAATGCTCTCTGTTCACTGCCTGTACCTGCAAATGGATTCATGATACAGTTACCTTGCTTCCTCCCCAGCCCAGTGAAGGTAGCACTGTTCTATTGGTGAATATGCCAGTTGCTAAGTTAGGTACAATGTGGAAGAGGAGACAAAAAGAGGCTCTGTGAAGATTTTCTAACCATGCAGTTTGCACCTGAGCTACTGCCAAGAACTGTGCAGTTGTGCACAAAGCAACAAAATGTTACCCCAGCCTCTCTTTCACTGGGGAATAGCCACTGACATTAGGCACAAGTTTTACGGCATTTGGATTCCCTTCTGTGTGTCTTCTTGTCGGAATTGCATGTTGAGTGTCTGCTGACAGCTTTTTTTCTTCCTCACCTGCTGTTGCATTTTTTTTCCCATGTTGCTCAACGTTCCTTCATTTTTTAAAGTATTGGCCATCTCCCCACACACCACCCCCCCTACAAACACCCCCCCCACAAACACCCCCCCCAAACTCATTTGAGCTCTGTGGTCTCCAAGCCAGACAACTGAGCCTTTGTTCTGCTTTTGAGGAAGTGTGATTCTTTCAGCTCCCTCCAGAGAAGACGGGGAAAGCAGCTTTATCAAAGACATTGCTACTCTTTTGTTCTCCCTAGGTAAGGTCGGTTCAGGTACTGGTAATCTTTAACAGTCAGCCCATTTTGAGGCAGATCTTCCAACACTCTTCCCCCTTCTCCAAAGTATGTGGAGTAGCATGCAGAACACAGTAAAAGGTTTAAGAATATAGATGGTTCATAAAATCGAATTGAAATTCATGAATCATACATAGGTAGATTCCCCAAACTATCTTTCACGCAAATTAATTATAGAAAAAAAGGACATATTTATACACACAATGTCTTTCTGTAAGTAACAAGTTTCTGTCATAATGAGCTATTAATTAAAGTTGGTTATCTTTCCAGGTATTACTATTGTGATAAAGTTAATAGTAAAAAAAACCCCAACCAACCAACCAAAAAACAACAACAAAACCCACACACTTTTACAATTGACTGATCTTGAGACAGATTTAAAAGGATACTTTTAATGATTTCATGTCATAGTTACCCTGAGGTATTCCCTAGAGCTATACAATTATGTCTGTGGAAAAAATATATAGTCTTATCACCAATAGCTGGAAAAAATGAAAATCCTGTATGCTCATTATGTCTTGTAGCTCAAGACCAAATCTTAAAGAAATAAAACTCTAGGAGAGATGAATTATAATTTGAAATGTTATGCAAATAGAACAACCACAGTTAGATGTGGAAGAAACACAAACATGCTAAAACAATGAAAACACATTATAAATATGACAAATTTGAATTCAAGTAGAAGTTGCAGAAAAAGATTTGGGCACAATGAATCAGAACAGTGCTAAGAGTAATTAATAACGTAGACTGTGATGTCTTTTTGGGAAGAAGTGCTTTCAAAAGCTCAAGGTTCAGAGGAAGCCTAGAATAGTCTTTCAGATATTTCAGAGGCAGATTGTGACTGTGGTATGCAAGTGGATTTGTGCTGTTAGCAGAAGTTGAACTACTGCTAGAATAAGGGGGGTGTGATTCCTGTACCTGCTCCAGGTTGGTTCCTGCAGAACAGAAACAGCACCTGGCAGACAAGATGTGCCCTGCCAGGCCTGCTTTAGATGGAGTTCATTGTGCTCTACATTGCACATAACCCAAACTGCAGTTGAGAGGGAGACTAATACCCTGAGCCAGCTCTCTTTCGTGCAGGGGAGCATTCATTTTGTTAGATGAGGAATGGAGCAGCATGGGAAGGCTCACTCTTGCAGTTCTTCAAGAGCTGCAGGTATTAATGTGCCATTTATATGTGATTCACATACATCACACATTTATATGTGATTCACAGTTGCAAAGTACGTGGCATAGCTAGCAGTGGGATCTCCTGGATGAATAAAAGTGGTAGAAATCTTCTCTGATTGCATGCTAGAGCTACTCAGACCAAAATTATACTAGCCACTTCCTTGTCCATAGCACCAGCCATATGCAGCTTTCCAAAGCCAGCAATAGGAAGTTAGAGCTATTTTGCCTTTTTTCCTTTCATCACCTCCAGCAGACATCTGCTCTTGAAAACTATCTACTTTGCCTGTGTCTATAGATGACCCTGATCTGAAAGGAGATATACAAATGGTTCGGTGTGTCCACAGTACACGTGTGAGCACATGCGTGTGCACACCGACACACTATTTGTGCTCAGAAATTTCCACACACAGGTATGCTGGAAAGGAAAATTCTGAATCTGGAGTCACAGACCCCACTATGAATGCTGTTTGGATTGATACCTACTTTTCAAAACTTAGTTCTTAGGCTTTGGAATTTTACAGGGATATGAAATAATGATTTATGACGCTCCTAATTTCTGACGTTCTATCTTATTTTTTTAGACACCTTTAACTTGTGATGCTTATTGCAAAGTAGAAATTTTATTTTCTTTCATTCCTTAATATGTTTTGTTTTCTCAGATTTTGATAGCTGTAATTTTCTGATTTCTCAATAGTCACCCTCTGGTTTTATTTTCTCTTCTCCTTCTGTGGCTGACTTACTACACTGTTTTTACCAGGTAGGAATGCAAAGCCAGAAACTCTGTTAGTCTTTGTTGCCTCAGCAATTAAAAACCATTAGGTCATGCCCCAGTCTTAGTCCCCTTGGGTCTCCTCTGCAGTGTTACTGAGTTATTTCCAAATGTAGTGGATAATTGCCCTGTGTTGAGAGATGTATTCCTTGTGACAGCCTTGTGCTTACTTCTTTATAATGAGTAGATTTTAAATAATTTATGGACAAAAATCACACTCCCCTGAAATTTCTCATTGTACCTGTCTCCTTGATGTCTTAATGAAGTTTTGACTAGCTGAGGATGTGTTAAATGTGAGCCAGGAAATATCAGAGCCAAACATCAGGAGGGAGAAAGAGTACAACGTTGCATCACTGAATACAACATTTAACTGCTTTATTTCTCCCAGTGTTTGCAGGAACCAAAGCTGGTGCGTATCCTGAACAGCCCTTAGTTTGGTAAGGGTAAGACAATCCTTTCCTACGTGTTTTGTACCAAATCCTTACCCTATGGACCTACCTGTGGTGGCAGAAGCAATAAAATACAGTTTTATGGGTTGCTTGCACAAACGTTTGCTCCATCTGACAGTTGTGGATCTAAATCCTATTGTTCCTGCCTGAAAATTCAGACTTGCATATACAGAATTTCTTTTAAAATTTAGTTCTAAAAATTGTTCTGGGATGAGTTTTCCATGGTATATAAAACTCCTCTAGCTTTCAGTTCAATTAAAGTCCATTGCACAATCTCCCGGTTGTGAGACGGTCCCAGGATTGCCTTTATCAGCTGTATATGATCATACAAGACTGAGAATATAATTACTTTTAGGCATCCACTGTGCTTTTCGTGAATGCCTGATATCCTCTGAGGTTTTCTAGGAGTAGATTACTGGTTGTCTTTTGTGTTGATGATTGTGCCTTTTTACTATACCTTCTGGGGAAAGAGAATTTGATCTGTTTGTAGAGAATGTTGTAATGGGACCTGCTGGTGAAATAATGAAACTGAGGATGATTTTTCTAGAGATTACATATCATCAAAAGGTGATGAAAGTTGTGTACAATGTAGATAACTTGCCTTGGCAATGCACAAAGAATATGGTCACAAACTTATACACAAGTGTCCATCTGTGTCCAAAAATGCGAGATCAACCATGAACTCAAGAGAAATAACCCTCTCAGTAAATCTTCTGTTTCTTCTTAGAAACCATCAGGTAGAGACCTGATGAAACCAGACTGTTCCTCCTAAGTTTCAAGGCTACTCTACAATGTTAAAGAGGTGGAATTTTGAAGTTTTCAGAACTTGTTTGTTTTGGGGTTTTTGTTGTTGTTTGGTTTTGGTTTTTTTTCCTGAATCAGTCCAAAGTGAATACTTTTCAGAAATTCATGTTTCAAAACTTTTATTGTAGAAACACCAGCAAATCTGAAATTGTTCTTTTTCGTAGCTTGTATCTGAATGCTTGAGAAGCCAGTTGCCAATGTGTAAGGTGAGGAGATGCTCCCCATGAGACTTCCTTGTGAGAGGGGCTACCCAAGAGCTCTGTAGCCACCCCAGGATTTCTGATTTGTGCAACAGGTAGGCTGAGACGCCTGGTTTGGACCATAGCTTTGGGGCTTTCTTGATCCCAGCTTTGGAGTCAGGACTTCCAGAGCTGAAAAATTATCTGGGACAGCAAAAGTACTGAAACTTTGTCAGATCCACAAACTCTTGGGAGCTCCCAAGCATTACCAGAACAAAGGACAATGAGTTGTTAGTGTAATCAGAAGTATTTTGGAATGCCAGCTTCCCTTTCAGGGCTTCTTATTCTCCACTGGATTTTTCTTTATGATTTTTCCTTATGACTGAACTAGTGAATCATGTCAAGAGCCTATGCTCTCCAGCACATTTCATGCGGGACTCTGATTTGTTTCTCATTAGTCCTTGGCACAGTTGAATGTGCTGGTGCTTTCATAAATATTTAGTGTCATTGGTGACCTTCACAAACTGGTGTCTTAAATGAGAGACTTGACAGGGAAATGAGCTGGATTTTCTTTTGTCCACTTCCATGTGAAGTGTTTGCAGTGAAAAACCTAGACCTTGCTCACACAGATGGAGAGATACTAACTTAATGTGTGTTAAGTAATTAAGCTGAGAGTGAGAATGAATATGAGTGCTCATTCTTGTTTAAATGTTAGCTAGCTCAGCTTAAAGGTCACTTCTCCCCTCCTGTTTTGCTTAACAAGGTGTTAGAGATACACATGGCTTCTTGAAATGGAAAGTAATGGCTTTCCTCATGTGCAGTTCTAATCTATACTGCCCTCAGAGATCCCAGGTTTGCTTTCTCTTGATTTCTGGCTCTGAAGTGCATTTTAGTACTACAAAGATGAACGAAGAAGCTGCTCACGCTCAAGTAAGGAGCCTTTGAGCATTAATACTGGGGAGCTTTTAAGAGGAGGAGGAGAAGAAGAAACACTGGGTGCCCTCCCTCAGAATGTTCTTCAGTAGGGTTATAAGTATCTCAAAACACATTGCATCTTAGAGCCATGCTCCACACCAGAGTTAGACTGTGGTGAGGAGGATGACAGAGAGAGCTCACTGTGTGTCCTTCTGTGCCTCTCTGGTACTGCTTCTGCTAATTTACCACCTTTCAGGCTGCTATCTCCAGGGTTTATATTTGTCAGAGTATGCCACAATCTACAGCCAGGTATAAGATGTTCTTTTTACACATCCAGACCCAAAAGTTTGTGCCAGAAATGGCAGTACTTATTTTTCTACTTTGGAGTAGCTTTGCAGTTTTACAAAATCCTTTACTTTTTTTTTTTTTTACTTTTTTTTTTTTTCTCTCCAGAAACATTGTGATGTCAAATAGTTTGTATTTGCTCACACAGGATCATTGTTTCACGGGTGACTAAGGTTCTCTTGGCCTCAAACACAGGGTAAAGAAACCTATAATCCTTCATAGGCCTAGGTTGACTTGAAACATTAACTTAGGTGAAGAGTCTTGACACTTTTTAAATGTAATATGGATTAGTCCCAGCCAACTAAATTAGATTCCAGTGAATACATCCAGTCAATAAAATGGAATATGGAGACCTGAGGTATTTCTGCAAAGGCAAGGTACTGGATGTCTGACTCTGTCAGCTATTTCTGTTGGTGAGATGCAGTATAGTTCTGATGAAAAAGCCACTTGACTTTTCTTGTTGTAGATTTCTATTCAGCTGTTGTCTTTGAGAAAAAGGGCTTCACTGCATCTTTAGATACAGTCTCTTTCCCAGGACAGGTAAAAGGTGAACACTTATCATAAGAATATGAACCCTAAGGGATGACATCTTTAATTATAAAGAGGCACGTTCTGATTTGCTTTGTAGGACGTTAGTTTATATAGGATAGGTGCTGGAGCATCCCAAACTGTTATGAACGTAGAGCTGTGAGAAGAAAGGTGTGTCTTTGTTTTGTAAAACAAAGTCTACCATGTAGACTTTCACAGCAAGTAGCTATTTTACTACTGTAGAAACCACAAATAACAAACTGTTTTCTCTTTTGAACAACATCCTTGAGCATACGCTGCTTCAGTATCTTGCTAACATTTATTGTCTTCAAAGGCAACAGCATAACACGGGGAGGCAAGAAGATCCTTTTGACATTTTGTGAATGTTACAGGCGTGTAGTAGCAAGGTGAGGTTTGCAGCATTTCAAAGCCTTTTTTGTTCTTCAGAATCTATTTGTCTCGTGCCTTTGCGCAAAGAGGCAATGTCAAGGGAAAAAATAAGCCTTTAAACATTTTAAAGTGCCCATTTAGGATTCATTTCTCAGAGAACTGAATCCTAAATGTCAGACAGTGTTTGATAGTTCTCTGTAAAATCATCATATGAAGACTTAGCCTCATTTGACATTTTTAAGCACTTAAACCTATCCAAAGAAAGTCAAGTGAATAATTATCTAGATTTCATGTTTTGTAAGTTTATATCTATCTGTAAAAAATGGGAAGTGAAGCACTGTGCCATTGTTGAATGCCTTTATGTAGGATATGCTGAATATTAGTGTATCCAAAATACACACAAACTTCACCTTGACTGCTTTTTATTTTTTTTTTTTAATGTTTTAGGAAACTTCCCATTATTATATCACATCAGTAAAGCTGCTGCTGATCTCAGTAGTGACCAACCAGTCTAAGCAATTTACTGATGTCTTAAACCGTGCTGTCTAGCACTGTTTGTAACCACAGTCAGGGTATGCCTGCAGTGTATGACAAGGCAGAGAGCCACATAGGTAAATTTTCTGTCTCTGCTGGGTTTATGCATCATGGGTGGACTTTTACAGTGTTGCATTTGGGAAAGTAATCTCCAGCTCTGTCTGTGTGAGACTCAGTTCTCCCTCTCTGCACTGTCCTTGCAGGTGTCTGTAGCCAACACAGGGATTTGAACAGGAACTTCAGAGATTAAAAAACAACTACCAACACTCGGTCTGCAGTCCTACCCCACTCCCCCCTCCATCCCCCACCAGTACCCACCTCTGCCAGCTTTATGCAGCTCAAACAGAGAGCCTACATATCCTAGTGTGTGACATTGCGTGTGCTCTGGGCACTGTGTGCGTTAGTTGTACTGTCCTACCAACAGGCTGTGCTGTGTTCAGCAGCTCTGCAGATGAAAGACGTAGCACAAAAAAGTTAGCAAAGGCAGTGGCTTCGTCCAGTCATGTTGCTCAAGGACCTGTGAGGAAGAGGAGATAAATTTTTACTTTTTCCTTTTTTTTTTCCTTTCCTTTCTCATTTTTAAAACAAGCAGTGTAATTGTGAAGGCTCCTGTTTTAGTTGTATTACAGAAGAACTTCATTTGGTGAAAGGATTTCATTTCAGTGTTTTAAATATTCATGTTTTGGTGGCTATGAGTACATGTTGAGATAGGATGACTGGTTAGTGATACTATTGTTTGGTCTAACTCTCTATCAGAGGTCATAGATGCGGAGGGGTTTTGTTTGCTCATTTGGGTTGGAGTTTTGTTTCGTTTTAGTCTGTGGTTGTTAGCATTTTTTTATCAGTGAAATGTCTTCAAGAGACCCAATTCCTATTTCCTACTACGGTGATTAGGAGGAGTAAAAAGATTTGGCAATTGTCATTGTCTTGTGACAGTGGTTTTGTTCCTTGAAGGAAGTCCCTTGCAAATAATATCAACTGTAGGTTGAGCAGACAAGGTCCCTTGATTCTAGCTCAGTAAATCCTCCACGCGAAAAACTTGTGTTGCACTGACTGACAGGGCAGTTTCAGAGAGTAACGAGTGAAGATGGACATCCTCAAGCAATTAATCAGATTTCTTTCAGCAACCCTCTGTCAATACTCAAGGCTTTAGTTTTAGTTATTTCAGGAGCCAGTGAAGGAGGATCATAGCCATGGACTCCCCTTGTGCCAGATCATGTAAAACTTGATGATAGTAAGAGATGCCCAAATTAAAAGAGGCGGACTTCTGAAGTACAGTCAGGGCTTGTATCTTCTAGTACCATGGCTGACAGGTACCTAGTTTGATAATGGCGTGTGGTGTGTTCTCACTTTGCTCAGAATTAATGCTTTTAGGCCAAACTGCTGAGGTGGGAAAGGAAAAGGCATCCCTTAAGATCCAACAACTAGCTGGGAGTTTGGATTTTTTTTTTTGCACCTGTGAAACGTGTCTGGTTTCCTCTCTTAATGGGAATCAACTTGCTTCCAGCTATGTCAGAAGGACATTTGTAAATGGCTTCTGCTGGTGCAGAATTGGGCTATAGATCAGGTACAAGAAGAAAAGATGCAAGCTAAATGTAATCATAAGCTAAAATTCTTGCTACTTGGTGCTCTTCATTTCAGAATGCTTTTGCACATACTCAGTTCTTCTGGCTTTCCATTCAGTATCCCTCCTTGTACATGCAATAGTCCTGCCACTCTGCTGGCATGAGTGGAGAAAGAGCTCAAACTTTTGCCTGGCTATGGGCTTGTTTGGATCTTTATTTTCAGTCTTTTAAAGTGGACAGCTGACCTTGGAGCCTTGGAGGGAGTAACAGATCTGAAGTAGTGGTGCAGTAACTCACCCAGTTCTGCCAGGCAGCTGCCTTCATTAGAAAAGCTGACAGATCTTACTGCTGGGATTCAGGATCAGTCTCTGAAAGCTCCTATCTGGAGGCAGTGCATGAGGGATGCACATGGTCTTTGCTTTGCACCCAACCAGGGCTTCAAGCAAACAAGACAATTTGTGCTTCTTGGTTTTCCTACCTGCTGCAAATACCCTGCTGTTTAATTTTGTATACACACATGCACATGTATGTATATGCTCAGAAAGGAAGAGAGAATGAAAAATCTTCAGAGGGTGGTAGTGAAGAGTAAGAATAGTGAGAATGCCAAATATCATCTTTGGTACACACTCATTTAAAACACAGGTTATACAGTACAGCTTTATATACTTGTGCTTATGCATGCTTGTGTGTGTGTGCATACTTATATTTTTATCTATATATGTTGCTTCACTCACTTCAACTTAAGATGTGATGTTGAAAAAATTATGGCTGGAAATGGCAGAGGAAATGGAAACATCAAGAGGAAAAAGATAGCAGATACAAAAGCTACCAGAAGTTCTCAGGAGACATGGAAAGCACAGACAGCTTAGTGGAAGGGGAAGGTAGCTCTCTTTCACTACTCAGCACCTGATCTGGCCTCATAGCCTATCTGTTGCTAGCAGTAATATAGAAATCTGTCAGAAACACTGGGAAATCAAATTTCATGCATTTGTGCTCATCTGTATCCCCCAATCCTATTTAAATCAATTTGAAGACAGAAGTTAGCTCTGAGAAGAAAGAGGTGGTAGAGCCAAATCTGGTTAGGTGGTTTGTAGTGGGATAAAGCATGATTATGTTATTAAACTTCTTTTGTTGTTGTTGGAATTCAGAGCCAGGTGAACAGACAGATGTTCATGAATGTAGTTACCTCTGTTTACATAAGTGGATTTCACCCTGCACGTTCTGGGTGTGTGCCTATGATGAGTTAACTGCATTGCATTGGAATGGCACACTGAAAGGAGAATGGGGTATGTTTCAAGTCAGTATGGTGCTGTGATCAGTTTCTATTCTCTCCAAATGAAAAAAGGCTTTCACAAAGTGTGCAAGAGTTCATTTATTAAGGCTTTAATCTTCTCAAGAAAGAGACTTTCAGTGTATGAGCAGAAAAGCAATACCAAATATTCTCCCTTTTCCAAGATATAAACCTTTACATCCTGAATGTTTTTCAGCTGTCACAGTACTTTGGTTCTTTCTTCCTCTTTACATCTAGCAGCTGAGCCTTCAACTTAACATTGCAATATCACAGTAAAAATGTTTCACTTTATACACTGAAGGTTTTATGAACTTTATGGCTAGCTGAAGCCAATAGAGTGAGTCAGAGAGTATAAAGTGTGCAACTACCTCCAAGGATCAGAGAACACACCAGATGTCTTATCAGATGTTTAATAACATAAGTTTGATTTCACTCATGAAAGAGTCTGGACAAGAACCTAGTTTCTTCTACTGAACCTGAAGCTGACCTGACAATCCCTGCACATCGGATCGTGGTATGGGATGAGCGCTTTGCTAATGTCGGTGCCTGAAGACTCAGCAAGAGAGGAAACTTCAAGATAGTTTGCAGCTTGGAAATCAGTCTTTAGCTGGACTCCTTTAAGCTTAAGGCTATGCTAGGAGGCATGTTCCTTCTGCAGCTCACTGTGGTAGTATCTCCCTGTCCCTGGACCACTGATGCCAAGTGTAGACAGAACTGCAAAGAACCTGTTACACTGAGCAGTGAATGAAAGCTGTTACAGCAAAGGTTTATGCAGGGTAGATGCCAGAGAGGCAAGTCTCCAACTTGTGCTAATAGACAGACATAAGTGATCTGTATTTTGTGTGACTTCCTAAAACAGATGATTAAGTGTTTGTGCAATGAAGAGTCATTCCTGAGAGATTTGTTCAGAAAAGGGGAAAGAATGTTTTCCAGTTGAACATACCTTTTAAATGAGAACCATTATCTTTGCAGATTTCAGTTATCTCCTTTATGAGTCTAGCTCTATAACCATTCTTTTCAGGGAATGTACCATACACAGTGAATGAGCGTATATCTAAAAGGTGAACCACAATCCAATAAAAAAACAACAAACAAAAAACAACCCACCACCACCACCAACAAAGAATTGCAGTATCAGTGGATTTAATATAGTAGCAAGAAGAGGAAGCAATCTCTTGAAAGTTGAGGGTTGGATAGAAGTGCGTTAAAATAACTGTAATGAGCTGGATCCATTGCTGCTGTTAAAAGAATGAAAATATTTCAAAGTTAGGTTCCGCAGACAAAATGTTCTTCAAAGTGAATTAGCCCTAAAGGAAAGGAAGAAGCTTCCAAAGTTTGCAAAGAAGTGTGAGAGAAAAGTATTTCTCCCAATTTGGAATGTAGTTGAAAAGGAATGAACCTTATCATCAAAGGATAAAGAGCAAGTTAAAAACCACCTTCAGTCCTTGTCTGCTGCAGATGACCCCAATTGACTTTGAGACAGTAACAAAAGCTTAATCTTGTTTGCAGCATATTGAGAGATGGCTGGGAGAGATTCACTGTGAAAGGATAGTCTCCGAGCTGAGCTCAGAACTACAGATGAAAGGTAAATTGTTTTAAAAGTTCCAAATACCATTACGTTTTCCCTTGTAACTTTGCTTAAACCTTTTAAATTCTTGTCTGCCCTACAAAGGCACAAAACAAATGTAATCACTTTTGCACCCCAAGGAAAATTTCAGGGGTCCCACTGTGTAGATGTGTGTGGATGAGGGAAGGATTGAAGATTTCAGCCAGTGAGAGTAAGACTTTTATCACTGATATAATGAAAATAAAAAGTTTAAAACTAGAAACAGCTACAGACAATGGGTCTTTACTGTCATTAACAAGGGAATTGCTAGGTAGTCCAGCATCCAAGCTCATTTCTAGAACAGATATTCCTAGGCAAAGAAAATTTTGAGGCAAATTTTGTCAGCCCCAAGGGAGCAAAGAGTGAGATTTCCTCACCCAAGGAAGTGGTTGTTGGAAGCTATTGTCAGTTGTCCTTCTGAGGGGGAAAGAGAAAAGTTAGCTGTGGTGGCTTAGTAGTGTTGGTGCTCAGGGTGAGTTTTGTGTTCTTCAAGTAATAAAAACGTGCTTAATGGAAAAAAAAAAAAATCCTCTCTCTTCTATTGACCTTAAATTGCAGCCTTGCAGTTGGGAAGGTAGACAGCATGGAGTTAAACAAGCCTGGCCAAAACCTGGCAGACTTGTACTGATGTTAGCCCATGGTAAAATACTGCTCGTAGCCAACCTTTGTAACCGATCTTTCAGCAGTGTTCTGCAGGCTGTGGTATTGACCAGCTAAGTGAGGTCAGGCTTTATGTGTGGAGAGTGTGGAAGGGGAAGGAATTGGGGCAATGAACACTCAGCAGAGAGTCATTGCTCTGTCTGATCTGGGATATTCAGTATGTGGTAGATTCACAGGTAGCCTAGCAATCTCCATGCTGTGTTGCACTGTGCAGGAAAAACTCCTTTTGTGCCTCAGGATGTTTCCGCTTGCACTCGGTGTCACTTGTTCCTGTATATGCCACATCTCTCTTTGGGGGGGGTGGGGGAAATCTAACCATCCTAGTGGATGCCTACTTTTAGAGTTCCTATTTAGCATACTACTAACATACCCTGCAATAAGGCATAATTACTTTCCCTTAAACTCTTCTTGCAACTTGCCCCTCTTTTCTCTTCAGAGGTGTTTTATTTATCAGAGCATGGATTTATACATCTGAGATCAGAGTACTTCATGCTTTGCTTTTACACAGATCCTTAGCAATTAGAAATTATATGAAAGGCAAATATAATTGAATTCTTGTCCTTGCAGTCTACTAGCTTTGTGGTTTACCTTTTGATTCAGAGCTCTTATATTTTATCTGTTCCTTTTACAGCTTTTTAATTTTTCTCTTAGAATTTGTTACTTCTTTTGGAAAGGCAGTTCCCCTACCTAATGTTGCTGCCCCTCCCCAAATGCACCTTCCTTTTTTATTGTCTATTTTAGGATTAGTTTATGGCAGGAGTGATTTAAATCTTTTAAGCTAAATAGCCAAAATTCAGTTTTGGATAGAGCAGAACAGTTTTCCCAAGCACTCTTGTCCAGGATTTCAAGCACTAAGCCCATGGCAGCACTCTCATTCCTCTAGCAGGCAACTATGTTCCCACTGTCTGCTCCTCCAGCGCTGCTGTGTGCTCGCCTCTGCCCTTGCCCCAGAGCAGTGCTGGGCACTGGCCCATCAAGGCAATGTAGAGGAAGATGAGGAATTGCCTGACTTCATTTCTTTCCCCTTTGCAGCAGGGAGGAAGAGGAAAGATAAGGCTAAAGGTGGAGACAGACACATGGTTGAATGAGATGGGCCCACTGATTGCCTGAGCCCCTTGGGAACTGCTGAGATTTAGGAGGCATGTGTGTTTGCACACACCTCTGCCTCTCCTTTCCACATGCACACATGTGTGGAAGTGTACACAGATAATCATTGTCCCTTTCAGCATAGTTTTTCTGTCACAAAGCTTAACTTGGAGCCCACTGAGGACTCCACTGAAAAAAGTGACCTCCGCTAAAGTGGATTAGATATTTTACTGCTGTTCCTCACACAAATGCCCCATTTCACTTTTACTTCAGATTGCAGAACAGCCATGCTATCACTGTGGGACGCTAGTCACATCCATTCTCTGGATAGTATTTCAGCATGATTTGTCTTTGCATAGCATTGCAGCTTCTACTTGTTATCTTTTAAAGGCAAAGAGAGAATTAATATCTGTCTGTAGAAAACTGCCAGAACCTCTGTCAATATTTTATACTGCTTTACATTTTTAAATGGTACTTTTTGGTGAATGCAGGACTATTTATTGTGTTGATTTAAACACAGCAAGCAACATCTCTGTTGTTTAGATCTCACTATTCTCTTTTCCATTTAATGCTTATTACAGAACAAGCCTTTTTCTATACATTTCATATCTGAGCTAGTTCCCCACTGAAATCATCTAATACCTTCACTTCTGCGGAAACAGCCAAACCCTTCAGAAATTACATGTTCTGATTTGTACAGTGGTTAGGTATGGCTAGACTTAAAACATTCATGAAAACAAGTTGAGGTTCCAGAGTGCTGATAATTTATTATGTGTTTTTCCTCTCTTGTTCTTTCCTTTGATTTTTAGAACTAAAATTATGATTGTGTAAATACAGCTCTTGGAAAGTTGCAATATATAAACTGTTTAACTTTGTGAGTATGATCAGTGAAACATTTAATTTCAGATATGGAATTTCCTCGTCTTCCCCTTTGTCTATAATCACTACAAATAATATCCCCCCCTTATCTACTTCCCTGTTGTATGACCACCTCACTCCCTCCAAGCTCCTGCGGGCAGGAGGCACTGTCGCCGTTTCCTTCTCCTTGCTTCCCTGTGCCACTTTCCCCTGTGGTTTCTGTGTCTTCCTTCCAATTTTGCTCCAACAAATTATTTCTTCATTCACACACACGTGCATGCACACACTTTGTGTTTTGGACATGCTGCCACTGCCATCCATTCACACACTTCTCATTTTGGGTGCTACTTACCTGAGAAATACTGCAGTAGCATGAGACTGAGTGTAGAGCAGTATGGAGAAGTAGGATTTGGTGAGGAAAGGAAAGACAATGTCTTAAGCATATAGAGGCCTCAGATTGCTGTTCCTTTTTCAGAACATGAACTTTGTGGATTGTTATGACTAGCAGCATCCTATTAGAAAGACTAACTTTAAATCTCTGACATTTCAGTGGTTCAAAAATTGCACATCTAGAAAACATTGCCTTCTGACATTTCAAAGTACATTTGGAGCTCGAACTCCAAGCTAACCATGCTTTTGTTTGAGTACTTTAAAATTCTGTGGTGTGTTTCTGTGCAATAACACTTTGTTCTTGTAGGAACGTATGATTAAAAGAAGTCTTACATTTTCACTAGAAATAAACCTTATTCTTTTTTTCTTTTTTACAGAAACACCTACAAATTTAGATTACCAAAGGGAAAATAAATTTAAATTAGCAAAGGAGAAAAGAAATTGCTAAGTCATCATGCTACTAGAATCTAAAATTTTTATTTATTTTTTAACCAAAAGGCTTCAATTTTTTTTGGTGTTTGCTAATGCAAAATGGCCCATCAAAGGACCAGCAGATCAGTAATGAACTTGTTAAACCTAAATTGCATGACATGTCCTTTCCATTTCATATTCAGTTAAGTTTGAGGTCCTCAGAAGGTTTTCTAGAAAACCCTCTGGGCAGCTGACTAAATTAAAGGAGGGAATTACTCACAGGCTTAGAGGAGAAGTAGGGACATCAGCAATGAAGGATAAGTGTTAAGCTGTCTCTCTCTGCATAATAATTTTATTGCCAGGCTTGATGTATCGTAACGTTGGAGATGAATTACTCAAAGTAATACAGTGCATCATTAAACACATTATGTTGTAAATAACTAAGATGCATAATGTTAAAACTTTGTGTAGAATGTAGTTACTGTACTCCATGGAGAATCAATGGCCACTCCAGCAATGTAAGTAAACATTAAAAACAGCTTTTCATGAACATACACAGTTGGCAGCTGTTTTATGAATGTATTTTATAGGCTGGTTTTGGTTTTGCTCAGATGAGATGGTGTGAATAACATGCAGAAATTAATTTTCCAAAATTGTCTGCCTTGAATATTTGCTCTCTGTTTGTGTAATGAGGAACACTTCCTGCTTCAATCAGCAGCAGCAGAATGCAGAGATCCATGATGGTGTTAAATGCACGGTGCTTGACAGGACTGAGCACACTTTGCAGCCTGCACCCTACAGCTCTCTCTTGGTAGTTTAAAGCATAAGGTAGGCTTATTCCTGCAATTAAAAAATAGTCATATCCTGCACTTACAGTGGTGGTAAAGTATGAACACAGGTGGGGAATGAATCCCTTATGATTTTTATTCTGCTCTGAAGAACTGGGAGCTCAAGAAATGAAATCTGCAGAAAACTGTCAAGATTGTCCAGTTGAACCAAACAACGTGATAAAATTTAAATACTAATTTAACAAGTAGTCCTACTCAAATCTTCAGTCAGAATTATGCTGGGAATTTGTATGACTGCATTACATATAGACCTTCTCTAGAAATACTTATAAAAGGCACCTCACACATATATCAGCAGATTTGTCAAAGTTTAATTCTGGCTTTCCAATTACTTTTGATGAGGCAGATGTTTCACTTGCAGTTTCTATAGTGGATCTGTTAGATAAGTCTTTCAAAGAGTTTAAAAACAGAAAGGCAAGTAAAGCCAATATGCTGACCAGTACCTCAACTAAGCATTTTTTCTTGCAAGCACTTGTTGAGTGTCAGGGAAGTGTCTAGAGGAAGCAGAAGGTAGTGCAAGTAGTTCATCCATGAACACTACTCTGATGTTTCCTGTTTGAAGGAAGTTGTGTGGGTGTAGCTCACAAGCTTGCACATGAGGCTGAAGAGTGCCTTTAGAGTACCATAAAACCTTGAACAACCCACCAATACATTGGGAAAGTGAAGAATTCACAAGCAGTGTTTTCTGGCTTTCAGGAGAGTTACTCTAGATCCCATGCTGATGTCAGATCAGAACCAGCCCCCTTATATGACTTGCAGCAGGATGTCCTCTTTTCAAGGCATTGTACTTGGGGAAGTTGATCGTAATAGTCTTCTCCAACAAAACTATTCTATGGCAGCCCGTCAGTGCTTGGGCAACAGATTTTCAGGACACACTGGAAGGCTTTCCTCATCTGCTTCCCATTTGATTCAGTTGTTTTGTTGTAATTATGTTTTTTTTTTCCCAGCATTGTTTGCAAGATTTACATTACTGTCTTTCATATAGAGCAGGTGTTGTAGAGATTAATCAGATAAATAAATGATACGCTTAGTGTTCATTCTTATGCACATTTCCATTAAAATGAATAATTTTAATAAGCACCTGGCAGGCATGTTTCAGTGTTTGGGTAATGTGCCAGAAGTACAATGTTCTGGTAGAGAATAGTTTATTTCAAGCCCAGGTGATTAATTTTTTTTTTTCACTCTTTGAAAGAATTAACTGCTGCCCTGCCATTTGCCATTTAAAAGCATCTGAAAAACAGACTTTAAATGTGGTTTTGCATAAGTTCCTCTACAAACTTTCCCATAATAATTTGAGGACCTTGCAGTTGTCCATTAAAAGAACAAAGCTCAGAGCTGTCATGGGAGATTCAACCTCTCTTGCATCCAGTTCACTTCAGGAGAAGGAAGTGCACAGTATGGATTTTGCCTGAGTTTAGATAAATAATTGTGTGTTTTACTGGGAGATATTTTCACAAGAGTGTCCATCTGTGCTGCCAAAGCACAGTGGAAGGAGTACTTTGACCTTGGGTTGTTAGGGGTTGAGTTTATGGTCAGCTGATTGCATCACCTGGCTTCTTCAAATGATCTAATTGAAGGTGAGCTGCAGACAGTCCTGAGTTGCATATACAGTTGAGAATTTGCACTTTTTGAGGCTTCAGTATTAAGTCCTCTATTTTTTCTTCTGTCTGCGAATAGATGATTAACATAGAGTTGTATTTTGGTTGATAAATATTTATTTAAGAAAGAACATCTGTTGTGAACATCCCCGTAATAAAAAATATTCTTGTAGCCTCTCTTCGGTACTTAATGCCCACACTGCCATGAGTAGTTTCTCTCTTCTCCCATTGATACTAATTTTATTTCACATGGCTAAAGAAATGAGGATTGACATTGATGGTTCTTCATATAATCACTCTGTGATTACCAAAACTCTGAAGGAGGGATAGCAGCTCCTGTCAATGTACTTTATAGCTTTATTTCATAGCATATAATACCATAACCTTGATATTAATATTCAGCTAGTGCTTTGTAGCACCCAACCTTTCAAGTTGCTCACAACAGCATTCCTTTGATTTCATTTAACAAAGACAAACATATCTTTCATTAGCCTTTGAGGTACATGGCTTGTGCACTGTTTTTCTTAAATTATTGGATTTTGTGACTTTCTTGTCCTTTTATCTTTCATTTTGATTGTTATTGACACAAAGATAGAGTTTATTAAGAAAAGTTTCTTCTTGTGAGCCCTGTGCTTACTCTAGAGCAAGGAAGAAGTAGTTTTTCTAATATTTGACGTTCTGAGGTCGTTTGGGAGACATTTGATTCTGAATGTGCGTGTATGTCCATGCATACGTGAACACTCAGTTTTAACTGACTTATTAATGAAAATAATCAATTTATCCTGAACTTAGAAATAAACTTTTTTTTTTTTAAAAAAAGGTAAAAAAGCCTCTTATATTTGTCAGAGATGTGAATCTCTTCATGATTATTTCCTTTTGCTACAGTTAATGTTAATTAGATGTTTCATATAGGTATTTTTGGTAATATTATGCATTTTACAGAAGTTACCTAGGGTCCTGCTTTCACTCTGAGTTCTGAAGTGCAGCAGACTGTGTGTGTTTCTCCTCCTTTGTTCCCATCCAAAGGGGTAATAGGCAATATGGTCACTGGAGAGAGAAAGGCAACAATGCAGTTATGTGTGGGAAGGAATTACTCCTAAAAGGGTATCTTCATGTCTCTTCCCACCTCTTGCTTGCCTTCCCTGTTGGGATGGGGACTCCTTCAGGAAGAGGCTGCTGCCTGCCAGATGTGTGGATGTCACCTTGTGCAGCCTCATTCTTCATAGCTCCTGGGTACAAATTGAATCTTAATACAACAAAACTTCACTGCTATTTTTTAAAGTGTTTTATGAAAATGGGAAGATATCAAAAGAGACTGTTCAATTCAGTGTTCACATCAGAGCTGCTATCTGAAACCATAAAAAAAAAAAAATTCTGTTTCAGATCACAGAATCATAGAATGGTTTGGTTTGGAAGGAACCTTTAAAGCTCATCTAGTCCAAACCCCCTGCAATGAGCATGGGCATCCTCAACTAGATCAGGTTGCGCAGAGCCTGACCTTGAACGTTTTCAGGGATGGAGCTTCTACCATCTCTCTGGGAAACATGTTCCAGTGTTTCACCACCTTCACTGTAAAAAACTTTTTCCTTACATGTAGTCTAAATTTTCTTGTAATTTAAAACCACTACCCCTTGTCTTATCACTAGAGTTGCTCAAGTTGTTTTATGATGTGGTTAGAGAATTAGTCTTTTGACAGGGAGGGTAACTAAGTAGGGAGGCTAACTAAGTATTGGAAAAAATTGTCATGGGAAATTAAGTCTTTAAATCAAGACTTGATATCTGAGTAAAAGATACATTAATTTTCCATCATTAGCTAGGATGCTGGTTTAGAAATTTGGAAAGAATGTGTTGTGGACTAAAGAAGTGGCAAGTCAGGCATAGGCAGCCATAGTGCCTCCATCAATATGCTTGGATAAAGCTGGTAGTGGTTTGTGGAAGAGACTTATCTGAGATTTCCACAGCTTGCACTTCCCATTGCATTTTGGCCATAAATCCAAAGCTGTCCAATGAAATTCAGAAGCCCCAGGAGACATGTGACATCCATTTCATAATACTTCTTTAGTTCCTTTTGTGCAGATGCAGCCTTTAGTGCAGTATTTTGTTCCAAATAGATCTCAATGACGTGCTCTTTTCTGTAGTGCTTTGTGAATTTGGGATGAGTTTGGGGTTGGTTTTATTTCATTTAGTCATGACCCTGGCAGGGGAGAAGGCTATTCCTGTAGGTCTCTGTAGCCAAGAGTGTTATGTAAAATACAACCAGTTGATAATATTAACGTTTGGAGAATCTAGCTGCAGGAGGTCACTGAATATATAAAACTGTTTTTCAACCCAGTTTGGTAACTTAACCTTTAATACACAGAGCCAAAGACCTATGGGTCAGCCTGAGAGGGGAGTTGCATGTTTCTGTCAGTTCAGATGCTTTTATTCATACAAGCTGGAGTGTCTTTCGGTATGTTTCAATTGCATAACTGGAAGTGTTTGCAAATAGGCGTGCTGTTGGAGTCATCAGCTAATGAGGTGGAAATAAATTCTAACCAAATTTTTATGTATTAATTTGTTTTCTGCTTGCAGCTAAATGCTTTACATCTATTCCTGATTATTTATAAAACCTACCCATGTCTTAAGCAGCTCAATGAAGAGTAAAGTGCTGTAGAGGCATAGGCTATCAAACTGATTATATAAATTGGCAGAGGATATATCATATCATGACATGGTCATTATGGGATATGGAGCTTGACTTTATTCTCATAAAATTCATAAATATCCATGGATTTTCTGAAGGCTAGGATTAGGGGCTGCAATGTGACTTAGACCTGTGGGATCTCAGAGCTTTTTGGGTAGTGTTAATAAAGCACAAATCTTCAGGGAGAGTGTTGGAATGCACTGGAACACTTTCCTTAATGGTGACAATTGCGAACATTACAAGATACGGAAAGCCTCATGTCATGCAAAAGTCATTCTTGTTAAAAGCAGCTCTTATTGCTAAACATAATGTGGAAGTGGAAATCTGTGTGTGGATTAGACAGCTGATTGGTACAATGCGATGAATCCACTGGAGAGTTTTGAGAGGATTTCATGCTGTTTGCAGAATATGAAGGGTACTTGATGAAATTTGTCTCCGATTTCCATAGTTTGTACAATTATTGGTATGTTAAGCACAGTGCTCTTTCTCTAGTGCAACATAATCTGGTTTTTTAAAGATTTAGTTGCAGACACTTGTATCTCTTACATATCACTTCCTTTCCTTTCTTGCCTGGCAAAGTTAATTTATTTGAACTAGAGTGAATATACCACAGATTATTCCTCTAGTACATGATTATTGCTATTTTAAAGGAAAACATAATTTTCCTTGCACCCTTACAAAAATACTTCAGAATAAAATAAGATGAAAGATAGAAAGCACCTCCCAGCCACGCAGTGACAAGCATTAATTTTTTTAGCTGCAGCCAGCCTCTGTAAGGTATATGGACACTATTGATGCCACTTCCAAACTGTATCAGAGGTCAGCTTGGTAACCCATCTTCCAATAATATGTTTTAGTTACAAAACCTTTCACCCTACCAGATACTCTTCAGGCTCAACCAAAGATAATCAAACATCTTGTCATCTTCTGATATACCAGGCTTTCAACCTGGATATGGCTACATCCTGTACCAGCTATGTGTTGGTGGCATATCCTTTAGAACAGAAGTTTGCCAACACTGAAGGAGTTTATAGGTTACAGAGCCCTTATTTGAGGCAGTGAGTAACCTCTGAGAAATGAGTTTTCATTGAAACTGGGGAATGCAGAACAAGTGATATTCTATACACTACAATGTCATGTTCGGTATATAAAGGAGAGTTGGCCAGAAAGCGGGACTTTTGGTCTTCTGGGATTTTGGTTTTGAGATCTCTCTCTTCCTCTGGGATTACCAGCCAGGAACGAGCTGGGCCTTGGTCAGTGGGTGGTGAACAATTGCATTGTGCATCACTCATTTGTATATTTATTATTAGTAGTATTAGTACGATTATTATTTCATAGAATCATAGAATGGTATAGGCTGGAAGGGACCTTAAGGATCACCTAGTTCCAGCCCTGCTGCCATGAGCAAGGACACCTTCCACTAGATCAGGTTGCTCAGAGTCTTGTCCAACCTGACCTTGAACACTTCCAGGGAAGGGGCATCCACAACTTCTCTTGGCAACCCGTTCCAGTGTCTGACCACCCTCACAGTGAAGAATTTCTTCCTAATATCTAAACTAAATCTACTCTTGTCCAGCTTATTCTATCTATTTCATTTCATTTAGAGTATTAAATTGTTTTTATCTCAAACTATGAATGTCCTTACCCTTACTCCTCCAATTCTTTCCCTGTTCCCTGGAGGGAGGGAAGGGTGAGCGAGCAGCTGTGTGGTTTTTGGTAGCCTGCCGGGTTAAACCACAACACTTCATTAGTTATTTTATTTTAAATTGCTTTTGTTGTTTCCATAATGCTCCAGTCACTCAATCTTAGATGCAGTAACTATTTAAAAGCCTGAACCTTGAATTTGCAGTGTCTTATAAGCCAGAGACTTACAGGGATTTCACAGGGAAACAACCTCACTGTAGTTACAACTAAATTGATTAGATAAGAATGGGCTTATGGGCAATAGTATTGTGGCAAACTGCTTGCTGAGTCACCCTGTGGTCTCCTTATAAAGGAGACATGAAAAGCATGCTCTAAAGGTTAATAAAAATTGCAGTGAGAACATTGCAAGCACAGAACAAATGACTTCGTAAACAGGTTTATAGCTTAACTGAAATTTCCAGGCCATATAATCCTCACTTAGCAAACCTTTTTTGAACTTGTAGATGTGTTTCAGTGTGCAAACATCTTGGGTAGAGTACCATGGCATAAAATTGTATTTTCTTCTGAAGCTGCTCATCCTACAAATCATTTTAGTACCAAAATGAGCAGTCTCCATCAATCTTACTATCCTTTTTCACAGCATAATTTACTTTCACTATTCACTTTTCATTTACAAGTCCCCAGGTTTGCTCAGTTCCTCTGGCTTTTCTGGTGCTGATGAGATGTACCACAAGGGAAAAGGTAGAAATGAGTTTGTGAAAACTGAATTTAAGGAAATTATACTGTGCAGTGTGGGAAAATGCAGGTAATTTGACACTATAATTGCATGGTTTGTGTCTTATATGAGCATCTCTCATGCTATCAGCCAGCAGTGTAACCTGTTGAATCATCTCAGCAGCTATGGAGTCAGCAGAACACAGGGGAAAATCTAAACCTTTCTGTAGAGCTTGAGTCCTGTCTCCCTTTTTGATTATATTAACTAGAGAAAAGGAAAAAATGGTCAATTTATAATTCTGTGACTTTGAGCAGTTTATAACTGGTAAGTCAGAGAAGCTATTTGGAGTGGAGCAGAGGATGCAAAGAAGTAAGAATACAACTAGCAATATTTTGATAACTAACAGTGTTATAGATGTGGCAAGGCATTGATGGGTATTATAGCGCTGGACTACAGAGTCAAAGAATGGGATTTATTAGCATGATATAGCAAGAAATAGCAAGAATTGGAGCATGGAGAGCACAGGTGAGGAACTTGAGGAAAGAGAGCCATGGAGTAGTCAACACAGAGGACTTGTTGGTGTGAGGGGGAAATGAAAAAGATTGTTCTCTGAGCCCGAGCTGGTCAGAGGGCTTGAGGGGTGTGTAGTGAGGAAGATAGAACGTGAGGCTGTGGGTTGGAAGTTTAGAGGCAGGTTTAGATCTAAGGGAGGTGAAAAAATCACAAGTTGTGCAAGGAAGATGAAACAGATGGCTGGGGAGAAAAAATATGATGACTGGAAAAGGGCACGGAAGAGTAGCTGCTGAAGGAAGTTACGTACTGGTGCTTTTCCTGGCTTTGAGTGAATTTGGCTTGGAAATAGTAGAACTCTGCCAACCACACTTCTCGGATCATCTTTTCCATAGGAAGCACAAAGCAAAAGTGTGTGACAAAGCTGTATCTTTTGTATCATTACTTAAAAGTGAGTATCTTTAAAACACAAACAGACAAAAACCCTCAAAAAAAACCCCAAACATATGCCCAAACTTTTAGGTAAAAATCAGTGGCTGTCTTCTTAAGGCAAAGAAATAAAATCTAGTAGTGGTCTCTTCAGGGAAAATATGCCTCTTATAAATGCAGAGAAGAGACTTGGCTTGTCACAAAATGTCTGAGTTTTGGTGATTGTGGGTTTTTGTTTTGTTTAGAATCTTGCTGACCCATAAATGGTCAAGTCCAAGCATCTAACTCAACAGGATCATGAGAACTAAATTTCACTCAATGCGTGTCTCGTACAAAGACATCCAGCATTTTCAATGCCCTTTCTCTAACAGAGGCTCATAGTTTCTTGCTTCCTCAAAGTAAGAGTACGATCATTCAAGGAAGGAGTATCTAGTATCTACTGAAGGAAGGAGTTTATTAGTGTTATGAAATCTCTGGGGTAGTTGAAATGCTTTGATGTGGCTAATCAGCTGTCACAGTTTCCTCCAATTCATTTGTCTTATATGATCTTTCAAATTATTAATGGTAATTATGTAAATATCTTCACTTGTTTATAATGCAGTTACACTACCCTGATGGAGAGATGCTCTACCATGTGCAAGAACAAAGTATTTCATTTGCTTCTAGTTCTTTTATTGTTACAATGCACATAGATAAGATGCTGTTTTCATAGCTTTCAGATGAATTTGCTCTCCAATTCATGCTCTCATCAGTATAAAGCTGCTCGTAGTAAAAAACAATCATTAGATTTGGCTGCCCATGTTATCATTTGCAGAGGATCATGGTAATGCTATCACATGTCTACTTCAGTAATTCTTTGTCACAGGATCAGATGCATTAGTTATCAATAGCAATGTCAAATCAGTTACTTGATTTCAGTTAAGAGGGGCAAATGACCTCTAGATCTTGCTGATTTGAAAAAGGCTTGATTGCTAGACTGAAGCTTTGGTTACTGCTGGGGCTCTTTTATTCATCTGCAGAATCTCTTTCCAAACCCCAGTTTATGGCATGTATGATAAACAAAGTCCTAATGAGTACTTCTCAGTGATGATTAGACATCTGATAAATTAAAAATTAAACTTTAATATTTTCAGTAAAGTATATTTGACAAAGATTCTCTAATTGTTGTTTTGAATGTTTTGTTTCTAAATCCCTAATTTTGACAGGAATATGATTAGGTAAAGCAAATTCAGACTTCGCTGCCAATGTTTCTGTTAGTATTTTGTGCCGAGTATGAATCAGTGAAATAAGCTCATAACTGTTGCCATTCTCTATATCTGTTCCTGGCTTCCAAATAAAGAGATCTAATAACATTCCTAAGAGGTCCTGGCAAATTATCATTCACAGAGACAGTACTGTGTAGTGTAGTGCATAGAAGATTTAAGCCAAATTATTTTTACTTTAACCTGAGTTAATGTTGGTCACTGTAGCCTAAGTTAATACAATTAAATTATAACAGGCTCATTAAGAAATGCCAGTGTTTTACCAGTCTAAGCGTAAGTTACTGCTAAGGCTTTCACTATATCAACTGACCTTTCAAAAATTCCCTTTTATATAGCGTTTGGGAAAGCCCTCTAGTAGAAATACTGTCCATCAGGATACTGCAAGGAAGATTAATTACTACACAGCACAGCTATGTTAACTGTAGACATTAATTATTAATAGACAAAACAATCATCCCGACTTCCTGTATTTTTGGGGTTTTTTAATATAATGATGAATTCCACCCTCACCATGTGATGAATAACCACTAGCTGAATACTCAGTTTCTGCTTTTAGAGTATTATACCTTTGAAGCCGAAGTATCCTTTGTTGACTTCATCAGAGAAGGTCAATTAACAGTACAAAAGCACTTTTGTGAAGACTAGCAACAAGAAATCCTGGAGAGGTAAAGATACACTCACACACATCGCAGTAAAACTCATCGTAAGCATGTATCGACACATCAATTGGCTTGTGTAATGCCACTGTCCCTTTGGCTTCAATACTCAGCCAGTACCTGGGACTTTGG
The DNA here is from genome assembly GCA_907165065.1 of Caprimulgus europaeus. The sequence continues at coordinate 69,776,294 of OU015525.1, forward strand.
AAGATTGTTTCCCTCAGAGAAATTGTGAGTGCAAGCTAGTTGTCAATTTGATAGGCATACTTTTTTGTTTTCTTAATAAGTGTTTAATTTTTTTTTCCACTAGGACACAGAAGGGAACAGTAGTAGGCAGTCTGCAAGGCCCACAGATCTTACATTTCTACAGTGAGTGTCTCAGTGCTGTCTGAGCATCATGATGGTTTTTCATGGCGCCCTGGTAACTTAGTTTCTGACACACGTGCAGGCTATAACAAACTCTCACATCTTGCAATTAGGCTCCTTATTTCTCACCTGGATCTACCATGCGGTAGGTACATGCCATGGAGTGTGGGAGGTAGCCCCCTTTTCTCCAAGTCACTCAAGGGTATGCGTTTTAGCAGTGTTTGGGTTCTTGTTTAGTTTAAGTTCTGAGGATGAGGATCATTTAATCTAACTACACCTAAGCTGGTCACTGGGACTGCCTTTTTAAAATCTGTGAAAAGAAGTGCTTGCTTCTCTCCATTGACTGCAAAGACAGATTTTACAGTTACATCAGTAGCTGTCAACCGTGTAGAACTCTAAAATCAGCTGTTCTAGTCTCATTTCTACAGTACTACAAAGGTGTCTGATTGTTTTTGGCTTAGAGTCACTAGGTGGCAGGCATTGCCACTCTCTGACATAACTGTGAACGCTAAAATTATGCTATTTTAGTCGCTTTCCTCACTGCTTTTCAGCAGTGATGGTTTTGAGATTTCAGTAACATCCCCAATCCCATGGAGCTCTCTGCCTCTAGCAGTGGGTCAAGCTTCATGCCAGCTGGCTTCAGTCCTTTCTGATACTGGTTTCTAGAAGTGTCTGAATGCTTCTGCCTTCTTGCCTCTCTCAATCTCTAATAAATTAATGATTTGTCTTTCTATAGATCTCTGAGATACCAGGAGAAGGATGTGGTAGTGTCATTCAAACTTAGCCATAGCCAACAGGGCTGTCAGTCGTGTTGGCCCACCAACGTGGAACAGCACTCCGCTTGTTGCATTTCTTTTCCTTTCTCTGGTGAGCATCTTAAGAAGGACTGAACCAGACGGTGTCACCTGCTTGTCCCTGCACTGTTTGCACCTCACCAATGTGTGCAGATTCATATGTGTCAGAGGCATTTCCTCTCAATGTTTTTTGAGCTTTGGGTCAATGGAGCAGGTTGCTGATTATATTTTAGGTTTAGGCATAATCCCTAACCCTGCACACTATATGATTTTTCTTTTTTTGTTGTTGTTTTTTTGTTTTTTAAACATTACCTATGTTGTACTTCAGTGCATTTAGGTTAAAACAATCAAAAGCACTAAATGACATGAATTTCTAGATATGGATACCAGTAGCTGCTAATGTAAAGTTAAGACATGCAGATCTAGTGCATCTCTCTAGCTGTCTGGTATTCAATGTGGTAATAAAGCTTTCATCGTATTCTTTATCTTCAGCCATGACTACCACCCAGTCTCATAGTTGTATTCATAATGCTACACGTATCTCCTAACACTTGTGCACTTGCTTTCTTTTTCATATTCACCGTGTCCTCCAGTTCTATTTCTATTATTTCAGCAAAGTCCTTTTTAGAGAAGTTTTTTAGCAAATCCATCTGACATTATAGTGTTTCAGTAGGTCTTCATCTTTGCATCTTGCTGACTCGCCATGATATTTGACAGGGTAGGTTACTGAAAATGTCATTCACCATATGCCACTGGAGCGGAGCTGATGCAAGACAGGGTGTCATTTTTTCAGACAGAGTAAAGTCTAGGCCTTGACTGGTCATTGAAATACTGTCACAACAAATATTTTGACTTGTAGACAATACTGATGATCTCAGAGATGTGCATCTTTTGAACAACATTTCTGAAAGAGACAAAAATATTCAATGTGTATGTAATTTTCTATCTAGCCGTTTCCTGTTGACATTTCCGGTGATGTTTCAGTGTGCACCACTTCTGAGAATAGCAACACTCCGTGTTGCCAGCAGCTGAGTTCTATGATTTGACTTTTAACATAAAAATGCAAAATATACTTGAAGGCCTCCTTTTTTTTGGGGTGCAAGTGAGTAAACTGGGTGGAGTTGCAGTTTTGTTGCAGTATGGGCAGGGATCACACAACAACCGTAACAGCAAAATACACAAATTTACTTGCAATGCTAAACTGACAGTGTCCTTGACAACCTGTGTAGATTAGCATTTCCTAATGTTTGGTCCATATAAGAAAAATGCTAGACTGGCAAAAATTGCAGCCATAGCACCCTCTGAGGCAACCTCAAAACACTTATTTGAAGGCCTGCTTTATTATTAATTGAATTCAGATAAGGATTTGATATTTGTGCTTTCTTGTGTTGCCTACTAGAAAAGGCCCTGAAGTCTCACAGCATTGTTTTTGGGAGGAGACAGTGTGGACATGACTGCAAGGGGTTGGATAGAAGTATGCTACTTAGTATTTTAGCTAATTTTGGGTAAATATTTTGCAAAGAGGAAATTTAAGATTATTACAATACAAAGCAGGTGGTTGAATATATCTTATCTGGTAGGCTGCAGAATTGCACTGTCAGAGCTGCTGTTTTTGTTTTATTCCTGGGGGAAGAGGAGGAGCGATTTGAAGTGTCCTACTCTGCCTGTATTTTGCAGATGCCATTGCTGCTGCGTCCTTGTGCCTTATGAGCAAAAAGGATTGTAAAAGTTCTGGTTTGTTTCCAATGACATTACTGATGCACCCTACATTTTCTGCCATTTCCCTAATCTCTAACCTGATGGAATGACTAAGCAAATGGTAGTTTGTTTTTTTTCTTTTCTTTCCTGAGTACTGTAATTTCAGGAGGGCTAATGCTTTTCTGTGTCAGAAGTGATAGTGGATCTCAGGTCTCTGGAGGAATATTATTTCATGGAACTTGGGTCTCTGGAGGAATATTATTTCATGGGCCATGTGGTTTACAAAACAGCTGTCAATAAAAGCCCTATTGTTTGTATGTGACCTGCACATGTAACAAGAGACTCTGTCACACAACAACTTCAGCCCAAACAGACAAAGAACAGGAGAAAGAACAGAGGCACAAAGTGTATTATATGACCAAAATCTACCAGAGTATCTGTAGCCAGATCATCTAGGTTCCAGTTTATTAACCCATCTATGAAATGCTCCTTTAGTTACAGGAAAAATCATTGCAGGGTTGGGGGGGGGGGGGAAATCTATGCAAGTCACAACCACCACAACTTGCTTAGCAATTGCAGCTCTTGTTCTGGTAGAGAGAAGATACAATGGCCTGAGTTCAGAATGAGCTTTGTTGGCAGTGCCCTCTGTGGATTAACCTTAAATGGATGTGACGTTGTTACAAGTGGGGGCTCTGTGGGCAAAGAAATTGTGTCTATTCTGTATATTGCTTTGTAAAACCCTTTGTGACATCACAAAGGGAAAACAGAAAAGTGATAGAAATGGTAAAGAGCTACCATTTAAATATAATGCTTCTGTAGCACAATAAAACCATAAAGGAAAGGTATTAAAATGAGGTGGAATCTCCTGAAGTTATTTCATCCTTATCTCTGAAGTGATCTTCACTATATCATTTCCCTAATTGCTTCTTTTGACAGAAGATGACAGCCTGTGTATTCTAGTTCAAGGAGATTTTCTGTCCTCAGTAGGCACCTAGGTTTTATTTCTTTCAACTTGATAGAGATTCCCAAAGGAAAATGAGATTGGACCTAATTTTTGCTATCAGCCCTTTGTTATTGGCAAAGCGAATTAGTGGTATGTTCTAGCACATTATGATTGGCTGAAGACTGGAAAGGTGAGTAGTGTTTCTCTAGAAGAAATAAAAATGCTCTGTGCCTTGTGTTTTTATGCCAGCAGTAACTGCTGAGTCTGCAAGCATCAGTTCTTCATTGCCAAACATAACATAATTACCAAACTGAGCAAGAATTAGGTGGTCTGGACCTCATTTCAGCAAATGATTATGCAATTTATTTTGTTCTCTATTTAGGAATTGCTGCTTTGCAAAAAATTTAGCAGTTTTCTGCGGTCAAGATTCCTTCCAGAGCAGGAAATCTACTGTCTTTGAGTGGACAACATCCTTAATATCATTTCCATTAACTAGCCTAAAGGAGGCAGCAATGCTCTCTCATGAAGTTAGCAGTTGATACAAAATTTGGGAACAGCTGAGGTGATTGATGATGGGGCAACCATTCAGAAGAATCTAGATAGATTAGAGGAACAGGCTGGTGTGGACCTTAAAAAATTCAACAAGAGCAAATTCAAAGTCCTGCTCCTGGAGAAGAACAACCTCCTCCAACAGCACAGGCTGGAAGCAGCACTGGTGTAATGGACCTAGAGCTGTAGGTAAACAGCAAGCTGAATGGGAGCCAGCAGAGTGTCCTGGCAGCCAAGAAGGGCCAACAGCATCTGGGGATGTATTAACAGGAGCACAACCGGTGGATTGGAAGAAGGGATTATTCTCCCTTTACTGAGCTCTTGTTAGTCCATATCTACAGTACCAGTTTCAGGTCATTCAGCACAAGCAAGACTCTGACAAACTGGAGTAAGCTTAGTAGAGGACCATCAGATAGGGGGCTAGAGGACATGCCCTTTCAGGACAGGTTTTCAGGTTGTGTTTAGCCTGAAGAAGAGGGCTTTGGAGAGACCTAATAGTAGCCTTCCCCAATACCTATTAAGAGATCATTGAGAAGATGGATCCTGGCTCTTCATAGTGATGCATGGTAGGAGGTTGAGAGGCAACAGAAATAAATTGAAGCAGGAGAGAGTCCAGCTGGATAGAAGGAAATGTTCTTTTGTCATGAGGACGACTAACAGCAGAGCAGGCTGCCCAGTGAGGTTGTGCAGTCTCTACCCTATGAGGTTGTCAAGACCTGACCGGATAGAGCTCTAAGCAGCCTTGTCTGATCTCATAGCTGGTCCTGCTTTGAGCAGCAGGTTGAACTGAATGACCTCCTTGGGCCCCTCCCATCCCAAGTTATTCTGTGATTCCATTATATATTTCAGCATTGACCTTATTGGAAAAAACTGTCTACACACTTGAAACATCCTCAACAGGAAATGGAGTCAGGGTTTCTAGCAGTGATGAGTGGGACCTTACTTGGAAAAGAGGAATGCACAGTACCTTCTGCGGTTGGTCTCCTGAATGTGAATCATCTTGGTGTAAGCTTTTCACTCGAATCTGATCCAAATGGGGTGAAATATTGTTTGGCATTTTTTCTTATTAGGGCTGCCAGGTTTTGAAAACCCAGTTGAGAAAAAAACAAACCTATTACTAAATAGCAGATCATCATCTCTAATTTAAGAAATAAAAAGCTTTTGAGAGAGTGAATGCAAGACCCACAGCAATGATTGGTAAAATCATTCCTATTTGTCATAGCAGAGCTCCATCAAGCCTGAGGGATAATAGGATGTAACAGAGAAGGTCTAAACTGATTATGCTAGATGATAAGGCTTAATCAGGAAGTGCATGCTGACACCAGCAGACATGACTAGAGCACATGACAAACTCTTATGCAGCTGGAGGGGGGGGAAATTAAAAATAACAAACAACAAACCCAAAACAAAACTAGGAGATGCTCGTATTCCAACCAAATGGACCTTAGATTTGATGGTATGCAAAGATTTCCTCCATTATGGAAAACCTATTTCCTAAGCTTTGCATTGGACAGCTGATTGTCTTTGAGGAGATGCAGCTGTACTGAGACAAACACAATTTGTATCTTTTTGTTTTGGGTCCAAATTTGGTTCTGAGAAGAATCTTGTTAATTTCAAGGGAAGGTCAGAAAGAACTAGAGTAAGTGAATGGAAGCTTGTGCAACAACAAGAAAGATACAATAAGTCATAGAATTATCTTAAGATTTGTATTTTTTAAATTCTTATCTTAATTTAAGCAAATATAAACAATGCCTATTCTTGATCCTAACCAGGTTTTAGCTGGAGGAAAGTGAGTTTCAAAACATTAGCTATATTTTGTTAAAAGATGAGTGCATCATCTTTTTTTAGCAAGAAGTTATGTGGCCATTGGGCAAATACCTTTTTAAAATTCATGTGTGTGACTTCAGAGTCATTAGACTTTATTTGCATTGAAAGTAGAAAAAAATGTTTCTTGGAATCCAGGAAGACATAGGGTAGCTAGAACTACATTTTAATTCTTTTCTTAAGTGCTATATTTCAAATGTGTCCTGGATGTGTGTAGCTTAGAATGGCTTGGCTTTCTCTTGATTCTAGCCGAGTAAGATTTAAATTATTCCATTTTCTATTTATATCCATAGAAATGTAGCATAGCACAGCAAAAGGGCTTTCCCTAATATGTCTCCTTCCAAGCTAGATGAGAATATTTTGATAAATGATAGCATGGACCACAGTTCTGTACAGTCTTAGATTGTTCTTTTCAGTGGGTTCTCGTATCAGGGAGAAAAATAGGAAGATGTGCCACAGCTCTTACACAATTGAAGTTCTCCTCTAAAGCCTGTTGAAGGCATTGATGAACTTTGTGATAATTTAAATGCCTTTATATCAGACCAATATTTGTGTTTCTCAGAATGAAATGTCATAATCTAAGATAGCTGCATGAAATTGAGTTGGTTTTTGTATTGAGAAGTTCGATTTTTTTTTTTTAAAAAAAGGTTTTGTTTTTGTTTTTATTTTACTAATTATTCTCTAAGCCAAGAGCAAAGCTGATTGGAAAACCAGAAGTTTTCCCCATGAGAAACTTTCAATGAAAGTTTTCAGGTTTCCCAAGGAAAGCATTGGCATGATTCAGCATAGAAATAGTTAATGTCACCTTAAACTGTGAATTCAAAGCTGAGGAGAAAAAATAAAAGAAAAAAAAAAGAAATGAGCAGAATGAAGTAAAAGTGTTACAGTAACAGAAATTATGTTTTCAGATAGGAAAATTATTTTTGCAGAAGGATATGGACAGGTCCTAACTGACTGGTAAATATATGCACTTCTGACTTGCCCTCTTCTGTTACTTAAGAACTAGTTAGCTACTAAAAGACATACTGGTGGTTTAAATAAGTTATGGCATATTATGGAACTTCCCATTTGCCTGTGCTGCTGCTGTTCCAAATGGAGCAGTCCTTATGGACCAAGTTCCAGTGGAGGTGTGCCATGGGCTGAAACTAAGAGCAGGGCAAGAAACAGAAAGGTTGACCTGTCTCTAACAGGCTGTAAACACAAGCTAAACCTGCAATTCTGTCTTTGGAGTCAACTTGGGTTCACAGCAATACTTGTACAGGTACTAATACATTCACTCATATCCACATTGCCTGACATGTTTTAAGCACTGCAATGCTGGGGACGTAGGCACCAGTGACCAGGGACAACATGCAAACTTGTGAGCCTTGAGAATAGAGACAGGGAGAGATTAAATAACTTTCTAACTTTCATACAATAGTTTGGTTGGAAAAGACCATTCCGTTCATCTGTCCAACCACAAACCTAGCATTGACAAGTTCACCACTAAAGCATGTCCCCAAATACCACATCTACACGTCCTTTAAATACCTTCAGTGATGGTGACTCCACCACTCCCTGGGCAGCCTGTTCCAATACTTGACAACCCTTTCAGTGAAGAATTTTTTCCTGATATCCAACCTAAACCTCCCTTGATGCAGCTTAAGGCTGTTCCCGCTCGTCCTATCACTTGTTATTTGGGAGAAGAGACCAACACCCACCTCACTACGACATCGTGTCAGGTAGTTGTAGAGAGCAATAAGGTCTCCCCTCAGCCTCCTCTTCTCCAGACTAAACAATGCTATGGTAGTCCATAAAAGACCTGAGTGCAAAGGCCAGCTGCCATAGAAGAGCCTGCTTCTGTGCTGATAAACCATCTGCTGATATAGACATTCATCTTCACAGGCACTGTGTATTTACAACATTTTGTCTGTGATCCTATTCTCTCATTCCAGTGTAACTGTTGACTAAGCTGAATGCTGAGGTCAAATCCTCTGTCATTTTGTACTCCTATTTGTCTGGTTTTAATTAGGGCTACTCTAGGATTTATTATCTCGTAGTGGGAGTAGTTTTCAGGGAAATCTATTGCATTGTGTTACTGTGTGACAATGCCATTCAAATAGCGTTGACTTTTATTCAATGCCACTTCCTTTTCTCTCTCCAACAGTAATGAGCTTAAGAGTGGCAGAGATCCCTGTAGGAGAATTGTTAACATTTATAACTTACAGAGGAAAAATAGAAAGGGACAAAATGAGTCTTCCATAACTCATTAAAGAGATTGTTCTCTTGTGGCTTCCCTGCTTATTCATTTTCCTACATTGTAGCCTTTTTTTTTTTTAATGAGTTGTTTAATCTGATCAAGTTAAATTCTCTGCACATTTGATTTGGAATAATTAAAAGTTATTACCACACTTTTTCCTGAAAAGTACCAGTAATTTAGGAATCTTCACTCTATGGCCACTGATAGAGTTTTCTAACTGCCAAGTGATTCTTTGGAAGCAAGGAATTTTTCTGACCTGGTTCTGCAAGTGAGAAATCGCTTTGAAAATGCAAGTAGCATAACATGTTTAAGTGATGTGGCTGAAAACATGTTGATAGCCTTTTATAAATATTCATGGTTACTGAAAATTCAGCCACAGATCTAGCTTTTTTTAGTAAGGGTTGAGCTTTGTACAGGGTCACTCTAATGAATTCCTGCTTGTTTACATGTCCAGTGTTAGATTACATCAGAATAAATACATAGTAACTCCAAGAAAGCTGAAGAGTGAAGTTATTTCAGGCTATACTGATGTAGCTTGGAACAGAATTAGGGGTTCTGGGGCACCATTTGAAGTGGCACAGAGCTGAGTGTGTTGAGGATTTGGTTGTGTAGGCCTAGACTGCCTGAAGCCTCTGTGTGACCTCTTGTAGCTGTGGATGAGAAAATTGCTGCTGCACTTCTTCCTCCTAAATCATCACATTTGTCTTCATCTTGCCTGCAGTCTGTGCTTTCAGATTCTGTGCAGTGCAGAATGACGCACACCAGAGAATGTGCCTGTGGAAACGTGATTTCACAACCCCAAAGAGCCTGAGTGCATTCATTGAGCATTGGTGCGTGTATCAGAAGGAGGTTAAGAATTGGGCTGACTGGTTACTCTGCCTCCCCATCTTCCTGATGATGGGCAGCTCAGTTGTAGCAGTAAGAACAAATGAAATGGATTTGAATTGTTGCCCTGAGTAGCAGAGATGTTGTTGGTTACCTGTTCAGCTGCAGTTTTGGAAGAATCAACTTTTAGCTGGCTAGACACCAAGAGCATCACAGCCCAGACCCCAGGCAGCATAGGAATATTTCTGAGTTTGTTTTATGAGTACATAATTGTCCCTACAGCCCTCATAAGCTGCTTTTTACTCCCTAAGTCTCAGCAATGTGACCACTGGAGAACGAGTTACTTGTCTGCTGGAGAGAAGTAGTCAGTAGGATGTGCTGTTAGATTATTTTGGTGTATAACAGTACCAGGCCTGGTAAAATAGAAAAGACTGCACAGGAGCACAGTGCTTTATATGGTATCTTCTCCAGGGAAATCTTTATTTCTGTGCCCATTTTCCTTCATAAACTTGAATTAGATGGATGTAGAACAGCACAACTTCATTCCAGACTTCTTCAACTCTATGAATTCTGGGCTGGAAAAAAGGGAGCACAGCACTTCTTTATCATGCTGAATGGTGTTCAGCCTGTTTGTTTCTGTCTCACATCAGAGTTAAGTCCTTCCACTTTCCACTGGGGATGAAAAGATAACAGTAACTGGAGGTGGAATCCTCTGTGGAGTGAAATGAAAGACTACTCGAGCATGAGCAGAGCAGAGGTGGATGTTACTCCTCTAGAAACTGGGGAGGCTTTTACAGGATAAAGTCTAAAGCATGTGGGATGAGACACTGTCTCATGTAACATTTGTCATCTATCTGGTGTCAACAGCTAACTGCAAAAGCAGCATAGGTACCCCAGGAATTAGGGACTTGACATCTGTTTCAGAGAGGATACTGGCCACACTTGGTGTATTTAAATTGGAAACACTTCCAAAGTGCAGCTACTAGTCTTGAACATTCCTGACTGCTGAGGTAAGAATGATGCACACAGCATTTTCTGATGTGCCTGATTTTTTATTTTTTTTTTTAATTTTAGAGCTTTTCATACTGACATTTAGAGGACCAAAACTGTGGGACACATTCACAAAAGGAAGGGAAAACAGTTTCCATAGAGGAATGGGGTGGAGAAAGGGGAAAAAGCCTACCTTTAAAGGAAAGGCTATTGGTGTGGGGAGGGATAAAGATTGTTTTAGGAGAAGGACAATAGAATTTGAGCTTTTATCACAGAAAGGCTGGAAATGTGTCAATCACCCTGTGAGATGCAGAGTCTCTAGCTGTGACATGTACTTCAGTAGAATGCTTTCCAAGAGACCTTAGGCTATTTAATAAAATTTGAGAAACATTAGTAAACTAGATGAGAGGAGACATCCTGCCTAAATTGAGTCATTCTGCTTAGGTGCCTGAAGTAGGAGTTTAGTCCTAATAAATCATCCCATCAGTGGAGCTGGAGTGCTCTTTGTGGTTTAGGGAACCCTCCTGTACTGTTAACTGATAACCCATTTTCCTGTAAGTGGATCATGATTGACAGCACTGCATTCCCCCTCTTCAGGATGTTCCTCTTTGTTCCTCCCAAGGATACTTTTAGGTCCTAGACCTCAGTGGGACACCCAGGAAGGTAAGCCCAGAATGCATGGGAAGGCTGAAGAGGAACTGAAAAGGGACCAGCAGGTTGGGGTGGTAAAAGGCAGAGACAGGAAAAACAGTGCCTCTGAAGTGAGGTGGTGAGAGCGGGACTGAGAGTCAGAGGTGATGTGGAATAAAATAGCTGTTAGAGTGTTATTTCTGTGAGGATTTAAATCTTTACAGTGCTGAAAAGTTGTTCACCCATTTTTTTTTTTCTATTGGATTTGTCAGTTGTGATTAGAAGCCAAAACAGACAGACCTGTTCTGAATCCAGTTGCCGTGACCAAAAAGTCTAGATTTATCATGCAGCCACCTAAATTGGATGTGTGAATATAAACAGGGTGAATTTTCCCTGCAGATAGTGGTTACTGTACAAAGGTGTAAATAGCAACACTTGTAAGAAGTTATATTGGTTATCTCATCACCTCACCCCTCCAGTTTCCCTACTTAGAGAGCTTTGGCTGAACACTTCCATATGGGAGGTGGATATTACACAAATCTAGCAAAGCTGTTTCCTGTGACCTTGTAAGTGTGAAATGTTGTCTTCAGGCTTTGACCTCGCTGTGAAGTCTAGCTTTCCTAAGTTAGCTGTGGGAATGTCAATGTCTCTGGTACACAGACACAGAGAGCTAATAGTGGGCCGCATAACAGCCCTATACAGCCCCTGAGGCGTGGATTTCTGTGATAGTTTACCTGAGCTGGCCAACAAACAAGACACAGCCACTCACAGCCTCCCTCCCTTCCCCCCCCCCAACCCAGGGAATCGGGGAGAAAAATGGAGGGGTAAAGGTAAGGAGACTTGTAGGTTCGGGTAAGAACAATTTAATAATTAGAGTAAAAATAAAATTAAAATAGTAATAATAATAAGAGTAATGATGGTAACAACTATACATACATGGGTGATGCAGAGTACAATTGCTCAGCACCCGCTGATAATGAGTGAAAAGGAACCCCAAACCCAAAATCGCAATCCTGGAAAAGCGAGCTTGAGTGATTCCTGAGAGAATCCCCCCCCCTTTCCGGTCAGCCCTGGTTAATATACTAAATATGATGTAATATGATATGGAACATCTTATTGGCATCTCCAACTGTCAACTCTGGGTTTTACTAACTACTACACTTTTCTTCTCCACTCCCCCCTTGCAGTCCTATCATCTTGGAAACTTCCCAAGCACAGAGTCCTTGTAGTTATCAACATTGTTCTCATAACAATCCTCACTGAAACCAAAACACAGTGCTTTCTAGCTACTAAGAAGAAAATTAACCCTATCCTAGCAAAAACCAGGACAATTTCTCTTAATGAAAATTGGAAACAACCTATGGCACAGTGTGCATGGGAGGGAGAGACAAGAAAAATGGTAGATATTGAAGTGAAACCACAAGCATCCTGCAACATCTGTTCTGTTATGCTAATGATTATTTTTTATCACCACTCTATCACCACCTCTGATCAGCTGCAAGGCCACTATTACCACTTCCCTTTCTCTTGCTATCAGGTATGTGACATGGTACTGACAACTAGCTGCAACACACTCATTTTTGGCTGCTCACAAAGGAAAGATTCCAATTGTAGGTTTGGTTTGTTGTTTTTTGGTTTGTTTTTTTTTTTGAGTACTGACCAATTTAAACGTGATCCTGACAGCAAATTCAGATAATATAGCTTAAAATTTATACTATTGCCTTTCATACGTGTAGGATTGTTATCCTTTTACTTGAAAAACTGTTTTATTTCCATTAAATTACCTTACTGAAAAATAACTAGTATTTGGAAAATATATGGTATTTTACCAGGTTAGAACTGTGCAAGAAAATTAAATCTGCTCTTGCAAAACATCTCTTACTTGTGTTTCAAAGAGAAAATGTGCTGAACTGAGTCTAAGAGAAACACTTGATGCTTACATGCTCTTAATCTCAAAGCTAATTTGTTCAAATGTGCAAGATGTTTGCAAAGCAGGCAATGCATCCTTTTCATAGATGAGTTTGTTGGTTTTTTCCAAGGTGCAATGAAGTATGCGTTTTGAACTCTTATGCAACAAATGAATTGCTGATTAGATCACTAGTCAGCAGCCTCTGATCTGAGTTCCTGGCTCTGATTACTGAACAACTTAATTTACTGATTTGCTAGTGTGACAGATACAGAGTTGCAGAGAATGATTTATAAATACCATGTGCTGAACAAGTTTTTTTTTTGTTGCACATAATATTAATTAGCTAACGATTTCACCAGGAAATAAGTTCAGGATAGCATGCATTTACCCTGATATTCACATCGTCTGACAAACAACAAAGATAGATTCAGCCATCAGTGGACTGTGGGTGGCAAATGTTCTCTGGATGGTTTGGCTGCCCTGGCTGTGACTGAGGGAAGCAAAAGTGTCTTGGAGGGTTTCAAAGACCTAGCACTCTTCAGAAAAGGTTAGGTAAGGGGGAAACTGTCACAAAACCTCACAGGGATCAGTTTCCAGTGGATGGGAAAGGGTACCTGGAAGGGTGAGCCTAACTGAGCCTCTGGGTAATACAGGTGAAAACATGCTCTTATGTGAATTACGAACTTTTCCTTCTCTGTTGGTTCTTATTGTTATGCTAATACATTGTGTTTTATGTAGTTCATATAAAGACATAGGTTGCTACGCTATGAGAAGCTAGGCTGGTCTAATAGCACTTAGTCACCAATAGAGATGGACCTGATACCTGCTCTTCCCAGCTCTTGGCTGCATGCCTCCACTTTTTTGGCAATTTTGCATTTGTTCATTGAACTTTTTTAACCCCGTAGTAAGATGATTCATCACCAGAGCTTGTCCAAGGGAAGGGGTAGGGTTGTGTGACTGGAAATGGTACTGGTCCTTTCTGTACTAGCAAACCATCAGCTCTCTCAGCTGTCCCATGAAACCCACTCTGATTCCCAGGTCCAGTTCACTGGCCGCAGCTGTTCAAGGCTGAGGTCAGGCATTCATTCCCAGGCCCTGCCCACACGATTTCTGTGTTAGCATGTGTTCTTGTTGGGCAGTTTAGGCCATTCGGGCTGAACTGGGTTTTGCAAGGCTTGCCAGCCTGCCTGAGAAGGAAATAATGCTTATCAGGAGGAAGAGGAAGCAGGCTGGGGTGAGTAGTGAATGGCAGCTGAGCAACACCTGGGTTTGCTGATGTTAAAATCTGACCTGCAACTGGAGGACCATATTTGAGCACAGCTGGCTGATTTTACTTATAGCTGAGTACAAACCACTCTCATGATTCCTTCTGTTGGCTAAGAAGTCATGGTAGAAATCTGGTGTAGGCAACAATGAGCAGCTGAAAAGGATAGATTGTATATGTTCTCAGTCATCATAACTTGCTCTGGCTTCATTAGTGGTGCATGCTTTTAAATTAAGAATGGGATTTTAAAAATTTTGTGGTGGAATAATGAAAATTTGGAACACTTTTCAAATTCACTGTTTTCCATTTCATAGCTGTCCTGTGGAAGAACAACCAAAATGAATTATTCTAATATTAAATGGTTGCCTATGTGTGGAAGCCATTTATTTGTGTTGTTAGAATACTGATATTGGTCTACACCTGTATTTTCCAGCCAGACTTCTTACTATTCCCTGTGGGGTAAATGGAGTACCATTTGCAATGTGGAGTTTGTAGTTGGCACTGGTTTTCATCTTAAACTGGAAAAATATTAATGAATGAGTACTTCTAAATCAATCTGTATTTTTTATTGTTGCCTGCTATCTGCTGGCTGCTTGCTAACTTTCACTCTAGCATTTATCTTTCCCTTGAAGAAACTCTATCATACTTTCTAGTGAGAGATGTAAAAACAAATTCAGATGGTCTTCTCCACGAGGGTTGTCATGACAAGGAGATATGAAAGAGCCTCAACTGGTTTCTGTTGGAGAACATGTCAGCTAATTTCCTGAGTAGATGTTAATGTTGTGGCTGCCCCTGGAACTAGAGGGGCCAGGAACAGGGAAGTGCAAAATGCAAGGCTCTGCTGATAACCCCTAATCCTCTCCCTTGAGAAGGAGTCACTCTATTTTTCTTTCTTTCAGTTTAACTTCTGTTATGGAGAGAATACCCTTACAGAGGTGAGACTTAACTTCTGTGTACATCATCAAGACTGATTAGCAGTATTTTCACAAGACATTGAAGAGTATGACTGGATTTCTTTGTAACTGAGGAGTTTTTGTCTTCAGCAAGAGCTGGCAAACAGATCTGGTCTAAGGCTTCTCAGAAGCTTAGGCAAAACTGTAGGAAACAGTTTGGATTTTCAGTGCTCTGAAGAATACAGAGCTTAGGTACGCAGCTTGACTACAGCCCCCATGCCACTAGTGGCACCCTGCCTGGTTGTGAATCTAAGTTGGTGCTAGTCAATAATAAATTCATGTATTTTGTGTTTTCTGTTGCCATTCACAATCATCCTGAACCAAAAATAATAATGTATTTTTGGTGTATAATCATGAAATATTAAACAGCTTGGAATTTTCCCCAATCCACGACAGGTATGGCCAAACTCTCCACAAATGCAAGATATAAAAAAGCCCTGTGTTATTTTTGAAAGACGGGTACCATTCCAACTTGATTCTGCTCTCTAGAAGCTGAGTTTTAAAACCACCAAACTTGTTAAGACCTGAGACAAAAATCATAAACAGCTGGTTGTAGAGTTTGACAAAATGTGCAAGAAGTGCCAATTTCCATGTCTCATCTGACACTTCAGAACTTTTGTGTGTACATCTTGCACCACCACTACAGTTGTTGGGGGGAGGCAGTGTTTATATCCTGCTAGCAGCGTGAACGGGGGGAGGCAGAATAAATCTGAGTGCTCAGTCTGAAACACAGCATGCAATTAGGCAATTCTTAGCTTGGGCTTTTGAAAAAGAACATTGGATAAAGTGGTGCAGTGTTGCAGAGTCTGCAGCTTTGTGAGTGGGGAAGAGAGGAAGCATCTTCCTGGCCTGAAACAAATTCTGTCCCTCTATTGCCTGTTAACATACAGGTGAATCTTTTTGATGCTCTTGCACTGGCATATGCTAGAGAAAGCTTTCAAATAGGTTATTCCATCTATATCTCTGGAGCAGGTGGAGTAAAAACATTACAAAACTTGGTGTGGGACTTCTAAAAATAAGTGAAGACTTTCCAAATGCTTGATTTTTGCCGACAATGGTCAGAGAAGGCACGAAATACTTGGACACAGACTTACTATGTGGCTCAGATTAGTTCAATCATGCCATTTCTTTAAAGATGAGACTAAAGTTTTCATACAGAGATTGATTTGTTCCTTTTTATGTGTCTTTGTGCGCCCCCCCCCCGCCCCCCGCAATGAACTAGTTGTTTTGTGAGAAAAAATTGAAAGTCTCTTTGTTCTGTTTTGCTACAGAAATTGGATTTCCTTTCCAGGAAGAAAGAGCTGGTACTTGGTTCTCTCAATCTTGTTCTTGAAAAAATGCCTATCCAAAAAGTGGACACCATTTTATTTGTTGCCAGTGGGCAGCTACTGTTGTAGTTGTTTGATAGTGCAAGGCTGACTGGACATTTAAGGAAGCTGAGTTCATCTCCTTTGCTAGCTCTCCTCCCCCTGCCCTGCAGCTCCGCCTTCTGCCCATGCTGCTGTAGTGGTCTCCCCAAACACACAGGACTCAGATGGTTTTGTTGAGAGAAAGGAAGATAATAGGGTGTAAAAGTGGGATTAGAGGAGAAAAAATACCAATTTCTACTTATTGATGTTATTTGCAAAAGTCTTGGGGAAAATACTGTACCATGTGATTTGGAGTGGGACAAGTGAGCCCAAAGAGGAATTGAAAACTTAAAGTCAAATAAGAGCCAGAAAATCATAGAATGGTTTAGGTTGGAAAAGACCTTTAAGATCACAGAGTCCAACTGTTAACCTAACGCTGCCGACTCCACCACTAAACCAGTTCCCTAAGCACCACATCTATGTGTCTTTCAAATACCTCCAGGGATGGTTACTCAACCACTCACCTGTGCAGCCTGTTCCAGTGCTTGACAACCCTTTACATGAAGAAGTTTTTCATAATATCCAATCTAAACCCCCCCTGGAGCAACTTGAGGCCATTTCCTCTCATTCTATGACTTGTTACTTAGGAAAAGAGGCCGACACCCACCTCACTACAACCTCCTTTCAGGTAGCTGTAGAGAGCAATAAGGTCTCCCCTCAGCCTCCATTTCTCCAGGCAAAACAACCCCAGTTCCCTCAGCCGCTCCTCACAGGACTTGTTCTCTAGACCCTTCATCAGCTTTTCCTCCATGGCAGTTGATAGTTGTAGAAAAACATAGGAAATAAGAACCTAAGGCAAGAGCAAAAGCTGGTGTTGACTCACATAAGACTTTTTATACAGGGTGTAATTAACTATGACCTGACCTAGTTTTATTTGAAACTTTGTGATAAGCTAACCTGGTCCTTCTTCATTGTAATCAGTGATCTTGGAAGGAACTGGCACAGAAAGAGTGAATGAATACCTTCAGCCAACCCTATTTGTAGAAATTACGTTGGTCCATGTTATTTAATCAGAAAAGCCTCCTCCTTAACTGCAGACATCACTGGAGGTTTTTGGAGCTGAATGACATAGGTTTTTCTGGATTTTACTGGCAGTCTGAATGCAAAGGTTTTGTATTCCAAGTAGAAGAGTAACTGAAATGAAAGCAACTTAAAAAATGCTGCTTAAGCTGTATCTAGCTGTCCCCTTTACAGAAGCTTGCAGATGTGACATGTAGAAGAACCAGGAGAAACAAACTGACAAATGTATTTGCTTGGGCCAAAGTCCCGGAAATAAAAGCCTGATATGAGCTGGTTTGTGTGATACATGGCAGGCTAGGAATAGAAATTGCCACCTTTGATGTAACTGTTATCTTACAAATAACTTTTTTCCATACTTCAAAGTGAAACTTAAGTATTGTAAAATGCTTTTCCTCTTTTTTTGTACAGGGATCAACACTGCAGGGAGTGAGGGAATCTCAGTGTTCCAGTGATTAAAGATTGCCATCTGGAATGACTGAAGTGGCCTCATAGAAATAACTAGTATATAAATTAAATTAGTTTAATTCATTACGATCAAAGTTCATCTGTTTTTCAGAGGACAGAGGATATAAATATTTCAAGGAGACTAGCATTTAAATTATACCTTACATTTATGAAAGGAAATAGTTGTCCTGGTATAGTGAAGAAAGGGTATTTTTTGTGCTCTTGAATATTTTGGGTTGTGCAGGGGCTTTCATGTTTTCCTTTAAAGTCTGAACAGCAGAAATATACTGATGGGTGCTGTACTAAGTCAGATTAATACTGTAACAAAAACTCTACTTTTACACATTCCAGAAACCCGAATTGGATTGTATTGCTTTATAATGTCTTTCTCATGAAACCGCTGAATACAGCTCCTTCTACACTTGAATTTCACAGAGCTCAGACTGCCATTTTAAAATATGTTGAGTTATGAAGAATCTAGACTTTGAGGAAGAGTTACTTGTGGAAAAAAATGAGGAAGGAGTTGAACTTATGAATCCCATTTCCTAACTTAAAGCTCTAACAACTGGTGTTCTGGTTTGGTGGCAGTGTTTCATGCCTCAACTCTCCTGTGAACTCACTCTCAAAAAAAAAAAAAGCTGTAATCTGGTGGGAGATGGATGTTGTTGAGGAATATCCAGTGAGCTCTGAAATTTGTGACAAGACTGAGCACTCAAGGGCTTAGGCAAAAGAATATGTAGTTTCTCATTTGTGTTGACACATGAACGATAGTCCAAGATGCTTGGTCCGTTTGAAATTTTTTAATACTCTTATGGATGTGTAGAAATAACTCTCATGCATCGAAACATTGTCAGGGCTTGCAGAGCTCTCACCTTTCTGTAGTCTGGGGTGTCAATTGAGCAAGGGATTTTAGAATCCTGATTTACTGACTCAAGTCTCTGTAAGTAACTAGTGGTGGTCATCAGCATTGCAGTGAGCTTCTGTGCCATTCCTTTCACAAAAGTGTCTCCACTACAACACTGTTTATGTATAACATTATCACACAGACAAGTAGCAAAACCCTCTCACCAGTCCTGTTTTACATTGGGTCCTCAAAAATCTGTTTCCAAGAACAGGGAGGGTGGGGGGGGAAGTTCGTTTTCTGTTGCTGGGCCATGTATCTACCTTATCTGCCCCTTTTTCTTTTTAGATAATTTCTCTAAAGGAGCACTAATTTTAACTTTGTGTAAAACCCCCATAAGGTAGGTGAGTGAAATATAAAGAACAAATTCTTGCAGCATTATTGGGAGTGTCCCACTTTTTTTCTTTCTTTTGTTGGCCAGGAATCTTTCCCCTTGGAGATAAAATCAGATCTTGGATTTAATCTGAAGATACCTGGTGCCCTTCAGTGATGGGTTCTAAGTTGTGGTTTTCTTTTTTCATTTTTCTCCTCAAATGTTAGAATATTTTCTTGAAGTTCTGAGGTAGATAAATGAGTTGATCAGAATTGGAAAGTGTGTAATTGGGCACAGACCCTTTCCTGGGCAGGTTAAATCAGAGCAGGAGCTTCTAGAAAGCAAACTGTAAGCTGTCCAAGTTGTACTGTGAACCTAAAATTATCTTTATGTGCCTGCTTCTTTTAGCAATTTTAGGATTTATTTTTTTTTCTTCTTAAAACTAGTCTAATGCCATTGTTGTGTTTTGGAAATATGTGTTATTCAGAGGGAAGATTTGAAATCAAATAATACGTTGTCCCCAGAACTAAGCTACTTATTTAACCAGCTTTGGGAGAGCAGTGACCCCCAAAATATTCAGGCAATTCTGTTGCTAAACAATTCCAGTAAGGCTACCATTGCAGAGTGTGTGACTAGGGAATAAAGATGTGATCGCACTTGTCTGGCAGTATATGCCAGTTTCTTGAAAGAAAAAGGACAGTGAAGCAACTGATACAGAATTAATACATTGTTTATAAAACAACATGGAGCTTGAAACCTTTCTAGTTGCAAAAACCTGCTAGTATTTTACTAAAAGTCTGATTCATCTGACCCCAAAAGCAAATTGTTCCTTTCATTAATCCCAGCTTGATCTGTCCGTGTTCTGCTATTTACTCACATATATAGGTGTGGAGCTGAAACAATATTGCATGCATGATGCCTGTCTTCTTTGGAAGTGAGAGGAGCACAGCTAGAAAAAGCAGTCGAGCTTTGAAACTTTTTTACAATTAATACTTGGGAAGCAGATAGTAGAGATGGGACCATGGGTTATATCATACCAAAGAAAGTAGGGATGCAAGCTAGAGGGAAGTCAAGCTCTGTTTTTTTTCTTGACAAGAAGGCATTTCTTGTTCTGAACACCAAAACTAGTAATAAATAAGTGCATGTGGGAGATAAAAAAGATGATTTTCTACACTGTATTGAGAGAGGAAAACAGTTTCAGTATCTGGAAGATCAACACAGAAATAGTTATTTAAGATAGCAATTCTGTAGGACATGTCCTGCTCTGTTTGCAATCTGGTCAGAAATAATGGAGGACTTTGAATGACATCCTGTACTGTTCTCTTCAAAAGTACATTTTTTTTAATGAAAGAGACATCAGAATTTAATGACAAGTTAGTAAGGTTGATTTCTCTATGGCTACAGGTACTGTTGGTAAAAAAAAAAATTAAAAAATTCTGCAAATATCCTGAAGTGGGAGAAAATAAGGTGCAGCTATTGTGATGTTATAGCAGTTTTGAAGGAGTTGACGAGAAACAAAGAATTACCTGCTGTAACTGTGGAGATGGAATGCTCTCTCTCCTTTTGACAAGAAATGTATCTTAAGACAGAAGGGAGGCAAAATGCCAGCAGCACACAGAAGGCAATGACAGTCATCAGGAGGGTGAAACCAGATCAATAAGCCATGGAATATTTCTTTCCCTCAATTCCCAGGAGCAAGGTGTGTCCTTGAAGCCTCCTAGTTCCCAAGCCTGCTAGCAGAGTCGGTGGTATGAAGCATTGCCTACAGAAGATAGTTGGGGAGTGGGTAAGCCAAATGAGCATGCACAAGTCCAAGTGATGAAAGGAGATGGCACCTAAAGGTGCTGGCAGAGTTGGTAAAAGTCACTGTGGGTGAGGGCTGCTCTCTGTCACCTTAAGGTTCATGACAGTCAAGGAGTGTTCCTAAGCACTAGAAAAAAAAGCAGGCATCAGGCTCACCTTCAACACAAGCAAATAAGAGGATCCCAGAAACAACTGATTGATCACCTTCCCTTAGAGCTCTGAGAAGACTAGGGATGATATCTGCCAGAAGATCACGTGGAGGCACACAAAGGACAAGGGAACAGCCAGTGCAATTTCACCAGGGACAAGTTGTGGTAGGACCAACATGAGCCTTGCTTTGAGGAGGTAACTGTCCTAGCAGGCCAAGGGGAGAGCAGGGACTGCTATTTGCTCTGAGTTTCACAAGGCCCATGACACAGCCTCCCACGGTGTGTGGGTGGGTGAGGCATGGACAGGAGAAGGGGACTATGTGGTGGGAGAGCCACTGACTTGTGCTCAACAGAACAAATCCCACCCGTGGGGCAGCTGCTAGTGGTGGTGTGCCTCAGGTCAGTGGTGGGGCTGATGCTGGTGACGGTCTGAAGTAGGGCCTGGGTGGTAGTGGGACAGGCCACCTTCTGCGAGGTTGTGGGTGCCCTTCCCATCTGGGGAAGGCAGCAGCTAGATGGTAGCCAGGTGCTCTCCTCCCTTCACCTCCCTCGGGGCTCAGTGCAGAAGAGGTGGCACCTCTTCATGAGGGGTGATGTTGGGGGATGGGAGAGAAGGGCCCACACAACCCTTGACCATCAACAGAAGAACTGTGAGATGTTGCAGGTGAGCCTGTGGAATGTCCATAGAGTTTGTCTTCTCTCAGCTAAAGTTGGGTGTGGAGACTGGGCTGCTGTCCAGGCGCTACTGTCATGCTGTTGGTGTTATCTCACCAAAGGAGCCAGGATGGGCTGGTGTAGTGCCAGGTTATCCCCGTGGCAGGTTCCATTGATTCTTCTTGGTCTTTAGGTGCCAAGCCTGTGATTGAATTACAATCTGAAAAAAAGAAAAAAAAAAAAAAAATCTTGCTGGCTGGTGTTGAGACAAGGAGAACTGAGGCTGCTGAGAAGGTAGTTTTCCTGCTTTACCGTAGTGACAGCAGGTCCCTGGGCCCCGCTTTCTCCTGTGTGGCTTCATTCCTTGCTCTTGTGGTTTGTATTGAAACGGAAGGTAATACCCATTGGTAAGCTGTCTGCCAGACTAATGGGAAAATGTCATCTATTTGATAGTTTGTTTTCTCTCCGTGGCTTGTGCTTTTTTGTCAAGGCTGCTATGCAGACCATATCCTTAGAGGACTGGTTGTCATTTCTTTGGGTTATGGGTGACAGAGAGAGAGGTGGTGCAGACTAGGAGGAAGGTGGTGATAGGCACTGTCATTTTTGTGTCATGAAAACCATTCTGGGTGATAGAGATCTCAGGATATCTTTTCCATATTTGTACCGTAGCTCGGTGACCAGAAATAAAACATGAGCTAGGTTTAGCTAGCAGTGGTCAGATTGTCTCTAGGACACTTCCTTGTCATGATTTGATAGGCAGGTTATCTTCATGGGAAAATGCTCTCCTATGGTTATGCTTGTGCATACTTAGCCTGCTCCAGCTGTGAGTCTCTGGAGGAGATTAACTCAAGGCCATGTGTGGTGGGGCTGTCAGCACTCTTTTTACATATCTTGAATTAGATTACCAACTGACAGAAGGATGTTCTGTACAAAGGTGAGAGATGTTGTGTGGTTTCTGTGGCTGGTGCTCTCAAAATGAGCACTTAGAAAGATTGTATACTACTTTTTGTTTAATAAAACAGTTGGAATTACAGAAAGAAGTTATTTAGTTTTTCTCAGAGTTGTGTTGCAGTGTTCTGGGAGAAAAATAAAATATTGTTGTAATCAAACTGCTTTCCTATTGAAATAAAGGTTAAGTACAGTGTTGCTGCTGCTGCTTTGGCTAGCAAGGCTGTTATGAGTGATTTCATTCATCTTTTTATGGTATGAGAAGTACTGACTACAGACTAAAAAAAAAATAAATTAAAAAGAGAGCAACAAAGATGCAGCACCAGAAAAGAGAAAGCTTTGGTGTGAGAGAGAAATAATCAATTCTTGGTTTTGTTGTCTGTTACAGGAAAGTCAATTTACTGCTTGAGAAAGAAGGATTTGTCACAGCCCTGCTTTCAAAAATTAGAATAGAAAGGGGGCAGCCACCGGGACTGTGGGTCTGATGTGTTGTGCAAGGACAAGGCGAGAGTAGAGGACACTTCACCTGTGTATCTTATGCCAATGGCTAGGTATCTAGGGGTTTTTACTCTACATGTCAGGCCTTATAGACCAGGTAGTTGCCAGAGAACTGGAATAAAGGAGTGCAAGGATAGCAGTTTTTGAAGTGCCTTGCTGTTTGTTTGTCGAGCTGAGCAGAAGAGAAAGTTAGCCATTTGACAATCCTGTGCTAGCTTCAAAAGAGCATAGAAGGATTACAGACACAAGCTGTGAAAGCAAGTTAGCTCTGAACACAGCTGTAGCTGTAGAAATATGTTTCTAGGCAAATTATTTGCCAAGTGCTTGGTATATCAACAACACAGCTGGAGGGATTTGTGGCACAAAGAGCAGAAGATGCAAAGCTACAGAAAGGGATCTTTAATTTACAGCATGAGCAGTCCTGTGGTTAATGTAAGTAGCACAATCTATTCCAGGGTGATCTAGAAGAAAAAATAACACTGCAGAGGGCAGGCAGCCCTGAGTTTTGGCAGCAGCAAGTGCTAGAGAATAGATTAGCCTCCGAGTTATAGCTGGATTTGGGTTTGCAGGTTTTCTTGGACTAGGCAGGATCTAACAGATGCTTGGCTCAAACCAGCTGTCAAGTGTGCTAGCCCTGGAAGGGAGAACCCACTGGAAGCTGGGATGCTATTTTGTAAACTGTCTTCATCCTTGTGATCTCTGCCTCTGCTCTTTGCCCCACACCCTCCTCTCGTGCCAGTGGGGCTTCTCTATGAGGTGGGCTGAGCCAGGAGCCAGAGTAACCCCTTGCTGATGGGATGTTGTCCCTGGGGTGTGAGCCAGGCGGGCAGAGCTGGGCACAGCTGACAGGCTGCAATGACAGCCTCAACATGGTCCAGCTAGGTCCAGGGTGGGGCCAGGGTCCAGCAGGAAGCAGCAGGAGATTGGGCTGGTGGCAGGGCTGCAGTTGGACCTTCCAGCACTCTGTGACCAAGGTCCATTGAGGAGAAAGGACTTGAGGCCAGGCTGGAGGCAAGCATGAGGGTCTGACATAGGGCAGGGCTGGATAGTGCACCCTGACCTTGGCTGGAGCCGCCATGCCTATGACAGGGATGGATGGGGGTCCCCAGCAAGGTTGCCTGGGGCTATTAAAGTTCCTGCAGGTCCTGATGAGAAAGTGGAGGCTGGGGCACATTCGTGCAGCGTGGTCACACAAAGCTGGGCTCCCCAGGCTGTGACTACACAACCTGTGGAAGAGATGAGATATTTGTTCAAAGCTTCCCTGTCCTAAAGGAGAGTGACACCCGTGTCTTCTGCTAACAGGAGTGAGGAGGCAGTAAAAGGTGGGTGTAACAGGAGGCAGCAGCAGGACCCAGTTCCTGGGTCCCTAATCTTCACTGGTGCCCGATTCTGGTACTGCAGTGCTGCAGGAGCGCTAAGGGGGCTGTTAGCTCATCGGTAGCCATGGCGGTTACTTCTGTCCGCCCAGCTGCAGTTCCGGGGAGCTGTGCACCTCTTTCTTTTGCTGAGCAGTAGACAGGGGTGCATGAGAGGAGAGGTCATTGGAGCACTGAGCGCATTTTGCATTTCTGCATAGATGTTTTGGTTGTGTTATGTGGCAAAATTAGTTTGTAGACATTTCTTGCAGATGTAACTATTGGGAATATGTTTTTTATTATTCCATGCTTGTAGATCCAACTCTAATTGTGTTACATTAACACAGAGGTGTTCAGAGACTAGCAGGAGGCAAAATATTTTGACAGACTAGTTTTTTTGCTTATATGACTGAAGGAGTGGAAACAGATCACTGGAAAGCAAAAGTAAAAAATATGACAAAGTAGCAGCTGGGTTATGTGATACTGTGAACAAAAATGGAAGCTTTTAGAGATGAAGTAGAGGATGTGTTGTGAAAACAAAATGGGTCATCAGTATGAGCCAGAGTGGCATATGCACTGCTTTCATATGCTCAGGGCTTATATCAGAGACATAAGCCAAAAATTCATGACAAATATTGCACTCTGATTGTTGGGTAGCAATGAAAAAATGCCACTAGCTCTGAGAAAGAGGTGAATAAGTTTTCAAGAACTGGAACAGTCACAACAGTGGAAAAATAATGAGTATGGGTGGGATGGGAGAGGTATTGTTAATGCTTCTACCAGAAGAGTGATGTTAACAACTGCAAAGTGAAACTGTTAAGTGCATCCTGTATGTCAGAAGAAACTGTTTCGCAATTCTGTTAGGTAGAGGTCCAGATGTATTTGGTAAAGTTTAGGCTTCCATTTTGCACAAGGATTTGGGGCTGATACCTCGTTTGGGCAAAGTCGCATTTGATTAACAGCTGCTTCTCTCTCTGCACCCAGTCAGGGAGGCATCTTTTGAAGATCTTGGATTCTTATCTCTGGGTTCACTCTTTGCTGGATGTTAGTGACCTTGTGGAGGTTATTTAATCTTTCCTTTCTTGGTTTCCTTCTGTGGACACTGATAATACCAAGGGTATGTTGATGATTCAGAATCTGACAATGTGAATCTTTCTTCTCTGTTTTCCTGTAAAGAAACTAGGAGTATAATGGGTGATGTGAAGAGCAAGATACCTCAATAACATGACACTACAGTATAATTTCTTCCTGTTGCATAAAGGTCAAACACAACTCTTCTGCAGCTATAGCTAACAGGATAGTTCTGACTGATCACTAATCTTTACAGTGACCTTTCAAGAGCCAGCTGCTACTTGCCTAACAGTGTTAAGGGACTGAGAGTTCTCTGGCTGGATGAAAGATCCATCAGTAGCTGGCCCTAAAGACCTGATGTGGCTTTGTAGGGAAAGATTTTAATGCAACCATGACATCTTTCTGATAGAAGAGGGAGCAGCGTGTCGCTGGGCGACATAGTTTTAATAGAATAGTAGCGTAGCTGCACTGAGGGATGGGATTTAGATATCAGATTGCAAGTGTAGAGCACATACTTAATCAAAAGCTGCAGCAAGTGAGAGGGGGAGGGGAAGAGGTGAGGGGAATATTGAATATTTCCCAAGACATGCACAGAGAACCAGAGCTAAAATGGTACACAGAGTGTATGCTCTCAGCTGCAGATCCATCATGGTGTTCGCACTTTTATTTTTATGGAACAACCGTTGTCTCATCACAGGATGAAAATTGCACAGCCCTCATCTTTTCAACACTGGTAGAGTTATGACTTTACCAGTCATATGGTCTATGAAAAAAATCACAGCTTTAGTCAGACTAAAGGAGTACTTGATACTGTATAATGTAGAACTCTGTATTACTGGTATTTTCTTTAAGCCTAGATCTAGAAGACCAGCAGATTGTCTATGAAGATGCTAATTTATTTGTTTACCAAGAATTTATTCTCTGAAAAGGACAAAATTAAGGAAGCAGTAGTACTGAGGGATATCCCAGCAGAAAAACAAGGTGTCTAACTGAGGAACATTTTTTCTCTTTTTAGAACATGCTAGTACATGCAAGATGTTCTGGGTCTCTTGACATCTCTTGATGTTTTCTATTGCATATGTTGAAATGGGGTAATGCTGAAAGAAATGTACCTGGATCGTCCCTCTCTCTGGAGAAGTGATCCTTTTGAGCATGTGAACTGCATGAGAATGTACAGGGGAAGGCACAATTGATCATGCACAGAGGGGGAGAAGAAAGCAATTCTTTAGTATCCTCCATTGTGAGGGTACAGGAGAAGGGAAATAGGAAGTCTCAATTTAGTTGTCTTTTTCAGTGCAACTTTTAAGTTGTGTATATTTTAGATAAGAATAAGTCATCATGCTATTAAAATTCTAGTCTAAACTATGAACTTTTAGAGGATTTGAGGCGAAGTCCATAGGTGTGGAAATAAAGCATAGGGGAGGAGCATCTATAAGTTATTGCTATCACGCTAGTTGTATGAGAGTCATCAAACATGTAGGCCTATTTGAAGGAAATATGGCTAAGGCAGAAATGATTGGTTGCACCCTCTGAAAAGTCACATGAAAATGAGCACAGAATGTCTTTACTTGCTCAGTAGAAAGAAAATGGGACACAAATTGACTTGTCGAATAGAGGAGCAAAGTAACCATGCTAACACAAAGCACAGCGTGCTAGTGGGTCTGCTATTTTACCACACTTTTTTCTTCTGGACTTGCTAGCTGTGAGTGAATGACAGGTATAGATGATCATAGGTTGGGGGATTGGAGTGGAAAGGAGAAGGGGAAAATATCAAAAAGCTATACCTCTGCCTTGTTTTTTAACTTCCTAAATAATCTAATTTATACATAGGTTTTAAAAATTGCTGGTCATTTATCTTCATGACATATTTAGGGTACCTTATTCTGTTTGCAAGTTCTCTTACAGCACTGTGGCCCTGGCACTGTTACCTGGGCTATTGCATAATGCTTGTAAAGTAATGATATTAACTGATCAACATGCTGGATGCCAAGCTGTGCACACTCTGATCTGTCAGCCTAGCTCTTTGTATGGTTTTATTGCCCAATAGGCTCATGACAAGTACCATCTTCTGTGCTGAAAGGAGTGTTGAGTGTATTAACTGGCTTACAACTCAATTCATTTAGGTCACCTCACCAACTACTTAAATTATTAGTATGTCCAAGGATTTAATTCTTTTTTTTTTTTTAATTCACTGAAAACCTCAATATTGTCAACAGTGTATTGAAAAGCAGCCACTTAAGAACCCTTGCAATGCTGTGCAGAAGAAATTGGTCAGTAGATATGAGCAGCACCTGGCTCTTTGGTAGTTAATGCCACTGGTTACATTAAAGACCCCAGCCTTCAGTGAGTATGCTGGAATAGTTCCACCTTTTGGAGACCACACTTTTCTGAAAACTGTGTGTATATTCCCTATAGAAAGCAAGTGAAATAGAGGACCTGCCATGTGCATTCCAGGCTTACTTTGGCTTTACCTCAGCTGATGTCAGGTGGCTAAGACAAGTGTCCAAAGGGAGAGGAGTGAGGGAACTGAGGAAAGGGGACAAGAAAAGGGAGGTTGAACGTTTAGCTCTTCTAATGTAATTTGGGCCTGCGGAAGTTCAGCTCTTCATCTTTCAACTGTTGTTCTGGTTTTCACTTGCAAGAAAACTTGCCAAGCTTCTGTGTATTTTCCCAACTGATGTCCCACTATGTGCACTGCGTTTCTGATATATGGAGGTCCTTAATTGAGTGTGGATGTGGGTGTTGCTGGAAATAGAACATGCTTTCCCTACATCCATTGCAGCAAGCAGCTTGCTTGCATGGCTAAGGTAAGTTCTCCAAATGTTTAGATCTAGCAGCCTAGAACATGTAATACATGTCTGAAAGTTGCTCTTCCCATTAATCTCTCCTAGGCTTGTGAAACCTGGCTTTTCCCTTATGAAATGCTACAGTTCTACAGTTCCCTACAGTCTCAGCTGTACCAAGTCATTGGTTTGACATTGTGAGCTGCTCCTAGGCAAATGAAGACCCTGCTTAAACAGTTTAGTCAGAGTCTGGTCTAGCTTACAAAGCATTTTAAAACAATTAAGTATAGCCTGAATTAGAAGAGTTTTTATGATTCCTTGCCATATTACATCTTCAGTCTGCACCTCTTAAATTACTTACACCTTCAGCCAGTCCCACTGGACTATCAGCTCTACTTTTCTGGAGTTCCCGCTGCCCCCTGCTTGGATTTGATCTGCTCTCTCACTCTGCCACAGACTGTCCAAATTACATCACTATGTAGCTCCCTGGTTTAGCCACCATTCATGTGGGTCTCCTGTCCTTGTGAACTAGTTTAGACCTGAACTTTTCTGATACCATGTTCTCTCAAAGCACAATGAAAAAAGAGATCATAGGATCCCTTCTCTTTCTCATGTCATATGTAAGGGGGGTGCTCTGGAGGAACACCTGTGTAGATATGTGAGTGTGAGCAGGAAGAAGGGGAATGGAAGAGAGATTGGTTTTTCCTCTGGTTTTCTATGTGGATGTCAAATCAGCAAGGCTGATTTAGTGTAGCTAGCAAAGGTTCTTGAAGTTTCTGGATGGAAATTAAAAGAGGAGTGAGGTGGGCTTTCCCTCTCTCACTTTTCTCTAAAGCCACCTGTGGCTTTGATTGCAAAAAGGGTCAAGTATGTGAGTGCTCAAACAAATAATTGTTGTGCATCTTCTGGAGAGGTATGAAGTGGGAAAGCAGATAGAGCTCCGTTTTATATTTGTATGGTGGCCAAGATGACTGCTGCTTACCATCCATAGGGCTTAAGATTGGAAGGGATAATATGATGCTTCTACTGAGCAGGGGTGCACTTTTTATTTAATGTAGGAATTGCTGATGTAACTTATTACAGTTAAGTTTCTTGCTTACTGACATTGTATTTATGAAATCCCGTGTCCAGTCCTGTTTCTGTCCTTAATATGGGCTACTCACAGGTGTTGGGTAAGCAGCACTCTTGTGCTGAAACATCAGACCAGAGATTTCTTCCTGGTCCATAGAAAGGACGATCTATTTGAAAGTTTGCTATTCAGGCTTTCCTCTGCATTTGTCTCTTGAGGGAACTCTTGGCTGAGAATTGCTAACAGTGTGGACTGGAAAACAGATCTGGGTATCCCAGTTTACCTGCTCAGCAATGCAAAGGAAGTTCAGAGACCTAATGGGCAGGAAAAGATAGCAAGCTAGCCAAAGAGAGCAGCTATTGTTGGATATATTAGCTCTTCCTAGACACACTGACTCCTGAAGCTGTGATCCATCATCTCTTTCACAGCAGATGGTGATAAGCAGCTGATGTACTGTTATTACTGTACATGGAAAGACAAAATTGGCTGCAATGTCTAACTGCCTTGCGAAAGCAAGAAATAAGAAGTCAAAAGGAGTAAGAGAAATTTTGCAGTTTTTCCATTGGAAACACTGAAAATTGTGTATATTAACTCTTTAAATGAGAAATGTTCTTTGGGATCCCAGCAGCTTTTGACTGAAACAGACTGTTTCTTTGACAATTTCAATGCCATTCTTCTCTAAAGCTCAGGGGTAATAAAGTACTGGTACAGCTGTGATGGCAGCAAAAAAAATAGGAATTATCCTGAGTTCAGACAGATGCTGCTGTCTGGATTCTCAAAACCATTTTTCTTTGGGGAAAAAACCTCACCACCTCTGTCTTTGCAAAATGAAATTATTATCCTAGTGATCTTTCATGTAATTGTTTCAGTTTTTGAGGATTTTTGTATTTGCTTCTTGAATATTCTTTGGTTACAATTTGATTTTTTTATTTTAATCCAAAACTATTGCAGGATGTATGTTTGGTTTATGGAGTGAGCTTTGCTTTCACTGAAGGAATAAAGTGAGCGTACTGGTTTATGTGAGTAGTGACTGCAAACAACCACACTCTGGAGAAGCCTTACAAACATTCTGGGAACCACAGCTGCACCTGAAGACTCCTTTGTCTGAGCACAAGTGGAGGCAGCACTGTACTTGCAAACACGTTTAGTAGTTGTGTGATGAGAAGTGTCTTTACTTGAGAAATACTCCAGTGAGAACATGGGCAGCGAGTACTGTTTGGTTTAATTCCCAGACTGCTCTGCCACTGCTCATGCAGTGGCCAGGGAATTGAGGAGTGTAAGCATGACATTCCAACACAACTTTTTTAGGAAGCCAAAGTGCATTATCTAGTGTAAGATAACAGAAGAAATATTACAGGATAGCTTTAAGAGAAAGAGCTATATGAGTGGCAGCTTAGCAAATGTGAATAATAATTGTAGACAGCATATGCCCAATTTAGTTTTAATTTTGCTAGTAGGAAATGGCATGACTGGAAAATGCGGGAGGTAAGAAGATGAAGAAAGATGAGACAAAACTCTCCTTGGACTGGAGTCAAGAATCAGGACACAAACCAGCTAATAAATATATTTGTTACCAGGTAGAAGGAAAAAAAGTCAATTTATCTGCTGCTAACATTGTTACCTTATCCATTTGCCCTGTGCAGACTGAGATAGCTTTGTATTAAGAATTATATATTTTTTCTTTAAAAAGATCCTATTCCTCTAGTAGTGCACTTTTATTCTTCCGGAGGTGCCCACCTGCAGATGTCCTAAAACTTTCTTCAGTTTTAAAATAAAAGTTTAAACTGAAAGTTTAAAACTTAAGAACTTGGAGTCTGAATTTAGGAAGATTTCTTTTCCCCTAGCTGCCTGCTAGTATTTTTCAAATAACCATTTTTGTTTAAAAATAGAAATCTATTTTCTTCTATGCTTTTTCCCCCCTCACCTTAAAAATCAAATTTTGTGTATTCAATGTCCCTGTAATACATGAATCTCTTGCATTGTATTTTTTGCATTTTTAATTTAATGTATTGTATGCTAAAATTTTAATTAATGTTCTCTTTCATCTGTAGTGAGAGTCTTATTTCTCTGGGGCTGATTCCATGAACAATTCATGTCTCTACTCATATCTGTGGAGAAAAAAAGGATCTAGAATTGACACTGCAACCAGATCTGTGCTCTTCTGCTCAGGGTAACTGCACAGAACTTGCCCTTTACTTGGTGACTTTCTACCCATCTTGTGACAGTGCATTTCCAGATGGAGTCAGAGTTACAGTCATTACAGTCTGTAGAGAGGCTAGGAAGATAAATTTATGTTCTTATCATGTAGTAGGGTCCTGGTGAGAATGTTTTCTTGCCATCTGTGTTTATTTTCCCATCCTAGTAAAGAACCAGAAGTTTGATGGTAAAGCACAGTTTGTTACGCAGTGACCCTAGCAATATTGCATGAAGTGTAGGATGTACTGTGTTACCAGCAGCAGCTACTTAACAGGATGAGAGGGTCCTTCAGACCCCACTTTGCAGAGCTCCTCTGTTATATACTCAGAAAATAGGTGAAGGGATCTGTGTCTGCATGGCTTCCACTTCCCTGGTTAAGGAAGTGGAAGTAGGTCTGCCTAACCAGGTGAGGCCAACTGGACATCCCCAGTGGTGAGCCTTGGCATGGAGACTCCTCCTCCATGGGACAGGCTGTGTAATTCCACAGCAGATCCCTCTGTGTAACTGCAGCTTCCTGCTATTGCACCTGCCTTTTGTACAGCCTTTGATTTCTTATTACTTAGGCATCGAATGCTGCACTCCTGTAGAAAAGTGGTCTGTCCACTACTGACAGTAGGCACTCCTTACATGCTGCTGAACTCAAAATGTAATCCCTTCCTTTTCCCCCCATGTTTCAGATGGTTCCTGACGTGTTGCTGAGCCACCTCTCCACTGGGCAGCTCTGTATGTCTCTGCATTTCCCTTACCCCAAAACCCACGTCTGTCTTGCCTTCAAGGTTGCGGCTTTCTGAGGCACTATTGCAAGATGGGTGCCCTTCCCTGTGCACCTGTAGTCATGGTCATCTGGTGCATGCCAAGGTCATGCTCTGCTCATATCACAGGGTGAGACATCACCTTGCATGGCCATGCTTCTTTTTAAAGCAAAATGAGCAGGAGAGGACTCACAACATACACAGCTGCTGTCCTGACTGGCAGATTGGCAAAGCAGGCTTGCGAGGTGTATCCTAAAATGTAGCTGCTTTCAAAGTGGATGGATCCCTCTGTGTGTCCTCTTTTGTGCACTGTGAGAGAATGTGTCCTCTGCTAGATGGTGTCCCCATGACCTTCATGGGAGGGATGTTGCAGGACACAGTGTATAAGGAAGTTAGTCTGGCTTTAGGTGGACTTACTATTAACTGAGAGGTGGCAGGTCTCTGCTCCTGTTCTGTACTGCTCCCATTTTCAAGTGACTCCTCAGGCTTGGTGCTGAATACAAGCTTCAGATCTCTTACTGTGCTGGATCCATCTGGAGCAACTGACTGGATGTTCCTGCTTCCTGTAATCCAGTGAAGACGTACCTGAGCTCGCTCAGTGTGGAGCTGGTGTGAACTCAGCGCAGCTTGTTAACTCTCCACCCCTGTCATGTGGAAGGAGCTGTCCTGTTTCTCCCCAGAGCTGGTTCCAAGAGTGGTGTGGGCATGCTCACGTGGGGGCTGAATTTGGCAGCCAGCTGCCTGTCAGGCCAAGGCTGGCTTGTGTTGGAGTCCTGGCTCATTGAACAGCGGATATCAGAGAGTTGATCTGAGTGTCGCCACATCAGTTGCTGTGTCATGTTGGCCAGTGGGTGTTAGTGACAGTGTTGGAAAGATCTCCCTCTAGCTTGCTGCTCTTGTGACTAGTACTGTTGCACTTCAAGCCAAATTCAAAGGCTCTACGCTCACAGCTTTTAGTTCTCTGACCAATTGTCCTTGCTGTTGCAAGGGCCTGACATAAAAGACCTCTTGCCATTTTACAACTGATTGGAGTTGTCATTCAAAGACCTATCACATCCTAGAAAGAGAAATGTTGTCTATCTGAATAAAATCAGTGTTGGCCTTTGGAGCTACTAAGCACTCCCTTGTTCAGTCCTGTACTGTGGCTTCTGGTCCATACATAGTAGCATTCCATCCCATTTCAGCTTTGCGTCTCTGAACTCGGGAAGTTGAGGCTCGTGCTTTAATATTCATGTTGCCGTCTCAGCCAATGTACTATGAAGAGGTGAAGCATTAAACACAATGCTACTAGATAGTTTCTGACTTGAATATTTACCCTCCAAGAGTTTGGGTTGCAAGAAGTCAGGACTTGAGGGATCATTTGACTGATTTGACTGTTCTTGTTTTTATTTCCTTGAAGGCACACATCATGTAAGAGAAACAGGAGGGCAGCATAACATTGATGACTGGGTTTGGGAAGTGTCCTTTGTATGTAGGATGGTGCAGAAGAAGACAAAATGAATGGGCATTGAAGCTGAAAATGTTATCAATACAAAGAATAAACAAGAAATGAGGCCAAGATGGTTTTGTGAAGAGTTTTGAAGTTGAAGACATAAGTCTTGTATTTGATTCATGTGCAATGGAGAATGTTAATAAGGGTCAGAATACTGGAGAAGGAAATCCAGGGGTATGTTTTGCTCTGTTAGAGATGGATTGTGTCTAGGGAAAACTTCAGGAAAGAGTAACGAAAGCAGAAAGGAGTAATGTTGCAAACAGCACTTCACACCCTCGTTCGCTGCTCCCTAGCACATCACTGCACTTTGGGATAGTACTGATGTAAGATTCAGTCATCCCCAGTTTAGGAGAAAAAGTTGCTGTGACTTAGCTAGGAATCACAAGCCTCTGCTCTGAGGACCACAGAAAATGGCACAATGCCATTATTGAATAGTCTTTCACTGTTCCTTTAGCTCTTTTTTTTAGTTTGTTAATTACATCTTTTATCTTCCTTTCCAATTCTAGAAACACACCTGTGAAATCTGTGCCTCTCTTCTGCATGTCAGAAAAGACTCAGTAATGCTGAAAGTTATATATGCAAGAGAAAGAAAGCAAGAGCTGCTAAGAAGTACATTAAGAATGTGCATTTATATCTACAGAATCTTTTCACTAATTAGTCAAAAACAGAAAGCAAAGCAAGGATGGTGCTTGCCTGAAACGATGCTATCTCAACCACTTTGAAAGCGTAAGTTACAATTTCTAATGGTAGAGTCTGTCCTTCCATCCCCTGCTTAGATATTGGCATGTTCTGTACCATAATCTGGCCAAGCTAGCCACACAGAACGTGTTTTCACTTCAGAAGAGTTACTTATTTTGAGCACACACATTGTCTTACTGCTGACCATTCAGCTTTGTGCATTGTAGATCGCATCGGTTTCAGTCAGAGAGGGTTTTAAAGTTACTGTACAACAAGGATGCCATCTAAGGGCCCTGAGTGAGAGTTCTGAATGGCATAACTTGAGATAACTGTGGTAGTTCCTGCCTTCAGCTGTCTTTGCTACTCTGGAGAACTTCCCACTTGCTTAGGATGGCTCCTATGTTTGCGTACAGCTCCTGAGCCTCTGTAGTTCAAGGCTCTATGGAAGTGAACTGAAACCCAGGTGAGGTTATCTAAATATGCCCAGTTCTAAATTGCTGCTCAGTGACAACACAAGCAGCTTGAGGTGTTCCTTAGTGAGAAATGGAAAACTGAGAGGTGAAATAGGAAAAGGATGAGACCTCTGGCAGCCAGCTTGCAGCTACCCAACTGTGATTCCAAGTCCTAACTCCCCTCTTGCTCATTTCAGTCTGTTTTGTGGGTGTGGAGATATTTTTTTCCTCGCTACTTGCTTTCCAATCTAGTTACAGCCCAGGAGGTGATTTGGGTGATTCTGAGCTCAGCTGCAGTAGTGCATACCTAAACTACCTTCCCTAGAATCTGTGGCAACCAGTCCTCCCTGAGGAGGAAGGGGATATCTAGTAGTGTACCATCTTGACATATTTTTAGGCAATGAGACGTGTTTCGAATGTGAATTACAGTGGTAACTTGCTTTGTCCTTTGAGATTCTTTGATGGTGGTGTGCAGTCACTGGAAACTTGTTCCACATGTTGTCAGATCTCAGTGGAAGCTCCAAACACTGATTTCTGGGTTCTCTCTTGCCCCAGTGGCAGAGGAGGTCTTAGTCTCTAGCAGGCTTCCTACAGGCAAGGGAGCTGCTGCTTTGTCCCAGGTGAGTAACAGACATTGCCAGCTCCCACTGTTTCAACCTAAGTTCGGGTGATGAGTTAGAAATGGCTTACATGACGAGCATTTCTCTCTCCTTTTTCCTGACAGCTGATTTTGCCAGGGGTGTATTGTAACTTCTTATTACAATTGTTAAGCTGTTACTGCAATATGAAATTTGCCCCATTACACAGACAAATAATATACTTGTGCTCGCCTTCGCAGTTCATCCTGTTACAGTCTGTCACTTCATGGTGGTGGATAATTTGTTTACACAGTTTTCAGCTTTGCAAAGTTCCCTATATAACTGATGTCAGTGTCAATCCTCATTATGGGCCCACCAAAGAAACCGAACTTTCCTGGAATGCTTAGCTTGTAAGAGTATTTTACTTGCCTTTGCATGTCTGTAGATATTGAATAAATTCTACAACTATTGTAAGTAAATAGTTCCTGTATTCACCTACAGGAAGCCTTGTGTTTAAATAAATCTAAGTGCAAAAAAGTTTTACAAGTACAATTTTGATACTAATAACAATTTCTGTCACCAATGTGAATGGAGAACAACTTGGCAGAAGCTCCTTGCTAGGAGGCATTCTTGGATTGTATGTCCTCATATAAACTGAGCGTGTCATTGGATTCATGTGGTTTTGGCACCAGGGTAAGGATCCTTTGTATCTGGAGCCAGGCTTAATGCACATCCTCTGCAACTGCTTTCAATCTTGGCCTCATCGATTTATTACCTGCATTCCCATAGTGTTCTTAGTGCTTTCTAGAGTGATAGTTTTTAGCTCTGTACTCTCAGGTATTTCTCAATGGGACCCATAAGCCTATTTATTGGTTGTCACTTTCCTCTTCCTCAATCTCCCTCTCACTTGTCACGTTCCTTTTCCTCAGTCTCCCTCTCAGTTTGACCTATTAATTTTAATACATAAATGGTGAACTGAAGCCAACCAAGAAGTACTCAGAAAAGATTTGGGAAGGTTTTTTGGGGGTTATACTGCTTTGTTCATGTAAGAGTAATTTCTAATATGGCTGCTCTTTTAGCTGCTGTATCTGTTTCTAAGTGAATTGTTCTTTTATTAACTTGTCAATGCATGGAGAGAAAAAAACACTTATCATCTATTTTTCACTTCTTAAATGTGCAGTAGGATTCATCTGTATTTGCCTAGTTGCAATACCTGCTATTTGTGGGAACTCATGGGCCTTAATTAGGTGCGACGGCTTCTTCTTGCTCCAAAACTGTAATAGATTTTAATGTTAAAAATTGCAAAGAATGAAACAAAGACATCAAGAACAAATAAGAGTGATTTGAAGTTCATAATATCTTCCATATGACTGCCAAATTGCTTGGAGATTAAACCTCAAACTGTCATCTCAGTCCTTCATTATCTTCCTTTTAATTTTGTGAGTTATATGTTATGGAAGTGGTTGTAAATTGCTGCTGCAAGCAAAAGTGTGTGGGGAATTTTCATCTGGGGTTGTCTGACCTGCTCAAAGTTCCTGGAAACGGCAGAGTACACTGAAGGGTGGAAGAGCACTGGGCATGGTCAGCTCTGTCTTACTGCTGCAGAAAACAAGGGTTTCCAGATTTTCTTTCCTTAGATTGTTTATGCTATTTCTGCTGAGATTCATTTTGATCTGTGAAAGGGCCTGCAGACTGAGAAGTGACCACACTTGCCAGAAAGACACCAAAGAACACTTTGGGGATTATTTTTTTTTTTTCTAGATTGTTTTTAAAATCCATCTTTTTTGTGCAGGCAAAATGCATGTTTTTTTAATTTATTTGTTTATTTAAGGCAGGAGTGAGCTGTTCTCCCTTCTCGTGGCTTTTGATAGGGGTATATGTACTTTTTTGGACACACATTTTTGAGTTGAGATTTGAAGGTTTTGGGAAGGGATGATGATATTTTTGGTAGCTTTCTGTTCTAGAAGCGGTTTCCTTGAAACAGCAAACAAAAGCTGGACAAACTGGAGGACTAAGATTGTGTTTTACCTGCTTGACTTTACTGAGGTTTTTTCCCCTCTTTAGTCCATTCACGTTTTATTACTCTCTACAATGTGTCCCTTGGGCTCTGTTCCTTACAGCAACCGGATGGCTTTAGGAACCGTTACACTATATCTCCCTGTGGTACCCAGTGTTTTATGGAAGTTACAATTTAGCTCAGTGTTTTGGACACTGGCTCTTTCTCCTACAGAGATGGAGATGGTCCTGGCACACCTAAATCCCATAGGTTTACTACTGATCCAGTTTTGGGGGTGGGGGAGTTATGTCCTTTTCTTATCTGTCTTTGAACACAATTTTTTTTCAGTCCTGGGAGGAAAACGTTGGGATGGGAACTGGTCAGCAGATTCTCATAGCGGCTTAAACTTTTGCAGCTGTATAAAACTGTCAGCACAGGAACCGAGTCCTCATAGCTGATGTGTTTGCAATGAATCCCACTGCACCTCTGAGGATAGGCAGCTAAAAGGTTTTGAAAGGATAGAAAAAAGCACTTCAACCTGCCAAAGGGAGAGAAACAGAGAATGAATGGCATCAGGGGAAGTTGTTAGAGAAGTGAACTCCGGGTCAGGGTGACCAGTGAGCCTGGATAGAGCGCAGCAGAGATGACTTTAGGGGAAACGACATTGGCAACTCAAACGTAGCACTGGGATCTGCTAACAGCATATGTGAGTTGTGACCCCAGCAGAAAGGCCACCGTACAACTGTTGGGTCATGCTTTTGGGGTGAATGTGTCAGTGCTGGTAGATTTTTAAATGGATGAGAATTTCTGTCTTCTGACCAGAGTGCAGCTACAATAGGAGGAAGTGCGTGTGTCTGGAAACTTGATCCTCATTCCAGTTTCAGAAGACAGCTAAACAGGAGAGGGAGAAATGGCCAATGGATTAAAATTTCAAGGCTATTTGTCAACACTGGCTTCAGCAACAGCTTCTGCATAGGAAGCTGAAATTAAATCCTAGTCTGTTATTCTTGGTTTTCTCCCTTTCTATAAAAAAAGAGCTCTAATGTTTCTGGATACTTTCACCCAGTTACTTCAAAGCTTTAGATGTAGTTAGGAGCAGATCTGAAACAGTGGTTCCACAGTAGTTTCTTCTGCCTTCTGAAATAAGTATAAAATTCCCTAACCTCTCCCAAAAACTTAATTGACCTTATGAGCCCTAGCGTACTGGTTATCTGGAAGATATCTGGGGAGGTAAAGCCCTCCATTACCCTCAGATTTTGATTTTGAGATGCTTATGTCAGCTACTTAGTCTCCCTGCCTTATTCTTCTGAGCAGGAGATCCCCCTCAAAGCATTGTACTTGGTCTACCTACATAAGCTCATTCAGAAAATCAGCCTTTCATCTCTTTGCAACCTTTTGAGCAAGTTTTTCTGTCCTATTCTGCTTCTTTTCTTCTTTCTTTCTTAGATACAATATACCACCTTTGCTTTTTTTGTTTCCTTCTATACCCATACTTCTATCCAGCTATTTACCCTATGAAGTCCCACAGTCACAGCTTTGATTGTGTACAGAATTATTATGTTTTCCTGGGTTATTTACCATGTTCCTGGTATTTGTGTGCAATCTTTAAAGGTTTTCATCAAATTGTCCAGCTATTCTCCTGAATATCTCCTTCTCCTTATTGTAATTTATCTATCTCTGATGATCCAAGGGCTGGAGCACCTCCTACGAGGTCAGGCTGAGAGAGTTGGGGCTGTTCAGCCCGGAAAAGAGAAGGCTCTGGGGAGATCTTATAGCGACTTTCCAGTACCTGAAGGGGCTACAAGAAGGCTGGGGAGGGACTTTTTACAAAGGCAGGTACTGATAGAACAAGAGGAAATGGCTCTAAACTGAAAGAGGACAGGTTTAGATTAGGTATTAGGAAGAAATTCTTCACTGGGAGAGTGCTGAGACACTGGAACAGGTTGCCCAAGGAAGCTGTGGATGCTCCCTCCCTGGAAGTGTTCAAGGCCAGGTTGGATGAGGCTTTGAGCAACCTGGTCTAGCGGAAGGTGTCCCTGCTGATGGCAGGGGGGTTGGAACTAGGTAATCTTTAAGGTCCCTTCCAACCCTAACCATCCTATGATTCTTCTATGATTCTTTCCTGTCTCTTACCTCCAATTCCAGTGTTTTATCAAGACCACGTTATCCTTTTAACTCTTCTGTAGGCTTTTTTCTTGGCCTCTAACAGACATTCAAATGAATTTTTTGCTAATCACAGATAAAATTGATGCAACAAATTAAAAAAAAAGAGTTCTCTTAAGGGTTAACATTTTACTGGGAAAGCAGTGGGGCGAGAGTTATACAAATACATTTCTAGCATAAGTTTCTTAAAATTGAGGGGAACTTGACTGGGGAAGATGTATATATATTAACATATAATCAGCCAATGTATGCCACAAGAATTTTTTTAAATTTCACTTGCTTGAAAAGTGACCAGCAGACTTAAGCCAGCTAAGACAGATTGCTTTGATAAATCTTAGTGAATTTTAGTATTTTTTTTGTCTCAGTTGCGTTCCCTGGCAAGCATACAAAAGAGATGTCCCCTCTAGCACCCAGCAGCTCAGCTTGCCTTTTGTATGTGGATACGATTCTCCTTTCTGAGTCTGCAAAACCTCTAAAATCTCCATTAAAATGCACTGTAAACCTCCTCTCTTTGGGAGTACTATGGAGCTATGAAAAAAAGACCATAAAAGCGAACCCAGAATAAATAAACCTTATTCTAAATGAGTGTGGATTGGCAAGCTTAAGAATCATTAATTTTGTCTTAGTGAAAAAGGAGGAAGATGGAAATCCACAGGAGAGAATTATATTGGTTCAAGCAACAGTAACCCTACTCTAGATCTGTGTGCAATACATCTGGAGGGAAATAAAGCTTTACAGCAGGAAGATTTTATCAGCCTGCATTTTCTGTGATAGTTGGAGTGCTTGTGAGTTGTTGAAGCCAGCAGGAATTATTTGCATTGTTCCAAATAAGTGTCACTAAGATCTTTGTGCCATACCTATCCAGCCCCTATGTGCCACATATAACAAATGTGTATCTGTGAAAGAGGTGTCTGTATTTTGGTTTTGGAACCTTCTGCTAGCAAAGCCATAATGCAGAGCACCATGACTCCTGTCACAAGCATTGCAGTGAGACAAACAAAAATTAAAAGCTAGGTTTGGCCCTTTTCACCCCACCCATAAAAAGAAAGTGAAAATCAATTATCTCTATGCCCCTCTCTTATGTCAGTGCTTGGTCCTGATATGGGAAGGGATGGCGAGGAGGAGGAGGAGACTCTCATTAGAACTCCAGGGATCTGTATTTTTAAATTTTATTTACTTAGCATTTAACTGAAATATCTGTGCAGGGGGGCTGGAGTAGAGCTGGATGAGGACATGAATTGTTTGGTTTGGGAAGAACTGAGGATCCAGTGGTAAATCAATGCTATCTGAAGTAAGTCCCAAGGCAAGAGAATTGGGTGGCAACTTACACTCCACAGCCTGTCATAAGGGACCTGGTGCTCCTCTACACCTGCTACAGCAGCTGAGGACTGGGCAGCATAGGCTGTGGTCCTGCAGACAGAAAAACCTCTCGGAGTTTCCTGCTCTTCACATAAGTACTGTCATTTTTGGCTATGTCTAGCTGGGAGCCAAACAGATTTATAAATTTCAAATGTGCTCACTTTTGCAAAAACAGTGCAACCTTGAATTAGAAAACCTCAGGACTCTTAGTAACCAAAACCATGTTTTGCTTATCCTAGGAGAAAGCCGGAAGTTTCTCATTCCCATTACTCTGAGCTTACACTTCCACCCTTGAAAGAAACTGCAATTCAGGACTGTGTGTGGTTGCAGGTCCGGGGAAAACTGTTTCCTGGTCTTGGCTAGTGCAGCAATTTGTTTGATTTTTTAATAAAATTTGGAATAGATTTACAGGGAACATTTGTATTTAGTCAAAAGTTTTTGATAAATGGGTCTTCTAATGTGTTTCTGTGGGACAGCAAGTAGCATTCAGCCTCATAAGGGACCCAGATTTTCTGCTCTAGCCTCCTCTCTCTCAGATTCAGGTTGCTGTGATGTGCATTGCACAGTTAGTCTTTTGTTGTTTCTGAGAGTCAGTTTTTGAAGGGTCTTTATTTACCAGCCTCTAAAAACCCCATCCTGTCTATGGATCACTTTGGGCTCTTGTCTTGCATACGGCTCAAGAGATGACTGTAAGCAATACTTGTGTGTATGCAAAGCAGTTGTTAAAGGAGGAGAGAAATTAGAAATGCATTTGGGACTCTGGGGAAGCAGGAGAATCCCAGCTTTGGTTTCCTAATTATATTTCTTTGTTTGATTCTCATTGACTATGGTGAGATACTGCTTGTTATATTTTAGTCTATAGTCTCTTGCTTCTCTTAGAAATACAGATGGTATAGTATTTATTTTCTCATGTGATTTTAAATACATTATTTAAAATTTTTAATAGAACTTTTTTTGTTCTTAATCTGGTACAATTGAGAAATTTAAATCCCCAAACATTTTACTTTCCATATTTTTCTTACCTTTTTTTTTTGGTGTTTTTTTTTTTTACATACCAGCTGCATAAGGACAAGGAAAAATATAAGAAATGTCCTTTCTCAATTCAAGAATTCTTATTTCTGTTTGGTTTCTTAAAAGCTGTTGTTCCTTTAAAAATCCAGTCTTTTGCTTTGCAGCATGCTGTGACTAAGTGCTTTGAAGTCTAAAAGTAATGAAAAAATAATAGATTTTTTTTTTCCTAAATTGGTGTTTAATATATAATGCAACTTACCTATTATTATTAATATTAAATAATTGTTAGTCTGTTTTTAGTAGGTATGAATCATGTCAGTTGTATTTTATCACCTGTGAAAAAACTGAGCTGTATTGGCTTCCCACAGAAATATATGGGAGGGGGAAATACACTTTCAGTCTTCTTTCCTATTGGAAAGCGTTCTCCCAAACTTGGCCCTAAGGTATGTCTGTAATAGGGCAGAGAGCTTGGGAAACAAAAAAACAGAGGAAAAAAACCCTCCAAACTGATCAGATGCCTAGGAGCAACCCAGAGAGTTCAGTGTGTTGCTGTGTAAGCACATCATTGCTCGGGTCTCTGATTGCGGAGGCTGCTGGAAGGGTCTGCGTTCCTCACCTGCAGGGAACGCGGCACTTGCCACGAGCCACACGGCTGCCTGGGAACAGACCCAGACAAGCTGCTTCCACTGTGCTAAACTCAGCCTCAAAGCATCAAAGCTGCCTTCCAGCCCCGTTGGATGATGTCTCTGTGGGGCTATTTGCACTGCTTACAATGTTGAAGAACTGGGATTTGTATCATGCTTAAGAAAGAGCCCTCAGACTTAGATACTTATTACAGGCCTTGCCCATATTTCCATGATAGTTCGTTGGCTGTGTAGTGTGAAGCATCAAAGTTGCCTTCTTTACCCACTGATATAGGTCCTTCTTTACCCACTGATATAGGTCCTTCTTTACCCACTGATACAGGTCCTTCTTTACCCACTGATATAGGTGCAGGTTGATCTGCACTTTGCTCTAACCAGGGTGATCAGAGAAGTTGTCTTGGGACATCCATTCTACCAGGAGTGGGGGGAAGGCTTTGTGCAAGTGTGGAAATGCTGTGCACAACAGACCATTTCTTATCAATGTCTACAAACACCTGAAGTGTGGGGGCCAAATGGATGGGGCCGGGCTTTTTTCAGTAGTACCCAGTGACAGGACAAAGGGCAATGGGCAAAAACTGGAACACTGGAAGTTCCCAGACAAACTTAAGGAAAAACTTCTGTACTGTGAGGGTGACAGAGCACTGGAACAGGCTGCCCAGGGAGGTTGTGGAGTCTCCCTCTCTGGAGATTTAAAAACCCACCTGGACATGTTCCTGTGCAACCTGGTGTAGGGAACCTGCTTTGGCAGGGGGGTTGGACTAGATGATCTCCTGAGGTCCCTTCCAACCCCTGTGATTCTGTGATTAGTCTGATAGGCTAACTGGGAGCATGACTTGTGGATGCTCCTCTCTAATGGCAGGCTGTGATGCCAAAAACTACTGTTCCTGGCCGGCACTGAGGAGAACAAAGGTAGTGATTCACAAAGATAATGCTCAAATATGTGCACAGGGGAAGCTGATGAGCTGAGGCAGAGTCCGCAGACGGTGCTGAACTCTTCCCTGCAGTCTTTTCCCAGGTCAGCAGTTTCTAGATGTGTATTTTGTTTGAGGCCTAGACCATTTGGCAATCTTATTTCTGCTTAATTAGCTTCATGATTTAAAACTATTTGTGGCCTCCTAATGAACTGGGAAAAACCCAGCAGTTGTTAGCAGCTGGCTGGGATTTTAACAGCAGCCATGTGTGTTCAGCAGAACAGCAATAAAGTAGTGAGAAGAAAAGTCTGGCAGTAGTGCCAGGGGTCAGGACATGGGAGAGCTATCCTCAGTCCTGTTAATGACCACCATTAGCACAGTACAGAATTTCAGCTAGACATAAACAGCCTTGTTAAGTGACAGTGACAATGAAGGCTTTGACAGAAGGCTTGGGTTTGCGCAAAGCCCCGTGTCCTGTGAAGGAGGATTTGACTAAGATGCTGGACACTGACTGGAGCAGCTGAGGAATGAGGACATGTTCCCACTGGACTTTCAACAAATTCCCAGCCCTGCTGAGATTTGACAGGGAAAATCTGTCAAAACTCTTAGGCACTGAGTTGCCAGCTCTATTACACAGCCCTGTGGGGCTTCGCTGAGAGGTGGACGTGACCATTGCTGGGTGGTGGTAAATCTACTAGTTCTGGTTGTGCCTGTGCCCTACGTCTCAGCCCTCTGAGCCCGTTACCCTCATCACCAGGTTGATGCCTTCTCGGGCAAAGCAGCTGAACCTGTATCCTGATTTCCCTGTGATCTGGAGAAAGTGTCCCCCGATCTTTAATAGTATTTAACAATTCAGGTGACACCCTCCCATTACTACAGTCTATTTCTTCTGCTATTCTCCCTTCTTATAGTGGTTCTCAGTTATTTCTGTGATGCAGATTTTCACTGAATTATTTTGACTGCTCCTGAAACCCCAAATCACAAATCTACTCCATCTCTCATGAACATTTCTGTTGCTAGTTTGGACAAAAGATACAACATATCCTTATAGCTGATAGGTAAATTGAGGTGTAGTCTATAACACTTAGTGCTCCATTTTTGCCAGTCTGCAATTTAACAAAACTAAATGTGGCTCAGTCTCAGCATGCATACTTTTTGTAGCTGCCTCTCCTGTTTTGATTATATTTTCCCAAGTTTAGCGATAACGAAGAGCAGTTACGCTATTGCTGAACTTGTACTTCAGTGATAACCACTGCGGGGAAAAGGAACAGAGTGTAGAAAGAAACTAGATGTTGTTTGGTGAAAATGCTGTTCAGAAGCATAAAATACTTGGCTAGCTGATGTACCTGTAGGAAGGCTGGCACTGGGGGCTCAGAGCATTCTTTTTAGATCATTCTGTCTCTTCAAGAATTCTGACCCATCTTTGC
This sequence comes from Caprimulgus europaeus, assembly GCA_907165065.1. Next base: position 69,821,147 of record OU015525.1, read on the forward strand.
TCTGGAGAAAGATTTATTTATTTTTTTTTAGTCCCCCATTCTCCCCCCCATATCAGAAACATGAATTCTTTTGTAAGTCAGATTATATTTTTGGATGTACGTGATAAAAGGTAAAAAGTTTCCTTAATGTTTGTCAGTGCACCTTTGAGGCCAGTATGAAGTATGTCTGTCCCTGGTTTGAGGTTTTTCAATCCATAAATGATCCTCACGTGTCCTCTTAACCCGTATTTGTGGGACATTTTGGTGCCTTTGAACAAAAGTCTCTCCAGAGATCTGTACACACTTCCTTTTGCTATCTCAGGTGCTAATTATATTATGTGGAGCCTCCTCTCAGGATTAGCTCTGATGTTTTATTTTATGGCTGGATGGATTTCTTGTATTTTGTTTTAATCAGGTTGATATGCACATAATACAGTGACCTTTACTGTGGTTTTTGTCAAGTGCTCTGAAAAATACATCTGCAGCCACTAAATAATGCCCTGGTATATTTTTGTTATGAAAATGGTACCTAACAGAAACAGCAACGAATAACTGCATCACAGTGGGAATTTAAGTGCATCTATTCCAGGTAGGGTTTCATAGTTCAGGCCAGGATTTCTTAGGTCTGTTTCCTCGAGTTATTTTCCAGGATTTGAGATCAGCAGAGCCCCTTGCTAAACCGAGGAAAGTATCATAAGAAAACAAAGCAATTTGTCAAGTTTTTAACCTGCAGGCTACTTCAGGCAAAGCCATGTGAAAGCTGAGAATTTTAGTCAGTCCCTTTGATTTTCTGTCGAGGCGATTGGGGTTGCACCTCTCACCCAAAGGAACTGAAGGCATCTCGGGTAAGGGAAATGTAGTCTTCTCTGCAAAACTGAGACTGCTTTTTCTGAGCACCTTCTCTTTCCTACCACAGTTTACTGCTTCTGGAGGATGACAGCCCCCACTACCTCCAGATGTTAGAGTGACTGCTGGATTTTTCTTGTGGGAGTCACGGAAGATTTTTATTGTGATATCAAAACTAAGACACTAAGTCTGCTTTTTCCTCCCTGGATCCAGAAACGCTCTGAGCTGAACTAGTTGCCTATCTTCTATTCATCAAGAGTCCTTGAGTCTTGAGATGCATGCTGGGAAAGCTGACCTGAAACACCTAACCTCTTTCGGATGCCCTACTAAATAGCCCTGCTGAAACACTTCACAAATTTTTCAGGCACTTGAGGGTTTTCCTCCTCTTCTGCTGCCACAGTTTGTATCTTTCCTCATTTATTTTTCTGGCTAGTTTGACAACTGACTTCTTTAATGAGGGGAAAACCTCACTGCTAGAGGATCTCTGGTTTACTTCTCCACCTTTTATTGCCTGTGGTTATGTTTTTCTTTTTCCTGCCCTCCCCCACCCCCCATGCTTTAGTATACATCTTTCTGACAGTTCTTGATTTAGATATCTATATTTTGAAAGTATATTAAACTTTAAGAAATGTCTTTTGGCTTCTAATGATGAAAGTTTAATCGACCTTGGCTGTACTTTTCATCATTGTCCCTTCAACTCAATTGTGTTGTCTTTATCTTTTTATCCAATTCCCTTTCTGTATGGAGTGCAAGGCTCCTCAGCTTTCTGTAATGCAGCTCCCCACTCATTCTCTGAGGAAGCGGAAAACAGTTTAAAAAGCCCTCCTACAAGTGCCATTGACAAAAATTACCTTATCTTCAAACAACTCTGTGCATGTTTGTATCATCCCTTACAAATCCAAAGTGTTAGTTTTTAAATTCCTGTCTTCCCCACTTTGAGAGTATTTCAGCTCTGTTGGGACTTTGAACCACTCTGTTTTTCTTGGTTCACTTTAGTCAAACTATTTTGTGGTAGTCTGTTATCTCTCAAAGTCTAAGAGAGGCCTGCTTCATTTCTGCACAACACAGCAGCTAACACCAACTGACATTTATGTCAGCCTTCAGAAATTTGGATCCTTACGAATGTTACTTTTTGCTCTTTTATTTTTACTTGCCTGACAGTGAAGTCATGCTATCTACTTTTCTTTTCTGAAAATCACAGATATAAATGGGATTTTGAAATATAGTTAATATCTGTCCTGAGGTTGTATTTCATCTACTGCTAATAGACATTCATAGCTGTTAGGGCTGGGGGACCATTATGGCTCTGGAATGTGATTTAGAAATTCCTATGTCAATCTCAGTAATTTGTTGTGGGATGGAAGTTTATTACTGCAGACCAGCTTAAATCCTTTTGTAACCAGTAGGTGAACTGCTGTCCTTTTCTGATACTTAACAAGTATAATGAACAATGGATCTTCTTCATTGAACAAAACTGTTGAGACTGTAACAGCTTCCATACAAAGTGCAAGCATATGGCATTGCTTGCACAAGTGCATATGCACTTAAATTTGTGTGTCTCACCATGAAAAAGAAGCAATTATAACCCCAGACCACTGGACAGAAAAGAAGCAAGAAGTCAAGCAAAGCAAGCATTAAGTGAAAACCCTGAGGGATGGGTAGGAACTTAAAAGGAGAGCTTTTTCAGTTCATTGTCAGCTAGATGGAAGTTGAGCACTGTGAGCAAATAAGCTATCTCCTACTGTGTTCAGGGAAATAGATTTTCATGTACGCTCATTGTAAATAGCAAGACTGTGTAAGAGATGTGCATCCTCTGTATCAACTCCTTTTTTTTAAAAAAAGACACTTTGACCCTGAATTCCTGCTAACTTCTTGGGTCAGAAAAGAGTAACAATATTTCTGCTTAAACCATCTGGGCCTGATCTTAAACATATTTACTGCTGGAAAATCTGACACCTTGTGATAGACTGTTCAAATCATTGCATATCCCCACTGTTTAAAAACATGTACTGTAGTTTTAGAATTTCAAAGGGAATTTGGGATGGCCTGAGGGAAGAACTGATGAGAGATCTGTAGTTAGCTGCATTTTGAAACAAATCAAACTTTGTAAGCCTTTTGCCGGTACTGTTTGCCTTTTATGTGTGTATTTCTTTTTTTTTTGCAGGTCGTAATTTTTTTCTTTGGAAAAATTAATCTCTTTAACAGGCTTCCCCTCACCCACTTTACCCAAAAAGTCAACCATTAACACTTGTCTTTTGTTCTTATTTGTAGCCAGAAACGTTTGGATTAAGCTTTTGACAGTAGTCAAGAAATTTTGAAGGTGGCAGACACTTTCTGTGAAAAGAGTTGTTTCTGTAAACCTGTTTATTTCAGTATAATGCTTGCTGAGTAGTATCAGAATTCATTTTTATCACTGCCAAAATCTGAAGTCTGGAGGTGTCACTAAGCAGATCTCTTATTGCAGTTTTATTTCCTTGCTATTTGATTTCTTAAGTCATTCCAAACGCATTAAGATGAGGAAAAAACAAGTTGGAAAGATATAAACAGAGCAAGGAAAGCAAAATCAACAGAGAAAAAAGGAAAAATTGCTTTCTGTAAAATAGTAGAAACATGGTGGATCTGTTTATCTGCAGAATGATAGATTGGCTTTGGTTTGTGGTCAGTTAAAGGCTACTCCTTTTTTTTTTTTTTTTTTTTTTTGTTTTAATAATCTGTTTCCCTTTTATATTTTTAAATTATTTTCTTCCCACACCTTTTATGTCTCATTTACTTATTTTTCATTCCCTTTCTCTCCTTCTGTCTTGGCAGGTAATTTTAGATGCAATTCACTGCTGGCTTGCCAAACTCAGCCCTTTGGCAAGTTCTTCAAAGTCAAGTGTGTTTACAGTGAGTAATACAATTCGGGGGGGGGGGGGATGTGTGTGTTCCCTCCCCCATCCCTTTTTTTTTTAGCTTCCAAATTACAGGTGCAGTACAGTTCATTTGTGGTTGTAAATCAGTGTGCACTAGTTGATTTGTGCTGGTAATTAATTTATTAATCCCCCATTCTCTACAGATTTGAAATTGGAAAGAGTTGGCCACAATTTTCATCCTGGCTAATGGAGTCTCTCATTGCCAATGAATAGCTGAAATGTTGCATGAAAACTTTGTAACATCTTTATGAGAGGACATGCTAATGACTTTATGTGGAGTGGAAGGAGTTTGTGTGTTTTCTAGGCCAACCTCGGTATCAGTACCAAGGGTTTCTTTTATTCAATCTGTTTCCCCCCTCAGTTCCCCGTGTGCTTCTCGCTCATCTTTGTCTCTTCCTTGGGCTTTCTGCCATCCCCAAGTTTGTGCCAGAAGCTCTCTGTTATCACATCATCATGTTTCCTAATCTCCTCTTCTCAGCATCTGGAAGATAGGAGTTTTTTTTCTGAGTGTTTAAACAAAACTCTCCTCCTTCTGCTGTCCCATTAGTGACATCTCAAGTGAAATCCTTCATTGGTCTGTCTTGGGCTTGATCCTCCAGAGTCTTTTTTGTTAAGAGTTTGGATAGTAGAACAGAAACTAAGTGGATATTTTTTTGTGATGGTTTGCTTTATTAAAAAAAAAAAAAGCAGGGTAGAGCAAACGTTCTCCAGAGGTGCTATGACAGGAGATTACTTGTCCCTTTCCTGTGAGATCCCAGTTGCAGTACTGTACTCAGCTTTTCCCAGCACTGTGACAAAGACATAGATAAATCAGAGGAGGTCCAGAGTGCAACAGTAGGAATGACAAGAGGTTTAGAGAAAGTGACCTATGAGGAAAACATGAGGAGCTTTTATTCCCACCCTACCCACCCCCCACCCCAAAAAAAGAGATGGTCTACACTAGTAGCCTCCAGTATAGCAAAGTCTGTTATAAAGAGGTCAACAATGACTTGTTCTCCAGGTTTGCTGATCATAGCAAAAAAATAAGCAGTGAGTCTGTGACTGAGATTAGGTCCTTTATTAGAAAAAAATGTATTTATAAGGGTAGAAAAGTGGTGGTACAGACTGACTAGGAAGACCGTGAACTTGTCTCAGGAAAGTTGAGTATAAGACAGGCTTTTCACAGATACCCTAGAACTGTTTTGCCTGCTTTGTGTCAGGGGACCTCTTCCAGCTCTGCAGTTCTGTGGGGAGGGGAGAGTGGTTGGGCTGGAGGCAGCACAGAAGTGGTTGCCATCAGCCAGTTCTTTGATCTGCAGACAATTCCTGTCCTGGATGAAGCTGACATTACTGACAAGTTGCCATGAGCTCTGAGTGGCCTCGTTTCCCACACCAACACTAACAGGCTGCTGGTCTCTCCTGCCTGGATTATCCTCTTACATTCTATGTTGTTCAAATGTGGCTGTGTTACCGCTAAACGAATAAAGAATTGCTGTTTGGGTGAAGAGAAGACTTAATTTTGTTCCTCCTCTAGTGGTTAGTAGTCATTATCATTATCACAGGACTTGATGTCAACATGTAGCTCAGTCAATGAGGAACACTGAAATATGTTTTGGCATAGATTCAAGTGGACGAAATGCTACCTTGGTCCCAGAGCCAACCAGTAGGATAGAAGGACAGTGGTGGCATTCAGGCTGTCTGGCTCCATGCTCCTGTGTTTCTGCCAAAGACATCCTGATATCTTGACTTTAGCAAGCCTTGTGAAGTCCTAGAATCACTGATTCAGTAAGCTTTCTCTGTGAATAAAAATCACATTTCTCCCCTGGGTTCATTCTTTCTAATTATTTTTTCTTTTCCTGTCTCTGCTTGAAGGGTAGGATTGCAGAAAGATTTTCATTGGAAAAAGTGCTGAATCGAGTACTGCTCTTTTGTAATAAGCTTTGAGTGCTCAGTTTTCATACCCTACTGGTGTGGCAAACATTGGCTCTCCAGTTATTGAACATTTGCTCTCTACTCTGTAACACTGCTTTGCTTAGGAATGGTGCTGTTTGGACCCTGTTCCCTTTTGGTTTGCTACTATTAAAACTGTGCTTCTAATGTGAAAGTAAGATTTTATTTTTTTTTTTAATCTGCAGGCCTGAGGTGCTAATATTTTAATTCTTTATTTTTCTCATAGAAGGGATTATGTGTGTGTTTTAGTCCTTGGCATTCATTACAAAGCCTGTGCTTTTTCCAGTTTCTGCTGCTACTTAGTTGGGCAGGATTATTTTAATGGTCCCTTTCCCTCAGTGGGCCCCACCAACCAGAGTGGGAAAGTGTAGGACAGAGTCCAGCACCTTACCTGGGGACCCTCATGGATCAACAGCCAGCCTGCTGGCTGCCTACTTGGTATCTGCAGTACTGGGCATGTGGTCATATGATCCTACTTGGCCTGCAAGAGAGCTGATCCATTTGTCTTATCTGCAGCCATGAGTGAGAGCTTCCTGCAGAGCTCTCAAGCCTTGCAGGAGGAACTGCCATCAGCCCTCCCAAAGAGTCCTCACTGTCACATCACTCAGTGGGGCATTTTTGTTGGGAGAAGCAGTGAAAAATGTGTTGCCCTGTTTAAAGCAGCTGCTGCTTGTAGGGCATGACTTCCATGACTGATGAGGCTGAGGAGACAGTCCCAGCCTTGCTTTCCATGTCAGAAATGCAGACATCAGAGGAAGACAAAGTGAGAGACTTAAGGTTAGTGGAGGGGAGCAGCAGAGAGGACAAGTGAATTAACAGAGTTGGAGGGAAGTGGTGGAAGCATCTGTGGAAAGGGGAAGGTGGCAGAGATGCTTGTGAGAGGAAGAGAACTAAGAGAAGAACATAAGTGAAAGCTGCAGAGGAGGTAAGAAGGAAAAAAAATAGGGGACTGACAGATAGCTAGCAGCTGTGTGCATGGTATACTCTCAAATAAATTGAACTGTTGATACATTGTCTAAATGCTATGTTTCTGGTTTGCCTACCCTGATATTTTCAGAGTATAAACTCAACCTTTAGAAGTCTGCAGGAAAAAGAGTAAAATATGTGACCAACAATGAAGTCATGTTTTTTAGAAGGAAAAAGTAATCAGTCTTCCATGGCCTCTTTCACAGGTGAAAATATTTAGAAGGAACAATATTTTTCATCAGTCTTTTTAGATGTCTTGTTCACCTTATGCTCCTTCTTTGAAAGTGGATCTCCAGACAAACATTACCTGCTTCCCTAGCAGCCTTCCCAGCATTTCTAAGCTCTGCCGCTTTTCCAGTTCAGTTATCCCATTTTAAAAAGTTACTTCTGTTGTACCTATGCAGAAAAGTAATCTTTCTGATACCAAACAGCAAGCTATTTTTAGGGATGGCTCTTTAACTGATTAAAAAGCAACAGTCCACATTTCACCATCACTTAAAAAAAAAAAAAAAAAAAAAATGGTAAGCAGGTCTTCCTGGTTATTATTTTTGGAACAATCTAGAGCATGACAATTCGTATGTTTGTCTTTTTATTTGTTGATTCTTTGAGTAGTTATGAGGATTGCAAAACTCACATTAAAAGCTTTAGCTAATGAAATGGTGAAAAAGGAAGACTGTGTGGGTAAAAAGCTGACCAGGTGAGCTGAGGGACCAAGAAACTGTGTGGTTTGGCAAAGCAGTTTGATGGCTGGAAATTTCAAGACAAATTAAGAGAAGCTCTGGGATCTAGACATACAGTCTGTACAGAGTATCTTTGTCTCCTGTTCTCCCACCCCACCAATGAGTAATCTCTAGTGATGTCAGTGGGCGTTATCCCCATATCCTGAGAGTAATAGATTGGGCTCTTGTCATGTAAGTAATGCCTCATTTTCTCTTGAGTTGGAAAATCATCTGAGTTTCCCTTAAATGTTTCACAAGGGAGCTGAGAGGGAGGAAGAGAGGTTTAATATTCCTTTCTGGTTGCATCACTTGCATGTTTCACAGTTAAACTGTGGAGTACAAACCCAGATTTTGGGATTGTTTAAATGACAACAGAGTTATTGCTTAGCTTCTCAAATATTTTGGCTGCTCACATACTCAGTCAAGCTGCACTACTCCCCCCAACAAATGCACTCATGGGAGAGCAAACAGCAAAGAACATAAACAGCTCAAAGTAGAGTCAGTGCTTTTGGCGATGAGGTGCCAGCTGTCACTGGAAGCAAGTTCAGAATTTGTTGTGAGGATCTTTCTAAGGAAAGCAAGTCTTCAGAAAGGTTATAAAAGGAATGAAGCCCAGGGCAGCAATTCGTCAGTGTTTACTAATGCTGCTTATGCTACTTTTTATTGTAAAACAGGTTAGTTCAAAAAAATACTTCTGACAAAGAAGTTCCTTGTTCTATATAAAGATACACACACAGAATTTTGGAGAAAGTAAAAGTTGTCCTGATTATTTAGGTTCATGAGCCTTGAGTGAATTTAATTAAAAATAAGTTAAAAAAACCCCAGCTTGTGTTCAGAGGACATGAAAGCCTAAACATGTGAAACTTTTATGAGTTATGAACATGGGAGCTCTGCGGTAGGAAACTTCCAAGGAAGATCTGTAGCTTTCTAGTAGAAATCTAGCACAGAGCTATTTCAGATGTTTAAAGGCCTGTCCTTTCTTCAAGTAAATGCTTGCTTTCACTTAAAAAGGAAGAAAGGGAAGTTTGGGAAGATGGAGAGAAATGACTAGAACAAATGTTAACTTTGCAGATCCCAAGTGGAAGCAACCCAAATAGGGAGTAATTTCAGAGCTGGCTCTTCCAGGAGCTGCAGCTCTGCCCTGTGCTAGACAGAAGTGACTGAATGTCAGCCCTGGCACTTGCAGGGTGATGTGCCAGGTGGCAGTGAAATTAGGGAGGGCTCAGGGTGGCCCATTGCTCCCCCTTTTTCACTGAATGGCCTCCTTCAAGAGCAGAAGTCCTTGTGTTAAACTTGATTCTCTCCTAACTGTCCTACAGTTTTGACTTGGGTTTACCAGAGCTGACTCTAAGTTAACAGTATTTCCGTTTGATGTGAGTAAAGCAGATCCATAGCCCATGCCTACTGAAGTCTTATAGAATACATCCTTTATTCATAACTGCTTTTCTGGCATTGCTGCAGCAGTTCAGATTTAATTTTTGGTTAGGAATGATTTGCATGTAAAGAACAAGTACTTCAAAGTATGTGAAGATAAGAAACTTAGGTAAAAACTAAGCAGTCCATGGGATAACTGCGGTAGCTTTTTCATCCCAGTCAGAAACCTCAGAGAAGTAGCAGAATGAGAGAGCACTCCAACTGGAACAGCACAAAACAAGTCTTTAATGAAAGCAATTGGAATAACACTAAATAAACTATTTTAATGGAGCTCTGAAGAGATGTGTAAAAGCTGCTAGTAAAGTCAATTGAAGGCCTGTCACAGTGCCTCAGAAGTCCCTTCATAGCCCTCCTGCTGGCGGCAGTTCAAGGCTCTTTACAGTATATTAGAAGTAAGCTGAGTGGTATTATACCAGGCCCTTTGAAAAACTAATAAAAATGTTCTCTCTGGGAAAGAAGCCTACTGCTGCTAGGAGAGGAACTGCATGGCCTTTGGTCTGGGAATAATTTGTTTCTTCAGCTGGGTTAAAGAAGGGTCTTTAATTTCACCAAGCCATTGTTAATAGTTGTATTCCCTGTACTTGTCTCCTAGTAGCAAGAGTCGTCCATTAAAATCTGCTGCTCAAAACCAAGTCTAAACAATACAGTTCAGTGCCCCAAAAGTTCTTTATCACATTCTGGCCTGCATCAGGTAGATTAAATTGTAGCTTATGCTGTGTAGCATCATCTTGGTGGGACACTATGCTAAGTTCTTATGCAGAAAGCCTTTTTGCTTGGGAGATGGTCTCTTGCTCCGCAAGGATGTGAGCATGGGTGTAAGTGTACGAGGTTAAGCTCTGCTTCTTTTTTTGTCGGCACAAAACCAGTGCCATAGGGAGGCTTCTGTGTATATGTGAGGAGAAGCAGGGAGCAGGGTCTTTCCTCTAGAGTGATGGCTAACCAAGGAGAGCATAGTTTCTGTAGCTCCTGTGAACCAGAATTTCTCTTAATATGTCGCCACCTTAAAAATTAGCAGGCAGTTGCCTCTGCTGAGGAAACTGCTGTTCTCCCTTGCCATGTGCCGTGCACACAGACCCGTAGGAAACTTACCCTAGGGGACTTTTGCCAAGGCCCACAAAACCAACAAAGCAGCATTAAGTCTTCTTTCTCCCATATCTACTGGAACCAGATTCTGTAACTGCAGAGAAAATGACCCAGGACAGGTGTGAGTGCAAAAGCTGTTAAAAATGCACCTGTATACTGAGATTGCATATGTATTGCTACCTACATTATATGTAGAATATGAGAAGATTCGTGCTGTTGTCAAAAGAGAAATTTTGAACTAACAAATACAGTTTGCACAGAGGACAAAAAGCCCATTTCTCAGAATACTTGAAGTAAAAAGGATTTTTTTATTAATCTAATTTTCTCTATATCATCTATATTTTACATTTCCTTTTTATTTTACTATTCTGATATTTTATAATGCAAAATATTTTTGTTTCATAATAAAATATTTGATAATTTCCTTCCAAAACAAAAAAGGAATTAATATTTTCTGCTAAATGTTCTAATTCCTATCACAGCAGTATTTTTTTTATATTTCTTTATATGAAGTTGTTCCGATGGGAAGATTTCAGGTGGCCCTTTTGACAGTGATTTGGAATGGGTACTTTACCAAAAAGTGGAAAAGCCTTGGAAGAATTATCCTGATCATCTTAAATAAGGTCCAAAAAATCCTGTATGCCATAACCACTGTGCGTGTCATGTATTTTAGAAAGTAGTTATTTAAGTTATGATTCAGAGGCATTTTAAAGAATAATTTTTAAATCCCTCCCTGTAAATCTATGCTCTGCTTAATACCATAAGCATATAGCTGCATAGCCTTAACAGGAAGGAGGATATTAAACAAGGTAATTTTAAGCTTCTCAAAGTTGAATTTCAATTGATTTTCAACAGAAAAGAAATTTAAAGATGCTAGATATTAGGCCAAGCTAAAAGCAAGTATACTTGGATACCTTATGAGATGTGGGGTATGGAAAAGGGATGCTGGTCCATAATTATTCTCTGTAACATCTGATCTGTGTCTGATGGCAGGGAATTAGCATTTGCGATTCCAGTAAAAAGGCCTATCTTCTAGTGGGGAAAGAGAGACAATGTGGTGGCCAAAAGGGTGGCAGGCGTTGGATTGCCCAGAGCCCTGCGTGACCGCTGAATAACTTTCTCACAGGCACTGGATTAGCGGGATTGTGCCGAGAAGAGTGAAATAATCAGGGTCTGCAGTAAACGCATTCATCTCGTGGATGTGGCTGTTTTAGTTACGAATTTGTATGCACACGCCATTCTGTTTAGATCCAGACAGATGGAGAAAACTTTTAGCTGTCATTTTTGTTACATTTTAGACAATCAAAGTATCTCCCTGTGGCCTCTTCTGCTGCACCCAGCCTAGGATATGGATCGCTCGTGACAGATAAAGGTACGTGTCTGCACAGCGTGATTCTGTATCTTTGTTTTTGCTATCTGCCATAACCAGTAACAAAGAGATTTGTGCAGATGACTATCAACAGTTGCTGGAAAGAGGAAGAGAGAGAAGCCCCAAAGTATTAATAAAACCGATATCTTCCCTAGCAGGCTGGCTAAGTTTGAGCTGTGATCTCGTTTCCTGTTCTCCAAGTGCACACCACATAAGCCGATTAACGGAGCGGATGGCATTGCCACGGCCTCCTGAGGCCTCTACGTTTTATGTTCATAACAGCTCCTCTCGCTAGAAACAGGGGGTAAGACAGGACTAGTAGACATCTGTTGTTTGTGTTTGGTAATGCCTCACGTAGGAAAGTCGTCCTCCCCTCGCTTTTGCAATGATGTATAATCATCCCTTTGGTTGCGTTAAGATGTACCGCTGCAGAGAAAAGAGGCGTGAGGTACCTACACATTTGGAAAATGGATGATGAAGTCATGGTAATAGTTTAAGGATCTAACTGTACATACCTGCCGATGCTGCCTGCTACTTTTGGGCTGCATGTGTTGACATGTGTGGATCTATATTTCATTGTGATCTTAAAAAGGGCAAGGGGACCTTAAAACCTCTATGTGTTGAAGAAAATGTCACAGTAGTGATGCAACAATGATTCAGAAAATGCCTCAGATGACTTTTTTGTCTGTGTTTATATCGACATTCAAGATGAAAGCAGGACAGTATTGAGTTAAAAATTGACAGAGGAACTGAGAGAGCAGATTTGGACTAGGCTTTGGAGGTTGTTCTTTGGCTTTTCATAGTTGGGATGTAGGATCGTGCAGTTGCACTGCCTGTTGGATACAGGGACACCATTACCCTTGTGGTCTGCTAGATAATGCTAGGTGCCTCTCCTACTGCACCACTGAAAAAGCCTCGTGCTCTGGCAACCATTATTCCATGAGAAATACTTCTGAGCTTCTGAGAATAATTGGATGAGAGGGTTACATATTTAAGATGAACTAGGATTTGTTCCATTTTAACTGTAAATGCGTGGATATTTAATGATCCTACATTGAAAAGGACCTATTATCCTCTAGCTATTATGCAGGCAAGTCCCTACAAGATAAAATAGGAAAGCTGAAGGAAAGCTTAGATGATTTGTAGGTTCAGGTGATTAATAAGATGAATAGTTAAAAAAAAATGTATAAATGTGATTTGGAAAACTCATTCTCAAATGCACCCTTTGAATGTCTGTTCCTGGCAAAGTAGGTGTGAGAGTTATTCTTCCTGCTGTGTGTCCCCCTTCTCTCTGATTTTTCCAGCTTCCCTTTCCTCATGAAGTCTTGACAGGCTGAGGTCCTTTCTGCTTGGCTCTTCCAATGCTGATCTCTCTTACACCATTGATTTGGTCATTTCAAACTTGAATCATTCCTAAACAAATGCTAAATGCCACAGAAACAAACTCAGCTCTCGTGTGATGGGCTTGACCAAGTCAGCCTCTTGTCTTAATGACTTCTTAACAGAAGGAATTGAGAACTTGAGCCATCCCAAAGCACCAAAAGAAGGAAAGGGCAAGTATTGGAGTTACTTGTAAATGCTGTTCTACTGATAATAAACACAATAAAGAATAAAAGAAAAAGGTATTTTATCATCTCAACTGAGGTTATGCTAGAAATACCAGATTAGTTGAATCCTGCTTGCTGCTGTCAAAACCTTTTTTTTTTCCCCTAGGGAAAGGGGTTTTATTCCTTCCTAAAAGGAGGTCTTTCTCTCCCCCCAATTTTTTTTTTTTTTTTTTTTTTTTAGTTTCTTCTTTTTTATTTTTTTCCCTCCTCTTTTTACCTTTTCCTGGGCCATCAGGTATACATGAGCAGCCACATCAGTTCTGGAATTCCACTGAGTCCCTGTTCATAACGGAATATAACTGCTCATTTTGACCCTACAACAGTACTGAATTAAACACTCCAGAAAAAAAGTTTTAAAACTTATTTACTAGTCTACTGTATGAAAAAAAATCTGTGTAGTACGTATAGTTAAATTGTAAGTGCTTGAAGGTTAATAACAAATAATCATTAGGAGAGAATCTGGGGAGAAGTCTTATGGGCAACCTAAGGTTTGCAATCCATAATAAAGACTGCAGATGATGAATGGGAACTTCTGGGAATTTTGTTAAATTGATCAACAAAGACCAGTGCTCTTTTGGATTATGGGTTAGATCATGAATCCATCTTTCAGAGACCAAAGCTCTGTTCTTTGTCTCTGCATAGCTTCTTGCCCCCTCTTTCAGTCACCTGACCTTTCTCCTTTTTATATATATTTCATCTCTGAGTGCATTGTAGGTGCCCTGGTTTTTAACCCCTGTCCTTGTTCTTTGTGCAAGAACAAGAATTTAATCATCTTCTCTCTTCAGGGATAAAATGCTTTGAAGGCAGAAACATCTTCTGGTTCTGCAGGAGTCAAACAAACCTTGCAAAAGATAGATTCTCTCTGTCCAGTTTAAAAGCGATTTTCGATCTAAAAACTGATTAAAAAAAAAAGAAGACATACTGAATTTTCATTAGGACTGACACATATGTCTTTGTGTACTTCAGATAAGTAGTGCAATGAAGTAAGCTGACTTCTAAATAAATGTCTCAAAGGAGAGGAAAGGACGATGTAGTGCCTGCTTTCACAACTGCAGTGAAGTCTGTGGGCTGTCTACCTAGGTGATTGCTGTATGTATTGTCTAAGTAGCCATATATGTGTGTATATTAGGGGGTCACAGAAATAAGCCTCTGTGGTGCAATTCTTTTCTCTTGTTTAGAGCTGGATTAATTGGCATCATTGGACATCTAACTCTGGAGATGAGAGCACAAAACCCAACTTTTTGGATCAGGTTTTGAGGCTTCAGCCTCTCCCAGGCCCTTATTTAATCCTATTAATGAAACTGCAGATTTTGAGTCCACTCTTCTAAATAGCTTTTCCACATCCCAAAGTACTATCTAATCTAATCTGCAGCATATGGCCCCTATAGCTGTCCTGCATTTTCATCACTATTCAGTGATCACTAAATATTGACTGGCAACTCCACAGAGAGGACTGTAAGGGACATTTCTGTCTCTTGGCAGAACCCTTTGATGCAAAGAGGATATAAAAGCCTGTGTAGTTTATTGCCTGATATGGCTTTTCTGGAAATAATTGGATTTCTAGAGAAATGCTGTTCAGGGGTGGAAATCTCTGATTTTGATAATTTAGCATTTTGCTCAGTTATGAGCCTCATTTTAAAGAAGTAGCTATTGTTTCACACTGTTGTAACAGAAACATAGCTGAGGAATTCTGCCAGGTGCCACAAATTAAAATCACTGGTTTGGCTTTTTGCCAACAAGACCAAAAAAAATCATAGGAAAGAATAAGTTTATACACTTAAAAATTAAATCTATATAAAGCACAAGGGCAACATATCAAGTAATGATTCTACTTTATTAAAATGAATGCTGGTTACAAATTTTGTAAGATAGTAGCAAGTACATGAGTGTCATGTGAGGAATTAATATTTGGAACTTACACAGCAGTTTTCACTGGTATCTTATATCACACTTTTCAACAAATACTGCTTCAATATACAGATGGGAAACAGAGCAACAGAACTGAGAGTTATAATACTTCCTTTAAAGTACGTCCAGAGAAGAGACACTTTTTAAATAAGTACCCTTGAGTGAGTACTTCAGCTTCCACTGGTCACAAATACACAAGCACTTTGCCACTTTGCTTTGTCTGTTTTTAGATTATTTTCATGTGTACCTTAGTGCTCACATAACTCACTTTTGAGTCCTGTCTCACTGCTATTTGGACTGGGAACAACTCTTGGTTGTTTTCCTGTACTAAACCTACTCTAGTGGAAATAATGTGATGTGGGAAGATAAGAAGCATGAGCATCCCCTGCTCTCTGTACAGTGTGCTTGGAGAGGAAAGAGGAACATGTCTGGGAAGGTACAGAATGAAGTGAGGCTACGAAGCTGGCAAATGGTGTAAAAACTCACCAATTTTAAAATGCATTAAAAATAAGTACTCTTTAATGTAGTATGTAGTCATCTCCTGGGATTTTCCATCACAGGATGTTACTGAGGCAAATAGTTAGTAAGATTCAAAAACAGGATTAGGCATTTGTATAAGTAGTAGTAGCACTTCAGGATTTATTGGGTAGACCAAAGATCTATAAGGGTTGTGGCAGTTCTTTCTTTTCAGGGCATAAACTGAGAAGGAAGGATTTTCTGCTTCATTGTGTAGCATAGGTTATAGAGCTAGCCACAGGCGCAGGAATTTGATCTAGTCCAAAGGCCTCGTCCTCTGAAGGACCAGCAGAGACCAGTGTCAGACCAGACCATGAACCGGTTGGGCTAGATGCTTGCTTAAGTACATCATTCCCTGTTTTCCTCTAAGTGCTTTTTGTGACAGAGGGCCATGGGATGGATTGAAAGTGTAGCAGCTGGTGGTGGGTCACCCAGAATTTCTGAGAATTTCTGTCATTCGGTGTTTTTAAAGTGACTGCAGTTTTTACTGGGTGTCTTTTTGCTGATTGTTGCTGATCATCTGAATACCTAGCAAGCAGTAGTTACTGAGTGAATGAGCTGGGTGAAGATGATCTGCTATGAGCATGACATGAACCTAAACTCTCCGTGGTTCTGTTTTGATGTCACTTTCTAGATTGGAGAAACTTCCAAAGTCCTGATCAGATTCTAGCCAGGGTAAATTCATTCTTCCTCTCTGACTTTGCCATTTCACTTTTTGAGGTGAGCCAGAGTGTGTACATATCATTGAGAGCTTTGAGTTAGATATGCCTATACCTTTTCTTTAAGGTAAGCTCACCGAAGACAACCAAAAAAAGAGAAACCACGTCTCATTAGAATGTCTTTTTTTTAGGAAGAACTTAAAACTCCTAAGAATTTCTCAAATGCAGAGTAACAAAGTCAGGTAGCATAGCAATTAGAAACATTATTTCTAAATAACCTTCTCACCCCTGCCTGCTGTGGTCTTGCAATTAAGTCTTATTTTAGTTAATTCAATGACTTTTTTGAGTTACTTCAAATTATGCCAAGTCTCTTCTGATCCATAGTCTTTCCATTGCTTCTGAGACTTTTTTTTCTCTGCTGTGCCCAGCAGTTTCTCAGTCTCCTCTGTGACTGCAGGCTCCCATTTGTTGCTACAGCTCTCTCCTCCAAGTCACCCTGCAGTCTACAGTCTTCTCTCCCCTTTGCATGCTCCGTTACTTGCAAGGGAACGAGTAATCCTACTGTGCTTTCAGGGCTCTCTGCTGCTCTTAAGTGAACATAACGCTCAAACAGAGGGGGGAAAAAGACCACAAATTAAACAGATAACTTCCATGAACATGTAGAAAACTCTTCATTTCTTGTCTTTTTCTCCAAATTACACTGTAGCATTGGTGATCTCTGAAGGCACGTGTCAGTTCTAGGTTGTGAGATGTAGAAAAGAGATGCCTGACCTGCATCGTCTTGCCCAGGCTTGAGAATGGAGGCAGAAGAGATGCATCAGATAGTGGCATAAAGAGCTCAGGCCTTATTCTTGTTAAAAGGTCAAGCTTGCTAGCTTGAGTGCAGCACAAAAGCCATTACAAAATAGTCCCAGGTAAGCCAGTATGTCTATATTGCACTCATTGTATAGACAAACTGGTTCAGCAGATTTTACTGAGCAGGTGGGTATCTTTGTACCCCTGCCTGCTCTGGGCTGGATTAGAAATGAGAATGGATGTACCTTAGTCCAGGTTGCACCTTCAGATGAGTGAAAATAGTGTTGTCTGTAGCTCGTATTTGTAGTACTTTTGAGGAAGACATTAATTCTTTTTTGGGGGTAATAAACTAGGCTAGAAATAAAAGTAGTGGCTGGATCATGACCAGCTTGAATTTTCCAGTGTTTCCTATATTAGCCAGCTCTTCATAGCAAGACACCTTGAATTTAGAGGAACCAATGTTTCTTTAGTATATTGATGTATGTGTGGCTTATAGATTCATGGAGAGCTTGACATGATCTCCAGAAAGAGCCACACATTAACAACCTGATGATAAAATGGAAAATTTTTCTTAACAGAATATTCAGACCAGCACATCTCACTTTAGATGCATTTATATTGGCATTCCTTTATTTGAGCAGAGCAGAAACATGAAGCTGGTAAAGTAATGAACAGGTTGGAAAGTGTGTGTGATCTGGGGTGCACATGAACAGGGACAACCAGGTTGTACCTTAGTGTAATTACATGCTTTTATGGCCAAGTTGTACCTTAAGCAGAGTCATATGCCAAAGGCTAGTGTGGCAGCGCCATGCCAAAGAAGTGCAAACTAAGCTCGGGTTAGTTGTGACCAGAAATGAACACAAGAATCTTGGTGCCTTTGTCTGTAGGATGGAAATTCCAATTTTGCTGACTCACCATCTGGCCTCCATCACTACTTCAAACCCAATATGGAATTTTTGGAAAAGAGGGATGATCCATTCTCTAGTTACTCAAACTTTAGTTTGCTATAAATTTATGCTTATCAAGAACTAGAGGATTATACCTAACTATGAATCTGGCAGATACACATCTTTCCTTTGTTTCTCTTTGTATGCAGAGGTGAGCTTGCAGGGTGCTGTGAGAAGTTCTGAGATAATACACTTGTCTCCTCTAATGCACTTACCTACTTCTAGAAGAAGAATGGAATTAACTGAATATTTGAAGAATTGCGTAACTGCATATTTAAAGCTGTCTGTCAGGGTCCTTAAGGTATGAGAACCTCATCTACCATTCCTGATAACAGAGAGCCTTGGGCTTGATAGACTGGGGAGAATAGCTTGGAAAGGTGGTGAGGTACAGTTAAAAGTCACCTGCTCAGACTGCAGTTATAATCTGTGGCAAAGATGTAGAAATACAAACATAAATCATTCCTGTTGTTTCTTATCTCAGAGGAATGTGAGTGCTGTACAAAAAATAACTAACATGCTTGTAAGTGAGAGCGTTATATGACGTATGCTCTCGTCCAATATGTTCAGAGTATATACATGTACATTGTGTATGTAACATTATACAGATTTCTATATAAAGATTTATGATAAATCTGCATCTTTAGAGAACTGCTATTATTTTACTGTGCTGTGTTGCAATACATTCAAAACTAAAGTATGATGTATATCATGATGATACTAATTTTGTTGTCTACTTGCAACGACTACTCATTATACAACTAACACCTCTGTGCACACATATCAACTGAAACCAACCCATTTGCAAAGCTACAGCATATTTGAAGCAAATTAGACAAAATATTTACATTGTATGAAAGTTTGAAAATGACCTAATTTCTTCAGTGTTTCAGTAACTTTCTTTTTGGCTCATTAGAGCTATGGAATGGCTTATCCTATAACATTACATTTATTTAATCTATTGGTTTTGGCAGAGACTGATGTCTTGACTAGTTGCAGAGGCCTTGTTGGCGGAATTAATTAGCACTAATAGCATTAATAACATGGTTTCTGCATACCTCAGGGGCTTCACAGTGCTGATGAATTCCACATGGTCCTAAAAAGATGGAATTAAGCACTGGAGCAAATAGAAAGGGAGTATACAGTCTCATTCTTGCTTATCATTGGCATACATTCTTGAAAGCCAAAATAATAAACAGTTTTCTAGGGCATAGCTTATTGGGAAATTTATGCTGAAAAAATAGCTGTAGTGCATTTAAGGTGGCTATAGGGCATGATGAACAGATGAACTGAGCATTATGGGACAGGAGCAGAGTGAAGGACGCAGACACAACCTTAATCATGTCTCTCTGACTCATGGTATTTGAGTTCATGAGTAAGTGTGTAGATGCATGTTTGCTTTTAAGATTATTATATTTTTCTAAATATTTTCCCTTGAACAATATTTAAATTTCTTGACATTTTTAGTAGTTTTTTCCACATATCCACATACAGGTGAAACAGAAGACAGACTAGCTGTTAGAATGATATTTAGTCTCACTATGTAACCCAGGGCATGCCCATTTGCTTTTCTCTACATCTGTGTATTCCTTTTCTGACTTGCTGTAGGATTTGGTTTTGACGATTCATTCACCCACGTTTAGATGTTTCATCAATATCCTGAGCACCAGGGTACTGTAGTAAAGCAGCACGATGCAGATTTTTTAACATATTTCCTTTAGTATTTCTGTGACTGAGCTTTAAGCTAATGCAATGACATGAAGACCTTAAAAAGGGGAAAGACTAGTTAATGGTGCTGTGCACTCAGGTAGTACATCTGAAGTGTGACATGAGCAATTGGATGCTGCACTAACAAGTAGGGTGTCCCTGGTTTAGGGAAGGGTTATTAAAGGCCTCCCCAAGGTGCCAGGACAGCTGTGTAGATTGGGAATGTCAAAGAACAGCCTTAAAAGGGAAAACTGTGAATCAATCTGATGGTATTGCTAATGACTGGGACTTGTGCTCAGTATGCAGGTGAAGTAACTTCTTAGAAAGTTCATAGTAGAGGATAAGTGCTGCACAATGTGTTGTGTAAGGAACTGCTTAAATATTTATAAGAGACAGTCAGAAATACTTGAATTCTAGCTGCAGGACCATTAAACCCTACTATATGCAGTTTGATTGCTGGCATGCATGGCTGATCCAGTGTTGAGCCTAGTTGCATGGCTGGGTGAACTGACTGAGATTGGTTCCTAAAGGGAAGAGGACTGGAAACAGGTTCTGGAGCAGTCAGTTATGGTGTGTGGATCAGCTGTACACTGATATGCTGTTGTGGGCTAGTGGAAAGGTCAAAAAGAGACCCTGGAAGATGCAGTGAATTACAGGAATTGACAGAACTTACCTAATATATATGTTTTTGCAGTACCATCCAGGTTTGGGGAGAGGTGAGAGAAAGAATAGTCTCCTGACGTGCTTCGATGGGTTTTGTGTTTAAGGAAGAAGCAAATGTAAAATCCCAATGCCAAGTGTACAATAATTTCCCTTGACAATCAAACTATCTCTTAATTATGAGGTATGGTGGTGACCTAATGAACTGTGGAAAATAATTTTCACAGAAGACCTCCAGAATATGCTGTTGTAGCCTGTGGGTCACTAAGCTCCAGCTATGCACAGTGGAGGAAATTAATAGTTTTCTTTACAGAAAGAACTGAAGCCTGTTTATACTATTTATTGTTGCTTTGTGGGGATGTGTGTTTATTATCTGGCAATGATCCTAGCTCTTGCTCAACTCACTCTACTAATAGTATTTTTCCTACCTGCCCGTGCAGTGAACTCGGTGCTGGAGTCAGACCGTAAAACTGTTATTTCTACCTCATGCATCATCCTGAGTAGCAAAAGAGAGAGCTTCCAGCACAGTAAACTGGTCAGAATTGTCATCAGCTAGGAAGGCAATATACAAAATACATCCATGGGACAAAGCCTACAGTTGTCTAACAATCTCTGCACAAGCATCACAGGAAAAATATTGGAGAAAAGCAGTGAGGTAGAAGGTGACCATCTCACATGGGATCAGTCTTTTAGTCATAACATTCTCAGCAATGCACTTCAGTGCCTTTCATCATGATTGATTAATCAGGTTCTAAGAAAAAATATGTTAAGCCAGCAGGGTGGGGTTTTTTTAGTATTATTATTTTAATCTATGTCCTCTGTAGGTTTTTATTGATAAAAACAGCTTTCATGGAGTGATGAAAATATAAATGCATCATAAGAATATTTGTAAGTATCAAACAAACAGCACATTTCTTCTAGCAGCATCTTCAGAAGCTTTTAATCCATGCTGGCTGCTGTTGTGCATGTCAGCTGCTACCTGGTGAGAGAGACCAGCTCCTGTTCCAAAGCACTGGGAGCAGTGTCTCCAGCTGTGGATCTCACTGGCAGGTTCCTGGGCAGCACTGGAGGCGAAGGCAGTCAGGTGGAGCCATATCCTTCCCATTCAAAGGTTGTCCCTGCTGAGGGATGTGCCAAGCTTCTGGAAGGAGTAGATGCCTGTGGCAGTATCTCTGGCTTGCTTTTGTTTAGGATTTTCCCTCTTTCTACGTGCACCTTTGAATGGAGATGACTTTTTGGTGTGTTGAATAGGCCTATGGAAGAACAGTTCATGCAAGTGTACCAGGTTTATACAGATGATTCCAGTACTAGTCTGGAGAGTTGGTGAGGGAAGAGTTGACAGTGCTCTCTGCTACCTTGAAAGACTTTATCTCCACTTACTGGCATTTTTATAAAGATGTACTTTACAAAGGATAATTATCTTCCTAAGCCAGAGATATGTCACTAAGGTGGGATGATCTTCTGGTTTTGAAGGAATGGGATGAGACTCCTGGGAATAGAGTAAAATGGCAGAGCAAAAATTCAGAGATCTGAATGCAGTCAGACCTTTGCCAGCTGGGGAATGATCTCCTTGAAAAGCTTTTATTTCAACAAGATGTCAGGTTCGTATAAGATAAAAATTTGTACATTTTTTTCTAAGCAGTTATAGCTGTTTTCCTTTATTTTTTCCATGATTCCTCTACTTGTTACCAACCGTTAGCCTATATACTTAACCAGAAAATCAGTAAGTCAGGAGATGAGAAATGTGGTATAGTTTCTCTAAATACCAGATTAGAAGTTGAGGTTGAGGGTGCATTGTCAGCAAAATTTTGTGAAAACTTACAGCCCTCATGACTGATTTTAGAGATTTTTAAATTTTCATGATTATTTGTAAGAACAAAGGCAGTAACATTTTATTTGGAAGAAAATGGGGGTTAATCTTTTAATTTTGCCTAAAGTAGGCTGACCTGCCAGGCCTCCGTGTTTAGCTGTGTGTTTCCATGAATCTGTCGCCAACAGCCATGAAGGAACCACTTTTCTGGCTTGAAGTTCTAAAGATCTGCAAGCTGCACTTTGGTCTTCAACTATTACTCCCCTAGCATTAAATGGAAATAAAATGCTTTTAAAATTCAAGATTCCAGTCTTTTTTGGAAGCCACTAACTAAGTGTTGTTTGGTTTGGGTTTTTTTCCCCTTGCCTTTTCTCTCATCAAAATCTAACAATAAAGCAACACTACAACAGTATGTAAGGAAGAGTTTCCCTTCCTTCTCAGAGGGTTTTCCCCTGGTTTGTGTGTAAGGAATTGCTTTCTCCTGCCCACCCACCCCCATCAACTTTAGTAGTGTCACGGATATGCAATCTCTATGCAGAGGTCTTTGCCAAGAGATCTTTCTTTGAAAGACCACACAGCAGAGGGTGAAAACCCCTTCTTAGTTACTTCCTGCCCACTGGCTGATAAGGTAAAAATACCAATTAGCATTGCAGAAAAAGTATTTTTTTACAGGTTTCTTGTACCTTCCGCTGCTGTTCTGCCATTTATATTCACATCTGTAGCAATGCAGTTGTTGGATTATTGTGAAAATAAAATGAGACCATTAATTTGCTTGCTTAGTATATCAATATATGTTTAAATAATCTCTGCAATTAGTGGTTGTCTCTGTCTAGATTGTTGTATCAAAAAACAGGGGAGAAAATAAATATATTCTCATTCGTAAGCAGTCATTCTATCATGGGTTATTGTGGTGTTTTCACAGATTAGGAGAATAGTCCTGGTTTTACTGTTTCCTCCCTTTTGTTTCTGACTGTACTTGAATATTTTAGAAAATTGAAAGTGGTAGAGTTGGACTGTCAGATCAGAGCTCAGTTCTGCTGTTTATATTCCAGCTCAGATTCAAGAGTTCCTTAACTGAGTTTTGGGTCAAAATCTACTAATCTAAACCTAGTACGTATGTACATTCCTTATTGTAGCTCTAGTTTGAGTAGATTTATTTATCCTTTCCAGAAAGGAGACACTTATGAGGTACAGTAGGTGAACAGTAGATCATAGCTTTGTAAAATTGCATCTTCTTGCTTTTCAGTGATAGACAACGTGTAGCTTTAGATTTGGTTTTGTTCATGTTCATGTCAAAGTGAGCAGGAATTTTGCCATGGATTTGAATTAGTAAAATCAGGTCACAAAAAGTAGTTTTGTTGTAAGCTGTACAGACCAGGGCATTAATTTTACCACATGGAGTACAGTTAAGTTGCAGACATGGAAATGTAAATAGAAAACATGCCAGTGTGACTGAAATAGTGATAATATCCTTGCTAAATTATTCACATTGGTCCGAAGCCCGCTGTTTTAATTAATATCCAAGGGTTTTAAGAAAAATTCACTACTACCTGGTTTCTAAATCTTTTTGCTGCATTGCCAATCTATTAGCTGCTCAGGTTTATAAAAGACTTCTAAGCAGAATTCTGTAGGAGGTGAGTGGAGGCTACAAGTGCTAGAATTCTCATCAGGGTGGTACCGTTGTGAGATCTGGAGTGGTGCTTTTCCCCTCTCCCCAGACAGATCATGTTCACTTGTACTAACTAGTGCATGAATCATGTCACTTACAACTGCATGCTCTTGGTAGATCTCCTGCACCAGCTCTTATGCTTTGGGTTATAGAATCATAGAATTGCCTGGTCGGAAAAGACCTCTGAGATCATTGAGTCTAACCGTACCTATCTACTACTAAACCATATCTCTGAGCACCCCATCTTGTCATCTTCTAAATACCTCCAGGGAAGGTGACTCAGCTACTTCCCTAGGCAGCCTGTTTGTTGCCTGATAACCCTTTCAGTGAAGAAATTTTTTCTGTACCTCCCTTGGCACAACTTAAGGCCATTTATTACTGTGTAGTGCCCTTCCAACAGCACTAATCCTGGATATGAAATCCAGAAGCGAAGGTGCTTTCAGAGATGATATTAAGGATTGTGGCATTTATTCTTCATCAGACCCTTGATGTGGTTTGACAAACTGCTCTTGCTTTAATGATGACTCAATACTGTGCCGTTTCTGTTGCTCCTCATAGCAGTTGGTATACCAACTGGCTAAGCATGTGCCTGAAGGCAGTAGAGCAAACACAGAGTACACAAGCCACAGGTCATTTGGGGCCAGGTTTCTAAAGCTTTACATTGATTTAAATGGGAGCCAGGCACCTAAGTACTTAGAAGAAAAATCTAGCCATTGCTTCTTAGCATACCAATCACTTATAGCAAGCACTCATTTTCCTGAATCTTGAAAGCACAAGACAAGCTCTGTGGATAAAGTAATGCTAGTGATGTGTTTGGAACAAAAATAATTTGCAACTGGTGTTTAAGCCACTGCTGGCAATGGCCATCTAATTGAAGGGACCTCATTTGTTACACAAGCCACACAGGAGCTCATTGCAACAGACTGTAAACTAATTGCTACCCTTGTGTAAAAATTAGGGGAATAATTAGGGCTTTGTTTTGTTTTGGATGCTTCTACTTTTGTGTACCAAATTTGTGAGGGGCTGCCATGAGAAGGTCAAAAGATTGAGGGAGAAGCTGAGACTTGGATGGAGCGATCTGTCCTCTGAACTACAAATATGCTAGCATAAGAGGATCTTGCTAAAGCCTTAGATAATATGAGCAGGAATCCATGGTTGCATGCTTGGGTTTTTATTTTTCTTTTTCTGTTGTGCTGAGCAGTCTTTGTTGCATTTAAAATATACTGTCTTCAGCAGAATGGTTGGGGATCCCTGCATGAAAGAATGAAGCGTAGGTAGATGAGCCTTGTAGATTGCATGTATAGTTAGTTTTTATGGTTCTTGCCCTGGAACTGAAATTCTGCCTCAGGGAAGAGAAGAGTCAGGGCCTGAAACCACAGCGATATGCATTCAAACCAGACCAGAAACATGGACGGGTTCAGCTCCCTCTGTCTCTTGACAGTTGCTTGATGCAGGGATGCCTTGAGGAATATAGCAATTGCCCCTGCTGCCACATTCATCTCAGAGTATCTCATGTTTAAACACATTCCAGGCAGCTGCCAAGAGGGAGATCTGTGTTTCATGTTTGGATAAACCCTTGTAGCTCTTCTCTAGGATGCCTTTTTTCTGGATAAATGACATATGCTGAGGCCCAGCTGAGCAAGCTAGTTGTTTTGCTGAGTAGGTTGGAGGAAGAAGACAACAAACATCTCTGAGGTACTGGTCATTCTCCAGGAAAAACGGTGGTGCTGCTGCATGCTGCCTTTTTCATTCAGGCTTTCTTCAGCCCCCTCAGAGTTGGGACCACCCAATTCAGCAGTACTGCTGTTGTTTTGCTTCTTGCAGCTCATTGCTGAGGTGCACCTTACAAATATTTACATTTGCCCCCTGGAAGTTCTGGTAATGCTCACTAGGGTGGTGAAAGTTGGTATCAGGCCTGGGACAGACCAATTAAAATGGGAAACCTGTTTCAAAGAAGTGTCTCTTCTTTTTTTTTTTTTTTATCAGTTGCTTTGTTACTGGGGAACTGAACTCCTTTAAATAAAATTTCCCTTGGAAGTATTTTTCATGGGCACTGTAGTGATTAAATCATATAGCCATATCCTTTGTTCTGGAATTAGAGAGCTTCTCAGACCCTTAGTGTTCTGGATACAAGAATAGATCTAAGGAATGTTGTTTTGTTCTACAGCACAGGTACTTTTGTTATTAATCTGTAATTACATAACCAACACTTGGTAAAGATGGCCCTTGCTTCTGGTATTTACACAGTAATTACACTCAGCTGATTCTAAATGCAAAAATTTTAATAGTTCATTATAACACTAATGAAAAAGTTAATAGTAATATTCTGTAATCTACTAGTGATGAGAGTGTACACTGAGGGTTTAGTTACTGCTGCTGCTCACTTGGGTTTTGGCTCACAAAATGAAATGATATGACTATATTAAGTCTCACCTGACTTTTAGGATTCATTCTGCTGAAATCTGGTTTTGTTTCCCTTAAAATAATTACTGGGAAATACATACCTCGATGGCGTGAGTCAGGATTCATGCTGATGTAACCAAGATCAGTTTCAAGCTCAAAGGTTTGCAGTTACAGTGGGAAAGAATGTAGAAGTATTTGTGGGTTGCTTGCTTACTCCAGGGTTCATTGTTGGCCTGTCCTTGTAGGCTGACAGTGACAGATTGCACTGTCAAACAGAAGCTTGAAACTGAGCGAGGCAAAGAGCCTGGGCTCGCAGTGCTGGATTTCTCAAGCAAAAGGCTGGGTGGTAATGGAGAGGTTCCTCTGCACTATTTCCATATACATTCCTATCAGGGAGGAGACACCAAGAGACACCAACTGAAATACAAGCCACATTAAATACCTGAAGCTTCCTTGAGTGTAACATTGTCTAATTTTGCATATGATAGAACATTTTAAGGACACTTTTGTTTGCTTTACAACTGATGAGAGCTTTGGCAGGAATTATATTCTCCTTGTGTATACTTCTAAGCAAAGATATGGTGGAATGTCAGCATCCCAACAGGATACTGTCTGAGCACAACAGAAAAGCAGTGTCTGGAAGGAATTGGGAGGAGAAAAAGGGGCTGAATGCAATTAAATTATAATAGGATGGTGATTAAAATTCCTCTGGCTTCTGGAAATGGGTATATAACTTGGTGTTAACCAAAGGCATGTGTCTGATTTTTAAGACAGTATTTTTTTAAGACAGCTGAGTGAAAATGGCCATTCACATCTCTGGCTAGCCTTGCAGACATGCATACCTGTGAGTGCTAGTGAATCTTCTATCACTTTCCCATTTATGAAAAAAAAAAACCAAAAAAAAACCAAAAAAACAACCACAGAAACAAAATACCACCTATATTATCAGTCCAGAGGTTCATTGTTCACTTTTTACTCTGGTATAAATCTGTAAAGTAGAAATAAATGTGGTTGTCAACATAAAAAAAGAGAAATCTAATTCTCTGCAGAAGGATTAAGCTGTAAGACACAACAGGTATTTGTTGTATTGCTCTAATGGAGACCTGCACTCCTTTTCCAATACATTCTTTTACATTAGTTTTATTGGGAAAAAATATTTTTTAGTTAAAAATAAGGCATTCTATTCCATGTAGTAATGCAAGTGAGAAAAGGTTTCAGAGTGCTACACCAATTTCTGATTTGGAGCCTATAATACTGTGAGACATCTGGATACTTTTTTTTTTTTTTCTCTAAATAGATTGACCCCTCTGTAGTTCTCTTGAGTGAAATCCTGGCTTCATTAAAATCAAAAGCAAAATACTTACTGACTTCTGTGGTTGAGGATTTTGTCTTGGCACTCTTTCCATGAGAACCTTTCCTCTTTCAGACCATGGCTCTATGGAGCACTTAAACATATGGTTGCCTCTCAGAATGTCTATTTGTTAGCAGAAAAATGCTCTTGAAAATATGTTCATCATCAAGATAGGTAATACTGGCACCACTCAAAGACATCAGCTGAGAGAAAATACATTTTGAAAGAAGTGTTCTAATCTTACTCATTTTATACCGTGAACATTTAGCCTGCTTGTAAGAATCCAAAGGGTGCACTTCTCCTTTAGATTTGCCTAGTAACTTTTCATCCCTGGCTTCCACAGAAGCAGGAGTGCTTTGAGAAACATTACTTTGGAGATAATTAATTCCAGTATTTCATGAACTGTATATTAAAAGTAGAAGAAGGAAGGGAAGCTAAAGAATGAGAAAATGGAGTAGGCAGTTTAAAAGCACGTGGCTCGTAAAAAGGTTGTGCTGTTGCTGCTGTTCTTCCAAGGAAGAATTTAATTAGTTGCCTGTTCACTATTTGCTTTTTCTATGCTGTTCAGATTTAGAAGGAAAAAAAAAAAAGGTGAAAATATATACATTTACTTATACTTTAAACGTTCTACCGAAAAAGAGGAACATTTAGGTCAAAGGATATTGTTCTGCTGAAGAAAGGGAATTGTACATTGAGGGCATCTCATTAGCTTCAGTCTCTGCTTCTCTGAATGAGTGGCAATATGTGGATGTCACGCTGAAGAACAAATGAGAACATACTACACCTCAAAAGGATCATCAGAAACATCACCTCCCCTGGCTATAGCTTTTTACCTCTTGTAAAAGTTCAGTGACTAGTGATTTCTGGAACTTCCTTTCTGACAACTCACAAGCCGTTGCTTTCCAGCTCTTGAGAAGGAGTGTTGAGGAGAATTCGGCATGATGCAAAAGCAAGCACAATCACAGGCCTTGGCGCGGGGGACACGGAGATCACTAGACACTGCTCAGCTCTGGAAGTGGTTGGGAAAACTGACACATGTTAGTCATACAGCTAGGTACTGCAGATCAGCAGTTGTCAGTGACATGTACCTGGCTCAGGGATACAGTTAGAGCTGACCCCATGGAGCTGCTGTGGAGAAAGCCACTTAATCCCATCAAAGGTCTACCACTTCTTACTAAGTTTTTAATTAAAAAATGTATATACGTGAGTATAGTCAAAGTAACAAGCAAAACTTTCATTGTGCGTTGCTTGGAAGTAACACAAGTATTTTATTTAATTCAAAATCTGCAGCTCTGATTTGGAAACGTAACTCCACATCTCCCTTCTGCACATACAGACCTTTGCATTGAGAACGCTATGGTAGAAGGAATGGCTGCTGCATTCATCTCACTAGTTTGTTTACAGAATGCCCTAAGGAGAGACGTTTTGTGTGGGTCAGTTATAAGCAGATGGAAATAAGAGACCTAGTAATAAAATGTGTGCTTAAGAAAGACATAAAACATTACGTGAAGGCAGAACAAATTGAACATGGATCCCAGTTACTTTTAAGATGGGAACAGTTGTACCATTGTGAACAAGGGAAGAATTTTGGTTTCATGTACAAATACAGAGATGCTGGGAGCATGCAGCATTGATAAATAGGGCTTCAGGGTACTGGATATACAGTGTATCTCCTTAGAGCTGTGGAGTGCATACATGTTGTAACCAAAAGTTAAAACAATACAAGCAGTGAAAAAATTTGTGCAATCAGGTTTTTTCCCAATCCCCCGTAATAACGTGCCATTTAAATTCTAAGGAGACACTCTCCTGATATTTCCATTAACTGAATCTAGTGTCCCAGGAGGAGGTGAAAGGGAGGAGAATGGGTGTTCACTTTTCCTGTCTACAGTGGAGTATTTGCTCATACCTAGGACTAAGGAGGTGTCCTGGATTTTAACTGAGGCTATTTTTCCTTTGTCTACTACGTTTCTTCATGCAGTGATAGGAGAAAACAGTGCTTAACTTTGGTCACTTGACCAGGGGAGAAAAGGGGGAAGGGGAGCTGTGCATGTTGCCCCAGTATCTGGTCACACAGATGTGTGACCCTGAAAAACTTGGTCAAGGAGACTCAGCCTGGTTTTGAGTCCTTCTGTATTCACTCTGGCTTTCAGAGCAGTGATTGTGTAAAAATTTTGTTGTATCTTGGGTTCCTGCTCACTCGTTTGTGAGTGAGTCCTGAGTTAATGCAGCCTGTGGCAACCTGCTGATGGTTATTTCAGTGCTTCCTTGGCTGCTGCAGTTCTCCTAGACCCTTCCTGCCATCTTCCCAACTGCCTCTACTCCCTGTACCTGTATGCAGAGCCCTGACAGGATGAGTATGGGCCCCTCAAATACTCAACTGCTTTTGAGAGGCTCCTTCACTGGTAGAAGACACCTCTGGTCTTCCCTGATGCCAAAAGTCATGAACCTCAGTCTCAGGCCAGTGTAGTGCTCAGATTGTCTTGGTTAATCCTAATGGTGGCATAGTAACACCAGTAAAATCTACATTAGATATAGGCTGTTTGAGCACAAATTTGAAGGAGGTATCTGTAGAAGACGACAAACAGAAGAAAGCAAGATTTTGAAATGTGGTAAACCTTAAACATTGACACTTACAGGCCTTAGACTGAATTTAGATCTTGAACTTTTGAATCTCAACTGGGGCAGGTTGCCCAGCATGCTGAAGTGTCTGCCCTTTGGTATAAGCAGACTAGCTATTATACAGCCTGATATAAAAAGAGGTAACGTAGCCTATTTGTAGTGATGACATCACCTGTAAGAGTAAGAAAAATCTTTAACAGTTCATAAGCAACCAAACAAGATTTGCTTACGTGTGACTCTCAGTGCAGCTCATGTCTTAATAGACAAATTGTCTCCTGGATACTTCATAACTCTTTCAAGATTATTTATATCCTCTCCCATGTGAGATTACAGCATTTCCCTGATGACAATTACAGCAGTGGTCTACCTGGAATAGCAGTATGAAAGAATCTCTGATCTTTCAGTTCACAGGCAGCAGCCAGAGATGAAGAGCAGAACCAGCAAGCTGGTCCAGGGGATCTGTCTTCACTTGGTCCACAGAGCCTGCTTTGAGAGGTTCTGTTTTGCACAGTGGTATTCTGAACTGTGCATACAAGCATGAGGGAGGTAAACCTATTGGCTGTTGGACTTTGAGCACAGGGAAATAGGCAGACTTAAAATAAATTGTACCTTCTGGTGAATTTAAATAAGATAAATATTGCATAAACCTCCTGGCTACCTTAGTTATGTATGAACTCAGAAAAGATTTTAATTCCCAAAGCAGGAAGGACTCACACCAAATCCTTCCACACCTGAACCACGTGACTTAAGATCATTGAATAATTGACCTATAGATATTTTCCTTTGAACTGCAGAGCATACATGCAAAATTCTGGAAGTCTTATTGGGGAGCACTTACAGATAAGGTATATGTGACTGGGTATTAAGAACACATAAATACTGTTGGTATCAGGCAAGCTTATTTATATCAGTTGTAGTTTAATGTCAGCTACAAATTCTGTCTAAACAAATAAGAATTATATTCAGATTCTAACAGTACTTTATGTAACAAACTATAAATGTACCCTTTAGGCCATTAAAAGTTTGTTTTGAACTCTCCACTTCTGTGACATTTCAGAACTGGGAATTTTACATTGTCTGCTCCAGCTATGGTTAGTTTTGAAGGAAAAATGTGTTCTAAGGGTCTGTAACTCAGAGTCAGAAATGGTGAAGCAAGCAAAGTAAAATTAATTTAAAACCTACCAAGAACAATTTTAGACATAAAACTGAATCTCAGATTCAAGAATCTTGTTTAACCAAAAGATTGACTCTTCCATATGTTTTAAATAATTCTGAGAAGTGCTTTTCAGAAACTAACTTCAGAGTATTCTGCTTACTCTCTGGAATTCTTTATACAAAATTTCTTTCAAAACTATTGCTGTTTACAGAGAGAACCATATGGAAGGAGTTTCAAATAATTATTTTCTGTATTGTAGCTGGGATTGATTAGTGTGACTTGGTTTTGAAAAAAAACCCCCAAAAATACCAAAAAACCCCCAAAACAGGGAAAAAAACAGCTCCTTTACAGTAGTAGTTGCTTCCAAATGAATGGATCTGATTTCCTTTGTAATATTTGCAGAGCAAGAAATGACTGTTCAGTTTGTTTTAAGAATCTTACCTCCTGTTGAAGTTTATTAGGTTTTGTCATTCCAAAAATAGTGTTTCTGGTTCATTGAGTTACAACTCCTTATTGAACTTTTTAGTAGGGGTAATAGATTTTTATCCTACTTTCCACACTGTGCTTGTATCAGATCTCAGTTCGAAGCTGTGACTTGTGTTCTGCGAGATCTTGCCCTGTTTTTAGCCTTCAAGGAGGCCCAGGGAGAAGAAGTATGACCATCTAAACCCTCAGCTCATGTCTCACACCATTGCCAACGCATGAATTCATTATACTTTCATAATGTATATACTGCTGTCATCAGAGCTTGATCTCAGCTTGACTTTGACGTTTACAGTATTTATATCTAAAGAAAGCTGAATCAAAGTAGGATTGAAACATAAAGGTAGACAAGCTGCCAAAACCATGGGGATCTGGTCAGGCTGGATTGATGGGCCGAGGCCAATCGTACGAGATTCAACAAGGCCAAGTGCTGGGTCCTGCACTTGAGCTGCAACAACCCCATGCAAGCTACAGACTTGGGGAGGAGTGGCTGGAAAGCTGCCTGGTGAAAATGACCTGGGGGTACTGGTCAACAGCTGGATGAACATGAGCCAGCAGTGTGCCCAGGTGGCCAAGAAGGCCAACAGCATCCTGGCCCGTATCAGAAACAGTGTGGCCAGCAGGAGTAGGGCAGTGATCGCTCCCTGTACTCAGTACTGGTGAGGCCGCACCTTGAGTGCTGGGTTCAGTTTTGGGCCCCTCACTACAAGAAGGACATTGAGGTGCTTGGAGCATGTGCAAAAAAGAGCAACAAAGCTGGTGAAGGGGCTGGAGCACATGTCATATGAGGAGTGGCTAAGGGAGCTGGGGTTGTTTAGCCTGGAGAAAAGGAGGCTGAGGCAGTTGCTCTCTACAACTACCTGAAAGGAGGGTGGATGTCGGTCTCTTCTCACAAGTAACAAGCAATAGGACAAGAGGGAATGACCTCAAATTGCACCAGAGGAGATTTAGATTGGTTATTAGGAAAAGTTTCTTCACTGAAATGGTTGTCCAGCACTGGAACAGGCTGCCCAGGGAAGTGATTGAACCACCATCCTTGGATGTATTTAAAAGACACATAGATGTGGTGCTTAGGGACATGGTTTAGAGGTGGACTTGGCAGTGTTAGGTTAACAGTTGGACTAGATGATTATAAAGGTCTTTTCCAACCAAAATTATTCTATGATTCTGTAACCTAGGTCTTCTAAATATGCTGACTCACCAGACACCCCATTAAGAACAACAGCTGAGTAGAAACAGATTTTTAGAAAACCTTTTCAGAGGTTGTTTTCCTTAAATCCTGTCTTCACAGTCAAGCTCTATATTGTGTTGACTTAAAAAAAGACCCAACCTTCAAACTTGGCCAGAAGAAATATAAAGTTATCCCTTTTTTCTCCTTAAAATATAAAGCTTTGGAATAAAAATAATAAACAAAATATTTTAAATCAGCAAGCAACACTACTTGTAAAGTAGACTACATTTATACCTTGTAATAAAGCTGTTCATAAAAGCAAATTAAAAGTTTAAAAATAAACAAAAAAACCCCAACCAAATCACTCCACCACTATATATATATCAGGCATTCCTAAACTGTTCTGTACCCTGTTGCCTCCATCCTATTAGTCCGAGAAGTGCTTTTGTTGTGGTGTGGAAGTTGCTGGGCTGGTCCCTGTGCATGACTGCGATTCTCTCCAGCATCCGTCTTTGCTCCACGGCAAAGGCTGCATGGGGTCTGGTGCAGAATCCTAATGGAGATGCCCAGCATTGGCTTGTTCACATGCACCAGTCGAGCTTAAGTGGATGACTGTTTTGGGTCATTTGTTTCAGTGCTAAGCTGAAACCTGAAGCTAAGCTGATTGACAAAGAAGATGGAGATCCAAATGCAGGAGCTGGCATATGGAAAAGGTGGTTATACCTCCTGAACTGATGAACAAAGTGTGCCTGTGCTTTGTGCCCAGGAAGGCTTGTGTCCCTTGAGCTCATCTTAAGAGGTATTTGCAAAATCAAAAACTATTCTAACCGAACGATCTATTGGAAGTCATGGGGTTGCTAGTCTGTATCTTACGAGGTCAGTGCAGACTCAGAAACCTGGTAATGGCAGCCTTAGTTTAGGAAGTTTAGCGATTTATTGTTGCTACATTCCTGAGTTGTTCTTTAAGGAACATTTTGTGACAACAGGCATCAGACCTTCACTGCAGTCAAAGGTTCAATCATGAATGGGGGAGTCTGAGCTTAATGTGACTCTCAGCCTATCTATTTCTATTAACTGAGCAGTTTTTAAGTTTCATTATTGCGTTCTGCATCTAGACAGATTTCCTGGATCTTGATGAGATTTCATACTTCAATTTAGATGGTGCGGGAGATGTCTGAGATGTAACTATTGAACTCATGACAAAACAGTTTTTAAAATTGAAAGCATTTAAGTCAAACAGAGTTAGTAATATGAAAAATGAAAGGCAGTATGTTGCCAAAACCGTATCAGTGACTGAGGATTTCAACTGCTGTTTAAAAATTATAGTCCTGGTGCTTACACTGTAAGTGTATATTATAGACATACTCTGTATAGAGTAATATATACTTAGAAGCAGGAGGTAAGTACTTCAGTAAGGTAAAATGAAAATGTGCCAGTTTAAACTGCTTCACTTGCCATCCTTGGGTTGATGTATGCTTATATAATAAAAAGTGCATACAGAGAAGTTCGGCCTACAGCTTGCCTTGTAGTCCAAGCTTGGCAGCTGACAACAGCTTAAATTTTTCAGAAAACTAGAGGAAAAGTTGGTTTTAGGCACAGGAATAGCAGGAAATATCTACCTCACAAGTATGACTTAGAACTCTTCAGTTAGCAGCAGAGGAGGAGAATGATTCAGAAGGAAATTCAAAATGAAGGAGCAGCCAAAATGGAGAGAGAGGCTAAAGAGGGAAGCAATTTAAATATATCAGGAGGATTATGTCAAAGCGAGGAAGGTATCTTTTAGACAGCAAAACCTTTTTTTTTTTTTTCTCCATTAGTCTTCTGCATTACAGTATCTCCTGTCAACTAGTGAGGGAAGGAAGAGGTGGTAATGAAAATAGCTGGTTTAGATTTTTTTTTTCCTTTAGATTTCTGATTCCTGCAGCATTGCCTGGCTCATGGAAATTGGTACTGAAATGCTGAGCAAGACTGAGGGAACAGGAGTTAATCTCTTGACTGACCTCTTAACTCAGGCATTGCCAATACAGAAATTAATTAGAGGTCTTTCAAGTAATTGAGATCCATTACTATTACTTAATAGAACACAGTGCACAGAAATCTTTCATTCTTTCTTGAACTAATAAGGTATGTGTTCCTATGAATCATTGATATGGCACCATAAATACATGCTCTGCCTGCCAACTGGCGCTGGCTGAGGTGCCAGACGTGTGCTCCCAGGGAGGCAGGAGGCAATGGCAGCTGCCCTCCTGCCTGCAGCGTGACGCTGGGCAGCCCTTGCAATGGCATGGCTTCAGTAAAGGACTGCCTACATAGCCGCACAAAGGCAGCAGGTGTGGCATGTGGCCTTGCCTTTGACTACGTTAGCTTGCCACGGCAGTTGCCACTGTGTAACTGCCCCTCAGTCTAGGGTACTGGAAGACAGGCGTGGTAAGCTGCCTCCTGTATGCACGTTTCCTGCCTTGGAGATTTTAGGAACTATAAATGACACCATTTAGCAGTTAGATAGCACTTTCTACCTTCCAAGCTTTGTATGAACATTGAGTAGTAAACATGTTACCATAAACATGACAAATGGAGATGGAAATAGCATAGTTTGGGTGAAATTGATAAGTGACTCACTTAGAAACTTTTGTGAGCGGGGAGATGAACTGAGCTCAAGCTGTACTGACTGAGAAAGATGCAAAATGGGATCCGAAAGAAATAGCAGACTGCTACTCTGCAGTTGGATGGTTTATAATTCAGTGTTAAACTTTGCTCTCAAATGTGCCACCAGTAGTTGGGGAGGACGGGAATTTAGGTCTTGGTCCTTGCTCATTAAGGGCTTCCAGATAATGGTGTTAGCAGATCACTCTTGCTCCTTGTTATGTCAGTGTGGGACTTTCACCACTATGGACTGTGCCACAGTAGGAAATCTGTGATTCTTTAGCAATTTTAGGTAGGAGTAAGCTGTTTCAGAACTGTATTTGTAGTCAGTATAACGCTAGTGCAGTCCCTGCAGACCTGAGCTGTGATCTGGAAGTAATGTCATTGTGGCACCATAGAGCTTCAAAGGAGGTGCAAAACACATTGGGGAAACTGTGAATAATCAAATGTCAGCCCAGGTTGTGGCTGAACTTCTGTCAGCACCTACACTACCGGGTTTGAAGCTGGCTTAAAGCTGGCTCCGACGTGTTTGTGTTGCATTCCTGTCTCAGGGAAGTGATTCACAGCAGACCTGAAGAACTTGATGAAGATTGTTGTAAATGCACAGAGTTTCCATGGGTTTCAAGTGTACTTGGTGAATACTTGGAAGAGTATTCCACTTTAAACCTTTTGGGATTTAAAAAGTAGACAGACCACATTAGATTCAGGAAATCTGAACTTGTAAGAGCTGAAAGTTGGGAAAACACTCAGGAAAAGGAGTGTATATGGCTACCCTGTTCTTTTCCTTCCCTTGGTGACCACTCATGGCCATAAGTGTTGGTGTTAGGATGCTGGGTTCAATGGACTCCTGGTCTGAACTCTTATGGCCATTCTATTGCTTTCTTTTTTCCACCAAGGAATCCTCCCTTCCAAAGGAGCATTACAGTTGTTGTTTTCAAATAATTTGTAATGCCTTTGTTACGGGCTTCTGTACACGTCTGGCACCTTTGCTTATGTGCCTCTCAAGCAATTAGAATGGAAGCTATAAGGGTGAGATTCAGAAAGAGAATGCTTTTTCAGAAGAGACACCAACGTACCTTAGGGACTAGAACTGAGGTGAACAGGTTTTTTTAGTTCCAGTTTTCAAGGATTTGCCTAAAATACCAATTGTCTCCCTAAGCTTTCAGAGGGATGGGGATCCAGTAGCTGATTCTTCTGGCAGTGATTTGGTGGCTGTACACAAGTGGTGCACAGACAGATTTTGAAGTTTGTTTGGGTTTTCTTACACAGATGACACTCGTGTTTCTCCAGATCATTCATTAAACACATTTAAAAACATACATCCAAGAGCAAAGCTGTGCAAAATCCCCTCTAACATAGATCTGGCTCATGGTTCTGTTTCCAGATGGTTCTTGAGAATTTTACTTAAGCTTTAATTAATGTAGTGTGTTAATTTTTCTGTTTTATCCTTCAGCATGCTTAATTCAGCTAAGGATCTGACTGATGAAAGACTATTAGGACTGGATTTATCAGATCTTAAGCTTTATCAGCAAGATTCTGGAGTTCAGGAAGTTTACCTTGTGAAGGTAGACATTTTTGGTTC
Source organism: Caprimulgus europaeus (assembly GCA_907165065.1). The sequence continues at coordinate 69,858,067 of OU015525.1, forward strand.
AAAGCCATATTTTGCCATAGATATAGTAGATTTATATTTGTCTTCCATCTCTTAAAGCAAGTCCTTAGTAATCAGAAAATAAGTACTTCAGGATTTCCTTCCTTCAATCTCTGTTGATGGAGCTGGTCTGCACTATTTTGTGTTGTATGAGATTCCTGAATAGTCATGCAGACAAAGAACAACTAAGTGGGGATTACTTCGTAGCCTGGAGTTGAGACGTTCTCTTGAGAAAGAAAGGATGTGGGTTGAAGCTCTCCACAGCAGAGGGGAGATATCCCCAAACCAGTTGATATGTTAGAAAAGAGATAAAAAGGACAATTAATAAACTAATATCACCAGAAAAACATTTCTCAAGATTGAAAGTATTTGGCAGTGTCACATGCATAATTTTGAAACAGCTTTTTTTTCCCCCTCCAGCAAATTTTCTAGGTTGTTTTTGTTTGTTTGTTTGTGGTTTTTTCCATAGTTCTAATGTGGAAATTGATGTAAATGCTGAGTGAGTGGGAAATTCTCGTTACTATCCATTAGCATTTGATTTGTACATTTCTAAATAAGTACTGTACTCTTACAAATGATTCAGACTAATTAGCAGACAGGGAGTTTGAAAAGCAGATGTTATTTACAAAAGGCAATAGACGGGAACTTATGGAGAATAGTTTGGAACAGAAGAATAGAAACAGAGAGACCAGCAAACAATCTGTTTTTTTTTTCTTCTCCTTCTACTAAATTTAGAAAGCAAAGCTGCACTTTTTCCAGTCCTGTCAAAAGTGAAGTGCCTTATAAAATGGAAGAGATTTAAAGTAACTTACAAATAAGTAGCTGCTGCAGCTAAAGTTAAGGAATCAGAAAAGGAAAAAAAAGGAATCCCGTGGTCTGAAAGAGACTTAGCTGAGTCTAAATATGAACTTTAATGTCACTGAGACCTTTTTCCCCTGAAATGGTACGTGCAAACCAGAAAAGGGAAATTCACTCCAAATCCACAATGTAGTGAAGGTGTTCCTTTAGTATTTTAATTGGGTCTTGATCATCATCTATAGCAAATCAAGCACAGTGAATCAGATTTCTGCCATAAACAGATGTGTTGAGTTGAATGACATGCTTCAAACTTTGTGATAAAAAATCAATCATCTTTGAATGATCTTTGCAGGAAAGCATGTAGACTAGATTTTGGAGTTGCCATTTCCTTATCTACCACAAACAGATTATTCTTTATTTAGGTGGTTTTAATTATGGAATTTTAAACTGTGACTTTTAGTTCCCACATTTTCTCAAAGTCTCAAAATTAGGAAGATGCAAGGCTAGCAGAACAGATATTGTCATGGGTGCATCTGCCATAACAGAGCTGGGGACAGAACCAAAAAGTTATGAGGCTTTCTGAGCAAGGAATTGTGCAGATGCCTGATGAGAAAGGGCTTGACTAGCTTAGAATTCACTAGGTAAGAATGAAAACATAGTTCTTGCAGTAGACCAAAACAGATTGTCCCAATGATGATGGTTTTCCTTATGCTATGAAAAAGCATTGCTCAAATTTTACAGAGGCTTGAAAATCCCCCTGACCCATTGGAATGACATTTCTTTCTCTTTCTTTCCACAGAATCCAAAGTTTAAACTTAACAAGGAGGAAGCAAGCCTGCATTTTCCCCTGTTGATTGAAATGGGAGCATGAGTGGACCTTCACTTTGCCATTCAGACAAGACTGGACTAATTGAAGCTACAGATATAAATTTATAGCAAAGGTCAGAAGATAAATTGTTAATACTCACCCATAATTTAAAGAGTTAAATTTGGTAAGGAAATCTCATCTCCTACCTTGATGCAGCAACTAAGCTTTGTTGAGAAGCCTAATGCATTTTATACCATTGCTGAAAATTATAGATTGAGGTTTTGATTCATGTCTTGAGCTTATTTTGCAATTAGCAATCCTTAGATAATATATTGCAAATCTTTCTAATAAACCCAGAGAGCTTGTTTTTTGTTGAAAGCATTGGGTTGATAGAAGGCTGTTTCCCTCAATGCTAGTGCTTTTACGAGCTGTGTATGCTGTAAAAATGTTGTTTATGTGACAAAATTGTTTACTTGCTTATTAAGGAACCACACACCAACAACTGGAACAATCAGCGGTGTTACAGTTGAGTCAACAGCAGGGCCCAGAATGTGAGAGCAGTAGGTTTGCAGTACATTGGGCTAAAGAGACACGCCATCATGCAGATCATCAGACATGTCTGGCTCATGAAAAGTTTCTTTCATGGATTTCTGTAGTAAGTGGGTAGCTAGGATAAAAAAAACATGAATACAATAGAGCACTACTGGCGCTGGCTTGTAGGTTCATCTCAAGCTGCTGGAAGGAGGGATGTTTTGTAATTTTGTGTTTCCTTTAAAGGTAAGTTGAAGTACAAACTAGCTGACTGAGAACATACCTGAGTGGAAGACCTGAGACTTTTTGTAGGACCTCACTTCTTTCCCTCTGTAAAAAGAAGGAAATCTTGTTTAGGCATTGGTATCTACCATGGGGAGGATTACAACTTCTGCTGACTCCTTAAGAGAACCTGTGCATCTGTCCCACATCCCTGCCTGTCTGCCCCACAGATTGTGGAAGCCGCATCGTGAAACTGGTGTTGATATCAGGGTTGTACCCTTGAAATCTCATCTCCTATCTTAACCTATATCACTGTCTAGTAAGGTACTACCTCTCCTTGCAAACCTTTCTTCTGTGAAAGCCAGGTCATCCTGAAAGTACTGAAGGGAGAAATGCTCCAGTGATCAAATTATCAGAAAGACAAAATCTGTTTTGGCAAGTCTCCCTTGAAATTTGGAGATTCCTTAAACCGGCCGTGGTAAAAGTATTTGAAACAAATACTATCCAAGGGAAAAAACATTTACTTGTAATTTGTCATTCTGTAATAATTCCAATGGACTTCAGTGACAGCATAATAGTGAAAGTGATTAACATTTCACTCTCTTAACAAACAAAACCATAAATTCCTCTGACTGGCAGGAAAGAATAGTACTATTAATAGATATGAAACTGAATCTGGCACATCTGTAGAATTTTAGGTGACCTGAACACTGCACACAGTGTGCACTAGGGTAACCACACAAAGGTATCAGAAAAGGGCCACTTCTTGGGCCCCTGAAAACAAAAGGACTTTTGCAGTCTCTGACATTTGGTCAAAGTGGGCTGACTCACCATTCTGCTTTTGTAGTGTTTTCCACTTTTGCAAGCCCTCAGCTTAAGGAAGCCTTTTCTTCCAGTGATTTGCCCTACTGCTTTTACTTCAGACTCTCCCAGGGTTTGTGTGCTGAGTACTATATACCCCTCTGCCCTCCAGAATAACCCCTGTTCACCCCTGGGGCTTCATGGCCATCTCTCACTGCTACAGTTTGTAGCCTTAGAGAGTCCTGAATGCCACTTTCTGCCTCTCTTCTGTCTTGCCTATTAATCTCTCTTTTTCTCCAGACCTTCTGTGCAGGTACACATGCAAACAGTAGTTCTTCCCCATGTTCTCTACATGTTTTACTGTACGAATCTGTGATGTTGATTAATTCTGTGAAGTGCTGAATTTTGCCAGTCTTATCCTTATTAGGGATAGAAATACCTCTGAGTTTCACAGAACTTGCAGAATTTTAATATCTACATTATCTTTAAGGCCCCTTCCAACCCACACCATTCTATGATTCTGTGATCTTCAGGAATTTGCTTATCTTTCCGATCTGGCTGGTATTGACTAATGGGCTAAAAAAAATATTAGTAGAGGGGGCTTATAAACAATGTGACTGAAGAAACTTTTTTCCTCAGGAAGGCAGGTTAGAAAGCAGATACACAGAAGGTTTTGAGATGGCTCATAAATAATAAAGATGCACACAGCATGCTGGGATAGTCAACAAAAAAGCACAAATGCCATTTGACAGATTTCACTAAGTGTTATAATTAAACATATGAAATAAATACCAAAAAAAAAAAAAAAAGCATCAGAAAGCATCCTCATTTTCCATTTACCTGTCAGCTGTGTGAGCAGGGAGTGCTGGCAAGGCCCTGCAGCCCTGATGGCACCTGTGTGATTCAAGCAGTATCAGTTACAACTTGGATCTTAAACATACAGTCTTTTGTGTATTTGTACATTGACAGACCCGAGAGTAGGGGACTGTGGGATGTTGAGATTGGGGATTTTTTTCAACCTCCCCATGAGTTTATGTTTTAAGTTTAAATTGGGAATTAAGAAGAAGGGAGGAAAGAAAGAGAAGCCAAGCCTCAGCTATATCAAAGAATGACTAACAGTCTATGTGCTCCTAGGAGAAGTTTCCACCACTGAGGATGGATGGAGTGGATGACAAAAGCTAGGAGGAATTTCATAAGACCTGAAGATCAAGCATTGCCTACCAGCAAGCTTCCAGGGATGATGAGGCACATTGATTTTGATGTCTATCACAAAAAAAAAAAAAAATTAATACTTGTTTCTTCCATTTTGGGGAAGCAGTATAAAACTCACAGTCAGAAACAACATTAGTAAAACTTTATTATGCAGTGAAGGTGAAAGTTTGGCATACTGGAGAAACAGTCTGTATTAGGTAAGGTGAAAAATTGAGTCACACTTCCAAGAAGTCCCAAGTTCTTTTGTGGTCTTTAAGCTTTTTTTCAAGTCAAAGGGAGAAATTAAGCTTTTTAAAAATTATTTTTGCTTTGCAAGTTTCAGTTTTCATGCAGCCAAACTGAGATATAGCTGAAAAATTATATAACTTTAAAAGAGAACTTACTAAAATGTTCCTGTCATTCACAGTAATGTGGAGTGAGTCAACTTGTTCCACACAGTGACTTTTTTCATTCTCCAGCAAATTTTGTACAATCCCAGAAGTGTAGGTACAGTCCTGTGTATAATTGTCATTCTGCCCCACCACTCTGATTTCTGGCAAATACTTTCTGAATACTGTATCTGATAATTCTGTCTTTGTGTAAGAGGTAGATGCATGTGTTTTCCAGTTTGTCATAGAGACTCAATGAAGTACGGTTTTATTTGTATTTGCAAAGACAACAAAATCAAAGAAGGTAGCAGCTTGGTGACTCCAACTGAGATGGCAATTAAGATAAAACAGTGATGTTTCTAGCATATTTTAAGAAGCCTGAAGGAATTAGCATAGCTTGCAGGAAACTGTGGGCTGGCAAGAGATATTCTTTAAGAGTAAACATGAAAATACTGGGGTTTTGCCAAGTGTGATGGAGAACTGATATGTCTCTCTTGTGTTTGGGTAGGTAAGTGGGGTGGGTGAGCTAAGAGGAGCTGAGAATAGAGTTTGTAGGGCAATTGGGAAATGAATGAGATAATCTAACATTTTTTGTGAACAAGTATTTTTAAAAAACCTCATATATCTGTTATTATCCAAAATTTTTAATACATCCCTTTATTTTAACTAGTTCAGTTTTATGGATGGCAGCTAAATATGAAAAGAAATAATAGCCCAAAATGTCCTTGGAGCCATCAACTGTACTTTTCTGTCTATTCCCTAAGAAGATGCCCTGGATTTGAAGACTATGTGTACTAAAGCAAGTAAGAGAAGAAACAGCTTCTATTCTTACACTTGCACTCCTTTCCTTCAGCTTGTGCAGAAGACTGACAGCCCATCTCATTCCCATCAGTGGTATCCCACCAGCTTTTCTGGAAGTACAGGGCTGCATTTGGCCTGTTCCAGTGGTCTTCCTGAGCCCCTCATTTCTGAACTGCACCATCATCCACAGAAGTCAGGTAGGAGCTGAAGGCATTTGACATTGCTGAAGTATTAAGCCTTGGTTGTCAGTTTTAGCCATTTCTCCTCCAGGTGTTTGTTTTGCTGGATGATGGTTTAATTTTTGGTTTTGTAATATGGTCTTTGTAGAGGTTATTTTAAGTTTCCAGTGGAATAGTAGAAAAGTAGGTATCCTCCTTCCCTCAGAGGAGCTGTGCTGGTTTTAGCTGATGCTTGCATATTTTAGCTATCACACTGTGGTTGTTAATCAGTGGTATGGAGCATTTTAAGATTCTCATACTCATGCACCAGCTGATTCTTCTGTAAGTGGATCCAAATTATGGGCCAAGCTGTGCCTTTTTATTGCCTAGAATTGCTATTTGTGCATCTCAAATGTATTTTGTCTATTAACTGACATCTTACATAGTGCCACCCCATTCATACCAGCTTTTGTACCCAGTACCGCCTTGGGGCTGCATGGAAAACTGATAGAAGGGAGCAGAGCTGCTGGGGAACAGGCACTTCGTGTCTAAGAAGCACTTCCTTGTTATTTGAAAAAGTCTGCTTGAAATTGCTATGGGAGAGTTTACAGACAAAATTATTGTGCCCATTTGTTCTGTGATAATTGCTGGTAAGGAGGCCTTGGGTCAGTGGTTTGCTTTCCTCCTGTCTACATGGTTGTTTCACAGGCAGCCTACAGGAACTCTACAGAAACATGCCTCAGGAGCATGCTAAGCCTCTGGGTACGCTCAGCTACATGATACTGGAAATACTCTGGAGAGCAGTGCCTGAAGAGTCTTGTTGCAGGCTCACTAGCTGTGAAGAGCTATGTCTGGTTTGAGACTGGAAAGACACAAGACACAATCAGTGGGTTGATTCCCTCACCTATCCCCCCTCTCTACCCCCTACCCTCAGTTCGATACCAGTTTGACCCACAGGAGCTTTCTGTGTAAGTGAGTGTAAAAAGCCACCCAAAAATGTTTTATTTTGAAAGATTAATATATTATGAGATTCCAAAAGAAACACAGGACCTCATCAGCAGTGGCCAAGGACATGGCATCATACTGTAGCTGCTGCAAGTTTGATTCCCAAGTCTCACTAAAATGTTTGCTCAAAGGATGAATCAGTGACTGTTACTGTAAGTTACACTTTCCAATCTAAATCATATATTTGCTCCTCAGAGGTCTCACTGGGCAGTCAGGTGGAAAAGCCACTGATGCATGAGCAACAGTAGGAAATCATGAGATTGCAAAACTCTGACCCATTTAGAGAAAATTAACTGCTTATAGCTGAAATAGGCCACCCTGAAAACAAAATGTGAGACTAAACTACCAGAATAAATGGTATGCCTCAAACTAATTATTCAGACACTTCTAGCAAGTCACTGCAGCTCCTGTTGATGTTAGCTTGTCCCTAATGTAATTCTTATAGTCCTTTGCTCTCTACAGCTTCCTGGGGAGGAAAAGTGGAGAGGGAGGTGCTGATCTCTTCTCCCTGGGATCCAGTGATAGGATGCATGGGAATGGTTCAAAGCTCCATCAGAGAAGTTCAGACTGGACATTAGGAAGCATTCATTTACCAAGAGGGTGGTCAAACACTAAAACAGGCTTTCTAGAGAGGTAATTAGGTTCTGTTCTATTCTATTCCATTCCATTCCATTCCATTCTTTGCCTGCTAGCAGTAACAGTTTTATGTGGAAATGGGCATGAAACAGAATTTTAGATGTGAGTATTGTTGGGTTGTTAGATCATTTAAAAGAGATGTAGAAAACATTTCCTGGCTTATCCTAGCCTCTCGTCTATATGATAGATGGCATCAAGTCCCTTTGGCTTTGAGCATTCTGATGTAAGAGTTGATGCAGGCCTATGATCTGGACTTTGTGACCTATTCAAGAGTAGACAGGGGTGAGAGAAACTACATAAATCAGAGCAAGGGAGCATTGTTGTATCTAAGTGGCAGCTAAGCAGTACCATTTGCCCAGTGGGAAAAGGGTCTTCTGAGGTGATGAAATTCTTTGGCAGCCCAGCTTTCTAGTTGAAAGCATCTAGTCCCCAGGAAGCTTACAGTGAGGTGTTGAGATCATTCATCAAGTAGGCAGCTTGTTACCTGAAATGTGGCCTGCAACAATCCAGAGCCCTGGCACAGGGCAGCAGCAATGCTGAAGGAGTTGTGATGAAGTCTCATGAGTACTGAGAAGAGGCTAAGTCAGCCAAAGCTGCAAACCTCTAGGGATTGGCGTGGAGCCGAGTGGCAGCAATAGGAAGGTTATGATGACAACCCCTGAAGCACGCTGCAGCACAGAGGAGCTGTGTCAGATAGGCTGTTGCCATGACATTTCTTTGGATTAACATCTGGAGACCTTGGATTCACTGACATGGTACTGCTCCAAGAGCCAAAAACTCTGTCGCTACTTTAATTGAAACCCTATTGCTTAAAGAGCATTCAGCACCATCTCAGCTGTGAAGCTACTGCCTTGAATGAGTGCAGTGTCTCCAAGAGGAGACATCCTTCATGTGAGATAGTCACGTGTAGAAAATAAAAATGGTCTTGTGGCTTAATCTGAAATGAGGATTCTTGCCCTTGGCTTCTAGAGACTGTAATTTTGTCTTCTGGCAGGTCACTTTGGAACAATCTGATTTTAGTGGCACCTAACCAAAACAACTGCCTCGGCCCTCAGGCTGTGGGTAAGAAGCAGAACATGTTATGCAGTACACAGAAGGAAGGGCACAGGATTACCTTTCTCTGCTGGGAACTCAGTGAACCTGCCTTTTATTTTGCTTTGCACCGTAGGTTAAAAAAAAAAACAAAACAACAAAACAAAGTATCTGTTGATTTCGGCTCCAGCCTACAGGAGCATATGACCTGTTTTTCTGGGTTGTTTTGCTCTCAGAACACCAGCTGTAAAATGACCTGTCCCAACTTTGCAAGTGCTTGACATCTCTCAAACTGTGTTCTGGGAATCTAGAGTCAAATAGTGATGTGGATTTTACAGACGGCACCTAATCTTGGGCTTCAACTGTATTATGAGGCTGAGCTAAATGCTGATAGTTTGAGCCCATTAGTATATTTAGTGGTGTGTGCCACAGAAGTATTAATAGGGCTTTCTGGAAAGTGCATGGCTCTGCCAGTGCCACATATGAACTGCAACTCAGATCTGCTCTTAGTTTTGTCCCATTGATGTTCAAAGAAGAGGAAAGCTTTGTGTGTTCTTTTAAGTGGTTTAATTCAAATGTATTGAAGAAAAAGCTGAAGAGTAGAAAAGACCATCCACTATTAGGAGAGCAGTTTATCTTTCTCCTAAAATGCCTTCTTTATTCAAAAGTGCTGTCACACAGAGGGTTCTGTGTTTCCATTACACCTTTGGTACGTGTCTTTGATTTTATCAGCTTGCCTCTAATTTCTCTGTCAGGGTTTGGTAAGCTGTGGACTGTGAGACATTTAACTTAGCAGCTTGAAAATAATTTTGAATATTGTGTATGAGTCACTGTACCAAAGGGGAAAAGATGAAAAGGAGCAAGTGTAGAGAAAAAATGGAGTTGTTAAATGTGAAAGGGGAGACAGACACATCCATATATATGTAGCAACCCAAGAGCTTCTGGGATAGAAGACCAGTGCGCAGGGGTCTGCAAAGACAGAGGCCAGTAGAGTCTGCTTTGTCATATCCAAGTCCAACAAGGTCGCTTATGGGCACATATGGACTTGGCAGCACACTTCTTGTCACTAAAGAGAAATGGTCTGATCCCTGACCTGACTTCCAAGAAAAGGAAGAAGACAACTTCCCTGATCAACAGCAAGTCTTGCTCACAGGCTCCCACAACTGCAGTGTTCAGAAACTTGCAGTAGGGCAAACTGGAGCTTATGAGTGTTCACGCTCATATCACTGGAAGTAGATAAACCAAAGTACTCCAAATTTCCTTTTCCTAAGGCAGAGCCTCCTCTAAAGTTCCTAGTGAGAGTTTCCTCATTTTTGAAGATGTAGTGTATTTTGTGTGATGATGGTTGACCACTGCATGTTGCTGGCTATCTTGCATGCTGACCTATCTCACCAAAGCGCATCTCTGCCTTTCTAGCCTCATACACATGCCCTTGTCCATGCTTTGTTTAACCTCCTTCAGTTCCCTTCCTTCTGGCCTTGCCATCAACATTTTTGTCTTCTTTAACTGAAAGGGTTTTTTAATATGCATCCACTGGTCAGCCATGTTCTTCTCTTTGCAATGCTCACTCTCTTCAGATTCTGTCTCTTTCCTTCCAGCCTTTTCATTTTTATTTTGCTGTGCTACTGGGTATACATAAGGCATGTTTATGTTCTATAATATCCACATTGCTGTAAACTACCCCTTTACCCTGGGGGCAAAGTCAGTGGGCTAGAAGGGAGCATCCTGCAGGGCAGTTTTCTGGACCTTGTTATCCCAACCCAAACATGGATTCAGAAGTAAATTCAGGCAGCAGAAAGCAGCTCAGCTTGTGCTGCAAGGGACTTAAATCAGCTGATTGCAGTGGACCTTTTTGGTTCTCTTTGACTCTTAGATCTCTGTATCTGTACAAGCTGTATCGGTATGTTTTTCTGGTTGCAAAATGTCTCCTATATCCAAGCCTGATGAAAAATTCCACTCTAACTTCTAAGCTCATAAGTAAGGAATTTTTCTTAATTACAGTAGAGAGATGGATACTACTACCACAGAAGAAGTATTAACATGTGTCTGAGACAGAAGGATTGCACTTGTTCCCATAGACTTCTAGGTACAGAGAGATCAATGGGAAAAGAAAGTTTAAAGACAGATGACTGGAGAAAAGCTAATTGTCTGAGGCAGTTAAACTAGGCTAAATATATCTGTTGTTGAAATTCTCATCCCAAGGAGATTTCATCCAAGCAAAAATCTAGTCCTTAGGATGCTGTTAAGAAGGGGAGAAATCTCAAGGGAGAAATTTGCGAAACAATGTGCATATCTTAATTCTATTGAACTGCCAGGACCAGATGGTGTTCATCTCAAGTTGTGAGGGATCTCAGCTCCAAAACTGGAAAGCTTCTGAGAAACACATACAATATATCCCTTAAAATAGGAGTTCTTCCTTGTTGCTGTAAAAGTGTCACCAGGGAGCATCACTTCCAAAATGGAACGAAGAGTGACCTTGGGAGTTGCTAGTGAATGTGCAGAAATAGAGGGAAAGCCATTCCAGGTAGTCAAAATGGAAACATATAGTTAGAAAAGCAGAATTACATCATCTCACCAACAACACAGTTTCTGCTTAAAGTCCTCAGCTGGTCTTTGAAGTTATTTGAAAACTTTATTTAAAATATTGTGAAGAAAAATCTGGCATATATCCTCCAGGTTTTTAGGAGGTTTTGATGACGTGTGAAAGAAAAGGGGACTTTATTTTATGCTAGACAGGTAAATTTTTGTCCCTAATTAAATACTGGCTAGGCATCAAATGTTTTAAGTACTGACTGTTTTTCGCGTCATAGGTGACCTAATAGTGGCATGCACAGATCTGTGCTGGGATTGCTCTTGCACAATTTCGTTGGTGGTTTTAAGACTGAATTGAGGATATGGTCATTACATATCACTATCCATGTTAGGGAAAACTAGAGGAGCACACAAAATCTAGAAAGACTTATTTCAGTGAACAAGAGTAGGTACAATTTAACTTGCATACATCCAGAGTCAGGTACAATAGGAAGAAAAATCTATTTTTTTTTCACAGATAGTAATGAATCTAAATAAGGAAGTTTTCCTTCAGAAGCAGAGATCTAGGAGTACTTACTGACTGTGGTTCAGCTTGCTCCACCCAGTCAAACAGAGCAATGAGTAAGTCTTGCTTTAGGTTCTCAGAAAAATGAAACCTATAGTCCCATTCAGCAGCAATTTGAATATCCTTAAAACAAATGAAAGGAAATAATTCTGCAGGATTCAGTGCTAACAGCATGTTGTAAAAAGTAAGGTTTGCAAGATCTAAAGGATTATATCATTCTGCTACCCTTAACAGCTTTACAGCAGACAAATTATATGACCAATATCAAACACCAAATTCTGGGTTATAAACTTCATTTCTGGGAAGTAAAATGAAGAAAAATACAGGCATAATTTTAGTTGGACAGAGGTTACCTTCCTCTTGCACAGAAGAGTGACCTGAACTGGTGAGTTAATATGCAATATTGCTTTTGAATTCTGATGACCCATCTTAGGCTTTCATATTTCTGAGGAAGAGAATGCCTGTCTGTGGGTTTGCATTGATTGCATGTGTTTCCTCATTAGACATCAGTATTTTATGGAGAATAGAAGTTCACATAAAGTCAAATGAAATTGTTGGCAATTTGAAATGCTGGTCACCTCCTTTGCCCTTTTTATATTATGTAATATAGTAAAAAAAAAAAAAAAGAAATTTTATTTTATGCTTTATAGCAATGATTTCCAAAGTAAACATAGCCCACTCTGCTGTGTTTTCAGTGAAGTCAGATGTAGTTACTTCAGAGTCTGAAGGTCAGCCTCATTCTCTCATAGTTACAAAATTTTCCAAGACACTGAATTATATATTAATATGTAATAAAAAATTTAGGAGTATAGAAATTGTTTTTAAAATGAAACTGGGAAAAAAAGAGTAGTTTTTTTAAACCAGAAAAGTCATTGATGTAACTGCTATTTGCTATTGGGGATCTGATTGCCCTTTTACTCAGTGTATTCCCACTAGGCTTGGAGAAACAGCTCTCCTCTCCTCTCTTCTCCTCTCTTCTCCTCTCTTCTCCTCTCCTCTCCTCTCCTCTCCTCTCCTCTCCTCTCCTCTCCTCTCCTCTCCTCTCCTCTCCTCTCCTCTCCTCTCCTCTCCTCTCCTCTCCTCTCCTCTCCTCTCCTCTCCTCTCCTCTCCTCTCCTCTCCTCTCCTCTCCTCTCCTCTCCTCTCCTCTCCTCTCCTCTCCTCTCCTCTCCTCTCCTCTCCTCTCCTCTCCTCTCCTCTCCTCTCCTCTCCTCTCCTCTCCTCTCCTCTCCTCTCCTCTCCTCTCCTCTCCTCTCCTCTCCTCTCCTCTCCTCTCCTCTCCTCTCCTCTCCTCTCCTCTCCTCTCCTCTCCTCTTTTCTCTTTTTTTCTTTTTCCTTGGGGGAAAATTATAGGACATTTCACAGCAGAATAGACTACTGATAATAACACATGTAGTGCTTAGTTAACACACCTTTACAGACATGCAGCAATTACTAGCATTTTTCTTGTATTAAGTTATAACTGCTGAAATCTGATAAAGCCCTACTGAAGCCAAATCTTTAGACACCAGATAAAATTGCTGAAAGCACCTAAGGGTTTTATAAACATGTGATGAGTAATTTTTCAAATGTTGTTTGGTATTTAGCCTTAGTTTGAAGTTGCATTTAGGAACTCTGACTTGGGCTAAAATTTTCAGATGCTGCAGCATCTGTGTGTGTTTGTATATAACTATATGTGTATGCATTGATGTATATACATATATATACACATGTATATGTACGTGGCAAATATAATTGTAAATACCGCTGCATGTGTTTTAAAGAAGGGACTAGCAGCAGGGCTTATGTTTGGGATTTTAGGGCTGAAGGAGTCACATTTTGAAGGAGGAATTTGAGGGAAATACCTTGCATCAGTGACATATATATTCTGAACCTATATTTGCCATCTCTTCTTTCTCTCAAGAAGTGCCATTTCCCCATAAAAACTGTGGGAGACAAAAAAGTCCACAACAAACTTACAAGCCATTAGTTACAAATTAGGTGATGATATGTGAACAGTTCCAGGTAGGAACACAGTGATACTAGGCAGCAACAGTCCCTGATGTGGTCATATATTAGCAGAAGTCTCTTGATGTCTGGGAAGAATAGCAGAGTAATAAACAGAGACTTAATTGTCACTGATTATTTTTTTTTCCCCAAAAAAGCTTTACCTTCTAGAAATTAAAATTGCTTTCTCTATGCTGACTTATCACTGTAAGTTATTGGGCTGACCTGTCACTGTAAGATACCTTGATATTCAGTCTCAGTAACTAACTTGTCTCAGTGGTTAAATTAGAAAGCACTGCAAATAAATCATGTACTATGTTTAGAGCACTTTTGTCTGTCATGATCAAAAGTGTTGTGATAGAAGGTAATGGATTACTCCTCTTCACTTGATATAATCACTGTGAGCATCAGCAGCTACAGCACCTGATGTGACCAGTAGAAATGCAACCCTTGATGTAATCAGTCATGACTCTGCGAAGGCGGTTTTCGGGTTGTGAGGAACAGTCTGTGTGGAGCAGTTGGTCTGAGATCCTTGCTTTGTTCTGAGATTCACTGTGAAGCACTCAGCACAGCTGACAAACAAGCTTATTTTCTGGGTGGGGTTCTCCAGAGCTTGGGAAGGACAACTGCAGAGTTCTCAGGGAAAGCTTTTTTAGAGTGCTGAACATGAGTGAGCTGGTAAATTGTTTTGACTAGTTTGTTGGTGCCAGGAGTGCTTTTGAATGATGTGCAGCCATAGTCAAGAACAACTTACTTGCCATGACCAAGAATGACATGAGTCTTTTTTGACTAAGATTTGCTCTGGGAGTCAGTGGGGTGTTATTGTTCCACTTTACTCGTCCCCCTGGATTTTGGTCAGTTGTGGGGAGAGAAGGAAGAAAAAATGAGAAAGGACAAGAAGACATGCAAGAAACCAGTCAGGTAGTTAATACATAACCAGGTTTACACCGGGAAAAGGGAGAGAGCCAACACACATACGTATGGCTCTGGATTCGTTCCAGCTGTTTCTGAAGACCGGGAATGCTGTTGCTGTTCACTGACACAGCTGACCTGGGCCTCTGCCAGGGAAGAGGGCAGGCAGAGGAGGGTGTGTGTGTGTTTATCTTTCCCTCCTCAGTATAAAATACATCTTCTTTCCTCTGCCATTGGCACTGCTTGTGACCATGTCTGTTTGCAAAATCACCATCTCCCCTGTGGAATGATGAAGTTGTCCCAATCCCAAGTTTGAAGAGATGGTCTGCTGTGTAATATTTATTTTAGTTTTGCTATGTGTTTTGTTAAGGTTTTGCTTTTTGGTGCCTATGAGGAAATGTTCTAAATACATCTTTTGTTTCTGTAATGACAGCATCTGAAGTGTCCCTTTTCTGATTTTTGTTTGTGCATGGCTATGGAGTATTTTTAATTTCCTCTATTTAGTAGCCTTTAGCAGGGTCTGATCTGCACTCAAGGACTAAAAGTCTTTTTTAAAAATGTGTCATCCTACAATTAGTCCCTAATAGGTCTAGTACCTATTTAAACCAAAATGGTTTGCAATACATTTAATAACTTATGAAAAGTAACTGGTTCATTTTGAACTGATTTACAGCTGTTATGCCCACAGATGTGATTTATAAGCACAGGTTAAATGTGTGTGTGTGTATACATATATATAATAGCTAGATACAAATACACATGTTTCAGTATTAATTTTAAAGCACTGAAAACATTTAAAGTATTTGGAAAAAAACAGGCTTTTTGATGCAGAAAGCCTTCTTCAGACCAGCTCATGTTGGAATAACTTTTTCACTGCTCCCCAGGGGTCTTTAAGTCCTCTCAGAGTTTAGGACATTGGCACAGTGGCTCAAAACCAGTGGGATACTGGCCAGCAAATCTTGCATCTGCCAGTTTCAATGAGTGCTTGTGTGTCACACCTTACACCAAATCAGCTGGCAAAGGGACAATTTTTACTTGTAACAGTTTGCTGTGTGCAGTTCAAAACAGCACAACTTCTAGTGCTGTCCTGTGCAAGATGATCTCAAACATATTCGGTGCCATACCTTACCTCTAACTCATGTGCATGTTCTTCTCAGCACTTGTTACCCATGGCCTGGATTAAACCACCTCAGCACAGGCATGGACAGGCAGCAGTGTGGTGGCTGGCTGGGCTCCAGGGGCTGTTTGTCACTGAGAGCAGTGCTTCATAAGGCTCTCCTGTGCCTTTTGGGAACATGCTCCTTTTCGCACATGTTGAGCCAACATGTGGCTCATGTTGAGTCTCGTCCTGCTTCCACTCCCCATCCCCTCTGTAACAGTGTGGTGAGGAAGAAGACAGGACTAACCTTCCACCTTGGCTTCTGCCTCGGCTCAGGTACCAACCCAATGCCCAGAAGAAGGGTGCAAATACTTCTATTACTGTCACTGTGGAACTGCATTGTCCCTTGGGCAGAACTGCCTCACTTACAGTACAAGCTAGGAAAGCCTGGAGAGGTTCAAGGTTGCCCAGGAATACACAATTTCAAGGGAATCAGACTTGGTTAACAATGTTGTCACTTTTTGGTGGCCAAAAAGGTAATTTGGATATGTCTGAACAGTAATCTCTTTGTAAGAAAATCATTGTGGATGAAGTAGTGTTATTGCTCTTGTCCAGACCTGATCAGCAGGGCTCAGAAAGGCTGGCTTGCTACTCACTTTCTCTTTCAATAGCACGTTCTTATAAGGGTAGTGTGCACAGTGTTCCTTACTCTTTCCTATCTGTTCAGCTAATGAGGAGGAGCAGTCCATCTCTGGATGGTCTTAATACATGCACACTAAGAACAAAAACAAACCTAATGCTAATGACAGCACTATGTTGAATGGAGATCTAAGCTGCTGTAGGTCACTTGATCAAATGCAAGCTGAACTTAATGCATTGAAATATGCCTCTAAAGCTCTGCAGAGACCATCCTTGAGTCTTTGTTTTAGCACATGGTGGAGAGATGGCTTAGATTACCAATGCCACTAGTGCCAGCAGTTTTTTTCTGGACAAACTGCACTGCAGAAACTGTTGTCCCACTTGTTGCTGCTCAAGTAACTGATTTGGCATTCAGCAACTCTTTGAAAGGAGGCAAGCTTCGAAGTGTTGATTCCTAACATGACCTAAGCAGGATGATGAATAGCACTACCAGATATGTGAAAATCACCAGGAAAATTGTTTTAATGAATATTTAGACCTTTGAGAACGACTCTCATAGACACGCTGTGTTCCATGCACATACCTTGCTAGAAGCTGTAGTGTAAGTGCACCTGGTTTCATCAGCTCCATGGCATGGGCCCAGCTGTCACCTGGAAGCAGTGTTGTTCTGTGAGGAAGGACAGTTGATTCTCCTGTCAGCCACCCCTGGTCATTAGTGACCATTTTTGCAGCTGTAACCATAAGGCACTGAAGTTTATTTAGTGACAGCAAGGTTTAATTTCATGTAAGGTTGTTTCAAAGTTGGAAGTTCAGTGGCACTGGCTAGAACAGGAGTGATACAGGTATTCTTGTGTTTTCAGAGAGGAGCACCTGGTGTGACAACAGAGTGCTAAAGTTGTAGAAGAAAGGGGAGTTAGGGAAGGAGAGAACTGGGAGGAAGAAAAGCACTTTATTCTCTGTATTACAGGCAATGTCCATGATATATCCAGTGCTTGAACTCTGAGTATGTGGTCAGAATTTCCTCTCACTTCTGAATGACCTACTGTGCAAACATTGACTTGTTGACATAATAGCTGCCTTCAAACAGGATATTATTCAGCACTCTCAAACTCATTTCAAACAGCCAGGTTAATCCCTATCACCTGTGAGTGAAGAATAAAAAATAAATTATTCACAACCCATTACTTCCCTAGTAAAGTCCTACAGATTTTTGCAACTGTTAATGTGGCTGGAATCAATTAACAGCTGTGCCATTCTTTTAGGGTCTTAAAATATTTGACTTTTAAGTTTGGGTTTTAAACATGGACAGTGGCATACTTTTCCCAGTATGAATTCACAATACTGCAAGGGCTGTATTTTAAGGCGTTTTGGACCAATAGAGACTTGTTTAGAAAATAAACCCATTAATGACAGAAAGGAGAAAATATTTTCATTTAAAGAAGAGGGCTTGGTTTTGTGGGGTTTGACTTTGGCTTAAATTCTACCAAGTGAGCTGGTGTGAATGGTGAGATGGGGATGGATATAGAAAGCTTACTGGAAAGAAACAATTGCATCTGGTTAGTTTATAAAAGATAAAAGCAACATAGGTCATACTTGTACAATACCAAAATCCTTGTGACATGAGGCAATATTAATGGGGCCTATTTCAGTTAAAATTCTTTACCTTTAGAGAAATGGCCAACAGAAATGTGCTACTGAGCAAAATGACCACCTCTGGTATTCCCCCTGCAATGCCATCAGGGCTGGGTCACCCACAGCCAGTTTTTTGACCTATCGACAATTAAGTGCCTCTTCCTGTAAACCCTTCTGAAAAGAGGTGTCCTCATAACCCATTTTTCAGCTTTTTGGTGAGTGTTGGAGGCAGGCAGAAGACAGGACTGTGCTAGGAAAACATCTTCCTGAACAGGAAAGGCTGAAGGGTCAATCCTTTCCCCAAAAAGGGTTGGAGAGGTGCAGGGAAGCATTTTGTTTCGTGGTTAGTTAAAGGCAATAGAAGTTCATTCCATTTTTCCATTGAGATTTTCCTTCCTTCTTAGAGGTGACTGCACAAGCTACCTGACCTCTCTGGAATGACATGTGCTGGAGAACAGGTATACTGAGCAGTTTCAAGCCTCTTGAGCAAGTTCACTAGTAAAGTGGACTTCATGGTTACCAAGAGGGTCTCTGCTAAACCATCATTTTGTCATGAGGGGAAAATACTTCCCAGGCAGCCCTCTGAGGCTGCTAGGTCTACTGCTGGCTTTTCTTCAGCATTTCCAACCTCCCTGCTTCCATCTGTTCTTCAAAATGTGCTTTTGAGAGGTGAAAGAAGATACTTTTGTCTGTGTATTTTGCTGTCAGTGGTCACAGTAACAGCTAATCCCACAGCATTTAAAACATGATGATTCCAGTTGTACATTTAACAGCCTTCAAAGCCACTATTAGGATATTTCTTTTGACAACGAAAAGAATATAAATACTTGTCAGACAGCTTTGGAGTCAGGTGTGTAAATGTGCTGGATCAGAAAAGAAAGCGTTTCATTTTCAGCCCTGTCAGCCAACAAAGCCATGCTGAGCTTTTCCAGTCCTTCATATCCCAGAAGGGTATTACACTAAGCTAGCAACTGGCCTTGGAGAAGGAAGGAGTGAAACCCAAGAGCAGAGATTGACACTTTGCATGACCCTGGCTCAGTGGAGCAGCTAGCTTTTGCATCAGCTCTGCCAATAGCTGCAAATGGGTTCCTCTGGAGCCAGGTTCTTGTTTCCTGTATCACATAAGATTATAACCATAACTAAACTAAACTTCAGCAAGTCAGGATTTTTGGAAACATTTTGGATTCACTCTTTTACCCTGTGAAACCCTATTGCTATTACTGCTGGAAAGAATCCAGCAGTTGTCTGGGCGAGAGTTCTTGCTTATATTCTAATTTATTCCTAATCATCTTGGTTTCATTTGGTTTGAGAGGGGAGAGTAATGCTCACAGGCACCAAAGCACTTCAGTTTCTGGAGGGCCAAGTAATTTCTATGACTCCTGTTACTCCTCTTGGAGGAGCACAAATGAGGATTCCTGTGGGGAGAGAGGTTCTGGCCAGGTAGCACTTGTGCTACCAAAGTAGACAGCAAGACTGCAAGAGAGAGCAGTGAGCAGCTTGTCATGAACGTTGGCCTTTTATGAGGGAGAGCAGTGAGTGGACTGAAAGGGAAGAGTACTGTGTTTTGTGATGATAGGAGAGGGAGGACACAGGTGAACATAGTTGTGGTGGGCAAGGTGGGAACTTGGGGTAAGTAAGGGAATGGAATGGGAGGTGGGATTGTCTGGTCAAGAAAAGGTGGCTTTTATTGGAGCTCTGTAACTGTCTTTTAGTGCTCTTAGAGACAAATCATTCTAGTAGGTTTGCTCCTCAAAATGTCAAAGCTTCCCTGCTACAACTCCCCAAGAAGGTTATCTCACAGAGATACCAAAGGCTTCCTGAGTAGTGACACTCACCTGCAAGAACTCGTGCCTTCTGTAGACTTTCACTCAGTGTGCTGATCTGCTTATCCCATGGTCCTCACTTGAGAAAGGCTTGACTCTTTTGAATGTGTCAAGCAAACATTTCTAGATTTGGTCATCAGTTATTGATCCCCCCAAATTCGTATTGTCCAGATGCTTTTCTGTTTTGCACTGTGGTGTTGCCCATAAGATAAAACTGAAAAAGTGAGTGTTGGTCTCTCAAGGTCTTGTCTTAGTCACCTTACCCCCAAATAATCCCTATGGCATTAGTCTGTGCTGATGGCTTCCATGCAGGGAAAGCCGCTTCATCAGATACAGCAAGTGCAGAAGCTGTTAGCTCCTGTCCCTCACTAACAGACCACAGCTGGAGGAAGGGCACAGTGTGTTGTGCCTGTGTGCAGCTGGAGCTATAAGCAGCATAAATAATAAGTCATGCAGATGGATTAAAGTGATGTTTGCCCTCATCTCATGGTGCTGCGCTCAGACACAGCTTAGCTAGATCATGGGCTCTCTTCCTGGGTTCTCACAGCTTCTGCTTCAGGGTTCTCCCAGCACCTTGGCACTGTTTGTACCCCTTCTGCCTGGTATATTTATTTATTTTTAAATAAAACTGTTCTGCAACCTCTTCAGTTTTGGTACATTTTTGAAATTGTCTTTTAATTTTATATTCCTAACAGATTAGTGCTGCCGTTGCTCTTTAACTATGCTTCCTGAAGGTAAAAATTCTGCTTTTATCAGGGCAAATGCCAGGATGGCAACATCTTGACAGCTTGAAAGCTCATCTGTTTGTTATGGGTTCTTCCAGCACAAACTCATTCTAAAGAGTGGGGAGGCTGGCAAGAATAACTACTGTCTTTAATTTTCTGTCAGCTGCTGCAGAATCCCATTGCAAAGATGTGGTAAGAGGTAAGGGCAACAAGGGAGGGAAGTCCTGGGTGGGGTTTTAACTGTTTCCAGACACCATATAACTGGCAATTCCAGATACTGTTTGCAGCAATTCCTTAGGGTGACAGCTATGATGCCACCATGGTGAATGAAAGCAGATGCATCTAATCATAAAGCCCCTACATCTGCTTTTATTTTGAGTGTGTGTGTGACCACAAATACTAGGACTTCTTTCTAAGCATAGTATACTAGTAACAGACTTTTAACAATTTTTTTTTTTTTACTTAATTCAAAGCCAGTCATTATCAGTTGACAGCCATTTTATGAAACTTATTTTGAGAGTTTTTTTATTTCAACATATTCTTCCTATGCCTATGTAACTGAAGAGGAGGATGTAATGGAATTGACTTTCTAGCATATTTTAGGCTGAGAAACGCAGTGTATGAAGAAGCATGTGTATGTGCTTGTACCTGGAAACTAGATAAGCCATTTCTCAGATGGATCTGGTTAATAACTAAACCAAATAAAATGATAGGGACAGGGGTATATTGTGAACAACCTCCTCCTGTCTGGAGGTCATTTTTTCTGCTCTGTGTATCTTTATCAATAAAGTCATGCTGTGCATTAGAAGGCCTGTGTTTGTGTGAGTTTTGGGAGGCCAACATTGGCATGGATTACAGATTTTTAAACTCAGCCATCCCTCTAAATAAACAAACTGAAAATTTTAATGAGAGAAAACTCAATTGATGATAGGTATGGTACCAAACCTCTATTGTAAGGACACTGGATTTCATTCAAATGATCAAGGAGTAATGAATCTTGTTTAAATTAGTAAAATAAGCATGCTTTTAAAACTACACACAAGGTGCTTCTGAATGCTGCCTCTAAGACTACAGACTGTAACCTCTGATTGTTCATTCAATTGTCAAGAAAGGAAGAAGAGGGATGATAAAACAAACAAAAGCAGGTCCACAGTTGCTTTGCTTAGCCCTTGGGATGCAAACTCTTTAGTGTGTTGTTCTGAAAAAGCTTTCAAGTGAAGAATTGACCTCATTTGTGACCTCTGTGGCCCTTAGTGGTAATCACAGGGCTATGCTCCTTCAATCTGCTTGAAAGGTAGCAAAGGCTTGTTGTTTTAAGAGACCAGGAGAAAAACAACCTTTTTTTTTTTTTTTTTTGGGTGCAAAACAACACAAATGGGGATGTGTCAGTCCCTGAAAGATGAGGTGTTGATACAAGCACCTATCTACATCACTGGGTGGTAGAATGGTGAGAGAGATGAGATCATATTCTCATGTTTGACACAGGAACTCAGTCTTATGTGAAGCTAAAAAATATATTTTACCTTCCTTAGTTTTTTGGTCTTAAAATTAAGCATGGCCTGCAGTTTATAATTTATAGCCATGTTCCAGTAAACAGTTTGCTTTGTTTAATCTAAAAAACGGGTATTAACAAGAATATTACAAGGAGGAGAGAGGCTTATAATTACTATTGCAGTGTTAGCTTTCACTAAAGTAACACAGCTAGAGTTACAGTGCTAACAACAATAAAATAAGCAAGCAATTAGCAAAAAAATCATGCAAGCATTGTCTATTCTGGGGTTATATGTATATATGTTTGTGATGGGTTGACCTGAATTCTATTTTTAAAATTTGCTCATCCATATCCCCCAAAGGCCAGGATTTCCAAAAAGTTAAAGCTACAAGTCACTCTGAGTGACTGTAGCTGACCCTGTCTCTATTACAGGAAAAAGTGATCAATAGCCAAACAGATACAGAGCAAGCTCTGTGAGCTGGGAGGCGGCTTTATGGAGCTGCCCACCCTTTCAAACCCGCTCTTTCATGAGCTCGTATTCTGGAGGGCGCACTCGGTTTCATACTCAGAATGAGACATAAGCAACACATCTGGTTCCTAGGCTGACCTCTGTAGAGGTAAGATTTTATAAACTAAAATTAAAGTGAATGCATTGTTCTGAACATGGTGTGCCCCTCTTTTGCTTCTACTCCATTGCAGTTATGTCGGTGAGACTTAGCTACTATAAACTGTAGGTTGTTTCATGTAGTCTGAGGACAATTTAGTCATTTACTGGTGTAATGGAGCTTAAACAGAGGATTCAGTCTTTTAAAGTTGAAGTTGGGTAGCACTGAGCACTTCCATTTCCTCCTTTCAAATGTACGATCACTGCTCACAGCTCAAAAGCCCTTTATGGGAAATTATTCTTCTCTTTTCATGTGATCCTAGTAAGAGGATCCTGGCCTGACTCTATCAACAAGGTAATATATGAGAGATGTGATTTCATCTGCATAATCTGTGTGCCTGCAAGAAGTTGTTTTCCTAGGAGTGCCAGAGGCAGTTCTAGGCAGCCATACCTTAAGGCCTGCGCTTTCTAATTTAAAGATAATGAAAAAAGGCAGTTGGTGGCAACTTGTGCCTTAAAGCTAGTACTTCAAAGGACAGAGAGAAACCTTTAGTGTCATAAGTCTCTCAGACTCATCCCTTTGTGTAATATCATGTGTTTATTCTTGGAAGATGTTTTACTTTAAATGTATAAATGTAAGTTTGTACCAAAGGATGCTGAAAGAATAAAGGTCTGTAGACTTCAGATAATGAAACTATAAAGAGACCATAACATCTAAGATTCACATTATCACCATCTCAAAGTCGAGAATACATAAAAGAAAACAAACCAAAAATGCTGCAAATTCTTAGTCTTGGCTCAAAACCTAGCTCTGGAGTTTTTCTAAAGCTTCTATTAATAAAAAGTTTATGTAGCTTTTTCTTTTTCTAGTAAGTTTTCAGTTCTTAATGGTTTTATCTTAAGAGGTAACTGTTAGAGAGCCTCCACCAACCTCATCCTCTGGGAAAAGAGATCTCTGCAACCTGAACGCCCAGCCTTGTATTGTTACCAAACGCTCGGCATTGTGAAATGAGCTGAGTGTGTTTATGGAGCTTTTGAAGGGCGTGCAAATAGAAATGGGGTAGCTGAGTGGATTCAGAGAAACAGCCCTGGTACAGTGAGCCCCTGCCCTAGTCTTGATTCAGTCCTGCTGATACATGGGGCGGGAGCAGTGGGCACTTGGGCCAGGCAGGACCCTGACATCGCCAGACTGCAGCTCCATTGGCTCACTGGGTAGGGCCCCATCGCTGCATGAGGCTGCTTCTGCTGTTGTGTGGTAAAAGTGCTCCAGTCTCCATTCACAGAAAGCATAGCACACAGGTTAGCCTTAACCTACCCAGCTTAGTATTTGCAGCAATCAGCCGTTCAGACCTTGGCTGCAAAAGGTCTGCAACGAATTAGCTAGGTTGGGTGTGATGCTTGAGCTGGCTTGCTTGCCTGTGACCCATATAAACTGCAATCTCAGCATTCCTGCAGCACATAAAGCTGGAAATCGCTGTATCTGCTTCTAATGAATGTAGTCTCTGTCCACACTTGGCAGATTTCTTTAGCTCTGCTGGTTAGACTAATAAAAGATATTATCGCTGTCTATGAGTTTTACCTTGCTTGTGTCCTGAGATTATCACATCTCTGCCACTTGGAGGTCAGACAGAGTAACTCTGAGATTAGGTAAAGCTGTGGTGATATTGGAAGAAATCACTTGAGAATTGTGCTCTTAAACCAATACAAAGTTTTGGATCAGGGAGCAGGTAGTTAACAGGGCTTTGCGGTCCCTAAGTGTGCTCCGTTTTCATTTAGTGACACAGTGCACTGCCAGAGGTTTCCTACCAGTGAACTCCCTTGGCACTGCACTATGCAGTGTTTCTTCCTGGGTGTGTGCTGTGCCTTGTCTTGGGTAGGGGCAGTTGCTTCTTTTATGAAAACCTGCCTATCTTTCCTGGACTTTGAAGCAGGTTAGTCTTCTTAGAACCATACCAGCATGATCTCTTGAAAGCACTTCTGCAGACTGAGTGGGATTTTGAAAGCTATTGTGTGCATTTGTTGCATGGATTTTACCTCTCTCCCCTTCTTACTTGCTAAATCATACAAACTGAGGATTGTGTTTCATACTCTTTACTGACTCGGTCGTATTTTCAAAAGCTATTTATTTTTAATATAAACAAATGAAACAACCTGCCTTGCCTTTTCATATCTACAGCCCCCTCCTCCTCCCATGTTTGCAAAACACTGTGGCAGCCTAACAAAATAGTGTGTCGTGTTTCCTGCTGTGACCCAAAATACTCACTCATGTGCTCTACCCCAGCCATGATAGTTTGCTGCTTTTGGCTGTGAGTGGTGGATGCTTTATGGCAGTTAACTATTATATTCTGTATACGTATGTTATCCTATCCACATTCCCTGCCAAGGCAGTTTCCTCTTGCAAAACTTTCTTAGTCATTTTCCCATATCTTTTCCATATTTGTTTTCTATTTCCTCTTATCCAGCCCCATTGTGTGGTGTTTTGAAAAGCAAAAACAGCCCATTGCTTGTAAACTTTTCTTTATTTTTCTCTTCTGTTGGATTTAATATTTGTAAGTCCTCGTTTCCTATGTTTTATTTGTCATATTTCATTTCTGAAATACCCATGCTTCATGTCTCTTCCAGATGCCATGTGCTATTTGTGTTATTTTTACATTGCAGTCTTGTTCAGTACATTTCCCACTTCTGCCTTTGTCCATTTGATCTTTAGTAAGGAGCAGGGGTTTGCAAGTGTTACAGTACCGATTCAGCTAAACACCTGGTATTATCTGACAAAGAAATAGTTGGATTTCCAGGCATGTGCTTTCATTAGGCAGTATGTCTCAATATTCTGGTAAAAGTGCTTATAGTACAATGTGTCATATAAATGGTATCCTGCTTATCCATTCCATGCTAAATATTTGTTGTCCATTAAAAAAAATACAAACCACAACACAAAAAATCCCAAAGGAAAATCAAAACCAGCTCTCGGTGAGTGCAGTGCAAGTCAGCAGTAGTCAAACCTCATGTATTACAACTTGTAATATCTGCTTTAGGATATGAAGTTTTTGCAGGAGTGCTTTCCTTTGAATTGAGTTAGGCAATAAAAAGGGAGTTGGTGGCTAAAATCATTTACCCTGTTACAGTGAGTTACAGAGGTCTAAGCCGTGTTCAGAGTCCTCTGCATGGGGAAGGGCATGGGAGAACTGACAGTACTGGACTGGGAGTTGCCTAAGTGGAGTGACACACTTTCTCAGGGTAGTCAGACATGAGGTTTCACTGGTGTTTCTGCAATCCTCTCTATTTCTTTAAATCTGTTAATACAGTTCTTTGAGTTACCAAAACAAAACCCACACCTTAGACTTTTTCTACGCTTTACAAAGTTGCTGGAGTACACAGAGTCTATTAAGCATGTGTGATGGGGGGAGAAGAAGAGGAAAGGAGGTGTCATCACAAGTACATTTCAGATTTGTCCATTAATACTTAAAATATTTTGAGAGATTTGTAATAAGTGTGCAGACTGAAAAGTCAAACCAACTGACTAGAAAAACTTTGAAATATTTTGTAAAACATTTATGAGCCTGAGTTTGTAAGTGATGGGAAAGTTAACCTTATATCAGCTTGGGGTTGATTGCAGAGCAATGGCATTGCAAAGTCTGTAGATGTAAGTGAATAGGAATGATATGAATATTGCACTTGCCAGAACTGTCTTACTAATGAATTCTGGGTAGAAAACAGATTGTTTTGTAATATACAAGCCCTCTGCAACTTCAGCTGAGCAGTAAAACCAGAGATCAGTGGAAGGAATGACTGAATCCTAGCCATCTTGCATCCAGTGTCATTTGCACTGGTGATAAATCAGATTTAAAAAGTCATAATTTGGACTTTTCGGCCTACTTCCCAGAGCTGCAGCAGGTACCACAGGGTGTGATAAACCAGCAATTTCTACACAGGGTATTTAGATTAATTACGCCTTGCCTGTGAACTGTGCTGAATCTTGGAAATGGGTTCCTTGATTATGGAACCCTGTTTATAGAGAAGTGAGGTGCTCTAGGAAATAAAATTAGAGTTCCCTGTTCATCAGCTTTGTTCCCTTTAGTTTCAAGGGTCAAGAAAAGATAAAGTGAAGTGGCGTTCCTTTGGATTGTGCTGCATAGCCCAGCCAGCCATGCAAGGGGATCAAAGCCCCCCACTAGCAAACCCTTGGTGGCCTTACTGGCAGAAGGGGCAGAAGAGAGGCATGCCCTGCAAGCGGCACTGCACTGAGCTCAGTGAGACCTGGAGTCACTGGAGAAACTCGCAGAACAAGGCTGAGAGTCAGCACATCCTTCCCCTGGTTCTGTGGGGTTTACATGTGGTGGGGGTGACAGTGGCTCTATGTACAGGCTGATACATTAAGTTTACTTGCTAAGTAGTTGAGATTTTATAAAACTTCAAGGCTTATGGGTTTCATTCCAAAGTACCTTTTGCATATCATAGGGCACAATTGATATTTATTGACAGGCTCTTCTTGGCAGAGCTGAGTAGAAACTGCAAGTTGCTTGCAAGGGCAAGAACCATTTCTTCTCATCAGAGCCCAGGTCACGAGCAAGGTAGCAGAAGGAGACGCAACTGGCCGCAGTCTGAGTGGCCCTGCCCGTGGCCAGGCAGCCAGCCACCAGCTTTTTCCTGGGCACTCCTTCCTCCTTCATCACCCCACGCTTCCATGGAAAAATAATTTCATACAAATTTTAGAGGAACATCCAGTTAATCAAAACACATCAGGTTGCCAGCACAGCCTGAGCAGAACGGTGCTATCACACACCATGGCACTTTTAATTCTCCTGCTTCATTCTCTTGACAGAGATATTAACAAAAAGAGGAAATGGGCTATTACCGTGACAAAGGCTTTGACAGCACAGGAAAAATGGCACTTTAGCTCATCATCAGGCAGGCTGGAGCTGGCTGGTAATAATTATGCTCCCTGCTCTGTATACCTCACAGCACTCTAAACCTTCCTCACCGCTCTGTGGGTTTGTCTGCTGTGGAGCAGGGCACATTTTTCCATGCAGTGGTACCCACCGGAGTCCTTAGGCACAGCAGCCAAGAGCCCCATTATTAATAGTACAGGATATTAAAAAAATCATCTTCAGTCTGTTTTGTTTCAGATCTCAAACCCTCCAAGTTACATCCACTGATGTATGTATCAAGTGAGTGAACAGTTACACTCTGTTTAATGGACAGAGGAGTGCTTTTATTTTAATGGAGAGTCAGCCTGCGCTGTACGTGTAGAAGCACTGTCATCTGCTTTTATTGTGAGCAGATGTTGGAGTGTGTTTGACTTGGAAAAACCCAGGAGATTCAGAATTAGCTACATTAATAGAGGTCATTTGGTAAACTGGGTATATTTTAGTTATTTCAAGATCCAATTCAGATTGTGACAAATAAGGATCAGTTTTCTCTGGGGCTCTAAGAAAGCGCTGGAAGAATGGCCATTCCTCCTTTCATTTCTCCCTATTCAGACCCACTAATGATCAGTGTTTGGAAGGCTGCTGTGTTTGCTCTCTGACCTTTCCATGCCACGGGTCATATGCTGTAGCAGTAGCACACCATAGTGCTACTCTGATGTCGTGCGTTGAGCTAAACGTGCAGCACCTCTCCACCCATGATCTGTCTGTCAAACCTCTATCATTAAACTAGCCAAAAGATGAACAATTACAGCTTTGGACAGTACTCTGGCCATCTTTCACTTATGACTTTAATTACTGTTGCTGTTCTCTGGAGTCAGATATCCAAAATAATTTTCCTGATCTCTTCTCTCCCAGTCTATTTAGGTCCTGAATCCCTTAAGCCAGGAACTGCCTTTCAGCCCCTGGGTATTAACTGGGCTCGCTGTCTTCTTTATCAGTGTGAACAGTAACAGAGAGACCACCTTTGCATGAAGGTGTAGCACCTTCTGTTACCTTAGGTGATGTGAATGGAAAAGGTAGACAAGCCTTGGGATGTTTATCAGGTCCAAAAAGTTTATAAGGTCACCCAACCTTTTAAAGTGTTTTTTCTGAAAAACAGAGTAAATGAAAGCAACTGGTAAGTCTCTTTTTTGTTCTTTCCCTTAGTAGTTGAAGCTGGTTTGATTAAGTCAATCCAAGTCTAGGCTGCTGGCCAAGCCTTCTTCCCCTACCTTGTATTCCTGCTTCCTCCTGTGCAGGCACTGGTGCAGAGATGGACAACTGGAGACCAGGTTCAAGGAGCTAATCTGTCTCAGAACAAATCACAACCAGTCCCACCTGCTTGTTCCTGACCCCAGAGCAGCCCCATGCTAATGCTAGCAGAAGCATTTCTGTGGCCATCCTGTGGACCAAGTTGGGAAACTGATCAGGAAAACGTAATACGTTTTTCTCCCAAAGGAACCGGTTTCCTAATCTGATATGGCGAGCTGCTGAGAAAATGCAGTTACTGGCAGAACATGGTGCAGGGGCAAGAATGAGACCATTAAAGAAAAGGACAGTGAACCTGAAGAAATTCAGGTTGAGCTGCATCCTGGGAGCAAGCAGACCTAGGCTAGGGGAGAAAGTAGAGCATT
Organism: Caprimulgus europaeus; assembly: GCA_907165065.1. The sequence continues at coordinate 69,886,982 of OU015525.1, forward strand.
GCCACAGCTCTGGCTCATCCCGGGAGAGGGGACTCTCCCACAGCAGCTCTGTGGGGAGATGCAGATCTTGTTGGGAGACACAATAATAGTTACACGCTCAGACGTGAAGTCTTCAGAGCAGCTGTGGATATGAACAGAGAGGTGGTGTTCTCAGTTAGGACCTCTAATAACACTGCTTAGTTTCCCTGTCCCCCATAGCCGGGACTCACGGTTGTGGGCTCAGGAATTAGATGTATCGGGACTCCTGCAAGGAAGGAAGCCATGCCATGGCTCCCAGCTGCAGTTGGCCAGTGGCTTTTCTGCAGTCCCAGGGGTGTGAGGGGGAGCTGCTGTTTCTTGCTAGGACAAGAAACTCATGTCTAACCTAGTAATCAGAAAGCTCCAGCTCTGTGTTTTGTTAAAAAAAAAACAAAAAACCAAACAAAACCAAAACCAAAAAATCCCCACAGCCAACAAAACCAGAATGGCTAGAGCTAAGGCTTGGCTTCCAACAAGAATAGAAAGTTTAACTCAGAAGTAAATAATGTTCATGATTGCACAATTACATGAATAACAATGCAGGAGCCCATAAACGTACCGTAATGTGAATGTTTATCTGGAAAGTGTGTCACAATCTTACAGGAAATCTGTCTGTGGCAGAGTATTTTCCAAGACTGCTAAAATTCAAGAGATAACTAATAGCATTTTCTTTTTATCTATTGTTTACTTATACCGTGAAAATAAAATATAGCACAGACAATATTGACTGTTCAGAAATATAACTGCAGCCATCAGTATAGGAAGAAAGAGCGGTAGGAAACTTCTCATTTCTTGAATGTGTGCTTTGAGTGGCTGCAAAATATTTAATGATGTTGACACTCAGATGGTCACAGTGAAACTTCAGCATGAGTATCTTCTGCAGATGAATGAAGCTGTTTATTATTCAGAAATATTATTTCAGTGTATGAGAGGTGCTGTTTTCAGACACCACATCAATTACACCTTTTCTCACGATAAGGATTTTCCTCACAAGCAAAAGCATGAAGACAACACAAACCATCAACCAAAAAAAAGCCCTTATATTTCAAGAAAGAAATGACAGTGTCAAATGAAGGCGGAAAAAAAAAAGTTTACTGAGCAGTTTTATTTTGCTCTGGATGGAAGTTTTGGTAGGCTATAATAAATGCTCTGCTGGCAAGTATATTCTCACTGCTTTCCTGCTGACATGTCTCCCCTATTATACTTCTGTGGCCTTCAATCTAAAGCTTTGTCTGCATGGTTTTGACTGGTTCTGCAGCTGCTCCAGGTTGGTGCAGAAATCATGTGTCTGCCTGTTTCTGGTTGGTGATCCTGTGCTGCCTGGAGTCTGTGGGAACACAATCAAGCTTTCACCATTTGTGTTTTTGCAATTCTTATTGTCTGTTTCTGTGTTAAAAACAATTTACAAGTTAGCCGTACAAAATTTAAACTTACGTGAAGTTGTTGAAGGAAATGGCCCTGACAGCAGCAGGTGTCTGTTGTCCTGCCTCAGGGTTACTCACCAGTGCAGGAGGGGGTGAAGTTCTCAGAAGAAAAGGAGATGCGCTGTCTGCGACCTTCACCCCAGCAGCCACTGCTGGAGGGTTTCAAGATGCTCATTCCAGGCGTGTGGAGGGAGGTCAGACAGCTATGAGCCACTGTGTGCGTGTGAATGTGGCCATGTGGCAATGGGAAAGTATCTCTCCTTAGGATAGTTTTCCAAGGAAGAAAGGGGAGTATAAAATTGCTGGAGCTGGCATCCACAAGAAATGTTGCTTTGAGGTTTGCCATGAAAACCTGAACTGCGCAACTAACCTGCCTGCATATCAGAGAATAAGCATTTAAGGTACACTTTGTTTTAATTTGTCTTTTTCTAGATACTCTGTTTGGGTTTTTTTTACACAATTGGTGTATCTACAAGGGATTGTATGCTGATGGTCAATGAAGCTATATTCACATGATTACTGAAATTCCTTATTCAATAGGAAGGCGACCTAACCAATTCATCATTGTTTAAATTTTAATTCAGTGAAAATGTAACCTCTGGAAAAAACAGTTTGCATTTATAGTTAATGGATTGTTATGCTCTGTAGTTTACAATTTTATATACTTTCCTTAAACTCTGCGAAGAAGTGTTTCACATTATCTCTTTCTGAATTCACAAGAGATGAAAATGGCCTGGCTGGTTTCATACAAGAAGGTTCATTTGCAGGGAGTTGCAGATCCAGTTTGCTCTTTGGTGTCTAATACAATTTAGGCAGAGCAGTGCAGTGCTCCCTTTTTCTCCTGACAGTGATTCTCCCTCCCAAATGAGGTTCTGGCAGTCTGCTTTCATACAAAATAGACTCAAATGTAATTATGCTGCTATGACAACTTAGTCTTAGAGCACTCACAGTCCTTTTTCTTCTAATCTTTGTAGTGCTGCTATAGGTAGAAACTGATTCCATTTTTTCTGATTCCAGTATAAATAGAAATGCACATCAATGAAGTCTAAGTTGTACTGGGGTAAGGTCAGGGTCAGCCCCCATATATTCTTGTCTCTTAAGAATGGGGGAGTGAAAAGAAGGAAAAAATGTGAGGTGCTCGGATTCCAAGCCCTCACTTAATGCAAGCCATGTTAACCACCCCTATCTACTCGTCTGCATGTGGAAGGAAACCTTCTCTGTTTGAATCTCCACACTCTCATAAGAAGCAAGCAGCAAGACACATCTCTCCCCTCCTCACCTTCCCTCAGGAAAAAGCCCCATCATTTCATCAAAGCCCCTCCCTGCAGTGGTTAGGCCTTGCAAAGGAGTCCCGTTCATGTTGTCACCCAGGCTGCTCTTGGGGCTGGGGTGGCTTATGGCATGAGAAAGAGTTAGTGCTGTGTGGGGAGGCCTACGCTGAGAGAAAACAAAACCCAAACAAACTTTTCTGGGCACTGCGCAGTGCCAAGGGACTGGGCTAAGTATGGGAAGAGCTGGAGTGGGGAAGCTGGCTGGAAGGAACACACTGATCATGCAGGTTGCTGGAGGTATCAGCTGCTCTGGTGGGACAACATCACAGGAAATGCTTGAAACAGCTGAGGAGTGTTTTATAGAGAATGGGCACCCACTTTCTGTTCTCTGTCGCCTGTGTCTAGTCCTCATATGGGGTCTGAGCCTACTGTGAAAGCAGAACCTCTGTTGCAAAAGGTTTTAGCTTCCCCTTAGATCTTCTGGTCCAGCCTTTGAGGCAGGCAGTAGAAAGTGTCTTTCCAGGGTCACTTTAAAATTCAGAGCCTGATGCAGGCATGCTAATGCAGAATGCTTAGGGCCAGCCCTGAGGGAACATGTGGTTTTGTGATCAAGACGTCTTCTTTAATTGCTACCAAAGCCAGAGCTTTTCCATGGGTTTACCCTGATGAGTTATGTTCAGCAAAAAATTTTAAGTGTCGCCAACGTAACTTAATTCGCAGTGACATGTAGGGAGCTGTGGAGAGGTGCCAAAGGTGTGAGAGAGAACATTACAGTTTCATGTGGCTTCCTGGAGCTCCCCAGAGCCCACTGAAAAGAGTCCAGCCATTTTTTTCTTTTTTATTTAAGGTAAAAAATATTCCCTTTCCAGCTGTAAAAGCAACTGCTTAGGCCAGAACAGAAGGTGTTTGCGGTGAAAAGACACACAGGCTTAGCCAGACTATTTTGATCTTTTTTTTTCCTCCTTGAATTCTTGAGGGAGGTGAGAAGCTGGCATCAGGTGGCAGGAGAGAGACATAGGGTTTCTAATCTCTGCCTCTTACCCATGCCCTGGAAGAAGTAGGTACTTCTGTCACCTGATGTTCTCTCTGTCACTTAGGCTGAGACCTGAGGTCAGAAAAAGGCTGTTCCTAGTCAGCATGGCTGAGACAGCTACCAGACTAGGCAGGGAGCAGGAGGGAGTCTGTGGGTCACTGCTTCTGAAACAGGCTCTTGCCTGGAAGCAATGACCCACACACCTTACCTGCTCCAGAGCCCCTGGTGCCCTGCGGTCCTCACCCCCATGTGCTCCCTCCTTGCTGCCATGTGGCCACCTTGCAGTGGAGATGCGATTCCCCTGCTCCTCCTTCCCCGCTGCATGCACCCAGCAGCTGCCATTTTCAGAGCTGGAGGTAAACAGGGTCAGCACACAGGGTCTCATGGAGTCGGAGAAGGCCACCTGTACAGATGGCTGGGGTGCTGCAATACAGCCTCAAAAACAAGCTAAGGAACAGCAGGCGTCAATGGTGAAGAAGTTGTTGGCCTGTGTAAACTGTGTGGATTGCTACCTTGCCTGTGCAGAGCTGATTCTAGGTTTAACCTTCCAAAGCCCTGGAGCGGAAATGGGACCTAGTTCCCCACATGAGGAAACCATGAGAGCCTTCCTTCTCTGCCTTGACCCTTTAGTGCAGTCTGTCAGCATGGGTGTCACCTGCATCCAAGGGTGGCCTGGAGCCCTGTATGTCGGGTAACATCAGACACAGAAAAGCTACTTTCAAAATGGCATCTGGCAGCCCTTTCTCTTCCCTTCTGCCCCTGCCTCAGAAACAGAGAACAGACACCACCGCAGGTGTTTTCCCTGTGTCACTTGACAGCTTTGAAGAGAGATATCTTTTCTGTGAAGAAACACTTCCTTTTCCACTTGCTCTTTGACATTTCTGGGGATTAACTAAGAAGGTTCTGGCCTCTGTTTTAATCAAGTAACACAGATTCCGTGTACAGGCTGGTTGTCCTAGAGCTCACAACAGCGTGTGAGAGATTTGTTGTCTGAAATAGTGACCCGAACCCAGCACTGACTTCACATACCCTGTTTCTCTCTCAAGCCCCATGTTTGCTTGTGCACGTATTTCTGGTCAGCGGTGATGCTATCTGCAACTCCTGGGTGAGACCTCGTGTTTTCCCTGGTGGCCGGCTCTTTTGCTGTCTAGAGTTGTGTTTGCAGATCAAAAGTTTGTCTGAGACGCTCATGAAAGCTGAGGCAGATCCCTGACAAGGTAATGTTGGTTGTGGGTCTTGTCTGTAGCTGAGTGAGATGAAACTGGAAGGGGAACTTTCTGTGTTTCCATTGACTTACTGGTCAGGTGGTTGCTAGATTACAGCCTTCATGCTGCAGAGGTTCCTGGGGAACCTTTGCAGGGGGGGGAGTCTTAATATATCTCCACATGTTTGGCAGCTGTTCTCCTCTAGGCAATCAGAGTGTTCCTGAGATGATTTTATATCATGTCCATATTCCACCCAACCTCTCTCCCCTTCTGCATATACTACTCCCTACAATTCCCTTTCCCAGAGGATCTCCTTCCAAACACTGATCTGCTTTGCCTCCCCTCTCCAAGCACCTGAGGGTGCTTGTGCTGTTGCACACTCCCAACTTCGGATCTGTGTGCACCTCCACTCTCGGTAGAGGGTCCTTGTCTGCTGTACTGCACATCAGCCCCAGACACTGGCTCCTTGAGCCTGTTCATCTGTCTGTTTTTTTTCTCAGAAGTAAAATCCTTCCTCCTGCTTCTGTCTCAGATGAAAATACTTGAGTGTGTTCTTTACTAAAAGTAAGTCATGTTCACAAAAACAAAAAAAAGCATATGAAAGCTTTATGTTGCCACAGTCGCGATTCTTCCGCAGTTAACTGTCTTGTGCCATCAGTTCTATCTCCATAGAAAGTGCAGAACAATGCCCAGTGCTGTCTGTTGTATTTACTTTGTGAAGATGCTAATGACTTCAGGACCAATATGGAGTGAGCCTTCCCTGAGGAGATAATACCATTTTGTTCTGAGAGGCAGGTCGTAACAGGTGAAATGTATGTGCTTGGTTTCTGGTGTCCGCTTCTCATTTCTTCTTTCCTGTTTTCTTAACAGAAATGAAGTTAAGAGTTACTGATACCAATTGACTGTTGTCAGCAGGATAAATATTCTCTGTTTTGAGGGTTTCATAAGAGAAGAAATGAGAATCATGCTCCTCCCTCCTTCTCTGTATCCCAGTCTCTTGAGAAGTGTTGGCTTTCTTGCAGGTGATGCTCAAACTTAATCTTAACAATAGCAATTTGCTGTCAATAAATTAGAAGTTGAGTTATTCAGCATCACAGAAAGAGCTTGGAGTTCATCGGGAGTCTTGTTGTTTCCTTTGACAGTTTATGTAGTATTTGGGCAAACAATGTTTCCTGGTCCTGATTCCATATTAGAGTCTATGCCTCTATATTTCACAGCTATCATAAAACGAGGTACAGCAGTGATGGGAGCCATATAAGTACCTAGATAGATGATAAAAATATTGTTGCTGAACCCTTCAGGGTGTGCTTTGTGAGAGAAGGCACTTAATCTAAAGAATAAGGGATTGTTAACTTTTACTATATAGCATATGCAATACTAGAATTTATTGGTCCAGTGTTCAGTACAGTAACTGATGTGCTACTTAAGTATTTTTTTTTTAAAATCTGTGAGATAAAAGAAGTTCCCAAACTTCCTGCCTCAGTTTTCCTGTTTGCAATATGTGAAAGCTGGTGACACTTAGTGAAAGTGCAGTAAATTAAACACCAGTATAAGTACATCACACACAAATGGAACAAGATTCATGCGTGTCCTTGAAAAGATTTGGGTTTTCCTTGAATCAATAGAGGATTGATTTCTAGTTCAGCTACAGTTCTGTAACCGTGTGCAGTGGGCACCGCTTACAGCACTGGGTACTTGCTGCATGTGAGAGCTGGCCAGGGCCGTATGCCCTGCAGTACTCTTCAGGCAGCCTGTAACAAAGAGTTATAAAACATTATTGTGTGGATGTCCAGAGTTGTCCCCAACAAAATAACCCACGTGAAGGATTAACACAATCCCTTTTTGTGTTTACACAGCCCCTCAGGTGGGCTGGACCTCATGCACTGCAAGGTGCACAGTGCTGCGTGTACAGTGCAATGACGAGGGGTGACAAACAGAAAGAAAAGAAACACAAAGAAGGTGGTGTTACCACTAAGACAATTCAGCAATGCAGTCTCAGAGAGCTGTGCATTCAGTACTTGCTCTCTATATTAGTAATGAGTAGAAATTATTGCCAACCTTTTTTTTTTTTTTTAAAGTATGCAATCCAACACATTTTTGTATTTTTGCATTTATATGCAGTTTCTTTTTTAAACTGAGGATGAAATGACAGGTCTAGCCCATAGCTGCTTTCAGCACGCTGGGAGGGGAGAGTGCTGTTTCTTTACCTCTCTGTCATTTGAGGGAGAGGCAGTCGTTCTTTACACAAAATCTGCATCAGTGGCAGCTTTTAAAGACTTCCTTGCTTGATGTCTGGATTTAGTTTTTTAAAATTTGAAGCACCAGCTTTTTCTGCATAAAAGCCGCTTATCCCTCAAATGCGAGAACTTCAGACAGTTTACTGACAGCATCTAGACAGACCCGACTGGAATAGCTTGAGATGGGTACAGCTTCTCTTGGCAAGTGGGAGAGATTAAGAGCAAAGTCCCTCTCTGCTGTTGATCCCTACACATCTTCAGGCGTGATGGCCACTTCCCACATTTCCCCGCCTCGCAGCCAGCGTACGTTGCAGCTGTGCAGATCCATCTGCGGGAGCCGCCTGTCCCGCTGCGCTCTCTTGCTGTTGGATCTCAGCTCAGCTGAGAGGCAGCCTGCGCTCCACATCAGAGTTTACACATGGCTAGTGGTTGTCTCACACTGCTTCATGCTAGTTTGCAAAGCCAAAGTGGCTACTTCACCCATTTCGATGTCTGACATTAATTCATCCCTCCTCCTTGCCTCCAGAGTAATAGAAGAGCACAGCGCATTCATGCTTTGTTAAATCTGCACAACAGGCAGCAAGATGCATTTTAATTATTTCCATCTGTGTATGTGCAGCATAGAGAGACAATGTATTGATTTTTCTGTTTATTTTCCTATCTCTGAATGAGTAAGTGGTTTTGCTCAGCAGCTATAGGCTCAAAACCTCAGGGTCACCAATATTTGTTTTTTAGTTGACTCTTCTCTCCAACTTTCACTTACCTGTTGCATACCTTGGGGATCTGCCTTTACTCTACATGGTAATCAGAGACATAAAATTATCACGTACACTGATGCCAGCACCTGTTTGCTGGGATCTGAAGGAGAAAGCCACTACATGAATACGGTCCTGGAGAGGTTAGGAAGCTGACCCCTGTAACTGCAGTGTGTACAAAATGACTGAGCACCTTTGGGAATACAAACCCTGGCATCTGTGTAAATGGCCTGCTGCAAAACCAGCACCAGGGTCTATGGCATCTCTGTTCATCCATGCCCAGTTTCTACTGGAATAAGCAGAGGCTGCATAGATCAGTGGATCCAGGCAAGGAATTTTTTACTGAGGGCTTTTGGATGCAGAGCTCCAGCTCCTGATATTGGAAGAGAACAGGGCCTGAACTGATCTAACACAATTTCAAGCAGTAGGTGCTGTGATCTTTCTGTCTCACCATCCTTTCAGTGGCTCAACTCCACATGCATGCAGAGGCAGTGAGGATCAAACAGGCATTGCAGGCTCATGGGAAGCTGCTTTCTAACATAGTGCAAGCACTTGTATGTCTAAGGAAATGGAAACTCCTTTCTAATAAACTCTTAGTCTTAAAATATTGTTTGTTTGGATCCCCATTTTAGGAAAGGTATCTTTCACCTGGCTGACAGGGAAGGCCGCTTTACCCCTGCAGGTGGAATCAAGATAGGCAGCTTCACAAGCCTCATGAAAATTTTACTTAGCAGGCAAGGCTGAACACAGAAAATATTTTCAAAAGGAGTAAAAACATACCTTCTGTTTTTTGTGCTCGAGCTGATAGGCTAGGCTGAGAAGAGTTGATAGTCCTTGCCTGGCTCCAAGGCCCCCTGCAAGCTCCAGCAGCCTTGCTGTGAGTTGTTGCTTTAAACCTAGAGGAAAAGAGCACCTGCAGCCTTTTGGGGCTTATTTTAAAACAGCTGCTGTTTGCTGGGGCTGTCTCTCTTCCAGCTTGTGAGTACCCCTTTCCTTTTTTTTCCCTTTGAGGTTACTTTGGACTCCTTTCTTCTTTTTCTTCTTCCTTTGTCATGTTTTCTGTGATCTAAAAGAACTGGTCATGAGAAAAGCTGGGTGGAGGACTCCAGCAGCTTTCTTCCCAGCACCCTGTTGTGTGGCAGTGTGCTGGGAAACCTTTGTGAAGCCCTTGAGCCCTGTCAGAAGGTAAAGATTTGTAAAGCACCGAGTCCCACTGTGCTCCTCTGCTTTATCTTCCTCCACCCTGTGCACGCCATGGGGTCATTGATATGAAGGTGGGCCTGCAAGCAAAGCCTCCTTCCCTTTACCTGCTCTTTGCCAGCAGCCCCATGTGCAGACATCCCTAGGCACAGGCATGCCAGTGCCACCACAGGGAACTCTCTGGCTGGCAGAAGATGGTTCAGCAGTGGCTTTCCTTGCCAAGCCCCCAGGCATGCCAGCCACTGGTGGAAGCTAGGTTTTTATTTGCTTTTCCTCTCTTTCTGCCAACTCAGCATATGCGATGGTGGTTCTTTTTCTGATATTTTAGTATTTAACAAACATTATGTGCATGCTGTGAGAAAAATTCTGCACTGAAATGAGAGAGTGTGTAATGCATGCCTTCCTTTAGAGCACCTTTTAAATGATTTTTCTTTTTTTAAGAGGCCTGTGGAACAGCAATATAACAGAGGAAGGTGAGACAAGCAAAGAAGAAGTAACAGAGCAGAAAATCTTTGATTTTGTGGCTACCAGAGCAAAAGGCAAAAAGGTAGGATTGCATCTATGTGATTGTTAATCTTTCACCCACTTGCACCAGCTGTAAGGTAGCTCTTGTCTCAGTTTGTGCCACTGCCCATATACTGTCATTGGATGCTCACTTTCTAAAGTGGAAGGGGACATTAGAAAGCTCCAGAAGATCAAGGAGATGGGAGCCAGATTAAGGCAGGCTTTAGCAGGCTTGTACTCCAAATGGCTTGGCTGTAGGTGAGCAAGTGAAGGGTTGTACCTCTCTGTGCATGAGTTGGCGCTCTCAACCCCTTTCCCCCACCCCAAAACATCACTGCTGCTTTGAGACGAGCCAAATTTCACCACCACCACGTACAAACACATGAAAAAGAGCAAACCCTGGGTTTATTAGCTGAAGCAGCTACCTGCTTAGTGTTTAAAGCTGATTTCATTTCCATAATACTATATGGCAGCATCGTAACCTTTAACAGCCCATGAATCAAGAGCTGTCAGCTTTTCCCCCTCTGCCATGAGCCTTGTGATTCTTGCCCTATGCTGTAGTTTCTTGTGGTTAGCCAAAGCTTGCTTGCAAATTTTTCCGGTTTAGAAATGTCCATCATTTCCTGTGCTCTTTAACAACAGAGGAATGCCAGCCAAGGCAGGCAGCCTTTCCACACAGCCCCCTGCTTGTACACACCGAGGGTGCTCTCGGTAAACAGGGGCATTGCCTCTCCCTGTCAGGAAGCTGACGGCAGCGAGACTCAGCTTTATGCTTTTCTCCTGGCAGGAGCAGGGAATTGGGAGGCTAGAGGGGAAAACTGGCCTGAAAATGTCAAAAAAGAAACCAAAACCAAGCCACAAACAACTGAAGAGAACCCCACAACTTTTTCACCAGTTGTTGAAAAAAAAGTCTTATATACTTACATGGAAATTTTCCTATTATTGTTGTTATTTCAACTTGTAGTTGGCTATGGGAACATTTCCAAAGAAACCAGTACTCTGTGAAACCTTTTGTTTTCCAGAAAGGCTGTTATTCAAAAGCAATTAACATAAAAACATTAAAATTGTCTAACTTCAGAGACAGAGTAATGGAGGAAGGAAATGTGAGAGTGTGTGTGCACGCAGGAGGGAACATGGCAGGCTGGGGTAGCATAAAAGGCAGAAGAGGGAGACCAGGGGGCTCAGGTCAGCACGTGGATGGGTGCAATTGCCAAGAAAGGTCAGGATGGGGAGACCCGGCATGTGGGGGCCGCAGGAGCAGGGAGAACAGCTGGGGGCTGCTGTCACCTTGGAGAGTAGGACAAGCCAAGGAAAGGTGTGGAGCCCCAGGGCAGCGAGAGACCCAGGAGTGAGGGTGGAGGTGCCCAAGTGTCTCTCTGTTCTTCAGGCCAGGTATGAAATTCGTGTTACGTGTTTTGTCAGCTCTGAGTGCCTGTTGTGATGAGGTGCAGCTGTGGTTTCAAGACCAGGCTTGTGCTCTGGCAGCCTGGGGCAATGTTCCTGAATCATCTTGCTTTGCACTATCAATGCTGGACATGGCACCAGCAGCTACAGTGTTGGTGGTTTTATTTTACATAGGTATGGTGGCATTTTTCTCCACCATTTCTCCATTGGGTTTTGAAGCAGCTGGCTGATTTCAGTCTCACTGGAGAGGGCAGGGGTCACTAGCTATTAAGGTACTGTCTAGTTGTGTGGAAATGGAGGTCAACCTGAGGGAGTTTCCAGCTGCCCTGAGACAGATCTCTCTGCCTTTCTCAGGAAAGCACAACTACTTTAAAGTTTGAACTGCACCATATGCGCAGCCTGAAGTAAGGCACTTTCTTTTGCAAGGAGGGTGCAACAGCTATAAATTTACAGATTAAGTCTTTAGGCCTTTCAGCTTTTCTGTCCTTCTTTCTTCACCTCATTTTCCCTCATCTCTTACCCTGTTCATGTCCACACATGTTGCCCTCAGCCAGTCAGAAATGTGAAAGAGAGCTCAGTCCTCTCCGGCAAGGACTTAGGGGACTTGGGAGGCAGCCAGAGGTAATGTTGCAGGCAGGAGACCTGTGGAAAGGAGAGGTGGCAGTAAATACTGTGACAGCTGAGATCAACAGGGATGGGAGAGGTGAACTGGAGTCATCGTGGTGGAAGGAAGGGATGTGGAAGTTGGTTAAATGTCCCAAACTAGCCAGGATTCCTGAGTTCGGTGACTCTCAGGGGAACCTACCTCTGTCCCAGAAGCACATTAGAAACAGAAATCCACAAAGACCCTTGCTTGAAAAAGAGTCTGAAATGGGAAAGCTTTTTCTAAGCTAGACAGTGGTCTCACACTCTGAAAAATCCAGAGAAATGGAGCGAGAAGCGTTGCATAAAAAGGCAAAAGGCACGTGAACAGCAGGGTGGGCAGAGCTGGAAGCGTCTCTCAACAGGCAGAGGCTGAGGGGAGCGCAGCATGCCGGTGGCACGGAGGATGTGTCCAGGGCTGTTCTCCTGCTGCCAAAGGAGCAGGTTTTCAGGGCAGTTTCTGCGCTGGTGTTCTCCTGCAAGCCTTCCCTTCCATTCAAAGTGAAGCATAAACTTTTAATAGATCATCAGAAGCCGGTACCGCGGGGTACCCCCACTTGCATCCTTCTGTCTTGTTTCAAGATCAAATTTTAATTGAAACAAGATGTGGCAGACAGGATGAGTTGCTATAAATAGGCTCTAAAATGTCATCTTAAAAGGAATGTATGTGACCCAGTTCAAATACTGATACAAAGAAAAAAAAAAATGTTAAACACATAGCCCCATTAGGCACAAGGAAGGTCTCCTTGTAAATTGTTTTATTCTTTGGCAGATATTTATTTAGGCTGGTTCCAGCAAAGGATAACTTATTTTCTGCTTCAGTGCCCAGTAAATGTATTTTGCTAATAGTTTCCACTCATATTACACTTTGTATTGTCATTGAATCTGTTGTGCAAGTAATGTGCACACTTACTAGTTTCTTCTTCTTCTTTCACCATTTTTGAAGAGTTTGATTTATGTAATCTAATCCCTGGTATGCTGAAGGGATTTTATTTGGGTTTTTAACAAAATTCTCATTTAAAATGTGCAATTTTTCATGATATAATGTTCTAGAATGACCATATGATGTATCTGAGACACCGTTTAGAAAACTGTAGAGGTGGTGATGAAGCATTTGAAACCTACGCAGGGTGTTTAAACTTCCAGTTACGTTTACACAACACAGTGTTTAAGTTGTCTGAGCTCCCCCCAAAGATTACCTGTATAAGTAGCAGAGACAGCCAGGATTCAGCTTTTGGTTCTCAATCTCTTTTCACCATAGGAAGTGCTCTCAAACGGCTGGTTAGGTAAGTCGAGGTTTGGCAAGGTTATATTTTTCAGTACTTGACTCTCTGCACTCTGTATTTTCTCATTCGTTTTGGATTTTTTTGCCTCACTTTGAGGGGTTGCATGTATCATCCTTATTGCTGAAGTTCTGCAGCAGCATGTATATTTTGAAGAACATGTATATTTAGAAGAGCAAATATGTTTTCACTATAAAAATATAAAGCTAAGAGTGGATAAAATAAGAGCCTGATGTACATTTTTAAAGCATGCTTATGCAAGTTTAAAGAAATGAAAGATAGACTTTTCAACATTATCCACACTCACTAAGCTCGACACAGTGCTACTATAGATAGTCAGCACTCCTGAGCCAACTACCATTTAAAGACCAGTAACAGACCAGTAACGACAGTACTGTGTTTGTAGAGGTTGTATTAGAATGAACTGTTCCTTACCTGTTCCCTGAAGTGAAAGAAAACTTTACCCCACACACCAGTGCTGGCTGTTTACGTAGCAGCTGCAGAACTTTTCAAATATTTTGAAGCCTGTGTTATAGCTGTGTGAAAGCCATTTATATTACATCAGGGTTAAGAAATAACACATTCATAAATGCAGAGTGCAGGCCCTAACATTCAAAATATAGGAGCTTTTTATTATTCTTTTTGGTTTTGCTTTGGTTTTTTGTTTTGTTTTTTTTTTTGACTGGTGGATTTAGACATAACACACTAATGGAAGTTGTAAGTTTAAATATCCTAGGCAGTCTCTAGCATGAGAAGTCACAGAGCTTATATTAGAAAATGAAATATAAAGTTGCCTCAAGCCACAGACAGCAAGCAGTTTGTTTTGATAAGGTTTTTGGGACAGGCTGACAGTTTAGTTCGTTGTGACATTGACATTGCTTGAATTTGGGCATTAAGCTTGCTATCTAGTGGATACATCTTAAAATGTGTTTTAAAACTTGTTAGCCTGAGTACAAGGGTATAGGAAAGTGGGATAAGGGGTTATGATTGTGGAGGAGCAAAAGAGAGGTCCTCTGCCTAAAAGCTCTCCTTTGAGTATTAAACACATGTTCTTCAGTAGCAAAACCCTGAGGACAGAACCTCAGGAGAAAACAGTGTGCCTGTTTGGCTTTCTCACCAGTTTGGAGACTTCTCTCTGGGCACAACACCAAAGGGTCTCAACTGCTTCTGTCTCATCATGGTTCTTTGTGGTGGCAAAAAGTGGGGGACAGAGAAGGAATTTTAGCTAGGTGAGGCCTGAAGTTCCCAGGAAATGAGACGATCCACAGGCTTCTGGACCATCTTGTGCCCTTTACACACCTGGAGTGCTGTGCTTAGACAGCCATGCTGCAATATGAAGCAGACATGACCCAGCCATTGAACCAGTAAATATATTAAATAATATGAGGTATGTGCCATGGAAGTAAGCATCCCTGTGAACCTTCAAGTTGGCATTTAGATTTGAAAGCGCTAACCTGAGCCAAACTGAGACCTGTCCACACCTTTTGCAATAAAAAACTCAAGGCATACATGCACAAAGCAGGATTTGGAGTAGATGTGCTGAGTTAAACACCATCTAGACAGGTCTGCCTGCAAGTGGAGAAAGAACATGCATATTTTAAAGTCTGAACTGCAGATGTACAGCCTTATATGAGGTACTTTCTTTTGCAAGAAGAGAGAAGATTGCTGAATTTTCAAAATTTGCCTCTCTCCCTATATTCCCTTTCAGTGCCTTTTTGATTTCTTCCAGATAGTCCTGGCCTCTGTAGGAATCTGATTAGGGAACAGAAATCATATTGTTTAACATGGGTGACCAGTCACACAGTAGATTTGAATCTTGAACAAAAATGCTTGGAGATATTGGTATCATTCAGCAACCCATAGGCAAAAATTGCTTTCATTGAACCTCTTCACTCCATGGTTATAAGAAAAGACTCTCAAAATGTTATCCATCTGTGGTCAGAAGTATCAAGTACAACAAATTACTCTTACTGAATGCTTCAGTTACTGTACTTGGCAGTGAATTTGCTTTAACTCCAGGAGAGCATTGCAAATGAAATCTTTAGCTGAGATGCAAACTGATTGTGCAATACTGGGCTTTCCATTCCTCACACCATAGTCCTGCTCCCAATTCCAGATTTACTATGCCTACCAAGAAATACAGTCCATTGAGGCAGCAGAAAATTTAAGCAGCTCCTGAGTGTGGAAGCCAGCATAGCAGCTGAGCTATTTGGGATGAAAGCACCATGAGACAACTGCAGTTCCAGCAGGATTTGGCTCGGGGATTGTGTGGGAAGCCTTTCCACTGCCAGACCAGTGATGAAAAAGACAGAGGGGGTGAGGGGGACATGAGCTCCAAATTGTGAATCACTGCTCATGTTGGCCCAGGAGTCTGCAGATGGAAAGGGGAGTGAAGTGACCACAGAAGCTGAGCTCTGAGGACTCACCTCCTTTGCACCCCATTAGGAAGAATTGTGCGTTTTTTTCCCCTCCAAGATATGCCTTCTCATACAGCATTTACTATCATTAATTGGAGTATCTCCCTTCTGTATCCTAATCAAATGGTCCTGCCACTGCAGGGTTGATGTTAAAAGTGACTTCTGACGTGCTGGCCAACTCAGCCAGTGGGTTGTTTGCCTCAGGCCTGGCAGGTAGAAGTCTCAATCTAATTCTATTCAGGATAAAATTATTAACGGCAATGAAGCCCACACGGGCTGCCCAGAAAAGGAAGGAGCCCCTATCACTGAGAGAGAGCTTGACTCTTAGCTTTCCTTTTTTTCCTCAAATATACTTAAAATGTTGACTCTTTCTCCCACTGGAACAAAATGCCACCAGGTAAAAGATCGCAGTAAATGGATGTTACACTAAAAATCAACAAGAGATTAAAAAAACAGCTGAGGAAGAGGAGTTTACAATCAAAACTGCATGCATCCTGAGGCATCCCTCATCCTAGCACATATATCTTTCAGCCAGCTACTTTGGAAGTGATTTCCTACTGCAGAGGACAGGTACCAGCCCAACTTTGTGCCAGACCCAAATGTCCTGCAATTGGAGTTGGCCGGGAGTGGGATTTTGGCTGACTCTGCAGTGGAAACACACGTCAGCCACAAAGTGGCTTCCAAGTCTGCATTGTAATTTTCCCCAGGGTGGTGCAGAAGTGCGGTTCTGCCTCTCCCTGTTGTGGGGGCCTGGGCTGGTTTGTTGGGAAACACCAGGGAGCTGCACAGGTAATCAGGGAGTGACCTTTAATATAATGTAATTCCAGGGCGGGGCCTGCTTTTCACCCTGTTTCTCGGTCCCTGAGGAAACAACCAGGGAACGTAGAACCCTTTGGAGCAGGCTTGACCCTGTGCCGCAATAGATGGAGCCACCTGTGTCTGTCTCACTGTGCCCGTGTCCAAGTCAAACATCTCACTTCCTGGAGTCCCCGGTCAGAGGGGAATGTCGCAGTGCGTCACGGCTTGGAGCGGAAAACGGATAGTGCTGTGGAGAGCACAGGCTGTGACCAGCTCAGCTGTCGGCGTTGCTCCTGTGAGCTAATGGCAGCAGATGGCTGGTTCCTGTACGTGATGGCAGGAGACAGGCACGGAAGCAAAACGGGGCAGGGGGAGGTAGTTTTTCCCCGGAAACCTATCGGTCTGGCAGATATCAAGCCCAGCATCTGTGTGTCCTGGGAAGTTCAGATAGACATGTCACACCGCTGATTCAGCCCCCGAGCTCCCCAGCTGCTTGGCTGGGGGTGGGTTTGGCAGACAGTCCTGTGTGAGCCTATTGCAAAAGTTTTAAAAGTTATTTTCTCAGCTCTTCCCCCTTCCCCATCCCCTGCCGAGGCACCAAACCTCTGGTTTCTTTCTCGGAAACTAATTAAAGCTTTGCGCCACCAAAGCTTGGCCACAACAGGGGAAAAGAAGTGTATCAAAATATAATGCTGAATATAATAAAATGTATTTTCTCTATAGAAATATTTTGCAGATTAGATGACAGGCACATTTTTTTCCTTTTTCTTTATTTCTCCCTTTTAGCAGTGCACACGGATTACCTGTGTGTTGGGGTCCCTGTCACTGCAGTGTTAGGCAGCCCCTGTCAGACAGCGCCGTGCTGGGGCTGGGCTGGGACAGCCGGCAGCAGATGAGCTGTCTAGGGCAGGAGCTGGCCTTTGCATTCCCTGTGTGTGGAGAGGGAGGGAAGGGGCTGACATACGTCTCTACATGTCTCAATTGGTGTATAGGTGGTGATAGATATGATAACACATGCTCAAGAAGTGTGTAAGTCTTTTCATCCAAGGTTACCAGTCCGATGTGTGTGAAATAATGTGTCTTTAATGAGGCACACTGGCTCTGGGTGGGAGGAGAGAGTTTTGCAGTACTTCTGCCTACTCCCTGTTCACCCAGCCTGGCTCCCTGCAGGATAACTTGTTTTCAGGGTGTATGAACAGAGATGCCATCTCCTTCCTCCAAAGCTCAGTAGCTGGCTGATTGCTTTTTCAGCATGAGTGTTCAGATACCTGGAATTAGTGTCCTTATTGGAAACAAGTTCCATAAATGGCTTTAATGTTGGGTTTTTTTCTCTCTTATTTATGGAGCTATGCAGTCTTGCTGCCACAGCACTGGAGCACTGTACGGCACAATCCACCTAGTTTCACGTTTTAATGAGCAGTGACTCTAATTACTGTAGATACTGCATTGGGTGTGCACCTATGCTTTATTGCATTTTCCAAAGGGGAGTGTGTGGTATCAGCTTCTACAAAAGTTCAAGGTAGCTGCCTGTGTCATGGAAAAATAAGACTTGATTAACAGAGGATGTAGGAAGCCAAAGTAAATACTAGAAATGTGTAAAGCAGTTAAGGTGGTGTAGCTTAGTACATATGAAGGGATGTGTGAATCTGAGCACTTGACATGATTGAATATACATCAAAAGGGAAGTCATTGTGTTACTACATTTTTAGCTGGAGGTCCCCACTGATCACATTGGAACTGTTTCAATGTCCCACTCAACTCAAAATCTCAAATATCATGAAGATTTAGACCTGCATTCAGATCTTTCCTGACTTGAAAAACATGGAAGGATGAGTAATGGGAGAGGAAAAGTGAAACTTTAAAAAGTGTGCCTGTCAGCAAAAAGCACTGGTGTGCACACATGGCACCTCTTGGTCGAACTGCATACCTAGGGTTTTAAAAAAAAACCCTCATGAAAGGTAGACGTGATAGCAGCTGGGTGACAGGACTGGCTAAGAGACAGGAGGAGCACTTTGCAAGCCTTTGAATCTTGCCTCAGAGTTGCTCTTTTTGTAGTGGTGTTAGTGGGCTGACACACAGAGCTGCGATAAACATATTGCAGACAAAAAAGCAGGTGAAAAGCCACAGTTATTTAAATCAGTCACTGAGACACATCCAGGTAACTCAGTTGTACAGGAAGCATGAATTATCATGTTCCTACCCTCTCATTTAAAGACAAATGTTTTACAGCACAAACCCCATCATTATGTGTACATATATATATATAAAAGTTTTGGTTTGGTTTGGTTTTTTTTAACAGCAATCATAAGACTTTTAGACTTGCTAAGAGGTAGGTCCAACTTGTGGTTAAATCCTGCAGACGATAGTCTTGCTGATCTCAGGATTTTCCAAAGATTAAAACACAGATGTCTGGATTTCTCAAAACCCCATGAAACTTCAAAAACATTAGACCCATTTCACTCTTCCCCAGATATCCGAGATGGCCATAAACAGCTTGAGCATCCTGGCAAGATTTCCTGTTATAGACAATCTGTTGAATAGCTCTTAGTGGCTTATTGGCAACTTTAGGTCTTATGTTTTAGCAAACAAAAGCAAACTTTATCCCTTAGCATTTGCTTAACTATGATAAATTACTTATAAGCTGCACCCCCATGTGTATGCAGGCACAACAGTTTTTCCAGTTGTGCTGTTTTTATAAGAGAGCACCATTCAAAACGCACACGAGTTGGGAGGGTGTTCTCTGTGGAGGTTAGATAAAGTCTGAGCCAAGAAAAATAAATCTCCCGGTAAGCCCTGTCACTCCTGTGACGGTGATCACCGTACCATCCCTAGCATTGCTTCCTACCGGAGCCTGAGGCAAGACATGGAGGTCGGTTCCTGCTCTGGGTGTGGGTTTGTCAAGGTGAGCATTTGTATTAGCTGAATTAAAGGGAAGTCATTACCCAGAGATAAGCCTGAAGTGCTCATGCACTCCTAAGTGCCTGGCAAAATCTTTCCAATGTGTATATTTACATTCAGGGTTCGTACATGTGTTTACATTCAGGGTTTGTAGATAGAGTTACAGTGTGACAGGTATCCCTCATCTAGACAAGTTGGCAGGAAAAAGACAGTATTAAGAACAGAAGAAGCGCCTGTGTGCCTGCTGGAGTGAAATCTGGAAGGTCTCACTGTGTGCGTGTGTCTTTTTAATTTACTTAAATTGTTTTAAGTTTCTCAAGTGGTAACTGCGAGTCTCAGGTAGACGTACAGTTTAAGAAACAGAAATACACTTGCTGATGGAAAACACTTTGTATATTAGGATAGCAGGCTGGCTCCATGGCAAGCCATTTTTGATTTTCTGGTGAACTCATTCCATTTTAAGCTTTGGTTCAATGGCCTTTGTGACAGAAGGACTGCTGTAGAGGACGCTTCTGGCTTTGGCCCATCCTGGCGTTTTGATTATCCTTTGCAGAACGCTGCCTTTTTGGGAACATGGGCCATTAGCTTTCTTTTTGTGGTTTCAGCTTCTCTTCTTGCTTTTGAAATTGGGATTTTTCTTCTTCTAG
The DNA here is from genome assembly GCA_907165065.1 of Caprimulgus europaeus. The sequence continues at coordinate 69,906,718 of OU015525.1, forward strand.
TGCTTCTTTGCTGTTTTCAGTAAGCAGTTTCTGCAGATCTGCAGCTAATCCTACTGATTTTATATAAACACCTTCCTTTTATTGACTTGGTTATTTATTTTTCAGTCTTAATTTTTAAGATGAATATCATAGGGTGGTTTCAGGGGGTTTGGTTGGTTGGTTGTTGTTTTTTTCTTTTTGGAGCAGGGAGGGGAAGTGGGAGGTGAAGGGAATCACATCTTCCAGGGAAGGTGCTGTTACTAATTATGCCTTGGAGATTATTTCTTAGTGGCTCAGATATAATTACTACATGATCAAACTTGTATATGCTATTTAGGACAAAATACAGCCTCTCCTTCTCTATGACCCAAAATACAAGCTGTTATTTCAAGTATTTTTTTTTAGGGGGTCAGGAAACTGCATCTGTAATTCTTACACATGCTACAGCTCATGAACCTCTTCCCACAGAGGCCACCCCTGCAGCCCCCCTCCTACCAAAACTTTGCCACCTCTAGCGATGCAGAGGTGTAAAGGAGGACTTTTAGGACACTGTTACTGCTGGATTCTGGTTATGTCTTTTGAACTGCTTAGAAATGTATGTTGTAGGACAGGATTTTTAACCTTGTCCAGCGTCTTTTACAAGTTTGGGAAAAGTGGAGGTAGAGTGTACTGCTATATAGGTCGTGAACGTAATAGAGACGTGGCCTGAAAGGCAGAGAAGTTTAGGGAGAATGACAAGAGGACCCCTGTCTGCCCTTGATTTTAATTTTTTTCTTCTCCTCTAATGCTCATGCTTTCACCACTTCACATCCAGTACTGGGAGCAATGCCAGGTACCTTCTGGTGACAAGAAGCACGTGCTGTTTGAGCTGGTCAGATGATACGGGTGTTGAGTCAAAATCCACTGAGATGGTAAGACTCATTCCCACGTCTTCAGAGAGGAGCAGATCCCCAAAAGAGATCTGGACTGAGTTTAGACAGTCTGTGCCCAAACCTGCACAGTCCTCTGTATCCTCACATAGCTGCTGACTCGATCCTGGATGGTTACCCAGACATCTGAAGCTCTGCCTTTGAGCGTGCTCAGAGACATGTCAGCCTCAACAGAGCTGAGCAGCTCGGTGCCAGCCTCCTGCCCACTTTCAGCAGATGCAGTGCCCTTCGAGATCACACTCTGCAAAAAGGCTATTGTAGGCTATTGCCTTTGTTTGAAATACAGCCAGTACAGGGATGCTGCTGCAGTTCCTGCTCTCCTTATCCAACTGGCCAGGGTAAGGATGCTTCCCCCCGGCCCTTTGATGGGCTCAGTCTCCTCTTTCACCTAACGGATTCAAAGCGCCTCTCCCATTCCCTGGAGAGTGTCCAAAATACCAGGGCTGTGTAACTGTTTTGCAGTGGGTGCAGTCCCGTGCATTCGTAGAGTTGGGGGGATTAATTGAGAGACTGTTAGGTGCAGTGAGCAGAGCATGTGTGTGAAAGGTGGAAGAGCAGGATTCTGCCGCTTGTTCCAAAAATCATCCATGTGGCTTATGCGTATATTTTTTATGAAAGATACAAACAGACCTTGGGGTGAGAGTCACTGCCCAAGGCTCTGGAGAGGTCTGTGTGTCCCAGTGGCATTGTATACAGGAAATGGACAGGAAGAATGGCTTTTGCCCTCTCTGTCCCAGTGTGATCCTTCAGAAGGACATTTCAAGTTCCATGGAGAATTTGGCTTCCAATTCTTTATTAGGTAAATTATAAGAATGTGGAGACAGCAGCTGAAATAAACCATTTGCAGGAGGGGTTTCACAGTGGGGTTTGACACGCCATTTCCCAAGGGTTCAGGAAGCAAGCGGCCCAACTTGGGTACTTACATAGAACATCTCATAAATTACCACCATTCACTAAAATAATGGTAATAGTTCTCAATTTACAAAGCTTGTGGGAAGGGCTCACATAACACTGGAAAGGAGTTGCTGGTACTTATTTCTTAGCTCTCCAATTTTGGACAGCCTGGTACAAGACACAAAACATTAAACAAACAAACAAATTCTTGGTTGTTAGAGGCCAAAAATATTTGGTTGATTATGCTTCACCATCAGCTTCGGTAACAAAAGCTCATTTAATGTAAGGAGAACAAGGCTTGTGCCCATTAGCTGCTGTCACTTGTGCACATGAGACTGATGGCAGCCATTGACTCCACATCACCTGCTATGACATACTTTCCAGAAAGGCACAATTTGAAGTAGTGATTTATACTCTATTTATGTTCTTTATCCCAAATATAAAACCACCATAATGCCATATGTGTTATTTCAGAGGATTAAGAATCACCCACAGAGTTTTTTATAAATGCTTTCTCTTCCACACAGCCTTATATTGTCAGGGAAATAGCTTCTGCAGTCCCACTTCCAGTCCTCTCACCTTAGTCTAAGTCCAGCTTTTGTTGAAATTCCTGAGAGTTTGTCATTATTAAGGTTATTATCAGCCCCCACACTGGCTCTATTGTCCCCCATGCAAGAACTGCTGTTCAGGCACACCCCTAGAGTCTGCTGGCTTTTTCCAGTTGTTTGAAATTAGGTGCCTGCATTTTGGTCCTGAGCTGGAAGGCAGGCTCCCACCGTGAGATGGCCTGCATGTATTCATCCCCACCATGTTGGCCTAGCCACCTGGTGAAGGATGCAGCTGTAGACATGGGACAGGGGAGGTGCACACTGTACAGCCACCCCTCCACGGTCTGAGTACACAGCCATGGCCTGAAGGTTTCACACAATTAGCTCCCCGAATTGTTTGAGTGGAGTTCAGGCCAGAGGAGCACTCCTCTGTGTGGGTGGCGTCACTCCTTCAGGCTCTTCTGTGAGAACTCAGGGGTCACCAGCATCCAAGTTATCTAAGCTAGAAGATGAGAGAGATTTGGGCCAACAGCCAATGACATTAAAAGATCCTTAATTATGTCCCCTCTATGTCATCTTGATGCATTAGTCATGAAACTAATGACCTAACACACAATATGCAAGCAATGTGTGTGTGTGTTTATGGTGTCCATTTAGAGGCATCTCCTCCTCCTGGGAGAAGATAATCAAGAGAAGCTGCCCTGTACATCTGCTGTCCCTTGAGATATAATTGGGATCACAGCCAAAATTCAGACATTCTCTGTTCCCCTTGCTTACCCAGTGCCCAGCACTCGCCAAGTACTGACCAAGCAGACCAGGCCCGCATCTCTGCTCACAAGGGTTTATTGCTGCAGATCTACCAGATCCGTACGGAGGCGCTGAATGTGCACGGATACTGATTTGATAGGATGAGGCAGGAAACAGTTTCTTCCCAGGCATGGGTAGGCAACAGCCTTCAGAAGTTCCAAAACCTGATGCTGAGAACTTGCTTGTGTGTGACCTGTGTTGAAACAGCAGTACCCACACGAGGGGCACGGAGTCTCCTTCTATGCAAACTGTGCTTTGCATTCAGGACTCGCAGAGAAAAGGGACACTGTTCACACGTGCTGTGTGTTGTTAGTGGCTTGTAAACAATTTCATCACTTGAGAGAAGAGTAATTTTTGCATCCCAGATTTGGGACATTGGAGAAGACTTCAGATAGTCCATGAACGAGATGCAGTTTTCTGGGGTGCTATGCTGGGTGTACTGGAGTCAAGTAACAGCCACAGCAGTCAGCATGCAGGCAACTGATGGGAGCTCTGACTGCCACAAAACATGCTGGCAAACAGGAACCACAGCCAGCCCCCAAACCAACTTACTGTCTAGTCCACAAGTACCACAATTTTTATGTGTGATTATTGATATCAGGCTACGGTGTCAGAAAAAGCAATGTTTTGTACTTAACATATGTGATATCATAGCTCATAAACCATGTGCAATTAGAGAAGCACTACTTACCACTAGTTAAAACAGTGCTTGCTAGTTGTTGTTATTATCCCTCCCAAGAGATGACTGCTATTGCTGTCCATAGGCTGTGATTTACAGTAGAGTAATCATCTGAAACGGCTGGATTTGTTAAGCTTCGCAGATAATACAAAACCAAGTCAAGTACTACTTACAGATACCAGACAGTCCTAGAGTAATTCTTTTTTTTTTTTGCCTGGTGTATTATTTTATTATGTCCCACTCATCCACTCTCCAACAGGCAAAGTGTTTTTTAATTGGGGAAAACATACTGAAATAAGAAAATACAAAGGGATTTCAGTGAATTCTAGTATTAGTGGTATCATCATCACAGTATGATTGTTCAGTAACAATAGATACCGCTTGACTCTTCTTGTTGAAAAGAGCACTAAGTCATGGGTTTTTTTCCCAGAACCTGACATCAAGTCTCTGACAGTCGTCTTCTCTGAAGTGATTCAAAAAGAAAAACTGGGTGCTATTTTGTCTTGAGTGTGTAAACCACATACATGGTTAGAGATTGTAAGAGGCCTTAAAACCTGTTGGTAAGTTTTCTAGTAAATAAATATTGTTATATTAATTAGTTAAAGATTGCTTAGCCTTTCAGGGAAAAGATCATAATCATGCAGGGAGTTTGAGCTTTTTTCTTCACAGAGTGGACTTAGAAAAGCTTTTTAACGTTATACTAATTACTTTGACATTCTTCACCAGTAAAAAGCCCTCCTGTTTGCTTATGTTCATTTCCTTGTTGCTTTAGTGGGGTTTGACATTCACAGGCCTTTGTCAAAGGAGCTCAAGGCACATCTCCCTGCATGTGCCTGCTGCTCCTGTCCTCCATGGAAGCTTATGATGTAGCAACTCCATAGGGATCCAGTACTCTGTGATGGGAGAAAGCAGGGAAATACAGGCCAGTGAAATGCAGGGGCTCTGAAATGAGCTGGCCCAAGGTCTCTCTGAATTGAATTTTGCCACTTTCCAGGACACGGGGCCAAGGCCATTCCTGTTACAGATGCAGCTGAGGGCAGGGCTGGGGCAGGAAGTTTCTGTGGCGTAGAACCAACCAGCAGTGATCAAGGCAAGAGCCCTGGAGTTCCAGCATCCTGCTCTCCCATCCACTGGAGGACGGGAAGGTGGAGGCAGCAGCTGGCAGCCCCTGCCCCAGCTGCAGCACAGCGTCCTTGCAGCACCAGGGCTCTGGCCATACTGCGCAGTTCAGCTACAGTGGTTTTGCTCCCCCGGGTCCGACTGCTGCAGAGGCAGTTGCTTTCTCTGCCCAGGCCTAGAGAGCAAGTAGATGCACCCAAAGCATGGGGTAAATACAAGCTACCACAGTTTTTAAAAAACCCCTGCAAAGCCCCACAGTAAGCTGGAGGTGACCCCCATCTCCAGTGTCTGCTGGACCAGCACTGTGTGGGGGCAGGTGGCTGCACAGGGAACCAGGAGCTTGGCCTCTGGTAAACATCCTCATTCTTTCTGAGGGATGGGACAGATAAGGCAAGGAAAGTGTGCTTTCTGCCTGACAGAAAGACTAAGGGGAAAGCTTTGCCAGTTGGACTGTGCCTTGTGAGCTGCTGGACAAACTCACTTCCCATTAATGTCAGTGGGATGTCTGTGGGAGCTGAGCGACTGGCGTGCTGTAAGTCGTTACAGGGGTCATGGAGGGGGATGCCAGGGGAACGTATTAATGCAAATGCATGTGAGGCTGAAGCCATCCGTGGTCTGTATGAAGTAATACATTCAGGTGGTATAACCATTACTATCTGTGAAGGACTTAACAAATTAGTCCTCATCCTGGCTGCTGGCTTTCTGCTTTACAGATATGGCAGTACTATTAGTCAAAATACATTCTCTCCATATCTGAAATTGTATTCATCCCTGCTTCTCTTTTCAAATGCCTTTCTTTTGTCCTCTTTGCAGTTTCAATTCAAGTTATTTATGTTTATCTAGATAATGTAAGTAAGTACTTTTAAATCTAAATCTAGTCCTCAATTTTCCTTTTTTCTAAAACTGGTAATGAAACATACTTTAGAACTGCTCTGTAGAACAGACTAGCTCTTCGCTTATCCATATTTTCTTTTATATGCAGCAAGGTAGGTATTGCTTAGTTCTCTCATAGAACGCATGGATGAGAGCAGCAGGTCCACATGCTGTTCCCAAAAAGAACCTAGTCAGACTGAACAACGTCGTCCATGTGGCTGCTAGATCTTTTCTGTCGTCAGCTTCCTGCTAAAACAAATTAGCTTTGATTGTTCCACAGAGTGAACGGTTGTTGATCAGTGTAAGGCTGAATGGTGCTGGTGGCTGACTCATCGCTCTTGGCTCTACTGCACAGCCAAATGAGTAAATGTGAGGTACTACAGACTAAGAAAAAATGGCCAGTAGCTAACAAAGGAGGAAGCACGGAAAGGAAAGGGAATCTAGCAGCCATCATATGGATGGAAAACACTGAGAGAAGTGTCACTAACGTTTTTGCCAAATCTAAGCTGTATTTACTTTTCTGATGTGGATTGATTGAGTAAGATACTTAGGTTTTGAAAATGGAATATGCATAAACACTGCGCAGTAGAAATCAGCTGAGAAGCAACATCTTAACAGACAGCGTGGCAGTGTGTGGAGCACTTCTGATGGTGAGGGAGCCCGAGTTCCTGAACAGTCATTTCCAAAGAACATTAAAAATGTTTGTGGGAGAGAAGAAGCTGGTGAAATAAGATTTTCTCAGCTGCTGTCTGCTTATTTAAAGCATAAAGCATTTCTATGTGTTTTCTTTTCATATCAATGTTAAGCTTATCTTATAAACACATCCTCAGTACATAAAGTAGAGTTAAAAACATTCATTCTAAAACTCGGATGCAACGAGAATGTGGCTTGGATGCTTACTGGCATGAAGAGAGATATCCTGTCTTATTCTTTTTTGTTCTGTGATACAGTTATGGCATTATCTGGTATCCAGGGCTTTGAAGGATCTATTGTAAGCATGTCAAAGACTTTTTAAATTACTTTGTTTTCGTAAATATTAGATCACAAAAACTGAGGACTGAGTCCCACAGACTTTTATTAAACAATGTGGCCCATTATTGTTTTTCCTGTTTCGGAGATGACATTAAACTAGCATTAATAGTACTCCACATATTTATTCTTCCAGTAAGAAAAAAATCTTTTCTAGTAATTATCATGTGCACAGAAATGTGCATTCAAGGTGCAGCTTAGACGCTAACTACTCACCACTGCGTGCTGCTTGTGCAGTCAGCAAGAAGAGGTGCGTTGCACGAGATCCTGATGTCCATGATGGAGCTTGGGCGAGACAGGACTGCTGTCCCATGATCAGTGTCTCACCTCCTTAGTGACCTGGGCAGTCCAGGATTAACAAGCTACCGGACAAGTCTTCCACTTGGCAGTTTTGCACACAGCAAGTGGTAGCTCACCTAGCTGCCTTTCTGGCTAACACCCACTGGCTCAGAGAGATAAGGGAGGTAAGTGCCACAGCTACAGGGCAGTTGGTTGGGCATGAAGGCTGTGTGGCTGAAGGCTAGGAATGGCTGAGCCTGAACTTGGAGTCCAGATTAAAACTTGACAAACATCTAAGGCTGGGACAAAGAGGCAGAAGTGGGAAGATAATAAATTAGCAGCTTGTGATAAGAAAGAGGACAAAAACAAAGAATGGGTAGAAAACCCTCTGCTCCCTTGCCCCTAGACTTAGTGTTAGGAAATCATGGTCATTCTGATGTTGGAATATACTTGTCAACCCACCTGCAAGAGTCCAAACTCTCCTTCAGTCTCCTTCTGAGGAGAAGGGTGACAATGTTCAGTTGCTATCTGTTACTTTCTGGTACCTCATGGTGCTAAGATCAGTGTCCTGATCTAGGAGGTCTCACCTTGCTGAAGACCAGCTGGCTGTCAGAACATCACCCAACAGTGGAGTTCCTGCTTTTTTTAGCATCATTTTCAACAACTCTGGGAAATTAGTACTTTTTTGTACGAATTAGTACTAATATTGTACTAACTAGCAAAGGTAGAAGAATAGTCAGGCTGTGAAATGAAGCACTCAAAAACTACAAAGTGTGACAGTTACCTGGTGATTTGATATGATCCTGTTATGCATATTCATTAGGATATTTTAGAAACAAGTTTCAGTCCACCTTTCTTTATGCTGACAGTTCTTCAATGCAAATATTTGTGTGAAGCTGTTCATTTCCACAGTGCTCAGTACCATAAGCAGTCTTCACAACAGCAGCACTTGCTAGGTATTTTAACTTCATTTTAAAGGTGGGACAAACTTCTTCATAGCCAAGTGGCAAGCACTTATACAAAGCAGATTTAGAAGGTGGGATATCTTGGTACCCTTTCCTTAATTCAAATGACTCTTTTCTTCTGAGCTAGCGCAGTACTTAAAATTAGGGTGGAGATGAAATCCTGTCCCTACAGAAATTAATGTAACTCAGATATTATGGTGCAGATCCATATCCTTAAGGTCTAAGTTATTCTGTTCACCAAACCAAATCACTTACAAATTGGCAAACTAACAAATATCAGCATTTATCAAAATTAAATCCATATGTTCTTCAAATCCATGTATCATGAGCTACTTCCAGATGTAAATATACACAGATAGTCTTAAGGGACCTCAGTCCCAAAGTCAGTTTCCATTGTGATTCTCAAAAGCAGCACCATTCACAAGCAATATACAACAGTATTTGGTCTCTTCAGGAAACAATACTTGTTGCTTTCCTTAGAGCCAGGTATCCTGTAACCACATCTGAAGGGAGCATCCGAATATAAGCAAATTCTTCAATAGTACTAAATCTCAGCTTGCTCTGGGGATCTGTGTAATTTGCCTGAAAAAGAAACAATGGCAGAGACATTACTGAAATAAAATCTTGAAACAGAATACTAAAAAAGTGTCTAATTACAAGACCACAAAATAGTGAGTTTCTGTTCTACCATGTGACTAAAAGTTTGTACTTTTCTCTTTCTCCTTGTGTCAGAATTTAGGAGAATTTAACAGACCCCTATAAAATCACATTAGAAATGCATTAAACTTAACAGAGGGCTGAAATAGTTTCATACAAAACACACTGCAAAAGAAATTCCTCAACTCTCTAAACTCACCCTAGCAACTCTCTGCCTTGTACAGTCTCTCTCAAGGCAGCTCTCCAAAGAGTCAGGCTGCTGCCAATAAATTACCCACAAAGAGGCTGAATTATGGGTGCTCTGATAGCTTTGGACTGATTTTCTCTTCCTGCATACAACTCAGCTTTTAATTTACTTTAAAGTGGTTGTTAAAGCAAGAGAGTCTCAGCTTATGGTTCTGTGACTGAACTGATAAGAAATGTGAACTCAATGTGGTGCTTTGCTACAGACGCCTGCTTTCAGGATAGCAGCCTAGCCAGCTAACCCTGGGCTACGCTTGTATCCTCTGCTGCAGTTGGGCCCCGGGTGCCTGGGAGCAGTGCCAGTTTCCTTCCATCCTCTCCCCTTCCCTGTTGCTACAGAAACCTTGAGCTGGGATGAGGTCAGGGGCTGCACAGGAGGCTGGGCTGGAAGAAGGAGGCTTCAGGGTATCACCTCTCCACCTTCAGGCTGCAAGACAACCACCGCCCCTTCGGCATTGAATTACCAAGTGCCTGCCAAGGCTCTGAAAGTGTCTTCTGTACCTTTCCTAACAGGAGGTGGTGGCAGGCTGCAAGGCACAGGCAGTTGAGATACCTTAAGACATTGCTACTGAAATCTTTATTCTTAAAGGCCTGGAAGAGCTGGAGCATTCCCCCCATCCATACGGTTGAAGTGCAGAGCCCTCTACCATTTTTATGTTGGAAAGGATCTGTTGACCGTGGTAACAGTCCAGTTAACTTCTGGTCTGATAAGACTTAGCAGCAAATTATTATCTGTAGCTTGTTTCTTTACAAAGAAATACTACAAGGTTAATTAAATGTAGTCAGCTCACAGTTAAATCATCAATATATTTTAAAACAAATGGCTAAGTTAGGATATTAAGAGTAAATTTATCCCTGGTGGTAACTTCATGGTTACAGCTGGTATAAATTTATTTTTATTTCACACTTTAAATCTGGCCTCATGTAAGAAAAAACTAACCAAGCAGACTGCTTTCCAAATGTGCATGATTCTGTAATAAATTAGCCAAGCAGTATCTGCAATCTGTGTTATGCACAAATCTAGGTTAAAAATATTATGACAGCTCTTCACCATTCTGATACTTCGTATTGGGCTGTACTGTTTGCACACACTAATTTACGGTAACTAGTCATTTATGCCATTACTTCAGTCTGAAAACAAACTTTACTGCTACTTCAGCAAGAATTAAAACAGATTAGAAAAGTGAAGTAAGGTGATTTTGCAAAGAAAAAACTCATGTTTAGAAACTAAAGCAAAGGCTACAGACACATGCTCTTTGAATACAATAAAATAGTTATCTCCATCTGTTTCTATAGTAACATGGCTGATCCATTTTCAGAAAAGGAAGAGAAATATAAACATTTGAAGGTTTGGGGTTTTTTTAAATCTGCTTTACATTAGATTACTTTGTTTTGCATGTTAACTTATCTAATACTCATCTTGCAAGTTTGGAAATAATAGTTTTATTTTGCAGTGTCAATATAACAGACAATAGCTTTTGAATTCTTGGCTGCCTTACAGATATAAATAGTCTGCTCTGCTTAGACCATTGGTAAATTTAATTCTATTTGTGTTACACACAGAAAGAGAAGAGGATCGGTAGAATTTAATTGTGGCATTTAATATAATTGCAGGTATACTGATGAGAGTGTTTTAGTACACTTTTTTTTGGTACCCGCTAGACCATTTAATTCTTCCCTAAATGGGTAATGCTTAGGAATTTATTTTACCTTTTTTTTTTTCCATAGGGAATCTGGCATTCTCATACAAAATATATTCTTACACAAATGCTTTCAGATTTTACACAGAAAATACAGTGACATTCTTCTTATACTAGATTTCTAAAATATTCTATTACCCCACATACCTTCCTACTAGGAAATGATCTTGAAAATATATTTAGTGCTTCTTATGAAACATTTCTGGCTTAGCAATTTAAAGGACATGCTGTCTCAGTGATCTTAAAAAAGATTTTTTTTAAACATAGTATTTTTATCATAGTCTGGAGAAACCTTGCAGGCCAGGTAAAATAGGAAACTTGACTCATAATGCAATTAGAGGATGGAAAATTAAGGAGGGAGGGGGGGGAGAAAGTGGAGAGACAAAAAAAAAAAGAAACAAAAGCAGCCCTGAATGGATTCATACAGAAAGGAGAGTATTTATACTGTGCTTGAACAGTTAAAGTACATAAATCACTGATGGAAAGGAGGGGTTGGCAAAGAAAAACTGAGGAACTGAAAGGAAGACTCTTGTTTCCTGTGGCTAAACTGACCCTGGGACACGGCAGGGACACAGTCTTCACTCCCATCTATAACATGCATCATCATCTCACTATAGGTGCAATGACTGACTAGTTTTCAAATGCACCCAGGGACAGTGCTGGAAAGGATTCTTTGGTTTGCTGGAGATGGAGCAGTGAAAAGGACTTATGTCCTTATGCTATCTGCCCCACGTAAGCCCCTCAGGTCAGAGATGCTGCTGCAACGCTAGAAACATTTGGTGTGAATGCTACTAATCCTTGCAAAGCAACTCTAAGGGGAGGGGACAGGAAACAGATTAACAACATCAAGTGACCCAGTACAGATTTTTTGCTATTTTGGTGAAATCTACTCATTATTATTTCACATATTCACCTATCCCCTCTTCTTCTATCCACTGCATCTTTATATAGAGTAGGGGTACTTATCCAACTGACCCCTGCTCCTTTTCTGAAAACAAGTTGCTGTTATATCAAAAAACATACTGCTGTGAGTACAAGACTGTAAGTCTGCCTGGTTGGAGGGAATTATTTCCCTTGCGTTTGTGAGCAGCCTCTTCCATTTGCTGTCTGCCAGATCACCTGCAAGGGAGATGTTACTTTCCCATTCCCTCTTGAACACCAAGGGTTACCAGACTCGATCCGAGCAACCCACACCATTTCCAAATCATGCTCAAAGGCACAGGCTGGAAACATGCCACCTCCTAGGTGCCTTATTTAAATGTGTTACTTAAAAAAATTAAGAAAGAATGAAAGAAAACATACACTGCCAAATCAAGAACTCAAATGTTAGGATGTGCAGGATTGCAGTTGGTGCTATAGCTATTCTTTGATGCTCTTGCACTGTGTATCCACTATAAGGCAGTCCTTCATTAAGTGCCCACCCTTTTTTTTTCTCCCAACTTTTTTTTTCCCCAACCGGGACTTTCAGTGTACAGAATGCAAGTTGCTGTGTTAACCTGCATCAACAAAACAAATATGTATATTTACAGGCATCTCTATGAGGCGATATCAACCCTGTGAGGTCAGCTAGTGCCCTATGGATGAAAACAGATTAAACCAGGGGAAGGAACTCAGAAATTGTGTCTCAGGCTGTATGACGTTACAAAGTTTTCATTATTGTAATTATTTAGTGTAACCATTACTTAACCCTTTTTATAGTCCAAAATACAACATTCCCAGTCAATTGTAATAAAATGCACAGGCTCCTGCAAAACAGATCACTGGGGGGTGAAGGTGAAAAGTGAAAAGATAACGCTGTTACTAATACCTGTTTGAAGTAAAATTATTCATGTCACATAGGAACAGTGTCAGCAGCAGACAAAATTTTTGTTGGGCAGAATTCAATGACTTTACCCCTGTCTTGCGCCAGCAGAATCTTTGCAGAATTCAGGTGCCAAACTGTAACTACTGAGACTTGTTGGCGCATGTGCAAACTGTATCTATGTCAAATGCAGGGGTTTGTTTTTTTTCCTTTTTTCTTTAACAAAACCATGTAAAAGAGCCCATCTGTGACATACAGTCTGTACATCTGCCAAACTCCAAGTTCCAGCTCTGAAGCTTGGGGGTATTTGAAATTCTCAAAAGTCCATGCCAAGTGTCTGTCTCGGGCTGATTTGTTTGAGGGAAAGTTTGAGAGTAATGATAACAAGATTTTTTTTTAATTATTTTTTTTTTAACCTGGACCAATCAATATAATTTTGCTTAATCTCATTCTTGGAAATTGCTGAGCCATTTTTTTGAAACTGTCTCTAAAAGATATAATGAAATAAATCAGCCTCAGGCAAACACTTAGCATGGAAAGTTTCGGTCTGTGTCGTTAAAGCTTGGCAAAGTTAGAAGTCATGGAGACTGTGGGCCACCAGCTTTCACTGTAACACTCTAAAGAATCGTAAATGATGGGGACCAGTGCAGACTCCACAGCTGGGAAAGTGGTGTGGCAGGGCAAAGTATTTAATCTGTCCTGACACCTATTGATAACCTGAGGATTTTGTGATGTAGCAACAATATTTGGGGCTTGGCCCTAAATCACTGGACAACTGTTAAGCACAAAGCAGAACAGGAACCTCAGTAAATACATCCTTCACAAAGGCATGCACCAGCTTTATTTCATCATGAAAAGTCTGAAAAAAATTGAAAATTTTGAAGAGAAAAATAAAATACTTACTGGAAGTCCTGAAATGTCCGAATATTTCTTGGCAGGCTTAAAGGAAGGAGGAGCATCAATATTAAAATCTAGAGAAAACAAAGGGATAAATTCAGTGTGCTACATATATTTTAAAACACAAACCCAAAATGTAAATAGGCAATGATGCTTCTTTAAAATGCTGCCTTTATTTTCTGAGGTCTCTATTTTCTAGGAGCACTTAAGGCAAAGACACCTGAAGCAGAATTACCACTGAAAACATTTAGCCTGTTAGCACTGTAAGCAACAGTCTGATTTTGCTCACCTCTCTCAATAGCAGAACTGCCCTCCCCAAAAGGCAAAATGCAAGACAGCTATTTGAAATGTGTTGATTTCTTCTGTCTTAATGACTTTCCTTGCAGTCAGTTATTTGCAAAGAACAGCCATTATCATATGCATGCTGTATTTTAAGACCACGAATCATTGCTCAAGATTGCAGCTCTGAAATACTATAATCCAGAAAAGCAAAGTAATCTTTTAAATCAGTTAAATCTTTAAGCATGTACCACTTTAAGCCCAGTCAATGACCTAGAAAATTGTCTGAATGTTTAAATTAAATGATGGAAATTGCTGTTCTTTGGTGCCCTTTAGATAGCAGCTCTCATTCATAAACACTTCTGAGATATAGTTGGTATGTTTAAGTAGTTAAATCCCCGATTTTGAATGTTTACAAAAATATTTGGTACCTGACTCATTTCTTTCCTCCTTTCTGATATCCCTTGCACCTCATTGAGGTGCTATGATCAATTCAGAGGCTCCATGCATACCAAATGTCTAACTCATTATTTCATAATTCATAAGACACTAATGCCACAGACAGCTGGTTTTAAATATGCAACTGAATTTCTTTTCCCACTTTCTTAAAAAAAAAGTCTGTAAATTTACTGTTGCAAATGGAATGTAATAGAAATAGCAACATCAGCAGATTGTCAGTTACAATAGCCAGGAACACACAGTAGTCTGCATTTTTCTGTAACAGTTGCGTCTAAAACACTTAGACTAGCTAGCTAAAAAATGGCTAGCTATTTTTTATAAAGCACCAAGTCTGACAAAAAGTATATCCATATGCTCAATTCTGAGATGCCTCCATTTGCTTAAGTAAAATCTGATGACCACATCCTGTCTCCAGCTATGTTCAACAGTATCCTACTTTATGAGTATACTTGAAGTATATGTAGATTAAGAGCACTGCTGTAACTCTGCTCCTGTAGATGTACACCAGCCAGCTGTAATCAAGACTGCTAATAGTGTAGTTTCAGCTGTGCTGAAATAAACAGGGGGATGTAGGATCTAAATCTCCCAAGAATCAAGGATAAAGAGCTGGATAGAAAGCTTGGGCTGAGGTCTAAGCTACTGCAGGTATGTTGCTTAGCAGAATCTGTTTGAAAATAGTTCAGATAGAGCTAATCAAGCAGCAGCCAACCATCAGAAGACATCTGGGCTGTATGCAGAGCAGGAGGCTCCTCAGTAGTGAAGAGGTGACAAAAACCTGATGAGAATAAGGACTTTCTGACCTGGTTAAGATAAATACATTTCCTTTATTAAACTCTCTCCCTAAATGTATTTGAACTTTATCACAATACTCCAAATTATTTGCTTCCTCCTAGTTTCCAGTTAGGGCTGGCGAGTGCGATTGGACAAGACTTAAATGCATTACTGGACCCTGTTCAAGCAGGATACTGCATGCACTGATGAAATAATTTAGGTTTGTTTTAAAGAAAGTTATTTGTGTGGATTTTATTTTTTATAAATACATGCAAAGCGTCTAAGCAGCTTACAGCTAGGATCATTTAGTTGCCATGGCAATGCCCTTTCAGAAGCAAGAATTTGTTTTAGGTTCTTCCAAGTTCTGTTCTTCTTGCCAGCTGCTGCTCCACCAATGCCGGAGTGCTAGAATTAAAAATACAGTGTTTAGAGAAAAAATAAAGAATACTATTTCAGAGCGTGAAACTTCTATTTCATAGTCTTTCTGATACATCTCATCTTGTCATGAACCATTTGTTATCCTTACTTATTTCATCATCAGGCTAATATACTGTATACTTTAATCTTGGCTGCAAGAAAAACAAAGCTTTTTGGACTGTGTCAAAGCTACTATGTTTAGGATTAACTGAAGGAAATGAAAATCAGCTTTTTACATGGAAAATCAATGTGTTTAGGTTTTGCCTGAGATTACAGGATTCTGTACGTACTTCCCATTGTATTAGAACTTATTACTATGAAGTTATGTCTAAAACTGTGATTACACGGCTAAATTTTCTCTCTCCTTTTTATGGCATATTACAGGTGCAACTCTAGCTCTTGTAAATTATCCGTGACTGTAGAAAACACAACTGATCTTGCAAAATGTAATGAATACTATGACACACTATCTGGAAATTTTATTTTTCTTTCAAAGGATAGAAGACAGAAGAATAGAAAAAGAGTAACAAATAGACTGTTGGCTGCCAAGACAATTTTGCATTTTGAAAGGTGCACTAATGGAAGGCTCGCCACAGGTACTATAATGGTAGCTTCAGTTAACAAATGTGATTGCTACAGAGTAATTTATTTATGTCCCTCCAGAGACAGAAGCTGCACAACACACTGCACTACTTCTAAATGATCAAAGGACACAGATTAACAGCTTTACTTCAGAAAAGAAAGTGTCCGTACAACTGGGGAGTTGTTATTATCTCTGTTAACAATTACTACCTGCCACATCAGTCTCATCAAAACTCAGCTAAGTTCTGCAAACACACTTCTGCTGTGGCTGGTTTATAAATTAGCCTGTTAAATTGCTGAGAATGACAGGAGGAGGGATTCAATGAGAAAGCTTTTTCTGTAGACATAAGATGTATTCAGAAAACATGCTCATGAGCTGATGATATATCAGGTTTTGGCAATGGATATCCCATATAGAAAGTATGTGCAAATGTTTGGTCTGAGAGTAACACCTTGGTAATCTAGAGATCATTGTAAAATAGAGACTGCTGGAATATGAGATGAAAACAGAGGTACTACAACATTACTAATTCAAATTCATTACCTGATTTTTAACCCAAATCATTGCATAATGATTTTTTTTTTTTTTTTTTTTTCAGTAATGTGGTTTCTCAAAAGCAACTATTTGGTTTATGTGAACTTATGCCTCCTGGAAATCAGGCTGAGTATCACCTCACATGCCTACAGTCAAAGGGCAATGACTGCCAAGCGCAAATGAACCAAGCTACCTCTGCACTAGTGAAGTTCAGGGAGAGCTGGAGCCAGGACAGGCCAGGATCTTCTTCCCCTTCCCCATTGCCAAGGGGTGCAAATTCCATTCAGGAAGTTTAGAAAATGGTAATTTCTTCCTTCTTCTCTGCTTTTAAGTCTATCCTCTGCAGTGAGCAAATAGTTCAAACTTGGGTATATTTATGAGAGCTAGACATTATTTGATTTATTTTCTTCCTTTAAGACAAATTATGCTGGAAGGATGCAAAAAGTAATCTAAATTGTTAGTACCAGTTCATACCGACAAAAAGCTAGTTAGAACTCAATATATTTTCTTGTCAAATTAGTTACTGTATTGGGGAGGACAATTTCATGTTTTTATTATAACTGCATATTATTTCTGCAGCAGTTGCCAAAGGCTCTGTACATTCATTATCATTTCAAGCATGCAGACGTTAGTATTGCCACTTTGGAAATGGTGATGTACCTCTAAGAACTGAAGGATCAGCACAAGGCTATTTAAATCCCATATGGAAACTACATGGAATGCCTCTGGGTGCAAATGGAGCTTTTCCAATAAGCCCCATTTCTCAAAGACGCTGGTGCTCACTGGAGGATTAGAGTGAGCAAAGTATATAGTCATTTGAACGCCCCTCCTGTGACACAAGTCATCTGCAAAGCAGACAGACACAGAGCAACTTGCAAGTCAGAGATTAATTTTATACCCCCTGCCAAACCTGTGCTTAGTGAGCTGTGCAATGCCCGATTGCTCAGGTTTTATGCTGTGGGATATTGTATCTTATTCATGCAGAATGAAATCTGGGATGAAATCCTTCTTTCTAAGTACTGGCTTAGGACCAGCAGTCTGAGAAGTCTGCTTGTCTAGAAAGCATTTGTACAGTGTGCCAATGAGTTGGCCCTGGCACAGCAAAATAAAAAGATATTAAAAACAAACCCAGCAGTGACAGCATTACTAGCTCTAGTCTTCCTTCACCTTCTCCCTCAATTTAAACCTCAGAGTGTTTTAGCAGCCCTTATTTTGTCAGCTGTCAGAGTTTACATGACTTCCGAACACCAGCAGGCCAGGCTTCTGGGGAGCACGGAGCATTTGCTTCTAAATCTAGCAATTGCTGGAAGAACAGACAGCACAGGGTCTGTTAGAGTTTCAGGGACCGGCAGAGTAGCAAAATGCCAGTTGCTAATGACTCTCTGGCTGATTTCTAGTTCAATTGCTTTGCAGCCTGCCTTGGCTAGGCACTGGGAGATGGGATTCCTACATTCACAGTGGTATAAATTGTTCCTCTCTAGCTGTGGTAGTTTGTGAGATACCACACCATAAAACTTCTGCACTTATCTTAATCTCACAGGTTGTCTGACTCTGTTCCAGAATGTAATATAATAGCTCTGCTTCTGGACCAATGCCATTTTCATGCTGAAATGTAGCGTGCGCTTTGGACTATAAGTGTTGCATGGACTTGAGGTGAATTTCTTAAAAATTGCCGACCTTTTAAGGCTGTTAAGCTGACTTTCTTAATATTTACACTAGCAGTATGGTTAAATAGAATTCTAGTTAATGTTTTATTTGAAACGTTTAGAATTTCAAATTGTTAAAATAATATACTTACGATGAAGTTTGGATCTTTAAATGGTAATGGCTTGACAGTTGTTTCCACTGATCCTGTGCTGGAGTCTGTGTGCAGAAATTTGTTTTCATTCATGGCCTCTCCACCTGCACTCTGAAGACAAAACACAATCTCACTGCTTGTTACTCTGAGCAAGTTTAACCAGAGACTGAGCTGTCTGCTGTATTACCTGCCTGTTGCCTTTTTCGCCTTTCTATCTCTTTTGAATCTTTAAAGGTGTTGCATGCCAGCGGCGGGGAGCATGAAACAGAGTATTTGTCAAGCAATTTACAACTGACACGCAAAGGGGAGGAGGGGAATAGAGTGGCCAAAGCCTACTGAGTAAAAACAGCATCGGGTTTATTTCAGGATTAGTGAAAGCCATCTCTATAAAGTGCAAGACAGCATCTGAAACCATAAACAGCAGAAATGTACGCTGGATTTGCTTCAGAATGTTCAGTATTTGAGCATTAAGAGGAACATAGAAAATTTATAAAAAGTCTTTTGTCAAGCTTCTAAATAATAATTGATTAATCAGTTTATTCTCCATATTTGGCTTCAATCATGCCTGAGTGAGGATTGAGAAGAAAAAAAGATTTTATCATATATATTATTTTTATATACAAGCCTCACAAAAACTACATTGGTACTAGTTGGTGGTTTCTAGGCTTTTCTTTATGGTTTGTTTATTTAGCAAGAGGGGCAGCTGGGAGGGGGGGCTGTGTGTGACTGGAAAGCTAAAAAAGTTGTGTGGTAATCTAGCCAATTTCTGACAGTTCTGCACGGCTGAGTCTATGTTGGGTTTGTATTTTGCGAGCACCCTGTAAGTCTCCACACCAGCAGAACTAGCCCGCGCTACTTACAAATGTTCCGTACTGAAGCCAATGAGAATTTTGCCATTGAGTTTGGCAGTTCAATCAATAGGATTTCATGCCTTGATTCTTTTTTCTTGAAGAACAAAAAGTTTGGCTACAAGTTAAATCGGTATTTACTGAACAGGTGGTTAAAATATTTCTTTACCAAACAGATAATACTTAGAACAAAAAAGTTTTCTTGTGAAAACCTGCACTGCAAAACCTTCTGTGTTGGTACAATGCTGTCTTAAGTAGGAGAAAAAAAGTATTATTATTAGTGAATTCTGAGAGCACTTCTAGAAACTGAGACTGTATAGCAAAGGCCATGATTCAGCATATCCTGCTCCATGTGATTACAAGGGAAGTATTTGTATTCTTAACTACATGCATAAGTAATTACAGCATTAGGAACTAGGCAAGCTGAACTCTAACTTTGGGAAGTTATTCAACAGTGCCTGTTTTTAACACAGCAAATGGTATAAAGAAGCATTCAAGTAAGATAGTCATGTTTCTAGTGTCTTATTAAAATATATGAATAGAGATGATCTATTTTCAAAACCACAGTCTGTAAGCTCACGGTACAGGGGATACTGCCATAATAACATCAGTGGAAGCAGCACTGAAGTCTGTAGCTTAAACCTGATTCTTCCTTTGCTGAAGAAAATCTTAAAAGGCAGTGACCACCACAGAAACAGAAGAAATGCAGATGGATGTTTAGAAACATGTCCACTGTGTGACAGTGAGCACAGAAAATAGTATCTTGAGCAATCCTGCGTAAAGTGGATTTATACAATGAGCTGCTAGCTTTCAAACTATATTCTTGCACATGCACACTTCCAGCGCTTCGGATTTCAGCAGCAAACATTAAAGTCAATCTTGAGAAAGACAAGGCTTGAAATACAAGATTATTTTTGATTAATAAATTATCTCTGATACTGCTCATTATCAATGTAAATTCTGTAAGTGGTGGAATCGGCACTCACAGTTATTCTTCAAAGCATTCTCGCCTTTTCTTTTGTACCATTTGGTTGGTTTTAAATCAAATCCAATCCTACAGTTTTTTATTAATTACTTTATCACTTTTGCCGTTCAGTGATCTAAGTATTCTGTTGTTTATGAAACGAGTTTTGAGTAGCATTTCAACAATATCTCAAAACAGTATCTAGTATCTTGAGAGAGCAAATAAAAATGGTTTATCAGTAAAAGTAAACTTCCTTAAGCTTCTTTATATAAGCTTCCTTATACATATAGTCCTTAATTTCTGCAGCTGGGTACATTTACATATTACACTCACATTTAGATATTACACGCACTGTCTTCAGTGGGTTTTTCTGTGTGGATTCAGTGCTCATCTTGCTGGCGCATTGGGAAGGAAAGTAAGGGACTGTTCCTGGCAGGACAATTCCTGAATGTCAGTTCTACACATAGTTTCCTTTCTGGACCAACCCCTAACGGATTTAGGTGTTAGTGCTGCTAAGGGTCGCAATAACTCACGCTATGGGCCAGATGTTTTATGTTGTTTGTGCTGGTGTCCCTTGCACAGTGCCAGAGGCAGCAGGATCTAGAGCAGCCGCTGCTGCTTTTCTGGGCCGTGGGGACACTCCAGTCCCACTGAGGCATAATGCCAGCAGGAGCTTCTGGAGCTGTCACAGACAATTTGAGAGCAGTGGTTTCCTCTCCAAGGCAAAGGGTGTAGGACCATAAAGCAGCTGGCATACCACAGTGGTATGCAATTGATACCAAGATTTCAGAGCCCTGTGATGGACTAGGAAACAAACAGGACTGAGTACTAGGATCCCAGTTAAATGCTGGGAACTCAGATAAAAGCATTCTGTAGAGGCATGCCAGTTCCCTCATTCAGCATTGCTCGTATGAAAATTCTGTGTTTTAGCAGCAGCACTGTGGAAAAGAGATACTTGGCTAATGTGCTTTTCTTTCTGGAAAAACATTAAAGAGCTGAGTAGAAGCACTACTTCCAGAATAAAGTGCTACTGCACAAAGGAGTGAACTCTGGCAAGTAGAGAGCTTTGAAATGTTCTTTCCATGCAGCCTGCAGAAGTCTCGGCTGATATCCTCAGCACTTTTTCAGCCACAAACTGAAAGTGTCTCAACAATCTACAAATCTGTCCAGCCTGTGTTTTAAAATGCCAGGCTTTAAAGCCTAAGAAACATCATTTAATGATTCAGGTTTGGTTTTTGAAAGTGTTTTTAAAGGTGAGGGGGAGATCCCGTATGAACTTGAACCAACATGGATCTACCTTTTTACTGCAAAACTCATGTTTCCCGAAAGTGAATAATATAGTGATAACACAAAACAGTGAACAATTGCTGTACAGTAAAGGTAATCTTCAACTTTTAACATAATTGAACAAATCTCTCCTAAATGTGCTTGTTTGCTTGGTCGTTTAGTTTGGAAGATAGTTCATTCTTCATTGCCAAGTGTTGGGGCAGACAAAGAGGGATTAATTAAATCCCCTTTGTAGTCCCATGAAGTGATGGTGGTCTCGTGAGCGCAGTGGGGAAGCGCCTGTCACCAGGGAGCACCTACCACTCCGTGTGTGCTGTAACCCTCAGCCATGCGTGGGGTAACTTCCCCTTTCTGCCCAGTTCACAGCCCGTCCCCAGCACATTTTCTCTACCCAGCCAGTCTCTCAGCTTACTCCCTCACCCCCAGCATCCTACAACAATTCCAAATGCTTTGCAGTAGGACTAGAAAGAAAGTGTAACTATGGGCTGAAACTCTCGATGGCTTCTTTAAAGTTTCTTTTTAACTGATCTTGTAATATAAGCATCCTTTAAGGGGAGCTCAATACACACTTCAAGGAGAGAGATAGTGAAGCAGCTTTTAATGTGCACTTTATAACTAAATTGTGTCTTTTAAACGGTGGCTTATGTAACTACAGGGAATTTGTGCTAGAATAGTCACTAAGCAGTCTGTATTTCTCCATAGGCTGTTGAAGATTATACCAGCAAAGACTCTGGAGTGGCTTTACATTTACAGAGTACATCCGCACTGGCAAGTGAAGGTGTGATTTCAGTTCAGCTGAAAGTGCTTACGCCAGTTTTACCCTCCAAAACAATAAAAACACTACAGTAAAGATGGCAGCTAAGGCATCAGTAACTATGTTTATCCTTTCCCATCGACTCTTCCTCTGGCTGTTAACCTCCAGAAGTCCATGCTGCCACAACTTCTCATGTTACTGCTCTCTGTTCTCTTCGTCCTCCCAGTATCCTCCTTAGCCAGGCACAGAGCAACCTTGACTGGAACTGCATGTTTTAAAAGTTGTAGACAGCAGGTCAAAGGCTTCTTATAGGACCACTTGTGTAATTTTATTCCCTCTATAAAGTTGTGTTTATGTGCTTTAGCTGAATTTTAACTACAACCACAGTGTAACAGGTTGGCAACCTCTATCCCTCCTGGGATAGACTGGATCTATACTGGGGGGTGCTGCTTCTTTTTTGCATTTCTTTTCGTAAGTCCATCTATTGAGTATTCGGTGCACCCCAGCTGGGTGGGACACAGGTCTCCCCATTGTGTGCTAGGGCTGGGTGACAGTCCCCGAGAGAGAGGAAGCTGGCTCAGGACGTCACTTGGTCAGGGGACAGCAAAAGTTCCAGAGAGAGCAAAGACCTGTGGCTAAGAGGCTTGTTGTAAGAGCAGCCAAGTCTGGGGAAGAGACCTGAGCTAAGCTTTGCTACCCTAACACTGGTTTCTTTTGAATAAAGCCAAACCCCAGGAATGAGCCTCGTTTGGCCCATACTGTATGTGCTGTCTGTGCTGGGGGAAAACATACACTGGGAGGCTGCCTGCACACATACTAGTTTCAATCCTTGGTTTTGGTAGATCTATTCATTTTTTCAATATATCCTCTTCCAAATTCCCAACCGCAGATGTATTTGTTTTCACATGATTTCCAAAGATTGCTCCTTCTGTCTGGTTTTATTTAGGAAGAGGACAAGCAACATTTGTAGACCATGGAAGCTGAATTCTTTATTTTGGCTATTTCTAGGTGGAATCAGCACTGTGGGGTTTGGGATGGGTGCCTGTGATGGCACTAAATACCAGGTGGAATTAGCTTATTATGCAACTGCTCGTCTGCATCATCATTCCCCCCCCCCCCCCCTCACCCCCAGCAAGGATTAAAACTGTGTAACAGAATAACAGATATATCCTGATATATCATTTCTTACCTATTTACTTTTGGATTATATTCTATAATATTTTTTCATTATTTTAGACTAACAGGATTTTGTGAAGTATAAAAACCATAAAAAAATACGAAACATAAAAGTCAAAGATGTAAATTTATACATTTCTGGCATGGTATCACTGCATACCCTGCATGTCGTGGCTTAGAAAAAAAATAGATTCACACATCACTGAAGGTACACTACAATTGGCAGTGGCCATTTTCACTGCATGTTACAGATTTACATGATAAAACAGAATTTAAAAATAGAAAGTAAACTGAATAGTGTGTTGGCAAAACGAAACTTAAATGCAGAAACAAATTCTGTAAGAACTGGAAATGGAGCTTCTAGCTGAAGGTAGCAAAAACAATACTGTAAACATTTATTTTCCCTGTCTTGTTTTCTGCAAATTCCACTATATATTGAGTACAGCAATTGTAAATGAAGGTGATTACATGTAAGCTTTTGGTAGTTTTGCTTCTGTGTTCAGTATTTCTGATACTCTGGCTTTATCTTACAGTGATGACTAGGGGGCTGTATGTCACTACTGAACAATAGGTAATAAGAGATGTCTGGTTCTAAAGCAAGCCCTCACACTTGGTGATAACTTTGTCCCAAGCACCCAGTTTGGATTGCTGAGGAACCTACTTATCTCCAACATTTATATGTGAAGTTCAAAAAATAGTTTAAATTATTTTTCTTACTTTTGGCAGCTGATTTTCATAATCACAGTAATACTGCAATGACATTCTTAATTTTATTGACACAGTTGTTTTAACTCAGCCTCAGTAATGGTCTATGTCTAATTTTTCCTGTAGTAGGTTACTTGTGAAGTAGCAATAGCCAACTTACAGCAACTTACTCAGCTTTTAACTGTGTTTAAGGTCTGTGACACCCTGATGAAGCTGTGGCATGCAGCCAGGGGGGGAAAAAAATGGTAATTTATAAAATAGATGGATAATACCTGTATTTTCACTAGCAGCCAATTACAGTGAGTGAGAATGCCATGTGGAAACAGAGCATGAATGTCACTACATGACAGCAGTGATGATACGAGCAGACTTTTCAAAACTGGGAGTAGACTTTAAATGTCAGCTATTTAACAGGGTCCCAGCTAATACTGCTCATACTGGAACATATATTAAGCAGTCTGATTAATATATTAGCTCTCACTGTGTAACAAGCCTGGTACAGGCTCTTACACATTCTGAATATTTAATTCATTTTACTTTGCATGGTGACATGACAAGAGCCATTAAAACCTGAGCACGTGTACTCTGGCAGGCAAAAATGCAGCTCTTTACATTGCCGGGAACAATTCACAGAGAAAGGTGTCAGAATTAGATGTGCTTCTGCTCAAGTTAAAAAGATAGCTAAAAAATTTCTCATCACCAACATTATTAGCATAGTGTATTTCTGAAAGCAAACTCACTGAGGACTCAATAACAACGTAAGATTGAAGAAATAGCACTCTTGGAAAATACTAACTCACTCCACGTCTGTGACAGAAAGGTTTGCTGGAAAGACTTACTAACATGTACAAACGTGCCTTCCCCATCTGGTTGCATTTTACTGGTTCCTGGAATCAGCAGGAAAAACTTTTTCCCTCTTCCTTTCCACTCACCAAAATGAAGCCTGATGATACAATTTCCCCAGCCTTTTCTCTCTCAGCACTCTGGTACACAGTAGCATTTTACGAACATTCTCCCTTCACAGGACATCCTTCTTTATTTTGGAGAAGGACAAAAAATATTTCAGCTTTAAAATGTTCAAATGCCAGGAAGGAAAAAAAAAAATAAATTGCATATTCACAGCAATTATTTTTACCATGGGGTACTGAAAAACTCAATTTATACTAAACAAAAAAAACAAGTAGTAGCCAGCTGAAAACAGGTATTAAGTACAGTGCAGATCAATGTCCTTGATTTCAAGCAGCTAGTAGGGTGGGCAAGACAGTCATGCATACAGTGTAAATTGGGAGTAAATCCATTTAAGTCAGTATGTTTCATCACTGCCAACTCATCTTAAAAGACAAGGTTCCTGATACAGGCTTCTGCTTCCATTGACGTAAAAAGTAAATCTCACAGATGCCCAATAACAAAAATATTTTTGTTTAAATTAGGACATTGTCCTCCAGTGCTGCTGGTGCTTTCACTTATAAACAAAGCTGAGGGAGGGTTGTTTAAAACATAACAACACAAAGCTTGAAATTGGATTGTTGAACTATTACAGTAATAGTTTATAATTCCAAGTACATGTCACTAAGTGTACTTCCGCTTCTTCTAAGCATTCCCCTGAGGACTCGTGAGTTACGTGTCAAACTGCTTTTCTGTGCGAGACCTACAAAACCTGCCCTTCCTAAAGCAGCAGTTCTTTTCCTCTCATTTGCTGAGCATCAAGAGTTAATCAACTATGCAAATTAACTCCAAACATATGAGTAAAATTTAGGAATAATCTTGCCTATTGGGTGCGTGAGAGGGAGGAGGGAGGTGTCTGAAGCAGGACATGGAAAACTTTTCAATTGCAATCTAAATAAATACAGATAATACATAAAGACCCATACACTGTCCAGAAAGCAATCTGTACATTATGCTTTCAAGCTTTTACACTGCTGTTTTGAGGTGAGTTAAAACATCCAACTGCCTTAGAAGGGCTGAATAAAATTTTACTCATGCACTAAAAGATTGGACTGTCACAAAGTGATGGATAGCTTTTCTATGTTCTCTGTAGGGCATTTCAATACCATGGACTCCAAGTGCTCTTGATTAAAAGGCGACATTCTCATTTAGGATCCCGTCACTGCCTTAGCTTCAAAACATTATCATTCACCTGCACTGGTGCTTCCAGTGACAAAATACTTACCAAAATGTATCAAATACTAATTACTTTAGTCACTTTGATAGAGGTATAAAACACCCTGAAGCAAAGCTCTATTACGCTGTGTGAGGGTTTGAATTCAAAATTAAAAATGCAGCCAAAAGGAGAGTAAGATTTTAATTACATTCTTACCTCTTGAACATTTACTGAAAACCTAGGGGAAAAAAACCTAGCAATTTCATGACTCCCAGTAAGAACACCCTTCTTACTGGTACTGCTAACTTAAGGGAAAAAAAAATTTCAGAAAAACTCAAGTTTACTTTTTTCTCGTCAAAATTACGACACTTTCAAACACAGAAAGAGACTAACAAGCTTCAGGAAAAAGCTTTGATTTCTTCTCAAGAGATTTCAGATGCCAACCATGTTTTTTCATTTAAAAAAAATCAAGCACTATGATTGACAAAGTTTTATAACTTACAGATATTTCAAGGAAAAAAAAAATACTATTTTCTACGGGGAAAAGCCTCAAATAAAATGTAATTGGGACGCAACTGTGAATAGCTCCCCACTATCCCAGAAAAGCTTGGTTTAATTTGCATTTGCCACAAAGCTCCCTTTGGCTTAAATAATTGCAAAGGATCTCTCACTTTTAGATTTCTTTTGGTGGATTGGGACTATTCCTTGTTTATAACATTTGACAGTTTTCTTTATTAAGAAAATTGTAACTTGGACAAATTCATGAGCTGAATGGCATGCTGAAGCAGCTCTGCAGCTAAAATTTTCAGTATATATGGGATGAAAAAGCACATGTTAGTTCTTACTTTCACCAAGGGTAAAACTGAGGCCAGCTAATAGAATATTTTGATTCCCCAAGAGAAAAAAAGTCTTCTAAATTGATAGGCCTTAAGACTGAAAATGGATGGAAGCATACTAGCAAAAACACTAGAGTAAATCAAAACTGAATTTTTATAAAAACTGCCAGTACATTCCTTTATCAGAAAAATTCAGCTCAGTCAAGGACTTTGGCTAAACTGCCTCTTAAAGTTTAAAATGCATAATTTTATACAGAACAGTTAATGTCAAAGTATTTCAGGTAAAAAGACTGGAGGATTACAATATGCTCATGTGCTGTTAACACTGTAATGCTGCTCAGGGAGCATATCAAAATCCCTCTGTCAAATAACAGGCTTCAGCCAAGGGAGAAGGATCCAAGTCCATTCATCAGTGTATGACTGAACCAGGGACAAGGAAAGCAAAAAACCACCAGCTCCTATGGCTGACAGGAAAGCAATTCCATTCTGCAAAAATACTCAGTTTCCTGATTCTAGTTTATTCTGTGAAACATTATCCATTTTGACAGGAAACGTTTGAGTAACAAACAAAACCAAAACAACATTACTTCAAGGAAAGGCAATTAATTAGTTCTGAGTAAAAAGAGCATGTATGTCTTCCAGAGCTCCTATTCTATCTATTTTTCTTAGGAAAATACACCTCAATTAGAATAGTCAAATTCTACATTGAGGTAAAATGTTATGGACTAACTGTTAAAACTGACACAGAAAACAAAGCTTTACTTTTGCATTTTCCCTAATTTTCGCACATTTTAGCATTTCCTTCCATCTGTCTTGTCACTTTAACTAGATGAAAATTCTATTTCTGTTACATTTTTGCTAATTACACCTACTGCTGCCATGATGCATTAGTAAATACTAGCAGTAGTACTGCAAAGGGCTTAGCACTACAGTCTAAAGTTACTCAGAAGAAGGTTTTTGCATTTGTGTACAGGTATTTAAGACTCTCATACTCAAACACAATGTTAAAAAGACGAACGTTAGGTACAGTGAGGTATGGAACATTCCATTTCTAAAGCAATTGAGAATAAAAATACTCTTTCTGCCAACCTTCAAAAAGTTATCAAAAGCATAACGTATCGGAGAGCAGTAATTGTATCTGATGCTCCAAAGGTCTCTAAAAGAGTACAAAAAAAGAAACTACACCTTAGTTTTTAAAAACCTTCAGACTACAAATGTCATCTTTATAGCTTGTCTCATATTATGGGACAAAAAAAAATCTGGCTGCACATGCCCTGAATACTATATCCACTTCCCTTCATCTAGCAAACTCAACACCAACCGTTCCTGCTTTGAACAGCACACCAGGCCTCCGGGACTCAGCAAAATTGTAGGTGCATTATCCTATGGATACGTGCATCTAACTGGATATTTGAAAAAAATCTGATGACTGAACTAAAATGAACATACAGCACATTCTAATTTAGATTAAAATAAGGTAATACAAGGATCTACTGTAGACTATTTTGAGGCCATTCAGGAGGAAAAGGGAGGAAAGAGTTGTACAGTGATGCTAATTTCAAGGCAAATTTCCAAAATAGTTCTGCAGAAACACTTGTACAAGTAGGTGGCTCTTTACTCAACTATTTAAGTTCTGTGGCCATACACTTCACCCTGATACTATATATTGAAGTTAAGGACCTGCAGCACATCTGTATAGTGCCAGGCAGTTCAGTTTTGCATATAAACTTGTATCCTGACTGCCTTTTTTGCTGGACTTGAAACAGAACAGAACTATTAAAAGACTCAACTTTTCCACTACATTTGAATTAGTGACATTTTGGTGTTACATCCATGATCATAGGTGAGAGGGAAACATAGTATTTAATATTGTCTTATGGGTTTAACAGGATATTTTAAGACGTTTCCTCACAATGAATTATTTAACAAATAAAAAAATACCTTCTGAATAGATGGAAAGGAGGACGATAAAAAAGGCAATTCTGTGGCTGCAACAAAAGGCAATTTTGGCTGCAACAAATAGGTTTAACAAAAAATAATGAGAAAATGGAATTTCTGACTTGAGAAAATTTGAAGTCATTAATGTGAGAATCAAACTAGCATTGCTAGTTCTAGGTTATGTAAACAAAGACAATCAATTTAAGGAATAAGGACTCTCCACCTATCTACTTTGGTTTGAGGAGCCTGAACACACTGTGCATGTGTCAAGGAAAAATGGCCTTCTATTCCATTTTATTGATTTTAAGTTAATTTTGCTGCAAGAACATTGGGCTGTTCCTCCCAGGAAAAAGCAGTTCTACTAAAACATAACTATTGTTACAGTGTAGGAAGAATTAATACTGCCTAAATGTAGTCACTGAATTTTGGGCATACACTATGGGGAAAAAGTGCCCAGCTGAGGGACCTTGACCTGCCTGTGGAAGGAGTGTACGACTGCTTGTCTAGGGAGAGGGTGCACCCATCTGAAATAAATCAGATGTCTGAAATGAAATGAGACACGGTAACACTGAATCATTTTGGCTGGGAGGAGTCTTGGGAGGTCACTAACCCACCTCCTGCTCAAAGCAGGGTCAAAACTGATCTTGGACCAGCAGGTCTTGAATCCCTCCAAGGGCAGAGACTCCACAGCTCTCTGGGCAACTCTCCATCTCCCTAGTTAGAAATCAATATCCTATAAAATAGAAAATGCTGGGTTTATTAACAAAAAGCTCTTTTGGTCATGAGCAGTCATATAATTCATGTTAATTACTGCCCTAATGTCTGCATGTTCCATTTCAGCAGTATTTTGCTGTAGTCTTGATGGTTTCAGGGCATAAATGTAACAACGTTTCTAGGCAAAGGGGTCATCTTTTATTAAAGGTACCTGTTTATCTGGAAAATTAAAGCCAAGCTTCTGGATGGACTGCATACCAATACACCACTTACTCCAGAGGAAAACTGTTTTTAAGGCACATAACCTTCACACAGTTTCCTACAGGGTTTTAACTCCCCCCTCCTTTGTCCTAGATGACGAATATTTTCATAATGCTCTCTCCCTTTCTTGATTAACATCTCCTGTACTCCTGGGATGCCACTAACCTTTTCTTCAAAGATGGTCTACTTGATACATACCTAATCAAACTCTAAGCAGCTATTCTGTATTTATCTTAGGAAGTTGCTGTTTCATTTTCAGATTTGAAAAAAGACTTATATGCTTGAAAGCTTATTTGATTTTTCCAGCTGTACCACTTAAGTAACAGTATCCATAC
The DNA here is from genome assembly GCA_907165065.1 of Caprimulgus europaeus. The sequence goes on from OU015525.1 coordinate 69,936,877, forward strand.
CTATAAACCTTGTCTAATTTATGCAGAAACTATCATAGGCATGCCAGCCTTTCTGCCCTTCTCATTCTTGCACTAACTCGGAAAAGCATTAATCTGAGGAAGCAGTAAATAAGGCTGTCGTGATAAGCACATTGCATCCTGATGAACACAGGGCTAAGCAGTGCTACAAGCACGCCAACACTGTAAGAGCAGAAAAGTAAAAAACCTAACTAGCTTAAAACTGTGTAGAAAGTTTCACCTCTAGGCCTGTGGATGTTTGCAAAACGAGGTATATTTTTAAATTATGTCAGATTTTATGTAATTCACATATTAGGCAGGTTATGCATGGAAGCACACAAAGCGTGGCATTTTGTCTGTTTAATGAAAATTAAGGACAGCATATAACAAATTATTTTTCTCTGTTTAATAAATTATAAAAGAACAGATATGATACTAGATGTCACTCTTCATGTGGTAAATCCTGGCAATGGCCTGCAATACTTCACAGAAGAATTTTTCTTTTCATTCCCCAAAATGCTCCTTATCCACAGCAGGGTCTTATAATCAGCAAGGACAATTTTTTTTCCTGAGTCAGCCAGCACTTACGTCCTGGGGCAGGATGACTACAAACCATGTAACTACAGATATTCACCCCTCCCAGAATGATGGGCTGTACGGTTTAATTACAGATTACTCACAAAATATTTTCCTTCTATCCATTTTGAATTTGTTTCTTGAATTGAGAGTGATGCATTTTTATTACAACATAAATGCATGTTATTAGGTGGCATGACTACATAGCTTTTTGGCTAGACTTTTGAAAGGAAAAAGATTTCTGATCCCTGTTTGGACAACTGTGTATTTTCATTAAAATTATCATTAGATAAAACATGTAACAGAAACAAATACCTAAAATACATAAGCAGAGCATTCTGGAAGCTGTGTTCAATACCAGCCTATGGAGTTGTTCTCTTTGGAACAGACAGAGCCTCCATCCATGGCTGTAGATGGGGAGCATTTCCATGCTCCTCTCCCACCACACCAGACTGGCTTCCAGCCTGGTGATTAAATGTGTGTGGGGAAAAAGAGGGTCTGAATCCCCTCTGGCAGTGGCAGGAACAGGACTAACTTCAAGGGGAGGACACAGCAACCTCTTGTAAGGACACGTGATATAAAAGCAAGTATCAGTGCCGTAAGTGTGACTCCTGTTCTACTTTTGAAAGAAAGGATTTAATACCTGCTTTCAGAAAGGCAGATTTTCAAGGTTCTGAATCCCAAGTGGAAAGAGTTGCCTATATCTTCAGGGAGAAGCAGAATTAGGACTAGTCCTTAGTATTTCCTGCTAGCTTATTTTGGTGGCATCTCACAGAGCTTGCAGGAGTTTGTAGAATCAGTTGTAAGGTACTTGGGGACTGACAGACAAGCAGTATGACAGCTGAAGCTGTTAGTCTCCAGGTCTTCCCACAGGCAGGGACACTGGATCTACTAATGAATCAGATCTTGAACTGCTTCAGTTTTCATTTAGTTTGTTACAGTAAACTAATGAAACCTGCAGTTAAAGAGTATCTAAGCTCATGAAATAGCCAGCTTGTAGTGGAAAAGTGGTTTTCCTTGCCATGTGGTCCTGTTTCTTCCTTGTGCTACCCCCAACACCTGTTAGACCTCCCTGTGAATCAGTCCAGTTGACCAGTGCAGGAGGAGACAATGCAGCTTCCAGGGAGAGGGGCAAGTTTTGGTAAGTTACTCCTCTGCCTGATGCCCTCTATCAGTGGCTGAGCAGGTCTGGTGAGTACCAAAGCTGCCTGGTGACACAAGCAGCAGGAGTGTGCAGCCCAGACTTGTGGAGGTGGTAAGACTGAAGAAGATAGGAGGAGACTGGGGCTCTCGTTTTTGATCATGAGAAGCTAACAGATTGCCTAAGTGTGCTTCGTGAAGCCGCGGGTGTGCTTTGCAGAGAGACAAGACATGCTGTTCATGGGTATGAATCCTGCTGCGAGGGCCAGGTGTATCTCACAACACTGAGTGTCACAGTTTTTGTGGCTCTCTGCAGGTCTAAAGAAATAGCCAATGTCTCCAGTCTGTTTTCTTGGACTGCTTAAAAAATGTGTTCAAAATTCTCCCAGGCTACCAAATTAGTACTTCTATTAGCCTTTCTAATCCATAATTAATACATTTATATAACTACTAATGCGTTACTAAAGCAAGAACTTACCCAAGTTATTACCTAACGAACACAAGCATTACACTTTACAAAAACGTGAAAAACAGTCTGGCACATCTTCAAATCTGCAATATCTAGACAGTTAAGTTATTCCAAGTTTTCCTTTGTTAATCTGAAGCTTTTGATGAGTTAAATGGATTCTGAGATAACTTTTTAAGAGTGTTTTAAATTGCTCTCTTTCAAAAAATAACCCATCCTATTTTATCTCCTTATGACAGAAGCAGTGAACCATCTTTATTATGTCTCCTCAGTTTCCTGCATGTTTATTATGAATCCTGAAATTAAGTATGATCATAGTTAGACTCTCCATCTTCTGTTAGCTAAAAGAAAAATTAAAATGCTGTACTAGGATAAGGGGAGAAGGGTGAAAAAACCACACCACCAGCATACTGATGCCCATAGTAAAAGTCAATACACATATGCTTTTGCCTTTCCACAACACAGCACATCTGTGTTTACTCTAAATCTAAAATCTAATCACATTTGGTTGGGGGATTGGTAATTCTCTGAGACTGGCATAGACTGGTTTAGAAATTCACATACTTTTATGATTACAGATCATCTAAAGCCTTCAATATGTGATAAATGTCAAGCAAAGTCAATTCTTGGATCCCAGTTTTGACAGTTTCCCGTTTAATCTAGATTGCTCTACAAAAGCAATTCCTTTTTTTTAATAAAGCTGAACTTGAAACATACATAGCTTTTGCCAGTTTTCCCAACAAGATCTACTAATTCTCTTTTAATTATAATTTTTCCTCATCAAGGACTGGAGAGATTCTGGTTCTTTTAACAGATTTTACTTCAAATGTGCAACTGACAAAAACTGGTACCTCAGGATGATCCTGGCTCTCATTAGTGAACTGCCTGAAAATAAGCTTTGTCTTAGGAGGAGTACAAAAACTCCATGGAAAAAGAGATGCTTAATATTTCAGCTGTTCACTCTCTGCATTGTTGCAGAGAGTATCTTTGTGTTTGAAAGGATTAGGAGATGTAAGTGGTGAGTCTCTTGAGTGCTTCATACAGAGAACTGCAGATCTGGGAGATTTTCGGTGCTCTGTGTTCTGCTGACATGCAGCGTGGTGCCAGAGTACGTATGCTACCTGCCTGTGGGACAGCTATCCCATTTAAACACTACCTGCTCAAACTCTCGTTAGAACACGGCAATTTGTTTTAAACTGGCTGGGTTAGTTTTGTAAGAGCCAAGACTCTTGGGTTGTGAGTAAGTGTGCAAGTGGCTGAACTTGAAGAGCTCATCTCAGCAGTTTTTATCGGTAACCAGCAATCGACTGCACCGCATCACGGTATCTCTATCCAATGGAAGTGTCATTTAAATCAATTTAATTAGGTTTGAGTTAACATCCCCTGGGAGCACATTACATCTTTTAAAGATATTGTTCCAGGCAAGCAGTATTTTCAGATTGGCACTGCTTCCTTGGTTAAATTCATATATTTCCAGTTACTGTCATAACCTTAAGGGCTGAGAGATAGTTTAAAAAAGAAAAAAAAAAAAAAAGAGTGTAATCTAAAGCATAAGGACATGGCAGCTTTTTATAAACTGGCAAATACATCTGTACGTGCATCTCCCTACTATCATGCGTATCAGGGTCCTGCTGTGTCTTTCAGGGCAGGATGATTGGTAGAAATGAAATTTGCTTATTAAATTACCAACTACAAAGGAAAAATCATGCTTTTTTGTTACAGAAGGTCTTACATAGAATAGTGTCATAATAATTAAAAGGAAGTTTAGTGTTATGCTGATTGGAATAAGTCTGTAAACAAGGTCTGAATTTGTAAGTAGGTAATTTTTAATTTCAGCTCAGGAAGTTCTTACACTGTGATGTACTAGAGGAGGCACTTGTCCCAGAACATGGTAAGAGCAGCAGTTCAGCTCAGCAGTTGTAGTGGTACTCGCCCATTCTGTCATTAAACTCATTCTCCCTAACCTCATTTTTCAGGAAATTACAGTCAGATCAAATGGACTCTTTAAAACAAAGTTATTTTAAAATTGATTTAATGGTTCCCTACTTACAGTGATAGGCTTGGTAAAAAGCAAAACAGGAGAACCGATTAAATTTACTGATGGTTTACAGTCCAGTTCCATGCTATTTCTGTACTAGGGTAAGCTCTCTCTCTTTAGTGGACAGATTCTGAATACCTAATAGTACACATGTTAATAAGTATATATTTAAGTATTCTTGTTGAACATAAAGCCATCAGAAAGCTAATCTAATGATCTTCAGATTACGATGTAAAATGTCATCGTTCAGTTGCATTTAAAATAAAAATGGAGCTCTAAGCATACCTTAGAGTTGCTCCTTTTATTTTTATGTTGTGCATGAGAGGAGGTTATTGAAAAGGACAATAACTTTAAACCATTTGGACTTTTGTATTTTCTAATGTTGTTGTATAGCTTCTGTTTTAGAGGATAGAACAAGAAATACAGAAAGTGTTAAGTATACATATGAGAGCTAGTTGCATAAAATAAAGGTTGCCAGTAGCACCACTGCAATATTCACAATTAGAGATAAAAATCAATACATTTAATAATTTAATTCTTAAATACCATTGCAGAAGAGCAAGCTCAGTGTTTATTTTCTAAATAGTACCAAGACCTGCTGCTGTTACAGTGATGGAGAAGAAGGAAGCAAAAAGCATTCTCTCTGTATTTCTGTAGTTTACAAGGTAGTTTACATCAATTAAAAATGTAAGATGAACCATGATGCAATTCTCAAAGTAAACACTATATTTCGTCATGCGTGTCTGAAGTTATTTCACAAATAATGTAAGCAAATATGCATTTACCATAATATTTAGCATATTTCCTCTCTTTAATAGCCCTCTGACAAAATCAGACGCTATATTTTTTTTCTCCAAATCATTCTCTTATCTCACTGCAAATTCTGTTTTTTAAGCTTGCTAGCTGTCATAGGCAAGCATGTTCTTTCATCAATTACATCTCGATGTAGAATATACTGTTTTAAAAGCTTCCTGTTGCTGTATATTCTATAACAATAATGCTGTGAATATTAAGGTAGAGGAACTGGTGGCATTTTCAGATCAGTGTCAAAGATTCCATCCCACATTAAGTGACAGTAATTAAAAAGACAGGAGACCTAGAGACAAGTCTGCACAAGAGCAAGCAATAGAGCTGAACCAGCCCAGCAGCTACGGGGAACCACTGGGCAAGGGCATCGAACTGAGCAGCACTACGTAAGCCCCTGAACAGCACTGGTTTTGACACATGGATGTTACCTTTAATATACACAACAATCCTTAACATTAAAAATCTTCCACTGCAGCAAAGACTGAGGTATTTTTCAGTGGCACAACTGCATGCAAGGAGTAACTGTGTAAGGCTAATGAAAGTGATGTAATCAATTTGCAATCAGGCTTTCCTGTAGACTCACTTCTAATTTAACATTTGGTAAATACAGGCATTATATCCAAAAAGCATATGTCTCCTTCTGTAGACATGACTGACAAGCTCTATGTGCAATGTGCTTCCAAAACAAACATGACTCAATACCTTTGGGTCAGTAACTCATACAAACGATGAAGAATGTTTTTTGGTAATGTTCCTAAAGTGTATCCTAGAAAAAGTAGCAACTCGTAAGTCAGAGGAACATAATCAAAACGGGGTTTATAAAAATCTGTATGCTGTCTGATAATCGTGCCTTCTTGTAGGAAACACATAGTTACTTATACTAGTTGATTACATTGCTATATTTAAGCAAATGTGTGATATATAAAAAATAAACACATTTTTGAAATCTACAGTTTCACCAGACCAGCGTGTCTTTCAGCGAGAGCACCGTGATAGCTACTTGTGACATAAAGCACGTGAAAGAAAAACAAACTATGTGATTTGTGGAACTTACAAAAGCCCCTTTTTGTTTAATTTCACAGTGATGGAATCACAGATGTGGGTAAATCCACAGCTGGCACAATGTGAAGTGTATTTTCATAAAGACCAGGCACAGGGTTCTCAGCAGAAGTCACTAGTTAATAGAAGGGGGAGCTCCTAGATCCTAAGTTGACCCCTGCAGGTAGTTAAAGGCTTCTCAATAGGGATTCTCTTCCCTATAGTTTGTTAGGTAACCAAGGAAATAACTCACTGTGTCTCTCTCTGTTCTACAATGTCAGTCTACTTAAAATAGAAACCATTCCGTGGCCAGCCAGGGCACAGTATATTTGGCTTCTGAAAGGCTGAAAATGGGCTGTAACAGACTGTTAAAAATATCCAAGAGGTTAATTAGGAAAGGGAACAGTCAGAGGAGTAACAAGTGTTATCTCCAAACCTGTGCTGGAAGTGGTGTGTACTAAAGATGTATGCCTACCACACTTCCAGATTAAGAATGTTATTTGTTTGGGGTGGAAAAAAATAAAAAGCAAATAAAAATCCCACAATGACTCGATACTTGGTATATAATGGATTCAGAAAAAGTATTTAAAATTCATGGATTACCTAGTCTCTGACTGGCTGAGCCACTTAAAGACTGGATAAATTATAAAGGAGAGTATTAAGCGCTTGTTGACTGGCTACATTCTGAATAGGTCAGCAGACTAGAATTACTGACTGTTTCATTGTGTCACAGCTTTCCTTATCCAGAAACAGTACATTACTCAGCAATTAAATAAGGACTTTATAAGAACTTCTGGAGATTAAGATTAAACAATAAGAAGAAAGTGTCCAATGATGAAAGTTTCTAACTCGAAAAATGCAAAGCCTCCATTTCATTTCTGTTGTGAACTGGCTCGCTCCAGAGCTAGTCAGCAACATTGAATGTCGTTGCTAGAAGATCAACGAGGTGTTTCTTGTCCCATTCCTGAGGTTACACATTTTCTGAGACTATTTTTTTTCTTTTCCTTATGGGATTGATCTGCACTGCTGAAGTCAGTGAATGCATATGCTGACTTGGACATAACGTTGAGAAATTACTCCTTTCTGCACTGAAATCACTTGTGAGAAGAATTGCAAAAACTGTTTACCACACACTATCAAAACCCCGTTTGAGTAAGAAATCATGGATCGTCTCATAATACTGGATGCTGTCCACAGGCTCAAGTTTAGTGTGAACTTCAGAAAACAGTGTTAGCAGCTGAAGGGTTTGGGCAAGTTTTTTAAATATAAAAGATGTTATACGCATTTAAATTACATGTAAGTATATTATGTTTTGTCTGTGTATACACTCACACACACTGCGCAGTCCTCTCCATGTTGGAAATCCAGACTGTTATCTCTAGCAGACCTTGAAAAAGTTGTCAAACCTGAACAATTTTTCACAGTTGTGGTGCAGTTTGTTAGCTACGTTAAGCCCTACGGTTCACACTCCCTCTCCTCAGGATAAACCCACCAGAAAAGGAAAAGAAACTATGTAAATGCCACAGGCAAAATGTGTTACAAGAGCATCATTCAGAATAAGGAAGGTTTATGTCTGTGCTCTGGTGTGTGCACAATGGCTTTCAATTGTCTAGAGAGAAGATCTGCTGAAAAATGCAGAAATGTTCCCCTGATCTGATGGCTCATGTGAAAATAAGCAACCAAACTGGCAGTAGTGCATACTTTGTAGCTATGCTACTGTTATAGTTCATGAAATATTACTGAGAATAATCATTTCTGGAGGGGGAAAAAAAAGAGATAATCATTCTTCTAACCCTTTTTTGACCACTTTAGCCACTGAAATCTTTCTGAATGAAGTAATCCAAGATATACTGCATCTAAAGTCTATACAGATGTCATCTATGCACTGACTGTGAAACTCTTCTGGGGCTCAGTTTTGGAGCACAAGATGCTACCTCATGATCAAAGGGCAGATGTTATCAGCTGGGGGTTGGTCTGTGGAGCTGCATGGTGGTGTCACACGATGCAGAAACAAGAGGCTGCACTACCCGCTGTGACTGGGGTAGAAGGTTAGGAGAAACGTTAATACCCCTTGCCCCTCCCCTGACACCGTTCCCCAAAACTCAGGCTCTCAGGTGACATTTTAATTTCACATTAACTCTCAGGTCCACTTAGCTCAACTGAGAGGTGGCCATAATACAAAACGGTATTTGAGCAGCACACAGCAGAACTATCAGCTGTTACACTGTGCTCGTTCGAGCACTAGTCCCTCCTCTGTGCCAGATCAACTACCTCAAACTGAAATCGCCGTCACGCACAAGCCCGGGTTTGTACACGCAGGTGCGCGTACAGGACGTGGGTATGGCACAAGGTCAGATACAAAGCAAGCTCCTGAGGGCAACCATGGAGAAACTGAACAACTGCAAGTCAGCTCGGTCAGAAAGCGCCAGCGCATACAGCGCTGACAGGGAAGTGACCAAAGCACAGCTGAAACCAAACCGCGGCCCAGTTTTCCTTCTTGGTTACACACCCGACCGGGAAAGGCGTGAGCACACACTGCCGGTCTAGCTGTGCGCACGGAGGGAACGAATGAAGGGGCCTGAAACCCGGCATTCAAACGCCCGGGGCCGCGGCAGCCTCCAGCCCGGCCGGGGGCGGGGGAAGGCGGGCGCGGGGCGGCATCGGGCCCCGGGGCCGCCGGGGGAGGTGCCTCACGCCACGCCCCGCCCCGCGCGCGCCCCAACGGCCTCCTCCAGGAACACGCGCGCTCCTCGTGTGAGCATGCGCACAGGGGAAGGGAGGCGCAGGTCCGCGCCGCGCATGCGCGCTGCCCACCGCGCGCCCATTACCTGCGAGGAGGCCGGTGCTGTCGCTTTCTTTTTCTTGGCGGGACCGGTGCCGGTGCCCGGGCTCGCCGGGCGCTTCTTACTACGGGCTGGGACTCCGGCGGGAGAAGAGGCCGCCGCGGGTGTCAGACTCGCCATGCCTCCCCGCTCTCAGTCCCTCCGCGCCCGTGCTGAGCGCGTCGGCGGGGGCGAGCCCCTCCCCCTCCCTGGGCGCGGGAGAGCCCCGCGCACGCGCAGGGGCGATGCGAGCGCTGGCCGGTGGCGGCGCGGCGGGCATGCGCAGTAGCAGCGGCGCGAGCCGCCCCCCGGCCGGTGTGTGCCGAGGGACGGGGCGCCGGCGGCGTTTTGGCCTCGGCGGGCGGAGAGTTCCTCCGCGGGTGTGCGGGCCCCGTGCCCCAGCAGCTGGGGCGGAGCTCGTATGAAGCAGCCTGCCCCCTCATTGCTTCCCCCTGCGGTAGCCCAGGCCCCTTCTCGGAGGTCTGGCTGTGGCGACAGAGCCGGGGCCGCCCCGGGAGGGTTTCGCCGGCGCTCGGCCTGGCGCCCGTGTGCGTGGGAGGTGACAAGATGTGTCAGGCGTTGGGTGTGCTGACTGTAGGCGGTAGAACGTGTGCAGGGCTGGAAAGGTGTTGTTGCGAGTCCCGAATATCAGAGAGGCTTTTGAGCGTTGCAGTGTGCAGTCGTTTGAAAAGCACAAAATAAAGAGGTGTTCGCGAGCCCACCCGGCACGAGCCATAGGGTGGTGAAGGACCTAGGCCATGCACACCATGAGCGCTGGAGGACAGTGCTGTGTTTGCAGGCAGTTACTGGCTTAAGCCTGCCCAAAGTCAGATAAGAAAGTTTATGCGAAATGCTTTCAGGCCCTGAGAAGGATCTGTGAGTTTCACATGTGTCAGCTTTTTCCAGTTGCCTTGATAAAACATGCAGCTGGTTTTAATTGCTCCCTTCAGCTCTAAGGGCATGAGCTGCAAGAAGCCTACTGACAAGTGTTCTGTGTGATCATCTACACTTAAACTGTATAATGTTTTTAAATGCAAGTTGCAGGTAATTACAGTTGACATTAAAGATTTAAAAATATAACTGCAGATAGCTGATAGTGAATGTCTTTCTGAGTAATTCATACTGTTACAGATGTGGCTGCTTCCACCCTGTTTTCACATGGTTAGTGACCTGGTCCAGCAATTTTACATGTTGGAGTTTGGAGTAATTTTGCACTGACCCAGTGTATCAGAATAGATTTGTGGTGATTTGAACTGTGCTTCAAAGTGTTTTTACAGTTTTCTTTCTGTCTGTATTGCTTCATACCCTATCCCAGAGAAATGGTTGGTGGCAATACAAGGTTGCAGTTCTCAGTCCACTTGATGGCTGATAAAACTGTTTTTAGCTTCTTTGTGCTTGCTTCTTAATGCACCTGCATTCAACATACTGATCAACTTAATGTTTGTTTTTGCTACCTCTATGCAGTGCCTAACTAGTAGGTTTCTAACTGCAGCTGTATGAGATCTTGCCCCAGTGCATGCCTTGTGGGGAGGCAGAGGTCCAAGAAGTTGATATTAAGGTATAAAAATTAGGCCACGTTTATAGGCAGTGCTGTAATGAGGACTGAGCTTGGTCACAGTAGGGGTGCCAGGCAGTGCTGTGTAAAACAAAAGCTTTGAAGGTGGCTGAAAGAGAGGTGAAGACAAAAGCCTGGATTTCCAGGCTGTGTTCCAGGCACATGTGTGTGTAGCAGGAAAGCAGGACAAGTTTGCTTTCCAGGGGCATAAGGCAAGGCCTTCTGCAAACATCCAAGCCCCATCTTCTTCCCAACTGTAGTTGCTTCTTTCTGTCTGAGCATGCAAGCTGCCAGCAGCACTGCAAAGCCAACTGGTAAATACAATTGCTTTTGCCCTTAGTGGTTGTTTTAGGCTGACGTGTGCTCTGCAGAATGAGCCTTTGGGCTTCAGATGACGGCTCCTGTCACACGCTCAAGATGGTGACCTGAGTCTGAAATTAGCAGGGGCACTGGGAATTGCAGGGGAGCCGTGTCCCCTGACAAAACCAAATCTGCCTTGCGGTGTGCTCAAAGCATTGATCTTGTCTTAATCAGCCTTTTTTTGTTCCCAGGGCTGGGTCCCATCTCTTTCCCACACACATGCTGTGCGTTCAGCTCCCAGGCATGCTGAATTAAAAAGAAAGCATACCTTACCATAGGAGTGTTTTTACTGAGAGGAGCATCTTTAATGCTGCTGCTGAGTAGATGTTGCTCGTGAATCATGCAGAGAATTAATGTGCTGCATCAGTGAAAGTTTTTAAATAGCACTTAGCCAGGCATTTTCTTATCTGTACCCATTTTTATCAATCAGTTTACTGAAAACAAAATCACAAGGCCCATGTGTATTGCAGCAATATTAAGTACAATGCAATTTTACGGTACCAAATGTTTTTTAATCCCAGAAGGCCTACAATTCATTGGAAAATAGCAATAACTGCAATGTAAAAGGTGAGAGTGTCTGCAGGGGATGAGTAATAGAACTGGGATGTGGGAAGGGCTGTGGAGTTGCAAGGCTGCCCTCTCCCCACTCCTTGGGTGGTTGTCCACACCCAGGCCTGCTGCAAATTAGGAGGTGTTGTTCTGGTGAGTAAGTGCAATAGGTCTCTCGCTCGGTTCCTGTTACACACTGGAGCGGGCAGTTGCTTTGTCATACGGACCAGGGCTTGCCTGAAGAAGTGCAAATTGCGGTTGCTAGTCTGGCCTGGTGTGGCACGGCACTTCCTGCCGGTGGATTTGAACCTGGCTTGAGGTGAACGCCGTTTCCCTCACTAGTACTGCAGGGTCTATTTTTTATATGTTGCCTTGCTAATAAGAAAATTTAATACAGCTCAGCAGTAGCCCTGCATGCCCTTTGATGTGAGCAGTCACCCACCTGCCTGTTAGTAATAGTTTCAGAGAACTGGAAAGGCTCTTTGTACTTTTCTTGGTAATATGTGAGGAAAAAAGCAGGAGTCTCCTGAATTAGGGAAAATCCCAGTCTCCTATCCCAGGTTTGTGAGGTGGGGTTTTGGTTTGGTTATTTAGGGTTTTTTTCCCCACCCTTTGATTGGATGAAAATTGACTACTAATGGTAGTTTTCTCATCATGCAGAGGGGATTACTCCAGTGTGAAGATGTTGAGGCATATGAGGGTCCTGGATGCCTCATGATAGGAAAATTTAAGTTAGGTTTTTTTGTTTGTTTGAGGGTTTTTTGTAATGGAGGAAGAAAGTGGTGAGAGAAAAAGATGTTTGGAAAAGCAGCAGAAGGATCTTTAGCATGAGCGAGGGACGATAAAGCAGAGTAGAGAGAGAAGGGCTCCCTGCAGCCGGGTCTGCTGCCCCTGCAGAGGCTGTGCCCCGGGGCTGTGGGAGGGCTCTGCCGTCCAGGTGGCTCTGCTCTGGCCTGCGAGGTGTGACTTCAGCCACCGGACAGCAGGGACCAGCCGGAAATGGAGGAGGATAGCCTACCATTGTGAACATCAGTATCTGCAAGTGCAGGGACAGCTGATGGAAGAGTTAGGGCAGCGCAGGCTCCGGCAGAGCTGCTCCCTGCCCCAGCCTCAGGAGTGGAGAGTTGTGTCCTCCCTAGCACTCCCTTCCTAGCACTGCTGCTGAGCTGGCCCAGCAGCATGGCTGGCTGCAGTGGGAGGCCCTCCCGCTGCCATGTTCACGCTCTGTGGGAGCAAATGCTTTGGGAGCTTTTGGACCTAATGCATTGGGACTGTCCTGCTCCATCAAAAGGAAAAGGCTGGTCTCTGCAACTGTGAATTTATTCTTTTCCAAGATTTGAAATTAAATCTCTCTCAGTATGTAATTTACATCTCGCCTGGCTGTTTAGCTTTCAAGATTCCTACTATTCTTATTTATGTACTATTCTTATTTCTGTACCACTAGAAAAGTGGGTGGGTTAAAAATAAAATTATCCGTGGCTTCACTTATTGGCCATATTGCAGTTTATAAGTTTATTAGGTATTTAAAATGGTACAATGAGAATATACATAATCCATCTGTATACCAATGAATTAAAGTTAAGGTCTTAAAATTCTTACTTAGCCTCTTTCTGCATTTGTTTTCATACCTACAAAACAGGGATAACTTTTTGCTAGACAGTAGGTTGAACTCAATGTAGGTAGTTGAGAAATATTGCCTAGTAATGGTTACGTAGTAATTTGTGCCATTACAATTTCCTGACACCAGTATCAAACAACTTTTCTGTTAATTTATCAACCTTTAGCAGCATTGCACAGATGTAATTTGTGCTATAATTTGTAAGTTTTTGAGTCTTTAAAAAGACTTAATTTTGTTTTTTGAAAAAAACTTTTTTTTTTCTTTTAGTTGCGTATGTGTCTACTGCATGTTATTTGCATTTTTATAGAGGCTCTGGGAAAAGAAAGAATTGAAGTTCTTCACTGCTTTATCAGGTGAAAAGCAATGGATTCCTGCAGGGTAGCTTATGAGGTCTGGTGGCATTTTGTACATTATTCTTTAAAAGTACTTGGAGGCTTTGATGACTTTTCAGAGCTTGCAGCATGAACTCGTGATTTGCATTTGTTCCCTGCAATTTGCAGCTGCAGGCACTGCACTAGCTTTGTTTAAATATAATGCTGAATGCCTTTAAAATAGGTATTTGAACTTTGGATTAAGGAGACTACTTTTGTAATATTAAAGGCCTTTTTACTGCACACATCAAATATCTAACTTTCAATGCAATCTTCCTGTTAGAAGTTTTGAAAAAGCCATTTCTATATTCTTAGTAACACAAAAAGAGAAGCAGGGTCTTTAGAAATGCCTTTTGTACCATTTTCCTAGTAGTAGTCGTTGTCTTGAAGTTTATTTTAAAATGTGATGAATTTGACACATCAGAAATGAGCAGGAAGAGAAGAGTCAAAGTGCTGTTCTGTTTGCAGTTTAGTTGAACTTTATTTGATTTTTTTGCTACTAACTCAGTAAAGTTATGTTAGCAGCACATTTGCCATTTATCAGTGTTGTTACCTGAAGTGTGGACTTCTGACCAAAAATGGAATGCCTGCTGTGTCTGGTAAGTTTAACCAAAATACTGTGTAGGCAAGAGAAATCTAATCCAAAAGCTGATGTTAAATAGAGATTTCACTACGGTAAAATAGTTCTACACTGGAAAAAAAAATTGTCATGTAGTATTAGACTTTGATTTTAAACATTATTCTGTTTGCGTACACTGTGAAAGGAAGAAGCTGACCATTGTGCAGTTAATAGAACCCTGCATTCTGTATATCCTGGATAATTATTTATTATGCAATATTTAACATATTTACCCACTGTCTCAAAAGATTTATGAATTAATTCATCATATTAGATTTAATCTTATCTTTTTGAAAGTGAAAATGGGTTAAGAATTTCTGTATTTAGTTTGCATTCAGATTCTGATGAATGTTTTCTGTAGTTATTCATGTGAACAAGTTCTTCATTTCCGAAATGCTCAGCTGAGAAAGATAAAAATGTCATGATGCTCATTTGCATAATCTTTAATGCAGTAACCACCTTGAAAACTCTGTGGGTTTGTAGACTGAAAAAAATGTGGATTAGCTGAGTAAGTAATCTGATTTGTGAACATAAGATCTTGGTGGGCTGGCAAATAGTTTGTGAGCACTCTGGAGACTGAGCATGGTCATATAATTAATTTATTAATAATTCTAAATAAACAAATTCACAGAAATAAAAATGTCTCGTTGAATGCATTAACAGAACAGGGGTTGAAGTCACTATATAAACTGTGCACAGATATTAGCTCATGCATCTCTGCTTGTTAGAGCAAGTCTAGTGCTGTAGCACTTTTAATTCTATAGTAATTTTGCATTTGCTTGTAGATTAAAGCTGTGGTATTTTTATTGCAATTAGGATATAAATGTGAGTAAGTTAATATTGCCAGTTGTATCTCTTAAGTGTTAGCAGGCCATCTGTGACTGTTGTCTGCTCTGCTCACTGTTATTTTCTCGACTCAAAAAAATAAAGAACAAAAGATGAAGAGGCAAAGTGCAAACAATGTGTGGCATCAGCTTGATAACATCTTGACTTTGGTGGTTATTTGTCAGTCTCACTTTTTTTATTTTTCCAAATGCAAACTAGGAACTGGGGTGCTAGATAAACCACTCTGGTGGGTGCAGAACTAGTCAGATTGCACCCAGTCTCAGCCAAGGTCTGTCAGAGTCTCTGCTGAGTTGCTACTGTGCAAACCACCCTAACTGAATTTGCAGATGATACCAAGCCAAGAGGAGACCGTAGTTGGAAGATAGAATTAGAATTTAGAGAAGAGGAATTAATTTTTTTTTTATATAGATATATCGGCACAGACAAGCACAAATTCAGACTTTAATTTTACATACAGTGATTTTTAAGAGTCTGGTCAATTGACCCTGGGAAAATTGTAGAGACCATATGAGATGACCAAGAGAAGCAGATTGATACTGTTTAGCATCAGTGTAATTTTTGTCAAATTCCCCCAAACATCATCTATTTTTTGTGAAAAAGTGTTCTACAAGACAGGAAAAAAAATGGAACAACATTAATCATGGACTGGGGTAAAAATGGGTGGATAACAGTTGCAGTAGAAGGCACCAGAGCCTGGGTGACTTATGAGCTGGGTATGAATCAGCGGTATTGCGGTGCCTTGGAGCATACACGTCACGCAGGCAGGAAGCCTGCGAGGCACGCGCTGTAATCCCTTCGCTTGTCAGAGCTTTGGCTAGGTGCAGTTGGAATGCTAAGTCTGGCTTTGGGCGTTACACTCCTGGAATCTCTCCAAATCTTTCCTGTCTTTCTTGAAGAGAATAAGAGGATGCTCTGGGGTCTAGGAAGCATGATCTGTGAAAAGTGATTGAGATTTTTGGGTTACATGCTTGGCATAAGAAGGAGACAGGGGCTGGAGGACATTTGTGCAGAAAAGGAAGAACTGTTCTCCGTGCCTGTTGTAGATGAAGTCAGTTTACTGAGCAGTATAGGCCATTCTTTACACACTAGCCATACTCCAAACATGGGTTTTTTGTACTAGTAATGACCCTACTAGAAGAATCTGTTTCGTTACTTTCTGTGATGCACTCAGGTGAGTAGTAAATAGAGGAACTTTGGTATTTGAGGGGGTTGTTTGTTTGTTTTCCTTTCAATGATTAGTTGACTGCTGGGCTGGGTTTTCTTTCTAGGTTTTGGTAGGTAAGTCCAGGGATGTGAAAGGACACTGGAAGGGGAGAGAGACCATCTCTCTCCATATTTGTAACAATGAAGAAATAAAGGGATTAACTTTATGGAAAGGAAGATTTGGGTTATATTACAAAGAGCATTTTTCAGAGAAGGCCAGCTTTGCACTAGAATAGCTTGCTTTTGAAGGTTTTGAAAAACAGGCTAGACATCTGCCACAAAAGATCATGCACAGCTGATTCTACCAAGAGACAGTAAAGTAGATGACCTCTCAAGAATTTTTCTAGTTCTGTTTTCTGTGATTCTGTCAGTGTCATCGTTATTTGTAAAAGGCGCGTGCTTGCACACAGAGAAGTGAGAGTGTGAGGCTGGCCGTTCAGGGTCAGACTGTTTAACCCAGTACACCACCCTCAGTGGGAGCTGAAAGCAGATGTGTGGGGAAGACTGCACAAACAGGGCAACTACACAGGACGATACTTGTTCTGGAGATGGTTTCTGTGTATTGGTGGACGAGAAGCTCAACATGAGACGGCAATGTGCGCTTGCAGCCCAAAAGGTCAACCGTATGCTGGGCTGCATCAAGAGAAGCGTGGCCAGCAGGTCAAGGGAGGTGATTCTCCCCCTCTACTCTGCTCTGGTAAGGCCCCACCTGGAGTACTGCGTCCAGTTCTGGAGCCCCCAGCACAAGAGAGACATGGACCAGTTAGAACAAGTCCAGGGGAGGCCACGAGGATGATCTGAGGGCTGGAGCACCTCTCCTGTGAGGACAGGCTGAGAGAGTTGGGGCTGTTCAGCCTGGAAAAGAGCAGGTTCTGGGGAGATCTTATAGTGACCTTCCAGTACCTGAAGGGGCTATAAGAAAGGTGGGGAGGGACTTTACAAAGGCAGGTAGTGATAGAAGAAGAGGAAATGGCGTTAAGATGAAAGAGGGCAGGTTTAGATGAGATATAGGAAGAAATTTGTCACTGTGAGAGTGGTCAGGCACTGGAACAGGTTGCCCAAGGAAGTTGTGGATGCCCCCTCCCTGGAAGTGTTCAAGACCAGGCTGGATGAGACTTTGAGCAACCTGATCTAGTGGAAGATGTCCCTGCTCATGGCAGGGCGGTTGGAACTAGGTAATCTTTAAGGTCCCTTCCAAACCTAACCATTCTATGATTCTATGATTTAGTAGATCTAGGCAGATTCCAGTTCTATGAATGTATCCAGTGCCCCTGGGACAAGTCTGAACTGTTGGTGTTCACAGTATCCCGCAACCACAAATTCTTGCAGCTGAATCATATGTGGCCAAACTCAAGTGGAAGAGGAGAGTTTACAGATCATGGAAGGAGGGGCTGGCCACTTGGAAAGAATATAAGGCTGTTGTCAGAGGATGTAGGGAGGCAACTAGGAAAGCGAAGGCCTCCTTAGAATTAGACCTTGGCAGAGAGGTCAAGGAAAAGAGAAAGAGCTTCTTCAAATACATGGCAGATAAAGCCAACGTCAGAGGCAATGTAGGCCCACTGATGAATGTGGTGGGTGCCCTGGTGACAGAAGATACCGAGAAGGCAGAGTTACCAAATGCCTTCTTTGCCTCTGTCTACTCTGCCAGAAGCTGTCTTGAGGAGCTCTGTACCCTGGAAACCCCAGAGGGAGTCAGGACAATGGAGGATTTTGCCTTGGTTGATGAGGACTGGGTCAGGGACCAATTAAGCAATCTGGACATCCATAAATCTATGGGTCCAGATGGGATGCACCCACGGGTGTTGAAGGAGCTGGCTGAAGTCATTGCTAGACCACTCTCCATCATCTTTGCTAAGTCATGGGGAACGGGAGAGGTGCCTGAGGACTGGAGGAAGGCAAATGTCACTGCAGTCTTCAAAAAGGGCAAGAAGGAGGACCCAGGTAACTACAGAGTCAGCCTCACCTCCATCCCTGGGAAGGTGATGGAACAACTTATCCTTGGTACCATCTCAAGGCATATCAAGGATAAGAGGGTCATTAGGGGCAGTCAGCACGGCTTCACCAAGGGGAAGTCGTGCTTGACCAACCTACTAGACTTTTATGAAGACATAACCAGGTGGCTAGATAATGGCAGAGCAGTGGATGTGGTCTGTCTTGATTTCAGTAAAGCATTTGACACGGTCTCCCACAGCATCCTTGCTGCCAAATTGAGGAAGTGTGGTCTGGATGATCAGGTAGTGAGGTGGACTGTGAACTGGCTGGTGGGAAGAAGCCAGAGAGTGGTGGTCAATGGGGCAGAGTCTAGTTGAAGGCCAGTATCTAGTGGAGTCCCTCAAGGGTCGGTACTGGGACCAGTACTATTCAATATATTCATCAATGACCTGGATGAGGGAACAGAGTGCAATGTCAGCAAGTTTGCTGATGACACAAAGCTGGGAGGAGTGGCTGACACACCAGCAGGCTGTGCTGCCATCCAGAGAGACCTGGACAGGCTGGAGACCTGGGCAGGGAAAAACTTGATGAAATATAATAAGGGCAAGTGTAGGGTGCTGCACCTGGGCAGGAACAACCCCAGGTTCCAGTATAGGCTGGGGAATGATCTAGAGAGCAGTGTAGGGGAAAGGGATCTGGGAGTCCTGGTGGACAGCAGGATGGCCATGAGCCAGCACTGTGCCCTTGTGGCCAGGAAGGCCAATGGCATCCTGGGGTGCATTAGAAGGGGTGTAGTCAGTAGGTCAAGAGAGGTTCTTCTTCCCCTCTACTCTGCCCTGGTGAGGCCACATCTGGAATATTGTGCCCAGTTCTGGGCCCCACAGTTCAAGAAGGACAGGGAACTGCTTGAGAGAGTCCAGCACAGAGCCACCAAGATGATTAAGGGAGTGGAGCATCTCCCTTATGAGGAAAGGCTGAGGGAGCTGGGCCTCTTTAGCTTGGAGAAGAGGAGACTGAGGGGTGACCTCACTAGTGTTTATAAATATATGAAGGGTGAGTGTCAGGAGGATGGAGCCAGGCTCTTCACATTAACAGCCAATGATAGGACAAGGGGCAATGGGTGTAAGCTGGAACACAGGAGGTTCCATTTGAACTTGAGAAGAAACTTAACAGTAAGGGTAACAGAGCACTGGAACAGGCTGCCCAGGGAGGTTGTGGAGTCTCCTTCTCTGGAGACATTCAAGACCCGCCTGGATGCCTTCCTGTGTGATCTCACCTAGGTGTCCCTGCTCCAGCGGGGGGATTGGACTAGGTGATCTTTCAGGGTCCCTTCCAATCCCTAGCATTCTGTGATCCTGTGAAGACCCACCTCTTTCTCTTGGTTTTGAACCTGACTCCCTTCTAGCTTCATTTTGTGCTTTTTGGCTCTTGTATTTTGGAGAGACATTAAAGGCTCGCCCTCTCCATTGCCACTACAGACTTTATAGACCTTTACCTTATTCAGTCTTAAACATTTCTGTTTCTAAACTCCAGATTTCTAGCTTACTTAGCTGTTTATTATATGGAAGATGATGCTTGGATTCTCCTTGTTGCTCTGTTTGGAACATTTTCAGCTCTACTGCATATTCTCTGAGATGGAGGGAACAAACTGCACACAGTATTTAAGGTGCAGGCACTCTGTAGGTTGCAAAGGGATGTCTCTTTTTCTATTCTCAGTTCCTTTTCCAATAATTGTTTTTCTTTTTTTGACTGCTGTTGAACACTAAGCTTATGTTTCCATAATCTGTCATGAACTTGAGATCTCTCTTCCTGAGTTATACTGGTCAACTCATTGTATATTTGAAATTTGGACAGAATTTTATTCTCCTGTGTATCTTTTTAGTTTTATCTATATTGAATTTCCTGTGCTGGTTTATTGCCTAATTACAAAGTCACATAAGGTTTCCATGTAGTTCTTCATTATGAACCCTCACCTTCACTACCCTAAATAATGAAGTAGTATCAGCAACTTTTGTCACCTTGCTACACCCCTTTCCTAGCTTGCTTATAAATAGAATAAGGAGCACAAGTCCCAGGACAGATCTCTGTGAGGACTATTCACTTCCCTAACTCTTTTAGGTGATTATATCCTATCTTTTGACAAGTTCTCTATCTGTGCAAGACCCTTCATTATTTTTGGTAGGTGCTCAGGTTCCTTAAGCCTTCTGGAGTCCAGGTAGATTGTATCAACTATTGTGTCCATATACTTGTGGACATCTTCAGAACATATGACAGTAATAGTGAACAATGTGATTGTCTTTGACATGGGAAACTGTTCTTTTCACCGAATACAGATTTGTTGGTTTAATCACAGTATTATGTTCCTAGTTCTGACACATAGACTTGCTGTGCTTTTTAATCTCAGAATACAATGATTTAATTGTGTCTTCATTTTTGGAATACTGGAATTATAAATGGATGCTTTTTACCACTTGAAGATAGGTTTTGATGAACAACTTTGTTAACAGTGTGCTGTTGAGTATGTCATGTTATGCAGTAAAAATTTGCAAGCCATTTGAATCTTTTCAATAGGCATGATTAGTATTTAAACTAGATTTTTTTCAGCACTGTTTAGTGTTGTGTTATTGCTGAGATTATTGACAAAAAAAAAAAAGGTGTGTCAGCCTGTTGTAGTGGGTTTTTTTGTATTTCCTAATTTGTAATTGCAATATGGCTCAGCACACTTGAGTGAGAGGAAGAAGGAAAAGTAGCTTCAAGTCAGGGTTATGCTTTCCTGGTCACGTCCATTGCTTTGAGTTTGGCAAAAGGGCTGAGTTTACTTGCTTGCATTATGTGGATATATTTGGCCCTTTGCAAATTAGGAATTTTGCTAATTAGCTCGTTATATGAGCAAGCTAAGATCTCTGCTCCTTTAATGGAGGCGAGCCCATCATTAAAAATGTAATGCTCGTTTTCATGTAATTAAAAATGGTGCATCTGAGTACTTTTCAAGGTTTGTCCCTTCCCCCAATTCCTTCCTTCCTCCAACACACTTCTGGCATGGGGGTGTGTGGTTTCCTGTAGCAAATATTAAGGGCTGATATGAACAGAAGATATTGTCTTTGTCACCTTTCATCTTTTCTAATTGAAAGCAAATGTTTTCTGCATTATTTTGATTTAAAAAAACCCCTACAAATACCATGTAAATTCTTCTCCTGAAAGGTTCCAAGGAATGTGTCTTTTCCAGCTGAGGATCTGAGAATGCATGTAATTATACCTAATAATTTCACTACTGTCAGATTAGATTGATTTTTAGTCACTTCTGTGCAGATTAGATTCAACTCAGGTGCTCAAAGTGAAAGAAGGTGTATTAATCTGCAGTGACGTCCTGTCTCTCCCAATTAGTGAGTTGTAAGAGATGTTAGATAATGCAGGTTTGGTAGTGTGAAGCATTTTTGTTCTGCCATGGACTTCAGTAAGTTAAGGAGCTTTAGGCCTTCAGAGGCAACCTTCAGCAACTTAAGTGTTTGCCCTATGAAAAGCTAATGGAAATTAAGAGTATTCCTGACAGATTTAAATGCTGGGGACAAATAATGGTGTTTAAACTGAGCTTTTGAGGGAGATTTTTAAAAAAATTGAATATCTGTAATGTAAGCCTGTAGTGTGCACATCTTTGTGCAATCAAAATACGTCTTGCAAAATGTTGATTAGCGTACTGACATTTATAATGTGTGTAAGTTTGCATGTAGGTGTTTATCTAATGCAGCATAGCCTTGTTGTCTGACATGTATGTGTTTCTGTGTAGTGTTGAAGGTCACATGCCTATTTCTTCAAACTGCATGTGCTCAGACCATAATTTTAATTATTTTCAAAGCAGTAGTACATTAGCATTACAGAACTGAACAGTGAAGGACAAAGTACTGAAAAATGAAGTGCAAATGAATGACATTGCAATGTGTGCATGTCTTCTGATTTGGCAGAATTAATGCTGGCAAGGCTTTACTGTAGCTCAAAGTATATGTTTATTGCTTAATTATCTCAGTTACTGAATATGCTCATTGCATAATCTGGGGAAGCAGTAATTGAGTCCATTACTGTATATAAACAATTGCCAATTTATAGTACTTCAGAAAAAAAATCTTGACTGTAAACAGATGTTACAAAATCTAAAATATTGATGCTATCTTACTTTTACCATGATGAAATCTTCAGTGATTTTCCTAGTGTGCGCTCTGCTAATGCTTGTTGAAAATTGTGAATTTTTATTTTTATTTCTTGGACAAAGACGTCTACTCCAATATTAAAATATTTTATTACTTTTCACACTTGCCTTAATTTTTGGATGAGCTGTGCATTTTGTTTGTTTGTTTAATGTTGGTATTAGCTAATGTCAAGAAGCCAGTTCTTTTTAATAAGAAGATTGGCTTTCGATTAAAATAGAGCAATATGAGATGTAATTTTAACTGATGGAGCAATGATAATTTTGTAGGTGTGTAGGCAGTTTTCAATCTCCTACTTAAAAAGATATAATAGGTTTATCCTATTTCAGGAATGTTTGCATAAATCCCAGCTGAGTGTTAAAACAAACGAAAAAGCAAACCTGATAGGAGCTCAATATTAATACCAGAAAGTAGTTTGAATGTCATGGTGAGATGTAAAGGTTTTCCTGCAGATCATAATCCCTTATAATTTTTAAGTTTAATTCCTTATATCTTGCCAGACTGTTAACCCACCTAATCCCAGAGGAGTGGTCAATATCCACTTTCCTGCTTTCATAAAACTCTTCACTGATTGTTTAAAACTGTACCATAGGTCAGAAAGAGGGAGTTTTGCTACATCTGAAACAATCCATTTAAGAAACAGGTTTGGTTGGGTGCTAGGATTTAGTTGGTTTTGGTTATTGTTTTTTGGTTTTGCTTTGTTTTTTCCTTTATTGGTGATTATGAATTATTCAGTGCTTTAAAGTATGTAACTACAAGACCCATCTGGGACACTATAGTCTTGTCTGAATTATTTCTGTCTGGACGAAGCAAGGTCTGGGCTGATTCTTCTTGGAAGCAGAGTAAAACTCTGCATTGCAGGAGCTAGAATTCCTCCAAAAAGAGAAGTTACTTTGTATACTCAAGTAGATTATGTGACTCTAAAATTGGAATTGAGATCGCTAATGTCTTACCAGATTGCAACCTGTATGAAAGATTTTCTTTTAACCACCCCTTTGCTTTGTTAATTTACGTGTTTTTATATCACAACATGTGCTATACAGCAGTGATAGATTGGCTTTTAATGCATATATGAATATAGAGAGATGTTAATATGTATTTATGTAACTAGAAGTCAGTCACACATACAAATATATATATATGCAGATAAAACTTTTATATATGTATACAGAAGTATGTGTGTGTGTGAGTGAACATATTTAAAAAGCACTCCAGAGGGCTCTCCTACTATCATTGAAGTTTTGCCATTGAGTAGAGTAAGTACATGTGTCCTGTTATGCAGAATTATTCTCCCAGTCTCAAGGGGCAATTTTCTATCTTGTGTCTGCAAAATGAAACTGATGTCACAAATGCTTAGCCCAGAAGTGTTCATTTAATCTTGGAAGTAGTGCTACTGAATTTAATCAGCCCTCGGTGAATTCTTTGGGGCTCTTATTTTCCTTTGTGCCTTATTCAGTGGTAAGCACAACCTCCATTAGCTTTTACATTAACATCTACTGTTACTTACAGCAAAATGCTTTTAGGTTTTGGCTTGAAAATTATAATTCAAACACGTAGGCACAAAAACTCTGAGGCAAACGACAACAATTAAGTTAGAATTATTACAAAATTACATTTGAAGAATCTGAGTTGGCTTTGTGAAATTTCAAAAGCTACATTTTTGAGTGCTTCTGCAGGGGTTGTCTGATTTGTCCTGAACTCAAAAAACAGTCTTACGGCCATTGGAATTTTTGAGAGAGAAAGGATTGGAGACCTTGGATAGTAAACACTCCAACCTGCTGAGGAACACTGATAGTCAAGGTAACTCTGACTTCTATGTAGCTGGGAGTAAGTGTAGAAAGCCACAGGTTTTGTTAACGCCGATGCTGACAGCCAAAGGTGTCCGACTGTTCTCCATCGGGGTCCTCTGAAATCCATTCCAGTCAGCAGCGTTCTTCCAACTGACTGCACTGGCTCTGGATGAGCCTTCTCTTCTGCATGCTTCCCACACCACATGCCTAAAATAAGCTTCCTGCAGGCTGGATTTGCTCAGTAGAATTGATGTGGTCTGACTGTATATTTATTAATAAGCCACATGTAAAGCACAAGCTCATTTTAGATAATTGACTTTCTTTTTTTTTTTTCTTCTTCCTGGGTGGTTTCAATCTAGTTTCAGAGCAGAGGACAATTCAACCTTGCCAGCAGAGAATTTCTAAACTTTGTAAGCTTTTTCATTTAGATAGGACAGGATTTCTATTCTGCTGGTGTGAAACAATGTCCCACACTGGCTAGAGCTCAGTATCAGGCTTACCCTGCATGACCATATTCCTTTAACAGCATGCTTTGAAAGAATTCATGGCAACCGGTGCATGGTTTTTTAGGTATTTTTATCTTAAGGGTTACTCTGCTAGCATCTGTTTATTTCCTCTTTTGAGAAGAGAGAGAGGTAGGAAATGGGAGGAAGAGGGAGCCATAATAAATACTAATGTAGGCAATAAAACCAAATAGTCTATCATTGCTATGAGAAAATTAGGTGAGATGAGTTGATTTGTGTATTGGTTTCCACTTTAAAGCTATGTTTGAAAGGCACATTTTCTACTGCATTGGTTTTCATGTTAAAAAATGGTATTCTGGCTCAGCAGTGCTGTCAAGAAGTACAATATGTCCCACCTCATTAAGTACCATCTTTTTCCTCTCCATCTGTCTAGAGCAGCAGGAAAACTATTTTCAAATAGAAAAATAATGTTTTGTACATTTCCTTTCTTCACCTCTGTATCTGTATTCATCTAAAGATTCAATCACATTTCCAGGTTAGTGCCTCTAGAACAACAATCTTGGTAAAGGCACCATGCAGAACATCAGGGCCTGTTGTTTGGGACGTAGCAAAGTGAGCAACTATGAGAGCCCAAACAAACAAAAAAATACATTGGGCATATGAGGGAAGAAGAATCTGCCTATTTAATAAACTATGGTTGATTGCCAACGTAGCTAGAAGAAATTTAGAAAG
This sequence comes from Caprimulgus europaeus, assembly GCA_907165065.1. The sequence continues at coordinate 69,961,999 of OU015525.1, forward strand.
GGAGGTATTTTTTCCTCTGAATACGTGACCAAGAGGTTCATCACTATTGTGTTAGAAGGGCAGCACTTCATGCCTAAAAAGCGTGATCTATATGGAAGTAAATAACTGTGCCATACACAAGAGAAGTGCCCTGGAGGTTATTTGATTAATTAGACAGTGCTGTTCAGATTAAGGGCCTCATCCACCGTAACAAAAGTGCAACTTTGACAACAAAGCAACTTGCCACTTGCTTCACTGAGTAGACAGTAGCAAACTGCAAATGGTGGCTTTACTGTTAGAGCTAAGAGAAAAACAACTCTAAAAGCCAGGAAGAAAAGGCAACAGCAAAACAACAAAACATTGCAGGTAATTGCTTTCATCACTGTACAGCTTTTGGGAATTCCAGCATTCTTCAGTTTAAAGGGATTTTCCTGATGGAACTCTTATCAATGCTGTCTCCTTTTCTTTACAGCAGCTGCTCAGAGGTCCTGCAAGAAATAAATTTTAAGCCTGTATTGTCTTTCTGAAGAATACTCCCAAAGACTGAATGAGGGACTCTGATCAAACCTTTTGCTTTCAGAGGCCTCAGATCATACTGATACTGTTCAACTAGTTGGAGTAGTGATACTGAATGAATAAAATAGTGTTAGCTTCAAAAGGTCACTCCTCTGCAAAGTCAGAGAGAGTGGCTATGGGCAGAAGTTGGCTGCACACGAGGATAAAGTTCCACATGAAAGGCTGGGTAGAAAATTGTATTTTGCAGCTGAGGTAATACCAGAGGATGTGCAACTGTGTGAATAAGTATTGTTTGCAATACAAAAAGCCGGTTTTAAGAAGTAAATAAATACAGGTTTAGAAAAAAGCAAATAAACTAGCATAATTTATTCCCTGAATTCTAAAATATTTACATCTTTAGTTCTGTTGTAGACACAAAAGGTAAGAGACCTCAGTGTGTAACAAAAGAAATAAGCATGCAAATCAATTGCAGACAACAGACATCAGTTACCAATTTGCCACTAGATGATGTTTAACAATCTGAGAGTAATGAAAGGAATTTTCAGGGAGAATAATTTACTGTGTTCTGGGCTATGCATATGCTAAGGATGATGTCATACCCTGAAAGAATAACTGTGCAGACCATAAATAGTCTTTCAGCTAGAGAGTTTTAACACTTACTTTGCAAGACAGGAGTGTGCCTTTGAAGAAATCACTTTCCTCTTTATCCAAAGAAGGATATTTCAAATCATAAAGCAAGTTTTACTGTTAGAACTGTGCTGTAGTGAAAAGGGGGACGTGTGTAACTAAATAGGAGTGTGGCTTAATAATGAAGCTCAGGAATGTGAGAGGAGGTAAGACCTTGCATCCTTTTGGCACTATGTCAGTGACTTGCTTTGCAACCTCAGTCAAGACCCTAGTTTGCCTCTCAAGAAGCAGGGGTAAACCTTGCTTGCATTACAGGGTCACATGAAGTTTAGTTAGGATTCGGTGGGGCATCTCCTGGCCTTGGTATAAGTGTAACATTTGTCTAACAAGAATGGGACTGAGACAGTTGCACCAGCAAAAGCTGTGAGAACCTCATGTAAAAAATGTGGATGTAGAACACAGTCACTTACCTAAGACTTGCACTAGCCGAAGTGTCAGTGTTCCCAATATTTAATAATACTCAGACCTTTTATACATTCATGTAATTAGATAAAGAGCAAGACTTTGTTTAGCTGCAAAGGCGCAACTTTAAAACAGTGTTTTGGAAATCTCTTGACTCTGATGGACGTGGTTAGCCAAGGCACTGTGGAAATGCCCCAGAATTAGTACGGGGCAGCTGGCATGCAGTTTATAACCCTGAGCAGGTACTGTTACCTTCCATGCCCTCTGCCACACCCTGCGTCTTGCTGTTGACTTCATCAGACTGATGGGTTCACACAGAAGTTTGAAAAGGAAACATCACATTCCTGCACTGTCTTTGACTTTCTTCCATTGGCTCTTTTCCATAGCAGGCTTCAGGATCCCACTGGGGCTTGTGGTATTTGGGCATTGTATTAAGCACTTTATCTAAGCTCTCTGAAATACCTACTTACTGAGCTCTCTGCTCAGACACATCTGCTGCTCGCTTACACTGGAAAGCTTGTTTTCCCTTTTGCATTATGGGAAACCATCTCAGAAATGGCACTCTGGAGAGTTAAAGCTTTTTTTAGAAAAGACTGGAGGAAAAGAAAGGTATGAAAATAGATTCATATAAAATTAAATACATGAATTTACTTTAATGCTGCTCTGCTTGTTCTAGACTATATGCTCTATCTTTTTCTCATTTCCTCCTAAGTGTGTAGCTCATTGCTTGTACAGTCTCTGTGCTTGTTACATGTGATGAAATAATCTTTCTGTACTACCCACCTGTGCTAGAATTTCTGAGCATATATCTAAAAAATAATGCAGCTTGTTTTTAATTTATCAACATAGTATTTGGGTCGGGCTGGGGGAAAGGGAAGGGAGGTTTCTGTGTCTGCATTGTGTAACAGGGATGAAAACATAGTCTTTCTCCTGGATCCACAAGAGTACTCTCCAGGTAGAACTATTTGCATCGTGTAAAGGAAGAGTTAAAAAATGCAGGCAAGCCACAAGGTGGGAAGGAGGTAGATCAACAGTTCAGGCACATCTTCCTTATTTTGTCTGCTCCAAGCAGTGCTGCTTTGGCTGTGGCAGCTGCTGTAGCTCTAGGGCTGAAACAGCAGCTGCCAAGTACTACCTTGAGGTGCTGGATTTTTTTCCTCTAATCCCTCCATGCTGAGCTCATGCTCAGCCACGGTGTACTCGTGTTCCAGTGCAGGATTTAGGAATCGGGCAGCCGGCATTAAAACACCTCCAGACACAGTGATTTTTATCTGTCTTGTCTAAAATCAGTGCAACCCGGGAAGTAAGGCACTGAATGTACTAATATCAAAGATCATTGCTACACAGCAAGATAGATGAAAACTTGTTAGAATGCCCTTATTACTTAAATGTATCCTGGGTAAAATATTTTATATGTGCATATACTTTGAGATCGTGGGGTAGAAGGATTTAAGAATAAGAATGGTGCTGTAACAATGTTAGACAATTTGCTAATACTTGAAAATTGTTAACAAAGAAGTCTGAGTGAGTGATTATTCCTTGGTTTTACAGAAAAGCCTCTTTATACTTTGAATAAATTATTTGACCACAGACACGTGTTGTCCACTGGTTCCAGAAATCAAAACTGTAGGGAAAGTATGTGAATTCCTATGGTGTGGGCCAGACCATAAGAGAAAAACTGGATTAAGACATAGAGGTGATGCTTGCTTTTTGTTTTTGCCAGCAGCTTGCATGTCTACAAAGCTCACCTGCACCAATTGAGTATTGCCAGCACATTTCAGTTAAGCACGTACTTAAGAGGAGACCTGGCTGAGGATGATCTTCGGGATTATTGCTTCTGCAGAGTTTTACAGTTCACTCTATTTTCTACAACTTGCAAATCACCTTTGTATTGAAAAGAGAAACTAAACCCAGTGGCCATTTGCCACTGCAGGGAGGAAATCTGTGCAGCCAAAGCACAATTAGAGTTAAAGCTGGCTAGTACTGTGAGAAACAATAACAAGGGCTTTTTAAAATACGTTAATAGCAAAAGGCAGACCAGGAATAACATTGGCCCATTACTTGATGAGAGCAGTCACCTCACAAACAGGGACACAGACAAAGCAGAGACATCCAGTGCTTTCTTCACTTTAGTTTTCAACATTGAGGACAGGCTCAGGAACCCCCAGAGCCCTGGGCTAGAGAACCATGACTGTGAGAATGATAAACTCCCTATCAGCCCCAAACTTGTGCAGGATTTGCTACTCCAGCTGGATCCCCATAAGTCAATGGGACCTGATGGGATCATCCAAGGTTCTTAAAGAGGTGGCAGATGTCACAGTGAGTCCTCTCTCAATGATCTTTCAATGCTTTTGGGAATCTGGAGAGTTCCCAGAAGCTGGCAAATGTTGTCCCGGTCTTCAAGAAGGGCAACAGGGAAGACACCAGCAACTACAGGCCTGTAAGTCTCACTTCTGTGCCTGGCAAAATTATGGAGAATACTATTCTGGGAGTTATTGAAAAACACCTGGAAGGCAGTGCAGTCATTGGTTTCAGCCAACAAGTGTTTATGAAAGGAAAGTCCTGCTTGACAAACCTAATTTCTTTCTATAAGGTTATCCACCTACCTCACCAAGGAAAGCCAGTTGATCTCATCTTTTTGGACTTCAGTACAGGCTTTGATACCACCTCTCACAGTGTCCTCCTGGACAAAATGTCCAGCATACAGCTCAATAAGCACATACTGCTATGGGTGAGCAATTAGCTGATGGGTCGGGCTCAAAGGGTTCCAGTCAATGGGGTTACATCAGGCCGGTGACCAGTCACTTGCGGAATCCCACAGGGATCCATCCTGGGGCCAGTGCTCCTTAATGTCTTCATCAGTGACTTGGATAGAGGACTAGAAGGGCTGCTAACAAAGTTTGCTGATGACACCAAATTGGAAGGAGCTGTGGAGACTCTTGAGGGCAGAGAGGCCCTGCAGAGAGATCTAGATCAATTAGAGAGCTGGGCAATCACCAACTGTATGAATTCTAACAAGGGCAAGTGCTGGATTTTGCAACCCTGGACACAGAGACTGGGGAACGAGAGGCTGGAGAGCAGCCCCCCAGAGAGGAACCTAGGGGTTCTGGCTGATGGCAAGTTGAACATGAGCCAACAGTGTGTCCTGGCTGCCAAGAGGGCCAACTGTGTCCTGGGGTGTATCAAGCAGAGCATGGCGAGCTGGTCCAGGGAGGTGATGGTCCCACTCTGCACAGGTGCGGCCTCACCTCAAGTACTGGGGGCAGTTTTGGGTGCCACAGTATAAAAAGGATATAAAGCTACTGGAGAGTGTCCAGAGGGACACTAAATTGGTGAAGGGTTTAGAGGGGAAGCCACATGAGGAGGGGCTGAAGTCTCTTGGATTGTTCAGCCTGGAGAAGAGGAGACTGAGAGGAGATCTCAACACGGTCTATAACTTCCTCACAGGGGGAAGAGGAGGGGCAGGTGCTGATCTCTTCTCTCTGGTGACCAGTGATAGGACCAGAGGAAATGGCAGGAAGATGTGCCAGGGGAGGTTTAGGTTGGACATTAGGAAAAGGGTTCTTCAGCCAGAGGGTGGTGGAGCACTGGAACTGGCTCCCCAGGGAGGTGGTCATGGCACCAAGCCTGACAACATGCAAGAAGCATTTGGACAACAACCTCAGACACATGGTCTGAATCTTGGGATTGTCCTATGCAGGGACAGGAGCTGGACCTGATGATTCTTGTGGCTTCCTGCTAACTTACAACATTTTATGATTCTACAATTCAAGTTCAGTTGGAAGCTGGGGAGGTGCCACCATGTGTCTGCAGCAGCCCTTGCAATCTTTTCCTGGGTACTCACTTTGGGGGCCATCAGAGAGAGGATATGGAGCTAGATGGACCTAGTTTGACCCAAACCATTTGTTCATGCAGGCGTAGCTCATTTGCAATGTCAGTTAGGTAAATGTAATTAATTCATTGAATTACAGTGGGTGTTGACAATTTTAAATCCTTGATTGGGCAATAAAACTGGAATCTAGGTTATGGGTGGAGTCCTTTGCCTGCAAATAACATGTGGGAATGCTAATCAATGCAACATTGGTAGGAACACCAGACTAATGGAAAAACCTACCAAATACTTGTTAAGGGCTTGTTCTACCTGAAAAATGAGTGGTAAGTCAGTCTACTTCCTTTACCTGCCAGTAATTTCTTCTTGTAACTAAAAAGAAATGTTTCTGCTTTCTTCTGCTGATTGTGCTTCATAACCCATATATATAACAAATAGTGCTTTTCTAACACAACTGTTTATTAAGTTCCAGTCATTGCCTCCACTAGAAACGTGCTGAAGGCAAATGGACTATTCAGTTGTCACCGAAGGCATCATTTAACAATGCACCGTATCTCTACGCTGATGAATTCAGCCTTTTTATTGTCGTTAATCTATGATGTGTGGAGCAGACAGTACCTTTGTTTTGCAGCCCTGTCTGTGGGAAGCCTGCTTCCTCTCCTTTGCTCTTCTGTTTATGATAAACAGAGCCCATCTCTTGAAGAAGCCATCGAGGTACAAAGTTGGAGCCCACAGGTGTCACTTTTACAGTCCCATTTCAGAAGGTACCTCCTCCTTCAAGCAGTTGGTTTCCAAGTGGCAATCCCCTACAAAATTGCCTTGTTTCACATTTGGCAAAAAATTATATTGCTGACCCACTGTACTAACAGTGAAGGTAAATAGTAAAAGATAGATGGAAGCATTTGGGTGAGAAATCTGTGACAGCGTTTTATGTGAAAACATTTAGTATCTGCTCTCGCTTTAATCACTTATTGTTTTTAAGTCAGTGACAAAAACATCCTGCTGAAATAGGAACACTGGGATCCCATCTGCAGGGAGAATGAATGGTGTTAGGCCTTACTGTTGTGTAGATGCGACAGTACATCAGGCAAACATATTACTTGCTAGTTTTACTATTGTTTTTAAGACTGTGAGAAAATTTGCTTTAACCAGGCTTATGAACTTTCAAATGGCTACATAAAATTATATCTTGTCTTTGTTTATCCATAACATAAAGCTACTCTGGTAAAAATAAAATAGAGACTACATCTTTTAGAGGTTTACTATACCTTTATGTTGCTCTCAGGCTGCTTGGGAGAAAGCTCATATTTTTCTTGGGAGAAAGCTCATTCATATTTCTTCCAGAATAGGACCAGTCACTTTCACTTTGTAAAGGCTAGAGCTGTTTGTGATAAATCCTCAGTCCAGTCTGTGACATGTATATTTGAATGAAGTGTAATAGTTATTTTTCTTTTGTGGTTTAAACATCCACTTTTTGTAGTTGTGGATATTCTCACTGGATTAAGGGTTTTGTAATATATTGAAACATGTCATTGTTGTGACAGAAATATCCTAGAAACACAGCCCTCTTCTTTTTTCCTGTACCAGAACTTAGAAGTAAGTATCAAAACGAATTATGACATATGGAATAACAACAGGCTGTGTAAGAATGATGAATATGCTCCAGGTTTAGTGTAGATAGAAATGGAAGCACTTTCATACCTGCCAAAACCTTTTAACAACGTTTGATAACTGGTGTTTACATTCTTTGAAATGTTTATATCTAGAAGCAGCCTCCTTCTTTGGCAAACTTGGTTTGAATCATCTTGGACCTGTGACAACCAAACTGACAAATATACTGATATGCTCTGATGTTGTCCTAAAGCTTGTTTTCAATAGGAGAGTTATCAGAAGTAAAAATTACAGGACTGGGATTTGAGAAACTAGCTCCTGGTGAGGAACTAACACTCTGAAAATGTTAGCCTACAGTGGTTTGCTCCAGTAGGTCCAACAGGAAAAGCACAGTATCAGTCCAGATGAATTTTAGGAATATTGAAAAAAAGAAACTGCAAGAGTCACCAACAGCATGCTTTTACCAAGCACCTTCCTTAATGATTCCTGAACTACCCCTTTTGTGGTACAACATTGCAGCACAGACAGCAGTAGCACAGTGTGGTTGCTATTTGGCTTGCATATGGTACCAAATGATTCAGTAATGATCAGGTTGTCAAACTCACATGATATCTATAGAGTTAACCTTACCCAGTCCAGTTCTGCCAGTCCAGTGTCACTGTTTTTCTGTCTTTAACATTCTGCTCAGATACAGGACAGCATCCTAGTTCCAGTCCAATACAGGGGAAGGAATGAAATGAAGGAGACCCGTTCTCTCTCTTACTCCCCCCGCAGCAAAGGAGCAAAGCAGACAAGAGTTGTGAACTCAGGGGCTGAGGAAGCACCCGTGGGAAGTGAGACTGCTGGGACCCTTGTACCCTGGGAGATGAGAAGGTGCCCTACTCTACTCTACCCTCCCCTCCAGGGTACCAGCACAGATCCCAGCTGTTCCCTGCTCCCACCCTTACAAGTGAGGTGGGATCAGATCACCTGGGGGTGGGACTGGGTTCATGAACAAAAGATGAGTTCTGATGGTGCTCTCTTTCTTACCTGCCATTTGCCCCAAAGGGTATTTTTATCATTATGAAGAAAAACTCACCCAGTACAGCTGCAGCTCACTAATTGAAAATCAGTGGTATAGGTGAGTACAGAGATTACCTTCTCCTGTTTGCTTGGTTTGAGCAAACGAGCTTTACCAATCTTTATTCATTGCATGTCACTAGAACAAACGGAGGACATAAAGCGCTTTGTTCTTGCCCAGGCTGGAGGGGAAAAAAAGAAGTTGCATTTAATAGACAGAAGTCTTGGATTCTGGAGTAGAAGCTGTGTATGACTATCTCTCAGATGACACTCAATTCAGGAAAAGTAGTGAAAAGGCATCTGTTGGCAAATTGCCTTTTTGGATTATTGAAAGCAGCAAGTTGAAAAGCAGAAGAGATGAGGATATGTGGGATCCTAGCTGACCATAAGAAATCAAATTGCACTCTTTAAAAGAAAACTGATTACCAGACATATTAAGCTTTAATCTTATTTGCCGTTAGTAGCCCCAAAGAGAATGCTTTGTTGGAGACCTTCCAAGAACAGCTATTGCAGACAGCTTGTAAAACAAAGACAATGTGATGGAAATAATGCAAATACAGTTCTACATTTGCTACAATAAAGCTAGTTTATGATGCCCTTTGTAACAACCTCAACAACAAATGCCAATTTCTTCATTGCCAATTAGCTCTGGTGGGACAAACACTTCCCCAAAGTTGATGTGAAGACAGTATTTACATGTTTCTTTCTTTTTACAAAGCAGATTGTATCTGGCATGTAAATATGCATTTTATTTCTAATGTTTAATTTTAAAAACACCATTTAATTACTGAGTGAGTGCAAAATGACCCCCATTAAGGTACTGCTTGTTTGCATTCAGTTCAAATGGGATGCTGCTTCAGATTCTGATGCAGCAAAGTGCCAAACGCTGACACAGTGACCTGCTTCAGCTGGGGAACATTTTAATCCTGGTTCTGTGAGGATTCTTTGGCAAGGCTGCTCCTGGCTGTTGTCCTCATGACACTAAGCCATGCTGCTGACATGAATTATGGTTACAGATACACCATCTGTGGGATCTGGCCCCTGGTGCCTCTGTTTACCTTGCAGGTAGCCTGACCTTCAGTTCCTCATCTGCCCTGAGCCTGGCAGCTCCTGCGTTTCTCGGTCAGTTCAGCTCTCTGCAGCTGTAGGTGGGCTGCGTGCGTAGGATGGAGACCTACGCAGGCAACTGTGCCTGTTGGTGCCTGCTACAGCGCAATTACAGGGGGAGTTCCCCTCTGCACTGTACTAGCTCTTTGCCCCAGACCTGGTATTTTGTGGGGTTCTGGGTGCATCAGAGGTGTGGCACAGCTTGGACAAACATGTAATCAAAGCAAGAAATTTTTTTTTTTCTTCCCCTCTTCTCTCCAGGAGTTCTGCAGTACATATGTTAGAAAAACTTGAGAGTGTCATGAAATCAGGAGCATAGCATTGACTATAATTATAAACCATCACAAAGATTTTAAAAATCTATTTATTTGTTCTTATGACTTGGAGATGTACATATTTTAAAAGATCCCTCTAATAATAATTTTAAAAAATTGACTTAGTAGTGCTCCACAATCCATAAACATGAATCTCAATATACGTCTCATAATACAAACATCATAAACTTAGTCCTTAAATTATAGACCACATTTTTGAAGGTACACTTACTCCAAAATAACTTATTTTTATTTATATGGTTTAGTGAATTTATATAACTTCTTAAAGTGTCTTTGGCTGTATGTAGATGTCTCACACTGACTTCTTTTCATGAAATTGATACCATTTTTGCTTAGTGAGTTTCCTGGACTCAGTTGCAATGCAATAGAATTGATAATCGAGGTGTCATAAAGATATTCCACCAGAGGGATTTGGGATACATCCTGCGGCATCATCAATCACAAAGGAACAAGTGTTAAGCTGCTTGCATGTGGTAAACTGCTTGCCTACAATAGGTCATTCTTGATAAAACTTTTTAGCATAAATTGAAAAAACACATTTTTGGCATAGGAAAGCCTGACACTTCTTATATTATCTGCTTGTGTATAAACACACACATATTAAATTCCTAGTGTATAAATGCTAAGTGAAGGCAGCTCTATAGTTCCTGCAGTGGTGTGCCTTACCTCTCCCGGGGAAGCTGCCTGTCGTAGTACATAGTCCCTGGTGAATGTATCAGCTGAGCAATACAGCAAAGCTCAAACATTTAAGTTGTTTAAGCACACAAGGAATCCCATTCAGCTCACTGAAGGTGAACATATGCGCGAGTCCTGCGCTGGGCAAAGAATGCCTCCTTGTCCTACTGTTTATGCACTGGCTACCTCGGTATTTTTATATGTATGTTTACTCTGTCACCTGACTACAATTTTAAGCATTTTTCAAAATGTTTTTTTATTTCAACTATTTCAGTCAACATTAGTCAAAGCCATTTTCAGTGTAATCCTCAGCTTACCCTGGCTAGATGTCCCCTCTCCTCAGGAATCCATCATCCACTTTTGACTCTCTCCAGCGAGGGGAGAACAGGCAGCCAGAGTCCAAGAGCAGCCACCGTGCTGCTGCCTGTCCTCTCCTGCTTAAAGATGCTCAAGCTGAAATATCTTCTTTAATGCTTGCAAAAGTAGGCAAGTATATAACTGCTAAAAGATGCATACAGGAAAATAAATGGAGAAACAGGATGCTGTAGGAGCACACCGTCACAGATCTCTACCTGGCAAACCAAGTACTCATCCTCGGCAAATCTGGAGCGGGGTGGACACACAGAAGATTTCTAAGCTTACTGGTTTTGTCTGAAAAAAAAAAGAAAAAATCACAAATGAATGGCTGGGAAACCCAAGTGCCTTTAGAAAAGGCCTGAGCTGCTTTTGAGGGAGGCAAGAGCAAGTAGCACCTGCTTATGTGGCAGAGAGAGTAAAGAATCAGCCTTATGCTTAGACAAAAATACCACAGTGCTAGTGGCGACTACAAGTGTGTGGTGGGTAAAGTACTAGAACCAGTCATCGTCTGAACAGAAAGATCATTAAAGAGAGAAATAAGTGGAAGCACCAGCAGTTCCCCAGGAAATTGTGGAGTATCAGTATGACAGTGTTCAGCACTTGCCTAACTTTGTCTGCACACCTTTTTCTTTTCTTTTTTTTTTCTTTTTTTCTGTATAAATTCTATTTAGAATATAGGGTTTCTGTCAAGGAACTTGTCAAATATGTTTATAATGAGCACAGCATGGTTTTTGGGTTCTATAAACAAATACTTCTGCAAAGTAACACATCACTGCAGAGGCTTAAGATTCACTCGTCAAACCCAGTGTTTTCTTCACTGAAACTTTGCTAGTTAGACTTTTTAAAAGAGGGCATACAAACTTTGATCTATAAGCTTTAAAAACCTGAATTTAAGAGCAAGGAATGATAAAACACTTCCCAGAATTCAAGTGTCAAAATGTATCTTGCGGGGAAGGGGGATGTTGAAGTAATTTTCCAGCTGTATTAAATAATCTTGGTGCACAAACACTGTTCCAGGGCACACGCTCAGCACCTCGATGCTGCGCTGGGCCCCACGCCCACGGCCACTTCCTCGCTCAGCGGACGCTGCTGCGAGGAGGCTCATTACCGCCTCACGACCCGACCCAACTCTTCTTTCCCTCCACCGCCGCCCCTCCACGGGTTGGCGGGACCCCAGCTGCCCCAGAGGCACCGCGGCCCAGCGGGGAGCTGGGAGCTGCCGCCGAAGGACGGTTCGGTAGGTCGCTGGCACAGCCTCACCGACCAGACCGACTCTGCCGGCAGACGCGGCCGCGGCCGCAGCAGGTGCCGGCACCGCCCGGCACACATCCCGCCGCCTCGCCCGCTGCCAGCCCCACGCGCCGCCCTCAGCCGCCAGCCCCGCGTGCTGCCGCGCGCTCAGGGACAGCAGGAGCGCGCGGGTAGCGCAGGCGCCGCACACCCACCCCGCTGCCACCCGCGCCTCTGCCTGCAGCGGGGCAGGGCGAACAGCCCGCCCGCCCCGGGGACGCCCGCGCCCGCCGGCTCTGCTGTACCGGGGCCCGGGGCGGGGGGGGAATGAACACCGACAGTCAAGGGCGCGAACCCACACCCCACACACCCCCCAACCAGAGCCCACATCCGGGGTAGCGGCGGGGCGGGACGAGGCGCGTGGGCTCCGCCCAGGGGGCGGGGGCGCGCGGGGGACGTGTCCGCGCGACGGGGCGGTCACCGCCTCTTTCCCTGCACCCGCCCCCACCCCCGCCTACCCCTCCCGCGCCACCGCCCCCGCCCCCGCGCCGGTGATGGAGCCGCGGCGCTGAGGAGGGCTCGGGTGGCAGCGGCGCGCGCGGGAGAGCGGGCGCCGCCGGCAGCGGTGGTGCGCGGAGGCCGGGGCATGCGGAGCGGGCGGCGCCGAGGGGCTGCAGCTGCGGGATCCGAGGCGCTGAGGGAGGCGGCGGCTCCTCTGCGGGGCTCTGTGTGACCGCGCCGCTGCGCCCGGAGCGCGGCTCCTGGCAGCCGCAGGAAGAGGGGGGCCAAGGCGGCGGTGGCGCGGCGCTCCTTTCCCAGCCGCGGAGCGAGGCAACGAGCGGAGGCGCCGGTTACCCGTGGCGGCGGCGGCAGCCCGGCTGCGCAACGGCGGCCGCGCCTCAACTTGGTGCGAGGTAGCGGCCGCCGCGAGGAGCGGGCGGTGCGCGGCTCGTCCCCGCCGCCGCCGCCCGGAGCATTTACCCTGCGGGACTCTCCGCGCCGGGCGCCCGCTGACAGGCGCAGCAGCGGCGGGGCCGGCGGCGCCCCTTGCCTCCCCCCAACGGCCGCTTCCCTCTGCCGGCCGCCCCGCAGCGACAGCGAGGGCCGAGGTGAGTGCGGGCTCCGGGCGCCTCGGGTTCCGCTTCGCCCCCCCCCCCCCCCCCATCCCTCCCGCCCCGCGCTGGGGCTCGGGGAAAGGGAAGCGCCGAGTTGAGGCGGCGCCGGGCTTCTCCCCCCTCCGGCCGCCGCCGGGGAAGCCGCCGCCTCGGCCGATCGCCGCTTCCTCCCCGCCGGGCGGCCGGAGGCGCGGGGCGGCCCCGCCGCGGTGCCTGCTCGGGGGGCGGCCGACGGGGAGGACCGGGCGGGGGGACGGGCACGCATTGGCTGCGTGCTGCCTGCAGCGGCTCCCCGAGTTGCTCCTTGCCGGGGAAGGGGGCGGGAGGGCTGGGGACGTCCTGTTGCTGCTTCCCGAGGTCGGGGAGCTGCTCTGTGTCAGCAGCCTCCGGGAGCCTGTGTGTGTGTGCGCGCAGAGGGGAGCGTCGGGGCAGCATCCCCCGCTCTGCCTCCGCACCGCTGTCACATCGGGTTCGATCAGTTAATGGTTATTACGTAACATGTGACTAATATTTTAGGCTTTTTCTTATCTGCTAGCATCCGGATCAGCCTTTTTTTTATTGTCTTTTAATTCATAAAGCTGAAGAGGGTCGGGGAAACTAAGCAGTTGCCTGAAGCGACTTAGTTTCATGTGACTTTACCCGTGTTAACAGAGGGTTACCACCTCCTTTCAGTCCAAGAAAGCAGAAGTGTGGGTTGTGTGTCATCCATGCCGTCGTTCCCCTCCACCCCGTTTATTATTAAATACAGACAGGCTTTTTTAGGTTCTACTTGTTTTTAGCAGCCTCTAGAACCTGCCACTTTGTAAACTTACAGGATGAGATACTGAAATAGAAACTGATTTTTGTGCAGCAGCTGCTGAAAGAAATAACTTTTATGGCGATGAACAGGAGTGAACCAGCCTCATCTGTTTATATAAATGATGTTGGCAGTACATGAACTGTAAATGAACATAGCTAACAGCTGTAGGAACCAAAACTATGTAACTAACCGTGTGTTTTTATACACTGCTACTCTCAGTTCTGCTCCATTGCAAAGGCGATGAAGGTTATACTACTCTGAACACTTGGAACACCACAGAATTCGTTTTTCTTGTAAATACAAAGGATTGCTTATATTGGAGAAAGCATTTCACTTTCTAGGGCAAACTTGGTCGTTTTCTGTGACTTGGAATTTTATTTTGTCCGTGTCCTTGTGTGGTGTTGGCCTTTTTTTAAGTGGTATTGCTAGCACTTTGAATTTGGGTGTGCTGCATTTTACCATGCTTACCTGATCTGTAAAACATAAATACACATCAGAGATAAATATTCCTCAGATGATTGTTGCAGCATAGTCATCTTTGGAAAAATGAGACAAGTGATACCTGGCAAGGACACCACATACGAGCCCACCCTTCAGATCAAGGTGATAATGATAACACTTGGGCTGATATTGGATGCTGCGTGGCTCTTCAGAATTGTAAGCTGTGTGAATGAGGGATACCTTATTCCTCAAATGCCTTGTTCCTGTAGGAATAGGGCAATTCAAAGACACTAATGGAAGTCATGGAAGCGTTTTAAAAATACCGTGCGACAGTCATTGCATATCCTAGCAGTGAGGTGATATGTTTCACTTTTATACAAAAATTCTACCCTCCACCCCCCTCGTAATCTCAAACTGGATTCGTTCAAACAAGTTCATTAATAAGCTATGCAGAGAAAAAATGGAGATAATTTGGAATAAATTTCAATGCCAAATTGCTGCTTTAGCAAAATAGTACCCTGTTGTCCTTTCTTTGTTGCATACAAGTTGGTAAAATATGTATTAGCTGTAAACTTTTAAAATATTTTCTTTCTTCTGTCACAGAAAGAGTGTGGTGTTTGTCTTTGGGATGAGAACAAAAAGTAGCTCCAGGGACACTCATCTAAAAATAGGGTACTTCTAAATACTTAAATCATTTGAATGCAATTTACATTATGTTTAGTTCAAGAGATAAGAGATTCTTGATAGATTTTGCATTTTGTATTTTTAGTGGGTTTTGGTTTGTTTGTGTTTTGGTTTTTTTTGGTGCATGTGATAAGTCTCAGACTATCCACCTGGCATGAGAGTTTGATTTGCCGGACCAAATGGTGTGGTCTTTGGCTCTGCAGTCCTCCCCAGTCTGTTTATTTAAGGGTCTTCTATGTGGAAGTACAGGAACCATCTCTAGATGCTAGATGACATGTATTGGGAACCTTCAGTGCTTAGAAGGAAAAGGAGCTACCTATAAATTGATTTTTTTTTTTTTTTATAACATACATCAAAACCTTTTAGCAGTTGGAATGGTGCTTTTGAGAATGGTGCTTTTCATACTTATAAACCAATCACTTAATCAAGAATTTTGGAGTTCTTTTATTTGTCTTAAATTATTAACCAAAACCTGGAAGTCTGTAGTGCTGTCCTTTGAGCCAAGTTACAGTGTATGTTTTGTATTCTAGTGTTGCCCTTCAGGATCTTGATTTTTAAAGAATGTTTGGTGGTGTTTTTGCTGTGCATCCCCCGCCTTGCAGGGCTAATGTTGTGATTTTAGCATTGAAATTGTGGCAGTGGAAATTATTTGGAGTTCACCTAGGTGAATAGTTTGTGCAGAAACCAGAATTGTTACAGGAGGCAGATGTTCAATACTTCTGTTATGGTATGGGTCTTACATCAATACTTAATAGGAGTAGACTTGGATCCTTAAATGTGATGTTCCTCATCCCAGTCCAGTTTTTTGCCCTTCTTTGATTATTGGCAGATTCTTTATTATAAAGTTGCACTAGAAATTACTTTAAATATTTAATTATGCATTGTATCAAAAAAGCATAGTTCTGAACTGTATACTTCACACTTTCACTGAGCAGTATCTTTATTTTTGAGATATAAATTATTTACTTGCTGTTTACATCTTTAGTCTACTTATAACTATGTCTTTTTTCATGTCTTGCTTTGTGATTCTTTGTATTAACAGCATTAATTTCTAATTATCTTTATACAAGTTTCATCAGACAGCTGATCTAATACTGCAGCAGCCTTTTTCAGGTAATGATTAGCAATGAAGCACTTTTTATACGAAAATACCACAGTTTTAGTAGTGCTTACCACTGCTGCCTTTGGATCCTGATACATTTAATTTTGAACAGCTATGCTCTCGTATTGAACAGAGGTCTTCCTTGAGTTCCGCAGGGATGCTTGTAATCCTCTTGTTTATACTAGGCCTACTTAATTTAGAAGGTTGCTGACCATACTAATAATTCTGTCTTTAACTTTCAGTGACACTTCGTCTGCAGTTACTGACATTGAATTTTGTCTGCCACGGTGTTACCTGTACATCATGCTTGATTAACTCTCAATTGGTTCAATTTTTGGTCTTCTGTACTTGACTAACCTACATAACTGTTAACTTTTCTACTTTCTTTTCCAGATCATTAATCACTGCCTTTAAATGTTGCTTGCTTTATGGATCCTTGAAGCGTCCTGCTGTTAACCTTCTGCTGGTCGAAGTCTGACTACGTATTCGTAGTCCAAGCTTCCCGTTTCTTAGCTAGGAATAAAACAAAATATTTAAAGCAAAATATAACTTAAATCTGCAAAATACGTCTGCGGAGTTGTAATCATGGCTTTTACTCAACTTTTAGCACCAAATCTATTCTTGACAGTAGTATTCTAAATGTGACATCTCCAAATAAAATGTTTTAACTGCATGCTTGTCGTAAAAGCATTTTGACACCGTCTTCCCCTAATTCTGGCAAAGCGTTTTTTTCCATTTTACAGTCTTTCTAGTGAGCTTAGTCCATTATGTGAAATCAGCCCATCATAAAAATCAATGGGATTGATATACTTTTAGCTAATGTATTAAAGAGCTGTCTAACTGCTCTATTATTCACTTTTTGATTGCTTAAATATGGTTTTACACTATGAAATATGAAGATTCTTAAAGGGCATTTACTTTTGGCTAAATTATAAGCGTATGACTTCGAGCACCACATAAATATCTTGCGCATGTACTGTTGTAGGAACTCCCAACTCATTGAGGCATTCTTACCATCAGGTTCACATAAAGGTCTGGTTATAGTCCCTAAAGAGAATTAGCTTGAGTTCTAAAGCCCTAGAGTATGCAAGTGGCTTGTAGTTTCTTGTAAGAAATATGACTTTGATTTCTCATGCCTTTTTTTGAAGGGCCAGTGGAACCAAGTAGTCAAGGTAGAAAGGTGTGTTTAGCTGATATCTTCAGTTGTCACTGAAAGCAAATGTGCTTGGAGACCTGATCAGTTAAGAAAGGTACCTTTGACAAGGTGGTCTCCCTAGATTGTCTCTTGATATTGCTTATCTCCCTTGCTTCTGTGATCCAGGGCTTTATTTTCAATTATTAAAAAACAAAAAAAAGTGCTAGGTTTTGTTTGGTTTTTTTTTCCATCCTCCTTCCCATCTGCCTTTATATGGTAGGTAACAGTGGTGTGGAACTGGATTGTGAAGTTCACAGTTTTGAAGAGGCTTCAAAACTTAATTTTTTTTACCAAGGTATTTGTTTTTGGCATTGGTGTGTCCAGCTTCGTTGCTGTGGAATTAAAAAGTTACCCTCAATAGTCAGAGATTTGTAATGGTGCATTTTCACTGGAGTTGGTGTTCAGTGACCACTGCAACTCTCATTGGTAGTTTCCAGCATTGAAGAGAGATATACAGGTAGGGGTACCGAGCACTGTGTTGTGGAAAGACGTTTGTGTTCTTCTGTGAGAAGTTACTGCTAGTGACTAACAGTATAAAGCAGCAGCAGTTTGTTCAGACTGTGGGACGAGCTGATGTACATCTGCTGTGAAATTCATTCCCTAGTTAAGGAAGGAAGCATTTTCATACTTTTTTTTTTTTTTTTCCTTGTGCTGTGCTGGTATCAACTTTCAGAAAGTTTGTTAAAAAACTTAACTAAAAGGTAAGCCAGTTCAGTATTCTGCTGTCTAGCTGGATGAGCGTTAGCATCCTTTGGAGGCAGAATGTGTGAACTGCTCTTTTGTTTCATAACACTCATCTTGGTTTCTAAAACTTTGCCCTGTAAATTGCAAGCCAGTGTAATACTGTAAATGTTTTGGAAAGTTGAGTTTGTTTCCAGTAGTGCTAATACTGGTTAAGCTGGGCAAGTGGTAGAATCTCTAGGGTTATTATTTTTGTGGGATTTCTTACTATAGATAAGCTCTTAGCATTTTTTGTACAAATAGTGTTTATTTGTAATGAAGTGTGGTACTATCTTCATGTTGAGTTTCAATACTCCTTCATGTAGGAGAGTTCCTGATGTGTAAGTGAAGTCGCATGACAAAATTTGTCATCCAAGTTATGCGGAACAATTTAATCGGGATGATACTCAACATCCAAGTTGCCTGTGAAAACTTGTTACAGGCAAGTGAGAAGGTATGCCACTTTTTTTTTTTTTTTTTTTTTTACAGTGCATCAGAATAAACTTCAGAGCTTCAGCTGGTGTTTCCTGTCAGCCACAAGAATTATAATATTGCAGTGCATCAGTATCTCACATTAAATAGTTCTACAGGATACAGGAATACTAGCCTCATTTTACCAGCCAACAGAGCCTGAAGAACTTGAATCTGAATCTATTTACTTTTCTATAGCCACGGGTCATTGTTATCTTACCTTTTCCATGCTATTTAAAACTTCAATCTGTATGCTAGCAATGCTTTAGTGCAAGTTGTTAATGATAACTAGAATTACACTGAAAAGTAAAAGAGAAGTGGTAACATGAGGATTCTTCTAGGGAGAGGGAAACAAATTTTGGTTTTTTTGAAGGGTTCTGCGAGGGAAGAAACCAGGGGATGGGAATATTGGTTATTGGGTTGGAATCACTTGTCAGTGTGTAGAGAGAGATTTTGAAGCACTCATTAAAGATCTGAATGAGGAAGATAACTGAAAGGCAGAATGAAAAATCGATCAAATGACAGTGGACCTCTATAAAAAGAAAGAATGATCTAGTACTGGTCTTAATTAGATGTCTTCACAACAGTGTTCTAAAGTGAGTTTAACTAGAGTGGTCAGGATGAGCAAGAACTAAGACAAAGCATAAACCTGTCCAAAAGTGGGTGACAAGTGGATCTGATTTCATGTGGTCAGTTCTTAGTTTTGCTAGGTGATGCTTTTTGTTCTTAAAAAAACAAAAGCAGAAAACTATGAAGTAGAATAGTCTTCTGAATCTTCAGATGGTCCAAGTGCAAATTAGTTGTAGGTGAAAAAATAGGGTTCATCAGGAATTGTGCTTTCACTCTGTTATGTTCATCAGTTTGATTACCATTATGAATAATTTAGCATTGAGAACAACCTGGGCTCTTGAGCACATATCCTGTTCAGGATGTTTCTGCATTAAATACATTGAGGAGAGAACATTCACTGATGGGGCATTTTTGAAGTATCTTTAAGGTTGCATTTAAGTTAAAATTAAACTAATGGATTTATTTAATTCTCAGTGCATTGTGTACTGAGGGTAATTGGGATCGATATGCTTTTCAAGCACAGAAGCTGAATCCTAGTTCTAGATGCAAAACTCAGGTTTGACTGTTGTTTCCAGACAGTACGTCTGTGAGAAATTACTTCAATTTCTGCTGATTGGAATACTACTTTGAATGTGCAGTTTGTTAGTGACTGTTGTAAAGAAGTTAAGGATGCATTTCCACAGAACTTTTTTTTTCTTTTTTTTTTTTTTTAAGACTGCTTTGTGGTTTTTAGCTCTGCTGTCTACAGTATCATGTGAATAAAATGGATTTCTGATATCTTTATCTTTGAAAAATGCTTGAAGACGGCATACCAGAGCAGTCCTGTGCCAAAGAGATACTTGGAATAACAGGTATACTTAGAATGGCCAAAAAACCCCCACTTCTGCAAGCAGTGTGTGACTTTTCCCCTTTTCCAATATACTCTTGCAATGTTTTCTTCAGTACTCACTGATCAGAAGTTTAAGAAATATAGGTACTTAAATTATTAGTAGTTTAGTAAACCTATTTTGTTTTCAGTTTTCAAATTCTGGAGATAGTGCTGACATGTACACATACTACAAATATTAAGCTTCCTCAAGTGCAGCAGAGGTACTACAGTTTAAATACATTTATTTGAAGTATATATTTCAAGAAAAATGAAACTCAGCCCTTAAGGCCCTCTGCCTGCAGAGAGGTTATAAAACTGAAGTCTTTTTTTTCAGGCTGACATTTCTAAATATTTGATTTTGCAGTTTATTTTACTGAACTGGTAGTCTGAGAAACGGAATGAAAAATACCAAGTTGTTCAGTAACTTTAGGGAGTAGGAAAGCACAGTATGACCTTCAGGAGCCTTAATGTAGATTAAAAATTACATAGTCTTTGTGTCTTCTCACAAAAGGCCTTTAGCTTCTTATCATGACCTACACCTTGCTCCAATGCTGTTTGTGTATAAAAAGGGTTACAGATAGGATTGGAAAGTCCAGTAAGTTAAACTTGCATTTGCTTGAGACTTAGCTTTAATCTAAGTATCTTGCATCTTTAAAGAACAGACTGGTAATGTTTTGGAAATATGTTCTAAGATAGCTGTAGGAAAACAATTCCAAGCTGTTCAGTGGTCCTTTTCTTCAAGTTCTGTGGTGGTTTATTTGGGCACTGAAGTGAATAGGGAGAATAATGTGACAGGAAGGATGCACAGGAATTCCTTATTCTTTGTAAAAAGCTCAACTTCCTTGCTAGAGTAGAACAGAATGAGGCACCTGCTGATATGTTAGATGACATACTTGTAGTTTTTTTTTTCTGTTTAGAATGGGTTTTAACTTATGACATCACAGATTTTATGAACATTGGCCTAAAATATTTTTATCATGTATAGGTCAACATCAGCCTTAAGGACTACTCCGGCTGTGCAGGGTTCCAGAAGTAAATGGTCAATAATCTAGCCTTAAAAGTATCTAATGGGCTGAGAGCTTAAAAAGTATTAGTAGTATAGCTTTAGAAAAACTAGTGTTCATTATAGGTTTTACATGCTCTAAAATCTCTTTTTGATGTTGGACTGTGCATAGAATCATTGGATTGCTGGGAACTGCATTAATACTTTATCAAGTCTGAAGTAATTTGTATTTTTGTAGTTGAAATATTAGTTTGTTGTTCAAAGTGTTAAAGAATGAGGCGAAATTCGATAGAGACTGTCCAGTAACACTAACAGACTCCTGCAGAAAAATATTAAACAATCCATTAACTCTTGTGAAAGTGTAGTTGGAAGACAGATAGCTAAAAGCAGTACAGCAGAATCGGAGTTACTCTAACAAAAGCATCTGAAAAATTGTAACATATATTCAAAAGGCATATGGTACAGTTGTTAAAAGTCAAAGGCTGTGGGGGTTTTTTTGGTATTACAAACTCGGGTACTATATCATATTATGATTCACATTATTCTGCTATGGTGTCATCTCATTGAAAGAAAAAGGGCATTTAAAAAATGTGAACAATTGTAGGAGTCTAGTGAGTAACCAGAACTGGTTAAAACACTTCAAAGCAACGTTCATGTTCTGTATGCAGACCCTTGTCAGGCTATATATTTAACTTTGCACTGCAGTTCTAAATCCTAAAAACTTTATATTTGCAGTAGTTAGTTTTCAAAATATAAGATAACCAATGCTCAAAATAAACCAAGTTATCTTGTGTATTGAATTTGTTAAATCTTTAAAAAAGAAACCTTATAAAAACCAGAAAACTAAGCTCCTTGTTTGTAGAAGATATTGATCTTCCTTCCAGTTCCTTCCTTCCTTCCAGTTCCTTCTAGTTCCTTTTGGATTTTGCAGTTGTCAAATTGCAACTTTTGTCTTTCCGTGTCCAGGAACACTAATCGCTCTTCTGCAGCGAGTTAATGCTTGAAATCTGCTGTGTGCAAGAAACCAATTGTCCCAATCTCAGCTGTGATCTGATTCACTGAAGTGCAATGAAATGTAATTTTCTTGCTTTGAATTATATCAAAGCTTTCTTATGCGGTTTTAGACTATCATGACTATTCCTCATTTTCCCCAAAATTGTGCTTTCCCAAATGCTGTGAGAACTTGTTAGAGCTGAAACAGTATATATTTCCTATATTTCCTGAGTGTTAACGTATATTCGAAAGACATCTAAGAACTCTTTTTAACCACATTTTGTGCTGTGTTGAAAACTTCATAAAGCATCTCTGCTTCTGCCAGGAAAACCATGCCTTTTATTTTTTGTATCATACCTCATGTTATTTGCAGTAGAGTTGAACAGCACTGTGTTGCGGTCACTAGTTTGCACTAATGCGCTAGTTTGGATCACTAGTGTTTTTAAACAAAAAATCCACAGTGGGATGGTTTTTAAAATGAGCAGGCTTGCTTTATTGTCACTTCTATGCAGGAGAGCTCAGACTTAAATAGCATGCAAGTCAGACACTGTTTTCTAAATCAAACATTTGACCTTGGCATCCTTATAGCTAAATTTTCAACTCTGAGGCTGTAAAAATATTTGATACGAACTTTCTTATAATCAAACCATCTTTTGTTGTGGAGGCTAATGAAATTATGATTCACTACCGTTTCTGTCTGCAGGGATGAGCTGTACAGTCTATTTCTATGGAGCAGAAACAAGAACAATTTCTTGTTATTCTAAGAAACTGTGTTTGCTGCTGTGTCTGTTACTTGTAACGTGCTGGCTGATTGTTACTTTAAAACAGCTCTTATCAATTACTGTTGTAGCATACCAGCTTAACGTTTTTCCATAATTCATTATTTTTCCATTTTTTCCACTTGTTTGTGTGTGTAATAAGTGGTTGGGTGTATCATTTATTCAGAAGGATGTGGTCATGATACAAGAACAAGAGTGGAGAAATGTATCTGAAAGAAGTCAGAATAGAAATTGCTAGTGATTTGGGTTTTTTGATACCTGGTTTGACATGTCTTAGAGACATGATTGTCTGAAAGTGAAGCTCAACCTTTTTCAGAAAATCATAACTTTTTTTTTTTTACTGTAACTCAAGTATTTCAGAAAAAAGAAAATTACCTCCAAGTCAGCTTACTAAAAATGTTCATTTTACTGTACTGGTGCTTGGAGAGTATTCAGAAAGGGTGTGAAGTCTTGTGTTTTCCATTGCATGCAAGTTCTTGACATAAATTAATTTTCTAGAGATATTTCAATGTATTTTGAATAACTTAACGACTCCTTTGTCTTTTAACAGTGTATTAATCCATTACATAAAAGGTAAACTCGGACTCAGACTGCAGGCCTGTCAGCCTGACCTCAGTACCAGGGAAGGTTATGGGGTGGAACATCCTCAGTGGCATCATGCAACACATGCAGGACAACCAGGTGGTCAGGCCCAGTCAGCGTGAGTTTGAGAGGCAGGTCCTACTTGACTAACCTGATCCCATTCTGTGACAAGGTGAACTGCGTAGTGGATGAGGGAACACCATTTCTCACAACATTCTTCTGCAGAAACTGGCCCCTTATAGCTCAGATGGGTGTATTCTTTGCTGCGTGGAAAACTGGCTGGATGGACAGGCCCAAAGAACTGTGGTGAATGGAGTTAAATCCAGTTGGTGGCCCGTCACAAGTGGTGTTCCCCAGGGCTCGGTAGTGGGGCCAGTTCTGTTAAATATCTTTTATCAGTGATCTGGACAAGGGGATCAAGTGTACCCTCAGTAAGTTTGCAGACAACACCAAGCTGGGCAGGAGTGTTGATCTGCTTGAGGGTCGGAAGGCTTTACAGAGGGATCTGGGCAGGTTGGATCAATGGGCCGAGGCCAAGTGTATGAGGTTCAAGGCCAAGTACCAGATCTTACACTTGGGTCACAACAGCCCCATGCAACGCTACACGCTTGGGAAAGAGTGGCTGGAAAGCTGCCTGTCAGAAAAGGACCTGGAGGGTGTTGGTTGACAGCCAGCCTAATGAGAGCCAGCAGTGTGCTCAGGTGGCCAAGGCAGACAACAGCATCCTGGCCTGTATCAGAAACAGTGTGGCCAGCAGGAGTAGGAAAGTGATTGTTCCCCTGTACTTGGCACTGGTGAGGCTGTACCTTGAGTAGTGTTCAGTGTTGGGTCCCTCGTTACAAGAAAGGCATTGAAGTGCTGAAGTGTGTCCAAAGAGCAACAAAGCTGCTGAAGGATCTGGAGCACAAGTCCTGTGAGGAACGGCTGAAGGAACTGAGGTTGTTTCACCTGGAGAAAAGGAGGCTGAGGGGAGACCTTGTTGCTCTCAACAACTGCCTGAAGGGAGGGTGTAGCAAGGTGGGTGTCAGTCTCTTCTCACAAGTAGCAAGCAATGGGACAAGAAGAAACAGCCTCAGTTTGTGTCAGGGGAAGTTGAGATTGGATATTAAGAAAAATTTCTTCATGTAAAGGGTTGTCGATCACTGGAAGAGGCTGCACAGGGAAGTGGTTGAGTCACCATCCATGGAGGTATTTGAGACATGTGGATGTGGTGCTTGGGGAACTGGTTTAGTGGTGGAGTTGGCAGTGTTAGGTTAACAGTTGGACTCTGTGATCTTAAAGGTCTTTTCCAACCAAAAGGATTCTATGATTCTATATGTCAGGAGAGGGAGACAGTACTTCTTTGAGAAGAGTGATGGCTGGTATCTTTGAAGTAAATTCAAATCTATTTATGACTGGGCACATTGAAGAGGAAATTAACAGAGTGACCCAAGTGACACTGTGTTTCAAGATTTCCAAATTTGAGTCTTCCAGGTTGGAGGAAAGGGAATTAGTTTGGCTCTTTTGTGGTGGCTGGAATTGCTACTGCTTTGGCATCGAGAAACTTGTTGTGAGCTGAGCAGTCCCTTTCAGATACAAGAAGGAGAAAGTTTAGCTGGTCTTATGCAAACAGTTGTTGAAGAATCATCTTCCTTTTCCAAGAGAGATTTGTTTCAGATGGAGAGGCGGAAAAAGATATTTATTTATAAAAGCTTGAGTGCTTATGGAGGATCATTACTGAAAAACCTCCAAGCTTATGAAGTCAACTGTGTATAGACTAGGGAAATTTTAAGACACTTCTATCTTAAAAGTGTGTATATGCCTGAAAATCTTTGTATCTACTGTAAATGAGGTTTTATGTACTGTTTTCTGTTCAGCTTTAAAAATAAAGCTTAATAGTTATAAATAAACTTTTTTTTTTTACATGACTTTCAGGAGAGATGAGAATTAAAGACAAAATTTAATATAAGAAAAACTTGAAGGACATCTGGAAAAACTAGAAGGCACTTCCTTTGGCTGCATCTGTATGAATCAAATGTCCAGTTTTAAGTGATGGGAGGGGCAGTTCTCTGGCCATACCAGCACTGGCTGGGGTTCTGTTCTCTGCCCACAGTTTCTTTTTTCTCATCCTATATCAAATATGGTAACATTATGCCCTGTGGTAGTCCTTGTTGTAAAAGCTAATGGTGTTTTAGGTGAATGTTTGCCCCACCTAGGCAACAAAAATGGCTTCTTGACACAGTTTGATCTCCTACTCTGTTCACCTTCAGCCCTCCATTGCTCTTCCCCCATGCAACACCCATCCTCCCTCCCCAATTTGTAGGCTGCTTTTTGTCACACTCAATGGGCAAAAGTCCTCAAAATATTAAGTTGGTACAAGTTTGGAGAAAATTGATGCTGAGGAGGAAGAAAGACAACCACTCAACAGTCACCTGTCCTTTTTCTAGCCTACTAGTTCACCAGTGAGTCATGTTTTTCCTGACCAGATGGCATGGAACAAACCCTAGCATGTGATATGTCTTGCTGGGTTGGTAATTAAGGGACACAGGAAAGATATAGTAGTATCATGTGGGGAGTGGATGTCTTGGGGGTGAAGAAGAGCTCTTAAGAGGCAGAAGCAGCAAGGTACTGAGGTTATTGCTGTTTACTGAACTCTGTAGGAGATCAATCCAGAAGTTCTGCTTTCCACAAGGCAGGATAACTTGCTTTAGCAAGGACTGCTTGCAGATAGACTGTAACTTATTTCTAAACATCAGCAGTCCATCAGATATTTTTCAGTGTGCTGTTGTTTCTGCTGCAGCTGGTCCTTTTAAATTACAAAAAAGTAGCCAGCTGTTGCTACAGGACAATTTCTTAAAGGAACATAGTGGTAAAAGTTAAACCCCTTTGCATTAATGAGTAGTTGGTCATGTTTCTTCTCACCAAGAGTTTCCACAGTTTGCTGACAAACTTTTCAATCTGGATTTACTGCCCCCTCCCTTTTTTTTTTTTAAATGAGAGTAGTTTGAAATCTGCTCATAGAAGAGATAATTAGTTGATGAAGTGGCTATTTTGTAAGTATACCATCTCCTGTTTGTCTCTTGAGAAACCAAAGAGGAAAACAGGAGGGTAGACTTCAGACAAGATGAGGAGAGGATTAATATATTGTTCATACATGTAAGGTACGTAAGCTGATGTGATTAGCGAGAACGACAACCTAGTTTATTTACTTCCTGAATGCCATAAGGAAAATGAATGAAAGAAGCTCAATTCATTGTCTTTGTGCTAATATTTTCTGCACTAAAATTAAACTGGGTACTTGATGGCATTGGGAGAAACTGTGACAGATACTTGCACAGAAGGATGGTATGAGAAAATTAATAAAGCAACTGTCTACTCAAACTTCCTTCAAATTCAGTTGTTGGATATTTAGTTATAACCCGGTTTCTGTGATGGACATCTGTTCTACACTGTAATGTTACAGAAACTATTAGGAAAGACTTCTTATACTACAAATAATGGTATAGCTGTTTATAATAGTATTCTCTCACTTTCCTGAGTGAATGCTACTAAATAATATGATTTTAAGGACTTGGCTGTTATTAAGAAGTGAAAAGTTAATGTAAGTATGGGCATGATTTTAGTATTTTGTTACCTATACTTTCACTCCAGTTTTTACCTGAATTTTCTGTTTTTTCTACATGTAATGTTATAACAACTTTCTTGGCATAAAAAAGATAATCAAAAGAGTCGGTTGCTTCAAGCCTTGAAGTAAATAAATCCTAAGAAAAACATAGGTTCTCTGAAGGTGTGTTGTAACTAATTTTTCATTTGTTGCTAATAGTATTTGAATTATGTGTTTGTTGATCTGCCTAATGGGGATTGGTTGGTCTTTCTTTTTTTCTTCTAGCATATTAACAAAAATTTGCAGATTACATGGAATATAATACATTCCGTTACAGTCAAACATTCCCTTCATTCTAGTAATGTTCCCAGGTCATTGGCATTCTTTTCAATGCGTTCTAAGTATAGGACTGGGTCACAATATTGGAATACTGTACTGATGGCTCTGCAGCTTGTAATTATTTCAGTAAGTATGTAAGCTGTAAATGGTCAAGGGCTATACTTCTGCTTAAAAATAATGAGACGATGCTTTGTTGAAGGCTGTTTCAAAGGAATTAGATTGCCTCAAAGAGCAAATGTTTGAGACTAAAGAAAATTAGGACTGGGTGGCAAAAGCAATGTTATTGGGTGTCTTTCAGCAGTTAAAAGTAGTTAGGGGTGGGTGAGAATTAGAGGTTTTGGTGACATCTGAACAGCTTTGAAACAAGAACTCTGGTACAAGATCGTGTTGATGGAGACTAAAGCTGTGATCTCCAGCCTTCTCTGGACAATGGCACTGGGCAGTGTGAAGGAAGCAATGACATTCTCCTCTTAAACTTTTTAATTTACTGCAGCTACAAATAGCATTGTAGACTTTCCTAATCAATCCTTTACTTAAAGGCTTGTGTTGGGGGCTCCAAGTATAGGCAGACAGGAATAGGGCAACTGAAGACTGGTGGGAGAGGGGAACAGAAGAGTTGGCAAGAGAGAATAAAATGTAGATGTCTTGCTCTAGAAGATAACAAAAATACTTAAATGGCTAAATAGTGTCTCACTAGTTCTTCTGTCAAATAGTGACAGGGTTGTGTAGCAAGCTGATTACTAAATGAGTTTGCAAATCCAGAACTATTAAGAGAATGTAGAACTGTTGGCTGGCGAGAATCTACCTGTTGTCAGGTGAAAGTTTTGACTAGCGTGATTAGCCAGTCTAGCCAATTTCAGGAAGGAAAAAATCAGTTTGACCTTCTTCTTTTCTGCCCCTCTTGACTCTGAGAAGAGGAAAATTTACTATTGACATAGGACTTTGTTTCTTTTTTGTACTTGCTTGCTTTCTGGAAATGGAAACGTAACATTGGAAAAAAAAATGCTTTAAATGATAAAGATGTTCATATAATTCAGGCAAAAGAGGGTAAGCTGTGATTAGCAGGAAAATGTCAGCAGCATCCTTACAAGAAATGGTAGGGTTTTATGTACCTCAGTAAAATATAAAATAGGTTTACTGTCTGGTTTCATTTACAGCATGGGGCACACTGTTATAGCCCTGGGGTATGCTGGAGTAATTGTTGAGGAGGTAGACAAGACTGTTTGGCTAAGACATAATGTCTCTTAAGCAAAAAATTACATGGTAGTCCAAACCAGACAGACAAGATAGTTATACAAGAAGTTAAATTTACATGCTTTCAAAAATCCAGTAGTTTCTTTTACCTGTATGTGCTGAAGATAGCACTGAACTTTTAGTCTGCAAACTTTTTCCAATATTCATTCTTGATGAGTGAGCAGAATATTGTTGTTACAGTATGGAAAATCAGATTGAATTTTCCATTCTGTATAAAATTTTTCCATGAATATGGAAGATTGATAAGGCCTTTGCTGAAAAGATCATATGTAAGTCATCATCTTTTTATTTAGAGTTAATTTAGAGCTTAGTTTCTGGAAGTGTAGAATGCTTTTCGGTGCAAATATAAGAGCAATGCTGACAAATCAGTGGTTTGAGTACACTTGGTCTGTAGAACACTTCAGCTTGCAGAGCAAGTAACTGTTCTCAGCATTTGCTGTTATTTTGAAGCTGATGAAGCACTTGAGCTGCTACTTATAAGTTGTTTCTTATTAATTTTATTTCAAAGCTATTTGAAGCTAAATATTCATGTGTCATACCATGGAAATCCAGCTTAGGTGTTTTGACAAATGGATGGTCTTCTGCTTTGGTGGGAGCCTCACAGGGAGGTAATTGCAAGCCCCAAGTTTTCAGTTGCAGAGGAAGGCTTTAGAAATGCTTTTTCAGCTGTCACTGCTTCTCTAGCTTAGTTACTAATGATGAATTGGATTCAAGTCTTTAAAAAACATAGCACTTTTCCTAATGGATACAAAAAAAGTTGGTTGATACATGGTTTGCTAAGTGTAGGACTTTGTGAAACAGTTGAGGTAAAAGCAGAGTGAGTTGTGAGGCTCCGTTTTGGCCTATCACGAGATGTGCAAGAGCGCCGGAAGCCTCCTGCTTGCCCTTTCTTGATGCCAAGTAAAACATTTAAAGTTAAGTGGCTTAAGACAGCTTAGTACTTCCAAAGATTTTTGCCAGCTTTCTAAAGAAATAAGAATAACTCAGTGTTGATTGAACAAAACTAGTACTTTCATATTTTTATCGCTTTTTATTTAAGCATATTTTTAAAAGGTGTCTTCTTTCATTTTGTTGCTTGCTGAAGTGTTCTATGGTATAGCATACCTGCTATCTAATAAAATGTTTAGATTTTATTCCTCTGTAGAGTTCTCTCTATATCCTGACATTCCTTTCAATATAGCATGTACCTAGCCTATTTTTTATACCATTTTATCTTTAGTAACTTTGGTTTAGCGGTTGATCAGCAAATTAAATATTTGAATGTTTCTATATTACTACCTAACTTTTGATATACCCTAGGCTGAGCTGCTTTATGAAGGATTCCTGTTTCATCCCTTTCTAGAATATTCAAACAAGAATTATCCCTCAACCCTGAACTAGCCTGTGTTTAGGGAAGCAAGAGTTTATACAACTGATGTCTTTCCAGTTACTGAAAATGCTGAATGGTTGAATTTATATCTGAATAGCTGATGGAGATTTCCAGTAGCAAAAACTTCTTAGACCCTGAAGTAGTCTGCCAGGTATCAGATTAATAATCCTACTCTCTTAATGTTATGATGCAATTCTCAATGTTCCTGGTCCAGAGCAGCTTCTAGAGAGGTGTTTAAATTGCATTGGAAAACAGATACAGAATAACTGAAAAACAAAGAATTAGAGAAAATAGAAGACATAATCATCATGAAACAGGCCTCTTGAGATTCAGTGTAACAATAATGGCAAGTCTCAAAATTTAAGAATGAGGTTGTTAGCTTCAAGAGCACGCCAGTCTGCCACTGCTGCTGAAGTAAACAGTCTTTTCCTGGACATTCTTTCCCTTCCTTAGGCATGTATTGTGACATAGGTGGCAAAATTTTCTGGATTGCAGTACATTTCTGTGCTAAACCAGCTTTAACCTGTACCCAAATATGATGTTGGAAAGGAGCGTGGGGATAGAAGCAAAAGTTTAGGGACTAGGGGACGTTGTTATGCATTCCTTGAGCTGCAGTGCTTGGTTTTTGACTTTATTTTAGGCATAATGTGTATGTAAACTGCGTACCTTACTTCCTGCATGCTGAGGTATTGTCTAGGGTGGCATGTGTAAAAAGGAGGGCACTGCAAACAGCAGACTGGTTCAGCAATTGGTAAACTAAGCCAATCACGGTATATCTAGGGAGAAACCTTAAGGTTTGCAACATGATTTGGGAAACTGAATGCCAGATTGCTGCATTGCCAAAGGCTGAATTAAAACAGCAGTGCTTTTTTTAGAAAAGCTAATTGATTGGTTTATTGTCACAGTTTCCTCATCCTTGTTATGACAGTGTTAATAGCTCTCTGTATTCTGTTTTAACTACCTGTTACTAATTTAACAGAAAGGGACAAGAAAGAAGCTAGGATTGGTATTACTGTCTGAATCCATTGTTTTGGAAACTTGGTAACGTAATGTTTCCTGTGTTCCTTTGGGATAAACAAAACTTCCTGAAATAGGGACCATTATCTCACCTGAAGCCAGAAAATGTTTGCCTGCTTTTTTCTACTTAGAAGAATGGAAGATTTTTTTTTTTTTTTAATTCAATGGGATCTTCCTACTCTTGCCAATGAGAAATGATAGTCATTTGTCAGCTCAGCCAGATTTCAAGATACTGTTGCAAGCAGCAGTCTTGCCTGGAGGCAGATGAAGATACCCGAAACTAGAATTTCTGTGGGAGAGTTAGGATTTGTGTATGAAGACATATGCTCAGTCAAGCAATTTGTTGTTTTAGAGCATGTATTCTCCTGTTGACAGGCAGTCTTACGGAAATGCTTTAAATCTGGCAGGAGGCAGCAAACCGTTCTTTCTTCATTTCCATTTATTTCCCTCGCCACAAAATTTTTGTTTTAAATAGAGCATTAATATTTTCAAAGAACTGAGTCCCTAGGCCAGACTTTTTTCCTAGGGGAGGTTCTATGTATTACTTCTGTGCTTTAGGCTAAGTTTTTTCTAAGTTTACTTTTATGTGCTGTAAACTTACTGTTTCCTGAGTTAAAGTCCTCCTAATAAGCACTGCATTATTTTCAACTTTGGAGTTATAATATGCTTGTTCACCTCTTAAACAGCTGTCTCTAATATTTCCATTACTTACAGGGGGACTAATGTTGTAATGTGTGATAATATAGGGCTTCTTAAAAGCTTGTGAACAAGAATACGATTTTCTCATTTTCCTCTTTGATTAAGAAGTGCTAATTATATCTTGCCAAGAGAATACTTCCTGTTTGATTTGTGAGAGGTTTGTACAGTTACATTTAGTTGCTAAGTTAGTAAATATGTCAACAGCCTTTTCTAGTTCTGTATACAGCCATAAATTATTTAGTTTAGAGTAAGGACTCTAATATTTGTATTTCTTTTGTAGTGAAGGTATGGAGCTGAGTAGATGGCAGGCTGTCTCGTATGCCAGAGTGCTGGAAGAAATGATTTCTCAGGGTCTAAACAGACATAATTAGATGTGTGGAGCAGTGGTTTTACTTTGGGAACTTTCTACCACTTAGCACTTTGTTTATTATCTTCATGAGAAAACGTTATATCATTGAGATCCTTTGTAAATGTTGAGAAGCATTGTGTAAATGCTTTTGCACATTTCCTAGCTGATTTAAGTACTGCCTGTTGTGAATGACAATCTAAATAGGATTTTCTTCCTCAGTAGTTTTGGGTACTTTTTTCTGAGTCAGAGAAGACTGGAAAAGGTTAAACAGAAAGCATCATCTTTCTCAGCTGAAGAGACCCTGTGTGTGTTTGCTGATGTTAATGTCACGTACCCTTTTTCTAGCAAAGGACAACAGTACTCTGTAGATGGAAGTTGAGCCGTATTCATAACAACTAATTGAAGAAATCCACTTTGTGTACATACCTATGTACATGTACACATGCACACATCTATACTGGTTTCTGGGGTTAATGCCTGTTGGCATGCTGGAGGGAGCTGATGATTCTGCCTAGTTGCTGATGCTTGGTTTGGGGCTGTTGCCATACTTGCATTTTTTTGAGGAAGATGACTACTTTAGCTGTTACAGTAAACGATAATTATCTGATGTCTCCTGAGCTTCATGGGCCTTGTAGTGAAGAGTTGTCAGAGAGGTCCAAAGTTAGTGCTTTATATACAGGAAATGTGTTGTCTGTTATGTCAGGTGTGTGCATCTGCTGCTGGTCCGACCTGAAATCTCCCAAGTAGGGGGAGAGAAGACAAGATTGGATTTTGAAATTATTGTGAAACAGGATAAGAAGGTGGAGATTTTGAGAGGGAAATACAGCTCAGTCTTTAACTTTTTGATAGCTCATTACAATAGAAATAATACTGAAAAACTAAATCACCCACTCTTTATAAACAAACAAAACAAACAGAAAACTTGTAGTTGACACTTAATCGTATTTTCTTGACTTCTGGGTTCCTTCATAGTGAATGCTTTGTCAGCTGGAGGAGCTGAGAAGTGTCTAATGCATTTTGCACTGTTGCTCACACCCTCCGGACAAATCCATGCTGGTTGCTTTGCATACTTGTGAAACAATGAGGGTAGTGTTTCCTGGTGGCTGAAGAGAAGGTGCAGAGGGTGTCTGCCAGCTCGCAGCAGTCAACACACAACTCTTTGTTGACAGTCCCGCTGAAGGCAAGCACGCCTGGACCATTGGTGCTCTATGCGCACACTTAAGGCTGATGTATGTGAATGCTATCAAAGTAAACTGGTTTTGCTGATTACTTTACTAATGTTTATGAATCATGATAGCTAAGAAAAACTTCCATCGTCTTTCTAGACCTGTAGTGCTGCTCCTGATTTGCAAGTAATTTGTTTTTTGTCTTTCTGGAGAGCAGTTGTGAGGTTATGAAAGAGAGCTTTTATCTTTTTCGAGTTGTGGAACTCTGTGTAGGTACTGTTTGAATTATGAAAAAGATATTTCTTACAGTCCAAAGAGATTTAGTAATGATGCTGAATATGAAAGTACACACTTTACTTTTGAGAGCAGTAGATTATCTTGTATTTTTATTTTTTTTGTGCTTTCCAGCAGTGCAATACTCTCAAGCAAAGTGAAAATGAACTTTGACATAGTCTTAATTTGGGGGAGGGGGCTTTTATAGTTGACTTGTAAAAATAATACTTAGTTTTAAAAAACCCTGTGAATTCAATCTAGTGTTGGCTTTTATTGCTTTGAGTCAGTGTCCCCAGAAGATGGAAGAAGGCAGGCTGTGAGAGGAAGGCACTGCTGGGTTGTTTGCATGGCTGTACTTGCCAGAATCATTGCTTGATTGGTGAAGAACCTATTGAGGAAGGCCAAGAAAAGTAAGGCCATACACTTCAGATGTCAGCTGAACTGCAATAACAGTTATCTTGACAAATTTTTCTAAGTTTGGGGGAGTTCGTATGATAACAGTGTGCACTTTACACCTGTTAAACACATACCTGTGTTTATGGTTTTGCTGATTGTATTATAAATGATGTGTAGGAAACTTTTTTTTTTCCTGATAAATTGCATGCAGGAATAAAATCTCTGGATTGTCTCCATTAAGAAAGATCTATCCAAATTATTATCTGCCTTACTGTCTTTCTGTATAAGATAAAGCCATAGAGAATTATGGAATAAAACCATGGTGGTTTTCTTGTATGCTCTGTTATTCTTATGTATTGTTGAGCACTTCAAGAACAACATGTAGAAGATATGGCTTTCTCAGTGTTATACATCTGTTTTCTCTGGAGTTTCATGGCAGGCTAATAATTTTCTCTCCTTTTCATGATTTCCAGTTCAGTCCCTTGCTCTGATGTTTCTGACTGTACACAGGGTCATACCACTGGACTGAGCTGGTAGAAAAATACAAAATGAAGTTGGCTACTACTTTATGGCAGCTGTATGATTTTGTGTGTATGTGGAGGTGTGTCACTGAATAAACAGAAATTGACTGTACAGACTGGAAAGATAATGCATGACAAAACGTACAATCACTCTATTATATTTAGGAGGAGGTGAAAGTGGTAAGTGGGATAAAGAGTGACAATTAGGAATAGATATTTTGTTATGCATAAGTAGCTCTGCATGATTGTTGCTGTTATGAACATTAAATATGTCAGAAAGAACTTCTCTGAGTAATGGGAATGTAAATATTGAGGCTTCTCAGTATAGAGACTTACTTGAATACGAGATAATTATATTTTGCATTCTACAAACATTGTGGCTGTGAATCTGGTCAGCGTGTCACAGTGGCTGGCTAAAATTTTTTTTTAGGTTTAAGTAAAAGCTCAGAGTATTGGATTCCCCTTAAAAGTAAACTTTCCAAAAAACCTTTATTTGTTGTTAGGTGCCACTTACAAAAGCTAAGGCACCCACCATGCAGAGGGTCTGGTGCATGTGATGACAGAATATTTAGCTGGTGATAGTGGAATATAAAACAGGACAGTAAAAACTGTTGGCAAGGGAGATCTCCGCCTAGAATCATCCTCATCTAACTTCCATCCTGTGAAATACGTAGAGTTGATGTGAGACTTCATTAACAGAAGCTGCTTGGATTCTCAATTCCAAAATCCCAGCTCCACCAATTTCATTTGAAGTCTGTAGGCTACTTGTACGCACAGTCTAAAGCAGAAGTAGTCTTCAGTTTGAATTGTGTAGCAGTGTAGCTAAGTGTGGAGCATTGAAAGCTAATGCCTACTGATAGCCTTAATTTAAGTACTCATGACTGCTATTGCAGCAGATGCTTTCTTGTTTTTGTTCGCGTACATATTCTGTTATTGGTGTCCAGGTCTCCCAACCCACTTGCCTGTCCACATCAGCACGGTATATAGGTTATTACTTTTTTCTGAGTTACTTAGGATTTACATCAAGAAAATGGAAGGGCACATTGCATTATCTTCACCTGAGTTTCTTTTGCTTGTTTCTGGCTAAAATGGCTTCTGTTTTGAGTTGGAACCACAAGAAAATCACCATCCAGTTCTGTGTGTATACTGTGCCTTAATTTTTGTTGTTGATAAGATATAATGGAAAATTCAGCTAGAGTAGAAACATACTGAAGAGGTGCAGTTACAGGTAAGACAGTCCTCTCTTTGAACATGCAGTTTAGGGAAGCAAATTTGGAAGCCTTATTGTGAAGATCAGAAATGCATAATCAAGCCAATCTAACTTCCTCTACAACAGGAAGCTTGTGGACTAGAGAAAGCCACATGTGATGCTCTTACAGAGCAAGCTAAGGAAACATGGCCTAGATTAAAAAAAAAAAAATCTATTTTAGGATGTGTGCGTTAGGTTAGAGTTTTATTTTTCAGTAGTTCACTTGCAGCAAGGGAAGGCATATTGTATGGGATTTTGTGTAGTTGTTTCAGCTTATTGTGCTTGTTGATGAACTGTGTAATGGAATAGCATATGGTTATGAAATCTGAAGTCAAAAGGTGCTTGGGAACAAATGCAAGTGCATGATACTGGGATGGCAGTTCAGAAGAATCTTGAGTGTTGGAAAGATGGCCGAAAGAATAGGATGTGATTTAGAAGAATAAGTGAAATGCTTTGTATTTAGGTAAAAATAACATGAAAATAGAAGATGGAGAGCAACAGTTTAAGTTGTTCCTGCCACCCCATTCCTTACCCTGATCTAGGACAAATCATGGATTATGAGAGTTAACAATGCAGCATTGTTGAGAAAGAAGACATGTGTGTATGTATTGGCATGAATTAACAGTGGTATAATCTGAAGGACATGTGGAGTTGAACCTTCTGCTCTGTTTTGTATTGTAAGGTTAAAGTACTGTGTTAGTTGTGGTCATTGTACTTCAGGAAAGATATAGACAGTTAACTTGCCTCAAGAGAGTAATTGTAATGACTGGTGATTTAGAAAAGATGGTATGTGCAGAAAGAATCATTGAATTGGTATTTTTGTAACCCAGAGAAAAGATCAAGGGAAATTATAAGCTTATAAAGTGTGTGGAAGTTCACTATAAAAAAGTGAACATCTGCCTTTGGTAGATGTGTCTTGCTTGCTAAAGGCAGCATGGACCATTCTCTGTGTCCTGCGCTCATTGTTTGCTTTTTGTTTGTGTGTTTTATAAGAGCTGTTTCTGTCCAGCATCTGGACAGCATTGAACAAAGAGCATGCCATCTTAGGATCCTTTGAAGAAATACATGAATTAGCAAAATCACTGAAACATGGATCTTCATTTAATCAGATAGATGCACAGATAAATACTCAAGTTAAAACTCAAGCAGATAGAATAAAACTTGCTCCCAGATTTGACAGCCATTTAGCCAGTAGTGGACTAATTTCCCCATCTGTAAAAAAGGATCATGTTCTCCACCTCTGTAAGGCACTTGAGTGTTACTGAAGAAAAGTGATATAAAAAAATCTTGTTTAACACAAGCAACACTATTGTGTGTGTGTGTGTGTACTGGATGTTACAGTGCAATGCATGAGCCTAGTCAGATCTATCCTAGAAGTCTGTGTTTTGAACCCTGTTAAAAGCTCTGACTAGTTTGCTTTGATAAAGGTGATTGGGTTTCTTCAGAATAATGTCATGGTCTCTTAATATTTAATGCTTTCAGAAAGATAATAATAATGTGATTTATATTGGGTGTCCTGGTGGGTATGTCTTAGGTCATCTTGTGAATCTGTATTTTTCTGGTCTTTTGAAACTTCCCTATTTTTTTCAGATTTGGTAAAAAATGATAGATCCTTAGCCATTTCTTTTAAAATTCAGATTGTAAGCCACCTCTGTAGATGTACAATTGCTTACTATTCCTGTTCTATCAGTATTCTTTATCACTATTTTGGTAATCTATCCTCAAATGGAGAACAAAAGTAGGAGTTGAGACATTTTCCCTTCTACTTTAATATGCAAAAAAAATGGGAAACTACCAAGTGTTATACTTACTTCACCTGTCTCAGTACTGGAGTAATAATTTGTTTCAGAATAAGCAGTTGACAAACATCTCTTTGATCACTGCCAATCTTAGCTTTCCTTACCATGTATTTCCTTCATACTGTCATGTCATCGTATCATATTGTCAGCACCTTTTTTTTTCTTTGTACGTAATTTTTCATCTGGATGGGCAATACATAAAGCTAACAGTTTAAACAGAGCAATAAACTTGAATAACTTAGTAGGCTCATTTATAATATGGCAAATACAACATAGAAGCTCCTAATATAAGGAAAATATTCCTTAAGTGTAGGCAAGTTACAACAGTATTAAAAAATGAAAAAAACCCCAACTTTCTTGTCCATTAAGATACTTTTTCTTTTCAGCTGCTTAGAATTTCTTCAGATGTTGTTCTATTAACTGGGTAAAGGAACAGATTTGAAGGAATTAATGCAATATTGTTAAAATTTTAACAGATAACACTTGGAAAGGCTCAGGCATCATTTTTCAGGTACCACTTTTTTTAAAGTGAACATTACTTAAGCATCAAGCCTGTGTTAGTTTAATAATCCTTTTTTTTTTTAACAAAAGCTGTCATTATAAATGCTAATGTTCAACTTGCGGTTGAGAGAAGAAAAAATGTAAAAAAACCCCTATATCTATAAACTAGAATATGTATGGGAAAACTTAGTCCAAAAGAATGATCATCTGGGTGGCTGCTCCTGTGAATGTGTGCCATTGAAGAGGCTGTTTTCTAGCCTCAGCGAGAACAATTCATAGTTTGTTGTGCTAAGTGTTTGTGATTGGAGAGAGGGCGACATATATAGAACTCAAAAATAGATAACTTCTTATTTGGGAGGACAGGCAGTCCTCCCACTTAAATCCTATCATCTGCAAGGTGAAAAAATTTTAATGGCTTGTTCCACCTCTCCACTCTACCCTGCATATGTTGTTTTCCTCACAGGCTCAGTTCACTGCCTTTTCTTAGAAGCAGTCTTTTGGCTCTTTCTCCCTTGCACAGGATTTTGGATTTTGAAGTCTTAAATCTTGGAAAGCTTTCCTCCCTTTCCCCTTCTACCTCAAGCTCTGCCACAACCAAGTGAGGAACTTATTTGAATTTCTTTTCTTCTTCTAGGACAGCCTTAAGACCTTTTGGATAGAAGACCTCTTTTGCTTCTGCATTCGTGTCAGAATGGCGTAGGCCAATCTGTTGTTCTATGGTTCCGACCACAGGCGCTTTGCAGCGATGTATTGGGAATTTGCCACCAGTGCTAGTGGACCATCCAGATGGCTGTAAACTTGCAGAGGAGGTTAGTAGAAAATGTGATCCTGGAATTTTTGACACTTTGGTCAGGTCTGTCTGCTTTGGAGCACTTAGAGACTGCAGGTATGCTACTACTTCGTCGTTGCATATTCCATATTTTTCTGTTCCTTCAGGGTCCTGGTGCACCGGTTCAGTTGTCTGCAGCTATTAAATAGGTGTCCATAGGAATCCCTTTAGATACTAGCGTAAGCTTAATTTATTGGTTACTGTAGTTGTCTCTGGGTACTGTAAAGTAGAATATCCAAGTGGGTAAAGCACCCCATTTTTAGTTTTCCTAAACTTAGCTTTACTCTTCAGTATCATATAATCTTGAAAAGCGTAACCTAGGCCAATAAGCTGGAGTTCTGATCAATTTTCCATCCAGCTGAACTAAGATAGCCTGGTTTTTATTTTCTATGTTTCTACAGTGAACAGAGTTCCCTTAAAGCATTCTGGTCGGACACGAGACACTTACTAAACTACCACTGTGTAGTCACTGTTTGTCCAATTAAGTGTTTAACAACTAACTTCTTGTCAAGCCTTCTCCTTGTGTGCATCTCCCATTTGCTACTTTTTTTTAAGCTTTGGAAAACCAAAGTTTAACGGGACATATGGGCAAAGATATGATAGGACAAGTCTGTTTCCTTTGGCAGGAAAGATTAACCAGTTCAGTTGTATTTAGTGTGTTAAATCTTGCCCTCCGCTTGACATCCTTCAGATTTACATTTTGTGCTTATTTTTTGCCTTGATTTTTTTTTTTTCTTTCCTGCAAAGCTGTTAGCACCTTTTATAAGGTTGGTTTTCACAGGCTGAGTTCTGAAGAACATATTGGGGCCAACTTAGAAGTTCAGGTTCAGTGGGGTAAAAAGGGAAAAGCCTGTTTCAGGTCTCAGTGGATCCCTTTCCAGTCAACGTCAAAAGATATTAACCTGGCATGTACTCTTAAATTCAGTGCTTAAAAACTACAGCTTGAAGAAGCATCAGTTTATGGGAGAGGGAAAAATATATCAAAAATTACTACCTAATGCTGTTAGATAATAGTAGAGGGTCCTCAGAATAAAAAAATGAGAGGAGAAAAAAATGCAGAGCAGATTTTTTATTTATGGATTTACTACTTATGGCCTCTCAAGCTGTAGCTCCACTGATACTGCTTTTGCTGTAGCCCAGCCATTTCTTCTGTGGCGTCTACTCTCTCTTGTTGTGAAGAATCTAGTATCTTCAGAGAAGTTGAAAGTCTTTCAGAAAAGTTACTGGGAAGTTATTTTAAATGAATTGGAGCACAGAATTTTAAAAGATGTTTTAAAAGTATCTTATATCATTTAAATTATTTAAAAAATATTGTATTACTCAAATGCTGAAGTCTCCAATTAATGTATAGCTGAATTTGCAAAACTGTTCTATCATATTCCCTTTTCTAATGTTTTCTGACACGTTAACCCTTTTTATGGTGACCTGTTTCTCTCTTGGGTTCTAGTCAGGTATGAATTTTGAATAATAAAAAGGCTTAGGTTGCTACCAGCTTTATACCTTCAAAAACGATGTGTCATATTAATGTATTAGCTGGTTTTTACAAAGTGCCTGACAACTTCTGGAAAAAATTGGCAAAGTAATAAGCACCTGAGTATTTGAAGAAACTTAAGTAATTTAGTGAAATCTGATACATCTCTGCCATACCTAATGTTCTACTGATAGTTTTCTCTATGCAACTATGCAGAAAATTATTAGTATCAATCTTACAGGGGGAAAAAAAAGTTAACTCTTTCAAGAAAGAATCATTCTGCCTTAAACTATATATCACACACTTCAGATTTCTCTGGACTACTGCTCAGTGCAACAAATAACAAATTCTAGATTTGTATTTTTTCCCCTAGTGATACGATGCCAGCTTTATGATGTAGAAACAGACTTCATGTTTGAAGATGCTTAAGAGCTGTATGGCCTGCCTGTATAAATGTAGCCATTTGCTTTATGTGTAGAATTTGTTCTTCTCCATATCCGATCAGGCTTTTCTTCATAGAGAAAGAGAAACAAACTTTCTTTTTTTTGGGGGGATGCTAGTTTTTTTTGGATGGAGATCTGATGCTTTCTCTATATTTCAAAAAGTGTTTAGCCCTTAAAAACTGCTGAGCTACTTTTCATTAGAATTTTTGTGTTTCCCAAGGTATGGTGGGGTGTGTGTGGTATTTTAACAGTGATGCTGCAGATAGTTTGGAAAAAAAGGAAAAAAAAATAATTTAAAGAGATGGGAAGTAAAACTTGTTAACAAAACCTTTGAATTCTTTACCATTCTTCAGTTTACTTGAGATAATACAACCTACCATGTGTTAAATAATTGTCATCCTTATTTTGTCAAATTATATTTCCTTATTCTTTAAGTCTTCATGTTTAGTCATATGCATTATCCTATTCAGCAGTTTTTAACTTGATTTCTGCCTGTATTTGATTTGTCAGTAAGTTCTGCAGTTACTCTAAGGCAGAATTCAGCCAGCTTCTCTTGAGTAAACACCCTATGGCCCCAGCATGTAACATCAATTTTTCTTTACCTGTATTGTTTTCAGAGCTCTTCTTCTAGAACACTTACAGTTTTTAAAACTATTTTCCACATATAATGAAGGCAGAGAATAAATGCTTTTTGAAGGTATTTGGTATTTCTTCAAGTTTCCCTTCTGGGTTTTTAATCTACAATAGAAAGTTTTCAGGATTAGAGGTTTCTGCAGTTACATAAGGATGTTGAATCTGTTCACTGCAATTTACCCTATGTTTCCAGAAATCTTCTTTATAATCTTTTTTCTAATTAGCTGACTCTGCTTTTCTTTAATTCAAATTCTTGCTCATTAGTGATTCATTCTTAATGATAACTATTTGCCTATATAATTTTCTGCGGTCTTTAAAAGTGTTTGAAGAATTAATGAACAATTTTATTGTTATCACTCGAGCTTTTGGCTTTGATACATATCTAAAGAATAATCAGAAGCTTTATGGAGGTTGGATATTTTAGAACATTTGAGACTTAGCTTGCAAGATTTAACAATTTTCCCTAACATACGAGGAAGGTTTTAAGAATGTCTTGTAAAAGATTTATTCACTTGGTTGTTCACAGTCTGCTTAGGTCTTTATCTCTTTAAAAATGTGTAATTAACTTGGTGAGAGCGAATTCTTCTGACCTTGAAGTAGTCAAAGATTTCTCCTTGAAAATTGTGGGTGGTTTTTTTTTTTTATACTGGCACCTGAGTTGCTAGTTTTCTTCTCTTCTAACTTCTATCTTAATAGCAGGATAGACAGTAAATTCCAACTTTCTTTGTGTTCATCAGTGTTTTCAAGAAGAATCTGCTTATTTCCTCAAAATGCAAAAGCAAATGCTACCTGACGTTTGTAAGTTGACATGTGCAGACTGAAGAAAGTTACCTGTAGAAAATTCTATTGAATCATTTGATGCATCTGTATGAAGAGTGATCTATTGATAAGAATAGTACTCATTTTAGTTCAATCTCAGCTAGTAAAAACTGTGCTTGCAGTTTGACATGTTAATGTAGAACTTCAAAAAAAAATGTGGAAGTAAATTTGATTTTCTGAACTATGCAGAAACATTATAAAAGAAGATGGAAAAAATGAGCATTGAGAATATGGAACAGTTTACTGTGTTTTTACTTCCACATAGTGTAATCTACTACATATGATTTCTTAAAGAAGATTGCTTGCAATAGTAAATTAATCGTTTTCATCAGGAATTTTACATTTAAAAGAAGTCCTGTCAGCTAGCCTATCCTACTTATAGCTCATCTTGCACCTGTCAGATGATTTAAAGTAGTCTTTGGAACCTGTGACTTCTTGATTATTAGAAATTCTTCCCTGCTTGCATTTTGGTCCTAGTGAACATACGCCTTTCATGGCCAAGTGACGCTTTTGGCTCGATGCCTTCATGCTGTGTTGCATCCTGATATGTCACAAGCCTGAGTATCTAAAATACGTGCAGGTGTTTACAAGTTTTTGTTGCAGACAATGAATAGTATACTAATAGCTGAGTGTCTACAACGCTATCCTGTTGTAATATAAACTTTTGGTAGATCAGCTTTTTATTTCTTAAAAGAGCCTTGGAATCAGCATTAGCTCTGATAGAGAAGCTAAAATTACTTAGTTTTTAAAAACTCTTCTGAGTAATGGTGAACTTGCAAAATCTGTAGCTTACATGACCAAATTGTTTTCCTTGAGGAAATGGAGATCTTCATCTAGAACACCTGTGCTGATGTGGCCTGGATTTTCCTCATCCAGTCCTGTAGTGGTGGGGTTGGAAAACCAGCTAGGACAGCTCTTCAGGGATTTATTAAAGGCTGGAGTCAGTTTATAGCTCTGGGATGCTATTTGACAGGAATGTTGCTGAACTGGAAAAGCAAAGTGCTGGGTTACCAACTGTGAATCTTCTGAAAAGAAAACCCAAAGAAAATTCCACCTCAGGCGTCTGTGAAGGGGTAGCAGAAGTCTCAAATAGCTCTTACTGATGCATCTTCAGGAACTGATTATTGTATGTCAGAAATTTATGAGCTTGGTGCATTGCTGTCACTGACATTAAAATCCTCTCTTGCTGCTGTTAGTAACAAAAGCTCTTCACTTGTGAATTGCTCATTGTCTTCATGCTGCCTGTGATACTTGCTGATGAAAAGAACGTCTGTGCAATTCTCCAGCCAGTTCTCTACTAGAGTAGCTGGCTGCTACTCCAAGTCAGGCACGCTCAGTAGCCCTCCCAATACCTAAGAAGTAGCTGTGGCTTTGAAGGGGAATGTCTTCTCTTTGTCAGCATCTGAGGTGACAGTAGCCCAATTAAAACTGTGCTTGTTTCAGGAAAAGAAATAACTGTCCATCAGCTTATAAATCCGTTTTCCTAAAATGATTGCCTGTTCTGTAGCTGTCGTGAGGGGCAGTATCTGGTGTTTAATGTAAGAAGGAAAAGATTTGAGTAAAGGTGATTTGACCTTGCCTGCCAGTACTAGAACACCCAGTAACTGAAGGCCTATGCAAAAACTCACTGCTATTAGCTTCAAGGTACTATTTATTTGTGTATTCATTTTATGTTTTGTAGTTAAATTGAACTAATGATACACTGCTAATACTTAAAGCAGTTCTGTAAAAAGATGTATAAGGGTTGTTTTGGGGTTTTTTTTAAAGAACTGGCAATATTAAGTACTGTATAGTGATTGTTCACTGGGCATAATAGAAGTATATTTTAAATCTCAAAGCAGTTGAGAGAATGGAAATGTCTGAAGGATCTCCGAATAAGTATGTCTATTTTTAGATAATTTTCATTCAACCTGGAGAGCAGATAGAAAAATGAAATTGTTGCCTCACTCATGTGAAAGCTACTTTAAAGTAATAGAATAGGATTCTAGTGAATCTCAGCTGTTTATATGAAAGCAGTAGTCTTTGTACTTTTATTGTATCCTTGGTTTCCAAATTTTAGCTATCCTCTTGAGGTCTGGTAATATTTTCAGTGATTTTTCTAATAAGGAATATTTTGTCTCCCTCCTGGATCAATTTATTGTTTTTCTTGTATAGCAAAAATTTTTGTAGAAAATAATATACATCCAAAATCTGTGAATTAAGTTGGTTTTGAACTTTTATTATTTGACTAAAACATTGTTCATCTTGTCCTTTTAAACCTTTCTCATTGCAGTT
The DNA here is from genome assembly GCA_907165065.1 of Caprimulgus europaeus. Next base: position 70,006,092 of record OU015525.1, read on the forward strand.
TCTTCCTGCAAGAGTGATAGATAGGACTCTCTTAAAGTCAATCTAAAAGGTATTTGCTATGGCTGGGGAAAAGAAGTAACTTGAGAAAGCCTTTCAAAGACTTTCATTTGATAAGTTCTGTAAATAATATTTTATTTTATTCTCAAAAACAATCTGTTGGGAGAATTTGGCATTAGGGGAAACCATGAGTGTGGATATTTGATGTTGGTTTTTTGTTTTTTCCTCCTCCCTTCTAAAAGACTAACTTAAAACAAAAAAAAAACCAAAACCCCTCACCCCAAACACTGAGCTGGTATGGAGGAGTTTTATGACAAAGATCTTGCATCTGCATTTGCTTCTGAAGGCAATTAATTTAGGCCTTTTCATTTGTATTCATTACTTTTCTATGAATTCCAGGATGCAAGAGTGGGTGTAGAGAGGAGCTCTTGGATCACTGTGTCCAGTCCCCTGCTGTGGCTTCTTATAAATCCACAGGGCTCTGCTTTGAAACATCTTCTGTGCTGAATACATAGCTCTCCCTCTTCCCTTCCTTTGTGAAATAGTGGTGCATCATACAATTGTTTCTGGTTTTGTATCTAAAGAGAATACTTAAATGATGCATCCAAAACTCTCTTTGGCCTTTTATCCATGACTAGGTGACAGTGGCAGCTCACAGTGTCACCCTTATGAGCCTTTGCTTTATTGAAACTCTTCAGCTGATAGTAAAGTTACGTACTCCAGTGCATGCTATTGATCGGATTTTATTAAATGTCATCTTGATTCTGCCATTCCTGTCCACAAAGCTATCTTTCTTCTTACCTTATCACTTTTTCCTTTTTAATGGCAACAGGTCTCAACAGATGTAGCACCAAGTTTCCTAAACAAAATAGTTGCCAGGTTATCAAAGGTGCATTCTCATCAGCTTACTAAGGTTTCTTTTTTATAAGCCTTTATGGTCTTTCTTGTAATCATCTTGTTTATCTGCATTATTTTTAGTATTAATTCTGATCTTCCTCACCTTAAATAACATAGTTCCTTGTAGGAACTATATATAAAACGTTTTGCACTAGCTAACAGCAGTAACCTTGAAGTCAGTTGGAGATTGAATGAAATTTACACTGTTCTAATTTTATGAAAATTGTATTGCTTTTTATTCAATTACTTATATCCTTGATTATTCACTTAGTCTGTTCTAGAAACATTTGCAGTATTTATATACTATATACTGTATTAATTACTACATTAATTTGTACTATGTTAATACAGTATTAATATACTTTATTGTATTAAACTAACCATATATATCTGGACAACTTCCTGTCCTGAATATCCTTACATTTATGCCTGTTTCAGGTCGTGTGTGTAGAAAATTACTAGACTTTTCTGCTATCCACTTTGAAATTTCACATAGCAGTTCTTTCTGGGCCCTACAGAGGGGATTACACAGGCCATCCTGGTTTTACCACAGTAGGTAATCTCAGTTGGTTTTATTTCATCTTGGGTTTGATCATATCCATTTTCTTGTCTCTGTTACAATTAATTTTCACATATTTCATCTTTCTTAAATGAAGGTAAACTATATTTCTAGTGTAACTGACATGTGGGCCATACTAGGTGGTTATTAATCTGCAAATGATAATTTTTATTTGAATAGCACTGATTAGGAAAAGAATCAGGAAGGACTGTGTAGTAGGGAGAACTGCTTGAAAGTGTTGACCAAATGCTTGCATGATTTCTTGGAAAATTTTGAGGAGCTTTAATCAAGAAAGTACGTGCTGCTTACAAATTCATTTGGGAAACTGTTAAGCACTCTACTTTGCAAAATGATAAACTGTTTTCAGAAGTTAAATGATTGTAGTTAAGACATTTCTGAAAAGTATAGGTACCAATATAGCAATGTCTTTTAGACTAATTTTCTTGCAGTAACTGAAAGAAGAGCTTGATTTTGAAGGCTTTTTCTACTCAGTTTAGAAATGGTGTTTCCTTGCTATATATCTGTAGATGTAATTAGAACTAGTCATAAAAGTTTTTTAGAGGTTAAGTAAAGACTACTTAGATAAGTAAATCAGGAGAATCACAAGTTCAAGTGCACAGTGATTTAGTTCAATATAGTTATAAATAGTTTGACAAAATTGTGGGTGGAGTACATACCTGTTGGTCCATTTTTGGCATTGCTTCTCTATGTAATGATTTGGATTTTCATCTCAGAAGAGCTTCTGCTTTTATAAGGATATTTATGCATTCTAATTTATCTGTAGGAAAGCCTTTATGAACTCATAACTTCTGCCTTTGTGTATTAAGCTCATCTCTGTTTTTTCAAGTGTAGTCAGTTACTCTGATGTTTCTGGCTTTTGGGTTTTTTTTTTCATTCCAAGGCCTACCAGTTGTAGAAACATAAATGATAGTTTTTTTAAATGGTCAATTTAAAAAATTGACTTATGAATTGAAAATTCACTTCTGATGAATTAAAAGTGTAGTCTTTCTGCATAAAGCAAGATGAATAGAAATTGATTTTACTGACCTACATTTCTCAGATTTTTCTGAGGAGTAGGTTTGCTTTTAATGAATTTTTCTCACACTGCTGAGACTAGTATGATCTGTTTTTTCTCATCACTTCTTCAGAACTTAATTGCTGAATTGTACTGAACAGATGACTCTTGAATACTAAGACCTTTCAAAATCCATCAAACAAGTGTAGCCCAATGAAGAGTACTTTTCTCTGCATTAACTTCTGAGCAGAAGGGAGTACTGTCATCCTTGAATTCATTTTTTTTTTGCCTGATGACATTTACCAGAAGTGTTTGTTTCTGTGAAGAAGACACAGAATACACCTGTTTTACACAGAATACACCTGTTTTACACAGGTGATGGGGTGACCTTTCTGATGTGAATGGTTTTTTTACATTTGCTTTTATAACATTGAAATAGGTAACCCTAGGAGCTGATGGTAATGAGCTAAGAACAATTTAACAGAATGCAGTCCAGTAAAAAGAAAAAAAAAAAGTAGATCAGCACAGTAACACAAGTAGTTCTGAAACCTAAGTCTAGTGTTGGCATCACTTCTGTTTTCAGATACAGACATACTCAACTGGTTAGGCCTCATTAATAGTTCAGATATATGGAATTTTAGACAATGCTTGTATTGACAATTTACATTTGCTTAATTTTTTAGAAGTTTCCTGAAAAATCGACGTATATGCCTAATATTACCTTGGAGTATGCCAGTCTTTTGTCTCTCATTACTAAATGGACCGAAAAGCTGAAAATTCCATTTTCTGTGGGCCATCAATCTTTCCTTAGATGCTGTTCAGTTAATCACTTTCCATTTGGTTTAAATTGATATTAATAGCTTAGAAATAGTAAATGTTGTGTCAGGATTTTGATGAGCCCTTACTTTGTGCCAGGTTCTCTTTATTCATATCTGAAAGTTTGGAAAACAAACTTGACATCAGCTTTGTCTGTTTAGGTGCCACATCCAGTGTAGACTTCTGATTTAGTTGAATAACGGCAATGAATTCCTTTGTCAAGTCTGTTCCAAAGTTGTATTAAAGACTGATCGCTGAATAGTCATGTGTCATACTGAAAAGAGTAAGCATTTTTTCCCATGACAACTCTGTTGGTAAAAGAGGTGGTAAAGTGAAAGAAACAATGCACTTTATATGAGCAGTAACTTAAAGATGACCTTTTCCTGTAGTGTCAAGTGTATAATGGATTTTGTCGGGGGGGGGAAATCACTTGACCTTAAGAAGTAACAAGACTTGAATGTACCTGTTTTTCCTCCTTTCATTTCATTTTATTCTTGTTAAATTACAGCCTCTGTTTCTACTCTTTCCAAGTTGTTTTTAGTACTCCTTTTACTTCCATGATATAAAGGTTTTGTTACCTATTATCCAGTATTTTGAAGGGAGGAAAAATACCTGGTTTTGCAAAAATATTCAGTTTTATTACATTACTCAGTAGCAAAGGCAGTTATTAAACCTATGCGTTTTGGGCTTGTTGCTGTGGTTACTGGACTTGTTTATAGGTGCAGTTGGCTTTCTTTGCTCTAAGGATGCATTGCTGATTTATGTTAAAGTTGCTATCAGGCTCCAAAGGTTTCTTTCTGCAGAGCAGCTTCCTAGCCTGTTGACACCCAGCCTATAGGGATAATAAGGTTATTCCGTGCTGGGAACAGGACTTTTCTACTTGCATTAATTGAACTTCTTAAGGTTTTCAGCCTGCCTGCTTTTCTAGCCCTTGAATGTCCCTTGGATTAGCCACCCAGGGCCATGCCAGGGTACTATTTCAGGGTATTATCTGTGTATTCCACCCCAATTTGGGTGTCACCAGAAACCTTGCTGAACATGCATTTGGTCCCATCCTTCAGATTCTCAGTAAAGACAACAACCAGTATCAGCTCCAGTTTTGACTGCTGGTCAAAAACCCATAGGGCCTGGTGGTCCAGCTAGCAGTCCACACACGTGGTAGGCCACTTCTTCAGGTCATGACTCAGTTCTGACAAAGTGCTCTGGAAGACTGTCAGAGTCCCCGTTAAAGTCAAGGTAACAGAAAACACTGCTCTTTCCTTGCTCACCAAACTAGTCCTTTCCTTAAAGCAAGCTGCCAGGGATCTGGTATGATATGCCCTTGGTGAATCTGTACTGTCTGTTCCCAGTTGCCCTTTTGTTTTGTGGTTTGTGGTAGTGTTTTGGTTTGGTTTGGGTTTTTTGTGTGTGTATGTAGGTTCCAGGAGGATTTGTTCCATAATCTCCACAAGGACTGAAGTGGGACTGACTAGCAGATGGTTCTCCACATCTTTCTTTTCCTTCTTGATCGTGGCTTTTTTTCCAATTCTGAGGCAATTCTCTGGATCATCATGACCTCTTAGAGATGATGGAGAATGACCCTGCAATAAGATCAGTCTACTCCTTCGTCACCCTCAGATGCCTCCCATTTGGTGCCATGGAGCTGCACATGTCCAACTGGCTTAAGAGATCCCTGACTCAGTCTCTCTGTACTGCATGTGAAGCTTCATTCCCACAGATTTCTGTCACTAGACTCTCTTTCTATTCTTCCTTGCATCATGGGCCACAAACTTGTGGCACTGCAAGGTCTCTGTGATGACCTGTCTACTTACTGTTCACCCTTGCTCATGGTGTACCAGTCTGCCCACGTGTAGCTCCTTCCACTGAAGGAAGAAGCAGCACTTTAGGCAGAGCACCTCTCCTGTGAGTGAGGCCACCACCACCACTCCAGCCCCAGAGAGAGGTCCCTAGCAGTGCAAGCCCTGGATGGTGAAGTCCTCTTCCAGAGGTCTATCTGGTGTGCTAAGAGCAATTCCTTCAGCAGAGTTTCTGGGCCCCTCTGCTTCACTGCCGTGCTGCCTGCATTCTGCTGGTAAGCAGACAGTGGAAGTGCTGTTATATGTTGTATTTCACCACTGTTTTTAATTCCTGAGATGGTGAACTGTCCCGGGGAGCGAGGGCCTTTGTCTAAAGGTACGGGGAAGGGCCTTATTGATGGTAACTGGGTTGTGTTGAACTTCCATTGCTGTCTCTTGATCACTTCCCCGAACCCTCAAAGGATGCAAAGAGTTCACAAAGTGTCTTTTTAACATTTCACTGAACTCTCAAATGAATTTTCTTGCATTAGAAGCAGTTAAAGGGCCAGCCTGTGCATTTTAAAACACTTGATATAGTTGATATTTTTATGGCCAGAAAGTCTAGATAACAGTTCTCCTGGTGTCTTGCTTTGAGGACCCCTAAGCATGACACTCCTGTGTTTTACACTTTCTTTTATAGCCTAATATATCTAAACTTCAAGAAATCTGAGATTATAAGAATTTATTTAGTTTTTCTTTTAAAACGTCTTATTTCTAATTAGCATTTGTGTTCTTTAAGTACAAGCAGGGTGATGGTCTGACTTGATTCTTTGCCAGATAATTTCTATGGTGTCCCAAATTAAAGCAAAAGAAGAAACCTGTTGTATGGAGAGTTTAAGTACTGTCATACCATGTCAGACATATTTTGTCTGTGTACAGTATTTGTTTGTGTCAGTGGTTGATGGCTATATCTAGGGAAGAGAACAGGGGAAACTCTCATAATACTTCCTTGCTGTGTTCTCCTGGCATGCAGTGACTTGAGGGTCACTGTCAGGGGCTGCCTTCAGTAGGGGTGAGGATTTGGTATTTAATGGATGATGAATGGACTTGCAGCTGGCAGTGTCCTGTGGCTGGCAGTTCCCCTGCATAACTACACATTGTGGGGAATACGTTCCTTTTGGTTTTTAACCTCTTGTTGCTAAATTCACTTGATTTCTGCCAATAGAAGAAGTAGAAGTAACATGCAGCAGTTGTTCTTTATTTTACCATCTCCATGCAGCTTTTAATTTTATAGACCTGCCACTTTATTTAGGTTACAAGTTTTTCAGCCAGGAAAAATGCTACTCTCTTCACTTACATCTTATAATGAAGCTATGACTTCTAGAGTCATAGAATCATAGGATGGTTAGGGTTGAAAGGGACCTTAAAGATCATCTAGTTCCAAACCCCCCTCCCATCAGCAGGGACACCTTCCACTAGACCAGGTTGCTCAAAGCCTCATGTAACCTAGGCTTGAACACTTCCAGGGATGGGGCATCCAGAACTACTCAGGGCAACCTGTGCCAGTGTCTCACCACCCTCACAGCAAAGAATTTCTTCCTAATATCTAATCTGAATCTACTCTTTTCCAGTTTAAAACCATTAGCCCTTGTTCTATCACTACCTGCCCTTATAAAAGGTCCCTTTCCAGCTTTCTTACAGGCCCCCTTCAGGTACTGGAAGGCCGCTTTAAGATCTCCCCTGAGTCTTCTCTAGGCTGAACAGCTCCAACTCTTTCACCCTGTCTCCATATAAGAGGTGCTCCATCCCTCTTATTGTCTTGATCTGATCATTCCTTTTGCCCTTCTCACTTGTCCTTTCTAATCCTTTTATATCCTTTTTGACATGCCAAGACTGGATATTCATACAAGATGAGAAAGCAGATACTGTGTAATGGCATAGTGATGGTTTGTTTTCTGTTCTTCTCTTGGTAGTCTGTAGCAAATTATTTTTCTTTCACTGCTGCTGGTCACCAACCTGATGGTTTTGTAGAGCTTTATAGTGCAGCTCCAAGACCCTGATTTCAGGCCCATCTTTATGTCTATTTAAAAAACCGAAACAGCAGCTAAAAAACCTGAAGAAGCAACCCTAGGATTTTTTCTTAACATACCTCTCTTAGTGTTTTGTTGTGGTAATTTCATCAGCTATTTTATCATCCAGTGGTTAATTACAGATATTTTTGCAGTTTTTCATTTTATATAGTCATGCTGGTATACCAAAACTGTATACAAACTGAGATTATCCCAAATAAAACTCTTCCTTGGTATTTGATGTGTGCCTATGCAGGAAGCAGAGGGATGTACACCCTTCTAGTCATTCACAAGTGGAAGGCTACAGGCTCCTATGTTGCTATGCCGTCCAAACCTGTGCCACTTCAGTGTATAGGGGTGCATGGAGGCAGGAATGTCTCTGCTACCAATAAGAAGAGAGATGTCATAGTATTGTCCCTCAAGAAGCAGTGAAGGGTGAAGGCAGGAATGAAATTGTGGCAATGAAATACTAAAGGAAGGCTGGTCTTAATGATGGGGGGGGGGGGTGTGTGAAATTTTTGCATAATTGTGGCTTATGATTAAAGTTCTCCTTTTGAGTAAATTCTTCAGTTTAGGCTGAAAGCATGTATGAGAAACTGTGTGTATGCCAATTTTAAAATTCTAGTGTGTTTTTGAAGAGTCTTATTTTCTATTTATTTTATAAATTAAGAATATCTGCATTTCTGGTTTTAACTAGTAAGCTATTCCCACTGAGAAATCCTTTGTGAGTACTTTGTGTTGAAACACGTCAGCACTGGTGGGGAACCTGTTGGTTAAAAAAAAAAATTAAAAAATAAATAAAAAATTAGTGTATGTGAACAAACCCAAAGCTGTTCTCGATTCTGGCCTACCCAATTGTCAGTCAAGGAAATAAGCAGTCCTTGTAACAAAATCTGCTTGTTGGCTTTCTAAAATTTTAATTGCATACATGTGAAAAATTTATTGAAGTTTACTCTATAATCAAGCATTAAACTATTAAAGTCACTTTAAGCATCAAAATTATTAGTTGGTACCTTTAGCTTTGAATGCCTAGTAAGTGAGAACAGTGACTTGTGCATACTTTCTTCACTTTACCTACTGTTTAACTTTACCAAAAGGGATGTTTATTTTTTGCTTTGCTGAAACCAAACCAAAGTCTTTGGTGATGGAGGTGCAATGTGTCATTAGACTTTATGTACAATACAGGCGTTTGTAGACCAGCATTCCTAGTGATGGACCCAAAAAGTCAGCGTGTACTATGCAGGAGGAGCATGAGGAATAATTAGCTATGGGCTTCACACAGCACAGATTGATACTTTTCTTTCTGAGATGTTCCTGGTTTTCATTCATTTAGCTGGTTCTGATTTCCAGAGAATCCAGAGAGTTCTTTTTCATTTAATTAATTGTTCCTATCCTCTTCATTAGTGGCTCGACAGAGCACTTTTTTTTGGTCATTCATTTTAACATTTCAGGTGATGATTGTTAACATAGTACAGGACTGGAGTAATGCTGCTTTAATTGACCCTGTTCCCTTAATCTTGTCAGAGTACATGGAGCATTCATTTAGATACATACAGCATTTGGTAATTAAATTGATACCTTTAAAATGTAGTTAAAATCTGTGCTTTTAGCTGATGTCCTCAAGTAACTTTTTGTAACTTTTTTCTTTTTTCTTTCCAGATATAGAACGTGGTCTCTCAAACTGGATTAAAGCAACCTGTTGATATTTTTATTTATACTTTTTTATTTTTGTATTTGACTTAAAGTGCCATGAAAAAATTTGCATATTGCAAGGTGGTCCTTGCCACCTCTTTGGTTTGGGTCCTTCTGGATATGTTTCTATTACTGTACTTCAGTGAATGCAACAAATGTGATGAGAAAAAAGAACGAGGCCTGCCTGCTGGAGATGGTAAGTTTTCTGCCTGAGTAATCTTTAAATTATGCTAATTTAGAATTGCAGTCCTTTAAAACGATTTGAATGTTTTTGCCCCAACAATATAGTTTTTGCATCAGCACTTAGGTATTGCAGAATGTTCCGTGTTTCTTTGAATGACTAGAGAATAAGGAAGTTGCCTGAGATGTATGTTGCAGGTTTAAGTGCTTACTGAAGAGGTAGGATTTTAAGCACTGATATATAAGGGAAAAAAAAAAATGCAACAAGTAGTTCAGGAATGTAAGCTATGTTAATCTAGTCTCAACCATGTTCTAAATTTCTACCAGTCAGGAAGCAAAGGCATTGTTAGCTTCAGTAGATTTGGTGGTAAACCAAACCAAACCAACAACCTACCTTACTTCTCCCCCTACGCCTACAAAAGAACCAAACCAAACACAGCAACAAACAAACAGAAAACCACAAAATCCCCCAAACTTAAGCTAAAATTTGGCCAGTGACAATAGCAGTAAGGGACAGCAAATGTTGTAGTGACAATAAATTTCTGACAATAACTAGAATAAACCTGGCTGTAAAAGTGACAAATATGGTGGGGGTGTGGTGTGTGCATACATATGCACATGCTTAAGTGTATAAATTTTTCTTTGAAGTGAGAGCTGTATTGTTCAGTACTAAAACTCTTCAGATAAGCTTTCAGTTTCGTTACTGACATCTGAGTTTTTGGGTACCAGTTAGATGAGCTGAGTGTGGGTTTTTGAAAGCCAGTACCATTCATGTTACCAACTTTATTTCAGGGAGGTCATCATGGTTGATCGCGTGAGAGAAAGGGTTGGTGCAGGGAGAATTCTCATCCCTGCAATGCCTCAGCACGGGCATTTAGAACTGCAAGCAGCTGCTGCCTCCAGTTCATTTGTGAAACATCTAATTTTGTAGTGTGGTGCCTATCCTGTAGGGAGAGCTGTCTGTATGTTTCGCTGCTGCTGTAGGAAACTTACCCCGTGATGCTCAGTGTTAACGTTAAGTCTGATCAGATAGCCAGCTGTACTCAAGATTAATTAATGGTTTCCATTACAAAAAAGTTTCACCTGTTGACATCTGGCATGGACAACTTTGACCTCCCTGGGAAGTTTTCTGAAATGCTTTAACAATGTTGCTCTGTTACAGAATAACACTGGGGAGATGTTTGGAAATGTTAGGTTTGTTTTATTTTGTTTTCCCCGACGATGAAAACAGGCCAGTAAATCTCCACAGAGAACAACAATGTATAGGAATGCAGCGTTTCTGTGCTTAGTACCTCTGAGCTGTTGTTGCCACGAGTGCATGCAAACATTTTAGAGAGTTTCTAGTTCATCTGAGTTTTACAGAAGGAACTTAAGTTTTCAGTTGCTTCCATTTTTTCATCTTTTTGGGTTTCTTCTTCAATAAATGGAAAAGAAAGTGACAAGCAAATGTTACGTAGAAAATGTCTTTTATAGGAACTCAGTCTTTTTTTTTGTCTTTAGAAGCTGGTAAATTTTTTTGAGGATAAGATGATGAATGATATTGTGGTGTTAAGGAATGGATCCACTTTTTGAATTCCCACCAAGTTTTTACACAATGCTAAGCAGATAACTTATGCCAGCCTTCTTTAGAGCTGTCTTGCAAACATGATTTTTTTTTTTTTTTGCTGTTGGCAAACAGCAGTTGAAGTCAGTGTGTATCAGACTTGGTTTGATATGTTGATGATGATGAAAGTTCAGATGACTTTACATACAGAGTCATTGGGGGATCCTTCAGGTGAGAGAAAATCTGCAGTTTGTAAAGATTAGTATTATGACTTTCCCTATGCAATGTTAGTTTTACTTAGTCGAGTAGCGTCTTCATTCTGGCCTTTCCCTTACCTTTGTATGTTAAAATCCCCGATACTTTCTAGTATCTTATTGGCTTGTAAACAAACTAACTCACCTCAAACCAAGCAACCAAACTAAATTATTTTGTGCATAGTTTGTACATATTTCTTGGAGTTTTTTATTTTTTTTTAAACAGATGACTTGTAGTAAGGTATGTGCAGAAATACGTCTGTGAGAAACCATGGTTCTAGTTGATGCTTTGACACTTCCTTTTAACCTAGTTGCATGCCTGATCTTAGCTATTTTTACTTGTTCCAGTAGTTCACTGATTTGGAGTCTGTAGTGGGTTTATTTCCACTCAGAATGCTTAGAATCTCCTCAAACAACATTGAGGCTATTTTTTCTGTGAAGCTTTTATCAAAATCTGCTTTTTCACTTCTCCTCCTGCCCCCGCCCCATTCATTTCCACAATTTATTTAGTTTTCTTGATTCAGCATAAATTATGTAAATGTTTTGAATTTAATAGTCTCTTTTTCTGTGTCACTCTGGTATATAGTGTCTCTTTGCAACCTGTGAAAGTATTCTGTAGCATTTAATAAATCTACTCAACATATAAGTTTACCTGAAGAATTTGTAGGTTTGTTTTAGGCTGTGCTTGCCTGATTGGAAAAATGAATCTTTAGGTATTTCAGCAGGAACAAAGGATTTTGAGCATAATTTTGGACAGTTCAGGCTTTCATGAAGTTAGAAGGATGTCTTACTTTGGCTTTTAATACAGAAATGGAGGGAGTTTCTTCTTCAGAATAAGACTTAGAGCCATGGTCTAAATTGCATTTGGGAACAAATCTTTCTACTTGCTATTGATGATATAAGATACTAGCATCTTAAATCATGAGCTTCAGTTTATGTGTCTTAATATTGGATTGTATGTGTACTGCTGTTATCTTTTACAAATGGCTCAAAATAAGAAATAATAAAGGAATGTGAATGTGAATCTGTGGAAAAATCTGTACACGTGATTATGGGGAACTGTAAGATGAGTGTGATAAAGATCTTTGTGTCCCCTACCATAGACCTTGAGGGTTGGTAGTTGAAATGATGCAGGTGTGGAGATGAGGGGACAAAAGGTGAAGTGGAAAAGGAACAAGCACTTACTAGGCTGTGAATAAGAGAGCTGGGGTTGGAGATGTTTTGGGAAAAGAGGGCCTGGCATAGTGTCTAGGTAGTACAGGACTGGGGAACTACGGTGGTACCAGAGGAGGGATGGTTGGAATCTAGCGACTGTGATTACCTGGGATGAGTGGCCATAGGCGTAAGCCTTTGCGTACTGGCTCCGCCACTGCAGAAGGTGATAGTAGTAGCTTCAGGGGGTAGCCTGGGGAATTGGGATCAGAACAGTTAGCAGTGTTGATCCCAGCATCGATCCCCTGGGAGCTGGGAGGGAGCCTGTGCTTGTCTGGTGTGATGCCACTGCTCGCTCTTCTCCATGTCATGATGCCTCCAGAGGCGGGGAGTCGGTTGGGGAAGCTCTCTCTTTTGCTCTGAGGTTGTCTCACCTATCTGAGCTACCCAGCTGACCTGGATGGTGTACACCCCTTGCCCAAACTGTCACAGGTGTTCTTTCTATTGGCCCATCTTCTAGATGGTGGTTCCCTTTTTGTAATTACTGGTTGTTCATCAGTAATTATAAATTCACAAAGAGTAATCATTGATGAAAGGGTGTTGCTGTAAAGTTAAAGGTTGTTATGAGTTGGAAAGAAAGTCACTGAACCTTAGTAAGCATCATCCATGTTATGTAGTAGTTTTTTCCAAATCTGAAATTCATAGGATTGCTAGTTGAGCACTGTTGTTCCCAGGTGGGGATTCGGTAATGCAATTTAGGTTTCACAGCCTGGAATAGAAATTACTGAGAGGTGTAAACAAGTTCTAGACTTACAGAAAGGGTTCAAGCCGTTCTCTTAACAATACAAAAAGGGGACATTCCTGTAAACAAAAAAAATGCCCAGGTAGTGCTGTAGTTTTACTAATAAAGATATTTTTTGTGTAGCTCCATCTTATCCCTGTAAGAATCCTGTATGTCAGCTCTGAGGTCTTGTCCTAAATGAAGATCAACTGAGTCCTTCCTTACAGGTTTCTTAAAGATATGACTACAAAGGAACTTGCAGCTTTGGCACTTGATGCAGTTTCTAAATAAACTTCCAAACTCATCCTTTCCCCCCCTACCCCCTCAAGAGACATTCCACTTGTGTAATGATTAGAAGCCCTACAAAAAAATATTATTTCAGACCTAAAATTGGTATTGGAAGAGTCTTGTGATCTCAGCTACTTGCTGTTCACACTTTTCTTGAGGCACTGACCAATTTAAACTAGAACCAGTCATTTTTGTCAAGTGCCAATCAAGGCCTCGTGTTGTGAACTTGGAGCCCTTTGGTAAAGATGGAATCTCTAAGTTGTGACTCAGTTCTGAATATTCTCATGTGCATAAAAAAATTCCTAAGAAGAAAAGTGAGCAGCTTCAAAATATAAAACTCAGGATTACTTTTTGAAGCTAGAAACTATTCATCATTAATCAGTCTTGGTCTGTTAAGGCTGAGGTGTGTGTAAGAGACAAAACTTCTTTGAACTGTTACCTGTCCAAACAGCTTTCTTGTAATTGTGGTAGTTCTTCCAAAGGTGACTGGACTTTGTTTTGGTCAGTTTACCATTGTGGCCCCTGAAGAAGGAAGAAACTATCACACATGTCATGGAAGAATCTATCCCTTTTCCTGGCTATAGATGGACTTAGATTTTGAAGTATCTGTTTTTCATCAGGCATACTGCCTGGTAAAAAGGAATTTGTATTCCATAGACATAAAGAGTTTGTGATTTTTTAACAGAGATTTGGAAAAGATCATGCCCTCTTTAGAACTAATGGTTTACTAATACAAAGGAGAAATGTCTGGAAAAACATTACTAGATTTCCCATTGGATCAGGTGATGATTAAGTCATTCATTTAGCTCCAGAACTTGTAGCTGTAAAATAAATGTGTTTGTTAGAAGTATGTCATCAGTGCAGTCTTTCAAAGGAAAGATTTTTTTTTTCATAGTTAACTGACAAAAGAACATTGTGGTTTGAATTTTTTAACAATGTGTATTAGTCATTTTGTGAGAATGGTGTTGGTTTGTGTTTAGATGAAAACTACATGTTTTTGTGGTGAAACAGATTACCATAAATGCAGGAACCTGAGAGAAGATGGTTAACTTTTCTTGGAAAGTCATCTCTGCCTGCACACCAAGCTTGCCTATCTTTGCCTTTAGAGAGTTCCCTAAAATATCTGTGGTTCTAGTTAGCAGATGTTGGATTTTTCTGCAGGAGAAGGGTATACTTTATTTAGGTAAAATGTGTAATCAACATGTAAACAACTGGAAGTGTAAATAAAATGTAAAATTATTTTTTCTTGTAAATAGCAAATAAGGTACAGTAAGACATTCACTCTTGAAAATGCTGGAAAACATAGTAAATATAACTATATTCTGATACCTAAAATTATTAAACAGAAGCTATTTTGAACACTCATAATTTTAATAATTTTCTGTCCAAGTGAACCTGTATACTAGAATTGCTGTACACTTAACAGTTATGATAGCCCACGTAATAAAAACAAGCTGAATATATAAAATTAAGCCCAAATAATTACCTTATTTTAAACTGTAATTTGATGTTAATTACCCTCTAAAAGGCACAAATTCTAGTTTAAAAGCTTATGGAATTGCAAATTAGCAAGTTCAACCGTATTTTCTCAGGAGGCAAAAATGCAAAGCAAACTGCTTGCTCACTTTGGCCTATGGTTAAAACAAGCACCTAAATCACTTGGGGTCCGCTTGGACATACTTTTTCTGTCAGTTTTCAGTGTATGAGTGGCTGGCTGGCAACTTCTAGTATTATATAGCTCACTTACAGTCAGGGGGAGTTTGGTAAAAAGAAAACATCTGGTGGGAGGGATTTTTCTGCTAAATGTTACTGCATTAATGCAACTAGTGCAGTTGCTTCAGGTGCTTGAAAATGAAAGTTTCTCAGGAAACACATTATGCTTGTAACTGCTGAATGCTAAATGCAAACTAGCAAAATGTTTCTGTCATTAGTAAGTGTCTATTTTAAGCCTTAGCATTTCAGCAAGGATGGAAGGCTTGGGTTTTTTAAAAAAAAATATATATTTTTATTATTTGCATGGCTATTTGCTCTTGGCATAAGTTTTAATTACACTGTGCTGTCTTAGATGCAAATTAAAGATAATTTGAAGTTGGGCTTATTACTGAGGGCTTTGTTGCATTTATTTTAAAATACTTCTGTTCCTCTGTTTAGATTTTAAATAATTATTTTTTTTAAATAAAAATTTGTACTGAATTTATAAAATAGTAATATATTTCAAATTCAGTACTTGAGCATTTCAGTTTGGGAGAAAAGTAAATGGGCATTTGTAAGGAAAATATAACAGTGTTTTTTTTTTAAAAAAGTTTTATTTTTTCCCTATTTAAAAACAAAATAAAACAAATAATTCAAAAATCTGGATTCCTTTTCTCTTCCTTCTGTCCCTCATCAGTTTGATCAAATACTTGATATTTAAGGTGTCTTTGTTTTAAACATGTCAAGTGTTACTGTTTCTGTTTTGAGTACTAATGTTAAACTCCAAAGTTTAATTATGTTGAGTAAAAAAAAATGTTAGTAAAATCAAGAAAAAAATATTTCTAAACTGTAAATGCTGATGTCTTTCTGTCAAAATAAAAATGTGGAAATAAATGTAATGTTACAATTTTACTTTAAGTTAATCTTTACCAAAATCCCTGTAAAGGAAAATTCAACTTTTCCTTAAAAGCCTGTGTATGCAAGAACAATCTGAGCTATAAATATCTGTTGTTCCAGACTTTAACATTAAAGTCAATTAGGACATGATAATGGATAGATACAAACTTACTGTTTTTTCAAATGAATTGTGTCTAAGAGTAGCCCTTAACTACTTCTGTTAAACTCCCAAATACAAAGGTTTGTTTTCACTTCCAAAACCTGTTGATTTTAGAGCTGTATTTTAAACAGGAACACTCCTACAGTGTAAAAGTATAAACAAAGAAAAGCAAGCATAAATGTAGTTACCAACATTTTATTTATTCTTAGTTCCAGAACCCATACAGAAACCACATGAAGGACCCGGAGAGATGGGGAAGCCTGTGGTCATTCCGAAAGAGGAGCAAGAAAAAATGAAAGAAATGTTTAAAATAAATCAATTTAATTTAATGGCAAGTGAAATGATTGCACTCAACAGATCCTTACCTGATGTCAGGTTAGAAGGGTAAGTGCTTTATGTTTTACTAAAAATGTAGTCTACTTAAATGAGGAATGTGCAAAGATTGATCCAAAACTAGAGTTCAGTTCTGTAAGATTTTACTGTTGAAGTGAAAAGTAGGAGGATTTCCTGTATATATGGTACTTATTTGTGAAATAAGACTGATCAGCAGAAACCAATTTTTTCTTCAGTATTATTTTACTTTGAGTCTGATTACAAGAATGAAGCCCATTCAGGGAATAGAAATTAATTTGGTTGAAGAAAAACAAAGTTAACTTAAGACTTGACATTTCAGGAGAAAATTACTTATTTGAAGAATTCATGCACTGCTTGTAATGAGACAGGCTAAAATTCTGCATTATGTGAAATAGGAAAGATTTGATGATGAAAAATAAATACCTTAAAAACTTCTTATCTAATGAATGTGCAAAGCCTCATTTAGACTGAAAATATTATAATAAATATTTTCTAATATCCATCTGGTTTGATTTTGATCTTGCCTCTGAAATATTGATTCTTTCAGAGCTATTTGAGTCATAAGTAAATAAAAAGAAAATTGTAGCCTTGTTTTAAATAAAGCTTAGATTGCTTTACTCTCCTGGGACTACTCTGATAGGGTAGCTGATGACTCCCTCCATCCCAGCTCATCTTGTTTTTGAAAGGGACTCTCAAGTTAAATAAAGCTCGTGAAACAAGATTTTCCCAATCAATTATCTGCATTTTCATGCAGGAATTAGGTGCTATAGAAATCCCACTTCTTTAGAAGCTCTGCTGTTGCTGCTGGATTGTTTTTATTTCCTACCTCAGAAGATAGTATTAGAACAATGAGATGGAGCTTTGTCTGCTTTCATTTTTAATCAGTGATAAAGAGCTGGTTTGTAGGTACCTTCATCTATTGTAATGAATGTGATTCTGTGTAGCATGTGAGTTCCTGGTAGTGCTGGTGTTCTTAATAATTGAGCCATATATTTTTCAAAATAGGATTTTATAAGTTTGAATTAAGGTACTTTTCCAATTGATTTTCAGATAAATTATTAGTCAGTTTTTATGGCCACTACTTGCTTGTTTCTCAGTATAGTGTAAGAATGCAGATTGTGAACTTGCAGGGCTTTCTTTCAGAACTGACAGATGTCTGTGGGGGGAGTTATATCCTTTTTTTATCATGTTATTGCACTGATTGCGGTTATAACTTGGCAATGGGATCTCTTAGCATTCATGCAG
The DNA here is from genome assembly GCA_907165065.1 of Caprimulgus europaeus. The sequence continues at coordinate 70,023,458 of OU015525.1, forward strand.
ATTCATATGTAGCGTCTGCCCCTTTTATCACGTTCTGTATAGGATGAGAAATTGCCTCACTGTAAAGTGGTGACTTTCACTGGTTAAGAACTTGTAGTTAGTGTTCTCAACTTGTTTCAGCTGTGAGGAAAATCAGGAGTTTCGTTGGAAACTTTGTCAAAGCTGGGATGCTAATTTGGGTGACTTCTGTGTGTTTTTTCTGGAAAAGCTGAATGAAAGGAGTTAACAAAACTTTAGGGAAGTGATAGTTACAACAGTTGTTTATTTGGAAGGTAAACATGAGTAGTTTTTCGTTATGACCCTGGAGATATGGAGGAAACTAAATTACATCATCTGTTTATCAGCATTCATATTGGAAATCTTGCATGTACATATTCTACCATTTTTATAGTGTAAATACAAAGAGTATAAATTTGTAAATCTAAAAAGTTGGCTTAATTGTAAGCATTGTGAAGTCTAGACTTTGAATCAACAAAAAATGGAAAGAGAAATTGCTATAAACTAGTAAAAATTTGTTACCTAAGCATCACTCAAGCTTTTGCAGACAAATGAAATTACAATTTTAAAATCAACTTGAGCTGTAGGAATTTTTTTGTCTTGTGCACTCAGCCATGCTCTGCAGTTGTTGTGTTTCACTGTGAGATATGCATTATAACTTTAGTAATATTGCATTTGTTTCTCTTTTCCATTTGTATGGACAGAAATACTGTCGCAATACTGTGTGTGTGAAAGTATCTTAAAATAAAATTTTAAGTAAGGTCTCAGGGCAGAGTTGGATTTCCTAGTTTTGCAACCAAAAATTGCTGCCAACAATTTATCATTTATTTGTTCTGAGCATTTTTAGTAGATTTTGAGTGAAAATGGTCCCCAAAAGGCTCTTCCTTTTGTCATCTTTCCAGTATGTGCTCTGTAAGGTCACACTAATTAAGAAGTTGGGGAGTGTGTTAACATTTCCCCAGCAAATTTGAGAACAATACTGTGTTTACAAGACAAAGGCATCTTCATCTGTATGTGTGGTTTAATATTACTTTCCAAGAACACTGTAGCCATTTTCTGAATTGTGAAAAGTATAAATATGCTCTGGCATTATATCTGTGTCTTAAGAAAGTATTTATCTGATTAGTCAAAATACTGACACAGTCATAAACACTTTCTGTTGAATTTGTTGCTTCTGTTATAACTTGTTCTATCTATATATCCCTGATAGTGTGGAATTAGTTTTGGGAGAAAGTGAACGGGTAACTTCTAATAATTCCTTATCACATTTCTGTGCTTACCACACAGCTGCCAGTAGCACTTTCCATCAAGGTTTTGGAAGAGTGGGATGTGTTCAAAGGCACACTTAGCTCTTCAGCCATGTAATTGTTTTCTTCAGAGTATTTGTGGGTTGTTTCCTTTAATGTGGTGTAGGGAGAAGAGATGACTATTTCAAATCCTATAATTATCTGGTATGTCAGTTCTTCTGAAATACAGAACTCTGTAAAATTTTTGCCTAACAGTTAATCACTCAAAAGCTAGTGGAATTAAGTGTGCCAGGATCAATTTGCCTCTTGTATTTAATGGGAATGGCATAACCTGTCAGCTGGAGAGCAGCTTTTGAAGTAGCCTACATTATCCTTCATATTAATTTCTGGTTCTGCCTGCCACCTGTGCAAAAGCAAGCATGTCTGTGTACCTGCTCGGTTCTCGAGGCAGCAGGTACCTTCATGGGTTATGTGTTCTGTCTTACATGTCTGCCTCCAGGTGCTCCTAGGTTAATCCCTACAGATGACCCACTCTGGGTGTCATGTTTATGTTTTGGCCAAGACATTTTGTTTCCTTACTAGAAGAACAAAAATGTGAGTTGTTTTAATAACTTACAGACACTTCTCCAGCTCAGAGGCCTCCTCAGTAAGAGACATCTACAGAAGTTGAAATCTGCATTCAGTCATATTTACAGATTTATATTTATTATTTGGCACAAAATTACCAAGGCACATAGATGCCTCTAAAATCATTGACATATGCCTGAATTGCTAGTAATTTTGTGTCTGTAATCAGGAATATTATTCTACTTATTAATCTACTTATCCCCACTAAATGATTTGCTTAACAGAAAAAACTAAACCAGAAGTAATTTTTTTTAGCCTGGGTACTTTCCTGAATCTAGTCTGGGGCATGTTAATGGAACTAATATAACTGACAGTGCCATAACCTCTGGAGGAATGTTGTTGCAGGGAAACAAGCAGCTGAGGATAGCAGATTGGGTTTAAGTTGTTAATAGAATAATTCTTGTAAGCACGTCTTATGCTGGTCTGTGAATCAGTTGTCAAAGTGGGAGTTGATTCACAGTTGCCAGGAAAATAGGCAGCTGTGGGCTTGACATGACAGCAAAGAGTAAAAGATGGGTGATTAGAAATGCTGGAGTCTTGCCTTGATTTTGCTGAAGATGAGAGAGGCAATTAATAAAATAGGTGTCAATGACTAAAATAGGTGTTCAGCTGTGCCTGTGTGTCTTAGACCGGTATTCAGGCTGGAAAGTGGTGTGGTTAAACACATTAAATTTGTATGTGTCGTATGACTTGGTTTTGCTCTCAATATTGTTTGAGATGACTTGGAAGCTGCTTTGTAAAATGAAGAGTGAGTACTGTGTTCTAAGGCTGAGATTTCCAGGCTGTAGTAATTATGTAGTAATTTGTGGAATATATGAAACATATAAGGAGACATTTGCCAAGCCACTCTCCGTGACATTTGAAAAGTCATGGCAATCAATGAAGACCCTAGTGACTGGAAGAAAGGAAACATTATACCCATTTTTAAAAAGGGTAGAAAGGAGACTTGTCAGCCTCACCTCTGTGCCTGAGAAGATCATGGAACAGATCCTCCTAGAAGCTATGCTGAAGCACGTGGAGAACAGGGAGGTGATTCATGACAGCCAGTATGGCTTTACAATTGGCAGGTCCAAAGGTCCTGCCTGACCAACCTAGTGGCTTTCTGCAGTGGAGTAACTGCATCAGTAGACAAGGGAAGAGCTATGGATGTCATCTATCTGGATTTCTGCAAGGCCTTTGACGCAGGCCCCCACACCATCCTTCTCTTTAAGTTGGAGAGATATGGGTTTGATAGGTGGACTGTTCAGTGGATAAGAAATTGGCTGGATGGTCGCATCCAGAAAGTAGTGGTCAATGGCTCAAGGTCCAGATGGAGGACAGTGACAAGCAGTGTCCCTCAAGGGACTATACTGGGACCAGTGTTATTTAATATCTTCATTAATGATATTGACAGTGGGATTGAGTGCACCCTCAGCAAGTTCGCTGATGATATCAACCTGGTGGTGCATTCAGTGTGCCAGAGGGACGGGATGCCATCCAGAGGGACCTGGAGAGGCTGGAGAAGTGGGCCCAGGTGAACCTCATGAGGTTTAACAAGGCCAAGTGCAGGGTCCTGCATCTGAGACAGGACAATGCTCATTATTGATACAGGCTAGGAGATGATGTGCTAGAAAGCAGCCCTGAGGAAAAGGAGTTGGGGGTAGTAGTGGATGAAAAGCTGGACATGAGCCACCAGTGTGCATCTGCAGCCCAGAAGGCCGGCTGCGTCAAAAGAAGTGGGTGGGCAGTTTGAGAGAGGTGATTCTGCCTCTCTACTCTGCTCTGGTGAGACCTCAGCTGGAGTACTGCTTCCAGTTTTTGAGCTGTACCTGTTGGAGCGTGTCCAGAGGAGGGCCACAAAAACTATAAAAGGGCTGAAGCACCTCTCCTATGAAGACAGGCTGAGAGTTGTGGTTGTTCAGCCTGGAGAAGAGAAGGCTCTGTGGGGACCTTATAGCAGTCTTCTAGCACCTGAAGGGTGTCTATAAGAAAGATGGGGAAGAACTGTTCACAAGGACATGTAGCAATAGGACAAGGGATAATGGTTTTAAACTAGAAAAGGGTAGATTTAGATTGGATATCAGGGAAACGTTTTTCAATATGAGGGTGGTGGATCACTGGAACCATTTGCCCAAAGAGGTAGTGGAGGCCCTGTCCCCTGGAGTTATTCAAGGTCAGGCATGATGGGGCTCTGAGCAACCTGCTCTAGTAAAGGTGTCCCTGCTCACTGCAGGGGTTGAACTAGATGACCTTCGAAGGTCCCTTCCAACGCAAACCATTCTATGATTCTATTTGAGTTCCTGGTGTGAGAATTTAAACCTAATTCTGACTTTTTTAATACTAGAAAAGAGCATCTTAAAATGTTCTTCTTTTGCAGGCACAAGTGATTAAGGCTGGAAACAATGGAGGCATAGCTGGGACAGAATAATGTTGCTCATGTAAGCTTTGGTCCCTGCTGGAGCTTGTGCTGCAGTCCTAGGAGGACAGGTTGAGATTTCTTGGAAAGGTGACGGGCTTTCCCAAGCAGACCTGCAGCAAGGAGGAGTGTGGATAGCTTTGGGATACTTTAGCTACCCTTTTTCCAAGGCTGCAGGTTCTATAGAATTTCTATAGAATTTGGCACAAAAGATCTGCCTGGTCATTTTGTTCCTTAGTTGGTATAATTTTGATAGAAGTAAGGGTATCAGACATAATTCCTCAGTTAATTCTGCATAACATTTGGGTTCTTTAAGTGTCCTTTTCTCAAACCATTGGTATTCAGGATGTGTAGGTAAGTTGGGGTTTGAGTGCTGTAGATATTGTTAGTGTACATTCAGAGTTTTTAGCCAGGTGGCCCTAGGTATTTGAGTAAAGTGGGTCTAAATTCATAATAGAAAAATAAGATGCAGATCTCGAATTAAGACCTTAATGTTTAGCTAGTACAGTAATATGGTCAGTTTAAGTTATTATTGAAGGCATTTTTGCAGAATCAAACTACCCTGCCCAGTTCCTCCTGCCAAGCTTACTTTCACAATCGGGAGGGAGTCGACAGGTTTTTTTCCTAGGGTTAAAAGCTATTCTTCTAAGTCTAACTTAAATGCGTGTTGTAGAATTTATAGCAATTATGCTGGGCTTCTTTCTGAACAAGTCCTTCATATGACTAATTTTGTCATCTCTTTGCTTAGAACCGTATTTAGATTTAGGCTTTAGATTTAGATACTGTTAATTATATGACAGAATATAATACGTTTTGGCTATGAGACTGCAATCTGACTTTTGTATGTGTGCTTTAAAAATGTATTGCTGATCTTAAGCCTGAAATAGACATGTGAGAATACACTGGAATTTGGATTTTTAACTTTTCAAAACAAATTGGTTTGCTGCATACTTTAAGATACTACATTTGAACCATAATATGACACCTTCGTAAAATTTACACAAACCCTGTGTGAGGAAATGAGTTTTGAGTAAACTTATTAAATGGTAAAACTAGTAAAGGCACACATGCAAGAGCATGCTTTTGGAACTCAAATGTGTGATATTTAATGGGTTTTTTAAATGGCAGCACTTGAAGTATTTACTTCTATACAAGTCTTGTGAAGGTGTGCTCTCTTTTAATTTCATTCAAGATACAAGCTAAGAGGATAGTTTTATGCTACATATAATCCGGTGTAAATGTGGACTGCAGCCAAAAGAAGTGTTCTCACTGCATCTGTTGATACTGATCTCACAATTGTGTGGCCTTGGTGTTCAGTGACTGGGTGGAGAATTGCATGCCAAAAGGGGAAAAAAAGTGTATTTTGTTGAATCAGCAAACTGAAACAACACACCCAGCAGCTGCATGATTAACAGATGTGGCACAAAGAAGCAGACGTGACAAAACTGTAATGGTGAAAAGTGGGATTATTGCTTTTGGCAGCAGTCCACAGTTGCACCAGATTAGGTGGAACATAGAGGAGAAGAAAAACTGTTTTACAGAATGTGTGTATTAGAATACTCATGAGGTCATGGGGATTTAAGTAGCTTCATAAATTGCGATAGGTTTTGGGAACTTTTGGTATTCATTTAGCTCAGGTCATAGTGATGTAAAAGATAATGTAGAAGACTGAAGTTTTCAACTTAGATAGTGAAAGACACTAGAGATATAGTCAGTGTTTCATTACAAGCTAGAAATCCAGGCTGTTAATTAACCAGGTATCTGTAAAGGAAATCTACTGATCTGGTGACCAGCAATGTAACTTTCAGCAGTGTCATGGTGGAAGTCTGAAAGCCTGTGAGCTACAGTTCTTTCAAGCAGGAAAATTTTTTCATCTGGCTTTTGTGGTACATATCGCTTGTTACTGGCCCACTGTGGAAGCAACATTTGGAAATGTTCTTGTTCATGTTGACTTAATGAGTTAGCTGGAAGAAGTTACCTATGAATCTTTTTCCTAGAGACAGTTTAGAGAGGAAAAAAAATAACTTCAAAAATCAGCTTGCTTCCTGAAAACTGTTTTTTAATACATAGACATATATTAATGTATAGACATAATAGACATTTAATATATAGACATATATTTTTAATACATAGACATATGTGTGTATATATATACATGTGTGTCTGTATATACACACACAAACACTTGGCAATCTTGTTCTTAGTTACAAGTGTCTTTCATTTTGGATGAGCAGCCATATCCTGAACTTAAATCAAATTGATAGGTCTAATATGGAAAATATTTTGGCTAGAGAACTTAAGGTTCAATTTCAGTCTTTGAGGACAGTATTGGTTTTGCTTCTGTCAAGAGGTGCTTTCCTTTTTCTTATCACTTTCAGGATAAGAACAGTTGTCAATTGCAGCTAATTATTTTTGTGAAATTCTGCTTGAATTCTGTAACCACAATGGTTTTAAGGACCATTTTGGATTTTGTTTCCAGGGTCTAAAGAAGATTTCTACTTGACTCATGAGATAATGCGACCTTTCTTATATCCAAATCTTTGAGATCAGAAGAAAGGAAAATTTCATACTCTTGATGTCAGGTAAATTACATAATGCTATTGAAGGCAGACATTAAGCAGGCTGGATGGAAATGTTTAGATAAAAATAAGGGATTTGCCTGCATTCAGGTCTTCTGTTCAGAAAGATTAATTGGAGTTGTGGTATGAATTATAGAAATGAAGACCTCTTTCTAAACCAAATTGTTCTGATTTGTCTGGAATAAGCAGCTTCAGGGGTAGCATGAATTTTTGCTGCAACCTTATCTGCAGTGTTTTCTCCTTGTGTGGCCACAAGTTAAAACTGAGGTTGTGTGCAAAGTCTGTGTAGTGAAAAGTGGTTTGGCATGTTATGACAGCCAGTGATTCTGTCTTTCTCAGAAGTATTGCCTTTAGCCCTTTTAGCTGTGGTGTTTCTGTGTGAAGATTAAATCTTTATCCAGCTCGATTGCCTTCAATTTGATGGCTTGGGGTATTCTTAAAATTTGTGTCAGAAACAGATTAATTAACACCCTTATTCATGATGATATCATGAGGCTGCTGCTCATATCCAGGAAAGACTAAGTCAGTGTTTACCAGAAACACACCACTTGACTTGAGTGCTGGTGGTTCTTGCTGTAGTGTTTTGACACTTTCTCTGCCACCCCTGCTACAGGGCGTTGTCCTCTGATAGAAATGTAGGTCAGTCTCACAGCTTCAGAGTGACTGGCAGAGTCTTATTTCAGAACTGGTTTTATCCATGATTTAAGTAGAGAGGAGTTTTTGTGTTGGGCATAGCTATGCCTCAGCTTTGTTACATTAACTTTATTGCAGGCTATAACTTAAGGCAAATGGACAGGTAAACAAGGAATACTGACATTTTATGGCGCTGCAGCGATATTAATCAGATATCAGTTATTAAAGCCTGAGGTTTCATGAGAGGAGTTCAGATTTTCTGATTTTCTTCTCTATTGATCTGCCATTAACTTTGGTAACCTCAATAGAAAATGATTGTGTGTCTTCAAGTCTAAGGATGCTGATGTTCACTTTCCAGAGACTCTAGTATGTTTTAATACTGAAGAGTATACTGTTTGTACTGCATCAGTAATATTGAACAGATTTATTACAGGGGCTGTACTGAGTAGCATTTCCTCAAAACTTCAGTTTTAACCTGATTTTCAGCAAGACTTGGGTTATTCCTTTGTGAAATTTGAGTTCTGGGATGCTGTTTATTTATAACTGCAGTTTTTATTTATTACTTGTTTATAGTTTATAGTATGCAAGATAAAAGATTGTACTAAATTTGTAAGATGGTTAAATATGTTTCCCTCCCTGCCCCAATCTGTTGCTAATACAGCTTTCAAAAATGCATCGGCACATAACGAACTCCAGTCTGAGCTCCACTGGGATTTCCCAACTAAGCTGCTTAGTGCACAGGAGAAACTTTTGCTTGCATTCCACCTCTGTCCTTTACCAGAGTGGTCTGGGTTGTGTGCAGTGGGCTAGAAAACAAGGATGGCATACGTGTTTTACTGCTGTTAATATTTTTGAGCCACTGTAAATTATTGGTCATCCTTCTTCCTATAAAAGGCTGGTGGAATCTGGGAATAAAACTGATATCAGATATAGCAAATCATGGGTCAGGTAGTGTCTGAGTCTATTAATTTTTGTGATTAAGTAAGTATGAGTGGCCTTGTTTTGGAAATTACATATTCAAAAACCAAAAAAGTTCTGATGTTACTTGTCCTCTTGTTTTTCTTCTGAGGAAAATAACCTGTTGGCAGCAACAGAAGGGGTAGAGATCTGTCCTGTAGTATTTAGAAATTTAGTGTTTTTCTCATTCAGGGTATAATTATGGCATAATCTTTCTGGAGAATGACCTACAATTTTTTTTGTTTTGGCTCAGTGAATGAGGTTTTCCTCATTGTTTCTTTCTGCATAAGTATTATGGTAGTATATAATTGGTTTCCTACAAGACATCTACCCTGTCTGTAGCTTTTTTGGGGGGATATGATTCTTTAGCCTATTAAACAAAAATATTTAAGAACTATCAGGCTATTAAATCCCATTTTATTACATTACTTTCAGAAATGGTGTATCATTACTTTGAAGGGTGTGCAGACAAATCACTGCTAACATTGTAAATATTTGTCTTTCAAGGTATGACAATATTACACATGTAGTATTCAGTCTTGGGTTTTAGAAGCAATTTCTAAGTAAATTGATCCGTGAATCCAATTTCATAGTATTGATAAAATGCCAAGTGCTATTCTGTAATAAGATGGCTGCACAGTTGCATTTTTTTTAAGTAATATAAGTGTTTGTGAAAGTCCCCACAGTAGACTGAAAGAGGTGGCATTAGGATAGTAGCGAGTGGTGTCCTAAGTTCCTGGTGTCTCTGGGGGGCCAATGGCTGGGCTGGGTCAGCCTTATTGATCTCCAAGTTGGGTATTGAGCAGAGCAGGTAGGTATCAGAAGAATTTCACCTTCTGAGGAATTCAAATGGGGGATCTTGTAAGATTGCCTAGTAGATTTCTTCTGTCCCTGCAGTGGTGAAATACGTTTTTCTTGTTCCTTCACTGGCATGAGAGGAGAGAGAGGCTTCCAGTTCTGCCAGATGTGGAGGAGAGTTGAGGGAATACGGTTGCAGTGGTGTAGCAAGCGCAAAATGAAGAGTTGTCTTCTTCCCTTGCACGATGGTGCTAAAGCAGCAATTAAACTCTGAGATTTTTGTGGCTTAATTTTATTTGGACAGAATTGCCTTACTTGATATTTCTTCTGGTTATTTTTGTAATTTCTCCTGTGGACTGTTTGTACTCTGGATATAAGGGAAAAGAGGAAAGCAGTTCATTCGGAGGCTCTTCAAGTGCATTTGAAGAAGCATCAGGTAGTTTTCAAGTAGCCATACATCTAAACCACTGATTAAAATTATCTTTGAGATTTTTTTTTCTGAATGTCTCCTTATGTAAAACATGTGGAGCTTCTATATAAGATTCAAATAATACCTTCACAAAAAGTCGCAATAATGGAGAAGCATAACACAACTCCTAGTTGCTTTTGGCCTTCCATTTTAAAAAACTTTTTAAATGGATTTAAAACTTTGAAATCAGACTACAGGGTGTTAAGGACGACACCCTGTATTTATTTTGCTGTCACTGTTCTTCTCTAGCAATATTATACACATATATGATAGGATCTGTCCTCCTTCCTTTGCTTTTAGTCCATTTAATTTAAATTAAAGTTATGAAAGATTTGGACCTCGTATTGTGCCTTGTGCTCTTGGGCAGACAGAGACCCAGCAGTAACTGTGTAGTTACAAGGGCTGGGCCAAAGTACTCTGGATATATGATGCAAAGTTACAAAAAGGTGAAATTCTGTGAAGAATGTGTATGAGCGTCTTACAGAAGTTGGAGCAGTCGTGTGTCCTGTGGCTCCTTTGTAAAACAACTTTTAGAAGTATAGCTTGTAAACTTATTTGTTTTCGTCAAATCTGATTTTGATGGGGCATTAAAGATCTTGGATAACTAATTTTATTTCCTAATTGATTTTCCATTTTGTTTCCTAATTACATGAAAGCAAGTAATCCAATATTAGGGAAGAGTACAAGGCTAACGCAGCTGAAGGTAGGGATTTCCGTGCGTGAGAAGACTTGCTGTGAAATAAAGAACATTACTGGTTTGAGCATTGGAATATGTACATCAGGAGATGTAGTCTAATTAGGCTTTTTGTCTTGATCATATTTTTTTGTGTCTTTAGGTAATAGGTCAGTAAGTCCTTGCTTCCATTTAAAATGTCTGACATTTTTAGGGAGTTTCCACAATCTAAATAATATATGGAGTCACATTAGCTGAGAATTTGCATGGTGAATGCCATAGATGAAGGAAAGGATGATGTGTTCCATGTGAAATCGACATTCTCAGCTGCTGTTTTGAGTTTTCATTAAATTACTGGAGATAGTATAATGTTCCTTCCTAATGTTATACACTCAATTTTAAAACTGTTTGAGGCATGATCCAACAAAAGGAACATAATGTATTAGTAGTGAATTAAAATTCAAGTTGTCCTTAATTCATACCCTATGTGTCATACCCCTCATGGTTATATTCTGCTACTAGTGTTGCATAACTGTTGGTTGAAACTAATGCTTTATTTTAAATTCGATAATAATCCCTTTTTTGGGTAATTTGTTTTCAAATGAAAGACAAAAAGGATTCTTAATTTAAATGTTTGTTAATAAAAACAAGGTATACACAGAAGGCTAATGCTCTAAACACAAGTGTCAGCTGTTTTACTTGTCTTGTGTTCTGCAGCAGTATGTTCCTGGGGGGGAAGGAGTGTCTGTCAAAGTTTTCAAAATGAAAACCAGGACTTTTTATTTGTATGTATTCACAGAAATTCCTGTATACCTTCCTCTTCGTGCTAAAAAGTTTCCCTTCAGAGACAGATCTTAAATGTTTTGATGTATTTATACTTCAGACAATGTAATGGTTTATAAACATGGTAGTCTCTGATCACTTGGCTGCCTTTTTATTATACCAATTCATTGATTTGAGCTAAGCAAACTGAAATCTACTGTAAAACTGTAAAAAAAGCAAGGCTGGAGATGAGAGATGTCACATTACAACAGTAGATCCTGTGGTCACCCCAGCAAGATATTCCTGGTGAATGATGCATTGTTATTACTTTTCACAGAGAACTGCTAACAGGCTTCTCTCAACTTTTTTACAAATATTCTGCCAAAAAGTAGAGGATCAATTGTTGGATTTGTGTTACTGCTCTAGCTGGAGGTCTACAATCAAACACTTGCTTTCTGGTCTATGGAGCGGTGCAGCAGAAGGAATAAAACATTGAGAATTTGGTTTCAAAGTATTAAAATAGGCTGAACAAGTAAAAACATGGGGGAAAAATTATTTGGTTTATGATTGAATTTTTAATATGAAATTCATAGCAACTGTATCAGTTGACAAGCTTTGCAAGTTTTTTAATACGTGAATTAAATTGGAAAACAAAGGAATATATAGCTGCTTTCCCCGAAGATTTTATGATGTTCACTTCAGTGGGATGAACAATTAAATTTGGCCATAATTGTATAATAAATAAATATGATATTGAAAACATAGTGCTTGATCCTACTGCTTCAGTTCTCAGCAATGAAAAAGGATCCCACACAAGCTCTTCCAGATAGATATTCCTTGAATTGTACCTGGACTTGCTGATCTCTCTGAGATCCTGGTGCACATTGGGCTTTTGTCACCCACTTCGGATCTGAAATGCCTATGTGCTGTGAGAGCTGCTCTCACTTAGAAGAGGTCTGGCTGACCAAGTTATCCAGCACATGAAATATTCATGTTGGGAGCCCAGTTTTGGCTGGCATTCCTGGTGTCACCAGTTTTTCCAAAGGGGAAAGTAAGGGTGGGGATGGATGCTGACACCATGGTGCTGTATTGGCAGGCTGTTCCTTCAGTGTTGTTCTTACATGTTTAGGGTAGAGGATATGTGCTCTGTACTTCTCAAGCCCTCAGACAGCACAGCTGTTAAGCTGACAGTCATGAATACTTGTTAACATATTTTAATAGCATTTAGATTAGGTTACATTACAGTGAATTGACTCAATAATTTGGGATCTAATAAAAGCTTTTTTGTTGGACTGGAACTCCACTGAATATATTTCTTTCTGCTTCAGTGTTTTCCTTGTGTTTGAGACCTGCATGTATCTGTTTAGGTTTGGTTCTTAAAGGTCTTAGTACCAGCAAATTTATGTATGTCTGTGTGATTTTGAATATGCAAAAGGAACAGATCTGTACAGAGAACACTTAAATTTGCATGGTTATTTTTTAGAGCAGTATTGTATTTTCAGAATTGTTAAGAGTACTTTATGTACAGCATGTTGATTTTTCTAGGAGATACTGAAAATATAACTTGTTTTAAAATAGTATTATAGAGTGTAAAATACTGGCTGCATGTAGGGTTGCTTGGAGTATGTGTTGTATTTTGCATGTTCTATATATGCTGTTAGGAGAGCTAAACCTCTGGTCTTCCATGCTAACTTTGGAATGTGAATATAATTCTCTTATAATTTTATCAGCTTTTATAGCACTTCCAACATGTATACTGGGGTGGTTTAACCCACAGTGGGACCATGTGGTCCTGCACTCACTCTCCCCCACCCAGTGAGATGGGAAAGGAATCACAACAAAGGGGGCACAGATTGGGATGAAGGACAGGGAGGATTCACTCACCAGTTATGGTCACGGGCAAAACAAACTCAACTTGGGGAAGAAAAATCAATTTAATTACCATTTGTCTGAGTAGCACAGTGAGACGGAACAACCACATCTTTCAGCACCTTCCCTCACCCCTCTCTTCTTCCCGGGCTCAAATCGCTTTGCTCCTGATGTCTCTGCCTTCCCCTGCAGTGGCACAGGAGACAGGGAATGGGGGTTCAGTCAGTTCACCTCTGCTGCTCTTCCCAGCATGAAAGTCCAGGAACAAAGTGTTCCAACACAAGCTTCCCATGTAGTCATGCACCCCTTCGGGCTCAGCTGCTGGCTCTGGCATGGGGACATCCATGGGCTGCAGACGGGCCTCTGGTCCCAGTGCATCTCCTCACCCCTGGCTCTGGGGGTCCACCCTTGCTCTGGCACTGAGCAACTCTGGGATCTCAGTTCAGTCACACTTGCTCTCAGGCTCAGCTTTTCTGCTCCAGGGTGGAGTCCTCCATGGCCTACACGTGGGTATCTGCTCTGCCACTGAACCTCCATGGGCTGCAGGGACCTCCTTTGCCTTCTCCTACTCCATGGGGTTGAACTGGATGTCTGAGGTTCTCTGTCCTCCTTTTCCTTCTCCTTCCTCCTGGCAGCAAGGTTCTCTCTTTGTTTAGGGTGATGGTTGTCTTTTGTTCAGGTCAATGGTCTCTCCTCCAATTTCTCTGCGCTTTCTTCTTTTCAGGACAGTCCTTCCCCCCACAAATATGGATTCGCAGAGGCATTTCTCCAGTGCTCATTGGCCCAGCCTGGGCTAGGAGGGGTCTCTGCCTTGGAGCCAGGGGAGCTTTTGCGAAGCTTCTCATAAGGTGGCCCTTCCCCCACTACCAAAAATGCACCCGCACCCCCCCTCCCCAAACCCAACACATATACAATGAGGAGAAAAAAAACCAACATACTTATTTGTGTAACATAAACACATTAAATTATAAAATATACTTAACTCATCAGTATTATAGGTAGCATGCATGTAGTCTTGGCTTTTCCAAACATCAGCTCTGTCCAGAATTCTTTACATCTTTTAGTTATTACTTGGTTTTGTTCATTATATACTTTTTATTGTATTTACTTCTTAGTTTAAGTTTGCCATTTCCTATATTGTGTGTGTCTCTTTGTTTCTCCCTCTCTCCACATCACAGGACGCTTTCTCCCTTGCCCTTTGAGGGAATGCAGGCCTAAGTTAGAGGCTTGGATTAGTGTATCTGGGCATGCTACTCCACAAAACAGGGGTAGTGGAAATAAATACTGTTATAATCTTTGTGTATTAGCAGTATGGATGTCTCTTTCATTTCTAGAACTGGTTATTGAATTGAGGTTCTCCTTCCTTAGTGGTAGTATGGAATAGATAATTTTATATGTAAAATGTATACATAAAGGCATACATAAAATGTATACATTTTACTTAAAAAATACTTTTTAAGGTAAAAATAAAAATCTGCACCCATTTGCTTCTTTGTCATACTTTGCATGCAGTTGGTAGGTCATGAATGTTGGTATTGCTACTCAGAACTAAACCTCAAACTTGCAGTTCTAACTGAGGGCCTGACCTTTACAAAATTCTGTTTATAGGTGTAAAACGAAGGTGTACGCTGACAACCTTCCCACGACCAGCGTCGTCATTGTTTTTCACAATGAAGCTTGGAGCACACTGCTACGAACTGTTCATAGCGTGATAAACCGGTCACCACGTCACATGCTGGAAGAAATTGTCCTCGTTGATGATGCCAGTGAAAGAGGTAATGATAACATCAGTCCCTTGTCTTGCTGCTCTTTTTACTTCAAAATTTGAGACTGACTTTCTATGGACTTAGCTCTCCTCAGCAAAATGCAGTAGCTGAGGCAGGGGAAGGCAGAGTGAGCAATGCTCATTTGGAAATGCAGCTGGGTTATTCTCCACTGAAAACTAGTGGAAGTTTATATATTTACTTTTCTGTTGATAGATTTTGATTTTTTTGTTAGTGGGTTTATCTCATTACAGCTTTCATGTTTTGCATTTGGAATTTTAATGCATTCCTAAAGCTTGAGGGCATTTAATACTTGAGTCACCTTATGAATAATAGCAAAGACAGCTTTGTTCCTCACACACATCCAAATTTACTGTCAGTACCACCGTTAAACATGGTGCTCAGAGGGATTAATTTTGATTATTCAGTTCCTGAGAAATTCAGTGTCTATGCTGTAAGAGATTCCACTTTTTAATAACTAGTGCGCCAGATGGAAACTCCATGCTACAGAATGAAACTTTCCATGTAATTAAATTAATAGACAAAACTTCAAGCTGATTTTTTCTTAAAATAAAATAACTTCATTTAAACTTTACTCTTTCATGTTTTTTGTAAATTATAATTAGTAGAAATAAAAATAATATTCTAGACAATACTTGATATTTCATTTTGGTTACTAGTTGATATTTGGCTTACTCCTTGCTTAATCTTCATCAGTGGTATGGATTATAAAGTATAACTTGAAGGATTTTTTTTTTCTTGTGTTTGTAAATAGAGATGAGAGGGTATTATGTTTTTTCAGTCTTAAACATTTGGATATTTTTATATGGAATTGCCCTTTTTTTTAATATTTCTTCAGTGGAAGTTTTCCAGTAGGACTAATAGTTAGTGGGTCACTAGAAAATCTTGGCAGCCACCACTTGTAGGCTGTTATCTGTAGCAGCAGGAATTGCCATGCTTCAGTCTTGTAAGGGTTTTACACCCAGCGTGCCATCACCTCTGCCTGATGCTTCCGATTCCAGTGCTGCAAAATCCATATATATACAAAATCTGGTGCTTATGGTAATTCCAGCTTCAGAGTAAGATGAATGACTGTTGTCCAACCAACAAGATCTGTTCAAACAAGATTTATGTATCAAGATAGACACTGGATTTCAGATCATATGGTCTAAGTAGCACTATGGTACATGGATTACAGTGGTTAACAGGAGGTTTTATGATAGTAACCATTACGATGGTTAACAGGAATTTTTGTAGCTAAAGAACTTAAGAAGTGGGTTTTTGCTTTTAATGTTTAACCTAGTAGAAAATGTGAGTTTCTTCTTCAGGTTGTATGTGTTAGCATACTAACTGACCTTTTCCAAACTATGTAGATCTAGAGTACAGGTGGTTGTGGAGTAGCTGAAGTATCGTATCAGCTAACTGAGCTCTGATCAACCTGTTCTCCTAAGGAAGCGTAGCACATACGCTTAGGTTATGTTTGCACTTCTGTTGGTCTGTGTTCCTTTCCTCTGTCAGGCATTCTCACTTGCTTTTGCTTTCTTACCTGACACTAACTTTAACTGCTTCAGCCAATTTCAGTGCAATTTGGAAGAAAGGACAGAGTTCTTAAATACAATTACGCTCTGGCAGCAAAGGAGGAATGCCCATGCAAAGGGCAACTCTACTATATAAATGTTTTCCAGATTAGATGAGAGATATGATTAACTTCTGCTTTTAGAAAGGCACAAGATCAAATTTTCACTGTTTTCACTCGTAGGGAATTTGTAATTACATCCCACAATTTCTTGGTAGTTTTCAACCTTTAGTATAAAAATTCCAGATTTTTTTGGTTCTAATGCGTGTGAAAGTGCTCACCTCTCTTGTCATTGTTCCCAGGACATAATCCTCTTTTTTAACATGGATACTTGTATTTGGATTCTGAGAGGCTATACTAGGCTATTGTACTGTTATATACTTCCTTAATGGCACAGAGATCATGCATTTGTTTTGGTTAGGTAGCTTGGGTGCACAGACTCTTGCTAGGAAAACCAGGTTTATTGCAAGTGCACTCTGTTTCATTTGTCAAAACAGTCCTTGGCACTAATTCAAATCAGTGCTAATGATTAATTGTGACAGGTCAGCTTTCAATATGACCTGGAAATAAAGGTCAGACTAATATTAAAATAATGTAGACATCATATTTCTTATGTTTTGCCTCTTCAATTTCTGTCTTAGAAAAAAACAGTTTTAACATCGCAGTAGCCATGTCCTCATTATGAAGTAGACTTATAGTCCAGTTAAAAAAGCATGTTGCATTCTTCAGATAATTTTTCTGTTTCTGGGTTTGGGTTAGGTAGTAAAAGCAAGATAACTTAATTCCAGGCTGAAAGAATAGCATTTCAGACTTTTTTTTTTAGTGTTGCTATTAAACCTGTTCCAATATTTAGTTTTGAAATCTGTGGTCTTCATTCAGATCACTTGGGCATCTTTTATTTGTAGCTACTTTCAACAATTACTGAAAGTTTTTTGTTTTCTAAAAACTTGTTATGGTTCCAGCAGGCATGCTTTTACATTAAACAAAACAGAAGGGTATGATGCCTGAAAATGTGAAGGGTTTAGCATATGCTGTTTAAGCAGTCTGTTTGTGTTGAACTAAAACAGCAGACTTTTCCAGAAAAAGGAAATGTTCAGCCCGAGTAGTGTATTTTGAATTCTAGCATCACAGTCAATTTAATTGGAATAAAGTAAGCATTCAGTCTGCCTGAAGCACGCTTTGTACCTGCTAGTGTCATGCTCTTAGAAGAACGAATTTGCATAGTATCATGCACTTAGTTACACCAAAAAGGAAAGCTCTAGAGAAATGAGACTTATCTGTAACATTGTTCGCCAGGTACTGATCAGAACTGCATGTTTTATTTTTAAGTGTTGATCTTTGGTAACTACTGAAAACAAACAAAAAAAGTGAACAGGAGAAATCAGAATTAGTCAGTACTTAAAACTAGGTCAGCACTGAATGGCCAAGCGTGGTAGGCAGATTGCATCAGGGTAGAACACACTTGCAGAAGTTAGTTATAGAGTTGCAGATCAAAGCAATGTAACCAAAACTAAATTCCTGCCAATAATGTCTTATAAAAGTATTCACACTTATTAAAACTGTGTTTGCATGCTTATATGTAATAAATCCGTGTTTTATTGTAGTTTAATAAAAACAGTTGTTTAAAAAATATTTTTTCATTTATATTCATGTAAATGTGCCTCAGTAATAGAATGGCAAGGTCTTTTTCCACTTAAGAACTTAGAATTTACCTGACTTTAGATGAATACATTTGCTTTTTTGGCTTTCTTAGTTCTGCTGCCATGGAATATGGTCTTTAAACTGTCTGTAGTCCTAGGTAAAATTATGCACCCTTTCAATACAGAAAAAGTTTGAAAGAAAAATCTGGCAGAAAAAGTTAAATGAAACTAAAGTTACGCCTCTGAAAATACTTGAATTATTATTGTTCCCAAGAAGTGTTTGTGTTTTCATTATTATTATCATCATCATCATCATCAAAACCTCACTCTCTGTTGGAAGTGTATGAGGCAATGCTAAAAATTTACTCAGCTGTCATCCTGGGTCACTTGTAAACAACTGACTCTCCAATGCATAAAACTTTTTATCTGAATGTTTAATATAGGATTTAGTATAAATATGACCAATAGATATTATAGAAAATATTCTGTACAGTTTGATTCTGGCATTTCTTGTAGGCCAAAATATGTTGCATACATTAAAAGACTATTCAAAAACTTTTTTTCATCACTTTCCAAGAAACTATTACCAGTTTCTGGATGGATGACTAGTCCAAAACTCTATAGACTCTTGCTGCTTGAACTAAGGGAACGGTTTGTGAGGGATGCGTATTGCTCTAAGAGACAGTGCTCTGCAGGGAAAATATGCTGCTCAGATTTCAGCATTTAAGGCTAATTGCTGTTAGCAGAGAAACACCAGGAATTTTGATGTCTGAGTTATATTCCATGCTTGTGTAGGGATGAGGCATCAAGCTTTACCTTTTTGCTTATTCTACTGAATTTCTAGTTAAGGGCATGGTTACTTGAATCTCTGACACAATGTTTTGTTTCTGGGAATACTCCCTTCTGAAGTTTTGAACAAGGTGGTAGTTCATGAGAATATTTTTATGGATGTTAAATGTGGGAGAAAGACTGTTCTTAACTCTGTTCCCTCCGTAGTGAAAACACTTCACACATCTCTCTGATTATTTCTTAGAGGAAAAATTCTGGGAAGTATTTGAAAAGATAAATTGAAATTTAAAATACTTTACAGAAAATATGGGTAGGACTTAAAATTTTTATATGGAATATGTTGACCGTGGTGTTCTGTAATGTAACTTTCTGTTTTATTGTAGTTCTTGGCTGACCACAGTTGTATTATTGAAATCTTTCTCTCTTCCTCCTGGCAGAATTTTACCATTGTGTTAACATAACTGTGCATTCAAGGACTAATGTCACAGACCGTAATTCATTCGCCTTGAAGTGGTTAGAACTACTATAAAAGGTTACCAGTACTACACCTGAAATGTGCAGAGGAGCATGTTGATTTGTATGACTTGCTTCTGAGATGGTTAGGATAGAGAGCAATGCTTCACCATTGTATTCTCTTTGTGTATATCATAGAAGCCATATACATTAAAACTATAAAAGTATACTGTAATATTAGTTCTTTTAAATTAGTGGCTTTGGAAACCTACTGTAAAGAGATATTAGATTTGCTACAGACCGAGTCAGACAAATGATCTCTTGTTTGTGCTCAACCCCAAAAGGCCTGCAAAATGTTCAGACATGCACACTTGGTTTGTACTAATAAAGATTTATTCATTTGAGTTTCTGTTAATATGCACAATAAGAATTAACTTGCTTTAAGTTTCTCTGGAGGCAAACACTTAAGATCTGTCAGACTCTTAGGCTCTTCTGGCACAGTTCAGCTTTCAAGATGTGTCAGAACTTATTTCTGTGGGTTTTTGTGACAGTCCAACAATGCACAGAAAAAATGAGGAAGCAATTAGAACTCATTCATCCGGAGCGGTGGTAAGGAATGGTAGTCAGCCCTCGGGTCAGCTCTGACTCTTGAGATTTACAAAGCAGCCACTAAGAGTTCGTGCCGTGCTTTTTCCACCCCCTCTCCAGTGTCATGCATATTCTTGTATGAGGTACTTACTATCTTACGCTAAACCCTGCTACAGGCTTTGCACTGTTGTAGTACAACTGCCATGTGCTTTGAGTGTATCATCCAATATATTCCATAGCTGTGTTATAAGACTGTTTTGCCTTTTTCACAGATTTGAAATCTGGAAGTTATTGCAGGTCTGTTTCTGTGACTGTCAGTTGCGTTCTCTCTCAATTCTTTGTTCTTCCTTTAGCATCATCCATCATAGTCATAAGTTTTCATGATGGACAAAAACTGTGCCTGGCAATGATAAGTTTGTTAATTTGGCAGTTCTTTGTAGTGCAAGTAATTGTGAGTCTCTAGGCATATGGTAGTCAGTTATGGCTGTTGTATTTTGAATAATTTGTTCTTCAGCTAATCTGAGGTTTGAAGGTATAGATGTTCATTTATGTATTTTGTCTTTATTTTTGTTTTTAGATCTTATAGTGATAAGGTAATAGAAAAATTATTAGCCAGAAAAATCTAGAGAAAGCACAATCGCAAAATGCTTTTGATCATGTTTTAAGCTACTTGCAAAGAAATTATCTGTAAGTTACATTCCTGTAGGAGGTAATTCATTATGTTCAGCTAGTTGGATCATTTTCTTTATTTTCTTGGTAGAGACGTGTTGTCCCAGAACAGTTATGCATATGTTTTAGAAAGTAAGACACATCTATTCCGTAATAAAAACTTGTCTGTCCAATCTGGTTTCTGTGTAAATATTCTACACTCTCTTAGTTTTTGTATTTCCCATAATGAAGAAATGAAGAGGAGGAGGAACTTCCTTGCTTTAGCAAGTGGAACACGTGGAGATGTGGAAGGGCATATTGTGAAATGTAGGAAACTAGCTGAGAAAGTAGGAAAAATAGAAGAGAAATGAGGAAATATCTCTTAATTACAAAAAAAACCCCAAACAACAAACCCCAAACAAAACAATTAAAAAACCCCCACAAACAAATGAAGAACAAGGACAAACTCCCCCAACTGAATAATATAACTGACAATTTCCATGGTTTTGATCATTCTTTGCAGACTTCTTGAAAAGACCACTGGAAAGTTATGTGAAAAAATTAAAAGTACCTGTTCATGTGATTCGAATGGAACAGCGTTCTGGATTGATTAGAGCCAGATTAAAGGGGGCTGCTGCTTCTAAAGGCCAGGTCATCACCTTCTTAGATGCTCATTGTGAATGTACAGTAGGCTGGCTTGAACCTCTGCTGGCAAGGATCAAAGCTGACAGGTAATTATCCATCTTTTGGTTTATGTTGGCTTTTTTGGTTATTAAGAAATGTTCCAAGTATTACAATACAGCCTACAAACAAATATCTATTTTCTGAAGGGCTGGATAAATGATGTACTTCTCATTTGTGTAAGGATAAAAGGCTAATTTGGTACAACTTTTAAAAAGTAAAACTTGGTTTAAAGGGAACCTTATGTTGGGATGCATGGGATAATGTGTTAAACAGCAGGAGACCTGAGCATGAGTCCAGCTGAGAGAGCAATGAAATTTGAGGTCTTCTGTCTTCAGCCTGGCCCATTCCTTCATGAATTTGGGAAGATATTCTTGAGGAAGAAATGGAGCACTGATCTCATGTAACACCAACACTGTGAGCAACACTGTCAGGCTTACTGTTTTCAGGTTCTCATTGTGATTTCTTTATTTTGTAATGTATTTGTATTGTGGAATTCTGTGCTGTGACTTGGTCCTATGGGATGTATTTTTTTTAAAGTTAGAATAGTTACTGGAATCATACTCATCTACACTGCAGTAAAATAGCTTTGTATTACTATCATAAGTCAATATCCACAACGCTTAAATCCATGATAGTGTGATGGAAATTGTATTGAGAGGAAAAAAAAAGTGAGAGATTAGTCTGCTTTATAAAATAGTCGAACATCAGAGCAGTAACTCTGTAGTTGCACACCAGTCATTTAGTAAACAGCATATTAAATAGACTAGATATAAGTATGGTGTTACAGTTCTCTGTTTTGCTCTTATGGTTACAGATAAAAATAACTTAAAATTTTATGTTACAAAATACAGCATTACGTGATGAAGAAGCTGCAAGTAGTGAAGAATCTTTGTTCAGAAATGTGCTAAGACACACTACTAACCTTTAAGTTATCATTAATACACATTTTTGTGAGACTATGATCCATAAAATGTTACAATTAGTGCAAATGGCCCAGCTAAGTGCTTTGAATTTAGTTGCAATCCTTGAGTCTTTTTACATAGAGAGGAAGGCTGCTTGAGAGTGGTTATTTAAGCATTTTTAGGATGATTAAAATTAATTTCTGTGAGCCTATGCCTTAGTAATATCAGGACAGTGACAAGGAAACCTCCTTCTGTCAGCTTCCATGCAGTAGTTTCACTTTGTTAACAATGACTATCACATTTCTTAGTCCTGAGGGCATGTAAGAATACTTACCCAGAGCTAATGATGGAGTCTTAATTTCAAAACATGCAAGTTACTTTGACCACTCAGCTAGAAATGAAAGCTCTTATTTTCTGTACAATCATTGTATAGAATTGAGAAAGCTATGATCAATTTTTCCATCTGCAGAGGGTTAAATATTTATTACTGATAATAAGGCAAATACTATTTTAAAAAAAGCTAGTATTGCCAAAATTGCACCAGAAAAACATATTTTCTCTTAGATGAATTAACTTTAGCAATACAGAGTTTGAGTATGTTTCATGGTAACAATCTGTTGAGTACTGCTGATAAGAGAAGGTATTATGAAAATTTAAACAATACGTGTTAAAGACAAAATAAGCAGAAGAACAAGCAAACACCTTTTTGGACAATTAATTAATAGGTCTTGGTTCTTTTCTTTTTCTAGGAGAACAGTAGTGTGCCCCATCATTGATGTAATTAGTGATGACACCTTCGAATATATGGCAGGTTCTGACATGACCTATGGTGGATTCAACTGGAAACTGAATTTTCGTTGGTATCCTGTTCCTCAGAGAGAGATGGATCGACGGAAAGGGGATCGAACCCTTCCCGTTAGGTAACGAGAAATTATTAAGTTGGTTAAAATGGTCACCTGATGTTTACTCATCTCCTTTCTAGGTTAGTCTTGTAAGTAGGTACTTAGTGAACTGTTTGTAGCATCATTTTTGTCTGGTTGAAGGAACAGCATAGAAGTTCTTTTACATGGATTAGTGGTTGGTAACTTTTGGTAGCAATGAAGGAAGCAATCAGCTTGTCCTTGGAAGTGTTCAAGGCCAGGTTGGATGAGGCTTTGAGCAGCCTGGTCTAGTGGAAGGTGTCCCTGCTGATGGCAGGGGGATTGGAACTGGATGGTCTTTAAGGTCCCTTCCAACCCAAGCCATTCTATAATTCTGTGAAATACTTTAAAGTTTTATGTCAGTTACTGGTGAATTACTAGCTTTTAACTAGTTTTTATACTGATGCACAGGTTTTTATTAGACCTTATTTTTATATTTTATTCTAACAAAGTAAAAAATATTTTGAGAAGTTGCATCAATTTTTGGCATATATATGTGTATGTATTTGTGTGTGTGCATAATAAACTTAATGTCTTCAAAGTGCACAGGTGGGAGGTGAATTTATACTTGCATGTCATGTAGATGTTATTGCAAACTTATATTTTCTAGCCCTACTTTTCAGAAAAGTGGGCAATATTTACTTACTATAAAGTTGAGGATATGTCTTTTTCTGTTTTTTTGGTTTTTGTTTGTTTGTTTGTTTGTTTTTCATTTAATAAATCCAAAGGTCTTGTCAGGATACGGCTAATTGTATTCCTTCCCCACCTCTTCCCCTAGTTTCCATTTCAGGGGAAAAAAGCCACATGAATTGTTAGTTAGATTGTAACTGAGATTGTATATTTTGTGTCTTTCAGAAAAAGCCCAAAGCCTTTCAGGAAAATGGCTAGTGATAGAAAATAATTGATGCTAAAAAAGTAATTAATTTGATGCTTAAAGCGTAAATACTTTGTATACTTGAACTACAAAGTTCTATTGTCAGCATAATATACAATTTCTTTATTGCCGATTTGTTGACTAAAAAAATTGAAATTTCTGAAGTGTTGCTAAAGTTAGGAGAAACTAGTACAGCTTTGGTTTTTTTCCTACCAATAAGGATTTTGTAAAGAAAATCTGGATATAATAACCCTGAGTGTACAGTTTCCTTGTATGAAGCAATAATAGTGAAAGCAAGCAGGCCACTTCATGGTCTCCCATAACTTTTTCAAGAAGAGTTGCCAGAAGTATAAATTTCCTGTAGGAAACTGGTTTCTATTTTATGAGTTACCAGCACTGGATGCAGAAGCCTTTCTCAAGAATGGCAGCAGCTTTCTAGGGACTGTTTCTCTATCCAGACTCCAATTTTAAGTAAGAAAATTAAATCTGTTACTAACTGGTTCCATCTCTGGAAAACTTTGAGCTAGCAAATACACCAGTGGTAGCTGAATTTGTATGGAAGCCTACTGAGAAAGAACATGTTAGGACCTTGGGAAATAAAAAGCCATTTTGCCAATGTGTGAAATGTGTTTTAAGTATATGTTTTCATAGTGACTGACGCGTATTTTTTTTTTTGTCTTCTTTTTTCTGCCCCCCTCTTTCCCAGGACACCCACAATGGCAGGAGGTCTTTTTTCAATAGACAGAGATTACTTTCAGGAAATTGGAACATACGATGCTGGAATGGATATTTGGGGTGGAGAAAACTTAGAAATTTCTTTCAGGGTAGGTAAAGCTCTTCTTTTCAGTGTTTTATTATTCAGGACAGTGCATCTTGAGTTCTGTAAAATACAAATCCGCTGCCTGTGTCAGTGTCCTCTCCTGTTGCAGTTAGCACTTTGCTTCCTGTCAAGTTCCTCCAGTGGAGATTCGCAAAGACTGTACCTGTCAGTGACAGGTGCGTGGTGAATAGCTGGTAGAGCCTTGTGATTAAAAGATTGGGATGGTCATTGTGAAGAATGAATGCACGTGTGCTAAAAGGAGTTCGGTTGGAAAAGCTAATTGGGGAGCATACATTCTGGGTGATGTCATCAGCATATAGTTTAATGTGTCAGTGAAATATGAGCACCTCTGTTAGCAGCTCTCTCTTCTTGCTGTTTTCTAACTTAATGTGTTCATTTGGATGTGGACCTAACCAGCACTGTTCTCACTTTCATTCTTAGCAAATAGCACTATTTCCTTTTGGTTTACTTAGAAGCTCAGAGAATAAAGGTGCATACTTCTGAAGTTGTTCATCTTTTTGAATCTGACATTTTTAGAGGTCCAAAATAAAACTGAAAATATTTTCAGAAAATTTACTTGGGAAGTGGATGGCTTTTTTTACATGGAGATTCTCTTTTATGATGGACTTTTCTGGATAGATCAGCACCTGTAACTTCCCAGTGATTCATGTGAGCCTTTTCCTTCCTTCACTGTCAGCTTGCCCAGTTCTCTAAAATAGCCTCTTGCTGATGTGTTATTGCTGTGAGGCCTTGTGTACTCTTCTTATGCTGCCTTACTGAGGCTTGCGAGCATCTTTACCTGTTGAGCGTGAAACAAGCATACGTTTCTCTTCCATGAGAAGTCATTCTAGCCCTCAACTCATGTGTCTCCAACTTGAACAGAAGCAAGTGATTAACATTTTGTTTGTTTTTTTGTTTTGTTTGTTTGGTTGGTTTTTAACAACTTGAAGCTATGCAATAATTGTTCCGTCACTTTCAGATCTGGCAGTGTGGTGGCACTTTGGAAATTGTAACGTGTTCGCATGTCGGGCACGTGTTCAGGAAAGCGACACCGTACACTTTTCCAGGAGGTACAGGGCAGATAATCAACAAAAATAACAGGCGTCTTGCAGAAGTTTGGATGGATGAATTCAAAAACTTTTTTTACATCATTTCCCCAGGTGAGCAAGTCTTTGGTTATAAGAAGTATCTATTAAGAATTAAAATGTTATTACTGCTGGGAAAGGAAATGAGTATTTAAATAGAAATGTTACTGCTTTAAAGTTTGTAAGACAAAGCTCATGTAAGCTGAAGAAAAAGGAAGGTCCTTTTTTCCTTTTTTTTTTTCTCTTTTTTTTTCTTGGACATAATTTTTGAATGAGCTTTATATGCAGTAAAATTAAAGCTCACTGGAACATCAAAAAGCTCAGCTGTGCTGGAGTGTGGCTTCTGTGTTGTAGGCATTCCAGGTTGAATAGATCAGAAGTGATTTAAATGAAGCTCAGTAGCAGGCGTGGCAGAAGTTAACATCTTTTGGCTTAGAGTTTGCACTTCACTATCCAGAGTATAGGGGAAGGTTGCCAATATACTTGACTGTGATGATATTTCTGATGTTTCTTAAAATGGATTTTAACAAAACAAGAGGATGTAAAATATGAGAGCAAATTTCCTATGAACTCAAACTTTCTGGGGAAAAAAAAAATCAGGAAAAGAAAGGAAGCCTGGGAAATACTGAATTATTACTTTCTATTACAGGGTGTTTTTTCTGTTGTTGATGTTTAAAAAAAAAAAAAAAACCAGACACAAATTTTGGGTAGCAACAGACATACTCTCTAAATACTTGAGACATTAGAGACATTCAACTTCAAATAATAAGTGCTAGTTTTATATGCCATGTCTGCTTTTCCAAAGATGTCTTTAAAGCTAGTGTTTCCTTATGACTTGCTTATTAAGCCTGTGTTAGTATTGAAATTTAAAAGCTGTAATACAATGTAGTATGAGTCTGAACAGTGTCAATTTTTAGATTACAGGTTTTAAGAATACTTGTGAGAATAAATTACCAGGTGGATTTATGGTGTTTTTTGTCTTAAGAGAATGCATTCCTCAAATAAGACTGTGTAGGATTTTTTTTTTTAATTAAAAAAATAATCTTGCTACTACTCAAAGCTTTTTAGGTGAAATCAGAAGCTAACAGCTTATGTTTACTGCCCTGTATTGTTATTAATGAAGCATTATGAATTCAAACTTGACAAGTAAAGATACATCGTTCAGAAAAGTTGTATATAAATAGGTGCAATCATTTTTGGTTAAGATTGCTTTTATGCATCCATGTCAAGCTAGATTTTAAAATATACTAAGTAGCTGGAACATCTAACTATAAAAACAACCTAATTCTTAAAAACAAATGTAAATTACTGAACACCATGATAAGGCTCTGTTACTTTATATATAACCTCTGCAGTCCTTCCCTTTTGCGTGGTAACCATAAGCTACAGAAGAGTTGCACCGTTTGAATTTTGTAGGAATGTTGTTCCAATAGGACTTTTTTTTCATAACTTTGCAGTACTGTGGGATACACATGCATTCTGCTGTTGGAGAAAAGGAATGAAAGAATTTAATTTAAAATAGAATACAATAAAAATTTTGAAATGGTGAAAGTAGCTTAAGCAGTTATCTATAACTGCACTGTATATTTTCTTTCCTTTCAAAAGATGCACGTCTGCATAGTTTCTGTGCTAATCGCCTGAGTGATTGGCGGGATGTGTTCTTGCCAAGCTGCTCTTAGAGCATCTGCACCTGCCGGCTGGCACAACAGCTCATTTGTGCACCATGTCTGTACTGACATTGCACTAAAGTTTGATACTAGAATTTCCAATTGTTTCAAGAATAGTATCCTATAGTACCTGAATAAGCTGGGTTATTCTGAAATTGGTTTGTTGCCTGGGGCTGCAAAGAGAGTGGTTAGTACTGTGGCTCATTCTTAGCTATGATATAATGCCTGTTTTTCAGGGAATTGCACACATATATTGAATGCCACTCATGCCTTTCAATCCCTCCAAATCCATATAAGTTGTGGGGGCCAGTAGGTATTAACAAGAAAGGATTATTACTTTGGGAAGCTCACAAACACCTTACTACTGTTATTCTGGTATCTCCAATCTTACATGAGTTTTACAGACCCTAATTTTACCTGTATATACAAATAACATCCATGTAAATGTCAGTAAGTCTGTCTTGCCTTAAGAACTTGGGGAATCTCTGCTATGTTGTCTCTTTTAGCCATACTCTGCTTTTCAAAGAATCCTTCTACTATAAAAATTTAAATATTTCGTTCTTGCAGAATGGTGGCGTAGTGGCCTCTTGCAGAGCACAGTACGCAGCCTGTGAGACTCTTTGCTAGTACAATGTGTGCTTTCAATATTGCTGTGACGGTGTCATAGCTTCTCGCAAGGAGCGAGGTGAGAACTTTTAGCTGATGCTGGTTTGCAAGTGTGGTTGCAGATGAGCAAGGAAAACAGACAATCCTCTGTACACCTACACTTTTTCTTGTTAGTTGATGTGGATGAGAAAATTGGATTTTGAAGGAGGTAATATACTGACAGGCATCATTGAGAAAATTGTTTCCTCCTTTTTATTATTTCTTTTCTACTCCCCTAAGATAGTGAATCACAGAAGGATTGGTCCAGGAAAGCAAACCTAAGATTCTCAGGTAGCTTTCCCACTTTATGTAATCTGTGTTGTCTGGGCAGTGAGGGGGAGGCTTACTGCTTGAATGATAGCAGCTCAAGAGACTTTTTACTATTGATGTAATGTAGTTAAATGGAAAGCTGGCCTTTTGAAAAGTAAGCCTGTAATCCTTTATTCTTTAATAAGTACAGCCTAGTAGAAATTGTTACTTGGCTGTTTTTAAGCTTTCATGTGTTTTAGAAGCCATCTCTCTGGTTGGAAGTGGTTAAGTACAGATAGAAGTTGGGCAGGAAAGTGCTGCTCAGTCAAGCTCAAACCTATCTCATTTTACTCAGCAGCTATTCTCCGTGACAGTAATGACACTGGCTGTAGTCTTTTTTCATTGTCTGACAATTTTCCTCACAGTCACACATTACAGCAGGGCGCAGTTTCCCCAGCCATTTCCTCTTAGGCTTTCAGAAAACAGATCCAGCATGTGCAGGTGGATAGTCTGATTCCTGGCTCTGGTCATTCTGTTCTGCAGATTCTGCCACTTCTTTATTTCTGTGTTGGCCTTTCATCGCTTTACCCAGTCTAAAATGCTAGGACTGGATTGTCCAAGGTGAGGCTTCAGGAGATGGCAATGTCAGTCTAACAGCTTGCTGTGAGGAGAGTGCCTTGCTTTTCGTGGCAGGTAATAGGGCTTCACCTCCCCTTGCTTGTTGATTGTTCAATTATATCAACTGATTGAACGTGCTGAACTTGTCAGTATCATTTGTCCTGTGGGCTGGCTCTCTGCTGGTTAAGTTAGCACCTGAGTCAGCACAGGAGCTGCAGCTGGAATGAGCCAAGGAAGGCTGCCCCTTTCTGCAGCAGCATCTGTAAAGCATTAGGTTGGCTTACCAGAGATACCTCCCCCTAACCTTCTCCTAACTACTAATTAATGATAAACTGACAGTTGTAGAATTTGTTGGTATCCTTGATCTAGAGGTGAAGCATGGATACCTTTAAACTGTGTAGTTTTCCCATGCTGTGTGTGAATCTGGGTTCCACCTCCTACATGTGTCCCCCTACTCCTTGTCCAGCATGCATCCTTGTTATTCAGCAGCCTTGCATCCCGAAATGCAGCTCCAGTGAGCTTGGGTAGAGCCTTGCCTGGCTTGTATGAAAATTAATTTGATTGTTGACCAAAAGTTTGCCCCAGAAGATATCTTCCATTGCACTGGGGCTAACTAGACAGGCAGAAGACCTGAAAAGACAGCATTGCAGAATTACCTGAGCAAGCGCCTTCCAGACAGAGACATAGACGTGTTATCCTGAAAACTGGATCAGTAGGCCTGGCTTCTAATCACTGCATGCACTTGTCTCTAGCCAAGCATGGTAAGTCAAGGTTCAGTGTGTACATGGATAATGTTTTTGTTTCTAGGTGACAAGGAGGACAGAGAAAAGGGGCTGAGTCCACAATGGTAGATCTTGCAATGTTAAATATATGTACTGAGCAATTCCATGTGTTCTTGTTTTCAGCTAGTATTCCCTATTAGCTTTAATAGTGAGTGCAAATAATGTAGCTATTCAAATTGGTTTTAAATTATTATTGTTTATCAAGTTTTGTAATACTAAATAAAAACAAGTTCTATGATTTTTAACAGAAGACTAGTTTTAGGTGAAACAGTTTTCGTACTGTGCTTTTGAAAATGATTGAGCAATTTATAATCATGATGAAAGCATCACGCTTCTTTTTTTTTCAAAGCTGTTTAGCATAAATGTATTGCCACACATTGAACTTGGCAAACAAATCTTCAGCGCTTGAAATTTTGAGGATGGTAGAACTGTTGCAACATGGCTGATGGGAAGCTTAAATATAAGGTGGCAAAAAGAATTAAACTGAAGAAGGGATATTCTACTGATAGACATCATTATATGTGTGTTTTTGTAAAGATATAAGGAAAGACTATTATATATTACTAATTAGAGTAGTCTGTAAGGGTGTTGGACCAGATGACCTTTAAAGGCCCCTTTCAACCCAAACCATTCTATGATTCTAATATAGATAATGTACCTGAAACCTGGGGAACAGGGTAATTCAGCCTTGTTAGAGGATACCTCTAAGGCAACTGTACCAGTTCTGCTCCTCAGTCCATCTGCTAACCTAATGCTAACTGTAGTCAATGTGCCAGTGTACGGTTTGGTGCAGACCTAACTTCAGAGGGTGTTTTTTAATAATCTTTCGGACTAAAAACAGTTAAGTGGAATATAATACACACCTTCTATTTCATTGTAATGGAAGGAAAATTACCTGGCACTTTTCTTTCTACATGGTGACATTTAAAACTACTTTAAGGAACAGCAGACTTGTATGCTATTAAGTATCACTTTGCATTTAATTCTTTATGGTTGTGACTTTAATTCTTATTGCCATTCAGTGAAGTGGCAAAGCCTTAACAGTGTTGTTTTCTGAAGGTTAGTGTAGCAAATTCTGATGCATGAGTTTTGAGTATGGTGAGGTTGTTGTAAGGATGGCAAGATAACTGTTGCATCCATCAACTCAAGTAGTTTCCATCACGGAAGAATGAAGAACTCCATACTTAGCTGTGGCTGGTACAGCCTTCCTCTTCTTATTTCATCATCTCTTGAGAGAGTGCTCCTTTTGGCGTAGAGGAAGTATTTGCTTTGGTGAAGATAGGGCAGTGTTTTGGGGTGGAGTTTTTTTCTTGTATTTGTTTTTGTTGTTGTTGTTGTTTTGGATTTCTTTTGTGGCTGGAAAGCCCAGACTGAAGTTTCCTGGGTTTCTCTTCCCTTACCAGTATAGTTGTCTGACATCTTTTTTAAAAAGTCTTTAGTTAAAATAAAAAAAAAAAAGGAGAGAAAGAAAAAGAAAAATAAAACCAACCCAGCCTAAAAGCCTGACTAGCATTTTTTCTTTCTGGAATATTGAAACTACTAGTGTTTTTATTGATATTTACAAACATTTAGCTGAAATTATGTAGTTATCTGTCTTAATTGAGTAGAAATACACCATCTGCTGGCAGGTCGATTTAATAACACAGTATGCCAACTTAAAAATGTCTTAAACTCTGTTTCAGAAGGTCAACAATTTTAGAGGGAATTCACAGTCCTCTAAGTGGAAGGATTTCTGAAAAATGTATGCAGCTGGAAGTGTATGCTGTGGTGGCCAGTTGAGCCATGTTTGTGGTCTGTGAGGGGAATTTAAATTGCTGGGACTGGTTTTGGTTCTTTTTGGTTTGGGGTTTTTTGTAGTGTATTTCTTTTGGCCTGTGTGGTATGGAGTGTAGCGTGGAAAATACAAAAAGAATGTGATGTCTGAAAACTAGAAATTATCCAACCCTTAATTAATGTTGTTGCAATATTAATGACACAGTAGTGCTTAATTCTGGTGATGCAAAAATATCTACTGACCATGCACACCTCCCTCAACCCATCTGCAGATGGGACTTGCACAACTTAATTTTCAGAAGGAATTAAAATGACCAGAAAGGAGTGGGAAGATGCAGGAAGAATGAGTACTTTGTTAAATGAGGAGTAGAGGAGAAAGAAGGCAAGCAAAATGCCACAAAAATGATAACAGTCCTAAGGGTGAGCAAACTTCCTGCAAATGCTGCAGTTACATTGAACAAATACTGAATTATTGAAGGATTGCTTGCTTATATGAAGGCCGCTCTCCGTTTCTTTGTGCAGTTAGACAGATGATGAAGGGTCCAGCAAGTGGTACCTGGCTTAGAGAATTAAATTAAAATTAAATTCTCCTTACTACACAGAAGGAGGCTATGTTCTGCTGCATAGACATGCTACCCCAGTTGCCACTGGGAATAGAGTGGCATTAGTGACTATAACAGTTTCAGCCTTTCTCCTGTGATAACTTAGTAAACAATTATATTCAAATTGTTCCACAAACCACAGGTAAGAAATTGCTATGTGTAGCACAGATGTAGAGATTTCATCTTTTGTATAATTTTCTGGAAAAACAAATCACAGGTAGTGACTGACGTGTCCTTTCTGAAAATATTAACAGCATGATATTGTATTGAAAAAAAAAAAGTGTAGGGCTTACTTTCCAAAGAGAAAGTCTTTCATGCAAGCCAGTATATTATACTGATCACTTAAGTATTGAGTGGAGTTATATAAAGTTTAATAAAACCAGCCATTAAATAAAACTTTTTTGTTTCTACAGGAGTTACCAAAGTTGATTATGGGGACATATCATCACGACTTGGACTAAGACGCAAGCTCCAGTGCAAGCCTTTCTCCTGGTACCTGGAGAATGTTTATCCTGATTCCCAAATTCCACGCCATTATTTTTCTCTGGGAGAGGTAAGATTTTATCCTACATATTTATCTGTGCTATGTAAAGTGTGCTGCTCAGTAAGTTGTTTGCATTCTGAACTGAGTAGTGCAAAAAAGTTATCTCCAAATTATCTTGCACCTGTGTTCCTGTCATGTAAAGTGATACTTCTCAGTGGGGAAGGAAACTGAACTTTGGTATGCAGTACTGTAATTTGAATGTTTTCCCTTTTTTACTACGGTACTAAATGTTATGTAGAAGGACTTTAGAAATATTCCTTCCATAATGTATAGTTATGGATAACTTTCTATGTAATGTTCTCTATGTAGAGTATGAGCAGAGTTTTCCTTAAAAAACTAGACCAGGCCAAGCAAGATCTTTGCATCAAAATTGCTCTGAATTTTGCCTCCAGAACCCTCATCAGAAACCAGCAAATTCCAGTGATCCCTGAGCCTTGCTGGGCATTTCTGTTTTTTTCTTTAATGTTGCTTAAGTAACTGTGGATGTAGTACAGATGATGCTGTCCTGAATAAGTAGGTACCTGCTCTCCTCCACAGGTCATGTTGAGCTGAGCCAAATAATGAGCTTCTTGTAGGGTGATTTTGTACTGTTTGTTTTTAAAGGAAAAGTTTTTAACAAAATGGAGCAGACATTTGTGCTGCTGCAGGAATATCAGGAGACCGATATACGTGCCTGCTTCCTATATAGTAATAAAAGGATTAAGGCTGTAACTCAGCAAGTGAGGAATGAACCCAGTCACCTGTGATTTCAAAGGGAATTAAACCCAGTGTGCCTAGGAGAGTGCTTTAAAACTTCTGGTAGCTTTGTACTGGAGATTGAATTGTGTCCATTCAATTGTAGCTGAGTCTTTGAGCAAAGAGAGTCCCATAGGATGGAAAGATCCCTGAAAGAAAGCAAAGAAACAAACATGATTCTGTAACCTGGTAGCTTGAACATTTACTTGGAAGTTTGAGTCTCAGGTAGTGGTCTCTTGTAGTGCAGTTCCTATATTTTACATTTCATTCACATAACCTCTGGGTGTACAGCAGAGAGAACTGGTGCCAGTGTGTTTTGAGATGAGCCTAGTTCACTTCTAAAAACAACAACCTTTGATGTGCTCTTTTTCACTCCTAGATAAGAAATGTGGAGACCAATCAATGTCTGGATAACATGGCAAGAAAAGAAAATGAGAAAGTGGGAATCTTTAACTGCCATGGGATGGGTGGCAATCAGGTGACAATTTTTTTATGATCTTGATGTATTAAATTATTTGGAACGCTACTCATCAGAACTTTTTTGTTGTTGTTATTTCAGTAGTTTTCTTTAAAATACACTTATATTGTAAAGTTTAGGAAACCATTATTGAAGAAAATGCCTGTTAGAGGAAATGCATGAGAAGATCTGTTGGTGGTTTGTCATTTGTAGGTTTTTAAGGCCTGATTGCAACAGGTTTCAGATAAACTTTAAAGCAGAAAATGAAATGAGGGGAGGAGGAGACTGCTATAACCGGAACTGTCTCCTGGTTAGATCTCCTGATTGGCATCGTTACTTAAAAAAAAAAAAAAGCCAGTACCTGAAGTGCTGGATTTAATATACATTTTTCTGAGTGTCAGTTCTGGAATTTGTTTTACATCTGATTTTTCGTTCTACTTTGTTAATAATTCTTGATTAATTGTTTTCTGGTATACAAAGATTAATTATGTTGGGTATCTTCCTGTTTCTATGCAGGATGCAGGCTGCAATTTGAAGGTGCCAATTTTGTCTGAAGAGCTTGTTCCTATAGCATATTTATTTATTCCTAACAAAAAAGTCTTTACATACTGAAGGAAAAAAAAAAAAAAGAGGGTTAGTGGGTATTAATGAAGTAGTGCGCAAATGTTCCCCTTTCTCCTCACCCCAGGAATCTTTTAGTTGAACTTTTTTGCAGTTCCTCTCATTCTTTTTCTCTCTAGGTTTTCTCATATACTGCCAACAAAGAAATTCGAACAGATGATTTGTGTTTAGATGTGTCCAAACTTAATGGCCCAGTAACGATGCTCAAGTGCCACCATCTAAAAGGAAATCAGCTTTGGGAATATGATCCAGTGGTAAGTCTTCTAATAACGTATGACATTAAAATGAAGTAACTTCCTTTTTTAAATGAGCCTACAGAGTGACATATTCCTGTGTGGGACCACTATTTGACAGTCAGAACAACAAACAAAGTCAGGATTATATTCCTCTGTCATAAATTCAGGTGTAGTCATTTCATGGATATCTGTATTGATTTAATTGCCTGGTGAGTTTTTGGGGAGCTCCGAGAGGAATATTTTCAATGTCCTTTTGGATGTTCTGAAGAAAGATAATCTGCTAGTGTAGTATTCTATTATGGCAAGATCAACAATGGAAAAATATTCCAGGTATCTGCTGGACCAGTAAAAGGTAATGCTAATGATCTTGTAACAGTTTCAGCACCTGCTGTCTTATCTTGGCACAAGGTTAAAAGGAAATATTTGTCTAATTAAAAAATCAGCACCCCAAAATTATAAGGAAGGTTTTACATTACTGATTATGGCATGGTGAAGGTACACATGCTTAAAGTGGCTTTATTTGCTTTATTTTAATAATTTTCTTGTACATAATGTTCAAATTTATTTTGAAGTTCATATGTTAAACTGCCAGATCTAGAAATCGTTGACTGCTGATCCTATTCATCATTAATTTGATTTGCAAGCTCCAAAAACAATTTATGTGATTGAGTAGTGCTGTCAAGAAGTCTGACTTATGGCGTGGCTAGTTAGGAAAAAAAAAACCAAAACATTCTCAAGCTTGTTAATTTAAAATTAGTTATTGCAAAAGACAATTTGTAGGAGAAGAATCTTGCTGGCATAATTGTTATGACTATTTGGTAAAGAGAATGTGTAGGTACTTAGCTACTAAAAAATAATTTCTTAATTTTTAATTTTTTTTAAGAAAGGGGGGGACTATTTCTAGCTTAATAGACTTGCTATGGATTTTAGTAGCTGAGGTGTTAATGAAACTTACAGCTTTTAAGACTAAAAGGAAATATGTATGAGTTATGATTTTTATTTTTAATTAGGATGACTGTTAATGTGGAAGACAGTGTATCTCTACTAGGATTTCTGCACATTGCTAGCAACTGCTGATAGGAGACTGCAGAAAGCTGTTGAAGTCTTTCAGGATCAAATGTTAATTGAAGTGATTAAATTTGAGTCTTGGGAACCATTCATTCTTATTTTTAATGTAGTTAGTTTATCTGACTTAAGTAAATAAGATGAGTATTATGACTACATGAAGTGATTCACCAAACAGCAAGTCTCTTTTATTTTGTTTATATCTTTTCAATGCTAAAACCATTACATCTTTAGACACCTAATTGCAATAGTCTGTCTTGCAGTGATTGGCACAGACTGTAAAACGGACTTCCCCTATGTCGATGCCCAGACGTAAATTTTGTTGTATGTGATTTTCCTCTTTACTCTGTCAATGGAAAATCTAGGCATAATTGTCAGAGTTTTACTGAAAACTGGATAATAAAGCACAAAAGTAAGTTGGGGAATACTTAATAACAATTCCTGCCCACATAGTTGAGTAATTTTCCTGTAGCTTTTTTCTTTCTGTCTCTGTTTAGGAGGCATGTAAGAAGCTCTTTTCCCTTAATGGCAGGAAAAAAAAAAAAGAATCTGTGTGTTAGTTATTTGTTTACCTATGTTCCAGCTCCCTTCTTCATTCTTCAGCTGCTCTAGGAGTGCAGGAGATGATGTGCCCAGGTTTTTGTTTTGTTTCTTACCTTTTGCTGCTTGTGGACATAAGGCCTGCCTGTTCTGCCCCTTTTCAGTCAGTCCAGCATCCTGGTTGTGCTGCTGAATGAGAGAAGAAATACTGATAGTAATGCTAGTCAGTACCGTAGACAAGTTGATGCACTGATGAGTATCCATCGTACAGTGGCAGGAAATGCAGCTTCTGAAGTTATCTCCTCCATGAAAATAGTGCAAAGGTAGATGAAGTGGTGTATGAAAGATTCCATAAGTAAGATTAGTAGTTACTGGGAAAGATATATATATATGTATGTATGTATGTGTGTTTGTACACTTTTTATTTTTTAAAGAACATGCTTTTTAGAAAGAGCATAGAAAGGTCAGTTTTGTGTTCCCCAATGAGAAAAAAGTGTACTTTTGAATACATATTCAATGTGTTTATTCCAATCTGATGAAAACTGCTTTTATAACTGATAGCAGGAGTTGTGTATCTTACCAAACTTTAACTTCTAACTCCTCAAAGATTCCAAGCAATATATTCCTATTTAAAGAATGGTGGATAGAAAGAACATAATTTAGAAAATTCAGACTGTTCTGTTTTTCATGAAACAGTGTTTTTAGTATCTACAACATCAAATAGCATGTATGTGTTCTTTGGAATTGGGATCTGGCATCAGTAGCCGAGGTGTCTTGTCTAGTTCTTATTTACCTATGGAAGAATTTCAATGACCACTAGAAACTTTTTGGTTAGCTTATGCCTGGTGATTTTTGTAAAACTAATTTATTTTTCTTTTGTCTTCAAGAAATTAACCCTGTTGCATGTGAACAGTAACCAGTGCCTGGACAAAGCCACCGAAGAGGACAGCCAGGTACCCAGCATCAGAGACTGCAATGGCAGCCGCTCACAGCAGTGGCTACTTCGCAATGTCACCCTTCCAGAAATATTCTGAGAGGTGCTAAAGGAAAGCAAGGATTGACTGGGCTACCTCGGCTGATGCTTTGGCTACACTATTAAGTAGCAACAGAATAAACTTCTGCTCGGCAGAATCCACAGTTTGTGAGCTGATAGAACTCGTGCAGCTTCTCAGGAGCTGCGAACCAGCCTTCCTGTATAAGGATGCGAAACTACCACGCATACTAGTGAAACTGTGCCCACTGATGTTTACAAGATTGAAAGAGTTTCTTCCAGCAAATAATTCAGACAATGTTTGGACAGTGGAAACATAATCAATGAAATAGTCTCTCTGAAGAGCTGCATATCGTTGTAGTTTGCTTGCACATCAGTAACCTCTGCTGAAAGTGCTGTTGTAATGAAGAAAGTTCCAAGAATTTTTTTTCCTGGTTAGCAGTGGTAACCAGACTACTAAATATAGATCCACAAATAAATGAAAGAGAGCTGGAAACAAGATTCAGTGACATGAAGTAAGAATTTTGTGGTTGAAAAACAAAAAGTAAACAGGGTTTAATGGAAACTAAATCAGAACTATTAAAAGTACAATTTGTTATAGTGAAGTATCAAATTTATATGTAGATTTTATACCTCAGTGGGGAAAAATAACCAAGTCAAAAGGCAATTGTTTCTCTTTTTCAATTGTGTGATAGTCCATATTTTTTTTTTTCTGGTGGGTCTAAAATTATTTTGGGTGCAAACAAAATGAGCATAAGAATAAACTAAGCTCTTGAATGTCAGATCAATTTTTTTTTTCTTTTTTTTAAATTTTAATCTTTTGGCTGTTGGAATTCCATCTTTTTATTCCTGTCTGAAAACTGGTGGTTAACTTGCTGTCTAACTTTTTTTTTTTTTTTTTTTTTTTGTCCAGACCTGCCGTTTCAGTTTATATATGGGTCAGTCAGCTTATGGACTTTCATGGCCAAACAAAAGATTTAAGTACACTTGGAAATTCTTAAGTTAACTTGACAGAATACGCTTAGCGCCCAAGATTCATACTACTGTACCTACGGTTTTGTTTTCATAGCAATAAATCTTTTGTTCCTTGTTTGATTTCATTCATCAGAAAGATGGAAGAAAAGATACACGATTTAGGTAGCAGGAGATCAGCAAAACTGAAGGTTTTCTGGAATCCTTTTTCACTTATTCAGATGTGCTTCATTGTCAAGTGCATATTTAGACTAGACTCTGAATTGTAATGTTGATCTGCTGCTTTTTTCTAATAAAACCTAAAGAAAAATAGCTAAATTGGCATGGTTTTTAAAGTTAACATAGCCAAAAGCAATATGACTATGTCATTACATTGGTCTGCATTTTTTAACTGAATTGCTTTGTTTTGTTAAGAAAAATCTGTGTGGGCTGATCTTGAAACTGAGCCACTGAATGCTCAGAGTATACATTGAATTTTCTTTTGGAAAGAATAATGAGATTTACTTAATGGAGAGGATATTTTTATGATAAATGTCATTGTTTGGCCAACTGTCCTGTAAAGCAAATTAAACCTAGACTCATGCAAAAGTTGTGTGGAATTCTATTTGGCTCTTATGGCCATTTTAGATTTGCTATTCCAAGTTGCGTCAGTCTGTGTTATCTCCGCTATTTCTGCACCAGTACACAACAGGGGAAATGTTAACAAATTGCAGTATTATGTTGCTACTTTAAAAATACATAGGGTGAGTTGATGTGGGATTTAATATCAGATAAAGCAACTAAATATATAACTGTTTTTCACTGACCCCTCTTTTTGGGTAGCCCTGCAAATCTTAAGAGGTCGAAGTGGAGTTATGAAATTAATGGTGTGGTACATTTATTAGAAAGATACTGAAGTGCCCAAATGACTCTTAAAAAAACCCCAAACCAAAACAAAATACCCCCCCCCCCAAAAAAAAAAAAAAACAACCACACAACAACTCCATCTTAGTGGTTATATGAGAAGGTCCTTTGGTACTGTTAGTGAAGAGGATGGGATGAGTGACAGTGTCATCATTTGTAATTGATACATTTTCTTGCTCCTTAAATCCTCTGTCGTCCCTCCTGCTTTTATACAGTTTCTGAAGTACAGCTTGTGGTTGTCTGGTGGTGCGGATGAGCCCACCGAAATACTGTTTGCTGTTTTCTGCTGTGTTACAAGTGCAGGATGGTTCGGATTGTGTTTTAGATTTTATTTTAGTTTACCTTGGCAAACTAGCTTTGGGTTTTCTGGGGGGATGGGTAGAAATGAAATTATGTATTCGTTTAGAAACAATTTCCCAAACTCAAAATACATCCCTTCAAAAGCACTGCCAGTGGAGAGACTCTAAATCAGAGGTGGGTAACCTTTCATGGAGCAGGCGCATCTGAACTGCAGTGTAAAAGTCCTGTAAGTTTTCAAAATTTCTTAATGTAGTGCTTCAGATTTCAGAAGTATATGGCACATCACTGAACATACAAAAATGAATATATTTTTCACCTTATGTTTTTAACTCTTATCATTACTGCTGTGATAGCCTGTTAACAAAACTTAAATGCTATGGCTTGTGCAGGCAGGCCTCAGCGTTACTGTGGTTTTGACCCTTGTTAATTTGACAAGTCATTTTGTACGTTGGTCAGATAAAACTGCAGTAAAAATCATCACACAGCTAAAAATCCATATTGCTAGGTTCAGAAAGCTGAAGTGGCAATCCAATTTCCAGCCTGTCCTTACCAATCCTTACCTGCAAAGGTAGCCCTCTTCCCCTGCCGAACGTGAGGAGCGGAAGCAGCAGACTGGAGTGTCTGCAGCCTGAAAGTATTTGGCTCTAAACCCCTTAGCTCAGCCAACCCCGTGGTGGTTGGCTGGCCACGGGCTGTGGTTAGCTTGCCCATCTTGCCATGGCACACACTCAGCAGTTGTACAGGCTGTGTCGGTGGACAACACAAGGCTTCTGCAAAGATTCCTCATCTCTTTAGTAACGTGCATTTCAAGTACTCTGTGTTAAGCATCTTTCAAATGTGGCCACAGGATAGCTTCCCAACATGGTTTTCATCTACCTTCTCTTCCCTCCCACAAATCATAGAATCATAGAATGGTTTGGGTTGATAGGGAACTTTAAAGGTCATCTAGTCCAACCCCCTGCAGTGAGCAGGGACATCTTTACTAGAGCAGGTTGCTTAGAGTCCCGTCAAGCCTGACCTTGAATATCTCCAGGGACAGGGCCTCCACTACTTCTCTGGGCAAATGGTTTCAGTGGTCTAGCACCCTCATACTGAAGAACTTTTTCTAGTATCCAACCTAATATCCACCTAATGTGGTGGCTCTTGTCAGAACTCCCTGCTGAAAGTGAGTTTCCTCGGGGACTCTGTTTAGTTGTGGTCTCCCAGTGGTGTTCCTCCACTTGCAGGCATAGTACTGCAACGTCCCAGCTTTGAATAGGAATATTAGTTGACTCTATCCTTTCAGAGTTATAGGAATACTTAATTCCTTTCCATCTAATCTGTCCTCCCATACTGAAGTCTTCAGTTGGAATTTTTAGAATATCTGTAGCTATTTTTATTTAACCTGTTCTGGAAAAAAAAAAAAAGGCATTGTGTTTTTTCTTAATGTGTAACAACATACCTGTGTCATTAGGCATATGAATAATTTCTAGTAGAAATCCCACTTGACTTTGCGGTGTCTCTCCATTTATCACTGCTTTGTTCAGATCAAAAGTAGGAGGAAAAAAAATAAAATACCACTACTGTCTTACTTGACATCGATAGCAAATACAAGTAGGGTAAGTGAAAAAATCAATATAGCTGTATTTTGAAGAGTTTTGGTAAATTCCTTTTGTCTTCCTTCTGTCCTGCACTCAGTGTGTTTAGCATAAATTTCCTATGCATGCTCTAAGGCCAGTGTTCTGTTCTCCATCTCTTCTCATTTGCCTGTGTGCAGACATTTATTGAGAAACACCAGTGCCTTTTAACTGAGTTGAAATGTATTAAATGTTATGGTGCAAACTTGGGATAACTGCACTGTGCCAGGTCTGATTAGGTCATCTTTAGTCTGTTTAGATACTGAAAAGCACAAAGCAGTTATCTGTGTACATACAATTGTGAATGTTTTTGTCTCAATCTAACAGTTTGTTTTATGAGTATGAAATTAAGTTGTATTTCAGTAGCTTTATTCTTATGGTAGTACTATAGAAAAGGGCTTAGCAGTCACTTTTCATTTTATCACAGAAATGGTCCTAATCTGAGATCTGTACTGTAAGCAAAAGTCTCTATATTATAAGTTAGCAGCACAAGTAAGATAATCTTTCTAATTCTTACTCTGCAGAATGCTTCTTAGGTGCGGTATTTGTTCAAGTAATGTAGCGCACTCGGAGAGATGAGCAAAACCTTGGCAGATTTATTCTGCTGTATTTCTCCTCCAAGGAGGAGAAAGATGCAAGTATGCTTCAAAAGATTAACTGAGAAATAGTTACTCAAAGCTTTCCTTCACTACATAAACAATTCCTTCAGGCTTTTAAATGAAGAAATGTGGGAAAATTTAATTGTTAAATAATAGGTTTTAATAGCTTTAGGAGCCTTGCATCTTATTTGAACTTAACTGTAACTGGAGGTTTAGGGTCAGGCAGGAATATGTCAAGTTAAAGTGATCAAACTTGCACATCAGAGTGCTGTTTGCTCTCGGGTCTATAAGAACATTTGTTACAATCATCTTAATGCAAATAGTTTACAACTTTGTGTCTTAGGCTAAACACTCTAATAATTAAGAATTGTTAACTAAACATAGTTGTTAGTTGTGATATTATGTGAAGGTTATGCCACACGGTGTCCAGTACTTTGAATAACATAATAGTACTTTTTGTTTAATAGAAGTTTTTAACTTAGAAAACAAAATTGGCACATGGCTTATCTAGAGACTTCCTATGACACTGAGATGAAAGCTAACTCACTACATTGTTCATTTCTTTTCGAGTCGTGGAGAATGCATTTGTAGCATTCCATTTGCATTTCATGCAGCATCAACTAATCCATACCATGCCAATCCATTCAGGTAGGTGTTGCTGGTACAAATCAAAACCGAACTCTGAGATGAAAGCAGGCTGCTACT
This sequence comes from Caprimulgus europaeus, assembly GCA_907165065.1. The sequence goes on from OU015525.1 coordinate 70,065,826, forward strand.
TCTGACAATTAATTGCTGTAGCATTAGCTCAGGGTGTAGATAGTAACCTGCCTCTGAAATGATCATTACTAGTTTCCTTGCTTTTGCCTCTAAAGCAACTGGTAAGACACACAGAACTTCCTTTCATTTAGTTCTAAATGCATGGTCTTTCAGTAGATGGATGTCTTTAGGATTTCTCAGATAACCTTGATATTATTCATGCTTTGTATTTTTATTCTTCAAAAAAGCTTTTTGGTCTCACCCCTTGTGGAGTTCTGTCTCATTTTTACCACCTTTCTCTAAGTATTTTGTTTTGTTTTGTTTTCTTTCAGGATTGGATTATGGTGTTTGAGGTGGTGATGAGTTCATATCTTGCGGTTAGATGTGTGCGTTGTTTCTGTGTTGCCCACTGTGCATTCTAATAGTTCATTAAGTAAATGTTTTCATGAAGTGATCCTCAGTGGCATTTTAATCTTCTGAACATTTAGTTTATAACACAGGACTATAGAAGTAATTCTTTATTCTATTTTTCACTCAGTTGAATTTATAGATTTTTGTTTTCTTTCCTTGTATGCTGTTTAATCTCCTAGCTTTGGTTATTTTGATGTGTTAAATAACTTGGACTCCTTTCTCAGTACTCAAGGATACTGGTTCAGTCACAAGTTTCTGACATTCCCACTTTTGCTTTTCTCTTGTGTTGGAACAGACCTCTTGCAGGTATTCTGGTCCAAACACCTGCAAAAGCAGGGCTGACTTCAAAGTTAGATCAGGTTGCTCAGGGTCTTGTCCGGTCAAGTTCTCAGTATCTTGAAGGATGTAATCAGAATTTCCTTTCCTGCAACTTGTCTGTTGCCTCTTACCCTTCCATTGTGCATTTCGAAGTTGATCATAAATCTTTACTGTTCTCAGATACTCTGTCTGCTATGTCACTTCCCTGTTTCTAAGACTGTAACCAGTTGGCTGTGTGTAGTTCGTAAACTGAAAGTGAACTACTAATAGAAAGAAGGTTAAACCAGTGTTTTAAGATACTTCACCACTGCTTCCTCTAAATTGTAGAAATATGCTTTTCCTACAGCCTTAACTTGGGCAAAGGGAGGCACCTATCCTGTTAAGTGGTCCAAGGAAAACTGTTGGGTCCATGTCCAGTCCACAGGAAGTGGGCAAGGAGCCCAGCCTTCACTGCTGCGGTAACTTCAGTGTTGGAAATATTCAGACCAAAGAATTTGAGAATAAGTTTTGTAGTTGCTTTGGCTGCACGATGGGGAGATCTGGATTATTTCAGAGCAGAAGCCTTTTTTCAAGTTCAGTGAAAGTGGGAAGAGTTTTCTCGCTGCTGTTTTCTGTCATGGTTTTGATGCACATGAATTGACCAATCAGGGCATCCAGGTCTCTAATGGATCTTTTTGGTCTGCAAATATTTTTAGGTAGCTAACCAGATTAGCAAAGTGGTAGTTTCAGATCTATAACAGTTAGATGGACACAGCTCAAGTGTCCATCTGATGGTAAGTGTTTTAGGACATTGGGATATAACAGCTGTCGCTGTAGGTGATTGCTGTGATACTGTAAGTGATGGCTTGTTGAATGCCAATGAACCCTTCGCTTGCAATTTCTCCCAGAGTCTTGTAAGTCAGGGAAGTGCTGGGAGTGGAAAGTGTCATTTCCAGTACCAGGGTAAAGAACCTCTCCCTGTGTGAGATGAAAAAATAAATGTATCCTTGAGACAGATCAAGCTGCATGTGTAATTCCATTCAGATGTGGCTGTACTAATATGGTGAAGGAAACAGACAAATCTCAAACCCAAAAAATCTTCTGTCTCATTCCCAGATGCTGAAAACCACAGGAACCAACTATATTGCACGTATTTATGGCTTGCTTGAATGTAGGAGCTCTCAAAAATTACCCTTTGTAGTCAAAGCCAGTCATTCTTCTGATCTGGCCTGGGTTGTTTGGTTTGGGGGGGTTTGGGGTTTTTTTTTGTTTTAGTTTTTTGGTTTTTTAAATCTTGTATGTGAATTGCTAGAAGAAAAAGCAAAGAATTTTTAAATTACAGATTGTACATATGTGCCTATTCATGTGAAGTAGTTTAGACAAAGCACATTAAGCCACTTCAACCAGTTCTAACTGAAGGTCAGCCTCACAGCAGGAGTGTGTACACCCGGGCACTTGAGAGGCTGTTTTACTTCTGTGTTATCTGTTGTAGGCATGTTTAGCCTTGTCTGTCATGTTTGGTGCATAAGATGGAGTCAGTGCCATCTCAAGCCTGCTCAGTCAGGTCCCTGGTGTGATGAAATGCTTCATTGTTCTTGTTCCTTTTCATGGTTCTGGACTGCTAGGAGGCATTGTGTGCTATTTCCACTTCTCTGTGTTGTATTTTTGCCTTGAAAAGTGCATTTTGGTCCTATGCAACAGTGCTGAAACATGTCGTGAAAACTGGACTTTCTTGTGAGTCATGGTTTTTGTAGAAACCAGATCCCAAAGGCTTAGGTTTTTTTCTGGCTAAGGACTTGCCAGAGACTGGATGTCTTGAATGTGTCATGATCAGTCCCCTAAGACATGCTTTGTGTCTCTGATACTTCAATCCAACTGGATCAGTGATCTTCCAGCCTCATGAAGGCTTCAGAGGCCATTTGAGTAACTCAGTTGCTTCCTGCAGTCTGATTTATGACAAATGTTGGAATGATCTTAAGTAAACACTGACATCATTAAAAAAAATTCATTATTCTCTTCAAGTTCCCAAAAATCCTGCCCCTCTGACACTTTGTCAGTAGAGAAAGGATTTTTTTGCCTTTGTCAGGACAGTAACTAGAGGTAATTCTTCAACTCTGCTCAGCTGTAGGCATTTTAGAGCTACTGGATCACTTCAGTTCATACCTGGTCTGCTCTGTAGTTAGTGTCAGAAGCCACTTGCCTGTGAACACATCTCTGCTCCTGCCACCACTGTGCTGCCACCATGCAACTTGTCATAGACAGGTGGCCATGTCCACCTTCCCTTCAACTAATCCCACCACAGGGGCCTGAAGATTGCAGACCTGGCTAGCAACAGCATGGATGGATGGATGGTTGAGTTTTGAAGGTCACAGACTACTGACTAACATTTTAATTTTTGGTGATTGAACTGATTTAATATTCAGTACAGTGGGAACCCCTACAGTTTTTGCCCAGATAGCTAGTTAAACGTGCTTCTGTGTGAAGCATGTGCATAGAGGAGAGCCTGCTTGTTGGCTTATAAGGGAGAGGAGACCACATTATCCTGAACAATGAACAGGTGTTGCCTTTTTTATGGTGTTTCATCAATATCTCTGGGATGCTGCATGCAGCTACATGCAGACAACACACTGGAACCAGCTGGCGTAACATCCACAGCACAGCAAAATGTTGTGTTGATGTGAAGCTCAATGCACTGAGCCTCAGACTTGCTTCTGGTTTATTTGCTGCACACTATGAATATTCTGGTGCATAAGCTTGAGTTGGGTCAAGTTCCTATATCTTGTGTAGGAAATAATCAAAGGAATGTGTAATGGAGTTTCTTACAGAAACTGGAGCATTTGAGTCTGCCTGCTAATTGTGTGTTTGACTTGGACATCAACAAGACATATTAATTGTTCTCATCCTGTCAGTGATGTGTGGGAAATTAAAAAAGAGGTCCATTACATGTGATTCTGGCTGTAGGGCTGTAAGGCTGGTGTACAAATTTCCTTCATTTTTCCAAGAGATGACAGAACTAGACTCATAGTAATAATGGCAATTATCAGTGTGGTTTGGTGGGGACTGCAGTGCTGGTGGGAGTGTCTTTATTGCTCTCTCCAAGCTGTTCAGTGATGCTGTCCCTTCTCCCAGAACTCCTGATGGAGAGCTGTGGAGCACTGTGCCTAACAATTCTCCTGTGCTTGCTCTTGGGCATGAGTGTGAGACAACTCTTTCAGGAGTGTACACCTCTTCTGCTTTACGAGGTACTCTTGTCAATGGCAAAAAGGATTACACCATGTATACCTACGTATGAATTTCAGACTGCTGTTCCTACAATCCTTCATATTGCTGGCTAGAGCAGTGGGAGCCGAAGGAGACTGGTTTGTCCTTCATTTTTGCAGACATTGTTGTAAGGGGTTTTGTTTGTCTGTTTTGTGGGATTTGTTTGTTTGTTTACTGTCCTTTCACCTTGCTGTGTTCACTACAGCTTTGTTTTGTAACACTACAGCTCTATAAGGAAGTTAGATGAATCTGACCCTGATGGAACTTGTCTGTGAACATGTCTGTAAGAAGGACAAATTCTACCAGAAACACAGATAAGATAAAAGCACTTCTAGATAATAGTACTCCTACCCTGCACCAATCTTTACCCAAGCTTTTTTGGCATCCAGTAGTTTAGCTTAAATTTCGTCCTGTGGTAATCTGAGTTCCACTTTAATTATGAGATAGACACCCAGGTTTTTCATTAAACTCACCTTGAAAGCTGTGCTTCACAGTATTACCACAGGCAGCTTTCTGTGTCTCAGTGGTATGAAGTTCTTTAGATGAGTCCACCCAAGGCTGGTTGTAGTAATAGTTGACAAAGCTAGGGTAATGGTTATCTCTGTGTATACACCATTAGTTGTTTTGAGAGTGAGAAGTGTCCTCCTCCTTTGCAGAGTACTTCACTACAATTCTGGTTATATCAAGTGTTCTTTCTGCCACTTCTCAAGTAGGTAATGTGAGCACCTAAGGCTAATATGGCATCAGTAAGGTGTTTGTGAAGTTGCTGTTTGTGAGAAGAAACCCTCTGACAGGTGATTAAATATCAGTGTGTCAGGCACTTCATGTTAGCACCATAGGTAACTCCATACATCTTTCTTTTCATAATAGAATAGCTAAAAACCCATAACTGGAATTAATTCAGATGTGCATACTCATTTACCTCCCATTTTCCCCTTTCAGTAAGAGTCCTTACAGCTTTGTGGCTATCAGTCAAGTGGCTGAGAAGGAAATTTGATGGTGCTAGGTATGTCTGTGCTCCTAATATGAAGAACAGAAGAGTTACTTTCCCCACTAGAGATACTAGAAATAAAGTATTGTAGTATATGGGATAACCAAGATGCCAAAGTGAAAGGAGACTCTGCAGCTTGAAGAGCTCCGGTTAGAAGGAATCTCACTTTAATGCAAACTTGTGTATGATTTTTTTTTTTTTTTTTTTTTACCAATGAAGTGAGCCTTGACTTCTGACAATCTCAATTATTCAGAGCATGGAGCTTATTGAAAACTAAGCTGTTGCAAAATGCCAATGATGTGATTCTTCCTGCATCCCATGGATGTAGCTTGATGGCTGTATATTTCAGCTTAATTTTTTTTAGGATGTGCCTGGACTGGGAATGCTAACTAGCTAAAATAGATTTAATACAGCTGTATATCATCAAGGAGAGATGAAATAGGAGCTCATATTCTACCTGATGGGGCTTGGATTAAAAGGTAATGGGGTAAACGTGACTTGGAACAGACTTTTTCCTTGCTGGCACATCAAAAAAAGCCCAGCCAAAAAAATGCCAGCCCTGCCAGTATCCATACTATGTTTTAATAATTTCTCACAGTTAGGGAGATAGTAAAAAACCTCAATGAACAATTGAATATGTTGCTTCTCTGAATTTCTCAAAGATTAATTCCTAATGCTTCTCTACTTGCTGAAAGCAAGATTTTTTTTTTTTCTTTTAAAGTCCAAGATAGCATATCTTCTTAACCAGGTTTTGCTGCATATGCAACACTCTAAATGGGAAATACTTAGGGTCAGCACAGAAGCAAGTTACACTTTCCTAGGAGTCGTTCTGTTGGTTCAAATAGCTTACAATAAATACATAGAGCTGAGTCTTAGGAATGACCAATTATTTTTCTTTCAGCTGTAGTTCATAATTTCAATAATTATGAAGTTGGGAGGGCCAGCACCCACATCTGGATCACTAATGGAAAAAGATCTATTCAGAAGTTTCAGCTAAACTTAAACCTATTATTTTACAGTCCTCTGAAGCAGGTGACTGAGCTCACATGCTTCTTGCAGGCAGATAACTAATGCCTGTCACATTCATGGGGAACCACCAGCTCAGTGAGAAAGGCCAGCTCTATGTTGGTGCCACTGCAGAGACATACAGGGCACTTCTGCTTTGGGCTGCAGCTGCTGAGCACAGCCCAGGGATCTGGGCTCCAGAGCATTGTGGCAGGCACAGGAACAGGTTATTGAGAGGCAAGAGCAGAGGTCTGTTAAAACATGATGACAACTGGAAACAAGCATGAAGCGTTGTGAAATGAAGAAGCATCCCTCTAAAGATTTGCTCATCCTGACTTCTTGTCACTCTTAAAGCATCAAGTGTGTTTGCTTCACAGGAGCAACTTCTGGACATCCTCAGAGATGGGCATGCTGAAACTGGGGTCACAGCAGCACCAGTCCTAGGACTGGAATTTCAGTAACGAGGACTTTCTCTGAAGCACAGCAGCAGTGGTTGTGTCAGAATGGCCATCGTGATTGCTCCATGCCCCACTGAATTTTCATTTGCAAAAGGGATAGTCCACAAAAACCATCCTTCTCCTAGTGAGAAAATAGTGCTTATCTTTCTCTCCCATTTTCTCCTCATGTGTATAATAGGTTAATTTTCAAAGAAAAGTAAGGTTTGCTTAATAGGCGAACAGCAGATTTCCTTTTTGTGGCAAGGGAAGGTGCAGGTACGAGGAAGAAGAGAATCTACATGTGTTTAGTCTTAAATGTCTCCACTGAACTGCACCGAAAGCCTAGCTGGGCAGGATTCTGCAGCTGTCAGCATGAGTATCTAGTTCATGGGCAGAAAAAAAAATACATAAAACAATTTTTTAAAGAAAAAAAAAAAGCAAAACATTTCCATGGCTGAATATTTTGAAATGTTTACCCTTAAAGAAAGAATACACAACACATCATTTTGCAAAGATTTGGCAAAGTATTTTGAAGATGATGACAGCTAAAAGAGCTCACTTTTTCCTTTTTGGATCTACTCCCATTTGTTTGGCATTGCAACATGTCTTCTCACTTTTTTTTTTCTTTTCCCTCCCCCCTTGTCTTAAATGCCAAAAATGTAACTCTGTGGTTACATCAGAGGCTTAATCTTGGAGCAGAGCAGGAGGTAAGCAGGTGTGGTGTCTTGCTGCTCTTCCACCACTCTGAGCTTTCCGCAGTTGTAATGATTCCTGCAATTCTGCCTCCCACTGTTTATGCTGGTACAGACAGTTGCTTCATGTGGTTTTTCTCTCACCAAAGCAGAGCAACCACCCACACTTCGCTTTTTGATCTCAGAACAGAGACCAAAGACACCATTAAATTTCAAAACCTTCCCTACACTGGGTATATCTCTGACATGATCTCCTCTCTGCTTTCCCTCCCCAGTGCAAAAGTTTCCTATATCTAAAGCCAGAGCCCCGTTCAGAGGGGAGATCTGTATCCCTGGGTTTATTTGACTGCCTTTTTGACTGAATAGCTGTGACAGATGCAGCTAAACCAGGGCTAACTCCAGCCCTGGGGCACTGTGGCTGCCATGAGCTGCTGCCACCGTCTTACATGTCCCTCCACATCCCCGCGAGGGACCCTGTGTTCACCTGGGATCACTTGGCTGCTCTCGGTGTGAATGGCTTCTGCTGTGCCTACCCGTAAGGTGAAGCCCTTTTTGAAGTGACAGCTCAAAGCTGCTGGCAAAGACAAAATAGGTTGATGCCAGCATTGGTTCCAGATGGCATATAGAGTGCCTGTGAGCACTTTGATTTTTGACAATGTTTTAAGGGTGCAAAAATAACCCCAAGTACCCTTTTGGCTTGGTGCTATGAAGGGTGCTAGTGATCTCGCTGGTGGCTGTTACCATCCCCATGGGTTTTATGAGCTTAGTAGCACCTGTGAAGAGCAAACCTGGACCAGTCAGAACCATGTGTCTTTCTTTAGCAATCTCTTTGCTTTGAGTTGCGTTGCAAGTTTCTCCCAGGATGTGCAGTCTTATTTACCTCTGAGTAATGAAAACCTTTCAGAGAACTTCTGGACATTGCAAGCAAAATCTTTTGCATAGTAGCAAGTGATCAAATCTTAGAGAAAAACATTTTACAATTATTTTAAACAGATTGGAAATGTTTGTATTGGACTGATTTTTGGCATCTCCTTTTTTGTGGTTAAAGCCAGGAGCATCTGTACTGTGAGTACAACTGTGTGAGGCCAGAGGCAGCTATAAAAACAGATGAAAGAAATTAAAACCTCTTTCCTGTATCTAATAATGTTGTAAGTTCTGTGATCTGTAATTACCAGCTGTCCTGTCAAACTTTGTCATAGCTGGCTTAAAATGCTGGGGTAAGCATGGAATTACCCCCACCCAAAGTAGTCAACTCCAGCCCCTTTACAAAAAGTGGAGGGATAAAAAGAATGAGAAAGCAAATCTGTCCTATCGAATCAAACAGCTTTCTAGATGACACTGACACTCTTTGCAGATGGCCATGTAAAACCAACCTGCAATTGGCACCACATTTTGATTCAGAGCACAATGGTTAAAATTCTCAAGACAGTTATCTGTGAGTTTTATCTAGTTTGCCTTTCTGTGCTTATATTTTACTGTACCTCAACTGACTTAGAATTAACCTGATCTTCTATATTGCTTAGCTGAAGAATGCAAGTAAGTGCTCAGTTATTTCCAATAAACTGAGAATGCTGAAAAGAGAGAAAGAGAGGATTTGAATAAAATAACATTGTCTGCTTTTAACTTAGAAATAAGAATACTGCTCTGGACCTGTAAGTGAAGACTAAATAAAACCCTCAGAAAAGAACATTGGTTTTCTGCTATGATACAAGAGGACTCCTTTCCTGATGCACAGCTCTACCATTAAAGTTTCTCTGGGCTATAAATGTCATCCTCTGACAACTGCGCCATGTGCCAAAGAGTTAAGGTGGGGAAACTGTTTTAGACCACGAGTTTGACTTTTTAGGTTAGATCAGGTTTTTGTTTTATCAAGTTCGTGAACAGCGTTAGGATGATCCCACAGTTCAAAGGGGGAAAGCAAGGAGGAAGGAGAGGAGCACATGCCATGCCATCATGTTTTTGCTTTCTTACATGCCAATGTGTGGATTTAGTGTGCTAGCTGTGATTTAAGTAGGTTGTTTAAAATAATTTAATTTTGGAGTCTGTTACTCAGGATTTTTTACTCTTGTTTGTTTCACATAATAATGATCATCATCTGTTTGAAATTAAGGCTTCATATGGAAATAATCTGGAGTGCAATGGCCATGTTCTTACTTGGATATATTTCTGTTGGTTTTTTAGTATTATACACCTAGTTCTGGCTAAAAAGAAAGAGAGGGATTATGGGAGTATTTGGGGTATTTCAGTCCCAAGGGCTGCTCATAGAGTAGCTAGCTTCCCAGTAAAAGCCTCACCACCAGCTACTGAACAAACTTGCATTACTGCTCCTTTGTTCGAGCAGCGCGTTCAGTGAACTTTTCCTTCATCTAATTGCATTGTGCTGATACCAGCAGTTTGCTCCCTGTGAGCCTCCTGAGCTCTGTCAGGCAACGTTTCCATCAGACTGGGGATGGTTTTGCATGAGGGGTTTTGTGGGGGAGTATGTCAGTATTGTCTCCTTCTAGTAGGCAGGATGTGTTAGCTGACCCTTTTCTCCTTCCTTATCTCCTGTGTTTTCTTGTAAGGACAAAAATCTTGTACAATGCAGAGGGAAGGTGTAAGCAAAACTGTTATCTCAGGGCTTTGAAGGAGAGGTGTGCTGGCTTCTGAGGATAGTGGTCCCCATAGTGCATCCATCTTCTCTCAGCTAAACCCAACTTTGCAGACTGCTGTGGTACAACACAAGCTCCTGAGCTTCATCTGGGTTTACTATAGATGTTCACATAAGTTCTGAGCTGCTTCATGTGGCTGCCTGGGCTTGCAACTGAAACGTCCTTATCTGTTTAGTGCTTTTCTGACCTGAGGCACTTGTTTAATCTGCTCTGACTGTCGCCTGAGGCCTCCTGAGGCAGGAGCCCTGTCCTGGCTTCTCTTGGCGTCCTTCTGCCCCAACACAGGGGATGGCCTTACCTCTTACCTCCCAACACACCCTGCTCTGGAGTGGCAAGCTGGTGTGATGACTGCTCTCTGAAGTCACTGATGTCCCCAGCGGGTGTGGGCTTGTGTTCTGGAAAGTGGAGGTGGGACCTAGAATCAAAAATCAGAGAGCTTTCTCTGAAGTTTTATCTACCTCTTTTGGATATCTCTCTCCATAAAAACCCATCTCCTCTGATAGCAGCTTTCAGAATCACAGCCACCCCCTTCTTGATCTGAAAACACTTATGTTTACCAGAATCCTGTGTTATGTTGTAGATCTGCTCTAAATTTAGCTGCACTAGACACAATTTAGCTCAACATCCATTATCAGTTGCTGCTTCATTATTTAATGCAGTTCCTGTTACATGAAATTTGCCGTGGTTTGTGTTTGCTCTGGCTCTTTTCTGAGGTGCCAGTTGCTACTGTTTATGCTTCCCAAGATTTTTAACCAAATCAAATGGTCATCCTAGGAGGAAAGTATTTGGAGGATGTAATTTTGTAGTTGTCTTAACCAAATCTTCAGGATTTATATATTTAAACACTTGGAATTTTGTTTCTGTGCTGCAGCAATGAGCAAGTATTCCTGTCCTTTACCCAGTAAAGGTAAGGTACTGAGCACTGCTACAAATATTTTCTTCTTCATTAATATTAATAGTGGTTCACTCAGCAACATGTCACATTTCCTTTCTTCTCTTTCAGGACAGACCTCAGTCCTCACCCTGGACTCCCTGACAAATTTTCAGTGCTTGGCACTTCTTTTTCCATTTAATACTGTTGTTTCTGTCAGCTGACTTGTAACTGGGTGATAGTGTCCAGTTGAAAGTTATTTCGTTTTCAGAGTGCTTTGCAGCAGGCTACGGACAGATTGTCAGTTCCCCTTAGCTGGCAGTGCTTGAGGTGATCATTTCTGTCCACTCTGTGTTTGCCAAAAATGGGGCAACCCACTGCATACTTTTTTTTCTTCCTGCATGTGTTAAAGTTGTCTTGACCTGTGGAGCTCACCATGGCTTGCTTGACTGGTTCTATGTTCCGCATGACTTCCTGTTGCAGGATTTGGGAGGCAGACAGTCCTGACTGCAGCGTCAGAGTCTGAGCTTCATTTTAGGCTGTGTGTAACCTGCAGAAATTGAATTATCCAGGGATAAGTACAGGTCTCCTGGTGGTCTCTCTAGGGCTGCTGCTTTGGGTTCCCCCGTGCAGTCTGATTTTTTTTTCAGACCCTGACAGTGCCAGGGAGGTTGGTCAGGATCAGCCCTGGATCAGTTGCAAACTCAAAATCACATTGTACTGCTCATCTCATCACAGACCCTTCCCCTGCCTGACTCATCTGACAGTTGCTAAACCTACCATGTACATCACTTTGCCATTTGAGGTCCTCTTCATAGTAGCTAGCAAGTTCTCACTTCATGGGGAGTGAAATGCTGCTTAAATATTTCCATTCCAGAGGGACTCCACATACTCAATACCACGGCATTCAACTCTTCCATTCTTCTAGGTGTGTGTAAATCCAAACTGTACTTTTCATCGGTTCTTAGGGTCTGATGTTCAAGAACTGCACAGGGCAGAAGGTGCTTGGAAACAACTTCAGTGCCCAGCGAGGAGGTCTCAGGGCACCCAAGTACCAGAAAGTGTGTTTCTGCCCGCCTTGCTCAATTCGGACCTCTAGCAGCTCAGCCATCTGCTTGTGGGCTCACACTTCCCTTCTGGCCACTGTATGTGCATTGGTTCAGCTGCTACTTTCTGACAGGATTTGTTCTATAGATATGGTGGGAACGTTATTTATTTTGCAAGTTCCAAACCATTTTTGTGTGCAGTAAAGCCTAACAAGTAGTTATGGTGGTAAATGGCTGGAGAATACTTTTTTAGTATAAACTTCTGTGTGCATATTAAACGTGCCTATATACACCTATAAAAATAATGAAAATATTTTAATGTGTGTCTGTATGGTATTTTTGATGGGCTGTTTTACAGAGGGATTAGAGTCCTGTGGACCGTGTTTTCCATTTAGAAAAAGAAAACCGAATCACTGTCCATGTTTATTGATGGGAATTTTATGCTTGTAAGTAAAGTTATTTTAAGGGTGTAGATAAATGGCCTGCAAAGTGAAGTATATCCAAATAGGCAAACTGCTGTGTATTCACTGAATGCATTTGACATGTTTAGTTGCAGTCTTTATTAGTAGACTTGTATATTTTGCAGTGATTAAATGGGCACCTTTGTTTTTGGTTGCTGTTCCACACACGTGCAAGTGAACACACGCATACAAACAGATGGAGCATAATCTTTGTGTCATTTGCTTTGGTATTTTAGTGTTAATGAACACTCTGTGTGTAGTTGATTCATCTGTAGGTTCTAGCAGTGATATTTGATGTGTTTGGCAAAGCGTGGGGCATTGTTCTGAAGAGCCAGCTGCCCTCTGTGGCTAGCTGGCCCGGCTGTGACCAGCGGCTGGGTGTGCAGAGTCCAACTGGGCACAACGGCAGCAGCCAGGCCAGGGAGCAAACAGCCCTCTGCTTGTGGGCTGGGCTGCTTCACTGGTCAGCGTGTATCTTCCAGCAGCTGAAACTCACCAATTACAGACCCTTATCTCTAGGAGTGTGCTTATCCACCAAGTTTGATAGTATTCTTTTTTCTGTCTAGATTGCAGTGGTTTCACTTGGCTAGCAGCTGCTCACTCACTCTTTCTTGCCCTGCCCAGGAAATAGGGGGGAGAATCAGAAGTCAAATTGAGACATCTCATAGCTTGAGATAAAAACAATTTACTAATTGAAATAAAATAATAATAACAACAGTAATAATAGACTATACAAATGAGTGACGCACAGCGCAACCGCTCACCACCTGCTGACCAATACCCAACCTGTCCTCAGCCAGTGACCCCAGAGCAGAGACAGTCCCGAAACTGAAACTGCAATCCCGGAAGAGCGAGCCCGAGTGATCCTCAGCTTTCTGGTCAACCCTCATTAATATCCTGAGCATGACGTGATATTATATGGAATATCTCATTGGCATATCCAAATACCAATTTGGGGGTCCACTAATTACTATTCTTCTTCCCCACCCAAAGGCCTTTGCACTTGCAGACTAGCAAAGCACAAAGTCCTTGGACTTCCAGCAACAACTAAAAACATTAGTATGTTATCAACATTCTTCTCATAACAAATTCCATACTGAAACCAAAACACTACTTTCTACCTACTAAGAAGAAAAGAACTCTATCCTAAGAAAACCAGGACTCAGATACATCTAAGTTTTTTTTCAATAAGATAATGGGTAAATTAGTTTTGGTCTATTTTACCTGAGGAATACAAGGCAGGAACTTAATTTCTTCTTAAAGTTTGGGTTAAGACAGTGTGATATTAATAGTGAGCTCTGAAAGATCATCACTGTTTGGAGAGAAAACCTGCTCCTGTATACTGAGGGGGGGGAAAAAGGTGAGAGAGCATGACAGGTCTGGGATCTAGCAACAATAAAGGATTTTATAGATGAACAGACATATTTGCAGCATTGGAGTCCTACTTGTGTTCCCTGAGCTTTGTTTTAGGTTGTGTGCAACTTGCAGTAAATCAATTGCCTTGCTAAGAGGTATAAATATGGATCTCCTGGCAGTCTCTCTAGGTACTCCCTGTCAATAAACAGCCGAAGGAGCCTCCTTGCTCCAGTGCCCTTCATCCTGTACTTGCTCTCCCTCTCCATGCTCTGGCATTTACAGCTGCTACTGTGCAATTGATTTGTTGGTGGGATAGAGGAGCCCAGAGTTGAGAGCACTCTGGAGTGAAGGCAGAGAGATGGCCTGCAGGCTTAGCGCTTTGCTTGTCCTGGACCTGGTAACACTTTTCTGTTTCTGTGGAACTCATGCCAAGTCAGGAATGGTGTTATAACTTTGTCAGAATTATAAATGGTCTTTAAAAATATCAGAAAAGCAAAATCCTGTGTTAAATTAGGTTTGTTTGGATATTAGTTTCTCAGTGTTTGTTCTCTTTGTCCACATGTTGAAGTTCAGATGTTTACTGGTTTGAACTGAAATCAAATCTTTCTGTTGCTGCCTTTCCTGACCAGTTCCATCCATATCACAACCTCGGAAGACATGCTGCCTACTGATGGCCCTTTCCTCCTTATTGTGCCCCAAAGCCCTAGAGCTGCAATTGCTCCTTCAGTTACCTGCCAGAGACAAGTGCGTGTGTCGTACATCGCATTGCTGTTACTAGGGTGGTGTTGCCAGGGCCCAGCAGAAAGACTTCCAGCTCAAGGAGCAGTTGTTGAAAGTTATTTGGGACAAAATTAAAATGAGTGAATCACCTGGTGTCTTAAATATCATGTGATTGCAGGAATGTGGAAGGAGGAAGAATCCTTAATTAAATGCTTTCAGAAGTCTTAATGAAATCATATGTCTAATCTTGGAGGTAGAGCTTTTTTTAACTAGATAAGGCATATTGGCCTCACATGAAGAGAATTAACTTAGCTGAAGATCATCTCTGGTTTCACATTAAATTAAAATCTCCAGAGATGGCAGGGGTTTTGAATAACAACACTCAAAGTTATCAATTGCTTTTTGAAATTGCAGATGTATTATTAAAATGCAGTTTGGATAATATTGCCTCCATCAAGGCAAGGTCCACGAGTAGGAGTATGTGCATGTCAATACATGTCAACAGGTGAAGCAGGTGGTTGTCTCAAATGCACATCATTTGCTTCGGGCAGACTATATATATGAATGTGTGTGACCATCAATGTGCATTTCTGTTTACGTAATACACAGCCCCCATGTTTTCTTTCCTTCTCCTTAAACAGCCTCCATGAATCTTGTTTTTGTTCTTTGAATGCTGGCAACAGTAAGTTATAGGGATAACATAATTTCTTTGTCCATTTTTCTTTTTGTTCTCCCCTCTCTGGCCTCAATCTGCAACTTGCAAATTCTTCAACCTGCCTGGGTGTTCCTTCACTTGACTGGAAGTGCACATTGGTGCAGCCTGCCAAGCATCTGGGCAAGTCCTTCCAAGGGCAGGAGGCATAACAGGGGAAAGGAAGGTTAACAAACTGGGAAAAAGTGCTGTAGGAATAGAAAAAAGGGCAGACATATCGGGAGCAGGTAGAGAACCATACATTGAGTTCAGTTTTGTTTAAACAGGGCAGTCTTTATGTTCATGTCTTTTGAACCAGTACTGTGGAGCACACTGGAAGTAATATAATATCCATAAATCACATGGATATCTGTAGCAACCAATATTGCACTCATGTTTATGGATAAAAGTGACCATTGCCACACATGGTTGCGATTAGTGCATTCTGTCTTTTTTCCAGCTGATGTAGTTCAGAACTTGGTTTGAGAGGATCCCAGTTCTTCAGAGGATGTGGGTGATGGCAGAGCAGAGGAGATCAGAGTAGCAGTGACAGGTTGTGCATCTTTGATGTCTGTATTCTATTGATTACCTGTAGCTAAAACCAAAACAAAACAAAAAAGCTCCTGAAGTCAGGAGAAGTGTTGGCTTGCGCCTGTGCAGCTCCCTTGCTTCCTGCATTCAGTTCTTAGAGGCTATTCTTTTGATCCACTACGTTTCTCCATTCATGCTTCCATCTGAGTGTCTGAAAGGGCAGGCTGTATCTGCGGAAATAAAGTTATCAGAAAGAGAGACTCAGTTCATGTGGACAAAATTGCATTAAAAGAAGATGAAACACCTAACTGCCCTGGTATGGTGTGGTGAAGAGACAAAGTTTCATAAAGTTTGAGGTTTGCTCAGTTTCATGGTAGAAGGAGAAGACATGCTCCAGAGCTGAACTTCAGCTGGGCACCTCTGAGGGCATGAAGGCATATGGGATGTCTTGTCTGAGCAAGAAGGGAGCAGAGGTTGGAAGAGAGCACTAGACATGAGCTCATATTTTTGTGAATGGAGAGGAACCACCAAAAAGCTGTGAGGAGTTGATGTTCCAAAGCAGGCTTCTAAAAAGCAGTTGTTAATCAGAGGTGATCTATTTCAGGAAGTAAAATGATAAAAAGACTCTTGGCTTGCAGATGGAAAATGTATGTTACCACAGATTTTTTTTTTTTTTTTTTTTTAATTTAGCAATTCACACTCTTTCACCCCTACCCCTCACCCCCAACAAAACCCATGGAACCAAATTTCCATCAAAGGGTTAGAAAGTTGCGGCTCGGCCTCGCTGCTTCTAAGGCTTTGAAATAGGGAGTGAGCGTTCAGGATGCCGTAATGCACAACCACATCAAAAAGCTGTGATGAACAGATCCTTTCTGTCTGGGTCTCTAGGTAAGTGTGTGCACTGGGGTTTATCGGTTTATCTATGGATGGCATTGGGCAGCAGCCTGTTTTGACCTGTTCATTCATCTCCTAATAAATTTCTCAGAAAATATCTTGGCTGCTGAGTAAAGGGAGAGTTTGTGTAATTTGAACCTTAAAGAGGAATGATATTGCTCCCACACAAATGCATTGTTGTTGTAAGGAGTAGAGGTGGTTTTTAGCCAATCATTAACACTAACTTATGCAAAAAAACTTTTTAGTTTTTTTTTTTCCCCCCAGAAGTCACAAGTTCATGTGAAGTAAAAGGTGTCTGTGTTTTGGTGAAGGGTTACTGCTCCTGGAAATAAATATCAATACAATTTTACATATACCCACTACCTGTGATTACTGTTTCAGAAGATAGCTGAGAAGTAATTATTGCTATCTCTACCTCCCAAAACTAACGTTAATCTATAGGAATCTAAACACACTTGGTGGTGCAGACAGTGGGACACACCAGTCAATTTAGCAGAATCACGGGCTTGGGGGGGAGGAGGGGAGGGGGTGGTGCTGATTACTTGTGTTGCAATGAGAAACTGTCTTTGTAAATGGATTAACCATATAATTTTAGCTCTGATTATTGAGATACAATGCTCATGTGCATTCCTTCAAGCCTCCTCTCAGATCTTACCAGCATATGGTGGTGGCAAATTGTAGTCTGGCACACATAAATTAGACCTAGAAAATTCCTGCAACCATTACAGGCTCTAGGGTAACAAACAGTAGTTTCCAGTGTTCTTACCTGAATTATAGATGACTCAGAGTTGCTCACTAAGTGTCTGAGACTGAGACACTTTAGTGAGCAGAGTATAATGTACCATGGTCCTTAGGTATGGGCTTACCAGAAAATTTTTGGGGATTCTACCTGCAGTGTTTCTCAGTATCCTCTTGCTGTCAGACATCTCTTTTCCCATCAATAACCTGGAACTTCTGTCTCACCAGTAGTTGCAAGGGTCAGTGTTTCCCCTGTGTGTTGTGTTTGACGTTTTCAGCTGACACAGAGGGCATGATTTAGTGACTAGTATTACCCTTCCAACTGAAAGCTGGCATAGGAGAGATTTAGTAAACCATCATAAGTGACCCCTTCCTTCAGTTTTCATTCTCTGTGACAGGCTTAACTTAAACCAGATGAATTATCTATAACATGATTTGGCATTTTGCTGGAAGAGCTGAGTGTGCAGGGTTGGGGTTTTTTTTGTTGTTGTTGTTGTTGTAGCCTGGATTTCCTGCCATTTAAAAATACATGATATAAAGGCAGGGAGATTAGGGGATATTTTGCAGATACTTATAAATGACAACATTGATCTTGACAGTGCCCTTATGGTACACTCCCAAACTTTCCTCTAAATCAAGAAAACAAAAAGCTCAGATAAACCTTGATACAGCTCAACAAATCTGAGTTTGTCATAGCTCCTTCACAAATTATGAGTTGTTTTGTCTGTCTCTGTCCTAAAATTTGAAGGTCGAGACACTGCATCTTTAGGATGTCAACAGAAAAATGTGTGGCTCCACAGTATTCAATTACAATGAAGTGCTTTGTGAAGTGTCAACAACATATTTATTGTGTTTTGGTAAGAAATATGTAGCAATATTTGCATTCGGATTTTGCTTAAGATCTGATGAGGTCCACTCTGTGCCATGTATGATGGAACTGGATTATCCAGTCAAAACTGTGTAAGTCCTCTGAAGTTTCTGAGTTTGAGAGTGAGCCTCCTTACTAATAATCTATCACAGCCTTTAGCAACCTGGTTACCAGCAAGTCCCATTCATAACACACGGGAGCTCATGCTTGTTTTGTGGTATATTTGCCTCATTTGAAGATGATTGCAAAATTTGCATAGATTTTAATGGCAGCAGGAGGTGCTGTTTAAGATTATGCAAGCCCTGCCATTTGTGTTGGTCCACGTCCTTCATACTTCTCCAACATCCACAATCACCATTATAAAAATTATAGACAATATAGCTTTGCCCATCCCTTTCAGAAATAATTTATATATTGTTTGTGAATTTGTTTAATTCTTTTTTTAACCTGCTGATACTATTGACATTCGTGGTCTCCTGTGGCAGCAAGTCCCAGAAATTCACTATCTTTTATGTAAGGAGTTGTTTTCTCTTAACTTTTTTAAGCTGGTTTCCAGACAGTTTCTTTGAGTGTCCTCTAGTTCCTGCAGTATGGAATCTGGTGAACAGTTTGGCTTTCAGCATGGCCACCAGCTTTGATATTATGTTATTATATTGATATTGTGTTATATGATATCCCTCAGCTTTGCCCTTTGCAAGTTGAAGAGTCCCAGTCTCTTACAATCTCTCCTTGTTGGGCAAATGCACTGTCCACTTCATCACTTTAGTTACCCTTCTCTCTACTTTCTTTAATTTCATTATGTCCTTGTTGAGATGCAGAAACCCAAGCCACACACCATTTTGAAGATGTAGGCTGTCAGCTTCTTATGTGGTGGCAAAGTGTTCTTTCTGTCTTGTTTGCATTACCATTCCTGATGATGCCCAATGTATGTTGGTGTTTTCTTTCTTTTTTTTTTCCTGGACACTGGGTTAGAAATTTCCTAGAGTCAGTGATCTCAAAGATGTCTTTTCTGGGTTGTAACTGTCTCTTCTGAGCTGCACATCATGTAGGCACAGGTAGGCTATTTTTCCCTGGGTGTATTTCCTTGCTTATATTGATGGCAAAGCTCAGCTGCTCAGCTCTATTTCAGCCCCTTCTGAAACTCTTTGCCTTTGACATAGAAAAAAAGATCTCAGCATAGTGCAAAAACATGGCTATTTCACTGTTCACTCCCATCTCTGAGAAAGATGCTGTAGAAACAGTCTCAAAACTGACTCCTTGGAGACCTCTCTGCTGACTCTTCTGTGTCTTCAAAACTGACCGTGGAGGCCTGCTGTTTCCTTCCCATCTCTTAATCTGTTTTTAGTCCAGAGCCTTTCTTCTAATCACGAGTGAGCTCTGCTTCTTTAGTAACCTTTGATACAGGCTATCACTTTGGAAATCTCTGCCGTTGCCTTTGCTGAGGGAGAGAAGGAGGGAGGGAGGGAGGAGGAGGTTCCCATGGGGTGCCTGGCTGTGGTGCTTGGCACTGCTGACTGCTAGGAGCCCAGAGACTCCCACTGGAAAAGGTCTGTGCAGCCATTTCGAGCACTGGAACAGCAATGCTGTGCTTTGTGCTGCAGAGCTGAAGCGCATTCAAAAGAGCACCAGCTGAACAACCTGCTGTAAGAAACACACAGCAGGAAACATGCCTTGACTTGATTGATCAGGGTTTTAAAACAGGAGGAGCTCTACTGATGAAAAGTGTAGATAAAGGAATTGCAAAATATTAGTATTGATGTTGAGAAACATGCCAGGTGTGTCCATGCACCAGCTGCACTTGAAAAACAAGTGGCCTGTAAAGGACCCCATCCCTGATGGCTGGGTACTGCACCCAGGCTTGTCAGGTAGGTCAAGCAGAAATAACCCTGGCCAGCAGATAGGAGAGCTGGGATCCAAAGCCAAGGTGTACAAGAGGTCCCAGGCCGCATCTAGCCTGCCAGCCACAGGGTTAACCAGCCTCATAATGTACCTTTAGGAAATTAATTTTTTTTTTCTTTAAAATAATTGACCTAAATGCATTTGCAATAAATCTTCAAGTCTAGCTCTTTCTTAAGCTCGGCCTGTTTGGGCTGCACCAGTAATTTCAGAGCTAGCTTTAAACTAATGAGGTAAATTACCCAGTTGGTCCCATGTGACTGCAGGAATTACCCTGACACAAGTAGCTACCTTTGTTACTTGCCCTGGTACCTATGCAATAGCAGAGCTTGAAAGCCTGGCTTGGGTATCTTCACATTGCACACAGTCTGCAGTATGATGCTGTCTCTGTTGATGTGTATTCAGAAAGCAGATTGTAATTGTGATTTATGTGATAAATCATGCAAAATCTAATTATGCCAATATGATAGAAAATGTGTACTGTTTAAAGAAAAATGTTTGGTTTATATTGTGATTTGGGAGGTGTACTTGTCTCTATGCATGCATTCTAATGCCAGATGCTACAACGTGCTAGTGTACGAAATTCCGTTTAAACTGTGTGTTATTGAACAAAGAGTAGGTAATCACCTAGGCAAGACATGCAGTATGTAAAGAAGAATTAAGCTTTTGCTTGCAGTTGCTATAATGCTGAGAAACACAGGCTTGGTTGTGACTAGAAGAACATCCAGATACCAGACAGAGATTTTCATTGCCAAAATTTAAAATCAGTGTCATTGCACATAAAGAGCTTGTTTCTTTAAAGGAGAGTTGAAATCCCTGATCATAAACTCCCTTTATAAATGAAGCTTCAGAGAGCATCCTGGGAACCACAGGGCAGTGAGTCTGACTCCCAGCAGTGGTAAGCTGATAGATCTGATAGTAAGGAATAAGAGCATTGGGCAGGTAGATATGAACACAGGCTGTGGGAAGCAGTCAGTGTGGCTTCTTTAAAGGGAAACCCTACCTGACTAGCCTTCTGGAGTCACTAAGTATGTGGATAAGGAGGGCCCCGCAGAGGAGGTGTGTGTGGATTTCCAAACAACATTAGGCAAGGGTCCACACCAGAGTCTACTAAAGAAACTGAATTGCTGTGGGACTGGAAGAAAGTTGGATTTTTTTCTAAAATTTTTTTAATGAACAAAAAGGTGGTTAGAGAATGAGAGGCTTTGATACTCACTCCATTCAACTATCAGATGCTTTGGGAATGGAACAGAGTCTGGTTCAAGTCCACAATGAAAACTCACATTTTAGCTTCCCAGTGAGATGAAATACTTAATGAACATTGTGTGGAACAGGCTTCTGGGTGAGCAACCACTGTGTTCAACGTCATCAATAATGAGTCTGTTGCCTGTTGCTTCCAGGGCTTAAAAGGGCATGTATAGTCAAAAGGAAATCGGTGGCCCATGGGCATGCAGAAGCCAAGTTCGTAAAAGAATGAGTTTTGATTGTTGGCCCCTCATCACTGATGTTAATCAGGCCACCCAGCTCAGCCCATCTGTGAAACAGGAGCAAGACACTTGCAACTAAGCTCCTAGTTAAAAAGAAGATTAAAAAGAAGATATAAGGAAGAGAACACTACAATTTCCCGTCTTTTATTCCTTCTTCCTCTGTATCCTCAAAAAACCTGCTGACCATTATTTAGACTCTCATTCCTGTCCTGCAGATAACTTTAATAAAAATATTTTTGAGATAGAAAAAGGTGTGTGAAACTTCAGCCCTGAGGAAAGACATTATGTGCAAGTGGAAATTACTTTTTGCATTGGAAATGTTTGCTCAGCCCTAGCGGTATTCACTGGCCCCATGAAGCAAAACAGGGAGCAAGAGCAAAGCTGAGTGAATCCAATGCAAGGTTTGTCTATAGATTTTTATTTTTCCTTTACTCAGAGTTGAATTTGATCCATTTTCTTTTATTTGCTCTAGAATAACAATGATCCTCTGCTCCCCCAGCAGTAAACATCGCAGCCTGTGAACATCAGGCTTCAGCAAGCAAACTTTCAAAAATCCCTTTGCAGGGTAAATGTCAGGCTGTTGTTCAATTAATTATTTTTAAAAGTGAATTCACATGCAGCGGTGACCTTTAGCTGTGCTGCACGCACACTGCTGCTTTTCATGATCTCATTTGGTGTTTCATGCGGTGGCCTAATAGGGGGGGCTGGTGTTGTGAATAGCAGCCGAAGAGATGCCAGCAATGCTGGGGGTGGGGAGAAGTGCTTCCTTTGCCCTGCTGGTTTGGGGAGTAGGAGAGGGAGATTAGTGAGAGCCCCAGCATTCAGAGGGAGCAATCTGCTCTTCCTCTCCAGGAACAGACCTCACCACCCGAGACCTGCTGGGGCCACCTTGGCCTTGGTCAGAGCCACCTGGGTTCAGGATGGGGGGGAGGGGGTGGCAGTGTGTGTGTGAAATGACTGATCCCATCTGGCATCTTGCCCCCTTCACACCCCTGGCATCCTCTGTCACCAGCAAATGAAACATAGCTGGGACTCGTACACCAAAAGGAGACAAAAAAAGCAGATGTGGTTTGGAGCCCTGTAAATGAGACGCTGCTGTCTTGATCTCTCCATCTGGCATATTTTGTTGCCTCACCTGGTGTTGTTTCCACATTCAAATGAGAAAATAACAATTCCTCTTCACAGGTGGACTGAGAACAGCTTTGTTGACATGAGGCACACACGTATACATGCCTCCCAAGGGAGCCAGCAGCAGCTTTGTGAAGTGTCTCACAAAGGTGCGGGTTTGCGGCTCCTGAGAAAATGCACTCAACAGCATCAAGAACATTCATCTGAAAAAAGCCTGATGGACTGAATGCAAAATGCTAGTGATGGGGTCTGAAGTAATTGCAGAGATGTTTATCATTCTTGCTTGCTCCGCAAGAAAATAACCATCCTCATCACACACCTCAGCTGAACTCCAAAACTTGAAGAAAATTGTGCCTCCGTAGACAGAGCAAAGGATTTTTACTATTTCATCCTGAAGCTACTTTAACAGGTGATAATATTAAAAAGCACATTCTCTGAGAGATATGTGGAAGACCACCAATCAACAGGAGAAAGTGAGTGAATCAAGGCAGGAAAATGAGGTACCCGGGTCAGGAGCTCCTTGTTCCACATGCAGGGAAATGGTGGAGCTCCATCCTATGGCCACAGGCTGCCTGGACACACAGCACCTTGGCATTATTTAAGTCTATTTGAGTTTTGCCCAACTCAAACCCTTACTTGGTTTGTTGAACTTCCCAGCTGCTACCAGCTTCAGGTTTTGGTTTTTCTTTAGCCACCAGACAGGGATTTTTGTCTAGGTGCCATACTTCAGAAAGTGAGTTAAACATTACGAAAGCTCTTTCCTTCTGTTTTCTGGTGGATTATTATGTTTTCTAAGAAAAGCTCAGATAGAAACTTGATATTTATAAAAAAAATCACTTTCCATAAGTCCCGTGCTCTATGTTGTTTGTGTTATAGACACAGATCCTAGTACTTCCTGTGCAAGCAAAACCAGAGGAAGCACCATCCAGACGCATATGTGCCCTTTGATCCTAATTTAGCCCTAGTGCTCCGTTGTTCCTTACTTGTGGAATATGTATCCTGATATTGCTTAATCCACTTTAAAAAAACCCAAATAATGTAAATATATTAGAAACTAATTACTCTACTCCTTACCACTTGCACTTAAGAGAAAAAGGAAACCAAATACACATGCTTCAGCTGAAAAATCAGATTCTTTTTTCTCTTCTCATACTAGTGAAAAAAAGCAAAGCTCACAGTAGAACATTTGGCAAAAGGTCTTCCAGTTGTTGATCAGCATTGTGTATGTGCATATTTATGTTCCAGATACAGTAAATCTATTTGTGATTTTGAAGGATCCTCAGTATAGGATCTTCTAATGTTCACTTATCCTACTTTAAGAATGGGGTAACTTGATTCAGATTCAGGCTTGCTATTATGCTTAACAGTACACTAAAAGGGCAATGTTTTCATTTGTGTTAGACTTGTGTCCAAATTTGGGTTTAATGGTTCAGGACTTGAGCCTGCCCTCCTCTGGGGTAAGAGGAGACCTGTATATATTAATGACATGACCATAATTTTGGCTCCTGACTCAGGTTCTCTTCACTATAAGAACTGCTGGTTTTCTTGCAGATGACCATAATGGAGGGCAGCTGAGGCATGCAAAAGTGCTAAGGACCTCAAAACAGATGTCTGTGAGAAAACTTCAAGCTTGCATGTACAGTAATTTCCGACTTATTATGCCTGATGATGGCATCCATTCTTCCACTGCTTTTGTGGTTGTGCAACATCATCAAGAAGTCAAAGTACCTGTTTTACCAGCTATTAAGAATGATGGTGAAGAGGTTTTGTGACCAGTACTTCCTCTGAATATTATTTAATTGAAGAGCAGGGAACATTCTTGTGGTAAGAGATACTTAATATGCAAAGCATCAGTGCCTGGGTCCATTTGCTGTCATTAGCCTTCCTGGAAGCACTTTCCATGACTAACGTGCCCTTTTTACAGAGTGGGGTCATGCAGTTTGTACCCTGAGGGTGGGAGCACCTGGTTTCTGAAGTGATGCTGCAGCAGCTGCTGCCAGAAGGATGAAGGGGGCCGAGGTAGTGATGCTGAAGGTATCTGAGGCCCATCTCCTCAGTGGTTTCACAGGAGGGGAAAGAAAACACCTCATAAGCAGTGACAAGAAGCCAAATGGCCTATGGAAAATGCCTGGTTTGTATTCATCTTGGCAGAAACAGGGCCCATTTCCCAGAAGCTGATACCAACAGGAAGTCAAAACCTGTCTCAGCCCCAGAGGTAAGACCTGGCTCCCTCCTCATCCCTGCAGGTATGTTCACGTGGGTATTTGATTGCTGAAGCACACTAGCAAGAAAAAACAAGCTCCTGTTGTCTGCCAAGTGTTTAATCTAGAGATTAGTAGTATATTTTTGTTTTCTGTGGTCTCAATGTGACATTCAAAGCCTAAATTGCCCTCAGGAGAGTTTGCAGACCTGAGTTAGCACCCCAGTGCACCTTTTCCTGGTGTTCTGGTACTGCAGAAACTCAAACACAGTGTGGTGTAATCCCTCGCCTTAAGTTTTCTCCTGAACTGGACTCCTCAGTCTCCCTTCAGAAATGTTGCTAAAGTCACTCATTTAAATACAAAGAGAAAATTCTCCCTTTTTTGCTTGTTGAAGCTAACAGAAAAGCATGGCTCTACCATTGATACAGGCTTGAAAGGCAAAGGTCTCGTGTGTGGGTTACTCCACTTGGGTGCTACAGGCTCAGTGCTGGAGTGCTGATGGTTGTTCATCTAAGTTAGTCTTTCAGTGCCAGTAAAAGCATTTTTCTTTTTAGGTCAGAACAGATTAAAATTAAAATTAAAATTAAAATTAAAATTAAAATTAAAATTTGCTTCATTAGTTAGTCACTAGGGTTGTGCTTATGCATGCAGATTAAATACTGAATTGGATATGGCAAAATGGAGACTCTGGACAGGATAAAGCTGATCATGGAACAAAGACCCAATGCCTACAGTGCATCGCTTGGTGCCCTGTGATGCTTTTCTTAAAATCATCCTCGGTGAAGGGGGTCTGAAAATGCCAGCTCAGTCTGAAAGCAGGGACTGATACTGGTCTAGGTTAACCATGCAGACTTGGAGAAGAAAGACAGGAAGCCAGACATGACATCATGATAAACTCAATGTAATAAGGGTTTCCAGTGGTATTAATATTAGATGATAATGTCCAAGCGCAGCTGGTAATTAGACAGGACAGCTGCCAAGGCCAGTCATTAGTAATGTTGATCTATTCACTCGAAAACCAGAAAAAAAAATTGCAGATGTTTCTCTGTTGCTTTTGTTTTGGCTGTAATGGACACAATAATTCTCCTCCTCCATTGCAGGTAGGACATTTACCCCCTGCGTAATAGACTTGGATTGTTTGAGTTGCCACAGGATATTCTTATTTCTTGCCTGTTGTGTTTGGCCTAGGGCTGTAAATCACAAATACCAGGCTGCATAATTCTGACTTTTATTATGTTAATGTACTTTAAGAGCAGGAAATCTATAGGCTTTTGGCTTGGTGCAGCAGAAGCAAAGCACAGTGGGAACTCTGTGGTCAGGAATGTTCTCAGAAGTATGCCTCTTGTTGCAAAGGTGACCTCAGGACAATCTTTGCTCAGCTTTTGGGCTGGGGAAGGAAGGACATCTCAACCTTCTTAGTTCAGGTGTGAGCTGGGATGTGAGTTCTGGGTGGAAGAATTCATTCCCTGAGCATAGCGGGGGACGGAAGGGTGAAAAAACTGGTGCTAACTCCAGTGCTGAGATCAGCTTGCAGACACGCGATCCAGTTTACATAGGATCATTGCAGTGCTCATCATTGCTTAGCAGCAACAGCGCAGCTGAGACAGCAGCTGGAGGCTCCAAACTCCCCAGCCTAGTGCCTTTTCTACTGGACCCAGGTGGCAACATAAGCTCCACCTGAAATCTCTTCAGGAGAAAAATAAATGGCCCAAGTGTAGGCATTGTTAGCCTGGCTTAGCTCACTTAGCCTCGGTGGGCTCTGATCTGTGCTCTGCTTCTCAGCAAATATCTGTATCCACAAGCAGTTCACATGGCCACACAAAGAAGGGGATAAAGCATGATTTTTTGTGCTGTTGCAGGTTGTGCAAGCGGGCTGGGGAACAGGCTGGAATCCAGGGGTGTGAAATAGTGACCAGGTAGCTGAAAGATGGCTGTCCTGCATGCTCTGCCCTAGGACTCCAGCTTCTGCTCTTGTTAACACATGTGCTTCTGCTTTTTGGACATCAATGAGGACTGGGGGACTTCACTACAGCTGGTCTTCAACAGTCTGCAGAGGTGAGGCTGTGAGGAACAACACCCTGGGAGTCTCTTTCCTGGTGTCCCTTTTTAACAAGTAATTACCTTTAGAGCTAATAGCCATTTCTGCTTCCTTGGTCTCTTTCTAGGTGTTAAATTATCTTAAATAAACCTTAGGTATTTCAGGAAGCTCCCCTCCAGACCCACTGAGCATCAGTGTGTCACGGCACGCAAAACTGCTCTTCACATCTGAAAAATCCTTCAGTGTTGTGGCTGGCTACCACAAAACCCAGTGTTTGGTGGGTATAACTAGGAGTGAACTCACTAATGATCAAGAGCTTCTTCTTGAGCCTGTTGTTTTCTACTCTGCTTTTGCACAGCTCACATCTTCAGGCTATTTGATTTGGTGGGAGGAAGGGGAGAGAAACCAGATGGATAAGCACTTGGTCTGCAGAGCCAGGACTGCAGCATCCAGTTAGGATTGTCTCTTGGCTAGCAAGCTCTATACTGCTCTGCCTGGGGAAAAAAAAAAATCTTCCCTGTCTGAATAGCCTAACCTGAGAGAGGACTCTCCGTGGCATTGAACAGGCTGTGTTGTATCTATAAATTTGCCAGTGAGTACAAGTATTTGCAGGAGAGATGTTCAACACGCATCCGTCCTTTCAAAGGCATGAAAAGTGGATTGCTCCTTTTTTTATTGCTTCTGAATATCCTACTCTGGATTCACTGCTCTCCTTCAACTGTGAAAGTGTGCTGGAGAGTCTTGAACATAACAGAGTCGTGTTATTGCTCTTGATCCCTCTCACTTGTAAGTACCCTTCCTGCTCAGGAATGCCTCAGGTAAGTAGTGCTGAACTACTGGGGCAATTAGATCACTAGGATACATTTTAGCCTTTCTTTTAGCTGTCATATGCTGGGAGAATTGCGCTAAACTGGGTCATGGTAGCAATTTTGCAAAATGGAAGCTGAAATAAGAGGGACCTGCTTTGGTAAAAGTGAAAGTGGAGAGCGAGGGATGCAAGAGGGAGGGAGATTTAAACTACTTCTCCAGATTCAGCAGCTAAAGAGGAGGGGTAGTGGGAGCTAATGCAGTGAAATGAGCTGTAACAAAGCCACGCCGGGAATTACTCGGCTGTTCACAAGAATTTCAGAAGAACTATAATGGGGAAATGATGTGAATATCAAACAAAATGTCGCTTGACTGGAAGCCTTGCAAAGAGGGAGGAAATAAAAGAAAATGATGAAAAAATTACATGTCACCCTCTTAGACAGGTGAAAAGAGTTTCCCACTCCCCACTTAGACCCTTTGGCACACTATTGTGTAGCATTGTGTATTTCTGTGTGGGGTGCTTCTCCTTGAAATAAATCTAAATGATGGGAAAGCTGGCTTGTCACATTAAATAACACCACTTGCTTTTCTGTTGGAGAGGGAAAATAAAGGAAGAAATACTCTGCTGATTTCCAGGAAAATAACTGCTGAGGAAATGAATGCTGTGGCTCAGGTCCTGCCCCTGGAAAGCAGCAGCTGTGCCAGCATGGGGAAACACTCTTAGTATCCTGACGGGGCTTGTAGGTAAGCTTGAATTTCTTGTGCATCCTCTTTCCTGGTGACCTGTGGACTTTGTTCATGTCATGGAGGTCTCCAGCTGTCCGAAATGATTTTCCAGTTCAAATGTTGTGGTTTCTTTCTAAAATTTGAAATGTATTTAAAAATATCAAGACTGTTGACTACCATTTTTTCTCCTGTTTACTAATATTCACTTCTTTTCCTCCAAATTCCCTGCCTATGATTCTTCTCTGGAAATAAGTTCTCCTGAAAGCACCTCATCATGCTCTTCCCCCTCACCGTTACGCTCCACAGCCAGAGAGCACCACCAGTTTGGGTCATCTGAGTTCCTTGATGTTCTTCTCAGCACTCGCAGGAGCATTACCCTTCGGTTGACTTGCAGGTTGCCCATCTCTTTAATTTAGTGTAAGCCTTTGCCTAGTAACACTGAGAAACCACCTACTGCCTGTAGGGAATACAAGAACCACAGGGGCGTTTGAGGCTGCTGTATGTCTGGGTAGAGGAGGGGAGACTGGGACCAGATTTGCTTTGAGGTTTACTGGAGTGAAAAATCCTCCTTTCTCACGAAGGGACATGACAGCTCAGCTTACTGTTGTGAAAATGGCTCTGATTTCAGTTAGAATTTTTCAGTAGCCTCACTGTGCTCCTTCTCATCTCAGATCTGCTACAACCAGGAACCTAAAAAACAGGGCAGTTTGGGTTCTGTTTGGCTTAGTTGCTGGGGCTATATTGGGGAAAAGGTATCTCAAGACACTGTAGTAAAATAGTGAGTTGTCAGAAATATATATACTTATGTATGTGTATATATGTGTCTATATATATAGTATAACACTAGATATGAAAATATCTATAGGTTAGTAATATATATAATATTTTAGTAACAACCTAAACATTGTTATGCACCTGTTATGACATTTAGGTGATTTTATAAGGAACTCTTCAGGCAAACATTTTTAAATGCCTGATGAAACAAAAATTTCCCAGCTTGTTTCTTACAATAATGCTTCATATACAGTAAGCATAAGAAAGATCCTGCCGTGACACATTGCATCCAAACAACAAAGCACTAAGTCCTTTTGTGTTTTTCCCTCACCTCCATATCTTCACTACACAGCTGGTAGATACTTATCAGCTTTAAAAGAACAAAAACGTAAATCCACTCTCTTGTTGTTAATTCTAGAGAATGAGGTCCTATAGTAAGGTTCTAAGATTTCTGGCTGATATCTCCTAATTCTGCCTTTGAATGTGAGTATCTACATATAAGTGAAATGCCTGGCTGGTAGAGCACTTGGCTTGGTGGAGCACAGGCGGTAACACCCAGCTGATGTGTCAGAGTGGTGTCGGGCAGGGGTCCCTACAACCCACCACGTGCCCCTCAAGCACGGAGGGAGGGTGGAGAGGTTATGGCAGGTGCTTTGAGCTGTCATCGCTGTGAGCACTTTGCTCCCAAAAAGAGAAGCCTGGTCAAAGGGTACTGAAGAATAAATTCAAGTGTTGAAGACCCAGAGACTTCATTTATCCTGGGAAGCTAGTACTGGAAAAAGCAAGCTGTGGGGCAGGGCAGCATTACAGACAGGTGCATACATCTTCTTAGCAGAAGGTTTTGGCATCTGCATGTTTCTCCCGGCCCTTTCTTCCGTTCAGAAGGAAACATGAAGCAGTGCAGGTGATTTGTGGCCTGTTCTTATTCCTGCAACAGAGAATGAGTGTTGCTCTTGAGTCCGAGCGGGAGCAGGTCTTGTATCTCCTCCATATCCGAGCAAGTTTCATATCTCCTTCAGCTGCACAACCCTCTGTTGTTTCCCTCCCCCCCGCTTGAAAAGCTCACAGAGGCAGACCCTGGATGTTTTTGTGCTTTTATCTTCGGTCTCAATTACTAATGGGTCTAATAGTTAACATTTCTTTGGATGAGCCTTTACTAAACAAAGGCTGTCTGCTCTAGTAAAGGTCTAATGTTATTTTAAAGCTGTTCTTCCTAGAGCAGAGCTTTGCCTGTGAACAGTTAACCAAAGCTCTGCCCCATCTCTCTAGCGTGTTGCTAATCACTGCTACTTTCCCTTGCAAGGATGGCTGCTTTTTGGTTGATCTGAGATGCAAGGGGCAAAATTAAACTAAAATATCTGCTCTGTGTTTAAGCTAAATAACGGTGCTGCTGCTATTCTGAATTCGGTAGCATTCCCTGAAATAATTTCCTTGGAAAGGGTTTGGCAGACTTTACTTTCCAACTCATATAAATATGAGCTGTTCTTGCTGCTTTGGAGTGACTGAACGGAGGAGTTTGCACACTGTGGTGTGCTTTTCATTTCCTTTTTCCTTTATCCCTGCATTTTTTCCCCAAAAACATTATAGAACCTTATGAATTCACTTGAAAAGCACTGCAGGGTATTTTTTCCCCTTATGCTATACAGAGTTATACTATCAAATATTACCCTTCAGTGGGACTCTTAGTTGGCTCCAGGGCAATACAATGGAGAGCGTGGCAAAGGATAGCAAGTAACCCTTGGTGTCACCCTAATGCTTGGAAAAGCTTGTATTAGGATGAAATAGTTTTCAGCTAGTTTTAACTGCAATGCAAAGTGAAAAAAAAATTAATGCATGCCCAGACTGTTCCTGATGGCTTTGTTCTTGTAGCATCTTATCTGCTGGGGGCAGAAACTGGTCAGTTTTAAGTGCTGCTGTAATGGCTCAAGCAATACATCATATGTTACTGCAAACCGAAGAACAGAGTTCATGCTCGTGCTCTGAAGCTTTGCACAGCCCTGGTAATTAATTCAGCTACTTCATAATCTTGTTGAAACACCAGGTGTGGTGGCGGGGGGAGCCCAGGGCAGCAGGTTTCACCTCTGGAGGAGGGCAGGAAGCCTGTTTTGGGGAGAGCAGGGGCAGTAGTCCAAGCTTCGGGGATGATGGGGAGCAGCAAGGTGCTGATGGTGGGTGCAGCAGGCTGTTGTTTGGCATCTGGGTGGCTTCACTCAGCTGGTGTCTTGAAGAAGAAAATCTGCAAACAGGGGGTGGAGGGGGGCTCTTTTTGCAGCTCATGCTTCATCTTCTGCAGTGGGGACTTTGGAAGAAAAGAAATGGGCCTGCAGTTGTGTTATGGTGTCTCCTCCCACCCTCTGCTTTTTCTAGTAATCCGAAAACCTGCCTCTTTCCAGTACTGGTGGAGTCAGAAGCCACTCGGCGTTACACCGGGCACCTTGCTGCAGAAGACAAAGACGTGCCTATGAATGCTCATAGAAAGACACTGAAAATAGCTGAAAGTGTCCCAGGACAAACAGATGAAGTGAATCTACAGACACGGGGGAAGTATTAAGAAGATTGACTGTATTTATCCAAGGTATGAAAAGAGCCATTATTCCCAAACAAAGAGGTAACCTGAGGAAACTGTGGCCAACAAGGAGGAGCAAACTGAATGGACTCTCCCTTTATGTATGTCATGCCAAAATGTGCCAGGGGCTTTGTGAGCAAGTAAAAGGTAGGGCCCTGACAGGAATAGCTAACAGTTTTAAATCTAGACCAAACAGTTGGTGTTTGCAGGTAGCAGTCTGTAGGGGTTGGGGAAAGCGGGGAGGAGATTAGAGAGGAGATAATCTGCAGTCCCCAGGGGGTAGGTACACAGACTAGCCAGATCAGATAGTTCAGCTACAGCAGTAAATCTGTCTGCCAGCAGTCTGGGCTAACATGTGTGTGCATTTTTGGGATGGGTACTGTCTTTGCTGCTGGAGCAATAGGACCCTCAAGCATCCCTGCTTACAGGGTGCTTGGGAGGTGAGGCAGCTCTGTGTGTGCTTCTCTGAGCTTCCTGATCAGAAAATGCTGTAGAACCTGCTCCTGCTGGAGCCTGGAGTGGTGTGGAAAACTTTAAGGTCTCAGCTCTGAGTCACTGATCTAGAAATGCTTCCCATCTTCTTATTTTTGGAAGAACATTTGCATTAAACCCAAGTTCACATTAACCTCATTTTGTGTTGTTTATCAAGGGATCTAAAGAAATGGTGCTAAAACTGCAAAATACAATTCATTTACAGGCATGCCAGCAATTCTTCAGACAGATTCTTTGCCTGAGTTGTATTCCTATTTCCACCTATTAGCTTTTTTTCTCCATGGTTTTTTATAATTTTTGATTGCAATATTTGATCTTGTAGCTGAGATGAATCTTCTTGTGGTTTTAGCTAGGGACTCAAGTGACCCATGCAGTTAAGTCATCCAGGCAGATCTCAGGTAGGACAATGTTGTCTATGTTCAGCTGACCTGATGTAATGATACGAGCGCTAACCTGTAATGCACATTCAATGCACATGAATGTAATGCACATTCTCTCTGCAGCAGAGAGAATTTTATGCTGGTACAGTTAAATCAATAAACTTGGTAAAGTAGGCTGGTACAGATACTTTTAATTGCCACCCCCACATTTAGCCTCACTGGTCCAGTGTCTAATCAGAACTACAAACTATTCAGAGGAGTTTTCTTTGCAAATAGGGTTATGTGTAATCAATAGCTTGGTGTATGTGTGTGTGCACAAATACTCATTTAGTAATTCTGGCCTGTGAATGCATTAATTAACCTGACCGCCTGGTGTTACCCCAGCCTCCCTCCCCTCTTCACAAACAGGAAAAAGGAATGCATTCATTGATTACACTGCTTTAATTTATTTGCCTAGCTCTAATCTCTGCGCAAGACGACCGCTGAGAATTGTCAAATTGCATGCTTTGGAGAATTGAAAAGGCCACTTCCTTTCTATTTCTGACGTTATATGATAATGCAAGATATATGGTAGCATTCTCCCTCTCCCCAAAAAGCATCAGTTAGTGGATATAGCTTTTAGTGTCACTGTTTTGTGCTAGTATGTCCCATCATTTATGCACAGAGAAATAAAATAAATATTTCATATTAGTGGAACACAATTGAACTTTGAATTACCTGAACAGAATGAATTGCCTACCAGCCCATTTCTTTGGGAAAGGCTGGCCCTGATTTAATAAAAACATACTGGCCCTGTTTGACATATGTCATTTTGATATTGAAGGTTTATTTAATGACAGTGTTTTTAATTCTGTCTCCTGTGAGTTACTGCTGCACTTTCTCCCATATACCCCTTAGTCCAACGTTGCCTCTCAATGACAGATTGCTTTCTGCTTGGTGTTCCTTCTGCTTACTTGTGAGAGTAGGAAAATCTTCGCAGCAAAACTGTCCTGCTGGTGTTGGAAGTGGTCTTTGTTATCAAATACTACAGGAACTGTTGGTTAAGCAGCGGCTGGCTTTCACTTGAAGCAGGTTTGCTTTTATTTCAGCAACAGGAAAGGGAGACAAGACTGTTAGTGCTGCAGGTGCAGAGCTGTAGGCAAGACAGCTGGAAGACAACACAGTCATTGGTTCCAGCCAACACAGGTTCATGAGAGGAAAGTCCTGCTTGACAAACCTAATTTCTTTCTATGATAAGGTTATCCACCTAGCTGACCAAGGAAAGACAGTTGATGTCATCTTTTTGAACTTCAGTACAGGCTTTGATACCATCTCTCACAGTGTCCTCCTGGACAAAATGTCCAGCACACAGCTCAATAAGCACATACTGCTATGGCTGAGCAATTAGCTGATGGGTCGGGCTCAGAGGGTTCCAGTCAAGGGGGTTTCATCAGGCTGGTGACCAGTCACTTGCAGAGCCCCACAGGGATCCATCCTGGGGCCAGTGCTCCTTAATGTCTTCATCAGTGACAAGCCTGACAATATTCAAGAAGCATTTGGACAACGCCTTCAGACACATGGTCTGAATCTTGGGATTGTTCTATGCTAAGGCAAGAGTTTGACTTGATGATCCTTGTGGGTCCTTTCCAACTCACAACATTCTATGATTCTATGACTCTATGATAAGCGTTGATCTTGTCATTTGCTGGGCTCCTGTGCTGGAGCTGTGGCATGGTGCCCTCTCCAGGTAAAATGGCACTGCCAGACCAACCCAAGGCTGAGGCTATAGAGGATAAACTGCAGGGAAGGAAACAAGGTGCAAGACAGAGAAATGTCAGTGAAGACAAAGAGAGGAAGAGACAGGAATATGCTGGAGAAGAGAGGAACAAGTAGCAGCAAAGGCAGCAGGTAGGAAAGGAGGAGTAATCCTTCACAACCTTGATACCCCCATCATCACAGATCATTCTGGGATGCTGGCCTTGGCACCCACATGGCTCCAGGTACCTGGAGAAGAACATATGGAGGCAGCATTGTGCTATGCTCTTTCTGGAGGGTGCCATTTGTCATGTGTTTCATTGTGGCAGCAGATGGGCAGTGTTTGGGTGTCATTGGAGATCTTTCCCCTTCCACCCTGCCTGCACCGTGTAACAGCTCCAAAGTGTCTGTTGGGACACTGATGTTGTGCCTCAGCTTATGCCCACTAAAACATTTCCTTACTTGGCTATGGATAAGCACTGCCCCTCACCTCTCCTGAAGCAGGGTGCTTCTCAAGGTGGGGCTGAAGGTGAGCCTCAAGGGGTCCTAGTCTGGGTCTGTGCAGGCCTTGGTACAGAGTGGGGTCACAACACTGTTCCCCAACCTGCTTTTCTGCCTGCTTTTTGTAGATGCTTCTCATTGTTAGCCTTGTTTTTTGCCCATGAGGATCTGACATGCAGGTGATGGGCCAGAGAGATGCTTCTCCTTTTCCTCTGAGATTGTTCATACCCAACCCAGCTCTGGTCAGTCATAAATGAAATGCTGTTGTTGTTCCTCTCTGGACACAATGGTGGAGCAGGCTATTTCCAAAGTGGTGGGACAGCACTGCATATTGTCCTGATGGGACCTGGGAGCCTTTCATCAGGGATGTCCGTGTGGAGAGTTAATGGGAGGTCCTGCCTAACCTTACACCCCAGGAAAGAGACTTTCTGTGTTGAACTGGTGAGGCAAAAAGGTTGAGGAAGCTGAAATACCCACAGGAAAATTTCCCTTATCCCTCTGGGTCATGAACTGCACAGGGCTTGGAGAGGTTGTGGGGTTTCATTCCTGATTGACTTCAGTGCTTGGATGAGAGCACCCACACACAGAGAGGTGCTAAACTATTGTGATTTGGGGGATTTAATTTTCAAAGGTCTGTGTCCTGGGTATTCCTCCTCAACTCTTAAGCCACAACAACTGCTCTAAAGTTATTGTGTTTGATTGGTTGGTTGGGTTTTTTAAGGGGGGAAAAAAGAATCAAAGCAGAAATAATGTCTCCCTGCAGGACTTGCTGTGTTCAGCCCAGGTGCATGAATGTAGTGGTGCATATGGTCTGTGATGTGCTCTCGTATCCTCAGAACCGCTGTGTGCACTGAGGAAACTCAGCTTCCTCCTGAACACTGGCAGAAAGGAAGGGGGGAAAGAGAGGGGGAGTGTGGCAAACACAATTTACATATCTGGGGGATGAGCTCATCCTCTTCTGTGCAAATGGGAATTGAGAGGATTCATTTTAAAAAAATAATAATTCACTTAGTCTTTTCTGAAAGGTAGAGAAAGCGCTGATATTTTCTTGTAATGGGTTTAGAGGAGAGGAGGCTGCATTGCTAATATTCTGCAAGTGTGTAAACATCTCTCTGCTTTGGAAATGCTGTTTCTTCCTTTAAAGCAAAACCTGCAAAATTCCCATATTGCTGAGTTTTTAGCCTCCTCACCCAAGTATGTGACTTCTGGTCAGCAATTTCCACTACTAGCTAAATGATAGATACCACCAGCATTTGGGAACCTGCACCCCACCAGCACCTGGACACTTAGCTAAGGAAGGAAAATGTTTAGTCTATGAAGTAGCTCCTCTGTTTCTGTCTAATTACAGCAACTCTATATTGGACAGATGGCCAATTCTCTGTATCATGCCAGGGAAGTTCTGCTTATTTGTCTGTGCACTGAACTTTCTTACAGCATTTCCAGATACTTTTATTTTAAGTTAAACTACTCCAGAGCTGCATCAGAAGAAGACGCATCTTCACAACAGCACCTTCTGCTCTCTTGCTCTGTCTGGAAAAACCTTCCTGCTGCTCTTCAAGCACTTTGCTTGATGTTTTACTCCCATCTAGTGCTTTTTATTAAAACTGCTGGTGCTCTGCTTCTGACACAGGACTAGGCTGGGCAAATATCACCTTGTCCGTAACCCAGGGGTTCACCAAATTTCTTTCCATCTATGCAAACCCCGAGTTCTTTGTCCCTCCCTCCTCCTGGGTAGGGTGAAGGTGCAGGAAAGAGGGAGATGCCTGCAGACTTTTGCTCCTGTCTCTCATTACAGTTATCTTGTCAGAGGAAGCTTGAGAGTTATACTTGTTTGAAGTGCTCTTGTTAAATACATTCTTGTCATTATTGATGGGAATGGGAAGGCTGCTATATGAAATACAGCTTTTCTTTCTGGTGTTCAGTAGTGCCTGTGCAGTGGATGTAAACCCTGATTAAAAACTAGTAACAAAAAGTCATTTGTGAGGTAACTAGGTGAAACTCGCCCTGTTCTTTCCCCTGTATCACCTGAAAAGTCCCAACCAGGTTCTTCCAAGTGTTATTAAAACTGGTGAACCTTCAGAGCAGTGTAGCCCAAAATGGGGGTCAAGGGTCTCAGTGTTTTGAGAGCACTGCATCAGTGCTATCAGCATTTGAAACTCCAGATGAAACACAGTGGGTTTCCCCTCACTGTCCTGGGGAAGCTCTGACATGATTCAGCCCTGGAAGATGGCAGGATACTCCTAGGATAAATGGTGTAACGTCAGGAAGTGTTCAGAGGCTGATGTGTACCTGCAGACACACTTGACCCTGAGAGATGCCCCAGGTACGTGCACAGCACCTGGCAGTGGAGGGACCCCAGGCTGAGAGGGGTTGGCCATGAGCTCCACCAGTGCCTGTGGCTGCTAGGCCTTGGGGAAGCTAGTCTGTCTGCAAGTGCCTCTAGTGCAGCACTTATATATATATATGAAAAACCCCAGACTCCTCTAGGGAGTACCTGTTGGCCAAAGATGGGTCTTTCTCCTTGGGATTCTGAGCTGGGCTCATGTTTTCCTGTGCTGTAGGACACTGTGCTGACAGCAGTAGCACCCCGATGCCTCCCTGGGGAGGTGCAGAAGGGAGTGAGCATCCCTGGGCAGCGAGGCACTAGCACAGTTCTGGCTGTGCATCAGTGGAAATTAGCCCTCCTTTCCTGCCATATGTGGGGGGGGAAGGGAGAGGCTCAGCATGGGGACCTGGCTCAGCTGCCTGACTTGTCCTTTGGATGCTGGTCTCCTGCCTCCCAGTCATGCAGGAGGACTTTACACCTAACTGGGCAAGGTCAAAAACACCAGTCTGTGACCAGTGGTGATTCTTCACCACCTGCCTGAGTTTGCAGAGCATGCATTTTTCACAGGAGGTCCAGGCTTCTGTTTAAACCTACAGCCTTCCATTAGGTACCTTTCAGAGCCCCCCTCAGAAGTCATCTCTGGAGGCTTGGGAACTTGCAGCCACCAGGCTGGCAATGGGTGCTCAGAGCACGCATTCCTGCTGATGAGGTTTCTCCATAAGAGCTGCCCCTTGCCAGTCACTGGGGATTTCAAAGCAAGGACACCATTGCTCTGGGCAGGGCAAGTGGTGTAACTAGGGAAGACTGTAGTCTAGCGGGACCAGCTCCCATGGACTTACAATGAGACTTGGCCTCCTAAGTTTGTCAGTGATTGAGGAATCACAGAATTTCTGAAAGCTTCATCCCATGACTTTCCTTTCCTGTTCCATTGCTGCCTGTCTTTTGGGGGTTTTTTTGCCATTGACTTTGTCTCTTAATTCCTGCTAATCAAAATTCTGACCCAGCCATCTCTTTAAACTAATTTATACGATGAATGTTTTGTGAGCGTGATGAGGAAGTGTGGGGAATCTTATGCTGTGATTTAATATTTACAGGTGTAATACAGGCTTCAAGCCAGCTTTGAGTGTTTGACAGCCCATGGCTGAGGAAATAAGAGCTTGGGTAAGACAACTGACTTTCATTAAAATTCAGAGACGGTCATTAGTTTTACCTGGTGAATTTTCTGTGGGTGGCATATGACCCAGAATGGTACAATAGTGCAAATATGAAATTTTAGTGCATGGGTTTTGGAGGTGTGCAAGGCAGGCAAATGGGCTATTTGGTCCTTACCATAACTGTAGTTTGCTCTCTTGATACAGCTGTTAGCACATGAATTAAAAGGACATTGGCAGAGGTGATCATGTGGTGGGAAAACTGGCAGCTAAGCTAGACCCCACAGGTGGAGGTGGTGTATTTCAAAGCAAAGCAGCTTTCTGTGGGTGGGTGCTGACCTGGTGGGGATCCTACACAAATCCCATCTCAGCTCTGCTGATGAAGTATTGCCATCTTTCTGGCCTAGATCCCTCTCTGCTCTGTCCTCTCTTACCATTTCTTTTCATCTCTAGCAGGACTTTGTTGAGCACGCTAAACGTGGTATAGCGTGGTGTTTCCGCATTCCTCTGACATCTCTACTCATGGCCACTGATAAATCTACTGCTGTCCTTGTTCCTGAGGTTTTGGTCATGCTGAACTTAAATGATGTCTTGTATTACACCCATCACTGAGATGTTTTGCTTTTCCTGCTGAGTTTCTGCAGTCTCTCTCTCTCTCTCTCTGTCCCCTATGCTGCTCATACCACCAATTGTTCCAGCTTGGATTGATTCAGCTGCTGTGTTTCTTGCTTAGCTGGCATTTATTGCCCCAAAATTGGTCTTTGCTCAATGCTTTGGCTACCTCTGACACCATCAAATACCCCTGCTGCTACCAGAAGTTCAAGTTCACTTCCACCTCTGTCTGTTGCCACTCCACTGTCCCTACCTTTTCTCTTCATCTTCTGCTGCTGCTTCATTATTAAAGTCCCTTTCCCTAGATGCTCCGTATTTTCCTTCTCCATATCTCTCTTGAATTCCCATTTCTTTTGCCTCCCAGAGTGACGCACCCTGCTGTGTTTTTCCTCCTCTTTTCTCTGAGTGAATATCTAGACAAAGCTGCTTTGCTCTCTCCACAGCATGATGTGGCTTGCTTTTGTTTTACCCTTCTTTCCCTCTCTTCATGGTCAGTTTAATGACATCCATGAAGCCCCGATTGTATGCCATATAGGAGAACAGACCATATTGCTTAAAAGCTGTAAAGCTCTGTGTTTGTTTAGTAGTAACAACGATAATTTTTGCAAGAAGGTGATGAGACTGCAGAGTCAAGAGTTCTTCCAATAGCAGAAAATGTACAAAGACAGGCAAAATGTTAAGCAATGTTTATAGGCAGATAAATATAAAATACAAAGCACTGATTAATATTCCAGTGGAATGGACTCTGATAAACTGGCATGCCATTCTGCAGCTTTTATTTTTAACAGATGGGAAAGAAAAACAACATTTGGTCTAGAGTCTCTGTCTGTCTGAATGAGGTTTTGCTCATTTTGGGGGCTGCAGCTATTCTGAACATGGCAACCTGATTTAATTAGCTGACTAGGATCCTGCTTTGTCAGTGGGTTTTTTTGTTGATTTTTTTTGGTGCTTAAGTGCACTCTAGCAAAACTGACAGTACTGAGACCTCACAGACTGCTCTGGCCAAGTTTCCATCTGAAATCTGTAAACAGAATAGCTGATGAAATAATAGATATGTTCATGCTGGAACATTTCTCTTTCCTTTTTCAAGGCAAATTGAATATCTATTGATTCATCGTTTTTACCAGATGGGGAGCACAGCAGTAATTCCTCTGTGTTTTTGAAAGCAGTAGCTTTCACAGAGTTTGCTTTGGTTGACAAGTTATTTTCCCTCTGATTTGAATCTGTCTCTAATGTGTGCTTCTGGGGTATTGATTGCACCAACAGACAAGCTCTGATTATGGTTCTTGCATGGCTGCCAAGGTCCTGTGATGCACAGGGAGACTGTTTTAGTCTGTTCCCCTTGAAAGCCCAAGACTTCTTAAGGATGAGATAAAAAGCATGAGGTCCATTAAGCAAAGAAACAAATCCTGATGCCTAGGAGAGATGCAAAGGCAGTCAGACTAGACAGCCATGCCATGTCCTTTATGCGTATTGAAATGTGGCACCATAAAAGTCCCTGAGTCAAATCCATCCAAAACGTTTGAGCACTGCCTTGCTGAAAACAGTCTGTTGTCTTAAATATGTGTTCCAATTACAGCACAAATCCAGCATTATGGGTTTTTGTTTTCAAGCATTTTGTGATGAGCTAAGCTTATAGGAGAGACAACAAAGAAATTAACCTAGGTTTATTATTTATTAGTTTTAATATTAACATCTCCCCAACTATGCCACGTGGATACCCACACACAGTGTCGAACTGAAGGAATGATTCTGGGAACTTGGCTGGCCAGTTCTGCCAAGGCTCATGTGATACATGTCCCTGACCAACTGTCCTTTCTGTTGTCTGGTTTCAATCTCATTTGAAAGGAACATAAAAGTCCCCGAAAAGCAAAGTCCCTGTTGATGGTCTAGGGGCAGCCAATGAGAAAAAGACAAGAAGGT
Source organism: Caprimulgus europaeus (assembly GCA_907165065.1). The sequence continues at coordinate 70,106,468 of OU015525.1, forward strand.
GTCAGATCCTACTGAATCTCTTTGTCAGCACCTGGCAGTGCCCCAGTGTGCGTGTTTACTGGCTGACCTGTTTACAGGTGTTTTTAAATTGGCTGCCACAGGTTTGTCCCTTTCTTGGTGCTATCAAAGGCAAACAAGAGCAAGCAGTAGGAGTTATTGCACCTAGGAGGAGAAGAAAGTTTATGGGACATGTCACAAATCCATGGGAAAGAAAGTTTGATTAGTTCTGCTGCTCACAGAACAGTGTGGGTATTCAGGTTTTTTTTCTTTTACAAAAATTCTGAATTGTTAGGTTTTTGTTTGTTTTCTGCTTAATTTATTAAGGGTTAAAGGTTGTTAGAAATGTCAAGCAAAGCAGAATTTTTTTCATTAGTTGTCCCTTCTACATATTCCGGATAGCACCTTCCTCTCCCATGAAGTGTTCATGATAGACAAACCGAGCTAACTGTCTGATGACCGAAGAATGAGTCTTCTACAGGGATGGAGCCATGTATGTGAAAAATAGTAAGAGTTACAACAGTGCTGAACCTGGGGAGAAGGTCACAGTAGTCCCAGGGCCATGTGGTTGCTCACTTAGCAATTTGAGATGTAGCCATGCTGCCCACCATTGCAGTTTTTTATTGCACTTGAAAATTATCATTGCATATATTTACACATATGCATAAGCATATGTCTTGTTTCCTGAGCACGGGGGCATTTTTTGCTTGGACTCATGACAGCAAATGCTTCTGAAAGCCACTGCCAACATCTATGTATGGGTGATTTCCTTTTAGTTATACACCATGTAATTTACCCACTGCCAAGCGACAGAGTCACCCCCTCAGCTCTGGTACAAAATCCTTTCTGTGCAGAGCAGCTCCATGCAGGCTGAGGGACCATACATGTGACGATACATTTCTGTATAGCCAGACTCCTGGTTTTCTGCCTTTTTACAAACCTGAGGATCTCATTCTCCTTGGGCACAAACGAAGATGGGAAGAATGTTTTGGGCTCCAATACTGACTCCCAGGAGTTAGGACAGAGCAATATACTATAACTGTAAATTGGTCCTTTGTAGGCACAGTAATGTAGACTTTAATTAAAATATCGTGTTCTGTTATTTTTTCTGCAGATGGCTGCCTCAGTAGGTGCCCAAGAGAACAGCAGAAGAAACTAATGAAACAGAGCAGGACTGTGTAGTGAAGGCGTTTGTTGTCTGGAGGACTCTGGCTTTGCTTGCTGGAGAAGTCTGGAAATGCATAATGAATGAGGCAGGATACTGCAGAAAGTCGTAGAACGGTCTCAGGGGGGAGGCTTGCCGCCTTTGTGGAGAACTAGGTTCTGTATCTTGCTCAGCCACAAACTTCGTTCCTATCCCACAGACTGAAAAGCTGACCACAAAGTGCATGCTGCTTGTTTTCTTCATGTCCAGGGTAAGGCAGATGGGACTTGTTTTTAGAGAGGAGATAACTGCAGAGGCAGTTGGTGGGAGCTTTCTCTAGATAATGAGCTATAAGAAAACTCGGCACTCTGGAAAATGAGGGTCTTGGCCTCGTTATTTAAAATTTGCAGGTGCTTTTGATAAGCCTATGCTTAAGTTTTCCTGTCTCTTGGTCCTCTGTTGGTAAAATGAGGAAAATAATTCCTGGATATCCTAACCAAACTGTAAGGAAGCCTTAATATTTGTGGAGTATAAGATGCTGCAGTGGGAGGAGCTGAGAGGAAGACATTGACTTTCTTTGAGGTAGGGTTTGGATGATGTGAAGTAAATAGGAATAAGAGATGCGTGTTATAGCAGCAGGGTAAAAATAAATATTTAGCCACTCACTGAGGAAGACAAGGGTTTTGTATAAAAATATAGGCTACAATCATGTAATTAAAGACTGTATTCTAACTTGAAGCTGAAATAAGGAAGCTGTGTGGGTGGTTTTAGCTCTGATATTTCTTAATCACTGAGTTTCTGCTTCAATAGGTAGCTTTTCAGATGTAGTTGATGTATGGATTGTCTTGGCTCATAGTTCACAAACAAGTTTTACAATGTCTAGTGCACAAAGGCGACGACTCATAGGGGGTTACAAAAGCGACCCAACCTTGGATTGACTTGAGGCCCTGTCTCTCTGTAGAGAGGACTCAAGGGGAGCTGTGTCCATAGCTCAGCCCTGGCTTGTCTAATAAGCCCTAAAATGAACAGGGTGGGGGCTGCAGCATTCAAAGAACAGAAACCATAGTTGAGCCTTGAAATCCCTTAAGTAGTGTGTCCTGAGTCTCAATTCAACCACAGCATGAGGAAGCAAGGTAAAGAAAAGCTGGAGGATTTCAGCTTCAGTTTCAAATGACAACCTTGTGCACTCAAACAATCACAGACCAGCAAAAGAGAGATAAATAAGGGGAAGCTCCACCACACTACCAAAGATAACAATATAATCCACTCAGGCATAGTCATACACACTGTTAGGTAAGTCAGGGGATAAATCCCCCTTAGATTCAGGTTGGAAAAGGGAAAGGGGAGTCAATTCTCCAACTATACAGATGGCTTGTGAAGGAGACCCTCCCCCCACTATTGGGACACTGGTCAAGGTAGCTTTCCTGGAATTAAGAGCTCTTACCTGGAGGGGTAAGTGAATATTGTTTATGCTTTAAGCTTGTAAACACCTGTAATGTTTAGTGTGCTTGTGGTTGTCTGTGAACTGCTTGTGGTTGTAATCGTGTGCTCTGTGAATCACTTCTGGTTGTAATAGTGTACTTGGTGAATTGCCTATGGCTGTCACAGTGTACTACTCCTGCTTTTAAAATTGCAATTGTGCATTCTTCCATTGTATCTGTAAAACCTGCAATAGTGCTGTGTTAAGTCTGCAAGTGCAGTTCAAATCCTTTGCCTGAACCTTGCAGTTAAATCTGCAAGTGAAGTTCAGATTGTTTGCTTGAACCTTGCAGTTAAGTCTCTTTCTGCCACATTAGTTGTGTATGTAATGAGAAGGTAATAACTCCAATAACATAAGCTTAACATTGCATTACAAGCACACATCTTACTTTAAAACAGATGTAGCTCTCTTAAAAAAAAAAAAAAAAAATCATGCCCCTCTTGTCCTGACACTCATCTCCTCTCTACCCTCCTCTCTCTTGTTGTCACCTCTGTGCTCTCTGGGACAGCACACATGGGCCAGCACCATGGGTTTGCCACAGGTTTTTCCAACACCTGTGAGCTGGCACTCGAGTCTCCCCTCCCTCCCGCCTCTGGACCTGCTCAGCTCCCCGAGCAGGCTGCAGCCCACATGGCAGCTGGCTCTTTCATAGCTGATGCTTTGGCTGCTAGCCCTGCTCTCTCCCCAGCTTTTGAAGCCTCTGTGGTACCCAGGGATTTCACTGGAGTGTGTTTGCTGAGCGTGAAACCTATCGAGTCAGCACCGAGCAATGGGATTGATTTTTTTTTAAATTTTTTTTTTACTTTGCCTCATCCTGGGTTCTCCCATTTAATCCCACTTGAACTGGGGCTTTTGTTTGCGTTGTATAGTTTTCTCTGTATGCATTGCTTTTGTTCAGCTGTGCTTGGTAACAATGATGCGTGATTTATCTTCCTTTCTCTTGCAGGGAATAAGGAGTGATGAAAAAACAGCGCTGGCCACCCCCCACCACCCCACTACTGTACTTTTGGAGACCGTAGAGTCATGTGCATCTGCAGGAGGGAGCGATGCTGAAAAAAACCCTGAAGCCAGGATATATTTTATAGCATGGCAATTGTAATGCATGAAAGTAAGAAATGTTTGTGTTTCAAAATGTTTTATCTTATGTTTAAAGAGTAGTGTTCCTGGCGGAGAAAGAATATATAAGGGCATTAAATGGCTTTCTTTGCAGGCAATTAAACAATGAAGCCAATCTGAGACGTTTAAATAATTGTAACAGATGTTTATTGCCTAGTGCAGTTTACTGCATCCTATTATTCCCTTTGCATACAGGAGAGAAGAACACATGGCAAACTAGACCGTAAAAGAAATTCTTTACTGCCGTGTGAGCAGTGTGGCTGCTTCTCTGCCTTCTTAATTGAATCACCTTGGGAACAAGTCAGTAAAAAATAGTATTTGGAGAGCAGACAAGTGACTAGCTGCCCAAAGGAGTAGCAGCAACTGGTGTGCAAAAACATGGGGCTGGTGGTAAATACCTTTGAGTAAACAAGCTGCAGTGGGATTGCTCCAAGAGTGAAGCTTGACTCACTCCCATTACAGATTTTGGTGCCTCCTGAGGTTGTGTGTTTCTAGAGATTCTCTTTTTCTGAAATCCATTTTGTGTGTTTTCCAGTGAGAAAGGAAAGAATCTGGATCCTTGGGTAGGCTTTGGACGAGACATCTGTAATCCCAGTTTACCACAGATTTGCTGTATGGCCTTTTTTCTTGCACCCCATCTCAGTGAGGTGGGGTAACGGTACTTTCCAGTCAGCTCAGGGTGTTGCATACAACATAAGGGTGGATGTGCTGGGTCAGGACAAAGGTGCAATGAGATTCATCATCTTCTGTGATGATCCCTGGCAATGGCCTCAAGTGGATAACTAGTCAATGGTGAAGTAAAAGCATATGTGGTATTTCCCCCCAAATACTCTCCAATTGTTTTTGATGTAGGGTCAGATGTGTTTTCTATTTCTTTAATGATGTATTTATTGCTACCATGTATTTAATTCTGTGTATTTAATATTGATTTTTTTTTAATCCATTCTCCTCTTGAATTCATGCAGACATTTAATGTTTAGAGCAGCCTGTGTAAGGCCCTAGGATAGTAAGTGTCCTAGAGGAACCCATAAGCTCTTCATCACCTGGGGTTTTTTTGTTTTGTTTTGTTTTTGAAAAAAGAGGTCTGCTTTCTCCAAACAAACAGAATAACACCAGCAACAACCACCCTCCCTATCCCAAATCCCCAGACAAAACCCTATAAAATTTTAAACTCTCACCTAGTATCCTTCCAGTTGTCTTATCCTTGACTTTGACTAAAATTTTGGTTTTTTTCAGTAAGCATTTCTTTTCAACTTTTAGGCTTAGTTCAGCCAAAGCTGCTTTGTGAATCTGGGTCAGATCTGGTAAAATTTGATAATTTTTCAAGTCTAAATCCATTTATATTTCTTTCCAGAACAGTTTCAATGTTTTTAGCTTACAGAGCATTTGGAGACCAAGTTTTGATGACATAAATCATGAGAGAAACAAAACATTTGTTCATCCCACTCTAGTTGTGTGGTGCCAAGGCATGCCCACAGGTAAGCTTGTACTGTAATCACTGCAGTTTTTACTATTACTCTGAACTCAAGATTTCTTTGTGCTTGTTTCTCTTTCCCGCCCTGCACTATAGCTTTCTAAAGCTCAAGCTGCCAGTGAAGTGCTGCACAGGATGTTTCTGGTGTGTTGGCTTGGCAGGGCTGTCTTTCCCAGCTGCCTCCCTTCCCTGTGAGGACCAAGTCTAGGATATGATTCTCACTCCCTCTTGTTACACTCAAATGATTTTTGTGGATGAAAAGTGAACACACCTTGTAGATAAAGCCAAGAGTTTATTATTAGGATAATTGAAATCTGAACAGTCTAATGCCAGAATTAATAGTATTGATGTGGTTACAGAAAAAGAAGGAATACTGCTATACAGAGAAAGTCTCACTAATAACAATAATATGGTTAAAGTTTTTATTTACATACCTTCTTAGTTTCTACGCTTTTTTCTTGGTGTTATGTTAACCTTTCCACTGCCCTCTGGGCCCAAGGTCAGTAGCTTCAGCCTGGTCATGTTGGAGGGGTTGTCAAGGCCACTCATTTTCATGTGGACTCCTACAGTGTGAAGAACGTGGTGCTGATGGTTTTCTTCTTCCTCACTCCTCTTTCCTTCCTCCTTTTTCTCTCTCCACATTTGATTTGTCATTTTGATTCTGACATCCTTTTAGACCTTGCTCTTTTTGCATTGTCTGCAGCTCCACACTACATTGAAATTTACTATTCACACTGCCTTTCATGTATGTTAGACGTTCTCTTCCTTACTCCTAGCACCAGTTTTCTCCAGCTCCAGGTCTACACTTCTTTAACTGACCATTGGTGAGTTATTTATAATTGTGGGGTCTCCAGTGCCAGGCTGTGCCCCTTGTGCTATCACTCCTTGCCTGCGCTCCTCTACACCACCTCCTGTGTCTCCACCTTTCACGGCCTCTATCCTCTCTAGTGCATCCTTACATTAGAGCTGTAAATATCCTATTCTTTACAGAAAAACTGCTTGTTACTGTGATCTGTATAAAACTAGGCTTGTAGCGTGCAAAGATAAACAAAAGTAAAGCAAATTAGCCATAGCCACGTGGACATCAGAGAAATTACCATTACAGCTGAACCAAGATTTGATGACATTTCTGAATTGGTCCAGTGGTACCTGCCCTTTCACAGTGCAGCATTTCATCCTCAGGTAAATTGCTATTACATGCATGACCTTCACAGGGGTCTGCAGTAAAACCACGGCTGGGTGGATGGTGGGTAGGGCAAGGAGGAGCGGGAGCAGAGGAGAATCGGTCAAGCCCAGCCACAGGATGCGGATCAATGCCTCTGCTTCGCAACGTAATCAGGAGCTTTTATGAAAAGTCCCGTCAGTTTGTCAGAAACCCTCTAGCAGGTTTTGTTCTGCTGCTTGTTCTGACAGTGTAAGAGTGTAGCAGATGATAGCTGAACTTGGGAGTGCTTAAAATTTCTCTCTTCTCTTTCCTGATTATTCAAAGAAGCCTTCACTGGAAAGGCTGCATCGTTTCTCAGACATCTTACAGAGGACCATATGCTTCTCTTAAAGCTAAAGGAATCTCAGTGTAATTTCTCAGCTCCAAGTGTGTCACTGGTTCTGTTCCTTCAGGAAAAGAAACCACCCCAACAAATTGGGATGACAGAAACAGGCCTGAGTAAACAAGGATGGCATGTGACTGACTGAATAATTTAGAGAAGAGACTTGTAATTAAGGATAAGGAGAAACTGAAAGGCCTCTGATCAGAAGTTGCCTACACCTGCCCATGCCAGCTCTGAAGGGGACTCTCTGCACTGGATAGTCTTGCCCATAGCTTTTTTGGATATGCCAAGTGAGAGCCCACCTGCCTCTGTACCTCTGGGGCATCCACACAGGCATCATGACACCACAGAGAGAGTCGAGTGATGTGTGCAGGTATCATTTCTGCTGAAATCAGGGCAAACTTTTTTTGCAGTGGTGGGACCTGGAGTCCTGCCCAAAGCAAATGGCATCCTAGGGACCAGAGGGTAAGAGAGTCATCTTGGCCCTTAGCTTTCTCATCTCCACCTTTCCCATAACTTGCTAAAAACAGCTTTCCATCATTTCTTTCCTAAATGAGACTCTTGGCAACAACTTTTTTGTATGTTATAAAGCAATAATCAAATCAGTCTGCCTTCTCTCTGAAGCAGAACAAATCCATGGCTGTGTTCCCAGCTGTAAACAAAGGTAAACAGATGTGGGACTGCGGTCATCTCCTTCTCAGCAGGAAGGATTATCAGAAAAACTCCATAAATAATGAAAATGTAAATAAGGGCATAAAACTCATTTTTAGACGAAACTGTAAGCCCTTTGCATACCACTTTTCCAGTTTAGGTGGAGAGCAATCCCTGTCTCACCTTAAAAAATTAAGAGTAATTTTCTTCTTTGTGACTATTTTAAAACTTTGAACTCTATGAATCCCCTCTCATGTTTGATTGTTTGGTTTCACCTCGCTGTGTTTGCTGGCTACTTAAAATGATGAGGTTTTCTTTCCTAGCCATTTCCTTTTCCCCCTTCCTTTTTATTTTCTTTTCATTTTTTTTTGCTCCTCTTCTTGCTCTGCCAGATCTCTCAGCTGCACACGATCATCTTTCCCAGATTCTATCCCAAGCTTTTGAGCAACAACTCATGTGCTTGGTTATGTGTTTTCACAAACAGTATCAGAGTAGCAGTCAATGGGCAAAAAAATAAATTTGAGGCAAATACAGCTGCATTCTCAGCTCATGTCTCCTCCCAGAAAGTGGTTTGTACTACTCTTCCCTATGTACATGGTGATTAGCATTGCCATTTGCAGATCTTTTTAGAGACTGAGTCTGGTTTTAGGGAAAAAAGCAAAACAGGACAACCCATCCTCTGGCTGTACCTCCAGTCCTGACACAAAATAATTTATGGTGGATTTCATATTAAAATAACATCTGCCTTGAAATCAAGGAGCGGCTTGGCAGGAGTGGCACTGGGTGCAGCTGACCAAGAGGAGGCAGAGGCTCCAGAGCCTCTCTAGAAACTGTGGATCCCCCCTGGGGATTAGATGGCCCAGGAGCAGGGTTTCTCTCATCCGCACAAATTCTCTGCCTCTTGTCTGGGGTGGGGAAAGCTGCCTGAGCACCTATTTCCGTGCCTTAGGTGAAAAATATGTCAAATTGAGGATGCTCCTGCCACATGTTAGCACAGTAGTGAGTGGATTATTTATTTATTTATTTATTTTTAATGGGACCAGGGAGCTGCTAGTGACTGAAGGCAGATCCCAGAAGATCCCAGGCTGGCCTTCAGCAGGAACCTCTGCTGGTCTGCTGGAAGCCAAGGGCTGGGCAAGCAGCTAATGTGCTTTAAGATGCAAGCCCTTGAAAAGCATTTTGGCTGCATTCGGTGCTGCCTTAGCATGGGATCCTGGCTTTGTTGGGAAGGAGAAGGTACAACTGCACAGCAAGGCTTGGTAAAAGGCTCTACACCTGAGGCTGCTGTTGAATTTGTTGAAACTTGTTGGGTTTTGCCATTTATTGGGGAGTGATAAAACAGCAGCCAGAAGGTCACCCCACTGTATGGCTCTTTTTTAAAATACACCTTATAGTGAGGCTTCCTCTTTCACACATGTGGTGGTGGGCTTCCACTTGCATGGGAGGGCCAGTGGTGGTATGAGATGCTTGCAGGTGTCTGTCCCGTGGGGTGTGGGAAGCCACCAGATTGACCAGACTCCGCCATGGGGCCAGCAATGTGCACGGGAATTCATGGAGATTATTTCCAACCACACACAGGTGCATCCTTCTTGTTAGAGAGCGCAGATCTGCCCTCACACAGAGCTCTGCTCTGTATGGAGGAGTTGTTCCTGGCCATCGGACTGCCCCGAGAGCGTTCCCTGCCACCCTGGCAGTTAGAGCACATCATAATCCATGAGGTGAAGAGCATTAGTGCCGCATTTCTATTAGAGCATTATGGATTATAGCAATCCTACCCCTTGGGAAATAGTTCAAAATTGTTTCTGTTTCAAATTGGAGAGAAAAGTGGAAAGTTGTGACTGTTTCTGTGGAATGCAGATTAAATTAAAAACAGTTTGGAAATGCTCATGAATTCTGATCATCTCAGGTTGCTTCATTATTTTTTTTTCCTTCTTTTTTTTGATAATGTAAAAATATTAAATAGCATAATGTTTTATGAGTGTCTAAAATTTTAAAATATGACAGCAGACAGAATGTAACCCAATAATATGATGAAGCCAAATGATATATTTAAATACTAACTAAACAAACTGAGGTAGTGGGACTGCCCCCTCCTCCCACATTTCCTCTCTGTCAAACTTATTTGAAGTTAACATGTTCTTGTGAAAGTATCTTCACCCAAACATATTTTTGTGTCTGTTTTGTTGAGAAATCTTGTCTGATTTGCTTAAACATCCATAATACACCATATTCTACGTTATATCCTTACAAAAGCTGGTGAGGATGCTGTCTCTGTAGGGAACATTGCCTCTCCTGAGTGAAGTGTGAGGCTTTTACTTCGGGGTGGGGAGAGGAGAAAATAAAAACCAGTTTGATACAATCCAGAATGACAATGTTTTGTTGTACTCTTGTTGAACTGAAAACCGTTTTGTACATTGAAAGAAAAGGATCATTCTACTTAAATAATTTAATTTTATTTCTGTTCTGAGCATCCCTTGGCAAAGGCAAGGCAAATGCAGTAAATTCCTGGTTTAGGCAAATCTTGCAGGTCGTTGTGGGTTATGGTTGCCTCTTAGCCCGTGTAACTGAACATGAAGACATCTCCTCTGCTGCTTGAAGCACTTGGACAACCCAGTTTAACCTCATCTTTCATGGGAGGTCATTTGCACCCTCATGTCTCTGGAGACTCCCCTAACAAGCACAATGAATCAGGCAGCATCCTGGGATGGAGAAATGCCATCTCTCTTGTTAATGGGTTCCAGTATCTATAAAGCAGTTTAATGTTTATTGGAACAAAGTCTGGAACATAAGGGTTTCTCCTCTGAGCCAAATGTCCTCACCAGATGACAACTGATCTGACTCATTGAACGTTTTAGTCTTTGTAGAAATTATATAAATTCCATCAGGGAAAAAATTAGGAAAATTTACCCCTGAGTGCCCAGAACCATGCTGGCAATGTCGCTCCCCTGAAAAGCTACGAATCCTGGTTCAGGTTCCCTCTTCTGTTCTGTCAGATGGGAAGACAGGCTTGGTGGTGTTGTCTGGGCATCTTTGATCTCATTTCATAAGTGCTCCTAGAGGTCAGTATGGGAGAGGGCAAGGGGGTCCCCAAAGTTTTTAAAGGAGAAGCAAGAGAGTTAAAATGCAGTTGTAATACTAGTAAATTTAATCTACATGGAGTCCACAGTGGTTTCTTCTGCCCTTGGAGACAGAGACACAGTGCAACTCTCACCATGGTCTACTGGCCCCAGCCTCTTTCCCTCTATGTCTTTGCATTGGCTAATGTCTGGATCAGCCAATCTCTGCAGTCACTTTAAATGACATGATGAAGGGGAAAGTAGAACAAGATTTGGTGCCAGAGAGAAAAAACAAGGAGATGCTGATTTAAGGTCCTGGTCCCTCCCGCTTCAGGTCACAGGAGAGAAAGCAGAGTAGAGCTGCAGCTCAGGGACAGAGAGCCACAGTGTTGGTGCCAGAGGAGAGCTGCTCACTGGAGCAAGACTGATGAGTAATGACTGGTGTAAGGTGCTGAAGCTACCAGTCAGTGGTGCTTGGTATACACTTATAAAATTCCAGGGAGGTGACCTGCCTTGTCCTGTGACATTTCTTCTGTTGTGCCTTGTGAGATCTGGGGGCAGAGGGACAAATTATTTGTTTGTATTTATAAAAACTTATTACAGCACTGTGAGTTTACATGCTGCTTTGCAAACTTGGCTGTGTTCCTATTCAGAACACAGAAATGCCTTTTCTTGTCTGCATACTTGTTAGTAGTACCTCATCTGAGAGAAACACCTGATACTTGCTCAGTTTCACTATGGTATTCAGACCTCCTTCTTGTTCTGATCCAGACTAAGAGCAACCTGAGAAAGAACATCTCCAACCCATGCAAGTTGTCTGTCTGTGGCTTCTGGTGATGGAGGGAAGATCAGGGAGGTGAGACGAGCCTTGGCTTTCCCCCACGGCAGTCCTGGCCATGCATCCCCTGGGATGTGGAAGTTGTGGGACAGGAAGTGTGGCGAGCAGGAGCTCATCCAGTTTCCAGCAGGAGCTCATCCAGTCTCCAGCCTTCGTCCCTTGCCCTCCTACTTGGTGCTCTGCTGTGTGGCCTCTCCTGCCAGCTGCAAGGAAGGGCTGATCATCCTCCCTCCTCCTGCTAGCCAGCAGTGCTGAGGGCAGGTAAGTTTTGGCTGAGTACCATGACAAACCATTGCTGTGGCCAAGCAGGGAGGAGGGTACCTAGCAGATGTACTCATGCAAGATTGAATTTTGCTATCCTCAAGGACACAGAGAAACAAAGCACTGACTGAGCTCAAGGTAGTGATTTTTCAGCCTTTGTCAGGCTGCTGCCCTAGGCTACCTCCTGCTTGGATTATGCCAAGGGAAAGGTCTATATGTACTCTCTATAAAACTTTATTGAATACAAAGGTCCTCAGCAATATCGAGCTAGCAAGATTCCTGGGTCTGACTGCAGAGCAGTCATGCTGTAACGAACCTGGATTTGGCTTCCCCGCTTGTGAAGGCTTTTGCTCTCCCCTAAGGAGAGAGGAAAGGATGTCACCAGTTAGGTGAAAGTCATTTTGGCTTGGGTCCATCTTTGTAACAAGCTGCTCCTAAATTTGAGTCATGTTCAGATCCAGAGGCTAACCTCATAGCTGAAGCTCACCTGTAGCATTAATGGAAGTGTTTCATTTAAAGCAGCATGGAGCTGACTGGCAATGCTCGTGAGAAACATCTCGTGCTGTTAGCAGGTGCTGCTCCTGTGGGGAAGGGGTAAATGAACTCTGCTGGCTCTGGGAAGCAGGGAACTCATTACTTTCCTGCAGAAAGGAAGTAAAAGAGGAAGTGAGGTGGCAGCTAAGGAGAGAGGAAGAGAAAAGTCTTGTATGTAGACTCCAAGCTGCTCTTGACTCAGTAGTGTGAATGCAGGGCTGGGATTGGGGGTTGGGGGTAGGTGCTGAACTTGGCTGGACACACACAGGCTGGCATTTGGGCTACGTGTCCAGAGCTGACACTGGAAAGACGGCTTGAGTCCAGTGTGTGCTGTTAGCAGAAATAGTTGCCCAGGTGTGGGTGAGCTCTGTGGGACCTCTGGGCTGGGCTTGTGCCTGTTCACCTGATGCACAGTTACCAAACTTGCTGATGTGAGCTGTGATGTGATGCTGTGAGCAGCAGCAGCAGCAAAAGCTCTGTTCTTGTCATCCCCTCCTCATGTGGCTCTTGACTTGAGTTTAAACTAAAAGTCCTGCACAGATCTGAACTTAAAAAAAATAATAAATATCTGTCACTGTAAAAGATTTTATATCATTGTGATTTATATAAATTGGAAGGTACAGCTTCCTGGCACTCTTTCTTTTCTCTCATAATGGCTTTTAGAGCTGCATTACAGCCAAAAAGAAAGAAAAGGAGAGATAGATGTTGATTTAGGGGAAGAGGAGGTCACTAGAAAACCTGATTGTACATCTACCAGGCACCTTTTCTGTGTCCAGGAAGTTTCTGCAACCAACAGATTGGCTAAAGCAAATATGCCCATAGCTGTTGCTTGTTTGCAGGGGCTGACTCCAGAGCTGTGCAGCAGCAGCTCCAAAATGCCAAGCATTTACCTGGGGTGGGCTCTCTCGCCAGGTACATGCTACTCAGCAAATTTTCCCTCCTGAGCATCAGCTCCAAACCCTTCAGGGGCCCATCCGACCATTGCCCCATGTGCAAGGAGGGGCTGATGGACCAAATAGTCCTGGAGAGATGGTGGCAGAATTTGCTCAGACAGTCAAGTCTGTCACACACCTTGTTCTTAACCAGTTTAAGTCTAATTCCGTGAACGTGTGAGAGCAAAGAGGGACTGTGCTTCCAAAATTACTCGAGAAGCTCCCTGGAGTCTAATGCTGGACTTTCCATCCCTCTCATTTGCAAAGAGGTTACCCTTGCTATGCAGTCAAAAATTGATCCAGGGGGAAGCATTTACCCCTCTTTGACTGTTCAATATTTGGTCCCTAGACAATATGATTGATATATAGTGTACTGTGTATTTTATTAGGTGAAAAAGTACCCACTGAGGCATAGTATCATTTTCAAGGGTGACCTTGTGACAATGGGCGGCAGCAGTGCACATAAAAATGATAAAAGCCTGGCTAAAATCCCTGACTGCATAGGTTGAAGGGATGGCTCAGAAACTGTTGATAGATGGGTTGGATTAACAGATATGCATTGGCTCAGAGGTTGACTTTTTAAAGAAAAGGCAAATCAGGGAAATAAATTAATGCAGATGAGCACACAGAGAATTCAGAGAAAGGCAAATGCCATGGGAAAGAGGAGGAAGAGAGGAGAAAGGTTTGTTTTTTTAAGAGATAGCACTCCTCATGAAGAAATATGGCCAGACTGCAGTGTTGGTGTGTGCAGTAGAGGGAGCGGAGTGTAGACTGTACTAAATTGCGCATGGGTTTCTCCGTTGCTGTTAAGTTCTCTCTCTCTGTCGTTACTTCACTTGGTTATTTGTGGTATGTGTTTGTGCTGAGTTTTCTGGCAGTGTAGATAAATTATCATATTGATTTTTCTTTCTCATTTTTTGGGGAGGGCATTGGGGAAGGTTTCTGTGTATTATATAGAAAGGAGAGTGGCTGTTAACTACCTGCTGGGTTGTGTCTCCTACTGTACAGAACAGACATCTGAACCAGAACTTGAAAACCAAGTCCTGTCAGCTGCAGGGGACCTGGGGGTCTGCATCTGAATTTGCCAATCAGGCCATTGCTAGTACCCAATACAGGAATAAAATGTTGAATGCTTGTTCCCCAGGACTGTATATATTGCAGCTCAAGACAAGGAATATCATAAATTGATAAAATCAGTGATTGAGATGATCATGGTCAATGTAATGGTCAATGATTTGACTGATTTTTGAGCTGTCATTGCAGAGGGAGTGTGGCAGTAATGCTTTCTGATCAGCATCGTTTGGGTTTTCATGCTCTACTCTGGCAAGACAGAGATATTAAAGGTGAACAGCTGAGCAAAATGCTTGAAGCAGTCAAGGGAAGAGAGAAGAGATTAATATTTCTGCCCAGAAGCTGGAGAGTTGTGCCCCTGACAAACTTTACCTTGAGTCACTCATCACTGACAAATGGGTCTGCTGACCAGTGTGCCATTTCTCACCAGGGAAGTGTGGCTCAGACAGGAAACTGGTGACCAGGAGTTTGTTACCTAAATTTCCCTGAGTTACCTTTCAAGGCAGTGGGATCTGCTAGCAGGTTGGGAAATGCACAAACTTAAACTTCAATTCCCCAGCCTGTAAAATGTCCCTTAGAGGGTGCAGAAAGTAGTGGAAGAGAAGTGATCCTCACTGGAAGTGGTTATTTATTATTCACATTTGCCAACCTTCCACGTCTAATCATTTTCTCTGAGCCTGTTGTCAATAACATAACTCCTGCATTATTTTGGTTGCCTTTTCATACCTTAGTGCACTCTGAGGAGCAGAAGTGCTGCCCATAGCCAAAGTGTTAATCCAAAAAGCAGTATGAGCACATTTTCAGTTATGCTGTTCTGCTCATCACATCTCCCTGTGGCTGCGCCATGTTGGTTCATTGTGGTTTTGGTGGCATCAGCTTGCATTTCCTCCTCCATCATCTTGTGTTTTCACTTCTCTGCTCTGGGGTGTTGCATACCCATACAAATCATCTTATAACTTGGGGTTATACATGCCAGTGTTTAAGGTCAATCTTAATAGTGTCCTCTGCCACCATGAAGCACATGAGCGGAGGCCCCTCTGGGGATCAGCCTGCCTTGCCTGCTTTGGCGGGCAGTAAAATGATGGTGTGAAAGGGGTAGAAATGTGTAAGGTATAGAAAGGTGGCAACAGTGAGCGAAGGGCTTGCTGCCAAGGGAGTTTATGCCTCCAGCTCTGCTGGCCAAGGGGTTGTTCCAGCTGTTCTGCACAAAGTTGCATATGTGGAACCTGGAGCTGAGGCTGTCTCTGTTCCTGACAGCTCAGGAGAGCTGCTGGCTCCAAGGCAGGTGTGTCCTGGGAGTAAAAGTGGGATTTCACTGAGCAGGAAAGGGAAAGGTCTGGGGATGGCATGGCTGTCAAGCTCAGCTGTTAGGATAGTGAAATTAATGATACAATCTTATGAATATTTGCTTCCAACTATTTATAGGGCCATGTGTTAGATTTCTTTATGACTATTTTAGTAGAATTAATGCTTAGAAAATGTTCTCATTGAAAAATATTTCCCATGAGTGAGTCAAATCAAATAAATACATTTGCTGTTCACCATAAAATAACAAAGGTACACTTAATTTTCCTGCTAGGATGACATCATTTCTGTAGAGATGATAGCAAAATATCTTGAGTGCCTACAGTGCTTTGAAATGAAAATAACTAGAATTTAAGTTGTGTGCAATGCAAAATTGACTGTGAAGACTGAAAAGAATCTTTGATTTTTACTTCAGTTTTGGAATTGTCTGCACTATATACAGCCACTTCAATCAAAACTGGTACAGAGTAATTAGTGTTTCCACATATATGTGCCAAGGAGGTTGAGGACAATAAGAATTCAGGTACTGAAGTGAAAGGCATTTCTTAAGAAAACACAGGTTCATTGCTTGTGTATTGGGTTTGCGTGGCAAGGTTTTGGTGGCAGTGGGGGGGGTACATGGGGTGGCTTCTGTGAGAGAAGCTGCCAGAAGCTTCCCCCATGTCCGACCCGACACAGCCAATGCCAGCCGGCTACGAGAACGGACCCGCCGCTGGCCAAGGCCGAGCCAATCAGTAACGTCTCTGTGATAACATAATTAAGAAAAAAAAAAGGAAGAGAGGGAAAAAAAGCTGCACACTTTGCAGCTGGAGAGAGGAGTGAGAAGATGTAAGAGAAAACAGCTCTACAGACACCAAGGTCAGTGAAGAAGGAGGGGGAGGAGGTGCTCCAGGCACCGGAGCAGAGATTCCCCGCAGCCTGTGGTGCAGACCATGGTGAGGCAGGCTGTCCCCCTGCAGTCCCTGGAGGTCCATGGTGGTGCAGATGACCACCTGTAGCCCGTGGAGGACCCCACGCCGGAGCAGGTGGATGCCCGAAAGAGACTGTGACCCCGTGGGAAGCCCGCGCTGGAGCAGGTTCCTGTCAGGACCTGTAGCCCGTGGAGAGAGGAGCCCACGCCGGAGCAGATTTGCTGGCAGGACTTGTGACCCCGTGGGGGACTCGCGCTGGAGCAGTGCCTTCCTGAAGGACTGCACCCCATGGAATGGACCCATGCCAAAGCAGTTCGTGAAGAGCTGTCAGTCATGGGAAGGACTCACGTTGGAGAAGTTCATGGAGGACTGTCTCCCGTGAGAGGGACCCCACGCTGGTGTGGGGGAAGGAGTCCTCCCCCTGAGGAGGAAGGAGCGGCAGAAACACCGTGTGATGAACTGACCCCAACCCCATTCCCTGTCCCCCTGTGCTGCTGGGGGGAGGAGTTGGAAATCAGGAAAGAGATTAAGCCCTAGAAGAAGGGAGGGATGGGGGAGGTGTTTTAAGATTTGGTTTTACTTCTCATTCTCCTCTGACTTTGATTGGTAATAAAGTAAATTTGGTTTTTTCCCCCAAGTCGAGTCTGTTTTGCCCGTGCCAGTAATTGGTGAGTGATCTCTCTCCGTCCTTATCTCCACCCACGAGCTTTTCGTTATAATTTTCTCCCCCTTCCCATTTGAGGAGGGGGAGTGATAGAGTGGGCTTTGGTGGGCATCCGGCCTCTGGTCAGGGTCAACCCACCACAATTTGATATAAATGGTAATACTACAGTAAAAGTGAACTGTTAAATGAATGTTCATTACAGATAAGGAAAGGTGCTTTATTATACATTTGGAAGTGATACTGAAATTCAGTTTTGAAAGCAGGCAATGAAAATGCTAGAGAGTCATTTGCTATTGTTGAACATGTTAAAATTTACATGATCAAATAGCTTACATCCAGGAGTTCAGAAAAAACCAAGAAGAGCACACATTGGTTGTGAGCAAACTGTGAAGGACACATCAGAGGAGCGTGTGTACATGCACATACATGCACTTGAGAGGCTTTAGGATTGCATAAGATAATACCAATTTTCTTTAAAGATACTTTGAAACCACAAGTGATTAAAGGCTGATTTGCCTAATGTTAAATTTGGTCCTAAAGAAGAGAGGTGTAATTACAAGAGCAGAGAAACAAGAGAACAGCTGATCTCTTTCAGCATTGTTTTGTGGAAAGCATGTTTTGTGGAATGTAGACAGCTTTTTGTAGGGATTACAAATTTGGTCCATGATGGTAAATGTTCATGTCAGGTCCTCTAAGGTGTCAGACTTGGTGCCATGGAAGATCCTAGTTAAAGGTCATCAGTAGGTAAAATAAACGTAGCGCACATTCAATGGATTAAAGCCGGCTCAATGATAAATCTCAAATAGTAACTGCAAACGGCGAATCAGCTTGCAAAAGAAGCCTATCCCGCAAGGGTTCCCCAGGGATCTCTTCTTGGCTCAATTCCTTTCGTCTTCCCTCAGTCTTTCAGAAAAATGTGTAAAATCATTGCTAATAAAGTTTGTGGATGACATCAAGGTGAAAAATAATAAGGACGGTTTAGTTCTACAGTCTGAACTGAATTACTTGATAAGACTAGACTTTTCTGAGCAAAATCTTTTTTGATGTAGCCAGATTCAAGGTCATGCACCCAGAAGTGGAGAATTAAGGTCAGGTTTACTGGATTAGGGTCTGCTTCCTGATAGATAGCAACTGTGAAGAAGACACATGGTAGATAAACCACTGGCCCCTGTTGGGATTGTCTCACTGAAAGATGCCTTTGAGTATTTACTGGGAAAATTAAGAGCCCTGTTCCCTATTTCTAGTGCCACGTGCAGGATCAGCAAGACAGTTTGTGCAAGGTTCCTGGGAAAATTCAGAGGAAGCAGGAGGAATTTACAAAGAAAAAGTAAAGGACTGACTTAAAACTTGAATTACACTCAGTTACTGTTCTTCTCTTGTTAGTTCATATTTTTGCTCCACATATATAACTCTGGGAGAAAGGAGGAGGATGGAAATTAATCTCAGGTTTAACACTGATAGCTGTTTTATTGCTCAGCAGTGGATAAATGAAACCCCTATCTTTAATTCTAAGTAAACCTGCATGACTGTATGTGCAATCATTCTTTTTATCTTCAGACTCTGTTTGTGGTACCTACTTTCCTTCTCTTTTCTAAGACTGGGCCCAGATGTCACTAGCTGCTACAGACTAGCTGGAAGTCCAAACCCTCCTGACTAACCAGCAGGAGTTCCTACACCTCTCATAACTTGCTGAGAAGGTTTGCTTCACAAACTCTCTACTAGATTGTAAGAACTAGAGACAGGACAGAAAGAGAAGGGATGCAGCAACCAGCTGAGTAGCAGAAACTCCATGGGTGTAGCTATCTTTTGATGGTTGTGACTGCAGTGGGAACTATGCAATTATTGTTGCTCCGATGCTGCTGTTATATATGGCCTGAACCCAGAGTAGTTTAGGAATAAGCCAGGAAAAATCAGAGCTACAGCTAGACCTGAGTGTCCTTATAACCCAGAGATGACTTGTGATGTTGTCTTAACAGGGAGAGCTCTGGTATAGCCACAATGTACCCAGTATAGCACTAATATAACTGGTGATATTAAGCCCCAGTGAAGTTGGCTCTGTATGCTGTGCGAAAGTGTAGAGCTAAGAGAAGGAAAGGCAATTACAGTGACCTAAGGGCGTGGGGTGGGGGAAGGGGGACGAATGGAACAGGATCTGTTCTGTCTCTTAGGAAGAAGATGAATAAAAGGGTATTTATTAAAAGTACAATGTAATAAAGAATGGCCCAGATGGAAGACACTGTAGCACTTGTTTTCCCTGTTCCGTGAGCCAAGAATGATAAGACTAAGGAGATGGAATTCAGTACTGAAAAAATAAAATACTTTCTCTACCTGCTTATAATTAAACTATGTCACAGGTTGATACTGAAATACTTTATTAAGTCTGTGTGTTTGAATTATATTATGTGAATTACTGTAGCTCATGCTGCATTCTCTTGATATCCTTATGTCTGTCTATCAAGAATACCCAGAGTGGTCATAACGACTATTTTTCAAAACCCTGAGGGGTGGACAGATCTCTTAAGTCTCCTGCTTCAGGGTTTAAACTAACCTTCAGCTACCAGAGATCTGTCAGGGACGGAACATGGCTCTGAGAAAGCTGCAGTGGGGTAAGGTGCAGGCCATGGCCAGAGCCAAGACACACACAGAATGTTAGGAATCGGAAGGGACCTCGAAAGATCATCTAGTCCAATCCTGCCATTTCACTTTGGCTCTGGTTTAGTGTCCTCAGTTTTTAGTTCTGGACTTGCCTTGCCAGTTTTTGCTTCTTCATATGGTGTAAAGCAGCACAGTGCTGGTTTCAGCAGCGTGCTACTGTTCTATGCCATGCTTTGCCTCATAGTAAATGCATCAACGTGGTGATTATCCCTGCTCCATCAGTCAAATATTTTAGTCCTTTTCCCCAATACCATGGGGGAGTTTGTGCTTGGGAGAGTCTCTCATTTTTTCCATCTAAAAAAAATCTTCCACCTGAGATCCAGGAAAAAGGTATTTGCTTCTGGTTAGTTTTTTTATTTTGGTTTGGTTTCAGGGTTTTTTTTTTTAGCTGATATCGAGTAGGCATTCTGTGAGCAACCAGGCAGAGAACTTTGGTCCCACTGAGTGAGTCTCGCTCTTCAGGTGCTCACTTGCAATTTGCAAGCACTTCTGAATATCTTCTGGCATGTGAGATCTCCCTTCTCTGGAAGATGTTTGTTTGATTCCCTGTATTATGCAAATATCCTCACAGGTAGCAGGCATGCAGTAGATAAACCTTTTGATCCTATGGAATCACTAACCTCTTGTAATCCTGTTTTCCAGCTTTGTAAATGTTACCCCTACACATACAGCTTCCTGTTGCTTTCAGATCTTCACTGTTACGTCTTCATTTCAAAGAGTATCATCTTTCCTGTCTCTCGATGTGCTGCATCACATTTCTGCAAGAAAAAGAAAGACTTCTCAAAATGATCACTAGATGGCTACACTACCGCACGGGATTTCACAACTCGGCTTTTCCAGACCTTCAAACCATTTCTCACGGCCCTCTGGTTTGCAACATCTTTGGTCTGAATTGCATTTCAGCCATAAAAGGCAATTTCCATATCTTCAATTTTCTTCTCAGCATGTTGCAATATAATTCAATGGCATTCAAATTTATTGTACAAAGAAATCACTGGGGCTTAAATGGCATCTAACCTCTGAAGCATCTGGTATTGTCCACCAGGAAACAGGATCCTGGACTGCATGCCTCACTGGTTTGATCCAACAGAGCAACTCCTGTCTTTCTGGAGTCTCTGCAGAAAACATTTGGAGTCAATTGGGCACGACCTGGCATGTCTATTGACCTGGCTCTGGCTTAGCAGATCTGACTGAAAGCCCTGAGACTGAGGACAGGTGTCTGTCCATAATTCAAACCTTTGCTAGTCACCATTGCTGTTTCACAGAGATCGAAGGGGGTTTCTGAAAGAGGGAAAATAATCTGCCTATTTGCTTACTGCAAGCTACAGCAAACTTTAGGAACAGAACTAGCAACTACCAGAGAAGCATTTGCCTTCACTACCTTGTTTCTGTCTCTCATTCAAATCAAAGACTAATGCAAATGTTAAACTTTCCAACAGAAATAATTTCTTGCAATAGTTGGCAGGAGCGACTTAAAAAAGGCGTGCCAAGATTAATTTTTGCTGTGTATTTGTGTTCAGATCCATGCAGAATAGAAACGTGTTCCTCCTCCGCCGAAAGTCCCTGTTTGTGCCCTTACACAAAACCTCCCACGTTCTCGTGAGTAGTTACAATAATGACATTTATGTAATATCACTAGGTTGTTTATAGCTGTGTAGTCTGAATGTGAATCTGGATATAAATAATATGATCATCGTCTGCTGCGAGCTGGAGAAATGTTATCTATGTTTTACAGATGAGGGAATTGAGGTAAATGGGGGGAAGTGAAGTGAATAACTGCTCTCACCTGCAAGCCATGGCACCCTGCTATATTCGCGGGTGGTGCAGGATGCGGGCGGTCAGTCAGCTGAGGGATGCCAGCCTCCAGGCAGAGGGCAAGTGCCGGGATGGTGCTAGCAGCTGCACTGGCTTGGGGGCAGGAAAACAAGGGGGAGAACCTTTCTCAGAGAGGGAGCGTTCAGTGAAGAAACCTGTTTTGAGTGAAAGAAAACACCTGGCTGAGGAATAAGGTGTGTGGTGGCACCTTCCCAAGGGGAAGGGGACTAGACATTTTCAGGTTAGTTGTGTGCTGGCAGCTCTGGAAACATGATAAGAAAAGCAGAGCTACAGACAATGTCCATCTGTGTCTATTTTCAGTGGGAGTCCATGAAGGAGGAAAAGCATGCAAAAAGCAGAACTGCCAGAGCAGAGGCTGAGTCTCCCTGCCACATGGCCATTTGGGGGCGAGGAGGGGGGCATGTGCTCCCCCCACCCCAGGCTGCCCTGGCTGGGCACCACAGCAGTGGTGGCTGCACTGCGGGTACCTGATCGCTTGCAAGGAACAAAGCAAACCTGGATGGTTTGCCTGTGAATTCCCCATGGGAAATAAAGCTCCTCATTTGGCAAACATTTGGCCTGTTGTAGAAGGGAAATTGAAAAAGCGAAATCCCTCCGTAAGTGCAGATGAGCTCCGAACTGTGAATTCAAAAAGAGCGTCCCAGTTGTTCGCTCTGGCAGGCTGGAGCCAAGGATGCACTTTCTTTGCCTCTAAAAGGTATTTCATCCATTTCAGGGGCGAGACAAGTTGGAAGAAGAGCTTCAAGCTGGCATGAGCTGATTTGCTCACAAAGCTTCAGAAAAATATTTTTTAAACGGTATGGTTGGTGTCATTGTCAGATGTACAAATGTGTACGTGAGAATTCCTAGGAAGCATTGTGAGTCTGACTGTCAGGCAAAACCAGTATTAATTTCAGATAGTAATCTATAGTGACAACAGTCTTGTTTTCAGGGAGCTGCTTTGCAGTCTGTGCTATCAAAATTTAGAGGCAAAGGAAGCTATTGATGGGAACTAATATCTACAATGTGACCATGTCATCAAAACTCTGAATATGATGATCAACATTGCAGTGATCGTTTTATTTTGTCAGCAGAAAGACGTGACTCAGTAGTGGCTAATGAGAGACACCAGTTATTAACGGGATTGCAGCAGAGTTGTACAGACTGCTTTAGGCAACGACATGTAATTTTGTAAACGGAGCTGGCACTGGTTTGAAGGAAAGGGTTTAAAGGCAGAGTGGTTCCTTATGAATCCTCTGCCAACCTGTCACAGAAATACTGATGCGTTGGTGGCAAGGACGGCTGCTTGGCTTTCTCCTTTTCTTTAAGTTGCTGCTACAATCCTACATCATCTGTCAGGGTGCTCAGTGAATAGGTTACGTTAAAACCCTACACACCATTATGCAAGCAATGAGAATCCCTAATGACTTGATGGCCACTGCGTGATTCTCCCAAGAGGCTGAGAGCTACGAAGGCTCTCACTTCTTGCACCAGGGAGGTGGCAAACACAAGCAAAGCCCTGGAACTGCTAAAGCAGCTTATACCGCACTGTCCTCTGCTCCACAGCTCCCCAGGAAGCTTTCCTTAGGGACTTCTTTTTCACAAGTGGATGAATAGTTTTGGCTTTACTTTATCCAAGAGCAGAGAAGAAAATAATCTGGGCTAGGAGCATGGCCCAAGGCTTTAGTAACCAACCCCTTGCTGCCCTCTATGGCTGCTCTACCCTCAGTTTTTCACAGCAGTTGTGCCCTTTCACAGTTCACAGGAGATGCCCCAGCTCATGAACCGTTTTGCTGAGAGGTGAAAGCCAGCTGTGGACCACAAAAGGAGGGGACAATCATCTATGCAGGACTGTGCTTGTCCCTGCAGCTCTAAAATTGACCTTATCTCCTGGAATGAACAGCTCTGAGGAGGAGGACGGGTGCCTGTGTCTATGCAATGTGGCAGGTCCTGTCCCAGCTCAGGGGCTGGGCTATGCTCCAAAAACCTCAGGAAAAATAATAATAAATTAGTTTATATTCTCTGTTTCACCCCAGGTCTGCCTGTGGATTTCTTGCAGCAGCAACCTGGCCTCAAAAACTGCCAATGCGTAACACAGCATTTCATGTACTGCGCCCTAGACAATTATTGTGAGAAGGCCGTTTCATATTAGAAGAGTTACAGAACTGTTTCCTCAGCAGTCAACTTTCTAGCCAGAGACAGCTGCCTTCCTCATCCCTGAGCTACACTTTTCTGTGCAAATCTCAGGGATCTCAGGGACTTATTTCATTGGGGATTAACTGTATTCAGCCTCCATTTTGAGATGAACAGGAAAGTTACTGACAAGATTATTCTTTCCCCACCCCCCCTCCCCAAACTCAGAGGTGAAACAGGCATTGAGTGAATTTGGTGGTCACAAGCATGAGGGGTAAACTTTCCCATAATTGTGCTTAAACCCCATGTGAAAGTGACACTTTTTGGAACCATTAAATACTTTTATCTGCAGGATTGAAATTGGGTTAGCAATTTCCTCAAAGAACAGAAGAAAACTGACTGCTCTGGGTCATGCAGTGTGCGTGCATGCCTTTGAAGTAGTCTTTTTAAAATTAATGTCCCAATGTCCCAATGCACAGTTAAACTTGCTGCTTTTTTTTTTTTCTCCTGACACTGAGAGGTCTTTGGAGTCAATAAGGTTATTTTTCATCTCATTGGATAACCAGAGGTTGGAGATGGGAGCTGGGAAGTGTGCAGATCACCACCACCACCAGGCTCTGAGTTTCGAAGGGGAACAATCCTGAATGCTCCTTCAGATTTTGGTTAAGCATGAGCTCTTCCTGATTCTGGCCACAGTCACTGTCACTGCTGTAGATTTATGTTGTTGTGCTTTCTCTGCTCATTACAATTTTTCAAGAGGAAAAGGCATTCATCAGCTCTGACATCAGACAAAAACTAATGAGTTGTGTTAACCGAGCCTATTCAGCAATGAGAGCCCAGAGAAAAGTGTTGTAGCTCACTCTGCCCACGTGGACCATGATAATATGTAAAGAAGCATGAGAGTTGGAGTAATTACAAGCAGAAAATAATTACTGAGCCCCAGCATCCAGGAGGGAGCATGGTCAAATGATTTTAACTCTGAACTGGTGGGCAAGACTCATAGATCAGTGCTTGGTCCTGCTAATGTCTGTGGGCAAGTAATTTAAATTTGTATTTTGATTTCTCTGTGAAGGGCATGTGACAGCTGTGGTTTCTGGAGAGACTGGGTACTACATAAATGTGGGCTCTGATATCCTTGGCTTTTTGGAGGTGTACTCTATAAAATGACAGCAGAGGATGAGCCTTAGGGTATTGCAAACAGTTCTCAAGGGAATCTGGAAGTGAAAAATACTGAAAATCAAATGAGGTTAGCAATACTTGGAGATAACGTTTAGTAGCAGAGACACATCATCTGGACCAGAGTAACTTCTCTCAGAGCAACTGCTTTCCACCTTGGCCTCATTTAGGAACTTCCTTAAAACTTGCTTTGATGCTTGTGATGCTCAGGAATCCTGCGAGCAGCAAATATACTGATGCTACTTAGAGTTTAGGTCCACAATATCTTACTGCTGTATCGCACTCCACCATCTTTTTGCTTTCATCTGTTATTTGTCCTCTAATTATTTGTATTTCAAACCCTGTGGGTCAAAGCCAGCTTGTGTTGTGCCCATGTGCAGTACCTACTACTGTGAATTGAGGTCATACTGTACTGTCATGTAGTTTATAATTGGTTTTCTGGTCCATGCTCTGGCGGATGACTCTGGACTGCCTGATCCTATTTGGGCTGCCAATACTCTTATGTGGCATTCCTTTGCTTTTTCTCATTTTCACCTGCACTGCGGTCCAAGAAAGCTGTTAAGTACAACTGAGATAGAGAGGGGGATCTCATTGTCTTCCTCTGAATACACAGATGCATTCTGACACCTCCTAATCCTCAAGGCCAGGATGTCAATAAAAATTGGAAACACTGTGGCATCATCATATCTCACCTTCAATATAATCCTAGCACAGGGTCTGTGGCCTTGGGTATGTGAGGGATGAGTTTTTATGACTGTGTTCAGTTGCTTTATAATGTCATATGATGATTGTGCTGTCAATAACTAGCTATAACCTCTGCCTGCTTTATGGGTTGTTCGGCTCCCTTAACTGCTGCTCTACAGCCCTGAGCCCTAAATTTTAAATCTGTGCAAGAAATAATGTGTGTCTGTGAAATTAAGACTTATTTCTCTTGTTACTAATCAGCCCTTCCCTGGCAGCTCCTGATTGTGCTTCATGCTGTATTAGCATGACTGCAGTGATTGAGATCCATCCTTCCTCCTCTTCTTTCTCCGATTCCTTTTCTAACTGTTAGGCTAAGGAGGGCCATTCAGTCACAAGATGCCAGGTGTGAACTGGTGGAGTTTAATAGGGAAAAAAAAAAATCAGCGAACAATGCATTTATTAGACTGTTTCATGTTAAGACTGAAGAAAGGGGTTCTCAGAGAACGGAGGAGAAAAATTAGAGAGCAGCATGACTAGATCTGAATTCAGATTGAGGTTAGGTAACTTCAGAGAGTTTTTTCTTGTTTTGTTTTGTTTTGTTTTTTTCTTTTTCCTAAGTCAGGACACCCCTTGAAGAAAAGTCAACAGATAAAAGAGAAGTAGGCCTAAACCTAAATCCTGGTCTTAATTTACTGAAACTCTGGGGAGTCCAGATTTTAATTCGTGCCTGAGCTTTGCATTTTGTGGCCAATTTGGGTTTTTTTCCCCAGTTTTCTGTAGCAAAAGCAACAAAAGGAAACACTATGAGTCACGCTAATGAGTTGGATCATAACATCATTTCACCATCACAGGTGAGATGCTAGGAGCCCTGTGGTCACTTAATTAGGTTATGGTGGGCACGGGTCTGCCTCGCTGGGGACCATTTCCCCCACCACGGGCCCTGGGAGCTTCAGCTCAGCTGAGGTCAGGGTGGCCCATCCAGCCCTTACCTTCATCAGACCCTTGCTGCGGGCAGCTTCTCTCCAGCCTGGTCTTGGACCTTTTCTCCTGAAAGGACCTTGGACACAGAGTGCTGGAAGGTCCCAATGGCAGCCCTGCCACCAGCCCCATCTCCTGCTGCTCCCAGCTGGACCCTGGCTGGACGCTGGACCTGGCTCAGCCCTGGCTGTGTCAGGGCTTTCACCAAAGCCTGTCAGGTGACAGCCCCAGCTCTCCCTGCCTGTCTCAGACCCCAGGGGATGGCACCCCACTATGGGGTCACCCTGGCTCCTCACCCCTCCTGGAGCAGCCCCGCTGGCACTGCGCCCTGGCACAAAAGTGAAAATGAGCAGGTATGAATAGTGCTGTGAATGTAGAACTGTGTGACTAACTGGAGAAGTTACTATTTTGATCCTACATCAGACTTTTTTTGTAATCTCTGGTATTTAAAAATTATTGTAAAATCTGGTTTTACAAATAGTGAAAAATTGAAAAAAAAAAAAGCTTCATTTTTTTTATGGAAGTCATTCATTCCTCAAGTTCAAAAAGAAAGATAGTTTGATTGTCTCACTGTTTCACAAGTATATTTATCATAAGTTTTCAAGTGGAAACTTCAGCCTCAACTTTTTCCTGATTTCTCCATTCTTCCTTTTTTCATTTTTATTGGGGCGGGGGGGAACACCAAGGAAAGGGGAAATTATGATGAAAAGGAAACTGGGAAGGGAGTGAGGGAGCTAGCTACTGCTATTGTTTTGCTGTATCTTTCCTAAAAACCAATTTTTTATGAAAAATGGCCACCCCCTACACCTGTCCAAAAATAATCCAGCCTATTTTAAAACATACATTTTGCAAAAGTTTCAATTTTAAGCAGCTCCTATATTGAAAGATCGAATCCGCTGGTATAAGCCTATCTTCTGGTATGATAGGCTTGAAATAGGAATGGGAAGAGGCATTACCACTTGATAAATTAAAATCTTCAAGATGGAATAATGATCTCTGCGTAGAAACCATGAGGGTCTTAGAACATATTAAGAATTTAGCTATTCTAGCTTTTAGCTTGAGAGAGTTTTTGTTAGTCCAAACCTGTGAATAAAAAAGGTCTTTTCAAGGGCGGTTTATTTGCTGCATGCCCAATGGCTACTTCTGTCTTTTTGGGTTATGAGACTTTATGGAGGCTCTTGGCATCCTTTTAGACTTTTGTTTTCCTTGGAATACCTCCTCCTTTTATTCTGCTAGCATAGATGTATTCTCTTTAGTAAGATGTTGTGTTTGTTATTAGACAGTCATATTATTATTTATATGACATTATTATTTGTAAGACATTAGCTGCTATAAAATCTAGAGATGTGAGATCTCCTAGCTCAAACTCCTGCAAGTGTAAACATTAGAGGATGGGGTGCTCACGGAAAGAGTCTATGATCCAGGCAGGCAGGAGAGGGGAAGGGGCAGCCTGGTAAGGTGAAGCCCTTGGTCGGAGCCAGCACAGCAGGACAGCATCAGCCACTGATCTCACCTCAAACTGTGCAGTTTGGGTACAGCATTTACCATCCCATAGGGCTTTCCCCCAGCCAGGGCTGTCCAGTGACTAGGTGAAACCTGAACTGACTGAAATGAAGGAAAAGTACTTTTCCCTATGGAGAACAAAATACATGTTTTAAGATAAAATTTCTGCTACTTCTTGTGCACATGATAGCATCCACTTTGATGCTTCTGGGCCATATCTGTATTGTATGTTGGAGGATAATAGTGTGAGTTAGCTTGAAATGAGCTCTCTTCAAGGGTGGGTGCAACCAGCCTTGGTAACACGAAGCTCCAGGCACAGGCAGCCCATGTCTCTGTGTTGAGATGAGAATACTCTACTGCAGTGTGGGCACATTTCATAGGTCTTCAAGGGCTTGTGGAGGGTTTACCTAAATTATCTAAGGCATTCCAGCTCCTGCACAGGTAAAAATGACATTCCAGCAAGGATTATCAGTTTAAGTGGCTTCTTGCTCACCACTTTGTTATTTTCAGAGATCAGGTCAAGAGGAACGATCAGGTGTGATGAGGGAATAATCCTTTTGCTTCTGCTAAAATATGCCTAACAGAGCAAAAGGGAAATGGGCTAGTCCAAAGATAGGGAAATAACCTAGCAAAAGAAAGATGGTTTCATAAATACTATTGCTGAGAAAGCAGAAACTGTATTATTAAAAGAATTATTCTTTTGACCTCTAAATAATTCCAAGTCTATAAAAGGCAGACTTTTGTCAATAAGTGAGTGTCATTAAGACAGATCCATACAGAAAAAAGATCATAAATCAAATGGAGGAGGGCTGCAGCATCAGAGCAGAGCTGCAAATTGCTGTTCTGCTTATTTCTGCATTGTTAGCAACCTGCTGATAAATATGAAATGTGCACAAAATGTCTGTAGCTATTTCATCAGTAAATGGCCCAGCTTTAGAAAATAGCTGGAGCAGGTGGCATTAGTTGAACACAGACCTGCATGAAAGATGTTTTAGGTTGTGTTCCCATCATTAGTGAGGGCCTCCATAGGGCCCTGACTTATTTCCATCAGTCTTATTTTCATAGCATCTTGCTTCTAGGAGCACCCCAGTGAGGGCTTGTTAGGATGAAGTGGCCCAGCTTGTGAGGCATTGTGGTAGTGGTGATGTGCTTTCAATGTTGCACCTGATTAACTGCATGATTTACAGGGACAATCTGGGTGCTCAGGGCCAGAACTAGAATTTTTTGGGGTGATAAACCACTAAGTGAAAAAAAGGAGAGAATTTGGACCTCTTAGTACACACTCTGCTTCAAACCTCTCTTGAGTTCTTTTGAGAATTTAAAAAACAAGGGAAAGGTGGGAAGCTACCCCAGTTAACACTCCTGGACTGTTCCTCCCATCTTATCTAAGGTCTATTGAATAATATATCATAACATTCAGAGCGTGCCTTCTTGGCAGATAGAAGAAAAATAATTTGGCAAGGAGAAAGTGGGATCTACATAGCCACAGCAGAGAAAGGAAGATAATTGGAGGATACCCCAAAAGGGAGGGGAGTCAGGGCAATGATAGGCAAAGCTCATGGAGTAGGGAGGGAGGAGGGAGAATAGAAAACCTCTTATACGTGGTCAAATACGTGTCTTGCAATGTGGGTGGTCCTCTCTGGCACCCAAACCCATGTAACACACTGTAGTTGACTTAACTGAGGCAGTGGCTAGTGCTGGGTGATGTCCTGGACCCCCTCGTCTGAGCATCATCACCTCTACTCTCTCCCAGTTGTCCTGCTGGCCTTCTGTGGAAGGGGTGGCCCAAGCACACTTGCATGGGGCAGGGGGAAAGGGGATCCAGCCAGGGACAGGGTGGTGGGGGAGGAGGTAAGGCCATGTTCATGGGCAGATAGTAAGAGAAGAGGTAAGGACCAGGGCAGAAAGGGACACATGTGATGCAGAACCTGGGGATCACCATGGGGAGTGGCTGAGGGGCACTAAAGTGGCAGGGGATAGGGACAGAACAAAAATGTGCCCTAAGAAGAATGAAAGTGCTTTGGCTTGCAAAAAGCTTGGCCTACAGAAAAATATAACTTTCCCCCATCCTGCCAGCTTGCCAGATAACATTTGTCAAATTATTTGGGACCAGAGCACAACATAAAGATAAAGATATTATCACCTTCCATTATTAAATCCTGATGGAGGATTTCTTAAACGCAGTCGTTTCAGAGGAATGTGTTATTTTTTCCCTTGACATGTGAGATATTGAAAAAGTAGGACTTTATCCTCTGAGTTTAGATTGTGGTTTGTTGCTGATTAGAGGAACCAGAACTTCTCTGCACTGAGTGGCTCTGAGCCATCTTCATGAAGCTGGTGCAGTAAACACACTCTGACAGTAGGAATTAATGTTATAATCATATCAAGACTGTGAACCATAACTTGTTGATGAAGTTGTGAGAAGTGCACTTACCAGATATAGAATGTATGCAGAGCATTTGATGCATTAAATGTCAGATCCCCACAGCCTACATTCCAGAAATAAAAAAGGATAATTAATTTCCATACATTTTGGCACACTCCATTAGAACAGTGACAGCAGAAGCAAATGCTGTTACAAGTGATTGCTGAAAAACTCTATTGAATTTGGGGAATAAGAACAGCAATTCTGGGTCAGTCTGAAAGTTTGTCTCCCTCAGTATCTTCTCTCCATAATGGCTAGAGGCAGATGTTTAAGGAAAACATGAGAAGTGAAGGAGCACAGGATGATATCTTCCCTAATCTTGTCCTACCTTCTAGCAGTCCATGGTTCATGGATTTTGTGTATTTCCATTATGTGTTTATGAGCCCTTATTGAGCCTATTTTTTATTTGTCTAACCATTTTATTTTTAACTCAGTTTTATTTTTGGCATCAGCAAAGTCTCAGATCAGTGAGTTTCACAGCTTATGTATACATGTGTGAAAGAGCAATTCCTTGTGTCTCTTTTTAAACCTGCCACCTGATAATTTCCCCACTTTCCTCCTACTTCATTTATTATGATATATTATGAAATTGAATATCAGTCCCTTGTTTACCTTCTCCAGACTGCTCATTAAGATCCTGAGCTAGATTATTGCTAAGTTGAAAAGCTCTACTCCAAATATGATGTCCCCTCCTCTGGCTCATCATAGCACAGCCTTTCAGTACTTCATGTGGTAAGCAAGGAACAGCTGAACTTCGAACCTTTTTCTTCCCTGAACTGCTTGCCATCTCATGGCTAACAGCCGTTCCCCTCAGCAACTAACAGCAACGTTTCCCTTTCTGCAGCCCCCACCCTACAATGGTTGTCTTGATCCTACCTGGCACAGCATCTACCTTTCAGGACAAGTCATTTCACTTGGGAACTCCTTATCCTTCACTTAAGCATTTCTTTTGAAATAGAGGAGGGTTTTCCCCATTTTAGAAACTCCTGGAAGCTCCTTTTTGAATGGGAGCAAACCCAGAGCAATATTTGATAAGTAAGGCATTTGTTCTACTCTCTCATTTCAGCCAGCGGAGAATGAGTGAAGTCCACCGGCACAGCTATGCTATCCTGCACTGGGGGAGACCTCCTCTTTCACAGAGAAGAGGGAGGAATGCCAACAAGGTATGTCTTACCAACAAGATGTTGGTAAGACACAATGAAGTTCTAAACACCTAGAAATGTGCCTGGATCAGGAAATTCCTGAACCATGTATAGTGCTCAGGGAAAGTCTTGTGGCCCGTCCTTATAGTCTTCTCTAGGTAATGGCTTTTGGACAGTGCTGGAGATAAAGTACTAAGCTAAATGGAGTTTTTATCTGACCTACTGCAGCTGCCTTTAGTCTTAAGACATCACAGAATCACAGAATGTTAGGGATTGGAAGGGACCTCGAAAGATCATCTAGTCCAATCCCCCTGCTGGAGCAGAAACACCTGGATGAGATCACACAGGAAGGCGTCCAGGCGGGTTTTGAATGTCTCCAGAGAAGGAGACTCCACAGCCTCACTGGGCAGCCTGTTCCAGTGCTCTGTTACTCTCACAGTAAAGAATATCTTCTCGAGTTTAAGCGGAACCTCCTGTGTTCCAGCTTACACCCATTGCCCCTTGTCCTATCATTGGACATCACTGAGAAGAGCCTGGCTCCATCCACCTGACATTCACCCTTCATATATTTATAAACATTAATGAGGTCACCCCTCAGTCTCCTCTTCTCCAGGCTAAAGAGACCCAGCTCCCTCAGCCTTTCCTCATAAGGGAGATGCTCCACTCCCTTAATCACCTTTGTGGCTCTGCACTGGACTCTCTCAAGCAGTTAGATTGGCTCAATCTTTTTAAGCAGAAGATGGGCCACTTGCACTGGGGTGGATGCAACACTGCTCTGAGTACAAACGGGGAGTAGGGGTAGGGAGGGAGGGTGCCAAGGCCTTTCTCTCCTCTATCAAAGCTATGTTAGCACAGTGAAACATGTCTGTGTATGAGACATTGACTACTGAGATGTTCAGTGAGATGGTTTTTGGCCTTCAGTGGTCCCCAGCCTGCTTCAAGCACCACTCGGATGCCTGCCTTGATGCTTGAGCAGTTTCTTCAGTTGTATTTGTGGATCACCTAAAGGAGAGGGGGACTGGCTGAACCTCAGGATTGTGCTGCAAGATTCACTGGTGATGCGCTCCTGAAGAGTCTTGTCCCCACTTTTCCTCCCTTCATATTGGTAAAGGTATATAAGCCTGTTTGAGCTGGAAAACCTGAAAAATTCATACTAAATTGCTTGAAACCTGTTTTCTCTCATGTAGTCAGTTTCAAAAACTTCTATCCTTAAAGAAAATGGCAATACCCAAATATGATTAATGATTTTTATGGAACTTTTTTGAAGGCAGATTTTACCTATCAAGTTCGGGAACACAGAAACACTCCTTGGCTCTTATAATAAATATCTCTGACACTTTTCAAAGTGTTTCTCTCACTGTAGCCCTTGCAATTTCAAGAAGTTTGATAAATAGCCTCTGTGTCTCAGGCCCATTGAAGTGATGCTAGAGCATGCCATTCATACACCTTTTACAGACAGAATTAAAATATAAAGCCATAGTCTACTCTTGCTGTTCCAGGTTTTGGGTTGCGACACTGACTGAATGGTAGCAGGAACCATTTTACTGCATGGGGATAGTTAAATAAATGTCTCATTTGAATTGAATGGCAATAAAGAGTTCTGTGATGAAGACTCCTCACGTACATCAATATTTAAATAGCATTTTGAGGCTAAAGCATTAAAGAAAGGAATGAGGGGAAAATCTATGCTTACATGCTGAACACAGCATGCATTGAAACAAAAAAATTAGAAAGGGTAATTATTATTTCAGGGTCAATCTTCTCTGTTTGCTCTGCAAGGGCTAATTACCACTGAAAAAATTAGCTGTTGTTGTTATCAGAATTGTTGTAAACTGTGGAAAGGTGGTAGGCGCAAGGGACAGAGAAGCAGAAGAGTGCATAGTTACACTGGAGTTAGACTCTTTTTACAAGCATTAGCATTTCAGTGAGTAATCAAACCTCTGAATTGGGTCTTGATCTTTGAAGGCTTTTGAACCTGTGTACGTTTCTGTGCGTGAGCAATCTACCTGAAGTTATGTTATGATGTAAATTACCTCTATAGATAGTGCTCTGCTGTGCACATTATAGCTTGAGAAGATTTAACCTTTCAGGAATGTTTCACAGCATAAAACATGCCAAAGCCTGCAGCGTGCACCTTGCTGGGGGTTTTCTTTGATGACTGCAGATAGAGGCCTTTGTCCTGGTGTCAAAAAACATTGTCTTTTTGTCACACCTCTGCAGTACAGATTTGAAAGCCATCAACAGAACAAAATGGAAACTTTGCTAGATTCTGTCCTGGTAACACACTTGGCTTAGAAATGTTAAATTAATGTGTTTAAATGGTCCCATTTAATTTTTATGTTATGTAGGAACCTTGTTCAATTGCAGAAGTTGCCGTAGCACCTTGCTTTTCTTGACTTTCAGACTCCGTTTTGGAAAGCTACATGAATTTACCCTTCGAGACTTCTGTGTTTAGCCTTGGGGGTTTTTTTAAGCTTTACAGGTAGTTTATTCCTAAACTATAGACACAATTGGGCCACTGGAGAAAGTGTCAAATTGTTTGAGATAATGTATTATTATGAGCTCCTCCTTAGGTTAGTTGTCAAAGCTGTTTCTTGCCTTCTTAGAGAGTAAGCACAGCTATGCCATTCTCCTTTGCTTCAGAACAAATGAACTGGTATTGGAAATGACATTTTCTTTGTGTTCTGTTACATCCCTTTTTGTTTATGTACGTGGTACCACTTGAGTTGCTAAGATATCTTTTGTGCCAAGAATGAACACACAGAGTGCCATATCCTGGTGTGACTTGACTGGTGTCAGTACAGTTGTGCTGAAAATTAATATGATCCATTATATTTCTTTCCATAAGTGGTGGATCAAGAGCTTACTCCAGACATGTTAGTAGATGTACAAATGTATCAACTGTGATCTGCTGCTGCTGCATGTTGTTCTTGCTCTGGTAGGAAGGGACGGTGCTCACACCTGGCACACAAGGCTTTGCACTGTACAGAACTGGTCACACAGTGCTCATGGTGTAGGTCTCCACAGTATTTGCTTGAAGCCAGGATTATTTGCCATTTGTATCTTCCTAGTTCATAGAAGGTGCCTTGCAGCCATTCCTGTGCAGGGGACTGCTGCTGGGAGGAAGCTATACAGGTTGATTTGTTCTTAAATGAGCTATTGTGTACATTTACCTTGGTAGCAGCTCGTGTCAATACTGGATTTGAGTAGTGGATTAGAGGGCAAAGGGGACATAACAACCCTCTCTCCCAAATGCCTTCTCAGCAGATGATTGATGAAGTATGAGAGACTGACTGGAAAGCTTGTAACCTGGCTTTTTCTTTTAGACCTTGCCTACCCCTCTCTGCTGCCAGCAGTGTTTTCATGCCTTTCTTACTGAAAGATCATGCACTCATGACCTGCAGTCTTTAGGTTTTCAGAAACATTTGGCAGAAAGATGAACTCGTGTAAGGAGCAGCTGTGGGACAAATGTAACCATCAGGAAAGAAGTATTGAGTGGACTGCCTCAGGATTTTTCTCTTTTAAAAAGGATTTTTCCTCCTCCCAGCATGCTTGTGCAATGGCCTTCTACATCTAAGGTGTGCCAAGTTAAATTTTGGCTGATATTTATGTAACACCCATAAGGGACACTGGCACAAGGGCATTTATTTTTCCAGGGAGCTGAATAACTCAGGGCCTCATTTCTAACTTCTGGCTACTGAGGACAGCTGTCCTTCATCCAGGGCCTCAGCTCTGAGTTTGCAGGTAGATGGTATCACACTACTCCATGTGGATAAAAATTTCTGAACACTTCAGTTTTGGTCTAAGAGAGTCAATACGTCTAGCCTGATGTTAAAATATGTGTAGCAATTTTTGGCACAGGTATCTGCAGAAAAATATTGAGCATCTATACTCTGAAAAGCTAGCTCTAAGACATTTCCAACAAAGAACAGCTGTACTCCAAATCAAGTGACTCCATGAAAAACGGGTACCTCTGTTGGACTCTTCATGAGAGGAAACATTGACTTATTTCTGGAAGGTTTGAGCAGGGACAGCAAATGCTGGCTCTCCCTCCAGAGCAAGCCTCTCTCACTGGTGAGGACCCCGATTCCTCTAGCTACATCTTGGGCTCTGTATCAGAAGTATTCCAGGACTCCTTTTTGTGAGAGCCATATTACAAGTGACATAGCACTAGGCTGCTGCTGGACCCGACTACAAGCAGGGATAGTGACCGACTGGCAGAAGACTTTGGCTCTTTTTTTCCCCCACTGTATACAATATACGTTTGCATTTATATTTGCTTTTAGATACAGAGTTTGTTCATGTGTACGACAAACACAATCATTCCTCTGTTGTAGGTACCCCTTCACAAAGCCATTCTCCCTGTTCTCTATAAAAGTGGAGGGCTGGCTAAGGTTGTGAAAATCCAGATACCGCATTAGTGACGGTTCCTACCCTGGAGTGCTCAACCTGTCAGTGCTGATGCTCTTTATGTTTTGCTTCACATGTATGATCTGTGTGATCAACTGCACAGCTTCACTTCTCTGTTACAAGGATTTTTACTAATTAAATCATTTATAGTCTAATGAGTCCCAAGCCTACAGTGAAGACGTTTCACCACTAGAATACTTTTAAGTGCTTTTTCAATTATTAGGGATATTTAACTTCATTTCAACAGCTATAGAACTGACATGCCTGGGGTTCAAAAGTGTACATTTGGAATAAAGTTGGCCTGCCTTTAATTGCAAATTAGTGTAAATCTAGCCTTCATAAAGCCACAGAAGCAAGAAGATGTCAAGACTATTACACTGTGGTGTGTTAGATTGTTGCATGAAACATCCGGTAAAGACTCATCTCAATTATAGGAGTATGATAGACAGCTTTTGTTCTTTAAAAATTATTGGGAAAAGAGTCAGGGATGGCAATTAATACCATATTCCCCATCTTCCTATAGCATGGTCCAAATATCTTGCCCAGTGGTGGAAAATATATGTGCTTTTTTGGTCTGGTTCAAACAGCCTAAAGAACAAAGCCATATAGTGATTTAAAAAATAAAAGAAATTGAGAGCAAGTGGTAAATACAAAGAAACAAGTGAACTTGTGTCTGTATTTATACGTGTCCCATGTTCACTTTGTGTTACTATTGCCCTAAAATAAGTAGCACTGTGCTTTGCAAAAATGAGCAGAGCTGCCTAGCTGTGTTATTTTCTCTAGAAATACTATGCCACAGTACTGAGCTTAAATTAGACCAGCTAGATGTTTACTACCTTTAAAACCCAGTGAAGGCGAGATGGATGGAAAAGGATGAGGGCTGTAGGCCATGGTAGTGATAAAAATGTAATTAACTTATAGATGTGGCAGATATTTCAGATAATTTTTTTATTCAACTGATTTGACAGAGTTCTGTATTTGGCCTTTCAAAACACATCTTTTTCTCAACAAAGCCTTGCAAATTTCAGAGTTATAGAAGAATGCACCTTTTTCCTCATTAAATTTGGTATTTTGTATAACACTTTTATAAAAGCTTAACAATTTTCCAGCCTCTTCCACAGCTGTCTGAAGGTGGCATAAGGTTTATGTAAAGAATTCACATCCTCCTTTTGTCCATCTGATGTGGAAATTTAAATGAATAATTGCAAGTCTGTATATGTCTAATTCTTACCTCTATAATCAGCTTGCACTTCTCCATGTTACCTTGCATGGCAAAAGTGACTTTTTCAAGGTGTTTAAATGTAGACCTACAGGAAATTTTACTTTTAAAGCTTTCCCAGTGATATATCAAAAACAAAATGGAGTTTCTCAGGACTGAAATTTTCCCCGGCTTTTGATTAAACTTCCCTCAAAACCTTCAAATTTCAACAAAAACTTTCATACTGCATCCCTTTTGAATTTCTGTATGGAAAGGCATGGCTTTTAATTGCAAGTCAGCTTTGCTTCAAAGGCTGTAGGAAAACATCTCAAGCCACAGCTCTATGTGTTGGTCAGCAGTTCCAGTTTTGCAGGAGAACAGGGGGTTTCCCCACCTGGGAGGAAGATTCTTCCTTCTTTAGACCTATGAAGCACTTCAGATGCTCACATTATGTTTCACTAAAGAGTGTGTGTGTGAGACAAAAAAGCCAATTGAATGTCAGACACTGGGTCAGGCTATGTTAGTTTTAGTCTTGCAACGTGAAGTTGGAAAATTGCAGGAGGTGAAGGGAGGAAGGCGTCAGTTGTACCAGAGATAGGGAAGCCATTGTTTCCCACCTGCCCCAGGTGCCCCTTGGTGCCTTCAGGAAGGAAGTGCTCCTCCACCCCTGGTTCCCTCAGCTCCCACGTGAGGACAAGGTACGCTCAGAGTGCTGAGAAATCAAAGTCTCAAAGGAAAATGGAAGAACACTTAATACCTCTAAATTACTTTCACTACCGTATTGTTAAACTGGAAACAAAATGAGTTTGAAATAGATCCTGGAGATTTTAATTGCTCAAAGCAATCACCTTGGTTATTAAGTCGCTGGGGAGGATTCACCCTGGGGAAGTGTACAGCAATGCGGTGATTGCAATCCATCACTGGTAGGTGTGAAATAATTCCTATGTATAAAACATTTGTTACTTTCCTTCAGGTACTACTACCAAAGTCATGACCATAAACTCAGTGGACACAAGTTGATATGGAATATATAATATGGAATCATGGAATGGTTTTGATTTAGTCCAGCCCTCTGCAATGAGCAGAGCCACCTCCAATGAGATCAAGTTGCTCAGAGCCCTGTCCATCCTGACCTTGAAAGTTTCCAGGAACGGGCCATCTACCACCTCTCTGGGCAACCTGTAACAGGGTTTCACCACCCACATTGTAAAAAATGTATTCCATCTGTCTAGTCTAAGTCTACTCTCTTTTAGTTTAAAACCATTGTCCCTTGTCCTATTGCTACAGGCCCTGCTAAAAAGTTTATCCCCATTTTTCTTATAGGCCTCCTTTAAGTACTGAAAAGCTGCAATAAGGTCTCTGCAGAGACTTCTCTTTTCCAGGCTGAACAACCCCAACTCTCCCAGCCTTTCTTCGTAGGAGAAGTGTCTCATACCTCTGATCATTTTTGTGGCCCTCCTCTGGACCTGCTC
This sequence comes from Caprimulgus europaeus, assembly GCA_907165065.1. The sequence continues at coordinate 70,145,040 of OU015525.1, forward strand.
CAACAGGTCCATGTCTTTCTTGTGCTGAAGATTCCAGAACTGGACACAGTACTCCAGGTAGGGTCTCACCAAAGCAGAGTAGAGGGGCAGAATCACCTCCCTCGACCTGCTGGCCATGCTTCTTGTGATGCAGCCCAGGATGCAGTTGGCCTTCTGGGCTGTGACTGCACATTGTCAGCTCATGTCCAGCTTTTCATCCACCAGTATCCCCAAGTCCTTCTCCTCAGGGTTGTTCTCAATCCCTTCATCCCTGAGTCTGCATGGATAAGGGGATTGCTCTGACCCAGGTGCAGGACCTTGCACTTTGCCTGGTTGAACCTCATGAGGTTCACACAGGCCCACTTCTCAGGCTTGTCCAGGTAATGTTACTGCTTGTAATAAAGAGGTGCAGAGGAGGGCCAACAAACTCACAACAGGATACAGCATATGCCCTTAAGGATTTGCATTATAAATAGGAGGGAGGGAAATTAGTGACTGATTAACGAACTGTCAGGGTACCTGTCAATAAGGGAAACAAGACCCAGGTGTCTACATTCACTAGATGATCCCATTTCTGAAAGCCTCAGCAACTTTGCCATTATCTGTGTGAATAAGATGTGGTCCTCCCTTCTGCGTTATGGAGCTCGTACAGCTACAGAGCACATTTAGAGCCAAATCTCTCTGAGAGACTTGACAAGAAGGAGAAGACATTTCAAGGACTGCCTTAGACAGTGGACAGCACTAGACATATAGTTCAAGAGGTATGACATAAGCCATAAAAACAAATGGATAAATAAGTTTACAGAGAGACATCCCAAGCTTTCTCATTTTTTAAGTGTCTGCCACTTGGCAAGCTGTTGATCTTGATTTTCTTTTTCTTTTGTGAAAAGCATAGAAACTCATCTCAGTTTTCACTTGCTGTAAACTGGAGTTGTTCTGTGAAAGCCAGAGGGTCTCAAGCAATTTGCAACAGCTGAGGATCTGTTTTTTAAAAGTAGACAAGCTCACAGTACCTTGCAGGGAAAGAATAAAAACTGTCAGCAATCTTCACCTCTTCTTGCAAGGGCTGTGCGGTTGTGGAACACAGTGGGTTGCTGGCAACCCTGACACACACCAGCTTTGGCTACTCTGACTGGGAGGTGGCTGTGGTATTCCAGCTTCTCCCCTTTTCTAACGCCCTAGGCTTTTTACAAGAAACATCGGAGTGGATGCGATTATCCCAATCTGAGCCCTCCCCTGTGCACTCTGAAACAGTGTACCAGAGTCACCTCACCTGGAAGTCAGTCTTGCAATAATGGCAATCTATTTTTAGAAAATGAAGAACATGTTCTAGGCCAGGGGTCCTCAAACTTTTTAAACAGGGGGCCGGTTCACTGTCCTTCAGACTGTGAACTATAGTTTGGAAAAAAAATGAACAAATTCCTATGCACACTGCACAGATTTTATTTGTAGTAGTGCACAAAGAACAGGAAAAAGAATGCAATATTTAAAATTAAGAACAATTGTAATCAACAAAAACAAATAATATTTCAATGTGAACTTTGGGCCTGCTTTTGGCTAATGAGATGGTCAATGTCAGGTTCCATATTTGTCACTGCTAGTCGTAGCAAGTGATGCAAGTGTTCATCAGTGAGTCTGGATCTGATTGGAGATTCAGATGTTTCATTTGGGAAAAAGTCTGCTCACAGACATAGGTGCTGCCAAAGACGGTTGCAATTTTGAATGCATGGTTCCTGAGATTATGATATGTCTCTGAGGGGAGAGATGCATAAAAATTAGTAAGGTTGCTTGATTTAAATGCATCTTTCAGCAAGTCACAAGTCTGTAGTTGGGCCAATTCCATTTGGTAAATCGAATCAACAGTTCAAAGGTCCAGAAAGGGTGGCCAGAAGGGACTGAAGGAACTCTGCCGTGCCGGGGCTCTGGCGATTCGCCCAAGTTGGCTGGACCTCGCAGTCCAGAGGCTGCCGACTGAGCTTGCCCGGCAGAGGAGATGCCCGGGCCTCTCACCCGCCGCAGGGGGGCAGGTCGAGGATGAGGCGCTGGTTCCAGTCCAGTCCCGGCGGGTGCCTGGGGGCTGCGGAGGCCGGCGCGTGGATTAAGTGGCAGGAAGTCATCTGCTGCTGCTTGGTTTCCCCCCAGCAGCCCCCGGCAGGATGGGGCAGGGAGTTCTGTAAATACTGATGGGCAGGATTGAGGACCCTGGGGGGCCGTATCCAGCCCGCGGGCCGAAGTTTGAGGACTCCTGTTCTAGGCAGTAGTCCTGGTATCCTCAGGAGTTGGCCTCCTATTTAGTTTGAATAGTACCAGCTAGAGAAACCCTTGCTTAGAGAAGTCCCCTCTCTGTAGGCGTCTTGATGTAGACAGACAACTTTTTGTTGCTTTTTTAGAGCAAGTGTATTATAAAATGCAATATGCATGAGAAAGGGAGAGAGATGAAAGCAGAATTGTAAAGAAAGAGGAGGTCTTCAAAGCCCTCATGGTGACGTAGAGGGGAATTTACAAGGTCATGTTGAACCTCCTTTAAAATGTGCTGATATAGAGACAGTGATGGGAACTCTTGGAGCCAACTGGGAATTGAGTCACTTGTCCCTGCCTCCTGCTGCCTCTGCCTGTGACTAATATTTGCAGCTCACCTTTTTCTTCTTTAAGCTGATGCAACTGATGCTGACTCAACTCCAGGGGATGGAAATGTAAGCCAGATTGAAGCCAGAGGTGATCTTGTTTCTATGCATGGGGTTTTATTTTTCAATGTTTGATTAGGATCACAGCCACATCAAAGGTATAGGAGAAAAGAGACAGAATGTTTTTTGCCCTTCACATAAGGTCTTAGGGAATTTTAGCTCTACCTGTGTCAGGGGGAGTTGGTAAAGTTTACAACTAAACCAAACAACTAATTTCTCTCCCCTTCAGCTCCCCGCTCTTGCCATTCCCACACTTGTCCGAGCCTTTTTGTAGGGAAAAGATAGGGGAAGGTGACTGCAACAGATGAAAGTGGTGTTAGTTATGTCAGCTGCTATTGGAATTGGAGCTGAGGAATCCACCTACTAAGAAATACAGCCAGAAAATAATCTGTCCCAAAGAGTTACTGCAGTGTCTACAGAGGGCATCTGAAGAATCTTTTGAAGGGCGTCTTTTTTCTTATTACAGTAATATTTTTCAGGTTCACAAGGTGAGCACTGTATATGGGATGCAGCTGGCTGCGGTGATTAATGGCTCTTTCTGCTGAGAGTTCCTCTGCAGATCCTTTGGCGTTTCATGTATTCAGCAAAGCTTATTTCCGCTTAACTGCAGCCTCTCTTTGTGGCTCAGCATCCATTTAGACCCTTATAAAGTATATCTGCATGCTAGTTAATCTCTGCTCTTGTCAAGGGGTCTGCCTATGCAGCATGATGCTTCTTCCTCTTCTCTTGCCCCGGGCTTAAGATGATATCTTCTTACTAACACAGACTAACTACATCAGCCTACAAAATCTGCTGTTGAAAATAGAACATTGAAAGCCAATTCCTCTGAAGCACTTGTTTGTTTTCCATCTTAAAAAGGAAGTGGCATTTGCCTGTCTGATACCATGCTCTTTAGGTTCCTTACAGAGATATCTTTCCCTCCTACAAATATCTAACATGCTCTGCATGTGGCAGTAAGGTTGCTTGGTTTAGTATAGTAGTATCCTAAATGTGATCCATTGAACAGCAACATCAGTTTGCGAAGGGGAGTATGGAATGCAAGCGAATGCGAGAATCTGCTGTGGATACAGAACATGTTGCTGAGAAAGAGACAGGGAGAGTTTCACTCTGGTGTGAGGTTATCTCTGGTAGTGGGTGTTAGAAACCTGCAGAACTTTATGGGAGAGGCTGAAAGGCACAAAGGATGTCCTTTATCTGTTTTCTTTCCCTCAAAGGTTCCTCCTGTAGTGCTTTCTGTCCCTGCTGCTCAGACTACAGTTCAAGGGGTAAGCACTGAGGGGGGTGTTCAGGACATCAGCATCAGCAGAGGTGCCTTTTAAAGATGAAACAATTGTTGAGACTATGGGTGCAGGTCTTGTGGATGATCAAATGGGTGGTCCTCTTTGTTGGTAGGTGTTGGAGATGGCAGCTTGGGCATCAGTAGTGGCACCTCCTGGTAGCTATGAAGAGTCTCTGTATCATCAGAGTTGTTGAGAGGTAACTGAAACACTCTATCATCTTTTGTCACCACACACCACTGTCGTCCCCAGTTACCAGTTTTTGCTTTATTGGTGGCACAAGCAGGGTGACAGAAAAACAGAACTACAGATTTCCTTCCCTTCCTTTGTGCAACTCTGCCACCCCATCATGTGGGCATTGCTGCCTGTCGTCTTTCCTTTCTGACTGTCCCCGCAGTCTGAAATACGTGCCGAATGCTGCTGTTTGCCATTTTTTGCCATTGTTGCCAGAATTATTTTGAGGCATGCTCACACATTTCCATGATGAGTTTCCTGTTAATTTAAGTTTCACCACTCATACTATATTTTACTTCTAAGTTGCTCTCTTTCTTTTCACAACTCTTTCTGGATTGCTCCAGGTTAACTCCTCTGTCTTTCTCTGCTTCTAGCCATCTCTCTACCCTGCCACACAGCTTAACTGGCTGGTGAGGGGTTTGCCTTCTCTCAAACCCATGCCACCCTGGTGGTCCTGTGCATTCAAACCTCAGCAGAAACATGTTTCCCCACTTCTGCTTCTTAATTCACTTCTCTCCTTAGTTATTACTAACAGGATGACTGATGTATTGCATCTGTTTCAATATGTTGATGCAGTTACAATCAGTGTTTGTGTGTGCACTCAGCGGTCGTATTTAATAGTATAGGGCTGCTTCTAATAGTTTTTTTTCAAAAGTGTGTAAAGAGACAATTAATTTGGTGCAAAATGGTGCTGTTAAGACTAGGAAGGAAACTGTAGTCTCTGCTACCTCTCTTGCTTTAGCTTTTGACCTTCTGTACACCCTTGAGGATATCTTCTTGTAGTGCAGTCCAGTCTCCATTTGGAGGCGATTGCTAAGCTGATGCTGAAAAGATCAAGCTTGTGCTTTCATTGCCTTTGCTTCAGAAACCAGAGTAAATTGACTGTAAACTGTAATGTGCCCAAACATTTAGTGGACTTGCCTTTTTTTTTGATTACTTGAATCTCTGCTGTCTTCCCAGGCTGACACTATGGGTAGTTCAAGTGAAAGTGAGTAATGCACAGGTGGTGACCATGGTGGCTTTTTGGAGATGTACAATGATGTTTCTGGAGGAACATTAGTACTTCCTGGACACAGGCATGAGGTGCAAGGGTACAGCTCTGACCTTTTGCAGGCTTTAAGGAGGGCTAAGACTGGTGTTAGAGAACTAGGAGGAAGAAAACACTTAATGCTCAGAACCAGAGCTCCTCCCAAATGAAAGTTCTTTTGATTTAGGGTTTAATTCATAATACTTGTGTTTTTTATGATACCTTGGAGATCTCTTCTGGAAATCATCTTTGCCACCACATTTGCATTGCATGTGTCTCTTCTGCACAGATGCAGCAAATGCACCCCTGTATTGGACATTTGTGCGGCAGGGAAGCCAGAGGAAGACAATGCAAAGCTTTTGAGTAGTCCCCCCATCTCCTTCAAATCCCACCTTGTAGACTATAGTGCCTTTGTGAGGTGATGGTGGCATAGCCAAACAGATGAAGTGGGGAGGAACATTTCCTCCCACTTCTTTCACTTCTGTACAGAGAAGGCTGAGAGCAAACCAGACAAAAATTAGATGTATTTGCAAACACTTGTCAGACTTTGAAACCAGAGTGTGCCTTTTCTATGTGCATGCACCTTTTCAGAGGTCATTTTGTGCGAAGGGGAGGTATTGCTCACGCGAACCAGGATGGCAATTTCAGCCCAATGGCTGGAATTCACATAACTGTCAAACTAAATGAGTCTGAAGCACAAGCAAAAGGGGTTTCAGAAGGTTAAATCCGGAAGCAAACACCACTACGTGCTTCAAGCTTTAAATTGTGAATCATGAATATCAAACACTTGAAGGTATCAGCATAGCATGCTATTTATCACAAAACAAACAACTTAACTCACTGAACACATTTATAGAGGTCTCATTCTTCTCCCACGCTTGGCTTCCAGGCAGATTCAGAACTACTTGTTTAAGGAAGGGCTCCTTTCCTACAGGACAGAGAGACAGAAAATGGCTAACACCAAATGTAGGAATTATTCCAGCTGTGCTCTATCATGAAACCACAAGCATTCTCCACAACCTTCTCTTGTGAGAGTGTGTTTATTCCCACAGCGCACCTGAGAGACAGATAAAGAAAGTCATATTAAGGTGAAACAGAGCCCCATGGTGCTGCATGCAGCAGGCAGTTCCATGCATGTTGTCTGCTGTAACAGAGCAAGGACAAGAGGAGCCAAAACAGGTCCTGGCATACCTGTACATGCTGCCCAAAATGTCTTGCCATAAGGTCCCCAGGGCTTACATGCACTGGACACAGCTTGCAATGTCAGCTAAGTGTATGTTCTGTTGTGTAGCCATTCTATGATAGGGTTAAGCCTCCCCCAGCTGGCTCCCTCTAGGTTACTGCAAAGCAAGGCTTTGTCATGCCCAGAACGCTGGTGAATAATATTAAAAATAATAGGAGTGGCAAGCCCTAAATAACAAAGATTGTTGTGCATGGTCCTGTTGGAGTCTTCAAGAATTTCTGCTTATGAAGTGGGGGGATCTGTGCTGTGGCTGGAGCGTGGTGGCAGCCAGGAGGGGCTATGGGGAATCTTGGGATGCTGAGACTCCCTGCAAGGTGCACTCTCAGTCCTCCCTCTGGGGTGGCTGTGCTGGTTGTCAGTCCTGCAGGAGACATCCAACCTCCCCCCACCAGCCCCACTGCTGCCGGGGGTGGCCATTAGACCCCTGTTCAGATTCCTCTTCTCTCCAGCAACCCTTGTGTTGTTACGATTTGAAAGTCAACTCCAATACAAGGTTGTGGGATTACTGTGTCTTTTAAGCCTGAGCATTGTATCTAAATCAGTCTGATTTACTATCTGATTCAGCACATTAGCTGCAGCCTGTGCAGCCTCCCAAGCTCCATGGTGTAATGAATATGCAAACATTCAACAGTTGCAATTAGCAGGCAGCCACTGCTGGGGAAAACAAACAGCCTGGGGTCTAATTCTACCCTTCCCGTAGTGACTTCAGTGGGACATTAGCTTGCATGCAAGCCCCTGAATTTGCCCTGCAAAGCAGTGGTTAATAGGCCCTAATGTCTAAAAAAACAATTTAAGTGGCAAGGTTTGGGTCAATTCTAATTTTACCTGAACCAGTTTGCCTATTCCTCTGTGACCCAACCGGGAAATTGAAAGTACAGAGCATGTATGGTACAGTACAGTACCTACGTCAGTGTTTGTTTCAGGACTGGCCATTTGGGTAAGCTGTCTCCTCTCCTCGAAAGAAATAGAATTAATTATCAAACTTCAAGAAAGTAAAAGGGTTTAGCCTTCCCTTTGGGATTGCCAGCAGATAAGTTCAGCATTATGCAATTGTCATGAGAATTTATGAGGCAGAAGCTACTGGAGTAGCTATGAAAAATATGCACAATTAGAATTACATTTTTGCTCTTGTCCTTCAGCTTAACCACTTGGTTGACCGTAAGCTGAAATGTTTGGGGTTTGTTGGTTTATCCACATCCTCCCCAGAGGCTTTTCAGATAGCCTTACACAAAATTTAAGCTATGATTGTTATATTCAGACCCTGGGTTTAAGTTTTGCTCATAGATGACATACTGATTTGCAAAGAAACACTTTCACATAGTTATTTAATAAAAAATCATTTATATTTCATATAAATCTGTCAAGCATTCAAAACCATATGTGAAGTAATTTAAAATGCTTACAGAGTTATAGAACATTGCACTTTATTGCATTCGAATGCATAAAGCAGGAGCTTGACCTGTGACAGTAGAAATCTGAACTCAACCTTATCCAAAGCTGAAAGAGATAAAGGGATCCTGTTGCTGTGTACATACACGAAAGGAGACCGAGTTGCACCACTGCAGAGGGTTTGCTTCCTCTCTGTTCCACCCACACTAGTCCTGTGCTCTTAAGCTGTGCATGGGATGGTGTTGTTGAGATTTTGAGAGGCTGCTGACCTCTTGACTAACATAACTGTGAGTGCCTGTCCTCACATTGAAATAGTATTTCTGTTACATTTTTAATTCAGCCTAAACCAAACCAACAGCATCCACTGTGTGAGTAGGTCACGACAGCTCACCAAACAGAAGTGGTAACCAGTTATGGAGCAGACACTCATCTGATCAAACCCTCCTTCCTAGGTACACCTTCAGCAGCATCCCTTGTTGCCAGCTCTTTGCTATGTACCTGTCTGCTTCTGTGGGATCTTTCTAAAGTCTATACTGGGGAAATGTCCCTATAATGCATATAGCAAATGTGCATTTTACACATGCAAAGTTCTTAACACTCAAAGAAGCAAACTGGTGCTCGTCCTTCCCTGAGCAGAAGCTGCTAAACGTGGGCCAAGTAAAAATCTCTTTGCAGAACATGGGACCAGCTTCTTTTTCTTTCCTTTGGAGAGGTACTAGGTATCCCAGGAAAAGGGAGAATGGTGGCTCTTCACAGCATGCTAATGCATCTAAAGACGGCCAAAGAAAAGAGAGGAAGAAGGACAAATGTTCATCTCTCCTAGATGTCTTGTCCCATTTGCCTTCAAACTTTCCAGCAAGTTTACACATTCTCATCAAATCTGGCCTGTGAAAATTCAAGGACGCTCGTTTAGCTTTTGCAAAGCTAAATAGTGACAGGGAGACAAGATCAGGCTCATAATGACAGGAGATTTTCTACTTAACTGTGGTGATATTAGTTTCCCTGTAAAATATGTGCTGACTTTGCAGAGGCTTCTAATTCATACTGCTTGCATTTATTTATTTATTTTAATGAAAAGACAATAGCCCTTAAAATGAGGAAAAATTGCTTTACTTGCATTCCACCTCAATTTTGTGTCATTTTCCCGATGCAGTGGGTGGGAATCTGCCTATGTGCCATTTGGAAGTAAGAATGAGGCTGGGGAGCAATCTGCTCACTCTCTGTTGGGATCCCCCTTTAGTGATGTCTAGACCTGGCTGTATCAAAGATCACTTCACCTTGTCAAGAGCTGGTGGAAGACTTTCTGAGGTCGTGTCCAACCTCAGAAAAGAGCAGACAGAAAATTGGAGCAGTGGAAAAATTCAGAATCAAAACAGACTTGAAAACTAGGTTGGAAGGAGAAGGAATAGAGCACTGAAATGTACACGCACATGGAGATTGCACTCTAAAATTCTGACCTGTTGCTCCGCTAATTACAAAACCTGTATCTGTATGTTAAACCACCACAACACCCAATGTTGTCTATTAGACCTACTTGTGCCAGGCTGTTGTAGGACAGTGGAAGGAGGAATTTCTTCTCCTTGGTTCAAGATGTTGGTTTACTTTTAGTGTAAAGAAATGTGGGGTTTAGAAAGGAATATACTGAAAGGAATATTTTGAATTAATTTCTGAAAGGCAGAGGGGAGAAGGAAAGGGATGGATAACGAATACAGTTCAAGGAGAGTTATTTGGCAGATGCAGACTCCTGGTCAATTCATGCTCTCAAGTAGCTGCTGAGATGTCAGCTGGAGGGGAGAGAGAAAGGCAAAGAAGGGGACTTAGCACCATGATTGTGCATAAAAATAACATTAAAGCTGTCCTATAGCACTCTCCTATCTATCTCCAAAATGAAAGTGCGAGTGCTTTGCAAAATCTTTTAAAATGAGCCTACCCTGGTTCAAACACTGGTAAGTGCAGTGTGACAGGCTCTTAACAGCAGTAGGCACCATATGTAACAGTTGCTGTTCTCTGTGTATGTGCTGTGCATACGTAGGGTCAGCAATGAAACGTGTATGGTAAAGGAATGAAAAGCAGTCTATGAACTTGCTCCTTTTTTGTTTTCTCTGTATGAGGCAAGTGGATTTATGTGTATCGTGCACATATGTCATGGGTGTGAGAAATAATCAACTGGAGCATTTGAAGGCTGTTTGTAGATTGCCTGTCCAGTTCCCTGAGGAATGCCTTGCTTATTTTCTCCTCCCTGTAAGAACAACAATTTTTTTTGTTGCCTAAAAATAGAGAAAATCCAGCACCTAAAAATTTCAAGTGTTTCTAAACAAGCACAATAGCAAATGCAATGGGGGGAGAACCTCAAAATGAATTGTTCTAAATTCTGATGTTAAGGATGATTATGTTGGGCAGAGACTACACTGTGGAAGCTGGTTGTGTCTCAGAGATCTTCTTTATGGTTGCAGGGTGGTTCTTCACTGGAGAGTAGAACAATCCACAACCCTGGGTACCACACAGTTGTGGAGCCAACCTCTGGAGACAGCCAAGACAGGCACGATCCTGGGCAACTACAAGAGACATCAGCCCCAGTGGGAGCCTTGGGTAGATATTAATGACTTACTCTGTCTTCTGGTCTTTGCAAGGTACCTTCTGGGTATTAACACCACTCTTACTAAAAGAAGGGTCCAGCTCCCCATTCCCTGCACAGTGACTCAGTCATGCTAACAAGGAGTTCTCCCGCCATGCTCTGCAGGGACATATTATCTTCATTTTATGGTGAGCAGCAGCAGCAGTACTGCCACTCTTTCCTGGCACATAAATAGTGACTCTCTGGGGAAAGTCAGTCAGTATAATCCATTTCACCCTTAAGGAAAATAGGACCCCAGAGGCAGCGTGTGACTTGCCCAGGCTGGTGTGGCAAATCCGTAGCGGCACCTGGCATCTGCGAGAGCCGAGCTCCTGAATGTTTCTTCTCACCACTGGTTTGTGCGATCCATCAGCAGGGCCTGACATGCCGCAACAGAGTAATTGTTACCCAAGCCTGCACGGCTGGCTGCTCTCTGTGTTTCTGCATGCTCCCCATGCATACATATTGACTGATGAATGCACACCCTGTTGAGTGTTATTGCTTTCTTAATGTGCTGCAATTTTTCCCCCAATATCCTAACTGAGAATGATTGTTGCTGTTGAACATCCTTTCTCCATTTGCTGCAACCCATGTTTACTTACAGGAGCACATTCTGCATCGACTGTCTCTCCATTCTCACTGAAATAGAAGTTTCAAGTTCATAGAACAATAAAAGATATAAATTAGTGATTATAATTAACTGAATGGCATGAATGAGCTTTCAAATACCAGATTCTATTAGGTCTCAATTATACAATATGCACACGAGACCATAAGCATTTCTGCCCTTCCGTCTGTGCCGGGGACTGGGCGCTGCCTCCAACCCAATCTCAGCCCCACAGGCAGCGCTTCACGCCACGGTCCCAGCTGGTGCCAGGCTATGAATGCATAAGGCAAGGGCTGACCCACATTAACTGTCTTTTATCACTGTCCAGCACCATCCTCATTGGACCCCATGAGCAGGCCCAGAAGGGGGGGAGGAGGGAGGGATGCCATTTCATTGGAAAGAGTGTTATTTCCCATCCTGGCTGCTGCTGAGCTTTGGCTGCTGGCCCTTCTATGAGGTTCAGGTAGCCAGGAGACCTTGTTCTTTTTCTGCAGGGAATGTGGCAATTTTCTGCCAGAATCCCCTGCAACTCCCCATCTGTAGCTGTGCCACCCAGCTACCCCAGGTGTTTGCCCACACCATGTTCAACCTCCAGAGCCTGCTCGTGAACATTGTGCATTACCTTCCTGTATGGACTGCTGCAAACCTTGTTTCTCCACACCTATTTGATGCACTGGTTGGAAGGAGCTGAGCTGGGCCTCCAGGGGTCAATGGTGGTGTTTAACTTGCCCACAAGCTGCTGCTGTGTCTGTAGTTAGTCAAGTCTTTTGTCATTTTAACAGGAGGTGATTCTATGCAGGCAGACCCAAGAGGCAAGAGCAATGGTCATTTTTAGGTGAGGGCAGTCAATAAGCCTCTGGAAGGCGAGTTAAAGCTTATGTCTTGCTCAAGTTATAGACTAGAGAAAATCAGAGGCAGATTTGATTGTGACTACAGCCAAGGGAAAGCTTATATGGATAGGCAACATATATCCCAAGATCAGGAGCATCCTTGGGGAGGGATACTGTGCTCAGGAGCTGAATCCTTGTGGTGAAGCTTTACAGGTGTTTGGACAGCTTGTTAACAGCAGGAAACACCAAGAGAGTGAGCCCTTTGTGGCTCATTAAAACCCCAGGTAAGTATGCATACTTAATTTTGTGCTCTTTCTTACACCTGTTTTGGGGCTTTAAAATGCATTATCTGTATTTAAATCCATGTAACACGAATCTTCCTTTATTTCTACCTTAACCCTTTTTTTTTTTTTTTTTGTGTGTGTGTGTGTGTTAGATGGTGTCATGGTAATAGACCCACAACTAGAAGCTCCATGTCTAGGTGTGAGGCAGCCCTTACAGGGACAAGATATTTTTCTCTTCCTATGGTTCTCCAGCCTTGCCAGTACAATTTTCTAGCTGGTGGAACTGGAGAGGTTTCTTGACAAAAACCTCATAGTTTAAAGTTTAGAAATGATAATTCATGGTGTCTAGAAGGTGATCACTCATTAGTGTTTCATAGTGGCTCCTTGGCTACAGTACGGACATGAAAAGAGAGCACAAGCTCGGCACACTCCAGAATGGTCAGGACATAGTTTGGTTTGTACAAATCTTTCACAGAAAAGCTATCAATTTTGATAAAATTTTGTATTTCTGGAAATATGGCATATTTATTATACTTCTATTTCTATTATTATTTTGCATGGTAAAGTTTTGACATAATTGAAACAAGTTATTATTTTCTTGCTGAAGAAAACAACTAATGAAACAAAATGTTCTGAGGGCTCCAAACCATATGTTTTTCAGCTTTGACATTGCATGGCAAATCTCAAAGTGCAATTTTTTAGGAAGAAAATCACACTTCAGATGTTGGAATTCCTGACCAGGGCTACTATAAGATTTTACTACATGAAACCTCAAAGGATTAACAAGCATTTAAAGCAAAGCTGACTGAACAAATTGTAATGAATAATTAATTCAATTAAGTTCTCTTCTATTTTCTCTTTATCAGTCTGTCTATTAATAGATTATGACTAGTTTAGTTGTTGTTTGAAATATTTTACTAATAATTTTTGTAAATTATCTGATCAGGAAATAATTTATCAAATTTAACAGAATGCATAATCATCATTCAGAATTTAAAAGGGAAATTTATAGTAATGTAGGAAGTAGTTATTCTTTAACTACTTTCTGCAAAAAGGAAAATATTACCAAAAACCCACAGATGCTTGAAATATTTTCTATTTCTATGTTTGTTATTTTCATTGCTATTTTCATATATAAGGAAAACAATATTTAAGAGAGTCTCAAGCTGTAGGTGGATGTTCAAAAACAGGTCATGGGATGCTTTTGATATTCAGATTCTCTTGAATTTTATTTTATTCTCTGATTGGATGATCTCAGACTTCCAGGTTATTTTCTTGTGTGACTACCCAGTTACATTTTAAATCCCAACTTCCAACAACATCCTAAAAGTCAATGTTTCAAGGAAAACTTCTGCCCTAAAGCCACTCACAGGTGTTTCTACTCTAAGTAAATGGATAAAGGTTTTCTTTTATTTAACTATATCAGGTCTGGAAAGAGTCTGTATTTCAATTTTGCTTGTAATTCCTGAATGGAGTCAAGGTATTTATTTTGGAAAGGCACACAGTAGTATTTTTCAGTGTTTAATCTGACTTTATCCAAGCCAATCTTGACCACTCTCCTTCATACCTGTCCACTAAAGGAGACTTTTTGTTTTGCTTTGAAGTGTGGGGTGGTTTTTTGGAGACACTATCCCTGCTCACTTCCTTCATTGCACTGGAAGCCTGTCCAAGTGCAATGAAGGAAGCTTGAATTCCATGCCAGTCCCTCACAGCAGTGGAGAAGTCACCTACTGCAGGGGCGAGCCCTGCTGTACCACCAGCCATGCTTGTCAGGAGAACTCTGCAACTCCGTTCTCCAGTTCAGCCCAGCACCCTGGCAAATTATATATAGTGGCAAATTATATGGAAGAAGAAAGAAAACTTGCTTCCTCTATATCTCAGCAGTGAACCAGAGGCGTGGCATTTTCCTTGCTCGGGCCTCTGAGGGGTTAGCAGGCGGTGGAGAGATGTCAGTGAAGGCAGCAGCAGTGAGGAACGTGCTTTCTGCAGGGTGGCTGGCAGCATCCTGCACATCGCTGCGTGGCAGCATGAAAGCTTTGTGGTGGGCAGTGAGAGATAAAAGACAGTTTACTGTGCTTCATGTCTTCTGGCTGTGATTGACAGGTTACAGTAATACTTATTCCTAAATGTCTGTTTCATGCCTCTTTTGAGCAGCAGGGAGTCTCTCCTTCAAGCTATGGTGATCCTGATGCAACAAGGCCTGTAACTCCTGCGTCTGAAAGCTCATCATGTGCATGAATAATATGCTGGATGTATGCAGATTTCAACATGTGTTCACAGCAAAGCACGATTGGCACCACTGAAAACTGGCTGGGAGTGGAGGAGTCTAGGCATCTCAGACACTGATGTGAGATGTTTTGAAAATGCTGTCTCCTGCCTAGTAGTGTAATGATATTTTCATTACTAGATGAAAATACTGACCCTAAATATGAAGGTTTTTAAGGATTTATCTTGCTTCCTAAGTTTGGTTGCATGAAACAAGATGATTGCATTTTAACCGTGTACACAGAGTTTTGATTAAATGGCTAACTCAGCATTACTTTAAAATCTAATTTTAACTGAGGGTTTGCTAGAAGCTAGAATAAATTTTTTCCCTTCTTTCCCCCAGTGCTGACGTGGGTTGCAACTCCTTTGTATATTGCTATAGCCTGTTCCTGCACAGCTGAAAACGTTAGCGTGAATCACCGGTGGACAGAGATAAGCTGCAATGTCCCTCCTGAACACCACTCCGCTGCTCTGATGCCTAGAGTACTTGTTATCCTCCTTCAGGAAGGAGAAATGTTTTCCCAGCAAAGACAACTTGGACAGTTTTGTGATCAAAGTTTCCTTGCAACAGTCATGGGATTGTGTCTGGAGAAGGCTCTCCCCCTTGGGAAGGACAGGAGGTGACCCCGGGCAGGGCTGGGGCAAGGGCCAGCACCAGCATAATGCCAGGAACAAGGCTTCACAGAGCATCCTGGGAGCAAATGGTGAGGAGCTCACCCTGTGTGACTACTGCAGCAATAACATTTTTTCATAAGGAATGCTGAGATTTCCAAACTTAATATACAACCAGGTGACACCATGCCCAAGAAATAGCTTTGCATCTGGCCTCCAGGGCTCAAGTCCTGGGGAAACTCATTTAATAATGCCTTCAGAAGCATAATAATTGCCTTGGGAAAGGCTCTCTTTTTCCATTATGTTTGCTAGAGGATAAATATAACTTTCAGATATAGCTCTCTTGGGCAAAAGACCATCCTGGACACACTGATGCCTATGCAGGTGCTTCAATTGATTTTGAAGGGGGCAAGGCTTCCCCTCTTTCCTTGTTTAATTTATCTAGACAGGACTCTGTGCACCTTTGGCACTAATTCAATGAGAAAGAACAGTGTGCTTTAGAAAAAGGAGACTTCAGGCTGGTCCTGTTAATGCCATGAAGCCAATTTAAGCAATTTTGACTTAAGAATTGTCTAACAACCTTTTCACATACCAGTCGGATGGTTCAGGAAAAGTTAGTGGTTTCAGAGTGGTTAATGAAAACTTGCCTTTCACTTGGAGCTTAATTAATTATTCTGTTAAAGGAATTATGGTTTTTGCTGTTAGCTGAAAGAGGGCTGACCTTCAAATAATGTGACATGTACCTCAGGAGGAGAAATATTTCAGGGCCTGTTGGTATCGTACCATCTCTATGTGCCTTGCAGATATTTGCACAATTCTCTTCTGCCAGTTCAGACCTTACTCTGAGCAAAATCTGATCCTTAACAGCTTTGGGTTATTCAGCAGTTGCCTTGTGCTGTTATGAATGATGCAGCCCGTAAGAGTGGAAATTGACTCTACTCTGGTCATTTTAAATTACATTTTTTTGTAAAGAGTTTAGGCTTAGTCCCAGTAATCTTTTCTGGTTTGAGACTGAAAGGCATTTCTTCAAAGCTTTTCAGTTCCCTAAAATTCTCTACTTTATTAATGTGACAGAATAAATAAAGAAAATCAGGACATTCTTCTAATACTGTCAAAGCATTTAATAAGAAATGAAAGAGGATTTATTTTGTTCCTACAACTATGGCTATTGAAGCACACTGTGGTAGTATTATTTGGTTTTTGATAATTTTGTTATTTGAGAACAGCTTAGACTACTGTGAATATGGTTATGACCTGCTATCACAGGGGAACATAAGGCAGTGAATGCCACATGAGCAGCAAAGTCTCGGATAGGCAGAGAGGAAACAGTGATTTTTGAATGTAAAGCATTCAATTAGGACATTAAACAAATCTGGTTTGTGTATGTTTCTCAGCTTTATGGGGGTCCTTGGAAGTGTTATTTAGTAGCAAATATTCATAGACATTTAAGCATGTAGCTCTCAGGATTAAAGTGACTTCACTGATTATGTTTAAATTCCTCATAGAAACAACTGGTTTTAAAGCAGTCAGATCTGTTTCCTTACAAATTTGACTTCTCGTTTTGCATTATATTGTGCTATATAATGTGTGAAACATACAAAGGGCAAATTGGAGTGTTATGAATATGCTTCTGACTATGTGTAATCTACTACATCATGCAACATGGAATTTGTTAAAATGTTAGACAACAAATTATTTCAAAACAGCACGACAGACGACTGAAGTATCATTTGAAAATATGGAAAGGGTACATCTGCATATATTAAGCATAACTTTTCCACAGGTTGCTTTTAAAAGGAATTTCTACAAAATTTTAGGCAACTCTATACAAACCCATGGTTTTGATAAAACTGCATGAACAGTCTGGCTCCATAAAACTTATTTCAATGAAATCTGTATAAAACCTTAATTAAAACACTCTGTCTCTACCAGTGCTACAGGAAATCAGATAACAAAGCAACAGCACCCAATGTGCTGCACTACATAGAATACTTTCCTATTTCATTTATGGTCCTAACGAATGCCTCACTTTCTCTTCATTAAGCCTGTACGCATCTTTCTTTGTCCTGGAGATAATATAACAGCAGGCATTGCAGATTTTGCTTAAAAAAATCATCATTTGTGAGACCGTAAAGCACATGATACAGTTCTATAGGAGCTCCCCTAATGAAACGAACGTTGCTGTCACTGCACTCACAGGCATTTACACAACAGACTGATCCAACTGCTGGCACCAAGTAATATTCATTTTGAAATTCAGAGGAGAGGCCATCAAATTATTCCACGATTTCACATCATGAAAGAAGAATCCAGAAGCCCCCGTTATTTTATTTCTCCTGAAAGATATAGATCTGAGTATTTTAATTCACAAGGGAAGTAGAAAGAGTGTCTGACCCACCTAATGCCTAAGTAGCCAGTGTACTGAGGGAAAATGGAAATGAAAGAAAATCCAGCCAAAGTATATGAAACTGAAAAATCATCAGTCTTACCTCTCTGTGTGCCGATCCTGTTTACGTTCAACGTATTCACATATGAGTGGAAAGGAGACTTCAATCAACAGTTTATGCAGCATGCCCGGTTTTCATGCATCCATGTGTGACCTTTCCTTACCCTACAGGTACAATTGGTTTCTCAGTGACATATATTTTATTAACTTTTTCATGCTGGGCTTGCATTGAAGTAATGCTGCTTTTGCCCCCTAGAGTCACATCAGGTGACAGGCTTTCAAATTGCAATTTACAGGAATGGACTCCTGCAGACGTCCCGGGGAGGATGAAGATCTCTTACAGAGTGGAGAAACTACCCTTGCCACTTACAGAGGTGGTCCCTCATGATTAGTGAGCAATTTCAGTCTGGTGGGCCCTTTAAAACTATTTCCATTTTACTGTATTCTTCACCACTCTCATCTTGATTGTATATTTCAGTGGCTCTGCAGAGCTGTAACATCCAGGGATCTCTTTTTTTGGTAGCAGCCATTTGGCTTCATTGCTCCCCTGTAAAACATCTGTCTCTTCTCCTGGAAGTCAGCAAAAACAGTGTAGGGCAACCAGGAACAGCAGCAGGGAAAACTGACAGGGGATGTAAAAGACAACATGACCAGAGAAGGCAAAGAGCCAGCATTTCTGTCCAGGCTGGTCAGTGGGCCAACTCTGAGACAAACGAACGCAGTGGTTGATCAGCCTGTGGTGAAAAACAGCTAAGCGGCAGCGACATCATTTTCCTTAACTGGGGATCTGATCAAAAGCATGCTTAGGTCAGTGGAAAAAGGCTTCTACTGAGATGAGTAGACTTTGGATCTGTCCTCCAAATGTACTCCACATTTGTTAATTAAAATAAATTTTGATGCTGCCTGTTCCTCTTAGCATCACAGTTCTCACGCTTCTGTTACAGAGGTGGACCTGTGTATGACTAGCAGGTGGAGTGATTGTAAGGAAGTGGCACTCTGGAATCTGGCCTGTAAAACTTTTATTACTAGCAAAGATGTGAGGGGAAGAAAAAACTCAGAGTGGTTCTCAGCCTCTTGGTGAGTTTCCAGCACAGCATGAGGCAGCAAATCCCTGGTTTAGTAGCTGCAAAACAAGTGCAGTTCTTCTGGAAGCACCATGAAACAGAAGCCCAGAACTTTGTTATTGCTGCTTTGGAAGTCAAAATGATGAAATGAACTGCTTGCTTTCATCATCGCTCAACCAATGAGTTCCTGCAACAGCCTTTGTTAAGGAAATGGGAAATTAGCATCCAAAGTCCACCCTGCAATCTCATTAGATATTGTGGGAATTAAGAAAAAGGATAGCAGAATTTTAACTATTCACTGCTGTTCTTTGGTCCAAAAATGACCAGGAAGATTATTTTTTAAGAGGGACAGCTTGAGACATGAAGTCTACACCTGACTCTAGGACCCAGCTGGCAGGACCCAGAGATAACCATTCATCAAAGCCTAGTTCTGAGTCTCTTTGCTGGCTGTTGCACAGCATCCCAGACTGTGCTCACCTGGGGCTGGAGCTGTGCTCTTGCTTCTCACTGTCCAGCACCCAGCATGTTTTGGATGCCTCTGTGATACTGAGCAGTAACAGCACTCCCAATAAATAACAACCAAAGAAAGTGTCAAGAGTGCTTACTTTGGTGCTCTGTCCACATCTCTTTGTGTATCCAGAGGTTTTATGTAGATATTGGCAAAGAACTGAAGGAAACCCACAGCCCTTTTTCTACAAAATGAGAAATTACAGAGGACCAATCTGGGGAATACAGTAAAAGAACATTAAAAACCTCAAAACCCCATTACCAACACAACACTACCCATCTTTGTCCTGACCATAGAGAACTCAGAAGCAAATATGTCTTTCATCTCCCATCCATATACATTTTGATCAGGATTCACAGCTAACTCTTTACCATGCTCAAAGCTATAGCTGGGCACCAGAAGAGCCGGAGAAACCCAGGAGATACCAGGACTGCGTTGCTGCATCCCCACAGGAGATGCTTGTTGGGGAAAATACTACAGCAATTGAGCCGCAATTGCCAAGCTTGCAAGCCTGAGGGAGAGCTCTGTGAGTGAAAGGTAAGCAATACTCTCCTGGAAAGAAAATCATCACTTGCTTGTGGGTAAACAGGCATTGCTGATATGCCACCTGTAGCATTACCGTGTTTGTTGTCATACTGAATGCAATGGGCTCATGCTTTCAGCTATACCTGGGTACTTCTGCCTGTATTTATCTGTATTTTGCATGTTTTTTTCTCTGTTCCCCTATTTATCTAGCCCTCCCTCACAGTAAAAGCACTATTTCTTGGCGTTTCCTGGAGGGAGCAGTCTGTTTCAATTATCGTGGCAGCAGTACACTATTGCTGATAACAAATAGCCATTGTGCTCCTGCCCTCAGAAAAAAGCACTGTAGGGAAATGTGCCTCCAGTCTGAAGGCAAGGGTCCAACTTACTAATTTATTTTCAATATTCAAAACTTTACCCATGCCTTCTCAGTTTTTTCTGCCTTCTACAATCACAAAGAAAAAGGCAGTGATCTTACTCATCCAATGGTTCCAGATTTGGGGGTGGGGAGAGGGTAAAGTGGGGCTTCACAAGTTCCAAGGTGAGTAACAGGACCAAAAACTAACCCACCTTCATGTTTCTCAAAAAGGGACACTAGGAGTCATTCACAGAAACAATATCTTCAGCACAAGAAGGTCTCTTGGATGCTTCACATATATTGATGAGTGAAATCTCATCCTGACCTATGAAGGAGAGAGGTCCTCTGACTCCTCTGCATACAGGCAGGACAACAAGAGGTGAGGTCACCTGCCCAGGGCAGTAGGCAGCTGGCAACAGAGCCAGAAATCAAAAGCCTCTTCCTGACCTCCAGACCCACAATTTTTCTGCTTCCAGGTCTTCCTACTGTCACCTCAGATTGAGTAGTTGAGTGCAACGGCTCAGTGTGAGCAGAGATATAAAATAGCACAAGCGAATGTCTGTGTTGGGTTGGCACTGTTGTTGCCTGGGTGTAATGATGCGTGCTCAGAGTTGTACTTACCAGAGGCCCTGTGTTAGGATTTGCCTGGAATCACTGGCCATACTTCTCCATGCTCCAGCCTGTAATTTGTGAAAACACTACTTTTGCTTCTATTTTTGAGTCACATTTCCTATCATTTCCTTCATGGTTATCAGGGCTGGGTAGTTCTGCAAGAGCTCAGTCAGCATGAGAGAAACCAGCAGTATGCGGGGAAAATGACAGTGATGGCAAACTTCAAAAGGTTCAGAGGTTCAGGCAGAGGCGTAAGCTTATTTGAACCTCTTTGTTGTGGAAATTGAGACGGAGTGTCATAAAAAAACTCAACTCACTCCTAAGACATCTGACAGATCAGAGTTTCAGCTGGGTTTGAAGTAACTTGAGAGTGACCTTTCCTGTACTGTTTCCATATTTTGCCTTCCTGTCCACCATGAATGAGAAGGGGCAGAAGTGCACCATGCTTTCAGGCTCCCCACTCTCCTGTCCTCTCTCCTTTGTCCTTTGTCATCAACACGTTGTGGGGCCCAGCCTGCAAACAACAAAAATCCCAGACAAACTCAGTATGCTTTTTAAGCTTTACAAGAACATTTTGGGTGGTTTTGGAGGTTGAGAGAGGAAGCGCACAGAGATGAATAATTATTTTATGTGAGCAGGCTTATTTGTATGGGGGCAGTTGGACCAACTGGCAGCCTCATAATGTGGAGGTGATATAAGGGAAAAAGCAATATAAAACTGTGCAGGACAAATTCCTCCTGACATACACCCCATGCCATTTCAAAGAAATTGATGGCTTGCATGGATTGTAAAAAGACTACAGATTTTGGCCTTTTGTTTTTATGCAAGGCTACAAATTCCTGACGCTGTGATTGTTGCCCTTGATATGAAAGCCACATGCTATGATTCAGTGGTTTTAGCTCTCCTCAAAAAGCTCATTAATCACTGATTGTACATGTGTATAATTATTCTGCTGGAAATCTCAATCCTTTTTTTTAATGTGAGAGTCAATAGTTAGAGGTCTGTCAAGTCTATTCCTTATAAAAACCTGTTGTCAAGAGTGTATAAGTGGGTTGTAAACATTCGTTCTAATCTAAACAATTGCACAGAAAGAGTCTGCTAAAGGAGGTAAATTTAAAAAAAAAAAAAGTGAAAAAAATCTATATGGCTTTTTTTAGTTACACGTCCTTTAGTGAAGGTAGTATGAGGCATCCAGCTCTGCAGGCTCAGGATAAGAGCAAGGCTATGGTGCTTCTCTCCTTTCTGCCGACAGAGGGAAAGAAAAGGCTCCTCCTATCCCTTCCTCCTTTAGATGCTGCAGATGGTTTTCTGTCCCAGGCAGACAGCAATGCAGCTCCTGGTGCCAAAGTCTGGGCTCCGGGCAGAGGTTTCTGTGCCACAAGAGCCTTTCTAGCAGATCTATTTAGCCAAATCCAGATCCATTCTGTATTTTGCACAAAAGGTGTAACTTTGATACAGAGGAGGTTCCATCAAACCATGTCATGGTCTCCTCTGACCTGAAACTTCGTAGTGAGATAATCCAAACCAACCCCTGAACTTGGTCCCTGGCAGGGAGATGGCTGCAGCAGCAAGTGCCAGCAACTTGTGCCAGAGCTGCCTCTGGAGCCCCCCTTGCTGTCCCCCTGTGCCCGGTGGGTGGCTTTGGTCGGAGGATACTGGCGTGCTTCTTGGCACTGCTGTCCCTGGCTGTTCGGGCAGTCAGCTGGCAGCTCCCCATGCACATAAAATAGGAGCATGAGCTTGGTGGGAGAGAGCACTCATTTCAAATCTGCTGGTATATGCATGGATCTGCCTACAATTCAGGGCAATTTTTGAGGTCCTCAGGACTGTCTCCAGAGCCCTGAGACTTTCATTAATTTCATAGCAGAGAACTGTGTGTAGCTATGTGGAGAAACTGTTGCTTGGATGGATAAGGAGGCCAGGATGATAAAACATTTGAGTCTCAGCCAGCAGGGGGAATATGGAGGAGTTCAGTCCCTAAGCCCTGAACACTCCCACCTCCACTGCCTACTATAGCAGAGAGCAGTCGTGCTGAAAACAACTTTCCTAATTTAAACTGAGGAGTCTTGATGTTTCTCCTTCTTCTCTGAAAGCAGGCACGAGACGAATGAGTCAAGAAAGGAATCTTTGATTTTTCAGCATGCCATTTCAGGCAGGTGTGGTGCTGTGCATGTGGGTCTGCTTAGTAATCACAGAAATTATCTGTGTGCCTCATTAGACATTTTGATGTAGAATTGTTATGGCTGGAGAAGCGCCTTTTGCAGAACTGGATCACTGCACAATAACTCCCTGTAATAAAAGTATTTTAAAATGGCCAGTGCTTCCAAACAAAGCAATAAAACACACCAAAAAATACTTAGGGAAACAGTTGTACCTATGAGCTCCAGCTACACATCCCCATGGGACACCATGTCTCTAAGAGAGTGCTGCTAAAACAGGCTGTGTAAATGGAAAGGAGGACAAACCAACTTTCTGTAGCGAGGCACTGGATTTAAAAAAAAATCCCTGAAAGTTTTCTGCTTCTTTCTGTGAGTGTTCTTGCTTTACGAAACAGCATCTGAGGACCAAAGTGATTCAGACTCACCTGGATATCTATAGGAGCACTAGAACTTGAATACAATGTTTCTTGAAACACCCAGGTGTACAGCATACAAAAGAGGGGGGAGGACTTCCCTGTCTCCTCCTATTCCTTATACTCCACCAAGGTAACCACTGTGTATAGTCAACCACATATCTATCAATGAGTAGTGCACAGTGCCTAGGAGAACATGGTCTGGAAGGGAAGGGCTCTGAGGAGGTCCTACCTCTGGCTCCAAGCAGATTCAGTACTGGATTCAGACCTGGCTTCTCAGGGCTTTATCCAGTCAGGTACTGGGAACCTCCAAGAATGGAGACTGCACAACCTTTTTGGATAGTCTGCTCCAAAGTCTGACTGTCCTCATGGTAGAAAGGTTTTTTCTTATGTCTTATCTGGACATCCTCTATTGCAATTTATGACCACAGTCCTGTTCTATGACCATGCATCTCAGTGAAGAATGTGGCTCCAGCTTCTCAATAACCTCTTCATAAGTACTGAAAGGCTGCTGGTAGGTCCCTCAAAGCTTTCATTTCTCTTCCACAGGCTGAACAAACCTTGTTTCCTCAGCCTCATCTCATGCAGCAACTGCTGCCACCCCAAGAATCTTGGTGGCTTTTTGCTTTGCTCACTCTGTTGGTCAACATCCTTGTGTCTGGGGACACAAAATTGGACATAGTATTTGCCACGCAGCCTGCAAAGTGCCAAGTACAGAGGAACAAAATGACATTGTTATTCACCCTTCTAAATTTAAAGACACACTGGTAGGAATATTTTTAGTCCTTTGTGATTTAACATTTAGCTCAACCCTGAAATCAGAGTGAAGCCCAAAAGAGTCCATGAACTACTTTATTTTTAGATGTTCCTCACAGCAATGTTAATGAAAATTGCTGAAGATGTAAAAAAGATTAAAAGTCATAATAGTTCTTTGAATGCAATTAAAAAAATCTCATCTTCCATTTCAGCACTGCTGGTTCATTTGTGCACCAGAGACCACTGGGCTGAGCAAGCATGGCAGGTATAGGTGTCAGCTCTGAGCCATTCTGGGGAGCAGGCACACTTGCCTTAGGACGTCTGAGGAAAGTGAGCAGCCAGCTCAGAAGGGCATGAGGAAATAGGGTGTCCTCGGGACTTCCAGGCTAGGACTCTGAAGGTGTTTCTGAGTGTTACATTGCTAACAGAAATGTGCCTTTCCAAGGGGGATACTAAACCCAGTGCTGCTGGGCTTCTAATTCACCTGGGTGAGTCAGAAGCTTTCCTCGCGTAGCTGCTGCAGCCTGTCACTGGCACCTGAGACTGCTTCCTCAGGAATGGCAGGCTGTGGTGGAGTCAGTAATACCTCATAGACCAGTAGCAATATTCAAATATTAAAATATATGTGTATTTGAAAAATGCCACTGATGAATGGTCCAAGCTGAAAGACTCTGACTTTATTACCCAGACTTTCAGTGAGGCTTTTTTTTTTTTTTTTTTAATCCTCAGGCAATACTTCCCCCAACTCTTTGCTCCTAAAAATCAGATTTCATTTCTTCAGATTTTAATTTTTTTGGAGAATAAACTGCTGTAGATCTCTGTAAGGTTCTCAGAAATGTGATGGCTGCCGTGTCAGGTGTTTTGGTTGAAGAAATGCTGCATTTCAGTTGATGGAAAACAACTTATTACTTGCTTTTATTATCCATTGCCTGATTATTCTTTTTTTTCTTAAAAAGGCAGAACTATAACTGGTCACAAGCTAATGTTTCATCTAGGCAGATAATAAGCCAAAAAGTGTCAAAAGTAAATAGCTAACTCACTGGGATAATGTTTCCTTAACAGTGTTGGAGGTTTTGAAAATATTTTGTGAGATGGCGTTTTTGGATTTCTTCCTATTCTCACTCCTTTGTTTTGAATGCAGATAGATTATACAAGCATTGCTTTCACCCACAGAAGCTGTCTGAATCTAAAATGAAGCATTTCAAAATTAAAAAAGGCAAAGTCAGACTGAAAGAGTGAGCAGTCCTCTCAGAGAACGCTGTTTGGAAGTGGTATCATTATAGGTTTTAGCACTGAGACAGGAGAGTATGTGCACAAAATCCCCTGCATCACTAAGTATGACTTTCAAAATCTCATAATATCTTCTGTAAAAGCTACCATCCTGTCAAACATTTTTGCAGTTGATCTCTTTGCTGCTGAAACTATAAAGCAAGCTGAAATAAAGTTGCAACTATTTTTGCTGTTAAAAAGCCACATCCCTTTTCTTTTTGTCTCTTTGTTCTAAAAACCTGGCTGTAGATCAAGCTTTCAAAATAAGACCAAAACAAAATTCTCCCTTGCATAAAGCAATCTTGGCAAGTTTTGGCTCAAGGTACAGATATTTGTGAGAAAATTATAACAAGAGCTTTGAAACAAATCTCTGCATCATCCATAACAGCACATCACTATTGTGGCTTTAATTATTACGTGGGAAGATGCAGCTAGATATTTAGAAAAGCTGAGGGATTGATATTATTGCTGAAAGACGAAAATGAGGCTGGCAGCCGTGCTAAGGATGGTTGACCCTGCAGAGGCACAGCTGCTTTCCAGCTCCGTGTCAGGATATGGCCATGCAGCAGAGGACAGGCAAAAGGAGGTGCTTTTGTGTCTTTCGTAGTCTCCCTGGTAAATCCTCTTCCGAAAGGATATGCCAAAGAATGAATGCAGCCAGAGTGCTCTTTCTCCATGTCATTCAGGTTCAAGACTTGGTCTCCAAGTGATGTTTAGCCATCAAAAGGATATTTTATACCCATCTTGACCTGTTCAGTTGTTGGCAGCCAGGCAGCCTGCTGCTCTGTGCATGTGTGTGAGCCCACACCTCTCTTGGACAGCTACCTGCTAATCATTGGAACTGAGCTGACAGCACAGAGGTCATTAATGTATATTAAGATTTCTATCAACTCTGACCTGTGTCTGATTTAAATCAGGGCTCAGGAAATGATAGCTGACCATCTCCACGACCTCCCGTCAAGCAGTTATATCAGTATTTAATATATTAGATTTTTCCAACCATATTTCCCCCTCATTTCTGTTATTCTGTCACTGTTCTCTCACCTTTATCTACCTATAATTCTCTTCAATAAACTGGCAAAATTAGGTTGTCACTTGCTTTCAAGGCTGGAGTAAGTGTTCTTTAGACAGATGTTAAGCATTAAAAATAGCAAGGATTAATGATGAATAGTTGGGATGATCTGAGTGAAAGATGACAAGAAATGAAGGAAATAAGAGGAAAAAAAATATATTGCCATCAGTAAGATGAAGTGAGAAAATAATTGCAGAAATTACACTTGGTATTTTGAGGGATCCCCACCATGCTTCCCAATACCAGGAGCACATTTGACATACAGTTAGTGCCTGTGTCAGGTAGGGCTGTGGGATTATGTTGTTCATGGGTCTGTCTCAAAGATAGCTCTCTCTTATGCCTGTAAGATGTTGGGGTCATCCGGATTTAGAAGCATGAATGTGTGGCTTAAATCTGCGTCACTCCCCTTTTCTCTAAGCTGTGAAGTCTGAGCTTTGCTTTTGCAAGAGGAACAAGAATCTACTTCTTGCCTTTTTTCATTTTCAAAGGAGGTATTTGGGCTGTTGTAAACTCATAATTTTTGTCAGAGAATTGTCTCTGCCAGTAATGGAGCTACCAGCACCAGAAAAAGTTATTGTATGTGACCAGCCCCCAGCCTCCATTTTGCAATTTCCTCTGTGTAGGACATGCAGTGGATGGCAGGACTGAAGCCTTATCATGACACAGGCAAGCTGTAAATTAAACCTTTAATGTCAGAATCTGTCCTCAAATGCAGTACCTTGACACCTTAATAATTTTTGCCTTTTGTTCTTTGAACCCGCTCCAGTTTTTCTAATTTGTTTTTTTGATACCTAATGAGGGTTCTTAGCATGGGCTCTCCCACCACCACTGAGCAGGTGACAAAGTCCATCACCCCCCTTCACTATGATCTTTACAGTGTTTTTATCTGTCATTTACAAGCAGTGAACAATTTGCTGTCCAGTTTTTTTCTTCCTAAATGCCTGATGTTGTTTATTCCGTGTTTCTCCTTCTCCTTGGATGACTCTGCTTTGGGTTATCTCCCCCTGGATGTGTTAGCAGAATGCAGGTTTTGTTTTACAGTGAATTGCCTTTTGTTGCTTCTTGCTTTTAATTCTCTAGATACATTTGTATTGCTGTGGTTTCGCCCTTTCTCTTCTGTACCTGAGTGTGCACTTTGCAACCTCTTCTGCATCCCTAATGAAGGTTTTGATCAGAGTCAAAACTGGAGGGAACCCTGTGAACATTTTCCTCCTCCTTCGTCATTGCTCTCTCTCCTGCAGTTTTGCATAGGGCTCCTTATCAGTCTCCCTTCTGCTGTTCCTCTTCATGTAGGTCTTGATTAAGCAAATCGTTTATGCTCATTGTGGTACTTTGAGAATTCGAACAAGCCTATCCTTTCATCCAGAGGTTGCTGAAAACTTACTTGGGAGGATTTGAGCATCTGCTTAGGTGCCCTGCTGAAGGGAGGCTTCTGTTTCAATTTCATTACTTTTATTCTATCCACTGCTTTTGATTCTAGTCTTATATGTATAAACCATCAATAATTCCCTCTAGAATGGATTCTTTCTTTAGCCTGTGTCACTTGTTGCTCATGTTTCCAATGCCCTCTTGAAGTTTTCTAATAGCTCTTTTTGTACTGCTTGGTCCATTATTTTACTGGAGATTGAAGATAAAAGTGCTGGGTAGTAATTGCCAAGATCATTCTTCCTTCTGTGTAAATCAATACTATATTTGCTTTATTACTAGCCTTTGGGACTTCCATAGCTCTCCATGACTTTCAAAAATAATTGCCAATGGTTCAGTAAATTAACTGGCTAATTCCCTCATCACCTTAAGATGAGTGCAACCAGACCAGCTGATTGATCTGTACAGTGGGTATTCAAAATTTCCAGCTGTTCCTTTAACTTGCACTACATTAATGGCTATTTGTATAGGATTTTTGTTATTTCCTGATTGCTATATCCCTTTTTTTCTTTTTTATTCCAGAAAAAAATAGTAAGGGAGTAATTTGGCCTTTGAAGAAATATTGTTTTTTTCATCTTCCTCTTGCTTATTAATGAAACTACTTTCTGGTTGTCTTTCTTTTCACCTATGAGATATTTGCAAAAGCCATTCTTATTCCCCAATACTGCTTGGGTTAGCATAAATTCAGCTAGGTTTCTCCTGTCCTTAATTTATCTTTTCTCCTATTTTCTTCCATTTCTCTTCTATTTGCTGCTGCTCATTTCTGGGCTCTGTTGCCTCTGAGCGAAGCAGCTTGCACCGCTGTCACTGACCTGTTCCTACAAATAATTAGAAATGTAGCAGGCCAGAAGGATCCAATCCATCACCACATTCCTGTGCTGACCTGGTATCCTCTCACACCTGGACTTTTTCACTTTCTCTTATTTATCAGCAATGGAAAAGGAATATCTTTAGGGCAGATATTTATGACTGACTTTCCAAGACACTTCTCTCTTTCCAAGAGAGACATAATAGGAAAATGTCAAGATTAAGCAAGCGCTGTGTTGCCAGTTCCCCTGAGGTCACAGCAAAGACCCTCCCTAGAGGTGGCTGCCCATTTTCTCTGTAATTTGTCACTGTGACCTCGGCTGGTGTGTGAAGTTTGTACCCAGAGCTCTTTTGTTGTTGTCTTTCTCTTGTGCACTCATAAGGGCACAGACTTACATGACCTAGCAGGACTTTTCCATCTTTAACTTCTTTGAAATGGTTTACCTTTTACAGCTGCTCTCTCTAACTCCTTCATTTCTCGGTTTTTTCGTTTCCCCAGAGGCTCAGTTTTATACTTCTCAGCTCTCAAAATGCCCTTACTTTAATAAATGATGCAGTTTACAAGCTGTGCTTTGGCCTCTATTTTTGTCATGCTCAAAGTATTTCTGAATAGATAATTGTCACAAACTCTTTCCAGATTTAGGGCAGATTTTTTCTTGTCCTGTTCCTTGTGGTACTGGCTCTCAAACTGGCCTGTGCAGCTTGTAGGGCGGGTTTTCGTGTTGTCCTCAGAGTAGTGTAATGTAATGTAGTGTGTTGGGCAGCTCACACAACCTGTTTCTCATTTGGAGCTGCTACTATCCTAAAACTATGATTTTAAAGAGGCAAATTATTTATTCTCTTCTTTGATGTTGTTTCATGTTCATACGCCTCTATTTTCCTCATAGTGGAGCTTTATTTGCTCCTGTGACCAGATACTTGGATATGAACACACATTACCACCTACTTGTCTTAGAGAGAGTGAAGAAAATGGGGCTGGGGAAGAGAACCATTATTTTATTTCTCCTCTTTAAGATCCTTTGATTATCTTGTCTACCACACATCTTTATTGCCACATTCCTGGCTTCCCGCTGATTATCTCTGATACAGTCTTCTGAAAACATATGGATAAGACTTTAGAAACCCACTACAAGAAATATTAAAAGTAGTGTCTTGATACTAAATTCATAATTATCCTTCTTTTGAGAGTACCTTATAAAGACCAAGCATGGTACCACAGATGGTGTAGTTGAAAACAAGGCGCTTAATTAAAAAAAAAAAAAAAGAAAAAAAAAGGAAAAAATCCCAACTTTTAATTTCTGTGCTGTCTTGATTTTCCAGGGTAGTCCTTATTAACATACTGCTCCAGAAACCTTGTGCCTTCCTCATTGTATTTCTGTTTAATGCATGTTGTGCTTCTTGCCCTAACAGAAGCAGTCTATGTCCTCAGTTAAATTTTTCCATGCTCACAGATATTTCATCTCACATTGCTTAAATTTCATCACTGCTCAAGAGATGAAGCTGAGTGCTTCAGGACCCTGATAAAGGGGTCACAAGGGTGGTCCCTGGTCATATTGCTCAGTCTCTGCTCTTCAGTTGTTTTGTGAGCAGGACTCCATTCACATTAAGTGGGCATCTGTATTGCCCTAAAAAAAGTGGATAACTTGGACTCTTCTTTCTTGTATGACTGAAAATATTTTATGTGTGGAAGAAATTCCCACCAAACCCTAAAAAAAAAAAAAAGATAATAAAAGTCCAGCATGTTAACACAGTAGGTGACTTGCTGTAGTCAGTCATCTTTATCTTCCAGGCAATTTGCCCACTCTGACTTTGTTCCTTATTCCCTGCTGTCTCGTATGGTCAAGAATAGACTCCCAATTAATATTTGCCATGTTGCCTCATACTCAGACATCAGGTAGGTTTGAAAAACTGCCAATTCACTAGGTCCTTCCACTTGAGATGTATGAGATGCTGTGGAGGATGATGAAGGGAAGGGAAGAGAATGTCCCCAAAAGCTCAGAGAGCAAGCAAACACTGACTTTGGGTAAATACCTAGGAGGATGCACACCATTGTTGTGGAGGCTGAGGTCTGCCTCTGTGTGCAGGGCTGCTGAAGAAAGCCCTGGCATTTATTTCTAGTTCTAGTATCCTTGATGCTGAAGGGATGATGAAAAGAAATAAATTTCTAACAATGAGGACAGTTAACCATTTGAACATCTTTGCCTATATGGTGAGTTCCCTGTTGCTAGCACATTTAAAAATCCAGAGTACTGCCTTTCTGAAAATGTGTGCTCTGGCACTGCTGGGTTTAGTATAGACCTTGTGGATGAATTTCCTTGGTCTGATTTTCAGAGAAGGTGAAGTGGAAGCAAGGCATTTTGGTGCTCTTTCCTGATAGTATCAACTCCCAAATATATTTCCTCCCTTTCCAGCTCCTGAGACATGCCCTCACTCCATGATGTGCTTCATCTGCCGGGAGCTCCATTCAGCTCCTCCTGCAGACACCATGCTTTCTTCCTAGTATCATCTCTTCTGTATATAACACCTGGCAGTACTTCTGGGTTTGAATGGCTAGGGCAGGCAGCTCTTTGTCCCCATCCTTGTTGTGAAGAAGGAGCTCAGCAGTCCCCTCAGGCATGGGAAGTGTCTGACTGTAGCCTTTGTCCCAGTCTTAGCTAGGCTGATTGTTTCACAGTAGGGTTGTAAAGGCTACAGGAGGGCTGCTCATGGTTAAATTGCACCAGAGGATGGAGAGCTGCACCCTCCTGTAGGTCATGGAACCCTGGAAGGTAGATGTGTTTTGCCTGTTTGACACATCAGTGCCAAGCTAGTTATTGGCTGTTTTGCCTTTAGACATTGCCACCCATGTGGGCATTCCTGCACAGCCAAATCTGCAGCTGAGGGGGGATGTATTAATGAAACATTTACTCACTGATGATGCATCCATTTGACCCTCTGTCTTTAACATATAGAAGTATGTCATATTGTGTTTTGTCACACCTATGCCTACCTTCCCAATTCTCCTTGTAGCTACGGGCTGCCTGAAAGATAACAACTGCACACCAAATGCGGGTGTTTCACCAAGGCTAAGGCTGAGACAGTGTCTAAAAGTGAAGAGAGGCAGGTGAGCTCTGATGGTTCAGACTTTTCTCTAGTCCTGTTATTTAATGAGAAGGTTCCTCTTTATCTTCTCCAAAATGGTTTTCTATTGCAACATTGCTCAGAAAATAGTTTCTTATACCTTCTGTCTCACAACAGGTTATGCTGCTTCACTTGTTTTCAGTTTTGGTCTGATTGCAAATCTTCTAAAATATGACTCTGTTCTTTTCAAACAAACAAAAAAAACCCCCTCTGAGCTGAACTTGAAGAAAACGGACTGTCTTCTTCCAAAGATGGTTTTGAAGGTTCTGGGGGTTTTCAACTGTATAGCTGTATGATAACTGTAAAGTTCCTTTGTACTGATTATATAACCTTGGCAGGGGCTTGGAGCTCCTATTAGTCTAGGTAAAGAGCAATAATAATAGTAATAATTACATGTCTGAAAATTTAAAATAGATTCTGTGACAATGTGTTGGTCCAATGTGAGATAATCTTAAATCTAATACAGTTCAGAATCTCAAGTTCTATAAAAATCCCATTTTGAGATGACAAGCTGTTCTGAAATAATCTTCCCTGCATAATGAGTTAAGATATTTAGGCCTTTCTAAATACCACTTACTCAGTTTATAATTTTATCTTGTAATTTGGATGCATCAGAAGAGTAATGGATGAGAGTGTTACCAAGAACAGAGGACCTGCTGGCATGTAATTTTAGCTGCTTGAGACACCAGCTACTAGAGACACAGCTTCACCTACTTGAAATTTAATATTTTTTAATCTATCAAATCAGCTGGATATGTTTGGGATCCTCCTTAAACAATCAAAATATATACAACCCAGCTGAAACCCAGTCTTCCAGGCCTCCGACAAGTTGTGTGGTTTTGTTTAAATAGCAGGACAACTTCTAGTGTGGGATTGCCAGAAAATCAGATGATTAAGAAGTCCCAGTTATTTTGTTTCCAGGCCTAGAAGTTTCAGATATGCCCAGCAGAGAGCTCTTTGTCTCTAAAACTCTCTGTTTTTAAGGAACGTGTCCCAGAAAACTTTAGCATTAAGAAATAGCATCAGATAGGAAAGGTAAACTATACTATAGTGATGTCCCAGGTCTGGTTTAAGCCAGCAAAAAGAAACTCACTGAGTTATCATACTTCTCACCTCCTTTGTAAATACATCTGGTCTAGTCTCTGCTCCTGTGGCAACTAGAAATTTAGACAAGAAAGCATTGTGAGCATTGCTTGAGGCCTTTCTCCAGTAATGCTGAACACCTTTCCCTTCTTCCTGGGTGACTGTTTCCAGTAGTGTTACTGCACTGGGACAGAGCAGTGCTGGGCGTGTGTGTGGGAGGCTGGAGGCTCAAGGACACTTCTATGTGTAGTTGAGATGATGTGCATTGCACATTAAAGAGCAGGTTAAAGGATATTCCCAAAAGTAATCTGAAAATGGTGTGTTTGTTTTTCTAGTGTTACTAACTTTTTGTTTTTCCCTTTTTTTTTTAAGACCTCCACAGGACTTAGGCTTTGCTGACTCATATTTATAAGTAAATTCTCACCTTATTTAGAAGAACACATTCTGAGGAATGTCTTGGAAGTTTGCTGCAGGGATTCTGTGGTGGCTGGCAGTACAAAGTTGCAGGTAAT
Organism: Caprimulgus europaeus; assembly: GCA_907165065.1. The sequence continues at coordinate 70,178,211 of OU015525.1, forward strand.
AAAAAGTTCCTAGCCAAATTTTCTATAAAAACAAAAAGACATAAAAACATTCAAGTTCTGGAATTGTATATGTAAAGTACAATTCCGATCTTAAATATTTCTCCTATTCCATACAACCCTGGCTTCTGCATTTGTAATCTCTCTATAATTCCTGGATTTAATTTGCTTAGCTTGCAAGAAAAAGAGGTTTCCCTTTCCCTACATAACTGCATCAGGTTTGTTTAAACTATGATGCAAATAATGATGAATTATTCACTTCTCTTCTTGTTCAAGAATTATCATAGACAGACCTATATTTGTGAAGTCATTTGTAGTCTCTAGCCTTCTCTATTCTATCCTTGTCGGAAAGTCCAACCAAATATTCCTCAGTAGATTTTTCTGCAAACTTCATTGATTCACTATTTATGATGCTCAGACCATGACTGGTCACCTAAGATTCAGTGTGTGGTCTCAGATCATTGAATGGATGATGGTGGGTTTTGATCATGAGATAAAGCATGACTCTTTAAGGAACTATATTTCCCATGCACAAGTGTTCTGACTCCTGCACAAATACAGGCTTTGCAAAGACCAGCTCAAACCCCTCTAAACATCCATATGAGCAAAGCTCAGATAAGCAAGGGCTATTGCAGAGTACATAGGTGCAGAAAATAGAGGAAAGCAAATGCCTGCTCTGATACCAAAGGAAAGGTCCTGAATTCACTCCCACCTTGCTGTAGTCAGTTTTACACTTTGACTGAGGAAGAAGCTCAGTCTACATCTGTCAGCAGATAAAATGGAGACTCAACCTCTTTCTGCTTGCTTGCTCTAGAGCTTGTTTGGGAAACAATTCAGCTGAGTGCTGCAATGACACTACTCATTATCAATTTTTCACAGTACACTAGCAAGTTAGTTTTCTTATAGAAAACCTTACTTCACCACTTTTTATCCTTCTCACCCGCAGTCTCTGCCCGAAGGCTGCAATTCTCTCTGAAACCTATCAGAAAGTGAATTAGCTGTTTTCTGCTTTTCTGTGCTCGTGCCTTTCTTTTGGGACAGAGAAACAGACAGAATTTGGATGCCTGGTGATAACATGAGCATCATAGCACTGTTGGCTGTCCCTGCCACAATGCTTCTCCACACTCATAAGCAGGTTGACTGCTGAAAACATGAGCTTTGTCCTCTCCCTTCCTTGATCTCACTCAAACCTGAAGAGCTCTGGAAGACTGTGGAAAATTGTTCTCTGCAGTTCAGGGGAATGCGGAGCTCCCCATGCTCATCCCTGACGTTGCCCAACATTGAGGTGCTCATGCTCCCAGCCAGGGTGGGAGCAGGGTTTGCCCTGTATGCCAGGAAAGCAGCAGCAGTTAAGAAAGCAGGATAACTGGAGAGCAGGACAGAAATGGAAGGGCTGCTAGTCTGATGTGAGGGTTGTGTACCCAGCTTCAGAGGAGTGTGAGGTGCACACATTTACCACAGCTACAGGCTTTGGCAGGTTCTAGTGCATTCATGAAGCTACTGAGAAAAAACAGTAGTTAGCAAAGACCTACAAAGCTTTTCAAGCCTCTGAATTTGCTCAGTAACTATAAAATCTACCTTGTTTTAGTGTGGGATGTCATTAATGCCTGAGGAGACTTTAATAACACCAGAACATATTCATAAACTGATCCTCAGTGTTTTTTGCATGCACATTTCTATCTATCTAACATATCCTTCTACCTTTCCCTCCTAGGCAGACTCTTTCCCTGCAGTTTGTGAACACAACTCGCAGAGGGCCAACAGCCCCCTTTTGTGGTTGAGCCACCACGCTGAGCAGTGAAGGCACCCAGAAGGAAAAACAATATTTGTAAAGGTTTGTATTCCAATTGCTGATTTCATGGATTAGTCTGAAAGTTATATTATCTATTCTGCCTGAGTGGCAGTTTACAAGCCTTGAGGGAGAAATACTAAATATCACTTTCATAAGAAAGGTGATCTTATTTATTTGAACTGGGTTTTATTTTGTGCTTTTTACATGGCTCAAAGCACCAAACACTACTTCTGCACTCCAGAAGTTTTCTGCCCTGTGCCTTTGAATTAGCCCAGCCTGCCAGGCTTGGCACACGTGTTCAACACTTTGTGCTTACATGTTAATGGAGATCTCCAAAGTCCCTAACAGAACATGGTCCAACTTCATCCCTTGTAAAAATGATTGACTGTCCCAGTGATATCCTAGCTACTCCTCATAATACTCTGGGGGATATGTAATATTCCCATGGAGCAGTTAAGAAAATGTAAGATTCAAAGTGCAAAGCCTCAAAATATTTTCATATCATTCATTCCAGCTGACCCCAACTTTTCATGGTTTCAAAGCTGTTGCAAGTGTTCTCTCCATTTTTCTTAAGAACATCACTAAGACCAGAGAGAGAAGGGCATCACCATTTTATTCACCATCATAAATCTACTTGGATAAGACTTGCAGTGAAACAGTCTCACAGAGAACAACGTAGTCCAGAAGGAAGCTGGAAAAAGTAAAGTTTTTGATCTGTGTTTTAAAGGTGGCCAATTAGATTGCTGTCCTTACAGTTCAAATACATTTGTTTTGTTCTGGTTCCTGGTCCTGCCATCAGCTCAGAGAACAGGGAGTAAAAGATGTCAGCCAGCCCCAGGCCACCCAGCAGATCAATAGCTGAGTTGAGATGAGAATACAGCTCTTACCTCCTGGGGTTGTGGTTGAACACAACTGCCACTTCTCTGTTATCAGAAAACAAGAGACAAATATCCCAGGACAAAGAGATTTAATTTCTTCTTTCTTTTAAGTCCTTTCTAGTTCTCTGTCACCAAACTTTGATTTTAAAATGGACATTTATCTTCCTTGGGCAGAAGGCTTTCAGATATTTGCAGTCCTCTGAACTTGTTCTCTAACACTGGAAAGTGATAGTGCTAGTGAATTGAAGCCTGCAATAGACTTTTTAAAAAGTAAATATTACTACTAGATTTACCTGCTGACAATGGAGTTGATGTTAATGGAAAATGGTATGAACAAAGGGAACTTTGGGGTGTTTTAATGCTAAAAGTCTGCAGTCTCCACTTACTATCTACTTGTTGCCGGGAGTGTGAGGCTTGCAAATGGGTAACAATGGATAAAACACTTTAAAAAGTGCTGAAGTATTATTAGGTGTGGAGTACTGAGTGCAAATACCCTGTGCCACTGCCACACTGGCTGGGTGCAGAGGTACAGGACAGACTGTTGGACATCGCCAACCAGTGCCTATGGACTTAGTGGGAGATCCACACCTATTTGGGTGCTCATGGGGAATAGAAGGCAGCCTTACGCTTAGCTGCATGCCAGGTAGCAATCAGTAAGCTACTCTTAATAATACTGGGCTTATGTACATTTTACATTTTGTCACTAATGGCCCTTGGGAAGCCAAAGTCAGTGCAGATGTGGTGGAAATATGCCCCTGACCTGCACTAGCCAGCCTGCTGGCAGGCACTGCTCTGTGCACAGGGTGGCCTCAGCCCTTGGCTGCTCTGGTATTGTGAGATTTCATGTGAGAGGAACTATGCTTTCCCACTTCTGTCTGCAAAGAGCAGGAAAAGCCCTACTTCCCCTCGCCAAGTGTTGGCGTGACTTACAATGGGGGACAGACCTGTGCACCAGATATAATAAGTTTTTCTCTTTTTTGGTCTAGCTTTTTCTGGAAGATGTGAAAGGAAAGGGGAGGGGAGATCATAGGATGTGTTTAAATTAACAGGAGCTATTTGGCTCCTTACACGAAGGACACGTCCGAAAACAGGCACATCAGAGTAACAGGGGAGGCAATTTGACAAGAGAGAAGCACTTAAAATAATGGGACTGCTTCATAGTGAACAACGAGGTCAGGGTTATGAAGAAGTCTGAAGCAGGTCAGAGCTCCTCATTTCAAACTAATGAACCCCTTGATGGCAGGAGCTGGAGCTTCTTGACGAAGGGGATGGACCATTTGCAGCAAAGTGGTGATGTCAGTGTCGGTAGCGGCACCGAGAGGTTAAAGACAGTAATTTAATTCACTTGGACAACTGTCACCTTTCTGGTCAGGAAGGTCTGCAGAAATTCCTCTTCTGAGTTCAAGTTCACCACTTTATTTTCAAAATAAGAAAGGCCAAACAGAGTTCAGTTTTACATGCTCCCGTAGAAGTTCACCTTTTATTCACCAGAAACATCTTCTTTCATGTCTCATAAATATTAAACTAATATAAATGTAACCTCTGTGATCTCAAGGCTGATCATGAGAGAGTGAATTTAGGAACTAAAATTTCTGAGTTGCAGTCTCTTTCTCTGCTGTTGGCATCCTCTGCTAGAGGCTGAATGACAGCACCAGTGGTTTGCTCACATTCAGAAACAACACCCCCCTTGATTCCCATCTCATCTCCCCCGACTCCCCAGTTGTAGCAACTCAACAGCCATGAATATCCCAGCCTGACCTGTGAGCTTTGAAAACAATGTTAAAAGCCCGCATATCTCCAACAGCCCATCTGCAAAAGCTGTGCCCCATATAGTGCCAGGGTATCACTGGTTTCTGCTTCGCTGTGGCTACACCATCGCTGCGTTGTCCTGCCTCAGTAATTTGTTGGCGTGCTGCTGAAAAGCAGCGTAGTCTAGAAGTCACCGATAACAGAAATGTCCAAGTGATTTTGCGCTACAACTTTTGAGATTAAAAACTTGGCCAGGAAAACACTGAAGTCATAAGTCTATTTGCCTCACCTACTTACTGTGCGCTTATCTGGAACAGCTTGTGAAATCCTTTGGAACTGTAGTGTGTTTAGCAGATAGGGGCCAAGGCACTCTGTGAGCTCATGAAAAACAAACTTTAATTCACCGTCTTGATATCATGGGAGAGCTATACTCTCATGTAAGGCTTTCCTAAATTTATATGGTGAAATACAATTCAGTCCCATATTTAAAGGGGGAAAAAAGAAGTGGACAGAAAAAGAAAACCTCTTAGGAAAGCTTTGAAGCTGGTGACCAACATTTAAAAGTTTCCCTGATCACCCTAATTTCTCCTACGGGTCTCTGAGAGAAGCTCTCATGCAAACAAAAAGATATATCATTCCCTTTGAATCTCAAAGAACCAAATTTTTCCAGATACTGAATGCCCTGAGCTCCTGCTATTTCTGTCTGCCATCATAGGGCACCTAGGAAACAGTAATGTGCTTCTGCGTGCTTCTGCCACCAAGCATGCCACACCATTCCAGCTAGAAAAGCTGTGCTAGCTGTAAGGCTATTCTTACTCCTCCTGCTCCCTTCTGCCTTGCCTCTCTTACGGAGCACCTTCCTCTGCCTTATCTCCTACCTGCTATTGACAGATACAGGGCACAGACCTTGCTTCCTGCTTCAGATTTCAAACATGATGCTCATCTTGTACCCAGAGAAGACCACAAAGACAACTGAGCAGAGGAGCAGAGTGATAGAAAGTGAAATTAGAGATAAAAAAAAGATTAAAAGGCCATTCTGTAAATTTGCAGCCACAAAAGAGGCCTGGTAGGGGTTGATGATATCCTTCACTGGAGATGGTGCTTGGGGCGCTACTAACGCTCTCATGCCAGTGATGACAGGTGTAGAAAACCAGACTGTGACTGGAGCACAAAGTGGCTTTGCAGAGGGAAGCTCTGTCCTCTGGCCAAGCAGCTGGACCTCACTGGTGAGCAGAGACCTGGCGCTGTAGCTGTGACTCATCGAGGATGTGCCTGGTGAAACTTGTTATCTGCTCTCGGAGGAGGTAAGTGAGGTTGAGTATCTCTCTGAAGCAGGCTGGCCTGCTGGGGCTGGCATGGAAATGGGCTCAAAGGGAAAAGCTGGTGTCCCAGAGAAGGCGTAGGTGGATATTTTGCCACATGAGTCAGAGGTGACCTGATCTTTGCACAGAGGGTTACCTTGAAGTTTATGCAGAGTACCTATGCTATCCAAAGCAGATTAGAGCCTCTCCCTGGGCTCTCTTGACAAGCCTTTCAGTCTGCCTGGATGAGCATCGTATTAGGAAGCTGACGCTGCTGGAGGGTCTATTTTTCTGATGAGGCAGGAGATGAAGTCCTGACTGCCTGTTGTTATTCAAGAGCTGATGGCACTTTCTGTGCAGAGAAAGCCAATGACTCTTGCCCTGTGCGAATGCATTATGTTCCACTTCAGTTTCCATGGCATTTTGCTGTTCTTGGCCCAAATAATTGTTCAGTTCTTGTGAGGGCCATGGTACTGAATAGCAAACTGCTTCAGCCCAGACTTAGCAATATGGCAGGACCTGTGATGAAACTGAACTTATTGCTGATTTAACAGAATACGTGTGTGTGTAAGGAGACATCGTGGCTGTGGTTTGTATTCACAGGCTCACAGTACACTGAGTAAAGCTCCATCAGGCTAGACCCAGAAAGGTATTGATGTGTCTAAATGTCAGAGGTTGCAACACACAATGCTGAGATGAGCAATCCAGGACCTGGAGCCCTGCATTAGACACCTGTGGGCAAAGGAAGCCTCAAGCCTCTGAGGAGGGCTCCTGTGCCACCATGCCTAGCAGATGGCCTATGCTGACCAAAAGGATAGCTGACCCTAGGGGTGTGCTTGTGGGGCAGTTGGGTGGCATCTTCATTCCTCAGGAGTGGTGGTGTTAAAAGGTCAGAAGGGCTTTTCCTTAAAAAAAAAAAAAAATGAGCAGAGGTGCAGTGGGTGATGGCTAGAGCTGTTTCCCTAAGAAGTAAGAAGGCAAGGTTTCATTCCCTCATTTGTCTGGAAGGGTCCAAATCTACACAAATTAGGAGGTGTGGAGTGGAGGTGAGAGGTGGCACGTGTGGGTCTACCTCCCTCTCAGATGAGGTTTCCTACCTTCTAGGGCAGTGATGGGGGAAGAGGGGCTCTGGCCACTGGCTGTTGTAAGAGACGTTCCCATTCTCTTCTCATGACTTGGGTTGAAGAGAGAGTGATGTTTGAACATGCAACATGAGTTAAGCATGTTCTGAAACTAGCTCTCAGATCAGCTATCTTGTGGATCACAGCTGAAGGTCTGGCTTCCGCCTAGGGAGTGTAGCTGGGCATAGACCAGGTATTAAGCTCAAGGAAGGAGTATTTGCAAAAAAATCAACTGTTGCCATCTGAGACATTCAAATGAGGAAGAAATCAAACCTCAGAAGTCAGCAGTCTGGGTGCCTTCTGGCCAGATGAGGATTTTTCTAATGGCAGTTTTAGATGTGGGGTTGTACAGAGAACTGGTGCTTAACCAGGCCTTCAGAATAATCTTGATACGGCAGGAAGTTTTCTTGTGTCTTTTAAAGCATTCACCTCTTCTTTGTCATAGAAAGTGATATTTGATGGACATGACAATCTGCGTGATCCTTTCGATCAAAGCATCATGTATTATGTTTAATGAAGCCTGTGACTCAAGGTTGTATAAAGTATGCTTGGATTCTGCATTACAAGATCCAGTAATAGAGGAATTAGCTTACTGTGTACTCAGAAGAAAAGCTTTGCTCTGGGACAATTTACAGAGGTTCCAGAAGAGGATTGGCTAGAATTTTGCTCTGAAACAAGGCTGCTGCTTGTATAGCAATTTTTATTGGCAAATCCATCCCCAAATGTGTTGTTTTATCATTATTTTCCTATTATTCACACTGAAAATATGTCACCATAAAAATATTACTTGTTCTAGTATATAACGCGGTTACTAAGGTTACTAGATGAGATCTGTTTGGAATGATTTACAGCTCCTAAATACACTTTCCTCCCCCAACAAGCTGACTGAGAAGAATCTACCCTAATAAATTAACCATGGTAAATGCAGACTGACCTACAAATTAAGAAATGCAAGGTTAAATACAAACATCGATCAAAGGCAAGAACTATAAATAGATAATGAACTGAAGAAACAAAGCCTGCAAAGCAAAAGGCTCCTGGAGTTTTCACATTTGCTGGCAAATGCTACTTAAGTACTCTGCTCACCAAAAGAGAAGGATACTGCCTGCTGCATTCAGAGCAAATGTTGCTGTGTGGCAAGAAGCCTTGTCACTTCTATCTAGAATAAGTTAAGGAAAAAAAACAAACCATCCTCCGCAATGCTTTGCAGGGAAGCTTGGCACAGCTCCTCCAGAGCCAGGGCTGTGACCTGACACACAGTGTCACTGCCCTCCCACAGATGAGAAATTGCTGCTTTGATTGCACATTTTCTATTATTTGCTTCCTACAGACCACAACTGCTCTGTGCTGTGGTGAAAAGAATACTGTGTCCCCAAACTGTCCCAAACTGATGTTTTGGGACTTACTGGCCGTCAGGTCTGGGCTTCCTCCCGCTCCCTTTGGGAGTAGCTCTTTTTAACCAATTACTGTTTTGCACCGTTTTCCACTTCTTTTGGCTTTGTGCTGTTGGTGAGGTCTGAAACTGTATTTTGCAAAGGGCCACCTTCCTATCCTTCAGCTTGCAAGTGGAACTGAAATCTGTGAAAGTGGGTGCAGTCATTAGCACTGAAACATAAATTATACTGGCAAACAAGCAGATCCCTGTGTGTCATCACAGGTCCGTTGCCTTCAGGGCAGTCACATTGACACATACAACTCGTGTGAATGGGGCACTTTCGGGCATGAATTTTGTTTTTGCAAAGTTGGCATCCCTGTTGTGAGAGGCAGGCCCTAAAGCTCTCACCTGAAGTGTGATCCTTCTATGGAGCCTTCTAATCTGCCATCAAGGGTTTTGAGAACACTCTGCTTCATGGGAAACATGATTCCCAGTGGAAGTCTCTGAGCCTGCATGGTTGTAAATAATGGATAGATAGGCAGATGCCCTTAGAGATGCAGGACAGCCCCTAGGGAGGTGAGGAGCCTAGGAAATGTTTCTGCTAATTAAAATGCCATTTTCATGTAGCCACCTCTGGCAACAGGGAATATTGTATGTAGCACTGGAAGGCATATAGGAGCAGATTTAGAACTGGAATGGCACTACTCAGAAGAAAGCATTGTCTTTCATAACCACAAAGGAATAAAAACAAGATGGAAATGATGTGGTTTAATTAGGCCACCTGTGTAATAACCCAACTAGGAGTGCCACTTGGAAGCATGTTATAGAGAAGAATCTTTTTTTTCCCTTGAGCCTCTTGTCTTTGCAAGACTGTGTCAGCTTTCTCTCTGCCAGGGCCCTGAGGATATAGGAACAGCATGGTTGAGATTGGAAGAGGCCCCTGGAGATCATCTAGTCCACCCTCTCTCTGCTCAAAGCAGCATCTGCTACAGCAGGTTGCTCAGGACCAGGACTGTTAGCAGGTTGCTCAAGACGGCACTCTAGGTTTGTCTCAGGAATGCTAAGGATAGGGGAAGGATCACTGCCCTTGACCTGATGTCAGTGCTCTTTCTAATGCAGTTCAGGATGCTGTTGGCTGCCTTTGCTGTGAGGGTGCATTGCTGACTCATGGTCAGTTTGTTTTCCACAAAGACCCCGAAGTCCTCCTTTGCAGAGCTGCTTACCGGTTGGTTGGACTACAGTCTATGTTGGTGCATGGCATTATTCCTCCTCGGGTGCAGGACTTTGCATTTGCCTTCGTTGAAATTCGTGAGATTGCTGTCAGCCCACTTCTCCAGCCTGCCAAGATCTTTCTGAATGGCAGCACATCCATCTGGTGTATTAGCTGCTTCTCCCAATTTTGTGTTATCTACAAATTTTCTGAGGGTGTATTCAGTCTAGTCATCCAGGTCATTAATGTAGATGTTAAAACAGCATTGGCCCTGCTGTCAATATGTGGAGTACTCTACTAGTGACTGGCTTCCAGTTGGACTTTGTGCTGATGATCACAACCTGTTATGCAAATCAACCAGTTTTCAGTCCATCTCACTATCCACTTATCCAGCCTATATTTAATCAATGTATCAATGAGGCTGTTACAGGAGACAACAGCAAAAGCTTTGCTAAAGACGAGATGAACACCGTACAGTCCTCAAGACCTGTCAGTGTGCCTTTCATAAATCCATCCTGACTACTTCAGATCACCTCCTTGTCCTTCAGGCTTTTCAACATGATTCCCAGAGGAAATCACCTTCCCAGGGATTATAAGTGAGGCTGACTAGCCTGTAGTTTCCCAGAGTTCCTTGTCTTCTTGACCTTCCTGAAGATAAGAGTGGCATTTACTGTCTTTCAGTCCTCAGGAACCCCTCCTGGTCACCATGACCTTTCAGAGGTAATCAAGAGTGGCCTCACAATGACATGAGCAAGGTCCCTCAGCACTCATGGGTGCAACCTGTCAAGTCCCAAAGATTTATCTATGTTTGATTATTTTTATGGTCCCTAACCTGGTCTTCCTCCAGAAAGGGTAAGTCTTCCTCACTCCAGACTTTCCCACCGGTATTCAGGGGCCTAGGTTTCCTGAAGGCAAATCTTACTAGTAGAGACCAACATGAAGAAGACATTGAGTATCTTTAGCTTTTCCACATCCTTTGTCACCAGGACCTGCCTCATTCAGCAGTGGATGCTACATTTTCCCTAGTCTTCCTCTCAGGGTTGGATGAGCCTCAGGAGTCTCTCTAGGACATCCTGGATCTGAGCCCCCATCAAGCAGCAAAACTCCCCAGACAGCAAGTCAGGTAGGCACATGGGGAACCCCATCACTTGCAGCAGGAAGCCTTCCATTGCTATGACTCCAATGGAACTTAATGACCCCAGCCAGTCTCACCAGGGACTCTTACCCTCATCATCTGTTTGTGGGCCCAGAAGCCCTATTTAAGCTCATGCCCAGGAACCATGTCCTAGCCTAACTATGACATGTGCCTGTGCCCAGCCCTGTCCTTTGCTACCCTGACCGAGCTTCCTGAATGGACTCTGGACCTTTTGTTGTAGGTAATGTTGCCTCCAGTCTTGCCTTCTGGATGAGCCTTGGCCCTGCATTATGGATAGGTTGTAGGTAGCTTTGTCCCTGGTCCTGCTTCTGACCCTGTATCCTGCTTCCAGAATGAGCCCTGGAGCTGGTTTACACCATCACCTCTCTGACTGTCACCAGCTGATAGGAGAAATGTTACCTGCCTACTCTACTAGCGGACAATGTGACTGCACCCTATTGTGTCGAGGGCACTGACTGTGCTTGGGTGACCCTTGGGTCCCAGCTTGTCCCTCCTTAATGGCACAGCCCTGCTCTTGCTTCTTGCTGGCAGCCTCAGCTAACCCTCTAGTTCCCTTCACCCAGTTTCCTTTTTCTCCTTCATGAGGTTTCTGGAGAGGTCCCTCTGCACACATGTGTGTGTTCTGGGGAGATTATTCTCCCACCCTTGTATGTATGTAAACATAGTATAACAAACTGCACACCGGATTATAGGAGACTTCGGGTCTCACATGGGCTTTCCCTAGATGTTCCTTTCAATTCCTGGCAATTAAATGTACTTTTGGAAGAAGAGTTTTTGCCCTAGATATTTGCCACAAGGTGTTGCTGCTAGTTAATTCTGTTTCTCCTCCACCCAACCTCCCTAGATGAGGTCTTAGAGACTTAATTTCCTCACTGTTATCAACTAAAGGCACATCTGCTTTCTGATTCACTTAAGATGATTTTTAAATCAAGCTGGTGCCTCACATGATTCTTTCTAATTGGTATACTCTGACTTATCACCTTGGAGAAATCCTAGCCATGCCCTAAATCCTGATGATTAAGTCAGCCTTTAATAATATCCCAAATCACTTCTATGCAGGTGTACAATAGTAATTTTATGAGGCAGTTTCTTGGCTGCAGGAAGGTGCAGGAGAGGTGAGCCTGTCTCAGAGCATATCGCTCTTTTTAATGCTGACCAAGAACCATCTTGTCACCGAGGCATTGCTGTATGGCACCAAGGGGTCTGCCTTTCTATCCACCTCTTGCCAGCTGCTAAAATATCTTCTTTCTTATCACTCCATTCTGGCCAATTTAGCGACCTTCCTCAGGAAACCAGCTGTCTGGTTGTGCACTGAGCACGCCACATCATGCTTGCATACCCAGGCACAGCTCCCTTGACTCATTCACATCATCTTGGAGTCGTACGTGGAAAATCACTGAACCTGCTGTTCAGGTTGGTGGATGGTGGCATCTTGTCTCTCCTTGATTTGACATTGTTCTGGATGACAGTACTGAAAAGGAAGGGGTTTCCCTTTCATCAGGGGAATACAGTGAGCTCTTTCTTGCATGTTGCCACAGTGGAGTTAATCTTTGAGATGATGCTCTGTCCTGTGAGGAGAGGCTGGTGCCCAAACCAGGCACATGAAACATTGTCTCAGTGTGGCTCTATCCATCCAATGCTTATATTTCTTGTGATCCATCATCCCAGTGTGGAGCTTTCTATCAGCTGGGAGAGGGGGGAGAGGAAAGAGATCAAGGGACAGGTGAAGACTATCTTACTACCCTTTTGTCTTCCCTCTTGTGAATCTATGGGATTCTAAGGGAATGTAAATCCCTTCTTCCTGAACCCAACGCAGAAACTGGGGTGCTACCTGCCACATCCAACAGGTCAAGTTGTTCTACACTGGGACATCTCTTCTTGAGACATAGCTGGAAGGAGCACAAAGAAACAATAGTACGCTGTGACCCAGCAGGGGAAGGAGAAGTCCCAGAATACTGGGAGCCTAAATGTTGTCAAGTGTTCCTCTTCTTCTAATCCCTGTCCTGAAATGGTGGTTCTGCTGGAGCAAATTGAAGAACACACATGGTAAATGCTCACTCACACACAGAGACAGCTGAGCTGGGTAATGGCTGTTGGGATGTGCTAGCTGCTGACTTGCTGCTGAGGTAAAGCTGGAGGAAGTGGTAACAGATAAGAGGAAGCAGTGCTTTCAGATCAGGCAATTTAGATGCTGCTGTGGTGCCCATTCAGAGGCTTTACTTTCTGTTAATGCGACATGTTCTGAATGGGCTAAATCCTTCTCCTAATCCACTCCCAAACCCTCATAAATTTACAACAGCTGATAGGCATCTTTTGTTTTAATGACTTTGGTCCTTGGATGACAACTTCTTTGCCCACATGCCCTTTGGATTTAATCTACAGTAACCAGCAGTGTTGCTTGTCTGCATATTAGTCAGCTTTTATGTGTTTTAACTAAAGAATAGCACAGCTGAGTTCACATATTTGTAAAGTGATTTATGAAATTGCAGAAAGATTTGTTCAGATAACCTTAATGGATTTTATTAACACAGCACTTGTAATTAAGTGCTTTGACAGAAAGAAGAGACAAGTCCTTCAGGCATCTTCAACCTAATTTATCTTGGGTCATAGGACAGAGTGCAGCAACCTATATACTCTGCTCAGGCCTCACCTTGAAGAGGGAAATGAAAGCATGGTTGGGCAGGTGTGTAACCCTTGGAAACCCAAGATTTCAGTGTGGCTATGCTGGCAATGGCCTACTCATCAGCCCAGATCTAGGTAACGGGTCAGTCAAGGAACACCTGGTTACTCCCACCTCTCTGTTTTCCTCAAATCTCTGCAACTTTTTGGTTAGAAACTTGGAAGACAGTTAAAACTTAGATTTTTTTTTTTTTTTCATTGCAGAGTTGGCATTTCCTAGTCAACAACTATTCATCAGCAAAGAGAAGGTCACATCCATCTGATGTTACTGCCTTGCATCAGAACAGCAGTGCCCAATCTCAGTTCTCATTAAGGGCAAGGTCAGCACAACAACGTGCTTTGCTGTCAGGAGTCCTGGATTGGTTTTCCTTCCCCATCTGGTTGCTTTCTCCTAGCTCATCATGGCACAAGCACAATCATAACATCTAGACCTCTGATAAAAACGTTTCAAAATGAGCAGGGGTGGAGGTCTCCACCTCTGCTATCAGAGTGAGTCTCACCTGGGATTACAAGTGAAAGCTTTGCAATGCTATAGGTTTAACAAACACAAAAGTGAGGTGATGTTTATAGCACAAATTATCTGGGGCAACCAGATAGAGAGTCAGGTTTGGGACCTGACCAGACGTGGCGTGATGACTACAGGAATGTTCCATATAAAAACCAAACCCTCTTAGCTGAATGATCAGAGAGCACTTGCCTTTTGTAATCTATAAAAGCAGGTTTATACACAGGGAAAACCTCTACAAAGTATAAACAAGATCAAAATGCAACTTCATTACTGGTTACCTTGGTAAGTGCTGTGCAGCACACAGCTCCTCAGGAGAGAGCACACAGCTCCTCAGGAGAGAGTTTCTGAGGAGAAGAAATGATGCAGCCAAAATATTATCTTCTAGGCTTATAGCCCATGGCTGCCATTCAGTCAGTGGATAAATTCTTCTTCAGGATGGTTTCCTTTGCCAAAGGGAGCACAATGCTGTCGTCTGTGATATGCAATTTCAAAAATTCAGGTTTCTGTTTGTTGGCTCAAGCTGTGGTTGAGCTTTTGTCTCTTCACTTGGGTTATGGTATTGTAGTTTGGTAAGTACAGTTGCTGGCTTATGGGTGCAAATCAGGTGCCAGAGGAGAGTCAAATTTGATTTGATGCTGTAATTAATTCTGTATGAATAAAAATGCTTGCAGGAATATGACATCATATTCCATCTGCAAGCAGGGATGTTAGGTTCCAGCAAGGCTAAAAATACATCATATTTACTCAAATGTAAATCAGTGGATTAATTTTCAAGCATATTTGTGAACAGTCGGAAGTCTCTGCCTATCACAGAGAAAAGATACAGCCTGCAACTGAATGCCTAAGTCCTGCTGAATTCCTTCAAGCCCTGTCAAACAGCATCAAAGAAGGAAATTGGCAACCATTATTTGTTAGGTTTTTTGTGTCCTGCCTCCAAATAATGCAGTAGTTGTTTTACCAGTGAGCCTACAGGAACCCAGTAGGAACTGCATTCTCATGATGTGGTGAAGGACCAAGGCACGAGGGTGCAGCAGCCTTGAAAAATGAGAAGCACTGAATGGGCATGTCATGGCAAGAGCAGTGGTTTGAAGAGACAGGACAACACAGAAGGAGGAAAAAGAAAGCCTAGAAGTGACATATATGCAAATTCTATCTTTTTACTCATAAACTGGTCTATGTTGGACAAGTGAAAAGGGTTTGCTGTATCAACCTTACGCAAACTTTAGGCAAGTTGTCTTTTTAAGAACAATGTATGACTAAAAAGGGGGAAATTCATTATGTTCTTGTTCATAGGGAGGTTGTGGGATGCTGTATCTTTAGTTGCTCTTCCGATCATAAGCCAAAACCTAAGGACTGCATATCCTTTACATGTATATTGTCACCATTGGGTCTGCTCTGCTGTTGACTATGCTTCACTCCACCCGACTGATTTAAAGCTGATATGGAGAAAGGCTCAGAGAGTTTCCTTGTAGACATGCTCCAAGCCCTGAGTTTCCATCCCCAGTGAAACATGGCTTGTTCACAGGCTTGAAATAAGGACAATACCAATAAGAGTCTCCTTTCTGTTGCAGCCCTCAGCCCTCTGATCCTCAAACAAGGTGGGCCACCCTGCTGAGTCTGGAAGGAGCAAATTGATACAGCTGTGATATGTGTCATCCTCCAAGGATGACGATCATGGTACTGCCACTGTACTCTTCATGAAGTTCTTTAAAGTCTAAATGTTCAGTGTAGATAAATAAAATAAATAGTAACAGTGGTTTTCTCGGTCACCCACTGTGTGGAGAATTGCTTGTGATAGTATCCCATCACTTCATCCCTCAGCTTCACCATGCTTTTTAAGGTAACTTTGTTTTTAAAAAGCTAAAAATAGTTTTCCTTTAATCTATTTTTTTTGTCAACGGTGTAATGTAATCCACGAGTGACTGTATCAGCTTTGACATGAAAAATTCATGGCTGCAATGCCTTCCTCAAGAAAGAGGATAATGTAGACATTTATCATTGTAAAGGGACTAATATACTAATGGTTTTGATTTAAAACTGTGATATTTCAAGCACCTCACGTGAAAACAGAAGAGAACTGGTGTAGGAAGGAAGCTGCTCAGCATCAAGAATTGGATACTTTGCTGGAATAACTCCTTTGACTTCAGTGACATCAGTGCTAACAACAGCTAAAATTTAGGCATGTGCAACCTAATTATTTTTTCCTGGGTGACTAGGACTTACTGACATTCTTATGATTTAGGGAGAGATAACAGAAGGAAAAAAAAAGGGCTTTGTTCAGCCATTGTGTGAAAGATGTGCTAATAATTCATGTTTATTTACTCACCAGCTGTGCACAGACTCTATTGCCTTTTCAACTCAAAAGGTGGAGTCATTAAACATCACTTTGCAACATTTTTTCATTTGCACACCATTGTTTTAATTTGTCTCACCTGTAGCTGTTATGTGCCATTTTCGTTGCTTTGCCACTTCTCTGCATCCCTTTTCTCCTGTGGATTTTGTCCCTGCTCCTGAAGTGCTCCTCATAAAACTGGAAATTCAGCACGGGCTGATACAGATTGCCTGTTCAACTTGATTTCCTCTATAATTTCTTGCCCATTTTCCCTCAGTATCTCATGATAAGGACACCAGCTGTAAGACAAAGGCATGGTAGCTTGTTTTCTCCTACCCCAATCCTGTCCCCATACCCCTGACCTCCTCTGTGGAGCAGACCTTCTCCCCCACCACTATTTTGATGCTCCCTTTTAGGCTGTCTCTTGCTCCTTGCAGGGTGCTGGCACCTGGGCTAGTTCTGCTCCGCTGTGATAGAACATAGCATGATCTAACACCTGGTGACACCAGTCTCCTCTAACTGTGGATCACGGCACTTGATCTGCTTTCAAGGAGTGCAGTTCCCTGCCTCCTCTCCCCATCTGCCCTTGTCTTTCTGGAAGGCTGTTGGCATTGTGTCCTTCCCACTGCAGGTGTTGCAGCACATGACACCTTCCCTCTTTGCAAGCGAGGTTTTGAGCTCAAAACCGCCGTGTTTTGTGTGCTGCTGCAACTCACTGCTGGCAAAGCCCAGCCAGTCATCCATTGCCAGTGAGCCAAGTCAGAGAGCACCAACATGTATTAAGTTGCTTAATACTTAATTAATTAACTTAATACTTGCTGAATTAAGTTTATTCCTCTTGTTGGTTCTTCAGCTGTTAGCAAAATGAGGTATAATGAGCACGTCTCAGTGACTGGAGCCAGGATCCCCTTTTCTTGTAATCTCACCTCTGCTAAGAAGCATCTTTGGTTAAGACCAGATTTTACCCTACTGAGGAAGGGACTGTAAAGAACAGCACACTGGTGACTTTCCTTGAAGTGACCTTGTGCAAGGGCCATGTAGAAGATCAGTATAGATGCACAATTACTGGGGTTGTTAGTGCCCAGCAGAGAGGCTCAGGTTTCTCAGAGGCATGCTCTTTTTTATGATAGGAGAGTTGTGTTTGGCACTCAGACAGTGTGGGGGTTTTTTCAGGAAAATTGTGTAAAAATGCACTGTGAAGTGCTTCTACTCTGCACAGAGCTGAATGTCTTCCTTTCACTAGGATGAACCTGGTAACCCCTCCTAGTCAGAGGGCGGTAATGTAAGTCTGTAGTGAGAGCAGAATAGCAGTGGTGTTTTATTTTAGTCAGAGGACTCTACAAGATACTGCCAGTGCATGGACATACCTCCAACCTGCCTTATCCTGACTGAAAGCTGCCACCTTTGCTCTTGGGGGTCACACTCCTGGAGCTTGTACCCTGCCCCATGTCTTTCTGCTCCCTGCATCCTTTTTCTTGTTGAACAGGAGAAATACATTCTGTCCAGGCACCTTGTCTCTGTGTCCTGTCTTACCTCTCTCTTCCTAGAACAGCTTCAGATCTTCCCATGCTCTCCTCCTCTTCTGTGCCATTTATCCACATCTGTTGATACTCATATGTGTGCCTGCTCCATCGTTCCTCTATATGTTTTAATTAGGATGTCCGGCACAGCTTTAGTTCCTTTAATTCAATCACCTTTTATCTTGCTCTTCATTCCTCTTTCTCAGAACCTAATTTCTTGCTGTATTAAGTTCATTCCTCTTGTTGGTTCTTCAGCTGGTAATGAAATGAGGTATAATGAGCATCTATCAAGATCCATTTTCCATTTACCCATGAAACAGTTATGATCACTTTTTATTAAAATACAGACGGTCCTGAATGGAGGTGAGGAATAATTAAAATGAAAGAAAACTCACCTCAGGGCTTGTTTAAAATTTCTTCTGAATCCAAATCCATATTTCCATAATTTTATCCCATGTCTACATTCTGTGCTTTTTTATAATTCACAAATCTCTTCGGTATTAGGAATTCATAAACCGTTTGTCTTAAGTTACCTGTAGTGCTAGGATAAAGCTGAATTATATAAGTCTCAATTTACCTCCCTAGAACTGAAAGATTAGTCATCTGTAAGCAGTCAATTGTGCTGATTACAATGATCACTAAACCAGCTGCATCCTCATCTTACTTGCACGGTTTTAGAACTGGAAATGATTTCATCAGCTTCATTTCTGTTGCATGCTCTTGTTCTCTGTCTCTCTCCCTTTTTTCCTTCTAATTCACATTTATTTTGAACTGAAAATGAAGCATCATAGATTATCTATCAAATACAGCTACTAAACATAAGGTACAGCCCTTAGAGAAACAACAGCCTGACTGAACACAGAACCTTTCTCCTCTACACTATTGTACCCAAACCACAGAGATTCATTATAACTGCTTGATTGATAGATTTCTATCATGCTCCTTGTGCTCTTTTTTCTTCTGATTATTTTCCCCACCTGAGATGTAACACAATCCATCCAGTGCATCCAAGGCAGATCATCATCTTTTAAGGATGACTTCTCTACCACACTTAGTGACAGGTGAAGTCATTTCCTTGCAGCTATGCATCTGAGAGGCAAAGGGACAAGAGGGATTGGACCAAGCGCTCCAAACTGCAGAGATTTCTCTTCATGTCAGACATTGTAAGTATGTGGTACATTTACTGACTGCCAATGTTAGTGCCAGCATTGATCCTCTTTGGAAATTCCATATTAATTTGCCTTTGAAAGTTGTAACAGGGAGCTGGACGCTGTTTCTGAAAGGGCAAGGTTTCTTCATCTGTATAGTCTGCCTTGTAGTGTCCATGTAATACTATCACAAATTTCCCTACCCTAAAGTCTGAACAGGAAGGAGCTAGATATATTTAGTGTTCAACTCCTCTTTTCTTCTTTTGCTCTCAATTTTCAGACCAAAAATATATATTTTCCCTTATTTAAACTGCAGCTGCAAGTCCATATCAGATCACTGGAACCAAGGAATCCATGATTCTAGTATTCCCATTGTCCTGCTTGCTTCTGGCTCTCAAAGCTGCTGAGCATGAATGACGCTGAGCTGTCCAGGTTCGCAGGTAGGCTTCGCCTCTGGCTTTCTTCACTGAGACTCTGCAAACTCTCTTTGCTTGAAGATCTGTGCCATAAGGAGTCTGATCTCTGTTATCTGTTCAAAGTGAAACACTTCTTTTTCTCTCCTATGTAGCTTTATGTAGAATAGTTCCTCAAAAAATACATTCCTCTCTAAGCATTTTTTCCCTAAATTATACTTAATTACTAATTGATTGTTCCCTAAAAAATTAGCTAACTGTGATGACAAGAACCTAATACTGGCTAATAGGGAGCGTGTCCCTGTGCTGCCGAACACTGGCAATTGTGGCACTTTTTCTGTGTCTGTAAGTTCATGGAGTTTATCTCTCTTTTCCCAGTGGACGGAGGTTCATCTGGCTGACTATACGTGTGAGATGGTTTGTGTATTCACTGGGCAAGTAATACCTGAGCTGATAGGTTTGGGTGCTGCAACTCGTTCCCAAAGACTCTGACTATGGTAGGCTGTGGAGCAATCTTTGTCAGGCAAGGGAGAGGAGAAAGACTTGGGAGCTCTTAAAGCTGAAGGACTGGAGGTCTGAGCTTTGCCTCGATATTGGCGGCACAGATCTGTCCAGTCCTGGACATGAAGTGTGAGTCTCACTCAACTCCCACAGTACATGAAGCACAAGAGAGGTTGGCCACACAGACAGAGGACAGAGGGTTGCTCAAAAGCTTGCCACAGGAGCCATGCTGCCCTTTTGTCTGCTCCAGCATGTGGGTGAGACATCTGCAGGCAGCTGGGCTGTGCCTGTGTCAAATGTTACTGTACAGTATCGACAGCTTGTGGCACCTTCTCCTGTGGGTGGGCTGCGGGGACCAGCACTGCAGCAGGCTGGGCAGGCAGCCCTGGACTCTGTCCTTCAGGAGAAGGAGAGGTTTCCAATAACTGGCTGATGGAGCTGATATCTGTCCCGGCAACCCTCTGTAGCCATCCCCTGCACAGTGCAAGGGAGGGAAGAGTGAAGGGGAGGGAGGTACTGACTGTGCTGTTGGAGAATGTAATTTCTCTGTTGCTGGGGAATGCAATTTCCTGGTTCTTTCTCTACTCATCAGGCACAGATTATTTCTGCCTTCAGCTTTAATGAATAAATTATGTCAAGAGACAGCAGTGGCAAACCCAATCTCGCATCGTCACCTTGCAGGTGTGGCCAAAACCAGCTATACTGCCATGCTAGGATTTAAGTAAGTAAAGTCCTTTCAGAACGAATGCAGTGTGACTGAGCAGCAACTTCACCATTTAAAGTGAAAATCAACTCTTACAAATAGTGAGGTAGATCATTAAACATCTTGTTGCATGAGCCAGCATCACTTTTCTAAAAAAAGGTGTTGGAATGTTCAGCCAAATGAGCAATTCAGTTGGCTTAACTTTCCTGACCGCTTTCTAATTTGGTTTTAATGAAGATATAATTAAGAGGTAATGTCAGTAGAGCAGAACATTGTCACAAGATAATGGTTTCCTGCTGCTGCATAAATGGTAAATGCAGTAAATACAGAAGGAAAGCAGGAATGTTTCTTTTCAAAGCAGGAGGCATTGATCCTGGGACACTCTTTGTTTTGATACCTTTATTTCAGTCTTGTCAGAAGAGTGAGGGGCGGCAGATTCAATCCATTTTGGCCTGCTCCTGCTTCACAGGAGTGGGAGGAAAACTCTCGAGCTGGCTCTGCTGCAGTGGGAACGCACTGCTGCTAATGGTGGCTCATGGGTTAGACTCACAATTGCTCACTTGAGCCTGATTGTCCGATGGCATTCGTGCTGCCATAGGGAATGCAGCAATTGAGAGCCTCAGTCCATCGGCACTACAGAATAACTTAGCCATGATGGTACTGTTTATGAAAGCAAATCTCCTTTCAGAAACCAACCTTTTTAATTTTGACTGGCGGGAGCTTATGATGTTCATGTTTTCTGGTGAGTAACTTCTGCCTCCCAGCATTGCAATAGCAGAAATAAGGATTTTATGTTCCAGCCTATATCACTCACCCCCATTGCAATTCAGGCTGCAAAATTATTTCTATTCTGAACTTCAGTTCATATTTTTCTTTTAAGTTTTGCAAAACTTCTTTGGGGAGAAATTCTCTTCCCAGGCATTTAAGCCAAGTAATAGCTTTAACCATTTTTTGTATTATGAAGGCTGACAAGATATACTGTTTCCTAAAGCTAAGTTTTTCAAGCAGAAAACTGCCTGAAATAACTGCAGATGAGACTTATGCTAAAATATGGATAAGTCTTGGAAGGTAAAACTCCCTGTGAAATTAGTACTTGCTGAAGAGAACTGCTTTTTTTCTGTCTGAAGTATTTGGTGTTTTGAATTAGCAAACTAATGACAATTTAGAGCACACAGAGTAAATCTCAAATCTTCCAGGATGCCCAAGGAATAATACCTCTTATATAGCGCTCTTCATCAATAGCTCACAAAGCATTTTATGGTGACCAGAATAAGGGTTAGCCAGACACAGGTTCATTTAAAAAAATCCAAGGTTTTTCCATTCTGAAGTAGAAGCAAATCCAGCTTTTCAAAAATGCTAATAAATAACAAGAGTCCATCAGCACACCACATTAAACACATCCAAGCTGAGGAGAATTGACCTTCAAGGCCAGAAGAGGCCTTGCTTTTAAACCTGTCCTAACTACTGTGTTGCTTGCAGTCATTTTGCTCTTGCTTGGTTCACGCTGATGGGAACCAGACAGGCTCTGTGGGTTTGTGGCTTAGCAGTTGGCTGGAAGATGGAAGCTGAACTTCTGAATCCCTCTTTTGGCTCATGCAGGTTTGATCTGGATCTGTTGTCTTCTGCTGCCCTTTCATCCATCCCACTGACATTGTGGAAGGCAGATGCTCTTCACCTGCTTCTCCTTTGTGAGTTACAATGCTTACCAACTGCCCATTGCCTTGCATGGAGCACCAAGCAGTTTCCCATTTACTTTTCCACAGCTGAGGTAGAGCACTCTCTCTGATGAAATGGGACATCTGCCTCTGGACCAGAGAAACTTGCCTGCCACACAGAAATTGTTATGACACATACATCCCTAGGAAAGTCTTGTCTTGTCATATCACTGGTTTACAGCCAGAATAAATTATTTTACCAACCAGCCAACCTCCAAGTCGGCATCTTAGCATCATCTTCTCAGACAGGAAAAACAAGACATCATAAGCTAACCTGAAACTAGTGTCAGAGCTGGGTGTAAGACACAAGTGCTCAGTGTCTTGTGCTTTCAGCACATTGCCTTGCCCTTGACTGCAGAGAGAAATTGCAGTATTAAAAGCAGTGACTGTTTTCAGAGATAATGCCACAAATCTGGAAGACTACATGAATATAAGTGTCATGGGGCTGCATTTACATCAGGGTCACCCAGCCAGAATTTGGCTTATGGTGTGTTCTGCACTTTTGCGTCTGTGCAGGCTGTGCCCCTTGCTTATCATTTAGCTTTTGATATGGTCAAAGGAAGCTGGAGACATCACATGCAGAAGTTGTGTAGATGGCTCCTGCTGAGACATGGGAGAGGGTACGCTCCCCCAAACAGCTCAGTTTAAAAGCTCCTGGGGACAGCAGGTGGCTGTCACCCAGCTGGAAGATGCTGGGAGGTCACCTGTTTCCTGCCAAGAAAATGCATCATGCAGCTTATCTATCATGTAAGGAGCTAAAGGAAATAATGCAGCACTTTCCTATGCTTCCTGGGGTGAGACCATAATGCTTTGGATGCTTTTTACACTCCTGGTGAGGAAGCCACCCTCCTGCCCAAAACATAGCCTCTGACAACACTCCAGAGGACATGAGGAGCCAATGCTCTGGGTCAGTCCCTTCAAGAAGGATACATGCACCCTTGTGCAGCTGAGAGAGAAGGATCGTGGATCCAGAGGGAGAAAGCTCTGCCTGAGGCATGATGCCATTAGTGAGAGGGAGTGAGTTGCTGTAATGCAAAGGGCACCTGAGGCTCTTCTCCCACTTTTCTCAGGGCTCTGCAGAGAGGCAGCCATGGACATGCGCTTGCAAACGCCTGTACTGGGGGCAGGTGGGGGCAGCTGTGATGCTCCTGGTGCTGTGGGCACTCCGAGAGGTCCAGCAGCTCAGAGAGGTAAGGAAATGGCCAGAGCAGCTGCCTGGGCTGTCCTCAGCCACCCAGGCAAACCCTAAAGCTGCAGCAGGAACAGGAGCAGCCCTGCAGCCCTGGCCTTGGCATGAGCAGCAAGGGGTGAGCTCTGCCTTCTCCCTAAACCACTGTGCCTTCGGGATGTGCTCTCTGCTTCACTACAACACCGAAGGGCTGACTCTGAAAGAGATTTATGGGGCTGTCTGCTGGAAAGTAAAGCCGGGGAGGGAAGAGCAAGGAGCAACATATTTCCCTTTAAACGAATAGGAAACTCTCCAGACTTCCCCTCACCCTGTGGGAGCATTTAACTTTCCAGTGAATAGCACTATAAATTTCACTTATTGGTAGAAGTAAAGATATTTTGTAGTTGTCCAGACTGAGCTATGATTGACTTAAAGTTTAACAAATCATCTCCTTGCTCCCCTCCCACCAGCCTTTTAACCACACTACACACAGCGCCCGCTTTTCCTTTACAGACCACCAGGGTGGGAGGGAGCAGCTGTCACCAGAACCTAATGAATCAATTTTAAGCCATCCTAAAATTTCCCTCTGCATGGCTATAAGGACATGAGCAAAACAAGCAGAGCAGAAATCCTCTGGCAAGAAGCAGGCTGAGCTGTGCTCCTGAGCATCATGCCCATGCTGTCAGGAGAGGGATTGCTCCATGGGAAGCTGAAGCAGCTACTTCCTCTGTAAGGTGTGAGGTGCTGGAGGAAGGGATGAGGAGTCAACGGGAGCCTCGTCATGAAGGCTTTGTGACAAAAGGTGCTACACAATGCTGCATGTTGAGGTGGAGAGGACACAGTGGAGTATTTCCAGTGAGAGATGGTGCATTTGTACCAAATCACTATGCATGCTGTTTTCTCTGTCGGAATATCGTTGTTGTCCTTTATTACATTAAAGGGGAACATCTTTATCTCATGGTGATTTGGGTGGGATGTAACATTGCCTAATGCAAAAGGGGCCTGTAATATCAAGGAGACAACCGTGAAATAACACATTACACACTGAACTGAACAGTAGTCTCATTTACATTCCTTTAATTTGGAAATATGAACATCCAGAAACCCTCTTCTCCACTTGCATTCCCTATTTGGGAAACATGTGAATTACATTTATGATAATTTAGTATTTAACTGGTACAAGCATTGCAAATTCCAGAAGTAAACATTTCAAAATAGACAGGAGCTGTGCCAGCTTCCCTTGCAAATGCGTGTGCTAAAAGCCACCTCTGTGGATGACTCCAAACGCAGCGCCTCCAGCTTCTGGACATGCACTTGCAAACACTCATAAAGCAGATGCGATGACTGGGGTGAGGCTCGTAGGGCTGGACCTTTTGTCTCCATCACAGTGTAGGTTTATCACATGTGACAGGTGGATTTGATTAATAAACTGAGTGTATCACCTCTTCTGTTGTGTGTGGAGTAATTTTTTGCAGTCTATGAGATCCCAGAATCGCAGATGAAAATGACAGTAAAGGATCAGCCATCCCTGAACGAAGCTCGAACGACGTCCTCAAACAACGAGCCACCTCTTCTATAGCTGCTCACCTTGGAAACCTTCTGCCGACAGTGATTCGTGTTCGGTTGCTCACCAGACAGCTTATTCTATTGCCTGTGTATTGGCCCTTATTATTACATCATTCTCTTGTATCTAAATGGGACTGTTCCATTTTTAATTTGAGACCTTTTTACCATCTCTGCTGCTGGGAAGGTCCATCCTAACAGCACAAAAATCTTAGAGTTCATCCTGGTGCTATCTGGGGCTCCCTCCTGCTCTGTGAATTGCTTTCCATCGCACCCACCACCTGCAGTTCCCTTTGCCATTCCCACTGCCTGTCCTTAAGTCCTCTGCCACTTTTCAGTGTCCTTTAGAGGAAGTAAGGCTTAAAAACGGGTGCTGTGCTCCGGCTCCAGCCTTACCCAGACTGCTTAATGCTTCACCCATTGCTCCCTTTTTGCCACATGACAAATCCCTCTTTATCCCCTGCCAGCGATTGCTCTCCTTGCAATGTGAGCTCTTACGCTCTTCATTACCCACTACAACCCCAAGGTCTTTTTCTATATTAATGTTTTCTAAATATCTGTGTTGATTGTTGTTATTTCTCTCCAGGTACATTACTGTTACATTCATCAATATTAAACAAATTTTATTTTGTTGACATCTTCCTGTGACTCAGAACCTACCAGGTAATTCTGCAATGGGGATTTACTATCCCTTTTCACCTATTCATTTTATATTTTATTGCCTCCATTACTAGCAAGGTTAAACACAGTATTGCTTGATATAAATCAAATGCCCAGAGTACAGATGGGAATAAAAATATTTGGATAAATAATTGAAAGTTGAAAGTCGGATTTTTGTAGAAAAGCAAGAAAAATACAATCTTTTCAAATTAAGTATAAAAGTTGTATTTAAAATTTTCCCCTTGCCTAAACTTGAATTAAAAGAAAGAAGGTAAGGAAACAAAACCTAATAACTTTGTCTTAAAAAAAAGTTGGAAATCTTTGTCAAACCTCAACTTTTATCAATTTATTTTCATCTGAGCTGTACAGCTATTGTGGGTGAAGGTGTTCTGACTAACTAACACTGTGACATGGTGATACTTGCCTTTTTTCTGCCTGTTTCACAGAAGGGACAATACAGAAATTATTGCTCCAATTAACACTTGATCCCCTTTCAGGAGGGGTCTGAAACGTTTGCCTGAAGTTAATCAGGAGCTCAATGGGCTTCCATGTGTCTTTGCTGTGTGGAGCAGGGACTGAAGCAAGCACATACTGCAGAGCCTCAGTCAACAGCAGTCCCTTGAGCAGAATTTTATTTTAAAAAGCCCTAAACAATAACAAAAAAACAAATGTGTCTGAAAAACATAAATATTAGCATACTCAGTTTTTGACATTGTCAATAGCCTTTGATTTATTTATGCATAATTTCCTACAGAAACTTGCATAGATCAAAGACAAGTTGGGAGGAATCCCATCTATAACAAGGCAGGCACAACTGAACAGAGGTCTAGTTAAAAGAAGAAAGATCTCGTTGCTCAGAGACCCAAGTCAGTGGGCTGAGCTCAGAGGAACAAACGAGGATCTCATGCCCATTCCTCAGCCATACTCACTTTACAAATCATCTGTCATGCACTGTGCACTGAAGCCCTGTCAAAACAAGTTCCTGCTACTGCATGAAGGTGCCAGGGTGCAAGGAGCTCTGGGCATATGTTGTCCATCAGGGGCTGCTGGTGCTTCTGAAATGGCATCAGGCTATGTCTTCTGTTTGGTACTAAAATAAGTCTGACTTTTTTTGTGGCGATCCAAAGTTAACACCATTTGACATTTCCTGTGGATGGCTGACTCCCAGATGCCACTACCAGCTTGAGGCAAATATTTTGAAGTTTCCTTAACCTTCTTAGTAAGTCTGCCTCATACCTGTGTTGCTCATTCCCAATGGGTTTGAAGAACATTGGTTTAGGTTATCCCTGAGGCAAAGATGGGTTCAGGAGAGGAGCCCAAACAGGACTCCTTGATTACATGAGATTTGCTCTGACAGATTCATTTCCAGTAATTACATCTGCACACCTGATTTAAGGCTCCTCAGCAGACAGTAGTGGAAGCTGATTTCTTTGAAAGTAAATACCCAGCAGCCAGGACTATAACAGATGTTATGGATGGGACCAGTAATTCACTTAACTGTGTCTCAAAAACCCTCTTTTCTATACTTTTCTCCTCAATATTCTCCTGGGCAATCACTAGCCTTGCAAAATTTGTGGTTCTCATTTAATGCCCTGACATGTTCTTATTTTTTAAAGCTTTATTTTCAGCTATTGAAGTACAAGAAATTGCTTTTGGCCTCAAGCCTTGCTTTCCAGAGAGGTGACAAGAGACTCCCCTCCTGGTAACTTAAAGTGAATGCTTTCTGCTTTGGTGTGAATAGCTCTGAGGGTGTTTCTGAGCCCACCTGAGCTTTTCCACATCAGTCCATGGTTCTAGTGGATGCAAATCCTTTCTTGCTTTGCCAGCGGAGGGCACAGTGCTCAGACCAAGCCCTCCAGATAAAGAAGCAACTTCCTTTGAGATGAAAGGCTTGGGCTTAGGCACAGTCAAGGTATCCCTCTGCCCTAGGGCTTCTTAATTTATCTCTCTCTGCAAAACCACTACCCACCAAGCAGTTAGTTACAGCATGGATAAACTGCCTTCAAGAAAGGAGCAGAGCCCAGCTTTCCTGGCCCAGAGATGGGGAGGGCAAGCAGGATCTGTGCTCAGAGCAAGCACCCCGGGGACAGCCTTTGGTGGAGGGAGAGGCACCTCTCAGCTGCTGCAGATCAGGCTGCCATAGAGGTGCATGGGCAGCAGGTGGGACTCCACCAAGGAGTGGCCCCATGCCACAACCCCCTGCCATCATCATCTGCAAGCCATCACCTAGCTGTTGGTTACATGGGGCTCCTCCCTATGTTTGGAAACTTCTTCCCAATTTGCCTTTGTGTCTTACATCAGGGGCTCCCCTGTGCAGGGGGACCAGGCTTCAGGGGATCAGGGTTGGGGACAACACTGGCAGGAGTCACCTGCACAGCCTCTTCAGAAACTGGCCCACAGAAACTGGTCATACAGTCTGTGGTCATGCAGCCCCTGGCATCGCTCAGGTTAAAAGGTAAGCACTGCAGACGGCACCGCTCAGACAGGGGATGTAGATGCATGTGTAGACACCATGCACAAGGAGCCATTCTTTTCACGGCATTGCATCAGCAATGTTACTGAAATCATTACAAATTATGTCTGCTGTATGATTTTTTTTTTTCCTTTACCTAGTCTATAATTACAGCAGCTCCAAAAAAAAAGTGTGTTGGATTTTTCTGTCATGATCTATGTTTAGGGCTTGGCAGGATTCAATTTTAATTTCAATTTCAATGGTAACGTTTTATTACCTGTGTTCTTTATTTATAGTTACACACTGCTTATTTATACTGATGTAAATATTTTTTGACTTGTATCCAGGAAAGTGCTATTATCATTGGTTGGAAAAAAAAAAGCAGCCTCCCTCTTTTGAATAGGTGGTGTAATTTCAGAGAGATGAGGTCTACAAATTCATCTACCATCACAAAATCTAGCCCTTAATCTAGACAGAAGAAAAATGACAAATACATTCCTGACAGAGCCTGTCCGTGCTCTCTTTTCTTGGTGACAAATACTGCACAAGGTGACAACATGAATCACAAGTAATACTCAACGTGAGTTTGGACAAGCTAGAAAATGTTCTTTTTTCTTCAGAGGGGGGGGGGAAAATATTGTGCTGTTAAAAAAAGACTTGAGCCGAGGAAAAAGATTGTTTTAAGTATTTTGTGCATTTAGATAACCCAAGAAGATCCCATATGGACTATGAGCAAGTGCTAACAGAAAGATCATTAATCAAGTAATACGCCTACTGGAAACAAAACCCACAGCAGCTTAGAGAAAACAGACAAAAAGTCAGCCCGTGGTTAGATAAGTGAGTGGATGCCTGTCCTGCAGTGTTATTTACCTTCCCCACCCCCTGCCCATGAGCGGGGCTGTCCAAAGCGGTGTCGCTGGGAACTCTGATCGTTGCTCGGTAATGCTGAATGCTGGGAAATAACATGTCAAAATTCTCATGCATGGAGGGAAAGGCTTAATTTTAAAAGAATGTATAATAGCACAAAATAATTGGTTCCTACATGCAGGAAGCATGGGAGTTATTGGTTCAGAGCTGCAGAGCTGGGGAATGGGAGATGACTGCTCCCATCTTGATGCTGATATTTTTTGCTAAATGATTTGGCAAAGCAAATAAAAAAAGTCAAGGCTATAACTGTTTTCTGGTGCCATCCTAATGATCCTAAGTGCCTCGAGGAAATTACTACTAAGCATTTTACCCAAAGTACTTGTGGAACAGGCCTTAAGAATTATTGATAATAAGAAAATAACAGATATTAATGAGCATTTTCCCCAAGCTACTGTACCACCAGAGAATTTACAAGTCTTAATGTGCACTAAATTTGAAAACTACAATTTTAATTCTATCTTGGAGAGTATTTAAATCTTAAAGAAAATTACAGACTAAGTAGGGGATCTAAAGTACAATTTTCAGAGCTGAAACATCCTTTATTTCCCCGCACAAAACCAACCAAGTCCATCAGTCTCAAAGTTTTTGTTCAATACTCCATTGCCAGAAACTGTTTTCAAATTCAGATTAAGGGGAAAAAAACAACATCCATCCTAAATATATCATTAAAAACTCTGCCTAGTAAATGAGGCACATATTAGGTCAGCTTAGGGTCCTTGATTTATCCCAGAGATGCAGCCATGCAGAGCATGAGAGAATAGAGTGCTCCAGGACTTGTCTAACAAGATGTTACATTTTTCCACACACAATGAACATCTCTATATCAAGTCAGAGGAGAAAGCAATCCGTTTTACAGGTTTGGCAGGGTTGCCTTTTTGATCAAGTTCAGTTCTTGGATAGGTCCAGATGAGTAGGATTTTTTGGTCTGCCCTGAAATTGGTGCACCTCCCAGAGGGAGGGAGGCAGAAGGTGTGGGCTGGGGGAAGCAGACAGGATGCATCAGTTTGAGGAGATGCTTCTCCCTCTAACAGCTGCTTTTTTAGCGTTATGTGCATAGGTGGGTAAGTACAGATGTGCATGAAGGTATGGTGGAACAAACCATGGTTTCTAAATAAGGCCAGTCTCTCAGCATGTAGCCTGCAGTATCTTGACATCAGTTCACCTTTGATGACACAACATTGGCAGTGATCCTCAGGAAAATGCCTGTCTGTTTTTGCAGGTAAATGAGTAGCAGCTAGGGAAAAAATGGGCTTCACGTGGGGACAGAAGCATTGAAGGGCTTTCTGAGCTATCGATTTTTACATGTGCTCAAGGGAGCACAACGGGGAAACCGATTCTGTGTTAGCTTGGGTTACCCAGAAATTTATATAATTTGCCATCCAGCCCAGCTGCTAGATTAATTGAACCTGGTTAGCACCACTTAATGACCAGCACAAATGATCTTTGAAGCAAAATGCTAAGTGTTTGAGAAAAACTGCTCCAATCCTCGCTAAAGGGATTTGTATCTCAAGTTGCTACACAAAACATTTTATGTGAATACTGAGATGTAAAACAGGAGAAAACCAGCGGTGACTGTCAGCTGGGATGGCAATTGCCTGGCTACGTGGCCCAGCTACCTGACCCTTTCTACAGGTGAGTGTCGCGTGCCAACAGGGTGCCGGGGGTGGCTCTTGTCCAGTTTTCCTCCCCTTCCCTCTGCATGGCCAGATCTCAGGTGCCCTGAACCATTAAGCCCTTGGGTGGGCACAGAACACAGCTCCCAGCTCCTCTTTTCCCCACACCCCACAGG
The DNA here is from genome assembly GCA_907165065.1 of Caprimulgus europaeus. Next base: position 70,208,868 of record OU015525.1, read on the forward strand.
TTTTTTGCTCCTGCCCAACCTCCACCTGCACATAGAGGCACTGCAGTTATAATTTTGCAGGAACACCCATGATATTGAGATGTATTTCCAAGTGCCTGTATTCCTTGTTTTCCTTACATCTTTCCTCACAAGCATGTGCAGTCAGAACACAAGTTGTACTCCCTTTAGGGCCATACCTGCCTCTGCACATGGTGCTGTGCTCACTCCCTTGCTGACACCTGCGAGTCAAAAGTCCTCTCAAAATACTTGATACAGAGTCAGGGGGTGCAAGTTGGCAGTTAATAGCCCTTTTCACACAACTTTTCAAGAAATATCTACACCCAGGGCCACTTTAAAACACAGCTCTGCTCCCTGTGTGTAGCTCTCCCTGCTGCTCGCTCAGCTCTAATCATCAGGACCTGACCACTTCAAGAAAGGTGAATACATTGACGGGGTTTTTTTGTGTCCCATTGTACATGAATCATTGTTCCTGTCACACAATAACTGTAATTATTACTTTTCTGTATACCTTTCACTGATTGTCTTAGTAGAAGAGAGAAAAAAGCAGCAGAAAAGGGAGGGTGCAAAATCAGACATCTTGGAAATAAAAATAACCTCTTGCCTCTCCTATTAGAATTGTTCATTGTAGGTCAGAGCCCATATACACGCACATGTGCATGCATTGCTTGCTCTGCTCTGCAGTGCCTAGGGTAGTTTGTCTAGTTTTAAATTGGCCAAAGTAGATGAAGGGTGGCAGAAGGTTATTTTTAATCTGTTCATGTGTTATGGGAGGCTCTTGCAGCAACAAAGATTAGAAGGTGGGGGAAGGCAGAAGGAAAATGTAAAATAAGTTTGTTTGAACTAAAGGAGCACATGATGTGAGAATTTCAAAGCTTCTGGTACAAGATTGTTATAGGAGCAAAAAAAGAACTTTTTTTCCTCCCTTTTTCTTATTCCCTGAGAGGACATGTCCCTGCATAGAACACGGGAGTCTTAGCTTGACTGAGTCTGTGGTAAAGGGATAAGGGAGAGCCCCATTACTGGACTTTTCCAGAAAGCTCCTGGCTGGTTACACAGCTCAGCGTAACAAGGAGTGTCACCACTACACCCAGGAGCTAAGGATTTTGCACCACACTGTTGATCTGCCTGACCCTGGGAGATGGTGTGACCTGACCAGACAGGCAATCAGAGGACATCCTTTTCCCTGGGCAGCTGTCAGTTCCCTGCTATTTCCACTCCTTCCCCTTCAAAATATCAATTTCTTCCTGCTTCTCATGCTTACTATGTCTTTTTTTCCTTTTTTTTTTTCTTCAGTTTATATAAAAGCATCCTTAGCAATTCAAGACAGACCCAGCTGTGGTTAATTTGTCACGGAGAAAATAATATCAAATGGAGCAGGGCAGAGGAAACAAACAACCCAGTGCAAAGCCTGCCCCTAATTGATTGATGAAAGGAAAATTAGGGCTGCCTCAAGAAACGATTTCCATAGAGATGGGAATAGAGAGGAAGCTGTGCCTTGAATTGTGGGTGACCTGCTGCAGCTCTTTGGCTTCTGACTTGCCGGGCATGTGGGGGCTGGCGGCGAGGTGCTGGCCAGCGTGCCCCAGGCTCCGGGGTGTGCCAGGTTAGCACAGGGCCACTCTCCCACCAGTGGACCCTGGGACAGGGCATGGCATGTGCACGGGCTGTGTCTGTGGTGAAGCCCAGGCAGGGGGCTGTGAGCACGGTGCTGTGCTGCGGGATGGAGGTAAGCTTCCTCACCCCACTCCAGTCCCCCCAAAAAGAAACAGATGCCATGTTTTGTAGTCTTTTTTTCTTCCCTTTGCATTTCTTTTAGGTAAGAAATAAGATTATATCTCAGCCTAAGTGCTGATATCTATCACTTCAAACAAAATGACTTTCTCTTATTTTCTTTATAACAGAATCATCCAGGAGACTTCCAAGCAAGAGTTTTTTCCCTTCAGAGAAAACTCTGCAGGTGCTGTGGGTAATAGGGGCACATGGGTGATTATTAAGACCGTATTCTTAATTTTTAATGGTTAAGGTTGCTTGCTTCATAAGTGACTCATGATATGGGGTATGTCTAAGCTTTTGTTTGCTTGATTGGAAATGTCTTAAGGCAGGCTTGCTTTCAGGGAAGGAAGCCCACCGCAGGGGTCTCAGGGTGGGGAACCACAGTCTCCCACCTTGCCAGCTGCTTTTGAAAACCTTGGTCATGTGTATGTGTGTATCACAAATTTGTGTGCGCCTTTTGTTTGCCAGGCAGGCCACAAAAAGCAAACTCAAGTTCCTGGCAGCTAAATCATGAACAAATGTTACTCTTAATTTGGTGTAGTACAAAACTAACAGTTTACAAATTACATTAGGCCTTAGAGAAATAACAGTTTGAAGAGAATAAAAATAAAACAAAACAACCTAATTCTGGACTTGAAGCTTGAAAAAGCAAGGTAATCCATTTTCATAGGTGTCCACTGGGCACACCTTTCCTAAGCTGTACATTTACTGAGGCTTAATTCCCACTCTGTTATGGCTCAGCACTGACAACAATTCGGCACCCAGACGGGAGGAGCCATCTCTCACAGCACACAGCACTGGTGTGGCTTCACTTCTGCGCTTTAAACCTACACCCTTCTCAAAGCCAGAAACTACATTACTGCTTTTGGTGACGTTCTGATTTCCTGCTATGACCAAGGCTGCATCAGAAGAAAAGAAAGGCGAGGCTTATGTGATTTCCTTTGAGCTGCCTTTGTCTGGTTCACCTTTTTCAACAGCTGTTCCTGAAATAAGTGGAAAGATCGGTCACTAAACAGCTTCTCTCATAATTCCTTGTTGTCATCGGTACCAGCAGTCTGGAGAACATATAGAAGAAACTGCCTGAAAGGTAACAATCTGAAGACAGAGAGAGAGAGAGAGAGAAATATGATCATTACATGTAATGCACTGATTGACCTGAAGATATATTTGTCTCAAAGCAATATGACGTATTTTTGTCTACTAGCATTTATGGAAATAATTTTTACAGCACTGCTTTTTGGGGCAGACAGAAGTTAGCAGACCCTGAGGAGCATACATATTTCAGGAATTTGGAAAAAGTTAAAGAGTCAGTGTATTTGAGACCTGACTTAGGGGACAAAAACAACTGGAGGGAAAAGGAGTAAGTGGAAACAGAGCAGTGCTGAGGATGAAGTTGGTCATTCTACTGCTTGGCAAATATTTCTACTTTTTTGCTAAATACTCATTCAAAAGCCCCTGTTTCTGGGGAAAACTGTAGCTTTCTCTCGAAAAGCTATTGAAGTAATGCTATGCTTGGAGCATTTTCTGATACTCAGCTTTCTAGTGTAGAAACTAAAATTTGCCAAGGAGGGAAAACCTCTGTTGTTGCTGTTGACAATTTTTAGTAAGAAATCTCTCCTTACCTACCTTCACTGGGGAACAAAAAGCTTACACTTGATGCAGAGCTAGAGCAAAAGATGAACAAGAAGAATGACAAAATTAGACAAGTCAAAGCATTCTGATCTGTTTTTTATTTTCTCATTTGTTCTTTCTCTTCTTAGCTTCTTGTCTATTTTTTTTTTTTTTTTTGTACTTGTCAAGGATCTTCTTTTAGGCTATCAGCTTTTTGTACAGGGATTGCTGTTGAGTTTTCACACAGGTTAGCATGTTGTGGTCTTGACTGGCAGAGGATTAAGGGTTACGGTATATGCCAGTCACTGCAGACAGCCAGCTAGAAGGCAAGGTCATCTGGGCAACCCTTTGCTATAGTAAACAGTGGGGGAGCCCAAACAAGAAGGTTGAAGTATTTGATGCAAAAAAGTGAGCAGAGCCCTTGTTCAGGAAGAGATTCAGCAAACCACCAGCTGAAAACCGTCACAACCAGCCCTCCCACTGCCTGAACACTGTCTGAGCATTCAGTCAGACCCTGGAAAGTGCCGTTGCCGAAGGCTGGTAGTTTTGCTGTGTGCTGTATCTAGCTCCAGCTTACAGTCTTACATGCCATCCACCCTGAGGCAAGACTACATATCTGCTAGATAAACTTGAGCAGTCCCCCTCAGCTTAAAGTCAAGCACTTGCTTTATGACCTTACTAGGTCTGGATTGGCAAGGCCCTGGTGCCCTTTCAAACATATTACAGGGAAAGCATGATGCTTAGATGGAAGTGGCACTGTTTTTAGAGAAAACAATCAAGACTAATAAGGTAGGACAGATCTAGCATGGCAGTGTTAGCTAGAGACAGGGGCTGATGTTTCTAGGGTGACATTTTAAATACACTTTTATATGGTTTGTTCACAAAGAATGAACATAATGCTCCAAGAGATGAAGAACTCCACCTGCTCTAGAGATGTAGCTATAGCAACCTCCACACGATTACATTGCTAATCTGCAGGTGTTGAAGAGGCATAGATAGATGCTGTTGAGTAATTCGCCTCCAAATAGATACTTTGATCTGCATAACAGCTTGCATTTATGTCCCAAATATGGATCATTTCCAGCTCTGCAATTCTTCCTTATCAAAGCAAAATTCACATTCTTTATAATAGGAGTCTTAAAACTTGCCCATGCTATCTAACAAGCTAGACAGCTCCATTACTTTTGGGTAGGGCAGGAGCAGGGGAAAAAAGAAACCTTTTCATTGACAAAAATGCCTGAGCTACTTCTTGCATGTTTTATCCAAGTGACTTCTCAACAGGAACAAAATCAAACAAAAGAGAATACTTGTTCTACTTTCCTGTATACATAACATACTGACGAATCAATTGCCACTTCACGTTAAAGGCAGTCTATTCTGCTGTAGACACTGGTGACAGTCTCTGAACATGTACCAGATCAGATCATGCTTCATTAGCAGCCACAACACTGTTAAAAACATCAAGCTAACGTCTGTCCTGCTTTACTCTCCACAAGATGTCATTGAACTTGGTGGGGATGCCTGGGATGGAAGTCAGAGTAGAATATGGCTCATCATCAGAGAGCTCCAAAGGAATCTGTACCTTTGATAAGCAAAATCTGCAATTCACTGATTCAAAAAAAGGAAGGAATTCAACAGCTCCAAGAGAAAAATGACTCTTCATTGTATTCCCTGCTAATCTGCTGGAGCACTCCTTTAGGAAGGTAGTTCAGTCACACACTCATCATGAAAGCTGGTTAAGGACATTAGATGAAACCTCTGAAGCCTATATTGCATGCTCTTTTCCTTCACTCCTTTTTATCCTTTATTCCTTTGCCAACTGAACATATCCCACAGCCCAGTTGCTCCTCTGCATCTCCTGAAACAGCCTGCATTGCCCTCTTTCCCAGCCCCGCTTCACTTCTTTCTTTGCAGGCTGCTGTGCAATCACCTTATTTATTTACCGCAATTACTTTTCTGTATTAAAGAACAACATATCAAAACAGAAAAGCCATTTGAATTATCTCTATGCTTGCAAAAATCAGTGGTTAAAGTCAAATGCTTGCCTTTCATATGACCTGCGTGCATGGGACAGTGCAGTGGGCCAGGGCACAACAGCCAGCTGTTTTTTCCACAGGACCCTGCCTTGTCCCTTGCTCAGGATGCAGCTCTTCCAGCAACGTTATCTTATTGCTGAAATCAGACCTTCCTCGTTCCACCCCTAAGCTCCTTGTCCCCCTGCCTTTCTGCTGGTCTTGCTTTCACCCCTGTCCCCTGCCTCACTGTTCCCCTGTCCTTGTCTTGGTGTCCTTTGTTTCATCACAGCCCCAGCCCCCTTTTAGCCACCGCCCTGGCCATCCAGGCCACCAGGGTCCTCCATCTCCCACCTCCCCTGAGACATTTCAGACTCCTCGTCCCCGACTCTTGTGGCTTTTTCTTTGTGTCTCCTGTCACTGTGTGGCCCCTGCCGTGGGGGCTGCCCACCCCTCGCGGCGTTAGGGGAAAGCTGGAGGGGCAATTACAGCATCTCTCTTGGCCACCAAGGAGAAGTAGTGCTTTTGTCTTTGGTGCCTTGGTCCTGGGTGTCCTTCATGCTGGAGCCTTTCAGCAGCACTTCCCACCTCAGGTGATCAGTCTGAAATCACAAACCCCTTCTCAGTAAGGACATATTAATTATACTCCTATCTTCTAATTCTTTATTAATTAAATCTTCCATCAATTTCTCCATTACTTTGCCTAGTATTGGTATCAGGTAAACTGGTACCTGCATGGTTTCATTTGTCTTGGAATTTTTACACAATATTGACATTGACCTTTGAAAATTTCCTCATTATTTCATTACTTATTAAAGCTATTAAATTTCATGACTTATAAAAAATTTACATACACAAGCTAAAAATATCCTGCATTGACTATTAGGGGTCACTTTTGTGGACTTTCAGTTTTCAAAAATGGTTAACCCTAGTGCAAGTTGTTCAATACCCTTCTTAATTAGTAATATGTCAGAAAATACATTATTCCAATTAGAGAGCAGAAATAGTTGTTGATCAGTTTGGGGGTTTTCTTCATTGTTATTAATGACTTGCCTGTCTCCAGCTAGCAGAGAGTCTATGGCATTGATAGTTTTTCTGCTATTATTCATAAGTTTTCAAGAAACCCTTCTTCTTAAACAAAACCTGACCAACCATGGCCATTTTTCTGATGTCTTTAGTATCCTTTCTCAATTTTTTACACACCATAAACTCTTATTTATATGAATTTTTATTATGTCTCCCTTTTTCCCATATGTTGCATATTGCTTTTTAATTCGTTATTCCTGCCTTCATTCTTCCGCTGAAAGAGAATGGGCTTTTCACCAATATTCTTCAGCTTCTCTACTCTTAGGTAATAGCTTTCTGGTCCTTTAGTATGTGCTTCTTCCTAATAATTTTTTACACTCAGTTTCACTTGTAACTTTTCTCAGTTTGGGAAAATAGTATCTTTAAGTACTGAGTGTATGTGGTACTTGGAGTTACACAATATGTCAGGGCAGTGATGGCAGCTGTCCCTAGGCAGCCTGTGCTTTTGTCCTGGTTTTCAGCTGGGACAGAGCTGGGTTTCTTTTTAGTAGCTAGAATAGTGCTGTGTTGTGGTTTCAGCATGGGATTTGTTGTGAGAACATTGATAACATACCAACATTTCCAATTGTTGCTGGAAGTCAAAGGACCTTGTGTTTTGCTAGTCTACAAGTGCAAGGTCTAGGGGGGAAAGGAATATTAAAATTAATAAGCTAGATTAGAATTTGGATATGCCAATGGGATATTCCATTACGTATAATGCCACATTGGGTATATTAATGAGGGATCTCTCTTGAGGGGGTATCTCTCTTGGGTTCTCTTTCTCTTTCTTTCTGGCTGCTGCTTGAGCTCTCACTCTTCCAGGATTGTGGTTACAGTTTTGGGATTGTTGTTCCTCTGGGATCATTATCTGAGAATGAGCTGGGCTTGGTTGGCAGGTGGTGGGCAATTGCACTGTGTATCACTTATTTGCATATTTTTAAGTATTATTATAATGATTTTAATATCATTATTATTTGAAGTTTTATTTCAATTATTAAATTGTTCTTATCTCAACCTATGAGTCTCCTTACCCATACCCCTCCAATTCTCTCCCCTATTCCCCTGGGTGGTGAGAAGAGTGAGTAAGTGGCTGTGTTTGGCTGCTAGCCAAGTGCTAGCCAAATGAAACCACCACATCTTTCTGTTGCAGCACAGCTTTCCTTGCCACGCAGCCCAATGCCAAAAGAAGACACCAGTTTGTATCCAGAGGTGGGCTGCAAAGGGTCTCACTTCTCTGAAGGACGCTGGTTTGATTTCGTAGGTGGGTGCAATTTGTGAAGCAGTTCCCTGACACACAGGCAGAGGATTTTTGCCACCTCTGACATGTCTGCCCTCTCCCAACCACTAGTGGTGGAGGATGTGATGCTTCCCCTCTTACAGCCTGCGCCCTGCCCAGGCAAGTTCTATCCAGTGGTTTTAACACTACTATCATACAAAGCCTTCCGGGCGGTTTCAGGAGGACAGTTATATCAGATTTCTTCCCTTCAGTGATTACTTTCAGTTCCTCCTGCCTGTTTCCCACACTCCTCATGCTGGCCTGTAAACCCATGGACGAGAAGGACTCTGGTCACACAGGAGGTGGGAGAGGGCCTCTGGCCAAGGGCGAGTCCCTTATCCACACAACCCTGCGGGAAAGGGAGGCTCAGCAGGATGAAGAGGCTTGCTCAGGGGGCCAGGCAGGGCAGAGTTGAACTGAACTCCCCTTCTTAATCTTCTGCCCTGACTGCAAGACTTATCCTTCCTCCAGAATTGCTTTCGAGCTGTATTGCTCCCAGGTGTGCAGAAGTGTTTTCAGCGAGCCCAAATAGCCTCTCAGTTATCTAGTTGAGAGGGAAATGTCATATATTGCTGAAGGAAAATCTTAACTTTCTCTCTGTATGTGCATGCTAGCCCATAGCAGAAATAGTTCCAGCTAGAAAAATATTATTTTGGGAATCAAAATCAGCACTTTTTCTTGTTTGAGTGTGTTATTTTTCACTTTGCTTGGCACTTCAAGTGCAAGGTCATGTGGCAAATCATTACACCAGCAATGTTTATCTCCGTTTGAAGAAGTCTGTCAAGATTTGATTTGAAAAAGGTTTGGGTAGCGCCTATTTTTTTTTTTTTCTTGACAACAGCTCCATTATTCAAAGTCTATTTATGCAAAATCATTTGCTGCAGAGTAATCTTCATTTTAATTGCAGAAAGAAGTCTCTTTTTAAAAAAAAAATTTTTAAAAGCCAATATTCTTAAAGCAGGAATAATCTTTTTAAAAATTAAATGTTAAATTGTAGCTCTCCCACTCCCATGCATTCTATCAGAAAATCAGGGAAATATTGTTTAGAGGGACCTGGAGATCATCTGGGCAAACTTCCTCTTTGAAGTTGGAGCAGCGTCAACCTATCTCAGGCCAGCCTGTGCACTCACACACACACAACGCAAACACACACATATTTCTGTCTGTCTCTGTATGTATGCACATACACACCAAATTACAACTTTTATTGGCCTTCACTATTTTTAGTAGTTTTTAAAACCTTACACAGGTGCTGTATTCTAGAAATACAGCTTTTAACACCAGCTGTTTTCACTTTGCTGAGTGTTTTATCTAGAAGATTAGATTACACACCCTAGGGAAGAAAGTGACTTAACCATGTTGTACAGCAGGTAAAATGCTTTGGGCTCTGCATTGTGTCATTATGACCAATATGAGGAAGCAGCAAGACTTATCTTAATCTTGCTGATCGCTTCAATTAACATGGTCCCTATAGTGTTCTCCCTGATATCTAATCCCCGCAGTTTCTTGTTCTGTGTATTTTGCTCTGATGATGTTATCAGATCATTGCTAAGGGTATAAAAGTACATATTAAGTAAGCAAGGATGTGGTAGTTATTGAGAGAAGCCACGTGCTTAATTAACATGGAAATCAAGCAATGGACTATTAAGTCTTTCACGTAAGGGAAAGAAATGTACTAGATACAGGCAGTAAAAATAAAAACTAAAAAAAAAAAAGGAAGGAAAAAGTGCATAGGGAAGGAGGCTAATTATAAGCAGAATTCAGAAGCAATGCCATTCATTACAACCTGTCTACTCCTGGCAAACACCTTCATCATTCAGAAACAACTTTTCATACACAGCAATATAAGCAAGAGGCAAATAAGAGAGGGGCTGTCCTCCCACATCTCATACATCCAAGACGTAGTGAAATTATCTCTACCCTCATGGGACATTTCCTTATTCCTGAGGGTAGCCTCTGCTCCCAGAGCAGCCCTGGGTGCATTCCTCAGTCATGCAAAGACAAATAAAGATGAAGATGTAGATCCAGGGAACTTGATGAAATTATGATCTATAACTTTCCAGCCAATTCTGCAAATGATGACTAGCATAAAGATTGCTGTGGTTAAAAAAAAAAATTAAAAAATGTTAAAAAATAAAATTCACTGAGAGAGAGTAAAAGTCAGTCTGGGAGGCTGACAACCTTGAACTGGCAATGAGTGCTGCTAATAGAAAGAACTCCATGGCTGAAATTGCTTTCTGGTATCTGATGTGCCATCTGATGCTCTGGACAGCTTTCAACAAGTGCCCAAGGGCCAGGCTGCTGTGGTGAGCAAGTGCAACCACCACAGTGAGAGCACCCGCAGGTCCTTCCCCTGGGCAGTGGGCAGACCGCGCTCTTCCTCCCCAGTGTGCACCCTGCAATGAAAACTCACCTTGGGGATTGCGGCCCCATCAGCACAAGCTTTCTTTCATATGAAGTCTCATGACGAGAGCCTCTGGTGACTGCTTCAGTTTAGGGATCTTCTATCCCACCCTACCCCCTGCATGCAACACACAAGATTGTGTTTGGGAGAAGAAGGGTGGAGGGTGAAATGTTAATTTCAAACCCTGCATATTTAATGATGTGAATCCTTAAATATTTCATCTGGATCAATCTTTTAAATCAGCTCATTCCTTACACCTCTCTGGGTACCTGGCATGAAAGAGAGCAGCAGAGACTCTGATGGTGACCAACAGCTGTGAAGAGTTTTTCCTTTCCTCTTTCCTCTGCCAAAATTTTAACTGATGTACACCTGTTTCTGAGCTAGGAAACCCACTCTGTCTTTTGTATTGCCTTTCCTAACTGACTTCCTGACTATATGTTACAGTGACATGCCAGGACAGCACTGAAAGCAAATATTTCTGGAGGAGGAACAGCCTTCTGCTAGTGAAGTTGTATGTAAGAATATCCCATACTTCCTGCTCACAATACAAACGGCACCTCATTTGCACTTCTGTGGTTTAAATGGAGATGGTCTAAGGTAAGTCATTGTCAGGTACCTGTAAATATTGATGAATGCTCCAGGACCTGGTTTGTAACTATTTCTTTCTCTTCTGTCACAACCTGAGAGCTGCATATATAGCAGAGATGCCATTGGAGCTTCTGGGAGGGAAATGCATGCCTTTGCTTAGTGGCTGACAGCAAGAGAAAAGAAGAAAGTTAGGGAAGAAAATTTCCAGATGAATAATGAATCAAGCTAGGTTGGAGGCTGGTGAATCTTAATTAGAAATGTGACATATCAGTGGCCTCCCATCTTTTCACTCCCTGCACTCGAAGGGATGCTCGGTAGCAGCTGCGTGTCTGTGTGGTCCCTGCCCGTTGGTGACCATAATGCCAGCAACGGAGCTTCTTGTTGGACCAGGGTGAGATGCGGCCACCTGGTTTGGGGAAAACAGTGCTGCTTCTCTCGTGTAGACAAAAGGACAGAGAATGTGCCAGCAAAAATGATGGGGAAAGGTGTCTCTGTGACCACCCCACCTCCCTCTGAGATTATCTGCATGTCTATAGAATTGTATTAATCTTGTCTATTGTGAATAGATCTTGTCATTTCTTCTTTCTGCTTTTATTTTTTTCCTAATGGGGGTTTCAGCACTGCTATTTGAGATGTCTTAGTGAAGTGCCTGAAGTCACAAGGAAGGGAGAGAGAACATCAACCTGCATCTGCTCTCTCCTGCAGAGAGTTGTCATCAATCATCTTGTCTGGACTCGCAGGCAAGGGACGGCATGACCCAAAAGGCAGCCCCAGAAGCAGGAGGCAGGTGAGGTTCTCCCAGATGGTGCTGTGAGAAGGTCATGTCCTTGAGCCTCAGTTTCTCCAACTCTAAAATGAGAAAAACACTTACTGCTCCAATTTATTTCATGTTTTAAAGAAAAAGTACTCCCTAAGTGCTACAGTTTATTATTCTAATGTGACTGTAAAATCATGATGTCTTTATTGCAAAATGATCTTTAAAACATGAAGCATTAGGATGGTGACTGAAATCATTAGTATCAAATTGTTCTGCTTTTGCCCTGTCACACTGATACTTCAAAGCAAAATTGTCTCGTGGGCGTTTATAAGATTTTTATGAGGATAACTTGTCTTTTCAAACCTTGTTCAGGGTAGAGGGCAAAAAAGCCCCCAGATGTTTTCTTAATGAAAAAGAACTAGGGTTTCTGCCTGTTTAATTCTGAGCTTTTCCTTTAATATTTAAATTTCAAACCCACTAACAATCAACATGATGAATGATCAATGTGATGAAAATGAGCCTGCAATTGTTTGGAAGTGGTTTAGGCAGATGTCTCTACACCTCTCAGTCCCATCTGAGTCTGTTGAACTCACCAAGTCATTGGGGGAGGGATGGCCATGGTGTCCCATCCCTCCCTCTGCCCACAGAAGGGAAGTGGAGGTGTCTCTGCTCCGTGGAGCGAGTGCCCTCTGGCTGGGACCACATTTCCCTGTTGCATTTGGGTGCTTGACACTCAGCACAAGGAAGCCACATCCATGATGCATCTCTTGGGCATGACCTCAGCAGAAACACAGTCTAAACAAGATGGCATTGTGCATTGCGCAGCTTCTGGGCTTGTCAATTGCCTGGTTCTCCAGAACTTTCCTGTCTTCTTTGCCTTACAGGTTATATTCCCACCAGGTTAACAAGGGTTTGAGTCTTTGTCCTCCCTCTCCATCTGCTTTCAGGCTGGACTGCATCTTAAAATCATGTTTCTTCTTCTGGCAGAAAGTCCAGGCAGCATTGCTGAGTGCACTCTGCTATGTGGGGACACACCATGAACAGCTTCCCTCCACCAACAACTTCACTGGGGCAACTTTCTCACTGTCCTTCAGCTTTTCATTTCTGGATCTTCCCTTCTCTTCTGTACATGTTTTGTAGATCATGAACATGCCTGTGGTTGCCTGTGGTTGTCCTGTTTCAACCTAATCCACATGTGCAAGGAGTGAAGCTTTCTTCTCCTGCTCACTGCACATGGCATGTACTACCATGTTACTTTTTTTCCCAGCCCAGTTATTTAGCAAAAATACTGGCAAACATCTTTATTTGCTTCTTCACTCCCTCTTTTCTTCTGCCACCTCCCTCAAATGACTTTGGGATTTGCTAGGTAGTTTCCAAACAAGTTTGATTGAACAGAAGTGGCTTTGAATGCTACAAATACAGTAATGAATTAAACATGTCTGGAGCTGTTCCCTGGCACAGGACAGTTGACAGTTCTTGCCCATGTCATTCAACTAATTTTTCCCCACACTATATATTGGGAATGGTTCTGGGTCTGACTCCAACATCCTGTCCAGGAATTGCTGGGGAAGTGCTGGTCAGCACAGGCCAAAATGGGGCAAGGGATCACCATCACCACTGGCTATATCAGTGACAGTGTGCCCATAGCCATGAAGTAGTTTTCTAGGATGGTTGCAACCAAGTGGAAATGTCAGACAGAAGACAGCTAGGAATATACACCAAGCCTTCTTCTGACAATGGAGAGCCCAGCCATGGAACACAACTCCACAAGAAACCAGATTTCATCAGCTTGGGAATAAGTTGGTAGTGACTGGCTGAATGGAGCAGATGCTCCAGGTTTGTGTGGATGGCCTGACCCAGAGCCATTTTCTTGTATAGCACCACTCACAGCTGCTTCAGAAAATGTGTGGGGAAGTGCTGTTTCCAGGCCCTTACAACAAAATCATTGGTTGTGTGCTGGGCAAAGGAGCCACCTCATCATCACCTTTAGCTCTTCCTCAGGTTTCCACGAGTTCATCTCTGTCTCTACAATCAGATTTCCAAAGTCCACATGGACAATTTCAGATTTTGAGAACTTGGTTTTTGTAGGGTTTCAGGGAAGTCCGTTTTTGCTGAAGTGTCGTACAGAGGTCTGTGATACACAGCAACACTTGTGAATTTATGTACATAATGTCATAAGTGAAGTCTGACAAAGGAAAGACCAATACTATGGCTCTGATGCAGCTATTGAGTATGACTACTAACCAGCTTTACAGCGAATCAGTTCATTAGCATTTAAATTGATTCTTAAATATTTTCCTAGAAACTCACAGCAATATAAGCCTTAAATCTGGGACTGGTAATGTTGTGATTTTTATGTCTAATTTTAGATTTAATTTTTAGTCCGATAGATTGCAATTATATGACCACACAATTTCAGAGAGCTGTTTTAAGATGCACAGATTTGTGTTTTGCCTTTAATGAGTAAAAGAAAAAAACAGAAAAAAAGGAAGTAGGCATTACCCCACGTCCCTGTGCAAAACTGATGTCAAATTCTGAAATTCTTGGACAGAAACCCCTCATGCATTCTAGTTACACAACTTACAAATTAAAGCCTAGACAGAAGATACATCTTTTAAGCTGTGTAAAGGATACAAGATATAAATCAAAAGGACCTAGACATCCTGTGAGTTGAATGGCATAGACATCAGTCAGGGAATACCTATATTGTTCCAAACTTGGTGTAAAATACAAGAGAAAAGGGTTGAATGGCCTCTGCCCATACCTGATGAGATTCAGCCATCACGATGCTCTCTGACAGCACCTGCCTGATCAGAGCCTCCGACTGGAGAGGAGCAGTGGTGGGGTTGGTAGTGTGTGGACATAAGAAATGTCCCTTGCCTGTCTCAGCTGTATACTTCAGGCCATTAGTTTCCCTGCTAAATCTCACCACTCACTCTGGAAGCATTAAAAAAAATTGTTTCATATGGGTACAAAACTGCAAAACTCACCATAAACCAAGCTTGTGTGGCTTTTTAGTGACCTTTGTAATTGGGAGTATGTTTTCGCTCCATTTATTTGATCCTATTAGTTAATGTCACCCCATGTCAGTCCTTGTGAGTTTTGTGGTTTCGAGGTGGGTTGTTTCCAGCTGTGGTTTCCATGGCTGAGTACTCTGCTGCCACTTACCTCAGTCACGACTGAAATGGGAAATTCTTCAGAGACTGACAAGTTAACAAACGGACGCTTAGCAATATTGCATTGCTCATCTGCTTGAGTCTGTATTTTAATTAGCTTGAAGAAGATATAAAGGCTGCTTTTTCAGGTGTGAGTTACTACAAGACTCTAGGGGGGGAAAGAAACTTTAAGGGAAGGAAGAGTTTTTGCTATTATAGCCACAGAAGGCTTGACTTCACTCAGTCCTCCTTGGTTGACAAGTGCTGCTAACGTTGGAGAAGAACCATCCCTTCGCGGGCTTCTTTGGGAGCTCTGATGTGGGAACTGGTTTAGATTATGAAGTACCACAACACTGACAATCGCACATCTTTGATGTTGCATTAAAATGAAAAAAGTTGCTTAAAAACATCTTTGTTGAGTATTTGTTAGTGAAGACATCGGACTTCGGTGTGAGAAAGGCTAGGTCAAGCTCTAGGTGTTTCTTATCCGTTTAACAAGCATTGCGGTAGGGAATCTAAAGGTAGAGAGAAATTACTGTCACAGAATTTTATTTTATTGAACTAAATATTCAATATGATGGGTGTGATCGCAATTTCTCTTTAACAATAAAAATTTTATTATGAGCTGAATGTCACCCGTTCAGCAGGGTGCATCTCACTAAGTGCTAAACTCACTTCTTTGCCAGGAACATATTTCTGTTCGTTAAAACATTAGGCTACTTACACTGATTTTTGTACTGTATCAAAGGGGACACTGTGCAACTGAGAGATTGACATTTCATCTCCCAAAATTCTTTTACAAGACTCACTGTACTTGTAAAAATCACAGTTTAAAAACTCAGAAAGTTATGTGAAGAGATGAAGGCAAATCAAAAGCTTACAAGCAAATCCTCTTGATGTGATTTGAATTCAAAGTTACATCCAGGTGTTCCAGATTGTTCAAATCAATCCATGACTCTGAACCTTTGAAAAAGAGCTGATCCCAATGGGATTGTGAACTTTGCATCATGGACTACTTATATGGTTTATTACAAAAGATAACACATTTATTTCCATGACTCTAGCCCAAACCTCAGCAGAGTCAACAGGAACCTCACCACTTACTTCAGTAGACTTTGAATCAAAACCTGTCACTTTACCAAACCCAAACAAAAACCAAATTAATGATGGGTTGCTCTGGCTCCAGAGAGCACAAAGCAGCTTCAGTTGTGTGCTCACACTTCCACCTTACCTCCCAAACCTGTCTGCTTTTTGCACCTTGTGGAATGTCCTATTTCTTACACTTTCTTTTAAAGGTCTGTCATAGGAATAAAGTGAAAACAAAACCTGCACATGCAGAGCTGTGCATAACTCTAACACCATTACTCTGGGTGCTATGCTCAGGGCTTCACGCAGACTGGTGCAGGGACCAAGAGGAGAGCTCTCTCCCTGGTTTAACTGCAGTTGGATTAGACCCTTCACTTTGAATATACCTATGTCAAATGGTTCCCAAAGTCAGGCAACTGATATCTTTCGGTGCTGATGTTTCCCTCGTCCAGAGATGTCTGACATTGCTTGAAAGATGCCTCCCTTGCTCTCGGCTCCAGGAATGGGCTGGTAAACAACAAAATGTGTCAGAAGCAAAACTTGCAGAGGTGCCTTGTACATCCCAACCTGAGGTGAAGCAGATCCCTTCCTGAATATAGCCAGAAGAATTTGACCACAGAAGGACTGTTACTATCCACCTCAATGATCTTGCTAATGTGTCCTCTTGGTGAGTACATTCTTTTATATATTATATAGCTGGTGTATCAAATGCCTAAACTTTTTTTCCTGATGGCCTATTAGGTATGCTTTTGCAGTACAACCTCAGTAATTAATTCCCTCCAATGTAATTTTATTTTAATTACACATTTAAGGCCAAATTCTTTCCTGGTCTATCCCAACTAAAACCCTTTGAAATCTTATTAATTTTAATTGAGTAGAAGTTGGTGCAAAATTTCTCGCTGCTGAATTTTGCATTAAAAAATTTGAATTCATTTAAACATGGATTTAATTTCCATAAGCACTTCAATTAGTAGTATGCTTCCTCATTTAGTCTTTCAGGGTAGTAACATGAGATACACGGAACATAAAGACCTTTCCAAGACATGATATTAGGACATAGACTACCTTTAAATGCTTCTCATTTTCCACAGCTACCTGAGAGATGTTCGCTACAGACCCTAACAGGACTTCTTTCTTATTAACACCAGTAGCAGAGGTATTCCATAAGGCATGATAGAAATTGCTTTTGAGTTATTTTACTCAAGTATTTCTATATGCTCAGTTCTGGAGGAGGGAGGGCCAGGCACAGGGTCTATGTGGGAAGCCTTTGCAGATGGCATCAGAAAAGCACACATCATGAGGATAACCTGCAGTTGGAGATAAATTGTCCTTTTATAAGAGGTGGGACAGAGCTTATGTCATCAGCCAGTGTGACACGTGCATCACTGCAGCAGCAGCCTCCCCTATGAACTGCCCCATCGTCCAGGCAAAGAAAGGCAGCCTGGACACGGAGCAGGCAAGCCACCAGAAGGGACTGGTGAGCTCAAAAACCTGTCTGAAATCTCCATGCGAGCATAGATTCACCAGAGGGAAGAAATGAATCGATACATGGAGTTGGCCATCAAAGACACTGAGAAAACATGTAAGTAAAACTTTTTACTGTCTCACTGAGCAAAGAGGACAAGTGACCTGAGAGAGACTATTTGCAAAATAATACTTGTAACAATTGAACCATTGAGAAAGTTATTTGAAGACTTGACCTGAACAGAGTAAGACTGTAGAGGGATGTAGTAATTGTGCTCAAAACCAAGAATAAAAATAAGGGGCAATAGAGCCTTATGTTTCAGATATAAGATCTTTGACATTACACGTATCTTTGGAGACATTATGGAGTTCCTAATTAAAAACAGTGTTGCTTGCGAGATTTCAGCCTGCAAGTGAAATTATGGAAAGAAACAGATATAGCCCTGGAGAAATTAGCCAGCATCACAAAGAAGTCACTGCTGAGTGCTCAGACAATTACAACACATGTCACTGGGACTCCAAAGCTCTCAGGTGAGGAGAGGGTACTGCCCAACAATGTCTCTGGCAATACACCGAGCAGGGCATGCTGCGCAGAGTACCACACATGTCTGTTTGCAAAACCTTTACAGCCCAGAAGGGAGGCTCCAGCAATTGCTATAACTTACTGCCCAAGATGAGCATGGCAGGAGGTGCCTGTCCTAACTCTCAACCTTTTTCTTAAGTAGCCACTCAGTAGTTCCAGCAAAGATCTGACATTGTTTATCCCACACACACTGAACACATGGGAGACAGGCTTGCCCGAGCAGAGCCGCAGAGCATATCCTCCGGCCAAGCATGAGCGCCCAGAGCGAACGCTGTCAGAGAGGGAAAACGGTGAGCTGGCAGGGAGGCAGCCCAGCCTGACCCCTGGAAAAAAAAAATGGACAGGTCTGTTTGCTTTTAATAACAGGAACATGTACAGCCACTGCAGCCTGTTGCCCCAGCTCTACGGAGACCAGCTGCCGCGGAGCAGCTTTCTAGTTTTTGGGAGCCATGGGGGCAAAGGGATTGAGGCTGCAGGTTTTGATCTGCGTCAAAACAGTGGTGAAATGTGATTTGAGCCTGAACAATGGAAGGAAAAGTCTGCCTAACAGAAATTCCTGGGAGAGGAGTAAAAATAGCAGGAAACAGAGCTGGATCTGAGTAAGATGGAAGACAGATAACAATCACATTGGACATGATACACTATGTAAAACAGTATGTGACAACAGCTCAGAAACTTGGTGTGAGTTTCGGGGGTACATCTCTAATTGCTAGCTGTGCACAAAGTCCCATGACACAAAGAGGAAAGCAGGATCATATGCATGTCTGTTTGACCCTTCTAAAATCTCTCCAGTTTCAGTGCAGATGCTGAGAGGATGTGATGCTTCCAGTCCTGGAGGGTCAGACTAGCCTCTTACCAGCCTCTGCACCAGCCTCACAGGAATCCTGAATGCCAAAATCACCAGGATAGTCATTTCTAAGGTCATATAGACAGATATAGGACTCAGGAAGCCTGAGAGATTGAAACTTCTAAGAAAACCCTGTAGATGTTCATTATAAGCAGTATCGTGTACTGTTATAACCTAAGACACTGGGCAGATGTTAGAAACCTTGTTGTGTGAAAGAGCCAGAGCATCTGATGACACCCTCAAGCCCGAGAAGAGAAGGTTACAAACAGATTCAGCTGGGAAGGTCTTGATGAGACAGGAGACTCCACTATTTGAGACCTCCTATCTGAGACTGTACAGCACTTGTAGCACCAGATCACCACAGCCTCAAAAAATCAACACTCTTTCTGATGAGGGGGTAGCCAGCTGCAAATCCACCAGGAGAGAACAGCATCTGCACTATGGATGCTACTGTTAGAGCAAAGCCAAAATGGAAAGGTTTATGTGACACAACAGAGTTGCTGATGAGTCTGGGAAGAACTGGAGGTCAAAACAGCACCTAATGTCCCAGGGGCTCCCCTGAATTACAGACGGTGAACAATTAAATAGATATATCTTGTTAATGCTCATTTCATGTTACTGTTTGTTGCTTGGGTCATGAATTTGTGAGGAAAGGTAGCCATAGGATGCTCTGGCACAAAGCAGCTGGGGCTGCCTCTTTGGGATTGAAGAGGTCCCTGTCACACACATATCTATGGACGCTGCTTAAATGTGGCTTCTGCCGAGCACCTCGGCACGATGACTGAGCAACATGGCTACAGAGTTGTCCACAGCTGCAGTACTTCTGAAAATAGTTCGATTTTTTTCAATAAAGAGGTTCATTTTTACAAGCAACAAGGTGCTTTTTGGCTGTTGTTCAGCTTGTGTGTGACATGCTGGGCACTCCGGCAGCCAGGACGAGAGGCAGGCAGGGTGGAACTACTCTGTGTAATGAGCTGAACTTACCTTCTTATTTTGCCAATTTTTGGCAGGCAGGTAAATTTTTTAAAGGTGATGCTTGTCTCTAAATGCAACACCTAGCTTGTTTTGCTGCAGTCTGTCCATCTAATGTACTATGCTTACAGGTACAAAGGATCACCTGTTAATGTGGTTCAGAGAAGTAACAAGGAAATATGTGCTTTCCTATCAGACAAAGAGTGGCTTGAGTTAAAAATATTTCAAGGTATTATGCAGTCCTGTAGAAGTTCAAGATTCAAACTCACTATTCCTCACCTGCTTAAATAAAGAGAATTTGAGCTTAATGGTATATTTCTGTGTAATTGAAAATGCCCAAACACTGGGAGAGACACCAAAAGAATAAAAGCTAACTAGAAGCAGCTTTCCACTATGTGCAAGTCACTTGAGCTTGGCCAACAGAACCTGCAGCTTCAAGCCATTTAGGCACTTTGGAAAATTCGTTCTGGTTATGAAGCACACTTACTGGGCAGCTGCAACACCAGTCAATACTCTGTGCTGCAGGCAGCCCTGGGGAAAGGGGGGTCTCTCGGCTGGCTGCAGCCAGTATCCTGGGCAGCTTCCAGTCCTCAGCTCCTTCCAACAGTAAATAAAAGCATAATAAAATAAGAACAGCTAATGCCAACGCCCAAAAGCTGATGTTGAAAGGAGGAGCATGAGACGAGACGAGTGCAAGCAGTATCTCCCCTCTCTTCCAAGTACTTTGCAGCCATTTGTGGCCCAGACACATTCTGAGCCAGACTCGGGCTTTTCAGTGTATTTAGTAGCTCTCAGTGGGTTTCCTCTTCCATGAATTCATCCAGCCTTCTCTCAAGGCTGCACTAGTGATCAATGTTTTCTAAGCAGCCAGTCACACCGAGGAAGAAGGGAATCAATATTCACTTTGGTCTTGACCCCTCCAGCCCTTGGCTGGTCCCTTGTGTGTCCCTGTGCTAACAACCGCATGTGAGGGATAGGAATGAGATCAGCAGCTGCCAGGAGGGCCCTCTGCCATAGAAATTTCCAAATAATATTTGTTCTTTGTCTCTTAAGGACACAGAGTGCAGCTGACACTCCCGTCCTGTTATTATGCCTTTTTCTGTGCACACAATGCATCTGGCAAATAGACATTAAAGTAAATGTAAGAAAAAAGCTCAAAATAAGAGCTCACAAATGAAACCAAAAAGCCAAATCAACATGAAAAGTGCATTGCTGAGGTTTTGTTTCATGTACACATGTACATGCTAGTGTTTAGTAATATGCAGAAATTGCAGATGTGACTTAATCCTTATAAGACTTTATGCTAGTTTCTCCCTCTGCAAAATGAAAATTGTCAGTGGAGGAAGAATGGTATGAAAGATCTAAGAATCATGACGTCAAGATGGTCAGTCTTACTGATGTTTTTCCTTTCATATTTTAATTTAACAGAATTAGCTAAACACATTTCCTAACAGAATGAAACCAAACTGGATTCAATTGAGTTAGAGTGAAAGAATGAATTATTTTCTTAATTTCCCCCAGGAAAGAAAGGTCTTTGCATTACTCGTACATGCCATCAAACTCAAACAGTGTGAAGAAATCTCAAGTTACTCAGCAATTAAATGTTGTGGAGTAAATGGGAGGCAATCATTAAAAACCCTCATCTGAGCAGCGAAGGAGAAAACTCCTTTGTGATACACGTAGGTGACAGGTGACATAATCCTGGGAACACTCTTCCTGTGGGGCTTCTTTGCAGATGTTCCCCAGGAGAATTTTGCACATCCTTTGCCACTGTAGATTTATGTCTTTTTTTTTTTAGAAATATGGAACTTTGTAGATTCATTGATTTTCAATCTAGAATTAAACATTACAATCATGTTGTACACCAGTCCTTATAGGCTTGCAACAGACTTTTAAGCTCTTTCCTCGAGCTCGTATTTTTAAATGGAATTGAAGCATGTCTTCTGCAAGAAAAAAAAAAAAATCCAGCCTTGATTTAACAACATGAGGTGTTAGAAAATTGTCAGACAGAATCTGATTCCTGGTCTGAGTTGTCTTGTGGTTTTCATCATGTGGTTCATCGGTCCCTGGGCACCTGTGGACTGTCTCTAATGCGGTCATGAAGTGTGATTGAGGAAATGAAGTTCTTGGTCTCTATATAGCAATTGACCTGCGTAAAATGTCCTTGAAAGCCTGTATTTCCACTGAAAGAAGTTGAAAGATCTATAAATTTAAAAAATTACTTACCTAGTATCTAAAAGTGTCAGCAGTAGACCCCTCAGAGAAAGATGCAAGCAGTCCCATATTCTGTAATTATAAAGCAATGTGTCAGAAGGGAATATTATTCCTATCCCAGCTTTTTACGAAGCTTGTTTATGCCCTGAAGCACAAGTTTATTTCACTTATTTTTTTGAGACAAATTTTATTCCATTCTGTATCTCAGAGCGGCTTGTTGGAAAACAACATATTAGTGGTCAGCTTTCTAAACCACAGCACAGTATCTGACATCCCTTTCTTCAGTATTTTGCTTCAATAAACTACTAATTCCAGCCCACAGTTTTGCATAATCTGAAAACACTACGTAAATAAACTGCATCATAGATATTTGAGTGCGGTGGCTGTCATTGAAAAAAAAAAAAAAGTCACAACAAAAACCAGCAAAGTTGCTGTATGTCAAAAGACAACAAAAATTGCCCAATTCTCATACTTATATCCCAGCCTTACCTGGAGAGGCAAAAATGGGATGTGTTGTGGTGGAAGCTGCATCCTCAGGGACTGGGGAGAAGAGGCTGAGTTGTGGATCACTGGGACTGGTGTCAAACACCTGTGTGGAGACCACAGCAGCTTCCCTACTCATTTTTTTGTCTGAAGTCTGGTCACTTTTGATTTCAAGCCTTGTGCTACCATGCTTTCAATGTCAGACACTGGCGGCCTCATCCTCCTCATGTCCTTAGTCTTGATGACATTAATGAGCATGCTAATGAGGGAGGCACACAGACCCAGGCCTAACCTTTGTGGGAAAGAAATTAGAAGTGAAATAGGTTTTGAAGTTGGAAGCACTTTTCCTGTGTTGAAGAGTCACAACAATTCCGAAATGAGAAGGCAAATTTTAGTGATTAGTTGCACCTCATCTTAAGAATGCTTTAGGCTTTGTAGTAAGTCAAACACAACTCCATGGAGGAGTGCAATGTAGGGTTTCTGAGTGGAAGAACAAAAGCATTACAAATGAGATATTTGCAATAATTCCTCCACAGTGGCTATCCACAGTACATAATATTTCCCCCTAAAACAGAAATCTGCCCTGAATAAATGGAAGAAAATTACATTAAGAAAGAAAAGTCATATCTACAAACTACATGTAAATCAGAAGTTCATTAGGGGAGCATGCAAAGAAGCTTTTGGAAGGTAGTTTTGCTACAAACTAGTTTTCACAAGAATGAAGTAAAGCTTTCAAAAGCACAATTGCTCTAAGTAATTCAAATTATCTACTCTACCTGAAACTAAGTCTTCCCATAGAGATTACAAAGCACTTAAATTTTTACCCTCTTTGTTACAGAAATCCCCTAGGAAGGTTTCAATCCATTTACAAGCACTGCCGTGAGAAGGAAAGAAAAGATGCCAGAAGTTTTCAAAACCACCTCCAGCACAGCTAGAGTTAAATGCTTTTTACAGTATTGCCTCTGTACCATAAAACTCTTTGTTCAGACATTTACCACTGAGTCACACAAAAAACCCACTCTGGACTGAAACTTGGTCTACAAGAGTTCAGCCAAGAAACAATATTTCCTGGCGCTTTGTCCCCTTCTTTTTTCTAGCACTGAAATAAAAAAAATAACTAAGTGCTCTACGGTTTCCAAGTGTGAATGTGCTCCTATTTACTCAGAAAATGACTTTAATTTTAAAATGAAATGGTGTGGGCTTATAGCCTAGGCTGTTGATTATGTTTTAAGCGTGAAGTGACGTCCGTGGCGCTGGTGGCCGCTGGCGGCAGGGGCAGCCCAGCCATGGCTCGGAGGTGTGCAAACTGCCCTGAGACAGCTCCTGACTTGTAGCAGTCCAAAGTCCAGCTTTTATTTAGGAAAAATCCCACTGGCACCCATAGGGTATGTTGTAGCAAGGGCCATCAGAGAAGGTACTGCTCACCAGGGTGAGTTTCTGTCCCTGCCCCATAGCAAGTGAGACCCACATTTTGCAGTGTGTAAACATTTACCTTCTGGGGACACAAGAGCACTTGAACATCTTATCCCTGTCACAGCCAGCAGCAGCACTGAGCACTGTGGTTATGTCTTCATCTGGCTGAACAGAAGCCGCACCAGACTCGGCTGGTTGCAGCATTTTCTCACAAGATCGCTCCTCAGGGCAGCTGTGAGAGTTATGGCTTGGGGCAGGTTAAAGCTGACCTGGCTTCAATCAAAACCATTTCTAGCTAGGGTTTTGTGCTTACAGACAAGGGGTTTTGCTGAGTTCTGTTTTGTGTGCTGAAGTTCAAATGTCTCCACATGCAACAACATAAAAAACCATCAAAAAAGAAGATGCAGACAAGGCAGCCTGTGTGAAATAAAAAGGCTAAGGAATGAACCTTCCTAGAAGTTCCTGTGCAAGTGCTGCTGTGTTCTGTGCTTTGAAACCCCTAGGTGAAACTCCAGGCCTTCTGAGGAGAGGGGAGCTTTGCCTTTGGCTTTGGTGTATCCAGGCTTCCAGGCAAGGTCACCACTTTGCTGTCTTCCAGATCATGCAGCTTGTACATGCCTGCAATGTTCCTGCAGGGCACAGCAGCTGCATGAGGGACCCATGTGCCATCCTGAGCAGAGCAGGAGGAATGAGGCAGCAGGAAGTTGCCAGAAAATACACTGAGGTGGTAAAGTGAGTAAATGTCTGTACTATTGTTTTTGGCTGCTTCTTGTCCTAGTTGCATCTTGCTGTCTGCATGAATACATGGCTAAATCAAGACTAGATATGCAACTAATCAATAGCAGACCAGTAGAAAAGGTGACATAAATAGGGTATCCCAGTGGCCTCCCTTCAAAGCAGTTGGCAGTCATCTGGGAGAGAAAATTGCTCACCAGCTTCTCTGTAGCTGGCCCATGAAGAAGTCTCCCAGCCCAAAACATGGCTTCAAGAAGACCTGGAGCTTCTGAAAATGTCTGTGTTGCATTAATAATTGAGGGAAACACAGAGCTAGAGGGACAAATACCTTCAGATATGGCATTCATGGCCTTTTGCAGAAATGGGGTTGCTTTCAGAGAGCAAGTAAGACATATTTAGTTGTCCTCCAGTGTTGTCTCTTGCATTTACTCCAGCATGCTATATTTGGTATGTTTGTTTCTGTAGGAGAGTTACTCTCTAACAACTGTCATCACGTAGAAGAAGCAAACCTCCTGGGAGTTTAAGGCAGTTTTTATTTAGACCCACGCTTTGTTATGATACCAAGTTTAGCCTCAGCCATACCACATACTGAAATCCCAGTGCCTGTGGCTGCTCACGAGCTAAAGGTCCACGTTTCTTTGGTTTCACTGTACTTCACAGCATCACTGCCTGCGCAAAATTCTGCGCCTGTTAATCCAAACCTTTGACTGTAGCTCAGAAATGTAGAGAGAGAGAGAGAGAGGGTGATCACAAAGATGACATGCAGTGTACACTGATGAGGACAAGAAAGACCGAGTAGCTGTCAGCAAAAAGAAAGGGAGGTTGGTCTTGGAGCCGTGATGTTTGGGATGGAAGGCAGGAAGATCAGTTTAACTTCTTTGATGTGCCATATCGTGCTGTAAAGATTTAAATGCTATTTCTGGCTGCGACATTGATGTTCATTACCATGGGTCCTTTTTCTGAGGTGAAGACTTTTTTCCAGAGAAGGTCCCTAAAGTTTGTTTTGGCTTGGGATGATGTTATGTTTTAAATTACAACACAAATACACGCATGCACGTATGCGCCAACTCATACTATCTGTAGGAGATCTGTGTATGGTACTATGTACTTAAGTTTTCCATCACAGCAGCATTTAATTTGTGAATTTGCTTAAAAAGAAAAAGAAAACAAAACATATCTCATCCAACTTGTAAGTAAAACACCCTGAGTTGTTCTCTTTGTTCATCTTCCATTAGCCTGTAGTTTGGGAGGCATTAAGTGATGCAGACCTTTGAATCTGCCCCCTCAGAAACTCTGACAGCTCAGGATTTTTTATGTTCTCCATTATTATTCCAAAATATCAGCTTGCATACTCCAAAACTGCTTAAATAATACTGATTTGATCATACTCCCCCACATTTTTGCAACTGCCATCTTTTACTGTGAATGTTAATATGCTGAATGGGTCAATGGTGTTGTTTCGCTGCTGTAAAGAACAATCTTTTTCCTTGTAAATTCCAGGAACATCTTCTTTCTGTTGTTCTAGATGTTTCAGGTAACAAATAATCTTTGCAATAGGAGAATTTGGCTCATCATGCAGATTTGTGTTCTTTGTAAGTAGAAAATAATAGCAGACAGTGCCCCCCGTGTGTTCTTTTATTCCAGTCATGGTTGATGCAAATATTTATGGAGGAGAAACACACAAACCAGCCTGTGTAAGAAATCCTGCTGCTGCTGATGAATGCAAGATCTGGGTGTCATTCTGGTGTAGTGCAGTCCCTCCCCTGTGCAAAGCAGTCCTCACAGGAGTGTAACATGGCACAGCCTAGGTGGGGGCTCTCCCAGAGCACAGATCTTCGTACGGGCACATACTGCCCTCCTCTGCCTCCACTGTAGGGACAGAAGGAGATGATGGCTTGTCCAAAGCAAAGCACCACATGCCATTGTTACGCCTTTTGGCAGTGGTCAGTTCAGACCAGCAAATCCATTTCAGTGCTGTATGCTGAAGCAAGCCAGCCACTGGTCTCAATCTGACCAGCAGGTCTGCTGTAACGTGGTTGCAGGGGTTTCAAAGCTGACCATTAAACTTGATGCGAATAAGTGAGTGTGTGTGCATACACCCATGTGCACACATGCACACACATACACTGACACATGCACACATTCCTTTGACCTTGCAGAAGATTAGCCAGCACTTGGGTTTTGGCTAGTGGGACTTGGTAGGAGACCAATGAAAGTTCTTATGGCTGAGATGAAAACCAGGCAGCTGGAAGAACTGTTTGGAGAAGCCTGAGTGCTCCCAGAATAGTACAGGTTCTCTAAGATAGCTACAAGCAACACATCAAGCTCCAAACAGCTTCTTTTTAAAGCTTGGATCTAAGGGGGTGGAGGCAAGTGGAGGTCTGACAATGACAAGCAGGCATTCATTTGAAGGAAAAGAATAAATCTACTAAACTCTTAGACTTACAGCATAAAGTCTTGGCAATCTCATCATTTTCCCCAAATCATTCCAAGGAACATGATAATGTCAGGATTCTGGTGTCTTTAAGATAAAGAAACAGCATGATGCTTAAGGTTACAACACAGCGTTTTGTAATGGTATAATAAGAAATACAACTCTATCTGAAAAAGTATGAAAAAACAGCTTTTTTTTAATTTTTTCTGAACTGAAAGGTTGCAGTTGCTCCTGCATAATCATATACCCCAGCTATGTGGTAGCACATGGAGGACCTAACGTTGTAAAAATCCACTATATTTTGCAGTAATGCCTCTGTATTGTAATTCTAAGAAATGTCCCTAACTGTTAGTGTCTCATAGCATGACTTACTGTTTCATATATTCATATACATTTAATGCCCCTGGGTTGGTTTTCAGCAGGGATTATTTGGGTGGTTATGTTTTCCACTGCTCCCTGAAGACTTCACAAACCTTCCCAAGTTCCAGTGAGTACAGTTCAACATGTTCCAGCTCCTCCATGGAAAGAAAGAAAAAATCTTGTGGTTATACTCAGCCATTTAGTCTTCTTAGGCATCACATGCTTCCCTACCCTCTAGACATTTTAGTTCTCCAGCCTACAGCTCTGGGTTTCCCTGCTGTCTTGGTCGTGTGCAGAAAGTACAACCCAAATACTTCTTCCATGTGGAGAAGATGCAGAGAGTCAGCAGAGATAGATAGATTGCTGCAGGGCAAAGACCCATCCTCTGCAGAATAATGAACCCTGGAGCAAAAAACCAAACCAAACCAAAAAAACCCTCAAACCTCCCAAAAACCCTATGTTGAAAAAAACCAGCTTCACAACTGAAGAGCCCACAGCCCTGAGTGAGCTGAAGTTGAAAGTTCACGTAGTTTTGAATCATTGCTTCAGGCTCTCTTCAGAGTCAAAGGGATCTCAGTTTACACATTGGTTATACATTTAATCTTGCTTTAGCGGCTGCAATCAAGTCAAAAGTTTTTACTGTTTGGGAGGTTTTTTGAGTGAAAGCTGATACCTCATGTGGGGAGAGAAGGCTTTCTTCAATTCCACAGACCTGAAATAATCAGCACCCCAGTGTGATCTTCACTTTGTTCAGATGCACTGTAGGCCAAAACTTCTTTCCTAATCCTGGACTACTGTTCTGGATATTCTTCACAGAGGTGTGAGCACAGGCATTTCTGAAGCAAGCACTGGCATTATAAATCACAGCAGCCCCTGAGCAAGTGATCTGGTTTTCAAAGCGATGGAATGAAAGCTGCCAGTGTATTTTCACCTCTGAACATCAGACAGTGTGCTCACAGCCTTCTCTAGGTGGAGGCATTTGGTATTAGCCACTGTTTTGAAAATTGTCCCCTCTTTTTATGTTATGTACATGAATGCAAAAATCTGGGCACTGCTGTCATTTGCAATAAGAAGCAATGAATATCCACTTATCACTGCTTCACCATGATCACAGTTATAAACACAGGTAATTGACTGTCTTTTCTGTGATTGCATTCATTATTATTTCTTTGCCTACTGTGGAAATCAGCATATTTGGGGATCTTCTTAATGGAAGCAGTGCTATTTAGATATGTACAAAATTGTAGATCTTGCAAAACAGTCCTCTAACTGTAGATTTCTGAAAACCTTTCCCTCATCCCAAACCCCAGTTTTGCCAGTTATAAGCCTGTGAAATACAAACATCATTCACTACATGGCAGAGCACTGCTTGGAAAGTCTTTCCAATACTATTTGTCTACCTTGCAGATGTGGCAATGTTCACTTTCTCCACTTACTGATAATTTACAGTCAAGCATCAGCTTCACATTGCACGTGCACTGGTGTAATTCACAAGAAGCAGTGCACACCGTGTGAGTGTTGCCTGTGTCACCTGGTCAGAAAAGAGAACATTCCCCCATGTTAATGCCTTCAGCACAGCCTGGGCTGGATAACAGCAGCCTTGCTCCCATGGAGGAGCATCTGCAACCCCAGATAGTTTCAGAGAAACCAGCGAGTGGCAGAATCAGACTCTGCCAATGTAGCCACCTCTTCCCTGGTGGGAATTCAGATACTCATCAGAATATTTTTTTTCTGAAGAAGCTGGCAAATGCATTTGAAAATGAAGAGGTTTTTTCAGCCTGGCAATAGTCAGTTTAAGCCATGGAGGGGAACTTCTGTGGGCTGCAGAACAAGTGGGTGCAGTTTTCAAAAACCCTCTCGTTGTAGTCTGATGCCTAGTACCAGGTGAGTTTATCAGCCCTTCCACCTCTGAGGCATAAGCATCTGTTCCCATCCAGCACAAACTGAACTGCCTCCAAGACTGCTGACCTTCCTGTCAAAAGTCTCTGGCAACAAGTCAGCAGGATCAAACTGCTGTGGGGTTTGTGGAAGGAGCAACCTAGCATGCATACATCCTTGCCCAGACAAGCAGGATTGCATAATCCTAATTTCTTTAGCAATTCAGACTAAAAAATTATTTATTTTTGCCCTTTTTATATTATGCATTTCATTTATATGCATTTCATTTATATGCATTTATAGTATGCATTTCATTCAGCTGTGCTTCAGTAACTGTTTGCCAGCCTTCCTTGCTCTTGTGAGGCTGGAGAAGTCATAAATATGGCAGCTCCCTTTGAGCGTTAATGCTGGATGCTGTCCATGACTGCTGAGCTGCAATATGTGAGCCAGTGATACCACAAAGTGAGTTTATATTCCTTCCCTATTACATATATTTAGTGTGTAAATCCACAGAGCAGAAAAAATTTACAAGGGAGTGAGTGGTCATGGGAAAAGTAATCTGGATATAAAGCGGTGGCAGATACCTCTTTCACCTGGGACTCCTCCTGTTGGGAAGTTTCACACCAGGCTGAACAAAACCTTCAGCCACTGGTGTTTCTTTCTTGTGCCTGAGTTAAGGGCAAGGGGAGTCACTGACGTTTATCCATTATTCATTTAGCAATGGCTCTGGGGAGCAACTTGATGTCATGTGTTTTTCACTTACATGAATTGCAATAGACTCTTTTCTTCTTCAAGCCTGCCTGCACTGGGGAAATCAGAAAGTTGTTTTACAATTGGCATATCTTAAACTGTTTGGGGGCTCTACTAAAGAACCTGGTTATGGACAGCTTGACATGAGTGATCAGTTTCTACTGATGTGGTTTCAGACTGTGGCACTAACTACACCTACTAAAAACTAAATCATTAAGACTACATAATCCAGAAATACTTTGGCTTTGTTGAAATGCACAATATCTATCTCCCTTGAACTGAAAATACTTCTATTTTCCAAATTGTTCCAGATTCTCTCCTGAAAGGACTGGCTTTCATTGGGAGATTTGAGTTTTTCTTGCTTTGTTTTCCTAGCCTTCTTTAAACTGGGTATTTTAAGTCAATATATCGCTAACAAGCCCAGATGAGATTTTCAGTGCAGCCTTTACTGACAGAATCAAAATTAGATGAAGCATTGCATTTTGAGGCAGTGACATGTGTGCAGTCAGGAAGAGGCAGATTCTGATCTGGCCGGGTGAAATGCTCCCAGTTAAATCCCATCACTTGCGAGGCTCTGTGCAACCAACACACTTGTGCAGTAATAAAACTGAGAGGCTAGAGAGAGAAAAATTTACTTTCTGGGTCTAATAGGAAGGATGTGAATAAATTCACAGTTGAAAACATGGAGTGGAAAACCTTGGTGGTTCCCCAAGAGACTGAGATGGTAGATCCTTTGCTGAAGGAAGGTGTCTGAGGAGGAAGAGGTGCTATGCAGAAGGGAACATCCATCTCTGCACTCAAGACCTGCTGGTCCTGACATGAGAAGTACTGGGGTCAATGGATATGGTGGATTAAAAATTATCTCATAGACACAAAGACATATTTTCTGAAGACTAGTGAGATTTGCTGAATTTCAGCTGGAGTCAGATGCATGTGCTTCACTCCTTTAGACAGTCTCCAAAAATAGTAGAAGCAAGGTGGGATGTTAAGGCATCAATCCAAGTCCCTGTGTGACAACAGTTCCCTCAGTGTGGGTGGCATTCCTGCCTCAAGTAGTACTCAATAAGTCCTGCTTCAATAAGTACTAACCAGGTAAACATAGCAGAGATCATGCCCAAGGGGCCATGCTTTGGCTTCAGGCTTAAAGCTAGGTGCCCAAAGTCAGGCCATGCAAAGGTCTCCCTTGGGCTCTGCATTGAGTTTGAAGGATGACTGAGAGCTCACATCAACTTTCCATCATGCCAGAATTAGTTTCTGTGCAAAACAGTTTTGCACTTGCAGAGACTGGAGGGTGTTATGGTCCCTCCTATTCTTGCCCCTGAGAAGCTAAAATTCTCACATAAATCCAGGCTAAGATGTTTTTGGCTGTATAATCAGTAAAAAGCACGCTGAATGATGAGACAACAAACCTCAGGTCTTCTGAGAAAAGACTGTATGTCGTCCTTGGTGCTAAACTGTCCAGACTGTCTTCTATCTAAGGAACTCTCATCTCTGCCTCTACCAAACATTTAACTAAACATGTTTGCTTTAGTTTATTGTTACTCCACTTGACACAGTGCAGTGGAGAACTACTTTACTAGTTTTCCCAAAGCATTTCTGGTGGCTTTCCAGTGCTACATCACTCACTGTGCACATCCTCTCAAAACTGGGGGCTGAAACACACCTCTCATGCCTTCCTTTGGAGGGACTGGGGGCTGGGGGCCAGGGGAGTTACACTCACCACAGTGACAAGGGCAGCAGGCACCTCTGATCCTTGTACAGTCTCTGCTTAGGTTCAGGTCTGAAGCAAGTTCAGCTCTCCCCATGCAGTTGGGCAGCCCATGGGCAGCATGATACAGATCACAAGCTGTGTTACAAAACTTCCCTCAGTTTCCTTCAGGGCTGACAGATGTGTAGGGTAGGGGTTCTTTGGTCTCAGAAGCCTGCAGCTTGCTTATTCACTTGCACAAGGTTTGATGACTCCTACCCTCCCTCCAGTGTTTCCTCTTCTAGAGTTACACTGGCTGGCTGTGGTGCCCAGCTGGCAAGCTAAGGAGGAAATCTTCAAGGAGAGGGTGTGCTGGAGCCAAAGGAGTCTTAACAATGAACAAGGAAGCGTGTCTCGTGTGTCATCCACTTTTAATATGGTCAGGTGTCCCCTTGGAGAGTCTGGGTCTCTCCCTGACTACGTGTTAGTCAGTAAATTCCTGTAGCACAGAGAAATACAGGAGTGAGAAACCCTTTCAAAGCTCTGCTGGAAGCTGCCTTGTCAGTGGCTTCCCCTCCTGGTCACAGGGAAGGGCCAGAGGCAATTACAGATCAAGCTTTTTCCCAGCATCTGGGCTGCACTGCAGTGTGTCAGAGCTACCCCAGCCTCCTGCTGTGTCCTAAGTGGTGGTACAACTCCAGCTACTGCCCGTGCTCTGCCACAAGCAGGCATCCACACAGCCAAAGCAGGGAACCGCAGCAGCCTTACCAGCATTGGCCCCGCAAAAAAGAGCAGGTCTTCCCCAAACAGAAGGTAGTTTGCAATAAGGAGGATTTGGAAGCACCCAGTGTTGATAATATAACACCACTGAAGAGTAAAGAGCAAGATCCCGTCCCACAAATACAAGGTTCCCGTCCCACAAATACAAGGTTAATACTTTCTATCTCATTTATTAGCTATGCTTAATTTACGTTCTTTTGCATTTGGCTGTGAAAACGCTGGCATAAGTGTGAACACAAACTCGATGTAAATACTTGTATTTAGTTCCATTCTTCCCCTTGCAGTGAAAGTTCTGGTGGCAGACAAACTTCTGACAGACAGCTTGCATTCACACTGACTATCAGTGGGTTTTGATCTGTTATAGATATAAATTAGTTCGTAGCCAGATATTGCCTTAACTTAATTGTTTACATACTAACTGGGGACAGATAACATACAGCCTTGGCTTTATTTAGCAATTTAAACCCGAAGTTTTACTGAGTGGTTAGTAGACAAAATGTTACTTTGTGAGGTTTTTTTTTTCCCCTTGCCCTATAATATTTTACTTTGATTAAAGCTGTACTGAGGTAAAATTGCACATCTCACGTGAAAAGCAATTTACTTCTGCTGTTATTGAAGTTATCTGTACTTATTTGTCCTAGCATAATGTATTTTTCTAGCTGCATTCTAACTGCAGTGCTTTATCATATGAACCAAGTTAGATTTAATCAAATTCAGTTTGTGTTGTGAATTTTAAGACATTCGTTCAATTAGTTGGAATAAAAGCAGAACATTTGGAAGAAAGATTAAAGTTGAAAAATGCTGGTGCTGAGCTGGGCATTCAGTGCTCCTTCAGCACCTTTCTTGCCCTGAAACATTTCTCATGCTTGAAAAGGCTCCCTGATCTTTTTTTTCATTCTTTCTGTTTCTCAGATTGCTGTTGATGTTCATGGGATGGGGAAGATAAGAGTCATTTTATCAGGTTGCAACACTCGGGTGCATGTAAGACCTGACCGATTTTCCTCCTGCTGTGCCTGTCATGCGATTTTTCTGGGCACTGATGGACAATAACAGGACCAAATTCAATCTGGGGCTTTTTTAATGTATTGGAATCCACTGGGAAGCCACAGTGCTGCTCCTCAGTTGCCTTCCAGTCGTACCAGTACCTGCTTTCCTGTTGCTGTCCTTGTTGCCACCTAGTGAGAAAATTGCCATCACGGGCTCATGTTTTCCTTTTGGACCTGGGTGTGCAGCTCAGGGAGGCCAGTGCAGGAGCTGGGGGACACCGAGCAGCTCAGTCAGCCCCTAATGCCCCTTTCCAGCAAGCAAACTACTACTTCTCCTCTTTTTTATTACTTCCTCCTAAAATGGCTTATTTCCACATGTACCAAGTATTTTGAGGGTATCAGGATGTCTTCATTGCGTTATCCTATGTACTGAATGCAATATGCATTAATTATTATTAGCATATGACCTTTATTAGGAAAATTTTGATGCTGCTTGTTACTGTGTCTTATGGCTGTAATTTTCCTCATCTGGGAATTCTTGACTAACTTGGCTTAGGTTCACCAGCCAAAGTGATTTGAAAAGGCCATTGTAAAATAATAGAGAGAAATAAAAATTTCCTGGTGCAGTCAGACTCCACTTGCTCAACTGAAAAACGTGGTGTTTTTACATTTTGAGACAGTTTCTCAGACAGCCAGACAAGGTGACATTAAACAAATCACGCTAATTATGACACAATTTATGTAGAGAGATTTTACTGGCCTGCTAATATGTGGCAGGAGCTGCCAATTACAAATGTTTCCAAAAAGAGCATTTCCAGCATTAACTTTTCTTGGTTCTTAGGGAAATGGACTGACGGAGACTGTTGAGCTCCCTTGTTTGTGCCAAGGGAAGCAGTGCCCAGTCCGAGTGCAGAAACAGGGGTCAGAGACCTGAGTTTGGGTCATGGGTTTCAGACAGAGTTGCACAGAAGGTGCTGCAGCCCTGGGCAGATCATTCCTGAATGCACCCCATGCCAAACAAAATCAGCCAGAATCTGTGTGATCCCCGAAGGCTTTGCATTTCTCTGGCCTCCCTTATTAAACACCAGGTGTCCTGCTGTGTGTGTGTCAGCCCCAGAGGTGCAGACATTGCCACTCTGCTCTGGGGACATTTTGCATGGTTGATGGTACATCATACAGCACACACCCTCTGTGCATTAGCTGTCTCATTAACACAACAAGGATTAAAAACTTACCTTTAAAACTTGCCAACAGCACTATGAAAATTTGTTTCCCAGGAGCCTGTAAAGGACTTTAGGCTTAAACCTGAGAGATATGTAGGACTTTGCCTCCTATTCACTTAGCTTAAGACTGTGATCACGTAGGATGATACTTCAAGCCATCCAGCCCCAACTAGTTGTTACCTTCACCTTTGCAGTACTGAAAAAAGGGTATGGGGCACCCATTCCTCACCCAAATCAGTGCCTACACCATAGTTTAAATGCGGTGGTTTACAAGAAGCCACCTTGTCCAGGAAGGTGATTAGATGCATCACGTTGGTTTTGCTGTAGGGACAGCGGACTGGTAATAGCAAATGGTTTTGGGGGCAAGGCCAAGGGGAGAAAGCAGAGGGGGAGAAGGCTGCCAATAGCCTCTCACTGCACGTGTTTACTGAACGAGTCCCTGCCAATGCTGTCTAGCCAGGGCTCCACTCCATGCAGTGGCCACTGACCATATACAGGAATGCAAAGGTCCAGGTTAGACCCCTAACTCAGGGGGCAGTGAGGTGGCATGGGGAAAGGTCCTCAAAAACCTGCTGCTGAGAGCTAAATGAGCTCAAACACTTCTTCTGTCTACTCTGTGACAGCTAGAAAGAGAAGCCAGTCAGATTATCAGCTCACTCCCTGAAACAGAAGAAATGCCCTAGCAAGATTTTCCTCATGTGCTCAAAGAAGGACAGTGTGAATAAACGTGATTTGGAGATTCTCAGATAGGCTGGAAATGCCTACAAGCATAGGCATACCTCTGCAGAGCTTAGGAATCTTCTTCCTGGGCTTCTTGCCTTTTGCTCTGAAGTAGATTTGCAAGTAACTCTACATCTGTGCTTCGGGGGCTTCATGCTGCCAGTGGGAATTGATGATCTCTAGTGAGCCCTGGATACTTACAGAAATTGCCCAGAAGGTAAGCTGAGAGAGCCATGAGTACTTTAAACGGTAGATTTAGCATCAGCTGGAGATAGGAAAACCTAAATGGCCCTTGGTAGAGGTGGCATTTTTTGCATGCATAGTCCTGCCCTGGATAATAGCACTATTAAGTCCTGTGGTGCTTGCACATCCAGTGAATACCCCTTTGGAGCAGTTGCCTTTGGCTCAGAGTGATTTGCAAGAATTACATAGAAGAGGTTTTTGGGGCAGGGGCAGGGTACTACAAGAGGTAAAGCTTCCATGGGGAATGAAGCCTCCTGGCCTCACCAGCCATGGGAATTCCTGGGAACTGGAGATGATCAGCACCTCACCTCGGTAACTTCTGGGAGTTACACCTGAGTACTAGCAGAGTGTCTCCTGTGGTGGTGACACACAGAGCTGATTTTCCTTTACAGCTGCACCTGATGGCATGTGTGACTGTTGCTTGCTTGCATTACAGGCACATTTTCACGCTTGACTAACAGTTAGTCCAGTGCCACAAGCCAACACTGCCCATGGTTACATGGAAATTCAGTAGCATTGGGAACACATACAGCAGGGGAAAGAAATAGGCCAGACGAGTTATTTCAAGCAGATGTTGGTGATAGCTGCTGGTAGCAACAGTAAGTTATCAAAAGGAAACAGATATATACATCTCTTCAGAATAAAAACCAGCATCTGCACCCGAACAGGGTTTGGCGATTGCTGAATGGCTTCAAGGGCAAGAGAAGAGCTTTATGGATGGAAGGCTTTGCACAAAGCAGTTGTTTACACCTGAAACTGGTGTACAAATAAAGCCATCACTCTTTACTGCCAATCCGCCTCTACTCCGAGCCAAAGCAGCCTGTGGAGCTGCGTGACAGCACTGCTTGCAATTGTTCCTCACAGGTGTAGCTTTTATATGCGTTCGCCAATGGTTGTCCAGGTCAACTCACATGGTGAGCCCCATTTAATCCAACAAAGCAATGTGTTAAGAAAAGCAGGGAGGGCATTATTCAGAAAGGGGAACTTTGGTCTGGGGTGGAAAAAGGAGAACACGGAGTTAATTTTCTGCTTTGAATTGCCCTGCAGAGGAGTTTAGCTTTTTCCACAGAGTGTCAGGTGAGCCCAGGGATACCGGCCACCATAGACAGAAGTTTCCTTGTGCTGCTGCCCCACTTGCCTTCCCTTCCACAGGCAGAAATCACAGTCCCATCGATTGACCTTCAACCGGATAAAAAATGAAGCCTAAATTGTAAAACACTATAAAACATTAGGTATTAAATGCAATATTTTTCTCCCTCCTCATTTCTATTCCTTTTATAAAACCACCACCATCATCTGTTTTTCCTTCATCTTCCTCCTTGCTAAGGTAGGTCACATAAGGTGCCTTCGCCTTTATAGGGTCAATTTTGGGAGTCATGTGGTGAGGAGGGAGGAAAGTCTGGGAGAGGCAAAGAAGAGTGGACTTGGAGGTTGCTGTAACCCCAGGAGGAAGGTGATGGATGAGCAGAAAGGATTTGCTAGTCTTAGCAAGGGAAAGAGGTAGTGATGGCAGTAGGAAGCCCTGAGCATCGTTATACTGTGCTGCATAATGTAACACCATGTTGTCACAGCTACATTTTAAGAAACCACAAGCTAGATAACAGAAAAGCTTGAAATTGACTTAAAAATCTAGTGACTGCTTAAAACAGTAAGTTCGAGCCTTTTTCTTTTCACTTCTCATTGTGAAAGGAAGACTCTGGTCATGTCTTCAGGCTTTTTTGTAGAAATTAACATTTTAGAAAACAATTCTCACCAAGCTGTGTGACTTCAGGAACTGGGGTATTGACGAAAACATCAGGTATCACAAACCTTACCACTAAACAGCAATCAGTAGCAAGTCGAGGATTAGCTTTTCTCTGGAACTGCCCCTTTAAGTTCCTGGTAAATTGTGGTTTTTTGCAGAGGTAGCTTTGATTTAGCAGTAGAGAACTGAGGTGGGAGTGACAGACAACATACTCCCTCTTGGATACTTTCCTTGTGTAGTTGCATCCGACGCTGTCACTTAATCTTGGCTAGAAATGGGAATGGATGGTTTATCTTCGTGTGGGGAGCACAGATATTTCCCATGCCGGCATTTGCAGCCACCCATACATTGACAAGGCAGTGGGAAACAGGGTCCAGTCCCAGCTAGCCTGGCTTCAACAGACAGTTTCCAAGCAGAGGTTAAGCCCGAGCTGGCAGCCTGCTGCACAGGCACATGTGCAGCAAAACGCCAAGCCACAGGCCCACACCCCAGCTGGGAAGCACTGCGAGGTACAGTGCTGTCCCCCTGGCAAGCTTTGTTTAGCACTTGGAAACATCTGACAAACAGCCAAAGTCTCCAAACTGTGTCTGGACAAAATGTCCAGATGGAAAAAGAGCATATTTCCAGAGAAATCCAGGCTGGATCCAAAGCCAAAGAAATCCAGTTTCCCATTCAGGCACCAAGCAATAGCCAGCTCCAGCCTTCAGATTCACAAACGCAAAGCCCAGGTCTCCCTGGCCCTTCAGACAACGTGAAAGCTAATTTGGGCATTTGCAGAAAATCCAGATAAAATCAAGCTCATCTTAATCTTTCATCCAAGGAAACATTTGATGTATTTGAAAGTTTATATCATCTTTTAAAATCACCTGTGGCTCCCTTTTAAAGTCTGAAATTATCACACCCTTAATAAATCTCTTTATGGAAGTTCAGCTGCTTGAAATTAAATGAGAACAGGAAGTGGCTGTATGGACAGATACACAGAATAAAGCAGGCAGGGCAGCTTACAGTGATGTATATTGTCTGTAAGGAAATATATCAGCAGTCCTCCATATAAAAAACATCTTTCTACCACTATGGAATGCATTAAATGACACTTTTAAATGCATTCTTTCCTTCTCCAGTAAGAAAAAGTTATTTTTCTGGATCTCACTTGTCTGAGCCAAATCCCAGGGTGTGTAGTGTCATCCATGTCACTGCAAGTATTTCTGTTAGATTTCTTTCTAAGGACTCTTCCTCCTAGCTGAAGTGATTAAAGCAACAAATGAGAAATGGCTTAAGTTTATTTCCTTGCTTACATGTTTTCTGTTCCCTGAAATATATCTTACAAGCGTGATGAATATGAACTGGAAGAAGTAATTTTTGAATTCATAAAGATATCTGTACATAATCCTATGCTAGATTAGACACAGATCTTTCCTTTAAAGGTAAAACACTTCCTGTTCCATTTTTCATCTGTTTTTTTAAAGACTGTTATATTTTCTGAGATTTGATAGATCACCCAAAGCCACAGATACTTAAATCAACTCTCAAGCAAGTTTTCATCATTCCTTGGATTTCTATTTTTTCCCAGGAAAAAAAACACAGCCGTTTTTGTTAACTATGTTCAACTAACATTTAAAATATTGTTCAGTCAAGAGATTTAAATAGTTAAAACTCCACTACATGTGAAGCAGCATCTGATGACACCACGTACCACTGTCTAGAATCATGCGGGCTCCATTCCCCTTTTTCATCCCAGGAAGACAAATCCCCCTAAGAGACCCTGCTATGCAGTATTGAAAAATGTCCCATCAGACACAGTTAACAGAGACTCAGCAGGAGTCCCAGCTGCAGTCCTCTGCCCAAGGAGCGCTCCTGGGCTTGTGCTGAGGCTCTTTGGAGGCATCGACCTCCCATCATTCAGGGCTCCCTTCCCCCCTGCCCCAGCTCCAAGGGTGACACTTTGTCCTCTGTCTTCTTCTGCCCGGGCTGCTATCCAGCATCTTCTGAGAACTTTCTGCTGACTGACTTTCAGCTGTACATGGACGGGGGATTTATGGTTGCTTCTGCAGGGCTTACTGGCTGTGCCAGCTTTGATTTCTCACTCAGCAGCTCCTTCTGCTTGACCGTGGATGGCAAAGGAAGCGAGTCAGCAAGTCCTTTCTCTCTTCAGCCATTTCCCAGAGAAAGAAGCATTAGCACGTCAGACTGCCAGGCAACATACCACAGCGATTCTCCCACATATTGGTTCTTTTATTCCTTTTTTAATGTCAAGAGCTAAAAAGGTGGGTGACAAATTTCTGGGGGAGTGGGGGGGTGAGAATTTATGCTGAGCAATCTCTCTCTCTTTTACACTTGAACTGGAAGGGGCCCTAAAGTGAGGCACTACAGCCAACAGCTTATTGACAAAGCCCCTGGCTAATTACTCATTAAAAAAAATAAATAAATAAAATTGCAATCTGCCAAGAGAAGAAAGAGGAGTTTAAAAGGATATACCTTTATAGCTATATATTGCTAAAGAAAAAAATTACAGGATAATGTGCAAAGGGTTAATTCAATAAAAAGAGGAAGAGACACACCTGAGTTTCCTTGAACTCAGCAGGGAGGCAGCTGTGTTCAGTGCACTTGCTGCACATACATGTAGCTGGATAATTGCGAGGTTAAGAACTGCAATAGCAGCAT
Source organism: Caprimulgus europaeus (assembly GCA_907165065.1). The sequence continues at coordinate 70,248,772 of OU015525.1, forward strand.
GTGGGCATGATCCAAAGGAGCAAGCAAACACATAGGAAAAAAAAAGCCCTTCTCACCAGCCCAGCCTTGGGCAAAGTTCCACTGCATGCAGAGTAGATCAACTGTTGATTTCTGAAATTTACACTTTGTAAAACATAAATAAGCAGGGAGGATCAGTGTGCTTCCCCAGCAATGTATACACCCTCTGACAGATACTGCATTTGGCTGTATCTAATGAGTGCAGCCCCAGAAACCAGACTAGAGACCTGCAGGAGTTGCTCTCACATTGCATTTTTTAGAAAGCAGCTCAATTAATCTGAAGGTTAACTTAATTAAGCAAAGCTCACCTCCTTATCAGCCTTATCAGGCTCTTCTAGGCTTTTACATCATACCAGGTACTGTGGAGCCATTCATTAGGCCTCACAATGTGCATCTCAACTAGGTAAATATGCACTAATCGTATTTCACAGAGGGTTTGGACAAAGGCAGAACAGTTAAGCCTGAAGTTTTGAACATCTGGCCTGCAGGAGTTGTGTATGGACAGAAAGGAAAATCCAGGGCAGACGAAGGAATCTCACAGCACCCCAGGGACTGCGAGAACCAGGCAAAGGAGGAGAAGGAGAACAGAACTGAACAGCTGCCCAAAACAACGACCAATGTTTGCTGCGGCCCAGATTCTGTGCTGCACATTCAGGGTGGGCCACCAAGGCTCTCGAGGCTGCGGTTGACTGGAGAAAAAACACAGCCACCCCTGTCCCTGCAGCTGGGAGGCCCCGGGGAAACAAGGGCACAGAGCTGGTGTGACAATAAGGATCGTTTCCAATCCATTTTAGGGTCTTGCTTTCCTCATAGAAAAAAGGAGAGCTCACACCCATCAGTGGGCATCAGCCCCAGCAGGGCAGTCACAACACAAACCCCACTGGAAACCCTATGTGCAAACACAGCTCGTGTCACCTGCATGCAGCGAGCAAATCAACTCACAGCATGCCTGTGCTCCACCGCGCACGCCAACATGTTGGTGATGATGCAAAGTGGAGTCCGGCACAGGGATCCACGTCTGTGAGTGTTGGAGTCTGGAGGGAACTGTCTCTTGTTCTTACATGGTGGAGAAGGGAGTTTGGTCCTGCTGTCCTACAGTCCCATGTACTGCAGCAAAAGAAACCGAAAGGAACCGGACAAGGTCACCAGGAGAGAGAAAAACAAATCTGAAAAAGGTTTTCAAGACATCCTGCCTTGAAGCCATGTCCCAGTCACACTCCTCCTGCCTGTCCTTGCACTCTCAAGTTATAATTCCTTACCTCCACTTTTCTCTTCCTATAAAAGAACAAAACAAACTCAATGTTTATTGTTACAAGAAGAGCAATGCCATAATCAAGTTAAGAAAACAATCGACTGCTGATATATATTACTGAAAACTTAATTCTGAAAAGCTTCATTCACTCATTGGGGACTTTTCTTGTTTACAATGTCACTTCTGTTACAGGTGTTTTTAAGGACAGATACTTCTGAGAATGAGAGGAGCCTGATGGTCTTGTGAATTTGGCATGCAAATTTACAAGGCAGATTCGACCTCTGCTTCCTCACTTATCAGTGCTAATAAAAAGTGTGTGTATGTGCCTCATTTGGAGAGAGACAGAGAGAGAGAGAATGGGAGAGAAAGAAAGAGAAAGAAAGAAAGAAAGAAAGAAAGAAAGAAAGAAAGAAAGAAAGAAAGAAAGAAAGAAAGAAAGAAAGAAAGAAAGAAAGAAAGAAAGAAAGAAAGAAAGAAAGAAAGAAAGAAAGAAAGAAAGAAAGAAAGAAAGAAAGAAAGAAAGAAAGAAAGAAAGAAAGAAAGAAAGAAAGAAAGATACAAAGAAGGAGGAAGCACATGGAGCTAGAGTGGCCTCAACCAGTCATCTTAATCTTTTACTATCTTACCTCAGAGCTTCCTCAGCATCTTAATGCATATTTTCATGAACCACAGTGGTTGCTTTAAAGGTTGATTTTTCCCATATGCTGCTGTTTTGGAGGTAACAGCCTTGGTAGCTGATTAGGATCTCCCCTTTCCCCTACCAGAACAGAGTTCATGTTTTAAGGACACATTTTGTTCACCATCATGTTCATATCTACCTCATTTTAAATGAACAAGCATTTTTCTTGAAAAAATGAAATCTGTGGTAGCCCAAACTTCCCTAAACTTCTAGAGGAGCAGATATACGCACTCTGACAAAGGAGATCAGCAGCCAATACCCCATGGAAGTGAGAGTGTCTCTTTGCTGTCTAACCTGGAGGAGTCTTGGGCACACATGGATTTGCAACTTTAAGGAGGCTCCCAAATCTTAGTCATTTTTGAGGGACTTCAGATGATCTTAATTTCAAATATCTCTTGCTTTCATGTGCTCAAATGAAATCACACATGCTGTTAGCAGCCTAACACAGCTAGCACAGCTCTGTATGATGTGCTGACTGTTTCTCCAAACCTTGAGCATTTGGCATGTGAGGTCACACTCACGGCAGAGAGCAATGATTAAGAAGCGTCCTTTCTAAAAAAGGGAAGGACCCATTTTATTGGCAAACTACTAACAACAAGAAATTATGCTAAGACTGTGAATAATGAAAGCATGATAAAAGTATATGCTTTCCCCACCCCCCTCAATCCCTTTATTATGTTTTCTGGTATAAAAACAATAACCTCCTGTTTTCCACAAGTTTCCTCGTTTACAGAAGACTTAGAGTGCCCTTGAGGTTTGAGAGGTTGACTCTGCAGTAAAGAGCTGCATGAATTTATGCAGACCTCTCCTGGCTCACTGGGTAGGCCAGGAGGAGTGCTCAGGGTGGTGTGCTGGCAAACTGGACCTGAGAATTACACGCTGAAGTAGTCCTGTAAAGCAAAACAAAACAGAGGAGTAGATCTGGAGACACACTGTTGAAAGAAACAGAAGTGGAAATTTTTGCCAAGCAGTGTGGAACTGCCAAACCCAGAAATGGTTTGAGACTACCTCCCAGTTCATGGCTTCAAAAATATATTCTGTGTTAAGAGCTACACATGCACCTGAGAGCCAAGAGTTTTGCCTAAAAGTCAGTCTGATTAATTTTTACACAGGTCAAGACTTGGAGCAACATGGATGTGGGAGCAACAGAATACAGCTGGGGCAAAAAGAAAGCAGTAAAGAGAAAATACACTTTGGAGCTCTGTGGTGGTGGTGGAGATACTTGGTGCTACTAGCAGTCAGTGGGATTGATCCTGGGGCACCTTTAGAAAAGGCAGCAGACAATGAGAAATGGCATTAAGAACAAACCAAGGTGGGAAACATTTACTGCTGTCTCTACTGAGACTATGGATGGAAAATTTTGAGAGAGATGGTGAAAATACTGAAAGAGGCCAAGCAAACAAATTCTGCTAGAACCAGTAGAGTGTTTTTAAATCATATCCTTTAATAATATACTATTTGCATTACCATAACATGCCATTGCATTATTCGGGCATGCAAATGATTGTTGAGTTCCCAACTTCTGCTGCTGGAAAAAAATGATGACCTGAAGGAAAGAATTTCTGTAGTAAATACCTCAGCATGAATAATAAGCTGAGGTTATTTAAGTGACAGCTCCTTGAAAAATTAGCCTAACTTCCTAATAACTGTACTACATAGCTTAAAGAAATCTAATTTTATCTCTGCCTCCCACACAGTAAATCTCCCTATCACATTCTTTCCTTGCTTCATTGCTATTTCTTTGCTTAATAATCAGCTACTTAAAAGATTGAGGATAATGTTAATAATGGGCAAATTAGATACAGGGAAAATAAATGTTTTCTGTGCTTTCAGAGGTACCCAGAGTGATTGTCATCAAACCAAAACCAAGGCTCGAGCACAGAAACCTGGGCAGGCTGCAGTGGAACAGGGCAAGGACTCCGGCCAACTTACTGTTGAGCAGACAACATTAGTTAGTATTGTGATGGTAAAATATTTAAAAAGGGAAGCTCCTCTCCCCTTCAGCATTTTTCTCCCATAAACTAATTATGCTATAATATTATAAGTGCTTCCTTTCAGCCTAGGCTTTCCTTTTAGCATGACCACGGGCAGGCTGGGCAAAACTGGATTATTGCTGTGATGAAAAAACTGGCACTGCATGTTGCCTCAGTCTCCTTAATTATTTTTTTTCAAGCTCTACACAAAGCCACTCACATGCCCAATGGCTCAGCTCACTTCCAATTAAGTCAATGATAAAACTCACATTGACTTAAATGGGAGCAGGTTTGCATCCCAAAGGCTAACAGTCAAGGCTTTTAACAGTCAGACTACTAATAGGGAAAGTAGAAAGAGTTAGAAAATGTCCTTGTCTTCTCTTTTCTTAGGAGCAGGAATTCAAAGTGAATAGAGTAGGCATGTTCAGTTTAAAATTATTTTCAGGAAGAAAAAATATGTAGTGAGTCTATTTATAATGCCATGATTCAGCTCTTCTTATGTGGATGGATCTGTTACAGAGAAGAAAGCAGCACATAGCAAGAATTATCGACTCTCCCTTTAAATAGTTGGCAAGCCCTTTCTTAGCCCTTACTATAATCAGCCCTTACTATATTACCTAGCCTGTGCAGCAGCGTACACTGCTGTTAAAATGTTTTGGCCAATTAACTTGGTTGTATTGGAGTCCACTGCTAAATAAAGAGCAAAAGACCTGGCACACTCCAGGTGCTTCCTCAGCACTGGCCTCCTGCTATGGACAGAGCCCGTACAAGGCTCAGAAGAAAGAGTTTTGTTTTTCTTTTTACATTGACAAAACTAAGCAAAACTAGATTAACCATGGCCACATTAATGTTAATTTAACTCGAATGAGCCCAAATACTTTGCAGGGGGTGGAGCGGGGGAGGACAATTCACTAGTAAAAAGCCTGGAGAGGGCTTTGGAGACAGCCAGGCAGACACTCAGTGTTTAAATTTCCCACAAACCCTTCAAAGGCAGTTGTTTCCACTCAACCCAGTTTCCCCAGCATCTCTGTGATTCCCACTCCTCACAGAGGGAAGAGGTACCAGCACAGAAAGACAGCCCTTTGGGAGCAGCCTTTTGGGTGGCGACAACCTGCTGGCGGTGATAACCAATTTCTCCCGCTTTCCTCCCTCTCCTCCCATTCACACCCGCAGAGGAAGAGGGATGCAGGCTGCAGAGCGACTAAGCTGTGGTCCCCAGCACACAGGGGCTTCTGATGGTGGGGAGTGAGTAGGAAGGACATCGCTACCACGACTGGGCCTTGAAATCTCCTGCCTTGCAGGGCGGTGGGATGCAGTGAGCCGGTGCCTGGTGCCTACTCAGCTCAATTATGGCAGGCGTGCAGCTGGAGAGCTACCACAGGAACCCTGCGGCTCCCTGCCTGGCGCTGCCCCAGTACGTACAATGGAGTCATCCTGCGGGGCTGACGGCATGGTAAGTTTGAAACCTTCTGCCAGCTGGATTTTCTGTGTCTTCAGGATGCCCATGAGAGCCGTAGTTGTAACTGCACACCACGTGTGGGAACAGGGAAGCCTGCCCTGCCCTGCCACAGCGTTGAAAGTATTTTCCGTCTGTTTTGGGTATTGTTTGTTCATCACCTGGTGGATGCGTTCCACCTATAGTTATGTCTTTCATCTCAGTGCCTTTTCTACTCCTTGCTTTTCCCCTGCTAGCAGAGTGGCAGGAAACGTGTTTGCCTTTTGCGGTGTTTATTACCAAATGGAGAACACTGAACTGTAGCACTGCCCGAGTAACGTGGTGTGATAGGCCCACGCAGCAGGGAGACGTAAAGGGGACAGCTTTTGTGAATGACATTCAAGTTCAGCTTGCAGGTTTGCAGCTCTTCTGAAAAATTTAAATGGCTGGTGTAACAAAACTGGGAGCAAAGTTTCATTATCTGTTACTCTAAGGGGAAGCCAGGTGGCTGGGCAGAAGTTGAAAGAGTTGCTCTTGATGAACACAAGGGTAACAGGCATCTATGGCATCAGCTCCCAGATGTCTGCACCTTTTCCCTCCCCAGTTTGCGATCTGGAGAGCACACATGCATGCACCCACACAAACACTGTTTTTCTCTCCTTTTCTGCATCATTCTCCTTTACAAACCTTTTTGATCGTCATGGCTTCAGAATTCAAAACAGTTTGAGCCTATTTCTCTAATTAAAGAAGAGATCATGTTTTTGCATTTTTGCATCACATGCTGAGGGCCAAAGGCATTCAAAACAACCATAAAGTTGATACCAGAACAGTAGCTTGGTATAAGTACAAACCGAAAACCTTGGAGGAAGCAGCAGTGCAGTCCTGAAAATTGTGTTACTGGGTCCCCTCTTCCTCTCTCCCTCCCTCAGCCCCCGACTCTTCCTCCCTCATCCCGAGCCCCCTTAGAGCAGTATGACCTGTGCTGAGGGCCTTTGCCCACTCCTACGCTGTGGATGCTCTAAACTCAGCACGCTTCTCTCCTGCTCCAGCTGTACTGCGTGACCTACAGACCCCCTCCGGCCTTGTGTGTCCCAGAGCTCTTCTCTGGCATGGTGATGGTAAGGAAGGAAAAGATGTACCATTGGCATTGCATAGGAAATCCCACCCATCTCCCTGCTGCTGCTGGCTCCGCCTTGTCTTTGGAGAGCAGAAGCAGATGAAAAAAAGCATCAGAAGTGCAGTGGGGCCAGAGAGGAGCCCACCATTGAGGTGAGGGCACCCAGTGACTCCAGTATGGGTGCGGTACCACATGCTTGAAGACCAGCCATGCTGCCGCAGCGTCAGTGTATCAGCCAGCAGCAGGACACGGGAGCGCTCAGGACAGGGCCTGTCCTGCCACGGCACCCACTCTGCCTTTTTGAAAAATGTCCTCCCACAGCCGCGAGCTTTGCAGGCCAGTGTCAAGAGGGAAGAAATCTCCTCCCCACTTTCCCACTGCCACAGGCACTGATGGGACTCACCCTGTCACTCCCACTGTAGTGTTGAGTCGACCCTGTGTCAGAGTTACAGGACTGCTCTGCCAGATCTCGCCGTGCTCCCTTCCTTCACCCGCAGGGAGGAGGGATGTCCCCTGACTGGCCTGCCTTGCCCCGCCTGGTCCCATTCAAGGAGCACTATGGGGACCTCCATGCTCGCCGTGCCTCATTGGCTCAGCTTAAATTACAGGGACACTGTCTTTTCTGACTACTGGAAGTTCACCCAAGGCTCTTCTTAATGGATGTTTCCCCTGCATCATGACTACTGATAAACATTCTTCATTAAAGTACTAAATTATTCTCTGCTTAATATATGCGACGCAGCCTGAAGCCCACCTCCATCTCCATTAACTGCATTGTTCTTGCAGCTGAGAGAAATAAGATTTATTTTAGTCAGTAAAGTGAACAAACACCACCTGTGATCCACTCAGGAAGCTGACCTGAGCTAGAAGGTGACATTTTTACTGTTCATTTTTGACTATGGCCTAGGCTAATGGTGCATGGATTATTATGCTTCCAGCAAAGCCATCCTTTTCAGTCGAAAATTAGGTTTTTGTCAATTAAATTCTCAATGAAACAATGACATGTACATCATATATATACAATAATTCAATCTAAAAAAACATATAGAAAGAAAGGAGCTTTAAAGATGGTTCTGTAAATGACAGGTAAGATTTTTTTTTGTGGCTTGAGTGAATTGCCACTTTTGTTCGCACGCTGTACGTAGTGATCACAGACTGAATCAGCCTGCAAATAAGAACAGCCCCTTTGCTTTCCAAGCAACTCACTGGCTAAAGTAACTTATATAGTGCCACTGCTTTATGGATAAACAGGTTAAATCAGGTCCTCTTCCTGTCAGTATGGAGTTCTGACAACCACTTAGATCAAGCCCCCTCCCTGGAAGTGTTCAAGGCCAGGTTGGATGAGGCTTTGAGCAACCTGGTCTAGTGGAAGGTGTCCCTGGTCATGGCAGGGGGGTTGGAACTAGGTCACCTTTAAGGTTCCTTCGAACCCAGACCATTCTATGATTTCATGTTTTGAAGAGGGATGGAGAAACTCTTTCAGTGAACTGTATGGGACTTTCAAAGCTTAAATAGAGATTAAATGAGGACAAGGATACTTCTTTATTACATCTCTTTTTCACAGTTAATGCAATTCCTGGAAAGTTCAGAGCCTGTAAGAGTGCAGGCTTTTTCCATACATGTTGCAAAGCAGGTTTCCTCCAGCAAAGTCAAACATTATGTGCCAAGTAGACAATGCCTTCCCACTTTGTCCTTCAAGATGTACTGTGCCTGATTTCCTGCACATGGCATGACAGTGTTAAAAATACAGTCAGGAATTACGTATTAGAGCTTGCATTCTGCTACATGCTCTCTGCTGAGACTGCCTGAGGGTCTGACCCTTAACAGAGCTCAACAACTTGAAGCTTGTTAAATCAGAGGGGGATGAAGGAGCTCAGAAAGGGGAGGAGGAGAACAGGGAAGCAGAGAAGAGATGGAATCACAAAAGGTTCAGCCCTGCTTGGGATAAACCTTTAGATTTTGTGTCCCACACTCAGTCTCCTTCTCCATCACCACCTGGGAACACAAGATGAAATCAGAACCCCTATGGGGCGAGCAAGGATGATTGTGAAGACTTGTGCTGATCTGTGCAAGAAATCAGACCAGCTGGGAATCACAGGGGACCCAAAGGCTGCGTACGCCTCATGTGAAAGGAGAGAGAAAAGAGCCTTTTAAAAGAATACTTAAGGTCTATTCAGGACTAAACTTTGGTTCATTATTTGAAGCAAATCTTGTGAAGCAAACAAATTATAGACAGTAAGACTAATGCTGTAATGATTATTACTGTCCAAGGCACCTAACTCCTTCAGATTCCCTTGCAAATCCCTGTATTGCTGCATGTTGCACTGACAGAGCAGAATAAGAGCTCTGACTAGTACAGGAAGAAAAATCTCCCACCATTTTAATGCTTCATCTATGGTTTCCATAGCGGATTTGGCAACATCTCAAACCTTCCTCAGCCCTATACCTATTATCAGTTACGTTATGTTACAGTGCTGCATTTTAATTGCTGTGTTTTCTGAGACAGAGGGAGCTGAATCTAAATATATCTCAAGCGCCAGCAGTGATATTTAGCACAGCTACTGTAATTAAGTATTCAGCCATCGCCAACAAATAAACTTCTCACTTGAGCAAACAGGTTCTCTAAAAAACACCTGAAGGTTTGACAAAATTCTCTTTTTTGTTATTTTAATATCATTAGGAGGCCTTGGCTTTCTTGATTGGCGGGGTGTGCATCTAAACTGCCAAGAAATTACTTGGTTTTGATCACAGCTCTTTTCCTTTTATGAATGCAGACACTGACAGCTCTAACAAAGATGCTCAGCTAGGAAGCTTTTTCTTCTTTAAGAGAAATGAAATATTGCTGAGTTAAAACCACTAATTACAGTTTATAATAACAATACTTCCTGGGGAAAAAAAAAATTAAACTGTACTTAAGTGCTGGGTTTTTTTCTTTAAACTAGGGGTTTGGCTACAGTCTAGATAACTACTTGCAAAAATCTTCTCCACTGGAACAGTCTTAGCTGGAAGATTCTGGAGCAAAAAAATACCCCTCTCCTGCAGTATGGACATATTTTTCTGTTGAACTGTTTGTTTTGTTTTTCTAGTGCAAAACTTAATGTATGCAATAGGAAGCAAAGAATTTGAATAAAAATGATTGAAAAAACTCAGAAGTACATCTTTCACTTTGAGTATTTTAGAAAGCTCTTGGAATTTTTGCTAGCCCATACAGCATATGTTAGAAAGGGGAAAATCACTAGGTAGAATGCTTAAGCTGGAGTAAACTGGTGCAACTGCAGAGATTTATACCCAGACCTCCACTCTTCTATCTAAGTGCATGTGTCCCTGTTTTCTCCTGAAGTGTTGTCTCCTCCAAGGTCTTCCACTGGGACTGGAAAGTTTTTCTCACTCCCTTTCCCTTCAGAAAATGTCTGAACATGACTTGTATTTGAAAATACTGAGAGACGGAACTTCTTCAGCAAGAATTTTCAAATTGTCAGGTTTTATGCTCCTGGGATTGAAACAGATGCTGGAGGCAGAGACAAGCACACACAGAGAGGCAACAATCGAGCTTTTCAGCCCAATGGGGATTAACGGGGCAATGGATGACGCTAGAGCATCCGTCTCCCATGGGTTATTTTGCTAATTCTTTCTGCTGACTTGCACCAAAGATCAGGAGGGCAAACTGAATACTGTAAATGGAATTGAAAACTAAGCCAGGAAGACTGAATCAGAAGGCCACTTTCTGAATGAAAGCACTCTCTCTCATTTAAATGATAGTTACACAAACACTGAGCCTGATCAAAGAAGCGAAGGCGAGAATATTTATTTATCTTTCTTATAACTGTATTTTTTATTTTTCCCATGGGAAATAGCAATCTAAAACAGACTACAAAAATAAGATATATAAGGTAAGAGAATCTTCCAAAAAAATCTGTGTTGTGATGATCCACGGATCAGTTCCTGCTATTGTTAAACCCTTGAGCAGACCTTTGTTTTGTGTGTATTGCCACTGAAATCAATGGATACAGAATGGGGCAAAGTCTGAATGATGATAGACAGTCTGGAAACATACTTTGAAGTATTCAGATCTTACCCCAACATTTAACTGTGTTTATTGCCACATGGGGCAATGAAGGAGACATGTCTTTGTAGCTTCTTAAAAGATGTCAAAATTGAAGGATCATTTTTAATCGCCCGTGTTATTTTAGCAACTCAAAACAAAAATCCACAATCCTCTTCTGGCTATTTCACAGAATCACAGAATCACAGAATATTCAGTGGCACACACATTTTTTAAACTATATATCCCAGTATATCCAGTCCAAAGCAGTATTAAAAAGGAAGGCTGCAGTCAAATATACTTTAATACTTTACAAGATGGGACATACTGGCATGAAGTGTTTTAAACAAGTTAAGCCAAAACAAAGAAATGGTGTTGCAGCTCCTACTCAAGCTGAGGCTTACCCTGAAGTCAGCTGCTGAAGAAGTGAAAAATTTGTCCCAGTAAAAACCAAAAAAGTTCAGTGCTAATCACAGGTTTTCAAAACATATGAGGCTACTTAATTCTATTTCCACTGAAAGCTCATGCTTACAACTGCTGAAGAGCAGAAACAAAACTGCTGAGCTTCAAAAGGGCAGATCATGAGATACTTGCAAACCATTTAGTGTTTAATCCAGTGATTCTAGACAAAACTGCACAAAGAAACAAGACCAATGCCAGTGGCATTGTAAGCGCAGTAACTTTTACTACCTGATCAGATCTGCATTCAAGAACAGGCAGAAATCTGACATCTCCTCTGGATCTAGGAGAAAGCTTCAAAGGCTAATGCCAAGGATCACATTCCTGAGTCTGCTTGTCTCGGATGTTCAATGAAGTCCCATGCCCGTACCCGTCTCTCACCCTCTCTCTTTACACCTCTTTCCTGTTGGTTTCTTCTACTTGTCTCAGACTCAGTTGAAAAGATGTGCCCCTCTGGCTGCAACACAAGACACGAGGGTTCAAAAAAGCTCCCATGTCCTGTGTTGTAGCCGGAGGTCTCACAAGAGTTTAGAGCAAACCCTCTGGAGTGCAGGCTCCTTTCGCAGGCAGAGCTCTTTTCCTGCACTTTTGAGTTCAGCCTATGTGTCAATCTGCGAAAGAGAAGTGGAGAAGAATGGGAATCAGGTGCTTGTGGACAGCACGCAGATAACACTGTGTGCTACTGCTACTGTCAACATTGCAAATGGAAAAATGATCCAAGCAGCTGCCAATCTGGGGCAGAAAGGTCAAATTCAGGCCCAGAGTTAAAAGCTGACATTCAGTTGACCTCAGCAAAAACACACCAGCTCACAGCAGTCTGAATTAGCCCTACTACCTTTCCAGCATGATCTCCAAAACTTGAAGACTGAAAGCATTTCTTTGGCAACTTTGCCAACACCTATTCTTTCAATGGTAGATAAAGCTAAGCAAATAATTAGCAATTAATCATGTATAAACAAATTCTGCCTTTTGTATCTTGGTTGCAAATTGCCCTTACACGGACCACAACATTTCCAAATTTGTTATGCATAATTATTTATGAATGCCTTCATAATTAATAATTCCAGGTCTGCAGATCACTTGTAAGGAGTTGTGAACATCTGCAAATCACACTGCCTTTATTATATAAGCCATGTAAAACTTATTCCTGATGAGGGTTAGTTGTCTAATTACCTAACTGACACTCTGGATAGGCAGCTCAAGAAATCACTTTTGGTAAACATTCAAACTTTTGATTTTAAAATGGACACTGTTGAGAACAGTTGCTAATAAAGCTCTGTGCCAAATATCCACAGAAAACAACTCATAGAATGGGTTCAAAGAGTTAAACTGAAATTCACTTATGAATTGAAGCGGATATTCACAAGACAGCATGTTTTTTTACTGCTTGCTCAACTCGAGTAATAAATTAATGCTAATTAAAATATTCAGAGCTGTTGTTGAATTTCTTATGAGCAGAGTATTTACTTGTATGTGTTCTTTTCCTTGTGGACTTACAATTCATTCCCAGCTGAAATGCTTTGAGAGGCAGAGCTTGAAAAGACGTTATATATATATATATATATATATATATATATATATTTATGTCAGTGCAATACAGTACATTGCTGTGAATTACAATAAAGATCAGCAATTTGGAGCCAAGTATACAAGACACGATTATTGCTATGCCTGTTCAAAATACCTTTGGCAGATTTATTGCTTTTTTGTCCCTGACTCTACATATCACTTTTATGCTGTCGCTACTTTGTTTGGTACTTTTGCTCCTCCAAACAAACTCAAAGAAGCGGGAGAGGAAATGAAGTGTACTTAGCTGCTATATTTATGAAGGTGACCCACTGAATGCCTGTTCAGGCACTCTGATGATAAGTACTCACATTAATAGAATTTAGTAAATTACATAAGCTGTTTGCTCTGAAACGTCACACTTCTGTTCAAAAGATTTTTAATTTTTTTTTACCTTTCCTATCTACTTCAAATAAAACTCACAGCTATCAGTTTTGTTCATTTCCAGACTTATGTAGCATGGAATAAGTACAGTTCAACCTGTCACGGCTTAGATTAGGCAAAGGACAAAGCTATGAATTAAAAGATCTTTCCATATGAGTGCATTAAAAGGAATGCTGTCAGTATTTTTGACAATAACATGGCTCTTCAGGTTGTCTAATGACGAGTGCAACAACAGTTTTCAGCCATTGGTCTGCAACTTGAAGAACCCCCAAATCTTTTTGTGTATGTATTCTGAGATTTTTGCTATGAATTATATAGTTTATCTAGAAATCAGTTATTTCCAGCCATCTGCCTTTCTTATCTTAGCTGCACAGTAAAAAAAAACCCCAACCATTTTTACATTCAGTGTAAAAAAACCCAAAAAACATGCCAAGCTCCATCTGTCTTACCAATTCCCTAACTGTGCCTATATACGCACTAAAAGGAAATCAAAACAGAGAGTACTAGAAACTTGGGACCCAGAATTAATCTGCTTTTTATAGAAAAATTATGCTTAGATAAAGATTCACTTCATCTCTATTACAAGAAGGAAATCCAAGGTTAGAGCTGAAATTGCATCCTTAAAGATGTGCTGATGCCCTGTGGAAAAAGCATGAAAATCATTTGGGTTAGAGAAGCTTCTGTTTAATTAATCTATATCCTTGTTTTTGTTCACTGAAGGCATTTCCAAGAGAAGTTACTCTGAGTTCACAAGCCTCTCTGGAATGGTCTCGTTGTCTGCTCTGTGCAACATCTCAAATAGGAAGCAGGATGCATTAGCACTACAGCCTGATCTATACAACACATCGTTTTACCTATTTTATACTACCAACAGGGGCAAGTCAATTTATGGATAAATGGGAAACCTGCTCATTCCTCAGGATTCATTTCCCTAGTCTGACAGTACAATCATCTCCCACTCCATGGCTACAAACTTTGAGTCCTGATGAATACTGATGGGATGGGGGGCAAGGGAGAGATCTGCAAATCATCTCTTGCTCGGTGTTTCACTCCCCTTTCCCCCAACGTGAGTGGGAAGCTGGCATGGCGAGCTGCAGCGAACGAGCACTGAAATTTGGCCTCTCAGCTGAGGCGGTCGGTATAATCTTCACAGCGAGCCATTCGCGAACAATTGGTGGTGATATCATTAGCCAGACACTCGCTACTTCTGTGGTTTGCATAAGGAGCAAGAATAGATATAATGTGCTCATATGACTACAGAGGTGTCTCGGGGTCCTTCCTCAGGGTGAAATCTGCCATTCCAGATGTGACCATCAAATCAAATCTCTAAACTGGAGGTCTGAGAGGAATTCTGACTACCACCACCAAAGCCACCCTTAAAATTTGGTGGTGTGGCTGGACCCAAAATGGGAAAGGGGGTTATTTTCTAGTTCCAGAAACACATCACAAGGATACTGAGCCCACAAAATGTGAATCTGAACTCAAGCCAGAGCGATTTGTCCTCATCTTCAAGCTATTAAATGTAAACTAGCATTTTCCTTTGGATCTGGATACTGCCTTCTCTGCCCATTACTATTATTAGCTAAGGGATACGTTTCTTGCCACTGTTGGAATCAATTTTCTTTCCCAGCCCCCATTCTTCTTACAGTTTTTGAGTTTGTAACAAATACTGTTTTGTTCTTCTAATTAAATTTCACATCTGTTCCACACCAGTTCACCTTATTCTTTGGAAAGGATAGGCTTGCTGGGGCACACTAAAAATTTCAGTCATTTTATAGAAAAAGAAATGTGAGTATCTGTTACAATTTAGCTAACCACTGTGAATTAATTTGGTGTTTAAGGTAACACTGTATTAATTACACATTAAGGTAGCTGCAGGCTGTAATCATTTCGCTTTGAATGAACAGTGCACACTTCCAGCAAAGTCCTCAAGAACTGTTTTGGAATGCAAGAAAGCAATAATCAATTCTCTTGCTGCTGCTACTTCAATATAAAGTGAAGAATTGTCTAACTTTATTTTTAAGAACATCAATCTCTGTTTATTATTAGCAAAACATTTTTGACGAACTCTGCCCTTGCATGAACACAAACCCTTGTTGTACTCAATAGGTACACATCACTTCAGGCAGAATTTGGCCCTTGGTGACCTTAAGGTCTCCATAAACCCAGTCTTCTTCTAATCTGTATTTACTATGGGAATTCTCTCATTCCAGACTCCAAGGCCTTATAACCATGAGACCTGGGACAAGGCCTCTGTGGCACATGCATCATTTCTGCTTTGACATGGTCATGTACAAGCATTTATCAATGGTGACTGTTTAACTAGCATAATTTGAAAGAGCAAAAGGAAGGAATTTACTTTTAAATGTGGAAAGCTTTGTATGATATTTTCTGAATTAAAGACTGCGATTTAAAATAATCCTGTAAATTGAAAATCTATATCTGATGCAGTTGAAGGGGGACTTCTAGACCTAACTGTCTTAAATATAGATTTTAAATCAATATGAATAGTTTTGGAGCATTACCGTTCAAGGATTTTGTGCCACCGCTGTTAAAGCATTATTAATTCATGTTCTTATCTTTCTCATTTCATAAAGTGTAAGGGTTTTTTTGGTGCAAGTCTATTAATGTAGGAACTATAATCCATCTTTTTCTATTTCACCTTGGTATTGTCTCCCCCGATAAAAGTTAGATTATAACACAAAGTGAATTTCATAAATTATTTTGAATGATTTTACAGAAAAAAGGAAAGGAGAAAAAAATGCATGTTAAAGTCAGAAGTGCATCACATATCACACAGTTTACCAAGAAGCAGTCAAGACTGCCTGAGATAATCTGCTAAAACTCAGCAATAAAAAGTTTGTTTAATTTCTAAAGGTGGCAGGTGTCATAAAAAAAGAGGCTGATGCAAAAATAAAGACTCAAGAGTCTGGCAGTTCTGTTCAGATGTCAATAAAAGATAATGTAACCTGTCAAATTTGCAAGCATCTTTTATCCAACTATCGCATTCTACCTTCACCACTCAAGCATTACTTTCCAGGAAACATCCGCATCTGCCTGATTACCCTAAAGTAATTCTGATGAAGAGAGCACGTTGCAAATTAAAAGCATCTTTTTCCCTCTAGTTTTCTGCCTCTCCCCCCCTCACATCACTTTTTAATCCTTCATTTCTTACAGTTCAGCTAATTTTTTCTTGAAAGGTTAAGGAGCTAGCAATTATTTCAATGGCTCTTGCAGCTTTAGGATAAGTGTCTCATCTGGTCTTTATTTTAAGGAGCTTCCCTTCATGCTTCATACTTGACATCTCTTGTTGAACACTGAGGCTACTCTAGAGTTGCAGTACAACGGTAACTTGGGAGATACTGAGTCTTGTTCCTACTAGAGCATGCAAAGCATGGTATGGAGATAGTCCGCAGTTGGCATGGATGGGTTGTCATGCTTCACACTCTTGAGCTGGTGTTGCACCACCAGACAAAATACTACAGGCTACTGTTGGTTTTATGCTGATTTAGGTGTATTCCCCTCTGGGAAAGATTTTTTATTTTGTGGATCCATTCTGATTTTTCCAAACAATTTAATCTGTCTTCTAAGTCAGCCATCACATCTTTTACCATCAGTTCATACATCCTGACGTTGCAAAGTTTTGGAGGTTGCTTGTCTATTTCCATTGTGTATGTTCTGTTCTGGAAAGAGGCCTGAAAAAAGCTCATAGTCTCAACAAATTGAGCATTTATTTTGAGGCTTCTGCTGACAGCCCTCATCACTGAACTGAGAAACTTTGCATCATATCCTCATGATATCTCTTCGTGTTGTTATGCTTGATGGATTCAATCACCCTGGCTGCTGTGTTTCTGAAGAATCTGTCCAAATTCTGCATCAATCTCCAAATAAAGTCTGAAAGTCAAAAGTTCTCTTGCTTACTTTCCAGCTCTATGGCAAACATGCATAAAATGCATAAATCAATCAAGATCCCAGCTATTTCAGGAGCTCAGAAGGGTGGAGCATTGGGTCAAGGTAAAAATGTTTTTGCTAGTGATTCTCCAGCATCAGTCTTTAGCAAATTCATCCCTGTGCAAGCATTCCTTCCTTAGGCAGAGCTAGTCTATGCTGTGAGGGGGCTGCAGTTCATTATCCAGCAGATTGGGTAGCACAAAGACCCATCTCCACAGACAAAACCAAAACCAAGCCAGGCATCAATTCCTAAACCAAAAGTGTCTCTTTTTGTCAAGGCAAAGAGAGGGGAATCTGGCCCAGCACTTCCAGTCACTGCAGATGAAATCCCACAAACCTGACACTTTCAACCCAGGATCAGCATCAGTTTGGGAGAGGCCATCAGCACAAGCTCTGTCTCATCAGGCAGTGCTGTCCTCCCCAGGCTTGCTCTGCGCAGCAGTGCTCTCCTCGCTGAGAAGCCACCGGCATGTGCCTGCTGCCATGTGTGTGTGCACCCTCCGATGGGGATGCTGTGGCTAGCACAGATCAGGCTCCTTCACCTCCCTGTTTCTGCAGGGTGAGGACGCACAAGGAGACTGTCATTGTCACTATGGCGGGCTGTAAGTTTTTTTCCACTTCTTACTCAGCTCTAACTCGAGCTGTAGTCAGTTGTTTTGACTTCTCCCACAGAAATGCACTTGTGTAACAGCATCCGTGTCCTGCTTGTACGCACTTGATGGTGTCTTTCCACTGCTTTCTGGGTACCAATTTACAAAGTAGAGTGAGGCAGTCAATATTAAATCTGACCTAATTAATTAAATGAAATAGCACTAAGGGAAGGCATGTGGCTATACCTGTGGACTGATATAAAAGTCTCATCCAGTGGTACTTTTCACTGACACAGTGACCCTCAGACATCTCCATGGGCTGGAGACCTGCCACTGAATATTGCTTCCTTGAGAACTGAGCAGCTAGTACAGACATTTTACGTCTAGGAGTGCTGCTTCTCACCAGCGTATCTACAGTTACACAAGAAGTGTGTGGCAGAATCAGCAATGAAAATAAGATTTTAAAGCCAGGACTGAACAGGCATCTGCTGGTGTATGTGAAAATCCTCTTCAGGTTTTGAGCTGGTGTCCAGAGGGCACCAGAAAATAGGGTTGGACACGGCATGCCTGGTGTGCCACAATGACGTATACAATCAAGCCTCCCAGGTGCCGTTAGCCACACGCAGCACTTGCCACATAGCTCCTCCCAGCTAGCCTCTGGATCTGAAGTGCAAATAAAGCCTCTAAGTACAAATAAAGCCTTCACTGCCCCAGAAACTGATTTCCACATTCACTGTTAAGCCCCTGTCAGTTTTGTCTGTGGTATGTAATTGAAACATGGTGAATAATGGAGCCGATGATGGATTTGGAGATGTTCTAAATTTGCTGGTCTGTAGGTGGTTTTGTCCACTGCTACCTCTTTCCATTACTAAGCACTAACTGTTGCTTCCAGAATTAAATACTCTATAAGAAAAAATTGTTCCCACAACACAACTGACAGAAATTTGAAATTATATAATAATAATGTACAGTCCATTTCCTGTCTAATGTATGTGTGGGATTGAATAGCTCTTTGCAATACATTCCCTTCTTGCTGAATTACTCTAACTTCAAACTGAATTAAAGTAGTTACTTGCCACTACACCACTGAACTTTGATAGTTGGATCCATTCCAAAACTAGGGACTGCAGCTGCTTTTCTTGCAGAAATTCACAAATAAGGGAAAAAGACATGATTAAAAAAAAAAGGCTTATTCCATTCTCTAAGCCCTGCTTTGTTTACCAGTCTGGAAAGTGTGATTAGAACTGTGAAATGCGTATCAGCTGGAAACGTCCCACCAAGGTGGGAGTCTGCTGTGTATGTGTTCCAGTCTCTTCTTCCACTGCAGTAGTACAGCTGTGCCTGACTGTTTACCCACGTACCAATCCATACATTTAAGAACAAGTACCCTGCTGGTAACTTTTGCTTCTACAATGACTTGCCAGCAATGCTATGGCAAACCCATGTGGGTACCTGCTACCAAATTCAGTGCAACAACTCCTAACACCATTAGCTCGTGCCCCTCTGTTTTCCATCAGTGCTAGCTATGCTGAATTGTGTGGGAACATACCAAATAATGGAATATACAAAATTATACTAAATTATTACACTATACAAGTATTGTACCTAGAATCCTACCCACAGGGCACATGTTAGCTCTAGCTTAGTTGCTGTTCAGGCATGTTAGGCTGTCACAGTGAATGTGCCAAGTGCACTCGGACACCGCCATTTACTAAAGTGCCTACACTACAGCTGACTACAGTATTTGCTTTTGAGCAGGTCTCACTGCACCACGTGGCAAAGTGCCAAAATCAGTAAGAAACTGCACTGGACATGTCTAGTACCTCTCTGCTCAGCATAGACCTCCTGTTTTATTGCATTTGCTTGTCAGTGAAGGAAACAGGCAGATACAGCCTGATGAAACTAGCTACCAGAGAATCATCCTGCTGTATTCTCCGTGTCTTTGATTACTCTTTAATTCAGTGACATTTTTGTGCAAAGCCCTTTGACTCCAAATGAACACACGTATGTCCATTCCAGTTCTTAAGAACATAAAAGACTATGCTGCCATCCTGTCCACAGATGCTCTTCTGATACCCAGCTCTCCTGGAGAACAGAAGCATAAGGAAGGAATAACATACAAGGCATTTTTTGAAGTTCAGACTATTGAAGTACAGTATTTGAGCACTTCATATACTTAAATGACTATTCTTGCAACCAGCTGCAAAAGAACAGACACGCAAAAACAGTAACTAACTAGTCCGAGGTCACACAGACCACGGCTACAGTGTCTGGCAAGGGCAGTGTCAAAGCTTACATATTCTCAAAACTAAACATGACTGCTGTACAGGGGTGAGTCTGAAAGCACATTCGCTGGTACAGCTGGGAAATGCCCTTCAGAGCACGTGCCCTACCAAGACCAGCACATTAGGGCACGGCTTTCACAGCCTGCTCACATACATTGTCCACTGCCTGCCTCCAAGGCAGACGCATGGGAGGAGGTGAGGAGGCAAAAGACACCACCCTTGCACCTACTCTGGAGACAACCCTTTCAAAGTGCTGTATATAGATCAAAGACACTGAACTGGTTTGGGTGTAAAAATCACAAATTTTGGACAACTTTAGGGACATTGTATTCAATACTGGGAATGAAATTAACAGCTAACAGAACAGAAGGTTCCCTAAGATAGCTCTGAGAGTGAAAATGGGAAAAGGGAAACAGAAAACAAAGAAATCAAGTCTCTATACATTCCTTATGGGAATCATTCAGCAGTATAGTCTTTGATTGCTACAGCTGTCACTAGCTCTTCTGCAACATTATTAAGAAAAGACAGGAGCAACAAAAAAATAGGTTGCTTGGACTTTTAATTTAAGTTAATTAAAATGGCTCAGATTAATCCACATCATGCATTTACATAGAGTGCATGTGCTATCTGTGTAAAGTGTCTCTGAGTAAATCTAGATTAGAACTTGTGGTTGGACTTTCAAGTGAATTGCCTGTAAATTAATTTAAAGACAGTAAATGGTGACCAGAGCCCGCTGAGAATGCTTGGTTCAGTGTGGGCTGAGCTCCAGAGTGCAGGCTGTGCAATAGGAAATACATTTGAGTTGGATGCCAAACAGAGGAGTTTTTGGTGGGAGTCAGCCAGATAAGGGGACAGGTTTATAGCTATGCATATATGAGAGACAGTGAGAGTAACTGGTAGTTTTCAGTGGGATGCTGGCAGTAGTCTCAACTGCTTGTGTGTAAAAAGTAGCATGAGGTGACCAATGCAGACTGTGGGAGCGTATGATAAAGCAGGGGAATATGATGCTGAGAGCTAACCTGTGTGATGGAGCTGGTGGTGAGCTACACTCCTTCAGTTTTTGCCAGAACTCTAGTGCAGCAGGGCTAAAATCCACCAAGCACCAACTTGCTGACAGTTTCAACAGAAGAGTATGTGCTTAAATAATCTTTGAGGATTTGTGTATAAAATGGTATTACTGCCATCATCTGTCAGTCCACCCAGGAAGTCTTCATCTCCAGCTTGGGAAATACTGCTTATAGAGGTGGGAGAAGGTGGAGGTCTGGGAAATTTGTAAATAATATAGTTGCATAAGCAACAAAAAAAAAATACAATAAAGGGAATAGTAGTATTCAGTAAATGAAGACTTGTATTTCTCCTTAAGAGGCCATAAACATGTTAAAATTAGCCCCTGTTAGCTGTTCTAGTATTCAGACAGGCAGATTACCTTTGTAGTCCCACATGCAGTCCCAAGAATGCAGGTAAAGGAGAAATGAGCTATGAATAAAAACATTCTCTGGGGTTTAAATGTTCAAAAATTCCTCTTCTTGTAAATACTGTTTTTCTAGTTCAAACCTAAGCAAAAAAGAAAAGCAATCTCTATCACTCAAAATTATGCTCATTTACAAAACATATACAGAAAAATGCTCTACAACAAATCTCTGTGTCTTGTTATAAGCAGGGAGGCATCAAAATCCATAACAGCATTTATAAGAGAAAGATCAATATGGTATCTGGTATTTCAAAAGCAGAAGACAATTCTATTAAATTTCTACTGGTATAAAATGCACTGGACAAAATACCTAAAATCCATAGCAGGTTTTAACCTCTCGTACTGTGCCACTGAATAAATCACATGGAAACTATCACAAAATTATTTGCAAAAGATGCACTAGGGCCTCCTTCATCCTCTTCTGATTGAAATAAAAGCTCTCCAAGACAAAGTTGTGGCTCAAGATGTCACTGACCTTCTCCAACTCACATCTTGTCAGAGCATCTCTGTTGTCATTATGATGTGAGGGTAAAACTTAAGGTTTGTTTTTTTAATTTTTTTTTCCCCTGGATGCCCCTGGATGTTTTAATATTTGTGTGTGGGTAACTAATTTATTTGTGCTACAGAAAAAATAAAAGCAAAGCCTAAGAATGGCCACAGTGGGTTAGACCAAAGGTCTGTCCACCCCAGGAGAGCACTGTTTTTACAGAATTGACATTAAGAGATCTCTGAACACAGTTTTTGCTCCTGGGACAACTGACAATCTCTTCTTCTGGTGTCTTGATTAAAAAAATGCCAAAGTATGGTCATAAGTGGATGGTTCACAGAATCACAGAACGTTGTGAGTTGGAATGGGCCCACAAGGATCATCGAGTCCAACTCTTGCCTTAGTATAGAACAATCCCAAGACTCAGACCATGTGTCTGAGGTTGTTGTCCAAATGCTTCTTGCATGTTGTCAGGCTTGGTGCCATGACCACCTCCCTGGGGAGCCAGGTCCAGTGCTCCACCACCCTCTGGGCAAAGAACCTTTTCCTAATGTCCAACCTTAACCTCCCCTGGTGCATCTTCCTGCCATTTCCCCTGTCCTATCACTGGTCACCAGAGAGAAGAGATCAGTGCCTGCCACTCCTCTTCCCCTTGTGAGGAAGTTATAGACCGTGTTGAGATCTCCTCTCAGTCTCCTCTTCTCCAGGCTGAACAACCCAAGCAACTTCAGCCTCTTGTCATGTGGCTTCCACTCTAAGCCCTTCACCAATTGTGGCCCTCCTCTGGACACTCTCCAGTAGCTTTATATCCTTTTTATACTGTGGTGCCCAGAATTGCACACAGTACTCAAGGTGAGGCCGCACCAGTGCAGAGTAGAGCGGGATGAACAGTAAGAACAGGACTACCATGTAAGAAACTTCTTGCTAATACTCTCTCTGCTTTTAATGATTTTAGCTCAGGACCTCATTTCTCTGAATGTGGGCTTTACATATTTTGCAATGCTCAGTGGATTTATTTTCATGAGCTTCAGTCATCCCTTGTAAATTTTTAGTATCTACCATATCCTTTGCAAGGAGTTTTACAAGTCATCTACCTGAAAGAGCAGAATGAGACAGCCCTAGCCAGTGGGAAGACATGGTGTCAGCCCACTGGCTGTCAATGTTGTCATGTACTCTGTTGGTAACTCATAAAGGGAACTACAGAGGAAAAGAGTTTTGAAGTGTGATGATGAAGTAGATGTTGATGGATACTTGCAGAGTCTAATCCCACAGCATGAGGGACATCAGAGGAGTATCATGGAAGTGTCTGTTGGAAAACCATAGAGACCATGGAAGATAGCCAGTAGGCTGGACCAACCTATTGGGTTACCTGCAGGGAGATAGTACCCACGGCTGTCTCAGACCACCCCAGGAATGGGCAGTTCTGTTAATATAGCACTGAAGACAGGCTCAGAAAGAGCAATATAGTCAGGCTGTATTTCAAATACAAGACAGATATCGCTAGGCCAGGAAGAAGTCTGGAAAGTTGTATCTTTGCTCCTTATCCCTTATATAAGTGGTCAACTATCCTGTTCTTGGTGTCCAATGATAGGACAAGGGGTAATGGGTGTAAGCTGGAACACAGGAGGTTCCGCTTGGATTTGAGGAGGAACTTCTTTACTGTGAGAGTAACAGAGCACTGGAACAGGCTGCCCAGGGAGGTTGTGGAGTCTCCTTCTCTGGAGACATTCAAGACCCGCCTGGACGCCTTCCTGTGTGATCTCATCTAGGTGTTCCTGCTCCAGCAGGGGGATTGGACTAGATGATCTTTCGAGGTCCCTTCCAATCCCTGACATTCTGTGATTCTGTGATTGTGATTCTGTGATTCTTTCATTTCTGCAAGATCTGGAATGATTGTGCCTGCAGGGGGGAGGCTAGACCAAAGCAGCAGCTCCCTTTCCCCCCTGAAACCTGTGTTAAGGCCCATTTTTCTGCAATAAAATCTGACCCTTTTTACAGTCAAATACATACCCAGCTATTCATGGTACCAGTAAATGGCCTTGTCTTAGAGTAATGCTCAGTGCTAAAGCCAGTGACATTAAATCAAGTTAGAGAGCAGATTTTTACATGCACCTGAGACAAAACATAACAACTGGTATGTGGCCTTGGGTATTTGCACATTGCTAGTAATTAATACCAGTCATTAACCTGGGAGCCACAAGGGCTTATGGTGCCTGAAGGCCTCCAGTGGGTGCTAATAAAGCCAGGCTTTTACACAAGGAACAGAGCAGTTATGGATAAAAGCAGTAGGATAGATGTGACAACCAACAATTTTAACTCATCACCTTGGAGCTTTATTTTTGAAAGCTTTTACTTCCCACTGATTGCAGGCTTCCAATTTTGTGTTTTCACGTAATAAATTACAAAAATTATCTTCTTTTTTTTTTTCTTTCTTTTTTGGCATGGTGCTTCATAGACAAAGTGTCTAAAAAGCTTTTTTTAACAGAGTGAGTTAAGTATTGCTGCCATGGTGATTATAAGAAGAAACGAGCACCAAACAGTAGCCTAGAAAACTAGATACAGATTCAAAATTCTCAATAGCCAGGTATTTGATTTGAGTCCTTTCTAACAGGAGGCTTTTAGCGTGTGTATTGAAGGGGTGGGAGTGGAAGGCTGGAGCAGAGAGGATCTTTAGCCCTTTTCCTGAAAGGGAGGGAACAGTCTAACTCACTAATTTGTCTGAAGGAGATCACTCCTAGCAGGGAGGTGAACCTTCTCCTCTTAGCAGGAGTGTGAAGGAGGAGGCATCTTCTTCTCTGAGGTGTCTTTAAGAGTGGCATGACTATGGTCATCATTTAAAAGATGTCATATTTGACCAGGACCTTCCCTATTTACCACTAAGGTAGTTTTGACTCTTGCATATACCAAGTACTAAGAGTTTATTAACATTCACTGCCACATTTACTGCCCACTGAATTTATATTCTAAGTAAGTATTCTAGACCAAGAAGTCCAGTTTGCTGACAGTGCACATGCTTGATGATAACCATCATAAAAAGTCATCAATGGATGCAAAGAGAAAACTTACAGGAGCCATTGTCAAGCTAGTAAAAATGTTTTCAACATTTAATTAATTATCTCCTAGGTATCACCCCCAACGAGATGACAGATATGTTGTGGGATGATTAGAGAACTAAAAGCACAAAACCATAAAAAATGCCTTACTCAAAACCTGCAACTTATCTAGAGCAGATATACAACCAGCAATAGCCTGTTAAGCACCTGACTAAAAGGTGCTTAACAGGTCTTTGCATCAGAAAAAGGTAATGAGATCAAAGATGGAAAGTTTTTGCAATTAATGTCCCCTATGGCTGGCTTGAGAAGGGAGCCCAGGGACTGACAGCTAAATGACCTCTTCCAGGGACATGGAGATGTAGGTGGTCACTTCAAACTGCTGTTCCCTAGCATGCAGGGCATTAAAGATTAGTCACACTTTACAGTCAGTGACATTAAACTCTTTCATAGTGATCCATGTGCTAGAAGTTATAATATATTATTTATAATATTTTAATCACCTAAAGTTCAGGAACCTCAAAGCACATATTAATTAATGTCTATTTTAATTAGCTCTGCCTCAGAGAGAGGGAGAAGACAAAATTCTGCAGTCTTATTACCACTACACTCCAGCACCTTAATTAAACCCAGAACACATCAGGACTTAAAGCAGTGGAAGGTTGGTCATCACCATGGCAGCCTCCCACTCCTATAACTTCCCTTTTCCTTAACATCATTCTTCTTTCCTCCCTGCATCTCTCTGTGAATGGCAGTTTCCACAAGGGGAAAGGGGAAAGTTCTCTGCTCCTCATGGGTCAAACTCATCTCTGTTCTTGCAGTAACAGCATCATTTTCAGTGGAGTTATTCTATATTCTATTGTACCTGGAAGAATATATTATTATTATGAGGAAAAATCTTTTTGTGCAGGTATCTTCACATGCTTTTTTTTTTTCCTTTTTTGGCTACCAGCCACTATGGATCTATCTGCAGGCAGAGAAACCTCTGCTTTGCTCCCTTCAATCATTCTGCTTCCATCCCTGTCCACGAATCCCTGAAGAGACTTTATTTTAAATTTCATAGCTACTGGATTCTGAAAGGAAAAAAAATGGATTTTTCATATTTTCTGATGCTTCACAATAAAATAACTGTGGGCTGAAGGGGCAAGTCAGTGTGCAAAGGTCATACAGTCAGTCAATGGGAAAGCATCAATACAACACTCGGTAGTGCCAATCTCCACCATCCTATCTCTGTCTGCTGAATGACCAATTTAGGGAATTCTAATCACTGTCAGTCAAGAATCTTTTTACATATATTTTAGAAATTAAAGACAAACAAAACATCAATAAACTGAGACGCTGATCTTAAATGCCTGGAAGTAATATTTTTCCTGTTGACTTCTAGGTTTTCAGGATAAGTCCTTAGGAGCTTAATAATGATATTGGAAAAAAATTCCCTAACTCTGTACTGGTACTATCATATAGCATTAGTTTTCAACCTTTTTTGCTTGCAGCTGCTTAAAATTTACTCAATAGATTTGATTTTCTTAGCAAGGTTCTGCAGATGCCTTAGGAGTGGTGCTCACACTCTCAGATAGGCATGGTCATACAGTGAAAACATCTGCTAAGGGGAAGGAAAGGACATTCATATAAAAAATCCCCAAACCTTATCAGTAATTAAATAAAGGAAAGTTCTGGTTTTTCTTTCTTATTTCATGCTAAATATAAAATTCTTTCAACTCTCAATTGCAATAAATTTCCCTCAATTTCACTTCCCCTGTCCCATTCCATAAAATTTCTCCAAATAAATAATGAAATTGAATAGTTAAGCTCACAGAAATTGCTATTACTTTATCAATGCCTGAGCTAGCAAAAACATTTTTCATGCACCTGCATAAAACAGAAGGAACTGAACACCTTTTAAGAAATGTGCCACATTTTAATATGCCTTGGTGACATGAAGAAGCGTATCTACAGTGCTGAAAGGAGTGGGAGTAGAAGAATGGGTGAGAGGGCTCCACTGATAACGCTATCCGAGCTCAGAGCACTCAGTAATTCCAAGAAATTTTGTACATTCATGCTTCTTTGTGATGAATTTACTGATATTAGAACAAACAGTGGTGCCTTTCTCCAGGAACAATTCTTGGCCAATAATTTTTGCATCAAATCCTAAATCATCATTTTAGTAATTTCTAAAAAGCAAACCAATATAAAATGTTAATGTTTCAGTAACTTTTACTCTTAAATACAGCATTTCACTATATTATTTACGTATTTGCATTTGCTGATACTTCACATTTGCTATTATTTTGCTTTACTGTATTGTAATTTAATTGGCAATTTTAACTCATTTTGTGGTATATTTAAAGTGTTTTATTAATTCTGATAGTTTTGTTAACATGACAGCATATTTAGTGGATTACAGAAGGTTTCCTTCCACTACTCAGCATCAAGTGAATGTAGAGACGTTAATGTATGCCTAAATTAGACCAAGGCAGCAACTGAATTTAGGCTCGTTTAACCTTCCCCAAAGTTTTAGAGGAGCTCATTAATGTTGTTCTGCAAAGCATCCATAGTCTTAGAACAGAGCCATTATGTGATAACATTATGATGCTTTCTTTCCAAGCTCCCAGTGCCTTGCAAGTAATTGACTTTTTATGCCCTGTTATTCTCACTGGCAATTTTCAGGTTGTACCATCACAATTCTTAATTTTGACTCCTCCCATAAAGTTTCCTGAAGTCTTCTTTACATGCTGTAGGTTTATTGGAAGGACCAGGAAGAAAAGAGGAAAACAAAAGGCCAGGGTGTCATTACACTTATTCATCTCTATGAGTAATGCTTTGCTCCATAAATAATTCATTGAACTTGCAGCATAAGCTACTGGTGTTAGCTTGTCACAGTTTATATCGCATGGATATAGCCAGTATATTCATGAACATTTGGGGACTGGCTGTCTTTTGAAGATGAAAATTAAAAAAAAAAAATCAACCAAAATTTTAGGAAAACTGTTTACAGTATAAAAATATATAGGTACATTAGTGCTTCAGTAGCTGAAACCCAGCCTGAGGGCTCAGCTTGAGACAAAAGCTTCTCTCAGAACGCCTTGCATTTGCAGAGATGCAAAAGTGAACTGGGTCCTGGGGACATCTTTAAATAGAGCACAACAGAGTGTTCAGTTTACTGGGGGCAAATGCTACGGCCAAGCTTCACTGAACACCTACTTCATTTTTTCACCTAGCTTCTGCTTTCTCATGAATGCATATGCATGTATAAATTCTGAAAGCTTAACGAAGATTTTAAAAAGAAAACGGGAAACCAACAGGTTCAGTCACCTGTGCAGAGCATTTTCAGAAACTAGTGGGTGCTGGACCAGAATCACTGAAGTCAAAGAAAGGCAGGTGAATGAACACAAAAAGACTGACAGTCATTTTGCAAATACATAAAAAAAGAATGTCATTATTTTTGCCTCTTCTTTTTAACCTTTGAGAATTTAACTTTTCTTAACCATGAACACAAGTGCAATGAGGTAGCTTAATTTCAATAAATTAAGCACCAGCTGTTCTTTTTAGAGTTCCATTTTAAAAAAATTATTAATTAACTATTAAATAATTAAATATATGCCCTGCATCTATGCAGGCTAAAATGCAAAATGCTGGGCCCACTTCTCCGGCTCTCTGCATTCAGGTGGCAGAGGCAGCAGTGGAAACCAGATGGAACACAGCAGATGGGTATTCTGCTGCTGCAAAGAAGTCCCTGGAGCTGTAAAAGGTAATTCAGTCCAACTTCTGAAAATTAGACTTCAGGCAAGATGACTAACTAGAATAATCACAAAACAAGCAACAAAAAGGAAAAATAACTTCCTGCAATAAAATGAGAAAGAGATACAAAAATAGAGACAAAGTAGGGGGTTGACTTTGCAACACCTTGTGGTAATGAGCAGTGATCAAGATTACAATGAAGAGACTCATGCCTGAAAGCTGGCCTGCTTCTTCCAAGTCCAGCAGATGATCTAATAAAATATAATCTCTCCCCTAAAACCTTGCCTCTCTCAGATTTTTAATCCTTTATGAATAGAAAAACTATTGCAATTCAATTTTTCATTTGGAGATTTAAAAGAGCTTTACAAAGAGGTTTACAGATATCACTGGGATTTTTGATGTATAAAGTATTATGGACTATATCCTCAGAAAGACTACTATTCCTTGATGCTTTGACACTTTACAATCCATACCCTGACTTAAGATACTGATGTGCTATTAGAGCATGGGGACAGTTAGGTGCCTCAGCATGGGACATATGGGAGGCCAACCTGCTGAGGCTGGCCAAGTGGCACTGCTGGAGATGGAGATGCCCCTCTCTTCTCGCCCTCTTCCCCAACACAGCTGCTATTCTGAGCTGCAGCTGGCATCTCTCTTCTGAAATTCATAGTTATGAACTCTCTCCTGAAGAAGGACACTTAAGCCACCTCTTTCTCACAAAATACAGACAAGATCATCTCCAACCTCCTTAGAGCTCTCAGGATCTCAAATCCCAGCTTCAAATCCTTCAAATGTCTGAAGGTGTTTGGCTCTTTCTCCTCTATCCCTTGATACAGTTTATTCATTCTTCCCCTCCCAATCCAATGAACATTTAATTGGAAGAGCTCCAAATGAAGGAAGGATAATCTTGGCTCCATGTCTCCATCACCCTTTCTCAAAGCTTACCCTTTAGCCTGGTTTTTAAGCTGCTTTCCCTGTGAAATAGAAAATGCAAATTCATATCTACTCAGGCAGAGGTGGGATTTGAAGTGGGATCTCCCAACTACTGGATGAATGCCACTAGACCAGACTGAGGGTGTCAATGCCATGCTCAAAGAATATCTATACCATTGGATCCTGCAGATGAGCCATCCGTTTCTAAGTTTGAAATCCTGATAGGTCTGAGGTGCAAGACAGATACTGAACTGCTCAGTGATGTCAAGGCTGGAGACATTCTGGGCATGCAGAAGGGCAATACTTGAGGCACATCAGGAACATCTTAACATTAGACAGACTACACCTGATATTCAGAGACAAGTTGTTCTGCACATACGTGATTGCAAAGACCTATGTATTTTCTTATCTTGGAAATATATACCTTCATACATTCAGCACGACTAAGCACCACCAGCTTCCAAATCTAGAACACAGAGCAGCAGACTGTAAACAGAAGAGAAATCTAGGGTACTTGAATTCAGGCTTTTTAAATTAATAGTTAACTGCTCAGTAGGATCCTGGATACTACAGATCCATGGAGAATCTGGTGATGGCACGAATGTGTGCTAGGAGATAGAAAATGAAGACAAAGCTCTGCTTACTGGGAGTCAAACTTTTCAAGCTGTCTCAGCTGAAGTGCTGGTTTTTTTCATATGGCAGTTTTACATGTGTACATTACCTGTGCAGTTGAGCATGAACTTGTCTAAACCCATTCCCATTCAACTGCAGGCACAAAACCCGTGGAGATCATGAATTTTGCACAATTCTCTCTATATAAGTAACTTTTACACTCATACAAAAGGTGTCTTTTAATATCCTATGCTAGGCAGCTATTGAAATTTCATGGGTGTATGAGATGGACATATTTTATGACCCTTTAACTAATTATTGGGCCATTATTACCCTTAGTGCTTTCTACATTTGCTGACCCCAGACTACACTTACATACCTCTCTTCACATGATTTCAGACTGAATATGACTTTCCACTCATACCCATTGTCATTTAACTCTGATCTGTCCCTTTTTTGAAATTCTAAGCTGGTTTTCATAAAAATCTTATCAACAATCAAAGTTCTGATTCTTTTAATGCTCTGGGATATGGCCTTATCTCATGCTATTATTAAAAATGGAAAGCTCTTTTATACATGTATATTTTTTACCCCTACTCTTCTCTATTTGGAACAAAACCTGCAGCAGCATAGCCAAGTATAGAAGTGGCATCACTCAGCTCCCAATTCTATACTTTAACCGCTAGATGATGCTTCCTGTAAGTATATAAAATTCCATTTAAATGCAAAACTGTCACTGTATTTGCTTCCATTTATGACATGTTAATTTTTTTTTTTACATCCTGCCTCTCCTTGACCTCCCTTGTCCTCCTAGGCTTAGCAGATTTCCAAGGTCCGTTACAACAGTGGGGGAAGGTTTATGCAGCTACTTGTCTCAGCCTGTATGTGAAAGGTGCCTATCAAACAGCTGGGGACAGTTATTACACCAGAGTGAGCCCTGTTTGAACAAAGGTCTCACGACTCTGTATGAACAAAACTTCTGCTAAAAGATATTTGAGGATATTACCAGGAGACAGGCATTTGTATTACCCGGGAGTTCACATATGTGATTAATTGTCCAAAAGTTCTTTTTTGAAGCCACATGTATGAATTGAGATGCATTCCACTTAAACTGAGGGCACTACATTTGTATAAAATAGTGTAAAGACAGAGTCAATCCCAGCCAATCACCATTACAGTAAAATAAAAACAACACAGTGGTTCTGTAGATAAAGTTACCAAGTAAGTGGATAAAGAATTGTTGTTAGTATACTGTGCTCTGCCAAGAAATTAAGATCACCAAGAAATTAAGAAATAAGTAGAAGTGAATAAAAGGGTCAATAAAAGAGGCTATATTGCACATCAATCTATTTCAAAAGCTTTTAATACTAAAACTACAACTTATTTGTGACTGTGACTTATTTCTGACTGTAGGTCATGAAGTTGTGTTCTGAGTACAGAAGGAAAGTAAAAGAAATACGCTATTTTCTACAAAAGCCTGGGTTCTATTTAAAAAATTTTGGCATCCAGAAATGGGGAGGAGTGTTTGAGTAAGAGCAACCGTAAGAACAGTCATTATCTTCTGAAAAACCAAGGCACCACAGACAATGTGTTTGACCAGCAGTATGATCATATGTTCATGTCATTTTGATCAGGAATAATGTTAGCCTGCTTAGCTCCAGATTTGCACAGCACTTTCGTACCCAGCTCTTCATCGAGTTGGTAAACAGTCACAGTGAATTAACTACTTGCTGCCTTGAGAGATGGTCAAAATTTAAATTTCTGTTCTGCGGGACATCCATTCAAAATTTGATTATGCTTTAAATCAGAAAGAATGTCACTAGTTCACATTTTCCCATTAAACAAATGTCTTGAAGAAAAGAGATTCAGGAATCTAAAATGAAAGTATTTTGGTAATGACAAAACAATTTATTTTTATATGGTTGAATGGTTTTAGTTTGATGTAGTAAGAAGTTTTACATCAACTGTATCTAAATGCTATCTAAACCACTTTAGATTACACTTCATATCATAATAGTAATACGGTTAGCATTAATATATCATGTAAAAGTCAGGACAAAATAAAGAACTGGCATTACTAAACCAGAAGATTTTTACAAAACTGAAATAATTATTTCTGACAGTTCTCCATGGATATCTGCACCGTATCTGTTAGAAAACCTTAAAATATTGACCAGTCTTCATTCACTGATAAAAACCAGAACAACCCTCCCTTCCCCTGCTCAAAACTATTCAACTGAAAAACGTTATTAGTTCTAACCTCACTGAAGTGAGTGGGAGTTTTAGCATTGATATCAATGAAGTCAGAACTATATTAATTCATTTTAGAAGGACTACCTGTGTACTCAAATACATGTAAACACAAATCCTGTACTGACCTGGAACCTTAACAACAAAACTTCAAGGAAAATGACCTAATCTCAATCTCAGCTGAGAGCATAGAGTAAGACTCTTAAACATGGTGCATAGACTCTCAAACAAGCAAAAGCATTGTCTAGCCAGATTCTGAAACCATTTTCCACTAATTTATATCATTTGGAACAACAACAGAAATAGATTATTTCATAAACAGTATGACCAGTCTACCAATTTTAAAGTACCTTCAACCACAGGACAATAGTGACACACTATTTTTACCATACACTTAATAAAAATCATTACTGTTGTTGCATTATTAAAATCTGCATACTTATAAATAAGGTATTGATTTCTGACATTAAGAAGATACTGTTCTCAACAGTTAATACAATAAAACTAAAGCATATAGTAACATGAACAAAAGGAGAATTCATCAAATGTGGGCAAATATGCCTCAGGCAGCATCTATTACGCACACATCTGCCCACGGGGCAGATTGCTATCATCTAGCATTATCAAGAGGCTCCATGTATTTCTCAGGAAACAAGTAAAAACACTCCCAACAAATCATGGTGCTAAATATATGTTTCTCTGTCAGTAACACATTGCCTTACATCTTGGTTATGCCTCAGAGAGAATGTCTCTTTTTTTTTTTTTTTGTGAGTTCAGAAAAAAGCTCCAGTAGATTCTCTTCTTCCCTCCTGCCTAATCCCTTGAGCATGTGCTTTGTTATAGATTTGGAAAGCCCTGCGGGGTCCTTTTGTCACAGAACACGCAGGGTTTCATTGCCCACCTAAGGGCTTCTTTGCTCATCTATGCCGACCACCACTTTTATAATGCTACTTTGGAGACTAAAATTCTGGGTGTCCACTGGCCTGGATATAAACATGAAGCTAAAGATCCTTACATCATCTTAGGCCAACGTAGTCTGAAGTGATATCCCTGCTGCAAATAATAATAAAAGATTGACAACCAGCCCCATCTACTTCCAAAACCAACAGCCATTGAGAAGTAAGAGGCTTCTTAATTTTAAACAACAGAAGTATATTTAAGTAGGAAACGATATTTCAAGCATGAATCATGCAACAAAAATGACTGTAAAATGCCACTGAAATTTCAGAATGATTAAAAAAAAGTTTCTTTGTTTTCTTTAAATGAATGTTTATTTTTGGAACATTAACTTGGTATTTTTGGTATCAGTAGGTGGAATGTACGCTCTAATCTAAACTTCATATGAGTATTAGCTGGAGCTTTGCAACTACTCTCATCCAAACAGATGATTGTATTTAATACTGTAGTAAAACCTTGCTCAGTCTCCAAAATAAATGTACAAAGGGAGTGGAATACTCTGAGGATAATTAATGTGATAGGGAGGTTGTTTTATCTCGTTGTCATCATTTGAAACTGACTAAATTAAATTTGTTACGTTAAGTAACCTGGGGCATCAAATGCAAATGGAACCCTACTTCCTAGCTACAGAAGTATAGTAGAAAACAAAGCCCTGTCACAAAGCAAACTATCCAAGCAGCCAGGGCATAAGAAAGAAGCTCTGTCAATCCTATTGTGACTGGCCCAAGAGCAATTCACCTGTGTTCCCAGAGCAAAAACATAACAGAGATGGCAACTGAGTAGGTATCTCCCAAGTGCCAAGGTCTTAAGTACAAGTCCCAGCCATCACTACGGAAGAGCCTGCATGTTCCTCAACAGATCTGTATTTGAACTATGGCAGTCAGATACAAGATAAAACAGAGATGGGGAGCGAGTAAGCATCCACTGAAATGCTAATCTAAGAATCAACTGTCTATGCTGACACATGTGTTGTACCATTTTGACAATGCAATTCCACTGAAGTTCTCTGTATTGCTGAACATTGTTAGTGATTCGCCACATTTTTAAAATGTACAAAGAGAGATTAAATAACTTGCTCTATTAATGCTATCCAAATTTTATCCTAGGTTTATTAATTATCCCTGTGGACAGCAAAAGCAATAAGGTATTTAACAGTGATGAAAATTAACGGCCTGAGAGAATGTGCAAAAGTTTCACTAGAACTCGTGGATAGTGTCTGGAAGACAACATTACCACAAGCATAAAACTAGAATAACTGCAAGGATGATTCCAGGCTAATTAAGGTTATGGTTCCTTATGGTTTTCATTAAGTCAGAATGAAAGGGTTAACCACATAATTCTGTACCTCTTTTTCTTATTTCTCCCCCCTTTATGTTTTTTTATTTTTTTTTTAAAGAAGAGTCTCTCCAGAGGTTTCCCAAGGTCTGAATCTATCGCCGCATTTAATAACTTTTGGTGTTTTTCCTTCTTCTTTGCAGCAATTTTGCCTGAGTACTCCTGGGACTGGTGTTGCATTACAGATTCATCAATGATTTGCTGCTTACTCTACATTATCCCACAAGTGCTGAGGCAAACAATTCTTTGCCAGGATCAAATGATGTTCTATATTTGCCCGCAGTTTAAAATCTTGCTAATGTTGACACTTCTGATGAAAGCTCCGGTGAAGCAGGAATGAGTGATACCTGCAGGCTTTGGTGACTGCCAAACAAACGGGTACTCGGGGCACAAAGTTTTTTCCACATCCTCAACTTGGCCACATCCTTACCAGAAACAACATCAGATAGAACACCTAACACACCCTGTCTGTGGGTGATGTTGCTGATGGGTGACAGGGTGACTGTTTGCTACCTTATGTTGCTAAACCAGGGTGTTTGAGAAAGAACATTGCTCTAAAGTCAATTAACTTTAACGGCGAGACTCTAAATTACTTCAGTGATCTTTGGACCAAGTTCAATAAGAACTAATTAGGTCTCCATTCCAAAGGTTAGTTGTCAGAATTATTAATGGATTTTTGTTCGTTTGTTTTCAATATTGAATGAGAGACTCTTTATTTAATTATGTAGAGGGACTGACATCACTTTAAAAGTCATAATTTGCAAATACAGATGCCAGTATTTAAAAAATTAATTCCAGATAATAAGACAAGTAGAAAAATTTTACACACTGTGCAAATGTGGTCCACTTTATGGAGACGAAGGAAATACAAACTACAGTTAGTGACACCTGTAATTTAGTTCTGTTACTCCACAGCCTTACCAAACCTTACATGTGTTCAACACTAGCACAACTAGGTTTACTGGCCATAGCTTCCAGTTCTGCCAACAAAATCTAGTACTGGACCTGGACTTTTCAGAACTCACCTCACTCCCTCCTCTTAAAACTCCTGACACAGAAAATTGTATGCTGAAAAACTTACCACAGGTGAGAAGATACTTGAAAAAGGATGATGATATAGGTTCCTCATGTGGGAGTGATTCTACAGCAAATAGCTGAGCAGTCCTGGCACTTTCTAAGTTTGATTTATTCTGACAGCAGATCATCACCTGCAAATCAAACCACAAAATGCTCAAAATCTGAAAGTCAGAAATTAGACTGTGGTGAATTCTATTATGTCATTTATCTGACAATTTTCCTCCTATTTTTTCTTCCTTATAAATTTTCTTTGTGGTGTAACAGAGGGGATGAGAGGAAAGACATAGCTCACACCCTGCCATGGTGCACACAAAGGCAGAAAGCAAAATGCTCTTCCTGTGGACAGGGACTGTTCCTTTCTCCCTGACAGGGACTAATCCCCCTGAAACACAAGAGGGGAAAGGAGGATGGTTGCTTCCCTCTCCTCCATCTCCTGTCCCCCTTGTACTCACCAAAGGGACAAGCTCAAGTGAATTTTGGCACAGAAGTTTTCAACTGGCTGCCCTCACTTGCCCCTTTGCGAGAGGCCACGTCAGCTGAAACGTGCATCTGCTCTGTACCCCCATCAAGTCACAGGTCACTCACCGTCTTAAAGCAGATAAAACATCAGGGTGCAAATAGGAAGCACTGAAGGTCACCTGATGGAAATCATGGTGGACATAGGTATACGCACACTCATCATTTGCTCTGTGTGTGGACACAAACCATTGGCAAACCCGTTTGGTTTGAAGTATTGATCTGCAGAGCTGGCTTGTAGTTAACAGTCTCTTGCAGAGCTACAGGATAACTGCAGGGCTGTGGTGTACCCTGTACAGATCCAAACTTCAGAGGCAGTGACACTGTCGACTTGAGCTAAAGCAAACGAAGATGTGGGCAAATAGCCTTTCTGAAAATCAGTTTCTCAACAGTCTTGTAGTTGCACTGAGTAACAGTTACTCAGATTTATAATTAATAGACAGATCACATAAAAGATTTTTAGTTAATAAAAAGAAGAATTAGAAGAGTTCAGGTGCACTAAACACTTGTGCAGACCCCAGCCTGAAGGCTCAATTATGATGTGTAAGTACCTTTGCAACTTGTGTAAAAAATAACAACAACAGAGCAGGTGCTAATTTATACCCAGAATCATTCGTAACGTGGACATTTTTAACAAGTTGCTGTTCAACAGTTTGGACACATTTTAAACCAAGCCACCGTGATCAGCCCTGTAGAGGCTAATGCTTCTAACCTTAACGACTGTCCAAAGAGGAGGAGGCATAAAGATTCAGCGACTCAGTAGACATGACTGCACAGACCTCTGCAGCCAGTGTGGAAATGACAAAAAAACTGTTAACAAAGCAGCTTTATTTTTATATTATATTTTGCTGATGAAGTGAAAACAATACATTGATTATGCAAACCAAGCTGAGAATATTCTATCCAAATTGGAGAGCTTACAGACCAGCAACTGGTTTCAAGGCTTTGAAATATAACTTCTACTTGTTCAATGCTTAAAGATACCTATCCTAGAGCCACAGACAGTAATTAATGTCAAGCTGATACTGTAGTTCACAGATGGATTTCAGTTGTGTGGGCCATGCAACGTGCACACCGCTTGCATAAAAAATACCTTTTGTCTCATATGCTATGAACTGAGGAAAAGGATTAATAGAGCCATCACCAAAAAAGTTCTCCATACAAATAGAGCATGGCTGAAGACTACCAACAGCCCAACATGCTCTTAACTCACCACCACCCCTCTCTTCCTCCTATCAGATGAAGTCATTTGTATATAAATTCAAACTGAGCCTTTCATGCGCACTGCAAGGTTTCTGCACAGCTCACATTATAAACTCATTTCCTGCGAGCTAATTTTACTGAAGTCACCATACGTATTCAATGGTAAAGGAGAAACAGGTGTCTAGAGGTAATTAAAAATATTTGTGGGCTTTTTTTTTCCTTTACAGAGAAGAATCCAATTTTCCTGGGGAGCTTTGAACACAAACTTTTGGCCCTCACAGATATTAAAGTATAAGTGACTCATATCCTCTTTCCCTTGTGTAGCTACATTATTAGACTGTATTTCCCACAATTCATCAGAGAACAGGCTGTGTCCATTGCCATAAAGCAGAGATA
This sequence comes from Caprimulgus europaeus, assembly GCA_907165065.1. Next base: position 70,286,548 of record OU015525.1, read on the forward strand.
GCAGCACATCATGGAAGATTTGGTCCAGACAGGAAAACAGGCCACAAAGTAGAACAGGAGCAAGAAGCATCTAAATTGTAAAACTCGGAAGGCATTATGGAGTCTTTTTGGAATTTAAAATAATATGATTTTGTGGTGGAATATTTGGGGTTTGAGGTGGGTTTGGTTTTCATTAACGTAAAGCTGCAAAAAGAAATTTTCACCTTAATCAGGTCAGTTTGTTTGGACAGACTGCTGAATAACTACCTATGCCACATTATTTGTATTGTAGCTCTTCTCCCATAGCTGAGAAAAATCAACATAGACATAGAAGCCAAGTGAAAAATATGTATTATTTTTAACAAAAAACATTAAAATAAATTATACATTTTTTCAAATAGTGATCTGTACATTTTACATATCTGAAAATTAAACCAGTTATCTTTGTCACTCTGGATTTTAAATCAACATCCATCACTCTAACAGGCTGCTAAAAGAGGGAATGTCCTTCATGTAGTAGAACTCTTTTCCTGAAAAGTTCATGCAGGAGTACAAATCCTAAGGCTAAGATCCTGTTTTCTGAAAATATTGCTCAGAAAGCCAGCACATATACTGGAAGGGGCAGCTTTCCATTACTGTGATTTATCATCCCTGTTTAACCTAGTCCCTCCACATTCTTGACAGAAAAGTTTCTAATTGTTTGAATATCTCTTTCTTCCCTGAACAAAACCAATTAGAACAAGAGAACAAAACAAAGATTTGTGTTGGCTATTTTAGAACAGAGACTGGGGAAAAAAACATATCCAGTGGTAAAATTATTTGGATTTTTTAATTATTATTATTGTTCAAATGGATTACTAAGCACAAGATTTGCTGGGTGAATAACTGCAACACTGGTGCCAGCGGTAACCCTCTTGTAGAGCTCTTTACAACACTTGCTAGTACCTGACAATTCTGTAGGTATTCATAGTCTGAGTACCATCTTGATCAAAGTTTCTTTGAAATTCCTTAATAGAGCATTATGTGAACATTTCTATGAGATTTGTTGCTGTTCTTTTGGTAAACACAATATCTAGTTTTGCTGCCAGAGAAGGAATAGCTTTGTACATACATGAGATGACACTCTTCAAAACAAAATTGTTTCCTTTTCTTTCCTATGACCCAAGGTCCTGCCTTGCTGTTAAGTTGATGCAGCACTAAGTACTGAAACACATTCAGATTCCTCACTAATGTCTCCTGAATCATTCTGACACTGGAGTGACATTCCAGCTAAATTTTATTGGTCAAACTGAGATTAACTAAGATGTTGCTGAAGTAAATTGATATATTTATACACAGAAGAGATTTGGAGGGGTTTTTTGCCATTCCCACAGCAAAACAAGATACTATTTGAAGTAGCTGTGACCATTAGATTTTTTTTAAATATTTTTTTTCCATTAACTCAAGATTTGAAATGTATTTCAGAATTTATTTGTAGTGGGAAAAAGGATATATAAGTAGAAACCACAGGAGAGTCATAATTCAGGTCACATTTGTGCAGCTCACCAGCTAATCTGAAAATCTAAATGCACTGAGATTTCCTAATATCTCCTCAGAATTGTGTGTAACATTACTTATGAATAGGCTTAATCTAAAAGGAACCTTTTATATATATAAAAAAAAATAAATTTCTGCATTGTCACATACATTTTTGTTCAGGTTTTTTTATGCCTATTGCTCAAAATTTGTAAATTAACAGCCAAGTCAGGTTTTGACCCATCCGCCTTCTCCCTTGAACAGATTAATAGCTAATATGTACTCCCTTACTGGACTGGTTAAAAAATGCAATGGCACCAGTAGAGAAAACACCATGCTTCCTCCTTCTACCAACTACTTTGTCATATAGTGACAGATTATTAAAGTAAGTGAAACAGCAGGAAAATAAATGAAATTTTGTCTCTTTTCATTCCCAGTATCCTACTGAAACTTCCTACTCCTATTAATGACTGTAGTGGATGAAAATAAGAAAAATTTTCCTGCAGCTGAGACAGAAATTGAGAACTCAAGGAGACTGGGTTCAGCTACTGGTTATGCTCTAGATGAGTGACTCTGGCTTATTATTTCCCACATTTCACAGTGACTGTAAAAAAAAAAATGTTTGCTTGCTTGGGCCCTGAATGTATTTTAACATATTTCAGTTGCAAGCTTTTTGGGACAGTGTTAATGCAACACAGCTGTAACATTCTGAGCAACCTGATCTAGTGGAAGGTGTCCCTGCTCATGGCAGGGGGATTGGAACTGGATGATCTTTAAGGTCCCTTCCAATCCATATGATTGTATATCTTGAGATCTGACAAAAACACAAGTGATAAGCAGTAACTGAGGAACTTTCTCCATGCAACAATTTACTTCTGTGAAGGACCTTTTTCTTGAGCACTCAGTACTGTACGTGTACATTTGCAAAACACCAGGGTGCCAAAAGAAAATCTAATGATACTTAAAAAGATAAAATAATGAATCAAGTGGCAAAAAGGCTATTCAAGAAATAATGGACATCTGAACAAACCTCTGCATCCTTTGGTTTCCAAGCAGTTTCATCTTTCAAAATATTCTGCACTTCTTTTGATACTGCACGTGTATCTCTTAAACAGCTTTTACAGTTCAGCTAAAAAAGCCACCACTGTGAGAAAATGCTGCACCTGGTGAAAGTACTTTAAGGAATGTAAACTCTGATCTGCAACCCTTTTCTCACACAAATAATTTTCATAGCTTTGATTATTACATGAGTAGGATTATTTGTGTAAGACAGAAGCAAGGTAGGCATAGGAACTTAAGAACTGCACTAGCATAATAAAGCATTGTAAAATGACAATAAAAATGCCATTTAAGCTCCCTCAAGTTATATCTGTAGTATAGAAAAAGGACAGCAAATTGAACAAGTAGCTTTCACAAAGCTGCAGACAGCAACTAGTGGGACCTTGGAGGAAGAGATCTCGGGTCTAACCTGAATGAATAACCATGTCAAAAAGAAGGTACTGAAAATAAGCAGAGTCCACACAGAATGCCAAAGGTACTGTCCACAAACTAAAAACATCTGAGAGGTCAGAAAGTGCAAAGATAAAGTTTGAACTTCCAAGAACTCAACTGAGTTATATCTTGCAAAGAATACAAAAACAAATAGTAAAAGGCTCCTTGGTAGTATAAACAAAAAAGATAAGGAAAAACGCAATGCCACTGTGGAGGAAGGGAGGAGTAAAGATTAAAGACAACATGAGGAAAGACCCTGAATAAGTATTTTGCCACAGTTTTCAAGAAGAAGTTTTAAGTTGAATTTAGAGACAAAGATAGGGTGAATAATGAGAATGTGAGCGCGCAAATAGAAACTAACACAACTAACACAAAAGCTCGACTCTAAAAGTTAAATGCATCAAACCTGAAGTCTAGTTAATAACTGTCTCTGACTTCTGAAAATTTCTGACAAGTGTAATGCTGGTCCAATGACAAATATTTTTAATAGCACCATCAAGTTGGGAGCTGGGAAATTACAAACTATTCCATTTGACCTCATTAGTACAAAAGGTCTTAAAACACATTTTGAAGGAGACAATATATGAAGACATGGATATAAATACAAAATTTGATAAAATGTAACGGCAATTTACCAAAGGGCCACCATGCAAACTATCCATATAGTTTTCTTAGATAAGGTAAGATTTTCTGAACAGTTGAAGAATAACAGATGTCATCTTTCAGGACTTTGGGAATGCCTTTGGCACTGTGTTATACATTGTTAAGGAATCTGGGGACTAAGGAGTAGACTCTTAGTCATTAAAAAACAGCTTAAGGAGAAGTAGTAACAGGCAAATGTCATTAAGAAGGGATGCATCAAGTTAATTGAGATGAGCAGTGAGGCTCTTCAGGATCTATCTCAGGGCTTCTGCTGTCCTTTCATAGCTCTTGATTATTGTGACCCAGGCAGAGGAGTACTTGGGCACTCTTGTACCATGAATACATAAGAGTAGTGAAACTACACAAATAGAGCAGCTTGAAGATGGGAGCTATACAAATGGGGTAAACAGCAAGGTCATGTGCAGAAAATTCAAATATAACCTGGGAGACGACCAGGTAGAGTGAAGAGTGGACTGTAGTTGCCAATGTGAGGATGACTAAATGGGTAGCATAATGAAAAAGGCAAGTGAGACTGTAGGACAGAGATTTTCAGTTGAACTTAGAAGACATCTGTGATTACACCCAAAGTACAGGTTGTACCTCACCTGGAACCCTATATACATTCAAGAAAGATCAATTCAAATGGGGAAACAATAGTTTCTAAAATAAGTGAAGGGATGGAGATCCTCCATGCAAAGACTAACAGAGATAGCTGTTTGGCCAAGCAATAAAAGAGCTAAGCAAGGATATAACTGCTGCCTAGAAATGCCTTGAGGACACCACCTCCAGGTGGGAGGAGTGTTAAACAGCAATAACAGTATTGGGGGAGGCTGTAAAGAAGGGACCTAGCAATAAGCCTATAAGTTTCTCAAACAGTCTCCCAGATAGAAGTGTTAGGGCAAAATTAAAGCCTGCAACTTGGAGCTTGAGATACAGTTGGAAGTATCACATGCTATAACGCCCTTTACAATTGCTTCTAAAGTCTCATTGCTTGCATTCAATGTCACAGAATGTCCTTTAGCTCTTCTATTAATAGTGTGGTGTTAGTATTTGTACTGTTTTGATGTTACTGGTGTCATTTTGGAGGACATATTCAAGAACATTTACCATTCCATTTTTCACAGTCTTCATTACAAAATCCATGTAAAACTAATTACACAGATAAAGGCTTCTGCAATAATGCAAACTACTTATAAGTGAAAATAAATAAACAGAAGAATGTAGGGGCTAAGATTATTTGAATAGCTAGGGCACACACAAATATAATCAATGGGAACTGTAATTAAGAATAATTAAGTCTTTTGTGAAATAATCCAGGGCAAATTGTGGAATTGTTTAAAAATTGTTATTAGCTGTTCTGATGGAGTTTGTCAGTTGGGTTTTCAGTACTCTAAAGCTCAGAAACTTAAGATAAACAGAATGTTGCTGTATTTTCAGAACTTGGGGATAGATTCATCTCCCCTGAAGAGAGTGAAGATTTGGCACTTGGTATGAGCCAAAAGGATCTGGCCCAAACATTTCTGTTCACAGATTATGAATTTACTCTATTATTCACTTTGTCTTGGCACAGTCAATCAACAGAGGAAGTGCAGTGGAAATAACAAAGCCTTTTCTCTATTTGCTGATAACATTTTTAGCACATTTAAGGCGAAATCTGAAGAACCACAGTAATTTCTGCACCTCAGAAAAATGTGTTGAGCAGAGAGAAAAGGACAGAGAAGACATCTGTACTTGCAAAATACAAAACAAAATCCAGGAAAATGTTTTCCAAAAAGGAAGAACCTCTCCAGGACATAGTGCCAATTTATACCCATTAAATTTACATCTATTTGAACACAAACCAGTGGATTTCTACTAGGGATGAATCTAATTTGTGTTGTGTATTCAAAATAATAGGTTCAAAGGATTAGCCAGAACAGCAGCATTTTTATCAAACATAATTCATTTGTATCCATCCTCACATTATCAGAAACACAGCTATCTCCTAATTAACACATCTCCAACTTTAACCTTTTGTCTTGACTGCAATCTCTTAGATTAGTGATAATCAGTCTCCTCAAAACTTCTTTCATAAATTGACTATTTCCATGGTAACAGCTGCCACTTTCATTCTACAAGCATGAAGAAAATGTGATTTCCTTTATATCAGTGGGCCAGGCTGGGTACGCAACTTTGGCCTTTGTCAATGCTCTTTTCACACAAAACTCTATTCCAGAAGAAGAGGAAACAGGTGCAAGCACAATTCAGGAGGCAGTTGTTGGCTGATCCATGAAGAGGGACTGGCAATGGTCTGAAAGGGAGCTGTTGGATGACCCACCTGCAATGCCAGTATGTTCTGCAGCTGCAAGAAGGAAGGACAAGCACACTCAACATCAGCACCAAACATAAATCAGTATTTTCTGTGGAGTTTTTGTTATTGTTTGTTTTCTTTTTGCTTGCTTCTCTGGTGGCTCCAGAAATAGTAGCACGACATCATCTTAATACCCCCACAAGAACAGCTGAGAAACAATGTAAATCAAGGGTTCTCATTCAAAGAGCATTCAACTTAAGCCAAAAAGAATATCAGTTCATTGATGAGAAGCTGACACCGCTTCAATGATCAGTGTCTATCTTCAACACTCACACTAGTCTATAACCAAAGTCCTAATCTCAGCTGAAGTCCATTCCCAAACTAGTGTCAACTTCAGTGGGACCAGCAAACATTCACAACAAAGGTACTTTGTCTCCTGCCAGTCATGTGAATTTTTTCTGGAAGTTTATCAAATTGGAGGCTTTTCCAGAAAACCCATCTGTTCCATATGAACTCACTCAGACACCTTTACCTTCTTTGAAACTGAAGGTTTCCAAGTCAGTCTGTTAAGATGAGAATGGATGAAGTGAGATTCACATCTACTTCTCCAGCAATTCACTGAAATAATCGTGTTTTCCCTTAGTCAGAATTGTAAGATAGAGCTGCAATTTTCCAAAGTTAGTATTGCATATTCAGTTTATTAAATTGGTCCCTAAGATATATTTTTAATTTTTTAATGAAATTTTTAGCACTTATGTAAAGGATGAGCAGACGGTAAAGAGACTGAAAAATTAAACATAACTCCAGCAGCCATTTTTTATTTCATCTTAATTCCTCATTAATCATTTCAGCACTAGACCAGGTGATTGCTTTCCTTTCCTTACATACTTTTAATTCCAGGTGTACTAATACCTGTTGCTAATTAGAAAAAAAAACTTGGAAAACTTTAATTTGATTTGGATTTGGACCTACTGTTTTAAATCAAAATTACCAAGTGTATGAGGATGGAAAAATCACAGATCTGCTTTTCTGAAAGTGAACAGACAGTGGTTGCAGTTGTGCAACCTACGCAGACTCTCTGCTCATTCCAACAGATGTTAAGATGGTTTAGAAATGGATTCATTCCTGACCCTCATATCTGAGTGTTTATCGTGCTTCTACATCTGCACGTTTTGTTACCATCATAAGGCATGAAATCCAACACCAACAGTAAAGCCCACAGCTTCTCCCACTGTAGCCAAAAAGGACAACACCACTAGCTGCAAATGAATAGGAGGCTGTAAACATACTGCAAGCACTAAGCTAGTATATTTACATGAGTATCACAGAACCTGGATGCCATTCAGATTAAAAACCTAATTCTGTCTCTGGATCACAATCTATACAGAGCCAAATTAAAACTCTCAGTTCTGGGCTCACATTGGGAAAGCCTGGGTTTGAGTTCGAGCTCAGAGTCCTAAGCTCATTTTTATTTTCACTTCAGCTCACAAAAAATTGGTGAATAATCCAGAACTGCTCATCCAGGAAAGATTCCAAAGGCTTGCCAAGTTCTAGACAATAGTCCATGGAAAAAAAACAAGTCCACAGATCTGCTGGCAGGAGATGCCTCTATCCATGCTCAACTCGCACGTGTTCCTAGGGTGGTTCTCAAAAATGGAACACCCTTGGGAAGGGAAAGATGAGGGAGCTAACTGAACAATACCTGTGAATGTCATGAACACCCCTGATTTAATGCAAAGGAATACCAAAGAAATTACTGCAGATTAATAAAAAAGAAGAAATGGTTGGCAGGAAGGGTTGCCTCCATGACTGGCAACATCACAGTAATAAAAAGCATTTGACAGGACAACTCATAGATTCCGCACTGCAGATGTTTGCCACCTCAGTAGTAGTAGGCTATATTCTGATGCCACAGTCTGGTTTTGCAATCATACTACAGGCACCAGGATTGTTCAGGTGCTACACTGATACCTCACAATACTAGCCTGCACCCTGTTTAGTGCCTTCCTGTACAGTCTGGCCGGACTTCCACCTAGCAGAGGGCTGTGACTCTACCTGCACTGGCTCCTGGAGTCAGGAGAGGCACAAGGAGCAAGCAGTGCTCATTTTCCTCCAGGGCTGTTTTTTTTCCCCCCAGGGAAACATCAGAGCAGAGTTGCTCTACCTGTACATTTTGCAAGGTCTTGTGGATCCTCAAGAGCTGAAGAACTAGATGGTGCCAAGGTAGAAAGTCCCATACTGCAGAAGAATAGAGAGGACAGGATCTCGCTTCCAATGCCTTCCAAACTAAATCCTTAAATGTTAAGTCTTGGCTTCTCTCCCACCACCCCTGCAACATCGGCTCAGATCATACAGGAAGCAGGCTAGGGAGGAGACCACTGTTCTGACCCACAGGTCGCACAGATCTCACTCACCCTTTGCTCAGAAATGTTAACAGGATTGCCATATTTAGTATCTTTACTATACCTTTTATTTTTTTTGTTCATATCAGCAATATGGGAGATTCAAATGGTGTTGCTTTGTCTTCACGCTGCTTGTATTTTCAACTTCTGGGCAGCAGTGTATCACAAGTCCTTCCTACCTCATGCCAGGGAGACACAAACAGCATCCCGGCAACACTGCCTGAGTTTTAAGCTTCTCTGCATGCTTTTACCATGTATAAATGGAACTCAGCTCACACCAATTCATGAGCTAATTGCTGTCAGAGCAGATGATTGGCCTGAAAAACATATTTGGTACTTTTTTTATCATGTGAAGGAAATGTAAGAGGCAAAGGATGTATTTTCCATTTCCTGAGGGCTGCAATAAAAGTTAAAGCAAGCTTTTATGACCAGTGGAGTCTGAGGAACAATTCTCCTTCTCCAGTGCATGCATACCTGACATCTGATTCCCTCCTCTGTGGTTCAGTTTGCCTCCTGGGTATGTGCTGGGGGTTCATAGACTGCAGCGTGCTAGTTCAATCTGCTCCAGGTATCAGTGTTCAGAAAGCAGCGTTCTGAAGCAATTCAAGATACTCAAACCAGGAGCAAACTCATAAGGTACTCATGATAAAGAGGTAACATTTGTTTCTACATTCTGTGCAGTTATCTGGCAAGGGATGAAAGCACAGTAATGCCCTCTGTGGGAAACTATTGCTCGGTGCTAACTTTCCAGTGGTGGCCACCATAAATATTCAAACAGGGATATAAATAGCACTGCACTATAAAAAGTAACAACAGCAACAGAGGAGGACCAGACCTCAAAACATGACGCTGCAGAAGAGATGCTGCATAGGAGCTGTTCAGACAGAAGGCTTTGTATTTGGAGAAGAAGGAAGAATAGCTTGCCAATTGGCATTCCAGCAGTTAGTTGCTGGCCAGGATTTTCAGAGTTGCACTTTATACCCCTAGTTTCACAAAGGTCACACTAGTAAACTGTTGGGGCTTAATAGACCAAAGATGCATTTGGGTCTCATTCCAAGGCCCTTTCCCTGATTTTAATATTGATGACAATGGAACAAACATCTCAATAGCTGCACAGAAAGGCCAATGCACAAATGTGCTATACTCAACATATGGAAGAAGTCTGAAGATTTTCAAACCACTTATGTTTTCATGAGAAATCTGTGGATAACAACAGCAGAATGAAAATCCTAACATGGAAGGAAAAAGCCCATATCCTACCAAGCTAATTTGTATTGTTAGAGAGGAAAGTCAACAGCAATGTCAACAGCAATCCTATGCTGAGGATTTTCAAAAGTTGTATTTATTTTGAGTTTCCTTTAAAAAATAATGTTTTAATGAATACACAGCATGCTGGGTCTGTGGCACAGGTAGTGTGTCCATCACCATGGTACCTGAGCACTCAAGCAAATGATTAACCAGCAGAGCAAACGAAACAGAAGCACAGAGCCAACAGGCACTGTGACAAGCTCTTCACAGACCTGCCAGTACATCTTTATCTGGACCTTTACTCCTCAGGCTTTCCATTGTCCTATCTTTCGCCTATGCTCTCATGATAACTACATGCTTATTTCCAAAAAGTGCTAAGGGATGCAGAGATCTCAGACTGCCTTAGAAGGAAGGGTGAGATTAATTTAAAAACCCCAAAACACACATATTTTTATCAGGAAAACTTTGCTTAAGGACACAGTAAGGAGAAAAAAAAAATTTAAAAATTGCACAAACTAAGCCCAATTATGAATTGACAAAATTTGTTATGCTTGCCATGCCATCAGCCTGGCCACTTCTAAATTACTTTTCTGAAGAGGGAAAAAAATGCCTTTTCTTCACTGAGGGCCAAAATGGCCTTACAGGAGACTGATGCGGACCATACATGAACACTACTGTTACCTTAACGTAATAATAATGAAAAGAACACATAAAAATATATGGCTATGGGCCTTCTGGAAAAAGACTGCAGACTGCACAGCCCCTCCCCACATTTCAAATAAGTAGCAAGTTAACAACAACTCTGACAATATTTAACATATGTGCCTATAACTACTTCAAGCTTTTTATGACCTGGGATATTTAAGCAGAGACCTCTGGGGTTTGAGAAAAAAATATGCTATTGATCATCTACCCCTTGCTGCTTTGTTTTCTGTACAAAATCTCTGAGGAGCACAGGAAAGCAGAGGGCCTTGCATGCCGGCCAATTTTAGAAAGGCTAGCCTCTTTCAGTATTGGAGAATTATGCAGCTATAGTACAAACCTCACTGAAGAAGTTTCCTGTTTTCCATCACCAGTGAGGACAATAATACTGCAGTCTAATTAAATTACTGTCATGTGGAGTTCTTCCTCTCTACTCTAGCTGCTTCAGACTTAAGAAGTAGTTGCATCCTCTCTATTCCAGTTTTTCCTTTAAAAGAGGAATAAGTTTTTGGGGCAATGCCACATTACTAGCAATGAAGACTCAAGTGCTCTCTTCCCAATAAAATGCACCGTGCTACTACTGTGCCTCTGTCAAAGCAGAGAAGGAGCACTGCACCACCCACCCATATTTGACTGTGAAGCTCTGGCTCAAAGTTCACTCTAAGCATCGGTCCGATTCTGTCACCTCTCTTCCGTTTGAATTATATCCATCACAGTCACCTCTAAAGATTCAGATCTTCTTCGCACTTTATCAGGCTTTATAATCAAAGCTAATGGAAGATATGTTTATTTAGCTGTTGTAAATGGCTTTGAAGATTTCAGTCTCAGCAAGGGTGATGAATTAAGGATGTCAGCTGGCCAAACCACTTCATTTTGAATGAATTTAGCCCAAATTGATTACTGAAAAACTAATCTGGATCTTTCAAGTTCATATTATTTCACATACTTTAGCAGTAAATGTTCAGCCCCTTCTTGCCATCTGACTCACCAAGCATAAAACTAGAAGAATCAGCAATGATGCCAGCTTCTCAGACATGAGACCAACTTTGGACGCTATAAACAGGCGTGAGAAGCCACTCTGTAATTGCAGCAGGGAGAACAGCCCTCAAACAGGTCAGCTTCAGCTGACTAAATTTCTGCATAATAGCAATTCTGTTAAGCAGCCTAAATATGATAGCCAAAGCATTTACAACAAAACCCAGAAACCAACAAACTGCAAAGAGCTATTCCATGACACAGTTGTTTATTTGAAATACCCGTTTTTTCAGTCTCTCTGATCCATTTTCAAATGAATTAAAATAATAACTTAGGCAGGAAAAGAAAATTATCTTAAAATAGTAATGTTTTGGGTTTTTTTTCTTCTCCTCTCCCAGGTAATTTGGAGTGAGAAAGAATCCAAAATACCAGCATGAGTGTTTAAAATTACAGGGTAAGGTTGGAAACCTCTAGAGGTCACCTAGTCTAACTTCATGCTCAAACCAGTGCCATCTTAGAACAAGCTGCACAGGATTCAAGGGAAAAGAAAATAATTTAAAGCAAAAATAATTGAAACTGAAGAATCCCCCTATCCCCTTTTTGCACCAGAAAGGAAAAAAAAATGCAAGAAATGTTTTCTTGAAACATATAGCTCTTCTGTGTTGTTCATAAGTAAATAGGACCAATATGGAAAATACCTACAGCTACCTCCTTTGGTTGACCTAGTTCCCTTTCTGTCTTGACGCAGGTAACATTTAGCACAGCGTGTGGCAAACTCCAACTCAGTTGCCAGTACTGCTCTGCCACACTCCAGGCCAGAAAAGGCTAGGAATGCAGCATATTCAGCTCCAGTGACATAGAAAATGCTCCGTATCATGCAGTAGCAGTCCTCTCCAAGTTAATTAAGAAATGGAGCCAACAGCTGTTAAAGAGGGTTCCACCCCATGTTTTAGCTGGGAAAGCTAAGCCTCTAGGGCAGGGGCTGGACTATTCAGCAAGGAAGAGCAGGGTGGGGGGACCTTACCAGATCTAAGTGAAACCCAGATGACTCATCAAAAAGTAAAATGTTCCCATTTTGGCAAGAGGCTGAAATAGCAGCTCTGGGTTGTGCTGCAGCACAGCATAAATGACCCTGAGTGCTTGCAACAAACTCCTGTGCACGTGGATATTCCTAACAGTAGGGGCTATTTCACATCTCATTGAGCAGAGGTTTACATGACAATTAACACAATAATTAGCAGCATCTTTATCACAGGTGGAACTTAAGTGTGAGATTTCAACGTTTTTAAACAATTTTTTTGCGAGTAAAAATGAAGGATTAGTTTCTTGTGACTCAAGGTGACAAGGACTTATATTCATAACTGGCACAGGACTATATTTGCCAGGACACTGCAACCAGATGATGGCCTTTCCCATAACTGCTCTGCAAAGAGGGCCTCCTTGTACATCTGCAGTCTGCCATTCAAAGCCTAGCCCCTAGCGTGAGCAAGATGCCAGGCTGGCCGCTTCATAACCTGACCATAAAAAGGCCCAACGTACCACAATGCCACACAGAGGCAAGGCAAAGCCTGGACTGGAACAAGAAGTAGCTCCAGTTTATCAGCCCCAGCTGCTGACCTGTGTGGCTCTCCACTACAAAAATCCCTTTGATTTTATCTGTAGAGATATGACTAGTGAGAAAACTCCCCAACAAACACCAACAAGCAGTCATGCTAATTTCACTGAAATAGGTCTCATCAGCGCTAAGAGAATGTTTATCACCCTGCAGCTTCACATTTTAGATATAATTTCTGCCAGAGGCTGCTTTAAAGTACAGCTGGCACACAAGTATGGATGTCCTTAAACTGCAGGCATGTTTCTCTCTAGAGGTTTTTGTTCAATACCATCTTTAATTTCTATTAGCTTTTGAGATAATGGATTTTCAGGTATGTAAGAAGATCTAGAGCACTGGAAACGGAATAAAAGGAAGGCAAAACTGAAGACCGGAACTGCAACTTGTAACTTTCAAGATAGGGAAAATTATGATACGCACGGAGTCCCCTCCCCATTAGCTCGATTTTGCCAGCCCACAGAAAACAGTCACATGCTTTATATAGGTTATGTTTGACTTCCCCCAGGTGTATACTGCAAGGAAGCTCTGTTCTTAACAATGTATAAACAAACAATCATCATATTAATCTTTTACATATTTTGGCACTCAAAGCACAGATAAATCACTGTGCCGTAGCCTTACCTGTCATATCACTTACAAAATAAATCCAGGTGCAGGAGGAATGCTAGATAACTTTTCCTTTAATTAGCTCTTCAAAACTGACGGTATTTTTTAGAATATGATTTATTGCTTTTATTTATCAGCCTGCCTTGTTTCAGATGCATAGTATCTGCCTGACCTCTAGATACCCTTGCACTTGCTCTGTGATATCCCCAGAACGTCAATGCTTCAATTCTTCATTTTTAATTTCCTAAATGTTTCTTACTGGTCACTTCTGGTACCAGTGGCAGCTGAAGTGGAAGTTTAGCCTCTGATAATCTGTACTGCTTTAATGGTTCCCAGCATCCTGAGGATATTTTCCAAGTGTTATGGTGACACCAGCCGAGATCATGGCAATATAAAAGTGTTTCATATGCTTATTTTCTAACTTAGGGTTTGTTTGTTTTTTTCCCCAACCCTCTGTCAGCCCCTTCATTTCTGTGTCTTAACTCTTTTTGTTACTGCTATATTCTCTGTTATAATTTCTCAGTATCTTTCTGATAATAAAGCCTTTGAAGAATCTGAGGGCACTTCCACCATGCATCCAAAATCTCTTAATAAATTTATCCAAACCTCCAAGTCACATTTGCCCAAAAGTTTAGCAAAAATCATCTCTAAAAGGAACAACAATAGTCACATCTTTTTTATATATTTCTCCATAAACTAGAGTTTAGGAACTATAGCACATAAACCTTTTAAAATGGTAAGCATGTTTCAAACAGTTCTACTATCAAATTTTAAACATAAACCAAGTCACTAGTTTTAGTATATCTCCAAAATAATGTATGCTTAGAAATCCTTATCCTTGTAGCATCACATCCTTTTTTTTTTCCTAAGACAAAATTAGTCTTGCAGCAGCATGCCTGAAAAAGCCAAATTCTCATACTATTTCAATCACTCAGTTTGCTCGTGACTTTTATACAGCTGACTGAACACCTATTATCTCACCTGAAAGAGAAGCTGTGAGTTTGCTCACCTCAGTCACCTGCAGGATCTTTGAAATGCCGCCTCCTCTTCTGTTCCTTCCAAAGAGTGCCTTCCCGCATCTCCCAGTCCATTCCCGAGTCCCCTGAACACGCAGTCATCAGTAAGTTCTGCCTAAGTTAACTACGTAACTATGTCAGAAAAAAAGAGCGACTCGCAAATGCTGTAGAAGGTCTCCTTTGCTCTCTGAAAATGTTGTTTTCCTGGTGGTCTGTCACAGTCAGGTCTCCAGTAGTAAAATGAACAACCTATCCTCCTGGCTCTTCCTTTCTTCTTTTTCTTTTCTGTAAACACATAATCAGTGCTTCAAATCCTTTAGGTATCACAAACTGTATTTCTCTATTGCCCTCTGCTGACTGCGAGCTACCACCGCGTTCCTGGAGAATCGGCAAGCAACAGATCGACAGTACGCGTTCCTCCACCGCCCTCCCTCAAATCAATAATGATACACGATGGCCAAAAGTCAACACAAATCGCTCTATTTTTTCCTTTGTTACAAAACACCAGGCAAGATTTACAGCTTGTTGGTCAGCCGTGGTAGCTACAAAACACTAAACAACAGAAGCAGGAAGCAGTTAGTAACGTGGGTCTGCTAATGTGCTTTTTGGTGAACAAAAGCCAGGAAAAAGTAGAGACAAATGCATTCTGCTTTGAAATGCGGCTGAATTCACCCCACTGATGCCATAAATACTGTAACAGGGAGCTGAGGGTTACCTGCTTTTAAGGTCCGGTCCTGCCAGCACTGGATGCACAGAAATACTGACTTTTGATAGGAGGTCTGCAGAAAAGGACTCGTAGAGAGCCATGAATTGCGGGCCATGGTTTCTTGGTTATTTTCCCTTTCTCTAGAGTTTATTTGTTTAGCACATTCAGCACCACACCTAACATGAGAAACATAGCTTTTGCATCACAGGACAGGTACTGGGATATGAACGGCACTGGGCAGTGCTCTTTGCACTGCTTTTGGGCAATGATGGTCTGTAATGCAAAGAGAAACCAGCGAACTAACATAAAAAAAGGGAATGGCCCAGACTAGTTTCAGCAGAATAAAAAAAATAAATTATAAGCATTTCAGACAGACTGGTAAAGACTGCGGGAGGGGGGGGGCGGGCGGGGATGGGAACCCTACCAAAACCCAACCAAACAAAAAAAACCTCCAAACAAACAAAAAAACCACCCCCAAAAAACCTAACAGGGATAAGAACAATATAAGAGCAGGGTGGGGGAAAG
The DNA here is from genome assembly GCA_907165065.1 of Caprimulgus europaeus. The sequence goes on from OU015525.1 coordinate 70,302,257, forward strand.
GGAAAGAAAGATGAATCCCACCTGCACCACTGCAGGGGCAGGGAGCAGTTGGGTCCCAGCTCCAGCCAACTCCTCCAGCACGTTCCCCTTTTGCCGGGCAGGGGCCTGAGGGAAGACGGCCCCACCTTGCCTCACCGTTCCTCCCCTTGTCACCGAGTCCTCGAGGGGCCACACAGACTCACATGCTTAAAAAATAATAAAACCAGGCCCACCTCCCAAAAAAGTGTTGAAGTGATTTTTGCTTACTTGTGTTCAAAAAATACTTTCTTTTTCCCCCCAGTGCTATTAATAAACGGGAATATTTCATTTGCCAAAAATCTGTTGACTGATGAATGCTGGATGTGTTTTAAATAGATGTTATGTGACATCCCTGTTCTTCCTCTCAGGAACGGTAGAGTTCACACAAAAACTATCATCAACAAAGCCAGCAGCTTGGTAACAAAAAATGTAATACTGAAAGGTACATTGAAAAACGTGGTTTTAATTCAAAAATAAAGTCAGCAGAGGTCCTAATTGTAGCTATTATGAACATTTCATTAACAAGCCCAGATTTATTGACTGCACTGTAAAGCTCTCCTATTAAAGCAAGCCCAGAAATTAAATTCTTCCCATGCTTTTCTACTTCTAAAGCCCTCAGCTACTGCATGTTAGAAAATAACAAATAATTATATTTATTCAAATTCCTTGATAGAACGTTGAAGCCTGCTCAGATGAATACCTCTCCTAAATGAACACCATTACCAACAGATCAAAGAAGAAGAATGTCTAGCAAATGAGTGGGGCCGAGGGAATTAATAAAACACACATCAAACGTTGAAAAGCTGAGAGGGTTTTTTGGTTTGGTTTGTTGTTTTTTTTTTTTTTCTTTTTAATAGGAGCACACTTGCAGAGTGCTAAAGCAAAGTATGGAGTTGCCAGAGTTCATAAAAAAGGCATCTAACCAGAATGGAGAGAGCACTTCGGAACCCCAAGCAGCTTCCCGGAGCTGCCGGCTGAAATTTTTCACGTGACAACTCTCGACAGAGAAACAGAGCTTTTTTCCGGAGGTAAAAGTTTCCTTTCCCACAGAAACAAGCTTCCCAGACCCGGCAGACCCCAGCAGCTCCTCAGCACCGACTGACCTCTCTGCTGCTTCTTAACGGACGGCGACGGGCGCCCACCCACCCCCTCGGCGCCCCGCGTCCCCTCAGCGCACGGCGGCCGAACCGCCGGGGCCGGCAGCGGGCCCCGCCAACGGCCCCCCGCCCTCACAGCGGGCCCCGCCAGCGGCCGCGCGTAGCCACTGCTGCCGCCCCAAGGATCCCCAGCCCGCGGCGTCCCGGGGAAGGCGACGGGCACGAAACCGTCGCCAACGCAGCCCACCCCGGCGGAGACGGGCCAGCGCGGAGCGGCCAGGGGTAAAACAAGGGCTGCTCTGCCGGCTGCCGCCCGGCTCACCCCGCGGCAAGGGCTGCGCCCCTTACCCCGACGACCCCGCCGCGCTTCGCTGAACTGGGAGACGGCGCGGGCCCTCCCGACCCCGGAACCATGATGCTGCGGCCGCGGGTACCCGCCGGGCCTCGGCGAAAGGCTGCACATCCTCCCGCCCCCCCACACACCTCTTCCCCTCCCGGCCGCCGGACCTGGCTGGCGGCTTCCGGCGGGGCGGGCGTTCAGCGCCATGGGGCGGCAGCGGTTTCTGGAGGCGGCAGCGGAGCAGCTGGTGGGCGCCTGCCCGGGCCAGGCGCGGTTCCTGCTGTGAGCGACCCGCGGCGGGAGGCGGCGGCCCTTAGGGCGGGGGGCGGCGGGAAGCGCAGCGGCGCGGGACGGCGCGCGCGGGCTGGGGGGGTGCGGGGACGGAGCGAATCAGTTGGTGACGCACATGGGTAGCCCCGCCCCCTGTCCTCGCGCCTGCCGTGGCGCGCCACCGCGTGGCCGGGGCTGGTGGGGGTGCCGTGACGCCCCGTGGCGTGACGCCGTGTCCTTGTCCCGCGCAGGTGGACGCTCCGCAACTCCCAAGGCGAGTGAGGGGCCCGGGCCCAGGCGGCGGTGGCTGCGAGAGGCTGCACAGGAGGAGACAGAGGGGGGGACTCCCGCCGTGCCCCCCCCCCCCCCCCCCCCCGGGAGCCCGGTGCAGCCCAACGGGGTTCCTGCGGTGGGGATACAGCGGGACTGCCCGGGCAGCTGAAGTGCGGGAGCGTGGCACTAGGGGCGGGGGCAGGTTTCCCGCTGGTCTCCGTTTTCCCCTCCCCCGGTGCCTGGGTGTGCCTAGGGGCTGCTGGCTGAAGGGCCCCGATATTCCCTCCGGGGTGACAGCGGGGTACTGGCGTCCAGCTCTGGCAGCAGGAAGCAGTAAAGCAGATGCAGGAGCACATCTCCTGTTATTAGCTCTGAAATTTACAGAATCATAGAATGGTTTGGGTTGGAAGGGACCTTAAAGATTATCTAGTTCCAACCCACCTGCCATCAGCAGGGACACCTTCCACTAGACCAGGTTGCTCAAAGCCTCATCCAGCCTGGCCTTGAACACTTCCAGGGAGGGGGCATCCACAACTTCCTTATCTCAAAGCACTTCTCCATCCCAGGCTGAGATGCTGGCATCTTCTTGCACTTAAAATGGGCAAAGAGCTTTATAAGGCTTTGGTGTCACTAATCTGGCAAAAGAGCGTGCCTGCATGGAGCTCCTTGCAGAATTGTGAGCCTCCATCCTCAAAGATTTTTAGGGAGGAGTTGCAGTTTTACAGGAAAATTTACAATTGCATATTATGTAAACTTATGCTGTGCATCGACTTAGCATGACTTGTGCTCGGCTGAGCACATATGGTGCACTTACCAGTGCTCAGCTTCCTCTTCTGTTCTAGTTGTATCTGAAACATACAATAAAAACATACATACCTAGATAATGTTAAAATAGAAACATGTCATTTTAATCTTTGCCTGTAAAACATAATTATTTCATTTAAGTTTTACTCTTTTACCTTTATTAATCTGTAGATAGAGAATGTGGATTAGAAAGGATATGTCCTTACTGCTTCCAGTTTCTGGTTCCTGATAGCCTCCGTGTGCGTCTCAAACCAAAGATGAAAGTGACTCCACAGATAGAGAAAGTTCTGAAACGAGAGGCGAAGAACCATAAACTTAACATGAAACAGGCAAAGCTTTTGAAAAAGTACAGGGAGTCAAGAAGTGCTCTGGTAAGGATATTTACTTGGTACTGCCAAATACCTGATATTTCCTTGAAACCTTTCCGTGGCAATAAAAAGAAGATGTGGACATCGTTCTTCTAGAAGTGGAGCCCACATGTACACATTTCTTTTTTCATGAGCATATAACTTCCTTTCTTTTCGGCTAACTTCTATTCATAATCAAAATCTACCCTCCAGAACAGAGAGATTGTGAGCACAATGATAAGAGCAGTAAGCTTCAGTCCTCACCGCCCATGCCGCAAAAACCCAACCCCACATGTCAGAGAACCTACACAGACAGCTCTGCCTTCCCTCTGATCTCTTTAGCAGCAGTCTGGGTAGACTCTGCAGATGTCTAAGATCTTGCTGAAAATTAAGTAATTTCTTCTTGCCAGTTAGCTTTGGCATTTCCATTGTCAGCTACCATATCTTTTGCATAGCTTTGCAAAAAACGTCAGGAACGACAGATTTTTTCCTGTTCTTTTTTTGCTATGAATGTGGTAGAACTAGGACCAAGCAACTCTCGTAAATGCAGAGCCTTAATCTAGCATTGCAGATCCTGAAATCCATTAGAATCCTTCAAAATCCATTGCTAAGAATACCCCAAAACATACCTAAGAAGAAAAACATGCTGTTGACTGAAGACAGGCTGGTTTTGCCAGTGTTTGTAGCTTGACATTTGCTGCCTTTGTTTCAGCTCTGAAGAAGGGCTTGAGTGACTTGATAGATTGTCAGGTTTTTTTTCAGTTTTATGAGTTGTCTAAAATTAGATATATTTACAAGCTTTACTTCATTTATCTCAGTAGACTGTCATGGCTACATCAGATTATTGTTACCTTCTGTACAAATCAAATTTTTTACATTTGTCTGAATATTACTGTTTATAGGAAGTCTTTCAAAACCAAACCACACAGGTAATTTAAACAAGTTAATGTTGCTCTTCAGGCTTCAGTTCTTTTTTCTAAAATTACTGAGGAATATAAGATTTAATTACTATTTTTTGTACTACTTACTATTATTCAAAGAATAATAGTATACTATTACTTGAATAATAGTATACATTTAATTTAGTGTTGCCAAGGCATGCACTACTATTAAAGCAGGTTATGTGAATGGATGTTTTAATAAATGAGACAGCACCCTACTGTGCCCACGCTTGGCGTTTTCTCAGATGTCTGCTGGTTTGGGGAGCAAAATCTGTGAAACCAAAAATTATTAGAGTCAATAACACAAAATTAAACTGAGAAAGTATCACAGATAATTCTGAGCTGTCAGGGCTAAAAAAGAGGTGCTCCAGAAAGGCACACTTGCTGTTACTCTCCCCAAATTGTAGATCACAGTTGAGAAGCAAGAAAACAGTAAGAGAAAGGGCATCTGTGGAGCTGGAATCTTTGCTTTATTTTTCTGCTGTAGAGTCACAAACTTCTAGTGTACGTTCAGAACTGTCTCTTGATGACCAATGAACATTGTCCTAGGGAATTTTGATGAGTTCTTACATTTATTCTGTAGCTGAAGAGGTTGGTAGGCTGCACTGTGCATTCATATCGGTAGTTTAACATTCAGTTTTAAGTAGGTCTAGTTTAAATTCTGGGTAATATTCTCATCTTGGTGTGTAATTACAGTTTGCTGCACTTGTGTTCTGCTCATGTCTGTTTGTATTTGTGCTGTGTATTATGATTTAAGTATTTCTAGTCTTAAGTATTTAAAATACTGCCAGGAACTGACAGCCTTCAAAACTAGCAATGTAGATCCTTGTAATCTAATACCTGAAGCTTGCGAAAATGAAAAGTGTGGTTGAAAGTTAAACCAAGCAACAATGTGACAGGTTGTCCCTGATACCTTTCTTAGCAAGTAGAACTTGATTTGAGAATGCTTCTGCCATGAAAAGGCATATAACATTACAAACTATTTCAGGGCTTTTAAAATTTTTGGAGTTAACTGTATATGCAATTCAGGGAATAGAAACTAGCTGTGCAGTGCTATGATTAATCCTCTAATTCATGCACTGTAAGGTGTTCACCTCGATTTGTATTCTGTGGAGGGCTAAATTGTCATATGATGCTGAGGTTTTTTTCCCCCATCTGAATTTCGTGTAGAAAAACTTAAAATACATTAGTACCTGAGCTGTGTAAGTTAATGATCTTTCTCTCTTTCAGTTTGTTAGGATGACAAAATAATGCCTAGATATAGTCAAAACACTTAACTGAAAACCTTTAATTTTGGAATTTCTAATTGTAATTCTTTCCAAGCAATCTGAATTTAGGTAAATTTAAACACTTAGAAATGAAAAATTATTTGGTATAGATGTTTTCAAAACTGCTTAGACATTTTTGTGACATTCTTTTGAGAGTGGTTTTTTTAACCAGAAACATCACGTAACTTGTGTTTTTCAGTCAGTGTAATTGCGTGCCTCAGAAAGTTGTCTGGCTGTATTACTCTCTTGTCTGTTTTAATAAGAGTAGTTGCCATGGCAGTCATTAGGGATATTAGGAATATCTGACAGTCTCTGTGACTGTCTGACATTATCTGTTGTGATGCACCTCTGCAACATACTGTGCTGCTGGAAGTTGCCTGCAGCCTAGAAATAAGCAGATAGAAGAGAAAATGCCCTTTGTTTAGAACCTCCTTTGTATTGTAGTAAGTATTTTTGCAGTAATAGAAAGCCTCTTCTTTGTTCACTAAGGCTTGGTGTTATTAGTTATGGATGTCTGTTTCTGAGGGTTTGGTAATTTAAATATTTTATCTCAAGACTCCCTGGAAAGCAGTAATACCACTTCATCAGGGGTAGATTATGCAAATGAATTTAGATCACACTGTATGTCATGTTTTTTATTAAAATATGAATAACCCTTATGTGTACTAAAGATTACATCCAGTTCAGGTGCTGTTTCATCTTTCTGTTTTGACAGGGTTTGTTTCCATATTCCACTGTACATTACATTCAGTGTTACAGGTCTCCTGAAATTAGTTGCTAGGGGACTGGAGTAATTTCTAGATAAACCCATAGAATGTGCTTGGTTTAAGAAGCCTGAATGAAAATACTAGGTGTAAAGTATATGTTGCTTTTTAATATCTCCTGTTTCACTTAAGCAAATATTTGTGTCATGATATTTGGACAACAGTTTGGACAAGTCTTTATAATATGAAGACTGAAAGGGTGGTTGAAATTTCCTTTCTTCTCTCCATAGCTGGTTACTTGCAACTCATGCAACAAAACCACAAGATATTATGGAAAAAGCAGGGATTTTCTGGCTACCAGAGCACACAATTTTGGCACTCCAAGGATGAAATCTAGCCTGAGGACACCAGATATAAAAATGCAGTCTGCAAACAAAGTGACACCTGTAAGCTGCAGTAGGTTGGGATCTAAAAGGAACAGTCCATCATCACTTCCCAGGTACCTGTTTCTCTCCTATTCAAAGAGGCACTTTGCCAAGTAGAGTGTGTTACGCCTTGTTGGGAAAGGGCGTCATGTATTGGTTTCAGATCAGTCACTTAATAAACTTTTAATTCATAACTGAGTATTTTTCTTCAGTGGTCTGATTGAGCAGATCAATTTTAACTTTCCAACCTTTAAAATCAGAGATTCTAATGAAAAGCGACTACGTGCAAAGAATGCACAATTACGTTTTTGTCATTTTTGGGAAATGTCCAGCTTAAAATCTGCATAAAAGTTATACTTCTGACTGCTCAGTTTCACCTGAAAATACACTATTTACGTTCAGATTTTTTCACTCAAATTATATATATGCACTTTCATAGTTACTTGATGTTAGTTCTGGTTCCTCACCTTTAAGACATTTGAGTCTTTTGTTTTTCAGAACACATGCATCCGGACAGGCGACAATCAGCTCTGCTTCCAAGACTCCCCGAAACACCAAATTTCACTTTTCTAAGCTAAAACGGATGCTTAACTTAGAAGAAAAAGAGAAAAAACAGAAGGCAGATTTGCAAACCTTCTTGAATTTACTTTAGCTATTCATTATTTCAAAGTAATAAAGATTAAAGCAATAAGTATTGTTCCAGTTTTAGTAAACCAACAAAATTATTTCTTTAAAACTCAAGCTAACAGCATATACCCTGTGAAAGCATAGACCATATTTTTTAGAAGCTCTGATTCTGAGGGAACTGATTGTCTGCAAGAGGGAGATGAGAAAATAGCCAGTCTAATATACTTGGGAATCTTGAACTTGTTCCGCAGTTGCTGCTGGCTCAAGAATTAAAAGCCAGGACCTGTCCTTTGAGGAAGCTGACAATACTGGACCTCTCAGTGAATCCAGCAGAACCAGCTGGCAGCTGGCAGACTGGAAAGCAGCTTGAGAGTGAGGAGGTTGCAGTTCACTCTACCTCACTCCCCCATTATTTTCAAGATAATGCATCACAACAGCATTTAAAAGATCTCATCCCTGCTTTGTGTCTTGAGTAAAACAAAGACACTGTCACCGGCACTTTCTGTAGGTATGACATTTTCAAAGGTGTAATGTAGTGTCCTGTAGTGTCGCTGTCTTTGATACTTGTGGTAATTTAAGCACAGCCTCGAACACAGCCTTTACAAAGGTTCCAAAATAACTTACTCTTAATGCAGCGCTCATATTCAAAGAGATAAACAGTGTATCACCAGATTCGGTATCTTCATTTTCTTAACGTATGTTCTCTGTGATTTAGACCACAGACAATACTGCTCCCAGGGTAACACAGAACCTCGTAAGACTGTGCCCTAATGTGGGATGCTCTCAATACCGATTGACAGCTACACCCTAGAGCATTATCAGCACCCTGATCTGTTACTGCTATGAGTGTGGCGCAGTTATAAAGAGCACGGGATGTTTCCTTTCTAATTGCTGTGGTGCTGTGAAAATGGGTCACTTCTGTCTCATTCGAAAACAGCCAAGGAGAGAACTTCTTTCTTAAATGTCTCAGTTTTGTCAGGCATCAGTGAGGCTTCAGAGTTGCTTCCTTCCTGGAATTCACTCTGCAAAACTAGGTTTGCCCTGGACAGTAGTCAGCTTATTGCACCAAAACATTTTGATGAATAGATAATTGTCAAGGTTAAAACAGTCTCCACTGACAGATTTTACATTTTCAGTGCAGCACAGATGTGAGAAAGGACCGTAAAAGTCACTGTTCAGGACTGAGTTCATAGCCTGCCCTACTCTGTCTGCAGTGATGGTTCTGCAAATCGTGTTTCAAATTTCCCTTCTGGAAAGAGAATTAGTTAAAAACATTTAAACTCTTGGGTTTAAGGATCTGTATTTTCCTTTAGTATTCTAATGAATAGTTTCCTTTCAGTGTATTCGGACTCAATGAACATGGCTTAAGAAATAGGACCAGCAAGTAAGTTGGCAGACTTGAAAGCAATGCTGGGGGGGAAGAACAGTTTGATGCAAATTCTACTCACAGCCTCAAAGATTGGCAAGTAACCTTTTTATATCTCCTGTACACTTGCACAGTAACTTTGAAAGGTTCACTGCCATTTGTTTCTTATGTACATGTAGGATCAAATTAACTGTCATTCTCTGATCAAAATGCAGACCTTGGAGTTATGCCTCTTTTCTACTGCAGAACTTGGTATTAATTCACCTGTTGTTGCTGTATTTGTGATCCAGTCTTCTGGAAAAATACTTCAATCTTGTTGATGGAAAATGTGCATTATAAAAAAGTATCTGAAAAACAAGTTTTGCAATAAATTTTTATGTTAAAAATAGACACATTAGGTACTCTACTGCTCTCCGTCCTGTGAGGCTTACGTGAAACCAGCATGGGTATATGCTGTGTTTTAAGGTGCACAAACATTAATGTTTTAGTTCAAATCAAGAGTATACTTTTGAAGCAGATCTCCCAATTGTCCCTTTTTACTGTGCTTTTTATGCCGTACTGAGTGGTCTCAGAGTACATAAGTCACATTCCTTTTGGATAAAAGGCCAGATAATGGACAAAAGCATGTTAAAAGCATGAAGACATGCTCTGAGGTGCAACCAGCGTGCTAACGAACATTAATGGTCAATCTATTCACAAGATCAGAGGAGAGCTAGTCTAAAGTACTGCATCTCCAAAAAGTGTATCGTGGATGGCAGGCACCAAGCTTCAGGTATTCTGCCCTCCAGGTGTATTACTATTGCAGTGTGCCATTGGTTAACATAGACAGTCTTGTCATGCTCCAAACGATGCCTTTTCCTTTGTAATTACCAGAGCTGTCAGACATGTCCAGATGTCTAAGGGATCTCTAAGGGATCACTATTGCAAGCTATCAGACTACTGAGGGAAAAGTTACAAAAATCAGTCAGCATGTGCCACTCAGGTTTACAAGTGTCCTGCAAACTGCTGGGCAGAGATACTGTTGGTGTGTTCTATGATCTGAACATACATCTGTTATTCCCGAGCCTCTAATACAGTCTTTTTCTGTTACTGGACTTTCATAGAATCAGTGTCTTGAAAAACATAAAGAGATACAGAAACACACGTCTCCATGTATATACATATCTATATATGAGATGTATAGAAGCATATACATACATATACATACATCAGATGCATATATATACATACCCATATATATATACTCACCTATATGCCTCTGATGCACTCTTCCCTTCATAATATATTCCATTCCTGTACTTGAAGAAACGCTATAGGGTAACTGTTGGCTGCACAGACTATTGCTGAGCCTCTCTGCCAAACCGCTGCCATGCTGCATTACAGGTTTGTATTTGAAGAGCTGGAAGAACAACTCCAGAGAGAGGAAACTGCCTCACTGATTTCAGCAAGACCAGAATTTCACCCAGACTTTGTAATGCAAGACCAAGAAGGTTCTCTGTTAAGCATACACCCCCACATACAGGTGTTTAATTACAGACTAAGAGTTGTTTCCCAGCTCACACAAACTGTACTTACACAACAGTATGTATCTCTTTGACAGTAATAGCATCATACCATATATTGAAAATGTTACAAAGTGTGTCTTAATACAACCAGCTCAACTAAAGCATGTTCCATTTTGAAATACCAGTTTGAGCCATTTTCCCATTTTTGAGTATTGGGAACCTCAAGCTGGCATATTACAGTTGGTTCCCTCCCACCCAGCCCTGCCTCTGAAGAAACAAACTTTGGCCAAACTAGATGGGATATCAACAATATTTCTTTTTAAGAAATTTATTATTTCAGAGATATGACCCCAGACCTTTTAATACACTGCTTCCTCACTGAAAATAGTCACACAAAATACAAATACAGAGAGTAATAAACTTCCAAGTTAGTACTGATGATTTCCTCAGCATCACTACGAGATTTTGGTTGACTCCTAAGTAATAAAGAGCGGTTTACGTTAAAGCCATTTCACACCACGAGATTGAGTAGGCAAGCAATAAACAATGATTTCAAAGATGTTTTTACAACAATGTTTTATTCTATTAAATATGAAAGAGCATACATACAGGTGTTATTTTTGAGGACATAAATTACACAAGGATTACACATCTGTCAGAAAAGCACAATAATGAAACACCTTTACATTTCAAAGTTTTCTTGTTAGCTTTTAACAGATAAGTCTATTTCTGTTGCAAACAAGTAATGAGTGCTATTGAACTTTTGTAAATTCCCACAAAAACATCATGCTTAGTAGGATACTTTAAATATTGTAAAGATGAAATCAGAATTAGATTTCTAAATAACAAGATGGAAGAGATTTACTACTTAATCAAGATAAATGACACACTGAAATAGGAGCCAAGACAAAATTGGTCATTCATTGAAAAAAAAAATTCCACTTCAGACACTACATTTGAATCTGCTTTCTTTACTTGCAAGAACAGCCACTGTGATTATATGCATGAGTAATGCGCAGAACTGGCTCTAAATATTTATAAATGTTACCGACAAATTTTAGACATGCTGGTTTTCTAGTTCACTAATTTTTCCACTGAAAAAACCCACACCCATGAATCTATTTGCTGATGTCTCAAAAGGTTGAAATCCAGCCTATGCATGACTTCCATGTCTTCCATGGTCATCTGCGCAGGAGGTTCCTGCATCCTATGTACCTATTTGGGGTCATCACTGAAGTGCCAGACCGAGTTACCACTGACTTGCAAGAGCAGCATTAGCCTGCGTAAGTCCTCACACACTGTCTTTTTAAACTTCAGGAAAACAGGAATGTAATTTTATCATAATGAAAGCTCTCAGTTCAACATTCAAAAGACTATTCTGATAAAATACATAACAAGCATGTAGTTTGGGTTGTGTTCCTAGGGATTAACTGAAGTGTTTCACCATTTTAATACAAACACTAACTGAGTGAAACAGACAAGTTAATGTTACTGCAGCTGTAGTTTAATTTTCAAAAGGAGTAATGAAACACAACTTCCAAGAATGGTAATTTTTGTTACTAAGGACTTCACATATATTTTTAAAACCAGAGAAGTGGGGTAATATTCCTGATACCTTTCAAAATATTCTGCAAAAACACAGCTGCAAACACTAGAACATACAAGCAGTCCCAGTGACCTCCAAGTTATGCATTCTCATATAGCAAAGAGCTGCAGGATTGTCTTTGCTTGTTTCAAAGAATGCTCAATAAAAGTGCAATATACTGAAGCAAATAATCTCATGATTATGCTTTTATTATTAGATGAAAAATGTTCAGATATTTTATAATTGTGCCTTTTGTAGGATGGGCATTCTGGTTTGAGTACAGTCAGACCAGGCAGGGTACACCCAAGCATCTTCTTTCCCAGGGTGGTACTGCCCCAAAGCAGTTCTGTTGTGTAATCCCGTCTAGAGCTAAAATATTGTGCTGCCCAGAGTTTCACACTGTTGTTTCTGTTTTCACAAAAGCTGACATTTGTTTTGCTTTTCATTTCCACTTGGGCATGCTCTTCTTTTTAGCTCCTAGGCATCCTTCCTCTCTCCACCCAGTCTCTTTTCTTCCTGAGATGTCAGAAGTACCTATGTTAAACTTCAGAACCTGAGAATTTGGAGGTATTTTCTGATACTACAGGGCTGCATTTGTATCGTACCATGTTATCTCCTGCTATCCTATTACATTTACAATATAAATCTTCTAACTAGTTGATACCTGATGCCTTTCTCATATAAATAATAAACAAAGTACCATTCAGCCACTAATAGATGACACTTGCTATAGAAGTGACCTTTGCCTTCCACAAGTCCTCTTTTCCAAATAAATGTCGAGGGATCATTTCCAAAAACCCGAAACAGCTATGAAATACTCCTTGAAGTAAACAATTTAGCAGTAAAATAAAGAAAAATATATCAAAAAAATAGCACTCTCTCAAAATCAAAAACTTATATACATCAAAAACATTCTGTGATTCTGTGTGATTCTGTGATAAAAAAGAAGTTGAGATTTTTTCCTCATTCTTTGATCAGTTCTACATTATTTGTAGATAAGCAACATTATCACTAAGAGTTATGAATAGGAAAAACAAGTCTAGTGAAGTAAGTGTCGTGTCTTTTTCAATACTCTTGAGAGATCAAGGAAATTCAGCATTCAACTTTATTATTATAATTATATTTAATTAAGGTAGAAAAAGACTGTTTAAACTTAATTCCCCATGGTTTTGAGTATCCCAGACTTAGATCCTTCAACACACTCTGAACAAGCCATGCTGCTGCACTTACAGTCACCTCTGCGTACAAATTAAGTTTTCCATAGATGGGACTCAGCCATGAATTCACTGTTCAGCCTTCTTATTATTTGTTTTATAATTCTTAATGGATTAAGCTGTTTTAATATTTAACAGAAATTTGGTGCTATTCTTCAGCAAGACTGAGCATAAACTGCCACTGTAATGCACATACATGCATATATGAATTTATGAGTTTAAGGTACTAGAACAGAAATATTTAAAATATCAAAATTGTACCTGAACATTCATTTTCTTATCAAGAATCTACCCTGAAAAGATGCCAATAAGTGTTATTTAATTTTACATATTAGACTAGAACTAAAGAAACACTCCTCTGGATTCATTATAGTTAGCTCTTTTTTCCCGTGGAGTGGAAAATTGCACTCAAAACTTACAAATCTTTGGACACCTAGTGAGCTCTGATGAACTATTTTCAGCATTCTTATCTCTCAGTCAGAATTTTTGATGAAATTAATATTCTACATTGTATGCTATGGAATGCTATGTTAACAGCTTGTATTTCTATCTTTTGTGGTTTTTTCCCTATTTAACTGAGGTATAATTCATAGCAATGTCCATGAGAAAAAATAATTGGACTGAGTGCTTATGTCCAAGCGTTTTTTTTTTAAAGAGGAAGATTACTCTCCATTCACATCAAACAAGTATTCTGGTGATTAGCCTTGTAGAAGTCAGTAACAAGTGATAGATCACTATCTTCAACAATTTCACTCCAGTGCTATTTTCAATCATTGTCATTTTTGAAAAGGAAGAATAGAATTTTTAAAAAAAAAATTGCTTTCATGTGAGGAAGGAGTGTTAAACCTGCTAACTGTGAACTTAACTGATGCAAAACAACGCCTGACAAGTGCAAATCCATAAACAAAATGCTATCATTAAATACTCCAATGATATATCCAACTCAAACATTTGCAGCCCAGGTTTTTAAAGTCACCTAAATGCTAAAAGGTAGGTAGGCATTTTTTAAAATCACTCAACAATTACATGCGTAATTCTGATTGACTGAAAAGTCTAAACTTTCTGTCAATCGGCGAGATGCCCGTCTACCTTTAAGTTTTTAAGTGAATTTAAAAGCTGGTGCATAATATGGCAACAAGGACTTTTCACAAATTCAGTTACCTGTAGACAAACACCACAACTGTAGCATGCAAAGGACTTTTTAAAAAACAGACACTCAACAATAATTTCCCCACAGTTTAACTTATACACAGGCCTGAACTGTCTCCTCCTGTTCCACAAAAGACGATCAAGATCTAGGAACATCTGCTGGAGTGGATGGAGGTAGGGGGCTGGAAGCCCATGCTGGCCCCCGGGGTTTCTCAGTGGAAAGGATGTACCGCACGGCTGTATCATCGCGTTGCCGCATGTGTGGGTGGTACATGGCTTTGTCAAATTTTAATAACGAACATTTAACAATTGGGACAGTTTAGAGAATGACCTTTCAATTTAATTAAAGCTGTAAAATGGCTTCACATTTCTAGGATTAACCTTTTTTAGATGGAGATGGATGTTCCAGAAAGGGATTAGAGTGCAAATGAATGGTCCCTCAATTTAGAAACTTAGCAGCTGTAAAAAGAAAGTTACCATTTTGAAAAATAATTAAACCAGTCAATTGTATAGTTTCTTATGCTGACTTTTAAATGATACTAAAATATTGCAATATTTTGAGTTATTTAAAGATCTGCTCAGTGTAGCATGATTTATGTTTTCCAACACAAAATTGGTTACTAACATTTACTTCAAAAAAACCCACCTGACTTGTTTTGGGAGTGGGTAATTTAAATGTAATGGACAGTAAGATCAATTTTAACTTTGCACTAAATTGCATCAACCTTCTTGCAAACATAAGCTTGTAATTTCCACATTTCACTCCCTCACTAGCAACTGAAATGTCTCGAGTTAGAAGTGTGCATTGATTATATGTTCATCTACATTAAATATAGGGCACATAAGAAAAATTTTAGCATTTTTTTTTTACAGGGCACCCAACTAAAATCTTTACAAAAGATAAGATAATTATCCATTCTTCAATGTAATAGACACAAATGCCACTTTTATAAATGTACCCTTATGTTCGCTCACCAATAAAATAGTAAACAAATCAACTTTTTAAACAATTTTTTATAAATTATTAGAGTATTTTTACTGACACTCTCCAACAATATACAAAAATAATACTACAAGAGTACCACTCAGTCTGACCTACCCCTCATTTCACAGAAAAGTAGAGGTTATGGAAGGATGTTCTTGCAATCAATCATCGCTGTAGATGTCTCCTGCAAATGGCAGGTGTACGTGGCTGCCCGTGACGTTGGGCAGTCGAGAGAGATCAGGCAGGTTCTGGATGCGTGACCTGAGTTCTTTCCGTACTTGGGACACTCTGGCTAGCTTGCGTTTGTACTCCTGCAATGCAGAAGAATTCAACATGAGACTCTTTTGCCAATACTATCCCTATTATTTACTGCACTTGACATTTTCTAAAGAAAGTATTCCTTCTGCGAGTTAACTGACTAAACATCCTTTAATAGGTAAGCACTCAGAACACTAAATATTTTGGAGGCAGGGGCATCATCTCTAGCATTCGCTCAGCATCTGAATTTGGAAGCACAGCCACAGGATTATTCTGCTTTGAATTTTAAGTAATACATGCAAAACAAGGAAGACAATCCCAGTTAACTACACACGTTTCTTCATGTGACTATTATTCTTAGAAACTGTATTAAAGATAATTAATACACATACTCTAGTATTACTCACAGTACACGAAAATAAACTTATTGATGTAAAAAAAGTTACTTTCAGCTCATACTGATGGAAGAATAAAAACCAACCAGATAAAATATCACCCAACCAGACCTGTTGATAAGCTCCACCAAGCTGTCCAATCGTAATTCTTTTGTATTAACTTTTATAATAAAAAACATATTGCATCAGTACATTTACAGGACTATTTACATTTCAAATGCTTGTAAACACATTTATTTGGAGAGCAGAAGAGACTAAGCATTAGGAAGCAAGGCAATGCTTCATTAAAATATACTGTAATTCACAATACATCAAATGTAGATGCTTTCTAGTGAGGCCGCAGGTTTCGCTGCAGCCTGGAAATGGCTGGAAATAACAAGAAATAATTAACCTACAACTTTGATAATCAGCTCACATATAACCAAGGTCTCATGGTTATCAACACTTCTAAACAACAGTGGGAAAAAAGTATACATCATACTGTAAAAGTGCCAAATATAAACACTTGAAAGTTCCAGCAAGTACAAAACCACCCTGAAAATGGCTATAAGAGATAACAATCAAGCTATATACAAGGTCTAAACATAATTTAAAACATTTTTCCATACTGTTAATAGCATGGAGTAAAAAGGAAGGCCAAAGAAAAGACCTTTTGGTAGTAGAACCAAATAGAGTAGTACAAGTATTAAATGCCTGGGGCATGATCAAGATTATTGGACAAGGTCCAACTCACATGAAAACAAAGTTTGTGACTATTAGTGGCAGCATGGCCTTCTTACCAAAGGCAGTAAGAGAACCACAAGAAATCTTAAATTCCTAATGAGAAGGTAATACACAGCTAAAAAAATAACAATTAAATCTTCACATAGAGAGAATAAAGTGTCCCTAAATTAGGATAATCAAGTCCTTGATATCATTTATATTTAATAATTAAATATTACATATGGTTCAGAGTCTTATGAAATACTAAACACAGTGAAAATACTAGAGATGCCTAGTCAGCAGAACTGTGAACACTTGGGTGACACTACACAGGGCACAGCAGAGTTCCTTTTATGATAGAGATGACCAAAAAAGTCTTAAAACTCCAGGTTCCTTCGTCCTAGGAAAAGTGTCACTTGCTCACACTTGCCCAAAACATTCCCTCTGGTGCACATGACTTCAAGAGGTGGCTCTGGAAATGAAGGGCTGTATCCTGATACTGTATCCTTACAGTAATGCCCAAAGGCCACAAATACTTTACTGTTTCATACCTAATACTACAGCAGCATTCAGAGGCCTCAGTGACCTCATTCTATGCAAGTCACAGTCCTTTGCCAGCATGTAAAAAAGACAGTAATACAATACGTCTTGGCCTTTTCACTATCTATTTTAGTCCAGACTGCAGACATATACTCCTGACTATTATTTTAGATAATAGATTTTAATGTCAGGGGAAAAGATAGGTTTCATTGTTTAGTAAAACAAATATGGCAACATACAGAATACTAGTTAACCAGAATCACTATTTTCAGAAGCAGGATGGCTGGAGATTAAGGATTGGGCAACGAGGGCTTTGAGGAAGCCTGAAGCTAGGAGACCTGGCTTCCGTTGTCAAAGATGAACTGCTGTAAAGAAGATAAGTAGAACTGTAAGCAGAATCAAAACACTCAAAAGGCCTAAAATTAGTGAAAGAGCGAAACTATAAAATCATTCCAGCAGTTAATTCTTGCAAGTGGTGTTTGAATCAGCTGAATCCTAAATTCATTCTCTGGCAGTGAAGTATGTGAAGCAGCAAATCGGTATCCCTTCATAAGCTCTAAGCCTGATACTAGGCAAATATGCACAGATCACACTTAGCAGCTATATTGTCTCAAAACTGCTCCAAAACCTGAAATGTGCCTTGAATTAGATTGCCAGTTTCTTGACTCCATTAAAATCCCTTTGTGCTGATAATAAATTATTTCCATAGTAACATCACATTTCTGACATCCAGCATTTTCCACATAAATTTTGCCTGGAACTTGTTGCCTAGTGAATATCGGTTTGATCAATATTATTGACAGTAGGTTCCTTTTTCCCACTACTGAAAATGTTCTCATAAATTTTGTCTCCCATATAATATAGTCTTCTTCCTCTCGCCAACACCTTTAGCATAATGCACACTCTCAGAGAGTAAAAAGAAAAAGTTATTCCTCGTGCCTTCTCAGAAACAGAGACCTCTGAGAAAGTTTGCTCAAGGTTTTTACTATAAAACTAAACAAAAAAAAATTACATAAGGTTTTATAGTTCATTATATTATTGACACACTATAAATTACAGAATGCAATTTTAATACAATTTTGGTAATTCAAAACATATGTGAGATCTGCAACTACAGGTTAGATGTCCATGACATGCCTCCCCCATAAGTCGAGGTACTATTCACCTTAACCAGAACATCACATTTTCCACGACACTCTCAAAACCATTTTAGAAATCACTGGAAATGTCTAGTTTTCATGACGGGTGAGCAAGTTCAAAAGAGGACTCATTTTCAAATACAGTAATTTAGCAGTTTTAGTATTTTCAAAGGGCCTGATTTTCACAGTTTGATTTTATTTAAAATCACTAGTCACTTCTGGAAGGGTTTGCTTATATATATTTTAGGGCTGCTAATATAGTCCTGGCATTACTTCAGTAGTCCTTGAGTGTTGGAATACAAGTATCAAGTACTCATGATCAACAATATTCATTATTATTTTATCATAATAACACGCACATGTATCTACAACTTTTTTTCTCCGTCTATACACTAAAAGTGTGACTTACTTAAAGCAGAGCAGCAGGAATGAGGATATCTAGGTGTTATTTCTGATACTGTTGCTCCATTAGAAATGTTGTAGACTACACAACTAAGTATACCTATATTGTTGACACTTCTAACTGCAGAAATCCTCATGGTAAATTCCAGTTTCATTTTATTTATGTTGATTTTAAGATATAGTTCAAACTCCCCCTGTGTAAATGAGGCAAGACTCAAGCTATTTACTCCAAACAGTCAAGGACAGGCAGAAGTATGATGTTTTCTTTTGCTACAACGAGCATAATTTGCAATGCTTACTACCTATGGAGAACCTTACTCTTGGGATATATGAGCAACCTGATGTATGGAATTAAAGTCTCTTCAATTTCTTCAGTGGTCTGAGATAACATTCCTTTCAAGCAATAAATTTTTGTACTTCCAGTCATAAAAGTAAGTTTATGAGATAATTAGAAGAACTTATTTTGCTCATTAGAATCCCACTGATTACTACAGTTTCCATTACTTGACAATGTAGAATATGGATAGGTATTTTGTGAAAGCAATGCTAACAACATATGGATTCCACACCTAGATTAATAGTAATTCTTTATCAAAGAAGTACCAGGCCAAAAAGTAAAATAATTTTTTATTAGACACTACAATCACCATGAATAATAAAAATGTGGGCAGGCCAAACAGGCTGTGTACTGCAGAGGAAATTTTCCCTTCTAACTGAAATAGCCTGAAATAAATAATATAGAGTTTCTCCAATTACTGTAGTGCTACAGCTAAAACAACTTGGAACTTCATGGATATGTTTTCCCTTTATAACATTAACATGACTTTGAACCCTCATCTGATCACTAAGGCCACAACATGCACCAAAATACAGTGTGGCAGAAATCGCATACCAAAGCAAAAGAAACAAAGTCTGATTCCAAAGCAAGAATTAAAGGTTTGCAGAAAACGCAAACATTTAATCTGCACCCTTGTTAGCTACAGAAAGGTAAGGTAGGAATCAATACTCTCAATGCAGAAAAAAAACAAAAACCAAAGGCTAAAAAAGCTTATAAGGTGTTGAGGGCAGGCACGTACATCAGCATCCATGGCCTATATGTACAATGTATTTAAAACTGAGATCTCCGACTTTCTAGGTCTGTTCCAACCTTCCAATTTGAGGTGCAGATGTCGGAGCTGTGTCACAGAGCAAAGGCTTCTCACATGCTGTGTCCAAGAGCACAGAAACCACTAAAAATCTTCAAAGGCCCAGATGAAGGCAAATGGCATGTGATACCCCAACATCTAGATTTTGAAGTTCAGAAACACAGTATTTTGTTTATAGACTCCACCTTGTTAAAATCTAATGCCTCACCTAGTCTGGGTATTTTTCTGCAAGGAAGACTGACAACTAGATCTACACAAGTCAGATAAGCCTCATTATCACTCTGGAAAATAGGGTTAAATTTTGTGCTGCCTTTAAAAATTTGGTATAGCTCATGTTCTTTACCAGTATGATTAAAGGCTCAACATATTTGCCAGTGTTAAGGATGAACAAAACCCCGAAATAACTTTCTTTTAAGACACTGAACAGAGTCTAAACACGTTATATGTATCACACATACAAGGCTGAAAAATCAAGGACAGTTATGACAAGCTTAGGAAAGGGCTGACTTGGCTAACCTTCCATTATACATTTTGCTTGTTTACTAGAAAACAGATTTTTGGGAAAAAGTTTCAACTTTCCAGTACGCTAGCCTCTATCAGTTTTCCATTGGGTCATACTATATTTAGAGCAAAATAAATAGCACTGAAGCAATGAGCACCTACCTAGTGACTGCTCTGTTTATTCCTTATTGTTCCATGCATTGCCCCGTGCATTACTTACTGTACACATTGCTCTGTGTGCAGATTTACTAATATTCTCATAGATTTTCTAATTGCGTATTTCACTATTATAAAACACAATTTACTCTCCAGAAAAATTCTTTGAGCTGACAGATCAAAATTAAATGCATCCTCTAATTTTGAATATCCCACTTTTCTTAGTACTTAAAATTACCAAGAACTTAATGCTTCAAAGCATATTTTCTAAATTAAGTTAGAATATTAGAGACTCCTCAGCTTGTCTGCAAATGAAACAACAGGAAGCAATGAACTCAGAAGTTTGAAAGCCACAAACTAAATAGTGACCATCTGGGGAAAGCTTGATTAAGTAACTTTGTCCACCATCAGCTGTAGCACAGACAGAAAAACAGTGCAGACCTTCCAACCATAAATTCCTTAGTGCAGCAGTAGTAAATAGAACAAAGCATTCTACCACCCATCTGAAAGGTGATTATCAGAAATGTGAAGTCCTTCACAACAGTCACAAACTATTCTCCCCACTCCTTGAAAATGCAACTTATTTGTGTAGCTCTTTCTAGCCTCAACTTGGGTCTCAAATCTTGCTCACCTCAGTCTTGACTCCTGGTCTCCATCTCCTCTCCTTGAACACTGTTCCTAGAACCCCAATCTCTTTGTTCAGCAAGGGTGGTCAATGCCTCTCAGACTCCTGACATGCCCGTTTTCAGATCCAATACAAAGACTCACAACTGGCTTTTGCCTAACTGTTCCCATTTCATTCCTTTCTGGCTCCATACATGAATTCCTCCTCTCCAATCCTCTTCTGCACTTACCACTTTGTCTACAGTTTTGGCTGTGTCTGGTTCAAGTTGCATCTGTTTCTCCCCAGTCCTACACTCAGCCTGTCCAAGCTCTCTGCCAATATATCTCCATCAGATTTCTCTATCACCTCATACCAGTTTTTGCTTCCATTCTATTAGTCTAAAGGAATTCCATTCCATTCCTCCCATTTCAGTTCTACATGATGTTATGCTTTTCTGGCCGGTCACTCCCTTTCTTCTCAGTCAGCTGATCTCTTCCCTTCTTTACTGCTATGCCCAGTTCTGGATCCTTTCTTAATTTCTGCAGCCTCTGGTGCCAATTTCCATGGGCACTTATCCAAGTTCTGCATTCAAATCTTTCAGCTTCCACCTCCTCATTACTTAGACTCATGGGAGCCATGGACAACCTACCCATGGAAGAAGGTCTCTGCTCTCAAGTCAGGTCCATGGTCAGCTCAGAGTACAACTGTATACAGCTGCAATTGCAGCAGAAGTCTTCTTTAGCCCAAGCTGGAAAACTCTCTGGCAGAGAAGTTCTTCATGGAAGTTATTAATGTTTTAAGAAATCTCTGATGAGCATATTAGAACCTGGATTTTTCCAAAGGCTTGTAATTTCATTAAATTCAGGTTGATTTTCATTAATGCATCAAAATGCATGCCCCTGACAGAAAGTATTTCCTCATTCCATAATACTTTGAGAAATAACATGAATTATGTAATCTCAAAGAAAAGGTCATTTTTTAAGATTGTTTTATTACAAATTTGTCCTTAGCTTTATTCTTGAAGACTGTGTTGGCAAAAAGTTAGTCAATGTTTTGGAAAGTTAAAGAAAAAACAGGGACTTACAAGCTTAATTAACAGGAATATTACTAGGCTTACTTAGTTTATATTTATCTCCATTCAATCATAAAAGGTCCACAGTGATGAATATTATTTTATATTATAAAATAAATTACTATTTAAAGACACTGATTTCATTAGAGAATCTCTATGGGACAATGATTGAATTTAAAGCATTTCAGGATGGCAGATATGAGTAGCAGCTCAAATGAAAGGTGCCTGCTTGAGGTTAAATTTGGTCTCCTTGTGTTTTATTATCTGATACAGTATTTTTATCTCGTTGAAAATTTAGCCTTTATAATAAACTCAAAGCTACACACTTCCAAGAAATGCTTAAATTACACTGAATTCTTAAGTTTCAAATCTTGGCTGATAGAATGAAGTTTTGGAGAACTTCTGATGACAAGCAATCAGGCACTTCAGAACAATTCTGAGCAATTCTGCTCAAATATTCACGTTGATACTCTATACAGACATACTTACAAGGGAAGAAGTAGAACAGTTTTGAAAATAAGAAAATAAAAAAATAAATGGCTGCAGGCTTAGAGATAGCTTCTTAAAGTTTCACCTATTCACAAATGTCCTGAAGGAAATTAAAATTAAAGGGTATCAGGGTTCAATTTAAGAGGAATTTATGAATTAAAAAAATTGATGGTCTGTTAGAAAAAACATGCCTTTAGCAATACATCTAAGAATAGTTGTGTAAAGTCTTCAGGCTCAAATATCTACCGTCCTTAGCAGCTGAATTTTAAAAATTGTGTATGTCAGATGCACATTCCTCACTTCACACAACCCTTGCCTGCAGGTCATCAAAACAGTCTCGGTACCAACTTCAGATTCCACACGTGCAACTCATCTTTCCAAAGCTAATGCTGTGGGTGTCAAACCACAAAAACATGGACTTTGATGTTCAGTATTTAACAGAGACAAATGGACACCTAAGAGTGGGAAAATTCTGTAAAGCCAAGACTACATGTAACTATTTTGAAGATGAAAAGTGAATCCGAGAATGAAACTAACACCAAAGGTCAGGAGGTAGGGGATTTATCCGTAGCTAGCCAAGAGACAACTGTTTCAGATTCTTTTCTTTTGTCAAAGACAGATCTACATAAAGCAGAAGTGTGAGACCTAGTTTTATTGTAAGAAAGCTAAGTACTAGTAGCAGTCTAACCGAAGCAGAGAGCTTAAAGCAGGCTATAGCTTTTGCAACTGCAGTGTAGAGCCACTCAGTGCTAACCTGTGAGCAAGAAAGAAAATTAATGAGAAGTGTTCGCATCAAAAGTGTTTTATTGACCTAAGATTGGGTATTGGTTATATTTCAAGTGAAAAAAATAGAAGTAATACAGACAGAGGACCTCAACTTTCTGCTACAGGTGAGCCCAGGCTGTTGAACTTTGTCCATTTAAGTCATGTATCAGTGCAGGTCTATCTGTGCAAAACTGATCTTGGACATTTTGAACAAGCTTTTCAAGCTATATTTTAAAAATTATTTATTTTGCTTGTTTTCCCAGTTCATAAATGAGTCCTATTCAAGCTAAAGAAACAGCTGTGAAGGACAACT
Organism: Caprimulgus europaeus; assembly: GCA_907165065.1. The sequence goes on from OU015525.1 coordinate 70,325,656, forward strand.
ACCCTACAGTTCCAGAACAGCCTTACCTGAAGAGCATGTGGCTATTGCTTAAAGAGATTTTTAAAGAATGGTTCTCAAAATAAGTCAAGAAATGCCAGGGGGTCATCCAATGTGTGTACACTCTAATAAATTTTACCAACTAGACAGTTTTGTATTACACTTGCCAATTCTCACAATTTCATTAAGTAGGTTGAAACATTCATTTGAGAGACATGGATTCTAAGAAGAGGATTTAGTTACAGCTCAAAGATAAGCATTCACAAGCCTGATTTGCTTTAATGGTAGCTGAAAGTGCTCAGTGTCACTTGAGAACTCAAACTATAGTTTATGTGACTAATAAGATAATTGTCTGTGTAAGACAAACTGTTGATATGCTGCATGGTAATTTTGTTTTTCTCTCCTTTCCCGAGTGTGAAATAGATACTTCAAATGCAGAGGTGAGTGATGGGGATGGGAGCGTGAGAAAGGTAAAGTTGGAAAGGGAGAACTACACAGCAGCCGTAGATATTCTGACTTACTTCTTGAAACTGCCCCTCATATGCCCTGTGGGAATATCCCCAAGCAAACAACCACAGTCCTTCTACAGCTAACAGGAAAGGAGCAGAATCTTAACTTCATAGCAATGCACAGATAAGAGTTCTATCATTTTAAAAAAACCCAGTGCTTACTACTCAAGCCTTAGTATTAAAATACTACGAAGAGAACATTTTGCATAGGGGAAGCGATACCAATAGAGTGCACAGAGCAATTACAAGAAAAAATTACAATGTGAAAGTCTTTTATCAAAAAATCAATATCAGGCAGGAAATTTGGCACACCCACCCGTTTTTTACATTATTTACCAAATTCTGAATTACTCAAATAGCTAGTTTTATTTTACAACAGAAAGGGTATATAAAGAGGTTGTCAGAGCAGAAATTATGAGCAACCAGAGAAGAAAAAGTCTAGAGAGAAAGCAGAATATAGAATAAGTAAACAACATTAAAAAGAACAAGGAAAGACATTTACAGTATTTTTCCTGAAGTTTTCTTTCCCATTATGAACTATTTTCCTCCCAAAAGCCTACACCTTGCAATAACCCCACTAATGCACATCTTTCTGTCATCTATTGATAAAAGAAAACATGTATCAGAGGTTAGCAATCATTTCTATCTAAAATGGCTTAGCTATTTAAAGCATCTTTCATCCATTCAAGCCACCTCTATTTCATTAAAACGGTCTTTAAAATTATTACCCTGGTTTATATAAAAGCTCTAAGAGTACCTGTGGGGTTTTCTGTTTTGCAGGTCTGTATTTCTACCCAGTTGTGGATGAAGTGACCTTGGACGATCAGGTCATCAGGAGAACATAGTAAGTTAAATGTTGTTAAAGTCATTTATTACCAAGATATTTACAAATGATATAATGAGTAATTCAGGAGATGTGTTACAGAGGAAAAATGCAAATAATGTAAAAAAATTTTTCTGTTCTTTCAATTTTCATCCATTTTTTAATAAATTGTGTTATTTCAGAATGGAGGGGAACACCAGGAAGAATTATTGTTTGCAAAACACAGCCTTTCAGATATTCCTGATAAAGATTCTAATGACTGAGATTTGACTGAGATTTCAGTAGGCAGTTAGAAAATATCTACACACAGTTACTCTTCTTCATCAGTTCCTTTAATGTATGTCCTAAAGTAGTTATTTGGGTTCCCACAATGTTGAAAAAAATGTGTGTGTGTGTTTTTCCCGATGAGACATTCCAAGTTTCTCTCTTACTGGTACAAACTTCACTCTCACAAACTTGACACTGTTTCAAATTTGTTTCAAAGGTTCCAGAGAAAAACTCTGGCTCCACTTTCAGTTGTAAAGGCTAAAATAAGAACCTAAAGTCTTTTAAAACATTATTTTTCCTTACAATACCTCAGGAAAGCAAGGAAATATGTGGGACTTATCTCTGTTGTGCAAATTGCAAAATAATTACATCTGTCTCATTCTGCTGGTAAGCTGCTTCAAATTCCCTGAGAAAACAAGACCGAAATAGCAATGGAGACTGTACTCTTGCTGCAGAAGGGGGCTTACCATTGTAGCAAATTGAACTAAATACATATTGAATATACATGGCTTGTAGGGCAACTTAAGAACTTTTAAAATACTTGTTCATCTCTTCCCTACTTGTTCAGTAGACCGTTAAGACTGGTCTGTACATAAGCTCATGCTTCCAGATGTCTCATAAACATGAAGTTTGAAAGAAAAAATAAAAATAAACTACACCTAGCATCTGATGACTGGGGTTTCCATCGAGGGAAATAAAAACAGTAGGTCTGAACCCGCAGCTGAAGTTCAGGCAAGACCTGGACTGACTGGCTGGCACAGAAAAATCAACCTGCCAGGACATGTTTTAAGATTTCTGCTCTGCTGCACATGATCAGTTGCTGGGTAGAGTAAGTGTTTATAAGGAACAACATAAATACCCTCTGGGTATGTGTTTCCAGCCTGCTATGAGGTAGAGAGCTCAAGTGTTAGGCTTGACTATATTACTTTGCTTTCACTTTGCAGTGCAAACATCACGGAAAAGGGTAACATTTCACCCATGTAGGAGGGGAAACATATAATGAACAACACTAAATCCAAGGTACACTTACAGTAAATGATTTATGATTTAGTCATGACATAATAAAATACAAAAACTTGCACCCAAGATACTGTCTTACAGAGTAACTGTAAAAGTCACCGTGCATCCTTTTTTTTCTTTTTTCCTTTTTTTTTTTTTTTTAAAAAAAAAAAGGTTCACCTTGTAAAACAAAAGGTAATTTCTTTACTGGCACTCTGCAAAGCCACCTGCTAGTGAAAAAAGTCAAGCTAGCCAGGCACCGCAAGCTGAAGGGGCTTAGCAGCCCAAATGCATCCCTTGGTGACTTGAAGCCACCTCTAGCATGTCCTCAATATTGCAATGACATAGCAAGAGGAGCCTCCGCTGAGGGAGGACAAGTAACTGCTGATGGTGCAGAGACAGCACAACTGTCCCTTATTTCACAGCTAAGAAGAACAAACTATAAATCCATGCTTTTGCGACTGTTCATGGAAAATGACTTGCTCACAGCTATGGCATCTAGAAGAGTCAACACAACGGGGTCAAGTAAAACCTGCAAAAAAAACCCTCCCCACAGTCATTCATATGTAGGTTGAAATCTGCAACTGTGTAGGGCATATCTAATTACATTTCCAGATCAACCAAATTTTGGAAGGGAAAGTTCATTGTGCAACATGGTAAAAGCTGCATGATGTAGCATAAAAATATAATAAGCATTCAAATACTGGAAGAAGAGTTATTGTTAAACACACATGTGCCACAAAAAAGTGGGCAACATGCTTTAACAAGTAAGTCTGTATGCAGCAACATAAGGAAAGCTTTTCTGCCATTATGCATTTTGTGGGCTGTGTAAAACATGTGCCCTTAGCAAATTGTTTTAATGTAAGTTTGGACCTCGGAGAGTTGTCAGAATTGTACAGCATCCCTCCCTCCCACTGCAGCACGGACAGCCTGCCTACTGACCCTCAAAACAATTTGTCTGTCCATTCATGTTTTTGATGGATAGCTTTGTTTTCATTGGAGTTCTAATGAAATTCAGTATTTTCCAGCAACATTCTCCTACTGAAACTTGGGCACTGGCTTACATGCAGAAAATAAATTTTCTCTAAATCTTAAATCACATAATACAATTATGATTTCTTAAATTAAGAAATACATATTTAAAGAATAAGCCTTTATCAATTACACTGAAAGATGTAAATCTGGCATTTGTACTCAGCATTTTATAACTGAAGATAGCTAAAACCTAGATTATACATCTCAATCTTTATGACTTTTGGTATTTTTAAGAGCAGTTTTTGTAAAATCTCTTGCCCTTTTAGTTGTTACCTAACTCGTTGTTAGCTATTCAGACACTAGAAGACAATGAATATTTAGAGGTAACTCCAAAACTGAAGTTCAAGTGATCAGGATTATTCTACAGCCCACATACAGAATTACCCTCAGAAGCCTAAAAATTATTGCTTACCATTTAACAGAAGAATAAAGTTAAAATCTACAGCTGCTATTGAGTGTGTACAATTCTTCTGATCATGTTGCACCAAAAGAACGTTAACTTTCCACTGACTACAGTGGTTTGTTATCCAGCTTGGTGTCAAGGAACTGAGGCCAGGATATTTGCCAAGTTGTACATGCATGGACAGAGCGCAAAGGACACAAACGGAATAATTGAGATGCTCCTAGTCAGCAGAGTGACAGGAAGATTAACTATCTTGAACTGTAAGATTTGAAAAAATTATGCTAATAATCATTTTATGTGTTGCACATACATAAAGACAACGGCTTTTAACCACTTGGCTTGAAAGCAGGTACGTGATCCTTTAGAGGCCAATCTTCATAACACTGATTAGCGCGGTAACAAAGCAGCACCCCTCCAGGACTCAAGGATTAACACTAAGTGTAACAGCTCTACTGGAGTGTGGGTTGGCAATAAAGGAAGATCTTTGTGTTCCACAAAACTGGTATCAACTTTCTCTCTGCATAAGGTGGAAGACACTAATCAGCCAAGAGTTTGGGGGAAAAAAAAAAAAAAAAAAAAAAAGGAAGATGTTTCAAGGTGCTTCTTTCTAGAAATGCTGAGAGCATGGGTATCAAATGGCTACAGAAGAAACAGCCCACTACATTTTCAAAGGCATTAGGATGACTTTTGCTTACAGGCATTGCGGCAAGAGAATACCCTGATAATCCATATAAATCACAGGTGAGAAGCTAGCTAGGAAACCAAAATAGTAGTGGTTTAAAGATTACCTTCTGGAGGATCGTCTAGTCACATTAAATGTCTTGCTGCTGTCTTGTGTTCCAAGACAGCACTATGGCACAAGAAGTCCAGAAAATCAGGAATTATTAGTTCTTGAGAGGAACATGTCATCTGAAACAGTTCATGCAGGTTCCCCAGAACCAAACCAGTGTGTAGTGACTGTACTTTCTGCTTTGGGTTTGTACCTGCATCACTGTTTGTGCTTTATTCCACCATCTTTCAGTCTTAGGATAAAAAGGCTTTAAGATAACATTACTGAGGAAGAAAATCTGATTTTTTCCACAGAGTATTATAAATAGGGACTTTCCACTCCTACATCTTCAGATAATGCCATAGCTAAGCACAGTAATTGTGTTACAACCAAGAGAGCAAATTAATAGGTATACACATAGACAGAATTTAATTCTCCACACTGAGATTGCATCTAATAAAATCCTATGCTAAATGATGGGTTTCTCTACTGCAAATGGCATCCAATTCACTACATGACCTGTGGCAGCAAGCACAAGAAACAACTGGCTTTCAAGATGGCATGCCAAATTGTTTTGCTAAACAGTGTTTAGCAAAACACTGCAAAAAATGACTGGTACAGCTTCTAGATTTAAATTGCTTAAAACTAAAGGTTGTTTAATGTACCACTGGTTTAAAAAACAGCAGCAACAAAAAAATCACCACCACCACAGAAGTTCTCCTAGCGCAGAATGCAGAAAATGGGGAAAGAGGAAAACATGATAGACTGGCATCCATGCAGTATCTGTTGCTTACATTGGTTATTACGGAACCATAGATGAGTGAAAGACTGAAAAAATACGGCTGGAAGCTACCCTTCAAATATCAGTTTTACTAAACCCCTGATTTTTTCTGGATGCCAAATGATTATCAGTATCTGGGAGGCCAAGTACTCCAGAATAAAATTAGTACAATGATAGCACAGCTCACTCAATTTATCTATCAGATATACTGAGCCTTTTGACAATGGCTCACTAATAGCTGACAGACATCAATTACCCTCATCAGAAAACAGGCAACTTAAATGAGAGATTTAATGCCGTTTCTAGAATACATCTAGAATTTAACCAGGTTTCACCTTGATACTATGAACTGTTAGGCAACAAATAGCACCAGATCCAGCTTCACTGTTGAGTCATGACATGAAGGATAGCAAAGATGAGGTGGAGGGAGGGAAAGGAAGAGAAGATTCGGTACAAATGCAGCATTCTCAGTGTTTTCTTAGTGACCGTGGTTTGAGGAAAAAGCAGAGTAAGTGATAGCACAGAAAAGAAGAAATAAAGCAATGGGTGATATTACAAATACTGAATCAGAATGTGATGCAGGAAACTACTGATTTCCTATCTCATGCCCTTGCAGAATCAGTCCTCCTACTCTGGTTGTTACTAGCAACCTAGAAATAAATTACATTAAGACCTTGTGTGTTTGGAACATTGTGAAGTGTAACATGGGAGACTTATACTGTCTCCTCAGCCTTCCGCTTTCTACCGTCTTCATGATCAAAGGGCTCCCCCATTTATCGAGATCAGGACAGCTCTGAGGCTTCTTTTTAAAGAAGTTACAAGGAGCTCAGAGTTCCACATAAAATCAAAGAACCTGTTTACAGGCACAACTCTGGAACAAACAATGTTGTCCCTCTATCTCCTTTGCTGTCTGAGGAAGTAATTAGGATGGAGTAAAATGAACCTTAACTGACTTCTATTGACTTTTATTGACAAACAATAAAAAGAAATACATAATAAGGAATGGAAAGGGGTAATGCGAACCTAACATTGAGAGACTATAGCAAAGTATGTACTTGACTTCTAGGATCAAAGTCAGATGTAAATCTTGCTTCTCCAGCCTTCTTCACATTATTTTATTACTATTTTTGAGACATTGTTAATGTGCTATTTTCAGAAGTGACTTCAAAACAAAACTCGTTTGAGTGGTGAAAGTCAAAGCTCAAATGCTTATCTACAACTTTCAATTCTGTGTCTTTCAGAACTTGACTCTCTTCCTCTTGCAATGTAGTAACTAACAAAGCAGCCACTACACTTTTCCTACCCCCAATCTCTGCATGCAGCAGAGTTTTAAAACTATTGCATGTGCTGACTGCAATACTCAAATCTCCACATCTCGTTTACAGGGCCTCAAAGATGGAGCAGCATATAAAAGTTGGGTCTGTATGCATGAGGAAGAGGTCGGGGGGGGTGGGTAATAATCAAACAGAGGGAAACATTTAACTTGCAGGAAGATCAAAATCTTAATTTTACAGTGGTTTCTATCTATTAGTTAACACTGGCCTACTCTTAAAGACTTGCAGAATTGCTTCAAATACTTCAGGATTTATGCTAAATCACAAAATACTGATTAACATTCCAGCCTCCTGGTGCACACCTACTGTAACTTTGACAATTTTTTTAAAAAGCATGTGGCATTCTTCCTACTTCTCAGCTTCCTCCCTCACTCCCACTTACAAATGATGTGTATGCTACAGCAAACAAACCCAGCTATGGAGAGAGAGATGATCTCTTTTGCACCAAGAACCCAGTCTGACTCAGGGAGATATGGCTGGGGCCAGATAATGCTCTTAACAGTAATTTATCTCTTTGAAGCCCTTATTTTGTGCACTAATAAAAATGTAAAACATTTGTCCCTTACGTTCACTACATTTTCTGCCTAAAAAGTCACGGTACATTCTTCTGCCTGTGCATCTCAGAAATACCATTCTCACTGCCTTAAAAAAAGTGGTTTAATTTGGTAGTGTAACAGTGTAGAAAAACAAGTAACTGAAATTACTTTTGGAGACTTAGACAACAAAGTGTTCCAAATATGCCTGTTTAAATATGTACCATCCCATTTCAAATACCAAAGTTCTTCTTCAACTTGAAAGCTATGACAAAAAATTTTTCATTTTCTTTATGGAGCAGTGAACTTTTTTTGTAACTGCGTAGAAGTTTTTTAATCAATCTGAATTCATAATGTACTTCTAAATTACCAAACCACTGAGAATTTAGAACCTGCTGTGAGGTCAATTTCACAGATTAAGAAAATTAAACAGAAAGGTGCTTTTGTGAAAAACAACCAAGAATTTAATCTAATAGTGAATCAGGGAAGAAAATAAAACAGCTGGTGATGTTGGGGAGAGCAGCTCAAAACACTGGCGCTTCAGACTAATACTTTCAGAGATATACTGTTTCAGTCCTGTTATCACACCCAAGTGTTTTACACCCTCAATAGTACTGTTTATGCAAGATGAGGCAGCACAGTGGTAAAAGGAGGTTCAGTGAATGTTGATGGCATTTGATTCTTGTAAAGAAACAGCTAAACATCCTAACTGCATCCCACAATTAGCCCAATTCTCCATCCCACAGTAACTCCCACCCAGTGTGCCCCCTCCAACTCTCCCTTCCCCAACCCAAAAAATCCCTTGATGTTTTCTACATTCCCCAACTATTGTTTTGGCAAAGAGCAGCAGAGGTCATGGCTGATTCCATGCTACACAGGCTGGCAGGATAGGAGACTGAGGGGAGAAGAGCTACTGAAGCATTCCTTTGGGCCTCTCTTCTATCCGCTTATTCACAAAACTGATTTTATCAAACTTTTAAGGAACTGAATTATTTTTAAGATCGTATCCCTGTCAAGTGGAAGAATCAATAGATGAGCAGCATGACTGCAATAGTCAAGTCTCCAAAGAACTCAGACTAACACAATACCTGTAAGCCTTCTATAACAGCAATTCACTCTCTTCTCTTCTGCCAATCACTGTCAGCAGTAGCTGAAAAGTGCTAGAAAAAATGTCTTGCCCTCTCTAATCAAGTCAATTTAATGCACTTTTTATCGCAGAGGTACATTTTCATACTGTATTAGTAGAATGAAATTCCAAGACAACATAGAATTAATTTACAGGATTTATCCACCATTCTGAGTTGTTGCCCTGCATTCTGTTTCTCCTTACTTCCATCATTTTTAGTCCACAGCATTCCAGATTTTGGCAGTGGAAAAACTTTACCAACAACTCCAAAGCAGACTAATCCAGTATTCTGTTACTTTTGGTAGAACTGAAAAACATTACAACTATTTCGGGCTGAATGCAGAAATAAATGCATTCAGCCCTTCCTTCAGACTAGAATTACTTTTTAAGGCAAGTGTAAGGATCATTTTACACCCCTATCAGGTAATGGTGAGCACTCCTGTGACATAGAACTCTTTCCATTTCTCCTTTTCCACAGCTAAGAAACTACTCAGCAAGCACAACAGATGTGGAATACACTGTATCCTCACCACTGCTAAAACAGCTCTCCCAGTTGCTCTCTTACTTTTCCATTACATTCCTCAGAATAACTAATGCACACAGCTTCAAAAGGCAGTCAGTAATGAGTGCTGGTGTTTTCACGTTGTCCTCAACCATGTTCTAATTCATAGCTTCCAAGTTGTTTCCCCTGCAGACATCTGTACCATACCCCTTTCAATCAGGGAAATCTAGGTATGAAGAAAATAATCCAGCCTTTAAGACAAAACATTTTGAAATAAGAGTGTGTGTTTGTGTGTGTATAAACATACACATAATCCTAAATTTGAATTCCAATCAAAGAAGGAACACTTCTATTAGGCAGCTGTAGCATCACATAAAAGGCCTGCATTTCTCTCCCTCCCATTTCCCCCTCAGCATTTTGATTCAGAGCACACACATTGTGTGTGGGTTTCCGTATGGGGGTAAACCTCCCAGATTGGCTTCTCCAGGGAAAAAGGCTACCATTATTCTTGGAGATTAATTTCAGAGTCAGGCCAGTATTAACTAAGCTATGGTTGCTATTAGCTGAAAAAACATTCCTCAAAACTCTGCATTGCACCTGCATTCTTTAAGAGAAAGACAAAGACCATCTTTAAGAACTGGATTTTTCAGCAAGAGCCCAGCCAAGAGAAGCATTATTGTCCCTAATAGTTTTCAGTTTTCTCATCTGGGGCTCTACTGCTCCATGAAGTGGTCTACTATTCTTTAAGGTCTTGAACAACCAGTAGCTGATTTTATAAAATGTCTGGATGTTATTTATTGAAGTAAGATTCCCTGGGTTTACTATGCTGAATTAGACATTGATGTGTGACGGTTTTGACCTACAAAATTCAGTTTTACATTGAGTCCTACTGAACAGTATTTCTGCCCTCTATGTTGAGCCTTAGCTGAAAAGGTATGGAATTTACACTGGAGAGCTACTGGTCAAACAAAAAGACCTCACTACCATGATGTGTTACAACTCCACCTGTTGGTTAATGTTTATCTACTTACTTGTACCTTTATTAAGAGCTTGAGATGGAGAATTTATAATTATCAGAAAAGTTTAAGGTGTCCTTCAGATCATAAGTAGCTATTTGAAAAGAGCATACAGACCATAAAAGATATCTGACATGGTCACAATAAACCTTGTGACTGGATTCGTAGTCCACTACATAACATCATAATGAATTTAAACTAGGGAAACAAAATAGTTTTGGTGTCTGATTACAGCAGCTCAACTATAAACTCATTTATTTTGATTCATATGAACTCAATTTTGATTTGACCACAGAATTACTAAAAGCGAGCCTCATATCAGTCATTTAAGTTTCATATGAATTATTCAACATTCTTTTTATTTTCAGTGACATTTTACCCATAACTGATGAACTTGGTAACAGATGATTTTCAATTCAAGCTCTGGGTTTAAAAAAAAAAAAAAAAAAGAAAAAAGAAGAAAAGAAAAAAGAAAAAAGTGGTGCACTGTCCTTACATACCACAAAATGTTGAAGTATTCTGAAAAAAGAATATTTCACTCTTACTTCCAGTAAGAGCTTTACTTTCCCCTATGCTGACACTAAAATATAACCAATAACAAAAAGTAATTTATTATTTCACTAACAATTAACAGGCTCTGAAAAAACAGGCTATCTCAGACTATTGTAGAAGCACATGAATTAGTTTCCTGTGCATATGTCGCATAAACAGCTAGTTGTTGTCCACTTGTAGAAAAGAAGTCCTTGCTGGGTACGTTCAAATTATTTAAAAAATCAGCCCCATCCACAAATGCAGAAGCACTACTACATTCTGCATCAGATTTTATGCATATCACTTTTTCTAATAATATGCTGGCTTTAAGTGGAAACATCAAAAGTTTGTAACTCAGATAGAACAAAATGCGCTTTGTGCTGTTTCAGCAAGGCTGAAAGAGGAAGCTGATGTTCCAGCCATTTCTCTTCTTTCTTCTGCCCAAGACCCCTAGAAGCACTTCTCATCAACCCTTCTAACCAACCAGCAAAATCATTCTCAGAAACAGAAACAAAACCCAAAAAACAACCTAACTACAGGTGTAGGTCATAGTAAAGAGTAACCTGACTGTGGTACTTCCTTTTAACTTTACATAGAGGCTTCTTAGACCAAACAATTATAATCAAGTTTCTAGATCTTAATGATAGCAGAAAAATTTTCCAACTGTAACTTTTGAGTATCAGCCTAACACACACTTTAATTAGGACACAATTTAAAGAGCACACTAAGGGACACAGAATTTGAGTCAAACACAATTATCTTTGAATACACATGGGCTTATTTTCCTTTAAACGAAAGTACCAGAAGGCACTAGCTAAAGTAACAGATACCTATTCAGTTTGTTTATACAAGTAATCTCAAATCGTGGAGCAGAGCTTTCAGATAGCCTCTCTTCCCTTCTCTCCATCCACAACATTGTCCCTTTTTCAAAACTAGATTACAAATGTTTTCTTCATAACTCTCAAACTGAGTGAGAAAGTCAAGCGAGTAGTTATATTTTGCAATGAGTTTACCCCAACACAGCTGCCTGTCATTCCAGTGTAGTCTTATGTTTCTATTTAGAGTTTACAGTTGCTTCAACAAATAATTCCAAAGGCAAGTTTCTAGAGAGGGATACAAGCAGTGTTTACAGTTCTGATGACTTTATATTCACAATAAAGATTAAAAAAAAGTATATTCTTAAAATTTAGTATGTCTAGTGACACAAACATCAGAATTTTAAAAAGTTTAAATTGCAACAATATTACTGTGGGAAATTAAGGCTTTTAGAAAAAGTGTAGTCTTAGCCTAAAAAACATTGCTACTACTGATATAAATACGTGCTACAGTTTCAGCCTTTCTTCCATCCAGTTGTGGTTTTTTTTCTTCCAGCAAACACCTAATCAAAGGTAACATCTGCTGCAGAAAGCATCAAAGTCACTTGCCAATCTACAGCTGTCCTTCAAAAACTTCAAGAGAAGTTCCTAGATAGAACACTGATTATTCCATTTTCAATTTCCCATCCTCTCAGATGTTTGTTTGCACAAAAAATGAATCCATTACATACCTGCAAAACCTGTTCTTCTGGGGATGACACAAAGAGATCCATTCATTTTGGTTAAAAGTATCAAGTTTTTGGCTTGCAACAGACAGGAACAGTCTGTCTGAAAGTCTCACAAACACCAAGTCCTACCTAGATAAGACCAGGATCTTCTCTTAGTAATTTTATAACAAGGAATTCAAAAGGTACCACAATGGCATTAAAGTAGTTGGTATCTTGCACTTTCCCTCCCCCTCCTTTCAAATAAAAAGTAACAGGTAAGCTGGTGAGCAGAGTGAAGATTAAAAAAAAAAAACAAAAACCCCAAAAAAACCCAGAACCACAAAACCAACCCATTCATCAAATAATACGGAAGAAATTGGTAAGAAGTTTTATAAATACAAAAGTTTTAATATTTTTATTGCCCTGTTTCAGAAACAGAGCATCTTCAAGGGGGCAAACAATGCTTTAAAATATGATGAACTGAAGCAAAAGGTTACCCATAATGTACAAGGATGAGCAAAGTACAACCTAAAATCTGCCTGATCTGTTAGAAAAGCTACCATTTATACTCAAGTACCTGGTGATTCAATTTAGAAAGTGGGAGTCTTCAAGTGTTTCTGTTGCTCTGAATGACAACACAGAGCTCTGAAGTCTAATACTCTTTCTGGTACAGACAGAGAAACCACGCACAATGGTATCTGAGGCTGCAGTCATTAAGTTACAATATAAAAAGAGGATATTTACTGGTCAAGTACAGAGAGGTTATAAGTTTGTTGTAAGAAACTGGGGCAAATAAGCATTATTCTCATAAAACAGGTATAGCACAGAGGAACAAAATGCACTGAGCACTTGACTCTACTTTGCTGTGCTTGACATAAGGACTACTGTTCACTCTAGACCAGCAAATTGCCTTTATATAACTTAACCTGTACAACTGTATCTCCTGCCACTTTTTGGTACTGAAAAAAATGCAGATGGAAACAAAAGAGCAACTACATTTAAAAGATAGGTTAGCAATCTGAAAACACAGCTACCAAGCCTACTTCTATTGCAGATAACCTGTGTCTCATTTCAAACACCCCCTCGCGTTCTTAACTTCCAACCTAATAAACCTTAAGGAGAAATGAGTATTGCAGTGACTGCTTAATTCTCCTCAGTCATCTTCAGGTAGATAATCCAAACTACTGATCTTACTAAAGTTTGGTTATGTTTGGTTTTGGTTGGGTTTTTTTTTTGTTTTTCGTTTTGTTTTTGGGTTTTTTTTTTGAGGGGGGGGGGGATTTTGGTTTTGTTCCGCTTTTTTGTTTTGTTTGGTTTGCTGTTGTTTTCTTCAAGAAACAGAAAAAGCCCAGTGAATAAATTCACTAAAGGACCTGCATTGTGCAACTCGACTTTATGATGAATACAGCATTTACATCACACTAAGCATCTCAAACGGTCATTCAAAGCCAACCTATGAGCAAAGGCTTTGAACCGACCTACACAAATCTCCAAGAATAGGGGCCTGTTTCTGAATCCTATTCCATTTTGTACAGGGTAGGATGGGGAAAACTAGAATGAAGAGAATCTATCTATTAAAGATCCTCAGCCTACACTTCCCTCCTGATGGTTAAGAGCTACATAAATACACTTATCTAAAAAACAGTGAAAGTTACTTGAAATTGGCCCACAACAGACAGAAAATAATTCTGGTGAATCAATAATTCTTTGAATTCTGATCAATTCAAACACCTCTTTCAGTAGAAGTCATATACTACCCTGAAGTGGAAACACCGTCAACCCAGCTCTAATTTCTAAGTTGTAATCCTCAACAGAATTTAATGCAATGGTTCATATTGTCAAAAGAGACCACACAATACAGGACTTATAGGTAGTCTTCTGCTGCCTAGCATGTATCAGAAGATCTTCAATATGCAAAACAGTCCTGACGAGTATGGATGAACCTTATTGCCCACTTCCCAGCATTTCCCAGCTACCAGTTCTGTAGTCACTGCATTGTTATCAGCAGGTACAGCACAATCCAGTTTTAATTCAAGGTTAACTTGAATTACTGGGGCACTGCCACATTGAGGGGGTTGTAGATTACTACAATGCTGTGAACACCTTCTAACAAAAAAGCAGCGTAGGATTCATGCTACAAATCAATCTTCCGCACTTTCAATCATAGCTCAGCAAAATACTTTAGCTCCTCAGTTGCAAGGTTATGAAGAAATTAAACCAAATTATTTTAAGTGGACTTGAAAAGTGTGAAGCATGACTGAAAGTATTACCCTAAGTTCATCTAGCACTGAAAGAAAGAAGCTGGCATCCAAAGGTACGTATAAGGGGTCTAAAGAACAGAAAGTAGCAAGGAAGCACTACGCTCTGTGATAACACGAAGGCCATGGTGGAGGGAAACAGTAGACAATAATATCAATTCAGTCTTACACTGAGAAACAAAACCTGAACAGAAGAGGCTTGTTATATCACTGCCATCCCTAAATTCTTTGCTAAACATTTTTGTTTGCATTAAGCTGGAACTGAACAGGGAAGGAGGCAGAGAGGAGGGAAGAGAAAAGAAAAAAAAAAGAAAAAGGAAAAAAGAAAAAAGGAGAAAGAAAAAAAATTTTAAAAAAAGAAAAAGAAGCAAGTCTTTTGACTCCAGAGCAACAGCCTAGGATGACTAACTGCTTGCTGTTTACCCATAAAATCCCATGACATTAAACCCTTTAGGATGACAAGTCAAGCTATATTGAGCTATAAAGCTCACTCATTAAATAAAAGTGCATTGAATATATAATATTATTTCAACGTGCTAAGAAACTACAATTATAACCAGATGTGCGAGTGTAAGGATATGAATATTGTTTATACAGCTGGAGAAAATAAGGAATGCAAGACAGTAACATCACCAATAAAAGTATCTTAATTAAATGCAAGCTCCTAAAACACAACAGGCCTCCCAGAGTAGCATTTTCTTGATAAAAATTTGGATTTGGTGACAAGAATGTTCCCCAGTTTAAAGTGGCAAGTTGAGAGAAACACAATGTAAGAAACTGGGTCATGCAGTACATGCCAAGTGTACTGATGTTATGTTTTTCCCTAATAACAAAATGAAGGTGAGAGAAGGCTGTCTTGTTTTCCTATAAAAAGGTTTTATGATCCCCTGCCCACACTCATTAATAAGTCGTGTAAGATTTTGAGCTATTAAAGCTTTTATTTGAAATTTAGTAAGAGTCTATTTACTCTGCAATCAGGGAAATTGTGGAAAAGGCAGAAGCAAAGCAGTATGGAAAAAAGTAAATCAAGTACTTCTCTTGTTTATGTCATCCCTGTATTTTTAAGGGGATGTTAATTCTAGAACGTCTTCAGGACAGTCTTTATCACAAGGAGATGAGTGCACCTGGATATTAACGTATATATACATAATTCTCTGTTCCTGCATAACAAAAACCTCTTTTTATCAGCCTTCAGCGAGATCAACAGATCAACCAACATTTCTGTTCAAAAACTAAGGGACAGGCAGTGAGGTAGGAGGGGGACACGAGGAATCAGAGAGGTAAGAGCCAGCCAGAGTAGCAGGAAACAGGAAATTATATTAGTCCTCAAAGCTCTCAGATAAAAGGGCTCCTACAAAACGGTTTCTGCAAAAAGTTACATTTTCTCTAGCAGAATCATATCTACCTATACAAGTATATATAAAAATTCTATACAAGTTTCCAGATACAGCTACAGTACACTGAATCTTAAATATTTATACTACTTCCAAACTTACAGAAGTGAAGGGAAAATGCTCTTTAGGACAATCCTAAATTTGACAGGGGCTCTAAAGGGGGATAAAAGCAATTATAAAATACATCTTCTCTGTCACCTACATAAAATGTAAAACAGATGTACACCAATAAAGTGGAAATTCTTTACTGTGCTTGTGAAGGGCAAGTTCCATCACTTCTCATTTCTGGTGTTCATGTAAACCCAATAGCTAGAGTGCAAGTTAAAAAGTGAAAGTCTGAAAAAGTTGTTTTCACAGCTCTTTCCTTATGGTAATGGCAGCTTCAATGCAAGTGACACCCAACCTTCTGCATTTGGAATTTCAAATAATTTAACCGAAAGGATTTGTGAGTTTTAGGAAGAACCATGTGGAAATTTGAGTCTTCAAGAAAAAGGAATGACACTGGATAAATACTTATCCATCTCATGCATAAACTCAGTAAGGTTTGTGAGAATACAGATGAAAATAGCAGAGGTTTGATATGAGTAGTTACAGAATTCCTTCTCTTCAGTTTTCAAAAACAACAGACAATACAAGATTTTGATTCTTAAATTTATTTTTAGCAGGATGTGTGTACTAATGGATGGTGACATCATTAGAAGATAGGTCCATGTCCACCACCTGCAACAGAAGCTAGACAGATGTTAAAGAAAACAATTTAAGAGTTAAAGATGACACTACTTACCCAGAGCAGACTTAAGAAATCACCTACTAACCAGTAGTTAGCTTTTGAGGCAGACATGATAGCTCATATTATTTATGTGTTGTCAAAAAGTTCTGTCAAGATTTAATGCATACATTACCTTGATTTTGATGGGAATCATACAATTCTGTTTAGAAATAACTATTAGAGAAACTCTTATTCTTAAAAAACTACTAATGGAAAGTTTGATTATTCAAAGTTACTTACCTGTACATTTTCTTCAGAAGACAAAATATCTGCAAATTTAGGTCTAAAGCTCCCATCTAAATTTTAAGGGTACAAAGAATTCTTTGGGAATTCAAATTCTAATACTGTTAAACCAGGTCAACAACAGGTAACATTTCTAGATTCCACTAAGAATTTTACAAATTAATAAGGTAGGATCTCAGCAATATACTCACAGATTGTCAATACTAACTCAAAAAGAAATGAAGACTTGGTATGTTATAACCCAGAGGCCATGTTACACTCAAAAAAAGGTCAGTAGCCAGAAGTCTAAAGCTTGTCTAAAACACATTGATATCGCCAGAAATTAAACTTAAGGGGCAAAACCTAGGAACCTCACTATGTAGTAAGCATAAAGTCACTTTACTCATCTTAACACAATTTTAGAAGCCTGATTTTAAGGTTCTTGGTCTTTAGAGTCTTTTAGTTCATAGCTCTTTATTTGTACCTTGAGTTGACACCATCTGGGCTCACAGTTCTTTATTAGTAACCTGTATTTATGCCACACTGATCAGCCTAAACACAGTCTTACAGTCTACCTCAACATCCTAGGACTTCATCTGTTTAAAACAGATCGCTACTGATACTGAAGACTCCTATTTCTAAACAAAGACCTCTGAAACCAGTCTGAAACTGGAAGCGTGCTGTATTAGAATGAGACTCTTTAACAGCTTAAATATAATATTGGAAAATTAAACTGTTTTCTATTTGCTGAAAATAACCAACAAGAGTGGAATCTCTTCACAGCTGCATTCCATAATTTCTGATTAATTGAGCTCTTTTTTTTTTTTTTTTTACAGAAGTATAAATATGTCTGAAGGACTAAGTCACTGCCTTTTGAGTCACTCACTATCCCAGTAGCCTACTATATCTAAACAGGGTCTAATTGCTGGTAATGGTCTAGAAAAATAAGTGAGTGTCTCAAGACAATCAGTCCCACACTGGTACTGAGGGAACGTGTCCTTCAAACACATCGCACACACAGACACAGAGGAAAGGTAGGGCAGTTGATGAAAGGCTTAAGGCTTCCTGTTCTTTAATCTTCCAGGTTCCATTATGCAGCTGTATCAGTTGCTACTGCAATCAGCACTACTGTGCATACCATCTGTCTTACATGAAAGTTGGTTGATATTCTTCCCACAGGATAAAGACAGTGAGGTTGATAGGAAGAACCTTCATCAACTGCTTTTCTGTGAGGCACAGAGCGAAGGAAGGAAGTCAGGAAATAGAAGTAGTCTAGGAATGACACAACTGATCTGAATGACGACTTCAGATACATTGTGAACAGCATTTTCCTGAACAAAGACATCATAAAATCTGAAATCAAGTTATGAAGTTACAAAAGGGTAAGGAAACCACAGGGTGAAAATGTTCTTGATGTATCTGTATGATATGAAACCTGAAGAGCAATTAATTTGTGCACCATGTAAGGATTGCATGCATATCCTGCAGTTACAGGGCACCACAACTATTCAGCTATCTCCCCTTGCAAAAGGATGCAGCTTCAGTTCTATTACTGTAATATTCAAGTTAGCACTGGAACATATGTCTCAAAAGGGATTTGGGACAATGGACATTAAATTATGGACATATTTAGGATACGTGGGATGTTCAACAGGAAGCTTGACAATATTACGTGGTTAGAAAGGAAAACAGACGACTAGTCATAGCGAAGAACAGAAGAACTTAGGGAATGATTTGCTTATAATGAGCTGTTCACTCTGCATCTTCCTTTTATCAATGATTTCCGGTCCTAATGGTGCTAGTACTACAAATGCTGCTAACCAGCTGTGTTAGAGGCTGTACAACCTAAGACTACATTTTACTGGGTTTAATGGATGTTTGAGTCAGATTAAGAAGTTGTGCTGAAATCAGTAATTACATTTTTATCCTTCAAGTGGCTTCACAAACCTACACCTACCAGAAAGGTCATTCTCTTCACAAAAAGAGTATTAAACAATGCAATACATAACTAAGACTTAAAACAATGAGTGAAAGGAACAACAAAAAACATACCCTATGAAGAATTAAGTTTGTACCATTCAGGACAAGACTTTCTATCTGCACTACTAAAACTAAGTCTGTACACATAACGAAGACTGAATAGACTGAAAAACAGAAAGACAAACACTGAAGTGATTACAGTCATAACATTACCTAATGTTGAGCTGGTTTAACAGATTTAGAACACTAGAAAAAAAAAAAAATCTTGTTAAAAATGTGCTGGAAGTAAAGACCTAACAGTGGTGATCAAATATTTACCTTTGGAGAGAAAATTTGTTTAGGCAAACTAAAAACATTTGCAAGAACAAGCTTTAGTGAAGAATGGACTAAAACAAAACATTACGCACTTCCAGCTTATGTTCTTTCTCTGCAAGGAATTCTTTTTGACATCGGAGAAAGTCCGACAACATTCGAGTTAGCTGTTTTCTATCATCTATTTCAGCTGCCAACCTGCCATTGTAATCCGCCAGCAACATACATGCATCATCTACCATTTTGGAAAGTTGCTCTCCAGATTCCTTATCTAAAAATCAAGCAGAGAAAAACAAGTAAAGCATGATTTCATTATATAACGTTAAGTCCTCAGAACAGCATTTCAGTTACTGTATCCCAACCCTCACCTGTTATTCTGTCTAACAGGGACACATCTTGGACCTCAATAGGCAAAGAAGCTATTCTCTGATGAACTGCTGCGTCCCCAGAGGCAGCGTTTTCTAGTTCTTGTAATGCTCTAATGAGATCTGTGGTCTGAAAAAAGCACGCAAGACTGAGAACTAGTTTAAATAAACAGATCCTAGTACAAAACAGTATTTCACAATAAGCTTATGGTATCAATACAATGATAATTTTAAAAGCATTTATGGTATCAGCATTATAGCAATGTTCTATCCCCTCTCAGACTAAAAACAAAACAAAACTAAGCCATTAATTCTTAGAACAATATTGCACTGTTCCTAGCTTTAAAGGTCACTCTCCTAAAATAGATTTTTTCATTTAAATTCTTGGTATAGGACTACTTATAAATCTTGTATTTTTGACAGCAGTGACTATTTTACAGTGCCTTTAGTTTTACTACACATTTTTGAGATTATTTTTCTTGTAGACTAGATCAGTGCACTTCTTTTAGAAGCAGGGCTGATATTCATAGAAGTCCAGAAGTCTGTTAAAGTGAAACATACTAAACTGATTATTTGAGGACAGTCATTCCTTTCTGTAACAAAACCACTTTTGAGATGGGGCAGTACCATATCAAAAAAACCAAAACAGTAATTATAAAAACCATAATAATGCAAGGTAGACAACAATTTTTCCCAACCATCATTTTTGCAGCATCGAGAAATATTTTACTGATAAACTGATAACAATCTTACTCTAATACATGTGTTTCTGGTTACCACCCTGGAAACCAAATTAGAACATAAAACACTATAAAAACTAATGCTGAAATCCTGCTGTGGACAAAGCTGGATATATAGTTGCTACATTCTGGATTAGTGTCAAACTGACTAAAGCTACAGCAAGTTCAATTCCTTAACTCCACTTGTAAGTTAAAGTACTGCGAAGAAAAGTTTCAGGTGTAGTTACTGTTTCTTAGAAATAGTACTTCATTAAAAAAAAGAACAGAGACCATTCAAAAGCAAGAGTAACTGAAAAAAATCTATATCAAGCCCTATGCAAATAAAGAATTTTATAAACATGCTTTTACCTGTGGAGGGTCAGTGGGAGAACTTCGAGGTGAACAGTTATTTTCATCAACTTTTATCTGCTCATATGTGCGCTTCCTCACCTTTCTGTCTCCATCTAAATGAAAACAAACAGAAAAGTCAGAAAAAAACATTTCAAACAAGGAACTGAATCTTCATACACAAATAAAATACTTACACAAAGCTTGCCTAAGTTGTTCTAATACATCATTTTCATAAACAGACCTTTCTTCCCAAATAGAGAGCACTCGGCCAAGGTGTTTCTTACAACTCTCATCAGACTCACTGTTACAAGAAAAAACACAAAAATCAGCACTAGGTTAAACTACAGGACTGCCATATCAGACATCCAATATGTCAGAAAATAACAAAATCACATTCTAAAGAAAAGAAAGCAAAGACCAGCTCATGATGTTTTACCAAGCATATTAAAAAAGCCAACGCTCAACTCCTTCTTTCTGTTTGCTTGCTCAATCCATAAATCTGTAGGTCCGTAACCCTATTACACAAACACTGCAAATAGGTTTGTGTTGTGTCAACAGTTGTGTGCCATGTGAAAGTAATTCTGTATCAAGACTCTAGCATCCTTTTGCAACAAGGTGAATGGCTGCTGGGAAAAAAATACATCATGCAACACTAGTAATGAAGCATATCACACTGTTGGAGCATATAAACGCAGACTGAAAGCAAGTCTTAATTCAAGGCATAGCTAACAGCTTTCTAAGGCAAAAAGGACTGAATGCAGATTAATTTACTACGTAACTCCATCCAACAGTATTAAGACTATCCAAGATCAAAAGAACACTGAATAAATTAAATTAACAAGACTTCAAGTATAGAAATAGCACACAAGGACTAGCTGAGTCAGAAGAGATGAACTGAGGAATTCTCCAAATACCCTCAAATACAGTATAATGAAGTATATTCCCTCAAATACAGTATGATCACACATAAATTTACTGTACCTTGAAACATGCTTAAAAGCCTCCACTATTACTGGAGCAAAGTCTTTTGTAAATTCTGGTCCTTTCCTTTTGCTGTTCTGTATGACATCATTGGCCAAGTACAGGAATGTCAGCTTCCTATTTGGTTTTGCTAATAAAAAAGAGTGATAAACAATAATTAGAAAATTTAGTTCCTCCAACTAATATCTATATATCCACATTTATACTAAACACAAAAAATCAAATCTAGTGTGTTTTTCCTATTCTCATTACTGCTTAAAACATTTCACTCCAATTCTGTATTTAAAAATGCAAAGACTGGTTATCCATTGGCTTCTCTCTCTCTCTTCTGCTCTAACTCTGCTCACATTTTTCCTCCTTCATAATATGACACAAGTTCCCTTTAGCTCCATCTTAAAAATTTAACAGGAAAAAAACCTTGATATTCCAAAGTGTTCTGCAGCTCCTAGCTCTTTTCAGGTATCTTCCTGAGCCTGATGTCTGTTTGATAGCCTTCATGGATTTCTTCGATGTACTTCAGCTTCCCTTTGAGTCTGCATAAATTTCTTACATCCAGGAAGTCCTCTGACAAGGAGCTTCACAGATCCACAATCATTCATGTAAAGAAACTCCTCCTTTCACTCTGAATTTCAGTCTTATACAGTCACTCCTCATTCTTGTATTTGAGCAAATTGAACAGGCAATCCCTAGTCAGCCTCTCCATTATCACTGTGATACGCAATCCTCATCTCCTAATCATCAAAATACTCACGCGCCTGCAGCTGTAATACTTTAACACTTCTAATCTTGTTTTATCACCAGAAAAACTTTCCATATCCATTAGCACCACACAGACTCAGTATGTATGCTGTGACATTAAAAAGAGGTTTCTCTTGAAAAGCAAGATTTAAACTTTTTCTGCCCTCTCAAAGAAAGTACTGCAGTAAAGCCAATCTAGGATTTCTTAAAATTTGTGCTTAGTTCCCAATATGATTTTATTTTCTTAATTTCCACTCCAACATCTCAAACATGCAGAACCACCACCCTCACATAAAACCAGAAAATTCAGTGTTAGTACACTTCTATTCTAAGGAAACGTTTTTTTTGAGAATAAGTTTAGCACTACAGAAAGACACCTCTGAAGGATTTCTCCCTGGAGTATTGAATTTTTCCCATCTTCTTGGACAGACATATCCAACAAATTTGTGTCAAAATCTGGCTAAACTAAAACGTAGATTTTATAGACTTATGCTACTTAATTTCTATATCAAAAACTGACTGACAATGTAGCAACAAATCTCCTAGGTATGCTTCAGGTAAATCACAGTTCTGACATGTAGAAAGCTTTGAATTATTCAAAGAATCTTAGAAAACACGCCTTGTCTCATTGTTGCACCAAAATTAACTAGCATTTACCGAAGCTGTCTCTGCCCCCTCTATTTCTTAAATGAGCCCAGAATTAGGACTCAAAATCTAATGAAGCAGATTCTTTCCCATATTACATCCTCTGAACTGGACGCAGGATAGGTCCTTGTCCAACCATTTCACAGGAGGAAAAAAAGAAAAAAGTAATATTTTAATCCTCAGTGATGTAATTTATTTGTGATAGACCTTTACTTCTTTGTTTCCAACAAGTAACCAAATCAACTGAGCTGGTAAAGACAGGAGATGTATGCAGTGCCATTAAGTCAGGTGATGCTGATTCTCACAAAGCCTGGACTTCATCTATTCACTATAGTAAACAGAGCAATATACCGTGTTTGGGAAAAGCAGGCTAAAACCCAGAAAGTAATGTTCAAGCTTATTTCCTCTACTATTACCTTTTCAGCTTGCTACTACAACTCAACAGAAACAACACCGCATTTAATGAATAAGACTCCTCAAAACATTATTAAGTTATCTGTGGTTTCAGTTAGAAATTCAAATAATATTCTAGCCTTACGTTCACAATGAATATTGGTAAGTAAAATTGCTATAAGAACGCGCTGCACAAAACTCCAAAGCTAAAAATTATGCCTACTCTCAAGAAGTGATCCCTTACACTTCAAAAGTCTCCAGGAGTTGCATACTTGCCTACTACTGCTCTGCCTTACACACAAGACTAAAGTGCAACATAACCTTTAGCAACTGAGGTTGACAACTCTGAGCTGAAAGTGTTCTATTGCTACTATGACTGTAAATTAACTCCTGAAGTCTGAAATACAAAATTAAATTCCAGATCAGATACCTCTGTTCTGAAAAAAAAGTTATCTGTTTAAAGCATCTCCGTTCAGTCACAGTGACACTAACTTTTCAGCTCTGGGCTTTGACATATCTCAGAGCACCAAAATGTATAAAAGACCAACTAGATTATTTAAACAAAAAAAAAAAGTGTCCTCAATGCTTGGCAAGGCTATCAGCAAAAAGCACTCTTACAGAAGAAAGAAAAAGGTCTGATCTTAGGTTAAAGAAGGATCTGAAAGCACATACTGTTAGAGCGCATACTGTTAGAAGCAGCTAGCCCACAGTATTCTCTGGTACGCTAACAGTACAGTCTGCAAACACAAAATTGCTAAGAAAGCATCCATGTTGGACTGAGTCACCTTTTCAGAAGCTCTGTGCAGTGTCCACATAACTCTTCTGCTTGTTTCATTTAGATTTACCATTTACCCACCAAAGCAGCTCCCTGAAGTGCTGGATTCTGAAATACTTCAACAGATCAAAGCTGTTGGCTGGTATAAAAGCCATATTAAGCATATTGTTCTTAAAGCATCTACAATGAGATTAACTAGGATTAGCCCCTTGCAACTGAAACTAAGTCTGTCCTAAAATCATATCTGATATATTTAAATGACAATGAATACCCTGCAGGTATTCATGGTATTTCACCTGCAACTAACGTAATCAAACATTTACAGTGGAGAGACTCAGCATCCTCATGATCAAGTCTTAGTTTTCAGCAATCTGTATTTCTTAGGAATGCAAACTTGTTAGCCTGGCCTGGGTATTCCTGGTTCTCTACCAGTCCAATATAGATGCCCTGACATTGTATGCTTGAATCAATAGTACTTGGAGAACTAACACTGAAAAGTCACAACTTTTGTGCAAGAAACTCTAGTATTTTACCTTGGAAGGCAGTAAGCATGTTATTTTCACTTAAGGTTAACTCTGGCAACCAAAGCCAGCACAATCACTCATATTTGTCTTCTCCAGGTTTACCTCTTGGCATCAGAAACTGAGCTCCCATAAAGATTGCTAGAAACATGCCCATTAGTTTCATACCATTCTACACCTCTTCCCCAGAGCTGAGAGATACTGGCTGTCTTAGACATACTGGAAGAAACTACAGAGAAACACACAGGCGTAAGGGATTTCACTTATATCCTACTACAACTGTACACACTATTGGCCTATCTGAAAATGTTATATCAGGCTTTAACCTTCTACAGACCAGCTCTGCTATGCCAACTGAGCATGAATGAAATGATTTAACAAGAGGTTTGGAGAAAACAAGCATCAGTAGGTTTAAAATCCCACAGGAGTTATCAGCACTAAACAGTTTCTTTCTTTACTGAAGTTCTCTAATATGGATTCAAATAAAGACTTGGCTCGATTGCTTTTGAATTCTATTAGTGTACAGACATGCAGCAAGTATATGAGTACCAGCATTTCGCCCAAAATCCCTGGAACACTTCCTGTGTCACAGCATACTTCATACCTTTGCACAAGAAGTTACACAACATCTTTGCAAACATTTTTGGAGCTTTTTATTACCAGACCAAACTCATCTTTTTAAGTCAAGCAGTGCTGAAACTCAAGTGCAAGATCACTGATCCTTCACACTGAGAGCTAATCTGAGTTTTTATGCAAGCTGATTAAGTGCAGCATCTTTGATAACATGACTGAAAGTATAGCTGTAAAAAGTCACTTGAGAGGCTACCACCAGAAAGGACAACTCAAAGATAACATATTCTATAAAAGGCATGGTGTGCGAGCACTTAATCTTAAAATTCATTAACCATCTGTTATGAAACGAAGTGTTTGAAATTGCACAGTCACCTGATTCTCCTGGTGAATTTAACCAAAGTTTGAGAACTGCTGCGTTTCCTTTTCAAAGAGGTGAATGAGATTGCCCACAGAACATGTGTGTTTAAAGTTTGAGGGTCCAAGTATCTTGACTGAGTTTGCAGGTTAGTGGACAAAGGGAACACAGCATACAGCCACTGCTGGGAAACAGGCCATCAGCATTAAATCACCATGGCGATGCAAGAAAGTTGGTCACAAACCAAGAAAACCAATACAACATAATTATTCTGCAGAAGCTTCCCACTGCACTTACTGTACCTTGAATTACCTGAACACATAAAACAAACCAATTCCTTTCATTGCCTGGCCAGTACAATGTCAAGACGGATATGAATCAACAGCAACAACAGTTTTAAGATAGGAAAAAGACACTGAACTTAAGTATCCAGAACTAGAACGATGAAAGACAGGCAGGCACAGGTAAGATACCAGGACAAAAGTTGTACAGCAATAAATGAATGTAGATTTGTACACAATGCATTCTTTCAAGACTAATATTAGAGAGTCGACTAGTTCAAGCTGGACTACACAATCCAAATGTGACTATTTTAAGTGAAAGATTCTTATATTGCCAATCTGTTGCTCCTGACTGTAGGTCATTTTGTCAAATGTGTACATAGCAAATATGTTTCTCTAACTTGACTCACCAACTCACATTCACCTGAAGTTGTCTGCTGTTCGTTGATCTCCAAACCTTTTTGCATAGATGAGAAGATTCATGTGGATAAGCAGGAAGGTACCCACAAGTACCTCATCTTAAATATCTTACAGGCGTACTCAAGAACACCTACTAACCAGTGAAATCAGTAAAACATTGTTTTATTTCTTTTCAGTGAAACAAAATCTATTTATTCTCTCAAGTATATCACAGTGGCCAACAACACTTTATCACCATTAAATAAAATAATCCTACAAACACTAGTAGTGAAAGATTCCTTCTTTTGGCAGAAAAACTACACTATATAGCAGAGAAAACACTTGCTTTAAATCAGGAACTTGTTTCCTAAAACCCATGTCACATTTGCAGGTCAGTACATTTCTACCACTTTTGGCTGTGGTTCTGCTTCAAAGCAGTTAACTGAATATCAGATTAATTCAGATGCACAACTTTCAAATCTGGGTTTAATGTTGCTAGGTCTTACCAGTTTGACAAGTAAAGCTGTCTGTCTTCCAATTTTCAGCAGCTTACAGAATTGTAGCTGTCTTTAAGATGATATACAATGGCTCTGCTAACTTACACAAGCTTTGCAGGGAAGACAACAGTCAGTGTGACACTGGTGAGGCGACAGATGAAAGCCAAAAGAAGAGGTCAAGTGACTGGGGGGGAAGGGGGCTGCCCACAGCGTTCAGCATCAGTTTCACAGACTGACTAATTTATAAGATGCCATGTCAGGCTCTGAGAAAATAGACACCTGAATCTGAAATTAGGTTTAAAGATACAACACAGAAACTATTAAAATATCACTAGGATGTAAATACCTAACAAGTTACAGAGCTGGACCTGAAAAAGCTAATAGAAAATTATTTGAGAGGAAAATAAGGTATTACAGATAACTAACTGGAGCTTGAAATAAAAAGTCCCATATTATCAAACTCAAACATTTAGCAATTTCATTTTATTTTTTTCCCTTTTAAACAGAACATATTTTAACCCAGTATAGCAAACATTACACAGAGCCTACTGAACAAGCACTTACTATTCACCTTTGAAGGCTGATGCTTTGAATTACGGAATTGCAATTTTTCATCTCAAAATACAACACAAAAGCAAACAACAAACTCCTACAGTTGCAGAGAATCCTGAAACTGGGGAGCAAGAGATGCACGCCAGACCACATACCTGACTGGCAAATAACAAAAAATAAGTCTCAACAGCCTCCATGTCAGAAGAGCCTCTTCAAGGGTGCTCCTAAGGGTTTTCTCAGAAGCCACTCAGTGGCTGCAGGCTTGCCCCAAAGTTGTATGTGTAATGCCACTACTTAGTTTAAAAAAACCCCTGTAAATCAATCCCTTTATGGATATACAAAATTAAATAGTTTTAACAGGCATTTAACCAGTTGCATTTTGGGATTGACTCATGCATTCACATTAGAGTTAATTAATTAGTACTACTTAGTAGTCATAAGCTTAGTCCATTTTTAAGTAATTAACTATTTAACTTTGAGTACTACATTCCATACATCTGAAGTCTACTGAAGCAGGATCAATTTCCTCCGTGCAGGCTTTTCAAGCCTTTACAAAATTTTCCCTAATCTCCACTCAAAAGCTCACTGTAAAATAATTAGGTTATGTGGCAACATTATTACAAAAGTTAATCTACAAGAGTTACTTTGAAGCAATCATGAAGTTGTCCTATTACAACTACCACAGAAAAAAAGCCACACTTCGAGAATAAAAATCTAAACTGCAGGAGATTCTCATGTAAGACATTTGCTACAAATGAAGTACTGCAAGAGTATCTTACCCAACAAATTATTTATTCCATAAATCAACTATGAAATTCAAAAGAATGTACACTCATGATCAGCATAAACCAGCACTAGCACAGGCTTCAGCCTCAAGGAGTGATACTATCCTCACAGTCTCCTTTGTGCCAGCACCAGCTTTCCATCAGGGAACTCATCTATTTCAAAACTATTTTTTCATTTTTCTGGATTTGCAGCAGCAGCACAGAATAAGATACTGCCAGCAAAAAAAGCATTCCAAGTATTTAAAGACATATTTAAACAACAACAGAGTGGAAAAGGAGCTGTTTTGTTGTCACTGTAGACGTCTACTGACCTGTCAAAACAGGAGAAATCTGTTATTTCATTACAGTTGTCCTTTAAGTTAAAGGCATTCTATTAATCTTATCTTATTCTTTTACTCATCAATGCACAAAAGATCAACAAACTACAGAATCTATTCTCCACTAGTTATAGTAATAGATATTGAAAAAACGCACTACATACACTAAAATGTGGAGTACCTGGAGTGACATCTGAGTGGTTTTGCACAGATGAAGCAGTATTAGGAATATTTAATACCGCAGGCAGAGCACGAGCTCTGCCACATCCTCACACCAGTGGCACAGTTCATCCTTTCCTTAAATATTTGTGACAGCTACTAGGAATGTCTGGACAATTCAGAGTTAGCAATACTTTCACAACAGTGTCAATTCTAGAATACATTATACTAACTTTCCTTCAATTTTTTATTATTTCTAAAAATGACCCTATGAATTCTACTTGTTAGTATTTTAAGAACTACATATAAGAGTTATGGTAGTATTAAGGAAAAAGCATATATGCATATTCCTTCGGTAATCAGAGTTACAATGCTACCTTAATACAACGTGAGCAACACTGGAGTTCAGCAACCCAAATCCAATGGTACATGACTGCTCCAAGTTACGACAAAGACATGCAAGTGTTGCCCATTCTCCAAGTTTACATCTAAGTGCAAGAATTCAACAAGAGAATCAGTGAAAGTTCAACTGTGAAAAACCTGTAGATGAAGGTGTATCAAACCGATGATCTTTAGAGATGCTCTAATGTGGGACCTGAAGACTACCAATTAATCCAAGGGAACAAAAAGGGACTAAGATTTTATGTTGCTCAAGTTATATGCACATTTGAAAAGCTGCCTCTTCACCTCTATTCCAACATGATAGAAAGAGAATGACTACTCTAAAAATAAAAGAATTAGAACCAAACATTCAGGAACAAAAGATCTATAACCCTAGCAGTTGTTTTAATGAGTAACTAAAGACATCTTCAGAGAGGTTCATGCAAGCTGATCTGACACAAGGGATCTTCACTAAACCTGAAAGCATCCAGAAAAAATGTAGTATCACACTATATTGTGGTCAACTTACTTGGTTATACAACATTCCAGAAGCCTGAAAGGGAGTAGGCTGGAAGGAAGGTCTGGCAACTGAGGTGACAATAAAAAAGGGACACAAAGAAAGGAAATATAATTTAGAAAGGCAAGGTTCAATTCGAGTTCCAGGACAATACTGGCTAGCAATAGCAGCAGACGATGACAATAATTTTTGTGTCCATATTCGTCAAATAGAGATAATTTTTCTCTCACGTGAGAGAGGGACATCATGTTTCTATGGGTTGGATGGTAGGCAAGTCAGAAGCCTTAAACTTATTCTATTTATCACCTCATTGCCAGCATTCTGCTTTGTGATGTTTTATGCAAGTCACTTCACCCCAGCATACTGGTTTTCCTTCTCAACTTCCACAAGCTGTCTGCTTAGACCACTAAATCCACCCTGTGGGGATTAGGCACCATCTTATAACTCTGTGCTGCAATCAGCAAAGTGTCAGTACTGGGCAAATGTAAACTAACATCCACAAAACTCGGGTACTATTACTGGAGATGGAAAATTTAAACACATCCTGTGTATCTTAACTATGCCAGCTTCAAATGAAGTGGTAGAGGAACATGTGAAAGAAGAAACACTTCATGTAAGGCCTAAAAGCCCAGAAGAAAAGGTGCAAGACCTTGAAGGCAACCAACCTACTCCTATCAGGAGTAAACTATCACATGCTTCTCACAGACCCTTGAAGATTGATCAAAAAGAGGTCACCAGAAAAATTGTACTTTGAAGCAGCAAAAGCTGGATGACAACTTCAACAAACTGAAGATAAAACCAATGATAGTAACTACGTTCATACAAAGTTCCTGAGCTACATCCTCAAAATGGGTTTAGAAGTGGAAGCCAGACATTGAAAGCTGAGAAAAAACAAAGTATTCCCACTTCTTAAGATGATCAGTATCCTTGCTTCTCAATGCCACCTCCAAACATGTAGTCCATGTTTTAAACACTTCTCCAATTAGTCAAGTAGCACAACAGGAAAATTCTATTAATAAATTATGTTAATACTGAAGTTAAGGGCTGACCATTAATATTATAGATTACTATGAACTGGTATTGTGCATCTGAAGACGAGCAAACAAAATTCTGGCTGTGTGCCAATTAGTTTAAGACCTCTTTCTGGTATCACTCAGAACACCAAACATTCAAGTTGTTTGTTTAGAAGGCACAGAAACTGAAACATTTCAGATGCAGAGGGGAGATCCATTCATTTGTTCTCCAAACAAGAAAGAAATCTTGCAACAAACAGATAGAGAAATATGTTTATTTCATAAGATGAAATATGCCACCAAATATTTCTTTCTTCATGCAACAGAAAAAAAGAATTTAACTCATGCCTAAAAGTTCAAAAGATAACATTTCACATAAAAAGCATATTTTAAACAAAAACACAGCAGCCATGTGAAAACACACAGTTTATAGAAACATATTTCCACTGTATACTGTAAAGTTTAGTATTATTTCATATTCAAAATTTTTGTTTAAGGGTGGTTCAATCCATTTGCCATGAAGCTATGTACCCTAACCAAGAGGTAGTTATGATCCAGCCACGCACTCTTTGTATTCCATGACACATCATTTCTGCAAGTCGACCATTCTTCTTAGTTGCACGAAACTAAAGGGAGTGTTTTCTCTTTTGTAAGTCTGGTAATGGCTTAGTGATATTTTTCCTCTCCACTTGAAAAACTAGCCGTCTACTTTTCCCATTAAAGATGCACATACTAACGGGGCTCCAAAGGAAGCTATTGGAAGACAGTAACATTTCCTAGAGAAAAGTGGAGTTCTAGCAAGTGATTTTGCTTTTTCTTAAATGAGTCAACTTAAGATCAAGTTGTTTTCCAGTTAGGTCAAATAAACCTTCACATGCTATTTCCATCTTTCAGTGCCTGAACCACTGCCTATAGCTACAAGTTCTTTCCTATTAAAAGTAAATAATCTAAGTTTACATAATGAACATCAAACACGCAGTACAGCTAAAGCAACATACATCTTGATTATGCTAACATCGGTATTAAGTCATCTGACAAAAACAGGAAGTAAAAAACACTTTGGACACATTAAATTGCTCTTCCTCCAGAGTATTGCCATCCTCAGCTGCCCTACAAGAATAGTTGCTGGCATAAGTGGACAAAGCCACCATGTCAGGAAACTGAAAACAGCTAACCATGAAATGATGATGAAAGACAGTGCCTAAGAAGGGTGGTCTTGGGAGAGCCATAACTACCACTGTTAAAATAAAAAGCCCTTAACCCTGTGCTTGTCACCTTCCCTCCAATTTCCCGCCTTCCTCTCCTTCCACAAAGGAGAGTAAAACATGAAAAGCAGCCTCCTCAGAAGCGTCTCACTGAACGAGAAAGGGAGGAGGGAGAAGAGCCACAGGACTGGAGAAAAAAAAAGAGGGAAGAGAAGCACCTCCTAGCCCACAGTCATCAAGAAATCGAGACCAAGGGTTTAACACTTGCCTCAGTAGCTCCGTTCTCCCCAGGCGCCAGGCCGGGCCAGGCCGCCCTCCTTCTCTCTCTCCTTCCCATCCTCCCTCCCTCTCTCTCTCTCTAGCTCGACAAGCCGAGGAGCCTTGCCATCCTCCCCTCAGCAAGCGCACACCCGAGGGCGGCCTCCTCCTGCCGCGGCCGAGCCGGCCGCCGCCTCCCCCAACCCGGCCGCCCTCGAGGAAGGCCCCACCCGGCACCCGAGGGCGGGAAAAGGCCCGGCGGCGGCGGCCGCCCCTGCCTCACCTTTTCGCAGCTCCCTCTCCCACACGCTGACGATGAGCGCCGAGTGCTTGCGGTGGTGGATGAGCCACAGGCTCAGGGTCTGCACGCTCTGCTGTGAGTTGCTCAGCTCCGACAGCTTCCGCTCCAGCGCCGCCTCCGAGAACGCCGACATAGCCGGGCCGCGCTCGGCCCCGCCGCCACCGCCCCCACCGTCCCGACCCGGCCGCGCTCAGTCCCCGCCTCTCCGCCCCAGCGGGGGAGGAGCCGCACCAGTCCCGTCCCTTCCCGCCTCGCCGGCCGCCACTTCCGCGCGCCGCGGCAACCCGGCGATAACAAAATGGCGACGACCGAGCCTCCCGGAGAGCAGCCCGGCCCCGCCCCTCTTCTCCTCTTCCCTCACTTCCGGCAGAGGGGCGGGGCGGGGCGGGGCGGGGCGGGGCGGGGCGGGGCGGGGCGGGGCGGGGCGGGGCGGGGCGGGGCGGGGCGGGGCGGGGCGGGGCGGGGCGGGGCGGGTGCTGACAGGGGTTGTGCACCTCGGGCGCGCGCCGCCCTGGCTTCTCTCCCAGCAGCCTCTGCGCCGGGTGGCTGGGTCTGTGTGGCCGCGCGCCGGCCGTGGTTCGGGGCGGGCGGCTGCAGCGTGCGGCGCGCGGCAGCGCTTAGGGGCCGTTAGGACAAAAGAGCGGAGACATCAGCGCTTTGCCCTGAGAAATAACGTTAAAAACCAGGGACAAATAAGGCCCGCAGGCAACCCAGGCCTACGCGTTCCTTTCACCTAGCAGGTCAAGGAAGTTAGGGTGACACAGGGTCCGCGGTATTTTGTATTTGCAGGTGGATACATACTCCACGAATGTGTCCGGCCTCATTTCTAAAAACTGTCCCTTTTTAAAATTTCTGGCATTGACAGTATCATGCCAGAATTCCGCTGTTAAATGACAAGACTATGTGCTAAAGTGTTTCCTCTTGGTTCTTTCAAGTCTGTTCCCTTAAAGCTTTATAGAATCCTTGCTATTTCTGCTGGTCTGGAAGTAGTGAATAAAAATGTTTCTCTGCTTGCCTTTGCCTTCTTTTGCAGATTTTGTATTGTATCATCTTCAGTCACTTTTCAAGCTGAAGGATCCGAGGCAGTTCTTGCCCAGAAGGTGCTCTGTGCTTCTGAACATAAGCAGCATTTCTCATCTCAGTGTGAGCATTTCTGGCCTTCCTGCTGCTCTTCTAAAAAACCCCTGATGTCACTTCCTATTTTAAACGTTACCAACTAACTGACATTCACAGAGAGCTGTCCACCTCAACTCCTACAGGTCTATCCTGAATCCTCTTTCTGTAGCTAATAATTACGACCGCAGTTAATGTCTTTCTTAGGTAGTATTTTTATTATTTCTGTAAAATCATGTGTCTATTTATTAGAAAAATTTTGTGGTGGTTTCACTTGGCTAGCAGCCAAACACAGCCATTCGCTCACCCCGCCCCACCCAGGTGACAGGGGAGAGAATTGGGGGCAAAGGAGACTCATAGGTTGAGATAAGCACAATTTAATAATTGAAATAAAATAAAATTTAAAATAATATTTATCTTAAAATAGTAATGATGATGATGATGATAACAACAATATAGGAAAAGGAGTGATACACAGTGCAATTGCTTACCACTTGCTGGCCAAGCCTGGCCTGTTCCCAGATAATAATCCTGGAGGAGTGACAATCCCAAACCAAAACCACAGTCCCAGAAGAATGAGAGGCCGAGCAAAAGTCAGAGAGAGCCAGAAGAGCTCATTAATATACTGAACATGATTTTATATGATATAGAATATCCCTTTGGCATATCCAAATGCCAATTTATCTTATTAATTTAAATATTCCTCACCCCCTTAGATCTTGCGCTTGTAGACTAACACGAAATCCTTCACTTCCAGTGACAAAAATTAAAACACTGGTATGTTATCAGCACTTCTATTATAACAAATCCCAGGCTGAAAGCAAAGCACAGCACTATTCTAGCTACTAAAAAGAAACCCAGCTCTGTCCCTGCTAAAAAAACAGGACAAATATGGATATACCTTACTCTTGAGGCATCCTGTCAGGGTTAAGTATCAATCCTTAAAACAGAGTATTCCTATAACCTCTCACACATCCAATTTGTCCTCAACAAACAGCAGAAAGCTAGCTATGAAAAAAACCCTGTAGATTATTTTTAATACAAAGTTTTCTCCCTGTTTCATGTCTAACATTCTGAGAAGATGTCCCAGAGTACTGTTTTTAGTTGATTTTCCTAATATTGGTTCTTAGTGAAATCTTCCCTTTCAACATAAAACACTGGTGAGGGTGAGGTGGGAGTTTTAGGTGGTTTTAATGTGAATTTTATTTACAAAATCATCTGTAGCATGAATGATTTTTGAGAAACTAGAAAAGATTTCGCAAAAATGCTTTTGACAGAGAAATTTAAGTGACAAGCTGCACAGATCCCTACAGAGTCTCTTTTTCTGTGAATTCATTGCATTTTGGTCATAATGAATTAAACAAGCTGTAATATATTGCTATTTTTGCTATGTACAGCAGAGGACACTCTGGCATTAAGTAGAACTGACCAGTGAAGTAAAATTAGAGCTAACACAGATGCAAGCATCAGAAAAATGAAATATTAGTGGTAATCTAGTAACTAACATTGAAATACCATTTCAAGGAGGCATATATTCTGATGTTAGCAGTAGAAACCTGTGGGCAACTTTGGAAAAAGAAACATTTCTCTCACATACAGGACTAGATTAAAAAGTATCTAGCAACAAACAGTGAAATTTAGATGTTAAAGCAAAAAAGATAAGGAAAAAGAGCAGGAAACTGGTAGAGAATTTTAGTAATGACTGTAGAAATATTTATTACTGCTTCTTCTGTATCTTTCATCCCAGATTATCAGAACATTTTACAAACAAGAATAAATCCTCAGAGATAGGTACTTGTTCTGTAAATAAATACATTTAAATACTGAGTGATGATATAGTGTATAGTATAATATACAGCAAAATTGAGATTTTACTTTCCCCATAAATCTTTATAGCACATTTTAAATTTGTAATCGTAAATGTTTACATCAGTAATCTAATTTTAAAACTATGCTTATCTAGTCAGTGAATGTAAATTTACCATGAAACTTACTCAAAGTAAAGTGACTCTCAGACAGGAAGTATGCACAATGAAGAGTTCATTTGCTGTGGAGCTTTGAAAACCTCAGCTTTCATTCAGAAACATTTCATACATTATTCACCTGCCTATAAAAAATTCACCCATGTCCACAGGGGCAGAGTTGCCAACAGATGGCAAGTTTTCTTTTCACCCATTTCTGTGTTCAAGCCGTAATGACATCTTTCCTCTGATTTCCTAAGAACAAAGTTCTGCACCACTTCCCTTCTGTCTGAACGCCGTGGGGTATTGGTAGTCCGCTGTGTTCTCCTGCTCCTGGATAAAGGAGCCCCATGCAAGTATAAGACAATGATTGTGACTAAGTTACTCAGCTGCTGTTTTTGCAGAACATGGGACTGGGAAGCTCTAGGTAGTTCAAAGTTGTAATCACATTTCAGACTGCAGTCACCAGGAGGCTGTACAGCATCCTGACACTTCATGTGCTGGTTGCAGATTTTTGTTTTCACATAAAAACCTTTCATAAGAGGGGAATTTAACCCTAGTAACAACTGGAAGTTTTAATTTATTTTACCTTTAGGGTATCCAAGGAAGTGTTAAAAAACTATAAGGGCTGATGTGTGTTTAAGATAGCAATGCTTATGGTGCAATGTGGTAAAGGTAAATAAAAAAAAACCCACATCAAAACACATCAGTCCACATATGTGCTTTTTTTTTTGCTCTCTTCCACCACTCCAAATATCTGAGCATTTCTATTATCTACTCTCAATTCAAAGAGAAGGCTTGCTTCTGCTGAGTTGCTGGGGCACACAACATCTTGACTCTAGTATAGGGCTCTCTGAAAAGCTACTGTTCCAAGCCACAAACCTGTATGTGTGCTCTTTCTCTACCTGAACCACTCCAGCTGATTATCAGAACATTGAACTCTGTTTCTTGGACTGCCCTTCAGTAAATCTAGCTGGGCTTAGCTCCTGGTACTCATAGAGGCATGATCAAAATGAAACTGCCACAAGACAGCAGCATGATTTTTTTATCACGAAACATTTTAAATGTAAGATAACAAAAGCTAATACGGGTTTAGGTATTTTCTCTGAAACTGGCAAGAAAAGGTAAATTTTAAAATAATATCAGCATTAAGATAGATAAGGCAGGTTGTCTGTACTGAGTTGCTATCTCTCGTCTTTCAGATAGGGCCAAAAGGATGGCAAAGGTGGCAGTTGTGTTGGTTAACAGAGTGCCCAGAGAGGCAAAGCGGGCAAAGCCCCAGTGAAAGTGGCCACTGTCTGTACTCCAGTACCCTGTAGTTCAGTGTGAATTGGCTGCTAATGCTCTACAGAACAGCACTCTACCTCCCAAATCCAAGAAGTATAGAGTTAAAAATAGACATCACCTGACTACTTTGCTGTTCACCAAGCCTACATATATCATTGCATGATTTGTTGATTTGAACATATCTTTAATTTAATGTCTTTCAATTTTGTTTCCTCCAGGGCACTCCAGTCTGGTACTCCCTCAAAACAGCTGTCACCTTTAGGAGTTGTTTTCTCTTGAAGCCCACTGGATAATTTATTTATCCTTAGTAATATTCTATGCTTAACTGGAATTGTTTAGAACTCCTTATTTTACACCACTGCATAGAGCACTATAACAATCTATGTATATACTTTTGAGGTGAAACCACCTCTTGCATCAGAACAGACCAGTTCTTTCTCTGTATGAGGCTGTCCTTTTGACATTTTTCATCTCTGTTTTGTAGCTCTTTCTCAAATAGTCCCACCCAGGAGATGCAATAATATTAAAGGAAAAATGAGTTTTCTCTAACCTTGTATCCTGTCTGAGACTTTGTGTTAGTCAGCATACCAATTGCTACCTGGATCTCAAAAGTACAACACTAGCATATCAGTTCTTTTTTCATTGTTCCAAGTGTCAGTCCATCCAGTATAACAGTTTCTGAAGTTTTATACTTAAAAATATTTTTCCATCTCTCACAATATGCTCGTGCATCTCACAACCCAATTCTGTGTAAATGATCCTACTTGCATATCCCTATAAGGGCATGAAAAGTGGCAAAATGCAAAAAGAAGACACTGAAATATAGCTGTAAAATGATTCCTGACTGAGAGATGGTAATTCATCTAGGTAATCTCTTCAGAAACATTGAACTCCAATTGTTACCTGTGTAACAAGAGGACATATCCCTGTCAGAAATTATAAATAAATAAATATAATATATTTGAATCAGTGTGAGTCCTGCATGCACAGAACAAAAGAAAGCTTAAATAGAAGGAGGAAGCTCACTGAAGTAGCTTACAGGAGCTGCCTACTGGAGCCAAAAACTTCGGGGTGAATAATCATTCTTTAACATGAGCTCCTGCCACTAAGCACGTCACCTTTTAATGTAATTCATTAAAGGCAGAAATTATTTGCTACTTAGGATATTAACAAAAACCACTTACTGAGATACATATATAAGATCCAGCAAAGCATTCCAATATTTTATGGAGAAAGATAGATTGCACGCTAAAAAAAAAAAAATCTCTAGCATTTCTGTGACTTCTTTGGCCCTCTGTGGAGGTCCAAAGATGTTTGTAGAAAACCTTCCTTTTTGCGTAAGTCAGGCATTCAGCCAGATAGCTGTGTACATCCGGCTTCTTCATTATTACGCTATTAAGTGAAGTCATACTATGTAAACATACACTGTGATTAATATATGGATGCAATCAAGTCCCAGTTTTCCTTAGTAGAGAGTGCTGTAACTATACAAGGAAGCACTCCAGGGTCTGTATTAACTCAGGTGTGCAGAAAGGCATGAAGCATTAGGCTGAGTAGTTTTAAACATCTGAGCAATATATTAATGGATTATTAATATGTGCCCTAGAGTATATGTAGCTCTTGGTCACAGCATACAGGTAATAAAGCACATTCTTAACAATAAATAATGTTATCCTGCAAGGAAAAGGAAAATTCTGCAATGTATTGATATACAGTTTGAAGAAGCTTCTTGAAATTTCTGAAAATGCAAATTTAAATTTGACTTTAAATCAAAGGAAGTGAGCTGATTCAGCTTTGTGATCCAGTAGGGGACATGATATCCCAGAAACCATTCAACTGTAGGAAGTGGACACTCTTTTTGTTACTATATAGTCAGCTCATGGTTTTCGAGACGGTGGCTGCCAGCATACTGTCTTGTACTACCACAAGCATTGCCAGAGTGTTGAGGGAAGTGCTTACTCACCTTTACTCAGCACTCATTAAACCACATCCGGAATAGTGCCTTCAGTTTTGGTCTCCCCTAATATAGGAAAAATATTTATAAGCTTGGGTAAATTCAGCAGAAGGCCACCAAGGTGCTCAGCTGGTTGGAGCCCAGAGCCCAGAAGGAGAGACAGAAGAAACTGGGCTTGTTTAACTTGAAGAAGTGAAGGCTTTGGAGCAACCTAATGGCAGCTTTCCAATACCTACAAGGAGGTTACTGAGAAAATGCAGCCGTTCATGGACGTGCATGATGAGAGGCTGACAAACAATGGT
Organism: Caprimulgus europaeus; assembly: GCA_907165065.1. The sequence goes on from OU015525.1 coordinate 70,364,436, forward strand.
AGTAAACTGAAATGGAAGGTTCCAGCTATATATAACAAAAAGGTTTTTTCACTGCAAGGACAATCAGACAATGGAACAAGTTGCCCAGAAAGGATTTGCAGTCTCCATCCTTGAAGATTTTTAAGACTTGGCTGAATAAAGCCCAGACCACCCTATTCTGACCTCATATGGGACCCTGCTTTGAGCAGGAGGATGGTGGAGTAGTACTCTAGACTATGTCTGTATACCATACTATTCACATTTGCTGAGCAAGATACTTGCACAACTTGGTTTGCACTTGTAAAAGTTCAAGTACAAATCCACACTGTAGGACAGCTTGCTTGGCTTGTATCCATATAGCATAATAGGTTGTCCAGCTACATAATGTTATTATCCTGTCATGTAGAGCACCTCACATTAACTTGCATGTCAGGCTGATCCTTCAGTACAGGGGGTATTTGTTGTTTTCTGGAGTGTGCTTACCCCCAAACTTCTACTCATCAATGAGCAAGCACAGTGGAATGGAAAATTTTGCTATTAGAATTGTTACTACACAGCCATCAGTCATCTTCTACATGCTAGGCACCAGTTATATTGTTAAAAACATCAATTACTTCAGTAGCCACAGTTTCCCCAAATGTATGGCGGGGTGGTCCATAAATAAAACCTATGTATTTTTTATGCATACTAGCTCTTCTCTCTTCCTGACGCTGAAAGCACACCTGAGAACTGCCAGACTGCTAGGTGGCTGTTCCCAAGGGATGTTTATTTGTTCACCCCAAAACTCTATTTTTCAACCTGCTTTTTGAGGAAAGACCAAAAAATGAGGAGAGGGTATGTAGAAAGGAAGAATGTGCAGGCAGTAGGGATTCTTATTTTGCTCTTGCAACATCTTCAGGAACATGACTCAAGCACAGTAATTTTGCCAGTAGTGGCTAGTGACTTGGTCCTCTGCTGTACTTGTTTTCTCTGCCATCGTTTTGTCAGATCTGATCCAAAACATAGTCCGAGTTGGTGATGGATAAGCAGTTGCATGTGGGATTCAACTGTGAATGCAATGGAAAGTCCACATTCCTTCAGACATCTGCGGTTTATAAAGAGGTGACCAGACATACTGTCATTGTCTGGTAGCTGCCATATGCTTTATGCCTAAGTGACTCTCTTACCCTGTCACATCTGGCCACAGCTGCTGCCCAGTTAGAGTAAAAGCCCCTCATTTCTATGGAAGTTGGATTCCTATTTCTCTTGGGAAACGGTGAGCAGGGGACAGGAAAGTTTGGAAGCGAGATAAGCATGCTGTAGCTGGGAATGCTGTAGGAGTGCTGTGAGACTGTGGCTGCCCACAGGCATTGTCATCTGACATTTCCCCTCTTCTGGGTGTCAGAACCTGTACCCCATGCTACAGGTTTGGGGAGGAGCGGCTGGAAAGCTGCCCAGCAGAAAAGGACCTGCGGGTGTTGGTTGACAGCCAGCTGAACATGAGCCAGCAGTGTGCCCAGGTGGCCAGGAAGGCCAATGGCATCCTGGCCTGTATTAGAAACAGTGGCCAGCAGGAGTAGGGAAGTGATTTTGCCCCTCTACTTGGCACTGGTGAAGCTGTACCTCGAGTGCTGGGTTCAGTTTTGGGCCCCTCACTACAAGAAGGACATTGAGTTGCTGGAGCCTGTGCAAAGAAGGGCAACAAAGCTGGTGAAGGTCCGGGAGAACAAGTCTTATGAGGAGCAGCTGAGGGAACTGGGATTGTTTAGTCTGGAGAAGAGGAGGCTGAGGGGGACCTTATTGCTCTCTACAACTACCTGAAAGGAAGGTGTAGTGAGGTGGGTGTTGGTCTCTTCTCCCAAATAACAAGGGATAGGACAAAAGGGAATGGCCTTAAGTTGTGCCAGGAGAGGTTGAGGTTGGATATTAGGAAAAAATTCTTCACTGAAGATCTTGTAAGCACTGAAACAGGCTGCCCAGGGAAGTGGTGGGGTCACCATCCCTGGAAGTATTTAAAGGATGTGTAGACGTGGTGCTTGGGGACATGGTTTAGTGGTGAACTTGACAATGCTAGGTTTACAGTTGGACTAGATGATTGTAACGGTCTTTTCTGACCAAACTATTCTATGATTCTATACCTGTGACCTTCTGTCCCCAACAAACAAAACTTCCAAACCAACATGCTTGGCAGAGATTTGTTCTTATTCCAAAAAAGGAGAGTCCAACCTTTTCCTGAACAGTCCTCTGGGGCCCAGAGTGGCCATTTGCTTTGCTTTTGTTTTAAATTGAATTTGGGCCAGTGTGAGGGAAAGGAGGCTCACAGCCTTCCCAGTACTCTAGTGTCTTTGGAGTACTGTAAGCAGAGCAGCTCAAGCCAGACCTAGCTCAACTGCATCTCTATTGCCTGCGAGAGTAGGACGTGCACGCGAGTAAGCTGCTTCCACTTCAAGTCCAAGATTTCCCACCTGAGGAGCCAGATGGTAGCGCCGGAAAGGTTGTCTCAGTGCATATCAATATGCATGGTGTGGACAATCAAGGAATCAGTCCTTAATGAGAGATGAAGGATTTAGCCTGACAGCACAGACAGAGACATGGAAATGTCTCTAATGTGCTACAACATCAGTACCTTCTACTGAGAGGCCACATCTGCAAGCCCTGTGTTCTTTATTGAAGCAGAGATTTAATGCACATATTTTTATTATCAGGGCTTATTAGTTTGGGATTATGCTATCCAGAACCTTCAAATTACCAAACCTGTAGCATTGTAAATGCAATAGAAGGCATTTTTCTAAGTTGTAGTGCTAATGCATTTTTCTAAGTTGCAGTGCTAATGTAGCTACCAGTATTTTTCTTGGAAACTAGGTGTCACTAGTGGTTTAGAAATAGCAGATGCAATTTCATTCCTGTCTGTCCTTTTTCCTGCAACTTATTTACAGCGTCTCAGCCTCTGTGCGCCTTCAAAAAAGTGTGGAGCTTCCTTCTCTGTAACTGAAGACTAACATTAGATCCTTCTGTAACCTTCTTTTAATCAAGTCAAATAAACACAGGTCCCTTGTCTCTGTATGTCACCTTAACCATCCAGGTGTCCCTCTGTGAGACTTTCACAGTTTTTTGCTTTTCTCTGTGTACTGAGGAACTCAAAGCCAGACACAGTTGTCCAGGCATGGTCTCACAAGTGCCGAGCAGAGGCCATGAATCCCTTCCCTTGACCTGGCCATGGTGTGATAATACTGCCCAGTACGGGATGATCCTCCATCATCACATGAGCTCACTACTCATGCCTGTTCCACTTTCTGATCCTAGGACCTGAGAGTCCTTTCCTGCAGAGCATCTCCTCAGCCAGCCTAGCCCCAGCCCTAGTACTCTGCACTTTTTTCTCTAGAGCCTAATGATATTTCTGGCAGCCTGTTGAGGCCCACCCAAATGGCTGACCCGCCCTCCGGTGAATTGACTGCCTTCTCTTATCTCCCCATCTGCCCATCAATGTGCTGTCAGCTGCAAACTTGCTATCTCCTTGCCTAGGCCATTAGTAGGCATTAACCAGTACCGATCGTGGTATTGGCCTCAGGTCCCTCCTGTGGGACACACCAAGTGACTTCCCGTCAGTTAGACTTTGTACCATTGATCACAGACTTTGGAGCCTGGTGATCCAGCCATTATTCACCACCTAGTAGTCTGCTTTATGTCTCACTGAGTTCCTAGAAAGATACTGCTCCATAAACTCCTAGAACTTCCTAGAAAGATACTGCTCCTGGAGACTGAGGTTAAGCTGACTAGCAGGTAGCCCCCCATTTTCCCCATTCTTGCTCATCTTGAAGGGATCTTAAGCTTTATCCTCTCATGGCAATCACAGCCAAGATTGTAGTTAAATGTCACATCTTCTACCAGTATTTCCTTATCCATGAGCAAGGAACCCAGCAGAGGCACCTCCAGAGCTTGACTCATCCACCATATGTATTAGAGAGTTGTATGTAAACTCCAGAAATTTCCTGGATCTGGCACTCTGCTGTCTTGCCGTTTCAGTACTCCCCAATGACTGCAAGCCTATTTTTTTGAAATCTGAAGCTGGTTATGTGCCCTGAGGACAACCACAAACCATAGACAATTGTCCCAAGTTGACATCTCCTGTACCTGTATGGTAAGCACCTCATTTTACTGTGTAACACCTCTCAGGATTCAACGTATGTCTGCCAAATGCCCTTATTCTGATGTGTCTTTGTTTGCTATCTGCCATCATGGCATTTACTCCTTACCATTCTTCACCTGTCAGCTGTACACTGGCATAGCTTCAAGACTCAAAAGAGCCTGCTAAAAATTCACAGAATTTCAGGGGTTGGTAGGGACCTTAGGAGATCATCTAGCCCAACCCCCCTGCCAAAGCAGGTTCCCTACCCCAGGTTGCACAGGAAACTGTCTAGGTGGGTTTTGAACATCTCCAGAAATGGAGACTCTACAACCTCTCTGGGCAGCTATCTCTGATCAGTTCTTCCTCAACCAAGGAGCAGTCTTCCTCTCTCCAGACACTCTCTCTTCCCTCTAGCATTTGGGATTCCTGAGGGGCACTTTTAGCCATAAAGACTGAAGCAAAAAAAGACATTCAGTATCTCTGCCTTCTCAGCGTCTCATGTTACCAGGGCACCCATCTCATTCAGCAGTGGGCCCACATTTTCCCCAGTCTTCCTTTGCTATTGATGTACCTAAAAAACCCTATTTTGTTGTCTTTAACCTCCTTTGCCAGATTTAGTTCCAAGTGGGCCTTAGCCTTCCTAGTTGCATCCTTGCAGGCCCTGACCACATTCCTATACTCCTCCCAGGTGTCTAGACCCTTTTTCCACATTTCATAGACCTTCCTCTTCTCTTTGAGTTTTTCCATGAGCTCCTTGCTCATACACATGGGTTTCCTGCCACTCTTGCAGGATTTCTTTTTCTTAAGGATGCACCAGTCTTGGGCTTGGAGGAAATAGTACTTGAACGTTAACTAACTGTCTTGGGCCCCCTTACCTTTCAAAACTCTAGTCCATGGGATACCCCCAAGTAGGTCCTTGAAGAGGTCAAATTTGGCTCTCCTGAAGTCCAGGGTTGCAACCCTACTTATTGGCTTGCATCTTCCACATGAGATCCTGAACTCCACCATCTCATGGTCACTGCAACCCAGGCTGCCCCCAACCTTCACATCCCCAACCAACCCTTCTTTGTTAGTAAGAACAAGGTCCAGAACGCACCTCTCCTTGTCAGCTCTCCCACCACCTACATCAGAAAGTTATCCTCTATGTATTGCAGAAACCCCTTGGACTGTGTGTGCCTGGCCGTGTTGCTTTTCCAATAAATATCAGGGTAATTGAAATCCCCCATGAGAACTGGGATCTTGAGGCTACTCTCAGCTGCCTGTAAAGGCCTCATCCACCTCCTCACCCTGATCAGGTGGCCTATAGTAAACACCCACAGCAGTGTCACCTGTGTTAGCCCGCCCATTAATTTTCACCTATAAGCTCTTCACTCATTCATCATCCATCTCTAGGTGGAGCTGGATACATTCTAGTTGCTCTCCCACATAAAGGGCAACCCCGCCACCCTGCCTTACTGGTCTGTCTTTCCTAAAGAGGACATACCCATCCATGAGTGTTCCAATCATACGAGATGTCCCACCATGTCTCTGTGATCACAGTGAGGTGGCACTGCGACCACACACCGGTCTCTAGTTCTTCCTGTTTATTCCCCATGCTGCGTGCATTTGTATACAAACACTTAGGAGAAGGGAGTAGAGCATCCAGGTATCTCCAGGGGGAGGCAAGAGGACCTCCTGCAGTTGTGCACACCCTTGAGGTGACTGACCTTCTGGCTCCAGTCATGGGAGGCAGCTAAGGAAGACTTCTTACTCTGACAATTGGCCTGTCCCATTCCCAGTCTATTGCAATGGCATGAGCATTGCTACTTCGGACCCCACCCCATTCCTAAGGGTCATCTCCCATTCAGCATGAAAAATACCCAGTCAGTGCTGCCCTCTCTACCCTCAAACTTGGACCTTTTAGAGTGGAAAATTTCCTGGCCTAATATCAGTTTGCTGCTTGGAATGGGAATTACTCAGGCACTGAATTGTGACTTGCCAGTCTATTTTCACCCTAACACGTAGGAATCGGATTAACAGTCAAAAAAGGCTGGAACTTTTATAGGTCCCTGTGGTGTTTAGATGCATAACCAAATGCCTTCAGTCTTAGTATACTTTGAGGATTGATAAACCACTGAAAACTGTATTTGACATCAAGAGGCTATCAAGCCTGTGACAAAATGGGGAAGGTCTGCATCGTAAGTGACATTTTAATCCATTCTCAGCATGGTAAGGCCAGACTGAGGTCTCCAGTCCTCTTTCCTCCTTTTTTTTAACTCCTAAACTCACAATCTGAGTTTCTTGCTTATTGCAAAGGTGATTCTCATCTTTCTTATACTGGTAACAATGAGGGTGTATACCATCAGCGATCTCAGCGGAATGCCACCCACGTATAGCTGTCATACAGCAGGGTTTGGAGTTCACCTCCAGTTTGTACAGTCCGTGCCTCTCTCACTGATATCAATGTGCAGTCAGTCAACAGCATAAGATGTACACCGGATTTAAGATAATGCCCACCAGATATAAGATAAAAGGGAAGTCAACCAACATTGCTGAAGCTTTCCCTACACTTAAGATTATTATTCTGATCTGGATGTGGATAGGCACGTGATGCTGTGAGCACTGCAGTGCAGTGAACGACACATTGAGGCACACTGGGTCTTGCTTTTGCTTTTGCTGATGTCAGAATTTGCCAAGGGACCAGGAACAATCTTTTTAAATGAGTCCTTAATAATTCTAGTGATTTTATTTTCTGTTTTGCAATTGCATTGTGCATAATCTAAGAAATACTTTCCAGAAGTTCAAGTTACATACAACTAAAATTCACTGATTTTTTTTTTTACATTTATCTTTGGTCTTGATTACAAACTACTCTCAGTTTAAAGTATAGCTTTAATATTACAGTATATATATTGTCACAGTAATGTTGACAGCAATGTATTTCTTCCAGTCTGCTGTAAAAAGTTGCACTTATCTCCATATTCTCTGTTTGGACTGTAAAATTAGTGATTAGAGTACTTAAAAACCAGAAGGAGTAGCAGTCAACATGCCACTAATTGCATTGGTGCCACAGAATAGAGTTTAAGCATCAACTTTGAAATTAAAAGTGACATAAAGGTAGCTGCCAGTGAAAGATTTTCTGAAAAAATTGGACTGTGAAACAAATATAAAAGTTGCACAGAAGTCAGAGCTGCTATCATCTTAAAAATGAAAAGAAAGAGAGCAAAATGCAAGCCAGGCAAAACAAGATTATATTTTGCAATTGTTTTCCCAGCTGATAAGAATAAAATCTGCTTTCCTGTTAGGCTTTCAACAGTCTCCAGAATAGATCTTCCAATTTCTACTCTTATTGGTTTAACGAATGCTTTTTACTCTGAGTGTTGTGAATAAGAGGTTCTGATGACACATCTCAGATAAATGCTTTGTGTGCTGCCAGGTGCTACCCAGGTAGAACCTCTGATTGCAGCTCCAAGTTATCATTTGATAAGCTAGATGAGGCCACTGGATTTTATTTGCATTAAGGAGTGCTGGATGGAAAGTTGCTGTTGATAGCAAGACTGGTTGGTATTTCACTTTGTTGTGCAAATACTACTCTGTAGATTGCAAATTTAGCCTTTCTATCAATTATTTACCTTTTTCCATTAATAAGAAAATGGATCTTTCTGGGTTTTAAGTGCTTTTCTATACTGCTAGAGAAAAACAGAACAGAAGACACAGGCCCCACCTGGAGTACTGTATACAGTTCTGGAGCCCCCAACACAAGATAGACATGGACCAGTTAGAACGAGTCCAGAGGAGGCCACGAGGATGATCTGAGGGCTGGAGCACCTCTCCTATGAGGACAGGCTGAGAGAGTTGGGGCTGTTCAGCCTAGAGAAGAGAAGGCTCTGGGGACATCTTATAGCGGCATTCCAGGACCTGAAGGGACCTGAAAGAAGGCTGGGCAGGGACTTGTTACAAGGGCAGGGAGTGATAGAACAAGACGAAATGGCTTTAAGCTGAAAGAGGGCAGGTTTAGATATTAGGAAGAAATTCTTCACTGTGAGGGTGGTGAGACACAGGAACAGATTGTCCAGAGAAGCTGTGGATGCCCCCTCCCTGGAAGTGTTGAAGGCCAGGTTGGATGAGGCTTTGAGCAACCTGGTCTAATGGAAGGTGTCCCTGCTCATGGCAGGGGGGATGATCTTTAAGGTCCTTTCCAACCCTAACTATTCTATGATTCTATGATTAAGAAAGAGCTATCTGATTTATTCTCTCACAAATGAGTATAAGAAACTAACAAGTCTGAGATTAAATCAATCCCAAACTAATTATCTTCACTGGAAAATTCCAGACCCTATCACAGCCCTCCCAAAGCTTAAGCAGATCTTGCAGTGTGCCTGGAAAGTCAATCCTCAATGCTTGTTCAGTTCAAGAGGAAAGCAGGTGCCAAAACAAAGCACCTACCTGAAAGAAGCAGAGAAGTGAGCAGCTCTCTTCTAACTGTAGTGAGAGAGGCCATCTCTGCTGCCTGCAGCTACCTGCATTTACATCTGCACTAGGGTTACAACCTTCCCATTAATAATGTCCTCTGAGATGAGCATTTGGTCACACCTTCTGGTAGAGCTGTACTTTGTTTCTGCCATCCCATTCCAGCTGTAGCCAACCCCACTGACAGAGTGACTGGGTGTCACTTCTGTGATCAGACCTCAGAAATTGTCTTCACTTTTGTGTCTTGGGCAGAGCAATGCAAAATTATGCTTTAAGAAAGGGAAAGACTATTCTGGGGAAAAACTTCCATGGTGAAACCATAGAATAGGGACCCTGAAAGCTGTCTTTGAACAAAATATCCCAGAAGAAAACCAAGAGCTTCCAGATAAACCGCTTCTGAAGCAGCAGGTTGAAAAGCAAGTTTTTTCCTTATTCCTTAACCAGGGCTGCAGTAGCTGAAGATATGTAATTAATAACCATTCAGTTGAAAGTTTAAGTTATTGATTAACTATTCCGCATCTAGATTGTTTTCAGAATATTTTAAAGCTTTTTGTGTTGAACTTCTTCACTGGAATTGCACCTTGTAATGTTGGGAGCTCCCAGAGCTAGGCTAATAAAAGGCAAAAATGGCTCCCAATTGGAGGGCTGCCTGACAGGGCTATTAATTTGTTCTTCCAAAGGGAACCACTCAAATACCTTAAAATTAAATTGACATAGCCATGCTGGCAAAGGTCATGACAGGAAAACAACAAAGCTCATTTTCTGCCATGAACACCATCAACAGATGTGGTGTCATGTGACTGACGAAGAGTCAGCAAAAATGTGAGATTTTTTGATGTTTCTTGTTTTGGGGAAGGGTGAATATAAATGCAAAACTAAGCCTTTTTAATCTTTCTCCCAACCCTGGAACAACAAACCAGACCTTACTTCTACCTAGCACTGCAGCGGGGTTGCTGTGGTTTGGTATCAGAAGAGAAGGTCTGCTGGTTGGGGATCAGGAGAGCACCTCAGGTTCTGTCCAGACACTTCTAGCCTCACCCTTCACACTTGCCTCAGGAGAACACCTTGCTCCTGCCAGAGGCAAATCTTCTCTGGCAGGAAGATGGCCTCCTTAGGCAGGGCACGTGTGAAGTTCACTGTTCTTTCACTTTACTCCTCAGACAGCTCAAGTGGTGCAGTTGGCCACAGCCTGATGTTTAGTCTTTGTTCCAGATGGACCCTTCTCCTCCACTACTTCTCCAGTCATTTTGCTCAAAGTTGTTTCTTACTTTCTGCAGGACAAGCTTCACTGCTTAGTTCACTCTAGTCTGGATAAAAGGTTTACCAGGAATTTTAATATAAAATGATTTTTAGAAGAAGGGCTATGCACCGCATGCCAAGAGAACAATTAAGGCATCATTGTTAGTCTGCAGCTGAGTTTGATGCTGTGAACACGGAGTGCGTTTGCTTTTGCATGTCTGCAGAACATCATTAATCACAGTGTTTCTGGCTCCCGTGGCCCTGTGCTTGTCATGTTCCTCTGTCTCTTCTGAGCAATCTGTTTCCTAATGACTAGCTACAGTGCAAGAAGTTTAAAGGCTGAGAGGCTGAGATCAGGACCTCATCAGGCCACAGACTTTTATCATCTTCTCTGGGAATTCTTTGTTGACTGTGTCTGTCTCTCCTCTCCTTCTTTGTCAACAAGTGATTGAGTTATGATTTAAATACCTCTCTTCTGACTACAGTTAGGAATGGTCCACTAGGATTTTCCCCTGACATCAGTGCCATTATATTTCTTTTCCACTGTGATTTTCGTCAGTTTTCCAAAAAAAAAAAAAAAGAAAAACAACACATCCCTTTTTCTTTGCCTTGTAGCTTCTATCCAGTTGCAAATTTTTGGAAAAAAACTCAAATTGCCAAAAAAAACCCCCAAAACCCAAACTGAACCAAAGCTAAGAAAACAGGGAATAAAATGGTAAAAATTAGAGGGAAGAAAGAGTAAGAGATATTCTTCTCTTTACATTCAGTAGCAAAAATGAAGAAGAAAGAAAAAAAACTCTCCTCAAAAGGCAATTTTAAGAAATATCTTCTATTAGATATTAAAAATGGTGATCTATAAAAATGTATGTTACAAAAATATCTATATCTAGTGTGAAGGAATTTTAGGAACAGCTGTATCTCATAACAAATAGAAAATATATTTTCTTTATTAAAATAGTGTGTGCAAATACCATTTCAGTAACAAAATATTTCCTGTCTGAAGTTATACCTTGTGTTTGATGGATTTTCTTCTTTGAATTTTTCTAATTCCTTTCTAAATCAAATTTTACTTTGATGTCCACAATTATCCTATAACAATAGATTCCAGAGTTAAATTTTACTCTGTATTAAAACTTCCTTTTGCGTGTTTTTAAGTTGCTGATAACTTCAGTTAATTCCCCCTATTTTTTGTGTTGCAAGGAATCATAAATAATCACTTCCTACTCATTTTCTCTCTTTTCACTGCTGCTCACAGACTTCTGTTATCACCACTCTGTCATCACTTTTGGAGGCTGGCAAATTCTGGCCTATATCCATATGGTACAGCAGTTTTTGTCATAAAAAACTAAAATTATACTAAACCTCTGTAGCCTAAATAGCTCCCATTGCATAAACCACCTGGAAGAGTAATTCCAACTCGTTTACACTTGAGATCCTAAGTTATTTAAAATAAGTCACTCCCTTTAACAACTGCAGTTATTTAACCCCTCAGAACATGACCTTTTCTGTTTAAAAAATTAGTAATGCCAACATTATACAAAGGCCTGTACTTCATTCCCAAGCAATAACATCATTTTAGATTCTCTCACTTGCTCCTGTGTTACTACTGCTAATACTCAAGGTTGGTGTGATGTACACTACAAGATAGATCTGCCAGCTTGAAACCTGAAGGCATAGAGTGTACACTGCTGTTATTCCAGACCAGTCAATGTGAGAGGTATATCCTGTCCTTGATCCTAAGACTCTACATATCTGTGTGGATAAAAGTGTGACACAAAGGGCTTTTGCGGGATTACCATCACTAGGGAAACTATCTTATTCTTGGAAAACAAATTTTACATTAGTTCTCTGCTGAAAATACATAAGTTAGTAAAGATGTGTTGAGTAATCATTCTTGTAAATAACCTGAGCTGGGTCATTCTTTAGAAAAGCAACAGGAAAAAATGTCACAGTTTTAAATGAACAAGGGAAAAATCCCCAAATTTTATCACACTTTAAAAATTGTGACTGCTTTAAATTAAATACTGTGTTTTGACTGGGAGAATTAATCCCCTTCCTCTCTCATTCAGAAGACATTCCTCCCTATGATGCTGTAGTCAAAATATTCTATCATTTGCCTATGTGCAATTTCCATTAATTTCAGTGAGACTACATGGAAGTGAAAAAGAACTACCTTTTATGGAGGAGGAGGAAATTTTCTACTATACGCTGTACTTTCAGTGAGCACATCCCATCTTTGTCGAAGGCAGATGTATGCACAGGGTAGTTGCAGAATGTATTCTGCTGAGCCGCACTACTCACATATGAATCTGGTTTAACCAGTATAGAAGATTGACTGCTAGATTCTGCTAAGGTTACTTATGTGAATTGTGCTATTGATTTCATGCCTAGCTATGCAAGGAAAGCTGGATTTAGCCCTGTGTATTTTTAACACATGAAGAAAAACATATTTCTCCGCCCCCTACCTGTTTTATTTCAATGTAAGAAAAAACAACCAAAAATTAATTAATTTCCATGAGCGTGAAAGAGCAGATAGTTTTTAGCTATATTTTGCAGCCAGTGTTTCTTTGACTTTGAAGAATAAGAATAAAAAGAAGAGGAAGAAGAGGAAGAAGAAGAAGTCATTTTCATTCCACATACTGCACTACCTGGTTCTTCCGGCACATTCCTAAGCCATTGGAGAGGGAAAATGTAGGTTGGGTCGCATTTAACAATGCTTTCAGGTAGGACCCCCCCCCCCCCCCCCCATGTGATAATTATCTATGCTTCCTTGTTTTTCCAGTGCAAATCAGGATTGTCTAATCAGTTAGAACTTGGCAGATATGGTCCAGGCCTCCTTTTATCTGAACGGTACTTTTGGGTAATCAGGCAGTGACACAGCTCCACACCAACACTCTGGCTGAATCAGGGTCCCATCACATGCTCCTTACAACAGCTGCAGTTGTGCATGGTGTTAATACTGCTTGTTAGCTATTACATTGAGCCAGGTAAATAGGATGAATCATTGTGTTCCCAAAAAATGCTCTGGCACATCATGCATTGTCACAAAATGTTGTTTAATGGACAGTCAGACAGTTTGAAGTTGTCTGCCAGGTTCACTGGCTCTGACTGATTTCAAAACATCCCATCGATTAGCATTTACAAAGTAATTTGCAGAAGGCATTACTCAAAATAAACAGGAATGTATCAAAATTACTGAGACGTGTAATGCGTTTAATATAGTATACCATTTAAAAATAAACATGCTTTCAACTTATCTGCCTTCCAATAGCTCCAAAGTATTATAATTATTCTTGGATGGTTTAGTGCAGGAATCTGGCCTATGAACCAGGATAGGACATTTTAAACAACTTTTCTCTTTAAAAGAATCTCATTATTTTCATGCCTTGGCATGATTTCTCACACAGTGACTGAGCCAGGTATTTCCAGTATAAAGGTCCAACTGATGAGCTGACAGAATATTATCATGTCTTATTGGAGTCACACATGGCTTGCTGTTAGAGCTCTATATCAACAGGAATCCAAATCCTACAAGTGTTAAAAATATGCTTATTATTTACAAGACAGAAAGAAGCTTAGAGACAAAGTTATTTGCACCAAAAGCCAGACTTGGTTTGTTTTGATTTCTAGACTGTTCTTTTTGCATTTTTCCATGTATTTTTTGTTTTATACATTGTAATCAAAACTGCTTTGCTGTGAATTCCTAACAGGAATAATGATAAATAACTGCTAATGTATTATTATAATTCAGTTATATGAGTTTTCAGTTTGTCCTTATGGGATACTACTGCCTGATGACCCTTCTGAAATGGCAGAACTCCAAAATCCTTTTGGCAATGAAAATGCATGATTAGAGGCATTCCTGCCATCACATATACATGTAGCTTTCTGAAATTTAGCTTGATTTAATCCTGGTGTTCATTCATCTAGAAAAGCCTGGGTGTAACAGATGTAGTCTACACACACTCTCTTTGGACTTTAATGGCAAAGTTAACAGGACCCTTCATTCTTCATTCATTTCTCTGATTGTGGACCAATTCACAGTCATGCATAGTTATATTTTTACATAGCTTTAATACAGTGTGGCTCCCTGATTCCAAGTGCATCTTGGAGTTAAATTCTTTCTCCATTGGAGCACATAATAAAACTTCCACTGATTTCTGTAAGGTTCATGGACTTCACCTGTGTTTATTTTATTAGGCTGGAACTGTGTAATTCAGATCTGGTTCTGGATTTCAAACACTGCAAAATTTGAGGAAATCTAAATCCCAGGTTTGAGAATTGCCCAACTTGCATGAATCTGTACTCATTAAAAAAGGACATTTGGCGACTTAACACACACAATACTATTTTCTCATTAATATCTGGTTGGGCAGTTTTTTTCTTGGACAGGGACTATTCAGCTTACTGCTATATCTACGTGATTTGAAGTAAGCTGGCAAGCTACACAAAAGGTTTCTTACCAGATCCCTGACAATTGCCCCAGCATCCTATTAACTTCTCTGCACATAATAAGGGATAAATCATAGTATGATTCATACAAGTTCCCTAACCATTAAACATTACTGCAGTGGTTGATGTGAGTTTTGTCCAGAATTGAACATTTAGTCCTGACCTGGTTCAAATAAAGGAAAAATAATTTTGCAAAATGTATTGCCATTCTGAAGTTTCTTTGATTCTGAAGGCTTAAGAGTGGAGACTTCAGTTTTTCCACCCACATGTTTGTGACCTTTCAGAAAAGAATATTCAAATAGTTATTTTTTCCTGTTTCTACTTTTTTCCATTGACTGTAAAAGATGAACAAAGTTCAAGGTTTATTTTGGGCTGGTTTTTTTTTTTTCCAACTACTTTTCTTCTTTGCTATTCTACAACTATTCAAACTTGCTCCAATTCTGAAGCAGTTATCAGATCTGCACTCACATATTTTTCCAAAGGTATGGAAGTGCTGAAAAATTCCTGGCACAGCAAAGAAGTGTGTATAAAAATAAAGGAACAGAGGCAAGTGGTAGGCAACAATTTATTTTATGAGGAGGCAAAAAAGAGGGGAAAAAAGAGGGAAAAAAAATCTATTTGATATTCAAGTTAAGTTTATTTCACTGAAAATTTAAAAAAAAAAAAAGGAAAAAATTTGAAGTAATTTTTTCATTTAAAAAAGACTGTATAATGAAAAGTTTGATACCTTTGCTCTTGAGGCTGATGGCGATGACTCAATCTCACTAGAGGGAGCTACCAGAACCCAAACCAAGCTTTACATCAGCTAACTGATCTGTTTCAATATTTAGTGGTTGTACTGGAAATCAGGAAAACTAACATAACTTGGCTACAAATTGACCTCTCTGTATCTTGGATTCACTCATCGAAAGACAAAATCAATAGCACTTACCTGTGTTTAAACCCATTATTGTGCTGAAACAAATCGAGAAAGTTCAAAATTACATTCTTATTATTTTGCCATAAGTATATGTCATTAATAATAACAATTTTCAAGCCATTACTGTTCAAATAGTTTATACATTCTTATCAGATTGCATTAGAAGGATTAGGCAATGCAGTGTTTACATTAGTCATTCCTCACACCTCCCTGTATAACACCTTTCCAGGTGTACCTTGTTCTAACTTTTTCCAGATTCACCTGGATACAGTAAGGAAGTTCAGCACCTCATTCCTGCTTCAGAACATCATCTTGGAGATGAGTCATTTATTATTTAGACAATGGTAGAGATGAATGATTTATGACATTCACTCAGCAGCAGTGAAGTTAGTACAGAGTAATGTGTGGGTTGTTGTACCAGCTGAGTAAACCTATTAACTGCCTAGGATAACTGTGTAATACTCCAAGCATTGTATTGCTTAATGATACCTTTATAATTGAAGCTGTCCCAGATGTCAGTGTCTTAAAAATTGTGCGCAAGTATCAGATTTAAGAGATTTTGTGTTTTTATGCAAGGATAAAAGAAAACAACGGGTGAATGTACTGGCTTAAGGTCTTACTTTAGCAAGATACTCAAGCATATGCCCAGCATGTACAAATAGCTCTGTCAAAATCAATGGGATTTAAGAATCACTGCAGAGTTGCTCTTACCCATGGAAGAACATGGATGTATCTCGCAATAACATTATCAGAATTCAGAAAGGAGGAGGGATGGAACAAGTAATATCAAAGTATAAGCCTACTGTAACAGTATCCATTACTTGCGATGAAGTATATCAATGAATGATAAGTAAGCTCTATTGCTTAGTAAACAGCAAGTAAGCAGTTTTCGAGCACATACAAATCTGAATCAGATGATTTATTGTCTCAGATGCCCTCCAGAATATAATGTGAGATGTTAATTTGTTTCTGTTGCACACTAATGATAATCTTGCACTACAGACATGAATGCTATGTGACGGAATATTGATGTGTCTTGCTTAGGCTGTTTCAGAGCCCATAAAGGAAGGAAGACAATTGGAGATTATTAAGGCTGTTGGTTAAGTTCTCCTATGCCCATCCTTCATAATTAGGCTCATCTGAAGTTTCTAAAGTCAGAAAGTAAACTTTTTACCCAAATTTTGTAACTAGACTATATAGGGATCATCATGCTTCCCAAAAATTAAATTATCTTTTAATTATCACCTGAATGAGAACAGATCCTAAAATGGCTGTTCCTGAAGTGTTTAAGCAGAGTTCAGTTACATGTCTATTTTTTCAGAAGTGGTCTTGAGTCACAGCATTCAGATTCTTTTCAGCTGAGCCCAGAAGCTGACTTTCTATGTGAAATTGCTGTTGCAAAGCCATGATACCAGCCAAAAAGGGCATTAGAAAGGCTTTCAAACAAACAAGCAAAGCAGCAAAAGGTAAAATCAGATATTAGTCCTAGAGAAATAAAACTCACAATAATATCTGGATTCTGCATCTGCCCAGCATATGTAATTTCTGGCAATGAGTAACTGCTGTTGGAGAAGTAAATAAAGAAGAATGACAAAAGAGACAAGCTGAACACCATGGCTCCAAAAATCAGGCAGGGCAAAGTCAATAATGAAATAACACTAATGGGCAAAGACTGTTACAGTTTCTTTGACTCTTCCTGTATTTTAGAAAAAGATTCAGTCCTGGACATGCTGCAGAGAGGGAAATGCTGACATGTCACAGTTCAAAAGCAAAATCATAGTTTGGTCTATCAGAGCTAATTTAGCATAGATACAGGTGTGTCAAAATAACACAGGTAACAATCTCTCTCACCCTGCTTAGCAAGTTGATGTTTTAGGTTGTTCTTTTCATTCTGCAATACTAAAAAAATTATTTCTAGACTAAAAGGCATATGGAAGCCAGACAGTGCCAGTGAAGTGTTTGTGTTTAACATCAAGGTGCAGTTCTTTGTCATGGGTGGATCATAAACATTCA
This sequence comes from Caprimulgus europaeus, assembly GCA_907165065.1. The sequence goes on from OU015525.1 coordinate 70,381,592, forward strand.
ATTAAAAAAAAATGGAGTAGAGAAAAGCTGTCATTGTGATTTATCTTTTTATAAAATTCTTCTAAGGTTCATCTCAAAGATATTTTTTAAAGTCTGTCTTTTTTCTTTCAAGGCCCAGAAAGACCATTATGGGATACTACAGAACAGTAACATCATATTCTTCTAATGACAGAGGACCATTTTGGCCATTTAATAGAGAGTCCTAGGTTGGGAGAAGGAAGAATTGCTTCATCCCAGCAGAACAGTATCTGCTATCGGGCCCAGTCCTAACTCTGAGACTGCAAGAAGCGTGCTCCAGTCTTTTCCAGGACACTTCCCAAGTGAAGTCCCTTCTGAGAGAAAATAAAATGAAGAGTGAGAATGTTATAGTTCAAGTTATAATGACCTATTTTTTTCCTTTATAGGAATATACTGCAGAAATTAGCTTCAGCTGCTTTCTGGTGTACATCATAAGCCAAACGGCTTTATAATTCCAGGGGAACACAGATACCTTGGAAACTGGTAGTCATACAAAGAGTGATAGTATCTGAAGCATCTGCATCTCAGCTGATAGAAAGCTTTAAGTGTTTACAACAGACATCTCACATGTGAGTCTGTTACACTGGTGGCTTCATATAGGAGAAAGCAGTAATATGGCATTTTCCAAGCAATCTGTTTTGCTAGCAAGTTGGCTACCATATCTCATATAGCATATGGCTATTTTTGAGTTTCTATGGCTTCATAGTAACCGTGGATCATTATGGCTAGTTCTGACCCCAATAGGAAATTACACAATGTCTGTCTCTTTTGTAAATTATTACCATTATTTTTGCCTCTCCACGAGACATGTTTCCTTATGATAGTTAAAGGAGTCCAGTAGGTCAACAGTCTGTACAATGACCTGATCTAAGGAGCAGTGCTAGATATAGATGAGATTTTCTATGAGACAAGTCCCTCTTTTGACCAGCATCATCCATTAGAAGTTGTATTTCACTACCCATGAAGGAAGCCAGAAGGCAATGCTGCTCACATTTGAAGTAAAAAAGATGTGGAGTAGTAGATCTTGCTAAAACTGGACCTACCTTGTTCCTCCTACTTGACTGATGAGGGTCTGTGCCTGTGTGGGTACAGTCACTGCCTCTGCCTGCCTTGGTGTGACTCTTGACTCCCAGCTCATCCTCTGTTATCTCATCGAGCAGGCCTGCAATGACAATCAGCTTCAGCTAACAGTCCAGATCACCAGACAAGTGCGTAGGGATGGGGCAGAGTCAAGGTCAGGCCACAAAGTCAAACCACTGGGTAAGGATCAGGGCTGGAATCAGGGAGGTACAAGAGTGGGCACAGGTGAACCAGCAACGTAGCTCAGACAGAGAGTAAGAGCCTGAGTTCTTGAGTAAGTACCACCTGAAGGAGGGGCAGGCCCCCACTGCAGCTTTTCACAGGACTGATTTAAGGCTGGACATCTCTGTTACCAAAATTGGCCCTGAGCCCAGAGTGCCAAACCCCCAGGTGGGAGGAGATGTGCTCAGGTCCATGACGGTACAACCCCTGAAAGTTTGAATATATCAATTGTTGGAAAGAAAGATGAAAAAAAGGATTCTAACATTCTTAAAATACTTCATTCTTACCTTATTTCAGATCATTTTAGGCTGTCTTTCTGAATACTGGGAATGTCATGTAGACATCTGTTGTAAGTTTGGAAAGAGGGTGCTTTATTTCCATTCAATTTTACCTTAGGTATAGATGTAACAAATCATTCTCATAATAAAGGCTTATAAGACTATGCCAGTGCTCTGGGTGTCTGAGCATTTCACTGCCAAGTGTCTGGTTGCTTTTCAGTTCAATGCACAAGCTGCTACCAACTTGCCTTGGTACTTACCAAAGAGTCTATGTTCTCAAATACATTAAGTAATTAATTGATTAATAAAGTCACTAAGATCTAGGGACAAAGGCCACTTACACTTGAAGCTGTTCTTCTGCTCCAGGGTCTTCACTGAGGCTCTCCCTGTGTATGCCCTGTACCAGGTTGTTGAAGATCAATCAGTGAATTTGGGTGAAGTATCTAATAGTTTCATCTTCTGAAATGAGACATACAGTGCACAGAAAGGATACCAAATGATCATCTATATTCTTCTGTGGCCATGTTTCAGGACCTTCACATCTTTCTAGGATGTCTTAGAGAACATTCTTAGATGCCTGAATGACATAAAAAGAGATGAGAGTAGCTAGACAGGCACTTTGTAATTTTCTCAGCCCTCATTCATCTCACCAAGCAGGCTCAGAAATCCCTGAAAAAAAATCAAACTTCACATAGATTTGCTAGTGACTTCCCTCCGCAGCCCTGTGGCTTTTAAATTTGTTTTTGCCTTTATGCATCATCTTTTCCATGACCAGCAGATACTAATCATAAAAAGTCTGATGTTGTCCTAAGCATGTAAAAACTTTTAGAAACCCAGATCTGTCTTAACTTTCATCATTGAAACCTGTAGAAGTGTTTCTAGCCAACATGTAGTCCACAGCATCCTAGGAACCCTTTTTCTTTATCCCACTACATTCCTACACATCAACTTGTCCTTGCTGGGTCTTTGTGAATCCTAACACCCCAGACACCTGGGAGTACAGCCAGCATAGAACATATTTGGGAATTTGCCACCTATCCAACTGAGAAAGGCTCATTAAGTGCTTAGAAGTTAAGAAGCAGATGAAAAGATAATGTGATGTGTTTTTTTAAACACTTTGATTTTAAACCAATCTGATGGGATTTTTAAGTGATCTGGGGGGAAAGAGGTCTAAACTATGAATTTGGGGCTGATAGAGCAGGATACAGCATTTTCTGTTTTGAATAAAACCAACACTAAAGCAAATCAAAGATTGTTAAGTAGGAAGGAAATGCAGAGTGAAGTTCGAAAACTCTGCTTTAATTCCAACCCTGTGTTTATGCCTTAAAGTAAAGCTATGCTTTATAAATTTTTAAATGATTTATCAAATAATAAGACTTACAATTTAGTGCAACCTGGAATAGTTTATAGAATCTCACAAACAGCAGTTCTGAGTCCTATGGGCAACAGCTGCACTCAGCTGTGAGCAAAAGCTCTTCCATCTGAAAAAGTGACATTTTGAGAATGCATTTCCCATCCCAGGGCCTGCAAAAGAAGGTGTTAAGTCAGGACAGTCTGTTGGAAAATAATAATTTATATGCTTTCTTTAAAAAAAAAAAAAAGCTTTAAAAAAAAAAAAAGAGAAAAAAGCTTTCCAGAATACCCTTGAGAAATTGAGGGGTGGAGAGGAAAGAAGGTGTTAAGTGTGTGGAAATGTTTATGAAACCGCATTTTGATTTCACTCCCTCAGTTGGAATTTCTTTTAGTCTTCATTGCACAGAACAGCAGTAGAAGAGAAGTTAGTCTAAGCTCAGTAGAAGAAGTCAATTAACTCACCATCTATGATCCTTCTGTAGTGAACAGAGAAAGGTGAATGGTCTTCCAGAGCAAGGCAGTGAAGGAGATAATTTTCTGCACTCTGAGAACCTCTCTTTCCTTACTGACTGTAGACACCTAGGAAGTCCCTAGAGTACTATCTTGGGCATCTAAGGTGATTACCTGAAGCAGAGATGTGTGATTATCACCACAGAAAGATCCCTCTCGTTGAGGCTGGGAAAGGTTAATGGGGCTGGGTCTTTTTGTGCTACACCATGTGGCTTTTTCCTTGCTATGTTTCCAAGAACTGCTGTTTGCCCTCTGGAAGATAGTGCTACATTTTTCTCTTTTTTGGATTGATTGGTTGACATAATCTTACTTAAGATGGGTTGGCCCATCTTAAGCCAGAGGATGAACCCTGCTTTCTGTAACCAGTAAGTGGCTCCAAGGAGAAGTCTGTCCCCATTTTCCTCATACAATGCAAAGGAGCTTTACTCCACTGAACTCAGCTCTTATCCTAATTCTTATCTGCAAACTCTGAAACATCAAAAAAGCAGGAGCTTGAGGTGTTTTATGGTTTATGATTGCAGCTGGAATTTGGGAATCACTTTTCATCTCATTCTCATTTTGCTCTACCGAGGGCTTCTGATGACTTTGGACCTTTCCAGTGTCCATGCAGCCTTCTGACAACTTTGTAGGGGAGAAAAGAATGCTCTTCATTTTGGAAAGTTGCCCTTGTGTAATCTTGCATCTTTCCAATTTATTGTGGAAAAGGAGAAATGCTGGGAAAGGCTCAGCAGAACATTTGCAGCCTTTGCTGTTTCCTTAAAAAGCCTTGCAGCAAACTTACAGGGAGATTGGGGAATACAGTGTTCTCTCTCTGCCAGCATCTCCTGACCAAACGCCTAAACTCACTGTGCAGGAGTTTTCTGTGCTGCTGTCCCTCTCCAGGAAACTCTCTCAGACTCTTACAGGCCCTTCTAGCAGGTTGAACTCCAGCGTGTGTTCTGTGCTGTGTTGATTACCTTCCAAATACAGAGGCAGCATAACGAAGCCAATCAGCTGTCAGGCTTTAGGGCTTACAATGATTAGGGCCAACAGCACTCTGCATTTTTTACAGAATTCATCCATAGAAAGCTGGAAAGAAACAGGCAAAAAAATCTTGTGTATTCAGTATTTTCATGGCATTTTTGTTGTTGTTGGGGAATGCTTGCACTGATACACGGCAAGCCTTGCAAACCTGGCAAACAAGCCAATATAGAGAGGAGACTGAAGGTAAATCATTCCTGATTTTTATGCCTGCCCCCTTCTTAGTTTGAAATCTTGTTTTGTGGGAGTATTTTTCCTCCAGATAAAAGCCTCATCTGAGATTCAGACGTATTTGGGTTTGAATTCCAGACACTGACTTGGAAAATCTTGCATTGCACATGGAAAAAGTGATACCTGATTCTAATGGTTCGCTGTAGTTTTAGCATGCTCTCATCTAGTGGCAATGCTTTCTTAGCATACTGTGCTAAACAAAGTTCTCTTTAATGAGGGCCTGCAAATGATTTGCAAGCCTTGTGAGGAGAAGGAGTCAGTAGTTTGCTTTACACAGTTGTTATCAGAATTGAATGCTAATGTGCTGCCTATGAAAAACAACTTTTGTACATATGTAGAGGGGTGTGCATGTGTGAGTATAAAGACATGACTTCCTATACTCTGTGGCTATTTCCAAGCACTGCTGCCTATAAGTCAGACTGCACTTTGTATAAAGGTAAGCTATCCACCTTACCACCTCTGTGCTATTTATCACTCATCTACCCATCTCCTGCCTGCTTGCTTGTTGATTTTCCAGTCTGGTTTTGATCAGGCTTGCAGCCAGTTAGCCATCTTCAGTGTGGACAAAAGAGCTTGGAAACTGATGCACTTGCAGAAAATCACTTAGCAAACTTAATGGCCCCTTAGTTTCATTGCCCTGTGTGGCTCTCTCTTTTTCTATATCCTAACCAATTAAACGAAGAGGATTTAAAAATGTTCTTAGAAATTCTTAAAAATATAAGGAATGGAAGTAATTTAAAATGGCATCTGGAAGACAGGAGAAATCATTAAATGAATACAAGCCTAAATTTTCAGTTACTGAGGCCTTTTCTTCTGTAGTGCAATTTTTGGCAAATCAGATTTCTACTGAAAAATGTAAACAAGAATTGTCAGGACTTCACTCTTTGGATGCTATTTTTCAGGAGTAAAACCAGGTTCTGCCAATATATCTCTCACATTGTTATGGAGATTTGAAGTAACATGTTCAGTTTGGAATAGGGTGTTTTATCTTTCCATTGACTATTCCAGTAGATCAAAGGAAAAAAATCTCCCCAAAGGGCTTGGTTTGGTCCCATTTAAAAGGAAAAATCTGTAAACTTTCTTTGTAATTTGTCATTTCGATCAATCTCTTCCTGACAGAAAATAATAGCTATTGGCTCAGGTGTCTAATGCTGAGGCCAAATGAGATTAGGGAAGGCAGTATTAGCTTGCATATCCCAGAACAGTTCATGGTTCATGATAACTGTTGAATAACCAGGGTCAAATCGGTGTTATGCCGCCAATAATTTACTGAAGAGCTCCCACAAAAATCCTGTTACGCCAGGCCTGTGATAAGCCATATGTCTCAGGGGACAGCATTGCTGATGAGAGAAACTAGGGAAACCTGTCTGCACCTGATTTTATACATCAGTCAAATGGGAAAAAAAAAAAGGCAAGCTTATTTATTTATTTTGTAAGTCTCCCACAAGTACTGGGTATGTCTAAACGATTAAATAAGAAGAACTACAGAGTCCTTCTGTTGTTGTGACTCACATCTGATAGCACTCTTGGCTTTACTGGTGACTTTTCTTCCTGTAACCAGTCATTTTGCTATAGGAATTCTGAGCTGTTTTATGTAGTAAATCCAGCTGTATGCACCTTTAGCACCTCTTTGAGTTTCATGTTGTTTGACTATGGAACCAAGTGCCACTTGAGCAAAAACATAAAATTATTTTCATTTTGAAGAGAACAGTTGCTATTTTGCTGTCCTATCTTCAGAATGTCAGATGATCCCTGGAAACATTCAAGGTCAGGCTGGATGTGGCTCTGAGCAACCTGATCTAGTTGAAGATGTCCCTGCTCACTGCAGGGGAGTTGGACTAGATGACCTTTAAAGGTTCCTTCCAACCCAACAACAAAGTTCTGCCAAGGCTATATTACCTATTTTTTGCTCTGCCTGATCTCTTCAATATGGCCTGGAGATTTCTTTGAACATCAATGCTTCATTACATTTCATTTCTAAGCTGATGGTACTGAGTCATTGATTGCTTTTCATAGATTTGAACTATGTTCCAGTTCAAGACACAATTGGAATTTCTTTCTCACACCTACTAAATATTTCTCGCTTACAAATCAACTTCTTCTAGCCTTGGGCTATTAATCTAGGCATGTAAATCCTCTAAATGTGGCTATTACTCTTCTTTTTACCATCCTTATGTAGGCTTTTATCTGGTGATTGCAGGCAGCCAAGAATGTCTGCAGCACATTTAGAAAACCTTTCAAAAACTACCCTCTGATCCTTACTCCCATTGCTCTCCACATGTGAGCCCCTTCACTTTGCTCTTTAAATGGCTTCATAGGTTAGTCCTTCTTAATTTTTCCCCACTACTGTTTGATAAAATGCCTGCTAACATACAGGGAAGTGAACCTGGGCTCTGTATTCAGCAGAAGTATATTCCTTCTTCATTTTCCAGATTAATCCAGCAAGGTGCTAAACTCCTAAAAGCCCTTGTGTTCTGTACCAAGACCCTACAGATAGCACACTGGAGGATCAGCCATTACATCTTACAGCTTTGGTGTCTTTTCAGTCAGTAATTTTTGGACACTGTATTTCACTGAAGACCCAGATTTAAGTCTGGAAGGGAAAATAACAGCTCAGTTAATGTTAATGCAAGTTTTCACTTGAGGGATATCACCACTGGCACGTAATCTTACAGATGCTTCTGCTTTTGTTGTTATTGTGCTAAAGCATCCAAAAGGCAAGATGGGAATTATGGAGAGACTATGCACTGGTGCACTTATATAACTAGTCATAATTGGAGAATAATTTATAATGAAAGTATCTGATCTGCATAAGCTAATTTTTTTGCTGCAGCACACTAGTGATCTGTTCAGTTCAGCATTTGTCAGCTCACCCCCTCTTCCCATCAGAAATGTAGTTTAGTGCTTTATAAAAATAAGAAGTGAAAGAACTCTGTGAAGTAGGACGATGATCCCTTAGGTCTATTTGTGAATATCAAATACAGGCAAGGTTGCTAGTCATATTTTTCAAGATAACAAGGTGCTTTAAGATTCAGAAAGACACTGCAGAATTGTTGGATGCACATAGGCACTTAGCTCCCCAAAATGCAGGTGGATACAGAGATTCAAGCCCATTAAAGAATGTGGGTGCTATGGAATCTGATACAAGAGTACCCTCAAGCAGAACCCATAGTTCAAGCTAGATGCTGGGACTCTTCACACATTGCACAGAGTTGAGAGCTTCAGATCAAGAAAGTAATGAAACTCATCAATAAAAAGGCATTCAGGCAGAAGCAAGCCTCAAGTCCTTCCTTTGATGGGCTGATCTTTTCTACTTTTGATTCATTACACTACAGTCTCTTGAAGACTTCAGAAAACCAGAGAAGAGTAACTCCTTTCTTTCAGAGAATGGTTAATAATTCAGCAGGTGGCCTTCTGGGCACCTGTGAAGTATTCATATAAGAAGCCTGAGAACTGACAGACTTCAACACATAAACACCTACCGAGGATTTTGAGAATCTATCAATCTTTTCAAGTCCTTTAAGGACCTAAACCTAAGTGGTACTGTTTTGAAATTTCTCAAAGCTTTGAAGTTCTTATTAGGTGCTTAAGTACACCTTGGTGTAGCAAAATACTTCTGCAGTTCTGGGCATGGTTAGCATGCAGAAACAAATACTGAGCTGGAGTAGGGATGTGAACCAAAGGCCCTTCTGATCTGAGTAGTTTCATATGCAGTCTAGTTTCCATCAATGTTAATAATGTTAGTATATATGACCTCAAAAATTTGTTCCCACAAACGTAAGTGCTGCTAAAACTCCATCACTTTTATGTTTCCGAATAAATGAATGTAAAAGGAGTGTGAGATTGACCCATGAACCATTTAAAACTTTATACAGTTATTTACATTTAAAATGTGCAGTATTTGTCCAACTGTAAGTTTAGCTTTTAAAGTATCTGAGACCCTGGACTAGTTATTTATTGTTATAGGAAATTTTTATTTATGAGAGTGGCACAGGAAATAGACTTTTGATTCTAAGTCTAGACTTAGCTCAGCAAATAGTCCAGAGACAGTGACTTTCTGACTTATTGCCCGATGTGGAGGAACAGCTTCAGTGACAAAAGGGGTTACCTCAGATGAGAAAGCTGTCCAGCACCACTATGAGATCTATTTTCAGAGGCCATGCATGTACTGTAATATCATGCAAATTTCTCTGAGGGGTCTGCTGCTAGATTTCCTGATTTGGTGGTCACTGTGTGCAGTATAATAATTTGAAAACTCTTGGTGAGTAATGGTGCATTCATCCCACTTTCAGGCTTTTAGCACTCTGAAATCAACAGAATCAAAAAGACACTATTGATCCACAAACAGACAAGGTTGATTGTTTCCCCATTCCTTAAAAGAAATGTGGCAGGATACGATGCTATTAAAAACAACAAAGCAAAACAGAACTGAACATAGAAGACAGAGCATGCAAGTGCTGATGCAGCTTCCTTGTGCAAGAAGACTCTACCCTGACAGTGCCTGTCTGTGGAGGCAGGTAACATAGGAACAGCTCTATCAGGGCAGACCAGAAATCTCTCTTTTCCAGTTCCCCATGCCTGGCAGTGGCCTCCAGTGGGTGCCCAGAGAAAGGAGCACAGGAGCAGGACAACCATGCGATGCTACTCCCCAGCACAACTTCTCCACTTCCACTGATTTACAGCTGACTGCCTCTTTCTTTGTACTTCATAGCCTAAAATGGATCTTCTAACTCAAATTTCTTTGGTTATATTTTTGAACTCATACGGCCTTTGGCAGACAGCATTCGGATTTTGAAAGTCAAAACCAACAAAAGAGCAAGTCATGGCTCTCTAAAGTTCTCTGCCTGTTGTGGAGCAGGAACATGGTGTCTGTGTGGAGCAGCACCCTTCAGTCAGCTACTTGCACGTGTTCCAGTGGAGCTGCATTTTGCTGTACAGCAAATATAATCCCACTGATAATAGTCTTATTGTTCTTACTTACAGCTTGTGGCTTAATTACCAAGTCTGTGGATTCCCAGAAGTCTACCAACCCCTGTTTTTACTTTCTGGTGTCCCTAGGATCTCTCTTAGAAGAAAGCCTGTTAGTCTACCGTACAATTTTCTCAAAGAGACTTCTTACCATTACATCACTGGACCTTTATGTTAGAATTATTAATGTTTCCAAAAGAACCTCGAGTTATGTAGTAATGTATTAATTACTGTTAGCATCAAGTAAAAATATTAATTAAACTTGAAAAATTTACTCTATCTTAAATTGTGTTCGTTCAAAATAACATGATTTTTCAAAGCAAAGTTAATTAAGACTACACAGGAATCTTCCAAGTCAATCTTCAAGCAGGAAGAATGGAAAAAGTCATTAGATTAATTTAAGAGACCTGTATTTTATTTGTGATCTATAACACCAAAAGAATTGAGTTGTTCCTTTAAGTCTTAGTTTTTATATCCATAAATTTTATTTGGAAAGTATTTTGATATGTGAATAAAAAGTCTTATAAAAAGACTGAATACTGTTCTGCTACTTAGCTGGCAAAGGCATATTGTATAACCGTATCAAAATATAGAAATATAAGACTTTCTATGGCAGGCTGAATCACAGCATGAAACTGATTTATTGAGAAGGCCCCTACCAAATACTTTAGACAGAAATAAATTTCAAGTACAGCGGGCAGAAAAACCTGCTCAACGCTCCATTGCTGTTTTCTGAAGTACACAGTATTTTTGTTCTAGTATGTGTCTGGCTATAATACTGAAATCATCCTATTTCTTGAAGCCTCAGTAGTATCTTATGACAGTGATTTCCACAGGCTAATCAGAAATTGTGAGGAAGATGTGGTTTTTGTCAAGGGGCAATGTGTTGTCTTCCTATTAATTGTCTGTCTTTATGTTCTCACGATGACAGAGTGGAAAGCTGGAGGCACCCAATGTACAAAGAGTGTTCATAATTTTCTAAATGGTTTATAACAATTACTTACTAGAGCTCTTTTATCTTCATACTTGTTTGCAAAGAGAAGCCAAAACAAATACCCTGAATAGCATAATATATTCGGTTCTCTTCTATAGCTGAAACCTTGTTGTGTGGTTGAGATCTAAGCTCTGTGTAAGTTGTCTGGACAGCGGCTGGGGCAAAGGGCCTTAAACTTCACATTGTTTACAGGAAAGCACTAAGAGCTGCACTGGAAAGGGTTACTTTTTGACACTAAATAATCTATATACTGTCCTGTTATTAGCAATTGTTTAATGCTTGATTATCCAAGACCTGGAAAGGGGAAAATTATAATTGTTGAGTGGGCCAGTTAGAGGGTGACTGTGCCCTGGTAAGCAAAGGACAGACAGTAAAAATGGAATAAAACAAAAAATGTACTAAACAAATGACTCAAAATCACATCACTTATTGGAAAGCTCCCTTCATTTCAACAGGCACATACACAGGCCAGCTAAAACTTTCAGCGGAGGTAAATCAGCACATCCTTCCATTAATATAAATGACCCAAAGATGATTTAATCTGTCTGAGGATCTGGCCCTGAGCATTCAGCTGCAGGTTAGATCTGGTTTTGTCAGTTTTGTGGCCTAATTTTCCTGCTTGGACAGTTGGAATGACTCCCCTCTAAGCACATAGTGTTGTCTGTGTCATCATTTCGAACCAGCCAGCAAGTTCTGTATGGCACCAAAACTAGTGCTGGAATGAGGTGCACGCCAGAGATCCCAGCTCAGACAAGCAAATGCTTCTGAACTCACGAGCTTATTGTACAGAGTTTGTGCTAAAGAACAAGTCCAGAACACCTGCCAAAAATCATGAGATATTTGCACAGCTAGCAAGAAAAAAAATGGAAAAAAAAAGGGGAGAAAAAAAGAAAAAAACCCCTAGACTAAAATGAAACCCCAAATCTTAAAACTATGCTGAAAACATTAAATAAAATCACACCAGCTCCAGGCAAAGAGTAAGGACTTTTTTGCCTTTAAAGCAACTATTTAAAACACACCAACCCTCTACAATACAGTCTTCTATTATGATCTCTCTCATTTTGAGGGCTGAGGAGCTTGAAGAAAAGCATCAAATCAGACAAGTGCAGATGATTCAGGACTGAATAAGTTGCTTCCAAAGTGAAAGCTCAAGGGTATTTAATGACTGTAAATCCTTTTCTTCTTACACACAGGCCTGGTGAGAACTTATGTGAGAGCAAAACTGTTCTCATCTTGGACTATCTTTTCTCACCTCAAGTACTGTCACTCCAAGCTTATTTAGTTTAAAGCTGCTAGAGGACTGCTGTAACAGTGCTTGTGAGGGCAAGCAGCAGATACTGCGGCACCAGGGTGAAGGCACTGGTAGGGGAAGGCTGGGAGCAGTGCCCTGGGTTGGGTCGTCTCTCCATGTGTCGAGTGAGTGAGTTGCACCAGGACAACCTGGATAAAACAGGCTCACACATTACAGATTTTTGACTTTACAGGTATAGTGACTCTGCAACCCTCAATGGTTTGTGGTCCTGTGAAAAGAGGAGGGGTTTGTGCAGGATATTACAGGCAACAGGCACTTGGTCTTTGGTCATGCAACAGTACCTTCAAACTCCCGCTGGGCATTTTGTAAAGAGTTATAATTCATCAGCCTTACGTTAGGAGGCACTTTGGTATGACAGTAAATTAAGGAAAGCAAGCCTTTCTCCACAAAGGATCCTAGCTAGGCACTGTGAAACCACAAATCACAATGCCTAATACAGTGTTTCTGAGACATTTAAATGTGTTACTCTCTTTGACTAGTCTCTAAGTGCAGTCCCATCCAGCAGTATCAGTGCTGCATGTTAGGGGAGAGAGGAGGAGCTGTGATTATTCCCTGTAGATGTGGACACTCTTCCAGGTGAGAGAACTGAGCAGTGAATAATTAAGGACAATTTGTAGCTCCTCGTGTAGTGTAAAAATTTGCAGTCAGTATTTGCTCACTTCTACACTACCAAATACAGCTTTTTCTAATTCTAAAAGCCCTGTCGAACAACCCACAAGTTGAGAAACCACAACTTTGTGCCCCCTGCTCCCACAAGAGAATTCACAGTCTTGACCTAGGCACTATTCCCCTTCACAACACCATGGGAAAATACACTACCACAGAAAAGAAACATAAGTCAACTCCCAGGAAAGTGAGGATTAGAGCCCTGAAAGAAGCAAGATAAACACTTGTGAAACTCAGAATTGCCAGCATTGTATGGTCTTCTGGTGGCAAGCACCTAAGTCCTTCAGTAACCACGAGTGAGTCATTTCCTCATTTCAAATAACTGTTGGGCTGATACTCTCCTTTCATACAGGAAGACCCAGGACTAACTTTTATCCTTGATGGGACTCAGGACACTCCACTGAGGGCTGTGTACTTGTTCAGTCATAGGCTATGTAGTAGTGTGATGGCTCTTTCTCTTACTAAAGCTGTTACAACATGAATGGAATAATTATAAATTGAAGCTATCACAGACAAAGGTTTAGCAAAGGAGTGATTCTGTAGGCTGGTAGGTAGAGTATGCACCTCATTGGGGTCAATATGGGAACCAAATTGTTTGGTTTCTAAACTTTATTCCTAGGATGACTTATTCACATTTTTCCAAAGGACTAATTAGGTATTTAAAACTACTACTTACAACAAGGATTTGGAATAAGTAGTGCTGTGCATAAAAGAGGAAGGAAAACCCAAGTATTCCACTGCCTTGGCTTTTGTTGTCATTGTATATTATAAAGATGAGTAAGGCAGAACTGAACCAACGAAGCAGGTTGATGGAGTCAGGATGTAGGAATGCTGCAGAAATGAAGGAATAGAAGAATGTTGCAAAAGAGCATCTGTGAAATAAATGAGAGAAAAGGTTGTCATGGTAACACCCCAGATCCCATGAAGGACTATGGTTTATAAATTAGTTATTTTTTAGATCCTGACTGAAGAATTCTGATTTCTGACACAGCCTTAGAAAAGAAGCAAAATGAGAATATGAACAGTGACAGGATTATCCGTAATGGACAAGAGATGTTGAAGAAGGTATAGATAAGCTATGTGAAATTTTTGAGGCAATATATGATGTTCCTAAGGAATGTCTTTAGGCACTAAAGCTCAAAAATCTGGAAAAGCAAGAGAATAGCCACCCTAAGCTGGATGGCTGAGGTAGCAAAAAGTGAAATAGCCAAAAGATGTGAAAGCTCAGTGCCATCGAAAACCTATCACTGGATGTGGAGATAGGTCAATGAACAAAGCACATCTCAAGGCTAGTCATGAATGTAGTATATGCAGCTAGAGTTCATCAAGTAGCACGGAAAAAGCATGAAATCACAAGAAAAAGCAGGCCAGAACACAATCAACAATTAGAAGCAAAAGAATTAAAACTAAGACTTATATGTTTGTTAGAGAAAGGGTGATATGGGTAAGTGCCTTGCTTTTTGGTCATGTATCTATGGCAAGAGGAACTGCCAAAGCTCACCAAAAGAGAAAAATACAGGATGTTGAGGGGTGATACGGTGTTCCAGAAGGTGAAGTTTTACTTGAAACTGACAGGAGTGAAGTGCAAAGTAGCAAAACCAAATGTTTTTTGAAGCAAACCAGGACCAGAGGCAAAGGAAGAAAAGAACACAAAAACGAGCACACTATGCCTGGGAGAAATGAGTGCTAAGCTGTAAAATTTTCCCCAAGGTGCAACAGGCATGGCCAGACAAGAAAAATATTACTTTGCAAGACAGTGGTTACTCAATAGAAATGTCACTGGAACCCTTCAAGCAGAAGAAACAATATAAAGAAGAAGAGATGGTGAACTGTTAAGAGAGGATAGTTCAGAAGTCGTTGCTAATCACCCAAAGCACCTTCACTACAGTCTACAGTTATGGCAATGCAATAGTTTAGGAGCAGGGAGGAGCTGAATTTGTAAATGAAGTTTTATCTAATTAGTCTTGCAGCATGAAAATATGACAATAAGAAAGCAAAATGAGACTTGCAATGTGATAAAATCAGCATGTAATACAATGTGTGTAGCAAACATCAATACGGGCCAGTTTCTGTGCAGTGGCTGGCAGGAATGTTGGAGCAAACTACACAAAGTGGGTTTCCAAGTGCTCATGTCCATCATATTGCCAGAACAGCCAGACAGGAGGAGAGGAGCGTTACCTACTGCCTATGGGTACTGGACTCTTAAGAGTTTCCAACATAGCATCATATATACAAGCACTTGAGTAATCATACCTAGATCACTGGAAGAGGAGTTAATCACAAAAGTACTCGTAAGCAAGCTCAGAGAAAGGAGTTTCCCACAAAAACCAGAGGCACTACTTACTCTCCAAATGTGATCAAAGCTGACCACAGTTGTTATGCGGGGCAATGCAGGCTGACAGCACAGAAAATCCAGACCAACCCATCAGAGCACCCAACCTCCCTCTCCCTGGCATACACAGCATTCATAGCTAACTTTGAAAGAAAGGTGGGAAATCCTCACTATAATGCACATATTCAAGCTTTGGGGAATCAGACAAGCTGTCAGACACTCCTGCAGCTGCCACTGCAGAAAATATTAAAGCTTTTCAGTTGCTAAAACAGCCCAAAAAGTAGGACCCAGAGGAAAGTAATTCCAGTTAATTTGTACAGTTTACCATGAGTGGGAATTCAATCACGTCACATCATCAACATACACAGACGGGCAAAAGGCCAAGGTGAACAGTTACGACTGCTCACGATTCTGTTAATGAGTCCAGTGCAGAAGAAAAAGGTATCAGCAGCCTCTCCAGCATGGAGGAGCATTCCCTCCCAAGGCATTAGCAGCAGTCTGATACAGCACATCATGTTAAAACATATGTATGCCTTGGTGCTTATAGACAAGCATAAGTACACAGCTACAACCAGAAGCCATGCAATTAAAAAAGTAAGATCAAAACCTACTGCAACCAGCAAGTGAAACACAAACCAGGAGTGCTTACACACTTATCTGTCTTGCAACCTTGGAGTGCCAGTGGCAGTGCTGTGTGCCAAGCCTGTGTTCCCATATGCCACATGCCTCCAGCTTGCCATGAGCCTGCTGCCTATTCGTCATAACTGACTACCACCGATTACTTGTGTAATTACCATTAAGTGAATCCAAGCTCACAGACAGGCCATGCTGAATTGAGTGGAAAAGACTTGAGCTGTGTAATGAGAACTACAGAGCATCAGGCATGTTGAAAAGTTATGAGAAAATGAAAGTAGCATCTACTCCCATTTATTTTCATCTAATAACTGTGGAAAAGTTCAGAGAATCTACTCCTGACCCAGAAAAAGGGTAAATATAGGAAATAGCTGTTTTGGACCAAGAATAGAGCTTCCTGTGGAATAGGACTTTTACGGTCTGTTTTTGCTTTGTAGGAAAAAAAAAGCCTGACTCTCTCTGTAACCTTTCCTTCCAATTATTTTAAAATTAGATACCTTAATAACAAATAAGCATGTTTCTATATGGGCCACCGACATTCTGCCTTTGAAGAAGGTCCCCGGTAAATTAGCTCTTTCGCTGGATTGTCTAAAAGATGGCTTATGGAGGGACCAGCCAGTTTCTTCAATCAGAGAATATTGTGTATCTTTTTTCTTGTTGTTCTATCTCCTATCCTTGGTTTATGATAAAGTGTTATCCTCTCTCTTGCTTTCTCTGGAGATGCTGTTCACTCGCCAAGCTCTCGAGCCTGGCAAGCTTTACCTGCTAAAATACCTTGCTTGCTCTCCACACAGATCTTCTCAGGCTCTCTTTGCTTTAGTCAAAATATTTGCAGGAAAGCTGACTAGATGTCACTTCTGGCTCCCTTTTACCTTACATGACCTAAATTAGTACCTAGTTATACTCCTCTTAGTGGTATAATGTGGCGAAGGCAATTTATATGCCATTTTCTAGCATGTTTGGTTTCCATTAGAGAAACTAAGAGATACTAAAAGACCTTCAATTGGAGACATAAATTTTACCAGGGAAAAGACCAAGAATCCTTTAAATCACATACGTTCATGTGCTGTTGCATATGGATACTTTTAAGCTCTTAGAGGGCTAGCCATTTTTTTACAATTCACGTGTTACTATGGCAACAGCAGTATTTATTCTGGTTCCTTTTGACATTCTTGCTTTGATAGCTGAAAGCATATTGAGTGGGTTGTTGGTTTTTTATCCCTCCATACATGAGTTTGCCTTGCTAATAGCAATGAAAATTAAGTATTGAGTCAGATTCTGTTCAGGTTTAAAGAGGTGCAGACTTGTTCTCAGCTGAAGGATTACTTAAAGTGATCACTAGTAAAACTGTGCCTGTCTAAGCTGTAGTGGGAAAGTTCTCCAGTGAAGATGACCCTTAAACCTGCAGGCTTTCTGAAATAAGCAGCATCAGAGAGCTAAAAAGAAAAGGTCTCTAGGTTTTCCAGAAAATAGGCTTATCTCAGTAAAAGCGAAGCTCAGCGCTGCTCTCTGTTCTTTGCAGAGTGGAAAATAGTTTATGAATATCTGATTGAAAATACTGTTTTGGAATCAGGATTAGATATTGTCATTTTCACTGCTTTGTGGATATAGAACTTATGGGTGCTCAGAAATCTAACTAATTTGGGAAACAGACAGATAATACGTGGCAGAACTTGGTGATTAATGCAGAGAATAACTATTTGTCCCCGAAATGAAGGTGAAAACAATTTGGCCATGGTGACTATAACAAGCTGCACTTTCATACTGAGAAATCTTAGCATTCACTTAGGACAAAGAACAGGCTATAGACAAATATTGTAACTTTTACCTGTGTATTTTTTCACTGTTTGTGACAAACAGATGTATGCAGCTATACTACACTTAGAGTTTACCATACAAAAAAAATCTCTAATAATAGAATAGAAAAAAACATTTTAAAACATATCAAAACAATACCTGTGTATGCAAGCTAATGTAATTTCAAGGCCTTTTATTGATAACATGGTAATTCAATGTTTCTGGCAGAACTTTTAGAGTATGGAACACAGTATAGGAAACAGGTGGGACAGTAATTTAATATTTCTAGTGGCATACTTTAATATCAGGAGAGGCCACTGAAAGACTTCAAGGAAGCTTTGGAACAAGAACCATTTACTGAGACCATGTGTAGTATCTCCTGTATTTTGCATCAGAGGATGTTTTTAAAGACCACTATAAAAGAGGAAAAAACACTACTTTCATTGGGAAAGTTATCTGTACAAAGGGAAAAATCCACCATCAGTGCATTATCTAAGCAGCAGCGAGGATGCATTCCAAGATCCGGGATAAGTTTAGGTAGCTGGAATATTTAGCCACAAAGTTCATATTAACCCTTAAGTCTGTCAAGTGGTGCAGTCACCTACCAACTTATTGGAAAGCCATCTCTTTAATTCTAAAATTATATTTAAAATCTTAAGACAAAAAATGGACTGTGAACTGGCTGGTGGGAAGAAGCCAGAGAGTGGTGGTCAATGGGGCAGAGTCTAGTTGGAGACCTGTGTCTAGTGGAGTCCCTCAGGGGTCGGTACTGGGTCCAGTACTATTCAATATATTCATCAATGACCTGGATGAGGGAACAGAGTGCAATGTCAGCAAGTTTGCTGATGACACAAAGCTGGGAGGAGTGGCTGACACAGCAGAGGGCTGTGCTGCTATCCAGAGAGACCTGGACAGGCTGGAGACCTGGGCAGGGAAAAACTTGATGAAATATAATAAGGGCAAGTGTAGGGTGTTGCACCTGGGCAGGAACAACCCCAGGTTCCAGTATAGGTTGGGGAATGATCTCCTAGAGAGCAGTGTAGGGGAAAGGGATCTGGGAGTCCTGGTGGACAGCAGGATGACCATGAGCCAGCACTGTGCCCTTGTGGCCAGGAAGGCCAATGGCATCCTGGGTTGCATTAGAAGGGGTGTGGTTAGTAGGTCAAGAGAGGTTCTTCTTCCCCTCTACTCTGCCCTGGTGAGGCCACATCTGGATATTGTGTCCAGTTCTGGGCCCCACAGTTCAACAAGGACAGGGAGCTGCTTGAGAGAGTCCAGCGAAGAGCCACCAAGATGATTAAGGGAGTGGAGCATCTCCCTTATGAGGAAAGGCTGAGGGAGCTGGGCCTCTTTAGCTTGGAGAAGAGGAGGCTGAGGGGTGACCTCATTAATGTTTATAAATATATGAAGGGTGAGTGTCAGGAGGATGGAGCCAGGCTCTTCACAGTGGTGTCCAATGATAGGATGAGGGGCAATGGGTGTAAGCTGGAACCCAGGAGGTTCCGCTTAAACTTGAGAAAGAACTTCTTTACTGTGAGAGTAACAGAGCACTGGCACAGGCTGCCCAGGGAGGTTGTGGAGCCTCCTTCTCTGGAGACATTCAAGACCCACCTGGACGCCTTCCTGTGTGAACTCATCCAGGTGTTCCTGCTCCAGCAGGGGGATTGGACTAGGTGATCTTTCGAGGTCCCTTCCAACCCCTGACATTCTGCTATTCTGTGATTCTGTGATTAAACTGATGGATGAAGAGCTGGATGCCAAATTCCTGTTTAAAAACAGCCAGAGCTATATGTGTGATTCCCTGCTGTAGTAGCAGTGCCATTGTAACGATGATGACTTAAGAATCTAAGTGATTTGTAGGGTAAAATAATGTATTTTCAGGATGCAAGCCATATCTATTAAAAATATAAAGGCTTTATGCCTTTCACGTGTGGCTGTGTGGGACAACAACTACTGGTTAAGTCATGTGGCATCCTCATTTGACTTCAAAAGACAATGGTAATGCTGTCTTTCAAGGCAATATGCCTTCTTTCCTGCCAGATGGTTTCCTCCAGCCTCAGCTTATGCCCTGTATCTGTTCCTACACTAAAGGAGGCCAGGGTAAGGCCTCATTAAGGATCAGGGCTTTTATGAAAGAAATACACTGGATTTTCCCTTGTAAAAGAGTCTCCTTCACTTACGTTTCTACTGTGAGCAGCTACCCAGCTGAAAGATGTGGTGGGATTCCTTGTTGATTGCCCTTCATTTCCTTCTGATTCAAATATTTTCCATTTGTTTACTCAAAGCTCTTACCAACCTTTTAAGCATCAATCATGAAATACAGCTTCTCAGTCAACGCCTCCCATTTACAGAGGAAAGAGGTCTGTCTCACACCCAGCAATAGGAGAACTGTTTCTGTGGTCTGTGCCAGTCACTGTCCTTTTTCCTTGATAAACAGGCATTTCTCTTGGTTTTGTCACAGAGCCTTGCACCAAGCTGAGAGCTAAAACAGCCTCACAGTCACCATCAATATGGTACATACAGAGCTCCACAAGCCCAGTGATAAGTGTGACATTCAACCATCACTATCAAGCATCATCAACAAAAATTCTGTGGCCAGTAACTAGCCATCAATTGCAGTATTTCTGCCTATTTTTGATAGGCAAATTGGATATATTCTAGCTCAGAATCCCAAGCCTATTTTACTTTTGCCAGATCAACATGCCTGAAACACCACCCACTATTACTTAACAATTTGAAAAAATGAAGCTGCTTCTGTGAATACATAAAAAAATAAATTATGCGAGAAAGTAATATTATTTTACTGATGGCTCTTCAGCTTTGAGCACAGCTTTAAAAGACAACCAGCAGCTGAACATTATCTCAGTTAAAAGCTTAATATACACAAAGTAAAGGCACAGCTCATCTTTTATTTAAGCTTTATAGCTGCATGGTCCAACTAGTTACAATGGTTCTGCAGTATGTAACACTGGAGTATCATAGCAACCTCTCCAGCCTTCTACTGTTAAAAATTATTTTGTTATTAAACAATAAGTATATGTTTATGTTCCAGAAGAGCTTAAAGAATTTTAAGGAGTCAGGAGGGAGATGCAATGTGCATTTGTAGTTCTCAGGGATAACTTCTTCCTCAAAAAATCTGAGATTTGCTTAGTAAAGGTATCCCAAAATTAGCATGTTATATTGGCCAGTTAGTTGGTGACCATGCAAATCACAAGCTTCTAGTGTCTGCTTATGCCAAAAGAATATTGAAGATAATTTTTTTAGTGACTTTGTTTCTAGTCTGACCAAAAGTGATGGAGAAGAAAAGAAGAGGGAGTGACTTCATGTCTAACAAAATTTTGGAATACATGTAAGTGTATGTGGATTTTTTTCCATTTCCATATCTGTGGTGGAGGAGAGGTGGAACAAGGTACTTTGCCTTATATGGTTTATAGTCTTACCTGAGAATTAGAGCCCTGCAGTTCTGGCATCCTTGGAAACAGGAAACTTATATTGGTTCAGATCCAGTAGAAGATACTGCAGATTCACTTACCTAAGCAGAGCAAATAGAAATGAGCTACATGCACAATATATTGCACCTAATCAGAATAAATGTGAGATTTGATGTATTTACATGTTGCTCTTACTGATGAATGATAAGGCCAAAGTAAAATTTGAGTACAAACATGGTCTGAAATGAGAAAGAAGTTTTTAATTCCTAATCCATTTCAGCAAAAACTAAAGAAACAAAAGGCAGAGGGGCTGAATGCAAGAACTCAGTACAGAATATGGGAAACAGAAACACTAAGCTCCTAAGAGCTCAAATGAACTTGCATCATCAGAGATTGTATCAATTAGTGTCAAAATCTGTAGAATCTGATGATACAGATTGAAAGTTTATGGCTAAAATGACATCAGATGATGATGTGTATCCCATATGCATGGCTGATTGATTTATGGATAAAGTGTATACGATGGAGCTGGTTGAGGGCTTCTAGGCCAGAAAGGGAGAAACTCAGTTTTGTGGCAGCAGAAGCCTGGGATCTCATTCAGGAGAAAGGAGAGAGAGAGGTGGGTGGGCAGTATCAGTGAGAAGGAGAGTAGATGAGGTATACAGGAACAGTGGTGAAATCTGAAGATAGAGAGTATCTCTGAGACAGGAGAGCACAGTGACAATAAGGAGGTGACAACTGGGAGTCTCATGCTTTCTCTGGTCTTCCCTCAGTTCAACACTTCTCTGTTATCCCCTATAAAAAGGACCCTGCCAGACTTTTCGGATTCAGCCCCCTATAACAACAATTATAAAGTCTCCAGAGGCAACTCTCCTGTCTTCCTTCCTACCAGTGCCCCTTATCCCCAGCTGTGAAGGAAAGCATGAAGCTTGGGGAAATGACAGGGATTCCCAGATTATCCATATTCTTCTCCTTCTGTTGGTGGGATTAGAGGAAAGGGCAATTGCTATTACTGCAAATGGAGTCACCATCTTTTCTGGAGATACAGTAGCAGGTTGTTAGGGCTAGAAGGATAGGTAGGCTGCAGTGATCCGTGGGCTGCTGTACTAGGCAGCAGTCTACCCTACCCATTTCTTGAGTCAACAGTGATTGCAGGGGAGGGTAACACAGACTGTTAATTTCCATGTCTGATAAGAAGCTTTTACTGGGGCAGTTTTGACTCTCTCCGGTTCATTTCCATGAGAAACCATCAGACTGCATTTCAATTTCACATGCATTGGCTCAGTTGCCAGCCAGTGGCAAAAATACCTATCTGGAAGCATGTTTTTTCTAGAAGATAGTCTGTTTCTCAGGCAAACTGTACAAATATGTACACTATCTGCATCCAAAATACTATGAGCTAGCCAAAACATCATCAGCTGGGATGTGGTCTGCACACAGGCCAATGTACCAAGGGAACTGGAAAAATGTTAAGATGTCTTTCAAGCACCATCGGTGAGAATGTTGTTGAGCTGTCTCAGTTTACTACCCTCAGTTTAATAAACTGTGAAAGATTGGATTTATACAAGTATCATCTGGGATATCCTTTCCAAGTGCAGTAATTATAATAGGAGATAACCACCAAAGCCTATAAAAATCTTTGGAAAAGCTCCAATATGAGCTTCAACATCCTATCCTCCCCCCATCCTTTTTTGAAACCTGCTTTGTAAAAAAGATAGTAGTGTAACCTTAAAATAGCAATTGCCTTTAAAAAAATCTTGATTTGGGATTCCACATTTGAATAAGAAGTCACAAAGTGTTTTACATATTCAGGGTGCAGCTCCCAGCAAGCTAATGCTAAAACATGGAAAGTGATATGCAAATTGAGCATAGTGCTATGCTCATTAATGCCACTTCTGGATGCTTCCATAAGATTTATCTTCTGCCAAAATATTGTCATTAACTCACTCACCGAGCTAACTGTTCATTGCAGGTAAAAATGGTTAATAAACATACAGTGCAGGTGATATAAACCATCTATTCTAAATAGTGTTGAATAATCAGGAAAAAAAATAATTTAAACTTTACAGCATTACTTTTGCCAATGTGGGGCAAATCAGCTAACAAGTCAACAGA
This sequence comes from Caprimulgus europaeus, assembly GCA_907165065.1. The sequence goes on from OU015525.1 coordinate 70,404,552, forward strand.
GTAGTAGCTTCTTGCTGCCCGAAAGGCATTCAAAACATCAATATAATGTCATCTGTTTTGAGAAAGAGTAGGAGATACTTAGGCAGTGCAATGAAGTCGTAACCCCCACCATAAGGTGGCGAAAACTCTAAGGATGGAGATAAGCCAGGCCTGTATTTCTGCATCACTCACAGTGGTATCACTTCTAGGGTCAACGTGACCCTCTTTCCCAGAGCTGGCCCATCATCATGGACTGGTGGGTGCATAGTAAGGCCACATGGCCAATACACAACATGTAACATCAACTTTTCTTGCCTTATGTTTGTAGCTACAATTCCATTTTGTCATTCTGTGCCAGAGAGGGGCTTCCTGCTTTAACTCCATACTAAATTCCCTTCTGACTTTCAGTGACCTCCCTTAGAAAGGCACATTTGCCAATGCAGCATGATACCAACCACTTATGGTACTTCAGAAGTGCCTGAATGTTCCCTACTAGATGTATAAGGTGTCTTGCTGCATCTCAGCTACGTCTGCATGGTACCTGCTAGCCAGTGCCAAGCAGATCCACAGCTAGTGCACATCATGGCTGCTGTTTGCACCAGCTCAGCACCTGCCCTGTTTGTCTTTTTTATGGCATTTACAATACAATAATCATTTCCTGTACATTTCTTCATCAGCAACTTGTCAATTGGCTGTGGGAAGCTGGAGGCCAGCCCTGCTGTGGCATCACTGGGGCAGGGGCTGATGCCGTGGGGACTGCTGTGGGGTCCTGGGCAGGATGTGGGGAGCACTGGGGGACAGGAACAGTAGGCCCTGCAGTGCTTGCTGGGCACAGAGAGTCTGGTTGATATGAAGCAGCAGAGATATTGAATCCAGTCTGATGCACACAGTTCAGCAGCATATTTGGGGAGTTTCAGATTTAGACTGAACATAAAGAGGAAATTTTAAAAAATCTGAGGCAAAGGTTCATTTTCAACATGATAACCTCTCTTGCCAGATAGGATATTCTAATGATGTTCTTGTGCTGAACAATATGAAACATCAAACAAGGCACTTTACAATAACATGGGTGGATCTAACTGTCTCCATATGCACATTTTGAAAGCATCATTGTTCAATTAATACTTCATATGGTTAAAAAAAAAAAAAGTAACAAAAATATTTCATCTGGAAGTATGATCAAAGATCAGTTCCTTGCTGCTGAATATTGTGAGAGTATATAATGCAGGACACAAGTCAACTTCTTTTTCCAAATGTCGTTTGGTTTAATACTTTGAAAGTCTTATGACTTTTATTGCAAAGATACATAAAGTGCTAGGGGAGGGGCAATATATATATATGTATATCTCAAATCATCCTGAAATCCCACAAAGAGGGAGGTAAAAAAACAGAAAATCATATTGCAGGATTGCTCTCAGCTTTAGGAATGAAATGAGCATGATGTCATATTGAATAGTTTATAGCGTTACTGTAGTAAAACATGTTATTTTAAAGGACAAACTCTTGGATTTCTTGACTTTCAGCTGTTAAAATTATACCTTCTAGTAAAAAGTGGGAATACCTATCATCACAGCAATAATAAGCTTGTATATTGGAAACAGGAAAATGCATTGTTAACATGAATTTTCAGCTATTTGTATTTCAATGAGGCAATACAGATCAGAATTATGTCAGAAAAACAACTTCTTTCTGTGTAGCATTTCTTATTGTATGTCACATTTCACATATACTCAAGAGTAACATCCAGCTATGCCCGTGAATGATAAAGGTTACAGCTATTGATAATTCCTAGTGATACTGCAGCAGAGACAGTATTGGCTCTGTGGGCTCCTTCCAAATGTAACAAAGACCTTGTGGGTTAAAGGCTGCCCTGGGATTCCAGATTTCTGTATTCAATGCTTGGCTCTGTCACCAATGTGATGTGTTACATGGAGCCAATATACTCCATACTTTCTAAACATGAGTTGAAAAAGAGGATAAATATTTGTCTGTGTCATTGTGGTGAGATATATTAAAAAAAATATATATCCATTGGGAAAATGAAGAGCAAAGAAACAGACTGACAAAATGTAACTGAACTTTAACTGAACCCAAAGGTTATGTCCATCTTTAGATGGTTGCAAGCACGGATAACCAGCAGCCTTCCTTACAGCTGCAGCTGCTGAAGTGGACCCCTTGGCATGCATTGCCAACTAGGCAAACATATTTGTTTACCTCGCCCCACTGTTCACCCATAAAGCTACTGGCTGTGCAACTGAGAGGCAGCAACTGCTTGTGTCTCTTACACCTGCCTTTGCTGTCGGGGAAGGTCTAAGGGTCTTCTCCTGTGCCAGTGTAGGACAAATGTTGTAGGGGCTAGAAGGTCAGACCTGCACATTGAACCTGCACCTACCATCATCACACCATTCATCTTTCTGGGAGAAGAAGGGAGAAGAATTGCTAGAGACATGTCTACTCAGTGGATTCAGTAAATGCAGGCATCTCCTTTAAGCTGAATCAGTTTCTTCCAGAGAAGGACAAAACCGTGTTTGAAATAAAGAAAAGACCATAGCTTTCCAGTTCCATTTTATTCCCTGCAAGTCCACATAGAGGGAAGAAATACGGTGGGCTCAACAATGCTGAAATCAACGGAGCAAAAGAAATATGATTTATCCAGAAGTCTTACTATGGTGAAAACGAGTGAGGCAGATTAATGCTAAAAGTAAAAAAAAAAAACAAAAACCAAACCAAAACAACCCAACAAATATAAATCCAACTTGCTTCCTTGTGTTAAGGGATAAGCATCTTTTAATCTTTTATATGCACACAGTATATCACTACTTTCTGTCCCACTCTGTGTCTGTCCCTAGGGAAGATTTATGTTTCTCAGAATTTTTGTTTTGCTCTCTGTGGTTTTATAATTTTTAGTTTTGCACTTTTGGGAATTTCATTTAATTCCCATTTATTTTGCTTAAGTCACAACTCTGAATTCCTTGCAACAAGAAGTGTTTTTTTGATATGTTATCAAAAATGTAATGGGAAAAGTTTTATATTCTAACCACAAGCAAGATGCCAGACTTTTGTCTGCTGTGGACAAAAAGTATGGGTCTAATCAGACCTGAGGAAACATTTATTTTCTCCTACTAGCAAGAGTAGGAATTCATCTGCATATCATTTAAGGCAGTAAAGTTGAAGTGCCTTGGAAAATACCCATTTCATGGCAGATGCCATGTTCAGTACAGACACTATGATATGCAGTGACAAAGTCCTTTTACTGTGCTCTTTTGAATCCCAGTTCTAGACATCTCTAACACCGAAACAAGGTCAGAGTGTCTAGAAACCTTGTGTATTCAGGACTTTTTTTTAATGTTTCACCTGAAAAAGACACCTGCATGACAAGGATAACAATGCTCTGTTCTCACGTTGGCCTAAGGTCAGCTTGAAGCTGAAGCAGTGAAAAAAATAATCATTTGGATATTTATAAAAATTGAATAATAAGAATACATTTGATATATTAAACATTTTCTAATTCAACACTTCTCTTGACTATTTCAGTCTAAATTGAAAATTTATCTTCTCTGAATCTCCTTGGGATGGGGAACTTACAGTATATGAGGTATGCACTGCTTGACACATTTCAAAGTGAAGATTATCTATCTCTATTCTTGGGCCAAGCTTTCTGGCATAGAAATCTGTATTGCACCTGAGTAGACACTTTCCTCCTGCAGACATCTGTCTGGATCTCTAGTGCAGTAAAGCTGGTAGTGTAAATCATGGATATGAACATCATGCATTCGATCTGCTTTTCAGCTGTGCATCTTCCACCACATAATGAACAGAAAGGCAAAGAGAGGAGATGCCCAACAAACTATGGAAGAAGAAAGGGTGTACACCACTACAACAGGCAATATAGTGTTGGCATCAGGTTAAAGCAGACCTTCTAAATTTACCCAGGGAAGGGAGGCAGGTAGGTGAAAATGAAGGACATCAGCGTCATGCCAGCTTTTCCCCTTCATTACAGTCAGCGTTTACATACTGAACTTTAAAAGTTTGAAAAATATAACTATTAAAACATCCCTAACTCAGCTAAGTGTGGAAAGTTGTTCTTTATGTCATGTTAGTTCTTTCTTTTTAAAGAAAGAGTAGATAATACAAGTGTAATTTAAGTTTTGTTATTTTAAAGACTGAATACTGGGTTTTGTATCATCATTGAAAAAAATATCAAGTCTCTGGTAGGAGTTGATGAGAGTGGCACCTAGTGTGACTCATGATGAATAATGACTTTAGATATCTCTTTCTAAAGGCAGAGCACGCTTGAGCTGCTCATACACTCTGAATTAATGTAAATACACAGGGATTATCTGGCAGGTTTTGGTGGTGGCTGCTGCTGTTTTTCACCTCTTTTTCACACATATGTCTTCAGATGAAGAAGACTACAGAAGTCTTTTGCAATACACTATATAATAATCACAGAAGAAAACATACAGTTTTCAAAGCAAACATGATCTTAAAGAAAACACGTTGTTTTGATAAAAACAAAGTCATCGCTGTAAGAAAGAGAGTTTCAACAAAACAGAAGTAGAATTGTTCCAGTCATGGCAAGTTCTTAATGATAATAGCGTGCAATGGAGTGGTGGGGAGCATCTGGGCTACTGTTGCTGTACAGCTGATGATAGAAATGACCAGGGCCACTTGAGGGACAAGAGTCTTTATTGATGTTAATTTAACTGCTTATTAGAATCAACCAATACTCTGTTTCTCCTCATGTTATTCTTAACACTGAAAATCAGGATTTGCAGATGGATTTTTCTTAACACTTTTAAAATGAGACTCCTTACATGCTGACAGAATAGAATGGCTCATGATGGCCTTTACCACATGTAGCAAAGGAAGCGAAGCAGATTTATGGCCCAAAATTTGGTCAAAGCAGCTCTGAAATGAGTTGTCTTCTAGATGAACACTTCTCACAAATACTTCCTTTGTTATGTTGCTGTGCAACCGACTTTCCAGATGGGGCTTGTCATAGCAACCAAAACACGTGGCTATGAACTCCAAATGTTGTCATTCTAGCTCTGCCGTTAGTGAGATGGCAGAGGAGATGGTACATACAAATGGTTGAGCCCTGAAGCAAGCTACTGTGTTGGAAAATTTTGTTTTCATCATAATGAAAATATTTCTCTGCTGTGCAATCTTAATTAATATTAATTTAAATAGAATTCTCCAAGCTGGATGTCAGGAGGACCTTTCTTCTTGGTCTAGTAGCCTACTATGGTGGTTTCCAGTGCTGATCTACATCCCCTGTTTACTTCAGACAACAGTATAATGATTATTATAAAATAAAAATAAAGATGTAATCCATCTCTGAAAATATTTTTGATGTTACATCTGCTTTGAGTTACAGTAAAGGATGAACTTTTTAAAAAAGTTAAATTTCCTGCATAGTATCTCATACTATTTATTTTCAAATCTCTTCAGCTATAGCCTGTACTGCAGAAGTGAAGACTTATTTATCTGTATCACTCACATGCATGTCTTAGTTCTAAACAATCTCTCACCAGAGAGGTAAAAATAAATTTAAACCACCAGAAAAAACCAAAACATTTGTTGTGTTACTATGGAGTCTGCTTCCTAACAGAAGCAAGGAAAATTGGAGGTGAGACTTTAAATCAGTTCTTTAGCCCGAAGTATATAAAAAGAAATAGGGACAAACTTCAACTATAATTTGGCACTAATAGCCTTCTGTGGAAACAATCTTCATTCTTTTACATGCAGTTTGTCCTTTAGGATGAATGGGCTCACAACATCTACTTGACTGAAGTACTGTCTAGGAGCTAGTCAAATAGGACTGTGATTTTTGTGTGTGCATTTTGTAGCCTTTGTATTACTTGATTGTTTCTTCTGTCATCTAATTGCCTTAATTTCTTAAGGTAGCATTCAAAATAGGAAATTTTTAAAACAACTGAATCTGACATTCTTTTGGACCTATCATCACATTGCTACAGATGTAAAGATTCAACACAAGAAACTGGCACAGAGTCAATGAAGCATTCACAGCACTTCCCTACCTTTGAAGATCTGAGACACATATGGAGCCATAAATACTTTTTAAAATTTTTTTTTTACTGTATAAGACAAAGTCTGCCTGTTTTCTTAACATTTCCTAACAAAAACTACTGTAGACCTACAGGTCATCTGTATACTAGGCTGTTTAAAGAGATGTTTACATGCAGAACCAATACGTACCAGCTTGCACGTGAGATGGACTTCAAATAAGTCTTCACCTCATCAAGTGCAGCATGTGGCTGATTTACAGCACAAAATAGCAGGTCCCATTTTGCAAAGTATAGCTTTCCAGAGCTTCCACCAACCCTGTTACTTACGTGCTTTTCCTTGATGACATGGCCCATGAGGAAAAAGAATTGGGTTTCTTAGTCCAAGGAGAGAGGTCTTCAGGTACGTAGGGGAATGCACCATCTTCATCTCTAATGTAAATAAAAATGTAATAATATAAGTTAGTCACTGGCACAATTCTACAAGCAAGGTGTGGTGGTTTGGGTGGATTCACCCCTTTTTCTTGCAGCTTGCAGCCAAACATAGCCTGCTCTATCATCCCCCCCCCCCCAAAAAAAAAAAAAACCCCAACAAACAAACAAAACAAACCAGGACACAAGGCTAAAAATACTCTGGAAAGACTTGTTTGGGAGGCTGTGACATCTCTGGAGACATAAGAACAGCCTAGATACAGTTCTGCCATGGATAGTTCAGGAAAAACTGGTCCTGCTGTGGGGCAGAGGATTAGACAGGATGTCTCTGGAGGTTTTTTCCTATTTTCTAAGACTTTTTGTGTCATGCTTCCATACACTTAATCAGTTTTCTGTATGGCAACTTAAAAGTATCTGAGTTACTTCTGCTGCATCCTGATTTAGTTCATATCACCATCCTTTTGTAGACACACACACACAAAAAAAGATAGATGAAACTTCACAAATTTGTTTCCATAATCAACTGCTCATCTGGTGTCTTACTTCTGCAAAACAATGCTTCAGGTGGACTTCAAAATACACCTCCAACTTTTTTCTCCCCACTTCAACTATCAGTTCTGTGCAACTCCTGCTGCTCTCAGATCTGTGACGAAAGTATCAACAATGTGAGAGCTTGCCAAGTGCTTACATTTCCTATTCCAAAGTTTTCTAGGAAAGAGAACTCTTGCCTGTCTTGAAATTGAGCACACAGCAGGTTTAAATGGGAGAGAGACATTTCAAGAGTGTTCTTCAGATTATCATTAATTTAAAGAAATGGTGCAAATGATCGAGAGAACAAGTGTGCTGAGGCATGCCTGAGCATCCCCCCCACAATGTTCTTCCTCAGAGCTTTGTAGGTGCTGAGCAAGGTTCCAGAAACTGCTGGCAACACACTGTGGTGTATTTATTTCCTTTGCATGGTCTTATTAACAATTTTGCACATAACTTGTGACCTGCTGTGTCCCTTCATGGCAAGCAACCAAAGGGAATGTAGGTCCTTAATGAGAAACAATCTATTTTGCAAATGGACTTCAGAGCAGTTTTTATAGGCAGCAGGATTGCAAGTGCTAGTGCTGTGAAGATGCCCAGGAAACATGCCTTGCTACATATTTTTGGGTGTTAAGTACCATAAAAAAGAGACATTTTGGCTATTATTAGGAATCAGCCATAATAAGGTCATTTCTGCCATTTGTTTTTAGACAGCATCCTAAAGCTATTCAGTGAGATTGTCTGAATAACTTTGTCTTTAGAAAGCAGCTGTTCACCAGATGTTCTGCAACACATACAGCAAACTTACAGGTAGTTATGTCCCTTTCTTTTTCAGCCACAAAAAAAGACAGAGTACTAACAGGTTTGAAATCTGGCTTCAACTATCTTCTTAATATCAGCTTCTATAGAAAAACAGGAAAAATAACATCTACAGTATAGTATCCATAAAAGGTCATATACAAACATGTATGTATGCTAATTACATTTGAATATGTTATGAAGATGCCTTTCATGATGTACTAGCTACTGTGAATATGGAACTGGTTAATCTATGAAAACTTTCCTGTGATTCCAGAAATATCTGCCTACAACATTATGATTCATTCTCTTAGTTCTGTAAAAAAACAACTTTGATATATGCTCTTTTTACTATGCACTGCAACATATTTTATTAGCAAATCCTAACAGATAAAACATTGAAGACATGCAGGTTGCCTGAACACTGTTGCATGGGTTTGTTTAAAGTTAATTACTGATTTGTTAGCAATCACAAAAATTGTCAAAGTAATGATGCAGCATATAAAATTTAGAAGGTTTCTGTATAAGATAAAACCCTGACAGAAGTGATCAGAGAGATAATTTTTCAGAAACAGAAGCTATTCTTCAGACTAAGCCAAGAATACTTTACCCGGGACAATTTATAAGGAGTATGTATCACTGTGTGTTAGGAAAACATATTTGTTTGATGTGATTCATTTTTTCTCCATATTTTAGTTTCTCTTTCTTAAGATTTTTGTTGTAAGTCTGAAATTTCAAAGTACACGTGCAATAAAAAGAAAGATCTGTAACATCTAAAAAGAGGCATAAAAAGTTCAGTAGTTCCTAGAAAATGAAATTGAGAACTCTGGAGAGGATACTTAAGACAACTGGAAAGAAGTAGCTTGTATCCATGAACGAAGCAAGCAGTGGGCTGAAGCAGATACATGTAAGAGAAAGGCCGAAAAGATGGTGATTAACTCGGATTGTTCATGGACACATCACAGGCATTTCTGCAAGAATATCTAGAAACCATTCAGAAGGAAATATTATCCTTGTGGTGGGATGATGGATGACAAGGTGCCCCACTTCAGTAAGTCTTATGACAAGTTTTTACTATTTCAATCTCCTCTTTCTGTCCATATGTTTCAGAAGTCAGGGCAGAGGGAGAGACAGCAGCAGGCTAAATCAGCTAAAGTTTCTAGTTGAGAAGTTTGCAAGGCAACCATGAAAACTACATACCTGATGAAATACATCTTTGTCCTCAAGAATCCTGCAGGTTAAGCTAAGAGGAAAGATACAGTGTCTTGCAGAACCTTGGTGTGGGAATTCAAGAAGAGCTCAGAAAATCTTTGGTCTATACAGATTGTAAAAGTGCTGAGCATGGAAAAAGCTTTTGCTCCAAGGAATTCTTGGCTACCCACCTGGCAGAGCTTGACATAGCTTGATTAGGATGACCACAGGGCCTATTTCTCCCTGCTGCATGTATGTAGCTGGGAGTCCTTGAGCACCATAGCCAGACTCTGCGTGTATTCTTTTTTTCCTAGACCTCTGCAAGATTCAGGCATTTGATAAAAGAGAAAGTGACATATTGTGGGAAGGTATTTGACAAACACATTTGATGATATGAGCCCCTCATTTCTACCTTATCATGAGAATAAGCTATAGCAAGGCCCCTTTGCATGCAAGAAGTCTTTAAAATAAAAGTATGGAAAGGCCAAAATTTGGCTCCAGGTGGGGGGCCTTGTAGAGGAGCTGGAGGACACCACATGGTATCAGGTATGCAGATACATGGGTTTATGGTTTTCCTTGGGATATCTTAAAAATGGAGCAGAGTAACCTTCATCTTAATTACAGGCACAATATAAAAACATAAGGCAGATAAATTGCTGCATGCCCAGATTTGATCATGGTAGAAACAGGGAAGAATTCTGGCAGTAAAAAAATATAATATTCATCCCACTGGAATGATACAACATTAACAACAGAATGAGTTGATAACACTCGTGTGTGTGCGCACATTTGTGTCTACACACATCATCTGCTCTTAAGCATCTGCTCAAAACAAAAGTCTGCTCCCTACTCATAATGCTAGAGCTGCCTGATCAAAGTGGAACTAGAGAGAAGTATGAGGCATATGGACTTGTCATAGAAATTATAATACATTGGAAAATAACATGTCACCATGTACTTATTACCAAAAAAAGAAAAATATAATAAAGTGAATGAAGTATAAAATGTAAGGGGAAATCACGGACCTCAGTCATGTAGAGCCCAGCACAAGAAAACAGGTGCATGGCCATGTTTGCATACTAGGTTTCATACTGGTCTGTTTTGCCAGTAGTCACAGAGTCAGGACTTGCCCTTCTGTTAGGTGAAATTACATTCCAACCTCAAAACGGGAACTAACTTTACATGATGTATTGATTTCCTCACACAAATGACAGGTAGCATTAAGCTGGATCATCTGTGGGTACACTTGCTATACCTCAGCTGCCCTGTCATCTTCAGTGGCTTGGCCCAAGTGCACTTTCTTCTGCAGCTGCTGCCTGCAGTGTCAGTATTATCAATACAAACAGGCATTTGTCTGTGAGCTACTAACATACCAAGAACCAGCTTATATGTTTGTCAACAGCCTCTGCCATCCAAAGAGTTAAATTAACAGTAGACATTGGCACTATGGGCAATCCTAGCTAAATGAACATGTCTAGTGTAGGCAGTGCAGTTTCACAAAAGCCAGATTATAGCAGAGTAACTAAGAGGACACTGCACTGAGATCATCCCTCTGTTCTTTGAGGAAATTGCAAGGCCATCTTTCAGGGCAGTTATACAAATGTTGGAAAGCTAAATCATCTTTTACATTTATTTTCTGCTGTTGTTGTCAAAATACCAGAAAAAATAATATGGTAAGATAGCTGTACATTTGGAAGGGTATATACACACTGAATTTTAGCATTCTTTTCATTGGTATTTTTGTGTCTTTGAGTGAGAGTTTTAATAACAGCATTAGAATGATGGGACAGAGTTTGCTGAAGATTAACAACCCTGAGTCAGAGGCTATCACAACACAACTGTAATTAAAGAGGATTCCTGAAAAGCTCACAGACATGTACTAGTCCCCAGACTTCAGGCACTTCAGGTTCTCTATATCCTTAGCATAAAACCAGAGGATAGTTGTCAGCTTGAACTTTTTTTCTGCTCTGAACAGTGACTAATAAAATGACATTTTGTGAAGCCCCTGCTTCCTATCACAGTGATTGCTGTGGCAGGGATGCTTGGTATTTTTCTCTCCAGCTGGGCTCTGAGGTGTAGACTTAATTTTTTCAGTCTTCTGTATTGCTGCTAGAGGAATGGGTGCATTGCATTGCAGGCGAGGTTGCAGATGGGAAAAATGAGATGAATTCAGGGTGTATGGTGTAGACCAGGGACCAGTGGCTGGCCTTTCTCCTAGCAATTGGGAAAAAGAAGCAACTCTGGATTTTGAGCCTGATCAAAGCTTGTCAAAGCAGCAGATGGAGGCTGTAGTTCCACCTTCAGGATTCCTTTAGACATCCTCATGAGCACAATAATGCCTCTCCCATAGCTTGTAACGAGGTAAAAAACACCCATGTGTACACATCTATAGTAAAGGAGGTTATCAGGCATCAAGCTTTAATGCAAGGAGCACATATGCCTAAAGTGTCATTATATCATGTATAACTAACAGTAAAAGTGTAATTAAATACTTGTGTTACCTGGATAACTTTTAGTGGTAACTAAAGGAATTATCACATAAAACCAGCAACCAAGTAAAATATTCAACTTCCAGATTTTTCATCTTATATATAGAAATAGATTATCTTTTATGTGGTTTAGCAGGAGGCTGAGGTGACAGCTTCCAGGCTGCACAGCCAAAAATGAATTGGACCAACAGAGGTTTTTCAAAATTCAAATTTGTCATGCCACTAAATACTGATGAAAACCCACACAAGGGACAACCACAGTTCAGAAACACATGGTCCTTTGGGGTTAAGTTCCTTAACACTTGAGAAATGTGAGTTTACAAGTGGTGTAAGTGGACAATTTTAAGTTTGTATATCTAAGCAATAATGAAAGAGAGGTGACGAATTTCCTGGAAAACACCTTCTTCAGTGACAGGAGAGGAAGTGGATCATGCCACTAATGCAGTCACAAATTGCCACATGGGAGGCACATTACAGTGCTGCTGATCCAGAAACTCCTTCCATTTGCTAGTGCACTGCAGATAATAACCCCAGAAGCTTCAATACAAACAAGATTTACTAAAGGAGGGGATAGCAAATGATATAAAACTAAAGAATCTGCTTACAGGTCACAACAAATTAGAGACCTGTATAATGCTCCCTTAGTTATGACAGAATAAAAAGAAACCCCACAACTTGTTTTAAAACCAGCAGAAAGTGCCTGTGCGTTTATTTTAAACATACTATGTTTATAGCTCATACTATGTTTATCCTCACCTTACCATCTGCTATTTCCCTCTCCAATAACCAGCTCCTATCTGGAAAGAGGGACTCCTTTTGTTTTTGTCAGTTCTTGGGCTGTTGCCCTTCCAGACAAAAGCAGTCCAATAGTCTCAGCAGGAAATCACGCCAATGCTCTCAGAGCCAGTCGGTCTCCTATTATCCTATTCCTGTGGAATGGCTTATCTTGAGTCATTGTTTCCTTACAGCCCCTTTTTAGACTTAATCAATGTACTCATACAGTGACTACCCTATAATAAGGTCAACAGTGTATTTATACATTATTATGGCTCACTCAACATCCATCACAATAGTTAACTTGTCTGATTTCTGTCATTGTAGAGATGGGCCTTAGGCCCATAACTCCTTGGCTGAACTAAAAAATATATTTTAGAAAGATACCCAAAGCTTAAATAATTTTTGGAAAATATGATCAAATACTTCATAAAAACAAATGTGTAATAAGGCAAAGAAATACAATCAGAAGAAGATGAAAGACTGGGCAGCCTTTTTTCTTCAAGAGATGAAGAACGTGATATTTGAGACAATAAATAATATTAGAAAACAATTTCAACAACAAAGTAATAAAAAGGATCAGGAAGAATACCCTGGAGATCATCGTAGTTGTATCTGGTTTCAACATCAATTCATGAGTGCACTACTATTACTCACTCCTGTCCTAAAGTTGCCCCCTACAAATAAGACACAGTTCTCTGTAACCCAGCAATCCACCACATCCCCTCTCTGCTGATTAAATAGCTTAGAGACGTTTATTTAGTCTCTCTAGCTTTCAAGATGAAAGAGTTTTTCCTCAGGCTTGTAGATACAGAAGGTTCAAGCTTCATTCCATACGCTACCCTGGAATATCCTTGGCCAAGGACATCCTCAGAACACAATCATCAGTGTGATGGGAAGTGCTAAAAGGAGAAGGGACAAGATGAGGCTGCTTTTATTGACAGTTCTTTGATTCGGGTCACAGCGTACTGTTCTTGCAATACAGGCCTGCAAGATAATGAAGAAATAAAAGAGGAGGAGGAAGGCAAAAGACAGCAACCTTCTTCTTGGTTTACCAGCTTCATTCAGAGTAAATGAATATTCAGTGGGAGACTCCACCCTCAGCTATGTTTAAATGTACCAAGTGGCAGAGCTGGTTAGTATTTCAGTAAAATTAAGGTAATATTCATCCAAAAGCCAAAGACAATCTCAAAGGCTGACACAGATAGGAAATATCCTTTACTGTGCATGGGTATTTCTCCAGCCTTGTGCTTTCAGGAGCATGTAGCTCCTGAGATGTAAGGCTGGTTTTTTGCCATTACAGCAGTAAGATGGCTTTCAGTCTGCTCTGGCAGCCATGGAAACACAGTGAGAACAAGCACCTTCCCTCCTAAGAGATGTTCTTCGAGTCATATGAAAGAAGTGGAGACCACCTCTGAGAGCCATGAGCTGAAAAGCCCAATCCTAAACTTGGATTCCCAGTTTCGTGGTCAGAGGTGCTGATTTTCTCTTTGGACAATTCTGAGCGAGCGTGCAGATAGAATGAAAGGTACAAAAGCAATCAACTTACGAGCCAATTTATTAAACGCTTCCCCCAAATGGGAGGCAGACCAAGTTGCCTAGCTTGCCCAGAAGGCAAGGAATCCACTTTCTCTCCAGCATTTGAAACTGCAGAAGCGTTCACCTGAAAAATTCACAAATGGAAAAGGGTTTCAAAACAAGCAGTAGAGTCAAGAGATAGCTTGCAACCTGGCAAGAAGCCAGAGTACATGCCATGCTCCTCCTTCCCTCCCCAGAGAGATGTGCATGTGAGCTGGCATCCCATGCACGCTTCCCAACTGTTGCACAGATATTCCCACGAGAAGATGTTTTTTCTCTTCCAGCTGAAGGCAAGACATGCTGACTACCTCTGCACATAGCCAAAAGCTAGGAAATAGTAAGAGAAGGGAAGAAGGAAGGGAGCAATAAAAAACAGGAGGTGACAGAAGGCAAGGCAGGAGCAGAGAGCCTGGGTTCACTTGGGTAATGAGCAATTGGGCATGGGAGTATGCAGTGGTCTGGAAGCACGTTGGCTGCTGGTAGATGAACTCCCTGCCCTCCATGACTGTAGTTCAGCTGAGCAATGCAGAACAATGAAGTTCTTGATTCAGATTTCTTGTTTGGGGGCTCTGAACCTGACTCAACTCTTCCTCAGTGGAAAACCAAAGAAGGCAGGAGGTGGTGCCACAGCTGCCTATGGCAATCACAGGTCACTGGCTGGAGCAGGATTGCCAGTCACCATTTTACAGACTTTTCAGAGTAGATTAAAACATTTTCTTAGGGTTTCCTTAGATAGCTAGAAAAGTAGAGTGTCCAAAGACATTTCCAGATTAATAGGAAAAGGACTTGTGGGATTCTAAATTTCTAGGGGAAGGAGGCTTTCTAGACTAATCTAGCCTATCCCAAATTGCTCTACATCTTAAGAAAACTTTCAAAAGGCTTCTTCCATCTCTTTTATAGATTGTTTACAAACAAAGGGATTATCAATGGAATAAGAATACTAATGAGAAGTGTTATTGAAGTATTGTTATGAACAAGTGATAAAAATAAAAATATTTTTGATTAAATGTGAAATATTCTAAATTAGACTCTAGGATTTGAATCAGGTAGGTACAGAGCTCAAACATGAGGGCTTCATCTTGTCTGGAGTACCCGTGGCAGAGGAATGAGATCAGTGGCCTTCCCTAGTACACATGAATTTCTGTATGGACAAACCTGGGCTATACCCAACAGGTTGGGTCCAACAGGGTGCTCTTATTCAGTGCACAGAAACAAAAGCTTTACCCTGATGATAAGCTCTGCAGTGGCATTTTTCAAGTGAAGGCAAGAGCATGAAGCTTTAATTGGCTGCATCAGAACAGTGCAGCTCTAACTTATACAAGACTGGTACACAGAAATAGAAACTTGCTTTTAGCATGATTTTAACTATGCCTTCTTCTGTCAGCAAGTCAGGACCATTAAAAACAATTCTACTGTTCTGCAAGGGCACGTTGATACTCCATGCATCTCTTAAGCTTTTACTTCTCTAATTCATCTTCTCCTCAAGTTAATAGGGTCCCAAAATGTATGAATCTAACTGGCAAGCTTGCAAATTGACTGGACTGAAAAATGTGTAGTTAGAGGATTTATGATAGACAGTGTGTATGTGGAGAAATTCAGAAAAAGTGCACTGTGATTACTGACATTTTTACATTTTTCCCAATAAATCTTACAGTATATAAGTACGGGAATTTGTTCAAGAACGTTGCCATGTTCATTATTTACAACCATGACTTTTTTGGATGTTCACTGTAACTGAATCCCTGTTTGCCCCTATAACTTTCTAACACTTTCTGAGTTTTGTTTCTAACTTTTAAACCTTTTAATGACAGATAAATATATATTAAATCACTGTGACCATAACCAGCTTATATATGCAGGGAGAATAGCTCCATGTAATATTATTTTTGGTATTTAAGTCTGAAAAATTTGAAAGAGGAAAAAAAAGTGACATGGAAAATTTAGAGAGCAAACTGTGAATGAAAACTTGGAGTTCTGTGAGAGCTCTTGATTAGATAATCAGGTTTCCTGATTTTCCAGTGAGGAAAGAAGATAACTTTGGCTAAAAACTCATCATTTTTTTAGTGGTAAGGTGAAATCTGTACGGTGATAAATGTCAAATGAAAAAAAAAAAAAAGATGATGGTAGAAACAAAAATTATGACTGGCAGAGCTATGAATGTTAAGAAGAAATTTGCATATACTAAAAATTAATCCTTGCAGTAGGGTAGCTCATTAGCAGTAAAACTGTTAATGTAGGAATATTGATGGAGAAAAGACAGAAGCATGGCATTAATATTTCTGTTCTACATTTGGAAAGAAGCAGAATGAGACAGTCATTTCATAAGAAAAAGGTTTTTAGCCATTCTGCTAAGCAGTATTCAGTGAGAGAAACTAGAAAAAATCATCAGGTCTGAATATCTTGAATATAAAAGTCCTGAAAGTTTTTGCTGGGGGATCTTTAGTCCAGGGGAATGTATTTCTAATAAAAACCTTGAATAAACTAGCAGGATTCCCGAATGCAAACACTGTGCAGGAGTCAGGGAGGGCAAGGGAGATAACCTGGTGGACTACAGCAGGCTCCTGTTAATCCCCCACAAAATAAATGGAAAAATTAATACGGTATTGCCCCAGTTGGAGGTATTCAAGGACAGTGATATAATTAATGTGCACTTTTTTGTAGGAAATAAGTTCATTTAAACAAACTTCAGATCATTACTTGATGAGAAAACAAGACTGGATCATAAAAGTAACAAAGCAGATATAATTATATTAGGCATTCTGAAAGGCATTTAACTCTTTACAATGCATTCCATTTCATTTTAATACAAACTGATGCCATATAGCATCAACAGAGCACTTCAAATGCATTAAGAACTGGTTTTCCTATGTGCCATGTTCCAGTGCACTAGGATATCAATGCAGAAGTGATTGCCACATTAGTGGCAAAGTAAACACATGGATCTACATGTGACAGCAAAGCTTTACAAAAGCAGAGCTGCTCTGTGACCAGTGGTATCTAGGGCCACCATCCGCATGTGGACCCTGTAATATTCCCTACTACATCATGTAAAGGTGCTGTTGTAACCCACAAGTGAACCATCCCAGCACTGCTTCACATCCCATAACTTTTCCTAGCCTCTTCTGGTACAATAAGAGCAGCTGTAGATACTTGATTTTCATCTATCATGCAAAACAAAGGCGATACCAAATTTTTTAACTCCTTAAGGCAAGAAATTACTTACCTATACAGTGCCAAGCCCCGTGTGCTGTTGATTCCAGTTTACAAAGGTGTTTTTATGCATGCAGATCATCTGCTGGCACATGTTAGAGGCTGAGTAGGTGCAAAGAACAATACTCATTCATGCTAAGCGATGATTACCTGCTCTGAGCTGGACTTGTCATGCTCTAAAGGCACTAGTTAAGCCCTTCATTCAGACATATGTTCTCTGCTTTCTTCAGGTTTTTGGGAGCTACTCTCACACATTTGCAGCAAAATTTGGCCACCTACTTGTCCCTGGCCAACAGGTCTGCAGCATAAATAGAAAGAGTGACACTCGCTTAATGACAGTTGCCCTTCACCTTCACAAAGCCTTGCCTAAGCATGCTAGCTTGTCTCTACCGGGTGCTCCTCCAGGTGATGTCCAGATGATTTGAGAAGTTAATTAAATGTGCAGTATGCTGTGGTGTGAAATCACCCACAGTCCCCAAAGGAGTTTTTAGGACCTTCTGAAATTATTTGGTTTGGTTGGCCTGGGTTTGGTTTGTTTGTTTTTTCATTTCAGCTGTGCTGTATGAATATCTGGGCAAACAGGTATGTGCTCAAATAGTCATTGGTGTATTGTATTGAGATGCAACTGGTCTACAATTAAATACTAAACCCCTTGTTCACACACACAATAAAATCATGGCAGTTGCAACTACTCCAGTTGATGGGTCAGCAGTAATCAGTCCATTATAATCTAAAAGACATACATTTTAGATGGCAGGGATATTTTGTAGTCTCATACACAAACTTTAAACTTTCCAAGGTGACAGATAGAGAATACTATAATTATTTAAAACAAAAGCCTCCAAAGTCTCAGTCTCATGGTCTACTTCAACTCCAATTACCCTCTGGGCATAACTATATTCATGAGGTTTATCACAGCCAGAAACTTCAGCCAAAAGTTATTTCCAAAGCTGTGGATAATGTCATTTCTGCCAAGTATAAGTAAAGACTTTGAAAACACATGCCACAAGGCACTTATCCTGTAACCACAGTCCTCGCAATTAAGAGATCTGAATTGGTTGATTGCTGCTCTTAAGGATCATGTATTTTTTAAGTCATTTGCTATGATGTGCTACAAAGTAAAGACATCTCAGAAAAGAATCTATAGTGGAAAATCCACTTAAGAATAATGTAGGCTTTCACAACAGCCAGAAATTTTCTGACATCAGTGCACTCAAGTTTGCATTCAGATATTATAAGAACAAGTGAAGATTGCCTCTTTTCCTTGTTGCTGTAGCAAAGGGCCATTTTATGCTGTAGTCATACTGAGCACAAGCATCTTTGAGTCTCATTCAACATGGGGCTCTTGATAAGTAACCATGACTAAGTGTTATATAAACAATCCTGTATCTAATGGTACTACAGTCTACCCTGAACGCATTTACAGCTCCAAATTGCGAAGATGTCTAATGTGGTTCAAAGCAGAAGGAAGAAATTTTCTTCTCCATCAGTTTGTGCTGTGAGGTCAAATTTCAACTTAAACCTGTAGCTCATAAAAGTGTAAGAACATCTTATGATATCAGAATATAGTAGTAGTAATTGAAACTCAAATTCTGTTTTTTGCTTATCTGCCAAGTCAACAGAGATGAGTAGATAAAATTGCCTAAAAAATTTAATCCAACACCTATTCAGAAATTATACATCCATTTACATAGTCCAGAAACATTATGTCAGACCAATCTGTTTTAAATTCCCTTTTTCTGAGAGAGTTCTTGAACTCTTACCATGAGTGTATTAGCAGTAGCATCTTATACTCTTTTTGAAGCACTAGTGTTACCTGTAATTCTCCATATTGTCTTCGTTTAAGTGAAGAGGCGACTTATGGAAGTCTTTGGCTCACTTGATTTTGCTTTTGGCTTTCAACAGCTGCAGTCTAGTCAACATAAGACACATAAATTTGACCTTTTGTCTTCAAACTTCAGTTTTTATAGGTTTCAAATTCCCAGTGAAGATATGTCAATAAGCAAACTGCAGATAATAAGTAATTATTCCTTTACATGAACAATTTATATTCCATTATGTCATAATATCAAGATTGGCTTGGCTTTCTAATCTATCACTTCCATAACTTGAAATAAAGTTAATTTTCTGTCCCATTAATACCTTTATTTATCAGAATTTCAAAACTAATCTGTTTTTGAACTTTAAAAATGTAAATTTAGTTTGAAAACATAGAAACAGATTTTTAAAAATATACATACTTTTTTTCTCCCCAGGAGGGGCACCAAGACAGACCACCTTTCCAAGCAGTGCTGATTTTCTTTTCCTCATCAAGAAATTCCAAAAAAGTTGTAGCTACTTTGCTTTCCCTGACTGGATTCCATAATGTCTTCCTCTCCCTCAATTTTTTTATCTGCTCCCTTTTAATAGTCTGAGTTTTTTGATGACTTTTACATTCAAATTCTCCTTTTCAAAGTCTGTACATTTGTCTGTGCCAGTAATCATAGAACCTAGTCAGATAATTTTCTGCATTAAATGGAAAAAAGCACCAGCTTATTTATCTTCCTCACTTGCTAGCAGTAGTTTCTGAATTAGATATTAAGTTGACATTAGAAAATGAGTATTTCAACTCAATGGGCCTGTATGTGATTACTTATTTCTGGATCGCAGGAAAGAAGCAAGAAAGGGAGCACAGCAGCATTAGTTGGGAAATTGAGCGTTGTCAGGGGTCCGTTCCGAGGAGTCTGTTCTTACTCCTGGGTCAGCGCTCCGGCATCAGAGACCACACGAGGAAATTTATAGATCATGTGCAATGAATTCCTGGAACCTATTGCCAAAAAGAAATTAACAGAAAAAAACCAAACAAACCATAGGACAATGAGTAACTGGAACCTTTAAGCTGATCAAAGAGGAAGTCAACCACTACCTACCTGAAGTTAGAATCATTTCTCAAGAACTTTCATTCTCTTTGTACTCTGACTTTGCAAGAAAAATACACCTGAATACTGTAAAGATGGCAATGTTGTCAGGAATTATATACCTTCTTAGAGTTTCCTGCAAAATGTGGTCCTTATATGCAGGGAAGTTATACATTTTCTGCATTGCAGCAAGCCAGCTTTCTCTCCACAATTACACCCTTTTCACTGCCAAGGAGAAAGTCAAGCTGCTAACAGTCTGACTGAGGAGACCACAAAGCTATTTGACTCTCATCTTCCTATTTCCTCTGATCAGTTTTGGCAGCTGGGGATGAATTGCATTAAATTTTGCCTCTATCTGCTGACCCAGCCCATTTATTAAGAGAGCATAACTTCATCAGGGTGGACAAAGAGTGACTGACAAAGGAGAAAACAATCCCAAGTTTAACTACGGGTTCTGTCAGTGGTATTTGTGAAATCCCTAACTACAAGGGGAGTGACCAACTGCACGTTTCATTGATCATTCAGAACCACCAACATAATCGTACTCTAATTTCTGCTTGCTTAGGGGAAATGCACATTTTCAAAATCCTTCCAGCTGATGATTGAAATGCTGCTTACCAAGGTCTCGTGCAACATAAAGCACATCTCCACAACATTCAACCCCATGTACTCCCCATCAGGATTTTACCATAGCCCAACAAGAGGGGCTGTCCTTGCTGCCATGCACTGAAGTAATTTGTGATTGTCTGAAGGCAGCAAGGCTCAGAATGATTCCTCTCTGTGACCCTTGCCTCATCTATGTTGCATTTATATTTTGCTGCTCACTGCAAAAAAGCAATCTCTTAAAATAGATTTTAGATAGCCTTCTTGAGGCAAATCCACCTAACACTCAGGAAGTCTATGATGTCCTCTATCTTAAACACACTGCCCTTCTTCCCTTATAGTCACACAGGTCATAATCCACCCCCTTCTTGTTTTCATGCAGTTGAAGCAATATAAAGCTTCTCTAAAAGTCAGCCTTACTAGCTTGCACATTGAGCTAAACATTGCCTTCCCAGCCTTTAAACTTACTACTACATCTGAGCTTCACTTAGTTCCAATACTTGAAGTGTTGCTGCTAAAAGAATCTCTTTGGTTTTCTTTGCTGGGTTCACCTATATATCAAAATAAGAATCTTGTCTCTGTCATTAAGGCTTTCCTTTGCTTATTCTTACTCTATACTGCTGATTTGGGTGTTGATGGTGCTTTCCTTTTTGATACCAAAATTAATTCATTCCTTCTGCTCCAGTGTCCTTTCTGCAGGGAGAAGCCCTCTTTGATGGAGTCTGAGTTTTCACATATGCTTCAGTGTTCCTCTTTACTGGGACCTTGTGAGCTTATGATGTCTAAACACATTAAGAAGTTGTGATTATAGAAGTGAACACAAAGAACATGTAAGAAACAGGTAAAAAACTGCTGATCATTCTTCAGAAGATCCATATCCCAGTGTACCAGGTCTTCTGCCTCATCGTTGGTTGGAGAGCTCATGCTCTGGAAGATACAAAGAGCAATAAGCCTTGCTACTTTCTGACAGTCAATCTCCCTTACCACTAAATATTTTGTGCAACTTAAACAACTAATATAACCATCTCATTGCCTTTCCACCTTGCAAAAATAGGTTAAAAAAGTCAAAATAGCAAGTTACTAGATTACAAAATCCACTTGCATATTCAAAAATCCACTTGTGATATGCCATAAGCATAAATACGTACACAGATCCACTCCCTGCAAACAATTTATATAATGTTGCTGAGAGGTATTTGAAAAGATGAATATTTAGCTTTTACAAACCTTAATGTAAAGCCTACTCTTAGATTACTTAATATCAAGTAATCACAACTTTATGAATACCCTGATTACCTTTAGAAAGATTTGTAAGATTTTATTGAATAGTAAGCAAAGATATTATTGAATAATAAGCAACTAACACATCATTCTATGTGCCAACCAACTCATTCCCACCACAGGAAAGTAAAAAACCCTAAAGATGGTGTAAGTTAACACTGCCTGGAGGATGCAGGTTTGGAGAAGTAACTAGTGCATTAGGCTAAATTGCACGGCTGGTTAAGATGAGACTTAAACTTACTAGTTTTTAGTAACCTGTCTAGTAAAAAGAACCTGGTCCATAGTAAAAAGAAAAAAAAAATGCAATTGACTGCTTCAGGATGTTTTGTTTTCAGACTTTGCAGTGTTTTGGCTTCTAAAGAGACGTAGAATTTCCAGACTATATAATTTTGGATGCTATCTGTGTTTCGATCCACATGCTTGTAATCTGAATACATTTGAGATAATTTCTCTGGAAACAAGGATTCACTCTTGGTTTTCAGGCTATAGTGTGCTATCCGTTCTTGAAAGGGAATTCCCCAGTGAAACTGGTGAGGTTAAAATGATTTAGGGCCTTTTTGTCAGAGAAACAATTCAATTTTCCATCAAGTTTAACATTCTAATAGTTAACTTCGGGGCCTTGATTCAACCTCACTGAAGTCCATCAGGCTCTTTCCACTGCTCACAGAGCCAATAGCATCAAATTTTCATTTGGCTTTAGTCACTACTGCTGATATTCAACATACTTTCTTTATCATTGTACTCACAGCTAGCTTTATACAGATGAACACTGTTGACACTGTGATTATTTAGTTTTTTATTTATTAACTTGAACAGCTATTGTTCCCTATAATTAATACAGCATACTTGGGAGGTGTTCCAGACAAACCTATACAAGGCAGTTTAGTTCGCATTCAAATAGGTATCTTGGCATTTTGCAAGAAGAGGTTTCTTTCTTTCTTGACTTTGCTATGAGGTCAATAATTTTCCTTAAGTTTATGTGGGGAAAAAGTTTGTTGAAATAATATCCAGGGCCTCTTTTTAACAATAATTTTCCTTTGCTACATCTTGCCAAGATTATTTAAGCCTCCCAGTGCATATTTATAGGAAGTTTGGACAAGGATGGAAGGAGGATTCATTTTTTTGAGCTCTCGTTCAAGAGTCTGAATATTTAATTGCTTTATTAAAAACTAGAATTTTCACCCCGCTGTAGCTTTTGGATACCTGCAGGAAATGTGTTTTCACGGGTTACTCCAAGGTTAGTTTAGTTAGGTTAGCTTAGTACAAACATTTATATCCAACACGCAGTCATGGCACATGCCTTTGTGGTCCCAGGGCCTTTGCCACCTGTTGGCCCCTCACCTGAGTCCTGCCGGGCTCTGGAGGGACTTTGTGCTCCCTGTACCAGGGAGAAGATTTCAAA
The DNA here is from genome assembly GCA_907165065.1 of Caprimulgus europaeus. Next base: position 70,427,743 of record OU015525.1, read on the forward strand.
CCACTGCTGTTAAGCAAATGCAGGGCTCTTCCAAGACAGGCTTGGCTAATGTTGCCTTGAAACAGATCCAGTACAATGTTTACTGGAGGCTATGACATGGCTTCGACCTCACCTTTTGCCTTCAAGTTTGTCCAGTTACAAGTGCTGTTGATTTCACTGGTATTTTCTTTTACTTTGTTGCTTCTTAAATGCTGCTCTTCTTGTATTACCTTAAGTATGGATCAAACAAAGGAAAATAAATTTAAAAGTCAAGACTAGTCATTTTGTCTGTTGTCTAGGCAGAGGGATCTGGACACTCACCAAGAGAGAGCTATAAACTTATTTGTAAGATTTTAACATACGCTTAAATAATTTCTGGTCATCATTACAGAAATAGTGGCACAGGATGTGCCTAGTGATCCTGGGAATGCCATTTGGGACACCAAAAAGGTCCCACCCTCCACAGTGCTGGTATGCATCTCCTGGATGCGCTCCACTGTGTTTTCCAGATAGATCCAGATAAATAATAAAAGAAAGGCTCTTGGCTTGGGTCAAGCAAGAGAACAAGTCTGGGGGAGTGGTGGGAGAGGGTGGGTGCTGCAGAGAACAGCCCTCTCTGACTCCTGGGACCAGAAAAGCAACATTATTGAGCAGAATACCTCTGAAGACAGATGAGTCCTGCTCAAAAAATCATTCAGGAAAAGCTGGAAAGAGAGGCCTTCATTGGCATGACACCTCACATACACTGTGTTCCTTTCAGGATTTCTCAGCAGAGGTCCATCTCATCAGATAGTTGACTGATGGAGTACAGCCGCCATTCTTCATTTCCTGCAAAGAAACTTGCAAGAGGTAAAGCTTCAAGAACAGCCCTCTCCCTTTTCCAAACTGCATTCCCATCAGAAAACTTGGAGAAGTTATAATAGGAAAAAAATGTATTTTTTTCTTTAGTTGTGTGTTCTCAAACTGTTCTGAAAAGTCTATAAACCAGGGCATGCAGCTGTGCAATCTGCATACTTACTAGTTCCCTGACTACAGGCCAGAGGCTCCTCTGTGACAACGCATGAGTTCTGACTGGGCACCAGGTCTGAAAAATATATGTACGCACTGTCACTGCACATCTGGAATTTAGAATTGCTAATGGATATGCTGTGATAGAAAAGAAAAGTGTCTGGCCAATAAACTTGGTTTATATATTTATTTTAAAAAGCATTACCACATTTCTGGCTAGTAGCCTTTCATCCCCTAGACTTTACACCAGTGCATCTGGAATGCTAAGCAGCTCTTTCAGGGATGCAGCCATATCCAAAAAGGCACCTTTTAAAATTTGAAATAACTTTAAAAACTAATTAAAAAGGAGGAAGGCGGTGTTTTTCACTATGGATGCTTACATACCTAGCACTTTATATCTGCTCCTAAAATCTCTGAAACCACAGGTGAAAATTCTCTCTCAGACTCTCCAGATAACCTACTTTATTTTCCAGGATGCAGCTATAAACATGCATAGCTATCTTTGAATAATATATTTTGACCTTATTATGTATGCAACTCTAAAGAGCAGTAACTTGTGAGTAGCTGTTGCAGGGCTAGCAGTGGAAATCTGAGCATTTTGAGTTTCTACAGGTCACTGACTCCCCCTCCTCATCGTAGCCACCAAACCTGTGGGCAGAGCAGACGCGAGAGTCCCTGTGCTACAGCTCACCCTCCGTAGGGCCAGGCATGTCCCGTTTGTCAACTCGCTCTCTCTCAAGTGCTGGGAAACAGCAAGAAAAGAAAGGATCAGACATCAGCAAATAGTGAAAATGGCAAGACCACTGCCTGTCCAGGCACACTCACAGGTGGCCACCAGAAAATTACATACCATGGTGATGCACGAAATCCTCAAGCCAAGTTAAAAGCACGTCTCGTTTACTGGCCACCTTTACGGTTATGAAGCCCTGGCAGACATGGTATTTCATGTCTTCATGCAGAGGCAATCTGAAATGCTCCTCTGCACACACGTAGTCTTTCATTTTATTTATATTTGCTTCTATAAATCTCATACCTTGATGCAATATGCTCTGTGCACAGAGGATTTTGAAGGCAGGAACCAACTCTGAGCCAATGGCAGCAAGCAGTAATCCTGCGTGTTTAGCAAGGATCTGTAGGGCTGGGTTACTGACATCCTTGAGAACCAGAGACACGTTTTCATTTTCTTCACTCAAGAATAGGAATTAGGCTCAAGCTGTGAAACTAGGGGTAAAAGATCAGCTTTTTATGATCAGACCACCCAGATAGTTTAATGGCAGCTGTTTTGTTGTCCACATGGTGGCTTTGCAGATCCTTAGACAACCCATGAACCCCCCTTCCCACCCATTTCCCACTAAAGCTCCCATGATTGGCTTCATCAACAAAACCAGAACCAGCCCAGTCAGTGCTTTATAAAGCTTTATTGCAAGATGTGTTTACATAATGCTGTAGAGGTGAGCTTTTTAACTACTTATATCAAGAAATTTTGGACACAGGTCTGCAGTCAGTTTTCCATATTGACCCTGCATGGCACAGAAAAAATAAAAAAAAAAAAAAAAAGTGTAATTGCATCTTTCCAGACAGTAAACTGGGGAGAGTGGGGGGAGAGGAGGCAGATGAGGGGTGTGTTAAAAACAAAATTCCCCTGGCTTTCACTAAATGTGACAAAGCTTTTGAAGGATCAATACAAACGGTAGGTGAGCTTCATGTGTAATAAAATCTTAAAGAGTAATTCAAGTTCTTTATGAAATAAAACTGAGAAACAAAAATGCAGTTTCATGGACAATTAAATTTAACATAAAACAAATTCACCTAAGATGAGAAAACAAACAAAACCAAGAACTCAACCAAAAGGACCTGTAGATAATATCTCTGACCATGCATGGCTTGTTTTTTAAATTACAATTCACAGAATAACACTGCTGGAAAGCCTATTTTACACTATGCTACACAAAACATGAAAAAAACATGAGTAGTGACATTTACACAATTTTACAGTATTTCTCCTTTGTCTAAGAAACACATCCTTTTCTACTTTACATTTTTTTACAATTCCCAGCTCAAAACAAAGGACACTATGCGCGCAAAGACAGTCTTTAAAAAGGAGAAATGCACCCAATGCTACAAATAAACCTTTTCTTTCACAGAAGCCTCTGTATTAGATAGTGATTAAACAAAATATATCTCTATCTGCCACTCAATGTGAAATGGACTAATTAGAAATAATTTTAATTTTTTTTTCACGTAAACATAAAACTATACAACATCTCTGAAACTCCTTGCATTACTTGCTATGTAACTATTAAACAGCTTGCCAAAAACCTCTTGGGATCGCATCTGAAATACCAATTGAGTCAGTTGCTGCCCCAGTCAAAAAGAAGTGTTCAAGTGTTTGCAAATAATTTTCAACAGTTGCCTATAACCAAACATTTTCTCTTTCAAAAATGCTTCCGTTTATTTTCTTTCAGAGCCTTTAAGTACCTGGCAGTTTTCCTTGTAGAGAAACACCAACAGTCGCAGTCCTTACAGCTTAGGCAAATGTTTCTTGCACGCCAATGCAGGAAAGGCAGAGCCATCCCCTGAACACGGCACAGGGTCAGGCTCACTGCCTACGCTGGCACGACCCGCCTCGAAGCCAACGCGAGGAGCGGTACACATGTAAATGTGCAGGAGTGAAAAAGAGAGGGGAATGTGCTTGTGCTCCCTTCTGACACCAGGTCCCTGCACACCCTCAGAGAAAGGCAGGCAGTGTGCATGCCTGCCTACGAGCTGTAGCAGAACAGAGGATGTGAAAGTGGTAGGCTGCCACCTTGCCCCCATTTCACCTCAGAGAAATCAAAACGTTGTAAAAACCACAGCCACACAGTGTACACACACCTGAATCCAGACTACTACCATCGGCCAAGCAGTTTCTAAAGCACTTTGGATAGACACTTGCTGTTCTTACGCTACCGGGGACGCTGGTGTAGAGCAAACGCCTGACAAAAGGAACCACTTTGCACCTACAGCAGCATCATGTCCCTTAGGTTTCCAGCAGATGTTGCAATCTTCACTTGTGACTTCTCAATGGCTTCTAGCATTTGCTAGAGTATGTTTAGAGCATAGCACACCGGGGATTTAAGGTGCTGTCCTGCCATGTTATCTAGTACCTTGAGGGGGAATGGAGCACCTTGCAGGAGGCCCTTGCTGTTCAGTCACATCAAGACTCTGACTCCAAAGTAAATCAGGGCATGAACTCTTATCTAGATATTCACATGTGACTTTCAATTAAACTAAAGCCAAACTCCCACATATCTACAAATCTGATGCCTTATATTGCTGACAGAGTTACTCACTACAGAGATTTACAAAAAAAGAGGGTCAAAAGAGAAAAAGAAATGTATTTTGAAAACTGTTTTTGATGCTGTTTCCATTATTTATCGGAGCAAGAAAGACGCTCATTAAAACACCATTTTTTTATTTATTTTGGATTATGGACAGGGATCTATCAAACAGAAGGGTCACACGTAGCAGCCAAGGGGCTATAAACCATCTGGAATTCATGAGCCCAGTGCCTGGCCTTACTGAAAGGTGAAGAGTGATGAATTTAATTTTTGTGAGGGATCTTTTGCTCTCGATTGTGGCACACAGCATTCCCTGGGGGTGTTTCTTCACCACAGTCATATAACTGCTACTGAAAGTTATCCCTCAGTTGGGAGCGAGGGAATATGAAGTATTTGTATGCAGTCTGCTTTTAAACACCAAGGGAGATGAAAGGAAATTAGGATAGCTTCCCTTTGGCGGCCATTTCATACGCTAAAGTTTACCTCAGCACCCGTATCAGGAAGGCATTACGGTGGTGGACAGGCAAGTTATTGGCAGCAGATGGGTGATGAAATGAAGACCAGCAGCAACTCTGATTGCTTAGTGGAGATACAAAACTCTGGGCACTACATTTGCAGCTAACTGGTACTATGACAAAGAGAAGAGAGGTAGTTATTGAGGCTGCAAGTGTTTAAAAACAGCCTTCATGGATCTGTAAGTGAGAAATGGGAACATGTGTTACTACATCATGTTTCCAAGACCTTTATATTTGTCACAAAACTAATCCATATCTCAAATGAATTTTAAAACAACTGTTACATCCTTATGGTGGGCTCTTTTGATGATGGAGGGGCAGGCAGCAACTCAAATCCCCAAGGTTACAATGTGATTAGACAGACAGACACAGGCAGGCAAATATAACCAATTCCTCCATATCATCTGGAATCCACTAGATAGATGAAGGGGAACAAATGTTATTCCCACAGTTAGGACATGCCAGCTGACTCTGGAGGAAATACTACCACCTTACAGATTAGCACACTGGGCCACTGGCCATTTTTATTGTGAACCAAAATGGAATTATTTTCTGTAGTTACTGCTTTGTTTTTGCATTTGATGATCTTATTGCAATTAACACTGAGGACAGTGGAATTAATCTTACTGTATACTACTGCATAACAAGACCAAGTTATCCTTCAGAAAAAAATGGTATTGGTTTTACAGATAGAGAGTAGGAACTTAGGGAAAAATATAGAAAAACAAACATAATGGAAAAATGTACAAGGAAGAATATGCTTCACATGTAAGACACTTGGATCCAGACAATCTGAAAGAAACTGTCTTTTTTTCCTGAATTTATTCTAACACCACTCTCCATGTTCAATTCTCTTCTCAGTAAGGACTATGTGAAGTTTTGCACAATTTTTGAGCAATTCTTGGGAAATACATATGCCCAACTATTACTAAGTCATCAGCTATGTTATGTTTCAGACACAGATGCGGTACTACATCTAAATGAAACACAAATGTGTTTCCTGTTAGCAAGTGGTCACCAACAGCCATCTACTTTGCACATTCAGCATATTTTAATGAAAATATTCAGTTTTAAAAACTTGTTTGATTTTCTCCCTCCGACCAAATACACGACCTTGGTCAATGTAAATGCATTTTGTTACATTTTGGCTTCTTTTATCACTTAACAAGTATAACAGTTCAACATAACGGTTACATTCAGGGTGTCTTCCTCTTGTTTCAGACCCCCAAGACCTCCACAAACCTCTGTTTACCTTCATGTCTTTGTTCTAAGCATCCTTAATTGAGATTTCAAAAGTCCACAGTGGTGAGCAGCACATAAACATTCACTTTAAAGACCAGATGCTCATAGGTCTTGCTTATTTTACAGTGAGATTAATTATATGCCACTCCTTTCTGTTTCCTAACCAGCTTCCTCCTTTTCATAGCTTTCAAATACACAACACATTTTTATTAATTACACAACTACTGCCTTCTGCCTACTTGTACAACTAACTTTAACAAGCTGAGGGGAAAACCAGATCAAACTTAATGCTATCCTCAAGAACTTATGCTCATTAGTGACTTTTTATCCACAGACTTTGACACATGAAGATCCAAGGCAACAGCAAATAAAGAATGAAATGTTTAGATCAAGAGAGGCACAGCACAGACAGGATGTTCCACCACAGATCTCATTGAAGTGTTGTCAGCTACCTGGTTCTCTTACCACCTGGATGCTGTGCTCAGTGTGATGTGATAGATGACTGAGGTTTCAAAAGATTATTGTGTTTGGTTCAACTATCCTGAACAATCTTCAGCAATTATCCTGTCCTTAATGAGAGCAGAGAAAGAAAATTGTTGATGTACCTGACCCAGCCTGGGTACCAGAAACAACATAGCTACGGCATTAGGAGCCCAGCATAGACTATTAATGAATCCTACTTTTCAAGTGTGTTTTGCAACCAAAATCAAACCCAGTTAACTAGTCACCCTACTTAACTAGTTCCCTAGCTAACTAGCTTGAAGGAAGCCTCAGCTGTTACTGTTGTGCAGACACACCCTTAATCTTAGAGGATAAGGCAATGGAAAGAGATCATCTTGTGCATCCTTGAGGATCAATTGGTCATACACAGACTTTGGCTTAAAAAGTTCCCTTTTATGTTATTGTTATTTGCAGTTCTCCTCAAAGGTTTCAGCACTGGTTAAGGTGGCTATGTTCAATTCATCTTTACTGCTGTGTATGTCTTCCACTTAAAGGCAGATGACTTGACTAAAGGTTCTTCAAACACACATGCTGAGTTATAAAAGTCACTTATAAAACAGCAAGATAAGGGCAAACATACTGGAGTGTTCACTGTGGTACCCTCTCCACTGGTACCAAGGATAATCACAAAAAAAGAGTAAAGAACAGCAAAAACACAGCAGGCTTTTAGCAGGGCCATTTCATATTCAGATCCATTAATTTGCAATAAAATCACCACCACATTATCTTGCAGCAGAGAAAAGCAGCATGAAGGGCACAGGCAAGTGAACAAAACTTCTTGATCTGAGCATCTGAATGTATTTATCGAGTAGGCAAAATTGTTGGCATAGATCTCTGAAACTGTACAAATGCAGAGTACAGCCATAGCTCAATAAGAGGGAGGGATTCTTTGTCCTCTCCTCTATGTGCATGCTGCTATGTACAGTATGAGCATGTATTAATACACATGAACCGAGGATCCTAAACTTTCCACTTGTATTGCAGGCCATCTCCTGCCCCATAGGGTGAATCCCATTAAATAACAGTGAGTTCCTACAAAAAGACATTCTCTGCCCCTGTCCAGGTGAAACAGTAAGGCCCTAGAGTGAAAATCATGGTCCAGCTAGCTTTAGCAGGAACATGATTTCACACCATGACTGTCTGTGTATAGATACATGCACACATGTCCACACATTCATTCTGTACATATACAAAGGTACACATACATTTTTACATTCTTTGGTGGCAAAATAATAAAAAAACCCCAAACAAACCACAGGGCTGGACAGACTCTGCATCTTTGCTTAATGAATCTGCTTCAATAAAGTTGGAGTCGCTTTAACAGGAGTTATTTTGCCTCTTTAAGGACTGTTCTTTGCATTAAAAAAATGCCATACATTTACAATGACTAAAACAGGGCACAAGGAAAACCAGCGTAAACACAGCTCACATGACAGATAACTCAGAGAGCCCCCTCCTACTCACATCAACACATCATGAGAGAAGCAGCCATATGCTTTCACCTACAAGCACTCAAACATTTCCTCAGTTACCATCCAGATGTTGTGCTGAGATGTGGCACACCCTTCTTCTGCCCTGGCTGTGGGGTTTTGCTTTTTGTTGCTTATTAAAATCGAACTAACAGAGGATGGGATGTTGGGAGCAGCAGAGGAGGCTGGCAGGTCAATGCTACACCAGAAAGTTGTCAGTTGTCTGTGCTTCAGATGAATGGCTCTTCCTGTCGCCACCTCTGGAACATCAAACCTGCATCTCAGAGGTGCTGATGAGACCCAGTGCTTTGGCTTCTTCTGGTGTCAGTCCACTCTTTAGTGTCCTTCTCACTGATGGTCATAAATTCCAAAAGCAGGCAAAAAAACCCAAACAAACAAACAAACAAACAAAAAAGCAAACAATTAGAAGCAATAATCACACAAAACTTTGAGCTGATAAAAACCCCTGTTAACATGCAAGCTGAATCAAATCAAAAGTTGGTATGTACTCAGGGCCTCAAGTTCAGAAATACCGAGTAATGCCTTATGCCAGATACATAGGAGCAATCAAGTACCCAGCAACTCCAAACAGTCAGGCAAAAAGACATTTCTTTACATTTGTCAAGAAAAATACACAGCATTTTAAGACTTTTTTTTTTTTCTCTGAAATTGTACCAGTTGGTTTTCAGTCTATAGAAAGGGTCATCTGCCCTATTATTTTAGAGTTTTATGAAGATTTTTTAAAAGAGCTTTTGGATCTTTATAGGGCTTAACTGAATTTATCACTATTAAATCCTATGTGATCCATTAAAGGTATTAAAAAAAAGGTTAAAAGATCAAAAATGTGACTATTTTATAGTCGATTCAAATAATTAAAACTATTGTCTTCATACACACTCCCCTTTCTTCTGTAGTGTTCCCCCATCCTAGCCTCATTTGTGTCATCTTTGCCATTAGCAGTCTGCAGCCTCTTAGTTGAAATTAAATGATAAATCTAGGCCAAAATCTTGTTTCTTAATTTTCTATGACGTGTTCTGGACACTAGCCCTGACGTAAAACTTTTAAAATTTCTGATTGCCTTTTTTATCCAGAAACAAGTGATTACATAACTGCACACTCTGAGCATTAGTGTTCTTCTCGTTTTTTTGGTGCTGTAATTTTCAGGTGAATGGGCTTTAGTTCAAGAAACAAATGAGGTGTTCACTTCACACTTTGATGTTCCTCAAATGCAAAATGCACATTCGGAAGTTTAAGCTGCATGCAAAGCATAAATGATGACTTTATGTTGAACAAAATATACTTGGAGCCCCAAAATAACAAAGTCTAGAGGAAACTCAGAGAAATCACTTGCACACTGGGGTTAAGGACTTCTTGCATCGCTATCATCTAGCATAATTAAGACCTCTAACATATTGGAGGTATTCAGTCCATGTAACTGAAACCAGAGGGTCACACTCAAGGGTCTAGCAGGAGTGAGAGAAGGGACTGGATCGGTATAGAAAACATGAGGACAAGAGAAATGGAAAATACGGTGTCGTTGAGTATTTGATACCATGCAGGTAGGATGAATGTGATCTGTGTTTGATGATCAAACCACTTTCATCAGTTACTGAGGTTAATCAAACAAGCTGAGAGTGCCACACATGTAATTCTTACTCCATTATCAAACTCTTACTTAAGTTTTCCTTCAAGGTCCTGTCCTTTCTCCTACAGTATTTGCATACTTACTAAACACCACTAGGGTCTGCATAGCAGCCTTTTATGATATCCATTTTTCCCACAATATGGATCAGGAATGTCTTCTAAGTTTAACAATGCTTAGATTAAAGCAGTACAAGATTAAATGCAACTGATAAAGCTAAGATTAAGAAAGACTTTAAAAGTGCTACGAGAAGAACAATACACTTCAAAAAATGCTCTGATGTCCATGGTGCAGAATACCCAACACGGACTTTTGAGTCAGTTCTCATCACTGGCACTCTTTTATTACTTTTCAAATTTGATATCCAAATGTCCACGGTGACAAATATTAATTTCTAGACATGAGCTATTAAATACCTTAGGGTCTTGAGGTCTCAGTGAAACACTTAATGCTTATTTCTACACCAAAATGAACTGTATCAGGAGTGAAAGAACAAATACAAGAAAGCTGCAGCAGAAACATTTCTGCCTCATTAAAGGCAAAGATTTCCCTGTACAGTTCACCCGCTTACCTGCCTGTGCTGCCTCTCCCCTGAATGTTTTTTTCTGTACCTTCTATGACATGCAGCCAAACGCAGACTGTAGCTAGCTTGGCCACCAACAGACTAATAAAATTTACTTTCAGAAATGCTTAGCAGGGACCAGCCAAAAGTTTCTGTCACTAGTCTCAAAGTGGGATTAGACATTGCTCCCTAAAAGAGCATCCCTCCTCTGTGGACATGAATTATCCACAGCAGCTATACTGTTGAACCAAGGAAACTGTTCATCATCAGAGAAAAAATAGGCATACAGGAGACTAAACGTTCACAGGATGGCTGTCTCAACAATCTTACATCTTCCCACTGAAGGCAAAAGTGAACTGGAAAACAATGCAGAACAAATTTTAACTTCTTAGACACTGTTGCAGAACTGTCAAAGCAAATGCATTAATGACTGCTCTCACACATAACCTCAACTCTCTCAGACCACAATCGCTTGCATTTGCAAACTGAGCACAACAACCACTGTAAAACAACATGAGGGAACAAGCAATTGTTACACCTGTTTGTAAACATTTAATAGGAACTGAGGTGCTCTAAGCAAAATAAGCAAAATTCTGGTCTTATTTATAACAATGTAAATCTGGAACAAGCTTCTTTAGGTCAGTACAACTACTACTGCACAAATAACTAGGGCTGAGACTGTCTAACAACTGAAACGGAAACGTGTGCCTCTGTAACTTCCACCAAAGAGAATATAGTTATTTAAATTCCTCCATCAGCCTGAGTTATACAACTAGTAGTTTACCAGGAAAAGCCAAATGGCTTTACAATAACATATAGGTCTCTGAAGAAAATTACAGGAGTTTATATACAGAAGTCATAATCAGGAGTTAAAATACCATGGTAGAAACCATCTTCATGAAAAACAAGGAAGAAAACTAAGGAGTCTTTACATAAGCAAGATTTCTCTCTGAATCTCCAGATACCTACCTATTAAACATACTGAAGTCTTAGTCTGAGGACCTCGTGTATAAACCTCAGGTGACAGAAAAAAAGTAATACTGTATGCAGCATGTGAGAAGGACAAGTGTCCTGTTCTGGGTTTGCTCTATGACTCACACAACGGAGGCCAACCCCCTGTTTGTACTTTTTATGCTACTACAAAACAAGCAGGAATGACAATACTTAATGAATTGCTGGGACATATACATCTGTAATTAAACAAAACAACCTCTTTGCATCCATCAGTTGATTGTTCTAAGTTATCTCAGCTCTCTCATAATACAGAGAAAGACAATTTGTATTTAAGATTTACAGTGAACTAAGCTTTTAAGGCCAGCAGTTAGGAGAACAGAACTCCAAACAATGTAGGACTTTGATGGTCATAATGAGATTTCAAGAAAACAGTTAATAAAAAGCAAAGATGTGAAGAATCTTTTCAGTGACAGAATGGTTCTCATAAACACTGATGGTTGCTGACTTGTATAAACTAAGCGTGTGGGGCCAAATACTGGAAAGTACTGTGACTACTGGCAAGATTAAAGCTGTTCACCATTAACAGGCAACCGGAAGAATAACGGCTGACAGAATCACAGTCCAGACTCAAATGAGTGAATTCCTGCCCTTACAATGCAACAGGCCAGTCTGACACAGATTAATCCACTTGCAGTTTGAAGTATTCTGTACTTAGGGAGATGTAAGTAGCCTAATAAAGGGTGTCTTTATATGAAAAGTGTAACTAATATATGCAAATTACTCACAGTACATTTCCTCATCTGAAGATACAGTGGATAGATGTGGTACCAGTAGTAACACAAGAACAAATTCATGCCCCACTATTCTCTGCACTGGCTCGTGGACTATGGAGCCTTGTGGGTGGTGAAACCAGGAGAAAGCTGAGTTATCTGCAGGAGCAGGGACTACTCTGGGAGGTGAGTGAAACTTGTCTTGACATGCTGTTACACAGATTTCCTCAAACATTTGTCTGTTTCCTCATAAAGCACTTGGTAGGGTTCCTCTGCCTTAGGAAAGGTCACGAACACATTCAGTCATCACAATTGAATGCAGAGATATATTTTCCTTCCATGTTTTATAAGCATTGCTAAATTACATTTCTCAAACTAGATCTTCACTCTTCTCTCTTCACTGAACTCTGTCGTGTCTCTAACTGGACCAGACATAATATCTTGGCTTGTAAAACTCTTGGCCTGCTGCAGATCACATTAAACTGAGTTATGGAATGTATTTTGGAGGCAGTGACAATAAAAATAAGACTTTCAAATGATCTTTTAGGTCCCTTAAGCAATTTTTAAAACATTTGCTAAAGAAACATAACATAGCGAGAAAATAACTTTCACTCTTGTCACAAGCAAGGCCTGCTGAGATCCCATAACCAAGAAACTAAATGTTGTTTTTCTGGGGTCAGAGGCCATGATATTCTTTGTTAATCTGGAAATCAAGAGTTTTATTTGATAACCTGGCAGAATGCAGAGTACTTATGATGAATGCAATGAATTTGACTCTGTTGGGTCAAAATCTATGCAGATACATAGCCCTCACTGGGAATGTTTTTTAAGAGTAATTTCCTAAGTGTAGCTTTGTCAGAAAATATAATTACCTAGGGGTTGCTTGTTTTTCAAAGAGCAAATAACATTCCTAATTTCCCATCCTCCTGTCTTTTTTTTTTGTTTGTTGCTGATTTGGAACAAAGGAAATTCCAGGTGGCTGCAAATTACACAGTGAGGGCAGCAGGAAGGGTGAATTATAAGAGGCAATACAGGCCAGTTCCATCATCTCATTTCACGTATCTTAGTTATATTTTCTGTTGCCTATCCACACCCAGCTTGCAAATTCAGTCTATTTTCTCCTATATTTACATTCAACATATTATCTTGGACTTCACTCCAATGAGTCCAGCAATGGCAATTTGAAACTCAAAAGTTCAATCCAGACAGTCTTCCTTTTCTCATTTGTGTATTTTTATGTCACTATCTATATAAGTTATACTCATGTTTAATTATGCATGTATCATTGCTCAATATGAGTAGGCCTAAATTCTTAATAAAAATACTAACAGATAGAGTGTAGAGATCTTCTTACAGGGATTTGTAGGTAAATTTTTGGATTTTATCATGCACTTCTCCAAAGTAGTACAGCCAACTGAAATGTGGTCTTTGCCTGGGTCAGCCACATAGAAAACTCCAGGTAACAACATATTATTATGTATTATTATTGCTCTGCAGCTTCACTTTGAGTCCTGTCAGCACTTCACAGATGGCACAACTCTCTCCTAACAAGAAATTCTGTACTTCACAATTGTCTCCTGGTGTACCTTATGGTGGCTGTGACATAAAGAGGAGTCTAGCAGTGGAAAAAGACAAAATGGCATTTTCTAAGGAATGCTTAACTTGTGTTTCATCTCCAGGTGGCTTACATTAGAGGGAGCAAAAAGTAACATCGCTTTAGAGAATCTGGGCTGCATGAAAAACATACAGGTTTTAAAGTAGTATTTAACATGTACTTGAAACTGTTAAAGTTTCCAACTTTATGCATTTCACAGATCATCATTTACACAGTCCCAACAGTAAAGCAGAAAAGAAGACTTAACTCCTTCCTTGAAAACCTGTGACAAAAACCCTCTAATTTTTAGGACTTCTGTGAATGCCACTGTAAAAAGTTACTACTAAAATTAATCCTGCTGCCATCTATTCATTTCTCCCACTTAACTTCACCAGTCAGAAGTGATCCACTATTAACGGGTAAAGCATCAACCACTACTAACAGGTAAAGCATCAAGAGCAAAGAGCTCACCAACAACTGAGTCTGCATACAAGCACTACATACTGCTTTCAAGACCAGACTACATATTAATAATGCACAGGACAAAAAATCCAAACCAAAACAAACCCCAAACCAAACCAGGAGATGGGATACAGAAGGTAAGCCATCTCACAAAAGTGTTTTGGGTATGAAGCCTTTACATTCCATTTGAAATTTAAAAATGACCCACTAAGTGGGTAGCTTAGGCTTATGAACACGGAGCTGCCTGTTAGAGAGTGACTCGGCAGAGGAATGTGACCATGTTTGATCACCCAGGCTCTATGGAACGCAAATTAATTATCCCCATTAGGAATTCATGCTGCAAAATAACAGAATAAAAGGCATTTATGAGCCCATCAGATTAAAAATAACTATGATCAAAACAATCTTGTAATTATGCTAATTAGGTGGTGTTATTCTGCCTGGAGAAAGTCATGTATATACATATATAATATTTTTTGACATAGTGCTTGGACAAGATAAATTCAAAATAGCTCTGTGTGAAACATTTTTGTCCATCTTCTAAGAGCAACTTCCCTCCAAACACGTTTGACACTTGCATTCAAGTGTAGTCAAATTCCTGCCTTCACAGATCCTTGTGCTAAACTCCTTCATGGCAGCAGAGGGCTCTCCTTGGCAGTTGTGATATCACGATGCTCTCTCTTCTGGAAAGCCACAAGAGATCACTTCTGTTACTGCACTTCTTTTTTAAGGCAACTTGAAAAGCAACCCTGAACTTCCTTGTCTTTTCTCGTTCTCACAGGAAGTGCTTTCCATAACAACTCTGTGATCTGGTCAGGGAGCAACTCACTGCTGCTGATTTCTTACTCAGATGCTGAAAATAATAACAATAATAGTAATTTTTCAGGAAGGAAGAGTGATGTAAATAAGGAGCAAATTATTGACTGGAGATAAACTCGAAAGCCACTTCAATATGGAAAGAAACCAAACAAAATATATACCCTATCCACTTAGGGCTAAAAGTGTGCAACTCAATCATACATACTTTTTTAATACTTAAAACTTATACATCCCACTTTTGAGGATGAATCTTGTGACAAGAATTCAAAAGCCTTGAAATATACCTTTAAAATAGGCCAACTAAAATGAAAACAGAGAATAATGTAGATGAATTCACTGACACAGTGAATGGCAAACTAGTAAAAGTGAAAACTATTTGTATTTCTTGTAAGATGCAAACAAATTAAGTAAAATTATTTTTTTCTACAGAACTTCAGCTGAAAAAATACAAGAAGTATATACTATAACAAAAGCATTTATCTAGAAAATGTCAATACCAATATTCTGTGACCTGGGAACATGAACAGCTTAATTTCCTACATATACTGACATCACTTGCTCTTTATCAGCTGCTCACCTGTCAGTTCCTCCTACATCAGCTTGTTCTTTCCTGAAATAAAGAAAGTGACATTTGGCCAAGAAGAGATGGCCACAGAAATTCTAGCACTTGTAAATCCTTGTCTAGAAGCTGACGGGAAGCTGCAGAGCACTCTCTCTCCTTGGTTCTAGTGCCAGAGACACAGCACAAGGACATTACCAATGGTCTGCCTACACTGTAGAATCCTGCTGGGACACAGACTTCAGCTCCTACCAGGATGTACACTTTGTCAAGAGCAAAATCTGAGCAGTGGCTACCTCTTCCTCCACAGAACAGCACATCTGGGTGGGCATTTAATCCCATGTGGTGACAGCCACTCCAAAATCACTAGGGACAACCCATTACAGCAGCAGTTTTCTCCGTGTACCTACATCATTGTTCTCTGTGCGTGGGTAATATATCATACATGTGCAGGTGAATGTCTCTGTAGTGTTCAATGGCTCTGCCTTCTGTGAACTGAAATAAACAGGGATAAAAGAGAGGTATTTTCTGTAAACATTGCACATTTAATTCTAACTTCCCAGATCAGTGCAATGACTTCTTTTTTCAATTGCTGTATTAAAACAATGCTGCTCAATTTTGAGCAAATACTAGATTCCGTAGTATCTCTAAATACCAGTACTGGAATCCAATGCAAAGTTAAGGGATATACTAAATGGTACAGGCTGGGTTAATTTTATATCTGACTTTCCTTATATAAAAGAAGATACAGCTGTTTAAAGCAGAAAGCTTCAGGATAGGAGCCCCAAAACAAAGAATTTCTATCAGAATAAAACTCATTATAGAAATGATTCATAGATTCTTCTAAAACGGTGACTGGAAAATGAATTTAAGCCCCTTTTACAAGCAATGTTTTTTACTAGGTTTTTAAACCAAGCTTTCAAAAAACCCTTTTGTTTTGAAGGTTAAATGATGTATAACTGTACAGGATGATGGCAATTTCACTTTCACAGTGCTAGGACCAGGCAAACACTCTTGAACAAAACCTAAGATAAAAAAAGATACAGTTTGAAACTCATGGAGGCTGTCAACAACATGCATAGGTACTATACATTTGAAAAGTTAAAAAGCAGAATGTCTATCCCTGACTGCAAAGATCAGTTATTTCAAAATAAAGCTATAAAAATAAATGTAATACACAATGTAAAGTAGAACCTGAACACTCATAAATAAATACGTATATACTTAGAAATCATATTAATATCAACTATCACAATTATATATGTCATCAATTACAACTGACAAAACTGAAAGTATGGAACCAGCTGTTCAGCCTCATGCTTCAAATAAATACACTGATTTACAACTATTACACCTTATTATGAGACTTATAGGTTACTCAACTAATCCTGTCTCTCCTGTTGGCTCTCCTACAGCTGTTGATGCTGGCCTCTGGCACAGGTGACATACAGTGAGACATGACCTCACTCTGATCAGGTACATCAATTTATACAGTTTACTGTGGTCAATTGTATATATTATTCATTCATTAACTATTATTAATAATTTTAATTTATTGTTTGTATTTTTATTTATTGTTTATGGTGTTTAGTTGTGTCATTTTTGCAAAGATCTTGCCATCCTAAGGATGAAAGAATGCATTAAGCAAAAGGCATCCAAAAGATGCAAGCTATCTTGGCATCTCATGGAGGTAACCTTCCAGCTGCCAGAGTTTTAAGTGCTTTATTTCACATTCTGTTTTCATTCAATAAGTAGATTTTTATTAACTGGGTATTGACCTTCTGAAGTTTCAGTACTTTGTGTGAGGACAAGAATACTTTTATGTTGAATACCATCACTGATACATTTATTTTTCTAAATGCAAAGAATTGTTGCTAAATATGCAACACTAACTAGATTACTTTGTCCCCTCCTCTAACACCTGATAGGATCCATTTACTCAAATCCTAAATATTCTAAGTGAAGTTTCTTGCCTTTCAAGTTTTTTATATAGACTTTCTTCTTCTAAGGTTT
This sequence comes from Caprimulgus europaeus, assembly GCA_907165065.1. The sequence continues at coordinate 70,445,152 of OU015525.1, forward strand.
TTATTTTTTTAAAAGCAAAATTTCCATTAACTCCTGCTTTTAGTCGGGCTATAAATACTCCTGGTATTTTGGCACTTCTGTATGGTTTTGTAGCCAGAAAAAGTAAGTGGAGAGACATGAAAATGAAAAATAATGAAAAAAAACAAAGAAAAGAAGAAGAAAAAGTAAACTGAAGCACTCTATGAATGCCAAACAAAAATTACACACCTTTGGATTCCACCTAGTATTTTGTTTGCTTACAAACATGTTTATTCCAAAGTATCACTGCATGTGTTACTAAAACTTGTCTAAGCTTGTTCCCATGCCTGGTCATTTGGCAGAGCTCTTTCCCACATTTTGGCACCTGATTGACAGTGTGATAACTCCTACTTAACTTTTACTGAAGGTGGAATTTAAGTGTGAAACACCTGACCTAGGATGTTCTGTAGTTAAGTTTAATCCACTGGCCCTTATTTGTCTGAGATTCAGGTAATCTCAATTCAGTTCCTATTTCCTCCACCGTCCACTCATGAGAGTCTGACAGATTACTTGGGTGGCACCTCAGATCCATTTCTGCATAATGACTGTAGGATTTTTTGATCTGCGCAAGTCATTATGCAAATAAAACAATAAAATCTTATGAGATGTTTCCACATCTCAAGGGTCAGTCACAGGGTATATTGTTAGGCTAACATGTGATTCCAAAGCCTAAAAAAAGAAAAAGGCATTATCATGTCTCTCCTCTCTCTTTTTGAAACATCAGAAATAATTTTGATCAAGTCGTTTAATTTGAATATTGGATTAAACTCTGCTTCAGTTATTATGTGCTCTGAATCTATTTCTCTAACTCAAATCTAAAGTAGATTTTCAAATTCAATAAAATCTAAGAGAAATAACAGGGCACACAGAGAGAGACACTCTGAGATAAAACAATGTGGGCAAAAAAACCCATCTTGCTCTGCAACATCCTCATGCAGTGTCTCCAACAGAATCCAATACAGCCACTACTGTGCTACTCACCATCAAATATAGTCACAACTGGGCCCTACATTATGGTTTACCATTCAGGCTCATCTGAAGATCCAGATGCAAACAGTGCTATATAGTCAAGCTGTCTTTAAAGAGCTATTTCCTTGGTGCAGTTATCTGAAATTATTTGTTGGCAAGACCACATCGAGATCCCCACTCTTTGACCACTGCCTTGACTTTAGGGAGCCAGGAGACACATTTTTAAGCATGAAGGTTGCTAATACTAATAACTCATAAAGAAGGAGGATGTTTGCAAGTCATGTTTTAGCCTTAACGTAATTGCTAGTCAGCTGGTCTGGTTTAGCTACCATGTGGCTTAATCAGCACTTGAACAAGGTAACAAATCCTGAGGACTCTCTCTTGGTTCTCTTTCAGAGCCGTGCCATGGCCATTCACAGAGGTCAAAAATCAACCCTGTTTGGCTCAACATTTCCAAGTACTGCTCTGTGTATGCCAGAATTTGTGTGAATACCTTCCACGTGCTTATTCACAATTATTAAACTGGAGTATGTTTTTTTATACATTTTAAATATACTTAAGTACAATTTTTATCTTATGGATGATACTGCTAGTCTTTATGTGTATTCTGTTGCCTTGAAGCTGCTGTGGCTGTAAGATCTATTCTTCTCTCTCAGTTTGAAGCAATTGGCAGAGGCTGGTTCATCACAGTGCAAAACTCTCATTTAGTAACAGGATTTTCTAAGCAGCCCTTATTCTTCTTTATAAAATTTATTCTTTTACCTCACTTGTAATCTTCACAGCAAACTCTGCTTATCTACCCTACATTAACTTTTTAAAATTCAGCTCTCTATTAAATAACCTTCTTTTTTGACTGTTTTTTGAAATCTCAGTGGTATCTCACACAGAGAGTTTCTTTTTTATTTCCCCAAATCCACTCGTGCAATGCCTGTAATGCTGTTCTGTAAGCTGCTAAAATTAACTTCAGCAATTGCATTCATTGGAATTTGGATTAGCAAATAGAGTGATTCTTAAAACTTCCTTATCCCAGTTTTCCTTTGCATTCATTGTTTGTTATGGCATCACTTGTGAAGGTTATCCTAACCTATGGGAGAATCAGACAATCTTAATTATAAGAATAAGGACACCGGAGAGAAAAAGCCCAGCAGAAGCTTCCCAGGGCAACTGTCTTTGAATGTCAAGCTGTCTTTGAATGACCACCTCGAGGGGTGACAGAGCATTTCAGTTTCTGTGGCTCATTCAATCTCATGGCTTTCTGATGAGGCCTCTAATGAATGAATACAACGGTAATGTTGTTTTCTCTTATATAACACCACTCCAGTATGCCTGGTAAGCAGGTCACTGAACACCCATCATGAAGCAATGACTTCCAGTTGGTTACTGTACTTATGAATGTCGAATTTAATCTTTAAAAACCTCCACTGTGTAAAGTTCTAGCACAGAATTAAGTTCTCTCTCTGCAGATCATCACAGGAACTCAGTTGTTATGCATTTACCATGTACCTTAGCTTTCTGTAGTCCATTTTGGCTCCCACTGAACAAATTCCTTCCTACTGTCTCAGTCGACTTCAGTCATATCTTAATTTATCAGTGACCCTTCATATCTTCAAGCAACAGATACAGATGCTTCCATCTGTCTTTTGTTGGATGATTCACTGCCTTATTCCTTCTCCTAATTTACAGTTCTGCTGATTACTCTCAGAGTTCAAACTCTTCTACATCCTTAAGATCTAAGCTCTCTGCATACCAGATACAGTCACGCTGCTCAACAACTACAAAAGGTAAAATAATTCAAAGGAACACGTCAAAATGTCTCACCTTCTCATTACAACTATTTCTTGATTTTAACTAATCTTTTCTGTATTCCTGCTTCTGTTTTCACCTAGTTATAAGTGGCTTTAGTATCATTCACTTTTTACTTCACATTATTCTGTCTTTTTATGGCAAAAAAATCCCTCGCCCTTGAGAACTTTCTACCTGAACCACAGGAAATGTTTACAGTGCAAATGCATATTAACCTTTTGGGTTTCTGAATTTGCTAAAAAGATGTATCTCAGCTCAGGTTCACTAAAATCCTTGTTGAATGCTAAGTAAGCCTGACAAGATTTCCAGTTCTGCACTGAAAGCAACGAGACATACGCAACATGATGCACAGTGAAAATCACTCCTTTCAACTGACTTTTGCTTTGATGTCCATGAACAGATTGAGTACTGAGCTCATGGCAAAAGTCAGAGGATGTGTATGGAAGCCTGAAGATTGAAGGTGGTAAATCAAACCCATCAGATAATAGGGTCTCTTTGCTCTGCAGATAATAAATATCATAGTATGTGCTAATCTAAATCATTGAAGTATGCCTAAAAATCTACTTTCTAATACACTCATGGAGAATCTGTGTTATATTTCTACCTGGAAGATCCTGCTCATTTAACTTGCATTATGCATTGACAAGGGCTGATCTCTGTTCATTTCCTGGAGATACCACATTTTCAGTCCAGCTGAGTGTATTCTAGAGTTAAATTACTTTGTTTTTTCATCATCCAGGTATACTGACTATCTATTAGAGTGAAACAGTTCAGCTAAGTCATTCTCCTTCCACACTTTTTTTCAGCACATGTCAGCTGAAAGGGGTGCTAAACTACTGAACTTCATGTTTGTTTTGAAACTGCCTTTTAATCCACTTAACGAGTCTCATCCAGATCTTGAAGAACAAACAAGCAAAAGAGCTGGATTCTATCATGATTAATTACAATGGAAATCAGTCCCAGCCTAAACATTTACTGAATGCTTAATCCCTGTTAATGTTTTTACAGCATATAAAAGCCAGCTCCACGGAAAAATATATAGTATTTTTATTATTATTATCTTCTTTTGTAATGTTGGGGTTTTTTGGGTTTTTTTTGTGTTTTTTTTTTCCCTGCAGCAAGTGCTTTCTTGGGGAAAAGGTATTGGTAAAAAGCAGAAATAAGACTTTTTGGTGTATGTTCATAAAGGTAGTATTGCTAACAGAGGACATGTTTTAGCCTGGGATAAACCATGGAAATAGGTAAAAAACTAGGAGGTTTATTTGATATAAACAAGCCAACTAGGGCAGTCAGCACGTGCAGAACACCAGAACCATGTGGGAAAGTGGGTAGCAGTAGAAGGTGATGCCACAAAGAGGTACTGCACAGTGTATGACAGAAAGGAAGACAGACAGTCCAGTGTCAGCTCATTCTCTTTGCTTAGTCTGGCTCATCTAACCAGTGTCCAGTTTGCTTTTGCTCTTGCCTCATGCAGACGTTCCTTTCTTAGCATGTTGAGGAAAGTGAATATGCTTTCAGCACATGCTAGTTTACAGCAATCACTGCTTACACCAAATGTTTTTGATCACCCACTATGTTAGAACAATGCCACAAAAAAGAAAATCTGTGTGATTTTTCACTCACTGTTGTTGTCTCCTCTTTGTCCTAACTTCCCAGAAATGCTAAAAAGATGGATGGAAAAGTAGTCAAAAAGCCACAAATGGTGAATGACATTAAACTCTAAAATCTTATGTTCTTTGGGTACTTATCCTTCTCGTAGTAATCACAGTAGTCTCTGCATATAAGGAAAAAAAACCAACCAAAACCCGAGAAAGATAACCACCTCTTAAGCACCGTATTTACTAAAGTGTGAAATCAAATTACTCAAACTCGGGTGCTGCAGATCAGCCCTGTGGCCACAGTACACTATTGAAAGACCACCTTATAAACGTGCTACCTTTTCTTCACAGCAAAAGTTAAGCTCCTCTATAACCCCTCTGCAGCCACCCATCAGGATACATTTTGTTTTCAGGGCTGTGGAAGGATAGTACACATCACGAGAGAGAAATAATTTAAAAGGCAAAATATCTCAAACTACTTCTTGCTTTATGAATAAATGCAGCTGCAGATACAACTATTAATCTTTAAGCCAGTTCACAGTACCTTATAGCATTTTAAGCAGCCTTTATTTGAGGTCCTGATCTGACTTCTCTAGACTTGAATAAGTACTGTCATCAGCTCTAAAGCACCATAAACCATTCTTCTTCCCTTACTGCTAAGGACATTTTAAGTTCTGTAGAAGACAGAGTCACCCACTGCTTACATCATTTAAACAAAAGTAAGAGGGATATATGCCAATCATAAGCATACACTCAACCTTTAGCATGTCTGCCTACTGAAGTCCTGGTTCCTAGATCGATATACATAAATATTTGCACATTTGCTTATTGTGAGAAATTTAATAGCCATATACTCACATGACTTCCTGTTTGCTCGTGACCGCTTCCTCTCTCTAGGCACCGCTCGCTGGCTTGGCACTTGGGTGGCGGACTTTACAATGCGATCCATGATCTCATCTGCTGCGTCATCTGTTGCATTAGGTGAATCATCGTTGCCAGCATTCCATGAACCGATACGGCCTGGAAAAGTCCAGCAAAAAAGTTGAGGGAAAAGAAAACAGAAAGTCTCTTGCATCATTTTGGTTTTGCAATCAGGCTTTTTGGGGATTTACAGCACGCAGCTCAATCATCGCTACTTCAAATTGGCCAAAGGAGAAGACTCTGTCTAATTATTTCTAAATAATACCCCACACTCTCTGCTGTATCAGCAAAGAACCAAGAGCTCAAATGCAACCATAATTTTCCTTGCAGCCTCAAAGTCTTATTCTTGACCATACAACTGGCAAATGTCTGCTAGAGACTATCTGTAAGCCATGGATTGCTAGTGTTGTGTGACCATGTTTCCCTCCCTATTGCACAGAGACTAGAAGACACAGCACATGTTAGCAATTTATGCAAATCAGCAAGACAGGTCCTTTGTACTAAAAGAGAGAGAGAATCAATTTCTGGGCATCTGTATCACAGCCTAGTGCAAAGAAGAAATGAAAAGGGCAAAAAGTGTGGTTTGATATGTTTCATTGTCCCTTTCACAACGAAGAATTCACCTTCTCATCACCAAGCTGTATGTGTCCTGGCACAGCTGCATGCACTTTTTTATAAGCAGAAAAGCAAGAGTCCTTGGCAAGCTGAAAAGCTAAATAAGCAATTTTGGTTAAAACCACAAACAAACAGTGAGCCATGTCTCTGAACCCGAGGCTCTGTCACTCCTTACTCCACAGAACTGTGTCAGATACATCTTTCGGTTCCTCCACTACAGACTACTGTTCTGTGTGCTTTTTGTTTTTAAATAATTTGAAGGCTAGTATGCAGTGTGAACACAGACAGCAAGCTCTGCAAAAGAGTGGGTGTGGTAGAACTGCAAGCAGCTAAAAATTCACTGGCAAGGCCACTCTGTGTCACGTCCCTGATGTCAATAAACAACAGCTTTGACTAGCACTTTGCTCTGCTGCTTGTCTCCTGGCTCTAGTCAAGAGCAGTTGTATTATGATAATGCTCCTGACAAGCTTCTGTCTGGCTCATCCATCCTCGGCCTCTGCTGTTCTTCAGGGGAGCACAAGCTGACTCATTATCAGGACATTCTCCTCGTTAGCATTCAATGAATTACTTCAGATATTCAGCTTTTTGCAATGCAGTTTGGATTATTTATTTAATCTTTTTACTTTAGCTAGTGGACTTGCTCCTTAAACTGGGCATGTGAAACCTCTAAATTAGACAGGATGATGGTTTGAAGCCTTAACAAACTACACACACACAGACTTACTGGTAGATTCTCTGGACATGCTATCAGTAGTATCAAAAAAGAATCAGGAAAGTGTAAGATATCCTGATGTGAGGAGAAAGAATACCAGAACAAAAAACTTAAAACTTGAATTTCGGTGCATCACCTTTACTCCAGAGCCATCTTCCAGGTATCACGTGTATGGGAGGGGGTGAGGGGAAGATGAAAGAAAATAAACTGGTGAACCCAGTGTCTGTAAAATGATTTAGCATAGACAAAGTGGTTTAGTGGCTCCTTAAATTAAGAGGTGTACCAGTGAATCATATCTTGGACAAAAACCAAGGCTATTTCATTGCCAAGAAGGGTTGTACCAGTGAACTCTTTTCTCAGAGTATCAGGTGTTGGAATTGGTGGGTTGGGTCAGGTTTTCATTTCCTCCCTGTCAGCTTTCAGCAGTCGCCTGTGCTAACACTTGGAAACAACAAAGCACCATGGATCTCAGAGAAAGAGGTATCTGTCAGGACAGCAAGGAGGTACAGGGCTGCCCATAGCAGCTTCTTATGCTCCTAGGCTCCAGTTAAGCCACTACCTTTGCAGTTAAGCAGGGAGGTGGTTAAAAGATTCATCACCTTTCTCCTGCAAGACCCTTTCACTTCAATTCGAATTGCTACTTTCTACATGCTTCTGTTGAAAATAAAAAGAAAACCACACCATGGGTCTCCCATTTTACCTTCAATGTTGAGCACAGGAATAAAAACTGGGGTGTTAGTGGGCAGCGACGTTCACAGGCGTGGGGGAGAGGTGTGAATTTCTCCAAGCTTTTGCTCCTGATGCCCCCAGGCACTACTTTGGCTCTGATCCACATGTTAAAACTTCAGTCAAATCCTCCTACATCCCTTTGCCCCAAATCACCATCTCCAATGTGGAAACACCACTGGGGTCTTCTCCTTCCCCTTCGACCCCTTCTGCCACAAGCGCTACCTCAGGGAGTCACGCCCTGCGTTTAGGCCACTGTGTGGCTACTGCACCAGAAGGAACGCGGCCAAAAGGAAACCACTGGCACTTACCTCGGCTGGCCCGGCTTCGTGTGCGGACCCCAAGTGCCGTGGTGCTTTCCCCGCAGATGGAGGAAGTCTTCAACACAGCCTTCATGTTCTCGTGCTCTGCAGCGTCCTCGGCATACTGCAGCCCCTGGGGCTGGCTCTGGCAGGGGGGTGAGCTGCTGGAGAACTTGCCAGACTGTGGGAGGAAAATGTATTTGTTGTTTTAACAGAAAACAGCACAGAGAAAAGGCCAGAGTCTTGACAATGAATTGCAAGGAGAAAAGTGTCCTCCCAAACTTGGTTTGGACTGCAGCTGTTCCCAAGAGAGCCAGGCAACAGTTGCTCCTCTCCCAGAGCGTGCACCCTGAGCAGAAATAAACTGGAAACAGGGCGACAGCAGGGACCAGACACAATCAGAGGAAAACCAGATGCATTATCTCAAGCTTTATAATTTTGACCTGTCTGAGAGTATAAGGTACAAAGCAAAGACTTGCTTTGAAACCTTTGACCCAGGCTGGGCCCAATCTGGGATTAGGTGTGACACTGAGGGGGACAGCATGAAACTTGACATAAATAAGAAATTGCTTTTTTTCTGCACAATCACCTTTCAGTAACAAGGCAAAACGGGAAGAGTAATCTAGGAAGAAGAGACCTTTCCCTCTTGCCTCTGCATTGCTACACAGAAAACAAACTGCTCTAAAGCACAAATACCTACAAACAACCTTAAAATACATTACCAGCAATGCTGAAAAAATCCCCGCTCCCAAAACATCCAGCCAAATTATTTAATGGCCAAAACACAAACATTGCAGTCAGTAGTTAGAAGAACAAACAAAACCTTACAAGAGATTCAGGAATCTGCCCTCTGCCTCCCCAGCCCCCTCTGTGATTTCCCTGTCACCAGGACTACGTGAACAACAGCGGCTACACGAGCTGGGCAGGCATAGCACGGGTAAGCAGCAGCTCCACTGGTTACTGAAAAAAAACCATCTAGAAACAGATTAAAACAGCAGAAACAGCTACTTTCTAATGAGAAGAGGAGCTTGCATTGCTGGGCTGCTCTCCCTTCCCAGCCTCTGCCTATAAAGGGCTGAAGTGCTGGTATTCGCTCCACTGCTCTTATCTGCAGAAAGGCTCAAGCACATATAAAAGACAGTCCTAGCTGCAGAAAATACCAGCTCTGTCAACAGCAAGCAGGCATCAACGGATAATAATGCCTCTTGCTATTGTCAGTCATATCAGTCCAGCATCAGAAACTGAAATATGTTTTATTTTTCCTTTTAATCTTTCTTACTCTGATCAATGCAGCACAGACGAAAGAAGGTGTGCTACATTCTCTTCTCCCTTCGCATACTAAACAACACTAATTATTCACTTGATGATATTGAGCCAGTCAGTTAAAGGGATGAGAACCTCCAGAGGCTTTCTGTCAGAGAATGGTAAATTGGCAGAAACGACTAGGCCCTACTTTCAGAGTTTTGATCGAGTCCCTGAGGCTGACAAGACTGCAAATTCAAAATATTTAATCTGGTAATTGCTGACAGGATGATTCTATTTGAACATAATGTCTTTTTGGGATACGATAGCAAGTTAACCGAGGAGCAAAACAATAATCCCTACAAGGCACTGAGCTAAATATACCAGTGTGAGACTTTTTTTGAAAGTGAGATTTTTGATTTCTTGTTAAAATGTTAGCTTGCAACATTTTGACGTGGAAAGTATGCAAGTGCTAGAGTTTCACATGTGAAATTAAAAGACAGGAAAACATTAGAGAAAAACTTCTATGAAAGTGCATGCTATTTTTGCATTAAGCATACTCTCTCATACACAGTGGTTTGTGAAGCTAATCAATACTATCTCAGAAAAAAAACCATCAAAACAAAACCAAAGGATAAAGTCTTCACATAACTGTTAGCTACTATTCAAATGTTAGTTAAATGTTGGCATAAACATGCTAATTCATATAATATTTTTTTTTCCTGTGCCCCAAGCTATACAGCACAAATCATCTCTGGGGGAGAAGCTCTATACTCAGAAGTTTTATATAACTTCCTTAATTTTCATTGCATTGCATAATAGATGCTCCTCAAACCAATAAAATGTTTTATTATTAATATAGCTAGTGCATTATAGTTCTTAAGTTATTTATGCACTTCTTTATTAATTTTTAACATCAGCTTCAGGAGCACTTTATGATAAATACATGAACCACTGCATGGCTCATGTCTATGGTGACTGAAGTATCTTATTCACAATCCATACAGCAAGGAGAACCATTACAATTTGCTCTGCATCCCTATAATCCTGATGCTTTCGAACACTTTATAAAATAATACCATTTGGACTTACACAGCTTAATAATGAGTATGAAATTATCATGGTAACCCATAGCCCAAAGTAACTGATGATCCCTATAACATTCAGATCCCTGATGTTTTGGGTAGTTTGCAGTTTAGTAAACAGACATTAAGGAAAAGAAATTAAGAAACTTTAAATTGTTAAGGCCTCAGATCAGGATATCCTTATTCAAGAGAGCAGGTATGCACATGGTTAAAGCTGACTGTAAAAATGCATTCTTATGATTGAGCCAAAAAGCTGTGAAGAAAATGTCATGGTTCACAGTTCCAGTTGAGTAGATGAAGTTGAGCACTCCATACTATCTGAGTTAGAAATTAGATGCCACAGCACACGGGGGACATGGGAATGACATGCTCTTTCAGGGAACCATACCTCTGCATCCTCTTCTTCATCGGTCTGCCACCAGAAACAAAGGACAGGGTGGAGAAGGACAAACAGCAAGATTTAGGAAAGACAGTATGGTCAAACTATGATAGAGTAAGAGGTAAACATGGTACAGTTTATGCAATTACAGGAGGACATAAAAATACAAAGCGTATCAGGAATTCCTTCCTTAGAAAATCAGCTTGCTTATTTTTTTTAAGTTAATGGTACACAGAGCAGACTGTCACTGTCAGTAGGGTATATAAAAATGTCCTGATTTTTCTTAAGAGAAATTATGAACCGAAACTACTCATAACCCATCCTATTTCTCTCTCTTGAATCATGTGGTTGCTTGCTCACTTTTTGCCCTGTGGAAATTAAGAGCACTAGCAAGGACCCTCTCTCCTTTTTCCAGCTCTGTTCAGCACAAAGAGGTCCTGGCTGCTCTTTCTCCCAGTGCAGAGGTCGGCTTCTTGGCAATTCCTTTTCTCTACGCTTAAGTGCTTGTTTTAATTCCTTTCTTAAGCTGGGGCTTTTCAACTTCAAGTTCCAATTTAACAGAGCACTAAAATCAAATGCTGAGTAGTCTTTGAATAAATACTTAAAGTTCTTCACTAGCTGTCTGATACCAGATCCTGGAAATTAGAGAAATGCAGTAATTCTTTGTTATTAGGTCTTTCAACCTCTGTGGCAGCAGGTGTGTAAAACTACTTTGACAGTTACACTATATTAAGTGCAATGGGTGTATCAAAGTATTATGGTGTATGGAGTGTTCTTAAATTTGGGGATTTACAGGGAATTAGCAAAATATTTAGAGCTGTGTTCCCAAATGCATGGGGAATTCTTAATTGGGTTTTAAGATGCCCCACATGGAAGGTTCCCAAAGTAAAGCAAAGTTTCTCAAGTATCTAAGCTCTTTGTTTCCTTTATTTTCAGTTTGATTGCTTATAAAGTTCAAACATAGCCTAGAAATTCAATGCATCTTTTTTATTTGTGGGGTTTGTTTTAGTTTTTTTTAGAAGCAGCATTCCACCAATTCTATTCCCCTCCCTAGTGTTACTAACACATATTTTTGACCTTATCTCCATCTCAGCTATGATTTCTGTCTGGGATTGATACATTCTGTTCCAGAAACATTAATCATTATAAATGAAAGCCTGATTTACTTTGGCCGTCAGCTTAATTTCAGCATAATCTCCATAAGAAGATTAGCTGTGAGAATGCTGAGCAGCACATTAACATTACTTTTTAAGGGTATGTTTTATTCAAAGAGCGAGATGCTTATTTTTCTTTGGACACGGTGGCACTGACAGAAACACAGGCAGATGTTTTGCAGAGGCACCTTGGCAGGTATGTTCCCTTTGCATTATGAAAGGATCCATTTGTTTTTTCCATCCCCTGGTGGGGCAGGGAGCCACACTGTAAAGCAATTCTTCTGAAGAAGGCCACTGTTCACTTTTTGGCATGAATAAGAAACAGAAAGAAGAACGGGAAGCAAGAACATACTTGTATTCTAATCCATATATACATCTATATCTAATAAACAAAAGGCAAGAGGACAACAAATTAAGCTCAACTATGCAAAATGCACTCAGAGAAAGGTGAAAGAGTACACACATTACATAGAGTGTGCTCTAAACAAAAGTGTATTATATCATTATATCAAACTAGATTTTTATAGGGAAGGTCACAGCTGCTGGCCTTCCTACCCATTTAATCTAGTTAAAAGTGATTTGCTGTGGACTTACTTTAATGGCAACGTACTCCTCTCAGTTTGACTGCTCATCTCCAGTACCCAAGGCATTGCCATCTCCCTTCCTCCTGTCCCGGGTGCAGGGGGCTCATAGCTATACCCTCTGTCCTTCTACACCCAAAGCTACTCCAGTGCACAGGAGGAGCAGTCCACCATCCTCACCATGATTCCATGTCTGAAGAGCCATTTGCCTCCAGCAAATACTGACAACAGAACTCAAAGTAGCAAGCAAATAAATAAAACTTTTGTTTCAGGAGGGAATCTGGTCTCACCCAGAGACATTCTGCCTTTTCTTTCCTTCTTCATTTAATCATTATAAATACATTGAGTAATGTTAATAAGTGAGAGAATTTTAACATGTAATATTACTAAAAAGCTCTGGAAGAATATTGCTATACTGAATAGCTTCTGCATGCAAAAGGTTGCTTGACTCTTCTCTCATCAAGTATTGGATGTTGTAGGACAATCTGAGATCTCCCTCCTTCCCTCTCTCCTTCCTATTTTTCCTTTAGTCTAGCATTTCTATGTGGTGGATTTGCTGTTTCAAAATATTATTTCTATTACATAGCAATTTTGGAATTGAGACTTATGTATCATAAAAAGCAGAGCTTCATAAATCTGGAAGACAGATGCTTATATTACTTATATTATTAAAAATCATTAAGAAGCTCAGACTTGTATCTAGAATTGCATTTCTTCCCTATTTTGCTTGCTCGTTATTTTTAGTGTGTCTGAAATGAGTGACTGCTATCACTGGCTAAAACCAGACATAAGGTTACAGAAACTAGGCAATTTTCCCTCTGAAACCACGGCAACTCACTGTTTTCCTTTTTTTGCCCCCTACCCCTGCCTTCATCTTTCTCTCTCTTTTACAGACAACACTCACCTAGATTTAAACTGACAGTGCCCAGTCCAGCTATTAAAGAACATATAAACATAAAGATCAGATCTCTGCAGTAAAAGGCTGAAAGAAAGACCGGGAATATTCCTAGTCATGTTTCTCAGCCCTACTCCATGTGAGCAATGCTGAAGCTGATGCAAATTCTCCACGCAAAGGGCCAGCAGACTCTCTCCATGCAAAGAGCCAGCACCCCTCTGCCTTCCAAGTCTGCAGGGGGGACCAAGGTTTCAGAGATACGTGCCTTCTTGTTAAGAACTGGGATGCTTCTGACTTATGCCTTTCCTAGTTTTGTTAAAACCTCTCTTCTGCCTAGAAACAATGTACTGCTAAGTGATAAAAATGAGGTCTTGAGGAAACTTTCAAAAAGACAGGGAGGTAAAGATCAAATAACTGCACAATCCTTTTAGGTCATCAAAAGCAGAAATTAAAACTCCACACAACTACCTTTTATTAGAATTACTTTCTACAAAGAGTTGCTTTCCAATGTCAAGATCTAAAATTTCTTCTATCAGTGTTTTGTAACTAGTTGAACATACTGTCAATGCATTACTGATGTATTTTCCCTTTCCAATGCCTTAAAATATAAAACACTAAAAAGATCAAAACCAGATACAAACCACAGCCAACACAATACCACAATAAAACCAGCCCTTTTCATCATTCTTCACACATAAATATCTTCCATCCTGCTGACTTGGAAACTTGTTTTGAGGTAGATCTGACTTTGAAGTTGTCAAAGGAAGCTGTGATAAATAGTCTGATGTAACTTTAATTCTGTTTTACCATTTACTGCAATCAAATGAACGGTAAATGAGGCCATATTACTGAGCTACAGTTAAAGGGATTTCGTTAAATCCTGAAATAACCATATGGCCACATGAATAACTCCCTTAAAGAACATCTCTATAAGGGGAATTTCAAAGAATGCATATTTTTACTCCAGCAGGATTCTTGCTTTTAAGCTAATAGGACCATTACATAATTGTAAATTAGTGATAGGCAAAAAACGCTCCCTTTCTGGGGACCTGCAAGATACTTTTAGGTGGAACGCCAGCTGTCAGATGGCATTTAAATCTTGTCAAATCTCAACACTATCTTGAGCTGAACAAGACACCTTCTTCCAGTAATAAATTTTTCTGGGAAAGGCCTGGCTGCCTCCTTTCTCATATTTTCAGAAAATGGCCATTGTCCCTGGCTCTGCTCCTCACTGTCAACCCTGAGCCTTTTTCTGCTTTGAAAGGGTCCCTTCTTTCTGCTTCCTTAACCCAGTCATCTGCCAGTCATCAGATTTCCTTTCCCCCTCATGTTTCCTGTAGGAACAGGACATATAGAAGCTTTCTGTCCTGCCACAGTGAGTTCTTCTGGACAGGTAATACAGAAACACTACACCATATAGTAAGAAAACAGTAACTCCTTTATGTCTTAGTTTTGTTTGAACTAGTAAAAAGTACTGAAGCTGAGGAAATGAAAATTTTAATTTACCAATCTATTTGGTTAACGCTATCTTTTAGCTCCTCCAGAATGTATCAGGATAATCAAGAAGTGATTGAAGAAAGTGATCTCAATTCCCCTATGGTAGTTTTGAAAATTTGTATGACTATATTATACCCTTCACATAAAATGAGAACCTTTTTTTCTTGACCTGAGGCTAGACCAAAAGGAAAATCTTTTGAGATAATAATATAGGTTTAACATTTTCTCTAGATGGGGCAGATTTCCAGAATTAAAGAGGATATTGCCAGGAAAGATCTACAAATGACTGGGAGTCAATGACTTCAATACAATCTCAATTTCTATCAGTCTCAATACATATATATATTTTGACCTATGTTGCCTGAGCCATAAAACTGTAATCATCTTAGGGCTTTTCATGCCAAAGGCAGGGGTAACTTCATATGCACTGAACCACTCACATCTAATCGAGACTCCAGATTAAGATTTTGAGACAGCTGGAAACTTTTATTAAGTACTGGCACTTCTTAAAACTGCACTTGGATTGAGTCAAACTACATCAACTTTAAAAAAAAAAAATCAAGGGGATTTTAAAGCTTACTGTGCTGAGAAAACTAATCTTATTTTTATTTATTTTATTAGTATGCAAGCATACAGTCAAAAAGTTTGCAGGTTAACATCTTCTGTGAAGATAAATTTGTCCTTTTTTTTCAGAACCTCAAAGTAGTCTGTTCTATGCTTTAAAGTTGCCGTATGTGTTTTTATGCATATATATATTTACACACAAAAACAGATAAAATACTAAGATTAAAGACTGTGTATTAGAACATTCAAAAGTGGAGGAAAAAATTAAAATTCAGTTGTAACCACTTAAATGGTTGTAATGGTTCATCATTTAAATCATGTCCTCCATCAGGAGCAAAATTTTCTGGTTTTTTTTCTTTTCTCGTATTCTTGGCTGATTAGGTGCACATAGCTCCTGGTTTCTTCTACAGATTCTGGGCACAGTCTGTGTGACACACAGAGATGCTCTTTTTGGATGCTTAATTTCAGTTTGTTCTCATTCTATAAATTGGCATGAAGCAAAAAATATACCCAGTCAAGGACTCGCAAGTTTTGTCTTCTAAGAGAACAGAGCTCACTACTTACAGCAGAAGAACCTCTAAAGGATAAAGAGTAACGACACTTCATATACAACATTCAGTGAAAAAAATCCATGCTGTGGGAGATACATTTTGTGACTTACATCTGTTATCATTTTCCCTCTGGTCTTGTTTCTTTCCCTGTGGTTAGCTCGTTTCTGTTTTTGCTGCAGAACTCGTTCCCTGGTGGTGCGGTATTCCAGAGCAAATTCGCTAATAATTTTGCAGAACTTATTGATGTTGACTTCACGTATTGCATAGGGAGGATGGCCCATAAATAATAAAAATGAGTGAAACCTGGAAAACAATGAATTCATAAATGCAAAGGTAAAAAAAAAAATAAATCTTTCTTGAATGGTTTCTAGGAAACCCCCCCCCCACATTTCCCTGAATCCATTTATTACTTTATTAGCTCCCATAGTTTCTTTTGTGCTACAGAATTTTCATGGATGCTTTGCATAACACTGGCATGTTTTATAATTAAAACCATGAAAGTCTAGTCTATGATAACTTCATCCCAGTCCACTTTCCCAGGCTGCTGCAGGAGATAAGATCTTTATGGAACTCCATCTACTTTAAATGACTAATTTGGCATGTAAATGACCAATTTAATTTTGGTTATAGAGAAAATATTTATTAAGTTTCAATTCTATTTATTTGTATTAAGCAACTTCAAAGAAGCTGTTAGGATGTTGGGGAAAGTCTAGACAAGAAAAATGCAGATTTACAGGCTAGTAAACACAAGAAGAAAAGAATTTCTAGTTCACAAAACTGACCATAAAACTGTATTATCTACCAAGTACTTTAGTTCGGGATACTCTCAATTCACAGTTTTACTGCTTCTGTGGCACTCAGAGCTTTCACAGTATTTGCAACTTTCATTATTGCTTCTACACTGCATGATTTACAACAGCACACTAAATATTCGAAAATGTTTGTAAATCTCATTTAACTCCATCTATATCCCTGACAATAAAAAGTCTTCCCAATCCTAGAAAGATGCAATTACATGGATACAGTTTTGGAGAAGCTTATAGTAGTAGTTGCAGCACATAATAGGAAAAGTTAATGTTTTTTTTATTTGTACAATCCATATGACAAACACAAGAGGAAGCCGGTGAATTCACTTCCCTTCTGCTGCAATTGGGATTTGTGCTTACTTACAGCATGAAAAAGAAGTCATTATGGAAGCAAAAGAAGAGCTGGATAAACTTTGCAAATGTAAATCCATGGATTTGGGATCATTTAGAAAACAGATCCTAATTTCCCATTAGGGAAAAAATTTGGAAATTCTTTAGACGTTGGAAAATCTCTCAAAGTTTCATTAATAAACAGCATGAACACAAATAAATTACCCAGATGACAAACTCACACAGCTACAGTTGTGAATCTGGGGAAAAAAAAAAGCTCAGGTGTTTTGCAAAATTATCATGAATATGTACATTTGAGAGCACTGCAATTACTCATAATTCTACTAGATTAAATTAAATTCAATAGCAAGTCCTAAGGACAGGAATCTTAATTCTGTCTGCTGCTGCATAGGCAAAGAATACATAGTCATTGGTCTTGTAGTGCTGCCTCCAGAAGAACTCATTGTACAAGACTGGTTTCAACTTCCACGTGTGAAAAATCTGTCATTAGAACTTTAGGTTTTTGCTACAGCCTGTTCTTGTTTATCAGACAGCAAGCCAACCCCGCTCAAAAGTATTCAGGGAAAGACAGAAAATATATCAACTTAACCATAAAGCTGATAGCTTTTGGAGACTAGGAGTTAAAAGATCCAATATTGCACCTTAGGAATAAATGATTGCCTGGATCGTTGCTTCTTTTCATCAGAAATATAGAAACCTTCTTTAGTGGGATCTTTCTTAAATGGCATCTATAACAAAGCATGCACCACATACATCCTGGTAACATTACTTGATGCAATGTAGATTAAACACTTCAAAAATATTTACGATGTTATACTTTATAATTTTAGCAAGTCACTTATCATAACGACATGGATGTCATGAATCTAATTCTGTACCTGTTAATTATTCTTCTATGAACAATCTTCAGGATTATGATTCTTTCTGCACAGTCTTTAAGGAATTCGGACATTTTTTGCTTTAGAGTTGGCCTCATTTCATGCTTTGCTATAGCCTTTAGGTGATCCCATGATGCTTTGCACCGCCTTTCCATCTGACATAAGTTTTCCTGGAGTTGTTCAAAGTCAACCTGAAAAAAAGGAAAGAAAATGTAGCACTTTAATTGAAAACACTGTGATAGTATCCTTGGATATCTGAACAATGCAATTTATGTATAAGAAAGGGCCAATGTAGTGGCAGCATAACATTAATTCACATTATTAATTACAAGTAAATAACTAAGAAAAGCTTTCTGTTGCATTTTGTCTAGACATGAAAAATTAGTAAGAAAAAGTGAAAACAAATAAATATACCAATAGACATATATATTTGGTTTTGGTCTTGGAGGCCTAACACCTAAAGAAGGGACAATAAAATATTGTGATGTGTTTTTTCCCGTGCTAATAACTTTATGGCTACATCAAGCAACTGCATGACTCAGTTATTTCTTTTTCTTAATCCTTTTCTCTACTACTCATAGATTTTTATACCCTGCTTGTTGCTCAC
The DNA here is from genome assembly GCA_907165065.1 of Caprimulgus europaeus. Next base: position 70,463,406 of record OU015525.1, read on the forward strand.
TGTTGTATCCAGCCAACACTTCTCCAATTTAGGAATAACTTGGATCTACTCCCTAGTCATGCACTGACTTGTTAATAGATGATCTACTTCTAATCACAAAATTCACAGGCCAGAATTTTTTAAGGCTCTGTTGAAAGTAAGTGTTATTTAGTGATCTCAGCACTAACTGAGATCGTATATCCCTTGATATACAGTATGAATTTGCTGGCTTCTAACAAGATCATATAACGGCTTTGAAAGTCTCTCAACACAGTTAAAATGAATGACTGCATCCTACAGTAACATTCATCAGGATAGAAGCCAACACATTCCACAGAAGGTGAGAGAAAGCTTCTCCTTTAACCATCAACCAAAAAAGGTGTTGAAATCGCAATAGTCTACACAAGACATTCAGGATGCGTTGCTAACAACTGGACAAAGTGCATTAACGACCTGGTCACAGCACACAGCAGATGAAAAAAGTAATGCTACCCATGTTCTTGCATGCTGAAGAAAGGAAAAAAAAATATTTATAATACCACCTTACAGTTCAGATGAACTCAAGCTATAAAATACAGATTTAGCTCTCAAATTCTAAACACGCCAGTGTTTGTGATGTTACAGTCTGGTACTTCAGTTAACTCCTTAATGCTAAACGAAAACCAGTGTCAGAGACAGGTTTCAGTTCACTCTTTTTAGCTGTGTGCAGCACCCACTGCTCAAACCTATACTGAGGACAGCTGTAAGAAATGCATTATTATTAAAAAGCTCCTGGTATTGATCTGATTTGTTTTTCCTGTGATTTATAAAGTGATGAATTTTTCCTCTTCACAAGGAAATAAAAACATCCTTTGATCCTGCTATTTAGAAAAGCCCTGCAGGCGGACCAGCTGTGGGTTTTTTTTTTCCCTATATCCATATCAATGCATATGTTTTCAAAAGGAAAAAAAAAAAAAAAAAAAAAAGCAGTTCTTTCCAGGTCAGTGTTTTTACTGTTGATGATAAACACATTGCTGCTCTCCATAGACTGTATATCTAAAACACACATGCGGAAAAATATAGCATTCCTATTAAGAAAAAAAAGCCAAGAGGAGGTATTTCTAGGTCTTACTAGTAAGAATTATCCAACCTGTCTCAGGAAGTCTCTCAGCCCCTGCAGCAGAGAAATGTAACTTTATGACATTTTAAGACAGTTTTCATTGAAAACAGAATTAATTTTAATTTATGAAAAAGCTGTGACATTCAAGCCTGTAGGGGTTCAAGAGAGATTTCTGGAGAACCACATATCTGCAGGGAAAAGCTGTGGCAAATTCCCTGCCGTATGAAATCTGCCAACAGGCAGTGCATTGACAAGAGTGGGCAGTTTCAGCGGGGACTGGGGATAGCAGATCTGGCTAAGGGGTGCACAGGAATCTTTGAGCACAGTCAAAAATCCAGATCTCTGGGGAAGTCCTAAGAAAGTCACAGGAGGGAGAATACCACCTGAGCTCCCCTGGAATAAATCTCCATGGAGCACAGGTGGCTCTGCTCTAACAGAAGTTGTCAGCTCCTGGAAGGAGTAAAGAAGGAAATTCGGTACAGGATAATGTGCCTGTGCATTCCCCACATGCAAACTGTCCCATGCTCGCAAGAATGTGACAAACCTTGACAAAATCTAAAATCTACTGGCTGCCAGCTCCTCACAGATTGGTTAGTGGACAGAAAGGAATACAATTCAGAAAAATATCCATATGTTGAATATCAAAAGTCAAAATTTTTCAGAGACAACCATGTACCCCACCTGATATTTCATGAAGGGCTCTTTCACCAACGCAAATTTTTCAGGCAGGCACCGAATCCATCACATTTAAGTCTCTCTAGGTCTTACATGCAAGGAGTTAAGTGAAGCTTCCTCACACATGATAAACCATACAACATCCCTTTTCTGAAAATTCTGAAGTTAAAAATATTTGGACACTTTTACTAGATGTATCAAAACATTTGACAGTTTGCAGCTTTGGAGTACTACCTGGATGACATTTCAAACCACAGAAGACAAGCTTCCCTACAACCCTTGTTCTCCTAACAGCAATAGCACTAATGTGATGCTCTCCGCAGTGTGGAGAAACAGTGAAATGTGACAACCACAGTCACCCTCACTCTATCTCCTTTCTCCTTAATTTACATTCCTTGTGCTCATGTTTCTTCTGCTATCCCCTCTTTTTTCTTCATTGCTCATAAAGCTAAAGATCCACTGACCACTGATCTTCTAACTGGACTCCTGCAATTGCAGACACTTTGTACACAGGATCCAGGTGATGTTTTCTTCTAGGCTAGTGGAATATAATATCCAGGTTGCATGCCAGCAATTACTGTATCTTAAGTGTATCTACAAACCCTCACAAAGACTGACTTTCCATGACTACCTGAAATAGCAGTATGTATTATTAGCTGACAAGATACACCAAAATCCCATTGAAGTAATATGCTCTTATTCTGCAGACTCTTACTTTTTCTAAGCCTTGTACTGTGCTGGAATATTAACCAAGACAGACAACTTAATTATGAGCACTAGATTCCACTGGAAAGCAGGAAACTGAGGTATCTGGCATCCTTATAACCTCTTCTCTCTTCACTGTGGAGCCAAATGCATCACGGAGATTAAGAAGTTTTTATCACATTCTAAGCAGCAGCAGTACAATAACTATATGGCCAACAAGCCTCTCCATTTTATGCACATTTGTATCATAAAACAGCAGGTACTTACATCAGTGGAAAATGTAAGTAAATACAAATTCATCTGCAAAGCAACAATTTAGCCTAACTTTAACTGAGGTAACTGACCAGGAAAGATGAGAACTGCGGTCCTAACCTAGATCTAGTATTTGTGCACAAATGTTTAAAAGTAGTCACATTGTTTAGCAATATCCTTGTAATTTCCTTTTTTTTGGGGGGGGAGGGTAATTTTTGCTACTATTGTTGCTCTGTTTAGGATGTCTTCTAACACTGAAATATATACAAAATACATGTCCCTGTGATAAGGAGAACAAGAACTTGTGTGGAGTAGTAATGACAATTATTCAATCTAATATGCCTAAAGGAAACATGAAAAGGCATATATAATACCATACCACATCACTGCCAGTCCACACAGCATTCCCAAGGAAAGAAGGATTTCACCTTTTCATTTATATGTTTATTTCCAGCACTTTTAAAAGAATTAGAGCTGCATATTGGTAGAAAGAGGTGATTCTTTTATCTTTTTTTGTTCTTTCTTTCTTGAAAGGAAAGATGCACCAATTTTTGCCTGCAGCTGGAAGGCCATATTGGGACTAAGGAGGAATTCAGGTGAGTTTCAGATCACGTCATGGCTCCAGGAGACCTCAGCATAGGAGGTGCTTGCATGAGAACTGCTATAGCATTATTTTATAACTATGCTCCACTGAATAAAAGGAAACAGAAATCTGAAATGGTCATTACAGCTTTCCCCCTGGATAGCTGTTGTGCCCAGTCCAAGGTTTTGGAGGAAGATGGTAACATACATTCTTCTTCCTCCTCAACTAAGTTCATGTATGTGCAAAAGACATGCAGCTTGCTGGTCCGGTCCCTGCTTACTGTTACCTTCGGCTAAAATTTTAAAAATAAATCTCTTTTTTTTTTCCTCAGGCAAAAGAATGAGCAATTTTAGGCTGTTATACAAAATAAAAATTACTTTTCTTTCAGACACCGTGTAATGTTTATTTGCATTTGTAAACCAATTTAGAAAAAACAACTTTCTAAATACTCCTGGGATATATTTGATATGTTCTGCCTTTCTCCTGCCAGGTTCCTCTCAATCCACAACCCTCTTAGCTGAAAAATATTCAGAACTATTTGTTATTTATTTGTGAAATCTCTTGCTAGGCCTACTGTTCAGTCTGTGAGAAGTGCCTTTTAGACACTGTTGCATCAGAGTGGAGTAGATGGAGACAATCTATCCAAATAGGATTTAAAGACTAGTTTACGTGACACAAGCCCTGCAGGGTCAGCCTCATTCAGGAAACCATTGCTATAAGTCACTAATGGGCAACCTGGAAAAAAACCCCAAACAACTGTTTTTCAATTTAATGCACCAACACATTTTGCACAAATGACACACAGACCAAGAATAAAACCCTTCAACCACATGCCAGCAATGCCAGCACTCATTTTAATCCCTTTATATCATTATTTATTGCTTGCTACCATAGTAACAGATGACTGTGCCATAAACAACAACAGAAAAAATTCTGCTTCACTGGGCTGAGACTTCAATATAGCATGATACACTTACTGCCCAAATGACTTCTGTTCTCACTGGTTTTCACCTCACTCAAAAACTACCACCACCATCAACTGACTCAGTGTTTACTTCCCTGCCCACCCAGGTTCAACAAACACTGGTCTTTTAACAGGCTTATTTTTTTCTAAGTTCAACTCCATGCAGTACATCCAATATCACCAGCTGCATATCTAAGTTCAAAAACTTTCTAATTCATTAAATGCTAGACCATGCCCCAGACATTCAAGCAAGATATATATCAGGGAGCCTTTCTGATCTTCGGGTTGGGATGTTATTTTGCCATTTGGCTACAAATATCTCATAGCAACACAGGAACTGGACTCATTTTTTGAGGGAGAAGAGGAGCTTCTTTGAGGCGACACTGGGAATGAAATGGGTTGGCTCAAACCTAAAGGGGTTTCTGCTGTATATTCCTCAGGGCAGCACATACAATTCCAAGTATGCACTGACACACAACAAACAACTGCAGCGGCTGTGAGATAACAGTTCATTTTTCTTCAGCATTCCCTCAGTTCGAATGTGCTTTACACACACGTTTCCTCTTCCAGCTAAATCTCCTCTAGTCTCTGGGCTAAGGTGCACCACTACTGATAGTACAAAACTGTCCTAAAATCAAAGATGCTGCACCTGATGTCACTCAAGTTTCCTGCCCCCTCTATTTACACTCAGCCCTTGAACAGTGTAAAAAATGTCACAATTGGATTGAAATAAAAAAACCTCAAACAAATAAATGAAGGGAAACTGGTGAAGCTGAGATTTCTGCTTAAAAAGCACTTCTTTTCAAAATCACTGTAAATTATCCAAAGTTTTGTTCTGAAGGCCAGTGAATAAGTTCTTATGTAGCCTCGGTATCCTTGTTTAAGTTTTCCATTGCTTGGCACTATATTATTGTTTATTGCTACAGCTTGTTTCTTTTAGCGGTGAACATATAAAATCCAGACATTTTCTAAGGAAGACCTGGATCTCTGCATTCTTATCCTACCCACAACGTGCATTAAATAGAAGATTGATGCTTTCACAATGACAAATGTTGCCTTAAATTAACAATAAAATGACAACTCTTTTATTGCATGTCATAGAAAGATAGACATGATCACAGACAAAATCTTTCTCTCTTCAAAGTTCAAGATAGTTTCTACAGCAGACCGCAGCCCAATCTAAGCTGTTTATAATTTAGGGTCAGACCATTCACTCTCACATTATTACAGGGATGCGTTCTGGCAGGGAACATGAAATCTTCCTCTTTTCCTGAGCTGGTTCAGCGCCAAAGGAAATTCTGAGAATTGCTCCTTGCAAACACACTGTCATCTGAGTGCAGCGACCTTCCGTGGCGTATGTTCAAAACTCTGTCTCCTCCAGTATTTCCACACTGGCTTGCTTCACTGAATGTCACAAGAATTATCCCAAGACCAATGTTAGTCTGGCTTGCATGCTGTTGGTCACACATTTGAAGTGCAGTAGATGCCAGCTCTCAAAAGCAAGCAAAATATAAAGGAAAGTCTGTCCAGACATTTCTAATTCTAGGGTAAGAGGTGGCATCCTGCCAAAATAATGCTGGAAATGAAAACACCTGAATCAATCCACTAATTAAAAATTAAAGGACAGAGATGCTTACTGAGGTATGAGCAGGTGAATCTATCCAGTTATATACACATCTCCACTAGTTCCTCAAACAATATAAAATAAACACATTAATACAGGATCTTTTCGAAGATACTGTATGCCAGTTCCTACAATCTGGGATGAATAGGAGCAATGCCAGTAAGTGGTGATGGGTCAATTCATTTGGTGTTATAGAACCTGCAACACTACTTGCAGTCATTTCACCTGGAAATTATTGAAACACTGCAATGCTGTCAGGCACATGTGCTAAACTTCATTTGGTCTCTGTCAGAAAAAACCTCAAAGTCTCATCTGCCACTAAAGCTCCTTCCCTCTGGCCCCAGTCTGCCCTGCAACCAACAGCCTCTGCTTTATCCTGCTCTGTCTTCCCTTTGCTCCTGCTAGCCTGTGCCAGGAACCGGGACAGCCATAGCAGTCCTTGCAGCTGGCACCACAAGGAATGATACAACCCTAAGAAACCTTGTATCTCGCAACCTCTTTTTTCCATGGAAAATAATTTTACTTTTGGCATTTATTTTTGTTTGAAATAAGGTAGACAAAGCATCCTTGAATGGTAATTGCACACAAATACTTCCTGTCAAGAGAGACAAGAGAAACTCCACTGAAGCAGCACGGGAGGCACCATGATCTTACCTACTTTTTTTTGTTCTTTTCTCCTCTCTCTGCTTTCCAGCATATCAAGCAGAAGCAACAGCATTCCAGAATGGCACTTCTGTTTCTGCCACCTCCTTTCTCCCCACGCTGCCTGCCTGCAGAGTCCCTCCGAAGGTGGCTGCAGGCTTCTTTCTGCCCTGCCTAGTCTCCTTCCAAGTTCTTTCCTACCAGCAATCCTTGCCCCCTCCCCTGTGTTGTTAACATGTCCTATTGCTTATTTTTAAAAGCTGCCTGCTTCTCCATTGCCCAGTATCCACAACTAATCAAAGTGTCTTGCTCCAGGAGTTAAAAACAAGCCAGAAGTTTGGCATCTTGTAAGTAAATGAAAATTAGAGTCATAGAATGGTTTGGGTTGGAAGGGACCTTAAAGATCATCCAGTTCCAACCCCCCTGCCATGAGCAGGGACATCTTCCACTAGATCATGTTGCTCAGAGCCTCATCCAACCTGGCCTTGAAAGCTTCCAGGGAGTGGGTATCCACAATTTCCTTGGGCAACCTGTTCCAGTGTCTCACCACCCTCACAGTCAAGAATTTCTTCCTATATCTCATCTAAACCTGCCCTCTTGCAGCTTAAAGCCATTTCCCCTTGTCCTGTCATTAACTGCCCTTATGAAAAGTCCTTCCCCAGCTTTCTTGTAGCCCCTTCAGGTACTGGAAGGCCACTATAAGATCTCCCTGGAGCCGTCTCTTCTCCAGGATGAACAGCCCCAACTCTCTCAGCCTGTCCTCACAGGAGAGGTGCTCCAGCCCTTGGATCATCCTCGTAGCCTCTTCTGGACTCGTTCTAACAGGTCCACGTCTGTCTTGTGCTGGGGGCTCCAGAACTGGACGCAGTACTCCAGGTGGGGACTTACAAGAGGGCAGTAGAGGGGGACAATCACCTCCCTTGACCTGCTGGCCACGCTTCTCTTGATGCAGCAATTGATGCAGTAATTGTCCTTTCCTCCTTCCTTTTCTCCTCTTTTAGGAGGACAATTACTAGTTTACTCTATGAACTGGACAGTTTTCAGATGCATGGGGAAAAATATTTATGGAGATGAGAAAGAAGATGAACATTTTTAATAAGAATACATTTTTTATTCATGAACAGAGAAGATACTAGTGCTGATGCAACCCTTCCTTGCCATATTGGTAAGGAAACTTCTAGGAAAAACACTGAATTTAACTACAAAAATCTGGGGGTCTACTGCAGTATTAGGTATATCAGTTCCAGTACAAATCCAGTGAAAAAAACAACTTCAAATATGTAAAAAAAAAAAAAAAGTAGAGGAAAAAAAAAATAAGGCAAGTGCTTTTAATCATGGAATACTAAACAATCAGTGGCCCTGCATGATCTTATACATTTTTATACAACTATGAATACTTTTATTTATTTAGAATTCTATTTTTTGGTCATTTTTTCACTTGTGTCTGCCTTTTTTTTGCCATTTATGACTTCAGTCCTTCAACAGAAACCCACAAATTTTGCAATAACCATACTATTTTGTTTCTGGTCTTTCTAACTCCTTTCTGATGAGGCAGCCTGTTTTCTTTATGGTTTTTTTTTATGAACTAAGGCTCAGGAAATTCTCATATGATGTACATTTCAGGGGAAGGGGCATCTCTGTTTATCTGCAGGATGGAAATTGTTTAGCCTTTGTGGTTTCTGAAAGATGTTTGTAGACAAAATGGAGCTCAAAATACAGCCTAATCCACAGTGAAATATTAGTTCTCCTTTCCTGTCAGCTTTCCTAAACCAAGATTTTGCCTCGTCTGTGAACAATCCCTTGAAGAGGGCAGCTTGGATGGCTTCCATGTCCTAACTCTTTGATTTGTGGCAGCTAAAATCAAGTGGGAATAGAGCTTGTTACAGTAATCCATCAGTGGTATAACACATGCAGGAACATCCCAAGGAGGGAGACCTTGGGCGTCATGGGGAAGGTTAAGGCTATAATTTCTCTTAATGTGATTTTGTCTGGCCTTTTCACAATTCCATCCGCTTTGGGCAGGGCCACTGGATCAGCAAACCACAGACTGAGAGACTGTGCTCGATTTTGTACGCTCTTAGACCTAAACATTTTTTATAAGTGACAGCATTAGGTTTAGCTTTCTCCCACTTTCTAAGTCTGAAAAACAGAAGATTCACTTGATGTGGATTCACGGTGATGTGGATTTTGGGAAACAAGGGCTCTTCTCTTTTATGGTGATTTTCATTTTAGGGATTAACTTGGTCCCAATCCAAAAAAAGTGAAATAACTTCTTAACATAGAGAAGAAGCAGGAAATGAGAAACCAATATACCTAAATGTTAAGAGATGAAGAATCACTCAAAGAAAAAAAAAAAACATAAAAAAATTTTAAACCTTCCAAATATAAGAAACCAATCTCAGTGAAGGCAATAAAACAGAGCCTAAACATACGCTGTACAAGATGAAAATTAGGAGAACAGAGATGGAATCCAAAGAGCAAATATCTAAGGATATAAAACAAAAGCCACAAATTCCTTTATGGTATCCAAAAAAATGAAAATATGTGGGCGGTCCTGGATCACTGGGGATGAAAGAAAACAAGGAAGACAAAAGCTAGGGAGAGGAAGCAAGATTACTTCTTTTCATGCACCTTCACCACAGAGGATGTTGGGGAGAAACCTCTTCTGGTACCTGCTTTTATTTTTCTGTATCTTATTTTTAATATACATGAACTAATAGCGAGGTTTAAATACTTGCTAGCAGAAACAAATGTGTTGGACAAGGATGGTATCTAACAAAGCAGTAAACAAGCAGAAGACAAAAATTCTGAAAAGCAATTAAAGAAATTGAGCCACTGGTGAAAATGAGTATGCCTCTCATTACACTTAGTAACTCAAAGAATCAGAAGACAGCAAAAGTTTCACCTATCTTTACAAAAACAGCAAGGTTGATTCAGGAGACTGTAGAGCTCCAAGCTTTATTACTATATCTGGTAACCTGGCTGAAAGGATGAATAAATGCATCAAAGTAAGATCACTACTTTCTAAATAAGTTTATAAAGTAGTGGACAGATAAGAGCAAGTAAAGAAAATCAGACTTTCAAAACCTTTACAAGAGCCTCATAGGAGGCCACCTATGAAGTGTGATGTTGAGAGAGCAAAAGCAAAGAAGTTATACCTATTGATTCTCATCTGATGACAGGGTTAACAGCAGATGTCTCATGGTTTGTACTTTGTATTTCAAAATTAAATGGAAACATGAAGTACACCGAGAGGGTAAAATCTACAGATGGCAAGAAATTATTCAGATTAGTCCTGATTTAAGATTATTAGGGGTTTGAGAGATAAGTAGCAAATCTGCTTTAGCAGATCACAGTCATTACTGCAGATTGCAATGAAGTACACACTGCAGGCAGTATCGGACTTCTTTGTGCATCGGGCTGAGTTCTGAATTGCCTGACCAGCTCAGGAGGTTGCCTGGATGTCCTTGTGAACTACTAAAAGACAACCAGTGTTAAAAGGATAGCAACACTCAAAAAACCACAAAGAAATCCTCAGGTTATCAAAGAAAAGATGGCACAAGCAGAATGGACATAGTAAGCATATAACATTTATGAGGAGTGGCTGGAATACTGTGGTTGCTATCATTTAACTCATTCATAAAAGGTAAGATGGAGAAAAAGTTTGGAAATGGTCTCAAAAAAAAGAGGATTATTTGAGACTTAGACAACAATCTGAGCAGCCTAGTTTAATTTGGTCTTGGTGATGGACCAGATGACCTTCAGAGGTCCTTTCCAATCTAAGTTATTCTGTGAAATAGAGAGATTTTAAAAGTTTTGACCGTTCAATATATTCAGACAGTAAATCCTGAAATCGGCAAATCAACAGCAGACAAAATCATATTATGAATTCATTGTCACAAGAACTCCACTAAGGAGCTAAAATAAGATTTTACTTTTGCAGTTTTTAAAGAATTGTATTATACAGGGTTGTCTATCCATCTGTCCCACCCTCCCCCTACCCCCAATATCAAACAAAATGGCTTTTGGAAAAGAAATCATTCCTCCATTTGATGCATAGAAGGCATATTATAGCTCACTAAACAAAATTTTTCTAGGAGGGATATTTCTCCTCCTTTGAAGCTTCTCATGCTCTCCTCTCAAGCAGCTGGTATTGGCTGCTGTCTGAATCAAGACACCAGACTAGGTGGATACTAGTATTACCTGCTGCAATCATTGCCATTTTCACATGAGACATGACTCCAAACTAGAATTTTCATATTTGTTGTCTCCTGATGATATTCTGTCATGTTACTCCATTGATAAAGCAATGCACTGTTTTTAAGGGCCATCCATGAAATCTCATACTCTGAGGACTCCAAGAGTAAGCTTATAGTGTTTTTGTCATGCCTGCTAGCAGCAGTAATAAATAATCTGCATACCAAACTGAGCCAATGCACTAGCCAAGGGATTACCACTTTTTAAAAAGAGGTACTACCACAAGTTTCCTTTATTTCTATCCATCTTCCCTAACTCCTAATCATCAAAACTGTTGTCAGGAGGAGGACAGAAAAGAAGCTAAACAAAATATTTCAAGGACACTTTCATTCTGGAAGCAATTTTACCACCAGACAAGTTCATTCCTTTCACTGCCTTTAAAATACAGGCATCTGCTTTAAAAAAGGGATTCCTCCAAAGCACAGAGAAAATATATTTGAAGATACTGGTCAAATAAAGTTTTAAGCTGAAAAGAGTTCCTAATAGTTATATATATTAATAATGTATATAACATGAAAATGGCTGTCATAATGTAGCTGCCTATTGGTGCATTGATTAGGAAACCATATGGCATACAGTGATAAAGCTCAAAAAAAAGTACTGGCATCTTTGAAATTCAGTGGGAATGACACAATGAATTCACATTCATAAAAAATGCTGTTACCAGGGAGGAACAAAATCAAAGAATAAAATGAAATCTTAAATATTTCCTTTTAAAGAGGGTTTTAAAAAATATGAATGTATTTACCCACTAGACATACCTTGGCTGACCTAGTGATGGCCCCGATCTCTGAATAAAGATCAGTGCTGTCTGGGAACTTTTCCACCACCATAGTGCAGACGTGGTGCAGGAGGGACTGCTTGTGCACTGTGTCCTTGACTTCTGGAACCTTCTCGAGGTAGCTCAACTCAAAAGCTTTGGCCTGTAAAGGGGAAAAAGACGAGAATTAAAAACTAAAATATTTACTCATTCCCATGTGGATTAGTAGACAAAAATTATTATCAAGTAGGGGCAGAGGGTAAAGAAAAAGAAGAATCCTACAGGAGAAGAAACTTATTGCTTTTATTTATTTTTAACTTGCTAAAGAGTAGGCCCAAAATCAGTCCATCTGCAATGAAACAACTCACGACACAGTCTCACAATTTGGATAGGGAGCATCAACACTAAACTCGAGGGAGTTGCACCAGAAGAGTGCCTAGCTCCACCTTTCCTTCAGGTTACACTGAAAGAGGCAAAGAGCATGCTGACACACAATAAAAAGAAAAAGTAGGTTCTTTTTTCTAAATTGCTTTTCTGGTACAAAATAAATATTGGGTTGAAACTGTCATAATGATTTTAACTTCTGTTTTTTTTGAAGGAAAAAGCTGTGGGGGAAATGCCGGGACATCAGGCTTACATTGGTTCCATTCAGAAAGTTCCCAATGGCTAGTAGAGTAGAAAGGATAAATCCCAAAGTTTTATTGTGCTCCAGTTGGTCCATTCCTTCCTTCAGGTCTAGAAGTGGTTCTGCAACTTCCTGCCATGAGAACAGAAACAAGAAAGTGAAGGCTGCAGTTGGCTATAGCTGCTTTAAGTTTTTAATTCTACGGTTTAGATTAATTACTGCAAAAAAGTCCCTGAACTGGCGTCTTGCAGAGTGCAAACTGGCCATGTGTGCTGGCCTTCTTCCATGTTCCAGCTAATAAATCACATGCAAGGACAGCAAAAAAATACATAAAATACTTTACTGATGTTGTTTCTTTATGTATGCAATTGCCTTACTTGTCCTGGGGATTATTCTGTGATTCCAAACAGGAGAGAGAGAAACAGAGAAAGGGCTGTTGCATTTGAGACAGATGCATGAACATCCCCCTGCCTCACAAAAAAGCTTCTTATAACTAGTTTTTCTAATCTTCAAAAAAAAGAAGGAAAAAAGTTAGAACTCTGTCTGACTTGACATTTGTAGCCTGACCCTAAAGTTTTCTTCAAATGACGGCCACCTCTGAGTTTTAATAGGGCTTTGTGCTTGTGTTACTTTAAAACTAAAAAAACCAAACAAACCCCAAAACACTGCAAACATCAAGCTTTACAAGTGTTCTCATTTTAATCTTTTAACTTAATGCATCTTCCATCCATACATGTTATCTGAGTATAGGTATGTAAACTGATAAGGCTTGACAACATAAATTCTGTTCCATTACCTCAGGAAGTGAACTACAACAAAAAGTTCAAAGAAAGAAAGCAAGGGTAATTGAGTTGACAGAGCTTATTTCTATGTCTGCATGAGGCCCAGGGTTTTGTTTTTTGGTTTGCTTTTTTTTTTTTGTATGCACAGTAACAGTTCATATTGTTTCTATATCCAAATGCCATCCTAAGCATCCCTGAGCAGCATTCTTTCCACAAATCATTACATTCTTTATGAGACAAAAAGACAAAATTAAGCTGTTATTTTAGACCAAGAGGCAAAATTGCTGAGAACTTTGCTTTCTTGGAGAAATACAATGGGTCATTCAACAACTGTAGTGATATTTTACCATAAATAAGAGCACAAAGATGAAGGAAACATACATTTCTAGTCACTAGAGAACAATTCATCTCCTGAAAAGAATATGGTAGATACGAGAAAAATTGAAAGATGGCATAGTGAGTAAAGTAATTTATACATCAGAGGAGAGTTGCTAAACAACCCAAGATTTTATCAAGCGAAACTAAAATCAATAAACTTGTGCACAGAATTCTTTGAATTGCTTTTAAGTCAGGGTTGATTTTGTTTGCTTTGTTGCGTTACGGGGATGATTCAAACTGCTCTGCATCTGCTGTAAACACTGGCTTCTGAACTATTTTCCTTGTATCAATCTGCAACCTGTTACAAAATCATGCCTACAAGGTTAATTTAAAACATTCTGAAGAATAAAAGGCTTCCAAAGAAGGCCATACTGTAGCCCTTCATTTAGCTATTTACATGCAAGTTATCCAAGCTTAGACTTCCTTGCATATACTGTACATTTATAATTACTCTTTATTTTTTATTGTATTGTAGTATTAAAACCCAATAAAAAACAGTGTTCTAGATACTGTATAATCAGTTGAAATACCCATTCTTGCTTCCTATAAAACTCACCTTCTGCCTAAAGTGGGCAGATACATAGTGCAGAGCTACCTCATACCCTCAGATATGATGTATCTTTACTTACCATGTTTTTATTTTTCACCTAAAAATTATGCTTGAATGAAATTAGAGGATTGGTCCAAAATTTCTGGCTGTGAGACATCTGATAATGCCTGATAACTGACGCATGCACAAATGAACTCAGCTATATATGTGCAATGAATCCGATGGCCCTGGGACAGGGAGGACACAGCGCACATTCTGTACAGCTGATCTGGCCTATGCATTGTTATCAACCTGCTAGGCTGGTAACAAGTGTAGCTCACTGCACCTATACAAGTTCATGTGCATGCTTCTGTGGGAGGGGTAAAAACTTGGTTGGAAGGGGAACTTTGAGATGACTAAAATGTAATGTGCCACATTTGCACTTAATCAAGAATCAAGACTGCCCGGCATAAAGTAGAATATCTTTATAAAACAACAGAAAGTTGGGACCATACTGTAAAACTTAAAAAGCTCTGATGCACTTTTAAGATTTTTCCCACAGTTTAAGCATCACTCAAAAATACAATCTTTTTGAATGCTTGTTTCTCTAGCACACTCTCTCCAGGGAGACTAGATTCAGGAGTGATATTTCTCCTCAGAAGAGAAACTGAAGCAAGCCCTTTTCTTTACCAGTTCTACTTTTGCTTTTCTATACTTGCTCATATTCATTTATGACCCTTTAAAGTTGTCAGCCATAAGGATATATTTGCCCATAGTGACCTTAAGAAAAAAAAAAGATTTGATTTAGGACAACTAAAGATTCTATTCCACTTTCTAAGGTCTTTAAACTCCCTTTGAGATAATGAAGTTTGACAGCATCTGCATCACAAATATTTCAGTACAAAGTACTATCAGCAACACAGTGTAATTTTTCTGAGCAATCAAAAGTCTGGAAAATAAGATTTAAAGTTGAAACTCTACCTCTCGTCTATGCCTTTAAAATGATACCAAAAGAAAGGTGAGAAAAATTATTGTTCCACCACTGACCTACCTTAGATACATGTTAACATTTCAAGACATTATACACATTATCAAACAGATAATTTGGAAAGGGTTTTCCTTTCTTATTTTCTGTAACGAGCAAAGAATGAGTATTTGTTCATCCAGTTCAGCCCCTCAACAGTCCGAGGCTGCTCTCTACAAACGTACCCTGACTTGTCTCAGTTAATTAAATTCAATCCAAGAAAGACAACTTCCTTTGTTACGTCTGGAAAGCTTTTCTACCAGTATGAACAATGTCTCACTTTTCTTGATTAATGTCATGCTGTTTTACTTTCAGGTTGTCAGAGATGGAGCTAAGACTACCTTAGGCAAAACTCTGTTCTCAGCTGATGAGCAAAAGAGTCTCATGAATGAGAACCTCAGTCTTATATCAACAACTCAAGTATTTCACACTGTTGATAATATGGACCATCTAAAACTTCCAGTTCCATGGAAATAATAAGGTTCATTCATTTCTTACATATGTGTGACTTGATAAATGAGTGCATTCTGAACCAAACCCCAAGCAAACGCTGGACAAAAAAAATGACAAAAACTGTGGAGCTAAGTGATTTGGCACCTAAGTTTCACAAAGTGTTTTGCCCATATGCAGATGGACCTTCTGCAAAAACATAGTTTCAAGAACAGAAAAATGTTAGCTAGTCATACAATTCTTTTATTATCATAATTATTAACGCAAAATACTACATTTTTTAATTGGATATGCCCATAGTATCTTATCTCAGTCTAAATAACTGAGTTCTGAGATAGATGACTTGGAACTTAAACTCTGACTTTAACCTTCTGCTACTAGAGACCCAATTGCTCTCTCTTCCCTGTACCTCTGATGTCTGACCCCTTATCTTCCTCTTCACTCAACTAAGACCCAAGCTGTCTGTCACATCTATGCTTGTCTCCTAGGCTTCTTATCACATGCTCCTCTTACTTTATCAGAGTTATCATATGTTAGCTCCTGTACCATTCTGCAGTAAGTACTGTACTTAGGCCTATTTACCTTACAACAGGAATAAAAATCTTGGTTCTGCCTTCACTCCAGCTATCGCTTCTTTGAGTAATTTAGGTATTTGAGACATTTTATACTAGCATCCATTCTACATGGATTTTAGCTGGTAATTTGTTAACTTTGTGGCATAAAAATTACAGGATCAGCAACAGGAAAACTATCAGAATTTCTTTAGCTTTTAGTAGTGCTTTAAATGTTACTTTTTGTTTGAGAGAAAGCTAGGAATTCTAGGTATAGGAATAGATTAACAGCTACAGCTAACTCAGCTCACTTGAAAGGCACAATTTAGCCTTGTGGTAACTTCAAAGCAGAATAAATAGTTGTACCAGAGTAAAAAACAACTGGTAAAAAAAAAATGCATGCCACATACAAGTATTTTATGTTCTATAGTTCAGAACGTAAATGTCTAAGGCTGAAATGTCACAATTAAAAATTCCTGATTATTAGTGTTATTGCACTCCCTAAAATCTAAGAAAATTAAACAGAGGTCAAGTAATCTTAACAGTATCATCTGCAAATCAATCCACTGTTGTACAACTTGTTAAATAACCATGGCTAGGTAAACACAAGACACTTTCAGAAGCAAGTCCCACTTCTCAGAAACTTTATCATACAAGGTTACTCCAATTTTTTAATATACATATACACTCACAGATACACGTACTAAATTAATATATACTGGAGAGAGCTGCCTGAAGTGCAATGCATGGAGTATGCACCAGAAGAGCAGACAGAAGGTTCCTGCACTGACATTCCTGAAAGAGCTTGTGAATGAAAGTCAGCAAGTAAATCGCCTACACAGTTTCATTCTGCTTCACCTATGCACCAAAATTATATGCTGTCATTTTAAACTTTTTGTCTGTGACTCATCATACATGTCAGACAACCTAATTATAGTGTTCTCTGAATAAATGCCATCTGTGAAGAAGGTGGCAAAAACTGTCTCTGACTGAATTGAAAAGAGCAGCCCTAAAGGATGTCTTTATCTTTTGTTTGTAACTTTGAAAGAGAGTTATAAACAGAAATAAATTTAATGGATGGTGTTTTCTTTAGTTCGAATGGATGCAAGATCAATACTCTCATTTTACAATGTAAGGCTGAATACTGTAGCCTTAATTCAATCTTTATCCAAAGAAAAATTCTTACTGCTCTGAAGTAAGAATTTCCTGAATAACAACATCTGGAGAAGATGTGGTAAAGATTTAGCCTTCTTCTTTGTTCCAATATCATTACTGCCTAATTAAAGGAAGGAAGACATAATCTCTAATTTTCTTTTATAGAAGGAACAGATTATGAAGGATCATTTTAGCTGTTTCCTGGTTGGCCACCAAAACAAAAGTGAACCATTTATCATTTCCTCAAAATATACACTCACATAATAACAAGGTCAGGGAACGATTAAGCAAAGCCTTGGAAGAGTCTCCACCCCTGACTCCCTGCTTTCCCCTCACCTTTTCCACTATCTCATAGTCCATCTTGAAAGCCCAGAGCTGGAGCCTGGCGGAGAGTTCACTGATGGAGGAAAGGGTGAGAAGGAACTGCTCGGCGCTGCCCAGGGGGACATCAGGGTTTGCCAGCTGTGCCTCCTGGATCTTTTGCTTTTCCTCCTCAGTTGGGATCATCGTCAGGATTTTCTGCAAAGAGAGACAAAAGGCAGTTGTCAGCAGTAGGGCCGAGAGGCACGCAAGGGCTGGACCTGGTGGCACAGGGATGCTCCTGTGGCAAGCGCTCCTGCAACGCAGGCTCACTTGATGAGCTTCACTTGGACTTTGCCTGAGCTTCTGTGACATTAGGTGACTTTTCAGCAGCAACAGCAGAAGTCCTTAGTCACTGGCTGGTGAATTAGGACAGCACTGTAGTAACCAAGCACTAACCCACTGCACAAGAGAGCAAAACAAGGTCTGCCAACTTGAACATCTGCAGTTAAAAAACACATCTGTATTAACATGCATTTTTTGAAATCTGTAGTCAGTGGATATGGTTAATCACAGGATCAAACACTGAAGCAGTACAGGGTGTCTGGTTAGGACTGCTCTCCTCAGCTTTCATATCTTTAAATCAAAACCTTTCTACAAATTACATACAGAAGTGAGGGTAGAATGAGTGAAATCTTTTGGTTTTTGATTTATAGCAGGTCAGACTAGATAGCATCTCTCTTTAGCCTCAACATCTACAAATCTTCTAGTGCACTTGTAGGTATACAAGAATAACTTGAGGACTCCTGTCCTTTGCTGTTCTCATAATTTTTTATTTTTGTTCAGTCTGTTTTGACCATTATTACAGCCTATCAGGTCACTCCTAAAAATTGCACCTGAAATGAGGACAAGTTCCCAAGGGACAAGCATTGAATTTACAGTTGTATTATGCTTTGCAAAACATATGGCCCTTTTATCTTTTGATATGAAAAGCCTAAAATATTGATGAAAAAGGACCACAGTATTTTAAATTTCTCTTGTCAGTACAGCTCAAAACATTTATATTTTCCCTTTTATTCTTGGATTTTACATGCTTGTTCACATGTGACAGCTTTCTTTCTCAAAGTATTGTTCTCTAAGGTATTGCTTCTTAATTAGTTTTAACATAATAAATGTATTTTAAAATGAAAAAGAAAAGCAAAACAACATGAAGGCATCAGATAAGTTGAGGTCTTTACCCTGCTGATCAATGCCTCACTAAAACAAAGCAGTAGATTTTCAACACAACTTATGTTTATTAATCTGAGGAATGACATGTTTTTGCTGTAGCATTCTATAATGATAGAGGCTGTTTTGGAGGGGAGGAGACAACAACAAAAATACAGCCAGAGACTTATCAGACCTGCCAATCCAAACTACAGCCTTGTTCCAGCACTGGACACAGACAATTCATCAAAGCAGCACAACTGCCCCCTTCCAGTGCTGATAATTCATCTGGCTCCTTGTACAGGGCTGGAGCTAAGCATGGAGAGCAAGGGACTTTTCCTGGTCAATCAGGCAAAGAACAAGAGTTAAGCAAACAAACAATGTTAAATTTGTTGAACTGGGACTTATTTAACTTCAGCTACAGCATTTGTATTGCTGTCCATCTTGTTATGCTGAATTCCATAAACAAAGAAGCATTTGTTTCTGTTAATGTTGGCTCCATCTTTCAGTTAAAAAGCAAAACAAAAAAAAATCCTTCTTGCTTGGACACTATAGGTTTCTATCTTAGTAAATTAATAACCTAAGGAAAAAAGAAGAGAAGGAAAATCCCTCCATATACTTGGGTGCTTTTCCTTCCCCTGTCAATGACTGTTTGGAAAATAATCTGATGTATATGTGTTCCAATTGATAGCATTTTTGTATTGATTTTGAGATGTGCTATCTATCCACCCATCCACCCACCCACACTGAAATCTGTAACTTAGGTCACACAACGTCAAACTAGAGATGTATAAATAGCTGCTTCAGGGCATTTCTCAGTGCTTAACCAATACCTATCTAAAAAAGTTCATGAAAAAAGGGCAGCCTGAGTCTGAAACTCATAAGAGGTGTTTCACAGAGCATCACCTGAAGAAGTCAGGGCTCCTAGTGCCTCTCTTCAACAAAAGTAAGAAGCCAACACCCCCTCAGCTGAGCCAGAGCAGCTTGCAAATAGGATCATATGAATATCTGTACTTGGAGAGTTTAGCAGTAGCCATGTGATGGATGTAAAAACGCTTCTGATGCATTTTTGAAGCCTAACACTTCAGCAGTATTCTCAATGGCCTCCTACAAATAACTAGGGCTTTTGGCAGCTACCCAGGGATGCCACAAGTATTTTGTGGTGGTGCAGAGCCTTCACTCCAGAGATTCTGCACTGCTTTTGGGTATTTTAAAGAGAGCAATGAAACAGTAAGCTTTATTTCCAAAGGGATTGTCCTCCTTGAGCTTTATGTAAACACCACAAGCCAGATGGAGCTGACAAAAAGCATTCAAGTCCAAGTACTGCAAGGCTGCTGTGCTGTGTACCATAGTATGTGAAACACAGAACTCCAGGCAAAAGAGCCTGTACTTGTGGCACCAGCTGCCGAGAATTGCCACTGCTCCTAAAAGGTCTGCCTCGATGGGACCAGAGCTGCTGGTAGGTCTCACCATCCAGGGTGCAACTGCTCTCATAACAATGACTTAGTCACCAGCTCTTCTAAACTGCTTGGGCAAATAATTCTGATCCTGCCGGTCATCATCCTTGGTGTGCCCCTGAGCAAGTGGTAAAACACTCCTGTTCTTGATTTCCACTCTGTGACTAATTTGAGCCATTTGTTCAGTGCTGGAAAGTGATGAGTAGTGTCTGCCCATTTATTATTATTATTTTTATTTTTTTTAAGCATCACTGACAGTAAAAGTAGCATAAAAAAGAGGTTCCTGGCACTTGATGTGACCATTAAATCACAACTAGCTTTGAATCTAATCGTTATTTCACAATGCTCTCCCTAGTACAGCACTCTTCAGGTTGATTAAAGAAGAACTGGTTATCAAAAACCCCTATGCTCATATCCTCTAATATATGTGATTCACGTATTTCATCTCCATGCATTCTCACACAACTGTTTGGATCAGAGACTAACATTCTGAGGAAAACCAATGCACACGTCTCTTCAAGGAGAAAAAAGTAATTTTTGAAAATCCTGTTTGCATGAGATCATGGATCCTAATTGTTCTGCTCGCAGACTGTTGGACCCAGCCACTTGCTTGAACTTTCAGTGTGGGATCAAACCGTTTATCTCCTGGATGCAAGGAATCACCTAACCAGAGACTGCAAATAGCTTGAAGCTTCTGCGGAAATTACGTGCTTAAGTTATCCTTTTCAAGAGATAATGGGGCTTCTCAGTGATGATGAGGTTGCAGGGGTGCCTCAGCTTTCTTATTTGATTTCAGTTGATTTTATCAGGTGAACAGGAGCTTGAAAAAAATTAGTAAACTAAATAATTGGTTGTTGCTGGGTCCAAAGCGTTCTGTGGCTTGAGGCCCACAAGTTTGTAAGCTGCATAACCAAATACACATTAGTGGGCATTTCATCAGATATCTGACAGGCCTCAGCAGAAGATTCAGCTCCAAGAAGGCTCTCACACTTCAGCTTTCCAGGCAGCTATTAAAAAGACACATAGGTTGTTTGCATTATCTGCAGAAACTCCAACAAAATATAAAAGTATATGAAGTTCAGGATTCCACAGTGAGTGGGGCCTCCTGCACTGATTTTATTTGAATTCTTCCAAAAATTATCCAATTTGGAGAAGGAACTACATCTAAAATTCCTGCTAGCCAACCCTGTAAATTGGGAACTGAGAGCTGCTGCCTTGGTTAGACAGCTCTCGTTCCTCAGCTCTTTACTGAAATACATGGACATGCTATTGCTGGTCATAGAAACTGTAGATGATGTTTTGGCTTGCTGCAAGGAGTGAAAGTGTAGCTTTTTTTCTTTAGCTAAAGTCTGAAATTCATTAGGGCAGTGACAGGCTGACCATGGGTGTACGGCCAGCAAGGCACCATTGAGTCTGTTCTCTTTTCTGCTTAGACTCATGAAAAGAGGTGTTCTCTCAGGTCACACGAGCTGGCATAATTTGAAATATCCCATCACCGTGACACTTTTACAAAGCATTAGCTAAACAAATTGGAAACCGCAAATGCCAACGTACTGCAGCAACTATCAGAACAAAAACTTAAATACCTTGACTGTTTCTGAAAATCTAATTTTGTTTTTTATTTATACATGTCATCATCTGCCTTTTTAACACCAGGCTCTCATTTCTTACCACTTTTTACATCTCAGGGCTACCTAGCCACTCCAGACACATGGACTTCAATGTACTTAAAAAACATGGGTATGGAGGGCCTGACATAGCTGGAGAGTTTTTAAATTTCAAATAGTTTTACTAAAAGCTGTACCTACCAATGCAATGCAAAATTGTGTAGCACCACAAAGTTACACTGTAAAGCGCAAAGCAACCCACCTTAATTCCCTCACAGCTTTATCCCTGTTTTATTCTGCTGAATTAATCATACTTTTTGGTATAATTTGGTTTTGATCCACATTCTCTTAATGAGGAGCACTTTACAGAGGGAGTCATTCATTTCCTTTACTGAAGACAAGCACCAAGAACTGTTTTGATGGAATCTATTCTTGCAGTTGCACATGATACACTTCATTAAAATTAGGTGCCAGGATTTTAAGCTCATCTCTTTTGCTTAGTTCACAGAAAGCTCCTCATCCATGCTAAGCAGGCAGCTCTTTATCCTGCAGTGAGCTCCAAGCTGTTTGAACACAATGAATGCCAAGCTTTCAAAGAAAGGAAAACACAACTACTTTGGCAAACATAAGGTGGTAAAAATTTTTTTAGTTGGATTGACGCATGCTTGCAGACACGCATTGTGCCTTCCTTTGAAAACCTGTTTCTAACAGTGCCTGCTTTGCATACAGAATGGACTAGATCTGCCTTTCTAGAACCATGCCCCGTTTTCTGCCTTTTTCACAACCCGGGGGTACCTAACCACTTCAAATGCATGGCCTAAAATGCACAACATGCTTAGGTACAGAGGGCCTTAAAACACCTGGAGAACTACTTTTCCTATCTTAGTTACATATATGAAGTTAAAAAGCAAGGTATGGATAACTAACAAGAGTTAAATGTTAAATTTAATGTTAAATTAAAAACGTTAAATAAGTATGAATGACTATCAAGAGTTAAATGCACAAGTAAAGCAGCATTCAGCAGAATGTAGGAGAGTAGCAGAGGGTTTACTTGGACAACACGAACTGGACGATGAGTTGGGCACAAACTTGTAGCCTGCATCCCACTGCATCACTGCCTTGTTGCCAGCACTACTTTAGTCTACTGTCCTTAAAGGAATTGTTAAGGTCAGTTTTAAGATACCATTTAATCTGAATTTATCCACCAAGGTACAGAACCAAAGCCACATGCACACTAACACGACAGTGACGATGCTCCTCAGCGAGGGACATAGCACAAAGCTCCCAGCCAAGGCAATGGATGGCTCAGGTGACTTTATACCCTGTTGGTGCCCTGCTCCATGCTGGATCCCCTAAAGGCTGAAGATGATCCTAAACTGTAATTTTTCTGAAATTTTAGCAGTGAATGTTATGTCCCCACCACACACATCACATCTCTTGTCCTGCTCTCCTTACGTCTCTCTCTTCTGCTTACTAGCTGTGACATCTCTTCTAGACAATTAACTATGCAGAAAGGCTTTTGAGTAACCCCTGTGATGCAGTTTTTTAATTAGACCAATTGTATAATTTTTTTCCATACCAGTACTGCCTCATTCAACCCACAGATTAGCTATAAAGTATATTATATAGCAAATAATTTGCCTTATTCTCTGCATTTTTATATAAATAAGCTGATGCTTATGCTATTACTGATTCATTCATCACTACTACCAATTACTTCCTAATATTGAGGAACTGCAAATATGAACCAGAAAACTTTCTAAAAATCGAGACTGAAAAGACAACCCCTGTTTCCTCTAAGCTAACTCTAAGGCTAAAGCCAGTGAACAGATGGATACAGAGGAGAAGAGAAACAGTAAACAAAGCTTATCTATGTTGTAGACCAAAAGGCAGTATGGAAAACGGAGGCAGGGCTCTGCTGAAAACAGTGGGATTCACAACGATGCATTTCTGTATCTCTATTTGCACCTCTTGGCCAATTCTGCATAGCTTCGCTGTCTATCTTGCTATAAACGTCTGTCTGACTCTGTAACCATGTGCTGTAAGAAAAATCTGTAAATTGGAGAAGGGAATCTGAATTTACTCTAGGGTTTTACCTGATCAGAAGTAAATAATTATTGAGCACTAAGGGAAAAAAAATGTCTTTTCTCTATTAATATTATCTTTCCCAACCAATACAGGCTTAATCCCTCAAGATGCAAAGTACGTGGGCTATGCTCCATAGAATCATAGAATCACTTAGGATGGAAGAGACCTTTAAGATCATCAAGTCCAACCATAAACCTATCACTGCTGAGTTCACCTCTAAACCACGTCCCTAAATGGCACATCTACACATCTTTTAAATATTTCCAGGGATGGTGACTCAACCACTTCCCTGAGCAGCCTGTTCCACACAAGCCTGGTGGGCTTGACAATCCTTTCGGTGAAGAAATTTTTCCTAATATTTAATCTAAACTTTCCCTGGCACAACTTGAGGCCATTTCCTCTTGTCTTATTGCTTGCTACTTGGGAGAAGACACCAACTCCCACCTTGCAACAACCTCCTTTCAGGTAGCTGTAGAGAGCGGTAAGGTCTCTCCTCAGTCTCCTTTTCTGCAGGCTAAAAAACGCCAGTTCCATTAGCCTCTCCTGTAAGACCTGTGCTCCAGACCTTTCACCAGCTTTGTTGCCTTTCTCTGGACATGCTCCAGCACCTCGATGTCCTTCCTGTAGTGAGGGACCCAAAACTGAACACTGTACTCGAGGTGCGGCCTCACCAGTGCTGAGTACAGAGGCACAACCACTTCCCTACTCCTGCTGGCCACACTGTTTCTGATACAGGCCAGGATGTCACTGGCTGTTTTGGTCACCTTGGTACACTGCTGATTCATATTCAGCTTATTCCCTTTCTTTTGATTTTAAATATCTGAATGATCACATCAGGATTACTCACATCCCTTAGCTTCAAGCTGTGGACATTGAACTCAGAAATCCTATTTTCTGAGCACTGGGCAAGTATATCAACAGTGTATCATTTCCTGGTTTCTGAATACTTCAATTTGAAAGCTACCTGCATATATATTTTTAAAATGAAATTATGGGTTTCTGGCAGCTAATGGACAGGCCACCCAAAGGAGGGTGTGGTGGTACAAGGCACTCACAACTGTGGACACCACAGGTGGCTGACAGATGGACAGCCCAGCTACAAATGTTGGCACTAGAAAGGGTGAGCTGTACAGAGCAACTAAACTTCTGTTAAGCATGCCAGAGAAGGACACAATTCAAACAAGATACCTGGGAGATAGTAAAGATGTGTCCTTCTTTATCAGCCATTTTATGCTGGACTTTCTATGGAAACACTGCCGGCAGCACCGAGATCTAACTGGAGATCTGTGAGTTGGGTTTGGCTCGAGGGGTACTTCTCTCCAACACTTTAAAGCTTACTACTGCAAGCAGCAGTGGTGAGTGCATGGGCTGAGTCATGAAAAATTACTTTTTTAGCCTGATTTGTCATCTTCCTAATATGAATAAAGTATGTAGATAGCAAATAAGTAATATAGCTACGTGAAGAAACTATATTCTACTATGGATAAATCAGGCTTTGTCTTCTAGCTAGAACAATCTTTTGGCTTAAGTATTTCTTTTGCATGTAACTGCTGGCAACTCCATTTCCATTGCAGCCAGCTTTTCTCATTTTCTTCTGTAGTCAGCACAGTGAAGGTGGAAAGGGGAAAATCATGAAACATAGTGCCAAACCACTGAAAGGTGACTGTGAATCAATACACGACCTCTGCAGCTCAGCCACTGGTTGAGATTTGTAGTTGTGCAGATTACTTTTACGAGATTACATAGGCTTATGAAAAAAAAAAAAGATTTGAAATGAATACAACCACAATGAAAAAAAACAGGGGAGCAGCAGCAGGCTTCTTTTACACTTCATAGAATAAAAATGTTTTGATAAAAAAAAAATAAATAGAACTCATCTTGGATCTTGGTAAGAATATCTCCAAAGTCAAGCATGAAATGGTAAAAATTACATCATCTGTAATCTTTATACCAACTGCTTTTCTTCAAACAGCAGTAACACAGAAATGCTATTCTGAGCAGAACTAGTGACTGTATTTGTTTTCCATTAGATATACAATCTAGAACGACTTCAACAGCTAGCTGGGCATGACCTTTATTAAACCCTGTACCAGTTGTATCAGCCCAAGTAACTCACTGCCTATTCTTGCTGCTCAAAATATTTCAGTCAAGCTCCAGAGGAACAGATAATACTCTGGAAATCTTGACAGAAATTAACACCATTATTACTCAAACTTAGACACAAACAAAGCAAAGAAATCCATGTTTACTGAGCATGCATATGAATACTACATGCTTCTGAGCACATTACATTGATTTGATGAGTTTCAATTCTCAGTCATGAAATAATACAACCCCTTTTCCCTATTCCATGAAAAGTCTGGCCTGTACTATGAGCAACATAAAAAAAAATGAAATATAGAAAATGTAGACTTGAAGACATCGGCTACTCTTTCTTACCTCTATTCCTTCCTTGTTTAAGGCATATTCGTCAAAGTTCAAAATAGCAGTCTTGATAGTCCGGGGAGGGGGCAACACGGTCAAGCCAATATTAATAGCGTTGCTTCGTTTTGAGTCCAATACAATGATTTCCTGTCGCTTCCCATCTGCAGCAGTTTTCTTGGTAAAGAAGAGAACAAATATATTATTCCTCCAGCCTGTTTTATAAAGAAGTCCCTCCTTTGACTAATGACTTCCCTTACTCAAGCGTGCTGACATTGAATGTAAATCTAACACCTTTACAATCATCCAAAAAAACGGAATTCTTCTACCAGATCCTCGCTGGTATCAGCATGAGCTGCCAAGATTTAACCAGAGAGCCGAGCACAGTCTCAGATGCTGTGCAAAACTGAGCTGCCTGAGACACAGGAGTTCCTGTGAGGGCTGGGAGCTCTGCAGTTTGGGGCAGGACTCAGTCTGAAAAAAGCCTGAAGCTACCTCTGCCAGGCAAGAGCTCTGCCGTGTGGCGGGACCATCTGGCGCAGGGCTGGTGAGGCTGCAGCCACGTGGCTGATGGGCTCCGGGGCTCATTTCTCCCTTGGATGCATCGACGTGAGTGGTCACCGACCCTCTCTTGCCTGCTGGGCTGGCCAGGAAACAGACAGGGTGGTTCACACCTGCCTGCCAGCACTCTCCCGTGTTATAAATCTATCTCAGGCACTGGCAAAGGATCTGTGTAGGTCCTTCTGGAGACACTGGCATGGTTTTCTGACCTCTGGCTGTCAGAAAATAGAATCCTACCTTGCTGCTTGTGATATGTCCATCAAGCCCTTCACAGGTGTAGAGCAACTTCAACCTTTCTGCTTTTTTCAAAGTTTTATTTGAGACTAGACATAATCTTTGGATCTTACCTCCAGTATAAATAATAATGAAAGCACAAAAATAACAACATACGCTTTAAATTCCATTCTAGAGAAAGCCAAGAAATTTATTCCTCTCTTTCACCATCCTCATAGTGGCAAAATGCAAAACAACTAGGCAAGGTTACTCACAGACCATTTATATATATATATATATATAGTGTTGAACGTGGTCTTTGCTTTTATGTCCCGGCATGCCTCTCATTCTCTCATTGTCCTCTGCTAGAAGGTCTCTCTTTGCCAACTACATACATCATCTACCAGGCAGCTACAAGAGGAGAGGACTCTGTTTCTCAAACACAGGGATTTTTCCTCCTCCATAGACATGAACTTTGGAAACACATTTTCTCTGTTTCCCCTTTACTTTGACCTACCAGAAGACTGGCACATTGATGCAAGCAAGCACAGACATGCTTTGTTGTGTATAAACCCATATTTCAGCAAGGCACAGGCTGCAGAGGTGTGACTGTGACCTCCCTGTAGACCCTGTTACCTGGACTTTGGTTAGCTGCTCTGGCAGCAGCAGCCTTAGCACAGGTGCACCTCAAAGGGTCAAAGACAGAGACTAAGCAATTCCTCTGCCCAGGCTGCAACGTGGCAGCCCATACAACTGTTCAGAACAGAGAATCACTCGCATTGTCTACAGCAGCAGTGCCTCTTGCATCTCTTGTGTATTTGGGGGAAGCCCATGAGGAGACTCCTATTGACCCAGTCTTGATGGGTGCTCAGGATTGCTTTTTAGACCACAAAGCTTTGTTCTCCACTTCCTTTGTTTCTGCACCACAGCCAACTCTGTGTCAAGAAATGCCCTACTACCAGGTCTACATGCTGATTCTGTGTTGGAAGAACCATCTAAACTAAATTAATAAATATTATTTTATCAGAGTACCTTTGGCTGTGGGTCAGCCCATAGTGGGAATGCAGCTACGTCATTACAAAGATGTCTTTTTCTGGCACAGCTCAGCTCCTTGCCTGCATGGGAGAGGTATGCCCACTGGTCCCAGCAGCCTGCCCAGCATGTGTGTGGCACCACAGCCCTTCCATCATACGAACATGACTAACGTGGTATGATGCAACTGTGAAAGTAATGAGAGGGCTGTTTTTTTAAAACTTAAAAGGAAACCACACTTTTCCAGTAAAAAGGATAAATTTTAGGAGAGTAAAGATAAAATTTGTTTTCAATTTTTATAAGTCCATTCTGTCAGAACTGATCATTTCTTAACACCTTACGAGCACCCCTGAAGCCTTCTTGAACCTTCCCTTCTTTGAGTAGGAGAGTATTCTTTTAGTTAGGGAGCTACCTGAAGGATCAGAGATGCAGCTTCTCCTTTAAAGCAGTCATTTTTACTTCCAGAGCCATTAATCACATTTTCAGGACCACAGTTAGAGGCCAAGACCACATAAAAACAAGTGGGGTTCACCAGAGACTGCTTCCTCTTGGGTCTGTATTGCACTAAGCCTTTTTTAAACCACCACTTTTTACCTTGTCCTTCACAGCACAGAATTACACAGCTCCAGAGAATTTATGCAGAAGGGGAAAAGCTGGGGGAAAGGAGTTAAGTTTAGGCTCCCCACATGCGGTATGGGTAAGTAAGCCTCAGATCTGCAGCTCTGTTTTTAGGCTCCTAAGTTTGACAAGAGAGACGTATTCATTTGAGGGCCATATGATGCTCACTGCAGGAATGACTGTGATTGCAACAGCGCGCTTACTCCTTAGCCATGAGTTATGAAAGACAGATGAGCTGAGCTGTATAGGGGATGTAAGCATGTAGGTATTTTCCACAATAAATGCATATGGGGTATAAAAATTTGGGGTAAGTAACTCTTTTCAAAAACAGGGGCAGAAGAGATTTGAAATCCATTCTGGGGAAGATGGCCGAGTTACAAAGAAATCCTTTCCAAATAAATAAAAGGATGAAGAAAAGAGAAAGATTGCACCACTATGAACTGTATTACCCTACTGCTAGGAAAATAATTCCTTTTTGTCTGCAATGAAATTGCACATGTGTAACTGTCTGACTGTTAAAATAAGTTACAACTATTAACTTCTATTACAATATTAGGCGTTATCAGAATCTGTTTTATAAGTTCATTAACAGAGAATTATTTCAAATGCTTGAGGGAACAGTGCACTAGTGCACTTGATTTTATATTTTAACATGTCAGTATGTAAGGTAGGCCCTGAACTGCTGAATATTATATTATTAAATGTAAATACAGAATTAATTACAAAATAAAAATATATCAGGTGGTATATTTTGTGGCAAACAAACATTCCTGCAATGTATTAACAATTGCAGTGAATTTAGACTTTTACAAGACCTAACTGGGCAGATTCTGTTGCCTCTATTAAAGGCTGGGTAGCCAAGATAGGTTAGTCCAAAACTGATACCATCCCACAGAAAGAGATCTGTAGTCTGATGAGCACAGTCTAAAACATGCCTCTTTGCTTTAATTAATATGGGAAGTAGAAAATGTTGAATCATTTTTCCAGTGGTCATATAAATAAGTAATTATATTTCTGACTTGATGCTCAGATGATGTATCTCCTGCGTTTAAACTGCATCAGTAGTACAGAAAAAAATGGTCAACCTCTTAAGAGAGAGATGGCAATTTTTTGAATTTTTATCTCAATTAGCAGGGATTTAGCACCGGGGATTTAAAATTGAATCACTCAGCTGCCACTGGCTTTGTCAGTATTTTTCAAAAATTCTGGTCCATATTTATTACTTGCCTTGGCATTTATTCAAATTGCAACAAAGTTTTCGAAACAATTATGTGTCTAGGCATGTATATACATATGTACAGGAAAACACATTGCATAGTTTTTCACTGCTAATAGTTTTTATGTCTGCAGGCACACGATGGATCGCCATGTCCCACAGGGTACAGATGAAATCAGCAAAATAACACTTCCAAAGGACACACAGAACCAAGTGGATGGCGGAAGGGCTGAACAACACTGTTTGATTCAGTAATGTCTGCATGTTTTCATTTCTTTTCACAGAAAACTAAACACTTTGAAGTACTTTGCTAAAATACCTGCTTTTTTTGGTGGAGTCAGAAGGAAAGAAATTCTAGACTGGCTTGGAGGGGATACCTGATCATGGCTCTTTCTATTCGCAAACAGAATGTTGTGGTTCTCTATTCCAGAAAAGAAACACTCTGCAACTAAAGATGCTCCATTAACTATAATTAATGTGTGAGTTGTCCAGTGTGGCATAAGTTTTACTAAAACCAAGAATCTCCCCTCCCAGCCTCCCCACCTCTAACTCCTATATTATATCCTTCAATTTAAAATCCACTTTATTTTATTGCAGTCTATTGTGTTTAATGAAAAATGTCTCATAAGCCAGAAAGTAGCTGTTTATAGCTGTGTGTTGTGGAAATCACAGTGAAGGATTAGAAACTGTAGTAAAATTGGTTACAGCTGTATGAAAGAGCATATGCACAAGATAGAGCCAAGCCCCCACTACACACCCTGCCTTTGCTTTTCCTCTCATCCTTCTGGACTGTTCCTTTTCCATGCACCTGCTTCCATCTATTGCTATGAAATCTGGGAATTTGACTTTTGATTTGTTGCTCTGCACAATTTTTCAGCTGAACCAACTGAGCTATGAGTCAGACTTGACAATATTATAGAATAAACCTGTTTTGGACTGTGGCCATTGGACACGAGAAACTAGACACAACGGGGAATGTACTCCCTGGAAATAAACCAAGCAGTCTGGAAAAAATGAGAGCTATCCTAATTTGAGTGCAATCTTTGTACCAAACCTCAAGTCTTTTACAGATTCAGAGGTCTGCTTAATTATTCCCCACTCTAACTTGAGCTAAAGACCATCTCCTACCCTGGAAGATTTGCTGATGTGCACCAAAACCACGCAGCAGTCTCAGAAGTCTGAGCAGATCTCCACTATGGTAATCCTTGGTCACCATTATCTTCTCTACAGAGACAATGAGACTTCTATGTCTGTGTTATGGGACGGGGTGAAAAGAGAGCCAAAGTATAATGCCTCATGCAGAGAGCAGTTATTAGTCTTGAAGAGGAACACAGGCACCTAAATAATTTCTCAGACTTGCACTAATTTCAAAGAAACCTGCTCATTCACCTTCCAGCCAGAAGCCAAAAGTTATGCCAAAGCACCAGGCAGCCCAGGCAGGTTTGGGAAACAAGCATGAGGAGAGGAAGGGAAATCGGCAAAGGTAGTTTGGGAACATGCATGATAAATGACTAGAAAAGTAAACAAGTTAAAATTCCAACAATTTAACATTTTATCAAAAATTTTGGGTAAGAATAAAAGATTAAGAATCAGCCAGACTGATCCATTACAATACTGGGATTTAGCACAAAGCTGGCTTGGAAATGGTAAATACGTCATAATTCCACATTCAATTTGAGGAATTAAATGTTTTATGGATCTAAGAAAAACACTCTCATTCCTTCCATCTACAAACCATCTGTAGCAGATTTGCATTTACAGGGAGAGAGATGAGGAGTAACACGCCACGACGTCACCAGCATTCCTTCCTCAGCAGAAAAGGAATTAGAGAGAGAAATTAATCCCAGCATTGGCCAAATGAAAGATAAGCTGAATGTGTTTTTAGAGCTGCTGTGCCATACGTTTCAGATCCACATGCATCTGTGTCACAAAAAATTCAGCTAAGAACAGTGATGGCAGGATCTACATGAGCCATGTATTTATGTACCTGTTGTTTGCTAGGTACTTAATGAGGGGCTTGATTGTTCAAATCGCAGTGTTTCCACTTGGCCAAGAAGATCAAGAATGACTATTAGAAAATTTTGACTTAATAACCCAGAAAAGTGACATGGAGAACTTTTACCAGTAGACATTCAATCTCCCCAGATTAAGAGCAAACAATAACATATATGATACATAAGATATATAACAACTTCTGCCAGCCAAAGAGAAGTAAAATATTCAAGGTACTGACTGTTTTTTATGCCACTGTAAAACATATAGGCATACCTAGAGAACATACAAGTGATTTATTTTAAGTAAAAGAGATGGACATCTTTTACTAGCATTTGAACTGGGGAAAAAACATTGTTTCCCCTGATACTGATTATTTTGCTTAGAAGAAAAAGAGTTTATGCAGCCACGAAAAACAATGTTTGAGCTCATAAATTTTTTAATGCTACTTCAAATTCCTACTAAATTTAACTATAAAAGACTTCCCTATGTTGTTGAGTCTAATGTTAAACAGCCATGTCATCAGCCTTTTATTTTATTTATTTTATAACAATGCTCCCAAAGAATAGGAAATCCTAGCTACAGAGGTATTTCCTGTGCCAGCTTCTACCCTAAAATTTGGATAGCCACATTGTACAAATTAAGGATTTAAAATAGGCCTGTTCACTCGTATAAAACAAAAACCCAATACCCCTACACAGTTTAGCTGTGAACTTGGTCCAGCTGATAAATTGATCCCTCAGAACGAAGCACATGTGTAGGCTTTTTGCAGCAGATCTAGTATGATATTCTAACCCTTCCACACCACGATTAGGAAGATATTATCACCTGAAGAACTGTAAAATACAAAGATATGACTCATCATGCTGTGACCTTTATATGAATGCCACAGAAAATATTGCAGATTTCAATACCTAGTTTGACACTCAGCTACAACCTTAGGTAAAATTTCTTGGTATTCCCCACCTGAAGTGATATTCCAAAACTGGTAGATCTGAGATAAGGGGGCAGCTTGACATGTACACCACACTAGTCTCATCTCCTAGTTTCAGGCCATGAAATATATTCCTTCATAGGCCAAGCTAGAAACATATCCAATAATTTCTACTATCTTCACATAAACAACATAAATCACTGAGATCGAAGTCAGAATGAATACCAATACAATAGCAAAATGATAGCAATGAATAGGAGCTGTACCTTTGTGACAGGCAGTTCCTTGGATTTAGACTCAAAGAGATGCTCCAGTTTGGAAGTGTCCACCTTAATGGGTTCCAGTTTCGACCACAGGAATTCTCTGCAGCGTTTGTTGTTTTTACACTGCCACTCAAATGGCCGTACCTCGTTCCAAAACAGACGGATGGTTTTCTTCTTCTTTATAAATGCTGGCTGACCCCTAGAAACCTGGGGTGACCCTAAACCCTGAGGAGTGCTGAACAGCGGCGGAGGAGCCAATAAATTAGCAGAGGGTGGAGGTGGAGGCGGACATCCAAACAGTGGGGGAGGTGGTGGAGGAGGCAAACCCAGAAAAGAAGGTGGAGGTGGAGGAGGGGGAACAAGGGAGTCCCCAGGACCCATATCCATGTCCAACACATCTACATCATCCTCCTCCCCCAAGTCTGTAAAATCCATGTCTTTGATTTTAAGTTCTCTAGGATTAGCCATGAGCTGATCCCAAATATAGTCAGATTCCTTCTTTGGCTGTGCTGGTGTTTTCTCGGGGACCTGTTCACTGATTTCATCTTCAGGCACGGCTGTCCCCTTGGCCAGCTCACCACTGTTGAATTTTTCCGCAAAGGCTTTCACGCTGCCTTGGTTGTCCAGATTTCCGATCTCCATCTTTTTGACACTTTCATCTTTGGCCTGTTTTGTGGCCTGAAGGATAGAGATCCTGCTGGCTAGGCTAGTGAGTGACTCCTCACTTTCCTCCGTCTCCTTCTTTTCCTCCTTCGCCTCCAGCTCCTTCTCCTCTTCATCCTTAGGCTTTTTGTTATGCGCATACAACATGTCCAGCATAAACCGCTTGTTGTTGAGGATGTTGCTGCACTGCTCATTCACACCAGCATCCTGAATAGTCTGCGACCACGGACCTGCAATCACACACACACACACAGATGGAGAGAATCAAGGGAAGGGAGCCAGAGCACCAAGAACACTCTTCAACCCACCAGAAAAAAACTGGGGGACACATACACGATTAGTCTGAAACTAGGCAAGCAGTAGATTTGAAAATTTTCAAATAAGTGCCAGTGCTGATATATGGGCGAACCTTGATGGGCTGGGAGTAATTCTCAAAAAGGGAAAGGAAGCAGAAAATAATTACTGTAGCTTGGGAGGAACTATATAACTGTCAGGATGTCAAGGTTTGGGCTTCTTCTGAAATCTGTCAGGTTTCATTTTGTACTTACTACCCCAGCTCATTTTATACAGCACGTAAATGCTCAGAATCTTTAGCAATCTGCAATGGGGCTTAAATATCATGACAGCAGCACAAAATACGTTATTGTCATACTTTTCACCTGGCCATAAACTAGAATTGCTCCAAGAAAACTTTCTTACAAAAGAGCTATTCCCTGCCTGATGTCAAGGTCAACACGTAACTGCTTACTCCTGCTCCCTCCCTGCTGGCTAGGGGTGGACAGCTCTCACAGCTCCCTGTTCCTCAGACCTCCCGGCTGGGTACCCGGCCCAACTTCACAACTCTGGCAATTGGAATCCCAGAGCGGGCTGCAGACCCAGGGTACAGCTCTCAGGGTAACTCAGTGAGTATAAGCAGAAACAAGATTTTAAAAGTTATTTCCAGGAATATGAGCACCTTTATGAAAGATTTTTGAAAGTGCTGCTCACCAACCATTGTTACTTTCCTTGTAACACATGATGGCACTGAAAGCCTAACGGCCGCCTTCTCACATCACAATCATTTAACATGTCACTGCTTCACCTTTCTGACTACAGCTTTTCTCAACAATAGTGTGCAAAAATGCCAACTTTGAGACAGCACCATAAATAACAAGCTATAGCAGTCAAATTGTAAAAATAAATGAGCTAAGTGTCTCTCTGACTACATTTTCCTGAATATAATACTGCTAATGTGGATAATATATCTAAAAATTATGGTGCTTCTTTTTCCAGTGTGCATCAAATGAATTGAATAAATGTCAACAAAGACAATTTTTCACACCTGCTGTTATTTCCTGTATGGGATTCCTTCTGTTGCCCCACATCTTTACACATTTTATTAATATATTTTTTATAAACTATATTTCTTAAACACATTTTATTTTTATTGCTAGCCTGCCTTCCTTTTGGCCCCTCATGGTTAAAGATTTTATTATACAACTTTCAGTTGCCCTTTTTCTTAAACTTCCATTTTATCTTTGTTTCTCCCCTTATGCTCCCACCTTTTTCAATACTTCAGAGTTTTAAAAATCTTTTATGGCTTCCTTCATCAAGTCAGATTTTTTTTATCACAACACCTAGCTCTATGCTCTGAGGCGTTCCCTCAGTGAGATCCACATCCAGGGCCTCAGAATTTCCCCTTGCCCTTTTAAAATAACACCATGTTAAAATGTAGGATGGGTCTCACAGCATAAAGCATATGGACAGCAATGACTCTCACCTCTCTGATCAACCTCTAAACCACCTTTTAAAATTAGTCCTGAGGTTTAACACCAGACAAAATAAAGACTTTTTTTTCCAACAATGGATACAACTTACAAAACCTTTTCCTTCTACTTTCCCACAGGAGGCTGGACTGCTTCCATCACTTGTTTACTTTTCCTCAGACTTTATCCATGGGGTTGCTTTCTCACCAAGATTTGTCACCTGAGGTAGTCTCTCAGATTTGTCTCTGAAGTAGCTTCACTAGACAACATGGCTAGACAACTCCTTCCCCACACCATAGATTTTACCCAGCTGAGCCCTCAAAGAGGATTTCCCCCTACTCCCAGGCTTTTCTTCAAAGATGTTAAAGATTGCTCCCAGGATGCCTTCTGCAAATCCCACATGACCTACCTGCTCTCAGTTTCACCTGCTGGGATTCTCCAGGATTTAATCCTTCTGCCAAACTGCTCATTAAAATTCACCCAGACACAATCTCTAATTTGGGCTCCCCAAGAGTGCCTCCATCTGCCCTAGCATATCAAAGACTGCTGCTGCGAAGACTCTTGATACCTTGGTGCCCTCTTCTGCCCTCCTCTCCATAGGTAAAGCTTTGACATATCATCAGAGAACCAAGACTTGTTGGAAGCCAAATTCAGCAGGATGGCTAACGAAGGAGGAGCCAGGACCAAAGGCTTTATTCCTTTGTCCTTAATGCATCTAGGTAGAACCAATGGGCCACCTCATAAATGGCAAACTGCTTGTTGGGAATGTGAGAACTGCTGGAGAAAGTGCTCTCAGTTGCTTTGCAAATCTCCTCATCTACTAGAGAGCAAACAGCTCACTACATGAGACCTCTGACATAGAACAACCTAATAAATTTTTGGTTTACTGGTAACAT
The DNA here is from genome assembly GCA_907165065.1 of Caprimulgus europaeus. Next base: position 70,499,652 of record OU015525.1, read on the forward strand.
AGGTAAATTTTAAGATGTTTGTTTTTCAATGACAGGGTACATTTCTTAGTTTTTAACAAAAGGTACATAATTAGAACACCTTAATTAGAGTGGTAACAGGCTGGTAACAGACAAGATGCAGGGAAAAGACCTGTAAATGTGTCCTCCGTTACTTGCACTTGGACTATGACACAGTGTATTGACATCCTTCATCTCCCCTCCCTTTCCTACATACATATCCATCTACATTCTTTAAGTGTACAATAGCATTCTAAGTAACTCAATCTTGGTGCTGGTTGAAAAGAAGATAGCTCTTAAATTTAGAATAAAACTAACATAATGCTTTCCAGAAAAAACCCCCAAAAAACAACAAAGAAACAGTGATAGGTTTTAAACATGAGCAGTACAATCTGACAGTTTATTTCCGTGAGATAATCCTTGTGATTCAGTGTCATCCCTGTTCTTCCAGGAAAGAGCAAGACTATTTCACACTGTGAAGCAATTTTTGTTTTCTTATCTAGAATTTAGAAAACTTAAGACAACATACTTCCCCGGTTCAGCCCTAAGATGACTTGGAAAACAAATGCCCTAATTACATTACATTCCTTTACCTCTCTATAAAAAGTCAGAAAAGAGTAATTAATCAATGAAGGTCAAAATCTGCCTTTTACTTCCTACTTGGGCTGCGTGTTAAGCTCTGGTTGTCCGTATCTCTTCAGGCAGAAAACTGGTCCTTAAGATGTTTTCCAGACTGGGCTACCCTTTACAGGCACCTGGTGGCATGTATGACCAGAACCACTGGTCGCTATAGAACTGGTCTTTTCCAGATAAGGTCTATTTCTTGTGCCTCCTCCACAGGAGCTAAGGATGGCCACAGCCCAGATCTATCTTCAGCAGCTCCTATGTATCTCTCTCTGCTTTCTGAATTCTAACCAAGACAGGAAACTGGAGGGAAGGAACAAACATCCCAGTCCTCGTTGCTCTTCCTCTTCCACTAAAAGCTAATAGCATGAGAAAAGGTATCTGGAATCTCATGACAAATCATATCAACAGAGCCCCTCCTTTTATTGCTTTATGTGTAGAAAACCCAAATAAATTATATGGGAGCTAGAGATGCAAGTTGCTGCAACTCCATGATTCAGTAGTTAATACATCAATGTTAGGGGAAGAAAATGGCCTTGAGTCAAAGGAAACCTTATTTAATCAGGCTTTACTGTCCCTCAAACATAGAATCCCCATCAGAATCTGTGGATTTACAAGCAGAGAATGGAAATAGATTTGGCCAGGGTGATCAAAGTCTTAGATAGGTGCAAAGGGTTTGTTAGATAATTAACACAACAACAGAGCTGCTAATTTAACATTTTTTTTCCACCAGAAAACCTTCATTATTGAAAAAGCTTCACTTTACCAGTTTCATTGTCACTGGTTAACTTGTCCTCTCTCTCTTCCCTCTCTAAAGTGCTGCTTGCTGAGGATATGCTGGATGCAGAGCAGTTGTCTTTTTCATTCACTTCCTCATTCTGCCTCTCTTTTTCACTGAGTATTGCACTTTCTTCTGGCTCTCTCTCTGGTCCTTGCTCCACCTCACTTTCTGGTCCCACCTCTGTAGCCTCTATTTCCTTGGGTGTCTCCGTTCCCTGCTCGGCCTCAGCCTCCTGCTCTGGGTCTGGTTCTGTCTCTGTCTCTGGTTCGGGTTCACTGGCACTCACTGGTGGAGAGAACAACGGGAGAAAGAGATTCACTTAACGATGGAGTCATCTCAGGCTCACCCCTCTAAGCGAGAGTGATGTGAAAGTTGTACAAGTGCCTTATGGAAAGAAAATAAACAGCAAGTCCATGGCATGCTGAACGCTAGGAGCAACCGACTGATGAATGTTGTGCGACGACAGCATTGCACGTGAGAGTGGCCTGGCAAACCCCCTTGCCTGCTGTCTGGAGCCAGCCCACTGGTTTTATACATACTTCCACAGCTGGAGGGTTGGACTCGTGTAAGGGTTTGAACGAATCCGCAGAAAATGGGCATCCCACCTGAGCATGACATTGGCAACTCAGTGCCTAGAGAGAGCCAGGACGAAAGAGATCTTTAAAAAAAAAAAAAAAAAAAAAAAAAAAGGAGGGAGATTGTGGCTTCTGGTTGAATTTTCTTTGGGTTCTGGAAGAATTCTTTTTTCACCTGATGAGGAACACTTCAACAAAAAAATACAAATTAGTTTTATCAACACAGTTGAATGGCACAGTCTGGAAATGGCACTATCACACATTTGGCTGACAAAAACCATATGCTTTTTCATGCACATTTGCTTCAGAATAGCCACATCAACACTGAACAATGCTTCCAACTGCTTGGCATATGGCACAAATTTAGTTTCCAACTGGTTGGCATATGGCACATGATGAGCTTTTTTATCGGTTGGCACACAGCAAACTGTTGATAGTACACTTGGTTTCTTCTTCCCTGCTTTATCATTGACAGTGAAATTCATTCATTCACCTTTACATTTTTTAGCTAAAGCAGCAGATTTTCACATGCAAATACTCTCTGCATGCTGCAAAGAAACTGAAGAGCATCCACACATATTCACATCAAGCAGCTCATAGTTTTCTGAAAACTGAAATGGCCATGCAAGAGTGATGAAAATAGGCATGCATGTTAGTTCTCCATACTCCCCAAACCTTCTCTGTAGTAAATCTTGTGTTGCATGGCTGAACTACAGTGACCAAGTCATACTTGTTTTTTCCCCTCTGCTAACTACTTTTCATTACAATATTGCACAAGAGCCTTCTGGACTTGTCACGGTCCTTGGATCGCATGATAGACAATGAGACTTTCTTCAAGAACTACATGAATCTTTGAAGGAAAAAAAACCCCAACATTGAACTGGAATGCAATCCAAACATTTAAGTCCTCTAGGGAGCAGGTAAATAGATTTATCCTGAGAAAGTATAAACCAAAATACTGAAGGTCACAATGTTTTCCTAAGACTTTTTAATGTCATGTGCCTATTCTATTTTCTGAGACACCCACACAAAGAATAATGATTTCTAACAACGCCTGTGCCTATCTTCACAATAACACATATGGTTTTAAACTAGCTTTCAGTAATGCATCTTCAGTGCCATGCTATTCCACTTCATATATAATTTAAGCACACAAAGCTGCAAATTATTTTTTGCCACTGATTTCATTGCAGCTAAGCTTCTACACTTTCACAATTGATTTTAAATGTGTAGTTAGTTAAATAACCAGGCATGCATACATAATACATCTCTATAAAATAAATGTACATATATTTAATATAAAGCCCACACTTACTCAAATCCCTCTAAGATGTTTTAAAACACTCCTAATTAGAAGCTTATCTAAAAGTCTAATAGGAGATATGTGAGCAGCTCTGCACATGCCTTGTCTCTTCAAATGTACCTTACCTATGACTGCATCCTGGACCCTGTCTATGAAAGAATCCAAATTACAGAGAGCTGGCAAGAAGTTGGCAGACACTCTGAATTGCAGTGGTGTGTTTCTGACCACAGCTGTTAGTGTGTAGGTATATCACAAGAGCATTTTAAAGTCAAGCCAACATTTGAATATAACTGAGAGGTAAGCTTAGGAATCCTTCAGGAGTTTCTAGAACTAACATGGTACTGTAGCATGAAAGACTCTGAGCTCACCATGCTGCAATGGTGCATATATACAAATGTCATCAATTCTTCATAGTGCCATGTGAATTTTAGATGTTTTTATCTAAAACAAAAGCTGTAATGCAATAACCAAAAAGGTCAACTCCAACAGCTCAGGTGGAGAAAGTGGCTGACTAAAACATGGTAAGGATTCCTAATGCTTATGGTACCTTTGTCATCACGAAGCTACAATGAAGATAGATAAAGTCAGGGGAGACTCTTCAAACAAGAAATATTCCACACATATCAGAAAGATGCCGTATCTTAGTAGACTCAAATTACTTTTTTTAAAAAAACCCTCAATTCTTACACATATACAGTTCCTTAAACCTAAACTGGGATTGCCAGATTCAGTAGTAGAAGTAATCTCTTTTCACTTGTATATGTCATTTTTCACACTTCTCTCAAAGCTTAGCTTTCCATCCCCTCCCCTGCATTAAAACAAAGGAGGGAGTTGCAGTCTTTAAATGAGCTTTTACTTGCAATTGGATTAATCAGGAGGAGGAAAACTGAATGTGGCTTTAAGGACTAACTTTTGAGTCATATGTCCACTTCTCTTTCTGACAGAACTTAATCTCTAAAGATGCATTATTGGAAAAAAACCACACAGACTTCTCGGAAAAATGAAATCTCACAAAGAAGTTGTGTAACCTTGTCACTAAAAAAAGACAGTAGTGGGGTCCCTCAATGAATATGTAAAGATTTTGTCATTTTAGAGATGGTGTAATCTGCATCTTCTGACATTTTCAAGACTTGACCCCATAAAGCCTTGCTATGATTTAATCAGTTGTTGGTGATAGCCTTCTTTTGAGTGAGAGGTTAGAGAGGATGGCAAGCAGTTCCCTTCTGAAAAACATGGCTACGAACTTCTAAGCTATGCAGGGACATGGAAGGAAACTTTTCTTTTGATACTCAACTATAAATGAACTCTAAAGCAGACACAAGATGTTATATCCTTAGTACCTGTTGAAAAGACCTCCAGCCCCAAGTCCTATAAGCCCTCAGAGAGAACAAACATCCCTCCGGGACATCTAATCCCCTGCCAACGTAATAGATTAGGCACTGCATCTTCATCTATCTTCTCTGCTGTCTACTTGGAGATACATATGCTAAGTGTCTCTTGAGGATGCATATGGTAAGTCTGAAGAAGGCTATACCTACCCAAGCCGTCTTGGTTCAATTGTCTGGATATCGCTTAAAGTCTTTGTTATCTCCAATTCCTTTGTAAATTGACTTCCGGGATGTCTTGGTTATTGTTGCTCTCCTTTACTGCACATGTGCACTTTATACAATATTCTCCAATGAAATTACAAAAAAGGAAGTAGCTGCTCTGAAAAAAAAAATCTCAGGTTCCCTCAAGTTATGAGACTGCCTTCATTTCCTCTGAATGCTATACCCCAATTTTTACAAGAGTAAGTCTCACAAGACTTGATTACTTTAGTGGAAGCAATTGCTTTATACGAGAAAACACTTCAGCTCAGTAAGTCCAGATTTTTATAATGGGTAAAGATACTGAGATGCTTCACAGCGTGGGACAACATTCCACAGACAAAATCCATTTCCTTCTTAAGCCCAGTAGATACTGGATGGCCAAAGGATACTTCAGCACAAACAGCATAAAATAAACCTGACTCTGAAAATCACTTATCATTTTGCTAGTAGAACAACACACTTCTTGTTTGACATCAGGTTCTGAACTCTGCAGATGAGTATCACACATCCATTACTGTTTTTGCAGAATCTTTATGGGGTCCTATGCACAGAACCAAGGAAATTATTTCTTTCTGCAGTTTTTCCTTGCTTGGGAAGATGGTGATCCTCATATTCACAGAATCATAGAATGGTTTGGGTTGGAAGGGACCTTAAAGATCATCCAGTTCCACCGCCCCTGCCATGAGCAAGGACACCTTCCACTACACCAGGTTGCTCAGAGCCTCATCCAACCTGGCCTTGAACACTTCCAGGGAGGGGGCATCCACAGCTTCCTTGGGCAATCTGTTCCAGTGTCTGACCACCCTCACAGTCAAGAATTTCTTCCTAATATCTCATCTAAACCTGCCCTCTTTCAGCTTAAAGCCATTTCCCCTTGTCCTGTCATTAACTGCCCTTATGAAAAGTCCTTCCTCAGCTTTCCTGTAGCCCCTTCAGGTGCTGGAAGGCCGCTATAAGGTCTTGCCAGAGCCTTCTCTTCTCCAGGCTGAACAGCCCCAACTCTCTCAGCCTGTCCTCATAGGAGAGGTGCTCCAGCCCTTGGATCATCCTTGTGGCCTCCTCTGGACTCGTTCCAACTGGTCGATGTCTCTCTTGTGTTGGGGGCTCCAGAACTGGACGCAGTACTCCAGGTGGGGCCTTACGAGAGAGGAGTAGAGGGGGAGAATCCCCTCCCTTGACCTGCTGGCCACGCTTCTCTTGGTACAGCCCAGGATGCTGGGCTTGCTGGGCTGCAAGCACACAATGCCGGCTCATGTTGAGCTTCTCGTCCACCACCACTTCCAAGTCCTTATCATCAGAGCCGGCCTCAAGCCACTCATCACCCAGCCTGTACTTGTACTTGAGGTTGCCCCGACCCAAATGCAGGGCCTTGCAATTGGCCTTGTTGAACTCCATGAGGTTGGCACAGGCCCACCTCTCAAAGCAACTGCTTGGGGTGCAAGTAATCTGGGTTCTGTCCATGGCTCTATCCCAGCTTTCCTACAACTGGTTTAAGCAAGTTAATGCCTCAGTTTCTCTCTCTGTTAAGTGGGATTCATAACATTTTCTAAGGACAGTAAAAGTTGAGATATTAATTCATTAGAGAGCATAAGGCTGCCCTGCCCACATGCTTCTTACTTCATATGACCTTTTCAATGCTTTAGTTAGGCCTGAAACAGCAGTCCTTCCTCATGCACAGTTCCCACTGAAGTATGCACATTTTGGGGTCCTGCTCTGGTGCTGTCCTGGCCACCTGCCTGCAGCTGCTCTTGGCTCATCCTGCCCCATCCATATGTTCTCCTCTGCAGTCCACTCACTAGGCTTCCAGGCACTGCCCTCTCATGCCTACTGATATTGCCAGGAGTTTTAGAAGAGATGTCCTGCGTACCCATGTGTTGATAGCTTTGCCATATTCTGGCTGCCTGAAGTTGCCCTGTACACCTGCTCTAAATGTATTCTCCATATGGACTGTGTTGCTCCATTTCATGCTGAAATTTTTTTTTCAACGCTTCCAGGAGAAAGATGTTAAAATAATCATCATACGAGAGATACTTGCTCCTTACCCAGCTCTGAAATCCTAATTGTGGAAAAATCCAGTTTATTTGCCCTAAAAGCAATATTGCACTCCAAAAAAAAAAAAAAAAAAAAAAAGCTTCTGGATATCAGTGTTACAGGAAAATATCCATGTTTTTTAATTTCAAAAGATTAGACTGAGATTTTTAAGGTGCCAGACAAAAAACTGGGAATATAATTGGGAAAATATATAAACCTGTATTAAACTTCACCTACTTAGCCCAGTGAGGATAAACATATGCAACATTCAGCATTTGTAACTTTTTTCCTGAATTGCCTTGCTTTATAGCATGCTACCAGTCATAACACTCAATAAAACCAAGCAGTGTAAGTTACAAATGCATTAATCACCAATAGCACATAGCAGGAAATCAAATTAAATAAAAATGAATGATGGCGACAATTCACCATCAACATGCATTCTACCCCCAGTGTTAATGCAACATCATGTGGTGCAAACATAAACCCGTACGGTGGGTGTTTTTTTGAAGACTGAAGGAGGGGTACATGATGCAAGTGGCAGAATGACGTGCACATACAAAAAATATTGCTCCCTACACCAATAAATTATATGACAGCAAACCAACCATGTAAACACTAATTATACTTTCCTTTTTACTAATTGTTTGTGGTCTGTTTTAAGTCCTTTACTACTTGTGCTACAATTTTAAGAGTTTTTGCTGGTGTTAAAAATAACCAACAAACCCTCCCTGCCTTCAATTCAAGACCTTTTCTGTTTCTACCATTCAGCCTGTGCTCTGCTGGAAGGTTATTATAATCTTGGCATTCATCTGTTGCATTTCTTTCAGAGAAACCACATAAGCAAAATCTGTTGGCAGGAATATTGTTAGTTTAGTATTCAGTAACTTTTAATATACAAGGAACACGATGCTAAAATTAAGACACTCTATATGCTGTATTTTTCAATTATTCGATTCTAATAGCAACAGACAATGATAATATAAATCACAGCAACAATTAGCAGTGTATTCTGAGTGTAAATAGACTATAAGACATCTAAATCTATGGAAAAAAAGAGGAAATTTAGGAAGACGGCATAGAACAATATAAGACAAACCTTTACTTTAGCACCTTAGAGCTTATATTACTGCACCCACGCATCAAAAATCACTGCTAGCCCAAGAGAAACTGTGATAAAACCACCAGTCTTTCCCGTGCTCTCCTGTTCACTTACCTTCTGAGGGCTGAGGGGTCCCACAAGGGGTGGAAGGGGTCTTCAGATCTTCCTGGGACTCTATAGATGCTGGGCTGATGCACTTGGGTACAGGTGAGGATGGGGCTGAAGGAGATCTCAGGTTCAAGGACAGCTCACTTCTGCCTCGGCTTACACTCCGACTCTTCAGCTCCTTCTCATACTCCTCCGCTGCCAACCTCTCCAAGTATTTGTATCTGAAAGTTAAATTCCAGAGGGTTTCCGTAAAGAAAAAGAAGTCTGTGGCTGATGCTTGTTTATGGATGAAACACCTGCAGAGAATGAGCTGACTTCCTGACACGAGGGGTACAGCACTAAACTGCCTGCCTGGTCAATCTGACAAAAAATGTACACCAAAGCAAAGACTATCGACCTGAAAAAAATTAAATTGCTCATGACAAAACAAAAGCAAAACCCAGCAGAGTTAAAGAGTCCTTAGATATAGTATTGTGTCTGCATAGTCCTTCTCCTTTTGGAAGCATTTGTCTGTCCTTCTTTTCACCCTCCTCCTCCACCTCCTCCTCCTCCTTCCAGCCCTCCCTCTCCTAAAACTGAAACAGGAGGGGGAAAAAAAAGCAAAAGGAAAAAAAAAAAACCCAAACCCAAAAACCTCCAAAGCCAGAGCCCCTTAATACTGATGCAAACAGACAAAAGTCTGAGACTTGCTGCAAGGAGAGGAAACTGGTTTAGTGCAGCAGACAAAAACAGATCTCCCTGAAAACAATACCAATAATAAATGTTTGGATTGACTATCTAAAGTCTCTGAACCTGCTTCTACTTGCTCTGAGACCAATGCACTGGAATTAACTTTGTTCTCTCCAGAGTCTACAATGGAAAGTTTTTTTTTTTTATTCTAAAAAATTTCTCTGCCGGACTCAGACATCCAATAGCTTGGACCTGACGTCACATGTAGTTTATTCATCAAAGTCACTTTAAAAGAACAAAGATACATCTGTTTTGCATTTTAGGCAGGCAGAACTCACTAACTGTTTATTAAGACCAGCTACCAATCATATTCTTCATAGTGTGCTTTATACATTTCGACCAAAATAACTTTGAAATGTGTGCCTCTTCCAGATGTCTGCTAATTTTATCCACCATTATTTGCTAAGGAATAAATTCATGAATACAGCTGGATCGAGCTTTAAACTGTTTGTCTTACCCACAAGTGAACTGTTAAACAGGCTAATCGAGACTACTGCTTATGTCCCCGAAACAATGTGGTCATCCTCCTATAACCCACTGCTGTAAACACTTCGTAACAGGGAACACCTCTCCTCCCCCTTCTGCCTCCCTCACAGCCCAAATTAGTGTACGAGGGTGCATGAAAAGCAGGCAGGGTAAAGTCATCAGCCATATGTGGTAACATACGTGGTAACATGCTTAGTACATATGGTCGCCACACACACATGCACATTTGCAAACGTCCATATAAAGCATAGAAAAGTGTCTTTGAAGAGAAGTCCTTGTGTTTTCAGAGGCAATTTGCTTTATTGCAAACAGCAATAATGAAGAACAAACTCATTTTCTTTTATTCCTCCAGAGGTATGCACAAGCTTTGAACGAATTCTGCGAGAAAAAGAACCCCTACAGACTCTGGATGAAAATATAACAAGCACATACTTGTATGGTTATAAAATAGGAACTGTTTACAGTTCTAACATGAAGCCAGTTCCTGAGAATGATTTTTGCCTTTTCAACAGAGGAGAAAGCCTTTTGCTGGCATTAGCATAATGTTTTGTTACAGTTCATGAAGCCAGTCTTTCTTTTGACGTTGGTCACTTACATATTGCGCCTCCCGCCTCCTCACAAGCCGAGCAGATGGGACTTCAGACTCATAAAGAGCCATTCAAATCGATCACTTAGCTCAAACAGGTACAGCCCAGCTGGCTGCCACCAAGGAGGGCTTTGCAGTTTGCCAACAGACTACAACAAAGATCTGGATGGATCCTTCTCTAATGGGGGGCTGGAGAGGGAACTACAATGTTTCATTGTCCTCAGCATTTTTTTAGCTGCTTTAATATTTTAGCTTCTGTAGCTAAAGTGTTAAAGCAGCTCTGCACTGCAGAGCCAACCAGCAAAGCAGAGGAATACTGTCAAGATGTGCCTCCTCAAAATACACCTGCTTATTATACTGAAAGAAAAAAGGGAAACAGAACAGCAGCTCTCATGGCAGCACATCAGCATAACTAGTTATTGAATGGGAAGCCTAATAAGCAGATGTAGCAATTTAACTAAGAAATATAAATCACTCAAGAATCAGGTATTAACACTTCATACTTGCTAAATGACAATTATTTAGGTTATTTTTTGTTTCTGCCCAGTATATTAACAATGAATGAATGCCAGCATCAAATACACAAGGTCTCATGAAAGAGTTGAAAGGAAGAGCTACCATCCCTCTGCTGCAATTAGTTTTTCCACTTCAGGATTGACACATTGCCTCTGTATGTACTGCCATGTTCCTTTAAATCATGGAAACCTGCAGGCATTATTATGCCTATGCCAACTGTTCCCTATAGACAAAAAGCCAAGAACCTGTGGGCTATACATTTGGTATACCTCATGAACACAACGTTCCACTTATCTCCTTCGAGTAGATGAAATTATCATTGTGAGTTCACTAGGTCTCTGAGTGATGCCCTGATGGTGACTTAAAATGTTTATGTACAAACAAAGTCACAGGGTGGAGAGCACCTGAGCTGTTAATCACACTAGTGAGGGCTTGGGAGCTCACCTTTCTTGGCTTTATTTTTAAATTACCACTGGAAAATACCAATCCAAGCAAAGTAAAAAAGGCCTCGAATCACTGAACATCAAGATCACGTGAAATGAATGGTGCTCAGTTACACTTTAGAGCTCTTGAAACTGCAGGAATCTTTCTCCCTCATACCCAAGCCACCCCAGAGCCACTGGAAAAGTTGGTGCCTGTATTCTGGAGCTCCAGGATGACACAATAGTACACACAATGCTCCAAAAAATGTCAGAATTTAGACAAACATGCTTTAACAGAGCCTTTCCTATGTGCTGAATATTATCTCCTTCTACTTTTCCAAACTGATACAGGGAAAATGTACAATCCAGATTTGAACTAGGATTTTAGCACCTTGGCTATAGCATTTTCTTACAGTCCATGCATTCTCTTAAAACAAGTCAACATGCAACTTGCTACAGGCAATAAAACTTCATTTGTGCCAAGGTGTTTTTTTAAAAAAAAAAAGGTACAGAAGGCCAATGTAATGGACTACTGGTGCATGACTTCACTTGCAGAAGATTTCTCCAATATTTATGTGCTGTCAAAGCAAATGTGTCTTTCCTCTTTATGAGGAAGAACTTATAGTTTAACATTTTAGTTCAAAAGAGCTCTAAGGATAAAGGCACATTCCTAACGACCAGTGAAACTGTCTGATGCAGCAGTGATGCCCTGCTAGTGAATGCTTCCCCAAAAACACTCCAGTTTACTTGGCATGTTCCCTTACAACTTGAAAGTGCTGGAGACCTCACTTCTAATTTCTTTTAAATCTTACTGACTAGCACAGTTGCTGTAAAAGGTTTTACTCAGCTAAGATCACTGTATGATGCTTAAGTGCTCAGATGCATTTCATTTCAGAAAATGCTTTAAACTATTTGTAACTGTTTAAACATGGCTGAAAGGACCAAGTAAAGCCCATCCACCTTTTCTTACTCTTAGAGATGTCAAAATAATTTTTTAATATTAGCTATTTCAGTCACAATGGATCAGACTTTAGTTTGCAGAAATAAACTGCCTCCTATATGATGGTTTTGTGAAGGAAAAAAAATATAAAATCCCAAACCAAAATGCAGCAACACAATGATTTCTGAGATGGCTGCTCTCATACTTTGATAATGTAATTCCAATTTTTGAGTATCCAAAAGTATCTCCGGAAAATAACCTCTAGAGGACCGTAAAAGCAGAAGTGAAGCAATCGGGATGATTTTTCATCTACTATTTGTTCAGTATTATGCATATTTTCCAGGTAAAATAAAGAGCTCCCTCCAGAGTGTAATTACTAGTAGAGGTAGAGATGAAGCTACTGAAAGGGGAAAAGTCTTTAGCTGAATATTCCTTTAAAAATGTGCTTTCATAAGCACATAACTCCCAGCCTAGACCAGAGTTTCTAAACTATTTAATAGATATTTTTTTTTAAAAAGGCTCCATCCCCTTTAAATACACTATTTAAATAAAACTAAACACTGCCCCAATGATAAACACGGCTAAACTTTGTAATTTACTCACTGATGTTTAGAGAGACTGGCATAGAAAACTTGGCCCTGAAAGATTAAAAACATGCTGAGGGTGGGTCAGAACCGTTTCAATCAGCCTGTGACTGCAGTTTTGTAATGCCTGTGACCCCAGCTTCCTTTATCCTCAGTTGCCTTTTCTGAGCTTCCAGAAAGCCTGGGACCCACGGGGTGAGACGGACAGGCTTATTCAATTTATAACTATACTAAATTTGCGCAAATTTCTGAGGCAAATGGAGTAAGCTTATTTCCCACACAAACAGATAAAAGATGATCTACCAACTCTTATGCATTCCAGTCCCAGTACTTTTCATACATTGCTGTGCTTCCAGCTGGACTTCATTCTCCTCTTTAATGAAACAACCACTTTCTTGTAGAAGTCTTTTGGAATAAGTGTTCTGTGCATGCAGAGTTAAAAATGTAAATACACAACAGCTCCACAGTAAAGAATATTGGAAGTGCAAACAACAAAAGGGAAGGATGGATGTATTATATACAAACCTCTCTTCTCTTGCTTGTCTTAGTTCTTCTCTTTTGTCTAAATAATCGCGGCTAAAAAAAAAATTGCAGTAAATCGCACAGGAAACCAGAATAATTAAATAAAAGAAGTATAAGTACAGGAGGAGAAACCAAGAGCAGTACAAACTAGCTGATCAGAGACAATGAAGGTTGCTGTCAACAAAAATTATTAGCTTTTTTGATAAAAAAAGGCTGAAAACCGTGCGTGTATGCTTTTCCATGCATACACACACAGGTATGTGCACATCAACTCTGTAGTTCGGCAGGTCATTACAAGTAATTATTAAAAAATCCAAAAAGTGAAGAACTTGAAGTATATTTTGAAACCTGGAATCTGAAATTAAATACCAGGAACTGGGCTCATCCATAATGAGCAGGCACATTAGTAGCTAATAAACCATTCCTCATTTGCTCCATCTAGAATGCCCCGAAGCAGTGGCTGTGGCAGCTGGCAGGCTAGACCAAGGCAGGGAGCATACTGTATCAGCCCTCTTTCTAATATACCTTTTGTGTGTGTGTTTTAGTTGCCACAGTTGGAAACAGGACAGCAGACTGGCATTACCAAGTAGGACAGTTCTTTGGTCTTACAAGCTGCCTGTAGGATCATCGGACAGGAAACAACGTTCCACTTCTTTATTTTTCAACCTGAGTTTTAGATACAAACCTCTCTCTATCTCAGCTGCCACTCCCACAGCTCCTCAAGTAACTCATATATTTAGGTTTTGCCAAGCCAACTTTGCTGGATGCCTGAGCACTGTGATTTCAAGCAGGTCTGTTACATCCACAAGCATGGATGCAAATTTAACTCGGAGTGCACCAGAACCCAGCGAACATCCAGTCTGCCTCAATATCACAGCAAGATAGTTCCTCACACTATATTTTTAATATTTTGTTGAATCTGGTGGGCAAAGCTGATGGGACTTTCACCATATTTGTTAGGCTCTTCCACAGCATAACCTGTGAGTAACCAGAAAGATTTTCAGAACTACTCCATTTATGAATAAAACACTATTTTCCTCTTTATATTCTGTCATCAAATGAATGACTTACCATCTACTACATTAATAGCTATCAAACACTGGCTTGCAAGTGCTCTTCAAAAGTCCATTAATAGGGAACACACATTACTGGTTCAGGCTATTTCCATATCCTTTGAATCCCTGACCTGGCTATACTTTTATCATATTTTCAGAGTATTCTTTGGAATTACAACAGCTATGTGAATAACTACAAAAGCAGGGGGGGTGCGGGGGGAGAAGGAATTTTTCAGCAAACAAATTTTAGCATTAGTCTTTCCCCTCTGATAACTTTCACTCTTCCCTACAGCTGAAGAATAACACTTGTATTTTAGGACATATTGTTCTATATATGCAATGAATACCATAGTCTGAGAATACCATTGACTGAGAAAAATATCTATTATACAAACTATCCCTTTTGCTAGCAAAAGCTTACGAAGCTTTTTAACACCTCTCCTAAAACCAAGCTCTTTCAAAACTGGTGATGCTCTCCTTCAAATTATCCTCAATTTGTCAATAATAGTGCCAGAACCTAGTGCAATGTTCTCGAGGCTAAGTTGGAAAGAATGAGATAACAAATGAGTCATGATAGTAAATCCAGTATTGCTCACAAGTTTAAAGGCTGTGAATTGTAAGTGCTATTTTTAATCAAAAATACATCTTCAGAGACTGGGTTTCTAGCCAGACTGATGATACGATAATGTAATCCCAAGAACTCTTATGAAACTGTTCATGACTGCTTGCTGTGGCTTTGTCCTCCTCCTGCCAGACTGTTTAATCAACTGTGGGATGCTGTCTGTCTGCAAAGTTTGGTGGCTTTGGAGACCCTCTACTCAAACACATTATAACTTTTGGGTGGCCAGGGAACTCAAATCTAGAAGATTAAAACCTTGGACATTGAAAAATTGTTGTTTTAAATGTGCAACACAATCATGACGTTTAGTTAACCGTTTCTGACTCTGAAGTAATGGGATGAAGATGTATATTTTTTAAAAAAGTTGTTTTTTTCTAACTTTAAGGAAGCTCTTTTAGTGACAGAACAAGTGCTGCAGCCAACCTCTAGTCAAATGTGCAGATCTGTTATTCAAACAGGTCAAGCTGCCAAATGTCCTGGTGGCTTTTTTGGTCTGGGAGTTTCCTTTCTGAAAGATCATGTTGGCTGTCCATGGCAGCCTGCTGCAGCCTGATGATACCACTTAGAAGGAGAGTTTTTGGAAGAGGATTGAACACTGAGACCCGATTGTTTGTGTTTCAGAACTTGGGCGGCTGTTGGTTGCCAAAGATCCTATTATGGTGCTCTTCCACCTTCCCTTCGCCTCTCATTTTCTTCTAAACTAGCTATCTTCTGGAGCCAGGAGAGTTTCTCCTTCAACCAACCAACCAACCACTAGTAAATTATTCCTCTTTTCAAATTCACTATGACACAGACCATTTCCACCTCTTACTAAAGAGATGATTACAGTGAAAACAATCCTGCATACTAATAAACAAGCTCACATGAAATCCAGTGCCATCTTTTCCATAAATGTCAACTCTACGGCTATGAAACATTTATCTTGCCGTTTTTTAGATTACTACATTATGTCTTCTAACTACTAAAAATATATTTAATTTTCAGTCCTGTTTATGAGGAAACAAATTGGTTTCTTTGTGCACTCCCTTCAGACAGCAGGCAAACCACTTCAGGTATAGGCTCCTTGTCTATCCTAAACCCTCTAGAGTCTTGGCTAGTGTCTGTGCTGGGATTTCCTGGCACGGATTTAACAGGAGGAGAGGGCTTGTCTCTTACTATCCTCAGGCAGCACACCCTGGGATCCTACAGCACACAAAAATGGAGAGTCCTATATTCAGCTGGTGCCTTTGTCTGGCCACAGTTTGAGCAATAAATTTGATAATTTCTTTCAGTCAGTCACTGTTTCCAGGGGGAAGAGATACGTGTTCAGAAAAGCAGGAAAAAGTAGTTTAAAAACACTACCATGCATTCCAAGACAGCAAAGCACTTATACTTTGCAGAACATAAAAGTAAAAAGATGTCTCAGTGCAGTCCCTTCCTCCCTTCTTGATACCTCCCCCCCTTCTTGATACCTTCCTCCTACTGTTTCATCTTCAAACCCTATGCCTTACTGAGATTATAGTTTGAGGAGTATATTAGCTAAAAAACCTGGCCTCTTCACGTATTCAGTCAGTATAATTGGCAAATATATAGATGTCTGTAAAAAAACTGATGGTTTATTAAATGCCCAAATTAATCATGATGTGTTTAATATATCAGTTCTTAAAACACTTAGATCAAGAAAGGTATCTGAAGAGACACTCAAACTATTCATCAAGTTATTTTTCAGTTGAATGTCTCAACGATTAACAAATTCATCACACATTAAAGGAACAGATTGAGAGTCCTACTTGAATTTGTTTCTTTCTTCACGTTCTATCCTTTGCAACCTTTCTTCTCTCTCCTGACGTCGTCTTTCTCTCTCTGCTGCCAGGGACTCCTGGTGCTGCCGAAAAGATGATGTAAGGAGACCACCCAAAGCTGGCCTGCAGAGAAGGAAGATCAGATTTCTCAGTGTCACTTTTATTGATTATATTGGCAAAAAATGAGTAGCAATCATTCAGCAAGTAACACAATCCCAACCAACAGAATGACATGGCAATATTTATGTATGGATGCTTCAAAGCACTGGCTAAGTATCCTCTTGCTAAATTGCTTTTAGAGACTGTGATGAGCTTAAGAACAACAGATAGGGTAGGATTCTTAAACTGCCAAATTTCTGATGCACAAATAAAGTATGTGTAAGAATTCTTCAGTCTATTTCAAATGCATTATTGTCTAAATAATTTATTTTTACTGTATAATCCTGTTAACTGAAAAGATTAATCCTGTAGTGGTTTTCTGAAATTTTTAAGGAAAAAAAAAAGTTGAAATATTTTTCCAGCACTTTCCAAATATGTTATGCAATGATGTTAAAAACAGACATGTCACAAACACCTGAGAATCCTGTATACAGAAAAATAAAAATAAAAGATTATGTTAAAACTGCCCTTCGGAATTTGAATGCTCTCTTAAATCGGGGCATATTTTTAATTTATACATTAACAAATTCTGTTATCATTATTTCTGTGCTGAAAGAGTAAAATGAATCATGTACAGGAACATATCAGTAAAGTACAGAGGGACAACACAGCTAGTTACAATAATCATAAAGTGGCATCCAAATTGTTACCAAAAAATCAGAGGGTATGGCTCTGGAGGAGAACAGATTACCCATTTTTCCTCTCCTGGCCCAGGGCAGGATTTAGCCTTCTCAAAGCAGTCTTGATAACTGTTTGTCTGAGCTGTCTTAAAAATCCTGAATGATGGATGTACCACACCCACTCACCCCTGCCAGCAAGAAAAGCTTCTCTGCTGTCCAGCCTAAAATTCTTTTTTTGCCATTTAGACTCATTGATTCTTGTTCTGTCCACAGTGAACAAAAAGAACAGTTTACTACCACCTGCTTTATGGCTAAGCAAAAACTAGTCCAAAGGGGGACTCTCTCTGCAGTCCTATGACCATAACTATGAGCTGGATGCTCCACAGTAGTTTACTGTAATGAAGAAGGTTTAGTGGCCCCCACCAGTAACGCATATCAAACTTCTCAGTGTTGTTCAGGAGGCTGTTAAGATGCATGCGTTAAGGTGAGTAAATGCCTAGCCAAAAAAGTGGGATTTTTTTGGTCAGAAATAGCAGCCTCAACAGTAAAGACTTCTCAAATATGTAAATGATTTTTTCTTTGAGATGAAACAGCTTCAAATAGCAAATACACTTTAAAACAGCTGCATTTATATCCACTTGTAGTTTGGTCTTGACAGAGATTTTTAAATTTTTTTACTGCAAGTACTACTTTGGCTAGGAGAGTGGTTCCTCTCACACATACGACCATTCCTCAGCATGGTCATATTGGTATCACACAGCAACAGAGTGATCTCAGAGTAAACATGTCTTTCCTTCTATTTCTTAGAAAGGAAAAATCTGTATTGTACAGGGTAGCTTTATATACATGTAAATATATTCACACTGATTAAATTAGACTGATAAAAAAGACATGACTCATGGAAAGCAGTTTCTGTGCATTTCTGTCATAACAAGTACTGCAATGAAAGGATTAATGAGAAAAATAGATACTGCCTTTTCTGAAAAGAAACAAAACCTTGTCTAAAGAAACATTCTCAAACCAGTGATGCAAACCTGAATAAATTTTCATTATTTTTAAGAACTCAGACTCTTTCCCTTATTTATTTATAGCTGCACAATGTAGACTTTTACTGTAACAGCATCAGTTCACCAGCAAAAATAGGTGCAGGAGAAGACAAAAACATTAATGCAAACCTATTGCTCCCAAGTGTCTATGTCTGTGTGAGTGGGAATGCCACAAAACACAGCCATTTCAGCCCCACTGGCAGCAGGGCAGTATGAATATAATTTCAATAAATTGAATTTCAATATGTCATATCCCACCCGCATAAACATTACATAAGATGGTATAAAACCTGATATTCTGTAAGCCTCCCTGCTGGCACTCTTCCAGAGCTACAGTATCAATGCTGGATCACACTCAAAACCATAAAAATCTCTAATATGCCTCAGCACTAAGAAAAGGGGAAAGTACATGTGGTGAATTTTCCTTTAAACATATTTTAAATTTATTTTAACCTATGATCTTTTACTGCATGTTGCAAGAGAAAGCTCTCAGCAGAAACAGTGGCACTACTGTGTAAAGATTCAAGAGCTAGAGCTCCATCCCTGTGGTAGCATGAAAAACCATGGCAATAAGATTGGACATATCAACAGAAATGGCTCCAGGAAGGGGAAAACTGGACAGGGCCTCCACATGAAAACATCTAGAAATAAACTGGAAGAGATGCAAAAAAAGGGTCCCTATCAAGTCTGTGCTTGTATCTGTTCTGTGTATTTTAGGTTGCTACCCCACCCCATGCCATCCAGCTGCCCTGAAGTATGCAAGCTCCTCCATCTGTAGTCAAAGGAAGTTATTGCTCAATAAAACTTGAAGGGAAATTAAGGGGAGGGATGGGGTGATGCTGAGAGACCAAAAGAGTGATTGTAGGTCCGCATAGCATCTAGTAGGGTGGAAACCTTCAGCTCTCACTAAGTTCTCTGGGGCTCCACAGTAAATATACATTCTTATCCAAGGGATTACAGGGGAATCAGATAGAGATGTGCAGCTCAGTCCTGCAGATGGGATTCTAATCTGATCCCGGTAGCAAAATGTCTTCACTTGCCAAAACACCTTGTTTGGAGGTTTGATCTACCACAGTTTGGCTAGTGTTGCTTGCTTGGCTAAAATTTGCAGATGTATAAACAGCAGCCTCACAATCTAAATAAAAGTTCCAGAGCCATACAGCCAGGAAAAAAAGCCAACTGAAAATGGATATCCATGTGCCATATTAGTTTGCCACCTCTTGGAAACTAATCAAATAAATAATAACTGTCCAAAACTTGGTATTTCCCACTGGTTATTTTATGAGTCATACTTCAGCTGAGTTACAAGCTACAGTATAGCATATACATATACACCTGATTCCATTCATTTGTCCCAAATGTGGTCAGTTCTGGACTGCCATATTGCATACAACAGTTTATCGCATGAAACGCTCGAAACTAACAGTCAAAGCTGCGAGAAGGTTCTGGTGAAGCAGGTTATCATTAAAAAGACTGGAATACAGCCAGCTCACTCTTGTGTGTCACTGACTTGTTACAACACCAATAGTCGGGGTTTGGGTTTTCAGTCACATTCAGAAAAGAACAGGCAAAGAAACAGCACCGATATTGCTGAGCTAGTGCTTGCTTAGTGGTTAGATTCTGCACTGCCCAGCCCAACCAGCCAGATACATCTCCCCTGTTTGAAGCCCACTCCTCATACCAAATGCTGAGACCACTTGCCTTACGAAACCTCATAACCTCACAGCTTCACTGTGGCTATCAAACACTGTAGCTCAACTGGTGTTTATCTGGGTGCACCGATCCTCTTTTTAATGTGAACGGCAACTGTAAATGAACAGATTTTAGTATCTAGAAAACTCTCTCCTTAATTTGCTACACTTTCAGAAACTAAACTTGACGGAAACAGGTGTTACTTTTGGGCCGTACAAACCTGTACAACAGCCAGAAGGAAAGGCAAGTGGTAAGAGGTATTCCTCAAATACTCTATAATTTGAAAAGGGATTTGTCTATGTTTTGTTCGTCTGTAAAATCTGCTTTTTTGTCTCTGTATCCCCACGGCAATAAGTCTTAAAGTAAATGTTCCCTTTTACTGAACTCATACTTCAATTGCAAATGGCAGCAGAAAGGCTTGGGCTGAGCCTTCAGATAGTTTTGGTGCTTTGATGCTGTTTAAAAGGTGACAATACCTTCAGGTCTCAAGAATATTTAAGTCTTGCTGTCATAGGCTACATTTTAAAAATGTGTAAGCAAGGAAAAGGCTGAAAAAAATCTGGCATTGAATCAAAGTTTGTAAGAGATTTTAACAAACACGAACATGTGAATACTCAATGAAAGCATAATAGAATGATCACTCACAAAACAGGGTTATAGCTAATATATGCCAGCATTTTAATGTTGGTGTCATATATTACCAACTGGTAATATCAACCATTTGTTCAATTCGATGAATATATTCCAGAAGGATGCTTACTTTGACTACTATTTTTAGTCTCACAGAGAACACAAGGCTGTTAAGAATGGATTCTTAATACAAAAATATTAAGAAAAGCTTTCTTCTGCCTGCTGTTAAAACCAGCAAAAAGCTATGTTATTGCACTCTCATTCCAGAAAGAAAACACACAGCAAGAATATGTCTAAGTCTGGGGATTTGTGAATATAGCTCCACATCATGGCATTAGGACCTGGGGACAAAAAGGTCATTAGTTACTTACCTTGTTGGAAAAAGATAGGAAAGAGTAAAGAAGAGGGAAAAAAACAGAAGGAAAAAGACAGCAACAAAAATATATACAGGACAGAGGACACATAGCCAAAACACTGATTGTAGGCTAAAACTCTTCTGAATAAAAATTAATCTAATCTGACCTACTTTATTTAACACCACAGTTAATTACTAATCATTATTAAAAACACAAGCTCAGGGAGACACAAAGTATCTCACACTTTTTGGCAAGCACTCTGCAGTTTTCTGACAATACTCCATCACAGACTGTATGTTGTGAAAGGGAATATGTGACCTGAATTACTCTCATCCTGTTGAAAATTTAAGAAAATATTTCTGTCTTACTTTAAGCCACTTTTTTACAGCAAAATTAAAATTATCAACTTCAAATGTTCTTGATTCACATTAACTCTGAAATAAACTTCTTTTGTTGCTGTATTTTCCTCCATTAGTTGAATTTTAAAAATGGAAATGGATATCTATAACAAGAATACCTAATAAAACCGTGTATTTTTAGGACCTAAAAAACCCCCCAAAACAGATGACTTATTAGAAGAAATCCCTTTAGGTCATAAGATTAATATTCAAGATTTTCTTTAATATAACAAGGGTCAGAAGCATTAATAACCCTAATAAGGAAGCACTAATTACCCATTTTTCCACAGTGCTCCTGCTCCAGCAGTCATGGGAATGCTACAGAGGGGGAACAAGAGTCAGCAGCTCCTACTCAGGCCTTAAGTAACTCTAAATGTCTCTTGGCTTTAACAAAACAAATCCACTTTCCAGCTTAGAAAGAGACAAAAGAGAAGGCAAAGCTGCCAAGAGCCATATTGCTTTTCACAGTTAAAGAAACTCGCTGTGTGTTATGTCTCTTTACATGACAGGGCAAACTCAAAAGCATGTTGATACAAGATTTTACAAACAGACTAAACATTACTTGAGGAATCTTTACAAAACTTCTCTCAAAAATAAACACAAAATTGAGAGATAAAACTACTGACTAATGCTTCCTTTGAGAAAGAAACTTGAGAATGACCAAGAGAAGAAGTGATTAACGTTAGACTTTTAATTGGCCTGAGTGGCTACATAAAATAAAGCTACAGTGGGGCAGAGCTGTGCAGAGCCAGGGTGATGCACAGGGACTTTCTATATACATGCTCCTCTTGCAGCCTGATGTGTACAGGTTTTACATTGTGTTTCTTCAGCCAGTGGCTTCTCATCCTCATGCAAGTCACAAATCGCCTGGAAGTGGCTTGCAGAGCTGCCCCCACCCGGTGTAGATCCAGGCTACAGTATGTGTCCCCTGAGTATCAGCACAGTGGGTACCTGGGGGTGACTAGTGCCCTCCACATGCCCTGTGTGCTCAGCCAGCGGCACGTTGCAGCCTGGAACTGTAACCTGGCTCATGCTTTCTGTTTAAACATATGACCTGTGATGAAGCCTAGAAAGCTGCAATCAAGAATACTGCTTACGCAGTAGTTCGACAAGTGGCTCAGCCAGCGTAAGCCACCACTGCTTCCCAAATGGTAAATCATCAAGTAACTCCTAAGGTCGCTTTTCCTCTTAAAATCTCGGCAATAAAGTTGAGGCTTTTGCCCTGGGCTGCTATTATCATCTACCAAGCTATCCTTTCCTCATTATGTTACTCAGAGCAAAAGATGTGCTTGGCATTTACCACAAGAGAAAACAGCCACTCTCTCTGGTCTGGGAGCCCAAAAGTACATATTAAGACACACAGAAGATGGCAGAAGCAGAGAGAACAGAAAGACAAGGAAAGAGAAGCTGGGAGAGCAACAGCTTTGTAGGCTGTATAGTGGGTTTTGTTTCACAGGTTTCTTGTTTTTCCTTAGTGCTTAACAGCTGGAGTAAAGCAACTCTGGAGTGCAGATCAGTGATAGATGGCTAATGAAAAATAAGAAAAAAAAAAGATAACCTGCCAAGAAGCTTCATCCAGCAGCAGCTCCCTGGTATTGTCAATTACAGAGACCTTTCATTTTAGTAGAAAGTCTAACGTAAAAGCTAGTTAGCATTCTCAAGCAGGCTTGTTCTGTTTTGTTTTGCTTTTAAGTGACACAAATTTGAAAAAAGCACCAGATTGCTAGGAAATCATTGTTTCAGGCACCTGGAGAGGGAATAAAACTTAAAAGAAGAGTATTTGCAGACTTTTGCTGCACTTTGTGTTTACGCTTCAGGTATGGTGTTAAAGTGTCTTTAAAATCAGTGTCTAAGTGTCTGTGTGCACCTGCTGTAGAAATAAATGCATGAAGGTACATTTCCTTTAAAAGATATATCAGAACATGTATCACCAAGCCCAAGGTAATGTACTGCTTCAGATCATAAAGCAAGTACAACAGAAAGCAGGTTAAGGGACATGAAACACATTTACTCTTTCTTAAGTCTGTTTTCTAATGGTTTGGAAAAGCTGGAGAGAATATCAAACAGGAATAATTTGCAAACACCACAGCAGGCCCTTACCAAGCTTGGAGATTTGGAGGAACCTGAGAGGGACCAGCCAGAGCTGGAGACTAAGTTCACACTGACCAGGCAAGAGGATCCAGAAATGTAGGTTTGCAAGCTGAACTTTCTGGCACTTGATTTAATAGACAGAGGCAAGAGAATGGGGACCATGAATGCCTGCACTCTTGGCACACAGTGCCCTGAGAAGAAAGCGTTTTGAGGTAGGCTCACTGCACTACTGTTTGACTATCAAGCCCAGCAGGAACCACCTCCTGGCAAATGCATCAGAAGAAACCTACCTTGCCAAACACACCAGCAGGAAACAAAGAATATTTTTCTGGCAATGGAATGAATTAAAGCTGATGCCAAATTCAGCAGCTCTTGCCTTAGAAGTTAGGCTTTCTTAGGGTCTTATCTAACTATGGCCATGACCAACAACATACACACTTCACCATCAAAAACACACTATGAGGGGGGGCAAAGCTTTGCAAGTATTGAGTTTGTTGTCCAGCTACAAATTCCAGGCTGCAGCTTTCAATTTCAGTGACCATCTTAGATTCAAAGTCTGAGGAGGCAACCTTTGCCTAAACAGAAATATTCTAGGTGTGATCACAAGGCATGTAAAAATAGGAAAGTCTTACACACCTTCTTTCCCCAGGCAAGGCGGCAACTCAGAGGTACAGAAAAATGCTTTTCTCCCTGGTGCACTCCATACATGGCTTACTCTTCCCCTTTGTTAACAAAATTTATGAGGTTAAGAAATTGAGATAGATAAATTTATTTTTTCCTTTGGGAATGAGAGAGAGAGAGCTAATTGGTGATTTAAGTCATGAAGAGTCAGAGCAGTTTATTTATGGAGCAAAGCAGTCTTTAGCAGCTGAAAACAGAAGGATTGGGTTATACTGCTTCTGCATTAGGAGTGACTTTCACAAGCAGAGAGATACGAGAGAATCAATATACCCTTTCTTCTCCCTCAATGAAGGACTGAACAGAAAGTGCCCTGCAATTTGCCCTCCTTCAGCAGGATTCCCATGGCTGCAATATGCACTTCAGAAGCATGGCTCTCCACAGGGGACCCAGAGAAATGAGAGAGAACAGCATTGCAAGAAGTTGGCAAAAGGTTGCAGCTGAATTTAGAAACTGAGAAACAGTCAAGTAAGCCTTTTCTTCTGCTGTACAATCAGAAATATATACATTATGTGGATTTCAAAGAAAAAAATCTAGTTACTTCTGTACTGAATTACACTGCTCTTCTGGATTCCCTACTGATCTTAGCCAAAGAGGGCTTTAAAAAGTATGAATGTCAAAATTTCATCCACACTGCTTCTTTCCACCTAAGTTGTAGCTCTTGCTTTCATAAGCAAAATGCAGCCAAGGGTTTGAAAGGCCTGTCAGGGTAACTGAATGGAGAATGAATCATTTTGCTGGGCACTGCTCTAAATGCTACTTCTTCCTTCCCCCTCATTCTCGAAGGTCAGATAAACAGTACCAGGATCTGTGTCTGAAGCTCTTCTCTGCATGATAAAAGACAGGGGTCTTTCTGTGGAGTCCTTGGATAACTGTAACCATAAGCTAAAAGCAGAAAACTCACCTTGGAGCTAACCATAGATACGCATCTGCTTCTTATCAAGTGTCTTCCTCTCTCCTCCTCTACTTTAACTTTTTTTTTGCTTTTGGACCCATGTAAATTTTTACCATCAGGAGGTAGGAAATCATGTTTACATAATCTAAAGCAAACACCTTTGACAGAAGACTGTTAAAACTTCCACAATACTTTGCACTTAGTAATTAGCGCCAAGTGTTGCATCATGCACTACACAGCTTACTCTCCAGTGAGCAAATTTCTATCCATTGATCTCTACATGAGCATTTCTGCAACCCATATCTTTCAGGAAAATTAAATAAAAGCAGGCTTCTGCCCTTCTTCAAAGCATTCACACCATTAGAGACTGCTGAACTACACATCTGCAATGGCAGCGCACTTAAAAAGAACAAGATGATGCAAAATGGCATCTAAACCTGTAAATTTAATTATCTTTCAAGAAATAACTGCATCTATTCAGCAGGCAACATGCAGCTGTGGCATACACACATTTTTCGCACTTCTTAGAGACTAATATACGCAAAGCATCAGGCTGTAACAACCCTGAAATGTATGAATGCAGGAATCCTGGTGAGTTCAACTACCATAAATAGCAAGCTGCAAATTTAAACAAGCTGAGAGAGATTTTTATCATGTGAAGTGAAAAGCAGCAAATGTATCCTGAAGGGAAGACAGAGATGCAACTGCAAGCACTGTGTTCAGACACTTAAAACATGTAAGAAAGATCTGATAGTTGAAGGCAGAGCACTTCCCAGTTTCACAGAGAAAAGCAGAACAAGGTGTAATGGCTGGAAGATGCTGCTAGACAAACTGGCCTTCAAAATATGAAATATTTTCCTAGCAGTGATGATAAATATTGGAATGTTTTCCAGGAGAAGTCATGCGCTGCCTCTTGAAAACATATGAAGGTACAGAGGGCTTTCATTTAGCTTCTGTGAGACCCATTACAGGTCACAACAGATGATTACAGAGCTTCCCTCTGGCCTGACTCTCCATGAATCTGCGAATTTTACAGCTTCATCCTGTGGGGCCAAGGCATTTTGGCTCCAAACCAGCAACGCACTTAACGCACATGCCGCAATGAAAGCTTGCTTCCTTTACTGGAGCAGGGCCAGCATGATCAACCTCTTGCAGGACAGGCCAACTATCTCTAGCCATCTCAGAGTTTGACCACTTTGAGGCTTCTTTGCTGCAGTAGCAACCAGAAGCTTCCAACAGCAGGGGCTTAGAAAGCTGAACCTTCAAAAGCAGTGGGGTACCTTTAATTCTCGCTTATCTTCTATCTATTCTGCTAAGGTAAAAGGGGGTGAAAATGCTGGCTTAGAGTTTTTTATTATGGTTCCATTCAGCAATCATTTAATTCACATTAGGACAGACAAATTGATGCAAGTTACTCTAGGAAGATGAACAAATGAAAAATGGTGGCTTTCTCTAAATATAAACTTAATGTAATTACTCACTTGAAAAAGAGGATTAAATCAATACCTCACAGCTAGAAATATATGCACGCTGGAAGAAACTAACTTGAACCATTCTGAGCAGTAGACTGGAAGGGATGTGAGGCATTAGATAGGTTCACACATATATACATACACACATAAACCATATATACATGTATTTCTATATACATACAGAAATATTAAAAAAATAATTTAAAAAAAAATTGGAATATAGAAAAAAGACCCTGAAAAAGCCTTCAGATCAAAAAGGATAGGAGATGGAATTTTAACAAAATCTGGCAACAAAACCCAAAACCCATCTGGACTAATTGCAAAGAATTTAATTATTTTATTATATTAAATTATTTAATTAAATTAATTAAAAACTTCTATATTTCCTCCTTAAACTTAGCATGACATCCTTTGAAGCTGTCATTTACTTTCAGGTTACAGTCAGTTAATTTCTGGTGGTCCACATCTCTTGCCAATAATTTCTTTCATGTATCCATAACATTTTCCTATCCTTTTTTCTTTCCCTAATACCTTACATAATTCAGAAGAGTATTTTATTCAAAATACTGCTTTTTTGTTGCTGGTGTGGGTATTGTTTTTATTTTTTTAAAGTGAGCTGATAACTGGTAGGTTAGTATGGGTTTCCTTTACCTACAGCAGGAAACTTCTTGCCCTTGATGAAAAACAATGAGATATATCATGCATTTTCAAAGAAGGACAAAATTATGGCCTAGAAAATTCTAAGCTAAGCACATTTCCAAGATTTTATAGTTGATTTAAGATGACAGAAGTGAAAACAGATCTTCTGAATTTACTATAAAAAAAGGAAAGAAATAAAATGTGCTTCAATTCACCCTTTAATACTTAGAACAGTATATGTGTGAAGCAAGACTGTTTTATCCATTTAAATGGAAGTAGCAGTGGGATGGAAATACATCCAGCCCTTAACATCAAGTTAGAGAAAGGCTTGAGAACGAGTGGGAAATTAACATGTCTAGATTTTCGTATGTTCTCTTTCCAAAGTTTGAAAAGATCTGGCTACAAGATATTTCCAGTACTTACACTTACCTCCTTCATCCTGTCTAGAAAGGAATTGTAGTTAAAATAGCGATTAATTTACCAACCTGTCAGGTTTGGTATCTTGGGGCGGCGACAGAGTTGTCCCATAACGAGAAGTGGGAGTTGTTGGGGCACTCACACCAGAGTAAGGTCGCGGAGAAGAGTAAGAGCTGCTGCTGTAGCTATTGTATCTGAAGCAATGGGAAGGAAAGCAGGAGAAAGGGAGAGAGAAAGAATCCATAAGCAAGTAGGCATGCAACAGTAATTCCTCTTATTTAGGGGCTGGTGGTGATACCATACCCACAACTTCTCAAACATCCACCTTCTGAATATATTGCTTTAATTCCAGTTTCAAAATATGCAACCTATAACCTCATTTTAATGTCAAACATATCATGGACATACTTGATTCAAAAAGTGAGCTATTGCTATAGAAAATAATAAGAGATTAGAATGGTACTCCCAAGTGACAACTTGGAGCAGGATTACTTATATTAATGTTCAGTTACTCAAATTTATTAGCTGGTTTGGGAGCTGATACCCAGCCATTAGAAAAGGGACCAAACCGGTGCAAGTCATCAGTATTCTTATCTAATGAAATTAAGGAAAACAGCAGCGTTCCCGAGACACGATCTGAACATGGATGTCCATGTTTTACAAATGTTTGCATTATAAATGAAAAACATCCACATTCTTTTTAATTAAAGCAGTCGGTATTTTCTTTCCCCTCCCTCAACATAAGTCATAGCTTATGTGCCATTTCTTACAATGTCTGTAAAAAATTGTCACCATGGTGAAAAAGATGTCATCAGAAGCATGGCTTTAGGAATTTCTACCAGCCACTCCATTAAAAAAACCCTAAAACCTGCTTGACTTCAATGTGAGCTTGCTAATCAAAATGAACTTGTTTCCAGGACTCCTGGAACAGCTCCCTCCCTAGAGTCCCTTGTATCAATGTCTTCATCCTGGCTCCTGCACTGAATAGAAAAGGCAGTTGCATTGCTTTGCCGTGCGTTTTAACCATCGTACTTAAACTACATGTCAAGGAGAGATTCCTGATTTGGGAAATGTTAACATTTTTGTTCATAGATGATACCATTTTCCCACATGGGAAGTGTATGATGTTCTGTAGGTGAGTACTCCACAAGGCCAACTCATCCAAATGACAAAACTCACTTCTGGAAAAATGGCAACATAATTTTTCCTATTATAATTCATAAGATATAATACACTCTCGTTCACTCTATCTTTTCTCTGCTGCTGCTTCTCCCACACGCATCAGAACTCAGTAACTTCACTCAGCAATGTTATTTGAAAAGGCTGGTTGGTTTCCTTCAGTTCCATTTAGCACACTCATCTAGTCATGCAAAAATTCATCCAGAGTTTCAAGCTTCATTCTTTAGGGTACAACAGCATTGCTGCCTGCCAAGGCCCATGTTAAAATCAGAATAAATTTCAGTTAGGGGTTTTTATAATGGAAGGAATCATGTTTTAGAGAACATGCCTGCTTCTTTCCCCTTTGGCAACAATTCCAGATTTATGTTTTAGAAAACACCCCACCAACACCATCATCTGTTTTTGAGATACCATGCTGAATCACCCAGAAACAGGGGAATAATTGCAGAAAAAAATGCAAATGTGCATGTTTCTAAGCTACAAAAGGAATTTTGCAGAACGGGAGATAATTGGCAGAAAACTAACTAGAAACTGGAGACAGTGGCACGATGGAGGACTGTAGCTGGGCAGTACAGGGCTTCCCTGGTAGCACAGACCTGGCATGGGTCTTCTCTCCAGCAGTCTCAGCTCAGCCAATGTTCTGCCTGTGCCTGTACTGAGGGATTGATGAGAAAACTCCATTGTCCTGAGAACAAGTCAGAACTCATTCGGTATGTCCCTGACACTAACAGAGACCTCCAGTTCCATTTCAAACAACCAAAAGAAGACCTTCTTATCAACGATCACATTTGCTTTTCTTCTCCTCTGCTCCATGAAAAAGCTGACACAGTGCAGAATCCTTTTTCAGACCAAGGAATTTAAATTAGTCCAAAGATAACTCATTAAAATGGAGAGAACACACCTTCTGTGGATTCAGACCTACAGTATTTACAAAATCAAATTCAGAGGGACTGGTCTGGACACAGCATCCCTATATACCAAATTTAGAGGGAGACAGATGCTGGAAGAATAGCAAGGCAAAACCAGCACAGCAGGGTAAGTCTGTATCCTGTACACAATGCATTTTCCCTTCTCTCTCATATACCAATGCAGATGCAATGGCTTTGTCCCAGAAGCCTTCACTCTGAAGAATACCCAGACATTTACCTCTTTTATGAACACATTACTACCCGAATCATGCAAGCTTTGCCCTCCTTTTTCTCCAAATAAACCCAGCACAATCCTCTCACACACCACAGCCTTGATCCTGTGTGGCAACTAGAAGCGTAAGGATTTGCAGAGGAAAAGGAATCTCTACAGAAATACTAAATATTGCAGGAACATAAGGTATTTAGGAATCTGCTCTCTAAAAAGTATAACTAACAGCAGCAACAATAAGAGAGCAATAAATGAGTGTGAGAGGCCTAAGGAAAAATTGCACCTATGCAGGAAAATGTAAATTTAGAGGATCCCAGTGTTCAAGCTGCAGGTAAGGAGACATGTGAACTGAGTCCCTTTTCAACAGCTACTTGGATTTAAAGACTTTTCAGCAAAATGAAAAAGCAACAAAACCCACCTACCTATTAGAAGAAAAATATCAAAAATTAAAAGTATCAAAGGAATAAAAATATTTTTGCACATGCAGAAATTTATGACTGCTGGAGAAAGGAAGAAATCGATACGCTCACAATATATGCACACATTTTCAGCACCTAATTCAAAGAACATTGACCATCAGGAGGGACAGCTAAAAATCATCACTTTCTTTTCAAGGTGATTCTCTAGCATTGTTTTTAGTGCTATCTATTGTCCATCCATTTTACTTGAAAACAGACTGAGACAAAACAATTTATTTTTGTTTTTAAATGGGTGGGATAGGGAAATTAAAAATTAAAATTAAATACTAGGAGAAATGCTTGAGGGACAACTGAACTTACCAGATGTTGTGGAGGGAAAACCGCACCTGTGTGCTATATTCTCTTTATAGGGTTAAATCTATTTCTGTCATTACAAGCACAAGTTGAAGTTGCACATGACAGTGATATGCACTATTATCTAACAACCACTTCAGGATTTGGCAGTTCAGTCTTTGAAGCCAGGATTACACCCCTCAATTCCAAGTGCTGATCTTATTGTTCTTGGTTTTATAGCAGAAGAGCTCCATTAATTTTCATAAAATCATGTCTGCAAATTACATTGTCATAAATGAGAGCAAAATGGTGCTCCTTTCTGTGATCTCCCAAACCACAGGTTATTTATCTACTGCTGTATAGAGGAGGCCAAGATACTTATTAAATATAGACCCTGAAGAGGAACAAGATGAAATGAAGGCAACAAAGCAAGGGAAGAATATAAATCTAATCGAAATACAGACTAAAACTAATATAGTATGTTCTGTAAGTAACACAACACAGAGAGTACATTATTAGCACTATAAAACTCTTGAAATATGTTATTCATTTATCTAAAAATTAATGTCAGCTGTATAAAATCTACCTGTTTTCCCTCATCACCTCTGCTTCCTTTTCTTTCACAGATGCTGGAGACTCTTCAAAGTCGTATGAGAAGAGGTGAAAAGGAGTATGTGGTACATAAGGTAACCTCTCCACCGTTGGAGATGCCTTTGGAGTAATGGATGCTGATGAATTTTGGGAAGAGCTTATCAATGCTGCCACAGGTGAAGATGGTGATGAAAGGACAGAATTATGATGAGAGACAGATGAGTCAGGCACAGAAGAGGAGCTGCTAGAAGAGCCCTTTGCTCTTGAGCAGGAGAGAGGCCTCTCAGCTGGAGAAATGGCACTGGAGATGGCTGAAGAATCAGAACACCATGAAAGGTTTTCATTCACATCCTCCTGAACACCTGGGACACCACTGCAGCAGGAAAAAATCATGAGAAAGGAAAGGGAAGGAAAGAAAAATGGGGAAAAGAGAGATGAATAGATAGTCAGCCACTTGGAGGAAGAAAAAAATAAAGTCAAGGAGAGTCAGACACACAAAAACTTCACAAATTTAGACAATCATAATCCCTTTTTAAATAAAGTAAGAGAACTCGCATCTTTGTATCCAGTGGGATTCTTCTTGGGTTTGGAAATACTGAGGAATGGAAGTGACTCAGCTTAAAGGAAGGTATTTAACCCATAGGCTTCAGAACTAATTTTTATGAACCTTTTCACAACCATTTTCAGAACAATTTTCAAGTATTTCAAGTTAGGTTGTAAACATTGTCAGAGCAGTACAAAGCCATCTCAACACACCAGATAACATGGTCCACAGAGTAGAGATGCTTGAAGATACAATCTGCATGTCTGCCTCTTGAAGGCCAGTTATCTGATTATCATCCTCCTTGGTAATGATATTTTTACTAAAAACACTCATCCACCAAAGATGAATATAAAAAATACTCAATCAGCACTGTTACACTAAAATTAAGGTTTAGAATTATTTCAAAAGCAACGCCTTACCAGATCATTTGTTCTAGGTATGAAGGCACTGATTTCTCTGAGTGTCAACATCCCACGTTGGTGTGAGTGACTTGCAGAGTTGTATCAAGTGCAACAGAAAACACATCTGCTTTGCTTTAGTGAAGGCAGGTGTTGGTGAGTGACAGAAGCAGCAAGGCAGGTGAAAAGCCATGGGATCTGCACTCTGCGATATCTGTTTTCACTAGTTTCTCCAGCATAAACACTGCATGGACTTTGGGCTGGACCACTCGGCAGGTGGCTGATTTCATTCTCCTGACACCACCTCTGCAATCCACCTACAGGCATGCAAAGCATGGCCCTTATCTGAGGAGTGTGGGTTTGGCATAGAGTATGCAACAAAAACATAATACATGTTGTATATGTTCGGATACTAATAAATTAATAATTAGGTATCCACCAGGTAATCATTCTCACAACAGGAGCACAGTGGGCAATCGGTAAACTTTCATCTATTGCACCCGCTGTGCACTACGGTGATAGTTCCACTG
Source organism: Caprimulgus europaeus (assembly GCA_907165065.1). Next base: position 70,532,226 of record OU015525.1, read on the forward strand.
GGCACTTCCAGTGACAAAAATGTAAACATTGGTATGTTATCAGTCTCCCTCTCACAGCGAGTCCCAGGCTGGAAGCAAAAACACAGCACAATTCTAGCTACTAAAAAAAAAAAGAAACCCAGCCCTATTTCAGCTAAAACCAGGACAACGACAGGAGTCCCTGAAGCCAGGCTAGTCCTACACTTCCTGAAAGCATCTAACATGAACAGCCAGGGCATGGATCATTTTTGTTATGCTACAGTATCTAGAAAAGTCATGGGAATATCACCCAGTTATCTCACAGTGCTGTTTTAAAAGACTGATGACCTAAAAGCACATCATGCCCTTTACACAGCTCTTCCTTGTCTTTTTAAAACAGTATTCTAGTATAATCATGCGATTTACTAATAACTTGTGTCTTAGCTTTGACTTTTAAGAATTGGATTTGAGGAAATTATCACTTAATTTTGACATTTTGGGCAGCCATTGGCAAGATTTGCAGACTGGAAGATATTAATAACAACAGTACAGTATTTTCTTTGGAATTTGCACATTGAACAGTTTCCTTTCCTCCTTCCATGCTGCATGGCGTCTGCATGAATGTGGTTTATTAAAAAAAAAAAAAAAAAAAATCCAATCTCATTTGTCGAGTTGCAAAGCCAAACAATTTAACCTAAATCAAATGGCTGTCTGGAAGAAAAAACATATTTTCTTTCTTCTAATTTACTAGGATAAAGTTGCCAAATGCCAAATCCATATATCCCTCAGAAATAAGTGGAAAATTTTACATGAGAATATTGTTTTGATAGGTGGTTTGTTTTTATCTATATATATACAACGATAGGCAGGTATATACAAAATTATATATTTCTATCAGCTTTGCCTCTTAAGTAGTTCTTTCCTATTAAAACATGAACACAATTGATAGAAATCATAGGCAGCATTCAAAAAATGTCGGCTTTCTTCATAGCAACAGATACTGGTAATAAAATTGTATAATGAAAATAGAGATGAAAATCTAAGAAACCAAGCAACATCCTGACTCAGCGAAGCACTGCAATATTTCACCATTGCCCTGACTAAAAAGATAAACTGAAGCAATGCTTAGAAGTTATGCTTTCTGATAAATCTTTTTAAGATTGTGAGTGTTACTCATTACAAAGGCAGTGAACGCAGTCAGTTCTCAGCGCATTGAGTCTACATAATTAAACATGTTTCCATTAACACACCCACACCCACCAACAAAGCTTTTAAGTGCACAAATATTTCCTGAGAGGGTGGCTTTAACAGGCGATTTAGGAACGTGAGCGAAAAGGCAGATGCTGCTGCACACTGTGCTGGTGAGTTCATGCCAGAGGCTGAGGGAAAGGTGGAGGGACGACACTGAATCCCAGTACCTGTCTTTGACCTGCCTACTGGCCTCTTCCTCCCCCTCATCCTCAGTATTGGGCTCTGTGATTGGCTGCTCTTCTTCCTCCTCTTCGTACTCTTCTTCCTCTCTGAGGTCAGGCCAAGGAAAGAGGCATGCAGTGGGATGGAGAGAGAGAAGGTGGAAGAGAAAATGACATAAGTCCCCAGAAAAAGAAATGCAATGAAGTCAGAAATGGAAAGAAAACACTGAGGTGGGGGGAAGTTATGTCCCCCTTGTGTTTGACAAAGAGCCACCTAAAACTTCCTGAGAAGTATGTGTTGGCACAAGGGTAGCTACCTATAACAAAATGTTATCCTCTCCCCTATTTACATTTTTTTACTATTAATTTTTTAAGACTCCAAGGATGCCACTGTTTTTTCTTGAGCTTGGCTTTCCGCTTGCTGCTGCCCTACCTGCAGAGGCATTCATGGAAAACATTCGTGACCATACCAATGTTCAGCTTGTTAGCCATTAAGCTGTGTCTGTTTGGCTTAAAGTACAGCACATGCTGTGCTGGCATGGGACAGCTGGCACTGGACATCCCACTTTCTAAATGAACACAAATAAAGTATTCCTGTTAAGCAGCTGATAGCTCAACTGGCAAACAGATCAGGGTGAACCGTTAAGTTAGAAATAACAGAGACCAAATCCGTTCAGGACTATTTGCAAATAGCAATATTTAACTTATTGGATGCCAGTACATGAATTATTTCAGTAAGGAGTCATTAGTATGGTTAAAGCAGGCTTCAGTTCAGCAGTAATTTTGGCAGAGGAGAACTTTAAGTCACACATAAAACCTCCATAACCTGTAAACCACATAAATAAAAAAACATATTAAACAAAAAAAAGGCACTACATTGTCTGTCTCCTCTCCCTCCCACTTATGTCTTTCCTCACCAAACCAATAGACTCATGGAAGATCTGAAAAGGATTCTGTCTTTGGACTTCTTTTGCATTTGCAGTTGATCCAGTTCTCCACTTGATTTAATGATGAATACCGTGCAAAAATTGAAACATACATACAGTAATAAAGTTTGTAAGACACTCATCTTCCTTGCATATTCCTGAAAGCTGGTTTTCTTTTCTCTAATTCTGAAGGGATGCTCCATGCCTTTTTTTCCATTTAGAATTAGTTTCCATGTCATAAGAATAGTGGATATTTATCATGTGAGATAATGAACTCATCAAGTACAATACAAAGGGTCAGTCCAAAACTTGTTGCATTTGTATGGAGTTAGTTATAGAATAATCAGGAAAACGGCATCATATGGAACTTTTCCAATGCTCTATCAAAAATCTACAAGGTAGATACTTTCAACCATTCCTAAGGTATCACAGCAACGTAACCATCTCAGTTGTCATCTCTCCATCTCCTTGTCTTCTCCACAAACATAAATTTTCCCTACAGAGACACCTTGACTTCAACACATGTATACACTGGTATACTAAAAAACCAAAACCAAACAAACAACTAAAATACTAATCGGACATGGTGGATCTCATAAATTTGAGAGAGTTTTTTAAGAGTTTATTTGTTCGCATGAGGGCATGGTAGTAAGGACTAGTGAGTTGAACTGGGAATCCCCAGAGTTCCGTTTGCAGTGAATGGAAAAAGGTGAGAAGAAAAAACTATCCAGAACTGAGAGGGTTAGCTTATGGTTAAGGATCACTTCATAACACAGGATCATCAGGCCCCTAACATTTGCCAGGCAAGTGACACATCCTGGGTATCTTCTTTGACATCTTGTCATTCCGTCTTTACATCTTGTGCTTAATACTGTCTTTTATTTACTGGAAGTGAAAGTTGTTCCCTTCCCCACCATTTAGAATCTTTGTAATCAGTATTTATCAGAATAGGATATTTAATTGGTATCTAGAGGCCTGAAACTACTTTTACCCTAGAGCCAGCCAAAGTTTGGAACTAAATAAGCACTTACTATTCCAACTTTAGGCATCTGTCTTTGAAAATGCTGAGCTTCTATGTAGAAAGTGTACAACTGTTAAGTGAACCATCCATTAAATACTACAGGTGAGGAGTAATCAATTAAAAACCAGTCATCTGGGTTTCTTACTGCTTTCCAAAACACCACTTTAATTCTTGGGAAAATCTGATTCCCATACAACCAGCTTAATTATAAATATAAAAATACACTAAATTAAGCCTACATATAATAGCCACCATAAAATTAGGATATATGACCAGTTCCTCACAAAAACTCTACTGCCCCTTACCTTGGAAGGACTAGTTGTTTCAAAAAAACCCTGAAAATTAAGCAGCTTTTAGAATTACAACACAAATGTCCATATAAGCTCAGGTTAACAGCTGAAAACAAACCAGGAAACAGAACTGTGATATCTCAATTTCCAGAGCCATCAATGACATATTTTCCATAAGCAGTAGCATTTACTTAAAAACATGATTAAAATAGAAATAGCTCTTCAGAATATATAGAAGATAGCTATGCTTAAAAGACCTTAGCTTTTTACATACATGCTTCTTGCAGCTAAGCTGTGCAATACATCCATGTGCTGAAGGATAAATTATAAAACAGGTAATTAATTTAATCTTAAGTCAGTTACTAGACTGGAAATCATCATTACATAAAAGACCAGTTTGGGACCTCTAAGGTTTTGGTTTCAGTCTATAGGTAGACACACACCTGCCTACCATGAGAAACAGAACTTAGATTAGAAGGTGATATGACCTACATGGAGCTGAAGGGAATGTTTAGCCCCTGTCCTTCTTCCTGATGGATCATGAACTATTAACAATGTCACATGAAGGAAATACTTCTGTCTGCTGTGATGTTTATCTGCAAGTTTGTCTTAGGAAACAAAAAGGCAAGGTCCCGCTTCTCATATGTTATGACTTGCTGTACTCCAAAAGGAGTAGATCAAGAGTAACAGCCCCTTAATTTGTATATTATTTGAGAGTATCATATTTCAAAATAAATATGCATGTACAGCAACCCTGCGTGGCACACTTGTTCTTCCAGTTTATAATCAGACATTCACAAATCTTTTCTGGGTACTGTTTCCAAGCTGAATATTCTGTTGGAAGTCAATCTTTTAATGATTATTATGAACTGTGGCACATAGATGTGAAGTGTGGATAATAAAAAAGAAAACTGAATTAAATGGGTGGGCTCTAAGAAATGAGCATATGACAGTGATACACGCACTCTATCTGCTGATAGCTCATGGAGTAGACCAAGCAGGTGTTACACGCCCAGTAGAGCCACTGGCTTGGTGGACTGGCATTCCCAAGGCTGCTGACAGCAGACAGCAATAGTCAGACACTCAGATCCGAGATGGACAAAATGATGAAGATGAGTTTGTTTATTCCTGTCCCAGAAAGAGGACCTCCATAACCACCTGACTCAGCTTTTATTATGACAGAGGCTAGAAGTTAATGATGTCTTCACTCTCCTCCAGCTGCCTAGTAACAGTGAAGCTGCTCTGGACGCCCATCATCACACTTCAATTGGTGGATTAATTTTAGAGATTCCAGTCAGATGATTCTCCTGTCAGGCCAAGACTCTTTCCTCAAATCTCCTTGACTTCCAGATCAAAAGTTTAGAAGAAGCTTTGATTGGAAGGCTCTCTGCTAATATTACCTCTAGGAGGAAAGCAGGTACATGGCAATTGGCTGGAAACACCAGAGAAAGGAGCTGGCTCTCCCTGTGCCAGCTGCAGAGATGACTGGTGGTGTGCCTGGAAGTGGGCACGCTCCCCAGACTGCGGGAGCCAAGTTCAGTTGAGGGAAACTTGCACAGCGGAAATAAGTGCATGCTCAGGAGAGATGCTTAATGTTTGGGAAGTCCTCTTTCAGCAACTAAACTCACAGCTTCAGACCCCTGGACTATCTCCAAAAAGATCAGATTCAGACCAGAGGAGAGGGGTAAGCTCACAGGCAGGAATCAAGTGTGCTCTTCTTTCTACCAAAGCAATAGAGGCAGTTGTTTCTCAGTATTGTTAGACAACAGATATTCTGTCCATGAAAAAAGGTATTACCTGCTAGCTAAATTTTTCCCAAGAGATAAAAAAGGAAAGTTTCCACTTGATTATTTATTAAAACAGGAAAACACCAACTACAGACAGATGACATTCTTGTAAAGCTAAAAATGTCAGACAGATGGATGCTCAAACGGAACAGCAGATTTGTGAATTCATCTGGACCCTTCAGGGTTCTGTGTTCATTTTTGTGTTCAGTGGAGAAGGGATGATGAAGAAAAGCTCACTTTCCCTCCCACATACACATGCAAATTTGGTGGCAATGCAATAGTAGAATTAAATTTTAAAAAGTGATCCATAGGAAGGTTTTGAATTAAACTAGATGAGTAGTAGTAACACAGAGGAACCTATCCTGTTCAACAAAAGGCACATATTTATCCTGAGGAAGGGAGGACGGGTTTTAGCTAATGCTGAAGGATCAGATATATTCAGCTAACCTTAAGGCTATTGCTGGGTTACTTCAGTTCCCAGATAACAGCACCAGATTAGAAGTATTTAAACAAAAACTTTATAGCAGTAAAAACAAATTTCAAAACAATCACTGTGTTTATTTTCATCTTTAAAATGGATTATGGACACAGGCTAATACCTTCACCAAACAAACAAAATCTCAGAACCCCCCAAATCTTTATAAAGTATATCATCAATCATGGCACCTAACATGCATCTACTAGGGAACAGTTTTTGCTCAGTTGTTTCAACTGAAGTTTGACATGGAAATATTTATAGCCTCTTAAAATATGTGCACGTTTAAAAAGACTATGAAAGTACAGTTTATTGGTACAGAATCACTAGAGCATCAAAATGAAATCTAGGCAAAGGCTTTAGAACTAGGGGATTAACCTTTCTCCTTTTATAAATAAATAACGATAAAAAAAATAAAAAGACTGGCAATCAAAATTGTCCTGATGGTATTAAATAAATTGCACAGACACAAACACTAACACACACAGACTGAGGAAAGGAAATTATAAACAAAGGACTCATCTACAAATTTAGCTGAAGGCAGGGGAAAAGTCCATAAGATGCTGGGCACCCTACCTAACACACGCCTAACCTAGCCACAGCCAGATGATTTTAAAATTAAGGCACCATTCTGAAGACACTGGCTCTCATTCTACAAGAACTCAAAGCACCAAAAAATACTCTCCATCTTACTGGTCCCTAGAGCTGAACAACGTGTACACGGTTATCTAGTCACTGTCCTCTCCAGGCTCCTCCCAAACTCTTGACTTCACTGAGTTTTGATGAATGCAGCTTGAAGAAACTCAGGCTTTCTTTGTTCTAGCTTGTAGCCCAGAAACACAAGTTTCTCACTCCCTGCCTCCAAAAAAAAACCCCAAAACCCCAAAGACACAGTTAATAGAAAAATCAAAGGCCGTGCTAAAGGAAAAAAAAACAAAACCCAAAGCCAGAAAATAAGCATGAGCACAGAAACACATTCTGCTCTGTTTGGTATCAAAGGAAATTTTTAAAGATATGCTTTAAATCATTTTAATTCAGGAAGAATTTGACCACTAATGTTTGAATAGAACAATAGGAAAAGGATAGTCTTGCCACAATTAGGCTAACAACATTTTGGTCTGCATATACAATGCACACAAAAGTTAATGAATGAAATAACAGCACATTAAAGTATCTCCCTTTTGGTATATGCTTTCCATTCATGTAGGGCTCATTTAACCTTTCTAAAGTGTAACTAAACATTTTCTTCTTAATATTGCAGGTTATTAGACAAGGCCCTAAGTGTACTTCTAAGCCTTTTGTGACCACCCACAGAATTATACAGAAATTCCCAAGAAATGCAAACACTGGACTTTCAGTGAAAAAGGGGCCTTGGACTTACGAAGTGACCCAGAGAAGAAAGGACCAAAGAATTGTAAAGCTATCAGCCATTATTCCCACACTCTGAAAATCATCCTATGTGCCATTAATTGCTGATGAGGAATTTTCTCTTTCCCTGTGTCTTTGTAATTAAGTCAAGTGCTTTTCAGGGTACGTTCTTTAAACTCATTTACACTTTCACTGTCTTTCAGAGAAACAGCTCCTGACTAGGACTACAGGCCACATTCAGTGAAGTAAAATGACCATTAGCCATTCCACAATATTATTCTAAATGAAATTTTACAGTTGATCTCACAACTTTTCTTTCAAAGTTGTTCCCCTCCCTGCTTCAAACCTCTGACCTTTTTTACCTCTTGCACAGCACTTGGAAGGCTGCTTCTCTGAAACTCTCACAGGTGAACAAATAGAAAATGAAAATTGTTCCACCAAGGACATACCTTTACAAGTCACATTGGATGTAATTTTATTTTCTTTGGCAATCATTTGCCATTGTCCTCAATTTATGAGTGAAATTCCACTTTCATATGTTAGAGAGCACAATTCATGGCCAAATTCCTAAATCCTTGTAAAAGAAACAATTGCTTTGGTACACTTCTGCTTTTTCCCTTCATGTATCCTAGCTGCCAGAACAGATTCAACTGGTCTTTTATGTGAAAGCCAAAAGTGTAATAATTTTAATTAATCATTTATTACTCTGTATAAAGATATGGCAATATACTTTCCTCCTCCATTAAAAACAAAACTAAAGAAAAACTATTAAGCCTTCTTCATTTCCATTCCACTGCTACCTGTTACAGACCACTGCAGTTGGTGCAATCATTTTAAGATGAAATAAATAAAATGATATGTGTAACAACTGAATTTTGAAGCCTCAAAATTCAGCTTTCTGTACAGAAAGGAAACTAAGATGCATAATTACAAAGTTCAAAATTAAAATTATCCTACTATTTCTGCCCTGAGCAAAGAAAATTGTTCAGAAAAAAAGTTAAGGAAATGTCAAATAATGTAAAGTAGGTATGTTCTCTATACCTTCATGAAATGCTGTTCTTTAGTTTACTGTTACTTTCTTATTCCTATAATATGACCAGTAACAACTTTTCACACCTAAATAATACCTAGATAATGCCTCCACATTTTTTTAATTGATGCAGTTGGTTTATTTGGACACATCAAAGCAGAGCAAGACAGCAGAGTCTTGCTTAAGATACTGGCAAGGCTGTGCAAAGACTTCAAGAGTTCCAACTCTCTGATCACTGAACAGCATTGCTGTTTTTACATCTGTATGAGCAGAAGCAAAGAAACAGAATCATGATGCAGAGAGACTTTAGGAGCAATAAATACTGAAACATACACAAAAAGAGAGAAGAAATGGTGTTTTCAGAGCTTGGAACTGCACATTGGTTTACACTTGAAGGTTACTGTTATTGCCCCTTACTTCAAAGGGAGGGATCTGGAAATGGCATCCTGCCAAACTGTTGTCTTTTTTTCCTCTCATCACATAATACGTGTAAAAAAACTTTCCTGGCCTCAGAGCATCAAGTTTACAAATACTGGGAACACACTGTGAAGGTGAACTCTGCAATAGTCCAATGCATAAGACACTACCATGGACCTCCAGAGAAACATATTCACATCCTGGTTTGGCATTACATTTCTTCAGGTAGTTCACCAAATACAAATACACAGTGGAAAAAAAAAATAGTCTGTCACACTGTATTTTTATTTGCCATGCAGCTATAAACTCATTTAAGTTTCAGTGCTTTCTACATTCCTCTTGAAATACAAACAGGGAAAATCTACCATTGCCTTTACAGCAAAGTACAGTGCTCTCAGCTGGCTTCTGCATGTATACCAAGTGTAAAACATTTGATTCAGCAAGAACCAAACCAGCATCCTTACAACAAAATCTGACATTTCTACAGAGGCATTTTAATTAAGATAAAAAATGCTATTATCAACTTGAAACAGTAATGGGATCAGTACATGAGACACTCATCAAGCCGTAACTTTTAATTTTTTAATTATTATTACTCATGCCTTAGTGGGTCAATCCCTATCTATACATCAGTGGAGTCTTTTATTTATGGTATGGCTCTGAAAGAAAATTTTTCTTAATCCATCTCATGTCTCTTCCTCTACTGTATTCCTTATAGGAGCTGCCAGGATATTCTTACAAAGAGTAAGACCACAAACTTAATGTTTTTATTCTCCTTTCAAATCTGCTTGACTTCATGCTTCAAATAACCCTACCTGCACAAGAGAAATGAACGTGTCCTCCCTGCCTCAAATCTAAAATAGCAGATTAGATTTTGCATGTTATCATTGTCAAAGACTAATAAAGGTCTGATGCTACGAACAGATGCTGCCTTACCAAGCCTTTTAATTTAATGGATAAATCCTTCCAAAACTACTGCTTTTACATCCCATCTCCATTTTTGCCAATAACAACCAAATTGTGAAAAAAATTAGTATCTCTACCATAAATGGTCATATGCAATTCTGTTTCAAAGCCCACACAAATGCTAGGTAGTTCAGCTCTTAGGTATATGCATTAAAGGGATCCTTAGCATATCCACAGATATACGACTGTGTGTTAATCCTGGAGATGTTTTCTGTGTAAAAATTCATGCCTCAGTTGTTTTAAACATCCAAAACCAGGAACCAGAGATAAATGTCTAGGAAAAAAAAATACATTAGTTTGTATTACAGCCACAACAATAAATTAATGTATTTTCTCTTCTGGGCCTTTAATAATCCATATTACAGCCTGAGTCCTGAATTAAATGTTGATTTTGAGTCTCCCCACTTTGCTGTTTTGTACCTATCATACCACTCATTGTACTTGTCACAGACAGCAACTGTAAGAGATGTGGAATGTACCCATCCTAAATACAATAAAATAAAGCCCGCCTACCACTGAAACCAGCACTTTGATTAATAGCCATAACTATTTACGTAATCAAAACATTTCATACAGTATAGTGGAAAGTCACCAGAACTTGAAACAGCATGATAAAAACCTAGAATTTTGCCATAGTAAATGCTAGAGAAAAATCAAAGATTAGTTATGGTTTAGGATGTTTGAAAACATGGAAAATCATAATTTAAAAAAAAAAAAAGTCCCAGCTGTATTTTGGACAAACCATCCCTGCAGGCCTGGCTTTACATGAAGAAATTTGAATAATCAGCTAAGGGGGCATAATAGCCAAACTAAGGTCTGTGCTGTTGGTTAGAAACTCGACAGGAATCCAAAGTTAAGCAGAAAACATGCTTAGCATCAGAAGCTCAGCTGTATCCATTGTTTTCTGGTAAAACCAAAATAGCGTCACGATCTCTTCCTGCATCTCAGCAATCCTCAAGCATCAGAAACATGTATTTTCTAACAAACAGATCCTTATGACTTCTCAGCACAGCTTTCCTTTATTTAGACAACAATTTTCCAGTTCTTTGTAGGACTGTGAAGGCTGTGAAAGCCCCTGAGCCCAGTTTGCACCGTGCAACGTTGCTGTGTCCAGCTAGCCTGGAAATTTGCAGGAAACTTTGGAATTCCCTGTGCTACTCTTTGCTCAGAGGAAGAGTCACAATAGCCTTCCAGGCAGGACCCCAACGAAAGCACAGCTCACAGGCACATAATTCCCTCTTTGGTCTTCTGCTGTTTTTCCCTTCTCAGTACAGCTCTCCTGAAGGCCAGGTTTCTTCAGATTGAAAATCTCAAAGCCTCAGGTGAACCTGAACAGTTGGTCTTCCTCATGCCTTTTTAGCTGCATGGTCTAGAAAAGATACATTGATAAATTCAGCTCTGGTCACTGATTCAGGATGCAGGCTCTGCTCTGGTCAGCTCTTCTGCTTGTTAGGTTTCAAACACGGGAATACTGACAAGAAAGTTCTAATCAAGGCCTGGTTATCTCCAAACACACATAGTGTTTTATGACTGATCCTAGTAATTCTTTCACAATTTTCAATGATATGAAACAAAGTAAAGCTCTGGAAAAAAAGAAGAAGAAGAAAGCAGAGCGTCTGCTAAAGTAAAGTAAATATCTAATCCTAGCTATTAACAACTTTATAAACCTCAGTCTGATTGTAACTAATTCCACAAAGCTTTGACACAGCCATTCACTCAAATGCTGGAAGAAGTGCCAGTGAAAATCTCATAGAAGCTTCCTTGAGTATGTTTATTAAGTCTGCCTGACACAGCTCTGATGGGACACCCAGGGAGAGAGATGGGAATGTGCAAGTTACATGCCACTCTTTGTATTTTTTTCTCAGCTCTATCCATTGTGCGGTTGGAAAAAGCTAGGGAAAAACAAAACAAAACAAACCAACAAAACATAGAAGAATTTATTTAAATGTCTACTGCTTAAGAAACAGCATGCTAGACCACAGATTGAGAGCACTCAGGGCAGAAAAGCTTAGGAGGTGCCCTCAGCTAAGCACTTAAAACGTCATATTAACAGAACTGAAATTCACCCAAGCTTTTTGGCGCTCTATGTTATCATGGTAAAAGAAAGAAGTTTTGAGCAAAGCAAACCTGCTGGTGGTCAGGACTGGCATTTTAAAGAACACTGCAGCAGCCACATGTCCTTAAACCAACCTTCAGCCTTTCTCAGTAGTTGTTATCAACTTCTTTATTTATTTAGTAACAGGCACATTAGCCTGGGTATCACTCTCCATGAAAACTATTTTAACAAAAAGCACATTTGGGTCTTTATTTGTTTTGCACTACAAGCAAAAAAGCAATACATTTAATTTGGAAAAAGGTTGCCAGATGGATGAAAAAGGCCTGCAAGTTTTCCTTTTGGTTGCCCTTAGCATTTACGGTCAACTTTTCTCAGCTCTAAACCCAAAGTCTGCTCTCAATTAGCCTGGCGTAAATCAGAGCAACTCCATTGACTTCAGACAGCTTTTCTGGATATAGAGCATTGTGAGACAGAAGACAATTTGGCCAATATTGTCTTTTTTTGTTTTACCAGCACCATGGATTTTTCTCTTTTTGGAAGACTTATCGGTTGACACAAAGCAGATGACTGTGGACAACCTGTTTGATGTGGTAAACAAAAGCAAAGTAACTGCCAAACCAGCTGACGGAGTTAGAAAGAAAAGAAACATGAACACTGTGGGAAGGAGAATGCTGAGGAAGAACTTGAACCTTCTCCTGATTTTAGTAGTGAAGTCCAAAAATAACCAAGGATATTGCCCAAAACAAAACTCAAGCGGTGTGAGAGTGTGACTTTAATCTCTGACCATGTCCATCAGAAGCAATTCCACAGAACCTGATGGTGCTAATCCACTGTAAAACCAGATATAAACTTCTGCAACCACACACAATGTTTAGATACCTGAAGGAGTGACACACTAAGATTCTAATTAATATTGTTATGTTTCCTACTGGTAAAGAAAATTTAATGAAGGAATAAAGAAACCAAACTCATTTTGCAGACTTATTTTTCCAAAAATACAGCACTACAAAAACTTATTGCAAATTTTTTTCCTTCCTCACGAGGGAATGGAGTTATGAACCAAAAGAAGGTCATTAGCAGAAGACAGATCTTTCCTGGATGAACAAAAGTTACTTTTAGTTTAGAGTGAAAAGAAATAATTTTCATCCATTTTTACATTTTTTTCTCTACAGCACTAATGATAGAAGCACAAGGGACCCAACAAGCATTTCTTTTGACAAAAACAGGTGATGCCTTCATCATATTTTAACACATGATTTTAAAATTTCATTACAAATTGCAGCAAGGCCTAAACCTATAATGCTCTAGTAAAATCCTTTAAATCAATAAATATGTTGTACCAGAGACCACATGCTTAAATTTGAAAATTTGATTCCTGTAGGAACAACGCAGAGAGAAAAATTTCTTTCCACTTACGGCTAATTCAAACTTTGTAAGTGTATTAAAACTTTGTATGAGTCATTTGACTTTACTATTTTTCTGTTTAAATGGTAATGAATAGAAGTCATGAAGCATTAACTTTATTTTTTTGGTCCTAGTTTAGCTATCAGGTACAGAGATATTGTTGCATTCATCTGGACTATTTCACTGAAAGCAGAGACACTCTCTGGGATATGATAAAGCAGGAAGGCTGGTTTTCCTCTTCCTACCACAACTACAGATCTGGGTAGATGAGGAGACGAAAAATGTGAAGGAGAGAATCAGCTTTTGTTTACCAGAAAGCCGGCAGGATTCATAGAAGAGCCAACACTTGACTAGCTTCTTGTTATGACAACTTTGAAAATTTCACTGGGCATAGAACTTGCATCTTCAGGTACTGAAACATATTTTGTGGTTTGTAATGTCAAATAGCAAGAAGCCTGATTTGCTAGAAACAAGTAATACTTCCTGCTTTTACCTGCTAGGGGAGTTGAAGAATGAGAGGAAAAAAAAATAATAAATTATTTAACTAATACTTGAAGTGAAGATCAGTGTTACATAAATTAATAATTGAATGACCCTTTCATTAATGAGGCAGGTGAGCAAGTTAGAAATTATAAACAGAGTTGAAGAGAATTTAAACATTTTCCTAGAGAAAATTCCAAGAACTGCAACATGAAATTAAATTTGACTGCTTAAATAAAGATTTCTTTCTTGGATTTAAACTTAAATTATGCTTCAAGGAGGATGCATAGCAGAAGTGGATAATTTTTTTCAGAAAAGGAAGATAACTATTGAAATTAGGCTGTTGGTGAAAAAATATTTCAAAGAACTTATGAAAGTAATCTGCCATGTTTTTACTGCCCCGTACTTAAAATCAGCTCAAAACCAAATTTAGTAGGAACTACTGAAGACTGCAAAATTAAGCTAATAAGCAATCATTAATAGTGAGAAAATGTATTGGTAGCAGTTGTTATCTTGCATTTGTATTTGTTTACAGTCAGAAAACCAACAGCTTTTGTAGAGTTGAAGCGTCCTCTTATTTCTAATCCAAATTAATCAGTTTAACAAATTAAAACAAATTAAACTGGGTACAGATTCTCAATCACATTGGTAAGTCATGAAGCAGGGTCCAAGGATCATGCATGAGGCTTTCCATGCAGAGCAGCTGAAGCCCCAAGCTGTACTCACACTGAAGATGCTTTAAACTCAGCCTCAAATGCACTGTCATCCTTGTCATCAGCCTGTAAGGCCACAGGGCTCTCAGCCTCCAGCTCACTAAAGGCCAAGCCAACAGAAGGTGATGGAAAACAATTATGAATGTGTTGCCAAATGCAAGAAAAAAAAAAAAAAAGCCATTATATGGTATACAACAAGCAATTACTGTTCAAATTACCTGGAGTCTCATATTTTCATACTGCCTGAAGCCATTAAGCTTTAGTCAACTCAGTTTGCTTTGCAAGAAGGGCTGCTTCACAAGTAATGCAGGATTTTATGGCTCTAAGTTCACATTCTGTGCTAACCAACAGATACCCTCAAAGAACTTCCCAGAACACAAGATATGCTCTCCATGGAGCACGCTTCAGTTTTGCAAATTGCACCTTAAGCCATGGGATGACAGATGTGTCCAGCTTTAGCTATCTGCAGCGCGTGTATCTTCACCTGAGCTAGTCAGCCAGATTCCCTTTATGGTCAACAGAGAGAAACAGCCAGTTTCAGAGCATGATTCATCTTGGTTGAAATTTTAGGCATGTACAATATGTCAGATAACTGAAGGTCTAACAGAACTTGCTGCACTTCACCAACATCAAAGGGAGGCAAGTTGATCAGACATCTGACTTCGGCAAAATTAATTCCAGCCCTCCTGTGAGGTAATCAGACACAGTGAGGATCTGCAGCTCCCCTTTTTCCTGAGCATCTGTAGCCCAAGCCAAATGTTAAGGGACTTGCAATCACACCAGCTTTGACTGACTCCAGTGTTACAGGCTGCTGCTCAACTAGTCATTACTGTCTCTTGCTAATTATAAAACATCAGATACATTCACTACTATAGGGTAGCCTCAAAGGAAAATATTTATGCTGGAATGTTGATCGTAAAGGGGAAAAAAAGAAGAGTGAACTGTAACATATACAGGACAAATAAGACTGCATTAACGAGACTACACACTTGTTACAATTTTCTATTGTGTCACTATATTGAATATAAAATCTGTCAATGGATGAGATTAACCTTGGTTAGTTCCCATATCAAATACTCTACCTTACATAGTTCGGGCCCCTTCACTTAGGGTAGATAGTGTGAAATAACTTATCTGTGTAGATAAATCAAGTCACCTACAAATTCATTTATTTTTGTTGGTGATTTTTTTTTAAAAAACTTCAAATGTGCTTTTTTTTCTTTTTTAATTCAATGGAAAGAGGGGAAAAAAAGAAAACAAAAGTCTGGCAGACCAATAAAGTGAAATGAACATAATGGAAAGTTATGAGGAACAAGAAAGGAGTATTCCCCACCTCATGCACTTACCTCTCGCTGAGATCTTCGACGCGCTGTCCGTGGCCTAGCATGAAGCTGGGGTTTGCCTGACTGCATGGACTCGCAGGGGCCGACAAAGTGCTTTTGACGTTCTGTACCGAGTGCCTGCGGCTCCGTCGGCGCTCTAACCCCCTCCGCTCACTGGCACCAAGACTGGCCCTTCTCCGGTCCTTGCGCCCACTGGGAGGGGGGTCAGCACTCTCATCTCCATCCTCGTGTCTCAGTGTCATCTGAGAAAGAAAGGAAGAAAGGCAAGGCTTCTGACACAGTTCCTTTAGGTACCACAGGTCTTCACATCTAGGCTTTAAAAATTAACTGATCTCTATATGATTAACTCCTATTACCATCACCATTTCTGTAGCTATCCCTGTAAGTTGCTGTCTATCCATTAGTGCAGTGTAGCAGCTCTAATAATGGAATTATATACTGATACCTTGTATAGAACTCTGTAGGACCGGTAACAACACATTTATACATCTCCTAGGTTTTTCTGGTTTTTTTTGTGTTGTTGTTTGTTTGTTTGTTTGTTTGGTTTTTTTAATGTAGGATTTAGGTGAAGTCTTGGCCCTAGTAAAATCAACAAAAAAAACTTGCATGCATTGGCTGATTGAAAGTTCAGACATGACACCTGTAATGTCGAGTGGAAGTTACCATCTGCTACTTTAGAAAGTATTTTAGAATAGTGCCATCACTTCTTCCCAGCTAAAGAAGAAATCAGCAGATATATATGGAACTGCATTCCTCTTAAAAATCTCATTTGTTTACAGATCTCCCTGCAGAGTAAACATAGGAAAAAACCTAACAAACAAAACTATTTGTGTGAACCAGTATCACAATGGTTTAAAAGAAAAAAATGCAGACCACACATCTCCTCGAAGCCTCCCAATTTTTAGGTTAGCATAATTACTTTAATGTATGCCTTTCAGTGGAAAATTTGGTGTTTTCTGCCAGTTCAGAAGCACTGTCAATACAGAGTAACATATGTAGAATATCAGAAAAGAATGATGTTGAGAACAGCATGGCCACAATGACATTTGACAGAAACTTCTGACAGGTTCGGAGCTCATCAGTTGGAAATATTAGAGGAGTAAATACCACAGCACACCACTGACATGCCAATATAGCACACTTCTAACAGAAACAAAGCAAGTGCTACCTTAGGGTACATAGGGAGAGATAATCACTGGCAGAAACAAAGTTACTGGTGGATCTCATGTGAAATGCAGCATAACATTTAAGTAATTTTTATATGAGAAAGATCCATTCAAATAGGCAGAGGTACAGAAGAGGGCAATGTGGGTGATCAGAAGAATGCAGCTTCTTGTTCCTATTAGTCTTATTGTTCTGATAATTCTTACCAGAAAAAACTTTAAGAAAACAAAAACAGGGGGAAGAGTGATATCTCGGCTTAGGATGTAAAATCAATTTCAGTGGGGAAAAAGAGATTTTTCAGATAAAGAACAACATCAGCAGAAAAAAGAAAGAACGTGCATAGGCATGCCTAAATTTCACCTGGATCATCAAGAGAAAGCTGGTACCAAACTAAACCAACTGCTAATTTTGCAATCTAGTTTTCAGTAGGCACAACACAAACAAAACCCCCCTGTTTTAAGGTTAATGATCATCTTTTAAAAAGTATTTTATGAGCTGATGCCTCTGACAACAGAAAAAGGAAGAAGAATATGGAGCCCTCTCATTCTCATATTCCTATTTTAGCTGGACTCTTCCTGCAAACTGCTGTATGTACAACTCAAGTCTGCTAAAGTTAGTGAAGTGACATGAGTGTAGAGATGATGAAAAAAATGCAGAATCAAATCTACCAAATCTTTTGCTGGACTTTGGAGATAAGGACATTTAATTTCATCACACCAGAATATGAATTCACATTTGCATTTAATTAACTTCAGCCTTAACCTCCCTGCTCCAGCACTTCCCAGAGTGTGAAAAGAGACTAATTATTAAGAAACTGGCTATCCTACCCTTACATATAAATACTTCGGAAATAGTTATTTTATACCTAGGTGGCGAATGTAAAGTCACTCATTACTCCATTGCTGCAAACTGTATAGGATCTGTTCCAGTGTAAACTCGTAAACAAAGACTTGCTGGGTATTCAGCGGCAGAACAAGTGGTATTTGTGAAGCTGAGCTCAGCCGAACCTTTTTCATGAGCTGAATACTTCTGCATATGGAAAGAACTTCTACTTACTTCAGGATGTGTAACTAGCAGTCTGAGAAAGTTTTAATTGCAGCCAGAGCTGCCCCTAAGGAGGCTAGTAAATGTGCTGGTTTGCCTTGGAGTATGCCCTAGCTTTAGTATGAAATGCATTTGCATTAAACACAGCCAGGTACCACAGCAGGTCACATATACGAACGTGTGTAACACTTCCAGCAACCAGATGTTTTTCCTTTAAAATAAAATAGATAACCAAATTTCACCTAGGTTACATTCCTCCCTCCTCTCGGCTTTGAAGTTTGCACAAGCTGTAAGATGCATAAAACAGGGCATGTTATGTTACCTCATAAATGTTAAATTGCTCAACTAAGTCCAAGTCTGTTCCTTTCTTGTTCAAGTGTCTCTGTGAAATAGCTTCAATGCCTAGCTCTTCCAGACAGTCCACCACGTCGTAGAAAGAGTCTTGATCTGGCAACCCCGACAGCGTCTAAGAATCAAAGGAAAAACATTTAAATCTGTTTGTTTTGAAAAGAATTAAACAAAGGTTTTTAAAAGCGGGTGGCAAGTGGTGCTATATATGATTTCAATAAAGTAAAACCCATGATGTGGGATTAGAGACACCGCTAGAAAATAAAAAACAAGTGGCACAGCTTTTAATAAACAACTCTGTGCACTGTGTAGAAAAATTAATAACTGGCAAAACAAATCAATGTTGTTATTTCATACAAAAAAGTATGGAAAATGTGGGTCTTTAAAATACACAGTTGGATTCTTCCTGGCTTCACTGAAGTACAGATTTAAAGAACAGAAATGTTAAAGCATCAAACACAGGGATAAAAGCAAAGAGAGAGAAAAAAATGGTTTAGCTAAAAAGTTAAGCTGACTTCCTACTGATTCCTGTAAGTTTGGCCTTAAGAAGAAAAAGTCCAATGCACAGCTGTGTGATGTCAGGACAGCAGGAAATATCCTGCACCATGTGCCTACTGTCCTCCACACCTGCATCAGAGCTCATCCTCCCAGCGCACAAATTGTTTTATATCACGGAGATACTGATTCCTCTTCTCCCTTCCTCCCTTTCAACTGGGAAAGTCTTATTAAAGGTACACTGACTCCTTCACTCCTATAAAATATTAAAAGAGTTATTGATTCCTGATTATGGGATAAGTTGTTATCAGTGACACTGGAGAGGAGCTTTTGCACACTAGAAAACAAAGAATGCCAATAAAAACAGCTATTGAAAATGAATTGTTTGAGCTCGGAGCTTTCTATGGCGTGTGCTCTATGTTCAAGAGAGAGTGCTGTTCTTAACCACAGTCATTTTTCCTTTTTTTGGCAAATTAGGAAACTGAGAAAAGGAAGGTAAGTCTTCCACATCACACCATGTATACCATAGTATGCCACTGCACTGGCATGTAGCAAGAGGGATTGAATCAAGTCACTAAGCTTTACTGCAGAATGATGTGTGGGAAGAGCACATGGGCATTTGACAACTTTGTTCAGAGAACAAGGGAACTTCATCCATCAGAGTCCTGTAGACATTTACAAAGACAACAGAAAACACTACTATTCCATTTTGCCATTGATTTCTACTCAGTTTGTGTTGATTTTTTTACCACCTTATGCATAATGCAGAAAAATTAGTCTAATCCTGTGCATGTTGAGCAGAAACTACTGAACATACTGTGCAACCTATTTGCAGGGCAACTTATACCTCATCGCAAGAATATCAGTCTATACAGAGATGCCTCTGCAGAATACGGGAGAGCACACTGGAAGCAACAGTTATTCTGGATTAGCTCACCAGAGAGATGCTTATTCTCAAGTAGTTACCCTTCTCCTATTTAATTAGTGAAGTAACTTGTCTGTAATCCCAGTAGAGGAGAGGAAGATCAAGAGATAGAGACAGCACACACAAAAAGCAGGCCCTCTCCAGAAAAGTGTTTTATGTTCTCATGCCTGGGATGGGATGAACTGTGCTCGGAGAATACTGGTTTTCTGAAGCCCAGCTTTTCCAAATTGGCTCTGAGCAGCAGAGTGCAGAAGGGAGCAGTCACTCTTGGCTGCCTCCCTATACCAAGAAGCTTTACATTCAGAAAAATTGATGTGAATCATGTGAATAGTAACAGACAGCTGACATACTCTGCCCTAGTCAAGTACATCTTTCCTGTGAAACGAGGCACTGTGAAATGTGTATCACAAAGCTACTTTTTAATTTGGTTTTGGTGTTTGGTTTTGTTTTTGTTTTTAAAACTCAACGTGACACAGCAACATCTTCTCCTTCAGTCATTACAGGACTATTACCTGATGTCTAGTGAGGTCCACCACAACGAGAATGCTTAGTACAAACACTAATGAAGTGTTAGGGTTACACATTCAGGGTTATATGTTCAGGCTCTAATTAAGAATTTGTCTCTGTCCAGAACAGTATTTAAGCCCGTTTAAAAACCCACTGAAGACCATGGAACAAATTTTCCTGAACAGTGCTGAAAACAGATACCATGTGCTGTTTGTTCTTTTCAAAACTGACACCTACCATTAAGTAGAAATCTGAGGATTCAGCAGATGAAGCTACCACACTGTAAATTCAGTGGAGCTTTAACACAGATATGGAAATACTATAACAGAAAACAATGTCTATCAGGCTTTCTCTTACTTATGAAAGAAGATGAGCTGAGTGTCTTCAGGCACAATAAGATGTGAAGTCTTACGTGCAAAAGGGTAGACAAACAGTCAGATCCTCTGAGCATTTACTTCTTAAAATATCAGGAAATGGTCTTAATGTTGATATGTAGATCTCCTGTCTTCAAATACAGCTTTTTAAAAATCTGAGGTCAGGCAGGCTGTAGACAAGGAAAACAGCAGCACAAGGTAGTATTTACTGGCAACCCTGCTTTTGCCAGCAGCCTTTTATTGGTTAATATAATTTAAAATCACACAGCAGTGGAAATCCAATTTTCACTGCATGCTAGTGGCCAGAACTGGGCAATTGAACTACCAAGTATAGAAATAAAATATTTTTCCTTTGCATGGTTTGTTATTAAACTCACAGACCCATTTTCAGAGCCTAACGCATAACAAATTCAATTTCTAACATTATAAAATGGGATGTAAAAGGGTACCACTGGTGTGGCAACAAGGTCAGCTCAGTCTAGCTCAGGATAAAAACTTTTCAGTAACTACTGCAAGGGACATGAAGCGCTTGCATAAATGATTGATTAATTCTGGAAAACAAGAGTGGGACTGCATCTTCCTGGTGGCTTTATAAAATAAACAAAAGCTGCAACCAGCAGAGCAAAGGTCATAAATTGGTCACATCCTTCCACGGTTCTTGCTCATTCCTGAGTACCTGGTTAAGTTCAAAATTATACTCTCAAATCAAAATACACATAGAAGTCCCAAATATTTCCTCCTGCACTGAAGACTAAACCTTACAAAATGAAAACCTGTCTAAAGAATTAAAATTTAGCCACTTGCAGAAGCATGCTTCAACCATACTCTATGGCTTGCTTGCTGATTTCTGTTACATTACCACAAGCCTAGACCAAAACTGAGATTTCAAATCTGAAACTCTTCAGAACTCAGGTGTACAAAGGAACCATGAATATGAATGTCAAGACTCATTCCTATGCCTCTGGCCAGTTTTGGTTTGAGGAGACATCCTTGAATTAAGATTTTCAATGTTTTGTTGTGTGATTGTCCAAGTTGCCTTCCCAAGCCCTTGTGGGAAAGCCTGTGCAGCTTTGAGCTCCCTCTCAAGAATCTGCTTTTGGAAAGGCGAACTAAATTGAAACCAAAACTCCAGCCCGAGAGTTTTGAGCTTGATATATCCTCTTATGAACACTTTTACCAATGCCTAAACAATATGTTTTACCTTCCACTAACTGTAACAATCCCAAAGAAGTGCAAGAAAACTAATGAAGTTGTATTGCAGGTTAAAAAAAAAAAGTTTTATGGGAGTGTACACATAAATGTTTTCCTAGATGGTAAAAACTATCAGACAACATACTCAACTGGTAATAGCACAATATTCTTAACACTATATATCCTCAGGTATGCCAAAGAAAAACTGACATAAATTAGTGCTAGGCTATGCCTGACTTCAGACTGAAAGGTTCTCTTTATTTGCAGTTTTTGAAACGTGTAGCCCTGGATGATACCAGCTAGTAAAACTAATAAGTATGATGCCTTTTGTAATTTACAAAACAATCACAGTATAAAGCAGTGGTGCAGAGAGGATATGGACAAGAGAAAGTCCATTTGGTGAGCAATCCTCTACATGCAAGTCCAAATAATATGAGTACTGCTCTGGTTACTAAACATCCAACAGACTGGGCTCCACTACAGGGCCCATGCACTACATAGAAAGACATAAGCTAAATCTTTTATGCTACAGTGAAAAGCACTACATAGTAAATAAACACGCTTAAGGGCATTAGCCACGTTTTCAACAGCTTTGGGATAGGAAGAAGCATCCCTTGTGTGTGTTTTCCCAGAAACCACAACTTCTTCTAAAACATCTGGTGCAGTCAACGTTGGACACAGGACATTAAGATGATCCTTGTTCCAGTGTGGCAGTTGTGATGTTCTTACGCCAGGTCACTGATAAATGATGTGCCAGCTCTTGTTTTAACACCACAATGGCCCAAACCAGCACTTTTTCAATGACAGCTGATGGACATCAGCTGGTGGGTGGTACTCTAAGCTCCAGTAACCACCAGTCTGGAAGCTGGTGCTTAAATTCTTACACTGGACCACCTAAAAACATTCAGTGCTTAACCTGACTGTACAAAAACATATTAATTTTTATATACCTCAATTATTTTATCCACCTGTTTTGGGTTTGGTTTTGGTTTTTTTTTTTTAATGTATTGTATGATATGAGAGGAGAAACAACATTAAATACAGGTAAAAGGAAAATCAGCAGTAATCTTATAACTACAAAGCTTCCAGTGTAACCTCAATAATGATGTTTTATAGCAAGTAAATATCAAGTGAATTGAATGCAATATAGAATTTTCTTTCTGTATTTGACAAGTGGGGTTTTTTTTAAAGTAAACACAAAAGCTTTAATTTAGCCAGACCTCAGTAACAAAAATTAAGAAATTAGAGATTAGAATAGGAACTAACAGATCATAGGAACTAACCAAACAAAGATAATGAAAGTTATACTGGAACTATTCATAACCAGAAGTATCTGCATCTCATTTCAGAGATTCATTAATGCCTAAATCCCCCCCAGATTAAGAAAGGGTTAATGAAATGTTAGCGTAAGTAAACTGGTTGAGCATCAACAAAAGAGAGGGAGAGGATAAAAGGATTGGAGCAATTTTTATGTCTGGGCAGATGTGTTTTCTGCTTTTGAGTAGGAAGGAAAATAGTCTGTAAGTGTATACATGGAGAAAGAAAAAGGAGTAGAAGTATGCTTCCTTAAGAAAAATCCCTCATAAAGACTCTGCCTGCACTGAAAACTTTGACATTTCCTCGTCCAAAGAAGTCGAAACCATCTGAGCCTTCTCTGTATTCTCTGCGGGGGGAAAAAAATTGCAACTGTGACATGCTGCTTGCTGTTTTCTCTATAATCATGAAAAAAATCCCATTAAAAACATCATAAAGCTGTCCATAAGCCAGATCATAATTATAGAGTGTGGCATTGTGGGATTCCTCTCTTCCTTGATCTTCATAACTGCCTTGCTCCTTTGTGAGATGCTTTTTCTTTTTGTGTGTTTTTAAAGAACAGCTTTATTATGTTTTAAAAATAGCTTTAAATGTAATGAAAAACTCAGACTAAAGGAATCAACTATACGATAATAAAAGACTCAACATAGAACAAAATTTTGGAAGAAGTCCAACACCAGGTAGATTACAACTGCACAAACGATGAAGAGAATTAGCTCAGAGGAATCAACACATAAATAACGAAGTGTAAAATGAAGACGTTAAAAACTAGTCACCTCAGCTTCAATAGCAGCTACAGACAGAAGCATGTAAAGCTGGTGATGCCTTTCAGAAAGAGTGAGATAAGGTGGTCTTTTAAAGTCAAGAGTATCCTTACTACCATGTAAGCAGGAGCAAGAGTAGCTCTAAGCAAAAGCACAGTAACGTCAGTGATGTCACCGGGAGCAGTTAGTACCTCTCAGGCATTTTTGCTGGACAATATCTGCCATTAAGAAATTATTTCATCAAAAAAACACCAAAGCAACTCACAGCCCCAGCAGTGTAGCCATAAGCACAATAAACTAGCAGCTTGATTTATGACCTCTGCTGACAAACTCAGGATTTTTAAATGAATATAATGAATAATAATATTCTATCATACTCTGAACTATTGAGTACAATCATAAAACACAGGTTTTTTGTTTTGCTAGTACTATCTTGATCTTCTGTGCTCTTTAAAAAATCCATTTTTAATTTTAGTCACCCCAATTTTTAAGGAATTACATTGATAAATTTCTAACTTTTACAGGCCTTTCACTTTATCCCTCCTCATAGCACAAGTAAATACTTTGAAAACCATTTGATTTTACTGCAAAACTACTATTTGTCATACAGGACACCAGAAATATAAAGAAAGAAGAACAATTTTAACCTCTTTTTTTTTTTTAAGTAGAAACACTCTTACAAGCACTCGGACCTGTTAAATTCATCATATCTGGTTTGTAGTACAACACAATTTAAACAATCTGAACTAGAAAATTGTGCACAATGTAAGCCTTTGTGAGCATGTGATCTTTTCACCAGCATTTCCTTTCTTTCTCCCTTTTGATAACATGTTGAGTTAGTTTGCTGAATTTTGTTTTGCACTTTGTTGTCAGCATCGGGAGAGGAGTAACATAATAACACATTTGCACACAACATCCAGCAAAATAGCAATTCTGCTCCCAGCTGCTGCCTCTGGGTGACTGCAACACAAGTGACAAGAGTGTGCTGATTGATTGCAGCCTGACCTGCAACTTTTCCAGGACAAGCCTCCTTTGTCATATATTCTCAACAGGGAAGGTGAGTATACAATTGAAAATACTAATATTAATCTCCACCATTTGTTATGCCAACAAAGTAAACAAACCTTGTTAACCAAGGTCATTGCGTAAACCAGTAGTTCGGTATCAACCCCATCCTTCTCCTCCAGGATCTCCATGATATTGGACCACGGCTTGGCTCCTAGAGGAAAAGCAGAAACCGTTGGTGATGGTGATCAAAATGGAAAGCTCCACAAGAATTTTACCCCACCTGTCCTAGGTTCACATAGGCTTAGATAAATGTTAAAAAAAAAAAATCTATATGCTACCGTCTCAGTGCATTTGATGCTTACATTCCTAGTGATACTATTGAGTTATGCTGTATTAAGGTAAGTCCTGTTAACAAAACAGTGCAGCACAGAAACAGTTTTCTCAAATTACAGGCAGTGTGTCTTGGATAAAAGAAATGATCAGTGAGGGGAAAAGATTTTTCCCGTGGTTCTTACTAAAATTATTTTAATAAGAATACCCTTTACATAACTTTCAGATACATTTACATCATTTTTCCACTAAGTAAGGTCAAAATCTGTGCTTCTAGTTATGATGTATTTGCTTCATTTGCATGTTGATTTGCATTCTCATGATTATCTGATGCCAAAACCCAAGTGTCTTAGTGAGTTACTGTGCCAAAAACATCAGAAAAGCAACACCAGCCAGACTCAAGATAACCTCTTGTGTAGAAGATACCTTGTAAAACCATCCTATTTCATTTAGCTAAAAAGCAGATAGTTGCATTTACTAAGGAAAAAAAACCCACATAACTATTTTATCTAGGAAACTGAAGTAAATAATGAAAGACTATAATTCAGTGTTTTGTTTGGATTAAAGTTAAAGGTGAGGAGGATAAAGCAGAAAGCTAACTAACTTAGAGATACTCAGTGCAGCTACACCAGCACAACTGCTAGAGTCTTTCAGTGTCAGAGGAAAAAATGCAGGGTATTCCAACAGCCCACATGCCCTAAACACTATAGGGACGACGATAGTTTGAGTATAATCAGGCAGTAAAATGCAGATGTTTCACCCCCACAACCTGTTGCTGACTGATCCGTGACCCCGATGTTAAAACTCTGCATTAGTCCCACAGTGACAATGATCCTTGTTTATTCATGCTGATATTTTATATATATCCTGCTACACAGACATCAAATCTCTGCTAAGCAAGGATCTCAGTTTTCAAGGTGATGGCAGTGCACTGTATGGAAAAAACTATTAATGAACACACAGACAGCAGTATTTCTCCTGTTTTCTTTTCCCTTCTTTTTGAGACATTCTCTGATCTTTACTACTTAATAATAAATCAGAGCTTCTTTATCTTGAGCAAAATCAAAGGAGGGAGCAATTCACTCTTAGCTCTCCAAATGTATTTATATGCATTACTAATTAAATACTAATTCAAATACACAGCTGTAATGAAAATACACTAGACACCTCTTTACCAGATTCTCTGTATTACCAGACATTTTATGCAGTACATGTTCAAAAGACATGTGGAACAAATTCACTCGGCTCACAAATGATATATGATCAGCAGGAATGATATCCTCACTACAAAAATGTCTTCCTGTGGTTTCCAGTGAAAAATAAAAATGGAAGAAAGTACGAAAGAGAAACAAAATGGGGAAACCATGCAAGTCTGGCTTATAACAATGCCATTTGGAAAAAAAGCAAGTTGATAACTATATAAAAATTTAATTATTTAATCCATACTGCATTATTCAGTGAGAGTCCTTCTGGGGACCCATTACTTTATTTTGCAGGCAGGTTTTATTCTTACCGGAACAATCCTGTTTTGTTTTTTAAAGTATCTAGTATCAAGAGGAGGCAGTTCTAACTAACTAGTTATCCCCTAACTAGTATCAAGAGGAGGCAGTTCTATCAATGACTTTGATAGAGCTGCTCCAATCTGTACCATATTAAACCTTTCTTTTCAAATGCTATTTTCCTCATTATGATCTCAAGCTGAACAGCCAAGGAGTGAAGATGGAAATAACCATAGGACATTCTGCCCACCTGGGGACAAGGCAGTTCTGGTGTGGAAGTTGCGCTATTAATTTACTGCGTTACTATACTTGGGTTAACATTCCTTGCTAATACATGGTGGGAGTCTATAGTCTCCAACCTATGATGCAGACAGCAGGTATCTACTCTCAATCACGCTCATGCCCTGAGCTTGACTTTCCAAGCATGCTGTTCCTGGGGAGTCACCACTTAAAGATGAGACCACAGGCTGGAGTCTACATGAAAAAAAACATAATATTCGAGGCCATATTTTTCAATGATAGGATGACAGTGAAAAAAACTTCTTCCAAGCTGCATAGAAAAACTTTGTGAAAGATACCTTGGAAAATCATTCACTAAAAAATTAATGACTTTTCTAAAGCCATTGGCTGTTGTAGTAAAACAATGATGCTCAAACAAGAGATATGAAAAATGTGATTTATATTTTTCCTTTAATAGGCTATTTCTATTGTGGAGAATATTAAAAGCTCTCCACTTATAGATTAAGAGGAAAACCTTTGAGGAAACTATTATGCAGAGCTAAAATTTACAACTTCAATTTCTCTGGTCAGAATATAACAAGTCCTGAAAAACCTAATCTCAAATCTAGGTTTGGAAACACGTATGTATTTACAATAAAAAATGTAAATCCACTTAATCTTCCTATACTATGGAGTTTATTTTTAAAAATATAAAGTGTCATAATTTATGCTTGTCAATTCTCTAAAAAGGTTTACTTCCCAGCCTGTCTCCTCCACCTGATTATGATGTAGAAGAATGATAATGTAAAAGAATGATAATGTAGCATCCGAGCAATTCTTCTGGGAGCAGGCTGGGATGTTCCCATAAGGTTATGACTTCCATGCAGGGCTCATGGCAGAATTGATGGGAGTGATGAAACAGGCTCACTGAAGTAAAACAACAGAGGTTGAGTTTTGTGTGTTCTCCTGCCTTCTAATGGGTGAAAGGAGAACTGCTCGACTGCCCTTCACAGACCCCTCACTGATAACAGCTCATTATCATGGCTACTCCCTGGAGCTGCTACAGCACTCCAAGTACTCATGCACAGAGCATACACATGCAGAGAACTACGGGGTTGCAATAATTAAGTATATATTAAGTTAATACAGTCTATTGAATAATGTTGCCCATTGTTTTAAGTCTCAGTCTTTTCTCTGTTTCCTCTTTAAATGCTTTTATATATGAATCTCAGAAAAGAAAAATAATACCTTACACAAAATCTTGACATCACAACCACACAGGACATGTGAAAGGGTTGTTAAGCACTGGAACAGGCTGCCCAGGTAAGTGGTTCAGCCATCATCCCTAGAAGTATTTAAAAGATATGTAGATGTGGCACTTAGGGACATGATTTAGAGGTGGACTTGACAGTGTTAGGTTTATGGTTGGATTCGATGATCATAAAGGTCTTTTCCAATCAAAATGATTCTGTGATTATGTATAAACCACGAAAAGCCTTGCAATCAGGCCAGAACCGTACACAAGGACTGCCACCAACTTACAGAGTGTCTGTCTCTAGTTGCCATAAGATGGAAAGATATTACTACTTTTGGAAAGACCTCAACATCTTGCATTCCTGGCTATTTAAATATGTGTCAATATACAGCCTTCCATCGTACCTACAATATGGGCATTAATTAACTGGATAACTAATTATGCATGAAATGGCAGGAAAAGTGGAGATACTGATAATGTGGGCCATTTACAAATAACACAAGAAGTCAGAATTCACTAACAGTGTGTGATAGTGTCCAGGTCAGCCCCAGAGCTTTAATCTCTGCCCTAAAAAATACTTGTGATAAAGCAGCCCCAGACAGAAAACTGCAGTGCCAGCTCTGCTTTCCAGAGCCCACACAGTCCTGCTATGCTTATACAGAAAAGAGATCAAACTCTTTGGAGGATCTGGATGGAAGTATAACTCTAAGTTACTTCCTATATGATGAGGGCCATGCAGTTATTTACTTACAGTCTGCTTGTGTCTGAGGGTAAAGCCAGCACTTCTGCAGACCTCTGTACTTCAGTTTGCATATGGATGTATTCTTGCATAGAAGCCACAGATGGGATCGCTTTGAAACCAGGCCGAGTTATTAGGGGGTTCTTTATGTTAATCATGTGTGGTACACATGTTGAGGAATTATATCATATCTCATCACCTTGTATGTACATGAAACACTGGACTTTTTTCAAAGCAATGCTAAACTTGATTATATACCTGCAAGATTTATGACAACACTTCCAGAAAAGGCAATAGCTTTTCCTTCCTCTGTATTTCTGTTCTATTAAATCAGTCATTACAGACAGGTACCCTTCAGTTATAAGCCACTAATTTCAAAATATAAATTAAAATATAGCACATCCACCACCAAAAGTGAAGGGCTACTACACTGATGACCTAAAAAAGGAACTAAGTATAAAGCAAGGAAAAAAAAAAAATCTCTTTTTAAGCTAAGCATAACTGCTTAATAATAAAAAAAAGGAAGGAAGGAAAACTGCTTATTTAGGGCTAAGTTATTTGAAGAGTTCATAAGACAATCTGCCAACCCACAGGTATGAGAATTCCTATAAACCCTTTCCTCATGCTCCTAATAAGCATCCATCTAACTACACACATCAGTTTTTTTCACATTTTCTTTTGTTACCGAGGTTGTTTTATTACTTTAGGGCACATAAATGTTTGCCTGAGGCTTTTTTAGATACAGAAATGAATACACAGCACATGGTACAGTGTTTAGGGTCCTCCTTTCTCGCTCTTTTTTTCTTTAGTGAGGTTTACCAGCATGTGAACAGATGGCAATTTAAACATGTTGAGAATACCAGTGAGTTCAGAGAGCTAAGGAAATACTAAGGATGACTGTAAAAATAAATCATACTGCTCACAATTACAGGAATATTATAATTACATTACTGCTTATGGCACTGTAAGGTTTATTGGTTTTAATTCAAAACAGAAAGCCAACCTGAAGAGTCTACTGTTAAAAGTGCTACACTGGTTTTGAATTGCCCCTGTCTGCTCTCCTGTCATAAGAGACAGTTTTGGGGGTTTTTTTTGTCTTTTCAACATGCTCATGCTCATACCTGAAAGCAAAACCTGGCTACTTTCTCCTGTTTCTGGCACCACCTTTCTCCCCATCCCCCAACTTTTTTTGTTTCACTTTTACCATATCAAGTCACTCAAACAAGTTCAGCATGGAGGCAGTTGCCCCACAGAGGGGATCTTGCTTTCAACCTCCATGTGTTTTGAGACCACAACAATGGCTCTCCCAACCTCAAAAACTCTCCTTGAGGCAAAGGAATGTTTTGCATCAAGAGAGAATGCCCCAGGAGCTTAGCAATGGTTTTGTGGGAAAAACAAGAAAAAAACATTTTTGTTCTATTTATTTGTAAAAAATACAGTATACATATTCAAGTATTTCTCATGAGCCTGAAGGGTAACTGATTTCATAGTATAATATCTGCTCAAGGGCTTTATTTTAATGTAACAACAGATGGTTTTACTTTTACTATAAAGCCTGTACTATTACTGACCTCGTCTTTCTCTTCAAAGGGATTACACTGATTAGATATCATTTTCTCTTCTAAATCAGAGTGCTGCTTCTCAGAAGGAAGTGGAAAGACAGCTTGGCCCAAGGAGCCTCCCAGGTTGGAAGATGCAATGGGGCTCACTTTGCAGGTGGGTGCAGGGAAGGGGCAACAACTGTGGAGCACAGGGAGACAGTCGGGTTCCACTCTTCGCTTTCCCACTATAATACATTCCTCAAAATAATCTCAAATTGCATGAATACTTAAAATATGCTTTTAATCAAAAAATGTAGGGTATGTCATACACAGCTGGCATCATGACAGCAACCCTAGAACCACTGAAATCCATGATGAAATGCCACCCTAATCTCAGCAATGCTGGGATTTTGCACCCCCCCAAGTAAGGCTACTCACCTCTCTTTTCATCAACAGTAGATACTGCCTGGATTAAAAGCGGTGCGTTGGATTCAGTATACTCCACAAACACCAGCAGCAGCTTCAGTGCTGTCTTTACCACCAGGCGGAACTGGAAGAGAAGAGTGCGAGTTGTCATTCTGCAAACCACAACTTTTCCAGATGTGCCACATGACACTGGGCAAGACGCAAGCACAACAATTCAGATCTGGTAGTAACAGACAAACAGAAGAGATTAAGCTGTGCCAGGACCCATCAAATGAAAGGTAGCCAGTTGGGTAAATCTTTCCTTCCCCGGACAGTGCTCTCCTAGGGAAGTCTCAATAGTCAACGAATCCAGATGAAAGCTTAATGCTGCCAGATATGACAAAATGTTGAACATCCCACCTATGTATGCATCTATGCATATTCCCAACATTGTTGTCCAAAGTCTGATGTACACAGAATCTACTGAGCTAAGAATGCATATATTCCTCTATTTCTCAATGCAACATTTATTTACGAGCTTTCTCTGTGAGCTTTTAATGCTCTCAAATTGCTGTATAATGAAATTATTTTCTCCTCATGCTTTTTTCTTTTCTTATACTGTCAATATTTAATGCTTAAATAGTTAAAGATATTGATATTCACTATTTACACAACTTGGTAGAAAGTGTGTTTGATCTCCAACTACCCCACCCTGTAACAAAATGTGTGACTTACTGGAACTAGGCTTTCTGCCTGTAAGTATTCAAACTAAGTTTTGAACATCCCCAGGAGTGTGAATTCAGCAAAGACTAGGCATGGATATAACAGACCTACTAGAAATCGATAGCCAAACTCAATCAGTTTCATCACAGCTCTCCCGTTTCCAGAGAGGACCATTTAACTACTAGATAACTTTCAAAGCGCTCAGTAAGACTTATCAGGGACTTGCTTGGCATTATCATGTATGTGGAAATTCTTAAGGGAATATTTGGAGTTCTTTAGAAAAGGACATGTGAAAGAGGATGATTTTTTAATAGGCAGGGCTCTACATGCCCAGCTGAGAGGGGTTTTACTAGGAGAATTGATTCTAGGTCAAATCTGTTATATCCTCAGTCTAAATCATGGATTTAAAGCCAAATGAAAGGTGATACACAGCTGGCCCCAGAAACACGATTTCCCATCTACTGCGATTGAATTAAGCTCCAGAAAAACAGGTGTTTGTAAGTTTACTGTATTCTTCTGCTACCTTGTTTGGCAACAAATCTGTCCAACACTGTGTAAGATTTTAAATGAGATAGCTAGAGTAATGTGGTCATTACTCCTTTGTCATTGACAGATTTTAAAATCTACTTTAGGACATTTTCATGTAGAAATAAACCACGCTCCAGAAAATCCCTATATTTGTCTCATTATGTTAAGCTGGTAGGCACTCTGAAACATAGCTGCCTGGTCATTAAAATGTCTCACCTAGGGGGAAAGGAAAAATGAATAATTAACACACTGTATTGCTAAACTGTTTCAG
This sequence comes from Caprimulgus europaeus, assembly GCA_907165065.1. The sequence goes on from OU015525.1 coordinate 70,564,516, forward strand.
GGGTACATATTTATATAGTTTCTGTCAGTAGTAGTTCACTTCCATTCCCTCACTTTTTCAAGTCCTCACAACACAATTCTCCTAAGAGGCAAAGAATCACTATTAGTCATTCTGTAGATGCATTCAAAGACAACATCTGTGTCTATACTCCAAAAAAGACTTCAAGTGCAACAGGCATAGACTCGAGTTGCTGTGTTCACATTGCCACTCACAGAGATGTACTAGAGCTTACGTTAAGGCCATGAGCTAAACTGCAGGCTGTAGCTTACTGCTATAAACACTGAGTTTAGTGGGAACAGTGATCCAGGTATTTCCCCAGCTTCTTGCTGAATTGAGCTTAATGCACTGCAATGATACTACCTAGCAATGTAACATCTTCTGTTGTTGAACCTTGACTCTTTCAGACCTAATGTATCATCAAATCAGTTATTTTTAGGGCTGACAGCCACTGACAAACCTGACCAGGTCCCTTAAGATGCCTGGTTAGCCTAATCTGCAGTTGTACTGCTGCAGTGATACTTCATAGATACGTGGAGTAGTCATGTTAAAAGAAATTGAAATCTGATGATGCATAACGGTTCCTTGGAAAAGCACTGCTGATACACCAACAAATCACTTCCTCACAATTGCACTGGACATCTGTGTATTTGCCTGGCAGGCCACCACCACACTGTTTCTGCTCCGCAATGACATTTCCCTTAGCAATCATGTTCAATTGTTTAATAAACATATTCTAAGAATTTCCAACATGTTTCCACTTGTTCTGTAAAGTTACTTCATAAAATAGGAGTTCCCAGATTACTGTAAACAATTCTAGCATTTACATACTTCCCAGATAACCATCCGTGTCCTACCTACTAATCTGATCAGGATCCTTTCCCTAAAAAGGAAATCTCAGATACTACTTTTGATGGCCCTTAAAACCTCAAGGCTTGGCCACGTGATGAAAATGGGATGCATTTACACATAAGTGCTCAAAGGCAAAGTTCCCATATGTTTCCATTTGACAGCAATCAGTGGGGGACACACTGGGCTTATGTCTATTTTTTCCAAATCTCTTTTTCTTCCATAAAGTATGAAGGACCTTTTGCAATGCCTTTGCTCTAACTGTTGCCTGCTGGCCGTGGCAGCCATGGTATAGGGAACTAGTCCCTGCTCACCTTGCATCTGCCACGCTGCAAACCTTGTAAAGCCTCAGGGCAGCCCTGCAGTTGCACAGCCCTGCAGTTGCACAGCCCTGCAGTTGCACAAGACCAAGGCTCAAGCCAACTGATTATTTGGGTGCTGTCTGCAGGGGTCAACCTCCTGGGCTTAACAAGCTAACAGATGACAGCATAAGGAATAAATACCATCCAGAAGCAGTACCACAGAAAAGGACTGATTAGAAAAGCTATGTTTTGCTTGCCATTTAGCTAGCAGGATATCGTAAGTTCAGTTCCTCAACTTGCCAATTTTCTGGGCTTATTCAACCCCTCACAAAACAGTCAAACAGTCCTGGGAAGTGGAGGCATCTGTAGGTGAAGGTACATATTGCAGCAGCTTTCAGGTAGTCAGCACAGCCAGTAGCTTTGAGAAAAACTGCATTTAAAACACACTGTCTCTGGCTCAATAGAAAATGGCATTTGAGATCCCCGCGGGCACTTTTAAGCCTGCATGCTACTTTGGACACCTTGGGCAGGTACTAAACCAAAATACTGCAGTCCTAGACTAAGCCACACAATACCTACACTGGGGACTTACTAGATACCTGTGACACACACAACCTTTGCATGCATTCTACAACGGGGCTTTTAAATATTGCTCTAATAGTGCTTCCTGACAGAACCAGGCAATCACCGAGCAGCTGCACTGCTCCTTGGAAACTGAAGTCTTCAGCCAGCCACAGGCTCTCCAAGGCATCTGACAGCCTGTCACCCCCAGGCACAAGGACAGTCCAGAGCCTCACATGCTCACACTAAAATCAACTCTAATTATCCACCGTGGCACCAAGAAGTCTCTGAAAGGTCTGTTCCAGGAATACTTGCTGCCAAGACCTAAGTGAAGCATGGTGCATTTTCTTACGTGGCCTCCAATGCGATGACCTACCTGCTAAATGATCCCCTGGTGACCCCCTGTGGGCCTGACCTGCCTGTAGCAGTGCATGCATGATGCTGGTGACACATTCACTCCTGGGTATCACAACACGAAGCATTTTGACCAAGCCCAAGAATGACTGTTTCACAACTTGCAAAATACCAAGGCTATTCAGAAAGTTTTCATTTGTGAATAACTACAATCACTATCAAAGTGGGAGGTCCTCATATCTTCGTGAGTGAATTACAAAATGTGTTTGAAGGGCATGCTTTTTCAATTATTTAAGTAGTAGACAGCTACATTGCAAATAAAATCACTGTAAATCTCAAAACTGGGAGATTGCTTAACAGGAAAAAAGAGCAGCAATTCATTGACTCTCTTGCTTCCCTTTCTGAAGCCACAGGAGTTTTTGCCAGTCACTGATATCATTTTATTTCACAGGATGTACCCAGATGGTACAGCAACGGGAGCAGCAGAAACAAGTTTCATATTTCATTAATGACTAGGTGAATCACTATTCATTTGGATCACTGTTAAAAACTTCATGAAGACTTCGAAGGCTGTTTCTGGGATTTACTGGGCTTTCGTTCAACAATTAAGATGGACACAACCTCTTTCTGAATCAGTTTCAACAGAGATGCAGTTCCGTTAAAATCCATGTGGCAACCACACTATTAGTTCAAACAGGACTACATGACATAAGAACAATAAAAGAGGTAGAAATATGTTTGTGCTAGCTCAGAAAAATATCGTCCTGGTATCACCTCTTTGCTAACATAGATTGTTGTGAGTGCCAATTTCTACCTTAAATACTCCTGCTTAGTTAAAAAAGATGGCTCATCGAGGTTATACACACACACACTGTCTCAGTAAAGTGAAGTTTTAACAGTTCTGATTAAATCAGGATTCTTGAATTTCATAGCACTGAAGTATCAAAACTTTTATTAAGTTAGAAAAAAAAAGTAATATTGTGTTTCTGTATCATGTGCAAGGCAATCTATAGAGAGGAAATGATGCTAGCATCTTCTGGCTAAAGATAAGATGTAGCCAGCAATGTAAAAGGAACAAGAAAAATTATAAACCTTTTCCCTCTGACTCACTTGAAGTTATACAGTGGAGTTTGGCAGTCTCTTTCCTTTTTATCTCTTTATATTTAGACAATCGGAAATGTGTTACAGACCCAGCCAAACAGACCACACAACAGGCTGCAAAACTCATGTCTCATGGAAGCGCTTGTCCCTGTTGTTAATCACTTGCCAGGAAAGGCTTAAGCCTTTACAAGGAATGTTGTCAGAAAGTTCATTGACTTAAGAGACCAAAGCAATAGTTGCAAAGTTCAGATTTAAAAATTTAGTGTTGTTGTTTTGGGTTTGTTTTTTGTGTGTGTGGTTTTTTTTTTTTAAAAAAAAGGAAGAAAGAGAAAACAAAATTGACTAGAAATTCATATTTCGCTCAGGGCAATGTAGTTGCTTTGGACTTACACTACTCAAATTCAAAGTATATTTTTTAAAAATTATTTTTAACTAAAGATTTACTACAGCAAAGGCCTAACACAAGCGTGGCCATGGCCTCATAGGCCACGTACTCATCGTCTTGATACGACAGAGCCAGGTGGAACCGCAGCTAAAGAAACACACAGTGCAACAAGTGTCCAACCTGCCAGTGACAGTTGCACAGAAAAGCTAAAAGCCTTCTTTCTTGTGGGGTGCAAAGACACGCCCAACTTCAGATCTAGTGCTGGGAGAACAGCCAGCACTTGCAGTGAGGCTCAGTTTCACGTTTCACAAGGGGATAAAACCACTGTCTGTTCAAAAGAGAAGGAAAGATTTTCCTGGAATGAAAGACTTTATATATACCTATAAATAAAATGTATAATATCTATTGTATATATATAAAATAACATATTGTAATATATAATAATATTATATTTTCCTTTGTAGTAAGCAAGGAAAAGGAAACATAAATATTGAGCTGAAGACGGCTAGACATCAGCTGTCTCAGAAGTAAGCAGGTGTGACTATACATGGGAAAGAACCATAACATCTACAGGAAGAGCATATAGCTTTGTAAATATGTTGTAGAGCATTTACATAATCCAGACAAAAGTATATCAGAATGGGGGTGTGGAGTGTTGAACAAGTAGAAAGACATTAGGGGGTAAAACATTTGGAAACTCCTAGTACTAGGCTTTGCAAATGTCTTAGAGAACAAAGAAACAAACCAAGCCCTTTCTATTCTCTGACTCTCTTCTCCAAAACATTTGAGGTCAATTACTTCATTCCAAAAGAGGTGACAACTCTATTTAGTAATCCAGTTCCCTTCTATTCATAGCTCCTGAATGCCAGAATGATCAGAAGAATGAGGTCCTTTTGCGTCACCTGAGCCAAGTGTTTCTAGTCAGCTTAATCGTTAAGGAGAATGATATAAAAATTAAAAGCCTAAATAACATGCAGAGCACTACAAAACTTCTGAATTTAGTGTAATCATGCTTCTCTAGAAAGGAGCAAGAGTTCATATGTGCTGGGGCCTTAAAAGCTGCTTTTGAGGCTGCAGAGACGTCAATTTCTCCACTTTGTTATCAGAGAGTCAACAACTGCCCAAGTCATAGGGTGTTCAAGGCACATGGAGGCATCACAAAGCTGAGATGCATGGGAAGCAAGAGTTAAATACAGTACACAAAGCATGTAAATACCCCATTCCAGGTGCTGAATACTGTGTTCACTCAGGCATTTTATGTCATTAAGACTGTGACTACTAAACGATCTACATATCTGTGGGCTGATATAGCAGTAACACAAATAACAATGTGCATGACTCCATGTCTATTTTAAGCACTGGAATTTTTATGTTGGCATATATTAAAATAATGCTAGACCTTACTTTAACATTCAGTCATTTTTGCTCAGATTTTCATAGAAGGATGCTTAAATAAGGCAAATTAACTGTTGTTAAGTGCTTTGCAGGCTCAGGACTGAATGCACAGACATTGCAGAAAGGTGAGTTAGATTGGAATGAAAAAAAACTATATGCTTAGATGTGAGAAGATAAAAAATTCTCAGTTAAACAACAGCCTTTTAATTCTGAATGTTCCTTTAAGCTTTTCTCTTTGCAGAGCATGTAATGCTAGGGAGATGGCAGAAAAATGCATGCATTTACTATTCTTAAAATGAAATTTCTCAGAACTTTGTAAACATACTGGATAATGATTATAAAGTCTGTGCACTGTTACATATGTGGTGAGTATCTGTCATTTATCTGCGGTGGGTTTTCTGACATGGAGAGAAAGAAGGCCATTAAAAAGAAATTCATCTGGCTTACCAACAAAACACAGGGATGAGCAAGTAGTGATTAGTGACTGGTCAACAGGAAAAAAAAAAAATAAAAAGGCTCATGCCTGGAAATGATTATTTACATCATCAATCATGGTCCAGAAGCAGAAGGGGGAAAAATGAAAAAAATCTGTACACAGAAGCAGGCAATTCATACAACAAATCAAAGCACATTACAGGCCAAAGCAGCCCTCAGATGAATACATGCAATTCTGATGGGAGCTTTGCAAGAATATGTTGGGGGTAGAAATGTGCCCTGTATTAAGCCATTTGTAACGAACTAATGACATTGCTACATTTCTCACGCAGCAATCACCATGTCATACATACACAGTTTAAAAATCAAAGTGCTGCGGATCCTGGATTGAGATGGGAGATACTAAATGTTTTTTTTGGGTCATCCTTTCTCCTTCTTTTGGAATACCAATGATAATCTCCCCATGAGGTGGGCAAGTGCCTTTCTTATGCCATGAAATAGTCTAAAATGATGTTTTTTTGGTTTTACGACAGGATGAATGGAAAACCATTCACAGTTTTGCCAGACAAAATACGAAGTGAGTGAAGTCTTCTCTTGTTTTCCTCCCCTACAAGCAGACTGATCCCCTTGGTTTCTCCTGTGAGAACTGTTAATTGTGTGCAAATTACATATAATTATTCAGCCAGAAAGGAAGACAGGACAGGACATGGAAATTACAGGACATTAAAGGATCAAACTCCTTCAGTCTCAGGTAACTCTTGAGATGGTGTCATCATACCTTCATCAAGGGCCCCAACTATAGAGCTATCAAGTATTCCTCAGTTTTGAGCATCTTTCTCTTTTGCTCTTTCAGAAATTGCTGAAACAGAAGGGTTTGGTTTCAATTAAATTTTTAGCTTTTTCCATTGCAAAACACAAACCAAAAATTTTTCACTGGAAATTTGCCATCAGCCTGTGTCCCAAGCAGGAATTATGCTTCACTTGTAAAGATCTGCACTAAGATTTTATTTTCTTTCTCTCTTCAAATTGTGCAGTTTTATCATATTCAATCTGTTGATGCTTTTATTAACTCTTCCCAAACGCTGGCATCTTCTAGGACTCCACACAAATGAACACCATCAGTACATCTAGACCTGCCTTCTGTGTCTGGGTAAGGACTGTGATTATATTGTCTTAGATAAGATAGAAAACACTTAGCTTGAGAGAAATTACAGTAGCATGAGAAGTAATTTCTGCAAAACTCTTGCTAGCATGTAATGTGTTATCAGACAGCTTTTGATAACAGACATTTTTCTTCTCTTTTTTCTTCTACAAACATGCACTTCAAATTGTTTACATACAGCAAGGGTTTTTGAGCATTTTCATGTTATGGATCATAGAGTAAGATTGCCTAGTAAAGCCTGTTCCTTTCATTAGGTTACATAACCTTTGTTGTGCACATATCTAGCATTACCTAAAAATTAAAAAAAAACCAAAACAAAAACCTATGACTAAAGTCATTCTAAAGCAACTTAGCATCTGGAAACATACCATCTGACTAGGCGATTTTTTGGTAGTTACTGCAAATGCATGTCCCTGAAGTCTACAGGTCACAGTCAAAGTAGTTTAAGACTATGTCCCAATTTTTAAACAAGAGAGGTCTTTAGGAATTAGTCATATGTCTATTAAATAAAATGTGCATTTCTGATGAGCAGAATGAATGAAACATAACCTTTTCTCTCTTGAACACTACCCTGATCATATGTTCAGCAGTGATCTATCATGTTTTGGTAATAGGAAGGTAAGTAGATAATAAACAGTAAGATAGGAAACCACAGGGAATTAGAATTCCACATAATACATGAATCTGCAAATTAAAATTGATCACAAGAATGGGATGTATGTGCCTACATACGAGAAAAATGATTAAGGCCATTTGGCCCTTTTTTTTTTTTTCCTTCTTCTTCTAATGATAGAAGAGTTGCATGCTGAGCTTTCCCACCAGCCCTCTACATTGATGTACAAAGTTAGCCTTGACCTAGTCTGTCCTCAATAGATGGTCACTGGGCTGAACCTCTGGCAACAGGAAAGGTTTGGGAGAATGGCAGTTTCAGCAACTTCTTTTCCTTGGGCAGGGCCAAGCTGCTATTTCCTTAGCTGTGTTACAAAAAAACGGGGAGAGGATAAGGGTTTCTATAAACTTAATTGCAGACAGCACTTTCTCTTCATTCACCTTTCCAAGGTCCCCTTCATTTCACACTACTCTAGCTTTCATTATGCGTCAGAGTGGCAGCTTGGTTTGTGAAGGCATCTAATGCAATAGAAAGTCACTGTACTCAGGGCAATACATTACAGGGAGGGAAGGAATTAGATAACTTGTTAATACTTCATAATACTAAGATAAGATACCAGTTTGTTACTTATCTCATGTTTTGCATTTAAGGGTCTGAAAGCAAATCAAGTCATGGAACAGTTCTATGAAGTGGGCAGCAATTCACCACATTTTACAAATGGGAAAGCTGAAGTATGGTGAACTTAAAAGGCAAAGAGAAGATGTAACATTGTATCTTACTTCCCTTTTTTAAGCCTCCCAAATAAATATCTGACTGATATCAGTTTTCAGAAATATTTTAAATTCCAAATGCAGGCTTTAGATTTAAGATTAAATCACCACTGTAACATTTTCAGGAGAGATTAGAAACTATATAGAAGGAAGTCCACTTGCTCCACATAATTTTCCATATCAAACCACTTTCTTCTGAGACTCATCCCTTACCATACCCAGACCTCTAATTTATACAGTCTGGCCTGTAGGTGATGCAAAAAAGACACCAGCAGAGAGTGCATCACAAGCTTCAGACCTGCAGTACGTTTGATATGGGACCTGCATACAAAGCTTCATCTCAAAACTTCAGCATCTTCATTAAGTTAGTTTTCCCCTTGGCCTATGCACAGAACAGCTCAGATGGAGCTCAGAGGTCACCCTGAACCTGTCTGTGAAAGTCATCACCAGTAACGTGTGGCTCTGCTGAATTATGGTCAAAGCCAGAGGAAAAGAGAAATAAGGGAACTATCCAAGTACCTTCTCTCAGAGCCTCCTTACAAAATGAAACCCACTCAAACACACGACAGTCAGGAGAACTCCATTTTCACCCTTGTTTCCTTAGAGAGCTGTGCTGTCCTTCTCACTGTCGCCCTGCAGACTAACCTGTAACTATGGGATCTGCCCACTGAATTTAGTCATATTTGACAGTAATTGAGCTATGTTCCTTCTGAATTTGAAAACTACATTAGAATTAGAAAAGATCCCCAAGTCAGCATTCTCATCAGAGAAAAGGAAGTTTCCAGCCATTTTGAAAGGGAGCCAGCTAGAAAATTAGTCCTCATGAAGCCTTCCACCAGCCACACTGCAGGCTGCCAGCTGTACCAAAGACAGGCATGGGACACACAGCAGAACTGATGGCACTGAGTGCATGTCGGATGGGAAAGAAAAAGTAAGGAAGGAGGAGAACAAAGATAACAAATTGTTTCATTAGTTCATGAAACAACTTGCTAGAGTTAGTGGCCTTGGCGATGTCCTGTTTAAATAATATCAAGGTTGAGTTCAAGGGCCCTAGGGGGAAAAAAAAAAACTTATTTGAGTCTGCAAGTACAGTGGAAAACTACTCTGTTATTATTCTGTGGTTTTATGCACGTGAAATCTGTTCTTTCAACAGTTCCATTAAAAAGTACTCATATTAAATACCAAAACCATGGCTAGGTTTATATAACTTCACCTGAAAACCCCTATAAGTTTAATGATATGGTTGGCAGTTCTTTCCTGACACTGGACAATCTCATAGACAACATTTCAACAGCAAAATCTCAAAATCAAAACAACCTATACACAAAATTTTTGTAAGTGGTTGAAGATAGTGTGTTAATAAAGAGCCCAAACCATAATATATTATCTATTGCAACATTTTTCTTAAGCAAATAATTGTTAACAGGTTATTGTTTTTAAGTAACCTAAAAAGCAACAGACTAGTAGTTTGAACTACTGAAATAATAAAACTGTTGAAAGAACAAATATCATACATAAAACCATGGAACAAACCCATCACAAACTCCTCTTGAAAGAATAACTAATCCAGTAAAACTAGAAAAATGAGATATACATGTATATATTCCAATTATTACTGGAATGGTAAGAGTACTAGTATTTCACTCTATGCACAGATGGAAGATTTTTCTCCATTCTCAAACTTCTGAGTATTATCAGACACAAAAAGGAACCCACAAGCAGTGTTCTGACTGCAAAACCAGACCCATGTATTTACCTTTGGATAACCTGCCAAACAAAGTTAATGAATAAAGCTGTTTAGGAACACCTAAACATAATGGAAGCAGTCATATTTCTCCAGCAATCACCTATTTATCATAGTTTTCCCAAGTCTGGAAAAGGTGGATATCCTCAAATCTAATTCACATCATCACTATAGTTCAAATGCTTTCTTCTGCATCCACAGGACTCCATGATGAAACCAAAGATGTAACTGAGCCTAGACACGTTCTCAGCTTCTCATGTGGTGGGTTTCTGAGCTGAGTGGCAGCATCTTCCACATAGCTAGCATTTAAAAACCTCATTCATGGGGGCACAAAACACTGTATACCAGCTAAGGCACTGCTGAGTTACATATCAGCTTCATCAACATCCTTGAGAGGACTCTGATGTCTAGATTCATTACCATGTCCAGATCTCAACTCTAGTTTGGTCTAGAAGTCAATTTCTTTGTTACAACTCATAAAAAGGATCTGTCTTCTACGGTTTTCTTCATAGTATGAAGTATATGTACGTGCGTACCACTGTAGCAGAAAAGGAGGAGGAACCTTGGGTGATTCATGGAATCACAGAACGGTTGAGATTGGAAGCACTTCTGGAGGTCATCTTGTCTAGCTTCCTGCAGAGCCACCTAGAGCTAGTTGTCCAAGACCACGTCTAAATGACTAAATGTGACTAAGTGATAACAGCTATATCAAGAACATGAATAAAGTAACAGAGACCCCTGGGTTTTTATTGTAAAGCACTCTTTGTTTTTTGAAGACTGCCATCTGCAACTTATTTTCTGTCCTCTCTCACAAACCCATACCACCTCCCAAACACGTGTATACTGAAAGAGACATCAGGGTGCAAAAAAACCCCTAACACTTGTTATTTTCACCAGATCACAGTGATTATCTGATTTTATTATAATAGAGCAGTCCTACATGCATTACTATTCAGACGCCCGTCCAGATACCCAAAATGTCCTTTTCAGTTCACAAATCACCTGAAGACGAGACCTTTTAGCAATGAGATTCTAGTAATTCTTTGCACAGCAGGTGTGGGCTGGGATTACGGTACTGTGATATTGTGGCTTAGGTGGCTTAATTTTCCCAAGCGCTTAAGAGAACACTGAGCAGCTTGCTAACGAACCTCCTATGACTCCCAGAATTTGTGTTTCACTTCCTCACCCGTACCACAGTGACAGCAATCCTAGTTTGACAGCAGGCCGAAAGGCTTAGAAACATGTTTTCTATATAGCAGACTCAGAACATATCGATGGCAAGTATCTCAGGCTCAGGAACTCATTTTCAAAACTGAGAGGTCCACACACGTGTATGTGCACAACTCTCTCCACAGCCTGCTTTCCTGGAAATCTGCATGTGCAGCTCAAAGATGAGCCTGGACCAATTTTCTCATCTCCCAAGTGAGACAACAGAGCTTCAGAAGTACCACAGCGCATGCTCCAAACTCACCTGAAGTGTGACCATTCTTGCCACAAGTCTAAAAACACCAAACAGCAACACAGTAAGACAACTGAAATCCAATATATGCCTGTATATCCCTAGGAGGCTGTAGCTATCAAGCTACAGGCAGGTTTGCAGCAGTGGCAACCAGGAGAAGGGAGCAGCTGGCACAGCATCAGAGCCCAGATTTCTCTTCATTTGTCCCTTCTCAGTGTCCTACTCTGACTAAACACATTTGATCAAACCACTGCACAGACGGATGTGCCTTTCTTGTGGTGTTATTTAACTTACATTTCAGTTTTGTTATTGTCAGAATGAAACATTTTTGAGATGTAGTATTTGAAAATTATTCAGCATCTGGGACTTGCATAGTTTCTAGCCAAGTAATTGCCATGGTCATTCAAAGAGGTGAACCCACAGAAGCATGAGATCATAACCGGCAGCGATTTGACTTGCATCATAGATCAGTTTTTGGGCTGTCATTTCAGTTCTTTCTGAGCAGTACAGACGGAAAGAAAGAGAGAGAGGAGAAGAAAAAAAACCCCAAGCCTTTCTTTTTCCTGAAGTAACCACAACAGATCACTTCCATTTTCTCCTGAAGTCAAGAATAACAGCAGGCAAAATCAGTAAATACAGTGATGCCCTAATGAGGGGCAGCAGTTCACAAAAGCAGTAAAATAAACTGCTGGAGAACATGATCCTTTGTATCCCGGAAAGCTCAACTGAAGTGCACTGCGGTAGCTATTTAATGCCTGATGGGAATGGTTCCTATGGATTTAGCCAAAAGCAAATGTAATTGAGATTTGACCCTTTCAGCTCAGTAGAGCACAATTTTTGAAGGGTAAGTTTATTGAGAGTACTAAAATCACACTGAACTCTTACTTTTGGTGTTATTTTCCTGCATTTAGAAAATGTTCTGTCCTACAGTTTCACAGTAGGCTCTCGCATCAGTTGACAAAGAACATTCACTTAAATAGTTCCATAAAAGAGATGAGAAATACCATGGAGCAACCCTTTGAAGGCCATAATCACAGAATCACAGATAAAAGGTATAACCGTGGTGATCATGGAAACACCAGGAAAAAAAAAAATCTTTTAATTTTCCAAAGCACTGCATAGGCACATTTCCTTTCAGAAAAGTAAAATGTCTCACAATAGCTGAAAGAATGTTTTAAGCATCCATATATGGATTTAGTTGTATAGTTCTTGGCTCTGAATAATAATAATAATAATAATTGTTATTATTATTTTCCCAATGCTACAGACCAAATTAAGAGTCTTGACAGCCAGTCCCTGGCTTTAACCAGGAAAATAAGATCTCAGAATGTTGAAGGGACTGGATTTCAGTCTTGCTGCCAGAGTTCTCTGTGTACTGCCTCTGAGTTGTAAAGCAGATCTGCCGGCATGCATAAGGCCAAACTAAAAATCTTTGCAAGCTGAAAGTCCTACAACTCCTTCCCATTACTACATCATGTTGTTTCTAACCCATATATCCACAGCCCAATTCACAGGAGGACCAGCACTGCTCTAGTTCAGCGTAACCAACTACAGCTTGTGCTCTGACATCTCCTTTTTGATTGAAACCGGAATATTTCCTTGGAGCTCCCAGACAGCCTCCCACAAGTGGTCATTGCAGAGCCTTTCACACCCTCCTGTTTAGGATGGTAGGGCAAAGGCTAAGAGGCAATTTAAGGTTACAGAGATGAGCAAGAATAACCAAGGAACAAAGTAAAAGCCATAGGCTGAAATCTGCTACAGTTTAACAAATAAGTATTTAACGTTTGCAGCCCAAAATCAAGCTCACATTCTGGTCCCTCTAGAAAAGCAAACATGTACAACTACTTTTAGAAACAGAGGCAGCCAGCAGCTGCAGCTTAACTATTTTCCAACACATCTTCCACAGCCATGGGGGTAGGACAGGCTGTGCTTGCTGTGCTCCTCGAAATCCCTGCTCTGGCAGTACTCCTCAGCAGGCTGCTGGGCGACTTCCCCTTGGCACCTTGGACTAATGCAGACAGAAACATCAATAAATCGCAAGATGATTGAGATTGCCATCACTCCAATTAAGCTAGGTGCATTAAAAAACACGTGGGGTCAAAGGGCACAACTCCAGAGTACAAACCCCCCCTCAAAACTGAAAACGTGTTACATCAAATATGTAGAGAGATTAATTAGCTGCATGAGACTACAAATTTCTGATACTAAAGGGTAACAGCTGTCTGAGGGAAGGGCAGCACAACTCGGCTCCTGTCAATGACCCGGGCGAGGTATTAGGCAGAACAGCTGTTTTAAAGCACAGGGTCCTGCTCAACACCGCATTGTCCCAGCAGCATTTTGCTCCGGTCTGTTTATCCGCATCCTTCTGTGTCTCTAGGTGGTGCTGTGGGATGGCTTTTCTAAGGCAGAAAAGGCAGCTTGCTTTTTTTGTTCCCTCCCTCTGATATTTTTTCTTCTCTGTGAGAACAGCAGCTGCAGTCTTTTCTGCATCTTAGTCATACAAGATGTGTCCTGCCTGGTCTCTTTTCTTCTTTGCTTGCTGCAGGCATGCAGTGGCCACCACTGATGATGCTGCTTATCCTGAGCAGTCAGAGCAAATGCATGTGTGTCAGCATTCATCTGTCTGCATCCATACCCGTGCAGAAAAGCAGGAATCTCAGATGGAGGCAGGAGGTATCAATAGCTACTCTAAACATTTCCAAATTTTCATTCTCCATTTTCCTTTGGTTCTAAAGATACAGGACATTTAAGTGAACTATTTTTATTGACAATGCAGCATTTAAAATCACATCAGACACAAAATAATAGTATGGTTTCAAAGGAAGGGGTAAGTCTAAAATCTCCTGAACAATGACTGAAATATCACCATTTTCTCCTCTCAAACCACAACTCACCCCCATGAGGAAAGGCAACCTACTGTAAAAATTTCAGAAGATGACTCTCTGAAAGGGCAGGTAATTGGAAGGATGCTTTTTTAGGCTTCATTTTTATTCTGGAAGTAAAGAATAACTAAAATGGCAGAGTGCTATCAGTGCTTTAACATCCATAGTATCATAACTGATGCAGACTGGGACTGAACTATTCAGACCTGTCAAAACACATTGTGCTAATGACCTGTAGGTAAAAGCAGCCTGGTGATGTCCATCTGTTCCACATAACTTCATGTCAGTTTAGCCAAAGATGATGAATAATCCTAACCCACCCTTCTGAGCAAAAGGGAAGAAAAACAACACAGCCCCTGAGATGAGTAATTGCAGTATTACTACATCATGTGATGATGTCAGGAAAATCTTGCACTCAGTTTTCTGATTTTGTCCCATGGCTCAGCACCTTGGGCAACTCTCTTCAGTGCTTGCTGTTCCTATACAAAACCCACCCCAGTAAATGGCAAGGCTCTCCTCTTTGACATACATGGCAATTTCTACTTGGTAAATTGACACTTTCTGTCTGATGTTTTGCCCTGAACTTAGATCCTCAACTGGAAAAAACTAAAAACTTGGTCACTCCCATTGCATCCCCACATCAGAAGGGGATGACAAGGAAATGAGAAGGCACATTGTGCAGACCATTGATGAAAGTCAAGGTGTATCATGATTCTAAGCAAGTTTGGCAGGAATCTCTCTAACAGATCCACAGCTAGTACAGACACACATCAGAGCAAATCACAAGGCGGTGCAGGTCTAGGAGTAAACTTCAGGTCGTCTATCATGTCCTTCTCCCTACGTCCATAAAGAATCCTTACTACAGTGGGGCCCTACAGCTCCCCTGTGCGTGGAAGAGTGGCCCAACACACATCAAAGATGAGGACGGTGTGTTCATGGGGAAGCTAGACCGCAATGAGGAAGACAAAAGAAGCAGCAACCTGAGCACAGAGCACAGAGAGTGGGTGGTGACATAGAGGAGAAAAAAATATGAGGAAGTGGAATTCTGTTCTTTCTATTTAAAAGAAAACAGGGTGAACAGAAACTCAGCCTACATGGGATTAATCATTTTAAGGCAATCCCATATATTAATACCCCCGGAGGTCTCTTGTCCCATTTTACTCTTTCTATTTACACTCTGTAAGAAAGTGTGTCAAACCCAAATCTCGACTAGGGAAGTATTCAAACTGTGAGTTAACGAAGAGTTGCACTTCCCTCCAAAATCATAACAATAAGGTGTTTAGACAACCACACAATGATATTTAAAGTGCAGTGGAGAAAAAACGGCTTCTGAAGAGGATGCTTTCATTTTCTTACTAAAATAAAGAAGGAAGCAGCTACACACTGCTGGAAACAAAAAAGACAAAGCATACATTTGCTACAGTTCTGTGTCTTTTAATGAGAAGAGGAAATTAAAAAATAAAAGGGATTAATCTATAAAAATTCCACACTGGCTGAAGCATTAGCAGTATTTTTTATATTGAACACTACATTATTTTTTTTCGTCAATGTGGTCTTCAAAAAGGAAAAAAGTAGAGATAGAGGGGGACAAACCAGGAAGTATCTGAAGTTCTTGTTCGATTGCAGTGACCAAAGAGGATCAGAATACGGAAGGAGTAACCACGATGAGTCCTAGGGCAATAAGCCAGTGAGGTAACTTCAGGGACTTGAGCTGCTTGCAACTCAGAGGTGCCTTGGGGTGCACTACATGCTGAATATAAAGCTGTCATATAGGCTTAGGTGGTTTCCATTTTTGATACAGCATATTTTTTTACTGTTATCCAAGTACCTTCAGCTAGTAGCTATTGCTTTAAAGAATAACCATATCTAAATAAAGGAATGACAAACATTTTGAGAGACGCCAGGACAGATATGGTAATAATTAATATTAGGTTCAACTTTCACCTATGTATCAGTCTTCAACACATATAATCTGTCCCTCCACTCCCTCTTGTTCTTCCCCCGGGGCTCTAAAGTCTGAACACCAATTTTCCAGATGAGGGACCAGGGTACAAAAGGATGTGGAAACTGGTTCAAGAATGTGCCTGGAAACTGGATTCAGTCTGGGTCTCCCAGTGTACGGATTCCCTCCTAGCTGAGCCAGTCTTCCAGGCTAAGCTACAAGCAAAATTCTGGTATATTAACTGCTGTGTTGGCTGAACTGTCTTGGATCTGGTTTACATGATGCTGCAAAAAAGGCTGAATACCTCCTCCTTTCCTGCAGGCAGGATTCCACTACTGCACTGTATATATGGCAACCAGGACAGAGGCTAATTTAAGAAGAAAATTAAGACAAATTTAAGAAGAAAAACAAAAGCAATGCTTTATTGACTAATTCAGTTTCTGTCTCAGGAAGTTTCCAAAAAGATAGGACATCCAGTAAAAAAATAAAGAGAGAAGATTAAGCAGCACAGCTCCATAGAAAAGATATCCTGTATGCCTCACAGCAGACACAGCAGATTCAGCTCATACTTTTAGAGGACTGCAAGATCTTTGCACAGTAAAAAATTTGAACAGACTTTGTATGGAATTTCTGCTGTTGTTTTCTCATAAACTGTACTTGCATTTCTGCAAAACCTTGTAAAAAGGATCCACACCAACAGTGCAGTTCTTCTCAAAAATCTTTAATAACAATTCAATAATCATCTAAATAGAGGTGAGAGGAAGAACCAACTTGGTAACAAGTCTGAGTCTCCAAAAGTTTACTATAAAAGGTGAGAAAAATAAAGCTACTATTAAAAAAACCATCCTACCCACATCCTGTAAATGAATTAAACTGTGCTTATCACAGAATGAATATTGTAGGGTATTGCGATAAATGCGTAAGGTAAGCCCAAGGCTTTGTTAAAATAAGGAAAGACTACTTTCATTCTTCAAATCTGAGAGAATAAGTCAAAATTTACCATAATGTTCTTTACCAGTCATAAACCCCCAGAATATTAATACCCACTGAAGAATGCAAAATGTTGACTCCCTCCTTTCTTCCTACAAAACTGCAGGAGTCATCTCACCACGCACACACCCCTCTACATTTTCTGCTGGCAGAACAACCAAAAGCTCTGTCTAAAACTCAGGACAACTAAGCCTCAGGAGATCTGGATGTCAGGTTTATTTCTTATACTGGTCTCACTACGCAGAGGGAAGAGGAAGAATATAACCATTTGCCAGTAAGTACAGGTGAGGAGCTGGTACTCAGCACTTTCTGGAAAAATGCCCATTCACTATGGTCTGTTTCCTTATTTTTCATACTGATCTATCTCACGTACCACACACGACACAGACACAGGCCCCAGTCCCCCCGATTCACGGCTTCATTGCATAAAAGTACATCTGCTGATCACACCTGGAGCAGACAACAAGTGCTGGCCCAATGGCTTGCTGAAATGAGGCATGTGAGCTCCTGGGGCTACAAGGACACAGTACAACGGATACTAGCTTCTGAGTTGAGCCTAGGACTTTGATTTTTGATATTAATTTACTGATGAGCGTAAGTGCGTAAACCAGTCTCAGAGATCTTACAGACTGGCAAAGTAGCTAGTTTATCATACAAACATATTGGACAATGCTTGAGCTAATTTCAGAATGAAAACTGCTTCCAAAATCTTCCAATGCCAAAAGCTGTAGAATTTTACAGCAGAAAGTATCAGTCTTGAGATGGGAGAACAGGGCCTAGGGGAGAGAGGAACGATTGCCAAATGGCTTCCTACCAGGATGCCTACACAGAGAGGCACCTACCAGCAAAGCTCACATCCTAGTTCTGCAACAGTGCTAAAAGTAGCTAACATCATCTAATTAGACATTGATATGTCTGAGTGGGTCAGATCAAAGGGAAATTATTGTGATTAAAAAAAAATAATGGGGAAATTCAGAGGAAGTACTTCATTGTGAAGCATTACTTGAACTTTTTGTATACACTTAATTTTACTACCAAATAGCTTAAAAAAACTACATCACTTGCCCTTTGTTAAAGGTCTGAGCTAACAAATTTGAGTTGAGTACCATTTCAATAACTATGTACCAGAGGAGCTTTCTCCACCCTTCATCAGAACTTTCTAATGGTCCACGTGCCCTCTGCCAAGCAGCATAGCCACTGCCAGAAAAGATACATTCCTGTATCACTGAAGAACAACACAGACCAGAAAATAGGCAACCCTGCAGACAGAAGCATTATTCATCCATTTTCATGAAACAGTGTTTCCAGAAAAGGTTCAGACTTAACTACTTATTTTAATTTTAAAACACTCCTTAAAATGCAGCTTCCTAAACTCCTGACTTAGGAGTAATGGTATTTCTACAAAGCAAAATGATAACTTAGCTATCCCAAAGGTTTGGCATAATGACTGCAATGTTTTTTATATTGGCCAAGTTGATTTCTGTGTTTATATGTATAAAAATCTCAGATGTGTACTGCAAGCTTGAATTTTAACCAGCTGCTTTTTATCCTTGGAGCAACACTCTCAAATTTCTTCACTCTTTTCCATCTGACAACTTAAGGTTGAAAATTTTCAATTTTTCATGTTCAGGAAATTGATCTTATAGTCTAGTCAAAGACCTTCCACGCTGGCAGCTTCAAGATTGCTGGAAAAAGTAGGCTCCATTTTCTTTAGTCTCATCCTTCATGAAACACAGACAAACTTTCCAATTGCACCTTCTTCTCTCACAGGAATGCTGGACATAATGCTTGTTAGAAAACACCAGTAGCTAGGGCCTGAGGCACAATAATTTGCTCACAAATGTGAATAGTAACAGATCTGTGACACTAAGCTACATTAGTGAGAGAGACCAAGGTAATTCTAAAAGCTAGCACTGATTTTTAGGTTGTTTTTCAGTTTCTTCTCTTACCTAATTCTAGTATAACACTTGTTTTTCTCTTTCTTCCTGTACAGCAAGTAATTTGTACATCTGCATAGATGCATAGTATTTTCTGGAAACACTTGGACACATATCACTCATTGCTAAGCAGGACATTTTCTCATACACATTTTAACAGATGAGACTGAAAGAAAAGTTGAGCTTGAACATTTGCCACATTGTTGGCAGTTAATCATTACATTTTCTGATTTTCCACTTCAAACGAGTGGAAATCGGATCTCTGATATGATCTGGGGGAACTGTGTGTTTTCCAGTATCACTTTAATCTACAAGAATTCATTTTAAATACAGAAAAATGGATATTTATCCTTCAAAATACTCAGAAGTGAATGCAACAGATGGAGCTACAGGCATAGTTATTGCTGCAGGACTGGACTACTGCAACTTCTCAAGTTTGGTGGAATGACTTTGAAACCCACCTACAAACAGAGTTGGTAAAGAAGAGCAGCACTCGTAGCAGGCTGTCTGCTGAGCTGGACAGACCAAATCGAGCGCATAACATAGTCTGCACTGGCTGGCGTATCCTGTTCCAAGCTTATTGCAACATCCTGATCCTTATCTTCAAAGCAATAATTAAGTACAATTCAAAATAAACTCTGTTCATGCAACAGTGCTACAGGTTCTGAGTGAAAGACAGAGGGAAGCATTCCACCAACTTCGGTGAGCCCTTGAGAGGCAGGAAGTAGGAAAGTTCCTATAAATCCAGGATTTGGTTTCTCCCTCACACAACCATTTCCATAACAATAGCTGAATGGCCAAATGCACAGTGGATTAAATTTAAGAGCCAGCTGCTAAGCTGACATGTTGTTCATGTTCACAGTTTCACTGAACTCAATGCAGTGAATGTTCACAGTTTCACTGAACTCAATGCAGTTGTACCTGTTGACCACAGCTCAAGGTCTCAAGCGCAGGACAGACCATGGGTGAGACTGTGCTGATTTTAGGGCTCAAAGGGAGATCTAAGCTTTGTTCTGAACCCTTCCAGGAAGCAAAGGAGTCTGAGAATCTGGAAGACTGACACCTAACTTTTCTTTCTGCCTGGGCTAGACCTGAAAACAGAACAAAACCACAGGCTTACCAAGAGTTGTTTCTGGAGGTAAGAGAGCCTGTGCAATCTGTGTTGCTTGAACATTAGCTGTATGTAGAGTCTCATTTGTCAAAGGCTGTAAAGGAGTTTGTTAACCATTGAGGCAGCAGATTGGGAAGAAGACAACGTCTGAAATTAATCACAGTAGGTCCCCAAGCTATGTAATTTTTCCTGGATGCTTAATTCTTTTAGTGGGCCTGCTTTTCTAGACTACCTTCCAAATACATTAATAAAGTGCAGAATAATGCTACAGCGCAACCTCCTGCTCACAAAAATCAGGCATATACCTCATTCTCATTATCCAGGCAATGTTAGCTCAGAACAGGCCATCCACAGACACAATGATTTCCAAAATATATTGCCAGAAAAAATAATACATGGTATTTGCAAGACCCTCAACAAAAGATTATACTATCCAGCTTTGGTAGTGATTTAACTGAACATGTTTTGGGCTTCAGTACTACCAATGCTACTTAATATTTTCAGGCCTATTCATACCCGTTAATCCCCTCACATTCTCTCTGTAACTATAGATCACTTATCAGTATATATTTGTAGGTGCTCTTAAATATCCACTTGTATAAGATTTGGTGGGAAATTTCCTGAGGGAAAAAACAAATTCAAGTTATACGGTATCCTCTGCTCTGCTTATGATTTCAGTTGAGCACATGCATAGATGACTTGTGAAATGGAGAATCACGTTCTTAAACTGAGTATTTACCTCTACCTATCTTAGATGTTTCACTTGTAAAAACAATTTTAGTGTTTTTTTGTGAATAAGAATATTATTTCTCTCAGAATTCTCATGCAATGATTTACCAACCATGTGCATCTTTTAATGTCACTAGCACAATACAAGAAAAGCAGCCCTACTGGACTTTCCTTTTGAAATCAACTCAGCCTATATCTATGTTCTGTTTGAATGTTGTGTTTCTTTCCTTCTCTTGGATTGAATTACATTTAAAACATTCAAAAAGTCATTACTACAATACGAAAGGAAGCAAAAGATTCACACAAAGAACAGAGAGCAACTTGCTAGTTAAAATTTGTATTTAACCTTGCAATCTAGGGCTCAGACAGAAGCAAAGTAGAAAAAAAAACCACAACATTAAAACAAGATGTGAGATAGGAATCTTTAATCAACCTCATTGTATCAGCCTGGGCCCAGCATTCCACCCAGTCTTCCGAGGTTACCCAGTACCACTTTGAAAATGGATTACTTTCCACTGAAAACAATGACAAAAAGGGGCTTTAGCTCCCCTGGGGGAAATTAGAACAGCCTGGATCATCAAATGGGAAAAAATAATCATTATCAGTAGCAGTTAGAAATGGAGGGAAAGAAAAGGTGAAACTGGTCTCAAGTTTTGAATCACTTAATGCCTGGGACATGCCTTTGAACATTGAGGTGGAGTGACAAAAATCTGTGGGTTTCTGATGCAAAGGAATGTTTGCTTCTCTAGTGGATGATATAAATATCTGTTTTTTTTTCAAGATGCTTGGTTCAGAAATGTACTTTTTATAAACAGTCAGTAGCTTAGTCCTGGAGTGGGTAAGGCACTGATACAGTATGGTACACTTTCTGTTACCAGGTCAGAGGAAATACCAACACATATGGAAGATAATATATATTACCTCATACAGGCTAACAGATGAAAAACACATTATAAGGACTTAATATGCCTTAGTGCATATATGTGTTTAAGTTGGTGTCCCTTGTTTTGGGCAAGACAAATTTTCCAACAGCCATCACCATCAAACTGAGACTCTACCTGCAGGTGATCCACCACGGAGCTCCACAGGGCTCTGAGGTGACAGCTGCCAGCATGAACAAAATGTCTCAGCTCCCTTTACAAGGAGGATAAATATAACTTGCAACACGATGTAAAAACTTAATTCCAACTTCAGCAGCAGCAACATACAGCTGGCAGAAACACTGAGAAAGTGGTGAAATATAATTTCCCAGATGCTGTGAGTCTGAATCAAGGTTTGTGTTACAATAAGTGGTCAGTTAAGGCAACACCCTTGATAGATTTGTTTACCCACTTAAAAAAAAATAATTAAGGAGCAATTCTGAAAGCACTGTTAACTAATATTCATTGATTCCTAGTTTTGTCTTTTAAAAAGCAAAGTTATCTTGCATGAACTTTCCATGCTACCAAAGAACAATAAAATAAAACTTGGTTGACACAGATATTTCCTATTTATGTAACTTCTAACTTATAGAAGATGGTCAGAGCCTTGGCCCTGCTATAGCCCTCTTTTACACTCCTGCAGCAGGACACTCCTGACCTCAGTTATGCATTGAAGTTCCCTGTAAGCCAACAGCATGTAACCACACACTTATAATTAAATACATACTTGAATGCTTTGTTAAACAGGAAAAGACTGATGAATTGCTGCCTATATAACTAATGATGAAATAGTAGTAATGTAGACTTAAATTGAGATTATGTTGTAAATGTTTTATGCCAAGGATCTATTAACCATTGATGATTGGAAAGTAGTCTATAGCCAGCCTGTGACAGGCCACTGGCACACGGTGGTGTGGTCAAACATAGTTGGACCAGCAGTGGCCTTAAGAACCTGGGATTTGCTGCTAATGCTCTTCTCTTTAAATAACATGGCAGAAAAAGGGTACTGCTAATTTCAAATTTCCAGTCTAACACCTATATAATATCAATCTGAAACAGAAGCCTCTTTCTCCCCACTAACAAACGAGTCATCTAAGACTAACTTTCTTCACGCTTCTCAGTTCCTCACCCTGACACTACTAACATAAGGTCAGCAGCAATATTGCAGTCATGTTGCTGGAATTTTAATCACCTTCCCAGTAACTTTGTTCAGAGAAAATTTAGACTACAGCACTAACAATTATCAGCAACTTCTGATAATCCATCTATATAGGCATCTATTGATGCTTAGAAGGGTAAAACTGCAGCAGAACTAGCAATAGTAAGGAATATAATGACAACAACGTAGACAGGCTTTCAGTAAATTATTTATAGTCCTTCTTTCCCACTAATTTCAAATTTTATTTCTCACCCCTTTTCCCTGTCCCCATACAGAAATATCGCTGTGTGACTCAACTGAACTTGAAGCTGGGTGCCAAAATTAACAGCTGCTGCAGTGCTGAGTGTGAGAGACCCTAAGGTCCTCTGCTGAAGGTGTGTCCTGC
Organism: Caprimulgus europaeus; assembly: GCA_907165065.1. Next base: position 70,587,695 of record OU015525.1, read on the forward strand.
AGCGGATAAGCACATGCAATCACACACTACTCAAAGGGAGCAAGGGCCACAGAGTCAGCAGCCCTGAGCAAACAGGTTGTATTTCTCCTGCATCCTATTAGAGGGATTTGTCCCAAGACTTAATTGGCAATTTCACTATTCCTTTTCTGTTCAGTAGTGTTAACATATTTTTCGTCGACTTTGCTGCAGAGAAGGCACCAGCATAGCCGGGCTGCAAATGAGACCGTAGGTGCATTGCAAATTCCAGGGGCTCATTTTTCACAGAAAGTCAAAACCACCTATAAGCACATAAAGCAGCTGTCCCACTACACTCTGACAGTAAGCCTGCCATACCTTTGGCTAACTTTTGGCACACAGTCAGAGACTTAGATCTCTTCCAAGACAGTCAAAGAATAATGAAAAAGCAACTTTGATGCTACCTGAAACCAAACTATTCAAAGCACATTGCCTGCATTCCTCAGCTGCAGGCACTGAGCCAGGACATGGAGATAATAATTCCAGCTGGCAATGGGGGAGGGAGAAAGGAGCTTAAGGACCTGAGAGCTGAAGTTCTCTGGGCAAAAAAATCTAGATAGAATTTAATCTGCAAGACAGGAATACAGTCATGTTTCTTCGTCATCTCACTCCCGTGAGCGCATTAGAGAATTAAAATAACCCTGGACATGGCAGTATTTTTTTTTCCTTTTTTTTTTTTTTTTGCTTGTCTCTTTTATCTATTCTATAGAAAATGAGGTTCTACACCAAGCATACAATTTCTCTCGTCTTGCTCCTCTTTTCCAACCATAGCTAACATTCCCTGTTTCAAGAGGGCAAGCTGCCCAGCATAACACCCAGCCAACAATACAACATGGAGGAAAAGTTTCTCCTCACCTTCTCCTGATCACAAACCATGCCCTCCAAGCTTGAAATCTGATAACCATAATTATATTACTTCTACATATCTACCAATATAGGTATGTCAACCTAAGATAAATCAGTTCTTTCAATATTGCAGCATCTGTTCTTTGACTTGATAATCTGCTGCAGCAGTGAAGTTTGCACATTGCAGAAAACATTCCATAGTGGTTAAAAAAGGCACCTGGGACACAGAGCTCTTTTTATCTTTGTGTTATGAAAGCTATCAGGGGAAAGAGGAAGAGTAGCAGCATCTCTATGTCACTACAGTATCCAATAGCAACTTTCTGCAACTCAGCCACTTGAAGAAAAGTTACGGGAAATTTCTTAGTAATTCTAACTATGGATTAAACCCCACCAACTATGGCAACTTTAAAGTTGTTAACAATAGCTAACATGCCCTGTTCCAGCTATTGTGTCATACAGAGCTATCCCAAGCAGGTCTACACGGCAAGAGCAGCAGCAGTCCCTGGTGTAATAAACTCCCTGAAGCTGGAGAGCCAACAGACCAGAGAACGGTGTATTTGTGGCCTTACCTACCCTACAGCCCTTCACGATGGCATGCTAGCAGAATCTGTGTTTTGCTTCCTTTTCAACTTCTAGCAAAGATAGCTTTAAAAGTAGGTTGTGCACTATATAAATCACTACTCCACAGGAGAAGACCAACCCAAGCAGCATATATTCTTTTCCATCTTTGTATATGAGGACCAACAAAGAATCCCCTGTAGGCAGGTACCAGACTTTGTTTTTTACTGCTCTTCAGGCACAAGAAGACTTCACATTAAGGAACATTTATTTACTGAGAGAATGGTCAAACACTGGAACAGGTTTCCTAAAGAGGTGGTCAATGCTCTATCCTTGTCAAGTGTTTAAGAGGCATTTTAACTATGCCTTTAATAACATGCTTTAATTTTTGGTCAGCCCTGAAGTGGTATTGTAGGTTCCTCCCAAGTGAACTATCCTATCCCATTGCTCAGCAAAGTCGAGCGGTGTAGAACAGTGAAACTGTAGAAAACGATTTGCATTCATAGAATGGAAAGACAGAACAAAATAGCCCAGCAAGTGGTTCCAAAGAATGTCTTGGGAACTGTAACTGCAAGACTAAAAAAAAAATCATCTTCATGGTCATCTGCAATGGCAGCGCAAACAGTAACGAGGGCATCTTTAGTATCTTTGCTTTAAAGAGCAGAGTGTAAGCCAACAACATAAAAGAGTATAAAAATAGAAGAAAAAAAAATAACATCTTAATGTGCCCTGGTTTCCAAGCAGAGTGTTATATACTTATTTAGAACCTAACATGCAGTCTGTTTATACTCTAAATGCATATGTCATACAAATGAAACAAATTTAAAGAACATCAAAAACATAAAATGAGGATTTTGGAAAGTCTTACCTTTGACCCAATAAGTGTGTACAGCCATTGGATGGTTTCATTATGATTTATTACTCCATTCATGCCATCAACATAGAGCATAATCTGGCCCAAAGCTATTGTAAAGAAAAGAGATAAAATATAATCAGACTTGTTGAATACTTTTTATAATCCTAAGAACTGCTGGCAATTTTTTATAAGCACGGTTTTCAGAGACATGAGGAGCTCAGCTAATGAAAGATATACTGGACAAAATCCTGGGTAACTGCAGTAACTTACTTCATCTGGATGATATAAATGTGAATTTCTCCCGGGGACAAGCACAGGCACTTGTTCCTTCATAGAAGATGCCACATTTTACTGCCCCCAAATCTGCAAACAGTATTCTACACACTCTTACCATCACAATGGTTCCATCAGCTACAATGCTTTACATCTTGTGAGCCAAGACTTTTACCATTTGTTTCAGCACCATTTAATGTATGGAATTAGTATATTTGGATTAAGGTGACTGTTTCAGTGAATTCCAATAATATTAAATTAAAACAAGGCAATTAACACCAATAAGGACAATGACTATTCATCACTGCAGTACTCTCTTGCAAATGAGTTTTGCATTTTAGTGAGACAATAGAACAAACAAAGCATGATTAACAAAGAAGCATCTTTATTCATTTGTTCTAAAGCATTTTGAACCACGTTTCAAAACATGCTAGTAAAATATTTCATAACAGTACTTCCATAGTTTGCAATCCTTATGAGACTTTCTAGAGACAACAGCTATTAAATCTTTTCTGACTGATAAGGGCGGACATTTTTCATAAGGATTATGAAAAGTGGATTAGCAAAATTCATCTATCATCTTCAAAAGTTTCCACTGTTAGATCTTCTGCTTTATAGCAGGAGATCAAAGCACAGTGGGATGAAAAAGAAGTCACTGTTGTAACACCTTTCAGCACAGCCTGTTGGCATAACAACTCAATTATCTAATGCACAACCTCAAGAGCCCCTAGTGCACTGCTTTATTGGGGGGGGGGAAAAAGGCAAAAACCCATAGGGGGAGGAAAATAACAACCTTATTAATCTTCCAAATATATTCTGAATGTTTGCTAACTTTTGTACAGGTTGTGCTCAGTGCAGCATCGTCTTTCTTGAGGGCAGATTGATGAAGACAGGAAATATTAGGCAAGCACTTAAGTATCCCTATAGCTAAGCAGCTAACTTTCATTTTAACATTGTCTCCTCCTTTTTCCTTTGCCCTGGTTGGTCAACTTACAGTTAGAAAAAACCCGAGGTACTAATTTTAGGTACTTATATTCCTTATCTAATCTGTTAGATTAGCTAGAAGCAAAGTCACCCTGTACAGTCAGAGAAGATAGAGTAAAAGCAAGTAAGAGGAGTATGGCAAGGAGATAACTCGTAACTTAGCCAGGCTGCGCTGCTGCTGGGGTATGCCCATCTCTCTCCGCTCCTCCTCTCCAGGAAGCAATCATTCATCACCCTCTAAAGAGATGTCTTTCAGGTGGGTGGGACACAGGCCCAAGTGTTAAGGTAAAATAAAAGGTGTAAGACAGTCAGTAAAAAGAGATAAGAATTACACTGCCTGAATAAATGGCTGCTTTGAAGCATTTCCTTGCAGGTAGAGGAAAGACGAGAACACTGCTATCCCAGTGGTAATCAGAGAAAGTTCTTAATTCTTGTTTTTACTTCCTTTCAATGCTAAAAAGATTTGGCCCTTGATCAGGATGAGATCCAGTCATGATAAGGTCACAAACTCCTTTTTTTTTTTTTTTTAATCTTTCAAATTCTTTGGTTGGGGGTGAAGGGATTTAATTTGAATTTGAAACAAATGTGAAACAAATTTTACTCTTGGCGCATGCTTTCCAAATTAATATAGAAATCAAAGACAGAAAGAAGTCTGATTTTAAAGGGAAAATATGGACACAATACAAAATTACTCCACTGCTTATACTTAAGACCAGTTAGACGGGATGCATAAGTGAGATTTGGGATGCATCAGTCTTCAGCCTCTTAGATGTGACTCTTCATATCAGCAATAGGTTAAAGGTAAATTAGTAGACCTTAGAGAGAAGTGAAAAAAAAATTTTAGGGATTCCTGACAATTTTCATCTGCTACCGCTAATCTTGCCCCCACACCCCCATCCCCTCCCACCACCTTATTTTTCTTTTTAAAAAAAAAATTATCAATGCAACCTTAAGTATATGGTAGTATCTATATCTTTCCAGCAACAGAATGGGTCGTTTGCATATAGTTGAAAAATTAGTAACACATGAAAAAACTACTACTGCTGCCACTTGAACAAGTGGCCAGTAAGTTTCATGGGACAAAGAATTACAAAGGATGTCATGAAACGACCAAGATGAAGATAGGTTTGCTATGGAGTCATGCTGTCCACACACAAGTCATCACTCCAGTAATTATTTGCCACACATTAAGTTATCAAATGCTGACAGTCCTTGGCATGGAGCTTCATATTGCTATTTCCTGTCTTCAGAAGTCACAAAAATGAAAGCAAGACATGATAAGCAGGGTTGAGGAAAACTCAGTTTTTGTTATGAGGAAGAGTAAGTGAGGGAGATTCTGTATGTACTTTGTAAAAAGACAATGCCTTATAAATTCTTAGGAAAAGTTGCCCACTAGAAGGTGTAAAAGAAGGAGAATATTGGTTTTCATATGATGTCAAGTGCCTGTGCTGAGGAAGAAAAGGTAATGGCTAGTAACCACAAAGCAGAGTGGTAAAATGGAAGAGGCCACCAAAACCGCTAGTGTAGGAGCAGGCTGGTGGGCTGGAGGTTGTTGGGCTCTCCCAGGGCTCAGGTCTGGCTGAGTAGGGCACATCAGTTTTGCATCAAATGGCGACAGACTGATCACCCTGCATGGTTTTATACTCTTTGCAGCTTTTCTACCCAACTGGTAGCCTACCTCCCAGCCCACGATCATAGTCTGCTGAAATGGCTGCAGCTACAGTGCAAACTCCACAAGTCCACCACGCACGTGTCTGCACGCACGCACGCCCACCACCAACACGCAGGGTCTCGTCAAGACAGGGCACACTAATTTGCAAGGCAATCTGAGGTTGCTCGGGAGGCAAATCTAGTCCAAAATAATTTAAGTTTGCGTTTGTATGTACCTTCAACTGAACTCCTTTTTTTTTTTTTTCCCCAGTGAAAAATGAGGAGGTTATTTAATCCATTTAATCCCATCTCTCAGCTAACTGGAATTCTTTTTGGAAGTGTATCAACAACCTACTTGCATTAGGAAAGCTTGCTATTGTACAACAGGGGGCTGGGAGAGGGGGGTTTAAATACAGAGCAGACTTAATCTAGAATTTCTTTGTTCCCACTACCCTTGTCAACCCTTAATCTTATGTGAAAGTAGTGTGTGACTTTGCCCATAGCTATTTTCAAGTGGAAAATTGCTGGATTTCTTAGGAAAGGCTTAGGCTAGAAAAGGACAGAACAGCCAGAAACTTCATAGATTTCTCTGAAATAAGAGGTTTAAGAAAGCCTCTACAAACTTGCCAGTATTGGCACTGATACTCACCTGGGATCTTTCCTATATAAAGTTATAACAGGATCAAAGGGGGAAAAAGTCTATCAGAAAACATCATCATGATGAACATCACTTTCAGTAAAAGTCCATTCTTCTCACCCAGTGTTAAAAGTTTCAAAGCTGTTTCTTGCCCGCACACCTGCTTCTCTAATCTGCTCTATCTGCTTCAGAGTTTACCACAAGACTAACTCAGGGAAAATAACAGCACTGAATGAGCAGAAACACTATTTTCTCACAGTTTCCTGCAAGTCAAAACCCCATTCATCACGTCAAGAATTACGGCAGGGATGCATCCTCTGATTGTATTTATTTCCATCAGAATAAGCAAACACACAGGGTGACACAGGCCAAAGCCAGACCCTATCAGCACAGGTTTCAGCTCCTGAGGAAGCTTCTGGCCCACGTTCATCAGGCACTTCATAAGCAGCAGCCATGGTGCACGCAACATGCTGTACACAACAACAGGTGAGTGTGAATGACAGACAGAACTGCAACAAAACTAATGGGGAAGAATCAGCTGCTAAAAGTCATCTTGGTTGTTGAAAGTCATCTAATTGCTAGTCAAAATCTTAACATAATCAGTAAGAAATTAAGGGTCTGTGTTACTGCCTTCATTCCACTTGAAAAGATATTACTACCTTGCACACGCTAACCTGGGCACCAGAAATGCATACTGCATTAAAGTAAACATCCCCATCAAGAACAAAATTTCAGAACCTTTCTATCGAGGGATCCCAAGAGAGAGATAATACAGATATCCAGTATTCTATTACAAAGCTCTAGGTGATAATTCTGAAGGAAAAAAACAACCAAAAAAACCCCAACCCAAACCTACCTCAAACTTCTTTCTCCGTGTTTCCTCACTAGAGAGAGGCAAGAGCTCAGCTACCAAGTGGCACTTCCCGGACCACTAAATCTTCAGCTCAGCCCTGACACGCTGGATGTTGGAGGCCTCTACTTGTGCTTGTAGCACATTCCCCGTTCCCACTGACACTGCTTGCACACACACCCTCAGGGATGAGCTAATCGTCTCCATAATATCCAAGGATATTGGACATTGTTTTCCCTAATGAGAAATCATTATTAAATACAACTTTTGTACAATCCAGCTACTTGAAAATTAACAAAATAGCAGCAGAGTTCCTTGCTTCTAAAAGGTGACATCAGATAAAAGAGATGACCTCCCTGCTGCTTCTGAAACTGATCCTACAAAGCAGCACTGGGCCAAACCTTATGACTCACAGTCATTCCACAGGGCTAGAACCAGTTAAATTTTTTAGGTTTGGGATTTTGGAACATAAAAATAATCTTATTCCTGGCCACAAATGCACTAATATTTTGTTTCTTATCAACGTTTCTTTAAGTCTTAACTCTCTTCTTAATCTTAATTTGTTAATTTGTTCTTCCCCTTATCACACACATCATGGTTGAAACATATTAAGAAATTAATTTTCAGAGCTCGCATATTAACCATGTACTGAACTTGTACTAACTGTATTAACCAAGAACTGAACTTTCTCACAAAAACCAACAGAACTAATGTTATAAACTAAAACTGCAAAGACAGTTCTATACAGATGTAAATGTATTACATTGCTAATGTAAAGCAGAAGCCTTTAGCCTAGCTGACACTATTTAAAATCTAGCTTTTAGTCTTATGCAGTACTTCAATCTCTCATAAGTATTTGGAAACTTCTGCATGCTAGTTTCAGACGTAAAGTATTATTCAAAGTTCAGATCTTTTGCAGAGACAAAGGGTTTCCAGATCAGACTTAATCTTCTTTTTCTTTTCCATCTATTTCAATGGCAAAATACACAGAGACACAATAAAACACATCTGTTTTTTAATGTTGAAAATGAGTGACAGAAGTGACAACCAGAATTTTCCCTTGGATTACAGGCTCAAGGGAAACTTTTGTCCAGAGGTCACTCCTGGGCAAAGACAAACAAACCAGGAAGGCTGGACATGCCACTCTCCTGTGCCATCAATGCGGTTTTCTGCAGCACACTTGGGCCCTGCAGTGTACATTGCTGGCTGTGGTTATAACCGAGTGGGTACAACTATGGCATGCTGTAACTTGCCCTTAAAAGCAAAACTTATTTAAAAATTAAGGTCAAGCTCACCAAGAAACAAAAATCCTTTCTTTACTTGGCAGCTAGAATCATGCCTTTGCCATTATTTTAATTCTAAAGAGACAGCACACATATATTTTGACACTTATTATTTCAATCAGTCCGCTAAAACTCCGTGCTTAACACTATGTTCTTAAATGGCACAGACTAGCAATAATTTCCACTGTCCACAAAAGCCCACAGGAAATACTGGAGGAGATTTATAACTATGACATTCCTGGCACAATGGAGAGACTTTTAGATATGTGTTATTATTATTCTGTTCTACCTAAATGCCCGTCTTTTACAGTAACCTTAGTTTTGATGAACCCCAGGGGCCACTAGCAAAGAAACGCTCTTTCATTACTGATTACTACATGAAAACAGGCTGCCAACTCTGGACTTGGAGCAGAGCTCCAACTGACCAAGAGACTGGGAAAACTTGTGTGAAAGTTTTGAAGCCTCAGTGACATTTACAGTCATTTGTGCTGCAGGTACTCAGAAGTGATCCACAAAGAACACACACACAGACACACATTTTTGGTCCTCAGAAACTGATAGTTGGTAACACCTCAGCAATAAAGCAGGAGTGGGGACCACAGAGCATTTACAAACCTAATGATTCACTCTGAATGCAGGCTGTGACTGTGGTTTAGGGGGTTGAGGGACTAGCAGTGCCCTCCCCTTCTCTTTTTCAGGGAAAGGCGCCTGCGTGCTCAGTGCCTCCATGACTCCCTGTTCCTTAACTCGAAGGGCTCTACTTACCATTTCAGCCTCTCTCTCTCTTTCTCTCACACACACACACACGTCTCTCCCTAAAGCCTCCTTCCCAATGGTTCTCAGTGTCCCCAGTGGTTCAAGTGAAGAGAAATGCAGCCCTTCCCCCAGGGACAGCCCACACATGGCAAGTCTAGGGCCACAAAATGCCCTTACACAGGAATCTTCTCCTCCCTCTGCCACCCTTTTCCTCTGGTGTTTCACCCTTTAAAAAACAGCATGCAGCAAGGTCAAAGGACATAAGGCAGCTTCATCCAGCTCAAGTGTTTCAGCAAAAGCTGGATACAAGCCACACAACACCCGTGGCAGTGCACAAGCCCACCGTAGCCAAACGAGCATGTCAGAACTGCACCTCTTCCAACATTTATTATCTAATATTTCTTACAATTTACCTGATTGCAAAGAATAAGAATAGACTCTCACTTAACTCTGTCAGCAATTAAACTGCAGTTAACCTTTTTTATATGAACTGAAATCTAACTTATGTATATGCATTAGAAAAGCTTTGCACAATTAGTCATAATTGTTTTAATCATTATGTTATGTTGCAGCCCTCACATTTTAAATGCATTATATTCCTGCACGCTTTACAAGATAATGACACTTACCAATGTACAATAAGCTGGGTAAAGCTTTTACAGCCAAAGGTAAAAACATTTCCTTATTAAAAAGAAATATGTAATTAAAGTATCTTATTAATAAATGAGTGAGTCTACTCCAGCATTAGACCACTATTTTGCAAGGCAACTAAAAGCATGAAGGTATTTAAAAAAAAGGGAAATAAAACCAAAAGAAAGAATTAAAGAAGGAAAACAGGAGAAGGGAAAAAGACAAAAGAATAGAGAAAATAAAAGGTTAATTAGATAATTTTAAATAATGACCATTCATCCTTGCTGCTTCACGAAGCAAAACTCCTGAGGAAAAAGAGGATGTGTGGTAGCCCTGAATTAAGATGACATGTTATAATGTATTCATGCATATTAAGAAAATTTACCTTAAATTTAGGATTAAACTAGGGAAATTTAGCGAGACTTTCAAGAAGTGATACCTTAGCCATTCTATTTGGGAGCTGACTGAGTAATTTAGTCTGGCAGTGTGCTAGATGTGATGGATTTCAAGGCCTTTCCCTCTCCATTAATCATCATGACCATAAGCCTTCTGTCTTTGTAAACAAGACTAATCCTGACTTTGAAGGTACAAAGAGGGAAACACAAACCAATCTTTGCAGAATGGAAAAGATAATTTCTGTAGCTCCCTTTCTCGAACTCCTCAGACACCTATTTACCCTGCACAAAGAATGGTTCTGCAGGTGCTAGCTGTCTCTTATCAATCATTATCAATTACATACAGCACATCAGTTTGGAATTCCAGCATCTCCTTTACATGCCAAAAAACTAAGCCTTGAGAATGAACTCAGCATTTGGACTGGGAAACACTGAAGAGTTAGATACGAGTTTGAAAGAAAATTCAATTGAGATTCAGTCTTAGCAAAGGCTTATTCTGAATGTCAGAGTCTGTGAGACTTTGCACCTGGAGCAGAGGGAATACACAAAACATTTTTTATCTTCATTGACTGCAGTCAGGTACTTTTTTGGTGATTATAAAAAAAAAAAAAACACGCTCTCTTGGGGTTCCTGCCCTATGTGGAAAGTAAAGAGCACCAAGGGATAACACAGCTAGGCTGCTACAACAACATAAAATTATAGCAAATGGACTAACACTGGAGCAGAAAAAAGACACACGGTGTCCACATACCGAGCATTTTTAGTTATCGACAGTATTTCTTGTTAGTACAACAGTAAACCTTCCAGGATGAAACCTGTCAGTTTTGAAGTGAAAAAATGACACTGATTGCCTTTTTTTCCCCTCTGTTTTTCTTGCAGAAAAAACAAAATGTCCTAATATTTACATTTTTCCTAAACAAAAAGGATGATTCTTGGGAAGCAAAAAGAGGAAACGCAAGGATTCCCAGCACGGTTTAATAATAATAATAATAATAATAATAATAATAATAATAATAATAATAATAATAATAATAATAATAATAATAATAATAATAATAATAATAATAATAATAATAATAATAATAATAATAATCCTGTGCCAACTGAAACTTTAAACATTGCTCTACCCCATAGACTTCAGTACAGTCTCTGTAAAGCAAAACCATCGATCAACGACCTTTTGTTGTCATGTTGTAACATGTTGTTGCTACTGTGAGTGCTCATATTTTCCAAGATTGCAGCTCCTTGTTTTTTAAACTCAACTTCATTCTCCAAGGTGCTATGCTGGGCAGGTAAATATGGGCACAGTTTAGCATTGTGAAATAACAGCATTGCAATTGGTAAGGTAGCTAAATGCACTTAAACCCAACTTTGGCAGGGAGGTTTAGAGAGTCAAAATTATTTCAGTGGGCATGTAAAGTTACTTTTTCTACTCAAAACCCAAAAGCCAGTCTCCAACATTCTTATATTGTGGCATATTCTCAATCAGTATGGACTTCTAAAAATAATACACACTATATCCTTGAAGAACAGAATACAAAGAAAGAAAGAAAGATGAATGACAGTCAATGAAAACAGTAATCCTACCATCAGGTTTTCATATCACTTCCCACAGAGGGTTTTGCAGGAAACAAAGTGTGCTGCCAAACGTGACACTTCAGTAGCCTTCCAATTTTCAGTAACATTCAAACACTATTGTAACTGGTAGTGTCAGCTGTGCTTGGGGAATACTATGGAAGAGCTACACTGAGAATGAAAAATGCAAGTAAATTTCTCCAACCCTAATCTTTTTTCTATATTAAGCCTGTTTTTAATTCCTGTATAGTTCCTTCACTTGGCAATGTATTCCAGTGTTCCCTAATCTCCCCAAATAAGAGACTGTGTATGAAAAAGTCTCACAGTAGAGGAAGAAATATTATTTTAAGGAGCACTACAAGACAGCTCAAGTAGATATCACTTCTAACATTTCTCAATACTTGTTGCTAACGTGACAACAGCTACAGGATTTTAGACAAGCTTGAAAGTTCCTATGAAGTGATGTATTGGCTCCCTTCATCTCAATAGGCAGAAATGCAACAAGCGAACAGACAGCAGAGAAGTATTAAGATCATTCTGGGGATACTTGATTGAGTAGTGTTTGAAATGTCAGTGGCAAAAAGGTAAAGAAACTTTGTTTCTTTTTTTTTTTTTTCAGTCTAAACTTAGGATTTCTTAAATGCTTTTCTACTCTTGAAACCTACTCATTTAAAGGTCATTGTAGAGGAGCACAGAAAGTCATGTTTTTCCTGTCTATCTATATTCCAAACCATCCAAAAATCACTGATTTCCTCCCCTGGTCAGGAAGGACTGACTCAAGAGCAGCAATCAGTAGGATAAAAAAGAATTCACTATGCTTTAAGTTCAGCAACTAAATTAAAATAGTTCTTAAGTGAAGTGGAAGAAGAAAGCATTTCTGTTTCAAGCAAAGACAAGACTGGGAGTCCCACAGTGTCCCAGCCTCCTCCCTGTAGTGTGCTGGCTACAAAAGATTCAAATCAAACAGCCTGAAAATCAAAGCTGATTGAATCAAGATCTGTGTCTTGGTCTATTGAGGGATGCATCCCAACATCAAGTGATTTTAAGCAAAAATGCATGTCACTTTTTAATCACTGAACCGCTTTAAAAAAACCAATAAATAAATCCTAATTTGCTTCATCGTAATTACACCATGACAGATGCTAAAACTGAATTCCTGATATACTTTGCAGATATTTATTGCTCCTCAGCATGCTCAGCCTGTCTCTAACGTTTCAGATAGACTCCACCCTGCAGTAACGTGCGTGCCATTGAAGAATTCACTTTCATCTCCTGAATTTACGCTTGTTAGGGCAAATTAATGAAAGACTCTATTCTTTAAGTACTGGCTAAACAAAGCCAAAGTCAGCATTAGAAAGCAAACTGATACAACACTTCATTAAATGTGCTTTTTATTCTTTTCAAGTATGTCTGCTGCTATGTGAAATTTCGGGTTACAGAGTCTCCTTTCAAATCTCACAGTAAAGAATGTGCTCAAGTCACAAGTTCATATCTCCCATTTGAAGTGGACTTCCCATGAGAAAAAGGTGCAGGGAAGAGACATCATTACAAATCTCCTTAAGTACAGAGCTCACTCTTCCAAAATATTGATTGAAAATGCTGTTTGTGTCTCTGCTCATTCATCTCAGATAATGAGCAAAAATTCCTTCCAAATTAACTGTAATTCTCTTCTAATGCCTCTATTCTTTTTTTTTTTCCCCTTCAGCACGGTGACAATCAGAACTCCTTTGAATACTGAAACCCATCTTATGACAGCAATTCTTAAAGAGAAACAGCAAAATCATCTTCATCAGTGTCATGCTCAGACTTTTCTCCTCTCTGACTGAATTGAGACAGGTGAATAGCTAAGTAGAAGGCATACCAGTCTCTTTTTTTCTCCTTTCTCAAAATTCTCAGGCAAAGATATATTTACAAAAATATATTAAATCCTAATTTCTGATCAACAGAAAGACATTTTACAGAATCTCTGGCTTTTCACTTCATTTTCTTACGATATAAAAAAGTGAATACAATAGGTTCAGAACAAAAAAAAAAAATATTCAGGGGCATAAGCTTCATTTGACCTAAAAATTTGAGGTCTGTCACTGGTGACTAGCTGTCACCTGTGTGGTAGCAGTGAGAAACAATCATGTACTGGCTGAACATGAAGATGAAGGTGGTGGATTTATTCAAGTTTGATGGTCTACATTTTTTATTTACCAGTAAGTATGTAAATGAGAAATGCAGTTGAACAATCCCATTTTATTTCCAAAATCTCTTTTGGGTAATTTTATTTCATTTTATTGATATTACTACAATTCAGTGACCATAGCATTATTGGTAAACCTCAGTGTGAATGCAAGCATGTTTCTATGACGGCATTATTCATCTGCACCCCATTAGCAGCAGTCACACAGGACTGGGATCCCTGCATGACACTAACACTGAAGAAGATGGTGCAGAGGCAATCTGGAGACACAAGAGTTTAAGAGCTCCTTGTGTTAGACAGTTTGGAGCAAGGTTGCCAAGGTCTGCTCTGTGAGCAATAACCTCGGGCTCCGCATGGAAGCAGCTAAATTACTTCCAGACCCAAGCCAGTCCTGTAAGTATCACGGACACTTCTGTGCAACACTCCTTCAGTAGGTGTTGTGGACTGAACCCAAACCACCTGTGCATAACCAGCATAGAAGACTATGCATCTATGGCATAGTTAGTGCGAGATCAAGACAAATCCACCATGGGTAATGAGCAGTTTCTGAGTATTAGAAAGAAGCTTAAAGAACTTTAGGTATACAAAGTTCAAACACCTGAAATTTAAGAGATGACAGAATTAAGATTTCTGTAGAAAAATTCAGTCACCCTAATTTGTGCACAAACTTAACTCCATCAAAATCAATTTCAAGAAACGGTATTTTGGAGCATTGGAGTACGACCTCATACAAAGCAAGTGCTGGAAAATACTGTCTGAAAAGCACTTTCTCAGTGTGTGGTCCTAGGAATTTTTGAGTGCAAGCCTCCTGTGAAGACAGGATATTTCATTTCCTGTATGGCTTTCTATGATGTTCATCAATACACTGAGCCTTTCACAGGTCTGAATACATTTTCTGCATAGCACACCAATGAGGTAAAGAAATGATTCTGCTCTGTTGGAGCTTCCACTAGCTCTGGGCGACACTCGACAATCTGAGTTTTGAGAATAACTTTTGATACAATAGCACTTCAAGTATCTGCAGAAGAGCTGCAACCGAATTTAGGCTCAACTCTGTGCAGAGAGAAAACAAGAGAGACATGAACAGGGAGCATAATGATACTTTCTTACAAATTGAATTGAAATTACTTGCCTAGCAAGTACATTACATACTAATACCATAGCAGTGGTTTAGTCAAAATCTCTCTTTCATCCATGTCAGGAACCTAAAATGAGTAACGCCACCATTCTTTCCGCCCCCTGAGCTTTGAGGACTGGCAGCCTTATCTCCAGTGTCTGGAAGACCTGGGTTTACAAACATTATGTTCCCTTTTTTTTTTTTTTTTTTTTTTTTTAAGCTGGTACACTTGTTTTGTTTAAAAAAAGGGAGGGGAAAAGTGTTAAGTCATATCATGTCGAAGTGCAATGAAACTGCTAGATTCATCACAGTTTTTTGCCATTTAACAAAATAAATACTTCTCTTATTAACTATTTACACACCCTAAAGCAAAACAACAAACCAATCTACAAACCATTTCTGGTTTATAATAGAAGTCACATTGTCAGAAATTGGTTCACCAGACATGATTTAAAAAGTTCAGGCTATCATTGCAAAAATACTTTGAGTTTGAAGAAGCAAGAGTTTTTTCAGATGGACAATAATTTGAGTTCATACATCCAGAGGCACTTCACAGAATCACAGAATTGCCTAAATTGGAAAAGACCTTTAAGATTATCGAGTCGAATCATTAACCCAACACTGAGAAGTCCCTGACTAATCCAACTCCCTAAGCACTATGTCTGTATCACTCAAATACCTCCAGGGATGGGGACTCCACTCCTGGGTAACCCGTTCCAGTGCCTGAGAACCCTTTCAGTAAATAAATTCTTCCTAATATCCAATCTAAACTTCTCTTGGCACAACTTGAGGCCATTTCCTCTCATCCTATCACTTGTTACTTGGTTGAATAGACCAACTGACTTTGCAGATCAAAGAGTTTTTATATCCCTGAGCTACTTCCCATGTTCCACAAACCACCACCCATCAACCATTCACACATAGCTTTGTCATCCTCTGACCTGTTTTCCATTTTTGGGACAACTCCTCTTCATCCCTGTTTCTTCAACAGCAGCACTGATAAAATGTCAACTAACTCCAAAACTTCCTCATCCCCCTACCAAACTCTTAGGGAACAAAGAGCATCCTGTGGGTCCTCACACCAAACTCCGGCAAGGGAAGATTATTAGATGACGAGAGACATCAGATCTCTGATCTACTCCAGGCCACTGTGCCTCCAGGCTGCTGCTCCTACAGTCTCCCAGTTGCCCTGGAAGGGCATCCTTAGCTCCAAGCATCTTTTCAATAAACATCTCAAGGGGCCAGTATCCTTAGGTCAGGGAGAATGCTGCAAGCAGCAGCTGCTAGCCGTTTGATCATCATCACCATCCAGAACATCTTCTGCTTGTAAAATTAAAAGCTGTCAAACAAAACGGGGTAAATTGTTTATTTGTGTCCACATAAAAATTAACTATGAAGTGGGTGTATGTTTTCTTCAGTGGAGTCCTTGCTCTTCATAAAATGATTACTACACTCTCTAGGGCTGTTAATTTTGTTTCATAGTTGTAACTGAGAATTAATTTTCACTAATCTCATTCTTTCTGATTGCTCAAGGCAGAAGGGTAATCTTTCACTTTTCATAAAGGACAAATAATGGAAAAGTTAAAAATTAAATAAAATATCTGAGTTGCTTTACTGGCAAAGAAAAAGTGGAACTGAAATATATTCATTTTGATTCACTGCTGGATCCAAATAAATTTATGTGAGCACAAAGCACAAAAGCGACAGAAAAGCCTGAAAACCAGTAAAACCACATTTTGTGGTCAAACAGCAGAAAAAATAAATGTAAACAGTAGTTATCAATTAAATAAGGACAGCTGCTTGCTACTGTGCAAAAAAAAATCTCAAAGAGCTTTACAAAATCAACACTGTAGTACTATAGCTGATTTAAACCTGTAAAAAATTATTTCATAACCATTGCATAATAAATGTTATTAAATTGCTTTATATCTTCCTGAGAAAGTCTTGAGACACCAAAATACCACTCTGTGTGAACCTCCGAGAGCTCCATTTTTGTGCATCAGCTTGTGAGAGAGCTTCTAAATTGCTGACGTCAATAAGCTGCCTAAAATGCATCCAATTCATGTGACTTTACAAAAAGAAATAAAACATTAAGTGGTGAGAGAAAGAATCAACATTGCTGGTACAAGCATTAAAAAAATAAAGTCTATTCTTTCCCGCCTTCCTTAATCTCATTTCAAGTTGAACATATAGAAAGGCTCAGAGCCAGAATACTTATCCAAACTACATAAATCTCCAGACAAACTCTCCAGACTATATGGCCTTGTCCCCACAAAACCTTCCAACTCTTCCTAATGCTGCTTTTCAGCAGCAAAGGCTAGCAGAGAGCTATCTTTTCCCAACAAATCTTCAAACAATCTTTTCCTACCACATCTTCCCTTACAAGAATTACTCTCCTTCTGTGCAGTGTGTTTATTAAACGAAACAGGAATGGAAACAGCCTCCAAACCTGCAATGAACCCTACAGCAACACGGCATCCCACACCACTGCTGCGGCTGCCTCTGAGCAACACCCAATTAATTCCCTTATTCCCCTCCTGAATTCCTGAGCAGGGTCAGAGGGAGGGAACAGCATTTACCACCATGTAACCTAGTTCAGGCAGCTGGTCCAGCCTGCAATGTAAACATGGTAACACCTTGGGAAGGTCACTCAGGAATGGCAGCATTAGCAAAGCAATTAATTTTGGGTTGACCACATGCATACTGCCTTCTTGCTTTACTTTCCTCCCTTCCTTCTTCCACCTTCTGCAAGGAAGTACAAGGAGGAGTTTTCACTCATTCTCTGAATAGAAATTTTCAGAAGGTAAGAGATGGGATTTTATTGAACATGAAGAATGTCTTCTTTTTTTGGGATGATTTCCAGCATATTTTATTTATCCGTTGCCAAAAGAAACACTTTATAGTTTTCTCATTAGTCAAAGGGATTTAAGAACATGCTTGAAGGAAATGATCCAACTAACAAAACAAGCAAAAGCTTTCCATGCACTTCACATGCTCCATGAAAAGTGGCTGCTTCATGGAAACAGCACCTGTAGAGCTAACTGTTCAACTTGAAGTGTGTTTACCATCTCCTTAAAAATCCTTATTCATAAATGTGTGCAGAAAAGCTGCAGATCCTCTACATCCTTCCATCTGCTGACCACTAAAATGTGAAATTCAAGGAAAAGGGAAAAAAAACCCCCACATTTAAATTCATGAGATTCAACAGTCACCTTTCACAGCTTTGAAGGTCAAATTACATGACATTTCATGAAGCTGGGAAGTAAAATGTAAAACAGAGACATAGTGAGGTATTGGAGTCCCAGGTGGATTTCCAAGGTCACACCAAGCTTGCCGGCACTCAGAGCCCTTGACAACTACAAAGCAGAAATCAGATATTGCCGCATTTATTCCTCTGTCTTCTTTCATCGCCTTTTTTCTTAAATCTAAGCTGCCAGCTTTAACAAGCCTTCTGTATACAGCACATACCATACACAGCCCTAATCTAATTTACATGAAGTATATAGAATTTACAGAACACAGAACTGAAAGGTTAGCCATATTTCATACTCCGTGTGACAGGCTCGCATGGTGCTTTTCTCTTGAACCTTTTCTACTGCGTGTTTCCTTGCACAGCCAGTCACAAATACTCTGGACAGTTAAGACCAATGTAAGGAATTGTGCCTTATTATATATATAAAATCCTATATAATGATGCAGGATAATATTTTCCTTTCAGTTTTCCAAATCCACTTACATTAGCACCTACAATTATGATTAAGCCTATAAATTTCAGAGAGCTAGAAGATTAGGAAATCTCCAAACACAGATAAAATGCATTGTTGCAGTGTAAATTACTTCTCCCAAGTAATTTCTACAATCCATCAGTGTTGTTGTTTTTTTGGGTTTTTTTTTTCCTCCCTGAATCTTGCAGTAACACATATTTGGTTTGGGTATGGTTTTGTATACAATTTTTTATATAAATATACATGATATATGCAGATGTGTATCTGCAGATAAACATATCTAACTATATGTATTTGCATTTACTCATCCCTCTCTCAAAATTCAAGTCTTACAGTATCATAAAACAGCCATGATCACTTCATGAAAAATGTTTTAATGTGTGTATAAATGATTTTTAAAAAGGATTGCTGTTTACTTGTACAAGATCTTTTAAATCATGCTTTGAAAGCCTGGACCTTCACAGAATTTCAGAACTCTATTTTTATGACAAAACACCTGTTACAAACAACAGATGATGTTGCCTTCTTTAAGGTCCAAGATAATTACATATGTGGAGAGAAGAGTTTATTTTTCACACTACTTTCATCACTAATTCCTGCTAGTTTAATTTCAGTGGCTGCAGAGGGAAATCTCAAAACTCAAGAAAATTTGATTTCTAAACCTAGTCTTTCCCCATCAATCTAGAAATATTTTCCTCTATTTTAATTCCCACTTCAATATATCTAAGTTAAATTTTAAATCACTGTTTATGACAACTTAATAGTACTTACTGAAAGAACAGTTTTTGCTGCTTTAATTCTCAGAGTTTCAATGCAAGACAACTTTATAGCCTAAATTTTGAAGAGCAAAAAGCCAAAGTCACAACTAATGTTGTCACTTTCAGAGGAATTGAAGTTTCTGAAGCTAAATGAAGCAATATGAAAACATGTGAGCAATACCTGTGATTTCTTACTTTAAGAAATGCACTTCTGTAAACAGGAAGAACACAGTTTGCAATTATCTCATAAGAAGCAGAAGGAATTATATGGAAAATTGAAGAGCAGGAAAATCAAAGAACAAAAGAAATACTGGAAATCTGAGTATTTCCACTGGTCATAGGTAAATGCATACAGAGAGAGGAGAGACTCCATAGAAGATTATATCAATTTAGGAACATGTTTGATTCTACTGGCTAAAGTAAACATCTGATTAATGGATTAATCATTATGGAAACAGCAGTGAGCAGAAAACTGAAGTAATGCACATCATCTCCCTGTTCCTGA
The DNA here is from genome assembly GCA_907165065.1 of Caprimulgus europaeus. Next base: position 70,607,296 of record OU015525.1, read on the forward strand.
TTTCTTCTTAGTGACTTAGAACAGCTACATAAAAAGCCATAAAGGCAATGTCAAAAGTGTGAACAATATGAGTCTACTGCTTCCTAATAAGTTAAAGTTCCTTCTTGTTAAGTTTTATTTTCAAGAGAGAGAATTATAGTAGCAGAACTATACAGACAACCTAATTTACCTAAATTATGGCAGTCTCTGTTAGTATAGCAGGAAACAGATTTCCTGCTGAAGAGGGACAGGCCTTTCCTTTGGACAATTTCCAGGAGTTATTAGCTTACGGCCACTTCTCTCCCCCAGCCTTCACACATATCACGGAAGCAGGCTCCTCCATACAATATCACAGCCATGATCCTAAATTACCTTCTTCCTTGCATAAGACAGAAGCTTCATTGATTAGGGACACAAATTACATACAACACCAGAAGAGGCAATCATTACAAGAAACCTCACCAAAGTACATGCAAATAAATTTCTCTGGCAGCACTGACAAAAAGAGCACTGTCACACCTCCATAGGCCTGGTAAGGATGCTCTTTTACTTGTTGGTTTTACCAATGAACGGGACAATTCAGTTAATTAAGGTTGATTTTCACTTAAGTATTCCATGCAATTGAGGCTGTTGTTAATCTCCCAACATGAGATTTCAAGTGATGGTTGCTTGTTGCAGCCTACATGACTTACTAGTGCTCGATGCTGGAAAGCAGGATTACATGTGTGCGACCTGCTCAGTGGAAGGAGGCGGCCTGGTGTGACATGAATACAGCACTACTAAAACAATATTCATTTAAAGGCAATTTAGTCTGGGGCCTTTGTTTTTAAGTACAACACAACAGAAAATTCTGAAGTGCACAGTCTGTTGCCATGACTGTAAGTCACCTTTTGCTTATGGAAAAAATAAAAAAAGATTAGCACTAGAGTAAGAGCTTTCATTTGAGACCTAAAATACAGTCGTTCTAACACAGAGAATGCCAGTCATCCACATAACCTTAGAGAAATAGTCCACAGCTCACCAGCCAGTACAGTGCTAGTTACACCATGCTCTGAAAAAAACCAACCCACAAAAGCATGCTGCAAAAAAGGCAAGAGCTGACAGACTCTCCACTGTATTGGCAATCCCCATGAGACAACAAAACCTCTGTTTCTTAGGAGGCAAACCGAGTGCAGGTGGAACCTGTCTGAAGCACCGGGATGGGTTAAGGGTGGTTATCAGGATGGGGAGAAGGGAATTACATTTCCCAGCCAACATGTGTAATGCATTAGATCACTTCATTCTCCTTACATTTTGCATCTCAAACACCTGAGTCAAACTGGATTCAAAGAAAGGGTGTCAACTTTCCTTTATCTTCAGTCACGAGATTCCATTTAAACACCATTGCTCCTGAATAAAATATATAGAAAAGAGTTAAATGGAAAGCAAATAATCACTCACTGTAATCTGTGTCTCATAACACACACTAATAACTTTTGGACTGTTACACTGTAGTCCGAAACAGGAAAGAAATCCTGTAACAACCTTAATCCTGCTTCACATACAAGTACTTAGAAAAATGTATATGAATGGCTGCGGATATCCACCCCACCCTTTCTCTGATGCACTCTAATACAAATATTATGCCTATTATGCATTGTGCCATTATTTTGAAAGCATTTACAGGTTCTTTGGCATGCTCTAGAGGAATCCCATGCTTAATTCCCAGCACTTGTCTCTTTAGGTATCAGCCAGCTTTAGGTACCTAAGTGATTATCTGGCTAGTCTCCTAAAGTAAATGAATAAAAACTGGGCTTTGCTCTGCAGGATTCTCTTGAGAAGCCTGTCTCCACCAATTACCCGGTAGCCCTAAAGAAATTAGCTTCTTAATTTAGCTAAGTTAGGTGTGTTATGTTGAATAGCGTGAATACTACATCTCTCCTCCTTTTTTTCCAAAAAAGGCAAGAAAAACATTAATTTAGATATTCTCCCATCTTCCCTTTCTCTATCCAGTCACTAACAGAACCACTGCCATATGAGAAATAAATCCAGAAACACAGTGATAAGCACATACACCCATAGTATGAGCACTTTCCTACGGCAGCAGCCTACTAGCGTAGTCAAACAGTCACAGTTTGTTGCTGCCCTGTGCTAAAAAAGCCAGGTTGGTTCAGACTGTTGCAGCAAAATGAAGAGGCAAGGCTAAAAGTGTGGTAGTTATTACTGGAAAAGTGTTCAAGCGGTAGCAACCACCTGCTGCTCCTCTCCATCTCTCTTGGAGCAGCAGCAAATAGACCTCTCCCAGTCACTTCCAGCTCTCTCCAACTTGGTCCTCCCCAGCAGAAAGGGCCCTGATGCTTCTGCCCTCAAGCAGCATAAGGCAATTCCAATCACAATGGGAAGAAGCCTCATGTCTTCTCCATTCATGTTCAAGAGAACACCTTGAATATATAATTTTGCCCATAAACTTAAAACAAAAAAAAAAGTAAATAGAATAGCACAAAATTTTAGTGGGGGTCATACTGAAACAGCTGGAGTCAAAACTGCCTTGTGTAAGATCAACCCACAGGCCAGTAACAGCAAGAAAACGAAGTTGTTTCAGTCCATTCACTGAAGCAAGAATTTCACTCGCACTCTAAAAAAGCCAATGCCATCACTGGAAGATGACAGCCCCCTCCTGCTCAGGGAGTTGCTTACCCTTGTGCTGCTGCACCTGTTTTCACATGCCCATGAAAAACTGGATCAAGAACTAAAGAAGACCAAATGATCCATCAAAAATAGGTAACCAGTGAATTCAACCAAGACCAGCTCCACATTGCAGACCAATGGAGTGGATGATGTGGGATATGGAAACAAACAGCAACAGTGCAGGAGGACTGAGAGGGATGTTGTTCCAGGTTTTTTTGGAACAGGAAGGTAATGCTTCCCCTAAATACTCCTAGCTAGAGTAGAGGCAGCAGAAACTTTCACTGACAGACATGTAAAGTTTGTTACAGTGGGAATACTGTTTTGCAAAAGTAAAGCTGTCTTTATAATTTTGATTTGCTGGATCTTTTCTGCTGGTAGTAATAGTGGTGTAAAGATGTCAATCATCAAGGAGAAGAAAGTAGAAATTGAAATTTTATTTTCTTTGACTGAAAGACCTCTGAATTTCATCTGACTGGAAAAATAAGATGAAAAATAAATCATTTCCAAAAATACAGCATGCAATGTTCTTCATTACCAGCAAGAAGAACATAGATTTAAAATTCTTTCAAGTTATTAGAGCATATAAAAAAAGCCCTCAAACACAATGTGGTTTTTGTCGAGAACACAAAAGTTGGAGGAAGAGTAGAAATGCCAAAAAAATTCACTATATTTAGAGAAACCAAGTCCTATGTACTCTATATGAAGTATATAGTAAGATAACTACTGGCATTTCATGATGTATAGTAACATGTTTGTGGTTCTTACAGGATAACCCAGTAATTAGGATTTTTTAATATTAAGATTTTTTTAAACTTATGAATAAACACAAAAGAACATTACTGAAAAATGAGAACTCCAGCTAACATAGCCCTGCATTACCCTGATTATTTTTAATGAACTTTTCCAAAGATTTCATTTACATAAAAAACCTCTTGTGTTTCAAGGGAATGATCATGGTGCCTTTGAAATGAAAAATGGCCAGTAAGTGTCAATACAATCAAGATAGATCTTTTAGTATTGTAAGGAAAACAAAGCTTATTTTTTTCAATATTAACATAATTTTCAGGATGACTGTGTTTTCTTTGCTAGAACATTACAACATGATGGGCAAATAACTATGACAGTTACTCCTATGCTTTTTATTATTATTAAGAGTCTTGACCCAATTTGTGTGTTTCACACATGTAGGGAGTTAATGCCTATTCATGTCAGTAGGACAAACAAAAGTGCAATCAATCCCATCAGGTCTTAACCTAGTTCAAAATAAAACTTTGCAAATTCCTGCTGGTAAGAACCATCTTGGTTTACAACATCTAAGGACAGAACTGTGCCCACTGTGTCATGATGCACATACATCATGCCTGTAAGCAGCAGCTGTTCGAAGGGATATTTGCAATCAAGAGGAACAGTATTTCTCGTACCACCACCTGACAAGGAGCAGTTCCTGTAACTCCACAGCAATTTGTTTTAACTACAACCTTAGGTCTGGAGGCCAATTCTGGGCCCCACAGTTCAAGAAGGACAGGGAGCTGCTTGAGAGAGTCCAGCACAGTGCCACCAAGATGATTAAGGGAGTGGAGCATCTCCCTTATGAGGAAAGGCTGAGGGAGCTGGGTCTTTTTAGCTTGGAGGAGACTGAGGGGTGACCTCATTGATGTTTATAAATATATGAAGGATGGGTGTCAGGTGGATGGAGCCAGGCTCTTCTCAGTGGTCTCCAATGATAGGACAAGGGGCAATGGGTAAGCTGGAACACAGGAGGTTCCACTTAAACTTGAGAAGGAACTTCTTTACTGTGAGACTAACAGAGCACTGGAACAGGCTGCCCAGGGAGGTTGTGGAGTCTCCTTCTCTGGAGACATTCAAGACCCACCTGGACACCTTCCTGTGTGAACTCATCTAGGTGTTCCTGCTCCGGCAGGGGGACTGGACTAGGTGATCTTTTGAGGTCCCTTCCAATCCCTAGCATTCTGTGATTCTGTGATATCATTAGCTGAGAGTTTCTTCCAAGCTTCTCAGTCTTTTGACTGAAGAATTAAACTTAAAAATATTATACCTCTTATGTGCAGAAATCAGTCTGAAAATACAAGGAATCCAGTACTTTTTATTTCTACTAACTATATGTTATTTAAGCTTGTCTTACAGTTTCAGAGCACTGGTGTTCACCATGCTTTTCCTCAGTTTTGCAGGCAAAAAAACGCTGCTGAGAATGCCCCCTGAATCAACGTATTCCTGAACATCTGGGCAATGCACTGATATATAGATAAGAAAGTTAAAAAATAATTTTATTTATAGAATTCAAGCTGTAAACTGAATTATTCCAGTAAATGCAAAATAACATGACCTGGGAGTGAATTAAAAACCAGCAACCTAGCTATAAAGACTTTTCCCAGGAAGTCACTTTCACCCTAATTCATACATATGTTTAATTCAAAGCCCAACATCTTCATTGTCATGCCCCTCCATAGACTTGGGGAAAAAAAGCACTTTTAGGCACCCTGCCAGAGACAATGCACTGATTACAGTGCTGAAGCTGTGTGCAAGTATGGATCATTCCACCAGGATCCACTCACTTGGTGCCTGGCTCTTCACTATGCCACGCACAAAGGACAGAGCAGCCATAACACTCTTCTGATTCCCTGGCAATTACAAGTGCAGTGTGGGGAAAAACCCATAAATCAAGGTCAGAACATGTGTTGCTGTAGTCACACTGACCACATACCAAGAAATTAGAGATTCTTGAGAGTAAACATTAGTTCTTCAGGTATCTTGATGTACAGTTCAGTACCCTTATAGTATAACAGGAATAAGAAGCTTCAGTCTCTCAAGTTAACCCTGTTTTCTTGACTCAAATATATCACTTTTTTATTTTCTTTGTACTTTGTCTTGTATGAAGCAAGCAGATGATGACAACTGCCATTAGTGAAATATTTTAGGATGGGGAAAAAAAAACCCAAAACAAACCCACAGCCAAACAGCAGTCTGAATACTCTGGTTGTAACAAAGCAATATATTCAGATACACATCTGGAAGAAGTATGTAAAAGCTCCAGCTACAAGTTAGTTGACATGAAGTTCTAAAACTGCTTGAAGATAAGGCTGCTTAAGATCATGTCATCACTATGTTCAAATGAAATATAATAAAAAGAGTACAGGCCATGACTTCTTGAAATTTATAGAATCATAGAATGGTTTGGGTTGGAAGGGACCTAAAAGATCATCTAGTTCCAACCCCCCTGCCATGGCAAGGACAACATCTACTGCACCAGGCCACTCAAAGTCTCATCCAACCTGGCCTTAAACACTTCCAGGGATGGGGCATCCACAACTTCCTTGGGCAACCTGTTCCTGTGTCTGACCACCCTCGCAGTGAAGAATTTCTTCCTAATATCTAATCTAAACCTACCCTCTTCCAGCTTAAAGACATTACTCCTCATCCTATCACTACCTGTCCTTATAAAAAGTCCCTCCCCAGCTATCTTGCAGGCCCCTTCAGGTACTGGAAGGCCACTATAAGGTTTCCCTGGAGCCTTCTCTTCTCCAGGCTGAACAGCCCCAACACTCTCAGCCTGTCCTCATAGGAGAGGTGCTCCAGCCCTCAGATCATCCTTGTGGCCTCCCCTGGACTCGTTCCAACTGGTCCATGTCTCACTTGTGTTGGGAGCTCCAGAACTGGACACAGTACTCCAGGTGGGGCGTTACGAGATAGGAATACAGGGGGAGAATCACCTCTTTTGACCTGCTGGCCACGCTTCTCTTGATGCAGCCCAGGATACAGTTGGCCTCTGGGCTGCAAGTGCACATTGCCGGCTCATGTTGAGCTTCTCATCCACCACCACCCCCAAGTCCTTATCTTCAGAGCTGGCCTCAAGCCACTCATCACCCAGCCTGTATTTATGTTTGGGATTGCCCTGACCCAGATGCAGGACCTTGCACTTGGCTTTGTTGAACTCCATGAGGTTAGCACAGGCCCACCTCTCAACACACACAAAATTAAAAAAATAAAATAAAACAAAACTAGAAAGGGTTTTCTTGGCACAAAGTGGGAAATTCTCTGAAAGAGGACTGTGAGTACCTGCAGTACTTTCTTAAAGTTTCAGGCATAGGTAGTTTTCTTTATCTATCAGACAGCACTTTCAGGGCCTTTAATAGCTCTGGACCAAAGACAATTTAATGAGAGGACTGAATCTGGAATGCCTATGAGAAAGAGCTTAGGAGGGCTTATGTATTTTACATGCAATTAATAATTGGTGATTTGGCACCAACTCTGCAGGCTTATAAGATCTTTTCCAATAACACTGTTGAGCTCCAAGCCTTGTGCATGCTGCTGCTGAGCTGCCCCTGTCCATGGTACTTGGCCAATCACCCCCAAGCTGACCTGGGCCACCACATGCACCAAATTTGGCTCTAGGTGGCACATCCAACCACACAGCTGTTACATCAGGTTTGGAATATAGTTCTGTTGGCCCAAAGCTAGCTCTGCTATCATGGATTAGTGAATAGGATTCTGGCTTGCTTTTCTGATTTTGGAAATCTCAAGTCTTTCTTCTCAAGCCTTTGTTCAGCTGAAGCAAGGAGACTAAAACCCCTTGAAATTACAATTTTGCCATCTATGAATGCCAATCATGGAAAGCAACTAAGTCCATCTTTTGAAAATATAGGGATCTTAGGTGTCATTCAGTTCCAGTGGAACCAGGATAGAACATGAGCCTTTTTCCGACTCAGTCCTGTGGGACAGGCAGACTCCCATCCTGACCAGCCTGGCAGTTCCAAGCATGCCAGGATAGCTGCATGCAGTCATAAGAGATCCAGTTCTCTGAGTTCACAACTGGTCCAAATGTCCTTCCCAACTTGTTTTTTTAGAATCTGTATGACTAGAAGGTATGTATTACACAGCAGTAAGCATGTCAAATCACCAGGATTCCCAAAGCCTGAAAATATGAAGTCTAGATGTTTATGCTCTCTGACTCTTGAGTTCACGAGCAGGTTGACAGGGAGTTTTCTGTCTCCTTCCTCATCTCACCCCCCTCCACGTACACACCAAATGCAATGAAAGTCACTAAAGGACAAATACTGTTCATAAAGCTAACTATAAACCAGCTTGTTCAACCTTGTCAAAGAGAGACAGACTAGACCCATTGTTTGAGGGAAATGACCACGGACAGTCACACTGAGACTCTATCACCAGTTACTTTCTTGTCATAACTGAGAAAGCATACAGATCTGAAGTAGTTTCTGCTGAATTCTTTCTACTGTTGCTGAGGAACTAGTCCAGGTCAAAATGAACTAAATTACATCAAATACTCAGGTCCTTCCTATGTTAAACTGTAACTACAGACACACACTCATGACCTCACACAGAAAACAGAGAAACAAAAGGTAACAGCAGATATGAAGCAAACTGCTAATCAGGGAGCAAATGCAGTTCAATTGCAAAGGCATGTTGTGTTCTCTCTTGCTCAAGGAATTTAGCTAACTACCTGAGACAAGGTAACTGCAATTAGGTGAGACAAATCCTGCCCTGTAATCCAGCCAAAAGAAATTACTCCAAATTATACTTACTACATATTTAACTGTCCTTACATACTCCAAAGACTGATATAAAGGTAAGAGTCCAACAGACATTTCTGATAAACATTTACTTCTCAGTCAGATCTTGCTCTGCTAATTCATGATGATGATGATGTTACACAAGAACTCAACATTAGAACACTTCTTTAAATTCAAAAGATTTTTAGGTCAGTTCTTTGTATGTAAAAACTAAACAAGGTTTAGTAGTCACCCCATCAACTCGCATTACTACAGCTGAAGACCTGAATAAAGCAAAAAGAGCAATTTTATACTTCTAGCCAATAAAGCACTAGTTTCCCATGTACTTTCAGTATTTAAAGTGAGCCAGTAGCCTCATGAAACTAAAACTGAAGGCTCTTTACATATGGGCCAGATATTGTTGCTTTTTACTAAAATTGCCTGATAGTTCCTATAAAAATATTTCCAGGTTTAGTTGGCCATAATTTCCTAAAAATTTTGAGTTTGAACTGAAACTTTCTCTCTGTGGTGTTTGAAACACAATACTTTCTTTTTTCATGGAAAATTTATAACACTTATTATATTCAGGGTGGGTTTGTGTAAGACAGAAGGAAGATAACATCTCACTGAAATTAAGAATACTGTTCAAAAAATGTTTTTGGAAATTGGAAAAATTTTTGATTTTGAGCTCTTTGGAAAACTTAGGAAAATTATAATCTCGTGTCAGTGAAAAAGTTCATACAGACCACACTAAAATGTGTCCGAACTTTGTGTAATTATAAGGTTTTGGAATAACTGTTGTTTGACACTTAAAACAGTCTTTACTGAACATATGTAATCAGCTAAAACTTTTGAATAATCTATCACTGGAGCTCACAAGCTCACAGCTGTTGCTCACCAAGGAAGGACATGCAACTCAAAATAAGAACAGATAGCTTGTCAAGGTATTTGGTTTTGGTTGGGTTTTCTGTTTGTCTTCTTTTGTTTTGTTTTGTTTTTTAAGGAACTGCCTCATTACTCAGATGGTGGGGAGGAGAATTCTGATCTAAATGCCAAAGGAAACAAAATTTAAAACCAGAGGAGTTCAAAGAAATGAAAGAGTTAAGGGATGAACTCTTACAGAAAGCCTGATGAGCATCTGAGAGTTATGAAAAGAGATGAAGTGACTGGGAAAAATGAAGGAAATAATGGGAAAGACTAAAAGCTATTTGGCTGGAGGGAACACAGGGATTAGGACTAATGTGAGCAATGTTGAGGAAAGAAATGGACAAGAGATAAGAGACCAAAGTTGTGACTACATACTTGAGAGCAGTACTGCAAAGCTCTTCCTTATTAGTTTGTCTCAGGCCATACTCAGGGTTTTGCTGACACAGGGATTTGTGTCCCACCACAGAGAACTGGACTGGGTAATTCAACAGTTCCCCTCCCCCCAACCCCTCCCCAAAAAATGCAAAACAGCACCCCACCCAAAACATCCATCTTTTCATCCTAATTTTTCAGATGAACACATTCCTCTGTCAAGTTCATTACACCATCACACAAACACAGCTGTGGTGCCACAAGCCAGGACAGACAGTGCAGACATGGGAAGAGGTGATAGGGGAAAAAAAAAAAAAAAATTGTTTAAGCCAGGTTAAACTGGTGAAGAAATTAATGTAAATGAATTGATGAATACTGATGAATGGATTGATGATGTAAATGACCCAATAAACTGATGAAGGTGAAAGGAAGTTGATGTGTGAAGGGGAAAATGTATAGACAGATCACTTAAAAAAAACCAGGACAGCCTTGGCAAGAGTGTAAATTAGAGAAGAAGTCTTAAGAGTAAAAATAAAAAAGGCATAAAGAGAAAGTACCGTAGCAAGTTTGGAAAACCAGACCAAGAACAAGCCCAAAAACAGCACTTAGGCTTACTGAATCTTTCTGAATTCAGAATATCTCTGTTCTCAAGTGCCTGACTTCCTTATCTGCAACACAAAGATAATGCTGCCCTTTCAGCTCTCGGATAACATTTAGTGACAAACCACAGAAAAATCCATGAGGAAAACAAACATTTTATAACAAGAGTTTGCATAGCACAAAATAAATCCCAAAGTCTTGGGAATTACTGATGAAAAGACAAGCTATTTAAAAAGTGTTCATTAAGTGCACAGGTGTGATGGTGCTCAAACTGAAGCACAGCAGCTGTGGAAAAAGCCATACCACTGTGCAATCAAAGACTGCATCAGCTTCCACACAGAGGCCATGCATGCCTGCTAAGTAAGATCATACAGGCATTTCTTAATTTTCAAGAGTTTTATTAATCAACCTTAACAGTATTCTTAGTGTATTTGTCTATAATCATCTTAGAGAACATAAGAAACTTTTATTAAAAGCACATATAAAAGAAAATTCTCAGCAACCAATATATCTAGTTAATAAATACTACAAACAATGTTTCCATCACAGATATTAACCTAAATACTAAATGCAAGTTTATGGTGACCCACTACTGAATTTTGAGAAGTTGGAAACCATACCCCAATGTTGCTGCACTAGAAGTAAAATTTTGGCCCAGTGCAGTGCCTGGGTGAGGAAACAGCGTTTGCTCCCCGAGACCGCTCTCTGCACGCAGGGGCAGGTTACCGAGATGCAGAGTACCCAGGGTGAAAGTCTGCAGACAGGGACCAGTGTTACTCCAGATACCTGAAATTCATCAGGAGTAAGTGCTGTGCAAAGCCAGTTTGGGGTGTAACTAGAAGTGACAGAACTCTTTTTGAAGCAGGGATTTGGAGTACAAAATTAGGAAGCCAGGACATCAGAGGACAGGGATGGAGGAAGTTGAGATCCTTGTCTAGGCAGGTGATAACATAGTAAGAGGGAGGTTAATTAGGAGGAAACAGAATATTGCTGAATATTGGCAGAAGCCTTAAAGACTCCACCTGTCATTTAAATAAACCCCCTTAAAACATACTGTAGATACACTAAATCCTGAGTACCACTTCATTGATTAAAGTGAGTTCTCTGCAACAGCAGGACCATCTGGGGGCACTCTTCCTGGCAAAGAGCAGTATATTTAAAGTTTCTCTATTTCAGGGAACTGTGAAATGTCAAAAGAAAAAAATAGTAAACTCTAGAAGAAAGTCTGTCCATCCCAGTCATTCATTAAAGGTGACCCTTAGGATCTGCCCTTAAACAGTAATGTTTCCTGCAGCACCTTAATGCTCCTTGGCTTCCTGGCCGCAGGGAGACCTTTTTTCATGGAGACCCTCTCAGCAGCTCATATGCTATTTTCCTTCCTTTAATGTATCCTTTGGGCCTGATATGATATGGAGCCACTCAGGGTGCAAACTTTGAGTATACTCCTGTATATTCTCTTTCAGGCAGAAATTTTTAGATTACTGAGCAAGTTCAGCATCAATACATTGCCCCACTCCTCTAACTTACACACTGCTTTTTGGAAACACCAATCTGTGGAACTGAAAGGTTCCTGCCTCGGTCTTAAGCCTACAGGCCTACAATCCTTTCCATCCTTTTTCATTCACAGAATCACAGAATGTCAGGGATTGGAAGGGACCTTGAAAGATCACCTAGTCCAATCCCCCTGCCGGAGCAGGAACAACCTAGATGAGTTCACACAGGAAGGCGTCCAGGCGGGTCTTGAATGTCTCCAGAGAAGGAGACTCCACAACCTCCCTGGGCAGCCTGTTCCAGTGCTCTGTTACTCTCACTGTAAAGAAGCAACCATTCAACCTGTGTAAACACACACCTACTAGCTACTTCTGCTTTCCCAAGGGGCACGTGCTACTCTGTGTTCTTCAGGCCTACGCAGAAGAACAGGCAAGCAGAAACCCTCCACAGCAGCAAATAGAAATGTTAATATTCCCATATGCTCACTAAGATTATCCCTCGCAGTCATCAGCCTATGAATATTGTGCAGTTTCTTAGACACATATGTATGAACACAGCACTTACAATAGGTTAATAATTAATACTGTGCTAATGCATGCAAGTCCTACGGCTTAGCTTTTAAATTCTTGAATCGACTATGGGGTTCTGTTAACATTTTGATGCAGTACCAATCAGAGGCTTAAAGCAGGTCACTGCCTCGTGGTAATTAAAATAAATATTAAGAGTTTACAGCCCACTGTTCCCATTTTCTGATTGTACCTATGAGAACATGATTGATAGAAATGCAAACACATGCACATTTGCAAAAAATCCAGACAGACAAGGCTAAAATGTAATAAATCAAACATATCTGGATATGGAAATTAACTTGGAAGACATTTGAAGAATCTCATTTTTGGCACATCCTTATGACACACAATAATCATTTTCATAGTCAGCACTTTCGAATTATCCTACACTTTTGACCCTATCTCCTCCCTCCTCTACAGTCCTTAATTTTTTGCTGCTTCTGTAGCAGGATAGTGCACTCTGTGTTGCAGCCTAGCAATCACCATCACAAATAGTTGTGGAAGTATCTAATCTTGAAATGGGAATAATCAAACACTATTTCCCAGCCATATTTTACCATGTTTTATGTGCTTATATTCAAAACAAGTAATCCATAGTTAAAACTCCAGCAGCCGTGTACTTTGTGCAAGCGTTCATATCTGTGCCAGCTTCTGAATATCTTTATTTTATGCACACTTTCTCCTTCTCTAATGAATCAAATTTTGCATACTTTCAGAATAACAGATTACTACAAAAAGGCAGAAATACTCTGTAATATGCTCCTACCAGTTGGAATCGGTACATTGTTTTCAATGCTTGTTCATGAAGTTGGAGTAGTTAAATCATATAACATCCACAGTGGCTTTACAGGCCCCTGAGACTACTTCCCAAGTACTTATTCTTTACTTAATAGTTAAGGATGTGCATTTTTCATGGCTCAGTTCCTCATTTTACATGGGGTCTGCATAGCCTGAGGTGTCACGTTTCATGGGAATTGCACAAAGCATTAAAAAAAAAAAATTACACAAAACCTGAAGATTAATTTTCATGGAGGCAGAAAGCAATCCAAAGCCTCTCAGCCTCTGTCAGCTTTAAAAACAAGGGAAATCCATAATTTTATGGTGATGTTATTGCTGAATTCCATGTAGACCATGAGAATCCTATATCCTCCTCACAAGCAGTCCCAACATGAATGGCCATTTCATATAATGCACAGAGCAAGGAACAGCTCCGTTTATTTGTAGATGTGTAAATTACTATAGGGTGGTTAAACTTTTGAACTCAAACTCGCTTCAGTGCCAATTCCCATCCCAGACTGGGAGGACTTGTATTGTATGCTGTGTGTTAAGACCATCTGGCTCTGCTTCCAGATGGATCATGGATCAGAATCACACCCAGGGAGAAGGGAGGGAAGAGGAGGAGGGAGGAAGGAGGGGGCAGGACTTCCTCCACAAACTAAGGGAACACTTAACGTTGTGTTTGGTAGGAAACAATGTAATGCATGCACAGATCGAGTCTAATAAATATCTAAAAAATGAAGAAAGGAAACACTAAAAGCATAGAAAGGAAAGCAAAAAGGATGTTTTCTCTCTCTTTAAATTACTCGCTTTCCAAGGTCAAGCTCTTCCAACTACCCTTGTGCAAGTAAACATCTGTATTTAGAGAGATCTGTAGAAGCAAAAGACTCAGCTACTGAGTCAAGCTGGTTTAGTGTTTATATTGCTAAACATGGAGCTAGTGTAACATGCCTCTTTTCTGGTACAATGAGAGCACTGTAATCTCATTATTTCTAATCTAAAGAGTTCATGAACCAGGATGCCAAATCCATCCATTTTTTTCATTCCATGACTTTTCAAGACACAAAAAGAGGCACATCTTGAGGTTTCTGCACACATGTAGCAGGAAGAGGTACTGTGTCGTCAAGTATAGGTCTGATTTTTCCGGGACTGTTACTTTTGATTTGAACTACAACGAATAGCACCTACAAAGCTCACTAATAGCAAGCTGGCAGCGTAGCTGATTTCACAAAAGGAGATGCCATGGCTGCATCACAGTGATGCCATACCTAAGCTCAGCAGTGCTGCTCATTAACAGGTCTTATAAGCACAAGTACACTAATTTGCTACAACAGCCGTGGTTTGTTTAGTTTGGGGTTTTTTTTTGGTGGTGGTGGGGAACCTAAGTTGTATCTTCATGTGGAGCTGCTCCATCATACTACCTGGCATAACAGCTTCCAGGTGGAGTTGCCATCAGTTGGTATGGTTTCACGGGCCTGCAGTCTGATGTTCAGCATCAAATAAATGAGAAGAATGTTCAAGCTGCAACAGGACAAGCGTCCAACTCTGACATGCTTTCCGATGGACTCAGCAGAAAGATCAAAGAACTGAATTTCCAGGGAGACAGAGCCAGCAAGTCTCTCTCAGAAGTAACACTCCTAGGTAATCAAGCCTTAGGCACTTGATTTCTCTTTAAAGCACAGGCTCTTCCTACAGCTGCTTCAAGATCAACTGAGAAGTTTGTGTAATATTAAAGGACTGCAAATAAGAAGTCAACTTGAATATGTAGAGGTATGTGCAAGAACGTCACAGTCACATACAGATACCTGCACGCTGAAGGTTAAGAGAAGAAAGTCAGGGAAGTTTTCATACTTGGCTTCAGGAAAAGCAAGAAATGCAAAGGTAAGCCTAATCATGTGCTGTCTGTTCCCATTTCCTTGAGGCTGGGATACTTTTCTCCAGCTAGAAAACTTTAAACAGTTCTCCAGTTCACACTGAAAGAGGAATAATGCAAATGTATGCTTGATACACAGTACTAGCTCAATTTTTCACTACTAAACTTGCATCACTACCTTCTGTTTTACTGCTGCAGTACCAGCCTAGCAAGATACATCTATTCAGGATAGACACAGCATCTCACAAACCATATTTCTAATTTTTTGATATTTACACAAACCCTGCCAATGATACTATGCTTCACATACATTTACAGCAGAAGAATGTGCTTTCCCATGCTAAACACTTTGTGATAACTAACCTGTGACACAAAAGGCCAAAGCCACGTAATCTATTAGGGTAAGAGAGGAAAATTAAAGAGCACTGAAAGCATTTGTGTCCTTATAATAATGAGGGGATTTTTTTGATAGAAACAGCTAGACGATTCCTGGAAATGGATCATCTCCCCATTACAGAGAGCACACTTATAAACTCTAAGCATTCCTAGTAGCAGTTGGCTCAATGCAGGAATGCCACCAGCTCACTGATAGCTTCATTCTGGCTTTCAGAATGAGAGGGTTATCAGTAGCAGCTTCTACCACCCACTTGCAAAACTTCACCCTCACCTTCAACTTCCTCTAGCTCCTTGACATCTTCGGGTACACAGTGTCCCGTTGACAGACAGTAACCAGACAGGCTTTTACCCTGCAGCACTGACTCATTTCAGGAATTTAATCTGATTTCCCAGAATACACAGCACAGCCCTTCATTCTAAAATTGGCATGAAGGTGGGATTGCATGCCTCTGGCTTTAGAAATAGGCCTAACGATCAGTGGCTTTGGTACACCTCTGTGATTGAGCCATTTGCCTGTTGCTTTAGAAAAACTGACCCCTTGCCTGGGCATTCATCAATGATTGTGACCAACTCCAGTGGCTCCTGTGCATGTTCGACCACCCTGTCAAACAGCTCCTAACCCAAACATCTCCTAATTCCAACAGCAAAATCCCTTTCTGCTTTAGAATCGGTAGCTTGTAAAGCAAATTATTTCCCTTTTTGTAGTTGTCAGCTATGTAGAACATAGGAGTAAGGAATATGTCAGATCCTCCACCCAGGACCATTTCTGCACTTGCTCCAACATCTGTAGAGACCAACAGGACTTTATCCCTTTACCAGAAGTGCAGTGGGCCTGTGATTAGAAAAAAAACAAAACTGGTTCTACTGCAATCTAGTTTTTCTGTCCAGATTATTGAACAAAGTATAGATTATCAAAGTTTTGGATATATTCTATCTTTAATTTTAGATTATAATAATGAGAGGGGGGGGGTGCTGGGAGAGTGGGGATAATCTAAGGCAGAAATATTGCCTTAAATTGTAACTCCTAGCCTCCTTCCAAGCACTTGTTTTTTCTATACTACTACTTCTTTAAAAAAAAAAAAATCAACAAATACCATAAATAAAAAAAACTAAGAAGAGCAAACAAAATTAAAACCACCTCTCATCTAGACTTTAAGCCCAGATTCTTACTCCTCATATAAGCACACAGCTCGTGCCAAAACAGAGACCTGCGTCCAAAGGCAGAATCTGATTCCAGCCTGGTCCAGTATAATATAACGATGGTGTTTTCCTCGTGGTTTCCTCAGCCTTAGTTCTTTCATATTTTGCACTGTAGCAAGGTCAAGGCCTCTTCCAGCTTAGGCTGGACACCTAGCTTGTGCTTTCAGACCATAAGAAGGAACTCTAGCTTTCATCTAATTATGGACACCACTAAATACAGCTTTGAATCCACAAGCAGGCAATTGGGGATACAAATACACAAGTACATTCTGCAAAAAAGGCTGAATGACCTTTTGACCATCTCCTCATTGATTGTAAGGGACAGATGGGACAGGATCCTACCCAGTAGAACTTCTCACATCATAGTGTCAGCAGACTGACCCCTGAACCTCCATACCTCACTTATTCAGTATATTTTTAAAACAATTAAACCTTGGTCTACACAAGCTGCTTTTTGTTCCTGCTTTCCCAGTAGCACGAGCTAAATTAATGGAAACATGAAGACTGCCATAATTCTACAAATGATTTAATTTGTAGAATTAAATGCTGGCTCAGCCACAGCATTTTATGTGTTCCTTTCTCATTCTGTGCAAGAAACAGAAGATTTCAAATTTATATCCAAAGCATCCTCAAAATTACAATAAGACATATTAATCCTCATTAATTGTGGACATTTCCATCTATCTTTCATCCATTTCCATTTATTTTTTAATATTTAGGCAACACCCACCATCCTGCAATTTTGTAACTGCGGCGGAAACTTTTAACCTCAGTGCTACCAGTGAAGTTCACCATTCTTCTAGATAATTATAAAAAAAAAGGAAGCAAGCCTGTTTCTGTGGGGGAAAAAAATCCCTTAAAACACAGAGTTTCTTTACATCTCCATAATAATTAAAAGCAATGTCGAAGAGTAAATTTAGGGTGAAGACGAGTATGTACAGAGGAAAAAAAGCGGTTTTCAAAACTAGTCTTTCAACAGAGTCAGCTGAGAGAGAAGACCTGGCTACTCTTGGTTCAGGGCCTATACACTATACCGCCACAAAAGGGAAAACTTCAGGAAAGGTATTGTCAAACAACTCTAGTTCAGGGGACCTGAGCAGAAATAAACAGTCACTCCTTAGCACTTGACAACAAACTGTCTGAATTTCTCAGTATTGCATGTAAAAGCCACATTTCTCTTCTCTTCCCTTACCCATTACAGTAACTAAAACTTTTGTGACTCATATTTAGTCATTTTTTTGGCAGCTTGGTCTGGCTTGAACCAAGTCAAAACCACTAAGGAGAAATTCACAACCAGGAAACATTAGAGTGAAACAACACAGATCTTTAGAAAAAGGAAAGCAACGTCCTCGAGAAATAACTTGTACCTGGGAACTGACTGAAGCACCAACACCACTTATGTACACATATATTTCCAACCTATTTTTCCTCCTAGGTCCAAAGCTATTTCTTGGACAGTGCAGGCTCACAAGTTCAGAGGAAACACCCAGAAACTGCTCAGTCCAAATGGGCAGCCCGGCGGGGGAGAGCCCTGGGGGCAGAGGAGGCAGGGCTGTGCCTAAGGCTGCCAGTTACTGTCACAAGCCCTGCAAGCCAGGTTAGGAACAGAAGAGAAAAACAGTGAAATACACCAAAAGTGCTGGAAAAATACCGCCAAAATACAAAACTAAGGAGAAATTATATCCTTTTATGATTTAGGTTAAATGCAGTGAAAATAAGGAGAATATATTTAATCATAAAAGGATCTGCAGGACAAGGACATCCCAGCAGTAAAGCACAAAAACTCTAGACAAAGATTACTTTTTTTTTGTAATCTTTGTAACTTAACACTGAAATTTAAAGCTTCAGGGACCGCCTCAGTGCTAACTATTATGTATCTTCAGTGAAATTTTTTAACCTATTGAGCAGTACTCCGAGTTTAGTAAAATGCAACACTGCAATAATACACACGAGTGACACAAACAAATCCAACCAACTGCTATGCTCATCCAACAATAATATACCAGAAAAATACTCCTACATGACGTATTGAATGGTTCTTTTCAGCACCTCCCTCAATGTATTTGGATAAGATAGTTTAGCTACACTGTACTTCCAAACCTATCTTTATATCTTATTGCACACACAGACCTATTCAGAAAGTACATGCTGGCTCCTGGAACTGCAAACCAGCTGACATAATCTTGGACTGGTAACAAGCTTTGAAATTCCTGAAAGACAATCAAGACAAACTTAATTTTTGAAATAAAACCCACATCACACAGAAAAAACATATTATTGTAATAGATTGTAGGATACACTGCCCAAAGAGAAACTTCAGCTTCTTGCACCAGCAAAATAAGGGGAAAAAAAGACCTGATTTCAGACACCAATCCCTAAAAACATCATCTTAAAATATTTTTTTTAGCTCTATGGCTTACTTCCATATGGTTAGTTTTTGTTGGTGGTGGTTTGTTTGTTTCACATTTACTGTGAACAAGCTGTAACCACTTGTTAAGAACTGCTGCCTTATTATGATGCTGTGGACGTTAGCACTAAGGCTCTGTTTTGTCATTCATTGAATTCAGTGGAACATGTCTAACTTCAGACCATGGACACCAAGCACTTAAACACAGCACAACTATAGAAGGCACACCAAGAGACCGCTGTGATCCCCCTGAATTCTGGATGCTTTAGGGTATATCCCAGGAACAAGAAAAAGTGTTCAGTGTTAAAGGGAAGTTTAATTCTTCTCAAACCATACTTGGATGATATAAAATGAGATCTCAGTAAGATGAAGGCATGTGCAATAGTGTGGTAAGATCACTCAGATGTAACTGACTTCTCTGGTAGCAAATCATTCTGTGAACTGTGAGGCTCAGTGCCCTGGACCTTCTCTGACACAGGAGCAGAAGATCTGCAGGACTATCCAGTGTTTGGATTATGAGGCCACTTAGATATTTAGGTAGTGTAAACACCTATCAGACTTTTTTATTTTGACTTTTCAATATTTGGCTGCAAAACCCAGCTGAAGGGCAAAGACATCATACAGCCATGCTACATGAATGCTGAGGTGATAAAGGAGTAAACCCCTAAACTGAAGGCCAGACTGCTCTATACAGCACCTTTATTTTGCTTCTAGTCTGAATTTTCTGAAAGCATCTATGGCCAGTTTCCTTCCAGAAACAACTTCTTTCAGCTGTAAAGAAAATTTCTTTTCTTTCACATGTTTCTGTGCCCTTGTGTAATTTAATTGTGGTTAAGATTCTTTTATTTTTGAGTATATACAAGCTACTATTCAAGTACATTTATATCACTGTACACCTACTGACATAGACTATAATTTGTGGTACTGGTTTGGTTTCTTACACACCCCCAAATCTCATATTTTTACAGTCTAAACTTGAATTACTTCGCATGAAGCCGCACTTACTATTTGCAACCTTGCTTTCAACAACTTAGCATTTCTGCTTCTTACAAAATCCTCCTCCTTAGTTTTGTATTTATTTTACTCAATTTGCAGTTTGAGTTTTGGCAGCTAAGTACAACAAAGTGACATTTTTAAAGACAGTTATATACGTCAGTCTAAGAAAATTCAGGAGAGCAATCCACCACAACTATGCATTCACCAGCGCTCTCTATTTACTAGGAGATCATCCAGCAGCAAAGATCCCTTGGCATGACTGTTCTCCCTTTGCTCGTAACCCCTCAAAACACTGAAGGAACTCTTCCAGTTTGCAGCCCGGGTTTCCCAGTTAGATGAAAATTGCACACATTCCTTTGGGCCACAATACAGTAACTCAGTTTTCTAATCCAGTAACACACCTTTTCCACATCATTCTCCAAACTCTACCTTTGTCAGTTACCTTTTAAGTGCAAAGAACAGAATGTAAACATCTGATTACCTGTTTAAGTCCAAAATATCAGATAGCTAATAATTGTTTCCAGCCCAGTGACCTTAAGATATGACCTCTCACTGTTTATTCCACAGCTACTAATCACCACTCCAATAACTTACTTTGCTGTGCTCTTTTACAATTATCCGGTAAAAGCTTTAGAACAACTTTTCTTTCTTAGAATTACAGATTTTCAGTATAATCTACAAGAAAAGATGGACAATGGAGAGACTATCAATATCTGAATTTTCCAAGTCACCCTGCTCAGCGGTGAGTATTAATCCCCACTAAATTTTCCTGCATAACATGCAAAAATTGGGACCAAACTGAGAAATGTGTTCCAAGGCACTTAACAGGGCAAGTTGCTGCAGACCTGTGAGAGCTCCAGAGCAATAAAATCAACTTTAGAATGCATTTTCTTTACCTCTCAGGATGTAGTTCTGATAATTCTGGTCGGCCTCTGCTCCCACTTTGATTAAGCAAGTCAGACCTTCAGCAACAACAAACTCATGAACCAAGTCCTTGTCATCCTGCCACAGAAGAAATGAATAGCTGCATTAGAATTTTGAAAGACAAAACAACAGGAATACATCATAATGTAAAACCCAATGCATGCCTGCAACACTGATTTTATGTTTTGGATTTATGTGAGCAAGTTGATATGGAAGTTGTTACATAGAAGGCTGAAGAATTCTGAATTTTAAAATCAGAATTAAGTCCACTGCTACAAAGCAAGAAAAAATAAAAGCTTTTACCTTTAAGTCAACTACAGATTAATATCTGTAAAACATGACTTTGGATTTTTTTCATTAAAGGCTTGTAGACATCCTACCTCATATTAAAATCTCATCATATCACATAAACAGATATCCTTAAGCCTTAAAGTCTCAGTAACAACAAGAGGAGGCCATCTATAAGCCTTAGCATAATTCCAGTTTCAGCATTTGAAGCGCATACAACAAAACTTTTAAAATTGGTGTTTTCTGCAATGTAATCTTAACGTAATATTAATTCATTATATTTAGAATGCGATAGTATAGTGTTGAATATAAGAACACTCATAGATAACATTCCCACAATATAATGTAAAACACAGTGAATGTAAGAGGAAACACTCCTTACTATTTGATGGGAGTTAAACTTGTTAGAGACTCACTTTTTTTGTTTTTAAACCATCAGTCCTTTATCAAGTGCAACAGAATGACCCCACATCGCATACCATGAGCTACATGCATAATATTATGCCAAGAGGCTATACAGCATTGTTACTAAAGCTTGCCTTTTCCTCTTACAGAAGGCTCATGTTGACAAACAAAAGGCTACTAAAAATTTGATTAAACAGCACTTAACGAATCAACCCTACAAATTAGACACAAAACCAATTTAAAATATTAATGGAATCATATTGCAAAGTTCTTTCAGCTTGACGAAATTCAAGCTGAAAGAACCAATTAAATTCAAAACCAATTTAAAATTGGTTTTGTGCCTCATTTGCAGTATGATTTTTTCATCATACTTGCTAAGTCTCTTCTTTTAATTATTTTTAATATATATTTTCATACATAACAGCGTATCAGATAGAAGTTTCAGCTTTCCAATAACACAGCTCTGAGAGGCCAAGATCCAGACAGTAGATAGTTTTGTTGAGAGTGATTTCTGAACTCACCACATACACTTAGAAGACTGCCAAGGGAAATAAAATAACCAAGTCCCTTTTAGTGTGACAATTCACTGACTGCATAGTTCTTTCAGCTTGACAGATTACTTCTATGAATTTCCTTCTTTCACCAGAGCTACATTACATAATTCTTAAAGGCTGACCAAATGGAATATTTAAAATTATAAGGTGATCTATCAATTTCTAAGAAATGTAGAAATTATGATAAAAATCTGTTTAATGTTTGAGAAGGTCAAATTTGTTAAAACAATTTAAATATATGTTTTACCGTCATGCATAGAAACACATATTCATCACATGATAACGGTGAATTATCCTTTAAAAAATACATAAAGAGGAAGCATACAATCATTCCCCACATCTTTGCAAAAGTATATTGTAAAACCCCAAAATATGTAAGATCAAATCCATCACTGTGCACACTTAAACTAAAAATTTTATTTATTTCTTAGTCTCAATATTTTGGTTTTTGAAGGTTTGTTTGTTTTTTTTCTTTAGATAGATAAAAACCATAATGTTACCTGAAGAGCTAGGAAGTTTACTCCCATGTTGGGCCACGGCACTACAGACACAGCACTCAATTTTATGAAGATGGAAAAATTTCCTCTGTCTATCAATTTGCCATACTCAAAACACGATGGGATTACCAGCAGAGTAATGGAAGAGTGCACAGACAGTCTACATGTTAATACAGACGTCAGTAATTACACCCTAATTTCCTCTGGTGTACATAACAGTGTTTTCAAGCTGCCTGCACAGATCCCCCTCCACTGCATCCCACCAGGGAACCCCCTTCACCCCTCCAGAAGAGAACTGAAGAATTAAGGTGGCTGCTTATGCTGAGCAGCAAAGGACCCTTTCACAGCAGGGGACCTTTGGCTGGCACAGGGACTGCTGTACCTTTGGCCAAGCTGCCAACCTAAAGAACACATCCCAGTACATTGGAAGGGGCACAGTCAGTCAGGCCGTGTGGACCTCTGCCTGTCCCACCCCAAACAGTGACCTCTGGCAAAGCCCTTCCCAAATGCCATGGCTGAGAGGACTGAACTCTTAATTCTGAACCAATTTATCTCAAGTTACTTTGTGCAGCAAGTGGTGCCAAAATTCACAAGGTGAACTTCCAGAACAACAACTAGAGTCCTGAAAAAATAAGAAAAGGACACAAGATAAAATGCTTTCTGATGATCAAAGATGTATCTCAGGTTCATTCCCCCCAAACTTGGGGTACTTGATTTAAAATGAAGCAACTACAAATAAATACATAAATAAATCTGCATGCATGCACTACACTGATCCAAATCACACTGGATAGCAAGCAACATTCAAGCTGACCTTGTATGACCATTCTATGATTCTATGATGGAGAGCCACCTCCAACAGAGCAGGGAGGCAGAACCATACTCAGGGACCCAGAGGAGTCTCATCCCTGGCTACCTTGCGAAAGCAGGCAATGGCTCCCTCCCATGCATTCTTTTGTATAGGGTGTCTTTAAGTCACAGAAATTTGAGTAATCTCTTGTTCTTCAAGATTTTTGAATCTTGTTTCTCCTAAAACTCAAGAGAGAGGAACATATCCCTGGAATTTTTAGTTAACCTTAAACTAAAGCATATGCAGGGTTCAGGTACACTAAAGCTACATACCATAGTAATTCACAAGGTGTTTGCACACCTATAAAGTAATTTACACTGTATACCAAAGTCAATGGTTAAAAATTTGATGCTAGTAGAGAGAGAAGGTGCTAAATTTCCCCTATTCAGTGCAAGGGCAAGGGACAGAATCGTAGAATGGTTTGGGTTGGAAGGGACCTGAAAGATCATCCAATTCCAACCCCCCTGCCATCAGCAGGGACACCTTCCACTAGACCAGGTTGCTCAAGCTCTCATCCAACCTGGCCTTGAACACTTCCAGGGAAGGGGCATCCACAACTGCTCTGGGCAACCTGTGCCAGTGTCTCATCATTCTCACAGGAAAGACTTTCTTCCTAATGTCTAATCTATATCTAACTTCTTTCAGAAAGGACAGGAGTACGCAGAATTCAGAAAAGCTATCAGAGATCAGGAGAATAGTGCAGAATCAAGAAAGCTGTGGGGAAAGCATCCTCCCAAACAGTTTTTCTACAAATCTAATAACAAATAGATGCACATTTTATCAGTCAACACTCTTGTCTAATTTAAGAAAAACAAGATACGTAACAATATAAACTACTGAGTGGGAAAAATAAAAGATATTTGGATAATTAAAAAAAAAGTCCCTATGCTAGAGAAGTTAACAGTAGTTCAGCTTCAGAGACCTTAAGGTGAAACCCAAAAATTTTTAACACCACATAGACATTAAGGACTGTTGACATTCAGTGAAAGATAAAAACTGAAATACCAATTATACCTTTACGATGTAAATGTATATTAGAGTATAACCTGTGGAAAAAATTAGCATTTATTTATCAAAATACTTAATGCTAAAGATCTGTTTTATGTTACTGATTTAAAAAAAAAAAAAAAAATCACAACAAAAACAAAAACCCCACAACACAAAAAAACCCAAACAAATAAGCAAAAAAACCAAAACAGCAAGTATCTTCCGAAAGCAAATTGCGAGATCCACCTTCTGGAGCAGCTGAAGGAGTGAACCACCACAGCACAGAGTTATGCTTCACTGAAAGGAGATATATTGCAGGGGGACAGTGGAGGAAACGAAGGGGACGAGGGACTCTAACCAGACTGCTTTTGGAAAGCACTGAATAAACAAATCAAACCTGAATTAAAAAAACGCTTTTAAGGTACTTCTCCTTTCCCAAATAAGAGGGAAAAAGAAGGTATAATGAAGCAGAGTACAAACACATCACGCTCTAGACATAAATCTGAACTGAGTACATTATCTATTCCATCATGTATATACGATGAGAGGAAAGAAGCAAACATCTGGAATGTGCAAAGAAAGATGAAAGGCATCCAAGCCCATACGTTCTACTTTGAAAGGAGAATGTTTACATCAATTTTGGTCTAGGATAATCTTTTCAGGCCCATTAACGCACTGACTTGCCAAGTTAGGTGACCTCAAGAGTAAAGGCTACTCTCTAGCCTCCACTCTTGAGGTTCAGGTTTCCAGGAAAAGAGCATTCATTGTACAGAATATATGGCGTGTGTGACAATGATTACGTACAAGTAACTGCCGCATGTGTGTGATAACAGTTAAAAGGAGGCAGGGAAAGGTTGTCATTTGCTGTGGAAATGGACTCCTCCGCTAATAACACAAAGATTTATGACTGCTTAATCAGCAGGCATTTAAGCACTGATGAGAAAAGCAGCCAAACACAGGCAAATCTCTCTAAGCTTCCTGCTAAGCTCCTGCAACCGTGAAGATTGTGCAGTGACACAAAGGCTGGCTACTTAAAGTCGTTATGAAGAGATACCAGGGGCCTTCTCGGATAACTGTATTTTACGCGTTCATTCACAGATTTGGAATACATCACATCCCTTCCTTTCTCCAGGCATCTCGGAAGCAAAACAAGACGTATGTTGCTCTGTAATACAGCTCGATTTTTGTCCAACATATAATGAAAAAGACATTAACTATACTCAAACTGGTGAGTTTAAAGCTTGCTTATGCGGTTGACAAAATGCACAAATCATACTTTCACCTGCAGAACTCAACATAGCTACTAAAAAGACCCCAGAAAGGCTGTGATGAAGCAGTCTATACAGTACGCTCGTGTGTCACTAGTAGAATAAGAAGCGTAGGTGGGATTCCCTGCTTTCCTGCCCATTCTCCTGTCACTTGATATATTCTCTAATGCAGTTTTGCAGGATCTTATCTGAAGGTGGAGACTGAAGCCTTTTTTTCAAGCAGCAGCACTTTGCAAGAATGCATCTTACCTGATGTGCAGCTCCCATGTGCAAAGATAAACTGTTTACATACTGTTAGAGATAAATCTTTCTAAGCCTACTATTTCTGTGGGCAATATGTTTGAAAGATTTTACCCAAAGCATGATTATTCTTCTGCCACAAGAAAGTTGCTTCACTTCCTAATAAGAATCAAGGTTTTCGAACACAGTTTCTCAAGGACAAGTTTGTTTGTTTTTTTTTTCCCCCAACTAACAAGCACTAGAGAAAGCTTTATTCCAAGCATTTGGGGAAACTGTATTAGTAACTGAATATTCATATTTGGATATGCACATACATATTTCTCTCTTACATGGCTAACAGCTGTGCAAAGTACTGTCTTTCCAAGAAATTATAACAAGATGCTTGTCTATGAGATTTCCACCAAGGAAAACCTCATTTTTATTGTTTTTTCCTTTCATAAAGTATCTCATTGTTCCTGGTTGCTTGAGCATTCCCATATTTAATCCTAAACTGTACAACCCTCTCTTTTTTCTGTTACAAAGTTAAATATTGCATACTTTATAATGTTCATTTCTTTAAATAAGGAACCATGGGGTTCCCCAGCCTGTGCTCTCCACATGACATGTTACTGAGAGAGCCAGCAATCACATTCTGTACCGACCAAACTTTCCAAAATGCACAAGTTGCCATAATCCAGCCTAGAAGCAACAGCAGCGCAGGCAGTTGGGGTACCAGTCACAGCCACAAGAATCTTCCTGCTAAGCTCTGCCTACGGGCTTACAGGAGGGGATTGCACTCACGCTGGGCTCCAGCAGTTGACACACTTCACCCTCAGTCTGAGGAAGAGCCTCCCTCTCTGCTCTGTCCCTCCACAACATCCCCACTAAGAGAGATTCAAACTCTGATTCTCAGCCCAGCTCTGATTTTGTCTATAGAGCAAAACCAGTAACTTCACAAAGATACACCATGTTCACGTTCTAACACTGTGATAAATTCACCTAGGCAAAAGACATGATGAATACTGATGATTCACCATGCAATGTAGCATAAGAGGAGAAATGTAAACCCTACTGGATACAAAGGGGAGGAGCATCCTCCTCTGCTGCCTGAAATCTTGTGGGACAAGATGCTGGAAGCATATCAATATTGGGTCCTACACGCAGAAAGGGCACACAGCTCATTAAGACACTGTCTGGCTCCAGAAATGAAAATTACTACTTTTTAAAAGGTGGAGCTAGGGAAGTCTCTATTCATTGCTATGTTCATCTACCAAATAGTATACTGGGAAAGTGCATTGTTCCTGCTCTATATTAATAGAATGTAGAGTGAAGAGTGAAGCCTCCTTGGAAACCCCTCTTCCTCAGATTCCCCTGCCAGGAACATACACTGCACAGTGAGGAGGCAGAAGTGAAACAGAAGCCCCAGATGATCATGCTAAACGTGGAAAAAATCCCAAAACAAACCGAAACCAAAAAAACCCAACCAAAACCCAAGGAAAAATACATTGAACACTAAAATGCCAGCACACTCACAGAAAGTGCCCCCAAATATACAAATGATGGCCACCCTTTTTGGAACTGAAAAGATATTTTTTCACCTTTTCTTTTTTTAAATAAATCCCCTGCAAAGTCAAGATAGGATCACAAAGTTCAGCTGGTTTTAGGAGGATTAAGGGTTAGGGATTAGACTTCATTCATTTGGGGATGTAAATTAGCAACAGAGGGACAGCAGCTGACTGGTGAGGAAAGGGAGGAAGGAGGAAGCAGGTCAAAGAGCAAACCATGCCCAACTGCAGGCTTTCGCTGGCATAAATAAATCTCCAATGACAATACATCTGGCACTCCACCACAAGAAAGTAAAATGCACGACTATTGCCCAATACACTTGAAAAGCCACCTCTGTTGCCAAGTGAATAAAGGCAGAATGATAAAATCCACGTTTCTGTTAGCAATAGTATCAATGGTGGGAGGCCCTTATTTCATATTTCCTACTAGCAATAGTGCAAGAAGAATAGAAATCTACTGATTCTTTCCTAAGCATTCCTCTGGCTCTGGCAAATCCTCACATATACAAAAAAACCCCCCAAAACAGCCCCATAGGTTGCTTCTAACCTGACTGGCCTGGGCAGCAGTAGCAATCTGGCAGCGCAGGGCTACGACCAGAATGTACTTCCATTACCTAAGAGCCTTCATGTCCACAGATTCCCCATATGATTTCCAATGCTTACACAATGCTCTGTTCCAGTAGCAATGGAAAATTAACAGACAGTTCCTCTCAGCCCTCCTTTCAGCTTCCTAGCTCTGCATCCCCAAAGTCTACATTAGAAACATACCACCCTAAAGTCTCCACAAGAATATTTTTAACCATTGCTACTCACCTGCAGTAGGCATCACATCTGCTAAAGTTACCAGCAAAACAATTCCTCCCATTGACAAGACTACAATCATGTAGTAATAAAAGAGTTATGCCGTGCCGTATTAGAAACAGAAATCCTAGACAATTTCTGGAGTCCAGCTTTTTTACTGGCTAAGCAACAGGTTGCATTTTATAGATCAAGATTGGCTTGCAATGTTTGCAGTTAGAAAAGCTCATTTTGGCTTGAAAACTGAGTAAACATAGTCAGGAAGTGATTGAAGGAGCATGGACCGCAAAGATATAATTTATAGTCACTTTCCCACACATTAAACTATAGCTCTGTTCTTTGGACTCCAAAATTATTGATATAATTAAAATACTAGATTGCCAATCCAGAAGTGCCTGATACTATCTAATTCAATTGTCACTGTTCATTTCAGTCCATTTTAAAAGCCAAGTTATCTATTGCAAACAAATCTGGAAAGAAATAATTCCAAAAACATACATGCATACGTATATATACACATACATGCATAAACTTAAGTCCTATGAGCCCCTCAAGACTGTATTGCCATTTCAATCTAAATTATTTAAGCAGCTAAAAAACAATGCTCTGTATGGGCCAGATGAGCCAGTGGTTAAGCAGGCAAGTCTTGTATTAAACCATGAAATCTCTACTCTACTTTGAGTCAGGACACTACTTTTAGAAGATGAACCAAACACAGCTCTCGGGGAGCAGGAGGAGAATCAGCTTCTCTCACAAAGAGTCCATCTCTCCAAGACAAGTTTTGTCACATCCTGACACTTGGCAACTCAGAAACTACACCAAGGTAAGGATGCTAGGCAAGTTCAGCAGCTGCCTTCCTTCTCCCACAATCCCACCAGTACACCTAGAAGAACAAATCCTTGAGAGCAAGGATGCCCTGGACTGAGATGTCCCAAAACTGCAGTCAGTTGAGAGAGGTAACTGAGGCAGTGGCACAAGCATATCAGAGGTGAAGGGTCTGAAGAGGACCAAGCAGCTAGTTTGTCCCTCAATGGAAGCTCCTTCCCCTTGCTCACTCTGGTGACTCAAATGCACTTCAGTCACTTTGCTGCCCTCCCGGGCTGTACCACAGCCTCCACTCCTCTGCCCTCCAAAGTTTTTCTCTACACTCCTCCATGCTGACTCCACACTCCTTATTTGCTTTTCTCCGCCAGCCTTTACATCTTCCCAGCTCATTACATGTACAACTGCGCAGAAGCATGACCATAACATGACATAAAGACATCAGTATTTTTATGCTGTTTCTTTTTCCTGATTCTCTCATCTATTTATATGGAGCAACATTTTACAACAGCATGCACAGAAATGACCATCCCTCTTTACTTTCAGTGGAGTAATATATTTAAGCAACCTGTGATGTAAAGTTTGGCTTCTAGTGATGATTACAATGAAAATTCACCCTCCAGTATCAGTTCCCTTGCATATCCTTCTCATGAGTCAGTTGTCTAAGTAGAAATCACCAAATGCCAGCAAATTTTTTGCCAGTCTTTTAAGCACATCTGTGCCAGCTAATGATAACACTATGCTATTAAATCATTAAAAAAAAATCAATTCACTTTCTTTCCAAGATGAAAATATTTCAAATACAGACCAATCTACTGCTTATTATGGATTTCCATCTTGGCACCAATAAACGGATCCAGAAATTCACCAAAAGTAAAGTGTTTGATTTATAGCCATTAGTCCCCTTCTGAAATACCCTCAGTCCAGAAAAGAAATATTCTGTTGTTTCTCAAGAACACATTTTGCATTGCACTAAAAATACCGGCAAAACAAATCCAGCATTTGCCGGTGTTCCCCACTAGCAAAACAGAGAAGCCACAACACTTATTATTATTTCACACTTCCTTCACACAGGGACGCCATTTAAATTGTATGCCTTTCTGCAGTTTCTTCTGGATAGTTGAAGAATACATGGGGGCAAAATAAATGTTTTCGTAGTTAACACTACTTTACAAATTAAAATGTATAAAAACATATCAAATATATAGTACCTTGAAACAAATATGTAATTCTCTTACAGACAGAATTTCTTCAAGCTTGAGGATACTGGCACATACTCTAAACTAAAACAGGTTCAGACATCTTTGGATTTTATTCACCTTTCCAAATTTTTAAAAATATATAAAACTTGAAACAAGACATTTGTATGAACAGCTTTTCAGTAATGCAAAGGCTTCTCAAAGTCTTTCTTAAATTTCTCAAATTCCTCAAGTGACAGGTATGCAGATTCCTAAGATATCCAGCATTAGCCATGCACCTATCCCAGTAGCTGTCCTGAAGCATATGAAAAAAAAATCTTGAGGAAAGAAGTAATAGAAAAGAATCAAATCCTGCTCTGAGATTCCTCAGAGTCAAATTAGTGTTTATTAGACACAGTTAATGTATGTTTAGAGCATCAAGTTCCAGCCAAAAAAAACAGAAGAAAAAGTATGGTAGAAGGCAGACAAAAAGCATTGCATAGATTTGTGAAAAGATTTAAATGTTTAAAACTTTCTTAGCCATCTCATTTTTTTTTCTTCTTTTTTAAAAAAGTAATCTAGTGAAATTAAAGTAATTTCCTAGAATAATCGGTCTTCCCTATAGGCCATCCATCGAAAAAGAATAAATTTAAAACTTGAAAACTTTCCAGCTCATATTTGTATTATTTTAGCAACATCCAATACAACATTTATTACCATCAATTTCTCATTCATTTTTTACTTTTTCTTTCTTAGTGTGATGTGTCTCATTTGTATATGAAAGAAGAATTGGTCCTTTAATATTTTGGGTTTCCCTTCATAAAGAGTCTTCTTCCTTTTGGATACATACCACAAATTCTTAGAAGACCAAGGAGAAAAATCCTTGCTAAGATGAAAACAAAGATATCTTCAGTGGATGTAACAGGCCCCCAAAGAATCACTCATGTCTTACGTAAACACAAATTAAAATATAGAGAGGGAAGGGTGCATAGCCTGCACAGCAAAGTGGCTCCCATGCCATGCTTATGTTCTTACTTTAAGTCTGCTTTCTTCAGCTACCAAGATCAAATTATTGTAATCCTGCCTGATCTTCACCACCATCTTCTCCAATAAAGTTCTGCCTCCCCTTTACTCTGAACATGGTGTTTTGCTTCTTCAGTGACTTTGGTCATTAACTTAACTACTTTCACATAACCTGCCTGGCTCCTGTATCATATGACGGAGCTGCAGGTAGAAAGTAATCTCTAATGCTTGCTGCTAGTGCTCTCACTGCACTTAACCTTACAGTTGCATGATGCCACGTTCACCTAGGAAAGATCTCAGAATTACCACCAAGTTCTACTGCCGAAAATGGTGGGCTACCTCCTTGGGTTGTACAGAGCAATAAACTGATGCATTCCGTCTTTCAGGAGAGAGAACTGAACTATACTACAATTCTTAAAAGAGGTTGAAACAAAAAAACGTGGAAAAGAAGCTCTACTTTTCTTTCAGGAAGTTGAACCATTTGGAAGTAACTTTCTGCTTTCAGTATTTTATTATTTAGATTAATGAAGGCATAGATAATTACATGACCTTTTTTCCCAGATAACATTTTTTTTTCCCCTGTGAGTGCAAGAAGCAAGCAAGAAAAAATAAGTCACACCTCAGTATCAGATTAATAGGTATAATTATTAGACAGAAAAATGTTGGTTGCCTGCTCCTATAAAGACAAAGCATTTAGCATGAAACGAACAGAAGAGGTCCTGCTGTCACTGTGTCTCTTTACCACAGTCCCTCTACCCACGTACACTCCACCACCAGGTAAAAATAACACTGGAACTGAAAACATTTTATGCCATTGACTTGATGGGGACAGAATTTCATCCTTTGTACTTTGAGTACCCAGCAGATACATCAATAGACTGTAGGTTTTTTCCTCCCATTTAAAAGCAGAATTAAAAATTACTAGAAAAGTCCCCTAGACCAGACCCTACCAGTGATATTCTTTACGGCAGCTAAGCAACAGATTAAACAACGTTTATGCGTTGTGTAACATATCTAAAGAAGCTAAAGTAGATAGCCTCCCTACAAAACAAGGTTTCCTGTTTCAATTCAAAGATTTGCACAGATTAGAGAATGAATAATGGTGGCTTCCCAAGTTTTTAGGCTACCCTTGTGGTGGAAGTAGTTCCTATTTTATAGTCTCATTAAGAACTTCTTAGATTTCAGCCCATAACATTGTCTAGGCATGAAGACGACACTCTGCCAATTAAACTGAGAAACCAATTTTGACATTTAATGTGTCATATCTCTTTTATTTATAATCTCTAAATAGTAATGAGACATATCCTTTGTAAAATAGGATTAAAGCGACATGTAAACTGCAATGTGGAACTATAGTGAATTTGATTTGGGAAAGAAATGAAGGTTTTTCCCTTTTTCATGACTTAATCAAGAACCCTTCCAAGAGGGCTCTTAAAGGGGAGAGGTGGCAGCCTGCCTCACAAGTGATGAAAGCAGCCCCTAAATCAAGTGTCACACAGCTTCAAACCCTAAGGAGTCATCAGTCATGCTTGCAAGAGGGGAAGGAGCAGCCTCCTTCCTTGAGATCAATAGAACAAACACAGAATACACCTTCTGCTCTCCTAAGGATGATGGATGACTCCTTAGCAGCTGAAGTGTGTGACATTTGATTTCACTCACTGATAAGATTGTGTCTATCCAAACACCTTCTAGTCAATGTTTCTAGGGCCCCTACATAGCTGTTCTTTGTGACGTTTTACACAAAGCTCAATTGTTCAATGATTAATGAATTTCTCAACAAGAACAAAAATTCTGTAAGAGAATTTTGTAACTGTGTTGCTTGATATTCTGATCACAATAAAAAATGAGAACACAGGCTCCTCAAAAAAAATAGAGGGAGATCTGCATTTGTCAAATGACACTTAGTGGGGAAAACAGTCCTAGAAGAAAACATTTTTTTTTCTTGATTGATTAAAAATATATTCCAAAACTTTAAGAAGCAGATTTACACATGATTATAGATTTCAACAGACCTGAAATATGCTTTATGGCTTTCATATTTTTCTTACAACACCTTATTCTTATCCAGTTATTTTGTATTTTGAAATGATGCAGTCAGCATGATTTGAAACTATGCTTTTTAATGCTCTGCAACTACAAGGCACACTTTTCTTTATAGGTCCTAAAACATGCCTGCTTTATATTACACCTGGTTGTATCAGAGGTTCTGTTAAATATTTTTTTAATGCCATGTAAACTGCACAGCACTACTTACATATATTGTAGTGCTCATACTCAATTTTTCTGCTTTCAAGATTGACAATTAAATGTTTTAAGCAGCTCTATTTTCATCTCTCTTACGATATAAAAATTGGGAAATGCAAGAATGTTTTCTGACCCTGATTTTATACGTGCCACGTTCATCTGGATTCTGCCCCAGATGCCTTTGGGAGTTTTAGCACTTTGCATAAAATTCATGAATCTCTGATAAATGCAAGAACCAGGCAACTCAGAAGTCTGTCAGAAAAATCCATTCAAAGGGGGTTAAACTGCACTCAAACAGGTTGTCAATTATATTTGTATCTATTTTTTCAGTTCTTTTAAGGTCAAATGCTTCATATGCTTCTAGTCTGAACATTGCTCTCCTTACTCCATAAATTTTTTCATCAAAAAGCATACCAGTAAATCAGAAGAATACTGCAGAACAGTCCAGCAAAAGATGATGAATGTGGCTATCTTTCCCCTTCAGAATGAATGACAGGAACAGAATGGCATTACTGTCAAAGAAAAACACCCCACATAGCCTTTCTCAGTTTGCCAAAAGCAGCCCACCAGAAGAAACTAAAGAGAAATTCCAAGTCTGGACTTGTCAAATGAATCTTTCATTTAAAACGTGAAACAAAGGCATTGCTTTTGCCAAACATTGCTAAGCTTCACTGAGGCCTCGCGTGAAAAACCAAGAGCTCCGACTACTTGGAATTCATATTTGATGTAAAACTTGGGCTTGTTCCCACTTAATGCAAATAAGAGACTGCATGTTACCTTGAAGCTCTTTAAATTAAAAATTGCACAGAACTGTGCCAAATTAACTCAGCTATGATGAAATTATAAAAACATGGCGTTACAAACTGTCCTGGCACTTAAACACATGATGAAGTCTCCACAGCACTCTGAAAATTTGTTAAAATGAAAATAAAGACTGGTTTTGAAGTCAACATCTTATTTCTGAAATATTATACTCTTAAGGAATTTAAAATACTAAATATAATGAGATACAAAATCAAACATATTTATGTTGAAAAATACACTTTAAAAAAGCCTTTTAACAATGATAGTTTTCTAATGCTGACATACTTTAATGTCATAGACTAAAAAATAAATAAGCTATGACCTTCTAATATTAACTTGTATTTTTCATCACTAAAAAATTGAAATAGCTTTTCTCTCTAAAACAGATACAAAAATCATCTTACAGTCTCTCTCATGGTTCATTATAAGATAAACTAAAATCATACTCAAAAGATGCCCTCAGCAATGCCACTCACTTGTTAAGGACAGCAAAGTTGACAGGTCAACAGGAGTTTACATCATACAGGGTCTCATTTTCCAGTTTGAAATGTACTACCTCAACTACTTGAGCATACAATATGAATACTCTCCAGCTTGAGGAAGATTTCTCCTCAATTATCCACTAATGACAACCTGTATTTTGAGAGTATATGAACATTTTTTGAATTTTGTTTGTTTGACAAACAGCCACAATTCTATCAGAAGTAGCTACCTAAAATGGTAGCAGGTAATTCCCAAATTCCCTTCCATATCACACACATTAGGAAGCTGGGAAGTCAAATTCTTCAAGGGAAATTTTGTTCCGAAACTGTCAGACAGGCTTTTCCCTTCTCTCTCATTACTCTTCAACCCAGTAAACTCCAGATAAATATTTAAATAACGTTTCCATGAAAACAGCTGATCACCTGGAAAACAGAGATCTTACCGATGTGCTGACTGAAAGCACTGAGCACTACATGCTCAGAAATACCTACTAGATTTCAAATAGTCTACACGGAAGAGAACATTTATGAATATCCATACTGGGAAAAGTCATGATGGGAGGTATGGGAGGTGGGGGATGGGTGGGAAGACAGGCTTAGCATTTGCTGCTAAATATGTGCGAGCACCTAGATTAACCTGTGGAATACATAAATTGAGAGAAATACAAATACTTCCCAGAAATAGTTGAGGTGAATAAAAAGAGAAGAAACCAGAGAAGACTCTTGGAAACCTGCCTAATTTCCTCTGAGCACACAGTCCACCCACTTGGCAAGCTCCTGGGGAAACCCAACTTGCATCATTGTGACTCTCAAACAGTCTTTCCTTGGGAATGCCTTGAAGAGACAATGGTTTTTTCAATCTGTGGCCATGAGATGACCAGACTGTTTTGGAGCTGGAACTCCTTCTTTATCTGAAAGTTTCAAAATTCAAGGACTTTTTTCTGACCCAGAAGACATGTTCAACTACCAAATTTTTCCATTAAATGGTCCACCCTTCATCATCTACTCCTATTTTTCAGAAAGTCTTCATTCTGTCATTTTCTAAATTCTGAATACTTAACTCTGAAACATGCAAAAAGCACTGTATGTTTTGCAAATATGCAATTCTGCAGTCTTGCAAAATTGTTAAACATTGTTATTCTTAGAATAAATGTTTATTTAAAACAAAGTAAAAAACACTAAACTAACAGCTTGAAACCCTCACACCTACCTACCGTAGCTGAAAAATATTATAGGTTGTCATTCTCTATTTGGATCCATTAGTAAAGGAGGGGAGGTGTTTCTTATTGATTTCACTTATATTTACTGATAAAAATGGAAAGTATCATACTGAATTCCACTTCAGGATCACGTTGACAGTATGCTTTAGTTCTCACTGACATTGTCTTTTCACATTTCCTGACCTGTTCTCTCCAACAATTTTCCTTCCAGTCCTGCAGCTTTCAAGTGTCGTACTCCCTATCCAGTAAAATCTATGGGAAATTCAAGCTTTTCATTCAATTAACTTTCTTGTCACCCACACCACTGGTGTGGCTACTTCCCCACAGGATCCAAAAAATCTTGCTGGTTTCAGGTCTTCCCTGTAACAAACACTCAAATTCAAATCCTTGCCTGTCCTTAAACTTAAACTCATGAGTCACAATACTCTCCTCAGCTCTATGAAGTATGTTTCTCGCTAATCAATACATCATTTCCTCTAATCTCAATCTAAATTCTAACACCTTCAGAGCTCTCCCGCTACATCTTGGTTCCTCAACAGATCTGTCCCACGTCTCTCACATCCTTCTTCAGTTTTGGAAGTTGCTTAAACCTAGTCTCTTTGTCAATTATTAGGCTAATGTTGGGCCACCACCCCACCCATGGTTTCCTGGCTCCTCTTTTCATATCCCCCTCCTACTCTTCCCAATACAGAACTGTGCCACTGTCTAACAAGCAGTCTAAGCTTCCATCTAAGAGTTGCAATTTTCTTCTCTCCTTTCCTGCCAGGTTCCAACCACTAACTCTGCCATTACTCCACATCTGGTCCTGCCTTCTGACAGACTGAAGGAATGGGGACAGCTTGCAGACCATAAAGAGAACAGACCCTAAGAAGGAAATGGCTAACTGCACATTACAAATTAAATCTTAAATTTCTCTTTTGCCAGAAACTGTAAGTTATTCTCTACATTAAAAAAAATAATAATTCAATGTTCAAATCACAGAATGAACAGCCAATATTTGCTCACCTGAAAAATTTGTTTCAAGGAGAAAAGTGCCCGTCTCAGCTCCCGTCCATTGGAATTGTAAAGTTTTTCTGGGGTGGGAGGAAAGAAAACAGAAAGAAGTTCAGCATAAACAAAACTGACAACATGGCAAAAAAGTACAGATTTCAAGATCTGGAGTGGAAGAGTCATAGTGCTCATTTCCCATTAGGTAAAACTGCTGTTGAAGAAAGCAGCTTTGTTTTCTATATATACAGGACTCGTTCATTTAATAAGTACAAATAAAAACAGGGTTTAGTTGTCCATAACTTCAGATGGCATCTCTCAGGTAAATTCACAATAGCTTCAACAAGGTCAGTGAGAAACAATGCCCTAAGGAGTTTCTGAAAATGCCTAGAAATACTGTTCTTTCTGTATTAAGGTAAATTTAGGGTTTATAGACAGTACCGGATTAGTCTCAAAAGACTCAACTAAGAGCACTTCTTTGCTTTTGCTATCAAAGCTAGAGCCACTGAATCCCATCCTTGACTACCCTCCCTCTAGACATTCTTTTCTCATGTTCTCATCTTTCTATTGTTAAATCCTTTCTGCAATGGCAATGAACATTAATACCAGAAATAGTCGTGCAGTCTGTTCTGAGCATAATTCAAAACAGTGTTTTATTCTCATGAAAACTGATCTTGATCTTTTTCTAAATGAAGCAGAAGCCTTCTTTTCATCACCCAATACTGAAATACATTACTTCATTTATTCTGAACTCTGCCACAATATTTGTGCCTTTGGAAGAAGTCTTGGACTGTACATATCAAGTTTATTACTGTGTATTTGGAAATGATTTGTGACTGTGCATGGAAGGAGCAGAAGGTATGCTCTTCAAGTCTTCCTGGTCTACTATGTTTCGGCATAGCTGATAGAGTGTGACTATATGCAACACTTCTACAGTCCTGAATTGAATTTTATTACACTAATGCAATCTGAGGACAATTACAAAGGAAAATACAATCTTCACAGTCACCTCCCATGACACACTTTGCCTCACCCACAGATCATCATGAAAGGATCTTCTCTGCAATGGACAGCGGCCAGTAGGTCATGGGATCAAAGCTGGAATGCCCATGGAGTGGGAATATTCTTATGAGAAAATGAAATATGAACTCCTAAAGTTTTATTTCTTACTTTCCCTTGTCTATTTCTCTTTTAATTACTACTTTGCATTACCAAATCAAATTAAATTTTATTGCCCTTTGTAACAAAGTTACAAAAAAGGCCTAGCATTTGAGGAGTCAATAACTCAATAATCATTTTTTACTCAATAACAGAAGGCAGGTTTTAATTTTAGAAAAAACATTTCTTATTCCCAACAATCATCTTCAACCAAAGGAAAAATGTGAAGTAAAGCTTCAGCAAATCTTACACGTTTTTTTTTTGTAAACTTTGAAAGTAGTTTTGTTCATCCCTAATTGCCTGTGATTTCAAAGGCAGAACATGTAGAATTGGCATAACTATTGTTGTTATAAGTTGTCTCCTTATTTGCACTGTTTATAGATTCCTGACAAAACATTGCAAGAATGGATTTCACTTCAAGCCATAAACTTAGAGGCATACTTTAATTATTCTCACTTAAAAATGCACTGGCACGTGAAACTACATTTCTTGGCAGGATAAAGAGTAATTTTGCCAGGAATGCTTAAAGAATAATAAAGGTCTTTTAAGACCCGGTCTGTCAACTTCACATGCCATATTACACAAAATATTCCTCTTTGAAAGATACCTCCATCTGGCATTTGTTATTACTAATTTCACTCTATTCATAATTCACCAGCATCATTACAAGCAGAATCTCTCCAAACAAGGCAGTACATTATCATCTTAATTAAGACAGGCACCATGTCTTAAAGAGCTGGCAACTTTGTACATAAATACCAATGTCCTAACAAATGCCATCTGTTGGTCTTGGTCTTAAACAAGAACAATCATTATCCCAGCCCGGGATAAAGTCCTAACAAACCATTGTTATGATACTGTAATGCTGGTTGCCTTCAGTGGTGCATGCAGATTTCTGGTACGTCTCGGAGGAACAATGCCGAACATTTTTCTTCTTGGTCTTTTCAGAGAGCATAGCATCATCCTTGGCAACTAGCACAAACAATGCTCTCCCTGCTCGCGTGTAGCAAAGAGGACAGAGTTATTAACTGCAGCTCAAAAAGGGGTCTGTCGTTAGAGTTGAAGAATCAATAACTACTGGAAGTATCAAGTTCAGCAACAGCGGTGGCAACAAGACAGCAGCACATTCTGCAAACAGTTGAGCTAGTCTGACACCCCTTTTGAGGAGCAACAGTCCAGGTAAGTCATCTCATTTCTGACATCAACTACTAGGATGCAGCATTTGATACAGAGACAACACACACTTGCAGATCACTCCTCACATGGAGCTAATCTTGTTCAATCAGCTCAGAAATACGAGTTCCTAACCTCATCACTCGATATCCTACGCAGGGGCAATACACTGAGTGTCTGTGCTAAGTCTTGGCACTCACTTCTTATCGTGCTGGCAGCCTTAGAAACATTCATGGAGCAGAACCCAAGGAGGGAAGTGAGATGGTCACTCCTCGGAGTCATGCTACACCAGAAGATATTTTGGTTTAGAAAATCACAGTCCAGGGAGAACCTCACCCGGGGGAGGAAAGCTTGTGTACGCCAAGGTACTGTATGGGTCACCTTATAAAAGCTTGTACTTTTATTGTATTTCTGTGTGCTGTTTTTCAGAACACAATAACTGCATACACTAGATTACAGCTCAGGGACACTTGGTAAGATGTTCGCAAGGCCCTCCAGGATTCCCATTTGTCAACAGTAACTTTAACACCACAGGGACCTCAGGGCTCATCCCAAAATCCCCAGACTGCAACCAAGGCTATGAAAACACATCAGCAGAAACTGAAAAGCAATAATCACTTGTAAGCTCTTTTTCTATGGTAGAAAATAAAATTTTAAAAAGAGAGTGAAAGGCACATTTGCTTACAGTGTTTTCACATTGAAGATGATTCAGAAACCAGGTAGCAAATGCTTTTTAACACTCACTGGTTTATATAAGCAATTTAAATCATTGCCCTCTTTTTAACACACTGAAAAATAGCCTGCCATGCTAAAGCAGAGAGATGACTATAATTCCCGCAGTGCATCCCTGTTGTCTTTAACTGAAACAATTGATGCCTCCAGCTTTGAAGCAAGAGTCTAAACTACTACTGTCACCAGAACCAAAAAATTCTGAGGTGCTCTAAGGACAGCCCAAAAGACCTGCCTGCTCACTGCTTTGTTATGATGTGTTGCAGATAAACTTGAATACGTACACCAGGACAGCTTTATGTCAGAAACTGAACCTCTGAACTTCAAGGAGGAACACTTGCTGCTACACTTCTCCCTGAAACTGCACAAGTTTCTGGCCTGTTGGTAAAACACATCTGCCATCCTTCCCCAGGTCAAGTACAAGTTGGAGACATTGTGCACTCATACACTTGAGGGAGTTTGAGATATCTGACTGTATCTACTTATTAATGACTGCATTTCTGACAGCTATGTCCTGATAAGCTACACTATCACAGGGTTTTTTACTACTTTTCTTCAAGGAAAGAAGAACTGCATCTGTGGCTGTGAAACAGGTTTAATTGCAGATACCTAGATAACAAAATTCTCCTGGTAGTTCCCTCTGATGTTAACTAACACTAGAGGGCACTGCTTATTTCTTTATTTTATCAAAGAAAAGGCACTCTGACCCTCCATGGCTTCCCACTGCTTGAGCAATACTGTTGGGGATGCCGAGTAGGGTACTTCACTAACCTTGAAACCCTGTTTTTCATCTGTAGACTGTGGGACATCCTGAGAAATTAAAAAGCATAAGCACTGCCAACCTCAAACATTCAAAATCAGAGCCTGATTTTGAAACTATCTGATAGAAAATCAGGTACTGGTATGGGATTGAGTTTTATTTACCTTTCTGTAACAAGCAAGAGGCGCATTTGTTAAATTACCCACCACATCATAATGGGTAGGTGTACATTGCTGAAATTCAAAGAGATTCCCTTAGCTCACCACTTCTTTCTACAGGTAGAGCATCAAAGGTAACCGGGCTTGTGATACAGACAAGACACGCATGACAGATAGCAACCTGTCTGTTTTCTTGCAAGGGCAGCACTTCGGTGGAGAGAAGGCTTCATGCTCTAAAAGAAAAGCATTACTTATTACTCTGGGCTTTTGTTTGCTTTTTTCCTAAGTGAATTTGGTACAAACATGGCAGTGGAGGCAGTTCGTTCTGCAAGCAGCATCTTTTCACAAAGCAAGAGAAGCCTTTAAAGACTTTTATTTTATCAGACCACTGGTAGCTTTCAAAGGGGATCCTGTATTTTCAAAGACAACTGTCAAAGGCTCAAATTTTGTTTGGTATTGAACTCTCTCAACTATATAGGAAAAGCAAATTTTTAAAGAAAATAATAATTGGTCTTTATATTTTTTGTGGAAGTATTGACTCTTCTGCTTTCTGTGGGAAAACAAATGTTTTCAATCCACAATAATAAAAGAAAAAAACAGAACTGGCTGAATATTGCTTGGTTCAGTCCCATGTGTTACACCTGACCTCTGACCGACAGGGTACCATCCTCCTCCCTTCCTCTTCCATCACACCCATTGAATTAGTCCCTGGGATATAGTAATTTATGTAGCATCAGCCTTTTGAGCTATTGGCAAAGGCTCATGAACATCTGGCTAAGCACAAATGGGAGTTGCTCTGCTTCACTTGCTGCTGCCTGAATGACCTCCACATCTCCCATCCATGCCTCTTCTCTTCAAACTATAATTTCAAGATGAAGCTCCTTTTCCTTACAAAAACATAAAAGGGAGATTAACTCCATATTTGATTACATTAGCAGGGCACCTGGTGCAGATCTAATTAAATGACATTTGAAACATTTCCTGCCATTCATTTATAAGGTCCTTCCATGGGACAGAAGTAGCAATATTGCCTGGCTTTCACTAGCCACTTTTAAACTGGCTAGTACTTAGAAACTAAAAACTTAATTCTTATCCCTGCAAAAATGAATAAGAAGTTATTTAAGTGCTCACTAGGAAGAAGTGTTGGTGATAGAAGTAATAGCCTTTTAGAATTTAAACAAACTGCCTACGTTTCCACCAGCACTGATGGGGGAAAAAACAATAAAGAACAAAGAAAAAAATGTTTATAACAATAAAAAAACCCACCTCTTTCTGTAAATGCCAAGTACCACACTTCCAAATTCATTACTACTCTATTCAAATTTTAAATGGGTGTTATTCTATCTGAATGAATTTACACAATTATAGAACTGGGTAAAAATCCGAGCAGCAGAGCAAGAAGTCAGGCATACGGGTTCAGGCAGCAGCCTGGTAGACTTCACTGGGTTACTCGAGTGGGCCCACGGGTACGTATAGTGCAGCATATCTATAAAACAACTGTATATAAAACTAATTAGTGCAGTGTGCCAGTCTTTCACTGTATGTCAAACAAATTAAAGCAGTCCTCTAAGAAAAGACCTGGTCCCGTGCCAAGAATAGGGTCCTTTTTTAGTTTTGCTTTTGTCCACAAAAACTAGTCATAAATGTGTTGGCCACAGAAGGCACTTTCCTTTTCCTCCTGGACCCCCTAGAAAATACAGGGAGAAGGGATTCTTTCACAGGCACATTGCCCACTATTGCCTTAACACAACTGCTGCCTCTGCTGAGATTACTTCATTTTACATACTACAAACCTCATTTTTTTTCTCTGAACCTGATCTTATTTTCTTTCTAGAAATAATTTGT
This sequence comes from Caprimulgus europaeus, assembly GCA_907165065.1. The sequence continues at coordinate 70,650,016 of OU015525.1, forward strand.
TTTACATTAATTAGCACAACATGTCATATGTGAATGCAAGCTATGGTATATATTCTCTCACCAATCCAGGGATAAATGATTAGCACTTTGCGAGGAACAGGAGATTTCCCACAATAAAGGACCTGAAGCCAAGCGAGTGGCTGCGTACAGATTTTGGGCAGCCTGGCCACACAATGCAGAGCCCACATCACCGGCCGCGCCGACTGCTTTGGAGGAATGTGCAGGCTGCCTCGGAGGAATGCCGCCCCAGCTCCCGTCAGAGCAAAACCCCCCTCCTCTCCTTTTCATTCAGTCACAGAGCGGCTGCTTAGCTAATTATCTGGGACAGCACATCCCCTCAGCAAGCAGGGTCCTTTGCCCCCGCTGGGAGAGGGGGATCCTTTGTGGGGAGAGGATCCTATTACGCCCACATATGAGACGAGCTCTCCTTCAAAACTGCATCCTTACACCCTTTCTTTGCAAAGGACCTGCAGGTGGGGAGTGGGAGGAGGGAAAGCCACAAAATAGCCTTGGACATCCTTTCCTATCCCACACCCTAAGGGCACGCTGGCAGAGGCTTAAAGCAGAGGGTGCAAAGAGACACCTGCAAAACTCCAGGGAGCCCATGGGGCAAGTAGGGAGAACTCCACGGCAGGATCTCCACTGGGAATGACAAATACCTGATAGAGTCAGCGCTTCAGAGCAATTCTGTAAGAATTCTACTAATTCTAATGCTACTAATCCTTCTGCAAGAAGCAACCGGCAGAAACAGTCCCCTAATTTCCACAGGGAGAGCATGCAGGGCAGAAAACTCACTTTGGGAAGGACTGGAGCTAGCCTTTTTGAACATTTCTCTGGAGTGCTAAGCATCCTAACTTCTATCACAAGGGAATGAACATAAATCTGTCAGCACAAGAATGATTGCACATGTAAGTCCAGTGACAAATGTATCCACTCCTCCAGGTGCAAATGTCCTCCCAGAAGTGTACTCTGATTCTTGCTCCTGTATTTACAAGAGGTATGAAATGAGATTCAAGCATTTGAGGGAAAAGGAGTAACAATAAGAAAACTCCAGAGGACTGAGGAGAAAAACGATGACCCTGAGGTTGAGGAATGGGAGACATGCAACAACAGACAAACAACGCAAAGAGAAGTACAGAAGAGCAGAGGGGAGTCAGTAAGAGGTAGTACAGACAGCAGGAGAAGTGAAGGTTTGGATTGCCACTAATACAAAAACAATAATGCTTAAAGAAAGCAGTAATGCTTAAACAATCACCTACAGAGAACTAAACTTAAGAATTAGGAGGCATGGGAAGACTGAGTGAGAAACAGAATAACTTGTGTAAAAGAGAGAGAGAAACCATCCTTTCAGGGTAGGTCCTTTTCTTCCTGAACATACCATTCCTGAGTCCTGGAGACTTGCTGACCCTGGGTTTTAGTCAATGCTTGAGATTCATTACCAATATACAGATAAAACAGCAAAATCTAAGTAATTCAGTGAGATTTAAAAGGAGGAGGCTTTTACACATAGAGCTGGTAGAAGGGATTTTCCAGTCTGGGAACTTAACAGTTTTAAACTCATCTCTCCTCTCGACCATTTCTACCAAACTTCTATTTATTCTGCTCAGCTTCAAGCAAACCATATGTCACAGATAAACCATTAGCCAGTTTCCCCTTCACAAAGCTTGAAATTACTGTCTTTGCTTCTGTAGATTCATCCACATGCATACGGAATTACGAAGAACATTTGTCACACTATCTGTACACACTATGGCAAACAAATGCCAAAGATTTATGCTAAAGGGAGATGCTAAAATGCAGCAAGTGTTTATATAGTTAAGTGCAAAAGGAAACCTTAGTTTTCATCTGCTGGATCCTGGGGGTTACAGCTATGGAAGCTCTCTGTATGTACTCTCTTTATGTTGCACCGTATTATCACAGAATCATAGAACAGTTTGGGTTGGAAGGGACCTTAAAGATCATCTAGCTCCAACCCCCCTGCCACGAGCAGGGACACCTTCCACTAGACTAGTTTACGCTAAGATCTTAAGAACTGATGGCATCAAAACTTCTTTTCACTATTTCCATCTCAAACTAACTTAGTGTATTAAGGCCCCACTCACTCATAAGCAAGTGAAAGGACGTATAAGCTGATGTGGGCTGAGAGCAGGGTGAAGCTGGCCAACAGAAAGGGCTAGTACTTTCCCCCCTTAGTTTTATATCTCTGTGCTCGCTACGTTTTTTCCTAACTCTATACTGCAGAAACCTGTCTCAGTTGTCTTCTAGTGCTGCTGTGGAAAAAAAGACATAAGCAATAAAAAAGTCCAACAGCAGGAGAGCACAACAGCAGGTTTTACTTAAATTACAAAGTAAAAACTAGAATGGGACATTAAAACCCAGAGTCAACAAGGACTAACTTAACTGCACAGAAAGCAGCGGGAACAACCCCAACACACTTGAATGGCTCAAACATTTAAATGATTAAAAAACCCCAGGCTTTACAAATTAGTTGTCTCTGGAGATATAAAGAAAATGCAGGGGGTGTTCATTGGAAAAAAAAAAAAATTCTTCTTTAGAATTGGCCTTTGTGGTCAGGCTGGAGCTGGAGAAATTATTGCCAGGCCAATGCCACAGAAAGCATTATCTGCCCTGTACGAGCTGAAAGCTAGGAACAAACTGGAACAGCAAGGCATCTTCTTTGAATCCACTCATCACTTGAATATCACTGCAGCTTTTCTTTCCGTTTCCAAATTACACATGCATCTTTTCTGACTTTGCAAGGTAGAGTACAGATTTCCCCTTTACAGTTACATTTCCCATCCAGTCTGATACCTGCTGGTAACTTTGGACACATGGGGAAAGCCTACTGTTGGAAACAACAGCAGTGAAGTAAGTACAACTGTCCAAAGAGACAGTAAAGATCTAGAACAAATTGCTCAAGCAGCTCAGTCTTCCTTCCTTCCTTGAAATAAAAAGCAACTCTAGAAAGACATATTCGAAAGTTACAGCCTTGGCAAAATATTAACAAAATAAAGATCCCCTGCCTCTTCAGCCTATTCATTCCAGCTATGGCACAGGCGCTGCAGCGTACTTCCCTGCACTGATTTATTTATACAGGTCCTCTCCACTTGAATGCAAACGGCACTAATATGCTCTTTAGTTCTGAAGTGCAGGAAACAGTACTTCGGGTTGATAACTTCAAAGGAGAGCACTTGTGCATGTCCAAAAAATGCTGTGACTGCTCTTCTGTAAAAGTCAAAGGGTTACAGAAGGGAAAAGGCTGTGCAACAAGGTCAAATATTACAGCACCGTATTACAGCAAGTGGTGATGGAAAAGACTTAAGAGGTCATCTTGTTCATCCCCCTACTAAGGCAGAATTGTTCCCCAGAGAGTAATACAGTAGGAAAGTAGCTGTTATCCTAAAATATAGGTTACATAATTCAAGAGAATGGGGCCAGGGAAAATGGCTAGAAGAGAAAATAATATAGAAGAACTTACTGCTTTCTTTAGAGATTACTGTGACCAATCTAAGGCTGAAAAATAATTATTAAAAATGTATGTTGAGGCCAATCTTTAACATTTGTTTCAGTTTACAACTAGGCCTCTGAATTGCTGACATGTATGCTTGTGCTTGAGCAAGCACGTCAGTGCCTCTAGGATTGCAAATACTTATTAACAACATGCTAGTCATGATTTGAGTTTTCTGGTTATATTCCATTTTAAATACAGTGCCAACATGCTGCCCTGCATGCTCAATCAGTATTAGTAAACAAAGAGCAACAAGCAAATTACAGCAACCTCTCACCAAAAAAAGAAAAGACAAAATATTTAGGCGCACACCCGCTATCTCTAGAATTACAGATGCCTTATCTGTGCTGACAGCTCGGCAAGAAGCAAAACATCCGAGCGCAAAGACATCACAGGTTTGTGCCAAGAACGTGAATGAGCTCCTGAGCTTCAAGTTCAGACCAAGTTTTACTGTTGCATAAGACATGCCAAAATATGTCAGAGGCTATCTCCAAGACTAGGTTGTTCCAGTGATCCCAGTTCATCCTCAGGAAGTGCATCAGGGTTTACCAGCCTTTGAACCTCAGAGGATGCGGCCTCCTAATTAACTGCATGCATTCAACCCCATCAGAAGTTGTTTGAAAGTTTAGACAGCAAATACGGACCACTCATCTGATAGCAAGGCAACAGGCAAAAAAGCATCATCAGCAGCTGAAAATCTGATAAATCTGTTTCTCCTCAGACTGCTGCTAGTGATTGCAATGGAGAATGCACCTTTAAACACCTAAAACTTTCCTGTCTCGCAGCCATGCTGCTGGGCACAATGGATTACAACTCAGTGTTGGGGGTTTTTTTGACCATTAGAACCGGCCAAGACCAAGCGCCCACCACAAAATCCTCGCATACAAAAACCAGTAGATGTGCCTGTGACTGAGACACATAATATATAGTATGGATTAATGTTTATTTGTACTTCAGCATCACCCAGCAGCATCAGCTACACAGTCACAAAGATCCCTTCTGAAAAGCTTCTAGGGGGGGCACTCAACCCCAGCGGAGCTTCATCTACAGGATTTTTTCCCCAAAAATTAATTAAAAAAAAACAGAGTAAGCGAAGAACTCCTGCAGAAGTGCCACAGCATCTCCAGGATATTTACTTCAACATTTCACTACATTTACTAGTGATAATATTGATTTCTAAACCAATTTTTTTTAATTTAAATTTGATTTTCAGACACCCCCAGTCTGAAAACTCTTGTAACATCTCCATACAACGGCCTCTTTCTTAAGTTAAACAACTTTACTTGTAGCTCATCTTTCCTAATCCTCTGATAGTCCTTGTTCTTGTCTACATTCTCTAATGAATTCACATCTTTAAATACCCAAATCTAGACACAGCAATCCAACTGAGGCACTACTGATTTTGAGTGAAGAAGAGAAAGAGCATTTGCACAGATGAAGACTTGGTTTTGCTTTTGTATTAGAGAGTCACATAGCAAAGAACAATCTCTTAACTAATAGTCTCATAGTTCCTAGCAGATGTGATCTTAGGCAAAAACATGAGGCTATTTAACCAGCTTTGACCAAATAACTTCATCTGTCTTTTTCCATGTGTCTTGATGTGTTTTAGGGTTCCTGAAGGATGCTTCTTTAGGATACCTGAAAGATACAGCTAAATTAACAGAAAATAAGTTAACAGAGACTGATTTGCAACAGAGAGGGAATGAAGAAATATCAGATGTGCAGAAAGACACAGTGAAGCATAAATACTTTTAGCAGATGTCAAAGTAATTCAGGGTCAGCAAGTTTCCCATCATTCTGAAATTGCTGTGACACATGAAAAATGCACCATTTTGGCAACTGAAAGGAAAAGAAAACCCCAGTGGAACGTAACCACTAAGATCTTGAGTTAAATCCATGCCAATGCATGAATCTTGTCTGATGTAGATGCCAGGTCAAGCACGTGGCCAGTCCTCATGTAGTAGCCTGGGAAGTTTTGGAGGTCCCTGCTATCTGCTGGATAACTTACTTCCCAGCATTTCCACTGCTGCTGTACCGTGTGCCTGGCCAACTCCTGGGTTACACTGGCACGTGTTGGGTGCAAGTGGCTGGCATTTTGCTGCTGCTTCTGCCATACCCTGCCTTACAGCAAGAGGGACATGAACAGGCATCCCAAGGACGTGGCACGGGCACAGTGATAAGCTCAATACACTATAAGCTCAATAGTAAGGGAGGTACCATCACCAGGGAGGCAAGTCTCATGCTTCACATGCAGCACCCTACAGCCCTGCAAGAAAGCACTGCAGTTGCTGTCCTTTACTCCTGAGCAATTTATTTGTCCTTCAATCGCTATTTTTTATTACTACTCAGATTGTTGTGAATATGAAGGCTTCTCCAGCAGTGGGGACACACCTTTGTACTCCCTTAAGGACCTGTACATCAGACTGCAAAGACTTAACAGTGGAGGTACTTAGGTTCTTCACATCCTTATAAAAATGAGGTAAAAGCAGGGTATTGCTTCACTTTCCAAGTACCACTATCAGGAAGAAGGGAAGTGCCCAAAGTCATACATATTAAAATCAGAAAATTACTGATAGAAGACCATGTTCATAAAGTGAGAATTTCACTTCTGGAATTCCTCCCACCCCCCATTTTCACAGGTGAAAAATATTCCCGATTTTGCACAAACAAGATGTGTGATACCGGTAAGCTCCACAACAGTATGGTTGGATGTAAAAGTGAGAGAGAGAATACAAATATGTGAGCAATCATTTCACCCTCATTAACAAATACAACAAATAAAAGCCTCTGTGCTAAATGCTTCTCTCATTTGCATTTGGAAATCAGGGAGTTTGCTTAAGTGCATTAGCCTCATGCACAGCGGCATGAGAGGCTTATATACAGAACCACCCACTGCTTCCACAACAGATTTTCCCTTCTGAAACAGAAGTTGGCCAATGTCTCCCCAAGCAACGGTGTGCTGCTGACTGGGGCACCAGCTCTCTGCCCCTCTCATTATCTGCAGAGATGGAGGTGAGACAGACCCTGGAGCACTCATAGCCTCACTTAGACTGATTTTCCGCTTAAGTTTTCCCCTCAACCACTCCACATTAACAGTTTTTCTAACAAACTTCATTTAAATGAAAAGTCACTCAAGCTATTGGGTTGCTTTCCGTGTGGCTCAGTTCTGTGCTGGTTCAGGGCAGTTTCCAGACAAGTTTGCAATGGGCACGAAATCCCGTGTTTGCAGCTTAACAGCTGAACAACCCAAACAATTCTTTTTAGTACCAGCAAACCTCTACATCTGTATTTGTTAAAAACAGTAACAACAATAAAAAGCTATTTCTGAAGCACATAAAAAGAGTTTTACTGTCCTCAGAGGAAAGGCCATCCTCCCAGTGCTCTCTACATACCACCTACCATCCATTTATATTTTCTAACATTCCTGAAGTGCAATTTCTGTTTACCGTAGCGTGCGGCACTTGGCCTGAACTTGTTTAACACATGTTCACATTATTTATCCAAACTCATTCATCACAGTTGTAAAACATCTGACAGACGATGGAGGTTTTCCAGTATGTATCAGGCCTCTTGCTTAATTCAACCGCTGATTATTTCCACCTCTAAGTAATTTGACCGAAGCCACACAAAAGTGTTCAACTATCCTAAATTTTTCTCTGTTCATTATTAATTCAGTCAGTGGCTTGGAAAAGCTCTAGCTCTACTTACCTAATTAATCAGGAGAATATCAACTGTATACACACATATACTATACATACACACACAAAATACATACACACAATAGTTATAATTTTCATATATAGTAAACACATATAAGTGCAATAGTTGCTTTCTAGCAGGATCCATGTGATAAGAAAAGCTTAATTGCCATGTGGATTGGAAATTGTCATTTGTACTATAAAAACAGCCAGTTACCAGCTATGTGTTTCTCTATGGAAAACGTAAGGTCCTTACACATTGGTGTCTTCTTTTCCTTCGTGTTTATGGAGAATTGGAGAAGCACAGTGACCCCCAAGGCCACAGCTGTGGTCCTCCTGCTCTGATAACCTAATCTAGGGTTATATCAGTTTCCCCCAAAGATCTTACACAGGCTATAAGAAAGTGGAAACTACAATTAACTCTTCAGAAATGCCAGATACTGTGTTTCTGCTCTTTCCACTTTCCTTCTCAGCTACAACTACCTTCACTTCCATTGTCCAAAAAGTGTGGTAGCTCAAAGACTAGAAATGTGATGACTAGGGCTGTCTCTAAAGCCCATAAGGAAAAAGATACCCTACGCCAAGTGACTCAACTGATCCTGCATTATTCACCTATGACAACATACTCTCATCTCTTCCCCTTGTATCTGCTGATACTTACAATATATTTTTTCTTGGGAGGCAATCCCATGAAAACAGCAAATTACTGTGAAGCAAAAGCCTACTGTAGCAGGAATGGGTCTTGTTGCAAGAGGTTATATCAAAAAAGTTAACCACTCATTGTGTCAGCTGCATGAATACTCAGATTTCCTTATTTGCATCCCTAAGCAACCAGCCAACATCCCTCAAGCACACGACGATGTGGAAGTTCTCACCCTGACCGACCCCTGTGGGTCAGGCCCTGTCCCGTCGCACAGAATGGGCGCTCCTCTCTTAGCTACGAAACTAAATGGTTCCCTGCTAAACCTTACGGTGATGAAACTGCAGGTTCTAGTTCAGCCACAACATTACACAACCTTAGCTACCCACCATAATCACATACGAATGCAACCATTCCTGAACAACAAAGCTGACTTGGCAAAATACACAAGGAGTAGCTGGCACCATGAACACCAGACAGTTGCTCGGGGTTCACCCTTCACAAGTGCTCCTGGATTTGTGTAGCCCTCATGACTTCCCTGAGGGAACACCATGACAGATACAATATAAATTTTATGTAGATGGATTTATGACAACAGTGTGCATGAAGGTACCACTTATTTTCCTCAGCTAGCAAGGAATTTTCCTGTTTCCTACAAGCTCAGCTAAACAAAACATAAGGATATATTTTGTATAGAAATTAAAACAATCAGCCAGTTCTGGAATCTTTGTCCTTAGAGGCTTTCAATACTTGACTGGACAGAGTCTTGAACAGTCTGCTCTGGCTGACCTTGTTTGGAGCAGGCAAGTTGGACAAAGCAATCTCCAGCAGTGCTGTCCAACTTCCACAATTGTGTGAATGGTCTTCAAACAGTTCTGCACAGTTTCTCATCCAGCTGACAGAGCTGATGCATCCACATACTACAGCACACCTGCTACACACATTCAGCTACTTAATGGGAAATTTTTTAATTCCCAGACATAGGAAAATATAGTAACATAAGACCCATAAATTCAGAAACTAACTTAGTAAAAGCATCATGTGTACTAAGTCAACATAGTCTGGAATCAGATCCTGTAGCTGGAAAGTAAAACTGATCTGTTTTCTGTGAATATGGAGCACAAGTACTGTATTGCCTTTTACTTCTTGTCTCTTCCAGAGGAAGATCTTTCATTGTTCCCCCCTTTTTTTTTTGCATACTCTGCATTGCTCATTAATCATACTGACACAAGACTATAGCACGAAACTAGAAGCGAGGAAACAGCTAGGATCTGCAAGAACATTAAAAGGACCAGATCCCCCCTTCGGGGTTCCTAATAGGCTTTCCAGATTAAAAAAAAATGTAGTTCAAAAAGTGTCATATGTAATATGAGAATTCAAGATCCATTCACTGTTCCTGATAAACCTGCAACTGTTTGCTGTCTCATATGTTACCTTTTTTCCCATTAAAAAACTTTGTAAAGCACTATGAACTATATCATCACATTTTCATTTGATAGCACAGATTGGTTAGTGTAATCATCAGAGTAAATAAATCAATCCCTACTCACCTCCACTTCAGGAATCCTATAAAAATTATTTGTTGTCAGACTGAATCTGAAAGGAATGTTGCATCACTTCTATTTTTTCAAAAGAAAATATTTAGTTTTGTACAGTTGTAAGTTTATGCTGTGTTGACCTTACTTGGTGGCTGAGAAACACAGAGCAAACTATACACACCCTAAGGGACTCTCTCAAGGACAGAACTGTCCTGGGAGAACGAGGCCCAAGGAGAAGCCAGGACAGTGAACAGAGAATGAAAAATCTCTACTTCTCTTAAGTCAAAGGGATCTTTGCCACTACCTTGGAGAGACTTTACCTTCTGAGGGTTAGTATGGATCTGACTCCTTTGCCTCCCTTCTCCCCGACTCTGACATTATTTCTAAAGACTATAAAGAGCCACTGAAAAATAAGGATGATGATGGGGGATGAGCACAGAAGGCAGCTCCAGCAAGAAAAGAACAGGCTTTGTACATCTGTTTATATTCTATTACACTTGGGAAACAGGAAAATGTAGTTTCTTAGAAGAAACACAGGACATATTACTACTGTCTACTGAAGGAAAGCCATGAACAAATAACCAGCTGCTCAAGGTTGCCTTAGTGGCGCTCCTGGTCTGCACCCACTACTAACCCCTCCATACAGAAAACAGACAGTGAAGTTGCACAGCCAAAATACCATAAGGAAAAAAAAAATCCTTTTTTCTTTAGACTGAATAAATATTCCTTACTTTATACTTCTTTTTTCTTGCTCTTGGTTAGGCTTTTTATGCAAATCAGTGCCCCATAGCCTACTGCCATATGCTGTACAGGAGACAACCTCTCAAGTGTGTACAGAAAACTTCAGCTGGTGCAGCACTTGGCAACTTGCTTGTTAAGTGGCATTTTAAATCATAAGAATATTTAATCTATGATGCATAATCTGCCTGAGCAGCCTGATAGTTTTAACATGTTGATCTAGACCTACAAAGCTCTAAATGCCTTGGGACTTATTTATCCAGGAATTGAGTTTTTTTGGAGGTTTTCTGATGAAACAAAACTTATAATCAGAAAATGTCAGTCACTAAGTTGGAAAACTTGCATTCTGCCTCTCGCAGCCAACAAATTTTTTTTAGATGCAAGATAGGGTACCAGTGAGGTTTGCTCAGATTAATTACAGCTGGGGACACAGGAAGGATACAGTCTTCATCCCTAACACAGTCCTGTGGGAAGCTGTGGGGCTGCACCATGGTGAGGAAAACTGGAAAGGAAAAAAGTCTGGGTCCTAAGAGGCTGAGAGCTCACAGAGCCCAAGCTCTGCTGCAGGAGTCTCAGAGGGCCCATACAGGAGCCAAAGTGATAAAAACACGAGAAATGTGCATTTCAGTCACAAATTTAAGAAAGGAAAAATTAATTTGTACTCAAAGTACCTTTACTTCAATATCATTTTTCTGTTGAGGTTTTAGGATGGTATTTCCTGAGCAGTTTCCAAACTGTGCCACAGAATATTGGGTGTGTTTGTGAAATCTCTGTCACTCCTCACTCCCTGCAACTTCAGGGGTTTGCATGTCTGGAACAATCTTATTTTTTTCCGGTGTTTTATTAGCAGCCCCTTTCTAAGAAATGCCAGGTGGCATCGTGCCCAGAATTGCTTGCCAGCTAATCTCAGAGGATTGGGCATTGTGCCATCTGAATTAAAAGAGCTCAGCTCTAACTCACTGATAACATTTAGGAATCAAACCAATAAAACAGAGAAACAAAACGTACACAAGTAATCTCTGAATGCACACAGATGATGGTTTTTACTGAAAACATACAGTTATGGAGAAAGAAAAAAAATTAGTAGTGGTGGTCTCTGCAAAACAAAAACAGGGTTCAAGTGAGAACAATCTGCCATGATTTCATCAGTTTCTGAAAACAGTAAAAAGAAAAAAAGGAATGCATGCATATAACTACAAAGGTAACGTCACAGGGATCCCTGAAACAGGGGCTCAAACTTCAGGCAAGCTGTGCTGCACCACTCACCCCACAGAGGCAGAGGAGAAAGGGAGAGCAAAGAATTTGCATCTGAAGGGAACAATGGAGTTTTCCCCTCAGTCCTTTCATCCTTGCATTTTCAAATGTCCTTCCTAAAATAAAGAGGACATTTAATTTATGAATACCAATAAAATAATTAATAGCCAGTTAAAAAGTCTGCATAATCCTCTCTAACATTGTCCACATCAACAATAAAACATAGGGTACTTCAGCATGTGCACGTAGATGAGCGGCAAGAACACAGACTACCAATGACTAATGATTCTATAAATTATAAACTATTTTTCTATCACAAGTTTTAAGGTTTTATAGCCTAGAAATTCCCACGTACAACACAGCCCACAGGAGGGGTATGGGAAGGGAAAACCTAAGGCTTATAAGGATGTGACTATTAGGAAATAAAACAATTCAAAACCATTTCCTATAACACAATTAAAGAAAAATATGGGAGGCAACTTTGGCTTACTCTGACTGCTGTCTTTATAAAGCATATCTGTATTATTTACATCTCCTCTATTCTTTTGGAGTACATGAGTCAATAGAGGACAGTTATTTTTCCATCCACTTCCTCATGCATGCCTTAGAAGGTCAGATAGCTTCTCTCTTGGAGTATTTAATAATTTAATTAACAGAGACAACAGCTAATCAAATTAAATTAATCACATAGAGAAAACCATCCTTTTCCTATGACACAATAACACCCGGGGTTTTTTTTCAGGAACATCTATTAAGAAATAATAACCAAGGGGGGAGCTGGCAGGTCTCTCTGCATCTCACAAGCAAGGCACACTCCACAGGGTGAAGTGGTTCTAACTTTGGTCAGAACAAACTCCCACAGTTCAGAGAGATGGAGGACCATAAAAGTTACTCACTCGTTCAGCCATGTTCACAAAGGATGGAAATTAGCCATAAACAGGCCTAGCAGCACCCTTCAAACAGACTCAGACATTTCAGAGAGAGCTTAATCTTCTGTGAGGGGCTCGCCCTCTCCCTGCCTTCACCGCTCATGTGTCTCACTGTCCGTGGAGGACTGCGGGGATCTGCTCCCCTTGTGCTTCCCAGGCAGGAGAGCACACCACTTTCAATGTCAGCCTTAAGCTACCCTCTCCACTCAGCATCCCAGGTCAGAGCATCCCCAGTTCCAGACAGCTCTGCTGGGCTGTCAGGGCATTGGTCCTGCTCCAAAGTATGAGCACTGCTGTCACTGGGGACACGCCTGCTGCTGTTGAAAGAACACCCATGTTCTCCAGGTTGACTTGTTCTCCAGACTAACAGCCACACAGCACTGTTTTAAGCCACCCAGTAACCTTGCACTGGTCAAGGCCCAGGTAACCCTGGGACATTCATCTGGGAATAATCCAGAGTGGAAGACCTGACTGCTGGGATGAGTGGTTCTGGGAGCATGCTTTGGCTGGTGGGCATGGCAAACCCTGATCTGCAAGCCTTGCTTCAATGCACAAACACCAGCTTTGGCCAAGCAGAGACATAACATCAAGCTTGATTCAAAAAACACATCATTGGTTCCTGCAATCAGATGCAGCACCACAGACCATACTGACGGACTGCAGGAAGCAGAGAAGCCCAAAAGCAAACCCTGCAGCACTTCATCCTTTCTGCTGGCATGGATTGCAATAACAGCAGCATTAAAAACAAGTAAAAAACCCAGAACATACTGAAACACTGAATTTCACATGTATTATCTTCATTCCAAAAACCATTTTTCTTCCAGTTAGAATTTTATCTGCTTGCTATTGAGCCAGACAGGAATTTAGAGAGCAGGAGACTGGCTTCTGAGGTGCTATCAAAAAACCTATTTACTAGCTAATTTATTAGCTACTAATCATTCATATTTTGAGTTTCTGGGGTGGTACTTCAACCTCAGAAAAGCTTGTTCATGACAAGACAGGCAGCAAAGCAAAACCAAAACTAAAACCCCCTCCAACATGAGCAGCGTAGATCTAACTTGGAAACTACTGAAGGACAAAACCCACAACAATTACATCGGACACTTCTAGAAAGTCACTTCCCATAGCTCAGCAGCATGTTTTCATATCGATCTTTTAGCTGCTATAGGATTGGAGCAGTTACAGTGCTTACACTACCAAAGACAGTCAAGAGTTTTAAATACTTCCAAACATCCTATTTCATTGAAGGGCGTAACATATGTTGCAGAATTCCTCAGGACACCAAATGCTATCGATAGGCAGGAACCACCTAGATTTGCACTGTGTATCAAGTCTATTGTCAACACTGAACAACCATATATGAAGAATTTACAACAAATTCTTGAATTCTTGGGGAAGGCTTAACATGCACACACAAATAATGAAAGTATCCTCCATCATTTGCATCTTTCTGGCACCTTCCTTTTGGTCACACTTTCAATCAAAATACACTGTTGTTTTCCTCTGCCATTAACATTGCTGGTAATTTCTCTAATACCTGAATACCAAAAGAGACATTTCACTGAAAAATTACATGCCCTGAAAGATGTAAAGCGACACCCACTGAAACTGCTTTTACTCTGGCATGCTGGCCTTCTTCCCAGCATGAACGGATGTGACAAAAGAGAGATTACAGTTTACAGATTATAAGTAAAACACCCTGGATAAGCAAGTTGGCTAGTTACACATGATCAGAAAATCAGCTCATTTTAAAATCTCAGAAGCTAGAAAACAGTATTGGAAAAACAAACAAACAAAAACACAACCCCCCCAAAAATTAAAGTTCCTGTGAGAAACGACCCAGGACCCAAATTTCAGATTCAATTCCTCCCTGAGCCCTGGATTTGCAGATAAGCCTGAATGTGGTAAACGTGCTCTTTCTACAGACTATCAAAACAAATAAGACTTTATTATACATCTAAAATCACGCACCATTTTTCTGTCATTATATCAGACTTTGCCTAAAGAAACCAACATTCCTGAAGCTGGAGCACTCTAGCCATGCTACATGTGCTGTCGGAGGCAGGTTAACTCCATTGGGAATCCTAGATGCCCTGTATCTGGGCTTCAATTTTCCCTGGCAGTTACTTCCTTAGTGTTAAACTATACTAAATCAGTACACTGCAAGGAGTATTTCCTTTTCCTTTTGAGATGCTGCCCTATGAAAATTCTAAGTAAAAGAAATCCTTTGCAGGTAGATAGAAATTGTTTCCCAGGCTACCGCCTGCAGAGCATCACTGCACTACCTGCTACCAAAAACTCTTTCCGCTAGATAAACATGTTTGTGTGTCTCTTAGTCACGTTTTTGTCCTCTCAGATTGCTTTCTGCGGGGCAAAGCAAAAGATTGTGAATGCATTTGTGTGAGTACTTTGGCGAGGGAATGACTTCACAGGGCAGCATTTCCATACCCCTCCAGTGGGGAAGCACAGCACTGGTCCAGCAGAACAAACTAACATCATGCCAGTTTGCACCGTCTGCAGGAGAACGGCTCTCCCTCCTCCTAGACACCAAGCCTGCAGAATCCACAATGTTCTGTCCAAATATGAAGAGATTAAGTGAAGGCAAAAATTAAGTGGTTGGTTTTTTTTTAACCTACATAAAAAGCACAAAACCCACCAAAAAGCTAAAGTGAATTTAGCAAAACTACAGAGATGCACATGCACTGTTTGCACTTCCCTCTCTTTGTCTAAACTTCTTAGTCAAAAATAGCTTTCAGGACAAGTCCTTAGTCAAAATCCTTGAATCTTCTACTCATTTGGCTCACTTAGATAAAAGCCCAGAACATAAGAACTTTTGTTTTCATGCCATCCCCAGCAAGCGGAACCGAAGCAAAGACTTGACAGCTATTTTATGTTTGAAATATTGGCTTCAAAGCAATGGGGACAGCACAGTGTGGGTGGGCCTGACACTACAGCTGTCTTAAAACAAAGAGCCTATATATCAAAAAAAGTTCACAAGAGACAGGATTTACCCAGAAAGAATTACATCCAACAGAAATGAAGATGAGAAAGAGGACATGCACACATGTGTGTTCAGGGAAAGGAGGGGGAGAAAAGTAATGATGCAGTTAAAAGTAAATAAATAAATAAATATATAATTAAGAGTGTTGTATCCAATTCGAGCTGTAACCATTTACATGGAAATTATTCTTTAAGAGCTTTCTGACTGTATTATAGTATCTAAGCAATACTATATAAAATGGGAATAGGTACTCAAGCTACTAATGGGGCAAACACTCAAAAAGGGAGTCACTTTAATTACATATTTGTATTCAAATAAGACATCCCATGCTTCTATAAATTTGTTTGGAGTAACAAGGACCATAACATTAGTGAATAAAAACATCAATGAGGTGGCTAAATTTCAGATCATGCTTTCCATCTGTATATTCCATTGCAATGGATTCAGGGTGATTTTGCTATTTAAGCAACGAACATATTAAGATATCACAGCACTCAATTCTTGCCAGCATCTATTATCCAAATAACAGAAAGCTTAATTTTATAAACAGAAATGAAACAGACTAAGACTATGGGGGCAAACCATTGCCACAATTCTCAGTGCCTTTGCCTGATTTTGCAAATAGAGTTTACGACAAGTGAATGTTTTGATTGCAGCACTAGTTTAAAACATTCGACAGGTTTTCAGGTACCAGGAGCTGTAACTTCCCAGAGCCTATCTTCTCTCCTCATACTGTTTCATCTGCTGAAGCCAGTAAGTGTGTTTGCACATAGCAGCATTATCTTCCTATGCCTGCCCCAGCAAAGAGGCTACCAGGAAGTAAGTCAGTGTGGGCTCATTTCTACCTCTCCCTCCTGGGAGCGCATGGGACATCACAACACAGCTGGATGGAGCCACCTCACCTCCGAAGGATCCACTTTGCAAATGAAAGATGATGAAAATTTCACCTTCTGTTTTGGAAAGGCCATCAAGGTGCCACAGCGAACACACAGTGCCTGAAAAGAGCATTTCACCAGCATCTCCGAGGGAAGCTGGTTCACCTTTTGCACATGGGCACTGCAGATCTGAGATGAGAAGCAAGGACTACAACAGGCATATACTCAAGTGACATTGAAGTCAATACCCTGACAGCCACCTTGGAAAAGCCAGTAGTCCAAGTTGTGCTGCAATGTGTCAGACAGCACAAGGAGCCTCTCCGTTGAAGCTGGGAGCTTGATGAGCCCACACCACATGTACCTGCTGCTCTCAACAGCCTGAACTACGTTTTTTGGGTGAGAGAATCCACACTGCCAGTAACAAGTGTGACCATTAGAGCAGGCAGGAACATTGATTTAGAGCAAATCAGGATTATCTTCATACTGTAAATCTCTCCTCTCTCACACACATGCACACACAAAAACTTGCTGTTTGGCACCTCATCAGAGTGATTTGTGTGTAGAAGCTGAGACCCTTTGACTAAGAATGCCGATCTGATGGGGGCAGCGGGAACTACTTGATACCTCTAGAGAGCGGACACACATAGCTCTGTTTGCTCCCAACAGGGCATTTCACTTCAGGGGCCGCCACGTAGATGAAATCTCAAAGTCTCTTTTGCAAACTTCCCTTTGTTTTGTTTTTCCCCTTTGCCAACTATGATGGCTCCAGAGTCACTGATAACAAAAGCAGATGTTTACAGCCACATGGGAGGCTGCTCTGTATACAGTGGCTACTGCATTACATCACATTACTCACTCTGTGACATCTAGCATATGTATCACACTGATTAGTAGGCATTTTAAATCCCACTGACAGTAGTGGGATTAGATGTGCACAAATATTGAAATGTAGGTTCCTTCCCCATCTAGTGATCATAAAAAAGGTTCTCTAAAACACTGGTTTCCTTCAGGATCCTCATTCCCCCAACTTAACAGTGTGTTGCTGGTTACATATCTTGTCAAGAAACAAAAATTAGGTTTTGCTAGCTATGGTGGTTTCACTTGCACTCACTCCCCTCACCCAGTGAGATGGGAATGGAATCACAACAAAGGGGACACAGGATTAGGATGGGGACTGGGATGGCTCACTCACCAGTTATGGTCACAGGCAAAACAAACTCAAACTTGGGGAAGAAAAATGAATTTAATTCATCACCATTCATCCAAGTAGCACGGTGAGACAGAACAACCACATCTTACAACACCTTCCCCCATCCCTCCCTTCTTCCAGGCTCAATCACTTTGTTCCCGATTTCTCTGCCTTCCCTCCCACAGTAGCACATGGGGCAGGGAATGGGGGTTCCAGGAACAAGATATTCCAAAGTGAGCTTCCCATGTAGTCACGGGCTCAGCTCTTCGGGCTCAGCTCTCAGCTCCAGCACGGGGACATCCATGGGCTGCAGACGGGCCTCTGGTCCCAGTGCACCTCCTAACCACCCCAGCTCTGGCACTGAGTGACTCTCGGGGTCTCAGTTCAGTCACACTTGCCCTCAGGCTCAGCTTTTCTGCTCCAGGGTGGAGTCCTCCATGGCCTACACGTGGGTATCTGCTCTGCCACTGAACCTCCATGGGCTGCAGGGACCTCCTTTGCCTTCTCCTACTCCATGGGGTTGAACTGGGTGTCTGAGGTTCTCTGTCCTCCCTCTCCTCCTCCTTCCTCCTGGCAGCAAGGTTCTCTCTTTGTTTAGGCCAATGGTCGTCTTTTGTTCAGGTCAATGGCCTCTCCTCCAGGTTCTCTCCACCTTCTTCTTTTCAGGACAGCCCTCCTCACAAATATGGATCCGCAGAGGCGTTTCTCTAGTGCTCATCGGCCCGGCCTCAGCTAGACACTGGCCTGCCTTGAAGCCAGGGGAGCTTTCACAAAGCTTCTCACAGGGGCCACTGTAGCCCCTTCCCCCAACTATCAAAATCACGACATCCCCTTCTCTCCCCCCAACCCAACACACTAGCGCCTAATGTGATTGCGGGATCTATGATAAAACCTTCTCACTGTCTGTGACATATTTCAGAAAGCAGAATTTGTATTCTATTTTGTATATTTTTAGACCACAATGCAAGCATCTCTGTCATTCAACACAACTGACATCCTAAATAGTGTTCTCTATCTTATAAAATGCAGAAAAGTGCTTCTGGAAGAAGAAACAACCTCTTCAAAATGACTCGATATATTCAAATCACTGATACCTAGCCTTGGCTGGGGAAGCTCAGTCTGAAATGCTTTCTGGCATCTAGTTAATTCTGTTTGGGTGGTTTGTTTTGTTTTTTCTTCTCCTCCAGTTCAGCACCAATTAGGTTATTGGTCTGATTCACTGCTTGCCTTCCATGTGAGACTGAACCCCTCCACTCTGACCATCAGCTTTTCTTTCATCTGAGCTGTGAGAGTGCCTCACTCTCCTATCAGCTCCATAGTCACTATTACAACTAAGGCCTGTTAGTGCTAATGCAATTGCTAAGCCACCTGGAAAATTGATGGATACAATTTACAGACTAAGCATTTCCTTAAAATTGCAAGTATGGCTTTAAATTACTAACTCACGCAAACATCAGTGAATCAAATGGAATAGAATTACTCATCAGCTGGGATCAAGACATCCACACGAAATTTGTATTATATTTCCATGCACAGCAGAATCTGAATATCCTATGCTGATGGAGGCACTGGTTTTGACTATCAGATGAGGATAGGTATAACATGTCAAACTTTTCCGTTGAGGTAATTTACTAAGAAGACTTGGTATGTGATGCTGTCTGGGATTTGGCATTGTTACAATAAAGTCTTGAGGGAATGGCTTAGAAGCAAATACATTTTATAAACACCTGCTATTACTGCAATGCAGATGCCAGCAACTCAGGTGTACAGGAAAGTGCAGCAGTGATAAAACAAATTCTGTGGTCCTGCCTTCCAATCACACACCCCTTTCCTATACAAGGCAGAAATGTGAAATTTCTTCTTATTATATAAGTGTAACTTTGAGGGATGCTTGGCTTCAGACACTGTAACTAGAGAAGTCCATTTTTAGTGTTCCTTTACTGTCACGATGAGAACAAGCTGTTGCCTTCACAAGGCTGATTTCATCCTCAGCATAGCCTACCTCGATACATTCAGTGATGAATGATGAAAGCAGATAAAATTAGCGCATAGAATCCCTGACCTTTCATACGAACGAGACCCAAGGTGTTACAAAAATGTGTGTGTTTTTCATCAAACACAAGGTAACAAACCAGACCGCCTAGTGCATTTGCTGCATTGCAGCATGCACAGCCTGCTCTGTCTCCTTCCCACCTGCCTCACCATCTAAGCTCTAACATGAGACACAAAAAGGACAGTTCCTGCTCAGTCACTGCCATGGATTAGGGCTTTTGGGACCCACATGGAGGCAGGGCTGAGAGGCTCTGCAGCACACCAGGGACATGGTGTGACCAAATTCCCCTGGTAAGGGTAGCAGCAGCTATGCCACTTCTGCATAGGGGTAACATGCAGGAGGGGTCTTGTCCACCTTCTTTCTATGCCCTCCTCAGCTCAAATAGGCCAAAAAAGAAGACAATTTTGCAAATAAAAGCATATAGTGATAGCCTGTTCTTAGCAGACTTCTCCTGGAGATCGGAGCTTTTCCTAAGGATATTCGCGAATGGTCTTGGGGTCAACTCAAGCTTTTTGGTAGGCTGAATTCACTGTCACTAACAGCCCCTAAACTGATAAGCAGCCTCAAAGATTTATCACCCCAGGGCCCCTTCTCTTACCTTCATGCAAAGCAACTATTGGGACTATACAAACTCAAGGTTTGTCACTTTTTTGCTTGTCCCATACAAAGTAGCAAATATCATGTTACTGGTATTAAATTTGACACACTTTTTGTGCAGGAAAGATGAGAAAACAAAGAATTTACAGTCAGGAATGTTTTATCTATTCTGGTGGAGCTTGTGCTTCACATGACAAAACAACACTCCACAAAAGACAGCAACTGCAGCTGAGACAAGTCCCAGGCATGTAAAATACACTCTGGATAAGTTCTGTTTTCACACTAAAGTGACTTGTTGAGTCTCATCTGGACCTTCCCATTGATTACTCCAACCAATAGCTTCTGCCAGCTGCAAGCTAATCCCATCAAGGTAAGCAGCTGCTTAAGCTTTCAGGTGAGAGACACAGGAGATACCTCTGCATGCACAAGTCCATCTTTTTTGTGGCCTCCCCAGCTCTTATATTTATACCATAAGTATCTTCACAACCCTTTCTCTCAAAGCAGAAATAATAACAAAGAAAGTGATCTTGGAGCTGAAGAACTGCTTTGCACTTGGCCAACTCCAACACAATCCTACTGCAAGCAGGCTGTGCCTTAACCCAATAAATTAGTCAGCACTTGTTAATTGTGAATGAAGCCCTGAAGTAAAAAATACCATTTGTGTGTAAAGATTAAGTATCAGTCCAGCAGAATCTTTGCTTAGCTATTTTTTGGTTGGTTTCTCATATTTAAAATGGGAAGGACACTATTTTCATACTTTATAGTAATTCAGATATATGGCTTTGGAGCAAGCTACTTTAAGTTGGTTTACAATAGATTTATAAACACAAGTCAAACAAATTTCTTAATGGACGCAGGATGGCACCAAACATTTGTTATATTCAGAACAGATTAGTTTTAATTTAAAAGGAGCAGAAGCAAATCTGACACATCCTACACAATTATGTAAAATGTCAGTCTCTAGCCAGAGAGGTGTGTGATTTGCTGCTGCACACTGCTTACACCTGGCTATTCAAACAGCTGGGTAGTGAAGCTGAATCACTTCACAAATTTTGTTCCACTTGGAATCTGACTTACCTGCAGAGTCAGCAATTTTCTTGCTATTCAGACACAGAGTAAATGGCACCTTGCTTTATTACTCAGCAGATTTTAGACTTGAAAATAATTTTAGAGTAGCGAGGCGGGGTGCAGAGGGAGTTTAGAGGGGTGCAGATGCTTTAGTTCTTATGGTCTATGATCTAGGATTTCAATCCACTTTTGAAACAGCACGGTTCCCACACAAGTCCAGCATGAGAAGCTGAGCTCTGTTGTTCAGTGGCACCGCTCCTTCCCTGGCAGCAGACACTTAGAAACTGCAGAAGGTGCAAAACCCAACTGACTCCGACTTCTCTTAAACATTACAAAAACATGAATCTGAAGCTTGCAGCTGCATTTTATCACATTTATCCATATAAATAGACCAAACTCAAAGCGGATCCAGATCTGAACTTTTCACCTTATGTCCCTCTGTGATGAAAATGTATCTCATTTTGTTAGTCAGACCAGAAATTCTTTAAAAGACTTGTATTGTATGTCTAGCTAAGGAATGACACTCTCACCAAAACCCTACTGTGCTGTGGTGCCTAAAATAGTTAGCTCACTAATGCTGTCCAGGTTTGGAAATTACATTTTGAACAACATGTTTTGACTGAACAAGGTTTTTCTAATAATCTTTTCAGCTTTCCCCCATCATTTATCTTCTTGGAGCATAAGCCACTCTTGAGCCTGGACTTGTTTCAAATACCAGTGAAGAGAACACTACTCTCCTGTGGGCACTACCGGAACATCATTAACAGAGTAAGAGATGCTCAAGAGGATATCACAAGTCTTTTGTCTGGTCTTCAGCATATCATATAGTTTGGAATGTCTCTTATTAACTCTTGGATAAATTTCTCTCATAGCACATAATAAAATTACTGACAACTGATCAACTACCCTAACTTTATCAAGCCCTGTCTTGAGGGACAGCAGTGAGGGAGAATGGTTTCATCAGTAACAGACATTTTCACAGCCCTGCAGTGATTCTTTCCCCAAATGTAATCCCAAGACATCCCCCTTTCCAAACCATAGCTTGCAAAATTTGGGACACCATTCAAAAAAATATGAATCACATGCCCTAAACATGAACATTATTAGTATTTAGGTTTTGTGCAGTCTTTTAGACCCCAGAAGTTAAGTAGCAGATTTTGCTGGAGTCAACTCTCCACTAGTTGTGCTAGTATGGAACAAGGGAGACTGATTTTCCTGTTAAAGAACAAATATGGATAACGTTACTGCTTTCCTAGTTTTATCTCAGGGAATCAAGCTCAGACAACTTTGTACCACACTTGCCATTGCATTCAGAGTCAAGTTAACAAAAAAAGTCTGATGCCTCAGCTACTGTGCCCCACTGGACTGAAGCCAGCCCACACAGAGCCAATCTAGGGAACTCCGAGATGGTTACACAATCTGGTTAATTTGCTTATGATAACAAAGCCACAGGGATTTTATCTGCTTTTCTCACTAAATATTTATAGGCAGACGTCAGCTTTTCAAAGATATTCCAATGCCTAAATGAGTCCAATGCATCTACAGATAACTTCACAAGACTGAGGGACCTACCTCTGTGACAAAGGAAGTAGGTAGCTCAATACAAAGGCATTGCAAACAAAACGCAGCACCAGAGCTTGCTATAGCCACTACAGGCTACTTGCTGCATTTAAGTGGAGGATGGGCCGTGCTGCTCAGTCACTCTAAATGGGACAACTTTCTCTAAGCAGTGGAAGTTGTGAGTAGATGGCAGGATTCACAATCTCTTTTTTTACACTGTGTCTGTTTGAAAATCCATCCAATCCAAAGATTAATTTTCATTGTTAATCCTGTGGAAACAAATGACCAAGTTTCCCAAAAAGCTTGAGTCTTGACTCTTTGGAGACTGTTGATACAGATCACTTCTCAAATGAAATAGCAGCTTCCTAGACTAGTTCTGGAGAGCACCTGCTGCGCCACTCGTTCACTCACTCTCTGATGATTTTTTTTTTCCTCAACCTGGATTCATTACTAGCTGCTTTTGCTTGTTTTTGGTAGTAATGTGAGTCAATCCTACCAAAAGTTAGTTTTCCCTTACGACTAACCTTGAAAGTTTTGATAGTGATAAACTCCTGTTTGTGTAAAACACATTTACAAATAATCAGTGTTCTGCTCTATAGTCATACAAAAATACAGCAAGCCTAACCCACAAAAATGAATAAGCAAATCCTCAAATGAGCTGCAGTGTGTCTACAGGGTGCAATCGCTGGAAAGGAAAAATTGTAAAGGAATTAATTTTTCCATCAATGGACCAGAAGAATTCAGATTTCCTGAGTTCTTCAACTACTAGAGGTATCTGCCTCCTGCCCCTCATACCAAGGCTCCACTGCTCCCATTGTGTCCCCTAAACAGCTTCTTACACAGTCCCCAAATTTACAACATCTACACAAGGGGTGTGGAACTCAGCTGTGCAAAACACTATTCTCAGTATATCAAAAAAGGATTCCTGATGACAGAACCAACCCTGCTGCAGACTAAATTAAGAGCTACACTGGTTACACTGCTGTGCAGCATGCTCATAGGTTCTCATTTGGACAACCTACTCTCATGGTAGCCCATGAACATGGGATTAAAACATCGCCAACATAAGTCTGGGTTTGTAGAGGTCAAAAGATAACTTTAAACTGGCTAACTGCACTGAGAACTGAGATAACTGGAGCTCAGCTCTTAGCAGAAGTTCTCTCTCTTGTGCTCAGTTCTGTGCTGCTGCAGATGCGAAAGCAGCAGGTCCTGCTGAGGGGCAAAGGAAAAGAAGGGAGCAGCCGATGTCTGTTTACACTGTGCACAGAGAAGCAGACTCTCTAGCACAGCAACGAATCAGCAGTGTCAACCAAGAGCTCCTCTAATCACCATCGTTGCATCCTCCATCTCCAGAACAAATCTTGAACTTAATTACAAAGTGCCATGGCTTCGTTTATCATACCTGCTATGAGCAATCAAGGTGTAAACATGCCTCCACACCCAAATCAGCAAAAATGTATAAAGTTATAGAATCAAAACTAATTTAGGTTGAAGGGAAGTCGAGGACACTTGGCCCAACCGCCCACTCAAAGCAGGGCTCTGAAAAGCTGCAGGAGAACTGAAAATCAGAAAACATCAAGACAACTGTGATGGGTTTGTGCGAGGGGAGGGGGATTGGGATAGTTTTGGTAGTGGGAGAAGGGGCCACCTTGTGAGAGCAAAAGCTCCCCTGGCTTTAAGGCATAAGCCCCCAGCCAAGGCTGAGAAGATGAGCACTAGAGAAACGCCTCTGCGGATCCATATTTTTAAGGGAAGGACTGTCCTGAAAAGAAGAAGGTGGAGAGAACCTGGAGCAGAGGCCATTGCCCTGAACAAAAGACGACCATCGGAATAAACAAAGAGAGAACCTTGCTGCCAGGAGGAAGGAGGAAGGAGGAGGAGAGGTAGTACAGAGAACCTCGGACACTCAGTTCAACCACATGGAGTAGGAGAAGGCAAAGGAGGTCCCTGCAGCCCATGGAGGTTCAGTGGCAGAGCAGATACCCACGTGTAGGCCATGGAGGACTCCACCCTGGAGCAGAAAAGCTGAGCCTAAGGGCAAGTGTGACTGAACTGAGACCCCGAGAGTCACTCAATGCCAGAGCTGGGGTGGTGAGGAGATGCACTGGGACCAGAGGCCCATCTGCAGCCCATAGATGTCCCCATGTCAGAGCCGGGAGCTGAGCCCAAAGAGGTGCATGACTACATGGGAAGCTTGTGTTGGAACACTTTGTTCCTGGACTTTCATGCTGGGAAGAGCAGCAGAGGTGAACTGACTGAACCCCCATTCCCTGTCCCCTGTGCCACTGCAGGGGAAGGTAGAGACATCGAGAGCAAAGTGATTTGAGCCCAGGAAGAAGGGAGGGGTGGGGGAAGGTGTTGTAAGATGTGGTTGTTCTGTCTCACTGTGCTACTCAGATGAAAGGTAACGAATTAAATTGATTTTTCTTCTCCAAGTTGAGTGTGTCTTGCCCTTGACCATAACTGCTGAGTGAGCTGTCTCTGTCCTTCATTCCTAATCCTGTGCCCCCTTTGTTGTGATTCCCTTCCCATCTCACTGGGTGGGGGGAGTGAGTGCAGGACCACATGGTCTACCTGTGGTTAAACCACCACAACACCGAGTTCCAACATTCCCTTTAACGGGATCACAGTTGGTTACATCTAATTGTGAAGTCTCTGTTGCCCTAAAGAAAACTATCAGATCCTCTTTCTTCCACTGAATGGCTCTCAAATGCAAGGGATGTATCACTCCAGGTTTGTTTTTTCTAGCCAAAGACATCCATTACACCCAAGAATCTGCAGCTGTTAAAATTGCTTGGGCTCCTACACTGAAATAGCTCTGCCTGGTTACTCAGAAATACACTGCTGAGAAGCAAAGGGTGAGATACTACAGAGAGTGGCCAGAAAGGAGCCCAAATTTATGCAGGGGGACAAAAAATATACATACACTAGGGATTATCTCACTTGAGCTGAAAACTAGAGCTGACCAGAAAATAAACAGAAATAAATGTCTGGAAAGAGAGAATAAATGTAGAAAGTTATTAAATTATGGGTGAAATAAAGAAGGGCAGGGGGAGAGCAAGAAATCATTAATGACTGAATTTTTGTTTATAGACTTTGAAAGCATTTGAATAAATAGTAAAAAATGGGGTACTTTAGAGATAAATCATTCCTATTCACCTCCTTGTCTTTGTCACTGCATGAGTTTCAGTTTCAAAATGGCAGTGCTTCTCAGTGGTACAAAAGGTAGGGACTTCAGAGACTTGCTCACATTGCCCTGTTAAGTGAGTAGCTCCAACAGCTAGCAAACTTTATTCAAGTCACATCTGAAGTGTTCCATGCAGGCTTTCTGTATGCACGTGGTCTCTGAGCAAAAGGCAGAACGAGTGATGTAATCCTGCTTTCACTGCAGAGCAATAGACAGCTTCATATTTGCTCCAAAAGGTTTTATACGGCCATGAATGTCTGTTTACTGATCTATCTGATTTTGCTTTAAACACTTTTTGCTTTAACGTTTTCCCTCTCTCTGACCTATAGGAATATTTGAGTTCTGCATGAACCCTGGTAGTTATTTCCTTACTGTATTGCCAGTTAGTCCATTAACTGTACAGCTCTTTGGATCGCAAAATAGCTTTACAGAAATAAAGTAATCTATACTCCTTGCTTATTACACCAACTAGACTTTGTGATTTCCCTCTACAGAAACTTTCCTAAGGTATTCCTCAGACAAACCATAGCCCAGACTTATTTCCTTATGTCTCTCAGTGTTCAAGTGTCTGCTCTAATGAGAGCAACAGACCTTCTGCCAAGGGCTGCTTTGCCACAGGGAGTATATCCTGTCACGAAGGGCTGGGGGGTGGCTTCCAAGCAGGGGGTGACATGGGCTGTAACCAAAACAGAAAGCCCACATCCACCTGTTCTGCTCATGGACCCTGTAGTCTCCAGGCAGCAGGTCGGGATATCTCATGCACAAAACCAAAATGCCAATTGTGTAATTCCTTACAGAAAATAAGCCTCTGGTCACTCAGATTTAGCCCCATCAAACAGCTGCCAGTGCAACAGAAATAACCCGACACTCCTGCAGTGCATGAAACAGCAAACGTTATCACATCACGTTGGATCTGAAGCACCACCAGATTAAGTGAAACCAGAAATGCTGCAGTAACACCTTTGGTGAAAGGGTACATTCAGCCATAATTAAGCACTGAAACTAAATGCTGCTATTTAGCTATTGTTTAAACTGTCCTGTATTTAAACCGCCCACTTTTCAAAGGTCTCCTTGGGGCATGGTAAGAGGAGATCAAATGTCTCACAATGAGGTTGCAGTTTGGACAGACAAAAGAAACATGTGACTATCTGCACTGAGATATTTTTATGTAACCATCAGTCCTATCATGCAGCCAATATCTCCCCTTTTCAGTAAGCAAGGATGTCATTTAACTGAGAGTAACCTATGAAGAAAATTTCTGTTTTCTCTGGGTAGATATATCTGGATGCATTTTACAGTTAAAAAATACTCAAAAGTCACTCTGAGGTAAAACATTTGAGTTTAGAACCTTGTAAATACCGCGACTTGTTACAGTTATGACACACTTTCAATTTAAGGAGTTAAGTTTTAATGTCATAAAATAAACAGCTCACATCAGAACTTATCCATAACCAAGCTCTTACAAAGACAATCTAATATATACCTGTTACTTACCAACTTCAGATCAAACCACTGGTCAAACCCCATCAATTAAAATTTGTTCATGAAATTCTCATGTTTCATGAGAATCTGAAATACTTCAAATGACATTTCTTTTATTTAGACATATTTCCATATATAAAAAATATTCCAGTAAGTGGGTAATCAAGACTAACCTGCAATGGCTGCCTTACAGTGACAATGTGATTCCAGCTCTTAAAGTCTTAATGTTATAATTATTGCCATATTATTGCCATAAAGGTAACAAGAGTTTTGATTACAACTTCCTGAACTCTGAAACATCTTGTGTACAGTTACTAGCTGAAGTTGTTGCTTCATTTTCTAATCCTGCAGAAAATCATATATAACTACAGATGCCTGTGGATTTTCCCATAGTTGAACCCTCCACCCTCTAAAGTTGAACTATATCAACTCTTCCCCCCTCGCCCCGAGTCCTTTCATACTCCTACAGCAATGACACATTAACACGCGGGCAATGCAGAGAGTTCAGCAGCTATTTTGGAAAAGGTTTTCAAATACCTCAGCACTCAGAGCACTAATGCAGACTGAAAGGTGAAGCTCCCCCAAACCAAAAGTTAAGTTTTCACAAACGTTTTAACTTCCTCTCTGCCACAACATTTCCCTCAAAAATGCGAGAGACACCCCTGCAGCGCAGGCATCCTGCAGTCGGGGAGCTGAACCGCGCCGCCTTAGCGAGCTATGAATGTCACCCAGAAATTTCCGGTGATTCAGCTCTTGATGATGGCGAGACCCACAGTGCATCTGCTCTCGCATTTCTGCTGATAGCCAAGTAACTGTACGTGCACATGAGTAACGCTGCATGCATTTTCCACGCTTGAAGTTCTGCTAACACTGATCAGCAATCAGCACACATCCCTAATGACATATTTTTAGGACTGCTGAGAGCCTTACCACAACCCCACTCTCCTCTGCTAGCTGTAACACGGTACCACGAATAGCTTGGCAGCTGGCAGTGCTTGCTATGTCCTGTAAAAAGTTGCTTCTGATCACAAAACAGGCTCTTCTATATGTGCTATTCTGTCCAAACAGCCAAAATATATTATAGGTGTAACACTATCTTTCTGGGCAAATATCCTAGACATAATTTAACTTTTTCTTTTTTATAATAATTTGAACAAGAATTGCAGCCTGAAGACTCAATATAAAATTGCCCCAAACACTTCAGTGTTACTTCTTTAATCTTGGCTTATTCTATATCTCTAGGCAAATTCCACAGCAGAGCTAAGCATATGATTTGCTCTCATCACCTTTTAGGCTCCATGAATTATTGTGAGCTCCAGATCCAGTTTTAGTTACAGTCTTCTCTAAAATCACTGTGTACCTGTAATTTGCCTTAGGTTTGAAATACAGTCTAAGACCCTGCTCAGATGCAAGAGACTGACAGGAAAATACTGGGAAACTATCCAGGCACAAACCGTTACTAGAAAGTAATTAATCTTCTCCTTATTCCGGACCCATTTCTTTCAGCCTTTGGTTGCACATAAACTTTTGTCTTCCCCGCTGCCCGCAGCAGAACAAAGCCCACGCACGGCTCAGCAGCCTTCCCCAGAAGAGGGCCTGGGGAAAGCCACTGCTACAGTCGGCTGTTGGGGAAACCTGTCTTGTAGCCTTGTTAAAACTCACCATCTTAATAAGGTCAACATGCATCAGCCTGAAAAATTCACTGAAATAGGTCTACCAGTAAAGTGGCAAAGTATCCCAAGATGTGCATGTTGATTGCATTCCTGTGTTCTCCAGGTATGGAAATAAAAAACAGACATCTCTTTTATTCAGTAAAATGTGAGAATACACTGAGAAAAGTTTTACCTCAGGGCTATAAATTATGAAAAGAGATTCCGCACAGCCTGGGAAAACACTTCAAACTGGCAATGCTTTCTCTGGTGCTATGAAAATGTGAAATGAGAAGACAGCCAAGGGGATGGGGGGGGATGGGGGATTTACAAAAATACAAATATTTGCGACTCTACTTTCCCACATCTTTTCCAGCTCCAACAATACATTGTGTCAAACTTACTAGAAAAGAACAGGGAGTTGTGTTATCCAGAAGGACACGGGATAAAGAGCTATCCTTGCCAACTCCAGCACAGACTGAGAGACTGAGGGGAACAGGCTATTTCATAGATCAACCATCTACCAACAAAATTACTACCAGAACTAACGTGAAGTAACTACCCAGTTAGTGGTCTCAGAATACAGGCCAAAGAAGAAGTACCTATGGAGTATGAGATGCCTACACTAAGGGACGGCAGTGGGGGATGCCCACCAACAGACAGCTGAAAGCTGTCTCCCGAATCACACTTCCAGGATGACCTGGGAAATCCTGGTTCCCTGTGACCCACTGCATTCAATATTCTGGGGAAAAGCACTTCATTCTCCAGAGCCAACAAGTCCAAAAATATTACAAGCTACTCAAATTTTTGAACTGATCTTCATTTATTAACTACTTTTTCCTATGCATGTCTACTGAACAAATTTTAACAACAAATTAATAAAAGCTCAAACATGTATGCACACCTTAACCACACACTTACTAAACTCTTACTTATTTCTATTACCTGTTATAAGCAAAACTGACAGTTGACCTGCAATTTCTAGGACTTACCAAAGCCCAGTGGTATAATAAAATCCAGCTGTAGGCTTCAGAACAACTTTCAAAAGCCTTGAAGTGACTTAACATTCAAGGTCAATTTTGAAAAAGTCATCTAGGATATGGATCATAAATGCTTGAACAGCAACATCAAAGACATTATTTTTCTTTTCCAAGCTAATGATAGAGCATGCAGATAGGAACTCAGCAGAAGCTGAGTCAGTTCCTGAGGCTGACACCTCTCTCCAGGTCCTACACAGCCCAGCTCCCAGGGCAGCACTGGATCTGCTGAGCCACACACCATCTATCCAGGCACCACTGCCTGTGCCCAGCTTGCCAACCCCACCTTTGGACACGGCTGCAATGGGAAACGGGGACTCCTGCATTCATGCAGCTCTGCTGCTTTCAGGCCCAAAGTCTGTCACAAATTCACCAATGCTTTCCTTGACATGCTGGAGGGGAGAGAAAGGCATGTACTTATGACACCTCCTTTGCTCCAAGTAGGCACTGCTGGGTCTGGGCCCAGCCCCCGGGATAAGCTTCCACACTCCTTCCTGCAGATCTCCGGTACAATCATGCTGTGCTCTAGAGATGTGATTAAGCCCAGTAACTCGAGAGTATGCTTATGAAACCCAAGCTCTTGTGCATTCCTGGTTTAGAAAGTGCTTCTTCAGCGACGATAGACAGTTGAAACAAACAATAACAAGTTCTTCAGGGAGTTTCTGAAACATGTTTGCGTTATATACCACGAGAGATTATACATCACAGCCCCCCCCAGAAGCTACACAGTCAACATGGAGACTACAGATGCAGGGTGGAGATGGATAGTCACTTTGCAGTCAGAGGGATAATAAGATGAAGATATCACATAGAAAACAAATGTAGTTCATATAGATTCCTGTTACACAGAAAGTGGAAATGACACACAAAAAGTCTCCCAATACATAATAGATAACATTATAATTTCAGGGGTTGTCAATAATTATAATTAAAATAATCATAAATATCCAGCTTCACTAAAACTATGTGAACAAATGGCCTCAAAAACTACAGAGTAATAATATAAATATTCTTTAATAACAAGATTTACAGGTATTCTTTTTTTTTTGTTTGCCTCTAGAGAATTAAGTCATCAAGACAATTTTTAAACACACATCAAAGAAAGTAAGGAATGTGCCTGAAACTCCTGCACTTCAAAATTTATGAAAAACCATCCTTCTAAGATCAAGAAATAAGTAAAAATCTTAAAAAATGGTTGATGCATCATGAGTCATCATTTCCACAATCACTTCCCCCACTTCCCGGGGTTGCCTGAGCAGCAGTCCCTCGGGCAAGAGGCAGGACTTCTCAGACTTCAGCTTGATGCAGAGAAATTTGCTGCTCCATTCCCACAGCAAACAACAGCTTGAGTAGATTACACATGTAGTTAATTCCTATTAGCAAATTTTTTTCTAACAACACTAACACTTGAACAGAGCTCACTCTCTGAAAAAATCAGACTAGACTGCGATACAAGTAAATCCAATAACCTGAAGATTTTGAGGTTAAAAGTAAGAAAAGAAGCTAAACTGCATGAAAAACAGTTTATTTGCCAAATAAACATCAACAACAACAAAAAAACAGAGTATGGGACATATCTGTACTTTTTACCTCTGGCTCTCAAAAACCACTTTTTCAAGACTCCTTAGAAAGTTTTAGCCCACTGACTTACAGTTAATATTAAAAAAACCCAAACTTCTATGTCAAGTGAGTTGAGCAAAGATGTTCTGTAAAAATACCATAAAAGGAAGAAAAGAGGTGAAAAACATGTCTGTGTATTTTCTAATTGCACATCAGCTATTGTTAAACTAATTTTTTGGCGCTTGAATCTTCAAGGAAAAACAATCCTTACAAAAAGTGTGAAGAACTGAGCTTATTCAAGGAATGCTGCTCAGTTTACAAATCAGACTTCTCTGTACTGCTGGAAGATACACTGACTTGCAAACGGGAACAGAAAGGGCCATGTCTGTCCATTCGAACTCAACAAACTCATCTCAGCTCTTTACGTTACAGATTGGGAAATTCTCATTTGCAATGAAAATTAAGCCCTGATAGACTGTCTTATTTTGATACGTTGTTCACATTTGGGTTTTGGGGCTTTTTTGACAGTATCCAATAAAATCTTTTAATAAAATGAGATCAGGGAGTTTATTTTCTTGCCTCCTTTTCTCCATTGATGCTTCATACTAACAGAAAGAGTATAATTCAACAATACTTCTCTTTAGTGATGGACAAAACATGGTAAAAACATCTTTTCCCTTTTGTGTAGTGTTGTCATATTTGCTCTAAGACAAATCACAGATTCACAGACCATATCTGTGGGACAAAAACACAAGGTCAATGTTTCTCTTAGATTTCAACAGCTGATTAAACACCTAGGGTGAAAGATACATGAAATTTTTATCAAGACATGCTGACTTTACAGCAGTAGAGACTCATGCTGATAATTTGGCTCACACTTGAGAACTGCCTAGGCCAAGCTTGGCTATTGTACCCTCTATGCGTGGGAATCCTTTTCAGCCCCCAAACGGAGATGCAGGGCATGAAGGTCCCTGTGTGACACACTCCGTATTACACACTCATGGCTTGGTGGCTCAGGTTAAGACAGAGCATAGCCATGTTGATATCAGTGTTTTTCAGAGACACCTCTATCCACAAAATCATGTGGACACTTTTTATATTTAAGGGTGGCTTCAGTAGTGACACTACACATGAAAAGAAAAAAACAAACAAACAAAAAAAAAAACCTTACATGGCCCAGGACTGTAGGGATCAGAATCAGCATTTTGTGCTGTAACAGGAAGAGGCTGATAACCTACACAGCATTTGGAGCAATGACAGAGACCAATTCATGAGAATCATGAAGTACATGACAACTACTTAGCTTCCATTAGGCGAGCTCTTTTCAGCAGTGCCAGTGACAGGATAAGAGGCAACTGGCACAAATGGAAACATGGGAGGCTCAGTCAGAACATCCAGAAACTGTGAGGGTGATAGAGCTCTGGCAGAGGTTGCCCAGGGACACTGTGGACTGTGTACACTTGGAGATGCTCAAAAGCCATCAGCACATGGCCCTGGGCAACTTGTTCTAGGTGGCCCTGTTTGAGCAGTATGGAGCAGATGACCTCCCGAGGTCTCTTCCAACTTCAACCCTTCTGTGATTTTCTGAATTGTATTTCCCTATGTAAGTGCTACATATATCCTTCTGGACATACTGATGATTATGTTACTTCAAAAATTAAGACTAAGCACCAGACATGCAATTAACTGAGTATCACCTGATAAAATACCCAGGCTGCATATACATGTGGAAAAAAAAAAACAAACAACAAAACAACAAACAAACCCAGAAGCAAGCACCAATACTTGGATATGAGGCTTCATTTTTCAAGCTTGGACTAGGCCCAGGCTGAAGAGCAAGAGTTAATACAATTCCCTCACAATGTAAAAGATAATGTAATAGACTTTTGTTGTTCTCAAGTGAAAGAGGATCTAGGCAGACTTTGTGGACCAGAAAAAAAGACTGAAAAGTGCATAAAAATTACCATTGGGATCCAGACTAAGGGAACTCCAGCTAAGAACTGGCTGACATGAGACCGACTGACAAAACAGTGAGTGGGGGCTGAGGTTCAAGCAGAACAAGGAGAAACTCTGAAAGTTTGAGTTTCCAAGGCGTACTAAAAGCACCTCACAAAACCCATGTAAATGTCCACTTACTGCAAAAACCTAGCGCAGAAACTATCCTCTTGTACTGTAAGAGTTGGTTGCTTGGTGGGCAATTTTGTTTCAATCACCCAGAAATCCTGAGCCCAAGCCTGGCTTGCTGAAGCAATTACACAGACCTGCAGGGCTCTGCAGCCCAACGGCCACAGTCCATTACGAAGAGCTGAAGGATTCATCCCCTAAGGTGACTAAAAGCCCAACATAAAACCAATGTCCTAACAAGCCATGACAGCAGTTATCTTAGGAACTTTAAGCAAAATGCTTCCTCAATTACCAGCCTCATTACGCACGCCCTATCAGTTCAGCTTTCCCAAAAGGCTGTAGGCAGCACTGTGGCTGTGGATGCAAAGCAGCAAGGCTTCCGCCCCGGACACTGGTCACAACGGGAGATGGAGCAAGGCAGTGCACTGCTCTCTCCTCTACTGCCCAAGAGGATTTGGCAGCAACCCAGAACCAAAGGTTTCCCTGCAAAACCTCTCGGTAGGAGTTAAATAATTTTTTGCTGCGCCTATGCAGTTCTGTGAAGATGAACAACTGGCAAGTCATTGCCAAAGCAAGAATTCATGTATAGTCTTACTGTAAGGGATCTTGAGGGGAGGGGGAAGGGAAGAGAAAAGGAAAGCAAAAATCTTAGAGAAGCAAAGACTGCAATCACCCAGGGGTTATTCTTTCCAAAAAAAGATTCAAGAACATATTTGTAATGGCAATAAACACTTCAGTTATATGCTTACTGTATTTCAGATTAGCAGATATGTTAGCGGTCTGTCGTATAATAGCTTCAGGGGCCAAATAGTTTGCTCAAGTATCTACTCTGAGACCCACAGGAGAATAAAGTAAAATAATTTGAGCCAAGCATTTGTGTAAAATACTTATTTTGCCAGCACCCTAAAGAAAATAAGCAGAAAAATCTCAAGTTGCAACTTAAACATGAACATCTATTACTGTTTCCTTGCAGTCTATAGATCTAATCTTACTGCCCATACATCAGACTCAGCCCTGCCTTCTGCAACTTATAAAGTGTCCTCTCTTCTATGAAGTCTTAGTCTGCATTAGCTTTTCTTCTTCATGTACATTTGAGGTACACAACTAGTTTTTCCTTCCTGCAATTATGTCTTTGAAAGACCTTGCAATCACTTTGACTTTCTCCTTTTCCTATATTAACATAAATCAAATCAGAGGAGCAGTGTGGCAGCTGTGACTGACTCCGATGATCAGCAAATTCATCACAAAGCCAAACCCAGAGAAGTTCCCAGTGAGAGCAATTTCAGAGGCAAAAAGGGCTGCCATGCCTTCTGAAAGCTCTTCAATTCTGCCAATGTCAAATTACCAAGAGACAAAAATTGGTTTTGATGTTAAAATAGTCCTTGATTTTAATTTGTTTTCTGCAATGTTAGCCTTTTAAAGGCATTTTTAGTTAAAATAGATAGGTCTCTCCAGTTGCTTGACTGCTAGGCTGAGAAAATTGTTTGAAAAGTCCCTTGTAAGGAACATAGATAATGGGCTTTTTAAAATGGTTAAATTATCCTTCTAGTACTCATCTTGAATTTATACATCTTATGCCCATGTAAGCGTTACTCTCTAAATTTGAAACATTTGTGAAAATAACACCATTAATAGCAATAAAAAACCCCAGACTACTTAGCATCATTCCTAGATGAATAAATTAATAATGAAAAAATAGCCTATAAATTATGAAAATAGCATCAACATGAACACTTAACTGCATCCTTACTCTGCAATTAGCCAATAATAAAATTCTTTTTTTTCCCTTATTTCCAGGCAATGTTTTCCTGCGGTCACCAAAGAGTACAGAAGGAAAGATTAGAAAGCTATCCCACAGAAAGCAGCATGAGTGCTTATTAACCTCAAAAGACTGACTCAGAAGAAACTGAATTCCAAAACTTGACACATCCTACTTCTCGTATCCCAACCGTCTCTGTGGTTTCCACCACGATTTCTCCATCCTCCAGCAAAAACATCAAACTATTTGGAACCAGATGCAGTTCAGATAGTAATGGAGATCCCAAAGCACAGCTTTTCTGAGCCACGGACACACATCACCGGCCAAGACTGGGCTTATGCAGAGGGGCATGGTTAAATACAGATATCATTCTACTCAAGATGCAATGGCTTTGAAGTTTTCCAACTCATCTTAGGAAAACCGCTACACATTAAGAATGCTATCACATGCAATGGAGACGCAGTTGCTCACAAAACATCCACAACCCCCTCTTCAAGTATCTATGTCTGCACTAAGTCAGCAGGATGCAAGGAAGGCATCCATTTTCCCAAATATAGAACTGTATCTTCCAAGAAGTCAAATAATAGGAGCTAATTTGTTGGGTTTTTTTCTTGGACACTACAATCCAAACTTTTGAGCTAGTAGTGAGTTTTTGAGGATTCCTGCTTACTACATCCAAAGCATTAAAACCAATATATTTTCTCATTAAAACATAAGTCACATCAACAGAAGACTTACTAGAAACCAATCAGCGAATCAAGTTTTAACAAACACCAGCATGAGGAAAGCTGTCAGACTGGAAGACACTAAAAATCCTTTCAACACAATTACTTCAAAACTGTTGAACAACAAAATCCACAGAAGATATCTGTATGTTGAAATATATTGTTTAATATTCTACCATCTGTTCAGCAGCTGCTTATGAAAAATGTCTCAAAACCTTATGATGATTAAAATTATTTCATATTTCCATGGAATAACTGGAGAATATATCCTAAAATAAACAGATTCAGCTTCCAATATCTCTATAGTAGGAGCAAGAAATACTAAAAAATGAAGTTACAGATGGTTTTTCATAGCCATGCACACACATAAGGAATTCACCATGTTTCTAGAACGCGCCTTCATCTTTTGCTTGAAAAATATGTGCTACGCAGTAAAAGCTAACAAAAGGTGGTCACATTTTGAAAGACAAATCATGAAATTATAAAAGAATTTAATGAGATGGTTCATTATGTTAGAAGATTTCCAGCTACATCAGAAATGGAAGTTCATCCTCATCCATTTTAGACTTGATTTAAAAATAAATCCATCCAAGTATTCATGAGATTGAAAGTTCAGCATTTAGAAAGTTTCTGGTATGGTCAGAAATTTTATGGTCGTACTAGCAATGACTGCATTCTTTACATTAAACATGTACCACAACCTCCCATGGCATCTAAGCCATGCTGTTAACCCACAGACATATGTTGCATATTATTATTTGCTGTAACAATCTGTTTGCATTCATAGTCTCTTATTCTGGTTTATCAGTGGACTTCTGTCACACAATGCATATTACCATCAGTGGTTTCGGTTTATTATTTTTTTAGTCTTGTCTTTGTTAAGTTGTTTGCTTCAATTTTCTAAAGTTTGCAATTAAAAAAGACAACCTTCAAACATTCAAATTATAAAATAATTAAATCAACATGAAGAAACAAAACTACGCTATTGTGAAATTTCAAATCATCGTCATCTAACACTTCTAGTCTCACTTTTACTCTCTCAGGTCCCTGGATGTTCCAGAAAATAGTTTGGAACAGGTCTCGCATTTTTACCTGCACACAGTAATACTACTGCCTTTTTAATGAACATGAGAATTTTAAATAATATGCTTTAAAAAATTAGGAAATGAGAAGACGACTAATTGTGCACCAGTTTAAAAAAAGCCCTTAATCCAGTCCATCCCTTTTCATCCTTCTAATGAGCTGGCCATTCACTAAGGCAAACAGCGCTCACTGTCCTCTTTTCTGCTTTCCGAGTAAGGTCTGGCAGAGTCAGACTGCTGCTTTGCCACAGGCAGCCAGAATTGATTCTTCTGACAGCAAAAGCCATGTTCACTGAAGTACAGATTTCTAAGTGAAAGCTGTCCAGATGATTAAAGCTGCTCTCTTTAAAACAATGAGAAATCCATAATTGCCCTACATCAGTACCCACGCACCAGCCACAAAGTCCATCAATGTTTCACCCAAAGAGATGACAGCACCATCTACTTCAGTGCAAGCCAGTTCCTACTGTGGGGTAGGAGAGGACAGGGAGTGAGTCTGAAAAAGGGAGATGAGGCTGTAGGT
The DNA here is from genome assembly GCA_907165065.1 of Caprimulgus europaeus. Next base: position 70,687,792 of record OU015525.1, read on the forward strand.
AGAACGGGCATCTGCCCTCAATTCTGGTATCACATTCTCCCTGGATGCTTTGACCTAGAGGAGAGCAAAGGAAGCCAGAAAGAAGTCATTCAGCCTAACAGTGACCATCTATTCTGCTGCTGCTTTGAGCATAAATGACAAACACTTTTACCACCACGTGCGCTAAAATAAAACAAAGGATTCTTCTTGTGTTATGTTCTTATTTTTGAGTTTGATCATATTTTACACATTCCCAATGTCCTTTTCACTTCACAGAGAGTGCTTTCCTCAGCTCTTCTAAGGCCATTGCTTTTGGAAACAGCACGAGGCAACCTGGATGCTGTCCTGTTTGGCCTGCCGTGCCCTTGCAATAATTTTGAGAAAATCACCAAGTCAGCACAATTCCAGAACTCAGGTTCCTTTGCAAATCACAGGCAGCAAACAATTTTGCAAGTTGGCAAAGCGCTAGAAGGACATGCAGCATAGTGAGGAGTTCAGCAGTTACAAATCACAGACAAACTCCCAAGGACAACGAGGGTTGTGTTTCCAAGGGCACCGATTTTGCCAACACCATCACCAGAGAACAGGCAGAACTCGATGTTGCTTTCTAACTGAGGGTCAATGGGATTTTTCCATCCTATTTCCATCACTCACCATTGCAATGCTAGTAAACAAACACTTTAACTGATCTCTCTGGTTGCTTCCAATCTTTCAAATAACCTCTGTTGACCTAGCCTTCCAGGCTGTATATGGCCAGCTTTGCACCTCTGCAGAGCTCCACATTAAAACACTGCTGGTTTCTTCTGTAAATTAAACAAAAGCCTACCACCTGGATTTCAGGCAATGTAGCAGCAACACATGTGAAGTATTTTAGTCAACAACCTTTCATAACACACTTTTTTCTCTGTTAGAAAGTTTTCTTTAGATCTGAAATAGTACAACTCTTCTTTAAATCCTGGAAAGCATTCAGCTTCCCTTTGCCATCACAGTTCATTTATCTTGCAAGAAGTTTCTAAGTGTTTGCTGCAGAGAAGGATTAAAAAAAAAAAACAACAAACAAATGTGGCAGATAAAATACTGTGGTGGTTGATGTTAGCCTCTGAATGCAACCCTGCATACAGACTGCACCGTGGAGAAACCTGTGCTCAAGACCCTTAGTATTCATTTCAGCCCAGAGTACTTTGGCCACTACTTTCACACCTAGAGTCATGCAAGTGTAAACAAAGGCACCACAAAATTATATTCTCATTTTGTTTAGGATTTAAGAAGTCTTCCTCAAAAGAATGGTTTTATTTCTCCCTCACCTCCACCCCAGCATAAAGAAAGCACCTAGATACAAGAGCCTCTAAGCTAAAGTTATAGAGAATACAAGGAACACATGGACACCTGCAGGTTCTTTGTTTGTTTGTTTTTTCACTTCCTCTCATAATCACCTTGATCCTGTTTTTGAAAATAGAAATCCTTGTGTGTTGAGTACCTCCTCCTGATCCTCTCTCCTCCAGGATTTAAAAAAAAAAGAAAAAAAGAAAAAAAAAAAAAGATGTGTCAGGATGCCTAGCTTAGTCATGGATGGGAAACATCTAATGGACATTTAGGTACCTACCAGAGAAAAGAATAACTACTGCTCTTTCTTCTAAGGCAGAATGGGAACGTGACCTATGGCTTTCTGTGGCTTTGCAAATAAAAATGTAAAATCAAAGTCCTATCTGTTTGTGGCCCCTAAAAAGATATTTTTTTTTCTGCAAATACAGAGAAGCCTCCACCTTCCGTAAAGCTGACAAAATTCTGCTTTGGCTTATATATCTCACTCTTCAGAAACTTTCCAAACCCTGGAAACATAAGAATACAAAACCTTGTAATAAATGTGCCCACGTGAAGAAAATCCATGCAACTCTAAGGCTTGTGGAACACTAATATGCCTTAAATGCAACAGATTATCACTGAAATTTAAAATTAATAGAAAGCAACACACTTAATTAACAGGTCTTGGGCAACTACTCAGCAGAGCACCACAACCTGCCCACTTCAGTGAGAGCTGTGTGAGGCTGAACGGGGTGCTGAACCGTACATGCTCTTTGCTTCTTTGGTTTGGTGGGGTTTTACAGTCATTTGCTCACTGTACACAGATATGCATTATGTATTATTTTTGTTCATTCTTTACCAAATTTGCTTCTTAATTGAATTCAACTTTGAAAATGGAATTTAAATTTGAAAATCATTATGATCTAGATAAATTAGAGAGCTGGGCAATCACCAACTGTATGAATTCTAACAAGGGCAAGTGCTGGATTTTGCAACCCTGGACACACACAGAGACTGGGGAACAAGAGGTTGGAGAGCAGCCCCCCAGAGAGGGACCTGGTGGTTCTGGCTGATGGCAAGTTGAACACGAACCAGCAGTGCCCTGGCAGCTAAAAGAGACAACCGTGTCCTGGGGTGCATCAAGCAGGGCATTGTGAGCTGCTTGAGGGAGGTGATCGTCCTGCTCCACTCTGCACTGGTGCAGCCTCACCTTGAGTACTGGAGGCAGTTTTGGGTATCACAGTATAAAAAGGATATAAAGCTACTGGAGAGTGTCCAGAGAAGTGACACTAAATTGGTGAAGGGTTTAGAGGGGAAGCTGTTCAAAGAGAGGCTGAAGTTGCTTGGATTGTTCAGCCTGGAGAAGAGGAGACTGAGAGAAGATCTCATCATGGTCTAAAACTTCCTCACAAGGGGAAGAAGAGGGGCAGGCACTGATCTCTTCTCTCTGGTGACCAGCGATAGGATCAGAGGAAATGGCAGGAAGATGTGCCAGGGGAGGTTTAGGTTGGACGTTAGGAAAAGGTTCTTCACCCAGAGGGTGGTGGAGCACTGGAACTGGCTCCCCAGGGAGGTGGCCATGGCACCAAGCCTGACAGTATTCAACAACAACAACAACCTCAGACACATGGTCTGAATCTTGGGATTGATCTAGGGTAGGGCAACAGTTGGACTCAATGATCCTTGTGGGTCCATTTCAACTCACAACATTCTATGGTTTTATGATCATTTACTTCTATGTCTGTACACAGAGAGTGCCTGCAACATGTCATTTGTTACAGTGAAATGTGTACTAGGTGGATATGTATTACACTGTAATGTTTCTATAATAATTAGTGTTTATTCTATTACAAGAGAGGGGAAATAATAGGGAAGTGAACATACCTACAAATTATTTCTCTTCTCCAGAATATTCTCATAACATAGCGCCAGCCTACCACCTCAGAAAGACCAAATTATTCAACTCTTTCCAGTGAACCAATATATTTTTTTAATTCATTTTCTGTTCTAAACTGCCTCTGTCCAAATACAAAGATTTACACAGCTCTTGTTTTGCAGCATGATAGTAAGAGAAAGCTTTGACACATGAAAGCTGTTTGGTCACTGATTATAACAAGATTTGGTTTTGTTTGGTTGGTTGGGGTTTTTTTTATTCATTTAGCAGCAATTTCATGTTGCACCAGCAAGCCAGTCTCACCACCCTGTGAATCATAACTCACTCATCACCAAGCACAGGCAATCTAACCCTTATCTTGTTAGTCAGTATTGGTTCCTCAGCCTCATTTATTACTTGTTCTGTCTGAAATATTTAGACGCTGGTTAAAATGAGAAATTCATATGGGGAATTTTCACAGATGCACATAAATGTTTAATAAGGCCAAGTGACGTGAAGACCATGGACTGGATCCAGTTATTTAGGGCCAGCGTGTCGACTTCTACATATCTGTGCAAACTCTCAGCATGAGCATTTGCTGGATGAAGAGGGTCTATAAAGCCTATAAAACACATTTGTTTTCAGAAAGTTCAGGAATACTGCAAACTTGTATGGCCAAAATCTTTTTTGCTGATAGATATGTGAAGAGAGCTGAGCGGCTTTTATCCATCCCAGTTTGAGATAGCCATTCATTGTAAGCATCATCTTTCTCCCTGAGACAAAACTGAAGCCAAATGAAGCAGCCACAGATGGACACAGCGACACATCCTATGACATTAAACTGGGCCCAGGAAAAGCCACGATGCAAGTCCGGGGGGGGGGGAATAAAAAGAGCACAGAAAGAAGATTAATAGCTTCTCCAAACAAATACACAGTGCTACAGAACAGAATGTCAGTTCCAGAAAAGATAAGGAGTCGTTCCTTTTTGGTTACGACCAAACTATACTCTAAGATTTCAATCTAGCATATAGTTGCAAAAAAGCCATATAAGGCAATAGAGCAGAATACGAACAAAAAGGCTCTGCTAAAAAAATTTCTGAGCATTTCATCAACGAAAGACTATTTAAGAAAAATTGAGTACTCCACATTTTGCATCAAGTCATCATATTAAGATTAAGTTAAGATTAGTTTTTGAAAACTTGATGTAACCCTGCACACATTTCCATGGTGCCCTGGGCAGGGAACGCACACGGGCTGCATCTCCCTGGGCTTCTCCAGCTTGGGCTTCTCTAGACAATTAAGTACTCATTTGTTAATTCAGCTGTTACTGCCTTAATTGCTTTTTGTTTTCTCAAGAAGTACAAATTCTGACTTGCTAAAAATAATAGTAACTGTTACCCAGGAAAGAAAGCAGCACATACTAAAACACTGCGCAGAGAAAAACATTGTCCCCGTACAATCTCGAATGAGACCCAGTGAGGGAAGCATTTCATGAATATTAATCCTGGTCCACTAAGTCTCAGACCAGTACCCACAGGTTTGCTTATATTAGTTCCATTAAATTAAACATCCATGCCCATCTGTCTTAGGTAACAGTAATGATTTTATCTTCACCATTATGCTGCTCTGGTAAAAGTTATATTAATTTATGCAGATTTATTTTATAATTTCTGTCATTTGTCTAATAAAATATAAATAAAAAATATTCTGCAGAGCATCCATGCAAAATAAAATAAGAGCAAATTAGCATAATTTCCACACAAAGCTTGACAAACCAAGCTAGGAACACTAAATCAGGGACAGCAATAGGAGACTTTCATTTTCACTCCCCTTTAAAGGTGAAGCAAAGTGGTTTTTCTTATAAATAAAAATCCGAGGACAAAAACCTTAACTCGACTTCCATACATTCTTCAAAAGACAATGTGCAAGTGTGCTTCATAAATACTATCTCGGGGACTTTATTTCATTTTTCAATACCTGTTGCAACTTGAATCCAGGGTATGTATTTATCCCGAAGCAGTAAGGGAGAGTGCACTAATACCTCATACAATGTAAGGAATGCTGCTGTCTGCATAGTTCGCATATGAATGGAGGGACACCAGCTCCTTACCTGGAAAGCAAAGACTGCAAAGTCCACACCTTGGCATGTATATAAATGTTTGATGCTGAGACATGCTGAAACCTCAGCAGGTACTGGTGTGCTCAACGATGGCCACGTTTCCAAGTGCTCAGCATTCAGCAGTCACTGACCTCAGCCAGCTCAGCTCCTCTGACAGGAGGTCCACTTGGTCCAGGCTTTGAGCAGTACTGGAAGAACAAGCACCAAGAGCCAGCACTGCGAGGAGCCACTTGTTAACCACAGCAACTGAACTGTCATCCTGACAGTCTCTAATTGGCAGGCATTTTATCATAACTCTCAGTAGTTATCCTCTACTTTCAAAATACTCTCCACAACTACCTGGACAAATCATTTAACTAAAAAAAGTGCACTACCATACTCAATTACTGTCTATAAATTCCTCAGAAACACAGCAAACAAGCTTGCCAGAGGATTTCTTGCCAGCTCTGTAAGAGTCCATCAAGATCCAAGTCCCAGTTTTGCCTCAGATGTTGCTTGCTGATGTTTTACTCCTGAAAATCCCAGATCATTTAGGTCCTTAAAGTCCAATGGAAATTTTTTGCCACATTAGACCATGGCAGGCCTGTCTTTCAGCATATGTACTTCCTTGTCACATATGCCAAGGGTCACTGGGTAAAAACTATATCAAAATAATCATATTTTTGTTTGTTGCTGAAATGTTTCTTTACCTTTCAGGTATTAAGAACCTTCAAAAGATTATGCTATAAATAAAAGCTATTTTTCTACAGCTTTCCTCTTCTTGATTCAGCTCATTTTGTGTATTTTGTACCTATGAGAGGATTTTGCATATATGCTTTCCTAACAACCATTTCTTGTTCCATTTCTACATTTTTTCCAAAGCCAGCAAAAGTATCTATAATTCTGTTGGAAGTAAGAACATTCAAAGCTAAACAGCAGCAATGGGACTGGGGATGACTTGCAAACTGAATATTCTAAATTAAAATTTGACTGGGTTTCTTACCATCATCCTCGTCTTGAAATTCACTCAATTCTGTTTGATAGAGAGGGGTTTGGAAAATGTCCACAACACTGAACGTGGAACCACACAGGATCAAACCACAGGAAAGCCAAAAGCAGAACAAATCTCTAGAGGTTTCACACAGTCTAGACAAACGCGTCCTGTCGTTTTGCAGCTCTGCAGCCTTGCAAGCGCTGCTGCCACCACCACCAAGGCCCAGGTGAGCAAAACAAACTTCAGCCCAAAGTCAGGCCTGGTGGCATAACTGCCCAGAGCCCCTAGGGATGCTCAACCTCCCCTGGGAGCACAGAAGCCAGGCAGAGGAGAACAGGAGCACCTGTCATCTACTAAATGGCCACAGAAGGAAGATGCAAATGACCCGATTTTCATCAGGGATTCACTTAAGCATTAAAAATCAAAAGACAGAGCTCAGCTGACTCTTTGTCAGCTCCTTGTCTTTGTGCTCATTCTCATGAATTTCAGATTGGCACTGTTCTTTCAACACATCTGTGCTAAGGAAAGATTTATCAGTCTGTCAGGTCAAGGATTTGGGACCTGCCTACGAACCACTCTGTAGAGATGCCTTCAGAGGAAACACGAGAGATCCCTCGCACACAGATGATCGCAGGAGCTTACCTTAACCCTACACAAAGCTCCGTGATCTAGTCACATAGTAAACTTCATGTACATATGCAATCCCATTTTGTGTCTAAAATAGCCACCTGCATAATTCTAATTCAGACCTAAAATATTTGCCTTACAAAAAGGGAGAATAATTTAAATGACCTGAGGTTTGCAGAATCAGAAGACAGCACCACAGAAAGGTTTTTTTAAATAATATCTTTCTTTCCGCTTATAGACTGACAAAGCAATCTATTTCATGTTATTTCCAGTAATATCTGCTGTACTGTTTAGACTCCTAGAAGTGTGCTTTATTTTAAAGTACACATTTTCTGAACTCTGAAGCTTGGAAGAGTCAACTACCTGCTATCCTCTACTGGAAATGCTGAAAGAAATGACTTAGCAGTAATGGCTTCAGTTTATCAAAATCCTTCAGTGTGACTGAAAATTTTCTTCAGCACTGCATCAAGAATACCACATAAGCTACGAAGTTAGAGATAAAACAATGCAAATCTAAGATGTAGGTGTATATAACCACAGCTTTAATACACTAAGCCAGAAGGTCACCGTTTCCCAGCATGGGAACAGGGCTCTCCTGGAGAGGAGACAGCCTGCAGTGGGCAGCTGGTGTCATGCAGGACAGCAAGCAGCAAACTTCTTCCATCAGGGGCCTAAAGGTTGAGGAGCAGGTTCATCATGAAGAAATTCAGACTCTGTTACTGAAAAAGCTCAGTGAGCAATCTCCAAATAATCATCCTAATCATGACACCTTGTCCATCAATATTCACAAAACATGTTGCAGTTTTTACTTGCATGGTGCTATAGTGTATACAGGTGAAAGCATGTCTTACTCCTGTCCGTAGTCTACATCAATTAATTTAATGACCAAGCCCATAGAATTTCTTTTGGAGGAAACAATAATTGGAATGGATTATGTCCTTTTGTTTCAGAAAAGCCTGACAAACTTCACTTTTTCAGCTTCATATCCTTTTCACCACCTTATCCATTTTATTTGAATGATATATGGTACATTAAAAAAACCCACATAAAAAATCAAATGGAAAACAAAATTGAAAAGCTAGTATTGCCACTTGCCACAACCTACTGAAAACCAGATTGAAATTAAGTTCCTAATTTAATTTAGTTAAGGTTTTCACTGTTAATTCTTGATTACAGAGCAGAGTTTGATCTCATAATGCCTTGTGTTACTGTCCTCTTTTGTTGTTTGCTTGTTTGTTAGAGGAGAACTTACATTCTCAAGTATCTCCTGTCAGTATCTGGAGAACTACTCTATTGCTTGCCATCCTGGGAGACCTGTGGCAGGTAAGAGTCAGAGATGGAGTATATTTCCTTCGGGGGAAAAACGTGGACTTCTCAGGGGAAGCCTCACTTAGTACCAAGACTGCAATCCAAACTATCCTTTGACAGAAGCAAGTATAATACAACAAAATATATGTAGAGAAATAATATCTAGGTATCAGTCTGTTATATTTTAAAATGCTCTTCTATGAGAGAAAAAAGAAAACAAAACCAACTTTTAACTCGCAACACAGCGGGTATTTCAGCTCCTCAAAGTATCATATTATCTTACTCTCAGACAACACACCCCCCAGCCCGTCATGTTAAATATGGGAGTAATTTACAGACCAGACTTTTGGTCTGGTTCTACAAAAGCAGCCCCTCAGCAGATGGATGTCATCAACTTGGCCACTGAGTGACATCCTTCTCCCCAGAACAGGAGAAGGGGAAGGGAGAGAGCTAGAGAGAAAAAGGTGAAAAATTATTTGCTGCAGTATTCATAAATGCTTGTCCCAGTTTCATAAAATATCCCTACATAAAACTTTTTATTTTCCCTGGTTGTATGCAACACTAAGTAGGAAAAAAAATATGCAGTTGCATATTTTGCATGTTTCGAATCTCTAGGAGGATTTGAACAGAAATGCTAGACATCAGTACTGTTCTCTTTCCAGTTTACATTGCTTTTCTTCATACAGAAAAATCCCTCAGATGACCGACAATGCTGCCCCATCACAGACATCTGACTCATTTCCCAGGGAGAAGGTGCCAGACCCAAGCTCTACCAACGCTTCCGAGGGCACGTTCATGCAGCTGCAAAGCCTAGCCAGGGCTCAGCGCCGTGCGCACATCCGTAGGCACGGACACGAACTCTGGACATCAATTAACATCCACACAGGTCATTAGAGTACTGCTTAACGGATACAGATCCCTGAAGTGGGACTCAGATGTTACAACCCACAAGCAAAACAGGAATCCCTGAAGACGGTCTCTCACTTGAGACCCCACAACTTCACCAGACAGGCTCCCTGAGCACTTCTGGCTTTGCCAGGACTACCACTATTGGCTGCCAGCAGCTCCTCTGCCCTGCCACTAGCTTGCCTGGTACTTCTCCTCCTCCTGTTACCCCTCCTAACAGCCACTGACAGAGACAAGGGATGCATAAAACTCAGCAGCCCCCCAAAAGCAAAAAATGCAAGTAGCTGGCAGTGCCTGGAGATTCCTCCCCCTCCTTCAGTGACCAGAAGAGCCACTGAGGGCATCAAAGGCCGTGCCCAGCACTGCCAGTCACCTTCGGCCAGCTCCCAGACCTCCATTTCGGCTACCACATCCCCTTCTGCTGAGGGGCAGCTCACCACATGGCTGAATAAACACTGCTTGCTATGAGGAGAAGGACAGAAACAGACACCGCACTTCCGTCAGACTGAAGCAATTCTGGATCCAACCCTGCATTACCAGGATTCGGCTGTGCCTGCAGCCCAAGCACTGCCAGGCACACCAAAATTTAACTTCTCTCAGTGAGCCAAGGCCATGCCCAGCTTTAACGTGTTAGAAATTGGATTCAGGTTACCAAACATAGTTGTAGGCAAACATTCAAAGCAAAAAAAGGAGATATTTTCATAGTACATGATAGTTAACAAATAAAACTGTTTAGCTGTTAACACAGCAATTAAGAAACAGATGGGAGGAGAAGGTGGGGAAGACAAGGGCTGTCCGCAGTGGGAACATGGGCTGTCTTGGGAGTTCCTCTGAGGAAACCACACTGAAATGATAAACCTCTGACATGGCAAGCAAGATCGCTAGTCAGATCTCCACTAATGTACAGAGCCGAAGAGCCAAATTAATTCCTTGTGTAACCCCAGTGACTTCAAAGGAGTTAGCCCAGAGACGAATTTGGCTTAAGGAATTTTGAAATGGACCCTGACCAATTCCCCCTAAGTAGGATTCAGATCTGTGGCTTCTTGTGTTACAAAACTGCCTTGGCTCCGTAATGTTATTATGTCCTTTATCAGCATTTTTATTCATACAGAATGACTAATGAACTCCAAACCAGTAGCACCACCTGATTAATATCAACCACTCTTCAAAGCATTTGTCTTAACACCAGGGGTTGTTGTTTTTTCAAGCTGGTGGGTCTCAGTGCTGATGACTTCATTGTGTGGTCCATCTGGTCAAATTTGCTGCTGAAATTCAGCCCTTCGCAGCTGAAGGGTAATATTTTAAGTTAGTCATGAGCAGGGTTTGAATGCTAAACTTGACCTCTCCACCCTTTCCAGTGTGTGTATTTCTGCGCTTCCTCTGCAGCCTCTGGATGCCCATGTGCAGTTTTCTTCTTCTCCTGGCTGCCAGAGAGACAAGATTAACATCACCTTGTCACGTATCGATAGCCAGCAGCAAAACATAAACAGCCAAAAAGCTGTAATGAGTTCCACTTATTATCTCTATATAAAACAGGACTTAGGGTGACTGATCATCTTTCCAACAGCCAAAAAGATGTGTAAGAAGTGATTATACAGTCTAGTCGAACTGCTCCTCTCTGCTTCAGCTGTAATTACACATTTGGATGGCTTGGACTAAGCACACCATTTTTACACGTCTCTCCTCTAAACATTCAAAAATTAGTGTTTCTGCCAAAAACTACCTCCGCAGCCAGAAGTATGACTTTAATGCTCATAAATGCATTGAAGAGCACTGCATTGTTTAAGCATTCCCAGGAACTTTAGTAGGGGAGGAAGGCACTACACAGCATGGGTAAGGACATCCCTGTTGCCACCAAAAGCATCTACACAGCCCTTAAAATATGACCTATATGTTTTTTTCCAAGGTCTGAACAAAACTGCATTAATTCCAAAGCCTCTGTCTTTCCCTTCTGAAGCTTTGCTGTGACAGTGTGGGTGGCTGAAAAAATTGTTTGAATCTGCTTTTTCTTCGACGGCGCTTCTGTCATTGCAATTTTTCTATTTTTCTTACAGGATATTCTGGTTTTCATCAAACACAGACTCTCAGACTGAGTTGCTAAAGCCCAATCTGGCCACACTTTAGGACAAGAAAATATACATTAAAAAATGCTATGAAGGTAATACCCTTGTTAAGAACATCCATTCCTGGCTTAATTTCAAATGCGCCTTTACCACGCTCCTCATATAAACCTATACAAATTCATAGCAAAGATCAGTGACTACCAGTAAAACAAATCATTTAAGAGGGAGCAAAAGGCATACAAAATACTCAGTTTCCATGCTCCAAGTGTATGCAAGTAGGCAGTTTGTATGGCAAAGGATTGATTTTATATCTTGTTAATAAATTCATTACCTCTGGCTCGCTGCTTTCATTAAGGAAGTACATCTGGCTGCATTAAAGAAAGCATGATTAATATTTTATACATTATTTTGCTCATCATTTCAGAATTAAATGAAAATCAGTTCACAATAAGAAGGTGAAACTGAAACTGAGGAAGACAGAAATTGCTGTATTAAATCAGAGTTGAGGCACTATCGCTCAACAGCTGCACAGCCCAGCTGCTCAAAAGCCGGCTGCAAGACCTCCATCACAGACAGATGTGGGATAATCAGCCAGCATTCTGAGGCACATCTTGATCTTTAACAGATAAGAGATTGGATTAAGACAGATAATGGTTTACTATATCTTCATGAACAGTAACCAGACACAGATTTACAAGGGAATGAGGAGGATTCACAGGGGGTGGGGCGGCAGAGCTTTAATCCTGTTCCTTGGGTATTTCTCTGTGTCCAAAAGCTTAGTGAAAGTTGGAAGAAGAGACAGATGTTTCCTTCCCCCTCCCCTACAGTTCGTGTTTGGAAGAAAAGTAAGAAGAAAAAGCATCCTATTAATATGAGGATGTCTGGAAACTTGCTACAGACTGGCGAGGGACACACCTCTCTATATCTGTAGAGCTTTCCTTTTCTCTCCACATGCTCTGAAATACTGAAGGAAAATTAAGGTTATCTTTAGCAGTGAGCTGAAAAAACATTTTTCTCCTCCCATCTCACTAAATCCATTATCTGAAATAAATGTACAAATTAACAGGCCTGTGTAAACAAAAATTAACTGTAATTCTCACACACCTAACCAGGAAAACACACATGTACCTCATTTCATGACTTAAGCTAATCATTTATCAGTTGCCGTAATGCTTGTTATCTACTATCTAAATGACATGGAGAATTACCACTATCAGTGTCCTAGTGGTGATATATTATCCCTATCAGGAGTAATTGTTTGGTTTCCTATGTAGAGTTTCAGTCAGTACCTAGAGTCTATGCCAATAGGCACTCAACATCAAATAACAGGGCAGTCATGATATAAGCAGACCTTTATCATTCTTGTGATATGTACCAGTAAATCTCCAAGAGATCTGTGGCTTTTCTTTAGGACTTTTAGCAAAAGATTCTTTAGAAAATAAGTAGATAAATAAATAAAGTCTTTCCAATGCTTATAAATTCCTGGAAACAGCTGAGGCTTCTCTTTTCTACTACATATCTAATAATTTGTGTCTTTGTAAACAAAATTTGTAGTGATTCATTTCAAAATACTGAAGTGCCTTAGAGTTTTTCCTAGTGTCCAAAATGACAAAATATGCTAGCAAAGTTAAATACTACAAAATAAATAGGAATTTCTTATGTGAAATGCAAACTGAAATGCCTCTGAAATCTTCAATTCAATTACCTTGACCTTCTGCAATTCCTAAATTAGAGCTATCAAGAAAATCTCTTTTCCCACAAACTCAGTCTTTTACTATCATCTACTTTAAGAAATTTTAGGGAACAAAGTCAAATTTGGTTTAATCAAATCACATTTGATAGCTGTAGCTCTGCCTCCATTCACTGAACAGGGGATTAAATCACACAAGGTTTTTTTTGATTGGTTGGGTTTTTTTTGCTGTCTGTTGGTTTGGAGGTTTTTGCACACAAACGGGTTAAATATTTTACCACTAACCCTTTTCTCACAAATAAGAAAGGCAACTGTAAGACCTCTCTCAGGTCAGCTAAGGGAACAGGACAGTTATTGGATAAAGAAATCTCAATAAAACAGGAATATAATACATCTGTGAAAAAGTTGAATTTGCAGTGTCTCAGAGCATTACCAGTCTGAATTTGAACTCTTCAGGCCAACTTATTTTGGGTGGTCATAAGGTATGGATAAGCCAAACAACGTCCCCTGGAGGACCAAGCACCGGGGAGGCAACTGTTCATTCTCACATACAGGGATATTTTGTTCAGGCTAGTAAAGCAGCAGAGGAAACAACTCAGTTCAACAGACTCACCTGCATTCAGGTTCAGTTTGATACATTCTGGTAAAACTACATGGCTGAACCGAATCCTGCTGAAACGCAGACATCCCCAGTAAAAGCATCAAGCTACAATGGCTCACTTCCAGACTATGTAGAAAAGTCTTAGTTGTGGCTTCAATCTAATCATTCATATAAGCCATAATATCAGCACTTTGTCTCCTTCCACCCTAAGCATCCAACCCAAAATACAGCGGAGCAGGGAAAACATCAGATAAATTTTTAAGGCAAGTGGAAAGAAGTGGGGTGGATACCCACACAGGTGGCCTCAAACCAACCACCTGCCTGTGCTAAGCTGCCCTAATGAGGAGCTCTGGGTAACCCTGGCACTTCACATCCCTCAGTACTGGCAAAAGCTTATAAAAGAAAGTAAAACCATTCAGTAAAAAGGAGGATATCATAAATCAAATATCTCCCTTCTCTAGTTAGAACAACAACATAAATACCCCCTAGTAAAAGAAATATTCTGAAATAATGTTTTTAAAAAAAAAAAAAACAGTGGATGCTGGTATTCAAGCCATCAAAACTAAACCTACTGCAAAATGAAGATTGAAAGGATTTGCAGGATATCCTCATCCAAAGTGAAGACAAAAATAAAGTGAATCATCACAACGTTGTCCATGTCACCTGACTTCAGGAAGGCAATCCATTTGAAGGACAAAATGCAAATCTCAGGAGCATGCTACAGGTGGTCTCAAGAGCATTTTATGTATGTGATCCTCCAGGAAACAAGCACCATGCAAGTTTTTCTCCAAGTCTGAAACACTATCTACAAGTTACATAAAGTGATCCAAAGAGATAAAAATAAATCCCTTAGTAAGCCGTAATGACTATCATGCTAGATATTTTTTGTAAGTTAGAAAAGATATTAGGTCTACAGATTATTTTATTGTATCTTAATCCTTATCAATCCCCTCCTCACCATTTATATTCTAGTATGGCAATGGAAGTACTCATTGCTCCTTGAATTAGTCATGAAGAGATTAATTGATACGAAGATCTTCACCACAGCACCACCAGTGCCAGTGCCTCAGTTTGTCTCAGTTCTGCATCTATATTCTGCAGTGCTATAAGTTAATTTATTTACACATTGCTACCCTCTGCTAGAAGTCTTCTTTCAGCTCCTCAAGAGGGTCAGACACTCAAATATAACTCCCTTTATGAAGCATGGTTCTACTTACTCACTGCATGCAAGTAACATTTAAATAAAAAATTGACAGGTGAGTTTCATTAGATACTTCCACCGAGTCTTCACCAGGATTATGATAGCACTGTATCCAGAAAATTGAAAGTTAAGAATTTAGTGACACAGAACTGCAGGGGCCCAGAGGAGCGAGATCGGTTGGGGGAAGACTGAAAAATGAAGCATAGCTTATAACCCATATGATTTACACAGACATTTTGCTTCCAGTAAAATGGTCCTCTGCTATGAAAAGACTTATTAATACCAACTTTCCCAAGGAGCATTAGAGTTTTATATTGCAAAATACGCAACAGTGCTCTAACAGAGGTAAATATTAATTTTTAAATTCCTAGTCATTAGTAAGAGATGATAAATTCAACATTATACCAAGCTCTGAGAACTCCATAAGGTTAAGATTTAGAGGTAGAGATTTTTAACAGTGTTAAGGAAATACTTTTATTGAGGAATCTCTTCTCGGGGAGTTCAATCTTTGAAATAATGTAGGTCAAAAGACCACAACGGTAGGTTTATGATATAAATAATTATAGTATCACTTATCAAGCAATACATGCTTCCATTACACCTAACCAGCAGTTCCACAAATCAAACAAAAACAGTGTCTGCTACCAAAACATAATTTATATACAGGCTTTACCTGAGTGCAATTTTTCATGATCTATTAATGCATGTGCTTCTGTGCATACGCAATTATGTAGGGTGTGCTCTATTTATGTATATATGCACATGCACACACATTTTGTTAGGAATAGATCATACACATTTTAGAGTGAAACTAAATTAAGTGGGTTTTTTTTTTGTTTTGATTTACAAGAGTTGGTTGCTTCTAATCTTTAAAAAAGATGGCAGCATACTGGGCCCAGTCATGACTGGAATATCCAGGAATTAATCACCTCATATAGAATAAAGCATATAATACACTATTTTAGTTAATGCTTTCCTAATACAACGAGCAGTCTCCAAAAACTCTGAATAATATATGCTGAACAAAACCATGCAAGCAAAATGAGACTCCCTAACATGACAAACTCTCTCTTTTCAGGTAACGTATTTTAATGTGAATATTGTCTCTACTGGAATTTGCTAGCTATTAATTATTCTACCACTTTTTTTTTTTCCTCAATTATAAGCAAGATCTAAGACTGCTTAAGCAGCAGAGTACTGATTCCCTGGTACTATTAACTCCTACATAAATCTGGGAAGAGGAAAAAATGAAGATCACGTTATCAGTTTATAACAAAAGGAGAAATAAATCTCAAATTTCTAGACATTGCATCACCTGGTCAAGCATGGAATGAAAGGTGAAGATGTATCACAGTATTTCAAACAATGTTTAAGGAAGTCCTGTTTTGCAGATCTTGCAACACATGCCATTTTGGTACCATTTTCATTATTATCCCTCTGAGAAATGATTCTCTTTCCATTCAGTAAAATTACCGATGGCCCCAAGAGATGAGTGATGCTAATCATCTTTTTCACTCCAGCCTGTACATCTATTCACATTGAGAGCACATTTCAAGGGCTTCTTATGAAGCAAAACAAAACACATTATTTGTGATATTTCTGCAAAAAAAATATTTGTTGTGTATTCATTGGCCTGTGTGTGAAGTGCACCTTATTCTCTAGCCCTCTATTTATAAAATCTTTTCTTCCACAGACTGAAGCTAATGCATCACAAATTTTGATTTTTTTTTTCATGCCTAGGGTAGTAAGCATCATTCAGATTTTTAAAGATCAAGCATGTAACTACTCTTGCACACAATACATATATCAATACACAGATAATTATCCAGGCTGTAGATAATGACCTTTTTTGTCCTTTGAAGGATTTCCACAAGCATTAAAATTAACTGTCTGTCTTTCAACGTAGAGATGTTTTGGTGATTTTTTTTTTTTTTTTGGGGGGGGGGGGGGGGGGGGGGAATGCAACAGACAAGCTGTTTCAGCTTCAGCCACTGCTAAGAAGTAGTAGTATTACTAATGGTGATAAAACACCATACTGAAATATAATAAAATATAGATAATAAATTTATAGTATGTAATTTGCAACTGTTATTCCTATTTCTCTATGAACTCTCCCCTACAACAGCTTATTTCTCTCTATGATTCCTTTTGATGCTTGTCCTTTTTCCCCTGCCTCTGTACTTGATCTGCTTGCTTCTCTCTGCACTGAGTATATCCCACAGCACATGATAGAAGAAGAGGGACAGTTCTCAGTCTCTTTTCTAATTTATCTGCCACAGCTCATGGTGTTAGCACTGCCACCACTGAGTGAAGAAGCCAAATGCGCTTCACCTATGCCTCAACATATCATCACACGCAGATCCCAAATCAATCATCCTGGCAGCTGCTTCTGCAACTGATTTCATGACTAAAAAGCCAGAGCAAAACATTAAATGAATTTCCTAACTCCTTGATCATCAGGCTCACCTCCACGGGTAGGGCCTCCTGGTTGGCAGGACTCACATCTTTACAGCTGAATTTCTTATTGGTGTGGTACTCAGAGCTCAATCCATGCAGTGGAATTTACTATATACAGAAATAATATCCATTATTTTTAAGTGTGTAGGGAAAGGGAAAAGAAAGGTCAAACATGGGAAGATTCTACAATAACAAAAATGAAACTACATGGATCTCTAGACTATAAGTCTAAAATCCCTCTCAAAATTTAAAATAGAAGCCTTGACCAAAGCTAAGTGAACCAACATCACCAGGCTGCCCACTAGTGATAAATGTAGTAAGCCACTGAATTTTCTAATCTAACTACTGTACCACATATGGAAAGGCATGGTGCTTGTTTGAATTTCTTCAAGGTAGATAACACACTACGAGTTCGAAAGTAACCTTTACAGAGTAAGCATAGCAGGTATGGGTGCTTCAGAAAGACCTATGCAAATATCATCTACTGTAACTTAAAACCAGTTGTGTGCTCCATTTCAGGAGGACTCGAATGGACATGGGAATTCATAGGTTTATTTTCATTGCTGAACAATTCCTATATTTTATTTTATGTTGTAATATAATTAGTTACAGAATAATAGCAAAAGTAAATGCATCTGTTAACCAAATGAAAGTAAAATAAAATAGCAAAAGCTCTCATATAGTATCACATCATTTACTCTATTTCTATAAGGCTTATTTATCTGCTACTGGACACTTATGTCACCACACTTTAGAAATTATTGACGCGTAAGAACAGTTTGGCTCCATTCAAGAACTGAGTGGGGTGGCAGCTGAGTTGACTCAGAAGGAGCTGAAGTGGAAAGTAGTAATGATTAACAAAATGAATGAAACCTATACCAGTTTCTGTAAGCATACTGATGATTTAACACATATATTGATGTAAAGCATAATAAAAGTGAGCATAATGAACAAAAAGAGTTCATTTCACATTCATTATTTGGCAACACTGACATTATTCCTTTATTAAGGAACAATTGCAGCTCCACTGCAATTCCAGTAGCAAGGATTTGCCTTTATTTCTAGCAGACCTTACATATATTCCTCAATAATTTTTCTTTCTTTTGATGCTCATATTTCAGAGTCCTCACAACGTAAAATGCATCGAAGCAAAAGAATTGTTGGTCTGCAGTCAGAACACTAATGCCATTCTGATAGCTTGCTCGTTGTTTCGGCAATTCTGTCTACTTTTTTATTTCTTAATAATGCAACACTAAAACCATGAAAGTTGAAAGTATTATCATTTTCAGACACTTTACCTAACTAAACTTCTTAGGAGGGCCTTAAACAGACTAACAGCAAGTTATTTCAAAAAGGGCTTAGTTTTGCACATATCTGGATAAAGTCATTTTCCAGAAGAAATCTGTTACCTTGATAGAAAAGCTTTGCAAGGAATAATATAATTACATTCTAAAGATAAAATCAGTGGAAATCAATAAACAAAAAGTTGGTCAGGAGAACTACCCAACACAGGTGTACTGCCATAATCAGCCCATGTTATTGTAATGTGGTATGCGGTTGGCTGCAGTCGGGTGAAAACTGAGGAATGTGGATTAAGGCAATTGCAGGTCAGAATTCCACTTTGCATTAGGTAAACTTTTGTTAACAGCACCAGACAAATATCTCAGTCATCTCACCTCTCACATGGTCAAGAAAAAAATTTCCTCCAGCTCCTGTGTTAGAGACTGCGGCTGTAAGTGACCCTCAGCCCAAGGGAAATCAATGATCGAGACTGATCTTATGATTTCAGCAACATCAGTGACTCTGAGGTGACTCTGGTCAGCCCTGTAGCACTCTCCTACCCTGCAAGCTCAAAAGGCACAGGGAATTAATACATTTTTGCTGCCAGAGTACCATGAACAAAAATTTGCTCTAGATTTGACACTTGGTGATGTTTTGGCAAACCAAATTTCTTTTCACTTACATTAGCTGAAATAAAAATTAACTGGCAATGCCAGGGATGAAGGCACCCTCCCTGCCCTCTGTAGCTGGGGAGCTGGAGGTCCAGAGCTTCCCACCCAGCTGGACACTTGCATTCAGCTTTCCTTTTGCTTTTTTAAGGTAGTCAGTAACATTTAGGAGATTTGCCGTATTAGTTTTTCAAGACTAGACCAGAAAAGATTAATGAAATGACTGAAACATGTCACCTATATATACGTAAATGGAAAGAGTAACTATGAGCCAACTTTCTGTACAGGTCTTTATCTGCACATTTGACACTTGACTAGAAACTTGGATTCAGTCCTGAGCTGAATTTAAAAAAAAATTTTAAAAAATCTGAGACCCCTCTAAAGTTTCTCTGAACTCACAGACCTCCAATATTTCCTTCAGTCCCCTGTCACTCTCCTGGCCCCTTCCAAGATGCCTGAAGGACTTCTGGCACATGGTCAACAACCTCAGACTCTGCAGGCCTCCTGGACTGCTCACCTGGTATTCCAGTGGACTTCTCAAAGACTGAGCCTTAATTTAAAAGCTCTTTTTTCCTTCCATTTTACATTCTCAGCCAACTACTTCTCCCTCTGAGCCTCAACGGAACTTTTTTGCCCCTCTGACTCAAAAGTGGAGTTGCATGAAACATCTGAGGGAACTGGCAGTTACTTTTACCTTCATCAGACCCTCATAACTCACTAATTTTATACAACTTTACTGGTTCAATTGGTTTTGATTTCCTAACTGCATTTTCCTTTATATGCAGTTGGATTGTAAAAACAGTCAGCTTTTGCAAGTCAAGTGGCAACACCAGTCCCAACACTGGTTCACTTGCTTTTGCCTCAGGAGACTTCGTGAAAATGTTAAGCATCCCACACCAATAAACAGCAAATGCTCCCAAAACATGGAAACAATTTAAATACTAAACAGATATGGGATTTTTTTATACTTTCTGGCATCACTACAAGCCTTTGATATGGTTGCCTTCCTTGTTTTGTAAGACCACATTAAATCCTGATAGGTGGCAAGTCCAAGAGAAAACACACATCATTGAATTGTATTTCTCCCACTTAAGCAATTCAAGTATATTAGTTTCAGAAGACAATATCTGGACACAAATGAAACTGAACTAAGAAATAGGCTTGAAGGCAAACTCAGAGATGAATTTTAGTTTCACTGCAGTCAAAATTCAATAAGATGTTGAATGGCAGGAACGAAGAAGAGATTGTCTTTGCTGCAGGGATTGGTTCAGCCCCTGGAAGTTGAATCAAATTTTCTTGTTCTGCTTTGAAATATGAGAAAGAGCATATTCACTTTAAGTTGGTCCTAAATTTCAGCAACAGAAAAAACCCATACTTGTCCAAAAGCACGACAAAATCATAATATAAATCTGAGTGTGACAAAGAACACTCTTTTCTCTTCTATTTTTGTCTGTATGAGCATTAAATGCAAAGCAATACAAAAGCTGGAGCAGTGCGTGATTCATTTCAGCAGAAGAATAATGCTACCCCAACCCTACACCCCACAGTTTACAGCTCTCTGCCTGTCTAGACTCAAGGGAGTAAAAGATTTATCATAGATTAATAAAGCTGCTGATAAATCTGGCATCACTGCTGCTCAGCCACACAGCACCAAGCTGTCAGAATAAAGTTCCCACATTTACAGCCCCTGCTTTCTCTCTGAATGCATGCTAACTCTGAGTCCAGCCATGGGCTGCAGTCTCTTACTCTTGTTTTGGATATAAATACAAAACAATGAAGGTATTTGACATCCTCAAAGCTTGCCATTACCCAATGCTGTCAAACTCTGCTGCTCAGAAAGTCACGTTACTCAGAAATCTTAATTTATTTTCTTTTTAAATCAAAGCATCTTAAAATTAGTAAATTAGAGCATATTTTACTTTTCATTTCATTTGAGGTCTTCGGAGACATTCAGAAACACTTTAACATGAAGCTTTTAACATGAATTCTTTCCCTATCGGTGAAAGAATTTCCTTCTAATAAAAATTTACCCCAAATTTTTACCCAATCACCTTGCTCCCGAGACTGGTTTTATTAAAGCAACAAGCTTTATTAAGAACTTGTTAAGATTAGAAGCAATGAGTATCAATCAACTATTCTTGGCTCTTCTAGGAAGAAGGGACCTGGGATGCTGGCCAAACCCGGAGCATGCCTAATCTCACACCCTGCGTCAGGCTGGGGTCAGCAGCAGCAGCCACCTCAGGAGGGCGGGGGGCCAGGTCTGCAGCACTTGAGGGTCTTTTCCAACCTAAAGGATTCTAAGATCCATGCAAACTTGTGCAACATCAAGGGTTCTACCCTGCCACCTACCCTACTGCTACTGCTCCGAAGTGCTGCTTCAGCTCCCCTTCAAACTTTTCCATACAACAAAAAAAAAAAACTACATACATGCTCAAATGAAATGGGAATATAACAAGGCGGCTGTCAGACAGCAGCCATGGAAGTTGAAGGACAGGGGTGATGTTTACAAGTAAACGGGGTAGAATATGGAAATTAACACTGAGCTGCATGGCATGGACCTCATAAATACCATAAAATATGTCCATCAATAAATAGCATAAAATAATAAGCCCATAAATACCACAAAAACTGCTTACAAGTAAATATTCAGGAAAGCACAAACAAGTAAGTTCTAAGAAAAATTTGAAAAAATAAAACAATGCACTATGAATGCCAGTGATTTTATCTTTATTTTTAAGAAAAGTGTCTTCCAAATTTACACAACCGAAGTGGAAAAGCAATTTTCTCCAGGCTTCTAGATAATGCACTCTCTTTGCTTCCTTTGTTCCCGTCGTTCCTTACAAACATAAGCACTATACTGGGCAACCAGCACTGACATATTTGCTCTGGCTAAGATGTCGGTGTATTCCACTAAAACTTAATCTCACACAAATGCAGTTATTTCTCTATAATGTGTTGTGTACTACTTTGATCCATTTTATCTCCACCAAAAAAATACACAAAAAAGGTCGAAGAAATACTTGCTTTATACTGATTTAAACGACAAGTCAAGTCTGATAGGAAATCAACTTTTCATACAATTTCACTACTTCATATCTATATCCATATATAAAACCCAAACAACAACAAAAAACCCAGAACAAAAATAATGCAAAATAACCACTAAAATCCTGAAGATTTTAATTAAATATCATTCTGACACAGATACTTGACTCATTCCAGGCAGAGAAAAAGCTTCTGCAAGGAAATGTGAAGTAAAATATTTATTAGCCCTCTCCAATTTGCAAATTTCCCAAGTTCCAACATTTTGTAACATCAGGAAATTACTACTATAAACAGCCGAAATCTGCCAAGAAAATAAACATAACTGAGGCCAACTAAAGGAGGACCAGGCTTCTCCTCCCTCACTCCCCACCCCTCGGCAGGTTCCTGCCACAAGGACAGGCTGTCACAGGGACAGACTGACCACCAGCACTACTTTGGCAAAGTAGGGTGGGGGGCTGCAGCGAGCTCACCTCCCCCTGCCCAGCGCCCCAGGAGAGCTGCGAGGACGACATGCCAGCAACAGCCATGGGCTGAGCCCTGGGATGGGGTGGGCACCCACAGCCCAGCGAGCTGGAGCCCTTGGCCAGGCAGGGCTGGAGGCCAGAGGCTTGTACACCCCGGCTGCCAGGAGTGTCTCGCCCCTCTGGAAAGTCAGAGAGTTTCCCCAAGTACTTACTCGGCAGCGTTTCACCTGCTCATAAACAGGCTTTGATTCTTAAATGTCAGATGCAATGTTATCTTGTTTATCTTAAAGACAAGGAAAAAAAATCCACGGGTTTTTTAACTAGTTTTATTTTTTAGCTAACTTCATCTTCATTTCCAGGTGGAGGCAATTAGAACTTCCAGCCACTTCACGGTAGCTTCTTCAAAACTGCAAAGCATATACGCTCACTGCCTTTATTTACTCAATAGTTCAAAGTTTCCCTTCATATCAACATTGCCCAAGACAATTCCCTTCATTAATTTAAGAAAAGCTAAAGATGGAAACTTTTCATGTAGCCTCCATTTAGATTACTGTGGCAAGGAATGGCATTTCCACCACCCCGCAAGCACAAGTGCTTTGTAAAAACACGGCCAGACAAAGGGAAGGCAGCAGAGTACGTGGGCTGGCACCAGCGTTTGACTGGTTGGGCAGAGGCTTCTCCCAAGACAAGACGCTTGCAACGCGCCAAGGGCCTCTCGCACGAAAGACGCTGCTTTCCTATGCCAATGAGCAGTCCCATTTTTGTTTCCTCGAGGATCATAAGTCAGGCCAACATTTATGCTTACCAGATAAGACCAAATACTTTTTTTTCCTTTTGGAGATAATTACCCTAAACTACGTTCTCCAAAAGAAATCTGCCTTCCAGTTAGGCAACTGGAAGGGTCCCAGAGAGCTGGTTCTGCTACCACTCACAAGGGACAGAAAAACCTGATACTGGAGATCAGAGCAGAGACTGGGACTCAAAACATCACCTACGCCATAATACCTATTTTTTCAAAAGCTCAGTCATGGAAACTTAAAAGATCCTTGAATCAGAAATTTTACAACGCTTTCCCTCAAGCAAAATTCTTTCTAGGCCTCATCTTGCAAATACAGTAATATTTATTTCTGCTCCATGAAACAAAACAATTAACTATAACATTTAATATTAATTATTAGTCCATACTGTTAGTCCAAACATCTAGCTATTTTGTTTTATAGAAATTCCACTGGATACCTTATCCTTCTTTGAGAAGCAGACTAGGGAATCCTGAACAACCTATATTTTGCAAGTTGGCACCACATCCCGGATGGCGCTCTCTGGTTTCAAAGGAGCTTATGACTCCACACATACTAAATAAAAAGTAGTTCTGCATGCGACCACACTATTAAAATTATTCTGTTGCTACAATTTTATAAACAATTCAGAAAGTCTGCAAGTGTGTGCAAACCTTGATCCAATCTCCATTAATACCTTTTCTTTTCAGCCCTTAATCTTGCAATTTAATTGCCACAGGTTATACAGAACTTGAATTCATCACAGATTTTTTGTGGGCCTCTTATTGGGGAAGTTTAATTACACAAGCACATTATTTCAATGGAGTATAACTGAAAGAAAAAAAAATCAGGTAAAATAGTTTTTGAGTAAAATGATATTAAGACCTCTTAGTTATAAATAGGTCAGAGATGCTGGTTTATGCAAATATAAGCAGCAACTTAAAGTCTCATTTGCTCCTGCCTTGAGCTTTGCCTAGAATGACCACATCAATACATCCTAGGATATTCATTTTTCATCTGCAAATGCCTTTACAAACTCTAGCAGATCCTTCTAACAAACACAATGGAAAGCCAACATCAACATGCATAAATGCATAGCAACTCAGCAACATCAACACAATGCACTGCTTTAAGATTTACTAATGCGTTTTCTTTTCCTCATTTCTCTCTTTTTCTGTTCTCCCATTGCACTTTCTCCGTTTGCAGCCCTCTCCTGGCTGTGCAGTTTGCTACCGCTGGCACCCCCCGAGCAGCGAGGGAAGCAGCTGGGGGGCAGGCGGATGCCCAGGGCACACACCAAGTTCTGTAGCCAACTGGCACAGCGAGCCTCAGCTTCCCCATCACCATGTGGCCACTCCTACAGCTGTTGTACCATTTCTCAGTTCACCTCATCCCCTTCCAGATCAATTCGGCATCTTCGGTGTTCTCCCACCACCCTTCCCTTACAGTCTGATTTAAAGCTTCCTGAAGTCCCTAAAAACAACATCCCGCGACATCAGTGATTTAGAGGCTCAGCTGTCCTTTCAAGGAGGCACCTATCTGCTTTTGTATTTACAAGTTTTATCAATTACTCTAAAAGCACCACGTAGTGATTTACATCGCACTTTTCACAGCTCTTTATAACTAAATCTACATTTCCCTGTCCCAACCTCTATCTTCATTCTGTGGAGGCTGCCATGAAAAAGACCACAGTCACCTACAATGCTCTATGTTATATAGAAAGCAAACAAAATAGCTGCAAAACCTTCATTCACAATGGAACCAGCTGCAGGGAGCTATACAGAAAGTGGAAAATAAGAGCAAAGGACACATAGCAGATTCACAAAGACAGAGACAGGAAAGAGTCAAGCAATGTCCAAGAGCAACACAAAAGGAGGTAGCTGGACAAAGTGTGCAGCTGCATACAAGACAGGATCATCTTTGAGAATTTTTTCCAGGAAACTGGAACTCTGAAAAATTAATCTTCAATTTAATAGAATACACAGTGAAAAATAAAATTTAAAAAGGTATTTTATTCCCACGAATAAAAAACAATAAAGATTTTGGCCATAACACTCCCCAAAAGAACAAAGAATTTTATTAAATCAGAAGTGCTTGCTAAGTTATAAGATTTCTAAAAAGAGGGGAATGAAATAAAAAGTTCGAAAATAAGAAAAAGCAGCAATTTGTTTTGAAACATGAATCCAGCTGGCTTAGCATCTGATTGAAAGAAAATTACAGATCACAGTAAACATCATGGGTAAAAAGAAAGAGTAATCAGAGCCCCTCTAAAAAGGATAAGAAGTCAAACCAAACAGGCTATCCATGAAACCAATAATTCTGAGCCACTTCCATGCCAGCCATAATTGCCACATTGCAAAACACATTTCTCTTAAAGATACTTAAATTCTTTGCGAAGTGGGCCAAGTAACTATTGGAAAGCAGGAAGAGTAGAACAAGATCATCAAGAAAATAAGTTAAAAATATCATTGTAGAGAGAAATATTATCTCGTGGAATTCAAAATATATACCACATGAATGTTAAATGTTACAGCAAAAAATGATACAGGACTGTACTGTCTTTTTCAATGCTGAAAACATGTAAAAATGCTTAAAGTCAAATTGCAATCTTACATGAAAAACTAATGACAATATTCAAGCCTGAACAAGCTCTCTCTGCTTTTAGCATGGACAGGTCTTCAGAAAGCACCATGTGCAGTCACCTGGGGGTGAAGACCTGAAGCCATGCGGTACCAGTTACCTCTACAGTTCTCCCTCCTGCTAGTTCCAATCAGACATCCTAAATTACATCAGAATCACATAACACAATATAAACATGAAGAAGTTTTCTTTTTAGAAAGAAGTGTATGGTGCAGAACCAGGTTGAAAAGACAAACACTGCAGTGTGTAGTTTAGCTGTGTAGCATGAGAACCATACAGCTCTCAGTTAAATTTTTTGAAGCAAATTAAGACACAATGTGAATTAGATAGGGGTCAGCAGCCACCAGTTCTTGGGACATACACGGTCTACACCTTAATTTCATAGGACCAATTGTTGATTTTCTGTATGCTACCATCAGATAACAAAGATATGTGTTAACACATGGCCTGCAAAAAGGTCTTTGACAGGCTTCACCAGCCCTTAGCAAAGGAGGCCATTCCCTGTTCCTAGCCTACAGCATGTGGCAATAACCGATGCAAGTATCACAATTACCTGTCAGCAAGGCTGGAGAAAGAATTTCATCCTCCAAGTAACATACATACTCCACATAAGTTTCTAGGATACAAATTATGCAAAAAACCAAAGTAAAGCACATAAACAGATATATCTCATTAGGCTCAAGTTAGATTTGATACACTTTATATTATATAAATATTTGCTAGATATTTAATCCCCTTTCCCCTGCCCTTAATCTGCCCTCTTCTCCTCTGCCCTGACCTTTCCATAGTATCAAGTTTACAAACCAACTTTAGTGCACTCTTCAAAGTCCATTCCCCTATTGGGAAAGAATATGCAAAATACATCAAGGTTTGCCTAGAAGGATGCCCTTCTCATAGCTTTTTAAAAATCTCTTCTATTGACAAGATTGTGTTCCTTCTCTAGAAACCGCTCACAGCATCTCATTTGAGAATGGAGAGGGATGAGATAGGGTAAAATTAAAAAGGGGCAGAAGAGAAGAACAGTGCTAGTGCTAAACTCCCCAATCAGATCTTCCATCCAATCCTTGTGTCAAAAGCCTG
Organism: Caprimulgus europaeus; assembly: GCA_907165065.1. Next base: position 70,714,845 of record OU015525.1, read on the forward strand.
GTATCAGTCACTTGTTCTGCAACCATCACCATTCTCAGACCTCCAGTGGTTTATCATTTCCTTTTTGCAAAACCCGCAACAAACAGTTTAGTATTGAGGGTTATAGTCGCTTAATCATGGTTACACAGATTAAGTACACAACATAGATTAGGTAACATAGATGCAGAAGTCTGAGCCTCAAGATTAAGATCTAGATTTATTATCTCTTATGTCTGAGGTGCTCAGACTTGGGGTTGGAAAAGCCTATCAAAGGGTAACAGCTTCAGATGTCAGAACTGGGCTCAGTTCTCACAGTGGTGAATGTCTCCAGAGTTTCAGCTGGGACCTGTCCTCTGCTGCAAATGAAACAGCTGGAATTAATCAGTGTCTCTTCATATACAAGCCTTCATCCCCATGGAGGAGAATCAAAAAAACCAATGCAGGAAATCCAGCTTTTGTGTTTGTTCACAAGGCAGATAAAACAAGCTGTCATGCTTTCTCACAGCAGGAAAAAGTAAGGACAGCTCGGATGAAAGCACTGACAGGTCTGGCTGCGGGTACCAGGGATGTGACTGAAAACACCGTGTGTTTGCAGAAGACCACCAGCCACCAAAATAAAACATTGTTTAACATCAGGTACATTTACAATGATTAAACACCACCAGTTTACCCAGTACTGCTCAGTTCCAGAGAATTAGTTCAATCCTTTATTTTACATACTCTCACAAAAGAATTACTATGAAAACAAGAAAGTTAAAAGCTTGGTTAAAGTGCTCTCTTGTTCGTTATATTATCACTTTTTAGTGACCAGGAATCAGTTACAGGCTGAACTGCCACCATCAAAAAGTATCCACGTCACACTACTTGTGCACACAGAGTAGTCTCATGCTGCAGTGCCAACACAGTGTAAAACATAACCAAAAATGGATTCAAACCAAGTATAAACATCCCAGGGCATTAGCTCACAACGCAACATTTTCTGAGCTAGCCAGACTTTACATGGACTTTTTAGACAATCATCTAAAGAAGTTTTGTTGCTGTTGCTAGAAAGCTTTGAGGACAGTATTCATCACAGATAAATATTCATCATTGATGGTTCAGGCCCAGGTGGCACACCGAAGTCTGCAAGAGAAAATGGTCTTTTACCTCATGACATGAGATGAGAAAGGAGTGACTCAGGTTCCAGAAGTATCAAAAACTATCATAACTAGATGGGGAAAAATCGTAAGTCAGCACCTATGCCTGCATACAAAGACTAAAACACAAAAATAAATACAAAAATCAGTATACTTGCATGTTAAAAAAATTTTGCATTAAAACTCAAACTAAAATTTCCCAGATGATTATAAATTACTAAAAGTTTTTACTCTATAAGAGTGGTACCCTGTGGATTGTTTTAAGTTTGGTTTTGAGGTTTTTGCTCAGTTTAGGCAGATCAAAACTTGAAGTTGCTCACTTAAAAAAGGAAACAAAAAAAACAGTATATGAACTTATGCTCCCATCCAAAAGCCGGTAACTCTGGTAGGAACCTGTGATTCCATGAGCTGCAGTTTTAGGAACTTCAGTTCCTCAACATTTCTGACTGAATGATAAGTAGAAGAAGGATGGAATTTTTTTAAAGTTAAAAAAATAACAAAAAATTTAAAAGTATAAAGGAAAGCTACAACCAAAATTGTCAAGAAATTAGAGGAAATGAACTTTCAACATGCAAGAGTGCTTGACTGACCTGGGTCGCAAATTACTGTCCCTAAAAACCCTTTCCCAACCCTGTTTGTGATCCTTCCACAAACAAAAGATGACCAGTAATTTCAACTGTCTTAAAAGGGAAGTTAAACCACAATGAGCTTCTTTTTCTTTTTTTTCCCCAAAGCAAAGAGAAAGAAAACCAACAGAAATATAAGATGCAATACATGACTTTTCAGCTCTTTTTAAAATCCACACTTGATTCACTTCTGAAAGAAGCAAAGACCTTTTACAAACAAATATAGATAGTGACAATAAGGGAAGAAGTTCCATACAAAACCTCTTCCGCTTACCTTTAATACATTAAGTAACAAAAGGCTGCAATGCTGAAATGTTCATTATAATATCTGCCATCTCCTCTGGCACGCAAATGAATCACCAGAGAAAAGGGGTGACCCTTCTTCCTGTCACTCAAAGCTGAGGTGCCACAATGTTCACCAAACCTCCAGGCCCAACTGGTGCTCCTGTTTAGCTGTGACCATGGGCCCAATTACCGAGGTGCTACCGAGAAGTGAAGTATCACTCGATGGTAAACTCTGCATTTTGTTTGTACCTCTGAAAGGTAAAATCTATGATATCTGGCAACAATCCAGCACGCTATTTTGACAGCCAACATGCAAGACCATAAGCCAGTTTTGATCCAAAAGGTGTATTACCCTGACTGTATAAACACTTGTAAGACCACAACTAATAAAGCATAACTAATAAAGTGTAAGTACCTCCTACTGCAAACGCTTTATGTTATTGCAAAGCATAGATTTAAAGACACTGATCCTCACAAGAGCTTTTCCAATGAGACACAACCACATCTTTGTTTGACAGCATTTACAGAAGACAGCTATGAAAGGACCGCGCTTCCTGAAGAAATGCTAAAAGCAGTCACTCTGAGGCTTATTCTGTGGAGCCCTCTGCAAAAACACAGTATTTGCAATCTTGATCTTCATCCATGTGTAAGTATTTAAAACCTAAATGCATCTTTAGTGGATGCCTCACTAACTGCTGGTGTATAAGACTCTGCAGGCAGTCTTTCTTGAGTATTTGCAAGCTTAGCAGTGTGGCATAGTCAAACATCCTCCTCCTCAACCGCCAGGCAGCAACAGTCTCTGTTTCAATCCCAACCATCCTCATCATCTTTCCATCCTGCAAGAAGGAATTTGCAGTAGATAGAGCTGCAGATCTAAGGGCAAACGTGGTTTCCAGAGTGGAGATCAAGCACACAGACTGCTACTTGGTTTCTGTGCTGGCTCTCAACATTTTGTCCTGACATTGCAAACACCAATTAAATCAGTAAGTTGAAAGGATGTGGTAAAGTTATGAAAGCCAACAATTTGACCTTTAAGTTAGATGGTGGGAACTTAAAACTTTCACCTAATTTTTTAAAACTTCTCAGTAAGATGATCTAATATTTGTTTACAAAATTTCTAGCGTATATTTGCTTTGTTCCCCTAGGAAGCTCACACCCGCAACTTCTGAGATAAGGATTCTGTCTCATTTCATAAGAACCCTACCTCCCTATCTTCTTTACCCCTTCCTAGAATTTTCTGCCTTCTGATCCTAATAAAAGTAATAAATCATCATTAAAGTAATCAGAAGCTTGCTTTTGAGAGGGTGATAAAACATTCTGCGCGCTACACACAGAAAAACTGCAACCCATTCTCACCCCTCAAGCCAGCCAAGGAGAGGACTGGCTGCATGCACTCAGTTGCAGCAGAGGAGAAGTTCATATGCTTCAGGTGGATACTGCAGGGTATGATCTGAAATGTAATTCTAGTTATGCATTTTTTTGATCCCCATCTGTTTCCCTTGTTTTTCAAGAAAGGAATCAAAATTTTGATGTGTAAGGGTCGACATTATTTTCAGAAGTAGCTGACTGTACAAGTTGGCCTTGCTTTCTCCTTCCCTAGAGTTTACGCACAACTTCCGAACTGCACTAGGGAAAGAAATGAGTGAATTAATCTACCAAAACTATTTCAAAGGCTTATTCAGTTTTAATGTTTTCTTTTGAGGTTTCTCTTGCTGGCTGACCTGAGACCTGTTCCCCTCTAGAGCTTGTGTTGTGGTGCCAGACCTCTTATTACGGCAGGTTCTCATCTAGCGGTGAGAGCAGAGGAGGAGGAACTGCAAGCTCCCTGCTGCTGCATTTGGTTAGCAACCTCCTTCTCCTCCTCCTTCCACCCCTCAGCAGATGTTTCTGCTGTCTTACCACAACAGGAACTTTTTATACCCTCTTGATTCCTAAAGACAACGGCAGCCAAAATCTGAGAACCCATCTCCAGAGAGCCACAACAAAAGCACTGACCCAAACAACCACCACAATACAACTGGAATAAAATCCTTGGCTCTTGGGAGGAGGTTGTACACAACGTCACAGGGCCAGTGACTAATCTTTGGCAGCTCATTTGAGAAAGTCTTGAAGTAGCTGTAGTGACAGAGAACAGCATGAAAACAAATGGATGATTCAGATGTGAATAATATTCTTTAGAAGTGATATTATCAGAAGCTTGCATAAAACATTATCCAATCTTTTTGCCATTCAGAAAAGCCAATGGCATTTACAGCCGTCTTCCAGATGTTGTGTATTTTCAGTTACATGTGTGTCTGCGTGCGTGTGCCTGAAGTCAGCGAGTTCAAAACAGGTTGAATTTCTAGCATCTCCCTTTTTAAACAATTTCCTTGACACCACTAAAGGTACATCTCACAGGGTAGGACAAAGCAAGTTTCAGACAGCTCAAGTGAGGCTCTTGCAGCTGACACTGAGTCCACACTAGCAATTTTCTCACAGCAATTGAACCAGATTGTGGGCCTGAAGCAGCCACACTTGGGTCCCTCAAGTCTTTGTGGCTAGCAGGGGAGTAAGGAGGTTCACTCAGATTTAAGTATAGTCATATATGCCAACTAGTCAAGCTAGATTCCCTTTAAATTGCTGATGCAGACATATGACACTGTATCAAGGAACTCTGAGGGACACTTAAGTTAGTTTCTTCTTATTCACTGCCCTCCCTCCCCAAAATCTTTTTAATTAAGCCTTACTTCAAGTAGTAAGTAATATTTAGTCCTATCTGTACATGTAGAAATAAACATCACATCGCTTTGTCCTTTTAATTTGTTGGACACAAGTGATCTGTGGCACTCCTGTGGCAACCATAGCAAATCCTACATGAGGTATCACCCCCATGGATTGACCTTCAGAGGGCGTCTGCACCATCCCAATTGTAACTGAGCCAAGATCTTTGCTTGTGCTGCACTGCTACTATTGCCTGCTTTGAAGAAGTCACAAATGAAATGCTATAAGGTGATGTGAACATTAACCAGATCTTCCATCTGGTTTCAAGCACTCCTCCGGGCTGAGCGCACGTACATGTCTGCTCATATGCAGATATTCAAAGACACTGCACAGCTCCGGTCGCGGGCCTGCTTTGTAGCATATTCTGCTGCCATGATCTCTGCTGAACAAATGAATGGCAATGATGCTCTATGCCCGGGAACTTCACCTGAAATACTGCCCATTCCCACCCTCCAGCACTGCCCTTTCACTCCCTCCAAACCAGAAGCTCACTTGCTCTTAGCCAAACACCTGTGCTTGCTGCTGCTTATCCAGACGTGCCTGCTTAGAAATCCTGTGTTTCCTTATTTGTCCTTAAGTACCTGCTTCACTTTGATGCCCAGGCTTTCATCCATCACAACAGCGAGGAATTGTCTGTTTGGGGAAGAAAAGCACAGTTCAAGATGCTCTTAGGAGAGAGCACTTGGATGCCAACAGCCTCTATGGTGGAGGAAGATTGCAGATCAAAAGCACTAGTTTCCTCCTGCTCTTTAGCCTGTAGATGGTTTAAGGGGAAATGAATGAATGATGTCCTTGTTCTAGCGACGTTCTGGAAATCTTGTGTAAAAGGAAACTACCTTTGATGAAATCTTGGTGAGCCTGAACTTGAAATAAGAGTGGTGATACCTCTGATTGAGCACCGGCACTGGAGCTTTTCACAGCCCTTTGGCACTGCTACAAGAACATGGTACTGGAAACTGTTCCCCATGTTTCAGCCATCTTCCATAGTCTGGCATCCAATTTCATAAATTAAAAATATCTGAAAAGTTTCTTAAATGAGTTGTTCTTCATGTAATGATTAAACCCAGAACCGACAATTTTTGAAGCCTCAAACTTTTAAAATAATATGGAAAACATATAGGTTTAGTTATGATATAAAATCATGGGTGATCATGGGGGAGGAGGCTTATTCAAACAGGTTCAAGAAAAATGAGCTTGCACAAGTTGTGTTGCATTGAAATGCTAGTGAAGGTTTTCATGGGATTTTCTGAAAAAATGCATGTTGAATATTATTTTGGGAACTTCTGCAGAAAATACATTTGAAAAATACAAATATTTACACTATAAATGCACTTTAATCTAGAGGCTCTTACTTGGGGGAACAGATCAGAGTACCACCTAATCCATAGGCTTTATTAGAGGTCAACAGCACAGTTTCGGATTTGAAATACTGCTCTTTGCAAAGAATTTCTCACAAACAAGCTGGAGAACAGCCACTACCTGAAGGAATCATGCAAACCCTGCTTGTAGTAAGTAACTAAAGATATATACAATTAAGAAAACTTCAGATTATTGCAGTGTGAACTGTTTTTATCACATAAATTATTTCCAGAAGATGTGTAAGTTTGTTAACAGAACAAGAGCAGAAGAACATATCCACTACCAATAAAAGATTTTAAAAAATTAGAAAAATTAAAAATTACTTGAGGACTCTAACATGGAGAAATGAAGAGTGAACTGCTAGATGATGATGAAGACAGTAATTTGCATTCAAGCTATAAGCTATAAAGCAGAATTTCTTCAAGCTTCTTCAGAAAACTTGGTTTCTCAAGAAATAAAAGCTCTACTTCTATTCTGAGGTTTACTGAAAAATAAGAATGGAAACCTTCTGTCCAAAGTTCAAGTTCTTAAGACCAGTGTATCCTTTAAGAATTTATTTTTGAATGGGTAGTGGTTCTAGATTACTGATCTCTTTATATTTATTTATTTATTTATTTTAAATCAGCTAAAGGCTCTTTTGGTACAGTCCTCATCATTGGCACAGTTACATTTGTGCCATGGAGACTTGAAGCTGGTCTGGTAAATTCCTTTCAGCGAGGAATAACTCCTGGCACAGAATGACATGATTTCAATAAAACTGTGGCTATGTTTGGCAAGGTTTTACCACAGTTAAGTGGTTACAACGGCATTCTGTGGGGATCTTTAAGTTCCTGACAGAAAAGAGGAGTCTGGTGCTGGAGGACTCAAATTGTCTTCATGTATGTACCCTATGTGCGTACTGGGTAAGGCAGGCACCTCCAGAGGATGGTTGAGAGAATTTACCTTGGATGTCTGAAATTAGATTGGCTTCCATTTCGCTCAAAAGATTTTGTTTCAGTATTTAAACTCACATTATAAAACTTATTTCAAATGGTCTAGACCCAACAGAGCTAGAAAATGAAGAGATCTAAGGCACCTCAGTTTTAAGGATGAACCTTACTAGGAACAGGCTCTGAAAAACAAAATGCTTAAACTTGCTGAAGATGAAATATTTGTGATTTCTTAAGAAATTTTTATGTGACCAATTATTAGTGATTTTGCTTTTATTTTTCCTTTAAATGCAGTATATTGTGCAAAGCAGGGTTCGTAAAGAATGACAGCACAGCAATGGACTCAATTACAAGACACAAGGAAATGCAGAGGAAATTCAAATGCTTCTTCAGGCCTAAAATAGAAGTAACAAACTTCCAAGATAAACAGCTTGAGAATAACTGCTTCAAGTTTAATTTGATAAACAACATTACAAAACAACTTTATAATGCTCAGCAGTTTGATGGCTTTAGAGATATCTGGAAACAAGGAAAATCTGAGCCTCTCATGAGAAACCTTCCTGCTATTTAACGTTGTAAATGATGAAGGAAAAACAAGGCAAGAGCCCCTAACTGGACACTTTACATTCTATCTTAGATCCCTTATCCCACTTCAGCAGTGATTAGCAAACAGTGGTCAGCAGAATACGTGGTAATGATTTTAGAGTTGCTGAATTGCATTAAACACAGTGTATTTTAATAAAACTCTTTGCATTTGCTGTTAAAAGTGAATTTTTGAGTCTCAAGCCTTCTGTAACTGCTGCTGCATACTCATGACGTCAACCTTCCCTTTCTCCATATTAAGTTACTGCAGCACGCTGCCTATGTTTCATCTCTGGCATAGCAGTAATACAGCCACTTAACCTCTCAGTTTTTTAAGGACATGCCAAAAGTTCCTCTAAATGTATGTGGTTTTTTTCCTATAATTATATCTCTACTTTTTTTAATCGCACTGTTCTAAAGTATATTTTTCTCAATACACCAAAACTCAATTAACCACAGGTCACTTTTGTAGATAATGTTAAACTTTAAATTATCAGTAATTAAAGAATCTGTACTTCTTCCAGACCTGAACTAGAAAAAAAACTTGACCCAGGCACAGCTCCTCCACAGGTTAAAAAGAAAACATTACAAGGTAAACAACTCTACAGTGGTGCAACTCAAACTAGCTATCCAGTGCTAACTCCTAATGAAAAGAGTTGGGAAAGCCCCTTGCCTGTTCCAGTTCTGGTCCTGGCACCACTGACAGCACCAACTGAGACTTCCATGTTTCCTAAAATACCATCGGTTCCTGGGTTTTGTGTCTATCTGAGACCATCTCAAGTACCTTACATTTGAGAGGTATTAACCATCTCAGGCAGAAAAAGTCCTCAGACACAAGGCAGAGGAGCATGCAGTTTCATTATACAGAGACAAGCTCATAATTAGTTATGAAAATAACCACAGCCCAGCCTCACGTAGCTGGCACAAAGCTGCAGTAGGATCTGGGTACTGGCTAGCGTGCAAGAATATGGGCAGTCTCAGAGTGTCTCCACCGCTCCTAAATCCTGCCACCTAAGCATGTCCTGGCTGGTTCTTTGAAAGCATGCTTGCTGCTGACACTTCTGCTATCCCATAGTTTTAGTCTGTATTTCTTGAAAGCAAAGAGATCAGTTCAAAAAAAGCTGCTAAATGATACCTTAATTATATTTAATTGAATCATTATTAATGGTTGTATTTATTAAAATATTACTTTAAAAAAGGAAATTGCAGCAGGAGCCTTCCATCTCTGTGTTTTTATTACTGAGTAGCCAAAACTCATCACAGCCTGTTTTCCCAAATAAGAACCAAAGAACACAATCACTCCGATCATGCAAGAAGATCTATGATATTTCAGCGAAAGTACAAAGAAAGGATCTGAATGACAAAATTTTTTCACTTGTAACAGGGTCAGGCATCTTTCTTTGTTGCCTGGATCTCAGAAAATAGAACAAGGGAAGGTACAAAAAATAAACAGAAATAGAAAATGCACTGTCACAAAGAATTAAGGCACACCCAGTACCCTATTCTGTATGGTGACTGATGCGAGTCACATGTGAAATGCACCCAGAGAAAATTAAAACTGACAATAGCAAGCCTGCATTTTTCGAGCCATTCAGCTACTTAGGATGTTAACCAATTTCTTTAGGACTTCACCGCTGTTCACTATTTTAGCTTATTCTTTTCTATGCCTACCTACTATTCACCGAACAGCAAACAAACACAATAGCGCACAGGAAGCAGCAAACAAAAGTCTTTAACACTCGCTCACACCACTTGCAGCACTTGCCAGGGCTGCCTAGAGTTTACTAGTTTACATCCAAAACCAACTTTCTTAAAAATAGAGCAGAATTGTGTTTCATTTTGAAAGTCAAGAAAGGGGATATCTTAAAACTTGAGTGGGCAGGGAAGAAAAACTATCAAATCCAAAGTACTGCCATAATTGACCTCCTTTATTTTTTCTTTATTTAAATGTTTTGAACATTTGGTTGAATTTTCACACACAGTTTCAAAAGATGCATTTAATAATACTTTGCTCTATATTCTGTTCAATGGTGTTCCCCTGCTAATACTGGCATTTCTTGCTATTTAGTCATTCTTACAGATGAAGAGCTACCACAGATTGCCTGTTTGCTTTCTAGGCTGAGGTCAGGCAAAACTCAGAATCCAGCCACACAAAATACTTCCTTTTCTATCTATGCAAAAGTAACGCACTGACAGGTGTAGTTAGGAAAGTCACAGAGCTGTCTAGATGTCCATCCTGCAACTACTTTTCAGAAATTGGGTTTAATTACACCCCCACCTCCCCCCCCCCCCAAAAAAAAAAATCCCTTTTGGAAATATTACTAAAGCTTAATAGTGACAGAAAGATTAAGATTCCTTTTTCAGTTTCTCTCAAAGCGGCAGCATGGTCCACCAATATCGAAGACATTGCCACTGAAAACTCCCAAAAACTTAATAAAAACATTTCACGAAAGGACAAATTTCAGTGAGTGTGATTTGAGATAATTTGTTGATTTGAAACTAAGCCATCACAAAAATCTCTCTCACTACCTATTCCTGAAAGCAACAGTACCCAAGGTGGTTAATACAGCAGGCACCTGATGGAGGTGGCCATCCTGTGCCATATGCTGCACACCTTCCAGGTTCCAGCTGTGCAACCTGTCCTGTCCCTTGCAGGAGAAAATGTCAGTCAGGGACACAAACTGTCCCAGTTTTGCTGGATGAAGTTACACAAAAGAGAAAAAAGGCATCTGTGTACTAGTTGGGGTTTTTTTTGTTGTTGTTTGTTTGTTGTTTTTGTTTGGGTTTTTTTTAAGAATGGTTTTAACACCTTTTTGAAACCTTAAAAGGCATGGGGAAGGGAGAGTGGAAAAAAACAAATTGTTTTATTGTTTGTCTTTCTGTTACAGATCAACTTGACTCTTCTTTTGGTTGTTGTTGTTTTAAATTAACACCATCAATACAATAATGAAACAAGTATCAGTGGCCTAGAACGTGGTTTAGACTTTTTTCTCTGCTTTGCTCTGCAGGCAATAGCTAAATACCAGCACTGCAAATCTCATCCTCACTTTAGGGGCAATAAAATTCTGTCATGGGGTTTTTTGACTAAGAAGAAAACGAAGGAAATTAAAATAGAGACGGAGCCCAGTACCCATCAAAGCAAGGAGGAATTCAGTGTCTAACACAGGACACATGTTAAAAACAAGATCCAGGCAGGAAGACCAGTCATTTTGTAAATAGTCCCACCACCATCTCATTTGTGGTGCAAGATGCTATTGCAGCCAAGTAGCTCGGAACATATTCCACAATGTACCATCAACACAATGAAAAAATTAGAATTTTTTTTGTTGCTTAGTAGCACCTTCCTAATTTTGTAGTTTAGTTTTGTCATTTGAAGGAACTTAAAAATTAAAAACTGCCAATTAAGTGGGCAAGGTTACAGAACTACGATATTAAAAAAAAAAATCACAAAAGATTAGATGAAACATTAACAGACTATATTACTGTTTTGTTTTAGGAGAAATGCTGTGTCATGTTTAACCCATAATGTCTTGGTGCTTGAGTGAGGAAGAAATCAAGCAGAAGTAATACATGTCTCCAGGGGACAAAAAAAAAAAATCTCTCACTAGATAAAAAAAAATAAACTCCAGTCCATTGCAGCAACAGTAAACTACAAAACATCTTACCAAAACAAATTCTAGCTCAGTAAGACTATTTCATTCAAGTAAGCATCAGGGGAGGGGAGGAGACAATTTCGGGAAAAGAAACGTTTGCCTGATCCTAAGAACACAAACAGCTTTGTGGTAAGGCATGTAACACACCTTCAGGTTAAAGAAATGCATCTCCATTCATAGCAGGCACTGAGCCAATACAACCCCCCAAATCCCTGTTATTTTATATGTTAGCTCAATGAAGTAGGTAAAAATGTATTCCACCTGCTATCTTGGTGACAAATTCCCTCCCCTTCAATCCCATCCCATATCTCTCCCCCTCGTCCTTTTCCTAGTTTTAGGTAGATCAAAAAGTCATGTTGCAAACCAGTACGTTTATGTTAGAGTAAGAGGCATGGAGAGTGCTACCACAAAGCATTTAAGTGAATTATAGTCATGTGTTTCAAATAACAAACAACAGCAAAACACACAGTTAGGCCCCTAGCCTTTCCATGAGCGGAGCAGGAAGGATGGCAAATGTTTCACTGCAGGACCCTACACATATGTGTAGGATGTGCGGTATGGACAAACAGTTCAGCTGGGGCATGTGGACCTGGCACCCTACCAGGCTGGCCACGCCAGTCTGGTACTGCTGGAAACCCCCTGGTATACCTGTCTCATCACTCTGATACCAACATAAGAGCCAAACTGAGGACTCCTTCAACAACCTTGGATGGACTCATGGAAAACCAGCAATGGTATTCATCGCCCCACCAAAAGGAGGATGCATGGAAAATAAAGGGATTTGTAGCAGATAGTACGGAGGCTTCTCCAGACCACTGGAAAGCCAGCTGTGATGGGAGCACCCTGAATCCACAGGAAGTCAAAGCAAAGTTGTCTGTCGTGCAACAGTTCAGCCTTTTTCCAAATACAAAAAGGATTTTGGAAAAGAAATTCCACAGAGAATGAACTTCACAAAAAATCACATGCTTCCCTACGAAGGGTGGCTTCAAACCTATGTACGAGAAAGGTGAGCTTGTCCAAAGGCAAAGTCTTCAAAAATTTATGGCTTGCTAAGTAAATTATTCCTTCACTTCAAGTTAAGAGTTTAATCAATGTCAGATTCTCAAAACACTCCGTAGCAACAGAACTAAAGTTCAGACCTGAGCTGTGCTAATCCACCTAAATGCTTCCACAACAGCACGTCAGTAACGAGGAGGGTGAATGTCCAGCACTCATACAGCAGCTCCTTCCTTCTCCATGTAATTAAGTATATGTAGTTTGGGAAGTAATAGGAAGAAGCATGCAAAAATTTACCTGATTTCCTAAGTACACTGTAACAGATGCCAGTATCAAGAGCTCATTCTGTCTCTCTCATACATACACAGGAGTTACTATGCTAAAAACCTGTGGGTGAGTTAGTGCTTCTGTTTTATCCTCTAGTCTCTAGAAAGATGTTAGAGCACCGGAACTTAGCAGAGGTGCAGTTTGAAAATGCAATTTCAGGAATGGTTCGTCCATCATATGTTGTAAAACCCAACTACACATCACAGAATCACGGAATGCTAGGGATTGGAAGGGACCTCGAAAGATCATCCAGTCCAATCCCCCTGCCGGAGCAGAAACACCTAGATGAGATCACACAGGAAGGCATCCAGGCGGGTCTTGAATGTCTCCAGAGAAGGAGACTCCACAACCTCCCTGGACAGCCTGTTCCAGTGCTCTGTCACCCTCACAGTAAAGAAGTTTCTTCTCAAGTTTAAGCGGAACCTCCTCTGTTCAGGCTTTTCAGTGGACAAGTTTTTTCTGATCAGTTCCCCTTAAGCAGTGGCAGATACAACATAAGCAGGGTTTCTCAATACTCCTTTCTTTCTAGTGAAAGAGAGGTGCAAACATTCATCAGCCTCCTCAACATGCAGCCATGCAGAGGGGAAAGGACATGCCAGCAATGTTGCCAAATTCCCTTTCCAAACTCCCTCTCTTCTCTCTCTGCCTTCACAATATTTCTCATCAGCTATATGGCAGGTTCATTATGTTGCCCCATTTTATTCCTCTCCCTCTTGCTAGGGAGGGAGAGCAAGAGCAACAGAGTTATGATGTGTTAAATCTTGGCATGTAATAATTCATTTTCAAGAACTGCTTGAAGTTGTGAAACACCCCTATTGTTCCTATTGTTTTATCTTTCTTAGGATTTGCATCTTCCCTTATGCCTGACAAGTAGACACTGCAGTTTTTAAAAGTCCAGTTGGATGAGCCACTTAAAACTGTTCCTGTTCCCACACCAAATTACTGCAGGCAGGAAGATGACACAATGAGCTAACAAAGTAGGTATTCTCAGTTTCTGGCACCACAGAAATAAATGGAGCAAAGACTTCCAAGCTTTTTTAACTAAGTCACTGCACGAGAACAAACTGACTTGAGTTTTTATTATTAAAACATAAACCCTTTTCTCCTCTCAAATTCACTAAATACAATAAGCCAAGTGGGAAAATACACACTTAAGGCCAAAAAGAGGTTCAGTACAATCACTGCAAGATCATTACTGACTCGTATTTGCCTCTAACCACCCAGGAAGTCTTGTCTATCAGAAGAGACCTCCTGATAAACAGGAGATAGCGAAATGAGGGTACAGTAGGAATAAAGAGGATAAAACTGAACAACTGAGAACAGAAGATATATTTTCCCAGGAATTCAAAGTTTCAGTACTTTCCATATAATTTCTAGCAGTTAATACCACTTTCAAAAGAAAATACAAAATGATCAAGGTTACTGCTTCTTCAACTAAAGTAGGAGAACTAAAAAGAGATCTGAATCAGCAACTCTTAATTATCTTCCCACAAGTCTTCTTGCAAACCGAAGAATTAACTGTTCCTAGTGTTAACACTTAAAAAAATAAATACATAGAATGAACTCTGAAAGCAAACACGCAAACAAAAGAGTCTACCAAAATATTTCGCACAAGTGAGCCTAAACACCACATTTCAGAAGTCCTTTAAGCAGCTCTTTGCTGTCTGTAAACAGACCAAGAAAATAAATGGTCACTTAAATTTTCGATGTGCTATCTTACTGAAAGGTTACACAGCCCATTCAAAGCCTTGACAATCACTTCCCAAACTTTTTGTTTATCCTGTAGATGCTGTGATTACACAGACACACCCTGCAAACACACCCTGACAGCTTGCAGGACATTTTAAACTGCCTTTTGGAGAAGAGGCTTTAAGTGTTACAAGAAGAGCCTTACATTAATTGCAAATTAACATAATTAGGAAGAGAGGTGGTGTACATCTAACACTGCCTCAGAGAGGCAAAAATCTTTATCCAGATGATCACATTCTCTTCCTGAAGATTCAAGATAGTTAGCACAACTTCTTCTTCATGCAAGTATTTTGCAATATATTCTGAAAATCTCTAAAGGGCATTTAAAGAATAATATAATTATGAGGTACAGTCAACACGGGTTCACAAAGGGGAAGTCCTGTTTATCTAACTTGATATCCTTCTATGATATGGTCACTTGCTTGGTGGAGGAAGGGAAGGCAGTGGCTGTAGTTTTTCTTTATTTCAGTAAGGCTTTTGATACTGTTCCTCACAGCATCCTTCTGGACAAGTTGTCCAGCTGTGAGATGAGCAGGTTCATGATGCACTGGGGTGAAAACCTGGCTGAAGGGCAGAGCTCAGAAGGCTGTAGTGAATGGGGCTACATCTGGCTAGCTACTGGTCACCGGCAGTGTTCCTCAGGACTCAATTCTAGGGCCAGTCCTGTTCAATAAGTATCTGGATGCAGGAGTTGAATGCACCATTGGCAAGTTTGCTGACAATACCAAACTGGGAGGTGCTGTTGACTTCCTTGAGGAACAAGATGCTTTGCAGAGCGATCTAGATAGATTGAAGCATTGGGCAACAATTAATAGGATGAAATTTAACAAGTTCAAATGCTGGATTCTGCACCTAGGACAGGCACAAGTACAAATTGGGAGAGGAGTGGCTGAAGAACAGCCCTGCAGGAAGGTGCCTGGGGTTGCTGGTCAACAGCAGAATCAGTAAGACCAGCAGTGTGTCCTGGCAGCCAAGAGGACAAACCTCATCCTGGGGGACATCAAACACAGCACAACCAGTAGGTCAAGAGAGGTGAGTATCCTGCTGCATTCAGCATTGGTGCTGTGTGCAGTTCTGGGCTCCACAATTTAAGAAGGATGTGAAGGTCCCTGAATGTGTCCAGAGGAGGGCAACAAATCTAGTGAAAGGGCTGGCAGGCATGTCCTGTGAGGAGCAGCTAAGGACTTCAGGGTTGTTAAGTTTGCAGAAAAGGCAGGTGAGGGGTGACTTCATTGCTCTCTAAAGCTTCCTGAGAAGGGGAAGTGGAGAGAGAGATGCTGAGTTCTCCCTGGGATCCAGTGCCAGGACATGTGAGAATGGTTCAAAACTGCACCAGGGGAGGTTCAGACTGGACATTAGGAAGCATTTCTTTACCAAGTGGGTGGTCAAACACTGGAATAGGCTTCCTAGAGAGGTGGTCAATGTCCCAGGCCTGTCAGTATTCTTCTCTTCATAGAAATTGATGGAGCGTTGAAGGAACCTACCTCTAGCAACCTAGCTAACACCTCCGGAGTACGCTACAAGGGCATCTTACTGTTAGTCTGGCTGGACTATGAAGGTCTATAACAACTGGAATAAAACTTAT
Organism: Caprimulgus europaeus; assembly: GCA_907165065.1. Next base: position 70,730,811 of record OU015525.1, read on the forward strand.
CTGACAAAATGCAGGTACATTCCTGTTGAAAATTTACCTTAAAAATGTTAAAGGCATAGATGGAGAGAAGGTTACCCTAGGCGTGTACGCTTCAAAGCTAAGAAAAGTACAGGCGAGTCACATTTATTAGAATGTACTAAACATACAACCATGGGCCCCTGCGAGGGTCTAACGTCATCCAACACTAAGAAAAATGGGGAGATGGATTTTTTTCTATTTGTTCAAAAAGGCTTCCCCTGTGCCAGAATGAGATTTTAAATACTGAGTTCCACCCTGGCAAGCACTGCATTTTGTGGAGGTGTAACAGTCTCCAAAGTGGGACTGTACAGTGGAAGTGCCTTATGAGCGCAGTACCCTTGGTGATTAATCTCTGAGCAAGGCTGCTTGGAATCACTTCAACTGTCATTTTGGAAGAAGATGCATACATGATGGTGACCCAAAAGCCAAACCTGCACTTTATAACAGGCTGCAATCTGTGTAGAGCAGGACTAAATGAAATGACATATCCACAAACTACTTACAGGCAAACCCGAAACCCAGGCCCGTGGCTGTCACAGCAGACAAGAAGGACAAAGACAATTTCTTTACTGTTAACACAAGCACTGCTACATGGATTACCAAACGAAGTGAACAGCAACAAAATGCTAGCTTTGTGCACCTGGGCATGACTGATACACCTACCACCAATGCTGATTGCTCATTAGTACACCAAAACTTTCCAAGTTTGGTTTTTTGTTGTTGTTGTTGGATTTTTTTTTAAGCAAATATGGGGCAAAAATGAGAAGAGGAAAACAAAAAGACTTATGTGAAAGCTCTACATACAGGACCAGAGGATGGAGTGATACTCATGGTACATGACAAACAACTCTTGCAGCATTTAGTCTGTATTCCACCAGATAATTGATCTGTGAAAAGAAATGGCTTTTTTTTTCCCCAAATAATCCATATGACTTCAGAACCTCTTTGCATAAAACAACTTGCAATACCAAAAGCTCCGAAGGCACAGGCTTGATTCCTGTATTTATGAAAGGGAGAACATAACACAAACCAGAACACATAAACAGGCCTAAAATTATCTTATGTCATTATCTCCTCCCTCCCTACGAACACAAACTACATCCTACGCTTCATTGTTGACCTTGTGTCTTCACTGTAACCTTCTCTCACAAGCTCACACTGAAATAAAAATCTCATAAACAGCATCCGCATTTTTCTAAGAAGGATTTGTTACATGGAAACTTTGGTTAGCGATATATCCAGGATCTTACTTAAAGAGAGACCAATCCACTCAGAAGCGTGACCATTCCCAAAGGAATGGGAAAAAATCCTTCCTATTGAAATAAAAGCAGGAAAATAAAATGGAATTCATTCTTGTTTCTGGCAAGGAAGGCCTTTTCAAATCCCACTTGGTGTTGTATTTCTAACAATAGCTTCTTCTTTCAACACTACACTGAAGTACATTTTTAATCTTTCCAAGATTATGGCTTCCTCTTTATCTTAACACATTTATACATGTATTTAACATGAGTACATCCATCCACACAAACATCCCTACTCTCCCTTCTTTTGTACATTCTACTTAAGTTTGTCAAATAAAGGAATGGAACTAAATATCAGAATAAGCTGTGAATTCAAAGAGCCCTTAAACTAGGAAATAAAACCCGCTGCTACTTGATCAAACAATGCTCATGACCTAACATTTCAATGCCCGCCCTTATCTGACTGATGCTAATTTTACACTGGCATCCAAAAAGGTCATGATTTCAGTTAGAAATCACCTAAGATGCTTTTATTTTTTTCTGGGAACTAAAGACACTTAACTCCTTTCTGACTAGTAAGAGTTATCTTATCTGTAGCATCACTATGACTTTAGCTCCACAGTCAACTTAAATGACCATTACTAGCCAGCACTCAAAGAGCACTCAACACAAACAGCAAGATTTTTCATCCTTCCTGAACTTTGGGGCACATGGGAGAATCTTTGCAAAGTGGGGCTCAACAGAGGATTAGGAATTAAAAGCAGCAAGTAATATTCCAGGGCTGCCACCTACAAACTGTTGTGATTTTATTTATTTTTTTAAATTACAGATTAATGTTATAATAGAAATAGATAAACTAGAATGTATAATTTCATTTTCTTTCATTTTGCCCTCCGAGTCTACTACAGCTTCACAATACCTATCGATGAAATAACTACTCAGAAAACAGATAGGACATTTTAATCTACAGTTGATTTCAACTGCTTACAACATTAGCTTACAGAACAACTTCCAGCCCATATGTTTTTGTCATGTCAATGGTTTCCAAAGATAATAAAATGCTCTTCAGTATCATGCCTGGCATAACTAAGCCTGTGAGCCGGCTGCTAAAATTATATGGAGAATGTAGAAGTGAGCTCTTCAAGCAGTTTTCTAATGACTTCAATCCAAGAGCAGCACTCCAGCGAAACAGAGGGATTTGGGCAGGAATGCAGACTATACAATAGCCAGCCGTAAATAGAAACCAAACTTCGTCACAGCAAGCATCTTAAGCACGCCGTTGTGTTATGCTGCACAATGCAGGTGCTACCTCACCCAGCTCCAACCGGCGCCTGCGCGCGCAGCCACAGCCATGCTACGCTCCGTTGTACGTCCATCCTACTGCCACAGCTCTGTGCTGCTGGCTCTTCAACATTTTCTACATTTCTCTGCCAGTTTTCAAGCTTTGGTCCACAGATCATTTCAAAGGGGTGTGCAAACAACAGTTAAGAAAAGGAAGGCTACTGTCAAGCTTAAATTCACTGGGCAGGTCACTGCTCTGGGCTCTGTAGCACCTTGAAAGAGGGAACACGGCACTCAGTTACAGCATGGCTGACTCCTCGTCAGCAGCAAGGTAACACACTCCGCAGGCAGTCCTGCTGAGTCTAACTTACACATAGATACACTAATCATGAAAGAAAATAATTCTAACCATTTAGCATAAAATAACATATAAGCATAAAAAAAGTATGTTGGGAACATACACTACAAACAATCCCCGCCCTTATCTGACTGATGCTAATTTTACACTGGCATCCAAAAAGGTCACGATTTCAGTTAGAAATCACCTAAGGTTCTTTTATTTTTTCTGGGAACTAAAGACACTTAACTCCTTTCTGACTAGTAAGAATTATCTTATCTGTAGCATCACTATGACTTTAGCTCCACAGCCAACTTAAATGACCATTACTAGCCAGCACTCAAAGAGCATTCAACACAAATAGCAAGATTTTTCATCCTTCCTGAACTTTGGGGCACATGGGAGGATCTTTGCAAAGTGGGGCTCAACAGAGGATTAGGAATTAAAAGCAGCAAGTAATATTCCAGGGCTGCCACCTACAAACTGTTGTGATTTTATTTTTTTTAATTACAGATGAATGTTATGATAGAAATAGAATAAAATACACTACAAACAAAACTTTGAAATCAGAGATAAACTTTTGCACACTAATAATTGCAGCCTTAGGGAAGATTAAGATGTAGCTAAAACTAACAGCACAACATTGCAACCCACTGAATCACACTATTTCACTTTTGAGAGAATGTTCCTTCTTGAAGACTTGTTCCTGCAATCCAGCAATTGCTTACAAACTTCGGCTTTTGTTTTCACAAGACAAATTTTAGCTTAAAAAAAATATAAATAATCACAGAATCACAGAATGTTAAGGATTGGAAAGGACCTCAAAAGATCATCTAGTCCAATCCCCCAATCACCTCAATCACTGAACCCCTGAGACTGAAGATTTGTCTTCTTCTCTAAGGCATGAATACCAATTGCCCAGCTCCCGTGGGAAATGCAGGAGCAGGCTTATGTACATTTTATACACAACTTACTCTGAAGCTTTAAACTGGGCGTCCAAGGGGCACTGGTCCCATGAGAGGTCTCGTCTCAGATCTGAATTTGAGTCACTGCTGACAAAGGGTTCAGAAACGGCTCTCTCCTCTGACAGCATCATCTCTCTGACAATTTCTTAAGAAAACCCAGAAATGCAACTTCTTACATTTCAAAGCCTTCTCAGGTTTAGCCTTTCTGAAAGCTCATTTTGGAGGGTCTGATCCAATGCTCAGGGAAGCAAGGGAACAGACACCAACTAACTTCAGTAGCCTTTAGATTGGCTTCTGTACTTGCAAGAGCTATTCCTCATTAGGTGTTACATTAAATACAACACAGGCCATTAGAAAGCATATATAATCTTAATTATAAAAATTATACAATCTAAAAAGACCTTAAGCCAAAATTGCTACTCAGTTGCCTCCTTCCCTTGACATTTAAAGCATAGAAAAATATGCCTTTTTTGTTTACTCTTTTCCCTCTCTTCCTTGGCAAGTGTCTCCTCTCCTCTTACTACTTCTTCTAAAAAAAAAAAAAAAATCAAAAAACCCCACAACAAAACCACACACAAACCCCCCCCCAAACCCCCAAAGTATTAATTTAAATTATCTTAACAGTTATAAAAAAGCCAGTACTGTACTTTCCAAAATTCAGATTAATTGAAGGCATAGAGAGGGCAATATTTGAAACCACTGACAAATTTCTTCCACCTTTTCCAGATAATTACCAACTATGCTTTTAAGCATCAAATGGTAAAAAGCAGCCTGTCAGAAATACATTATTACAAGGGGGCAGCAGTGCCAAAATCTCATTTAATTTGCTACAGTCTACTGAAATATTCCTCTTAAGGGCTTTTCCACCTGAAGACTAAGAAAACTTTCTGAGGGCTAACTGAAACTTTAGGAAAATTGTTTCTAATAGGCAAGGCAGAAGCCGTACATAAGGAAATCTAGACGAGAAGCACACTTCAGAAAGGTTAGGCTCGAGAAGCATGGACTATATTCTGCACAGCAACAGCTCCTGCTGCAAACTACAGCCAAATCACATTTCTTCAGCCTAACCAGTAACTCCAGATGAGTACAGGAGCCATGCTGGAACAGAAAACAGCAGCTGTCCAGAGCCGTAAACTTTCCTGTATCACAGTTCTGCTATGAAATTTGATTAATATAGTACATTATGCAAAGATACTAGTATTTTTAAATGCTTCAATGTCTGAAATGCAACAGTTTTCCTAATTTTTTAAGACTTATGAAATTATGTAACTGCTCATTGTTTTACTGTCTCAGTTTCAAAATAATTGAAGTACTAATGGGCTAGTCTATAACATCTACAGGCAGGACTACAAAAGAGCAATAATCCATTTGCAAACAGAAATTGTTTTTTAAATCACCATTACTAAAGCATATGAACTTCAAGGAAACATTTGTGTCACCTACTTTCAACCAATTTTATATTAATTTGTTTTTAGTGACAGTGTAACTTCAGCTTGGAGAAAAACAGTTGGCATGCTGATCTAAGGGCAGTATATCTCAGGTTACCACCTTTTTGTCCCCAGTACCATGAGGTGGCCACTGATGGGGCTCGGGCTGTAACAAAGCCAGCAGCACAAAGCTCTGGCTGCTTTCCCACAACCCCCTGTGCCAGGGGTGGCAAAGGCCTTTCACCGGGTGCTCCGGGACTCCCAGCTGCCGTTTGACATGCAAATGGCATCCAGCATCTTTCAATCCCACCTCAAGGAAGGAAGATAAAGGCGGCAGCTCTCAGAGGAGCTCTGCTCCCAGAGCAGCATCCCTGCGACTCTTCAGGATGCTGGCACGGCTGTGCATGAAGAAATCATCCAGAAGGTTATATGACAAACTTGAAGAATACAAGTGAGGGGTGTGAGGCACTGGAATATAGACTTGTCTCCAAGATTGCTTGCAAGGACGGTCACAAGACCACTGAGTTCTGGAAAACCTGACTTGGGAAGACGCCCTGCCCGCAGGGGGGTGTTCCGCCTGGACATGTCCCTGTCCCTAGTGCTGGGGGGCACAAAGAGACATGCCATTGCTATGGAAACCGCAGCCCTCAAAGGGGTAATTAAGGAGTACCTGCATGGGCAAGGGCAGGAGGGAGAAAAAGAGGGAGAAAGAAAGAAGAAGAGAGACAGAGAAGACGACCACCTGACTGCCTGACCGCACCACGCCGCGCTGCACCACCGCTGGAACAAGCAACTGAGACCTCCTCGCCCGCCCCCTTCACCATCACCTCGCCGCTGGACCCGTGGTGGTGACTATTCTTGCTGTCCTATCCCGACTCCTTGATTGATTTCCACCTTTCCTTCCATTCTGTCCTGCCACTATCCTCTTTATTACTTTTTCTTTCTGTAATAAATGGTGTTCTGGGATTGCGGCATTTGACCTCGTCTGTGTCTGAATCTTGCTCTTGGGATCATATCGAAACCTTCCCTGATATCAGATCGGGACATTTAAATTGGCGTCAGGGACAGCATCCCTTGAGGCGAGAGTGCCACGCTGCCCCTGTTGCACTAAGTGAGACCTCTCAGGAAAGTAAAGGGAGCGGGCTCGGGGAATTAAAGAGAGGGACTCCAGGCTACAACAATTCTTCCTCTCAAGCGTAACAACAGAAGACCTGAAAAACTTCACTTGTCTGCTTCCTAAATGCAAGAACACAGAAACACTCTCTATATATGTACACACACGTGCTGCCATTCCAGCATTTCCAACTTATTTGGGGACCCAACGCTAATGAGCCACTTCATAGTAACAGGCTCCAATTCCTCCTGTAAGTCCAGCTCCATGTGCTAGTATTTTCAAACCAGTCTTGGTGGAATTCAGGCACGGGAGAGCTAGAATTGCAGAAGAGCAAGTGCTGATGCTGGTTTGTAAATTAAAGCTCTCATCTTTAGGCTGCTAAATAATGATGTTAATATGTCAAATAACGTTCTGAAGCCGAATTTCAGAAATACAGGAATACATAGGAGAGAATCTAGGTTATGTAAACTCTGCAGGCTGGAAAAAACCTGTGGAAAATACCCCAGTGTGTAAAACAAAAAGCAGTTGGAGCAGAAAGAGTGTGTGAAAGATCCTACCCATCATAGGATTTGTTGGAAAATGAGCTTTCAACTATACTTGGTTTCCACAGTTTAAAGCAAAAGTAAATCTAGGGAAAAAAGCATGTTATTTGCAAAACACTAGGAAAAGTAATTTATTATTTTATTATCCTGTTCATTATTTTTCAGTCACTGGACTGAAATATGACATGCTACTTGGTAACATTAATGCCAAAATCAGATGGTAAAACAAAACATGGCCAATTTCTTGGGATCAAACACTAAATAGAGCTTCCAAAGAGCATCTCTCTTGTTCGCTTTATAAATAGATATATGAAATATAAAAGTAAGTGAGATGTGTAAATATTTACATCTAACAAAAATCACCATTGCAGAGGGACCTGGACAGACTTGAGAATGTGGGCCTGTGCTAACCTCATGAAGTTCAACAAGGCCAAATGCAAGGTCCTGCATCTGGGTCGGGGCAACCCGAAGCACAAGTACAGGCTGGGCAATGAGGGGCTTGAGGCCAGCTCTGAAGAGAAGGACTTGGGGGTGTTGGTGGATGAGAAGTTCAACATGAGCCGGCAATGTGCACCTGCAGCCCAGAAGGCCAACCGTATCCTGGGCTGTACCAAGAGAAGCATGGCCAGCAGGTCAAAGGAGGTGATTCTCCCCCTCTACTCATCTCTTGTAAGGCCCCACCTGGAGTACTGCGCCCAGTTCTGGAGCCCCCAACACAAGACAGACATGGACCAGTTAGAACGAGTCCAGAGGAGGCCACGAAGATGATCCGAGGGCTGGAGCACCTCTCCTGTGAGGACAGGCTGAGAGAGCTGGGGCTGTTCAGCCTGGACAAGAGAAGGCTCCGGGGAGATTTTATAGCAGCCTTCCAGTACCTGAAGGGGCTACAAGAAAGCTGGGGAGGGACTTAAGAAAGGCAGTTAGTGATAGAACAAGGGGAAATGGTGATAAGCTGAAAGAGGGTAGGTTTAGATTAGGTATTAGGAAGAAATTCTTCACTGTGAGGGTGGTCAGACACTGGAACAGGTTGCCCAAGAAAGTTGTGGATGCCCCATCCCTGGAAGTGTTGAAGGCCAGGCTGGATGAGGCTTTGAGCAACCTGGTCTAGTGGAAGGTGTCCCTGCTCATGGCAGGGGGTTGGAGCTAGATGATCTTTAAGGTCCCTTCCAGCCCAAACCATTCAGTGATTCTATGATTCTTCCAGCTACACAGGCAACATGCACAATGCTACACACACAACACCGCAAGTCACTTGAACCTTTTCATCAAACCCTGATTCTTCTTCTAATTAAACTTTGTTTTGGTTAATTTTCACATTATAATTCCTTTCTGCTTGGCAGAAGCTAGAAATCAGTAGTGATATCTCCACTTGCCCATGGGTTAAAACTTGCAACTAACTCCATGATGGGTTAAAGGAAGGAAGTGTGAAATCAGATGGACAGCTGGAGGTTGCCCTCTCATCCACAGAAGCATCAAATTGTCAAGCTCTTCACCAGAACCTGTTCTTGTACACAGATGAGACATACACAAAGCAAACTAAAGGTCAACATATACACATGCTGGATGAGCCAGAAGGAAATAAAGTAAATGAGCACTTTCCCCAGTAGCCAAGACCACTGACAATTATTTACTAGCTCAAAACAAAAACTTAGCCTGACACACATCTCCTTACAAGTACATAACTCTCTCTGCCTGTGACACGCTGCTTAAGGTAGAACATAAAATGTAATAACAGCAAACTAAGAGATAGAAAATAACAAAACAAGCCCATACACAAACTCTGCACGACGTGTTACACAATTTTGCTGGAAGTCAAATGTACATTGGTGATTTTGATGCATCAGATGAATCTTTCCAAATACTTTAAAAAACACAGCTTAAAAGGAAAGCCTTTGTAGTAACTTCTGAATTAATATGCAAAATATTTCTTATTATTCACACACATGCAAGCGTGAACATTTTATGTTTTGCAGATGGATTTGAAGGTCTAGCATTTAAAGACAAACGGGAAAATAAACCACAGCAGTGAACTAGTCATGGCAGTCTACTATAGACATTGATACTATGAAAAGTGAGAAGCACTGATAACTAAAGAAGAAAGCTTCCAGTGCCTCCTTGTTCAACATATGCTCATGTATTTTCAAGTGACTTCTAAATTGTTCTTAGCATAATGAGATGACTCTTCTCTTTCCCTTCTGACATGAGCAACTAGCTTACGGACAAGCAAAACTCCTCTAGTAAAAACATCAACTCTGAAGTTTGTTATAATTTTCTCATTGACTTGGCTGGGATAAAGACTTCCCTCTAAGCAGTCTTCTGAAGTGATCTACCAAACACCAGTGGCACGACTTTCCTCCAAGAGGCACAGTGCTGAGAGTGCAAACGCCTACAGTTCAGAGGCTAAAACCCAACAGAACTGAACTGTTAATTTTGCATTCCAAAAGCACACAGCAGACTACACATCTTTCTCAACAAAAATGACACAATTTTGGATGTACACATGAAACACCATACTGCCGAGCAACTCCATGTTCACGGGAACAGTCAAGTTCATTTGAGCATCTCAATGCAGACCAAATACGTCAGCTTTTCAGGGCAACGCTCTACCTCCACTCCACCAAGTAAGCAAGCTACCTTGGTTTTGCCTTTGAAAGGCAGTACCTACATATTTGTTAATAAAATAAACTCCGCTGGTCAAGTTCACTTCAAATAAATTTTTCCCTTATGTTGTCCCCCCTAAATTAAAACATTTTGCCATCCCACCCCTGGAATCTGACAGCTCAAGTCAATCTTGTTTCACCAAAAATACGACAAAAATGCTGTAACTTCCCTGCAAACTACAAGAAGCCTCTAAATTTTCTTCTGTCTTCTGTGCTGATGATTGTGCACATCTTAGTATGAGTCATGACACTACCACACAGATGGAAAACATTAATTCCAGGAGAGTTCCTTTCTGTACCAGTCCTTCAGACCAACAAGAGGGATGCAGGAGTCTGGGAGCAAGAAGGAACAACAGCACAGGACTTCACTAGAAATGCATCAGGTAGGTGTGCAGGAGGGAGTCAGATGCAGGACAGCTAACACATGTCCTGTGGACTCAATCCTAAACTGGATTTAACCAGCTTCACTGACTTGAAAGGACCTGTCCTGATAGATGCTTGCTGAAGACCTGGCGTCAACAAATCCAAGTCTTTCCAGAGATAAAACTGGAAAATGTTCATTATAATTTTCCTAACAAGTAGGATGTGTCCACAAAGCACTTCTCTTTTTCTTATTTCTTTTGTGTTCTAAAAGTAGAAGTTGGCAAAAAAAGCACTTATCCAAGAATCTGAAGTAGTCTCCTTGTTTTTCCTAAATAGCTCTATCATGAGATGTGTAACTCTTAATAAGTACATATAATTACCGCTTTCCAGCTCAATGCAACTGCATATACAATACCATAAAAAACTTTTACTATTTGCTACAGAATGAGATTCATAATTGCCAAGTGTTCACTCAGTAGCAATTTAAGCATGCTAAATAAATCCTATACATAGTTTGATTATGCATAGAAATTTATCATCATGCATTTTAAATGTTAATGACTAAGGACTACCTTTTCTAAAAAGACACCATTCCTCCCCCCCTCAAAAAAAAAAAAGTGAGATAATGAAACAGGTCCAGAATTTAGGGGTGTAGTTCTTTTAGTCACAACTTCTACCTCATTTTAATAAAATTTACAGTTGCACATATATACACAGTGCAAACTGAAAAGCCTAAAAATTAAGACACTGAAAGAGATGCAATAGTACTATCATTCAGAATAAAAGACAGTAGTTGTGAAGTATCTGGCATACGTTTTTCCCCTGGAACAAACTCCCAACTCTACATTATAAACATTTATCTGAAACTACAGGAGTGCTTAGTGTAATAAAGGCCAAAACCTTTGTTTGTATTGCTGCACATCATATGAAGTGGAATTCTGGGGAGTCAAGTAAAAATCCTTTATGCTTTCAAGTTTCTGAAGAGAGAAAGTCACAGCATATTAAAGAGTTGAGTGCTACAGAAAGGGTAGTACAGCAAGTATTTTAATGCATATATTGGAAATATTTTTTCAATAAATACACACAAATTTTGTTTTCAATAAATACACAGAAATTATCAACAAGGAAAAAAATGGGAAATACAAAAACTGTATTCTTCATTATTATTAAGTATGCTAGACACCATTCAGGTTTAGGCATTGGTGGATGCTACAAAGCAAAACTACTCTCTTGGGAGGTGCAAAATTATTGACGTTTACTGGCACATTAACTCCTCCAGGACCCTAGTTCAGAGAACAGCAACTGCAGCGTATGAGTGCACTGAGTAGAACTACTGGAGTCAGTTCATATGCTTAAAGTTATTTATAAGCACCAGTGCCCTGCTGGTTAGACTCACAACATAGATCACTTGCAATTATAGTTATATAGCAAAATTATGACAACTAGTTCACCTGAAACAGAAATTTTTAGATATGTTCACTGTAATTAACTGTGATTTCTGTCTTCTGGCATAAAACTGAAAACAAGTATCTCATATCTTGTTCCAATTTTTTAATCCTTTAATAATGAAGTTGATGTGAAAATAGAAAGATATGAAATAAATTTAATGTGCTATTTTGAGAGATTTTCATTGCAACTCCCATGTTAATACAGAAAAATACATGGAAGATAAATATACATAGTTAGAGATCTACTCGGTTGGATACATGTAGATTTAACAAAAACATGGGGAAAAAACAAAGACCAACAAACATGGTAGTTAACACCGCTTTCAAGCATTTTCTATAGCACAATCAAAATTAACCCCAAGACAAACTAATGAAATTGATTGAAGACAACTTATGAAGAATAAATTACTGTGGTCTTATGAAAATAAACTAGTTCAAAATACTTTTCTGAACTGCTACTTTAAATTAAAAGTATCAGACTTCTTACTGGTATCATAAACCAGCACTTACAACTCACTAGCCAGGCAGAATACAACTTATCTCAGGTTTGTTTGACTCCCTAATGCCTGCTGTTAACGTGCTTGTAGAGGATGGGTGCTGATATACACCAGGTTGCTTTTACACAGCACATTAGGCACATGGGAAACCCCAGTTCTGAAATAACACTCCAGTTCGTGTACTTGCAATTCCAGTCGTGTTGCCTAACCAGCAAACAGAACCCACTGCCACCAATCACTAGAAATAGCATTCTGGCACTGAAAGGTACAGAATCTCCGTTTGGCCCGGAGCCTGAGACCAGCTGCAGCCAGACATGTAAATGAGCAGCACTTCTCTATTTCACTCAACTGATGGTACCACCTTTAAGACAGTGATAGAAAATCTTCTGGCCAATGGCAAATCATTACCATACACTCAGAAGGAAAGACATCAACGGCAGTACTTTGTTGAACTGCATTTATTTTTAATTTGTTGCATAAGTGATGCTGCTAAGCATGACAGGCTAGATCGAGGACTACAGCAGAGCATGTCCATCAGTTGAATTTCTGGAACCTCTCAATGGCTAAATCCACCTTTGATAGCAGCTGCAATTGTTTTGAAAAAATAAAAATGCCCCCCTCATTCCCTCTAACCATTCCTTGGTTTGGTTTACAGAGCAGTTTTGGTGCGCGATAATACAATTCTCCTTTTGGATGTAAATTAAACCAGAAGCCCTGCGGCACCCACACACCAAATATGTTCCAGCTCCTAAGGACAAAGTAAAAGTCAAAATCAGTGACTGGTCTTTTCTACATCCATGAGTGACACATATGCTAGGGTGAGACAGCCCAAGGGACTAACTAATTTAAAGACTCCAAGTTACACATAGTCTAGAACTAGAGGCCTCAACACCAATGATATCAGTGTCTAGATTTGATTGTATTGCACCAAATTACTCATTAATTTGCTCATAACTAGAATCTGGGTTCTAGAGAGCCATATGTGATCAAATAGGAGCCAGGACTAAAAAATTCCTGCCTTTTAAATAGGACACCTTAAAGTATGTCATATTCATACTCTAAGCAAAATCTCCTGTCCAGATACTCCCCAAAATTTATTGATAGATCTCAAAGTACAATAGGTCAAGCTTTCCTTAAGTTTGCCCCGAAGTTCACAGGATTATGGCCTTACATTTTAAATAAACCTAATAAACTACTCATACAGTCAGAATTAATCAAGGGATCTACTCTGATACCAGTCACATGACAAGTCAAAACTAATTCTACTGCAGTATGCAGAAAAATGATCTAACACTTTACTATCATTTTATGAATGACAGTTTATGATATAAAATTAGCAATTGATGAAACAATTATTACAACAATTATCAGGGATAGTATATTGCACACGTAATTGAAATCCTTGTACTTAAACACTAACTCATTAATCTCTAAATAACAAAAAATTATGAAGTTACACTACAGAAAAAGTTTGAATGTTTGGGGTTTTTTCCTAAAATCTCGCTAGCATTAAGAAAGGTGGCTCCTACACATTTCCCTGCACAGCAGAACGCTACGTCTGTTCTCATTTTCAGCAGTGCAATCAGAGAAGACCCAATCCAAGTGAGATCAGAGTTTCTGCAACACAGGGGACACATCTCAGCAAGGCAAATTTTGTCCTATATACTACTGAGACCGGTAAAGCCAATGCCACTCCTCTAACAAAACTCTAGCATTCAGTAATGGCTTAAAACTTAAGCTCCTGCTCACTCAGGACAGTACTAGTGATCTTGCACTGCTGACCACAGGAACAAAGAGTGATGGTCACACTCCAAGGCTTCCTTCTTCCCTCATTATTGTGCAAAAAAGCATGCATCTGTCGCAATTTCATAGAAGGGGCAACTTTTACAGAATTTGTTCACAACTTTTGAGAACAGCAGTATCAGTGTGCATAACTTCACCTCATTTCAAGTATTAAAGAGATTTTAAAGCTACCAGGCTCTGTTTCCAATTAAATGTAACCTGTTCCAAAGCAAGATGTTTATCTACTTTCATTACATTTTTTTTTCTGTTCTGGAAATGAAATATTTGGCAGTGTGTGCTTCAGCCCTTCTCTAGGCCACTTTTAGTTGCCAGTTGAGGGATACCCAAAGTAAAGGACATTTATTACAATCCCTGCACAGGAGGGGCCGCCTTCAAGCATACAACAACAACACACAACTGCACATGATGAGTATGGGTAACCTGAACTTGAGTGCTTATATCAGATATTAAATTCAATCAAAGTAAAATATGGTAGTAAAGCTTAGTAAAATCTTCACTAGATGGCCAGTGTTGCACAGAATTTATGCAAATAATTCTGTGAGGTGGAACAAATTCTCAGCACATTTCAAGCCAAAGGAGTCTTCCCACCAGTTGCAACAGATCTGAAGTTAAAAATCTGATCTTCTGCCACCTTTGTATTCCTAACAATAACTGATGTCTAGCCTTGTAAGTCAGGCCATTGGGATGACCAATAAAAAAAAAATAACTGTACAAATGCTAGTCTGAACTGTTACCTTAGTTATCTCTGCACATTCCTCTAGGGATGCTACTGGTTTTGTCTACTTTCAGCTAGCCCTTGTATTCAGCAGGGAAAAATCAAACAAAATACTCAGCCCAGAATATTTGTCCCACACTCAAAAGTAACGATTCCTCTATCAGCTAAATTGATGCCTGCATATTCATAGCAAATTCTACAGTTTCTACAGTTTTTCAGTCCCATTTTGGAATTCCCGTGAGAAAAATTGTAACTGTGTATCCCAAGGGTAAAAACACATGCCCAGATCCCTGCAATTTCTTGAACCTAAAGAAAAAAAGTCTTCTGAGCAAAACTACGTAGGAAACACTAGAAAGTCTTGGTCAAGTCTCCTCTACAGCTGGACTCAGACTACCAAAAAGTCCCTGGGGCCCTCCGCAGCAGAACATGAGGACTGTCACCCACACCTGAAATATGCGCTACGACAGACTGCCACTGTCCTCTGATCCCACTCCATATGTAGCTCACTCAGAACAGAAATTATCCACATATAAAAGTGAAAATGTTAAATCAAGGATCAACTTCTGGCTGAGTTTTTTTGGGGGAAAGGCTTGATACTACCACCACAGTTGCTTTCTTATACCAACCACCATACATTTTCTAAGGAAGATACTGATTTTGTTTGTTTGTTTTAAAAGAATACACAAAGGTAAACAAAGCTTCTGAAAACTGTAACTCCACCACTAACATCTGCTTTTGCCCCAGGCTGGGCTGTGCCAGCCTAACTGAATGCCATCTTGAAGCAGCAAAAAAATGCAGAAAGAATCGATTTCAGACCAAATGAAAGGAAGCTCTTTCCCACGAGTAACTTCCATTTCACGAGGCATTTGGAGCTCTCAATCCATGCCAGCAGCAAAATATTTACTAACCAGCAGTGCTCAGATGAGACAAGCAAGAAAAATCACACTAGCATTTCTCTGATGTATACTTTTCTCCAGTGTAGAGGAAGAAAAACCTGCAACTAACTTTCAAGCAACACTGAAAAGATCTCTGTTAGCCTCCATTCAGCAAAGACAGAGTTTGGTCAGCTATTGCTCTGCTCTTTATCTTAACATATTTCTAGAAAGCATTACATACCTGATAACTGGCTTGCAGGCTACTAGCAACGTTTTTGTACTACTATTTTTCCTCTTTGTTCTTCTATTCAAGAATACTGCTCTGTCCCCTCAACCTCTGGCTTGGGTATGAGGTTATAGCTTTGGTGTGACAAGGGAGTCAAGTCACACAGCACATATAAAGACAGTAACAACTTGGAATTTAGATGTTCCCCTTCCTTTGAGAGGACTGGAATCTCAAGAGAGGAGACACAAACTGTGTTTCACATACAATTAAGCAGAATAGACAGATTCACACATACCAGGAGGCTGCATTTTCTGTCTTAAAAAAACCAAAAAGATATACAAAACTCCTGTTGTTGAGAGCTGCCCCTGTACCCCTCCTGTGGTCAGTAAGAAGGTGTTGGTAGGCAAGCTCTTGCCAGCCCACCAGGAGCAAGTCCTTCCCGTCACTACCCTGCTGTGCATCAGAAGAGAACTGTCCCTGCTTCATATCTGCAAAAAGCCTTCCAGATCTGCTGACCACACTCACCACCACAGGCAGATTTCAGCCTGCACGTGCCAGGCATGCCGAGCACCCAGGACAGGCTGAGATTTACGGGGCAGCCTGTCCCCACAATTTCCAATAGCAGATACACAGTCTCAGTCACTAGACAGTCTGGTTTTCAGCTGGGACAGAGCTGGGTTTCTTTTTAGTAGCTGGAATAGTGCTGCGTTTTGCTTGCAGCCTGGGACTTGTTATGAGAGAGACACTGATAACATGCCAGTGTTTGTATTTTTGTCTCCTTATTTGCCCCCTAATCCTCTCCCCTATTCCCTGGGGATGGGGAGAAGTGAGTGAACTGCTGTGTTGGCTGCTAGCCAAGTGAAACTATGACAAGGTCTCTGTCCTGAAGGAAGATCTGACATTCAAAAATCAAAGTTTGGGCATGGCTCTAGTCCCCAAAATGAGGCACTGGGACACCAAAGGGCTGTCCTGACTTCAGCTCAGGAAGGCGAGGAAAGATGTCATTGCTGTTTTTTTAAAATCTTGTTCTACCTTTTACCCAATTCCTACAGATACAATTGCTAAGTACAAGCTTGCTTACCGCTTCCATATCCTTTCAAGCTTTGAGAGCAGTTGTACCTGGCAGGTTTCAGTGACTTAATACCAAGGAAGAAAAACACTCCCTTTTGTAGGCAGACCACCTGTACAACCTGTTAACTGCTATGGCAGCTCTTCGACGTAGAAGTTTATAAGCAGTCACAAAGAACAAGTGTACTATAAAAAAAAAAACGTAAGACAACATGAGTGCTGCTTCCAACTTTAACTGTAATTGCACTTTCCTCCATCTTAACCTGTTTCTACTTACGCAAGAGGAGAGATCTGATTTCCTTTGACAGACAGATCAGCCTAGTAGTACCCAGCTAAAATGCTTCAGCAAGGAACCAAATCTGATTACCTACACTCACTATCCAAATTCCAGGAAAGTTCAAAGGGGTTCAAAAGAGAAAATGTCATATTAATTTGACTATTTGTTTCTGTTCACTCTAATTCAGGACATATTTCACTAGTCTTCTGAAAAGCTAGTAAGGAAGGAAGCAATTTTGCTGTAATAGGACTCTCTTGGAACTTCAGCAATATAATTAGCAGGTACTTAGGATGCCTGACGTGCGACCTTGGCAAAAAAAAAAAAATCCACAATGCTTTAGAAAATTTACCTGTTGAATTTTTACAGAGCTGTTGCATTGCTGTGGCACAGCGGTATATAGCCACTCCAAATTCAAAAGTTCATTGATTCTGAAGGAGCAACAAGCTCTCTGGTCTATTTAAAAAAGAATTAACTATTTTAGAAAATTGAGACAAATCTTCACCTGGTGCATAAGGGTCTAGTGACCTATCAAAAAGTTTGTCAAAACGATGACACAAGTAAATCAACAGATATTACCAAAAAAAGTGTAGAAGACAATCAGTTAAGACATACTGATGTAAATTTTAACATAGTTTAGAGTAGCTATTGACTCCTTTTAGCTATTAGTTTCTCTTACAGTAAAAAAAAAAAAGCTTCTGAAATTTATATCTTTAAACTTTTTAAAACAAACTAAAACAGTTGACTTCTTTCATTGTTGCCCCCTTCTGCAAAAAGGAGTACAAAACTTCTCGCACTGCTGTACATGGATGAAGACACCACTGTGTATGCTATGTGCGTATGGATCGCTTGTTCACAGACCCATGTGAACAGGTGATAATTTTTTAAATGTCATAACCCTTCCTGTAAGTGAATAAACAAAAATGCTACTTCAATGACTTTGCATTTTCTATCTGACTCCCAAAACAGGATCCACAACCCCACTGTACCCTACAGCCAAAGGAACTGAAATTATAATACTGTAATTGAAGTGTGTATAGCATAACAGCTTCACTATGCAGTTGCCTCAGTGCAATGTCAAATTGAGTAAGCAGCCTTTATAAATAGAGCTTGGGGATCCCCTGTCCTGTGGAGTTTGTTTTTCATTTGATTTTCTTTAAGTTGTTAGGACAGAAATAACATGGGCAAGGAAAGAAAGCTACTTGGAGACGACAGCAGAGACTTGTGTGCCAGTCAGACTGACTGTACGTGTCCCTGTGCTGTCAGGGTGGTCCAAGACAACACTGAATAACGGGATGCAACACACTCTGCCTGAAGAGAAGTTGTAGCTCAGCACACAGCAGCTCACGCACTACATGCCACACACTTAACAAATACCATTCAGCAACCTCATATAGGTTGCCATTCTGATCATAGTAACATTTCAAAGTTCCAGCCTAGCTCTTTAAAAATCTTCACTCACTTGAGCCCCTGGAGGACATTTGCTCTTCCAGAGCATTTTCCACAGAAATGCAGCCTATGGCAGAAGCGAGGAGCCAGCCCAAAGGCGGCTGCAGAATGCAGGAACAGCAGAACAGCCATAACTAGTTGGCCATAACGGTGAAAACTAAAGCTCTGGAGAAGTAAATGGGCCTCCTAATGCCAGCAACCATCAGACTGCAATCAGGATTTTGTATTTCTCCCAGTCTCTTACTATTAAGACTGCTACAGAAACCATTCCTTCTAAAGGCATCTTCATAAGGTACCTAACTTGAAGTAAAAAGGGAGTAGATGTACATGCTGCTGTGTATATATCCTAAAAAGGGGGGAAAATCTGAACACATACATTTTTTCTGATGAACCAGATACTTAAACAATTAGTGAGCTACAAATACCTGAATACATCAAGTCATTATACAAAAAAAGAAAAAAAAGTAATGTAACTAGGTCAAACTTAGATTGCAAAATCCTTAGCAATATCATGTATTTACATTTAACTTTGGGATCATGCACATGATTAGACTAGTTTTATTTCAAGTTACAATAAAGCTTCTCACCTTCCCAATGTTTTAACTATTGCTAGAAAAGGGCATGAAGAAACAAGTAGATGATATTTTAAAAATACTGCATATCCACTCCTGGATGATTTGCTATACATCAGGAGAAAAAAAAAATTGAACTGTAGAATATTTTGACTGTCATTTTTGTGTATCAATACAGGGAAGAAAGACTTGTATACCTCTCTAGATTGTGATTAGAGCCATGGGGAAATGATGGGGAGTGGAAGAGGAAAAGTAGTAAATGAAGCTAACCTGATTGAAATGGACTTCTGAAATAGCACACAAGATATACAGTGGACATGTAGAGCTGCAAATAAGAACATTATAGTCCACGATCCAATGTCTGGCAGCTGAGGTACTCACATTTTAACATGGCACTTCTGCAATAAATTGCCTGCTGGAGGTAGCGTCAGTCACGCATGGTTATAGCTCCACAAGAAGTCCTTGGCAATAACCTCTTTTTGGAAAGGTACTCAAACAGCTGAATATGGTCTTGAAAGCAGACTGACAAAAATAGCTCAAATGAATATGCTATTGCTAAAGCTCTTCTTGCACAGCCTTTCTACTAAAAAATGTAAATTATCCCACTGAGTAACTACTGTCCTAAAAATAAGGGTGGGGGGAAGAGTTCAATGATACAGTGCACCAGCCAAATTTGTTTCAGTAATAGAAATATGAGAAAGTTAAAACTACATTTTTTTTAATCATTAGTTAATGAGAATCTTCTCCCTAGACCTACCTGCTGAAGAAGCAGCTGCTTTACCAGTCATTCTTAGCACCCTCCGAGTGACACTTCTGGCCCAGAAGAACATCAGTAGGTTAGCTACAAGTCAGTCTGTTGACTTGGCCTCTTGTTAATGTCACCTAACACTTGTTATTGTAAGATCCTGCTCTCAACTGTTTATTTTTCTTTTTAACCAAACTTTAGCCATCTGGTCTGCTGTCTCTCCCCTCTTCTCCCTCTCCTGGGAGGCAAAGAGGGAGTTGGGGAAAGATAAGAAGGAAAAAAAATGGTTCATTCTGCAGAACAGAGAAATATTGCTTTGTCCCTGTTTTCCTCTACCAGTAGCTAGAAAATTTAGCTAACAATACAGAAAAACTTGTGTTTTCTAAAGCAAATTCTCTCTAGCACCTGAAGTTAAAGCCAAGTTTATCAATGTCAACATACTTTTGATATCAGCAAATAACTGAGAAAATCACTGGCAAAATGAGTTCTTGGAGAGGACCTCAATGTTCCCCTGTCATCTCTTAGGTCACTACCAGCAGTGCCAAGAAGTCCCTGACATGGATTCACCTAAGACTCCCCAGAAGTGCTGCACCCAGCCTTGGCTGCCACATGGCAGAATTTGTCAGAGTCCTTTTCACAAAACTTTGCAAACTGAACACAAAACTCTTCTACTGCTTCCATGCTGTATTTAATTAAGGAATATATAACACCACATCTGGGAATGGCACCGGCCACCATCACTCCTAGGTTATGATTATGTGTTTTGATACTTCGCTACTGCCCATCAGTTGCCTGCAGGAGGGTGAGAAGTGTGCTGTGACTCTTGCTTCACAGGTCCTTCTCACCCAGCATCTAATGTACATGGGGCCTGAACTAGCAGGAGCTAAACTCCATAAGCAAGTATCCCCATTCAGCCTTTCCATCTTCTACGGCTTGCATGGCCAAGAGGAGAGATATACAAATAAAAGCTCTGAAATATACCATAATAAAAGCTTTGAAGCCTACCATAATTCTAGTGTTTCCTAACATTTGAGGGTTTAACTCTTAACCTCGACCGTTTCAAATATTTTCAGATGTGTAATTAGGCATTTAAAATACATATACTTTCCTTATTTAGTTCCTCTTCCCCTAACCTCTGTCTACATTTCTGTTAAAAAAAAAAAAAAAAAAAAAAAAAAAAAAAAGAGTGCTTTGAAGCAGGGATTATCCTTTTCAAGTATCTGGAAAGTACCTTGCATGTAAGTGTATAAAATAAATCATAATAGAAATATTGCTTTGTTTCCACTTTTATACTCCTTCCTTTTAGTGTTACAGCCAAAGACCTCCAGGAAAGGAACTGCTGATTCTAGCCCTAGTCATTTATGTAGTGTCATGCAGTAAGTTTGTCTCCTGCCCTAATTACCTTACTGTATTTCAATCTCCTTCCCAAGCAGTTGTCCGCCTGTTACAGCAGTATTTTACCTCTGCTTAGCTGACCTGTCCTCTAGGAGTGAGCCTGTATTGAATTCACTCAGCTTCATTTCAACCCAGGTATCCATTTACAGCAGCAGTTAGGGCTTCTCAACCAGCCCTGTCACATCTACCTCCACTGACACCATCATTTTTCCTTAACACCATGAGGGAATCCAACTGTTCATTTTTGATACAACTGTGACCAAGACCACTCTAACATTTATATACACTCACTTACACATTCCTCATCCTCAGAAGCAGGCATTCCCTTAGGAAATAGGTTAGGGAGGGGGAAGGGTTAGGTTTTGGGGGGGTTTTTGTTGTTGTTGTTTGTTTGGGGGTTTTTTTGCCTTGAGCTAGTTTAGTAGCCTCAAAAGTATTTCTATATCCTCATATTTCATTGTTGGTGCCAAATACCCTACTGTAATACCAATGAAAGTCTTAATCAAATTTAACTGCCTTTGCAGCTGCTCCTTTGGAAACCTGCAGGGCAGGCAACCTAGCAGCACCCAGCAGCAATCCCGTAACAGTTCGCTCAACAGAAATTGCCCAGATTCAGGAATTCAGGACTCAGCTACCACGCTGTAGTATCTTACTTCCCATCACTATAGAAGTTTGTCTGCGTGTTTCCAAGTTGTCAATATTCAATGAACACATGCCAGATACAGTGCTCTGCTGTTTAAAATCAATGTAATGAAAATATGCTCAGCATAAAACAAGCTCAGCAGAATCCCTTAAAGAGAACTGCTGCTCAACAGAAATGTCCAATCTGAAATTTGAGCATGAGACCTTAATTGCTCTTTGACTGTTGACCTCAACCCCAAGCATGTTTATATTGATTTAATTCCATCCTGACATTCTACCTTGGAAGCTCCTTGCAGCTTTGAACCCAGAATCTATAGAGTAACAACAAAGCTCAGCCTAAGTATTTTGCATCTGTACGTGACAGAAATGACATACAGGCTGTACCAGCTTCTCAGCTGACTTACAGGAGAATTAGCTTGCACAGGCTGCAGATCTGATTCAGCACACACAGCTGTTCCCAAACTTGGGATGCCAAGTGAGGTCAGCAGTAATGAAATCTCAGGCTGCACAGCCAGCAGAAATTCACTTTTATCCAGGATCTAAAGGGTGAACTTCACAATTCATAAACACGACTGAAAGCAAAAAAGAGGCTATTGCTACGTTCGTGTACATCAGGCAGCAGCTTTATAGAGGAGATTATGCAATGTGGGATAGCAGAGGACTACTCTCACAGATGCCCTTTCCAGTCTTAAATCCCTGCATACAGACTATCAAAAATAAATTATTCTCTAAAGTGATTTTTACTGGATGTGATGTAGTAAACTAACTTTAATATAGAACAGTGAAAAATATGACTGATTTCCCAGAGCACATTCTTTACAGCACACAGTTTTCTAAACATGCACGAGTTTTCAAATTAACATCCATAAACACTCCAGTGCATAAAAACTAATGCTATAGAGGATTTTTTTCTTCTTGTGGAAAGCAAAACTTATACCTCCTGAGTAGCTTTATATTTCTGACATATGTAGCAGATTTGCAGAGACTTTTTGTGAGTTTCCATGGTAAACTGATCTCTTCTGCATAAAGGGTGTATCTGCTGCCCTCCCCACCCACTGGAAATTGCCCTCAACACCCTCATACTTTTCTGTGCCATTGTGGGAAAGATTACACATGAAAACAGACTGATCAGTTTTAAGATTTTTCAAACAATTTCAAAAGCAAATTCACAATTTCCAAGCAACTAAGTAATTAAACTTGAGTCATCACACCACATTGCCTGCTGGTGAACAAGTACCAGTGATTGCAGCATGTAGCTCTAGGAAACTGCAAAGCAGAAAGGAAAAAAGCTCACCTTAAAAATATGAACGTTTAACAAATCAAGGGACTCATTTTCAGATAAGCTAAACACTCAGAGCTTCAGCAGAAATTAAGGCAATTGTTTCTGGAAACTTGGGAAAAATCTGTTCAGAGAGTGTAAATAACAGGAGGACACGGAGATCAGGAGATTTTAAATGTCTTGGATAAAGAAGGACAAGGAAAACTTTCAACAGAACATTTTTACTGGTTTGGATTCCATACTCCCAGCATGCACAGGTGATGCAGATTGCTTTTTCTTAATCCTCTTAAATTTTGCATCTACCTGAAAAACACTGTAATTTTTTAAAACAGGAAGCTCATCTTTTGTAGTTAAAATTGACAAGTGTATAAAATGTCTTTTTGAGCTAGAAAACCTTTTCTTTAAAAATAGTTCTCCTTTTTAGTAAAAGGAGAAGAGGATTTCTGTTGTTTTCTACTGCTCACCTCAGGACTCCTTATGAACAGTCCACTCATTTTGCAGCTTAAGCCAGCAAGATCTGGGATAACCAAGCCTTGCAGGCCTTCCCAAACACACACATATGCAGAAAATTATTTCTTTTAGGCCATATGAATTTACCCTCATGAAAAATATGAGAAAGTCATCCCTGACAGTGTTGTATCTGCAGCAGTTCATCAAGAGGGGGGGAAAGCACAGTAACAGAAGAGTAGTGTTATTTCTGATATAGTAATGAGCTCATATAGCAAAGACCTGCTTTCTGTCAAATTCTAGTAATTATTCTTACTAAATAACATTAATTAAAATTTACTGGTCATGTTCAAGTAATTTTACTGAGAGGGAGAAATTTCTTGAGTCTGATATGGATACATGAAAAACGAGGGATGACGAACAAGCAGAAAGAGGTATTAGTTACGTTTTGATTAGAATGGGAAACAGATGTGTGGTGATTAATCACATTCAAGTTAAGACAAGGCCACCCTGGAACAATGAACATAAGGGTTAGCTCTGGCTCCATCAATACACCTGAACATGCATCAGGTTACACCTTCTTTTTCACATCAGAATAGATGTATTAGGGCAAACTCTGACCTTCATTAACCCCTCAGAAAGTCCAGCATTCAAATTATATCCAATTTATACTTACAAAATTTTAATTCAGAGTCTAGCTAACTAAGCTGGTGCATGGGCCTGTGCTGATCACCACAATCATAAAGAATGTGAACAAAATTGATACACAGAAAGGGAGTAAAGTTTGTTAATTCTCAGCTCCTCAAAGCACATAAGAGGAATTTAAGCTCTGA
The DNA here is from genome assembly GCA_907165065.1 of Caprimulgus europaeus. The sequence goes on from OU015525.1 coordinate 70,755,027, forward strand.
AGAACTGACAAAGGAGCATCCAATACTGACTGACTGGATGATAAAAATGACAGATGAAATTCAGTGCAGAGAAGTGTTATACAAACTTTCAATATAGATATAGCCTTGAATTGAATTTTATCATTCAGACCAGTTCTGTACCAACTCTGCTTTTAAACCACTCCAGAGCTAAATGATCATGGGAATTACTTTAAAAGGAACACAAAATAAACTAGAAAGCATCTTTACAATACCATTAAAAGAAATTGTGTACCCACATTTTCAACATGACTCCAGTCTTAAATGCCATACACAGAAGAACTGGAAAAGACAGAAAACTGTGACAAGGTTGATTAATGGCAAATAATTGTTGAAGTGTTTTAAGGAAGCATCATGCAGTCCAGCTTCCAGTGGAAGAATGATTACCTGTAAAGAGATGATCTGGGGAGAGAGTGGGAGGGGAACAGAGAGAAATGGCCACTGAGCTACAAGGTACCAAATTAAAGTTTAAAGCCCCAAATAACCAAAAAGAGACAGTCCCTCATCTGGAGTGCAGTTAAACTGTTGGAACTCATACCTGTAATATTTTCTATATGCTAAAATGTTGAAGGGTGCCTGAAGAGCAGCTGGGCAGGTTCCTGGAAGGGGAATTCACAGAGGGTGACTAACTGGAAAGACACCACCTCAAAGTCCCTGAAGCACAAAACTGCCAGAGGCTGGAAAGCACTCCAGTGGGGTACTTGCACTCTTATATTCTTCAATTCAGCAACTGTTAGCAGCTGTTGAAAGAAGTGAGGGGACTGGGGAACTGGCCTAGATGGACCTTTGATCTGACCCAGCGTGGCCATTTTGTTCTAAAGCCCATTTGTGATTCACTTCATACTTGTCCAGCCTTTGTAAAAGGGAAAGATTAAAACCTTTCAGAAGTTATCCATTGGGAATAACCTAAATATTTCTGGAAAATAATCTTCTACAAAATAAAGCAATCACCTTCATAGTTTCTTTTGATCATGCAGGTTAACATAAACTAGCTCTGCACTTACTTGCACTATACCTGTTGGCCATATGTGCCTGCAAGTCTGTATTTCATTAAAGCACAATAACAAGACAACGTACATACACCTTCCCTACAAACAGCTGCTTCCTGAGTCGGAAGTTCCTTGGAGTTACTTCCAACTAAATTATTACCTGTTTATTTTTCCAAATCTACAAACCCATGCTGCAATGGTTGGGTAGATTATTTTTCTTTCTGTTTGGTTGCTAAGGATTAGGAAGCATTTTCATTTACTTTCTTTTTAGAAAACAAAATAAGTTTTTATGCTTTTATCTCACTTGTTACCAAGGAATGGTCCCATAGACCCAGCCCAGAGACTCCCCACACACTAGTCACACTGCACTGAAAGGAACATTGCATTAGGTTTCAGGTGATACCAGAGAGACAGTATACTTATAAGCAGCAATTAAAAAAAAAAAAAAAATCCATGCTGGAAGCTGCTGGAACCAGAAGCAGATAATCAAGTGTCTAAACAACCAACCTGTGTTCTGCAGGTGTCCTGCAATGTTCATCCATTCTTTACAAACATAAGTGGCACACCATGGCCTTCCTACCTGTGCAATTCAGAGCGGCCAAAGTACCAGGTGGTTACCGAATTCAAGAGAGCATGGGACAACGCACATACGACTGAGAAAACCAGGCTGTAAACTAACAAGTCCTTAATGGAAGTCCTTCTGAATCAAAATGGAAAATAAATACTCATCCTCACATGAACCCGTTTTTCCTGAAATTTAAGTTTCTTGTATTTGGCCAAGACTGTCAAGGAAATGAGCTCAAGAAACAATCTTGATTACGTAAAAAAGGAAGAACTGAACCAGTCACTTGCAGGACATTCGAGAAGTCAACAAAAGAACATTAACATTGCCTTGTTCCCCAGCACTGCTTTTGTTCAGTCCAATTTAAAACCCTGAAAGCCACAAGAAAGCTGCCCGCTTTATCAGCCAAGAGGGGCTCAAGAGACTTGGGTTCAGGGGGGAAAAAGTCAGGCACTTCCTTGTAACATCAAAATACTCAAAGCTCAAATCAGATACAGTGCTCCAAAATAGCAAACATAGATCTGCAAGCAAACACTCCATCCAAAACAGCTAGTTTAATTCAGAAATTAAAGGTTGACAAAAGTAAATGTAAGAGTTTCTCTGCATAATTTTAATGTTACATAGCCCCAGAGAACTCATGAAAAGAAAGGGCGGGTGAATAGGAATTCAGGCTCTTCGGCCAAACTGTGCTTCTGTTTTTCTTCCTAAAGAAAACAAGCTATCCCTGATAAGAAGTACTAAGGCTGTAATACATTCTAACATCCTACCAGTGAGGTAAGAAAGAGAGAAAAGGAAAAAGCAGCGAACACACAAGCATGCAAAGAACAGCAGTCCAAAACCCCAAGAGATACCACGAGGTCACTGACACATAGTTGGGTCACTGTAACGCTGGCTGTGATATCAGGTAATGAAAGCAGAAATGATAGGTGAAAGTCACAATTTCATTATCTACCAAGAAGGCAGCACGAAAGGGCTGAATGCTGACATGCGCCACAGCCACCCCAGATAACGTATCACATCTAAAAATGCCCAGAACATGCAGCTGCCCTGAAAATAGATCCCTTGTTCTCTCAGCGGGAAGAGGGCAGGTATGGGTGCAGCCCACAAAGCGTCTCTCTCCTCCTTTTCCATGTTATTCATAGGAAACATGGAAAAAGTCTTTCCGGCAGAGAATTTAATGCTGAAGTACAACTGACCCTTAAAGGGAGGGATGGGCAGAGCCTGCACGCGTGGTGCCTGGGCTGCCTGACCACCAGCCACCAGCCCATCCCTCCACAGGCAGCACAAGCAGCGGCTGCCTCTGGAAACTGCTGGCTGCATGGCCTCAGACTCGGAAGAAGATTGGGCAACATGAAAAAGTAACAGCAGTAACAGGAGACACATAAAGAGGAAAGAAACCCTCCTCTCCAGCATTCATAGGTCTGCAGGCAACACAGCAGGCTCTGCAATGTGGGAAGCAGCTCGCTTGCTCAAAGGGAGGTCTTGTCAGAAACGCCATGCTGGGAACCAGAGTAAAACTGGAACTTTCCACTTCTGCTTGGAAGGAATGCACCTGCAAATCTGACCTCCAGGAAACAGACTGGTACAAATTATCAAAAAGCACCACCTCATTCAAGTGTAAAATGAGAATTTCTGCTCAAACATCCAGAATCTCTGCCTTAGTTTCAGCATAGGGCTTGGGCACAGCCACAGAGGAGACACTGGCTCCATTTGCTTCTGCCCATACAACGTGCCTTAGAGGCAACAGAGGTAACTCAGAGCCTGAATCCCTGAATCTTAATTGCTCTTGCCAAACTTAATACCAGAACAACTTCATGAGTTATTCCAATATATAAATTAACATATACAAATTGTAAATTGCCATAAACAAATTGCATATTAGATCATGACAGAAACTGGGGGGGGGGAGGTATCAGTGCAACTATTTTCAGAGCTTGGCAAAGAACCAGATTTCACTAAAAGCTGCTGTCATCCAAGAATGACTATCAGGACTCTGAAGACACAAACCAGAAAGGGACAACGGAAAGTACGTGTACCTCTCACTCAGGCAGTTCCTCTCCCTAATCTGTCCCTTTATGGTCAATGGAACAAGAGCAATTCAGGGCAGGAACATAATTGAGATGCTCTGACATGCTCTCTAGACAGGCTCTGCTTTCCGATGACAGAGGGAGCCTAGTAGCTACCACAGCCACCGAGCTGCATGCCTGGCGTGACTGGGAGGCTGACATGAAGAGGACCCATGGCAGTGATACAGCAGTAAAGCTTCACCTAGACAGTTATTTTCCTACATGCACCATGGTTAAGAGCGATTCAAGTAATATGAAAAGGAAGAATTATAACCAGTGCCTTGAAGCTTCCTGACAGCTGAATTAGGTTTATAAGGCTCATACTCTTTTCCTCCAACCAAGAGAAGAAAGCAGAGAAGAGGGAAGAACTAAGTTCATGTTTTCTTGTTATTGGGTTTGGCTTGTTGTGTTGGTTGGGGTTTTTTTTGGGGGGTTGGGTTGTTTGGGGTTTTTTTTTTGGGGGGGGCGGGGGCGTTTGTGGTTTTGGGTGTGTTTTTTGTTTTGGAAAGGGTTTGTTTTGTTTTTGTTTTAGAGCAAGCATAGAAGTTCCAAGTCTTCATAAAAAAGATGCAATTACAACAATCCTTGTTCTGTGTAGCATGTGCTCTTCTGTTTGGTGTTTTGTTTTATTTTTCCCTACAGAGAAATTTATGAACTGTTTGGGCATTTCTCTGTTTGGATGTTTCCTGCCTTACTGACAAGCATCCCCAGGAGCCAGCTGGAAATGGTACCCAGCACCCTGAGGTAACAGGCAGCTCATCAAACAGGTATTGCCAGCTCACAGACATTCCTCTAGATCCTTGACTTGGTACCAAAGTATACGTATTTAACTGGCTTTAAAACAAAAAGATTCAACCTCTTAGCTGTTAGGCTAGGAAAAACTCCCCCTAAAGTCATAGTAAAGATATTTAAATGACTGAACGTTGACTAAGGAGCCTAGAACGTGCAATGTACAGAACAGAAAACCACACCTAACACCTGAAGTACAGACACACAATATAAAACAGCAAGACCATGGTGACAGTAGTGTGCAGACTGGTAACCTCAGACTAAAAATCCAGTCACTGCTATCGGAGTGCCCCGCAGCATGCTCTCTAGGGTAACCATGGGTGCTCGTGTACTCATCGCCTGTGCAAACCTTTGGACAAAAATGCAGTGGGGCGTTAGGAAGGGTGAACCCCCTTTCCCAGGGTTCACTACCTCTGAGAATATTACACTAGTACCTGACTATTCTGGCAAAGACATAAGGAGGATTTTATTTCCTCACCCACTCTTTTGAGATCTCATATTTTTAGTATATTGGGAATTACTAAACAGTGAAGTGAATAACATATGGCAGAACTCACTCCTCTATCAGGGTTTTAACCAAAGTTTTTCACGATGCTGTTATATATGACACAAACACACCCACGTTTTCTGCCGTAAGTTTTTCCTCAGTACAACACCAAGCATTTCAGCAAGACAGCAAAAGAAAAAAAAAATTAGGAAAGCCTCCTGATGTGTTTCTGATGCAGTTACAGGGAGCCACTCATGCACACTCCTCTAAGCATCAAGAGGTAGAAAAGCAGTGACAGCTGGCTGCCCTCTTGCCAGCATCGTCACCGTCCTCCCCTGCCTGCAACAGCCCGTCTGGCCCCCACACCCTGCAGAATAAGCTCTACTACTAAAAGGGCTGAGGAAAGCCCCAGCCCTCGGGCACGGGTGAGATCAGTCCCAGGCCTCCTCCCATGCCCAACCTGCCGAGAAGCTTTCCACGCTCTCAGCTGTCCATGTTTCACACAAAGTCAAGCAGTAAGCCTATCTCTCCAGTGGCATTAGATGCTGAACAGGCTCTTAAATGGCCGGTGAACCTAAATTTAGGATTATGGATGAAATAAGGAACACATCCAACATTTATATTTTCCTCCTCAGCACATCAACAAGTTAACCTGATATGCTGGATTTAGATATTCTGAAGTTATAACTGGCCCTTAAAGCTGAAGTGCTATCCTTGTCAACAGTCACAGGGAGAAATAAAGCCACAGAAAACTGTTTTAATTTTTTTTTTAATCAACACAATCCTCTTCATGTTTTAATAGTACGACCAGAGCTAAATATTTAATGTCTGAAAGGTTAGAAGAAACCTGATATACAACTTCATACATACCAGACTCATCTCAAATTGCGAAATATGAATTGACATGGCTTATGGCATCCTACCACTTACAACAGCATGCTGCTCAGACATAGTAACTTCTGCTGGGGTTTTAAATTGAGAGGTTGTAACTTTATCTCTCTGGAGACTAAATTTTTATGTGCCCTACTGAGTCTTAAACAAGGAAAAAATAATTAAAGGAAATGTTTTCATAAATAAAATATAGATGCTGTATGTAGAAAAACCCCAAACAAACACAAAAGAGCAGCCCATGATTAGAGGGTGGCTATAGCCATCCCTTAAACACATGAAAAGCTGTGAAACAGAGGAATGGTATTTTGATACATTAGATTTTTATAACCCTTACAACATTGCCAATGAAATATTAAAAAAAAAAAATTTCCTCTCTCTCTCTCCCTTTTCCAAACAGAAACACCATGGTGTCCTCAACTTCACCAAGCTCATCCAAGTACAAAATCACAATGACAACGAGTGGTGGGATTCCCCCACCGATGACCACTGATTGACCACGTTTGACCATGACACATTCTGAGCCCAAGACGAACATTTTATCTAAACATTTCTGAAGGCAACATAGCAGTATTTAGCATTGTAGCATACATTTTCTTCTTCACATGGGGTGGATTTGGGGGATACTTCACTTAAAAGTCTAAGAGAAGACAATGTATGTTACACCAGGGATCCATGCCACTATTTAAATAAAGTTCCTCGGTCTTTGGAATATTTTTTTCAAGAAAAAAATAAATTGAGAGGCACTCAATTTACAAATTAAATCACCTTAATTTCTGCAGAAATAAAACCAGCTGCACATAAAAAGGATATAAATGAGAGAGGAATAGGATAACTGAAGGCAAGGAAAGAACAGTACACATTATTTGAATGCCATGATGAAAACCTGACAACAGAGAGCAACTATTTCTTGAAATGTTGAATTATGAGATAATGCATTAAACATTATCTATCATAGTGAAAAAAAGTTAATAAACCAGATTAAAAAATCAGTCCAACAATGGTATGAAACCACATGTGTTTTATATCAACTTCCACTGTAAGGTCTTAAGAACTTAACCCTCCTTTCAGTATGTATCAGGACTGAAACAACATAGCCCTGGTCTGAAATGATGATACCCATATACTTGGGCTTGTAATGAGCTCATAAAAAGTTACTAAGTGGTATCTGTTTCTGAAGCATCATTAACCATGAGTTTGCATGTTTTGCTTATCATTTTTAAAGATAAGCAGACTGAAGCAGATAGATAGTGTTCAAACATGCATCCTCTGACCTTGTGTTTCAAATGACCTGCATACGTTCTCTTTTTTAAGCTAATATGAAATAAATCATCATAAGGCGTAAGGTCACCATCTGCAGCATTATTATACTCAGGTAACAGATCAAAACCATCCATCGGAGAGCAGAAATTGGATATGCAATAAATTAGGAAAACCTACCATACAGGAGAGAGTACAGTCAAGAAATGTTCCCCTATTCATTGCACAGCAACACTCTCAGTAATTGACTGGGGGAGAAAAAAAATCAGCCCAGACATTCCCTAGTTGCATAGAGGTTTTTGTTTGGCATTTTAGTACAAAACAGGATATACAAATTTTGCCTTATGCTAAAACTCTGCCTTTTTGCAAGCCAAGTGTCCCAAGAGTCACAAGCCATGATTTGGGAGAGACTGATGCCCAGGACAACCCCCAAGGTGAGAGAAAGACCACGTCAAGTACAAGTGATACTGAAGGGGAGCTTCACACCTCAACACAGACCTGCAAAATCCTTGTTATGCAGCATCATCAGTAGCAGAACAAGCTGATGAGGTTGCCTTGATCATGGACTTTTGCATCTCTGAAACAAACATAGTTCTTCTCCAGATGTCCATTGCACACACACAGAGACTTCTCAAAACATTTAACAATGAAGAGCTCCCACAAGTCACGCAGCCTCGGCAACATCTCCTCTAGAATTGTAACAGGAGCACTTAGAGACAATTCCTAGGCTGCACTCATTCATTACTGGGCAAGTATTTCTCAATCTAATTGAAGAACACAGAAGTTGCTCAAAAATGCTTAAATCATTTATTAAAATAATAAATTCTCTGCTTGTTTTTCTGTTAAAAAAGCAAAACCACAAAGACCTCATCATAGTAAATACTACTATTGTTACCAGTTATTTCCAGAATTAAACATTTTTGGGGTCCATTATGAGTAGTTATAAACAGTTTAAAACACTTTGAAATTCTTCTTAATCATCTCTGAGGCTGAATTTACAATTACTGTTTCCCCTTAGATTAAAAAAAAAGAAAGGCGGTTTAGGCCTGAAAGTTTAGAAACTACAATGGCAGTATACTCTAGAAATTTCAAGTTAATTCACTAATTAACTAGCCCTCCTTTTTTGTGAAATTTTATTCATCATCATATGTACAGTACTTTCAAAGCACTGGGCAGGTGTAGTATGCCAATAATAAAAGCACTGCTGTATTTTGTTAATATTTTTTCATCTTCTAAAAGATATGTGGTTAGACTGCATTAAAAAAAAAAACCAACAAAAACTATCCACTTAGAAAATCCATGTATCAGTAATACCATACTTCATAATCTGTTTCAAAAAAAAAAAAAAGTCTCAAACAAGTCTAAATGAGCTTGTGTTGGGGGAGCAGGAGGGGAGCAAAGTGTCATACTACTTATTTTCCTTCCTGGCTCTAAAAGGAGATAGTTTCCTTTAAGGTACCACTGAAGAAGACTGAGTATTTTTTGTTTGTTTCTTCAGAAAAAAAGATTTGGTTTAAATCTCACTGTGTTTTAAGAGTGAAAAGTAGATTCCTTCTCCCTTGCAAATGTTTACACATCATAAGAGAATTATTATGGAAATCTAAGTTATTAAGGAAAAAAAGTCAGAAAGAGTATATCCCAATTCAAAGACATTTCACTCTATTTCTACAGTACTTTTCCCAGCATGAGTTGAGTCAGGTAAGCTTCCACATTTTAACACAAAGCTTCCCAAGATGAGAGAAGCATCCCACTAGCATGCTCCACAGCAGTCCTTTCAAACCCGGAACAAGCCCCTTTAAAGCAGGAATCCACCACTATACAGCAACAACCCACTGCTAATGGAGGCTTTATCTGCTCTCCAGCTTCTTGGTTCTTCTTGCTGCTAAGTCTAATTTAAGGATTATAATGAAATATGCAGACACAACTCCTGAAAATTTCCATGCTTTGTCTCAAACACCTTCTGAAATCCTACAGGACTGGCCCAAAGGTTTCTCAGTGAGATCACGGAAGGCAAATCAGAGGCTATGGGGAAGTACTGTGGTTCGTCCCACAAAGGAGGCTGACTAAGAGCATGCACAAGGAGTACAACAGAAGTCTAACATTTCAGTTTAAAGAGGTGTACATTTTTAGAGCAAAACCACAAGTTATTTATACAGATAGTTTTTCACAAAGCAATCTGATCTGGGAACCAGGGGATTTTACTTAGTGCATCTGTGTTCCACATTCTCAGGAAAGAAAATTTAAATAATCCTAAAAAGCTGAAAAAGGTATTTTTATCACAGCCCATGCAGCTATTTCATATTTCACTCAAATTGAAAGAGAGCTGAACCAGATAAGTCCAATCACATCTGGAAGTAGGCTCCAGTACTGTGTGCACTGTCTTCAACTAGAACTCAAATTAATATATTAAAAAAAAGCCTAACCCAAAAAAAAATAATAAAACAAACCCACCCCCAAAGCTCTGGCATTCCTTTTCACATTTTTCAATTTGTGTGATGCCAGTTTACATCTAATAAACTTGTTGTTTATTATCTTCATTTAAGGAAGGACTTACCAAGTTACAGCAAGAGTCATAGGAAGCATATCATGATTACAAATCCATAACGCATGCAAGATCCCTGTGCAGCACCATTAAATCCATTAATCACCATATTTCTGTCCCAATTATGCTAAGAAGATATTCAATAAAGCAATTTCAACTCACCTCTCTGCCTCTCTTTCTCTCTCTCTCCTGTTAGCATCAGTGCAAAGAAGGCAAAACCACAGCACTTCCGACAAATTCTCAAGGCACCTCTTTTGTTCCTTTTAAATTAAATCCGAATCGGTTGCACGTTTTGCTGAGCTGCTAATGTTCTCCACATGTTCCCCCTTCTCAAACTGAAAATGTTTTCTATTAGGAATGCCTAACAATGAACAGAAAACTGTAAAATGCCCTTCAAAGAACCCAAAGTACCTCTCTTTCTGAAGACTTTCATTTGAACAAATCAATCACTAATTGTCCCAATGAAGACCTCAAAGGAAAGATTTAGTGTCACAATTAAGCTTCCTTTAGGAAAGCTTTTTAATTTGACTCTTAATGTGTTTATAAATTCCCTTACAAAAACAAAAAAGCTGTTTATTTCAAATTCAATAAGCTATTTGTTTTTTAAAAATATTAAAAATTAAATAATAAAGTTTAAAGTATGAACTAGAGGAGCTTCACAGTGCCCACGGCTGCGAGAACTCCACTCGGGTACTCAGCACTCTGCAAACACACACGTGCCAGACAAACCCAATACAATAATGATATTTGCCTCAAGTGACACAGTACCAGTAACATGGCTTGTAGGCAAAAGCTTAACTCTGCCCTCAGAGAATGAAACACGACATGTTTTCACACATTTCCTTAACTAGAAAAGCACTGTTTTTTCTGCGCATCAATATTATACTTACAAAATGACAAACTATGTTTTTTCCCCACTTCTGTCCATGTATCTTAACTTCTCTATAACAAAGTGCCAGATACAGTTATACACGTGAGTTATGACTTAGTCTTTGGGAAAGCACTGCAGTTCCATGGGGAAGGAACTTGCATTTCAAATGTTTGGAGGGATAGGTCCTACCAGAAGGTTCAATACATGCGTAATAGTTGCAGGACCTAATCATATCTGCTGTACTACATGCAACAAGTCCACTTAATGTATAACAGAAGGGAAAACTGTACATGGAAAAAAGGATTAGCTGCATACTTCAGCCATTAAGGGACAAATAAAAACAGCTGGCTTCTACTAGCCTCTTAGCTTACAGCTTCCCTCTGGTATCACAGGACAAAAGGAGCTGAAGGCTGTGGATCTGTGGCTACATTTTAAAAGAAGATAACAAGAGTGAGAGGATGACAGGAAGACAATCCAAAAAGCTGCATGGAAAGGTTGTATTATTGGTGCTAACACTGCTGTTTAAAGCAGAAGCCCTAGTAACAGGGGCTAGAAACAGCCATCGCACAGCACGGCAGCTATGGTATCCCATACTCGGGAATAACCCACCGCTGAGCACTCATGGAAGTTTGGGGAAGGGCAGGCACACTGTAGGTGACTTAAGCACCATGCTCCAGTAAATCTGCAACCACAGATGCACAAAAGTCAACAGAACAAAATTATAAAACAGTTACAATCACTCATAACGAAACTAGATTATACATTTAGCAAGACTCTTGCAATAATATCTTTGTACACTGTTTAGAGACCTAGTTGGCTCAAGCTATGAAACTTAATACACACAAATATCTATGCAAATATTACTTTTACTCTACAGATAGATAAAGCAAGATTTTGCATAAATATAAGAAGGAGCTATAAGCATACAAACCCATAATTTTATAACGCAAAACCATTTTAAACAACCAACTAAGGTGTGGTGGGGTTTTTTTTGTTTGGTTGTTTTTTTTAAAAAAATAATAAACTGGCACAAAGGAGAAGTAAAATTTAAAATATACCTTGCAATATTTGCTGACCTTCCAAGCTACAGTACTCTGAGCAATCCCAGGCCAATACATGTATCCAGAATGACATCAACCTTTGTTATTTGCATTCTTCTTGTATTACATTGTATTAATACCTGAAGCTCATGTTAAACTTCTTTTGGCAGAATCACTCCAAGTCATTGTCATGGGTCCCTGCCCAAACCTCATTTTCAGTATGGAGAGTAACATTTCTGATTCCCCATCACAGGCATAAGTGTTTCTTTAAAAGAGGACACACTGCATCCAGATACGCAAGAGTAAATGGTGCCTTTTCCCTCAGCAACCACCTCAGATTTTGAGAGAGACCTACCAAGAAGCAATGAACAGACAAATGAAGCAGCAGCTGCAAACAGAACTGTCCAAGCAAGGACACAGTGAATACTCTTCATGAAGAGCGGAGCTTTTAAAGATCTTTACAGTTCCACTGTGAAAGAGTTGCTCTGACTAAAAACTTCCACTTAGTTTCAGAGGCAAAAGTTTTTGGCACTTTTGGTGTTCTCCCTGTAAAGCTACATCTTCTTTTACATTGGACTTTATCAAAGCTTCAGCCGAGCCCTGCAATTCTTAAATACATACAATTTAAAATAAGACACAACTAAATACAAACAAGGAAAGTCATAAGGCTGCCAAAAATACAAGAAAGACTTTTCCCACAGGGTATTAACTCACAATAAAACTAATCTGAATTAAAGGTTAAATGTGACAGATTGTGGGGGAAAAACAAAACCTAATTGACACTATATGATTTAAGGACTGATCTTCCTCAACTAAGGTTGAGGAATCAACAGATGAGGAAAACTGATGAGGAAAACTGATCAACAGATGAGGAAAACTGGTTTCAGCAGTAGTCTTTTCATATAAAAAAATATTTAAAACATTGCAGTTTCTATTGAAATCACTTGAACTTTATTTTTGAAATTACCTTTTAATTAGTCCTTACAATTTAATGAGGATTAAACCAAAATGGGGAAATAAGTAGAGTGATATTTAAAAGAGAATTTGTTCCTCCCTGCTGAGAGTCCTTAGTCTGAACATATGACAAGAACTCAAATTGAGCAAGGAAAAAAAAAAAAGTATTAACGCACTGAGCGAGATGCTTCAGAGTGACTGGCATGCAATAAGGCAGAAAATACCACTCACTAACAACTTCCGTACCCAAGCTGTTAAACTTTATTCCTTCCCTGCCTTGCTTAAAAGTTTTAAAAAAACAAAACAAAACCAAAAAAACCCCCAAAAGATCCACCTCACCCCACTTGACATGGGACTTGCTAAAGCTTCCTCAGTCTCATAAAATATTGGCCTGCAGTCAATCCATACTCTGACATTAAAGCCAAATGAATTCCCCAGAGGTTTTAAGTCACTAATGAAGGAAAACTATCTGGACATCTGAACATAAACACTTGTGTATTTCCCACAATTTACAGTACATGTTAGGGAGAAGAAAAAAAAAAAAAAAGGTCTAATTTCCAAATGGGAGATTTTATGACAGGAAAGCCCTTTCTTTACACCTCAGCTCTTCAGAGCAAAGTAAGACCTTGAATGCAAGGATGACAGGAGGCTCTGTAGTAATGGTTCTACAGAACAAGCCACATCATCTCATAAAGCAGTCCTAGCTACCTACAAGGAACTTTGCAGAGTCAGTAACATTGCTAACCACAATGCTCTCCAAGGATATTGTGAAGACTGAAAGAAAATAGCCAAAGTAGGACGGTTTTATTTCCACATAACACCATCTCAGATTGCTCTAGCTCCTGGCTTCTGCTCCAAGTATCTAACAAATCTTTTAACCTCAAAGCCTAATGCTTATATTTCAAATAAAGACATTAACAGGCTGCTGATGTGAAAGTACACCTCAGATGAAGAAAAGTACCCACTGTGCCAGTGAGATGACCTTCCTACTCTATGACAAGTTTAACTGCCAGGCACGGATCACCAAACGAGGCCAGCACTAAGGACTGCAGAGAGCCTCTGACTCTCAAACTATCATAGCCCAAAAATAAGATACATTTGATATGTAGAAAAAAAAAAAAAAAAGAAAATAAGAGGAAAGGAACTACATTACATCAAGCTACAGGCTGAAACAAAAACTTATCCCAAAAATCTAAACTTCAGCAGGGGGGATGGAAATTAGAACCAGATCTTGCATTTGGCTGTTCTGCCTGTTAAGAACCAAGCCAAAAGCCGATATCCAAATACACCTCTGCTCTAGGAGTCTGAAATCTGGACTCAAGTTTTGCAGCCTGGCTTCTACTCTACTCACCATTGAATGCATCACCCCTGCCAGAGAGTACCAGCACCTGACAAAGGAACACATTTTCATACAGGAACAATTAAAATACATGCACAGTAATATGCCTAATTGCCCACAGTGAGCTTAAATACCAACAAAACAATCACATGTGGAAGCTCAGAACCTGGTGTGCTCCAATTCCTCGATGGCTGCACAAACAAAAATTTTTATATGAAAAGTGTTTTTATAAAACCTCAATCCAGGAAACATAAGAAATCTGGTCTTGCTGCACCAGTCTGTTTTGCCAAAGATATTCCCAGACCTAACAAGAACAAGCCTCTCTGAGCTGTTCTTAATTTCATTCTTATTTATAAAATCAGCCTGGGCTTCGCAGCATCTCCATTTCTTCTCTAATACTTAAGGCGTAGGCTCGCTCTGCTGTACTTCCTCAAATCAATGCTCGCAGAGGAGAATCTGTTCCTACATGAGGCAGCCTAGAGATCGCTCTCAATAGAGGTATTTGAGGAATTCTGTAGGTTTCTTACATGCTCAGTTCAAATTCCCAGAAATATCATTTCATAACACATCCTGGGGGCAGGGGAAATAAGTTTAGTTGTATTTAAAGCACTGTGGAAAGAATACAAAACTTTGACTTCCTCCTTTTAAAGAAAGTAACTATATTTCAATGCCTCAGCTATGATTTCTTGAAGCAAGACCAACAACAAGCTAATCATATTAGGGTGTTGAATCTAAAATGGAGAAGTTAAAAAAAAAAGTGCAACTGTGGCGCTTACATATAGGATTATTATTTTTTTTAAACCAGTTACCCATAATATCTATCACAGTATCACCAGAACATGAGCATTAGCTTTGCTAACACTCAGTGGAACATGCTGCTCCTGCAGAACACTGGAGAACATATTAACACCATCACAGCACATCAGCCTCAATTTATACAACCTCAAAACTCTTATGACACACACATTATGACTTTCATTAGACTTTTCCTTGTGATAGCATTGTTTTAACCAGGGTTTTAAAGACACTGACACTGTGATAATGACAAATACGTAGCCAATATCTGCAAGACGTGAAGTAATAAATATTTTGTGCTATTAAAACGTAGTAGTTAGCCATCAACCAAAAATTCTTCAGATCTCCTTCCCAATTCAGAAGGCAGTCTTCTTCAGGCACACACAAAGGCTGTAGCAAGACAGATAATCCAGGATTCTCCAAAGCATTCCAAATCATCACACTTCACTGTCAAATGCTATACCTTCCTGGACTGTTTAACATACTTGAAGAGTAGTGTATTAGGATAATCTATTTTAGTATGCAACAAACAATTAAAAAAAAGAATCAATTTACTAGCAATTATCCTTAAGTTGGAACACAGCAAGACTGATACTCCCCAGATTTGCTTCTCGGAGATCAATTCCATTTATTTGTTATTTTTTTCAGGCACGTGGAACTTCACTTACCAATGCAGGCATGGACTCTCACTGACAGCTGGGTCCTCAGAATTATACTATGCTTCTTGCCCCTCCTAAAAAGAGAAGATAAGAAAAATATATAAAGGTGTAGGGAGGAGGTAGAAGAACTGAGAATGAAGGTGTGAAATTCAGTCAAGTAAAAAAGGATGGGGGGGGGGGCGAGGAAAGGTATTAACATTACGTGTTTGTTTCTCATCATCCAACCCTATTTTAATTGGCAATAAATTAATTTACTACAAGTCAAGCCTGTTTTGCTTACAACAGTAACTGGTAAGTGATCTCCCTGTCTTTATCTCAATCAAGTTCTCCTTTATCTTCCCTCTCTTCCACTGAGGATAGGGAGTGAGAGAGCGGCTGGGTGGGCATCAGGCAGCTGGTCAACATCAACTCACCACAATGACTCTCTAGAAATTGATATTAGAGAAGTACCAAGTGATGACTGCATATTTTAATTTTCACATAAATATTTTAAAGCCAGGTGTAGTTAAGCATTAAAAGAAAATGCAAGGTCAAACCAGAGGTTGCTTGCACTTTCACAAATCTGCTCATGTACCCTAATTGGTCTTTAAAGCACAAAGACAGATGTGTTTTTCACACAAAGCAGCAAATCTGAGTCCTTCACTCTGGCTCTTGGTTCCATCGTGGTCTCAAATTGAATTACTTTACCTTAATTAGCTGCTCCATTCCTCATTTGTTTTTCAGACAAATTGCTATTAGTTGCATTTTTTTCAATCTGGACAAGAGCACCATCCTTGATTTCTAGGTGCTCCAGGTGCTCCACCTGCAAACTGTCATCAGAACACAGCCAGCATCTTGCCTCTGCACCCAAACCTACTCACCTGATGGAAGACAGTAGGGTAAAAAAAGCCAAATGTCCTTTCCATTTGTCCAGCATATTCTCCCTCCTTTCTCTGAAAGTAAAGATGCAATTCCTGGACAAGTGGTTCTAGATGGCCCTGCCTGAGCAAGGTGGGTGGACCAGATGACCTCCAGAGGTCCCTTCCAACCTCAGCCATTCTGTGATTCCATGATTTTATTGTGTTAAAACACACGAGAAGCAAAACTGGTTTTGGAACACACTCAGATCCAGCTCACTTTGTGCCACGCGAACCCCAGACCTACTTCTATATACTAGTTAGGGGCAAAGTCAAGATCAGCACAACCTTCCTCAGTTATACACTTTATGACACTGCTGAGAGATTGCAGGGCCAAGCCTTTTGCACAGACACCCAGCAGAATTTTCCACCAGCTCTAACTTAGTCTGAACAAACCCACTATTTTCCAGACAACAACAAAGGTTCTTCCCTACCTTACTGTATTCCTGCCCACAGTTGCTTTGAGAAACAAAAATATTTTTTACTACTTTAAATAAAAAAGAACACGTTTTATAAAATCTCCCCGAAACATTTGCAGGGAAACACATGTCAGTGAGGTAGTGACAGATATTTTCAGAAAAAAATATTGCTTGTGGAAGAATATAGGAAAACAATATATCAATAAACTGAAAAAATTGGTTAACATGGAACTATGTACCTGCTAATAGAGGACAATTTCAGCTTCAGAATGGCAACCTTTCTCTATAGAGTAAAAAAACTAATTTTTTTTTTTTTTAAGAAAAATCCAACTTTAAATGAAATGGCTGTTAAAGAGTCTGCTTGAACATCATTAGGATAAAGAGAAGAAAGCATGAACCTTCTCTTAATACTTTTGAAGGTCCAAGCTGCAACATGCTATTCCCCTCACAAGAGCAGCCTGCAGTCTGGATTTTAAAGTTTCCTGGAGTAGTTCCAGGTTTTGGACTGACTCTCTGCCCACCTAAACTCCTCCTGCGTCTCGGCTGGACACAGCCTTTGCCTGCACTCACGTCCTGTGGATTTTTAACAGCTGTCCCTTCCCACAGGAGTGCCAGGACTCCTCTGCAATATTTAATTTGCAAAGGCAGTGAGGAAACTTCGACAGGGTACCAAATTTACAATATCAATACTAGCATCACTTATTGATAAATCACCTCACTTACACACGAGCAGTTACATTCTTACTAGGGTACACTGTAATTCTTTGAAAGACAATAAAACAAAAGTTTTCTTAAACCTTTTTTCTTAAACTTTTTCCCCTCCATTAGTACTTGACACAAAAGGAAGAAATCTCTCCTATGAAAACAAAAGAGAAACAGCTCAGGGATTAGAGTCTCCATCTGGGACAGAGAAGGAAACATTTTCAAATTCCCTCTTGCCACAGCTTCCCTGCACAGTTTGGGCAAGTAAGGTCAGGCCACAGAGGTGTCAATGTGCCACATCAAAAGCCAGACCGCAGCTACTAAGAGGATGTGAGCTTAAGTCCTCATGCCTTGCGTCCCCCATCTGCAACACAAGGACCGTAGCAGCTGCCCATCTCCTGCTTCTTTTCGGACTCAACCCTGTTGAGCCCTTACACGTTGCTCTTACTTAAGCACTGTACAGTCTTCAGAGGAGGTCTGCACAAGTGATTTTAAGGGGTGTATAGACTAAAAAATAGTAGGTGTGAGGACAGAAACAAACAGCTGGTTTGTTTTGGGTTTCTTTTTTTCAGAAGACAATCTACAGTAAAATATTCCAAGTAGCTCTACATGTTAACTTTCTCTTTGCAAACACTTGACCAGAAGATCATGTCTCCACAAATAAGGAGATGAAATGTAGCAACAAAGGCTTTTAGTTAAATAGGTCTCCAAAAGTAAAGTCAGTTTTTTTCCCCCTTCCCTCCAAAAATTTGATTGTTGACTTACAGGGAGGGGTTTAAAGTAGAAGAAAGCAAAACATATTTGCTACTGAACCGAAAGCCTGCGGCAGCCTGAGCTGTGCAAAGCTGCTTGCGAAGACCTCTGCCAACAGCCATAGGATGGGAAGCAGGAAGAGGAGGATATCCTTTTTCACATTTTGCTGTAAGGCTGACAAACAAATGCACAGAAAAACAACAACAAAATGCTGTATGTCATCACATAGTACCCATGTATAAGATATTTTCTGTGGGAGCACTCAGAATCTCTTTAGTTTGAGATCCATCTGTTTATTTCAAGAAAGAAGAAAGACGTAAATGAAGACCAGAATACTATGAGAGAGGAGGTCCCATGGAGACATGGTTACTATCAAAAAGCAAAGACTAGAAAGAAGGTCAAGAAGCCCCGAGTACTGTGAATTACAGGCACCACGGAAAAATGCCCAGCCAAGAATCCAGTAAGCCACTAACTAGGCTGCCATTTCTCAGGTCAAGAAGCCTAATTTCATGGGCCCTTTGGATTATTTTTTTTCAGCTTTTTGCCCCACTTGGTTTGCTTGGTTCTTTGTTTTACCTTGAGGAGGGTGGGTGCATGAGCATCCAGCAGTCTTGAGCAATTTTGTCCAAACCAATCTTACACTACCAGTCTTGCCCTTTACTATACCCCTGGCCCTCCTCAACACCTGATGCAGTACAGAAAACTGCTTCTCTTGACCTCCCTTCCTTGATGGACTTGTTTGCCAAGCATCATCCAAGGCAGTCTCATCTACAAGGGCATAAAATAGAGGCAAAAATTACTATGATGTGTTGTAATCCTTCATATATGCTCCTCATTCCTCATGTCACTGAAACCTCTGCAAATGGGAAACAACTTCTGTAAATTATTTGGGTTAGATGTTTTCTTCCATGAAACTGTCTGCAACAGCCAAGCTGCAGCTGTATCTTTCCAGTCACTAGACAAGTAAAGAGCAAATTAATGCAGCCTGCAACCAACACTACCGCTAACAGTTTTGTCTGATCTCAAGGATTCAAAGCTTCTAGAAATCAAAAGCACCCATCATCAAAGGCAACATCTCACATTAAGGCCCCCAGGACAGCTATGCAATTAAATCTCTCCTCCTATACACAGCCTCAAATGCATGAGTAAGTCCATGGAGCTTGACAGAACTACTCATAAGCTATTCATAAACTTCAAGGCATGTTTTTTTGAGCAAGGGAAAATGACCTATTTCAAATGCAGGTAAGTGTGTAGCACCTTCACTTCCTGCTCCATAATTCATTTTGCTATTGATGCCTAAAAACTTCAGTAAAGAGGAGGAGAAGAGAAGCAGTTTAACTAACAGGTACCTTTGAGAAAATAAAGCAAAAAACCCACAATCACTACTGAGAACAAAACCTCAACATTAAATTCCAGACAAATTTCTTCACAGTGGCAACTGAAACCCCACTCTCCAGAAACACTGACAAAGTAATTCAAAAAGAGAGAAACTCAGTGAAGAAGCAGCTATTGGCAAAAAAAGAAACAGTGTGACTCAATAAAAGAATGACAAGTCAGTGGTGCAGAAGGAAGGTTCTAAGAATTAGGCTGAGCCAGGACCAAAACAGCGCAGGAGAAACAGGGATGAGTCCTCCTGGACTTTAATTTGGACCTTTAGTTTGGGGTGAATTTGTCAGTCCAGGCACTATATTTACTGGAAAAGTCCTACTAAGTATCAAGGAAATTAGATGCAATGCAGGTCAGAACTTTAAAACTTGTTCTCACTGCAGTTGAGTATTTTTTTTATGATCCTTTCATGATTATACCTAAAGTCTATCCACTGATTTGAAACTAATGTGAAGCTTATTTTTAATATTCTTCTTGTTTCTGTCTACAATTCTTTATGCTCCTGTGTAGGCTCTTCTAATATAAATCAAAAGCTTATTGAGGCTTTTGAGATAGACATAGAAAACTTGATCCTTTCTCTAGAAAGCATCACTAACCAACAGCAAATAGCAAGGGCAGGGGATAGAGAATCAAAAGAGACTGTTTGCTGTAACAATTACATGTACAATCTACATGAGTGAGTGCAGGACCACATGGTCTACCTGTGGGTTAAACCACCACAACTACAAATAGTTGCACTCCATTATGTATTTATAAAACTTAATTTGTATGACATTTTGAAAATAGTACCTAGACTGGCTGTCTTAAACAGTTATTTGTCCTAAAGTAAAGCCTAGGTTTGAGCCCAGCAATTCCTTGACCAGAAGAGAAATACTGAGTCTGTTGCATTAGGGAGGAAAAAAAAAAAAAAAAAACCAAAACAACAAACACAAAGAAAGAAGAAGAAATAAACCTAAAACCTAACAAGAAACAAAAAAGCTAAACCCCCCAGAACTTCTCCACACTTTTAATCTTTCAAGGAAACTTTGAAAGGAATTTTTAAGGGAGCCTATTTTATTAGGACACAGACATCCCTCCTCCTCAGATCTATACCAAAGAGTAGTTGGTATTAAAAAAATGAGATTTTTATGTAAATACCCAATTATGATTTGTTGACACTAATAGCAAGGGAGACCATAGTCACTTTCCTGTCAAAGGTCATCTTTGTATGATAAAAGAATGCATCAATTAGCATATATTTTCTATTTCAGTGTTTTCTTTCTTTCCTGACAAACATTTCTTTCAAGACAGGCAATCATTCAGACTACCTAATTTATTTTGCTAAATGCCTATATATTTCAATTCAGTAAATTTAGTTTCTTTTAAAACAATCTTATGCCTCTGAAAACACATTATTTTATAATTTAAAACTGAAGTGGAAAATTACTTTTCAAGCTTTCTTAATGATTACTTAGTATGTCAACAAAAGATTGTTAGACAGAAGGTGTTGATTCTACAAGAACAGGTTGTGATACAGCCTTCTGGATTCCTCCTGTTTCACTTCCTACAATCATGGAAAAACCACAGGTCTATAGCACAGTGACAGATCAACTGCAAGTGTTTTAATACCCTCTAACAATATAGTTGGCTGCCAAGCAAACTTACTATTCTTCATGGTGAGAAGAAAAGAAAACAAAAACCTGTAGCACAGATATCTGAATCATAAAAAGGTCATTGCAAGCAGAAGCAAAGTCTGGTGCTGTTAAAAGCCACGATTTTAGTTCATTAACAACTTGGAGCTTTTCAATCAATGTAGATTAAGAGTGTCTAAACTCCACTCTTTGCCAGTCTGTGCATTCTTCTGTTTTTTAAATATTTAAAGAATATAAAAAAAACTTAACCCCATAACAGCAGACTTGGACCTGAATCTTTCATGGAGTGCCACACACATTCATATGGCTACACAGCACGTAAGTGAAGTCCCACTTTTATTATTTATTATCTATTATCTATAATTTGGATTACACTGTTAAGCCAACCACACTGGTGACTGGACTTTAAGAGTGATGCACCTTGTTAGTGCGATTTTGTTCTGTTTTTTTTTTTAAACTAAGAGTTTCCAGATCCCAGCTGAGCTTCCTGACATGATGGAAAACAAATTCTCTAAATATCAATTTAAACTGCCAACAGTAGCAAAGGGATTCTAAAGCCAGAGGTCCAGAGCATGGACCTTATTATTCCCATTGCTCCCCTACACTGGGCTAACAGCACAGCTTACATCCTCCCTCCTCACATCCACTCTTCCTCACCTGCTGCAGAGGAGCACAGTAAAGAGCAATCAGCTCCCAGACGTAGCTTGTGAAACACTACTTAAAACCCTACATGTTAGATAAAGGCTTACCCTCTTCAGTTTCACCAAATTAGGGAAAATATGAGTGAAATCAGATACTGGCAAACACTGAGGGCACCTTGCATTTTTAATATTTTCAATTGTTATTACACAGGAACATTTCTCATCCCCAGCCTTCAAGCCCCCCCTCCATAATCGGTCTTTCACACTGGTTCAATACCAGTAAGTTGCTCATAGCAAGGCCAACTCTGAACCAGGTGGTATCAGATCAGCCTGGCATCAGTTTACCTCATTCCAAGCCTCTCTTGAAATAATCAGATGATTTTTTTCATCATCCTTCATGACCACCAGCAAAGCAAAAATGATGGGTTACTGAATCAAGCTAAACTGACACCGTGGGTTGTTGCCTGTTTATCCCAAAGAGGGCACAGGCTGGATAAAAACTAACCTCAACTTAGAAACACTGAAAATGTTTTCAGACTTGGCCAGCATTTAAAGCCAGCCTAACCTGACAACTTATCCTATAACAATGCTGCATCTACTTCTGCTTGATGTAACAACCTAACTGTTATGAAAACCTAACACAGATGCTGCTCTTTGTGGAAAGCTTTCAAAGCACACATGCCTAACACATGCTTCTCATTTTGTTACAGCCTCTCCTAGCACTCAGGTTTCTTCGTGGACCATCAACCATCTCCAATAATCACATCCATGTTTTTCAAGAGGAGTAGCTTAATAAGATAGCTTCCAACAACAATCCCTAAACTCAAGAAGGAGCCACCAATTCCCACGAGAAAAGCCTGGACAATCGCATGCCACCAGAAGCAAGTGCGAGGCAACAGACACACTCCACAGTGCATTATTTTTGCTAGTGGCTTTCACATTTTCATTTCAGCACCTATGTATTTCCATCTTCACTTGCACTCACCTTTCAGGGAGTGGAAAATGCTTCTGCAATGCGGTATTGCCTCAAAGTCAGTCACTTCACAGTTTAAGGTACTCCACATCACAGTGGAAAACAATCTATTCCTTGTTGAATGAATAAGGGATGAAATTTTTGCCAGAGTTCAAGCACTCGGGTCTATCAGGTTTTCCCTGAAAAAGATCTGCAAGCCAGTACACACACAATAAAGAAACTGTTTCTTAACCTGCTATTAATCAGACAGCATAAATCCTAAGGCTTTGATTTCAAAGCTGTTAAGATACGGTTTGACTGCCGTTTCAATATAATATGTTCCTCCATTCAATTGCAGACTCAAGAGATGCAAAAAAAAAAAAATCCGACACCTAAAAAAAAAGAGTTGTATAAAAGCCAAGTCTTTTGAGAAAGAGTAAGAGCACACACGTGCCTGGAGAGAGGAATTAAGAATCTCTCTGAAAAGTCATCTGAATCTTATCCAAACAAATAAGCTTTTTGAAGTTCTTCAAAGACCATCATCCAACAATCCAACTGTCATGTTCAGGTTCATGATATTCTCATTGAATAACTGAAACAAAAGAGCTTGGGAATTAATTTTTTTTAGTATAAAAAAGTCTTTCAAATGCTAAGATTCACCTCCAATATGCTTCAAATGGATGACAGTGCTAGTAACCCTTTCTAGTGCATGACAGGCAGTTGGAGGCACACACACACACTCATCTGTAGATGAAGTCAGTGAACTTTCCTTTCTTACCTCACTTTTTCCACCTAAAAACTTAGTGTGAAGTCAGAATGTGTCTGCATCCTGTTCTTGCAATACCCTTGCAAGTCATCTAATCATTTCACATAATGGTTTTATTCAGAGCATTCCTGGACCATAACATATTACTAAAGTAACAATCACTTCACAAGAGTGGATAAAAATAAGTAAACAGACAGAGACTATTCAGATGCCTATTAACTCTTCATTTAAAAAAAAAAAAATAAAAATAAAAATAAAACTTGACTAATCCAGGTAGAAAAAACTGGCTTATTCCCTAAACAAAACCTTGGCAGGCAAAATCTTGCAGATTATTACTGTAAGCAACAGGATGCAAAGGAACAAAGTATGCTGAAACTTGTATATATATTTTTCCCCTGCGGATTACTCCTATATTATGTTCTCTGTTTGCCAACATGAATTTCACAATTAACTGCCTCATTCCCTAACAACCTGAACACCACGCAAAAAACTTACATGTCAAGCAGAAGAGCACCCTGGCTGACACACGCTTGCCCATGTAACTCCGCAAATAAGGACTATGTACAGGCTGTCACTACAAGGTGCTGGGTTTTTACATCCACCTACTCTTCCCGAGTGCAACACTTACTAGGAAGAGTTTTCATCTTTCTTTTTCTTCCTCTTTTTAAATGGAAGTGAAATGCAACGGAAGGAGAAGGGGGAAGAAAATGAGAAACTCAATGAGTAAAACATTCAAGCGATCCACCAAATATGCCTCATAAGCCACATTAATAGTACCTAATTATTTATTACTAATATATTCTGAGTATATGTCAGTAAAGGTCTGGATGGAGTCTGCTGTATTCCTCACCACAAGGCAGTGATTTTTACCAGAAGACAATGAATCACTTTTACACACTATGAAATGCAGCAAGTTAAAGTGGGGGAACATTTGTTCCATTTGTCCTTTTTAGTAGTTTCTGTGCCAGCAAATATCAGAAGCTGGAAAATGAGATTTCTCACCCCCCCCCCCCCCCCCCCCAGCTTCCCCTACTTTCTGAATCATCATGCTGGTTATTTCTCAGTTGTTAATGGCTCAATTTCCACACATTAAAAAAAAATAACCTTCTAACAGCCCCTAAATCATCTGAGGGCTGACTTCTGCCTTTGCAGTCAGCAAGTGACCATTTTTCAAGAGCTGTCCTTAATCATGAACAAAGCTGTGTCCCTTCTCACTGAAAAGGCTCAACCCATATATAACTGTTTTCAGCAGGAAGTTTATCCTGTCTTTTTGTGAAACACTGATGGCATGATCAGTTAAATCTCTACCTTATATTTTTGTATTAAACACAAACTTTATGAGTTGGCAAATGGTGAAGAGATTTGCCTTAGAAGTGCTATTTTAACAGTAACATTACTTTGTGTAAAACAAAAAACTGGAAGGCTTGTTTCCTCAATTATTGTCAACTGTGCATCGCGTTCTTCTGCAGAGATGACACATCAGTTGACCAATGCTTTCCATTCTTAGGTTATATATTTCCCACCGCTGCTGGGAGCTCTGAAACTCTGGCTATACATTCCTCCCAGGCATCTTTACACTGGGTAACTTCTGGCCTTATGGTTTTGCTATCACCTGCACTTTGAAGTTCATGTTACATTAGGATTTTCATTTAAAATATTTTCATTTAAAAACTTGTAGAAACAGATGCCTTGAAATACCACGATTTTTGAAAAACAAACAAAAATTAGCAGAAGGATCAGCTGAGAACCTACAGGACAAAGGGGGAAGGAGGAAAGTAAAATAAAAGAATCTTCACCCAGAAGGGTCACCTCTCCAGACAAAGGGTTCCTCTGGTGCTCCCAAACCACATCATGCAACCCACAGTTGTGGCTGGAGGAGAACAAAGTGTTCAAAGTGTTCAGACAGAGTTCATTAGAAAAATACCACAGGATCAGAGCAGAAGCAAAGGACACCTGCACAATCACTTTGCTCTCACAAAGACCCTTGCTACCTTACTTAACTCTGAGTGACAGTACTAAGAGAGCTCTATTTTTTTTCATAATTATAAAAAAACTGACTTAAACTGTTTGGGAAAAATGGCTTTAATAATTTTTCATTAATTTTCCCCTTTTACTAGAAATCATTCTCTAATACCTTGAGGAAAAAACCCTATTTTTTATTATTTTCCAATTTAATTGATGATACTAAAAAGATAACCTGCAGAAGAGGTGTCCCAAAGTGACACAGAACATATTTCAAAGCAATATCCTACTGGCTTAATTGCCCAATTATACTCTTCCTCAGGATGCAACCAGTTCAACCAGACTCAGTAAGAACTATTTTAAAACTGTCCTACTTTGCAGTAGGATATGCATTTGTGCATGTAAGTGTAAGTACATGCAAATAATTCTATTTCGTATTGATCAATATGCTTCTTTGGGTCTCTCTCTGCTTTTTGGACGTTTCCCATCAACATCATATTTGGCAAGGGCTCCTTCTTAACTTGACATACACACTCCCAAATATAACACTTTGCTCTCAGGCCACTTATTTCTCTGTATCAACTCCACTTAGGAGCTGAGCTTTGCATTGACTGCTGAGCCATCAATGCTTTTGTTAGTGAGCCCAATTACTGAGTAGTAAACATGAAATAAATTACTATTTTGCTGTGCTGCTGTGGTCTTAACCCTGGCAGAAATCACTAGTTTTCAGAGCTTCATTACCGGAGATCCTGGGCTAGTCACAGATTTGCAGCGGTTTAAGCTGTTACTTCCAACTGGAACTTAAATTGGAGACAATTATTTTTATCAGAAGCAGATTATTACCTTAGTGGTAACACAAACAAACACACACCACACACCAACTGCACAGACAGATGAATTCCCATGGAATAAACAGAGTGTGAGCTTGCCTATGCAAATCTACTTTGCATTCACCACAGAGTAGGAGGATGCACACAAACAGTTGCTGTGTAATAGGAAGTGCAGCAAGTTCACAGCTTTCAGTAATTACCCAGCACAAACACTGGGCTGCCAGCACGCTCCAGGCAATTACACCGCAATTCTACCTCCATTTGCAAGCCCCACGGGCAGACATGGGTGCACCCAGTGGTGGTGGTGGTGGTTGAGGTTTGGATCCCCAAATCGATGGCTTTACTCACAACAGGAGTCAAGTTCAGAGCAGTCCTACAGCGCTTTCTGGCAGCCCTACCTGAAGCCCTGCAGATGATCTGTTTATGGAGAGAGGAAGGGATTTCCTCCTCGCAAATTGAGGAGAAACACATTTCCAAGCCTCAAGAGCTGTTCACTTAGCTTATAACCTCGTCATCGATGAGGAGGGCAGAGTGCAAACAGAGCTATTAAGGAGCTTCAATGTTAATAAAATTAAATGTTTTTAAATAAAACATCTGGCATCAGCTGTTTCTACAAGCTGTTTTTATTTAACTTTCCACCCTAAAATATTGGGCTCTTCAGCTATTTTCACATGCAAACTCAAACGCCAAATCAGACTATCTTAAAAAAAAGAGTTTGTCCTAGGAAAAATTGTAAGAATTATTCACACACTTTTTGGTTTGGCACTGTTTTTGGTACCTAATGGGCTGGGAGAGTGCTAAGCACAACGGTATTTCTGCAATACATTTTCCAGTGGAAATAATTTTTGAAGAAAAGCACTCATTGCATTCATTTGCCAGTGGTAATCACTAAAATTCAAAAATAGCAAGTCTTCAAACCTTTCCACAGATACTTTGGTATAGATGTAGACTTTTTCCTAGACAACAGAGCGCTATGAGTAAACTCTGGGGCAAAGCAGGGGAGAAGGAGACACAGCTGGTTTAGTATTGACAAACACAAGCTATAAAATAATGGGTCAAGCTCTCAAAAAAACCCAAAACACAACCAAACAAACCACACAACAGAAAAGCACCCTCACCACAAAAAAAACCCACAGGACAAAACCAGATTGCAAAACATCTTAGTGCTGGGGATTTGAGGGGCTATCCCATACCCCAAAAGCCTGCGTGAGCTTTGGACAGTGTTCCCATATGCATGAGGTAAGATGACTGGGTCCTTTTGCTTTCCACAAGCATTAACTCCAAGAGCTGCCCATGACCTGCTCTGGTCAGGTCTACCAATGCAAGTCTCCTGCTCCTCCAAAACCAAAACCATGCAGAGGTGGGAACAACTCATGAAGTAATGACCTGTCTCCTCATCCAAGGCAGGGAAGATGCCACTATGGATGTTGGCTCCCTCTCAGCTGGAAGGAGCATGTCACAGCTTGAAAGACTGGGAGCACTGGGAGAAGAGCAAAACCAACTCTGTTTCCCTTTGCAGGACACATCAGCATGCCATTGAAATTAAGACTATTCAGCATCTCAACTTTTTTGTAGGCTACTTACCTGAAGGTCCTCTATTGAGACTGGCATAAAGTTGTAAGGTACACTGACTGCATCCTTGATGGACATCCCCAGGCTTCAACTACAGACCACAGATACTTGTGATCGCTATAATTTCTGTGCTTATTGCCACTCTCCAGCTCCCTCCTGGCCGGTCAACCAAATTAGGCAACCACAGGTTCTTTCCACAAGCCCAGATGGATCTTTTGGTTTGAGCAAAGTGGCTTGTAGTTTCTGATCTAGGCATATGCAAAAGTGATATATGTCCATGCCATCAAGCCAGCTTTAAAGCTGAGAGTACATGAGAAAACAAGTCCTGGTCTGCAGTAAAATTTATTCAAGTTGGTTATTATTTATTCAGATGCTTGTTTTCTAAGTACATTTTCCATTCATACAACAGTATTAATTCTTTAACTACAAAATTAGTAGCATTTTACTACTAGTAAGAAAGCTTAATTTGATAACCGTCATCTTCACAAGATAGCTTGTCAAGAAGATCCACTGACAAGAAAACCTAATCTCATACCTGATCAATAAATTGTGTGGTGTAAGATTGAAGTGTTAACTGTTTCCATCCTACTTCAAGGGCACATTGTTCAAAGTCGTCTCATTTGTCAAGCTCTATGAAATATGTGCACACTTGCTTAATTATTCTTGATTACATGCTATGAAAGCTTGAATGCTCAGAGATGCCTCACCTATTTTTCTGTGGTAGGGAAAGTGAATGGGACCAGTTATTTTATTTCATTTTGCTGTCAAGGAATATTGCAAGATAACTGTGAAAATTAATTTCTACAGTTCCACCTAAAGATTAATTTCAACATTTAAATTATTTTTTTTCATTTATAAACAAAGACATTTAGTTAGGATTAAAAATTAAGAAGTTAAAAAGCTGCATAAAGCTCTGAAAACATGAGTAGTAATAGCTATTGTCCTCAAACTTTGGGAGGGAGGGAATTAAAAAAGCACTAATTTAGCCATCCAGAAACACTACTTACTTCATTATAAATGTGAAAACTTAATCTTTATGACCATTTATTTTGCAACAGTAAAGTATTAGCTAATCATTCACATCAAAACATGGTTCAACATCTTCAAACTGGAATACTGCTACCCTGTAAAAAGTCTCACACCTGGAAAATCTACCATAACCTCCAAGCTATGTAACAGTCCAAATACATCTAGACTCTAACCAAAGATCATGAGAGACAGCAGGAGAGTCCCACTTAGGGAAATCCTTGAACACTCCAGGCTATTCAAGGCCTAAGAGCGCCGAGATCAAAAGCAGCGTCATTTGAGTCCCTTTGTGGCTCAGCCACGTGTTCCTCTGTAGTCCTGAGCATTTCTGGTCCTTGCACCTGGGTAAGTACAGATGATACGTAAAATATGAAGAGCACCTTAAGCAAAACACGAGAAAGGCTTCCACACCCCATGTGCTATAAGTACGCACTGGCTTCCTAAACTAATTCAGACTTCTTGAAGGAAGAAGCTTGTCTTGACTGGGGTTTTTGTTTGGTTGGTTGGGTTTTATTGGGGTTTTCTGGTTTGGTGTTTTTGGAGTTTCTGGGATTTTTTTTTCTTTGATGCATGTTTTTATTGTGACTATCCATTACACTTTTCAGATTCAGCATTTGGTCAGAGTAATAACTAAGTATCATAGAAATAAAACATTCAGATGAACTAATGCAATTTTCAAACAAGAGTAAATCACTGTGATGAGCAGTCACAGTCTCCACTGTTTGCAGCAACACCATGACAATCTCCCACAAGCACCTCCCTTATTTTTCTTGCTGTTTGAACTGAGAAACATTATGGAAATTACTTCAAGACAAAACAAAAGCTGTCATAAGTTGAGAGGATCTTCTAACAGTGAACTAATAGAAATACACTCTGTCCAAACTAATACAGAATCATCACAGGAACTGCTAGTTTGCAGTACTGCTTCAATACATGAGCCACATCATTTTTATTAGACAAAAATCCAAGTTACCCTTGAAAAGCATCCACAACTTCCTCACATAAAAAAGTGATGAAAAGCTTTCATTCTCACAGTTGTGTTAATCACAGAGTCTAAGCTGGCAAAAAATACAGTACATAATTAGGAAAATAATATTGGAGATCCCTTCCAGACTCCATTGCCCTCAACAGATTCTGAATTCAGCCAAGAATGAAGAGCAGCATCAAGAGGGAAAATGTCTGGCATCCAACTTAAGCGGGACTCACCCAACAAAAATGGCTTGGGACAGGTTGTCTAGAAGGAATGCAAGAAACATCAGCACTGAAGTGATTTGTAAGAAGCATTTTAAAACAACTTATCTGCTGAACAGAAGTCTTGAAAACCTGTTCCCTGAGGAAATCTGTTGCTCACTGCATGTTGTCTGAAGAAGCTTTTATGTTCTGCAGTTTAGGACTGCGTTACCTTGCGGGCTACGATTACGGCCTATTAAGACATGCCCATAAAAAGAACCTGGGCAATTATATGTTAATTTAAATACAGAAACTTCTTGACAGTTCTTGCTTGCTCTATAAAAATTACAAGTAAAAAAAGGAAAAGAGCGTTGCCCATCACAGGCATCTTAACAAAACAGCCAGCCCACCTAAACTACCTCCACATTATGTCCTCACACAATTAGGTATCCACAAAGTGACTTGTGTTGGGAGGAAGGAAAAAAAACAAAAACAAAAACCCCCAAACCCACACACTACACTGCCACAACAAGCAAACAAACCATGAATACATGCCAGACTTGAAGAGAAAGGCAATTTTCCTATGTGCTCTTATTGACCCGTTTCCTGGTTATGACACCTTCTGCTTGGCTCTGTTATTAACCCTGACTGTCCCAAAAAAAAACCCAACAAACAAACAAAACCCCAACCATATAAAAACAATCCAATTCTCCTGAATCCCACAGCTATTCCTAAAAGTGCAAATAGTAGCAGCAAGAGTTGTGGACACAGGAAAACAGTCCCCTCCCTGCCCACATTTGGCTCAGAATTAGTTCTACAGGCTAAAAGCGCACATGTTGGGTTTTCTTCTTCCCTAGACAGAAGTTTAGATGCTGCTAGAGTGGACAGCAACTACCAAGAGCCTCTTTTCATTATATTCAGTAACAAAAGAGGAATACTTTGAAATTATGTATGAATGCATGAGTTTCTTACACCTGTTGTTTGGAGATATACATCATAAACCTCCAGCCTGTCACCATCCTTTTCTTTCTTTCTTGAAGAAAAATCCTTCTTGTTTTTCATTATGCTCATCCAAGACTTTCAAGAAAAAAGAGATACTTGTAGCCTCTCACACCAATAAAAATTTGTAAGATTATGTTTCCTACATGGTTTATTTAAGTCTCTTTTCAGTGGTGTGTTAAATAAATAAATAAATTAGACTTTACAGCTTTGCCTGGACAAACAGGAACATTTGGCAAAAAGATGCTGAAAACAGTCAAACTTCAAGACATTCTGGTAACTTTTAATGGGAGTTTCCACAGTTCAGGATCTAAGATTTTTAAAATGCACTGGATATCCAGCTACTAAATCCCTCATTCAGAGTTCAGCAAGCTTCAGTGACCCTGATGCACACAGCAGCCTCAGCATGGCAGAGGCAGGTCCTGAGGTAGCCTAATCTCAGAAAATTAAAAGCTTTGAAGATTAGGAGCAGGACCTTGAAATGACCCAGAGAGAAAGAGAGAGACTAAGTGGTTTCTGCGGTCAGTCCCTCCCAGACAGTCAGCTGCTGCTAAGCCTCCATGCCCGCAGCCAGCAGCTCCAGTTCAGCACCTTGGTCTCTGCAGGGTCAAAAGATAAGAGCTGCAAGACACGGCAAGAACCAAAAATGGAGTTTAGTTTGCTAGAAACCTGGGATGGAGGGAGACATTCCTGACTGTATTTGCTACCCTACATCTAAAATATTCTTTTTTTCTGGATAATGTCACACAAGTTGCATTTACTCTGAAGCGCCAATGTTACTACATGTGATACAGGGAAGCAGTCTCACAGATTCCTAACGTTCTGGTTGTTAATCTTCCTCCTGTTCTCTCCTGAAACGTCCCAAAATTAGGATGCAGAAATCCAGCAGAAGCCTGACTAGTACTGAAGATACCAAGTTCATTGCATTGCACTGGTTAAACTCCTGCTGTATACCCTAGGATGCCCCTTACCTTTCCACAGCACTATAACCACTAACTTGCTTTCCAGCCAATCATTCCCAAAAACATCAGGTCCTTTCCTGCCCAGCTGTTGGTAAGTGAGGTGTTCTTTTCTTCATTTTCTGCCTGAGCAGTACCTGCTCGTCCTCTAGCCAATTACCCCGAAATGCAAGGTTTGTATTTCACTGAGCTGCATACAGGTCTTTTTGTGCTCATCCGTGGTTCACTCCCCGACTTACCCCAGCACACCCCTCATTCTTCCTTCCTCTGTTTTTAGCACTTCAGCCTTTTGCAACTACCACCACCTGTGTAATTTATTGTAAAGGAAGAAAGCAGGGTCTGAAAGAGGACGGTAGTGGAAAGACATCAAAGAAAGATGGGTCACAACAACCACAATGGCACCACCTAGCACAGCCTGTCCCAGTGCTGCACCTAAGAGCCACTCCTTGTGTCTCCCTTAAGGCAGGCGGCCGGAACATGAAAACGCGGCACTTCCTGTTGACCCACAGTTACCAGAGGGACAACTTCAGAGGGCAGGGCAAACACCAGTGAAGGTGACGGCTACACACAACAACAGACACAACAGTTGCTCTCTTTCATTTCACAAAACTAATTTCAAAATACAATTACAATAATAACTTGTAACCCGAGCTTTTGAGATGCACCTTAGTACACCCAGTTTAATCTCCATATCCATCCTTGCAGAAGAAAGATCTCCCAGCAGAGTTCACATCACCTGGCAGGACAAGCCATCGGAAGAAGCAATTACTCAACTGACAACAGATTGCGCAATGAAGAGGAGGCCTGCACACACATGCAAAGTCCACAAAAACATAACCTGATTTTTGAGCTCAAAACAACACAGTAGACATGCAATCCCAAGCAACACAATTAGTTCCACATATTTCAGGGTTTTTTGCTAGAATAAACACCACAGAGAAAATTAGAATCATGTTTCAGGAACAAATTGTATCATTGATTTTATGTGCACAAAGGAAGCAGGAACTAAAACAAGGCGGAAGGTAGCTTGCCATTTCAAGTGCAAAGTCTGGCAGGAAAAGCCTCTCAACCAGCCTCTGGCTTGTTGAATTGCTTGGCAATGCCATTGTGTGGTATCAAAAGCACTTAAGTTAAAATTACTATAATTCTAACAGAGACATCAGTGAAAAGAAAATGTGACAAACTCAAGCATACTACTATAGAAAACTACCAAAAGAGAAAGTTTAGGATCCTTCATCTGAATTGCTTTCAATTAATTTTAAAGTTAGCTGGAAATAAGAACTTGCTCTTCTTTGCAGCAATTCTAGCACCTCTGCATAAAACTGAATACTACATCAGCTTCTATACTCAACACTCCTACTGCATATGAAGGGAGGCTCAGTTCAACTGTATTGGCTACTCTGTCTATTGAAGAACTCTCTTCTAATTTAATTTCTAACAGAACAGTTTCTTTATCTCCTAATAGTTATAAAAACATGCCCAAAACTAGTATGTACAAAGAAGACATACACAAATGCACACACACAAATCTAACAAATTATTAAAAATTCTTCTCCACAAAATAATCTTCAGAGGCATGGTTTAAATGTGTAAGTATTCACCAAAGATAAGACAGCTATCACAAAAAGGGCTGCACCTCCGAGCGTTAACAAGCCCTGATCAACGCAGAATGCAGTTAACTTCCTTCTGGGACAGATATATTACTCACACTCATGAAGTGCACCCATAAAATTAATTACAGCTATCCAGTCCAATATAGCAACCAGCAAGGGAAAAATAGCTCTAGATTGTCTGTTCATTTTATATCTTAAACAAGAAAATTGCCTAAAAGGCCCAGAAAAAAGTCTTCTTAAAAGCAAGTTTTATACATGCATTCACACAGACACACATTGATGCTAACTTTTGTCTTCACTTTCAGTTCTCATCAGAGATGGTTTTATGGAAAGCAATATTTATTTTTTTAAATATTAAAAAAATACCACCACCCCACACACCCCCCACCATGGGCTGGCTAAGTCAATTCCAGAATAATGAATACAAAAGGAGTACTTAAATCTCAAGGCACAAAGAAATTGAGTTTATAACTTCAGGAGCACCACCCCAATATAATCTTCTATGCCAACTATTATCATATAAAAAAGTTCTCAGTTCTCAGAACCAACCACCCTCATTTATCAAGTTCCAAAGAACTATAAAAATGTATTAGTCTAATAAAGACATGAATCTTAATTGATTTCTTGCAGTATGCTGTCTTCTTTTAGAGAAACCGTTAGAGTGAATGTAGATAGAGAAGTAATAAAATTCTTAATGACAGAAAGGGGGAGACATACGTGCATACACAGGGAAGAAGGTTATCTTCTCTGTTCCTTTGCTGACCTGAACATACCAAGTTAACCACACATATTCCTGAAATCTCAATGCTTCTGTACAAATATGCTTATTTATCTAAATTTAGTAAACATTTCCTTACCCAGCATCCTCCTGGAAGCCTTCCAACTCATCTCTTTGTTCTGCTAGGGTGGATTCTAGATCCAGATAGGTACCATTGTGAGATAGTTGCAGGGTGCAGTCATCAAGCTGTAGAACAAAATTCAGATCATTAGATTACAGTAGTCATTCTCTCTAACATACCTCTAACAGTCTTCCCATTTTCTGGGTCCCCAGCAAGATCTCCCTAAAGCAAATCATATGTTTACTGTGAATAAAGAGTGGATAAGGAAATAAGTGCTGTTTGGTAATTTATGCAATCCCAAATCCATATTCATTAGACCATGCTTGGTCACAACAATATCAGCACAACTAACAAACACAGAGAAATTTATTTGAACATAGAAGATGAGAGGGTCTTACCACAGTGCCTTTAGAATCCTATAAGAAAAGAGAAGTTAATTTAAATGTATATCCAGGATATGAACTACGGTTCTCTGTTCTTACACTACTTTTAAGTAGAGTTTCTGAGCCTCTGGAAGGAAGCAGCAGCTGTTTCATGAGCTACTGAGCATCCCCTGTGAGGAAGGATACAAGCCAAGGGACAGTGCAAGGTGTGGCAGCCAAGAGTTGGGGTCCTGCAGCAAGGCAGAGTGCAGTCAACCAAGACCCAGATTTTCTGGTATTCTCATTTTAGGGCCAGACACTAACTGGCCTCAGATGTTGCACGGAAAACCTTCCTAGGCACCAGGGGGTAGGACTGGACACCCATACCAACTTCCTACAAAGGTACTGAGATAACCAGACCTGAAAACTGGAGCCTGCCTGCAGTGATGCTGAAGAGGGAGAAAGCAATTAATAAACCCTCTTTATTTCCATCCTGTCTTCCCTTATATTCAAGTTTTCCATTAATTGTTCCAGTTGTTGTAAAAAAAAAAAAAAAAGTCAGATTTGATCAAATTTAGAAAAGGAATTTTCTGGAGGGATTTGGGGAGGGGTTTTGGGGAGGGTTTTTTTGTTTGGTTGTTTTTTTTTTTTACAGGGAGCTCACAACAGGAGAAGGTCTAGGCAGATCCACCCCAAAACTCTAGCTAACTGATTGCACAGGAATATAAAATAATGACTGGACTGAGAGGGGTAACTGAAGAAGCCCGAGGGAAGAGCTAGAAAGTAACATAAGCTTCTCTCTCACCATGGGATAACCCAGTGTCAAATCACAAGGAATGACGAAAAAAGCCTTCCCAGAGCAGGGAAACAAGAAAACATTTACCAAAGGGCAGGTGAAAGTACAGGGTTGTCCTGCCTCACCACTGGGGAGGTAAATGACCACCTGCTTGGAGAACCCAGCCCAGAAGCAGAGAAATGGCCATCACTGAGCCCAGCTGGACAGGCTGCTGTGGACCTTCCTGTGTCAACACCACGCTGGGAGCTCTTTTTTAACTGGTTCCAAGTTCACAAATACTGCAAGCCCCAGACGTGCTGTGCTGCTAGATACAAAATCCAGTCTGATAGCCAAGCAGTCTCAGCCTGACCTTGCCAGAGCTGTTTAATTTCTCTGGATTTTGCAAAACAAACTGACAGGTCCTTTGCATGCCTCTACCAAAAGGCAACCATGACAACGGTGGTGTAAATGTACATCCCTGCTGCAAAGGCCACTTTGGGAAGAGGAGAACATTTAACACCATACTTCATTCTAACCTTCTGCCACAGGTGGCAGCCAATGACTCTTTGAAGCAAGGGTCTGAAACACCCAATGGATCAAGGAAAGGAAGTTACAACCCTTTATCATATCCATGGATTTTTCCTTCTGCTCTTTTTAATACTAGGAAAGAAAGTCAATGAGAATCCATCTTTGATTAATTACCTCTTAACTTCCCATCAAAGTTATAGGTTCCCAGTAACTGTTGAGGAAAGAATGATAAGCAGCCACACCTCTTATCTGGCAGTCAATACCAAAACTTAGTCAGCTGTTTTCCTATCACTGATTTATACACACAAGAAAAGAATACAAATAGTCTTTGATTATTCTGGATTACCTGCATTGGAAATACTACGGAGGAGCTCATTTATAATTAGCAAGTGACAGAGCACAACTTTTGGGTTAATCCACAACACCAAGCTTCGCACTGTTTGCAATGCGAAAGGAAGTTCATCTTCTGGAGAAAGGAAAAGGGTAAGAGGAGGTCAAGTTGCATTTCACACCTATTTTATTTTTTTCTTTCCCTTTTTTTTTTTCCACCAATGAAAGAGTAAGTCAACAAATAAAGTCACTTTTTTTTTTACTCTGACTCCTGGGGATTAAAGAAAGCAAAGAACCTCCAAGCGCAACCCCCTGATATTAAGAGTAACAACAGTATTACTACTCCTTATCTTTCCAGTTACAAAGGATATTATTAACCTATGCTAATTCAAAATACACTCTTTAGAGGAGAAAGACTAAATACTACTCTGGGAAACTTTTTCCCACTAGGCCAGGTTAACTAATGAAATGCTAATTTATTCAAAGTAATGCCAAAAGGCAAACTACTAATTAGATAAATGTTCTGCTGTCACTATGGAGATTAGGAGATTTGCCCAAAAATTCCAATTATACTGCATAAGTATGGAAAAGGAACTGTGCTTTACTAATATCTTATGACTTCAGTGTACGAAAAGCATGATGAGAACAGGAAGTACTTCATGTACAAGATAAAAGCCAGTAGTACATTCTACCTATTTTCATCTCATCTCCATAGTTCCAGCTGAACACAGTACTCATTCAGGCTTTAGAGCACTGTACACTGTATCCACTAACAGGACTTAGGGCAGTGGCAGAAACTGCAGTATCTTCTATTTCCATTACTTAACACCAAGTCTTGCCAATTTTTTTTTTTTTCTTTTCTTGCATGTGTACACACAGAGATGGAAGGGAGCAAAACAACATTTTTAAAAGGAGCATAAGTATTAAGGCAATGAACTCCAACATCCTCCTT
Source organism: Caprimulgus europaeus (assembly GCA_907165065.1). The sequence goes on from OU015525.1 coordinate 70,792,349, forward strand.
ATATAGGATCACTTTCCTACTTTGCCTCCAAGCTTCACTTGCACATATTTTACTGGCAGAATAGAAAAAGAGAAGGCATCTTATGAATTATTTTTAATTAGTAAATTGCCTGCCTTTTTCAACACAAAGGATGGCTACTGTTCACTTATTAGTGCTTATTAGTAACAATTCAGGATGTTAGTCTCTTCCCTCTGCTCAATGTTAATTCAATGTTTATCTGTTACACACCACCTCTCCCATCTCTGGAGACGCTCACAAAAGGCCCTGCCTAGTTCATTCACAACATGCTCTTCCCATAATTCACATTAAAAGCCTTAGTAACACCACCTTCTCTTAGGACAATCAAAAGGCAGTATCCATAAAGACAATCTTTCAAAGAACATTTAACTGAGCTGTTTTCCACAATCATGAATGATACTGCTATGTAACTTCTTAGAAATCAATTCCATTTACTTCACCTTGTTCTTCACAATTCTGTTTAATTCCTCAGTATTCCTTACTGGTCTCAAAATTCAGATCTGCATTTTGTTGTTATTAAACCACACAGCTCATTTACACTATTGCCACAAGGTCAGATTCTCCAAGATCTTTTCATGAGCTTACAAACCCATTTGCTTGAAAAATTTCTCTTGCCAGTCCTTTCAAATAACTTATCATTTTTTGTATCACACTTTTCCTCTATTGCCTAGAAGACCTAAAAGGTTGGTACAAGCCTTTTAAATGCAACTCATCCTGTAGAGTTTACAGCAGTTTTCTGTACTTTCCTACAGTCACATTAAAAGAATACCACAGGCATCACGGAAACATCAACAGCGAGACACACCATCAAATGGGACAACCGTAATGCTACTTCTCCGAGTCAAACACAGGGTTACCCTATTTTCAGTCTTCTGCAAGATTTCAAGGTGTTTTTTTTTTTTATTTTAGCCTAAGCATCAAATGATAGCATAAGCCTCTGTAAAGCTATAACAAACTATGTATGCATTTTGATTACATTCTCATCTTCTCAGTTTCTTGAGAAAATATCCAGAGCATATTTTTTAATTCCTGTGGGTATTCCAAAATTTTCTTGTCTCTATAAATAGCAGATCTACCTCAGAGTTGTCTCTGACAGGAGCGAAAGAACAAAAGCTAAGGTACATACAAGTCATAAAAACAAGTGTTTTAGCCAGAATCACCAGCTGTGGATGGCCAGAGCTACCAGAGACCATCCTACCACTGGATTTACATGAAGGAAGCAAAAAGAATAAGACTGTCTTTATGCAAGTCTTCCTCACTAAAAATTCAACTGATGTGCTAATTATCATCTTCAGTTTCATACTGAAATCTCATTGAACTATTAAGATCTGTACTCTGTCATGACAAGATCAAGAAGCAGACATGCTTAGGTGCCAATTCAGTAATCTATAGCTGTCTAGTTTGGACAAGAGAAGAACATGGAAAAGGCATCCTAAGCAGCACTCACCTCACTAGCTCTTCGTTGATTTTCCATAAATGACCAGAAACAAATCAGTGAGAGAACCAGGTGTTTCTATAAGACAGCCTGAAATGCAAGTACAGCTACTAAATTAAACCAGTTTTTCTGTAATAAATGTTCCAAAACAGAAACCAAAACATGTCTCTCCTAAACGCCAAGAAGGTGTTACACCAAGTCAAGAGCCAGTGTCTGCAAAGATTGAGCCAAATGTCCTCATGGTTTTATCTTCCATTTAAATAAAGGCAGGTACTGTTCAAAAATTCAGTTCAGACAGTGACCAAGGGTCATATTCATAGGATGAAGGGCCCTACATTATGAGACAGGAGGATATGTTCATTTACCAGGGTTACTACAAATCGCCCAAACCACTTGACTTTGCAGCCACTAGCTGGAAATACAACTGAGACTCACCAGATTTCCAGCAATTCTATCTGGAACTACTGGACAGATTATTTTGCACATTTAGTTGTTTCCAAAACTACAGGGAAAGGGAATGAGTGAGAGGGGGAGAGATTAGAGTAATCCAGTATGAAGCTGCAGAAATAAAAATCCTTCTTCAATTCTAGCTTCTGGCACAGGCTTGGAAAATCCTTATCTTACTCCAATGTTCTAGCTCATCTTTCATTTAAGCATCACTAGGTGGTAATCGTTCTCATTAGTGTTGGCGTGCTCCTTATTCACCTACAGGATGCTTTACAGAGAAGCGTTGATGAAAAGCAAAGTTACTTTACACTCAGTTTTTCCTTTCTAAATCCAAAGCTTTGTTTTGCTTTACACGTCACAAGCCTGACACATTTGTGCACTCCAGCTACACAGTTTTTAAACACTGTCCCTTCTGGTTCAGCCGTTTCTACTGCAACTGCAATCCTGTTACCAAGGCCAACAAATGCCAGTTTTTGCTCTGCATTGCCATCTCCTCTCCTTCTCTACAAAAAACAGTTCTACTCAGGAAAAAGAAAGAAAACCAACCCAACAAAAAACCCCACAGCTCTGTCTGCTTGCCAACCTAAACATTCCATATCTCTAAGCTAAGGCACAAACTGATTTGTGCAAATAAATATTTACTACTATCCCATCCAAGGCCAAGTTTCAAACTGAGAATGACTATGCTATATTCAGAAGGTCTCATATTTTAACACTTCTGAAATTTTTTGAGTTACAGATGACCAAAGGCAAGTTTCCTGCACCAGCACACAGTTGGCCCTTTAAAGTATAGGACTGCCATCACTGTTAGTTCTCCCAGAGTACTGAAAAATGTGGATGGTCGAATTGCATCCCACAGACCGCAGCCAATCCACCAGAATATTTATCTGGCTTCAGAGCCACCACCGACTGCCCTCTCGCCAAAGGCCTCAGTCTCTCCCTTCTCATGTGGGTGGCTGCTACCAAGTCTATGTCATGGTCATGCATGTTCCAGTCATCATCATTTTGGGCAACGTAACGGAGAAACACCAAAGCATCTAGCCCAGGAGTGATGCCACATGACCCATCTCAGGTAAAAAGCTTGTCATTAATGAGAGGAAAAGAAAGCAAGTAATCTGTATGTAAACCAATGTTAGTGCCCAAAATTAATAGTGTACTCTAAAAACTGCTCTCACCTTCACGTATGAAAGTAACCCAATATACAGTCACTGTGTCTTTATCTAATAGTCCTTATGCTCCAAGCAGCGCCATTCCAATTGCTTAAAACAAGAGTATACTCCTACCCATGATCTTTTTCTTTTTAAATATAATGTTGTGACTCAAAGTACATTCTTAAAAATTCTTTAAAAATTGCAATAAAACAAATACTTTTATGAGATCAGAGTTTTAAAAGTAATGTCAGGCAGATGCTCTATGTAGAAGGCCATTTAAGGAGAAGGCAACTGTGCCACCTTCAGTCATCCATGCTCACAAAAGTTAGCAAGGTTTCTGAACTCGACTGAACTCAGTCTTCCAGACTCCTTTAGAGGCTGAAGTAAAAAAAACCAAACCAAAACAAAAAAGTTGCTTGCTAGACCTGTGACTTACATAGATTATAAGAATTAACTTAGCATGTACAACAGTATTGCCCAATTTTGCAGCTCTTCAGGAGCGATTAGCATAGCTTGTAGGAGTGGTTATTAATGTTAATAGACCCCTGGTTTATTTTTAGCAAAGTAATTGTCATGGGCAAACTACACAACAAACTTTCTACGCTTTGCAGAGCTCGGGTGCAGTTGCATCGACGGAGCCGTGCCTACACACAAACTATAGACCGAAGGTTTGCGCAATGGGGCGTAGGGCTGTCAGAGCACAATTCCTTTCAAAGGAACTGTTACTCTGATATGAGAACACTAGAATTTTGAATGTAGCCTGCACTCCTACTCTGAAACAGCATCTTTTATCTCTGGCCTGGTAGACGCCACAGAATACTCCTGGGGTCAGGTAATACAGTGCATGAAGTGAAACATTAATGCCACATCGGATCCTCAAGAGCCACTGGAACAATACACTGCCAATAAAAATATTCTGCTGAAATAACAGAGACACTGAAAACAAACACAGAAAGCTGTTATATTAATATTATGAGTTTGACTTAAGAAAAACAGAAGGAAGTTCAGAGTTCAAAATTCTGAAACCGCTATTTCAGGGGACTCTGAAATACACCACAGCAAAAACATAATGCCTAGATGCCTACCTGCTGCTATTGTCAGACAATTACGTCACTGACTCTCGGACCTTGTGCTTCATGATTCCCTTTAACACAGTGCTACACAAGGAGCAATTCAGAGTTTACTAGAGTATCTGTGTCCAAATATGACACTGTGGCTTCCAACAGCAGCCACAAAGGCATTGTTAGAAAGTATATGAGTGCTCAAAACATCAACAACCATGAAACAAGAAAGCTAAATAAATTCATCTAGAGATGGGGTTACTGCAATGTTTAATATAAACTTTTAAAAGCTAACTGAAAACATTAAAAATAATTTAATTCCTGCATAAAAGCTATGCAGGATTTCATACTGCATAGGGAACTAACACACATTTTTCTCCCCCATCTAATTTAATGATTTTAAGTTAAATTTGAAATGGCATGCAAATCAAACAGCCAACATTAGCACTTAGTAATTGTTTAGACCAAAAACTCCAGTTCTTTAACCCAAAAAACCCTACTGCCTCTTCTAGGTTTCTCACAGTAAACACAATGAAATTACAGTTTGAGAATAACCAAACCTCTGCATCCTGCCATTAACTTTTTTGGCACTTAGATTCTTCCATTCCCTTTCCATATCCATACTTAGCATTTCCTAAAAGAGCTAGCTCCTCTCACCTTTGTGGCTGAGTATATCTTCAGCTGAAGAAAAAGGAGCACAACCATAACAACAGGATTCTTTATTTGGAAATATATACAGCTTTTTGGCTGATGCACAGTGGATGCCTACAGCTAACATGCTCTCATTACCATTTGGCTAGAATTACCGTGAAATTATCCAAGGAAATGGAAATATTCTCTAAAAATGAGATAGGTCAAGAAAAGAGAGAGGAGGGAAAGGATTAGCTTCAACAAAGTTTATAATCTGAGGAATCTTTTGTTCGGAGTATGTGCAGAGGAAAAACACCAAGTTAAAAACTCAGAAATCATTCTTTTAAAGGTAAGTAGTAGTCCGGGAAAGCAAAAAATCACACCTAATTTGTGGCAAGCAATTCTGTCGGGCTTATTTGTACTTCTATTAAGCTAAAAACTACAAAGTACTTCATTGAAAAATATATTTTCAAGTGATGGGACAGAATGAACCTATGACTTGCAACCTGTTATTCTTAATTCGTGTCCCTGAGAACAAGTTTTCTATTAACATGCTCTGTTGACCTTGCTTGAACAGGTGAAAGACATAGCTTGTTCTAAGGATTCTGCCTTCGCTACTCTATCTGCACTTGGGACACCACAGGTTGCTTACTATCCTATCACAAATCTGAAGTGCTGGACTCCTACAGGACTGCCCGCACCATTTACAGAGGCACAGCAAGCACCCAGTAAGCAATAAATGCAATCCATCTTCAGCACTGGTGGTTTCATTAACATGGTGGCTAAGCACCTACTAGATAATATACCACAGAAAGTAAAACACCCATCCCCAACCTAACATGCAGATTGCATTTCCACCCATACGAGTACCTGCACCCTTTAAAACACAATGCAGCTGGAATGTCAGTCCTGAGATAAGCTGTATTTGAGAGAAGAGGTTATTTGCATCTATGATCTCTCCTCTACAAAAAAACCAACCCAAAACTAAGGAAAACAGAGGAAGTACAGACAAGATACTAGGCCATTGGGAAACCCAAAGCAGGGAGGTTTTTGGGGAAAACAAGACAGCTTCAGCAGGAGAAGAGCTGGTAGTAGTTCTGAAATGACCACAGTTCTGGCAAAACTCACAAATTTTTGAGGGCCAAAGCAGAGGAAATTTGGAGTTGATGAGAATCAAAGAGCCAGTAAAAGAAACAGAAAGCCCAGAGTAAGTTGTCTTTTGTTAGAATAAAAACTTGACTCAGAGGCTTCTGGGTGGTTATCTGAAAGCCTGGGGAAAAAAACCAAACGAACAAAACCACACACACACAAACCAAAACACTAGCACAAACCCACGGGTTAAGATACAGAAAAATACACTAAACACATTCACACCAATGTTTGTGTTAAATACAAGAGAAAATACAGCATGGCAGGATTACCAAAGACAACATCATACACTTGTCAACAGAATAATTTTTCAGACACGGCCTGAATCCTGGAGGTTTAAATGAACGATTTTGTCTACTAACAATATTCTAAGGGTTACGGTCATCAACTCTTCCTAATACTTCAACTGCCTCTTAAAGGCTTTGTGGTTTCAAAACCAAACATCAGTTGGGAAGTCATTAAAAAAGCATGATTAAAAAGTTTAAGAGAATGAAACTCAATACAAGAACACTGAAAAAATGATGAAAATATATTTACCCTGCAGACTCTCTTCTTAACTACTACTTCCAGATTTTATAAAAGCACATGAGGGATCTAAAGTCATATTTTCTACCCTTGAGCAGAATTTATTTGGCACTTATGATTTATGATTTTTTTTAAAATCATTTATTTCATCCTTGTTTGATTAGCTGCCAAGCAGTTTCAACCCCCAGCTTTAAAACAGTTGTCTGGACTAGAATAGGCAAACAAAAGAGAACCTCTGCATTCATTAGGATCACATCTGAACAATACTGAAACAGAAAACCACATTCTCTAATTCAGTTACAAATAAAATATAAGTTTGTAAGGAAAGAATGAATGCAGCATTACTGGCCATACCTCAACAGTATTCATTCCTTGCTTATACTCTGATCACCCTTTTTCAAAGGGCATAGAGAGAAAATAACTAGAAACAAATGGCTTTAGTAATAAACTCCTGATGTATTTTCCTTGGCAGTGGACAGTCTCTAAATGGTATCATCAAGAACTAGGTGATACCATAAGAGAACAAAAAGGACTGAGATAGTCTGGGAAAAAGCAAGAGAGCACTGTGGTAACTCAAGAACACCTAGAAAAAAAGTCAAATATGCTCTTAGCCTTTTTCAGAACAAAGGAATAAATAAGTGAAAGAAATACAAACCTGTTTAAAAGTGAGCCTTAAACACAGTACATAATGGGTCAATAAAGCTCGTAATTAGAGTTCAAAGCTTAGAGATCAAATGCCATTAAATACTTCCAGGAATAGGAAGGCTAATTTCTTGTAATGAAGAGTATATAAAACATGTATGTTTCAAGACATCAGCCATCCAACATCTATTATTTAAACTAGTCCATTAGGGTGGTACTCAAGTATCTCTTCTAAACCATCTGGTGTTACCACAGATCGCTGATATAGTTATCACTTTCTTCTTTATGTTTATAAATATCTAAAGGATGGGTGTCAAGAGGATGGGGCCAGACTCTTTTCAGTGGTGTCCAGTGATAGGACAAGGGGAGGAAAAACATTTTTACAGTGAGAGTAACAGAGCACTGGAACAGGCTGCCCAGAGAGGTTGTGGAGTCTCCTTCTCTGGAGACATTCAAGACCCGCCTGGATGTGATCTTGTGCAATCTGCTCTAGGTGAACCTGCTTTGGCAGGGGGGTTGGACTAGATGATTTCCAGAGGTCCCTTACAACCCCTACCATTCTGTGATTCTGTGCACAGAACCACAACCTACTCATACCTTGCTCCCAACATTTTTAAAATTAAAACATAAATAGTGGTTTTGATAGTTACCATGAGTCAAATCTACCGACACTGAACATGGTTTTCTGCAGTACTTGATTAATTAAACTTACAGATATCTAGCTTCCTGATTCCAAATGGATTTGCCTGCAGAAAAGATGCTGAGAATGTTCACAGATACCTATAAGACTAGACATCCATGGCACATTTATGTATTAAATGCCATCATCAGCCAAGCTGGCACTTGCCAACTTCAAAGCCAATAGCCACATGTATCATCTCTCGTCCTCTGTCCAGCAGTTGCAACAAGTTTCTTGTGGCTGCTTTTAACACAGATCACTTTGACAATCTACCTCATGACAAATGTTTGGGTTTCCTTGCAACGCAGCTGGACATCAAGCTGTAAAAACAGCCCAGGAGCAGCTGTCTGCAAGTGTCTGATGCTGACTTGCCACCAAAGCCAGTGTATTATGGAAGAACAAACCCTTAAGATATCCAAGAATTAGCGATGAAAGGGAAGAAACTTTGGACATCTTCTGAAGACTAAGTTGTCAAAATTATTTGAGAGATTCCTAAGTGAATTGTGGGCATCTGGCCCTTAGGAGTATGCTCTAAGAAGCTAGCCTAGACTGCACACAGCTCTGTTCCCAAATTTATTGGTGTAACATTCTGTAGCATAGATAAGCCTCGATAACCATTTGGTTGAATTCAAGTGGTCCTTACAACTGCCTGCAGCAAAATAATTTGGAATATCCTATCATGTACACGTACGTCCTGAAGCTCTATGGACTAGCTGGTTAGCTATTTCCCAGAAGCAGGAACACTATACTCTTACACCTCACAAAACTAGGGACTTCCCAACTCTATGATGAAAGACTGTTCTTCGGGGGGAAAAAAAGACAACAACAAAACAACAAACAAAAACCACCACCCAAAAACAAACAAACAAAATGTGATAAACATGCTGATTTATGTTTTTAAGTTGAATGACAATGTGGATGTGGTTTATGAAGGGAATGCGGTTGTATGTAGAGAAGACACCTTTAATACTACAAGTTGGAAAGAGTTTGAAGGTTTTTCACATAGAGAAATGTGCCAGATACTTGCAGTTTGGAACAAAGCTATGAGTAAATTTAAAGCAGTGGGAAGAGTCACACCTCCCACAACAGAAGCACCCCTAAGGTGGTTAACTCACAGTCAAACAGCAAGCTTTTGGCACATTCAGAAAGAGCAAATGTTCTCCTAAGCCTTAGATGAAGGCATTCCTCACAAACTCATCCCCTCTCCAAACACGGCCTTTTGGTAATTGCTGCATTCTCAAAACTCCGGAAACAAAAGCGTATGTGCTCTCTCCTGACACAAGAATTAATGATATATTACCTTATGCTAGAAAAAGCTTTGTGTTAACTAATAACAATGAATAAAATAGGTTTTCCTTCCACAAAGTACCTTTAATTTCATCAGAATGTATCTGGTTCAAATAAAATGTAAAAATTCCCCTCTACGAAAAAAACAGTATGCAATTTGAGCAACTAGTAGACAGGGGAATGACAGGTATGACTCCCACTTTCCATATTCCCTCTATACTCTTGATACTCCCCCTTCATGATACTCTCTCTTCACTGACTTTAAAAAAAACAGTAGCATAGCCCTAAAACACAGAAACAAGTAAACAACACATTCAAGAAGAAAAAGAATAGGCATTACTCTTTCTCCAGGATTGATTTTACCATGAATTACAGCAAGACCTAATTTATTTTCAGTATGAGCTTAACCACAATTATACCACAAAAACATAGCTGAGCTTTACCTCGGAGCAATAGCTGTTCATCCTTCCAGTTTCGTTTGCTATGGGCAAATGTCTCACATAGCTTACACACCCCAGCAAGAGCTAGCTACAATCAAAAACTCTGAAATACGAAGCACAAAGCTCTGTTTTATTCATGGTGCTTTTGTTTGCCAATTAATCTGCAAGTAATTCTTACAGTGGGAAGAGTAGCTTGGCTTGGTTAAGCTTCCGTCTTGTACTACACAGTAAAAGGATGGAGGCAAAACCCTCATGTAAAAAAAAAAAAAAAAAAGCATAAATACAATTGCAGTTTGCAAAGCATTGAGGTCTTTGGTGTCATTCTAACCTCACAGCATATACACAACTGTAACTTGATCAGCTCCATAGGGATGATGTCATCTTTTGCAACAGCATGGCAGTGAAATAAGAAACAAGTCCCTTCAATATGCAAGAAGGCTCAAACCTTTTGTTTGGTTTTCAGAGCTCAAACCCTCCCCTCTTGATAAACTAGTACTGGGGACACATTCAAAAAGCAGTCTGTGGAAGAAGAAAGAGTTTAGAAATTCTCTGCAGGCACTTTGCTGTTGTAGTTGGTTGGTGTGTGGCCATGGCAACGCCAGGTACCCCGGGGCACCTTTGTGGCCATGGAGACCAACGCTTCTCCAGCCTCCGGTCCCTCTGGCTGAACTTTCACTTCCTGGAGCAAAAAACTCCCAAAATTAAAACACTAAAGGCAAGAGGCAACATTGAAGCCTATCCTGGCAGTGGTCCAAAGGAAAAAAACCCAAACAAAACACAAGCCAACAACAAAGATCCACAGATTCCAAAACTGCTGACAACCTAAGAAGCAGGAAGTTTCTGATGATCCAAAAGCCATTGTGAAGCCCAATTAAAAAGAAAACAACAGCTATGGCTGTTCAGCTTGGTCAGGCAAGGAATAGCTGACTCAATTGTCCTAAACCAGGAGAGGAATGCTCCTTTTTGTCATGCATGAAGAAGGTTCAAAGTAAGAAATTAAAAATACACTTTCCCCCCCCTCACGAAAAAAAGGAAAACAAAAAAATCAGAAAACATTTTATTTAAGCATTACTTCAGTGCAAAGAGCAACTATGTGTACAAGAACACATTCCTAATCTTTCTTCCTTTTTTGAGAAGGATACTTTCATTTCTAGAGCAGTGGTATTTCAGAATAGGTTTTTGGTGTATTTTTTTCCTGACCCATTTCATTGCTCTTCACTGGTAGAGCAAACATCCTGCTTGAAACAGTTTTCAGGTTATTTGGGTTTAGACAGGGAAATAAGGCCCAGATGTTTCACTGAGAAGGTTTTCCACCAGGAAATTCATGGCCCTTCCAGATGTCTCAGATATCCAATAGCCCAAACTTATTCTTCCTACACGATCGTCATGAATATTTTCTTTTCAACAAGTTGCTTATGGGATTGTTAGAAATGTGTCCATGGGTTATGGTTGCAGACTGCATCAGATGGATTTAGGATCATTTAACAGAGTGAGCAGCAATTGAGTATTCCTGGTCCTTGCACCTTACAAGTATTTTGCATATTCTCTATCCTTGCTTGGCACAGCAAGGCAAGTAAAATTTGACAGAATTAATATAACTTTTAAAATGCACATCTCTACTTGCAACTACATGAAGTAGGTCAAAATGAGGGCTGTTTCCATTTCTGTAAGCCTTGTAAATTACTATTTTGAGTAGACAGCTTGGCTCTAGCTTTAATGATGTGAAAACCTATAGAATATCTTTTAAGTAATAACAAGCATAACCCCTGATGGTAAAGATTTTTCAGTAGCCAGTATGTCACATCTCTCTGCTTTTCCTCATCAGTAGAGGTAACTTTCCAATGTCTTGTTGGCAATAACTGATGCCTCTTTCAGCATCAGTTGACCCAGCACAGGGAAAACTATCTTTGCGAACATTGTCTCTGTACCAGGGTTATCAGACATCTTCTCTCTCAAATTGTTTAGCGAGTTAACGTGATCTAGTTAAGCTATCAGCAAGTGTTCCTGAGATTCAGGCCTGAGAGCTCCTACTTCTATTTCAGACCTGAGGAAAGGCTCATTTACTCGTCTAAGAAAAGAACACTACTTCTCTTTGCAGCTTTGCCTTTTGCTTATTTTAGATTTTTTTTTTTCTCAGAGTAGCACAAGAATTCTAAGCAAGCAACACTGGAAAGAAAAACTCACATCACATGCTTTTTCTTAAATAGGAAATACGTCAGCTGCTATCTTGGTCATTAAACAAGAGTGGGTTTGCAGGTTTATCTAACATACTCTTGTCCAATTATTCTGGTCGCAACATCTCCTACTACTCATAGATATACAACCACAAATTCCCAAAGAAGCTACAGGGATTCCACATGGCCACCTGTAGGGACAGACAGATTCTGCACACATAGATTTCTTAGATTGCCAAAAAACTGTGAAGTACCAAGCAGGAAAAGATGAAGGCCCTGACTTGTAGGGAGAAAACAAAAAAGTGAGTGTTGTCCTTCACAGGAACGAGAGCCAGATCTCATCACAATCACAGCTATACACTGGCTTATTCTCACCATAAGCCAAGTACTTCCAAAAATTTGCACACACCGTTGTCTTCAATACCTCCTGCATCTCAGAGCAAAGCAGAAAGCTCTGGCAGTCCAGCTTACAAGAATTTGCTTAAAGTATGTAAATTTATTTAGGTCTGAATGCAGTTTATTCTTGTCTCAATTAGCTTTTTTTCCCCAAACATATTCAGAGAAGGTAATCTTTAACAGAATTGTATGGTTTGTTTTTTTGGGGGGGGGGTTGTTTTGTTGTTGTTGTTGCTGTTGTTTTGGTTTGGGTTTTTTTTAAATAGACTAATTGTAAGAAGTCATATCTTGAGCTGCACTAGCAAAATATTTAAACATCTTTATTTTGTTTATTGGGACATGAAACACTTTTAGTACAACAATGAGATCTATGGTATTTCTCTTTTACTCTCCTCTTATCCAGTTAGACATGTTTATGATATGAAATTGCACCATGTTTATAAATAAGAAATTGCACTGATGACTAACTGCAGACCCTATGCACCAATAAAAAAGTTAATTCAGTTCATTTGTCCTGACTGCCCTTCCAGAACCATATGAAAACATTGATTACTAGTGAATAAATATAGTCCTTTTTTAGAAACAACTCATTAAATAATAGGGGTAGGGGATTGTAAACAGCCTACGGTATAGATCTGCAGTCAATTTCCACTATACCTTGCAATTGTTATATAAGTGGTAACCTTGTCCTTACTCTGGAGGGCAACCATGACACAAGTCCAGCATTGCATGCAAAAGCCAGCCATGCTGCAAGTATGTGACAGAAATCCTGTGAGCAAAGCTTTGCTATTTAAGCTTGTGTAGGATCTCTCAACCCCAGCATTGGGTTCCCCCCATTAGCTTTGGCAATGCTGGTTTTCCTGTCTGGAGTAGACCAGGGGAGCAAAAATCCTCCTACAGACAGTGTTTGCAATCTATGCTACCACAGGCACTGGATCCTAAATTTCAGGACCTTGTCTGGTCTCCTCCTGCCTTCCTCCTCCTACCCCTTCGCTACACTCAGAATCACAGCATTGTCTAGATTGGAAAAGACTTTTAAGATCATTGAGTCAAATCATTAACCCAACACTGACAAGTCCCTGACTTAAACCATGTCTCTAAGCACTATGTCTACACAGCTCTTAAAATACCTCCAGGGATGGAGACTTCACCGCTGCCCTGGGCAACTTGTTCCAACGCCCGAGAACTCTTTCAGTAAATAAACTCTTCCTAATAGCCAATCTAAACTTCCCTCGGTGCAACTTGAAGCCTGCTCCTCTTACCCTAAAGATTCAACCTAGAAAGATGGCCTGTGACCACAGGCCCCCAAAATGCCAGAAAAGCAGAAGTTAGTGGGGCTTGGCACAAGTGGTCCCTGTCTCAAGAGCAACTTTCACATCTCCAGTCTCACTACAAGTTGCCTGGGCAGAAGCTGGAGCAGTAACTACCTCAACCTCTGTTGGGCAATGATCAAACTGTGAGTGAGAAGAGGTGCGAGTTTGTAAAGGCATAGCTGGCCACTCCTCCAGAGAGCTGGTGGCAAAAGGAAGCAGACAGCCCACATGACAAGGGTGTAAGGCCACATCAAGATAAATAACACCTATATTTTTGTTTGGGTAGTTTTTCATTCATTTGAAATTTAGCAGACTCACTTCATTAGTTTGAGTTTTGGTTTAAACATCTCATGTGGTCCCCAGCAACCTCCTGTCAATTCTCACAGGAGAGGCGGTCACAGGCCAGCCTGTACCACAACCAGGGAGACCTCAGGCTCCTCTGGAGAACTAAAGCATCAGTGGATTAAAGATTTCAGCTGTTGGGCACATGCAGTAACTTTTTTACCCTGACAGTACTGAGATGGCCTAGATTTTAAAGATATTTGTCCACCTTAATAACCCTGTGAGGTGTGGGGGGAGCAGGGTTCCCTGCTAAACCAAAGGCAACTGTCCAAGCGAGGGCGACAGAAACAGCTCTCAGTCAGCTGGTTTGGTGAGACACTGAACCAGAAAACTGAACCCATAAAACAACAGCAAAGCTTACATAGCTTTAGGGCACAGAGGGTCACATTGCAGAAGGGCACATAACAGCACCTCAGCATACAAATGGAAACCTAACACGTCAGGGGCTGACCCAGGCACCCCTACTTCCTTCCCACTAAAACCTCGGCTGGAATTCAGCATCAGGTGACACAAGTCACACTTGAGAACAGTGGTACATTTAGCACAACATATTCAAGAGATTCTTTTCCCCAGTCATAGACCTTTTTGGTACACTACGATCATCTTCCAACGAGCGGAATCAAGTCATGCAGTAATTTCTACTCCTGAGGGTCAACCCTGATTGCTAAACAACAGTGTCACGATAACAAGTTGACCCTCCTTTGCCTGGAAAAGACAGTGGTTGCTGAAACCTCAACAGGATGCTAAGAGAAAGGAACCTATATTCATTACTGTCTATGGTTAAACTTGTGCTGAGAGTACTTTAGGTTTACAAACCACTCTGCTGAGTTATCCTTAAACATGTCAAGCTTCACCTCGCTCTATAATCTTTGATAACATTTCATTTCCTTGCAAACCTAAAACAATATGAAAAATTGCATCCAATTCTGTGCAAAGCCTATAGCAGCTGCTGGCTGACTGTTACACAAGCCTAAATGAACGCTTGTGACAAAATAGCCATTCCAGCACCAAGTAGGGCGTGGGGTTTTTTCCAGGAAGGAGGAAAAGCAGAGATACCAAGTTCAACAGACAAGTAAAAGCTATGGGCTGTTTAGCCTTCTATTACAAAGACTGAGTAACTTCCCAGCATGATCAAAGCTCACCAATTAAGGTGTAATAGACAGCAGAAGTACATAATCACAAGAAAAAGAAGGATAAAGTATCCATATCAGCTATGCTCAAAAGGCACTAAAGGTCTGTTCAGTAATTAAATAATATCTACAATATGTTTGAAAGTATCACCTTGGTTTTGGATAATGAAACAATTACTGTAATTTACACAAAGATAGTGTTACCACAGAAACCCACTGCTTAAGTCATTGCTTCACTATAAACAGCTCTCCCTTCAAGAGTCGGGCTGAGATGCACATTAAAACCATACTCATGTCCCACTGGTCCACTTTGCCCACATCGGATGACTCAAGCTTCCAAGAAAAATGCCTCCTCTGACCCATATCTAGAAAGCCTCAGTGGTGATAGCCAGTAGAAAAATGGCTTTCAAGTATCAGTTATCCATCACCATCCTATGGACACAGGAAAACACCAAAATTACTTACGTGAGGTCTGGTCGGGAGTCAAAGCACTAGCTAGCAGTGTGTCATCAAGAGCATGGAGAAAATATCCTCACCTCTAACAACCAATCCATCACAATCTGGTAAGACTAAAATTAACTAAAATATATTTGCATTAAGAGCACCTTATACATCAAGAGTCTCACACTACATATGCCAACACAGTGTATTCCTTCAAAAACAAATATTTTTGCAAGCATACCTCTTCTCATCATTAATTTTCTACAGTCTCTCCCAAAAACTGAGGACAGCTCAAAAAATCTTGTTCCCAAATCAAATATTAACGTGATATTTTTATTTACGTTCCCATTTATATGTTCCTCCTTTACTTTCTTCCAATTTCAATTAAATTGCTGTAGCAAAAATGTATACTGTTTTTTAAACTGATTCCTACTTATTAGTACCATTCCAAATATCACTAGCATTCTATTAGGAAACACAACAGTTAAAAGGCTCCTAAGCCCATTTAAATAAAATGCATCCCAAAGGGCAGTCTCATTAACACCTTCCTTGTGTGAACTATCTAATTCAACACGCCCAAACTAGGGTGATCGAAGCCTGTGCCATATTGTCAAACATCATCACTGTCCTGTACATTTGATTTCTATTTTTAATACAAATGTGGAATGGTCCACTCACATTTAGCAGTGACAGCCCTCTCCCAAGAGGTGAGAAATGGAGATAAAGGTCCCTTCAGACAAAGGAGCTTCCAAATCAACTGCTTAAGCAGGTATTGACATAATTATCATGACAAAATCTGTAAAATCTTTCATCCCAAAAACTTTTCCAACAAATACTCAACTAACTACTTTCAAGTATGGGAGGTTTTCACTTGAGAAAAAGTAGTCCATCTAGATACAGTTTTATTGCACTAACTGGGGATTTTTACTACATTGAACCAATATATTAAAACTGTAACTTAAAGATGTTTCATGTAAGATACATTAAAAAGACGCTATTTCCCTCACAGCAAATTTAGACTTTTGCTGCTATGACACTGATGAGGCTGAGACATAAGTATTTTTCCTCCAAACCAATAAAATAGCTGGATATCAATTCATTTGTGAAATAAGTTGTGAAAGTTTTCTCAGGGGCTGGCGCAGGTGCAATACTTATTTCAGGAAGCTGGAAAGATTTAATATTTTTTGTTCCAAGCAACAGACACACTTCTTTAACGTCATTTTCACTTACAGAAGCTTGAAGAATTTAAAGACAGCAAAATAATTCCCTTGTCCCCAAATCATAAAATAACAGAGTAAGTACAAACCTATTTTCTCCTGGACAAGAACAAAGCAAGGCACTCATCAGCTTAGTACTTTTAGTTCTGTTTTGTATGGCTCTAGGAGACTATGCTAAGGGAAGAACACAACACCCAAAGGAGAACTGCATAAACAAAATGTTAACTCTAAAATTTGCCAGCAGCAACACTGGTATTTTAACTTCGTGCCAATTTTGCCATTAGGAGACATTCCGCTGAAGAGCTTCTCCTGGAATCCCAAGCTCCACTCTCCTACGCCCACCCACCTGCTCCTGCACCCAAAGAACCAGCAGCCTACACTCCAAAACCTCTTGTGTTTCTGGGAAGAAGGAATGGCTATTGTCCAACAGCTAATACAGGAAAGAGAATATTTATTTTGCATTCCCCATTCTGCCACAAATGTTCGTGTGTGTCCAAGGGCAAGGTAGGCTTTGTTTTTATTACAATGGGTTTGTTTGTTTGTTTTCTTTTTGCACTAATATAATAGCTCTACCAGTTCTATCCATCTGCAAATAAGGGCTTCAAAGCTTTAATTCCTCAACTTCAAACAGAAGCTCTTCAGTGTCCTCAAAAAATTACAGGTCTTATGCTACACAGTGCAAGCATCTCTGCAACTAACAGTACATTTCTCCCAAGTGTAACTAAAAAATACGGGCATGAGTACATAAGGCTTTCAATATTAGGTTGTAATAGAGAGCTTAAATGTAATTTCATTACTAGCTTATCTTTTTGCTAGCTTTGCAGGTTAACAGCAGCACCCTCTTCATGGACTGCCTGCCAGAAATAGCTTCTGAGAATCAAGAAATTACAATATGACTATTTCCAAGTTTTAAAATAAGCACTTTTCTTGAAAAACTGCAGCCTCTCTCCAGGATTGTTTTCTTCCACTGTTACCTACCATGGAAAAAAGAGCAGGCCCTGGTTACTTGAGACATTTGTCCCATGCACAAAATACCCATCACCATGGTTTCATCCATCAAGAGTAACAAAGTAGTTATCATCAATGGCCAAAACCTGTCTCCTTGACGAGACTGACACAGCGACATGCAAACCACCATCACCCATACACTGAGCTTGTGCCTGCTGCAGCACTGAAACACAGCAAGGGGAAGAGTAGGAAGGATGAGAGATGGCACAAACACTGCTCTGCTACACAGGCCTTTGTGATTGCTCACACACCTCCATGTGTTTGTATAAACATTCTGTGCCTGGGGATTTGCACTTGTCTCTGTCTCTGTAACAAAAACTAACTAAACACAGTAATTAGCTTCAGTAGCATCTGATTAAGTAGATAGGTTTTTCCATTTCCATTAGTAGCTCATAAAGACAGACACTAATACGAGCACCACTCAGGTCATTGCTCAGTGGTGACAGCTTTACAGTCAAGCCAAAATAGGTGCCACTGGAACAGCAAATATGAGAGTCAAATTCCCTGGTAGGTCAGGCACAAGGTTATACAAGTATGCTGTCTGTTACAGGCTATGGCAAGAATGCCAAATCACTCATATACTTCCCCAAGCAGCTAATCACAATTTCTCACAACAAATCCTATCAATATTTAACAGAGATCTGAAAATAAACAGGGGGTTCAGTTTGCTAGAACAGATTCTCCTGCAAAACATCTTCACATAACACCTACTCACAAAGTTACAATTGACAAAGTACAGTCTACAAGAGATACTAGATTTTGCTAACAACCTGCTTATGATTGTATTCCTGTTTCTGGGCCAGGACAACTTTATAGACCTTCCCTCTTTCTTTCTTCTCATGTACAGTCAGCCCAACTCCAGCAGCCTTTCATTCTTAGGAATCCGTCTTCAGAAATAACTAACCATAGAAATTATTAGTAGCAACACGTAAATACAGCATGAGATCAGTCACTTTTATTTTAAATTGTCAAACAACCAGCCAGTTAAAAAGTAACATGCAGGCATGACTTCAACTTCAATATTAACCTCCCATGACTCAGCTACAGAACACGCTTCAGTCTTAACTCAAATTATTTAGAAGAAATGCACAAATAACCAACACGAGAAAACAAAGGTAGATACAACATTGCTTTGATTGCATCTACATATATACACAATTGTCCAAGAAAATAACCTTTCCACAGTAGTTGTTTGTAGTTTATTTTCCCTTCCCCAATTTTAACAACTAAACACAGAGACTGAGTATTTGGCAGCCTGCATCCTATGATGGTTCCTTCAAAAGGACTCACTGAGGAAAAAGTGGGTTTTTTTAATTTGAATATTTCTTCAAACTATATTTTATGAGTCGGTGCTTAATTACCTCAGAGATTTAGATTATTGGTTTTATTTCAAGAAATCTAATTTGGTGGATGAAGAACACGAGAGCATAATTCTAATCAATCTCTCTTAAAACTTCTTAAAATAACACTAGCTGATGACTACTCAAGAGATAGTGCGCTCCATTGTCAGCTGCATATATCTTTCTGAAATATTTGCTGGAGTTCCACTGACAAACCATAACAACATAAAAGAAGTAAATATAGCTCAACTTACACTTCAATGAAAAAATATTTCTAATCTCCTTTTTGTCACTCAAATCACACCTAGCCGTAATGATTTCCAAATGCTATGGTCCATTACCAGTGGCTTTCCCACAGAAGCAACATCAATCTAAAGAATGGCTTCAAGGCAAGAACATTCTTTCAGCAGCCTACCAGAGCTATCAATGAATTTAATGCAGTGGGCACTTATCTGAGGTGTAACCATACTAACCAGCTTCATCAGGTTCAGAAAATACCTTATTCAACTATGAAATCCTGAAGGTTGCTGGACAGAATTCTGCCTATTGCCTTTGTCAACTTTTAATTATGTCATGTTACCAACAAATGGCCAAAACAGAGTGGAAACTGATAGCACACAGCATGTCTGAGTAAAGCCTATTTTTAGTCTGCAATTCAATCAGCACACTTACAATGGCTAGGATTAAAGCCCAAGACAGCCACATCGCTGTATATAGGCCAATGCAATTACATGTTGAAACACGTTGAGAACATGATTGTGAACTGGAGTCAATGTTGGGAGGAGCAGCATTAGACAGACAGTTGCTAGGGGATGTTGGTATTGGCAGAGTGCACACTTGCATCTTGCCCTTCTTGACTAATAGTCCACAAAGGAAAACATTAAAATAAACGACAGTTTTACCCCAAATCCTTTCAATAACATTTAGCACTCATGAAAGACAGACAACATTTTGGCAACCTTGAAAATCAATATCCTTTTACCTCCATTGGCAGCTGTTCAGATGACTCAGCTTTGTGAATGCTAATGCAGCCCACTTCAATCCTGCCCTGAAAACACCGCCAATGAGGAGACAACTCAGTCCTCACCTTGCGTGCTTCCGAACTGTGCTGAGGCAGCAGATACAAACAGCATCTGAAGGATGCTTTCAAATACCTGTCTTTCATAGCACTGCATAAAAAATATTTTTAAATTTCTTTTTTTCAAGCTAGAAAGTTTTTATACATTTAAATGTTAACTCTTAATTAAAAATGTTAAACTCTTGCTGTCTTCTTAATCTTCAGAAGTCACATTTTCAGGCTTTTCCCCTACCAACTACACAGCTTTTATTTATTAAAGAAAAAAAAGAGAAAAATCAAAGCTTGCTGTGTAACAGACAGCTTCAGATTTAGGACCTACAGGAATTAATGTTTTGAGACTAACAAAAACCAAAATGACACCACAATGTGATCACTTACCCTCTAGGATACATCAAAATGATCTATCAAACAGTAATGACTTCCATACACTAAAACTGCAGCTGAACACTAATCAATTATGTGAAGAAGAGTAAGGATATGTTTCTTTACCAGCTTCCCAGGACTTTTAATCTCTCTTTTTTTTTTTTTTTTTCTAATACAGCTTCTCAAAACTACCTTAACCAGTGATCTCTTCCTCTTCACCATCTTTGTACAGATCAACATTGGAAGATTGTTTCCTTCTAAAACAGACCCCTTAACAAGAGAAAGACTACAGGGAACAAGTACATGTTTCTGAAGACTTTCAAGTGCAGCACACATAAATTAAGGCACATCTAATTAGCAAAGAAAGAATATCTACATCTTGAGATAATTATTTCCAGATTTCACTCTTACTGCAGGGTATAGTTTCTCCAAAGGGGACTTTTTTTGAGTGCTGATCACTTCCCTTCAGCAAATGAAATAAAAGCACCAGGAAAACTGAACTATAAGAAACTGAATAAGTAAAGTTCAGAAATGCAAAGATCTGGGCATACCCTGGGCTTATCAGGAGTTCACATTCATAACTCTGGTGGTTTTTTTCCTCCACATTTCAAACAGGAAACCTAAAAGCATAATTCAGTAGCATCTGAACTGAGAAATAAAGTCTAAAGTGTCAGGAACTACACTCCTCTACCATTTGAAAGATCAAGATTTTCTTCCACCACTTCCCCCACAACATTCAACTTCATCAGAAAAACAGCTCATCTTCCTTCTTAAGCCAAAATTCAAACTACAAGAAGCTTCTTAACTACAGTAACACACACATAAGGTAGAATAACATTCAGTAAAATCATCATGCAGTAGCTGAAACAATCCTGAAGATAAATTAACTTTTTAATTAGGCTAAGAAAGCAACAACTGAACTCAGCATTGAAACAAGAAAAAGTTACCATCTAAAAAGCAATTACAACAATTTTAAATGCACTGCTTTCAATAATTCAAGCTCATTTCTGCTCAAAAATGTCAACAGAATAGAATATTTCAGTTGGAAGGGATCTACAATGATCATCTAGTCCAACTGCCTGATCACTTCAGGACTAAGCAAAAGTTAAAGCATGTTATTAAGGGCATTGTCCAAATGCCTCTCAAACACTGACAGGCTTGGGACATCAACCACCTCTCTAGGAAGCCTGTTTCAGTGTTTGACCATGCTCTCGGTAAAGAAATGCTTCCCAACGTCCAGTCCGAACCTTCCCGGCGCAGTTCTGAGCCATTCCCGTGTGTCCCATCACTGGATCGCAGGGAGGAGAGATCAGCACCTCCCTCCTCACTTTCCTGATATGGAAAGAGGACATCAACAAGCAAATATAATGAAGAATATTACAACAGAAATAGAAGGGTGCATAAGACAGGAAGGGAATGGTTGGGTCACAGGCAAGCAAAAGAGTGGATACTAAATTCAGAAGAGCTGCACTTCCTTCTGCCTTGTACAGCCACCAAACAAAAACATCTCACGCATTGTAATCAAACCAGAACAAAAAATTCACACAGAAATGCGAGCCTTTCAACTGTGACAGCAATGATCATTGCAATACATTAATCACTTAGAACACTAACACAAGTTAAATCAGTCACATCTGTCTGAAACAAAATACTGTGTTTTAATTATACTCTGCTTTTCTGTTTCTGAATAAAGCCTGCATGCTGTACTCATGGTTGCTGGAGAGTTATGTGCCTTCTGTATTTGTAAGAGGAGCTTGACTTCAATGGCTGGCAAGATACAGAGTACTTGAAAGAAAAGATGATTAAAACAAGGAAGAAACGTGTAGAGACGGAAAAGCACTAATAGTGTAATTTGCCCTAGCAGTACTTTTTCTTCCTCAAGCACAGTTTTTCAAAAAATGCACATTTTCAAATCACATTACAGTCTCCTATAAAGACACCCAAAGGAAGGAGTTAGACAAGATCTGCCTCACAAGGGAAACTTTTGAAATTCAGAAGATACCAGCTTTAGGACTAACACACTTTTATAATCAAACATGGGTGAGCCTGCAACTCATCTCCTCTCCTTAGCACTCACTGCTATCAGGCTTCGCAGTCCTTGCAGCCTTTTGCAAGTGACCAAGTTTAAAAAACAAAAAACACATCAGAACACAAATAAAATCCCACTAATTCACTTACTTTTGATAGGCAATGGTCAGCCACAGAGGTCCTCACTGCCTGTGAGACAGAGCAGAGCAGCAGAGGGGAACCTCACAGTTTCAGGACTCTTCCCATTCTTCCCAGAGTCACAGGAAATAGCAAAATTTTCTCTCTCCTCCTTGTTGCTTATTGACTCTAATTGCTCAAGCCTGCAGGATCCTGACACCTCTCAGGTGCAAAGAATAAAGCTCAACAAGTATCCTTAATTCTCTGCCTGGCAAACCTGGGAGGGTCTCCCCCACCAGAGACACCAAGACCTCCCATAAAGAGGGCAGAGGCCTCTAGATTTTTTGCAAGCTAACTCCCTAACAATGCTAAAGATCAAGAGGAAAAAAAAAAATCCCCTTTATGCATGGAGCCAAAGGTCACACTCCAGGGACAGCTGCTGCAGTATGGTAATAAACAGAGGGTAGATATATAGCTCTTTCAATATCTCCACTTCCCATAAAATGCCAAGTGTTTCCGAGTACTATAAGTCTATTTATGTCTATCCCACAGCTAGAATGGAGTCATTACTGGTGCTTTGGAGAAAATTCAGAACTTCTGTTCCACCCTGACAAAAACCAGGCACAAGTCCCCATTCAGCATTTCACTAGCACAGATGAGATTCCTGTTGGTGTCCTGATTGCACGCTCTGCTATTACACTCTTTCCTTGCAAACCTTACTGAAAAATGGCCTTGTAGCAATGAAGTAAGAAAACAGACAGGATGTGCTTTTTCAGATAGCCTTACCTGGTATATGACTCTTGGATAAGCAACCTAGCTGGCACACCTACGAGAGCTGCAGCTGTCTCCTTTGCCAGCCCCCAAATCATGCTGGGTGGTTTGCAACCAACAAGCTAAGCAGCCCCAGCAGAGAGAGGCCAGGGACTTCATCTTCTCCTTGTTCATAACAGAGCCATCAGAAACAGCTAGACACAAAATCTCCAGGCAGCTCAGCAGCAGCTGAAGCAGCTAGTTTGTCTCTGAAGCTGCTACACCTGGCTGCAATAGTATATTTACAATTCTATTTATTGTCTCAATTTCACTTACAAAGACTTAAGAGCTCATTAGTAAAATTAAGGCAGCTAGCTACAAAGAACAGTGCTGAAATGTCTCATATTTTAGTTTTTGAATCAATACCAATGTTATTTACCATTGTCTTTTTAACTGGCATAGTCTTTAGTTCCCAAAAGCAGATGATAGCAGAGAAACGAAGATGAAGGCATAACTTACCTTCTTAAACAGGGAAGTAGAAGCTATCTGTAAGTGCATTTTACTCCAATATAAACATGCAAGTAATGCAGAACAGGAAAATTGTATCATTTTATCTGTATCAATAGAGTTAAAGTAATATAACTGGTTTACCTACACAAAGTACAAGATACAGCTTACTATTTTTGTGGCTGACAATGACCAAGCACACACACCCCTTCACTACTGCACATAATCACACAGACCCAACTTGACTTTGTATTACAATTTGTTTATTTATGCAGCTTTTTCTCATCTTCCTGGTATCAAGCATTTAACTATTGGTAAACACAAGGCAACACTGTCAAAGTCTTATTTTTCCAAGTATATATACTTTTCCTTAAAAAACATTCTAGAACTATGACTAAAAGGAGATTAAGATGCTTTCCCAGTCTCCCCACTCTTTGCTATTCAGCTACTGAGCACCACCATGTAAACTGATGACCAATATGACCAAAAGATAAATAATAACGTGTTACTCTTGTTGCGCAGTAGTGACTAGGCATCCAAGATAAAAACTAGCTATTTTCCAGGAGTTTGTAATTCAAAGAAATATCCTACTCACAAAATGGATAGTCAGTTTAGACATATGACTACTAAGTCAAGCAGTCATACTGAAAGTAAAGGGAAAGATCTAAGACCTTTTTTTTTTTTTTTCTTTTTTTTAAAGCATTCTTAAAATGTTGGGAATGACAGAATTACTTCTTTTTAAGTATTTGGAATTGGAAACTGCAATACATTTTTTTTAATATACATGTGTTAAGCTGATGACATGTGGAAAGTGAATTTTAAAGTCTCACTCACCTTTACTTCAGTAGTTTCATCTGCCAGATGGTTGCAGATGTTTTTAGGTTGCTGGGCCTACTAGAGAGCTCACTGCTACTTTTGTCCCAACTTGTTTCTCTGCTAAAAATATGTAACAACATTCCTTGCTGTCTTATTAATAACTGCAATACAATATAAAGTTAATATTAATATAATGCAATGCAGGTGGTGTGGAAAGTGATGACAGAGATGTAGTAGCTGGCATTCTTTCCTCTGAGCTGGTAAAGAAGTAATATCCTTGCACAAGGCTACAGCCTACCAAAGCACTGCTTATCGAAGAAGGGGCATACCCCAGACCACTTAAGGTCACAAAAAAATACATGACACATTTTGAAAGAGTAGAGATACCAACCTGTCCTGGCTGAATTCTGGTCAGAGAAGTGGACTGTGAAACCAAGTAGTGTTGTCATAATGTGGCAGACAGTCAACTCACTGCCTGACAGCCTTGCATACAGTTGCACAAGAGTTGTAATACCCATCCTCACAACCCAGTGAGTCAGATCAGACAGAAATATAGGGGATTCTCATTTAGACCCTAATTATTTATTAGGTAGGACCACTGTGCAAGCACCAGAAAGAGAAAATTCTTCCTGGAAGTTTTTAGAACTTTTGTTCTTATTTCGGACAACATGGGAAGAAGAGGAGAATGCAACATACCAGG
This sequence comes from Caprimulgus europaeus, assembly GCA_907165065.1. Next base: position 70,817,533 of record OU015525.1, read on the forward strand.
TCTCATATCTTTCTCTGACCATGCCTCCACCAACACAGATACAGGCTGAAATCATCTTAGTTTCCTGCTAACTGAAGGCATTGGCAATCTCCATACAGCACTTTTGGAAGAGAGAAGGTATCTACAACTGGTTTTGAAAGAAAGCATTGAAATTTTGTAACTGTAAGTACAAGACTCGGAAGCGTGATTAACTTCTTCCTATTCACCTCCTTTGTTTGATTAAAAACCTCCAGCAAATGTATGATGATGCAACTTTCCAGATGCTGCATCTGACCAATCTGTGATTTCAAAACTGAAAGGTACCCTGAAAACTACCTGCTGACATCACTTTTGACACTGAGCTCTACAAAGACTCTTGAGCTATGAGCAGCCTAACAGAGACACTTGCAAGAGAGAACTGTCAAATTCAGTAATCAGACCTCTGGGATAGGTTTGCTCCCCTTCTTTTACAATACAGCTTTAACTTGCCTAAACTGTAACTTGTCAGAACATTGTGAGAACTTCAAAGACCTCTTAAGTTGAACTGCTGGAGATAAAGCCCGGGATTGGACAGTTACTTCACTGTCTCCTGTATGGGTATCTCTGTTCCTTAGAAGGCCCACACCACAGAAGACAATAAGCTGCCGGAGACTGGGCAGCTTTTCACCATTGTGCTTTTGAGTTTATGCTCCCCCAGAAGAGTGTTTTTCACACAGGAGTCTGACTCAGCTTGTGCTTTCAAGTCAAAAGACAGAAGTGGATCCCACCCCCTTTGCCCTGGTAAACACTTCTCTAGAAAATTCAAGTATACACAATCGCTACAAGGTCAATCTCTTGAAGCACAGGATTTTGTCAACACCAGAAATAATTGGCTAGATCCAGAACACTTTGGAAACTTGTTGATATAATTGTTCTGTTAAATCTCCTCTTTTTTTGAAGGATGAGAAATGATATTCACTGGCCTCAGGGAGAACATGAAAGAACAACACATCTTGAAAGCCCTTGACTAAAATATTCCCCAAACACCCCACCCCAATCCTCAACACTGATACTTGCAGAAGATAGCAGCTCGTTTCCCCTGCCTGTGGGTTCATTTTTCCAGGGACAATACTCCAGTTTCTACTTTCTGTTCTTCAGCTCCCATGAAGAGCACAATGACCAACCCAAAAATGCTCACTTCAGGGAATGGCTGCTCTATTTACCTCTACCTCCAACAGGATCAGGCTCCAAACCATCCTCTCTTCTTCTGCTTCTGCCCAGCATCTGGGCACCAAGGCATTTCTAAAGGCCACTGTGCACCAAGGAAACCCAGGGAAAAGGAGCCAGTTGGTAGATTTTCTGCTCTCAGAAAATCTAGACTTGATGCCAGGATATAGCCTGGCACTGAGTTCAACGCCACAGCTGTGCTCCATGCCAGGACACAACCCGGTGGAACAGCCCCTGCTATCAGTTTACATGACACCATGCTCCAGAGTCAGCCCTGGCTTTAATCTAGGGCTAAATCACAGCAGCTGAAGACGGAAATCTGGATGGTCTCTTTATGAATGAATCTCCTGAATCCCTCTAGTGCTCACTGGATTTCTTTGCTTATACCACTATTTCGTGAATGACACTGTTCCTAATTACAAATTCTTGGAAGAGATTTAAACACAGAAGTTGCCTCCAGTTTTCTCAGAGGGAACAGGAGGTCAAAACAACTATCTTTATAGCATTACATCTCCCCTTTCCACCATGACCACCCATACACCATATGCACTGTGAGATATTTTTTTTCCTATAATTACACAAAGTATTTCCATTACATTTTCTTGATAAATTAGACATTGTGATTTCCTATATTATTGTAAATATGTATTTCTTACAGAGCTTCCTCAACACTGAACAGTAAGTACTGTAGGATGGGAAAACAGATCATGGCAACATACTCAGCATGCTGTAATTATATGAATAAGTTATAATGAAGAAGTTCTCTAAAAAAAGCACACCACTTGACATCGGCCATGTATATATATCTACTCTCCTGAACGACCCTGTGTCAGCAAGTCATAAGTATCAAGTAACTCAAAGCAATTCAAAACCAACAAACCCAAAGTACCAAATTAGATTCAAAGCGCATTATTGGCACTGGGCCTGAGCCACAAATTTAGATCCAGTTCTGAGTTTTCCCAAGGTTCACAGAAATGGGCAAAAGGGACATCTGAATTCAGAGTCCAGGCTAGATCCAATTCCTGTTCATGCAACAGACAGTAAGAGAGATCTAAAACCCTCAGAAACAAAGCAATAAAAGCCAAATCCTAAATGGCACCTTGGGCAGTCAAATCAATATAAGCAACCCATAGAAGCTGTGCAACGTGGCTTAGTTACTCAGTGTCTTGGTTTCAGCTGGGCTACAGCTAGTTTTCTTCTTAGTAGCCAGAATAGCTCTGTGTTTTGGATTTACTATGGGATTTGGTATGAGAAGAATGTTGATAAAATACTGATGGTTTTAGTTGGTGCTAAGAAATCAAGGACTTTCCAACTTCCCAGGTTTTGCTAGTCTGCAGGTGCAGAAGAAGGTGGAAGGAGCATAGCAAGAGCAACAGATCCAAACTGGCATTTGGATATGCCAATGGGATATTCTATATCCTATAACATCATGTTCAGTATATAAATGATGGTTGGCCAGAAAGCACATGCTCTCTATCTCTCAATCTCTCTCTGTTTTCCAGAAGCAGGGTTTTCAGGATTTTCTCTCCTCTGGGATCACTAGCCAGGAACAGGCTGGGCATCATTCAGTGGGTGGTGAGCAACTTCATTGTGCATCACTCATTTGTCTATTCCATTATTATCATAATTATTGTCATTATTTTAATTTTCATTTTATTTCAATTATTAAATTGTTTTTATCTCAACCCATGAGTTTTCTCCTTTTTACCCTTCTGATTCTCTCCCTTATTACCCAGGCAGGTGAGGGTGAGCAAGCAGCTGTGTGGTGTTTGGCTGCCAGCTGAGTTAAAACCGCCACACACAGCAAGAATTTGTAGATGTGGCTAAAAATACCATAACAGAATTTGCGGTATTTCATTATATCGGCAAGTAAGATGGTATGCCACCATCTAGCACCAAGGCATCTGAAACCACGGGGGTACCCAAGACAAGCGTTCCTGATGGCAGTGCCCTGCCCCGTGGGGTTCAGTTCAGCACAGATGCGCGAGGCACGCTTGCCGCACGCACAGAGCAGAACTGAGCACAACCCAGGGTACAGCAAGCTGCTCCATCCACAGCTACGTCTGTAGGGAAAGGTGTGTGCACAGGCAGAAGAGAGGGGAAAATGGTGAGGGGGGAGGTTACAATTAGGCACCTAATTCCAAGCAAAAGAAGGATTGCAGACACTTTTTGTCTCAGTTTTCCCTATGAACTGGTTTAGGTGCTCCACCTCATCCAGATACTTGATGCATTCAGGGCAGTAAAGCCCATCCTAGCCTGTGTTCAGGGAACTCAGTCACCTAACTTCACTGCACCCCTCCACAAGGACCTAAAAACATTGCCACTCAGAAGACAATTTATAGATCTAGACTTGTATCCAGACTCAAGCATACTTGTAAGTTTAAAGAGAAGTAATAAAACCAACGTATGAAATCAAGAGCGTACTACAGAAAAACTGCCCTCTGAAGTCAAACTATAACATACTTTGGTTACAAAAGAGCTACTACTGATATACTATGACAGGTCAGAATGTCAAAGCAATTTTCATTTGAGTTTTAAATGGTTTTTCTTAATAATTGTTTACAATATTTAACTTACAATGACTTGCAATATAGAAGTTATTTTACTAACTACAAAAATACTGTTGTCACTACAAATTTCAGCTCAGCAATGGCAAAATCTGCCACTTGCTGAAGGGAGCTGGATTCCCGCTGCCGACTTCACGCTCTCGAGTACATCCCACAGCAGCGTATTGCCTCTGCAGAGTGTACAAACCAGCCGGCGATTTGAAGGCAGCAAGTTGTCACCTCCGTTCAGATAGTAAGGGAATATTCATCCAAGTTAAAAAATTATAACTTAAAAACTAAAGAAAACTAGAATTGACCATTTGAACTTGCTGGCAAAAACACCAACAGTTTAGAAGATTTCAGGAGTGATTTACACATCAGCATTACTACATATTTGAGTTAAACTCCTACATCTGTTTCAAGATATCTTCCTCTAGTCACTGTCAGGATACTAAATGGACCATCAATCCATTAGCTCACTAATTTTCCAAGTAATTAATCAATCAAGCCTCAACTATGTCAATCTGAACTGACACCTGAATTTCAACCTATGCTGTGCTCTGACAGCTGCATTCCTCATATCACCAAGTTTGTCCTGGTCTCTGGGAGAAAGAGAGTGAAATCCTTCTTGTTCAACTGATGTGTTGATCTTCTAGAGACCAGGTGACTACGGTCTTGAGGAAAAGCTGCAGAAAAAAATATCTCCACCTCCAAAAAAGAAAATGGGCAGATTATCCTTAAAAAGCAACACAAACCAGTTGACTTTACAAAAGCACACAAAGATGTAATGCCAAACACAGAAAGGTTGCAGAGCGCATACAAAGAACTAAGCTTTCAGTATATCTACTGAAGGTAAAAAAGTCTAATCAACACTTTTTTTTTCTGCTTTGTAGAAGCTAAGAAAAAGCCAAGAGACATAATTAAGGACTCTAGAAATAGGCCCTGATTCTGCAAACACAAAGGTAACTGTAACCATGTAAGCAGATTGCACTGAGCCTGCCCACATCATTAAAACAGCACAAACAAAATGTTTGCAAGAGTCAGAACCTCACATTAACAAGTCACTGTGCCCAGAACTGCCTTTAGCAGGGTAGCTATCTTTCAATAGCTGGTTTTACAGCATCTCTAGAGACTTATGCCATCTTTCATCCAAAGTCTTTAAGTCCAGTTTCCAAACATGAAACAAACTTCTGAAACATGCTGCACACTGAAACACATGACAGAAGTTACACATATAGAAGTCACTGTGGATTTTGGGCAGCTCCTAAAACACTAAATCCTGGGGGGTTTTGGGTAAGTATAGGGTTATTTAAAAAAAAAAAAAAAAGCCAAGACAGTATTCAAAGCAAAGTAAAAGCAAAACACATACAGTGGAATACTCTCAAAATGAGGTTAAATTAACTGTAGATCCAGATTTAAAACTATCTTTTCATGTACTTCGTTAGGTGTTGGAATCCATCCTGCCCTTCTTTTAATTAGCTCTGACTCTAAAAAAGCCTCACTTGAAAACAATGGGACCAGTCTCTGAATTGGGGATGACCGAGCACATGAAAACAGAATTGACCCAGCACACCAAGAGCTTCCAAAGGTTTTGTGCGTTAGGCAGAGCTCTGCTCACTGGATGCTGTATCCTTGACAACTATTATGCGATAAACCGTTCTACAAATGCAAAACTTCTGTCTGCCGCAAGAGCTTTCTCTGAAATACTTTTAGGGGGTTTTGGATATCCTTAAGTCTAAGGGCACACACAGCCCTTTGTCATCCGCCCGCTAGCTCCCAAGAACAAGATATAATACAAGTGATGTTAAGAGAGTATTTTCCTCCCACTTTATCAGAGAGCAAATAAAAAAGTTTTACAACTTCTACTTTGGTTTTTTTCTGGGAAGAAAAAAGAAGTGATAATTTTTCCTTTTTTCTTTGGTGCACTCTGCAGAACTAATGTGCAGATACAAGATAATAATGAAAGGATGTTATTATTATGTCAATCAATGGCATTGCCTTAAAAACTGAAAATTCAAGTCTCATGCCTGGGTGCCTGACTTCAAGGGCAGAACTACAGATGCCAGCCTACGTACGAGAAGAAATATGCAAGAAGAGACAGGTAAGATTTGACAAGGGCCGTGGCAGTAACACGCTGCAGCTCTTCGCAGGAGGGACCAGCAGCACCAATTGTTTCAAGGGCAGCAGACACACAGCTATTTTTACCAAAGCCTGGCTGTAACTGCCGAGCTCGTTAGACCTCACCACAGCACAGCTCGGATCCTGGCTGCGCGACCGCACTCCTCGCAGCTCCGTGTCCCTAAACAACACGTTATTCCCCAACATCCCCAGGCAGTCAGAAGTCACTAGCAAGGGACAGGCATGTAATATTTGACACCCAACTAGGGCTTTGGTTTGGTGGGGGGCGGTTTTATGGCTCTTGAGGAAAACCTACAGCAGCTACAGCTAAAGCGGAGGCAGTAACTGCCCTTTAAGGCGCCTGGGCAGACAGGGGAGCAGGAGGAGAGCCCCGTGCCTGTCCCCCGGGCCTGTCCCCGGGACTTAAGGAAATATTTATACTGCCGGGGCGAGGGACAGCGCCGGCGGGGCACGGGAGGTGGCGGGGATGGAGCCGGCGGGGCACGGGAGCTGGCGGGGATGGAGCCGGCGGCCCCCGCGCTGCGGGGCAGCCCTTCCATCGGGCGCCCTCCCCGTGCAGCCCCGCCGGGCGCAGCGACCGGCCGCCGCCGTTCGGCCCGTCTTCCCCGCTGCCGAGATCCCGCGGGGAGGCCGCTGCCTTCCGCCCGGTGCCTCCCACGCCCCCACCCTTCCACGGTACCTTCTGCGGGGCGCGGAGGAGGCGGTGCACCCCGGGCAGCTGGGTGGCGAGCGGGATGTCCTCCCGGAAGGTGTACAGCGGCGGCCGGGTGGGCTCGGGGAAGTTGGTGCTGTTGAAGGGGTCGGTGTCATCCAGCAGCTGCACCCGGCACACGAGCGTGGCCATGGCGCATCCATTCACGGCCGGGCGCGGACGGCGGAGCGGGCACCCCCGAGTGAGCGACACCCAGGCGCTGCGTGCGTGCCCGCCGCCGGCTGGGAGCGGCACTCCCCTCCCGGCCGCAGCCCCCCCGGCGCGGGCTGGCTGGCCGGCAGCCTCCCGCCTCACCGAGCGAGCGCCGGCCGCCTCACAGCCGCTGCGCCTCGGGGCGGCCCATAGCCCCTTCCCCGCCGGGATCCACGAGTGCGGGCGCGCTTCAGGCCGAGAAAGGAGGCGGTGCCGGAGCCGGGGGGCGCGGGCAGAGCGGCGGCGGCAGGAGCACGGGCAGCAGCTCCCCCATGCCCGGCCGCTGCGCGCCGAGCGGGCAGCGGGACTGCCGCGGCCGGCACAGCGGCACAGCAGCGGAGGGCGGACAGCGCCCCCCCGCGGCCGGCGCCGCCCTCAAGGGCGCCCACGCGGCCCCCTCCTCGTGCCGGCCTGAGGAGACCTCCCAGCGGCGGGCGGGAGTGAGAGTCCGCCCGGGATCCCCCGCCTCCGCCGGGCCGGGCGGGAAAAGAAAGCGAGAGGGTCCGCTAACCTCTGCCGCGGAGGCGGGAGAGAGAGGCGAGACCTTTCCTCCGCATCCCTCCCCCCTCAGGGCCGAGAGACCTTCGCCTCAGGGCGGAATAACGGGCACCGCCGGCCCCTGCCACCGCGCCCTGCCAGGGCCCTTCTGGAGGGAGCGGGTGACGAGGGGGCGCGGGAGCCGCCGCCGCCGCCGTGAGGGCAGGGGCCGCAGAGAGGATGGCGCGGGCAGGGTCAGCCCCTCACTGGGCGGTGGGGCCGCGGGGCCCCCTCCCCTTAGAAGTCGCTTGTACTGAGCTCTGTCTTGCTGTCGCAACTCCCACTGTGTCCTAAATCTGTAGTGTAATACTTGTCCGGTTCGAAAAGGAAACTTAAATAGTACCTGTTTTTAAAAAAAAAAAATAAAAATAAAAAATCAGAAGCTGACCTGAAACCTGGGTATTTGCCTAAGATTGTTGGGTGGGTTTCTCTGTATTTGTACAAAACCCTCTTTGCTTTTAGAGTTTTACGTACCTGGGCTTCATTTGGCTTCCTAGAGTTTACAGCCTCTCCCAGGTGGGAGAGGCCCCAGGAGCTGCCTGGCTTCACACCTCAACCATGGCCTGGCCTAGGGCCTGGTTTTACCTTCTGGAGGGAGAGACAGGGACACCGCGCCGGGCACCTGGGGCAGGTGCAGAGCACAGCATTGCGCTCTGCCAGTCAGCTCCGAGCTGCATGGGGATCAATCACTCTGTGGGGATTGAGGGTGCAGGCACCCTGGTCTCTTCACTCTTAGGACAAGGGGTGCAGGAGAAGGAACATGAAATAAATTACAGGCAAAATACAGAGAACAAAGGGTCTTGCTGTCCTGGGGAAAGGGCTGCGTTTCCACATGCTGAGCGTATACCCAAGGGGATGCACCATCCTTTGTGGCCATGGTTCACGACTGCCTTTCCTTTCGTCCATCGTGGCGAGGGCTGTGGGACAAGAGCTGTAGCACTGTGAGAAACAAAGGGGATTTTTCACAGAAATTATATGTCTTAAGCAAGAAAGTATGACCTCTAGATCATAGTGTTAGCATGAAGCAACTGTTTCCTCCCAAAATAATTGGTGGTTTGGGAGTATTTGTCAGTGCTGGGACAAAAGGGGATTTCTGTCCACATGTGGTCCGTCCTTATGTTTCTGTTATCCTCAGGACTAACTTGTCATGGTTTAGTTTTGCCTGCAGTTATGTATATTTTCAGGAAAGAGAATCTAGCATAAAGATTGCTAAAATCAAGAAGGATTTTGAAACTCAGAAGCTATCTTGCTGGTTCAGATATTTCACAGCTTATGTTTTATCCACTTTTTTTTGTCTTCTCCCTCAGCTTGGACAAGAAAAAGGGCCTATGAGCTGTCTCACTCCATTTCTCACCTCTGTCTCACCATTGTGATTCTCATGCACCGTTGAAAATTACACACAGCGAGGCCCTGATTTTGAGTTTTGTATCTAAGCAATTGAAAATAATTATTTTACAAAGAAATGTATTTTTGTATCTGCTTTAATACCAACAATTTAGTTTCTAGAGAAAACAGTATTGCTGCATATCTCTCTGCTTATTTTTGTTGTGTATTTTTGTCACCATGTAAAGTCAAGATTAAACAAGCTATTTTGATTTTGTTAATCATAGTTTACTTAATTACCATTTATATTAAGCTTCCAATTTTGTGAATCGACTTTGCACATTTGCTGCTAATCAATGATCAATATGAGGTAGCGTAAGATTGCTATTCATTGGCTTAATCCTTACTTTTGCTAATTAATACATGGCACTTGCCTCATTGCAGAAGCATTAATACTTGGGAAGCAGTTTTAAATAAACCAAAGAAGCCAAGATTTTGTATCACATCTCTGTGACATCATCAGCTATCTTTCCTCCAGTACTGGAAAACAAAAATAAAGGATGAGTGCAACCCTTGTAGAGATCAGATAACTGAAGTTCAGCATCGAAACATCTGACCACAGACTCTGACTCCTATAAGAAAGAACTAGACATTGTGTGTTGTGATCTTCAACTGGATTTCCAAATTTGAGGTGGCCAGTGGAGATACTTTTTGCAAGCAGGCTGCTGGAAAGAAAATAGAGCAATGCAAATGTGGAAGGATCCTGAGTCAGCCAGAGGTTTGTGTTGCATCTACATATACTGCTTCCTTATTGTAAACATCCCCAAACCGCTACAGACCTTTGAATTTCAGAAGCTGGGTTTTATTTGAATTTGAATTAAAACAATACAAGTGGAAAGAGAAAACACAGATCTGCTGGATAAAACAGAGTAATATGACAAGGTCAGCGCGTGTGTGTGTGTGTGTGTGCGCACGCATAGAGGGAGGGAGAGAGATATGCATGTCTAAATTCCATTTTTAAATGGTTTTGCACTTTTTTACATATTCTTCAAAGACCTTTTGAAGCTGCAGTCTTTTCCCATCAGTCTGAGCCTGGGCTCTGCATAGTTTGCACCCTCTTCCAAGCAGTCACCAGTTTCTCCTCGGACTGCAGAGCTATACCTTGTCCTTTGAGAAGTCCTTTTCCATCCCTGGTCTGCTTTGCAGCCTGCAGCAGAGCACACTCTCCTCTCCTCCCACAGGGTTGTATTTATACAGTGCAGCAGCTAAAACAAACCAAGCAGGTAACTTCCTTTCTTTCTGTCCCCCTACAGCCTTTTAAAGGAACATAGATGGCTCTTAAAAGACCTTAACACACAGTAAAATGCAGATGAACAGATACTGCCTGTCAGAGGTCCGCGGCATGAGGCACCACGAGCATTGCATCTGGAAAGACAATCAGGGACATGACAAGAACAGCCTCCGTGGTTGTCTCACCCCATTCCTCATCACAGAAGGTAAGGCCTTCTCAGACAGAGAGAGAGCATTTTCCTTAGTCACACTGAATGAAATCAGCATTCGGGAGCTCTGGAGAATCCTCAGCAGAGTCCAGGTTGTGGTCCTTTTGCCTTCAGCGGTATCACGGACTACTGAGTCCCCTTCCTGGAGCGGGCAACCGAGATGGGCTGTGTAACTTGCTGACCTTGGGGTTCCCGGGTCCATCTCAAGCCTTTTCCAAAACACAAAGCCTGAGCATGATCAAGTACAGTTCACAGTTTTAAGTTCTCAAGTTCTTTTTACTAAAACATAAGAGGGAAATCTTTCACGCACACACATTTTTCAGGAATGAAACATAACTGGAGTTTTAACTTAGGAATGATTTATTCTTCTTAACTCATCCCAGTATTGGCATTTCTTAAAAATACATCATTGAATGAGTTAAGGTGGTGTGTCGAGCTTAAATTTGAATTTCATTATTGTTGAAACCTGAAGGTTAAAATAACATCGGCTTTTGTCTTTAATTTCCTCTTCTTTATTAAAAATAAAAAATATATGTTTGATGGAAAGTTATTGAAAGCATATACTCTAACCCAAGGACCACCCAGGCACAATGTAAATGTATATTTAAGCAGTTTTTAAAATTATACTAGGTATCTGAGCAATGGGGCTATTAGTTTTTCTGGTATATCATCATATCAATACAGAGCTAGATGCATGATCATGTGATTACAGTGTAAGCATGTGAAGTGTCCAGTCCTTTAACTTCTCTATCTTTCTCTTTGGGACAAATTGAACTGCTTTCCAAATTCATTTTTTCATTTTCAAGCCAATTTTAGTTATGGGAGAACAAAAGCAATTTTAACTTCCATGATTTATTCACTTAACATTAATAAAGCTGAAAAATAGGAATATCTTAGTAATGGTAATCAAAATGCACTTGCAAAGAACTGGAATTAAAGTATGGTAACGAAAGTGCTGACAGATCCTTTATTGTAGTGATGGGAACAGTATTTCTGCCTTATCCACACTATAATCTGCAAATAACGCTTCATTCTCTTAGTGAAGTGTGGAGAGTGATTTATTGTCATTGTTAGCGTGGACAGGCAAATAGCATAACACACTTCTCAAAATAATGGTGTGTAAGTGAAATCCAGTCTGTCATGAGACCAAGAATAATATTGTGGATTTCAGCCTCCTTCATCCAAGGATCTCAAAGCACTTTGCTACCGTTAAGTGTTGCCTGCTTATTCCCACCACACAGATGGGGACACTGAGGAGCCGGCGGCTCAAGGATATGATTCTAATAAGAGATGTTTTTTACAGAAGTGGTTTTCTACTAGTTGCAATGGGAACTGAATCGGGTGTCATATGACTAGATCCTAGAAAACATCCACAGAAAAACCCACCTGAGCAGAAAAGTTTTTCTTTGTGAGCTAAGGACTTGTAATGGCTCCGAAGATTGTCAGTGATCTGAATCAAGCTTTAATTGTGGAATCACACCTTCAAATTCAGTTGATTCTTACTGAAAACAGTTCTCCTGTGGTAGCTGGCTAATACTATCACTCCCGTCCTCAGCTGGACAGGGTAGAGAAAATATAATAAAAAGCTTATGGGTCAAGATAAAGACAGTAAGAGATCATTCACCAGTTACCATCATGGGCAAAACAAACTTGACTTGGGGAGTATGATAATGAGAAATAAAAATTAAACACCTTCCCCCCACCACTCCTTTCTTCCTGGGCTTAACTTCACTCCCAATTTCTCTGCCTCCTCCCCAGCAGTGGCACAGGGGGCAGGGGAATGGGGGTTGTGGTCAGTTCATCACATATTGTCTCTGACGCTCCTTCCTCCTCAGGGGGATAACTTTTCATACTCTTCCTCTGCTCCAGCGTGGGTCCCTTCCATGGGGTGCAGTCCTTCAGGAACAGACTGCTCCAGTGTGAGTCTCCCATGGGGTCACAAGTCCTGCCAGCAAACCTGCTCCAGTGTGGGCTCTTCTCCCCATGGGTCTACAGGTCCTGCCAGAAGCTTGCTCCAGTGTAGGCTTCCCACAGGGTCACGGCTACCTACCCTGTGTGTGGGGTTCTCCATGGGCTGCAGGTGGACATCTGCTCCACCATGGACTTCCACAGGCTGCAGGTGGTCATCTGCTCCACCATGGACATCCATGGACTTAAGTGGGACAGCCTGCCTTGCACTGGTCTTCACCATTGACTGCAGGGGAATCTCTGACGCCTGGAGCACCTCCTCTCCCTCCTTATTCACTGACCTTGGTGTGTGCAGAGTTGTTGCTCTCACATCTTCTCACTCCTCTCTTCGGCTGCAGTTGTGCAGTTTGTTGGTTTTTTCCCCTTCTTAGATCACAGAATCATAGAATCATAGAATGATGTGGGTTGGAAGAGACCTTAAAGATCTTGTAGTTCCAACCGCCCTGCGCAGAGGTGCTACAACCCTTGCTGATGGGCTCAGCCTTGGCCAGCAGTGGGTCCATCTTGGAGCCATCTAACAGTGGCTCTGTCAGACATGGGGAAGCCACCTCTGTAGCCCCGCTGCTACCTAAACCTTGCCATGCAAAGCCAATATATCTTCTTCTGTGCAAGTTCTTCCCCTAAGGTAGCCAGGTCTGAAAGGCGTAACCACTGCTGACAGGGTGGAAAAGTGAGGTTTCTGCGATGTGCACGCTGCAATGCCATTTAATGCAGTCTTTGGTGACACGGGCACACTTGCAGACTCTTACAGGGCTCTTGCCTCCTTTGGCACACAGGCAAGGGGGCTTAATTCATGCACACAGATATTTTATTTCACCTTCACCATTCAGTGCTTAGGGCCTCCTCCTGCCTTATCCATTGCATGCTACTTAAACCCTGTTCTGATGACAGAACTAATTTCCTCAAGAGATTTCCTGCAGTGCTTACTGCTATAACAGATGAATGCTTCACAACTGTTTATTAATTTATTTTCACAGCACTCCTCTGCAAGGAGAAAGTCATTTTACCATTTTATGGGTGGAGTGTTACCAGACAAAATGGAGACAAAGTCGAAAGTAACCACCGCTGTTGGCTGCCTAAGTCTGAGCTGCCTACAGCCACATTTCAAAACCTCTAAGCATGCTATGTGTGCAGCTGCCAGTGACCTGAGCTTAGGCTGGATGGATGCTCTGCAGCTAACACCAGGCTGTGTACAGGAGGAGGAAACATGTGCAGTGAGACTCTGAAAAAGTCACTGTGAGTGACATTAACATCGCACTGGAATTTTACTGTGGCAGCATTTACAGGATTTACTCATGAGATCCCCTTGCCCCTTGATTCTTCAAGCCACTGGATTCATTCACTTTTAAGTTCCTCAGCAAGTGAGGGGATGAGCTGGCAGTATTTAGTGGAAAATAGGAAGACACTAACATTGACTATGTCTACTGGTGTATGCAGTTTAATGACGTGAGGACTAACAAGGCTTACGTTACTTTGCAAACAAATGGTATTTTCAGATGGATTTCATGTCACTGCTCTTTTAGCTCTCTTTAAAGTAATTTTCTCCTAAGCCAAAAAGCCTGTGTTTCACACACTTTGTACTTCCATCATAAAAGGGTTTACAAGAAGGAAATGGGAATAAAGTAACCAACTTAGAGAAATGCTGTAGACATTATATTTTTTGCATTTTCAGTTTAATAGAAACCAATGCCAGACTGGACACAAGCAGTACAGGCATTTAACAGACAACAGCCGGGAATGTGGTAGCCATTTGCTGGCACAGAACTTATGAAAAATTACCAAGACCCAGTTCATTTATTAAAGTATTTTCTAATAAAAGTAAGAATGGCCTTTCCTTGAGGGAAACAGCACAGTTTAGTTTGAAGTCTGAGCATCTGAAATTTGCTTTAATTTGTATCTTACTGTCAACCTTAACCCACAGACTATCCCATCACCTTATATCTCATAACGTAGTGCCGAGTTCTGCCTTTGTGAATTGTAGAAACTAAACTTTGGAGGAGAAAAAGTAGTTTGTTGTTGGCATTTTGGGTGCTCATTTTAGGTGAACTGATCTAGAAACTAGGAAGGTTAAAATAAACATGTTTCAAGGAAAAAAGTATTTATGGGAAATGACCAAAAATGCTTGAAAGTGTGCTTGACATTTTATCAATCTTTTTGTCACCAAAATGAGTTTCTAGAATGTTTAAAACTTGTCTCCATGGTTGGGCTTTTGCACCTTAGGTTAGCCACTAATTAAGATACGACTTAAAATGTATTTTTTTGCCCAGTCAGTGTGTACACATCCAACAAGTGTATTCCAAGCTTGGACCAAGAGTAAATACTTGTGGTTTGAAGCAAATACAGGGGACTGTTTGCATCAACTTTTATAAACTTGTGAAGTGACTGGAGATAATCCAGCATTATTTATTTTGACGTGGACAGTCTTGTGCTGATATAAATATCCTCAGTGCAAAATTACTTGTTACTAATTTTGTAAACACAATAACATAAACAAATTTCTGGGAACAGTTCAATCAGGAGAATATCAGTCTTAGTGACCAGTATCACCTATCCCAGGGTGAAATACAAGAATTTCCATAGGAAATTTTAAGATAATTTATACATACCCTTTTACTGATAAACAGTATTTAGCAGATGATTTTGTATAATCCACAACAATTTTAGTTTTAAATATTCTCCTTTAATACACTTTTTTTTAGTTAATAGTTCTTATCGGTGTAAACACTCCCTCCTTTCTCGAATGCTGGCATATACTTGACCTCACCACAATCTCACAGCAATGAATTCCACAGCCTAAATACGTAATTTTTTTTAAAGTCTTCCCCTTCATCATTTTGGAATTTCCCTATTTTCAATTTTCTTGAAAGCTTGCATTATAAGACATACATAGATATTAATATTTTTCCTTTCTACAGCATTCATTGTTTTAAATTGTTTTATCTTCATTTTTGTTCACTTCCTTTGTAAAATAAACATATCTAATATTTTCTTCCTCTCTTCAAATTGAAGCTTGACATTCCTCTGCTATATTTTAGTCTATTTCTGCACATGCTGTATGTTTGGTTTATATTTTGGGCAGAGAAAAGATGAAAATTGGGCAGAGAATTGGAAGAGTAAAAAGAAAGCCATTGTAATATTTTCTGTATTACTTTTTCATCTCGTTCTTTGTGCATCCAAATATTTTTATTTATTAATTTTTTGTCTTTTCAGCCCCTGGTGTACACAGAGCAGGAGTTTCATCTGACTCTTCAGAGTACAATCATGATATTTTCCTGGTATGGGCACAGTTACTATAGAACCTAATAAGACATTGTACTAGATGCATAGCATATTTTAAGTTTTATGGATAATTTGTTGGAAAGATTGGTCTTACCTCATCTCACTTGTGTACATCAGTGTGCATGTAAGTTTGATCATAAATATTTGTATGCATAGGCAAACAGAGAACTCATGTGTAGCCCATGCTTATGGGAGCAATTAAATGTCTCTCTCAGGCTGCAGGTGGCCATTTTGAACATTGGCTTTTTGAAGACTTGCAAAATAATTCCTTACTAGGATTCTCAGTTAAAATCTCCTGCTTGAGGGCTGAATGGGACAAGAATCCTGTTGCCTCTGGGCCAGCGAGCTGTTTGCTTTTCTGCTAATTTAAGATATCTTCTGCCTGGGTTATAGCCTGAGGTTGTGGCTAGCAACTCAGAAAATATCCATTTTTCTTTCCTTGAAGAACCATGAAGGCATCCCTATGTACTCTGGGTGAATAGAAACCTGATGTGTTGGTTAAACCTTGCAGGCCTGATCCTTGGACTTGTGCCACTTGACACCAGTCAGCTGTGTTTGCCTTTTGATTTTACTTTTCAACTCAGTCCGTTGGATTTCTGCCAAATGGTAAAGAAAAAAGCCAACAAGCCTGTGGAGAGGTTGCTTGTCTATCGCCTTGAACTGTGTTAGGTAAAGAGGGAAAACAGCCACACTTCTCCAACACTTCCCTTAGAGGCATTGGCAGTGCCAGATGGTCACAACCAACAGGCTCATCACTCTGCAGCCTTCATCTAGGACAGAAGGTGACACATCTTCTTTCTTGGCTTGGGCAGGGACTCAATATCAGAAAGCTTTTGATATGCTCTGGGCCCCAAACTTGGAACTATTCTATTCACTTGAGAAGTCGTTCATCCTGTGGAACTACACAGGCTCTGAGCTAAACATGGAGGCAGTATTTGTAGGATCAGTGATGTCAAAATTCATCTCCTAACAAGGAAGAGTGATAGCAAAATCTAACTCAACCGAGCACTTCATATGCATGGAAGTCTCACTCTTGAAACTAACATCTGAGTTTTATCATACAGTCACAGCATTTTTAATTAAGAGAAATGAACTCCCTGAAGGAACTGTTTGTTTAGTTCATGCTATGCCTAAAACTCCTCTGGGTACCAGCGTACCCACCTTACCACTTGAACTGTTAAGTCAGAAGGCACTAAAAACTACACTTTAATGTGGTACTGTTTACTCCTTTCCACTTTCTGAAAGCACTCCCAAACCAAACCCACAATGTGTAATTTTGCTGGTTTAGTCCTCACCCCATAAGTGCAATCTGCCAGTGTCTGAGGCAAGGGGCAGAAATGAACACACCTAATTTAGGAAGACAGAGGGCATTTTCTTCTCTTGTCATGAAACATTAATTTTACAAAATATTTTTATCAATATTTATTAATATTGAAAATGTCCTCTGGTTGGAAACTTGTTTGCATCAGCATGCTGCCCTCTGCTTGCTATTCCTGCACTACAGAAAGGCAATTCTCAATGTTATCTGTATGAAAAGCTTTTAGGTTCAATTTCTTTAGGTTTGATTTTTTTCTCCCCCTTAACTGCTGAACAGTGCAAATAACCTGTAGATCTCTGCTGAGATAAGGAGTAGCAAGGGGAATTTTTGCTCAAGGCCACTGTGTTCAAACAGTCTTGGGCAGCTCCTACTAAACCATGTAATCAAGACTGAGAAAATGACCTTGTCCTACCTCTCCTTTTGAGCCTCCAAGTAAGTGCATGTTAGATTGTGGGTATTGAAAGTTAATGAGGCCGCAGCTAGAATAAGTCACGTGTAAGATCAGGGATGAAGCACAGATGGCTGAGGAGGAACACAGGCAGCTTTCCTGTTAGAGGGAAAGATAAGGAGCCAGCAATGAAGTTCAGACAGGACCTAGAAAAAGAGGGGAGAGCCCTGATTCCCAAAGGAATGCAGGAATTACACTGATGGGCTCAGCCTATCGGTCAGCATTAAGGTGCTCATTTTCAGCACTGCATTAGCTGTAAAGATTACCCCAACATCTGCACTCCCAGTACCACATGCTGCTGTGGCCGGGCCATCCCTGGATGTACCCAGATGATGAAATACAACACTTGCAGAATGTACAGATTTAGTATGAATTAATGTGTTGCACTGAGGGAAAGTATTGGGTTGGCCAGGTGAAACTGATCATGGAATATCTGGCATTCAGCATCTGGAACTGCAGAATCAGTAACAGTCTATTTTTTCGCTCTTTGAACTAGGCTGAATCTCAGTATTTACTTAATACTGATGTTCTTTGATTAAAAGATTCCTTGAGCTATCACAGACATCCTTCCTGTCTTTCTGTCCTCACCTTAACTTGAACTGGCTATGTACCAAAAATGAAAGGAACAAAGTCCATGAAGGACTAGTACTGCAAAAAATCTGTGGGGGAAAGAAAATAAAATTAAAAACTCCTATTAATACATAGTTTGTTTCCTTTTCGATGGTGAGACTGGCTTTCATACCTGCAACATGAATCACTGTTTTGTTCTGTGATATTCAAGTTAATAGATAGTCCATCTTTGGGGTTTTAGTAGTCAAAACCAGTTTGGAATACTCTCCTTGACATGGTCATATTTCTTAAAAAAAAAAACAAAAAACAAAAAAACAACCCCTTGAATATGTTTTTTTTTTAGTGTTAAAAAGGTAATAGATTTGCCTTCCTTTCTTAGGGCACAATGTCAGCTCCGTGTTGGGAGGGGATCTGCAGTCAGATTCCATGACAGCAGAGTTCAACCTTGAAAGAAAAAAAATGGGAGCTTGTGAAAACCTGCTGAAAGTTGCCTTGTTACAAAGCTCAAGTAAAGCAAAGAACAAGAGCTTAAATATTTGTGTAAAAGTGATGCAATGTCAAGAGTAATTTCAGTGTATGGATATAATTTTTTTCTTTGAAACTGGCAGTTATGATTTATGACTGATGTATTCTTACGCTTGGCCTATCTTATGTTTCTAAAAGTAAGGCAAGGTTAAATGCAGCTGATAACTCTGAAGACAAAGAGCCAATCTGTCAGCTGAATTTAGAAGTATGACAAAGCAGAGGCATCATATTAAAACAATTAGAAGATTCACTGAGCTTAATTATAAAGGATGTCCTTATATCTGAGCTCATGGTCAGAGAGTATCCTTGTATCTGTGCAATCACACAGCAAGCAATATATCTTAACGGGCTTTATAGCTAATGAAGAATGACACAAAATGCAAATCTCTTATTAATCTGGATTAAGCAGAGAAAGAAACTTGTTTTAAACCTCATCTTATAAACAGAAGGTCTAATCCTGAGCCTACTTATATAGGAGTGTTAAACTAAATACAGTAGAAATGCTGTGTTGGTAGAGAGCAGAGCAGGAGGCAGCCCCTTCCTGGGGGGGCAGCCCTACACGCTGCCGGGGAGGGGGCTGCTCTTTGCAGTGAAATATGGGTCATGGGATCACACACACACACAATTAATAAGCCAAAACCAACACAGGCGGGGAACATGAGGCTCATTTGTTTAATTATTCACTACAGGCAAAGTCTGTTGTTCATATGGTTTCAGAATCTGGGCAGCACTGTTTTGCGCTGGATCAGTCCCCATTCAGATCTGTCTCTAGACCAAACAAGGGAGTTTCTGGTCCAAGCAGTGGCCACATCTAAGAACTTTGGATAAAGTAATATTTAGCTTTTGTCTAGGAGTTACGAACTGTCTACAAGGTATAATGGCTTAAACTGACACATGCCAAAAGATCACTAAACTTTCAACAGCTGTATTATGTATCAAAAAGCATTTTTATATATAACATCCATGAGGAAAACAATAAGAGACTGTAAAATCAGATTCATTCAAACACTCAGGAATTCAGCAAGAATCTTGATTATTGGTTTTTTGAAGAATGTTTATGTCATTAAAAGATGCCATTTCAGCTGCACAGAAACATTTCATGCAGATGTGTCGGTGTTAATAGCAGTTTAAATGAAGTATTTTATCACATCTCATATGAAGATTTTGGAAAGATGGAGATTTTTTTTGTTTAATCATCAGAATTTGTGTGGCTGGAGAGAATTCTGTTCTGTGACATTCTTACAAAGACTTGCATTCAGCCCGCTATGAGCAGAAACAGATGCCCAAACTTCAAAACCTATCAGGGAACTGAGCAGGGATCCATTAGCCATCCCTACAGGGCAGTCATTCTGCACAAAGGGAAACTAAGGTGTTGTTTGCCTTTTGACCATGACACACCGACTGATAAGAAATCAACACTGAATTTTACTATTTGTTTATTTTCTAAAGGGAAGGTGAAATCAGCCACTGTCCCTCTGGTATTAACAGTGGGATCTGGCAACCAAACTGACTCAACACTTGTATGAAGAAGAGAGAACTAATGGAGGACATCAGGCATCAGCTTTTCTGCAACAATGAAGAAAATCACAATTACCTAGATAAAACTGTTTCAATTAAAAATATACCGTAGGCAGAATTAAAAGGAAAGACTCTGTACTATGTTTCTGTGAACATATTCAGGCACTTAGCACATGTCTGGACGTTCAGGAGTCCTGACCGCTCTCAGCTGGCCCATGGATTTCAGTGTTTTAGTGGCTGAGTAGGAGCTTGCAGGCTCAGCGCTTCTGTACATCAGGCCACCTGTTGAAGTGCCTAAATATAGTCCTCAGAGCTTAACCTCCGGCTTTGACAACCTTGGCTATTACAAACTGCTACTGCACCTCCAGCAGTTATTTGAAAAGCAGTTCAAGCATCCCACGGGCCAGGAAATCAGCAGCAAGGCAACCTCAGCTCTCTCTGTGCAGAGAGAAGGGCAAAGCTGAACGCATTAGCAAAATAATATAATGAGATTTGGCAAATAGCTGAAGCGTGAGGAATCACCGTGTTATCACTTAGTGCTAAAGCTGATGCCCAGCTGAAGCTTGCCACTAAAGAGCTAATGCAAACTGAGCTGTACTCACTTCTTTTAGTGGCTGAACCATGTTTAGGCTGCCAAAGGATAAAAATCTAACTGCAGTACATAGTTCAAATGTGGAAACTCACAGACATACTCCAATAATTAATACATCTCTTTGTCTCTCCTTGTAAATACTGATTTGTTTTGGGAACCTGCCAAAGTGATTGGAGAACAGATTTTAGTGATTAAAATAAATCAGATCGTCTGTTTGCTGGAAAACTCTAAGGATGTAATTATTATGCACAGGGATGTTTGCATGTGACCATTCCTGTTGTAAACAAGATCATTGCAGCAGCATAAGTAGATAGATATGTGTATGCAGCTGTAGTGTTATTGAGGAGGCTCACACCATTGTAGTTATTTCACTTCTTATGCTTAAAGGACCACTTCAATCTTAAAAAAAAACCCCTTTTATAGTGCCAGATCTGCAAAGGCTTTACATTCGTGTACATTTCTGGGTGTAGTATGTAAATAGCACTGCTACTATTTATGTGAACACAGCCCTTGGATTAGCAATTTCCATAAGACCATCAGGAAGCTTCTTGTCAATAGGATTTGCTCACCTCATTTTCAGACTGAAGGAGAAAACAAAGATCTGGGTCCTCAGCACATCCGTGAGCATAAACAAAAACACCACTGAAGTACAATCACTTCTCAGTTGAAAAACTGACACTGTTGTTCTGTCCTGAACACCAGAGGACCCACTGAGGAACACAACAGAGCACCAGGGGACAATGTGGTATTATAATAGGAAAAGCCAGTACAGTTGCAGTAATGCATGTGGCACTCAGCCTGGGGGGAGCTTCACGAGAGACCATGAGCTCTGGAGAACACCTTCAGCCAGTCTACAGCACACGTACCGAGAGCTATTTCCAGTGAGATCTTTGAACCTTGTTTATGGCTAGCTGGCCCCCAACAGCAACCACCTGACAGACAGTGATGTCCTGCCGTGACTGCCCAGCACTCTGGCTGCTTGGTGCCCCACAACTGGGAAAGCCAGGACACCAGATGCTACCACTGGCCTCAAGTGCTGGCTCCCATGTGACGCATTCGCGTACAGCTGCGTGCCCCACATACATCTCCACCACATTACTTCTTCAGACCGGCTGCAGAGCAGTCGTACCACAGCTTTGTTTTTATACTCTGGAGATCATTATAGCTGGCGAAAGTTACTCCTCAGAGACACGTTGCACTCACAGACAGATGCTGGCCTGCTATACAAATAACTCTTGCTACCAATTTCAAATGCTAATGCTTTTCAGTGAACCTTACACTTAAATAGAAAAAACGAGGATCACACAGAGAAAGCCTGTAGGACTTTCTCTGTTGCTTGATGGATTACAATAGGCCTAGAACAGAGGTTTTGGTCCTATTTTACCTCCAGTTAATTGATTACCAATTAACTTGAGTTAACCGAATTCACCGCTAAGTGCTGGTCTAGACATGCCACAAATGTTTGTTCCAGGACATTCTGAAGAAAAACCACAAGTATTTGAGTCCTGGAAGAAAAAAATGTGTGGAATATCCAGACTAGCAGTTGCAATTGTGCTACTAGGTCAAGTTAGCATTGAAATTAATTACTGTGGGGTAAAGGGTACTAAGAATGCTGGCACTCTTACCTAATAAATTTGGCATTCCAGTTTGCCACTGCCAGAAAATGAATTCTTCCATGTCACTCGAAGGTGGTTAGTAGCTATGTGAGAATTCACTGATCTCAAGCTATAAAGTTATAATAAATATGTAAATGCTTTGAGTAAAATAAACTTAGCTACACAGATATTAGCAACTTTCTTGTTTGTAATGTCTATGTGTTACTTAAAATACTAATAAAGTATTTAAATTACATCTTTGCTTAGGTATGTTAATTAACTGAAGCTTAACAGTCATAAACCACCAGGAATGTAATGAAGAAAACTAGTATTTGCTTTACTACCTTTTTCCATACTTTAAAATATTGATGTAAGCTCAGTTTTTACATTCTTATGCTTTTCCTATCTTTTAAGTCTCCATCTCTTTGTCTTCTTAAATCTTTGTTCTTCATGGGTGGGAGCAAGCAGCTCCACATCTCAACCTGTTCCAATTAAAGTAATATGAAGAACAACATTGTAATATTTTCTTTGACTGACATCTGCCAGAAATCAGTGTTATGATCAAATGATAAGCCAGTTCCTGCCCCATGCACAGCACATTTATGTTCTTAGTCATGGCCTCACACAGCTCCGCTGCCAGCTGAGTGGGATACCTCATGGTATCTGCAGTTTGAGCCTAACATGTTAAACCCTGGCTTTCCACAGGCAAACTTCTCAGCTTCCTTGTGTTATGTGAAAAAGCAGTGGCAGATGTTTGGCCTTTCGCTCTGCCACATGTGTGTAAATCATGGAGTCGCAGGGAGGAGGAGGAATTAGCATCACACTGCTCTCTGGGGAATGGGCCTTTCAGAGAGTTCTCTTTGAATACAGGGTGTGAAGAACCCCAACAGCAGCCACAGCAAGTGGACACAGTATCTCTCCTCTACAATCCCATACAATGCTTGTAGGGTAGACACTGACTATGCAAGCCTCACGCTCAGAGTACCTGATCTTATAGGTTTGGGAGGGGAGGCTACCAGAGAACTCACCTCACACCCAGACTGACAGTTAGTGGGCTAACTCACATGTGGAAAGCCTACCTGCAGTACCAGCTTCCAAAACTCACTTCTGTCTCTCTCCTAATAACAGCATGTACAAAGACAAAGGGATTCATTGGGTAGTGGTAGGAGCAAGACTACTCCATAAGCAGCAACAAGCTGGGAGCTGATGATGACCATGACACAGACAAGGGTCTTGCTGATAAGGCACAGCCCTTGAGCACCAAGGGCAGAGAACAGGATAGCCACAGGCTTCACCAGCACCCCATTGAGCCCTAGAAGGAAAAATAAAAAGTTAAGTCTAAAACCAACTCACAAAAACCAGCAGCAACTTGGAAAGACCAGGAAGCAGCTCTAAGAACAAGTATACACACAGCTCAGGAAAAGATATAGGGCACCCCAAAATTAAATACAGCCCCTGGACCTATGGGCAGGGCTTGTGGGGCAGGTGAGCATGGTCAGGGCCATCAAAGCTTATTGGTGCCCTCAGAGCCCTGACTATAGGCTCCCCTCCCATCTGGGTGTGTCCCCTCCTTATAAAAGTGTGAGGTCAGAAGAAGGTTTGCTGTCAGATGTTTTGGGAAAGTGTGTAGGGTGTTCTTGTGGGTACTGCTTGACTCTGTAGACCTACTGGCTGCTGAGGTAATAGAGCTTCTTCTGAAATAATTTAGAGTGAAAAATTGTTGTGTTTAGTGTTCTGCCTGCTTCTGATAAACGTTTTGGGGTGTGTGAGGTGGGCTGGTGATAGAAAGGTTCTGGGTGATGGCTCTTTCAGTTGACTTTCAGAAAAAAAGAAGTGTTAACTGATGCTGTTCTTTAGAGCTGTCATGCTTAAACTGCATCTGTAATCTGAGTGACTCCTCTCCTGCTGCCACCTTTGAGCCCATTGCCATGTTTCTCTAAACTCTGGAAGATCAGCTCCCTTGCATTTTCTTAGTGCTGGCTTCTCACTAGGATGGGAAATTTAAGCATGTCAGTGAGTTTGTGTTAATGTTCTGCTTTCCATGTGGCTCATATTATAAGGCTGAAAAAAGGCAATGTTCTCAAAAATTCACCCACAGGGTACAAAGGTATGGATATGCTTGGCTGCCACATCTTTGATAGCCATAATACTATACAGGTTGACTTGCTGCTTTGTTCCTAGAACTTACTTTGAGACTGGTCTCTGAAAAACCAAATGTTTCACTTAAAATAAAGAGAGTGAGTTTCTCATTGTCATGCCTCTTACTGTGTCCAGATCAGCTTAACTGTTTAATAACACTTTCATCATATCAAATGAATAGCTGCAAAAGCCTTTACATCCTTTCCCTTCTACGTATTTGGTGCTAAGTCTTGTTAATGGTATAATTGCTTTTTATTGAAATGTCCCTCTTTCAGAAAAGAAAAAGGAACTTCCTACTTTTGCATGTAGCCTATAAACTACTTAATTCCCATCCAAGGTTCTTAGTCAGTGTCTGTGCCATTTGGTATCTGTTCTTCCTGGAGGCACTATAGCCATATGAATGCACTTACTGATTCTTTTCTATGTGACTGTTTTAGACCTTGCTGTGCTCTGAATATCAGGTTTTTCTTAGTTTTATAGTAATGCCTGGTATCAGTGGGGAAACAGGGTCCCACTGGTGTAAGGCTCTTTCCAAATATGTATTTCAGTGCTTCCACTGAAGTGATTGTAGTATAATAGCTAAAGTAGGCACAAAACAGAAAATAAAGTATAAGGAAGCAGGTGCTCTTTCTGGAGCTCTGAAAACTTCAGAATTCAACATGTAAAGTGGATACTGGGAAGCTATTGCATCCTCAGGTAGCTGCTGTATGATGCAGTAGTCTGCCTACCTGTGGGACCTGCCAAGTAGCCTCCTTATTTCAACTGCTAGTGCCTCTGCCCTCAAAACATATGGAGAAACATTTGAAAAATCTGTATATTTATACAAAGATCTAGGTGCTCACAAAGCTCCAGCTCCAAGTACATCATCTACAAGTTTCTCAATCTAGTGAAAAAAAGGTATACAACACAAAGCGTGGTATTTCATACATGTTACTTCAGATCAGTGAAGTGCACAGAGTAGCACTGCGTGTGAGAAGGCTGTAATAAATCATTCTTTATTCGATAAGCATCATCATATGCTATTTAGTGAATTAAATACAGGCTTTATGCAGCTACTGCCCTGGGAGGAAGGAACCAGCGAGGCCTTACTGTGCTGAAGGTGGCTGATTTCTTTCCTAGGTGTAGGCTGCCACCTGCAGCACCAAGTTGGCAGCTGAAAATGAGGTACAGCAAAACCATAGCCATGGCTGGAGTGAGTGTATTTTTATTATTTAAACAGCCTAATGGACAAATCCACAGGACTGAAATTGGAAAACATTTGGAAAAAAAATCAGCCTGCTTTTATTTGCCTTTAAAATGTTACTGAGAAATTAAAGAATAATCAAAATGAGTAGATGAACTTATAAAGCCAGTACATCATTTAGTCAGAAAATATTTAGTGAATTTTTAGGTGGGATATATTCAGAAACATATATGAAAATACATAATGAAAGTCAAATATATATATTACAATAACATTTATTTTAAGGAGTCTTTAACAGTCTTATAAGACTCCTTAAGACTGGTAAATTTATACTTTGATTACTATTAATTTAAAAAGTGTATTTGCAAATGTATCATGAGTATTCATCACTCAAATTGATAGAAACTCCTTAATTCCTAAGTAGTTACATGGGATCTGAGCTTTTCAATAGATTCTATAGTTGTTTGTCTCTTTATGTGGACAAACTACCATTCTGTGTTTTCATATACTTGAAGCCTGAGGAAATTGTAGCCTATTACAGATCCAGACTTTTAAGCTCACTTTAAAATATTTACAAATTATCTCTGGAAACATCTCAAACAAATTTTACACTGTAACAGAGTAGTGCATGCAGTCATTAAAATAATCTGCAGGTGGAAACTGATCTTTCAAGAACTCGGAAGAACAAGAAACCTCTGATGGAAAAGAAAAAGGTGGAGGGCAATAGCAGCTCTGACTTCTTTAGCTCTGACTTCTTTAACATGATGCCTTGTAACCATCATGTCTCGGGCTCTGGCTGCAAAGCTGGGATGTGCCTTAGAAAAGCAAGAACGAGCACGAATGTCGTATGCGTACGTCAGGCTGCATCTGAGGCTTCCAGATGCTGACAGCCTATTGCTAAGGATTTACAGAAGACATTAAAAGGAAACTGTACCATGCTGACCCTGACAAACACTGGTGGCCTTGGGAATTGCTCTAAGCAATTTTGTTCTATTTACTACCAACTTGAGTTGGAGATAATGTTTAAAGGCCAGAGGTTATTTTATTGTCAAGGTTCAACAACAAAGAAAGTGGCCTGTATTTTAGGACTAAATGGAATAATAATTTCATTTTTTAAGCAAAAGTGCCTTGCTTCTATACTAAAAGAAAAAAAATATCTGAAACAGAGTATGACGCAGAAGCACTCAAGTATTCCATGTAAGGGACAAATTGCAGCATTGAGGTAAAAAAAAAAAAGGCGTAATCCACTAGCCTAAGACACACTTTGTACAAGTTTCTACTTTTTCTGAAATACCCGTTGCAGGATTTTAAAAGAAAATAACACAAAAAGGGACAATATTCCTGCTGGCTTCTAAGCTAAAAAAAAAGCTGAGAAAAAGCACTGTCACTAAGGTCATCTTGGGAGTTAGGTGTTGTCAATAAGGGGGACACAGGCATTCTTTTGACTAGGAATTTACTTTTTCAAATTGAGAAAAGAGTTGAAAACTATAATGAAAAATTTAAACTGAAGTATAACTAACTTCTGACATATGGATTGTTTCTAAAAATTCTCTCTATTTCCCAACTTTATTAAGCGCAGCCAATTTCCTCAAAATAAGCGAGTCACAGTTAACATAGTTATCAAGAATAGAAGCACATTTTACAAGTGCAATTAGTTAAAGAGCAGAATGGAGACTCATTGAATGATCTGGAGGGGTGATGTAATTTCTCAGAAAACATTTGGAAAATAATTTTCTCACTTTTTCTGCAAAAAGCTATGAAACCATAAGAGAAAGTCTTCAGCCAATAAAAAGTAGTGTAATAATTTCATTTCTGATTCTTTACCAGCAGTTTTCAGTTGGAAAAATTGCCATTATGCAGTAAAAGTGGATTTGCAGTGGAAGATTGCAACACTTATTGGTTTCACCTTCTGCATTTTCAATTTTAGCATAATGCCTTTTTGTATATATACATACTTGCATTATGTTGGGTAACATTCAAGGAACCTAAAGCTGCAAAGTTTGAAACTCTAAGATAAAAAAATCTAAATAGCTCATAGTAGTGTTATAGCTCAATCTCTTACACTGCTGGTGGAAAAGGAGGGGGAGAAAACCAAATGCAGGTTGGCAGAGTCTCCGTCACTAAAAATACTGTTAGGAAAATACTCAGGGATTGGAAGGAAGCTCTGTTTGGATGGTGGATTTCCAGAGGCAGAGCAGCCTCCCCTGAGCATTGTCTGGAGGAGAAGCAGCAGCTGCTGAGCTCTGGTGGCTCCTGTCCAGCCCAGGATCTAGCTGCTGTGGCTCACATCAGCCAGGGCAAAGGACAGATAAGCTGGGACAAGCTGCTGCCTCTGTCTCTTTGCTGTGATGGTGGCCCCTGTACTGGGGTGCCGGTGCCACTGTCAGCGAGCCTGTATCATGATGCCAGTAGGAACTGGGTACAGCTGGTGGCCTCCAAGGGTCCCACCTGAACTGGGACTTGTGAAAAGCCTCCTTAAGATTTTAAGGGATATTTATGAAGGGATTGCATGACATAATGTGCCCTGAAGTGCAAGAAATTCCTTTTACCCCTATGAGACTTCACAAAGAAAAACCTAAATTTGTGATATGGACATTTCAGTTATGTCTGACTATGGTATGATTTGTACACTTGACTTTAATTCCAGTTGACTCCATGGAAAGGCAGGGAACCTGAAGTAGGCTAGTGACCCATCAGGCTTTTCTGTTTCTTTTTCAGAATATGCACAGTTTAAGGACTGGCCAGGCAGGCTGGGGTAGCTTAAGCCACTTAGGTCCGTGCACTGCAGATGGGGAATAATTGGCTTTTATGCCAATTCAACCATATGGTGCATTCTACTCCTATCAAATGCTTATTTCCATGTGGTAAAGATTGCTTAAACCACCAAGATTCAACCTGAGATCTGCCACAAAAGTCTTCTAAATTGCAATATCTTTTCCAATTTAAAAAGTCATCAAAAAACCCTTAAAGATATGAAGATGAATGACTTTCCCCTGCCAATGCATACATACAGCACAGGTCTTCTCTGTGTACATATCTTGTTGATCTGGTGGTTTCTTCTTTAGAGTACAGTTAAAGTCAATAACAGGCTCAAAAAACCCGAATAAAATGTTCCCCACATCTCATGTCACAATATTACACCCAGTTGTGCAGAAACAGCTCCCTACCAGACTTTGCTATTGGATCTTTGTTGAAATACTTCCATTTTTATTGCCCCCTCTCCCACCTGATTTGTTTGTTCATTTGTTATTTTGTTAACTTGGAGCACTTGACAGCTTCTGGTGAATATCTAGGACTGACTTGAAGTAATTATTTTTCAAATTAATTTTCATGCTTGTATGATCTCCTCTTGCCAAGAACTTCCTTTGGTGCTGGACTATTTGTTACTTAAAACGTGTTAGAAAAACAACTTGCAGGAAATGATTGCGCCCTTCAAAACAGCTGTTGTAATAACGGCTTCTAGCAAATTTGCTGTGCAGTGAAATTATTAGTATACTTCTGAAAGAATTAGTGTATAAATCAAACAGGCTCTCTTCTTTTTTTTTTTCTTTTTTTTTTTTTATTGAAGGGTAAGGATAACACTTAAGACCCTTGTGGCCCCCAAAGGGCTTTTAGACAATGTATCTTGTAGCCAGAGCTTGTGTTCAAATTGTTGGGGGGTATGCATGTTTCTAGTGCTGAAGCAAGGAATATTTTACCTTTGAAAAAGGAAAATTCTATCTTAGTGATGGGATTTGCTACTTGGTTCTTTTAATTGTGGCAGCAGTCATGTTAAACTGACTTTTAATATGGGAATGTTTGCATTTGTATCTAAACTTTTGTGATTTTTTTTTTTTACTATTTCTAAGCACCATTCTTTATACAATAACCCAGGCACCAAAAGTAATGCAAGAAACAGTTCTAGAAATTATCTTAAACACCTGATCCTTCACTGTTTTTCACCTGTTCAATGCTTACACATAGAAATATTGCTATATTCACTTTAATTTGGAACTACTTATGTATAAATTTAAGTTAATGCACAAATGATTGCATAGCAGAAATGTGCCTTTGGCAATTATGCCACTCATTCACTTATGGCCATATTAGTAGCCTTTAGGGTTATATTTCTTACTATATCTCAGAGTAAGATGCTTAAGGGTCCTACCTTTTATTTTCATCATGATACAGACGTACACACATGCACATGTACTTCATTTCAACACCATGACTAGTCTTCACCATTTTTTTTTTTTTCTCAAGATGGCAAAAGACAACCAGTCACTGGAGTGCAAAGGCATTCCTATAACTGGAGCATGATCCACTGTGCTTGGAAGGAGAGTGGCAGGTGGTGTTGGTAGGCTCCCTCTGCAGTAGCCCAGTTGCCAAGGAAAAAGTCATTTTGAGGGTCATCAGACACCTGGAGATAGTGCCTTCTAGTGAAAGTCTGAGAAATTATTCTTGACTTTATCTCCTATGTACTAGGTGAATTTGAAGATATATATTTTTTTAGGGGGGCTGCTTTTTGAGGAGAAGGTTTCAGTAGGGGTAGAGCTAAAGGTCTGTCTCGGGAGTTAGATGTTGGCTGCATGAGCCTTCTTGTCCGCTTTGCTAATGAAGCCAGTCTATGGGAGCAGCAGTGATGCACGGTTTTACTGAGAGGGGTTATATGCGGACCCACGTGGTGCACTTTGGTATTTTCTGGGTATATTCTAGTGCTTATGATCTGAGCACAAAATGTGTGTGTGAATAAGTACAAGGAAATTAGAAAAAAATGTTGGAGTTTGACTGTAAGAGGAAGCTGGTTTTTGTCCACTGTAAAAACTAGAAACTGGAAAGGATAAGAGGAACAAAATCCAAAGGCAGTCAATTTGCAGAACACAAACTGGGAGATGACCTTGCCCACAGTTAAATGTTTTGTTCATTGTAGCTATAAAGAGCAGTAATAACGTTCTGAGTTGTCTGTGGGGGATGTATCATCAAAGACGACGATAGATGGGGTTAACTCAAACAGTTTTGGATTGAGGAAGAAGGTGAAGGTTTTGGTTTTGATCAGACTTTTGATAGGCTGTAAAATGAGGCTCAATTAAAAAGTGAGCAAACCATGGCAGTGACAATAGGTGGCAGTATTGCCTCAGAAAAAAATTATTTCTTGTTTGCTCTTGACTGGGATTTCCTGTTTTAAGGGAATGGGAGGGAATAATAATCCTCTTTCACTTTATGGAGAGCATCAGGAGTCAGAAGTCAAGACTATTACTAGCTTTCATCTGAGGTTAATTTTCTTCCCAGCTTTTTTTGCCATCTTGAGGATTTGTGTGAAGATTTCATACTCAGAATTGACCTTGAATTCTACACTTAGAAATGCAGACCAAAAGGTAGTTCTTTAATACTTCATCTGTACACTGGGATTTGAAAACCTAAGGGGCCCAATCAGCTAGAAAGCAATTTAATTGATTAAGGGATGAGCTGAAGTGATTCAGGATGCTCTGCCTGCCTGTCAGCTCTTCTGGTGATTCCTTAAGGTTTCATATTTCCTGCCTTTGCAAACAGCAATCTTTTCACCCCTGCTGCTGCAGTGTGAGACCCTTGCAAGCAGCAGCAGTAGGAAACGTCACTGGGCAGATGAACAACACTACTCACGAAGTTGATAAAACCTGAGAAACCACTTGCCTTCCAGGCTCATGGCAGTAAAGCTTTCCCTGTCTCATGGCAAGTTACAAGGCTAAAGAAAAGTGATGGTCTGCAGCTCTGAAGAGGGTTCAAGGTGTCTCAGCTCCTTACATTATCACAGATGTTTTCTTTTGAGACCTCTGGCTACTTGCCTAATCTCTTCCTCTGCAGCTTAATCTGTACAATGGAGATAGTGGTTTAATTTGCCTGTCTTCAGGGTAAAGCTTCTCTCTTGATCTGCTGTCCTCTG
The DNA here is from genome assembly GCA_907165065.1 of Caprimulgus europaeus. Next base: position 70,848,700 of record OU015525.1, read on the forward strand.
CTAGAGGAGTTCTGGTATTGAATCAGACTTGTTAGTTATGTAATTCAAATAAAATTAACAATATTTGCTTAAGAGTTTCCAGGCTTCAGGGGAGCATCAGAAGCAAAGCAAAAGCAGCACAATGGGCGAAGTCACTTCATATGAAGTGCTTCAGTGGACCTGGACCAGAGATGGTCTGATCCTAAACTGGAAACCAGCAGTTAGATCACTAGACTAGAATATGGAAAGATCTAGATTAAACTTTATTTTCTTCCACGAAGCATTTGAAGCTTCCAAATAACAGGAAAGAACACTAATTTGCAGGAAATTGGATATTTAAGCACTGGACAGGTTGCTCAGAAAGGTTGTGGAATCTCCCTCCCTGGAGATATTGAAAAAAAACATCTGGACAAAATCCTGGTTCATGTGCTCTAGGAGTCCCTGCTTGAGCAGCGGGTGGGACTAGATGACCTTCAGAGGTCCTTTCCAACCTCAGCCATTCTATGATTCTGTGATTTATGGGAAAACAGGGCTTGGAATCTACTAATATTCATCTTGTGTGCAAAGGAGTGAAGATTATAATTTACTTCTATGCTTAGGTCGCTCAAGTGGGCAATAAGAATTGCAACACAGGTCTTACCTGCTCAGGCTGATGTAAGGAGTGCTGGTCATGGCTAGGTAGCAAAAGCACCTAGACAGGGTTGAAATTCCCCTTTGTTATCTCTTCTGGGGCAAAGAACTTGGCCTTGGTGGCCTTCCCCTGCTAGGTCACTGCACATGGTTATATTGAGCAAGTACCTTTTTTCCCCAAAAGGATTTGGACACTCAAATTCTGTATAGATTTTTTTAAATTGTTCCTCTATATTACCACTGGAACAAGTGGTACCTTTTTTCTAGGTAGCTCCTGGGTTGGAGCGAGGGTCAAGGTACAGTCTCCAACATCACCACTCAGGTATATGAGAGTCTCTGCTTTCAGTGTGCTACCTGTTCTATACTGCATTCTTGGTACCCGATCCACAGATAGTAGAGAAAGTCTGGATATCAATGCTGCTATGATGGCTGATGCTCAGCAACTAGCAAATACCAAATATGTTTGGATTCAGAATCCTACGGTGAATTTAGGCAAAAGAAGTCTTGCTTCACTGACTGACCTGAGAGCTGCAAAATGCCACTCTGCTCCTATTGTGAAGAACTGCTGATCTGCATGGCTGAAAATTAGACTTCTCATATGTTCCTCTCTCAGGGTTTTGAGGCTGCTCAGTGCTCAAAGGGAACTAAGTCTCATTGTTGACATGGTTGTTTTGAAATATCACCCTGAGGAATCCTATTTGCTATGCAGTTAGATTAATTCTGGGAAACATAACTGAGCTTTTGTCTGGCTGCAAGTGTGTACGTTTGTTACTTTTGTGCTTACAACTGATCTTGGAAATGCTTGGTGTGGGGACTGTGGTGGTTTCACTTCTTTGGCTTGCAGTCAAACAGTCTCTCACTCCCCACCTGGCAGGGAGTAGGGGAGAGAATTGCAAGGATAATAAAGATAATAACCGTAATAACAGAATATACAAATGAGTGATGCACAGTGCAATTGCTCAACACCCATGGACCAATGCTCAGCCTGTGCCAGCCAGTGATCCCAAAACAGAGACGGTCCCAATACTGTAATTCCAGAAGAGCCAGCCTGAGCAATCCCTGGGAGAACACCCCTGTTTTCTGGCAAATCCTGGTTAATATACTGAACATGACATGATCTGATATGGACTATCTCATTGGCACATCCAAATGCCAATTTTGGGTTTTGCTACTTACTATGCTAGCCAAACACAATGACCTTAGGCCAGCAGCAACTAATAACATTAGTACTTTATCAGCATTCTTCTCATAACAAATCCCATACTGAAACTAAGACACATCTAGCTGATAAGAAGAAAATTAACTCTACCCTAGCAAAACCAGGACAGCAATTGGCATACCCTGAAGTAGCAAGCTGACACCCCCATGTCACTCACAGTTCCCCCCTCTGGATCCTGCAAGTCGGTTGTGCTCTGTTCTGTAGGAAAGACTCGTGTGTGAATTTAAGTGCCTTTATAACTGTTACAAAAGCAGCTCTGGGTAGGTCACTGAGGCATGCAAAGGAGAGAACTCCTGTGTGCAGGGTCCCTGGCAGATAACCTAGGAAAACAAACCCATAATAAATATGGACAATGGAATAAGCTAGCAACTTTGAACAGCAGTGGAATGTGGGATGCTGTTAGAAGAAAGGAATCACTTCTTAGCTTATGAATTTTGGGCGGCTAATTGTGTGGCATTTTAGATATAGTATGATCATTATCCAAACTAAAAATCTTTCTCCATGCTCATAAAAACTATATCTCCTACAGACAGGCCTCCTGAGTATTTCTTTCCTTTGTATCTGCCCTCCCTGAAGTCTATAGAGATTGCAGATTCCTGCTGCATAGCACTTAGGAACAATTTTTTTTGGACTAGAAAAACAGGACTAAGACAGCACAAAACCCCCCACCTCACAACCTTTAAAAATGTCTGCAAATAGTCAAAATTATCTGATGATCTGGCACTAAACAAATTAATTATTCCTTCAGTGTTCAGTTCAACCCTTTATGTCCCCATTCCTTTGCATTATTTTTTAAGAACATATTATTCTGCTTTTTCTCTTCATATGAAGTCTGAAATTGTTTACCATGTCTTCCAGAGGTGGCCTGGAGCACTTCTAACCCTATCTAAAATCTTTATATATAAAGGAGAATGTAACTTTATTTTACTTTCCCGAGTGAGACAAACACTATTATAGGTTTTCTTTTCTTTTTCTTCTTAAGCTGGGGAGGAGAGTAAAAAGGAGAACCAAACTTTTAATAGCAAGCTACATTATAATGTGTATTAAAGCAATATCATTCTTGTATTAATACCTGTTCTCTTACTAAAACCACAAGTCTTTCAAGAGCTAAATAAAAGTATTCATAATACTTTCTTGGCCTAATACTTAGAAATGTTGGTAAATGATAGAAATTTTCTCTCATGTAGCTCATGGTTAGCTGATACAGCTTGGAAATATCTTAAATCTTTACCTACTCTCAAAAGAAGTAGTTTTGTACACAAAGCAGCAAGCCTTTAACTGTAATCTTCTCTTATCCCTAACTGTGGCCACAGTTACACCATGATAACTTAATTTATTTGGAAAAGTGAAATAAATAAGACCAGTGTATTCCTGTCTATGTGCAATTACTCAATTGATGCAATTTTCAGCAAAAAATAAATGGTAAACTAAATATTTAACAGATCTATCTGAGTAGAACTTAAGTGGCAGATTTGGTACAACAAATATGTGGGAACATACATTTCAAAAAAATTAATGAGGAAAAAGGAAATATTAAAAGCTAAGTGAATTTTCTGAACCTGACATGTAATGCTTTATATTGTTTCCAAGTAAAAGCACAACTAAACACATGGTGTGAACTGGATGAGATACAGATTCTTTCAAATTTCTACAAGTCCGCCTGTAACCTGCGAACACCTATCTTTATCAAACTGCTTTCTGCCTAGCAATGTTTCTCTCTATCAAATTTACTTACTCATTTTAAGTGTTCATTGGCTAAAATATATAGAAATCTGCCTAAAAGGCCTCGCTTTAAGAATTAAGGAGGGAAACTGAGTGCTGGAATAGCCATTTCTAACCATTATTATTTAATCATCTTCTTAGAGTATGTTAGTTAAAGCTGTAATTGCAAGCCTGAAATACATCCAAATGCAGTTGCAGGAGAAACTGCTATCAAACTTGAAGTGTGTGTACAAGCTAGGTTGTGTTCTGTCTTCTGCAAATACAAACTTGTTCCTTTCCATGCTGTTTCCAGTCCCTGTTTCTCTTGTTTGCTTATGAAATGACATGGGATATAATTTCAATCCAGTAAGTTTTTAATATAAAATAATCTTCAGCACTTTGTAGAAGCAGAGGTGGTGACACTAGAACTGAACTTGCCTGCCTCTAAAAGATAAAAATGTAAATAAAAGAGAAATACTGGCTTCTAGTAATTGCCAGCTCAGGCCAAAACTACCAGGAAGTTGTTTCAATTGTTAAATGCAGCATTTATATGTATGAATGGGAAAGATTGTGGGGTTTTTTTGTTGCTTTAGACAGCTTTAACAGCCAAACTGTTTTCTTGCACCCCAGCCCCCATTCTTCTGAATGCTTTTGAAGAAGTACAAGACTGTTGCTTTTACCTTTCTCTTCACACTTCTCCCTTATTGGCTGAGAAGAAAAATGGATTTCCGAATGGGCTAAAGCGAGAAGGAAAGAGGGAAATCTGATTCAGGAACCAATCTTGCTGTCTGTCAGGCTTAGTAAAATAGTTTTAACTGGCCTCATATGTGAATGAATGCAGATACCAAATTACTGTTCTGCTCAAAACCTGCTTTTTAGGCCATCAGGTTTTGAATGCTGAATAGGGAAGACTATCCTTGAGTTGATTCTCTAAGCTACATGCAGAAGTTGTGTAGTAAGTGTAATAAAGTTGTTAATTATACTGTGGCATACATAGTTATTTAAGTTCCACAGGTGACCAAGAGGTGAGGTACTGAAAATAAGCATTTTATTTTGCAGGATTATTTTAATTTCCTTATTTTAAATACAGCTCTTGATCCTTCAAGAAAAATGCTCACAGTGGGGTTCCTCCATGTTTTCAAAGGCTGCTCTCTCCAGCTGTTTCCTAAACAGCTATTTTTCCAGGCCTTTCTTGAGCTCCTGGGCAAGAAAAAGGGAAAGCTGATGAGATTTAATTTCCTGTTCAGTGGAATGGGAATGGCAGGATGGGAGGGGGAAGGAGGGACTAGCCATTGTCACTGTGGCACTAATGAAAGTATGTTTCTCTGTGGATGAAATTTGTTCTGCTTTGAAGTCAGTGGAAGGACTAATGACATGGAGGAGTTGACTAGTGATGTGTAACACCATGCACATTTGTGTGTTTTCGGTTTTAAACTGAAAGTAATTAGTGTCTTCTGTCACTTCCAAGGAGGTATTTTTCTGCCGCCTGCTGTGGATACGGTTCCAATTGCATCCCAAGTATACGTAGCACTTCATGCTAACATAAAGCCCTTTGGTCTGAACACGGTCCCTCCAGGCCTAAATTCTAGTTTATGTGACTCTTCCTACATAAGACAGTTTGGATGAGGCTAACAATGTGTGGAGAGAGGCCTATTTCCAAAGGAGCGCATTTTCAGAGACTTGGGTGTTTTATCTTCTCTTCTGTAGAGATAGCTGATACCAGTCAGATGGTTTAAAGTCTGCTGGGACCTCTAGAGAATGAAAAAGACCTTCTTTCACACCAGTTTTGAGGAGAATCATCTGAAGTAAAAGGCAAAAAGTGACACTACAAAGCAAAGCGTAGTAGCTGTGCTTCTGGCACATTGTGATGCTTTAGCCAAATAGATGGCTACCCGATTGTCACTTGTTTAGTAGGCACTCCCTCTGTTCCCTCCACTTCTTCCTTCCCCATTGGAATGACTGTAATTACTCCTTCATTTTTACTTTTGTTTTTTTTGATAGAAGTACCAAGAACATTTCACTCTGAACCTTTTTTAAAGAGTTCTACTACATATCTATGTCTCCCCTTTTCTTTAGAGATGATGTTTTTAAAAAATCAGTCTCCTAGTGTTTTTAAAAATCAGTTTCCTAAAGGTTTTTTTTCAAACCAATTTCCTAGAGACTGATTTTGCCAATGCACAGGTATATTATGTATGTTTTCTTAGTGTGAACTTCTGAACTTAGTTTCTCTGAAAGCCTTGCTGCTTTTTCTCTTTAGTATAAATTCCAAATAATTCTTTGCTGAATTTAAACTCTCAGCTGGGCCTAAGTTAAATCAGGCTTATGAGACTGCCTTTCTCATATAAAAGGCTTTAGCAAGATTTTAAGGGGTTTAAACTTCACAATGGGAAAGGAGAATTAATTTAGAAAGTCTAAATGCCTTAGCTAAAATTGAGCAGACAAAGAGTATTTTGGGAGCAAAGCAATCAAAAAAAGATGACCCTTTGTGTTAAAGAATCATAGGCCTTATGCTGATGGGAGCTATAAAAAGGTGGCTGCAGTTTCACATAGCTTTTGCTGGGTTTTTTTGTGTTTTTTGTTTTGCTTACTGATTTCAGCCATCTTCTTCCTTTGCTTGCTTTTCTGTAGTGGGAAAATGCTTCAACTGTTCTGGATCATTACTTTTTGAAATGCTACTTTCTCGTGCATTTTATTATATATATTAAATAAGCAGACTAGTAGTATTTCAACTGAGAAGCTGTTTAATACCAATTTGTGACCCCAAAAATTTGCTCCTCTCAGCTTCTGAAACATGCCTTCTACCATCTAAATGTTTCCACTTGATATTTTACTGGAAGTAGTTTGCCAGCCTCTAGATTTTATCCTGTGTGTGGCCAGGACTCTTCTCTGTGTCAGAGGAATAGATTCCTGGAAGCTTCCAGCAGCCCCAGAGGAACAAGGAGCACATTTTGCATGTCTAAGGATAGGAAGGAAAGGAGCTTGACTTTAGTTTAGTCTGATTGCTGCTAACTTGAGTCTGGTGTGGTGCTGGAGAAAGTTAAGACACTTAAGGAGAGGTATCTTGCAGATACCTGTCAGCTCATTATTCCTACGCAGTTCTCAGCCCAGTGGCATACAGAAACTGAGCTCTTGTTCCCAGTACAACAGAAAAACACATAAATTGCTTTTGCACATGACAACTTGGGTGCTGCACTTCAGGACCACAGTCAATTTTGTACTCAGCAGCTGGTCTCTGTTCGGGGAGCTTGTTTGGATGGTGGGTACATTGCAGGCATTTCGTCTGCATCTGGCAAGGGATGTAAGCAACTGACCAAAGTTCTTCCTACATCCAGAAGCTGCATGGGCTGGCTGAGCACACAGATGGGATTGAGGTGGCTGCAGCCACAATGTGCCGTACAAAGTTATTAGGGTCTTCAGCTCCTGTGAGCATAATGACTTCAGGTCCTAGCTGCCACCTCACATATTGTTGCTATAACTTCTCATTGAATCTGGCTTGCTGGTGTCAATGGAAGCTACTTCCTTCTGCAGAAAGAGCAGTGAGTGATGACACAGGGCGCAGTCTGTACTATGCCATGTGTTGCTTTAGATTCTGTACTGCTTTCCCACTCAAATTTTTCTTCAGTCTCTCAACTATGGCTGGGAGAGTTATCAACTGTACTGGCCCTTGTGTTACATGCTTCAAGATCTCTGGTGAGGCATGTTGTAGGAGCTCCTCTAGGCCTGGAGCCAGGTACACTTGCTCAGCAGTGAGGGTATGCTGCCACACTGCTGCAGGAGCCCATGCTAGCTGGGAGCAGCACCGTGCTGCTGCCTGGCATGCACACGGCCCAGGGAGGGGACCACAACTTTTCTGCCTCTGGAGCTCTTTGATTCACAGAAGTGATGCAGAGATAATGCTACCAGTTCCCCTTATTAAAACTATTTTGAAGCTATTGTAGTAACTTCTGCAGAAAGTGCCTAATCACTCTTAGGGGTGTAAATGAGTGTCCTGTTTCCCAGGGAGGTCACTAAACTGAGATCATAAATCTAAGTAGTTGGTTCTCTGACCATTCATTTAATAACTCCTTTCCCCCAGAACAACATCTATGGATACAAGTTTTATATGGCTCCCTTGGAGGTGACTGTTTACCACCTGTTCTGCAAACAAGACAGCAGAGAGGTTGTGATTTTGCCTTACAGAACAACAGAAAAACTCAAGCTGCTGCCAGACATGCAGCAAAACATCTTGGCCTGTGTGAGTATTCCCTCTCCACCACACTTAACCTATTTCCCCACCACTCAGCTGCTAGTTGAACTGGTAAAATGTAAGTATATTTCCTACTACTGGCACCCCTGTGCTCACAATAGCTTTTGAGGCAGAATCCCCCTGTTCTCTGTAGTTCTGGCTGTTTCTAAATGGGTCAGACTGAACTCACTTGCTTTGCCATGAAATCTTAACACTGGTTATAGACCCATGTGATGCGTGGAGCATACCATAGCTAGGTTATATGCAGGAATGAAAACTCCTGCTGTTGTGTCATGATTCCTCAGACTAATGTTCAGCAATCTAGTTAAAGCTTATATTCACACAGCTTGCAATTTCAAGCTTACAAACCATGTCCACAGGTAGAGCAACTAATGTTTTAACGCACAGTCCCACCCACTCCTGTAAATGTTAAATATCAGAAAATGTTTGTGTAGCTGTCTAATGAAATGGTAAATCTGTAGAACTTCCCATTTTTCACTCTGCCTGCCAGTAAGTAGTATGTTGTGAATGTGAGGTCGAGTTCAGATCCTGCTTATGTCAGATGCAAAGGTGAGTGATAAGAGAGGAGATTGAACAGTTGTGTTGAGAATGGTGGATGCTTCTAGGAGCCATGACTAGTGTGAACATTTCAAAAAGCAAGCCTTCTTATTGACACTTGTTACACAGTGTATATCTGCCTAGCATCACTAAAATAATCCTCAAGAGAGTTGTCCATCCAAAAGCTTATTCTTTTGCACCCTAGGAAGGATTATGTTTTGTTTTGTTTCCTGCATAAAGGTTTAACAGTTGGATGGAGAAGGTACCTTCATGCAACATTCACCTTCCTGGTTGCTGGGTGGGATGTGTCTTGGATCTCTTCAAGTCCCAAAGTTCATAATGGCACTGCTGTATCTGTGTGTGCTGTAAGGTGCCAAATGGGAGTTAGAATGCAAACTTTATCAAGGCTACTCTCTAAATCATCACAATCAGATGCTATGAAAAGTCTGAATATGTAATTTCCTAACCTGCTCTTATTAAAATCAGTATGGCAAAAACCACAAGAATAAAATTTTTAATTTGAGCTTGATAAGAGCCCAAACTTATCAAATCCATGATATATTTGTTGCTTCAATAGCATTTTAGGCTTACAGTTTATATTATTTGCTCAGTATATTTAAATTGTTTCCTCAACTAATTCTACCACATGGAAATCAGTGAAGCTAAGATTGTGCAAACAATGTAAGCGATGTATTTGAGTTAAAAGTTACAGAAAAGCATGGAACCAAACTGAAGGAGCTGTAGAGCACCTGCTTGAAATAAGAGATCTTTATAGTTTCTTGACGTTGATCAACTTTGTACTTCTCTAGTTAACCTCTTGTCTGGTAACACCAGTTGACAGTCTCCCAGTTTTAGGAAATTATATAAGGGCCCAGACTGAATTTATCCTGCTCCTACCCCTCAAGTCAGATGTCTTTATTCTGTGTGGACTCTTGTAGGCCGATGTTTTCAATACTTGGAGCAGAGAGAAGCTGTGGGTGGAAAAGGAGTAAATTCAAACCTGTGGCAAACCATCAGATCTGGTTTCTAAACAGTAACTAATCTCCAATACATTCCCCACTTGTGTTACTTGTTTACACTGTAAAGTGGCTGGCTCTTTTTAGTGACTGCCTCTTAAATTCAGCAGATGAACTGGAGCAACAATAGCATCTCCTAGTGATGATGGCAAAAGGCAAGACTTGCAAGATGACAAACTTTTCATATGGCTTCCAGTCAAAGCCTACATTTTCTTTCCCTGTTGATTCTTTCCCTTTTTTTTTCCTTTCCCAGTCCCTTTTGTTGCATTTGAGAATGACAGGAAGAAATACCAACCTTGGAGCTGCCTTCTGCAGTACATGTATGAATTAAGAGCAATCCAGAGTGGGTAAAAGGCAGAGTCCCAATTCTCTGTCTTTATACTCTCTCTAGAATCACTTTGCAGAGGTATCACCAATTTAGATACAGCAACAAGGAACCAGCATGATGTGTTGACTGTGCTGCTGATGATGAGCCTGTGCTGTAACTGCACGGAACTGTTGCTGCATGGCCTGTAGGCACGGGGGTTTTGACATGGCAGCATTGCAGACTTGCTGGCTGGGGTAGCTACTTGATTGCCTTCCTTCCCCCTGGGGGGGAAGTTTATAGCCTGCTGCCTGTTTGTAACATGACAATTTAGAAATGCCAGAGACTGGAAATTGGACCAAATCTGCCATTCATAGAAATACAAATGGGAATAATTTAAAGCTCAAAACATCTCCTGCTTTTCCTTTCCTCCCTTTTCTAAAGGTCAAGCTATTTGTGTAGAAACATTAAGCCAGCTGTAGAGAGGTTGCAAGACCATTCTAGCTATGCTGTGATGTGATTTTTATCTCCCACCCTAACAGGCAATGTCAGTCATAATTAGTGTTATACATAAATTCCTCACTGAGATTCAGGCTTCACATGATTAGGGACTAAACTATGTAGAGTGCTGTTCTTGTGACTGTGTAGTTTCAATTAACAGATTCAGGGATGAAAAGACACAGTGAGAGATGATGGCTAAGGTCAGAGAGGTTATCTTTTTTTATAGCAGTTTTCATCTTAAAGGAGAAAACACAAATGAAAGGGGGTTTCATTAACCTGACTAGGGAAATGGCTGCCACGCATAGTCAGGACAAAATCCTTTCCATGACCTTGATCACAGCTATAAGCATCCTAAACCCCAGTGGGTACGGTAACAATGCACTGCAGAAGCCTGCTATAGTCGAGCTCTGTTTCATCTGTGAAGCATGTAAGCAGATTATTACTGGGCTGATCAGTGCTCTTGCCAATCAAGAAATGCTTGTTATTTCAGAGCAAAGTACAAGAAAACCAGAAGGTGAAAAAATACTGGACAGTGACAAAAATCCACCACTGTAGTCCAGGAAAGTGACCCTGGATTTCTTCCCTTTCTTTCAAGGGGCCTTTAAGCTCTGGTAAACCCATCCTGAGAAACTTTCAAGGGATACAGTACTCAAAGGAGGGGGAAAAAAAGTAAAATACATTTATAGGGCTGGCATTAACATTGATAAAGTAGGTCTGCTTGGGGTAGGAGACTGTCAGCAGTGGCAAGGCACCTACAGACATGCTCAGTACTTTGCCTGTGCCTGAGCTCTGGGGAGCTGAGTGAGGTGATTGCTAGAGAGTTGTTTTTGTGGAACTGGCTCACTTTTCAAAACAGTGGTCGTTGTCTTGCTCCTCAGGCCCTTAGTAGTTTGGAGGCTCTTCTCTGTCCCTCTAAGGGGAAGACTGAGATGGTGAAGATGTGGGGCAACAACCAACTTGCCTCCATTTCTAAGCAGAGTTCAGCCAACCTTAATCTCGTATAGATATTTCCTGACAAATATGTTTACCTTTATCCTGCAAAACATTAACCCTATAACAATTTTTATCAAAAGGAAAATGGATGACTGGCCAGAATTGCCTTATCTGAAAACACACAGGATGTTATTCCTTATTGCAGACATAACCTGTTGGCCCATTGCTTGTTGCTAGCCAGACTCCACTAAAAATATCAGGGTTCATACAGGGAAAGGAGCCTGTTTCAGAGAACAAAAAGCTTGAGAAGTTAGATTTCGATCCTCTACTTGCACTGGAGGGTGAAATAAAACCCCCACAACCCAAATTGTATACACTAATTTGACTGTCTTGCTGTGCTTATTTGTCCTACAGTAGTATGAATTTTTGCACCAGACAAAAAGACCAAGACTTTAAGGATACTTTAAAGCTGGAGCCCAAAACATGTTACAGGAAATGAGGCTCAGCTGTCCCTGTGCAACATGTGAAGAAGTGAGAAAGTTCTCTATAAGCAGGCAAGAGTGTTATTCAGAAACAGCAATATTATACCTTCCAGCCTTTATTCTTTTCATTTGTTTGCTTCTTGTGAGACTGCATGGGAAAAAATGCAGTTAAGGATTTAGAAATACCTTCTTGTGTTCAAAAACTTTCTGAACAGATCTGTTTGCTTTTTTCCCCCCTCTGACAGCTTGGAGACAAAACTGGAGAGATGGCATTTGTTACCTACTGTTGCAAACACAAACATAATAAGTGTAACTTCACTCAGATGAAGAAATCCTAATAAAAGTGAAAAGTGGATGGATTGCTTAGTCAGTAAAAACGCTTCTATAAATGTTTGTGGAATTGGAGATTAAAAGTGTAGCTGCTACAGTGACCATCAGTGGCAGGCAAATAATTCCCCAAATAATTCAGATTGTTTCTTTCTGCTTGGGAAATACTTGTAAACTGTTCTAAAATTAGTACTTGTAAAATTGTATGCACAGTATCAGTGAGGGTGGGGAGCAGGGGAGGGTTTTAACCAGGTTCATGAACAAGATGTCCATAGACAAAAAGGAATGGGTATTGTGGTGGTTTGGGTAGCTTGTACAACCTCAATGGGCAACCTGTTTCACCTCTTGTCTGTCCTTATGGTAAGAAAATAATTCCTTAGCCACTTGGGCCCTTTCCTGGTACAACAATATCAGTAGTTTGATGGGATACAGAATTTATTGACTGGTCTGACACACAGGACATTATGTATGCTCTTTTTTCTTGTTTGAGTTAATTTATGAAATTTTTGTGCTGCTGGCTTTGTCACAGTTTCTTTTCAACTGAGTAAATACCAGCAAGTTTCCTTGGTATTATTCACATTCTGAAGATGCTCCCCTGTTCTGCAAAAAAAACAGAGCTGCAATAAGTATTCCTACTTAGGCCCATTGTGGCCTGTTGAACTCCTCAAGCCTACTACATGGATTGCTTTTCCTTTCTTCCCTTTGCTAGAGAGAAATCTTCCAGGGAATAGAAGACTCCCAAGGAAAGATCAGTTAACATGCATCTTGGGCATAAAGGTGCTGACTTGACCCTAGAGTCAAAATCTATCAAGAACGTCCTGATCTTACAGAAGACCATATGCTTTTCCCTGTATTCTACTTGTCATGGCTGTTGGCATAGGATGGAGCTCCTCTATGGGTCAGGATCTTCTGCCTGCCATTTCTGCTTCCCTCTTTTCCTTCAGCAGACCAGGAGTGTGCTGGCTGGAGGGAAGGGATGTTCATATCTTCCAGGAGTTGCTTGATTTATGTACATGAGATTTGCCATAGCCTTGTAAAAGTCATGCGGATGGATGTTGCCTGTGTGCTATCTGGGAGGGAAGAAGGGAAAAGTAGATGATAGTAGTTACTTGTTCAATAGACTCCTCACTGCACACAAAATAAGGCTTTGGATATCTCTGCCTTCAGAAATCACTTGTAGGTTGAATGTAAAAATGGAGGGGGTGAAGAGTAAACAATCCCATCTTCCCCTCCACCCTTTACTCATTGATATACACTGATCTGCAATCAATGTCACTTAGCACTGGCACAGAGTGACCTTCACATATGCAGATAGCTCAGAACTTGGGCTGTTCACATCTCCCAGTATCAGAGCTCATCTCCATCTGTAAATATTCACCTTAATGATTGCTCCTTGTCACATGCTTGGAGAGGTCTGCAGTTCCCAGTCTGCATCAACTGGCTCTTCTGGTTGATCTTTAGGGCTATCTCCAAGCAGAATGCCTATAGAATAAGGTTATAAAATGAGGTGTCCCTCTGCTTTCAACATGAATAGGCAACTATTGTGCCCAGAGTTTTTATTTCACTTTTGATTTTTAATGGCAATTAATAATTGAATAAGAAAAATAATTTTTAAAAATTGTAATTGCTTACAGTCTAAGGGAAGAACTGAACTGTTCTCTTCCAGCTTGTCTCTGAACACCCTTACTCCTCATTCAGTTCTCATTAACAGCTGTTCTTGAAAGCCTGTCAGCTCCCAAAGCAGACCCCTAGCACTTGCTTCCCTTCATTCAATGGGAATGAACCAGGTCTCCCTGGTGAAAGTGAGAGCTGGATGGATTTTTTTCCGTAAATCTGGGCTTGTGTGGCAATGCAGGGAAAGTGTTAAAACCACAAGACTTAACTGCAGCCTTCCTGAGAGTTAGAAAGGATCAACCATGATATGAGAGAATAGAACTTAAGTTACAGGTAGAGAGCTGCTTTCATTTGGAAGTAGCATCATTAAAAAAGACAAAAAATTTAAACATCTGAAATGTATTTTTTGAAAGCTAGAAAAAAATCTGACTATTCTAGTACATTTGCAAGGAATTATATCAAATGCTTTCAAGCAGACAACATAATGGCCTATTAGAGAAACACAATGTCACTTGTAGGTGGCTAGAAGTACAAAGTAGGAAGATGATAGTGTCACTAAATGCTTTTTGTAAATTGCAAGGATGGAAATTCACTGAAACGTTTTATGGCTGAGTAGAGATACAAGTACAGATAGGTGTGGGCAGGAGAATGCAAGAAGGCTGTTTTCCCATCAATCTCTTACTCTTTATTCTGACTCAAGAATCCAAAATTTGTGGGTTCATTACTGAGGCTTTGACATCATTCAGCTATGAATAGATAGCAAGTGAACATGTCTGTTTATTTCTCCTGATTCTTGCTATCACTTTGGGTTGGAAAAAAACAACAACCAGATTCTGTTTTCTGATGTGTAGGGGGGAGTATTTTAGTTGTTACATTCTGATGGCACTACAGAAAATCAAGCATATCTATAAACTGTGCTGCAAAATACAGTGTAGCCTGGGGATGTCTACTAATTTTTAAAGGACCCGAACAATTCTGTGAGCATCAGGAGTTAACCTAGCTGTTGTTGTACAGTGCTCTGCACTGACTCATTGCCATGTTATTTAGGCAAACTGCTTGTCAAGAGTTAACTTGATAAGCCCATCACCTTAGCAACCAGAATATTAACATACTACAGCAGCACAGTATAGCCAGCTTATAATTTGATTTCAGGCATAGGAGTTTGTGGGGTTGATATATCACAGAATCATAGAATAGTGTGGTTGGATCATGTAGTCCAACTGTAAACCTGGCATTGCCAAGTTCACCACTAAGCTATGTCCCTAAGCACCACATCTGCAAGTCCTTCAAATACTTCTAGGGTTGGTGATTCCACCACTCCCTGGGCAGCCTGTTCCAATACTTGACAACCCTTTCAGTGAAGAATTTTTTTCCTGATATCCAAACTAAACCTCCCCTGGCACAACTTAAGGCCATTTCCTCTTGTCCTACCATTTCTTATTTGGGAGAAGAGACCAGCACCCGTGTCACTACAACATCCTGTCAGGTAGTTGTAAAGGGTGTTAAGCTCTCCCCTCAGCCTCCCCTTCTCCATGCTATACAATCCCAGTTCCCTCAGCTGTTCCTCATAAGACTTGTTCTCCCAGCCCTTAACCAGCTTTGTTGCCCCTCTTGGCACATGCTCCAGCACCTCAATGTCCTTCTTGTAGTGAGGGGCCCAAAACTGACCACAGCACTCAAGGTGTGGTCTCACCAGTGCCGAATACAGGGGCACAATCACTTCCCTACCCCTGCTTGCCACACTGTTTCTGATACAAGCCAGGATGCTGTTGGCCTTCCTGGCCACCTGAGCACACTGTTGGCTCATGTTCAGCTGGCTGTCGACCAACACCCTCATATATGTACTATAGTGCTGTGCAAGATTGGGATAAAAAGTAATGGTAAAGCTAAAGAAGAACCAAATGTAATATTGATTGTGCATCTAATGTCTAGGCAGTTGTAGTGACTGGAGTGATTTCACTGGAGCAGGTTTGCTGGCAGGACTTGTGACCCCATGGGGACCCATGCTGGAGCAGTCTGTTCCTGAAGGCCTGCACTCTGTGGAAGGGACCCATGCTGGAAAACTGAGTTGCATTTACTTGCTTGTCAGGGTAGGAAGAAGGATTAGAAATTTGAAGGACTGGTGCTTTCCGATATGAGGCTGGCCTTCTGATTTTTAATTCTGGAACAAGTAGCAGCCTTCAACTAGCTTGGATGCTTTCTCTAATGACAGTCAGACCAATAATCTGATACAAATTCTTCACTTTATGCTAACGCTGTGAAAATCTGGGTAAAACTATTTGAACCTTTTATTTTGGGGTCAGCTGAAAGTGAATTCCCAGGCATCTTGCACCTTGCAAAAAGTTGAACAATGCTACGTTGTTGTATAAACAGGATAGTTCCTTCAAGCATGATGTTGTTAATTATTATTATTTTGGTTTTTTAGAACTTAATTTCATCAATGTAAACAGCGTATTTTTTTCTATTTTCTCAGCCATTGTTGTTTCCAGAGTGGAAGGTCATCAGAAGAACTGTTTCACCATTTCTGGAAAACACAACCATCTAACATAACCAGCTGTTCTGACCACAGCCTGAAAACGGGACCGAGTACAGACCACTATAGCTCTGGTTTTACTGATTTCACTTTTACAGAAGCATTAAAATTGAATGCTTTGTCATGGATCCTTAGACCATCTACTTAACAAGAGTGACAGATGTGCTGAAATTATTGCCCATTTCTTTTCCATTTAATGATATGTATTCTTCCCGTGACACCTCTTCCCCATATGAATGTCTGGCTTGCAATGAACCCTGAACGTTTGGGTTCTGTGTGTTCACCCACATTCGAAAAATGTCTCCTGCTGGAATAGCTCACAAGCCAGTGGAATGGCTAATCAGTGATAAAAAAAACCTACTTATATTCCCGTGAGTGTCACTTGGAGTGGTGGCTTTGGTCACTTAGGCCCTGTGACAAAGACCCATGATAGCTGTCAGAAACTCTTTAGGAGAGTAACATTGGTTTAGTAAATGATGCTGTCGGTTATTTGAAACAGTTTGATAATTAGGAAGCCTAGGTATTTCCCTCCCACCCCATATCCATCTTGTACTTTTCCATGTGGCTAGTTTGCTTGCAAAGAAATTGTGTGAAGTAGCATTAAAGACTAAGTCTGCTTTAAATTAGCATATTTTGTTAAATATTATTCTGACATCTCTTGGTTGTAGAGTAAAAGAAATGACGGGTCTATATCAAGTTAACTCTGCTGCCAATAATAACTGTCTATAAATACTGAAAGATTCTCAGGGGAAAGTGAGATGGAAAGGTACAGAAAAATCCCTTCATTTTATGGATGACTTCAGTATTTCCTTTCCCTGGCAAGAACTAAGGAACAGAGTTTCTGCAAAATTAGGTGCTTCTTAATCAAAGTAAAAACCGAGGAAGTGCCTATAGCTGAATAAAACCAGTAGACCAGATAAGCTGTATGTAGAAAGTTGATTATGAGATAATCAGAATTAACAGGACAGTGTGACTGTGTCCTCCTGTTTGGTCAGGAATAGAGACACTCTGTAACTGCGGGTGTATATGAGAAAACTTAAAAAAAACCCCATGTACCCCACTGAAAATCATATCTCGAAGCTGAATAATGGATTTCTGATTGCCATAGGCATAGACTTATAATTTCATTATATGCATTTAATCATAAACAAAGAAACCTTGATATACGTGATTCACAGTTTCAGCTTTTCATCATAAATTAAAATTGATACCAAGGATGCAAAGCTAAAATTCTTGAAATAACAATGTTTTGAGTCATTGTCAATGACAATGGTTTCCACTTAGGTTATCGACTTAGCCAAACCTGCTGATATGTTAGGTTAATATTTAGTGAAATAAGAATGCTACCTTGTATGCCATTTTATTAGAAAATTGAAACATGATTTTGGTTCATATCTGTTCTTTTTGTAATACTTCCCCAATTTAATTTAAAAAAATAAAATTAGAGATGCGCTGTCTAATGGGATGGCTATTTCTAGCACTGCTTTTGAAATAGTTCTGCTTTCACATCTATTCCTTATCTCTCAATGTGTGTAGTTGCTGCTTAAAGTTCTCATGCATGCTACATGAACGGTGTTTATTTTCTTATGAGATTTAAATCTTGAAGAAATGAGTCCAAAGGGTATACATTTGGAATGTACTAACCTTCAGAATGTCTGTAGCAAAATTAAATTATTTACATACACATTGTATATTTACCATTGCTCTGATTCTCTCTTTTGCTCTCTACAGCGTAAGGGAGATGTCTATAGTTGAAGAACAAAAGTACATAATATTTTCTGCAGTTGAGCCATGGTGGCAGTAGATATTTGTCTAGGCTGTGGACCTCTGCAAACAATATCAGAGGACCAAACTGAGCTACACCAAAATTCTCTTTGGTCCAACATCCTGTCTCTGGCGCTAAAATATCAGAGAACAAGGGCAGAACAAGCTGAGATGTGTTCACAACCTTCAAACATTTTGCAACAGTTTAGCTTAGGGTTTCTATGCATTTACAATATCTCCATGGATTTATCCATGAACTCACCCAGTCTTTTTTTTTTTTTTTTTACATTTGGTGTAAAATTTTAACATACAGACATATATGACTATAGACAGGTTTTACAGACCCCTACCATGTCCTTCCACAGTTTTCTTCCCAGTTGAAAAGTCTTGATTTTTTCTGTTTCCTCTTTGGGAAGCCATTGCATGTTTTAAGTCATTATCATCCTCCTCTGAACCCTTTCTGAAGGGAAAAGGAAAGACAGTGATGTATATGGTGTTCAGTCATGATCATGCACAATTTGAGAATGATGGCATCCATTTAGATATTTAATCCTTTCCTAATAATACCTAGGATTCAGTTTGCTTTTCTGACCACTACTGAGTATTGGGTTGATCGTAACCACAAGAGCATATTCTGACAGCTAGAAACCCATTGTTTTAGATGTGAATATAGGACTGTTTCCCCCATGTTGATTTAACTGTAAGAGAGCTACTTTATTTCTCAGAAACTTCAAGAGAAAGCTCAGTTATGCTTGTTTTTGTTTTAAGGGCTGGAAGTCAACTAAAGGAGAAAATTAGAGAAGAATCCTTAAGGGCACAAGAACTGAGTTTAAGGTGTTTTTATACTCTGTAATCTCCAAGGGGTGTCATATTAAAAAGTCTGTTTTGTTTTGGTTTTTTTTCCTTCTCAAAGCTCGAACTTCTGTTATGCATCCATGACACTAAATGGTGCCTATGGGCAGCTGTCAATCTTTTGCTGCATGTTCGTGCATGAAATTTTAGGTACAGTTAGAGGTGAAATGGTGTCATTAAGAGTAAGCAATCTTGCTTTCTAGTGTATTGGATACAAAACACTGCAAAACAAGGAAGGAAAATTAGTATTGGTAAAAGACACAGGATTTAGGCTGTGTTAGTAACACCTCTGCTGAGCACTCAACCTTGTCCACCTCCATCTCTGCTCCTTTACAATGGGTAGGCCTTCAGAAGTAAACTCTGTTTGTGTTGAGCCTCTCTTTGTGCTACAGCTCTTGTGTAAATGACAGATTTTATGCCTGTAATGTCAACAAGGCTGGAAAAGAAAGGATTTTGTGGAAGAGACACAAAGTTGCTGGATGTGTTACTGGGACTATTCCTACAGTCTTAAATGTTAGTCTGCATTATCAAAGCCCCATCCATGTTACAGATGTGTACTTTTAAAGTGTGGGGGAAGAAGACGAAAAGGTAAGGGAAGACAAAATGTTTAATTGGCTTCTGGAAGCAGACAGATTTTTATAAAATCTCATAAATAGCTCTGTTCCCAGTGTACGGACTTACAGAAAGACTTTTTTTTTTTTCCCTATTTCTGCTTACAGACATCTGTTCACATTTCCTGGTGGGAATTCTGGGATTTAAACAGCCATCTGCTTCCTACTGTAGCAGCTCAACAACAAAGGGAATTTTCTCAACTAACAAATAATAATATTTGACTAATATAAAGGCATTGTTAGGAACACATGTTACTTTTTCCTTTTAAACTTATTCAATATATTTTTCATTCCATTTAGATTACACAAATTTAGCAAAACAAATTGAATTAAGTGTTTAGCATCTCATGCAGGTAGTCAAAACTCAAACTAAATAAAGCTTCAGGTATGCTGCTATTGCATGCTTCTGCATGAGCATGCTGTTGATTTCTAATACCCAGTAAAGAAGACAACAGTGGAGTTGTACTACAGGCTTCCTTGTTTGAACAAGACAGAAAGGGAAAAAAATACACAGCTTTTACAGTAGAAAGCAAACCAGGACCCACCTGCCTAGGAAACAGAAGGCATCTGGAATCTGTGTGTACTGTTCCACTTAAGCCTAAACTGGTCAGCATGAAGTATGAGGCTAACAGGGCTAGACAGCTTCTGACACATGAGTTTGCCTCTGCAATAATCAGAGTAGATATGCTTTATGATAGGTTTATGGGCATTGTAACTTGTACGTGCTAAATATAATATTAAAAGGGTCAGTCTTCCCCACTGCTCCCAAAGGCATTCAGACTCTTATTGACAGTGATTTATATTATGTGAATAATCATATTACACTTCCGAGACACAATCTTTCCTTGAGCACTAAAGAAGATCTTCAAGGATTAATTCTGGGACTGATCTACATTTAAAGTGTGTAGCATATGCATAATATATGTATTTAATGAACTCAAATGAAGTTGGAAGTTACTGTCAATTCAGGAGCTTTTTTTTTTTTTAAAAAAAAAAAAAAAAAAAAAAAAAAAAAGAAGAGCAAAGATGACCTAGAAGAGCCTAAAGTGATAAAAAGGGGATATAATGCAAGGTCATGAACAAGAATTTCTGCCATTCAGTAAGCATTGATTAAATAGAAGCTATGTATGTACTCATTAAATGATTTTGATTCTCGGATGCAATTTTAAGTTGTACTGAGACATGTATTTCCACTGGTCACACACAGGACATCTGTGAGCCTTGTAATATAGTGTATATTGGTTTTGTTACTGCACTCAGGAAAGTTATATTCCAAACAAACTAGAAAAGAGATAGAAGGGTAGTCAGAAGAGTGGAGCATCTGACTGACAGGTGAGACTTAACCTTAAGTTAGCACTGGCTAAAAGGAGATTAAGAAGAGAGAGGTATGCTGCTCATAAATTCAGCAGGAAACGAGCTGCAAGGGAAATAAACTGTGAAGTAGTCTGGAAGGTGGCGTTGGCAATAGGTATAAGCTAGTCATAAAAAGAATTTATAAAGGATATTAGATTCTGGAATAGCTTTTCAGTGGGAGTGGTATGAACACAGATTAACAACCTTCAGAGAGACTTCAATCAGTTTATGAATGGGATTAAATAACATATTTTATGACAATGACCCACAGTGGTTTCCCAGAAGAATTTGGGGCAGGTGTTGTTCCTGCTTTACTCTGGAGAAAGACTGGGAAATTCTTTGTGATGGACTTGCCTTCAGGCCATGAAGATGCATAAATTGTTTGTTGTTAAGTTCTCTGTCATAGTTTCCAACCTTTCTCTCCTCATCTTTTCTTTTCTAACACTTTTTCAGGCTCAATTTGTTGCTTATTGCTCCATTTGCAGTTACATC
Source organism: Caprimulgus europaeus (assembly GCA_907165065.1). The sequence continues at coordinate 70,869,794 of OU015525.1, forward strand.
TCTGCTCTACAACAAACATTACAAGGTTTATTTGGCATGTATCTCCTCTCCTCCCTGTACCTGTTCTTCTTATCCATTTTAGCAAAACTATTAAGATGACTGGTATGAGTTAGCCCAATGTGAGATGTGTCCAGGTCTGGATGTGCAGTTGAATTCTTTGAAGATATCCTCCGCAAATGTCTTTTGCCCATGTTCCCTAGAGGCCATCCTGCATCTTCTGGGCAAAGGACTCCATCTTTTGAGAGATCCATGGTGTCTCTATATCTCTTCTACTTCTGAACTGCACACTTTGAAAGCTACCTTATAAGCCACCTGGGGGCTGGTTTAACATCTAGCTAGATGACAATTACCCAGATAAATTCTTGGCTTTAAAAGTGTTTATAAGGACCAGCCAAAAAAAAAAGAAAAAAAAAGAAAGAAAAAAAAAAAAAAGAAAAATAACCCCCCAAACCTCATGAATATGCTGTTTATCATTTTGCTCTGCATTTAGTATAATCTGCAGATTGTCTATGTCCAGAATTCTTACAAGGCTGTTGATATTCTTATACCATGTGTCCTGTTATCAGGAGAGACCAAGTCCCCTGGTGCTTCTTATTGCATATCCATAATAGATTTTTCTTTTGGTAATTCTGGCTAAGGAGTTTGGGGGACCAAGGTTGCTACCATATTAAGTCTTATATTCACGTTGTGGATAAGTTTATGTGATACAAATCCATACTTCATCTTACCCATACTCAGTGTGGGTCCAAAAAAAATGAAATTAAGCCTATTTCAGTACATTAAACCTTAGAAAGTGTGAATTAGTGTAACTGTTGAGGATAAACTTCCCAATCCACCTGTTTGTTGGACTTGAGCTTGGCAAACATAATCCAATTCAGAATCTCAAAACACAGTGAATAATATTTTTTTTTAAAAAAACAATTTTTATTACAAATTCCAGTAAGTCTGTTGCTATGGACTACAAGTGGGCAATTACTACTACAATTAAAGCATGGTGGCAAGGCTTATGTGAAAGGTCAATGGAAGAAAAGTAATCTTCTTTGCTCTCAGATTCTCTATAGGCAGGTCATACCATAACCTTTACACTGCTGGTACATCTGTACGCCCAGGTGGGATTTGGTTGAAATTTGTGTTATCACTCCAAAGCATTGCATTGCTAGAAACTTCTATGTATGGTCCTCTTTCCAGATCTACTTCAGTTATGAGTGACACTAGTCCTACCATGATTAAAGGGCCACATTAGGAAGGGATATGCTTATACTACTTGGGAATGGGCATATAACCTTGAGTTTTGGAAGGAGCTATTAACTTGTAAAGAGTTAGGTAGGATTTCTTTAAAACCACTGACTTCTTCAAAGATCTGCTGTTTTCTTAACCACAAGACCACCCAGAAATCATGATTCATTTTTCAATCTTGGACACTGTGATCCATAAATTATCTTCCTCTCTGTCCACACAAAACCTTAATAAGCTACTGAATTACAGCAACTGGCACAGTTGCCAGCCATCAGACTGTTCACTCTGGAGTTACTTAAAATCCAGGATGCCAGCCAGAGGATCTTGAGAATATGTGGGAGCATCCTCCCACTGGTATTTGTTCTAGAAGATTAGCTACATCTCTTGTCTAAGCTCTTCAGTGTTGGGGCTGGGGAGAGGAAATAGGAAAAGTGACCTTTTTACTGCACATACAACAAACAAAAATATTTAGGAGTGAAATGGTATGCATCTGTTTCAATAAGCAAAACAAGATGATTAAAAAAGAAAATAAGGGCTCAAAAGAATTAAAAGTACCATTAAATGAGACAAGTCCAAGATGCTGCTGGGATCCATGTACATGCATACAGACCCTGATACTGAATTCTGAGTGGTTACTAGAGATTAACTGTAATTTGAAAAACACTGAAGTTGTCCATGCAGATCCACATTTAATATCCTACTAAGATGCATTTAAAACCCATTAGAAAGATAATATTCATATGCCTCATAGAAAGGACATTGAAGGAGTATATTTTTAAAGAGATGAATCCTTATTGCTGTGAGCTTGCTTAAAGAAGGACAGATAAAACATTTCACCATCTCTATTGGTACTGGCAAACGGGGCCAAAGGGAAAATCTGTTTTGGCAACCAAGGCTTGGCAAACAGGCAAGCCCTTGAATTGCTTCCTCGCAGGGGGGCCTAGAAAGCTGCTGCCCCTACCCAGTTAACCAGCTTTCATAGTGGAAATGCATCTAATTAGTTCCCCAGTGCTGGAACAGTCTCTTCAAGGCCTGTCTCAGGAACAGGTGAGAATACGAGATTGCACATTTTCATCTAGTGCCTCAATGCTTCATAATATGTTTTGCTGATGTGTCTAAGGCCTGATCCCTTGCTGGTGATCAGAATATTGTCATTAGTTGAAGCAAGGGACGTTTGACTCTCTCTAACTGGTTTTTGGTGAACCAACTCAACAGAAGAGGGAGAGTCTCTTACACTTTAACCAATTTATTTGCTGTCACCTTAAGGCTTACTTGTTTTCCTAAACAACATGGTGGGTTGACCCTGGCTGGATGCCAGGTGCCCACCAAAGCTGCTCTAGCACTCTGTTCCTCAGCTGGACAGTGGAGAGAAAACAAAATGCTCGTGGGTCAAGATAAGGACAGGAAGATATCACTCACCAATTACCATAATGAGCAAAACAGACTCAACTTGGGGAAATTTATTACCAACCAAATCAGAATAAGAAATAAAAACCCAAATCTTAAAACACCTTCCCCCCATCCCTCTCTTCTTCCTGGGCTCAACTTCACTCCCATTTTCTCTACCTCCTCCCCCGCAGTGGCACAGGGGCCTGGGGAATGGGGGTTGTGTCCAGTTCATCACATGTTGTCTCTGATGTTCCTTCCTCCTTAGGGGGATAACTTTTCGCACCCTTCCCCTGCTCCTCTGTCGGGTGCCTCCCATAGGAGACAGTCCTCCATGAACTTCTCCAACATAAGTCCTTCCCACAGGCTGCAGTTCTTCACAAACTGTTCCAGCGTGGCTCTCTTCCATGGGGTGTAGTCCTTCAGGAAGGGACTGCTCCAGCGTGAGTCTCCCATGGGGTCACAAGTCCTGCCAGCAAACCTGCTCCAGGGTGGGCTCTTCTCTCCACAGGTCCTGCCAGAAGCCTGCTCCAGCATGGGCTTCCCATGGGGTTGCAGCCTCCTTTGGGCATCCACCTGCTCTGGTGTGGGGTCCTCTATAAGCTACTCAACTGCTCCATCATGGACATCCATGGGTTGCAGGTGGACAGACTGCCTCATCATGGTCTTCACCACAAGTTGCAGGACAACCAGAGCACCTTCTCCTCCTCCTTCTCCTTCTTCACAGATCTTTGTGTCTGCAGAGCTGTATCTCTCTGCAGACACAAAGATGGCAGCAGAGGGTTTCCTCAGCGGCGGAGCGCGGTGGCTGCAGCGGCCGGGCAGTGAGCGGCCTCCCCTGCCCCCCCCCCCCCCCCCGCCCCGCCTTCTCCCCCCGCTGGCAGCCGGGGAGCGCAGCACGGCCCCTGCGGCGGAGTGTCCCTGGGGGTCTGCATGCAGGAAACACCGACCTGCCTTTGCGCGGGGGATGGGGAGCCACATGGGGTGTCCGTGGTCGCTGGAGTTGGAGGAGCTGTCCCGATCCCATGTCGGGACCATTTAAATGTCCTGATCAGATGGCCCAGAGAGTGTTCATGTCCTCTGAGGGAAACTAAGGGGGCCCACAAGGGAAGCAGTGGGAGGCCTCAGTCAGCAGCGGTGCAGAGTGAGGTGCAGAAGGCTCTCACAGAAACCAAAAGGTAAAACACGATACATGTGTCCAGTTTTGGGCCCCTCACTACAAGAAGGACACTGAGGCCCTGGAGTGTGTCCAGAGAAAGACAACGAAGCTGGTGAAGGGGCTGGAGCACAAACCTTACAAGGAGTGGCTGAGGGAACTGGGGTTGTTTAGCCTGGAGAAGAGGAGGCTGAGAGGAGACTTTAGGACTGTCTACAACTACCTGAAAGGAGGGTGTAGCGAGGCGGGTGTGTGTCTTCTCTCCCAGGTAACTAGTGATAGAACAAGAGGCAATGGCTTCCAATTGTGCCAAGGGAGGTACAGATTGGATGTCAGGAAAAACTTCTTCACTGAAAGGGTTATCAGGCAGCAGAATGGGCTGCCTAGGGAGGTGGTTGAGTCACCATCCCTGGTGGTATTTAAAAGGACTGTCAGAGATATGGTTTAGTAGTGGAAAGGTATGGTTGGACTTGATGATCTTAAAGGTCTTTTCCAACCAAGTCATTCTAATTCTATGATTCTATAGAGAAGTGTGCACGAAGCCAAGGTCCAGTGGAGTGGAAAGGGAACAGCAGGCCAGCAGTGAAAGGACTGGGCGAACACTGGATTAATATTTTTCTCAAATTAAAAAAAGAAAGAAAGTATCTTTAGGATCAATCTATACCTGTGCTTTCCTCTTGCGGTTTTGTAGAATTATTTCTGTTACAGTTTTTACATGGCAAAATACTTTTTGTCGCTGGAGCTTTGTATTGTTGGTAGCTCCTAAGTGATTCCTAAGCGGAGCGCTCCCTTCAGACTACAGTACAGACTGCGGAGTTGTTCTGCACTGTTTTGTTCCCTGTCCTGACTCTTTGAGAGGCAATGACAAACTGGTTCCTTGACTTGGCTGGCAAAAGAATTGGATCCTTACTTACTAAGAGTGATGTAGTCCTTTAGGTTGGACTTTTATTGATCCTGTTAGCTTTCTTAGCAATTCATGAATATTTATGCCAACGTACAAGCTACACAGTTCACTCAGTTCCCTTAGAGAGAAAGTTGTATTAAATTGGACATAGTTCAGTGATTTGCAGGCATCAAATATGGCATGTTTTTAGCCTTGTGTATTTATGCTGAATAGGTCTTCAAGTAAATATACAAGTGGTATGATTTAGCATCTCCCCCTTTCTGTTTTCAGTTGAGTAGGTTGCCTAGAAGTAGACTTGCTGTGGTCTGAACCTTAGTGAAATTCTGATTTGCTTAATGAAAATAATCTATGCTGTCCTGTAGGGAATCTCCAAGGATTGGAAATGAAATTAAATTTAGGCCTGCAGCAGGTTTTTACTACTGTTGGAATAGATTACTTCTTTAATCTTGGCATCTTTTTTGAGAAGGATGTCAGTTGTTTGAAGTCTCATGGCAATATCCAAACTAGGGGCTAGATCTTTAAACATGTGAGGAATGCCATATGTAGCTGACTGAGGGCAAGGATGGTGAATGCAATTCAAAAGCATTCCTGTACACTCCTCCTGCATTTTGAAGTTTAAATCACCAGCACGAAACTGAAGCACTTGTATTAATGTCCTTCTCACTCTCAATAGCTTTCTTGATTTGCATGCAGCTTTAGAAAATAATGTAACTTCTCATACACGCAAGCTGCAGACTGAAGCTTGTCCGATGTGTCAAACAGACTTCAGGCTATGTTACAGATGTCATTTTTGGTACTGAGCATACTGTTCCACATGCATACTGCAGAAATAGCCACAGCAATTCCCAGCACCTGCACTGTAGTGGCCTTTCTGCTGTTAGACATGCCCTATGTCTACCTGAACACCTCTCCCATCAGTAATTTTTGCTGGAGTGTGCTCTCACAGGTTTCTGCCACAGATGGTGCTGCAGCATTGCCTTGTGAGTTGTACTTTGGAGGTTTTCCTTTGGTGTAGGAATCTCCTGCTTAACTAGTGGGGCTGAGCTGAAGCAATTACAACTACACAATTAAAAAGAAGGGATAGCTGGGAATGCTCCCCACAGAAACTAGCCTGCTACTGCTGTGCTTTCACAGCTGACTGCGTAAGTAGATATCTGACACAACAAATGTTGCTTTGAGCTCTGTTCTCTTCTGAGCCATGGCAGTGATTCTACGGAGGCTTGCCTGTGGGTCTTTGTTATTAAAGACTTCTGATTAGAAAAATTAAACCAGCAATGTTCTGACTACTCAGAATCTCGCCTTTGCAGAAATGAAGGAAATAATGAGGTAAGGACTAACAGGGAGTGGGTAAGATACTGGCGATCATTTCTCAGGAAGCTTGCTAACTGTCATTCTGCTCCATAAGAGGTGTGAAATCCTAAAATGCAGGCAATTTTGAGAGAGTTTGTCAAGTCTGTGGTTCCCAGATTAAAAGTGATCTTCAGGGATGGAAAGGGTTATCCAAAGAGGGGAAAAATAAAAGAAAAAGAAAAGGACACTTCTTTCCAGGTACCCAAACTTGAGAAATCTAACATGGCTGGTAAATATACCAAAGTCTGACTATTAAAATTAAATTTTGTGAAATCTCTGTATAACTATACACAAAGTTTAGGAGAGGCCAGGCTAAAGGAAGGGAATTTAGCACAAAGGTTGGAGGAAGCAGTAGTCAAGGAAGATGAAAGAGTGAAAGGTGATGGTGTGTGTTGATGTTCTGAAAGAAGAGTAAAGAAGCAGGCACTGCAGATCAGTTCAAAAGGGAATAGAAAAGCATGAAAAATCAATTTATTTTACTTGTTCAAATAATTTTACTTAACTTTTACCTCAATGTTATTAGAAATTAATTTTAATCTCACTCTTTCCAAGGTCACAATGTGTCATTAGTCTTGATGAGAATCCAGGTCCAGGCATTGAAATGTTTTCTACTTGTCTTATGACAGATGTTATGGGATGACTTTCTTATGGACTGCTGCAGAGTGTAGTGGTGCCAGTGAAAATAATCTACTGTATCACAACAGATTAAAAACCCCAAAGACTTTCTTGACCATAACAGACAGTAGTTTACATGCACTATTGTCTGAGATATTGCAGCACTGTTTTGATATTAAGATGAGAAATAATGGGGCTATCAACTTGAGAAAAGACTTCTTGACAGCCTAGTGCAGAAAAGCACACTATAGACAGGGCAACAAAAGCTGTCATTGCACAGGGGAAGGATTGCTGGAAACAAAGCAGTGTTGTTCCTATTTCTTTTGTAGTGAGGTAGATAATGGTAATCAGTTTGCCCCTTTTTGAGTCATTATTGCCTTTGCACCTATTCTTAATTATGTATTTGGAACCTCTGAATCTGTCTGATGAACATTGAAGCTGTCACTTCCATTAGTGGCAGCTGGAACTTATGCCACTTTCACAGTAAGCCGACTTCAATATTAATTCAAATAGGTTTTTGTACTTTTAGCAGGGGAGATATGGAGAAATTTGTCTGAAGGCAGAATTTTAGTGGCTTAGTGTGTCTGAGTTGTCGGATGGTAGCTTGCTCCTAACCTGTCAGTGCAGTGAGGACCCAAAAGTATAATGTAGTAGTTTCTCCCCTCACTCACGCATATGCTGACAAAAGGACATATGGGTGAAACGGTCTGAGGAAAAGCAGTAGAAATCTATTTCAAAGTTATACCATAGACAGTCCATCAGTTGATAGAGTTATTTAAGGAAATGATGACATAAATGCTGCATTTGGCCTCTGATCTTTTAATGCAAGCACCTTTGGACAGATCTTAACCTTCTTCCTTTCCTTTTCAGTGTGTCTATTTATGTGTGTTTTGCTGTTCTTCTGCAGTGATTTACAGAGTTTTTTCCTCCCAGGAATGGCAATCACTACTTCATTCCAAAAAGCCTAAAGGAAGATGCATTACCATGAGTTTTTGGACCCAGATATATGATGGGAGAAAAATTGGATTGTAGGAGGGGAGAGAGGGCTCTGAACTAATTAGCTTTCTTGAAAAAGTGTCTTCCAGGGATTCTTAAATTAGATCTACAAAATGATCCATTTTATGAAAAATGAGGGTTGTGTGACTATTATGGCTAGCCAGGCTCTCTGAACAGTATTGGTCACACTCTTTGATTTTAGAGATGGAGCAGCTGGGAAGCCTTGCCAGCTGGAACACAGGGCAGGTGAAGTCTTCCTTTTCCCTGTACTGGGAAATGGACTGAGGCAGCAGAGAGGAGCACTCTGGTTTGACAGAGAGAGCCTTGGCACTGCACTAGATAGCTTTTTTTCTTTTAATTTTCCTGGCAAAACTAAATACAGCACAACAAAATAATATTTTCTGTCATTTTTTGTGCTAAGTTCACAACTATAGCTCCAGTCTTAAGGCAGTGTAACTTAACTGATGATTTCCAGCAGTGTGATAGTAGAATAGTCAAAGCAGTTAAGTGATGTGCTAATAGCATACAATTGTAAACTTAAGTTTTCAAAAATGTTATAGCTCTTTCAGGTAGATGGAGATTCTGAAGTGAGGGTTGCCTGAAAATCTTGTCCTCTTGTTGTAGTCGGCATGAGGTATAGCTGGATAATGTGGTCCATCTATTCTGGGTTGTTTATTACAGGTTTCTGTCTCCAGACATTGCTGTTTTTAATGCAATCCCAAGAACCACTGTTTCTTCTCAGTGTTGTGCTCCTTAACTTACTTACTTTAGCAACCTGCTTATATCCCTGATCTTCTAATCAAGGTGTTCTTCAATGTAGATATTTGGAGATGTAAGCCATTCTTTCCTAAGGAAGCTTATGCTTTCGCCTGGCTATTACCAGAGATAATTAAGCTAATGATGGATTGCACCTTAATGGCAGCCTTATATCTGTCATGAAGCACTCCCCTCCAACACCTTAAGATATCTGGGACACCTTAAGATATCTGGTATCTTTTGTTACTGCTTCATGTTTGTCTCCTTTTGAAACAATTTATTACACCCTTCACAGCACAACTATCTAATTATGGAGTCTAGTAATTATTGTGTAATGGCAGCTATTAATAGGGTAACACAATTAATGTGTAGTTTTTCACTCACTATTTTGTTAATATAAACCCTGGAAAACATGCATTCTCCTTTAGAGCCAGCAGATTGTTTGTTCTCCCCTCCCCCAGCCTAAGTTTTATAATGTTATAATGCTTTTAACTGCTTCACACTTCACAGATGATGGCAGCAACAAGGCTTGGTTGGTAGTTAGTGAAAAAGCACCCTTTTCCTCATGACCCCCCTTTCCTCCCTTCCTTCCCTGCAGCCTTTACTATATATAGTTTGTGCACGTCTTTATATCTGTCTTCTGTGTCTTGGGAAGTAGTTTTTGAATAAATAACAAGCTGTGTAGCAATGTTTTTGGAGAGCATTTATTAGCAATGAATGGAGCACTACACTGAAATTCAAGAAATCTACAGTGCCTTAGACTATGCAAAGTGGTTTCTAATGAAGCTTTACAATGAAAGTGGTAAAAATTATTATGCATTGCTTATTTATTATGTTTGATTTTAGACAAAGTGTGCTCAATTTTAAAGTAGAGAGAAAGGAAATGTGTGAATCAGTCATCCCAAGAACTCCATTTGGGACCTGGAGGTCAAACTGTTGTGTTAATTTATGCATCATTACCAACACCAGAAATTTTCACTGGCAGTATTATCCTGTGTCTTCCACCTGTACAGCCCTGATTATACAAATGAAAGCCTCATCTACGTTGTATATGTGGCTTTATCCATGATGTTTATTTATTCTGTGTATTCTGCATTCATGTTTTGAAGAATTAGCTGCCTAAAGCTCTGGGCAAGGACAGAGATCAGACTATTGGAGGCACACTCTGTTCCTGAACTGAGATTTCTGATGCCTTAAGTAGCTGCTGTAGGTACTTACCAGGTTTAAATTACTGCGGAAAGGCCAACTTGAATGCAGTTGGGGTGTCATTAAAATGTACTAATGGATTATGGTTTTCATTGTGTGGCACCAAGGTGGATGACTACAGCTCCTATGACCTGTGTTCTGTCCTGTGCCAGTCCAGAGGAGACAGAAGAACTTTTTATTTTAGTATAATTTATTTCAGATAGAGCTTAGGGTAAGGTCTTAAAAATACCTAAGTGGTCTTTTTCTGTAAAAGACATCTTGTGAAGAGCAGCTGTTGACTGTTCACACATGGGAAGGCCTGGCAGGGTGGAATAACCTGTTTTGAAATTGTGCCCTGTTACACCTGTGACTATGAGTGCGAGTCTGCACAGATGCACTTAATTGTTTGCAGTGGGACTGGGGTTTATGGCGAGTAATTGGCTCAGCAGGTGAAATTGAGGCAACACAGTGATGTGTCAGAATTTATGTATTCAAACAAACCACGCTTTCTGCACCTGTAGCTATGTTGATTTTACAGTGTATACAGGAGTAGAAAGCACTTCAGTGAGTCAATTCAGCAAGTATGTTCCTGAATGTTGTTGGAAAGTAGGCATGTACCATGGGAGATGCCATCTTTACATGGTATAATTGTCTTGCATGGAGACTCAAGGGTAGGTTTGCTAATGGAGAAGGTATAGTTAAATATTCAGATGGCTTCAGTATTTGTCCTGACACTGTTTGCAGCTGCAGGCATGGGATCATGCAGCCTGCTGGTATTTGGAGAGGGTGGGAGGTCCCACCCATTTAACACCAGGCACTCTGGGCCTTGGTACTTGTACGTGTGGAGATGGGTTAGTTAAGAGCAAAGGTGTTTGTAGGGTGTTGCTTGTCATGACTGTAGAAGGGCAACTCACCTGTTTGTGCTTAACTTGTTAAAATTAAAGGTTATTTTGCGTGGAGATCTAAAGTGAGTTTAGAATGAAGCCTGGCTGGAAGGTCTGTATGGGAGCATACCTTGGAGAAGGTAGGAAGCTGATGTTTTTAACCTATATTTGTAAGGAACATGTTAATAAATGAAGGTTGCAAATATAGTAAATCATAGTTTGCAGTAGAAAGCAAATAATCTCTTGCTGTTATAAAGTTTCTCAACTACTGTATCTGGAAACATAAGTATAATCTGGTATTTGATTTTTTTATGTTTGTTAAAAATAAATTTCAATCAGGAATGTCCTTTTTTGATCTTCTGTTTGAAAGTCCTATAAGCTGGCTTGATATGGAATACATTTTACTGTAGCTATCTGTGTTGCTATTTCTTGAAAGATATTGTAGCGGGAAACACCTTTCTCTGCTAGAGATGGTAGAACAGTTGATGGCTGTAGAGGTGAGAGGATGTGGTCTGCTAACAGTAATTTGTATAGTGTTCAAGTGGTATTTTGAGGGGAAAAAGAGAATAGGGACAGACAGTTCTTTGCCTTTCTCTTTTAGAAATGTTATTTTGCAAATATTCTGTTCATTCAAAAACACTCTAAAAACACCATAAGTTATATAACAATTCCTTTTTTTTTCTTTTCTCAGTTAAGTAATAAACCCTAGACTGAGAAACTACATGAGAGCAGGGTCATGGGGCTTACCTGTTAGATCTGGTACCAGCAATAGTAATCACTTTGTGTCTGGGCTTACTAGATGAAAAAGAAGCAATGGTAGTAGGAGCCCTTTTCTGTCAAAGTCTTGATGTGTCTGGAGTGGAAGGTATTTCTGCTGCTCTGAGGAGTGGGCTGGCTATTTGGAAATAGAAAAGAGGGAACATACTGGCTTGACATGCGCAGCCCTTCAAGATGTTGATGGTGAGACTGACCTGGTAGCCTAATAGAGTTGGGGCATTCACTTGGAAGAAGAAAAATGAGTGCCTAATGTTTGAGAGCTGGAGAGATCCCCTTGTTTAAATGGCATAGATGAGCATCTCTAGAGCTGATTGACTCTTTCTGGTCTGATAATGAGTCATACTGACTGTTTCCTGATTGTTAAAGGAGAATAGATGTTGCTTACTAATTCTACAGAATGTGTAGAGGAAAACAGATTTGCTGTTGTTAAGCTTTGGACTTGCTTTTATTGTGTCAAATGTCTGTAAAATAGCATCACATTTGGTTTAGAGTATTGCTGATAATTTCTGCGTGTTTTCAATGAATTGGTGTGTAGCTGTCTCCTCCCCTCCTGTACTGAAGATCACTTGTTTTTGTTTGCACTGGAACAGCAGAGGAGTGCTCAGGCAGGCACAGAGAGCAATTCACCGAGTCTCTTGCCAAAGAATCTGTACAGTTCACAGCTCCCACTGCATAAAGGACAAGCTCAATCTACCCTGGCAGCCGGACACACTCTCGGTATTCTGTTTCAAGAAAGTTTCCAGATATTGTAAGAAGAGAACAGAAACTCTGGAAATGCTGGGAGGAATGATCTGAAAGTTAGGCTCAGATTCTAACTGAAGTGGAAATTTGTCTTGCAGAATGAATATGCCTGATGTTAGTTAATTTAGAGTCCTTCTGCATGTTTATACTCCTGAACTGTTCAGTGCAGATGGACGATGAATGTAAGCATATTTAATTTAGAGGTTAATTTAAACAGCATTATATGCATTACTGAAGGCAGAAAAAATGCATGTAAGTCTATATTCAGCAATAGAATTGAGTGATAAAATTATTTTATATGAACCCTTAACACTTGTCAATATTGAACTTAGTACTCTTGCACACTATACTCCCTTATGGGGCATGACTTAAAAGGAGTCTGAAGTGTAGGGGTTTTTTATCTCTGATACTGTACACGTGTGATAAGTTTAACTACTGGGCATATAGCTAACAGTTTGGCTACGAGATTATAGACATACTTTACATGTCTGAATAAATGTATTGGTGGATAGCTTTTGTGAAACTTGGTAGGATTGTTGTTACTGTGTTCCGTGCTTAAACTGGTTTGTCAGATTGCACATTCAAGAATCTGGCCAAATGGCTGAGATTAAAGAATAATAGCATGTAGCCTAAATCTAGTGAGGGGAGATCTCTTTAGCTCAGTAGCTTTTTTTTTTTTTTTTTTGCTGACATCTGGTTGCTATTCCTAGAACTTTGGTTGTTTGCTGCTTCTTAAAGCAAGCAAGACTGAAGCAGGAACCTTTTCTTTTGCAAGTTCATCCTTAATTAATTCTTTGTCGTGAATCATTCACTACCATGTGTTTAATGGCTACTTTGTAAAAGTGATTAGTTATTACCTGTGCAGAGGAAACAGAAACACTCTGGAACAGCTTTGTGTTACTGGAGTTAGCTTGGGCAGCTGTTGGCCACCATAAAGACAAACTACTTAAAGTAGCTTATACACAGTCGGTTCCTGAGGTGAGAGAGCCTTTGTAATTGGTCATGAATTAGTACCTCTCCCAAAGCATTGTTTGGCTGTAGAGAGTGATTGGTAAAGTGACTTTTCAAGGAATGTAGATTACAAAGAGAGAGGGAAGTAAACATCAGGAGAGAGACTGTCTTCCATGCTGGGAGCTACTTTTATCCTGCTGGTGTAACCATGCAAATACTCTTAGTCTTTTGGCTCCAGCAGTAATGTCACTGTTCTCTCAATCTGGACTCAGTAAGTGGATGGGATTCACAAATTGATTGCTAATTGCTTTTTAAAGGGTTGCCTCTTTTCCCTAAGTTCTACCTCCTGCTTTTAAGAGAAGCTGAGAAAACCAGGAGTTTTGATTCTTTCCATGCTGCACACACCTTTACATGGACTAACTGAACCTGATACAATCAAATGTATATTATGACTAGCATTTTATATCCTTTGCTGTAGAAAGAATGATGGTGTACAAGTTGTGTAGATGACACTAAACACATTAAACTTTTACTCTTTTCTGATGTTCAAGAACTATGGAGCTGTACACAATTGTTTTGTTAATATTATAACTGGTATACATTTGTTCCCAAAATAGTCCTCTTGCAAAAGAGAAAGTTTAGGTATCCAAGAGGTGCATAGGGCTTCTCTAGCAAGTTGACACTTTGTGTGTCTAAATTGGAAGGAAAGAAAAACTATCAGTGTTGGCATGTAAATCTTGAATCATCACCAGTTTTATTCTACTGTTATGCACAGGTGAGATGGAGTGAACACTTTATAATTTAAAATTTTTAAAGAAAATTATCCCACTAATTTGTGTACTGAAGCAGCATACTTTGCTTGGAGATAGTCTATATAGAACAAAGTTTGAGAGCTCAGCAGTACAAGAGAGAGGGAATCTGTAATGTTGCTGAACAAAACTTCTGAAAAAGCCTCAAGAGATACTATTGAACAAAACGGTGAATACCAAAGGCTACTAAAGTGATCTTTATGAAACAGCCTCTGTGGAGCATGAATGCCACTATCAAAAAGTGCTGTCTAGACTTTCCCCCCAGTTCTGTTAATGTTTTTCAAGGGCATGATTGTCAAATTTCTGAAGTCATTGCCAGTAATGAGGGCTTTGGATCCCATCCAAATATTAATTTTTATTCAGTAAGTGAGCAAGCAAGATTCTCAATTCTTGGACTTGATGGCTGTATGAATAACTGAAGAATGTTTCTGCTGTTAGTATGTGTTTTATTTGATGATGTTTTGAAGATACAGGCAGTTGTAACTCTGACATTATTCTCATTATGCTATGGAACAGGTGACCTATGTGGTGTAACAGTTTAGGTACTGAAGGCAAACAATACTTTTGGAGACTATAAATATGTGAAATTTGACTGCAATTGAAATCTTGTCTTTCAGACTCAAATTAAACATGGATTTTCAGAGGTGGGTTGGATGATCCTACCTATTTAGCAACTCACACTTCTTCCCTTTCCAAATGATGATGGTGAGGAATAAATTAAAAGAAAAAAAATGATTATTTTCTTTATTAGAGACAGAGAGCATGCTCTGTATGGAATATTTTCAGACTTCTCCTTGCTGTTGGAAACTTTATACTGAAAGAATAGTTGCTTACCTAACAGTTTGACTCCAATATCTGGAGCTTTCAGAAAAATGTACCTGTACCACCAAATGTATGCAGTGTCATGATAGAAGCGCTGTAACATCCAACACTAAATAATCCCTTTCTCTGTGGCTGCTATGCACTCAACATCCTTCCTTTGAAGTTTATAGAGAAACTTTGGATGGAGGCATGAGAGGAACACATCATGCTCAGCAGGACTGAGACTTATTCATAAAAAACCCTAATCCTTGCCCTGCCAATTCTATACGTTTTTGTTCTTTCAAATGAAGTCAGACCTGTATTCATCTTTTTTAATCATTGATTTTTTCTATATATCTAGTAAGGTTTCTTGTACACCCATTTGTTATTATGCAGACTTTAAATATTACATGTTTGATTAGGCCTCTAGTTACTGTCTTCAGTTGTTTGAGATGAGTTGTCTTCTGGTCTTGTGGTTTTTGTGTGATTTGCAGCTTACAAAGCTGTGGCTAAAATAATTCTGTGTTCTTCTAAGGTGTTTCATAGTCAAAGTAGTTACACATATCAGAGAGAAGATACTAAAGTGGCTGTTATTTTGACATGGGAATAAAATAATGTCTCTCAAGAATAAATTAAAAAAAACCCCTTCTTCCTGTCTCTTCCAAGCTGTCCAGCTCTCCCCTGTTTCCACTAAATGTTTAGAGCTAATATAAGCTATTAGAAGGATACGTTTACAAACTTGTCCACTCTGCAGTGGACAGGAAGGCTATCCAACGTGATGGACTTTACAGAGCAGAAATGTACACCTTTCCCTTAGTTATGACTCATTACTGTAGTCCAAAGAATGCAAACAGGCACAGCCTTCTAGAGTGTTTGTAGGAAGGTCATAGTGTGCATCCAGCAAGAAGGTCATGTTTGTTACAAGCTTAGCTAAGAGCTTGAGACATTCAAAGACCCCAATATTATGAAGAACTTACTATAAGTGAATGCTGAGTTGATACAAAACTTCTGGCATCTACTACTGATGGCTAATTTTGGCAATGCTCTGCGTGGACAGAGAGGTTTTACTGTTTCTATGTTTTTTTTTTTTTAAGATTGGGAATCAGGAAGCATGTATTTCTTGCATAAAAAGGTTTTAAGTTTGGTTTAGGGTAATGATAGCAGTTACAACAAACCAGTTCTGGGTGAGACTTTTTTCCTTTCCTATCCCACAAAAGCATTCACAGATTGACAAGACATTCCTTCTTTGGGGGCTCTTTTTTTTTTTTTAAAAAAAAAAAAAAAAAGTGTTGGCTTAATTGTGACAGTAACTAGCAAGACAGCTGTTCTCTTTACTGCTTAATGATGCTTAAGACTGAGGTCACCCTGAGTGAAGATGCCTGTGCCAGATTTACAGAAGCTTGCAGAACAAAAGGAACTGGTGGACTGGTTCCTAAATAAGAGAGTTCATGTGGAGAAGGAAATTAGGCAGACTGTGGCAAGGCATGGGATACAGTGGATGAGCTGGCAAACAGGGATATATAGTGCTACGGAAATGTTTGAGGCTGTTGAGTAATAGAGATAAAGGGAACAAACCCTTTAAGTAATTGAGGGAGAGTTCAGGGAAAATCTTGAGTATTTTCCATACCTGCTTTTAATGCAAAACAGACTCCTTCAGCATGGCTGTGTTTAGCCCTTGTTGTTATATTTCTTTCTGGTTTTTGTTTTGTGAAGTGGCTGTAAGGTACCACTGTGTTCCTAAGGAGGTGCAAGACTTTTGGTCCTCTTCAGGAGACTTTTTTTTTTTCCTGTAGGTTTGGTATTTCTGTGCCTGTATGGATGAAGGATGGAAGGAGTTGGTGGATTCTGAGGGTCTGTACCCTGAGCTGGAGATGTCCCTGTTCTGCACAACTTGGTTGTGTCCTGGGTCTAACCCATCGGTCTAGCAATGGTCTGTGTTGCAGTTATGTTTGGGGGAACCCTGCAAGGGACTGTCCTCCCAGCAGGAACAGGCTGGCCTGGGATTATTGGAGAAATTCTGAAGAGGGAGAAAAGGGCTATAAGGAACAGGAAGAGTTTGAAGCCTCAGTGATATCTGCCAGCCTTTCCCAGGTGTGTTTTAGTCTGAGATAATTGTATGCAGTTTATCTAAAGAGAAATCAGATCTAACTTGGGTGATTTTTTTAATTATGAAAACTCTTGCTAAACTACATGTTGTTTTTTTTTCATTTGTGCTCTGAAGCTGATGTATGACTGGAGTATCGGTGCATGGAGACTTTCTAACCCCTTTTGCTGTCCTTGATGACTTTGTGGAATCAAGTTTTTGTTAAGGTGTTGGCTTCAAAAGTGTGGTGACTCATCACGGTTTGTCCCCCCACTCCCCTTTACTTATTTCTAGGTTGGAGATAAACATCTTTCCATGTTGAGGCAGCTCACAGGTTACAATGCAGTAATTGTCACGGTTTATTCCCTCACTCTGCAGCTTGCAGTTGATAAAAATTGATGTGATCTGTTTATTGTTATATCGGAGGCTTCCACAGGATTCATAGAGATCAAATATATGGTAGAGAGTTATGTTAGGCTGCTGATAGCCAGCCCTTGTGGCCACGTGTCAATTCCCTTTAACTGAACATCGTGTTAGTTGCTTCAGAAAAGTCTACTGAATATTGTGTGTGTCACCTTTGTGTTATCATAGGTTGGCTAAAGGAGCTCCTGGCATAATTTAGATTGAGGTTCTTAAGACAACTTGTTACTTTGGAACCATTTCAGAAACAGCTATGTGGAGCTGCCCAGATTTTTTGGGGATTGCAAAGTTCTGCTTTCCCCAGAATTAACCCTCCCTGGATGTTCCAGAACATGGAGAGGTTGACACTGGTACCTTCACTTGTTCATTCACTTTAAGCATATCATGGTGTATTAAAGTTTGTGTGTCTGGTTAAGTGGCTTTAAACATTATGTTACCTAATTTTAACTAAACTAGCCCTCACAAAATGCACAGGTGTCTTGAAAAGATTCCTTCAAAGAAACTGTGGATTGAATATAATACTAATAATGTGAACAGAAGTGAACAACAAGAAAATGGTAGAGCTGACACTTCTCCTGCTCCTAGTAGAAGCTCTTTGTCAGCCACATTATGAGGTAAAAACCAATGATGATGTAATCGGATCCGACAAGAACTTGGCCAAAAAAACCTTAAAAAATTGAAATTATCAGTATTGAAATAAATTGAACTTTGAACCAGACCTTTGAATTGCTGCATCACAAAGTGTAAAACCAAGATTTAAAAAAAAAAAAAATGGAACGTATTTAATCACATAACTCTCCCCCCCTCAAAAAAAAAAGAAAAAAAATTGGAGAGAGAACAAAAAGGGGTTTTTACCATTAATAAGTAAAATAAAAATTGAAAATATTGTTTATTTCATCTTTATCTCCTTTTTAATTTATCTTTTTGTGTTGTAAAATGTACACAATGTATTAGTACAGTAGTACATATATGTAATTTTAAAATAAATATACATATAATGAAAGTGCATGCTCAAATTTTTTTTTACTGGTCGGGTACATGATCAAAAAGTTTGGAGACCACTGATCTAGAGAATAGACACTTAAACAATAAATAGTAGGTAATTTGCCTTCATTCATTTGGTATCCTACAACACTCTAGACTGTTGGTGTTGTGGGAGAAATGGAATTTTCCTGTGGTTGACCGGTTTGTTCTGTCGCGTAGAGAACGCGGTGTCCTGTGAGGCTGATTTCACTCTGAGGCATGTGTTGTGCAGCGTCTGAGTAATGAATTGGGCTAAAGAGCCTACGTATGAGCTGCTGGTATTTTGTTGAGTTAATTAGTATCCCTTTTTAGGTTTTAGCTTTTCAATGTTAGTCTTTGACTGGAGTGATTAACCCTGACCTTGGTGCCCGTGGCAAGTTTAAAATGACATAAAATGTTTTAGAACGTGAACTTTGTCATGGTCCTCATTATGTGAGATAACCATTGTATAAGTCAGCCAAGGACGCCTTGATTAGTCTGTAATGTTGTCCTATAACAGGTTTTTTTTTTTTCTCCCAATAATAGATATTTATCAATACAAGGTATATAATGAAAATTTATTCCTTCTCGAGAGCTATATACGTGCTCATGTATTTCTGATTATAGAGCAATTTTTGTACTAATGGTAAAAGATTAGTGACCCTGAGGAAAGGCATGTGGAGATTCAAAACTTTGTCAGCTCTGAATGTGCTTTTTGTGTTGATTCTACATGAATGAATGTATAATCATGTATTTAAATGTGAATATCAAACATTACTCTGATAATGAGTTAGCACATCATATTTTGCTTCATAGATTAGATATTAGGAAGAAATTCTTCACTGTGAGGGTGGTGAGACACTGGAACAGGTTGCCCAAGGAAGCTGTGGATGCCCCATCCCTGGAAGTGTTCAAGGCCAGGCTGGATGAGGCTTTGAGCAACCTGGTCTAGTGGAAAGTGTCACTGCTCATGGCAGGGGGGTTGGAACTAGGTGATCTTTAAGGTCCCTCCCAACCCAAACCATTCTATGATTTTGAAAGTATTGCATAGAGAAATGCAATCAATGACAATTCAAGTTAATGTCAGCTAATGTCCTTTGTTTTTATAGTCTTGTTTCATTTTTTTTTCTGTAGGAAAGTTTAATGCTAATTATGTGTGTGTGAAGTAAACAAACCCACATTTATTAAGGGCACAACTCCACATGGACCCAGACTATTTTTAAAATCTGAACTATAGATGTGCAAGTTAGGGCCTCAGATACTAGATTTCTTTAGTGCAATTATAATTTGTGGGCAATGAAATGCCTTCACCACGAATAATAACGCTGAGAGTAGAAAATACTCTATTTTTTATTCTTTTTTTTTTTTCTTGAAATACTTTTTAATTTATGGTCTATTCAGAGGATGTGGGAATGTGAGCGTAGCTCATCTATGTCCATAGGTGACCAAAAGGAGCTTGCTCTAATTAGCATGAACTGAAATTGGGGTAATAGGCTCAGACAGAATTACGCAAAAAATGTTCTGTACATCAAGTTTTGTATCTTCTTTCCTCTGTGGGTGAAACACTGTGTAACTTCTGGAGTTACTTTTCCTCATTTGGACTTTCATCTCTGTATGGTCTTCATGTGCATTTTTCCTCTAGCTCACTGTAAAGGCAGCTACTTTCTTCTTGGTTAGTTATAAACCTGGAATACCCTTCCCTATATTACCTTTTCAGTACCTGTGCACCATTTTTCTGTGTAGGCTATTACTTTGCCCTGCAAAACAACTATAAGGATGATGCAGACCAAGTCTCCCCTCCTGTGGCTCCACCACCTCCTGCAGTGATTAAAAACATTGTTCTGGTGCAGGGCACAAAAAAGAACTTCTAGGATGGGCTGTATCCATTTCTTTAGTGCAGGTGACTTGTTCAGGGCTAATCTCCAGTGAAGAGGGGTGGGTGGTGGTGGTGTGAGGGTGTATGTGTAGAAGACCTTGCATTGCTGAACTTGCTGTCCTAAAAAGAATTCAGGCCTTTCTCTGAAAGTAAGAGACCAGAAGAAAAATTGTTACTGTAGTTTACTTGTATATCGTGGAGGTAACTGGTGTGCCACTGCCGATTCTGTTTTCTATAAAAGGCACTGACAATGTCTTCATAAAGATCTACTGGGGGGCGGAAGGAGGGTGGGAATGAGTCTTAGTTAAACAGAAACCTTGAAGGGTATTTACTTGCCACTCAAAAAGTGATTATATCAAACAACTAGGAAGTCTTCCTACCTTGTTACAAAAGCCAGATTTTAAAAAATAGTTGTGTATTTTTCAAAGCCCTAATGTAGTTTACTTTTTTCCATTGTTGTATGGAAGAAATTGTATCCATTGTTTATTTCAAGACTCATTATTTCTTCATAATGGCTGTTTTATTAAGAAAGTTTGGTTCTACTCTCTTGTGGGGAAGCTTTCCAACAACTTTTTTACATTTGTATGTTTTATTCTGTTTTGCTTCAGTTCCTGAAACCCCATCTACTTCAAATTTAATTGCAATTCTGAGAGGGGTTTTCCCTGGTTTTGTTGCATTATATATTTATATCTAATAAAGGGAGGCAGTAGAAGAAACAGACAAAGTTGGCATCAGTTATTGTTATCAAGTGGTACCTGGAGATGCAATGCATGAGTCAGACGTTTAATATGAAAGAGTGATGAATTTCATTTCTGCACCCTTAGAGTCTGTATATAATCATGCAATTTATCAGTTGCTAGCATAAAATGACAGTGGTGTCAATGTATTTATTGTAAACAGATTTTAATTTGCAGGTAAATGTTAAAATATTGAATGTAGAGGAAGGAAATTAAACTCTCTTTTTTTCCATCTGCTTCTGTGAATTCCCACAGCTATGTTGAGAATGCAGAAGCAGGAACATAAATTATGAGTGAAATGTGTTTATTATTTAAGTAACATGTAGTGCTCAGCTTTTAAGGGAGAGAAGAGTATCTGGTTCTGCTTTTCAATTTTAAATTTAGTTTTTAAAAGCATGGAGATTTAACTTTGGGTTTCAAACTGGAACAAATCTAGGGTCCATCTTGTATTTCATTCTAATCTTGTGAGCCCTGATTTTTATCCAGAATACTGTGCCTCTGAACTATAAGACGGAATCCTTTTTTCTTACAGTTTCCCTCAGCCTTGTTTTCTCCCATTCCTTTTCCTGATCTGTAGTTACTGGGTGTGTTTGAGCTGAAGCAGCAGATTAAGTCCAGATTATCTTTCTTTTCTTAGGCTTCATTCTGCTGTTGTGATTCTTGGACTGAAATAATATCGAAATTGGAATGAGAGCAGAAGTGGTAACTTGTGAAGAAAATTAAGGCTGATTTTCTATAGCTTTTGGTTCAGCAAAACAGAACTTCCCCAATAATGGCAAAACAACATAAAAACTGGGCAGAAAATTATTTTGACACAGATTTTTGGAGATCTTTTTAGTAAGTTCCACCTTCCACTGTCTTTCTGTCTTCTCTGGTCAAACAGGAGGTGGTTTGTATTCCCTGAAACTCTCTTTATCAGTCAACATTCCAGGCTGCTTCTTGAGCAGCTTTTGGATTAGGCTTTCTCTGGAGGGCTAGTTAAATATTACATATGAATAAAAAAATGCTTGAACTGAGCAAAAAGTCAGAATTTGTGGGTAGCTGTGGACAGCTTCATGTATAAAGTTTTTCAATTGACATTGATTAGCTGGGAAGGAAAAACTCTTCTGCCAAATAGGTGCCAAATTTATGCCTATAGTACCTTCCTCTTGCTCCACTGATACAGTTTGAGTATTGTTGTAGCTGAGTGACTCACTGTAAGCAATACTTTTTTCCATAGTTCTTTACTTTATCCTTGGTGTATGGAAAAGCAAAAAACCCCAAAACATTGTTTTTGCATTTGTAGGGTTTTTAATGTTTTAACAGATGTAAGTGTAGAGCATGAATAGTCTAGACCAACTTCTATGAAAATGGTCTTGCAGATTGGTGAGAGTCTATTTCTGGATTGTCACGGTTCATAAATGTTTTGTGGCTGATGAATTCCACAGTACATAACCACCTCATACTTTGTATTTCCTGCTGTGGATGGAGAAACTGCTGAGCGCTCCGAGGTACAGAGGGACAAATAATTTATTAGCTTGTCTCACTTTGTGTTTTGTATGCAAAAGGCCAAAATACTTCTTGCAGTATGGCAACAAACCAAGACTTTTTCCTAACTCTGTGTTATTCAGGCAACTGGGAAATGCTGTTTGCTCTATCACAGAGTAAAAAAGAAATAAAGCACTATTTCATTTCAATTCAGGTGAGGAAACATGAAAGACAGGTTTTCGTGTATAAATGTCATTGTAAGAAGCATCTCTCCTATAGCACAAATTAGCTTCTAACAGCAAGACAGATTAAGCGCTGTGACTTGGAAGTATCCTTGTCCTTCATGTTTTCTGAAGGATCTTATCCTAAATTGAATCATGTGATGCTGTAGCTTTACTAACATCACAATTCTAATGCAATTGTACTCATTTCTTCCTGTTTACACCACAACACGTTCATTTGAAATCTTTGTTTACATTTAAGAATGCTGCTAAGAAAAATTGAGTGAAAGCAGCAACAGTGACTACACTTAAAAGCTGAATAACACTTAGTTTGCACTTTTTCTCAGTTTTACATCTTTTGAAAACCTTCATTTTTAAGCTTTGTTTCTACTCAACTTGAAAGACATTAAAAGTAGAACTGTACCAGAGAATATGGGTAAACAGGGAGGACAGAAATCATGGGACTGGGAGAGGCTGATCTGTTTAGAAAAACTCACAAAAGAAGCTTTTGTCATTAAGAGCAGATATTCTCTGTCACAAGTGCCTTAGTCACTGAATAAGTCCTAACCCTTACCTTTTTTTTTTTTAATGAAAAAATAAGCCTTCTAAGTGATTTGGATGCTTTTGAAAATAAAGTTATGCTCCTGTAAATTGATGTAAATCAATTTAATTGGACTCAGATTATGCATAGCTCTAGATATTCATCATGAAAGAAGGTGGATCATGGAGAGCATCTCTGATGCATAAAATCTGGTGGAAGAGATACTAAAGCTGGGCCAGAACACCTACATGTGTGCATAAAATAGTTATACTTGAATATTACACGCGTAAAGGCAGCGCCTTCTATAGACACTTTTTAGAAAGGATGGACTTGGGCAATGAGCGGAAGTGCTGTCTTTAAATATGCAGACTTGTAGAACTTTCTGGCAGAATTCCTTAGTATTTAATAACTGTCTTTTGAAGCTTTTTTTCCCCTTCCCTTTCCCTCTCTCTATCTTTCAGCATGCATTTTGCAGTCATAATACCATGAAAGTGTTTTTACTGTCACCAAACTTAAAACCCCCACTTCTTATGATGTATAACAGACAGAGGATATATTTTTTCTCTTGCCTAGGTAGTTTATATATGAAGCTCCTTTTTGAATGGAGAAGAAGAAAGGGTAATATATTACAAAAAGTTTATAGCTAATATTTTTCTAAGATTAAAATTATAATGGTCATACTTTTTTTTTACTGTGGAAAAAAGTCTGCTCTTTGTTCTCTGATTACTTTGTCCAGATGTTTCATGTTAGCTTCTGTGTGATTACATCTTTAAAGGTTACTGCTGAAGTAAAATTGTCTTCTTGCAGAAACCCTAGGGAAGCCTACAGGCAAGAAATAAAAGTTAAAAGCATATACTGATGCTTTGCCATTAAGGAGAAAAATGTAGAGTGCTACTGAAATTGTTGAGAAAATGAAAGAGGCTTTTATGTTCCACCAATAGTGAGGCTATCATGTCTGTACATATATTTTAAAAAATAAAATTAATTTTGAGAAAAATAGCCTCAGTAAATGCAGAACATCAGTCTCTACATAAAGACTGGGAGCCTCAAACCTTTGTATAAACTTGGGAGGAAGGGGAAATGCTATTTATTTATTTATTTATTTTGTGCCAAGGGCAGTGACTTAGCCCTCTGTAAGATTTAATCTTAAGTGCATCTCTGAAAGTACTTTTTCACTATGATTTTTTATGTTTCCATATAAAATCTTCTTAGTTCCTTTGCCTCCCTTTCTGGTGGCTTGCTTTGTTTGCTGCATTGTTAGTGTGATGCCAGAAGGAGTAAAATCTGGTTAAATGCGTTCTTACAGTTAGATGTAATGTTTTTGAAAGCAGAGGAAAGAGCTTATGTGGAAAATTCCCAAGGAGAAGTTACAGCAGCATTGCCTATGAACTCACCGAATTGAAGGCCCTCACTTTTTAAAAATGTAGTTTTCTGGGATTCTTATTGTCAAATCCAGAAATATTGTCAAAAACCTGTGTGGGTGTGGCTTCTCCCCCCCGCCATGGGACTCTGTGCATGTGACTGCTTAGTGTGTTTCTTCTATAGCAGTATCACTTTAGAATAATTTATTTTGGCAAATGAGACCAAGCCTTAAAAAAATACTTGATGACTCACCATACACTCATCATACTCTTAAATGGATGTTGAGACTCTGATCTGGATGGAATCTATTACAAGGGTCCCAGTCAGTCCAGTGAGGACAAGACTTTGGCCTATATTACCTAAGTCCAGAAGGCCCATGGAACAGAATTTATAAGTTGTGGCTGATGAGTGGTCTGCAGTCTGAGGAGGGGATATCAGTGTAATAAGACAACCAACAGATCACAGAATCACAGAATGTCAGGGATTGGAAGGGACTTTGAAAGATCATCTAGTCCAATCCCCCTGACAGAGCAGGAACACCTAGATGAGTTCACACAGGAAGGCATCCAGGTGGGTCTTGAATGTCTCCAGAGAAGGAGACTCCACGACCTCCCTAGGTAGCCTGTTCCAGTGCTCTGTTACCCTCACAGGAAAGAAGTTTCTTCTGAAGTTTATGAAGAGGGGGGCAAAGTAAGGGGGATTCAGTTGAAATGATTCCATAGTAATAGTCCTGGATGTGGTGATAACTCACCACAGAGCAGATTTCCCAGTAGATGTTGGAGCAGCTGTTCCTGATAGGGTAGAGACTTTGATGCAGACTGAGCTTCAGATGGTAGATGCAGCCCTCCAAGTCCTGGGCTGCAGAGCCTGCTTGGGGCCTGCCTCTGATACCAGGAGAGATAGCCATGTCCTGCAAGAGGTGTGCCATCTTGGAGAAGCTGTGCCACCAAGGGGAGGAATTACAAGAGGAAGTGAGCAGGCTGTGCAGCATCAGAGAATATGAAAATTAGATAGATGAGATCATCTCTGAGACTCAACAGCTTAAAGAGTCTTAGCCCTCATTTGTAATAGAGAAGCAGGCAGTGTCTACTCCCAGTATGAAGGTAAGCAAAAACTCTGGGAAAGGGGCAGGATGGAAGCTGGTAACTTCTGGCACCAAGAGGAAGTCTTCTGCCCCACCTAACAATTTACAACTGCAAATGGTTCACTACCCTCAAAGTTAGAGGAGTCAGAAGTGCCTACAAGCAAAAGACCTGATCCACATAACCCTAAACTATGCAAGACTACCAGGAAGAAACAGTGGCTGCAGTGGCCATGAGATGCTGGAGCTCAGGATCCCGAGGTCAGGGAGAAGGGTGAAAAGCAAGCTCCCTACTCTGGACTTCAGGAGAACAGACTTTGGCCTTTTCAAAGATCCACTTGGAAGAATCCCATGGGATAAGGGCCTGGAGGGAAGGGTGAGGCAAGAAAGCAGGTTAATATTCAAGGATTACCTCCTGCAGGATCAAGAGTTCCATTCCAGTGAATATGAAATCAGACAAAAATGCCAGGAGGCCTGCGTGGATGAACAGGGAGCTGCTGGCCGAGCTCAAACACAAAAAGGAAGCATACAGAAGGTGGAAGCAAGGAATGAGTAGCCTGGAAGGGATGCAGAGACTCTATCCAAGCATCCAAGGATGAAGTTAAGAAGGCTAAAGCCCAAGTGGAATTGGATCTGGCCAGGGATGTGAAAGACAACAAGAAGGGCTTCTATATGTACATAGGCAACCAAAGGGAGTCTAGGGAAAATGTGGGCCTGTTGCTCAGAGAGATGTGGGACCTGGTTGTGTAGGATATAGAAAAGACTGAGGTACTGAATTTCTTTTTTGTGTTAGTCTTTACTAGCAAGACTAGCTTTCAGGGGTCCTAGAGACCAGGAAGAAAGTCTGGAGAAAGGGATGTACCCTTAGTAGAAGAGGATCAGGTCAGGGAGTACTTCAGCAAACTGCTCATGTGTAAGTCTATGGGCCCTGATGGAATGCACTCCCAATTGCTGAGGGAGCTGGCAGGTGTCATTGCAAGGCCATTCTCAATGATTTTTGATCAATCATGGCAACTGAGAGAAGTGCCTAGAGACTGGAGGAAGGTAATTGTCATCTCTGTGTTCAAGAAGGAGGACCATGGGAAACAGTGGCTGGCTAGCCTTTACTTTGATCCCTGGGAAGGTGATGGAAGAGCTGTTCCTGGAGACCATTTCCAGGTACATTATGGACAAGAAAATCATCAGCAGCAGTCAGCATGGCTTCACCAAGGGAAAGTCATGCTTGTCCAACTTGACATTCTTCCACAATGAAATGAGTGGCCTAGTAGATGAGGGGAAAGCATTGGATATTGTCTACCTGGACTTCAGTAGGACCTTTGACTCTCTCTCCCATAAGATCCGCCTAGACCACCTGTTGTTTTTTGGGCTGGATAAGCAGACGGTGAGGTGGGTTGAAAACTGGCTGAATGGCCAGCCCCAGACGTGTCCATTTGTGCAGATATTCAGAAGCTGTCTGGACATGGTCCTCAGCAGCTGGCTATAGGTGGCCCTGCTTGAGTAATGGGTTGGATTAGGTTACCTCCACAGGTCCCTTCCAACCTCCACCATTCTGTGATTCTATAATGCTTGTGCATATAAAAAATGGAAGGTGTACTCTGAGGCTTACTGAAGGTTCAAAAAAGATAAATGTAGATGAAGCAGAAAGTTTGAAGGAGCCACATGACAATCATGTTAACTCAGCGAGATATCAGTCATGTCAGGATTCCAGGAATAAGACTAGTCATTGGGATCTTCAGGGCTTGCTCTTTTCTATGTTCAACCAGGAGTCCTCCCTACCGTTTGTTGTTTAGTGCAGAAGCTAAGCATGAAATGCATCACTGTAAACTTGCTTTGCTCAGTTCTGAACTTTGACCTTCTGGTGTTTAAAAGTAGTAGGCTTAATGATTTATATGAGTTAATAACAAAAATATGGACTAGGCATAGTTTTATACATGAAATTAGAAACCCACAAGCTCTGTAGACTAGTGGAGAACCTTGTGTGAGTGCATTTAACAACAGTAATCTCATGTGTCCCGTCCCTGTGTCCCAACCTCCCGCCCCCAACCCAAATCCCAAACCCTACACCCTAAGAATTACCTCTGTTCTTTTCCATAAACTATCTTGCATACAGAAAATTGGGTTTGAAGCCAATGGCAAATCATTTTCTTCTTTCAATAGTATCACTCTTAACTGCAGGAAGAACACGGGAGTTTTATTCTTGAAAATCATATGTCATTTGCATTATTTTTTTCTATATAGGGATTAGTTGAATCCCTTAAAAGTTGCATTACATAAAATAATCCCTGTCTCTGAGACGCTGACACTTCTGGATTATATTGCAAGCAAAGGAATGCTTTGGCTGCACACGAAGGGGTAAGTCTTCAGTACACCCAGAAGAACCATCTAAGCTGTAATTACAGAGATTTTTGAGATAAAGACTTCCAATGTCAAACTCTCAAATTATCAGATGTATTATTATATGTAGCTGGACAGACTAATTATTTTATGCTTGTGATACTTACCTGGCAGGCTTCCCAGATAACGATCCTGGAGGAGCGACAATCCCAAACTGAAACTGCAATCCTGGAAAAGTGAGAGCCCCAACAAAAGTCAGAGAGAGCCGAAAGAGGAAGAGACCCTCAGTAATATACTGGACATAATGTGATATAATATGGAATATCCCATTTGCATACCCAAATTATTAATTTAAATATTCCTCACCCCCTTAGATCTTGCACTTGTAGACTAACAGAACACGAAGTCCTTCACTTCCAGTGACAAAAATGCAAATACCGATATGTTATCAGTGTTTCTCATAAGTCCCAGGCTGAAAAGCAAAACACAGCACTATTCTAACTACTGAAAAAGAAACCCTGCTCTGTTCCAGCTAAAAACCAGGACAATGCTTTTGGATGAAATTTATTTAGACATTCTGAGATGGTACAGTCTCAGATGTTCCAGACTGTGGACAAGTGGTTTTCTGTGGAGCATTGCCAGCTCTTCTGTAGGGCTGGTCCTTTCCATGAGAAAAGTATCGGTCAAACAACAAATGCATCACTTTCTGCTGCTAAAAGCTGTGTTTTGGACATGTGAGTGTATAGAGGTGCACTTCTATGTCCCTCACCCCTTTTTAAGACTACAAAAATTGAGAGAGAGCACAGCTTGAGAATTTGGAATATTGGAATTTTAAACTCAAGA
The DNA here is from genome assembly GCA_907165065.1 of Caprimulgus europaeus. Next base: position 70,898,308 of record OU015525.1, read on the forward strand.
GTGTAGGATTAGACTTGGTGGAAGTGAGTTTTAAAAAGTGTTTAGGCAGTAAACTGAATGACGATAAGGATATCTTAGTTAAATTCTACTTGTGGTGAGCACTTGCGTATGGTTACAGGTATCTGAACAGATGCATGGAAACGTGCTTTGCAATGGACTGACTTACTTTGTCTCGGTTTTTGAATGGATGTGCAAACAAACCAGTGCTGCTCTTCTGCTTTAAGATAACAGCGAGGAGAAGGTAGAATAGGTCTAAAGTAGAGTATAAATCTAGTTGTCCTTGTTTTAACTATGGATATGCATTGAAAACATAATTTCCTTGATCTTTACTGTCGCAATCTGAGTTAATGTAGAAAAATGTGTCCTCTGTTTTCACGTATTGCCTCAAGAGCACTTAATCCAGGGATGGTTTTTGACCTCATTGCAATGACATGAATGATGGACCACAGGTCAGTGTTTTCGGGCTTAGTAGGAACATGAGAATGTTAGAGACAATAGGTATTGCCAGCAGCTGTGCTTGACTGGATGGCTAGGGATGATGGGCAGAGTTATTACAGGTAAGTTCATAAAGGTCTCCATGGTTCCAAGAGCAGTGTGAATGTATTTGTTGTAGGTGCTGTACTTCAGAGGCATAAAGTAAAAGAAAAAAGGCTGTGCTCCCAGAAGGGATTAGGGAACCATGATGTCATATACACAGTGTCATTCACAAACAAGCTAGGCATATGTCTTACTTACAGACTTACTCAGATATAAGTGAAACAGTACTGCAGACAACATGTGAACCACAGCTGACAGTGTTATCAGTTCAGTGATCATTAGAGCTGAAGGAAAAAAAAAGGAACTGACAGGTGTATGTTTGGAGAAGATGTGTGCAAGTTCAATTCCATTAATGAGATGAAGTAAGCAGAAACTTTTTGGGTGATGTCTTTGGGAAAAACCTTTCTCAGGCATTTGTTTATTGGATTAATAGAGAAAGTAAACTGTACTCTTAGAGCAATAGAGAACACTACTTCAAAAACTTTTTACAGATTGCAATGCCACTTTTTTTTTTGTTCTTAAACAAGAAATGTTATGGGCTAGTATCTGTACTAACCAAGAGCTGATGCTGATGTTTGGAAGTCTACTTCTAGGCATTACAAAGATACTAGTTACTTGAATTGGTCAATTACAAGGAAATAAGATTTTTCTATGTCAGGAGCCCTGGAAAGTCTCTATCATGGAAGCATATGTAGTGCCCAGATGAAGTCGTGTGCACTCATATCCCTTAATAAATGGCTATAAATAAGCTAAGAGTGGGTACCTACAAAAAGTAAAAGAGCAGAGCAAGTGTCTACAATACATATTCTTAATTCTTGTCCAGTTTTGACTGGTCTGTTCTCAAGGAATTCCAGAGCTACCTGTGGTTTCTCCATGCTTAGATAGCCCTTCTTAGATTTCCTTGTATGAATGTCTCTTATTGAACTAGTGTAAATTTTTAATATGCACTATAGCCTTGGCAAGGTGTTCCACAACTTATCTGCAATTTAAGTAGCTGACTGGGGCTGTGAAGATGGATGTCTACCAGAGGTGTCCCTTGTACAGGAAGGCTGAAAAAGATGCTAGTTCAGTGGAAAAACATTCACTTTGCTTTCAGCATAATGTTGACATATGTTTTATGTCCAGTATTATGCCTACACTTAAGCATCTTAATTGATAGCTCTGACTTGGTTAATGTGAAAGAAGCAGCAAGACAGTAAAGACAACACAATATATGTGGTATATAGAATCGTAGAATGGTTTGGGCTGGAAGGGACCTTAAAGATCATCTAGCTCCAAATCTGGGGCATGTCAGCCTGTGTAAATCAATCTGATGAGTCTGATCATCAGGGATCACTGTTTCTGGTAGTTCAGGTCCCTGCTTTGTAGGAATACCCTATTACCCTATTTTGTTGCCCACACTTTTCCTTGATGGAGGTGATTCATGTCCCTGGCTGAAGGCAGATCAGTACTGATTACTGAGAATAAATGACAGGTCTGAGCAGGTACCTTAAAAAGAACTTATTGTGGTTATCACCTAACCTGCATTTCTTCTTGTACTTAGAGTTCAGCAGACATGTGAAGGACAAACAAGAATTCCTGTTTTATATTTATGTAGAAGTAAATTCAAGTAACTCACTATTAGGTTCTGGTTGCTCTCACCTCTTGTTTTTAGGTGAGGAAAAATATGGCTGCTGTCAAGTAAATAATGATGAGGATTAATCTACTTTGGATTTCTTTGGTTGCTGCAGAAATGGCAGCATATTGTACTGCTGAAATTGTAGCTGAGACTGTTCTTGGTTGCAGGTGGTAGCAAGTGTTTGAGGGACAGAGCCCAAATCTAAACTAATTAGGAAAGCATGTTTTTTCTGTTGTCCTGTTACAATGGGAGTGCTCACCTTGGTTCATCAGTAGTCTGTCTAGTTTGACAGTATTTTATTGTGGCTGTAAAATCAGAATTTAAACTTGAAATGTCCTGTAATTTTTATTTATTTACTTGTATGTGATGGACCATGATTGTATCTGAAAATACACAAAGATATAAATGTGTCTGAAGCTTTTATTTGTGACAAAAGCAGACTTATTTCAAATGGGGATGAACTGCTATTATTATCTATAAAAAGAAAAAAGCCTCTTTAAACAATTCTATGTCATTCAAAAAGAGCACTTGCATGAGGGTGTTATTTTAGGAAAATGACTTAAAGACAGGCTGAAACATGCAATGCAACTGTATACTTGGGATTGCTGTAGGAATTCACATTGAGCTCTGCAGCTCATTTTTCTGTAGACTGGAAGAAGCTTTATGATGGTATCTCCCTTCCAGTGAATCTATTGTGAATGTATGTGTGTGGTGTCTTTGTTTAATTCATTAGAAATTCTGATTTTCATGAAGAGTGAAGGAAGTGCAATCATGTTAATGTAAATACCTGCAGTTGGGCCAACAGTGTAATGTAGGATGATGTAATGTGAACCCTCAGAAACCTCAAACCTGTTTTTATGCCCATACTAATGTAGCAAATAATACAAAATTAATCTAATCTCTATTGCTATTTCAGCATGTCTCCTCTTTGGATAACTTAAAGTACAGTACAAGATTGTGATACATTTGTGGTAGGAAGTTATCACTGTTATGTTCCTGAATGGGTATTTGCTGGTTTGCTTAGTTAATCCCACAGTTGAATTTATTTTTCTGATTTAGTAAATACTTAAAAGCCTGTTCAGATGGCCTCTTCTTTCTGAAGAGAGCTCTAACAGCTCAACATTTCTTAACTGAACTGACAGCAAGCCTTTGGTTTAGTTGTTTTGTAGTATGGAGCATAATGGATGTGTTGAGTTTGTGTGTTGGACGGGGGTGGGGCGGGGAGGTGGGGGAGCGTTTTTTTGGTAGTAGGGGAAGGGCCACCTTGAGAGAGCGAAAAGCTCCCCTGGCGCCAAGGCAGAGACCCCCCATTCCAGGCTGGGCCAATGGGCGCTAGAGAAACGCCTCTGGGAATCCACAATTGTGAGGATGTCCTGAAAAGAAGAAGGTGTGGTACCTGGAGGAGACTGTTTACCTAACAAAGGATGACCATCGGCCAAAACAAAGGACAGAGAGAGAGGGCTTCGTTGCCAGATGAAAAGACGAAGACCCACACCCAGATCACCTGACGGAGTAGGAGAAGGCAAAGGAGGTTCTGCAGCCCGTGGAAATTCAACGGCGGAGCAGAGACCCACGTTTGGCTGTGGAGGACTCCACGCTGGAGCAGAGAAGCTGAGCCCGGGGGAAGTGTGACTGGAATTGGGACCCCGAGAGTAACTTGCTGCCAGAGCGGGAGTGGACCCCCAGAGTGGGGCGTGAGTCTGCAGCCCATGGATGTCCCCATGCTGGAGCGGGAGCTGAGCTCAAAGAGGTCCGTGACTCCATGAGACGCTCACTTTGGAACACTTTGTTCCTGGACTTTCATGCTGGCGAGAGTGGCAGAGGTGAACTCAACCCGCATTCCCTGTCCCCTGTGCTACTTGCGGGGTGGGGAGGTAGAGAAATCAGGAGCAAAGTGATTTGAGCTCAGGAAGAAGGGAGGGGTGAGGGAAGGTGATGTTAGATGTGGTTGAATGAAATTGATTTTTTTTTTCCCCAAGTTTGAGTCTGTTTTGCCTGTGACCGTAACTGGTGAGTGAGCCCTCCCAGTCCCCATCCTAATCCTGTGCCCCCTGTGTTGTCTCCCATCCCATCTGACTGGGTTGGGGGAGTGAGTGCAGGACTGCCTGGTCCCACTGTGGGTCAAACCACTACAATGGAGTTGGACTTGCATTACTCAAATCCATTCTGAAATGTGTGCTTTAGGACCTTGCTTCTAATAGAGTTTTTCTTACGTGGAAGCTCCTGTATGTTTCCTCAAGGTATTCTAGGAATGGTAACAGAAGCAAAGTGTGTGTACGTGCCTGCTTAAGGTAGTTGTTGCCTTAGTCACGCGCTGGGAGTTACCTGAGTCCTCAGATGCACAAGGAAAATTGTCTTCTGTCTCAACAGTTTTTAATCTTAAGAGGCTTGTTTAGTTCATGAAGTTCTTTGACTCATGCTTAGTGACATTGGTTTCTGGAGAAACAGTTGAAGCTCAAAGCAGGTAATTGCAGAAACACATTTGTGTACAGTATAGCAACGTTGAAGTTGACACAGGGAAGGTTTACAAGGAAATTCTGTCAGTATTATAGTTTACGGATACTTAGCTGGCACTAAACTGTAGTTAACTCCTTGAGCTGCTTTAACACCAGGAGCTTCTGAAGTGACAGGCCCTTTCAGTCGTGAGTTAATAAACAATTGGTTATTTAGTATATTTTTATTTGCCAAGCTTTCCTTTCTTCCTTGTGAAAAACTTGTTGATTGGACTGGGTAGGTTGTCGGTACCTCTAAAATTGTCAGCACTTCAGCAGGAGTGCAGAGTGAAATTCTTTCTGGGTAGGAGTCTTGAGGTTTCCTGATATGGCAGAATTCATGTCCAAGATGCATAGGAATTACGATCTATAGGCTGCAAGGTTTACCTGCTCTTGGGTTTCCTTTGCCAGCCACCTCTGCTAGAATTAGGCTGTGTCTGTCTTTGCAAGTGGTGCAGCAGAGGTAACATCGTGGATCAAGGAGAGCTTTGCTCTTGCCTCTTAACAGGAGCTAAAAAAGGTGTTTTCCTCCAAAATTTGTTACTCAAATTTCAGACCAACTGGCCAACTAAATTCATCTATTGTAGGATAAACAATAGATATTGCTTATAACAGCATGACTGGATGCTTCATCAGCTTTGGAAATCATTTCAGTTTTACATTTCTTTTTTTCTAGGTGTCCCTTGATAGCATTTCTGACTGTTTAGCTGCTTTCCTGTTTTACAGATCTCTTCCCTTCTGTCTTAGAGAAGTTCTTTTTTGACTAGTAATATATATATTTACTATGTATTTGGTAAGAAATGATCAAAGCATATTCCTTCAAGGACACAAATGAACTTTTGAGATTTTTCTTTCTTGGTATGTGTGTGTGATGAGGAAAAAATCTCTCCTGATCCTGACGTACTCCTTTACTCAAACCATCTCTCTTGCTAATAGTTTTTAGTTGTTGTCTCAACAAGTGTTTTAGTAAGGAATTACTTGAAATAAAATCTGAACCATTTTTTTTTTTAATTGAATAACCTGCATGCATTCCGAGGTTATGCTGTTATATACACTACTTAGATCATTACATTCAGGCGTGTGTCTTCTCTAAGCACCACTAATAAAAACACTTCCATTACAGGGAGTCTTTCAGACATGAGGCTGCTCCAGAGCAGGATAGTGCAGTGCTTCAACTGTATGTGTTTATTGCATGGTGACCTGTACGTACCACTCTAAAATGATTTGCAGAAAACTTTGTCTGTCCTTTTTCCAGGACAAAAAAGTTGCTTTTTCTCAGTGTCCCTAGGTTACAATGCTTGGTATGTTGCATACAGTAAAAAGTGAAACAAGGTATTGTCTTGAAATTGCTTTTTCTTAGTTTGAATTGGCTTCTATAAGTCTTTTAGATTTCTCTCTAGTTCCAGAGATTTGTTCTTACTGCTGTAAAGGATCATGAAGAAAAAAGTGAGCAGATGATTGATGGACTTGTGATCTCCAGTCATTTGAAGAGCTCCACTTCCTAACACTGTGTTGTGATGCTAGAGAGAGAGATTCTTTTTTTCTTTTTTCCCCCTTCCTTTTTGTTCTGTCAAAGCACAGGTTTCTCTTAAAACACAAAGGAATAAGACAACTGTAACCTCACGTAGTGCCTATTCCAGAGAATAGGAAAATATTAACTCTTTTAACTTTAGTTCTGGTCATCATAGATGCTTAATCCAAATTTTGAAGACTGAAAGTTCTGTCGGCATTAAGATACCATCATCTAATACTAGTTAGTGAACTGATTAGCTATATTGCTCTGGCTTATAAAAAGTGAACAGCATTGCTTCATTTTGGGAAAATAAGTGTAAACTGCATTGTGGGTCTCTGTTTTTACAGACACACTAGACAGTTGAAGCTGCTCATGTGAGAACTCAGTTTGTTGTATTTTTAAACTGTGAAAAGCATTTACTGCATCATGTTTGTTAACCTAGAAAATCAATGCTGTTTTCTGTCAAGTCTGTTGCTACTATTTTTCTAATATGGGAGCCTCTCTCTTTGTTTTCAAGAAAATTCACAGGACTGCAGGAGCACAGGCCTCTGGGGTTCCAGGAGACTCTGAAAGCCTCGAACAAGTGTTCCTCGCTTTGCTCGGGGGCAGTAGCTGGTAAAATAAATGGCCATTGTGCATTCAGTTGCAGCCTTTCAAAATGCTGTAATTGTGCACAATTAACATGCAAAGTCAGTGGGAATTTATTGGAAATACTTCAGAATTCAGCAGACCTGGAGAACCAGGAGACTGAACAACATAAACTACTCTAGCTGCTCAACACAGTTCCTCTGGTGACCAAAGGCATTACAGACCTAATTAAGGGTTCTGTTGGGACGAATCTGGGTTTCAAGGAGCTATTCATTCTTTTGGGTTTCTCTGGGCTAAGTGGTTGCTCTGTTTCCTCATGGGCTTTCTAAATGGAGAAAACTGTCATATCAGGCCATAATTTTACCAGAAAGGAGACACAGGGAAGTAACTGAACAGTAAACTGATGTTCAAGAAGTGAAGCTGATGTGTCTGACTATCCGTTTGGATGTGATAGTGCAACAGGGATAAGGGCAAGATGTTCACCAGCAGTGCACCTCTTTGCCAGAAGAACATCCCTAGACAAATAATCTTTACAACTGAAGAACTTCTCTAAATTTCAAAGCAGATGTAGTGGGTTTATCTGGAACACTTACCCTTATTTTAGGTACACTGAAAGAGTAGCATAGGTTGAAGGTGTGCAATATGATGTTTTTTAATACTTATCGAACTACAATTTGAGAAATGCAGGATGATTGTGAAGGTCTACAGAGAAGTAATAAAAGTGGGTAGGATGTCTGAGGGGGATGTAGAGGAGAACAAGATAAAGATACTTAAGCTGGAGAAAACTAAAAATTCAAATCGGGTAAAAACACAGTAAAATAAATGACTTTCTACTTGTATAACACTGCATGTGAAATACCACAAGGAAGAAAATGGTTTTGCTAATCTGAAGACAACAAATACATTTGTTCAGAACAGATAAAAATTAAAATGTTCCAAGTAGTATCAGTAGTCCTTGTGGAAATATTGATCTATCTGAATGACATTACATACGTTAATACTTGAAAGTGAACTGAATTCCCACAGCAGAAATATGTTTAGATTCTCTAGAATAGGATTTTAGAAGTTCTGTCAAGCTTAATTTTCATCCTAATTCAAAACTGAAGAAATTTTTCCTAACCCCAAAATTTTGACAGTTAAACACCCTTGTGATCTGCTTACATAGAAAATACTTAATGTTTTGTATTTTTATGCCTGTGGTTATATTGCCTGAAGCATTTTATTATCATCTGCTGTTTTTGCTGTAAAAAGGAGAAGGTTAAGATAATTCTGGAAATATTTACAAAAGGAAAAAACCCTCAGTGACAGGAGAGAGTTTCAGTAAGCTCTTGGAAGTACAACAAAAGCCAGTGTCTCAAAACTGAAACAAAAATCAGGCAAAAAGCAAATACACAACAATCTCTTGGATTAAATTGGGAGAGTTGTGAAAGTTTTGTGTTGCCCTGATTTACTGTTATTTCCAAAACAAAGAAGAACAAGGTACCAATTAGAATAAAAAATTAATTCAGGAGAATCTTTTTTCTTAGTTGTGCAGGATATGTGTGTACCCCAGTGATGGTAGCTGAGGTTTGGAAAACTGATTATTTGTGCAAAGCAGGGTGAGAGTGAGAAGGAAAATCGGAGTCAATCTTTGTTGTGGTTGACAGAGACCATATTTTTTTAACATTTAGCTCATGCATGAAAGATGATAACTCAGGGTAGCTGAAGCCACCCATTTGGCTACTGTTTTATATTGCTGTATTTCTTCAGTGATGTGTGCTATCATTGCTAGGTTAAGAGTGATCTTCTCTACCCATAGGATGTTAGTAAATCTTGTGGCTGGAATTAAGTCTTAGCTGTTTTTTCCCTTCCTCTCTCCTGCCCCCCTTCCTTTGAGAAGCACTAAAAACCCTGCAGTTCTGTTGAGCTGCTTTCCAGAGAAAGACTCAAGCAAAACACTTCTGTAGTGTTTTTTGTTTTGATTTTTTTTTTTACATTTGATCCATAATAAACAAATCCTGAAAATAAATACTGATTGTATACAACATGACTAAAATAATGCCACTGTATTGTAATCATTGGAGTCAAAACAAAACAAATTTAAACGCAATAGCTATGTTGAGATTGCAGAAATGCTTTGTGTTTGAAATATTAAGAACTTTATTAAGACATGAGCAAAGTGTTTTGTTTTTTATTTCTACCTTTACTCCTCCGTCTTTGTTTAGTACATCACTTGGTAGGACGTGCTAACCGCAAATCAAGTTCAAGGTTTGAACACAATAGTAAACAATTTTATTTCTTTGGGAAACATAAATAAGTATTTGAGTCTTTTAGTTATGCAAAACTACCATTAATGTTTATCCAAGTATAAAGGAATATTTATCTGGAAAAATACCATCCTATCTACAGCACTAATACTCAGGTAGTTCAAGGCTGTGGCTTGAGATCTTCAAGGATCTAAGAAAATAATGGCTTTTTTGGTCTCTGAAGTTCTGCAACTGGTACATGGCCCTGCTGTTTGCGAGTGAGGTGATCACAGGTTGCATGTTCTGACTTGAATTGTGGATTTCCTCTCTTCTTCCTCCCCTCTCTCAGGTCAAATCCTGCCATGAATTTTTGATTATGTCATTGCTTCTGGTATTACTTTTTAAAACCGTCATGAATGGTAAACTTTCACTTAAGTTTGGATTATTGAAATGTATATTTATAGTGATTCATCTGATAATAGCATATATAATAAACAAAGCTTAGTGTTGTTTTTTACAAACCTAATATTAATATTTAATTCATGACTTTGATTCCTTGACTTCCCAGCACGGCCGGGACTGCCACTACTACAGCCTGCTGGAGGGGCCGCCGGCGGGCGCCGAGCCGCCCGGGCTGCCGCGGGAGGTGTGGATGATGGAGACCCCGCAGGCCGCCGACTTCTGGTGCGGGGGCGAGCCTTACCCCGGGCCTCGCGTCTGCCTCTGAGGCGGCGGTGGCCCGGGCCCGCCGGCGGCCGCTGGGCCTGCCTCATGGACCGGCGTGCCCGAGCCGCCCCGGCCGGCAGCACGACCGGAACCGCGGCTGCTCTTTGCCGGTGCCCGGTGCCGGGACGGCGGCCGCGAGCCGGGGCTCCTCGGAACGCTGCGAGTCAAGGACTTCACCATCCCACCGACTCGCCCGGCTTCGAGAGTTGGGCCATAAAGCACCAGAGCAGGGTCATGTCCTTTGGGCTGATGAGGAGGAGCAGCGCGCCTGAACTTCTGCTCAGTGGAACGGCTGGGGGAGAACAATCCCGTGTCAGTAGCTACGGCCGCGCGTCAGCAAGGGGAGACCGGGCAGGGTCAGTGCAGTAAGAACTGTGGGGCTCCCAGTGCCGGAGGGCCGGCAGAGTGTGACTACCCAGCCTGGGCAGGGGCTGGTCTGGCTGCCGCCTTTGAGAACTCCTGAGCAAATCTCAACGAGAGCTGTACCCGCCCTGCTAGCAAAAAACAAACCCAGGACAACTCCTGAGCCAGGACACGCTCCTCCAGTAAACACCACTGACCCCCAGGCCTGGCACTAAGGGAATTCCTGCTCCGAAGGGACACTGTCAGGTTCAGAATTACTTTTTTACAGTTCTTTAAAGCATTGTGTAGATCTCGCTATTGCAACTGAGAATTACAGAACACGTCTATGCATATTTCCTTCAGCTAGGAGAAGGAGACTAGTCAGCTGCTAATAACCTCGCTTGGAACTTCTCCTGCAGCAGTGGTTGAGGGTAGTGGAAACTGCGGGCATCTTAAGAGAAAAAACAACGATCCACTGTTGTGTGGTGGAAGCTATTCTAGAAACATGATGTATTTGCAAACCCTATTAAACTGACGTGGAAATCATCCGACCCAGTGTGGGTCGAGCAGTGGCCCCTGTCAAAGCCTCGAATGGACGCTCTTCTTAAGCTAATCGACCGCGAGCTACAACGAGGTCATATAGAGCCTTCTACTAGCCCATGGAATACCCCAGTCTTTGTAATACCCAAACGAACCGGTGAAGGGTTTCGCCTTCTCCATGACCTGCGTGAAGTTAACAAGAAAATTCAGCCAATGGGTCCTGTCCAAACATTATTGCCCATGAACTCTATGATACCAGAAAAACAACCTTGTGCTGTCCTTGATATTAAAGACTGTTTCTTTTCAATACCCCTACATGAGGAGGACAGGGAGCGGTTTGCTTTTTCTGTTGTGTTCCCAAACAGCCAACGCCCCAACCTACGCTTCCAGTGGAAAGTGCTACCACAAGGGATGATCAACTCGCCTACCATCTGCCAGATCACAGTCGATCGAGCATTGGCACCGGTTCGGCGCAACAACCCAGCCGCGACCATCATCCAGTACATGGACGGCATCTTGATCGCCGCGCTGTCAGGAAGTCAGGTAGACCAGCTGGTATCAGCAGTTTCAGAGACTTTAAAAGCAAACGGGTTTGAAATCGCAAGCGCAAAAGTTAAAAGAGGACCATGTGTAACTTTTCTGGGAATGGGAATCACAAACTCTTACGTAACCCCCCCCCCAGATAAAAATCCGTCGAAACATCAGAACACTCCATGATATGCAACAATTAGTGGGATCCTTGCAATGGCTCCGCAACATTGTCCTCGTCCCTCCTGAAATCATGACCCCCCTATATGATCTTCTGAAAGGAAAACACCCCTGGGAGCAAAAAACTCTAACGACGGACGCTATGAACTCTCTTGACTTTATCGAGCAACAGGTATCATCAAGCACGCTCGCCAGGTGGAACCCGCATGTACCACTTGACTTGTACGTACACTTCACGGAGGGAGGGGGAGTAGGGGCACTAGCCCAGGGGCCCCCTGAAAAAGCCCAACCAATACAATGGATAGTCCTGGGAAAACCATCACGTGCGTTTTCGCCCCGCTCTCCCCCTTTTCTCTCAGCTCCATCTTGGGGAGCATATGGGGGTGGTTTAGCCCAGTCTTCCCCAGGTTTTGACTTCTTCGCGGCGCCAGGTTCCTCTGACTTCTTCGCGGCGTCTCTGGCTTCCTGGGCTAAACCACCCCAAAAGGTCTCAACCTGTTTTTGCCCTTCTACAAGCGGGTCGGGGTTCGGGGGTTGAGGGGATGTATCACCCTCTTGTAAACTTTTTGATTCAGTAGAATCATTATCTCCTGGTGGGTGCAAAGTCTGTGTGGCTGCCCCGACTCCCAATTTCGGGACAGCCAACAAGCAGTTCCTTGCTGCCCTCCAGGTTTCCTGTTCCTCTATGGCTTTTTGTAAAGCCTGCATGACTTTCCCCCACGACTTAAGGTGCTTGCCAGAGCCTGAGGACATTGTCTCCTCGGCAAGGGCTTTAGTACACCTATCCCATACTTTAGGGTGGAGAATATCCACCGGCCGGTCAATGACCCCAAGCTGTAAAAGCCTCGCAACTGCGAGAGTAAAATCTTTATGCTTGCAATCAATCCCCCATTGCTTATATAATTCTGATACGACCTTCACAAGGGTTTCCATCTTCCTTGTTGGTCCGGGAGCGTCCTCCCCGCCGGGCTAGCTTTTAGCTGCTCCGACCGCCGTTCACCCGACTCAGGCGAATTTCCCGTCCCGGGTCCCCCGTAGGTGGTTCCCGGGTTTCGGCACCACTTGTTGCCTCTCCGGAGGCGTGACGACCTGGTTCAGGAACGGCACGGCGACCAACCCCAGGTCGCTTGGGTCATCAGCTCACAGACACCAATGTGGTGGATGGCAAATGACGTTTATTGGTGTGTGACGCAACATTATATACCCTGGGTTTGTGATGTCACTTCCTCATGCTTACATCACAGATCAAATGCTATTGGCTGTCGGGAGAGGGGTCTCATCTTTCCGTACATCACGAGATCTTCCGGTCGCCAGACCCTAGCTAGCAACACTTCGTGTATGCTTGGTTTTGGCATAATAAGATTTTGCATTTAAGCATCAGCATAGAAGAGTTTACAACAGCACAACATTTTCCAGTTATCTCTTTCCATTTAGTCTCTACCCTCTCTTATTGTATTTACTAAAGAAGAGTAGTTTCTTCCTGCACTATGACAGTTTTCCTTACTCTACCTCTCATCTGATGCTCTTGTGATTTGTTTGGTATATGAATAACACTTCCCACTTATTTATGCTAACTCTTCTTCCCTGAAATGTGAAGTATGCAGTAACAATTCACCCAGTATAGGTGGTCTCTAACAGGAAGTATGGGTTGGGCACCCATACTAGGGAAAGAGGAAACATTACCTGAGTCCTGCAAAACAGCTATTCCCTATTAAATGTTTTTACCTCTGAGTGCTCAATTCACTAATTTCAGGCACCAAGAGGCAGGGATCATGGATCTCTTTCTTTTCATATTTTGTTGCATACCCACCTCTACTCTAGTCCTTCCCCTCTCCTTTGGACTTGTGTATCTCCTGATAAAAATAAGCTTCAGTGCAGCCACTTTGGAGCCCACTGTGGAACCTGCCCTGAACAGGAGCAGCGGTGCCCATCTTGAGAGAGGGACTACACTAACCTCAGAGACATGCAGTTAGGAAACTTCATACCCCACTGATATGCCACCTTAATTCCACAGCTATCTTAGTATTAGAGGGTTTTTTGGAACAGAGATAGGCACCTGCCATGTGTTGAACAGTTTAAAAAAAAAAATTGTGTGGCAGGGAGAAAAAAGGGCAATATATATAGTTTATAGAGAGCACTGTTACATGGACATATATTGAAGGGGATGAGCTATTTTGAAATGTTGGCTAACATTTGTTTATGAGATTCTCAGAAAAGATTAATTATCTTTCTGGATAACTTGATTTCTTAAGTTGCTAGCACTGGACTCAGGGTTTTGGCACCTTTCAGTCATGCATTGAAATGCATTTAACATTTGGAGTACCTAGTGGCAAGGGTTACTATATTTGGCACTTCTTTTACTGTACTGTCTTCCTCTGCTTGCTCTGCACTGAGTTGATACTGACTTGTTTCTGTGCTTTCCTGGACCATTCCATTTACATTCAAGCTGAAACTGAACTTGAGGTTTTTAGTTGCTACCTCTGGTTTTAGGGAGTTTAATGGTTATGAGTTTTTTCCTTTTTTCAAGTTAACAGGAGCCCTATGCTTTGAATTTATTTTTCTTTAAGAAGAATGGTTGAATTTAATGAACTTGTATCTTGGCAAGAATCTAAGCAGGACCAAAACAACTGAACTGGTTTATGAGCTTTATTACAAGTAATGAGTCTGACTTGTTAGTTTAGTTGACTGAGATAAACCCACTCTGTCACTACCTGCCCTTGTAAAAAGTCCCTCCCCAGCTTTCTTGTAGGCCCTTTCAGGTACTGGAAGGTCGCTATAAGGTCTCCCCAGGGCCTTCTCTTCTCCAGGCTGAACAGCCCCAACTCTCTCAGCCTGTCCTTACAGGAGATGTGCTCCAGCCCTCTGGAAGAGTACAGTCTTAGTAACAGTGGTTTACTGACTTAGACTGATGAGGACTGAACCAGATCCTTCCATTCAGTAGCACAAATGGGATTATCTCTCAGTGAATGCTGTGGGAGTGATAAAATCTGTAGTATCTAAGGAAACTTGTTCCTTTTTTATCAAAATCTCTTTAGCTTTGAAGGAGACTTAGTTTGTGCAGTTAGTGTGTACTTAGGTATGCACACATAAATGTATACCTAGTGAGGAGTACTCATTGGGGTTGGGTAAAAATTCAGATTAACTCAAAATTAGCAATTAGTGAGATGCTTTCATGATCAGGTCTCTGTTTCAGACATGCGTTTTTGAAGAGTACTGGGTGATATCTCTTGCCCTTTCTTCTGAAAGAACAAATGAACCCTGCTTAGCCAAGTGGTATCTTTGCTACTGCTCTGAGGTTTTGACAGGAAGATCTGTGTTTCGACTAAGCTTAACTGATCGTTCACTTGTTAATAAAAATTTACTTATCTATCTTTTCGATAGTTCATTGTCTCAGTGTATTTAAGAAATGTGGTTCTACTGGTTTTGGCTGGGATGGAGTTAATTTTCTTCATAATAGCTTGTATAGTGCTATGTTTTGGATGTTTTTGTTATTGCTGAGCAGTGCTTACACAGTGTCAAGGCCTTTTCTGCTTCTCGCACCTCCCCACCAGCGAGTGGGCTGGGGATGCACAAGATGTTGGGAGTTGACAAAGCTGGGACAGCTGACCCCAACTGACCAAAAGGATATTCCATGACATATAACATTGTGCCCAGCAGTAAAAGCTGGAGAAGAAGGAGAAAGGGGCAACATTAGGAGGAGGGGCTGACATTGGGAGTGATGGTGTTTGCCCCGCTGTCCTGGAAATCGATGAACACCTGCTTTGCCCATGGGAAGTAGTGAATGAATTCTGTGTGTTGCTTTGCTTGCATGCATGACTTTTGCTTTGCCTATTAAACTGTCTTTATCTCAAACCATAAGTTCTTGCACCTTTACCCTTCTGATTCTCTCCCCCGTCCCATGGTGAGGGAGTGAACAAGCAGCTGTGTAGTGCTTCGCTGCCCACTGGGCTCAAACCACAACAGTGGCAAATTCTTAAAATGGGTCTGACTGACTTGCACTAGCAGTGCTTTAAATATTGTTTTCCATGGACGTCTGTCTAGCAATGCAGGACCCCAGTATGAGCCAATGCATTCTTGAGGGTTTCACCTTCGTCTTGTGAGTTTGTTTCAAGTGAGCAGGTGATAGGGTCTAGCACAAATACTATTATTTTTAACTCAACCTTTATCCTGATAAAGTGGATGCAGAATTCTTGCTCAAGCAATGCATGACAATGGAGCAAGACTTCTGGATGTGGTCTTAACAGTGTCTGTGCTAGAGCATACATGAAATAACGTGCCTGTTATTTTACTGCCCTGCGTGTCAGTTTCATAGACAGAACAGTTTACTGTATATGATTCTCTATTGTCTGCTGACATTTTTATGGGGAGTTCTATTGGATGGCTGTGCAAACTATGTTATGACACGGCGTTTCCTTCTGAAAGTGGTACTATTACTTATGTCAGGGTAGCTTACTTTGTAGTCTGAGCACATTCCCCAGTGGGTAGAGAGCTAATGATTTAAGGATCACTATGTTTTAAAAGTGACTTATGGGTATGTCATCAGGAAAGTAGTGGTGGTCTTTTGTCATCTGGTCTTGTCTCAGGCCTTCATTGAAAGGCCTGAGACGTTAAATCACGTTTATGCCAGAGGAACTGAGTACCTAACCTTACTTTCTTGAGGTCTTATGTGAAAATGATTCCTTTTTAATGACTTGAAAAAGGAGGCATGTGAATCTGCAGTTAAATGATACTGGCCCAGTCTACCTGAATGTTAGTAACTAGCCAGCTGTAAATAACAGGCTAAACAGCTACTGCTGTGTTAGTTCTGGAAGACATTCTGTAGTCAGCTGGAATTTATTATTAAAAATCACTTAATCATGAATTTGCTTATCTTTCTGTCTTCAGAATAGCTGCACTAAAAGTATACAATGGACATTGTATTAAGGCCAGCTTTTCTTGTATCTGTTCCCATCTGTACTAACCCTTGGTTTCAGACTTTAGGAGCCTGAGAGTATTTTTCACTTGTGTGGGGAAAAAAATCCTACAAAAAGCTCATACTAGAATCAGCCTTTTAAATAGGTGTGCAAACACCTTTTGGTTGGCTTCATTCTAAGGCACAGAAGCAGCTTTTGATGTGTTTATTAGTACCTGGGGAGTGGAAGAAGGTGACACATCTTGCCCACTGTGAGTATGAACAAATAAGGTGTGTGATTATGGCATACACATATGTGCATGTTCTTCAAATTCATTGTTGCCACCTGGAAAGTTGTAAACCTGGTTGTGACATTTGCTTGAGAAATGGAACTCAGGTCTATAGGAAAATTGTGGTGACATTTCTTACAGATCTTCTGACACGAGAGACAGAACAGGTACGGTTAGGAACAACATGAGCGCTGTGCTCGCTCTCCCAAGCTGTGTGGGTATGGCTGAATGAGATGGTGACATTGCTGCTCTCTGTACTGTTCGAAGCTGTTTGGCAGCAACTTGGGACTCCAATTGGCTCTAGATATGGGCAGAACCCAGGGTGTTATTTTGACGCTAGTTTGCCTAATCCTTACCTACTCTGACTGTCGTCTTTCACCAGTGCAGTAAGTTTTCCTCTAAACTTTTCAAAGGCTGAAATCCTACTTCTGTAACTTTCAAACTTGTGTAATAAGACTTTTGAAGGTTTAGCCTGAAAATTTCACTTTTCTGCTTGAGAAACCTTCTTTTTGGAAAATCCAAGTCCAAGGTGTAGTAAAAGGATTTATGCTTGATGATAGAGGTAATTACTGAGGCATGGCAAAGCACCTTTACTTAAAAATTCAGCATTTTTTCCAGGTAAAGAAGAGAAATAGTGCAAGTAAATGAAATGAAGAATATTTATGAATTAGATGCGATATAAAGAATTTAATTTCTGACTCAGCAGGCTGAATTGCTGCAAATGTTTCTATATTAACTGAATGTCATGTGTGCCCTTGCCAATAGTAAATTATAGCTATAAACACTATTTCTTATATATATGTTTGGAACATGGTGCAGTCTTCAAAAGAATTGAACTAATCTGGAAGAAAGCGTGCTCCTTTAAAGGTTACATGTGCTATTGTAGGCTATTCTCCTTCTTAAAGGGAAGAAGTGGATAACAGGTGGCTTCTTGTAGAATCTTCAGAGAGAACTAGTTATTCGTTGTTCATTTGCTTTGTGCTTTATGAATACTTATGTTCTTTGCCGCATGTCTGTGACATATTAATCCCTTTAGTCTTACTGGTTGACTGAAAAGGCACAAAAGATCTTGCTTGACCTTATTTGACTCTTAGTCTGTTGTCCAGTTCTAACTGTGTTTTTGGATAGACCATTATCACTTCTTTAGTGGTTATATAAACTCTGGGTACAAAGACATTACAATGGCAGTGTCATTGAGTACTTTTTCAGGAGTTCTTAATACTGTAACTGGAATAAATAATAGCAGTTGTTATTCTGTGTTCTTGGAAGAGATTTGAATACATTGGTTCACAGTAAATGTACTAATGGTGAAGTTTAGCTGGTCCTCTAATCTGTTTGCCACTTAAAATTGTAAGTGGGGGAAGAAGTAAATCTTCACTGGGAGATTTAAAATGTACACAACTTTCGTTATATGAAGGAAAAATCCTTTTACTACTTTGTGTCTAAATGTAAGAAAATGGGTACTTAATCAGCTCTTATTTTTTTAATAAAATGATAGACAATAAAAATACCACTTAACTGGATGTTATTTTTTTCCCCAGCTTGTTTCAGTGCACCCTCAATTTCCAAGTTGCTTTTCTCCTCACTCCCCAAATTCACTGTTACTTCTCAAATCATTGGTGCTGTTGGATGGAATCAATAACTCATTATTCTTCTGTTTTTAGTGCACTTACATCTTCCTAAGAGATTGCTTTTTAAAATATGAAATCCAAGTGGAAATGACAACTGGTATGTTAGATGTGTCAGGTTGGTGGGGAAGACAAGAAAAAATAACTTCTAGATGTGAGGAGATGCTTGGGCAGAGCTGCTCCTGAATGGTGCGAGTAGAATGTATGTGATGTTACCTGTCATGTTATGGTCAAGCACAAGAAATCCACTGGTGTCCTATTCTTTTTGTTTTGAAGTTAATCATGTTATATGTTAATTGTTGGGGGTAGAAAAAAACTCAAAACGTAACTTTCTCTTCAGGAGTTAAGAAACCTGTATCTCTACTTTTGTTATTTATGGCCACAATAAATTGGTGCTGTCTTTCACTTCTGCTAATTTTTTAGCAAAATGATATGTGAACACTTAACAGACCAAACGTACAAAAATCTTTATTGAAATAATAGCTTGATTCCAGAAGGAGAGGTGAAATTGTAAGCCATTCTAAGATAATTTATTTTTAATTTTCATCTATGCAACTAAGGTTGTAGTGTCTGGAGCTGTGGGTTTAGCTTATCTGTATTTGTAGACCCTTCTGTGTGTTGTTGTTTTTGTTTTTTGTTTTTTTTTTTAATGAGGATGATCAACTTAAAGTTGATAAGTCTGAAAGCAATGTTTTGGCCATGTGTATATTTCTCCTTAAATTTACTGGGAATGACTGAAAACAGAATTTGTTAAGGAGAAGAGTGTTGTAAAAGGTGTCAGCACAGTGCTTTTAGTCGTGATTTATAGTCCTCTGTAAGTACATGCCCAATGGTCTTATGAAAATAGAGGAGTCATGTATAAGTGACCAGTTTTTAAGATAAAGCAAATGAACATGAAAAATAAAAATCAGAATATTATTGAGGACTTAAAGAACAGGCAGTAGTGGTTTATCTGTTGTTCTAGTAGTGATACTACTTTTGGGAAGGAGCAAGACCTAGATATAAGGGTTTTCAGGTAAACAGGAGAGAGAATACAAATAACTTGTAGATAATATTTGTGAATTTTACCTCTTATCAGATGCAGTTGTATTTGTAGGTATGAATGTTGAAGATGTTTCAGGCAATTAGCAAAATTATTTAAACAAAAAAAAATCCTTTTTTTTTTTTTCTGCTTCCCCATTGTTTTTACATGCTATTATTTCTTTGACTTTTGTACGAGGAAAATGTGAAATATATGTAAGGTGGCCCTATGAAGAGCTTGGACGTGTTTCTTGCCTTCAGAATGTGGTATGAAACAACTGAATAGCATTTTAGTATCTTAATACTCTGCTCTACCATCTCAAAAGAACAAATCCTGTCTTGCTTTCCTGCTAGAAAGAATTTGTGTCTTAGGACTTTAACCAGTAGAAGATTTACCTTAAGGTTGTACAAAACTTGAGGGTTAATTAGAAGTATTGACTTGAGTCACTGGTCCTTTGAGCTGTACTTTACGCCTCATTAAAGATGTAACATTTGAATTTAAAGCTGGTTGAGGTTTTTTTGGTTTTGTTTTTTTTACTGCTTAAGTCCTACCTGTGTAAGTCAGTTAAATACTGTGTTTTGTGTGTGTACCTTAGAGTTGTCATTAGGGTGTCCTTTACATTTTTCCATGTAGTGTAGCTGAGAAGGGACTTTTAAGAACTAGCTTGTATGACATTTTACTACTGGTTACAGAACTTACCACTTGTTTCTGTCTTGTGAAGACAAATTCAGATGAACTAATTCATTTCACGCAGTGAATTATCCTATATCGTGATTCATATAGTCTTTCAACTCAGTGTTGATTTCAGTGTATGCAGTTATTGGTAGGTATCTCCAACATAACCTGTGTGAGTCACTATCAGTCTCCAGATTGGTTGGTGGTGTTTTTTTCTGATTCTCTGTTATTTTTGTTGTGTTTTCATTTTGTCTCTTGCAGAAAAGAGAAATGCTACACTATCCTACTAATGAGAGTGACTAAGCATTCATTCTAAAAATTGATGAGACTTGGGATTTGCAAGTGTTGTTTATGCACAACTTGTTACTGCAATGCTCCTAAACAACAACAAACAGCTCTCTGGATCTCACAATAAAAGTTCCAGGTAATATTTTGTGGCTTGTAACTCTGTTCTGAGGTCCCTACCTTGGTTGGATGGCTCAGTTTGAGTCTTTTGAACAGTTGTGACCTAGCTTTAGCTGTCTTCTGCAAGGACAAGATATTGAAACACCTTAAGGGGAAGTGGCTGTCGACTTCCAAAATGTATTTCTGGCAATGCATTCAGGCAATTTTTTTTCTATTCACCAATGCTTCTCTATTCCTTTGTATCTGTGGATTTTTTTTTTTTTAGAACAGCAGCTGCTTGTATTGTACCAGTGCTTCCAAAAGCCTCAGTTAAACACTCCTGTGTAACACCGAAATTTCCAGAAAGCTTGTTCAGAAGTGCTGCAGCATATTTTTGCCTACAACTTGAACATCTTTATCTTCCCACTACTCAATCACTGAATAACTGTGAAGTATGTAATCTGTGAGTGTGCTGGACCTTGCAGGCTTTCAGACAGCTTCCTCTTTTCTCCCTTCCCAATTCTGTTCACTTACCTTATATATTTCAGCCCACATACATGATTCCGAATCCTGTTTTAACATCATACAGTTGGACATCTTGAGCATTCTTCCCAAAACATGGAAAATCACTCCAGTTGGTAGCTCTGCTCCTAGATAGGGAGAGTAGTGCAGTTCTCTGAACTACTTTTGTTTGTGTTGGAGAGCTGGGGGACATAGGGAGCAAGTGAGTTAATGCTGGGGAGAGTAATACTTGCCTTGGATCTGCATTATGTTGGAAAGAGAGAAGGAATTTCTTCCTTTCTTTGTGGCGAGCTTGTTGTAAGGCTGTCTGCAGGAAACGCTGTTCTCTGTCATCTTGCAATACTGATATTGACATAGCTTTGGAAAAAAGCTCTCTCCTCAAGGTAATAATCAACGCAAGTATGGCACTCATGTCACCATCTCTGCCTTAGGCACAGCAAATGGGGTTTGTATCCTGTGTAGGTGGCAGTAAGTGAACTGTCAGTATCATGAGAGAATTTGGTAAAAGAAAAATTACTCTCTTTTATCTACAGGATATAAATGTTCCAGGCATATTATGAGCATTACCCTCAGCTCCATAGCAGACCAGGGACTAGATTAGGGTGGGGTGTGGAATCAAGGAGACAATGTCAGAGCAATTGTAGAGGGTTTAATTTGTCTTTCCAGCCCAACAGAAGCCCTGTGGCTGCCTCTGCTCTGCACAGGACCTGTCGTAGGACTGCAGTGCAGCCACCTGTGTTCTGTGTTGTTGCTGCCAGAGCAACAGTAAGCTCAGTCCAGAAAGAGTCTTGCACTGGGTTGATTCATGGTGGCCTAGGAAAGGTGCAACTTCTCCCGTAGCAGGCAGGTCTGGGAGAATTTCTCATTCTACACAGTCTGAGAACAGACTCTTTCGTACATGTCCTGCATTGAAAGCATTTTAAATTTATCTGTTGAAGTAGAGTGCTTTTTAAGGGTGCATTTTAATTAACACACTTCAGACTTAGTGCAATGGGTGCCTACTAAACACAGACACAGCAGTCTTCTCTGAAGGTTTTCCTTCAAATTTTATGAAGTTTGGAGTAATGTGTGT
The DNA here is from genome assembly GCA_907165065.1 of Caprimulgus europaeus. The sequence goes on from OU015525.1 coordinate 70,920,080, forward strand.
ACTCCTTTCCTAAAATTCAGACACAGCACTGCATCCGCTTTGCTTTTATTTGGGTGTGGCAGTTTGGGTTTTCCTTTCTTGATAATTAAAAATGTTTTGATGGTGGTAAATTATTCTGCACTAGACTGGGCTGTTCCTTGATTAAAAGTAATCTATGTATTTTTGAACTTCTTAGCCCTGTGATGGTAAGACCAACAGCAGCTCTCTAAATACTTGTGTAAAATGTAATTTGTTTAAAAAGTACTCTTCCTATTGCCAGAGCTGCATCCGCAACCCCTTTAAAGAATATTTAAGGCAGCCTTGTAAATACCTGACACTGTATTTAACCACTCCCCCCCCCCCCCCCCCCCCCCCCCCCTTCCTGAGATTTTTCTGCAGAATGCTGAAGTAGCTCTCCTGGGGGCCAGTTCTGTGTCATTCTAGCTTAGGCAGCTTAGTGTTTGGGCAATGGTTTACTACGTTACAGGTATTTTATGTGTAGACTAATAGAGCATACAGATGTTGGCAATATGGAGTGCATTTCTATCAAATTTACCTCTAAAATGTTTTAAAAAAATCTAGGGGTACTTTTCCATTCTAAAACAAATGGAGTGAGTTTTCTCAACTTGGCAATGGGACAACCTGACATTTAAAAAAGGATTTTTAATTCTTTTTTTTTTCCTTTTGTGTTAGAACACAATTGTCTGTTTTAATAAATTTCTTTTGGAAGCTGAGCAGAGTCATGGTGAGAGAAGACCACAGAACATAGGAATAGATATTTAATATGCAAATACTCTGAAGCTCCCTGTTTCTTAAGAACCAGAACAACGCTTTGGTTGATGTGAGCCATGGAGCAAAAGGTCTCTGAAAATGTAACCGCTCCATCAGTAGTTGATCAAATCTTGTTAGATCCTTACATATGGTAGTTTACTGAAGACTCGAAACCATAATAACAGTTTACATGTTGCTGTGTTGACTCCAGATGCAGAAAAGTTGCAAAGTAGGTTTATCATTCTGTGTTGATTCTCTAATCCCTATGAAAGATTGCCTGATCAATTTAGATTCCTTGAGATACTTTTGAGGACAAGTGTTTTAGTTTTCAAAAGATGTGATTTCCTCAAATCTCAAGTGTCTAAGAACCAACACCTCTGGAAGTGAAAGGCCTTCTCTCCCATGTTGGATAACAGAAACAGGTTATCAGGGAGTTTTATCAAGGTGCTGCTTTTCTTTTTAGAGGACGGAATGTTTGTTTCCAGCAATGTGTAGTTATGGGCTTCAGTCCTAGTAAACCTTTTTTATTATATATAAGGAAGGTTATTTGGTTTGATAACAGATTTCATCAGGCCTTTGCCTTTTGCTTTTGTCAGTGTGATCTGTGCTGTTCAAGAGGGAGGCATTGTGGAGGCACTTGCCAAAACATGATAGCGGATGCTTCTGCAAAATAGGTTTTTCCAGAGTAGTGCGACACAATGAATCTGCTTACAAAAGTATTAAAGTAAAAAAGCAAAACTTTAATCAAGTATGTGTACCAATATAACTTGTGCCATAAAAGATGATAGCTTTGGCTTTATATTGCTGTAATTCACTCAGTAGTGAGCAGTACCTTTTTGTGAAACTGGCATTGTAACTGATTAGAATGGCCATTTGATAAACCAAGAAGCTCAGGCATCTGTTTATTATTGGCATTCTGCTTTCCTCTCTCAAATAGCAAACTTTTCTTTGTCTTTCTCAAACCTCCATATATATTGCTAAGAGTAGCCAAATACCTTGGTTTCAAGACTGAGGTATTTCTCCCCTCTTTGTCTGCTAGATGTTTCCAGAGGCTGTGAGGCTGAGCATGTGCTCCCAGTTGGTGTACCCACACAACACAGATACAACTGTTGTAAAGAGGTTAAACAGACCGGAGAAAAACACTTTTAAAGGCATTCACAGAAACAACATCCACAGAAAACATGAACAAAGCTACTGGCCCGACTTGATCCTCCTGTTTAGCTAACTGGATTTAAAGTGTGCTCGTGGAATACACAAATACTCCCACTCAGCTCATAAGCGTGTTATTACCAATGGATTACCTGAGTACTGCGGGTCTTGGAAGATCGGCCTCCCAAAAGGTCCCCTACTCCCCCTGCATTTATGAACTTAATTTTGGCTATTTCTCACATAACCCCCCTTAGCCATCTGTGAAATCTGGCTATCCCTTATGGTGCTATCAGTTATGTGTGTTAGCTGCTTGATGTTATCCATTTATGTCCAGAAATTTCTTATGTCACCTCCAGTAGTTTCCCATGTACTGTTCAGTTAGCTAACACTCGGGACAAGGATTAGTCATCTGCCTGCAACCTTAACAAGTTTTTTTCCCTTTTTTTTTGGGGGGGTGGGGGGCGGGGTGGGGCTTGCTTTTAGTATGATAATAAAGGTTTTGGCTTATTTCCTGGCAGTTGTTGAGGAGTATCTCCTATGTGGGACTATCTGATCTAAACTATTGTCATGTATGAAGTAAATACCGTGTGTGTTTCTTTAAAATTTTTGATATATTATTTCATGTCTACATATGACACTTACTGTTTCAGGCTGCCTGTCACTCTTAAATGAAGCACTTAACTGGATGTGAAGGAATGTCTTGATTATAAATGTAATAAAGACCAACTGCAAATCATTGGATAGATCATTGTACCCAGGTGTATCACCTGTTTTATTGACAAACTGCTGATTGTAATGCCTCTAAACTCTTCTCATACCTTGCTCCTCTTCCGTTTGTCAGGTTAGCTATAACAGCAGCATCGAAACAGATTATCTAAATTACATTTCTTAGTATAGTGTCCAATATTGGTCTTTTAGCTTTAGTTTATGGCATCTGAATTTCAGAGAGAGAATTGCTTAATACGTTGAAAAATCCAGGTGATTTCTCAACAAAGTACTACTTAAAACTGTTCTGTTTCCTATATCACAAAGTTCGACTGGGCAGAACACAGTTTAAGAAAATGAGTATCAGAGCAAATAATGGAGTTTTTTTATACTTGGGTTGTGAAGGGATCTTAGGAAGGAGGAAGAAGAGAGAACAATTGCAGTAAATAGTCAAAAATCTCTATTTTGTTTAAAAATAGTACATAATTATGTATTTATTCTAAAAATATGAAAAATCTACATGCCATTTGGTAAGTAAGCAAATTTCTTTCAACAGATGCGAGGATGCTCTTCATCTAAATTGTATAGTATTGTATGATATTGCTTGGCATTCTATATCTTCCTGTAATTATTATTGAGATTTGTACTTTGTTGCTTGTTTAGAGAAATTTTGTAGTTTATTTGTAAAACTTAGCATATTCTCATGATCTTTTTAATGTCCATATTTATCTTTGTAAGCTTTATGTACCAGATGACAGAAAATGTTTCTGAACACACAGTTTTGCCTTTTTTTTTTTTTTTCATTCTGTATCTTGACTATAGAAAATTCCTGCTGATGTATTGCTGGGTGTATGTAGATTGCACAAAAAAGCATGATACAGAAATGCTGAGCTTAATGGAGAATACACTGGCTCCTCAGATTTTGAAAAGAGTGTTGATTTTTCAGTACGGCTGTGCATTTCCTTATACACTTACTCAGGCGCAGGTGCTTTGTCTCTCTCGCTCCCCTCCCTCCCCCCCCATCTACTTCCTTAAATTCACGTCTCTCAAACTACCAGAAAGACAAAAGATGATAATACTGTTTAAAAACAGTTTTGCAGCAGTGAGTTGGGGTGAGGCAAAATCTTCTCTGAGTTCGGTTTCATGTAAAGTTGCTTAACTAGCTTAAGCTGGTTTTGGCTGAGCTTGACAGTAGAACCAAGTACACAGCTATCGCCTGAGAACTTAGGTTAGACTTGACTCAGTTTCTAGCAAAAAGAGCTGCTTCACAGGGGACTTCTCTTCAAATGATTTATTTGCAGAAAATCAACAATCAGTATCGCTTTAGTTTTCAACACTAATTACTTCAGTTCAAATATGTCAGTTCTCTAAAGGCTTTATTTCCTCTTCATGATCTTTTTGGAATATTGTCAACTTGGGAATGCTGGGTACACAATGTAATAATGATAAATATAAATATTAAGACTTAGCACTCATTTGATGTAGCTTTGACTGTCTACATCTTCTAAGCAGTAAAATACAATCTGATACTGCAGATGAAAAAAATAATGGATTTTTTTTATATAAACACAGATTAGTTACCATATTGGTTAGATTACCTAGCAGCTCTAAACTGATGTTTATTATTTTTTTTAAATAGACACCACATCTATTTGCTAATGCTACATGAGATTAGAGGGATCTAGAAAAAGAGAACATACATTTTAGAGAAATGTGTCACTTTTTATAACAGGGACAAGGCTTAATTTTAATAAGCTTGAGAAAATCCCTGCTATGAGAGAGATAAATAATTCATTTAAATGGTTCTAAGAATATTTAGATGCAAGGATCCAATATGCAACCTCCACTCTCCATCAAGTCAATGCAGACTGACCACTAAAAAGTGCCAGATCCCTATGAGGCATGGATTAAATACTGCAATGTGAACCTGCTGCTTCATTCAGTAGGAACATTTCAATCTTCCTCATCCCAGGGGAAGCACTCTGTCTATTTCTCGGTAGACAGGAATGTATAATACATGGGAATATTCATATTAACTATTCAGGAAAAGTATGTTCATTTCATTATGGGAGAAGTCTGAGTTACATCACCATGTGGTTCATGGTAGACATATTCTTGATGAATTTATTCAGAACATATTTTAGAGAGAGAAGGACCCATTAAAAGTACTTCTACAGTGAAGGTAAGTGTATTCGTGGAGGTACAGACACTAATAAATAAACTAAGATTTCCATTTGCACTTTTAGGTAGAGTAAGTGTAATTCTGGAGGGTCTTGGAAGCCAAAGAACTATAGGAAGTGTCTTCAGGTGAGAGATACTTTCTGCTGGATTTCTTTCATATGATACCTGTCAGATTTCTTCCTTCCTTGAGGAAGAAGAGCTAGAAGACAAGTTTATTCTGTACAAGTATCTGGGTGTTAAAACCTCCTGTTGTCCTTTAGCTCTCCAAAAAATAGTTTCTGATGGGTTTGGTACAGTGCACCTTGGAACAGTTTAGTGGACCAGTTTCTTTTCCAATTGATGCAGCAGACTGGGGTTCCTTGGGCTCCTTTGCACCTTATGGCTCTGGGTTTTCACTTCATTTCTCCTCTTGTTCCTCTGTTCTTGAGTTCCTGTGATTATCATATAGGTTCTTGTGCAAGACTGGTCTTTCCTTACTGCAGACAGCCTGTTCATAGAGAAGGTGCAGTTTCAGGCTTTCCTCCTGCTTTCTTGGTTATTTGATCTCACTACTAACACAGGACCAGAAGCACCTTTGCCACTTTCTGCTTGGAAAGAATGGCTTTTGATGTGTGCTCTACTCACAGAAACCTGATGTAGTGTTGGTTATTGGTGTCTTCTGTTTCCACACTTTCTGCAGTAATTTCTTGGACCAACAGAAGATCCATGATATGTTGCATTGAAGATGTAATGTAAGAAAGGAATTTGTCATAACAGACACTTTTTGCATGTGTAGGAAGGTTCTTCCAAAGATATTCAGAGGTAACTTACAGTTCAGGGGTCCAGCTGGCTAGAAAACAGCTCTGCAGAGAGCAACCATGGGATCCTAGTGGACAAGAAGTGACTGTAACCCAGTAACGCACTGTTGCAGCAAAGCCAGCCCACAGCATCTTGGGCTGCATTAGAAAGAACGCTGACAGCAGGTTAAAAGGAGGTGATTCTTCCCCTCTATTCTGCCTGAGAAGTCTCAGTGGGATCTTAACATGTATAGATACCTGATGGGAAGGATTGAAGAAGATGGAGCCAGGCTCTTTTCATTGGTGTCAGTGGTTCCAGTGACAGGACAAGAGGCAGTGGGCACAAATTCACACATAGAAAGTTCCCCTTGAACACAACAGTGTTTTACTCAGTAAGGGGGCTCAAGCAGAGGAACAGATCAGGCAGAGGTTGTAGAGTCTGCATCCTTGGAGACACTCAAAACTCAGCTGGACACAGTCTTGGACAACCTGCCCTAGAAGACTGTGCTTGAGCAGAGGGCTCTGATTATATTAACTTGAGAGATTGTGTTCCAACCTCAATGAAAGAGATGATTCCTTTCTGGCAGCTCATAATTATGACTGTAAAGGTGTTAACCTTAGAGCTCTACTTATTCCTGTTCTTTACACTGTTTATGCCACGTGGTTGTTTTTTTTTGTTTGTTGTTTTGGTTTCTTTTCCTGTGCCAGTATGAGGGCAAGCAAGAATTGAAATGCATCTGCAGTAAATATCAACTCTGCTGAACTCCTGAAATGTTAAGTAAAACTTTGAGAAGGGAAAGAGAGCAAAGGCTGTTTATGGCAGCTTCTCTGGTAAGATGTAAACACCTTTCTGATGTATGTTTGTACAGCAACTGCCAACGTTGTCTGGGAAGATCATATAGCAGAGAGTGGATAAGATTCCAGTTCTATCCTTTTATGAGAGACATGCAGAACCCTTTTTCACTTGGTGGTGTGAACTTAACTCTTTTTAATTATTTTGGGTTATTGCAAATTAGCAAGGTGAGTCCAAGGCTGGACTTTTAATCCCTTACCTGTGTTGTTGTGTGACCTGACATTTTTCTTGACAATGACTCTGAAATAGGGAGAGCTATTTTGTTCTTGGCACAGCACTGATGTGTTCCAGGTTACTGTATGGGTGCATCTAGGAAGACTGCAGTAGACTTGGCTGTCTTGCTTTCCATGTTTCTTCTAACCAGATAAGAAGAAAATTGAACTACTGTAGAGGCAAAAAGGAGCTTTTCTTTTAGTGACTCTCTATGTGTAGGCGTCGTCATTGTGATAGTTTCTGGACTAAAAATGAATTGAAGAATAGTGAAATTGGTGATAGGTATGAACAATGTTTGAAATATGTTCACTGGTAATACAAGGCCAAAGAATGTGCTTTGTGAAAATACACATAATACCGGTGTAGTAACCCTATGCTACATGAGCAGAACTTTTAATAATTAGCTATATATCTAAAAATTTCCTATTTTATCTTTGATGAACAGAATATGAGTGTATTGAGGTCCAAACAGATTGGTTGAAAGAGAGAAGGGAACAGGAATGTTAATGCATCTGCAGAAAGAATGATGGTGCATAGCAGAGGTGACGGGATATAATGTCATCTGCAGAATATTAAACCAGTTCAACCCTTGTCTGATGAGTGTACACAAGCAGGTTTCCTGAAAACCTTCACATCTAGCCACCTCTGAAACAATGGGTATATTTTATGACATGCTAAATAATACATAAGTTTGTTGAGTGGTAAGATGAACACCAAAAACAATTAATGAATTAATAGCCTTGATTTAGGATTGACTGACCTACTCTCATAAATGTAAAAATGTTGAAAAAACAATCAAGAATGTGATCTTTCCAAAGTTTATGGTCATGTTAAATAGCATTCCCAGCCATTTATTTATAGGTTTTAGGTAGAATTTAATGAGGAAAAATCTGACATACTTTCAAATAGTGATTATGTATAATATTAAAAAAAAAAAAAAAAATCCAAGGAGTTTCTTGAAACTGCATGTTTTTTTTTTTCCGAGGATGAAAAGCCAATCTTATTAAAAGCTTTGTAATATTCTTATGGGAACAACTGTTTGTCGTCAAGGGCATGGATTATGGGTGAAATGTTCTTCCCTTCAGCAGCCAATACAAAGCTTGGATAACACTCAATCATTAGAGCTGGTGACCTTTCGGAGTAGTGTTATTTTCTCTTCTTTGTTCCCATAGTAGAGATGAAATAGTGTGAGCGAGAGATCATCCTCAGCCCCTTGAATGCAAGATGTGATCAGTAACCCATTTGGTCCTTTGCAGTGTGTCAGCCCCATGCTATGTGTAGCATTCAAAACCAGATATCCCTCTTTAGAATATGTATGGGAAGAGCTGACAAAATCTAAAACTATAGGTTAACCTTTAAAAAGGTTATAGCTAGTCCACAACCACTGGATCTGCCACTTAGTCAGAGATGGAAATTTTACTTTTCCCTTTTGTGTACAGTCTCTTACCTTTTCATATTTTTATTTCTAGCAGTCTCAGCTCTGTGCAGCTGACTGTTCTGTGGGGCAGCAAGAAAATACTTTCCACTGTGGATTGATTACTCAGAGCCAGGTGCTGCTTTGCAAAGTGGCAGATGTATTTAATACTGAATTTAGAGCAAGTGTTTTTAGAAGAGAAACAGAAATCATAGAAATGCTGTATTGTTTTAAAAGGACAAGAAGAAACTAGAATGTTTCCCAAAAAAATCTATTGGCGTATTGGTCAAATATTCACCTTACTTTCTAAGATTTAGCTTAATTAAAATGGACATACTGCAATTAAAGCTTTTCTAGTTGTGTTTTAGTATTAGTTCAATATGTTTTAGGTACATGAGTTATAAAAAGTATTACTTTGATCCAATTACCAATTAATTGGACAATAACAGGAGATAAAGAGAGAAGGAGAATGTCTGAGGGGACAGGAGTCTTCTAAAAAAATAAGTACACAGTGAGAAGCACATGAAGAATGCAGTACTTCATCACTAATATTGCAGTTAATACTGATGTTTTAATTGGTTGTATTAATAGCTAAGATGTATGGCATTTATTCCAGGGTCTAATTTAACTTGCAGTTATAATGAATAGGAGAGTTCTTGAAAGTGATTTTAGCTGAAGGCTTCAATGTAGATGCCTTTATATCATGTAAATTAATCAACACGACAATCACTGAGTAGAGCTTAGCATTAAGTCTCTTCTCTCCAGCTACATTAAATGAATTATTATACTATTGTGTTTGACTGTTCTCTCTAAATGGAAATAAGTTTCTTGGTATTTGTGTGGTTTAAGCAAAATTATGAAAATAAATTGTGCATAGAGGTGCATAAAGCTCATGCCTCTTCAGAGGTAAAATTAAAACCAAAGAAAACAAAAAACAGAAGTGGAGAGAAAAGCAAAGCCTTAGGGAAAAAATAATTCACTAGCAGATAATCTTCCCAAAGCTTTCATAAAAGTTTCCAAGGTATAATGCATTTACCATCAGGTTATTAGCAGAGTATATTTTTTTCTTATTGTACAGTACACTAAACCCCATTAATGTTAATGGATTTTCAAGTGTCACTATTGATGGGCTAATAATTACATAGGTGTTGTCTAGTAAATGAACTTTAAACTATTTTGGCTTGATTATTCTCTATATGTTTAATCTTTCAGAATAGTGTTTGCATAGTTGTAAAAAGCTTTGATGTTTGCATTTTTGCTTTGTTTTTGCGAAATGTCCAGGACATCCAGATGCATCAGCGTGTGTGTGCTTCTGTGTATGTGTACAAAAACCCCCGTTCATATGGTAAATGTAGCATCCATCGTTAGACTTCCAGAATTTCAGGCTTTTTTTATTTGAACAGCCTAAGCCACATTCATAAAAACTCCCTGGTTTCCTGAAATAAAGTATAACTTTGTTCTGAATAGCCACTAGTTCCATATCCATTCTCAGAAAAAGCTTTAGGATCTATGAAGGCATGGCCTTGGCTCCAGTGACTTAACATGCACCTATTTTCTACTCTAACATGATGCTGTCTTGTCTTATGATTTGCTATATCTTGTCCTTTAAAACTATTGTGATGGTGCAAGTACACAATTTCTTTAAGCAATTTTACATCTTTAGCCTGATTTACCTTAACTTTTGAAGTCCTCATCTGTTGATGTATATGATTAGGAAAAGCTGAGCTGAATCTCTGTTCTCTTAGTACTGCATAAAATAAACTAGATGTTTTTCCATAAAAAACTAGTTGTTTTTCCATGCTAATATTTGCATTACCTGTGCATCTTAATATTTGAAACTAAGGTTCCTTCTTTTTTTTTTTAAACTTGTATTTTTTTAATCAGAAGAATTAAATTAATTATGAGCACGTTGCTTTTGTCACTTGCTCAATGCACTGCATTTTTGATCTTTCAGCATGGTTGTGATAAAATTGAGATATATTTGTGAAGAAGTTAAAAAACCCCGCCTTTTTAAAACAAAAGGTTTTTTAATTTTTTAACTTATCAATAAAAAAGTTCTGACATAACAGAGAAACTAAAAGTCAGTGGGACAGTAGGGTTTTAAATTAATACAGTATAAAATTTGCAAGCTGGAACCTGAAATGCAGAAGTTCATTTTGCCCTCTGTTTCTCCACTAGCATTTATATGGATTGAATTAATGTTGCTGCTGAATTTACTCTGCAGTTCTTACTCCTTGTAGTAGTGATAAGTGCTATCTAGGCAGCTGTCCTGGTTTTACTATGATAATTTTCTTCTCAGTAGTTAGAAGAGCTGTGTTTTGGTTTCAGTTCAGACTTGCTTTGAGAACATCATTGATAAAAGTACTGATTTTAGTTGCTGCTGGAGCTCAAGGCCACCGTGTTTGCTGTTCACAGCTGCATTAGGACTGGGAGGGAGAAGCGCAGTGAAGCAAACCCCAAAACTGGCATTTGGATGTGCCAATGAAATATTCCAGATCATATCCTGACTGGAAATGGTGGGGGTGGATCTCCTCTGGGATTGTTATCCAGGAATGGGCAGGGCTTATCAGTGGGTGGTAAGCAGTTTGCACTGGGTTATCACTTATTTGCATATCTTATTACTGTTATCATGATCACTACTATTTTAATATTAATTGTTTAGATTTTTAAAAAAATTTTATTTCTATTATTAAACTGTTCTTATCTCGAACATACAAGCCTCCTAATCCTTGCCCCCAATCCTCTCCCCTATCCCCTGGGGGTAGGGGGAAGTGGGTGAACAGCTGTGTTGGCTCCTAGCCAAGGGCTAGCCTAGTGAAACCATTACAGCAGCATAGGTAGTTTAATGTCTTAGTTTAAGCCATAATAGAGCAGCATCTCTTTAATCTCTACCAAGGGGGTCAGCAATATGCAATGGACCCAAGCAGATTATCTTCATTTATTAAATTAGGCTTCATGAGTGTTGAAACTGTGCAGAGGAGCTTCAGAAACTTAGCTGGCCATTAGAAATCGCTGTTAGTTGTTGAAATGGTTTGTTGATTGAGAAGGTAGTGAAGTGTTAAATTCATTTGATTCGAACACCTTTCACTTTGTCTTGCAGTCTCCAAGGGGAGCAAAGTGAAACCAAATAAAACGATGGGACATCAGTGGTATATTGTAAAACAATCCAACAGGCATGGAGAAGGCTGTTTTGTGCCATGTGATGTAAAATAAATTATATTGTTTGCCCCTGGGAGATCAGACAATACAATCAAGAGAGTATCTGTCTCCCCTATCTAATACATTTATTTGCAGGCCTTAGTCTCTAAACTGGCAAAATGCCAAAGCATTTTGTTGTCCTCATTGGAATGTTCAATATAAATTTCCTTGTCCCATTTCAGTATCTGAAAAGCATTTCAGTCATCAGGACTTCTACAAAACAGCTGAGTGTCTGTTTTATTGATAAATTTGCACAGTATTTAAGTTGTGAGCTGGTGGAGGGGTAGAAAATCTGCTGGTTTATTTTATTGTTGGCAGAGAGAGCTTATCCAGACATTTGTAACTGTTAACCACATCTCATTACCACATTCCAATAGTATGGAATTAATTGTAATAATTAAGATGGGTGAAAATCAGATTTGATGTGATAGTTTTGAAGGGAAGGTGTTTGCTCTTGTTTTGAGAAGGGATAGACTATTTGTCAAGAGGGCAGGTGACATGGTATGTAATGGGGGGAAGGTGAGGCCCATGGCTTGATCTGCAGTCTGATTGAGAGAGTGCTAAATAAACAACTGAATCTCAAAGTTTTAGATTGAAACAAGATTCAAAATAGTCGCTACAAGCAAACATCAATGTTCAATTTGGAATTGTCACCTAGGGGATTTTTTCTAGTTGTTTTCAGAAAACCTGTGAAGAGAAATAGGAGGGAGTATCATTGTGGCCTTTCAGTGCTTAAAGGGGGCGTATAAGAAAGATGGGGACAAACTTTTTAGCAGGACTTGTAGCGATAGGACAAGGGGAAATGGTTTTAAACTAAAGGAGGGGAGATTCAGACTAGAGAGAGGGAAGAAATTTTTTACAATGAGGGTGGCAAAACAGTGGAACAGGTTACCCAGAGATGTTAGAAGATCCATCCCTGGAAACATTCAAGGTCAAGCTAGATGGGGCTCTGAGCAACCTCATTAATTGAAGATGTCCTTGCCCACAGTATCGGGGCTGGACTAGATGACCTTTAAAGGTCCCTCCCAACCCAAACCATTCTATGATACAGAATTTCCAACAGACAATTATTAAAAGAGAACGTAGAGAGAGGCAAGCAAAGAGATAAGGTACGAAGTGAAACAGAGGGAAATGCTGCAGAAAGATAACTGAAATTCAGTTTTTCTCCAAGAGGAGAATTCGGTGCAGATGGGCACTGAAGTTTTTATGAGCATCTCAGTCATGCCTCTGGGGATAGGCAGCTAGTTTATCCCCAACTTGCGAAGCTTGTTTGAAGGATTCGGAGGTGATGGCCCTGGCTCTCTTCCTTTCTCATGTGCATGGAGCACAAGTTGAAGATGTAGGAGTCTAAGCTTTGCTTAGTTTTTCCGTGCACCCACAGAAAATGAACTGTCAACCCGTGCTCTCCAACCAGTTGACTTCAGCCTGTGTAAAATGCCTAAAAACATAGCTTTAAGCTCTCTCTCCTCTCAAACCTATGCTGTTTTGCAGTCATAAAGTTAAGGTTTAAGGACCAGACGTAACATGAGAGAGGGAACCTTTACTTGTAGCCTCCTCATGAGGGCATCCAAGTGCTAAAACAAAAATGTGGGTACCAGCATGGCTTCTGTGTTTTTTTGTGGCAAATGTAGGGACTTCCTGAAATACAGGCCTCCTCCTTACCTTCTTCCTCTCTCTGTCACTCTCTCACCCTGGGCCTCAGCGTCATAAAATGCCCCTTGTTTTGCCAGCTATTGGAGGGAGAAATAAGACAAAATAATGTTATGAAGCTGCTTGCTGATAATTACCAGTATATTTTTTTATGCATTCCACCAATTTGTGTGGTATCAGTAACTCAAGATTTTCATAGTCCTCTCCTGTGTTGAATAATGAAGTTGTAGTGTAACCTTAGACACTGATGTAGGAAACTGCTGAAATAAGGGATTATATTTGCCTTTTGTTGAAGCAGTACCATATTTATACCTAACTATAAATATAAAATTAAGAATGTTCTTGTGGGTTGTCCTCGCCAAGGGGATGCTCTCCTGAACAGATGTGTGTTTCTATTGATGACAAGTCATGCTGTTCTGATGTAGAAAAGAAAATGTGTTTTGATTTTTTTTTAAACTTAGTTACCTTCTTGTTTACTATGACTCTGAATAATTCTAAATAACAATTCTAAAATATTGAGGCTACAACTGTTCAGAGAATTATGGAAGGCTTATGTCTGTGTGGTGCTGTAGGACATAGTTTAGGCTTAAAGCCAAGTGCCAGGTTAAACTTCCAGTTTAAAACAAATTCTACTGATTAATAACACTGTCAACCATCATTTCACCCCTCTGTATAGACAGGGTAATGGCTCTTCTACCAAGTTCAGAGCTGTTTCTCTGTTCTTGAGCTTTCATTCATAATTTTTAAATGAACCAGTGATGGGCAATGTTTGAACTGGTAGTTTCCCACAAAGTCTGAAATGTATAGTACTGGTTTGTTCACTTTTTCCTCTCTTCTCTTCCATGCTTTTTTCCCTTCCTCCTTCTTTTTTTCCCTTCTCGCTCCCTGCCAGCCATTAACTTGTAGGTTGTTTGCAAATTTAAATTTGAATTTTGTGTTTTGTTCTTCTCTTCTTATTACCACAACAGTACACAACAGAGATCAGTATCTGCCTGTTTCTTCAAGGGTTCATGTCTTGTACACTGTGGCAGTTTGGAGGCATAGGACTTTTTCCAGCTGTTGGGTGTAAATAGAACATCTTGCTTGTGTCTTACTGTGACTGCTGCAGAAGACTGTTCAGCATTCCTTATTGCAGTAGCGTTCAATGCTTGTCCCTTTTTTCTTTCACAGCCTAAGATGTGTGTGCTCTTTTCTAAGTGAAGCAGATTTGTTTGTTTTTTGAATTGCAAGTATTTCTAATGGGGACACTGGATACCATCTATTTCTGTAATTTTTTTCTTTACACGTGTTGCATGTTTCCTCTGTGCATTGCCCGTATCTAACACTAATCAGCTGATTTTTAGAGAGATGTAAGAGTATGTGCAATAAATGTTTAATGGTTAATACTGATGAAGCAAACTATTTTAAAAGACCTGAATCATAAAATTCAATTTGTTTGAAACAATGAGCTTTCTTGAAGATGTGATTCTAAAAACAAAGCAGTAGATCAACAGGGGTTCTAAAATTCAAGTAGCACACTGCAGCATCTAAATCAGAATTATTTCTACTGTGTGTGCTGAAGAGATTAGTGGCAATCATTGCTGCTGGGTAAATGCCTGCCTCCAGAAGCTGATGAGCACTTTGCCTGTGGCACCAAAAGGAGTTGGGATTTGACTGTTTTGTGGGTGTAGGAAGTAAACAGCAAGAAGTTTATGGCTTGTCTGTTCAGGGAAAAGGGGATAAGACTGTGGACTATTCCCCATCCTGGTGTCTGTCATAACAATATCCTTCCTTAATGTTTACAAACTGTTTTCCTCTCCCTGCTGCATCTTATCAAAAAGAGATGTTGCTGTCGGAGAGTGTTGCACAAAGGACTATTTGGTAGTCTCCTGCTGGTAAGGCCACTGTGAAGGAACATGTGTTACATGGAGAGGAAAGGAGGCCTATCTGTGCAATGTCCCCTACTAGAATTTGAACAGGGACTGGGGGTGGAATTAACGAACTGTACAGGATATTTGCATGTTTAACAATTGATGATGAATATTATTTTAATTTGAATTATACCAAGAATGCTTTTCAGTTTTTCCTTCACAAGGTAAGTCATACATCTTCCATTATCCTGGCATGAAATATTTTTGCTACACATTGAGTTGTCATTTTACAATTGCCCCCATGGAATTTATTTACTTTTTAAGGTGGCACCTTTCCTGTGGATGTAATTGAATCATTTGTTTGGAATGAAAGAAATTTAGTTTCAGTCATGTCCCTTAAGTAAAATATATGTATTCAGGGAGATAAAGACCTCTGGTTTAAAGCTTGCCACATAAAAAGTTGTATTTAGCCTCTATGCCCCTGTTGAATTCTACTAGCATAGTGCAGCAGTATGGTGTAAGCTGTAAGATGTTATCTAGTTCCCTATACGCATCTGTATAGGTAGATGATACTAATGAGTGACATTTAGCAAAGGGAAGTAACAGAATAATCCTCCCTAATATGTAGAAACTCCGACTTAACTCCCAGTCAAATAAATTTACAGCAAGAAGAATGATGTTTTGTACTTAGGTGGCAGACTGGTCTGTTAAAATAATATATTGTACTAAAACCAGTAAAAAGTCCATTAAAGTAATTTAGTACTAATGTGTCTCAATGCTGATGAAGGTGAAGCGTATCAAGAATGATACAAAAAGACAAGCTAGGAATGCCATAGCATGTGTTGCTTTATTTATTGCAAATACTGGCCAACAAAGAGATACAGAGCACCACACAAAGACAGTTATCTATGAGATCTTTTAGACTGTTTGCAGAACCATCTCAACAAAGGCTTGTTCAACAATTCACAAGTGAAACTTTTTGGTCAGGTGTGAGCATGGGCAATTCTGTTAAGATTAACACCAGGAAATAAATACCTTTTATTCTTCCCTCAGCTGCTTTCATTTGCAGTAAGATAGAATTCACAGAAGAGGAACTACAGATGCAGAACTTTTGAGGTCATTTTGTCCAATCAGGTACTCTTTAGGGTTTGTTGCTTACACAGCCAGGGAGTTTAAACCCTTTGCCATTACACATGTCCCATAATGCGCTGCTTCATGATGGATACTTAACCTGAAAATGTCCTTCTTAGTAATGCCTACTTCCAAAGAGTTAGCATCTGAGTAATATTTCTGGGTTCCCAACAGACCTGAGCACAGAATTTGACAGTACATAACTTTTATTTTTGTTGGTTTAAATGAGTCAATACAGTTAGAAGTTACAGAGGGGCCACAGATAACTAAAACCAGTTCTTTTCTACTATCCTAATTTTGTAGTCTCACACCCCACAATTGATTGAATATTGCCCATAGATGTGGTGTGACTTTATTCTTTCAACTGAATCTAAGATTGTGGCATGCTTTCACCTATCATAAACTAAGTTAAGACCAGTCACAGTTTTCCATTGAATTAGGAAGCACTACACAATACATCAGTGGTGATTAAAGGTTCCTATGCTGGAAGCAGGTGAGCATCACTTTGAATTTCTTCTATGGCAGCAAGGGTATTGTGCTGACAATATGACCAGAGACCCTCAGTGAGTGTGGTTTGGCTCAGTGGTGGCATATTACAGTGTCTGGAGCACATCTGATTTTCCTGCCTTTCTTATTGGTAAGCGGGTGGAGAGACACCTTTCTGCAATGGAGTTGCTGTAAAACTACAGCAACAGTTAGATTTGGCTTTGAAAACCAAACTATCCAACCTGAGGTTACTATGGTGTTTGGTCCAATTTTAAACTGTTTAATGCTAGAAAAAGAGAAAATTCAATGTCACTCCAGTCTTCAAAATGGGCAAGAAGCAGGACCTAGGAAACTGTGGACTAGTCAGCCACATCAGTTCCATCCCTGGAAGGGTGATGGAACAGTTCATTCTGGATGTCACCTCTAAATATCTGAAGGAAAAGAAGGTTTTCAGGAGTAGTTAACATGGAGTCATGAAGGGGAAATCATGCTGGAACCAATCTGATAGCCTTCTGTGATGGCATGATTTGGCTGGGTGGATGAGGGGAGAGCAGTGGATGTTGCCTACCTTGACTTCAGCAAGGCTTTTGACACTGTCTGCCATAACACCCTTATAGGTAAGTTTATAAACTGTGAATTAGATGAGGGGACGGTGAGGTGGGTGAAGAACTGGCTGAATGTCAGAGCCCGGATTGTGATCAGCAGTGCAGAGTACAGTTGGAAGCCTGTGGCTAGTGGTGTTCCTCAGGGGTCAGTACTGCGTCCAGTTTTGTTCAACACATTCATTGGTGACCTGGATGAAGGGACAGTGTACCCTCAGCAAGTTTGCTGATGACACAAAACTAGGACAAGTGGCTGACACACTGGAAGTGAACTTCCTTCTCTACTGTGCCCTAGTGACCACATTTGGAGTGTTGTGTCCAGTTCTGGGCTCCTCAGTTCAAGTCAAGGAACTTCTGGAGAGAGTCCACTGGAGGGCTGTGAAGATGACAAGGGGACTGGAGCATATCCCATATGAGGAAAGGCTGAGAGACCTGGGTCTGTTTAGCCTGGAGAAGACCGAGAGGAAATCTTATCAATGCTTATAAATACATAAAGGTTGGATGTTGAGAGGACAGGGCCAGACTCTTTTCAGTTGTGGCCAGCAATAGGACAAAGGGCTAGTCAGCATGGCTTCACCAGTGGAAAATCATGCTTGACCAACCTTCTAGACTTTTATGAAGACATAACCAGGTGGATAGATGATGGTAGAGCAGTGGATATGGTTTATCTTGATTTCAGCAAGGAATTTGACACAGTCTCCCACAGCATCCTCACTGTCAAATTGAGGAAGTGTGGATTAGATGATCAGGTAGTGAGATGGACTGTGAACTGGCTGGTGGGAAGAAGCCAGAGAGTGGTGGTCAATGGGGCAGAGTCTAGTTGGAGGCCTGGGTCTAGTGGAGTCCCTCAAGAGTCAGTACTAGGACCAGTACTATTTAATATATTCATCAATGACCTGGATGAGGGAATTGAGTGCACTGTCAGCAAGTTTGCTGATGACACAAAGCTGGGAGGAGTGGCTGACACGCCAGCAGGCTGTGCTGCCATCCACAGAGACCTGGACAGGCTGGAGACCTGGGCAGGGAAAAACTTAATGAAATATAATAAGGGCAAGTGTAGGGTGTTGCACCTGGGCAGGAACAACCCCAGGTTCCAGTATAGGTTGGGGAATGATCTCCTAGAGTGCAGTGTAGGGGAAAGGGATCTGGGAGTCCTGGTGGACAGCAGGATGGCCATGAGCCAGCACTGTGCCCTCGTGGCCAGGAAGGCCAATGGCATCCTGGGGTGCATTAGAGGGGTGTGATTAGTAGGTCAAGAGACGTTCTTCTTCCCCTCTACTCTGCCCTGGTGAGGCCACATCTGGAATATTGTGTGAGTAACAGAGCACTGGAACAGGCTGCCCAGGGAGGTTGTAGAGTCTCCTTCTCTGGAGACATTCAAGACCCGCCTGGATGCCTTCCTGTGTGGTCTCACCTAGGTGTTCCTGCTCTGGCAGGGGGATTGGACTGGATGATCTTTCGAGGTCCCTTCCAATCCCTGACATTCTGTGATTCTGTTAAGGGGCAATGGACACAAACTGGAGCATGGGAAGTTCCATCTGAACATGAGGAAACACTTCTTTACTGTGAGAGTGACAGAGTACTGGAACAGGTTGCCCAGAGAGATTGTGGAGTCTCCTTCTCTGGTGATACTCAAATGCACCTGGATGCAGTCCTGTGCAACCTGCTCTAGATGTACCTGCTTTGGCAAAGGAGTTGGGCTAGATGATCTCCAGAGGTCACTTCCAACCCCTCCCATTCTGTGATTCTTTGACCCTTGATTGATGCATGATAGTGTAATTTGTAACTTAATATTTTTGTTTGTGTTTCCCTAGTTTGGTGAGGGGAAAAAGCCTAGAAATCCTTGGTGATGCCTCTAAAGTTCTCTGAGATTTGGGCACAAATGGTGTTATGCCAAGTAAAAAATATTGTGATTAAATATCTCACAGAAAAAAAAGCTGTTATGCATAATTTTCATAACATGTAAGATATTATATGTAAAATGATGTAACTTTTTCATTGTAAATTAAAGCTATAAGTAATGTGACATAGAAAGGACAACTCAAAGTGAATAAGGAGGTGAATATGAGGATGGGAATTTAAGTTGAATAGTTCTTTGGTGATGTATAACTAGAGTATAACTACTTGAATTTTAAATCCTGTTTTACATGTTTAGATGTATACTAATACTTTTGACTTTCAGAATGAGACAGTGTAGCAATGTTGATATATGAGCACCTGAATCACACCAAATAATACTGAAAGCTTGATTAGGAGGAATAACTGAACAGCAGACCTGTGGGAGTAAGCTTCATGCTGTTAAAATGTGAATTTATACAATATGTGGCTGCCAGGCTTGCCTGGCATTCAGACAACTTTGCAGATATCAGTTTACCTGTGTAATCATATGATAATTTAGTACAATTAGCCTATGAAATACTTCAGCATCTCCATATAGATAGCTCATAATTGCAAAGCAAATATGTACTTAGCAAGGTGTTTCTTTGCCCTGTGGTCGTGTAGTGACTTTGTCTACTCTGTCATTATGTGTAATAGAAGGTGTTGAAGTAGAGGTGCCACAGAGGTGTTAGGTCAAAATACTGATAAAGGCAAAATAATGTATCATAGAAGGAGGGAGGAGGAAAAAAACAAAACAAAACAGGAATTATCCATATGGCTTCCTGTCCTGTAGTAAATTAACAGTGTCAGCTGGTAGACCTGAATGTCAGTGTGGGCGTTTTGCAAAGGACTTCTTCTGGTTGTTCACATGTAGTCAAAAAAAGCGGAGTCCTGACTTGTCTGAGGAAGGAGATAGAATGCAGCAAAGGCAAATAAGAGTAGTGGATAAGTAAAAAAGGAAAATATTATTAGTTTCTAGAAGCAGAAATGCTGTTTCATCTAGAATACTCTTTGTACTGGCAGCTATCTCCCCTGATGCTACTGATTGAGTTTTGGAGAAAGTAATGCAAATAGTTTAAGATGTAATTATTCTTGTTAAAGGTTTTGATTGAGAATAGGCTCACCTGTTTTAGAAAGGAGATTAATGAAAGGGGGTGCATTAAGGATTATATAGGGCAGTGGAAAAGGTAAACCTCATGTTTTACTATCTTTTTTTTTGGGCTGTTGATTAGAGGAGCTTCTTGCCCAGCTGTAGCTAAAAGAGCACAATGTTGTGACAGCCAAGAGAAACTGGGAATATCTCTGAGTTTTCATAGGAAATCTGGTAAGAAACCGCCTGCAGATTCAAATATGGTTTAATTTCCACCCCTTGAAAGTGGAAAGTGGACCCATGTTATCAGTTGGAAAAGATAAAAGGAATGCTGCATAGGCAAGAGAATGAAGTTAATCACTCTTAATCACTCTTTGAACCCCCTGAGAACAGAAAGTGAGAGTCTGAATCCAATAATAAACAAGAAAAAGATGCTTTGTTGATGTGGTTTTTAGTGATACATCAAAGGAGGATAATTTCTTAAATGTTAAAAGGAAATACTGCTCATGCTGTTATACTTTAGGTAACTTTGCAGAATCAAATTCAGTGCCATGGGCTGTTACTAAAGCCAAGAAGTTAGCAAGATTCGATTGAGGTCTTGAAAAATGTCTGTACAGATAAGGGTGGGGGAGAGGGAGTGGGGGGTGGTTGGAAGAGAGGTAAAGTGTATATCAAAAGGCAGTAGACAAAACAAAGTAATATTTAGAAGCATGATTCAAGACCACTTCTGGATATATTTTCCCACCTTGAAAGTATTAGAAGGCATTAACAGCTTGAAACGGGAAATCTCTGATTAGTAATTTCTGGAAAGAGAGTTTTGTGGATGTTTGGGAAGAGACAGGTTTGTAGTTTTCCCACATGGGAAATCCCTACAGGTTTTTTTATGTTGACAACAGGTTATTCAGCAGAAAGCACTGGAAGAAGTTGGATCATGGACTTGGTCTACTGTGTACAGTTCTGGTGTTTCTTCGTTGCTTGTTCTGCATGGGAGAAGTGCAGGGATCTTTCTGGATTTCAAAAAGCAAGGCACAACAGCAAATAGTATAAAAATAAAATTGCTTTAATAATGAGATAGAAATAGGAAGACAAATGTAGACAGTGAGTAGATCTTACATGTCTTCAGATGCTGGGAGCTGTGCTTTTGTGGAGACATTTACTCTTGCCCCAGTCCTGTGGCTCGTTACATCTAGTGTAAAAACCCCACCTATACATCTTATTTTGACAGGTAAGAATGTTCTCTTTCTCAATGCCCACCAAAACATACTTAAGGACGTGTTTCTAGGAACTGTATCTAGGATCAGTACATATCCAGAACCTCCCAGCATGTTCCCTTATGTTTTTTGGTACCTTGGGGTTATACAGCAGTCAGTCATGCCAACATACAGGCACCTCAGGCTTTAGGCACAAGGCCCACTATAGCTGACAGAGCTTTCTCAAAGTAGCTAACTTGTCAAATACACCTTCCACAAGTCTCCCAATTCATTGCTTATTGTCTGTATAATGTTTCTGTTTTGGAGTTAGCCTCCTGATAGGAGTTTTCACTGCTGTTAGCCATGTAAGACTATACGTTTTGTGCTACCTAGTAAGGGTATGTAGATAAAGAGGTTATGGATGGTGAACGTGGCTGATGCTGACTGCTTCCACTGAAGTTTTTTGTATTCAAATAGGCTGTACAGCTGAGGTGTACCACTCAAACGTGGACCTGTTGCAACACGAATGAAAACTGTAAACTGTTTTTCTTCCTGTGTGTGTTATCAC
This sequence comes from Caprimulgus europaeus, assembly GCA_907165065.1. The sequence goes on from OU015525.1 coordinate 70,941,764, forward strand.
TGGCAGTTGCTTTAAGGGCATGTCTGCTGTTTCTTTGAACATCTAAACCAAGTCGTCTCACTGTAGTGGCCTGGCTGGAAGGCATTTCCAACCACCAGCTCTCAGATGTGACTGGCAGAGAGAATTTCTCTTTCTAGGCAAAAGTGGCTGTGCTGGTGTCTCAGTGTAATGCATTCAGTAACTGCATGTGTAGAAGCACAGTAAGGCATAAAGCTCTGTTGGAATGAGAGGTCTTAAATTATTGACAAGCTCATGAACAAAGGTCCTGTCAACTGGTGTTTTGGCATTGAGTCTGATGCCTGCTATCCTTCATTGTTCTTTGTTAATGATTCCTCTCTCTATGTAACGGTAACTTGGTGATTGCTGATTTAATACATTTAGTCCTCACTCAGAATAAGCTTGTTTTTCCCTGACCTACGAGAAAGTTTTACCTGTGCAGGATAGCTGCTTTGCATGGAAAGATCTCGGATGATTTTAGTGTTTGTACTGGAAATGAAGAAGGGTAAGATAGGAAGGAGGCACTAGGTTTGACCAGTGAAAGAGCAGTGATACTACTTCCAGTGAATTCAGCAGAGAGCATCTGGTAGACCCAGCTGGACTGCTATGTTGTGCCCAGATGGAGTAGTTGATACTTTGGCACAGCCTGCTGTGTTTATTCAGTGTGGCCTGTAATGATTCATTACAGTCCCATTGCTTATATTGGTTTGCTGCAGAGTATTCATACCTTACAGACATCATGCACTCCTCAGTGTCACGTTGGTGATTCAGAATCAGTATGTAAACTGATTCAGAAAGATTCAGAAATTTGCAAAAGGGAGAGAAAAAGGGGAGTGAACAATATTCCTGAAAAAAATCTTTGTTATTTTTGATGAAAACTTCTGCACAGCTGAAAAGGCAACTTGGTGTTTTTTTGTTTCCATGGTAATCAGCTGCCACTGCAATTTGAAATTACACCTTTCAAGAATTCATCTGTCCAGTTTCAATCTGTGGCTAGTTGAAGCCTCCTTCTATGGGATTGTTACTGTTTTCTTGGATGTTTGACCATATCCTTCCTTTTGTCTTCTCTGTATCCATTCCATCCATTTTTTTGTCCTTTTAAAAATCTGTAAGTTTAGAAACTCGCTGTTCTGAAGCGTAAGATGTTAACAAAAGAAAGATCATAACGTTAAGAACTAGATGACCCTTTTGAATTTAACATCTGTGAATTATATTTCAAATGTGTTCAGGGAAAAAGAAACTAGCAAGATGCCTTACCTTTCACCTGGGTATTTTTCATGTACATGTGGACTTCCTTTCTGAAATGGTGCAAAAGAGTAGAGCAGACATTGGGAGGGTGAAGAGGTTCTACACACAGATTTTAGCACTTTACAAATGGTGCTGAGGCCTGGTCGGTCTTGGCCAAGGGCCACATTTGTTTGTTTGTTCTACTGGTAGCATAATAAAAGGAAAAAAATTGTAAAATGTCATGTCATTTTTGTTAAATGCCATAAAACAAGGCAGTGTCTATCTGCCATATGTCCTTTCTCACTAACTGCATTTCGTTAGCAAACCCATGAGCAGGATTAATACTTCTGCTAAAAGCAGTCTCACTCGTGACAAATACTGAACCTCAGAACTCTGAAGCTGCAACAGCTACTCAAGTCCGCGCAGTAGTCGGCTGCGCAAGTGAACAGTGTCTTGCACTTGGAAGATTATCCTGCCATGAGCATGGCCTCAGATGGTTCAAAAATGGATTACAGAACATGAGATCTGCTTTTAGGCAGCACAGCTGTGAAACATGCACCAACATGTCCAATAGTATAAATATCCAATTTAGTTGTATTGTTTCTTTCCAACATAGGTAGTGTTATGCATCCAGTTATTTCTTAGCTCTTTGTTTAATCATCTTTATTAACAAAATAACTGAAACAGCTTTGCTGCATGGGTAATAAGAATATAAATTAAATTAGTACAAATAGACTTAATTTGAGGAATTATAAAGGAAATATTTGATCAAATGGCAGAACTGTAGTGTTGAGGTTTGCAGTATTTGACCTGAATAGAAGCATTGACGTGTTCCACTCTCCACTGAAAAGATCTAAGCTCAATGTCTAGGGTAAAATTACACCATTTAGTTGTGACTGTAGACTTACTGGGTTCTAAAAGTTCAAAAGATAACTGTGGTGTAGAGGAAAAATTAAGTCTTATTTGTGCACCTGCTTTTTGGAAACATCCGAGGCTGTTACTGGGCTGCAGTGTGATTCCATTGAGAGTTACCCAAGGTGGGTCCATTCTGTCCAGTGTTCTCATAGTACACGAAGCTGAGCCACCCATCTACAGCTCTGTAGCTGTGTTAGTGTAACACCAAACCCAAGATAATAACCTTGAGAGTGTTATTAGCTCAAGTACAGTGTAGCAGAGGCAGAATTATACTGCTGCTGGCTCTGGAGTTACTGTGATTTTTCTCTCCCTTTGCTCTATCTTCACTGCAACCAATAAACTTGCCCCATTTCTTTTTTGCTTAAAGGGAAGGTTTGATTATTTGGCCTCAGTCACATTTCTCAAGGAGAGCTTTATATTTGTACCTGTAGGTGGAGCTCCAAACTTGTCTTCTGCTATGACAGATGAACTATTGTTAAAGGAAAAGCGAAGCAAAAAGGAAAACCTTAAAAGACCACTTCTAAATACAATATCCAAATTGTAAAATTTTACAGTAGGAGATGCTTACAATTTTATAACAGAACACTTTCAGTTTTTGAAATAATGAGAACTGATAGCAGTTTTATGGTTAAAAAATCATGTTGTTTGTTTCCTTTAGTTGCTCAATCATCTCGGTGGAAGAAATTTTTTCCTGTTCAGGCACCTTTTTTTGGCCTTATAAAATTTCAAATCTTACTCAGGAAAAGGTAATGAAAAACCAGATATTTTTCCTTCTTTTTAATGGATGCAGTATTGTGAATGTTTAGTGTATTAAACATGAAGCTATGACTTACCTCCCTCATAAAAGGATGTGTCTGGAATCTGGTTTTGCCTGTGAAACTGATCAGATTTTCTGCTGTGAAGTATTATAGATGTAGCAGACATCAAAGACTGGATCAGCCTTTTTGCATTATAGTCCCTCATTCGGCAAGAAAGTAATTTTGGAATCGCCACTGTCCCAGCAAGCAGAGTGAACTACTTCAGGTTTAATGGAGGGATCTGAATTCTCTCATGGGAAGAACTAATGTAACTATGTTATAGAATGGCTATTGTTAGTCATTCTTGTGATTAGCTTAATTATGTCTTTCTGTGGGGACTGGGAGATCTGGAATATTATACCGAGAGAACTGAATTTGGGTCATAACATGGGAGTTTTCAGGCGATTCCTCACCTCTGTGTGTTGCAGGTGTTCACTGAATGCTTCTGTGGCCCTTTTTGTTATTGTTCAATAGGAGAAAATAAAAATAAACCTCTCTTCATAATGGATGTTACTGGAAGAACTGTGATTTTTACTTTGTGTGTTTTCCAGTGACATAATTCTTTCCATTCAAATATAAAGACATGAATGCTGCAATTGAAATAAATTCCCTCTCCATACTGACTTTATCCATCCATTTCCAGAACAGTAATAGTGAAAAGTAGCTGTTAGTGTACTTGAAAGAGTGGAAGTGAGTAAATCACTGGTACAAAAACAAACCAACAGAATACCCCAGGTATAGACTCGACGGAGTAGGTAATGTGCAGGAAGATGCATTATTGGCTCTTTTAGTGTAATGTCAGTCCATTTTCATGTTATACTATAAAACAAAACAGTTTCTTCTGTGACATGTGGATTTTTAAGAACAGGCACAGGATGTATTTTGAAGCAATCAGGTGTCATTTTGCAGTGCCTTTTATGTAGTATGTTGATATTGCCCATTGCTGAATTATGCTGTCAAAAAGGTGTGTTCTTCTCAGGTTCTGTTTTGTTTAATTTCTTACAGAAATGTCCTTGCAGTATACGGTACTACATTTATCTGAGTTGAAGGACTACTTTTGTGTCTGGGATAAAATTTTGTAGGAAGAAAATGAAACTGTTCTTATCTATGTGGCAAGGAAGGGCTAGCTTGAAAATAATGAGCTAAAAATAGGAAAAGTGTAGTCAAAGTGTTAACTGAGAGAGACAGGATAAAGGCCAGAATAGCGGCAAATGAAGGGAGAAGTGGAAAAAAGCTCCATGAGATCTAGGAAGGAAAGTTTGTGATAGTTTGCACTGCTAAATTAGATTAGCAAATAAATGTATGAAATATGACCATTAGGCGTTTGGACAATAAATAGTAAGAATGCTAAGAGAGCCGTTAGTACTGATAACTTTGGTAGGTATTTTTTTCTTGTTTAAAGTACCAAGTATTGGGATGATAACTGTTAACTGCTGCCTATGAGCTATTTTTTTTTAAATTGAGATGAGATTGTTCAATGTCAGTGAAAGAGTTTTTTATCAATTAGGAAAGAGTTAAATGGTTGGAATAAAACAACCCAACTATTCTTGTTCTGTCATGTGTCTTGCCTCTATATATGAGCTAAAGGTTTAAAGTTTAATCAAAATCCTCTGTCGTAAGGTTCAGCCCCTACCTTTTGGTTTAGGGCTCTTTAATAAACTTTCCCAAGCCCCTGCATCTGTCCTGAAGTCAGGCAAACAGCTTTGGATTGCTTGCAGAAGTTGTAGAGTTCATGGAGATTGCAGAGGTGTCTAACAAGATATATGAGGGAAGGTTAAGAGCTTGAAAAGTTGAGAGACCGGAAAGGTAATTGAAGACTTGACTTTCAAGCAGAGGAAAGGTGGGTAAGATGTTGTCAGATGACACAAAAAACACCACTACCCTCTCTAGTGTTACAGTTTTATTTACAGTGGTTGTTCCAGTCTTTTGAACATTTGAAATGGAGCCTGTAACCCTGCTAGGAAGATGACAAAGAGCTCTTGCTGTTGAAAGTTTTGAAGGGCACTAAGATTTCCTGAACGTCAGTATGACATAAATTGAAAGTGTAGTGAACAAAACTTAGACTCTTAGAATTAAAAAAAAAAAAAAAAGCTTCTTGGGAAACTAGTGGCTAGCCTCATTTTGAGAAAGAGGGAAAATTTGAGGTGGTAAGAGTAGAAGGGAATGTCTTCTCCCAACTAACAAGTGACAGCTTGATCACGTAGCTGAGATGCAGTGTGATACTTGTTTTCACAGATAGGCAAACTTGTTACTAAGACAGTTTTGATGTTAAAGGAAAAAAAAAAAAAGGCATCCTGTATCTTTGGTTGTTTTGTGATTTTTTTTTTTTTTTTTTTTTTTTTTTTGATACTTGATATATCCAAAATTCACAGAAAGATGTATTTTGTATTGAATTGACATGGGCAAAAACTTTCCATGATGCATGGAAGTCCAAGGCTGTAATATTAGGGAAGGTTATGTCCAAAACGGTTCTGGTACTAGCATGGGGAATAGGAGTAACTCTTGCCATCTCAGCTCTGTTTTATTTTCTTTTCCCTTTCTTTCTTATCCTTTCTTTTATCTTTAAGGAGTTCCCTTGTACTGTGCTCCACTTCAGAAGGAAATAAAAAACAAGGCTCCTTGTACTTCTAAGCAGAAGATACAGTATCTTCCTTTTTACCATCTAGGGACCACAGGTTAGCTAATTCTATCTTCACTTTCCTCTGGTCTAAAGTTCAGGCTGCAGAGCCTCACGATCTTTGTCAAAAATACACTTGCCTCTAGATACAAGATTCACCTAGTCTGTGTACTCCACCAAATTCTTAATTTTGGTGTATATCTTACATTAAAGATATGTATATTAGGGATTTGTGACTTGTGTTAAAATCCTAAACACTGATTAGGTCTCTTCTAATTTGTTCTTGTTTATTTGTAACTTTTCAAGACGTTGGGACAGGCAAGTAAATGATGGCAGTGTTTTTCATGTTGATAATGCTTGGAAGTAAATGAATGCTCAAGGATGCAAAGCCATGTCAAATCTGTCTTGTCAGACTGATGCTAGACTGTTAAAATGCCAGTTTTACTCTTCCTCTGCAGAATGGATGTTTCTGGGGTGCTTTAGGGAATGGATATATTGATATATGGATTATTTGTGGGAAAAGAACAGGAGCTCTAGAACTACCATAAAATCAAATGAGAGGGGGGAAAAAGAAGATGGAGAGATCCTGGGAGCTAAACATACAAATCAGCTGTGGAGGGAAAAAAAAAAAAGGAGACTTAGTAAAAGCATAATGGAGATTTTCTTGCTCTCAAATATATGTTCCCTTAGTTTCAGAGTATGTGGTAGAGTGGCTAATAGGAAATTTCATTCTGCATGTTTTTCCCCAAGGTAGTTATAAACCCCAAGGTTACAGAGCGTATCCAGGGTTTTTTTGGGGTTTTTTTTTGGTTTTTTTTTTTTTTTTTTTTTTTTTTTTTACTAAATTAAACTAACATGCTGGTGATATTCTACAGACTTTCTGTAAGAGTAAGCAGAAAGTGTGTGATTTTGACTCTATAGTATTGATCATGTTGTAGAAACAGAAGGGTCTTTTTCATTCTCAATCTCTAATTAATGTAGTTTGTCAATAAGCATTGTAGTAAGCAGTCAATACAAGTTTGAGAGATTCAGGGAAATTACTAATGTTACCATTGTACCAGTGGCTTTTAGAAAGTTAATATTGTTTATGAACTTTACAAGTACATAATTATTGTAGTTTGTCAGTATTGCTGCTTGAAAAGGGGAGATTCTGTTACTGGCTGACATGTTTTTAATCGAACACTTAACTGTGGTTATTGTTTGTGTCTATTTGCATTGTGATATGGTTCTATGTTTACATTCTTAATGTGCTTGTCTCCTAGCAATGCCATGTTGAATAAAAGTCACAATGATAACAGCAAAACGACTGAGGATCTATTCCAAAGTCCATAGAAGTTACCTAAAAGACTCCCATTCAGCACAACTGTCCCTTTATTATGCACCACCAAAATAAGTACTTGCTAAAATAATTCTTCTTCAGAAGTTAGGATTATGAACACAATCCTAGAAAACTTCATATATATGCAGTTCCATTAGGTAAGTTTATGAATTAGTCTTTAAAATTCTATAGCCAGGAGACAGGTTATTTGCTATTCATCTCTACATCCTGTAAAATACTCACTACTAGAATCCTGTTGCATGGTATAAACTCTATGAAATTCTGCGAAACTTTTCTGTTTTGTTGTATGCTTAATGCAATATGACAGTCTTTTTTGCTGTTACCTTCCTGTTAAAATTTGTAGCCATAGACCATTGTTTTCTAATGACAAAAGTAATTAGCACTGAGACATGTTAATAGCTGTGTTATCAGGTAATGATGTCTTCATTAATGCATGGCTCTAATCTCTGAAATAACTTTGTCAATAGTGGAAAGAATGCTTAGGGAGGAGGGAATGCTTTGATGTACCAACTGTCCAAATTCATTAACTGCATAAAACTCAATCCTGTCTCCTTGATGGTGAGGCTACATCACAGGTCTTTAAAGGCCAGGAGTAAATTCTCATGAATTTATACTAGAAGCTCTCAGCCATATCTGTTTCAGTTTTGTATTTGCATATATTTGTTGAATTCAAATGCCATATAGCTGATCAGTGCAGGTTTATTTGAATATCTAAGGATTATAGAGACCAATGTGCTAAAATAAATCTTTTTATTCTGAATTGCATTTTGTGTCAGCACCTTGTCTCTGCAGTGGCCTGAACCAGAGTGTTGTATCCTGGGCCCTGGAGACAAGGGGAAAGAATGAAATCTGGTTATGAATTCCAAATGGCTTGGAACTTTTTTCTTTTATTTATTTTTTTTTTAATAAAATGTAATTTTCCATTATTATAATAGAGACTGGCATGAGAACTGGCTTCAGAGAAATTACTAAAGTTGTGAAAGTATCAGTGGCTTTTAGCAAGTTAATATTGTTTGACCTTTACAGATATATTTATGTATGAGAAGTTAGGTGTGTGTTTCTCCTAAAGAGAATGAATATTTTGCTGAAGATACTGTGGCTAGGAAAGAAACAGTATCCTGTAAATAGTAATACAAATGAACCTGTAAATATTATGCTATTAATTCCATAGTTGACAAAGGGAAACAGGGAAATCTTATAACTAGTTTTACCATTCTTTGTTTAGATAAATTTTTTGGTTTTGTATACTTTTCCTATTTAACTTCCAGCTCTTGGCCATTCTCCTGCAAACTCTAATTGTACTTTAGACAGTAAAATCAGAGGGAATTTTTGTTTGCAGTTGCCTACATAGTAGATATTTCCTAAGATGGAGCCACATGACAGAATTTATATTATGTTTCTCTAGCTGTAGGAACTTGTTTTCTAAATAAAATAGTCACAGCTTGCTATTTACAAGTAACCACATTTCTGTTTCTGATGCTTAGACTTATACCTTTTTGATTGCAAAGTGAAAAATATGTGTCGGCTTCTAATAATTTTATGCCTTTTGAGCATTTCATTGGAGGTGTGATACCTTTTGTAAATCTGCAGCCTCCCTGCCTTAAGTAAGGAAATGGCTTGATATTGAAGTGTTCTGTCCTGTTGACCTGTATGCCTGAAAGTTTCCCCTGTGAGCTCTGAAGAAAACCCAACCTGAAAGCTTAGCATCCAAGGCCAGAAAGCAGAAGCAGCTTGCTAGGAAATAGATGTAGGTGTGAAGCTTTGTAGCAACGTCCGTCTTGGCTAGTTTCCTTGTAGTTATATGGAAAGACAGTGAACTGTTATTGGTTTTGTTCATGGAAAGGAATGCTACCACTTATTCTGGTGAATCTCTAGACTGTTGTTTTTCTCATTCTCAAGTGAAGTGTACATCACTTTAAAAACTACTCTGTTATCTTGGATGTAAATCTAGTACTGCTTTTAAAACATCGGGATGTTCTAAGACTATCTGTCTGTGGATACCTATAAAAATATTTATAGATTTGTAAAAAGTTATCGCAGACTCTTGAGAATGTGCTAGTTCTCTGTTTAGAAATGTTGATTTATGAATGGTTCTGAAAATGTAAACCAGTATTTTAGTACTGACAACTACTGTTTTTTGCTATCTGGCTGCAGTAGAACATTTGATTTTCTGAAAAGTGGGGCAAGCTTCTATTGTTTCTCTTCCATAGCAACATCACCATTTCAATACTTCGCTAATGAAATTAAAAAAAAAAGTGCCTTTGTATCTTAGCTATCCTGCATCTGATGATGATAAAGAAATGAATCCTATGTTTTCTTTGTAGAGGTGGTATTTCCAGAGGTAGTGTTGGGGCTATTTCAGTTCTTCATACTTAAGAATGTTGCTTGTACTTGACCAAGTAAACACACAGGAAATTGAGGTTTTGTTTTTTTTATATATATTTTAAATAATTCACTGGGAAAGCAACAAAAGCTGATGGCTACAACAATCTTACACTGGATTGTGAGATTTTTTTCCCCTGATTTTTTAACTTCTGTTCCTCTAAAAATTAATAACTAATACTGTGGAGGTTGTGTGACCCACAAAGGCATTCAATTTTAAGTCAAAATATTAAGTCAGTCACACTGTAACTTAGAAATTCCAGTTTTACAACTGTCTTCATGGCTAGTAAGTAGTATGAGGATAAGAATAATTAAAAGTGTATTCTATTGAAAGTGATTAAGACAGTTTATAAGTCTTGTCTGTTAGTGTTCTATGGAGGCAGTGAGAATAGCTGTAAAAATGAGAGACTAAAGAAGAAACCCAGTCTGGGAAAGGAATTATGTCAGCTTTGTGCTTTAGTAATTGTTGTGAAGCACCCCTTGCCCTTTGTGGACTTCCTTAAAAAAAAATATGGTTCTATTGGGAAAAAGTTCTATATGAGAAGAGCTTCTTTCTGGTTTGTTCACTCTCAAACTCAAAGTTGTGCAGTCCCTTGAAATAACTGAAGCTGGGACTTGAGGTTTAATATCATGTGAAACTCACTGAAGGTGGTGTTTGCACGTAGTCTGCTGAGAATATTTTAATCAGTTTCATGATATTCTAACCTAATAAAAGAGACTTCTTTATGGCTTGTTGACTAATTCACAGTTGAGAGAGATTCCTTAAAATACAGTTTCCAGGATCATTACATCATTTATGGACCATGCTTTTGTTTGTTGGAATCCGTGGGAAATATCATGCTGTTCTATGCAACATTTTCAATCCATTGGAAAAGGTTTTTTGTAATGTAAAATGACTGTGGCTTAAAACAACAAAGACAATCTACACTATGAATTGTTCTTCCTGTCCTGGAAAGTGGTAGCTACTAAAGAAAATGTAAGAGTGAATGAGAAAAAAAGATTTTTGGGAAAATTGAGATAACTCCTCAATAACTTAGAAGTGTAATTATGTTGAATGATTTGCTATCAGTTCCTGATCTCCATATAGATTTCTATACACCATTGTTTTGCATGTATTGTGTTTGACTGGCAAACAAAGAACAACTGTCATTTTGGTCCTTTGAAAGCTTTTTACCTTTAGAGAGAAACAAAGCACTCTCTACAACACCATTGTGTATTGTGCTGTGTAGTTTTTTAAAGTTCTTTCACATGGCCAAGACTGACTGAGTGTTTCACAAAAGCCTCTCTTTCCTTTAGAAACCTCATCACTTACATTTTTCTTAATCATTCACAGGCTTTTGGGCAGAACCTTGCTGCAATGTCGCACATTTTCTGTTCTCTGAAGACAGCCAATTTTGTTTTGCCAAAATATTATTAGACAAAAGTATTATTAGGCAAATGCTCAATGGTATGTATATCTCTTTTACTCTTTGGCTCAATTCCTTGTGAAATTTTGCTGTGAATTGCCATTTTCTTCTGGTGAATGACCTGTCGTCACATGATGTTTTTGACTAATCTTGTTTGGTGTTCATTAAAAGCGAAACAAAAACCAGTGAAGTTCTGCTTCTATTTCAGCCAATATTTTTCTAGTATTTAGAGAATTTCAAAGATTAGTTTCATAAAGCCTAAGATCGAATTATTTTGTGTTTAGCCCTTTCAGTTGTGTGGTTAGTGATTGGAGCAAATGTGATGGTGTTTATGGTCTGTGATTAGATGACCTAAAGTTTCTGAATGTAAGGAATGCCAGAAAAGAGCCATTAAAATCATAACTCTGAGAGTACAGGGTGGTAGTTTTGGGTTTTTTTTTGTTTTTTTGTTTGTTTTCAAGTCAACTCTAAATTTTTAAGTAAACTCAAAATCTTTTCTCACTTTTTGAAGAAGCAGCAGTATATCTAGCAATGCCTACAGAGAGATCCGGGCTATTTAGCAGGCTTCACACTTCATTCTCTTTGGTGAGTTCACACAAAATAACAACAGGATGTATGAGCATCTCTGCACACCTGATTGTTGAGGTAATGGCAACGTTTTTGTCATAATAAATTTCTTTTGTTCTAGGGTACTAGTGGAGGTTTGTATACCACTTCTGTCATAAGCATCTTTCTGACTAGCTTTGCCTTTTGCAAGAACTAAATCTGCAGGTCTTCACTGAGCTACTATTGCTCATTTCGAAAAGCACAAATCTGGCTGAGCAACAACTGATAGTGTACTGTTGTGTGTGTATGGGGTATTGAGGAAGTACTATTTGTCATAAAATTTTGTCAACAAGCTTTATAGAAATAAAAATGTTTGTATAGGTGTTGTGGTCAAAGGAACAGAAAGAGATAGGAGTGTACTGAGGCTAAACTGCTGCATGGAAATTGCTAACTGATGGTGGGAGATTAATCCATCAGCCTGATGGAGATGAGGCAGCTCCATGTCACCAGGTCCAGCCAGTAGCAAGGCTGAGAACGTATTGCACATACACAAATATTATGTATACACTATATATATAACATATACATACATATATGTGCATGTAATACTCGTCCCTGTATCTCATAATGTGTCCTGTAACCCTAGGCAGTGACCCCCTCAGTCCAAAAGGCAGTCCAGAGAGCTGTCTCCCCTTGGCTCATCTTGGGTTTCACACCTGGATGCTGGGACTGGAGGCTCTCCTGGGATAGCCCTGGGGCAGATGGACACCCTGGACAGGGTGCATTGTGGAGGAATCACCCACAGACTGCATTTATGCCTCTGTGCATATCTGGGCTTGTGGAGGTGGACCATTGATGGGCTGATGACTCCTGTGATGGGCCTGGGAAGAATCCGGGGCAGGGTGTTATCTGGGCTGCTGACCTGCTATGGTTTCTCTGTGCTTGCACAGATGACCTTTCTGTTACATAATGTAACACTAAGATGTTAATGAAATATTTTTTTTGCCACTAATCACCAATATTGGTCTAGAACATACTTAACATAAGTCTATCAGTGGCAAATAAGGTATATGATCTACTGCTAAACTCTTTTCTGCCATACTGTATAGTGCAAGCAAAAATACTGTGGTACTTTGCTGTCAGGATTGTGTTATGAGCCTGTCTATTGATAAACTAAGAGTTGGAGATTGGTGTGGACAGTTCCCACATTGTAATCACTGATGGCAGTTTGTTATCTAACAGAATAAACAGAGCTGACCTTCAGCTTCTGTACTGGTAAGTCTACTGTTCCATGCTGGGTTTTTTATATTAGTGGAAATAATCCTAGTGATCTATAGGGAGGTGGAACACACTTATTATGTGAATAAGGACTGTTGAAACCTGATTTTTACTAATGTGCCTCTTGCTGGTGCTTGACTGGTGGTTTATGTGTTATAAACTTGCCTCTTTTTTGGCCTGTGATAGGCTTAAGCGTGCTAACTTTGAAGGTTTAATCCTATAGAGACTTTGATATCATTCTCAATCAAGGCAGTGTAGCTGGTGGGCCTGTGGGTGAGGGCTGCCTAGTTTCTTTGGCCAGCTTGCAGTTATTATCTTGTGTTTATATGTTGAGCTACTCTATTCACCTTTTGATGCCCTTGCTTTTCTCTTCTTGGTCTGCCTGCTTTCTTTAGCTTGGATGGATCTTAGGAGCAGAGGCTGTTATGAGTTTGTGTTGAAAGATCTCTCCCCAAAAGCTACTAGTATCTACTTAGACTGTAAAGGACTAGTTTAGTGTAAACAATAAAAAACATTATAAACTAGACAAGTACATTGTTACAAAAATCTTTATCTTTGAATATGATTTATGTATATGATTACTGCATTTTTGTGGTCGTAGCATGTTTGTTGCCTGTATTCTTACATTTGCCTTTTTTTTCCCCTAAGCAAGGAAAGAGACAAAAGAGAGGTTGGGTTAATACACCTGTCTCTCTGTAATGTGATCACCAGGCTCTACCTTTTAGACAAACTCACAATAGCAGCATTGTTTCAATTTTTCTCCCCTTTAGACTAGGCAGTGTTAGTAACAATTGTTCTGTAGGAAAGCACTATAAATGTCAAGTGTGCTTAATGTTTTAAACATGACCTGAAACTCTCCATGTAAACATTGCTGGTTGACTGAAGTAGAAAACAAGAGGGATGATAAGCTAACTGGTTGTGCATGTTCTATGCATGCATAGACACACAATCTGTTCTTTGGTCAGCCCAGTGCATTCTACTTCTAATTTAAGGCATATGAATGAAAAGAGAGTTTTTAACAGAAAAAAAAGAAACTTTTGCTTTAAAACCTGCTTGCAGGCACCATGGCACTGCACACATCGCGTGCCTCTCCCTGAGTGCCCAACGTACTTGCCACTGGTACCGCTGGAGTGGCTACACATATCACTGGAACAGGACACGTATCACTGCTTGGTCCTTGTGACCGAGCCAGTGTCTCTGCCAGGAGATGGCAGGGACTCATACTTGATTCTTGTGATTAAGATGGATAAATGTCTGAGTGAATCTCCAAGGCAAGATGATAATGTACAGAAAAAGCAAGTTAGTAGTATTAATCGGACTTAAAGGGCATAAAATCAAGAGGAGAAACATGACAATCTTGAGATGAAAAACTGTTGTAGCAGCAGGTAAATCCTTGCAGCTAATCCTTTAATGGACAGCATGACAAGAAGACTGCATGATGGGTTTCTCTGTGCACACCTCTGTGCTTACCAAGGTTCCACATCTTATACTTCACAGTTGTACCACATGTAACACTCCAGTGCCTTTGTTAGTCTACCATGTAGAGAGTCACTGGTGACTTATCTTTATTTGCAGTCTGACATTTAAATATTTTTAGGTGTCTTTTCAAGCCTTTTCCTAGTTTCCAAATGCTCAAAACTGTTGATTTCAGTATGTATGTGCAACTATACAGTTGTATTTGCTGGTTCTGCTGACATTTTAGAAAACAGTATCTTTTTCTATTTTTTTTTCTTACTGCTTTATACTAAAAGAGATTATTAATGCTTCGTTAATCAACAGTTCAAAGTGTGATTGCTTCTGAATAGCTCTCAAAATCTGAATTTGCTACTTACTTTCATTAGTGCTTAATTAACAGAGGAGATGAAAACTAAAATCTTCAACCCACTCAAGAATGAGGTACTGCTTTTCAGAAGAGGGGTTAAGAACATGGTCTGTGTCTTGCAAGTGAGTTCCAAAAATGCTGTAAATTTAGACCAAAATTTTCTGTTTAGAAATACCACTGCTTTGTGGCAAGAAGAGGAGTGGTGAAGCTGGGCTATCACTTTCATTTGTAGTCTATAACTTTACTGGATGCAGAAACAATAGTAAATGCCCGAGAAAATTGTTAGTAGAATAGGAAGAAAGGATTGCCCAGTTAAAAGCTTCTTCCCTCTGTGCCCAGTCTTCTCAGCTAATATATTACTGCTCTGATTCTCTGCTTGGTCTGGTGTGATCTGCTTAATGCAATGCTATAAAAAGGATGAAAATACTTGTGGTGCAGAAGCAGCTTGTGAGTGATGCAGTTTCCTGAGCATCTTGCTTTTTTGGTGCTGTTTGTTGATAACTCGAGAGAGCCAGGCTTTGTGTGACAAATATACTAGTCTTAAATAACTGACATCATATTACAGTTACTTTTGTTTGTCTTTAATCAACATCTTACAGTTTGATACCTCTGATTTCCTATAATAGAATTGAAGGAATTTAGGCAAAAAAACAAGGACTTAAAATAAATGTCCTATGGAGGAATCAGCTGTCACACTCTTTATGATTTACAAGGATGAGAATTTGATTTCCTGTTTTGGGATGGTTGATTTTAGTACCTGATCAAAACTTATCCAGTAACACTGTAATTTTAAGTTGTTGTGCTTATCTAAGTGACTGAACATCATGGCTTTAGTTGCTTGCAAAATAATATATGGTCTTGAAACAACAAATGTTATGAATTGAGGTGAAATGGGACTCAGAATGATAATGGAAGAGCTGCCTATGATGAATCTAAGGTATAGACTCATAGAATCACAGAATACTAGGGATTGGATGGGACCTTGAAGGATCATCTAGTCCAATCCCCCTGCAAGAGCAGGAACACCTAGATGAGATCACACAGGTGACTCAGAGCTATATTCATCCACATTTAAAATTTGAAAAAGAGGATCTTTATAAAGGAGGTGTAAACAAGGTGGACATGTGAACTGCTGGAAATAGATACTATTTTATATTTGAGAAGCAAATAAGAAAGCAGCTCAGTAAATCATTTTGAATTTTAGATCCTTGAATTGTTCTCACAAAATCAGGGTTATTTTTGTCTGTGTGCAATGAGCCAAAAACCCCACAGAGCTGAGATGTTTAATTCATGTCTGCTAGATGGTAATTCCACAAAGCTAGCACACCTTGGTTAGTACACAGCCATCATTTTATAATTTTTTTAGCTACAGTTATCAGTATATTTTACAACTACATTGACACCCCTGTTCTCATTGGTTCCTTCTAGGCCTTGTCTTTGCTTAAATCACAGTATCCTCTCTTTCTACTACATATATTCCTGCATGTGTGTTTAGGACTGAATTTTGTGTTCTTGCTCCAGATATTCAGGTTAAAATAAATACTTAGATTTCAAATACTTGAAAAACTTGCCTGTGGGGTGCAAATTAAGGAGTTTTCTTAAATGTGGCTTGTTAGTGTATTTTATGAGAATGCGTTTTGTATTTTTCTACTCCTCTGTAGGTGTATACACAAATATATTGTTTCCCCCTTCCTATAGTGTTCTGAGGGCTACCGTAGCAGGTGCTCTACCGTGATGCTAATAGTAAAAGGGGTTTTTTTTTGGTCCTGTTCTAGTTCCCATTATTCAGTATCCTATTGTTTTAGATAAATGTAGATGTGGTGCTTAGGAACATGGTTTAGAGGTGGACTTGGCTGTGTTAGGTTTATGGTTGGACTCTGTGACCTTAAAGGTCTTTTCCAACCAAAATGATTTTGTGATTCTATATGCATTTAGGAGAAAATGTCTGTGAAAAACTCTAAGGTATAGGACTATAATAAGATTTACAATAAGAGTAAAATAACCTGACTACAAATAACGCCGGTAGATTTTAGAAGGAAATTGAAGATAATGCAAATGAAGATAATGCTAATGAAGAACATGAGAAGTGGTTAGGACCTCAGATCACTGAATTGGTGGGTGTTTAACTTCCTTGAAATATGTGACGGTTAGGTGTGAAAACACCTTTAAAGATTTAGCATGAAATTTGGAAGATCTGATTTCTCCAAATGTAACCTGGCATATGCATTAGCTGTATACATGAGCATGTGCTCTTGCCCCCCAGTCCCCTTCCCTGTAGTTCTGTTAGGCCGATATATTTATTATAAGTAACAAGAAATCCCTAGGTGGGGGTAATTTTTGAGAGAGGTGAAGACAGATTGGAGAAATAAGCTGACAGGGACCTCATGAAGTTTTACAAGGCAAAGTGCAAAGTCCTACACTTGGAGAGAAATGACCCGGTGCAACAGTGCATGCTGGAGGCCTCCCAGCTGGATAGCAGCTTTACAGAAAAGGGCCTGTGCATCCTGGGGGACACCAAGAAGAACATGAGCCAGCAATATGTCCTTGCCACAATGAAAGCTGATGATATCCTGGGATGCCATAGGCAAAGTGTTGGCAGCAGGTCAAGGAAAGAGATTCTTCCACTCTGCTGTGTTATGGTGAGGTCACACCTGGGATGCTGGGTCCAGTTCTGGGCTCCCCCAGTATGAGAGACATGGACATACTGGAGGGAGTCCATCGGAGGGCCATGATGACTAAGGGACTGGAGCATCTCGCATATGAGGAAATGGTAAGAGGGCTGGGACTGTTCAGCCTGAAGAAGAGAAGGCTCAGGGGAATCTTGTCAATGTGTATAAATACCTCAAAAGAGGGTGCAAAGAGTACAGAGCCAGGCTCTTCTCAGTGGTGCCTAGTGCCAGGACCAGAGGCAACAAGCATGCAGTGAAACACAGGAGGTTCCATACGAACATCAGGAAACACTTTTTCACTGTGAGGATGACCAAGTGCTGGCACAGATTGCTTGAGGTTATTGTGGAATCTCCATCCTTGGAGATATTCCAAAGCCATCTGGGTATGGGCTTGGGCAACTAGTTCTAGTGACTCTGCTTGAGCAGGGGTTTGGAGCACGTGACCTCCAGAGGTCCCTTTCAGCCTCAATCCTTCTGTGATTTTGTGAAAATCCATTAGCTATTTTTTCTTGAGAGAGTTAACCACATGAATGGTGCTATGGATCAGACACTCTTACCTTCCTGTGTGATTTTTATTTTCGGAAACTTTTAAGATTTAAAACTGCATAGCTGTTGGAAATGATTGATGTGCATAAAGCAACTATGTCATGGTTGCAGAAGAAACAAGTGTTTCTAAAGTCACTGGAGGTCAGATAGTGTAGCACACTTAGGCTAGCCCTTTCTCACTTTAAATGACTTGAACATTTTTCTGTACTTAATTGATACTGGGAGGTTTTATGGGATATTTAATCAGTCAAGCTTTGCCAGTTTTCAAAAACAACCCTGAGGGACAATATTTATGTGATATTAAACTACTAGGAGTTACCAGAAAGGCTAATTAAAACAAAATTATGTGCTAGTTTAAAGTTATATTACAGTTCTATATTTCATTCATGTCTGAGTATTTAAATACATGTTTAGAGGAACATGAGAACGATCTACATGCTTGAATAAAGTTGCTAAGGGAGGGGAACCTCAATCCACCCCACTCCTGCCAGTTTAGTGATGCAACAGATGCCCAGAGGCTGGAGAAGGATCGCAGGTTGACAGGAGAGCACCAGAGGAGTGGCACAATGGAATTCTGGCTGCTCCAGCCAGTAGGTCAGCTTCATTGGGGGGCAGCATCCACCTAAAACAGCATTAATGGATAAGGGAAGAACAACTGATGTCATCTATTTGGATTTTCGCAAGATGTTTGATGCTGTCCAGCATGATATCTTTGTCTCTTAAGTCGGAGAAGCATGGACTAGATAGATAGACCACTCAGTGGATAAGGAATTGTCTAGATGGTCGCACCCAAAGACTTGCGGTCAATGGCTTGATGGCCAAGTGGAGACCAATTGCAAGTGGCATCCCTTGGGGGTTGGTAGTGGGACCAGTGCTGTTTAACATCTTTGGTGACATGCCTCAGCAAGTTTGCTGACAACACCAAGCTGTGTGGTTCAGTTGACATGCTGGAGGGACGGGATGTCATCCAGAGGGACCTTGACAGGCTTGAGAAGTAGGCCTGTGCAAACCTCATGAAGTTCAGCAAGGCCAAGTGCAAGGTCCTGCACCTGGGTTGGGACAACCCCAAACCAACTACAGGCTGGGTGGAGACTGGGTCTCGAGCAGCCCTGAGGAGAAGGGCTTGGGAGTAGTGGTGGTTGAGAAGCTTGAAGTGAGCCAGCAATGCACGTTTGCAACCCAGAAGGCCAATTGTATTCTGGGCTGCATCAAGAGAAGCGTGGCCAGTACGTTGAGGGAGGCGATTCTCCCCCTCTACTCTGCTCTTGTGAGACCCCACCTGCAGTGCTGCATCCAGTTCTTGGGCCCCCAACACAGGAAGGACATGGACCCACTGGAGTGAGTCCAGGGGAGGCCATGAGGATGATTGGAGGGCTGGAGCACCTCTCCTGTGAGGACAGGATGAGAGTTGGGGCTGTTCAGCCTGGAGAAGAGAAGGCTCCAGGGAAACCTTATAGTGGCCTTCCACTACCTGAAGGGGCCTACAGGGAAGCTGGGGAGGGACTTTACAAAAGCAGGTAGTGATAGAACAAGCGGAAGTGGCTTTAAACTGAAAGAGGGCAGGTTTAGATGAGACATAAGGAAGAAATTCTTCACTGTGAGAGTGGTCAGACACTGGAACAGGTTGCCCAGAGAAGTTGCAGATGCCCCCTCCCTGGAAGTGTTCAAGGCCAGGCTGGATGAAGCTTTGAGCAGCCTGGTCTAGTGGAAGGTGTCCTTGCTCATGGCAGGGGGGTTGGAACTAGATGATCTTTAAGGTCCCTTCCAACCCAAACCATTCTATGATTCTGTGAACCACCTATATATATTTGATGTATTTAACTTACCCAGTGTATTATGAACCAGAATTAATTTGATGTGTCCGTTTTTTGTAAATAAAGGATGAAGTATGTGCACCAAACAGGATCTCAGGTAATTAAACAGGTACTGCTTGGCTTGTTTATCCTAGTGCCAGAAATAATTCCATATCAACTGATAAAGGATGGAATATGGTTCATTATGTATGTTTGTTTTAACCAAACACTTTAAAGTACAGAATTATTTTTTACATAGCTCAGTAGCATTAGCGCTCTTATTACAGAACGAGAGTACGTATTTTGCGAAAGATGACAAGGGGCCAGCGTAATTTATCGCGTTTAAAGTGCGACCTCTAATCCTCAGGATTTTTCAAGTTATTTTACAGAAATGGACGTTTTTATTGACCTAGAAATGGAGCAATAGGAAGACCAATCTTTTCTCTGTGGACAAGTGGAAAAATGGTGATGGATGGTCTAGCAAGATGCATTTGGTTTTCCAGGGTAAATATAGCTATAACTGCCAAATAATTCCTTTCCTCATGGTGTAGATGTGTCATGCAGTAAACCATACATTCCTGTCGAGCATTCTCATTTTGCAGCAAACTAAAAGCTTGATGTTTGATGAAGAAAAGTGAGCTTATTCTTAAATATTTTTCCCATCATCAATAACAGGGATGTAAAAATAATGTAAGTAAAAAGATGCCTGTAACATATTTTTATTTGTGTGTTGTTTTGGTCTTTTTTTTTTAAAAAAAAAAACCCCACAAACAAAAAGACCCCCAACTAAACCCAAACAACTGTGTTGTTACAAGAGATTGCTCAGGTGAGGGTTGGTGTGTGTGTGTGCCTGTAAATCGTAAAAGCTCCTAAATTTTTCACTACCCAGAGGAATGTAGTTTTTGATAGAAAACCTGGGAAGTTTTATATTGAGAATGCAAAGATGGTGAAGTCAAAAGTAAGTCATGGTGACTTACCTGACAATTACGGGATTTGTTTCTTATTTTTCAGAACACATGCCAATACCCTGTTTTGATCCCTTTTCTTGCAGGCTTTATAAATAAAGTAAGCACTGCATGTAGTAGTCATCCTTTTATCGAAGTAAAGTCTGTACGAATAAGGTATGCTATCTTGAAAACAGCATTGATATTGATAAAATCACCCTAATGCTATGTATGTTTTTGATGTTTTAAGAATGACACAGCAAATGTTTTTCAAATATTCACGTTTGAAAAAAGGAAATACACTGCAGAAAGTATGGAAATATTTTATTAATCACAGAGCCTCAGCTAGGTAGGCTTGAACTGGTTTCTTTATCTAGCTTGAGTCTTCTCAGTGACAGTGTTGCACGTCATGACTTTAGGCGAGAAGTTCTCTAATGAAATTGGTTAAATTCAACCTGGGTTTAAGCAGGAGAAACTTCAAAGATAAGAGTTGGTGTTATGCCCCACTTATTCTATGGCTTGAAGTCTATTTGGCTGATTTTGTCACAGCAGTAGTTTGAGTAATTTCCAGTAGACAGCTGTGCAGATCAGGATCAGGTGTCTGCTAAAATAAACAGTTGCATTTTTACCCTAAATCTGTGCCAGGGTGTTACAGAAAAATGTACACTGACAAATACTGACTTATGAATTAGTGTCTGTTAAGGTGGTATTTCCGTGAAGTCTTACAGGTTTGATCTCTGGAAAAGAAATACATTCTCTTCATTTGAAAGTGTGGTGGATTGACCGTGGCCAGCAGCTAAGCCCCCTGCCAGTTGCTTGCTCACTCCCCCACAGCAAGAAAAATTGTGGGTTGTGATAAAGACAGTTTAATGAATGAAGGAAAAAAAAACAAACCAAAAAAAACAAACCACCAAAACGAGTGATACAAAGACATTCACTCACCACCTCCCACCAGCAGACTGATGCCCAGCCAGTCTCTGAGCAACAGCTACCTTGGGAAAACTGGCCCCGACTAGTTTTGTAGCTGAGCATGATGTTATATGGTATGGAACATCTCTGTGGTCAATTTGAGACAGCTGGCCTGGCTGTGTCCCCTCACAACCTCTTGCCCAACCCTAACCTCCCTGAAGGTGGCAGGGTGGGAAACTAAGATGGCCTTGGTGCTATGCAAGCACTGTTAAGCAGCAGCTAAAAGACTGGTGTGTTATCAACGTTTTTTTGATCACAAATGTAAAACACAGCTCCATATGGGCTGCTGTTGAAGAAAGTAAACTCTATCTCAGCCATAACAAATACAGAAAAAAATGCTGTTTGTTGTGGAAATGAGAAAAACAAGTCACTTGGGAAACTCCTGAAATGTCATTATTTTGTCCAGTAGAGACAAGCTTGAGAACCAAAATATCTACAGAAGCTCTTTCCTAAAAACAGCAGGACACACATGCAAATGTTCTGGCCTCCCTCAAAACAGAAGTAGCAACTTTGGTTTTAGGAGATTTTCACATAACTCTACTTAAGGGCCTGGCTTCTGGGATATGTACTCATGGAATGACCAGACTGTTTGTGAATAGACGTTTGAGGCTTAGAGGGATGAATTCCAAGTATTTGGCAGTTGCTGTGGATCATACATGTTACAGATATTGCGGAAGGGCCTCAAGCTATTTCTGTTAGATAACTGAACTCGCCATGGAAGCTGCTGGTGTTGTAACTGAAATGGGAGAAGAAAAGTTGGAAATGAGAAATGGAATCAATCAAATGTTTGTTGGAAGGCCTTCTCTGAGCTGGTTGTTCCTGAAGACACAGATCAAGAGAATGAAAGACAACTAATGCTTTTCTTGCAAGATCACAAGTTCTGTGTTATTATTGTGGTGGGAGACCATTTGTGTACATGGCTTGAACTTCTGACAAACCAAACTTATTTTCTCTAAAAATGTTGGTTTTGCCACCACCTCTGATCCATTCACAGAACTAACACAGGTGGAAATGTAGCTACAACTACAAAAATATGTGCTTCCCCTTTTGCTTAGTGCACTACTCACTCTTCACCTGTAATTGTGCTTTGTAAGAGAAGAAATATAGAATAATTCTGCCAAATACCTGGTCTCTACATGTAGTGTGAACAGCAGTGACATCTGGTATAAAACCAAATATCTATAAAAATGAAGAGAAACTTCAGTGGGAGTAACTGTCCCCTTGGAACAGTAGGTAAGTCTCATAGTGTCAGGCTTGGCATTGTTTTCAGAACATAAGGAGAAGCTGGCACCTCAGTATAAAACAAGCCATATCAGCATCTGTTATTCAAAGCAAATATTCCACTGCATTTTTTTTTAAATAGGAATAGGGAGATGAATGTCTTGGGAAAGACCTTAATAGTGTGTGCATTCTTAACACCTGGGCTTGGGTATCTTTTTGAATTTCTAAGTAGATGCTAATATTCCCTTTTACTGCTCTGAGAGTACAAACTCTGGGTCATAATTGTTTTTCACAAAATTTTCTCTGAAATAGGCATGCTGGTGATCATCTGACATAAGGGCCTGTATGGTGGTGGGATAAAGGCTACCTTCCACAAGGTTGTGGGTGACTCCAATGTGAGGAAGGCAGAAAAGGGCACAGAAGCACAGAGGCTGGGAGAGACCTTATGAGGTCTCCGATCCAGTCTCCTACTTAGAGCAGCCTCAGTTGGATCCAGTTGCTTGGGACATTGTTCAGTCACATTTGGATACCCTCAAAGACAGAGGCTCTGCAGTTTTTCTGGGCACCTGTTCCATATCTGAGCACCCTTTTGGTGATAATATTTTCCTTTTACCTAGAGGGGATTTGTCCTGGACCTGATGCTGCTCATCCCTCTGTCATAGAGCACCTCTGAAAAGAGTCAGGCTTTATCTTACCTACAGGCTCCCAGTAGGCAGCTGAAGTTACAAGTTAAGTCCACACCTGAGCCTTTTCTTCTTGGTGCTGACCTGAGGCAACTCCCTTAGTCTGCCCTCATGTGCTGTGTGCCTCTGCTCCTCACCATCCCAAAGGGCCTGGACTGGGCTCACACCCCACCCATCAGTGTGTTTGCTGGACTGGGGAGACTAGGAGTGGACACAGGAGTCCAGATGCAGTCACCAAAGTGCCAAATAAGAGAGGAAAACACTTTTACCGTGGTTGTGGGTTTTGATTTGTTTGTTGATGTGTTGGGTTTTTTTTTAATTATTCATTGCCTAACCTTGAGAAGAAATGCTAATGAAGCAGTTAGAAGGGACCTTGATGTTGAAGGCCAGCACTTCTTCCTGGCAGAACTGCAGTCTTTGGCTTCTCCAAAAGATCAGCTGTGTCTCTAACTTGATCTGTTGCTATTCTTTGCGCACTACTGTGGAGGGTCTGACTTCATCTTCAACTACTACTTGTCGTCATTCTGAAGAAATCTGAACTCCAGGGACCTTGATAGCCTTCTAAGGCATGATTCCTCTTGCCCTTACTCAGCAGCCACAGGGGCTAGGCGTAGAGGAGATGGTACCCCTTCACAAGAGGTCAAGGTGGAGAATGGGAAAGAAGGGCTCACATGACCCAGGGCAATCAAAAAAAGAATTGTTGGTTGCTGGGCGATGTTACAGGTGAGCGCACAGGATGACTTCCACCCTGGATTTGGAAGCTGGGCTGATGGTAGGGCACTGGCCAGGTGCTCCTGGGAGACCATTGCTATGATCTCATGGAGGGGAACCTTGGCTTGGTGTGGTAGAGCCAGGTGAGCCATGCTGGAGGTGGATCCAGTTCTATTGGTTCTTCTTTATCTTTGAGTAGATCCATCTTCATGGCTGCCACACCATTAGTCACATGAATGCTGGCCATCACTTTCATGATATTGATGGTGCTCCTTCTCTCGTTGCTTTCTCCTTGTCTGTGGTTCTGGAGACAATTGCTCTGGTGTGCCTTGCTGCTCCAGGTGCTTTTCTCTGCAACCATGGTTGGCTTCAGAGGGCCTCAAAGCTCAGCAAATTATAGGCCAGCAATTGGTGTCCCAGTATTTGTAGAGTCTGGAGTGGAAGGCAGTGAGGTGGCTTGTGACATCAGGAGGCTACTGTTATGAATGGGGTGCCTCTGCTTTTTTGCACAGTACTGTGGCAGTGTGTACAGCTTGCATGTAACAAAGCCTATCAGACTGTTGTAGTTGAGGGTGGGAGATGGTCACTTAAAAGGGCACTGGTCACCCCTGTCTGAAACCATGTTGTGGTGCCAAGTCCTTTTAAGTAAGGAGGTTGCCCTGACCAGAGCAGCTGTGCAGGCAGCCTGGCTGCCAGGTCACTTGCTGTGTGACTTTCCCTGGCCTGTGCTGTTAGTTACATGGCTTTCCTTCTCATCCTACATGCCAGCCACTTCCATTTTCCCCTGGGACCTCTCACCCCACAGCCCTTGATTTGCTCTTGCTCCACTCTCTAGTTTTAAGTCAAAACTTACCACCACTTTTGAGGTTTCTTGCTTAATCAGTTCAGAAAAAGAGCTCTCTGGGCATTTGAAAAACTACAAGTAGCTTCTGAATTGGAGTCTTCAGGCAGATTTCCAGGGCAAAGCTCCTGCCCTTCCAGGACTTTGGGCATGCAGAGGATAGGGAGGGATGGGAGAAACACCATTGTTTTTCTCTCAGTGGCTGCGTGAGGTAGAATAAGAGCAAGGAATTGGAAAAATGAGTAATGAGATCAGTTATGGAAGATGTATAGACATGGATTTGTTAAGGTTTGTTATTATTGCTTAGTTAGGAGTTATTTTCAGAACCAGGCTCAGTTTTTAAAACAGTCAAAAGACTTTCCTCCTTATTTGACACTAGATTTCTGGCAGCACTTTCTCTCAGAATTAAAACAGTAATTTTTTTCTAGTTTAGTATATATGCTGTACCATGTCCCTTCCTTTCTTCATTCCTTTATGTTCAGTCTTGTAAGATTATATATATATATATATAGAGAGAGAGCTTTTAAGAAAGCAAAAAGATAAATTATCCCTTAAAACTTACTACTGCAGTGTCATTTTCATACATTTCCTGAGAGATTTGGGAGACGCGGTCAACAAGAGGTAGAAGGTATTGTCATTAATGAATACCAAGGAACACGTAAAGAAATGATTGCCACTTTTAAAAAAATGCATAATATACCTTTATTATATGCATATGTAATTCACATTTCTGATTTATCTTTATTGTACATGTATTAATTTTAAAGCTGCTGAAGTGGGTTCCCAGTGTTTTAGTTTTATAATTTTGTGAGCTGACATTAAATCCTTCTTGTTTTGTTTTCTCTTACTTAACTGAAGAAATGTGTATATCATGGAAGTTTTTATTAGAACTTGTGCAGGATTGAATTTGGCCTCAGAAGGCAGGTACTCAAGTCTTTTTGTAAGGCGATTTCTGTGAATACTTATTTCCTATTTCTGGTTAGCATTTCCACCTTAAAAAAAAAAAAAAAAAATCAGCCAAAACCAAACCCTGTTAACTTAAAAATATGCAATAAACAGGAAAGAGGCATAGTTTTGCAGAAATGTAAATAGTGTTATTACTAAACTTGTTCAGATGCAACTTCAACGTGAAGTTACAAGTATGTACACTTCTGAAAAACACTTACTTTGTATGTTAATCTTGATCTTCCAGTGGCTTTTCAAAGTTATAACCTTGTTCCAGATTTACCAAATGAAGCTGAAGTACTCTATCACAAAATAAAGCACAGAACTGGTTGAATGGCAAATCATTTCATCTTAGTTTATAATAACCAATATTGGTCTTTTTATATTACAGATTCATGAAAGAGTTGAAGGAAAATTCTCCCTTCTCCTCTGTAGCTTGCAAAGTCTTTACTTTTCTAAAATAATGAGGCAAAATATGCATACTTTCATTTAAACCTGTCTCTTTTTGTCCAGTGTTTAAGGAGATTTTGTATAATTTAGATATTCCTTTTGCTTTCAAGTGTCTTCAGTTTGCTCTAATGCTTTTTCTATTGGATCCTTTAAAACCCCCTATGTAGGTGTTATAAGACTCTAAAGATTTATTTAATGCACCCTTATTAATATTAATTTTTCTTAGTTTCTTTTATAGTTACTTCTGCTTCCTCTTTTTTTAAAAGTAGTCACTGAAATGTCTTCTCTTCCTAGAACCACCAGCTTTTTTGGTATACTGTAATAATAAGTTTTATGGTAATAGTTTGAGAGAAAGGTGTTGGATTTTTTAATAGGTCTGCTCTGTACTGGCATTGTTGAGTGAGATATTTAAACAGCTTGTTGATAAAGAATCAATTTCTATTGTCCCTGAGAAATTATTTTCCAAAATACCTGTGTGTTTATTATTTCTAGATTCTGTAGGACTTACTGGGTTTTTTTGTTGGGGTTTTTTGGGTTGGTTTTTTTTTTTTTTTTTTTACTTGTGAATCTTTGTGTGTGAAGACTGCAAATTTAAATAGTTTGAATCATAACGTGGATTAGAGAAGACTTTTTTGGTCATGATGAATTAATGTGAACAAACTGTTGAAAACTTGGTGGGGGATAGCTAGACCAAAGAAATGCAATCAACAGAACCCTAGAGCGAACAGTGAAATGCATTTCCCTTAATGCAGCAATCATTACGTATGTAGCAGTTACAGTATAGAGTATTAGAGTGATCTGTCCTGCTTACTTGATTACAAAAGGTGATACGACTTCAATGAGCTGTTTCTATGATAGACTTACATACTCTTTAAAGAAAGCTCCACCGATGTTGTCAGTTAGGGGCAGTTTCATTAAGTAGCAATTCTGATATCTTCCTATTCTAATATTTTGAAAGCCACTGCAGTCTTAGACTCTTAGGGAGGGTCTTGCTGCAGCCTTGTGTCTACCCACTTTTACATATGTTCTTTTTACGAAGTCATGTGTAGTTCACACTGCACAACGGTGGTGTTCAAAAGCGTATACATTTGTATAAGCATAGATAAGATACATATGAAGAAGCATATATGGGTATAGTATTTTCTGATATTTTCTAATTTTTTTTTTTATTAATAGCAATGTAATTGTAGTGATGTGACTGGTATGGACATAGAATAAGAATCTTTTCAGAGAAAGGTTGTAAGAAAACGCAATATACTAAAGAGCTGGTAAGGGTATTAACCACATTTTGTGAGTTATGCTGGTGTTTGTAGAAGTGTTTTGAAATTTTTTTTTTTTTCTATTTTATTTGGAGAAAAGCCGGTAATGTTATCCTGAAATGGAAATTGTCAGGTAAGCAGTAAAGGCTCTGGCAACAATAAAAATTATTATTGGACTTGTGTTTAATTCTAGCATGATTAGTTTACCTATGTTTTTGTTTCAGAAGAAGTTTTGTTACGAGTTGTTAATTTTTCTAAGTAAAGGCTGCAGTATTCAGCATGTGTTCTAGTTGTCCTGTATGGATAAGCTCACATTATCTTCCATGCTGGTTGTTGCCT
Organism: Caprimulgus europaeus; assembly: GCA_907165065.1. The sequence goes on from OU015525.1 coordinate 70,969,460, forward strand.
GGCAATAATGTATTCTTTAGTGTTCTTAATAAAGGTGACAATGCAAAATTGGTTTGCAGCATTACTGTCTGGTAGAGCTGTTTATTGAGCTGTGGGCTCTTTTTGCCTTCCTTTGCTAGTCATGTGTCACTGCTATGTTTTTTGGGTTTTTTTTGTTTTTGTTTTTTTTTTTTAGACACTAAGAAGGGTAAGCAACTGGTTGTTTATTTGATTTAAGCTGCCAAAGAAACCCCTCAAGGCTGTACAATGAAACACCTGTGTCATGGCCACCTGCTGCACTATTCCACCAATGCCAAAACATATGGAGTCATTCAACTTTAGAGTTGCATTTCTTTGGTTTCTGTTTAGGCTGGTCATTATTTTTTGTAACCAGTGCTTATCAGCAGAAGCAGCCTCCTTATCCATACCATCTTTCCATCTGACTGCTGGAAGGTCTGAGTCTTAATCAGACTAATAATAATTTTTGGGTTGTTGTTATTTTTGGCATTGTACTTGTAAATGTGATATTTTGCTCCATGTCATCAACACAACTTCTACCATACAAATTATTCTCTCATAAGCAAATCAGTCTGCAAATAATTCTGTCCTTTGTTCCCTACGTCACCAATAGTCTGTTTATCAATCTGAGGTCAGTGTTTTGCTTTCCTCCCCTTTTTTTTTGTTGTCAGTGGGATTTGGGCTGAGGAGTGGTAGGATGTTGGACCCGAGCGATATGGATAATGAAATAGTCTTTCAGTGGACTTCCTCTTGGACTCTTTTTCTCAATGTTTTGTTTCTCCTCTTGTACAATTATTTATGAGTATTATTAATATCTCTCATGGCCCATCTATTCTGTGTATACAAAGTAATGTTGTTTTAGCATGTGTTCTCAGGACTAAAAGTAACTGTACTGCCATCTGTCTTACAAAATTTCTGCCCATCAAGAAGGCATAACTGCATGAACATGCAAACTGGAGCATGCCATCTACAGCATGTCAGCCAAGTGGTAGTAGTAACTTAATTTAAGGAGGCTTTGACTTGATTGCTTTTGATGACAGGAAGATAACAGGAGTTCTGTGTTTTTAAGGAGAAAAATCACTCAGGCTTTCTAAATCCTAAATGTGATGTTTGTGTTCTATCTCAATATCTGTTTGGAAATTAGAGGAGTCAGTGTTTAACTGGAATATATAAAAACATGTAATAGTTTCACTGGGCCAGCCCTTGGCTAGCAGCCAACACAACCGTTCACCCACTTTCCCTCCCACCCCGAGGGGATAGGGAAGAGGATTGGGGGCATGTGAGGAACGACACCATTATCTTGTCTCAAAGATTGTCTGCAAGATCGCTGGCAAGATTGTTTTCACGAGACCACTGAGAGGGAAACGACTTGTGAAATGCCCTGCCCACTTGTGAAATGCCCTGCCCGCAGGAGGTCTTCTGCCTGGACATGTCCCTGCCCTAGTGCTGGGGGGGCACAAAGAGATGTGCTATTGCTATGGTAACCACAGCCCTCGAAGGGGTACTTAAGGAAGACCTGCATGGGCAACAGAAGGGGGAAGAAAGAGAGAGAGAAGAGGAGGGACAGAGAGGACGACCACCTGACTGCCTGACCGCACCATGCCGCGCTGCACCATGTGGAACAAGCAACCGAGACCTCCTCACCCGCCCCTTCACCGTCGCCTCGCCGCTGGACCCGTGGTGGTGACTATTCTTGCTGCCCTATCCCAACTCCTTGCTTCATTTCCATCTTTCTTTCCATTCTGTCCTATCGCTACCCTCATTATTATTTTTGGTAATAAATGGTGTTTCGGGAATGCGGCATTTGACCTCGTTTGTGTCTTAATCTCGCTCTTGGGATCACATCGAAACCTTTCCCCGACATCGGATCGGGATATTTGAATGATCCCGACATCGGATCGGGACAGGGCAAGAATTAGGCTTGTAGGTTGAGATAAAAACAATTTAATAATAGAAATAAAAGAAAACTTAAAAAACCCAAACAACAAGAACAACAACAACAAAAAAAACCCTAACTAAACAACTAATATTCAAATAGTAATGATAATGTTATCAGTAATAAGATATGCAAATGAGTGATAACCCAGTGCAAACTGATAAGCCTGGCCTGTTCCCGGATAACGATCCCAGAGGAGCAACAATCTCAAACCGAAACTGTGATCCTGGAAGAACCTGAGCCCAAGAGGAAACCCGTGCGAATCCACCCCACCTTTCTGGTCAGCCCCAGATAACATACTAAACATGACAGGACATGATCTGGAATATTTCATTGGCACATCCAAATGCCAGTTTTGGGTTTGGCTATTCACTGCTCTTCTCCCTCCCAGTCCTAATGCAACTGTGAACAGCAAACACGGTGGCCTTGAGCTCCAGCAGTAACTAATATCAATACTTTTATCAATTATGTTCTCAAAACAAGTCTGAACTGAAATCAAAACACAGCTCTTCTAACCTGAGAAGAAAACTAACTCTATGCTAGCAAAACCAGGACAAAACATTAACATGTCTGTGTTTTGCTGGAACTGCTCTGCTTTTCTGAGGTAGGAATGCTTACGTAGCCATGTACTGGAACGTTTTGTCCACGTATAGTGCATTTGGTACGCTTTGACCCTCACAGTTGTGTTGTGATGGGAATGGATAATCCTAAACATGATCTCTTTCCCACTCATTTTATTCTTCTGAAAGTATTTGGCTTCAGTGTGAGATCTCCTCTATCTCATTTCCATCAGATTACATCCTGTCACTTAAATCAAAAGTGACTTCTCTTTAGTGAGATTTTAATGACATTTTAATGGCCTGGTTTCAACAGAAGTTATTTGAAGAAAATATTATAAGCTGTGTTTTCCATGAGACTTGCAGACACATCCATATCTATTTTCTCACACAACAGTTACATCAACAGCTTAGCAGATAATTAGCAGTAACTTGTATTTTGTAGTATATTTTTCCACTAGGTGAATGTGGTGGCTGAAAATTAATATATTCTTGGTAAGGAATCTGATACATGGGTAGTTTTGTCCTATATTTTCTTTCCTTGATAAAGATTAATTTCCAACAGATGTTCTCTGCCTTCAGAGTGATACTGTATAATTTTAATCGTGTGGTAGATGCTGTGTGGGTGTTTTTGGGTATCGTCAACACAGGTGTTGTAGGGTGTGTTGCTCTCAATATCTATTGTCAGTGTTTTACTGTTGGTGGTATTTAGCTTGTCCATGCAGAGTGAAACAGCAGGTTTTGCAGAGTAGAAAGAGCTATTACCACTGCTGTTGCTGCCTCTGGCAGTTTTGTTAATCTGAACTGTGGATTCATTTGAGTTTTAGCACAAGTTTGTGAAAATGAATGTTTTCAGCTTTGCACAGTATGCTGCCTTTTTTTTTTTTTTTCCGTTTCTTGAAGTCCATAGTGTGTTTTTGGCTTAGTTTTGTCTGAATCAAAATGGATGCAAACTTCTTTGAGAAACAAAGGGAAAAGATTTTCAAAATTTATGTTTTGGTTCAGGAGGTGAACAAAAATCTAAACTTATTTTTTTGCTCTTGGTATATAAGTTGTCAAAATAGTAAGAAAAATATACTTTTTCTTTCCTTCTCTACAACATGTAATTTGAGATTTCTATACTTTTTTTACTAAGACCAGAAGATTTTCATCATAAAATTGATAGCTTCAGTAGAAGGGTACACTTTAAGAGTGGAAATTGACTTCCATAAAAGACCAGGGCTCTAAATTGATATTTTTGGTAATAATGTAAAAACTATGTCCTAAGGGTTATATTCTCCTCATGTTCCATTCTCTCTGTAAGTGCTCTTTGGGTTTGACTTGAATAGAGGATGAGGGATTGGATAATATTTTTTTCCTTCCTGTATGACTCTGACTTCTAAAAACCTCATGGGAGGAATTCAACCTGCTGACATATCTTTTGAAAAGTTGAAATGTTTTATATAGAAAATGTCAAAAATGAAACATTTGGACCTTTCAGAGTGAAACGCCCTATTTTGAAAGCGTTACTGTAAAATGTGTCAATATTGTCAAATTTCCTCTTTCCTTAAGGATAAGCTAACGTGCCAAATTTGACTTGCATATGTGATTAGTTTTTATTTAAGACAGAACGTCTCATTAATTTACTATTTTCTGATGTGTTCTTTGAGGTTTAAAGAAAACATCTTTCAGGTTTTTCTCCTTTTTTCCAATTATATAGCATTTATAATTTCATTTGCTCTCCCATATTTTCACAGTTAAGGAGTACTGGTGATTGTAGCCTATATTTGTGCATATATGATTTTAGCCTTTACCAATTGTGTTATGACTGAAATTAAATTAAAGCATTAACAAATAATGCTAAAAACTATCATGCTAGACAAAGCCTGAGGGGCCTACATTGTTTGAACTCTTGAAGCAATTTCTGTTTCTAAAATCTGTGCAACCATTTCACAGCACTCTTGACTGTTCATTTTAAAATCAAACTTTTACCAGAAGCAATTATTCATTAAACTGCCATTTCGATGTCAAAAATAAATGGCAGCTGATGTCATAAAACTTTTTCCAATGAAGCTATTTTGGGGGAGTTTGTGAAGTGATTAGTCAGTGTATTGATGGTGCTGCTGTTGAGGTAAGATGAGAAATCTAAGGTCTTCTATAACTTGCTATAATACAGTTTAGTCTCTGTCCTAAGTATTCCTATTATATGCAAGCGGATATAGTCTGCTATTTTCAATTTGCTTTGAACTGATCATTTAGATGTTTAAAATTTTTCTTTCCATGTAATTCAACTTAATGTGGTTTTTTTACTTCTTAAAAATAAATAATCTTGCTTTATCAATATTCTGTGATAATCTAACTGTAGCTTCCTGTTTAACACAAGAAATTAAATCTGTCAAATAAAACAGTCTGATGAATATGCTCTTTTATTATGGGAAGGATGGAGGTGGCCTCTAAATATCAATGAAATCAAAGGAAGAGAGAAAATTTCCTACTAGAAAAAGTCTATCTCTGGTCAGAGAAGGTATGTCTGTGTAAACAACTGGTGCAGCATGAAGAGAGGAGCATTGGAATACTGTAGGGGCAAGGCGAAAAGAGAACCTACTGTATGCTTGTTCAGGTGGACTCACTCTGTCCCAGTGACAGACAGGTGTCAAGTGTTAAATGAAGGGACAGTAAAGATTTCTTCCTTAGGAGGCTACATCAAGTCTAGCAGTGATAATTCTAATTGTAGAGAAACTTGAGAAGTCGGAGATCAATGCGTGAATGCTACTAATAAACTGAAATGCTATTGGTCTTGGAGAGGTCTGAGCATAGTGAAATTACAAACTGAAGTTACTATACATACTTCTTTGAGTAATAAAAGATCATTTATGGGTCCTTGCATTATAGTGTTTGTGCATTATTGTAGGGGAAGATAGATTTCTTTTTTCTTTTTTTTTTTTTTTCCCCTGTTAGTGATGTTAGCAATTGGTAAGTAGGTTAGTAGGTTAAAATAGAGAAGTAATTATTTTGCATCTGGCAAAATTGTTTTTCACTTGAATTCTGCTGCCCTCCATTCACCTGGATCACCTGCAAGGTTGCTGGTCACTATTGTCCTTTTCTGGAGGTAATGACAGGTTGAAGAAGCTTCCCTAAATGTCTCTTCTGTAATAGTTGCCTGTTACATTTTGAGCTCTTTCTGCCTTGCTTATCTCTTTCAGTTTATGACTCAGGCCTATTTGAATGAACGTGAAGTTCTCTGGCTCAGTCCTAGACTGAGAAGTTGCAGCTTCCAGGAAATCAGTGAGAGCTGATGAATTCCCACTGCAGTACACCAGTCCTTTCCCTGTCACTTGGGGCACATACTGCAAGGTGGCAAGAATTTTTGTCTGCTTTGAGCACTGAACTTGATGGATTTATGTTTCCATTCATGCTGAAGACAATCTCCGTTCTGTAACGTGGGTGTCTGCCACCTGGCATCCTGTACAGCTAGTTCACCAATTGCATAGCTTGGGAGAGCTATAAAATGACTGCTCCTTTCTCCATGCAGCTAGATTTCCTCTCAAAGGAAACCACTTTATAGAAGATGTGCACTTGTGCTATGTCCTCCACACTTCTAGTAAGTACAAAGTGGGCACTCAGGAATGAGGATGATGAGTGCATCAGTGCTGTAGAATAGGCACAGCCACTATTAGTATTAGATAAACATCTGCCTGCCTCCTTGCCTAACTATTTCTCCACTATCAAATAATTCTTTTTCTTCTGTAATGTGAATAATCTCTATTGGATGCTTCACCTGTAGGAGAGGAGAAAGATTAACAGAGTCATGATTATGATGCTTATTTCTGCTGTCCTGTTTTGTACAGCAGAATCAGTTCATTTTGCCAAATTTTAGAAATTTTTATAGAGTCTATAACTGACTGCAGAATTATCAACCTAATGCAAAGCCAGTGGGAGAGATGTGACTTTCACAACTCTGAAGACTTGAATTGTGTCTTCAGAACACTGACTTGGCATAGGGCAGAAAGCAAGATGTTTTCATGTTGCTTATATACAGTTCCACAGTGGTCAATGTGTGCAAACTTCATTTCTGCAAGGTCAAGAGACCATCATCATGCAGGCTACCTTCCTTGTGGGGAAAGATTTGTTTCTCTTACAGGATAATTTAAGATTTTTTTCCACCTTTTTTACAGTGACACTCCTTATTTTTAACATCAAACCTCTCTGCTGATGTAAATATCTTTTCCAGTTAAAAAGAACTCTGACCTCTAGGATGAGTTAAGCAAACAAGCAGACATCTAGTAAATGTTAAGGCTTTTATATGAAATCATCGTGGATGATGATCATTTTTAATTTTAAACTTTTTAGTTATTATTTTTCCTCTCATAGGAAGGTCAGTAACACTTCCGTATCAAGTGCCATAGTGGTCAGAAAGGTAATGCCATTTAGAATGGGAATTACTTACTCTTTGACAGACATCCTAGTTGATGTCAAGAAAGTATAAGAATTACCCTCCTTGTGGTGGTCTGTGAGTCTTGTACTCCATCTCCAATGGTGGCAATGGGAGATGTGGGTTAGGGAGAGCTTGTGTGCTTGTACATGTTCTCTGGCCCTTTGTCATTGCACTTTTCCAGCATCCACAGCTGGTATTAGACACATTAAGGTGTGCATCCTTGCCCAGTCTTAGCACCCACTGTGCATAGTACCTGAATTTTTCTAACCTGTCTTTAAACTTGCTAGTTGTCTACCTTCACAGCCTCCTGTGGCAGCAAGGTCTACCAGTTCTGTGCTTGCTTTCCAAAGAAACACTTTTATCTGTTCTTTGGGCTATCTCCCACTGGTGTCATGAGGTGGCCACCGTGTTCTTGTATTGCAGGACTTGCTGAATGGCAATGGTGGTTTATCTGTTGCTTTTGTGACTTTGTAAACTGTGATCTGACCGTCCTACCCTCCTTTAGGCTTCTCCTATCCAGACTTAGGGGCTCTGGTGCGTAGGTGGGGTTTTTGGTTGTTGTTGGTTTTGTTTTGGTCTTGTTTGGGTTTTTTTTAGTTCTCAAGCTCTTGTGTGTGCATCCGTGTATCCCACTCGCCTACCTGTGCTCTATTTGGGAACATAGCATGTATAGGTGCAGTCCAGCCCTATGGTGCTGAATAGGCTTGAGATAATGGGGCTGCTGGTACTGTGTTTCAAGTATGATTTCTATGGTGTTACTAAAGTCTGCCACCTCTCAGATCAGTAAAACAATAGTGTTGTTTTCAAACTCTGTGGAAATTTCCATATGAAAATCTGGAAATGTTTATATAAATATTAATGAGTTCTACTTTAAAGGAGCTTTATGAGGGTTGCAATAAGAAAGAGAAGCATAATATGTTTCTAAATGGAAAGTCCCAAAATATACTGTGCATTAAGTGATGTTCTTCACTGCCTAATTCTTTTTACATAAACTATTAAATCTGATTTTATTACATTACAGGTTAGAATTGCTTCAATCAAGACATTGCTTTGGGATTTCAGGTTTTTTTTAACTATGATCTTTTGATTATACCCATTAAATCTGCAGAGTAAAAGTGATTAAAATGTTATGTTCTGCATATGTCCCTCAAGTATACAGACTTTTTACAGCTTGTTAGAGTAGAAAAGTGATGACATTATTATGAGGTAGTCTGTCTATAACCTATTTAATATAAAATTATACTGAACGAATGAATCTTAAAAGTCAGGGAGTACATAGATTCTTGTATTTTAAGTATTTTTAGGATTTCTTAGAAAGCCATATTGTTTCCATTATGAATAGAATGTTACCCATATTGTGGTTATTAAGGCACAAATTTCCAGCTGATCATCCAAATTTCTTCTCGAAGCTTGATTGAATGCTTGCCTAAAATTCATATTTTGTGCATATTTAAATGTAATCCTTGAATTTAATTGAAGTTACTCTAAGAATATTTTTACCCTAAAATAACAATTCTGAATTTAGAATATCTACCCTAGAATTATTCTTCTTACCCATCTTCTTATCATGATAGTATAAAAGAGATTATGTAAAAAAGGAATATACTGTTACTACGAACTAACCTCTGATTTTAAATTTTGGGAGAATAGGTTTCTCTAACTCCAGGGATGTTCACAATTTATGATAGGGGAATATATTGTATTTTTTTTTCTTTGCAGGCCAGAGCCAGCAGGAATGTGTCCCTCCCAATGGAGGTTCACAAAAGTACCACTGTAGTACTGCAATTCTAAACAAACATGATAACATTTTCTGCTGCTGCTGAAAGACACTACCTGTTTTATTCAAAGGCTTAGTAGTAATATCACAGTACATCTCAATGGTGAGATACTTTTTCTTGTGTATTGTTTTGGAAGCCTTCAAGCGGCATCCTCCCTTCCAAGTATGGACTTAAATTTCTGGTGACTGGCTCATTTGAAGTTGGCTCCATGGGCATGTGCAATGGTGCATGCATCTGCAGTATGAAACTGTGAAGCAGAGAAAGCAAAGGTTATTTCAAAAAGAAATATCTATTTTTTTAAAATGCATCTTTGGTTTCATGACATTATGTTGCCCACAGATGCTGCAGATTTCTCTAGTTCACCTTGTTAGTTGATGACTGCTTACACACTGCAGTTTAATTCATAGACCTTCTTTGAATATTGCTTTTTTCTTGGTAGCTTCTTTACCCACTTCAGGAAGAGACTTTGTGATTTCAGATTCTGTACTGCACTAAATAGAAATCACTTGCCTGAACTCTGGTTTATGAAAAAATACTTGTTTGTGACAGACAATGCTCGAAGAAGAACTTGCTGCTTAAATATAGGTAATGAGGAGTTGACCCTCACCATTTTTCAGGTGAAACCATTTGGGCTTGGGGAGAGGAGGGATGGAGAAGGTCGGAAAGAAATCAGCTCAGTTTTAAGATATGTACTGCTTCTAAATTTCCCTACTGGCTCAGTGCATTTGTTGGCTTGTCACATCACATTTTCTGAGCTTCTTTGTATTATGTCGCATAGTATGACAAAGATAACCCTTGTGACCAATAACACAAGCCAGTGTGTCAGTGGGAAAATAGGAAACTGACAGGTTTCTGAACCATCCCATAAAACTACTCAATAGAATTCTGTAAAAAGTAACTTTTTAGAGATGTAGACCTAAGTGTGGGGATATTTTTTTTTTTTTCTGAAAGCCTTGTTTTCAAACAAACTTCAGAGTACTAATTAAAAAAAATAAGAAAAAAGATGAAAATAACTGATATAGTAGGGGCTCTGGCTGATGTGTGGGAAAAGCTTAGATTGGGATGGTGGCTAGGGGATCCAGCCCCAGCTTTCTGTTCCACCCCAACCACAAGGATGTCCAACTCCTCATCCCTCCCTCCTGACCTGCAGTTTTACAGTCTTAAAGCACAGCACTGGAAATTACCCTGACTCATGAATAGTTCATGAGCAGCTTATGTGTGAGGAGAGCCAGGTAGCATTTTGCCAGCTATACTAAGGTAAGTAGCTGTTACTTGCCCTCGTACAGAGGTGAACTGAATTGGTAGATTCTCCCTCCCATCCCTAACCTACTCTCTGTCTTTCAACTAAGTAGTAAAGAAATGTTTAGGCTCTCTTTTTCTGTTGTAAGATTCTGACTTTGCTTGTGTATTTGTACTAATTTTTTGTATTCATTCATGGTTTACAGTGTCTATCTCAAAGACCCACCTTTTTCTTCCTTAGTTTTCTATTTAGCAAGTGGGTCTATAATGAGGGGGGAAGTGATTTTGACAAATTATCTTTGGTTCTTGGGCAGAAAAACCCTGCAGCTGTTATAAAAATAAAATGTTATTAAAGGTGAACTTTCAAAATTTGAAAAACCTTTGCTGTATACTGTACCTGGTTTCTGTTTTTCTGCTCAGTCTATTAAAATCTAGCTGCAGCATTCTCACTGAAATTACTTTGACAGTTGCAAATTTAGAAGCTTTGGGGGAACCTTTGGCCTGAAGTAAAAAAGAGGACTTATGGGTAACTGGAATTGGTAGCTATTTATATATATAGTGGGCTCTGCTTAATGTTGTCAGTGGCTGTTTCCAAATAACAATAGGAAAAAAATCAACTTCAGTATAGTTGGTGCTAAAGTTAAGTTGTTATGTACAAATGTAGGACCTAGAACAACTGATATACCATTGCTCTCATTGGTTTCTTACAGTTTTAAACTTTAAAGGAAGTTGAGTGATTGATAGAGCCCTCAGGCTGTTTAAAAAATATGATCATGTTTCTGCTGCAATTACTTCTGCTGGTTTGTGTGCTCCATGTTCCTGGATAGCTAAGGCTGTAGCATTACTTAAGAGACCTATGGCTGGCATATCCCCATTTATTTTCCATAATTGTTTAAAATAAATGAAGATCTCATAGTAGCTCCATCTGTCAGGACTGAGACTTACGTTCCCTAAAATAAAAACCTTACAACAGTTTGGGATGCTGCTTCAACTCTGAATGCTACCCTAGTCTTCTCCTAGAACTTATGATCCCCACGGTAGTCAGCACTTCTGTCAATCCCGTTACAAAGTAATAATCTCTGGCAGAAGGGTGTAATGGGCGATCAGAAAGGGTATCTTAAACTCTTGCAATTATAAATATATATATATATATATATATATATACACACACACACACACCAGCGTCACTGTGGAGTTTAGTTTACCGGGTTTGTATGGATAAGCAAAAGTCTAATTGCTGTTGTACTCTGTTGTTGTATTGAGGTCTGAGAGGATGAGTAGTGATAGGATGTTTGTTTTTGTACAACTTATGTATGTGATCTGTAATGTCTGCATCCTTCTTCTGCACCGGGAGGAGGCAGGTGAGAGGGAGAGGGAAGTTGTGCAAGGTTCTTCCTGGAACTCGGTAAGAAAGACCTGGCAACAAATGGAGTAATAAAATAGTTGTTTTAATAAGATAGAATAAAATGAGGAACACAGATAGCAAGTAAATCTTAGGTCTGTTCAGATGCTGGGAGCCATGGTTTCTTGCAGCATCAGACAGATCCTGGGTAGACTTTCCCACAGCATGCTGTGCAGATCGTGTTCATGGAGAGGTTCCTCCTCCCTCACTTACCCTTCTGCCTTTGATTTTGTGTAACAACTAGAGTCATGCATCTTCTCCCGAGAGGCTGGATGTTATCTCTTCATAATACCCACCAGTGTGCAGCACGGGGTGGCACAGGGCAGTCCAGCAGACTCCCTTGTTACTCCCGTGTATGAGCAGCTGCCCGTACGAAAAAGCAGGTTTCTTAAGCTAGTTTCTCAGCAGCTTCACATGCTAATGTATGGACTTCTCCTAAGGTACAAGGATGAGTAGAGCAGACATGGCCTATTCAAGACTTTCAAGTCTTTTGCAGGATTCTCGGTACAATCCTTTAGTGGATGTTGGCTACAGGTTTTCAAAACAATGTTTTTAATTAGGGCTATGTTGAAGTTGCATGGGCAGGAGAGGCTGGAGTCTTTCATGAGTGGTCACTTCTGAACTTGAAAAGCCAGTTATGTGTTTTGCTGTGTCTACTGTAGTGAATCTTGGTGACATGCAAAAAAAAATCTCTGATGGAAACAGCTCAGGGATTATTCTTTGATCAGGTAACTGTAAGCATTATGAGTCAGAGATGTAGTTCTCTGTTCCCAGATATATGTTCTGTGAGGATAGAATCAATTACATTTACTCATGCTGATTCTGAAAGAGGAAAATAATTTGTTGGATAACTCTTGCTGTTGCCATCAATATGTAAATGTTCCTAAGAATTTGTAAAATAAGCTTCTGTTTTACACTAGCAGGAAACTTTCCTGCACTTACAGGAGATTCTATAGGAGGTCCTATAGAGTTTGTTCCTGACTTCTCATCTTTACAAAGATATTGCAATTTGTAATCCAAACCAAATCAAATTCTGTGCCTGTACAGAGGGGAAATTCAATAAGGTGTGTGTGCAACATAGACAATAAAAGAGTTCAATACATTTTGGGGGCAGAAGGATCATTTAGTGTAATCGCTTGCAGATCACAGGTTGTTAAACTTTGATTATCACTGTTTCGAGCCCAGCAGCTTGACTAAAAGACATTTATCAGAATAGGATCCACTATTAACTTCCTTACTTCTGTTAGCAATCCCATATACATTTTCTGTAAGAGGAAGAAATAGTACCTGAAATCACAGTTTCCCTGCATTCCTATGGTTTGGTGTGTCATTTATGAAAAATGGCTTTAGCAGTGTATCAGCCTCCCTCCAAGACAGCTTAACCTTGTTTTTGGCTTGTTAATATTTATAAATTAGTCTGTGTAAAAAGATTGGTTACAATTGATTATGTGTGGCCCTTGCATTGGTCAAGATAATTTTTTTTTTGTTACCTGATGTTTAAAAGCACCATAAGCCTTACTATACATCTGCAGCTGTTGCAGCAAAGCATGAAAATAACACCTTTCTTCCTGGTGTTCAGTGGGGACGTTTTAGGAGTTGCTTCTGTTAGACAAACTGCTTCTTGATCTCTTGTGTTTCCATTTTGCAGTCCAACTGTGTGCAGTTCTGTGGACTTTACCTCCAGTTGAATTTTTCATTCTTCCAAGCCATTATCAAAGTCTGTGGTAGCACCTGGCATTTGAAATTTATGACAGTTCTGTACTCATTTTCAGCACTGGTGTTATATTCCCTCACTGTTAACCATTCTGTTGTGCAATCATAAACACTCTTCCATGAAAATACTAGCTAGCCAGGAGTTTTCAGAGCTCAGTGCTGTGCTGTATCAGTGTATGAGTAGGATAGTTATGCAGCACTGTATAGTATTACATAATTGTATCAAGTGTGGTATGTCCATGCAGTTATATGATGTGCTATTGTAACTCACACTTTCCTCATCTGATTTTTCATTATTTCTCTGAGGTTTTGTAGGATCTGCGATACAGTTAATTCCTCCCGAAAGTGAGATTTTGCATATTAATGTCTATTTGTTTTTAATACTCATTACCTTTCCTGCTTCATGACTGTTTTCATGTTTGTAGTTCTTGCATGTATAGCCTTACCACAGCTACGCACAGAAGTAACATGACATACTGAACACTGTGTTGAATTCACTGCTGGCTGGTTTGTTTTTTCGTTTGTTTGTTTTTTTCCTTCTGGAGAAGGGCAGTTTCTCTGGTGGTGCTGTGACAGAAAAGCCTTAACAAATAGCTCCTTCTCATAAATGAGACCGTTTAGAGCAGGGGTCCTCAAACTTTTTAAACAGGGGGCCGGTTCACTGTCCCTCAGAAACTTTTTGGGCCGGACTATAGTTTGGAAAAAAATGAACCAATTCCTATGCACACTGCACAGATTTTATTTGTAGTAGTGCATAAAACCCAGGAAAAAGAATGCAACATTTAAAATGAAGAACAATTGTAATCAACAAAAATAATATTTCAATGTGAACTTTGGGCCTGCTTTTGGCTAATGAGATGGTCAATGTCAGGTTCCATATTTGTCACTGCTAGTCGTAGCAAGTGATGCAAGTGTTCATCAGTCAGTCTGGGTCTGATTGGAGATTTCAGATGTTTCATTCAGGAAAAAGTCTGCTGTCAGACATAGGTGCTGCCAAAGATGGTTGCAATTTTGAGTGCATGGTTCCTGAGATTATGATATGTCTCTGAGGGGAGAGATGCATAGAAATTAGTAAGGTTGCTTGATTTGAATGCATCTTTCAGCGAGTCACAAGTCTGTAGTTTGGCCAATTCCATTTGGTAAATCGGATCAACAGTTTCAGTGTCAACAGAAAATGGGTTCCAGAAAAGCTGTATGTCCTGTTAATGGAGACAAAGTTCTTTAAATCTAATTTGAAACTCCTCTTGCAACATTTCTAGTACATCCATACATCTTTTGTTTGGGAATGCAACTGCTGGTTTTTCTGCAGACAGGTTTTGAGTTGTGGGGAGATGGCAGAAGTTTTCCTCCTTTACTTGGTTAATGAGCAGGTCTAATTTGACTTGAAATGCTTTCACATGTGAATACATATCACAGATGAGCTTCGCCTTTCCTTGAAGTTGGACACTGAAATTGTTGAGTAGCTCTGTTACATCTGTCAGAAACACAAGGTGCCATTTCCATTCCACATCTTTGAGCTCTGGTACTTCTTTGTTTTTAGAAAGCATAAAATCATAAACCTGTGGAAGTTAGTCATAAAATCATTTCAAAACTCTCCCTCGGCTCAGCCAACGGACTTCTGTGTGGTACAGAATATCTTCATAGGCAACATTTACCTCAGACAGAAATTCCTGAAACTGTCTGTGGTTTTGTGCATGAGCTCTAATGAAGTTAACACAAGAAACCACAACTTTCATGACAGAGTCCAGCTTCAGTGATTTACAACACAGTGCCTGTTGGTGGATGATGCAGTGCATGGCTATTGGATGTGAGTGGTTGCGTTTGTCCGTCTCTTTGTTAATGTGTGCAACCACTCCTTTCATGGACCCCACCATGCTAGGAGCACCATCAGTTGTCACACTGAATAGTTTACCCCAGTCCAGCTCCAAATCATTCATAGTTTGGCATAGTTTTAACTAAAGTCTTAATCCAGTTTTGGGGTGTTTGAGACAAGGATGAATTAGTTGGAAAGCATCTCAGTAAAGGAAGCATATACATTTTAACTATTCAAAGTACTTTTATCAGTTCCTAGCATCTCTGTAACAATCAGGAAATGCAAGTGTGAAAATTTATTGTTTACGTACTTGGTATGTTGGTTATTTACTCTGTGGTACTTACTCCTCATCTTTAAAATGCCCCAAATGAAGCGCTGTTAACATCTCGCATATATGTGGTGTTTGAAATAGGAGTGTTCTTCAAATAAGAATGTGCTGTTAATTATGAATTTTATTTAGGAAGTATCTTCCTGTAATTTCTTGCTCCCCCCTACTTCCCCTCCTTTGTTTTAACGAAACCCTGGTTGATATTTTTTTTTTCAGGGATACTTCTACTGGCTTTCACTTCTTTAAGGTTATTAAACCCACAGGGTCTGACTGATTTAGCAGTTTATTCCCCATTTGGCTTGGTCTTTCTGCCTTCTGCTTATAATTCTTATCTTTCTGACAGATACATGTGCCTTACTTGCACTTGGCCAATTTGTGCTTTATTTCCCTTTTCACTTTGACAGTTGTATTCATGTTTTGAGCATGCTAGTTCATTCTTTTTTTAATGATCATGAATAATTGAACATACCCTTTGAGTTTATTTTCTGCCTTCCCATAACAAAATGTGTGAGGAAAAATATCTTGCTGACTTTATTTTGTTTTAACAGTTGTGTTTAAAGTCAAAATTGAATTGAAGAGCTTTTTGTACGTGTTCTTCCCTGTTTGTTCACTTATATATTTGTTTGCCAATGTGCAAAAAAGTCTGACTCTTAAATATTGCATGACAGTTGAAGCTGCATATATCTGATCCCACTAGCTTTTATATGGCTATGATATTAAATGTAATGAAAATTTTGCACATAGGAAATTCAGTACAGATCGTTTTCCATAATTTTTGATTTTTCACAAACTTTTTATTATTAGTTATTTCAAAATTTCTGGTAACCGTCACCAATATCAGAATAAATACACTGATTATGTTTGTTCTTACCAAGTTCAATTCCTTTAATTGCAACAGGAAATTATTTACTTCCCATGTTTGCAGATACACTCTGTTGCGGAGTTGTCAGGAGAAATAACAGGAGTGTCACTGTCAGCTGAGCATTGATTTGATACAGCTTGGTGAAGTTGGTCACCAGAGGTGGCTGGAAAAAATGGCACTGTTGTGACCTGTTTGAAGATTTTGAAACTTTCCTGTCTATAGTGAAAAAAAAAAAATGTGTAGTTTCATGAAATGGGATTATGCAGAGTACTAGAATCTGAACTGTGTTTTTTGTGGTGGGTGGGTTTGTTTTGTCCCCCCTTCTCTCACATCTTCAAACTGCAGATATCAAGGATGATAAAAGAGCAGGAGAACTATCTGGTATAAAGCTTAAAGATGGTCTCAGTCTTGTAGAATTAAAAAAACCCCAAACACTAGGAAAAATAGAAAAAGGTGTGATT
This sequence comes from Caprimulgus europaeus, assembly GCA_907165065.1. The sequence goes on from OU015525.1 coordinate 70,985,960, forward strand.
ATATGAAGACAATAAAAATATGTGCTTGAGGATTTATATCTTGGAGTTATGAAGTGACATCAAAGTTTCAAGCTGTTTACCTTTTCTTTTCGTGCTCTCGGATCTTTGTTACATTGCAGTTTACTTTCCCCTGGCGTTGCCTTTGTACAGCTTGAGCATCTGAGATGTGTCCCAGGCCATGAAGAAGTCCAGTTAGGAATCTGGCATTAAATAAAGGCCTTGGCCACCCACCCCCTGAGGGATGTGGCAGGATGTTAAAGTTAAAATATCCTTGTTGGATTTCAAGTACAGAACTTCTTCAGAAAGTTGCTAAACTTTTGGAGTGGAAGAGTTTCTTACACTTATCTATTTAAAAAAAACAAACATCCAATAAAAAAACCACCAAAACAAAAAGAAAAAGGAAAAGGAAAATACCCTGCAAAATCAACCAATTGGATACTTTGGCTGCTCTTCATTGCATTGTTCTGGTGGTTTCTTTATTGTGTCCTTCATTAACTAAAAATGATCCTTTGTAGCTTATCATTCAAGTGAACTCTTGAAAGAAATTTTGTGTGAGACAGGAGTGTAGTTGTTTGTACTCTTTTTTTGTAATGAAAGGAGTTTTAATCCTCCTCTTCCCTGTCTTGGAAATCTGCAAAACAAGCCTTTTTGTATTTGAACCAGAAAACAGGAGGAGAGAAGTGCTGTGTAAAAGTGCATGAGGGTGACATATTGTAATGTATCATAAAGCTGTTGGTGAGGAAGTGAAATTTCAAGATGATTTTGTGATAATGGTGATATTTTGTTAAAGCAACTTTCTTATGAAGTTATCTTTGCTAAGTGGTTACAAAAATGTGTTGCTGGAAAGTCTAGTGACTGGTGAAATTTAAAACAAAAAATAAGCAAATGGGGAATTAAAAAACCAACCTTTCACTTTGCCTAGAGCTCTGTTTTGGGGGTTTTTTTTGGTGTTTTTTTTTTTTTTTTTTTTTTGTAATGGTAGCTCTTTTGGTACTGCAGTGCAAACTCTTCTGATTATTTGATATAGTCAGTACTTACCAAGTATACTTAAGTATCAGCCAGTTAAACTGAATGATTTAGAGTCAACAACTACTGGTTGTTCACTGTTTCCGTATCTCTCAAATGACTGAAAATTAGGTCAAGAGAAACTGAGCAAGGAAGGAAGGAAGGAACAGAAAATCTCTGGTCGCTGGGGTTTAATCTGACACAGGAAATGGTTACAACCAAACCAGACTGGTAGGTCTTGTGTAGTCTTCAGTGTTAGGCAGTAAGCACATGGATTTTGTCAGTGTCATTGGTATTGTGGTGTCATAATGTTATTTACTTAAACAACTACTTTATTTTGTAAATGTAGAGATAAGTTTTCAGGAGACACAGAATTGGAGAAACATAAAGCTGACAGAACATGCCTGGGAAGAGGAGTTTTTTAAAAGAGCATTTTGGGATGAAAGGCAACAATTAAAAATGGGGAATCTGAGGAAACCTTTAAGTCAACCAGTGATGGAAATTAATAGTTTCTAGTCTTTTACTGTGGTGAGTTTTGCTTGGTGTTGGACATCCATAGTCTTTCTCAGTTTCTCTGATAATCCATTGTGATATTCTGACATCTTGTACTTGGTCTTTGACCTTTTAGATGTTTCAGCAGTTTGATGTTTTGTACCAGGAGGTGCTGGTCTATTATGATCCTGATAACAAAGGCACTAAAGTAAGGTATCATTTTAAAAGCTATTTATTAGAACTATCACTGTAAGAATAGAATAGCATGGATAATCTTACACCCCTTTAGATGCTGGGAATCCCAAGCAGTGTGTAGCATTGAACAGGACTGCAAGCACACCATGCAGACCCTGTCCACAGCAGGGGTTCTCTGCTTTTGGTCATTCAAGCTGTTATAAAGTTGTCTTGCAAGAGAACAGCTCCATTTATCGTGCCTACAGAAACAATGTCCTCATAGAACTTCTTGCTGTGCTGTTAAATAAAGGCAAGGCCATGCAGGTGGTGTAACCGCAGGTAGGGAGTGAGAGCTGCCTGCAGCCTCCTGTGTTACCATGAGCCAGTTGAGGTGGCCCTGCAACCAAGGTCTTGCAGCACAGGCCTGAGGGCCAGGCTGTCTGTGCAGCAGAGCAGGATCAGGGTCACTACATGTGCATCACAACTTTATTGCTATGAGCCATCCTATTGATTTTTATGGACTTGGCTATCCATAAGGTTGTGGCCTAGATAGGCCCTTTCTAAGAAAGCAAGGTTCAGGGCAGTAGACTATCCACATAGATCCACATAGACCTCATTGGCCACATCTGTGGACCACACCAGTTGTAGGACCACATCAGTGCTCCATGATCCTTTTAAAAAAGATGCTGTCTTTCATTAACAGTCTAAAACAGGACTAACGAACAAACCAAACAGCTGAACTGAGATGAGAAATGTTCCTTTGAAGCTGGACTGCAGGGTGGGGGAGCAAGGGGGTAGGCGGGGAAGGCACGTGGTAGCTAAACATAGTCCTTTGAGATGAAAACTGTGTTTTAGAACCCAAAACTAGCTGTAAAATTACTGACAGGCTGAGAACGTGATTGGGATTTCACATGGTGTTTGTTAAGGGAACTTAAGCTGCATGAGAAACAACACCCACAGAGCAATTGTATGCAGGATGAATAAATTTTATAACATATTATGCAGCCAGGGCATTTTTGCGTATTTATTTTCACTTACATTTCCTTTGAAATATGCTTTTTAGTAGTGTGTAAGCAGCTTTTGTTGTATAAATACAATTTATTGTAAAATGTCTGTTAAGCAACTTAATACAAAAGTCTCAACTATTGTTACTCATTGGGTATGTTCAGTAAGGCTCTTACAAGGAATTGAGCATGGTTGAATTTTTCTACTGACATTTTCAATAAATACTTATCTTTTGTTTCCTTGTCAGTGAGACAGTCGCTGTGGGATGTTGCTGTTTTATTTGTTCTATGTAAAAAAAAAATAAGGAATAAATTATGCTAACTTCCTTGTGCACAAGAGAAGAAGGGTTGAAGTGATGCAAAACGTATTTGAAACTGCTGGCTCAGGGTGTTTACTGTGGTTCGTGGAAATGGATTGTGCTGTGGAGTATCGTTGGTTTTCACTGTGTGCATAAACACGCGATATTCACATTGCCTGGATTTTAAACTCCCACCACAGGTTCCTGTGTCAGACACAGGGTCTGGGCCCTTTGCAGTCAGTGAAGACAGCCTTCTCCAAATGCAACTTGAACAAAAATCAGCTCCTCCACCCAACTAACAACAGACTTGTGAAAGAGTAGTCCCTAACTATGGTAGGGTGATGTGGTTTTCTACAGTGGTAATTTTATAGTGGCCTAGTTAAGAATTGAAAAATATTTTTATAATTCACAGTAGAAAAAGAAGAGAAGCTTGTGTTTTTACATAATACAACCTAGAGAAGTGCAATATTGTTTTGGTAATGGTTGCATTATTTGAAATGTCGAACAAGTTATTTATGCTGAGTTTTTTTAATATATTCTGTACTTCAAATAGTTGTGTGCAAGGAAAAATAAAAACAAAGTTTCCTCTGGGAAATGCTGTTATTATAAAAGGTCTAGTTTAGAAGCTGCTCTCGGACATCCCCCTTAGGCAATATCAGCTGTGTTTATTGATATCTGCAGCAGGTATGGCTAGATCAGAACTGAGGCAGGTTATTTTAAAATATTTCAGATCCTGGTGAGCAAACAGGTTTTATTGCCCATTTTCTCACCAGTATCAGCGTTATTTTAGTGCTGGAGATGACTTTGTTTATTTTTGTGCAAAATCTATTCTTTTTGCCTTCTACATGTCTAAATATATTATTTGGACAAGCCAAACAACAATAAGAAAAAAGATTTAAAACAATTTCTCTTGGTTCTGACAAAATAAAAGTTCTGTATTTGAGCTATGGAAAGCTGAGGGTCTTATCCTATTGATTTAACTTGAACCCTTATTGTACGGTGCAGAATCAACACACTCTGTGCCCAGAGGCTTGTTCTCAACACTTACTTGAATGGGAAGCAGATTATATAAATGGAAGGGCAGCACATGTCTGTGGTAAAGCCTGTCTTGTCTTCTAACCACAGCTATTTGTAAGGAAGAGTAGGTCTTGTTGGCAAAAGAGGAGACTGCTGATATAACATGGCTTTTGGTGAATGGAGTGTTTGCTACTGTTTTGGATCAGACAAGTGAAAGATTAATTAAAGACATTTTCTAGGCACATTGGCTTAATCTGAACTTCTGGGTGATGTGTTTTGTAGCTAGAAAAGGTGCTAAAAATGCTTAAAGACAAATAAAGGGCAAGCCTTTTTATCTGCATCTGCAGCTTTAGTTCTAGGGCTGTGTCTCGGAGCCTGAATAAAGCTGGCTGTCTCGGAGGTAGGCCTGTACAGAGAGTACCTGGCAAGCGGTGTCTAAGCACATGGAAAAAACTGCTAGGAAGCTTGTTGCTGTGCTTGATGACCATTGTGTTTGCTATCAGTCCTTCAAAAACTTTTATTTGTTGAAGTTAAATGCTCTGGATACTGCTCTATTTGGTGATACTGCTTCACATTCTTCTGTCCGAGTAGTCTGGACTCTGGTCTTAAGTATCCAAACTGGTGTCAGGCATGAAAGGGACTGATTTTTGTAATGTTTACTCTTACCTTACCCCTGAGCAGGGGTGGTGTGTGTAGGTGTGTGTGTGTCTCTATGTGTGTGTGTGGACGTGTGTAGAAGACACATCTGTGCTCTGAATGTACCATTTCAGCGGCACAGTTCTAGTCTGATTGCCACAGGATAACTGAAGGTTTGTGAGGACCTGTGCTACTAAGACAGATGGAGTTTGGATATGAGTATATAAATGTGTATTGTGTGAGCCACGTGGACATACTGTGAAAGTGTCATAGGACAGATGATAAAGTACAGAACTGCAGTCCTGCACTGGGGAAGCAGGACATCCAGAAGGGATGGGATAGAGAAGGGGATATGAGAAGTGGTTGTGAAACGCAGCAAGAGTAAGACAGGTTCGGAAACGCAAAGGAAGAGGAAAAGAAGTAACTCAGAAGACAAATGGTGCAGAATTCCCAAGAAAATCCTTTTTATGCTGAAGGGATTTTGCTAACTTTGGCGAAGTACAGCAGTATATTCCGAGGGCTTGTGTTAACCTGCAGCCCGTTAGCTAAATATACTGCACAAGGCCTAGAAAGCACTCTGGCTTGAGAAAAAAACAAGCACGCTGCTTGCCTTTCCTTCCACCTGATGTTATGCTGTCTGCTAGTGTATTGCCAAATGATTTTTTTTACCTCTTTATTCTTGAGTACAAGCTCTTGTATTTGTACATAAGCAGATCATATAAAAAGAGCTGTAAGTACAGATTTTGCTGTGTAAGAAGTAAATCCCAAGTATGTGGCCAGGCAAGAAAGAGTTTTTCTAGAGCAGTGCTTGATTTTATTGCAAATACTGGACAAGGGTGAGAAAAGAAAGAGAAAATGGAAAGACAGGCATGGACGGTTGAGTTAGCCTTATTATTTTAAGAAAGGGTTTTGCTCATGTTCTCATGTTAGGCTTTGCCTATGGCTGTGTAAGCACAAAAGTTTCCAGTCAAAAATGTGGATTTCAAGCTGGTTGCAATGCTTTAAATCAATTAACTTAGATTCAAATTAAATTGAAAATTTTGCCATTTTACCTTCAAAGGAAATCCTTTCTCAGCAAGTGTCTTCAGGTTCTCCAGTAGGTATCCGAGCCATCTTCTGCCAACCATCTTCCTATTTACCCACTTAAATGAGGGGTGGGGGGTGAGGGGATGGCAACGATGGAGGGGCACATGGGAAATAATCAGTGTTCTGCAGGGAGCTTTGTTTGCTGTGTATTTTCCCCACCTATTTATCTATGTAAGATAAAGGCAGGTAGGGCTTGATTCCGAAAGGATACAAAATGCTGCTTTGCCACTTTACTTGGAGGATACTTAGATGTTCCTGCTTTTATAATGAAAGGGAACCACTCATGATCCTACCTAGAGATGGCTTATCACCATTGTGCTGAGCCCATACACTTTAGACAGTTTAGAGGGTAAGCCCTCATTTGGCCCTCTCTTGCTTTGTTCTCTGCCCAGTTCAGTGTTTTATTATTGGATTAAATGCATATCTTTATTGTCCTGTGTTAAGTGTTGAGATAAATGTTATGTTTGGAAGAAAATGCAAAGAAAACGAGACCTCAAGCCTTGTACGAGTGAAATGCATCCAGACTTGTATATGATGATCTTGGAAAAAATTGTTTAGGGAGGAACAAGTGCTGGTTGACCTGTCGGAAATGGTCTTTTGTGCTTTGTTTTTTCTCTCTTTGTTACTAACCCAGAACTGACTCGGGCTGATGATATACACATTGTTCTTTGCTGTGTGATTTGACGACTACTTCCAGTGCTAGGTCAGGTCAGCTGTGATTTTGTATAGCCATGGCAAGTCTTGAAAAGCTCCAAGGATGCAGATTCCCCAACCTGTGTGATAGACCTAAGTATGTGTACACATATCTCTGAAGGAAGCAGCAGAGAACAAATCACTCTGAACAGTAGGGCTGAAGCAATTGAATAGACCTGAGGTTTATTGCTGCTACAGTCAGTGGTGCTGACAACTGTCATCTTTCCAGTGGCACAGCACAGCTTTGATTCAGAAGCTTTTTCTTGAGGGAAACAAACTAGGTGGTATTTCTGCAGTGTCTCATCTCTGTTGGTTTTAGGACCTGTGTAATGGCTTTCCCTTTTTTAGCATGCAGCTTTGTTTGCAGTTAGTAGATCACTGATTAGAAATCTTTTGTTTCCTTTTGTCAGTGTTGCTCAGTCAGTTGTCCTTCAAACAGTGTAATTGTGTTTGTGGTTCAGCATCTGTCTTACTAAACACATGATTCCATAGTCATTCAGTGAGCTCTGAGCAATCCTTGTAGTCGAAATCTTTGGAGGAAAAAAAGCAGCATTGTATATTAGTTTATTTAAACTAAAAGAGGGTACATTTAGACTAGATAGAAGGAATAAATTTTTTTCAATGAGGGTGGTGAAACACTGGAACAGGTTGCCCAGAGAGGTGGTAGAAGCCCCATCTCCGGAAGCGTTCAAGGTGAGGCTGAACGGGACTCTGAGCAACCTGATCTAGTTGAAGATGCCCCTGCTCTCTGCAGGAAGTTTGGACCAGATGACCTTTAAAGGTCCCTTCCAACCCAAACCTTTATATGATTCTGTGATCTTGTCCAAATGAAACAAAGATGCAGGAATAGGGTACTATAGGTGACTACTGCAACTCATCCAAATGTGCGAGGCTAAGCATTCCTGCTACCGTAAACAAATGAACTAACAGAGCAGCACAGCTAAGACAGACAGCAGGAATTAAAACTGGAAAATTTGTATGTATTCAGTGATCATAAACCTGTTTGTCTTACTGCCCTAAATAACAAAAGATTGGTTTGTAGTTTTGGCTTTTTTGTTGTTTTGTTGCTGTTTTCTTTTTTTTTAGTTTTTATATTTAGAAGACCTAGTTGTGGACAAAGGCTCGTTGCACTAACTATTCTAACAGTCTGTTACAGAACAAGGAAACATTCCTTGATAACAGCAGAGTTACAAATGTACAGACAGACACAAACCCTGAAACTGATTGCAGTTACCAGTGGGGATTTCAGTGAGTATCTGAAGACTTGTGCAGCACAGGAAATACATTGGACATAGATAGTAAGGAGGGAAGAGTCCTGGGCTTTTTAGAGCTGGCTAGTAGAAGTCAAACAAAGCTGTCTCATGAGTAGCAGAATTAACATCCCTAGGTCTTCTGTGGATTTATCCCCTGGCCCCTATTTTTGGTTCCTTGTCTGCAGTGTACTCCCCTACCAACATGTTTGGCTGAGGAGAAACAGCAGCAGATACGTAGAGTTACAAACCAACTACGGTGTGCTGATTTATGGGCTGGATGCTGCCACTTTATTATATAAGGACCTAAGTTGCAAATTATTATTTAATGATCTACCCAGCCACCTATTTTTTTTACATGAAAGTTGTAAGAATTTAATTAATATGTTTAAGGCAGCTCCATTCTGTCAAACTCAATTGATTGTGGCTAATGTATTCAAAATCTAGAGGACAGTGCAGTGTTGCACTGTAAGGTAAATCTGAACAAGAGAACATCTCACAAAGCATTGTACTGGCATTGTGGCGAAGTGTGCTCTTGTTCACTAAAAGTGTGGTGCAAGGTCTCTGGGAAATGAGAGGTAATTAGTGGTGCCACCTTCCACAGGGACTTGGTAGCCTCAAAAAAAGTGCACTGAAAGCAGAAGTTGAAGTAAAGGAAGAGCAGCATCTGATCTCTGAAATGGAACAAAATTATCTTTTCAGTTAATAAAAGACTAAACGGGGACAACTGTGGGCAAGTCTGCCACATAGCAAACTGATTTTTCATACATGCAGGTTAGGATTAATGTTCTGCCAGACTGAACAGAATCATGGTTTGGATTTCAACTAATATTTGAATTTTCAGTAGTAATCTTTAGTGTGTATTTGCTAGCAATAACAGAAGGAGCTAGGTACACCAAACATTGCACAGGTTTACTGTTCTCATCGTAAAAAGAAATGGTCAAAGTTTAGAGAAAGACGTGATTGAGTGAGAGTAATGTAGAATATTTGTGATAGTTCCTTAAATCTGCCTGTTTTAATTTAAAATACAGTGATTTTAGTTGTTGAACACATTGTCTGCAATTGGTTATTTTCTTTCTGTTAACTTAAATTCATAGTGAAAAATATGTAAAACAAGTATACAGAAAGCTTGCATAAGGCATACATTTCATATCTAATAGGAAAAATGCAGTCATCATTTTCACTTAAAATTAAGCTAGCAACAAGCTTAGCCATGGTTTGTGGTCTGATGCAGCATTTTAGAAGTGTGGTGGATTTATCTCGCTGTTTGTACTTTGAGTAGCCACAAATCAGTAATTCCCACACATTCAAAAGTTGACTTAATACAGTGAGACAGATGATCGGACTTCCATGCAAGCAGTGATCACTACATAAAATCCTCCTTCACTCTGAGGCTGTGTCATGTAAACTCTCTTGGGCTTTTTAATTAAAATATATATTCTTGTAGTAGGAGAAAGCTAGAGTAACTTTCAGTAAGTAATGGTTCAATGCTTTCCTCGACCTCTCCTTCCCCAACTGAAGTGCTTTTCTTTATTAAGTGATATATAAGCCACGGGTTTGTTTTCACAACAATTTTGGGTCACACTGTTATGTTTATATAACATACAGTTTATTCAAATCATCCCTCATCTGAATAATACTGCCTACAAAAATTTCAAAAGCTAGCTTTGGTGTCACTTTTTTGTCTTCTTTGTTCTATTCTTTTATTTTTCTAAATGTATCTTATTCTGATTTCCTTGGCTTAGTTTTTGTTTCTCTGTTTTCTATTGTTATAATTCAAGCATTTTGTACTCTCTCTTTAAAAGCAGTATAATCAATTCAATATAGCATTAAAATAATTCACTGTATAATTAACTTCAGGTCTTTCAATACTTGCTTTTGATACAATGTACAAAGTTATTTCCCTTATGAATTTCAATGAGCTAAAACTCTACAGAGCTTAATGCAACTTTAATGAAAAGATGTTTTATCACACCAGTAGTATTTTCTACCATCTTCAGTTTTGGAATGGGTGACGAATCAGTGAATGTAACTTTCGCATTTTCTAAATATCTTTGTGGAATATAGGGGATAAATACAAGCTTCATCCAGCTGCATCAACAGGCACTGGTTGATGATTGTTTCTTGTATAAACACATGTACGCAATATTTTTTTTAGTTTTATTCACATTCTTTTAAACTGGAACATATTTCATATCCTTAGAAAAGGCCATAATATTGTAATGAATTCACTACTTGCTCAGTGTATTCTTTTACTTTTGATATTTTTTCTTTTTTTTTGTTAAGTATTCAGTTCCTTGATTAAACAAAAAAGAAAACTCAAAACCAAAACAAAAAAACCCCAAACAGTAGGAAGTAAATTAAGAGGTGACGTAAGTGAAGTGGCTGCAGGACTTCATTTGGTTTTCTGATATGTGATCTGTAAGAGACCTTTCCTTTCTTTCCATAACCCCATAATAATCAAAATGTGCAGGAGTCTCACAAAGCAGTGAAGGGGAGGAAAGAAATGGAGAGCTCAATAATACAGATTCCAAAGAGAAAGGTGGTTTATATGAATTGACTGATTTGTTGGAGAGTCTCTCAATAATCTTACTAGCTATCTTTTTTTTTTAACAAAATGTTATTTCTTGCATCTTGTTTCTTCTTCCTGAAGTGTTTTCTCACCATTCAATTAATATGTTTTTTCACATTTAAAAAGAAAAAAAATCTGTAAAAAAGAAAGATAAAACAAAGAAATAAAGAAGCGGTAAAGAACAGGGAAGAAGGAAAATGTTTCCATTGCAAGATATTATAAAATCCACAATTTCCAAGACAGTTTTTGAAGTGAGCAATAACAGCTATTTCCCCCCTTAGCCTCACTATTTTTTTTTAATTTTTTAATAAAATGGGATCTTGCATTGTCTGTAAATCCAAGCTGCTTCTATACAGCTACTTTTGATAAGACAGTAGGTCCGTTCTTTTGGTATAGGAGATTAATTTTTCCATTGCCAAAGGAGAAATTCTTGCTTTCAGTTTTAATCCTTCATAATCCCCCCCTCCACCTCTGTGCAAAAGCTCGTAGAATAATTTAGATATGTTTCCAGGCTCAGAAGGGCTGAAGGTGGATTTGGGATTTAATTTAATTTTTACTCACTACTTTGTTCTGAAAGCATGAATGATAATTAATTGAGTTGTGTGAGCTTACTTAGTATTGCACTAGGAGAAAAAACAGTCCTTTCTACAAAAACTACTAGTTAAAAAGCTGTAGGCTACTCAACTTGGATTTAAGGCTCACGATTTTTGAACATGATTAGCAATAGCCGAATTTTGATCTGTAAAACTGATGAATGTGCCAGGAATGTAATGGAAGTAAAGTTAGACCAAAAGCATATCCAAGGTACATTAAACTCTTCATGAAAACTTGTTCCTCTGGCAAAGTTATCCTTTCTTTAGCCCAAGTTAGAAGGTAATAGCTTGTCATCCACCACATCATGTTTTTTATTTAAAGATTTCATCTTAGATGACTGTCATGGAAAGGCACACCATCAAGAACAAAGGGGAATGATCAGGTGACACATAAAGATGGAGTGGGTTTACAGAGGAGATAACTAAATATTAAGCAGTGCATGTATGGAAAATGAGGATGAGAAAGTAGTTTGGAATGCATAGTTTGAAAGAACTATTGTAGGTGCTCATGAGCAAGCCAGGGGAGGCTGCAACTGGAAGATGGCCTTCAGCACCCATATTTTGAATGAACTGCAAGGAAAAAAGATTAAAGCATGCAGGGAATGAGTAATTTAGTAAGAATGGGATTAGTCATGAACCACTTTCTGTCAAGAAGTTGCAAATGTAGCATTCAAGAACTGGTCTTTATACTTTTTGTAGTAGCTAAGATCTCACCACTATTCCTGACAGTTTTTCCAATGGAAAGAAAGAACTATTGATTTACAACTCACCTGACTTTTAAAATTGCCTTTCAAAGCAAATCCCTAGGGGCCATAGAAATTTTAAGTAATACACAGAGTTTTCTCCAAATTCAGTGGGCTAATTTCAATGAATAATGAAAATGTAACTTCACCTAACAGTTAGAGAAATATACTATATGTTTAATTAAATAAGTTTTCCACATACTATATTTTCTATACTGTTATTTAAAATGTTTGCCTTTTATTTGATCCCTTGGGCCTTTTTAAGTCTCTAGAGTTTTCTGTCCTGGAGCTTAAAAACATTGCATTTATCATATCCTTTTTCCTTTCAAATCACAATTGTTCTTTCATATTTTAATGTTTTTTTTAATGTCTCTATCATGTTGGATAACAGAAGATTATACTGTGCTTCAGTAAATTAGTATTCAATGTGCATAGCTGTATTAATGAGAAAACACTCAGAAACTTGTCAAAAAATCTGAATGTTGGAAGGAGGTAAGTTTTTCTTACCTTCTTGGAGAAAAATTCCTACCGTAGCACTTCTTAAAAATCCAACTGCCTTTGCGTGCAGAGGCAAGAACTGGTCTATTTATTCTGAGTATTTTATCCTGGACATTTGGGAAGAAGGATATGGGGGAAGGAACATGGCCTGATCAAGCCTCCATTTGCAGTTCTCACCTGGGATAACTGAATGTTAATACATATCAGAATGATGTCCTCATTCTTTTCTTGAGCTTTTCAATTTTTTTGAAGGTGCTGTCCTTGCCCTTTCCCTTTTAATCAGTTCCCAGCCTGTTACAGGACTTCTGCTGTTATCCCTCAAGGGTGCCCTGCTTCCCCATGTAGAGATGAAGAAGGCATTTCAAAAATTGTCATCTGTTCTGGACATTAGGAGTCCTGACCTCCAGTTTTCAGATCCTCTAGTAATTTCCCTCTGAATCCAATATCCTCTGTATTATTGAAAATTTTTATCCCATGGGTCAATTCTACATGGAAATATATTGTCTCATGAGTAAGTAAATGACAGTTTAATTAAATCTAGTTGAAGACAATAGGAATTCTTGTGCACATGGCTTTGCAGATGCTAAAGAGTAGGTCATTTTGTATTTGGGAACAGGGACTAGAAATCAAAAACAAACATTCATAAAACATGCTTGAGAATTTGTTCTGATTTTTCAATTAAATGCTTGTCAGTTCATGAGCTATATCAGAGTAATAGTCTTGTATGAAAAATGGTCATTCACAGATATTTAATATATTTTCTCTTTAATGCAAAGCAGTCAGCAGATGTAAGAATTTCAAAAATGTATTATGAATATTTGGGATTGTCCTAAATAAATATAAAAAAAATATTTTTAAAGATGCTTATTTTCAATAAGCTAGAAGATTCCACACTGAGACATAATGGGTCTCATAAAAATCTTCTAAGAGATTGATTTAACGCTATTTCCAATTCAAATATGAGTTGATGGTCTTTGCACCATTTTTTATAAAAGCTTTACAGCAAACTATTTTGCATATGTTCATCCTTGTATTTTTCAAAATGAGTACAATTTCTTGCTTATATAATATCTGTGCTTTTAGTATTACCCTAATAGGTATATTAGGAAGCTAATCTTTGAAGGACACTGAGTTTTAAAGCATTCCAAGACTATTGATTATTTTAACATCAGAAAACTGTTAATGACATGCAAATCAATCCTTCTGTATTCTTGAATCAAAGTTCTGTTAAAAGTAAATGTTTTTTTTACAATATTAAGAAGAAGAAAACAGATGCACAGACTCTAAAGGAAACAATTGTGCAGTACATTGCATTTTTAAAATAATGAGTACAAAAGATTTTGCTCCAGGGAAAGCTAGGTCCATTTTACTGTCGGAAGAATTAGAAATTAAGTACATTTTTGGCATAAAGGGCTCCACAATTCTTCCCTTGTTTCCTTTATCCAGCTGAATATGTGGACTTGGGCTTTTTTATTAATTGTTTTTGCCTTTGCTTCTGTTTTTTATGTTATCTGGTAATATTTTTTTTGTTGTTGTTGCTGTTTTAAGAAAATTATGAACTTCACAAGTTTAAGTTTGAAGTTTCTCGATAGGTCTTAAGACTTGTGCTTTTCTCAACTTAAATTTATACTTAACTCTTTAAGCACAGCTTTCCACCTCATTGGGAGCGTACCTGGATGTTCAAATCAAACCAAAGCAACAATAATTCCATTAGTATTATGTATTTTAAATATGCCGAGCCTACTAGTGTAAAAGCAGTATCACAGTCCTCTTGTTGAGCCAGGCTATTTAGCAGTGCTGTGTTAGATGAAAATCCCAGACCACAATTTTAGAGCTGCCTCTGTTTCACAGGCAGGAATAGCTCGCCCTCTGCAGCACTTGGGGTGACTTGTTTGGATTCCATTGAGAGAGAGTGTGTTAGTTAGTATGTGTGTTCATAGGAGCTGCCTAAAGTACTTAGACTAGGAAAGAAATCTGATGTCAGCTTACCTAGAACACTGGCTGTTTATTAAGCAAGAAAGTCTTCAACCAATCAGTCCAGTTAATTAAATGATGAACTATTTTATTAATAGCTAAGAGTGAGCCTCAAGTGAGAAAAAGTAATAAAACAACAGATGGAGGAATTGCTTGCTCTTCGGGGCACTTTTTAAAGTTTGTCTAATTTGAATATTTAATCAGAAATTGGAGGTGGCAGTTGCAGATTTGATTAAGGGATGGAATGAATAGGAGATAGAAACTCATAAAAAGATGTGCAGTTTCTGCATTTCTTAGTAGTATTCTGAACTGAAGCAGTAGTAAGAGATTAGCAAGTAATAAAGACTAAAACAGACCAATGTAAGAATTATGAGTACCAGTGTTTACTAGGTATCAATACTGCAGAAGTATATGCATTTGTGTACACAGATGCACATATTTGTATTGCATATGTATAAAATAATCTAAGACCCATAGAAGTGTAAATGGCTGCCAACGGCTGTTTCATAAAATTGACTCCAGTTCTTTTAAGCACTTTTGATGTGTATGAAGTTGCACAGAGTGTTTGGTTGTGTGATCGGTAAAATACTGAGCAAAATTGGATATTTGCTTTTACAGCAGAAGTAGACTGTTGAGGTGGTGCAGAACCTGCCACCATCTGGTGAAACACTGCAGATCAGGTGTGGCAAAAACCCTCCACAATTTCAGTGTTTCTCAGTGTCTCTTCCTTTTTAATATTACATGGGAGTTTAAATGTACATACATTTATGTTTTTAAATAATGCAAATCAAAATGAATGTGCTTTGAATCTCATTGGAAATTTGATGATGACAATGAAAGGAATGCTATTAACTTCAGTGAACACTTGGGTCATGCTTTGCATTTACAAACACTAAAAACAGGGTGTAAGTCAGTTCATATTTATTGAACTGATTCCTAATGCTGTTCCTGGTTGATTGAGAAATACAGTCTCACTCAAGATATTTCCCAGGAAACTTTAAATCTTCAATTAGTCTTGTAATTTCATACCACATTTCTATACACACACATAAAAGCCCAAAGAACAGATTCTACATTCACAACCACAGACTTTTAAATGTTCGAGTGTGTCTCGGTGACATATTATTTACAACATCTAAATTAATCTGGCAATTTCAGTTACATTTAAGGTTTAGAACAAGGAAAGTTTTTTATTATATCATATGTATGCATGCATGCATATGTATGATACTCTAAATGCCTATTCAGTTTATGTTAGGAAGCTTGAGACTTTACTGGCATTGAAATGGTGTTTAAACTCGTATTATATATCTGTTGAAAGCTATTTGGTAAAATATAATTAACATACAGGTTTTGGTGATTTAGACTGGAGAAATGTATATCTTAATCAAAAAAACTTAGTAAGGTCCAAAAAGGTATGTGTAAAAATGATCAATGGTTGTAACAATTATGTTAGTACGTGATAAGCCTCAAGTTATTCCTCTGCCTAATTCCTAGAGATCAGTGTGAGCGGTGGTGGAAAAGGAAATTCACTGCCATTCTCCCATCTATGCATGGGAGTGCATCATACCCTTCACTTCTTTTGTGGTCCTTCTTTCAGGCTTTTCTGTTGACTCTGTTAAAGGCAAGATACATATTTATAGGGACTCCTGATCTGATTTGGTATTTAGTTTCTATGTTTCTGAGGATAATTTTAATATTCAGTGGTTGTTTAAAATAATGTGTTAACTGTATCAAGATGTCAGGAGTTTTGGAGGGAGGACTCCATGTGGAGATGCATGCAGACATGACAGCTGGGACTGCCTAGGGAGCAGGTTTTCAAGACACACCTACAGATGATGGGTTCAATGTGGCTCAGCCCTATACTGGTAGAAGCAGGTTCCACATCACTAGTGGCACAAATTCTTTTCAGCTGGTTAGATGTCTCAACAAAAAAATTTCTGGTAGAGGTTTGTATGAAGGACCTTGAAGGATGCCTTGACTACAAGGCTAGTTTAGTGGGCAGGGTTGTGTGAGCAACCAAGAGGACCTAGTTGGTACCAACTCTTATTCATATGTGACAGAGTTAGTCATCCTTGCAGTGCTTGAAATTATTTTGTATCCAAGGTACATAAAATCCCCAGCATAGCTAAAGTGCAACTGTAGAATTTTAAAATTTCTGTTTAAAATTGAATTGAGTAAAATTATTTATGAATATGTCTATGGAAGACAAGCCCTCGGCATCTTGTAAGATTCATTTCTTAAATCTATATAATGCAGATCAGATTTCAGAATATTGGGCAGCCTTGTCACTGTCATCCATCAGCTATCGTGTGCACTACATTGATATCCATGGCTCTGTTTATTCTGTACTTAAGTGTTACTTTATTTGAAAGATGAGTTTGTGGTGAAGCATCATCTCATGTGCAGCACAGTATATATCTAGTTTTGAATTCCATTGAAGCGCTCACGTTTGGATCATGGTGAATTTCTGCCGTATGGAAATCTGCACTTGATTAAATTAGCATTTTCCTGACAGCTTTATAACTTTCAGAATCTGTGACTGCTACTTCTGATAAATGCTTGTCTCTTGAGAGAGTGAGATGTACTTTTAGCAAGCTGTATTGTAGATGCTTCTGTGCCAAATGCAACACATAGCATGTGTTCAAACCAGTTTTATCCCAGTCTGAAAAGATCTATTTTACTTACCATCGAATTTAACTCAGCCACTGTTGTGATATTCCTCTGGTAATTATATGCACAGAGGATGGGCTGATTGGGTACAACAGACCTTTCCTTTTCATTTTGGTGTCCAGCATGCAATGATGGGTTGTACAAGCATAGTCTGATGATAGTGAGCAAAAGAAGCAATGAAGAGTGAATAGCCCTGAACAAGTGTTACATTTTGAAGTGGAAGTCAATGATGTGATGGCTGCTAGCTTCTTGGTTATTGTTGGTTTTTTGTTGTACAACTAATAACATTACAAATAACATTTTTTCTGTTGATGTGTGCAGAACTTGAATTTGGTTAGCAAGCTTACTCTAGGTAAGATAAAAAAATATAAATTATTATTAAATGTTGTTTCAGGACATTGTTTTAAATCACAGGGCCTAAAAAGAGAGGTGCATACACCCAGGTGATAATTCAAAGTCTTGTCATTCTTGGTAGGCTATAGCCATCAGGGCCCTGGGTTACCAGAAGGCTCCAATTGTCCCAGCCAGCTTGTAACCCTCAGGTTTTCCTAAGACACGTTGGTCGTTAGCAATCTCCTGGCTTTTGGGGATGCTGCAGGAGGATGTGGTTGCGGATGAGGGCTATAGGTTGGCTAGGGCAACTTTAGCCTGCTGGCACACCTGAGCCCTAGTGATGAGATGGGGCCTTTGGAATTGATCCAGACAGCACAGAATTCAGGGCAAAGGTTTCCTGTTGACTTCAGTGGACTTTGAGGCAGGTTTTAAGGCAGTTACATGTGCCTGTGCTTGCTCACTTAGCCCTTTTAAAGAATACGTGATCCTTCTCACTACCCATCCCTTTATTAACTTCAATGCCCAGCATTTGTGTTGGGCAGCATGCCTTGTTTTTCTCTATCTGCAAACAGAGGTGCATATTGCTGCTTTTTACATTTAGTTTATGGTTAAAATTAATTTCATTGGTTCACAGAATTGTGCTTGTGTTTACTTACATTTGTATGAAGTCCTAGGTCAGGCTGTTAATAAATGTTCAATCCTTTCTCTCTTCTTAAAGGAGGCAGTCTCCTCTAAAAGATTGTTTGAAATACTAGAAATTCAATCTTCAAATTAATAAAGTGCTGCTGTTCTGGTGGTGGTTTTTTTGTTTTTTTTGGTGTTACATGTTTTCTTGTATTCTGAATTTGTAAAAATTGTAAAAAAGCATGTTACAATCTACTAGCTATTTTCATAGTGTCTGAAGAACATCCTAAGAGGAGGTTTATGTATGTTTTAAAAAAATAATAGGAAGAAACTTCATATTGAGTTAATGATCCAAAACCAATCTGTCATCAGATTTCCTCCCTTGCTAAAAATTGGACAAAGAACTGTTAAAGGAATTTACAGGTACTACAAGAAATTATGTACTATATTTGTAATATCATATGGTCACATTATTAGCCTTGCTTATAAAATGTCTGTATTTGAAAAAATAAAACATGGTAATTTTGTTGTTTATTTCCCATATTAATTCCACAATTATAGATTTATGGCTGCTTCCTCCTGCAACTGTATTAATTTCAGTAATTCTAAGACCTTGTAAGAATTCAAGACTGTTCTTTTGCAGTGTCACTTCTTTTTATCTTAGTAAGTTTTTTTTTGTTTGTTTGTTTTACTAACTATATATTTAGCATGGAAGGAAATATTCTCTAACCTTTCATAACACAAAGTGTGATTTTTGACCATTGTCGTCTTGTTTGCAGTTTCAATAAGGAAGGGATAAAATAGTACTTAAGGGTAACAACTTTGGATTGGTTAACTGGGGAATATTGAAATGCAGCTTGATATGCTAAAATGTTTTGAACCACATGCAATCATTGTGATTGTTGCTGCATTAAGGTTAAAAGAAGTCATAGGATTTCAGAGTGGGTCTGGTTTGGTTATTTTGCTCTAGGAGAGCAATCTAAATGCAAATTGTATACCTGAATAAAATCCAAGAAACAGGTATAAATGAGTCTTGAGGGGAGAAAATTTATTGGTGATGACACTTAATAAGTTAACCTGTCATGCACTTTGAATGTGAAAGCATATTATTTTTTTTCTTGATTCATATTACATTTATAAAGTCATAGAACAAAATCAGCTTTTTATGTGTTTGTCATCTAAAATTATATGGATGAATACTAGGTGAATTAGTCTGAACTAAAATCAGAAAGAAGTCTACTGTAATGCCAGTAGATTAGAGTTCTGAGTCTGTGAATCAAGTGTTCTGTTGATTTCATTCAAAGTAAGATTGTAAAACACAGTTTCAATGACTAAGTCGTAATAATGAAGTATAAAAATAAGAAAAGGGAATTCCTTGAGTTCTAGAAATTTGGAGAAGATTATAGTAATACAATGCTGTTCAAGTCTGTTACTATTGTTTTGACAAACATACCCTAGAAACTGCTGATGTCTCTTGTTTCTTTCTGCTCCTCTCAGTCTGATACCAAACTCTAATTGAATAATGTATCCTTGGCTCCTGAATCTCTCCAGCAGAACTAATTCAGTGTTTTCCAAAAGATACGCTTCCAGGCCTGTTAGTCTATTTGCAACATTTCACACATGACAAGAACTTAGGCAGTTATTGCTGGAAACCACTATTTTTTTTTTTATGACCTCTATTATTGAAGCTTTCAAACCCAACCAATTAAGTTTTGAGCAAAGACCTATTTTGCTACCTTCTGAGTACTCTGCACCAATTTTCTGGGGAGCATGTCTCACCAGGTTCAGAACCTAGCTTTTTGTACTGCATAGATATGGAAAGTAGCCATGCTTTAATGTATTTTCAGTCTAGATCATAGTTAAGCAGACTGACTTTCTGAAAAAGATTGAGTTTTAAACCAGTGTTTTTCTTAATTCAGAGGTATGTATTTCTACTTAGTCCAGAAATTCTGTTATTTCAGTCAGTAAACACATGTTGCGTTATAATCTTGTAGGCCTCTCCTGAAACAAATGAATCTAAACTTATCAATAGGATGATGTTTCTTCAGATGTAAAATTGGAGATCATATAAGATACTTGGGATTTCCTGGCTTGTATTTTCTCAGTCTTAAAAGCCGAGTCAGTGAAAAGAATTATTAAATGTAAGGTTTTACCTAAGCAGTAAATATGCAAGGTGTTTTAGTCATATAATGACTTTAGGGCATGTGTTGGTAGTTGGTAGATTTAATTAATAAAAACATGAACAGTCGCTGGATGTAATATATAATATTGTTTTCTGTTGCTAGCAAAGACAACTTCTGGTAGCATGTAGCACATCAGCAACTTTTCAATTTAATTGTATTGCTTGGAGAGAAAATCATGTCCCTCTGAAAGCCAAGGGCAGGTAGATGAATAGGTAGATGGATAGACAGATGAAAAATTAGATTGCTTAATTTGATGACTGACACTTGGAATAACAAAGGGGAAAAAATGTACAGGAAAGGATGCAAGCTGCATCACTCAATTTGGGACTACATATTTCCAATTTTCATTAAAAAAAATGAAAGGAAAGTTGCTGTAATATTGTATGTGTATGCATGGTAGGAAACCAGTTTTAATAGAGATAATGGAAAATGTTTCTGCAGGACTTTGAAAGAGAAGACAATTTTTTTGACTTTTTATGCCTCGCTTCCTTTTATGTGTTGACAATGTTATTGGTATCTGGAAATGGAAAATAATGAGCTGTGATTTTACATCATGTTTTGATAAATATTTGAGAGGACACTTGTTTTGTCAGCTTTTAAGATGGGGGGGAAAAGGAAAAATTTTGGTTTCACTTAAACCCAAGGGATTTTCTGAAGATCAGAACAGTTAAGAGCAGTTAAAACATAATTTATGATTTCAAATAAAAATTTAAAGGCATTTTCCAAGAATTAAGAACTGACCCTGATGGAGAGCTTATACAATGAAGAAAGCAAGTAATTTCTGAGAGCCAGAGAAAAGTTATGTCAAATCTTTTTCCTCACATTTGGGTCCTTGACCCAGTGAAAAGTTCTGTCTTGATTTGCCAAAGGTCCCAAATCTGTACCAATTAACATTGTTAAATGGTGGAAGTCTAAGACAAGTATTTGAAGCAAAAGAGGCAGTAGGAAGTAACTTGCAGTCAAGTCAAAAGACAGTGGAAATGTCCATGCTGTAAGACATTGTAGTGTTTGGTAGGAAAGGTGAGAGTGAGGTGAAAGTGAAAAAGGACCATAAAAGGTGGAAAAGTGTTTTGTTGGGGTTTTTTTGTTGTTTTGTTTTTGGTTTTTTTTTCCTCTCTCAAGTTTCACATGGGAAGATAAAAGTACTAGGTATGGAATTATATGTATGTGAGCAGAGTATCTCTATGTAGTAGACTTTCCAGCAGATTTTTATATGTAAAAATCTACTAAATCCCCAAAATTGTAACAAAATGTAGTAAATGGAGAATGTTCAGTGTTTTTGACTGCTAGTGTAAGGTATAAAGGAATTGGGAGAAAAATACTAAGGACAGATTCTTTATCTCTTATCCTTTAGGTAGGAGAACAGCTATGGAGAAGGAGAGAAACTTTAATTTGTCCCCAACTGAATTGGTTGTATGGTCTGGTTAGTAGTCTGGTCTTACTTGTGATCAGAAGCAGTTTGTCTGCGTGTGAAATAAGAGACTGATGAGCAGACCAGAGTGTTATCTCAACAGTCTTTCACAAAGAGAAAAAAATTGAATGGGATTTGAATGGCAGTTCAATGATCCCTGTATGCAGATAAGTTTATTGGTATTATTTTAAATCATATTTGTTCTCCTCTTCCATTACTGATACTTGTAGCTATCCAGTTTTATACTGGTCCAGATTTGGAATGATGTTCATACATTTTGGCAAAAATTGAATATGAAGCCACAGGAAAGAAGAGAAAACTGTTTCTCTTTACCAGAAAATACTTTGGAAGAAACAAGAAATGAGGTGGAATTTTCAACCTTAATTGCTTGTAAACTGGATTTTTTTGTGGGTGGAGCAGTTTTAGGAAAGCACCATTAATTATCTAGAAAAAAAGAAGGTGAAAAACTTGCAGAAGAAACTTAAAAAATAAGAAATGTTACACCATTAATATCCTGAAACAAAAAGGTAACACTGAAATGTTGAAAGACAGACAAAACTGACATTATGAAGAAACAGATAAGAAAACAAAAAGATGAGACAACTGGATCAATAAATAGAGGAGAAAAAAAAGGGAAAGGTGGAGGCTGGAAGATATATTGGGTATAAGTGTGCAAGAAGGTGACTAGAAATTCTGAAGTTAACTTAGTATGGTTGAAGACAGAACTGGAGAATGAAGGAAGATGGAAAAGATTAATTTGAGTGTTTTCAAAAGCCATTTTCTGAGGTAGTCATTCAGGTGGTTGCCTGAATTCTGTAGCTGTTGTAGTAGTCAAATTTTATTATAACACTTGGATGAAAGAAATTATGATATTAAGTAAATATGCAGATGAAGGACACTAATAACACATCAGGAGCTCATACCATATCAGTAGGGTTCCTGAAAGTAAGAAGACCCTCTGTTGTTTAATGTTTAATCCTTGGATTAAAGAAATATGGAAGAAACTAAGGTCTGGAATTTGAATGACTTGTTATACTAGTTTAATTCTCAGTTAACTCCAGTGAAGATTAAGTTTTAGGTGGTAAAATTTTGGTAATATTTCCTTTTCCACATCTTAATAAACGATCTCTCAAAATTTCTTTCCGGAAGAGAATAATCATTTACTTGCAATTGTGCTTGCTATTTATGTAATTATGTAGTCTTAATCGTTATTGTATCTGGGTACGTACTTAGAATCCAGACACCCAGATTACATTTTTTTTGTACTTTCCTCACCAGCTACAAGTCCACGATGAAGATATCTGTGTGACTAATTGAAATATTGAAAATAAAACAATTTTGAGAGCATTTTTATACAATTATTACAATACTTCGCTACATAGTGCTAAGTATTCAGAAGAGAAATTAAACTTTATGAATGTTTAATTGGAGAAGTATGGAAA
The DNA here is from genome assembly GCA_907165065.1 of Caprimulgus europaeus. The sequence goes on from OU015525.1 coordinate 71,008,662, forward strand.
AGAAATAGCTAAGAAAGATTTAAAGAACACTATGGAAGTTCAAAAATTCCTGTCACCAGCCCCAGTCTGGTACATTTCTCATAATTATTTCATTAACCAGTATTTCAGCATCATTTCTCCCTTGCTTGATTGTTTATTCATTTGACAAAGAAAGGTTTAAGAAGGCTTTTCCTTTCAAAAGTTGTGAATTTTTAATTCCAAGGCCTGGAAGTTTGTATCTTACCTTTTTAGTTCCAGTCAACGTTAAAGCAGGCCATATGCCAGTGCTACTCTCTGTGGTCTGGTCAAATATATTTGACTTTATCACTGCTCCATCTAATTACATCCAGACTTCCCCTGATGGCTGCCCGCCCTTTGTCTCCATTGGATTCCCTCGGTACTCTTAGAGGGTGCCTTATATTCATCTCTGCTCTTCCTATTCTTGTTTTCTTCCCTTGGAGAATAACATTTCTCTCTCTTTTTTTTTTTTTTTTTTTTTTTCTTATCTTGAGATACTGTTTTTAAAACTGATAGGAGTCAACTAGTATGTCTTTTGACAACACCTTAAATGTTCTCAGGAGCAATACTCCATAGGAAGCCTTTCCTCACAGTTTATTTTGTTCCTGATTTCTGTAGAACTTATGCCACATGTGTGAAGTGGACCCATCAGATGGTCAGCTTCTGGAGCAGAGCAAGAAGTGCTAGAAGGAAAATATTGAGGTATCTTTTGTGTACTGAAGCCTCAATTTCAGTCTTAATCATATTAAAAGAGTTGTGAATACACTACTTGTCCGAAACACTTAACTGGAGCAGGTTTGAAACTTTGTGTCTGTAATTCAGTTGCTAATAGTAAGTGGAGAGGATTCCAGAGGACACCTTGTTACCCTTTCAAGATGCGTCAAAGGAAACTATCTTGTGCTTGCTGAAGACCATGTGCTTTTTAGGTTCATTGATACAGCTGTCATAAAACCATTATGTTTTGGTGTTTAGTTCTGCTTAGATAGATATTTAGCTTTCTTAGACAAAACTTTTTTTTTTTAAATGAATTATCACCAATATAGGCTAAACTTTTGTAGTTCTTAATTCTGCAGTTTACATTATTGCTAATGTATTTCTACTGGAGTACTTAATTTTGATTGCTTATTTTTGTTTGATAACATCTTCCTTTTTATGCACCATGTAAAGAGGTCCAAATCTGTTCTGATACCATTTCTGCAGGGATATCTTGTACTACTTTAACAGATATTTCAGTAAATACAGAACATGAATTCTCATCCTTTAAGCTTAGACATAGTTTAGTGTGTGTTACACAACCACCTAACCTGCAGCCTGCTCATAGATAATAGAGCAATATTGAGTGTTACCTCTTCTAGAGAAAACAGCATTTTTAAGACTCTGACTTGCATAAAGTAACAAAGTTTAGAGAGAATATTGGTGCATACTTAAGCAGATGATAGTTGACTGTAAAGACAAATGTCAGTGTTTTTATGCACCAGTAATGATTCCTAAGATTTCATTGTAAATCAGCCCAGGAAACAAACAGTAGGTGCAGTGCCTGATGCGCATCAGGAGTTTGATTAGCCACAATTTCTTCATGTCTCTGAGCAAGCAGATTTAGCTAGTAGAACTGTATAAGTGCTACTAAATCTGCCAAGAAACACTTTAATTTAAATATAGAGAGGTAATTAACCCTTATCAGGCAAGTTACCCTGAAGCAAATCCTCACATGGTTGTGATCAAATATGAAAGACAGAATTTGTCTTCTGGCTTACAGGGGAGAGTTTATTTTGTTATGTTTCTTGCACTGACACCAAATATGACTTTTTTTCATTCTAATCAAGTTTGTTACTTTCTGCTGCTTTGGTGAGCAGAAAAAGTAGTATCACAAACTTGTGTGTTGTTCTTATATTGTTTCAAGTGTCTTCCACGGTTGTCCTTTTTGTTTCTGATCAAGTTCTTTACTTCTTTTTACTATGATTCTTGAAGTCTTTTCCCAAAGGATTTTGCTGGTTTCATTTTTCTCTACAGCCGTAAGGCAATTCTCTTATTGGTTTCTTTGCCTACAGAGCTAAAAAAATTAAGCATAAAAGAATGTATAAAAATCAGTACGTATTCAATGTCATCGGTTTTAATAGATTAAAATTAAGACTGATTTTTATATTGTTTTTAGGAAAGTATCTGCAAAAAGGAAATAAGTATTTCTTTAGATAATATTGGAATAGTATTTCTAATTTTTAATATAGATAATATTCTAATTTTTTACTTTGTATTATTTTGAGTATGTTCACTTTGAACTGTGAATTTGCTGGATTGTGACATAATATTCCTATTATTCATCTTACATTTATTTTTCCATTTATGACAGGTAGTATAGAACAGTTGCTTCTTGATCCAAATCAGACATACCTTTCTGCACATGCTTGCTTCTATTTGGTTTATGATTTGATATAGCCCAGCTGGGTAATGTGAAAGAAACAGAATTTCTCCTTTGCTTCCATCCTTCTGCAAGGTTATCAAATGCTGGCTGCTGGCCTCTTACTCTCTGGATTTTTCTGAGGTTATGGAAAGTGGATGGCTAGAGACTGACTTCACTATCTCCTCATTTGCTGGCCTGTATAGTTGGTTGGATATTGAAAAATGACAAGGATATCTACTACTTAAGGCGGCACAGATTTATTTTCCTTCAACTTTTCATCGGTGTAAAAGAAAAGGATACGTGGGGAATGGGGTTGATGACCATTTCATGTCACAGAATCACAGAATCCTGGGGGTTGGAAGGGACCTCAGGAGATCATCTAGTCCAACCCCCTGGCCAAAGCAGGTTTCCTACAGCAGGTTGCACAGGAAAGTGTCCAGGCAGGTTTTGAACATCTCCAGAGATGGAGACTCCACAACCTCTCTGGGCAGCCTGTTCCAGTGTTCTGACACCCAATAAAGAAGTTAAGAAGTTTTTCCTTAAGTTTGTCTGGAACTTCTGGTGTTCCAGTTTTTGCCGATTGCCCCTTGTCCTGTCGTTGGGCACCACCAAAAAGAGCCCGGCCCCATCCATTTGGCCCTGACACTTCAGGTATTTATAGACATTGATAACATCTCCTCTCAGTCTTCTCCAGGCTGAAGAGTCCCAGCTCTCTCAGTCTTTCCTCATACAGGAGATGCTTCAGGCCCTTAATCATCTTTGTGGCCCTCTGCTGGACTCTCTCCAGAAGATCCCTGTCCCTCTTGAACTGAGGAGCCCAGAACTGGACACAACACTCCAGATGTGGCCTCACCAGGACAGAGTAGAGAGGGAGGAGAACCTCCCTTGACCTGCTGGCCACACTCTTTTTAATGCACCTCAGGATACTGTTGGCCTTCCTGGACATAAAGGCACACTGCTGGCTCATGGCCAGCCTGCTGTCCACCAGGACACCCATGTCCTTTTCTGCAGAGCTCCTCTCCAACAGGTCAGCCCATAACCTGTACTGATGCAAGCGATTATTCCTCCTGAGGTGAGGGACCCTACACTTGCTTTTGTTGAACCTCATCAGGTTCCTTTCTACCCAACTCCTCAGTGTGTCCAGGTCCCGTTGAATGGCAGCACAGCCTTCTGGTGTGTCAGCCACTCCTCCCAGCTTTGTATCATTGACAGACTTGCTGAGGGTGGACTCTATCCCTATATCCAGGTCACTGATGAAGACTTTAAACAAGACTGGACCCAGTACTGACCCCTGGGGAACACCGCTAGTTACAGGCCTCCAACTAGATTCTGCTTTGCTGATCACAACCTTCTGAGCTCTACCAGTCAGCCAGTTCTCAGCCAACCTCATTGTCCACTCATCTATCCCATACCTTCTAAGCTTTGCTACAAGGATGTTGTGAGAGAGAGTACCAAAAGCCTTGCTGAAATTGACAAGGTAGACAATATCCACTGTTCTCCCCTCATCTACCCAGCTGGTGATGACATGATAGAAAGCTACCAGATTGGTCAAGCATTATTTCCCCTTAGTGAATTCATGCAGACCACTCCTGATAAACTTTTCTTCCAATTGCTTAGAGATAGAATGGCTTAGAATAAGTTGTTCCATCAACTTCCCAGGGATGGAGTTGAGGCTGACTGGTCTGTAGTTACTTGTATCCTCCTTCTTGCCCTTTTTGAAGGCTGGAGTGACATTGGCTATCCTCCAGTCTTCAGGCACTTTTCCTAGTCTCCAAGACCTTTCAAAGATGATGGAGAGCGGTTTAGCAATCAAGTCCGCCAGCTCCTTCAGCACTCATGGGTGCATCCCATCAGGGCCCATGGATTTGTGTATTGATTTTGTTTAGACTATCTCTGATCAGTTCTTCCTCAACCAAGGGGCAGTCTTCCTCTCTCCAGACTCTCTCTCTTTTCCCTCTAGCATTTGGGATTCCTGAGGGGCACTTTTAGCCATAAAGACTGAAGCAAAAAAGACGTTCAGTATCTCTGCCTTCTCAGTGTCCCCTGTTACCAGAGCACCCATCTCATTCAGCAGCAGGCCCACATTTTCCCCAGTCTTCCTTTGCTATTAGTGTACTTTAAAAAAAGCCTTTTTTGTTGTCCTTTACCTCCCTTGCCAGATTTAGTTCCAAGTGGACCTTAGCCTTCTAGTTGCATCCCTGCAGGCCCTGACCTCGTTCCTATATTCCTCCCAGATGGCTAGACCCTTTTTCCACATTTCATAGACCTTCCTCTTTTCTTCAAATATCAGGGTGATTGAAGTCCTCCATGAGAACCAGGGCCTGCGATCTTGAGGCTACTTCCAGCTTCCTGGCAAAGGCCTCATCAACCTCCTCGTCCTGCTCAGGTGGCCTATAATAGTAAACACCCACAGCAGTGTCACCTGTGTTAGCCTGCCCTATATGTTTTTGGTATTGTTATTTGGACCATCTTTTCCTAGAAGCCCACACTGAATGGATTCCTCATTCCTCAGTGAAGTGTAGAGTTACAAGAGATTCCTTCTCCTTCTCTACAACTCCTCAAATTCTCCTCCATTTTCTAGTGACAAAGTTTGCATAAATGTGATCCTAACATAGCAGGTCTTTCTTGTATCATAAGCAGTTGATCAGCTAGTACCTATGAAAGATTGATACTTCCTCAAAAACTAATAATGAAAAAAGAGCTTAAAATTATCATGTTCTTTTGCAGATGATGATGATGATGCATTTTCACATATCTACTGTCTCTTATTTCTATTTACTGAGTTAAGTGTATTTTTAATTGGGTTAAGCTGTGTGGTTCAAATCTTATATTCCAGTAGGTCCACAAACATTGGTTTTTTTTTGGTTTTTTTTTTTTGTTTTTTTTTTAATATGTTATAACTTTGAAAATACTGCCATGTGTAGAAGGAAGACTAAAATCATTCTTTGTAGCTTCAAATAGTCTGGTGCATGCGATGATGTTGTTCTCAATTAAGAAAGTTGATAAAAATTGTCATTGGAACATAACAGATGCTGGGTAATTCTGGGTAAACAGTTCACTTCAATCTACCATCATACACTGGGGAGTAATTAGCATTCTTAGTGGCTGAACATACTAAGTGCTTAATAGAACATATTTTTCTTATTGGTCTCCACGTGGCTGTAGTTCATCCACTTCATTATTCCACCAGATTTAACTGCATGTGTTTGCTCGGTTTGTATAGAGTTCAGATACTTCTCTGCTATTGAAGAAAATGCTTTAGTTCTCACAAAGCAGTCCTGGATGATGCTCAAACTGCTGTTAGTTGGTTTTGGAGTGTTTCTTGTAGAGTGACTGTCAAGTATCAAATCTTTGTGTGTGAACTAGATTCTATTTCTTTTGAACTTGCAATTTTTATTGGTTGTCAAAATGCTTTTTCATGCAGTTGTAAGAGTAAGAAATGAGTTCATAGTGTGATCTTAAATTCAATTTCATCTCTTTCACAAGTTGGCTTTATCCTTCAATACTTAACTTAGAAGGCCTTTAGACCTTAGTTTGTATCATAATTTAATGTATTACTGTGTTTAGACTATATTAATTAAATTTCCTATGATAGTGAAAACTTCCACTATACTCCTTTCTGATTTCAGTGAAACTCTCTTACTGGTTTTATTGCCCAGCTTGCAAAATACTTGTTTAGTAAACTGTGTATTGAATTTTTTGCAAATAGTTTATTGAGATTTTCTGGAATCCTGAATGCCAGTGACTTGAAGCCTCAGTTCATTATTGCCATCTCGTAATTATATGTGCACAGTTCACATACTGAAATTACTAGGACTAAGCCTCAGAATTAATTTCCAGGAAAAATTTCTGTAAAGCATTATAAAACTTCAGCTTTATTGTTCTGCTGCTGTTCAGCTTGTTCATATATTTTTAATATGCTTGCTAATATCTTTCTTACTTGGTGTTTGAAAAACAACTAGCTGCTGCTTATTTTGATTGTGTATAAATTTCATCTTGAGCTCCTGTCTCTACCTGGTTGTAAATGTTTTTTCAAGCAGAAGAGTGATCACTTAATTTAATGAGCTGGCTCATTTGTTGCTGGCAACAGTCTTCCTAATACAACCCAGGATAACGTCAGCCTTCCTGGCCACAAGATCACATTGCTGGCTCATATTTAACTTGTTGTCCACCAGGACTCCCAGGTCTTTCTCCTCAGGTCATCAGTAGTCTTCATCACTGTGCCCTTTGGTTGTACTTTTCCTTTGCGCATGCTCAGTTCTTTCCTGGACCTGTTTCAAACATTCTGTCTGCCTTGTCCCAGGGATTGGCTCAACACCTTCTCTTGTCACATCCCAGTGATCAGTAAAACAAAGAGTCTTAACGCTTCTCTGAACACTAGGTAATAAATTTAGGTTTCTGAAACACTATGACAAAGATACATTGTTATTAACTTCAGTACTAAGTTAATGATTAAAAGAGGTTTGGGACTTCACAGTCTCTTCATGGTGAACTAACAATCCTGACTTATACGTTATGCTTTACAATTTTCTACTTCTTAATCAGACCCAACTCTTCTATATAATTAAATCTTGGTTATTTTATCAAGGCCCTGCAGTAACTAAGAAGGAATGTGCATGTCATCTTAGAAGCTTGCCTAGGCCAACAAATTACCTCTGACTTTGTGTTTGTTTATCCTAGATACAGGTTGTAGAAAGAAAGTTGCACAGATTTTCCTTTGGAATATAACTTCAGAATGCCTATTTTTTCCTAGGAAATATGTGGAAAAATGTGGTATATATTTGTGTTGGGTTTACTTGGCAATGTTTTGGTAGTGAGGGGGCTATAGGGTTGTTTTCTGTGAGAAGCTGCCAGAAGCTTCCCCTGTGTCTGACAGAGCCAATGCCAGCCGGCTCCAAGATGGACCTGCCACTGGCCAAGGCCAAGCCCATCAGCAATGATCGTAGCACCTCTGGGATAACATATTTAAGAAGCAGGGAAAAAAATTGCTAGGCAACAACAGCAGCGGAGAGAGGAGTGAGAATATGTGAGAGAAACAGCTCTGCAGACACCAAGGTCAGTGAAGAAGAAGAAGAAGAAGGAGAAGGTGCTTCAGCTGCTAGAGCAGAGGTTCCCATGTGGCCTGTGGTAAAGATCACGGTGAGGCAGGCTGTCCTTCTGCAGCCCATAGAGGTCCATGATGGAGCAGATATCCATCTGCAGCCCATGGAGGACCCCAGACCAGAGCAGATGGATACCTGAAGGAGGCTTTGACGCTGTGGGAAGTCTGTGCTGGAGCAGGCTTCTGGCAGGACTTATGACCTTGTGGGGGACTCACACTGGAGCAGTTTGTGGAGAACTGCAGCCCATGAGAAAGACTCAACATTGGAGAAGTTCATGGAGAACTGTGTCTTGTGGAAGGGACCCCACATTGGAGCAAGGGAAGGGTGTGAAGAGTCCTCCCCCTGAGGAGGAAGGAGCATCAGAGACAGCGCGTGATGAACTGACCACAACTCCCGTTCTCTGTCCCCCTGTACTGCTTTGCTTGAGGGAAGGAGGTAGGGAGATCAGGAGAGAAGTTGAGCCAAGGAAGAAGAGAGAGGTGCAGGGAAGGTGTTTTAATGTTTGGTTTTATTTCTAATTATCCTTCTCTGATTTGATTGGTAATAAATTAATTTCCCCAAGTCGAGTATGTTTTGACTGTGACAGTAACTGGTGAGTGATCTCTCCCTGTCCTTATATTGACCCATGAGTCTTTTGTTATATTTTCTCTTCCCTGTCCAGCTGAAGAGGGGAGTGATAAAGCAGCTTTGGTGGTATTCAGCCAGAGTCAACTCACCACAATATTGTTGCTTATAAGCAAATTATATTAAAACTACTAGGATAGTAAGTAATAGGAAAAATTATATGGATCCTCTTTAGGGGAATAACTTTTCAAAAAATGTAGAGAGTTAGTATACTGCTTACATGGGCCACTACCAAAAGCGAACCTACTTCCTCCCTATTTTGAAGACATGGTATTTTTTGTTCAGCTTGAATGTAGACTGTGGTTTTAATTACTTATCTCTAAAACTATCTTGGCACAGTGTTAAATTGACTAATGCCACAGTATTGAAATGACTTATACAGGTGCTGGACATTATTCTATTGCTGTTAAGCATGTGATATCTTCTTTACTTATGTCTCTCATAACTAGAATGCCTTCTTGTTGCTATCACGATGAGCGTTTTATTGCTGAGATTTGAAAATAAAATTGCAAGAAATATGTTATTTAAAGGGGCAAGTGTGAGCTTTTCTGGTCAGTAGAAGGTGACTTTCTCTGTGGCTTTTAGTGTTTTTATGCATGTAGTGTAGGAAGCAATAAAAGTTTAATAAGGTAGCATGCCAAAGAGCAGTAGAAGTTTATCAGCTTGTGTGATATATTGTCTAAATATTACTCAAGTCATATCTGTAGGCCTACAAGAATGTAAAATATTCTTTGTCAATTAAAGATCTTAGAGAAATATCCACAAACTAACAACAAAAAACAGGCTTGGAATTTATTCTGTCTAATATAATTTTGAAAAATACATATTGGAAATACATTAACATTTTAATGAATGTGTAGAGCAAAATAGAGCTGCAGTATTCATGAAAAAAATGCACCAATGTAAACTTGATGTCTCAAAGAAAGTTAGAAAACCATTCACTCTTAGGTTGTTTTTTGAAGTGTGACTGAAGGAATTTTGTGCTATGTTGGGTCACAGTTTCTGTCCAGTGTCTGGAAACAATTGCTGGCATGCCAACAACAGCAGTGTAATTGCCAGCAGATGCCCACACAATTAAAATGGATATTATCACATATTTTCCTGGAACATAATTAACAATGCATATTTCTTAAAGATGTATTAATTTGATCTAATTGCAATCAGTGGCTAATTATACTTAGATTAGGGGGAATTGGAAGACTGGTTTACAATGAGGATTAGAAGAATTAAATATGCATTGGCTAATTAAATGACCACACCTATATTAGGTTAAATCACAAGGAAAGTAGGTATTTTTTTAAGCATAAAATGAGATGTCTTGCTAGTTAAAATAATTCAAGTTAAAAAGGCTGTTCAGTCTAAGTAACAAATCATTCTTTGGGCTGAGGAATAAAGCATGGGAAGCAGTAGCATAGGAACATATATTTTAAATTAGAATCCATAATATTTGTAAAAGCAGTGCTATCCTGGGATGACGGTGACCAAAGTGATGCTTTATGAATTCCGTATTTCTATTGTATTGTTTTTTGGAAAAAGATCCTGAATTTTTGGGGTGAAGAATAGATAAAAATAAGAAAACTGTTAATCTTGGACTCTGTTTTAGTGTTTTCCCCTCACATGACACACTATCTATGCAATGTATTTTTATATACCAAATAAGGATCAATACAGTAGGATATAGTATACGGAGCGGATGTATGAAAGCCAACTCTATAGTCAGCTGTTTAGCTGTAGAAGCTTTTTAGGCATAAAAACTACTTATATTTGCTATGTTAGTAGGTGGAATCCTGACAAGTCTTTAGCTCCTCATGCATGGTTTTAGTACAAAAATATTAGTAATGAAATAATCTTACCTCCCCAACTGATAATTGAAACAGATAGGTAAAAGGGTAAAAAGTCCAACATAGATACAGAGAAGTAATGTGCTCAGTGAAGAGTGAATCTCATTGCTCTTCAAAGAGTAATTGTTATAGCTGTGTTCCATGTGTAATGGTAGAGTCGATCAGGAGTTTTCCAAAATCCAGTAGTTGGGGCTGAAAGGCAAACTATATTTAATGTCTCCTAGTTAGTCTCAGTGACACCAAGCATGCTTCGGACAAGGCTCCAGGACTCTGATTCTTACAAAATGGACCTGTATTCTATCAGCTAAATAAGTAGAAAAGCATGAAGAAAAACTATGAAAAGTAACTGTGCTTTGGAAAAGAGACAGAGCTGGAGCCACATATGCATAAACAAGAAACCCACCCATGTAAAATAAGTCAAAAAAATTTAAATGCACATCATCGTACCGTATAACTGATCAAGTATATTGTTTCAGGCTGTATTAATGTTATGTAGTTATAACTAGTAATTCCTTATATCTAGATTAAAGAGTGCTTCTTTATAAAGAGATTATAAAAAGATTATTTGTATTTAATGTACACTGATTAATCGTGGAGCTGTACCTATTTTTAGAAGAATTAGATATCTCACAATGAAGTTAATTGTCTTGTGTAAAAAGAGAATACAAACTTGTGATTTGCTATAGGAGAGAAGGGGTTTTTATATTAAAGGATTTGTTCTGAAGATTTACAGAGATTATAGATTGTGACAGTCAGGACTGGTTTGGGCTGAATCGTGAGTGATGATAATTACCCTATATCAGATTTAATATATAGAATCTGCATATTAATTTGCATTCCGCATTTGTACTATAGGTTGTAAGAAGCTCACCAAGAGGAGGAATACAGGTACTTGCACTATTATTTGTTTCATTTGTCCAGCCAGAACATCACAACAAAAACCAGAACTAGACAGAGCCTGTATCAAGGTAGTGCCATGTGTATGACCATGACCATGAAAAGGGAGCGTAAACTTCCTGAAAACTTGTGCTGGTTCACCCCTAGGTTACAGAACTTTGATTACTTACAAACAATGAAGGATGTGGGGCTGTTTTGTCCCCTCCAGCACTGACTGTTTTTGACTAGTTGAATGTATGGAGCTATCACTGGCTTCCTTCTGAAATCTTGGATGCTTGTTCCTGTCACATAGGCAATCATTCTTCTGTTCCCTATAAATCCTCGCTGTAGACCACCTCTTCTTCCAGAAACACTGCAGATATTCTTCTTCCTATCTTTTATGGTGTATGAATTGCAATGCAGTCTTAAAAGAATCTAAAAGTCAGTTCTAATAATTGTTACTGCTGTTTGGCTGTTTATATGGGCAACAGTGAAACCAGGATGGGAAAAAAAGACTGAAGACACTTTCTCTGAAAAAGAGTGTTTCTGGAAAAACGAAGTTTAGTGACATAGATATAGTAGCATCTTCTCCAGAAAGTAGTAGTATCATCTACACGTAATCATCTAATATTTTAATTTACTAATTGTACCTTATCACTCCGTGATTGTAATTACAATGTAACACTTGCCAATTACAATTCAATTATACTTTTGTTGTGGTTTATACCAGTGCTTACTGTATATTAGTCTGGCCAGAGAGTTAATTATATAAGCCAGAATATCTCAAAGTAAATTTGGTGTGTTTCATGATCCTCAGCTTTGAAAAAGTGAGTAGGAAAATACGAACCCAGACAATGACAATCATGTAACTGACCTGACTAATAAATGGTAATTACTTACCATAAAATCTGTGGCAGGGTTTTTACACTACTGTGATGGTGTATTTAGAATGTCACTGAAAAAACTGTATTGTAATATAAACAGTGATTAGACCATGTAGGCTGCTAGCTTTTTTTAAAGATACGGGGTAATTGTGTAGATAAGCATAAGTTTCTTGCAGGTTTTTGTTATAGAAAACAGCTACTGTTAGGTTTGAAAACATGTCAGTGCACTTTTTGGTTTCAGTCTGTGGTGTTTTCAATGAAGGTGAGGACTCTAGAGTTGTCACCTGCCCATGTTACTGAATAGTATAAATTAACCAGCTTTTATTTGTCTTCTTTCGTGGCTTAGAATTTGTTCATAGAGCACCTTCCAGATTCTGCAAACCACTGACTGAAAAATAGTAGTAGACCATGGGACTGGAAACCAGTAGTATTGACTCACAGTCCAAATCTAATGTCTGTGATATAATTTAATCTATTTGCTTTACAATTCTTGATTTTTTTCTGTGTATCTATAATGCTACTTACTTTCTTCCATGCAGGGGACTTTATTAGATCAGATTTGTAAAGTATTTGAATGTAAAAAATGTTCTTTAAATCGTTAGTATTGTATTGGCTGATACTTGCACTAATCCCTGCTCTCTGCTATGTGACAAGTGCCATTAAACAAAAAAAGACTACTTTTCTTTCTTGAAGAAGTTAAATTTAGTTATCTGTGATAGCAAATTTAAATTTAAAAATATTAAATGATAGCAGTACTTTGAAGGTGTTCATCTACTGCGGAAGTAGGTACTGATTTTGTTGAAGTCTCTCTGAGGTACATGGTAGATTACCATCAGACGTGGAAACATTTGCAGATGTGGAATATGTAGTCTGTCTGATGACACAGTGAGGAAGAAAGTATTTTCAAGGATGGTTGTCTTCCAAGATTGCTTATAGGTTGATGTGTGTACACTGAGTATTGCTGTGGTCTCTGAGGACGTGGAGAAATGAGCCCTGTTTGATTATTAAAATTAGGCTATAACATTTCTGTACCATTTCTAGAAAATATTTTTTGTTCCTTCTACAACTGTTTTTTATGGTTTGTATTAAAATAAAACACTGCTGTTAAAAGCTAGCAGGTAGCTTTAATAATGTGCATCAAACCATGTAAACATGAATGGATACCCTAGGGTATGAGCAATAAATCAATTCATCAGAGATTCCTAATAATGAAACAATTAATTTGAGATGGGAAGAGAGATCACTTGCCTTCTAGAGCTGGCAAGTTGCATTTCGGTCTACTCCCCACTCACTTCTTCCTTCCCGCCTCTTAGTAAACCTGGGTTTATACTCACAACACTATGTGTCAGACTTGCCATCTGTCAGAGTCCAAGCACTGCCTGAAGAGACATTATATAAACACACATATCTTAGCAGTTTAACTAGAACAGACTGTATGCCATACACTGTTAAAACTGTATTCAAACCTGTTTGCATTTTATGTTGTGCTTTTCCAAAGTAACAGTGACTTTGGGAAGGAAAAAAACCCAACAAACCAACCAACCCAACCCCCAGTAAGCAGTGCAGTTGCAACATACGTAACAGCTCTCTCAGTAAAGGCAACAAGAGTATGGAGGAGAATTTGATGATATAATTTAGGTGATAATGAGGTCATTGTTATTTCAGAGTTTACAGCATGATAACATATAAATCTAGAGACTAAATCCTACAAAAAAGATGTGATAATTAAGTACAAAATGAAGGCGTGAAAAATTAATCTTCTGGGCAAATGCAACTCCCATGTGGAGGTGTACATTATGTAGTTAAAGCTGCTGTGCTGGAACAACTTGTTGTATCTGTGATATAGTAATGAGTTCAAGTGTTCCCCAGCTGGGCTGGAAGTAGGCATGCACATGACCTGAGCCAACCTTTCCTATATCAGAACTGAGAGTGACTTTGGCAGGCGAGCTGACTGTAATTGGCTATGCTCGGCACCTTAGCAGATGTGCTCAGCATGCATTAGGATCAGACTATTTTGTCTGTATGCAGCAAAACACCACAGAAAGCCACGGGAGGTTTTGCTTGACTAAGGTTTCCAAATTGGCCACTGGGTCTGTTTTCACTCCTAAGAAATATGTCATTCCCTCATGTATCTTTTTTTTTCAAAAATATATGCTTAGCCTGGCTAGTATTTTTTGTGCTGTATTAGAAATATCCTGAGAGTGAAATGTGTATGTATTGGATTAGATAGATGCACCTTTGCATTTGTACGTGTTTAAGAATGATGTAGAATGGTTAAGATGATGCTAGATGGTGCAGCAGTGAGGGTTTATTTGTCATGAAAAGGGCTGATGATCATATGGTTCCTAAAAAAATATTTTCTAGGGAAGCTTGTTTTAATACTATCACCTCATAGGCTTAGTTCAACTTTCACAGATTGGTTATGGAAAGCTAGGGATTGTACTTGTGCAATACTTCCGCAATTTTAGTTCACGTAGTCTTAATAAGTGTGTTTCTGTGTAGTAACAAAATGTTACAGTTATTTGCAGGATTATTGTGTTGTTTAAAACTAACTGGTAGGAAGGAGATAGCTCCAAATAGTACATTTTCAGAAGCAATGTATTTTACACTGACTAAAGTGTGAGGCGGTAAAATTTGAAGTCTCAGAATCCCTGTTTTCATTTGAAGAATCCATTACTGCTTCCCCACGAAAAATTATACTGGAGTGTTTTTCTTTTATTCTGCCTGAACAGAAGGTAATTGAAAGTGCATTGCCAGACAGATAGCCTTTGAATATTCCCAGATCAAGAGATACAGCTTGTCTCTAGCTACAAGTGGAATTAAAAAGTTAATTTTCAGTGATGTTTGGTAAAACTAGGAAGAAAATGTCCAACAATTTACTTAATTAGTAATAACAGTGGGTGAATTAAATGCCAATATGAATCAGACTGTAATCTGTATTTATACAAATCCACAAAGTGTGAGTATAGCACAAGACATTTCCTGGATAGGTTTGCTAAATGCCAGCACAAATAGCAGGGACTCCACTTTCATAACGCCCAATATGGTGATCGGATTTCCTGTTACAGGTAAGGAAGAGGTGAGGTTTAGGCTCTTGTACTTTTCTCTTGGCTAAATTCCAGGACAGTGGGCTCTGTACCAGTACTAATCTGAGCTGGATTATCAAATACAGAAAAATAATCTCCCAGAAGCATTGAACCTACTGTAGTGGCTCAAACTGTGAAGTTGGTTTCACTCCCAGCACTCTCTTGGAGACTGTTTTCTCTACGTACTGTCTTTTGAGGGCACAATTGTTTTTAGCCTTTGAGATAGCTTTTTAATACAGAAGTTGATTAAATGCTAGATCATAGATGACAAATAACTAAATAACCAAATTATATCAGACTAAGTAAATTGCTGGATGTTGTGAGCGCTTGCTCTTGCCTAGTGTAGCAACTTTGACCTTTGGTACAGAGCTTACTACTTGAGAGAGTTCTTTATCAGAACATATAAATATTTAAATTCAACTTTTCTACAATGTAGCGCTGTTTGCGTTCATTTATTCCTTGACTACCTTGCATTGAAGGTAGTTGAAAACCTAACTTTCTCTTCCATTAATTTTTCCCAATGCATTTACAATTATTTATTTTCAGATGGTTTGTTTTAGCCTGTTACTCAAGAAAGGGATCTTATCACACAGCTTTAAAGAACAGTGAGTGCCTTTGCACCAATTAATTTTGGTACCTGAAGATGACTTTAAAAATTGAACTGAACTATCTCTGTTCTTTTATATTGGCTTAACTGTTTTTTAAAATATTTAATTTTATTTTTATTATATGTTATTTTATTTTACTTGGCTATTAGCTTAACTAGAGGTGTAGAAATAAGGCTGAGTTCTTTCCACCTCCTCCCCTGTGCCTAGTTTCTCAGTTCCTCTCTCATGTGGAGTTAACACTTTGCTATTAGCCTCAGAGGCTGTAAGAGTGAGATGCATTACTGTGTTAGGGTCATGCAGCTACCTGAGTGTTAGATAAATCACAGTATGTCTTCACAAAGTCTTCTTACAGCTTATTTGAATCCTAGAAGTGCCATGGAGGGAAAGAGAGAAGACAGTTGGCAGGAGATAAAACTTTTTGACCAGGTCTGTCTAGAGATCAAGGTGAAACCGATGAAGCAGAAGAATATTAGTGGATCCAAAAGTCTTAATATGGCAGTTTTCAAAACTATGACATGACAAGGGCTTCTTTAGATCCAGGAAGAAACTCTGTTTCTTTGGAAGCATTGGATCGGTTCCAGTTATTGTTACTGGCTTTCTTTATCTACAGAGATGACTTTTTGATAATTTAAACATAGGATCCCAGTACAATTTTTCTTCAACAACTTGATCTCCAGTAGAGACATAGTTCTGTGAAACCCTACCTCCTTGCTTGGAAGCTAGTATACAGGCCATGAAAACCCCACAGCCCTCAAGCCTCTCAGAACTTTTGAAGACTTTGAGGTTTATACAGATCTAATCATAGTTGATTGCTCTTATTTTTACATTATAACAGTTCCCAGCCTGTTATGTGTTGGAGAGACTTCCTCTTTTCCCATTGTCTTGATCTTTATCAAATTCAAGGCCAAAGAAATTTAAAAATGAATTTCAACTTTGAGGGAGGAAAAAAAAGGAAGAAAGACCACTTGTACACATTCCACAACTCTGCTCGAACACCACTTTAGTGAAGAGAGAACTTTATTCTGTGCAAATTGAGTGTAGAGCAGAATTATCGTATATGTCCCAGATGAAATTTTGGACCTCGAGGCTATATAGCATTTCAAAGCCTCACAGCCACTGTCAGACCTTGAGAAATGGTTGAGGAGCTTCTAATAACAATTGTACCCTGACAGACAGAAGCAGCAAGAATACCTGATGTTGGATGGATAAAAAGGGATCTGAACTGAGTGGGCTGCTTATGTGTCTCACGCAAGTGAAGACGAAAGCAACAATATGCAGTATGGGTTCCCTTGAGATAAATATGAAAACATTGCTGTTCAATAACTTTGTTAACGATTTAGAGAGAGAATCAGATAACAAAATTAACAATATTTGTTGAAAACATACAGTCATCCTTAGGACATAAAAAAATAGGCACAGTAGGGAAGAGATTTTAGAAATATTAAGTGAATCTATATGTAAACTGTGAATACATTTTATGTTTGCTTTCTTTTGCCTGCTTTCCTAGTTCTTTTGTTTAATGCAAGGCACTGTAGTTCAAAATCATCCAAAGTCAAAGCTTTCTGGTTAAGCTATCTGCAGATAGAGCTGGGAGTTTTACCTCAGTGTGATAGGTTAATATTGCCCTGTGAATGACTATGGATTCAACCTGAAGCTGGGAAATGCTGTAGTCTTTCTTGTGCCTGGGAAACCAAGAAGTAAAAACTACATTGCTGATACAAAACAGGGTGGTATAACAGCTTTTACTGATGACAGAAAATTCATTCTCACACCCAGGAGGTGTCTGGGAGCTGACAGCACCTGTGTCAGGTCAGGTATCTCACAGTTCTGTATGTTTCCTTTTTATTTATTGTGCTGTTGCTCAACGCTTTGCAAAATTCCAGCTAGGTATTTCTTGAAGAAAACTAAAGGACTTATATAGTAAAGATTAATAAAATCATAAAGGTCATAGAAAGGTAAAATATGTTCCCACAGAAAATATAAGGGAGTGGGAGATGATGAAGCTGTAATGTTCATAACAAACCAATGACAGTGGTTCTTTAACTTACACAGAGCTTGTAAGTTGCCTTTACAACCCCTTGCTTATTGTGAATGTTTGATTTATGGAAAAACAAATAGATAATTTCCTAAAAGAAGGAATCTATGAGAATTCATTCTTTGCTGACAAACACAGTGCTTCTGGCTCAAGGTTTCACTGAGCTGCAAATTGGAAAGTATTCATAGGAAATAGCAATGCCTGCTTTCTATCTTTGTTCTCAAACTCTTTCACAAGCATCTTCTAGTGACTGTTGCTGGAGACTGTGTACGGGACTAGACAAATCTTTAGATGAGTTTTGTATGGCTGCTCTTCGACAGCCATACTGTGTGTGCTTGGACTCCTTGGGCTGTTTGCCCAGAGGGTTAGGAGACTTTGGTTGTGTCTACATCGGCATGTAATTCTGCACTGTAGGAGAGGATCAGTACACTGCAGCTGAGACCCCTATATCTATGGTATATACTGCTTAGGGCTTTCCTTTGGACTAGATTTAATCTCATCTTCTGGACTCAATGTCCCCATCATGTATGTGATCATGATGTATTTGATTCAGTTTTAAGGAATGGATAGTGGTTTGTGTACTCCTGAAGCACAGCTTCCAGTTTGATTTCATGCAGAGGGAATCTAATTTGTGCTCACCCAATCCATCCAGCATGTTGAATCAATGCACAGTAAGAGGGGACAGCAAGGGATTTGTTTCAAATTTACACTGGTACTCCAAACAAAAATATTACTATAGCTTAGTTCAGCTTTGTCTTGAAGCTTTTTGTAGATGGATTTTTTTTCTTTCCATTTGTATACTAGTGGTGTTGGTAATTGCTGCTATTTGTGAGCAACTCTGTTCTGGTATGTGTGTCTGGTCTGATGCCCCAGCCAAACAAGTCAATTAATTAATTAATATTATTAATGTGTGTGTTTAATAGGTGAGTGTGCAGAAATAAGGACATTAGCTATGTTGGATATTATTACAGAGCAGGTTTGTATCAAACATGCTGAAATCCATCCTTTTGCTTGGCCACACAGAAGAATAAATTTCAGTATGACAAAATGCCTGATTGAAAAGTCAAGAACAAATTCAACAACATGATGATGCAAATGTTTTCTGCTTGTATTTGTGAATTACATCTCTGTCACACAGCAGAGATAGCAGTTGGATAACAGTGATACAGGCACCGCAGAACAGATCTGCTGAAGCTCGTTTACATTTAGATGGAATGGTGCTGCTGTTTTCTGAGGCACCGTGAGGCAGTGACAGAGGCAGGGCCTTCACAGAGGCACTGGAATATAGGAAAAAGTGTGAGGCTGTGAATTACGGTGAGAGAAAGACCAGAGCAAATTTCCTTTGGCTTCTGTGGAGGTGGAGGAGGTTGGGATTATCTTCTGGCATTGCAGAGCAGATTAGTTTGGGAATTAGACTGACAATCAGTGGTTGTGGCACTGGGAAGTAGAATGTGGATGGGAAAGAGCTGGTCAGTTGTGTCTTGCCTTTGCCAGTGGCTCCTGGTGAATTTTTGAAGGCACTGAGACTGCAGTACAAAAACTAGTTTGTGGGATCTCATCATAAGTATCAGTGTCATGCTTACATGGCTGAAAGGATTGGAAGGGCAAACATCTCACTTGTAACTTTTGTGCTTTGGTCTTTCCCAGCTATCTTTCCTTTTGAAGTAGGGTCCTGAGGAGACTCAATTGTGGAAATAATCAGGTGTAGACATACTGAGTTTTTTCAAACCTGGTGAGCAACGCCTGGTATGATTGACTGGATATAATAAGAATAGTCTGAGTGTAATGTATTGTGTATTTTTCCTACACAAAATCAAAATTGCATAGCTGAAGCAGATGGCTAATAATTTTTGTCTCAATAAAAAACAAAACAAAATCGTGACATTCATTGACCCTCCATCAATGGGAGAATAGATACCCTAGGATTCAAGCCGGAAGTATTTTCAATTTGAAAAACCAGTGTATAACCTATCTGATAAAATGTCAACCATTCACATAGAGATAAAATTTCCATATTCAGAAGGGTTTTTCTGTGTGCTTTTTTTGTATAATAATGAAGTTATATTTCATTGTGAATTTTGAGAGAATCACAGCTGATTAGAGAGGCACATTTGAGGACTTGTGTGACACATTGCTCCTTCAGATCTTCAGCAGTATGTTGTCATCTATTGTTTGTCATCATGGATTGTTTAGGTACAAAAAAAGGTGAATTCTGGCTTTTGATGATTGTTTTCAGACTTTTTATCATAATATAAGTACTAGATTTAACAGAGGGCTAACCATGTAAGACGATAAATCTCACAAAACACTTCAAAACACTTCATACAAAACACTTCACTGCCAAAATGAATGAAAACCTTCAATGCCCAAGGAAGTCCATGAGAGCTGAGAATTTCCTCTGAAGATTTGTCTGGTAAATTTTGGGTTAGAGCTTCCTCTGAGTCTGTGCTGCAGCCTTTTTTACTGGTTAGTGAAAGACCTAGATCTGACCTTAGATTTAATTAAACTAGGTATGTAGATTTTAATCTATGAGTTACAATGGGTTTATGTTCAGTTTAAGGGGAATAAAATGTTTTCCATTGTAGGGCCTTCAATTCTGTGATGTAAGGAAGAGTCTTCAGGTGTAAAACATATTTATTTGTATGTAGTAAATCTTCCTATCATTCATTCAACTGCACAGACAGAATTTGCAGCAACACCCAGGATGTAGTCCTAGAGTAACTTTGTGGGGTTTTTAAAAACACAAAAATGACACATTGCTGGCTCGGTCTAAATAATACCTTGTTCCTAAGCTTTTCTAAATTAGAGTATTACACTCTAATGATTATAGCTGTACTTTACATACAAATACTGTCATAATTTAGTGGTGAAATAATATCATGCATACATAAATTTGAGCTAATTCCAGTTTTTGAAAAACAACCACTTACAAGCTTATTACCTCAGTTTATGTAAGATTGAGTCATCTTTTGCAGTAATACTCTTTTGAATGAGGTAAGATAACACTCATACAGTGTACTGGATACACCCATATGTAAATGCTGTGGGTTTGCTGTTTGTATCGTGACCATATGGTAGTCTCTTCCTTTTGCAATATGTGATAATCAGCTGAACATTTCATGCATAATAAAGTGCTGTGGCTGTGTAATGGAGCAGAGTTAAATACTTATGTTTAAATAGGAAATTTTGCCTTGTTACTGAAATTCACCTTGCTGTTAGTACTGTCACACATTTTGGGAAGGTATTTGTAGCTGTGTATGATAGAAACTTTACAACTTTTGGTCTACTAGGAATGAAATTAATTTCCATCAACATTTAAACTATAAAAAAGGAAAATGTAATGGAAAAGCAGCAGTCCTTGCTAAAGCTGCAACTGCCCTTTCATGAAAGAATGTATTTTAAATATTTTATGCTAGCAAATTTTGTATTTCTTTGTTAAAAGTGACATTTAATCTGAGCTTGAGGAAAATCTTGAGCTAAATACCAAGAAAAACTAGAGAAATTATTCCTAGAACAGGGATATTAGAAAAAGGGGAGGTAAATGCTTTTAAAAATGTATTAGAAATGTCTTTTTCCCTCACTCTTTTTTTGTTGAAAGAGTGATTGGATTGGACCTGTTGCTATCTATTTTACTGAAGAGATGAAGCTAAGAAATATGGCAATCTGTCTGGCTGAACTAGAGATGTTGAAATGGCTCTGAAGTCTGTTAAACCTCTCACACACTCAAATTTCCAAACAAATAATGGACATCACCTGTCCCATCCCAATATGGCCTGTCAAGAAGTACAACACCTGGCCTAAAATGAGTTCCTTTTAAGTAAATGAGGAAAACATGTCAATGCTCTTGCTCCCCTTGATTTTTAGAACATGGAACACAATGAGCTGCATGAAGTAGAAGGAAGGGCTTCATCTGAAGAGAAATGTAGAAAAAGAGGCAAAGTGAAACTGCTGCAGATATTTCACTTTTAGTGATCTAGGAAGAAAGCAGTAAGATGATAATGAGAGGAAAGAAAGAAGGAAAGAATGAAAAGAGGACAGAGAAATGAAGTATGTAAAAGGTGCAAAGAAATAGTAGTAAGGATAAATACAAAAAGCAGACATTAACCCCAAGATGTCACCCCTGTGGCTTATGAGAACTGTGATGCTTGAAGCTGGGAGAGTATGTGCAGGAATATGTATCACTATGTGCTATATATTTGCCTTTCTATACTTTTCTTGCATTTTTTGGTCCTAGCTGTTGCTGGGCTAGGGCATGGGGCTAGATGGCTTTGTGCGATGACCCAGGAAGGTCATTCCTGTATTTTTGTTATATTTTGTAAGACTAATGAGGAGATGGAAGCCTGAAAACAAACAAGCAAACAAACAAACAAAAAAAAGCAGCCTTATGATGGGCAAAATGCATCCTTATAGTTGAATTTCACATTTACTGCTTGAGGATGTGATTTGGAAACTGGCCAAAGAATTACAAATGCCGGAGTCTGAGTTTAACTCTGCTCTAGCCTCAGGCAAATTGTATCGTCTTGCTAGGTGAATGATAAATATAGAACAAAACATAGAGACCAGCCTTACCCAAGATATTGAGGGGACGCTTATGTCAATGGTCATGTAAAGAAAGTATTTTGCATGCTGTGTAAAAAAATATTGATGTGATTCATTTATTCTCAGCTGAACTCCTGATAGAAATCTGATATGCTGGTGAGAATGCTTCTGGGAGTCTGCTGTTAGGGTCTGCCTGCCACCAAGGTGATAGCAAGTTAACATTACATCAAGTGGAATTCGGCTGCATCCATGTGTACTGTCAATCATACCTTTATGAAATAGAATTTTTTTCTTGGCCTTAGTTAAAAATGTTTCTGGAGTACGCTTCTCTTTGCTGTCAAAGTGGATCAAATATCATTAAAGGTAGGGGATTAAAACCAAAGTTCCTTGGGAGGTGGTGCCATCTGTTCTTTCACTGTCTTTTGCACATATCTTTATATGCAGGCATATGTTCTTGCATTTATAACAAACATAAGTTATTTAATGTATATAAGATTTATATGTACACATTAAATATATTCTAAATAAATAAAATTTGTAATAAATGTTATCTACATATATGCACACACATGCAAATGAATATATTTATAGAAGATGGCAACTGTTTCCAACCTGTATCTCTACTAGGTTACTGTTCTGGGTAGTGCTTCACTTCACAGAATGGTTTAGGTTGGAAGGGATCTTTAAAGGTCATCTAGTCCAACCCCCATACAGTAAGCAGGGACTTCAACTAGATCAGGTTGCCCAGAGCCTTGTCCAGCCTGACCTTGAATGTTTCCAGGGATGGGGCTTCTACCATTTCTCTGGGCAACCTGTGCCAGTGTTTCACCACCCTCACTGTAAAAAAAATTATTCCTTCTATCTAGTCTAAATGTACTTTCAGATTAAAACCATTACCCCTTGTGCTATCACTACAGGCCCTACTAAAAAGTTTGCCCCCATCATTCTTATAGACCCCCTCTGAGTATTGAAAGGTAACAATAAGGTCTCCCCAGAGACCTATCTTCTCCAGGCTGAACAGCCCCAACTCTCTCAGCCTTTCTTCACAGGAGAGGTATTCCACCCCTCCCTTGACCTGCTGGCCATGTGTCTTGTGATGCAGCCCAGGACATGTTTGGCTTTCTGGGCTGCAAGCACATTTCCAGATCATGTACAGCTTTTCATCCACCAGTACCCTGAAGTCCTTCTCCACAGGGCTGCTCTCAGTCCCTTCATCCTCCACTCTGTATGGATACCAGGGATTGCCCCAACTCAGGTACAGGACCTTGCAGTTGGCCTTGTTGAACCTCAGGAGGTCCACAAGGGCCCACTTTTCAAGTTTGTCCAGGTCCCTCTGGATGGTGTTCTGTACCTCCACCAGGATACTTCCCTGGGTCCTCCTTTCTACCCATTTTAAAAACTGATGCAACGTTTCCCTTTTTCCAGTTACTGGAGACTTCACCTGACTGCTGTGACTTTCTAAATATTATGGAGAGCAGCTGGGCCATATCAGCCAGTTCCCTCAGGACACTGAGATGCAGTTCATCAGGACCTTATGTGTGTTCAGTTTCCTCAGGTGGTCACAAACCTGATCTTCTCTTACAGTGAAAGGAACTTTTTCCCACTATCCCTGCCTTATCCACTTGAGCAGTGTGGGAAGAGAGGTTGCCGGTGAAGACTGAGGCAAAAAAAATTGTTGAGTACCTCAGCCTTTTCCTTTTCTCTTGTTACCAGTTTGCCAGTCTTGCTCATGCCAGGGATTACGCTTTCTTTGATGTTCCTTTTCTGGCTGACATACCTGTAGAAGCCCTTCCTATTATTCTTTGCATCCTTTGCCAAGTTCAGCTCCAGCTGTGCCTTGGTCTTCCTGACCTCATCCCTAAACAACCAGGATACCTGTCCCTGTTTCCACTCCCTGTACATTTCCTTCTTGCCCTTTAGTTTGACCAGCAGGTCTTGACTCAGCTGTGCTGGTCTCTTGCTTTCCTTGCCTGATTTTTTTATACCTGGGGCCTAAGAGTTCTTGTGCTCTATTGAAAGCATCCTTAAAAATCTACCAGCTCTGTTCTGATCTCTTGTCCCTGAGGGCAGTTTCCTAGGAGGACCTATTGACTAACTCCTTGGAGAGCTGGAAGTTTGCTTTCCTAAAATTCAGGATTCTGACTTTACTCTTTGCATGACCCGTATCCCTCAGGACTGTGAACTGCATCAGTGTGTGATCACTGAGCACAGGCTGCCTCCAATCTTGATGCCACTGATCAGCTCACTTGTGTTGGTGACCATCAGATCCAGTATTGCATCCCCTCTGACAGGGCTGTTTATCACCTAGCTTAGAAGTCATCCTCCATGCATTCCAGGAGCCTCCAGGATTACTTACAGCTCGCTGTTCTACTTTTGCAGTAGATATCGGGGCAGTTGAAGTCCCCCAGCAGGAAAAGAGCCTGCAATTGTGACTCCTCCTGTAGCTGGACTAAGAAGGCTTCATCAATAGGCTCTCCTTGATCGGGAGGTCTGTAGTAGACACCAGCCACAAGGTTCCCTTTGTTGCCTTGGTCTCTAATTCTTACCTGTAAGCTTTCAGCCTTCTCATGACTATTCTTTAGAGACAAATCTTCACACACTCGATTTCTTGATGTAGAAAGAAATCCTCCTTTCTTGCCTGTCCCTTCCAAATAGCCTGTAGACATTGATAGCTGCAACCCAGTCGTAGGATTTGTCCCAGCAAGTTTTATTAATGGAAACCAGGTTGTAGCTTTCTAGCAGCATGGTGGCTTCTGGCTCCTCCTGTTTGTTGCCCATGCTTTGGTGCGGAGGCTCTTCAGCTCAGCTGTTGGCCATGTCGCCTCCTTAGAGGAACACCCAGTATATGCTGGGGTTGACTGGCTGGAAAGCAGCTTTGCAGAAAAGGACCTTTGGGTCCTAGTGGACACCAACTTGGATGTGAGCCAGCAACATGCCCTTGCATGAGCAGGAGTGTTGCCAGCAGGTTGAGGGAGACTATACTTCCCCTCTGCTCAGCCCTGGTGAGACGACACCCGGAGTACTGGATCCAGTTCTGGGCTCCCCCAGTACAAGAGAGGTATGGACATACTGGCGAGAGTTCAGCAGAGGGCCACAAATATGATTAAGAAACTGGAGCATCTTGCATATGGGGAAATGCTGAGAGGACTAGAACTGTTCAGCCTGGATCAGAGAAGGCTCAGGGGGAATTTTATTGATAAATACCTGAAGGGAGGGTGCAAGGAGGCTGGAGCCAGGCTCTTTTCAGTGGTGCCCAGTGACAGGACCAAAGACAATGGTCACCAACTGAAACACAGGAGGTTCCCTCTGAACAACAGTACACACTTTTTCACTGTGAGTGTATTTCAGCACTGGCACAGGGTACCCAGAGAGGTTAATGGAGTTTCCATCCTTGGAGATATTTAAAAGCTGTTTGGCCACAGTTCTGGGTAGCCAGCTCATTGTCAGTCTGTACAGACATAGTAAAGCATGTTTAATTAGTGAAAAAGAAGGATCCTATGAATAAGTTGGCTGTGATTATTTGGAACAGTGCTCACATTTCTTCTGATTCAAAGGAAGATACACGCACACTCATACATTCCCTCATTAGTGTGGTGCATCAGAATGTAAAGGAAATAACTTACAGTAGTTTACTGCAATAAAGATAAAAAACTGATTTTTATAAGGCTAAAGTGGCAATTTACTACAGTGGAAAAGAAGCAATGAAATTTTCTGTAAGCTTAATTCAAGTTGCTGAAAAGAATGCAGGTAATAAAGTCAAATTTATTTTTGAACAAGTATAAAAATTCTATGGATGATTTTACACTTAAGGAGAAGGAACCAGCCTGAAGACTCCTCATTAACTTTCAAGGGCCATTTGGCAGATAATGGAATTCATCTACTAAAACATTTATTTTTCTTGTCTTATAGACACACATGCTTATCTCTGAACAACAAGATCTGTTGTAGGAAGAAAAAGCTCCTTCTTTTGCACAGAGACCAAGAGGAAAAGTGGCAGAGAAGTAAGATAGGGGGAGGGATAAGTTTGAGAGTAGAGAAGAATATATAGATAAAACTGAAAAACAAACTAACAAAAAATTTCCATGCTGCAATAAACAAGAAAAAAGGAAAACTACTGCAGGCTTACACTTTTGTCCAGGACAAAACCATGGAGATGCAACTCCAAACTGACAGCCTAGCTTTAAAAAGATGCACAATTTGTTTTATTGGAAATCCTGTGATGATATTTAGTGTGATAGTAATCGTGTGGGTGGGTTTTTTTTGTTGATGTTGTTTTTGGGGGTTTTTTTGTTGTTGTGTAGAACTATGGAAAAGTTGAGACTGGTTTGTATTCTCTCTCTGTCCCCCTCCTTCCCAAGGCTTCAGCATCCTTTCAGAGTGGAAGGGGAGATGCTCTGAGTCTGTGGTTTACAAAAGCTGATATTGTAACGATCTGAAGACTTCTCAGTGGAAAGCAATGGATGCAATCCTTTTGGGTTTTGAAAATATAAATGAAACAAGGTCGTGAAACTGACATGAAAAGTGAAACCTATAAGTAACAAAAAAAAGTTGTTTATACTTTGAAGTTAATAAAGAAAAAGGTTTTTTGCGCAAAGAAACTTAAAGTGCTGTATTTGTCAACAAAAAGTTGAGAGGGCAAAAGGTTGTAGAAAAGGTTTTTTTGGTCTTTTTTTTAGTTTTTGAATATGCAACACCTTTCATTACTTGGAAATGCATAATCCATACTTTTAATTTTATTCAATGAAAAGCTGCATAGTGGGTCAGTCTCTCCTGCATTCTTTCTGATACCCCTAATTTCACCAACTCCTTGTGCTGGAGAGTACATTTTAGTTTCAACAACGCATTGAGAAACTGAAAGAAAATATAAGGTAGTGCAGGACCAACTCTGTGAAGTTATAAAAATGTACTGTGTATTCACAGAGTATATGCATCATAATTCTTGTCCAATTTTGTGTTAGGACCTGCTCAAAAAGTATAGTTTCTATTTATTTTCCTTATTTTCCATCGTCGCTCCTGCATGCCAGTCTGCAGTTTGAGGATAAAATCTGTAGAGCAATCAAAAGAAATTGAAATTGGTTGTCTTGTGAATTTGTCTATTGCAATTTATTTACAATGTAGGCGTGGAAAGTCAAAATCAATCAGTTAGTCTTCAAGTCACAGTAAGTACACTCAAATACCTGCACTTGACACCAGATTTTCCTCCATAGATTCTTCTTAGGTCCATTGATCTAGGGTGCCCCAGCCTTCTTTAATGAAGGAAATAAAAAATGCAAGCAGCTTTCCACACTACCTGAATTCCATTTTCCTTTCCCATTGCTGATGAAGGTTGCTGGTGTAATAGTGGCTGCTGTAAGGCCTTACAGGGAACAGCAGGCTCTCCCAGACATTCAACCTACAGCAAATATTGCCAGTGGAGTTGCACTGAAATGAAAATAAGGTCTCGGAATGAGACAGTTTTGATAAATTTAGGTAAATACAGATGTTATCTCTGATATTTTCTGGTATGAGTACCCTGCCCTTCCTCTTCAGGAATAGGAAGAAACAGATTATTTGATCCTGTAACCGATCCCATAATAAGGAAGTAATTTGCATGGGGAAAATGAAGGAGAGGCAATTTAAGCCTTGTCTGTAGCCCAGTGTGCTGGGCAGAGGAGTCTTGGGGAAGTTACCTACAAAGTAGAAACTAAAGACCTATTGTCCAAGGGCTTAGTAAGGAGGTACCATTCTGTGCAATTATCTCTCTTCAAGATCTTTTGGACTCATGCACCTGCCTGTTAGCTATTGGAAAATCTTAAAAATTAAACAATTTACCATATCATTTACTAATCAGGTATAGTCATATCCTGTTTTTGGAAGGGAACTAACAAACTTTTGTCTTCCATCCTCATGCTTGCATGTAGAAATGAAGAGGGAGGATTTTTCTTGGTTGTTCTAAAGAAACTGTTAGAAGATAAAGCTAAACTCAATACTTTATGATTTAGTCTATTCATAGCAAATACTCAGATTAGTTAAAGCTGTCTATAAAACATCTGTTGAATGTGTTAGAGATGGAAGTTCTAACATTTTTTGTTAAGATCCTTTACATCTTTTTTAGAAAGTGTGACAGGGGATATGACTGAATGAAACTAGTCCGTGTCTTATTTAAGGAGAACGTAATTCAACTGATGAATTTTTAGGAACTTGGAAGATTTATTCAAAACACTGATATCAAAACTTGTATGATTGAGATTTCTGTGCCTTGAAAAATCTTCATGTGCTTTGTACTTTCAGAGAATAAGATTTGCATGATGAATGCAGAGTGTGCATTAGAATTGCAGGAACATCTCAGTATCTCATTTCTGTTTGAGGAAACCATGGTTCATTCTTTCAGTGTGTTCCATCAATGTTCTAGCAGGCACCAATTCAATGGCGGTAAACAATTACAGTACTTACCAAGGAATAAGCAATGGTTTAATTTTGTTCTTTTATTTTTATAAATCATTCCTTTGATTCCCTCAGGTGTTTCACAGTTATGCAAAGATTAACATTCTTTTCATGTTTTTCCCCTGACCCTCTTATAAATTTTATATTGGTACTATTTCAAAAATGTGTTGATTCTGAATGTTTTGAGCTACTTTAGTAACAGCAGATGAGCATGACCTGGGCTGTATAAGCCCTGTAAGTCTAGATGATCTTTTTAACAAGTGCTTTTGTGGCTCTGCATTTATTCAGTGTTGTGATCAGCTGTCCCATTATACTGCCTTAGATTTCCCGGCCCAGTTGATCTGGTATTCATTTAAAACTAGACTGATGGATTTTAGAAAAGAAGTAATACTTTAAATTAAAGGATTTGCATTTTTATTGCTGCTTGAAATAGATGTGTTGCAATTTTCATGAACGATTTCTTTCTTATGAAGGTTATTGTTTTGGTTTTTTTTTTTAAGAAAGTGGGAATCAAAATGTATGATTTATGTCATTATTTAGTAACTCTTTTATAGAATCTTATTCTTGTAAGCTTCACTCACCATGTTTTTCAGAGTGTATATATACTCACCATGTATTACTTTGTATAACAAGTTAAATCCCAATCCCAAACCTATTGAACTTTGTTTCTTACACAAGAAGCACATTGTGTTTGAGTATTTCTGTTTTTAGTAATTGTAATAGGCCAAACTGTGCCTGCATTTGCTTGTACAATGCACATGTGAGACTTCTTATTGTGTAAGTTAAGGAGAACAGAGAAATTAGTTAGATCAACTACTTTTTTTCCTGGTGGCACAGCTGCTGAGTGCAGACACTGTAAATGCACCACGTGAATGGACTGGAGCAATCAAGTGTGTCAAGGTGGATTCAGCATGAGTTGCCAGGTACTGTCCTCAGCTGTCTTCCTGTCTGCTGCAGTCTCCTCTCTGGCTCTGCCTTACTGCTTATTCTGCTTCTTGATGCTGTGAATGAAGGCTTGTTGTCATGGCATAATAGTTTCTGGTAAGACCACATTAAAAAGATGACATACACTTTGGACTGTAGGACATCAGGAGAGGAAGAGGAAGGCTTTAAAAAAAGCAGGTTTTAAAATTAAAACCTATGTACTCTTCATGATTTTAGCTGGAAATTTACACATACATGAAAAGATCTCAGTTCCATGTATTATAAGAGGAGTGAGGAAAACAGTCTAATATTTGTAGAGAAGAATTATACATATACAATAAACAATTGCTCAGTGTGAAAATATTCTCCTATATAAAGATACATATAGCTTGGATTTTTTTTTTTTTTTTCCAGATTTATCAGATGTCGGTGTTTCTTTTTAACTTGGGACATCCACTTCATGTGTGATAAAGAAAGCATCTGTATGAGTCCATTCATCCCTATTAGGTATTTCCAAAATTACAGGACTGTAAAAATACCTGAAGCATTTACTATGGAGTTTTATATTAAATTTGATTGCACTGTCTTTATTTGAAGGAAGAGAGGTGTCTGGGTAGGTGGGTCATTTTTTCATTGGCATACTGAACCTCCAGCTGCAAACTGAAAAGCTTTGGTTTTTATGAACAAAAAAAAAGTTGTAATATTTTTCCAGTGCTTTCTGAGCAATTTTGTTCTTTAAAAAGTTTTTCAAAACTGTATGTTAGTATCTTTAATTTTATAAAGCACTGATCCTATAAAAAGTTGACATTTAGTCACCCTCATCGAGAGTTTTTTAGAACTAGATATCTGTCTGTAACTGATTTATGTATTATTAACTCTTTTGCAGACAGAGCATCTTCAGTGCTTGCCCTCTGCTTCGAGACCTGATGAGATTGCTTTTTATGTTAGTAGCATAAATAAGTTTATTGTTATGGGCACATGCACTCTTGTGATTATCAAACGAGTTGAGACAATAACTGAATTTGCAAATGCCAGTAACTAGCCATCATATGCAAATGTAACTGATGTAGATTATTATACTGTATGCGTAAACAAGGTGTACAAACAACTGCTGATTATCAAAAGGAGAAAAGCTCCAAAGGTTATTAGCAGTTTGGTCTATTAGATTGTAATAAATATCCCTATTCATTTTTCCCTTCTCACTTGTGCTTTTGTGATCTTGTGCTTTGTGATGGTTCATGCTTTCTTAATTTATGGGGTTATCAGTTAAACTGGTTAGATTATTCATCTGCATCTTGTTTCAAGAAAAAGATGTTCTTTCTTTGCTCCAAAAGGTGAATGGATAGGAAGGGAAGGACGCACCTATGTTCTGTGAAGACAGTAGTATAGTTAGACCATAGTGTCTACACACATGGTGCATATTGTATTTATATAGCAGTAATGCAGAGCAGAAGTTGAAAACATGGTATTTCTTGTGTCGTGGTTGTATTATTGTCCCACATGTATGATGGATAGGATTGTGTTTGCTTTTCAGCATTTATCATACTTCTTGTAGATAAGTCTTTCTTCTGTTTCTTTACCTGCTGCTCCTAGCCACTTATGTTTTCTCCTTCCATTTGCTGTTGTATTGTCTGTCCTAGGAATATGTTAGAAAAAGACTAGATTATGGTTCCCATTACACATTTCATAAGGTTACAATTCAGCTGTCATTCTTTGCCAGTATTCTAGTGTACTTAAATTCAAATTTTCTTAGTCTGCTGTGGATGTGACAGAGTGTGAATTGTGATGCAATAGAACACTTATTCTGATGAAGTATGAGGCTCGAAGTCAAGTACTATTAAATGCAGAAATGTGTGAATGGTTATGCTATAAATCACATATTAAAATGTCATGTGATTGTAGGTTGGCTCAGTGCAAGTCTTAAAATGATAAAGTTCAGGAATAATTTATTTAAAATTATTTAAAAATTACTTTATAATTCTGAGTAATTCATTGTTTTAAATTGAATAAGAATTAAATGGGTTAAAATAATAAAATACATGTTCTTTGTTTTAGGTTAGCACTAAAAGATCTATAAATGGTTTTAGATAGAAAAGAGCTAGGTGTGCATTTTCAAACTGAATAGATTACTGTATTCCGTAAGAATGAGGGTCACTGAATTCTTTCTGGGGATGAGGAGGGGCTAGGTGGTCTCAGTTCCTTGGTGGTGCAGTGGCGGGCTGTCACACACATGGCTTGCTCCAACGGTGGTGTGGTGCGGTCATCCCCTCAAACTTGCCTGGGCAGGTCCTTCTTAAATACCCCTTCAAGGGCCGTGGTTTCCATGGCAATGGCACGTCTCCAGCTCCGTGCCCTGCAATGACTGCTGCACGCTTGGGGCAGGCGCATGCCCGGGCAGAAATTGTTTCCACAAATGAGGGTTTCTGTGACCCTGTGTTCTTGTGACTGTCCTTGCAAGCAATCTTTAAGACATAAGTTCACAGTACAGTCGTTCACACACATGTGAAGATGGTGGCAGAGCTCACTGAAAAATGAAATATTTGGTCCCTGTAGACTTCCAAGAGTTCATAAGTTTGTTTTGTGGCTATATGAGATTGAGTTGAGATCTTGGAATTTTTTTTTTTATAAATCTAAAATACCATCTTCATTTTGACATGTTACACTATGCAGCATTCTACTATATATATAAATAATGGCCTTAAGGAGAAAAGATGTACCTCTTTCCTAGAAGTGTGGGTTAAGTAATACGCTATCATGAAACTTTGATTTTGTTGCATTTTCTGATGGTTATGGGTTCTGTCAGAGAAAAAAAATTGACAACTGTAACTGAGAGCAATGTTTAAATGGGCAATGGTTACCAAGGCTTCCTTTTTGATTTTGTATGCAGAATGAGAGAGGTATGAAAAATTAAGCCTCTTGAAATTTCTGCTTTTTTAATATTTTTGAAAGAGTATTTCTTACTATGCAGAAAAATAAAAATGTATTACATTGCACCAAATGAAACTCAAGAGTACTTTGAGTCCTGAGTTAGTAATATTGTAAATTCAGTGGGTGGTACTTTCACCATCCATCAGACAAGTTTTACTCAGAGTAACTTCTCATACTAGGAAAAATGATGCTGAGGTTGCAGATTGCAACACAGAAAAATGAAGGAGGACCTCTAAACCAAAATTCAGTAATAGTGACTTAGGTTTGAGAGCAAATGTATGCCTTTAAAAGTATTTAATAGTGCTTTAAAAGTACTATCTGTAATGTCTGGCCTGTAAATGCACAATAAACAGTTTTAGGAGCTGTAACTCTCACAGACCCATATTACTACAAGGACATCCAAACTCCCCATGGTTTTTCTGCTGCTGTAGTACTTCACACACATCTCTGTTTCAGTCAGAGTCCCTCTCTTGCTTAGCTTTTGACTATCAGTAAATATCCCAACAGGCAGAAAATGAATCATGGGCTTCTTCTCTCCCAGCCTTCACAGTTCAGACAATTTGTGACTTGCCTACAAAGGTTCCTCTGTAAGGCAGATTGTCATTGGAACCTTGTTCATGCCTTTCTAATGAGCAATAAGCAGGTAGTTATGATTTATTAATATCTCTGGTCACGAGCTCTCCAGTGTAATTAACGCACTGCAAATTTTCAGCTCATTTTACGGCATAATATGTGGCTATTAAAGTGTTCCAGGTAGCGGTGGAGGCCAACTGTGTGGGTGGCCCTTAGGGGTAGAAAGGTACAGGAATAGGGGAAGGTAAAATTAAAATATGTGCTAAATGTAGTAGTTTATTTTTTATTAGCAATTTTTTCTGCCCCTGTCTTATATGATCCCTTATGAGTATTAAAAAAAAAAAAAAAAAAAAGAATCCAAAAGGTGTTGATATATGCTGTTCTTAGATTGGGAACACTTGCACTCACAGTGAATGTCTTCCAGCTACTGACATTCAATAGATGGTGAAAGCATGATTTAAGGTCAAAGAACCGTTTCTCTGTCTGAAATAGAGGAATCTCTATTTTCACCTTTTTTGCCTTACCTCAGGAAAGAAGTAATCAAAGCTTATTAACCTCCCTTTGAGAGGGTGATACCCAAGACTCACTTTCCTGAAAGTGCTCCCTGAGTTTTAAATGTTTAAGTTCCATTTAAGTAGTATCATTCTTCTGACATTTGGATTAGAATGGTTCCAAAGCTTGTCCTACAGCTGCCAGTCAAGTGCTCAGACTGTACCAGTAAGGGAGTGTTGTCACATTAAATCTAATTGTTCCGGTTTTGCCTGTCAGCCTGTGACAAGGTCAAAGCACAGCACAAAGCTTCAACTTACAGTTAAAAAACAAGGTAGGATAAATTTCTCAATACAGCTGCCTGAATTTCAAACAAATTGAGAAAGGGGACTTTTTCACAGTTCTGGTGGTGTAGACAGTGGTATTGCATTGTCCCCTTGCTGGAGCCAAATTCTGAGAGATGCCAAGCACTTAGTATTCCAAGATAATTTAATGTGCATTGGAAACTTTCATTCAGATGTTTTTAATGTATGAGGATTTTGACTAATAATTCTCCTATGGATGTATTTGGTAGTCAATAGATTTTAGCTAATTACTGAGTGATGAAGATACAATTTCTTGTGGTGGGCTTTTAAATTACACAGTTCCATGACTATTGTCACTACTAACTATTCTGTAAGTATAACTTCAGTGTTGCAGATATAATGCATATGCGGGGCTGTTTCTTCTTTTTTTCTTTCCCTTGATATTTTTTCTCCGGGCTTCTGAACACTTGTCTTCATTTTGGAAAGGTATTGCTCTGGTATATGCAAATGAATTTTCGCTGACAACTCCTTATGTGTTTATAAATGCAATTGCATTGCCAGCTCAGAACTAAGCCTCAGAAAAAAGTGCAAAGCTGGAGGTTGGCAGAAGTAAGAATACTCAGAGGCTTAGAAATGGAGGTGGGCTTTTTAAATGGAATTTTCAAAATGAGCTGAATTCGTTCATATCTTGGTTTTGAGTGGTTTAAAGGGAATAAAGCAACTAGTCTCTTAGGAGATTAGTTATTTATAACACCTTCACCGTGTGTGACTGAGTGTGACTATGACTCCTGTCCCCTTTATCAAAGCATAGACAGCATGATGGTAAACGCTAGTAAGGATGTTATTTTTTAATACAATTTTAACATGGAAGCAGAATTCTGCAGTGGATCTTGCAGCATTTAGGTTAATTACAAAATTAATAGGAAAGCTGCTTCAATCAGATGTAGGTATGAGGTATAGAGAAGCTACATGCCCTAATTAAAAACACCACACTGTAATCTTTATACCTTCCATTCAGATAACAAAAAAGATTTCTTGGGAGGCAGACACATATTCTGTATTATTTAGGTGCTAAATTATCCTATTTATGTTGGAATTCCTAGTAGATATGAACAAACAATACTATCATTTTCTCTGTGGTCCTAAGCTTAAATTAAAAGTCCCTCCCACAAAAACTTAATGCTTCCCTATTCCTACCACTGCAGATCTCAGATTTTTGTGAGTGGCAGCATGATTGAAATAGAATTTCCTATGTCATTCAATCTACTGGATAGATTCTCAATGTCTGATATGCTATGTATGCAAGTTGAAGCTTTTATTCAGATTAATTTTCTACTGTTTTATTATAAAAGTTCATTTCACAGTATGATCATTTTTTTTACTATGGCACTAATACTCTTCCCCCTGCCCCCCGCCACTAGTCAGTCTTTCTGGATTCAGGAACTTATCCTGAAATTCCTGCAGGAATTTAGTATCATCAGAATATCTGTTTTGTTTGGTTGCTTATTAGAAAATTATTAACAGTAGCCAAGAGGATAAATGTGTGCACATACAGATAGTAGGTTTGTGTGAGATTTGTCTTCTTAGACGCTAGGTTAGAGAGCAAGCACCTGATCAGAGTTTGCAGTTCTCTAATGGTTGTTCTTACACCTTAGAGAAATAACCAGCTGGCTGATGGTACAGATGGGCACAACTGCACATTCAACTCTGGTCTGTGCATGTGCAAATTAGAGTTGTGGGATGGCTATTAGCTTGACTGTGTCAAGAGATAAATCAGTAAAGTTGTTGATTCCTACCTGTTGGAAAAAGAACGCAGCTCTGGTCCTGTAAGGTCAGTTGTATGTATGGGAGAAGGCCACTTACTTCCATGGGGATATTTATTAGGGACATTTGTCTCCCTCCCTCTCTCTCTCTCTCCTTAGAGGGCTCAGTAGGGAATGGTTTGTCATTGAAAACAGGCCTATTAGTGAATCAGACACTTGAATCATTATCCTGAAGTTATTATTTTTATGTAAATATGAATGTTTTGATGAGAATGAATATACAAATTAATTAAGCCATTTACAGGAATAAATGTAAGTTAATCCACCAAAAGCTGTAAACTGTATTTTTAATCTTTCAAAGGAATTGCAAGTAATTCTTCCCTTGCTTTCTTTATCTTGCTGCTTTCTCACACATCTGTGAACTGTTTAGAAAACAGTTTGGCTCTTAATGTCCAGTTGAGCCAGTGTAGAATAAAACAAGGCAATGGAATCCAAGAGTGACTTACAAGACTTATAGACTGTATAAACCCACTCAAATTGTTAATTGTAATAAATTTGAGCACATCAGTCAGCTCCAGATCTAATCTTGTAGATTTTAACAGAAGTAGCTCATGGTAAAAATTACTATCTATGGGCTAAACAAAATTAGAAGAATGCTCTCATCTGTTTCTTCAATACAGATTCCTCAGTATAAGGATTCTGTTCCTTGCAGGTAATCAAGGGTTCACTTGAAAAGCATGCAAAATTTACCTACCATTAAAGTTAGTGAGAATGTTGCCATTAACATTTAAGGGAATAATGCTGATGTTGTGGTTTAGCTGCAGCTGGCAGCTAAGACCATGCAGTTTCTCACTCACTGCCCCGGCCTCTGGGTGGGACAGGGGAGAGAAAACATAACAAAGGGGCTTGTGGGTTGAAATGAGGACAGGGAGGGCTCACTCAGCAGTTATGGTCACAGGCAAAACAGACTTGACATGGGAAGAAAAAAATCAATTTGTTACCAATCAATCAGAGTAGGATAATGAGCCATAAAACACCTTCCCCCACCCCTCCTTTCTCCTTAGTTTCAAATTACTTTGCTCCCAACTGATTTTGGTTTCTCTACCTCCTCCCCCCATAGCAGCACAGTGGGGATCGGGAATAGCGGGTTGCAGTCAGTTCGTCACACATTGTCTCTGCCACTCCTTCCTCCTCAGGGGGATGGCTTCTCGCACTCTCTGTGTGCTCTGGCATGGGGTACCTACCGTGGGCTAAAAAAGTTCAGAAAGAAAGTGTGCCAACATGGGCTTCTCATGGAGACATGGACTTCTTCAGGCTTAGCCCTCAGCTCCACCATGAGGACCTCCACAGGCTGGAGGCAGATCTCTGCTCCAGCGTACCTCCTTCCCCCGCTACCTTCAGGCACGGCCTCCCACTCCAGCATGGTGTCCCCCATGTTCTTTATGTGGGTATCTGCTCCGTCATTAACCTCCATGGGCTATGGGGGAAACAGCCTGCCATCTCACCAAGGGCTGCAGGGGAATCTCTTCTCTGGCACACCTCCTCCCACTTCTTCCTCACTGATCTGGTTGTCTGTAGTTGTCTCTCTTACATCCCCCTTCCTCTCTACTCTTCAGGTTGTTGTCTTTGTTCTTGTTGAAGTTCTGATCTCTTGCCAAACCAGTATTTCCCCTTCTTAAATACAGATTCACAGAGGTGTTTTCATCATCGCTGGTTGGCTCAGCCTGGCCTGGAGGCAGGTCAACCTTAGAGCCAGGGAAGTTTCTTGAAGCTTCTCACATTAGCCATTGCTGTAGCCCCTTCCCCTGCTACCAAAAACTGTCCCTCATCACAAACCCAACACACCTGAGAACATCTGAAATTCCTTCCTGCTTTGTAGACTTTAGATTGTTCTAGCTTTTTCTTCTTTTAAATTAAAGATATTATGTATCAAAAGAACCTCAGAAGATCAAAACAAGTTTGCCTGTACTTACTCTAGTGTTAAAATTTAAATGATTTCTTCTTGTGTCTGTTATTTATTTGAGCCCCTTGGAAAGGCACTTTACTTCTGATCATCTACAGCTATGTGCTGGTCTGCTTGCCTCTCATCTAATCCAGTTTCTCTTGGCTGCCCAGAAAGGATTATGATGATTATTCAATACTGTTTTCTGAATTTACTAAATATTCAAAATATATTGGTCTTGGATATTTCCAGAATCTAGCAGAACTTGCAGTGTACGCGACGCATGTACAGTTAAATAGGTTAAAATATTGAGATCACTAGAATTAGTTACAAGGGTTGAATGATGTAATCTAGCAATTTAGTTATTTTTTTAATGAAGCAAACCCTTTGTAGTGAACTAATTAACAGTATAACATACCATTAATACACTCTTTATTCTACATTTCCATTCATTTTCTAATAAGGACTTTTGCTGGAACGGATTTTATCTATGTCTCTCCTGTATAGCAGAATGTATGAATTGTTTCATATGCTAGAATATTATTATTACATGGTAAGAATACCCTCCCTTTAGCTATTTGGAATAGTGGATAACAATGTCGGACACTCATGATGTTTTAGCAAATATCGGTACTTTCAGACCAACTTTAAAGTGTGTTTCTGTTTCAAAAACTGATTCTAAAATATCTCTGTCTTAACAGATCAATAGGTTTGCATGTGTGTATAACCTTTTTGTTAAGAGCTATATCTGTTTCTTTATTATTACTTTTTCTTCAGCTGTAGATTACAGATGTTTAAATATAAGACTAAGTTTGAAAAATGGGCAGATATGGAGTTGGAAATGTTATTAAACATATTTATTTCAGTATTCCTTAGTTTAATGCCTATTTTGATATCTGAATTGATGTGATAAAAAATTTATCACAGGAAAAAAATTAACAGTTTTTAACTGACTGGGTTTGTAACTGTCTTTGCTACAGTAGTTTTGTAGAGGTCAGATTGTAGCACACTGACACATTACACATTTCATTACTCAAAAATCTTGTTGGGAGGCTTATTATTGATGTCAGCCAGCTGTGGTTGCTTGAATGCCTTTCCTAGCTGGACCACTAAGATGCCAGAAAACCGCTTCATCTTTATTTTTAAGTATAGAGCACATGCATTTCCAATGGAGAGTAGGAATACTGTGTGAAAACCTGTCATGTTTGAGAATGGTGAGTTTAAATTGGCATAGGTGCTGAACTGAGCAGAAGGAGGTAAAGCCAGTGCTGCTATGGAAGGAGATGAGAAAAACCTGGCTTGCTTCTAGTGGAACAAAGATGGAGAAGATGTATGTTGAATTCCCTGAATTGGTCAGTGCACCAAATACTGAAGAAGAAAAATTCCTTAAGCAAAAATACTGATTTAGGAGATAAGTGGACATAAATTGGGCATTAATAGATTTTAAAATGGAGATTAGGAGAAGTTTTCTAATAAGGAAAGGAAAATGGTGGTAAAAGAATAATAATTGTGGAAAAGTGGATTAAGCTTGAATATCTGACATGATTTCTACAACTTCCTTCAAATGGACTCTGGTATCCCTTTTCCTTTTTGAGTGTCTGTGATTACAAGCTTTGCAGAACAGCTCCTCTGTGTCTCTCCTGAATTTGTACAGAAACAGCACAGCAGGACACCAGTCCCTCTGGAGACTTTGAGGTCCTGCAAGTATTTATGTGAGCAGAATCCCAATAATCTATTCCAGTAGTGAATCAAATGGATCTTTTATCTTGTTTTGTAGCAACTTATGTATAACATCTAGAAACAAATTTAGCAATAAATAACAAGTAGCATGGAAAAAATCAGTACAAAATGTCATGGGTAGAATATTCAGCTGAATGAACGGATGTGCAAAAACTTTTGCTGGTAAGTGAGAGATTTAGATTACAAAGTCACAAATGAAGTTTTCAAGGAGACGTGTTCTGTTGCTTAGGCAGTGGTTAATTGCTTTTTCTTAAAGCAACAAATTTACAGCCTGGATTTATCTGAGTATTGATGTGGCTTCCTGCAAAGGAAGTTTGTCTTAGTTGAGATAAATGGCACAGACTAACAATGGACTCTTCTTAAATGCAGTATTCCAGTCATTTAAAAATAATTGTGTATTTTGTTATGTGGGAACAGGCAGAAGCATGGACTATGGTGAGGCTTACTGAATTCTGCAGGAGTGAATACTCCCTAAACAACTGTATGAGTAAAATCAAAGATTTATCAAAAATATATAGAATTTGTAAAGAAAAAGATAACTTCTTAGTCAAAATATTAGCAAATTTTGTCAATTTGCAAACTGGCACATGCATACACAGGCTTTGCTGTTCATGATGAGCATCTGGAGTACAATGACTAGCTCGTCATAATGCTACACGGTAGGGATATTGACATAATGTAGTACAGAACAGCTGAGTATTCCTAATTACTTTCTGTCACATCTTAACCTTTCATTTATCCCAAAGCATAAAAAAAGGTAGAAGTAAAGAAGTCTTTCCTTAGTCTACAGCATCTTTCATTTCTTATACTTTTCCTTTCAAATTCTTAGTTTTGTTACAGTCTACCAATTGCAACTATTTACTTTACACTGGTAGCAGATTAGATCACTTGAAACCCTGGATGAGCTGAGAACATGATTTTTAAAAAAATTAAACTAATTTCCTTTTGTGTTTCATTCTCTTCTGTTATCTTTGACTCTCTTCTTTTTGGCTTCACCTTTTAATTTTTTTTCCACTGACTCTGGACTGGTGTTTTTTGGTGTGATTGTTTTTTGGTTTTGGGTTTGTTTTTTTTTTCTTAGGTTTTATGCTTGGCCTCCTGGCTATTTAATTTAGTATTTTTAATCTTCATCTCTGTTCTGTTGACATCAATTTGCTCTGTTCTTTATTTCTTCTTTTATGAGCTTTCTGATAGCTTCTCTTTTTGCCCCTGCTATCTCCTGATAGCATCTCTTTTGCAGGATTTCCCTTTTTTTGTCTGATTCATGATTTCTTAACGAGGTTGAGTGTTGTTTTCCAAGTGAATAGTTATTCAATGAAAACTGTAGTTTTACTCAACCCGAAACCTTTGTGACTGTTATAAAATTGGGTGAATACTTTTAGATGTTTAATTTAAAAACCTCATCCACAGTAACATTTGCTGAAATATATAAAAACTATTTCTCAGTCTGGATTCATTAGGGATGTAGGAGCATTTATGAAGGCAGTTTGGAGGAGGTAGCTGATCCTTTTCAGAAGCTTGTAGCAGGTGACAAAATTTACTAGTCTTCCATGTCTAATAAGATAGATAGATAAACAATGAACAAAGAGAATTTTGAATAGATTTTTCCTGTTCTTTCCTACTGAAGCTGTTCCATGTAAATAATTATATTCTTATACTCCAGGACATAATGTGACAATAATCGTCTGTGCAGCCAGGAAAATCTGGGTTCTGGTCCCTATTCCAGTCATTATTTAGGTAGGTGCCATAAAGTGAAACTATTTAAAGCAAAATGGAGACAAGTCTGCACCAGAATAGCTTTCATTTTAAAGTTTAGGGAGATGCTCTGAAAGTGCACAGAGGGGATTTGAAGCCTGTTCTCCAGAGGAATCATCTAACCAGATGTTCATAAAGTAAAAAGAACAATATAACTGTTCTTTGTTTGTTTTTGGTTTTGTTTTGTTTGGGGTTTTTTTGAGTTTTAGATACAGCTCTTAGCTATGCAGGTGTATCTCTTCGTAAATGTAGCCTAGCCCTCCACTTCCACCAAAAATTGAAAATATTTAAAAGTTGAAATAATTTTACTTGAAGTGCAAAGTATTTTGTCAAATCTTACCTTTGTCTTTGCCTGATATACATTTTCACCTCTTTGGCCATTGAATTTAAAAAATCAGTCATCCCTTGAGCCATAATCTAGACCAGAAACATCAGACCAGTCATCATCTTTGTCAAATTCTTCAAGTAATGTGTCAGCAGCAGCCCTGTTGCCTTCATTAGAACTTTTAGTCATATATTATATCAAACTCGGGTGTCTGGAAGGAAAATTAATCTCCTTTAATAGGAGCAGTTGCTAGCAATTGACTTTTAAATCTGTGTCTCAGTCTAATCTCTTGGCTGAGAGATCCCAGTGTGTATCCAGTAAATATAACCAGATCATTGTTTAGTGGTTAATTTCTTATTTTTCAGACAGAACAACTTTGGTAAGCCTGACATTGTTATTAAACAATGTTATGATAGTCTCCTGTCTCCTATTGTGAATATACAAACCCCCTTTCTATAAAATACAAATACTTTTTAAGCCTTTTTTTTTTCCCCCGTTGAAAAAAAGAAGTTTTATTCACAGAACCTGGAGGAAACAGGATTTTTTAGCTAGGTTGTGGATGGCATAAGCCATAAACTAACAAGCTATGTTCATGGGTCAGTGAGCACTTCATGACTGGAGATGTATGAAAGTCTGCTGATGTTAGCACATCACACCCTATTCTTGTGCTAACATCATTCAGTTGTTTTTGAGAGGTGAGAGATTTCTATTTCCCATAACATCCCTTTTTATTATTTTTAACATCAGCTTTCTGAACATCCTTCTTTTCCTCCACCCTTTTTCCTTGTTCCTTTTTATTTGCAAGAATAGAGGACTGTGTGGATGGAAAAATACCAAAAGTACAATAATGACAGGATGTTGATACAAACAGTAATTTAGATAGTGAGCTATCTAAACTGTCCTCTGCTCCTCTCTCCAAATTCAAGCAACTTTTTAAATATTTTATACGTTTTGCATTTTTAAATAAGAAAGGGACTGAATGGTTTTTAACACAAGCTGAGAGATTGTAAATTAGCAGAAATTGTATTTATAGTTTAGCCAGAGATTTTGTACGGAAAGCACCTCTTTGTCCAGAAATCTTGAAAATATTCTTAGAGGTCTTGTTTTATTGTTATGTACTTCAATAGCGGTGTATTGTGCAAATAACTGTATCCATTTTACCTGGGACACGGGATTGTATGAGCCTCCCTCTTCCTCAGCAAAGTTTAGGGAATATCTCACTACCAGTACTGTGACAAGGAGACCTTTGTTTATGCGGTTAAGTAGATTGAAATAACTGCCTCTGTTCTGATATGTTTAATTTGGTAACCAGAATGTCAGATCATATTTGGATCTATTTATGTCTCGTGGTATCCTCCTAATTTACGCTCTAGATGCTTGATTTTTCTGGCCACAAAACAATACTAATTGAACTTGGGCTTGTTTCCAGTTGTACCGTTTGAACAACTACAGAAAATAGGGTTTTGATTTTCTGTTGTGCTTTAATATATTCCTGAACCAAACACAATTATGTTAATTA
Source organism: Caprimulgus europaeus (assembly GCA_907165065.1). The sequence continues at coordinate 71,051,338 of OU015525.1, forward strand.
TCTCTATAAAAGTCAAAGTTTACAATGTTCTCAAAAGTAAAATATGGAATAGTTGGCTTTGTTAGTATAATGATGGACTTTTATTTAGACATACATCAATCACAAAGGCAATGTGTATTCCACATTTAATACTTAATCTCAGATGAGCAAAGTGCTAAACACTCATAATTTTCTGTGTTAATTGTAAAAAGTTGACGTTATTCTTTTAGTGAAGAAACAAAGCAGGGTAGGCAGGCTTCATGGTGTGTGGGTGACACTAAGTCTGAATCAAATTGATGTGTGGGGCTGTTTCAATACCATTAAAAACGTGCAGATTGTGGATTTCAAAACCAGTGTGAGCCACATTGGAATCCCATTACATTTTATGCATTTGCTCAGCTATTGTTAGTTTAATAAGACTGACTGCTTCTCTAACAAGAAGAATCTTGAGAGGAAATCCTATTTAGAAGTCCTTGTAAAATGAAGTACAGCCAGTTGATGAGAGTTATACATTAGTAAATATTCTTAAACTGATTAATCCTCATCATACACATGCACAATTACTTGATGGAACAGAGTGTGTTCATTGTCAGCTCGGTCCATACATGCATGGAGACAGAGACTTTTTAGCCTTAGTGTTTATTTTAAATTCTGAATACTTAAAAATAAATCTAAATAAAATAGGTCTGAAATATTTTGTAGATATTTTTTTCTTTTAATATTCTGGATGGCAGTATCATCTTCTAATCGATGTCTCTGGTAACATCTAATTCTACATGAACTAAACAAACTTAAAAATTGCTCAAACAGCTGCTTTGTCATCATATAACCGACAAAATTTCTGCTGGAACATCTGTTGCCATGTTGCTAAGTTTCCCTTTTTAATTATTTATATTCAGTCTCTGTTCACAGACAGAGATTGTGAAATTATAGAAGCATAGAAGTAGTATACTAAATAATTACCAACATGGTACATTTTTACATTTTCATTTGATTATGGGTGCTTTTATCCTATGCATTCATTCTTTTTTCATCGTGCACATTCTGTTTTCACCCTCAGCTCATTCCCATCCTTCCCTATTTTTCTCTCTTTAGTGAGGGTCCCATTTCAGCAACTGGAATTTCACTCAATTCTACTTGCCTTAAGAGGATTTTAGATCCAGTCTTCATATAAGACCTGACTATTATTTCTTAGAAAGGATGCCGGAGCTGACACACTGAATTTGAGTGTCTCATTTAAAATATCCCAGGCAGGTATAGTTCAGCACTTGAAATTGTACATTTAAGGACTACCATCCTGCACATTCTGTCTGTATTTTAAGTATTCCACTTTCATATATACAGATGATAGTGCCACATATATAAATCATAAAATGGTTTGGGTTGGAAGGGACCTTTAAAGGTCATCTAGTCCAACTCCTCTGCAGTGAGCAGGGACACCTTCAACTAGATCAGGTTGCTCAGAGCCCTGTCCAGCCTGACCTTGAATTTTTCCAGGGATGGGGCATCTACCACCAGTCTGGGTAACCTCTTCCAGTGTTTCACCACCCTCATTGTAAAATATTTCCTCCTTATATTTAGTCTAAATCTCCCCTCTTTTAACTTAAAACCATTACCCCTTGTCCTATTGCTACAGACCCTATTAAAAAGTTTGCCTCCATCATTCTTATAGGCCCCCTTTAAGTATTGAAAGGCCACAATAAGGTCTCCCCAGAGACTTCTCTTCTTCAGGTTGAACAACCCCAACTCTCTCAGCCTCTCTTCACCCAATCCTTGGGTCATTTTTGTGTCCCTCTGCTGGACCTGCTCCATCAGGCCCACATCAGTCTTGTGCTGAGGACCCTAGAGCTGGACACAGTACTCCAGGTGGAGTCTCACCAGAGTGGAGTAGAGGGGTAGAATCACCTCCCTCGACCTGCTGGCCATGCTTCCTGTGATGCAGCCCAGGATACAGTTGGCCTTCTGGGCTGTGACTGCACATTGTCAGCTCATGTCCAGCTTTTCATCCACCAGTATCCCGAAGTTCTTCTCCTCAGGGCTGCTCCCAGTCCCTTCATCCACAGCTTGTATTGATACAAGGGATTGACTAACCCAGGTGAGGACCTTGTACTTGGCCTTGTTGAACTTCACAAGGTTCGCACAAGCCCACTTTTTGAGTTTGTCCAGGTCCCTCTGGATGGCATCCCATCTCTCAGATGTATCAACCGCACCAATCAGCTTGGTGTCATCTGCAAACTTGCTGAGGGTGCACTCAATTCCACTATCCGTGTCATTGATGAAGATGTTGAATACACTCAGCTCTCAGTCTGAAAAATATTTTGTCAGATAATTTGGTTTAGGTCTTATCTCTTGGCAAGATCCAACTGGTAAAACATCTTACATTAAAGATTTCTACTGACTTTGTCCCTTTTTGTCAAATCTCTGAACTTTTGATGATTATAACTTTGATTCTGTGTAGAATCTGTAGACTTTTAATGTAGGAAAAGTACTTGGAGCACTGTGAAATTTGCTGTGATGTTAATGCTCAGTTTTTACTTCAAGATTTGATAATTTGTTGAAATCTATGTACTTATCAAAGTCATTTGGATCATCACAAGGATTTGAATTTAATTAATGTATAAAAGAGCCCTTTTAAAAGGCTACCATTTGTTTAGGAAAGAGGAATAGCTGTGAGAGGTGTTACCTTCTGTTCCGATTGTTCTGAGTTGCAGGAAGAGGGAAGGTTTTCTTCCTCTGCAGAAGAGGATGAAGAAAAGGAGAAAGAAGGCATATTTCGAGTTCCTTATGGAGCACTAGGCAAAGGAGATCAGAAGGCAATGCTTCAGACTAGTCATCCAAAACACAGAGTTTTGTAGTGGTGGGGTACATGAGCTGGAGCGGTATCTTGTTTGGAAAGGATACAGCCTACAGCAAATTTTTGCAAGTTGCTGGTGAGAATTTTCTCATACAGAAGTTGGAGAAAGCCTCTAGGCTTTCTGGGATGGGCTAACTGCTAATTTTAGGCTTACTCTTACATTTTCGAGCAGACAATTAAAATGCAGGTGGAAGAACATTAAATAAACCCACAAAAAGAGCCCAACCCAATAGACTTTAGAAATACAACTTTAACAAATTTGAAAAAAAAAGAAATAAATTTAATCCTCTGAGAAACAAGTGCATGGGTAAATGGAGTTCAGAGCAGCTGACACTTCCCTGAAGTATATGAAGGGTACTAACTCAAACTCTTGCACTCCATAAGAAAGAAAAGGTAGTATACAGCAAGGGAACCTAGGCCAAATTGTAAACTACAGGCATGAAGTAAGAACACAGAAACAAACCTTGAAAGACTAAGGCACAAGTGGAAATGTGGCTATTAGGGTAATGAGTATTGTAGAGACTCACAGCTAAATTACAGGAGTACGTTCAGTTCCTCAGAGGCCTTCCCTAGGGCTGGTGTTACTTTTCATTTATGAGCTGGATATTGGAAAAGAGAGTCTGTTTATTAAATTCTTAGATTATGCTTCCCAGAAAGAAGTATGCTGAAAGGTAGCATTAGAATTTAAGGTGATGTTGACAGCTTCCGGAAATGTCCTAAAAATATGGTGAAATCCATTAAGGTCATCACAAAGTTTCCTGCTAAAGCAGGGTTAATAAATTGCTTAAATGCAGCATAGCTAGGTAGCAGCTCCAAAGTGGATGCAGGAAGTAGTGAATCACAAGCTGAACTGTGATTAAGGCGTTGCAGAAAGGGAAAGGAAAAAGCAATGCTGTATTGGGAAGTGTTAATAAGAGTATTGTTTTCAGGTATGTGAATTCATCCACCCACTGCTTTTGCTGTTTGTAAGGCTTCAGTTACAGAACTACTTTTGGTTTTAGGCATTGCTATGCAAGGAAAACATGATACTGTTCGGATGTGGAATTAAAGACTCATCACCACACACATTCACACGAGCACAGTAACAGGCGAGGGAACCCCAATAACCCAGGCATGAGATCCTGCCTGGCTCTTCCCTGGTCTGTCACGGGGGAACCATCAGCCCCTTGTCCCAGAGTGAAACCCATTAAGATGAGTCAATGGGAGGGGTTCTCCAGATCACCTTTTGGACTGAAGAGAGTTGTTGCCTAGGAAGTACAGGCCTCATTACAGGATGAAGAGGAAGAACATCTTGTCATTGAACAAGTTACACTTGGACTTGATGATCTTAAAGGTCTTTTCGAACCAAAACAATTCTCTGCTTTTAAGTCTTGTTATGGGATATTTAGGAAAGGAAGCAAATGTGGGGCAAGGGAGTAATCTTGGTGGTTTTGGGAGGAAGAAGCTTGGGGAAATTGAGAGATAAGAGAAAAATGAAATGAGCCTGTTGTGTGTAAACAGGTTGCTGATCAATGTGCTTGCCTAGCTGTGCCCTGAGCCTGGTCAGTGCAATCTGTACTGTCTTCCTGTTCAGCTCAGTTTTTAAATATTTTCCTGGAGAGAACGGTGCTCTGTTTTCAGTGTACTTCTGTCTATGGAGGTCTAAGTGCCAGGGAATGGAGTTGGACTACAGGTCATAGGGGCCTGTGTATTTGTGATGCCAGTAATTGGATAAAGGTTATCCATAGTGCATGGATATGTATTTCAGTGCATCATCACGAGCAAACATCAAGCTGGACTAGCTGATGAGTAGGACGGAGGCTTGGTCTGTGAGGTGACTACTGGAGGGACAGAAGGTCCAAACCAGCTATTGAAGACTGTGGCCTCTGCGGTTTGGCTTCAGGAAAGTTCATAAATCTGGGTCAGCAACCATAGAGACCTGTTTGTGTCTGTGAGTGAGACAGCTAGGAGGTCAGATGATCAAGGAGCCAGGTACTAGATAGACCTAATGTCTAAGGCCAGTTACTAGAAAAATAGATGTCTTGCATATATGTGTCTATATATGTATATAGATCCTGCTAATGGGCTTTCATCCATCTCATCCAGAGAGGGCAACAAGATTAAGCTATTGGTGCTCTTTCTGTTTGTGTGTGTGCTGTGCTTGATGTTCATGTACCTGTGTGGCCAGCTGCATGTGTATGTCTATATGCATTGTGTGTATGTCTATTCAGAGTATGTGTGCCACGTTGCTGCTGGCTGGACCTGGGGATATGGAGCTGCAGCAGCCTTTTTTGTAGTAAGCTACCAGGTTTGGCAATTCATGACACATATGTCTGGAGAAAGCTGAGAGACAGACAATCAGAATCTTGATAATTGTGAAGAAATGAAAGTTTTCTAGGTAAAAAGAGAAGGTAGAAAACAGTATACTTTGGTATGTAAGAGGAAATACAAAGGAGAGGGAAATAATCTGTTGCCCAGATTCAAGTGCTTCCAGCAAAGGAGATTAAATTTAAATATTGGGCCAAACTACTAGATACATAGGAAAGCCAACGCTCATGTAGTTTGCATGGGTAAACTGTTGAACTTCTGTCCGTAGAGGTTTTTTAAGAGTAGGTCCTACAGTCTTTGGTGAGGAAGGTTGTTGTTGATCCTGCTTTTAGTTGGGGAATAGTCATGATTTCTATTGTGCTTGCATGTTTTGATCTTATTTTGGTTGCAAATTTCTCACTTTATTTTGATTTGACACTGGAAATATCATGTTTTATGATGCTGGAATTCTAAGTGAATTCTAAGTCCTGTGTAGCTGGAAGGCTCAGCCTGGCTCAGACTTTCAGAAGAAGCTTTTGGGGTCTCTGTGGCTCTGGCTGAGGATTGGGTCTAATGGCTTTTTGTATGGAAAGCTAACCACCAGGCCCTGAAGACAGATTTTAAAGTTGACCGTTCCTCTGTGTTGATACAGATTTTTGAAATGTTAATATAAGTTGTTTTGTCTTTTTCTTCCTGTATCTGTTTCCTTGGTTGAACATATATTGCTTTGCAAGGTGCCCTTATTTTATGACTTGGCTTGAAGCAGCAGACAGATACTTCTTGCTCTTTGATGACAGATGTTTAGCAGGCTGAAGGCTATCAAGGCAGGATTCTTCCCACATCATTGGTACTCACCTGTCTCATCCAAGTAGCTGTGCTAGTGGTTCATGGTGCACTGCTATATGAAGTGGAAATTATTTATTGATTTATTTCACTGCAGAAGCCTTTCACCTTCATTCTGTGAGATGAAAAAGGAATCTTTAAAGCAGAATGCCAGAGAAAATATCTGAATGATATCTCTAGGGTAAGTCATAGCAAATGGGCCCTGCTTCTAGCAGTGAACAAAGGCTGATGAGGCAGCAGACTACTCTGAAGCAAGTCCCCTCAGTGCACCCCTTTAGAATGGGAGGGAGAAAAGGTAGTTCTGGTTCACATGGGAGACGAATAGCCGTGTAGTCTTTGCAGGATGAGGGCCAGGAAGTGGAATGAGGGAGATCTGAATGAAGGAGAGTGAACAGAGTTGATGTTAATTGGTGGTAGTTCTCTTGGAAGAGATGCAGACTTAGAAGCACAACTGGTCAGGGCTGCAGGAAGGGGAGGCAGGTGTGGGGAGGAAAGTGAGGAATTGCTTAGCCTGGTGTTGGTTGCTGTAGTGCCTCATTAGAGCCCTGCTAATGTGGGTACTGGCCATTGGTCAGTAGTTTTTCTTAACATGTTGTTTTGCTACTGCTATCAGTCTGGAAGGGATTTGGTAGTGACTGCTTTTGGATTGCACCTGCCTACCTCATGGAGTTTGCTTCTTTTCGTGTCTGCTGCTCATGTCTATCATTGCAGTTATCACTCCCATTTTCCTTCTGTGAAGGGTCTGAATGGAAATGGAGTCACTTCTGATTTGGTAATGGGGACAATACCTTGAGTCAGCAGTACATGTGAATGAACAGCCTCTGCTGCAGTCTAGAAGTCAGAGACTGGTTCTAATTGAAAGAAGGAAGAGGAGGCTGGGCTTGAGAGCATACTGGGCCTACTGCGAACAGTGACAGCAGCTGTGTGAGACACAAAACTTAGATAGCCTGTTACAGGCTGCTGAAGAGCAAAAATTAATTCCACACATACTCCGATTTGGTTTCCACTCCCTATTGAGCATATCTGGAGGGGAAAGCCACGGTCACATGTAGCATAAAGCTGTGACATTGTCTGCAAAGTATACAAGAATAAAGGCTTTGTACATCCCCACTCTTTTGAGAAACGTTTCCTTCCTGCCATAATGAAAATAACAATGACAGCTTGTTGCTTTACTTTGCTATTTTGGGAACATAAAATCTCTGTGCTGGTTTAAGCATAGCAGTATGGTCTTGCCGGAATAATTGGAAGGTGGGCCAGGAAACGTGGAAGATTGAGCTCACATCATACTCTAAAACAACTGCAAGCAAAATTCTGCATCTTTGGCTGAGAAGACATTCTATATACCTGTCTTAAAAGAACTGTAGATATTAGAGTACCAATATACTATTACAGAGGAGTGGCTTTGCAGTTGCTGCTCTCTCACACCACTTCCTCTTAACAGTTTACGTGACTGTCCTGGTTTTTGCTAGGATAGGGTTAATTAGAAAGCACTGTGTTCTGGTTTCAGTGTAGATTGTTATGAGAACAATGTTGATAACTGCAAGGACTCTGTGCTTGGGCAGTTTCCGAGAAGAGAGGACTGGAAGCAGCGAGTGGAGAAGGAAAGTGTAGTAGTTAGTAAAACCCAGAGTTGACAGTTGGATATGCCAATAAGATATTCCATATCTTATTGCATCATGTTTAGTATATTAACTGGGGCTGACTGGAAAGGCGGGGATTCTTTCTAAAATCACTTGGGCTTACTTTTCTGGGATTGCGATTTTGGTTTTGGGGTTCCTCTCGCTCGTCTGAGATTGTTATCAGTGGGTGGTGAGCAATTTTACTCTGCATCACTCATATATATAGATAGATAGATAGCTGTTATCATTATTACTCTTATTATTCTTATCATTTTAATTTTATTTTTACTTTAATTATTAAATTGTTCTTATCTCAATATACAAGTCTCCTCACCTTTACCCCTCCAATTCTCTCCCTGATTCCCTGGGTGTGGGGGGGAAGGGAGTGGGGGGGAGGGGTGGTGAGTGACTGTGGCTTGTTTGGCTGCCAGCTAAGTTAAACTATCACAGTGATGTGGTGTGACGCATTGAGGATTTAAAGGAGGTCAGGGAAGTTGCTATGGAGGTCACTTAAGTAACCCTATTTTGTGGTCTGTTGGGGAGAAAGGTGAAACCCAGTGGGCCTCTTCCAACAGCATTGCTGTACTGAGAAAGTAACAACACTAAAGAAATTCCTGGTGCAAATCTCACTGTGTGCTTTTCTGCAGAATTTCAAGACAGCCCTCAGTGGAAGGACTGCTACTTGATGTCAGTGAACTCCCTGCCTCTAAATGCTTCATTCATCAAGGAACAAGGAGAGAGGAAAACTTCTGCCAAAGAGCAATCTTCGCTCATGAGCAGTCAAGGTATCGCCATTATTGAGTGTTGATATTATTGGGTGTGCTGCAGCAGTAGAGAGTAAAAGATCTCTTTAGCACTGAAGGAGGATACTTGTCCTAACTTTGAAAGGGGACATTGTGTTGCTGTTGCAGTACAGGAGACAGGAAAGGAACAATAAAAGACGTGATGGTGTGGGGGCAGAGTGGAGGTTAGATTAGTCAATCCTTGTTTGTTAAAGTCCACTGGAAGGGATTCTTCTCCCAGCGTTTCATCAGTAGGGTTTTTTGAATGTTTCATGCCCACCAACCAGTGTGTGTTTGGAATATCTCTTAAATCACTGCAGATGGCTGTGGTCTGGCCTGCAATGTTGCCTACTGCCAGGGAGTATGAAAAGCATAAATTTGCAATGGATTAGTATTAACTTCCCCAGAATGCACCCTGAGGATTTCTAGAGGTCAATAGAAGCATTTCAAATGAAGAACCTTTCTTTAGGTTTAATAATGACTTCATAACAAAGTGTCTTTAGGTCATCTTTGTCAGCTCAAGGAAGGAAGGAGAGTTAGGAACAATCCTTCCCTGGACAGGAGGGAACAGGAACAGGAGATGCTAAGCATGGACAAGTGTTATCCTGGTAAATGCCAATAATCCAAGATGTAGCAAGACCTCCAGATTCCTCATACCTTACCATATCTGTGTAGTTCTTCTTAAGTCTGTGCAAAATTAGCAACTGGAAACTGAAAACCCAAAGCTGATTCCTTGGTGTCTTTATAAATGAGTCTCCAAAATACTGGTCTTTTATTCTCTCCTCGTGTATGCTAGATCTTTCTTTTTAGCATTACCAGGTCAAATGAAACATTCTGAAATGGTTAAAATTACTCATTTTAACTCTATCCAAAACTTCTTTTCATTTTATTTCCTTTGCAGAGAATGATACTGGCTTTTTTTCCCGTTTGGTGTTTTTGTGTTTTGGGTTTTTTTTTCTTTTCCTTTTCAATATGTTTTTTTTTCCCCCAAACAGAATGTAAAATAGATTTCCATATTTTTTTTTAGTGAAACATGCATTGCTGTTCTTCATCTAGGTCTATAAATAATGTTTTAATAGCTTATATAGTTTTACTTTAGGGATCATTTCTTATCTATTGTCTACTCACTTTGTTGTTAATGCTAAGGGTTGAAAAGATTTTGTTTTTCTTCTCTGAAATATCCACTCTCTTGGAAATATTTAACTTCAAGAAATGCCTTATTGGCACCCCAAGATCTTCAACTTCATAAGAAGAAAAATAGCAAAAAAATAATAAAACCTGTTAATTGGTTGTCCTTAACGACTCATTTAAACACCAGTTGTTCTGGTTTTGCCTTAATTATTTTATGTTAGCCATCTTTGGCCAAAGGACCCAACTGTGAATTCAGTAAAACATCTTGCCATGCTGTCTAGGAAGAGAATTTAAGTTCTTGTGAGGACTTAAAATGCTTTGAATGCTTTATTTTCATTCTTCCATCTGCTTTTCAAAAATCAGTTTTGAAATCGTAGAGTCTACCGATTCCTCAGCAATGCAACGTTTCTGTTAACACTTGCTCAATTGCTGCACCCTAATCAGAAATAACTGATCACTCTTATAAAGACAGGTCTGGCTTAGATTCCCCATTTTGGGAATGTGTGACCAGAACAGTACTTTGGATCTGTTCCCATAGCATCAAATCTCACCCATAGCATCAGCACTTTCCTATTCCTATTGGAAGTATCTGTGTGGATGCACTGCTGTTTCCTTATTTGCCTGTGTAATGGCAGCATCACACCGGTGGGCCAAAGTCACAGTAGCTGATGGACAAATTTAGGTCTTGATACTTCTTTATTATTTCTGGCCATTTCCATGAGTGACCAATTTGAAGTAGATATTCTTCTAAGCCTTAGATGATATTCCAGTTCTTCTCATTGCTTACTGGTGATGCCACACATCTTCATGTCAGTGGGCATCACATGCCTACTTTTCAGGCTAAAGTCATTAATGAAAGTAAGGAGAAAAATTTTGTCCAGGATTGATTCTTTTAATACTCCACTAATGGCTTTTTGTTTGTTCATATTGATCTCCTTAATATGGTCTAATTCAGTTTGACTTTTGGATGTTTTTATTTCATTCTTACTTTTTCTGACATCTTATTCAGAACTTTCCTTGGTGATCTTTCTCATTTTCTATTCAATTTCCATTATTTACATTTGGAGATCTGTGTATCACAAATAATAAAATTTCAGGTAAAGTTTACCTGGATATTTATCTACTGAGCTTAAACTTTAGAGGAAGCTTTCTTCCTTTCCCTTAGATTTCAAGTTTGAAAACTGCAGCTTTTACTGAAAAGAGATTCCAGATCTAATTTCCACTGAACCTTCAACCTGATTCAATATCCTATATCCTGATTTAATGCAGTTTTATATATGATCTGCAGATTTATTGATGCCAGAAAGCCACTGTTGCAGCTGCCTTATTTCTTATGTGACAGTCTGTGGATTTTTACTTAGGGGAGCATCTTAGGGCAGTGAAGCTGGTGAAAGGTCTAGAGCACAAGTCTTATGAGGAGCAGCTGAAAGAACTGGGGTTATTTAGCCTGGAGAAAAGGAGGCTGAGGGGGGAGACCTTATTGGTCTCTACAACTACCTGACAGAAGGCTGTAGTGAGGTGGGTCTCAAATCTCTTTTCCCAAGTAACAAAGGATAGGACAAGAGGAAACAGCCTCAAGTTGTGCCGGGGGAAGTTTAGATTGGATATTAGGAAAAATTTCTCCACTGAAAGTGTTTTCAATCATTGGAACAGGCTGCCCAGGAAAGTGGTTGAGTCACCATCCCTGGAGGTATTTAAAAGACATGTGCATGTGGTGTTTAGGGCCATGATTTAGAGGTGGACTTGTCAGTGTCAGGTTTACAGTTGGACTCAGATGATGTTAAAGTTCTTTTCCAACCAAAAAGATTCTATGATACTATTAGTAAAGTGCTTACTGAATAGCTCTCCCATTTCTGCAGTGTTTTTGGAAAGAGGAAGTCACCAGACTTCTCTATGAATTGCATGAAAATCCAAGGCAGAATCCAATGTACATCTCTGTCTAGATTTTCCTGTGATTTGAGTGAAACAAGTCTTTTAAGAAAAATGTTTATAACAATGATGTGAACTGTTTCAGTCCAGGTTGCTCAAGACTGCTGTGTATAGACTCAGGGAGTACACATATACTGCTCAAGGGGTGGGTACAAACAGATTTTTCTTTAACCAGAACTCTAAATATAGTCATACATTCAAGTGGCATAAAAGTAGTAAAGCTACCTTGCTATGCAATGCAGGTTGCTGTCAGCTGAAGATCTTATGCAATATATCCTCACAGTAGCTTTATTTTTACTCAGATTCAAAGCTTGACAAGTCAGTCTTTGGTCTAAAAGCTCTGAAGCACGGTGTCATGTGAGAGAAGGGAACTGACGGAAACACAGTTGGCTTCTTGAAAAGTGTGTGTGCTTTTGGTCTTATCAGAGAAAGTGCATCTCCCCTGAGACTGCACTGCTGTTGGCAGTCTAAAGGGAAAAAGGAAGGTCTAATTTATACTTTTTTCCCGAAGAAGGTCTCTCTGGGTGAGTTGCATCAAGCTGGCAGAGCAGTACACGGCAGCCTCTCCTGCCATGATTTGCGCTGTTGTTACTTTGGGGGGAGAATAGATGTGTTCATTGTGCAGGTCATTTAATCTTTGTACTAAGGAGTGGATCTCCAGCCTTAGGTAGCACTCCTCCTGAGCTCCTTGGCAGTGTTGGTCTATTGAGCAGTGGTGTGTTTGTCTACATGCACATTGAAAATAAAAACAGATTTTGAGGATTTAAAAATATTTATTTGTAGCCTTGCAATGCCTCAACATGTCAAATTAGTTCAAATCACATTAAAGACTGTCATATAGTGTGTGATATGACAGCAACATAATAGGATTGATAGAATTAATCTTAACAGGACACAAATGGACAGATCAAACAAGGATAGCTTTTTTCCCCCTTTAGTTTCTGCCAAAGGTGTTGTCTTCTGATTCAAGGGAAGGGAGCTGCTTCTAGATTAAAATCAAAGAAAAACAAGCAGGTTTGAAAGTCTGATACTTTGGAGTATGAGAGAGATAATTATTTTTATTTTCTAAATAATTAATCTGAAGTAGTTTATTAAAATAATTCTTAACATATTCTTGGCAGAATATAAGTGTATTTCATGTTTGCTATCAATCTCTTCTACCAAAATGAGTCCATTTCTGTGCTGAAGAAGCTGTCTTGAGGCTGGCCAAGTTTTCTTCTGCAACAAACTACCCTTGTCTCTGCAGCTTCAAGAAGAAATAAACATTGTTTGGTCATCTAATTCCAGTGAAAAATTTGTGTGCTTTTAGTCTGTTACCAAAGGAAAATGCATCCCTTCTGTGACTAGCATAGTAGTCAGTCTCAAAGGAAAATAGAAGTTCTGATTTACACTTTAATCCCTGAAGAAAGTCCTTCTGGTTAAGCATCAACAGTGTGCAGAAGCCTCTCCTGTTATGGCTTGTACTGCTTCCTTATTACTAATTATACAGAAATCGCTGTAGATCCTGTATAAAGTGGTATTCAAATAGAATTTATGAAAAAATAAAGCAACTTAACACACTGGAAATTCCGAGAGCCTTCTGTTGTTTATGAATGAAGTGATTAGTTGGTGTTTTTAATCCCAAGAACACTGCATCTTGTTGACTCATATTATTTAATAACATGCTATAGTTCTTTTAGGGTGCTTATAATTGTCTGAATAGTCTTTATGATTGCTTTTTATTACTTAATTTATGTGTATGGCTGCATGCATGCTTAGTGTCCATCATAAAATCTGAGCTAGGAATTGCTAAATAAAATACTTGTGCAAACATAGGAAGAATATTTCAAATAAAACCAGATAATTAACTTTTCTGTTTTTACAGTTGTTTTTATTTGTGGTCATTCAGAAGAGTGACATTTTTCTTTTTTCCAGGCAATACTTGTTAAAATTGGAAGTTTTGCCACTAGATATAAATACATTTCATTGAGCACATTAACATCAGAAATGCTATGGAGGCTTCTCATAAGTAGTTACGCAGTATTTTAGCATCAGCTCCATTTTGAGCAGAAATTCAGGGGTGAAAGGGCCTATTCTCAGAGGTTTGAAGCTAAATGCAAATTTTAATGCTTTCTTGGATTGACAGTGTGGAAAGATCAGGAAATGGGAACTTTGCAAATGTATAATAGGAACATAGAATATCTTACTGATATTTTGTTTGGTACTGGCTTGAACTGGCTGAGCAGAAAAGAAACCATTCATTATTTTGTAACTGAAACAAAAGATAGAATCAGTGCATAAACATACACATTTAGCATAATCTTATTTATAATCCAAAGGTATATGTTAATAAAAATTTTCAAGAATCTGTTCCAGAATTTTTTATATGAATTTTTATTTTTCAGTGATTACTAGATTTTTCTTATTTAGTTAGTCACTATTCTCCTGCCAGGAAAGTTACTCATGCACTGAGTAGTAGCACAGCTGTGTGAGTTGGCAGGCCAGTTACACAACCCAAGCAATAGCAAAGCAGTGAGTTTGCAAAGAAACATGAGATAAATTTTGCATAAAAACTCAGAAATTAACTTCCAGAAATAAAATAAAAACTGGCTTATCCATGGTGACATCTGCTCTGACATTTTTTTGTGCAGAGAAGCTATGTGTTCTTTTTTTAGTGAATGTCCTGATTATTCCCATTTCCTAGGCATTCTTTAGATTTACCGAGTAGTTTTGGTATATGTGACCTTTATTGTTTTTGCAGGAACCTGATCTACAAACTACTGTTAAAATCTATTCTTTGCCCCAACTTTTCTTCATTTTACTCCATCAGGGCTTTCTGAAGAAGGGACAGACCTGACTATTTTGCCAGCCTCAGTTTGGATATGAGCCAAAATCCTCCAAAATTGGTGAGAAACTTTACACTGAGTTGTGTAGATACTGAATCTTGCCTTTAATTTTGTGAAGAGTGCCACAGCAGAAGCAAATAAATTTGTATTGAGAACAAAAGATGTATCACATCTATTGATAGATTTTCAGTAAAGAATAATTGCATGTTCATCACAAAACCTATAGATTAATTGCAGAGTAGTAAGTGTGATTATAGTATTATTCTGCACCAGAATGGATGCTTATGTCTGTTTTTCAGTAGGAGAGTTTTGTGAGGTAAGTAGATTGTACGAAAATAGAAGAAAATAATCTGAGAAAAAATAATCTGAGAAAATAAAAAAGAAATACTTTACTGCAGCTGCTTGTATTGTTTTATGGGTGAGGCTAACTAGTATTTAAGGGCTGATGTGAAAAGAACAGCTAATATGAGATGAACTCAGTTAATATATTATTGAGCATTGAGTGTTTGTAAAGACTTCAGGAGGAAAGTATCCTTCAATGGAAATATCATAAGCATAAAAGCTGCTGTACATGAGGCTACCAAGAAATGATTTGGAAAAGTGTAGGGTCACCTTTTTCAGTCAGAGACCTATCTGATTGTCTGTGAGAAGTAAATGGGGCTCTGTGCACTAATGGTTTTGGTCCTGAAGATTGATGCATATTCAGTGGTTGAGGATATTAAAACACTGTCTACAAAATTTATCTCGCTTACTGCCAGGTTTCCAGATACACAGAGGATTTTGGGAACAACCTGACAGAAGCTCCCGAGTGACACATCAGAGGGTGATTAAGGAATGGGGACATGCAAAGGCATCTCTGTGCAGGGTTTTGTGGTCAGAGTCAAGTTTGCTCTGTCTGTGTTGCCAGATGCATTCAGGCTGATTCTGCACTAACAGTTGCGAGCCTGTGAGTTTAAAATGAGGTCTTAAGCCTGAGGTAAAATCTGTTAATATTTGAGGCTTCAGAAGTTTGTGGAGGGTTTCTTTTTTGTTGTTGCTCCTGTTTGGAAATGGCACCTGGAAAGGCAGAATAAAATGAAAGGGCAAAACTGAAACCCAAAGCTTCCTAGGTTTCAGACTAGTCCATGGCTAGCAGAAATAGGCATACTTGTTCTTAAAAAGAAAAAAAACCCAACAACAACAAAACAAAACAAAAAAAGTATATGTTTTATTGACCTTTGTTTCTAACTCTTAGTCACAGGCTCTAACATAGTATTACAAGCATTGTACAAAAGAAGAAATGCTCATATTTTCTCTGAAGTTAGGCTTAGATATGTATTCCTGGGACACTTATGAAAGGTCTGTGGGCAAAATGTAACAATCAATGGATTATCCCTAGCTTGTTTTTCATATCAGTTTTACTCAAATTACTGCAAATTCTGAATTACCTATTTCAAATTTACAGTGGTGTGTAAAATAAAAGAAAATGAAGCAGTTAAATTTTGCTATTAGTGCAATCTGTCACTCTTCCTTGTTAGTCATTTTATGTCACCAGAAAATCTGAGAATGGCCTTGACAGATACTGTCCTTCTGCAATTTATTTGACTGAGGTAGATGATGCTAGGTTTATTAAGACTGGAATGGAACAATATCCTTCAAAAGCTGAACACTGACATTCACAAAGTGCTTGTTTGAAAGCTAAACTTCTATGAACTTTAAGCAAAGCAATTTCACAGCTGAAACCCCATAATCTCAAAGTAAGGACTGGGATGAACAGTGGCCTGGCTTTGAAGAAGGAGTTTCCGGAATATTGGCAATGAGGAAAATACAATTCTCAGCCACAGGATATAGTTTAGGGCTTTCCAGTCCCGTATGCCTCCAGGTGAGAAGAAATAAGACAAATAGCTTTGTGTGTTCACCTCTCAGTTTCTAGAGATAAGAGGGTGGATTATTGTTCTTCAACCATGTGGAGAGACAAGGTGAACACGGAGAATGGGAAAGAAATGAAAGGCACAAAAACTCTAGTTTTAGTGTTGAAGGTAACAGGGATGCCAAAGTGTGATTTTTAATGCTAGGCTCTGTCAGTGGCTTCAGCAAACATTGTTTCCCTTCAGCTTCTGTGCTTCTTCATTGTTCTCTGCTCTGTAAGGAAAGAACTCCTCTGTGGCTCAACTCTTTTGAGATCAGTTACTGAATATATAGAAAGGAGGGAGAACTAGTGACACGGACGGGACAGATTAAGAAGGGTGAGATGAGTGAGCAGACGAGAATTACGTCAGTTGTGAAAGTGCTATTACAAACTGGGAAACTGAGTGGTAATGACAAACATTTTGGAAAGGAGTGAGTGTTGGTGGACGATGAAGGTCAAAATCATTTCTTGGTTTCGCAGTGAAGATGACATCCTTTTTTAGGATTTTTTCCTGCTTCTACTTGGAAGCCTTTCAAATTTGCCAGTATTAAAGCTATTTTCAGACCAGAACAGAAGTCACTTTTATTTTTCCAAGTTTGTCATCTTCTTCACAGGTGCCAATTTATGTGATAACATTTTGGGTACCTATCCAAGTATTTTTCTGTTTGTGCAATCTGTTGCTGACTATGGATTTCTATCCTAACCCTATCATGTAGCTGTTTGGAGTACCACCAGTTCTGCCTGTCAGTGGACAAGGTATTTCTAAAAGTATCAACCTCAAAGCTCTTGTAGGAGATAACACCGCTTACAGAAAGAACAAATGACTGTAAAATAAAATGCATATGAAGACTGAAAAAAGCTTTTCGTTATGAGCTGACAAATATTTACATCACACTTTCATGTCTTTTAAAAACTATGTTGATTCTACATTTTTGTAAACATTTCTATGTGATGACATTATAAGCATGGTGGTAGTGGGTCTGAATGTCTGGTAAATTTAGGCAAACAAATTTCCACAACTATGCTTAAATGATTGTGGCTTGGTCTTACAGTTGACTGTCAGTACTGCTTTTAGGACAGTTTTTATCATCTTCGCTCATACAGTGGACATTGAGGTCCATATTGTGCATGACCAGTCACTGACTAACATTTGTGCTTGTGAAGTATAAAGTATTATAACTGAGATATGTCATATGAAAGGAAAGAGAAATCTGGGCCAAAATCAGAATACTTAGAAATGCAGTTGTTCATCTTAAGTTCCAGAAAAAAATATTTTGGATGAACACTCTTATTTTAATTTCCACTGATTTTTTTTTCAAAATTTTACACATTAATGACATGTCAACAATGATTGTAGTGCAGAGATACAAACCATACTACTGTAGATTTACCACCCCTGCTTACTTCTTTAGTTAATTAATTTGAATAGCACATGCAGCTAATAGCTTCAGTATCAGATTTAATATGGAATGAATGATACATGCATGAATGCAAGTTTCTGCGTTAGATCTCTCTGTCCTTGTGGGTTAAGTATGGCAGCACAATTATTACTAAGAGATGAACTTGTCTGTAACTGCATGGAGTCAGCTTTTAGCAAAGTTTTCAAGACTACTCTAAAAAAGGTAATATTTTAATTGAAAATAATGGATTTAGTTCTGCATTTTCTTAAGCTTCTCTCTAGGAAACTGCCTGACAGTTTAATAATGATGGGATATTATTTCATGTTCTGCACCAACATTTCTAATAATTGTCTTTCATAATTACTCTATGAAGAGTTTTCCTGAAAAATCTGCCAGGTAAAGTTTTTTTTGTTCTTTTAAAAATTGTTTTCTTTTAAGATGAATTTTCTTTCATTTGCTGTTCAGAGTAATTCACACAAATTTTTAACTTTCAAAACAGCAGATGCATTTCTGGAATACTATTGTATGTTACCCAGACCATCTTTACTTACTTGACAACCACAAGGAAAAGAAGTATATTTTGCTTTACTCTAATACTCTTCTGGAAGAGACAATGGAGATTTTATTTTCACCTTACAGATCACTTCATTTTATTCTTACAAACTTGAACAGGGCCATCCTTAGACCTGAGTATTTTTCCTCTTTCTTCAGGAATTACTTCTTATGTGAATCTTTGGCAAAAGCAGGTGATAAATGTTCTTTTGCTGCTTCTGGAACCAAGGCTTCATGCAGGCCTGTATTCCCAAGCCTGGCTTCACTTTTGGATCTGGTATAATGCATTAGTGTAAGACAACAAGGGATTCACACAGGGACCCTGGATGAAAGTTTAGATCTCTGTACTGTGGTTCCAGTCTTGCTTGGAAGATAAGAAAATTCTACCTAGCCAATACAAAAACCCAGAGTGACTAGGATGCCCATTTTCAGTGTGTGGCATGGAGATTTAAGCAATGCAAATCTCATTAGTATTAATGGCAGAAGTTCATGTCAATCTGTGCTCATTTTCCCAGAGCCTTGTCCCCAGCTGTCTGTTATCATCATGGAGAGACAGAGTTGACAAAAGAACATCTATGTATGCTTTGTAACGTTGATCAACAACCTCCATCTTCTGAAGTCCACCTGCCTAGGTGACATGTCCCCTTACCAGCACCTGTGTTTGGTTCTTTCAACCATACTTGGAAGAAGACTGCTTCTAAGTGCTACTGAAGACTAGTTTAGGTATGAAAATATGGTCATATCTGTAACTCCATTGATAAGTTGGCACAGTACTTTGCGGTTTTAGAGAGAAGGACTGACAGTCGAATGCCCACTTGAAAAGCTGTGTTATGAAGCTATTCCAAGTATTAGACAGATGTGAGGTTTTCTGATGTTACCAATAACATGTCTTTCAAGGGTAGGAACTTTGGGTTGTTTTTCCAGCCGTAATGACTTCTAAAATATGCTTGCATGTCTATGAAAATTCATATTTGAAATAATGCTAATTTTCATTCTTATTTTTCTCCTGCTTCTTTTATATTTATTCATCCTCCATGTGCTCAGACATGGCTATTCTTCAAATATGCTTTTACTGAAAAAATAAAGATGTGGAAGAAGGAGGCAGACCTATTGTAGTTTCACCAGTTTGTATTGGTGCAAAAGCACAGATTCTGATTGGCCTCCAATTGCGAGTTCAGAAAGCTCCCGTAGGTCCTGTGTCATATTGGTTGGTCCCATGTAGAGATCTAGTATAACCCAGAGCATCTCAAATGCAAGAGACCTGTGCTTTGGCACCTAGCCTGTGCCCACTGTGCCCTGCTTCTGAGATTGCCATGTTTCACTTTTCCTAGCAGTAGTAGGAAACTGCTGCTTCCCACAATAGAAATCAGTGATGTTGAGACTTGTTGTTTTTTAGGTTTAACAGGTTTTATGTGTTGGAATAGCAAAGTTGATGTATAGCTGGTTATTAGGCCATGTTCCAAGTGAGTGCCTCTGCAGTAGGAACTGATTTGAACTAGGTACAAGGTAAAGAGCACATTTCTCTGCTTTTGGCATAATGCTGTTTTTAAGGATGACAAAGTGTTACATAGCTTAACCCTGTAAATACCTCAGCAACATGGATCATCTTCCCATCTAGCGAAAGGAAATCTCCATATAGTAGCTTTTGGTGGTGCTGGTCATAATAAAATATCTTCCTCATCTCTTTTTCTGAACTGTTTTTCAGGCTTCTCTGATTTGTTTTCATCAGTTGGGCATCTTTTACGCCTTTATATTTGACTGTCCTAGAGTTGCATTAACCCCTTATTATATTAACATTTTCATGTATTTATCTGACCTAATTTCTCTTAATGTTCTGGTAATTATGAAGGTCTAAAGGTCTCTTTTGCAGCATTTCTCTTAATCTCTCACATTTTTTTCATGTTGCTTCTTACTTTTTTTAATATATATATACAGGCTAACCTTCATCTAAGCCCATCTTTGTGTTATGCAGAATACTACAAAAACTGGAAAAACCCCTCCTGTATATAAATTATTAACATTAAAAGACTATATTAGTTGAAAAAGACTGTAATTGGGCTGCTATACATTCAGTTTCTCCTGTGTAAGTCACTGCATTTCCTTAGTATAATCATTGCAAGCAATGGAGAACAAGTAAAATGAGAAAAACTGAAAACTGACTGACTAAAATTAAACCTTTAAATCTATATCTAAATATCTATAAAAGTGTCCTAATTCTTAAAACTGAGGAGCCATACTTGAAGTCACTGGAGCACAAAACTATCTCAAATTCAGGCTCATTTGATTTAATGTTCTCTTATTGTTAGGAAGTGAGAGTTTTAGCATCCCAGTTCTTAATCTTTCTAAAATGTTGGTCCGTGCTTCTTCTGGAAGATGTACCTGTGTAATGTTAAGCACACTTAGAAAAAAACAAAGCAAACCTAACAAACCATCAAAAGAATATTATTGAGCAATATTTTTTTTAAACCTGACATTTCAAGAAGTTTCATTGATACTTAACAAACAAGTATTTTGTTATTACTCACTCAGTAAATAATAACTAAGCACTGCTCTTTTGCCTGGCTGTGTTTGTCAGATGTGGAGGTGCCTGCGTCAAGGAGCAGCACATTCACTTTGATGCCATGTGAGATTCAGTCTTCTAGCAACCATGAGCTGCAATGGCAACCCAACTCTAGGCTGCCCACAGATGCCATCTGCTTTTGCAACAAGTGCCACTGGGATCCCTCTAGTGAGGAACCAGATTTTTTTTGTTGTTTGGCACTGGCCACAACATGTCACAAGATGAGAAAGCAGATGGACATTCCTGTTTTGCTTTTGTATGCCTGAATCTCTGGCAAGGCTGTTGTAGGCACCCACTTCTACCTGTCTTCCCTGGCTTCCAGCTTGCCCTTGATACTTCTATCTCATTCACCCATGATTATGAACTTACATGAAATTGGTTTAGATGGCTAATGAGTTTAGACTCAACTGTGCTCTCAGGTCAGTATTTAACAGGTGGAATATGTATTCTTATATTCTTATTTTCAACGTATGTCATATGATGACTTAGTAGTAAATTATGTGTGGTGTACTTATCAATCGTGAAGTGAAGGGAAAAAATAATGTGGAAATTAACTTCACAGCTAGTTTTCAAAAATCTCTCGTGCGTGTAAGTTAATGAAAAAAGGATTATCTGAGCCTGTGTGGTGTTTTCCTTTTTTGAGAAGCTGCTGCTTGGGAAAGATGGATTTCTCTTTTTAAAATTTTTGATAAAAGTAAAGCTGAAAGTAAGATAATGTGGTATGAAACAGGTTCTGTGCTTTAGGGAGCTTTTTATTCCCACAATGGAATTGCAAGAAGTTTATGAAAACATGAAGTAAATGAATAGAAACCACAAAAACTCAGGGAATAGGAAATACTTTCCCTTTATGAAAAAAAAAAAAAAGTTAGCAGCGACAGAGTAAGCTGTCTTCTTGAAGGCAGCTTGTCTCATTTTTCTGTATCTAGGTGAAGATGTCTCAGACTAGACTTTGCATGAGCATATTTTACTTGCAGAAACAATTAATAGACCCATGTGAGTTATAATTGGAACACTTTCACTATTCTGACAGCTTTTAAAATGCAATTTGAATAAGCTTTTTTGCATTAATTTAGCTCTAAATCAGATGTTTTGATTCTTATATAACCTCCTGGGCTGGGATTTGGACTGTTTTAATCCTGTACTGCAAAGAGCTTAAGTAAGGGTAAATGTCATATTTATTTCTGGAGCTCTCACTACTGTAGGAACTAAATGCTCAAAATGTGTTTAAAAGGAATTAATATACTCAAATTTTAGTCTGATCAAAGCTACCAATAGAGCATTAGAGACATTCTCTATTTTTACTCTACAACTTCTTCCTCTGCTTTTAAGGAGTTTAGGCCTTTCTGAGTAGATCAGATAAGAATTTTTCATCAAGGTTACTTTAAAGAAAGGTGTGCCTTATTAAACAGATTCAGTCACCATAGAATCAAAGATGGGAAGGGACCCTGGAGATAGTCTAGTCTATCTCAAATGCTCAAAGCAGAGTTAACTAAGCCAGGTTGCTCAGGACCGTGTCTAGTTATGTTTTGAATACCTCCAAGGATAGACACTCCACGATCTCTTTGGGAAACCTGTTCCATTGTTCAATCATGCTTACAGTGAAACAACATTTTTCTTATACTTAAATGGAACTTCTTAGTTTTTTTCAATTTATGCCCTGTGGCTCTTGTTCTGTGCCCTTGTCGAAGGCACCACAGAGTGTTGCTTCATATTCTTTACTACCCACCATCAGGTATTTATACACAATGATGAAGTCCCTCGTGAGCCTTCTCTTCTCCAGGCTAAACAACCCCAGCTTCCTCACCCTTTCCCCATATATCAGATACTCTGACACCTTAATTATTTTAGTGTCCCTTCACTGGATTCAGTCTAGTATGTCCAACTCTTTCTTGTGCTTGGGAGCCCAGATCTGGACAGAGCAGCTTCAGCAGTGCTGGGCAGAGGGGAAGGATCACCTCCTTTGACCTGCTGGTGACACTCTAATGCAGCCCAGGGTGCTGTTGGCCTCGAACAGGCCCATTGCTGGTTCATGTTCAATTTGCCATCCATCAGAACCCCTCGTCCTTTTCTGAAAAACTGTGTCCCATTCCAGCTGCTTGGCCCCTGCCTGTGTTGGTGCCTGAGGTTATTCCTCCCCTGGTGCATGACTTTGTATTTTCCCTTATTAAAGTTAGTGAGATTCCTCCCTCTCTTAATTTCTCCAGCATGTTCAGAACTCTGATTTGGTTTATCAGCCAGTTGCAGCATGAAAAACAATATTTCTGAATTTGATATGGAGATCTTACCAGTATGTTTCCCTACTTGTGCTTCTGTTGGACCTCATGTTCATTTCTGTTGGTGTTGCACTAACAGCTCAATTCAACTGGGAGCATGTTGCATGTTACAAAGTGATTTTTTTTTTTTTGCCCCCCCCCTTACTTTTTGGTAACTTAAAAGGCCTAGTGTAAATTCTTCTTCTTCCTTCTGGCAATGCAGAAGTGAAAGTCTAAAGCTGAAAGATTATGCAAATCTTACTGGAGAGAGGAATTTTCTCAGTATTATCTGTGAAATACTAAAGTATGAGATCTTTTGTTAGAAAAAGTTTACTGAACAGTTACTGCTGTCCCATGATAAATTTTAAATGAATAAGGCTGCAGGCAATCTCAACATTAGCACCTGAGGTTTGTGCATGCAGTCTGCTGGTTATTTTTTAAATATTAGAGTCTTACCCTTTTGGGAGATTGATTTCTTTTATTTAACTAATGTTCTTTCAGTTCTCTTTTCTTCATGCACTTCCTGTATGTGTTTTTATTGCCAGACATCTCATTGTGCCTATGGAACCAGCTGGTAGTAGCACACTTGCAGGTCCACAAGACTTAGTGTTACTTAGCAAGTTAGAACTACTTAACTTAGCAAGTTAGAGCTCTGCCATACAAGTTGTTTTGGCTGTAGATGCCTTCACTAAATGTGGATGAGAACCTTTCATTTAGCAGTGGAGGGAGCATTTGTGTCTGCCTTGTGTTTCCTGCCAGAGTGCAGTGGATGGGATACATGTAAGGAAGATACGCCATGTTGACTAGAATGTGTAGAGCCAGAGTTGTGTGGCTTGCAACTCATCCATGTGCAATGTGAAAACAAAAGCCCTTCACTGTCCCTAGTCAACTTCATTCACGCCTCAAGGAAAACAAGAACGGAAATGTTAATACCAAGCTATTTTCTTAGAATGACATGGTGTTTAGACAATCCTTCTGTAGTGATATAATTCTCTTGTCTTGTTTACCTTTTGAAGGGTAGGAAACATGAAAGGAATAACTCTAAAAGAAAACCATTCTGTTAGAGGAAAAGATAACCTGTTAAAATAGGTTCTCTGATAATACTCTGGGTAAATACCAGTTACCAATCGCAGTTAGAACTGTTGTATGAAATGGACCATGTCGAATCCTCCTACCCACCCTGGTCCTTGTTATATCAGCTATTTATCAAGGTTTAGATCTTACAAAGACCTACCACCTATGTGTATCTGCAGATTTTCTAAGCAGATACCCTGCTAATGGCATGTGGTGATCTATCCCTGTAAGCTTTTTCACTATGGAAGAAATAAATCAAATCTTGTCATCCTTAAAGTCAATAGCAAAAATCTTACTGGGCTGAGATTAGCCAAGATTTTCTGTACTTTCTGTCCTTTATGGAACCAGGTATATTCAGTAACTACTAGAAGCAATGTTGTTTCCTTTCACTTCTCTGAATGCCCATTTGTATATTGCCTTGCAATTTTTATTACTGATAACTGTTACTATCAATAATCTTTCAGGTCTCTATTAACTTTTTCTGAGTCACTATCACCCCAGAGGTGTCCCACTGGAATTTCTGGTCTGTAGACAGGAAACTGTGAGGAAATTTTTGTCCTTTACCAGAATATCCCGCCCAGATGGGAGCTTGGTGACTGGAGAGCTCATTCAGCTCAATGCCAGAGCTGCTTAGCTCTGGTTAGAGAGTTAGGGAAATGTAAGATATCAGGAAATAATTTGTCTTATTTATATCAGAGCTTTTTACAGAGTCAGCATTGTGCTGTGGAGCGTTCAGATACTGTGGAGTCAGCGTTCCAACGTAAGACTCTCCTAGAAAAAGATTTTCAGCTGACTCTACCACCTGATTGCACTGAGATAAAATTATTGCAGTAGTGTATTTCATGAACTGTGCAGTTCATGCAATGAAATTTTAATCCAGCTGCATGGTAATTTTGAGAACTGTGAGAATGTCATCTTAACTTGATAGCCCTGCAAACTTAAATCCTGGCATATACCTATGGAGAGAAACAAATTAGATTTAGTAGTAGCTGGCAGGGTGAAAGGAACAAAGTTAGCTAATAGGGAAGTTCAGGAATTAAAATAAACCTTTCCAATGTTCTCATCCATTACTCAGTGAAAGAGAAAATGGTATATTGTGCACACAGCTTGAAAACACTAATCAAGTTTCCTGGGTGAGAATTGCACTGATGAAAATATATTTCAAGTGACATATGATCTGGAAACATCACTGTGTGTGTCTAGACCAGAGAAATTAATTCTCAACTTAAGGAATGGGAACAAACATAAGCTATATCTCCAGCCATGCATAAATAGCTAAATAAATAAAGTGGCTTGCTAGGGGTTTCCATGGAGTCAGTGGACATAATCTGTTTTGATTCAAAGAGGTAGCTGTCAAGTCATCGTGTTCTCCAGATGACTTACTGGGTACCAGCAGGTGCCCAAAGCACATCCTCAGTGCTCACAGTTGTGTTGTTGTGGTGAGAATGACCATTCTTAATATGGAGAGTACCACATCAGTTTTTAAGACGGATCTGGAAAGCTGCTGAGATTATACTTCTGTTTGGTTTCCTTCCACCTCAAAGGGAAAGTAGAGATATTGGAAAAAAAGCTTTTAAAACTATTGCATGCCTTTTTCTTAAGCGTATGCAATAATAATCAATAATCATGACTTTCTTTCCCGGTCTCCTATTCTTCTCAAACACACCCTTCCACCTCCTTTATTGTGCCAGTACAGGGTCTAGCTGAGGGCTGGCTGACTTGACACACCTGTACATGAGTGGATGCACTGCCAAACTGCAGGCACACTGCTGCTTACCCAGCTGTAGAACCCATTGCTTGCTATAGGAGGGTAGAGACAAAGGGGAAAGCCCAGGGTTAGCTTCTCAATTAATATGTTACTACTTATTCATGTGGCCCAACTTATGTATTTCATTGCTACTGATGTTTCTGCTATTTCAAATCAATCAGATATTTCATTCTGCTTTCTACTCACTTATTTCCCCCTCTTTTTTTTTTGTTCTTTGTTTCTTTTGAACACAGAGTTTTAAGTAGAGGTTGATGCTTTTTGCCTAAACTATTTTACATTCCTGTCTTGAACCTAGAAATGTTGGCAATGACAAGTTTTTATTGTTTATTATTATGATGTTCTAGATATTACATCAAAAATATAAGCCTAGGTGTACAAGTAAGTCAGCTTGTGGTTACCTTGCTGCTTATTGACAACTCCTGATGGACTGCACCACACAGACACTGCCTCTACCCTAGTATCTCCATATCTTCAGAAGACAGTCCTTAAAAATACCAGTTTGAGGTCTTGCATTCCTTTCACTTCTAGATACAAATGCTGCTACTTTTCAGGTTTGTGGGGAGTTTTTGAAATAATGGAGGTAGGCATATGGAATAGATGGAGTTGCTGATGGTCCTACCCATAGCAGCACCCATTTCAGGTTTGATTTGGATGTTTTGTGGGGAACCTAGCATTTATGTCCCTGTTTCATAGGCCGCTATAAGTTTTATGTATGCAAGAATTCTCTTGTGTTTGCAGGTTTATATACAGATGTTGCTCTCATATATTCTCACTCCTCTCCTGTGGGTGCTGTTCCACAGTGAGTTGGTTTTTTCCCCCCTCTTCTTTAATACGTTATCCCAGAGGTATTACCACTCTCGCTGTTGGGCTTGACCTTGGCCAGCGGTGGTTCTGTCTTGGAGCTGTCTGGCATCGGCTCTGTCGGACATGGGGGAAGCTTCTGGCAGCTTCTCACAGAAACTCCCCCTGTAGCCCCCTTGCTACTGAAATCTTGATACACAAACCCAATACAAAAGTCTTCTTGAAGGCTGTGTTATGTCTTTTCTCTGTACGAGCAGTAAACCAAGATGAAGAAATCACCTGTAGCTACAAATGCAGAACAATGGATAAGAACTAAATACTGCTGTTCTGAATGATTTCTGGAAGCTAACTCCCAACATAGTGAGCTTAACTGGAGGGCTAAAAAACTATTTAAAAGATTTTGTGGTGCAATTTCTGTTCATGACAGGATTCATTAATATTTTGTGGAAGTTGCACCTATACCTTTGCAAGGTACAGACCCACCTTCTTTACTCCTGAAGAGCAAAGAGTTTTTCTGTCACTCAATAGCCTGTGTAGTTGCAAACTGGGAAATCTGTCATGCAAAAAGGAAAAATTGTGTTTCTTTGGAGCATTCCCTCTCCAGTTCTCATAACCAGCAAAGACTCTAATGTGCTGTGTTGTGTGTGGAGTACCTTATTTAAAACACTGATTATCTTGTCTTCTGGGCATTTGTTTAATTCCTTTTTAAACTCACTTGTGTGTTTGGCCTCCATGTTCCATAACAGTTTGCATTGCAGTTACCTTTCATTTCTGTGGAAAATAATTTCTGTTTATTTGTTTTAAACTTGCTATGTGATGATTTCATTGATCATTTACAGGTTCTTGTCTCATAAGAAACAGTGAAAATCACTCCTGGCTTAGTTTCTCCATATCTTTCAACACTGTATCGACTTCTAGTGTATTCTTTTTTGTTTGTATTTTTTTCAAAAGTAAACTATATGGTTTTCCCCACATCAGATCACTTTATTGCTATTTACAGTACCTCTTCTGGTTCTTTTGCATAGTTTTTTTGTATGGAGTGATCAGAATTAGGCATAGCATGGCTTAAGTAGTAGTGAGATGACACTGGTGATTGCTACTCCTTTTAAAGCAATTGCAAATGCTTTATTTTCTCTTCATTTCATGGAGCTTTGGATTTTCAAGGGGCTCAGGATGACAAGATGTCTTTCTGAAATTGCATTAGTAGAGTCTATCACTAGATGCAGTGTTAATGTTATTTTTTCATGCATATTACTATACACTGTGGGAATTTTAAAGCTTTTTGAAAATTCAAATACACAGTATTAGTTGATTGTTTATAAGAGTTGCTTACTGGAGATTTCTCAAGACCCTATTTCAAAGGGGTACCTAGAATATGCTTGGTGAATCCAATACTGGACACCTGGATATGTGTCCTAAAGAATTTGGAAACACTGCTTTTGTGGAAGAATGCCAATTGTAAAATATTGCTGAGGATTGAATAGTTAGTCCCTAACCCAACCCCCTACAAATTTAGGTACGTTGTTGTACCTAAATAGGTATACATATAGGTATAACTGAGATTTTAGGTTGAAGAAAATCTGTCTTATTTAGGTGTTGTAAAAGGTGTAATTTGCTCTTGCATTTATTGATAATATGATCCTCTGCTGTGAGTCCATGCTCAAAGCCCGTCTTTTGACTTGTAGGTGAAAGGTAATCACTGAAAGATATCAAAAGTTATACCATGTCTAAAACAAGATTTTTTGGTAGTAGGGCTGTGCTCTGGAGTCCCAGGTTCAAAGTTCCAAGGGCTTGTTGGTATATATGGGATGCTTTTGTGTGTGATATTTTTGCATGTGTGACAGAGATGGATTGTATTGCTTAATATGTGATTAGATAAAGGTCAGACACCAGTGAGAGTAAGCTCTTGTAACTTTTCAATGCTTTCTAAGCACGATCATGTTTTGCAGCCACAAGTTTCTGATCCGTTGACGTTAGGTTACTCAAATAATGAGAATATTTTAAACTGCATTAGCCAATGCATTTAATAACCTGATAGTAAAGCAAGCATAATATAAATTGGGTGCCCCTCAGGCACTCTCCCACCTGCTTACCTATTAGGGAAGGAATCCTTTTTTTTTCTTTTTTTTTTTCCTGTAGGATGCTTTTTTGCTGATTAACACACAATGAAAATAGCATGCAACTGGCACTAGTTTTCACTTAACTGAGCTACGCTACTGTCCTGCAGTGCTAAGGTATGAAGCATATGGCAGTCAACTACTAATTAAAGAAGCCATTTTGCTTAATATGCATCTTTTCCGATATACTGCACAATTTACCTGGTCTGTTGTGACTAAAACAAGATTTATTCCAACATCTGTTATTTTCAGTGTCAGTTTTGCAACCTTTCAACCTATTTCATGCACTAACAATTTCCTTTGAGGGTGGCAGTTCCTCAGAGAGCTGGGGTTGAAAGGTGCTACCTTTACTCTGTGTCAGTCCTCCTTAAATCTTGATTTACAACCTGAAATCTCAAGAGCCTTCTGGTGGACAGGTAAGGAATTCACAGAGATATATAGAACCTTCAGTGTAAATGAAGGGGAACAAGTCTTATGAGGAGCATCTGAGGGAGCTGGGGTTGTTTAGTCTGGAGAAGAGGAGGCTGAGGCGTGACCCTATCACTCTCTACAACTACCTGAAAGGAAGTTTTAGAGAGGTGGGTGTTGGTCTCTTCTCCCAGGTAACGGGTGACAGAACAAGAGGAAATGGCTATAAGTTGCACCAGGAGAGGTTTAGGTTAGATATTAGGAAAAATTTCTTCACAGATAGGGTAGTCAAACATTGTAACAGGCTGCCAAGGGTGGTATTTAAAAGACGGGTAGATGAGGTGCTTAGAGACATGGTTTAGAGATGGGATAGGAAGTGATAGGTTAATGGTTGGACTTGATGATCTTAAAGGTGTTTTCCAACCAATATGATTCTATGACAATCTATCGATCAAATTGTGGTTAAACAGAAAAAAAAAAACCCAAACAACCCAATAACCCACTTCTAGATTTGCCTCATCTTAATTTTGACACAATGGAAACATCCAAGTTAGAAATCTAATTACCATATGCACCTCGTGTCATTGGTTAGTAGAGGGAGAATCACCTCACTTTTTGATAGCCTCTCAAATGTAAATGAGTATATGATGCTATTTATGTGGATTTGTTTGTAAAGCAAAAATGTTTGAAATAAGCATGAAATTAAATTTGTGAGGTATTCTAACTTCTAAGCTGTGACTTACTGTCATGTAGATATTCTTAAATTAGGTGGAATATTGATTTTAAAAGCCTGCAGTTTTAATACCTGATGATTAAGCTAACACTCAAGTCAGTAGAAGCTTTTATTTATGTTTACATGTTTTTTGTTTCACTTGTTAAGCTGCAAGATCTTGCATTTTTCCTTCATAAAATTACGTTCAAAATGCTGGCACTTCTTTACTGAAAACCTGTGTTTTTGTTATCAATTTCTTAGACAGTATCACTGAGTTTCAGTGTTTTGTAATTTAGCAAATACTCTCCCTAAAAGAAGGAAGTTGCTCTAAGAAACTATACTTCCTTTTGTCTTATAAAGAATGCAGTTGCTTTAGTGGAAACTTTTTTGGCAGTCCACTACCAAAAAGGAATATAGAATCAGATATCCTCAAAATGAATGCTTGCCTGAAAATTACAGTTTTATTGCTTTTTTAATTTTACTTTTTTAACGTGTGGAAAAATCCAAAGAATGCTTCCACTACGCTTATTGCCTGTACCTGCACTTGGACAGAAATGGGGAAAAAGATGCAAATGTCCCACTGAGCAAGGCTGTGAGTAGTGTTAAAAAGGCAATTTCAGCTGGGCAGCAGGCTTGCTGACAAACATTACACCTTCTCTGAAATAACCAGACAATCCTAAAATGCTATTGTCTGGCTTTGTTGGACTGGGGAAACAAAAAAAAATAAAGTATATGAAAAAAAACTAGTCCAAGAAACAGACTTTAGTGTAGTGGCAGGTAGAGTGTAAAAAATACACATATATAACCGTAAAAGAAGCTTTTTAAAGATCCAGTCTTAAACCATCATGAATGGATATGAAAGCATATGACAATATTTAGTCTTAAGGAAACTTAGGAATCAGTAGTAATCCCTCTTTAAATGGAGCTGTGTCCCTGTGCTTGTTTCTGTCCTTAATTTTGCAAACTGTAATTGTTTTGATCCCAATATACTTAATTTCATGCTAAGTTAGTGACTTTGGATTATTTATGTCAACCACTATTCTGTATAAAGTCCATGTTTGTAGGGAGAGCAGATGAAAACAATGATTTTAATTTTTGATGAGGAAATGGGACTCATACAGCAACTCTGGCTGGAATAATCTTTTGATTTTTTTTTTTTTTTTCTCTGCTTTACCTCGTCTTTCGTATCATATTTTGGAGTGGTGGCCTGTTGAAAGAAATGTTCCCCTACAGAAGAGCTATAAGAATGTGATAAATGGAAACAGAAAATTTGATGATGAATTTTCTTTTATCTCTAAAAGGTTGTTAATAAATAAAAGGAATTTAGTGATTACCATTTGTTTTTGAAGTTTTTTTCTTGTATTGAACTACCTGATACTATTTAGTGAGTAAGTGTTGGATGCTTGCAAGTTGGTGGGAGGAAGTGAGTGACTATGCAATACCATAAACTCATTCCCTCCCCAGCCTCTAAGCACTTGTGAGGTTAGAATGTGTATGTAGAATGCGTAGTCTGAATCTCATTGATGTTAGTATTGATCTTCCTAAGGCAAGCTGAATACATTTAGGCTTGTTCAGAAGACTGTTGATTGGCAGATCATTTCTCTTATATCTCAGAAAATCTGTACACAGCTTGGAGTTTAGGGAGGTCCCACAATGAAAGTCAATAAAGAATAGGATGCCTTTTTTCTTCTTACATGCGGCACAGCAACCTGCATTTCATAAAATTAAACAACAGACATATTAAAAGTGCGATTGTCAAGGTTG
Source organism: Caprimulgus europaeus (assembly GCA_907165065.1). The sequence goes on from OU015525.1 coordinate 71,082,882, forward strand.
TAGAAGTCTAAATAAGCACTGCTTGATGTCATCGTGCAGCAGGTGGCTTTTAGTTTTTTGTCATATTAATGGCATATGCTTGTTCCAGTTATGTTTATAATTCCTGCCAGTAGGTGAGGATCAGACTAGGTTATAATGATGTCTCTTTCTGTCCCTAAGCTTTATAAATCTGTTCATCTTGTTATGCTCTAGTCATATATGATCTAAGGTTTCTGGCTGAGTGGAAAAGCTGAAAGCACAGCCAGATATGTTATGGATGACTTAAAAGAAAATGAGGGATCTCGTCAGAAGCTGTCAAGGCACCTTTATGGCTTTGATGCCACAGCATTGAATTGAGGGAACTTCTTCGCCTCTTGTGAGTGCACTCAGAATCTTCTAATCCTTCAGGAAGCCGCTCAGCATTGGCTTACAATTTAGACCTAGTATCTCTGAAATATATTGTCCTTTCTGGAGGCAATGCAGTATATGGCAGCCATGAATTTTGGAGATACATTGTCAGGCACTTTCAGTGTTAGGAGAACTTCTGTAAGATCTGATTCTTCCACACTTAGATTTCAGAGGGCTTTGAGAGTCCTTCCTAGTCACTTGTCTGAAGCTCAAATTCAGATCAGCCACAGTGTGCATGTCTAGATCCTATTGAAGGCAAATGATTTCTAAGAATAGTTTGTCCTGTTCATGAAGAACAGCCCCCAGACATGCTGTACCTGTGCATGTCTTTATCCCAGACCTTTTTCTCATGTTTAACAGGAATCAGTCTTGCTGTACTTTAACTCTATAATTCATTATTCATGGGCATAGAGAAAAGATAATTCTGTTCTTTGCAGCTGCCTTTCGTATTTGAAGTTGTTACCATTGTTTGCCCTCTTCCTTTCTTTAGGCTAACCCCATTCTTTCAGATTTTCCTTCTTAATGACCTGTTTATACACCAGAGTAGGGTGTTCATATTGTCTTCACGCTATTGTTGACTCTTTTCTGGAGGGTTGCTATGCAGGTAACTGGTCCTAGTTCTGTAGTTGTGCAGTTGATTATTCTCCTCTCAGTTAAGTACTCATCGTCCCTCATCCTAAAACAGATCTCTTAGAAAATCTACTCAGTGCATCTTTACATTTTCTCAGGTAAGCAGCTGCCTGGATGTGGTTACCACTGAGCTTTGCACCTACACCTGCTCTGTAGTAGTTGCATCAGGATTATATTTTCCTAGTTAGCTGATGAGATTGCCAACCAAGAGCAGCAACTAAAAAAAACCAACTTTACTAGGTCAGTGACTGTATGTCTCTTGTCTTGAAGTCCTTATAGAAGTATCACTTTCCTCCTTTGCTTTCTCAGTGAAGAAAGATTTTGGCACTGGTATGGATTTTGAGGCAAATTACTTTTTTACTGCATTCTTTAAATTATAAAGCAAATATGTGCATGCAAATAATTTGCTCAACATTAGTGAGTTTTCTTTATATCTTAATATTAGCAAATTGCTTTTTCAGCATTTTCTGGATACCTTTATTTAAGTAATATACATATCTACTTGACATTTTTCATTTTCTTCCAGCTGACCCCATAAGCAATAGCCCATTTAGTAGTTTTCTAGTCAACATAACAAATAAACATCACAATATAGGACATTTTAGTGTGGCATGAGATTTACCAACAGACTATGTTGTCATAAAATGAACTACATCACTATGCTCTGTGCCATTTGCTGGCTAAGAAAGTATGTTTATACTTTACCTAAATAAAAGAATAGAATAGACAAGGGCAGCCCTAGCTAAACAGATCATAATACTAGTGTCAACACACTTTTTCATATCTAAGGCATATTAATTAATTTCAGGAAGAAGTGGGTTGAATATTTTTCATGCAATGATTGAACATAGTGTTTATTGTTATTGTGTGGTCAGTGACACATTAGCTCTCTCATCTTTGAGAAATGGAATAGCTTGGTCAGTATAGAACAACTTTTGCAAAATTAAGATGACAGTCTGACTTTCATAGAGTTGCTTCTTGCCTATTTACACACATTAATTAAGCACACAATATTAATTTTCATGTTTTGAAGCTGCATGTTGCCCTGGTGCCCTTTAACCTCAGTGGCCATTTGATTCAGGCATTTTCAGAGCAGGTTTAAAAACTGTTTCTCTCCCTTCTAATGTCTCAATAAATCTGATGACACTACATTTCTTACCCAAGTGAAACACTAAAAGGCTTTTGACAGTCATGTAAATGACAAAGTAGATATTTCAATGGTTACCATTGCAATTCAAAATAATACGATCAAACTTTTCCACACAGATTTAAATGAGTACCCATCTCATTTCCTTGAATGGATGGCCAAATGAGTTAAACATCTTTTGATGCTGTCAGACTCCGTCTGAGAGGGCAACATCCAGCTCATTATGGCTATAGCATCAACACTGTCCCTTTCTTTACCTGCAGGGCAAAAATGAGTTTAAAAATGTATTTGTTGCAATACAGAGATTGAAATTCATGGCATAACTGCCGTGATTAAACAAGGAAAAGACTATTGGAGATAGATTTTTTTTTTTTAATTAACTGGAATTTTCCAATGTGATAACATTTTTACTAAATAACCCTCATAAAAATGTTCACATTTGTATTCTTACATGCTGATTTGAAACTCTTCTTTAATGCGAATGTGTAAAGCTCTTAAGATAGAGTTTAATTTTATAAAGGGACAGTGTGTGATGCATAATGTGCATGGCATACATGGAAGGCATAATCCTGCCCTTTCAGAATTTTGTGTAACTGGTGCTTGGTGTTGATACTGTAGCACTCTCATATGGAGTATGACAGCATCAAAGGATGTTTAACTCATTTGATCATCCATTCAAGAAAATTAATTTGGTACTCATTTAAGCCACACACAAAATAATTTAAAATCTTTTCATGAACAATTGAATGGGAAAAATATCCTGGAATTTTTTTGCAAGAATTTATTTTGAAGCCATGTCGTGTTTAACTAAGATGACATTCTTTAATTTCTTTGTCAGCCACCACATGTATCTTCTGCTTCTTGTCAGTTGTTTGTAGTGAAGTTGTTTAAGTATGTGTTACAGTCTCTGTTAATCTGACAGAGTGAAATAGTAAAGAAAATATTTAGGATATTTCTTTTAAGCTTCTACATCTCCTAAGAAATGAGGCACCATTGTACTGATCTGCAGTGTTGATTCCTACTTCGCTTTTAAAAATTATACCATTCATGTTTAATTTTTGTTGCACCTTTGATTTCTGTTAACTAGAAAGATCAACTTTATTATTATTGCTATTCTAATTAATCTCTAGGTCTCTTGAGTCTTTTGTAGTTAACACTAATCCTCTGAAGCTGGGAATTGTGTTTACTTAACGTGTTAATACCAATATAGTAGCACTGACAGTAGGGAGCTTAGATTCATGTTCTTGTAGAGATTAACAAGGAATTGAAGTATTTTTTCTAGAGAGAGGTAATTATTACTATTTTCAATATTCTTTTATTTTTTAATGCTTATCAAAGGACCTTAGATACCACCAAGACAGCTCACAGTGTTTGTGGTAAATCCTCTGAATCAGCCCTCATACATAACGGTTCCAACCACAAAAGAGACAAATGAAAATACGTGTTTCAACACTAGTAACCAGCTCTTCACATCTCCCTGGTAGATTGGCTAGGAAGTCCATATCCTATACAACTCTGATGTTGACCAGTTTAAGTACCTACCAGATCACTATTTAGTGTCCCAAACTGCATACCCCTTTAAATGGCAGAAACACTGTTTATACTGGTTTTCAGCCCTTTATATGAAGGCTCAGCCTCCTGTTATTAGGGTCCAGAGAAGGTTCCTGTAAAGGTAAATGCCTCTCTTCCAGAGGGATGTGTTAACTTGTGCTTAAATCTAGCAATTACATCTTTTCCCTCTGTCATTGCTCACAGTAGAGTTGCATTCAGACAGGGCAACTTTTCCTGCTATAAAAATGAGAATTGTTTTTGTTTCTTAGTGAAAGGCTTCTTACATGTATTCCTACGTGTTGAAGCCTTGCTGTCTGAAAGCTCTTTGCTAGGATGTGTTTCTGCATGCTTAAAAGCAGGAACACCAAAAAACCCTGAACTTCCTGCATATCCTTCTGTATGCAAGTTGTAATAATGCACACAGGGTTTGCATTTTGATGTGTCATTAGAGAAAGGAGCATGTGTTTGAAGAATATGAATGAGTCTTATTTATCATTCAGTATTTTTTATTGCATTCAACTGTGCTTCCATGCAAATGGGCATGGCCTTTTTGTTTATGAAAAGCTTTATTAATTTCCATGACTCTTAGAGTGGTAGCAGGGAATGGCATGGGACCAAATGAGTGTGAAAGTATCAGTGTATGCCCAGAGGAAGGCAAACATGCACTACTGCTGCATGCTAGCTATGAATGTATTTTGCTTGGGGTCCTCCTGAAGCCAAAGGTACTTATTCAAGAAGAGAGAAAGTACTAATGTGTTTTGCTGACTCAGGGCCTTTGTGACTGCATTGCTGACCACACTGTGTCAGTTCTGCAGGTATGTATTTGCTAAGAGGGAGAAGATTCTTCCTGCCTAGGCTGTATTACCCTCTCTGGAGTGGCAGATACTGCAGAAATATGTAAAGAAGAAAAATCTTGAATTGTAGTTCTTGCTGCCTTCAAGGATTGATTGCAAGACAGTATATATTGTCTGTCTATACAAGGAGATATATGCCTTATTTTTCTTGTAAACTGTCACCTGTAGGTTTATAACTGGTTGAGTACTGATTTATTTCCCACATATGACTCATTTTTGAAATACATTGAAGTATTTGTAAGGTTCCTTCGTTTAAGTTACTCCTCAAAAATGAGATATATGATATGGCAGCTGACAAACCCAAGATCTCAAAAATTATGAATAAGATTTAAACCACCCCCTCTGCTTTGAGATCATTATAGTAGCAAGAATGATAAATTGTTACTGCTGGTTTTTTATTTCTGAGGTTTTTTTTACAGGTTACCTACTCCTTGCCTTAAAGTGTTTTTTATTTTCTTTTTCCTTTTTTTATTTCCTCATTGATCTTAACAAAGTTCTGCTTCTTGATGTTGCATAGATTTAAATATCTTGTCAAGATAAATACTGTGAAATATTAGTTGTTAATACTTATCTTTCTAAGAATCTTGTATGGGTTATGAAAATAACAGAAAACTCAAGAAATGGAGCCTGAGAATTAAGTTGTTAATACAATTTTAGCAAGAAGTTGAACATGCAATTGGCAGTACAGTGACCCCAGTTCTACAGTAGTGGTAGAAGCTGACCAGTATGTGCTTGCTATCCTGAATGTTGCATTGCTGTAGTATTTGAAAGCCAAGCCCTTGAACAAGGTTTTTCTTATGCAGTTTGGGCACAAAACTCAGTTGGTACTGTTGGTGATGTAAATGCATGCTCTTATTTATCTGAACAGAAGGAAATAGTTTTGGAATAATTCTGGACCTTAATGCAAATTTTTAACCCTTCCATCTGTTAATTCCTACTACAAGAACAAGCCCATATATTTAAAAAAAAAAAAAATGCTTTGTTTTAGTAAAAAATATCAAGGGCCATCAAAATTTTCAGCTTTCATTTTTCTTCACTGGTTTTATGTGATTTATCACAAGGAAATTGTGTTACTGGACGTTAACACCATTACAAAGATAGGCACAGCATATGTTTAAATTTCAATCGGATCATCTGGACTGCAGCCTTGGAATACAGCATGAAACTGGAAACATTTGCCTTGAAGTCTTGTAAAACATGTTTCTTAGGCAAGATAAAGTTAAGCAAAACAAATAAAAAAATCGGTGGGGTAAATATATACTATGATTCCAGTGCAAAACACTTAAAGGAGTTATTTTATATAACTCAGAAACTATTCCTTTGTGAGCAACCAAGAAGCTGCTCTGATTTCTGGAAAACAGCAAGTTTCAGTTCTTAGGAATCTTATGAATTAGAAAGTTACAAAACTGCCAGCACCTCAACACTTGAGGGCTTTATAAAAAGGCCTTCGGAGATTTGGAGGGGATTTGTGAAGTTACTGACAAGACATTTAGAGAAAGAAGAAATGTGTAGCTTCTTTAGAGTCATAGTTCAGCTGTTTACAAACCAACAGACCTTTTCTACTACCTTTCCTATTCTTTTGGGGTTTTTTTAAGCCTGTCCTTGTAGTAAGATATCCCTGCTATGAATAGTAGGTGAAAGCTTACCCTTTCTTTTATCTTAGAAAAATAAATCTATGGTTATTGATGGTATCCAGCAGCATTCAGAAAATTTGTTGGACCATAGGTTTACAAGTTTGTATCCTAACTTGTTTCCAGTTGTCGTCTTCTACAAAATGGACCTGTAGCCCATTCTGTTTTGAAGAGATATGTAGAAGCTCTTTTTGCAGGGATTCTCAGGAGCACATGAGCATGTGATGATTTCAAGGGGGTTATTGTTTTATTAGAACTGCTGAGCTTGTCCCAGTTTTTCGTGGAGTTTCTTATCTCTACAAAACAATGAGTGCATTACAAGGAGTCATTTATTAGTTATAACATTAGTTATATATCTATGTCTAAATGCCCCTAATTAGAAGAAGCTTAATCTTGTATTATTGGATGATGACTAGTTAACTAGTTGTTGGTGTAACTTTGCAAATAGTTACCTGCTTTATGGAGAAATGCTTCTATTTGATGAGGAAATTTATATGTTTTATAAAAGCATATCTCTCAGACTTGCAAGTCAATATATTTTGCACTGTTAAGAGTTAAAAGAGATGAATTGACTGTGAAGTCAATGATCTTCTAAATTGTACTTTAGCCTGCTGTATCCTATTAAAAGGCATATGCTCTCTTATCTGATTAAAATCTTATTAAACTCTCCATTGGTAACAAATGAAAACATCTGCATTATCACTGATTTTTGTAAAATCCCTAGGGGTTTGGGTGATTGATTGATATTTTTATGTTTTACTTGATTTGATTAATTTTTGCTCCAGCACTCCATTTTAGGACTATAGCTACTTCCTGACTACAAACCTGGTGACAAAACAAAGGAGCAAATGCCTGCCACTAATCAAAAAATGGTGCTTAGTAATAAATCATAATTGTCAAGCAAGAACTCTTTTGAGAAAACAGGAAAAAACTAGTTGCAGGTAAGGCACATGTCACAGATAAGTCTTACAGGAAGCCTACCTCACTCTGTGTTGGGCTATTATATTATCTGTAGGTGTCTGTTAGTAACACATTATAACTTAAATCACATATAGCCTAATCCAGCTTCCAAAATCCCTTTACTGTTTTCATATCCCATGTGAATGGCACTATCTATGTGTTTGTCCTGCTACACATCTGTGCTTTTACAGGAATGTGCAACTATCTTTACATTATGCATTCTATAGACTTGTAAAAAAAGCTCATTTTTTTTAATAGCATGGATCTCACAACCCTTACCTGATTTTTGAGAAACTTCTGAGCAGAGTGTTTTTTGCGGAGAGCGGTTTTAGATGCTGTATTGTGTAGTGAGCATGTACTTGATGATACTCAAAGCAGAAAAATATGTCACTGTTTATAATGATAGAGAGTATTTTGGGAATATTTTTTGACCTGAGTATTCTGTAAAAAGTAAGAGATTACTGAGTGCTGGCTATTTACATGTAAATATACATACACAGGTTATCTAGTGATTGTTGATATTATCACAGGATTCTCACCCAGACTATAGGGAAGTTTAATCTTATTGGCAATATTAAGGTTTCTTAGAATTGGAGCAGAGCAGATGGGAAGACCTCTCAAAGGTGCAATTCCTACCTAATCAAGACTTTTGTTAATTGACCTAATGGAAATGGAGTGGAATTATATCTGTGATGACTTTTCTTTAATGCAGAATAAGGCATTAATTTAAAACACTGGGTGGTAAAAGAGTAAAGTATGAGGGTATGCTAATTTCTGCGATTGGAGTCTGTTAGATTTTGTTAGACTGGGAGGTGAGTATAAACATTTGTGAAACTGAGCTTTTTGAAATTTTATGCTGTTTGTGAGATCACTGGGGTTCAAACAATGTTCATATGCTAGGAAGATTCATGCAAATAAGTGCAAGTTTAAAGAATGAAACAGGGTACCACAATATTTTGCAGAAAATGACAGCATATTTATTTGTAAGTAAATATGTTTGTGAGATTGGATCTGCTACATAAGGCCACACTGAAGGAACAGTTGAGATGATATGCTGAATACCTCTGCTCATGCCAGGTAAAGAGGTTTTAAATATGAAAGACAGTAAACTATTACCAAGTATTTACTTTGTAAGCATGCTTGTTTGATTATAGTAATTATGAACATTAGCTTTCCCTCTTAATATCTGCTCAGCTAAATCTGTGATTAAAAAACCAGACACAAATTAATGTTACTAGTCAGAAACAAACCTAGCGAAAGTGACATGCATTAAATGGGCTTTATCTAATCTCCATCCATGCCTGGGAGCAGCAGGAAGTTTATGTGCCCAGATTTCCTTTTTTTCCCCCCAGAATTTCTTCACTTCTGGGGAATACTTTGAATCCATTTCCCCTTTCAGATTATTCTGAAACCACCAGCCCCTTTTAAGGCTTTCTCTTGTTGCTCTGAAGTACCTCTTTCAAGCTGCAGGGGCAATTCCTGTTGTAGAGATTTGTAGTGACATTAAATGTAGAAAAACTAAAATTGGTGTGAATGGAGAATGAAGGGGAATGACTGGATGTGGAAGCAAGAGAATGAAGGTAAGAACAGCTCTCAGTGGCAGGTGCTGATGAGAGTGGGTTACCCACACTATAGAGATCACAGCACATCAGTATGCAACTTCTCAGGACACCCAACCTGGGAAAGCACAGAAGAGCCTAAGACAAGAGACAACCTGCACCCAGACTAGAACAGACTCAAGCGGTTAAGAAAAAAAGGCAAAAAAAAATAGAAGACAAAGTTGGAGACCTAACATACCCAAATCAGGAGACTGAAGTGCACTGACAGAAGCTGAAAAGGACAGATGCATAGATTTTCTTATATCATTATTAGATCAAAAACCCAGCACGTAGTCTCCTGCCTAAAAAAACCCTGAGAAGTAGTGAGGACTCAAGCTCAGAGCCCCTTGCTGTCTGATGTCATCACAAGAAATTCTGGCCAGAGCACTGCGTATATATGTCTTGTATCTGAGTGCTGAACAGTCTGCTTGGATGCAAGCATCTTGGTGCATGTGAGAGCGTGGTTGTGTGAGCAAAACACGTTTTCAAATAAAATAATTTTCTCCTCCCACAACTAATTGCACTGAATATTTCTGTGTGGTTGCTTTAATGTTGCAGCATTGTTTTCCTTCACTGTGAAAGTGATTTTTATCTCCTTTAATGCTTGTAAGTATCATTGCTTGAGCTAGAAGGTTGGTAGGATAGAAACTAGAGGGCTGGCAGGTGCTGCATGCCTTCATGGATGGTTGTCTTTTCTCCTTCACCTTGGGGGGTGGGTTCCACAAGACACCTGTGCAAGATGCAGGTCATGGTGAGCAGAAAGTGAATCCCTGGGAATGATTGTATAGGAGTAAACCAAGGAATTAACACTTGTGTATATAAATCAGGTAGGAAAAGTATGTAGATAAAAAAAGCTATTCAGGGAAGGAAGCAATATAATGAATAATGAAATCTGAGTGTTTTGAGGGAGAATATGGGGTATAGATTTTGGGACAAGTTTAGAAAACTCATATTTCAGTATTCCTTCAGCCAAACAGGTATAACAGGATTCTTACCTTTAGCTGATTGTGGAGATTTGCATCACTAAGTAAAACCTCGTTATGAAGCCTAGAACCTATTTGCATTGCAGGTTTTCAAAGAGAAACCTGAATAAAAAGAGAAATGGTAGTTTCTTTACAAGAAAATGTGAATAAGAGAGCTGTAAATCTCTTGTAGGAGGGGGAGGAAAAAAATGAAAAAATGTATATTTTCCTTATATGAAAGTAGTTTTGTCTTCTTGACCCCATAGCTATAAGGCCCTGTTTTACATGAAGAAATGATAGACTCCTGTTGCAGTGCATCAGCTTGAGAGAGTACACAGGGACTTTGTTCAGCATGTGAAGATAATAGATGAAATGGATTCTTAAAAAGGCAAGCATTTTATGTGAATACCATTTATATCCTTCCATCACATGCATCTACAATAAAAAGCTCCTAAAACATCCTAGAAGTCACTGATTATCGATACAACCTGAAGTCTTCTCTCTTCAGTTTATTTATGTTTCAACTTTCTACCCACATAAGTGGAATAGAAAGACACCTATGCAAACTTTTACAAATAGCCTTTCTTATTTTAACTGTATTCTATTTATATCCAGTTTAAATCACTGTCAGGGCTATGTTGGGTGGGTACTTTTAAAACTTACGTAGGCTTTCCAAAATATTTAAACTTGCTAGATTTTGTAAAGCTGAAATTCTTTCCTCTATAAGCACCTAAGTATTTTTTAACTCATGTTAAAAAATATTCTTCCACTACAGGAAAAATGCATGTGCACAAATTTAACTTTAAACACTTAAAGTATCATGCACTTAAAATGAAGGCTGTGCTGAAGTGTTTTGTTGGGCCTGACACACAGATTGTAGTCAAGCCAGGTACTACGTGTAATGCAGTGATGATAATAAGAATGTTAGAATTGCTACTAAACAAGAGTCCTGTGAGCACCAAGACTAACAACTTGATTCGTAGCAGTTTCATAGGTTGTGAATGTGCAGCAATACTGCACTGGGAATAAGCAGCAATACCAGATCATTGTCTGCTTTGCTACATGTGCTGTGTTTACTACATACTTCTGCTAAAACATCTCGTGGTTCAGTTTTCTTCCCACCATATGTTCACAGAACAACTGGCAAGTAATTTGAATTTCTTTATTGTAAGCAATACAATCATCACTACCCTATGAATGGGGTTTTCATGTATCTCTCTAGATGCTATTCTGTATATGGAGAGAGGAGATAAAGGGCACACCGTAAGTTATTTCTGCACAAGCAAGGAAGAGCAAATGGTAAGAGATACTAAATAGAACTGCTGTTTGCTCTATGCATATATATATATATGGGACCAAAAACTTGTTGTAGGTATACAGGCAGACAACATAACTGCAGTAAGTCTAGTAAATTTAGAGAAGTTTTTAAAAACTAAGCTGGAAACAGTTCAGGGGGAGCTACTGAGGACTTCTTAAAGTCAAGTCTTTTATATCAAGGAACCTAACTTTTAAGAGTGATTCTCTAATTGGGGAGAACATTACTGTAGGAAGAATATGTAAGACTATGACTAGAATAAGTTATGTCCTCCAAGCCCTTTAAGATATTGAAAGTTAGACTCATAATAAATGCTTTCTTGAATATAGATGAAAATAAGCATGAGCTTTAGTGCTTTCCTAACCTGAGGCTTAAAATGGGTAATGCTGGTTCACATTGCCAGCAAATCTTTGCTGAAAACATACACATGATTGGGATTTTCAGTTTCATTTTGCTATGTCACGTTTTATAAGAAGCAGTACTCTTTTTATAATAATATATTTTAGAATTACTGGTAAGTTTATAAACTGGATCTCTGCTAAAAACATCATTCTGGAGAAATATGCAGAGAAATGGTGGTGGATAGAACTGGATTGCTATAAAGGTTGATTAAGAATGGCTATTGGTAATTTTTATGTGAACTTTATTTATCACTTTTCACCATACACTTAAGTTTCATTCATAGAAATGTTTATGAGAAAATGAATGAATGTTTGTGAGAAACAAACTGAGATTGATCAGTGGCATTTAATAATAATCCTCAGACATCAGTGTTGTCTTAACTTGGCATAGATAAATATGAAATTTATTTATTGAACAAGTTCTCTGGAACTCTTTGCCTTTTGGCTCACCTGGCTTTGAATGTTAAACTTCTGTGCTTTTACAATCCAGGCACAGTCTGCCAGAAATACAAGAAAAACTCTCCCCCAAATCTGTGAGATCTCAGGAAATTCACTCACTCTTGAATGTTTAAAAGACGCTTCAGGCTCAATGAATTAGTGTTTCCTAATATTTTTTTCATTTCACAATTCTACTTGTGGGATGGGAATTGCTGCATCTGGTGTGCTGCATTGTAGAGAAAGATGTGATCCTGAAGTTTAATCTGTTTCATCAAATTGAAGAACTTTATCTTAATTTGAAATCTACTTCCATACATCTGTATCTGAGAATTTAGAAATGTTGCCAGGGAGATGTTTTTACATTAAGAAAAGTGACAGAGACTGTCAATAAAGTCTCATTATAGCTTGTCAAATTGCTTGCATTAGGGAGTTGAATGCTGAATATGGAGAGTTTTAACAGCAAGTAGACAGCTACATAAAGGGCAATATTTTTTTACTAATTTCATGATAGTCTTTTTAGAAAATTAAAGATCATTGATTAAATATGGCCTATATGTAGGAAATATTAATGCCACACATTAGAATAAAAACGGAAATTCTTGATGCTTACCCTGTTTGTGTCTACCTGTGTCTATGGTGTGAGAGACCTTTGTGTTTCACAGATAAGACAGAATCAAAGATTTATCAGAATAAGCTTCATCTTCCTCCATAAATCACTCTGATCTAAAGATTTGTATCATGGCTTGCTACGTGTATTTACAATCTTCTACCCTATAAGTAACATCAATGATATTTTAGAATAATAGCTGAAAAAGAAAATCTTAAACCTTGGCGTGTGCTCCAGCAATGTTCATTGTTCATTTTTCTTGCAGTGATTGTTGAGTAGAATTGTATCTATGTAACCAGAATGACTTCTCAGAAGTTGTATAGAGAGGTGGAAGTGCAAAGAAAAGGTGAAATCTGAAGCAGATTCTTAACGTTTGAACTATTTAAGTTTTTATCAAATCACATGGTCCTCATCCATTCAAATGTGTCAATCTCTTGCCCTTACAAATGTTGTGATAACTCATTTGCTCTAGGAAGTTACACTTCATGGAAGTTTTCTTATGAAATAAGAGGGAACTGGACAAGCCTCCAGTTTGGAAAAGAAAATAAAGGATGGACAAAAAGGAGATGAAAATTCTAAGTATACCTTAGAGAAAGTCTTAGGCACATGTTTTGCACATGTCTGCCGGCAGTAGAAAGATCCAGAACTCTTCACATGAAAACCCTGGTTTTTGGCATTACCAGTTAATTAGTCATTGAGTGTCCTTTAAATCTGTAGCTCTGAAATGTTGGAAGTATTTGATACCTGATCATCCCAGAGTCAAAAGGATTTCAGTGTGGAAAAAGGGGATGAAAGAGGTCCCTTCTGGGGCCTGAACAATGTGAAAAGTGTCTATGTCAGACTATTGGAAGCAGAAATCTGGACCTTTGTATATCAGGATCTCTAACCAGACAGGCCTGGACAAAGTCTCGAAAGATTTAATTGCATAAATGTCATAAATTGGGACCACAACGGATCATAATCCAATTGATATTTTATTAATTGTAGCAAGTAGAATATGAGCAAAACAGCGCTGGACAGCAGTGGAGTCTGCACTCCGCAAAAAACTGCTGTGCCGGTGGTTTAAACAGTTCTCTTTTTATACATTTTTTTCTCCGTATCCTTGAGGTAGGTTGCTAGGGGGTCGTTTTTCTGCACAAATGGTTGTCTGACAATCTTATCTTGTATAAACAGTTCTGTCTCCGTTAGTTTTAGCACTTATCTTATCTTACATACAAGTGGTCATCTGGCGGTTGTCTTATCTTATACAAATAGTTGTTAATTATTTTACAAGGGGTCATCTGGTTATTTTAAACGGTTTTGTTTGCATAAGCAATTTCACATTCTTTACACTGTGTTTGGCATAATTTTAAACCGCATTTAGCTTCTTGTTACATGCTTATAAGCTGGTTTAACTATAAACTACATTTATTTATTTATTACAATCCCCCCTTTTTCTTTTTATTTTACTTTAAATGTTGTTTATTACGCATTACTATCATATTCTATTGGTTGTCCACAACTATCACAAAGACTATAACATTTACAATATGACTCTTTACAAATACATGTTGACCTTCTTTTGGGGATTATACATTCACAATATTCTTCCTCGTTATCTTCAATAGGAACATGATTGTATTTGGCTTGAGATGTTAGAACAAGAAGTTTAGTTTTTTCAAACCGTTCTTCGATAAATCGCAAGAAATAACGTATTATGCAGGGTCCAAAAATAAGTCCTAGAATTAATATGATGAATGGTCCTGCTAAGGCAGAGAGCAAAGTAGTTAGCCAAGGTGAGAAATTAAACCAATTTTCATACCATGATCTATTAGCATTCCGTTCTTTCTTACGTTGATCTAATCTTTTCCGAAGTTCAGACATTGTGTCTTGAACTATTCCAGTGTGGTCCGCAAAAGAGCAACATTCTTCATTTAGAGCTACACACAATCCTCCTTCTTTTAACAATAATAGATCTAATCCTCTTCTATTCTGTAGTACCACTTCTGATAAAGATTTTACTGAGGTGGCTAAATCTCGGATTGATTGTTCTATTTTGGTTAAATCTTCATCTACAGCCATTTGTAAACTTTGTAATTCCTGTCCTTTTACTAGGGAGGCTATGCCTGTACCTGCTCCAACTCCGCTCGCTATCAGCAATGTAGCTAGGGTTACCACTGTAATTGGCTCTCGTTTTTGTCTGTTCAGGTCTCCCTCAAAGTGGCGTAACACCTCCTCCGAGGTATGATAGATCAGACGGGGAACAATAATCACCTGTACGCAAAACTGAGATTGATCAAACACGTTTAGGGATAGGCAAGGCGTTACTCCGATGTCTGAACAAACCCATTTAGCTCCTGGTGTCGGGATAGCCCATTTGTCATTTTGTCCCTTGTGTCTTTTTATATTGGTGCTAGTGATTGTTTGGTTGCACAATGGCTGATACTTTTTGGGCACTGTACCTATACATTTTCCTTGACCTGTTATTAATTGAATAGTAATTCCTTGAGTATGGTTCCTCTGGTCATCCCATGGGCATTCTTGTGGGTTTGAACCACTAGACCATTGAATCCTATCTGGTATTCCGATTGCCTCAAAATATGGTGGTCTAATATTGTAACATAACCAGCATTCTTTAGTTAAATTTGGTTTACTTTTATTGAGGGTACGATAAGAGGCTTGCATTAAATCCCATAAGGGGTCTTTGGGTTTTGATACTCCTGAATCTCTAACTAAAAGGGACTTGGTTACTGTGTCAATCGTTGTTTTATTTGTTACTAATAGGAAGTTTGGACGAGTGGTTGTAACACTTGTGGGGACTATCTTTTGCTTGGGGAAAATGGGTGAATTCAATACTTTATTTGGTCCAACAGGGAGTGAATCATGTGGTATTTTAACTTTTCTTATGAGAAAATGCCCTCCCCAATCTTTAGGAATTCCTGCATAGACACGTATTCCCCATGTTCGTCCTACTAGCCACCCGTCCTCTAGAGGATGCAGTACTTGAACTTTGATGCGGGTACAAACTTCCTTGTCACGTGAAGGTACATAGTCCACGTCACGTAGACCTGTAAGATCTACACCTGTTTGTTCAGGTACACATCTGTTAGGAGTCCAGGTTGCTTTTATATACTTATCAGGAGCCTTTACTGTCCAGCCCGAGGCTATTGTTTCACATCCCCAATAACCACAATAATAGTGTCCGGGGTAATTACAGTAAGGCTGTCCAGAGGCCGGGCATATATAAAATGGAGGTCCTTTTTCACAAGGTATTGGTACTAAATCACAAAGTTTCACTACGAATTCAGGTGGTCCTGGGTTGCTAAAGGTGGCTATTGTTCTCGTTCCTTCCCAAGATATTAATTCCCACTTAAATGGTTCATGTGGGTTTCCTCCTTTTGTTTGGGCTATTATTAATAACAAAATTAACAGTATACCAGGAAAAAGGGTGTTTGTTAATTTTGTCAATTTAAGTATATTTTTACCAGTCCTGGGGAAGTTCGACCACTGCTGCTTTTGCGTCCCATTGTTCTGGTTCTTTTCTCCACAGTTGGTTCCTCCTCTGCCTCGCCCGTCGACTCGGTTGCTTCGAGCCACGGGGTGTACCATCTTCTCGGCAGCAAGGGAATTCTTCAGGAGAACAGCTGTTTTTGGCTTTTTATATAGGCTCCCCCACTTTGCAGCTTTAACTAATGGGATAAAGCAAGACACAGTTAGTACTTCCCTTCTGCACTTTATATCCAAGATTTCAGCTACAGAGGGGACTGGTTCGTTTGAATGCTAACAATAATATTGGGGTTTTATTCCTTTGGCAAAAAATTTCCCACCACTCATGGGATCTCCAAATTATTTCTTGTTCTAATTGTTCCAATTTCCACTCAGTGAGGGTTCTTTGGATTTTTCCAATAATGTGTATAAACTCCTATTGGAGGGTATCCATATTTACAGTGTGTTCACCATTTATCCTGGCATACCTTACACCTAAAACAAGTAAATGGATAACAGTTGCAGTTCAAATCATTACACCTGATTCTTATATCCAAGGTGCATATGTTATTTACATCAATATGGTCTCCGTATTTTATATTATGTGGCTGCATATGTCTAACAATTTCTCCTACCCCACTTTGTACATTTCCATATATAATAAATGAACAAAGAAATTATTATTGCAAATAAAAATAGCAATACACACTTTATACCAGAAGGCAACACAACAAAGTGTTCGAACAAAGTCTCTATCATTATCTTCTCAGGGTTATCTTGGTGTCACCTGGAGTACTGATTACTTTCCACTGGGGTCTCGTCACTGGGCCTTTAATACGACTAGCATGAGTCCATCCACGCTCAGCAGTCCGAACAGCTGTTTCTGTTGTAAGCAAAACAAGATACGGTCCCTCCCAATTGGGCTTGAGGGTCTTTTCCTTCCATACTTTAATCAGTATCCAATCCCCGGGTTTGATATTATGAATTTTTAAGTCCAGTGGCGGTCGTTGCACAATCAATCCGTGTTCCCAAAGCTTATTACGATGTTCTGCTAATTGTGAAACATATTCGTTAATCACATGGTCTCGAATTAAAACATTTGTTTGTGGATTTTCAATTCTATAGGACATTCCATACACCATTTCAAACGCTGATATTCCCACATCTGCTCGGGGCCTGGTTCTGATAATTAATAATGCCATGGGTAGGCACTTAATCCATGATAATCTGGTTTCTAGCATTAATTTAGTCAAAATAGTTTTGATTTCTCCATTCATTCTTTCAACTTTTCCCGAACTTTGTGGATGCCATGGTGTATGGTATTCCCACTTAATACCCAAGCTTTCGGTTAGATCTTTGATAATTTTTGACACAAAGTGTGTTCCTCTGTCTGAGTCAATTACTTCAGGTACTCCATATCGAGGTATAATATGTTCAAGTAACACTTTAGTAACTTGGTTAGCAGTTGCCCTGGAGGTAGGAAAAGCCTCAACATAATGTGTTAAATGGTCCACCATTACTAATAAATATTTGAAACGCCCTACCCTAGGTAATTCAGTAAAATCCACTTGTATGTGTGAGAAAGGTCTGTATGCTGGGGAACGTCCTCCAAGAGGTTTTTGTCTCATGCTGTTTCGATTAACCTTTTGACAGGTCTCGCAGGCTGCCGTGACTGTTTTTGCTACGTTATATACGCCTATACAGGCAAACTGTTGATTGAAATGATCTACTAATGCCTGGGTTCCCCAGTGTGTTTTGCTGTGTATTTTGGAAAATATTTCGAGTGCTATGCCTTTTGGCAAGACTTCCCTCCCATCTGGCAATATGTACCTACCATCTTGTTCCTTAGCTCCCATTTGTTCTAGCTTTTCTTTTTCTGCAAACTCAAAGCTCAAATTTTTACTAACAGGTACTTGTTGTATTGTTAAAATCGTATTATAATTACCTGCCACTCGTTTTGCTTCTCTATCAGCTGCATTATTTCCCCTAATTTGATAACTTGTACCTCGCTGGTGTCCCTTTATATGTACAACTGCTATTTTATTCGGTACTTTCAATGCCCCCAAAACCCGCCGAATTAATTCCGGGTGTATCAATTCTTTTCCCTGTGAGTTAACAAATCCTCTTTCCTCCCATATTTTTCCAAAAGTGTGTACTACTCCAAACGCATAGCGTGAGTCTGTATATATAGTTCCATCCTTTCCCTTCAGTGATAGTAATGCTTTCCACAATGCATACAGCTCACAGGCTTGAGCCGACCAGCTGGCACTCAGGGGGCCTGATTCTACTGTTTTAAATTCTCCTTTTTCCAATTTAACAACAGCATATCCAGACAAACGTTTACCTTCCACTATTCGTGATGATCCGTCTATAAATAATATTTCACCACATTGTAGTTCTTCTTCCTCTAGATCTGGTCTAATGCGTGTTTGTTGTTCAATTGTTTGGAAACAATTATGTAATAATTCATTACCTTCTCCTGGATATAAAAATTCAGCAGGATTTACTGCCCCAATAGTTTTCAATGATAATTTAGGGGATTCTATAAGCATTCCTTCATATTTTAATAATCGACTATCTGTAAGCCATTTTTCCGCTTTTTGCTGTAACACTCCTCTGATGTTGTGAGGTGCATATAGGACAACTTCTCCGTTAAAAGTAATGCGATTTGTTTCCTCAAGTAATAAGGCAGCAGCAACAATAATTTGTAGACAACTCGGCCAGCCCCTGCTGACGGGGTCCAACAGTTTTGATAGGTATGCTACCGGTTTCTTTTGTCCTGCCCACTCCTGAGTTAATACTCCGAATGCCGTTCCTTCATGTATGTTAACAAATAAATGGAATGGCCGCTTTAAATCTGGTAGGCTTAAAACCGGTGCCTGACTTAGCTCCCTTTTGAGACTGGCAAACTGCTCTTGATCTTGGGGGGTCCATTTGGGTATTTTGTCTTTAGACAGCTGCTCATATAGGAATTTAACTTTAAAGCTGTAGTTTTCTATCCATTGCCTACAATACCCAAATAGCCCTAATGCCTGCCGTATTTGCCTTTTAGTGACAGGCATAGGTAATTCCAGAATTCCTTTAATGCGCTCTGGATCTAATATCTTTTTGCCGTTAAACAAATAATGTCCCAAATATTTCACTTTTTCCTCCACAAATTGTAACTTTTCTTGTGATACCCGTAGTCCCTTTTGTGCAAGGAAGTTTAGGAGTTGAATACTTTCTTTTCTTACATCTTCCTTATTGTCCCCTGCTATGAGCAGATCATCTACATACTGTAACAGCACATTTCCCGTTTGCACCTGGTATTCCTTTAAGAGCTCTTCCAGGGCCTGTCCAAACAGATTAGGGGATTCAGTGAATCCTTGGGGGAGCACAGTCCACCTTAATTGCTGTCTACGGCCTGTCTCTATGTCTTCCCATTCAAAGGCGAAATAATCACGGCATTCTTCTGCAAGTGGACAGGCCCAAAAGGCATCCTTTAAATCTACCACACTATACCAGGAGTTATGGGGTCCTATTTTGCTTAGCAGTGTATATGGATTTGCTACTACAGGGAACCGGGTGATAGTTCTCTTGTTTATTTCCCTTAAATCATGTACGAGTCGATATTTTCCATTTGGTTTCTTTACGGGTAAAATGGGGGTGTTAAAGGGTGACATACAAGGCTCTAAGATTCCTTGTGCTAACAATCGATCAATTTCTGGTTTTAATCCTCTCCGTCCTTCTAGGGATATGGGATATTGCTTTACCCTCACAGGTATGTGGGGTTCGGAAATTTGGATTTTAATCGGTGGGATTTCCAGTCTACTAATTGTGTCCAGAGAGCACCAGACATCGGGGTTAATTTGTCTTTGATCATCCACGGTTAAGGGATAAGCAGACACTGTTAGCTCTTGATTTTTTACTTTAATTTCTAATTGTAATTCAACAATTAAATCTCGCCCTAATAAATTAAATTCTGCTTCAGGGACGAGCAAGAGTTCACCCATTCCAAATTTATTTCCAGTTTCAAATACCACATTCTTAATTTTACTTACTTTAAAGGGCTCCCCTTTTGCCCCAATTACTTGTACCTTTTCAGGGGAAATTTTACAACCCTCGGGTATTTGTCTAATAGTGGATTTTTCAGCTCCAGTGTCTACTAAAAAGGTGAACTCCTGTTTATGGGGGCCTATTTTTAATTTTATCAAGGGCTCACGATGACTCCGATCCCCCAAAATATAAAGCCCCTGACTTTCCTATTCTGCCTTTAATACTTCTTCATCCCGAATTCTTTCACGACAATTCCTTTTTATATGCCCTTTCTTTCCACAGTAGAAACAGCCTCCTTGTTCTTTTCTGGTCTCTACATTCTTTTGCCCTTTCTCATTAGTCCTTCGCTCATTTATCCGTCCCCTGCGATCCTCTCTGACTGCTGCCACCATCATTTTTATTTGTCGTTTACTGCTTTCCTCTTCCCGTCTAACATACACTTTTTGAGCTTCCCTTAATAGTTCATCCAACCCTCTATCTTGCCAATCCTCTAACTTTTCAATTTTCCTTCTAATATCCTCCCACGATTTAGCTACAAACTGAGTTTTGAGGAGTACTTGCCCTAAAGGCTCGTCTGGATTTACTCCTGAGTATAGCTGAAGTGCCTTTCTTAATCTTTCTAGCCATTCAGTAGGGCTTTCATCCTTCTTTTGTCTTTCATTAAATGCTTTATTGATATTCTGGCCACGAGGTACAGCTTCTCTGATTCCTTGAATTACTATTGTTCTTAGATCCTGCATGTGAGTTCGATGCGCCGGATCTTGATTATCCCAATTAGGTCTTTGAAGTGGCCATTTAATGTCTGCTAGGGGTCCCTGGGCATGTTGGGCATCCCATAGCCTCATTCCAGCTCGTCTAATCATATCTTTTTCCTCAGTAGTAAATAATTGACTGAGGATAGATTGCATTTCATCCCAAGTATAAAGGTTTGGTCCCAAAAATTGATCTAATCTTTCTGCTACTCCGAGTGGGTCCTCAATTAAATTTCCCATCTCAGTTCTTTTAAAATCCCGTAGGTCTGCCGAGCTTAGGGGTACAGAAATATATCCAATCACAGGTTGGGGTCCCCCCATGGGCATTTCCCTTAGAGGATACATCTGAGCTGCCCCTTTTTGACTTCTAGTTACGCGTCTAGGAGGAGGGGGAGACCCTTGTTCTAATTCTGGTGGGGGAGTGGGCGCTCTGGGGACCTCTGGAGGGGCTGCGGGAACAGGAGGAGGAATGTAAGGAGGGGGGGTTAGAAGAGTTTCGTCTAGCTCTTCCTTCTTTTTCTTTTGTTTAGTTTTTATTTCATTCAGCGGGTAAAGTCTAGCTCTCGGTTTCTCGAGCCACATTCCCGCATATTGACTCTCCTCCGGGTTAAGGGGTTTTTTATTATTAACCCAGAGGTTTAATTGCTGTCTCACCCAATCTTCTTCTGACCCATAGATTGGCCAAAAGACATTTTTAGAAATCCTCTTCCCTCCCCATATCTTAGTACAATATTCTATCATCTTCTGCTTATCTTTCCCTAGAGTTCCAGGGAAATATCTCCAATTGTCTAAGATATATGCCAGAGGGGTATCCTTAGGTACAGTGGGTACCCTTCCCATGGGAGTCGAAGGCTTGCTGTCCTTCGCTCCCATCTTCTGGATTATCCACAAACACACACTCACTCGCCCCCCTTGTTCCTGGCCCAGTCCCTCGCGGGAGATGGGAAACGCAGTACTGAAGGGTCCGCACTCGCTTGGTTCAGTATATCGAACCTCTCACTCGTTATAATCCAGGAAACCCAATCCCGCCCGAACGGCAAACCCGCGAACAAATTCGCAATATACTTACGCGTCCTGCGTCTTCGTCCGGACTCCCGTGCACAGAATTTTATGGGATTTTACCGGTTTCTCCTTTGCTCATTATTCTAGAATTTAGGTTCATCGGTAAGGTTGAGGTAGGCTATCAGTCGCGGGGCCGCGGATTGCCGCGGGGCGCCTCCCCGGAGGACAGATGCCCACCGTTCCTTATCCGAGTCACGGCACCAGAAATTGTCATAAATTGGGACCACAACGGATCATAATCCAATTGATATTTTATTAATTGTAGCAAGTAGAATATGAGCAAAACAGCGCTGGACAGCAGTGGAGTCTGCACTCCGCAAAAAACTGCTGTGCCGGTGGTTTAAACAGTTCTCTTTTTATACATTTTTTTCTCCGTATCCTTGAGGTAGGTTGCTAGGGGGTCGTTTTTCTGCACAAATGGTTGTCTGACAATCTTATCTTGTATAAACAGTTCTGTCTCCGTTAGTTTTAGCACTTATCTTATCTTACATACAAGTGGTCATCTGGCGGTTGTCTTATCTTATACAAATAGTTGTTAATTATTTTACAAGGGGTCATCTGGTTATTTTAAACGGTTTTGTTTGCATAAGCAATTTCACATTCTTTACACTGTGTTTGGCATAATTTTAAACCGCATTTAGCTTCTTGTTACATGCTTATAAGCTGGTTTAACTATAAACTACATTTATTTATTTATTACAATAAAGAAGAAAAGACAACAGAAAACACACCCTCCAGAGCAGCTGGGGTTATTGAGACGAAAGTTTCTATGTCCCTTTTTATGCAGGGTGTTTTCCTCCAACATCAGAGTATTGATTACTCATCACTTTCTTCCTCTGTCAAGAAGTGGTTGCCTTCACAGTCATGGGAGCCAATGCCAAAGATCTCTTTCCTCATTATGCCCCAAATGGCTACAAACTGGGCTTTGGTACCCAGCATCGTTCCTGTGATGGTAGCCAGGTGGTTACTTTATTGTGCTTCATGGAGACAGATATCACACTTTGCTGTTTCCTGATGCTAAATTGGATTATAGAGCAGTCAACTGGAAATCACTCCTCAGTGGTGTTTGCTGGGATGCCTACAAACACAGGAGAGGTAGCTGGTGTGTTATGCCTGTTTATTACTTGGATCTTGAGTGGCTCACCACTTGCTCTTCCCATTTTTTTTTTTTTTTTCAGGATCCACCCAAGTTTTTAATTTTAAACTCTGAACTGTACACCACATATGACACCTTTCTATTTATGTATTTTTATCATGCCTGCTGTGGGGGAACCAGCCCTTCTTGACTGGAAAACACATAACAGAATTGTTAAGGCTTGTGAGTGTTATTTGGATATATATAAAGATTTATTTGCATTATTTCTATGAGCTGTTTTTGTAACTGAGCTGTTGGTGGTCATCAAATAAGAATTTGAATCTCTGTGAGGTACTTTACCTAGTACTTCACTTCACACTATGACAAATGTAAGAGACTAGGATGTGTTTCACAGCAAACAATTACTTTTCATCCCCTGTATATTTCCATATATCTTGAAGTAATATGTACTACTCATATATAAAGATATACCCAGATATTATCACTGGCTCCACAAGATGATGCTTTTTCTGTGTTATTCATTCAGAAATGCAACATTCTGGTTAGAAGTGATTTTATTGAAAAAATCCACCCATTGATTTTTTTCAGTACTCTTCTTTATAATTATTTTTTATTTTTTTTAACAAATGGCAGGGTGATACTACTTTGTAGGCAACTTGAGGCTATTGGTTCAAATCCAAAGCTAACTTTCTTTCTCTTAGTAGTTGATTCATTCATAGCTTATCCTGAGCTAAACTGGAATATTCCTTAACCTGCTTTTACATAAGGTTGTGTTTTTTGTTTTTAGTTTGTTTGGTTTTTTTTAAACATACTGTTGGTTAATTTTATTACTAGCAGGAGATGAGTAAAGGAGATTCAAAGGTGATGATTACTCTGGAGAAAATTGTTAATCTATTTGAGATACCAGATTCAAAGAGGTACATTAGAGAAGTGAAAATAGGCAGTTGGAGTAAGTCTAGGGCTAAAGTAACCAACATTTGTTTCAAGAAAAGATCTTTCTAGATTAGCATTGTTCATTCGTTATATGACCTTTATGGGGACAACTGTCACCTTTTAAGGTGACATGAGTTAACATGTTTATGATAGAAGTACCAAGTCTTATACAAGCAATAAATTCAGCACACACATACACACACACTCTTTCACATGCAGGGAAAAATAAATGCAGAGCAAAGCAGAGGTTTTAGCAGAAATACAAGCGATACAGAGGGAGTGAGACAGTTTTGGTGAACACACTCTCCTCAGATGATGATTTCTGATTCAGGATTATTTTGCATGCAGGAGGGGAGTGGGTTTTTCTCCCAGAGTTTCTACACTATTGTTAGCCAGTTCCTTTAAAGCCATGGCTAAAAAGTAATATAATTAATAAAAATTTTCAAGTGTTGTGTTGTTTCCATTTTAAAGATAGGAATTAAGCCTCTTTTGGAATGTGAATATACATGCCTCATCCACTTGATGCTGAGCTTACAGGAAGCCTGGGTGCTGCTAAACAATAAACCACTTTCTTCTCCTTCTGTCCCTTCCATTGGCATTGCCTGTAGATGAAAAATATTGTACAAATGTAAGGGAAAGTTTGGACTAGGAACGAATAATATTGTTATTTAAAAAATAAAATTTTTAAAAGTCTGATAGGACTGAGATTCAGGTTGCCTAGGTATGCCTTGTTTTAAGGAAGGTAAAAAACATGTACAGTTTTTTCAAGAAAGCCTTCTTATCTTCATTTCCTCCTCATTGCATGGCAGTGCTGGTTCTTCTGACAGCTGATCTCAGCTTTTCCCATCTAGTGAATCAATTTGCCTGTCCTTTTCCAACTTCTAATTCAGTCTGTTGTTTGTTTCTCTGGTTGTTTTTTTTTTTTTTTCGCCAAACTTCTTAGCATACAGTAATCAGTAGCAAAAAAATCTCCATTAAAAATATGGCCATGTAAAGTGGTTTGAGCTATGCCTTTTTCAGCTTTTTTTATTGGCAGTGTCATATGAACTTTGACCTTCCTGTCTTCTTGTCCTTTATCTCCTCTGTTCTTCTACCTAAGCTTGACTCCTCAGGCTTTGATGTGTTTGTTTTTTTTTTTTTCTACTCTGGCCTAAGAAATATTTCCATCATTTCCTATAAGTTTGAAAATTCTGTCTGTTCCCTGTATGAGATACTTCCCATCTCTTAATTAAAATCCTTCTTAAAGGCATGTCTTTCTCCTGAGGGTCAGAAATGATCGATTGTTGTAAGTAGATCATCACTACTGTGTAAATTAATAAAAATAAAACATAGTAAAGTGAGGTGAATTGATAGGATCTGGAGAAGCTTCAGGGTTCATTTCTTAAAAATTCAATTTATTAGGTTAAAATGTATTTCCCTCTAAAGAATATGTGTAATAAACATGGGGAATTGCAGAATATTCTTCCATTCATATTTATGTGAACAAGTGAGTGTGGATGCCTGTTGTAGATCATTAAGAGATATCGTACAATCAGTGCCTTTAGCAGAAAGCAGCGAGGGTATTGAAATGGCTTGGGCCGCAGCATTAGGCCCTTGACATAAGTGAAGTCTCCAAGATGCTTACTTTCTCTTGAGAACTTCAGACAAACAACCTTAACTAAGCTGGGAAAATAGAAGGGAGTAGCTGGGAGCTGGTAACCGCAAAGTAAGGAGTATTCTGTTGACGTCCTTGAAGCTGAACTGAGCAACACCACCTGTTATAACAAAGAGAAAGTTCTAAGGAAAATTAATAAGCCAATCAGTGTGGGTTTTTGAGAATATGCATAAGCTTAATTAACTGCTGTATATAAGAAGCATAAATGTAATCAATAAACGGAAGCCTGATGATTTTTTGCATATTGAGCGTCCGGGTTTTCACTCCGTCGCGACAGATGCCCACAACGATTTTGGAAAAGACTTTCACTTGCTTACTTTATAATAGAGGAATTTCAAGTGTTAGAGGAATTTAGCTTTGTTTTTCTGGTGCAGGGAAGGAAGCGATGAATCTCTTGATCTCCGAAAGATAATATCTCAAAAATGCTGCAAAGTGGAAATTATAGCAATTGTTTAACATATGATTTGATTCTGATAATGGATTCTGGTTTAAGGTGGACCTGTTGGGGCACTGTCCTTACCTGTATTATTGTTTGTAGAACGTGGAAAGAGCACAGTGCTGCTTAAGTCCTGAGAGGAAGTCTTGGACACTTGAGCACTTTGAGTCAAACATTTTGTTTAGTTGCCTTGCTGTCATTTTAGGAGCTTAATTTTAGGCACTGAACTCAGAAAACCTGGTTCTAATTTGTGCCTAAATTAGGAAGAGGAAAGAAGTAGATTTAGGAAAATCTGATATGCATTTGAAAAGTCTTTGCTCCTAAAACTAAGGAGGCAAAAGGACATTGAAAATTCTTTTGTTCTATTTCCCTGCCTACGGCATATTCTTTTATACCCACATTATTTCTGACAAATGTGTCTGTTTTAAAAGACCTCCCAAGAGAAAGTCAGTAAATTTTTCAATCAATATTCTAGTATTTTAAAGTAGAGACTTAACCTTTAGCACTTGGAAGTGTCATCTTCTTCCAAATATATATATTCCCCTACTCAGATGGTTCACTGTTTGTGGTACTGATCACCTTGGACAGTCTACGATATGCACTACAAAGAAGCTATTTCAGTCTATGTCAAATGTTGAATTATAACTGGTCATGCATGTCTTTCTTAATAAAAGACATCAATATTTTTTTGAATTTGAAAGCTATTGCCATTTCCCCATAGGTTTTCCTCCTGTAGGATAAGTAATCCTAATTCTTTTGTTTTCTCCTCTTTTTTTACTCTTCCAGTCCTTTGCCTTGTTGTTCACTGTTCTTCTCCAGCCCTTCTGCTTCCTTCTGACAGTGCTCCTTAGGCCTTTCTGAGGCTGAGCAGAAGGGATTGAACGTTTTACTGGTCTGGCTGCCTCTTCTACATGCGTCTGTGGTTATATGTGTCAATGGAAAAAGTTAATAAGAACTGGATGAAACTGAGCTGTACTGTATTATTTATTCTTGTTAACACCTTATTCATGACAGTTATTGATAAATTCCGGGATTCGGAAATACTACTTCACACTGATACAACATAAGAAAAGTTGTTCAGTATGTGATTTCATATAATAACTTTCAGTAATGTTATCAATTTTTATCAAGTGAATTATGACAAATTCAGTGTTGTGTAGAAGGTTTCCAGGTTTAAGCTGCTTCATAAGTCAGCATCTGATCAATAGCAGTAACTAATGGCCCCTAATTCTCCACTAGTGACAAGCAGGACTGGTCATGGTTGGAAGGCATATGTTAGATATTAACGTGTAAGATGAAGTTTTACCACTTCAGATTGTAATACAGAGTAATTGCTATTGCCCTCAGTGTGTTAAGATAATAAATTTATTTCAGGAAAATGTAATGTCAGCTCTTTGGTATCAAACATTTCTTTGGAGTCTGTAAATAAAAAGCTATTAGGAAAATAAATCTAATGGAAATATGTTTAGAACAAATATTTTATCCTTACTGGGGACTAGGAAATTTCTTGTCATAGCAAGTAATTTTGTAAATTTTCGTTGAGTGTTAACTTACAAATAGACCCAGCCTAACCTCTGTAAAAGCCATTTTGCATTTTTCCTCATTATTTTATTGGACAGGACATCTGGAACATCTGTCTTTATCATTGAGTTTGAGCTGAACTGAGCTACTTTTGTTTCAGAATACCAGAGGAGGACATTTGCATTTGCAGAATGCCATTGAGTGTCATGAGAAACTCACTGGGTATTCAATGTGTAGAATTGCCCCATGATCTTGATTCAATCCCCCATGAGTCATTGTTAGTGTGACTGATTTTTATTTAAGTGGTCATGTGTATGGTGTAGCTATTATAATTGGAAGTTTTAAAAATAGATCTCAGGAGAGGGCACATGTGTGATCATATTTTGAGAGTTTTCAGATCTTACGGAAAGGATTTTACCTGTTTGTCAAGCAGAACATTTCTTTCGTCCTTGCTAGGGGGACCCCTCTGCTGCTCTGACCACCATTCTGACTGCTCTACTATGTTACCTTTGAATCTTGTGTTTTATCAGCTAGAAAGGATAAGATATATGAAAATTATCTAAAGTGAAAAGGTGTAGAAAGAGAAGAGAATACTGGTTTTGGCAATGTGCACTGGAAGGAACTTGTATTTTAAATAAGATTTACCAAAACCCCCAAAAATAATAAGTAAAGATTTGAATAAAATAGATAACATCCACTGGACACTGAACTGTTTAATACAACATTGGGAGGATATAAGTAAGGAGCTGAATTATTTTAAAACTGGAAGAGAATATTTCTACAGTTTCCTTGCAGTTCTTACACATTTTAATATAATTTCCCCTGAGAGGCATGTTGATACTCCTTAAAATGTATAGTTCAATAAAAAGTAACTCTTGCTAGACTTTTCTTTTATTTTACTCTCACTTTTTAAACATTCTTTACATGAGTGTACACATCTGGCAATTGCGACCCTTTGAAAATGCACATCTCAGGAGCTCCAGAGCATTCCCATCCCAACATTTATGGCCAGAAAGAAGTGCCCCAAAATATCTTTCTGCTATAAAATCATATTGTTTAGAAAGTGTGTAGAATTATGGCACTAAATAAGCTCAGTTTAGAATTAACGTAATAAATGAGCTCAATTACAGTTTCACATAAACGTCCCCCTGTATTTTTATGCCCGACTGTTGTTTTTATCTCTGAATGTACTCTTTGTCATATAATATGATTGGCTACATATTAAAAAAAAAATAAATCTTTTGATCGTATTTGTTCTCCTTTTTCAACTGAAGTTCATACTAACTAGTCATAATGGTCATACTGGACTTAACATTTACAGCCCCATAACTGACAGTGTCATTACTGATAATCTCTCTTTGCTAACAACTGTTATTTCTCATTTTTTATTGTTTTTTTTTTTTTTTTTAAATCATTCAAAGCTTAAAAAAAGGCTATTTAAGCAACTGAGAATAAATGTTATTGGCATAAGAAGGTTTAAAGACTTAGACCAACTTTAAAAAAAAAAAAAAATCACCCATCATCTTTTCCCATCTCCCATTCCTAAAAATATGTTGATAAAAAACTGTTTCATAAAGTAGTTTATACCTCTTGTCAAAAAGGTAAACATTCAATTATGATCCAGGACAATACCCAATCATAATATATTTAATAGAAAGAGTCAGCATCATTCCCTCCAATAGACGGTAGTTAATCTGCTCATGAACATCCATTCACGTACATTATATCTTCTTTTACTGCTCCCTGTTCTTAGCTTCCAGCTATCTAATTAATTTGATAATACAAGACTTGACAGGTGGTTTTAATTTTCTGGACCACTGAGAAGGAGGCATGAGATTACAGTCAGGGAATACAAATTTCACCAAGATATTTATTTTAATATGATTGTTTTGGTTGGTTTTCTTGCAAATGGATAAGGATATTTTACTGGCTTGGAACAAAGAGGAGCAAGGGATATGGAATACATGGTAAAGTGGCTGACATGCCTGGTGTTCACAAAGTTTATTGAGGTCCGAGGAGTTCTGGAGTGAATATGGAAAGCAGGAGGGAGGGGACACCCATATCATTGCTTTAGCTTTATAGTAGGCCTTCTTGATTTGATATTTATATTTTGTTTTGTAAGTTTCCACATTTTTCCATTTTCTCCCAAGGGATCTAGTGCTTTTTATTCCTAGTTTTCTTGTTTGAAACTTTCACTCAATCTGCCTCATGTTTCCCAGTCATAAACTTCTATGAAAAGAATAAAAGCTTTTTACACTGTGTTACATCACGTTGCAGAAGCACAGAGGTAATCAAGTCCCACCATTTTCTTTGTTTGTCTTGCTTCTTGCCAAGACCTCCTGATGCAGCAGGAGTGAACCTGTGATCATTCCAGCTCTGTGGTGAAATCAGTAGCAAATAGTTCACTAAAAGTATGTCTGCAGTTTGAATCATCTCTACCTCTGCAGTGAGTCACGTCCTTCCATCTCAGGGGCAATGAGGCAAATGCATGGTTTTCTTTTCTCTAAAGGGACACATTCGTGTTTTTCAGCTTGCTGATTGGGATGATCTTCATAATAAAGTGGGGTATTGTCTACTTTTGCTGTATAAAGAATGTGCCCTTTGAAAAATTTAAAATGTCAGGAGGCTGTCATATTGACAGAAACTAGTGTTATCTCCCTGGCGTAACCAAGGGCTGTATCTTTCCCCAGTGGTTTTATAAACATCCCTCCACAAATCTGCAAGTTCAGATCTGAACTCCTGGGTGGATTGTGAAATACATTGCAGCATATGTGTCTTGCTCAGAATAGTGTAGAAGGTACTGTTAGTCTTGTAGGCACGAGGTGCTTGTTGTAGCTTCTTATTTCACTGTAGGCAATCCTTATAAGTTGGAAGAAATCTGAAAGTGAATGAAAGATCTGCTTTTCTCTGGTGATGTATGAGAAACTAGCTCATGGTAGTGTTTGTCTAGGCATTACTTATTGTGTCTCAGTATTTGTAGGGGGGGAGGGGAAAGATCATAAGAGACGTCAAATATGCTGAGAGGGGAGAATAACTGTGCTTCAAAAGCAGCCTTAAGGAGACATGAGGAACCCACATTATTATCAGTACATCTCCAAGACTGGCTGCATGAGGTATGATCCAGCCAGGTAGTCTCCTCCTTCTAGTCACTGATTCCTGCTATTCACTTTTTTCTAGCATCTCTGACACTTGTTGCCTGTTCTGTAGTTAAAGGTAAACCAACAGCTTTGTATTGTAGTGCTATATATATGATATCTTAAACAGTACAGAAAATAAAGGTTCTAATTCTCAATTTTGTGCTGAGAACCAAATGAAGACTAGGAAAAAAAAAAAGATAAGGAGGATTGCAAAGAGGAGAAAGAAATAGAAAGAAATTACAGAGAATTCACATGTTAGAATTTTAGGCTATGTATCATCTAAAGCACAATTTCTGTTGGTAAACAGATATAGGAGAATTCACATGTTAGAATTTTAGGCTATGTATCATCTAAAGCACAATTTCTGTTGGTAAACAGATATAGGAGAGAAAAGAACTGCAGGAATTTAAGATGTGAAAGATGTATATATTTAATGTCTATGTAAATGCTATTGCATGAGGAATCTGATTAATTAATACCAATTATAAAACTGATTTATGTTTTTTCATTAATTAACAAGTATATAAATAATGTTTTTATTTTGAGATAAATAGTTGCTTAATATTGACGTGATAACTGCTCTCTGCACACTGAAGTTGTAAAATTAATGCATACTACAAAACATGATTTTCACTAAAGTTTATTTCACCTTTTTATGGAATAGTAGTTAATTAAGCAGTCTTTAATATGGCCCTGTAAGTCTAAAGATATTAAAAATGAAATATTTTATACATTTATAGAGAGAAATAGTAGGAGATGATACCTTCCATTGAGTTCTAAAAAAACCCCCCAGCCCTATTTAAAAGAATGTGTTTGTTTCATAGATGGCATTTCTGTAACATCACATCCACTTAAAGAGAGCTGAATTACAAAGAAACAAATAATAAAACTATAAAAGAACTGTCTAATTGGGTTATAAATTTTCTTAAAGGCTGGTTTGCTTCCTCTTCCCCCATTCCCAACAATAAATTGGAAGGTGTGTTTTTAGAAAAACCCACACACTTACTTTCATAGTGGTGTGTATATACAAGGAATCAACAAAACTGAAACTGTTCAGTTCAGCTTCATCTTTTTCTTCATATGGATGTTAATAGATACATTATCTTAATGGCTCACCTAATCAACATAATGAGAATTTCTGATTTTGCCTGATGACAATGCATTCATGTCTTTTGTGAAGCAATTATACTGAGGATATCAGGGCAATAACATCATTAATTTGTATTGCGTATATGTGGCTTAAGAACATAAAGTGAAATGGCAATGTGTTATAGTGTGAGCTGTAAAATATAACAATCTTATTAAAGCAGCCTCTTATCTTCAAGTAAACAGCCCCAAAGTGTTACAAAGCATATGGGAAATAGTGCTTCTTCAAGGTCATTAGAAAACCTACCTCCATTTTTGCCTTTGCAATAGGAAGTTTTGGGGAGTCTCTTTCTGCCTCTCTTCTGGTGCATGTACTCAGAAAGTCTGAAGTTTTGTGTCAGAAAGTATTTTCTGCTTTCTGGATTTCTGTGAGAATGTAACAAATTGAGGTTTTTCTGTAGAATCAAGAGAGCTGTGGCTGGTGGCTTTCACCAGTAGAACTATCAGTGTTTTACAAAGGACATAAGAGCTGTTTTTCCCAAAGTTAAGCACAGAGAAGAGCAGGTCACCGGAGACAGAAATACTATTGAATTGAGGGTCCTACTTCTTTGTACTGCTTTTTGTTCACTTGAAAACTTAGGAACCAGAGGATAAGACCCTGCACTTGAATTTCTACTCACTCTCTTTACCTAATTTGACTGACCACTGTAAGGCTTTACAAACTCCCAACGTTGTGGACTTGACTCTTTTGTTGTCTAGAATGGCAGATGTTTTATGATGTTTGCAGGCTTAGTGAGGCAGCTCTGTGAGAACAGGAATAAAAATGTTGGAGAAGAAATAATATTTTCTGTTAAGACAAGTGGGTATCAATGGAGCAACAAACCAGATGCCATGCAGTCATTTCTTCAGTTCTGAAACAGAAGAAGCCAGTTGTCTTGGTTTTGCTATGATAGAGTTAATTTTCTTCTTGGTACCTAGAAAGCACTGGGTTTTGGCTTCATTATGGGATTTGTTATGAGAAGAATGTTTATAAAGTGCAAGGACATTGTGTTTGGATAGTTTTCTCATGCAAAGGACTGGGAGGGGGATAAATGTAGTAATTAGCAAAACCTGGAGTTCTCATTTGGATATGCCAATGAGATATCCCATATCATACTACATCATGTTCAGTATATTAACAAGGGTTGAGCAGAAACTGGGGGGATTCTCTCAGGAAACACTTGGGCTTGCTCTTCTGGGTTTGCAGTTTTGGGTTTCCTTTTTACTCCTCCAGGATTGCTATCGGTGATATATAAATATAAGTAATGTATAAAATTATCACTATTATTATTATTATCATAACTATTTAAATTTTATTTTATTCCAGTTATTAAATTGTTCTTATCTCAACCTACAGGGCTCTGGGGTCACAAGTCCTGCTAGCAAACCTGCTCTGATGTGGGTTCCTCTCTCTCCACGGGGGCCACAGGTTCTGCCAAGAACCTGATGCAGCGTGGGCTTCCCATGGGGTCACAGCCTCCTTCAGGCATCCGCCCACTCTGGCGTGGGGTCCTCCACGGGCTACAAGTGGTCATCTGTTCCACCATGGACCTCCGTGGGCTGCAGGGGGACAGCCTGCCTCACCATGGTCTTCACTATAGGTTGCAGGGGAATCTCTGCTTTGGCACCTGGAGCACCTCCTCCCCCTCCTTCTTCACTGACCTTGGTGTCTGCAGAGTTGTTGCTCTCGCATCTTTGCACTCCTCTCTCCAGCTGCAAAATGTGCAGGTTTTTTTCTTTCTCTTCCCCTTCCTAAATATGTTATCACAGAGGTGTTAACATTGTTACTGATGAGCTCGGCCTTGGCCAGCCGAGGGTCTTTCTTGGAGCCACCTGTCATTGGCTGTGTTGGACACGGGGGAAGCTTCTGGAAGAAGCCAACT
This sequence comes from Caprimulgus europaeus, assembly GCA_907165065.1. The sequence continues at coordinate 71,116,462 of OU015525.1, forward strand.
CTATGCGCCCCTGCTACCAAAATGTTGCCACGCAAACCCAATACGCCATCCTAACTGAAGTAAGAGAGAATTTCTGGTTTCACAGAACATGTTTATGAAGTTTGAAGGCTGGTGAAATTCTGTATTTCTAAACCAAAATATCTAAGAAGGTCAGCCCATGTCCCTTTATTTTGGTTGCTTATTTTGTAGATATGAGTACTGAAAAAATTGTGACCATTTGATTGTATGGTTTACCTAGGGGTTATTTGACTTATGTAAGTTATTTGTTCTTTCTTAATTGTGGTTGGTTACCTAATTTACATGTCAGTAAATTTATTGGTGACAAAAACATCTCCAACAGAAGACTAATCACTGGCAAGTGTTGCCTAGCTCACAGTGGATTCTAAATAATGTATACACCTGTGTAAGTAGCCTTGTTACATGTAAATTAGCATAGTGGCGGGAGAAATGCTCATTCTCAAAGTGCTTGTGCAAACAAAAGGGAATCTTCAATTTGGAAATGGAAGATGCAGCACTTCTGGAGTGACTACCTGACATTAGCCGATTGGAATGTTTTTTGCTGGTTCCGGATAGCTGCTTTTTCATTGTTTGGGCTGCCTGTGTCTTTTTGATTATTTATTTTTCCTTTGCCCTGGCTCTCTTCAATAATTTTCTTAGCTTTTTTATATTATGCTTCTGACTGGCTGGTTGTCTCTCAGCTATCTTATTTCAGTTTTTAAAATACCCTTGTACTATTTAATGGGTATTAGAGAAGTTTTACATCTAAGAAGAGCCACTGCAGTGCACTGACTTTGCATGTAAACATTCATTCTGTCTTACCCAATATCTTAGTATAAATTTTATTTCAGTAGACTTACTTCTGATTTATATCGGTATAATTGAGGAAAGAATATGCAACTGTAATACATCAGAGTGTAAACCTCCAAAAAATTATCTTGTCTGGGAGGGAAAAAATGGAATTTTGGGAGGAGTTTGAATTGGTTTGCTTATTTCCTAGCTGAGATTCAATAGGGTTTGTGCATCAAAAGCTGTGCTGCATCCTTGGAAAGTTTCTATAAGAATATTCAAGGTGTATTTGGCCCTCTGAAGTGGATGACATCAGCACTAGCCTGAAATTCATCGTGAGGGTAGCCAGCACACAACACATATGTGTGCATGTGTGCACACATATGTTAGAATTATGTTTATTATTGCTAGTTTTCCTTTCAGACTAGTGTTAACTCTAACTAACAGATTGTTTTAAGAAATTTTCAAGCCTTTGCTGGTGCCAGTTTCTCTGCTAATTTTTTCCAACCATATCTGGAAGAAAAGGTTAGAGAAAAGACTTCCTTGGGAGCATTAGCAGAGGAAGCCAGAGGAAAACCAGCAGCTACAGAGTAATGCTGATACCTCTCAGGTGCAACTTGTGCTTGTCTGGGAATGCAGCTCTTCTCCACTTGTTCAGTGTACAGTAAAATGAACCAACTTAAGCCACCTGTGGCCTGATTAGATTGAAACTGAGAAGAGATGTATCAGTAATCTTAGCTAGGAGGTCATGATACTGTACCTTGGTGGAACTTGTTGCCTATAGATGGTCAGAGAAACATGAGTATTCATAACCTAAGACAACTGTGTGAAACTTAACTCCTCTGCTTTCCTGCAAACTGGAACAGTAAAGTAGTTTTCACGTAGTCCAGGCTGCTTCAGACAAGAAATGGCAGTTCTCTACAGCAAGCCATTTGGCTGTAATGTTTCAGTTTTAGTGTGTTTTCTAATTTGAATACAGCAGTGGCCAACTCTTTGGTCTTGGCCCCCATTCAAACACATGATATAAACATTCCCAGAAAACTGAGATAAAGGCATAAATTTGCTTGATAGATCTGTGTGTCAAAAGATGAGTAGAGTAATCCTAAACAGATATTCTCAAAATGAATTGCCTTTTTCTTCCAAAATGATATGATTTCTATAAGATTACCAGAGTAAAAGGTTTCTACTGAGCTTTGAGAGGTTGGTGCTGCAATATTTGTTGTTGATTTGACAAACTCCTTCTTATTCATTTCATTCCAGCTTCAATAAATAGACAAATCTGTCAGGAATTGTTTCCTGTGTTATTCCTTTGCATTGCATTTTTTTGCTCTGTCTTGAAGTATTAAAAATGCATTGCATCTAAAATCAATACCAACTTTTAAATAGGTACCAAATCCTGGGAAAAAAGCTTCAGATTATCTGTGGACTCTTTTCTCTCTTTGAAAAATAAAGGTGAGAATTTACAGTCTTTTCCTTTGCAATTACTTTAGAGATTAGGATCATGAGCACTAGCATTGCAGACTGTAAAAATGTTTTCTTTTTGACTAGAGAAACAGCATGGAAAAACAAATCAATCAACAAAGGGAACAGTTGTTGAAGTCCTGCACCGGGAATTCCTGCTATTCAAAAATGTTTGTGGTGTTGGCTTTGTTTTTGTGTGTGGTGTTTGTTTTGTTTTTTTTTTCTTAAATAATTATAATAAACTAACAATTTCTTCTTTTTATTTAAATATATTATAATAATAATAAAGGATTAGTTTGTGGCTCTACCCATGTTATATTCAAATGAGTCTAAGGAGAGGATTTGGGCTGCAGCTGAAAGGTTTCTCTCAGCCTGCCTCTGCTTATGGGTGTGAGTAATAGGAGCTATTCAGGCTGTACTCCTCCAAACACCATGGTTAAATTGGCAGGCAAACCGACAGAGGTATTGTCATTGCTGGAGCTATATTCCTCCCCTGTGCTTTCTGGACCCACTTTATGCTGAGATGAGACCAGGGGCTTCAGTGCTTCCTTGTGATAAGTGTGGTTCTTTCAGGAGACTCAGAAGGTGATGGTCTCATGTTTATTTTGGTTGTGGACTGACACAGTTAACCAAGCATACTCTTAAATAACGTCTAAAACATAAATGAAATTTAGCTTTTCTTTCTGTGCTTTTTATCTCTTTTAAACAAAATCCTGTTCATAGGGCTTCCAGTGCTGTTATTTGACCTGAGTTCAGCTGCGTGAGAAGCCATTAGATCTCTGCCCTGCTCTCTGCTGAAAGCCTTTGACACTTCACAGCTTCTCAATAGGCAATCCCCCACAGTGCTCAGTCATGGAGAAGTACCAAGAGCAAATGAGCAGATGAGCAGCAGAAAGGAAAGAAATAAACGTGCTTTCCCTCAGAAAGTATTTAGCAGAGCAGTATTTTTCTGAATAATAAACTTTAGTATTGCTTAAAAATTAGTATTTTCAGGAGGATTATTATTTCTGTATTATTCAGGCATTTTAACTTATTTACAGAAAATAACCTAAATGCTATGACAGGTGTCAACAGAAAAGCACTGGCTTTTTCTGTCACACTCCCATAAAGTATATCAAGTTCAAACACATTAGTAATAATTAATAACTGTAGTAGACTTTTTCTCATGGAAGAAAATCTTTCCAGATGTCATTCAGAATAGCTGAGTTCATTATGGAAGTGGGGACGTGAAGAGGAGGCTTAACACTGCATGTTCTGCTATTCTTTTCCTGATAGAAATGGGATAGAAAAGATCTTGACACAAATAACTCCATCGGGTTTTTCCTGAACTACAGTAAATACTGGCTGTGTCAGAGCCCGTGTAATAGTTCTGGCCTCAGGGTATTGGAGTTCAGGAATCAAATGCAGGCACAGGGATGGTTCTGATACAAGGGAGTTTTCCAGTCTATAACTGATGGAGAATAAGAGCAGCTTTATTAACCCTGTGCCTCTCACATCATATCATAATGGCTCCTCCAGTAAAGAAATCTCTCAAAGATGGTGGGTTTTTTTTGCACCATCTGGGTGCTGGAGTGTTGAGGGTTAGGAAAGGGGAGGTTTTTTCCTAAAATGTAGCTACGTCCTAAACAAACATGTGGTGAGCGTGGACAGAGGCTGAGGGCAGCCAGGAAACTGGCAAGATGCTAGTGCTGTAAAGAGTGGTTTTCATTTTTATTGTGGCATTTTAACAAAAGACAAGGGGTAAAACATCGCTTAAGTAGCAGAAGTCAAGGGAAATAAAATGCAAATGAGAAAAAGGGAACATGCATGGGGGGCTTGAGTCTGCCCGTTAATGCTGTTAGCTTTCACCAAACTCCATCTCATGGCTGAGGCTGTGGCTCCTAATGTTTACAGTAAGCTGGGAATCACTTTGTGGAATGAAGAGTGTTGGGGAATGGCTTGAGGAGCCAGGGACATTAGCTCCCTGGGCAACTTAATTGTTGGGGAATGGCTCAAGGAGCAGGGACATTAGTTCCCTGGGCAACTTAATCACTGGCTTTTAGCATGGCTAAGCCTCGGCTAGCACGTGAGACGGCTAGCACGTGGGAGCTGTGCAGAGAGTGTTGGCAAAGTTGCATATAACCAATCAGAGTGTGACATGTGTGCATAGCCTTCTGATGTTACCAATCAGAGTGTGACATGTGTGCATAGCCTTCTGATGTAACCAATCAGAGTGTGACATGTGTGCATAGTCGTTGTGGGAAAGCATAAAAGAAGTTGTGTTCTGCAGATAAAGTTGAAGCTTGTTTACCATCCATATTGGATCGACCCCTTGCTTCCTCCGCTTGCTTCAGTATGGGGACTAAGAAGGTAAGATCTGTAGGGTGATGCTCTCTTGCTTACAAAGGCAGGCACTACTACTGTTCTCCCTATATTGCATGTGTTTGCTAAGGGTGCAAAAATGCTCTACTGAGTTCTAGTGTGGAATTCAAAGTCAAAGAGAAAATGTGCTACAAATTTTATCTTATTCATCAGCTGCTTTTGCACACAACAGTTGGCAACTGCAGAAAATCATTCTCTGGTTATGGCCTTTAGCTCAGAAAAACTTGATACTTAAAGATTTGTTTGAAAATCACTTTTTCAAAATCTTGTTTGTTTATTTTCCAGTTGTCTAGGTCAATATCAGTCACTGAGAAATTAAGAGAAGAGAAATAAGGAAAACTAAGAAACCTAGAGGAGGTCTTTGATATCTCAAAGTGAGAATCAGAGACTCTAAAAGTAGATACTAAAGTGTGCTCTTTGCCTCCTTCATCCACATCCTGCCCTTCCTATGGGGTTCTTTAACCCTTGGTTTCCATCAATGGAGCACCTATAATCATTGTCCTTTGGGAGGAGCAGCTCATTTTTTCTGCTTTTTAAGTATGGCTGGAAAGGTCATTGATCTCTATTTTCCTTAGATACTTACCAACTTTCTTGCAGTCTAAAAAGAAATTTTCATGAAAGATTTGAGGCATGGTGAAAAAGGGTATTTTTTTTCACATTGAAGATGAGTAAGAGGGCGAAGGGTAGCAGGAATGCACTTGTAGGCTCTTTGAAATGTATTTCTGGGGTGACGTTGGCATGATAATTAAGTCTTGTACATTTGTTAGACTGATCAGATAACTTTAAAATCAAGTATGTGTAATATATTGTATGTAAATATTAATTAGAATAAAATCTTCTAGAGGAGATACTTTTCCTGGAAGTTGTGAAATCAGTAAGGATTTTGGCCTTCTCCAGACTGTGCTATTAGAATGATTACTGTATATGTTTTTTTACTCAGAAATTAATTTACACAGTTGATCATGAGTTATCTCCAGTTACATATGCAACTATCAGTGTGCATATGCACTCATCATATTTTTAAAGATAATTTATCTTTTAATTTGCAGTTCTGGAAATGCAGTTGCAATGATTCGCTTATGAGCTTTGTTGAGAGGGAGGATGTTCTACTTACTTGCCTAAAACTAGCAGTTTTAAAGCTAGGTGTTAGCTAAGTATAAGTTTATCATTTTCCAATTGAGCTGATATAGTTGAGTAGGGACCTAAAGTTTAGTCTGTTCAATGTTTAATGTCTTAAAGATACTTTATTCCCAAAGACTATCTTTTGGCATTTGAGTCAACATTTTAGTCACCCAGATCCTATAGGGAGAAAAAAAACCAAAACAAAACAACAGCCTTTCATGTGGAGGTTTCTGCAAAAGCCATGTGCACCTTCCATAGGTCTCCAAGCCTTACCGTGGTCTGGACATCTTTCTGTGTAATCAGTTTAATTCTGGTAGCCAGTATTCACAGCATAGTAAAGCAAAACATTTTCAAAGCATTTGGAAGTGGTTAAGTGTCGTTAGAAAACTGTTCACAATCTGCTGTTCAATATCTCAAAAAATCATTAACTGTTAATTAATTCAAGCTTTCTACTTTTGATAACCCACAGTACATGATATAATAAAACAAAGAAAATGCTGTTAATCATTGAAGTGCTCTATAAATTGATACTGTTACATATTAAACATAGTAACTACATTTCACTCAGGAGAGCTAATTAGAAAATGTCTGCTATAGCCTTTGGTTACTGAAATTGTAGGCTGACTATGTATTTGCATGAACTATTGATTTCACAGTTACAGAAAGCTTCTGTAGACTCACAATTTTCCCACAAGCCCCAGCAGCACTGGCTGGAACAGGAGAGTTCAGTCATGCAACGTAGTATTTAACTCAATAAAACAAGATGTAGAAGACTCTGGAAAATATCCAGTATGTAACTCTTGTTTTACTCCTGGGTTCAACAGAGGGTTGTCTTAATTGGAAGGGGTGAGCAGGGCTCACCCAGTTAGTCTGGATGAGTGTTTCCCTGTTTGCCATTGCTGCTGGTTCCAGTACACAGACAGATGAGGTTTGTGGAGAGGCTTTGGAGGGCTTTGTAGAACTGAGTCTTGGTGGACAAGGTGGTCTGTGCATCAACTACTCAGTTTTAATAGAGATATTCGTACTTACAGGAGACACTTTATAAAACTTTGCTCAAAATTATTTATCCCTGGATGTTTTCTGTTGCAAGATTTTGTGTGCATGCAGACTATCGGTACTACCTACGTTCATGAATAAACTGTCTTATTTTGACTAAATGCACTTTAAATTCTACAAACACCCTTAGTGTTTTCATCTTTTGAAAAAAACAAACAAAAACAAAAAACTCCCAAAACCACCAAACCAAAACGACTTCCATGGATGTTTTCTAAAGTATTTCCATCCACAATACTTACAGTTAAGTTCTCCCTAGATGTCAAAACTTCCCATACTTGGATGTAATTACTTCTGTCTCTGCAAAGGCCTCACACACTTTAGTTTCTCTGTTTGGAAGCTCTCCAGCATTGTTTGAAGAGAAATATGAATTTTCTGTGTGTTTATTAGCATTCTTATAGACTACTGTGAAATTGTAATAAATAAAAAATAAATGGCAGTCTGGCTGTTGCTCACATATGCCATATGCGGGATGCCATACAGTCCCAGCTCACGCTGCTGTTTAATGAGAGCTGAAGGTAGCTCCTACCTTCAGGGAAGTTCTGCTCCAGGGCAAAACTAAAACATTGCTGTATATCTATGCTGAGGGCTCTGCTTACTCATTTTCCAATTCTAATAGGGAAGCAAGCCCAATTAAGTGGAATAAGCCAGACAATTATGTTGTGGAAGATTTTAAATTGAATATTTTAGAAGGGGCTTAGGGAGTTCGGTGCCTAAGCTCCCTTACCAGAGCTACCATGGATATTGCATGCACCATCATGTTCAGAGAGAACCCTGTCTGTTTGACACAACTTTAGTTTCCTTATTGAAATATGCAAATGTAGGATCTATTCCCAAGGATTAGCTATTTTCCCTGAAATACACCAGAGTAGCAGACTGATGTGTAACAACTGTGGAAAAAAAAAAAACCAGTAGTTTTATTGCCTGCTTCTGGAGTTAAGGCTGGATGACTGCCTGGATAACTTCAGTTTCCAAAGTAGCTGCAACTGGCTGTAAGTGCAATTCTTAGAATTTGATCAGGACTATAGGAGACTGTTTACTGCAGTGGCCTTAAGCAGTGCCCTTAGCAGTGTTTGCTGCTATGACCTTAATTGTTGTGGGTTTTTTTGATAAATAGGAATATTTTTATTTCTTATAATCTTGTTACTGGGTAATTTATTTTGCAATGAAATACACAGGGAACTAAAATACTATCTTTACAAAGCTTTCATGAGAACACAAACATAACGTGTTTAAATACTGTGTGTTTAATGAAATCTCCAAAAAACACCTGTGAACAAGTGTAAATGTATTTTTCTTTGCAACTGTCAGTAGAAACGCCTTTTAGCCAAGGTAATCATATTAAGGAAAGTACCCAGTTTGCTCAAAATTTTTCAGTTTGGTGAGGCAAAGACAAGTCATAAGCAAAAAAAAAAAAAAGAAAACCTTTGTGTTGCTAATGTTTCCTTAAAAAACCCCACCAAACAAGGAAACACAAAAAACATTACAATACCTGTTAGCTTTACTTTCTCTAATTACAAGAATAGACACAAGGGAAAAAAAAAAAAAGAGCAGAAATAGAAATGAGAGATTTCTTTTTAGTTTAGAGAAGACACAAGTGAAAGATGGAAGTGAATTTTTAAACATTAGGGGCACTGGTTCTACACTTAATTAAATAGTTAAAATTAACTATTGAGACTGCCGTGAAAAAATACAGATTCCATACACCAGAATATGAGACATTTATTGTTTTGAATAACTCTAGTGTTAAAGAGACATTGTAACTCTGTAAGTAAGTCAAATTATAATGTTTAACCTATTGCACCACACTTTTTATTTCTTTCTTTTTTTTTTCTTCTTGACAGCAAGGTAACTAAAGCAAGACCTGTAGTCTGTTTTCATGACCTGACTACGCACTAACAAAGTGTAATTGAGGCTGCTGTGAAATTTTGGTAAAGCTTGTTGGGGGTTTGTAGGAATTTGACACAGGCCTCTAGAGAAAAGCAGGAGCAGCCCTTTATTCAGAGCTTTGCACATTCTTCCATCACTTGTACTTCCTTGGCTGCATACTGGGACCCTGTGGGGAAGCTGTAGAATAGCTGGGGAATCCATGCTGGTTTGAATAACTTTAGTGGTGGCTATTGCAGAACTTATTTGGAATGATAAAAACTGGCATATATAGCTCAGGCGCTGTTTCCTAGTTATGTAGAACTGAAAGATTTTCCAACTTTTCTGTAAAAGAAAAATAAAAAGTCTGTGGACAAGCTAATACAATACAGAGAAGGATAAACTTTGCTATTTGTTTCTTAGATTTTTCCTGTTTTGCTTTATATTTTACAGTCATGTTTCATAAGCTAAACATTAGGCTGTGCTTGTATAACTTGTATAGTATCAATCAAAAATGTCAGTTAGTTCTTTAACTGTGCCTTTATGGAGGAAAAGGTAAGAACCAGGTAGCTGTTTTGGGAGTTAAAGATTTACTGAAGTTAATTAGTGCAAGCTGTAAATATGTGTGTGATAACTGTGGTTGAACTTCTTTCTTTGAACAAATCTAACTTCATGTGACTAAGTGGCAAAGACCCAAAGACTCAGAATGAACTGGGTTTTTTAAAAGTGCATGAAAAAAACAGCAGCTCAGTAAAAACGGACAAAATGCCAAACCAGAAGTAAACTCAAAGGGATCTCTAAGGAAAATTTGAAAAGGTTAATTAAATCCAGTCATATGATGCTGAGCTAGATTCTATGTTTCTTCACAGTTCTTGACTTTGCTGGGGAGAATTTATCAGGTGCAGTGAAATGTTATGACATCCAACTGCATGCGATAAGTTTGTTTTCTACCTAGCTCTTATCTGATCAGATTTTTAATGTATAAAATTTTATTCATATACAATTCAAAATGAAACAAGGTATTTTACTGCCTCCTCTCTTCTCTGCAACGTGCCTGCTTCTCTAGCTGCTGCTTTTGCCTTCCAGTTCAACTGCCTTTGTAAACAAATCTACAGTCATTCTTCCTGGGCCACTGAAAAACAGGCAGCTGCAGCCATGATTAACCACAATTAACTGCCTTCCTTGGAAATCCTTCCCTTGCCTACTTATGGCTTTTTCTTTTAAAAGCAGATTCTTTTAATTATGTAATAGAAGATCCTTGTTATATATTGGGAGATGAATCTTTTTAATGGGACCTAAACTCCAACACAAATAGAGCAGTCTAGACAGTATTTGTGACAAGATAATTTGTGGGTCTATATAAATGGAAAAAACCTCACATACAACATATATAAATATATAAATTCAGCTTTCATGCTTTCAAATATTTCACAGTAAGAAAATAAAAAAAGACAATAAAATGGTTTTTGCACAACTGATAATAAAAGTATTGATTTTATATCCCACACAGCTCTCAAAATTGCAACTGTATATTTTCTAAACAACAGAACAATTATTGCTATGTCTACGATGCAAGCTATTGTAAAACTAAACTAGTTATAGGTACTTTCTCCTGTGTCGTACTTGCAGTTTATAGCCCCTGTTTTTTGAAATTCACAATGGATTGTGATTGAGGATTCTGATCCTAAACATCCACAGGTCAACAGATGTTCTGAAATTATCTTTTGGAACAGTGTCTGGAAAGTTTCGCATGAAAAGCTGGTAATATCTGTTGTCTACATTTGTTTCGTATTTCTGATCCCTTTCTTGGGATTCAGAATGGCCTTTAAATTGCAATGTTTCTTCATTTATTCCTCTAATTGGCTGGACACAAGGCAAGACTCCTCTGTAAAGCAGCAGAGCAGAAAGGTGATTGGAAAGAGTTGAGCAATTTTGTCAGGTAGCACCTGTAATCAGACACTGAGACTTAGGAGCAAGCTAAACAAGCATCAGCCTTCTTGGTCATGCATCCATTTTCTTTCATTGCTTTGATTTTTCACTTGAATGACAGAGGCAGATTTCCTTATTTTTCTCTCCCTTCTTCTTATATCCTGAAGGAGAGCTGTGAAGAGAATCAGGTGTTTCCTTTCATCTCTCTAAGCCTCTTGAAATAATATGGAGGCAAGATTTTTTCCTGTGGATGAGTGAATATATTTACCATGGTTGCTGAGTATCATTCTCTGGTAGAATCCTGCTTGGTACAGTGCGTTCAGTAAGGGCAAAGGAAGTTCAAGAATGAACAGTAAAAAATAAAGGTGCTGGATTGCAGTTGCAGCCTCATTCTCGCAGTTCTGGACTAAGTGTCTCAGTGGCTGATTCACTACATACTGAAACATGTAATTGCTTTTCCTAAAAGTGGTGCACTGTCAGGAGTACTACTGGCTGCTTCTCTGTGAAAAGCTCAGAACACCATAAGAGGAATGAGAAAATGAGGCCTACTTTCCTTCTAGCAAAATTCTGAATTTGTTTCATTAATTTTTACTTACTTGGCTGACATTAAGAGTTTTCTTGCCTTGTATGTTCTTCAGTTCTTTTTTTATCCTCATTGCTCACACCATGATGTGCAACTCCTCCCTTCTTTCTCCCTACTAGGTCTCAATGGACAATTAAATGTTTAGTGTAGCTTTGGGGAAAAAAGTCTTATCTGTAAGCAATAATCCACATAGTTTATGACAACTGTCAAAACTCCAGGCACAGTGGTTTTAAAAGTCTTGGCTAATAAAAGATCTCACTTGCAGTAAGGTCTGACCTGCCTGAGTGGTACAGTGCATTTTTGAGCTTTTCTTCAATGCCTGAGGGGTAGTTCAAATCAGAGGCTTCTGAGTATAGGAAGGTATGATGATTTGCACCAAGGGACTAGGCCATCAGCTTGAACCATTTATGGATAGATTTCAGCTTATTGTAAAATGGAAAACCTCATAAAATGCCAGAAAGAAAATATTTTGGTAGATTCAATTGAGAGGAAACTGAACACATTTTTGAACAGACTTCTTTTTTTTCTCAATAAGAATTTGCTTTTGCAAATTACTTGTGGCCATCATAAGATGTTTGGCAGGGCATGTACTGAAGTATCTGTGGTTAAAGCCAGGTGTGTTCATCTCATATTGGTTACCCTCCCACTCTGTGGTCTGGAGTAATCTGTCTGCTGATGTTGATGGGATGTTGGGAAGAGGGTGATGGCAATGTGATATTGCTTTTCTCTCTTTGTAATTCTGCGCTTGCCTGAGGAGGAGTTCACTGTAGTGGAACAACTGGATTTTGGCAGCCATGGATATTTAGGACTAGGTGAGAGAGAAGAAGATTGTCTCTATTGCATGTCACTTCTTCATAATGAATAAAGTTTAATAGGTGAAAAAGAAGTACTTTGATTTATAAAAGGTGTTCCTTCTTGCTGTGGGGGTGTGTTGCTAGTGTAATGATGGACTATGCTTCAAACAACCTGTCAGTGAGCCCAAACAGATGTGCGAGGAACTCACTCAATTTGTACTGTTAAAACTGAAACCCTGTTTTTCGTGCATTTATACATTTAATTATTGCAGTCAGCAGTCCCTAGGATTTCTGGAATTAGGAGTGGATAGATTCACAGCTTTGATGTTTCCCTAAGTAATCCGTGCTAAGCAGTTTGTACTATTTTTATTGTATTTTTCTGCCAGGACCTTCAGATCTAATCTTAAAAGCTTCCTTTTAATGTGGACATTGGAAAGATATTATTGCACTGGTAGTCCTGATACCATTAGCTACAATTTCTCCACTCCTATTTATCTTCCAGTGCATAGCTAAATTCCACAATTTTTAAATGTGGTTCTGTAAAATCATTTTGATCTTGATTCCAAGGAGGGTGTGTCTTTGATTAATTTCTTCCAAGAGCCTTATGGTTAGCTGTCACCTGGAACATAGGAGACAAATCAGAAAATCCCACAGGTGCTTGAGGGGACTTGAGGACTTGGTCACGTCTTTCACTGCGGTATCTTAAATTCCAAGTAATAGGGTATTTCATGGTTGGCATTCTCTCAACCTCTGCCACGGAAGCCATTACAGCTTATATGAAAAAAAATTGCATATTTATTTTAGAGTGAAAATAGAATGGGTAGAAAGGTGATGTGGGTGGCTTATTCAGTAATGGATGAAGAGCTTGGTTTCTGGTTTCTGTTTCAATTCATTTTAAAGCTTTTTATAGAAAATGTAGCAAAGGCAACTCGTGAGATGGAGGAATGCACCTCCAGAACAGTCTATAGCTGTGTGACTGAGCTTGAATGTTGAAGAAACAACCCATCAGGAAAGAGAAAGATTTAAAAGTCACTCAGGTCCATGGAAATTGCTTTAGCCACTAGGGCATTTTGCCAAGGAACAACCCATACAAATCAAATCGGTTTGTATATCTTGAGTGGTGACACTTAACTGGTGCCTTTAGTGTTAAAAATACTCTGTGCATGTATGAAATATTTTGTTAATAAGCATAGCTGATAGCCATAAGAAATCATAATTCTTTAAATCATTTTGAGTTTGTGCAAAATTATTTATCCCAAGCTAAGAAATAGGGATAGAGCTACGCTTCCTCTTTTCCTTTTCCTCCTGCCTCCGTTTTATTGGAAATATTTCATGCTGGACAAACAGTTTCACTAAGACCCTCATGGCTGAATGCACAGAGCAGCCTCAACCAGGCACGCAAGTTGGCAGAAAAAGACAGGGTGAGTTCCAGACACTGAAGCTCTTATAAGTGACAAACTCCTGACAAGTGATTTCAGTGCCTGATCCTGCTGCATGTGAAGTGATGCTTTAATTTGCAATTGAATGACAAAGTCCTCAAGTCATCTTTATCTCTTGAGTAATTGAACAAAGACTCTGCAATGTAAAAACTCATTATGATTCTTTCTGTGTCATTTTGTACCTTTGGAAAGGAATTTTTTATCATTACATTGCTCTCTGGCATATTTTTATTAGCATTGAGCTGCAAAATACGAGATGCACACCTAGATTATGTGCTTGTATTTACAGATGAAACTGAAGATTAAAAAGAGATTTCATATTGCACATGTTCTAATTCCACAGAGCCTCTCTGCTATTGATCTTTACACTTTATATTAGTTTATTTCAAGCTCTGATGAGAAAATAAAATGCAACCATTCTTTGTAAGGGTTTGTTGTTGCTGTCCATACCAGAGGAAGAGATAATTTCATAACTGTTTTACAAGTGGAGATTAATCTAATGAAGTAATCAGAGTAAGTTAAGATAAAATCTAAGACTGGAAATTTTGAAAGGGGAGACAGAATATTTTCTACTGCTTTTTTCCATTTCCTGGAGCTGGAGAATGGTAATTTTTAGAGTACCTTTTGCCCTTTTAGAGCTTGAAAGCAGAGCTGGAAGCCTTTCAAAAGAAGGATTTCTCTCTTTTGGGAGTTTGAAGAAGGAGCACTGCATACCGAGTCTTTAATTTGTAGAAAGTAGATCAGGAACTAACTGTCAGTTTTTACAGAATCATCTGTACATGCAGTGGGCCTGATCCACTGATATGCTATGAATATTTTGTGTCATTTTGACTAAGCAAGGGAGCATTCGTGATTGCTTTCTTTTATTCCAGGGTATCTGAGAGAAAGTAAGACACACCAGCATGTTCTCTACATTAGTTATGATATAATTTTACAGGTTACCATAGGGATACAGCACACACAGAAATGAGACTGGCAAGGAAGGGTGAGAAAGGTGAGAAAGCATCAGAGCCAACAGCATTCTGAAATGGAGCTATGTGGAGATGCTCCATGGCCTGATGCACCTCAAGTCTCAACCTGCAGTTGGATGCATCAAAGGATGAATTTAAAGCAGAATGTGTTGGCAGTGGAGGCACATGAGCCACTGGGCACCTCTGTGGATCGTGAGCAGCAGAACAAGTGGAACAGATCCCAGGCTAAGCTCTGTAGCTTTGATAACAGAAGAATAGCATAAATTGGCTCTAAATTGTTTTGAACTCTTATTTGTTTTCTCTTTCTAGGGCTGGCCATTGTCCTATCCTTGCACAAGATGTTTATGCCTGCCTCAGCCTTGAGACCACTGAATCCCAAAAATTTAACAGGTGAGTTCTCTTCTCATTTTCTGGAATTCTGTCTTTGGAGGTAAAACTACAATAGGTCTTTACTTTAGTTCATAGTGATAAATTATATACAGAAATTAGTGTCTCCGCTTTTTGCTGCTTTTCATAATCAACTGTGGTCAATTCACAGCACCTTGTGTTGCTTTGTGGCTGTAAGAATTAAGGCTGTCATACTGAGGCTTCTCTGCATTCCTTAGGGAATTTAGTTTACAAGTCATCCCCTGTTCTGGAAGTTTTTATATAAGTTGTTTTGGTTGCTGTTGAGGCTGGACTTTTCTCCTTCATGGGAAACAAGCTTTTTCCTGGGTGAGTGCATTATTTTCACATATGTGTTGCATCGGTCTGTTTGCTCTGCAACACAAGAGAATGAACCAGAAGTTTAAAATGTTTCAAGGTAGTTATTGGTTTGGGTCTGATATGTCTTTAGGGTTTTACTTTTTTTTTTGTTTTAAATGACTGCTGTGAGCTAGGCTGTGAGCATGTAGCATCTCCAAAACCTTGTTCAGCACACAGGGCAAGCATTGCAAAGGAACCATTTTGTAACCCTGGTGATGTTTGTAGCCTCTGTATTCCTGATACTGCAAAACATGGGAATAGGCTTTCTCTGTCCAGTGAGTGAGACATCATTTCCCTGTGTTTTGGAACCTCTGCTTGGAGGTTGGTCAGTTCATGACCCTGTCTACAGAAATACATGCATGCCTTTGTAAAATGACTTGTCTCTATACTAGCTATAAAAAGGGATTTGGTTTTACCATATTTAGTGCTAGAAAATATTTGGCATCGGGAGATTTGAGAACAATCCAGTTGAGAACTGCACTTTCTGACTTGCTGTTTGAATTTCTGTTAATTTTCTTTTCATGCAGTACAGTCAGTTTTATTGTCTGGGGGAGTTAACTGTACCTTAAATCTGCAAATCATGCAAACTAAATCAAATTAATTTCTCATTCCTATCTTGTTTTTGTGAGAGTAAGCTCATGGGAATGATGGGTCTGGGCACAGCTGCCACAGGGCATACCCTTTTTGGTAAATGTGGGTGGTTGAAAAGTGTGAAGTAAACATCAGTATATTGTTAACCATGGACACATAATCCTTCAGACTGAATAGTTTCTGAAACATGAACAATGGGGATTTTGGAATATGACTCATGCAATTGCTCACTTAAGTTTGAAGAAAGCGCTGTGCAAATCATTGTCTCATCACTGTAGGGCAGAGATACATGCCAGCACCTTCGAGTGATGGAAACGAGTCTTGTGAGGAATTGATTAAAAAGTTGCCACTGCTATAATGTCTTGTTCCCAGGATAAATGGGATGGGAGGCAGACTCTCTCCCCTCTGCAACAGTGATAAGGTTAGAAGGATAATAATCTGTCCTCAGATCAGCTCTTCTGGGGTAAGACTACATTCCCCGTGACTATCCTATGCTGTGTTTTCCACCTCACTCCCAGCTAATGCGGGAAAATGGTCTGACCTGGGTTTAGCAATTGCTGACCAAGTTAATACAGCCGCTAATGTTTATGTCTTGGCTTTACTCTTTCTTTGAACAGTCTTTGCCTCCTAGGTGCTCTGTGATTTGAGTTGAATTTAAAGAAGTCCAAGTTAATCAATCAGATTCAGGAATTTGGCCTAATTACAAAGGTGTCCTCAATCTGAGTGCTCTAGATTGTGCTTTGCTAGAGCATACTTCTTGCAAGGGATTCCCTGGGAGACTGTATCCCTGTGCAAGGCACCCATATTACATTCAATCTAGGGCATATTACATGCCTTAGATTGAATGATTTGACCACCTCTGCAAATGTGCTATAAGGAGAGCTGAGTATAAATGGAGAGAGATATGCCCCATGTGGGTGAAAAATTTTTTTTTTTTACTATTTTTCATCTTTTCATACTACTCTGAGACTGTGAGTTGCCTCATGTGTGATAATTGCTATGATACTGTAAATAGCAAGGAACTGCTGTTCCCCCAAAATTACAAAATTGTTATCATTATTCCTGAAAAAATGCATTTTTGGAAAATCAAAGGCCAGAAGAGTTATAATACATAGATCTTGATAATTTTATTCATTTTTATGAACTTTGTTTTAGTCAGGGACAGTGATCTGAAAGCTGCAAAGCTGGTGAAATAGCGGTGTCTTGCTGTGTCTCCAGATTTGTGTTTGTGTATGAGGAGCATTGATTTATACTGAGAATTGCAGTCCAGCTTCAGTCAGGTCATAGACTCCTCTTGTCAGTCAGTAATGACTTTCTTATCACAGAGGGCCAGAAAAGCTCTCGTCAGTATTTTCAGATTTGAGTAGTCTCTGGTATGGTGTGTCACCAGACAGCAGTGTCTCTGCAGAGTGGTTCTGCTGTCAGCTTGGATGTTCTGGATTGGTTCACATCAAAGCAGGTTGGAGCTACCCAAGTCTATCAGGGAGCTCTCACGAGGCCCCACTCCAATTACAAACTGAGACCTTAAGGTCATCGATAGCATCAATGGACTTCATTTTTCTTCCCAGTGTCACTCTTTAAAGATCCCTTGCTAAAATTTGGCCCCTGATGTTACTGAGAGTAGGCAGCAATGTTCCTCTCATTGGTTTTGCCACAGGAGCAGGAGTGACTTATTACGGATCTCTTCACTCCTGTTGTCAAAAACTAGGTCACTCAGAAGTGACAGCTCTGGCCAGTGGAAAGGCTGGGGAAGGAATGTGAGGGAAATTGTTTTCAGTATGTTT
Organism: Caprimulgus europaeus; assembly: GCA_907165065.1. The sequence goes on from OU015525.1 coordinate 71,133,946, forward strand.
CCTGGTATAGGGAAGTAACATTCATAAATATGCATATTCAAGATAAAATGTAAAAAGAAATTATTTTGGCATGTGTGGGTTAGTGTTAGAAGGCTAAAGTTAGAAGCCTATTGCTATTTAATTAACTGCAGTATTTAATACACCCTGTTATATTTTGAGGGCTTTTACAAGAAGCAGTTGAACCTATCTCACTGTGTTAGCATCCTGTGCTGTTGCACATTTGCCTGTCTTGGCAACAGAGCTGAGCAAGGCAGGCACTTTCCCAACTGACTGCTTGCCTCCAAGCAATTTCTGCACAGCACATGAGCTACCATCCAGTTTGCAGGGGAAAACCGAGATGTTTCTTGTGTAGAAGATGATATTATGGAGAACACAGAGGAAAAAAAAAATACTGGTGATTTCCAAGGGTACAAGATTTAATCTCGGTGAGCTTTATGTCCATGCCTAGGTTTTCTCCTTTCAGGAAGACTAATTTGCCCTCACTTTCCATGTTGTATATTCATTGGATGCTCACTTGCTTGAGCTAAAGGCAAGACTATAACAGCATGTTTTTGCTGAACTGCTTGAGTGTTTGGCTAGCGTTTCTAAAATGCAGTAATTATTACAAGTATGCAGCCTGAGAAGGGAAGATGAGATTCTACTCTGGATTCACTGCTGGATTCACTTTTTTATCTGTCAGTACAATTACACATCACATCAGATTTTCCTTTTGGGTCAAGTAGTTTAGAAGCAGCTTGATTCTCAGGTTGTGCTCTTACATTTGCAGTCAGTTGTCATGGTTCTTGTCAAGTCCAAGGAACAGGGATTTAGGCTTGGATACAGGAGATCTCAGTTTTATTTCTGCCTTTGGCACTGCCTTGGAGTTTATGAATTTATGAAAGTAACATCCTGTCTCTCTGATTTCCCTTCCTTCCCATTTTTATGTAGCTTGCAAGTTTCCTGTAACATGGGTTTTTACTCTTTGCAATGGCTGTTTCTGACTGGGAGAGGAGATTCCCAATTGATAGAAGGAGAGGACCTCTGGATGTGATGGTGTGAGGTGCCATGACTCAGGCGAAAGGCTTGTGGGAGGTGGCAGGAACAGCTCCCCCTCCCATCACGGGCCATGTGCTGTGCCTCCCGCTGTGTCTTATGTGTGCACAGTGGTTAGTTTAATGGAGATCTGGTCCTGGCTGCTCTTACCTCCTAGGCACTAAGGTGATGTAAATAACAATCACAGGGTCTGCGAGCTTAAAAATGTGTTGCTTTAACACTGCAAATATTGACAAAAGTGTCTGTATCTTTGTTCTTATGGCTTTGGTGCGTTGGACGAGGTTTTCTCTTGGGACTTGAAAAGGTACTTGGAAAAGGCTCTTTTAGGAAGTTAGCTTTGTAGGATTATTTTAATCATAATGCAGCTTTCAAGGCACACTGCTTATATTTATTATTTTGAATTATGTTTAATGGTTGCTGTTTTCCTCTTGTGCATACTTATTTTTATCGTATACTTTACTCTGTACTTAAAGTGCCTGGGATGCTTTCACAAACAGGCGCTACATAAATAAAGTGTATTATTATTTTTATAAGCTGCAGTAGGAAAGAAATTAGAAAAGTCCATATGTTCAGATTGTCTTTTTAATTATTGGTATTGCCAGGATTTACTGTTCAGGGAGAAAGGTGAAAGTGGAAAGGAATTTCCATATGGGAGAGAGAAACTGTTACTCTCTCCCATATGTCCACAGAAGAAATCTTTCTCTGAAGGTGTTAAAATAGATGGAGTAGGTTGTATTTAGGTTTATGTCCCATCTTTATCTTCCTACTTCTTGCAGCATTGTGGAAAGGGTAGTGAGCAACAGTTAAATGTTTGGCTGATAGGGGAGGCTTCGAGACACTGGTGAGATCTCATCCTGCCCCATTTGTTGATGGCAGTACAGCCATGCAGGAAAGCACGCAGCTAGCTGTGCTCAAAGTGTTTGTCATGTGTATACAGGCAGGAGGGTTTGGACTGTGCCTTGCATTAAATACCCAAACCAACATTCCTGAAGGGTCAGATATGTTCTCTTAGCTGTTATTCTTCTGGTTATTTGTGATTGCTGCAAACTGCTGTACTTCAAAAAGCAAATAGGTCTTGAAAGAAAAAAATATCAAAATAATACTCAAAAGACAAGAAGGAAAAAACTCAAAGTACTATTTCCAGCTGGGAATACTAGCAGAAAAGCTAGAAGACTCTTGAGAAATGCTGCTGTTCTGTGATTTCCAGCTCTAAGTAGAAAATTGTGGTGGTACAAAGGTGGGGGAAGCAGACTGGAGCAGCAAGCACGTTAGCTGGGAGCTGGGCTGTCCTGGGGTTGACTCCCAGCTCTGCAAGGTCTGGCAGTGCTGGCACGCCTTTAGCCAGTCACTTCTCCTCTGCTCCCCCTTTTCCTTTTTGAATCACTGACTGTTTCTGAGCGTGTATTTTTATGAGTGCATGGTAGAAAGTGATCAATGTCTAAGCTCATACCTAAGCTTGACTAGAATTCAAGTAATCACTCTTTGATGTTAAACTATTGTTAACTGTAACCAGGAAGATGTTTTTCTCTGGAGATAAACTATGATTCCTATTTTGAATTTCTGACTCAGTCTGGAGTCTTTTTGACTTATGTTGCTGTAAAACACACCAGATTTTGATAATTTGTACACAGTACTTATTTATTTATTTGTTTGTTTGTTTGTTTTATTTTTGCACTACAAAAGTAAAAAAACTAGATAGGGCTTCTTAAAATTTATCAAAATCCGTCACAATATATTGTATTTTGAAAACCACCAATTTTTTACATTGTTCTGGTTTTTAGCTAAAATAGAGCTGGGTTTCTTTTTCAATAGCTAGAATTGTGCTGCTGGCTAGCCCAACGAAACTATCACATACATGTAGTTTCTGCAGTGTAGTAAAACATGTGCATAAGTATGCCTACACACTAATTGTGTACTACAGGAATATGTATTTTATTTCCACTGGAACTCATTCCTTGCAGTTTTGATTGTAGCTTTTTTTTTTTTTTTTTTTTAAGTAGTCAGAATTTGTTGCACTAATTCTGTAATATTTATTATGTAAAGGGTACCTAAGGCTTTTTGGTTGTTGTTGCAAACTGAGAAATCAGTTATAGTCTCACCAGTGAACAGTATTTGTTTTCCTTGCTGGAAGATGGACTCCTGCTTGGAGATGCATGACTATCTCTTGCAGAAGGAGGTCAGTCCACCTGCCTGTTGGGGGGTCTGGCTGCCCACAAAGGGGCAAAGTGTGTTGGTCTCTCAATGCTGGGACCAACAATGACAGGTCATAGCTGTTCCCCCAGCATTAGGAAATGCTTTCTTCAGCTAAGCTCACCTTAACATCTCAGGAATTTGGAAGAAAGGTAGGAAATACAGGAGTATGTAATTTGATTGGGATCTGGCAAGTTCTCAGTGAAATTTACTTAGAGCCTCAATGAAGGGTAGAATTCAGCATTTGAGTAGCACAGTCCTATATTACGAAGCTTGGTTTGTGAAAGTATGGGATTTTTACACTTGGATAAAATACTGAGTTTTTGTTGCTTGATTTATTTCCTTAAGTCTAGAAAATATGAGGACACTGAATATTTCTTTCTGCGCCTATAAAACATTATTTTACAGATACAAGATTTCTTTTAGCTCTACATCTTTGGAACTAATTATTCACATTATATTTCTGCCTACATGCATTTGAAACATAACTCATGTGTTATGAGTTATATAACATATAACTCTTGTGTGTGTCCAGACAAACTGGATCTGATGTACCTCATGCATTGAAAAATTTCTGTCACTGCAGTACCTTATTGCTGGCTGGAGAAATTGTCCAAACACAGACTAAAAAATGGTCCTCACTCTGAATTTACATTTGAGATGTAAGCTACAATGGACAGATACAGACAGATGGAAAATGCAAGAGGTGATATTAGTTAAGGTGGTAGTCAGGACCTGCAGCACAGCAGAAGGTTAATCATCATCGTGTTATAGGGGCATTTGGAAAGGCAGTTCTGTAAGGAGATTTGGAAAACAGCAATAAAACAGGTTGCCGATGTTTCTGAGATGTTGAAAGGAGAAATGAGATGAAGCACTGTGGGCAACACATTGTTGAAAATTAGCTATAAAATAAGGGTTATGAGAAAATCTAGCTAAGTTAGAATATAAGGGAAAACAGGATCTTCTGTATGTCTGTATTCTTCAAGGCTGTAATACTAGCTAGGCCTCTTTCGGCTGTGTGCTAGTGAAGATAACAAAGGTATGTGAAGGACTTGTGAAAGTAATAAACATCAAAGAAGATGGATCCCAGCTGGGAAGGACTGGGAAGGACTGAGAAGAATCAGGAAGTTACACCAAGGAAGTGAACCCGAACCGAGATAAAAGTGAACCACTTGGACTGAGAGGTCATATGTGATTGATGTTATTAGCCAATGGTAATTAGCTTCGTAGTATCTGAATACGTGTACGGAAGTAGAAGTGTATATAATATGCAGCTTTCTGATAATAAAGAGAGACTTGCCGCCATTAGAGAATGGAGCATTTCTCCCGTCGCCGCCGACAAATGGTGACCCCTGACGTGATACTAACGACGTGATAACATCAACGTGATACTACTGACATGATAACACCGATGTGTCTCGAATTTCTAGCAGCGTAATTCCACCAGCACCTAAGGGGTTACAGGTCCCACCGAGAAAGAAACGGCAAAAGCGTGCAAAGAAGGTACGCCGCGAAAGGGACGGTAAAAGCGTTCAAGAGACGCCGAAAACTTCAGGTGAGCGTATAGACGTAACCTGACTGGTACCACGGTCCGGCGATGTTGTGGTTCGGGTCGTACCGCAGCGGGACGGCAGTAAGCATAAGGAAATAAATATGCCGTGCTCCAAATGAACGTAGAGACGTGTTTGGCCGATAAAATGTTGCAGAAACCTCAAGAAGACTGCGAAAACAGCGGTGTTAAGAGATTAAGAGGCAAGCAACATATTATTTTTTATTTACCTGCTTCGCAAGAAAAAAAGCAGAGTAAAGATATAAACTTAAAGAAAGAGCTCCTTAAAATTGGTGATATGTTGTGGGAAGCAGCTACAGATAGAGAGAAAACTGCAAAGAAGCTAGAGAAAGCATGGAGAGTGATTCATAACAACTTGTTGCAGTATCAGGCGGAGCAGAGAGCTCCCTTACAAACATCAGCTGCTTGCGATCAGAATAAAGTGTATGATACTGGCTGGAGAATCTTTCCATGCTGCCTGCTGTTTCCACGGTTTATCAGTGGCGTTGGTGGAGGGATCGAATTTCTCATCTCTCCCGGCTCCGGAGCAGCGAGATTGCATTTTCCGCTTTTCTCCCTTCCCCTTCCCGCGGAGACGGTGGCTCGGAGCAGCGGCAGCGAAACTGCGCATGAAATCAGCGAGTAGTGCAGAAAGAACCCGGCGGGAGGGCATTCCACCGCTCTCCCCGGCGAAAAAAGAGCTGCGCAATGACCGGGACCGGCGATTCAAAAATGGCGCCGAGCCGCCTCCTTCCCCCTCCGCTTTTCTCCCCCTCCTTCTTCCCCCTTCCGTTTCTCTTCCCCCTCCCTTCTCCCCCTCCTTCTCCCTCCTTCTCCCTCCTCCCTTCTCCCCCTCCTTCCCCCTCCGCTTCTCAGCGGCGAACAGCGGTTTCTGTGACAACGGCATACCGGAACCTGTCGAGCAACATTCCTGCATTAAGCAACCAGGACCTGTCAGACCGCATTCCTTGCGAGAGGGTTTTCACCCCCCCTCCCTGCCGTTTTCTTTGCGGCTTCTTAAAGCGATATCACTTTTTAAACTTATGGTTTAAAGTTATACTATTTAGAGTTTACTTGTAGCAAATGCTTAATAGTTTATGATTTAACATTGCATGACTTTAATTATTGTATGATTAGTATATAGTTGAAGTGGTTAAAATTGTTTAAAATGTAAAAAAAAAAAAAAAAAAAAAATGGGGGGAGAGGAAAGGTCTTAAAGAGTCTTAAAGAGTCTTAAAAGGATCTTAAAGAGTCTTAAGTTTATAGTTATGGTTTTAAGTTTATAGTTATTACTGCTTTAAGATTTTGTTAATTAGCATTGTTTTAAGACCTTAAGCTGTATCCTTTTAGAGTCTTATAAGTGTTTTTGTATAATTTTGAAAGCTTTTAGGATATGTAGGTATTGATAGCATTATTACATTTAATTTAAACACAATTTTAGCAGCTATATAATCAGACATAATCAAATGATAATTTTAAGCACTATAGAAATGCTATGCTAGCTTTTAGATTTGTTTTTATGGTCTCACAGTCTTTTTTCAACAAACAGGCTCACACAAAGTGGTCAATTCCTTTCACCTGGCTGCAATGATCAAGCAGAGCTATGAGAACTTACAGCTCAATTTTTTGCCACACTAGTCCCTGGAATGGACACGATCCATGCCCTTACGATAATTGGTAAATTGGCATATTGGATAGTCAAATAGTCTAATGTTACCACACAGATTTTGGCTGAATTAGCCCAGGACATAGATAACCCGAGGCACCAAATTTTACAAAATAGAGCATCAATTAATTTTCTACTATTGGCCTAGAGTCACAATTGCAATGATTTTGAAGGCATGTGTATTTAATTGGCATTAGTGGCATATTCCTATATTCTGCTACCCTGTTTAATCAATTTGCTTACAAAATGTGGTTACAAAAATGACTTTTAGAACACAAGTCAATCAATCCTTTTAAACTAAAACAAAACACGGGAAATGTGGGCAACACATTGTTGAAAATTAGCTATAAAATAAGGGTTATGAGAAAATCTAGCTAAGTTAGAATATAAGGGAAAACAGGATCTTCTGTATGTCTGTATTCTTCAAGGCTGTAATACTAGCTAGGCCTCTTTCGGCTGTGTGCTAGTGAAGATAACAAAGGTATGTGAAGGACTTGTGAAAGTAATAAACATCAAAGAAGATGGATCCCAGCTGGGAAGGACTGGGAAGGACTGAGAAGAATCAGGAAGTTACACCAAGGAAGTGAACCCGAACTGAGATAAAAGTGAACCACTTGGACTGAGAGGTCATATGTGATTGATGTTATTAGCCAATGGTAATTAGCTTCGTAGTATCTGAATACGTGTACGGAAGTAGAAGTGTATATAATATGCAGCTTTCTGATAATAAAGAGAGACTTGCCGCCATTAGAGAATGGAGCATTTCTCCCGTCGCCGCCGACAAAGCACAAAGGTGATTATTTTAATATTGAACAAGAGTTTTGTATGGGCTTGTACGAGTTCAGTAGTACGCAACCATCCTATTCATTTTTGATGATGCAAAATGGGAGAAACGTGTTACCCAAAACACCAGTTGCTATGTGCTCTCCTTCTGCAGCCTCCAGATGTTGCCTAAATTGTGCTACTTTGAAACAAATATATGTAGAATCATAGATCCCACAAGGATCATGAGTCCAACTGTTGCCCTAGCATAGGACAATCCCAAGATTCAGACCATGTGCCTGAAGGTGTTGTCCAAATGCTTCTTGAATATTGCCAGGCTTGGTGCCATGACCACCTCCCTGGGGAGCCTGTTCCAGTGCTCCACCACCCTCTGGGTGAAGAACCTTTTCCTAATGTCCAACCTAAACCTCCCCTGGCACATCTTCCTGCCATTTCCCCTGGTCCTGTCATTGATCGCCAGAGAGAAGAAATCAGTGACTGCCTCTCCTCTTCCCCTTGTGAGGAAGTTATAGACCACGATGAGATCTCCTATCAGTCTCCTCTTCTTCAGGCTGAACAAACCAAACGACTTCAGCCTCTCCTTATATGGCTTCCCCTCTAATATATACTCTCTGCCCAGAGGAGAGGTAGAAATGTAGAGAAAAGATAATAAAAACAGGCTAGGAAAAGAAACATACTGTATTCTCTTCAAAATATTGGAGGCAGGCAGGAAGAGTAAAAGGTAGTGGAGAAACAGTAGAAATGGAAGAGAAAGTTGTTGCATGCCTGAGATGTATATAGCTAAGTAAGCTTAATGTAAGTAATTTGTTTCTTACACCTCCAAGTGCTTCTTCAGCTGTGTTTTGTGGAACATGGCTGTTTTGTAGCAGCACAGCGTCTTATAGAACCATAGAATGGTTTGAGTTGGAAGGGACTTTAGAGGTCATCTAGTCCAGCCCCCCTACAGTGACCAGAGACATCTTCAACTGGATCAGGTTGCTCAGAGCCCCATCCAGCCTGATCTTGAATGTTACCAGGGATGGATGGTAACAGTGCTTTTCTCTCTAAGACAAAGGTTTAGCTTTGGCTCATCTTTGTGTTTTGTTTTTTTTTTTCTTTTTCCTCTTAGTAAAAAAAAAAAATATATATATATATATATATATATATATATATATATATATTCATGTTGAAAGGCTAGACTTGTTCTTTTGAGTGGAAAAATATGGCTATGTGTTAGATCTTTCCTTGAGCACCTTTGCACACGAGGTTTATCTGTCATTGGTACCTTATTCAGCATGTTGCAGGGATGAACAGTTATCCCCAGATGACAACCTGCCATGTTCTTATGACAAACAGCATTGTGTCATGGAAGCTTCGGAAGACAAATTTAGCAGTATTCCAGGCAATGTTTTGTGAAATGTAACTATAGCAACTTAGCCTTCACTGCCAGATAATAAAACAATCTTTGTTTTAAAAGAAACCAAAAAATCTAGAAAAACATCTCCTCTTCTTGGTCCCACACCTACATATGCTAGACAGCATATTATCTACTAGCTGGCTCTCTGCATTATTAGATTTTTTTTTTTTTTTTTAATGAATAAGACAGGTAGCTGTAGTTACCTAAATAAATAAATAAATTAATTAATTTTGTCCCATTTCATAGCAACTTTCCCTCACCAGCTTTATCTGTGTCACTGCAGTTGCTGTTCCACTTACAGTCACTTTTTATTTTTTATTTCCAAGGTGCCAGATGGTAGTGTCCCTGACTCCACATTGCTCAGAGGCCTGAGCTGGCTGGGAGGAGATACAGATGCAGTGTGTGTACCAAAACTGATTTTGGAGGGAGGGCTAGCACTCAGTTCTTTAATGAAGGTGAATCCGGCTGTGGGATGGGGAACATACTTTTCTCCCAGGGCTCAGCTAAGCCAGATATAGGAACAAAGACCTGAATAAAAATCCTCAGTATTGTACATATATGCACATTTATACTCATACTCAGCCTTTTACACATGATTACTATCTGAATTTTGCTTGCCAGGTTTTTTTTGTTTGTTTTTGTTTGTTTGTTTGTTTGTTTTGGGGGTTTTTTTTGGTAGCTATTGCACCTTCCCGTTTTCTCTGCTTGATCAGTAGAAGGCTCATCCAGGTTCACATCTCAATATCCTCCTGGAAGGAAGGACAGCATACTTTTCTCTAGGTCTGTGATAAAAATGCAGAGAAGCAAGGCAGAGGGAGGAGAGATGCAGGTTTTTCTCCATCTTAGGAGGTGCTGGTGCAGAATGAGGAGATGCCTGAGTGGCCCCAAGCAGGATCCCCAGACTAGAAGGCAGCCAGCGTGATGCTGGCCTGGTGCCAATTGAAAGATCCCTTTTCCTCATAAGAAAAGCTCTGTTTCTAAGTGGATATCCTCACCTGTATCAAGCCTACAGCTCACTGAAATTGACAGGAATGAGTTCATTGACTTGTGTGTACTTTGAATCTGGTCCTGTGAACTGTAGCATTCTGCCAGTTAAAATTAGCTCACTTTTACCCAAAAGTCATCATCTTGAACCCAAAATTCATCATTTTCAATCAAATGCCTAATTTTGATCCCCAAAATTCATCATTTTTACCTGAAATTTATCGGTTTTAACCTGAAATTTATCATTTTGACCCCAAATTCGCTCGATTTGACCCAGGATTCATCATTTTGACCCCAAATTAGCTCACTTTTACCCAAAATTCATCATCTTGACCCAAAATTCATCATTTCAATCTGAAATGCATAATTTTGACCCCAAAAATAGCTCGTTCTGACCCCAAATTTGCTCGTTTTGACCCCAAATTCATAATTTTAACCCGAAGTTCATCATTTGTAACCTGAAATTCATAGTTTTGACCTAAAATTGATCATTTTAAACCCAAAATTCATCATTTTTTACCCCAAATTCATCATTTTTACCCAAATTCATCACTTTTATACCTGAAATTCATCATTCTGACCCAGAATTGATCATTTTTTACCTGAAATTCATCATTTTGAACCCCAAATTGCTCATTTTAACCTAAACTCATCATTTTTTCCCTTCAATTTTTCATTTTTACCCCCGAAATCCCCACTTTAACCCCAAATCCACCATTTTGTATATGTTTAGGAGCTCAGTTCGCCTCCCACTGAGACTTTCTGATAGCTTTACTGAAAATTGGATCAGGCATTTAGATATTTATGTGACTCTTGCTTTTAAATTGTGGGAAGCCATCTTTTTAATTAATCCTTACAAAAACAATTGAATGCATGACCTACAAGGATAATTACTTGTGTTCTGCTTTGATTATTTTGTAAAAGTTTCATTGGATTTTTATAGTGTATTGTGCTTATATGTGAACTAAAAGAGAAGCTCTGATAAAGTCCATGCACATACTCCAGTACAAACTTCTTAGAACTGGCAGCCATCTTATCTATATAAATATTATACTCTGTAACATCTTATTATTAGCATAATTTTTTAAAGGTTTGTCTTTGCTGTCTTTCCATGTCTTTGGATTATTTCTAGCGTATATATAGATCTTCCATAAAGCCATAAACCAACTATTGGAGAAAATATTCCTGGCTTCTAAAAATACCTTCAGTTAGTGTTCAATTTATGGACAAATTGAATGACCTTGTGTGAAGGGATCCCCTGAATCTGAGGAAGCGTGATTAATTTCTTACACATTACTATTTCCACTATAACTCGTTATCCATTGTATGTAGTTTCTGTCATGAGCTAATGTTAAGCAGAATTGTTTACTATTAGTAAATATATTTGTAAACAAATTTCCAAATATGAGTAAGTGAAGATTACAGATGGAAGCTGATCTTGAGTAAAAAACAAGGTGTGCCTAGACATCACTGGGAAGCACCTCTGTGCATGACATAAACAGACTGATGGACAAGGCAAGCAACATTAACCTGCTGTCCTGGTTTTTGATGTGTGAGCAGTGACAGTTTTGTTCTTCAAGTGCAATATTACATATGAAAGACAAATGCTGAAATTAATAACATTTTATTAGTATAGAAATTACAGTTTGATATTTTGAGTGAGTTCATTATGAGCAGGAAGAAAGAACCAGGGATGTATTTGCAACTAGTATGTCTCTGATGAGACAAGAGGAAAGCCTAAGCCAGAGTAAGACCAATTGTGCAGAAGACGGTGCTTATAGGACAGATCTGCTTGTTCTCTAACAGGCTTGTAAATTATCCTGCCAGTTAGCCTATTAACTGAACAATGCACATAGAAAATTATGACATTAAAGTATTAGAGGGATATTAAGATATTTATGCAGTTATTACATTGCATCTTTTTCTAAATGGAAGTACAATATGGTTGCATCAAAGCAGAGCCAGCTACTTACATCATCATAGGCTGACATTTTGCTATTGATGATATTTTGTGAAATGCTGAATTGAATTTGTGCTCATTGGCAAGAAATCCTGAGTGGATTTTTTTCTCTGAGACGAAATGAAATAGAATCACCCAGAACAACCAAGAGACCTCTCTGTTGTCTTTAAGGTTGGTAATTGCATAATCTTCACAACAAAATCGGATCCCTGCCCACCCAAATCCCGATGAATACATTAAAGTGTAAAAGCTTGCTGACAAGGAAAGTAATAAAATACACAGTTTTTCTAAATATATAGACTGGTGGAAGCTTGGAGGGATCATTTTTATTGTTTGTCTCCCCAGAATGGATTAAAACATTAATGTTTTACTTATCTCAAAGCTGAAGATACTTTGGAGGATCAAAATAGACTGCAAATAATTAATTACTTCCCAAAAGGTGAATTCCAAAAGTAATTCACTGGCTCACAGCTGATTTCCAGTGTCATTTTAAGATTTTAGTGCAAATTTTTACCCAGAGCTTTGATGTCTTCCCCTCTTAGACAAGAATTGCATATTTATGCATGCCTGAGAGGACTCTTTAGAAGCACAAGAACCCAGGACCCAAATTTACTCTTTCTAGCCTTAGCAGGGTTTACCTGTAGCTCCTCCTGGAGCACAACTTGTGGCCTGTTTGCACATAATATTTTATGCTTATCTCCTGCTGCCAAGGAGACAGCATATCTGAAAGTTTTCTGATTTCACCACATCCTCTGGCAATAGACAGCTTGAACAATAAAATATATAGATTGTTTTGCTTACATAAAGAGAAAGGTTTGAAAACACAAGGTTACAAATAAAACATTTTTAGTGACTTTTTGGTATGCTTTCTCAGTTGTTCTGACATATTTCACCGGGAATGCTATTCTTGGGGTTGGCAGTGGGAGGTCTGGCCATCTAGGTCTCTCACACATATTCTGTTTTCTGAGTATTGAATAACTTTTCTCTGTTTTCCTGCCTGGATATACTACAGCTCAGTTTCTCCTCAATCCACTGTGAGTGGAGTATTGAAGGCTGGGAGAGAGGGGAGGTAAAAGGGGTAATGGTCAGGTGATATGTTGTCTTTGTTGGTTTCATTTTTTCACTCTTTACTCTTAATAACATCTACCTTGATGGATATCATTGTGTTTTAAATTACATTTTTCATGCCTAGATGGTCTCATGTACTTCCACTTTTTTTTTTTTTTAATTTACAATATTAAAATAGTACATGCTGAAAACATTTGTTCTCCATAACATCAGGGCAGCTGGTGATCTCCCATGCCATGCTAGTTTTCTAAACATATCACACAAAGGCATTTTAATGAACCTATTTAGAACAGATGAAAAACATTGATGCTTGTTATATCACTGAAAGTAAAAGCCACATGTCTTTGTCCAGTTTTTATTCTTAAGGTTCATGATCTAAATCAGTGTTTTGCCCTTAGTTCCCTTGCTGTCATTTTCCATAAGGGGAATATAATCAAAGCACTATTGTATTTGCAAAAATTGAGAAGGAGATTGTGTGTGTGTGTTTGTGTAGCATAACAGCTTTAAAAAGGTAATGATACAAGAAGGAATGGAATTCCTTCTGCACGGAATGAGTTATTGTCACATAGTTCCCAGATGACTACATGTAATGAAGTTATAACATAGCTAAACTTTGCTTATCATGTCCTGTCTCTCTTCGTGCATTTCTGAGAAAACATTAAGTAAATTCATATAAGGTACTTCATACAGGAGAATACACAAAATATAACTATAAATCCTCTGGTCAATTTGAGTATCCAGAAGTATCCTCTGCTCTGTTGTCTGATGGAGATGTTTTCTGGATTCTGTATGTCACTTTCAGTGTCATATACAGGCAGCAGGCAGGAAACTTCAGTTGTACTGTGGATGTTAATTTAGAAGGTGATTCACTTCAATGAATTAACCAAAGGCTGCAAACAAGGAGAGCTATGAGTTCCGTGGGTAGAATTTTCCTATAACAGCTATGTGGGTGAAGAAGTCACCATTGGATGAACCGTTAGTCATGAGACACAGACTGTGAGATGCTTGTTTTAAGATCTAGAAAGAATTAATTACTCCTCTTTTTTTGTAGTAGTAGTAGTGTTAACAACTTAGGAAGTTAGTTTTTCCACAAAAACGTTGTTTGAAAGGAAGCTAGCCCTGCACACCTAGCCTCTGGGAAAAGTGTGGAAGCTGAATGACTAAACTGGGGCTTCAAACTCACACAAATGTACTTAGCTATCTCATTTGAGATCTCCAGGATTTTAATATTTAGCCTATGTGACTACTGTACAAACCAGATAAGTGCAACATCAAGGGAAGAAAATAATGCAATCTGTCCCAAAACTACAATACTAAGGAACTTAAGCTACAAAAACACATATATTGTTTTTAGTGACAGGATTAGTATATGTGCTCCTTGCAAAGCAGTTTTGTATTGACAAACTTTAAAATCTGATGATTCTGCATCAAGCTGAATGTGTTTAAATACTTCATCCTCATACACACATGCGTATATATTATAAATATGTCCTTCTGTATGTCAAATTGAAGAAAAAAAAAAGTGTGTTTATGTATGTAACTGTATACACAGATGAACAGATCTATAAAAATGGACATTTAGATGTTTTCATCAATGAAATATGTTTTTGAATCCTTCTTGATGAATATGTGGGCCTAATAGTTATGTTTTAGGTTTTCATCACCTTAAATGCATTCTTTTCTGCTGGAGGAGTTTATCACTCCATAAGAAGGCTGTGCCTCCAGCTCTTCAATATCTTGATAGCTTCAATTTGCGAGGGAATGTCATTTGCAATCATATTATCTTTTCTGGTATAAAGTTCAGCATTACTGTTTGGTGATGCGTAAACAAAGCTTCATGTTTGATCTTCTGTTAATGAAGTTGAAGTGAATTAACATAAAGCGAAGTGAGAAAGCCAGAACTCACCAATATTAAGTCTATCTTTATTGTTTCTGGGGTCGGAACAAATGAAAATGGCCGTTATCATAAATTTGTTTTGATTCCCTTACTTTCCCCAATGACAATTATTTTTTAATCCGATAATTTGTTTGACATTGAAAATGTCTATAATTATTACAAAAATAAATTAAGAGTTGTTCAGGCTTTTTTGTTTTTCAGAGAAAATGCAAAGTCATCTAGTAACAGTGGAAGGTAGGTAAGAAGACTGCATTAGTATGTTGGTGATTAACGTTCCTTGTTTTAAAACAAACACTAATTTCTACAGGTTTAATAGTAAATATTTCTTGCCATTTAATATTCATGGCAGTTTATAAGAATGCTTGAAATAAATTGATCCCATTAATGATATGACATACATCAGTCTTTGGCTTCTGCTGTCAGGATTTTGTCAAAATGATTATTCTGAGTTTATCTCGGAGGTACCAACCTATCTTTGAGGTTGGTACCATTTATTTTTGGTACCAACCTCAAACCATGCCCAGCTCTTTTTCCTTCGCAAGTCAACAATGGCCTCAAGTCCTCCCTTGAGAGAAGCCTTTACTAGCACATTGTGACAGGCGAGTCTGACCAAAAACCCAGCCTGCTGGGAGCACTTCGTGTGATTGTGCTGCTGCTTTTGTGAAATGGCTGCAACATAGTGTCCTGCTCCTTTAGTAACAGAGCACCTATTCCATCACACACAGTCTTAATTGATGTCTGATGTAAAGGTTCATTGCAATCCAGATGCTTGCTAATGACTGAGCAATGAAACCTTTTTTATTATATCCATTTTAAGTAAAGTTAAATTTCTGCAGTTCAGTAGGAGACTAGGTTTGTACTTTGTAAAGGACTATCAGTCTAGGTATGGTTTTGCAAAAACAAAATGAGGGATGAACAGGATCTTACCTTCATTTTATTCAAAGCACAGAGGTTCATACAGGAATAAAAGGAGTAAGAAAAATCAAGTGTTCAGCTTTTGACTTAGTCCAAGTTATAGCTTTTATAAAATTGAATTTTAGTAGTTTGCTATAGCAAGATTAAAAGTAATATTATTCTGTGAGAATTTGAGAGAAAAATGTGTATGTTAGAAAAGTTGGGTAATATCCTTGCATGTCTCCCTCCCCTGATAATACTGTAGCCTTTAAGACTCTTTGCTGGTGCCTATACTTTATAAATGAATCCTTTTGCTCATTCTTATTCTTAAGGTGATCAGCTCCAGTGGTCAGTCTTTGGAGTTCCCAGCATGAAACACAACCAGGTCCCCACTTATCTTGTTAATTCTGTTGTTGCTGGTATCACAAGAGCATAATTATATTTTTTGTGTTTTTATCAATGAATTGTTGTTTCATGCTGTACACCTTCCATGTAGTTTGGGCACTCTTGCAAAGAAAAAGGGAGCAGTGAGTGGAGAGTTCAGAAATACTTGGGGTGAACGTCTCTGGAGTGAATGCCTTGCCTGATGGGAGAATGATACATTTAGGACAGAGTAGCTAGTTTTATGTGAGTACAGGAGAATAAATGATCTGCTTATACTACTGATATCTTTCTGACAGTAACATATGTCATACCTAGTTTATAGAAACACACCTCCAACATATTACACTCAGAGCTTGTTTGTGTCAGATAGCAGTAGTCAGAAAGCCAGGCTTTGGAGGAGTGTGTGAAGAACTGCCTGCTAGGCTGAGAGTTTTTTGAGATATAAAAGGTGACAGATATGGCACAAACATATGCAATTGAAAATAAACTCGTTATGCCTTGTATGCAGACTCAAGTAAAGTAACTTCTCACTTTTGTGAACAACTGAAGGAGGTGGCAGACTTAGTAACACATCAAAAGTTTTTTGCTCATGGGATGATTGGAAGTACGTTCGGTGACCTTCAAGTGAAGGAAGTGGAGACACTGCACCTTCAAAAATTAGGGACATGAACAGTGCGATGAAAGTCTAGGGAATGGGGTTTGGAAATCTCTGTTCCTTTTTGCTGTCTGTAATATAAAATTTATTTTCCTGTGATTCTTCAGTGTGAGTGTTGGTGGAGTAGAGTTGGGGGTGTTTCAGAGTCAGATACTTGAGGCTGGGAGACAACAGCAAGATAATAAAAAAATCCCAAACAACTTATCAAAAAATAGGTGAAAATTCTGGGATTACTTCCTTCTCTTCACTTTGATGATTAACAGAGCAGTTATGCAGAACACCCAGTGAACCTCCAGACTCTCACTCTCTCCTTAACACTTCTCCATATACTAGCTCTCATTTCTGAAGTCTTCTTGTCCTGCTAAAGAAGCATGAGAAAACAAAAGAATTTTCTTCACGTTGTTCCTCATGACTTACACCCCTTTTGGTTTATTGACTCTTAACATGTTTTCAGTATTAGGTTCTACAGTACCTAATTTGTCCCTGAAATGTTTACAATAACTCCAGCACCAGAAAAGGACACTAGTGGAATCAACTATTTGGGATTTCCTGCATCTGTCTTTCCTTTGTAGAAAGATTTTATCTTCAGATAAAAAATCATGATGTTATTGTGCCAACAATCAGGCTCAATTTAGTCTAAAAAAACATTATATGATAATCCTGGAAACATATTTTCTTCAGCTTCTCTTCTTCCATTTAAAACATTTGAATGTTTCTATAATAAAAACCAGTTATTGTTGATTATTGCTTTTGCTAGCTATAATTTGCGTGTCAGAGTTGTATTCAAAGAGTTGTATTAGAATAGCATTAAAGAGGTTCTTCCAAAACAAGCGTGAAAAACGAAACTTGTTCTTACTTAGATGAAATATTGTCAGTCTCTTTGTTTCAAGCTAAAATGGACTACTGCTCCATTTCTTTGTTTAAAAGCTGTTATCGTATTATAAAAATGTAAATACCACCCAAGTTAAACTTAAAACCTTAGAGAAAAGTGGAAAGATTTGCTAGAAACCATCAGTTCACCACAAAAAAAAAAAACATTTAGGAAGAGTTTCATACCAGTGGGAATATTTTACAAGTTATAAGTAAATAAATAAAGAAGCTTCAGAATAAAGAACAACTTGCCCATTGTCCCCTATTGTTTAAACACTCCCTGTGGTTCTTTTAGTAAATGTAGACACAGGCAAGATGACTTATGTATAAAAGAGACAATGTCTGCTTCAGATTTTTTTCAGGTGGTTTATATACATACATGAGTTGTAGGACTATTTGAAAAATTAATTTACAGGAATGTTTTCTTTTTTATTTGGTGACAAGAAAATGAAGCACAAATAAAGATGAATGAACCATGCAATATGGTAACAAATATCCTGCTCTCCTGTTTGCTTCAGATTTTTTGTACTAGTTACACTAAAATATTGCATTTGGCTTCCAAAATTAAGACAGCTAAAAAACCCACAAAAGTGTCTCTTAGCTGATCGAGGCTGGGGCATATGGTTAATAAAATTTTACAAGAGGCTGTAGAATTATATGCTTAGAGAATTATTCTTAGAATAAATTCATATAGAATTTACCATTACTCAAATGATTTTTAAATTAACTAAGAGAAAGAACACCAAATTCACCCTGTGCAAAGCATAAGGAAATAAATTACATAAAATTGGAAATCAAGAAGAATTTTTGCTTGAATATGCATTAGTATAAATCTAGAGTACTCCCTTATTTAGGATAAGTTTTCTCAGATGGCCGGTTTTGCTGTAGATCTCGAAATTGACATTTTGACTGAAAATCTCAAAGGACCTGCACATGTTTTGTCTTCATAGCCTAGTGAAGAATTCTGAACAAAATGGATTTTCCCTGTGTCTCTCCCACTATGAAGGCAATACATAGCGTGCAGTCTCCCATTCAGTGGACCGTGATAAAATTAACTATCAGCTCCTTAATAAAAAAAGTAATTAAATAGCTTTGAATTAAAAAAAAAATAAAATCCTGGGGCTTAAACCTAAAACAAAATGGAAACAATGAATATTTTGACCAAAATTTCCCCCATTTGCATCACTAACAATTGGTGTTAGAATATATGAAATTCTATTGATTGTACTCTATTGGACAAGATCATAGAATCATAGAATGGTTTGGGTTGGAAGGGACCTTTAAAGGATCAAACCCCTCTGCAGTATGCAGGGACATCTTCAACTAAATCAGAGGACATCTTCAACTACATCAGGATGGTAGGCTGATATAAATTACTAACAAATATTTGCAACAGCTACAAATCTACACTGTCACCTCTGGGAAAGAAATTGTCAAAAGTTACTAGGAAAGTGAATCAGGAATGGGAGAAGAAATTAAGAGGAAAATTATAAATCTACAGCACAGTAAAGTATATCCTCCCCAGTGCAAATGATCTGAAACCAAAATGAAAATTGACCTTGTCCCAGATCTATACATGTGGCTATAAGCCACATGCAGAGGCTCACCTGAGCTTTACAAACCATCAGTTCTTTGCATTTCAACTACATCTCAGAGATGCTGACATTCCCTCCCCCTCCATTCACAAAGTACATTGATAGATGATAGATAGCATTTCGCCTGCTGATATTTTAGAAGATCTTAGAAGTCTTCTTAATGGGATTCATAACTCTTACATAATTCAAAAGACAAGAATTACACAGACAGACATGCACAAAAATTAAGTTTCTATGAAATAACATAGAAAGGAGAGAATAAAATACTGAGAGCAATCAGTAGGTTCTCAACTAGATTTAGCCAGCCCATTAAAAACCATATTGCATCCATGATCCAAGATAATTTCAGGCCCTCAGCATGAAATCCTTTTAGGTGAAAAATTTCCAGGTATACTCTATGTACTCCATTGGATAAGGAGAGATTTCAGTGTGATCTTCAATGTCGTATTTATGACTAAATTGTTCAGCAGCATTAAAAAGCCAATCCAAACCAACCAAACAAAAAAATCTAGCAAGAAATGCCACCCCACTTAGTTCACTCTATCTGGTAGATACAGTGAACCTGAAAACTATGTAGACAGGTAGGATGTTTGTTTGTCAGTTTGGTTTGTATCATATTGGAAAGTAATTCTGCTGAAAAATGTGTCCTGATGGTTGGCCTATGGGATGTCAGAATAAGGTGATTTTTTAGTGAAGATATTCTGGAAAAATTGGTTGGCATAAATAAGCCCTTGTTTTATAAAGCCCTTGTTTTTATTTCACTTGATTTTGTGTACTGTATATTTCATAGTGGATTAAATCTCACAATTTATATCTACAAACATACAATATCTAATTAAGAAAATAGTGGAAATAGAGGTGCTTTGGTATGGCATTGAAGCCTGCTGAGTGACTTTTCAGTAATAGCTCCTTGCTTGTCAGCCACCAAAAACTCTGCAGAAGAGGCTGACAGGACAGGTGCTGACTTTAAAATATGGCATGCTCTCTAATTTTCAGATGATCCCTGAAGAGTTAAATTGCTCACTTGAATCTTCTAAGTAGCATGCTTCTGGAAAGACTGTATGTAAAATAACAGACTTTGGGGGAGCATACTGCTTGCTGGGGAAGCCTGGAAAACAATATTACGTTGGAAGAGAATTGTTCAGGACCCTGACAGACATCTGCTCCATGTAGTGTTTGTTTTCTATGTAGAACAGTCCTCTTTCTAACGTAGGTTGTGACATATAATTCAGCTGGTTTATGTCAGAGTCACTCAAAGGTGCAATTCTTTACATCTTTGTTTCCCAACCACATATATAAATAACAATGAAAATTAACATAATTAAATTTCAATTATCCATACCTAATCTATTAGTTATACTTAGTCTTTGTTTCCTGAGATGTAGCCTTCACTGGGGGCTAAGTTAAGTGTAATTATCTTACATTGTTAAAAGCATACAGAACAACGTTTACCATGATCAACTTTCTGAGTTTTAAATTATTTGTAAACAGCTCTCCATCTTGAGAGCTGTTTATATTCCCATTGTCTTGACTGGATGCGAGCATTACAATTTTTTTTTTTTTTTAGTATATATAATAATAGAATAACTCTCTCTTTCAAGCTGCTTGTAACCTCTCTTACTTAAAGCCCACTTTTCCCATGCTGCCTTGAAGAAATTACCTAAAATGCTGATTTCTACACTAGGATTATCTACTGAGGTAGTTTAGGATGTTGTTTCAGTGGCAGCTGGAAAAGAAAAGACACTGCTTTGAGTCAGATGGGACTGGAATTCATCATAGATATTTATTTACTCTGAGCGAGAGAAAAACAGTCCCAGACCTAATGCAGGTTGGGTTTTTTTTGTTTCTTTGTTTTTTCCTTTCTCTGTCAGCACCTCACCAACACCTGAATGCTTATAGGCATTCATGTAATACTGCTCATTTGTTTGTTTGGTTTTGTTTGTTGTTCCCCCCTCCCCCCCCCCCCCCCCCCCCCCCCCCCCCCCAGTATAAAGGTCTTTTTTTAACAATAAGACATTTATGAAATATTTCAG
Source organism: Caprimulgus europaeus (assembly GCA_907165065.1). The sequence goes on from OU015525.1 coordinate 71,154,902, forward strand.
GAACTTCAGCTAAGTGAAATTGACTGCTTGAACTATAAACTCATATGTTATCATCCTACAGTGAACAAAGACAAGATTTTAATGCAAAACCAGTACATTTCGTACGTACATAATCAGTTTGATATATAACTGACTGCATAAGTGTAACCATGTCCTTTTTTTAATGCATAATGTGGGAAGCATAGTTGAGCTTTGTCACAATTAACTCCCTGCTGGTATAATTGTCAGCCAGTTCTCTGTGGGCCACACTGCAGTTTTTTAGAGCTGCTAAGTCTATGTAAAAACAAAAACAGAAAAAAAGGTATGGGGCTGTAGAAAATACCCACTAGGAAAATAGTTCATTGACAAATATCAGTACAACGTAAGAGTCATGATGTACCCTGACATCATGTAGCAAAGCTCTCCTGAGTGCATAGATTAAAATTAAACCCTCCTGATGCATGCTCAGATTTATGAATTCTTTAAAGGTCTGGTAAGTTGGAATTCATTTGCAATTTAAATAAAATGTTATTTGAAAGTCATTCTCTAAAAAGGGAAAAAATTAAGAAAGAAGAACTTTTCTGCTGATGAGACTCAAGCAATTAATTAAACCTCTTCTGGAAATAGCATAAGAGCTTACAAATAAATAGTGGTTATTATCAGGAACAAGTGAAACAGTGACAGGACAGCCACATTACTTTCCAGTGACAAATTAATAGATTTTAAAAAGTTGTTCAGAGCATAATATAATAACAGCACTAGATAGTTTAATAAGGAAGAAACTCAGATTGTTTCATTAGCAGACTGTGGTTGGTACTGTACTCTTCCTCTTGTTCGTTTTAGCTTCTTGAGTGGAAAGGCCACCTCTTGCTCTAATAAAAAGCATAATTTTTCAAGGTTTCACTTTAAACTACTTTACAGTGAATTATTCTTGAAAAATGGATGTGGAACTTGTTTACCCACAGGTCAAATGCTACGTATTATTTTTCCTTTGTGTTTACCTGTATAGTATAAGATGTAACTACAGATGAAAATGTTCCTACTGTTTTCTGATTAAAAATTGTGGGAGGACAAGTGATAAGGAGTAGAGTTGCTATGTGTGCTCTTAGTAGTTAGAGCACTGGAGGGGGAACATTGAACTGCAAGATTCTGTCACTGACTTTCAGCCCACTCCTGTAAAAGGTATTTAATCAGTGGTTTCTTAGCTTACCCACTTTCCAAAGACAGAAGCATTGTGTAAGTAAGTCAAAACACTTCCTGTAGTGTCTGTGGGTTATTTTTGCATTACTCAATGTGTGGAGCTTAGCAGTGCCCTTTCAGTGCTTTGAATTAGATTCTGTGTTACTACAACCACTTCACAGTAGGATTCATCACCCTTTATCTACCTAGTAAATTAGATGTCTAATCTACTTAATTGTTCAGGCTACCCCTACGGTAAACAGAAAGTCTCTGTTATTTCCACACCAATGTTGTTAGACATTTATACAGAATTGGATAAATAGCTGTGTGAAGGCACCTCTTTCTCCCACTGACTAGAGAAAGGAGCTAGACAATTAGCATGGACTAAATGTGTAACCTTTAAGTATTATATAAGATTAATACCATGCTCAGTTGAGGGGAAATAGCTCTGATGTCCTGAGTGCTTTTTAGTGATGTATTTGGAACTTATTTGGGTTTTGTGGTTGTAGGACATGCTGATCACTGCAAATCAGGCTTTCTGTATCCCCAGAGGTGGAGGTATACGCCTGCTCTGCCCAGAGGAAATCTCTGTGTGAGATTTGACAAGACATTTTTGTGGGAAGGTACTACAGTGGTGGAGAGAATGGACCTGAAAGGTAATGAAGAAATAGGTTTTCAATAGGACAAGAACTCTTTATCTTATGGGTTTCCAGAGGCTGAAAGCATTCTTAATTCCAATACTATAATTCATTGGTAAAAATTTGTTTTCTCTATGGGATTAATTTTTTTAGAACATCTGTCCCTTCTGTCAGAAATTACGTAGCAGCTTGGTACTTTTTACTTTCCTAATAATGTAGCTCTTAACACCACCATTTCTAAGAAGTCCAACCTGTCTTTTAGATTTAGTCTTTATTAATGTTTGCCCCTGTTTTCATTATCTTATATTAATTTTTAGTACACTTCTTTCATTTTATTGTATTTAAGCCTTAAATCAATAAAAAGCATAAAAGCTGTGTCATTTGAGATTAGAGGAGCTGTCCAATTTTACTAGCCTTTTTGATGGTATGATCTAAAACATAAGCTATTATCACCATTATAGCTATAAGAAAAAATATTTTTTTGTTTTTATGATGTGGTATGTTTCTTTATTTGGAGAATGACTACTAAAAAATTCAATATGGTAATGTGGATTGACAAACTTCATTTTTTAGTATCAAATTTAATTACATAAAAACTAATTTGTCCCATTAGAACTCCATGGATAACATAAAGTAACTTTGATGTCTGCTATAACTCTTGATGAAACATAAAATTTAACAGTTTAAGTAGGCCTTTTATTTCTGTAGAGAAATACTGCAGCTCAGAGAAATTTTGTGGGCTATTTGTGTAAGGAGGAGCAATTCTTAAAACTGCACAAAACAGCTGATTCTGGATAACAAAAAGATTAGCAAGGTGTATGCTTTAACAAGTACACTAAGTTTTGGTTCTAGTTTTGGTTAAAAGTCAATCAACAGCTACTGAAAAAAAACAAACAAACAAACAAAAAAAACAAAGAAAGATTGTTCAACTGTTTATCAAACAAAACTCCTGACAACATTTGACCTTCTTTCCCTGTTTTGCTGTTCAGATATACTTGAACATTAAAAAATGTTAATGAGAAATTCATCCAGTCAGGCAACAGGATCAGTTTTTTTTTGTCAAATCATTCACAATCCCATAGCATGGAAAAGTATCTCTTGCAATACCCATTGCTTTTGGTGAAATTTGCAGCCAATACATCAGTTTAAACAGGAGGCTTTCTGTGGAGGAATGGGGAAGGGAACAAGGGATTTAGTGTCTCTAGATGTACTGTAGACTTGTCTTATCAAATCACTTAATTCTTTCTAGAGTGTAGATTTGGATTTTGGATACAAAACTCCCTTGTTTAATATTTTGAGAATGGTTTTGCAAAATCACAAAACATTTATTATATTCCTGTGGTGGTTTGGGTGGATTCACCCTTTTGGCTTGCACTTTGCAGCCAAATACAACCTGTTCTCTCTACCCTCTCCCCGCCTCGTCCCAGGGAGTAGGAGAGAAAATTGGTAGGAAAAGGTGGTGGGAAGCGGTGGGAAAAAGTGGTGGGAAGAGCTTCCCCAAGTCTGCTTTCTCTGTTAATTCTCTTCAGCTTTGCCACTCAACCATCACTGTCATGAGCAAGGCATTGATTTATATATGTAGGAAAAAAATTTTTCTAGGGCAGAATATTTCTGTCCCTTTCAACTGACTATGAGTAGTAATCTTTGAAAATAGCTGCATGCACAAGGTACTTCTCCATGATAAGCAACTATGCCACTCCAAGCTTTGCTTGGATTACAAATTCTTTTTTATTTTATTTATTAAGCAGCAGAATATTTATTTTCTCCTAGGTGCTTTAAGCACCTTTATGCTAAAGCTTTACCTGAAAGACATTCGGTTTGTGTTTAACTCCTTTTTGTAGAGAACAATTTACTTACCATGTCTAGCTATGTCCCCTACACAGTGCAAGATTAAATATTACTTTAAAAAAATTCTTTTAAATAAATAAATAAATAAGGTATTGGAGGAGGGAAATCCTTTCCAGTCAGGTCTAACTATGTTTAAATCATTCCTTCTTAGTGATCTGTAGGGAGAGGCATGCCCCATGAGAAATACATGTATGGCCAATGAGTTAAAGAGAATTTAAGCTTACTGAGCTGTGACCAGCTTCTTTTTGTCCTCTTCCCAACCTCACTTACTTGCACACCCGTGTGACTTCTGCTCCTTTTTTGGAATATCATGGTGCTAATGGCAGCTTCATCTGCATTTGATCACAGAATTTAGGGTTTCATGTAAGCAGTGCAAGCTATATAAAGTGACTGCTCCTCAGTTCCACATCTTCAAAAGCTGCTCATGTGTTCTTGTCTATTCCCAGCTGACAATATTAGCATGGTGGTATTGAGAGTGTTAGCACACCAGCACACTGATATTGCAGATGTCAGCAGGAGCTGCTGGAGTGGCCTGTTGCTCTGTATTATAGGAATCCAACCTTGAGCAAGCTAGTATGCCCAATAGGAAAGCTTTCTTGAAAGGGTCTCAGACACTTTCCTTTGGAGGAACTGTGTGGGAGATCTGCTCTACTAGCATCTGTCACTCTGGCTTTTGCTTTGTTTTTAATTAGGAAAATGGTGTTCAGGCATCAACAGTGCCATGGAGATAGTATTGATGGTTGTATATAGATGCCTGGGGTTTATTTGTTTGGCAGTTATGGTTCTGTATATAATCATTTGATAGATGATCGTACTCTCCAATCACAAAATATGCCAAGAGCATGACATACAGTAATCTTCAGCCTTGAGTCTTACTACATTGTCAGGTATAATCACCTTTCTTTCACACATGAGAAATTAATATTTTTATAGTAAAATGATGATACCAGCAAATGGTGAAAATAATCTCCATAATAACAATACTAATACTTCCAGGGAGGGAAAAGAAGGGTCATAGATTATCAAATTAATTTTTATATCTTAATTCTTGTTGAACAAATTGAATTTTTAATAGTAAAATGAGTTAATGACCACTGATTACTATCTTGACTCTTTTTGATAAGGTAAGACTAAATGAGAACACATTTGCTTACTCCTCAGATAAATATTTCAGATAGTCTTGGATTAATGAAAAGAATGGATAGCTCCATCTATTCACCCATCCATATAAAATATAACAAAATATGATAAAATAGCTCTGCACTGAAGTTGAGGCCTTTCAGGGCTGTGCACAAGTTCACTGTAAGAAACCAAGGTTGTCTTGAGACCCTGAAGGTGAACCCCTCAGATCATGTGCACTGAGATCGGATTTTTATACCAAGCTGTGGCCAGCTGTGTAGCCATTTCAGTGCCCATAAGATTAAGTCATTTTTTCACAGTAAATTACACATATTTGCATAGTGGGTGCAAAATATTTCTGAAATAGTAAAGATGCAAAGGAAGCCTCTGCTCCAGGAACTTCAGCAAAGGTGTCCTTGTTCTGTCCCCAGAACTGAGCCCCTTTGCTAGCCCTCTGCCTCTATTGTTCTCTGGAGTCGTTACTTTGTCACATGTCGTTCTGCTTTTCCACCATGGTCCTTCAGCGGAAATGCCTTGGAAGTCCTGCACCTTTGCAGACATCTGGAGAAGTGACTTGCTCATTAGCTTCCTCTCCTGTTTTGCTGTACTAAAGAAATGTTTGTAAAGGTTGTTTTTGGGGAACCTCTGGGGAAAAAAAAAAAAGATAAAAGATGTTTACCCACCTACTTGAGGTGCCTGGAGTGCAGTACTGCTGCGGATGAAGCCTGCAAAAATGTAACCAAGCTAAGTTTAAATTACCATATGATTTGCTTTTAAGAGCTTCCTGTTGTCTGAAGTGTGAGTTTGTACACACAGCAAAAGTGCACTTATTCAGGCACTCACGTGGTGGTGGAGGAGCAAGCAGCTCAGGTGCCTGGCAATAAAGATGTGGTCCAAGGAAAGCAGCATTTGGCCTTCCAGTAAACTGTCTGTTGTACATGGGTGCAATGACAAAAGGCACAGAGCATGGAGCCATAACCTGCTGAACGCACCTGTGCCACAGGGTGAACCTGAGGCAGATGTTGCCTGGTTGCTTTGTCTCAATAAGACAGTCTCACATGGAGCCACACATTGGTGGCCTGTAACTTCCTCCTTATACTCTTATTCATCTTATTTTGTTTAAACAGAGTGGAGGAGTCTGAAAGACCTGTGTGGAAGGAGAGGTTGCTTGTTCCTTGTGCTGTGGAGGGAGGGTCTGTAAAAGTCTCAGCAGAGACCTGTAGAACAAGCACAGAGCCCGGGAGTGCAAACAGGAATGGCCTGGGGACCAGGGGGGTGGAGCAGAGCTTGCTACAGCTCGGAAAATGTTTGAAGTTACTAAAACCAAGAGTGGGAGCAACACCTCAAGGGCAGTAAAAAAAGGAGCAGTGTAGTCACCTTTAACATCTCTTCAGTCTTTCATAGTCACTTTGAACTTTCTCTGCTTAAGAAGTTAACTATTCTAGTTCATATTCTCATAATACCCGGGCTTTTTTAAAGTTGCAAAGTCTTCTGATCTTCTTTGAGGATCTCACTGATCTTAGCTCCTGTCATTCTGTTCTGACATGAACATAATGATTTGAGGTGTGGTATGTGTAGCTGAAAATATTCTCATAGTTGGTAGGTGTATAGCACCAGAAATTAATTATCGTAAGATGTAGAAATTTAAGGGTGGAAATAAGTTCCCTGCACTGTTAATTTTATCTGTATATTAGAAGTACACCAATGAGCAGGCCAGACTTGTAAATGTTTTGTAAATCTCCAGCATAGGGAGCAAATGCAAATTAATAAGAACATAGGGTTAAACTGCTAATCAAATTAAAGCATTTGAAAATATTGACAAACTTTATTAATTTACTTCTGAAATCTATGTTATGAAATTGCTCTTAAATGAGATATGATTGATTGGCTTTGGGGAAAAAAAATCATTTTGTAACCTGAAGGAGTGGCAAGGAGAACATACCCTTCCTTGCAGGATGCTTGATATTGGCAGAGCCGTATAATCATTACTAACTGTATTGCCAGGCTGAACAAAATGAGGCTGGAGGTAGAATTTGAGGATCAAAACAACAGTTTCCTTGATCTCACCTAGCAGAACAGTGTACAAATGTGAAGCTGAAAGACCTGTCTCTGAAGCAATTAACTTATTAAACATCTGAAAAAGCACTTAGCAACAGTTTTTTGAAAAACTATTACAAACACATGAAGCTGTCCTGTGTTTTAATCTCCTCTGCATTTAAATGAATATGAGAAAAGAAGAAATATTTATAAATCCTTTACTGAAAGACTGTATGGCAGGATTTCTAAATTACTTTCTAATATATGACCTGCCATTTTGAGTGATTGCTTTTCTGTATATGAGTAGAAGAACTTTATAAGGATAAATGAAATAAAAATGATGTCTAACCTATATGCTTGAGATATAAGAATAAAAAAAAGCCCAATGTATGTATGCATAGATAAGGCTATGGGTTCTCTTCTACTGTGGTTCTTCTTTGCTTTTAGAGTATCTCAGCCAGAATATTCACTCTGTGAACTGTGATTAAGGATAAGGTGCAGTAGCACATCTTCTAATGTGTGTGAATGAGAGAACAGTCAAATACATGTTATTCAAGGTCTAGGGGATCTTCCTTCTGGAGTTTGCTTTTTGATGACTGCTGGAAGAGTAGCTGCTGATAATAATGTTATGAAGGAATAAATATGCCATTTGGTGTTTATCTGGGGCTAGTGTATGATTGTTCATACAGGGAAGGAATTAAGGAAAAACTTTTAGAAGTATGCAAAGCGTACAGAAGCAAACAAAGCCACTTCCTTTCCCAATCTGTTGTGGTGATTGTGGGAGGAAAGAGCCATGTCCCTGTTTTGGTCTGTGAACTGTTGCTCACACGTAAGGGAACTGACACGCATACCCAAGTACGTAAGAGCAGGTGAGACACATTTCATCTCTGTTACTCACTACTGCAGAGCTTTTCATGTCCTGCCCTCAGGACTACATTTGTTCTTTCTTTAGCTATGTGTGACTCAAAAGCTATACACAGGCTATATTTGCTAAAAGGTGACCTTCATGGTATGAAAGGATAGAAGAAGCAAAAAAGATTACCGTGTTAGCAGGGCAACTTGCCATAGACACACAGCATGCAAATAAAGGCAAGCAGACTGAAACATGAGGCACCTGGAAAGAAGTGGGTTCAACATTTCAGACCTTTAGAGAGCTAATGTCAGTGGCCTAATTTATGCTGGCCCAGTGGACCTCTAATTTTGTTTGGGATGATGGCCCTGAGAGTCCATTATCTTCTTCTACATCTTGATATGGAAAATGATTGGAGCTGGGATCTGCTATTTATTCATCATCACTCTGTATCTGTCTAGGGTTTTACTTCTCAAGCTACAGAGACAAGGTTCTGGTCCTCCTGTCTTTTGGGATATTAAACTCACCAAGATGAAAATGTCACCAAGATGGAAAATGAAGCACTTAGTGAAATTAACTCTCTTTTTATTTCTCTTCCGGAAAGTATTTAGCTCATTACAAATAGCTGCAGAAAGATTTTATTGTAGGTACTTTGAGAAATATGGTTATTGCTTGCAATTTACCGTTTGTTAATTATTTTTTCTGGAGTTCTCTAATTAAAAGCTTCTGTCCTTTTCTACCTCTAGTGACTCAGATAAAACAGATAACAATAAAATAAGTTTTAATGAAAAGCATAGAATCCAATAAGTCAAGTGTACTTTACCACTAAAACAATGCGATAAAGACTATCTGAGGTAAACATTTGCTGTGTTATCATTGTGGTATGCCCAGAAGGTCCAAAACGATGAAACAACACCATCAACATAAAAAAAGTTACAGTTTGCTCCTTCTACTACTTCAGCTTTGGCCCCTTACTTGTATCCTCTTACAGTGTAAACCTTACCCACAGGTTCACAATGAATATCTGCAGTATTGTAGAATGGAAAATCCTCATTCTGTCCCTTAAAGTACACCACTCAATTAAGTACTTTCATAAGCCATTATGAAAATCATAATGCAGTTTCTCAGTGTCTTCTCCCCCTATCCCTCATTTTATAAGATGTAAACATGTAAGGAGCTGTGAACCTATGTAGGGATTCTCTCTAAAGGATCAGGAATCAGAACTTCATGCTCAGCCTGTAATCCAGTGTTTGGTGTCAGTTTCCCTCTTGCTTTTATTTCTGTATTTATGACTAATAATGAACTCATCAATTACAGTGGCTTAGTCAATGCATAATTCCAGTGATGTAAATGGAACTGGCAGGTATGCCTAATGCACAAATATGTGAGTGATTGTAGGATCAAGATTCAAAGCCTTGCACTATCCCTATCTAGTTAAAGCAGGCATACATTTTCATTCTTAATCTGAAGCACACATTAACCTCTCTTTGAATTAAGGTCCAGCTGAGATTCTAGTGGTAAATTCAAGGCATACTACAGAAAAAAAACCCCAAAAAACCCCCAAAACCCAAGTGTGATTTATGCCTGTCTGAAAGAATGTGCTGCCATCTGAGAAAACAACTGGAGAGTTGCATTTTTTGTATATTTCATTCATGAAGTTTCATAACTAGTGTAGTTATATTCCATTTTGAATAGAGTTTGTTTTCTGTGATTCCCCATTTCTTTGAGAGCTGGGTACGTTCTGTGTTTTAGCCTCTGTCTTGCCCTATTTTAAGTGTGGATTTAGATTTATATTTTTCAGAATGTAACTTATCACGTAAACCACCCTAAATGACCTTTTTGTTGTTGTTGTGAGTGTGTGTTTGTTTTTGGGTTTTGGTTTTTTGGGGTTTTTTTGGGGTTTTTTTGTAGTGACATAGTGTGGAAGCTCAGTCAGCAGTCCAAAGTAAGTAATGGTGCTGTGTCTAGCTGGCATGGAATTAACTTTCTTCATAGCAGCCTCTCTAGTGCTGTTTTGGATTTGTGACTAAAGCTGTTGATAACACAGCAATGTTTGTACTTGCACAGCATTTTCTCTTTTCCCCACTCTTCCCCCATAGTAATTAGGCTGAGGGTGGGCAAGAGGTAGGAAGGGAACACAGCTGGGACAGGTGACTCAAACTGACCAGAGGGACATACCATATGGTGTCATACTCAGCCATAAAAGCTGAGGGAAAGGAGGAGGAAGGGTGGACATTTGTGGTTATGGTGTTTGTCTTCCCTGTTACAGGTGATGAAGCCCTTCTTCCTGGGAAGTGGCTACACAGCTGTTTTTTTAGTACTAACAATAGGAAGTAGTGAATAAATGCCTTCTTTTGCTTCGCTTTGTTTGTGTTAGCTTTTGCTATACCTAGTGAACTGCTGTTCTCTCAACCCACTTTTGTCCTCCTGATTCTCTATCCCAGTCCACTGTGGAGGAGTGAGTGGGTGGGTGGGTGCGTGCCTAGTTGTTGGCTCGGCTCAACCTACCACAGTAATACACATAGTGTTGCTGGCACACTGAAATGTTTCTAATAAAGTCAGTTAAAAGAAACAATTGCAAAACTTCCTTTCTTAAAACATCTTAAAATACTGAACTCAAAGAGCAAAGCCAATAAAGGATTTTGATGTTAAACAACTTTCTAGGCAGAGTTGGTAAGTCTAGATGCAGAACTACAGTCCAATATTTATCTTGCACTCATATCCCACTGACCTTGCACACATCTCTCTGATGATGTTCCCAAAAATTCCCTGCATGCCTAGGTTGGAATCTGCTTCTACTCTGAGCAGCAGAGTTCAACCTACCACCAAAATCAGGACTCAGAAGTTAAGTACTACTGCAGAAACTTAACCAAATCTGCTTTAGGAAGAAGACATAAAATAAATGCAAAGAAACCACAAACCAGTTATGGATGGAGTCAGTCCTTTTCAGACTGCATTCTTCTTTGAAAATCAACAAGATGAGTGCAAAGCAAATGAAGTGGTGGTTTTTAATATGTGTTTTCATGCAAATCCTAGAGTAGTTGTGCAGGGAATGAGGTTCCTCAGTTCAAATACAGCTTTGGCCTGCAGGAATTTAAGCCTCTGTTTCTCATGTTCCCAGAGAGTGATGATTGAGGTATAATTTAGCCTAGATTTAGATGAGAGATTACTATGTGGAGGACATTACTTTTCTCATTGTTCAGCCAGTAATTGTCCTTTACCTTTTCTTGTCTCTTTCTGGTATTGCAACTGCTTATCAGATCTTTTACTTATCTTCAGTCATGCTTGGTCTATAGTCATTTCTATTCTCAATGTATTCTTTTAACTGTCCTGCGATTTGCCTCATTGGAATAGTTTGAGCGCGCTCAGAAGACAAGTGAAGGCTTCAGCCCTGGTGTCTGACTCACCTGAGAGACTGTTTAATGTTAGACCTCTACATCTTTCTTTCATAGTTTGTTTTCAGATGTTGTAGAGCACTAGAGATGTTGTACAATCAGAGGCTTAGCAGCGAGGGTAAGCCAGCTTAGGCCCTTGACATAAATCAGGGTAAATTAACAGAAGTCTCCAGGATACTTACTTGCCCTTGAGATTTCAAATAACTTTAGCAAAATAAGCTGGGAAAAAGAAGGGAGTAGCTTTAAGCTGGTAACCGCAAAGTAAGGAGTATCCTGTTGATGTCCTTGGGACGTGAACAGAGCAAAACCACCTGTTATAACAAAGAGAAAGTTCCCAGGAAAATTTATAAACCAATCAATGTGGGTCTTTGGGGATGTGCGTGGGTTTGGTTGACCACTGTATATAAGGAGCATGTATGTAATCAATAAACTGAGCTTGCTGATCACTCATATTGAGCGTCCGGGTTTTCCCTCCATCGCAACATTCAGATTCTTTCTAGTCTTTGCTTTGAAAGACTGTGCCATGATACATTCACACTTTTTTGTTTGTTTGTTTCAACACTCAGCTACTTTATTTCCAGGTTGGGGGGCTGCTCTTTATTGTGCAACTTGCTCCCTTTCTCATGGCATGCATCTACACTAATGTGCTGAATATCCTTTGAAAGACTGACAGTGATTTTTAAAAGTCCTCACTAGTGGTTTGTAATTAGTAGTTTTCTGTCCTTGAGCATCCTAGTCAAACTTCCCACATATTAACACTATTGCAGTACATTTCTTTTCAAAATGGGCCCACTTTGCTCAAATCATGCTGATGCAAAACCTTTTGTTTGCTCCTGTCCTACAAACAAAGTTCCAGGCCCTCCCTGTGTCGTTAAAAGGTACACTTGCATCATCCCTCATGCTAAACATTTTTAGGATGGGATAGAGGGTTATCAGCCCCTTGATGCTTACAGGGTGGCTGAGTCATGATCAGGTCATTATGCCCATACTATGTAGATGAGGTCCAGTAGTATGGACTCATGGAAAGTATTAACATTTATCTGAGGCATTAGGTTTAAATTACAGGAGATAATCTGAAAGCCTTTATTAACCTGTTAACTAACTGAAGTAAAGTCACGTGCTGCACTGGTTTTACAGTTTTTAGAGTTTAGTCAGGGTATTTTGGAAATTAGCAAATATACCTTGGTAAAGGCAGCTAGTCATGATTTCAGATAGTTTTTGTTTTTTATGTAATGATATATTAATTTTACAGTTTCATTTTAATGGTGTGTTTTGATCATGAAAATGAAGAAGAGGAGAATTCCCATGCCAGGGAGAAAACTTCAGGTGTAGCTCATAATAAACTATGAAACAGTTACATTCTTTGAATGTTTGTATGTAATGTTTGTTTTAGGTTTCCAAATGTTAAATTAATTAAATTAAACATAAATTATAAATTAAGTTTATCAGTGTTTAGAAAAGCTGTGTGTACTACTTGAATTTTCTGTTTATTTATTATGCTTGGATATTTTTATGACTATATTTTGTCCTACGTTTTTTTTTTGCATTCTGTGATTATAAAGAGGCTTTAATTGTTTGTATTTTTACTATTTTCTCTTCTATAACACTAAAGATTTTAGATATTCCACTTGTAATATATTCCCATTTCAGTCTTGTTAATGTCCAGTCCTAAATACAACCTTTTCCATGTTCCATTTGCTGAAGGACTGGACTTTGGTTTGCCATTTTAATTCTTATTCTTCCTCTGTACCTGTTTTCCCCTCCTTATTGTTATTTTTTAATATCAAAAGTTTGCAGGAGCTTGAACCATACTGAGTAATCAAGCTTTTAAAAAAAAAAAAAAGGAACATATAATTTCCTTTGATTTCTTTTCGATTTCTCTTTCCTGACAATGTAAACACACCCTAAAAGAAAATTGTAATGTACTACTATACTGTAAACACTCTGTTAGGACAGCGTGTTGTTGCTAAACCATAGCTGACATCCTCTGGTTTTAAAAAGCAACGAGTAGCTTTGGTAAGCTAATCCTGGCCTTCCAAGGTGTGCAGCTGAGGACATTAATCTAGGAATTCTGCTTTAGATTTTCTGGTAATTGTGAAACAGAGACTTCTGAAGCACTACAGTGTTTCTTCAGGGTTAAAGTAGAAATGTAGTTGTTGACAGACTGTGAATTAATCCTCATCCAAAAAAAAAAAAAAAAAAAAAAAAAGAGAGCCTACTACCTGTCCTGGTTTTTAGCTGAAATAGAGCTGGGTTTCTTTTTAGTAGCTAGAATTGTGCTGCGTTTTGCTTTTCAGCCTGGGACTTGCTGTGAGAGAGAGACTGAACGGCTGTGTTGGCTGCTAGCCAAGGGCTAGCCAAGTGGAACTATCACACTCCCCCACAACCAAATGGAGAATGAATGAAAAAGAAAAAACTCAGCTTCAAAGTTTCTTAATTTTTATGTCATGTTTCTGTTAGTCCCTAATTAGAAGTTCATATAGCCTTTTTCCTGGTTGTGGAAACAGTTTAATATGGAATCAATTCAAATTGTAAAAAAATAATCATGACAGGCTGAAGAATCTCTTTTGTTCTCACAGCTGAACTTTCCAAGAATGGAGTTCTTGAACATAAAAGATTAATATCAGTCATGGGATTATTATCCAGATTAGCAATGTCTGTAAAAGTAATTTCATAATTAAATTCAGCACCAGCTAGCACTCCCTTAGAGAGTAACTATAAATCTATATATAAACAAGGATTTATTATAATCAACTTATTTAGAAATCCTTTAGTTTGTCTGTCCAAAATGCTGTTGTCACATCCAGAAAGACTAAGATTACTATGGAGATTTTTTTTAACCTTTATCTTTTTCTATTTTCACCCAAGATCACTCTGAATCAAGAAAATGATTGACAGGGGCAGGGCCAGAAGGGATGTACTGGAGGTAGAGAAAGAACAATTATTTCCCTAACAGTGAATCTCCATAAATGTCTGTCTGGTGAAAGTAGTTTAAAGGAACATTTTCAAATTATGCTTGACCTGACGTTTAAAATACATAAGAGAAATTTCTTATCAAGCCTAAAGCACTAGAAATTCCTGTTTTATTTGGTTTTTAGTTTGTATTTGGTTATACTTAAAGAGGGAATGCTATGGTTATGCTTAAACAGGGAAATACTGTACACTAGTCCCATTGAACTGTGATTTGAAGGACTGGAATTACAAATTCAGATCCTCTGTTCATATCTAGCAGATGGGAAGTATAATGCTAACCTTTTTGTAAAATGCTTTGTGATTAGATGATTAAAGGAAAAAGCCTATGTTAAAATTAAACATTTCTTGCTGTGACGGGGCCACTAACAAATATAACAGTAGCAAAGGCACTGAAAAGTAATGTAGAATAGCAACCGTAGTAAAGAAAAAAGTCTGAAACAGAAGACACACAAGAAAGACCTTTAAAAATCTGATAGCTTTAAAATCTTCCTGGTTGTTTTGATGCTTGCTTTGTGGATGTTGAGCAGGACAGAAATTGTTGTGGCGCTTGAGGACCAGGCAGAGCCTTGCAGACAGCACCCCGAAAGCCACAGGATTCATCTGGGTGGAGAAGGCTGCGCGTGCTTCTGGGGGAGGCAGTGGGAGAGAGAGTTTCCAGGGGAGGGGGTTTCTTAACATCCAGAGAGCAGGCTGCTGTGCCATGCCCAGTGAGGGCAGCTGCTGTGTTCTGCCCGAGCACTGTCTTGTCCACTCTTTAGGGACTTTGTGCCTGAGCAGTGTTCCTAACTGTGCCAAGCAGATGACAAGTACACCTGAGGCTTGTGCAGCAATTTGTGCTACACAGAGAAGGTTGGAGTGGTTCTGGGAAGGAAGCTGTAGACTTCGTGTAACTGAAAAAATAAGCAAATTATGTACTTGGGCATTCTTAACTCCAGTATAACCCCAGCAGATTGTTTTGTCACACAATTAACAGTTATTTTAGAGTCTGCTGCAAAATGAGTGACTTTATTTATATGAATAATTTCTCTAGTTCTTAGGAGTTCATTATCAGGAAAATCCAATGACAGCTAAGTAGGATCTTGGGCATCTGTCTGCTGAAGTAGCTATTGCATGAAAAAAACCCCCAAACCAGTGGAACAAAATAATTGTTCATGCAAAACCAACTGCTTAACTGTTTTTTCCTTTGGTAGACTAAAAGGTAGATGTTCAGAGTTTTCTTGCTCTTTGTTGTGGACTGAATGGTTTGGAACAGCAAGACTCATTTCATTAGTGGTGACAGCTCTAACGAGGAAGAGAAAATTCTTCCTGGTAAATGCTCTTAGGATAATATGCTGGCGCATTAGTACCAGGAAAGCTAGTGCTGTCAATAACACAAGGGTCAAATGGAGTATAACCTTTCTCTTGAGGTGATCTCTCAGGAAAGTTGCAGCTGGACAATTTAAAAAACAAACAAAGCCAGTTTATCCCTTTCTGACTCCTTGTCTCAGTCCTGCTCCCAAATCTTTCTCTTCAACTTTTATCTTTTACTCTAGCTACATGGAGTGGCAGAATAGAGGGACGTCTTCTTGAACAGATTAAAATGGGATAAGAGAGATTTCTGATCTCTTTTCACTCTGATATGAGGATATTTTTTCAAGATTCAGAAAGCTTAAAAAAAAAAAAACCCCAAACAAAACCAAACCAATCAACGAAACAAAAAAAAAACCCACTAAAAAAACCCAAACAGAAAAAAACACCCACATTTGCTCAAAGCAATCGTTTCCCTTTTCTTAGTCACTGCTGTTGTTTAAGACTTTTCTGTTGCACCTTGAAGAACATGTATGACTTCTAAGAGGAAAATGAAGTAAAATTAAAGAAGCCAACACCGCAACTAAATGATAAGTAGCCTTGAAAACTTCTAACTGAGATAAATGCTTATAAAGGCTTCAATAAAAGTTAATGTTCCTGGAGTTAGATTCTGATGGCAAAAAAATTGTAAAATGTCAGCCTTGCAATAAATGCACTAAAGGGTGAATGCCACATTTAAATAAATAAAGCCTTATATCTGAAAAGCAAGAACACTAAAATCCCTGAGTACGTAATAAGAATGTATTAACCTGATGGGCCTCATCTGCTCTTGCTCAAAGGATTTTGAAATAGGAATAAATCTGAAGAACTGGAGAGAGTTACACGTGCATGAAATAATAAAGATTAAGTGACATGTAGGAGCTGCAAGTTACTTGGATATCAGCAACTGATATATCTGCCCAGCTGTCAGTGTCTCTGTATAATAACATTTATTTTTTTATTTTGTGGTGTGTTTAAAGGCATGCAGGGGACAGTTTTTCAATGTTGTTCATATCACTGAAAACATTAAGATTTTCAGTAAAGCTACAGCTTTTGCTAAGGTATGTGCAGTCAGCTGATGATGTAGAAAATATCACAGTATGTGTTAAAAGTTTTGTATAGCTACTTTGTACAGCAGAATCACAATCTAGTTTCAGAAATCACTTTAGAGTGGTGTATAATCTAACAGCATGATGATGATGAATATCACAAGTAAATTTTGAGACTATCTCAAGATTTTGACATTTGAGAATGTCCTCTGTTTGATACTCAGTTCACTACACGTTGCTTGTCATTAGTCAATACAGATGTCACCCTGCTATGTTATACTTGTACAACCTCATCGACCTGGAACAGTTTGACAGCAGATATTAATTACATTTCTCTGGCTGTTGACTTAAATTCATTTCCTCTTCACATTATTAACAGCATTTCCTGCAAAAGCTGAGGCATGAGGATGTGTTAACAGAGATATATTTTTCAGTCTCGTAGAGGAAATGATATTTTTTTCTTCTTCAGTCAATGAAAATGCTGCTGCTAGCATTCGGAGTGCCTTGCTAGCACAGCTTGGTGTCCAGAAGATGTCAGATGGCTGAAGTGTACAGGTGTACTCCAAGGAAATATTCTCCTCCTTTTTCAAGGCTGGAGAATCCCCCTTTCATTCAGGACCTCTGGAATCTGCTGAAAGACTTCCCATGCTCACTTAGCTATTATGCAAATACTTCTGTTGCAGCTTTGCCCTTCAGCACAGAGAGTGGCTCTTGTCTTTAATTTTACTGTGAGGTATGGAGTGAGTAATGGACTTCTGGAGTAACTTATTTCTGGAAAAAGCCTGCTGAAGTTATTCTTGAATGCTGTTTTTCCCTTTGAGTCATCTAGTACACTGTGTGTGAGATGCCTTTCTCTTCCTCCTGCTTACTTCTGGCTTCTCTCTGTTCTCCACCAAACCATTAAAAACTAAGCCTTTAGGGAGATAGTGCGGTAATGGTCCTTTTGAGAAATATCAGAGAGTGGAGTTGTATAGAAAGCAAGTGAATGTGCTCACATAATACAATCTGTGAACATGTAGTAGCATTAAAGTTTTTGGAGTGTTTGTGTTTTACCAAGTATCCAGGAATAAAGCAGTTGCATACAACAGAAGGCAGAGAAGGAGCGTGACTCACTGATTTTTAGTTTGCATTGGGTACCCTCTTAGCTGCTTTTCCCCGAGAGGCAAGCAGTTACCTACCTGGCCTGTGTGCTGTGTCAGATGTTTCTGCTTTTCAGAGTGAAAGGAACACAGACACTTTTGAGATTGCTCTGCCATCTCCTCTCCCCTCCCCTCCTAAACTTCTAATCTGAATTTTATGGCATTTGTTGGCTTTCATCCTGTTGATAAGACACTGAAGCTTAAAGGGTGGACATTGATTGTATTACAATGTGATTTGTCGATGTGTGATTTTTGTTTCTATCAGTAGGTTACTTTGTTGAGATCATAAAATGAAAATCAGTTTTTCATTTCAACCACCCACATATTCGCCCTTAATTTACTGAAACAAACCTGCTAAGAGTAAAAGAGATTCATTTCCAGTGTCTTTAAAGAAGGATGAGAAAAAAGTATTTTACAATACAGATGAAAGAAAAGTTGCGAAAATAGAAAATTGAATGCCCTCAGTGTGTTTTATTGAATATGTTCAACTTTGATGAAGCACAATGGCATTACTTTGTATTTTAAGTTGGCAGATAATAAATTCTGAGGGACAAAACAAAAGACAAATTACAGTAGTTACTTTTTCCCTTTCCAATCTGTTAATGAGAGAAACATAGTGAATGTCATTAAAAACTGGACACTATCCATTCATGATAATTAAATCAACCATGGTGTTTGTCTGGTATCTTAGGTTTGGAAATAACAGGAAGAGTGCAGCAAAAAATAAATGCTTAATGGTGCTATTTTAGCCCTAAATGAAGAGATTAAACTGCAGCTAGAAATACCAGCTAATTATGTGACCATTAAATAAGCAACTAACTATGCAAATGTGCTAACATTTAGTCATCTTCTTTTTAATGTAAAAGGTCCTCTTTTTGATGTTTCTATACTGACCTCTATTGCTAGGTGACATGTCAGTGATCTCAAAAGGAGGATGTAGACGGAAACAATTTGGGTCCAGAGGCTGTTGTTTTACTGTGTTTGCATGATGCCTAATGTAATGAGGCAGTTATTTTGACTAGAGTTGCTGCTATAACTACCATAAACAATATTAAAAAGAGAGTCCTACTCTCACAATCTGAATAACAGGAGGTACATTGGGAAGCCAAACAAGTCTGTTGATTTTGGAAGTTAAATTGAAGAATTGTTCCTATTACAAGACAAAGTGTTAAAGGAAAACTCAAATGGCTAATAAAGTTGTTGTCAGAAAAATATCTCCAGTAGATTTTGAAATGGAAATGCTTTTAAAAGCATAGCCAGATGGAAAGAGCTGCATGATGCTGGTTTCTGCAGGACCTGAAGGAGACAGATGGTCAACAATCTTAAAAGGTTGAACACTTTCAAATATACATGTGACAGAAAGAAAGAGAATAAAATGGACATATGATGGTCATAAGTATCCAACTTATTTGAAGTTTGTGAGTCGTCTGAAAGCACTTCCATTCAAACTAAAAGCTTTCATGAGAGGACCCAAATTTCACTAGACACCAAAGATAAATTGGAAGCTCAGCTGCTGCTCATAAAACTATGCATTTGTAGATGAAGATGACAAGTTAAAATGGAATTTTAATGGAATCATACCTCAGAAACAGATGAAAACCTATTAACTGTAGATGGCCTGACCCTAGAGAGGGAAAACAGAATAAAATGAATGCACAAGACTACTTAGGAGCTAATGAAAATACTGAAAAATGCTTGTGAGAAGAACAAGCATCTGGATAGTGAATGTAAGTGACATGAGTACTAAATGGATTATCTCACACTTTGGTAAGGATGGAAGAGTAAGAGCATAGAAAAGATGAAGAAATAGCTGTAGTGAGTATGAGTTACATGACTTAAATTCAAAATGTGTAGTGCATAACATAAAAACGTGTCTAGGAACAAGAGTGTATATGTAGCTTTTTATTTACTTATGCAGATCTGATAACTACAAGATCTCAGAAGCAAGGGAGTATACACCAATGATAAAAAGTAAAGTGGTAGTTGAACCTAGGGCATCAAAACTGGGTTTAGCTTTGGTATAAGCAATAGAAACTGAGGTACATGGCACAGTCAGAGTGAACAAAGCTAAAACAGCCAAAATGTTTTGAAAAGATCTTTAGTATTTTGTTTATTTATAAGGATGACACTCATGGTCAGATTACTGAGGTGGAAAACATTAGCTCAGTGAATGGTAGTGAAAACACAGAGAAAAAAAAATAATTTTGATGTTCTAGACAGCCACCAGGAGTTTAACCAGCAACTCTAAAAGAAAATCAGAAATTTCTGATTGCCAAGACACTGACTTTCAAAATCCTCTTTGTCTGTTCTTTAAAAGACTGAAGCTGATATATACACCATGAGGAGTTGCTCACTGCACATCTTCTGTTCTACAGCAGTTGAGATTATGACAGATTCTTTCAGCCCCAGAACCTGATGAAAAAATGTCACAAGGACTGAGAGAAAACTCTTGTGCTAATTTGATGATGGTTTAGAGTGTTCTTCCCCTCTCAATGCACTCCAGCTTGCAGAGTTCCAAACCAAAGCCCTTTCCATTAGATTTGTCACCTGCAGTGAACTCACCTCATGGTGTGTCACCAGAATTGTAGCAGGAGTCACTCACAGACCAAGTAGTCAGCAGGAAAACTGATTCAAGTTCAAGTAAAAGAGAAGTATCCCTTGTGACCCTTAAAATCTTTATCAACATTAGGGCTCTAAGGACACAAGGAATATATATGAATCAACTGTTCTCAGTGTAACTTAAATAATTGTTATTTACACTGTGATACCAAACTGAAGCATCACTTGTGGGGTATCAGTCCCAATGAACACACAACGGGTGTGCAAACAGTGAAAATTAGTAGATAATGACTTCTTCAGACAAAAGGTGTTTCCACATCTCCTGTTTCCGTTTGTTTGAGTGAGACATTAAAATAACTTTGTGAATGTGGGCTTTACCGTCATATTAAAAAAACAAACCAAAACAAAACAAAAAACCAAAAAAAAACCCAAACCAAAAAGAGATTGAAATTTACTGGGCAAGCACATGGTGATCCTGTACCCATCATTCTTAATCACTCAAAAAAATTGTAGGCAAAAGTTAAAAATTGCATAGAAAAGGAAGAACAAAAAATATACCACAATTAAAAAGAAATCATAAGCTTAGATTTGCTGCAGAATGTCTACCCTGTTCATAATTTGACAGGCTACTGAGTGAAGCATGGTCATATGAGATGTTGGCTCTTCTTTCACAATCAAATCACATAGACTAATTGATTTTTAAAGCAAAGAAAAAGGTGGAAAATTAAGATAATTCAGTCAGATCTTTTCCATCTCATTTGGCAGAAACTATCACGCAACAGCACTGTTCACTAACAACATCCTCACTGAACACCACCACCCCTGCCAGATTCATATACAGCTTGTTGAGACTGTTTTTTTTTAACTTCAATTTTCATTTGCAACCTACAAGATCTGTTAAAACTGCAATGCAATTTTGTGAACTTCAGTGTTAATTACAGCTTTAAAATTTCTATTAAAGTAATCTACCATCATTGCCAGCATATTACTAAGCTAGCAATTTTTAACTTTCACCTTCAGTGCTCAGAAAAATTGAGACCTCATTCCCATTTACACTTATACCAGTCCATCATGTATTTTCTTACATAAAGAAGCTCTAAAGTGTGTGTTTTCTATGCACCTGACTCTTTGGTGGGCTCCTCATCTTCATACAAAACTATGATGCATTAAACTTCACAGAGTATTGTTTTTCTTCTTCAGGATTTACCTTGTAGACTGACTCACACTTTTACATTGAAAAAAATAATGAAACCTATTATCAGGGTTATTTCCAAGGCAATTACACTGGTACTAAAATTAATACCTCTAACAAAATGGTTAATGGTTAAGTAGTAAATTCTACAATAAATTTTGTCTTGCTATTTGTTAAGACTAATTTTCTTAATTCTCAAGCTGCTATCACTTTTGCATATGAACATCTATATTGCCAGTGTGTCCTTGTATTACTGTATATTATTATTTGATTTACATGGATTGTGGAGTCTCATTAAAGAAAAGCTGGTGTTTCGTTCCAGGCTCTTTTTAATGTCCAATAAGACAGCTTTCATTTCTGTCTGTTGAAGAATTATTTCTAAACATTCACACCAAATTCTTCAAATGTGAGTGTTTCCAAATTATCCTATCAAAACTGTATTTTTTCCCTCTTTCTTTGCATCGCTCAGCTGTGGCCATAGAACAGTAGAAATTTAGAGAGTATGTGATGTTATCTCTTCCAGGCTGTCTGCTCTAACTGGAACAAGGTGTATCTGAAGCTGTGGTGCTGACAATGGCTGGTATAGGAGAGACATCAAGGTTGAGCTAATCAAAAAGGCACATGACTTCTGTTAATTATTTTAATTTGAGAAAATATTTATTCCATTTTCCCTGTCTGAAGCTAAGAGGACTTCCTTCTTATTATGTCCATGGAAATACTATATTTAGCTTGCTTTGTGATGACTGTTGATTAGATTTTGACAGTCACCTACAAAAGATCCTATTTCTTCACATCAAATTCATGTCATCTTCATCTCAAATGGCTTCATATTAATAGCTCATAATTCCCCTTAGTGAGTGCCATGAAAATCTGGGGGGTTTAGGTCAGGACATCACCAAGATGTTCATTCTCATCGGGCACCTTTTAAACCTATTGGCCAATTTCAACCAGAATTGGCTGAAGAACCAGGGACATTGATAGCCTACAAATGCTGTGGATCAGAGAGAGACCCATTTAATAGAAAATTAAGAATCCTTATGGAAGCTTGGTTGTGAGACACAAATCTGCAGGAAAAGGATGTTGTAGTTCTGCTGCTCATTGAACTAATTGGTAATTAGCAGAAGAATGCATCAGAGACAGAATAGCAAAGCTGAGTCAATCTGGTTCACCTGTTCATGGCAAAATCAGTCATTCTTTGTTGTTGTGGGTCAAGTCAGCTGCTGTGGCAGCATTATTCTGACAGATGAATGAAGATTGGTGTTGCTTTTTGTGAAACGTATAATTGTACTTTTATGGTTGCAGATTATTGTAGAAAAAATAGAACATGAAATATTAAAATGTTTGGGAAAATCTGTGGGTTGTTTTTTTCACGTTTTTGTTGTTGCTTTTTAAATTCCTTTTAGAAAAGTAAATGAGCTTTGTGCTGACTTGATTTGTGGTATAGTTTTAATGTGCTAAAAATGTCAGACCTTAGTCTGCTGAAATAGCCTCCAGGCTTAGCAATATTTTTTTTTTTTTGAAAAGCAGATAGTCTAAAGATTCAGAAATTGAAACATGTTTGGGAAAAAATACTACTTTTCTGATGAAATTAGCTTTTTGCTGTAAACAGGTTATGGGAATACTTCAATTTTTCATTTGTTTCTTTCCATTTTTGTCATAAAATAGAAATGACAACTGCAAAGTTTCAGTTCAGGGAACTATCTTTAGCTCCAGCCTGTGGAAAGGACATTATCAATTCATAGGAAAATCTTTATTTTCTTTGACCTTTTCTTGAATCTTCTTAGCAACGATGTTGCTCTTATTAATCGTTCCTTGACCAACAGTGACAATTAGAATTTTTCATTACCTCTTCTCTGTTGATCAAAAAGAGAAGTATAAGCAAAAAAAAGCCACTAGTGCTACTGAGGTGCTAAAATCATGGCTTACTTTGCAAGGATGGAAGGCAAAATCACTGGAGGAGGAAAGAAGTTTTTGTTAGGAAAAAAAGTCCTGATGTTCAAAACATTAGGCAGCTGAAATAATGTCCTGATCTACAAATCAGGAGTACAGAGTGCTTTAAAGTTCCACTATATGCAGTGAAGCATCTTAGAAAGCTTGAAGTTTAGGCATTGTGTTTGGAAATACAAGTTTGTCCTTTGGTCGCATTTTAATTTTCTAAAGCATTATATTTTTACTTCTTCCTATGTGACTTTAAGGGTAAAAGGGCTGGTTTATGACATGTTCTCCAAGTTACCAATGGACAAGCAAAGGTCTACTTTAATCACTGTCATCCTGACTTTAAGTAGTGGATTTAAATAATTTTTTTAATAAAAAAGGGAAAACTTTTAACACAACATATAAGTTTTAAATTCTGAAAAGAAAGCAGTCATTAACATTTTCCATTTAATTAGATTATGTTTTGGTCTCCTTTTTATGTATTTTCATAAAAATCAGTATTGGGATGCGTACATTCTTGTCTGTTTTCACTACTATACTACAGATAAAATTTATTGCTACTTCTTTCTTTATTTGCTTTGAATACCCTGTTTGAACTTCAGCCTTGATTCACAGATTATAATGCATTTGCTAGTTGTATGTTCCTACTATTTCTTATGTAATGTTGTCATACTTTACATTGTAATATTTATTGTAATAAAGGTAGGAAATAACTCTTTCTGAGGTAACAGTTAACTCAGATTACTAGAATAAATATTTGATAGAGACTAAGTAATGAAAAAGAATAATCTAGTACACAGGAACAGCTGGGTAACAGTCGATTTTCAGCATAAACATCAAGAAAACCTAAGCTCACATAACTGAGGGATTTATTAGATGATGCTATGTCATGTAGCACTGTGATCATTGCAAATTTGGTCTTCGATTTTGTTTTCTTACTGACTGCAATGGGAAGTTGTCCTTGCTTCAGAAGGGCCAGGATACTTTGTATTGACTCTGATGACAGCTTTCACTGAGCAGAGGAAAGAGTTACTCACTCCTGTGCTTTCTCTGCTTTAAAAATAGATGGCTTTTTCTATGAGTTTTCAGATCTCGTTTCCTGGGAGAGAAGATTAGTATGCTTAGTGGCAACAATTCCATTCTTCCAAAGCTGCAAATGTTAATCCCAGTTAAAAAGAGCACCTTGGAGGCTACACATGCACCTCTCTAATCTAACACCATTGACATATTTAGTCCTAATGCTGGTGCAAATGTTAAGTTGGTTGTGTTAACTTTTTCCCTAGATAAGCCTACTACATGGGATTGGAATAGTTCTCCTTTACCCTCTAATGTATGTAGCTTCACATACTATTTGTGAGAAGACTTTGATTGTAAACTCTATAAGCTATCAGGTTTCTTTAGTACTTTTCCACAAGTATTGGCAGAGTGTTGTCTTCCATAAACATCCATATGGTTATGATGACTTCTTTTATTTGTCAAGGTCTATTACTTTACCTAAGGTTTATTCCAGGGCATCCAGCACACTCTTGAGGACACCCTTTTCCATCTCCAGTTACCAATCATCTGATTGCTTATGAGGAATCCAGTTAGTTGTGAAAACTGTGAGAATGGCTCACCAGCTTCTTATCAACCATGAATTCTTCACATTTTCTTTTTTTTTTCTTGCTGATTAAACAGATATAATTACTTTCCTTTTTAACCGAAGGGTAGTATTACACTTCTGTGATTTAGTTTCACTGTTGGGTTCTTTCAACTGTTAAAAACAAACTATTTCACATCTTGTGTCTGACTGTTTCCCTCTTTTGATCATCTTTTCCCTGCACAAACAGAGTAAGTTTTCTTTGTCCCATTACCAGAGCTTTAACTTTGTATTTCAACAATTAATATTCCTTTTGATGGTTTGCCTTTGGGAATTAGATGGTGGTCATCAACCACTCACAGCCAAAGAGTCCGGAAGAAGTTTGCTTCGTTCTGTGTCTGAGCATTGGTATTTTCAAGCGAGTCTCAGTGTTTGATCAGGACAGTGTGACACAAGGCTCTGCAGAACACAACAATGGTCAGATGACTGTATGTTTTAATAGTAATGCTGGGTCCTCAGCCTTTTTCTGAGTATTATCTTAACTAAGGGGTTTTGATCCTTAGTGACCCACTTTGTAATAAAAACAGTTAAGTAAAAAAATAAACAAACAAACAACAGCACCAAAAAAAAAAAAATTCCGCAAAAAAACCCAACCCAAACTATTTGTGTTGTGTGTGCATGAGTATACCTGATGCCATATATTACTGCAATTGCTTTGCTGGAGTGAATCTCCATAATCTTAGGAAAAATTACTCTTGCTTATGGGATTCAGAAAAGAGTTAGAATCCATTCTTCAAAGAAGGAAAAGTGCCTGACAGAAGCAGTAAGTGAGATGATGAGATAATTTCCACTACATAGAAACTATTGCCTTTTTTCTCTTAAAACAAAGCTGATTAAGCATAGTTCATAAGTGTGTATCTTGCTACATCAGGCAAAAACATTTTTTTCTCTGCACAATTAATAAATTTTATATTAAGTTTTTGTTCAGAGAAAAACTCAGATAAAGTTTCAGAGAAAAATTCAGATAAAGTTATGTTTAGATCAATTAATTTCAAGCCTTCATTTGGAGTGCCTGGTAAACATGCAAACAAAAACTTCTAAGAAAAAATGCTGGAGGGTAAAATGGGTCAGGGAGCAACCTTCCTTCTGTAAAAGACTTGGAATTAGATTTGACAAAATGGTTAGTGTACACCAAACCTTCATGCTGCTGCTAAATGCAAGTGGGCAAATGCCTGAGGGAAGGCTGAAGTATGGAGCAGGGAACTGCAGATGGTGATATGGTGTTAATTACAAGGGCACCATGGCCTTCTCGGTAAAGCATTCTGGGAGCCATGTAATAGAAAACGTGATTTCTACTGTAGCAAGGAAGGAGGTGTATGAAGGAAAAGTGTTACCTCTACCAAAAACTACATTTCTGTTAAATTAGTCATACCTTTTTCCAGAGTGAGAGACATTTTGATCAACCTAGAAGGCAGAAGTGGAATAATGTAGAACTGCAATATTAATTCCTGTGGAATGAATTGATACACTAATGATAAGTGTACCTTAGCACTGCTGTTGCATTTGGGAGTTCCTATAGGCCCCTCTGCACATACTTTCTTCTCTCTCCCTCTGTACAGGCAATTTCATGGTCTTACTATCCCTTTAAGTGATATTTTCTTCTTTGAGAACTAAAGTTTCAATAGTTACTACTAGAATGGAGTGGTTTACAGTTGTGACTCAACACAGTATGTTAACTAAATATGGGACAAAGCAATGTCAACACTGATGAAATCAATCTAGAGAGCACCCATGTCCCACCGTGACTTTCATATATTTTATAATGTCATCAATGGGGAATTCTTTTTTTAGAAAAAATGTGTTGTGCCTTCTCTTCTCTGGTAGAAGTATTTTTTTCTTAAGGTGCTGTACTTTCTGGATATATTCTTTAACCTAACCCAGTGAATTTCCAGTCTCTGTAGAGCCATACTCTTACAAGCATTAAGCATTACTTTCATTTTACTGTAAAAAATTGACACTGTGGAATTTCATACTTAGTCTTTTACTAATTTTCACATAAGTGTGGGCATAATTTATTTCCTCTAGTAGTGTCTTCCAATCTTCTATGCTGCTGCTAGGAATAATACAGCCCAAATTATGCAGAAAATCCAGGAGAGAGAATCCATGTTTAAGCATGCTTGGAGTTTGGAGATGTGCAACACAGGACATTTGCAAGTGTCCTTCTCACTGGCTGCTCTTGAACACCTCAGGCCTGATCCATGCCTGGTGAGGTAAATTAGCCAAAAGACCTCCTTTTCCTTTTCTAGGTTTTGGATCAGGTTGCTGTACATGCAGCTCTGTGTGCATGTGTATTGATTTTAATGTCACTTTTACATTAGTGATTTTGGTCTGTCACCCTTACATTTGGAGGTCAAGACAAAACATATATTTCCCTTTTAAGAGCACTTGTGTCATAAGTGGTATCTTACCCTTCACAATCTCATTTTTATCAAGTCAGGATTATTGGCAAAATCCTTGTGAGAGATTAACAGAGTAAAGCTGCCCTTCACTCATACCTTTATTCTCTTTGAAAAGATGCCTAACTAGTTCATTTAGTTTTAAAAGCAGTTTGAACAATCCTATTACTTAATCTATTATTTGAAATATGTGAAAGGGCTTTTAGATAAAGCCATACAAAAGCATGTGTTAATGCTCAGAATTTTTAGGAAGACAATCTCTTTTGAGAGTCTTGCTTGATGTATGTCCAAAGTGGACAATATAGTAGTTTATATTGGAAAAGAGAACAATAATACTGCTTGTGACAAAAGCAGATGTAAGTAAGCTTACCCAATTTTTGGGGCTTGTGTAAGAAGTTATGCCACTCAAAAGAAGTGGTGTAAGAGAAAATGGAGTTGCAAATTCCAGAAGACTGTAGCTACTTTTACTGCTGTGTATTATTCTCATGAAATAAATGGTTGTGTTGTGTTCTGAGGTGGCTGATGTGGACAACAGCCTGGGGCACAGACTTCCTTGTACAGGTCTCTGATCTTTGTGCTCCTTCCTTCTTTACGTGTTGGGATAGACTAAGCAGATTTTAGCCTGTTTTTTGGTTTGTACCTACAGAACACAAGATGCTAGCATTTCCCCTGTTGTATTCTAAAATTTATTCTGCAGAGAACTTTTTCTTTATTTAGCTTGAGCCCTGCAGCTATAGTGCTCTCTTTTTATTTTTCTTTTATAACACTTAGTATCTTGTTTCAGCATTTTCCTTTGTGGATTTTCTCAGGTGCCTGAATGCACACCCTAAATGACACTTTAGAGAAAAGATGGCTATCATAGGTATTTGTGTGCAAACATAGAATTTTTTTTTTTCTTCCAAGAGCAACAAGCTGGTCAAGCTGGATTTTATTCTGACTGTGTTGAGAAGTTCCACTTGTTACAAAGCTAATCTTCAAATTCTCCTTCAGATGTTTTTGTCCCTTTGCCTTTTTCAAAAATTACATGCTCATGAAAGAAAAAAACCATGGGCTTAGTTTTTAAACCAATAATTTTTTAAAGTACTGTACTTTTTCTACAGTACTATTACAAATTGCACTTTTACCAACTTCAGAATCATATTTAATTCATGAACTTGTTTAAAATATTAGATCAGCACTGCAACTTTTATTGTTTTGTTGATTTCTTTTCTGTGGTAATGTAATTGACAGGAGCTGATAGCCTGTAAACTCAAAAATAAATATTGAGTGTACATCCAAACTAATAGCCCATTCATCTTCATCTACAGTGTTGTCTGTTGTCCCTGTAAACAATTACATTAAGCTAATGGTGCTCTTACTCCTGATACAAACCCTGTCCTGATATCTATGTACTTTTACAGAATGATGTGAACAATTGCTGTTCTTGTGTATTTTCAAAAATATGAATTTCAAAACCCATCATACTTTTAATTGTCTTCTTTACCAAAATTCTGGGCCCTGATTTTCAGAAAGTGACTTTGTGCCTTTCCCCAATTGCATGGGAATATATTATCTGCCTCCACTGATTTTTTGCATAGATATTCTTTCATAGAAAAATTCTTATTACTTCATAAAAATTCACCCTGTAGTCCTCCTCTAAATTTTCTTGTCCTGGATCCCAACACAGCATCAGAATAGTAAAGATTACTTTGTTTTATATAATTTATAAGCTCTTTATGATTGTCATGAGACATAATGAAAAGAAAAAGTTTCCATTTCTACTCAGGGTAGAAAAGGTAGCCAACTTATTTTACAAAACTTAAGTATATAATTCTAGCACAGTGCTTCAAAGCTATATTCCATCTTTTTTACTCTCATTCTTTGTTGATAAAGCAGAAAGTAATGTTTAAATTTGTTGTAGCTACCATCTATGTTCCCTAGGAGACTGAGCCAAATGGCTAGCAGTCTTAATTGAGCCCCTGCCTGCCCCGCCTTGCAAAGCTGAGATGCCACCAGGTGCACTCACTTGCTGTCAACTAAGACATGATTCTCCCCTCTTGTTAATGAGCCTGGCTTGCCCCAGTGTAGCAGCTTTTCTCAGCTGCCTGCTTGGAAACAGATTTCCATCTCTTTTCACTATATTTCTCAGGTTATATAAGTGCGTCACAGATAGTTTCATCATTAGTAACACTGAAAGGAATCTGTCAATAGCTTTTTAATGTTTAATCTGTTTTAGCGTGTTGTCCTCATGCTAAGAGTCTAAATTAAACTAAAAACAGTGGAAGGAAAGTGCACACTTAGTAGAAGAAAATAAATGACAATGATCTGTAGCTTAGGGTTTCAGAATAAAACTAAGTAATAAAAGCCTGCAATTGTCTCTTTGCTATGGAAAATTCTCATAGAGACTAAGCTGTGGGATAGTTGCATCTTAATATATTTAACTCTCTTGCCTCTTATAGTGCTGACACTCTTAGGGCATTGCTCTTGAAGATTAATTACGATGTAAATATTTTAAAATATAGTAATGGCTGTATTCTCACATACTGATTTTCTGAAGAGAGCTCCTGGAAAACTAGACCAAGATTAATTCTAGTTTCTGTAAAGACCTTCCTGGTGTTTATAATACACAGTTGCAAAAGAAAGTTATCACTGTACTTCAAACATTTGTTGTAGTAAATGCAGCAAATAAATCATCCTGCACTGCAGAAACACAATTTTATGACTACAATTATTATTGGACTGTAAATTACCTTCCTGGAAAACATATTTTTAGTCTGGAATTATGTTACAAAGAATCTTTATGGTCTCATTAGGTTTTCCCTTTGCAGTAGGAATTTAAATAATTTAGCTTTTGATTACTAATTCATAGCAAAGTAATTTGAGAATTTTTATATTCTGTAAAGCTCATCCATTAAATTATTTGTCATCTGATATAATTTCAGTAGGCATTTGTTTAATTTTTCATGCTTTATATACAATGCCATTAGCACAACAATACCCTCCAGTGCAGATTACTTTAGAGAAGCTCACTTTTTTTAAGCTGAAAGTTATGAATGAGTATTTTCAAACAATATAACATAACTTTGCTTGTCCCTTCTGCTTCTATCTCCCCACATACCTTGTTGGCAGTTTGTACTGTGACCTTTTATATTTAACACTATAAATTACTGGCAGTATGGAAACACAATCAGATGTATAATATTTCTGACAAGAGGGATTTGTAGTGGCTGTTTAATCTTATTTGCAGCAGCAGAAGTTGGTTTGTTTCTATTGAAGTGCTTAGAGAATCAGCTCATAGGTGAAACACAATTTAATGAGGCATGATCCTGAACAAGAAGGAAACTTCTTTCTTGTAATTGATACAAGGTCAAGAGAGCAGGTGCAGATGGTTGGGGATGGGTGCCATGCTGGTCAGGGTGTGGCTAATTGCATAAAATCTCACCTTGGGGGGTGGGGGTAGTATACGTGTGATGGTAGCAGGGCTTGGCAGCTTGTGCTGGGTAAGTTATTAAGCAAGGAGGTCTAGAGGTTTTGCATATGTGTGGTGTGACTGATCAGCAGCAACAAAAAGTATTTTCAATGGCTTATATACACATATGAGCAATGTAGAACCTTTTTCTGTGGGCTTTTACTCGACTACAATTTTTTTCAAAAAGTGCAAACTAAGAAAGCTTGTGTGGTGAGGTTCGGTGTTTGTATGTGTGACAAAACTTGACCTGCATTGATATTTGGGTTGCAGGATGTATTTTTATTTTGCTTTCACTTGTAGAACTCTGAATTTGCAAGTTATTTAAAATACTTTATTGAGTTTGAAGCTAGATTAAATAATATCTATAGGATTGCTTGCCTAAGATCACACTGTGACGCCTATCATTATTACTAGTAATTATTACCATCGTTATTGGTAGTATTAGTAGTAATAATGCTATAGGTAATTGGTGAACAAATAGATAAATGAAATGAGCAGTGGGGATAAGACTATGTGTTGCAGATTGTTTTTACTTATTGCTTGAATCTATGACTTGGAAGAACTACAAATTTTTAGAGAGGAGGAACCCGAGGAGGTGTTTACTTACTTTTGCTGCTGCAAGTCTCAAATCAGAAACCTGATGTTTAAGCTCAGCCTGATGTAGTATAGCAAAACTCGGAAGGTTCACTTTGACTTATATATGAGTTTTGCTGAAAGAGGAGGATAGACTTGAAGAGATTGCTCGTGTGAGATGCATTTGAGCTACATAAAAAGTAGTGAGTGAAAAGTTGTCAGGGAACAGGCTGAACTTGCAAATGTGAGATTGTATTTACTATTGGTTGAACGTGGTCCTTTTTCTGTGTTCATTCAAATAGATAGTAAATTTGCTCAATAATTCCTTTATTTGCTCATTTAAAGTAAATTTTTGATTTCACCGAGTTATTTAATGAATCACCTTTTTTTTTTTCTTTTTTTTGGACTCATTAGTACCATATCAGCTTGAACTACTTATATCCATCTTCTCCTCCTCTGCTTTCAAGGAAACTAAGCAGTATAAGGTCCATATAGTAACTCATGCTCATGTTTTCACTTATTCTGTATGTAATCCAGAAGAGTTATTTATTTCTGTAGATAGAGCACAAACAAAATATTTGAAGCAACAGTAGTTTATGCTGTTATGTCTAGAATTAGGTCAATGATGCAAGATTAATTACTGAGTAACTTGTTTGGTGAAACCTCTCTCAAACTTCTGTTTGCAAATTGTCTTGCATCTGATCTACATTCTTAAATTCTGTAGTCAGAATTATATACTAAGTTAAGTAATTATTGTTCTTTGTCACAATTTTTAGTGGTTCATTGTAGGACAATGGTATGTACAGAAATGGAAGGGAATATGTCATTGGTCATATTGGTAGGGTGCTGTTCCTGTTGCTTTGTTTTCTGTTATAGATGCAGGAAAGATTATTTGGGGTTTTTTTTCACCGTCTTGTGAACGTTTACCTGGCAAAGTAACTGCTTAAAAGAAGTGTGAACAGCCTTGTAATGGAGTTCCTAATGCTAGGTCTTGTATTTACAAGTTCAAAATAATCTTTCTGTAAACGTGATATGGTAGTTGATAAAAGTTGCTCATTCCATCAATGCAGTTTCTAATAAAATATTTTCACTATTTTATTTCCATAAAGTCATTGAGAGGTAAGTCTAAATAGAAAAATAGAGAGGATTCAACTGTTTCAGTTTGGAACTACTTCCTCTGCTTGGATACTGTTGCTGTATACTTAATCACTTATACACATGTCATTTTGAGGGGAATTATATCTTAGATTTTTAATTTGACATGCTTCATCTCTGTGGGTGAGATATAGAGATATTAAAGTGGTACTTTACTACAATATAGTTTAAAAGTGTGTGTTTAATGATTTTTTTCTCAGCACAAAAAAAAAGAAATTAAAAAAAGGAAAAGAAATACAAGCTTTTAGATAATTGTGGATTTTTTTTTTTTTTAATGCTGTTGTAGAGCACACAGAACACATGGAATCTAGTGCAGCTAAAAGGAAGAAGTGTAATCCAAGGGACAGGGTTTTAGTATCTACACACATAATTGTTAGGGTAGTACCATGGCTAGTGATAACAAGAAATTAACTAAAATAAGTTTACTAGAAAGCTCAATTTCATTTTAATTTTTTGAAGTTTAAGTAATTAAATACTTGAATCTATATATGCTTATCGAGCAGGATGGATGAGAATGTAGGTTGTTAAAAATATTACTGTCTTTGTGGCTTAACAGCCTCATCTGAACAAGATCATTCTAGACCAAATCCTTTTCTTTCAATGCTCTGATGCATTCACTTGTTAAAAATGTATGTTACTGGAAAACATGCTACTAAACTAGTAATGCAATTGCAATTACAGGGAAATTGAACACAAATATATAAAAAATGAAGTGCCCGAGACCCACCTGGAATTTTTGGCTTTGATCTTCAAAGAGATTGAGGATTATTTAAATGGCACCTAAAAAAGTGTACCTAAGGCTTCAGTCCTGAGATGTCTTCCTTTTATTTGAACTTCATATTCTGTGAAAAGTTTTGGACCTAAATAACCTTTAAAGCTGGAATACAAGGAGGAAATCTGAGAGTTTGCTGTTGCTCAGACTTAGTATTTATAGTCTTTACCCTTAAACACTAAGGCACAGTGATAATATTTGATTCCAATTTTCTAAACGTACTGGAGACCTGTGTGTGATCTCTATAACTAGAGCTGCCAAATTCACAGAAAGCAATAGATTAATACTTGCTTAGGAAAATAAGTTTTATGAAACTAACTTAAAATAAGACAGCAAATAAGTCTTTGATTTTCAAATGTTCACAGATCTGATAAGCTTTAGCCATGTGAACAGTTCATATGTCTGAAGAAAAACAAAAGGAATTTGTCTTTAACTTTGAACTGTTATACTAATTAGTGGTCAAGATCTATCCACTGAAGTCAGCTAAGTCATTGAAGTACATGGATTTTGGATTTTCACTGGTTTGGATTTAAATGAGGCTGTTACTTATTGCTCTCGCTGCTGCTTGTATTATTTGTATAGGTAGGAAGAAGAGGGTTGTTCTGCAAATCGAAGAAAATTACAGAGGGGATCTGTTTATTTTTAACTAGTGATTAGTAAGGTGATCTTTCACAGAAGGATTGCTAAATAACGTTGTCATAAAGCTTTATTTTTGAGAACACTTTTAAGGTGTTAGTGGCATTGTCTGAGTAGATACACGATGAGGAAAAGCCCTTGACAAGTGATGCTTGTGTCACTTTCAAAAAGAAGAATTTGGGGAATACTTAAAACCCAGAAAAGCTTATTCTAAGCTAGATCAAACCAAGAGGAAGACATGAGAAGAAAACCTCAAATACGATTGCATTTTAAGTGTTCACTCTGCATGTATCTGTACAAGTACCTTTTTTAGTGGCCTCTACCCTAACAATTGAATCAGTTTTTACATGTATACACAGAAATGTGCTGTCAGAGCATAAATGTGTATAAACAGTCTGATAGTTTTGTCTTGTTGATAAGAGTTTAAAAGGAGCTGTAACATCTCTACTCCTTTTGCGTATTTCCCTGGCGTTATAGGTAATTCGTCTCTGTGTCTGTGCTGCAAGAAGGCTGTTCTCTGAAAGTCAAACTCTCACAGTGCTTCTACTGCACTTGAAATGGCAAGGCTGATATGTTTTCTGAAAACTTACCAATCCTGTCTAGTGGGTGAGCAACCCTCTGAAAGAGCAGCACTTGCTCTCCTGCAATGCTATTGGTAATGCTCTTTCTAGTCTACTAGTTAACTGTTTCACCCTGAAAATAAAGGGCTTGGATGTGTCTCTCCTAAAAGTATTGAAAATGCAATTCATTTCTGTGAAGAATGTCTCTGGGAGCAAAGCTGCTGTTCTCTGCAGCAAATTCATTATTTTCCAGTGTCAATCATGATCTGAGAATGCCCCCTGGGTCCATCGTTTTAGAGGAATGAGTCTCATCCCAGGTAGGTTTTATTGCCTAGTTATTACAGTTCCAGATAGGAATATAACAATAAACTTGGGTTTAGGCTTCTATATAGCTAGCCTGGTACTGAACAGCTAATTATGCTACAGCTTTCAACAGGGCAATAGAAATCCTCCAAGATGTCAGGATCTGTGTGCATCATCACAGCACAAGTATTTAGTATGTACTAAGTGTACTTCAGGTGGTGGGTTAAAACATGCTAATTTTCTTATGCATTAGAGAGAATGGGCAGGGCACAAAGGTCAGGATTGCTATTTTTGGTAATTAATATTAATTGAAGTCCTTTGTGACACTGCAGCTGTGGATGTGAGAGAAAGCAGTCATTTCTAGGGTCCCAGAGGAGGAGGCAAAGAGTGCCTGGATTTGAAAGGGAGAGTGTGATGATGTGTTTTAGCTCAGATCAGGAGTGAGCTTTTGAAGTTAACCTCCTGATAGTCCCCACTCTAATGAAATTTGAGCGAGGGTATGGAGTTCTCTCAGACTGTGTGAACCAAATTTCTTTGAGAACTTGAAAATGGAAGATTTACTCCAAGAGTAACTTGGTATTCTTCTCCTTTTAGTGGGCATTTAGTGAATGCCACCAGACTTGAGCCAGTAAGAAGTGAAAACCTGCTGACGTGCATAGTGTGCAGCTCCTGGCTTTTCAACAGCAACCATTTCACTCTGCATCTGCTGTCATTGCACCACATCCTTGGCAATATAATCAGCTTGTGACTGCAGGAGAGGACCAATCCTGCTAGAGCAGAGGACACAGGCAGTGATTATTGTGCAATCTGTTGTACCCAGATGACCTGAGAGTATTCCTTTTCAAGCATCCATCTCATCTAGAGATACAGAGAAACCAAACTGTAATTGTTGTTTATAGTCTAAAAATAAATTAGTTTTATGGAATGAAAGCCATCAGTGTGTTTGAGGTTCAGACAGGCTTAAGGTTTGGATTGGATGTTAGTATAAACTGCTTTACTGGAAGGATAATGCAGCCCTTGAACAGAATCCTTCCATCCCATAGGGTTTTCAGGTCTTGCTTAGAGAGGGCTGTGGATCTGGTGCTGGTACTCATCCTGCTTTGAGCAGACTTTCCACAGCTCTGACACTGGATTGGTATATAACCTTGGGGGCTGAGGGGAACAGAGGAAAACCTGGGGTAGTTCTAGATAGGCTGACAAGACTAGAAGCGTGTGCTGCCTGGAAAGCTGTTTCCATTCTCTATGGCTGGGTTTTAGTTATTGATTTATTTTTAACCAACAGTTCTACACAAATGGAGTAGCAACTAGTCTTTCAATCTGAGCATTATAGCTTATCAGTTATTCCTTTTATAAAACCGACCTTCCATCATTTTAGCTTTATGTCTTACACTGTAGCTGTAGTTATACATCTGATTGCAGAGAAAATACTAAGCTATACCTGGTTTACACAGTTTAATGGGAGTCTTTTTTCCCCAGGAAAATCTATCTAAATTCTAAGTTACATAAATGTGCTTTCTATATGTTTCACTTTACCTGTATTTCATATAGAATCTATACTTGGATCTCTTGTCTTTTCGATGCTAAGAGACAATACATCAGCATTTTTCAGACTGTGCGTAGTATTCAGCCTTTATATGAAGGTATAAGTGCTATTCTTTAAGCATTTATCCTAAAGCTTCTCAGTTTAGTTACTCCATGCATTTAAAATTCAGGCCCCAAAGCTCACTGAAGTGTGTTTCAAAAATGTGTAGTTTTTGTGTGGTGGGTTGTTGGTTTTTTTGGGTGGTCTTTTTTTATTTTTTTTAAGCTTGAGTCATACCTTTTCTACATTGAGGTTTGGAAATACTTACTGTTTGACAGCAAGAAGCAATTTATGAACTCAGTATGTTTTAAGGTTACAGAAAGCTTGCTGACAGTCCAAGTTGAATATATTATTTTAAAGGGGTAACTGTAAGATTTCTTCTTTCATTTACTGTTTGCTTTGTAAATAGGTACTTTGATTCCTCCTCCATAATCATTAAGAAGGAAAGTGAGATGAGTTGGGTTTTTTTTTAAGACGTTGAACTGGTATAAGTAATCCTTGAAAAGCTGAAGGATGTGGATGTTCCCTTTCCATCCAAATCCCCTCTTCTTCATGGGCACAATGTGAGTAAGTGGGACAACACAAAACCCCACAGTCCTCGGGCAAACCTTCCATCCCTGCTTTACTTTCATATGACAGAACTGAGAAGCCTTAAAATGCATAAGTATTTTAAGCTGCTCTGTATTTGATAATGATGATGCTTGATTGCTAAATGAGTGCAAGGTTATAATCATCTCCCTTGGCTTTTTTGTCATTCATAAACTGCTTGAACTGCTCTCTGCTAGCTTATGACATTTCCAGGATCTCTCAAGTGGATTGTAACCTTGTGTGTGCTCTGTCAATTACAAGGACTGGCTCTTCTAAATGATCTTTAATGAGATGAGCTTTTTCCTCTGTCATTTGAAAGAGTTTTGTGCCATACAGTTTGTTTCTCAATGTCTGAAAATGCTCACAAGACAAGGTATGTGAATAGGAAATTAAAATTTAAACTAAGTCCTCTGTTTGTTTCTTAGAGGTCTCATATGACTTTATAAATGTAACAATAAGCAAATATAGCTTTAAAAATAGTTTTGGAAGTTTGGTCTAAAATACCTAAACTATTTTCTTGTTTGTGCTAACCCTTATTTTTCAAACAATACCCTGTTTTGTTATTAGAACGTTTTTGCAAAAAGAAAAAAGTATTCTCCTTGAAGTAAACAGGATTGTCTGAGCACACAATTTCTTAATTACTATTGATTATTTTTTTTTATTTTCACCCAGGAATCAATAGGGTATCATTCCTGTTAATTGATGGAATACCGCTATAGGACCCTCGGGTATTATAAAAATATGAAATTCTTTCCTTAATACCATTACTACAACATACTGATTTTTGTTAGCAAGATGTAAGCCAGCATTTTTAAAATAACAGCAATAAAGTATTTAGTTACATTGGTTTGAATAATGTTCTTCTGTTTTTGAACAACTTATATCCTGGTGAGTGATGTGCAATTTGATAGGAGAAACTGTGTATGAAGGCAGTGTCAACTTTGTGCCCAGAAGGGAAACTGGCAGCTTGTTTGACCTTGTTAAAGCCAAAGGAAATCACAGAGGGTCTCGCAGGGAAAGATTTGAATAGGCTACAGAAAGAGTACACTATAGCAGATACAATTTGACAGCACCTTCTGCACTGTTGGAAGGTCATGGCCGTGACCTGTCCTTGATTCACAAGTAGAGCACCTCTGTCTCCAGGGTGTGTTGTACTCTTGAACAGTACATGCCTTCCATTTCTTTCCTCCTCTTCTTAGTAAGATCAGTTCCTGTAGACGACATCAAATGGCATATAATCCTATGATGGCAAATTTTGATGACTTATTTCTTCTGCCTGTCACTTCCAACCATTCCTTTATACTTGGCTATGTGCCACTTCTTCCCAAGCAGCTTTGGATGTTAAACAGCAGTTACATTTAGCCTGTGACTTTAAAGGTCAGGTTGAATAAAAGCATGTGGCAGTTGCATGAGGCAAATTACTTCTGCTGGGCTAATTAAAGATCACAGGTCAAA
The DNA here is from genome assembly GCA_907165065.1 of Caprimulgus europaeus. The sequence continues at coordinate 71,193,227 of OU015525.1, forward strand.
TCACTTCTTGTGTTAAGTGGATATAATTCCCTTGGATTTGGCCCAGATATGCAAGCAAGGGATTTATTTCTCTATCTGATTAAAAGTCACTGTATATAAACTTAATGTATTTAACTCTTTCTTTTTTTTTTTTTTCTTTAAAGTTGCCTTTTCTCTTTTGAAAATATATCACTGCATCTTCTCTTTTGCTTTGTATTTATTTTCTGTTATCTGTTTCACAACTCTACGTTGCCTGCCTGATAAGGGATAGTACAATTCTGGAAAAAAAAATCTGTAAACCTTGTTCTCTCAATCTCTTCTTTTCCCTTTTGGGCATGTTTCAACCTGCAGGAGCTGAATAAGTATTTAAAGCCATCATTCAGGAATGGACAATTGCACTGAGGAAGAAAGACTGCCTGCAAAGGAGAAACTTCTCTTGAGTGTTAAAACACTCTTTCCTAAACAGACTTTGGATAATCCTGTCTGAACACAATGTCCATGTGTTTTCTTTGGGACATGCATAATGAATGACTGATTTTAGGGGTCCCACTGCATATGCAGAGGCGCTTGCTTATATACTTGTAACAGTTACACTTGATATCCTCAATGACCCGTGAGCATTTTTATCTAGTTTTCTCCCATATCTTGTTGGGGAAGGGGAGCAGGGAGACAGTGGCTGGGTTGGCAGGTGTCCAAGGCTAACCTACCACAGATGGTAAGTGCATTTTTTAATTTTTTTAACTAAATTTGTCTTATTTTAGTGGGGTGTGGGGTTTTTTGTTTGCTTGTTTTGTGTTTGTTTTGGTGTGGTTGTTTTGTTTTGGGTTTGGTTGTTTTTTGGGGTTTTTTTCAGGTAGAACTTGACCATATTGGGGTTTGTAAATGCCTGGATTTACATCAGGTTCCTTTCATGTGCATCACTGGTTCTTTTGGGCTACTTAATAGCACAGAACCCTAAAGACACCTCTTACATAAGCAAGGGCAAAGGAGCATATGAGTCCCCTGCTAAAGCAATAGTGTCATGGTTTCTGTGCTCATAAATTATTATGCAAACACGAAAGTAGTTGAAGCTTTTTTTTTTTCTTGAGACCATAAGTCTTCCAGCTTAGAACTCTTTGGGGGCAGAGGAGCACTACTACTATCCCCCCTATTCTATAAAAGGGAAGTTTGGTGTAAATAACATGCAATTTATAGAGAAATTTGTCCAAGGACAGTCCCTATTAGCAATTCCAAAGAGCTGCTTGTGTATCTACCAGTCAAGTCAGAATATTGTAGCTCCGCATGCACATCTTATTCTCCATGCATTGCTTGAAGGTTTTGAATATAAGTAATTTCAAATATGAGGGACCAAAGATTTTGCTTTATCAGGGGAAATGCACCCAGTGATTAAAGAAGTTGATTGCTGTAATGGCTGCACTTAGGACCACCTGTCATAAATGAAAATATTCATTCCAGGAAAAAAGTATCTTTGGGTAAATTCCACTCACAGCACAATTATGTGATGAACCTATTAGCAGTCATACTCTGGCCATGATCTGATGAGGAGAATGGTATGTGTTGAGAAGTCTGCCTCCAGCTACTGAACAGAAGTTGTCTAATTTGGTGACCCAACAAAATGGACTGAATGAAACTGTCTTGGAAGTGGAAGATGAGCTATTTGGCCACTTAATGTTACATTAACAATTAATTCTTGCTGGATATTGCTTGTTCTGGAAAGAAAATAAGGCGTGATAGGTCAAGAGACAAGGATTTTAAGTGTTCCTTTATATCAGCACAAACAGCTGTGTGGTAAGTAGGCTACAAAGGCTCCACAGAAGATTTACAGTGAAAATAAGAGACCAAATCTGAAAACATTACTTTCTCTATTCAGATAGAGATAGCTAATGATTAGAAGAAAGATCCCAATCTGAAAAAAAGAGCATAAACATTGAAGCAGGAAATAAGTGGAATTTACCTCAAACTTACAGTTCCAAAAAGTCTCTTTAGTATCTATCTCTGAAGATCTCATCTCTATTTACATAAGCAATTTACTTTAAAGATTCTAAATATTGTAACATTCTGCTTCTGTGTATGCCCACGGCACTTCTCGTCTTGTCCAGATAGCGTTGCCTGCTGTGTATCTTTCATCCAGATTTAACCATGATGTGGAAACTAGACCACAACTCTTCTCTGAGCATACCTACCATGTTCTGACAGGATTAAGCTTTGTACAAAATTGATCAAGCATTATTATTTCTCTTTAAGAGAACAGGAGGAGGAGCTGGTGATGCCTTTTTTATGTAACAGTTGAGAAACCTCTGGGTTAACTTCCCTCTCCTGACTGAAGAGGGAAGGCTGAAATGTAGATCTCTTCTTCCAGAGCATTCCTGCTTTTGTGCTGTGGCCTGAGACAGGAAGGTCTTTGCTCTTCTCACCCCTCAAGTTCTACTGTTCAGGTAACAACTCTGAATGCATCACTGCAAAGAAAGGCAGAGTGTGTGGAGAGGAACATGTTTCACAGCATTAGGATGCACATCCAGAAGGCAATGCTGAGCTCTGGTCCTTGCTGGAAGGAGGTCCTGTGGTTCATTGTAAAGGAAATTGTTACTGAGAATACTATCTAGCAACTTGGACCTTTCTGTAAGGTACAAAACAATCAGGAGAGAATTTATCATGCCTCTTACCCTTGTTGACTGGCTTCTCTAACCTCTTATTTTGTTAAGAACTCTGTGCTGGAACAAAGTAAACTTCTGTTTTCCCCTTGCTTCAAATCCTCTTAATCTTGTGCTTTTTTAGTTTTATTAAAAAGAAAAAAGAAAGACAAAAACCAAACAACATCTCCCTCTGGGAGAGGGCTTATAATCATCAGTTGCTTAGTCATTTTGACTTCACTGAAATAATGTTAAGACCTTTACCTAATGAATTATGCAGCAATTGATATTTATTGTTAGATGTGCACCTCAAGTGTGACTAACTCAGGACCTCATGTTTCTTCAAGGAGATAGGGAATATTGCAATAGTATGCAACTATCTGTTGTGAAAGCAGGAAACGAACAGTTGCTTACTTGTTCAGCTTTTTTAGTATTAGGTTTTACTAACAGCACCTGTTCATTTCGCTGCATGACAATGTTGACTTCTGGCATGGTTTTGCTAGGATAGAGTTTTGCTAGCCAGTAGGATAGAGTGAAACCACCACAACTGCTAAGATTCCTGATAGATAAATGTAGTGGAGCTGCTTCACAGGAATATTTCTGTTAGGAGCTTTGTTGCCATAACTTGCTATTTATCACAGGTTAATCTGGAAGCACATTGTCAGAAAGCAGTGAATATTTTCAAGGGGAAATATAATCTGATTTTTGGTCCTGAGAAGATTTTTCCTAATAGTAACAAGTGGTTTTTTTTTTTACTAGGAGGAAAACCTTGTGTTTGTGAGACAGATCATGTGAGCAAAGCTTCCCATCCCCTGATAGGATCCATAGACAATAAAATAATTCTGAAACCATTTCTTTCTGTTTTCTTCCATTGCTTCACTTATCTAATCTTTCATTCCACAGTTACTGGGGCTCTGTTCCTTACAAGTCAAACAACTGACACATCACTTACTCGATTTTCTTTGTGTTTACAGAAGTAAAACCTGAGGACTGAAATGGAGATGTGGTGCTTCTAGATTGAGAAAGAAACTCTGACCACAGGCACATGTTACCAAAAACCTGAATCGTTGCTGGAGCAGCAGCTGTGTGATGTGTGCTCCACCAGTGTGCTGCTATTTTTCAGACACATATATCAGGACAGATCAGTCTAGCTTTAAGGAAGAAGTGGTATTTTGCTTTAGGGTTGCAGTTTTATTGGGTGAATATCATCAGCCTAAACTACTAAAAATATTTGGTGGCTCTAAGTGAAAAATGTCCAGTGTCAAACAGCAGAGAAGAAATACTTGGTCACAATAATTTAACTTTCAAGGACCCTCATTAGGAAGGATCTACAGTATGAAGATTAGTGTGAGTGGATGGGGCAAGAGTACTTATGAGCAAATGCTGAACATATTTTGACTCAAAGAGGTTCAAGATTTAAGGATTGTAGGAGATACAGAAGAAAACTTAACTAATGTTCTGTCTAGAACTAAACTAAAACACAGTATTTTGCTACTGTTTGATTTGGGATACAGTTTCGGGTCTAGATTTTTGAAGCTTGTGCTACTTTTTAAAATTTTGCCTAGCTGTTGTTTTCCTCATCTCCCTCCAAAATCCTGTGCAAGTACAAAAAAGTTTCCTATTGCCACACCAGCTATTGAAAAATCAATGAAGCAGTTGAGTGGAACAAAAGAGAAGCCTGGTAGAAGGGACTGAATCCAGAACACAATGCAGTATGTTATTTTCATGGATATCCTATACCCATTATACAACCTTATATTCTGTTCCCTTTGGGAATCAGATAATATCCTAGCAGATTCAATGATATTTCAATCATATAAGCCCGAGAGATAGTAAATTAATTGAAACTTGTATTCATCTATTCCCTAGATTTATTTTCTTTATGGAAACATTGTTTGGTTTTATTGCAGCTCCTACCTTCGTTGCTTATATTTCAGTGATGGTAAAAGACAAGTGAGAAATTGCTAGTGATTTCCTGTATTCTATTACTCAGATTGTTGCCTGTAATAGAAACCATTCATTTTGAATTTGTTAAATTTAGTTCTTTTTTTTTTTTTTAACTGTCAATGCTAGGGGGGTGGCAGAAGCTAGATGTCACAAACCTAAGGAATATAATACTATTTCATTCTGTTCTTTAACAGAATAGGTAAGGATATATAAGGAAAAATAATAAAAGGTTGAGATGAACAATAGAGTCACCTAGCTATGTATTGTGTTCAGTAATAAGGCATTGTTTGAATGTCTTATGTAATCCAAAAATTATTTTAGTCTGCAATCCAAGCTCTGATGCTTCTACTCCTTTACTGTGAGCAGACTGTGCTTATGCTCTGCTTTTGCTCTAACATAATCAATAAATACAGCTGGTTTCTTGTTGGGTTTTTTTTTTGGTTGGTTGGGTTTTTTACTACCAGCTGTACCTCTGGAACTTTAATTTTCAATATATATATTGAAGGTTTGAATGGAATTTTCTTATCTAAAAAAAAAAAAATTATTACTAAGAAAGAAGTCTCTTGCAATGTAGAGTCTTAACCTTGTAATGAACCCTGTATGAACAGATGTTTATGCCCATACAGAGTTGCACCACAAGATAGGTGCCAAGGTTAGATGTAGCGTGGCTACTGATAAATGAAAAAAAGAATTAATGCAGACTTTTATGTTATGAATTAACTTTTAGTGTTGCATATTGTGAAGGAACCTGTCTGTAGGCTGCATAATGAGAAGCAGAGAAGCCAACAACAAAAGATCTAGTTCAGCATTTCGTGTCTTTGCTTTTTCTCTTCATATCCCCTTTTTGAAAACCTTTTCGGAGGAAGCAAGTCACGTCGTAATCAATGAAACCTTTATATTGCCTTTTGTGGGAAGAACTTTGGCCTACTTCTGAGCACCCTTCTTTTTAACTACATGAATTATGTGAAAATTGATACACTTTAAAATCCCTTAATCACAAATTATATTTAATTAAAATATGGCAACTACTCCTCAGATCAGCAGGTTTATTAAAATTCCAATTACTGTGAGGTTTGCTTGTTTGGGTTTTTTTACAGGCAGTGTACTTCAGTGTTTTCTTCCCTTATGGAAGAAGAACACTTGCCAAACTGTGTGCTAATGCAATTAAAGACACAAAACAAAGCTGAAAGAACTTACTTCAATTATTTTTTTTTTTTTTCTGCTGAAAGATGAGTACTTGTTTCCGTCTTAGTTGTGTCTTCTCATGATCCACGTGTAGCCAATATGAAAGGATCATGGTCGATAACCTTATGCTAGTGTACCGTAGACATGATGCCACTTTTACAGCTTAGCAAAATTAAATTTCATGAAAATCAATAAAGTAACAGTGCAATAAAATTGACATAAGTTATGAGACACAACATGTTCTCTGAAAAATCCTTTTCTAAAAAAGATAAAACAGAAGCATAACATTTGGGCTATTGACTAACATTTGCAAAGACTTAGATTTATTTGCCAGTCCTTACCTGAAACTTTCAAGCAAGTCTGAAATGTCAAAACAATTATATCTTCTGTTTAAGTAAAGTGATTTTTCACTATGTCATTAAGGTAGTGAAGTATTACAAAGTTAATTATTGACCTCCCCCCCCTCAAAAAAACCCCAAAACAAAAATCAAAAAAACAAACAATAACAACTCCCCCCCTCCTCCCCCCAAATCCTTGAAGAAATATTGGTAAGCAGAGTAGTGCAGACTTATTTTTGAATGAGTCTTTGGTTTTTTGAGTATTAAATAGGCATATTTATGCATTACTTGAGAACTTAAGAATTTTAACCCAAAAAAGCTGCTATGTGGGAGAATTACATTCCTTAACTGGGACGGGGGGGGGGGAACAAAAAAACCCACAAACAAATGCATAAAAACAATGAACTGTGTTCTGGCACTTCTTCCACTTTCCTAAAGTGTGAAAGTTAAGATACAGATGGTATTTCAGAACTAGATTTTCCCATAACATCTACTTTTTGTGTCCCTTCCTGTAATTCCCTGTTTTCTTCTGCAAAATAATGTTTGTTGCACTTTCTTGGTTATTATTACTGACCCACTTAAGGTTTGAGAAATCAAATTCTATTAGTAGAGTCTTCTTTAAAAAACTTTTTCTGAACTAAATATTTCTGGAAATCTTTGGAATTTTTGAATGTCAGTTGAGTATAGGTACCATATGTCTGATTCAGCTATATAGATTCTGTGTCATGATGGCGTGAATGTGGTCATTGTGGGATCGTGTTATCTTTAGCATAAGTAGACAAATGACTTCTGATGGGGAAAGTAAGAAGCTGCAGGCTGATAATTTGTAAGTATGTAACTTGAAATCTAACAAGAGCTCTAAGTAAATACACTTTCAGGTTCTGTAAATTCTGAAGCAGGTGTTTCATTGAAACCAAAACACAGCGCTTTCTAGCTATTAAGAAGAAAATTAACCCTATCCTAGCAAAAACTAGGACATCCCCTTAGGAAGAAACATGCCCAGAAGTAAATTTGCCTGTAAAGTTTGACAGCAGGAAAAGGTTAGGCAGTTGACCTGTTGTGTTATATACACTTTCCTAGTGAAAATGGAACCAGACAGGAAAAGTGTTTTTAGAATAAGCACTGGCTTAAGTTCAAGTGGATGCCAAAGCCTGCTGCAGAATTGAGACCTAGGAAATGAGGAGTGGGAAAGACAGCTGTTAAGAAACACCAGGCACAGCTTTGGAGAAGTCTGTCCTGGACTCTGTAATTGATAAGAAGATGACAAGGAATATGAGGACTTGGGATGTTTTGGGGAGTGGAGGGGATGCAGGTCTGTTCAAAATTTAAGAAATACTTAGCAGAAGGGGGCCAGAGAGGAACAAGTGAGGACTAGACAGGAGGGAGGTATGAAAATTGCTGGTAATATATAAACAGTTGCTAGTCATCTGTACGCTTGTCTGACCAAGACTTGTGCTAATACTGCAGTCTGTCCTATTTTATTAAATACTTTCTTAAATGGATCTCTGTGTAATATCACTCTCTAATCTGTCTGTGTGCTATAAGGATTGGCTGACAGCTACTGGAGGGAATGATATGAGTGGATTTGGGGCCAGCAACTGGAATCAGACTGGGATGAATGTGTCCCTGGGCATGTCCTGCTCAACTGGAGCAGGTCAGGGTCCCAGTGTCACCCACTGGTGTGTGACTATGGGGTGTGTGGCTTGGGTGGCAGCTGCTTGAGGGACTGAGGTGTTCCTGGTTTTCTCCTGTCCTGGTGTGTGTGGGGGGGTTTGTGTGTGTATAATTTGATAGCAAATGCCAGGTTGGACTAGCTGGTGAGCAGAAGGCTGTAGGTTGGGGTAGATGTATCAAGTGGACAGAGGATCTGCATTGTAACTTGAGTGACCTGTGACTGTGGGATGCTTGTGTCTGCTAGCAAACATCAAGCTCATCTAGCTGGTGAGTGGAGACCCATGAAGGTCAGCATGCAGGTATGGGTGTTGGATGGGAAGAGTGCTCCTGTTGATACTCAGGGAATCTGAAAACGTGTTTTTGGATCTAGGGAGTGTGAGTGCTTTCAATAGTTGAACTTCAGCCCTGACCAGCTGGAAAGGAGGAAGGAGATTTGGCTATCTATGGTATGTTTATGTGAGTCCTAGTAGTGTTATATGTGAATGCTGATAAAGGGGAGTGCCCTGTCTGAAGCAATTTGTAGCTGGTTGTATTGCTTGCTGTCCTGTGTGTGTATACCTAGTCACACACTGAGCATCACTGATGGCTGAATTTGCAAAGAGAAAAGCAACAGCTGCATCCATTGACCTGGGATGGGAAAAAAGATCCCTCGGTCTACCGGTGTGCTGGTCTGGGCTGCAGTGGCTGGAAAGGTGCAATCCCAAAGGCAGTAGCATTAAACAACCCATAAAGGACACCTAAGCAATCCCTCCACTCCCAGTTAAAAAACAACAACAAAAAAAAGATTGCTGTAAATGACAATCTTAACATTTTCAGTATTTTAATACTGCTAATAAAAATCTTTTTAAATCTTCTTTAAAGAAGAACTTACTAATACTTATATTCAGGTTTATTTCTCAAGTTTCTGTAAAAAGTCGTGTAGAGACAATTTAGATATAGATAAATGAATCAAGATAATCCTTTGTTCAAAATTCAAGGGAGTCTTTGCTGTGGTTGAGGACTACTCAGGGAAAAGGGAATAAATTTAAAAATTGTATGTGAAAGAAGAGTAAAATATTGATGAAAACAGAATACTGAATTGCCCACTTACATCGTCAAAGGTGCTGGGTTAAAAGAATCTGCTTCTGAGTGTTCTAAAGAAAAGCAGAGGGAGAGAGCAAGGAAAATTCCTTGGATATGGAATTCAACAAAAGTTGAATTCATAGTTTGATTTTCTTTTTTTTTAATCAGCCATTAGAATTAAGGTTTGAAGTCTCAGATGTATGGGCAAAAAAAAATGCTTCTCAGTTCAAGCAGTAGTTGCAATTAGAAAACTTATGGTGGTAGTGATCTGTGAAACTCAAAGGGCACAGTTGCCATGATACATGCTGTAAGGGTCAAGACAAGTCAACGAGGCAGAAATGAGATCTCTTTACAGCAGATAAACATTTTCATATGAAAAACGACCTTGAAAAATGGCCCTTTGACAGCTGGATGCATATGGTTGTTTCCAAGCAGGTTGTCTTGAAAGTAAAAGAGTATAGTCTTGCAAAAGTTGTGGGTTTTAAGCACGATTTTCACATATTTTTAAGAAAAACTGGATAAAAGCTGTGGAGTAGGAATACTTTAGATGGTGCAAAGAACAGTGTAGAAAGGATTCCACATCAGATATTGCAAAAGCAACAGCCAAAGAAACCACAGGCAGGATATAACACTAACATCAGAAGTACTCTGATCAAGGTCAGAACAATTACATTGAAAATAATTATTTAGGATTTAAAAGTTGGAGTACTCATTAAAAAAAAAGAAGTCAAAGTGTCTTTAGTGTTACGAGAGTATGGTTACATGCTTTCCCAATGCTATTCTTGATGCAGGAAATTAATAATTATTTTAGTCTTCTCTTTTAGCTTTACATTATCCAGTCTTTCCTGACCATGTACAGCTTAATTTGCTTAATGTTTTCTGTTGCGTTAAGCATGGTATTTTCTTTCTGAAACCATTGTGTTTAAAGGCTGAATGACTTCACTCGAAACAAAATCTTTCATCTTTCACACCCATACAAGCAAGGGTGTTGTGTGTCCTGTTTCCTGTATCTTCTTTTGTTCACAAGTAAAGACAGAATTCCTCTTTTTGTGTTTCTTCTTCCACGTCTGGACCCTTAGCTCTCCTTCTAGGATGGATTTTCCTTAACAGTCCAACTTTTCTTGCCTTCCTCTTGTCTTAAAGCAAAATCTCTTTGTCTTTTTTGGCTTTGTAGCATACACTTAGGATGTCCCACCCAGGCTGCTGATCCATCAAAGTGAAAATGTAGCAATTGGAAATAGTTATGCACTCAGGCCTAGGCATAATGGAAAGTTACTGAGTCAAAGCAAGGAGAAGCTCTGACAAGTTAGAGACAGCCTCTGTTTTGCAGCCATTACAACAGAAGTGGAAACTATATCCTTGGTTCTGGAGATGAAAGAGGTGACATCATTGCTAGGATATCCAAGATGTCAAACATTAATAAATAAAAAGCCCTGTAGTAATTTTCCAACACTATGTTAAAGAAAGGAAATGTGAAAAATTCTGATGGCTGCTTGAAGAAAGCTAAAGATACTCAGGTTTTATAGTATTTTCTCAGCACTAGTTTCATGGTCTTTAGTATACATTGAATGCAATCCTTTTAAAATCTAATGAAAACGTAATTTATTATTTCCATATCAGTAGTTTCCAGCATTCTTCAGTTCTGCTGCAGCATTCTATATTCCTTGTGAGCATCTAATATTTCTTCCAACACCTCAGGAGCGAGGTGTCTGTATTAAGTAAAGTGCAACAGCAGTTATGAGCAGGGGCTGCTGCAGTTTGAGTTCCCTTGCACAGATGACAACCACTGAACAACAGGAAACACAGCACTAGTGACAGAAAAAATAGAAGCTGTTACCAGAACATACTTGGTGGATACAAGACTAGAGTTTGAAACCAATATTTGAAACAGAAGAATGGATCCTCTGACATATGAATTGTTTTTTTAAGTGTCAGAGCTGTTTCTTTTCAAATTGACTAGTGCATATATATGCCTACATAAAGGTGTTTGGATGCCAAAGAGGAGTGTATGTTGCTGCTATTCCCATGGTTAATTTACAGGTATTTTTTAAGGGAGAAGGGGAAGAAATGGAAGAAGGTAAACATAATTAAAAGCTGCGGGAAGCCTTGAGGCATTCATGTGAATGTGCTCAAGTGTTTTATTGTGAGATCTTAAATACCTTCTTAATACATAATTCTATCTGAGGTCGTTCTGGTGATAAATTTTACTGGTGCTTTGCTTTTGGCCTGTATTTAGTCTTGATGCCCAGAACAGAAAATGTCACTGCTAGTTAAAGTCTTGTATTCACCTTGTGCTCATTTATCTGCATAAATGCAATCTCAAATGAAATAATCATTCTGGTTCTCTTTAACCTAGTTATTTCTAAAAATTAAATTTCCAGGTCAGCAAATGGATTACAAAAATGAATATGCTGTCCTTTTATCTGTTTCTATGCTGAACTATGCAACCACCATTTCTTTCTCTTAATTATTTTAACTTACTGCATTAGTCAGTTATCTTAATTTTGGATGGTTCTTCTTTATTCCTCAAAACCTTAACAGAATTGTCTTTGTGTGAGAGAGTCTCAAAATATTTGTCTGAAAATGCACATAATCATTGATAGCAAGTCTTTTATCTGCCACCCACTATCTGAGTCCCAGTATAGTATTTTGTTAGAACTTCAAAAGCTGCTGCAGAAGCTGTCAAAGAAGATGCATTATCTTGAACATAAGAACTAGCATTTTTTTCCTTTTTCTGCTTGTTACCAGACAGCAGCTCAATCTAGAGAAGCAAACTCCTGCTGAATTGCTATGGGTTGGAATTCAGGTGCCACTTTACAAGCTTTCTGGCTGCATTTGTGAATCAATATGTAAGACTTGTTTAAAAGCAAAGGACACAATCTCAGTGTTATATCAGCAAAAGGCTGACTTTAAGTCAACACAGATTGTTGTTCACCTAGAAGCATCTGCCTCAACCTCTTTGGACTTGATTCCATTTTGTAAAACAATTTTTCTCCCCTACTTTGTATCAGATTTTGTTTTCTCAAATTCAGCACAAATGAGACTGTGTTCACTATGACCCAGAGGTTTCTTCTTCAGTGACTGCTTTTCAGTGGACAAACCCACTCTTCTTTCTTTAGCTTTCTTTCTTTCTTTCCTTTATTTAGTTCTATATGTGCATAGTTAAATTCACCTGCTTTTTATAAACGTTCTATATTAAATGGATCCCTCTTAAAGTGCTTTTTTATTGTTTATGTATACTTTCCCTCTGATTTCTGTTGCTTAGTGATTCTCTTTTCTGTGAATTTTATACACAGGTGTTCTATAATACAATTATTTTATAATTATATAATAATCTTAATGAATGATGCAAATAATGAATAAAAGCTGTCACTTTGCTTTGATGGTTTTATTTTACTCTTTTTTTTGAGATCAGTCTATGAACTTTATATCAGCTAGTGTACTTTGATATTATATAGTGTTTTCATTAAAAATCAGATTATGTTAGGGCACTAAGTCAAATGCCAAGTCTATGTACAGGTTTCAATGAGAAAGCTGTATTTGGTTATCTAGGCATGAACTTGGGCTATGGCATATCAATTCAGACTAATTTAATGAAGACTTACAACATAGAATAGTTTTCTACTTGGTCAATTTTCAAATTGGCTCATATTATTTATACTTAAAATGAATTAAATCCAATTCTTTGATGGAAGCGAGTTTTCTTGTTAAGCTATCATCTCAACCATTCTGCTTCTGAAATATCCCAGAGTTATTAAATTTATCCAAAACATACATCAGCAATAAGGTGTCCTCAGTCAGCTGTCTTTTTAGGATACTTGAATGCTGATTATAATGCATTTCTTCTCAATAATGACAATTTCCAGTGCCTTATGCTTATTATTATAGCTCAGTGTGTGACATAGACTTGTAGAGTTTCAACCCAGAGCAACTTAAATTTATCTAACCTGTCCCTCTGCCTCTAAGCATGAATACCTTTCCTATGTCATTCTGATCAATATTTATCTAGCCTTTTATTAAAGACCTTTAAATAGACAGATTGCATGATCTCTCCAGACAGTCTATTCTAATGCTTCACTCTCTTTACCCAGAAATTTTTCTTAATTTTTATTTTGAATTTTTATGTTGTAATGTGAGTGCATTCCTTGCCATATCCATTACAGGTAAAGAAAACAGATTAGTTCTTCCTTTGCAGAAGCCATTAATTTATTTAAACCACGTTTGTATTGTCTCTTCTCTCTTTAAGCTAGACTAGATTCATTCAATATTTTCAGTTAGGTAAGCTTTTGTACTTTTGTAGACCTCTGATTATTCATTTACTTCTCTTCTTGACTTCTCCAGTTAGTGCATATTCTTACTGAGGTTCAGCACCTTGATCTGGATCAGAGACTCCAGCTGAGTATGGGGGTCGTCTTGGTCTTATGGCCCTTTTCCCATAACTTTCATCAGCAAGTATGATAACTCTAAGTATACTTGAGTGATCTCTCCAAGAAGAACTAATGGAGGAACTTACTCAGCTGGCTTATTCTTTCCTACTCTATTCCCGTTCTGTTAATTGGAATAATTTATCACAACTGGTCGTTCCATTGATGCATCAATGGTTAAATGTTTCTGTTTCCTCAAGGTCAGCCTCTGATGCTGGTGATTCAAGAGCCAACAAGAAGACTTGTTTGCACTGACTTTTAATTTTAGCCTTATAGAACAACTCCTTACTTTGTCCTTTCCTAAATAGTCCCTAAATACTTATACTCCATTTTTCTATATGCCCCTAAGAATCTGACTTTTTCAATTTCCTCTATGCTTTCTTCTTAGATTTGAGATCAATGCAGAACTCCTTATTAGCCTTATTGATCTTTTTATATGTTTCTCACCTTTCTTCCATAAGAGGATGATTTGCTTGAAATATCTACTTAGAAACAGGAATGTTTATGCTGTTGCTTCTCCTTTGTTTTCTGAGGGTTATTAACTGTTCTGTTTACTTACAGATTTCATTGAAATGACTTCTTGCCATGACATTTTGTGAAGCCATTTCATGCTTGTTGTTCAGAATTACATCTGAAAGCCATTTAGGTGCTCTCTGACTTCTAGATCAAGAAACATTCATACAGCACTCCAAGAATATGGTGGACAACTTACCTGCCAAGTTAATTATCTAAGCCAAAGCTAGTCACCTAGTCTTCTTCTCTGATTAATGAAGATTAATGGGCTTCTGCAGACCATGATGATAATTTTAAGATAAGGAATGAAGCATTCTCTGAAAGAAGCTTTTCCATTACATTCTCACAGATAGAGAGTTTAGATGACTGTATGAGATTTTGATGAATGACTTTTTATGTTGCTAAAGTTCAGTGCGCTGAATAATGTTCTCTACTTTTTTTTTTGTATAATCTTTTTTTGAGTAGATGTTTGGGTAATTTGAATTGTTCATTGTTACTAATGTTTAAATTCTGAATAATACTGCCATTGATTCTCTTCAGGCTTTATTTTCTTGATGGTCCTTGTTTACCCTGAGCTCTGAGCATGATGGTACCTGGTGTTGCAATGCAAGACAATGCCTGATTTGATCTTTTGAGAAGTTAATTGATTCACTGATAAATGGATTGGCAAACCACTAGCTCAGAATTTTCTTTTATTTCTCTAAACAGGAAAATATAAATTAAATCAACCAATAAACTATCAACAGAACTACTGAGGTTCATGCCAAAAAAATGAGGCATGGATGTTTCAGGAACAATTTTTTAACTCTACCTCCTAAGTGAACAAACTAGACACTTCATTTGTGTACTGAAATGCTACGGAAGCCTTGTTTCTTCTTTTACAAGAATTGTGGGTTTTCAGAACCATTTTTTCCCAGCCCCAAAATATCAAGGTAATTTGCTTAGTGGTTTTTATTTTGGCTGCTGGTAATAAAATAAAAATAATTTATAATCTAAACAAGTTGGGAATGGTAGTTTCTACCCTTGACTGCTTCACAGTCCAAGCTGTTTGTCAAATATGCTGTCAAAATAACTTATTTGGGTAATAATTTGAAGAATCAATAATCTTCTCTCTTTTTTTATGAAACCTGGCAACTTTTCTATTGATTACTTTTCTTCTTCCAGCACTGCACCCGCTGCCTTTACAGGTTTCTGATTAATTTTCTAGCATCTCAACTCATTTGTATATTTCAATATAACAGAGTTTCTGAGAATATGCTGGCTGTTTCTTTCCTGCTTGGATGCTGTAACTGAAGTTGTCTATATGTATCATATTTTATGTATGTAACATTGTGCAGTTTAGGTAACCAAAAACTGGATAGATAAAGGTATAACTCTTTCCTACATACAACTGTAGGATAATGTGGTGAAATAAAATAGAGAAGAAAACAAGTAACCTTTATTATCATTGCTATATAAACATGTTTTTGATGATAGTTAGGAAACAAGCTAACTATGATGTCAAGGAGAATCTCTTCTAATTATTCATTGTGCATACATATGGTAATTACCAGTGAATATTGAGGAATATTGTAATTACTGTTACAGGTGAAAATAAAGTGAATGTTTGCAATGGCCATCACTGGAATAACCTAACTGCATTTTTTTTTTTGGGTCTCTTCTCAAAGGGAAGGTTTGAAGTAAAGACAAGTTTAAAACTCGCTGGGTGTTTCCAATTGGAGTGCAATTTTCTGTTATCAAGTGCATGTTAATTTATTGCTGGAAAAGGTTAATAAATGAAGGGTAGATATTATAAACTTTCACAGACATGAGACTTTGAAGATGTCTACAATAATTTGAGTGTTCTATATGGTTCTGAGTTACAGTTTATCTATGGTTAGGTGGACTTTAGCAATTAGTCATTAAATAGCAAAGATAATTGGTAATGCTTAGCTAGTAGTGTCTCAATTATTGTTCAAAAAGCCATTTTTGAACCATTCAGCCTTCTCTAGCTTT
The DNA here is from genome assembly GCA_907165065.1 of Caprimulgus europaeus. Next base: position 71,208,974 of record OU015525.1, read on the forward strand.
ATCTCTACCTACTGTCAGTTCCTGGAATGAACTACCTTAGACTAAGACAGCACTAGAGGAATGTTGAATCTATATTCATAATAGCTCCTCTTTTCTTCTGTCTCAAACGTCAAATCTTACTGTCAAACTGTTTCTTGTATGCTAAACTTTAGACTTCAACTTTTTGTGGTTACTTTTATTGCTTTATGACAAGTGATTTTGAGAGCCAGTTAGATTTTCCTGCTGTCTACATATGTAGGATATGGCATGAACCAAGCTCTAGATGGCTGAGCTGTCAGTGATGTCCAGGAGTTGGAGGAAGCTGATCTTAAATATTTATACAAGTGATATTACTTTAAATGCTATTTCAACACCAACTCACTGCATGTTGGCAGATTTGGTTGGGTTAAGAGTTATTTTTCTTCCTAGTAGCTAGTATGGGCTGTGTTTTGGATTTGTACTGAAAACAATGTTGATAATACAGAGATGTTTTGGTTATTGCTGAGCAGTGCTTAAACAGAGTCAAGGCCTTTTCTGCCTCTCACCCCACCCCGCCATCGAGTAGGCTGGCGGTGGGCAAGAAGTTGTGAGGGGACACAGCTGGGACAGCTGACCCCAACTGATCAAAGGAATATTCCATACCATATGATACCATACTCAGTGTATAAAGCTGGGGAAGAAGGAGGAAGGCGAGATGGGGACATTGAGAGTGATGAAACTTGTCTTCCCAAGTAACTGTTATGAGTGATGGAGCCCTGCTTTCCTGGAGATGGCTCTGCCTGCCGATGGGAAGCCATGAATGAATGCCTCGTTTTACTTTGCTTACGTGCATAGCTTTCCTTTACCTATTAAACTGCCTTTATCTCAGCAGATGAGTTTTCTCACTTTTACTCTTCTGATTATCTCCCCCACCCCACCAAGGGGGAGTGAGTGAGTGAGTGGCTGTGTTGTTTTTATTTGCTGGTTGGGTTAAACCACAACATAGGAGAGGGGTTTTCTGGGCAAGAGCTGTAAAGTGAATATTGACAGATGCAGCTTTAAAAACCCACAAAAAAGAGAAATTCTGGTTAAAGTAGATCATTTACAATCCTTGCTTATCTCTTCAGGGACAGATAGCTGTTTTAAAGATACTAAACTGATGTTGCTTACTTGGATGATGCAGCTGTATAATTTTTTTGTTACTTCAAGTAGTTCAGCAATACATCTGTGAAGCCAGTGTGCATCTGGTTCAGACTAGCTTTAAAATAACCAACCACACTTTAGATTTCTGGGATATCATAAATGTCAATATTTTATTGGTTTCAGGCATAGCAAAATTTCCAGAAGTATCAAGTCACAAGTAAATGATTTTTCAAAAACGTATATAAAATTTTCAAGGTTAATTTTCAATCATTAATCTAAAGATACCTACTTGAAGGTTTTGAAGACAATAAGCAAGCCATACTGAGCATAATTCCCTTTTCTGTGTAGATAAGGACAGCAATTTAAAGTCAAGGGTTATGCTGATGAAATCCAATACTCCAATTGTTGGGAGTTAGGTGGCAGTATTAGCTTACAGTACACTTCTGACGTTTTGTTCTTTTGTTCAGGTTTTTGTACTACTCTTGTCACTTTTTTTTCCCCAGTATCTCTAAGTGTTGTGTTAAGCAACATGACTAATCTGTCATGCAGTTCTTCCATTCCTTCCCCACAGGAGAAATGCATGCAGTGGTGTGACTTGTTTTGGTCTTTTTTTCCTTCCTGTCTTCCTACCTCTTTTTGATTTGCAGCCTTAATTTTACCCTTCTGTAGGAACTTCTGGAAGTTGTCTGAGTCATGTTGTTACTCTGCAGAGACTTTGAGCCATATTTGGAGATAAGTAATGCATCCTGGGAGACCAGAGTGATTCTAAATTGGTGCAACTTACAGCTTCCTCTGCCATCCCAATACATCAGCTAGGCTTAGTAAAATATCTGCAGATTTTTTTTAAACACAGCATTTATACTGAAGTTTGTTTGTCAATGTAAAAGTTACACTCCCCAGCACATCCTCTCTTATTTGGTAGAATTGCAGTCCTGAAGGTCCCCAAAAGAGAAGAAATTAACTTCTAGTTCTTCCTCACACCAAACCTTCTCTTTTAGCACTCTCACTATGAGAATAGGTAAAAGGTGACTGATTTATCTCTGAGCCTTTAAGTAGGTTTATTTTGTAACACTTCACTTGCCACTTCAAATTTGACCCTAAATTTAAATGAGTGTGGAAATGGATTCTCTTAATCATTTTAGAGTTCATGACATTTCAAAAATAAACACACTTTAAGTCTCAAATCACTTGTTAGAAAGGATTCGATGAAGAAAAGTGATTCTTAGTTAAATTGGCTTAGGCTAAACATTTACAGATGTTAAAGTATGCACTGTTGGTTTTCCTTTGCAGGTGCATACATAAAGGTGGCTGAATAAACCATCACTCTGTCTTGGCATAGGTAAAAGTATGGCTTCTTGGATTATGTTATTCTGAGAAAATTCCCAGAGATGCTTTAGGTCTGTGCTTATGCCCTGTAGAGGGATGGACAGCCCATTTGTTACAAGGCTGCCCCTAATGCAAAACAAAATTAAAGGAAAGTGAGGGGAAGAGAATAGCAGATATGCCTTCTGCCTTGCTGACTAGGATATTAAGGGAAAGACAGAGCCAGTTCTACATAGATCTGGGTGCTTGTCAGAGTAGCTAGTCAGGTTGGAGGGCACCAACATGGCTTCAAGCTTCCTTTTGAAAAAGCTCTTATTTCCTTCTACCAAACAGTAGCTGTTCCGTCAGTGATGAAACTCTCATTTTGAGGAATGTGACCACTCATGCATGCAGATACATACAGATGCTAGTCTCACCAAGTTCCAGGGACTCTGTCAGCTGGTGGCCAACATCACGTATTTGTAGTTTCCACCTGAAATTTCTTCCAAAACAAACAAGCACAAAGTTATGGAGGACTGTATTCTTTTCAGATTGACCATTAGTCTTTTCCTTTCTGTCTGCATATGTATAGTGTTCATACTTGATTTGGAGGAGGGAGGGAATTGTCTTATCTTGGAAAATTCACATGAATTCTTAACATATAGGCTGACAGGAGCATCAGCAGTATCTTCATTGCCACATATTTATTTAACTTAAATGGCTGCCTTGTCAATGTGGAAGTGTTGGATTTAAATGCTAGCGTCAACATGTTAATTTTAGATCCATCTCTTAAATCTCAGGAGAAGCAGCACACTAAAACTAAAAAAGGCAGCCTTACTGTGGAGTGTGCTGAGTTACAAGTTGCAATCTCAACATTCTTCTGGCATGCTGTTGTTTACTTTTATTAGAGATTTCTTCTGCTAATAAATTAGCACTTACTAAATGACTCAGTACCTCCAGGTGCTGCTGGTAAACTATGAAGCCTTTTACTTGTGTGTCACTGGTTAAATCTAGACTAATTTTTTATTTTAATTTGATCTGCTGTGTGGGAGTTTTAGCAGCCTTTTTGAGGTGGATTTGCTGGGGACTTGATTGTAATCTTAAAATCATATATATTACCCCCAGGCTTTGCACTAACTAATAAACTGTGGAAGCAAAAAAATCCTATGGAGTACAGGGACTACACTGCCCTTTCACCTAGAGAAAGTCTGTTATATCCCAAAAGTTGTTGACTCCACGGTTGAAATTTGTTGGTTTTTTGTTTAGTTTGTTTGTTTGTTTGGTTTTAAATAAAAAAACCCCAACAAACAAAAAACTCACAAAGCAAAGCAAACTCCACCATCTTGCATGTAGAGCTGACTTCTGGTGTTAAGTTATTTGGCATATAAAATGACAATTAAATATCCATACACGTTTGGTTTATAGCTCCCAAGCACTTGATAAGAGGGGTTTTTTTTTTTCCCCACTTAGTTCCACTACGTAGCAGTAAAGCTTCTTTTTACATTCCCTCCCCTGCCGCTTGGCAATCTTTCTACTGTCTTACTTCTTTAGATAACTGCAGATATAACTTAAATCCTTCATTTAGTTCCTAGATAGAGGCTTACCTGGAGATTACAGTGAAGAGAAGAGCAGTAAGCTTTCAAAATCTACCCAGAGTTATAGGGCCTAGATCTTCTAGGAGTCTTGCAATGCAGAAAGACTTGTGGCAAATGACTTTCTTGAAGTTTGGGGTCTTTGGGTATGTGTTGTTGGTTTTTTGTTTGTTTTTGTTTTTTCCCTCTGCTTTGGTATATATTTCATTGTTGAAATACTACACATAAAATAGGCTGTAGGAAGGGAGGCTCTAAGGTTACTGTTAATTGCTGTTGGACATTAGTCTGACAAGAAACATTGTTAGTAAGGCTCAAGAAAACCTGAGTACTGTTTATATATGGAATTGTTACCATTAATAAAAATAACATTGAGAATAGCTTACTAAAGAAATGGTGTTTATATATTCAAATCAAAGAAATATGAATGGGATTTTATGGATTGTTCCTCCTATTGTGTATTCATATGTCAAATTTTTAAGTCATGACTGTAGTGTAAAACAAATATGTTAGAAAGTTACCTCAGAGTACCTTTTCAGAACAATTCAATATTCCTTAACTTGGGAGTTTCTAACTGACATGATGTTGATGCACTCTTCAGACTAGCTAGAGGTAGATTCTGCTAACAGTTACATGCCTGCAATATTCAAGTATATAGACAAGGGATGATCTTACAGCCTCAGTTTGGCTTTCACTACTTTTAAGTTTGGAGTCTATTCAGAATTTTTTTCTGACTTTAAACAAGGAAGCATGGAACTTCAGAAATAACCTTTTTGCTTCTTAAATAAATAAATGTCTTCTACAGCTGTAAAATAACTTGCTGAAGCCAGAAATTTTATGTTTATATTAAAATAAGGCTAAGTAAGCATATCAGGCACTGAACCTAAAGACATCTTTTTCACAGAATTGTTTTTTTTCTAGAACTAGAGCATGTTGGTGGTGAGGGAAAGGAAGAATGAAATAGAGCAGAAGCAATGATAATTATAGATAGAAAAGCTGAAATGCTGCTCTTATTTATTTAAAGTTTGTGTGTTTGTGGGGGTTTTTGGTTTGTTTTTAAAATCATATCATTCATAACCACACTTAGCAGGTTTTTTTTTGTTTTGTGGATTTGAGTTTTGTTTTAGGTTTTGTTTTTGTTGTTTTCCAGAAAAATGAACAAGCTTTTTAGTATTTTAGTACTGTATTCAGAGCCTGGGACAAGTATTTGGCATTGGTGAGAACAAGACTTAAACCTTCATCTTGACTTGAGAACAGTATATAAAGCACCCTTGGGCTGAAAGCCTTTATCCTTGCTTTTTAGAATTTTGGAGGCATTGGCAATAAACAATTCTTTCATTTAGAGGGGCTTCAAAGAAAGGAAGGAAACATGCAAGATAGATTTCCAGAGAGTCCTTCAAAGAGCATCTGTTCTGTCGAGGGCCAAGTTTTGCTGTCTTTTTAGTACCAGGTTGCAAGCATAGGTTTGTTTTGTTTTGTTTTCATGTTTGGAGGGGGTGTGAAACTATGTTTATTTATCTATTTACCTTAATAAAATTACATCATCCAAGTAGGATGTAATTTTACATAGAGCTCTATTATCAGGCATAAAAATGTCTTGATGTGAGAATCTCCTTTTTGGTGGGACATGACAACACTGATGAATTTGCAAAATGTACAATTGAGAAGAAAGCAATGTATGTCTAGATACAATCCGAGACATTCTGCTCTTCAGTCCACAGAAATGTTGGTGGGGGTGTATGTAGTTATTTGGATTATAAAAACTTAATTCATTATATCATAGTGACTTCAGTTGTTTTCTGCCCCTAGGAAATAGTGCATTACGTATCTTCATATTAGCTAATCAACATTGTTTGTTTATTTCTTGAAAGACAAGATGTATACACAGGTTGACAGAGCTGCGGATAATTTCTTATCTGTGCAATGTCAACTCAAAAATTGCTAAAATCAAGCATTCTCTTTGCAGAAATGAGCAACATCATTAGCATTAATGAAAGCAGGCATAAACCAACCCTTTTATGCTTACTGATTAAAGGCAGATGACCTTGAACCAGCTAGTCGTAATCTCAAATTACTAATCTACATATTATACTGTTATTTTCAGTTATACAAAAAATCAAGTGGGACAAAGGGAGGGAAAAACCACTTTAGAAGTAGATTATCCGTTTCAGATTTCTTGTGAAATTTCAGGAGTACAGAAAAAAGTATTGATGCTACCTAAACCTAATAGAAGCCCTTGCATGGCCTTCATTTGGCAGTGAATCAGTGCTACTATTATTATGACTGTGTGATGACTTTGAAACAAAATTATAAAAAACATCAACCATCTGCTTTTCAGGAGCATGCAAAGGGCTAGTCTGGATCTGATGGATATGCTGAGAAAGTATGGCATAATTCACTGTGGTGAGGAAAAAAAAATAAAAAAAAAAATTGGAAGGATGATGGTGTCCATAGCTTTTATAGGCAGAAGAAAACAGTGTGTGAGAGGGAAAAAAGTGGCATTCCATCAAAACTGAGATATTGGCTGGCATACAGAATGGTGAGGAAAATATTTTTACCTTCAAATACTGGCTGTTTTTGACTGCTGCAGTACTTTTGGCCTTAATCTATTTAGAAGAAAGCAAAGCTTATGTTAAGCAACTGTAATTCAGATGCTTCTGTCAGGAAGTATAAAGGGTAGGGACATTTAGAAAACCCTTCATTTATGCTATATTGATGCCATAAAATTATTGTAGTTGATTGCATGGGTAGAAGAAAAATAAACATGATTAAAATAGTGAGTCACAGTCAGAAATTTCAACTGTTGAATCTGTTAGGTAGCAAGTTCCAATAACGATTTCTGTAGCAATCTAGGTGTTTGCAATTTGTTTAGCTATGACAATTGTTACTGATCAGTATCTTACTAAGGATAATTATATTATAAATTATGGTCTCTTTCTGTGATGAATGAATTTTTCTTTGTGCTGCTCAAGAACTAGATGTTTACTTGTCAACAAGGTATTTTTAATACAAGTAAAGAAATAAAAAATATAATAGTGATTTAAATGTATGGTATGTAATGCATAATTTTACCTTTGAAAAAAAAAAAAAAATTGTAGGGTACTTGTGAAACAGCAAGTGAATAATTCCAGTTGTTTGAATTCCCCTCCAAATCTTCATTGAAAAGATCTTGTACAGCCTCTTCTGTCCCTATTCAATTTTTTGGCCAGCCCAAGGTTTACAGATTGTCCATCTTTAAGCACCTGAGCTTGCTACTAATGCCTGCTACTACTTCACTGATTTAGCAAGAATGGGCAAATTCCTGGACTTATGTCATAGGTGCAATATCCAGTCCTTTTCCCTTGATGTCCTTAAAAAGTGAACCATCTCCCACAGATGTAAGAAGCTTAAAATGCAGTTAGTTTACATAGTCATTATTTTCTGAAGTAACTAAGGTATATTTAGAATAGATGCCTAGCTCATTTGAGGACAAAACCAAAAAACTTTTCAAGGACTGCTGTATAAAGGATTCATTTATCACAACTCTTAATGATGATTTCCAAGTGAGTAACTACAGCAGCAATTATCTAGTAGCTGTGGAAAAACACTTGCCATGCTGACCCATGCCACATATAAAAGGGCCGATAGAGTTAAACTCCACTAAATCAGAAGCAGCAGAGGTGAAAATGGTTTTGAATGCAGCAATGCTACAGGTGGGAGGTTGTGAACAGGGTATGAATCCCTGAAGTGTTAGAGCTGAATCAAGGTTCACTAAACATGAACCTTCCTACTTACTGCTTCAGCTATGTGCTTTCTGCTTTCTTCAGAGAGTGTCAGAGATCAAACACTTGACATCACGTTGGGTAGAAAAACTGATCAGCTCCTTCATCTATGACTCAATTTGTGCAATCGAATGCATAGCAGGGGGGAGGTTTGCAGAAACACTCTTAACAATTCTCAGTTTATTTTACTAGCCTGGAGATTGTACCTTATTAAAAAACTCAAGAGCTTGATGTTTGGGGTTTTGTTTCTTTTTAATAAATTGAAACTATGATTCTCTTATTTCTGGAAGGTAGTAGATGAGTAGAATGCTAGAAACTCTACAGAAAAAACCCCACACATAAATGTGAGTACTCCTAACTTGTTAAGCTTAATGTCATCATAATATGATCTTGCACATCTCCGAAGTGTACAGTTAGGAAGGACGTGTTTTGTACTTTTCTTATTTAGGAACTGTTGGCCCTTTAAATAGGAAGGCACTACAAATAAGTGCTGCCTGATCTGATACCTACCTGGAATTTTGGCAGGGTGCAGGCAGGAAAGGAGAGAACTATCTGCAGTGTTAGGAGGAGGGGGAAACACGTAGGAGAAACGATCCTTTCTAATCTTTTACCAGCTTCCCCCACACATACCCCAGTACTGCTATGCTTATAAAAACAGCATGGTCTTTTTGCAGCGTTTTGTTTTCCTTATTTCTCTTATCCTTTGGAGGTGGTGACCCGGGCCATTTTCTTACTGTGGGATCTAGGAATCAAAGCTGCTGTATTATGTTTTCCTTAAGGTCCAGTTCTCCAGAGCAATCTTAATGGAATTTCTTTCATTTTTTTCCTTCCCCATCATTTCTTTTCTCCTCAGCGTGAGGAGAAATTTACAAGGGAATTCCTGCACCCTGGCGACAATCCTCCCTGACCTCAAACTTTAGGCTTGAGCCTAAAACATTTGTGGGCTTTAACAGGCCCTTAGGCTATTTAATGCTGCAGCTGTGACAATGACTTTGAGTGCAGCAGGGGAACAACAACAATTTGGATACTGTTTAGGCAGGCTGTGAAGGATGCCACTGGTGTGGTATTCCAGAATACCATTCATTGGTGTCTGAAGCTGCCTAAAGTTGGGGAATGTGTTATTTTATGATTGTGGGGGTTTTTTGATGGTGGTGCCAACCCCCCCACCTCCCATGACAGAGTAAATAAATCTTGGGTTTGTCAGCCTCCCACTGCAGGTGGGTAACTCTGGCAGTATGGGCTATTCTGGACATTGTTGGAGCACTGAAATATGAGGAAAGCTGGAGCCTTTCCTCACTGTGGAACTTCTTTCTTGGATTCGTCCTTCATTTTTCTTCCCAGTTTCTGGGTATAGGAGGAAGGCAGATAAGCCTCTGGAAAACTCAAATAACAATTTTTGCTGTGGTACAGTGTTTGCATACAGAAGTTTGCGTATTGTTTTCAGAAGTAAAGACCAAAGTTTTAATTTTCAGAGTTTCTTCTGCAAGTGTAGGTTTGTAGACAAGATAACCAACAGTGTTTGGAGTAGTTCAGTACCACAAGGACAGATGAGCCATCAGTTCAACCCTATCCTGTTGGAGATGCCTGAGAAATAATGAGAAAATGGAGCAATCCTTTCATTCTGCACCACTGTGCCAGGCAGGTTAGGAACAGCTCTGTGTCCACAACTCTGAAGCTTGTAGTCAAAAATAAACAGTCAATGTGGGACCTAGCCTTCCTTTTCCAGGAGAGACTTGTGGATCAATAAAAGAAGAGCTGCCTTTGGACTCAGTGCAGGTTAAAGGCAAGGTTGGAAAGGACTGAGATGAACAAAGTACTCTATCCAGACCCCCCCACCTTCCTGATTGGTTTGCCCTGTTATTTATTTTCCTTTTCTTCTGCCTGCATACCACTGGAGTTAAATGACAATTGCATTACTGCCAGCAAATGATTTACAGGAGGAGGATGGTAGCACCTCCTTGTGTGAAAGAAATCAGTATTTTTAACTGTTTTATATAGGCAATCTTTGGTGTCTCTAAGTTCTCATGAGAACCTAGTTGGTACCTTATTTGAACTTGACATGGATAACACACCAGTTACATGCTTACAGCTGTTTATCTACCACGCAGTAATGCATATTTAGATTGTGTGTTTTGGAGGGATACTGCTCTTTGATGGTGTTGTTCCCATAATATCTTTGCTAGTTCTGGCAACCTGGAGGCCTGCTTGTCTTTTAAGTGCATTTTAATACACCTGTGTTTAGTACTGTCTCTAGAAAACCAGGACACAAAGGGGATGCCTAGAAATTCACTCAGATGTGTAAATGTAGCAGTAAAATCAGAGGCCATCTTAAACTGGAAATGCTCTTTAAGCCTGTGAAACGCTTTTATGAACAAAGCAGACTCCAAATGGCACAGTGGAGGTGGGAAGTACCTGGCCTCATCTAAGGCATTTACCACATGCACGGACTCAAGGAGAGATGACTGTGATTGTGTTCAAAATTTTCTATATTTTTAGATATCTCTCTGGGATTTTTATTTAAGAGCTGAACTGCATGTCTAAGAAATTCCTCTGATAAATACATGTTCTCTTTTTTTTTGATTTCTGACCAATGATGTCAGAAGATCAAAGATAAATTTCAAGTTGTGAAGATAGAAAGGAGTGAGATTTTTGGAAGGAGAATAAACTCTTTTTACTGCAGGTCTAGTCATTATTGAGGGAAAGAATACTGTAGCCTCAGTGTGAAAACTTGAGTCAGAGGAGCTCTGTTTTTTTGTTTGTGTAGATCTTATCTCAGACTTTTTGAAGAACAGCAAAGCCATGTGAGGATGCTGAAGTTTTTTGTCACATGCCTGTACTTTCACATGTCCCTTGATAGGAAACTAAATTACAGTGATTAGAAGTTGAACGAAGAGTGTATTTCAGCTAGACATCTCAACACTTGAAATTGTTTTGAGTGTTTTGGGTGCAGCTGGGCTAAAAGTTTCATGGGTGGAGACCACAAATAAAGCTGGAGTGTCAAGTGAAACTGTGCTGGAGCCACCCTAGACTAATGGACGCTGGGGAACACAGTATGCAACATGGTCACAGCAGCCTGGTGAGCCCTGAAGAACTGGCGGTCTTATTAGGGTTTTATATATCATCAGCCGAGCCCCAGGGGAATCTGAATTATGTGAGATCCAGTGGTTGGACACAGTACAGTTTTGTTTTGTTTTGTTTTGGTTTTTTGTTTGTTTGTTTTTTTACAGTAAAACTTTGTTGGTTTAGAGACTGGGAGTAGGAAAGGTGTTACATACGGTATTGCACGTGAAAATTAAGAAGTTAGGCACATTTTTTTAATCTTCTGTTAATATTTTTTTTCAGCTAGAAAAAGTATGTGTATTAACTTTACTGGGTAGCCCTCTCCACATATTCAAACTCTATTCTACATCCCTTGGTTTTTCTTTATCCCTAGTTTGTATCTTGGGTGGGCAGCTATGCATGTACTTCAGGGTCAGCCATATCCATGTAGCTGTTTAAAGGGAGAGTTTGGAGACAGAAGGAATCTCTTTCATTAAGGAGACCAAATTATTTTTTCTGGACCTACTATGTGTATAGTTCAGCCACTTAAAATATAGGTACTGCAACAAACTGACCCCCACTTCTCATCAGCATAGCTTAACAACGCTTATACAGAGGTTTCATAAACTCTTATTCCTGTGCATATGGGATTTCTGGTACTTAGTTGATAGCCCCTTAAGCAGAACCTGTGGCACAGAATGATCTCTAAAACCTGGTTTCTCACAGCTCTAGATTGTGCTTGAAGTTGACTATTTTACTTAGGATATCCATGCCTATAATAAAGCATTAAGTTACATACAATTTGATCTAGATATTTAATGTAATATATGTATGATGGGGTGTTGATTGTTCACTTGAGTGAAACAATGGGAAAAGAATCATAAAATTATAGAATCATTAAGGTTGGAAAACACTTCAAAGATCATCAAGTCCAACCGTCAACCCAACACCACCATGCCCACTAAACCATGTCCTGAAAAGGAATCACACCACAGTTATACAAGCAGATGTCAGTATGAGCCTGTAGAGCCCTGCAGCTCATGTGGAACCGTACTGTGCTCTACTTGTTCACATTACTCTCTCTATCATCTTTCTTAGCATTGCTGGCTCCGTCGCTTCAGTTCATCTGACTTGTCCTGGATATAAGTGAATATAGGTCTGTTTTGTAACTAGTAATGCCTCTTGGAAAACACTCTGATCAAGCACAGTGAACTTCTGGGCATGTGATCCCTTCTCCAGGTGCCTCAGGTACACAGAGTCCAGTGAGAAAGCATACCAGGAGGACAATGGGAGGTTTTATTCCTTAACTTGCCTACAGGAGCTCTTTTTAGCAAGTTGCTCTGCGATACTACAAATCCGAGGTTGCTAGTTTGTTGAAGGCTGTACATTTTAAGTTATAATTCAGTGGCAATACTAGTTTAAGATGCTCTTGCCTAGCTTTGCTGACACAACTGGTTGTGTGACTGCATTATGAATGGTACTGGGAAATGAAAATTGCATTAGAAGAACAGAGAGATGAGGAGTTTGTGTGTGTGTTTTTATGTGCACAATCTGATTTTTTTTATTTGATAGAGGTCAAAAGAATAAAAGGTGGCAGAGGGTGCATGGAGCTGAAGAGGAACAAGGTTGACCTACTGTTGCTACTGAACGTGTACAGTGAGCCATGGTCTGAGTAAGGAGAAGAATGAGGAGTTTTGAAAATAGTCTTCAGAGACTGGAGTTCAGAACAAGTATAGAGTTGTTATGAATATCCTTCACAATAGTAGTTAGAGATGTATTTTTTCTTTTTTTTTAAGCTTTAATTCAATGCAGGCAGCTGTATGTGGTTAACCTAGCCAGTAGGGTTGTGTGTATGTTAAGTACAGGCAAAACAAAAGACAAGTTTGGCCTACAGGAAACTTGCTGTAACATCTCCTCACTAAGGCACTAGCGAAACCGCCTCTGGTTTATTTGGCATATTTGTTGCTGTTTCACCATAGGGATCCAAACTTGAGTCTTAGGTACGCTCATGTTTGGTGTGTGCAAACAGTGATGCTGGACATCGGGGGACTCCTGTAATTGCTTATGTCAGCACAGCTGTCCAGTCCCCAGCTGGCAAACACTAGCAGCCTGATCCAGTCCATCATGCTGTGTCGTCAAGATTCAAAATGCTTAAATATTTATTTGGAAAATGAGTGGTCATAGGAATGAGAGACCTGTTGGTTTGTAATGGACAGCTTTCACCGCACGGGATATGCAGATTTGGCAGTGTTCACATTCAGGTATGCTGACAAGGTGCCCTGGCACAGGCTGGCTTTTTTAAAGAAGGCTGCCCAGAGCCAGCAGCTCTGAATCTTTATCTCACTTAGGAACAAATGGAAATCATTCATGCATCTGAGCAGCAAAAGTCTCAAAATGGACTGGGCATAGTGGCTGACATTTGGATGGCTATTTGTAGTTTTCTTTGCTAGTTGATTTCCGAGGCAAAGTAGAAAATATTGTCAGGCATCTTCACACAGTGGGCATAAAACTATACTATGAAAAAAAAAAAAGGCAATCAGAGCACCTGATATAACAGTAGCTTCTTCCAGTAGGAAAAATTGCATGTTGTCAGCACTCCTGAACAATGCATGAACAAGACACTGATGTCTGGCAAACATGTGACTATTCACTGGTTCAGAAGTTCAGTAGTCAGATATATCCTGGCGATGCACCTTATAGCTTACTTTGTAGCCAGCATTTATTTTTGCATTTGGATTGAAAAATAACTGATGGAACTGAGGAGTGGATTCCAGCAATTGCCATTGCCTTCAAAATACATTGCCTGTGAAACAAATCTTGACAAACATTATCCTGCTTTGCTTGCATGCAGACAAAGAAATAACTATTTTGTTGGTCAGTGATAATGTTTTTTAAGAGCTTACCTTTCATAGTAACCAGAGTATTTAATATGTGTAATAACAAACTGTAAATCAAATTGAGGTGAAAGCTGGAAGGACCTGAGTAGAGGCAAGTATAAAAGGGATAAAGGCCTCATACTTTTGTGAAAATAACTTTTCTAAGTGAACAAAAGGATACTGTCTTTCAGAGCACTTGAGAATACTTTCCAGAAGTATCGCCTTTTGTGTCACCTGGAACTGAAGCAGGGAAATTGCTTGCATCAACTTTGTTGTAATATTCAGTGGTTTTTAGTACTTTGTGCTTTTCAGACATGTACCACAAACTTCTTGGGTAAGTCAATGTCCATTACAGTTTTCTCGTTTTTCTGCTAATGTGTCTCAGGAAAAGCTAAATACAACTAAATCTAAAATACAGATCTATTAAAAATAGGGAAATTATTTGTTTCAGTTTTGGACACTTTTTTGACTGTCTTTTACCTTTTTTTCTGTCCACTTACTCTTGCTTGTGTTGAGCATGGCATATGTGCTCAGTTAATGATCTTTTATCTTTCCCAGATGTTTTCATTTTCTTAACCAGTTCAAAAAAGGCAGTTGTGAATGCCACTGATGTGAATTTATAGGCGCATCATTACATGTTGGTCAAAACTGTATTTAGCAGGTCTTTTTTTATGGATAAAATACATTTGGAACACAGATATCCATCCTCAGATAAAATAACATCTAAGCCAAAAAAGTTGCCCTAAGTAGCTAGGCAGTTATCTAGCTTTGAATTGTGTCATAGACTTGCTTTGGACAATATGTGACCTAATTCAAGGTCAAGAGTATTTTCTAAATAGTTGGTATAGATGTTAAAGCATTTTGTAATTTATCAAATTATTCAATTAATGTAAAGTTTCCATTAGAAATTCCTTTGGCAGAGGTTCTTAAAGGAATTCCCATTAAGTTTAATTTATGCCAGAAACATTGTCAAAGACGGCTATTGAGCTATTCAAAGACTAGGGAGACTAAGAATGGTTAACATCCACTGAGGTGGGTCTTTTTAAACCTTAGTACTTTATATAAAGACTCTCACTGATTGCAATGGATTTGAATTAGGGCTCTTAAGAATTAGAGAAATGAAGGAAAATATTTGGCTGATGATTAAAAGATCAGTAAAGAAAAAAAGAATGAGTATGATACCTGGAAATACTTCTAACCTCATTTAGAGGTGCCTGTGTCCATGTTTTTACTAAAAACATTAGTCCTGAAGATAAACTTCTAATTTCCATCTTCCTGAAAGCTGACTCTTATAATATGTATTTTTGTCTGCATGAAGATGAAATTTGGCTATTTCATAATTGCAGTTTACTGACAGTAGCCTGGAAAAAAATTTCTGTTAAATTTGTTTGGTCTTAACTGTGTTTCTCCACTGTATTGTAGAGTATTGGGTGATGGTGGCTGCAGTGTGGGAGACCCTTCCTTGTCCCCTCTGTCCAAAGGGGCTCTGCACAGCACTTACTAGGAGCCACTCTGGTCATAGCCCACGCTGCTGTTGAAGGTGAGTGATTCTCCTCTGCAGCAAGGTACTTTGGGTCAGCTGAATGTTTCCAGGTGTGTCACTAGGCAAAAAGGGTAAGCAAAGCAGTGTAACAGGGATGGGTTTTTTCTGGCGGGAAAATGAATGGCAGTTGTTTGAAAGATGTTGAAAGTTGCAGCTTTTCTTCCAACAGAAGATCCTCCCTCACTTCTTTCTGGACATCACAGGCTTTCAAATCTGAATCTAAGTATCAAAACAAAACAAAACGAAGGGTGGTTATTGGTAGGTTTTCTCAGAAGTCTAATTAGTATAGCCAGACATTACTTATTACCTGTTCCCATTTTGTTAAAAGTTGTTAACATGTTCCTCTGAATGTCCCACATGCAGACCATTTAACATCTATAAATTAGTGAAACCTATCTATTATATAACAATTGTAAATCATCAACACTACCTCTGTCATCTGGGGCAACACAAAAAATATGTACTTGGTGTTTTATTCAGCAGGAGGTTATTATAATGGCACCTTAGTGCACAGTGATTGTAGTTCTCTCGCTCTACATAAAATTTGTATTAATTGCATTAATTTGTATATTTTTATTTTTAAAACATAACTTGATTCTCATTCCAGGCCCTAAATACTTGTTTATAATTTAAACTTCACATAAAATGTCATGATAGTCTATCTACTCATTTTACTTCAATTATATAGAAATATGCATAAGCAAATGAAATAAAATAGAACCATTTCCAGAGCAGTCATAATAAACCTTCTTATCTATCATTATGCTCTTCCCTAAATACCAGAAGGAAAGATAGCCTATGGATGTGCTAGGAAACTAGTAACTACTAATAATGTTAGGAGCAGATTGAGGAAGAGTGAAGTTGCGAGTCTGTTAACATCAATGTCAAAGCATCTGCCTACTTTTCTGGAATCAGCATTTTAGCCTTCAGTGAAAGATGTAATCAACACAGACTTTTATAAAACTGTTGGCATCATCTGTCAGTTAAGATCTTTAGATTTTATGAGGTGCTGATTTAAAGCATTATTTTTGTATAAATTCTCAAATTCTCTAGATAATTATTTTCAAGTCCTTCAGTTTTGTAATTAGTCTTACAAAAGTAGAGACACATTTATGATGGGGTAAATGGGGAGAGAAGGGTGACTTCAGTGGAGTTTTAATAATTTATTATGAAAATAATGGTCAATCTTCAGAGGCAATGGTAATGACATTGTAGCAGGTCAAATATACTGATGTGTATATATATGCATTATATGCATCATTTTTTATATATGCATGTAATATATATTGTATATTAGATATATATATAGAGAGAGAGATAATGATGCAGCCCCAGTTACTCACTTCAGTTATGAAATCTTAATGACTGCATCTCTTGGATTCAGCAAGATCTAAAGTGCTGTAAATATCCTTTAGATTTAATATCTGAAGAGATTGATTTAAACAGTTTGAAAGGCTGGAAATAACACCAAATATTGGTGCATGTAAGTAAATATACATTACCATAACCATATTGAATTACCCAATATATTGGTTTTTGTCTGTTTTTATGGCTGCAATGCTAGTGAAATAGTGCTCTTTGAGGGGGTTTTGTTGTTGGGTTTTTTTGTCAGAGTTCCCAAAGACTTCAACTTAATTGTTTTCCACAAGCTAATGGTAGTAGCAAAAGTGCAGGTCTGCTGCAGGTGTATACAGTGTAGGAACCCCTTCCTTTGCTGAGGATGGCAATGATTAATGAAAGCATTACATCTCCAGAGAGTAGCCCTTTAGCAAACTTCTCACTAAATCCATTAAAAGCTGGCATACAATATGCAGAAAAGATTTAAAGAATTATACTAGAAAGCCTTCTGGGATTTCAGTGTTTCCCAGAGGGCAATTTTTTGATGGCATTAATGGTCTCCTGTAGAGAAATCTGTGTCTAATCATTCTCTGTTCCTGTGTGACTCTATGCAGTATGACATCCTGCAGTATATATTACTACATATGTACTCTAGGGTATTCAATAGCTAGCAAATTAGTTGAGAGGGTTATTTACTTTTGCAGAAGGTATGACTATGTCTGCACCTAAGCTCCTGATGATAGAAATAACAGTTATTTTCCAATGTTTTAACCTTGAGATTATCCTGATACTTGGAAGGCTAAAGTTTACAGTCTTAAAATCACTGTAAATATGCTTTCTTTTACTGTGGTGAGTGTTTGAGACCTTTCATGCTTAGCTAGAAAATAATGAAAGGGAAATGAGTCTAAAGTAGTGATAACTCGAGCTGATCTAAAGCTGGAAAATGAAAGAGAGAAGTAAATCTTGGAGAACAATGCAGGTCATAATCAGACAGCAACCTTGCTGTGCTTCCCACTGCCTAGGAGGACTATATACGTGGCAACAGGGCAGGCATGAAAATTTGGAATCATTCTATCTTTCTTTCCTTTATACCAAAAAATAGGAAAAGTTCTTATCAGTAAAACATAAAAAAACACCCTCACCTCCACCAACTGTGCCCTCCCTCCATAGACAGTGCCCATTAGAGGAAACTAGCCTAGGAAGGTTATCCCTACAGCTGTCCTTATCAAGTTGGGGAATTGTTTCTTAAGCTGATATTCATGATGTGCATCTTTATGTATCACTACGGAGGGCTTTATGCCCATCTAGGTCTTGTAAATGCCCCTACAGTTCCCTACAGATACTTTCAGAAATTTTTAATTAATTTCACTGGCCCATTTTCTGTTTTGGAATAGAGATAGGAATAAGCAGCAGATGGTTTCAGTGACATTTTAGTTTTTTTCTTGTTTGGTAAAGGATGAATATCTCTGCATCCTCTGGTCAAGCTCCTTGAATTTATAGAAAGTATGCATTGCAGTAATGAATAGTTTAAAGTAAAACAAAATTGTGTTTGCTAGATTTTACATACAGTTTTTTTAGAGCAGAGATGAAATCAATATTGTGACCACTTACTACTGTAAAGTCCCTCTGATAATTTTCTAGTTTTATTACTATGTTAATATACTTCAGGCTGTGGTTCATCAATATTCTCAAACTTACCAGGAAGGTATTAATATATTATAGAGATTGGCTTATACTTTCTCTAACACTTTATAAGAAAATGAGTGGCATTCAGAAGGAGTAGGAGGGAATAAGGAAGGCATTTTATTTATTTCTCCTACTAACTTTTTTACCCTTTTTTTTAAAATTTATTAATATGAACAAAATGAATAAAGATATTTCTCAGGTAGCTTTACATATGTTTTAACTGCTGCACATCTAATATACTGAAGAGGTGAATTCATTCATAGCCTTCATTTCCATTGTCTGGCCTTCATGGCATGAGAGCAGATATTGCATGCTGTTTCTGGCCAAACTAATGTTAGAATTTAATAGCTGTAAACATAAATAGGCAAATGACAGAATCTTTTTTTTCCTCAACTGAGAAATCAGCTAGTTTGTGAAGAAATAATCCTACTCAGATCTGTTACCAAGTCTTTCTTTGGTGCAATCATAAAAACAGTCTACTCCATGATATTTTCAGTTATGCCTCATTAAACCTTTTTTTTTTTTTCTATTCATGCCAAGGTAATCTAATTATAACCGAGCTGCGTTTTCTGGAAATCATTTAGTATACCTATTCAAAGCATCTATAACATTGACTTCAAACCCTTTTTTATAGGGTAATTTTTGTGTTGCAGTAGTGGGATAGGTAATTAGAACCTGCTCTAGTAAGCATTGTGTCATACTATTTTCAGTGGTGTGAGAATGATACCTGAAGGTGTAATTGCCCTTATGTTTTTATGGATTCTTTTAAGATCAAAGCTATCAATTATGAGAGATAAAGACGTTTAGACAATAAGAGCAAATGTATACATCAAGCAAAGTCAGGCAAAGGTAAATCTGAAATTACTTCAACTTGCAAGAGAAAACTTTTAATGTTTATACTAATACACTACTTTAAAAAGATTTAAAACAAAACCCACCATAAAATTATGGAGAAGGATCATGTATTTCTCTGAGATGATTATGTAAAGCTAGATTGTGTCTCTGAATCACTATATCAGCTTGTATTACTGTTAGAATTGATTTCTGGTTATACAACTAGCCAAAAATTTACCTCTTGCCTCCGTAAATGTAGAGTGTAGCTAGGCAAGTATAATCTCATCCTTTGCAATTAAAGCTTTATGTAAATTAAGCTTTCTGTAGAATAAGAGGAATTAATTTGTCTGAAACTCAGGATTAAGATATTTGTAGTAAGAAATGAATAAAACAGATGAATACAATAAAAAAAAATTGTTTTTGTGATCACATAATCAGATTTTTTTTAAAAGACACACACAAAAAAAAGAAAAGAATACTTCTCTCCCTGTCTAGTTAAAAATCTTGTCAGTGTTGTTTGGGCATATTCTTTCCTTTCTTTCCTTCTTTACATAGTAAAACTGTTGAAATACAAATTATTATAATTTTGTACAAAAAAATGTTGAAATAGGAGTGTGGTTTTGGCTTATTTAATTTTAAATAATTTTTTGCACCTGATTGGTTTATATTTTCAATTAAAAAAACCCATTTTTTTTATAACCTGACTGATTTCTCAGAAGAATTTACTTTAATACTCATTGTCTTAATTCTAAAAAAAAAAATAATAATTTTTAGCATTTACTGTGTTTTATGCAAGACCTGCACATTAATCTGCAACATAAATATGCCCATGCCATCATAAAAGTGTTTGATTACAATTAATCCATGTTGCTCATATTAAGTTGATGTAATTATTTTTTGTAATAAATTCTTCTAGTAAATTTATGGGGGGAGAGACTATAAATTCAGCTGTTCTTGGTACCATAGCTATGAATCTCACCTGCAGTACCATATAGAGTAACTTTAGGAGATAACAGCTCTGTGATTAACGTTTACTGGTTCTCCACGTTGGGGAGCAGACAAATCTTACAATTCACACAGTCACTGTTTGAGGGTAAGGCAGAAAAACATATTTGTGCTTTTTACTGTCTATGGACAGGTGTGACAAGTGATCCTATGGTCATTCTAGCTAGTTCTCCACTGAGCCTCTTTTAGAAATAGCTGGCTGTATAAGTGCCTCTATAAATATTGCAGTGTTTGAAGAACCATAAGTGTTCTCAGGGACTTTCAGTCTTACAGTATAACGAGACTAGAAGCCCAAAGTCCTCTGTTGTACAGAGTACACTTTACCCTGTTGTGTTTCACACAAAGTAGGCAAGTACTTCAAATTCTTACTTCCCTGATATTTTAATTGAAAATAAATGCCTGATGCTCTCTGTAGAATAAATATAATGTGAACAATTCTCATGTGACTGTTTTGTCTTACTGAATCAGTTTTTGAACTACACAAGAAACATTACAAAATAAGTTATTTTTCATTCCAATAGGAGAGACTCCCCTGAATGGACTTTAAGGGCAAAACTTTAGAAAGAGTGGATTTAATTTTTTTTAGAGTTCAACTTAACTTATAGGTTCATTCAACTGTGAAACTGTGAAAACTGCAAACGTAAAGGAATGTCTAGTAATGGTAAGGCACAGGTGCTAAGATTACTTCAATGGTAATAAATTTACATTGCAAATGTAATAAATCTGCTGCAGTTCTAATGCTGCTGTAATGACTATCAGCTGCAAGCATGAGGACAGAAGAAAGCTGTTAAATGCATACTCTTAGTGCATGGAAAATGTACTCTATCAGCAGTTTATGTACTGCTTCATATTCATTTATGAGGGCCTCCCTTCACACAGGAACTTTAATTTCTATAGAAATGTACTCTGCAATGTTTTATTTGTAAATTACACTATTCGGTTATTAAGGCTGAATACCTACTCATTAGACTTCTTGGTAATATGATCGTGTATGGCTTGTGCAGGCTCCTTTTTGTTCTTAAGTTACTTTTCATCAGCTCTTTCTTTTCTAGCAGTTTCCTGCACTGCAGCAAGGTCATTGCTGACAAAGCACAAGGCAACACCAGTGAAAATGGGAATCAAGGAGATGGCTGATGTCTGTAGTACCAAATTCAATGGTGCATCTTCAGATAATTGTTTTGTTTTACCTTTCATGTGTGCTGTTTAGCAATCAAGAGAGAAAGCAAATAACCGATGCACAACATGTTTGAAAATCAGTCCTGTGCAGTCAGCAGTTAAGCCAATGCAGTCTCCAAATGTCTTGTATAACATGACTGTTATACATACTACTGACTGAATTGTTGGGTCCTCTAATAAAGACAGCTGGAATATGACTTGGAATATTTTGGAATGTGGAAGTACTTTGGAATAATGGAATATTTTCCGTTAAATTACCTGCCCTAAACGAGCACAGAGGCAGTAATTTGTGCCCCTGGGAGCACATATGCTTAGCATATATGTGGATGTTTGGGCAGAAATAAAAGTTACAGGCTTCTTAATTTTCCTACCCTACTTGCAGCTATGGAAGCATCATCCTCACCAGGGAGCCTGGGTGGAGGTGCAGTAGAGCTGGAAGGGCTGGGTGTTGGTTTGGTACCACTGCATCCTCACATTGCTGAGAGTGCAGTGGTACCCCACAGAGCTGATCCCCTCTCCCATTGCCTTCTGAGCTTCTGCTGGCCTCTCATAGGCAGCAGCTCACTTGCACACCCCAAGTGTTTGTATGTCTGGAGGTGTATTAGATGATGGAGAAGCAGGAGGCTTTGAAGGAAGGTCTGCTCTAGGAAGTGGTGATCGTTCACTCTGTCTGCCATGCTGAAAGTTTTGAGCCTAGCCAGAGTATTGGTTTATGTGGCTTGGTCTACTCCTGTCACATCTGTGTTCATCATTAATATCTGTAAGCTTAAATCTCTTAATGTTTGCCCCAAAATATCTTATTCCTATGTCTGGATAGTATTGATCGTTTTAAGTTTTGGACTTTCAGAATGGTGTGGTTGCTCAGCCTCTCTGGCTCATAGACAGAACAGTTTACATGTAGCATGGCCTTTTCTCAGACTAAAATCAGAAGGCCAAGCACCAAAGCAGGAAGTCTGGTTACCCTACCTCTATAAGTCCAGCAGTTTATGACTAAGTATTTGTTTTAAGGCTGACCCGCTACTGCTGCAGCTGATAGACCACACCACTGTAGTGTGGTGGTTTTTTTCCAGTTCACAACTGTCATAACTTTAGAGTTATATATATATATAAAACTTCTAGCTGGCCTGCTTGCTTTTTTGATGTAGATTTTGTTTGCTTTTTAAGCCACAATCCGTAGAAACTACTATTCAGGCAGTCTGAACGGGACTCTGGACAACTGGTCCAATGCCCTGCCTGTTTTGTGGGTACTTCTGAGTTAGATCCATGTATTGCATCTCTTTGAGTCTTGTAATGTAGCTTTGTATTTCAGAACTGCTGTCCTTAAACCTCCTTCCCACTCCCCTTCAAAATCCAGTTTGCATAAGGACTAGAGATGAGATGACAGAAACACCTCTTTCTTCTCTGCTGCAGGGTTGGCTTCAGAAGTGGGCTCGTGTGGACCTCATGAGGTTCAACAAGGCCAAGTGCAAGGTCGTGCACCTGGGTTAGGGTAATCTCTGGTGTCAGTACAGGCTGGGGAATAAAGGGGTTGAGAACAGCCCTGCAGAGGACTTGAGGGTACTGGTGGGTGAAAAGCTGGACATGAGCTGGCAATGAGCACTCACAGCCCAGGCGGCCAACCATATCCTGGGCTGCATCACAAGCAGCGTGGCCAGCAGGTCGAGGGAGATGATTCTGCCCCTCTACTCTGCTGTGGTGAGACCCTACCCTGGAGTACTGTGTTCAGCTCTGAGGTCCTCAGCACAAGACAGACATGAACCTGATGGAGCGCGTCCAGAGGACGGACAAAAATTATCAGAAGGATTAGATGCTTCCACAAAGAAAGGCTGGGAGAGTTGGGGTTGTTCAGTCTGGAGAAGAGAAGGCTCCAGGGAGACCTTATTGCAGCCTTCCAATACATAAAGGGGGCCTATAGGAAAGATGAGGACAAACTTTTTAGCAAGGTCTGTAGGAATAGGACAAAAGGAAATGGTTTTAAAGCAATAGAGGGTAGCTTTAGACTAGATATAAGGAATAATATTTTTTACAATGAGGGTGGTGAAGCACTGGAACAGGTTGCCCAGAGAAGTGTTAGAAACCCCATCCCTGGAAACTTTCAAGGTCAGTCTGGATGGGCTCTGATCAACCTGATCTAGTTGAAGATGTCCCTGCATGTTGCAGAGGACTGGACTAGATGACCTTTAAAGGTCCTTTCCAATCCAGACCATTCTATGACTCTGTTATGGAAATGAGAGCTTATGGCCTTTCTACTTCATGGGAAATGAAAGAGACATAAAGACATGGTATGCCAATGGCTAGAGCTCATAGTGAAATACTTAATGTTATGGCAAATTATTTGGTTGGTGGAAACATTTTATAACTCCAAAGTAAATTAAATCAATGGTTTGAAATGCTCATAAAGTAATGTATTTCTACAGGTAGGGGAAATGAAATAGAAAAAGTCAACGCCACACTTATCAGCTCTTTTATAGATTGGAAAAAATAATCTCACTATTAATACTGGAAGTAACTAATGCTTTGAATATAGAAATTATTCCTATTTCTAAATTTCTTCCTTACTTTAAAAGTGTAATTCATTTTATTCACTCAGGCCCCATTTCTGCACTAAGTAAAACAGCATTGAATGTTTATTCTAACGTTGTTCAATGTTTATTAAGCCTATTAAAAATTAATGTTATTGTTTGATAGTCTTTTTTTAATAAAGCCCACTTGGTTTGGACAAATTAATTTGGAAAAAATAGACAGTAATACCTTAGTTGACACTTTTCCAAGGATTTTACAGGGTGGGTTAATTATAAATACAAGCCTATAGCTACTGCATTTCCCCCACATCTTTGTCATGCTTTAAAATAACAGAGATTATAGTGCTCCAGAGTGAGCTTGTAGTTTTACCGCTCTCAGAGGCTTCTCATAATATCTTTCACAATATGGGCCTCAAATTTCCTTCATAAATATTATATAATAAGGTCTTGAGTCTTTGTGATGCTAGTATTTCCCTGATAGTAAAAGCTGTGTTGTATCTGAGAACACTTCTTCATTCAGAGAAAAACATGCTTTTTATTGGAGAAAAATAAGATAGCAGTGTGCACTTCAAAATAAGATATTAAAAAGAACAGAATAATAAACTTGTAAAAGTTTACAATGTGTCTAATTGAAGCTTTTTCAGCAGTACAAAAAATAATTTAAAGGTGAGATTTTGTAAAAGGAATTATGCATTGGTAAATACTAAGGAAGATTACACTACGGGGGAAGATTTTGGTCACATTGAGAGGTTTCCATGTGAAACTAGCCCTTCCCTTGTGAGCTGATCCTGGAGAGTGAAAGCATGAACTTACTACCTACTTCTATGTCCAAGTGCACAAGTACTCTTGTGTTTTCTTATGTACTGATTTACATGTGAGTGAACTCTGATTTGTACATTGAACTTGATATTAAAATAAAATGGCAATCTATAAATGTTATTTACAGTGAACATAGTGATTTGAAGCCATACTTTCAGTAGTTAAATATCAGACTCCTGATTTACTGCTGACAAGGGGTGGGTTAAGCTCTTTCCCTTTGAGATATTGTAGGTTTATGCGATGGCCCTCAGGTCTGAATGTGGTGAACACAGATGATGCTGTGTTCAGAAGCACTAGGTTCAGAAGCACTAGGTACTGCAATGACAAATTAAAAAAGTATTTCTACTATAGCCATAAACCTACTGCAAATTTCATAAGAAGGCAAATCATCTCAATTTTCATATTCCTGTATGTATCAAAGGAAATGAAGGAAATATATTATAGACAACTAATAGTATAATTGCATCAGATTACAATATTCTTATTCTCTATTCCTATGACTACATAGTTTTTCTTTATACTTCTGGTACTCTCCCTCTCAGGGGAGAAAAAAACAATAGGATTATGCTCAATTCAGTGTTTTTTTCCTCAGAACAGACAGATATATTTCTTGGCATGTCTTTTCAATAAGCCAAAAGTATTTTAATTACCCGTGAAAGGTCTTGTTCGTTATTTAAAAATTGTCTAGACTCATTATTTATTGCTTTTTTAATCCCATGTTTCCCTCAATTTGGAATCCAGATCATATTTCTTTCACTACCACCATCAAAAATTTTATCTTAATATGAATCTTTGTTTAAAATAATATCTTGTAAACCAAGGCAAACAATTATCATTTTCATAAAATATAGAATGAGAAGTGAATAGCTTACAAAATTACTTCTAGCAGCATTTTGAACAGAATATTCAAGGTTTTTTTTCCTCAAAGTTATATTTGATTTTTAGGTTCATAAGCAATGCCTTGAGCAAGGATCAGAGTTCAGGACTACTTAATCCCCTAAAGGTACACCACATGTTAAGGTATAGATTCCATATTTCTTATTCTTGTTCTTATTCTTACCTCTGACTCTTCAATTCTTTCTATGGAATGACGTTGTCTCAACAGGAGGGACAGGTTGGTTCTTATGCTAATAGACTACTCTAGTAGAGTTGGAGCAGTTTGTAAGACAGAGTGATCTCTAGGACCACCTTCAGTTTCTTCTGTTTGTGTCGAAGAAAGGGAAGACCACTCTTGAAATTCTATGTAGAACAGTGACCTTGTCCTGGGAAATAAAAGTAGAATGTAAAATGCAAATGTTGAGATTTCATATCAGCAATCTTATTAATTATAGTTTGAATAACTATGGTGCTTCCCCTTGGAGGCATGAACATCAGCTTTGCATCAACTTCTTGTTTCATATATTAGAGGATTTACTTATGTCCATGAGGAGTAGAGATTTTTTTTCCCTTTTAATGAAAGCTCAGATTCCTACAACCAAGATGTACTCAAATCAAAATCAAAACCAAAGCACTCAAATAATGTCCTGAACCTGACCAAGTGTGACTCTAATTTTTAAATATGCAAACTTGACAAAGAATAATTAATGAATGCTTTTATTTGCATATAAATACCACCTGTCACATAAAATTCACAGTACTAGTTTAAGTAGGATGTCCTTAGTTCTCCAGGAAGCAGTGAACAATAGAGAAAGAGAAGGAAGTAGGCTGTAGTGAAAAGACTTTGGGAGCATGCTTTAGCTCACCTCAGCTCTGTTAACAGTCTGCAGCTGTAGTAGATTTATCCTTACTTATTTACATTCAGGAATACAAAATACTCTAAAAAATGATTGATGTCCTTTTAACCGGAAAACTGTCTGCTGTGAGGATTACTCTTTCTGTTCTGTTTTGATTGTACATCTAGTTCAGTGAATGTCTGGGACCCCTCGGTACTATTGCAGTAAAAGTAAATAATCAGAATCAGAATGACTAAATTATTAACATTTCCCGCCAAAGCTTCTAGTGAAAGAATGGTTCTATAGGTAGTTTGAATAGGATAATGATCTGAAAAGGGGCTAAGAAATGCTAAAATAATAGATGATTCAAGAGCAAAGAGTGGAAGGAATTTTAAAATTACCACCCATATTGGAAGATGAACTATTAACTGTTCAGATATCTTATTTTGAAACTTAATTTCATTTAAGGTAAAACAAATAAACATATAGTTCTAGTTGCTATTAGGGATAACTCAATGAAAACATCCATGTAGTGTTTAGCAAGGTGTAGGGAAGCGCCATCATATCTAGAGAAAGAGAACACAGGGGAGATGTTAGAGAATAAAAAATGGTTGAATCATTTGGACTAAAGAAATTGTATGGAATCTTGACTTCAGTTCTGTTTACCTTATTTCTTTCTTGCTCCTCCTCTCTTAAAAAAAAAAAAGAAAAAAAAAGAAAAAAAAGATTGAGACCCACAGGGTCAACAAATTCTTGTAGATGGTGGGCTCATGTAAACTAAAATCTGGAAGAGGTGAAATTATTTTAAATATCAATGTTATGTAGATGCCATTCTTCAAGTTCAAATATCAATTCACAGTTCTGTTCAGTTATCTTTAAAAAAAGAAATAAAATAGGGCTGGAAGAGATCAGAAGGTCATCTTGTACATCTCCTTACCTCAGTGTAGTATCAGAACTACCTAAATCATACCAGACAAGTGTTTGTAAACATTTTCATTGAGAAGTTTTACAATCTTCACTGTTAGTCCAGTGTTTCAATCCCCTCACTGTTTAGGGAATTTCTTTACTAAATGTCTAACCTAATTACATTGCAATACTACTTCTTGCTTCCATTTAACCTTAATTTTTAGAACTTGCCTTAGAATGAACACCACAGTTTAGACTGACTCTTAAAAAAAATGAAATAAAAAAGCAAAACTTACTAATTGAAAAAGTAATTTTTAAAGATGAACAGAGTGAAAAGCTATTCAGTGTTGTCTTATTCTGAATGCTGTTCTGAGGAATGTCAGGTTTGTCTATCCCACTCCAAAAAGGGAAAAATTGAATATCAAGCTACATCTGTTATTATCATAGAATCATAGAATGGTTTGGGTTGGAAGGGACCTTAAAGATCATCTTGTTCCAATCCCCCTACCATCAGCAGGGACACCTTCCACTAGACCAGGTTGCTCAAAGCCTCATCCAGCCTGGCCTTGAACACTTCCAGGGAGGGGGCATCCACAACTTCATTGAGCAACCTGGGCCAGTGTCTCACCACCCTCACAGTGAAGAATTTCTTCTTAATGTCTCATCTAAACCTGCCCTCTTTCAGCTTAAAGCCACTTCCCCTTGTCCTGTCATTAACTGCCCTTATAAAAAGTCCCTCCCCAGCTTTCCTGTAGGCCCCTTCAGGTACTGGAAAGCCGCTATAAGATGTCCCCGGAGCCTTCTCTTCTTGAGGCTGAACATCCCCAACTCTCTCAGCCTGTCCTCATAGGAGAGGTGCTCCAGCCTTCAGATCATCCTCATGGCCCTTCTCTGGACTCGTTCTAACTGGTCCATGTCTCTTGTGTGGGGGCTCCAGAACTGGACGCAGCACTCCAGATGGGGCCTTACGAGAGTGGAGTAGAGGGGGAGAATCACCTCCTTCAACCTGCTGGCCACGCTTCTTTTGATGCAGCCCAGGATATGGTTGGCCTTCTCAGCCACAAGTGCACATTGCCAGCTCATGTGGAACTTCTCGTCTACCGTCACTCCCAAGTCCTTCTCTTCAGGACTAGTATATAGTATTAAAGGTAATACTGTTTTTCATATTTGATTCAGCAGAAATCTAGGATATTTACACATCACCACCACAGAATTCAGTGAGATTGTCCCAGGTGCCATGTTTGAAATTACGATGTTGTTGTGGGTTTTGATTGTAGCTGGTGACGTGAAATGTATAAAAGCTGTATGGTACCTGAAATGGGAAGTGAAATGCACAAATCAAGTTACCTAAAAATTACTTGTTTTTATTAAATATGGGCAAACCTATTTAAAGTTTATTTGGGCGAAAATCCTCATTTCAGTAACTTGGGTTGCAAATTCAGCAAAGATATGTGGCCATGTCACTGTTACCGTGCCATCTGTTACGGAGGAGTGATTTCTGCTGAAGGGAGTGATGGGGTCAGAGAGAATTTTGAAAGCAGACAGCCCTCCCTAAAGCCACAAAGACTGGAAATCACCTATTTTTGCATTTATGCTTCTCTAAGTGAATATGTTTAATGTGAGTCTTGCTTTCCAGAGTGTTACTTGGTGAGAGGCTCAAATAAAACAACATTTTGATAAGATGTTTGCTGACATGATGAAAAAGAGTGAATTCTCTTCCTGCTCCACATATTCATCCCTGCTGATGATTTAATCCTTTACTGCCTCTGCTTTGAGCCTGTTACAATAAGTACACAAATTCTGATTCTAATCTGTTAACCACCTTACCTGCCTGAAAGATAAAACTATCAGGACAGTAGCTGCCTCTTCGTAGATGAACACCCTGGATTCTTCCAGAATGGGTCCCGGTTTCAGCTCGATTCTAGATGCTACAGTAATGAAAGCAGTGGTAGTTATTAAAATAAAACACATTTTATGTGCTTTATGGCTGTTATGTTTTACAGTAATGATAACTTTAAGGCACAAGCCATTTTCTGTTTCTGAACATGGGAGAAAGGAGTTCAAACTCAGTATAGAAAACTCGCAACTCCAGATGCCTAAGCTGCAGAAAATGTTATCCCTGCTGCAGTTTTACTAAAGAGAAAAAAAACAACCAACCAACCAAACAAAACCAGTCAAACAAATAAAACCCAACAAAAAACCAAAACCTCAAAAAACCCAGCAGAAAACCCATCCTTTTTACTTCCAACTATTTTGCAAGGAAGAATTTGAGTGTGAAATGATGACAAATTGATTGTGCTTATAGAGCTGGTGCAGTATTTCATTGCACAGTCTGTTGTTCTGCTCTGAGATCAGCCATTTAGAGTAAACATATTTGATACTGCTTGCCCACAATGCTACCAGAATCTGTACTGAGAAACAGAAAATGCATTAGGGAGCTATGTGTTTTCCAGCTGGGGTATGAATCATAGTTTGAGGACTGGTGTTTCTAAAAAGAGCTTAAAAAGAAGCTGTGACAAAGAAAGTGAGAAACCATAATATGAGCCCTTATATCCTGTAATTTCAAGTTCTGAGCAAATTCTTGTATCAATATGAATATTACCAGCATTTAGCTATTGTTGGTTCATTTATTGCTTGCTTCAATCTCTGCTTTCATATTCATGAATCGGAATGTGCAGTGTTCCCAGCTGAACTTCTGTGCTTCTGTACTTCACAGCAATTAACATCCCTGACATTGTACTACAAGTTAAGATGCTCATCTCAGAGAACTGGTAGTAACTGAAGTGCAATCTGTCATATTTAAGCCAGCTCTTTGGTAATAACCTGTTCTAATAAGAACAAAGTAAGTCCATTTCTTTCCAGTTCCTAACCTCATGTCTTTTTAATTTACATCATAATTGACATGTTATCAAAAATATGACCTGTGTATCTTTGGGCTTCACAGGCTTTGGGAGAGATAATCAGCTAGAGATAACTACTCCAAATCAGCTTGGAAGAATGGGATGCAGCTGCATTATGCACACGTTTTTAATGTGAAGCGTGTTCTTTTCTAGTTAGACTTTATATGTGAGGCATTTAAGGACTGATAGGGAAGGGGAGGGTCTGTGAAGATCTGCAAGTTTCTCTTGAGCATAGCTTAGCATGGTGTTCATGCTCTGTGCCAAAATGTGTATTACCAGGTGCACAAGTTTGCTGTCCCATTTTTCATATGGTGGTTGCATTTGTCCTTTGCACATTCTAAGTGATTGGATAAGATACCTGAGTGCCACTCTATGCATGGTATCATGAATTTCAAATCCCATTAATGCCTTACCCTCTTACCAAGAGGATCTTGGTGGTATCTGCTGGAAGCCCTTTCCTGAGGGGTCCAATGAGTAGATGGTTCTTTTGCTAATAATATTAGCTGCACCTTTAATTCCAAAGAGTATTAACTGCAAGGTCAAGGAGGCTTCAAAGACGGACAGCTGTCCCTTATATTGTTGTGGTGAGGACTAATCACTTACACTAGTGAGGACTTCTGAAAAGCACACTCTCAGTCTGGAGCAGGCATGGATGGAAATGTTATTGTGACTGTAGCCTTAGTGCTTCCCAGTGGAATGAAAAAGGTGGTTGTCAGTGAAAAATTTCCAAATTAGATTTTAAAAAAGCTCAGATAATCATCCAGTATTTTTCTACTGTTGCTCCAGATTAAGTGTCCAAAGAGACTGTTTCAATAGAGAAATACTAATCTAGATATTAAGAAATATTCAGAGAAATTTTGTTTTCTTTTTTTTTTGTTTGTTTTATTTCTTTTAAATTGTTGAAAGACCTGTAGATGTGGTGCTTAGGGACTGCTTCAGTAGTGGACCTGGCAGTGTTAGGTTTATGGCTGGACTAGGTGATCTTAAAGGTCTTTTCCAACCTAAAGCACTCTATGATTCTATGACTCCAGAAGGTCCTGGGCCTTCTCAAGTTCCCCCTTTCTCCAACATGAAGGGAGTTAATGGAATGGAGTTACAAACGAATGCATGGTTTCGCACTAATGTCATTAAAATATAAACAGACTTGTAGCAATATTTATTATAACTAGACAACTTTGATCTATGCATTCGTTTACAGCTTTACATTGGATTACTGTTCCCTTAAAAATCATCATCATGGAGCTGACTTGAAGCAAGCAGCACAAGTGTTCTGTGCATCCTAAACAAAAACAGTTCAGTGACTCTGAGTTTAGGATTTCTGTCACTTCTTTCACACTATCTTCTTGCCAGCAGAAGCAAAGAGAGGCTTTGAGGGAACTCAACATTTTGATAAGCAGCCTTCATTGTCTTTAGAAGGTGAAGGCCAGATAGAAAATGTGCTGCCATTGTGTGCTATATGGACTGTCAGCATAAATAGTTCTTTCCAAAGAACATTAAAATTCAGCTAAGTAAACAATAAGCAATATATTCTGAATTCTAGTAGTGTTAGTGCAGGTGGAGTGACTGTAGTATGCCACAGATGAAGAAAAAAAATTGTTTAAGGAGATTCTCTGAAGTCTGAGTTTGATCAGTATAGTTTGTTCCTAAGCACTTTGTTTTTTATGGATCAGAGGATATAATAAAATTCTACACAATGTGTAGGTTAATAAAAATATTGTATAGATTTCTGTTCATTTGGGAATACTTTTTCCTTCTAGTGATTATTGTTTTCACTGAAAAACGTACTGAAATTAAACTAGAAGTTAGAAAAAAAACCCATAAGAAATAAAAAAAAGAAAGATGACAAGTATTGTTAATTGGCCCAAATACTTGGATTGATCTAAAAATTCCCTATCAAGTTGCCAGCTTTTCTTCCTCAACTGTTGGTTAACTTTCTATTACTTTCTGGAGTTTTCCACTGGAAACTTTAACTGCACATAAACCTTGTTTTAGACTAGTTGATTAATGGAGGTATAGAAGATTTAGAGGATCCAACTCCAATTAAACAAGGTGAAGTGATTTTCATACAATGTTTTCAGCCAGAGAGCTATAAGACAGCATCGTATATAGCTCTGGGGGTATGAAGCCTTCCTCATTCATATTTATTAGATGCATCTGGCACTTCCTTATAATTTATATGCAGTGAATTTCTGTAATAAATACTAAATATACGTACCACACATTTACTATCCTGTTATTATGTCTTTTTGATAATTTAGTAGTATATATGCTTTGCATTTCAAATATTTTCTTATCCTGACTTTGTATATGAGTGGAACTGTGTCTTAGTATGATTACTAATTGCTTAAGAAAACATTCCTCTTGGTATTCATGAAATCAGAAAGAGCCTTTTGATTTTGCTGTGCATGTTAGAAGCCACATAATGATGTGGCAAGACAAGAAAAACAAAATAATAAACAGTAAGGTATAAACTTTTAAAAAATTTATTGGAACTGAGAGAAGAGTTAAGCTTTAATACTAGAGAAACCTATTATAGAGCATTTGTCAGACAGTCTTTATTAGCGTGGCTTATACCACAGACTCCCTGCATGACCTTGTTTGAGATGCTCATTGCTGGAGCTTGCTGGTTTTATCCATTTTGTATCTTATTTACTTATTGAAGAGACTGAGTCTGCCTCTGCAGGCTTCCCACCCAGCCTGCTGTGAAGAGACAGATCCATGCGTTCAGGCACGGGTTGCTCGGAGGAGCAGTCTCCCTGAATCTCCCGCCTGTGTTCTTGCAGAGAAATCATTGCACAGGAATGTATTTTAGAAGCTATGGATTACTCCACTGAGGAGAGATGTGTCTCTGTATGAGTTTCTTTGGTTCACTATGAAAGGACTGTTATGTTTGGCATTGTTACTGTCAGCCTAGCCTTCAGGCCTCGAACATGTTATCAGTGCCCTTGGGGAGAGATTGTGGTCATGCAGAAATGTCCTCCATTTTTCCCATGGGGAAGTCTCATTAGCAAAGAAATGGAAATTAGGGTGCATGCTGGTCCTGGCCAAGCAGGAAGAACTGGTGAGAAAAAGGAGTAAGTGGTTCCTGCATATTAGACATCTGTAGCTTCTCCTGGGCACAGCCTTGATGCAGCCTTGCTGAAGAAAGACGAAGGCTTCTGCTTCTTCCCAAACGTGCTCTGAGCAATGTGGGAATTACTCCCTGCCAATGCATGCTAAGTAGATAGCACTGTACAGACCAAATTAAACTGATGCTAGAAAATGAGAGAGGGAAGGAAGAAATGGTATTGCTTTGAGCAGTGCTAAAAACTAGCTAACTCTCCCCTTTTTCAACAGTTCAAAAATCGATGCTAATGATGGCAGCAAACTCACTTTCTGAGTACTTTTCTATTATGTGATGTCTGAAAAATATCTGGTTAATACTAGTAGGTGAAATCTGCTTGCTGTTGTGTGAGCCTCATCAGTGATATTAATTCATAATCCTTTTAGTTTTGTTCTCCATGCATCAATAACTCTGGCAGCAATAAGACATTATTACAGAAAAGCATAATGTTGGTAATGCTGTTATCACCCTGATCTCCAGTGAACCGGAATCCAAGTGTCATGTTGGTCTCCCTTCTCCTCTGAAATAGCTATTCAAGAAGTTGATGCTGGTGACATGTTCAGGTTAAGCACAGTCATATATCAGGAGCTCACCCTTTGCTAGAATGAGCAGGAACTTAATTTGAAAACAAATGGAACAGGGGACATAGAGTAGCTGTTAAAAGATGACAGAATAACTGAAGTGTGTCTGCAACACGTCTAGAGAAGTGGAACAGAGCAAAAAACTGAATTCATAAATATACTGGGTGCATACACTGATTGCTCAAAGGAAGATCTTGAAAGCAAAGCATCAGATTGAACTCTTATATTCACGCTGCCAGGGTGTAGAGAGCTAGTGGGTGGGGGTGCCGTCAAGTTATTTTTTACCACCCTTTTTTATACTGAAATATATATTACTCGAATTATTAAAATGAGGCTTTACAAAGGCATTCCTGAGAGCCTTTGATTGCAGTACTGAGGCAGCTCTTCTATGGACCAGACACAGTTAGAAGCTTGCTGCCAACAAATGGGATGTGGGATCACAAATGCTGCCCTGCAGTAGCAAGGGGACAAAAATGGTGCAATATAGAATCTTATTATTTTGAGCCCTATCAGTTAATGCTTCTGTCATTGATTCTGTTCCTATCATGCAGGAAGTTTAGGTTAAATTCTCCAGTCTGTTTAATTGATGGACCCCCACAAAGGGACGTTGTTACTGATTAAAAATTATAAAACTGCTTCCTTACAACATAAGGAATAATTTCTTTTAATATCAACTGACAGGAATGTACCAGTTGTTAATTGCTAGGCATTTTAAAATTGTTTCAGACTTTGAGTTTGGGAATATGTGTGTAGTTGAGTGTTTAGGAGGGTGAGCTTTTCTGTTTGTTTATGGTTTGTTTTTATTTTTTGAAACAAACAGGCCTCCTTCTGCACTCCCTCCAAATAAACCAGCCAAACTTCAGCATTCTGGTGCCTATCCACTAGAATTAAGATATATGTTGCTCTTAGTGGATACTGTTTGTCAATTTAATAAGGATGAAAGCAAACAAAAAATAATCAATAGGCTTTAAGATGAATGCAGATTCTTGCATCATAATACTTAAATATATAATTTTGTAACTTTTGTTGTGAAAATGCATATTTTCTAATTTTTAATGTTGAGATTTTTCTGTAAAATTTCATCTAGATTTGAATTAAGGTGAATTTTTTTTTCCTTCAGTTGGTGATCTATACAGGTTTGTGCTTCTTGAGTGCTTTTATGAAACAAGAAAAATGAAACATGAATATTTATTACAAGTTTCAGATTTTGTAATGAATATTGCTGACTGGACTGTATGGAGAACTGTCTGGAATATGCTGTATATTCCAATAAGGTGAGAAACATATCAAAATAATGGTGCTTTGCCAGTGTAAGAAAATTAAAGCTCTGGAACTGCATAGAAGCATTGATGAATGTTGCTTGCTGCAGGGGAGAAAAATGTTTGCATTTTGAGACACGCCTCTTGTCTCAAACGTACATAACATAGCATAATATAAAGTGATTCATTCTGGTTCATAGAATCATACATAATTGAATTCTGAAATCCTTGTGTTATCTCAGGAGTAAAGCTTCTGTTTGAAAGCTGGTGTAAATTTATGGCAAACCATCTTTATTTTTTTATGTTTATAGGCCTTGGAGTGCAGCGTGTTCAAACCTCTTGTTCTCCTCTAATTTAGGTAGCCTTCAAGACAACTTGTCCTTTTCCTCAAAATTTCTCATATTTTACTTTTTTTTCTTTCCCATGTCCAGGGAGGAACCATCATTTTTTTTTTTTTTATGTTGTTAACCTGACAGCAGAGGTATGTTTTTGAGGTGACTTGTGCAGCCATCAAGTCCCATCATGGGATCAGGAAGGAATTGTAAATATGTTCAAAACACGGACCACAAGGTGTGCTTAAAAATGTAGCAGAGGAATATGTTTGTTTTTCCATTTAGTCTTCTACATTCAATTTAGAATGCAGTTGCTACTGTTGTGCTATTTTACCTTTGTCTTTTCGAATTTTCTGTCATCTTAATTGTTTTCTAAGAAACCTCTATTTTAAATATTCAAAATGTTTTATTTCCACTTCAACTTTCTTTATTGAAATTCTTGTCACAGGTGAGTCTTTTAAAGCTTATAGGCATGCCCAATATTGCAAATTTTTCCTGTTATTTCTGATCCCAAAAGGCTTTAGTTTTACCTTTCTTGTAGCATTTGTTCTGGCAATCAGATACTGAAAATTTCTTTAAAAAAGCAGTTTATGAAGGTATGGTTGGAAGATCTCATTAAGTCCTCAGTTTGCAGCTCTGCATAGTAAATTTGCTTTTATATTTTCTTTAATATGCAGACTTTAGTATCTTCAGTAGAGGTTTTCTTTTTGTCTAGCCAGATTTAGCATTACAAGTGTTTATCTGTTTGTTGCTATTCTGTATCAATGTTCAATAATTAAGGAGTGGATTTTGGATGGGGACAGGGAGGGTTGATTTGTTTTTTGGTTTTTATTTTGTTTTGGGAATTTTTTTTGGGAGGAGGAGGCTTTTTTCCAGTCCAACATACCTGGAATAAGGCATCTCTGCTGCTATTTGTAGTTGCCTTCAATATATATAAATATTACTTATTTCTTAACCTTTCATGTAATCATAGCTATGTTAACATTTTTTGTCAAATTCCCTAATATTCCAGGAATTTCTCTAAATTTGTCCCTTAAATTCTGTGAAAGCATATACAGAAATAAATGTAATTCAATCATTTTTGTTTTGACAATGAAGTAGGTATTTGATCTTCATATTTCCTATCTGAATCTTGTCTGTTGTTGTAAATTTGTATCTGGTTGTCCTGGTTTTGCTAGGATAGAGTTAATTTTCTTTTTAGTAATTAGAATAGCTGTATTCTAGTTTCAGTGTTTCAGTTCAGACTCATTATGAGAAGAACGTTGAAAACAGTACTGGTGTTATTAGTTGCTGCTGGAGCTCAAGGCCACCGTGTTTGGCTGCTTCACAGCTGCATTAGGACTGGGAGGGAGAAGTGTGGTGAATAGCAAAGCCCAAAACTGGCATTTGGTTGTGCCAATGAAATATTCCATATCACATCACGTCATGCCAGTACATTAACCGGGGCTGAACGGAAGACGGCACTTCTCTTCCGGGGGTACCTCTCTGGGGGGTCGCTCGGGCTCACTCTTCCAGGGTTTCGGTTTTGGGACTGTCTCTCCTCCGGGATCGTTAGCTGGCACAGGCCGGGCATCAGTCAGCGGGTGGTGAGCACTGTGTATCACTCATTTGTATAGTCTGTTATCACTGTTGTTATCATTATCTTTTTATTTTAATTAGTAAATAGTTTTTATCTCAACCCGTGAGTCTCCTTGCACTTTTCTTTCCAATTCTCTCCCCTACTCCCTGGGCAAGGGAGGGGGGAGGGTGATAGAGCAGGCTGTGTTTGGCTGCAAGCTGCAAGCAAAAAGGGTGAATCCACCTAAACCACCACACGGGTGCTTTCTTTGACTGAAGATGTAGTCTAAAATAATATATTTAAATACTGTAGTTGACTTATGATCAATGGAATTTCTATTTAGATAGTGTGTTGGTTAAGATATCTTATCTCTGACAGCTTTATTATCTGAGAATTTTCCTTCACATATCATTTTTTTCCTTTCTCTATACCCTTAGGAAGATTTTATCAAAATGTCCACTGTATCCTTCAGAAGTGACTAAGAGGTTACTACTGGAAGTATTTCCTCAGATTGTTCAATTTCCACTCTTTAACCACACGATGGTCTTCTCTACTTCCTTTCTGTTGACA
The DNA here is from genome assembly GCA_907165065.1 of Caprimulgus europaeus. Next base: position 71,246,486 of record OU015525.1, read on the forward strand.
AATCTAATTTAAACTCCAGATACCTTGGCTGAGTTTAGACACACTGTTCTGCCATGCACCTCCTGGTAAACTTTTATTCTCTAAGAATGCAGTTGTTCAGGTATCTTTCCTAATTTGCCTTTGTGGTCCTGTACTTATCTCCTGATGGTTGTCTTCATCCATGACTACTGTATTGAACTGAGGAAGTCTATGCAATCAGCCATTTCCTATAGCACCTCTTAGTTTTTTTCTAGTACTTTTTGACTTTGTATTTTTTGTCATTCTCCTCTTGAAAGCAGTCCTTCCTTATTTTTATTGATTAAATATTAGCTTAGTTTACTATTATTTAGTTACTAAAATACACTTTCTGCTATCATCTGACAACCTGTTTTTCAGCATTTCTCTATACTTTATTTAGCTCTGTTTGCCTCTTACGATACTGTAGTGTATGGTCTTAATCTGCATGTTTTAATCTGATACAGGATTGCAAATATATGCTGTATGTAAAGTTGTTTATACTGTTACAATGCATATATCTGGTTTTGAGGTCTTTAAAACCCTTTGCAACAAAATTCTGGAGCATTTACTGCTCATTTTTATACTCTGCCAAAGCTATAAAGCTATCTAAGGTTATATCTATCTATCTAGATATACATGCCTAAAGCCATATACAAATAAAATCTACATACATAAAAGCTTTGGATATAGCCTAGCCATTAACAGATAAAAACCATTGACTACTACAAACATATGCCAGCTTCTGTCTTCTGCATTTCATTTCAAAGTAGGAACTTTCAGTGGACCTCGCACATATGGCAGACCAAGTTCTGCCTTCTTCATTGAGTCCAAAATGCTACTGATTTTAGTGGAATGTTGAAAACGGTGGTAAGAAGATGAAGATCCAATTCAAATTCTAATCTTTGTCTGGGAAAGGGTATTTTACCTCGTGCAGGATAATCAGAGATTTCTTAACTAATACATTGAAGAACTTGTGGAAATGGAAAGAATAAACCTGCATCAGCTGCTACTGTGCAGCTCAGTGTATTCGGAGTCTGATTTGATCACCCCCCTGCTATACTCCTTGCTATAAATAAATCCTCTGGGTATTTTTTGTATCTAAAGGGTAACCAATTACTTAAGTGAAGGCATGACAATTCATATAAGTTTATATTACCCCAGTAGAGACATCAGGTGGTTGACAAACACGTTAGAATAATGTGACAGAAATTTATTCTCACAAAATTTAATGTATTTCTTGCTAGCAATTCACAGTCTGCCAAAGACAAATTTTGTTCTGTCAAATTAAAATGCTATAATTGAAAAGAACCTTTCCAGTATGTTTTTCTGTACTCCATCAGTGAAATGCTGCTTTGCTGCAAAGTTGGATGCATTCAAAAGGAGAATTGATTAAGCCTCTCAAGTAAATTACTTTCAGCTGAGTTGCTTATGGGATAAGAATTCTTGTCCTGACCTCAAAGCATTCTCATCTGAAAATGTGAGGTCTGTGCAAGACATGAAAAAGTCTTGTAGGACAAATTAATCCTGTATCATTTCAAATGTATTCTTCAGGTACGTTTTTAGGAAACACTTAAAGCTCAGTGTCTACATTATCATCTATATTTCATTAGCGCCTAAAGGCCTCAAGTGAAGTTAGGACTGGAAGCATTTGGCAACTAGAAATACAGGATAATATACTATCCTAGTCCCAAACATCTGTCACTGTTAAGATGAAAGAAGTAGAAAGGAGAACAGTGTTACACTGACTTGTGAAGGATGGTCCAGCAGATCCCTGTCACCACAGTACAGATTCCTTGAATCCCAGTGCAATGCCTTGTTTGCTAGGACATGTTAATGCTAACACATCCCAGGCATGGAAGAAACAGAATTTGGGCAAAGTGGAATGTAGGTGCCATGAAAAATTTCACACCACGTGATTTTCATACTTTTGAGCTATTGGGAAAGTAATTTCATAATATTGTATAGTGATCACAATGGTATTTCAGTTTTAGCTAAGTGGATCAATTAAACAATGATAACCCATAACTAGTTCTTTATTCTGTCGTTCAGGGTGCAACATTGTGGCCATTTTTAACATCTTTCGTGAAGAAAAGTTGAACAGTTTTTTGCATATATGCTATATTACATGTAATGCTGAAGTACTAAGAGCATGTAAATATTTTCATTATAAATAGATCTTTCTTCATTAAATATCTACCTACAAAATGTGAAGTGTGCTTCATCTGAAACTGTTAAAATCTGGAGTGGTGACTAAATACATGTGGAACAGTATAGTGTGGAGCATGTATAAAGTCCTGGTGATGGCGGAATTTCTTTTGGTTCCTGTCTGTGCCACTTTGAGAATTAGAAAAAAGTATTCATTTTTACCCCATTCTGCTTCTCTTGGAACCATTGGAAAAAAGGAACAAAATCTCTCCTTGTGCTCCAGCATGTCACATTTGCTTTGTGGGTATTTTGTTTAGTACAGTCATGCATTATGTTTCTGATTAAAGTGTTCCCTTGAGCAAGTCAGATGAAGTATCTTCATCCTCTGTATAAGGAGAAGGTTAAAAGAAGAGGATGAAATTGGATGCTGTGAAATTGAAATTCTCCTTGGGGCTGTCAGGAGTGCAAGAGGTCATAGTCATGCCAGTTGGACAAGTGGAGAGACCCGTAAGGAAAATGCTATTGAGATTAGCTGCCTGTTTTCTGAGAATATTTTTGAATTTGCTGAAGTTAAACAGAATTTAGGGAAAATTGTTTTTAAAACATGACAAGGTTGGAAAATGTCAAACTAAATAACAGTGTTAATGATGTTAAATAATAAATGCTTCCAATGCTTATAATTTTTTGGGCCCTTGCCCCCCCCAAAATACTAATGCCTTCTTTTGTGGTTTTAGCGTTATTCTGTCAGTCCTTTCTAACCTTCCTTTGAAGAAATGACAGCATTGTTCTATTCAGAACAAGAAACGGTATTTCTTAGACAATTTCAAAGCTATTTGTTGAATGACATTTTGGGGAAAAAAAAAAAAATGAAAATGTGCCTGACCTGCACAGCTCATTGGAATTCCTGTTTGTCAAAGCTGCTTCTGTATGCTCTGAAACAACAGGGAGCTCAAACCACAGGATTGTTCTAAACTGTGCTGGAGATGATGTAGCTGTTTTACTTGCATATCAATTTCAAGTATAGAAAATTTTCTGTTATCACTTAGAAAACTGAGAGAAGAGAATGAGGAAAAGATTACCTTTGTTTGCTACCTAAATATATAGAAATCAAGTAATAATACCCATTAAAAACACACTATGAATTTTTGATTGAATTTGCAAAACCAGGTATTGTGCAACATTATACTAGCCTGTTCAAGTGGTTTTCCTTTAGAAAGTATAACTGGGGATTTATTTTTATTCTGATTTCTGCATAATCTTTTAGCTCCCTCTTCACATATGAACTTACAATGGCTAGCTGATACTGAGAAACTAGAGAATAATTCTTTTTAAATGTCAAAGGAAGTGCTTCCTTATACATCCTTACCTACCTAAAATTAAATCGAGAGGGGTGATAAATCTCTCTTTCCTTGTTTCTTTGTTTTTATCTTTAGATAAATTGTTTAGGTCTGTGATGAGTACTTCACTGAGCCCACAGTCTGAGTGTGGAATAGGATTTTGCCATGTGGTGATAATATAAGGATTGTGTTGCTGTGTTTCATAATATGAGTAGCTCGATTGGTAAGTCATTGTTTTAAAGACCTGCAGTACTCTGGAGAGCATTGCAGATATAGAAGTAGATTGCTCAATTTTATTTCTAGATCTCCAAGCATGCTGGAGGGATATGTAAAAAAAGAAACAAAATGATTAGGCAGATTACAGCCAATTAATTAGTTACATGATGAGCAGTCTTCACTGAATTATGTAGAGAAGCAAAAATGCTTGGCTTCTTGTCCTTAGAAATGGTAATACATGTAGCAGCAGCCATATCCCTGACCTGAGTGGAGGTTAGGAACTTCTCCTCTGTCGCATGGTAAAGTGTGTGCGCACGCACCGTGAGTGATGTGCATGATGGGAGGAGGGGAAGGAGCTACAGCCCCTGCAATCTGTCTAGCATATCCACAGTCTCTGTGTGCACTGAAGATCTTGATAAAATGCTACCATTTGAAGGAGGGCAGTTAGGTACTGTGACATTTCATATAACTATGGCAATAGTCTCGGGGATAAAACCACTTTAACGTTAAGGTTATCCCACTGTAAATGTGTCTTTATGACGAGTTAAGTGTAAGTATTGAAGTCAGCATGAGAAATATTTTATTTTTACATTAAGGTGAAGAGGTCTAAAAATGACAAGCATCAAAATAAATCACCAAGTCCCTTTCTTGATAGGAAATGTAGTTTTAAACTAACCAACTTTTTTAATTATTATAGTGGCATTGGAATCTATGATACTTCACAGGAAATAAGTTTGAGTGTGGCATCTGAAACACAAACAGTCAGGACAAGAGTAATGAGAACTACGTGTTTCCAACAAAGGCGTTTTTTTCTAAGAGTGAAAGGTCTGAAGTTGTTATGTTTTGTCTTTTTTTTATTTTTCTCAGAAATTGTACTTGGTTTCCAAAATGACCTGTTTGCTATAAACTCCTGCACAGGAAAGGGCAGCCTGATAGTTGTGATGTGCTCATATCTCACAAGCAGTGTGGAGGTGCTACATTATGCAACTCAGAGAAGCTGCCCTGCCTCTATGGTTGTGGTGACCTGTCTGCAAGAGGTAGGGAGGCAATAACATCCATTCCAGATCTCATCACTGGATTTTTCAGGGACTCAGCTTTGCAGGAAACCTAACTACATCCCACTATGAGGTTCAATTCAACATCATCAGTCATTGTGAGCCCACCCAGTTCGACATGTCTTGCAGCTCTTGGGCCATAGAATGCAGGGCCAGGAATGATGCCTGTAGCTTCTTTAGGTCTAAAATATCTCCTGTTGTACAATGTTTATTTCAATTATGTCATGCAGTTTTTATTCTGATTCAGCTTGTGCCTCAATGGGCATGTGTAAGTTACAGGGAGCAAAGTTATATGTGATTATCCCTGTTGGGATGAAGCTGCCTGAGACACCGTTAGAAGATGATAAAAAAAATGTTTTTCTATGACTTTTGAACTACAGGATCCCAAAATCTTTGAGCAAGTTTTTTTACAAATAAGATGTGTACATCTGTATATTCTTTTTACTATTGCTGTTTTCATTTTTTCAGAATTTTTTAATTTAGAGCTTTTAGATAAATCCTTTGAGCACAGCACATGCCGTTTTTACTGCACAATGTAGTTTCATAGGCTGTTTAACACAGTGGGCCATGCTTCACAGCTGGCTGGATCTTAAAAGTTAACCAAATTCTGCTTCCATTTAGATCAACAATGAAATTTACAATGATTAAAGTAGGACTCAGAGTTTGTTGTTGGTAAATTTGGTTGTCTCAGCATTTGCTGGTAACTGTGTATTCTATATCTACTCTCTGTCTGTCACTAAGGGAGCTAGTCACTTGGAATCATCAATAACTAAATTTGGAACTTTGCTTCATCTTGTGTTTATTTGCACAAAGTTGCATTTTCATGTAACAGACACGTTGATATACTCTAGTTAAAAATACCAGTAGATATGAAATATTGAACTAGTTCTGTAGTTCTTTGTCTCTGTTTTATTATACCCACAGTCCAAACTCTCCAGGACAAGCAGAGGGATCTTCTCTTTTTTGATTTATGCAATGTTGTATAAGCTTGCAGAAAATAGCTTGTTTTCTTTCACTGAGGTTGTTACAAAAAAACCAAAACTGATTCCAGCGCCTACTGAGAAGCAAATCTAGGATGCTGTTTTTCAACTGTATCTCCAAGTAGTCAGTCTTACGTTCGTTGATTGTACAGTGGAAGGTTTTATATATGTTGCTTTGCTAATTTGTACCCTGGCTTAAAAAATGAGCCGTGTTGTGGTGGGTTTTTTTTTTTTTTTTTTTTTTTTTTTTTTTACATTAAATTGATAGTTTTTTAAGACTGTATTTAGTACAAATGAATATGTGTGTCCTAGGAAGAAAGAAGGTTACACACATTAGTTAGAAAATAAATTCTATTTATAGAATTTTCTACCTGCATGGTGGCTTCCCTATGGTAGCTATATATATTTGTTTCTGGTTTCATTTTGTGACAAGATTGACAAAACTAGAGAAAAACAGATGTTTTTCTTTGCTTTTTTTTTTTTTTTTTTTTTTTTTTGGAAGGCATGCTTTTGAAGTCTGGTCTTCTCACAGTTTTGTAGATAATCTTGCCTGTTCTTTGGATATCATTGATTTGTGCTTCTTCAGTACAAACTGGTATTGATTCTTAAGTCTGGAAAAAATGGTAAATATCCTGAGGCAGCTTTTCATTAATCTCATGCTTTATATTACTGAGTGGTAAAATGCTATGTAATTATGGAAAGAGTTACTCTAAGGACAAATCTGTACTGAATAATTTGGAGTTTGGTAAGTTGAATAGAAGGAAAAACAAATCAGAGACATTTGGGTTAAATAGGAAGAGAAATTCAGGTGTTTGCCTGAAGTGACATGAATCTCTGTTAAGTTACTTCAGGAGACATACTGTAGGCTAATTTGAAGGAAGCTATGTATGGTAGTACAGGAAAGCTCTGTGTGTGTGCATTTATATATATATATAGGTAGCCATATAGCTAGGAAAGAAATTCATAGAAATCTTTAGATTTAATTTCTTTAAAACTTTCACACTGGTTTGTAGAACTGGCAGAGGTGGACTAAATAAAGATCTCAACCCTCAGAATAATAATGTTTTAAAGTACCATTTGGGTGACATGCAATTTGAGAAAAATATTGATTGAATTTTTTGTAGCAAATACACACTGAAAATTAAGTGCATGTGGGTGTATCAAAAATGAATCCAGAAAATACTGCATTACTTCAGAGTGCACACAGATATATTGTATTGGTCTGCTTCTAGCAAAATATAATCTAATGCTGCTATCTAAGTGTCCCCCATAATTTTCCAATGGAAAATATAAAATTAACTTAGTATACACAGATAAATAATCGCGTTTTTACTGGAGATCAGCCAGAATATTCTGTATATGCAAATGCTGTAGAAGTGTTTATTAGAATTGCAGGAAGCCCCTTTGTTGTTTGGATTGGAGACAGTCTTTGCATATCTCTGAGGAATCTAGCTACTTGATTTTTTTTACATGCCAGCTATGTTAGTTCATTATTTGATTTTTGTACCTACAACCCAGAGAACATGAAGGAAGAAGACAACAGTATTAATGACAGAAAGAAATAGATGAGATTATGTATGGAGAAAAGCTAAGGCATACATTTCAACAAGATTTGAAATGCAAGAGCAAATTGAAGTAATTTAATCTGTTTTTTTGTTGATGTATTTGAGGAGTAGCTTACTCTTCAGACTGAAGGAATTAGTCTGCATGGATTTACAGCAGAAATAAACTTTTTGAGACTGAGTTAGAACAGATGATACTAACTTTTTGAATGAATAGCTTACTATAATTTGCTTAAGAATTCACACCTAGTTAGGGTACTTCACACCTTATTTAGTGTTTCTAGCACCTATTGGTCTGTTTGGCTCTGCAGATTGAGCACTGTTTATCTTGTGGTAGGATCTTGGACTGGTTCAGTCTCAGCTGAACCCAGTTCTCTCAGTTACATACAAGGTTATTTGTAGGGATATTTGTTTTTTATAGGTTAAAACCAAACAAAACCTCAGTGATAAATGGGAGGTGAAAACAGAGAAGGACATTACTTTCCTTTGAGATTTGCAATGTGCTGGGGGAGACAGGAGAATTCAAGATTTGCCTTATGGATGGCTGTGTTTTGGAAGTAGTTAACGTGAGAGCATCTAATCATTGCTCTATGTCTTATTGTGTGGAGTCATGTGTGTCTGGGGCAGCCGAGATGGGAGAAGGACAAAGTCATGAGGCATCATGAGCTTAATCTGACTTCTGTAACTGGCATCTTTGTTTCAGGGTGAGTACATCAGCTCACAAACTGTTCCTTTATTATGCACAGCAGTGGTGTATCCTCTTTATTGAATGCTCTCATATATATTTTTGTTCTGTGGTTTGCTGTTGTTGGTTTTGATTGCTTTTTAAACCTTTGAAGAAATAATTATTCTGAATGTAGGCATGATAAATAAGTTTTTAGTAAAGAAACTGGCGGAAAATGTTTTTATAATAATAATGTACTTAAGAAACAAAGAAAAAAATTTACTTATCTTACAGTTATGTCTCCAAATGGCAGATGTTTTGTAATGGACTAAGTCAACAGGATAAGAAAAGAAATGACAACCTTAACCTTGTAGAGAAATTTCTTATGCAGGATCAGTCCCCCAGATTCTATAGTGTGTGAGAGTATGAATCAACACATGGAATCAATTAATGAAATTTCTTAACAATTATAGTTGGTTTTTTTTTTTTTCCAAATTGCTAGGGGAGAAATCCACCTAAGCAGAAAGAGGATGTGAAAAATTTCTGATTCTTTTCAGCAGCTGGATTTCTTTCCCAGATAAGTGTTTCTCAGTTTAAATGGTGTTTTTGTTGGTTACAAATTGCTCTAGTAACTAGTTTTACTTTTTCATACAACAAATAGATTGAACAAAAACCCCCAATTTTGTTGTAGAACTTATGGTATGCTTTAACCTCAATCCAAGTAGGTGGGGAAAAAAAACCTGCATAGAAAACTGCAGAAACAAATAGTAAATTGTTATTGTGTGGTATTTAAGTGTTAGTTGCTGGTATAGATGGGATGCATTTTTTTAGAGACTCTTGTAATTTATTATTGGCAATGTGTATACTGATCAATTCTTATTAACTTGGCTACTTATGGAGAAGACTATGCCTTTTATGTGATTTTCTCTGATGAGAATTTTGACCTGGTACTTCATAAAAATTGTGGCAGAAGATTAGATCTGCTTATAGGAAAAGACAGGAATTATCTTTCATCATGTAAGAAAGATGCTGAAACACAAATCTTTGAAAGCTTAATATAAGTGTATATTTGAGTCTAACATAAGGACAAATCACAACATATTTTATTGTGATTTTTCAGGTTTAGTTCTGTCCTGTAACCTTTATAAATGATGTTGTCAAGGTGTGTCCTAGTTCTCTCTATATGTCAGACTTTTATCTCGAGGTCCATGGATTAGAGCTAGGAGACCTAGATTCAGGTTAACAGGCCTTGCTTCCTTTATTTGGGAGGGCGATTGTGAAGGCTTCTTCCAAGGTGTGCCAGAGCTGCTTCTGGAGCTGGTGCTAAAAGAGCCAGTTCCCCCCCTCTCTCCAGTTGCATCACCCCAGAGTGATGTTTTACTTACATTGAAGGTGGAGTTCTGTGTATTATCAACAACTCACCATCTGGGATCTGGAGAGAGGCTGGATAACCTGAAGATGTGCTGCTTGCTAGAAGGTACAGGGCAGGTCACAGGAATAAAACCCTAGGCTTCTCCCAGCGTTTTGGTCATGCATGTGTTTGGTGTCCACAACACTGAAAATGTTTGCACATGGTGGTGTGCTCAGCCCTTTTTTTCTCTGCTCAGTGCTCCCCAAAGCTCTCCACATACATACTCATTTAGCTAGCTGTACAATTGTGAGTGCAACTTCATCAGTTGACATATGTGGACTTGCTACTGGTGGGACTTCAGTGAAGATAAAAAAAAATCACAACCATTAGGCTAAGGAAAAGAGGTCATAACTGCTCTTGACTGCAAAAACGGATACTGGCACAAAGTGTGGCATGGAAAGTATATCTAGAAAGAAGTATGAAGTGGGAGAACAGAGATGATAGTTACAAAGCTGGATTTGTAAGGGGGAAGGTGTATTTTAGGAGGGAGTGGATGAGGAATGTGGGGACAAGCAGACAGTGAAGGATTTTGGGAGGGACAAATTTATGAACAAGAGGAGATAGAAGAAGAGCGCGCTGAAACTGGTCAAAATGTATTCTGAGTGGGTAAAGAGAAAGGGGCACCCAGGACGAGAAGGGAGGGAAAGCAGAAATAAAATGAAGTAAAGGGCTTTGAGTGGAATTTGTGTGGAAAGAGGAGCAAAGGATGCAAGAGTAGGAAGACAAGCACTTGCTTTAAAAAAAAGCCTCTTGACTCATCTAAGCCTGTAGTAACCATGGTGTTTTTTAGCTGGTCAGGATCCATGTTGATGCTTAATGTGCAAGGTTTGAGAATTGGAAACAAAAGAAAACAAATGAAAAAGTTATGGTTCTGATATCTCATCTATGTCACACAACTCCTTCCCTTTCTCATTATTTTTATGCAGCAGAACTTTGGGTATATAATTCATTTTCCTGCACAGTGCTTTTGCACGAGTTTCATGGCAATGCCATGAAGTACTGAACCTACATAGTTGGTTTGGGTCCCTGAGTTTGTTCATTCAATATGATCTTGGAAGTCCCCACAGCATTACTCTGCTTAAGTGCTTTAAATTCCCTCGGAGACGATGGGGAGGTTGAGAGTTGTTGCCTCTATTTAACACCAAATGGAAGCTAGAGGGCAAAGGATCAAAAGTAACAGAGTGTTTACGATATTTGCAAAATGAATTTTAACAGAGTTTATCACTTTATGTGTTCAATTACTCAGCTCTCTGTGAATCCAAGTCTGATTGCATGAGTGATCTAGGTCTTTGGGTGCAAATCATGTCTGTTTGGACTAGAAAGCTCTAGGACTAGAAAGCTGCCAGAGACCTGCGTTTTCCTATCCACCTGGGGAGCTGGTCTCTACACCAGGCACTTTCTTTAAGATAGTTTATGTGTGAAGGGGCTGTGTTCTCATTGCTGTCTCTTGGACAATATTTTATAGTAGTCTTGTTTGTCCTTTTGTAAATGGAAGTTCTTATTTCTTCTCCATTGCTCTTTTTTACATTTTGTCATGTAAACAAGTAAAGTTGTAGACACTTCAATAGATCTAATGTAAAGATTTCCTGTAAGCACTGCCATTTGAGCAAGACAATCATGATTCAAACACAGAGAAAATTATGAGTGCCACACTTGACACTAATAATGAGCTGTAAATAAACCAATGATATCTGATTATATTATTTGTTTCATACTCTAGTCTTTATAGAGACTAGGATGCTATTCTATTAGATAGATGTTATAAAAATGCTGTGACCTTAAGGGCTTACAGAGGAAAGAAGGGGAGAAAGAAAAACAGAGAATTCGGTTGCACTAGATTGTATAGGAAGAAATGGTACATCTGGGGAAATCTCTCGCTGACCCTTCGCCCATCCTATAAAGTGCTTGTACTCATCAGGCTTTGCAAGCAATAAACGAGGTGGGAAAATGCCAGGAAGAATTCTAAATTTGCTAGAATTGAGTTATGGGCTAAGAAGGTTGTGAAGCACTGTCTAGACCACAGAGGTTGTATTTATATTCCGAGTTTGTTTTGACCATCTCCTGTGAGACAGAAACAATAAATCAGCTGTGCTTACTAAAAAGCTGAACAGTAAAAGGAGTGAAATTAAAATGGCCCACACTGCAGTATTGTGAGAGTTTCACTGGGCTAGCCCTTGGTTAGCAGCCAACACATCCTTTCACCCAGTTCCCCCCCACCCCCAGGGGATAGGGGAGAGGACTGGGGGGCAAGGATAAGGAGGCTTGTAGGTTGAGATAAGAACAGTTTAATAATAGAAATAAAAAACCCCAAAGTAATACTAATATTAAAATAGTTCTGATAATGATAACAGTAACAAAATATACAAATGAGTGGTACACAGTGCAACTGTTCACCACCCACCGACCAAACCCAGCCCATTCCCAGATAACGATCTCGGAGGTGTGACAATCCTGAACCAAAACCGTAATCCTGGAAGACTGAGAGCTTGAACAAAAGCCAAAGAGATTCAAAAGAGGAAGAGCCCCTCACTAATATACTGGACATAACATAATATGATATGGAATATCCCATTGGCATATCTAAATGCCCATTTAGCTTATTAATTTAAATATTCCTCATCCTCTTAGATTTTGTGCTTGTAGACTAACAGAACACGAAGTCCTTCACTTCCAGCAACAAAAATGCAAACACTGGCATGTTATCAGTGTCTCTCTATTAACAAGTCCCAGGTTGAATAGCAAAATGCAGCACTATTCTAACTACTGAAAAATAAACTCAGCTCTGTTTCAGCTAAAAACCAGGACAAGTATTCAACAGCATTTCATATTATCTTTCTACAGGGGAGTAATTTCAATAATCTCTCCCCAACAATCACATAACTTTTTTTTTTTGGTATTTCTGTCATCAGTCCATGAGGTATTAAGTCAGAAAAATTAGAAACACCCTAATGAGAAAAAATAGGTGGAAAAATTCAGTATTGGCATATTTAATGGTCCTGTTCTTGTTTCTTTGACTTAACCACATTTGAATAATAATGGCACCTTCTTGGAACTGTATTTTTAGCTTTTTTAATCAGTAAGCTGAAAGGTACTAGGAAAAACAAAAAAAGATTGAAATGCATTTTGCAGTCAGAAGCCCCCTCAGAGTCCAAAGGGAATAAATATATTTAAAACATATTAGGACACTAAATATAAATGTAACAGAATTCCAGACTACAGACATTTGACTGCAAAAGATACTGTCTAGCTTTTGTTATTACCATTAGGGATGAGGTAAACCAGGCACACTGTAACCTCAGTTTAAATTTTAAGTGTCTGCATTGTTTTCTTGCTGTGTTAATTGGCATTAATTAGTTAACATGAGTGTACAGACTTCTAAAAAGCTAAAGTTCTCTATATCATAGCCTTGTGTCATCTTGGCATATATCACATTTGATGGCATTCTGGTGTTAATTATTCAAAAGTATCTGAAGAGACACTTATGTGTGCATGTATATAGATATCTCACTTAACTACAAATGTATCACAAAGTAAGATTATAATTGCTTGTCTAAAGAAAAAACAACATGAACAAAACCTACTCCAAACAACAATAAAATACCCCAAACCCAAACAAACTAAAACCCTCACAAAACCCCAACAGTGCAGGAGACAGTAACAGATTTCTGCAGAAATGGGAATGGTTGATACTCTGGTTATAGAAAAATAAACAAACACACCCCCAAACCCCAGAGAAGACTAGAGAAGTACATAATAAAAAGGTACAGAAAGACATAATTAATGTTTATTTTTTACTTGGGAACCATATGTGGCTTTGAAATAAAAATGCCAAACTGACAAGTTGCCAGCAGGGCTTGTAGCTGTTATCTGTCCTGGTTCAAAATGCTACAAAATAAACCTGCTATCTTTGGGAATTTACCAGTGTTGTCTGTGTGACATTAAGGCTTATCTATTTTTATGACTAGACACATTTATCTTTGAAGTTTTGTCTATGAACAGGGGGATATGGAATATGAGAAGCAGAGCTGGTAAGATTATTTGCCTGAGATAAATATTGATTTGAAAGTAAGCAGTATTTTCTGCAAATGTACTTTTGCATTGTAGGAAGATGATAGTTGATGGTTATGCCCAGTGCCAGCAATTACAGAGAACCATGCTGTACCTGTTTCTTCTAAACAGGACTGTAGGCTGTTGATTCCATATACGACCTGCCCCCAAAAACTTTAGAAATACTAGAAAAACACACTTAAAACCTGTCCAACAGAAAATTTAAAGCTTTAAAAACCACAAAGTGATGAAGACAGATCAACAGCTTTGCTGTTCTCCCAGCTTCATGCAGTAGGGAACTTCTTTAGTTAAAAAAAACCAAACCCAAAAACAAACAAAAAAACCCAAAACAAAAACCCCAAACCAACAATCCCATACTCAAAAATAATTTAAAAAAACCCACTGAAAGAAATAAAAACTGCCAAACTCCAGCTATTTAGGGCAGATACAATCCAGTTCTATTATTTTCAAAGACTATAGAAGACTAGGAAGTATTATTTGTAATTCGGTTAGTTTTTAAACATAATATTTCTTTTGTTAAAATTATTATTGGTCACATGACAAATCATACCATTACATGATATTGATTTAGTTTTTTCCATTATGAACACTTTTAAGATGAAGAATTACCAGTGACAAATAGTGGATATTCAATAGCGGATAATCTAGTTGCAATGCAAACTTTCAGATGAATTCTCATTCATGCTACAATCTTTTGAACTCTTGGCATTCACAAATATCTCCATGAATGCCTAGTAGTTACCTGAATGCTCATAAAAAGTGATTAATGTGTTCGCTAGAGCAAAGTAAATGAGCTGCTTCTCAAATACCTTTTTTCATTCTTTGAAGAGCAGATACTGAAGAGAACAAAAGAACAAACAGATGAATGCAGTTGTATATTACTGTAGCTGATAACTAAACAAATTCCTTACTTAGATATTATTCTTCTAAAAATCATTGCACATCCAGTTAAACCAGCAAAGTTTCATTCATTTGTGCCAACAGGGGGGGTGTAAGTAGATGATGTGTTATCTCCAAAGGGATTTTGTTTGAAGAAGAACTTTATATTTAAAGCTAGAAGACCAGAAGAAAAAAATGGAGGACAACATTTGGGAGATTAAGGCTGAATTCCATGGAAGTATAATGAAAGGGGGGAAAAAAGAAAGTGGCAAGACAATTATTTGGTTTAGAAAGTCTGAGTAGATACATGCAGGTGAAAAATGCTAAAGTTTTTGTGAATATTGATGTTTATTTTACTGTAGCACTTAGAAAATTAAATTAAATGGAACAGTGATAGAGACACTATATCGTGAAAGATATTTATAACAATTTCCAGATACACAAAAGGTACTATGTAGTGAATAATATGAGTAATTATGGCTTAGGGGAATATGGGAACTGCTAAAGCAGAACTCGCCATAAGTCTGTGTAGTCTGCTATCTCGCCCTTGATTGTATCCAAATTTGCATGAGATACCACAGTGACAACTGTACACCAATACAAATCTGTCTCTCTGGGAAATAACATGGACTAAATAAAAAAGGTCAGCAAGTTCTTACTGCCTTAATCATAACTCAAGACAGGCTAACATATGTTAAAAGACTGAGTGCAAATGTGTAGTTTTCCAACAGTTCAAGGTGTAAAGAGAATCTGAGTACAGACATTATGGAGTATGAGGAAAAATATTTCCAACTTTTTTTTTTTTTAATAGGCTTAAGATTGGGCAGACATTTAATGTTTGGTTGAGGGGAAACCGAAGACAGTCCACCTCTGAATATAACAGATTACTTCAGTTCCTTTATCATGATTCATTGTCACTGTTCTGAGAAAGACATTCTGCAATGATAATTTCATCAAAGTATCCAATTCTTCTGGGATTTGTCCTCTTTTTTAGACATTAAAAATATGAGCTCTTTGCAGCCAATTTATCCCAGTAGCCTGGGTATTTAGTTGTTTTCTACAGGCAGCTAAACATGTATGTTATCCCAGTAAATACCGATTCCTCTTATAAATTAAATCAATCTCTGTTTAAGATTAATTACATTTGTAAATAAGAGACAAAGGATAATTTTGTCAAGGTGAAAGACATTGCTGAAAGTTCTCTCTTCACTCTCCTCTCAGAGCAGCTTATCCTAACTGTAAGTCAGAATGCGGCAATCTTAAATCCTGTCTGAAGTATGTGTAGTTCTGTTAATGAAATAAAGTTCAGCAAGATTGAATTTTGTGAGAACTCTTTATGCCTAAAACAAAGGGCAATATCTCACTTGCTGTAAAGAATATGCAAAATCACTGAGATACAGCATGTTCTCATGGTGCAGCCTTGTTTCTGCATTTCCAATTCAAGAGGTGTCTACTTACTAGCTGACAGTAAAATCAATCTAAATCAACCTCTCCAGTCACTGGATGCTTCTAATTTGAAAATTTGTCTGCTGCCTTTTGTTCCCGGTGTCTGGCTTTGACAAAGAGTGTGTTCCAAACGTTTTGGCCAGGAAGGTTGCTCAGCACCCTTGTAAAATGTGTTTTCCAGAAGCTAGTGTTAGCGCATTAGACATTAATATCCTCCTCAGCAAGCAACAAAAGAATATTAGGTAGATTGGATAGCTGATACCAATGTCTCAATATTGCAGATAATGGCAGTGTATAATTACATTAATTCATGAGCCAACATTCATTATGAAACAATTGGGGTTTTTTTGGTGTGTCTTTTGTTTTGTTTTTATTTGCTGCTACTGTTGGCCAGCTTTTCCTAAAGTTTCATTGATATTTGGAAATCTTTCTCAAATTTCCAGCTTTATTTCTTTCATGGTTAGTTTATACCCATTTGCTTTGTGTCCTTTATATTAAGAGTGTGGGTTTTTCCCTCCTTTTTTCCTTTCTGGCTGCATATGATATAATGTTGTATTAAAATGTCTACATGATGCTAAATGTCGAAAAGGGATTTATAGCAGCTTGTTTACTCACATAAAGTTCTCTAGTATTTTTTTAATATTCAAGTCTGTGTATGCCAAAACTTTGCCTGACATCCCAACCTAGAGGTGTCCATAGTGCTGTGTGCGATTTAGAGAGACCATCTCGTCATCACACCTTACTCACAGGATGGTAAGTCGAAGAGCACATGAACCTTCTTTTTAACCCAAAATGAGCTAACTTGTTTCTAGTCATTGCATTTCCTATCCCTCTCTAAAAGCTGAAGAGCTCATGGACAAGTAGCATGAACTGTTCAAACAGCAGTTCCCCTGTTGTCACTCTCCACTCCTTTCCTAGCCTGTTGGAGTCCAGGACTCTCCTCTGTTTCTTAAAAACAAGAAGTACCTATAAATATCACAGATTTTATAGTCAGTTGATGATGTTTTGCAATTTTGTTGCACGGTTATATGGATTGTTGGCTTTTCTTTTTTGATAGTCTTTTAAAAAATATTTTCCACTGAACTTCCATTGTAAAAAACATTAGGACCATCATCATGTTACTGGTAAAATAGAATATAAACTGATTGTTAAATCCAACTGATTTAACCCATTGTACAGTCTGAAGTTTAGAGATGAATTTATGGGGCTTGATATATATATTTTTTTCCATATGAACAGATTTTTAACTCACAACTCAAGAGTGGCTGCAGTGGTTCAGATGAGAGGTTTGTGTAGCCCAGGAAATGCTCTCCAACAGAATCTCAAGTAGACATGAAGGCATGTATGCAAGAACACAGCTAGCAGACATGACACTTCACCTGAGCACGCTCTAAACCTTTGCATTTCAGAGATAACTGGTGTGGACCTGTTTTCCATGTGATAAGTAAGATGTAATGGACTTCTCTATAAGGATTTAAATGCACGTCCATAGAAGTAATAGTCTGTATTTAAAATATTTGTAATAATCTCGCCCCTTGCCTTATTTCAGGTTTACCTGGAACAATTATGAGTAGTGTAGGGGAAGGGTGAGGTGGGTAAATGGATGAGGCTAGTGAGAAATTGTACGTGGCCTGTGGAGCCTTGATTGGTGATCTGCAGAGAGCTGGCTGGTTGGATGCGTGAAGTCATGCATGGAAAGTGCTGCTTGTAAAGCAGTTCCTGATAGGAGATGGAAGCATGTGGAGCTTCTCACTAGGCTTGGCTAGACATGATATGCCCAAGTTCTTGTTCTGTGAGTTGGACCTACTATGGCTGCTTGATTTTAACATTTGTTCTGTGCTGATTCCTGTCCAATCATGAATGAGAACAGTTTGAGAAATCTTTTAATCTGTACCATCTGATCTGTGCAGTTCTACTTGATGGCAGCTTCTCTGCTCCATCCTCCTTTTACTTTTGTCTTTGTTTTTATTAGGGCAGTAAGAAACTATAAAGTGTAAACAAAGTGTCTTCATAGACTAGGTTGTTTGATTACCTGCTAAAGAACTAACTAACTGCATTCTTTAAACTGAATTCTGAGTTGTGTAACGGCACAATTTACCTGGCCCCTCTTAATATATAATCTCAAAGTAGTACCACCTTTTCTCTTTTGATTCCCTCTGCTGAGGACTGAGAATGTATTCAAAACATTCAGGCCTTTTATTAGTCCCCATTTGTGGACTGTTATGTGTTTAATATATTTTTTTTTTCAACAGGTAGAAAAAGTAGAAAAATAAAATTGAAGAGAGTAGGCAGGGATCCACGTCTAAACGTAGAACTGTGTGTCATCAAGCAATATTTTTCATACATAAGATGGAGTAGGAATAGACTGGTTCTGCTTCAGAAAGTCTGTTGGCATGCATTAAAGATGTCAGGTGGCAGAATTGGTCTTTGTGTTAAGCATGAGATTTCTTGCCAAGGAAAGAGAACATAAAAATGTACATAAAAATTTACTTTTTCAAACTACCTAGATTTCTCAAAAAGCATTGCTGTAACAAGTGAGGGTGTCCCTTGTTTTAGGAGAAGTATTTTAGTGTGGTGTACACATAAAAAATAAAATAAAAAGCTGTCAAGTATGCATAGATGGGAGAATTTTATGCAATTCAAAGGGAGTTTGACAAACTGCACCCTCTTTTATTGAGGAACTTTCCATAGGATGCTAGGAAAAAATGTTTGGGTCAAGATGTATAAAATTTTAATGAAACTACAGAGCAATTTGATGTAGAACCTGCTATACATTCCTTTTCTGATTGACATTGTTGTAGACTGGATGATGATGTAAAATATAGGCAACACAAACACCTAGGCAACAAGGACAAATGCCTGTGTCTCTGACTTATGTAGCAGACCAAACCTTCCAATAAAGCAGAGAATAAGAATTGTTAAAAAGCATTTGGGAAAAGTAATAGACCAAATTGGACTCAAAACTATGCTAGAATAGATATCCTTTTGAAGGATGTGAATAAACACCTGGTGAAGAATAAACAGGAAACAATTTTCAGATGAATAGAGAAAGACTGACCTGTATTATTTTACCTTAATAGAGACTTCAAGAAAGAAATAGTATTAAGAATAGAAGTATTTTCACAGCATTTAAGCAAGTCAACAGCATATTGAACTCAAAGATAGATAATAGACTAAGGTGAGAGTTTCTAATTGAATACTGACTGACTTCTGTGGTCCTTTACAAATGTATGGTCTGGTTAAACATTAGTGAAGAAATGATATAACTTTTAAAGCAGATACTCAGCAAGTTCTTAGCACAAGAATCTGAGGGGGAAAAAAAATCTTGATCTGTTTAGGGTACATATACTTTGAATTTTTCTATGGGGAAAGAATGGGTTGAAGAAAAGTCTCAACCAAGACACACCTTAAGATGAACCAGGAAAGGAAGCACTAGCAGAAACATTTCTCTCTCTCTCTTTTTTTTAAATTATAGTGTTAATGCAATCTAGTACTAGAAGAAGACATTTCTAAAATAGAGAAGTCTCTGAGATTCATGCCTCAGGTCCAGGCCCCTATTTCAGCGTATGGCTTGGTCATCTGTTTCCCTAGAACCTCTTTTGGTGTGCTTCACAGTAGTTGCACCAAACTCAGACATGAAGAAGGCATGGGTAAGAAGGTAAAGTTTAATGAACTGTAATTTCCAAGTTATATTCTGAAAAAATACTCTTTGAAGCATGAACTGATCATGCTGCCTGGACTTTCATCCTTGTACTGACACTATGACTTTGAAAAGCAGACTCATCTTTCCACAGGTCTATGCGTAGAATACCCCAAAGAAACTTCTTTACTCTCCAAATCTTCTAATTTGGTTCTTAATGTGCAACAACTTGTCTACACACTCCAAGACACTTAACAATAATAGGTAGTGTGATTAGAAAGGTAATTAGGAAACTGTAATAATAGGATGAGAGGGAACTGATGCTTTAAAGCCTGTACATCATAGCCAAAGCAATTTCATTTCAGGAATAAATAAATCGGATTAATTTCAACTCATAGAGTTGCCTCGTGGTATCAAGTGACATTGGACACTGACTTAAAATCAAAGCGGAGGTATGAATCGTTGTCATTATATGACTTGGAATTCAGTCATTCTCACAAAAGCACCTGCAAAACAATGCAGAATGGTGCATTGCCATTATTGACAGTTATTTTGGTAGCACCAGCAACAGAAGGCTTGTGTACAAACCCTTATTGATATGGGTAAAAGAATTAAAAAACCCATTAGAATGGATGGAAACCTTTAAATTTCTTAATGAAGTGAGAAAGCATGATGTTCACAGGTTGAGAAAGGGCTTCGTTAACATGAAATCTGGAGGGGTCCTGTCTGGAAATATATATATAAAGACTGTGAAGGCAGCTTGCCTCTACAGTACCTATCAGATTACTTTGGGCTCTCTTCTGTCTTGGCTTTTGTATGATGTTGAGAGTGGGGTACATTAGGAGATTCTAGGACCTTTCCTAGCTGGAGCTATTTCCATTACATTACTAAAGATGCTTCTACACTTATGAAAGAGATGGGTTTCCCCAAACTACTCGCAGCCTATTTCCTTTGCCAGTTACTGGTCCCTTTTCCATATACCTTGATGTTCTGTTTGGGTTTAGGTTTGTTCCTGTGTTCAGATTTAAACAAAACAAAAACCCCACATTTGCGAAACATTGAGGAATACAATGAATTTATGTTTGCTTTCATTAGTCTTCATTTTAATGCATTAAAAAGAATGACATTTTCAAAATTACATAAAATCTACTTTTGAGGAGCTTTTAGATGGCACGCAATCACTAAATGTATCATGTCCACAATCTAAATGTCAGTGAGCAGCTCGTTTGTGCTCTGCATATAACATGCAAAATATGTGTAAGGCTTTTCATACTTGCACATACATGATCTTGAGACACGTCAACAGAAATCATAGTTGTCTAGTACAGACTATATCATTTAGCATATGCTATGTGCACCCAAACGGCCCAGTTTTCAGTAAATGTGTGAAATCATGCTGCTGTTGCCACAAGAAAGGCATCCTAGGGACCTCCTGAAAACTGCATGTCTTTTCACAGCTCGCACTACAGTGTGAAGCCTATTTACATAGTCATGAATCCGTAGAGTATGGAGGTAGGAAATTACTACATGTGATCATATTTACATAGGTGAAAATAACATTGCCTTCTGAGAATTTCTGAAAATTTACTGCTTTCTGGGAAGACATTCATGTTCATATCAGGAACAGAATTAACTTAAAAATGCATTAAGTCTGATCTGAGGTCTGATTCTGTGAGTTGTTGGGTGCCACAAGCTGTTATTAGGCACCCTGAGCTGAAATTGATGTTTATCAGAATATAAAACTCTTATGTCTCACAGGGTAGAACCCGCATTGTCTCATTTCCAGGATCATAATGATCTAGGACACACCGTTACACACAGGCGGAGGCAGTGGCAGTCTCTTTGCTGTTATGAACAGGGAGTTGCATGCATTTTTTTATTCTGCAGAACACTGAGTCTTATGTTTAATTGTACTACCATTTTTTGAAATAAAGAACATTGAAATGAATAACAGATCTAAACTACATTTAGAAGAGATTATGTTAAGCTGTACATTTGAGTTCTCACGCAGCATTTCCATTTGAAAGTTTTCAAATTATTAATATCAAAACATTCTCTGTGATTTTTAAATTGTAGATGGTATTACTTTATGGACTTGAATAAATGAAAATGTGGATTGTCTATAGGAAAATAACACACCATTCTTGGTACATGAAATTAAGTGAAACTTTTACCAAATCTATTTATTTTCTGCTATAGGAATACTATTCACATCTGCATTTCCCTAAATCATGGGAAACTTTTGTGGCCAGGCTGATAAACCGTAGCTGACCTCTTCTGTGAGAGGAGCTATGAGAGAATGGCAGCAGTTCTAGAAAGTGAGCACTCTTAATACAGCAGTTGGACCTCTACTAGGTGAAAAAAAAAAAAAAAAAAAAAAAAGTGGAGCCCTTTCATGCAACATTGCCCCTTGTTTTCTGTCTGCTTACCTATAGCAAGTGGAATTTCTTACCAAAATGCATCTTCCTTGGAGCTTTCTTTCAGTGAAGGTGGCTTTGGAGTTTAGTTCAACAGAATATTTTTGTTTATGGCTCACAAGGCAATTAGCTAAGTCCCTAATTTTTACTGGCTTTGGGGCTTTGCAGGAATTAGGCAGTCACTTGCCATTTTTTGAGCCATTTTTATTTCCCTTCAGTTCATGTGCCTTAGAAAAAGGAGATTACAGGAAATTTTGCACACTTGTAAACCATCCTTTAGTAGGTATTACAGTGTTAAGACTCTCTCATAGGGCTTGCAGTACAGTTTACAGTATGAATGCTGTGCTGTATCAGATCCATAAGCTTCACTCAGTGTTGATCAAATAAGGGACCTGAACCACATCCAGGGAAAAAAAAGTAATTTACAAGTCTTCAAGTTTTTTTTATAAATAGCTACCATAATTGCAAAATGCATACTACTGGGCAAATAGATAATTTTTATTTCATATTATCTTAAATCAAAGTTACACAGTTATTTTCCTGCTTCAGTTTTCCATTTTTTGTTTTGTTTCATCCTCTCCAAAATGTTTTTTCTCCTACTTATTTATTTCTTAAAGCACAAGATCTTCAGAATTTAAAAAAATACCCTGTACATAGATTCTAAACTCTGTTAGTTTGGTCTACTTTTTAAATAGTACTCATCTCAAGAAAGAATTGCTTTTGTGACTTTGGACCAATTGAATCCGACTTCCAAATATGTATAAAGTAAGATTTTATTATTGTTTTTATTTTTTAAATTATCTGGTTAAAAGTAATTATTTATGATGTTTTTAATGCTGCAGTCAATGTTGCAGATTTCAAGTCAATACTTATTCTGACTTGTATCAGATGAGCACCTGACCTTTTCACATTTCATGAGATACTATTTGACATGATCACTTTTCATGATAATATCAAAATAATTATGACATATAAGTCAATTTTGCATGCTAATAATTTAAAGTGGTCATGTTTTAAAGCAAATTAGAATCTTGTTTTACTTCACTGAGAAACTTTGAAACGTATTCACTATTAACTTAATTATTTCTTTGAGCAAGAGTAAGTCTTACCATAAAAGTGTTATATACATTTGCTGTCATACTAAAAATTTGTTATCTATAACTTTTATTTTTATGCTTTAAGCTAAAGCTGACGTCATATTTTGGCTTATTGCAAGTACATAATTTCATACTGCACATTTCATAAGTCTGCAATCCCACAAATACAGAAGGGTGTGCTCTTGAAAGACTTCTTCCATAAGCCATCTCACTGATGAAGAAACTGATCATGTCTTCTTGCAAAGTATAGTGTTAATGCCTGAAAAGAGGGCTGCACATAGCAGTTGTTTTGATATTGCTAGCTCAGTCTCTTTGTGCACAAGATGGCAAGTTCAGTTTTGCACCGTTAACCTTGTCAGAAAACATGGAGTGAATGTTCCATTTCGTGAATTTGATTCTCGCAAGCCTCTTGTTGATGCTATTTCTTTTCCTATATCCTTTCAAAGACTGGCTAGGTCAGCTGTTTCTACATAGTCAGTAATTCTATCATCTTCTGTTTTTCCTCTGTCTACAAATGACTGTCATTGCAAACTGATTTTTAAATAATGATTCCTACAGTTATTGGTCATCTAGAATGCAATGTCTTCGGAATTTTCCTGTAGTTCATCATATTCGGAGAGGTAAATTAATCTTCCAGAGTGGCAAGTGGGTGTGATCTATGTAATTGTAGGCACCTGCGTGCCAGTAATGGGAGGTTGAAAGCTCTCTTAAGCTTGGTGTTGGGCTTCCTCTAGTTTGCACCCATTTCCTTTCAGTTTGGAAAACTCCTTGATGTTTATGTTGAATAATTCTCTCACCAGAAATTGGCAGTTCTGGTAAGCTTTATGGTAGTAATTGATTGATAGTCTTCAGAAAAAAAAAAAGAGGAAAAGAAAAGCCACAAATCTGGTTTGTTTTTGGTTTTTTTTTTTAAGTTTGCTGGAGGGGTGGGCTGATTCTAGTTTTAATTGATTTTGATTTCATGTGTATGGAGGTTTATACACATGAACACACATAAATCTTATGCTACAAAACTATGGGGATTAAAGGAAACAGGTTTTTCATGCAATATGAAAGACAAAACCAGAGCGATTCTACTATTTATTATACAGTTATCATCTCTTTAAATATATAAAAAAAAATGTTATCTAGGATGTTTGTGTCTAGAAATCCCAATGGCTGGTAATTCTGCAGTCTTTCCAAAACAAAGAAAAAAGCTTCACATTAAATGACAAACTTGACAGGCAGTGGTATTGATTTTTTTAGATCAATATCCAAGCTACAATAAACATGTTTACAGTTTAGGTATACAACAAATGTTTTGGTTTTATGTGAGCAGACTTTTAGTATCCATTGGATTTAACAGTTCAGAAGCACTGAGAACCAATGATACATTATATATTTTATTAGCCAAACAAACATGAAGTACTACTGTGACACATTTTTGAACCAGGTACAATCCACTGGGAACACAAAGCTTGGTTTCAGTACCACTGGGTTCAATGCTGCTATCGGTATTTACAGAAAATGTAATATTTCATTTCCTCTGAATTCTCTGTAAGAGCTTTGCTCTCAAAAATGATCAGAATCTCTTTACAGGAATGGAAATTGTTAATCCTTTCATTGTGCTTAGTTTTCTTCAAATTGTTTTCAGGTAGATGGAAGATTATGTACTTACATTACACAAGGATCTTTCTTAAAAATAAGTAATGTGATTATCTAGTTAATCAGACAGATTTTTTTGTTATTTTCATGCTCACTCATTTTTTTTTTCTCTCAAGTCAAGTTTCTGCTTTTATCTCTGCATGAAAGGTCTTGGTCCCCTCTCCAAGAGGGCACAGCAACCACAGGCATGCAACTCTACATGGAAGATTAAAGGCCCCATTTGCCAGGATGAAATTTGCAGGCCTAAGTATGTAGTTCTGAGAAGCCAATTGAGAGAAATGTTTACCTTTTCACATGTGTGTTTTGAATACCATATGAACAGCTGTGCATCCCAGTGGCTGAGGGCGTGGGTGCAACACTAAGGACAACACTAGCTTTTTCAGGTTCAAAGATGCAGAACATATCCATCCTTTGCATCCTATGCAGCTGGCCAGCTCCCAAGACCAGATTGACATCTTTCTACAACACTGCTTTGTACAGTAGACATTTATTTAAAAATGCTGGCAATGAGAAGTATGTCAAAAGCACTTCTCTACTCCCTCAGAATGACAGCTGCAAATTGACATCTGGATCTTTCACCAGCTGTTTGGAATTCTCTGGCGTGTGCATGTGAGAGGATCATGCTGGACATGCATCATGTTCCTTTCTGACCTTACAAGTAATGGACTCTGTGAGATAAAAACTGATGGTTCATTCTCAGATAAGCAGTGTTTGGAAAAAGTCAGTTAATGCGTACTGTAACTGAAATTTACAGAAAACAACTCAACTTGTAAGAGTTTGAAAATGGAATATACTAACTGCTTTTTTTTTTTTTTGACAGGTATGCCTTTCATCACTGTATAAGTTAGCATACTTGACAAAGAGAGATGGGATGATTAGAAGAAGGTAGGAAGTTATGGTCTTGGTGCACTTACCTAACTCTCTTCAAAATTTGGTTTTATTAGCTAATGATCGAGGTTTTCTTTTATTTAGTGCTTGAATATTTTATCTTCAGTATTAGTCTTCCCTTCAGTTGATTGGAGTTTTTGTTTGGTGTTTTTGTTGTTTTGTTTGTTTTTAACTATGGAACAGTGTCCCGTTGGCCACATAAAGCAAAAGAGCTCACATGAAAGAGAGTTCTGTAAGTAATACATTTTTTCAGTTTGGTAGTCAGACACCAATCAGACATTTTAGGTTCAGAAAAATCTTAAAGGGAATTATTTAAAATTGGAGTAGGAAAAGTGGGGTATTTCTACCTCATATGAAGATCTTTTGCTGTTTGAAATTATATTTAAGGAAGCTTGATTCTTTCATATGAGCACTTCAAAAAAAGTCTTTTTCTGTAGTGTCATTTGAAACAAACTAATAACATATATTTTGTTTTTTTCTAAACTGTCAGAATGAAAAGTTTCTGTACCTTGAAAACTTTAGTCTTCATATTTTAAAGCTGAATTCACAAATAGGCTCAATCCTTCTGAAGCTGAATTTTTTGATTCATTTGCTATTGCTTAAAATTTTTGTCCATCTCTCCTTGGAGCCAAATGTACCACTATTCTAGTATCATTTATTAGACTGTTGTAGTTATCAGGCCATGTAGCCTGGTGTAGCAGTCTGGCATGTTGCCAGTGTTTGTAAGGAATTCAGCAATGTCATACCTGCTAGCCCACGTTGCAATTGCAATTTTACATGGAGTTGGTTTCTTTGGAATTTTCAGTGTTTTTATTTAAGAAAAAGAAGCAAGAAAAATAGAGTTTGGGTATGTGTGTCAGGAGGGGAATGAATGTATCTAGTTCCTAGAGGTCATTAAAAACAAACAAAATGACATTTTATGTGAAGTAAAGAATAAAGAGTAAAGTGTTGCCTTGTGCTTCTTCACAGCTGGTGAATGAGAGGTGAAATAATCTTGTGATTGAGACTCTAGATTTTGTATCACGAAGTAAAGTATTTTAGTGTAGGTGAGATATGTCAGTCCATGTTATTGTGTGCAGCTACTGCTCTATAACCCATTTCTCAGGTAGTTGAATGGGTTTGCTAAATTCTGACATTGCTTTGGCCACTGCATTGGTGTGTAATGTAGGTATACTCATTTTATGCTATAGTTGTTGAAGATGGTACTCACTTTTTAATAAAAGTTGGCTATTTTGCTCTGGGATTGCACAATGGATTCTTCAGCTTGCCTAATGCTTTTAGATACTCGGAGGATATAAAGGTTATTCCATGCTGTGAAAGCATCTTTTTAGGAACAGTTCATATCCAAATATTTTTTCCCTTATTATGATGTTGTTCTATCCAGCCTCTACCAAAATATATCAAATATACATTCTCTGAATTGAGTATCAAACCAAAACTGTTAGATTTTGTTTATCTTTGTAGGTAGAAAAGTGAAAGAGTAACAGGTGGGTGGGTATCTCTGCTATCTATCGTGCAGCTGCCAGAAAGTTGAAGCAGCAATTGAAACATCTTCAGCATGGGTTTTGGGCCCAAATGGGTATATTAGTTCCTCAGTGGGTTTGCAATAAGGTCCAAAATGTCACATTCCCACTTTTTTTTTTTTTTTTTTACTGTTATTGTTTTCCCTAATGGACAGATTAATGCTAGAATGGATTTATTAATCTACATTGGAGTCACATTCAATTTGCTGTGCAAGTACAGCATAAAATTCATTGGCAAATTATATTCAGCAATAATTTGAAAACAGCTTTCTTCGTCACATTATTGACAATAATCTTTCTGATTTATTAGGAACAGTTTTAAACTCAAATTGGGAGGGATTTTATTTTTTATTTTTTTTTTTTTAAAGAAAAGGATTTAAAATTTTTGAATTTTACATTCACTTTTTACACAACAGTTGCTATTGATTATTTGTACCTTTGAATACTCATTTCCATTCCTACACAGCGTTTCCTGTCAAAATCGCCAGATTCCTCGGTCAAGATTCTTATGGGAGAGGGAGCTAGAAATCTTCCCTGGAAGATTTGGGTTTTCTCTGATTTCATTGTTGGGAACACTCTTTCCTTCCTGTAGTCTTCAAAACCTGTTCAGCTCAATCTTCTTTTAGCTCTTTATTTAGGAATCATTAGATCAGCTGTGGACTGGTCAGGGATCAGTTCCTGTGGGAAATCCTGAGACCAGATCTCACTGCCTCTGTAATCTAGATTTTCTTCTGGGTTAAACTGATCCAAAAATTTGAATATAACCTTTCCCCTCTGTCTCTTCATTCTTATGCTATTTAGGAAGGTAAGTATGTGAAGAATCAAAAATTTGAACCAGGTCTTATTGTGAAATTAAAATACAAAATTAATCCAGTTCTATAATATTGCATTTTTTTGGTGCTAGAGATAGAATAACTCATGTTGCTGTTAATTTTGTTTGCAGCATTAAATTAATGATTTTAATTTTAAAATAATAGAACTAATATGATAAAACTACTAGCACTCTAACATCAAAATGCAACATTTTGTCATGCCTGAGACAAATTATTTATATTTTTCCACTGAAAATGTAATCTAAAATCTTATCTTCCTGCAAGGTTTTACTTAAGCGAAACTATATATTTTGTTGGAAAACTGTCTATCAGAAAACAAGACAACCAGATCTGCCCTGAAACTTTTTTGAAGAATGTCTTCTCCATGGTAGATAGTGTAATTCAAAATGACCATGTTGCATTTGTTAGTCTCTCCCCAGATTTGTATTGCAGGCAATTATCTCAAACTTGTTGACGTACAGGAACTAACTCCCATTAATTTCAAAGATGAAGGCAAAGAGGAGAAATGGAAACCTGCACTTAATTTAGGAGCCCACTTCTCTTGATTGAATTAAGCTGTCTCCCTTCTGCTAACACTTGTGAACTCCTAAGTGATTCTTGAAGCATTTTTTCAGAAATGTAAAAGTGTTTTATGTGGCTCCTTGCTGTGCTTACACATCTTGAAAAACACCACCAAAAAAGTCAAAATTCATTAAGAGTCAGACGTAACTAACTTTCAGTGCTCAAAAGGAAGAGAAGAAAGTACGTAACTTTTTTGAGCCAAGGAAATAATAAAAACTGAGAAACAAGTATTGTAGATCTATCTTCCTGCCTGTATGGCCCTCAGCAGTGATCTGAACACTTTATTTCATATTACACTACCAACTTCATCTTTAGTTTCTGTATTGTCAACAAGACCCTTTCCATGCAGTCAAATAATTTAAATGTATTAAATTGTATCAGAGGTGTTATGAAGGTTAGAAATGGGTCATGTACCCAACGGTCTAGTGCTGAAATCTACATGAACTAGTCCTGTTTAGTAGCTGTGTTCGAGGTCCTCTTGTTTCCTCTTTTCAAATACAAGAAAAACTGGAAGATCTGTTTCAGGATTGTTTGAGTTGTCAGTTATTTGTGTTTATTTTTCACAGTATCTGTCTATTTGCTAAGGGATGTAGGGAATCTTAATAGCAAAAAGTCTGGGTAAAATATGTATTATTTATGTAGGGGAGCTCCGCAGAATAGTCTTCACCTGTATGTGTTGAATTTTCCACTTGTGGATCATTGGATCAGTTTTGGTGGAATATTGGTGCCATGTGTGGTCCCAATCAGGGAGGAAGATAATTTTAGAGGAAGCTGTTATTTAGTTTATTTTGCTTGAGTTTCTAGGATGTCAGATTCTGAAGGAATTGTTCCAGTTCCTAAATTAAGCATCTACTGCCCTTTTAGCAGTTCAGTAACTGATCAGATTTCATCTGTCTCATCAGAAGAATGTGCATCTCCTGTAGTTCCTTGTTCATATCTGTTGTTTTGCATACCCTTGGGTTCTGGAAAGACACTGTATAGTCACCTGTGTCACACTGTGTTACTTCCAGAGAAGATATGCTGATGAATTGTTCCAAGAGACATTCAACTTGTATAATGACATAGCAAAAAAAAAGACTTCTGGTGTTCAACACCTCAAAAATAAAGGCAGGAGAGTGCAGTTTTCCATGCTTCCTGAATTGCACTTCTCTTAGTGAATTAGTAATCAAATGAGCTATTTCTGTAGTTTTTTATGCAAGAGAGGTTAGCACATTCTTACCAATTTGTGTCTGCTTACTGTTCAGTAGGAAAGATGTTTTGTGTTCAGTAAAGCTGCCATCTACAAGCTGTGTAAGGCCTGGTAAGATTAGAAGTTCTCAGCTACTTTAGGATTTTAAAACTGCTTTTGCTCTCATCAAAACCATAGTTTCCCCCTTTCCAATCTCTTTCAGGAAGAAATCCACACCAAAAATCAGGACTGAATGGCTTTCCTTAATTTTCTTAAGGTCTGAGCAATACTTTACATAGATTTATTTGTTTGTGTTCCCTCTACAATGAATTTTTCCTACGTGAGAATTATTAATTGTATTTCAAGTTGGCTTACACTAAAAGCAGGTTCAGTTGATTGAAGTAGACTTTGACAATTATAGACTAAGGATTTAACAGGATAACCTAGAATACACGATATATATATATATATGCACATAGCTGGAATAAGCACCAGAAACAAATTAACTCCAGCTGTTATAATGTAGCATATACTTGAACCAACATCTAGACCAAACACTTGCTTATGTGTTTTTAGGACAAGTATCAGTATTGTTAGTTAGTGGAAATAAATGTGATGGCAATAACATGATGGAGGCGTATGTAGTATTTGATCAAAAGTATCTAGGAAACCAGGTTCCTGAGAAATCATTTGGCAAGTGCTACCTTATTCTTTTCAGCTTCTTTTCTTAATTCATGATTGATATTTTGAATCAGAGTTTCCCTGAGCTATGGCTCATAAAGACCTTGCTGGTGAATAAAAGTTGCACTTATCTTCAGGAGTTCTACTCTAATGAAAATTAATTAGAATAAAGAATCATTCTCCTGCTCCCCTTTGTAAGCAATTACTAAACCCCATAAAATATAGTTGTAGACACTTTGCCATTATTTGTAGCAAATTACATGCAGTTAAGAAGGCACATGCTGTGTGAGATATCTGACAAGCCATAGCTCTGAAGTTTGACAAAGTTCTCTTACTAGATATTATTTAATCTTTTTATTTTAACTCTCCAGTATGTGTGTTCTTACATAATTATGTTCAGTATTCACTAGTTTACAAAATGTTTTATTTTGCCCTTAAACTCCTCCTTTAATGCAGGCAACTTGCTCAGTTTTATCAATTAAAATTCTAAAAGAGGTGTTTTGATCCTGCACTTAATTAATGTGTTTCATTTGTTTGTTTCGAAGGACATCCATTCACTTTGCCTTGTCTAAGCAAACATTCAAGCAGAAGCAAAATTGTAGCTTGTTAATTATTTTTCTTTCCAGGTTGTATCTCTGTCTGTGGATAGCATGAACAGTTATGATTTATCCATGCTTTCCTTAATTTACTTTTATATATACAATGGATGAGAAGCTGAACATAAGCCTGCAATGTGTGCTTGCAGCCCAGAAGGCCAACCATATCCTGGGCTGCATGAAAAGAAGCGTGGCCAGCAGGTCAAGGGAGGTGATTTTCCCCCTCTACTCTGCTCTCATAAGGCACCACCTGTAGTACTGTGTCCAGTTCTGGAGCCTCCAACACAAGACAGACATGGACCTGTTAGAATGAGTCCAGAGGAGGCCACGAGGATGATCCGAGGGCTGGAGCACCTCTCCTGTGAGGACAGGCTGAGAGAGTTGGAGCTGTTCAGCCTGGAGAAGAGAAGGCTCCGGAGAGATCTTATAGCAGCTTTCCAGTACCTGAAGGGGGCCTACAAGAAAGCTGGGGAGGGACATTTTACAAATGCAGGTAGTGATAGAACAAGGAGTAATGGCTTCAAACTGGAAGAGATGAGTTTAGATTAGATATTAGGAAAAAAAAAAAAAAAATTACTGTGTGGATGGTGAGACACTGGAACAGGTTGTCCAATTAAGTTGTGGATGCCCCCTCCTTGGAAGTGTTTAAGGCCAGGTTGGATGAGGCTTTGAGCAACCCCCTTTAGCAGAAGGTGTCCCTGCTCATGGTGGGGGGGTTGGAACTAGATGATCTTTAAGATCCCTTCCAACCCAGACCATTCTATGATTCTGTATATCAAATAAGTTCATGATGAGTCAGCACTTCTGGCAATTAGACACTCAACAAGAATGTGTTCTTGGGTTATTTTGTTAGAATTTATGATCTGTGTTAAAACTATATCCTGACTGTGAATCCACTTCCTGTAAATATAGACTTGTGCCTCTAGAGATCACATTTAGTTGCATACAGACATTTCTAAAGCTTTTACAGAAGCATCCCCTTTTGCGTTTTTTTTTTTTACCATGTGTTTGATTCTATCAATGAATTCTATCAATTCTATCAATCTATCAATGAAGTCTCCTTTTTGTTCTGTTCTTTTGAATGTTGTCCAGAATACTTGGCTGTACATAAAAACTAAGCAAGTTAGAGGTATTTTGAAAAGCCCAAGTTTTTGAATCGTTTATTCCCAAATGATGGTTAAATGTATTCAAGTTCACTATATCTTCATTTTACTGAATTAGTGAAAATTGAGTGTTAGCATTCCATCTCTCAGGAAGTTGAGAGTTAGTGGAATATTTGGTTTTAGTAGTACTTTGCTTTAATTTATTTGCAGTATTTTAATATTGTGGTTTCTCTGATGTAAATATATTTCACTTTCTTTTATGGATTATGCAGTGTTGCTTTCTTAGCTTTTCCTTTTTAATCTATGCTTACTATATGTACTTAATTCAGATCATTATTGACTGCAATTGTTGTTTCCTTCCAGACAGTAAATGTAGATATTTATTTCTGTGTCTGTACTTCTAGTAGATAAGTAACCAAAAAAGAGTTCTGAGTGTGTAGATGACTAGCTACTAGAAAAATAAACCACAAAATGCCTTCTTTTTCATTTGTCTTTCTATCTGTCTTTTCTTTTATGTATTCCTTCTTTCTCATATAGTTCTGATCTATCTTGTCCAATGTCCATCCCTCATTCACTCTCCCAGCTATCGCCTTATATGTAGTTGTAATTTCCTAATGTCTTTTTCTCATGTTCCTCTTGTATTACCTTAGTACTGCCTCTAGCACAGTCCAGCAAAGGTTCATAGGGAAAGGATAGTAAGTTTCAAAGAGGAAACTTAATTTTCACCCAGCAGAACCACATTAGGTAATCATATGGGCTACTCTGATTAAGGTTATTTAATGAAAAAATTACAGCACTGAACAGTCATGTTAGAGTATTTTAGCTTCACAACAGCATTACTGGTGAACATTACTGTACCTCTGACATATAGTTTTAACGGGTATTAATTTTAACACAGCTTCAAACAGCCTGCTAACCAGACTTTTCATTTAATAGCATTATGATATCAGAACAGATTTTTAAAGATCTTGACAAAACTGATAAACCAAAACTAGTGTGAGATTGATTTAGTCAAGAGAAAATGCAATATGCAATTACACTAACTCACAGTAAGTCTGAGCAGTTAAAAACAAACTTGACTGATCCTGGAAAGAAAACCTCTGACTTAGTGCTTGGAACTGAATAGCTTGTTAATCAGAGTGACTAGGACAATAAATCTCTTTCTGCAGAGTTAATAACAGCTGGGATATTGGAGATGCAGCTAGATATGAATATGGGATGCTCAAGAAGTTTGGGTTAGATAGCCTTCGAATTTTAATCATGAAATATCAATCACATCTACTAACTAAATTTGATAGAGCATTTGCAAGTGGCATATCAGCTAGTCTTAGCTGCATAGTCTTTCTCTAACTTTGAACTATCATAGACCCTCTTTCATGGTCCCAGATACACTTGATTGATTTGATTCCATGGATTTAAAATGACCACATGTATGATGTCTCAGCAATGCAGGCTTAAAACAGGAAGACTGTTACAGCTCTAGGAGCTCTGGATGTTGTTATTCACTTAGAATGGTCTAATATGACCAATATTAAGCATGTTGACTGTCACGGTTTAGCCCCAGCTGGCGGCTGGGACCACATGACTATTCTCTCACTCCTCCCCCTCGGTGGTATGAGGAGAAGGAATAAAAAAAAAAAGGTAAAAAACTCATGGGTTGGGTTAAGGATAGTTTACTATGGTAGTAAAGGAAGAGAAAACAACAATAACAATAATACTAAAAAAAGAATATACAAAGGAAATAATGCAAAGTATAGAATGGCTCACTGCTTGACTCCTAGCCCATTCCCCAGCAGTGATATTTTTACCCCCTGGAACTTCCCTGTTTAAATACTGAATGTGACATCACATGGTACCGAATATCTGCTTTTGCCAGTTTGGGTCAACGGCCTTGGCTGCACCCCCTCTCAGCTTTCTCTGAAATATTAACTCTATCCCAGCAGAATCCAGGACATTGATTTTTTTTTCTTTTTTTTTTTTTTTTTTTTCCTTTTGAATACAGATCTCATTGTGATTAATCATACCTCAGCTACTATACCTTGCTCCATGTGGGAACTGGTAAATCTCTGTTCATTCCACATGTTGAGGGCTCTCAGAGTAGCCCTTGTTTTGTTTTCTTCCTGTATCTTATAACTTTGCTCTTACAAGAGAGCACAGAGCTAATAATAAAAGATTGTTGATTTAAGTATTCTCCCACCGAAACTGGTATACCTGTTTTTTGCTAGTAGAGATCATTTATCAAAGAGACATTTCCCACAAAACAAGGCTATCAAACTGAAAAAGTTGTGAAAAACAGACCTAATGCTAAGCTAATAAAAACTACTAAATGCAAGACTATTAGAATTATTTAACACCTTCAGTCACCTATCAAGATCCATTTTTATCTTCATTGCTTCCTTATTATCTCTGTTCTGAGAAACTCCATTCCCTGGTGGTTGGGTACTCTTTTCTAGCTCCTGGGTTAAATTGATTTGTAGTCAGATTATATAAATTTTTTCATATAGTAATACTGTCTCTGGATATAAGTAACTCTACTTCCTCCATTTTCTCATAGCTATCTACTTGATATATCTGTAGTCAGTAATCATATCCCCTTGAATCTCCTTTTCAAGCTCAAATAACTCAGCCAAATTCTAGACATCTCTTCCTTGACATCACCTTTCCTCCTTCATTAACTCTTCTTTTACTCCTTCTAGTTCAGTTTGAATTAATCTTATATAAGTGTGACTTGACTTGCACCTAATATTTTAGGTGAGGTCTAACCAAAATTTTATGCAATGGTATGATTGGCTTCTCATCTTTCTTCATTTCCTAATTGTATGCATAATTTTGTATGGTTGCATCACTAGTGGCTTACAACCCACACCTAATTAATTAATTAAAGTCCTTCTAATGTGTCTTACTCCTATTCTTGTGTGATGCACTGATAAATTCTTGTTAAAAATCTGCCTTTTTGCTCCACTCTTTTGATTTCGTATCATTTTTGGTATTGCAGTCTTCAAGGCCACTCATTTTTCTAAAATTTTTCTATCTCTCTGCAGCACTCTGTAGTGATGATGGCCTTCCATGTATGTGTTATCACAATGTATAATTTGTAAATGCTAATTTTTGGGGCAAAGTAATTAATTAAAATTTTTAATCTGACTAAGGAACTTCAATGGTAACTTCTGAGAAGTCCAGAGTCACCTGGCAAGAGTAGTCTGTTGACTAGAGATCAAGACATGTAACGATGAGGAAAATTATGCTGTTGAAGTGCAGAAGCTGCATTTCACTGAGTCTGAAGCAAATTTTCATTATCTCAAGTTTAGAAGAGGGAAAAGTGTGATTAAGTTCACATATTGTGTAACAAAAGGACACTGTGTATACATTAAAAATATATATATTCGATTTGACTTTGACTCTTACATGAGGAGTAGGAGAACCATTTTGTCAGTTGCTTTCCTGTGTTAGTTACTACATGTGCTATATAACTTGCCTATTCCTGTGTAGGTGTGTGGTAAACTAAAAAAATCTGCATATTAACTGGAATTGTGGAGAGAGGGCAAGTTAGCCATGTAGAAAGGAAAGTCTTCATTTCAAGAAAGAAGTATTGTACTGTGAGAGCCCAAGTGCCAACAAAGGTACAAGACATAGTGTTTGCCTGCATGTGATGATTTACTCCTATTCCTGCCCTTTCTTGAAGTCTCATCCATCTTTTTGCCTGCTATGATCCATTGTTTTTTTTCCCTACAGTCTTCTTCCTCCATCAGCCAGTGACTTTAAGCTCTCTTTGCCTAAAACTCTGCTTGATAAAAGAGCTATCATGAGGGGCAGGCATGAAAGAAGTGGAAGAATATAGAAGTTTCACTAATGATAAATTGTCAAAGAATCTAGTGGGATTTTTTCCAATTTTTTTTTTTTTTAAATATATCCATAAATATATATATTTTTTAAGTTTCTAAAACCACACAATTTAATGTTAAGAAAATAATGTATGTTTTTTGTCTTTCATAGTTACCTTATTTCTGAAGAAAAGGCAACATTTTGCCCTGTAGCACAGAAGAGATGATTTGCATTTTTCTGTGCTCTTGCTCTGTTCTGTGGCTTCTAAATCAGTCATGAGTCTTTCTCTGCAAACTCTTAGTAGCATGGGACCCTGTTACTTATAGCTTGCTTCTTTTCCAAACCCAGATTAGGAGCTGTGATGAACAGGAGTGCTTTTACCCTGAAGGACAGGAGAAGATATTTTATTATTATTATTATTTATATTTTTAAGCGTATCTGCTTCTTGCTCCTACCAGGAAAAACACAAAGCTAAGCTAAGAGTTATCCCTCATGGTATTTTGTCAACTTTACCAGTTTGTGATTGTCTTCTTGACACTGGATGCTGGGTGCTCCTGATGTTGTGTCCTGAACCCTACATGTATTTGTCACTTGGATTTGTCATTTTTGGAAAGGAAGCATTTCCAGGCAAAAGAGAGAGAAGGAAAGTCTCACTTTCCTTCCCCTCTCTAGTACAGTTGTAACTCAAATTATGCAAAGGATAC
The DNA here is from genome assembly GCA_907165065.1 of Caprimulgus europaeus. The sequence continues at coordinate 71,282,923 of OU015525.1, forward strand.
ACCAGATGGACTGTGGAGAGTGCCTTAGGAGCACATGCAATAATAATAACACAATTAATAATTAATAGCTATGCTGGACTGGGCCTTCCAGCATTGCTTTGTTTGAAACTTGCCAAATACTTCTAAATAACATAGGTTCACTTTATACTCAGCATAATGTCAGCTGTAGGCATATTACAAAATTGGCTCAGGTGGAAATGGGCTGGATAATAAATGTGATGTCAGTCACCCCACCAGTGCTATAGGGAAAAAGAAAATCTGTTTTCTTTGGGAGTTTGAAATAGCTGCTGAAATTAGAAAAAAAGTGATGTGTAATATACATACCTCTAAGAGTCTTCTCAGCTGTTACTGAATTAAGGAAAATTTTAGTGAGATTCTGAGAAAGTTAATTAGCCAGCTGGGATTCTGTGAAGTTTTTGACCATTTGAAAGGCAGATATAGGAGATTTAAAAAATAAAATAATTTTTTAAAATGAATCAATGCAAAAGGCCCTGAAACATGCAAAGGGGGGGAAATTTTGTTTTGCACCTACAAAGGGGGGGAAAAAAGTATATCTTCATAAGTCTTGCAAAATACCAGCAAATTATATTCTAACTGAACAGTAATCTGATCCACACTGTGTTCCAGTTATAGATGCCAGGACAAAAGAACTTATTTGATATCTAACTTTTAGTTGCTTGATGCCTTTGTAGTAGTAAAGCTCTTCTTTTGCTTTAGCTGAGTGGCTTAAATTTTACTACTTGTGAATTTAAAATTTGTCATTATAAACTCGATTTGCAAAGCTGCTGGAGAAGCCTGCAAGCTTTCCTGGTGCATTGGTTGGAAGTCATAGGGGAGGATACTGAAGATTTCAATGTTGCCTTCTTGGGCTGTGTTTTAGCATTATGCCATACAATTCTGTAAGCGCTAAGGAGGATTTATCTTCTGCAAATCTGCCTCTTGGCTGAGCAGCACTGGTTCCTAAAAAGATCTAAATGCTGTTTGATATTTTCCCCACATTTGGGGCATTTATAACAATTTTGCTCTTCCAGAGTCTCCGATACCTTGTATACTTCTGCTCATACCAGAATATTTTCCTTAAGAGTAGAAGGGTCACTTTTTTAACCTTTGGAATTTGAGTGGCATAATTTATTTTTGGTCTCTTTTTTGTGCAGTTTGGTCTTGTTAAAAAGTTGTAAGAGATAACTAAGAGACACATATGAAGTATAAACAAATAAAAAAATCCTCACAGGATTTCTGTTTAAAAATCAGAGAAAATCAGTTAGTACTGAGTAGCTTAATGGAATCTGGTTTGGGTTTTTTTATTCTGTGTGTGTTCAATCCCACCTCTTTCCTACTTCTCATTCCTTAGTCTGTGCTCTGTGGCTATGGCTGTCTTCAGGATTTCTCTCCTGCTTAATAACTGTGGAACCTGATTACCAATTTGACCTGGGGTGGAAATTGCCAAGATCTTTCATTTCCACTAATGTCACCACAATAGATGCCCAGGTAAACTAACTCTCACACTGAACAAAAGGGTTTACTTTGTATTATACATTAGAGAATCAAAAAAACCTCAGAAATGTGTTTTTCACTCCTGCTGCTCACAGGATGAGTTGGTTTTCTATCAGAAGTAAAGAATAAGAAAATAATTTTTTTTTTTTTTTTAGCATTTACAATAAAAGCTAAGGGTCAAATTCATGAACATAGTGGTGATGTGCTGTATCAACAAGAATTATTTTTGAACAGGGTCCTCCCAACTTTAGATCTAAGCACTGCAATTCAGAGTCAGCTTCAGTGTTTCAGGCTACATGCATATTCATAGTGATCCCTGCAAAATAATAATTTAAAAAAAAAAAGTCAAGAAGAAAAATCAACCTATGCATTTTTTATTTTTTTTTTAACCTTTTCAATTGCTTCACTATAGTAGACTTTACAATTCTGGCTGCAAGCTTCTCTATTCTTTGAAGAGTTTTTAAATAAAGACTTATTCGCTTCTGTGTGTCCACCTATTTCTGCATGGTTGGTTAATATGACAATAACCTAATCAGGTGTCTAGGGATAGACAGCATTTTTTCTGGTCACTAAATTCAAAACAGTTGTTCTGTACTGACAAAGATTTCTTCAGTGCGGCTTTCAGCACGTGGGATGCCCGTTGGCATATGCTGCTAAGCAGCTGCTGAATTACTGCAATCTCGGGCGAATGCTGTGTGCAGCAGCAGCATCCAAGTCAAGATGTGGCTTTGCCAGTTGCTTGAGTCATGCCATTGATGAAGAGGAAATTTAAGTCAATTCTTTCTTACACTGGACAGCCTCTGCCTTGGTTTATCAGGACATAAATCTGTAGTGTGGGATCTGTTCTGAACCTCACCTCTTTTGTGTGCAATTTCCTTTACATACTTCAGGAATGTAAAGGAAAACTTTCTCTGTTACTCATCATTTGGATTATTTTGACATTTCAGAAATTGTTTTTTATAGAATTAGTTTGTGCTTTTTATTAATGAGGAGCTGTGACAAAATGACGTTTCATCCTGTATTAAGAGGCTATTTGGAAGTACTTACAGTGGAAATATATCCCGTGCACCAGCCAAATTGTATTCTGCTAAAAAATATGGGTTGTTGTTTCGCATTTGCTTCACATTCACAAAGTAAGTTCCTTATCTCAAAGAGCCTTTCATTTGGCTATTCTAAGTGACTGGTACATCATCTGTGAGATGGTACTTGCAGAAAAGTAGAGTTATCATATTGCTTTGAGGGAGGTGAAGTAGATTTTCCCTCCATATTGTCATTTGAAAAACCTGTTAGAAGTTTCAGTCTGCTTTTAACTTTTACATAATTTATGTCACATATGAATGTGGGATGAAGTAAAACAAGCACTCCAGATATGGTCAATTTGTATTGTTTTTCTAATAAAATTTCAAAAGTACCTAAGAGAATTAGGCTTTCAGTTCTCATTGAGAGTGAGGAAATTAAGATCCTCTTTAAAGGAGTTAAGGGAGCTTTGGAAAATGCAGTATAACATTTTGCAGACTATGAGAGTCTAAAGCTTTAGATTTTAATAAGATTTGATTTTAATAAGAGAAATAGCCCAGAAGACCGAATATAAAGATTTCTGATTCACTGTCCACAAGAATTGTTGTATACTACTGTATACAACAGTGTGTATATATACATATACACACACACACATATATATATATATATATATATATATATATATATGTACTATATATCTATAGATTATTTTTACTTCAGATTTGTTCAGTGCCTGGAGAAAAATCATGTTATCTTCTCTGAGGCCTTTTTTATTTTGGAAGTGAAACAGACTCCTCTCTGAAAAGCATAATTTGTGAAGATTGATTTCCTACAGCTCTCCTTGTGTTGAGTATCTGGTACCTAACAGCACAGCTGAGCTAATTGTGCAACATTTCCCTCCTCTGTAGCCATTAATATCTTTTACCTAAATACTCTTTTTCACGTAAATTTCAGCAATATTTTTTGGGACCTCAATACTTCTCATCAGATGTGATTGAAAGTAGGGATCCGAGAGAGGGACAGATGCAGGTCCTAAATCTCATTTCCTTGGAAGACCATATTAAGAAGAGTAGCCAATGTTAATAGAGAGTTCGTAAAGGAGAAAAGTAAGGAATGAAATAACACGGGCTTACAGCAAATAAGTATGAGACTTCCAGAGGACCCATGACCTGATACATATTTGGTAGATGAACTGGGTTTTTTGGGTAATATTTTTCATCTGTGGCTATACACCTGTGACTTTCAATTTTCCCTGGTATCTTCATTTTCCCTTGTTACATGAATTTAGGATTGAAAATAACATGGAATATTTCATCACTGGTTGGTTATTTTACATGGGGAATTTGCGTCAGTAATAGTGACATGGGCTTGTGATTTTCCCATATGTTATCTAGATGACTTGTCATGTAAATGAAGATAAATAGAAAGCAGCTTAAATTTATGATTTATGTCTGGTACTCTGGAATAAGTTAGCTAATTTGTCATCTTGTTACCCTGCGAATTGATATTATTCTGCTATGCTTCCATCAAGCAGTGAAGTAGAAAAATGAAGTTATCTTTTGTATCCAATAATTATTTCTTATGTTTTCTAGGTATCTCCTGTTTGTTTTTGTTTTAATTTTATTTTGGCAAGTAACTTGTGAATGGTGAGGATTTTTTTTTTTTTTCTCCCCTAAGGAAATCTCAAGGGGAGATTTATTGTCCATAGGTTTCTTTAATCAGTTTCTTTGAAGTTACTGTTTTCAAAATAGTAACAAGGTAGCACAGAGTGAATGGCTGTTGTTCTTGGCTTTACAAATTATCTGGGGATAAGCTACAGTCCTGTGGCAGTGCTGGAAAACAGTTCAGAGGGCTGTTACAGAAGAAATTAGAGCACTAGGATGTTCAAAGTGTATTGGAGAAGGCATTGATTTGACAAATAAATCATGTGTAACCAAACTGAATGGAAAAAAGATCCAAGAAAAATTAAGTGCAAATCTAGTAGCCAGAAAAATGTCCGGAAATGCTTCTCATCTTAAAACAATCTTTCAGTCTCATAAGTGAAACCTAGTGCTAAATGGAAGTACATCTGGCCACTATTTTCTTTTTCAAAGTGAACAACATTGGTGAAGACAGAGCAGAAGATTTAGTTCTTTCCTTTCCTAATTTTTCAATGTGTCAGGAAGGGATGTGCACATAAGAGTTTATGGTTTGATCTGGGCTTCATATGTGGAAAAGAGTAGAGAAGATCTCAGTGGAATGTGTCCTGTTGTGCTGCTTCCAGATTTGCTTTTGATATTGATAGAGTTAGTTGACTTGCAGGACCACTTTGTACCCTCCACTCAGAGTCACCTACTTATGCTAAAACTAATGACACAAATAATAGAAATATTTAAGTAACACAGTCCATGGGAATGATAATAAATATGAAACCTATCATCTGATTAGCAAACCAGTTTCCTGATTTCAAGATCCTCTCCATTGTAATCATTACTCTGTTAATAGTAACTTACCTTTCTGAAGGAGATATCCAAAGTAAATAGCTAGGGATTGTGTATGTAGTGTGCACATCAGCTGAGAGGTTTTGTAAATATTCAGTCTTTAGAATGAGAGCATGCCATGATGCTTGGGTGTGGAACATGGCATGTTTTCATAGGTGTGAAGAATTCTTCATGGACTCATGTACTCCTAACTTCTCACTGGTGGGAATATGTAGAAGTGCTGGAGGAAAATAGAAAGAATCTTTTTTCAGCAGCACTTCTATATGATCAAGCTGTAAATCACTATAGTCATACAGTTCCCTGGCCATCTGTAAGTTATATGTAGCATTACAACTCTGCAACTTGAAAAAAGAAATAAAAGCAATTTGAGGGAGTGTGCCTTTCTACTGAGGAATACAGTGGTGATGATGCCACTTCTGCAGACAGTATCTCAATCTCAGGTATGCTTAAATAGTTTTGAAGTTCTTGAATTAATGTCTGCACTAGTTTCTAAGGTAAATGTTAGGCATGTTGAACCTTGACAAGAAGGACTGCACATTGACAATTCCTGCTGAGGTATAAGTAATGTTATGAAATCTCTCTTTATGTATCTCTGGTCTGGCTGTGCATTCACTTCTAAGAATATCACCTTTAGAAGATTTGCATGTCTGTAGAAGATATTTCTATTTATATAATACATTGTGGCAACATGTATTTACTTATGTAGGGTTTCTACATAGTTGGAGATTCTGTTGGATGATTATATTTATCTTGGTTCTAACTGAAGGCAGAAATTCACATTGGGTTGCTCTGTTCAAGTCATAAGTGGGACATTTAAGAAAAATGTTACATGTACCAAACATTAAACTTTCATTAAAAAAAAAAAAAATATATATATATATAAAAGGACAAGACATCATTATCTGGTTCGTTTCATGGGTGAATCCTAAACTCTCTTCTTCCTGAGATGAGAGTGAAGTCTTTGACTTTTATCAGGCTGTGTACTAAACACTTTTCTATGTATTGTCCCCAAGTCCCAGTATATTTGTTTATTATGGATGTCATCACATTTAGACTCAACAAGTTCATCTGGCAATAAATTAAAACTTTTTTTTAGTGTTCTAGATGTAAATAAGGGCCAATGAAATACTCATTATAGACAAGAGATACTGAAGGCTTAAATCATTATCATATAAACTGCCTCATTTTTAACATATTTAAATGAAACTTATATTTGCTTAGATAAAGTACTTCATATAAACAACCATAAAGAATTTCAGAACAGGAGTCAGGGAAATAATAGAGCACCTCTAAATCCTCTTTCATCTTTTGGAATGAATCTATTGATAGGCAGAATATCAAGGCTTTTCCCCACAAAACAGATTATAACTGCAACTGTCAATTGTAAAAAATGTGAAAATGTTAATGGATTTTTTTGCTTCCATGAACTTTTCAACAAGACGTAAATGTTAATATTTGAAAAACAATAGGTATGGGCAATCATGGTGTTATGAAAGTAATTGATATGGAAAGTACTGGATTTTATTTATTTTTATATGTATATGTACTTTTTTTTTTTTAAATTGAAAAAGCTGCCATTGATTTCGGTAGAAACCAAATTAAGTCCTGAAGAGAGCTTTTTCATTTAACAGAGCATTCTCTATAGGTCAGAATCTACCACAAAAGCTGACTTGGGCTTGCCAGTAGGAAATACGGAAGCCTAGAATGGATCTGAAGTTACATGCATCTTTTACATTTAGATATCTGTGTATACACAGGATCTAAACAGGGTCCCATGGGTAGGGATTGAAACCCTTATCTTCAAAGGATTCAGCACAACCACCTTTTCCATTTTGTGATGGAGCTTTCTGGGAAATAGAAACAGGCATCTTTTTCATGATAGACATATTAGAGCATTGATGACACACCAACGTTTTGGCTATTGCTGAACAATGCACAACATCAAGGCTTTTTCCCACTGTAATTAGGCTAGGGGCCAGCAAGAGTTTGGGAGCAGACACTCTCTGGACAGCTGACCTCAACTGACCAAAGGGATATTGCATGCCATATCAATAAAAATGTTTATCAATGGAAGCTCGAGGAAAGGAGGAGGAAGCAGGGGATATTTGTGATTCTGGCACTGGTCTTCCCGAGTAATTGTTACACATGATTTCCCAGGAAGTGGCTGGCCATCTGCCTGCCAGTGGGAAGTAGTGAATAAAATCCTCTATCTTGTTTTCCTTCTACATACAGCTTTTGCTTTCCTTATTCAACTATCATTACTGTGATGTCAAATTTTCTTGTCTTCTGTTTTGTCCTATTTCCATGGGTGTGGGGAGTGAGCAAGAGGCTGGGCAGGTGTTTGGCTGTTGGCAGGGGTCAACCCACCACACCTCATTTCAAATCTGTTCTTCCAGGATTGTTTGTTAATTCTTTTCAATCACTGTTTTAATGTGCATACACGTTTTCTGAGTAAGGGCTAGAACAAGGATATCCTTAGCTGGCCTTTCTGGTGAGCATCATGGACATCAGACTATGGAGTAATTCTCTCTTTTGGGCAGGGGATGTGGGGATGGAACCCACAAAGAACCCCGCCACACTACAGTCTATTTATATCCTGATTCTTCTTTAGGAGGGAGAGTAGGGGGAGTTGCTGCTTACTGCAAAATCATGAAAAGAATCTGACTTAAATTGACACTGGGATGTGATTCTGGCAATGAGCCCCTTTGTGTGCTACCCAGGGGTTTGTGTACCATCTAGCAAAGCTCAGACTTAATGAGAGGTGCAGCAACCACATTTCCTTTGCATTTCTTCTTGAGGTAAAGCAGCACTCCATGCTGATGCCAGAAAGAAATAGTTTATCCCATCTGAGTTTCAACTGGAGACCTTCTTCTCCTGATTAAGGGCAAAAAGGAAATGAAACTTCCATTAGAGATAAATCACTTGCAAGGTTCGGGCATTTAGGGAGCCACATAGTTGCATTGCAATAAATATAAATGTTTTTGCAAATTATTTTTTTCTTTAATTAGTAAAAAGTATCATTCAAGATTAATCATGTCTGCAATAGCAGCCCTACTATAGCTGAGAAGTTCCAAGTAGATAAGTAACAGATTACTTACTTTAACCTTAAAAAAAAAGAAATCTTGTCTCACTTGAATCTACAGTAAATAAGATTTTCTTATATCTTTTCAATTTCTGTTATATTTTGAATTCTTCTGTTTCCAAACAACCCTGATTATTTTAGAAGTTATATTATTTTTTTTTAATTTAGTGACATTCTCATGGAAAGAAAATGCTAATACAGAGGTAGCTATTATTCTTAGTTATTTTCCTCAGTCAGGAGTACTTACCAAACATTAATAATAGATTTTTGCATCTTGAATAAGGAGTCATTAGGAAAAAAATAAATGTATCCAAGAGACACATATGCAATGCTAATTGACAACTGTGTACACAAAGAGCTGCCATTTATTTTATTACAGTCAAACATAACCTTTGTAAATGTCAGCTCTGTGTTCTGTTGACCAGCATTTTAATTTAGACATATTGTTCTTATTAGTTGTCATTGCATATTTCATTATTCTTTTTAAAGTCAAATTGTGATTATTTTATGGTGCAAATTATGAAAAAACCAAAATGGAAACATGATAAATTACTTGGGTAGAGGCTTTATGGTGGTTAAGGTCACAGAGGATGCAAAATTTGCAGTATTTGTCTCCAGAGTCCAAAATAAATGTTACCAATGAAGAGATAATTATGATCATACCAAATTGCCCTAACGACAAAGAGGCAGTGAACAAAGATGAACAGGGTGGGCATTTCAAACTTTTATTAGTGTTTTCAAAGCCTGACTCAGGAAAGGTAACAGAGGTGAATGGGTCTATGTTCAGAACTGTTGATGTCTTGGTCTTAATAAGTCCTTCCTTACAGAAGGAAACCTCATGACAAGTGTCTAGCCTGGTAAGTTGAGACCCAGGTGGAGGATATGGGTATCAGCAGTTAATTGCAGTTTCTTGATCCCAAATCGTTTGTCTTTGGAAAATTTAATGGGGTGGAGAATCAATTTAATAACGAAACTGTGTATTAAGAGCTTTTGCACAATACAATACAGACTCACATGGCAGCAGAATCCCTCCTATATTTTTCAAGCCATTCAGGCGAAATACCATTCGTTGTCATGCTAAATTACCATTGCATTTGATGAGAACTTCTATGATATTAACAAAATTTCTTACTTCACGTTTATCGAGAAGAAGAAATGTGTCTTGTTCTGCTTCTTGAGTTCTGGATGGCAGAGTGCAACAACGAATCTCCCTTTTTAATATTTAAAAAAGAATACTTTGAATTTCGTATTTTAGGGCTTGAAACACAAGTAATGTGAAAAGGAATTTCTTCAAGATTTTGATTGTAATTATTTGTTTTCTGGTAAAATGATAATTTGAATGTCACCAAAGCCATCTTTTAGACCCAAGTAAAATTTGAAGAAGGCCCTGAGTCAAGCCTGAAGAGAACAGGCTCCGATTTCAAATGGAAATACTTTTAAAATGAAAATACCTTATCCTTTTTGTCAGTTTTATACACTGAATATATTTTGGTGTGGTTTTGGGTTTGTGGTTTTTTATTTTTATTTTTTTAAGAGGTGGGAAAAACAACTACTGATTTACTTCTGAGTAGTTTCTGTCAACTTTCTTGACATTTTAACTAAGAAAGTTGCAAATATTGAGCAACCAGAGTAGGTTCAAATTCAGCCTCAGTTGCTGGAGGAGGCAGAAATCCTTTTGAAATACATTAGCATTTAACCTCATAAGAGAGTAAACTGTCAAGTTTGCATGATGTTCACTATTCAATAAGATATAGTGAACAGGGGAAGGTACAGAGAGTAACTCTTAAGTTCATTTAACTTAGTCCTGAAGAATATATCTATAACTGTGTTCAAAAAAACCTCTTAAGTAAACTCATATCAGAAATCTATATTAAAAGCTATTAACATGATGATGTGCAGATGACCTCTAATTTATTAAGTCCCTAAACTGTTGGCTACCAAAAGCTGAAATTGAGTACTGGGAAAAGCATTACTTTTTTACTCTTTCCCTAGGCATGAACTGTTAGTCATTCTTGGAGAGAGGACACAGGGTAAGAAAGACCATTGGAAAGGCTGTGCTGGATCTCTAAATTGCGAATGTTCTGCTGGAAAATTAAAGTAAGTTGTCATAATTTTGTTATAGAGACAGCTAATTACCTAAGAAATTTAAATGTTAAGAAAAATATTGGAACAATAATGATTGTTCTTATGATTATGATTTTTTTCTTACTATGACTGAGCTTTTTTCATAAGTAGAAATTGCAGTAATAAATGCTAGACCTTCCAGTAAGGCAAGAATATTTGTTTTATGCGTTGCATTATTTACAGCAGAATACAGTAAATATTTCAACACATTATTTCTAAAAGTTGGTAAGTGTGGCTTTCTACTTGATGATATAGAATGCTGAATCATTTATGGGACAGGATTTTGAAAAATATTCTTTTAAAAACCCTTATTTTTAAGCACACTATTGATTAATATTGGGGGTCATGCAGATGTGGGAAATAGTCTTTTCAGTTTTAACAAGGGAAAGTGGACACAGATTTAACCATTATAAAACCTAAAACTAAAATTCATTTATTTTCTCCTCTATTTATTTCTCACACATGGAACACACCCACCCACACACCCCCATTCAATCAAGCTATTTCTCCTCAGGGTTTAACAAGAAGAGAGATGATAATACAGTTTTTTTCTATTTTAAAATGTTGGAATGTTGCTCAATTACTGTGGAACTCAACTTAACTGAAGCATTTAAATAGGCAAGAGACAGGTTTTATATAGATGGCTGGTGTGGCAATTCATACTGAGACTTTTTTTGCTTAATTTTGCAAATAACTGTCTATTTTGCATGTTTAGTACCATTTTTTAAATGTGGCCAGTAAGTGGAGACCTTCAAATTGAGAAATTATTATTAATTACTGTAGATGATAAATGTTGCAGAAATTAGGAGCATAGGCAATGCATTTGAATGGCGTTCTAAAAGAAATGTTGTAGCTATGGCAGTGTAAAAATGTAAGGGAGGGAAAGTGTATGCAGAGACATAATATGATTCACTAATTTAAAATATAGTACCTTTTGTCAGACCATATGATATCACTGCAGGTAGTGGTAGGGAAAGAAATAAAGCTGGCATGGTCTGACCTCTGACTGTCTTCTGTCGGGTCCAAAATGAGGTCACAAAATCCAACCTAAATATTGCTTAGACGCAGGGTTTTCTTTAATTTTGTTAACTTGCCTCACCTTAATTTCTATGAATTATCTCACCAAACACATTACAAAACTTCTGTGAGTGATGTACAACTGCTTCTTGTAATTTCTTGAGTAAGTGCTATAACTTCTTCTAATTTAAAAGATCTAATTAAGATTATGTAGTTTCTTTGTGATTGTAGGGTGTGGCAAAGTAATTGACTATCTCTGCCATTAACATTTCTGAAACCAAAGGATGAAAAACACTGTTGATAAAAAGAGTAACTGTACAGGTCAAGACAGCGATTCCATAAAGACAGGTGTGCTTCACCTTACACGGGTCAGTAGCCTCACTTTAAGTGCAGGTGTGAGGTCTCATAGGATGCTGAAGGCTGAAGCATGTGGGTGAAAACCTTGTGCCTGCAGCTCAGCCTTTAACTGCCAGCCTCTTGCTATTCTGATCATAGCTTTTTCTAACTGTAGTCTGGGACTGTGAAGAGATCACAAAACTAATTTTCTGTTTGACCTTGCTTGAGTACCGGTTCCCAGAGGTGAAGGCAACTGCGATTATCCACTGTAAAACTTAACCTCCACATTTCTTCCATTGTTTATGAAAACTTCACTGTTACATCATGCACTGTTGTGGTGAGGTCTTGTTTCCATACTCTCTTTCACTTCTCTCTCCCAAAACCAAACCAAAACACCACCACCCCAGACACAAGAACTATGAGGTTTTCTACTGAGGAAGGTAGTTCTGTTTTATACGGAACTGGAGTTTTAATAACACTGTGGTTTATTTCTGGACTGGTTATTTGTAGAAGTCACCTAATAGGGTGAAAAAGTAAAAGTAATGGTATTTTACTCAGATTTTACTTTTTAAAGAATATGTATTTTGGGTAAAAGATGTCTACTACACAGGTGAAAAAAGAAAGTGATCTTCTTACAACTAGTAGTCTTCATCCAGTGTTATCTTAGAATGGGTTTGTGATACCCTGACTATTGCTAAATTACTTTGAAAACAAGTCTTACCCTTCTAGTTTAATTTAATTGATTGATGAAAATCGCAGCTTTTAAAATCATATTTAAACTAGGAATAATTAATTTCTAATCAAAGGTCACTTGCCATTCGTTCCATTTCTTAAGAGTGTGAAACCTCAACTACCATTGTGATTTTTTTTTTTAAAAAAAAGGTCAACATTTCTCGAGGAAGATGCTGTCTCTCATTAAATGTAGATGGTTTTAACTTTCCTACAAGGTAGTGTCACACTGCATTTCATTCTTTACAGGGCACAATTCACACTGCATTTCCATATCCACTGAATATTTTCCAACACCTGTTCATATTTCTGTAAGAGTTTTTATTTTATGATTCCCTGCCTAGATATTACAAACAGTTATGGCATTAGGAACTCCACTGCAACATTTCTTTAAAAGGATATAGGTAGATAGATACACACACACACTCTCACACTTTTAAAAACCCCTCACAAGAGAAAGCTTTTATAGCATCCTAAAAACTTCCACCGTGGTCTGTGTTAACACAGTTCTGTTATCAGTTGCCATGGGATGAAAGATTCCACATGACCAGAAATGAAGGCTCTCTCATAAAGCTGTAGTGAAAGTCTTAACACACCCCATTCAGTAGCTTAGTTGAGGACATCTTACAAACAAGAATGTATTTGAGGAATACATTTTAGGTATAGCTTCAGTATAAGTGAGAAAAGACTGGAGGTGTGGGGAAAAAAACAAATAAACACCCCCACCCCCCCCCCCCCCCCCCCCCCCCAAAAAAAAAAAAACCAAAAACCAACCCAAAACCAAACCCAAACAAACAAACAAAACCAACCAACCAACCAAAAAACCCAAACCAAAGCCATAAAAAAATGACACAGGGTATTTTGGTTATTTAAAATTACTTTAAATCTTTATTTTGAAAACAATGCTAATTACCTTGTGTTTCTCAATAGAAAATTGAAGTTAAATGTTTAGATATTTTCTTCAGAATGATCTGATACTTGAAGGTGAAACTTTTCTTTCATAAAATGTCTTAACTACATGTTGATGTCATATTAAAGTAGAAAATGTGACTTTCTCTTGAAATACTGCTTTCAAATGACATTAGAATTTGCTTCACCTGATTTGAAACCAAAGTTAATTGAAGTCAGCAAGAGAAAATTCTGATCTTAAAGAAACAGTCTGATGAAGTGTGGTGAGATTTGAAATTTTTACTTAATTTACTAGTTTGCAAAGGTGGCATAAATTTTCTGTCACCTGAAGGTAATATGTAGTGTTCTATATTGCAAATACAGCAGAGACAAAGCAGAAAGGCTATGCAGTTTGCTAATGTTAAGAGTATTTGCTGTCTGCCAATGTATTATTTTACTGTTATCTATTCTTATTTTTTTCTTCTCTCTTTCGTTTTATATTTTTAAAAAATTTGAGTCATACATTTTCTGTAGTTTAATTTATTATAACTTTGAGTGTTTTGAAAAAAACCCAAAACCACAAAACAAAAAACCCCACAAAAAACCCCAAACAAAAAATCCCCCTGCCAAATCCCCAACCAATAAAACCCCCCACTTTCTTTATTGTCCATAGAGAAGGAAACCATACTGAGAAAATGCTAAGAGTACATTTTTGAAGTAGCTTAGATATCCAGTGACTAACCTAGTGATGTTACATGACAAGTATGAGATAAGAGCTTATAACCTGTCCTATAAATTTAATAGACTTCAATCTTTAGTTGCTTTAAAATGGTTGTGCACAGATAGGTCAATGAGTTGTGGGAACATAGGAGAGTGCAATTACCTATCTGCAGAAGAAAACAGATATTCTCATTTCAAGGATAAGATTTCTTCCCTAGAAATTTACACTTAGGTGTGAATGAAAGTATCTATGCTTTTAGGGAAGTAAACAAAAACTGTTAATTATATTATGTTTATTAAATGGGTTAATCATTCTAATAAAAAATGCAGTAGCATTTAGAAGGGGCTTTTAAAAAAAATTACTGACATTTTTCTTTCTTCCTTGGACTAGAAAACAGACCCTGATATCACCAAGTGTGACACATAAATTCCCTAATCATCTATAAAATATTTCAAGAAACAACATCCTATCACCATAGATAACAAAGAGATGCAGGTGATATGTTTATGTGATTTATAGGATTACATTTTTATTTAACCTGCAAGATCCTAACATATAAAATATCTTATTTAAATTACTCTGATTAAAACAGAAATCTCTAATCCAAAGGTAGAATATGAAGAGACCTTTCCTTTGGCTGCAGTTCAGTTGTGCCAAAGATTTACCATGGACATCTTAAATAGCCTTTTTGCCTTTTTTTTTTTTGTTTGTTTTTTTTTTAGCAAAGCTTAATGTTTACATGCAAATCATGGCGAGGAAAAAATCTGCCAGCTAGCTATTACAAATATTAAAAAAAAAAATTTAAAAAAATTAGTCACAGCGAGAGTTAACAAAAGTGAACACTAAAATGAAATATCCAGTTCCTGTGTAATTTAAATTGACTATTTAATTGGTAAATAACTCCATTCCTGTAATATATAGTAGCATTTCTGTGCTAGCTTAATTTAGAGATGACCATTAGGCACAACCAGAATAAAGTCCTGAGGAACTATGAATTATTTACTCAAGCTGGTAGGCTCTTTGGAAGTTCTGACTTCCCTGTCCTCATGGCTAGTCATTTTTCTTCGATTATGTTATCAGTTGCTGCATTTACAGTTTCATTTAGCAAGGTACATATACACTTTTAAAAGTCAGTAATGAGTACTTTTTTGTTTGCTTTATCCACAGAAAGATGATAGCTAGTTGATGTAGCTAGATGATAGCTACATCAAACAGTCATTTAATTATAATTTTGCACAAATAATTCCGAAGTCTTGCTGCTTAGACATATTTGTTGGCAGACTGCAACTACACCTGCCTGCATCTGCTCAGGGCTGAGCCAGACCTTAAGCTACTCCCACGTGAAGGGTTAGAGATGAGGCATATTGGGCAAGGGGAAGCTTTTGATTACTCTGTTTCACTCAGTGAAAATGGAAGTGGCCTTCCATGTGAAGCTATAAAAAGTTGGCTTTAGGGAGAAGTACTGCAGTTCCTTTACCTTTAGAAGTGGAAAGCAGAGTTGATCTATGTCTAAAGAGACCATTGCTAGCAATTTAAAGAGCCTGTAGAGTCAAAATATCCTCTCTGTTCATAGTTTTGTTGAGATAAAAGAAACAATCTTTGGGAACAAGGAAAGTACAGCACTTTACTTGAGAAATAGTTCCTGTTTATACTTCATTTCTAGAGGTACAATAAAAGTAGTGGTGTGTTTGGTTTTTGGTGGGGTTTTTTAAAGAGCAAGAGAGAAAGAAAAAATAATTAAAAAAATTATTTCCTTCATTTCATTT
Organism: Caprimulgus europaeus; assembly: GCA_907165065.1. The sequence goes on from OU015525.1 coordinate 71,298,580, forward strand.
TTTGCTGCTACAAAATCTATTGTTCTCATCATCTTGCTTTAGAAAAAATAATGTTTTAGTTGAATAATATATACATAAACACATATATGCATGTATTAATTCTGTCTAGTATAGAATCACAGTATACTTTAGGTCAGAAAAAGCCTTTAAGATCACCAAGTCCAATCATAAGCCTAACACTGCCAAGTCCACCACTAAACCATGTCCCTAAGTGCCACAGCTACATGTCTCGTAAATACCTCTGAGGATGGTTACTCAGCCACTTCCTTGGGCAGCCTGTTCCAGTGCTTGATAACCTTTATGTGAGGAAATTTTTCCTAATAGCCAAACTGACCCTCTCTTAAGGCCGTTTCCTATTGTCCTATCATTTGTTACGTGGGAGAAGAGACTGAGACCCACCTCACTACAACTTCCTTTCAGGTACTTGTAGAGAGCGATCAAGTCTCCCCTCAGCCTCCTTTTCTCCAGACTAAACAACTCCAGCACCCTCAGATGCTCCTCATAATACTAGACCCTTCACCAGTTCATTGCCCTTCTCTGGACCTGCTCCAGCACGTGTCTCTCTTGTAGTGAGAGTCCCAAAACGAAACGCAGTATTCAAGGTGAGGCCTCACTACTGCTGAGTACAGGGAGCGATCACTTCCCTAGTCCTGCTGGCCACACTATTTCTGATACAAGCCAGGATGCTATTGGTCTTCTTGGCCACCTGAGCACACTGAGCACGTATTCAGCCAGCTATTGACCAACACCTCCAGGTCCTTATCTGCCAGGCAGCTTTCCAGCCACTCTTCCCTAAGCCTGTAGCGTTGTATGAGGTTCTTGTGACCCAAACACAGGACCCACACTGAGCCTTGTTGAACCTCATACAGTCAGCCTTGGCTCATCGATCCAGCCTGCCCAGATCCCTTTATAGTTCCTTCCTACCCTCAAGCAGATCAACACTATCACCCAACATGGTGTAATTTGTGAACTTACTGGGGGTGCACTCGGTCTCCTTGTGCAGATCATTGATAAAGATATTAAACAGAACCAGTGACAATACTGAGCCCTGGGTAACACCACTTGTACCGGTCACCAGCTGTATTTAACTCCATTCACCACAAACCTTTGGGCCTGACCATCCAACCAGTTTTCCATTCCTGGTTGGATGCCTGTCCAAGCCATAAGCAGACAGTTTCTGTGTGAAACGGCATCAAAGGCTTTACCAACATCTACATAGACAATATCCACAGACTTTCCCTCGTTGACTAAGCAGATCACTGTCACAAAGGAGCTCAGGTAGTCAAGCAGGACCTGCCTTTAGTAGACCCATGCTGGCTGGGCTTGATTGCCTGGTTGTCCTATATGTGCCATGTGATGACATTCAAGATGAGCGGCTCCATAACCTTCCCTGGCACTGAGGTCAGACTGACAGGCCTGTAGTTCATTGGATCCTCCTTCTTCCCCTTCTTCTAGATGAGCATCACATTTGCTAACCTCCAGTCAGCTAGGACCTCCCTGGTTAGCCAGGACTGCTGGTAGATGATGGAAAGTGGCTTGGTAAGCACTTCTGACAGCTCTCTCAGTACCCTTGGGTGGATCCCATCTGGCCCCATAGACTTGTGTATGTCTAAGTGGTGTAGCAGTTCACTAACCATTTCCTCTTGGATTGTGGGGGCTTCACTCCCCATCCTTGTGTTCCAGCTCAGGGGTCTGGGGACCTTAAGAACAACTGATCTTACTATTAAAGACTGAGACAAAGACATTAAGGACCTTAGCCTTTTCCCCATCCTTTGCCACTATATTTCCCCCCTCATCCAATAAAGGATGACAATCCTCCTTTTGCTGCTAATGTATTTATAGAAACATTTGTTATTGTCTTTTATGGCAGTAGCCACATTAAATTCTAGTTGGGCTTTGGCCTTTTTGATTTTCTCCCTTCATAACCTCACAACATCCTTGTAGTCCTCCTGAGTTGCCTGTCCTTCCAAAGGTCATAACTCTCTTCTTCTTTTTTTTTTTTTTTTTTTTTTCTCCTCAGTTCCGGCCAAAGCTCTCTATTCAACCAGGCCCATCTTCTTTCCTGACAGTTTGTCTTTCAGTACCTGGAGACAGCCAGCTCCTGCACTATTGCTAGCTACTTTTCTTCTACTGCTCTAGCCCTTCTAAGAATATGCTCATGATTTTATTAGAACAAAATGTGTCTTATGAGTTACAAAGACAGAACCTCAGAGAGATTCCTCTTCAAATGGGATTACCTGAGTCCACGAGAATTATCTTGTCCTCTTCAATAGGAGTGAAATCAAGTCTATAATTAATCTGTGTAAATTTTAAGTACTGAGTGCTTAGGCAGCCACTGGGGCACAAGAACATTCTAAGACTTGTGTAGTCATAGGCATACTGAACAATCTCTGATGTCACACCCTCAGTCCTGCGTTAAAAAGGCAGATAAACTTGTAGTAATTGTTTTTTCTTCCTGTTTGATCAGTTTTTCAAACAGTAATGTGTAAATTCCGAAACTCTTTCCTTTATATTGCATAATTTGATACTGCTTGTCTGTTTGTAAAAATGTTAAACTATGTAGCATATGAGAACAGGAAGCAAAGGTGAAATTAAATATCAGCTTCAGATGTAGATACTGAGGCAAACAAGGATGATTTCCCTCTATAGTAGGCAAATGCTTCTATTTATCTATTGACATTCAGCAGTAGAGGTAGTGGAGTTAGTAGATGAGTCATCTGAAGAGACAGCAATAATTATTTGATATGTGAAAGTTCATTGTAGAAGATGCCTTGTTAAATCCTGTAGTAGCCAGATTAATAGTTTTTGCATTTGACACACCCCATCTCCCCCCACCCACCTTTTCATTGTATTTTCCAATGCAGGCAGAAATTACTAAGAAATTAGTACATGTGACCCTATTTAGCGAGTCTTAAGTATGTCCATCAGAGAGAGATAAGTTTAGAGAATAGGTTGGTCCACACTAGAGTTATATATTTGCAGACTCTCTCCATTGACCTCACACATTTACATACATAACTTTTATGTGGAAGAAGAAAAATAAATGTAAAATATGCATTCACAAATAAGGAAATAAAACTATGCAAGTTCATTATAAGACATGGACAGACTTCTCAGTAAAAAAAAACAAAAAAACCAGGGTAAACAAAATAATTATCCTTACAGAAATAAAAATCCTGATAGACATTGTGGAGTAAGATGGGAAAAAAGTGTATTAAAAAAAAATCCATCATGAACTGGAGTACAAAAAAAATCTACAAATCAGAAAACATTAATTGACCTTAGGACATTCTATTAACTTGAACAACGAAGCAATAGCTGCTACCTTCAACTACAGAGAAAAGAGAATAAAATTGATTTTTGCTACAATGTTAGCAAACTGCTTATAATAAAGTAAGCAAGATTCTATAAGGTGAGCTTTTTTGTCCATCACAAGAACTAAAATGTAGAAGTGTAGCAGAATTAAAAGTTAAATCTGAAGTCTTAGTAGAGGTTACCTTTGACTCTTCCTCAGAGTTCCATTTGTAACTGAAAAATGCAAGGAAATAGGATGCAAATGAAGAGCAGTTTACAAACTAGCTAAGTATGGTCTTGTATATACAACCATAACTCGCTGCATATTGAGGTCTTCAATTTTGAAATATCAGTAATTTAAAAAAAAAAAGTTTTCAAATATCTATTTGCTTAGCACTTACTCATGAATAGTTCCTAGAAATAAGTGATTCTGTAGTCTGATATTCCTCATTCTGCTAAACTAAACATTCTAAAAAAAATATTTAGCCAGTGTACAAAGATTAGTATACTTGTCTAGTAAAGCATTTCATTATATTACCTGAGAATAAAGAAAGAATTATATGGCTTTGTCAGCCTTCTGGTTTCCCAGTTGATTCTAGCAGTCTGGAATATTTCTTTAATAGATCCCAATTTTCAGATGGAAATTCAAGTCTATCCATTCATTACTTTACCTTTCACATGTCCATTTTGTACATAGGTGTCAAAAGTGGGATTTAATGACAACAATTTTTCTGATAAAGTGCTTGGTAATTGTGTGGAGTTTTTCCTTGCAGAAGTATGTGGAATTATAATCCAAAATGTTATTTGAAGAAGTGATAAGTCCTGCTAGTAGCCTTAGCAATTTTTGCAAGACCAGTAAAATTTAGTTCAGTGAGTGTAGATTACAATGGGGGGAAACTTACAGGACCCCTTGGAACTTCAAGTATGAAACAAACCCAGGTTTCCCAAGATCAGTCTCTACTGCAGTTGGTGCTGTGCGTGTTCCTCCTGTTTTTGTTATTTTGCTCACATTTGCACAGTATTCCATTATTGATTTTCATTGTTCTCTAAGGCTTTACGTCACAGTCTAGTTTATTGATTCACCTTATAAATAAGTCTTCTAAATTGCTAGGCATTTTCACAACCTACCCTTCTACCTTATCTCTACTTTGCTAACTGGTATTGATTTGTAACAACAGGAAAAAAACTTCATAAGGCTTGCTAGAACAATAAAGATTCCACATCTTCTATATGGCCATTTATTTACTTTTTTAAGCAGGTTTAATGTTAAAGGCAGAAAGCAGATGCCCTTAGATTTCCCTCTAATTATTTTTTATAAGGCATCTGTGACTTTTGATTTTAGTAAAATTATTAAATATTTTGATGGATGTATTAGATAAATTCATGATAAAAGCTATAACTATTCATGCCTAGGGCTATACAATCTAAAAGAGAAAACCAAGACTAATACTGACATGCATTGCCCTTCCCAGCATTTAGCTACAACCTACTAATGTATTAATAAGATTGCATTTAAATCTTTTCTGTTAGAGTGGAAGGAATTTCACTCATTTTTCTGTTGCATAAGACTGAAAAGATCTTCTAACTCTTCTTGTGCAATCTATGTATATTCCGGACACTGTGACATTTAAGTGCTATTATGGCAAGCAACCATGATGCACTCAAACTTACCTTCCTCCGAAGTACTTTAACTGGTCATTCATACCGACTTTGAAATTTCTTAGATTTTTAATCATGCAAGTAAGATCAAAACTCCTTCCCTTATATTTATATAAAGTATGGTCTTGTTTTGCTTTCTGGTGCACTAGCAGAACTCTGTGGTTTAGAAACTGTTGTGCATTTTGTCTGCTTCACAGAAATTTTTACTGTGTGTTAAAGACTGATGGAACTGAAGAATGAAAGAGAAAATCAGAAGAAGTAATCATTTTGCTTGTTTTGTAATGAGGAATGCTCAGTTAATATTAAGGAGACTATTTCAAGAGCATTTTAATGACTATAATTTGGAATACAAAGTAGAACTCCTTAGGCGTTCAAATTATTCAATGTGACAATCCTACAGTATTTAACATCTAACATATGAAATGTTTCTACATCTGTCTGAAAATGAAGTCAGCCTATTTTCATGGTGTTAATCACTTTTATTGCATATCCTACTTCACAGTATCCAATTTGTCACTTAGAAGCTTGTGTTTTACAGTGTATAGTAGATTCAAAATAGAGAAGAACCTTTCTTGGAAGAAGAAATGTATTAATTTCTACCAATTTAACTACCATGTAATCATCCTCTAAAATACTGTCTGAAAGGTAAAAAATGATAAATGGATGTAATAAAGAGAGATCACACATGCAGAATGATGGTTCAGAAGGGCTCATTCAGCCTCCATTTTACCAGCAGTTTGTTTCAGCCACTCAACATTACTGGTAGTTTCTTAGTATAATCTAGAGAAATAATTAAAATAATAACTTATGGTTCAAAGGAACTGAAAAGAGATTTTAAAAAAGAAGATACTTGCCTCAAAACTATGGTGAGATTTCTGGTTATGGAACACTTAGCAAAATACGTAGTTATTAATAATTGAAATATATTTTCCATATTGTAAAATGCTTACCATCTTTCTTTTTCTAAAAAGATAAATACCACCCATTTTTATTTTTTTTTCAACTCATATCTTGTAAATGGCATGGACCATTTAAACCACAAATATGGTTCTGTTTTTCATTAAAAAATATACTTGTGAGAAACAACTACTGTAACAATGATACAGTTTTGTGGTTTTGTTTTTTTTTTTTTCTTGCCCTCCTTGTCTCTCTCCACCGCCTTGTGTAACAAGCAGTGGAAAACATAATTATCTTCAGCTCTTCTATAATTTACAAGAAATTGCTATTCATCCATGTTAAGTACTTGATTTATAGTTGGGTGAGGGAAGAGATACAGCTAGATGAATGAAAGCTGTCAATTTAGACCAACTAAGTATACTAATACCAGAATTAATGTTATTTATGCTGAGTTTAGTGTCCCCTAAGTCCTGCTCTGTGAAGAGAGTGACCTCTTTAATGATGTATTAAGGTGGATAAGAGTTTCCGGAGGCACAGACCCACCAATGTGGGGGGGAACTGCTGGAGCTTCACATTTCTTCTTAGGAGCAATATTTCTTAGTCCAGCCTTGTCCGCAGAGGAGGAGCCATCCTTCAGGGGTGCTCTCTCTATTAGGTTAAATTTATCTCCTCAGTGGGGGTGACCTCATAGCAGTTGGTGCCATTGCCACCAGCTTTTGCTGCTGCAAACAATATCCCCTGACAGCGGCATGTCCTGTTGTCTCTGTGCCTGATTGAGCAAACTGTGAAGCCCTCCTTCTCCTGCTGCAAGGGCTGACTGCTTACTATTGCATGTCTGGGCTTAAACAGGGATTTGTTCTAGGAATCACAATGCAGCTAGATTGTGAGAAGTGTTTCAAACTCTTTTGTGCTTCCTTATTTCAAGGGAGAAAGCAACTTTTGCCTGTACCTGTGCTTTCTCTTTTGATTTTTCTTTAATGACTAAGAAAGAATTGTTAGTGGGAACAGCACAATTCATCTTTTCTGTACAGTTAGAAACACAGCTGTACTTCTCCCAGCTGCATGGAGGCAAAAGCAAATAACCTCCTGGGTTATGCTCTTCCCCATAGCGCCTTATGTGAAATAAATATTCAGCAACCAGTTGAAATTATTTCTCTTCATACCTGAAAACCTAGGAAAAATGTTTCACCCTCATAATTTTCATTTGTTCTGTTCCCAACATGCATCTTTTTCACTTCACTTAGTGTTGCTTCGGTCATTACATCATTGGTATTAACTGTGAGTGTCAACTAAAGGGCACTGTCTCCTTGAAGCACAGCATCTTCCCATTGTCACATCTGTTTACCTCTAATGGCCATGAAAATGTTATTCTTCCCTCAAGTCATAAATGACCTTGTTTGGGGGGAAGAAGGTTGGAGCTTAAAGGTTAATTTTTACATGCCTGTTTTATAACTTAGTCTATTTAGTAAGTATGCATGAGCCCATTTTGGCTAATAAGGCCATGGTAATCCTTATGTGCTGTGGAGTTGAGATTCATTGGCGTGTCTGATATGGTGGCATTGCATATGAATGGTGAAGAAATAGTATATGGCGTTGTCAGAAATAACTATTGCTTTAGGGAACATTTTTCTTTTTAGAGACTGTTAATTTAAACATCTTGAAGGGAAATAAGGGTCTACATCTGAAACTCTGTCTCAGGGCTTATCTTTCACATACCTAGCTAGATGCAAAGGGATTATTCATAAGATTAAGGATCTGCAACATTTGCTTTACATTAATTTGAGTGGCAAATAACTAGAAAAAGCAAGTTGTTTTCTCCACAAATATATCTTGTGTTTCTGAGCCTGTGCATTGCTGAACTTGTATTATTATGACATGATAAATTATTTTAAATACCAGATAATTAGATGCTGAGTGCTGTTTATTCCCTCGTGACAGAGCCTAGCCTTCTATTGGCCTTTCCTGTATTGTATTGTCACAATAACTATTCATTGTAATAACTTAACAGTAAGATTATTTTTTTTTCTATTCTCTTCTAGACAGTTCAAAACACTGTCCTATTTGGAAGAAAAATCTCTAATTGCTAAACATAATTCATTCTACAAAGGAGATTTTCCAGTGCAGCTTGAGGAACTAGCCTCTGAAGGAGCTGTTTCTATCACCCTTTAAGGACGACACTGCATCTGTTCTTTGATAGATTTAACTATAAAGTAGTCACAGTTTCATAAGCTTCAGTTCTAAAGTAGTCACACTGAAATGTTCAAGACTAACTGGCCTGTTTCTCAAGCCAGAAATACTAGATCTTTGTGCATTTCTATAAATGTGAGGCAATGCAGTTCTTCAGTTAATTGTTACATAATTTCAACAGAATTTTTTGAAACGTGTTAATGAGATTTGAAGATGTAAAATGTCTTTGATTTATAAAGTAATGTGAATTATTTATATATATATATATAATTTTTACTCCTGTACTCCTTCACATTTTTATTCTGGTTTCCGTCTTCAAAACAAGCAAGTTTATGCTTGCCTGGTAATCAGTTTCTCTCCCTCCATAAATGCCCTTTTAAGAAAGCAAATTAGGTCATGTTAAGCATTTATGGAATCCAAGTGTCCCCAACAATAATTTGTGCAGTTTGTACTTTGTGTCTTAACCTTTAAAAGTTGTTCAAATTAACCTAAACTAGTTATAAAAGTTATTTAAAGGTTTATGATTTATAACTTAAAGACAAGGTCTTTTAGCTTATAGCTTTTCCTGAAAGAATATAACAAGAATTAATATAAATTAGGTTAATATTGATTGAAGTTCTCACACCACCTAGTAAAATGTTTTAAGTAAAATGCTTTGATATTATACTTCTATGTAGGCTACTTTTGTGTAGTGTGGTTTTGTACGATAAGTTATCAAACCCTGAAGCTCCCTAAACTGATGGATTATTACTATCAGACCTGTAACAGCAGGGAGCTATCAAGTGGTTGACTTATATTATCCATTGGATCTGTGCTAGGGCCAACAGAGTTGTCTGAAAAGATGAAAGACTTGTTCAAGAAGCAGAGATACCTGAGTTTGGTTGATGGAGCCCTACAATAAAAAGACTTAAGAGCAGGTTAAGTTTGGGGTGTTTTTATAGCAAAGCTACAAGAAAGTGAGGAAGGTGAACTGACCATATGAAGTATGTAAGGAATTTTACCTGTTTTTTGGTGATAACTGAATATTTTTTTTGTTTGTGATCCTGAAGCTTAATTTTAGTAATTTGTGGCTTGATTATTAAAGTGGTTACTTTGTCTTAATACAGTATTCAGCTTGATAGAAGACAAGAGAAGTCTTGCTTAATCTACTGGGCCATCTGATGACCAAACCTTTCTGAATTTGGAACTACTCCATCAATGTCTTATGGGCTGTTAAAATTTACATTCAGCTCAGCATTGGATATGGACAGCTGGCTAATGGGAAGATAGAGGAGCAATAGCCTACTAAGAGGAAACCTTTCTCAAGCCAAATTGCCAGGTAAAACACCTCAAATAGCTCTTAGGGAAAAACCCTAAAGGATTTAACATGACTTAAACCAATAATGTTCTACAGAAATTACTCTTATGAACTTGTAGGACTGAATACAAAGCACTGTCTTGTCCGTTGCAGTTTTTAACCGTATGCTTAATATTCTATAGAGGAAAAAAAGGAGGGTTTTATCTCAAATTACATAGGGTTATAAAAAACCCTTCAGAAATGCAGTAATTTTCTTGCTAACATTAATTGTGTCTTTCTGCAAGTATATTTCCTGTTTGGGAGGGGGGAAAAAAAGTAAAGAAGAAACTGAAGAAAGAAACTGCTATTTATTTAAACTAGCAAGTTTTTAGGTAAAGCTAATAAAAAGACCATCTTCTGAGGCTATCTCTTGATCCCCCATTGAAAAGCCTTATTTTTAATTAATGATAATTTTATCAGGAGTAAGCCATTTTGATTTAAATGTTTATTGCAAGATATTTGCATGAGGTTGTCTTTAAAAATAAGACAGTCAAAATGGTTCACCAATTTCTTAATTAGCAAAAATTATGCTGTTTCTTAATGTCAGACAAGTTAACTTGGAGAAAAAAAAAAAGCCACAAACCAAAAAAACCCCAAACAACCAAACCCTAAAAGCTAGTAAATATGGAAGAATTTGAGATGGTAGTAGGAAGAAAAAACTTTAGTGAGGCTAGCAGGAAGAAAAGACTTTAGTCAGGGTAAGTAAAATGGAAGCAAGATCTGAGGAGCAAACTGGGACTCTCTGGATAGAGCTTGGAGTAAGAACAAGGCCTATAATTGGGCCTATATTGACAAGGGTCCTTTGACAATCTAGTGTTTGTTCCTATAGTGGTGTGCCTTAGTACCAACACACCACAGAGTCAAATGAAGTTTGTATCATCTGTTGCACCATAACTGCAAGTCTTGACCTCAAACCCATAGAAATTATATTTCTGTGGTTTTCTTGGGGGTTATTTTTTGTGTGCTTTGAGTATGTAATAAAGACTGAAAATTATTGCTGTGAAAAAGGGAAAAAGTGAGGTTTAGAGCCCCAAGGACTAAAAAATAAGTGAAAAAGCTTACTTCAATGTAAGATCTCTTTAATGATTTCAGCTTATTTTCTCTGAGCCTCTGTTCATACAAAGAGATGTACGTAGTGTTCTGCAAATGACACAAACCTTCCCCTGAAGAATCTTATGGTACTACTTTTAAGCAGTCATATTTCCACTGTCTTGTAACAGAGGAAACAGATCCACAGTAAATAGAAACCTGATCATGCAAGTGATACTGAATAAGTCTATAGCATACATATCTGGCAATGTCTGCTTACTGTTTCCCATAGGTTGAGATAGAGCTGTGCTTGCACAGAAACATGAAAGTCAAACAAAATGTCAGTGTAAGTACATGTCATGCAAACCTAATCTGGATGCCCAGCTTTTAGAGTGAATATTTGATTATTTGAAAAGCTATTCTTGTTCTCATATGGTTAAGATGGGAGTTTTGTGTCAGAGCACAAAGGCAAACCAAGTGTCCTAGTTCCTAGTCCCATATTACGACCACAGATTCATCTTGTAGTATGAGTTATAACTGAGTTATGAGAATAATTTCAATTGTTATTGTCCACTCAGAATGAGCAGTCTCCTTTGTATGCTCTCTTGTTAAACAATGGATTTAAACTTCACTGTGTATGGGAAAGGTCTTCTCTGCAATCATTTGTTCAACTCTTTTCAGACAAAATACAAGAAAATCCTTTTATGAAAAAGAAGTCTAACAAAGAGGCTGGTAACAATACCAATTCGTTTCAAAGGGAAAGAATGGAATAGACACTGATTTTTTTTTTCCCCCCTTTCTTTTTTTTACTTCATAGTTAGGACAAAAAGGATATTCTGGCTGGTTTATATGCTTTGAGGTTGTTGCTGTGCTGCATTCAGAGACTTGAATGCATTTCACATTCTCTGAGATTTGTTTTTTGGTAACATTAAGTAGCAATTAAATCAAAGGACCAAAACACAAAAGATAGCCAACTACAGAATCCTTAGACCTCTTTTATTCTATGAATTTAAGGTCTTATTTAGACTTATTTAGATAGATCATATATATAAATCACTGCACTGAGTCTTGTTGGCCTACCTTGCATGTCATGGTGATGGAAGCAAGTGTAATGTATACACAAAAGTACATTTTATATGTTATTTGTGGTTCATTTTTGTACCAGGCTTCTGAACCATGTCTTGTTTTGCTATATTTAGCATTGTAGAGTAAGGGCTTGAAAGCTCACTGATTTCTCACCAGTCAGTTATCAAGAGAGGAATATGAATGTTTGATTTGGCTGATGTCACTGGCTGAGAGTCTATCTACGTGTCAAAGTTCTTTGTTTACTTCCATTAATGAGATGGCACATATCTCTTATCTTTATGTGATGGGAGAGGGGACAGAGAAGTTTGTGTTCTTTGACACAAAGACAATTAAGCCAGATGTCAAAAGAAGGAATGAGCAAGGGGAGAACATGAAATAAGATGACAAAATGTATTTGCTGTCTTGCTGAGAAAGAGATGATGAGATTAACTAAGCATAATGAGATGAAGGGGATAGGAAGACAAAGATTGGTCTGGTAGCAGAGGCAGCTAGAAGCTCAGAATTTATTTGGAAATGAGGTAATGAACCTTAAGGCCACTTGTTGTGCCACGAAGTCTCTTTCAAACTGAGTGACTTTGCAGACAGATATTGTTCCCAAGTACTTAAAAACTAAGATAACACCTATCAGGAGAGAGAGATACTATATAAATACTTAACATATGAAACCATTCATTAAAGAGGAACATATTATCAGGAACAGTAAATGGAAGGTAATCCCTTAACCTAGTCTAGAATAATATTGATTGACTTTGCATAATTTTTGCTATAGAGTTAGTGTTTGATGGATCTTTAAGAAGGAAAAGATAGGAAAGCCATGAAAAAAATTAAGTCACAGAGCTTTGGTTAAGCATCTGATCAATGAATGGAGAAGGTAGATCTGACCAGTGAGGATTACAATCCTTCCCCAGAAGTGGAGAGGTGATAAATTTAAAAAAAACCCCAAACCAAAGTAGTTGAATGCAGATCAGAATTTAAAGTTCCAAAGACCCTTGAACTGGAATGGGATGCCCTGAAAGAAGAGCTGAGCACTCCTTCCAGCTGGTCGTTTTCTCCTTGCACTTTCTAAAAAAACTCTTGACACCAAATGCAAGGTAGCAGCCTATGATGGGAATGATTGCTTGTTCCTCAATGTAACCTCAGAAATGAGCAGATGTGAGGTGCAAGGAGAAGGATAAAGCCTGTCAGAATACAGCTCTGAAGTCTTCTCTGTTGAGGAAAAAACACAAGTCTGTCTCCTTCATTTCTCCCAGACCTCTAGGCCACATAAGAAGTTGCCTGTGCCTGTTTCACAGTGGTGTTGATTGAAGGGGACACAGTGGTTATGGCTAACCATAAACACAAGCCCCCTTTACTCCATTATGTCCTAAAATAAGCACTTTTAGGTCTCCGGCTATCTTCTGGTATGGCTAATGGATCTCTCTCTCCTTTGTTACTTTTAATTAGTAGGTAGAAGTTGCCTTTGCCAGCCAACCCATGTTTCTGTAACAGAAGAAAACATTCCTGATCCATTAACCATGGTTTTTTTTGTGGGACTATATATTGGCTCTGGCTGGGATGGAGTTAACTTTCACCACAGCAGCCCTCAGAGTGCTGTGCTTTGTATTACCAGCTAGAAAGGTGTTGATAACACAACACTGTTTTGGCTACTGCTGGGCAGTGCTCGCATGGCGTCAAGGCTGTCTCTTCAACCCTCCCCAACCAAGGTTAACCCACCACAGACTGAGAATGGAAAAACTAATCTCCGGCAATATGGCAGTACGAACATCTAGGATAGGTAATTTTTCTCTTGATAAATACTGTTACTAATATTTTTCAGCAGTTGTATTTGTTTGTGAACAAATACTGGAGCAATTCTACTCTATATGAAGTACTAATGAGGGACAGTACTTCCCAGCAGCATTTTAGTCCCAGTTCTTTTATTTGAGCTTGAAACTGTTAATTTATTTTTCCTTTTGTTGCCCTTTTTTTTAAAAAAAAAAATCCTTTATCAACTATGTTTAGTTGCTCTCTAAGATATGGTGGAGAGGGGAAGGACCACCAGTGCACTCTAGCATTGTCTAGGCTGTATTTTTTATGTTTTCCTATCTACTTATGCTTTTTGAAGCTGCCTAACAGCCTGTATATATGGTAACTCCTTATCAGTGAAATACTATTTCAGAAAGATTTGCATTATGCAGCAGAATGCAACTAAAGCAACAAAAACATTCAGTTTTGACTTTTATGTGTATTTTTAAATTGACCTAGAATTTTTTTTTTTTTAATATACATAATAAACAACATATTTCCACAGTTAAGAAATGAGAGTTACTAAACTACGAGAGATCTCAAAAAATAACACTGCTAGTTAGGACTGCTTCAACTGTAATGTTTTAAGTAATAATCTTAGCAATCTAAGGAGAAATTGCACTGACTATAGTACATGAACTTAACCTAAATAAATCAGATCTTATTTGATCATACTATAATTTCACATTTAAATGTTTTCAGCTTACACAATACATGAAAAAGACTGTGACCTCCCAAGGATGCAAAAAGATGTGGTGTTAGTTGCTATCTTCTTGCCTTGAAAAATGGTGGGAGGGCAAATCTCATTTAAGCAACATGAATGCTACAGGTTCCTGCAATTTAAAAACTGGACTTTAATTCAGATATTTAGGAAAATGTAAAGTATATTTGCTGTTCAAAATTAATCCATTTAAGCCATAATGAATATCTATTGATCTAGTATCAATTTTTGATTGAACAGCAGACAACAAGTCAAATCCTTCCTACAGGATTGCTAGGGGTTTCAGGCTATAAAAACTTAGAAGTTGCCAAAAGGACAAAATGCTTACTCAAAAAATATTCGATGTATAAAATATAGGTTCCTTGTAAATGCCTTTGTGGGGGAATGAAGAGCCTTGCTCTTCACGGTACAGGAGGAGGTCATTCTCAAATCTACCCATTTTGTCCCTTGGGAAATGGAGAGATCTGCTGAGATGTTTGTCTCCTGAGATCTCTGAGTGGTGCAAGACAGTAAGGCAGCCTTTTCTGATTAAAAGACTTTGTTCTTGTGCCCTTTCTTTGAAAAGGGTAATGCTGAGTCAGAGATGAGAATTGGAGAATCCCATACCCTCTGCTTCTGTGTCTGATTAGATGCTGACATTTCCTCTGCTCGAAACTGGCTCAAGTATGTCAACAGCCAAATTAATTCTTTCACGCTTTATACAAAAGTCTCTCATCTCATTTGTACTACTGTATGCACAGAGTAACTCCATTGGAAATACACTAGTGTCTCAGAGGTTAAAATGTTTTAAATTAATCTGATCACTATAGCTGCCTGTAACTTATATAAATTGCCAAATGTTAGCTTGCATGGCTTCTGTGAGACTGCATCTCAGTGAAGGAATGAAAGGTAGGTAATTTAATAATGAATTGCACAGGATATGGTACACAGTAACTGTAACACTAAAGCAGTGCACAGGATTTACATTTCCTAAACCATGTAAAATGGCTTTAGTGTAAGAATTTACCTCCCTGGGGATGTTTTCCTTAAACTTTTAATTTGTTTGCATATACCTCTACTGGCATCAAAACCAATGCAAGCGCCCATTTTTCTAATGTGTGTGGCTACTGCACTGTTAATCCAGTGACAAAATGTAGCCAGGAAACCCTCAGGTGAGAAATCTAATGCCTCCAGTCACTTCCCATGTCACCAGTAAAAACTGACCTGACATTCTCTGAAATGTGCTTGGAACAGTTACCTTCATATTACAATGATTTAGCATCCAAAAAGCTAATCTGCTTGTTTAAATTAATTATTTATTTTTAACCACATGTCATTTTTGAAATGACGAGTACTTTGGAAATACATAAATCAGAGTGAAGTCATTTGATGATACAAATATGTAGAAATATTGATGTGGGCTGAACAATTTGCATGACTTCAGTATTATAAGGTGTAGTGGGATCACCCCAGCTGGACACCGGACCCTCATAGGCTGCTCTATCTCTCCCCTCCTCAGCTGGACAGGAGAGAGAAAATATAATGACAGGTTCATGGGTCAAGATGAGGACAGGGAGAGATCACTCACCAATTACAGTCACGGGCAAAACAGACTCGACTTGGGGAAATTAATTTAATTTACTACCAACTGAATCAGAGTAGGATAAGGAGAAATAAAAACTAAATCTGAAAACACCTTCTCCCTGCTCTTCCCTTCTTTTTGGGCTTAACTTTACTCCTGATTTCTCTACCTTCTCTTCCCAGTGGCACAAGCCGATGGGGAATGGGAGCTGTGGTCAGTTCATTACATGTTGTCTCTGATGCTCCTTCCTCCTCAGAGGGAGGACTGCTCACATTCTTCCCCTGCTCCAGCATGGAGTCCCTCCCACAGGAGAGAGTCCTCCAAAAACTTCTCCAGTGTGAATCCTTCCCATGGGCTGCAGTTCTTCATTAACTGCTCCAGTGTGAGTCCTCTCCACAGGGTGCAGTCCTTCAGGAACAGACTGCTCCAGCTTGGGTCCTCCATGGGGTCACAAGTCCTGCCTGCAAACTTGCTCCAGCGTGGGCTCCTCGCTCCACAAGTCCTTCCAGGAACCTGCTCTGGCGCAGACTTCCCATGGAGTAACAGCCTCCTTTGGGCATCCACCTACTCTAGTAGGGGATCCTCCATGGGCTTCCATGGACTGCAGGAGGGCAGCCTACCTTACCCTGGTTATTACCAGGGGCTGCAAGGGAATTTCTGCTCCAGTGCCTGAAGCACCTCCTCCCCCTCCTTCTTCACTGACCTTGGTGTCTGCAGAGCTGTTTCTCTCACATATTCCTGATCCTCTCCTTGGCTATAGTTGCTGTTGCACAGCAACATTTTCCCCTTCTTGAATGTGTTATCCTAGAGGTGCTACCACTGTTGCTGATGGGGTTGGCCTTGACAAGCAGCTGGTCTGTCTTGGAGCTGTCTGGCATTGGCTTTGTTGGACATGGAGGAAGCTTCTGGCAGCTTCTCACAGACATCACCCCTGTAGCACCCCCCAGCTGCCAAAACCTTCCCACGCAAACTCAATATATAAGGATGAATGCAGAAATGTTTAAATGCATGCATCTCGGGTACCAGTGGTCCTGAAGAAGATTAATCAGCCTGGGGAGCAGCTCTGAATGAAGATGAAGGAGGTCATTTTGGGGCTTCTCAGAGGTCTGGAGTAAAGGTAAGATGCACTAGTCTCCTAAGAGAGACTATGGAGCTAGTCTGAGGTGCTGACTGCCAGGTGCTTATGAAAAAGTAAAGGTTACCACACGTGGCTGTCCTTATAGAGAGGACAGGCTGGTCTTTCTGCTTGACAGCAACTTTCCCCTTTCCCTTATATGTTTCAGGTGAGCCACAGAATTTTTCTGTAGAAAGGAAGGAAGGAAGAGAGAGAGAGAGAAAACGACAAAGTCTGGTGAGTTGGAGGCTGCTCTATATTCTATTATTATCAACACTGTAAAGTGTTTGGATAGTTTCTACATCATAATACTGTTATTCCAATATAAATATAAATATTCCTTATTAAATAAGACTATTGTATTCTATGGTTTTATTTCCTCTTAAATACAAGCACAAAATAATTTTCTTTACTAGGCCCTTTTGCCTTTCAACATATTTTCCAGTTATACAGTTAAACATCACGAAGAAAACACATGCAAACTGCGATTGTAGAGGCTGATCATTTCTGGATATAAAGGCATTAATAGAAAGCTCAATAGATTTGTAGCCAAATCCTAACAAAAGGTAAAACATCTGTGAAACTATTCTTGAAGTCACCTTCTACAGCCTTGTTTCTTGTTACTTTGAACCACAAAAAATTATGAGCACTTATCAAGACAGGCAGTCAATGAGCCAGGAACACTATACCTCCAGCCGTATCACTCTTATCATGCACTTGTCTTGGGTGTTAGGCAGGAACAGTAAGAGAAAATTAAGAACATCCCCCAAGACAAGAGTCTCTAATAAGCTGTGCTATACTTCCACAGGATAACATTTTATTCCATGACTACCTAAGTTTTTTGTGTCATTAAAATAAACCTGTGGCTAGCAATTTTTTTTTGTAATTAGAACGGTCATAGCTAGTTCTGGCCAACAATATTTAGTCCAGCACAGGAGGGGTTTTTTTGGGCATACCCCAAGATCCTGGTCCCCTTTACTCCGTATCTGGTTTCACATGAAAGCATAATGCACTTACCTTCTGCATCCAGGCTTCCTTTCTAAAGATACCAGGGCCCAGAGGAGATGCGGCAGTCTTAGATGCATGCCTTAGTCTACATCCAACATGTAGTCAATCTGAGCATCTGAACTTAGCCATTGAAAAGAATTCCTAGGCCCCATATTTTGGACATAACTTCAGTATTTTTCAGTCAAGGTCAAACTTTGCACTTGAACCCAAAGCAACATCTTTATGTGCATCCAGAGCTCAAAGGTGGTACTTTCATCATCAAACTGCATTGTTTCAAACTGAACAAACATGTCCTATTCACTTCCTCTTTACTGTCTCATCTCCTGTGGCCCCAGAAATGAATTACCAACCCCCACTGATGTCTACTTATAAGCCACAGAGTATGAGCAACATGAAAAAATTGTGAGCTCCATTTTAAATCAAGATCTCTGAACTTTGCTAATCACAAAGTGTTGGATCTATCACACTGCAGATTTATAGGCTATGTTAGGATTTTGCTGATAAACGTCACAGAAGTTTTAAAATGGTAAGATTGCTCTTTGTTGATACTCACAATACAGTCTCATTTCAGAAGTCTGAAGAGTTTTGTAAAGCTTGTGTTTACTTGTCATGCAGTTAGCATTAAGTGAAGAGAAGGCTCGAATAAGAATCGAGCTGCCTGTTCCTGTTATACTGGGGTCACAACTCACAGGGTCGGATTTCTTCATCCTTATATCAGTTTTATAGCAACATAACTCCACTGATTTTATTGGTTACTGGCACATGAAAAGAATGAGATGTAGCTCTGTAGAGTATTTTGTAAGGCAAGGTCTTGGCTCTCGTGTAACTTGCATGCACACTGCTCCAACAGAAATAGTCTGAAGTCAGTATAAAAACAGCAAAACACTCACTTTTTCTACACAGTCTGAAAGCTAATCACAATGAACTGAGGTGAAAGCCAGAGGGGCCTCTTTGGAAGCCAGTCCTTTAAAGGCATAAACCTTCCCTCAGTTTTTTATTTTGCTCACTTTTTTTGAAATACAAAATGCTCCTTTAAACAGTTTTAAGGAAAAGACAAAAGCCTATAACTCCTACTTTTCTCTGAGCAGATTTTGAAATTGAACAGAAGAAA
Source organism: Caprimulgus europaeus (assembly GCA_907165065.1). The sequence continues at coordinate 71,317,368 of OU015525.1, forward strand.
CAAAAACCAAGATATTAATTTAATATTAACAAGTTCATTGTTCCCTTGTTGGTGAAAAATTGTTTATGTCTTATGTCCAGGAATTAATTCTTCTACAAAGAATAAAATTGATTTACAGATATCCCTAGTTGTTCCAAAGTATCCAAAGGGGTCATTTCAAAGTTTAAAAAAAGCTAAAAATGAAAACGGGAAGTGAAGTCTATCAATGTGATTCAGAGGGGGTGCTAACAAAAGTCAGTTGGATCAAACTCTTTTGAAATCAGTGTGCTTGTCTTTATTGACAGAGTCAACAAAACCATACAATAGGAAACAAACTGTTTAATATCTCTGTCTGGAATAAAGGGATTCTGCTTTGGTTAGCCTTAATCTTTGTGAGATTTCAGTTCAGATCTGCTTTAACTTGAAAGACTTGAACCAGAAAGGACAGATGGCTGTTTGACAGAGTAATAGCAGGGTGGAATCTGACATTTTCCCAGCTCCGTGGCATTCAAGTTGCAGCATCTTGTCATTCAAATCTCCCTGGTATTCAGCCAGACCTTGATTTATTATTATTTCTCTGAGAATTGGTTAAAGTTTGAACAGTGAGGTGCAGGAGGATGCCACCTGACTTTTCACCTTACCTCTTGGTGAATTCTGCTTCTGATCTCCAATTGTCAGAAACCATACAGGCAACTATAGTCCAGATGTAATGAGAGGTGATTTTCTAAATATCAGCTCCAGATTTTGGCACAGCAAAACACTAGCTAACTTAAATATTTATAATACAGTCAGAATAAATTTGAAGGAAAGGAACAAGGAGATTTTTTAATGACTTTCTGCTCTTGGGGTGGATGGGGGCATAAACTGTTGAAAACCACATCCTTGCTAGCTGTACACTTTCATTTTAGAAAACAGTGTCTAGGCAGTGTAGCTTATAGTTTTGAGGCTGTGGTAAGGGACTTCTGATATTTATTATTTAAATATGAACTATCTCAAAATATAAAACTATATACAAAAGAGAAAGCCCTAAAATCAAGGGAGCTGTGGTATTTTGAGAATCAGCTCACAGAATTAAACTGTGGTGTCACTTATGCTGAGGTAACGCTACAAAGACAGCTTCTGTACTGTGATTTAAATGTAAAACTGCCAGCTGTAGCTACTACGTACGTGTTTCATATATTGCAGAGCAGATGAGAAAGGTGCATTTAATTTTTAATAGCATTATCAGCCTGCTGTGGTGTGTATTTAGCCAAGCTATAGAGACAGTGTTGCCTCAAACTGTGTGCAGTCTAGTAGCACCTAGTACAATGGTTTAACGTTTCAATTGGTATCAGATTTCCTTTAAACCTTGCTCATCTCTTGCTTCTTATTTTCATGAGCAGTCACAGGAGTCATAGATGTGTGGCTTGGGTTGTAACATCATAGGTGGCCAGGTGAGATCAAGTTTTGAACAGGTATTTCTACAGGCTGAGTCAATTCACCTTAAGTGTTTTTCTCAGTGACCAACTGAAGTTCAGACTGTAACTGAAGGGTGATTAATTCACAAACAAGACAAAAGTGAAGCTGGTGACATTTCTTTGTCCTCAAAATCAGAGAATATCATCTTCAATTTGCTTCATATAGACCTGGAGCTTAAAGTGGCAAACATTGTTCTTAGCTTTGTTGAAATTTTTGTCATGATTAAAATTTTTTGTCTGATGAAAATGCATATTTTTATTTTTTTGAGATAGTTTGACAATGAACTAGATCTTTTTGACTTGGGATTTAGAATATTGCAATGCACTTTGAAGAGGGTAACACTTAAAAGAGCAGTCAAAAGCCATATCTTCAAATCATTCAGATGGTAGTTGTCCGTCTGCCAGGTGGGATGAGTGATAGGGGATGCATGACACAACACTCCAATATTTGCACTGTCTTCCTCTTATTTTCTGGGTACAATTCAAAGGATTGCATTTGATCTAGCTCTACGGAGGATTAAAGGAGGATTAGGAGGGTGAACAAAGTTGATGGAAGTTTGTCATTAATTTCAAAAAGGCCAGGATTTCACTTCCAGTGAGTGCCTTTTGTAATCAGAATAATGTGCCTCCTCCTGGGCCTGCTACAAAGGACAGGGTCAAGAGGACTAAATTTTTGCAGTTAAGCAATCAAAAGTCTAGAAGTACCTAACTCAACGGCAGATATGAAACTATTCCCCCCCACCCCTTTATGGATGTGAATAGCAGAGAAGCCTCTGACTACATAACTGTGTACAGGCTGCCTTGGTATGCAGGAGGGAGAAGAGCGATGGGACCCGTGAGTGTGGGAAGAAGGGAGAGCAATGACTCTTGCAGTGTTCTAGAGAGGAAACCCCAGCCCGAGTTAGTGTCTGAGTATGAGTCCTTGGACTATAACCAGGGCAAGTGACAGCAGATTAAATAGCCTACCTGATAAAATTGTGGGAAGGAGCTGTAGCATAGAAGTACAAGAGAGATCAGAGTTATTACTAGTGATCCAAACAGCTAAAATCCTCCTTTGCTTGTAGGACATGGCACTGCTTACCTCTTGACAGCTGCTCAACATGAGGGTTTATCATACCAGAGTCAGGGCGGCCAGAGCGACCTCTTTCTCCACCTGCTGAGAAGCAAGAGAGTTGCCCTCATGTAGAGTGGAGACATGACTGCCAGAAAAAATTAATGGATGGTCTCAACTCATCCTGCTGAAGGGTAGCGTTATCCTTCCTTCTTTCTTTTTTTTTTTCTTTCTTGTGATAAGGTCTCTCTCTAAGGTGACACCGAAAACCAGCTTCTGATAGTTCAGCCAATGTTTTGTACTAAATACCCTTCACCTTCAAAATAGGGTAGTATTTTACACTATATGTTGTCTTGTATTTCAATAACAGAACAGCTATGTCTTATTTTATAGTGTGACCAAGTATCTCAATTTTATCATGTAACCTTATTAAATTAAATTTTATTTTTTAAAGCTTATCACATAAACAGAACAAGATTAGTTAAAATAAGGTGGATTGAAATAGGTCCTTCTGGTTAGTTGTTAAATTTAACTATTTTACATTGAAAGCCTAAAAAACCTATTTTTTCAAACCCACAGAGATTTTTCTTTTTGACATCTCCAGAAAGAGGGCATACATTTCTGTTTATAGAGAGCACATGAAATATGGCTATACTGGAGTTGGTGAAAAAACTTCAAAAAAGACAGGTTGTACCTTGATTTAATTAGATGGGCTGGTACTATTTGACTTGTAGAGTAGAGCCTTTTTTATCTGATGAGGATAGTAGTTTTATTAGCATTTTATTTGGCTTTAGTTTTGCTGTGAAACATTTGCTTTCCACTGGACTTGTGCGATACTAGTAATGTGAAGTAAAATCCTGATTGTCAGGGAGAGCTTTAGCAAGGTGGCAGGAAGAAAACTTAGTTCATTCATTTATAACTTCTAAAGGAGCGCTAGTCCATTCTTAGTCATTACATAACCAAAAAACGATACCTTAATAGAGTATATTGATGGGTTAATTTTCTTTATTTGTACAATAATAAATTAAAACCTAGTTTTTATGTCCTTTAATGGAAATGGACATAATGTACTTTCAAATTTGGAATAATATCTTAATACTATGTATGAACATTTTATTTTAATGGAAAGCAGTAATTCATTAGAAAAAGATTATTATTCAGTTGAAGACAAATATATTTGACTTTAAAAAAAAACCTGTCATTGTATTATTTAAGCTTGTCCTGATACATGGTGTATGACAAGTTCTTACACATATTTCTAACTAAATTTCTGTAAATGGATTAAGAATTTTAGTGTTTTTCCAGTCCCATGATTCTTAAATCTAATTTTATTTCTTGTAAATCTAAGATTAATCCCTTTGTCTAATTCTGGCATTCTTTGCTCGTTTCATCATATTTAAAATAAGTGAAGATGGTTACCAAGGCAAGTTATTGCTGCAGATCTTGCAGCCTGTGCCCTTTTCAACAAACTTTATTTGACACAGATTTTTCAGAAATTACTCTGATGATTTTTCATAACTTTTTCAAGTGCTGAACAAGGGTTAGATAAAAAACAAACAAACAAAAAACCAAAACAAAACCAAACTTTAGCTGGTTAAAGGTAATGAAGGATTTCCAAAAATATGGTAGTGAAAGAGTCAGATGTACACTCTCCATAACACTTTTAGGAATTACAGAGGGAACCTCCGAATAGCTATATGTATAGCTATCTGAATGCATTTGAAAATCTACTCTTCACACTAAGCTAGCAAGCTTGCACATCCCAAAATCTCTTTCTGAAAATGAGACTAGGCTCAGGTCCACAAAAGCATTTTCTCCTGACCTCAGTGGAAAAAAACTGCACAGGTAATGTGTCTAGTAATGGTTAGTCAAGGTGCATTGGTTTTGCTAGGAGAACTTCATGGACCTTTGGGCACTGAAACATCTCAATATCTCTGTGTGACTGGACCTTACAGACTTTATGCACAACTGGTTCTGGGAATGTTTTTAAATTATGCTAACAGTGGGGGCCACAAACATGCTTTAGTAAAGCCTTTGACACCATTTCCCTCAGCATTCTTCTGCAGAAACTGGTAGCTCGTGGCTCGAAGAGGCACACTCTTCGCTGGGTAGAAAAACTGGCTGGATGGCCAGGCCTAAATATTTGTAGAGAATGGAATTAAATACAGTTTGTGGACAGTCACAAGTGATGTTCCTCGGTTCTCAGTATTGTTACTGGTTCTGTTTAATATCAATTATCTGAACAAGGGGATTGAGTGCATCCTCAGTAAGTTTGCAGATAGCACCAAGTTGGGTGGTAGTGTTGATCTGGCTGAGGGTAGGAAGACTCTGCAGAGGGATCTGGAAAGGCTGGATTGATGGGCCAAGGTCAACTGTATGAGGTTCAACAAGGCTCAATGCTGGGTCCTGTGCTTGGGTCATGAGAACCTCATGCAACGCTACAGGCTTGCACCAGAGTGTCTGGAAAGCTGCCCGGTGGAAAACGATCTGGGGGTGTTAGTTGACAGACAGCTAAATGTGAGCCGGCAGTGTGTCCAGGTGGCCAAGACTACCAATAGCATCCTGGCTTGTATCAGAAATAGCGTGGCCAGCAGGACTAAGGAAGTGATGGTTCCTCCATACTCAGCACTGGCAAGATTGCACCTCAAATATTGCATTCAGTTTTTGGTCCCTCACTACAAGGAAGAAATTGAGGCACTAGAGCATGTCCAAAGAAGAGGAACAAAGCTGGGGAAGGATTTAGAGCACAAGTTTTATAAGAGTGGCTGATGGAGCTGGGATTGTTTAGTCTGGAGAAAAGGAGGCTAAGGGGAGACCTTACCGCTCTCTACAGCTATCTGAAAGGAGGTTGTGGGGAGGTGGAGGTAGGTCTCTTCTTCCAAGTAACAAGCAACAGAACAATAGGAAACAGCCTCAAGTTGTTCCAAGGGAGGTTTAGATTGGGTGTTATGAAAAATTTCTTGTCAAGTATTGGAAAAGGCTGCCCAGGGAAGTTGTTGGGTCACCATTGCTGGAGGTATTTAAAAGATATGTAGATGTCGCACTTAGGGACAAGGTTTAGAGGTGGACTTGGCAGCGTTTAGTTTATGGTTAGACTTGATGATCTTAAAAGTCTTTTCCAACCAAAACCATTCTATGATTTTATGAAGCTTCTGCAGTTTTCTCAGTCTAATTTAGCTACATGAGCTTTCATGCAATAGCATGAAGGCATCTTCAGGGTTATGAAGATGGTTAGAAGATCCTGTGGTCTTCACAGGATCTTCTAACCTTATCTTGAATCAGCTGTGCAAAATTAATCAGCTTCTTTATTTTTTTTTCAAATTACCAATGGAGGAATTTGACCTCACTTTTATGAGGTAACAGAAAGCTTGTTCTTTAAGACACTAAAACTCAACAACTTTCACTTTCTTTTTGAGATTATTTTTAGGAAGGAAATGAACTTATATGAGTGAAGAAGGAGGAAAAGAGCCCTGGAAAAATTCAGAGATTAAATTAGTAATGTAAAGACAACTTTTTTCTGCCACTGGAAAGTGCAAGAGGAAAGGGAAGGAACAAGAGGGTGAAGGAGACAGCTCTATCTGTTTCATAAGGAATTTCCTTCTAAATACCGTGGGAGTTATGAGAATGAGGCCACGATAGAAACAGGCCTTCACCACGTAATTCTTTGTCATGTTTATTGAGGTCAGGCGATAACAGCTAACATGCTACGTGACAAATATGTTAAAAACTCCAACAAAATCACATTAGACTAATGCATTCCAGGGTGGGAATCCATTCCAGTTGTACATTATCAAACAATATTGTTGAAAAAAATGCTATCGTACTTCTCATCCGGTCACATAGTGCACTGCTTCTGGCAATGTCAACAAGTAATGCTGGGAGTCTTTACAAATATCCTCCCTGCACCTTCCTGGCTCTTGCTCACATCCACAATTACTTGCATGCTAAAACAAGTCAGAGAGTTCTGCCATGCCTCTGTGCAAATCTCAAAGTCACAGCTCCATATATTATTTAAAAACTTGAATGGGTTACAGTAAAACATGAAAATAACTCCATTTGGATACTCTTCATATAATAAATCATATGAGCTCTAGGGTTTTTTTGGAGTGTGATGTCATCAGAATCCTTAAACAGAATTATTTTACTGTATCTCATCTATTATTCTATATATTAACATAGAAACAGCTGTCATACTGATGAATGTCTTGAGAGCATTCAAAATAATGGCATGTGAAAGTATAGCCAAAAATACTTGGCATCAACTACAACTTATTACTGGAGTTCAGCATCCTGATCAACGTTTAATGAATTATGATCAATTTTAAGTGGCCATTTATCAGCTCGCATTAACTGGCATGCTATATCTTTGACAGAATAGCAAAACAGGCCTAATGCCAATTGTTGCCAAAATCTGTCTTTGACTGAAGACCCTTCTACACCATGAACAATCCACAGAAGCATTCAAAATATAGCAAACTGTGACAGGCACTCTGACTCCCATTCAAAGGATTGTTCTATCTCTTGTTGCTAAGTATAGGAAGGATAATGCAGTGCAAAATAGAAGTGTTAGAAACTTTGTTTTACTAATATTCAACATGTTTCTATGATAGAAATAATTCACATTGGGGAGGCAGTGAGATTAGTTTCCCCACTAAAAATAGAAAATTTAATGTCAATATTTTATTGACATTATTGAGGCATTCTCTCCTCCATATAATTTCTTTTCTGTCCTTCCTTGCTTAGTCATGCATTCTTTAATCAAGTCTGCAACATCGAAATTCTGTTTGATTTTATAGCCTTAGTGTGGTTTGTTTCATGACAGGTAGGTGAATTCCACGGCTAATTGCTGCTGTTGAAATAGTTAGGTTCTTTGTACAAGTCTTGAAACACTCAGGTACAGAAATTTAGACATGGAACAAGTGCTTGCAAACCAGTTCAGCACTTGTTTTCATCCACTTGCATGTCTATAGCCTATAATATTAGATTAAGGCTAGACAGACATCTCAGTATAGATACAATAGTTCAAAGGCTCTTACACAAGCTATTGACATGGTAGTGATTTTTATTCATATTGCATGTATATATCATAAAACTTTTTAATGAATAAATTGAGAGTTTATGTCTTTACCGGAAAAATCTAAGTGAGCCAAAGTCAGTATGCATTTAACTTGATAATATTGCAGCAAGTCTCTCAGACTTGAAAATTGATGATGGCAATGATTTCTATAGCACTCTTTATGGCTATGAACAATCTAAGTCCTATCCATATTCCAGTGTATTCACACTGTGCATACCCTCCTCAAATCCTGAAAGTACCTTTTTCTAATACAATATCTGAAGCTTATTCTTTATTGGTCCCAATGGAACTAATCCAAAAGGAGTTTAATTTACTTATTTCCTTAACAATATTGCCGACAAAACCACAACTTTTCTACAGGAAGTCTTTACAAAACTTTAAAATGTGCAAGACAGCAGAGTGATGTAGACTGCAAAAACGGACTTAAATGTATATTTATTTACACAGCTCTCAAGAATGCAGGATACACCATTGAAGATGAGACAGTGTAGCCATAAACCTGCCCTCGCAAAAGCGAGGGAAATTGGTGATAATTCCTCTGATTCCACACCATGTCTTACTGCCATTTTAACTCATATAAATGTTTGGAATCCACAATATCTTTTGGCAATGAGTTTCCATGAAACAATTAAACATAGTAGGAAAAAAGTACTTCTTTTCTTCCTTTGTAACCTGCTGCCGCATCACTTCACGTGACACTCCCTTTTTCCTGTGTTGTGTGGACAGTGATTAATGCTTAACTTCTCTTCATCTTCTTTATGCTATTTGTAATTTTATAGCCTTTTCATCTTCTTTTCCCTCAGTTACTTTACAGGTGTATTTGCTATTGCAAAATCAGGAACCATCTCCCTTATCTCGAATGGGTTTTTTTTTTTTTTTTTATTCAATAGAGCAGTGTGGAAAAAGATCTCTGTGTGCAGGTTAGCAATACAGGAGATAATTTTTTAATGCCTGACCCTATTTTTTTGTCCTATGAGCCATCAAAGATAAGCCATTACTGTGGCTCTCTAATGTACTATTGGATTTGTCATTGTATAACTATTACTGCCATCTACTGCACTGTGAAGCTTTTTTTCGTTAAGGGCATACATCACTATGTCAACCTGAGGAGACTGCCATAGATGTGTTAAAATATCCGTTACGGCTTATTACATGGAAAAATTATCTCACAGGTACCTGGGGTTTGGACAGGGTGCATAAAGAGGAAGACTTGCTTACTGACAAATATTCCTGCTTTTTTTCTGAGTATTAAATTAATGGGAACCATATGGTGAAATACAGAAAAAATCCTGTGTTAATATCCCTTGCTAACTGCAGCCACCTGTTATAATGACCAGACTAATAGCAGGCCTGTTGGTGGTTGCTATTAACATATTCAGAGCCAGTCTCAGCATTTTTTTGGCAGCTGTATTTGTGAGTCACTCTCCTCAAAACTAGAAATCTTGTGGTTAGTTGTTTTACAGGTCCCGAAGGCCAATATACAGTAGCCGTACATAACCTCTCCTGTTTAAGTCTGCTTGCTTTAGTTTTCAATAACCTTATGATAAAGTAGAGTCTGTTTTTGTGTTTATATGCTACTCAGCTTAGGAGGCTCACACCCACTAACTGTCAAGTTCTGACATGACTGTGTCATTGTCGTTGCTTTTTTTCACTACCATCATATTTCACCTTCTCATTCTCTGTGCCCCATTATATGTGATCATGTCTTAGCTCATTTCATTCTCTAATTTCAGTTGTTTGTCAACATGCCTAAAAGCAGTACAAGCAGATCCACTGGTAAATTAATAACTGGGACCTATTGAAAATGTGAACTCATCTTTTATAATCACATTTATTGCATCAGTCTTGTTGTGATAAGTAGGCTGCAAAATAATTATCTATAATGTGTTTTGTGTACTAGTTAACCATTATTGTTAATATAAACAATGCCCTCTGCTATGTGTTTGAAACAGTAACCATGCTTCCCTATCAGATTTTAAAGTCACAGGAGTGAATTTTTATCTTCTTGGTTGCTTCTGCTCCTTGGAGATCCTCCAAAGTTTATTTTGGGTGGTGGGGGGAAACAACATGCTAAGAATTATTAAAACTAGTGAGGACAAGAGTATGGCTTGATTATAGCTTTACCAGCCATTACATTGCTTCTCAGACACTACACCCAGTGAGCAACAGCAACACTCAGTGCTAGTATTAGGAAAGGAACATTTCAATCATTGTACTGGGTCCAGCTGAAGAGTACAAGAAGAGATTGAAAACATCCTGAGTGTCTTGAGGAGAAAATGGTAGCTCTGTAGATTGCAAAAGGTATTATTAGGATTCAAGCCAGAAAAGTACTCCCTTTCAAGAAGAATAAAATGAGATCAAAATGTACTTACCCCTAAGAATTTGCTGCTGCACTTCTGGAGATGAAGAACATGCTACAGTTCAACTGACCCGGTGTGGCTGTTCTTCTGAGTCCGCCTCATGCTCTGCTCTTCAAAAGCAGTTTCTCATACATTCAGTGATTGGTATTGAGGTTAGCCCATTAGTTTCTTAACAATTTATTTCAAGATGCTGTTCTTGCAGACTTACTGAAGAATGACAATTCTTTAGAAGATTTCAGGGAAAGGAGCTTTCTTCCTATTCAGTATATATCAAGGGTATAAGCCTGCATCTACTGACCTATCAGTTCAACATCTGTAGCTCAGGATATTTATTTATAATAAATGCTGGTCACAAATGTTTCTTTTTTTTTTTTTTTTTTTTTTTTTTTTAAAAATGCTAGCAGAGCAAAGAAGCATGAGCTGGCAGAGTGGGACTGGCAATTCTGCACAGGTACCCAGCATCACTCAGTGAATTGGCCAGCTGAGGTTTGGAATCCCCCTAACTTCATTTACATCAGACTGTACCTCAGTAGGTAGACCCATATAAAAACATACAGGGGAGGAAGGGAATTTCTAGTGGCAGTCCCAGGTCCCTGAACTATTTATCCATTTTACATTGGCTGTAAGAAAGCACAAAGAAAGATTTAGGGATAAAGACGGGAATCTAAGTTTTCTGTCTCCATTCACCTCTCTTCACTTTGAAACTTGAGTGACTTTCTGCCTCATAACTTCCATTGGCTGGAGGGATTATATTTTCAGCAAGACCCATGATGAGGTAATTTTCTGAGTAAATAGGAGCTTAACCCCTAGAGCCAAGAAGGTTTGGTTTGTTTGTTTTTTTTTTTTGTTTGGTTTTTGTTTGGTTGCTTGTTTTTTTGAACATCAATAGATTTCATTCAGAATTACAGATACATATTTAACTATGCTAGACATAATTTTGTTCAAATTTTCAGCATTTAGCTGCCTTTGTTCTTTCTTCAGCATGCTGGAGACTGCAAATATCTTTTCGGGGCATGTGATTCTTGCCTTTTAATGTACATAAGTGTTAGATGCTTGACTTGGGCATGTGAATTCTACTTATGAATATCCCCAGGCCGTAACCTCTTTTTAAAGCTGCCCCTCTGTATGTACCAGTAGTTTTTTCCTGCCTTAGAGAGTTATTATGACTATACATATGTTTAAGATTATTAATTGCTCAGATAATAACAGGAGCTGCACAATAGAATGGGTATCTAGAGGAGAACTGGATGAAATAATTTAGCTGTCATTTTTTCATGTAATAAAAATAAATGAACACATCTTTGGGGATGCTGAAATATTTTCTGAATTAATTTCTAATTCATTTTAAATTGAGAAGTAGTCTTTTATCTTCCAAAAGTTTCAGTTCTGTTTGAACCAAAACAAAGGGCAACAAACAAACTATCTTCTTTATCTGAAATAAGTTTGGGGTTTTTTTCTCCAGCTTCTCAATTTTCCATATTTTCAAAGAAAGGTAACTGTTTCAGGTTATCTGCAAAATTTTTTTTCACTTGATGTTTTTAGAGCTGCTAGAAAAACAAAATATATATTATATAGTGAATCCCATTCTGACTGATACTGTCTGACAGTTGTGCTGTATAACTTGCTGTTCTTCTTAAGGTCTATTGCCTTCTCTGTTTTCAAGCATGTGTATTTATGACAAGGGCGGATAACTGTTAAGGACAGATAATTAAGAAATGAAGAGTAAAATGTTCCCCCTTCTCATGAGAGTTAATAATATTATATTCCTGGTCCAAGCCAAATTCCCTAAGCAGCACTCAATTTAAGACAGTTATAAGCTGAATAATTTACAAGTCTGAGTTCCTAAGGTAGTTTATCAACAGTTATCAAGATACAAATATGGTAGATAGCAATACTAAAATTTTTATCCAATGACTTCATATTTAATTTTAATTATTGATGTAAATTTGGTTCTACTTCTTTTTATGTATAAATAGAGCATTTTATCACATAATATTTTCTTCAGATATTGCAATAGTTTTACATGGGTTAGTTTAAAAATGTATATTTCCACCTTTGTTTTATCATCAACCTTGTGCATGCAGGCAGAGACTATTATTACTGCTTTCAATTTCTTTGCTATTTGCTTAATAGCAGGTTTCAGTTTATGTGACCTTTTACTTGATAAAAAGAAAATAGAACGTCAATGGATTGCTATCATCAGTAGGGTACAATTAACCAGGTGATGATTTAATGAAAGAATAATGTCAGAACAACTGTGTTGGAAAAGCTATTTTAAGACTTGCAGACAATTTTATGCAAAAAGCATATGCAGAAGGTGGTGATTTCATTAGCATAGTGCTTAGGAGTTGACAGCATCCTTGATTTTCTTATCTTTTCTCTAATTTTATGCTTAAGTGATCATTGAAGTAAGTGATGTGGAAGAGAGAAGTACTTCTCCTTTGTCTTTAAAAGATGAAGCAAAACGTTTAAAGAGTAAAAGGAAGCTTCAGTCATCTGCCTTCTTAAATTACTGTCGTTGCCAAATATGAAAGTTGTGACCCCCATTAAATGCAGTATGATCCTTGCTCTCTGGCTAGGTTTTGCTTGATCCAAATAGTTCTACGCAGGTAACAAAAAGATGCCCTGAGCACTGGTTTTAAGGGCATTATTTTGTAAACCACATGACCTTTCTTTTGAATAAAACAGCTTGAAGAAAGTAACCAAGAATGTCTTGACACCAGTGAAAAATGAAACTATTGTTTGTCAAGAGCTTCATTATGGAAGTATTGTGTGCTGAAAGATACTGCATATAAAGCTTTCATTTGCTTTCACTTTTTTATTTCTTTTCTATCTCATCTTTTATGTAACTCCCATTCATATTGCAAATGTCTCTCTCCTCATATTCAGCTAGAAAGAGTTAATGTCCCATCCCCCTAGAATAAAATACAAATGGACTAACAACTTATCAAACATAATTCATTCCTTAATTAGATTTTTAAAATAAGAAATACCTTGCCTTAAATCAACTACGCATTTATTAAACTCTTCTTCAGCGATATTTCCTGTTACTTTGGTATTGTCTGAATATTATGTCCAGGCTATGATATTCCAAGTTTAATCTTTCATTGTAATAAGAATTGCAAATAAACATAACAAGAGTAGTCTCAGGGTCCAAAAGCTTGCATATAAAGAGGTTAAATGAGAAAAACATAGCAGAGAAACAGGAAGACAAAATGATATACCCCCACAGCTCTAGAGAAGAATCAATTGTGCCAAAGGTAGTCTGTGCTGCATAGGGGCTGTGTCATTAGTTTGAAAGGGACAGGCTGTTTCTTCTGTAAAGCACAATGGGAACATAGAGAAGAGGAAGCAAATGAAGTGGTCAGTAAAATAAGCTCAAATAATTATGTCAAAAGCCAGAAGGCAGAAAATTGCACTCCAAATAAGTATTAAAATGATAATATTTTTTAATAAGGGTAAGTTCAGGAAATATTATAGGAATTATTAGTGTACTAGAAAAGCACACTGTTAGCCTGCAAAGCTTCTTTCCCCTCTGAAGGTTTTAGGTCTATTCTGGGCTTTCAGAGCATGGTGGCTTTGAAATCCACATTTTGGACTTTGTAATCTGTACAAAAAAAGTATGGACAAGAAATAAAGGGGAAAAAAAAAGAGAGTAAGCCATCTCTGTTGTGTGTTATTTTGCTCCTTGTATTCCCAGGTAATGGCTCTAATTGAAATAGAAATTAAGGGCTCTGTTAGGATTTGAGTGAAGATATCTTAAAACAGCAGGTTATGTATAATATACTGAATTTGAAGCTCAGGAAAAGCTGTTACAGTGAAATTTCCATTCTTACAGAGAGCAAGCCAACATCCTGCAGAGACATACAGAACTTACTCTTTCTGAGTTGTTCATTTAAACAAAAAAGTGTCAAAATACTCCTTGCAACATAATTTTCCTGTTCACACACTGCATCGTGGACTGCATCTTGCTCTTCAAGCTACTTTGGTGTGTTCATGCTATGACTTCTATGAAGGTGTAGCATTGCTCTCTCCCAACAATCATATTGCTCTCTATTGAAATACCCACTGTAGTATTGCAAACAATTGAGTCTGTATGAGCTTTTTTGAGAATTTTTTTTTTTTTTTTTTTTAACAAATCTTACACTGTATTCATAAGAATATACAAACATGTATATGTTTGGTTTTATTTATCTTCAGATAGCTATAACTTCCATCCTAACTTCATGGGCTATTTGTTTCTACTACAGGACTTTATGTAATTGCTGAAGAGTCATCAAAAGTCTAGTTTACTAACTTATTTAAAATGAGAGATTCTTTTTTTCTTTGTTCTCTTTTCCCCTTTGCTTCTCCATATGAGATAAGAACTATTGTTATGTTGTTGACAATTCATTCAGGCCTGAGAAATATCTTTACAATTCTGCTTTCCAGATAAAGCTGCAGATTAAAGAATCTGATAAATTATTAAAACAGACAGACAATGTTTTCTGGTTTATGCTCAGTTTATTTTTTGTTACTAACCATGTTTCCATGCTAGATTAATATCATTCAACTCGAGTTTAATATAGGACACCACGTAAAGTATCAGCTTCTTACAGGAAGACATATTTTGACATTACTTTGATATTTGCAAAGTTTTAATAACCAGCACAACTGACACAGACTAAGGAGTCATTAAAACTAGGTATTCAGCACATTACTAAATAAGCAAAGAAAGAAAGCACAGTAATGAATTATTCTTTTATACTGCAGTTACATTTCTGTGACTCTTGGTGTCAGATGAGTAACTCTTTATACCTAAAAATAAGAAAGACATTTATAGTATGTGGAAACTTTGGGAAGAGAGTGATAAACTTGTACTTCCCAAACTTGAAGATGTAATTCAAGATGCCTAAGTTAAGAAACTAAACTCTGTGGGCACCTACATAATCGACCATGAGAGTGAAAGGCTGCAACCAACAGTGGGTGATTCAGAGCAGGATATTGAATAGGTGCCTCAAGAATACACCATTTTATTTCCACTTTTACATTCTAAATTAAACAATATATGAAATAAAGTGACTCCATTTTAATGTTGATATTCTTTTATCTTTCTTTATAGTACTGTAAGTTAAATATGATAATATTTGGTTTTGTTTGTTTGTAGTCCAATGGGAGAGAAAGAATAGGCTAATTCTACATAATTTTTTACCACATAAAGAACCAGAGACTTTATTGGAGCTGTATGTTCTGAATCCCTGCTTGACCTGGAAGAACAGCTTGTTACTGAAGTGAAACAAATGTAAATTCCAAATTAAAAAAAAAAAAAAAAAAAAGCAAGGGGACATTTAATTATCAAATTTGCTTCTGGCAAAATGAGCTTCCAATTTTCTTCTGCTTTTTCATTCTCTGGAAACCTGCAAAAATGAGATAACCCTTAATCCAAACCTTATTCTCTTTATTTACTCTCACTGCTTTCTTCCTTGTCTTTAGTTTCTCTTTTTGACCAAGTATTGCATATAAAGGATGTGAGAGGCTTAAGCCCTAATTCTTTCAAACAGGAAGTGGTTCTGACTTTAACAACTATGTCAAGAGAGTGCAATATGCTAGGGAAAATTCAGTGATAGCTTATGCCCATATCAGTAGCCTGTTTAAGGAAAGACCATTTACTCATAGAACCATAGAATAATTTAGGTCAGAAAAGATCTTTAACATCATTGAGTCCAACCATAAGCCAACTCCACCACTAAGGCTGTGTCCCTAAGTGCCACGTCTACATGTCTTTTGCATATCTCCAGTGATGGTGACTCAACCAGTTCCCTGAGCAGCCTGTTTAAATATTTGAAAACCCTTTCAGTGAATAAATTGTTCTTAATATCCAGTCTAAACCCCTGTCAAAACTTGGAGCTATATCCTCTTGTCCTATTGCTTGTTACTTGGGAGAAGAGACTGAGACCCACTTTGCTACCATCTCCTTTCAGGTAGTGTTTCAGTACCACATATCTTTGGGCCTGGCCATCCAGACAGTTTTCTACCCAGTGAAGAGTACACCCGTACAAGTCATGAGCAACCAGTTTCTGCAGGAGAATGCTGTGGGAGATGGTGTCAAAGGCTTTACTAAAGTCCAGGGAGACAACATCCACTGCCTTTCCCTCATCCACTACACAGGTCACCTTATCATAGAAGGGGATAGGGTTAGTCAAGCAGGACCTGCCTTTTACAAGCCCGTGCTGACTGGGCCAAATCATCTGGTTGTCCTGTGTGTATCATACACCTTTAATCTTTTAAAATAATTTAGACTTTTTAAATTGACATTTGTCGTGATGCTTGCCCTGTTTGAATATACCTAATAAAAATGCTAACATGCAAATTCCTATTTGAATTATGTACTGCATTAAAGATTGGCAAAATAATAGTGAGTGTCCAGCAGGAAGAGCAAACTGTCATTTTTTTTCAGCACTTTGAAAGATTCCTGCATTTGTTATTACAGACAAGGTCTCTTTCCAAATTCCTTTTAATTATTTCAGTCAAAATGTCATATAGGTGCATGAGTCATGCAGTTCATTTAACATTTACTCTTTAAACCTCCTAGGCATGGAAATATAGGGGAGTTCTTGCAAAATGAGCTGAACAGCATGAGGTGACTGAAAGACTTATATCAGATTGTCCAAGAGTTTTCATAGTAGGGGGAAAAAAATAGGAGCTTGTTATTCACTCTGACTTCAGTACTGCAAAACTGAAGTCAAAACTCCATAAAGTAGTATGATACTTTTTGAGTACAAAGACTTTATTTTGCTGAAGCAATTGCCTTTTTAAAAAGTATATACCTGGTAAAAAATACTAAAATTGAAAAATTAAATTTGACTCAGATCAATGTATGTATCTTATCTTTAGTAGTTCATCTTGTATAGCTTATCACTGTCCTCTGAAAAGACCTACTGTAACCCTTCGAGTAGGATAAAAGTGTTATATATAGGATATTTTGAAATTACTTCTTAGTTGTAGTTAATGCACAGCTCCTTATGAAATCCCTGTTTATGTTTGCATTTCAGACATTGTAGACTGAATGTTGTGCAATTCTCAGCACATTTTTCAGGAATGAAGAAGGATGTTCAATGAATGAATCAAGAGTAAAGTAGTTTGCCAAGCATTACCGTTTTTCTTTGACATAATTATGGGATGAGGTTCGTACACTGTTTTTTAATCATTATTTCAAAAGCCAAGGATTCTATATTTCTTTCCTGTTACTTTTGCTTACTTACCTGATAGCATGTGTACTTCTGCCTATGAAATTTTCTCTCCAGCATCTCAGGTATTTATGAAAGACTGCTGTTTTAGAACCAAGAAGAAAATTCATTGTCTAACTACTAAGATGCTATTAAAAATTATTTGGAAAATTTTATTGTATGAAATACATAATTTTCATCTCTAGAAGTTTCTTAAAGTATTAAATCTCACTGCAGATAAAAAAAAAAGCTCAAAATTTCATTAAAATGTCATGACTGCTTTATGTTATTTGCCTGTATTGCTAGAAATAGCGTCAAGGATAATTTTCTATCTTACTGTCTTATCTAACATAGGTAGCAATCACTAACTGTAAAATGTAACTTCATGAATATAGATAGTGATATTACATGATTATATTTTTTTTAGATTAGTTACAGCTAGTGTAATCATGGTGTTATACTTGCATTTGTAAGGGATAGTCTATGATTAGAGGTACTAGAAAGTAACGGTTCTTGAGCATTGTAAATATTTTTCTCCAAGGCCTCAATTCAATAAAGCACTATTTCAGACATTGGCCGGCAGTTCTCCATTTTTCAGTTCTGACAAGAGCTGTTACAATCTCAATGAACCAAAGAGACGTTCAAATGGGCCAAAACCTCAAATTCAAATCTCTGGATGTCATTTGAAAAGAAAAGAGAAGGAAAGCAAAAAGCCCAAAGCAAACATGAAAATTATGGAAAAAGTTTAAATCATGTTTGTGTTATCCAGGTAGTATAAGCTAATCTCTTATAATCAGTATATGTACTTTTCCACTCCAGGTTCCATGTAAATGGCATTCTATTACAGCAGATACTCAAACACAGAGAGTTTAATCTGGCTTCAGGCTGACAAAGACAACTATGCATTATTCCTTTTAAGAAGGTAAAAGCAGATAAAAGCAAACATCACAGAAATACCAGGAAGGGATTATTTAAAAGATTCCTTGCCTTTTAACAGAAGCAACAGCAAACCTGAAACAAAAATGTCTTGCAGGATACTGTAGATTTTAATCATTGTTTAAACTGTATGATTTTTTTAAGCTAATGATGTGTCTTATTTGATCCTTTTAGAAAGGGAACTTCATTTGTTCAGTTCTAACAATGAAGGGATAGGATAATATTGTATGAGTCCAGCAGAAAATTTCAGATGTATTGTGTAAACATAAAAGAATAATTAAACAAAGAATGCTAAATTTATTTAAATGGCATACTATATTTTTGATATTTTGCTTTCTCTTTAAAATTTGAGATATGAAAAAATTTCTGACTCTAATTCTATTTCCCAGGGTTAGACAGGCTTTTTCTTCCCCTGCTATCCATCTGTGATACAGACAAGTGGTGGGCATAGCTTTTTACCTTTTTTGTAGAGATAACAGGAGATGTATTGGTGATGTGGATGCAGGAAAACAGATTTAAAATGCAGTTTGAGAAATAACAGGAGTATATTTGAAAATCAAAATATAATAATCCGAATGTGTTACACATTAAAAGGTAAAAACAGAGAAACAGTACAATCTAGTCTATATGCATCCATCAAAGCAACTTTTTTTCTGTTGATTTCTCGACCATTTATTTGCTTGAGGGAGAAAAAAAGTCCAAAGAAACCCAAGAGTAAATTGTTTAAATTAAAGTAAAATTGTCTGTAAAAGCAGAGCCTCTCTCTCTAGGATACTTTTTTTATCAGATTCCAGTCTTACTCCTTCAATTTTTAGTCTAGGTAGTGTACAGGTATACTAGAGTTTGTTAAAATCAACTCAGTGTTTATATCCCTGAAGAAGAGAGGGAGTGGCTGACACACCAGAAGGCTGTGCTGCCATCCAGAGAGACCTGGACAGGCTGGAAAGCTGGGCAGGGAAAAACTTAATTAAATATAATAAGGGCAAGTGTAGGGTGTTGCACCTGGGCAGGAACAACCCCAGGTTCCAGTATAGGTTGGGAGATGATCTCCTAAAGAGCAGTGTAGCGGAAAGGGATCTGGGAGTCCTGTTGGACAGCAGGATGACCATGAGCCAGCACTGTGCCCTTGTGGCCAGGAAGGCCAATGGCATCCTGGGGTGCATTAGAAGGGGTGTGGTTAGTAGGTCAAGAGAGGTTCTTCTTCCCCTCTACTCTGCCCTGGTGAGGCCACATCTGGAATATTGTGTCCAGTTCTGGGCCCCACAGTTCAAGAAGGACAGGGAGCTGCTTGAGAGAGTCCAGCGAAGAACCACCAAAATGATTAAGGGAGTGGAGCATCTCCCTTATGAGGAAAGGCTGAGGGAGCTGGGCCTCTTTAGCTTGGAGGAGAGGAGGCTGAGGGGGGACCTTATTAATGTTTATAAATATGTGAAGGGTGAGTGTGAGGAGGATGGGGCCAGGCTCTTCACAGTGATGACCAATGATAGGACAAGGGGTAATGGGTGTAAGCTGGAACACAGGAGGTTCCACTTAAACTTGAGAAAGAACTTCTTTACTGTGAGGGTGACAGAGCACTGGAACAGGCTGCCCAGGGAGGTTGTGGAGTCTCCTTCTCTGGAGACATTCAAGACCCGCCTGGATGCCTTCCTGTGTGATCTCATGTAGGTGTTCCTGCTCCAGCAGGGTGATTGGACTAGATGATCTTTCCAGGTCCCTTCCAATCCTTAACATTCTGTGATTCTGTGAAAATGCTGTTCTCTGAGGTATAGCCAAACTGACAGAGAGCAAGTGAGGAAAAAAGACATTTATGCAACATGACCACACTGCTAAATGTATGGCAAGTACCTAATAGATTAGCTGAAGACAGAAAATTTTTTAAGCAACATAGAGTGGAAGTGGGGAAAAAACCTGAACTGTTTAATGAATAACGGAAGTTGTACAATTCAGATATCCCACTGCTCAAAATACCTTTGAAAACTCCAGTCTAATACATTTGCTGAACCCAGGCCCAAGGACCAGGACCTATTTAAAAGGCATGTTCTAGGTCTCTCAAACTAGAATTGGATATGTTGTTTTGTGGATTTAATTATGAGAACAACATTGAGACGTACCTATCTATAGGCCATAAAACCTGATAAAATGACTTCCACCTGCCACTGTCCTTCAATGTCCTGAATGAGCTTGTAAAAATTGATACTGGTGAACTAGGGAAGGAAATTGAGAGGTAGAAGGCTCTCTAGGAAGAGGGAGAGGAGAGCACAAAGTGGATAGCTCTTTACCTCCCTTATACTCTATGGCAGTTTGGAGAATGTTGTACGCATTTCTGTGGCCTGCTTTATGCCCTTTTACTGTCTTAACCTTGGCAAGTTTGACTTTGGTCTTTAAGGACAGCCAGTTTACCCTGTTTAAAGAACTTGTACAACATCTAGGACTATGGGGCTCCATGATTTTCTGTGATAAAAAATAGGATAGACTTGGGGTGAGAGTAGTCTAAGAGAAGTAGGCTACTTGCTCTTCCCCTTCTCTTCCCCTGTGTACATAATCTCAAACTTTTGTTTCTTTTGCTGCTTTTTCTGTGCTGAATGCTGGTTTCTTCATGAGGGGACTGTGGTTATAAAAACTACTATGTGGGAAGGAGATGTCTGACTTCTTGCCCAGCTGAAGTTACTATTGCAGACTGACCTAAAGTGAAACATTAGCTTTAAAATAATCCATCACTTCAAACATAGGCATGAATTCCACAGAATCTCACTGAAAATTTTCGAAAAATACTTCCCACAGTGGCTTTTCCCAATTAGAGTGTGGTGGGCTTGACAGGAGCCCAAGGAACTGAATCGCACCCTCAACCTAGATGAGCACTCTGCCTTAGGCAGACCTGACCTAACACGGAGACCACAGAAATAATGGACTGTGTACTTGTTTGGTTGATGGAGCTTTTAACTCAAGTTTGCTTTCCTAAATTTGTTCTGTAGCCCAGAAAGAAAAGATGCAAGTTGTTTGTCAGAATCAAACAACTTCAAATCTTCAAATACTTCAGTGAACACATTTTTTTAATTCAGGGTTCATTCAGTCTTGTTTGGTTGGGGTTTTTTGGGGGTTTTGGTTTTGTTTGTTTGTTTTTTTTTACTGCAAAGCTAATGTTTAACACCTTTAACTTACATTTAGAGTTTATTGAAAATTTATGTTTTATGCTTAGAGATATCTATAAGTACCTCGTCGACATATTTCATTGTAATTGCTACTTTTCCAGTTCCTAAAAATGCACACTTTTCCACCTCTGTCCTCACACTTTCCCTTTTCCTCCTACGCTCATTTCAGCCTGGTCTCTCTTTATACTTCTGTTGTGAGTGAAAATCAGAGAGAGAAGAAAAAAAAAGGTTAGAAAAAAGAAACAAACTGTTCTTGAAACTATTCACTAGGTGAAACTGTTCACCTGGAGCCATTCAAGAGCAACTGCTTTGAATCCCTTTGAAATGCTATTTAAACTTTTAGTTGCACTCACCTCAGTAAATAATGCTCTTTGAAGCCAGGCTCAGGGCACAGATGAACAATGAAAGAAGATGGTACCAGAGTAAAAGGAAAAACTGTCAGAAGCAGAGAAAGGCAGGGCTGGAAGGGACTATCCAGGCCATAGATTAAAATTTCTTTCCATTGCTTGCAAACAACTCTTATAATTCTTTTAATACTCATTTGAAAATTTGATTTTAAAATCTATTTAGTTTCTTGTTCTTATCATTTATATCAGAAAATTGCTCTAGAGATTCATTTGTTTAAAAAAAAACAAAAACAAAAAAAACCCCTGTGATTTTTACTCATCCCTACAGGAAAAACAGACATACAACTACACCACATTTGTCCCCACTCTGTCCCACCAAGCCTTTCATACTCTCAAATGCCTGCACATAGTGCCCATACCATGCACACAAAATAAAACATGCTTATCGTACTACAAATGCCACTCTGCAGGGCTGAAACAAAGCCCTCATATTATTTTGGCACTTGGAACTGGAAAAATAACACTGCAAAAGTAATAATTCTGTTTAAGCACCACAGAAGGACCACATACAGCCAGGAAGAAACCAAGCTGAACACCAGGTTGTGTGGACAGGGCCAGTCTACTCAGGTAGCCTCAGTCTTAGAGGTGCTTCTCTCTATCCCTTCTCCTGGGGATTTAGAGATGACTAAGTGGGGCAGTGGCCTTGCCAAGGTAGATGCAGTCAGAATGGGATCCAGCTACTAGCATAACTGTTTCTAACCTAATACACAGCCTTCTGTGCCTCCTTATAATTGTTTGATGGCTTCATGCACATTTCCCTTTCTGTTAGGACAAATTTCCACCAAAGAACATTGTCATTTTAACGTGCCATATAATTTTGCCTGTATGAAAATAATAATGAAAAAGGTTAGTTCCAGCTAGTACTGAATGTTACAAACTAAAATGCAAGTAATTTTGGTAATCTTTAGTCTTTTTCCTCTTGCCTACAGCTATATTAAAGAGAAATGAAGTTTTTAGACCTATAACTGATGTCAAAGGAATTTGCTACAAATTTAAGGGAAATTGTATCAGTATTTGCCTTATTTCAGTTGATTCAAATATAATGTAGATGAGATTGTCAATCTTTTCACTATAACTGATCCAGGTCTTGACAATTTTACTGACACCTCAGTCTTCAGTGAGTAAATGCTGAGTAAGGACTTCAGAAGTTCTCTGTGAGTGAAGACATCTAATCAATTGACTCAGTAATAACTTGTGATTTAAAATAGTTTAACATAACTTGGTGGGTAAAAAAATAGGAGGGCTGAACAAAGAAGATGAATTTGGTTTTGTTGTTTTTGCTTTTAAAAATAAGATTGGTAAATTTGATATTGTGTTATTTGTACATGTTGAAAAAAATAAAATCTTTCCATAGAGGGATAATAATCCGTTCATCTGATTATCAGAGGCTTTTTTGCTCAAGAATTCCAATTAATTCTTTTTTCAAAATTTTTTGATCATGCGTGCTTGAACTGAACAAACCATCAATCAGTTAGTCAATCATGCAGCTGAATGGCTGTTCAGGGGAACAAGCTTATGACTGCAGTTGGTAAGCAAGCAAGTTAGAGGGTACGTAAGAAATACAACTGTAAAAATATATTCTGTACTTGGCAAGTCATTAAATCACACACAATTTTAATTAGAATTGATACAGAAAATAGTAATTGTAATAATTTGAAATTGCAATTGTAATAAATTATTAAAACATCACAGCCAGTACCCATCTACTAGGTGAAAAGCTTGGAATGGGTTGAAAAATTGTTTCCTCATATCTTAGTAGCAAAAATGGTTCAAATAATTGCTCACAGAATTAGCTTATACTTTCTTTCTGCACAGACACATTAATGAAATGGACGTTGTTATAATTTAGTAAAATTGTTGAAGCATCTGCAGGTCACACTTGTTTCAGTGGAAGTGTATTTTTTATTCCTTGAGAATCTATTCTTTAGTTTATAACCTAGCAGGTCCTTGGAATAGGTGTTTCATGTGTTCTTATTCTGTATTTAATAAGATGAGCTCTAATCAAGGCCTGGAGTGAAGTTGCCTACTGTTGCTACCATCAAAGGAAGAAATATTTTTGATGTTGTATCTATAAATGAATCTCAATTGCTCTGTTCCTAATTTCCCATTATAATGAAGAAAACTAGAAATAATTTGCATATTTTAGTGTTTATGCATATATTACAAGTCTTCTCTCTTTAATTAGTGGTTGATAGAACCGAGTTGAAGGAGTCATGTCATTAACAGCCATCCTCTAAAAATGGACTATATGCCAGGGAACAACAGTAAAATCTTCTACTTGTTTACAATATCAAACGTACTTGAAAAAAGATGATCTGTAATGTTGGTAGTTTTGTGTCCCATGCCACCATCAAGCCTAGAGCGCTAATGTCATAATAGATGTGGCTATCAATTGGTGGCTGAATTAACCATAGCTATGTTTCTATGGTTGTCTTGGACAATCTGTCATATGTTTGTGAATGACAAAGAGGCAGCAAGCTCCATGCCATCGTAATTTTTTGATCACAGTTATTCACATGTCTTACAGAACTGATGGTGGAGCGAGTGGTGGATGTGCTCTCTTATCCTTGGAATTCACACAACCCTAAGTACAGCCAAAGGGTACCGAGGTTCCACAGGCCCTCAGTAAAAATGGTCCCTGAGAGCCAATCCATCATCTTGGTTTCATATCCTGCTTCCCTCTGGCTTTTATTTGTCTTAAAAGTCCTTCCACTCCTGCTGCCTGTCAAAGAAATTTTGTTACAGTAGTCTTTTTATTTACTTCACTTATGCAACTTCTTCAGCTTTACAGAATAGCACACTTAATTGTCCAATTATGAGCAGTTGGTACCTTTGACACATAATATGTTGATCACTTCATCAGTTCTGTAAATCACCCGTGGCAAAGAACATGTCACAGTGTGTGAAATCTTGGCAGCTTATCTTTTTTCTTCTCTTGTTGGTGGATGCATCCTCAAACTCATCTTGCAGGCTGCTTGGTTCACTTATGGAGATGCAATGATTGTATCTGAATGGGAGTGCAAGGTTGAGCACATTTTCAAAATGCTCCTTTTGTGCATCCCTATTGTCATTGCAATTTGTTTTCTATTCACCTTTCCCAATATCTGCTTCACTGCCTAGATGGTGTTTCCATGTAATCTAATTTGACACTGTGTTAATACTTTGGTTCTTGGTGATTTTTTAGCTACTGAGCCTCTCAGTATATTTTGAATGCCCAGTCTCTGTAAATTCTGTGCTGAGTTACATGATACTTTTATCCTTCTGTTTATCTGGCACACACACCTGGATTATTTAATTTTCCCTGTAAGTTTTTTATTGTATTTAATATCCCACAAGGTACCCTGAAGGCCTTCTGTCTCTCATAGAAGACAGTGGGAAAGTCTCCAGAACAGTCCCCAGCATTTTCAGAAAACTCAGAATAAAAATAAAAAACCTAAATTGTCTTGCCCTTCACAAATTGCTGCAAAATATATCTCAGCAAATGCCTTTGGCTTTCCAACATATACACAGTTCCACCAGTGCACTTCAATTCACTGATATCCATCAAGACCTCTATAAAACCAGCAGAAGCAGAATCAGGTAGGCTAAACTAGTAATAGTAATGTAATGGTAACATAATAAGAGACCACACTGAAGTTAAACATGAGTTTATGTAATTTATCAGAAAAGTATTTTCCTCATCATTCTCAAGTCAGAAAAAGAGAATTGAATGAACTAAGAGGGTCTCACTGTATCTGTTATTGTTCATGTTACTCACTTTACCTCTGCTTACCTGGTGGTGCAGTTACTCTCTGATAAAAACATAAATATAAGGTCGAGATTCCTGAACTGATTACATCAGTGATGTACATCACTTTTTCAAGATTCTGTTCACAGCTTTAGGAGGAATAAATGTTTTTTTAAAGTAAAGTTCAGGCTCAGAGAATTTTAGAAGTGAAGCCTTTATAAGGTATCTATTATGCCACCAAATAAATTGTCAAGATTACCAAAAGCAGAGCTTAGATAATCCAGTAAGATTCGTGTTTCTTTTTTGGGAAGTTCCTGCACACAAGGTACTCTCCTTACATGCAAAAATACACTTTCCATTTTGATTACTGCTTTAATCCAGTTGTATTTCTAAATCTTCCTCACACACCTGGAACTGGGTTGCAATAAGCATTGATTTCACACAGTTGCACTGAACTAAACTTACTGTGTCATGCTGGTATCTCAGGCAGGTAGAGCCAGGGACAGCATTTTTTTTTTTCTTCTGCATCTAAATTGCAGACATGCCACTTCACTGTTTGCTGGTTCTGGATAAAAGGAAGAGGAGGTTCCTGAGGATCAGTGGGAGTCTCTCCACTACTTCAGTGGGAATATGATAGTACTTTATTAGAACATACTATTTTTCTTGATGGAATTATATCCCTAGTTTGTTTGTCATGTTCTGAAAGTAAATGGAACAGGTGTGTGTGTGAGAGAGATACGGGGAGACTGAGAGCAGCAAAGTATAGTTTGTGAAATAAACTTCTTTCAGTGAACCTTTTCCATCCAAAACAGATGATAAACCATCACAACTCTAAAAAGAATTTCTGAAAAAATGCATCATTCATCAAAGAGCAGAGGTGCACTGTGTGTGATGGCCTGTAGTCTGAACACATCTGTAGATAACACAAGAGTAAAATGTCCAGCAAACACTTTAGTGAATTTAACTAGCAGCATCATCTGTTAATTACTGATAAAATTTCTTGATATTCAACAACGAATTTGGCATCCACTAAAAATAAAAGTGTTCTGAATACACTGCATCGTGTTCCAATGGTAAGGCCTTGGCCATAAGTCAAGAGTCATGACTACAGAGTGTGTTGGTACAATGTGACAACCCATTTAGTGTTGGGGTGTTTTTTCAGCTTTTTATTTGATTTGATGCCAAAATATCAGCTGTTAATTTAGATAGGCACTCTCCCACCTTTTTGAATTTTTTTTAAAAAGGGGGTAATAAGAACAAAAATATTTTCTCAAATTTATAGGGAACTGAATGTGCCAAGGTCACTTTTCTGTAATTTTGCCTGTCATTTCTCTTGGTTTTTTGTTAAATGTAGTGAATAAAGTGCTTATCCTCTTCTAGGTGTTCCCTGGATGCTCTGGTGCTCCTTGAAGATGTGACAGCGTTTGTGCCTTGAGCCTTGTTACCAGAACAAATAGTAAAGAAGTAGCCCTCAAACAAGTGAATGCATGTTCCATAAAGGCACAGTGCTTCACAGGGGTACTCTGAAAGAAATGTTGTTAATGTTTAATCCTGAGCCTGAAACGTAATAGTTTTAAGTTCTTTATTTTGATTTTTTTTTTCTTCCCATTATGCAAAACATCAGTCGTGACTGACTGCTTGAATTCTGAACACCTACTTCTTTCAGTAATATTAATATGAGACCAACAGATCTGACTTGTTTAGATGAATTTAGGAGTTCCTAAGTCCTAGGCAATAATTTTAAGACATTGAGGCAGCTGCTTGCCAGAAAGAGTCATATGCAGAGGATGTAAAACCCTTGAACCAAAAGCCGACCAACAGTGTAGGAATAAAATATAGGCAGTTATCAAAAAAACTGAAATAAACTTTCCTCTAATCAGGTCATAAAAATTGAGAGGAAGATCCCACAGGCAAACTCAAGAATTATGCCACAGACTACATTTTAACTGTATGCATGTGTGTGTGTGAAAAGGATTTCAATGGGCATTTCTGGATTTAATTCATGGAGAAGTCATAAACAGTATCACATGACTTAACTCACAAGGCAGTAATCTACTTTTAATTCATATGCTTGTAATAAACCCAGAACAAACCCATTCTGAAAGTTATTTCCAGAATGCATTCACAGAATCAATACATTACTGGAAATCAAGAGCTACCCTTGAGCTTTCTTTAGGTAGAAGAAGGGTCTGAATCAGTAAGATAAATGCTTTCTTGTTAATTACCTGCTAGGCATTTGCTTAAAAATAGTTCTTAGACAATGGAGGTGGTATGGCACTTTTACCTAATCTGAATCCTTTTACTATCCTACTCTCACATTCATATCCATCCTTAGCTCACAACATTCATCTGTTCTTAATTTTCAAGGAAACTAAAATTAATACTTCAATTGAAATAATTTACAACTGTAAAATTAGCTACATAAGAGAAAAGAATGAAAACAGCAGAGATGGGCAAACCTCAAAAGGTTCAGATGAGTGGTTCAGAAGAGCATTAAAAATCCAATAGACTGTGTGCAGTATTAGAAACTATTTTTCCCCTGAACCACAGTTTTTGTTGCTTAAAACAGGTCTCATGTACTTCAAAGGCAGAGATGCTGCAGATTTCTCATGGTATTTTCTGGCTTCTAACTCTTTGAAACATCAGTAAAAGTCACTTATATCAAAAAGAAAGTGATGTTTTACATTTAAAAAAACCCCAAAAGCCTGCCTTGCTTTGATAGAATAATTTTGTTTCAGGTATGGCAGGTAGCTGGATTTGGTGAAATTTCTGTGATGAAAAAAGGTAAAATGGATACAGCTTTATGCCTGGGTTTATGGGTTTAGAGGCCCAAGTTATCACCTCTAATACAAGTGTGTTTAAAATCAGTTTGCAAAATTGGTAAGTTCTTCAGAAGTGTTGTGACACCTGTCAAATGCACTGGAATGGTCAAATATCCTGGATGATTTATTATTAAAATAAGGAATTAAGATTTAACATATTGAAGTATTCTTTCAGTTAAGTGGAGTAAAATTTAAAATTAATTACTATATTTTTCAGTATCTCAAAACTCTTACTGGAGAAATTAGGGACAGTGCCTATAAAATGCTTTTTGCTACGCTGAGAGTTACAGATAATTTATTTTTACAATTTCATGAATATTTAGATTTGCATACCATCTAATGAAGCAAAATGACTATATTTCTGCAATACATTAGTAGTTACAGTGAGTAGGAAAATAATACAACAGTTTGTTCCCTTACAAGTGTTAAGGTAAGGATAATTAGATACATGTCTATTGATAAGCACTTTAAGAGGGGATGTTATCCATCTTCCCTGCCCGAGCAACTGTACACTGCACTTAGAATACAGCAAAGTTGGAACCTGAAGTCACTCTGCTGCAGAAACTATTTCCAGAATACCAGCTTCTTAAGAAATTCTAAAAGACTTCAGAAAACTGTGTTTGTATCCACATTTTAGTTTAGATCTGTAGTTAATTTAAAACCTTCCATATTTTTTTTTTTATATTTCTCTTTATGAAAGAAGAGGGAATACAATCAGCTTGTTAGAGAAAACATATTAATAATATTTATAAAATCTAAAATTATTTCTCATTTTTCCAGGTTTATCTAATGGATAGCGTGCATGCTCTAGAGGCCTTGGTTTCTCATTGCATGGAAGTACAAAGCAGCAGTTTCCAAGCAGATGAGACAATGTCATGGTCAAGAGGTAACGAGCTGTACTGTGTTGTGTACAAGTTATGAAGTATTTTAGGTATCAGTATACCTGTACTTTAAGAGATGCCAGGAGATTAGTTTATTATAACTGATGATACTTTGAAATGTTTCCCTTTTCCCCTTCCCCTTTTCCTTTTCTTCTTACATAGTTCTTAATCTTATTTTCCACAAAGGGGAGCGTTTAATCTCTATAGAGAAGCCACTGTCATTTTATGAGAAACGTCTTTCTACTGAGTTTCAAGTGTGTTATGTTGTATCACCTAGCTTCAGTGTTATTATTTCCATATTTCCTTTTTTTTTTTTCTGAAGACCTAATGTAATCAGATATTTACATTCCACAACTGTCCAGATTTTAAAAGTGTCTCTCCTTGTTTCTCAAATCCAATTGTATCTCTCCCAAGGTGTAAGAAAGTAAGTATAAAACCAAGGTAAATCAGACACAGAAAAATTAGTTTGCTGGTTTTCCACCAGTGACAGAGATGTAGAATAGGATAAATGATACAAAATACTTTCTGCATATATTTGGTCTCATTTGTAATACATTTATTGTGAATATGCACATATCCTCCTTTGTATTTTGTTTAGAACAATTTTTGAGCAGTGGAGTTTTATTAGTACCCATGTTCTCACAGAAACTATATGCTAGTTTTAAAATAGCATATATAAAAGTTCATTCAGATCAGTCACAATGAAGCAAGTGAATAGCTCAAATATATGGAATGTCATTCCATAGCCTGAAATGAATCATAATCCAAGAATATATTAATCTCTTTATGTTTAAATATCAAATATTTGGGGAGAATAAGCATTTAGGGAATCAGAAACAGAGGTTATAAACTTGTCAACATAGCAAAAGGAAGTGAAATTACTGAATCAGTTGTCTGAGCTGGGCTGGCTTTTTGGACATCACGTCTGTATGGTAACACTGATTTTAAAAGAAAGGCATAGTGTATTGGTAGAGTTTAAATTTCTAAATAATATATAAAGTATATTAATTAATAGGTCTAGGGGAAGAAAAAAAAACCAAAACCAAATACAACACAAGTTGGTCTCATGAAAACAGAAGTAAGCCAGAGCCTACCAAAGTCTAAAATGCCTTTCCACTACAATTCTGATTATCTGCACTGGAGATGCTGCTCTTAAATTGGATTGTAAATAAGCAGCTTTTCTGAGCTGTGACAGTGGTTCCTGTCCCCTGGTCCTTCTTGGGCCCATTCCTGATGAAAGGTTCTGATAGCTGGTAGAGAGGCTCTGTGAAGGTGACTTAATTCACCTCACAGAATGGCTCATTCTGCTGTTTTCATTTATTTGAACCAGAACGACTTTCTCTTCAACAAAAATAGCATGTGAGTGAACTACTC
This sequence comes from Caprimulgus europaeus, assembly GCA_907165065.1. The sequence goes on from OU015525.1 coordinate 71,347,793, forward strand.
TGCCAGAAGATCAGCAGGGATGGGATCCTGTAGTGCTGAAGAGTAGCCAGAGAGTCTCTTGTCTCCTTGCAGATGGCACCAGAATGACGTGTCCAGCCAGAGGCCATTCCTGGAGTGCCAAACAACAACTGTAGCCACCTTAGATCTGTAGTTCTTGTGTGGGCATTAGGGCATATTTAGGCTGAAATAGGCCAGCCTACAAAGTTTTTTTCTCTACGAATAATGGAAAAAATCTGCATTTGTCCTTTCTGACCACATGGGTTAAAATAAGGGAAGAATTTGGAAGGCTACCAGCACGTGGATGGTATTAGCTGGTGTTTCTTATACTCAGTAGTCACAGTAGCAGCCGGCAAATAATGTAGCTGCCATTTTAGTATACAGCATTCATAACCTGGCCAGTGGAGTACAACTTTGGGTCATGCTTGAGTTGGAATTGGCATAGCTGCAAGAAAATGGAAAACCTTGTGGTTACATGCACAATAACAAAAGAATAAAACTAATCTTCTGTCTCTGTCCTTGCCATCCAATGAACAATTCATTGCATTTCTGTAGTCTGTCTCCTCAGCTAATGTGAATCATTGAGTGATTCAGAAAAGCTATGCTGCTTTATACACAGTGTGTGGAACTTTTCCCTCGCTAGTCTCTTCATGGGATTTTTTTGCATAGTGGAGGTTAACTAATACATATCTTTCTTCAACTTTTTGAGAGTTTTACATGAAAGATATTGATAGACATTAAAATAGCCTTATAAAATTAAATTTTCTGATATCACTCTAAAATCTAGGCTTGAAGCACTCCATTAGTTTTGTTCTGGAAATAGGCTCTCATTCTCCAGAAAAAAAATGAAGGTAGAATAATTATAATGTCTTTATTTGCTACAAGATAAACTTCTTAAAAGACCCAGCAAAGATTTAAATAGCGAGAATAGCTACCCACAAAATTATTGAAAGATAAGAGACTGTCTAACTTTAGCAACATGGTCAACATTTTTACTGAAAAATTTTGATTCTCTGTAAATATATTGCATACAGTTCCAGAGTATGTAGTAAGAGACTAGAAACAGTTTCTCATGTGACAGTCACGCAAATCTTTAATACACTGAGAGTGATTCTAGCATAGTTATCTGTAGGAACCCATGCAATAGTAAATTGCATTTTCTATGTGTTATTGTTTCATGTGTAAGGTTAGGGTTAAAGATCTAAGCAGGTGTTTTATTTGCACCTGCCAAAAAAGTGCCTAAATTAACCACTTTCATTGTAAAATGTATCAGATGTCCAACAAAACATCACTGGCCAAACAGTTTGCTAAATCAAAGTTTAATACCAGCTCATATTATAACTAGAAGTAGAATGCCAGATGAATAACAGTGTAACTCCAATTATTAACAGAAAGACTATCTGTACTCTTATGGTTGGGTTGTCACACGGTGATTTCTACTCTTGTATATCATAGTGCTGGAGAAGAAGGGACAGGACAGGCCTCCAGTAACCTCAGAGGGTAAAATTTAAAAGGAAATTGAATGGAAATGCTTGGCAAGAAGTATATTTCCCCAAGTTTTCTGTATTTACAGGACTGCATAAGCTACTAAATGTTGAAGAAATACATGGTCTAGTATACTGCCTAGAATAGGCTGTGTTAATGCATAATCACAAAGTGGGCCATGGGTTTTTCTCTTTGCTTTTTGAAACTGGTATAACTGGAAGTTGTTATTGCCATCAATAATTTTAGCATTTTTATCTATAAAATGCTAATATTCTATTGCCAACAGCTGATAGCCTAAAGTGGCTCATAATGAACAGGCAGCAGAGCTAGTATTTATCAGACAAGATGGGTATGATGGAACATTACCTAATAAACAATAATAGACAGTTAATAAGAAATAAAAATTGATATGCTGTCAAATAGGGAGCCAGTGCAGTGCCGCTAGGTTAAAAAAAAATATGAGTCCTTTTTTCTAATCTGAGTAAGTACTTAAGCTGTTGCATTGCAAATGAGTTACAATTTATGGCCAGCATTCTGGGAGAGACCTATAAATAAAGAATTGTAATCATCCCGTCTGGACAGTAAAATCTATAGATCATGAGTGTGCTGGTTTTGTGACCATTTAAATGCAGGCTACTGCAAGGTGTTCATTTTGAGAAAAAAGCTTTTTTTTCAATAACTAGAATAAGGCTGGTATAACAGTGTTCACAATTCATAGCCTCCTACACCCATGTGCCCATCCTCCTAATACAAAGTTTAGACAGAGAGTCGTATAACAGCACTGACTAAAGTAAATCCAGGGATTATTGTCATCCTGGTCAGGCCAGTAAGAAATCAAAGTTATCTGGTAAAATCTTGATGTACTCTATTAGATGTTTTCATCCCTATGTAAACTGGTAGTTTCACTCACAAAGTACCTAACTTTTTCTACATTTCATGATTTTTTAAGGAAACTTTTAGGGGTGCATTGAAAGCATGGGGTTTTTTTTCTGACAAAATTCTTTTATGTGCAGAAAAATAATGGAATAGGTCCTCTAGAATAAGGAATAGGTCCTCTGGAAATAGTACTTTTTTCTGTTTTTAATTTGTTGCCTCCTGAAGTTAAAGAAAATAACAAATAATGTTTTGATTGTAGATGAAAAAAAATACAGAAAAACTTTTTGTAAAAACTTTGCATTTAGGTAGGTAGAAAAAAAATATATCAAGAGTGACTAAGGTAGAAAAACAAATTTCTCCTTTCACCTTATCTTTCCTGGTATTTCACATTTTCTCAGTGGAAAAAAACCCAAACAAACCAACTAAACCTTTCCAATAGGAGTTTTCCACATGACCTTTCTTCTTGTACATATTCCCATAGGAGAATTTTCATTTTTATGACTGGCCTCACTGGATCTGTGAATCCACAAATCAAAAGCCAGTTTTCTTTCAAGAAGTATTGCAAGGACAACTTAATATATATACTTATTAAGCTTTAAACCTTTCTTCAATATAAATATCAAGACTGAAAGAATCTTCCTCTGTCATAATTATATTAAAAAACTTGAGGTTTGTCTGTACTTTTTGTCTGGAGTGGCTACAAATCCAAACTCCAGAATACTGTATTTCCCTGACATGATAGGGCTTCCTCCGAAGAAAGAAAGCAGGATTATAGAGTAGGGAGCCTTTTACCAGTCCCATAAGCTTTGAATTCACCCTCCCATGAAGCAGAAGTGATTTGGACAAGAGGATATACTTTTAGCCCTCCTAAGAGGTGTTGAGAAGAAAAGTTACTGTAAAGTGAATAACTGTTTCTGGTGAGCAATTTAGTTATAGGCATTGTCTAATTACACAGAAACAATACCACTCAACTTAAACAGAGCGACACTGTACGATTTGTAAATGCTCAATGGCAGTTTTTACAAGGCAAATATACAATTCAGAATAGGCACTTCGTTGGAATACATGTTTATGTATATATGTCTGCTTGTTTCTCTTTTGTATTAATTAGGTGATATCACTCTCAGATTGGCAAAGAAAGGAAACCACTGAGGTTGCTACATACTATAATATTGGAAATTGCCTTATTAAAAGTGCTTATTCTGAGTATATTACAAATATTTTTTATGGTCATTTACTCTGTGCACTTCTGAGGCACCTATGTGATGTAAATGATTGGTATAGCTTAAATAGAATCATAGAATAATTTAGGTCAGAAAAGACCTTCAAGATCATTGAGTCAAACTGTAAATCTAACACTGACAGGTCCACTCCTACACCATGTCTCTAGGCACCACATCTACATGTCTTTTAAATACCTCCAGGGATGGTGACTCCACTACTTCCCTAAGCAGCCTTTTCCAAGGCTTGAAAACCCTTTTTTTCCTAATTTCCAATCTCTACCTTCCCTGGCACAACTTGTGGCCATTTCATCTTGTCCTATCACTTGTTACTTTGGAGAAGAGACCGACTCCCACCTCGCTACAACCTCCTTTCAGGTAGTTGTAGAGAGTGATAAGGTTTCCCCTCAGCCTCCTTTTCTCCAGACAAAACAACCTCAGTTTCCGCAGCTTCTCCTCATAAGACTTGTGCTCTAGCCCCTTCACTAGCTTTGTTGCCCTTCTCTGGACTCACTACAGCACATGTCAGTGTATTTTTTGTAACGAGGGGCCCAAAATTGAACACAGTATTCAAGGTGAGACCTCATCAAAGCTGAGTACAGGGGAACCATCACTTCCCTCGTCCTGATGGCCACACTATTGGCCACACTGTTTGTGATGCAAGCCAGGATGTTTTGGCTTGCTTGGCCACTTAGGCACACTTCTGGCTCATATGCAGCCACCTATTGGCCAACACCCACAGCTCTTTTTCTGCCAGGCAGCTCTCCAGCCACTCTGCCCCAAGCCTGTAGCATTGTGTGGAGTTCTTGTGACCTGAATGCAGGATACATAATAAAAATGCAAGTAATGTATATATGCTAGTCACATGCCACTGTAGTAGTAACTTAAAAAAATACTGCTATCTAACTGATCTTAAGTCTAATGAGAAAAAGTATAAACAATAAAAAGAAAAAGTCAGAAATTCAACTCCTGTAATGCTTTTTTAAAAGTCTATTTTCCTTAATGGATTTTCAAATTATTTTCTCAAGGACTGAGCACTTATAAACCTTAAATAGCTACAAAATTTAAAGATTTCATTAAATATAGCCTGCAGCCATAAACAGGAACATCAGGTTATATTTAACTTGAGGTTGGTTAGAGGTGTGGAAATTGGAAACATCATCAAATTCAGCATCTGTGGACTTTCTTTCTCTCACTGTTGTTGTGTGTCGTCGTGTCCGTCCCCCCCACCCCGCCACACACACACACTTTCCTTTTTCTCTCTTCTTGCTTGTTTTCTTGCTGATCTCAAAGATGCTGGCTTTGAGTTATGTTCTACAAAACTTCACGGAGGTCTTGTGCTGTTGTAGTGATTTATCCTGCCAGCTATACTAACTGTGTCTTATTAACAGAAACAAAGAAGTAATAAAGTCAGAAAAGACAAGCACTGGTAAAGAGGAAAACATAGTGTAGGGTTTATATGCATGCTTTATATATATATATGTTTGTTACCAAGAAGGCAATACAAATCAAGGAAAGAAGAAGACATTAATTCATTGTATAGGGAATTGAGATAGCATTTGCTGCATCATTTATGTTTACTTTTTCTTCTAAGTTGTCAACTTATGTCTATATACCTCAATTTCTGTGCTTTGTATGAGTAATGACACTTGAGACTTCCCTTTCCTACAAAACACTTTGAATTCTGTTTGAAAAATTCAACAGCTAAGTGATATTTTCTGTATATTATGCCTAGCACATTTTCTGAGCTCCATTTGGTAGAATAGTGATGATTTCTTAAAAAAAAAAAAAATATATATATATATTTATAGGTCTAGTAATGTGAAACTAATTAGTATTTTTTATATTTTCTTGAGGGAAAAAAGCCTTAAAAATCCTTAACATGTCACATAAAAGAAGACAGTGTACTGGAAGAGCATTGTACTATTCACTACTCAATCTACTATTCCAAAATCTGACTTTGTATGCTTAGTTCCAAAGTTCATATTCAGGGATGTTCAAATGTGTACTTTAAGCCTCCTAGAATCTGTCAACTACCTGAAAGGAGGTTGTAACAAGGTAGCTGTCAGTCTCTTCTCCCAGTTAACAAGTGACAGGATGAGAGAAAATGGCCTCAAGTTGTGCCAAGGGAAGTTTAGATTGGATATTAGGAAGAATTTATTTACTGAAAGGGTTCTCAGGCACTGGAACGGGTTGCTCAGGGCACTGGTGGAGTCGCCATCCCTGGAGGTATTTAAGAGTCCTGTAGACATAGCGTTTAGGGACATGGTTTAGTTATGGACTTGTCAGTGTGAGGTTAATGATTGCACTTGATGATCTTAAAGGTCTTTTCCAATCTGTGATTCTTTGATTTTCAAAAACAAAATTACTTTTCCAAAATAAGTATATTTCCTTTATAAAAGGGTGGTATGCTGACTTTGTGATAGGTGGAATATATCTAGGTCCAGGCTGCTGAGAAAAATTGACTAAGTTAACAAAGTGGGGGAAGGGTATTCTGGTGCAGAACTTTATGCCTCAATTATACGAGGCCAGTCGTCATAATATGCCAGACAAAAAGACAGAGAGTGATTGGGAGCAGCAACTTAATGTGGGGCTTGATATAACCTGCTGATGTGCTTATTTGTTTTCAATGACTGCAGAGGGAGTCTAGGCAATTAATTGGCTAATTCAGATACAGGTTTGAATACAGTGAATACTTCCTGGAGTGCACACTCTGAGTGACCCCAAAGGACTTATCTGTCTCTACTGTCTATACCGGGAGAGAGACAGGCCTCCTAAATTAGGTGTGGATGTGTTGGTGCTGTTAATGGCTTTCATAATCTCAAGACAAATTTACTACTGAATATATTTTTGAGTAGCAGGGGATAAGATATATGTGCAAAGTGACACAACCTTCACCTATTCCTAGGAGCTGGGACTCTCAGACACTCTAGCTTTTTGAAGAAGTTTGCTGATACCTAAGAAAAAAACTCTAACAGCAGCTTTATTAGTTGTCTTGGAGAACAGGCAGCCCACCTGAAGAGATTTGATGATGATAATTTGTTCTGTGGCTTGTACACCTGGATAGATACAATATGTTCATTAGAGAGGGAAAAGAAAGATTATTTAAACATAAAAGTAAAAGATCATCCAGTCAATCACATTGAAAAAAACCTCTTTTTTGAGCTTTACTGAAAAACTTTCATTATGTAAGAGTCAGCATCATTGCTCAGGATTGTTTTTTCTGTGAAACAGAAAGGGTGCTCAGATAGTACATAACTTTAGTATGGCAACAATTGGGTTTTAAAACTCTGTATTACAAAAAAAAAAAAGCAGCATTGTACTATGATCTTGTTCTATCGGCCATCCATCTGAAAGTTTATTTTCTGGAATTGATTATTATGAGAAGTCACCCTCATTTTCTGATTAAATTGGCTTATATCAATCAACAAAACTCTCTGTAGAGTATGATATTAATCACAAGAAGTAAAGGTGGCAATCCAATCCCACATTATAGCTTGATTGTGTGAGATATTCAACATCTTAAAATTATACTGACACTAATGATAATGAAGAATGTTAAACCTTTGACAAATGTGTTTGGTTCTTTTCAAGGCTGTACTTTTGTTTCAAGTGATGTGCTTTCAGTGTTTGTGATGAATATAAGAGATAAGATGGAATAAAAATGTGGAATATCTAGAATGAAAGTTAATATAACAGGGGTTTTTTTTGTTTTTTTTTTTTTTAAATCTATATATTTTTAGCTATAGCTGTCTAGCTATCTATATTTGTAGTATTAAGGGCACTAAACTTTATGAATCAGACCCTAAGGTATGAATTCATAAAGTATTCCGTTGAATTTAGTTTTAATTTTGCTATTAACTTCAGTGAAACGAGAGAGGAAACACTAAGGACCTTATACCGAAATGTAAAGCATATTGGAACAGCATTTTTGTCTCAGTAGAATCTCTTAATTTTTTTAAAAAACAAGCTGATTCCATTTTTATTCTCACAGCTACCTTTATCTATGTATGAAATGCAAACTATGATAATAAATCTTAAAACAGGCTATTACAGTTAAGTTGGTATTGATTGCAAGGAGTAAAATTGCTATATTACATGTTGTAAAACTTATTCATATCCCACAAAAATATTACATTTAAAATATAATAAATTGCAATACTTTAATCATTCTGCAAATTGTTTAACTCTTTCTGTTCAATTTATAGTATCATTTCAGAAACACCTGCTTCATAAAATGTGCATATTACTGAAACTACTCTGTTGGCTTTTATATGAATGTTATTGGAATAATTTACGCAGCTTCTCTTTTTAACTAATAATTCTTTTTTTCCCCTTTCCCGGATAGCTCCACTTTTACTTTTTCAAATCTTTTCTATTACCTTATCTTATTGCTCCTCATATTCAGCATTCTAGCTAATGAAGTATCTTTTCTTCAAGTAACTTAATCTTTCATTAGGAAAAAATCAGTATTAATATTTCTCCTACTTCTCTTAAGTATAAATCACAGAAATATAAGTTTACAAAATACGAGTGTCTATGAGATTACTCCTCTGTTTCAGTTTTATGGTACTACATCTGTTATTTTTAATTAAGTTTTTATTGAATTTTCCATTGAAGAGTAACACACAAGCCATAAGCTGTGAATAATACATGAGTTGAAACACTCTGTATTAGTCAAATGGAAAAAGAGTTCATTATTATTCAATATATATTTTTCTCCTAAAGATTATATATAGAATCCTACCTTAAAAAAAGATCTGTTCCACAACATGCATTTATAATCCTGATGTATCATGCATATTCTGAGGCGTGAAGAGACAGGAGACCATGATATATAGAGAGCTGCATTCAGATTTGATCATGGCCTTCTAGAATAACTTCAGTATCATGAATACCATAAAAACCCTGGAGACCAGTGGAAATAAGATAATGCCAAAATACATAGACCAAATACCAGACCCAGAAGGAACTCAAATCTGGTAGGAGAGTACAAGATACTCTCCTGATCACTTAGGTTGCTCCCATGAAAAGCAATAGAAAGTATGTCTTATTTGGTGCAAAAATTATGTTTGTTTGAAATTATTTTAATTGTCTGTGAAATAAATATGAAGACTAATGAAATATATATATAATTTTAAATATAACCTATTTAAATAAAAATAACATTTGAAAATCCTTTTTTCTTTCTTTTTCAACATTTTTTCCTTGGAGATGAATTAAAAGACAGAGAGAAAGGAAAGAATGTGGTCAGGAGACCATATTTTCACTATAATTCACCTTTCATAAAATGCCTTCTCTTCAGAAATTTTATCTAAAAAGCTCAAGTACATGAAATGCAAAAAAGGGAATTCCTTTTTATAAACATGCCCTATTCATATCCCTCAAAAGACAAAAAGAAGGAAATATGTTATTTTGTCCTATCAATGAGGCTTAATTTGCTCTGTCTACAGGACAGTCAAGAAGCTTCCAGTAATACATATTTTTGAATAAACCAATGCAGAACCTAAAGGGAGAAAATCTTCCTTCTTATGTTGCTAAGAAATAATGACTGGATATACTGGAAACAGGGATTTTCAACAGAACTGAAACCCAAAACTGTTCCTATTGTTATGAAAGGGAGACATTTATTGAAAATGAGGACAAATGGTTGCACTCCTTACCAAGGAATTAGAAATGTAATTTTAAGTGTAATTTTTGAAAAAAATAACCCTATAACAATCACTTCCTGTTATTTAGCGTGATGGAGTTATATAAAGATGAGAGAAAAATATTTTGGCCTCCATAATTATTTTTCTTGACACTATCTAATTATATTTTTCATTATAACTGTATGAATACCTTAGGAGTGGTAATACTCTTTGCCTTGACACACAGTCAGCTCTGTCACTGCATTTAATAACATAAAAGGAAAGAAGAAAATATATCAAGTAATTAAATCAAATTAGGCATCCATGCTGGAGCAATTAAATATTTCAATTAATCATGGAAAACATGCAGAGTATTCCTCTGATGCTTAGTCTAGTTGTGGGGGAGACAGGAAGAGGAATTTGAGGTTCAGTAAAGAATAAGGCTTTTATTATTTAGTAATTTTAAAAAATAACAGTTCAAATTATTAATTCAGCATAAAAGATGCATATATTAAGAGAAAAGCCTGATAACTATGGTAGTATTGGACACTTATAAGTCCATATAGTACTAAAACCAGGCGAAAGTTTCCATTTTAAATATACTGTGAACATAAGCAGTTTCACTATAACACTAGGTCTGTTCATGTGTTCAAAAATGTTTACAAAGATAGAGTCATCAAGCAGGCTGATGAATGTAAATTATATTGCATTACAGTGATATGTTAGACTGACAGTGCTATAGATACGTTTTACTGAAAACTCAGTAATAATTTAAAGCAGATACTTCAATTACCATCCTCTCAAGATGAATACACATATACCATACTGTTATCAACAAGTTAATAGATAAAATTAAACAGTTTTTATTAAGGAATAAAAGAATAGTGTTCTGAATAGTACTGACTACTAACATCTTGGCTTTACATGAAAAAAAAATTGTGATAACAAATCAATTGTAAAGCAATTGAGATAGAAAAAGATGGCAGGAATAGACCTTAAGTAGTGTTTCAAAATAGTAATAGTCAAAATTCTAAAATTTAAAAAAAATTCCAAGGATATTAAGTCCCTGAACTGTGATTCTTTAAAATAGACAGTTGCCAACAAAGATGCTTCAGTACACTCTGAACATTCTGCTTCAAAAATAAGATTTCACCAACAGCTAATGAAAAATTTTGCTAGCAAAAATAATACATGAAGCTGATGGTGGAAAACTAGCTACTGAGAGAATATCAGAAAATGAAAGATGATTGCACTTGTACAGAAAGAAGGAACTATTCCTAGCAGGGAGAACCATTGTGAAAAAAAAAAAAAGAAAAAAAAGATGAGAATCTTCTAAAACTGAGAGAAGATGACAAAGGAATTGCAAGCAGTAACTCTGAACAAGCTGTTCCCATCTTGAAAGAGTGGAAAATGAGCCACATTCCAATTTGAAAGTATTCTGATGTCAGTGAATTTATCTGGATTTATGCTGATGTAAATGAGATTAAGATTTGGTCCATCAGAAAAGACGTGTTGTTTTCCCTCTTCTGTGATAGAAACAAGACAAGACATAAAGTATGTGCATTAAGAAGGCCACAATTTAACACATTTCTGAAGTTATTTAGAATATGTCTCCCAATGTTAGTTAACCTTCTTTCCATAATTAGCACTATATATCACTCTAACTTCTTTTCAATCTGTGTTGAAGCATTAACTGTTTGCACATAACGCTGTCTGGTTCTTCTGTACTGGACTGTCCATATGTGCTAATACACAGGTAAAAAATAGAGCTATCCACAGAGACTGGTTCTTCTCCTGTCTTTTTTTGCTAGCATAATTCTACTGACATAAGTGAATTTAGAGTACTTTTGATTTATAAGCATGCAATGAGAAAAGAATTGAGAATATAGTTCCTTAAAATGTATTCTCAAGAAGATAGGTTATCCTTTTGTTTCTTTTCTTCCGTTTCCTCATGTGAGGAATTCAGGTGACAAAATTCAGAAACAACTGTCAGTCTGAAATGGGAGTCTTCTGAGCATCTTCTCTAGTAGCAGATAATTTGGATGATAACAGATCATATAAAATGTAGGGATATGCATTCCAGTTAAGATATTTTAAAGCAACACATTCAAACATGGGTCAATTTTTAGTGCAAAGAATGGGTGTCAATGATCAGTCTTTTTCAGAATTGCTGCTGCAGGAACTGGCAAGCAAAGCTAAATACTAAGAGCATGCCACTTTTGACATTTTTAAAGGTGAATAGTTAGACCTTTACACTACAGGTGGGTCTGTCTCAGACTCTCACCTCTGTTGCTGCAGATTGCCATGTCAGTTCTGACAGCAGTTTTGATGATGGGTGAGTGATGACAACTGATGATGAGGGGCTATAGCTGAGATGGAAATTCAGCTGAGTCCTGTAACACTAGCACATGACTAAAATAACTCAAATATCTTAGACTTATGTACTATGACTAACAAAAAATATATCTGTGACTCAGGTTTGTGAATTATGTGGTAGATGGGAGCTTTATATTCTAAGTTCCTTTTTCCCCCAGAGAAGTATCAAACCTAAGTACTATTTCCAGTATTAAGAAAGCTAACACAGTGAGTAAACACAACTCTCTTCAGAATATTTTCTTCTCCTTTACACTGAATTGCATTACAGAGTGTTTTTCTGCCCCTTTATATTTTTCTGGCTATCGACCCAGAACAGAATATGATAGAAGCTTTGGGCCTGACCCTGCCTCAGTATAAATCAGCAGGGTCCCATTGTCTCCGTTAGCACTACACTGATTTACGGGGCTGATGATTAGATTCTTCTTCCTAGAAGAAAATAGACCTAGCAGAGCATTGCAGAGTGTTACAGGGTGATTTTGAAGCAGAAGGACCCATCACTTTGAATTAACATTGAGCTAAGGTTTTTGTCTATCTCTAATAACAGATAATTCTCTTAAGGAGTTTACTACCTGTGTTTCAGCAACACATTTGAAGTCTTTACATGGAAATTATCCTCATAAAGACCTGATGTTCCTGATCAGACAATGGAAAGAAAATGAGCAGTAATTCCACAAAAGAGGTAAGAGTTTAGCTAGATTTTGTTCTGAAGTGTTATCAAATCACTATGAAACAGACTAAGAATTATTTTTGGTAATCAGTTATTGTGATTTTTAGTGAGTAAATTAGATTAATAAATAGGAAAAATAGGGTGGTTTATTTGTTTGTTTTTAACATGAGTCCTACTTTCTAGATGTAAGTTTACTTTTTATAGAATTTTTTTTTCCAACATGGCTTTCTAGTGATTCCTTCTTTTGTTTGGATAGCAACTAAAATTTATAACTTCAGTATGGGTGTTTTGTGCCTGGCTAATGCATTTTGCTCCATTCAATTGTTTGTTGTAGTACTCTTGATATTTAATCCTTTTCTTTCCTTTGGTGCTATTCATCAGCAGAATTTATAGCATTGTAGTTACCATTTGAATTATTTTTCTAGAATATTCACTTACAAGCAAGCAAAAATTGCCTAATCAAAGCTTTTAACTATGCTAAACTCTGGATTCCACCTGTTTCCATTCCTGGTCCTGTATTGGGTTTGCCTGGCAAGGTTTATGTAGCAGAGGGAATTACAAGGGTGGCTTCTGCGAGAAGCTGCCAGAAGCTTCCCCATGTCTGATAGAGCCAATGCCAGCTGGCTTCAAGACTATGGTGAGTCAAGCTGTCCCCTCTGCAGCTCATGGAGGTCCATGGTAGAGCAGATATCCACCTGCAGCCCATGGAAAACCCCACGCTGGAGCAGGTGGATGCCCAAAAGAGGCTGTGACCCTCTGGGAATCCCACACTGGAGCAGGCTCCTGGCAGAACTTGTGGACCAGTGGAGGGAAGAGCCCATGCTGGAGCAGGTTTGCTGGCAGGACTTGTGACCCTGTGGGAGACTCACACTGGAGCAGTTTGTGAAGAACTGCAGCCTGTGGGAAGGACTTACATTGGAGAAGTTAGTGGAGGACTGTTTCCTGTGGAAAGGACCCCACACTGGAGCAGGAGAAGACTGTGAGGAAAAGGGAGTGGCAGAGACAACTTGTGATGAACTGACTGCAACTCCCATTCCCCATCCTTTTGCACCACTGTGAGGGAGGAGGTAGAGAAATCAAGAGATAAGCTGAGCCCAGGAAGAAGGGAGGGGTGGCGGGAAGGTGTTTTAAGATTTGGTAATAACTTAAACTAATTTCCTCAAGTCGAGTCTATTTTGCCTGTGATGGCAATTGGTGAGTGATTTCTCTCTGTCCTTATCTCGACCCAAAAGCCTTTAATTGTATTTTTCTCTCCCCTGTTCAGCTGAGGAGGGGGGTGATAGAACAGCTTGGGTGGGTACCTGCCACCCAGCCAGGTGCCACCACAGATCCTTTTTAAAAGAACTTGCAAAATAAGAGAAGAAAACCATAAGGTTAGGTTTTCTTCCACTCTACATACCTAAAAGGTTTAAGTGGTTTACATAACTGAAGGTCACTAGATTACATATTAATCACATGATTCTGTCTTGAATGTCCATCTCTAGAAATTTCCAGGTGGTGTCAGAAAAAATGGTTTTCCATATTAAATATAAAAGCAGGTTTGTCATACTAGCATGGTTTGTTTCCTAGCCTGGAGGCCACTAAAAATAAATATAACCTGTTGGAGTAGCTAGAAGCTTGTAGAGACTGATGTAAATATTTCTAGGAATGTGACTTGACTTCAGTCTACTGTCTGGTATGAAAAACATACAACAAGACAATGTGATAAGGAGAAAGCATACGGGGGGAGGGGGAGAAGATGGGGAGGACACACACTCAAAAAAATATTAAAACCAAGCATCTTCACTATTGTAAAGATATCACAGACTTGGTGTCTGGAGCCAGTGTCTATCCAACTCAAGGTCCAAATCAAGACTTAAGTGGAACTGAAACGATGGGAAGTTCTGCTCAGGGTCTGGGTTGCAGTACTAAGTTCAATGCCTTTTCTCAGTTCAGATCATGCTGAATAAACTTACTGATTGTTGTTTGGGATTCAAGGATGTTTCAGCACTCATGCCTATATTTCATTTTACCATATATGAACTGTGCAGAAAGCAGGCAGCCTTCTAAAAAAACAGGGAGATGGAGTTTCTCTAATGTTTCCATGTTGAAATCTTACTTGTCTTTTATATGCACAATTCTAAATAGTAATAGAACCCTAGAGGAAGAAAAACACTTTTTTTGTATAGTGCCCATTGATTATTCTTGCAAATTTCAGCTAAGGAAAATTCACATAATAAGAAAAAAGAGCAATCAGCCTTAAAACTAAATTAAGCAGAAACCATTTGTTCCTTAATCATAGCTATTTGTCCTGTATAAAATGTCATATCTCCAGCAAGACACTAGGGTAATTTTTTATGAAAGCAAAACACAACATATATTCTTGTTTAATGTTTTCTGGCTATAACCCAGCTTGTGCCTGCATATTTTATCTGGATATGTCACTCCGTTTAGCATATTGAAAAAGAAAAAGCAGGTAAATTAATCACACTGGATTTCAACTGTATGCAGTCTGAGCTATTTCCTTACAGACTAGCACTCAGATATACTTAGGTGAGACATTTGATTCACCGCTAAATAGAAATGTGGTTGTGTGATTTTTAGGCTTCTCTACTGCTCTCCAAAACATACATCAATATAATTCTTCTGTACAAGGTGATTTACTATGTAGTTCAGCTCTGCATTTTGCTGAGAACAGCACCTGTGAAAACTTCTATCTCCCATTGATAAAGGATGAGCTATGCCTTGTACTGATTAAGAGGTTGGGGTGCTCCACTGGTCTGTTGCTCACCAGGGGCATTCTCAGACCTGCTTATACTGCAAAATGAAGGACTATGTAGAAATAACTCAGGAAGTAACCACTGGAGCTAGCAAGTCCATGAAACAGTGCAGAGAGTAGTATTTTGGTCTCTGTAGCAGTGTATCTGCCTGGATCTCTGCTTCAATGTAAGTTATCTGCTGTAGAAGCAGTAGTGCTTCTGGTTCTGGAGTAGGCATGGCCTCAGCTTTCTTTAAAGTTTCTGCACTGCTCTGTATTGCATGGTGTGAAAGTGCCCAAATATCAGCCCTTATTTTATTATAATGTAGCTAATGCCATGAGTGCTCTATATATTAGTAAATAAACTGCCTTTTATATATATATATATATATATATCTGTTGTTACAAATGGAAGATAAGCAAGATAGAAAAAGACTTTCAAATAGCTAAATAGACCTTAATTTTGTCTATGAAAATGTTTCCTTTTTAATGTTGTGTAAATATTTACATTCAAAATCAGTTTTATTCATAAATACTTACAAGTTTATATTTCACAAAAGCATTAGAAGTTCATCTGTGTTTATTTTATCCCATATGGTCTCACATTACAGTAGATATGTAAAATTAGTTGGGTTTTTTTCCATCTTCCTCATTAATAATAATCCCATTAAAAAACACAAGACAAAACAAAACCAACCTAAACCTATTGCAGTCCTCACAGTTGCAGAGAGAAGTGGCCTTGGCATAAGGTAAAAGTAATCATTGATGATAACAGTAATAAATGTAAGTAAAAGAGTGAGGAGATTCAGGTCCAAAGTTTTTGAAGGAAAGGTGATAGTGAAGGAATATTCCTTCTGGAGCCCATTTTACCTGCTACTGACTTTCCTTACCAGGAGGGGATGGCTGTGTGTTGCTTGTTCTGTCTGTGAACTGGTGTCTGTAATAGCATCCTGTGCTGGGGTGGAACCAGCTGACAGACAAGTATTCAGCTAGCTGCTCACCACCTCCCACCACCCAGCAGGATGGAGGAGAAAAGAGGAAAACCAGAGTGAGAGAACTCTGGGGTTGTAATAAAGGCAGAGAAATCACTTGGCAAATATTGCCATAGATGAAACTGACTCAATCTGAGGAATTTAATTTAATGTATTGCCAATTAGCGTAAATATTTACTTACTGATTAGGGTATTGGGGAAAAAAAAAACCACAAACACAAAAACATTTAAAACAACCTATTCTCTTACCAGGGCTCAGTCTCACTCTGAACACCTCTCCTCTCTTTTTAATATGGCCACAGGTTGGAATAGGCTTTGTGTGGCACAGGGCAGACACTTACCTTTTCCAATGGATGCCACCTCTGCAGACTCCCCCATCCGCCCCCTGCTACCAAAACCATGACACCTACACTCAATACACACCCTGAGTTCTAACCTGCTGTCCTTGAGGTTCTGAGGATTATTGTCTAATGTGCTTTACAGTTAACACGTTATTAGTCTTGGGTTTGTTTTTTTGTTTGTTTGGGGGTTTTTTTTTCAGTTTTGCCATGTATTGTCATGCTTTTATTGGGCTGGATCATTGCTTATAAAATGGTATTTTATAGCCTGGTCTTAGTAAATACAGAGTCCATCTGACAGTTAGAAGAAAGCATTATGATTCGTAGGATTATATTGTTTCACTCCGTCTCATTGTGTCCTTTTTCCTGTGTTGCTATCTCTCTTCTCTCAGCTGATTTTCAGATTTCTTGCCTTCAAAAGGCAACAGAGTCTTCCAACCTTGACACCAGGCTAGCAGTTTTCCTCTCTTGCAGCTTCTATCAGTTACTAGGCAGCTCAGGAAACTAGAAGCTTCACCCAGGTTTCCACTAGCATTTATTCTGAAGGCACAGCATTAATGATGCTATACCACAGTGTATTTAGGCCACATGTGGAAAATGATCTTACTTTGGAACAGTGATACTTATACTACTGGCAACTCAGTGGATTTAAAATACTGCATTTGGTTCAGCTTCTATATTTAAATTGGTTACTGTCAATGAGTCTTTTCCCTGAAAATGACCAGGGACTTGCACACTTTCATAATAAGAATCTAGAGTTCAGTGTTTCAGCCAAAATCTAGTGTAATTAACTTTTCTATATTTGTATATAAATTGTATATTTGTGTATATAGAGATGTAGTTTCTATATTTGTATATCTGTATATGAGTGGAATGGTAACTAAAATGTAAACAGTATTATATTTTCAGTGTTGCATTTGAATGCTGAAGTATTAAATTACCTTTGTGTTTTCCAGAGGTCAATATTTCTTAGAATGTTTGAACCTTTAATAAGATAATCAAAGCAACAAATGGGTATGCAAGTGACAAAGCTATTTTTTTGTATTTATTTTTTAATTTAGTCTTTTCAGTAACAGATAGTTGATTAAAAAAATCTGCTAATAGAATTTAAATATAAATGTAGAAGTAATTCCTATATCTAACGTGCCCATATAAATGCCAATCACTAATCCTGTAATAGTTTTAGCTTAATCAAATTGCTTTTAAATTGATTTTGAACTATTCATTTCACCCCAAGCATGCTCTTTGTTTTTTATTCTAAATCATGTTATTGAATCCAAGTGATTGAATCCAAACATTTGACATAATTTGATTTAAATGTTGTTGAGCTGTAAAAGAATCCAACAGCTTTTCCCAGCTGACTAAAGTGAGTGTTGCTTTCACAACTGAAACAGTATAAGGCAGATATTTACATATAAATTATTTTAAAATGAACTTGAATCTCTGTATCACACAACTAACCTGTGAATGGGCAGTGTGAAAAGAATTGCTATAGTAAATTTTAGAATCTGAACTAATTTTTTTTACAGTCTTTACTTTGGCTGACACTCCTGTTGTTTGTAAGATCGAGTTCTCAGTTGCTCATGACTGCCAAATCTGAGATATTTGGGTTGAAATATTCTGTGCTGGGTGTCTGCGACATGATGATTTTTTAGGCAAGTATAATTTAATTATTCAGATAATTCTGAAACTAGAGTCAGGAAAAAATATAATACTTTGACTATGGTAAGAAGAACTTATACAAGCTTTCACTAAAAACTCTCTTGTCCTTTTCTCTGAAGGAGGGACTGAAAATTTGCCAATGTTTTAGGGTTCTGAAATTTATTGCTCCTGTCCAAACACTGAATCTTCAATAAATTTTATATCCTGTTAAATTTTGGTCAAATGAAAAAAATAATCCATCTGCACTGAGCGTCATCCAATCTTACATGGCTCTTAAACATAACTGTTCTGAGCAGGCATTATACCCATGAAAAAACTGGATATGAACCAGTCCAAGGCAGAAAAAGATGGGCAGAATTTTCAAAGTAAGTTGCTATTTAAATTTTCTGTGGGCTGCTTGGGACATATGCAAAGAAACTTTAGAAAAAACCAAACCAAACTAAACCAAAACATAGATTCAGCTGGCTGCTCTAAGGATTGTCATACTAGTCTTGGATAGCTTGAGAGAAAACCAGTTTGACTTTGCCATGGAAAGCACAGGGAAGACTTAGTACTTCGGTGTTAGGATTGAAATAATAGTAATTAAGTGCCCAAGTTTTGTTCCTGAGGTGTAGTCCCAAGAATACCACCAGCATAGACTGAAGCCAGGATCCTGACCAGGGTCCTTAGCCAGAAACTGACACACAGAGATTTCTGCACTGCAGTAGCTGGAATTAGAGTCCTAGTAAAAAGCTAGGGAATGACTTTATAGCTAGATTTTTAGTCAGTTGTAATTAATTTTACTGACTTGTCACAAAACATGTTCACAGACTTCAGCTTCTTTAAACCCTAATTAATATTTCTTATGCTAGAGTTAATTTTTCAAAGCTGTCTACACTCTGCCTAACATAAGTAATTTTGGAAGTATGAATTTGCGTATTAATAATTTCTGAGTTTCCTACTAGCATTGACACCTTTTGTCAAACTCACTATTATAACATGTGAATGAACCTTTTTCTTTTACAAAAAAATGGAAGTAGCCTCACTTTTAGGAATTTCTATTAATGTTTTCAGTTTTTATGATAAATTTATAGAAGACTGCATGCATTAGACTGAAGGCTTATGAAGGGCAGAGTGTTTCCTTGGGCATGTAAGTTCAGCATAGGTTTTGCCCAAGTTCCATGATATAAACTTCCACTGAAGAGTTGTGACCTCAGGTCTGCTCTGGGGATCCCAAACTCATGCAATGATATGAGAGATCAGAAGAGATCAGCATGGAAATTGATCTATTTGGATTGGAAAATAGCACTTAAAGGTAATAAAGGTCCAGAACAGCCACCCTAGACAATATGCTTTATCACTGCTTATTCTGTGACCGTTTCAAGAATTGGGCTTTTGCAATAATTAAATTTCAAGCTATTTTTATACCTTCCAGGACCTGTCTTATCTACAATTCATGATCCACAATTTGTTAGGCTATCAAGGGAGACCTTTGATTTTGGAGAATCCATGCAGTGCTATCAGTTTTACCAGTTTTACCCTGGCAGACCAGGGACAACATTAGTCACTCAGCCTTAATGATTAAGGTAAGGTAAGGGGAGAGGAGGTAACTTGTGCATATTTTGGATTATCATTGGTTGAGGAGATGATAACCAATTCCTGGAGGCATAAGTAAGACCCCAAGACTGTGGTTTGAACAAGTAGAGCAATTCAGATTTTAAGGCACCTAGGATTTTTTCTGCAGCTGTGTGGGTGATTGGCTGCTGGCTGGGGTCAACATGCCACATGTCTTCAGCTGTATGAAGGTACATCTCTGCATTGTGTTCATCGGCTAATTTGATAAAAATGAGATCATTGCGCTTACTTCTTCTTCAGCTCATATTTGTTCAGCTCTTATACTGGACAGATCTGGTATTGGTGATTATGGGACTTTGGCCCAATGCAGAAGCTGATAATATGTTGGAGCAAAGGTTGACCTTTCAATCAGATAGGCCAAGATTAGTTTAACTTTGCTCAGACAGTGACCCCATGATTAGGAGGGCAAAAGGGAAACTGCATGAGCACAGGGAAAGTGGAAAATTTAAACAGGAATTTAGGCTGAAGTTATTATTTTGCTAGGACATTTTATGGTGGATAAAGGGTGATCTGTTTTAGAAATCTATATGAAATCTGTACAGGGACTATAGCTGTATGTGCCCATGTTAAACTGGGTGAAGTGTCTGTAAAAGCTGTGGTTTGCCTTGGAAAGAGAGGCACAGTGAACTGTATAACAACATCACTCTTGGTAACCTATGCTATCGTAACGCACAGAAATTGTATTTTTATGCACAAAAAGTGCACTGCAGTGCTGAATCTCAGTGAGGTCAAAGGAAGATTAGGTACCTGAAAGATCCACTGGAGAGGAGCCTAACATAACCTTGGGACGCTCATGCAAACAGAGGCTATAATGTGTTCTGTTCTTGTAAATGATCTTTCACCACTGTAACCTGGCAAGAAGCCCACTGAATTTCTACCTTTCCTTGAGCTACCTTGCTGGGGGGATAGTAGACTGTCATGCTCTGTGGGTTGGGAACAGAGACCAGAATGCATTCACTGGTGGGTTACATTTACAATGGTTTTAGGATTTTTATTTCTAAAATCTGTTCACAGTACAAAGGGGTTAATAATTTCACATCAAACAAGCATGTGGGAAATCAGGAAAAGTTAAATTTGCTAAAAAATTTAGGACTTACTTTGTTCAAGTGGGTCACTGTCTAGATAACTCTCCTATAAAATTCAGACTTCCTTCCACGTTTTCAAATGAAACTCAGAATGCTGGGGGGAGAAATATCTTTCCACCCTTTGAAAACATCAAAGACATTACTTTCTGCCTGATCTTTGAATATGAAAGTCCAAGTGAGAACTGCAAGTGAAAGAAAATAAGTCAGCA
Source organism: Caprimulgus europaeus (assembly GCA_907165065.1). The sequence goes on from OU015525.1 coordinate 71,368,681, forward strand.
AACATTGGGACTAGTATTTGAGAAGCTGGATTTAGACCATGAAATAGAATGACAGCTATAGAAGTTTCCTGATAAACTTGAACCCCACTGTGTAAGAGAATCAAGATCATAGGACCCTAAACAGGCCTCAAATGAAATAAAGCAGGCCAGGAAAAAGGAATGACAACACTTTTTTTGTTCCCTTAGAAGACTGTGGATTTAAAACACACACTGAACGATTTATAACGCTAAAGGCCTCTATACCAAGAAGCTTGCTACTGAAACCTGAGTGCTGGATTTGCTTCTTTTTCTCTTCCATAAAATAGAGGTTACTACTTCCTCCGTGCTGCATAAGAAAGAAGGAGCTAAAACAACTTCCTATCATATTAGACTTGAACTGTGATTACATTGAAATTAGTGTAATTCCTTATTATTTTTAATTGAAAACTCTCTATTATTTTTCTTAAAAGTTCCTGGAAACAGTGGCCTGTCTTTTTATACTGTCACCTTAAATTCTGAAAATAGATAGATATCTTTTGATTAGATCCAGGAGAATTATTTGCAGCAGACAAATCTGTTCATAAATACAGAGCTTTCTACTGTTCATTAATCATAAGCAAATGATTACTTCTTCCCAGAATATTTGCATTCCTTGGAATTATTCAACAGCTATTTTATGTTAATATATTTCAATCTATAGATTACTGAGAAATTGTTGGCTATGGGTATTGCTTTAATTATTTTACATTTACAATTTAAAACCCAAGTTGTTTAATTGGATACATATATCAGTGTTAAAATTTTGTTTAATAATTTTAGATGAGTAGACCTCAGAACCAGGTTCCTGTGTAAGTTTAAAAATAACTCTGACTTTAGGTATGGTCTAACAAAGAACATTGGAGCAGAGGAAGACTTTCATATTGCATTTTTATAAGGATAAAGGGTGCTTTTCTTTGCTGATGGGGTTTAACTCTGCACTAGTGGCAGAATAAATTCCAGAAAATAGCTCCCAGTAATGAAGTGAGAGTCCATGATACACTACCAAAATACAGTTTCCTAAACCAGAATAACAGTGCAATATATTTATGTGACTAATTTTCCTCCTAGATGGATTTTGTTCGACTGTGAATTTCAATTAGAGATAAAAGCTGAAATTATATTCAGAAGTAGCCAATTAGCTATTGGTAGATGTTTCCTTTTTTTGAGGGATAGAGAAAAACAATTTTATTTAACGACCTTGAAAAATTTGCCTCTTATTTGTCAATATGTAAGCTTTGTACAGTAATGTGAAAGGAAACAAACCTTTCTAGTTCTTAATGTGGATTCAGTTTGCATTAGATTAGTTATCCATCCTGAGTTCAGCTACTTGAATAGCAGTGATTAGTGCATGGAAAATGCACAATTAATAGTTTTGTGAAGTGAAAGTAAGGGTCTATGAAAATAAGCAAAAAAACCTTCCATATCTTTTCATTTGGGAAAAGGAAAAACATTGCAATCACTTCCATATATCATTGCTGCCTGGATGTCTTGACTATTCTGCCCACCATTTTTGTTTCTGGAAATAACTGTAGACAAGCTCTGAAAAGGACTTGGGTGCCTAGGAGCACAGTGTTGCAGAGCCTAATTCCTGACTGTCTGGCCTTGGAGCACAATGTCAAACTCTGCACATACATACGTCGTCCAAATGTTGTTGAAACCTGGCCTTGTGAGTCTCCTGAGCCATGGTTGGTGTCGCCATGGGTCCTAGACCCATCTCAGCCAGCTGAGATCCCTGCTAGTGGTGCAGAAGTTGCAGAGCTGATAAATGGAGGGAAAGATGGGGAAAAAAAGTAAGCCATCCTTTCTACCTCTTCCTCATGCTCTCCCTCACACCTGCAGCTGTGAAATCCTCACATGTATGCCAAATGGCTTGGAGACAGCTTCTGAACTGCCAAAATTTAACTCTCCTTGGCCCTGAAGGCACTAATATGGCTGCCGTGGGATCCATGTTGCCCATTTCAGTTCAGGCTAGTTCATGGTTATAACTTTGGATTCCCTTTGGATAGGCCCCACTGAGGTCTATCTGTCCCATTCTAGATAGCCCTCAGTGCATCCTCAAAATATAATCACTCTCTAGCAAAAGAGTTGGTATGAAACTCTGATCATTTGGCATAACACATCTAGTGACTTGCTTTCTAACCAGCATATTCAGACAGGTAGTGGGAGGAAATTCGTCTCTCTGAATGAGAAGTTGAACTGCAACTTTTCCTTTTTTTTTTTAAAAAAAAAATATATTTAGCTAGATTCAGGGAAAAAGTCCTCTGGCAAGCTTACACATAGTGACTAAAGTGAGTATTTAAAACAACAAAAGAGTCATCCTTATCCATAGCTGTTCTGGTAGCAAGATATCTGTTCCAAGAGTAAGACTTCAAAAAAAAGTAGTGATAGGTCCTTGATAGTCTCTGCTATTTTTAAGAATGGACAACGTGGAGTGTATTTTATGAGTTGCAGTAAGAGTACAGGCATGATGTGTCATGGGTACATTGTCAGGAAGTGTTTAAGTGTTTAGTTGTGAAGAGGAGGTCTTTGGCTCTTTGCAGATTGATTGGGCTCAGGCTTTCATGTTGACCATTTAAAGAGTGACACTCTTTACTGTGAAAAGAGAAGGAACTTGCATTTTTCCACTTTTTTTGTAACATGTGTCAGTGAGGCAGAGAAGAGTGCAACAGAGCCTCCACCATCTGAATGCTCAAGAGGGAAAAAAAAAAAAAAAGGGTGGTTGTGTACAGAGGCAACAAGCTAAGGGTAAGATATCTCAAAACAGATTAAAATACCATAGGAAAAAGTACCTCTGGGAAGAAAAAAGTTAATTTGAAGCACAGAGCAAAATATACTTCACAGACAGGAAGAACAGGAAAAGAGAGAGCTAGAGGAATATTTAGGCAGATAATTTTGTAAACTATGGTCTGCACCGATAGGGACACCAAGTAGGCACAGATAAGAGATGGATTATAACCCAAACTACTTTCTGGGACAGACTCAATGATGAATAACAGAAGTGAAGGACAGTGTTGTAACCATACTCAGGAAAGACACAACTGCTTTCTGGCATCAGGGTCCTGGTGCCAATTTGCCATGACTGCACAGGCAATGAGTGCACTAGGTAGAACCACATGCTTTTGACTTCCTTTCTCTTTCTGATTATGCCTGGGATACGGCAAACAGAGTGTGCAGGGCAAATATATTTAATGAGACTTTTAAAATCCTTCACTTCTTACTTTCTAATGTTATATAAGAGGACTGATCATAGCTAGGCAGGTAGAAAAACCCAAACAATAGAAGTTCAGATATGGTCCATTAATTGTTTTATGACACAATGAAAATAAGAACTTACTTTCCTTGAAACACACCATTCAAAACTAATGTATTTGCTCATTAGCAGTTATTCATTTTTTCCTTGATTTTGCAAAATAATACTGCAATATAACTATTGATCTAAGACTATATTGCTAAATGTACTGGCTAGCTCCTAAGATGAAAAGGAAAAAATAAAAGGGAGTGAGTGATTGACCTAACAAGAAACAAAGGTATCCAACAGGTTTCTATTAATATGGTTAATTTTTCTATGTACAGATTTTGTTGAGGCTGGCATGTATTTTCACCATGGCACTGTTTCATAATTAGAAGTGATAACCAACCTAATGACTGTCACCATAAAAGTCAGGAGCTGGAGAACAGCAGAGAACATCGTAAAAATTTCCGGGACAGACATCGCCTGCAGTTTTGTGCAGACCTACTTTTGATTTTGTTCATCAAGGTTTTGCAACAACATATACACAGCAATTTGATCACTTAAGACTTACTGGTAGTGTTTGATATGCTGGCTCTACTCCATCTGCAACAGAAATATTACCGTAACCGTGTAACTACAGCATGGCTTCTCATATTTGTGGAAATGAGTGCTAAGCCTTTTCAGTTACTTCCCATAATTGCATGCAATAACTATTGCCCTTTTTCTTCTCCACTATATGCAAAGCAATATTTTCAAACTGGGGTGCCAATATCTATATTCTGAAACTGTGGCACAAAGGCTTGGTTCACCACAGGGCTAAACACTCTCATTGGTGTGACTAGTCAGGTCTCAGCTGCTGCTTCTGCATCTAGAGTTTTCCACAAAGGAGATATCATCTTCCTAACAAGTCTTTCCCATCATGTTGAGATAGAAGTGGTCAGATTGAGCCAAGCTCACCTGTCTAATCTTCTATGCACTTATCCATGATGTGTACCTCATGTCCTAGAAATCATTTACAGACTGACACCCCTAAGCAAGAAATTTATTTTCATTTGGTGTGACATAGTAGAGCAAAAGACACATATGCTAAGCACTGTAAGGCAAAGCAAGAGAGGAAGAAAATAAGACTGGTTTTCTGTGGGGGTGACCATTCCCACTTTCTGTTTGTTCTTTCAACACTCCTACATAAAGCTGAATGCATTTGGTTTTTTCCAAAGCAGATGGAAGAAAAGCTGTGTACATTCTCACTCATGTGAAAATGGGTCAACAACTGTTGGAGGAACAGAGGGAAGACCTTCACTACTGACTTCAGCATTCACATAGATATGGACTTTTTGCTGAATCGGTAGGAGGCAAATGGACAGATGTATATAGACAATCACAAAAATTATTATTTTTTTCCCACAGAATTATATGCTATAGTTTTACATAGAAAAGCTTACAGAGATTTAAATACTACCTGTTACAATAAAACCCTGTGTGAAATTGCTTAGCATTTTGTTAATAACTTTTAAACTATTTGAGTTAAATTTAATGCAGGTGTTTTTAATAACATGAGCGAACAGAAATCTTCTCTTGTCTGACCAGTTTTAAAATTGATTTGCAGAGGATTTAAATATCTGATAACTTTAGTTTTGTTCAAAAAAATGTCACTGTAGCTTTACTCTCAAGAACTGTCACAGACATACTAAGCCAATAATTGCATAAACAGGAGTGCATTAGTAAAATACACATTTGATTTATCGGTTTCCTGTAGCATTTATGGCATCTGTGTATAGAACCACACAAGAGCATTCCTAATCTGCTAAAGGAACTTTTAATTGGCTAATCACTCATTTTTAAAATGTTTTTCTGTTAAGACTAATTCTGCTTCCAGGCCTAATCATCTGTTTCTGATGCTTTCTCTGGATAAAAAGTAAGAGGAGCAACCAGCAGTGTTTATATCATAGTAATGCAGAAATAATCCTGCTGTATTGTTAGGAGAAAAATAGATTTAATAATTTACCTGATGTCTTTCAATGTATTGGTGTTCCTAAATGCCTAATATATCAAATACATTTTGTGTTTGTTTTTGTTAGAGGCTTTAGAAAATAGAGCTATGAGAGACTTGTGCATTGGGAGTATATTAGTTTTTCTAATTCATGTAATTTTAAAACTGATTTCACTCATAATTCCTAATCCTTTGTTAGCAGTCAATCAGGTCTTACACTAAGCAGAACATTCTGGCTCATCCAGGGAGTTAAAGCTTGCCTAAAATTTGGTATTGATTTATTGAAATGCGATTTTCATTGTAGAAGGCACACAGTGGGAAGATATTATGCAGCTGTATGAATACTGGATGACAATAGCACAGGAAGACAACGTGTGAATGTTGTATAAAAAAAAAATATTGTAACTGCAAGGAGATGAAAAACAAAATCCTTTTTATGAGGAGAGGAGGCTAAACAAATTTCCCTTGGCCAATTTGTCTCTTAGTGAGCTTTCGGGGATTTGTCTGTGCATCCTGGACACATAGGTATCAAAGGCATAACAGCTAGAAGAACCAGTGCTGATAAAGCAAGAACTGGCCTGAACTTTAAATCTAAAACTCAGAAGAGACTTGAACCAAAACAATTTAGATGACTGAGAGAAAAACGTTTTTCATTATTCTTTACCCTGGATGTTCTGATTTTAGGTGGAGTCAGAAGCAAAATTATTATTGTGCAAGTGTATCAGTTGCTGTTTTTCTGAACCAAACCAGCAAGTTTCCCAGTGAAGCCCAAATGTCAATCTTTTAACACAGTTTGCTACACAGAGTTGTTTGAAAAAAGTACCCTGTAGAAAGGTGACCTCTGTCTGGCCCTTAGATAGATAGGAAGGCTGGACAAGGACAGTAATGTTTTCTGGAGAAGAACAGAAAAATCAGTTTTCTTACCCAGTGGCAAGTGTTGTGCCTTAAAGAAGTTGCAGTAAAAATATGGTCTTATTCAACCCTTTCTCAATTAAGTCTCCATAAGGAGAACTAAACAATTTCTGGACTAACAATCTTTCTCACTCTGTCGATCAATACCTATTCTTCAGTCTGTGAACTGTGTTCTGCTTTATTTTTCCTCCCTTGAGAACTTTATTCCAATATTAAAATACTGTATTTATTTTATTTTTTTTTCCCCTGTAGCTAGGAAGTAAAGGAAGGGGTGACGAAGAGCAGAGATATAAGAACGTTGCCTTTGATATGGAACTAATAATGCACATACGTAGTCTAGCTATTGTTGTTCTCACACAAAAGGGTTTGGGGTTTTTTGGGGTTTTTTTTGTTTTTTTAATTTGCAAAATAACCCAGTAATCATTCATTAGCTATGAAGAAAGTACTGAAGATGAGGCAACACTGATGCAAGAGGAGTCATGAAGAATAATGAACAGCTCATATAAGCCATTAAGATTACGCTGACTTTGAGTGAAGCCACTATTTTTTAGCATGCCAGTTTCATAGTGTGGCCATTGAGTGTGAGCACTGCTGAAGGCACTAGACATGGAAAGCTCAGGTCCTTTGTTAAGCAGCTGAGCAAGTGATGCTGAAATCACTGTTAGACCAATTCAACACTGTGAGTAAAGCATCAGCTCAGTTTCCATAGTAGCTACTTCAGCCCTTGTGACTTTGGGCAAACTACTTAAAGATAAGACTCCTTTATTCAAGCATGTGACAGATACTGGATTTAACCCCAGAAACAAGGCAGTGTAGCTCACCCTGAGCTCTGTATTGATGTGAGTAACCTTTCCTTCAGTATCTCCTCTAGCTCAGGTACCTCTATTGTGTGCCATAGGATGTTATTTTAATGTGGGTCATATAAATGTTGAATAGAAAGGGACAACTGGATTCTTTATCTCACTTGAAAACTTCTTGCGTTTCAGCTTTATAAAGACATATAATCACAATGGGGAAAAAATATGTATCTTGACCAGGTACTAATATTGTAGTCAATAAAAAGAAATTGGAGGAATTGTCTGAATCATTACTTACACTTTTAAGCACAGCCTTTCTCTTTCTTGTTCTCTCAGACACAGGCTATTTTTTAAATGAAATGTCAGATACAAAGCCCCAGTGCTCTTGCTGCTGAATTCAAGACAGTGTAACACTATTCAGCACTCCCAGAATATTTGTTCTCAAAAGGATACCTCCATTTGTCATTTTAGAAACCACAATATGAGTGCTCCTTCTCCTTATCTATAAAATCATTATTTGAAACAATGGATGTGTAAATAATGGCCTAGGGAAACTGCTGACACAGAGCTGACACTGTGAAGCAATTAAAACTTATCATCAAGGTATTCCGAGAGGCAGGAGTTCCCTGTTAGACTTTGCACTGATTCTTCAGCACAGCTTGTGTTACCACATTAGCCTCCATACTGGAACATAGAGGACAAAGAAATAAGGGTGTCAGGAAACAAATACACAAACTTAGAATGAATTCACAACTGCATAAATTGTAGAGTTTAGGGATTCTGTCATTTTATTAATAATTATTTTGGGGGTGGGTAGTAGCAAGAGCACTTCAGTACTGATCATTTGATTGGAGTTAAAGAGAGGCACAAACCCACCTGGCTGCAGCTTGTAATAGTTTCTGCTTTATGTTGACTCTGAGGGCCTCCTTCCTCACTCAGAGCTCAATCAGTGCACTAATCCATCAAACCAACCAGAAAAAATTTTGAGAGAGTTTGCCATTCTGGAAGAGGCTACACTAGAAAGAAAAAAAAAAAAAAAAAAAAAAAAAAAAAGGCAGAGCTAGTGCAGAGGTCAGGATAGGTTTGAGCTGCAAAGGGGAGGGCAGGAATCTGGCAACCAGTAGTTTAGACTGGTGTAGGCTGCTGTGGAGTCAGCCTGGCTGGATGGGGGAAGGGGAGGTGGAGTGAGAACTGCCTGAAACATTCAGGTAGGAATTTCATCCTTATTATTTACTATTTAGTATCTAGCTGAAGGCAACTGCTCCAAAAAATCCTTTATATATATTTTTTTTTTTTAATTTGTTTATTTTTTTGTAAGGATACTGTGCATTGAAGTAACATGCATACTGTGCATTACAGTCTTTTCTCCCAGGAGAAGAGAAGGCTTAGGGGGGAACTCTTCTCAGTATTGCTATACTTAAAGGGCTACTACAAAGGGCTGTTCTGTCTCCACAAAGAGCAACATGGAGAATACAAGTGGCAACAGGTTCAAGTTGCACTGGGAGCTTCACCTCAATATAAGAATTTTTTTTTTTACAGTAAGAACAATTATTCACTAGAACAATAGCCCCAGGGCCATAGTAAAGTCCACATCACCAGAGGTTTTCAAGATGCAATTAGACAGAGTGCCAGATAACCTCATCTAGGCTCCCTTGCCCCTGGAAGGTTGGACCAGATGATTTTTGGAGTCCCCTTCCAAACTCGGCTGTTCTATCATTCTGTGATTCTCTGATTATTTTGGTTTCTTAATAGTCTTAGGTAGAGAAAAACAAAGTGAAGAAATGAAAGAATACTTATACATGTTTCAGCAGGTATAATGAGAATTCTTATAGGCAGAGTTCAAACGATATATTTTTGAACTGGACTATTTGCCTATGGTAGAAGAACAGTTGGAGTTACTCAGTTTTAATGCACCTTTAATGTGCTCCTAACGCTTCCCGTGTTTATCTTTTTTGGATGCAGGTTTGCAGCTTCTGAGATTTTTTTTTTCTCAAAGCCCCAGCTTGCAAATACTCTGGATTGCAGAAGAACCTCATCTTTCATTTGAAAACTGTGACAGAGAAAGCTGCAGCCTTGTGGTTTCTGCCAAGCACACTTAAGTTTACCAGGAGAAAGACTGTAAATAATGCCCTGGATCACCCCTGCCTTGCTGGAGGGCTGACTTCATTGACTGCCTCCTGCATCATGGACTTGCAGTTATATTACACAAAAGTTTTTTCCATTGCTGTAGCATCTTCTGCTCTTCTTTTAGATCAAAAGCCTTAGGATATTCCTAGTGTTTTTCTTTCCAGCACAAAGGAGATTTATCTAAAGCCCTTTCATGAATTCTAGATTTTACAAAAGTGTAAACTGTTCCCCAAGTCTTTCATAAGACTTGGGCTTCTTTTTGCTCTGTATATTATATTAACAATATTATCACATTTTCTTCAGGGTTACAGTTGTCTTAGCTGTTTATCTATAATTCTTTTGATATTAGCCAGCAATGCTACAGTACTCCCCAACAGGCTGTTTCATGGAGGCTTCAAAAGTTTGGCAACTGCTGTTAAAATTATTCTGATGTACAAGACCTATCCTTTCATCCTAATCATTTTCCCCCACAGGCCCTTAAAAAAAAAAATTTAAAAAATCAAATTTCAAATGCAGCACTCAGGATACCCACCGAGACTAAATGTGCTGTTTCCATAGTAAAAAGCTGTTAAAGTTTATTTATTTTTCTTTAAACTTCTAGTAATATAACTATGAAGCTACAAAGATAATTCTACTACCTCCTCCTTCCAAACATTTCAATAGCTTTGAGGTAAATGCCACAATAAGTTTTAAAATGAAATTACCTTTCATTTTCAGAAAAGATTGACTTTTAGCTATATCAGCCATCTGACATTACTTTTTTTTAAATGAAAATTGAGTATGATAAGGAAAGACAACAATGCCCGAAGAATGATACTGAAGACAAAAAATAATTGTGTCATTGGAGGAAATGATATATAATGTCTGGTTTGTAAGGTGAGATGTGCATTTTTGAAGCTGAAATACCTGAGACCTACTGAAAAGTATTGCATAAATGGTAGAAATAATGGATGGTGACCATGCATTGAAGTTGTGCAACATTGTCCGTTATAACAGCTTCTTATTTTGATTTCTGAGTTACTCCAGCTTTTCCAGTGATGGCCACAAGCCTTTCGGGTGGTTTTACTTTGTCACATGAAATTCCTTTCCATCCCAGCTGTGTAGCTATCCCCTCTGTTGTGTGTATTACTGAGAAAAGAACATTATGCAAATGACAAGCACAGATTTGCTGACTGGTCAGGCTCCATGTCAGGCATCCACAACCTTTTAGCTTTCATGGCTGATAAATTTTGCTGCATTCACAGGGCAGACAGAATGGGCATCTGAGGTCTGTAAGCTGACCCATCTCTTCTTCATGGTGAAGAATCACACATGGGGGTGAGGCTGGAGAAAGGAGGTAGGAGAAAGTAGAGCCTGAGGGTTCTCCAATACCACAGCCCTGCATGTGGCACTTCACTAGCGCTGCTGACTCTTGTGTCAGGACAAGAAGGTCTGGGCCATACCCTCTCTAAGCCTGCAGACCCAAGAGGCCCATGTTGCCCTTCCTCTGAATCCTATGCACAGCGTGAACATATTCTCCTTTCTAAAATAACAGTCCTTCTGCTGCTAATTAAAGTAGTATGGCACACGTCACTACAGCTGTACATAGTAGCTGTGCATTTTGTATTCCTGTGAAAGTAAAAACTGGAAAATGACATAACTCTTCTCCCCTGCAGAAAATTAAAATAATCCCACAGCAGTAACTGTGAAGAATAGCATTAAAAGAAAGTTGTGATAAGTCAAGCTCACATTCAAGCTGCTGCTTGCTTTCACTTACCATGCGTAGCCTTAGCTCAAGGGAAACAGAGGATAATGTCACTTAACATGGCCTGTTACAAAAGACAATTGCACAATGTCACATTACCATGTATTTGCCATAGTGGAAGAACAAAAGACTCTCTGGCTTAGATGACAAAATAACCTTTAATTGGTGGAAGTTTGAAGCTGCACTTAAATCATTATTTTTTGTTAACATGCACTTGAAAGAGAATTCCAAGATTTTGCTTCCTATGTTCCCCTGCACACACTATGATATATTGTTTAATTGTGTAATTACATATTACTTTTCAGGCTTGGGCTCTCCCCTGTTTCAGTGTGCAGGACAGATCCATAGTGAAGAATGAAGACTTTAGAGTAAAGGTTCCTGCTTCACAGCTAGGGAGCAATGCTGGCTTAGGAAGGTGTAAAAATACACACTGGTTGCTCTTCCCAGCAGCTCCAGGGTAATTTACAGTCTTGTAAGAGTGCAAGGACTGTCATTTGTGGGTGGCCCATGTCACACACTGTCTAAGGACTAAGCCTTAGTGGTGATATGGTGACAAAATGAAACAAGTTGCTTTTACTTGTCAGTGTGCTAGAACGAGATAGAGAAATATTGCATGCAAACACCATAGTATCAAAACAAATTCTTCCATTCCCACTGCAATAAAACTAGTATTAAGTATTCATTTCTCAGACTCCATTTCTCAGTTTGTTACTACATTAGAGGTTTTTTATTTGTCTTATTTCCAGCACAAAGCCATCATTAACTCCCAGTACTTGTGTGTCAGTAATACTCTAGGGAGAAAATATTTGTAAACTTAGTGGGCATATTTCAGAACATAAATGTTCCAATAGGAGGAAAGATAATGACTACTCTGATGCAATACATAAAGTGTATATGTACATATTACAGGCTGACTTTCATTATGAGCTGTTTTTTTGCTTCACTTAACAGTTTTGAGAAACAGTTTTTCTTGAGAGGCCAATTTTCATGTAGAACTGAAAAAATATTTCTGCTGTGGACTAAATTAACGAACTGTTATAAATAGAAATGCTTTTGAAAATGTACGATATACACTCTATTTAATTAACAGTGGTTGCTATGGATAGTTATTTTTTTCTGGAGGTTGGTTTTTTGGTTGTTTTTTTTTTCCCCACGAACAGCATTAATTGAAAATAGAATACTTCAGATGCTAGAACTCTTAAGTCTTTTCTAAAGTCCCATATTTTTATCTATTTTCCATCTGTTATTCTCAGCAACATGAGAGACAGATCATCAAGATTTAGTCCTGAACACATCTGAAAAATAAATACTCTGGATTTTTCAAAGGAGACTTTAGATTACAGGCACCCATATCTAATTCTGTTTTAATATCATCTAGCTCTTTGAAAGTTCTAGCTTTAGATTACAAACCTTTTAGTCAACACCAATTACATAAGTCTTATTGTTGCTCTGATTTCAGTAAAAGATTTCACATTTAATAGTTTTCTAGAGTAGGAGAAAGTAATCATGGAGGATTTCATTTTTTTTTTTTCTTATGCCAAAGATGTATTGGTAATGCTTACACTTAAAATAAAACATCACTAAAGTCACTAGTTATTCACAGAAATTTTCTTAGCCAAAGTTCTTTAAGCTGCTTTAACTCTTTACAGCTGGAGTTCTTGCATGACCCATGGTAGAAATGTGTGTGTGTATGCACATAGATTCAGAAACAGCCTTGAGCAATGTTCTTTCTGAAAGTATGAGCAATGCTTAAAAACATATTTTGCTCCCATTTGGATAGATTGTTACTTTGATTTTGTGCTTGTCTGAGTATTTGAAAGGCACTCAAAGAGGCTACAGTATAAAATATTTAGTAGCTTAACTTTCAGATAGCTTCTTTATGTATCACCAGCAAACTTTTTTGAATGATAAATGACAATGTCCTAATTCAATAAGGAAGCAAATAAAATATTTTTTACAATTATCTCAATGAATGGATTGTGGACATTCCAAGAATTGGAGTAGCACAACCACTACACATCAGTCTACTGTATCAGGAGATTATCTCAGAGTGCTTGTTTTATTTTCTTCAGTTTTTCAGACATTAAAGGATCAAGACACTGGTAAATGCACAGCAGTATCTTAGCACAAATCAATTTCCTTTAGTAAATGTCTGATCTTGACATTAAGGTGGTATGTTGTTTTGTTACAGGAGTTCAAAAATACCCTACTTATCAAAAAAATTATTTGCTATGTTTTGAATCAGAAAAAAAAAAAGAATGCAAATAACAATATAAGTGGCAAACAGTGGGAAACAGAAATCAGTAGGATCTAAAAAGGAAGGGAAATGGGAATTTCTAGACAGCCAACAAACTCCTGCTACTGGATTTTCTTCTGAAGTAAAGAAAGAAAATGAAATATTATAAATACAAAGAGAAAAGATAAGAATTGATTTTCATCTTATACCTGACTTAAAGGTTTAAGGTAAGCACTTAAATAGAATTTAACTATGAGCAGGTGAACTATTCTATTAATGCATTATTAAATGAGACAAGCCAGGTGATTAGAATTAACACATACTTAAAATAATGTGTTGAATTAAGCTTTAAGTCTTAAATACACAGTAATTTAATTTAATAGTCACATTCAAAACTAGAAAGCTTTGTTTCAAGACAACCTGGAGAAAAACTAGAAGACACATTTCCTAATGGAAACCAGGCAAAATTATATGGATGCCGGAAGCATAGTTCTACTTTCTAATTAAGGCCCCTAATTACTCAAACTGTTCTGCACAGTCATTTTTCTTTCCTTCCTATAGTGCTGGAAAGTCACAGGGGAATCGGCTCACATCTATCAGCTTGCTGCATTCACGTCTAAAATATGGCATGGCCTACAAAGAAATACAATTTTTCTGGTTTCTAATTAGCATCACAACTGGAGACATTAGATTTTTGCTCTTTTCCAACTCCACTTCTGGCTTCAGTCCATATTGCTAGAGATAACAGTTGCTGCCAGAAAGCAATGTCAGGAGGTGTAAAAACAAGTATTTGGTAGCTACTGCAGGAATAGAATAACTGTTTTTTCCAGGAAGGTTAAGATTGCGGTCATGCTACTGCACTAAATAAAAAAGAGGCCCTTTTGATAAAGGGATTATCAGAAATTAAATAAGTAATTGCTCACTCATCAAGGTGAAGAAGTGACAGAATGGACCAACAGAAGTGGTGGGGCCAGAGGAGAAGCCAGCTGTAGCAGGCCCAGCTAATTACAAGGGCAGCAGCAAGGGCCAAATACTCAGTCCTCTTCTGTATGTTTTACTCAGCACTTGCAGGTAAGTTTCTGGTTTTGGTTGTTCTTGAAAGTTGCAATTTAGAAGCCTCTTTAGTAGGTGACTGCTTGCAGAACAGTGTTAGAATATAATGTTTTTTCTTGTTTTGTGTGATTTGCATTTGAATCCTCCCAGGAAGAGGGTTAGGAGGTGGGTGGTGAACCTGTGTTTTTATCTTGCCCTCTGATTTGCTGTGGCGGTCTGTTCTGCTATGTCTTTGGTGCTAAGAATGATTTTGATTCCCTTGAGAAATTAAGTAGTGAAGGGCCTTATTTTTTGGTTTTAAGATGAATTTAAATGTAAGCTGACCCTTGAGCTGCTTATCAGTAAGCATGTGGTACTCAAACCTTGGTGCATTCAGAGGCATAACTGTGGCTAATGAAGGAGATGCAAAGCACTTGCTGTGTTATAAATGCCTCCAGAAATAGCAAGTAGTTGTGTAAGGGCTTTTCAGATTACTTTGGGCTTGAAGTCCTAGGCTAGGTACTGATGGCTTTCTGTAATTTCTAGAATATTCTCATGTTGTTTTTGTCGTATCAGGCTTTGTAGGTGGGATGAGCGTGATGCAACTTGCACAGTGTGCTCGGCTAGCTGTGAGTCACCACTGCAACCTTGGAATGAGTTTGGATGTGATGTAGGTGCTTAGCTGGTAGCTTGAGTTTGTTGTGACTTTGTGACCTCTGTGTGTCTCGGGGATGCCTGTGATTGTGCAACCTGAGTTAACTGACAATCCTTAGCAAGAAAGCATCTCCAGAGACCGATCAGGGCTGTGCTTGTGTACCTACCTGGTGAGACTGTTGACAGAGCTGCCTGATGGCAAGTTTCGAGCACTACAAAGTGATTGTATGCACCTGACTTCTGCGTTGTCTGGCTTTTATGGGGTGGTAACTATGGAAGTAAAGGTGGTAATAAGGGAGAAAGCAGTGGGATGGGAAGTGCCACAGCAGAGACCTAGTGCTTTAAAGAAGAGATTCCAGGTGTAGGAGTTTTACTTGTATGTAGAAAGGAACTGTTGTGTGCCCTGGGAAAGTTTCAGAAAATCAAATTATTCGAAGCATGCTGTGGCCTTATTTTTTGTCATCACTTATGAACTAGGCATAAGCCCTTTAATAACTATCTGGAGTTTGTGGTACTGAGCAACAATATCTTTGCTTTATATGCCCCAGTCAAGAGTACTGTAGTTGCACATGCTTTGAAGTGGAAATAGAACTGATGTGTGTATATAGCATACAAATGCTGACAGCATAAAGCAATGGTTGGGTGCATGGACAGTGTTGTTTCTCTGCCTGGAAAGCAGCTTGTTCGGTGATTTTCCACTTATGGGAGAATCTCTGTGAGAGAAAGCCTTATTCCTGGAACAAGTGACAGTGGAGTTGTATGCAAACAGTATCTGGCATTCTTTTTTGGTGAAGGTAATAGTTAATTCAAGTCCTACTCTAACCTGATTCATATCTGGTTTAATGCAATTTCTGCATTGTATTAAGAGACAGTGGATTATTTCCAGTATATCCCTGACAGAAATCCGAGTTGTATTTCCATAGCTGGCCATTGCTGGGCTAGTGTAGATATGAAAAGCTTGAGAAAATGCCTGTTTTACTTCTGACTCTTCTTCCTCACTTAGAAATAGTGCATAACCTTGTTATGACTTCCACCTTAATTCAGACTCCTGCAAAAAACCAACTGTCTTCTCAGAAAATTGTGAAGATGGGTTTTCTTGTTGTTACTGTTTGTTTTTTTTCTGAGATAAAATGAATGCTGATCAAAACTGACACGTGAAGTTACAGCATAGGAAAAAGTTCAAACTTATAGATCATGTATAATAGTTTACATGTTTTTATCTTACTGACTGCTAGTGATTATTTTAAATTCATGTCATTGACTAGAAGCTTCTGTAAAATAACAGTTTACATTTCTTTGTTCTCTTCTTAAAGACAATTTATACATTCAAGTGAAGACTATTTTGGGTATCACCTCTAATTAAAATGGCAAATCTAAAAAAAGATTCAGCTCCAGTTATTTTGTTTCAAATACTGCACAGTATCTCATGTACATTCAATGGAGGGGGGAAAAAAAAAAAAAAAAAAAGAATGTAGGCTGTTTCCATTCTACCTATTGCTCCTGAACTGGCACCTCACAGGTATTACCATTGGCATGCTACAATAATAGATGCAACAGATTTTACTGGAGTAATGGCTTTTGGTGTTTTTGAAGTCATGGAGGTGAATTATTCTCAGGTAGGTTTTGTCAGTGTTTCTCTTTGGCAGGTCAGTAAAGTAGGAGCAGCAACAATGGCGCATCTAACTTTCATGACGTAAATTAAATGGTGAGGTACATGGTTACTGCCTCACTCCTAGGATGCCAGAAATGTCAATTTGCCTTTGTGCTGGACAGAAAAGATAGGTGATCTGCTCTAGGAAAAAAAAAAAAAAAAAAAAAAGACCTGGTCAAATTCTCCGTAATATTTAATAAGCCGAGGCAATCTCATGCTTACCTCAGATTAAATTCTTTTCAGAGTTGACAATTTTTAACACACCATTGTACACATTTCTGATTTCATACTCCTAGAATACTTTGAATCAGTTTTACCAAAGCATTGTCATATTATCTTTCCCTTCAGTGCTAGAAAAGCAGTCCAAAGTTGACAGTAGCAGAGCAGATGGGGGAATCACAGAGGCAGACAGCTCATATTAATGAGGATCAGGATCAGGTTCACCTTGGATGAGAAGACTATGAGAGAAGAACTACAAACTGTCATACATTAGCATTATCAGCAAGTGTTTGGTTATCGAAATTCAAGAGCAGGGTTTATACAATAGTACTTTACTGCTCTGGTAGCAGTCATTACGTGTCAATAATGGTCAGTTCAATAAAAGAGGATATGATGAGTCTATAGACAACCAGAACTACATCTTATAGACAGTGGCATGCAATCAGACTAAAAGATACTATTATCTTTTGCAGTGTTCTTTCCAGGTTGTGAATTGTCATTTTTCTGTCTAAGATTATTTTTGACACCTAAATTAAGTTTTTAAAACTTTCTGCCCTTTAATTCCTAGTGCTTAATGCAGCAACAGGAGAAAAATAGCTTACTAGATTTCAGTATTGAAGCAAAACTAGAAGTATTCCCTTTTCAAGACAGTCTTTGAACTTTGGTAACTAATACATAAGGAAACACAGAAGGTAAATAGAAATGTCCAAAGGTCCTTTCTGGTGTTTTTTTTTTTAAGCACTGATTTTATGTCCAGACTAGCAAACGATGTCTCCTGCCCCCTTCAAAAACAACAGAATAGCAATCCCTGAGTTTGCATGTGACACACTCAGTGGCAAGAGTAATGTGCAATTGGCTAGTAAATCAATTTGATTTTTTTTTTTTTTAAAAGGGGAGATATTCATTTGCCACAGTAAGTGATTGAACATGATGTAAGTGTGTGTTGATACCTGCATTTACCTTCAGCCACGTACTAGTTAATACTTTGTGTAGTCAATTGTAGCAAGGAAAATTATGAATGCTTGAAATAATACCTACTTTAACTCAGTTTTGAAGGCCCTAACTAATGGGATAAATTATTGGATAATAAGCCTGAAGTCACTGTAGGACTGGGATATCACATAAGTGTGGAATAGCACATAAACCTTGGTTTGAGCTCTGGGGCTACATCATCCCAGCTGTCCCCAGCTTGCTTGGAGGTGCCACCTGCCTGCATTGCCTGGACTTGAGACACAATCAAGAATCTACTCCCTGGGAATATAATTGGACTGAAGTGCAGTTAACATGCTGTGCAGATTAATCTTTCATGATGGTTGCTGAAGCGTAGGACAAAGCGCTTGCTTCATTGATTTGACACAGGACATACTATTCTCATCACTGTATGACATGTTCTGTAAAATAAAGGATGGATGATTGGTCCTGGCAGGAGAGATGTTCACAAAGTGCCTATCTTCCAGCCCCCCACATCATCCCTGCTTTTGAACTGAGTCTTCTCAGTGGCAACCACATCAGAGCAGCTCCTGCTAATGCAAGATTAAAGACAGAAGGCCCCCTTTCTGCTGTATGAGTGAGTCTTGTATTCTGTACAAGTGGGTTCTGTATTCTATCTGTACACAATCATTCGGTATAGACAGAATGATGTCTCAAGTTCAAGTAGAATTTGGGAAAACATATTTTCCATGCTGCTGAATGCTTTTATCAATTTCTTTAAATCTGCTGCTTCCCAAAAGTCCATTGCAACTATACTTGAACAGTTGTTTCTTTGCACCCTATGTAGTAATTTTCAACAGTGTAAAACTGCTGCATTTGACAGAGTTGGGGGAGGGGGAGAAATATATTCTTCTCAGGGAAATTTTAGCAAAAAAGGCATTTTCTCTTAGTTAACTGACAAAAGTCATCAGGAATTTGTGCCTTTTGAAAATTTACATCTGTGTTATTCTTGAATTTGTTTGTCATAAGTGTATTTTTGGAAGTTCTTACTGAAAATGTTTAGATTGTATTTCCCAGTTCTGTGTAGGTGAAACAACATCTAAACAAATCTAACAAATTGCAAAGTAGTCGCAGAGGCTAAGTTTAGCTTAATGATCTAATCTTGTGTGTATTCAGTAGGGAAGGAGTCAGGAAGGGAAAGTCTGTGTTGAGGGTGATAGAGAAAAAGTTATATTTGTGTTGGGTTTTCTTTTGTTGTGTTGGAGTTGTACCTAGACTCAAAAAAACCCCCAAAAAAACAAATCACCTCCAAAAACCTCAAAACCAACCAACCAAAAACCACAACAAACTGAACCTCAAGAAACCTTCTCTGTGGACTATGGAGGAGTCATAAAATCTTTGAGAGTCTGTCATATTGCTTTATTCCAAGACCAAATGGGTATGAAAATAATCATGATCCTGATTGTAAATTAGCTTTCATAGGCATGACTGAACTTGAATATATGTCAGTGTGAAGAGTGTTTCTAGGGAAGCTTGGTCTCTGCAACATTACTTACTTGTTACCCTTGAGTCTTTGCTAAAAAGAAAAAAAATAAAAAAAAAATTGAATACTTTTCTGTTGAAAGATGTTTAAAATGGGTTTTTTAAGTGTCATGTTGAGATTTCTTATTGCACATGACTGATTTGAGATTTAATAATATTTCCAATGGCATGGCTAACAGGGAAATAAAAAACGGCTTTGCACATAAACTGAAAAAAATGTTATTTGCTTCAAAGTGCTAAGTGTCTCTGTAATTGTATCAAAATGAAATACTGCTGCAGCTATAGTGAGATTGTGTAATGAAGCACAACTGATTATGCTATAGTTTTCCTATTATTAACATTATTATTCTAACACAAATACTTGTGTATCTTGTGGGGTATGTAGTAATGAAACTAATTTCTTTTTTCTTTTGAGTGCTATGTCTTTTAATTCAACATTTGGTATTAGATGATATTTTTAGACACTAGAGAGAAAAAACCTGCTTTAGAGGAATAGATTTTAAAGTGAGAAAGGGACCATAGACTATTAACCGTCAGTTCCTGCATTCATGCACAGCAGCTCAAAGAGAGTGATTATTTTCAATAGCTAGTCCTTACAGATCCCATCTAATAGAGAACTGAATAACTTCCTACCAGTTTTCGTGCTAATTGCCTATGTGGCCACTTCTAGTTTTTGTGCTTCAGTGTGTGTGTGTGTGTGTGTCCATTTACCTAGATGGAGTTATATAGATAATTCTCAGCTGTGAGGTTGGTCTCTCATCTTTCTTGCTTTCTTACCAATTAGGTGTACTAATGTCTGCATCTAGAAGGGAAGGAAGGCTTCTACAGTGTACATTGTTGGTATTTGCAAACCCAAGACATGATAGAAAGCTACCCATCTAAACAGTCAACTCCTACCCTAATATTAAGATCAGAAAAATGTGTCCATTTTGAGCATTTTTTACACATTGGCTGAAAGACTTGAATAACCAGTAAATGCCATGTATGCCTTAGTGCCAAACTTTCAGATAGATGTCTGGATCCTGGAGCAGAACTGTGAAAACTCTGCGAGGCCACTGCTGCGTCTGGTGAGGAGACAGTGATGGTGGTGGTGGGAAAGGGTTCAGTGCTTTGGGGCAGATGGATGAGTCAGATGCTGACAATGAGTCAGAGTCCCTGCATGGTGTGAAGTGCAAGGAACAAGCCATCTGGGAAACAGCATGGGTGAGCCTGAGACACCTTGGGGTCAGGGTTTAATGCAATCTCTCAAAACAGACCAGTGACTAAAACTGAATGAGATCTGCTTTTTTCTTGTCAACTTTTAAAATTGATGTTACTTGAAGGTATGGGTGTTTTAATTAAACTTTTTTTTTTTTTTTTTTTTCCTATTCTTACATGGGAAAGAAGGAAAATAAACAACTGTTGTGATAATAGAAATATTTACTTTTCTTCCTACTCCCTACTGTGTTTCTCTTCTTGCACTTCTACTTTCGCATTCTGGCCTCATCACCTGAAATCTCATCAACAGGATGACAATAAATTTTACTGCTGAACTATTGGATTGTAGCACTGAAAAAATCCATTTTCCACATCTTTCCTTGCTGGTGGGAAGAAGGGCTGGGGCAATGTGGGCAAAATTTAAAAGCAGAATCAATTATGGACAAAGACTTCTTAATAGAAAGGGCAGCTGTCCGAAGAACCTTCATAGAAGAATGCATAAGGTGAGTTTTTCCCTCCAATCAACTTTGTAAGTCTAGAAACGCATTTCACGGCCAATATTGAGGATCATGTATCACGGCTTTGGATTTGCAGGCTTTAATAATGATGGCCATAAGCAAATACGGAAAGAGGATCATGGAGTGGAATAGCTCAATATGGGCACTAGAATGAAACTGGACTCTATGTTTCTCTCTGGTATTATTTGGTATTGTCACAAAATGAGAAATGAGGAAATATGCAGGTGATACTAACAGCAGAAGGGCAGTCAGAATTTCTTGAGTATATAGTCTTTGCTGATAATATTAATTATAAAATATTCCTATAAAGACAAACATGCTAAAAAGACAAAAGAAAAAATAGGAAATAAAATCAACTGGAGGTGGGAGGGGAAAGCAAATGGGAGAAAAGTAAAGAACATGATGCTTCAGTTTTGTTTTTTTTTTTTTTCCTCTCATTGTGCTTTGCAGACCTCAGGAAATAATGATGCATTGATTAGGGAAGGTGTCCACATTATTTACTAAATGCAACAGTTTTAGAAATAAAAGTATTTAGTACAAGAACAAAATAGAGATTAAAATTTGGCAATGTAAAGTCAGTGCTAATGTAGAGTTGCAAGATGAAGATTTATCAGTATAACAGACAAGAAATAGATAAGAATAGATAGGGAGGATCACTTACCAGTGGGGAAAATTTGAGGAACAAACAAAAAACAATTACTCTCTACAGGGGTTGAAAGCAAGTACTGAAGGTACTTGAGGACATAGATCCCCTAGTGTATATTGAATTTCAGTAAATGAATTACCAACACTTTAATATCAACTATAATAGTCAACTGGGAATCAGTGGATCTAAAAAAAATAGGGCATTTGAGAGAATTTCTGTGAAAAATTGATATAAATTATATTTATTAATAATTATTAAAAAAAATAACTTGAGTAAGCTAAAAAAATTTGATAAATTGGAGCAAAAATTACAGCAAGTGGCAAGCATGCTTTTCTGCTATGTAGGCTTTAAAACAGTAAAGATTACTGGCTAAATGGGAAATCTTTGCTTTTGTTATGATGTCATTAAAGTAGTTAGAAATGTCAAAGGATAAATTTGGTCATTAGCTGTAGATAAGTTACCAATAAACTTTATATTTTGTGAATTTTTTAAGGATGTATTGTAAGTTATATAATACAGGACTGCTATATCATAGTTGTGATGAAAATAAAGTCCTTACTGACGGCTTTCATATCCAGCAAGTTTGATTTATGAAGCAGAACTACATGAAATGTCTGCAGTAGTGTAGTGTAGCTTCTTAGAGAAATTAAGTGCTCTGAATGACTGGCTGGTTGGCTTCATTCTTGAAATGGCATAACAATGTTCTTACTTTGCTGTCAGTGGAAGGAAAGAATCAAAATCATGGGAGGAGTCCATGGAAAAGGGTAAGAAGCAGTTGCTTAATGCAGTGGCTGCTAAAAGCTGTCCTCTATCTTCCCTTCCTTCTGAGCCATTTCACTGCATGTAATGCTCAATCATCAAACAGATGACGTTCTTCAAAGCTAAGGCAGAATAAAAGAAAAATCGATTGTGTTTTCAAATATGTTTACAATCACAGAAAGTCCAAGGGTACTTGGGCTTTGCTTTTATCATGGCTGATCTTAAGGATTCCACAAAAGTAAACTTTAACACAAAATTGAGGCTCTCAATTGGTAACTCACCCAGCTAACAAACATCTACCTTTATTTTTTTCTAGCTGGGCTTACATCTTTCTGATGATTAGTGGCCTATTTCAGTAGGTTGGAAGCATGATGCGGTCCTCTTGGTGTTTTTGTTTGGTTGGGTTTTTTTTAACCTTTAATAAAGACTGTGTCCATGGACCTATGCATGAAATGAACAGAGACCAAAACCATATTTCTTCTCTAGAATAAAATGTAGAAATTGGAACATTGTATTTCAATGAAAGAAAATGCGTGAGTAAGATGCACTCACATCTCACCTCCACCAGAGCCATGGAATTACTGGGCAGGGGGGGGAGATCCATAACAGAGAGTAATTTTATTTATTTAGTCATTCTTTTATTTATAGAAGAGTTTATAGAATACTCTCTAACAGCTCTTTGGAGAATTTGCTCTAAAGGCTTCCAGTGTTGGATAGGTAGTTAAAATCTGTTGTTTTCATCCTTTTTCAGCTTAAGTGGAAGGCACGTATAGGTGTGGTAAGGAATCTGTGATTATTATAGTGGTGAACAGATGAGCAGATGTAATTTATGTAAGAAAAACAAAATCTTTTGCAGGCTTGTAGATTGTAATACCTCCACTAATGCAGTTATGCCTTCTGGGGATCTAACTCCAGAGGAGCCAGTACAGAAGTTGTTTTAGTGAACAAAGCAATAAGGGTGTGATAAATGAAAAGCAAATATAATAATCTCTTAGAATAACTGCAGAAGAGTACTGAATTTGGGGTTTTGGGTGCTAAAAACCTAACAATAATGAAGACATTTTCCACTGATAGCTTGTGTCAGTGTACAGTAAATCATACAGTTTCTTTGTTTTTGTCATTAAGAAGTCAAGTACAACTATAATCACTTTAATCATAAACAGCAAGTGGTGGCATAAACCAATTTATTATTGAATCTTCATCTGATTAACTTCAATCGCCCTTGTCCAATGTATTGTGCTATACATAGATTCTGTGTTCTAGGATCATCACCAGCAGCTGATTCTCCACTATTAATAGCAGTAAGTGGCAAATAGATGATATGTGCTAAAATGAGTCAATATGCTTCCGGCTTTTTCTTGAATGTGCATATTTTGACAGTCCTTTCAATTTCTGTAGTGCATCTACCGAAAGTAAGATATAACATAAGGCATTGTCTTCTTCTGCAGGGTATCAGTTATATGTACACAGTTCTATATTTCTGTTATCTTCGCTTATGCAGTGGGAAAGATAATGTCTTGAGTTGTTGGAAAAGTAGTTTACCTTCTAGACACCCTGCCTTCCAGAAATGTATTCATTATTTTCTTTGTTTACTTTCAGTTCCACCTGTGTGATCTTTTGGTGTGGATAAACTCACCTTAAATATGTTTAAAATTACTACACTTCACGAAATCCAGAAACTTGATTTTTTTAGATATGCTAATTCAAATTGTACAAAACACCCCTAGATTCTTCTATATTGATCTCTACATAATCCGTTTTTTAAAAATATTTTTGTCATTGGTAATGATATTGCCCTATCTCATCTCAGAGTATTTGCATCTTGAATATTTAGATTTATCTTTGTCCCCATGTCCTGCATCACACATTAAAGCATTGTTAGGAACTTGTATGCTGCAGAGCTGGATTGAGCCTCTCTTCTCTTAAACGTGCAGAGTGTACGTACATTAACATTGTGGTTAGGAGAAGTCTGGGTTTTTTTGAAGAACGTCTCCCTGTTGTCCCCACTAACTGCATTTTTGTTTTGCTTTCTGATGTAGTTCTAGTGTGAATGCATTGGTTTACTTTTGAAAGAAGCTAAATCAAAATATGTCCTTCAACTGCTAAAGGGGATTCAGTCCACAGAGCCAGACTCGCTAGTGAAAAGTGAAAACCTCAAAATACTTATAATAGGTCCTCAGCTAAAACCATTTCATTCTTTCTGTGAACTCCCACTGCACTGTGCTAATGTAGACATATCTTTGCACTCTTCTTGTTTCTGCTTCGTGACTGATGTTCAATATTGACAATTTAGACTTCAGTTACCTGGAAGCACTCAAGTAGGGCTTTTGAATATTGCAACTTCACATGAGGAACTTAAGTGCTAATGAATGCATTTGACATTGTATGGAATGTCTGTCAGAGGAGAAAGTTCAGTGCTGCTCTTTTGCTTTGTACCTTAATGTTGGTCAAAAGTGGTGAACAATCCTGTTTTGTCACAGATGCTTATCAGATAGTCTATTTAAAAACTACTAAAGCAATAACAGAAATAGGAAGAGCATGAAAAGAAAAAACAAGAAAATACACTGTTCCCCTCCTGAAGTTTACATCCTCACTTACACTTTTGATTGTGTCAATTTATTTTTTTTTTAATTTATGCTGTCATTAATTTTGTGGTCATGTAAAATGCAAAGGAAAAGTTATAGAAGGAAGAATAAATGTATGAAAAATAGTTACTTGTTGTTTCTCATTTTTCATCTTTCAGAAGAGAAATATCTGAAACGGTGGGTTTTTTCAGGTACTTTGCAGAGAATTATCTACAAATATTAGTTTGATATCAAATAGAGCACAATGACATACAAAACTACTTTGGAAGTAACTGAGGTGCTTGTTTTACTTATGTGTTCCTCTCAGTTTCTTTGAACAAAATGTTTCCCTATAACTTATTTCACAACAGTTTACAGGGCAAAAAAACACTCTGCTTTCTAGATAGGAGGCCTAATTTTATACTCAGATGCATTCTAAAAACCTTCTTTATTTTAATAAATGTCCTACAGGTGTCTGGAAACAGATGTTAATCTTAAAATTTTAAAAATAGTCGTATTGTCTACTGTCAATGCAAACAAACAGTACTTTGTAATTTTAAAAGAAATCTTGCACATGCAGTGGATTTGCAATTTGTTTTGGATAAATCATTTAACTGTTACATGCATTAGTGAAAATGTCAATCCACATTTAAAATAAATGGTTTATCTCAATTCATCTCTTCTTTGACTACATGGGGTGGCAAGCAAGAGGACCAAGAAAACCCATGCTGCAATCCTGTAAATAAATATATATTTTTTTACCAAGTCTGAGGTGAAATTTCATTGCCAAAATTACTGTATTTGATAGTTTATTTGAAAAATTAAACCTGACTTGACTCATCTCTGAATCTGAGGTCTTAGTAAACTTGAGCAAGCTCTTTAAAAGCTCAGATCTCTTCACTTATGCGTCCAAATTAATCTTGCTTTCCTAGTTCTTAGTTGATTTTTTTAAAATTTTTTAATTTTTTTTTTTTTAGAAATCAAGATTGATTTCTTTACTGTGTTTCAGCTGAAACCAGAGAACAGTCCTGTCTCTCTAGGTACTGTAAAAGTTTGGGCCCAGCCTGGGCCTGAAATTTTGGGTTATGCAAAACCAAACACAAGGGACATAAAATGAAAGGCATATGTAATCAGGGGAAAAGATGAAGGTAAAAGAACCAGGATGTTAGACTGCGTAGGGCTGTAAAGTGTACAGCCCACCCTTCTCATTTTTTGGGGGTTTTGTTGGTTAGTTGTTTTTGTTTGTTTGTTTTAAAGAACCCTTGACACTTCTTCCCCAAAGAAATACGTTTTTGATATAATTTCAAACACCTAGTCCTTGGAGACAGTACATAGTTATTGAAGAATTTGTTAAACACTTTGCTTGCAGATAATAAAATAATATCTGAGAGATGTTATTTTACAGTTGATTCAATCTTATGCAGTGTATGAGACTTCCATCCATTCTGGAAAGCTGACATACATAGTATAAGAGTGTTTCGTATTGTGCGCTATAGATTTTTCTAGTATAAATGATGAAATGGAGAGAAGTCTGTTCTGGAAACCAGTTCAGAAAGCTTCTTCAGCACATATGATTTTCTGTACTTGAACAGTGAAAGAAAGAGTGATTTAGAAAACTGGTGTCACATTAAGTACATGGAGCAGCTGATTTATAGTCAATCCTATTACCCTATTTGCATAACCTTATGAACTTTCTTCAATGATTAACGTTGCTTGTGCTTTCAAGTGCAATACCTACCTTGGGCCTTGTTTGAGGTTCATTTCTATAATTTGCTGCTCAAAGATTCATCTCTGTTGATCTCTGATGTCCAGTGTGGTGGAAACTGTCCTGGGCTTTCTGGGATAAGCCTTTAATGAGCAAGAGACTCACAAACTGGCGCTGTCAATACAGTCACACAATGGCCCTCACTTGAATGGGAGAAGGACTCTTCCTCCAACTATTTTTAAGAAAAATTGAGACACATTTAGCAAGCAAAGTGAGTGGAAGACTTCTGGCACAGGATTTCTGAGCTCTCACCTGACATTGGTACAAGGAGATAAGTGATTCTGTGATAAGTAATAGCTCCTAACTGAAAAGTAATTTAGCATCTTTCCCTAGAGTCAAAGGATGTTAACTACATTCACCAGAAAGCCTGCAAAAGGCACTACTTAATAATAAGAAATTGATTTTGCAGAGATGACTTTAAGATACTTATTAACACAGCAGGAAGAAGTTGGCTTGGTATGCAGAAGATAAACACAATGCCAAGATCACTTACTTGTTAATGAAACTCTTGTTCAGAACAAGAATGGAGTTCTTAAAGGCTTTGCTCTGGCTGAGAAAGGTGGATTTCACTTTTAGTTTCTGATATGCAGGCCTCATTCACAGTTCTGTGCTTCAGTATGTAAATGTAGCATCTGGTCTGGACTAGTGACAGGGAGTCATTTGCTCTACCCAACACAAAGCAGTTAAATTTGTCTTCTTGGCTCTCCCTGTCGGTACTGCAGATCAGCCTCTCCAGGGCACCTCAGTTAGATTACTTCTGTAATGATTGAATCTTGGGAGACTGCATGGGTATCTTGACCAAGTTAAGCACCTCACATAAAATGTTGGGTGGTGTGAATATGCTTCTTAATGTTTCATCGTTAATATAATAAACACACAATTTTCTGACACCATAGGGGTTCTGTGCAGTTCGTTAAATAGAGTTAGCTACTGGGTTTGAGCCCAGGGATAATTAATACCTGTGAATCATAACTAAATTTTATAGCTAATTTATTTGGTCAGGACAGTGCTCATTCAGCATGACATCTAAGAGTATAAGGAGATCAGGAAAAAGTATTCTGAAAAATGAATATAACAAAGAACTAGATACAAATTAATTAAATGGTCTCAAAAATTCTACATTCATTGCTTCTAAATATTTCATATGCTTCTATTAACCTAATCTACAAATACATACTGTGAAGTGACACCTCTATCACCCAGATACATTCACAGAAATTTACACCTGTTCTTTTTATTTTGGTCTTTCCTATTTTTACAGTGTATGCTGTTATCTTTTCCTAAAGAAAAACTGCTTAGGGCTGCTCTACAGATATCTTTGCAAACTTTTTACTTAAATTGAAACTTTTTTTAAAAAATAAGACATCATTTGCACTCACATATTGTCCTCTGTGTCCAGTTAGCTTCATGCTATGGTGGTCTCCACAGATTCTGCTAGATGAAGAAGAATTTGTCCTCATTCTGATCTGCTGCAAAGACCACCAAAATTATAGGGGAAAGCTGCCAGTGACATGAATTGGATTTGGATCCCTCTCTTTGACTGAAGATTATTGTTTTATTATGTCAGATGTTTTTTCTGATCAGTAAAATATTCTAATCTCCACTTCTTCCACTGTTTGGGATCTCTGAACCTGAAAATTGTTTAAAACTTTAAAGACTTTCTTTTTCTGTATTGTTAATGTTTATTGCAGAATCCTTTTTGTTGTCATTAGAGTCTTTTAACATTATTTAGCGTGCTATAATAGTAAATTAAGCCTTTCTATTATCTAGACCTTTGATAATGTTAATTTCAAACTTCTTGGGCTTTTAAGTGGTCCTTAATGGTGAAATCTGAAAGCAAATATTTATTGATTAGCCTCAAGTGTGTGCCTTGCTTCTGTCAGGCTTCAACTGCCAAAATGTATGTAAAGCTTCTAGTCTGAGAATTCAGCAGCCACCTTTATTCTAATCTAATGAGGAAAAATGTAGTAATTAAGGTGACTATTGTTTTTAATATTTAAACTTATTGTTGAAGGTATTGTTGTTGCAGTATTATTCTTTCTGACAGAACCCACTGTTTAACTGGTTAATTGCTTCCTTGCTTTCATTTTATTGGTACAAATTGCTTTAAAAATTCAACCAAGAGGTTGGTTGCAAATCTGTTAACACTGTTTAAGTCTGCATATAATGCAGACAATGCATTATTTAAAATTTGATGTTTGACTTTCTACTTTTAGACTCATGTCCTAAAAGACTTGATTTTGTACGAAGTGGTTTACCAAAACAGTGGAAACTATTGGGCATTTTTAGAAAATTTAGGTAGTTTACAGGAAAAAAAAAACCTGTACCTTGGAAGAACTGACCATTTGTGATTTAGTTCCTTTCAGCATGCATGTATGTACATTATCTAAAGCTGGATGTAACTGAGGCTTTCTGATCTGCTGAATAGGTCTGTAGGTGAAAAATTGTTTCTTACAGCTATTCAACAATATGTATGCATTATGTCCAATGAAAAATATATTAGTTTTATTTAAATAACTTAGTAACTTAATGTACCATAACTATAAAATAACTTACTGTCATTAAAATTCAACTTTGCTGGGGTATCACTGATACTGCAAATTTAATTTTTTTTTTAAGACACTTTTCTCTTAAATATGTTTCTCATATAAACATTTGATGTTTAATTGCCATTCCAAAGTAAGCCAAAGATACAGTTATCTTTGGAAAGTTAAATGGGGAGCAAAGCACATACAGAAAATCCTTTATCCTGTGTTTTTGCTTCCTTATTAAGAAAATAGAAATTTTACTGTCTTCACAGTAGTCACAGCAGCAAAGGAAAGCCCTACATAGCCCATCAGCAGATGTGACCAGATTCATTGTGATTGACTTGAGATGGAAATATATTATCTTAAGTAATTCCATGGACCTAGTTTTGCTTTACAAGTGTTAATGTTTGCCTTCTTTGGAAATGGACTAGTATTAATCTGTAGCTGCAGTTACAGCCTTAAAGCTGTTGTATGGGCAATTCCATCTGGAAAAGTTTGTAGCATCTTGCCAAGTTAGCTTAATTTAAGATCTTTTTATTTAAGAATAAGAATATTGAGGTAGATATGGAGATTTAAACTAATATATAATCTATAAGAGCAATTATATCAATTTATTACAATAGCATTACATTTTTCTAAGAAAATATTTAGCTTATGCAAGGACCCAACTCTGATACAGATATCTCATACATTTTGCTTATAAGTGTCAATTCTAAAGCCAGTTTTTCCAATTGTCAGTAACTTGCACATCTCTATGTGTTCTGGAGACTAGGGATCTGTTATGACCAAAAAGGAATCCACTTACCTGTTCTATTCAGTGTTTTATATCAATATCCTTCAGGTCTGGAGAAATGGGAGGGGGGATACTTTTCAGATTCTCATGACTAAATATGATAAAATTTCCAAAGATACCCATTAGAAAAACAAACCAAACCAAACCCCATTGAATTCTTACATTCTTAAATTGAGTACTTACTATGACCCTGCTAAAAATATGTTTCTGTGTGTCTTGTGAAGAACTTACATAATACCATCAACTTTTTTCTTTATTTACTGTTCCCTGTTTATTTGACAGTTTTTCTTTTTTTTTTTTTTCCCGTTGTACTTCTGTTGACAGTGAAATTTTGCTTTTGGCCCTGTATTGTACCATTGCTCAAAATGTTGGACTAGTTGTTACATCCCTGTTAACAATATTTCCTTGTGGTCTTTCACCCGTATGTTTGTACCCAGCTGCCTCACAAACTGTATGCTTTTCTAGGTAAAAAGGTGAGTCCTCCTTGAAAACTGAACAGTAAAATGAGTATGTAGTCTTTCATTCAGACTTATAAGCACTTCTGTGATTCATATATATCTGTGATAAATGCTGTGTGTATTTGAGAGAAACTAAAAATAGAAATGTTTCGAAAACTCTTAAAAAAAAATTACACAGTCATGGAAACAGCAATGACTTGAACACTGAGCAATGAACATAGGTGGATGGGGACGGTCTCTACTTTGGGAATACAGAAAGGTGAAATATCTTTCCAAGTCAGTCATGTTTAAGAGGATATAAATGCCTTATTTAGCCTGAGGTTGGCTACCAGTGCCTCCCTGCAGCAAACACTGATATGGTATAATAATATACTCTATAAACCCCAAGAAGACTCATTTAGGCATGTTTCCAATATGTATCTAAAGTCACAATTTGATCCCAAGGAAACTCACATTTCTAGGCAAGCATCAGACCAAGTCTGGGATTTTTATTTTCAGCTGACAAATAGTTTTGTGTGGGGTTTGGGGAATTTTTATGTGTTTTTTATCCTAAAATAGATGTAAGATTTTTCTATGAGCCTTCACACTTCCTCCTTCCTCTTTATGTATTTGCAAAAGTATACATGGCTCACTATACTCAGTATTAGCTCCAGCAGTGTAAAATTTGTATTCAGCCTTTGTCTTTTCAAGCTAAACCAAATTCTAGTCACTAGAACACAGTGGGTTTGGCTTCCAGACAGCAATTGTTTCCAGGCAGGAATTTACAGCATTGAAATGTAGTTGTTTTGCCTTCAGGGTAGAATCAATGTAGAACAGTTTAACTCTATCGTGCTTGTTACTCTTTGAATCTGGGAATGCATGTTACAGGAGGACTCTTTTAATCCTGAACATTAGCAATCTGTAGTATCACTCCCTTTCACTAATGTTGCATTTTATTGGCAAACTTGATAATATTGCAAGGGGCATAATTATTTATGACTATCAGGTAGATCATAAAAAGATATGTTTGATAAACACAGACACAAAACTAAAGACAATTGTTATGCCTGAGCAGAAACAGTAAATTACTTATTCAAGTCTTGGAATTAATATAATTAAGGGGAAAAAAACCCCAACAAATACCACCTATCATATTATGTCCTGTTTAAAGTGGATTGAATTAAAGGTGGTATCTATTTATATGGTCTGATTCCACTCCTCCTCCACTTATTTGAGATGTGTGAAATCTCATTAAGTTTCTTTGATAGATACATAAGGTATCCCAAGCGGTTTGTAAAGTAGTTGGAGTTATTTGTCAGTCAACCTGTTCCTGAACCATTATTCTGAACCTGTCAGAGGTTGTAGCTTAAATCTTTAGACAGTGTCATCTATGAAATAAGTTATATTTGTGTTAGTATCATGTCACAAATGTTGAAAGTATGTTGATGCATGCCATATTTTTTAGTTTATTTCACTTACAAATATTCATAGGCACAATATCTCTTCTAAAAAGTTTGCCCTTCAACTGCAGAAGGAAACTTTTTTCCATAACCCTTCATTCATTTGTCTGTTGTTGTACATTATGACTTTGGTCACATAAGGTTTGATTCATAGTCTATAATAATTATAATATCAACAGTAATATGTAAGGTATAGCATTTGATAGTTTATGGTTGTGACATCATTGTTCAGAGATTAGTATTACTTGTTGGCTCAATTAATGCATATTGGACCTCTTCACAGTGTGTTTTCTGACGCCTGAATCTCATTAAGTCAAAGCAATGTTTTGTCTAGATAACTGTTGAAGGTTATCAGCCTGTGGCCTAGCATACCAGCTACAAATAACATAACTGCATTCAGTGTTGTTTTCATTGACTATTAAAGGAAATTTGCGCTTGATGTCACTCTGAAGTGGTCTGAGTTTTTAGAAATCTTGGTAGTTTCTGATTAAAAAGGAATGGAATAAAAATATGTTTATTCAATACACTATATTTTCTTTCAATGAACAATGTCCTTTAAATTTTCAGCATGTTACTTAAAAGGATGTTTATGACATCTCATGCTATGGCTCTGGTCAATCACTTACTTGCTGCCCTGCCTTTTTCTAAATAAACAAGCTTCAGAATAGTCTAGTAGTTACAGCTGAGGGTAAATGACACTGTAGATGGCATGAACCCTCTGGGACATAATAACTTCCTGCATATGTATGAACTCAATATGGAACAGGGTTTTTCTTCTGTCTATGGGCAACTGGAGAATGTCATGCTTATTTATTTATTTATTTATTATCTGCAAAACAACAGTCATGTAATCCACTTGTAATGCCATGTTTATGCTGGAATGATTTAAAAAAAAAATCCCCAGAAGAACTCCCCAAACAATTTCTAATAACTTAATTGTACTTGAAGGAGTGATTTTAAAACTCGAGATTTTCCATTTGAGCTGTTCACAACATCTTTCACTGTAAGCATTCCAGTCCACTCCCCTCTGAAAGTACTATTTTTTCAAAAGAATATCTCAGTACTCTCTTAATAAAAGAACATTTATTTCCCAAAGTAGATCTTTGTATTCAAAGCCACAGTGCAAAATTGTTCAATGGCACTGCTAATCCCCTGTTGTTCTAGGTGAAAAAACTCTCTATAGTTCTTGTTTTCAATGTAGATCACCCATTTCACAGATTACTGCAATGGTTACATGAGCTATTAATACTTTAACAAATTTAGATGTCTTATATTTCAAGAAATGTACAATATCTGCATGTGAATAAAAACAAAGATAAAGAGTTCATAAGTGAAATAGAGGGGAAAAAAAAAACAAAACAAAACAAAGCATTTCTAGTAGGAGGAACCAAGCATCTATTAGAAGGCGACAAAATAAAATGCTTAGATGAGAAATTGACATTCATGCACTATGGTGCCTAAGAAATTTTAGTAAATGGTTCTTAAAGAATAAGCCATTGCATACAATACTTGTTTCTTACTGGAATGTTGGGAGCAATTACATTTCAGACTGTCTGGATGTAAATTGCTGTGTGGTGATGACTAAAGCTTTAATTTGAGTTACCGTACCTTGCAAGATTTAGCAGAAGAGCTTTTCACTGATTCATGGGCCCAAGATTCAGTTTTATCTTTAAGACATGTAGTGTAGCATGAAGTACTCCTGAGAGCTACTTCCAGGGGGGAGAGAAAAAAAAAAAGCCTCTGAAACTTGACTTTTTTTTTTTTTTTTTTTTTTTTTAAATTTTTAATGTTCTCTCTTGAACCTGTACGGATGCTAGCAGCAATGGAATTCAGAACTAGTGGGTTTATGGCATTGCCTTTAACTCAGCTTTGTTCAGGTCAGATTGGCATCTGAGTTTCAAAGTTGGCAAAACACATAATGATTTTGAGGTGTCTATTTCTTTTATAGGCTAACTGTTTAGCAAGTGTTTATTTATCTTAATTTTTCCCAAGTGAATAAATTAAAAGTCAGAAAGATGACAGCAGCATCCATAAGTTATGGTTGCAAAGATAATATGCATGACCTTTCTGTTCTGCTCTTCAGTGGTCTTAAATGCTTGGGAGAAGAAACAGGAAGGCTGTGGGGTTGCAGAATAGAACACAATGTGGCTACCGACCGGACTTTTAGTGTTAAACTTGGCCTTCGCTTCTGTGGTAGAGCAGCTGTCTCCATTTGTAGAGATTTAGCACTCTGCTGCTTTTTCTCTTCAGATATTGGGTAACCCCCAGTGCTGTTCACTAAAGCATACAGATGGCTCTCAGAGACATTTACAGGAGATACTTGTCTGACTCTAGGGGAAATTTGACTTAACTCAGTAGGAGAATTTACTGACTGTATAAATTAAGGTTTCACAAATGATCTTAATTTTTAGTTTCAACATAAACCAATTAAGAGACCTTAGAGGTCTTGGCAATACAAATGATGAGATTAGCATCTGAAACCTGTATTGCTGTCTGTGTCTACTTTGAAATCTTTTATGCAAAATATTCTTGTTTTCTTGTGGTTCAAAGAGTTGTCTGCTTGGGATTCAACCCAGAATATTGTTTAAAACCTAAACTTTCCTGAAATAGGAAGGATACAAGAGTGCCCTGTGCGTTGTCACTTTGAGCCCACATGTTTACTTTTTTTTCACACACTGAGCATTTCACTGAAATACTAATTCTTATATTACCATACCTCCACTCTGCGGGAAGGAAATGTAGACTATAACTTGAAGAGTCATAAGAAACTCCAGGACAAATTTGGTTTTGTCTTTTCTCTTTCTTCAGCCATGCAACCAGTGTGTCTTAGTTCTCCTGTTTCTGTTTTTGTTGCTTTTCACTCATACTCCTCAGGAAAAACGTGTCTCTTGCAGCCAGTTTATTTTGCCAGCCTTATACCACGGGAAAAGAAGATGAGCACCAAAAGCTGTGACTTGTTGGAGATGTCAGCTGGAGCGACGTCTGACTGGGAAAGGGTGTCTTCCAGCTATTCCTTGGGAGTCAAACTGCGCATTCATCTTGGCAGTGACACCAGCATCTTTGGCAGATAAATGCTTTCTTTCTTGGAGAAGCGTGGGTGTGCCAGTTATGCAAGGTAGCTGATTTTTCAGAGGAGCTCTCTTTACACAGAGGATGTGAAAATGAAGACCCGTGGAGCACTTGGTGTGCAAGGACAGTGTTGCATTTCTGCCTTGATGCAAGAAGCTTGCTAGGCAATGAGGAATAAAAATCTTGGATTGCTTTAGGATAGATGGATAGATACAGTCAAGCAAGAACTATATAAAGTCTGGGAGGCTTGTAACAGAGAGTATGGATTTTTGCACTTGAAAGATCCAAGGTAGCAGCTGAAGGCTGATTTAAAAAAAAAAATTAGTAGTAATTCAGATATTGAGTGCATATGTGAAAAATGAGAGGGCAGGATAAGCTAAAGGGAAGGATATATCATTAGAAAAAGGTGTTGGGAAGGGAGAGGGGACACCATACCTGATATATAATGTATGATACATGTAAATGTGTCACGACTGGTTTGGTGTCTGAGAAGAGGAAGGGATGTGGAGGCATGCCTTTCTTCCTCCACAGATCTTTGTATCTACTTTTGTATCCATAATAGCTATGTTAGTGTCCCACACCCTTTTAGAAGTTGTGCAAGTATAATGTTTTCATGTTTGACAACTCAGATGAAAACAACCTATAAATCCCTTTTGCTACCAAAAGCATTCAGAGTAGCTTTGTTCATTTGGAAATATGAGTTGAGGCAGTGCTTCAGATGCTTCCTGAAAGCTATTTCTTTGTCAGACATGATGTAAATATGTTATCTTCTAATTTAGGCCAGGTAATCAGATGTGCTAGAGGTGATCTTAGTTCATTGGTTTCTTGCGTGCTATTTCATGGATCCAGTGAGCTATTTAGGTTTGATTTGAACCTGTATGGTGTAGTATTGTGACAAAGTTAGCTCTGTGCTCCTTCAGATAGGTTTTGGTAAGTCAAAAAGCTATGCAGATTGTTAGCTTTGCTTCTGGAGAAGGGGAAGAACTGAGAATAACAGTGTATCACATGAAATACTGTAAACAGTTCTTATTTGTAATAGACTGCTGTGAAACAGTCTTTATTTAGAATGTGATATTACAGCTAATTTGGGGTAAATATTGCAAACATTTTATTTTCTCTCAGCAGACCAAAAACAAATTGTGAAAAGAATAAAACTTCGTTACTTTATATTGAGAAATGCTTAAAGCACTGAAATAAATGGGGAGGAGTACAGGCCTCATATTTTTAGTGTACTTAACAATACTTTATCTGAAATGCAAAAGAAAGACTTGTTGATATCCTTTAAGATTCACATTTGGAACAAGTAGGTTTTATGTCTCTAAAGAGAGGAAGTATTGTAGAAAAAAAGGAAGTA
This sequence comes from Caprimulgus europaeus, assembly GCA_907165065.1. Next base: position 71,404,855 of record OU015525.1, read on the forward strand.
AAAACACTCTATATATTTTATCACATTCATATCTGCAAGCTGATTTTTCTCCTGACATGAAGGCCATCAACAGTGAGAGCCAGAGATAACCACAGGCAACAAACAGTTAAGCGGAACATGCAACTGTTTAAACATCCCAGGGGCAGGGAGGGGAGAAGGAGGGATGAAAGCCTAACTAAGGTCTTCTAAAGTTGTTTTCTTTGTTCCTCCATTATCTTACAGTTCCACTTATAGATGAGAGCAGCACTAGGGATAAGGGAATAAAGAGAAAAACAAGAAAGAGAGGAGGAAAATGGATGTGGTGTTCTGCGTCAGGAATACAGTGTGGTTCCTTGTGCCTTGCTTCAGGAAGGAAAAGAGGGTACCAAAGCAGCTGTCACCCCAAAAGTGAGGGAGGCTGACTTCTGTGGATGCTGAGAGCTTTTAATAGCAGAGGCTCAAGTACTCAAATTACATTATATGTGTGTATGTATATATATATGGTACAGCTTTCTGCCTTGAGCAATCCTAAGTAAATAGATGTAGCAGGAGCTGTACGAATCTGTTTTCCCATTATTTTCTGCTTACTGAAATGGATTTGTCTTGGTTTAAATGACTGACAATAGCTTTTAGGGCAAACATTACAGTTCTGAGCAACCCCCAGATTCCTGACTAAGAAGTATTGATGACATTTTGAAATTTTTTTGTTTGGTGGAATAGGTTTCTGGAATATAAAAGATATGAGGGAAAGTGGCCAAGTGTGTGTGGATTGTTTTGCAGGGGATTGGTATTTTTCCCCTCTTGCAGTATGTCTGAAAGATGCAGCAACTTGTGGATGTGAAAAAACCCTTTTGAATTAATGACTTTTCTTATTATTCTCCAAGTATATATAGCCTTATGCCTTTTCATAAATGCATCTGTATATTGTAATTGAAAAACTGAATGTATTTCCAGCAGTCCAAAAGAGAAAAGAAATTCTGAAGTAAAGCTATCACTGTATGTACCAAGGCTGCTAGTTTTTTATGGTATTGAAACAAAGTTTTCAGCCTTCAAACCATGAAATGCTGTTGATACTGGCATATGTAACCCAGTTTACATTAGACAGCTTCATAAGTGGATAGGTACAAATAAAAACTGTTACTGATTTATTGTCTATCTGCTTTCTTTAAAATGTTTTACTCTGTTCAAAGCAGATCTTCACAGTTTAAGCATACAAAATAATAATTGTCATCTGATCCAATAAATAATTAATTATTACCTAATACTAATTTATGACATACTGGATAATGATTAATATGTTTACTATCCTCCAATAAGTCACCTGAGTTTGGTTGGCCTGGCAGCTATCAGTCAGAGGGCGAGATTGATCTCTATTGATTCCTGGGACAGGCTGGACATTTTTGCTGAGGACCAGTTTTCCAATTACGTGCTTTTTTCTTTAGCATTTGGTACTATTTCTGTTAGTTTTTCCTCTGGCATCTTTGAGCTGCTGACCACCTCTGTCTCAGCACTCTTGCATCTGTCTTTAGTTTTACCTTTCTTACTTGATGTGTCTCTATTTGTTCTCTCACCAATTTTGCTTGCAACTCAGAAGCTTTTCACAGAAGTCTGAACCCAGGTTACGTGGTGGTGCTGCATTGAAACTTGGCCTTGGATCACAGAGGCTGGAGTGAATGGCAGGAGAGTTGTATTATTTTCTGCAAGGCTGGGGCCAGGTGTCCTGTTGTGGTGGCAGCTGAGCACAGGTGGGTTACTGCCTGCTCTCTGCCTTGATGTGTCAAGATACTGGGATGCACACTTCTGTCCTGTTAGGCCGGTGACCACTTACTATTAGAAGTGTGTACGGTCAGCTCTGTCAGCTCACTTGGTGGAGGGCTCTACTGTTTATGCTAGTTTATTAGAGTGGTAACTTGAAAGGGAAGCAGTGACAAGTAGATAAGTGGAAGCAGTAGTATCTGAACCCTGCTAAACTACAGCCAGAACAACATTGAAGCCTTGCTTCAGCCAGTGATTATTACCTTTCCAATTTCCTTACCTTTTTAACACTCCTAAACATTGCTGAAAATATTTCTTTTGTAGAACTGTCATGAAATAATTTAATAATATCTTTGCATGCATTTTCTTTTAAATAATCATATGATTTGAAGAAGTTATTCTAATAAATATTAAAAATTCAAATATATTTTTATATAGCAAACATTTTCAGGATACCTAAAAGCTTGGGAGATCTGAGGACAGAATCTAATTTTATCTCATTTTTGTCTGCAGTTGTGTAGCATGCTAGAAGTTTGTCCTTCAGGAGGTGAGGGAAGCTCTTTTGGTATGGAAGGTGTCTATGCTTACATAGAATTAAATTATCTAAACAGAAATTTTGCCTGGCAAAAATCCTTCACTTGTATCTAGCTTTGCTCACCCAATCCTCAGTAATTGCACTGTTCTGTGTAGGCCTGCTGATGTCAGTGAGAAACAATGAAATTGTTCCCTTCATCTTGTTTCTTCAAAAGTTCTTGCATTTCATTTTCTAATCACAATTGTTAGCTTGAGTTTTGAACAGGAAAAAAAAAAGACACATGTGGTTTGATGCTAAGAATAACTTTGCTCTCAAATCCAAACCAAATCTCTTGAGAAAGTGCATGATAGCACATCTGCGGGCTAATCAACATCAGGTTGACCGGACTGGCCTTGTCCTATTTTCTTGATGAGTTCCTTGATTAAAAGTTACTAATGTAATGAATAATGTAGAATCTTTTAAGACTTCACATTACATGCACCTAAGTATTCGTAGTATTTGGGAATTGAAATAGTCAGTGGGCTAACCCAGATGCAGACTTCTGTGGGATGTGCTGTAGAGTTACTGCACAGTGGGTGAAATGTAGCACAGAGAAATAGAGTATTACTTATATTTTAGGGAATCATAGCCCAGCTTGTGATTCACTGTGTGTTCGAGTTAGGGTACCACTTATAGGTCTCTTTTTAGGGGGTTGAAAAAATTTGATTTTTCTTCAAGAGTGGGAAAAAAAATTCATCATTTTGTCATTTTCCTAGGAAATAGTTAATAACACTGACTTTGGGAAAATACACATGACAGATCTAGCTGTGTTCTGATAGAAGAAATACAGAACTTGAGCATTTTTGCTTATTTGCTTTTCCCAGTCTCTCCATTACATAAACCTGATTGTTGTACACTGTACATGAACAAGAAGTCTAAAACTTGTGCAGCTGTTGTATGGAAAAGAATGTATCAAACAGAAGACTTCTTTTATAATACAATTGAAGGGAAATAACCCTAATATGAAGGCTGAGAAGCATGGCATGTAGGCTAGTGTTGAATTCTACTTTACTGCTTCTTTTACTACTTAAGAATTAAATAAAGATGGTTTCTAAAGTAATTTATAGGGTTTTAAGTTTTTTAATTTTGTCCTATTATTCTCCCTTCTTTGTCTTTCCCATCTCTGAATTGCACCTCTTCTCAGTAGCAAAATGAAAAGGGGAGAGAAAGATGAGTAAGGGGACCAAAGTATTATAAAAGCAGAAGGGGTCTTTTAGAAAAAAGCTTAGTGTGAAAATGTCTGAAAATATTTCAGATTATCAATTTTTTTGTCATCTCTAGTGAATGTCAGAATCACTGGTTCAAGTTTTAACTTACCATTTGTGTGCCTGGTATGCCTTTTTATTTTTAAATAAAATTTTTTTAAGAGTTTATGCACCCTTTTACAAAATGTGATAAATTTAGCTTTCTGTAGCATTTATGAGATTACTGTTCATGGTCACTTCCAACAGAGGAATGATGTAGACTCACAGGGGCTGGTAGACTCAATATTAAAAACGTTTTTGGCACTGGTAGCTGTGTGAGCCGAGTAGCAAGATATAGGGGCTGTGCTCATATATATCAGAACCTTTCTCCACGCTCAGACCAAAACAAACAGCTTTGCTTCTCAGACACCTCTCTGTGGGGAGAAAGTCTGTTGCTCCGGTCAGGTAATATGTGGAGCTGGCTGTTGATTTTCCATTTAGTGAAAGACTATGTGTAGAGAGGATGGGCTTTTGGGCCTCCATTGATGCAAAAAAGGTAGATCCATACAAAGTATGAATTGTTTTAAGATTGAAGATTTTGATGTTGAAGATTTTGATACTGAAATTGACTACTTCAGCTGCAGTTGTTGAACTTATTTTGAACTGTGCATTATTTTTAGTATTTGAGAGACTTCTTTATTTAACAAATAGATGAAATGGCAATCAATGTATTAGAAAAACCTTACTTCTTTATAACATTTATTTATTTCTTTAAAAACAGCAGCTTTCTCTTAGGTGCTTTCTCGATGCAATATTGGTTTGTGGGCTAAGAATGACATCTATAGTATTACTATCTGGTTTTGTTTTTTTTTTTTCAAATAACATAATGAAAATTAAAAGCAAGTTAACATTTTAGATCATAATACAGCTAAAGTATAATATGCACCAAAAGACATGCTTAGCAAATTCTATACACTCATCTGAAAGGACTTTCTTGGTAGTGAAAAGTATATTGAGACTGCAAGACCTGGATCCAGATTTATTAAGAATAATCAGTTGATTTAATGATTATGAAAGTAATATTAAAGATAAGGTAAAGATAATATTTAGTAGATATCTTTTTTCCCAGTAGAGCTGTAATATAAAGCAAATGACAGTGTGACTCAGAGGACATAGAAAAAGTCCTCTGATTTTAGAAGCAGTATAGGAAAGAGAGTTTTCTGTTTCTGTTCTTTTTCCTTGAGAGTCATCCTCAATGCATATTTTGCATCACTTCTACAGGTACAATGAATGTTTATTCTTTCTTAATAAAGAATTTCTACCATGAAAGCATACAGCCCCAATGCATCACCGGCTAAACTTGGTGACGACCTGACAGAGATTTTTGACCTTGAAAAGTAAGCGCTGCCAGTATAAGTGTTCTGTCATGCAAATGAATGTTGCTGGGTTTTCAGATGTCAGTTGCATAATTTATTATTGAATTCTAATAAAAAAAAATCACTTATACCAAAGTCTTTGCTAAATCATAGAAACAGGAAAGGAATAGAATGATAACCAAGGGCATGTTTTGTTTAATTGTCATGACAGATTATTCTTACTGCACATTCATAGAGTAGCATTGGTCTGAGTTCAGATTTGAAAATAAAGCATATGCAGACCTATTGTGTGTCCATAGATAATTTAAGTTGCATTGTCACACAAATGGTTGTTGTTTTCAGAGACACAAAACCAAATAATATTTAGTACTTAGATCACTCAGTGATCTGAACATGTTAGCTGACTATTCAATGTCACCTTGTCAGGGGCTTTATGCTCTACTTGCTCTAAGAAATGTTTTCCATCAGTGGATGTGCCCAGGTAAGAGTCTAAAGAAATCAAATGAGCACTCCTTAAAAAATTCTGCACTTCTGCAGTGAATAGAGAATTTCTTCAGCAAGTGCAAAGATTGATAGCTTAGTTTAGCTGTCTTTGTGAAGTCTCTGAATTGCAAGTGTTGATTGGGAAGGATTTAAACTTCTTCACTCTTGGTTTTCCATGTCTTATCCACCATGTAATACAGTTCTTTTGTAACTTCTCTAAACAGACAGTAAGAGTAGGAATTTAGAAAAGGAACTCATTATTTGTGTGTGTTTGTTTTCGTGATTCATTTCTGATTTGGGAGGTTTGGGTGGGGGTTTTTTTGTTTTTGTTTTTAGAAGTGAGTGTTCTAAAGATTTGTTCTGTAACACTTTCTAAAATTTCTTTTTGTTTGTTTGATTTACTGTTCATCTGAAATGCAAACAACAGAATTAGACTTTGGTGAGTTGCTCAGTGCTTACAAATGATTAGCAGAAAATTTAAGAAGCACAGTGTTTGACAGAGATGGATATTTCTGCTCAGTTGCTGTCCTGAATTCAGCTATTACTAGGAATGCTTTAAAATGCTTATTACTTGATGGTGACATCTGTAGGTTATTTTATGTCAAAGCATGCAGCTACTTTTCATCATCAGCCAAGTGTAAAGTTGAATTAAACGAGTTCAACAAGTGAAAGCTTGCTATCTTTCCAATCACTTGTTTGTCTAATGCACTGCTGGTCTGTCTAAAAGTCATATTATCAGTGTCAGTAAGAAAACACATCCTAAATAGAGGAAAATAAAAAAAAGTTTAAGTGTATTAAAAGTTCCGTTTTGCTCTTGCCCTCGACATATTGCTGTTGAAATATGTTCTGCCAGCATTATATTTTTGTGTCTAATCTTATTCCTTGGATGACAAATAATCCCTGCCATTGGTATAATCCCATGTATACTTTAATGAAATTATAGATTTTAACAATGGAGTGCTATCCAACATTTTGAACAGGGCATTTGGAAAACTAATTAAACACAAATAGCAAACTGTCAACACTTATCTCAGTTGCTCTAAAAAGTATTTTTTCAGTTTTTTGGTCTTTATCATTAAGCATTCCTCTTCCGTGGGGCTCTGAGGTATAAAAGATCCAAATTGGATTAGAATTTATTGTTAACACAATGCTTAATCTGTAGTAAATCCCATCAGTATGTCTTGTAGGAGGTTCTTCTATTATATTACTATTTTTATAATAAATTATATTTACTAGTGGTTATTTACAAATAATTTTGTTAAGGATAAGAGGAAATTTGCCTAGTGGTATTTAATAGATGTAGCAATTATGGAGGTGGGTGTGATGGTTCTGTTTCTGATTCATTAGCTAGTTAAGAAGTACTAAATCACCATTATTTCTAATTTACAACTTACTTTAGTCTCTAGAATACTACATTTATTTTGAAATGTTTTATACAGATACATGACATCACATTTAAAATCATAAACTATAGAAATAAAGCTTATCAGATTTTTTAATTAGAAATTTAGTTGTATTAAACTTTCAATTATGTAGTAATCTTCAGACTTTATTATTTTATAATGTACACTTTCAGTTTTCTCTCCTTGAACTGAGCCTTAGCTTCATTTAAAAGAAGTTTCTAAAAGTCTATTAGAAAACCACAGGTGCCTTTTTTGTTTTTGTGGTGAAATGAAACATTTTGATGACCCACAGTTTACTTTTAAGTTTCACTCCATATGAAGTGGCTTTTAACTATTCTTGTATTCTGGGAAAGAGGAATGAAATTTATGAAGTGTCTTGAGGAAAAAAAAAATGTCCTCAAACACCACTACTGCAGACTTTTTTGGAGCTGTAAAACTTTAGGGGCTGTGCAAGGACTTGGAGATCTATAGCATCTCCTTGCAGTAGAGGTCTGAGACACTCAGATGATGTTAGTAGATGTCAAACAGCAAGAGAGTGCTCAGAGGGTAATTTGCAACTGAATTTCCTCACAAGGCAGTGTTGTGCTTTGGATTGAGATTGTACATCTTCTTTCTAACTGTTCAGTATTGTATGACTTAAAACACTTCAGTGTTATTGTTGAGGATATCCTCAGTCCCATCTTCAAGGTCATTAATGAAATCTTAAAAAGTAATGGACTCATTATTGAACCCTGAGACTCTGAACTGGTGAACTGGCCTCTAGCTGAATTTGGTGCAGCTGATCACAATGCTTTGATCCTGGCTGTTCATTTGGTTTCATTCCACAGCTTTTTAAAATGGTACAAGTCTCACCCTTGGAAACAGGATATAGCAATTTCTTTTGAGAAAGACAAACCTTTCTTACTGTTTTTTGCAACTATTGATATGGTTTTGTACCAGTGGAACCAACCATACTGAATCTACCAATTGCCTCAGGGCTCCAGTGGCTTAATCTGTTTGTCCATTCATTTCTGCAACACGTCTCTGCAACTGAAGGTACATTTTGATGTTTGCTCATCTTTGGATTTTCATGTAGTCTCTGAGTGCAGCAGCCTCACGCTCTTGTGATACACCATGGTTACAGCATACAGAGCTCTCTACTGAAAAAATGTAATCTAATTTGGTTTTGCACAGAATAAAATACTTTTTGTATAAAAGTTTTTCACTGTACATTTCAGAATGTTCTCATGTTTTAGGGCTGATGGGAAAAGAGAAGTTAAATTAATTAAGTAGCTAGCACTTTAACTTCCTAAAGAAATGTGCACCACTGAGTGGATTTTCACATTACATTCCCAGTAGGGACTTTACATCTTGTAAATGCTTCAGTTTAACAGAAATGAAAAGGAGAACTCTATTCTTCTTTGCAGAACAAAGCTGTTACTCAGGTGTTTTAGAAGTTTGTTTGATCTCTTTATTCTGCACATAAAATGAAAGATTAAGGAGTGCTCACCATTCCCAGATGCAACTGTGTCTCTGACCTGGCTTTGGGTGAGAATATCTTTGCATAGCAGTCTTTTTAAAACTATGGATTCTGAATGGCTTTTTTTGCACTGCAAAGCTAGATTCCACCTCTTCTTTTTTGAAATGCATCCAAATCTCTAAAAAAATAACAATAATAATAATAATAATAAAAATCTTAATAAGACTCACTGGTATTTACTTCTGGTGTAAATTGGGGTTTAGGTTTGGGTTGGTTTTGTTTGTTTGGGTTTTTTCGTTTTGTTTTGGGTTTTTTTTTTTAATGTTGATACTTTTGCAGGTGGGTACTCCACTTCCCTGCTCTTCAGCAGAGGCTTACAGTTCTTCTGACAGCATTTCTTCCCTCTTGCCCTCTCTCTAAGGCAAATCCACCAAAATAATCAATTACAAAATGAAGAGTCTAATAAGTGAGTAGAATGACTGTAGAGTTTCAGGTCCAATGCAGAAAAGATGAAGGCTGGATAGTTCCCCAGAATAGCACAATGCTCAAGGTCCCGTAGTGCAGATCATGGAGCAGAGCTGAGACTTGTCCTGAAAGTCTTTATTACTTCTTCAAATTAAGGTGGCTCTTAGGGATATATCATGTGCAGTCCTAACTGGAGTAAAGCCAGAATGTGAGAGATGACACATGTCAAGTAAATATAGAAAGAGAGGGTAGGAGGGAAGTATGCTTCAGAAATAGTGTAGAATCTCTTAGGCATTTTTATTCATTGTAAACGAATGGAGAAGCAAGAAGCAAATGGTTTAAAATCATTTTCAGGTCACCTTTAACAGTAACAGTAATATCACTACAATATATGAGCTGAAACATAAGAGAGAAAGATCTGCTCATTTTAAAAGCTAAAATAGAGCAATTAGCTGGAAAGGATGTGTCATGCCTTACAATAAAAGTTAAATTACAGTAAAATACTTCCTCACAAAAATGCTCACCATGTGCCAAAGCCCACACATCAAACCACACTTTCTCCAATCTGCAACACAGTAGTTCCCCCACCTGCCCAACTGTAAGAATGCCAGGGACAACAAAGGACCTGATTCTCTACTGTGCTATACAGCTTGATACCTGTTAGAAGTTATTTGCTTTACTGGAGTTACTCTGTGAAACTAGACTAATGGAGTATGAGGATTTATGTCTTCAAATAAATCTCTGGTCACTTAATGATTCAGATAAACACTGGTTGCTGCTGCCTGTCTTTGGTTGACAGTCATGCCAGTAGCTTTACGTCACCAGTGAAAACGGTAGAGAGACTTTGCCCACTCCTAGCTCAGTCACAATTTTCTTTTCAACTTTCTTATATTGTAATCTCTTCCATACTTGCCTCCCAACAGCCCATCTAGTTCTTTTCCTGGTGTGAGATCTTTCAGAAACCGCCTCAGAAACTCTCTTATCTAACCAAAGACATATGGAGATCTATGTATGGTCTACGTGGCTTTATATTCTTTACATGTTCCTGTAATTTTATCTTGTACTTTAACTCCTATACAACCCCCTAAAAAAGGCTACTGTTTCATATATTACAGACATTACTGTATCAGAACAGGAGCCATGATACAGCTCTTGGGTCATTTCCTAGTTCTTGATCTGTTGCCATCTGAACTGATCTTCACCTTGAAATCCTATGTACAGTAACATTGACAGACATGCAAGCACTGTCCAGAGAAGGCTAGGAGACAGCCATACAACTCTTTATTTATTTAAGTAATATCCTCAACAATTAAAAAAAATAAAACCCCACAAAATAAAAAAAACAACACTGAAATACCCAACCGCATTAATTCAAACTTCCCCAGATTTCACATTCTTGTTCTATTATTACTAGAATTTGCACTTACTCAACAAACAGATTAAGCTCATTTTTAATAGAAACATGTGCTGCAATATATATATATATATTTATGAATATAAAATGGAGGTAGTAGTTTGCAGTAGATATCAAGTATTATCAATCACTTCTCAAAGGATGACTTCTCAGAATCAATCTCATTGAAAAAGCAAATTGCAAGGTGCTTTTTATTTGTGTTATATATATTAAAAGAAACAATGGCTTGATGCAGCCATCAAAACTTTATTTCAGAATGGCAGTTTCAGGCATATAGGAAGCTGTATCACTTCTTATGGTGAATATCATGAACCAAGTCTGAGCCTGAAGAAGAGATTAATTAGGAGAGGAAAAATCCCAACACACACCTGTGCTCCTAGGGGCCAAGAAGTCATGAAGACAAAAGACAAGTCACAGTTTATTCCACAAGTTCTTAAAAGAAAAGAAGAAAAAAGTCTAAAACACCTGGATGCCAGTAATAGCAATATATGAGAATATATGGACCTTTTTTCTTACGGAAACTGAAAAATGGAGTTTTTATGCTTCATTCACTGTTCATATGATGTGCTCTTTTAAATTAAAAATTAGAGATGATCATGTCAGTTCCTGTGGAAGGAAGGTGGATTTTCTCCTTCTGTGGAAGCAATTAAGGTTGTTAAGGAAGAGAGAGGGGCTTTCACAGGATGTAGAGGACAGTCTCCTCAGAGACATCTGGAAACCTATGGACTGAGAAATTTCTCAGATTAAGAAAAAGGAACTGCTAACAATTAGGGAGACAGTTTTCACAAACAAGGAAAATAACCTTTCTAGGGACAAGAGAGGACTTTGTAGCATTTGCTGCAACCCGAAATCATTGATTCATCCAAAATCAAGCCAGGAAGCAAGGGCCCACTGGCAAGGACACAGTGAGTAAGAGCAGGGACAGTTATCCTGCCTGTACTTCTGTTCTGTCACTTGAGATTTCTAAAATTAGTAAATTTATTGTTATTTTGCATTAGCTTTTAAATAAAACTTTGTTCTTTTAGAATTTAAAAGCTTTTTGCTTGTCTTTACAGATGTCTTTGTAGTGGTTTTTTAAGTGATGGCAGAAGGGAATTAGAGATGATCCTATTTTCAAAGCTTTAGCTGATTTGGTTTCTGTCATGAAGAATTATTATTAATTCCGTATATTCTGTGTGGGCATACCAAGTCTACAAAATTTGTGTGTGATTACGGTGCTTTCTTTCCCCATTTAAAAAAAAAATGAACTTCTCTGAGCTGTCTTCAGAGGTCAGTCTTTGATGAGATTTGGTGCAACATAAAAAGCTAGACATGTGACTTCCACTCTAAAACCAGTCCAGCTCTAAAGTTAGAGAGCATTCAGGAGGCTCCTCTGTTTCCAAAATACTGAAAAATATTGATAATTGTAACTGTGTAGTTCTGTTATGAGAACTCAGTGGCCATAATACTTTTAAAGTAATTATTTTATGATTTACAAATTAAAAACTGGTGAGAATAGTTGATACGACCAGAACTCTTGCATCAGAAGGGCAGCCAAGGGTTTTACCTGCTCTTGTTGGTGACAGGGCTGCCAGCCGTTCATTTAAGAATGAGTGTGGCAGGGCAAGTACTTGCATATTGCCTATGGCTGTGAAGGACTTTGAAGATGCACCATTTCTTTTTTTGTAAGCAGATTAAACCACAAATCCCTTTTAGAGAGGGTTTTGTCAACAATATTATTTGTGCTTCTCTGGGGGTGAGTCCTTCTCAGAGCATGGCAGTAAAGGATGAAGAGGAAATGAAATCTTGGCATCTTCTTTAAGCAGCTTGCAAACAATCCAATTACTAGAGTTGGAAACTTCATTTCCTATCTGAATATCATAGGAGAACTGTAATGAAAGAAATGTAATTCATCATCCCTCCATATTCCATGGGCAGCATTTAACAGTGATTTCACTCACTTTATCTTACAATGTACTTTCCTCCCTTGTCAATTTCTGAATATGGCACAGCTTATTCTGTAGTTTACTTGGCTCCCGTGGTTCCTGTGTAACATGTTAATCTAGTTTTATGGTGAAATGAGAAAAATACACTCTTTAACCATTTAGCATTTGTGTGGATTTATTTTTTTTACTTTTTTTTCTTATGTTGGAAGATGGTAATGGTTAAGTTCATTCAAGTAATTTTGAGGGTGACCATAGAAGACTGCATTTGAGTTTTTATTTCTGTTCTTAAAACAGACAAGTTCATGCCCTTCTGGAGAGTGTGGTAAAGAGCAGGCACATTCTTTTTGGTCTCTTGGGCAAATTGTCAACCTATTTTTCGTTACCCAGTCTGGGGAATACCAAGCCACTTCCTTCCCAAAACCTTTGTCACATGCCTTGGATGCTTTTACATGGAGGGCACAGGTATGTCTGCACCCACAATATTCTTTCAGCTTGTAGTTTTGTTATAGCAAAGCTGGCATTGAAGCTCTGGGATTGCAGAAATGGAAAAGCTTTCTGTAACAGTTTTTTTTTTTTTTTTAAAAGGAAAGAAAAAAAAAAACCTACCAAAAATTGGAGGGAGGACTTTGTTCAGCTTTAGCCTCTGTAGGCGACACTGCCCAAATTCAGTAGTGCACAGACAGAGAAGAGGAAGAGTCCTGTCTGGAAATGTTCTGCTCCTGCATTCAGATATTTATTCTGGAAGGAAATGTTACAAAATATCTGTTTTTGCTGCTCTTACTTCAGCTGACAAAAATTTAACTGTGTGATGAGGCCTACTCGCAAAGAAAAATAAAAACCAACATGAGTGGTCAGAGTTGGATATTATGAAGTGAACAGGCAGTCCCTGGTATGTTTGAAATCAAATTGCATTTGTTGTTCAAGGTGTTTATATATGCAGCTAACAGTTTAACGTAAGATGTTCCCACTGGATAGCTGTGAAGCCAATTTTTGAGCCAAAGGATGCTTTCCTTTTCTTTCTTGAGTGTTTTAGGTAGGTATTTTGTTTGCTGTTTTTCCCTATGATTTAGAGAGTATTTCTGGCCTTTAATTACTGGATCTAGCCACAGGATATTTGAAAATAAGTTAGTAAATCCTGAACTCTGCAAGCAACAAAGCATTTTTTGAAACAAGTTCAAATTTTTCAGTTCTTCAGCTCCTTTTGCCAATTTAGTCAATTCAGTAGATTAAAGAAGATTAGTATCTTCTGACTGTTTCACTAGTAATTGAGCCAATTCAATTACTCCTGCAGACTTTTCAATTTCCTCTTGTTTAGTTAGTTAGTAGTTTAGTAAGTTAGATCTACTACACAACCATTCACAGGAGATGCATATGAAGGTACACTAGGCAGTTACTTTTTCTTCTGGAGTTACTTTTTTATTCATAGGTGTTTTTGTTTTGGTGTTGGGTTTTTTTGGTTGTTTAGTTGTTTGGCTTTTCTTTTTAACCACAGGTGTCAGGTGTTTTTATGTATTTCCTTGTGTAAACATTTGGAAGAAACCATATTTCTAATCTCTTAAAGAATTAATTGTCATGATCGATATAAGTTAACCTCATAACCGCTAGTGAGAGTGTATTCAAGACTGAATTCCTTAGGAGTAGAGCAGCTACATCAGCTGTTTTTAACTTTGATGTTTTCAGAGAATCTGACCTCATGGTATCTAGATGGTAACAGCGAAGATCATAAAAGATGATCTGCATGCCCTCATGAAGTGAGGCATACTGACTGTTGTGGTAATTTCTCATGAAGACAGGTTACTGAATTTAAACTGTGTTCTGTAGTTCCACAAATACTGAAATGTGATTTATAGATCAAAGTCCTATTGTGCTTGTTAGGTAGAAAATAGGGAAGAAAAGACAAGATTTTGTTCTCAGTTTGGATGTTTGTTTACCGCCAATGCATCAACCCTTTGATAGTTACTAGCTAGGATGCTTTAGGAAGAAAGAATAGGCTAGGAGTTTAGGGGGGAAGCACAGTTGATTCGATCTTTAATAAGTTGTATCATAACTAGACGAGAAAATCAGTTGTCCAACTGAGCAGATGCAATCACCTCCTTCATAATGTCTGTCTGCAGTGAAGAGACTCTAGACAAAAGAATTTGAGTGTGCTGATATGCTACTCCTAGTCGTTAGTTGTCTTTTTCTTGTGTAACTTCTTCTTTGGTAGAGGTACTGTGCAACAAAGTTATAATTATAAATAATTATGAGCATGTATTATCGAAGTCTTATGATACACTTCAGATTGCCAATTGCAACAATAACTACTTTAATTATTAAAAGGACGTATTTCCTTTTTGTTTTATTTTGCAACTACCTAGAAAAAACAAGGTGCATAATCTCAGGTGTTTCTCTGTGAGTTCCATTATTATATTGACCATTAACTGCAGTGTGAGTGAATGAGATACCTCAAAATAATTGAATTTCCAGTGGTTTATTTCTTGCTGCATTGCAGAAACTGCATATACTTTTAAGTACAATTTGCTAGAGGCAAACACCTTTTCTTGGTTACTCAGCCAAATAAGTGAGTTAATCTGTATATCATTGCATGTAGTCTTTTAACAAAGTGAGTGCTATCTGTCACTTGGGGTTTTTTTGTTGTTTTGTTCTGTTTTTAAAGAAAAAAAAAGTAATTACGTAGCCTAATTCTGGTTAAATATACATAGCTAATTTTTAATGCACAAATTATGCTAGCACCTAGAGGCTCTAAATAGGAATTAAGTCTACTTGTTGCATATTAGCCAATATCCAAACAGCAATGTAGTCCCCTAAAAGTCACATAGAAAGCTTGTTATCTTCTTCGCCCTCCCAAACAGCAGAAAATCAGCAGCTTAATGCTTTTCATCTTGATGCAGCACTACGTGTTCCTAGCTGTCAAACCCAACAGTTCCTATTTGGTTGCCAATGTTACTCTGAATATCCCTGTATCAAGTCTCAGGACAGGGAGTCTAGTGACTCCCTCCTTTTTTCACAACTTTTTGTCTCAGCTGAGCAGTCTGTGGGCAGTTTCCAGAGTTACCTATTAGTGTCTGTCATCCGATAATGCTAGTTGTTTTGTTGTGATACCACAGTTTCTCTCCCTAGGAAGTAGAAAAATTCTATTTTTTTGCAAAATGCTGATTGGAGTGCTAAAAGGAATTCAGCACGATGATAGTGTTATTTCATCATTATCTATCTTCATTTGTTCACCCACTTGACTGAACAGTGCTGTATTAGACGCATTCTCTCCTGATTCTAGCAATTATGCTGTTCCCATTACCTTGCTCCATTATGAACTATTAAAGGTATAAGAACAGCTATGAGAAAAGATTTCTTGAAAGCTTTTTTTAATGGTAAAAAATTCTGAATAGCAGGAATAGAGAGTTTTATGGGTCACTGATCATTGGCCTACTAACATTTGCATTGGTAAGCTGCTATTTTGAACATCTGAGTACTCTGTGTACATGCTGAATCTGCTTGCTGAGCTTTTAGGGGTGTTCTTTGAACAAGCAATGAGAAATATGAGACTGGTCACATCTCAGGAATCATGGTGCTTCATTA
The DNA here is from genome assembly GCA_907165065.1 of Caprimulgus europaeus. The sequence goes on from OU015525.1 coordinate 71,420,448, forward strand.
CATAATATCTTTGAGAAATACAAAGTAAAAAAAATAACACGTTTCAGGGAAGAGAGGGTAGAAAGAGTTTTAAAGCTTATTTTTCTAAGAATAAGTGATTTTTTATTTTTTTCCACAGAAAAAATTAATAGTGGCAGGAAAACTTCAAAAGGATCAGAGATTTAATGTGAAAACACATGCAGTGCTCTCAAGCGACTTGCCCACATCTGAGATGCTTTATAAATCCCAAGTAGAGATTAGTGGCTAGAATTTTCTCTTAACTCATAATTTTTTTTTTTTTTTTTTTTTTTTTTGAGCAGAGAAAAAGTAAAACAAAGGGTATATGGAGATACACTTCAAAGCTACATCTCTTGTCATTTTAACAAAAAGCAAAGATCCAGATATACACATTCTTATCACAGCGGCATTTGTGGTAATCAGGAATACTTTTCTTTCAGATGAAAGCCCACACAGAAATAAAATGCAGTAAAAGTTTCCTCAGAATTAGGGCCAAGAACTACCAATCATCTCTTAAACTAATAAGACCATCTATTTATCAAAAGAAGTACACCTATTTTTAAATGAAAATAGGTACTGGAAAGTATTGTGTAAGTCTGTGGGAGATACTCTGCTAGCTGGCTCACAGAAGTTAAGCCAAAGCATGCAAAATTCCCCCTCACCTCTTGTGGCTCAGCACTGATTTCCTATTGTTAATATTTTGGGGTGCTACGTAGCTATTCTGTTTATCTCTCAAACTGTGAGTTTCAGTGTTCAGATATTCAGCTTTGAAATACTTAAGCTAGCAGAAAAGGGAAGATCTCTAAAATGTCTAGAAATTAGAACTTGTATTGCAAAATAACTGAATGAAGACTAGTGAGGCTATGCTTCTGTAAAGTCAGAAGTAACTTGAGAACTGTTTTTCCAGAAGAATTTTTTTTTACCTCGGTAGAAATTTGCTGCTAGGTAAATCCTGAACAGGTTTTCAATTAAGCTTCTTTACCTGCTGTTAGAGTCAAGCTAAGGACAAATATCGACTTTACCGGTTTTAAAAGCCCATCAAAACTTTCCCAGTTCCTTGGAAATCCATTTCCTTAGCAACAAGGAGTGCTTGCATACACAAGGCATTTGGACTGTGTTTTAACAAAAGGATTCATTTCTATTAGGAATTTTTCAAAATCATGTCAGGTTTCAGTTGCATGGGTTAAGCTTAAATTTACATCTCCAAAACTTCTTTTTCAGATTTTAAAATGCTTTGGCTTATCTATCTGTAATTTCTTCATATAGTTCTTTAAATAAAAAATTATCATCTCTGTGTTAGTGTGTAATGATAATATAATTTTTTTCCCTTGACTGAAACTTGGCCTCATCTTTTGAATAAAGAGAGAATGTTCCTTAAAATACTCATGGAAATATTATAGGTTACTGAACATCAGTTTCAAAGAAAGATTGTTACAGAAACATGATCTGTTCTAGCCTTACAACTCCTATGAATTTTGAAGGAAACACTATTAGATTATGTATCTTGTTCTTTCCATTGCCTTGAGATGACAGCCATGACACGTTTTGTCAATTTTTGACTTTTTTTCAGTACAAAATATTCTCAATATGCTGCATCTATAAGAAACAGCGTATTGGACTCTGTCAAAATAATCAGGGAGGCTCCTATGGAAAGGGCTACATGCTTACCACTAGATGATATCTTTATTTGACTTCATTAAAAACAGGTAATTTGAGGTGTATGTTTAGTAAGAAGGTGTGAAGAAAAGTCAGAGGTGTGTGAAAAAAAGGAGACAGACAAAGGGCAATGCCCAAATTTTCGCAGATAGCTAACAAAATGTGACTTTGGAGGAAAAGACAGGCTGACACCATAAAACAGCCAGATAAGGAAGTAACACACACACAATCCCTACTCACAAAAGCACCTTCCCCACCAAACACGTGTAATAGAAAGAGAGGATACTGTGACTTTAAGCAAAGACGAGACCTAGCAGGAATCAATGAGAACAAGGATGACCTAGTGTAGTTGTAAAATATGCTGTCAATTCTAGCCAAAAATGTATAAAATGTCAACTGTGTCCTAACCAAGGTGTGCTAGCTTTGTGGAACTACCACCTAGCACCCATCTCTGCACAGATATTTAATTAAATAAATATCTCGACTGTGTGGTTTTTGGCTCATTGCACACTGGATAAAAAGAACCCTGATTTTGGAACAACAGAAAGAGTCAGAGAAATATATTAGTCAATAGTCCTTTGTGTGTTTGGGTTTGGTTTTGGTTTTGGTTTTTGTTTTTTTTTTCAAAACTACTCTCCAATATCTATAGTTTAAAACATAGTGATGTTTCATGGTGTGAGAACACTGTACTGCAGGGGAGCTTCCTGGCTTTTTTTAAGGATTTCCTGCCCAACAAATAAGGGGGAAAAGCACAATGCTCGTACCAGAAAAGATACTATAGACTCTTTTAGCAATCGAGAGAAATTAATTAATAGGGAAAAAAGAAATATTTATAAATACTTGACAGGCAAGATCTGCTCCCTCCCCCCTTTGAAGAAGGGAGTTCAGGTTAGTGTGCACATTAGAAACCAAAACTAGGAAGAGAAACCTAGAAAGAAACATATGTGAATCCGAGGTTGAGTCCATTGTAGCAAGCCATCAACATTTGCTTTGAACAATACTCCAGACTCTGGGCTGTGTCCTGATGTCTGCTTTACATATCAGAATAACAAACCCAGGAAGCAGACCATGAATGTAGTGCTGATATCTATACAATAAATTGGATTCATTGTACACGTTTTACACTTCATTGCCACTCTGCCAAATAATCTACTCCTAAGTGAGGATAATGGCTTCCTTGAACAATTAATTCCCTTTTGCCCTTTTTAAGAAATGCAAAATTTGACTTTCACAACTCACCAGCAAATATATGTCGTGTTGCATAGTGAAACAGACTAACTTTAAGGCAAGCTTTAATGCCCACTATATCAAGACCTTAAGTAGGTATAAATTTGGGAAATATAGAGATTGCAAAAGAAAAGTAGACAGATTTTAATGGGCCATGCAACATTTCTTCAAGTCTTGGGATTCTGGAGAGACTAAGTACTTCCCAGCAGTGCTTTATACACAAGACTCCTCATTGGTTATTGTTAGAGAATGAAATGGAGTAGTTGTTTTTTTTTTTCTTTTTATAATTTTCTCTAATTTATCTTTCATTATAATTAAATATACCTGGCTCTACTTATGCAGAAATAAGGAAGAAAAGTAAATGCACATTATAAAAATTAATAGTTAAAACTAGAGTAATGCCTTAAATGCTAAATTCCAAAAGGAATGCTGTTGTATATGAAGATTTTATTGGCATTCACTTAGAATCACCTGAATAATTTACTGGTGCCTTTCTCCTTGTCTGCAATGCATTTTGATACACCCATAATAAAGCCTTAATGTCCTCATTGGAAATGCTAGTAGGAGTAAAAGTGTCTTGCTGATATTAAATATATAGTATGTTATAAAAAACCTGAGAGTTTCATAGAGGTGGTTATAAATTATAAGTTATGAAATGCAGACAGTTGGTGACAAATGAAAATCAATTGTAAATTCTACAGCAAAAAAGGGTAAGGACAAAAAGAAACATTTTAGTATCTCCAGGAAAAAAAGAGCTTAGTTTTGATTTAGATAAGTTGCTAAGAAGGGAGAGCAATGATTCAGAAGGTAGATATGTTCAAATAAATACTAATTTAGTGCTTACACAAACACTCTTTGTTTTTTTCACATCTCCGAGTTGAGTGTACCTTCTAGTTCAAGAATATCTAGAGTAGGTATCAAAGAGCAAAGACTCAAAGAGCTGTATTTTAGGTATTTAATAAAAAATACTTAAATGCAAAAGGAATAATTACTTGGATTCAGTGGTCCCAAGATGCAAAACATTGAGGGTGTGGGTGAACTCATGTGCAGCTGCCAACTTGTGTCCCTTCTGGCCCCATCCCCTGTTAGTGGTTTTTTTGGTGGTTTTTTTTGGGGGGGAGGGGAGGGAGGGGGCTTGATCCAGGTTCCTTAAGTCATCATTTCATGCATGTCATGCCTCAGTACGTCTGCATGAGCAACTTACAGCAACGAAACCAGTTATGAACTTGCATTGCAGCTGAGAGTCTGTGACACACAGGTGGAAGCTGTCCATTGCCTTTCAGCTCTGCAGTGTTTCCCTGATGCCCTGCTCAGGGTGCTTTCTCCCTTTCCAACCTCCATCCACTGTTTAGAGAACTTAGGATCAGGTTCTGGACGTGGCAGTGGGGGCTAAATTAAAAAAGATGTTGCATGGTTAGTTTGTTTCCCTTCAGATCTCAGGCCTATAGCTTCTTATTTAGCTACAAAAATAAAATAAATAATTCTGAAGGAATTTCATATTCAAGGATCTCAAAAGAATTAAGGTAATTCTCTCAGTTAGTGCTGCCAATGTGTAAGATATTTTACAATCCTGAGGATGTTCCAAAAAATGAGAAAAAAAAGCTCCAGCAAGCCAAGAAGCTGATGTCCCAAGATGCCTCTGTCATGCTTTTTGCTTGTTACCAACATGTGTTGTCACAGCAGAATCAGAATAGCAATATGCAATATAATTATGCAGTTTGGCTTTTTTCTTTTCTGAGGGCCTTTTCTGAATTTTATCAAAAGTACATATTAATGATTTCTGTGCTCTGTTAAATATAAATTATCTTTGACACAACTAGATGGCTACAGATAGCTTAGGAACTACAGCAAGCAGTATTTCACAACCTGTAAGGCAAGTGAAACTGTAAGGTCAAGGAGAGAAGCTGCAAGACATTCTGGGAGGAGTAAATAAAACTGTAGCCTTTATCCAGTGTGTTTTGGTTACATATGCCTCAAAACCTTAAAAACAAATAAGAAACCAGCAACAACAAAATCTACTAAACTTAAAATGTTAGGAGATTACTTCAGTTGTAATCATTTTAAGTATTCAGTTTAATTCTTTTCTGATACAGTCTGTAAAGGTGATGAGGTCTGGCTTGACAAATACCATAAGGAAAAATAAGTCTTCCAAGAGTATTCAACTGTAAAAAATTTTATATCATTTTTGTCAAATATTGCGGGTAGCAGATAAGACTTTTGCTTTCCTAACATCTTATAGCATTAAGTCAATATTCAAATTTAAATTATCATTCTTAGTTCAACTGTGGAAAAAACACCTTGATAAATGAATTCAAAGTATCTTCTGAATAAAAGATGTATGATAACAGCATTACAGTAGAATTCAATTCTTTGGGTTTTTTTGGTGTTGCTCCAGCATCCTAGAATATATTGGAAGACAAATAGATCTTCACTTGATATAAGAACTGAGTGAGTTTTAGGTCACTGGGATTGTGTAGAGCTAAAATATTGTTCTGAAGTATTGTGCATATGAAATGAAAAGAGCAATCATTTTACAGAGCTGTAGTAGAGTGCACAGATAAAATACTTAAAAGCAAATTTTGACTTTTGGGTGGCATTCTAAGCAAAATTTTTAGATTTTTCAGGATCTCGGTGGTATAAGATGGATGATATCAAAAAACAGTTGTTTGCTGTGAAATTTGGGGGGGGGGGAAGAGTGGTATCCATTTTATCTACCACAGCTGTGAAGAAGGGTAACAATGTAATTTCATGGAAAAAAGAAAATGCAATCGCAAGAACAAGGTTTAGCTGAAAATGTTGCACTCTGTAATTGAAACCATCCCTACTATACAAGGAAGGGCAGACAGTAAAGGGTCTGGCAGGCAGTAAAGTAAAAAGATTTTTTCATTATTAAAAGCCTTATATATTTAATATTCTGTCCCCAAAAGCATCTGTAAAGGGAGACAGAGAAGTGCTAGAAGAAGCCATTTTGTCTCCCTGGGGAACAAGATGAGCATTGACACTGATAGTAAATTCTATGCCAAGCAGCAAATAAGGAAAGCATTACACTTTTCTGAATTTGAAAAAACTTAGATAAGAAGTGCCTTGGTTAGCGCTGACGTACACAACACAGTCTCAACACTTGACATCATGTCCGTCCTTTCTACAGACGAAGTGCAGAGTGAGATATATTCACTGTCTGGATCAAATGTGGCTGAAAGTTTATTAAAACTGTGGTTTTGCTTAGAATTTTAGGAGAGTCTTTAATATAAGTGTGTGGGGTGGTGGTTTCTGTTCCTTTTGTCTACTTATCATCTAAACTTGTAAAGGATGTATTCTATAATCTTAATAAAAATTAAATTGCTTTTCTACAGTTATGTAGAGATGAAGCTTTAATGAAAATAAAAATAGGATGAGACATTTTGCTTTCTTTTCATGCTGCTAGAAGTGTTGTCTTTCCTGGACAACAATTTCTGGAAAGATTGTTCTAATTCCAGTGGTATCTGCTATTGTTGAAGGTGCTAAGAGCTCTCCTCAGTTGTGCTGATGGTGAATAAAACTAGTTTCCATTGGAGCTGTCTTAATAGGGAATGAATTTAACAAAATTGCTAATCAAAGTTGATTTTCAAACAAACACACCCACCCCTGTAGTTATTTTGACACTAATTTTAAATTTTAAATAGTTAATTTTGGAGCATCATCCCCACTTCAATGTAAGCATGAAAATAGTTTTGGAAGAGGACGGGGGTGAGGGAGAGGGGATGTGGGTTACTGTCTTTTTCTAGCAATGGATGGTTGGAGTTTTAAAATGGAATTGCAATCTATCCAACTTGCATACTGGCTTTTACTTTCTTAATGTGGCTGTTTCTTTCAATTATCTGGAAACTAATCTGACACCTCTCCATTTCCAAATGGTTGTTCTTCTTCCTGTTTTGGCTGAAGAGCTTAACTACCTTCCATTGCCTTCCTCTGCTCTGTGCTGTGTTATATCCCTGGAGCAGAAGCATCAGAAGAACTGATATTTTCCCTGTAATTTTAGCTTAGCGTATTAATGTAAACTGAACTTTTTATACAGTTGAAATAAACACCCTGGTCTGTGGACTGCAGCAGCTAAGTCTGTTTGGAATTCTGCTCTGAAACCATAAATTATTCAAAATCTAGTTGTGATGAATGATTTTTAAAATACATGGAGGACCAACTGAGAATACCAGTGGTTGATTATATACTGTACACACAGTGTTATGGGTATTGTAAACCTCTAAGTGTTCAGATATAAAATAGAAATATCAAGCATTCTGTGAATCTTATTATTTTACTTTCAATTACCTACTGCATATAATAGTCTGCTTGGAGAGCTGGCAAATAGGTCTTTTTGGAATGGAAATGTTTTCTAGTAATGTTTCCTCAATGCCCTTTACATGCAACCATTAATCATCTCTCTGAATTGCTCTTCTGGGAGATAAAATAAATTTTGTTGTGCACACCTTGATTTCATCTCTATGCTTTAAATAGCTTTTGTTTTTCTTTTCTTAACGTTGCTTAAAAATATGCCAAAGAACTATGTGATCACTGTGTTTCTCATATGTATGCAAGCTGAATTCCCAGGGCATTTTCTATCTAGTTACAGAAGCTATTAACAAAACTTCCTACATTAAAAGCAAAATCCAAAACCAAACAACCAACCAAATCTTGCAGTGTGTAAAAGCCTCTCATTCTGGGTGTCATGGATTCTCTTTGGGTTTAGTTGATATATCATTGGGATGAAACCTTATTTCTATGGGAAGAGACCTAATACTACTTGTTAAGACACTTTTCCAATAAGTGACTTTAAATAATGAGCTACTGCTATGCTATAATGGTGCTCCGGCCTCATTGTATGCGGGGATGGAAGTGAAAAAAAGTCTCTATTCAATGCACAGAGGTTGTTCAAAACATCATTTTAAAATGAATGTATAAATGCTAACAAATTGGAAAAGTACCCAAGTTTGATGTTACATCTCACTTATTAACGTCAGAGACCAACCATTTAATAAACTACCAGGCTACGGAGTTTGTAATTTGAATTTGTGAAGTGTGACTCCTAAAGGCATCAAATTTAAGAAAAGATTAAATTCTCTCCACAGTACAGAAAATGATTCTCCTTTATATAAAACAAATTCACTTTTCTTCCTTAAGTGATGACTTCTCAGTCATTAAAGATTTTTGAGTTTTTAAAGGAAGAGAACAGATCAGTTTTAAAATGAGAGTTAAGGTTTGCTGGAACATATCCTTTTACCTAGTAGTCAAAGCTAGTTAGGAATAGAAAATATACCAAATTGACTGATTTTACACCACTGTGCTTAAGAGAAAGATTATTTTGAATTTCACACAATGTTTTCAAAACTCACATAGTCAAGCTTCTTTCAAACTTATAGGAAAAGATGAAAAGAAGCAGCACTGGCATTTTGACACCTGCCCAGTTGCTCAGATCCAGTTGAAATGGACTTTAAACTTGGAAACAGAGAGAAGATAAAGATAAAATAACCTATCCAATCACCACCTTTCATGTAGTGAGCACACAACACAGCTTCGCTCTTAGCTCTCATCTATGTGTATATGAACTGTAAGACCCATTGTGGTCTTTGGAAGTCTGGGTTTTCAGTGAAGGGCTTGCTGTGCAGTCTCTACGTGTATAAATAATTCTGCTTAGCACTTTACTTCTTAAAATTTAACACTTTACATTAACATTCATTGTACTTTTGGGCATGGTGGGGAAGGCAACGTACTGATTGTTTCTTATTTCTGTGCTTTAAATTGGACTATATATTCCTGTTCTTTCAAACGTCTCTTTTTACTTCTAAATGTTTTTAAGATCCAGATAATTTTTATAGTACAGTGGTATTTTTTAAAAATAATAAAAAACTGGTATATGTTCAATATTTATAATGTTTATATCAACTGTGATTTTCATTGTTGAACTAAGGAATTAACAGTCAAGTAGGCGTTTTCCTCTTCCAGTATAGATAATTTGTGCAGACACCCATGTTTAGTGCATGGTAAGTAGCAGACAAATGTCTTGCAATTTCCTTTTCTCCCACTTTTTTTTCTCTTCTCTCCAGTTGATCTGAGTAGCAGAGTGAAAAACATGATTGCGGAATATATGTGCTGAGGCTTTAGTTGTCACTTACTTTTAACTATTGCAGATGCTACTTGGAATAAAAAAGAATACATAAATAGATTTTATCCAAGTTGCAAGAAGGTATAGGGTTGGAAAGACTCATTTTAGATTGGAGAAGAAACTGAACTATGTTTTAACTAAGGTAAAAGGAATTACATTGATGCTATTGAGAACAGAGCCTTAGTTCTCACAGGCTCTTGAATTCCTGGATTAACTGTGCTATTTTGACACTAGACATAATCTCTCATAAATGTGGATTGGACCACAATGTTCCTGGAAAAAGCTGTACCAAGCTGTATTCATTCATTACAGGTGAATTGCATCCATAGGGTGCACGCAGCTGTGATCATTTAGTGCTCAGAAGGAATAAAAAATATGTTTGACTCTCCTCCCACTCTTTCTTCCCAAGAGTGCACAGGTGCATTATGAGATTTTTCTGATTCAGTGCAGTGCTCTATCACTTTTTCTCTCTCTCAACCAGGTCTGATGGAGCCTGTACTACCTCTGGAACAGCAGCCTGCACACTCTTTTGCAGCATGTCTCCAACTGTTTTCAGCAAAAAACAGACAAGCCTGAAACCTTTCTGTATGCATAATTTCCTTTATGCCAATGTTTTTTTTCTCTTTATGTCATACTGATCTGTTTAGACTTGGTTTGCAGTAATAGATCATCTAACTCGGTGTTGGACATTAGTTGGCAGATGATTTGTGCTTCTTTTGTGTATTCAAGTAGGGAACATTCTGCTGGAAACAATAGAATAGGCCATGCACACACATGAGAAGTATACCATCTTACATGTAGAATGAAAACTCAGCATTTTTTATAGGTTGTCATGAATTCATATTGAGGCTGAAATATGCATATTCTCATTTGGTTACTTAGATCAGATTCCTCTGTGTGGCATCTGTTTTCAAAAATGTGTTTTTCTCTTGCATCTTATTTAAATGATGGGGTATTTCTTTCTAGATATACTACATCTTATTTCACTGAAAGTTGTTTTTATATCATGTTTCTAGATAAATGGAAAAGGTGACGTGGCTTTACAGTTCAAACTGTTGTGGTATCCAAACCACTGCGCAAATACAAATGTATTCAAATTAAATCGTCTTTGGTGATTCTCACTCACAAAGAGTGGCTCTCCCCTACGCTAATAGCTCTTCTTGAAAATGTAAGGAGAAGAGTTCATGAGGCTGGTGTTGTCCCTGGAAACTGAGTCACGTATAATGCATTCATTTATGTGCATCTTGCAGTGCAACACTCCTGAACACTCCTGCAATCTGTAGGTGTTGATGCAGATGTTCAGAATGATCGTAGTGAGTCTTCAGCTCAAGATGTCTGTAGAGATAATTTATGTGACCACTCAAGAAGATATAAGTGTTGGTTATTAAAGGGGGGTTGGGGGGGGGAGAATCCAGCCCCCCACAGTAAAGCTTATTATAAAGAGCTCTTTGTCCTGTAGGTGACACTGTGTCCCTAATACTGTACTCAGTCTCTAAGCCAGAAATTCCAGTTCATTTCCCCCTTCCCTTCCCAATGTAATTGAGAACTGTTGCTGCCTGTTTTGAATACACATTCACAACCCTAAAAGAAGTAAATGGAAGAACATTGATATTATTAACATAATTTTTAAAAAAATACAAAAGGGTAAGACTGAAAGGTAAAAGCCAGCAGTGTTATGGTCATGGCTATTCAAGTGCTTATTTAGAGCTTTATCACCAAATGTGAGATTGCAGTAATTCATACTTCAGTTGACATTTCCTCACTGTGCCTGGGATGATAGGAGGCTAGAGGTTCTCCAGCATCTCTGTCTTTGAATGCATGTTTACAGCCTGACTTTAAAAAAAATCACTTTGAGCTAAAATCTGGTGTTCAGGAACAAATTGTATGTATAAATATTCAAAACTCTTATAGAAAACAGATGGGTTTGGGGGGATTTTGTTTTTTGATTTAGTTCATTTGTTTTTTCCTAGGTTGCTGCTTTAGTAAAACATAAAAAAACCAAACCAACCAACCAACCAAAAAAATATCAACAAAACAGAAAATCTCAATGTGAACTTTTTTTGTGGAATTTGTGTGTCTAGTTCACAATAATTGCTATTTTTCCCTACTACATTAAAGAGACAGTCCCATGCAATACTAGGGCTGCTGCTTTGTACTTTACTTGTCAGTTATATCTGGCAGAGATGGATTACAGAGGGCAGCATTTAGGACAATCATTGAAGTGTGGTATAAATGGGATAAATCCCTATACCAGCACATTTCAGTGATATCACAAGCAGAAATGCAAGTGGTAATCCTCACTGACACCTTCTGTGAAGAGCAAAACAAAGATAAATGGAAGAGTGATAACTCCAAACTTGAAAAAAGCCCAGCTAGACTAGTGTGTAATATAGATTTGGCGCATGTAAAGCAAAGTTAGAGTATCACTTTTGGGGTGGTGACTGTGAGTTTTCTAAGAAAATGGAAACTTAAACATTTATTCATTCTAAGTTACACCAACTGTAGTTTTATCAGGGGAACTAACAAGACTTACATCTCTCCTTCTCTTTAAAGCTAGCTGATATAGTAGACAAGCTCCTGGATATATGATACTGGAAAAATCATACAGTCTCAACCCATTCTAGAGTTTGCATATGCTCTCAAGTTGTGTGATAACAAACTTCATAGCTGATTTCAACTTTTTTGTGTGTGTGAAAGAGTGAATATACTCTGGCAGTGAATGTGAAGCAATGTGAAGCTAAGCATCTTATCACAGCCCATTTGGGCTTCTTCAAGTTTGCATGAGAAGGGCTTCATAGTACCTGGCTTGGATCTAGGTTCAAAAGTAATATCCAGCATGTGGTAGTGGAAAGTAACAGTTTCTCCCTGAGTGAGAGGAGATAAGGGAAGGGTTCAGCTTTCACACTGTACTAATGAATACAGTATGTGTACCTATTGCTGGGGTATGATTTTAGTTAGTTTGTATTAAGTCCCTTATCACAATTTTCTTCCTGGTGATGATGGGGGTCGAAAGGAATGGTTTAATATTTAAGACAAATAAGAAAAATAATGGACTTTAAGATCATTTTTATATATTAAATCTGTTACAACATTAAAAATACAGATAAGATTGCCTCAGTTTTCATAATGGACACTGAATTCAAAATGATTTAGTGACTTATGAACCAGTAACTCTGACTTTAAATAACTGAAATTCTGTGTTGGTTTGTTGGGGTTTTATTGTTTTTTTGTTTCGGTTTTGTTTTTTTTGTTTGCTTGGGTTTTTTTAATACATCTTTACTGCTGAGGAAGGAGAAGGACTCAAAAGGGTTTTAGACAGCTAGGATGAAATGTAAAGAACTATTCTGAAATATTGGTTAACAACAGATAACAAAAAATGATGAAAATTTAAGCATGCACAAATCAGATCTGGGTGACATAGAGTTTATGATACTGAGAGAACCAGATAATGAGTATGCAGAATTACTGTGAAACATATGCAACAAGTAACAAGAGAACCACCATATTAAGGTAGATTTTAATGGGTGAAATAGAAATTTTAAAATGGAAATTCTAGGATATTCAAATAAAAAAAGATACTGAGATATCTTCGCTTCCTTCATTATTATTATAAAGATATTTTCCCTTCCTTCCTTAAGAAGATAATGGAACAAATATGAAACAAAAATGGGTAACCATCTTTGGGGTAAAAAGGCCCTAGAACAAAAGGTTAATATAGTTTCTTAAAACCTAGATTTCCCTTAATAAGCTTATGATGCAGTTTTACTGCTTATTTGGCTCTTTGCATAAGTAGCAATTTTTTAATTAAACAGGAAATACCTTGATTTTTTACTTTGAATACTTTACAAAACTTTACTATTTTTTTCATAAACATTACTATTTATATGGTATTTCTATTTCAGATGACCTTGGCAAAACAATGAAGAATGTTCTTACATTTGCATACTGAAAACAAAAAAAACAGAAAGGCTGTTGGAAAGGATGTTTAACTTCTACAAAATCTCATATTAATAAGTCTTATTTAATATCTTTTTGAATGATCGGGAAAAGACATAAGGTTTTTAATGGAATGCCTGAATCATACTAAATCAAGAGCTATTGAAAATATCACTGAGGACAAAACACAATAAAAAGGATTTGGGGAGATTAGAAAGATGGGCAGGAAAACAACAAATTGAGATTCATCTCTTGGAAATGCAGACTGTGTGAACATGGTACAATCCCAGTGGAAGGCAGAAAGCCAAGGAACTATGGTGACAAATGAGATTTGTGGCTGATAAGGGGCAGTAAATTAAATACAACTTCCCAATGAAATAAGTAAGCCTCCCTAGAAGGTGCTGGCATATTTTGCAATGTCATGGTGTAGGACAGTAATCACTCTATAGGTCTTTCTTTGCTGTATTTCAAGTAAGGCTGGTAATCTGAATGGATTTAAATTTAGCCCCCGATAGGAAGGAGCTCAACACTACCAGGTTTTCTTACAGTGAATGATATAGCCTCATAAAAATATCTTATAATTCTTATGAAGTGCTTTTTTTTCCTCTTCATTTCTTGATCTTTTTGAGTAATGGAAAGTTGGGGAGAGCAACTTCATTGCATATAATCTTTGTCCTCTTCTCATGTCATCTCAAATTTGTCACTCTTCCTTCAGTTATATTTTTAGTTTTACTACAGAATCACTGGCTACCAGCACTTCTGGTGCTGGCCCTGTCAGACCTGTATAGTCCATGTTTATGGCTTCTTGTTAGGATATGACATTTAACCTGCTAGCATTGGTCATACTGTGGGTTTGAATGCCAATGTCTGTTCATTGGTGCCCTTTCAGCTTGCACTGAGAAAGGCCATGAACCCTGAAAGACAACCCTGATGTATCCCTTGCTACGATGTTACAAGGAAGAACTGCTGGATGTGCAGCTTGCTAGTTTTTCAGAATTAGTCACAAGTTTATAAAAGGATGTATTTTTATGTAGAGCCTGCCCGACTCCTTTTATTGCCTGTTAACAGTAAAACCGTACAATTTTGAGGAAAATTTGCTGCCTTTTCAAGTTCCTGTTCTCACAAATTGTAAGTTGTGTCCTACATAAAGTAATATAGAAGTGGTGTCATTTTATACAGGAATAAGAGGAAATTGATAGGCTTTTGCTTGTACTGTATAATGTGAAACCAAATATGGTTTAAAACTCTCCTGATATCCAGCCATTAAAAATTGAGTAATGCTTAGAGGTTTCATAATCTTAAAAGTTGTGTACCCTATTTCTTGATTCTTCTATTAAATGAAAGCTCTTGACTTGCAGCTTTTGTATGAGATGAGTTTCCTCTAAGCTTGTGTAAGGCATAAAACTAAATAGCTTTCTGACTAAATTTTCTATTTAAAACATGAGCATGGTGAGTGGCACAAAGGCTTCTGAAGTTTCTGGGGTTTCAGGAAAAGTTTTAGTGGGGGAGACTTGCTCTACATTTTGTGAATGAGCACTGTCACTTTCTTACAAAATGCTAGTTTGAAATGGTTGTGGGTTTTTTTTTTTTTGGTTTGGTTGTTTTTTTAAGATAAATAAATGATATCTTTAACAAATACAAACTGCTGCAGCTTTTTTTAAAAAAAATGTGGGTGTTTTTAATATATATATTTTTAAGCAGACTTGAGTTTTATTCTCAAGTGCTTGGCACAACAAGTTTCTGAGCTCAGGTAAGATCTCTGAATAATCTTATAATTTAAATCTGAATAGTCTATATGAAGTATTTTAAAGCTACCTATATTATCAATATGCCAAGTTTGTCACAGTTGTTATTGAATCGTATCCTTATTTTGAGTTTTCTTTTAATTAATTTTGGGATTTTATCAGTAAGCCCAAATCTAAATATAAATGGCATTGTTCCATGAGGACTCTCCTTACAGACCATAATACTTTCTTCCTTTCACTTTAGTTGCTGATTCCAATACAGGAAAAATGAAAATGTTTTTGCTAATGCTTTCCTGACTAAATACTGAATTTGTAAATGGCTCTAAAAAAGAGATTCTACCTTTGAAGAAAAATGTAATGTGTGATTATAATGTCTTACCCACTTACATTTTTCAAACTGTGTTTTTCACATACACTGAATTCATTTAACATGTTTGTCTCCTTTTGAACAAATCTGTAAATTGTTAAAGAACTAGAGCCAAAGATATGCATAGGCCACATTTTATCTGACCTTCCCTTCCTTTTCTGAATATTTCATTAGGCAACTGTAGCATATCTTCAGTGTATGATTTCACATCTGTCTTGTTCTTTAATTTCCAATCTTTTCAATGAAAACAAACATTATAGTTAGAATATAATTTTCAAACAAGTTGAATTCTGCAAATGATCCACATTATACCCAAAGTCAGTTTTTGAATTCGTTGCACAGTTGGATATCTGCTACTCAGGCTAATGCAGTAAATAGAGCAGATAGCTGTAATAAATTGTCATCCTCTGTGAAGGTGAGCTATTCACCTAGTCAGATGAAGCATACATTTTGCAACACAATTTGAAGTAGGGATGTTGCGAGTTGAGAGTCTCAGGTTTTACTCCCTGTTCTTTGGGAAATGCTTTTTAATAAAATCTTTCCCCATCCTCATCTCTTACTTATTGCTCACTGGTGGAACAATGTCCCCAGATCCCACACCAAATACCCATCTGCTCCACATGCAGCTTCCTTATATAGTATTTTCATCATCTTGTCTATTATGACAATCTTAACTCTTTTCCAGTCTGTCTCCTCACAGTCTGCACTCATGTAATTATCTCTCAGTATCCTAATCTGGTTATCTTCCCATTGCCGGGATACATAGCACCTCTTTTCCTAATTCTGAGCCTGTACCATATTCACCCCTCATTGCCAGAGATTAATTATTGATTAATAATTATTAATTAGTTAATTATCACAGTCTTAAGAAGTACCATGCCCAACGCATATGGTTGCTACCTTTCCAGGAAGCTTGTGATGGGTAGTATTTGCTTTTCTCTTTATGTTCACTACTATGTGTTATAACTTCAAGAGAAGAGTGACCATGATGTCCTGAAATACTCAGTGGGAAAGAGATTGCACATGTCATGGTTTAACATGTCTTCCCCCTGGTCACTCAGGAAGAACTCTAAGGTTGCATATGGTGTGTGTCATCACTAACTTGTCCCCTGAACAGAAAAAGGCTGACTCTTAATAGCTGAGGCTTTGATTGGAGTGCATGAGGAAGACCTACCCTTCTCAGCTTGCTTGAGCTTTTTTTGTGTCAGTCTGTCCACAGTTGAGACACAAGCCCACATGGAGGAAGAAAGGTTATCTTTGTATTCTCAGAGTCATCTGGACAGTTTATCTAGAATTCTTCTGATTCTTTCTCCTGCTCCCTCTTAGAATGAGCTTCTTCATCCCTTACTAAATAAACTGTTTTCTGCTTCCATTATTTCTTTTTAGTTATAGAGTGACTAACATAGTATTTGTTTTACCCATAGTGTCTTTGGTATGTTTTCCCTCTCTTCTCCCTGAGGATGCTGTATAATGTCAAACAGTGTTTGGTAGATGCTGGCTGAGGCCCAGGACAGTGTGTTAAGTTTTGTCTCTTTGGAATAGCTATGACATTTCTTTTTCAAGCATGCTGTCCCTGCATCAGGATCCTGAAGTTGATTTGGAGTGAAGTTCCAGACCACTGGAAGTGAGAAGTTCTCTAGCTCTAGATACCTGCCCATATTTTCCCACATGCCATGTCACCCATGACTATACTCTCATGGAGCCTGGGTCATATTCCTAAATTGCTTGTTAACCTTAGACAAAGTGGAAGCAATATTCCTAAGAAATACCAATAGAAGTATTTTAACTACCCAAGGATGTTTAAGATACTGAGAAGTCATTGTAACGGGGGAGAAAACATCATAGAACAAGGTAGCAAAGGTGCCATTCTATATTTCCCCCACAAAAAACCTCTCAGAGGAAGAAGCATAATTGTTAATTGTCTCTGTGAGATGGTACCTGAAGTACATTAATGGCTTCAGTACAAAGCCCAAATACCAAACTAAGCTCAAGGTCAATGTTTTAATAACAGATCTCCCAGGCAAAACATCACTAATTACCATGAATCACAACAAGCTCCAGAAGTTAACACCAATCTTTAACATGTACAGCAAAAAAAAAGAACATGGCATAGATCAGATAAACTAATATTGAGAAGAGATGAATGAATATCGTGACCTGCAACTGCTAACTGATATAAATCCTTTCTAGTATGCTCTGGTTAATCTGTTATTATTGCAAACACTTTGAGCCCCATATTGTGTGGCAAAAAGGTCTGTTGTGGTTTAACCTCAGCTGGTAACTAAGCACCACACAGCCACTCGCTCACTCCTCGTTCCCATCAGGATGGAGGGAAGAAAATTGGAAGGGTAAAAGTGAGAAAACATATGGTTTGAGATAAGAACAGCTTAATATTGAAATAAAATAATAATATATTGTAATGAAAAGGAAAATAAAAGGGAGAGAGAAATAAAACCCAAGAAAGACAAGTGATGCAAATGAAAACAATTGCTCACCACCAACTGATATCTAGCCAGTTCCCAAGCAGTGGTCCTCCAGCCAACCTTCCCTCCAGTTTTATTGCTGAACATGATGTCTTATGGTATAGAATATCCCTTTGGTCAGCTGGGGTCAGCTATCCCGGCTGTGTCCCTTCCCAGCTTCTTGTGCACCCTCAGCCAACTTACTGGTGGGGTGGTGTGAGAAGCAGAAAAGGCCTTGACTCTGTGTAAGCACTGCTCAGCAATAATGAAAACGTCCTTGTCTTATCAACACTGTTTCCAGCACAAATCCAAAACATAGCCCCATGCTAGCTACTAGGAAGAAAATTAACTCTACCCCAATCAAAACCAGCACAGTACAGTATCCTCTGGCTCATAGGCAGCTCTCCATCCCTCATCTTCTGATGCTGGCCCTCTGCTCCTGCTTCTGTGCAGTGATTCCCCTCTGTATCTTTTCTAGCTGCATCTCTTGTGACACCTTCTGTTTCTTGGGAGCCTTTCTGCCTACAACATTCTTGTTGGTTCCCCAGAAAATGAGTAACATTGCTCTTCAGGAAATCAGATTTTACTGAAGCAAAGCTTAGAAACAAGTACTCAGCTGCAAGGACATACCGGCCCCAGGGAGAACTTATTCTAAACTTGCCTCACTTACCCATATTCTCCCTCACCATGTGTTGTGTGAAAAGGGTTGGTAAAGCAATTTAGCAGGAAATAAACCCCCTTGCATTCCAACTCACCTTCAGATAACTGGAGGAGCTAGGGACAGCTAGGGTTAAATCCTGAGTGATGCCAAATCAAGCACTGTTGGTCCAATAACTACGGATACAGCTAATCTATCGATCACTATCGGTACGACAGCTGCAGATGCACCAAGTGGTGTTACTGCCACTGTTGGTCTGACAGCTGCACATTCACTGAATAGCGCCCTGCACACCCATGCCCATGATTTATGGACTTACACAGCTAAACCTGCAGAATTTAGCAGCATCTTGCTGAGCACGGGTCAGTTGGAGTGGCTGGTTACAGACAGACGCAGTTCGACAAGACACCACAAGTCTGAGCACATCAGTGCCACATCCACTTGATGCTGTCCTGCACCTGTCGGCCAGTCACAATCTGTGGACTCTCGCAGCCTTCTCAGGCCACAGTCCAGCAAGAAAAGGACTCCCACAGCCTCATCAGGCAGCAGCCCAGCAAGAAATTGTTCAGCAACTCTGTAAGCAAATGAAAACACCTTTAATAGAGCAAAAGGATTAATACAGGTTTGTATGGATTGCTGGAATAAATACTTATACTGAGGTTACAAATTACTAAAACCATTAATGATAGCGGGATGTTAGGTTACTATAGAGCACTGAATTAGTACAGATGTCTCCAGAGTTTTCTAAGTGTCTGATAGAGGAGTTCTTGGCTGAGTCTAAATCCAAATCTAAATCTAAGTCTTACCCAAAGGTGTCCCAATTGCAGGGAAGAGAGGCTCAGCCTGTTGGCTGATCCCAGGGGTCAGAAGTCTGTGATGGAGTCGTTCCTGAGTTGTCGGTGATGGCATCTTCCCTGACTGTGATGGTGTCTTCCCTTCCTTGGGACTATTTTTATACTATTTTTCTACCTGCAAGGTGGAGCTTGAGTGACTCTATATAGTTTTACATATATATATATACATATATATATATACACACACGTAAAAAGTTATACCTTTACGGTGATTGGCAAAAAGGCACGTCTGTTCCCCTTTTATAACAAAACTTACCAAAACTTAGAGATGTGCTCTGTAAGGGGGAAAGAGGGAGGCCAGTGGTATGGAGTTATGGTTTTGTCAAGGTCCACAAAGGGAAGTAGTTGTCATAAAGGGGTGCCAGCAGTTGATTCAGAATCACAAGTAGACCATACATCAAGCCTTGTACCATGCTGCGATCAAGACAAGAGCTGGAAAGCAAGCCTCCGTTGTCTCCCATCTCTTGTTTTTGCCTTAATAAGCAGTAGGCCTAGTAGGGAGGCAGCCTTGGAGAAGATTTTTCACATGCCAGCTATAATTTTCCCCTGGGATCTTCTTCAACACTGTACCTTCCCTTAGTGTGTGGACACAGCCATTTTCTGATTTTTAGTTACCTCCATCAATTACACCACACCATGTTTCTTGGAAATCTCTCTAAAACCTGTGTGTGTCAGTATTACGGTTTACATTCTAATAAAATCTGGATTTTTTTGTTATCCATAAAGAAATAACTGCCAAAAGATCTAGGTATGCTTACGTTACAGCTCTGACTGACTTAGGGTCAAAAGATTTCAGTGGTTGGTAGCTAGGACTGACTTTTGTAGGATCATGTGCCTCTTTGAGAGGAGGATGAGTTTCCATTGCAGAGTATGAAGTGCTCAACACTGATCAAACTGAGAATTTCAGTCATTATGTGGGTACACTGTGATAAGAGAGGGAATTGAGGCAGACATCTGGGTATGGAAAAAATTTGTCTCAGATGGCTTAGTTTACCAAGATTTATATGCATCTACAAGTGGGATCTTACCAAGGAGAGAGCAAGACAGCTCCAGCTATTGACATTTTTACCTACCTTCTTGGTACCTATTTGCAGCCTCTAGATGGGTATAAACCATGTAGTTGATCCAGGCAGAAATTTAAACACATGCTTAGGTGCATGTGTAATTGATGAGACTCAAATCACTTGAATGCTTTTTCTGGACTGGAGCTTGAAGTTAAAATCACAGTCTCACTGAGGTGACTGTAAGTGCATATACAATTATTTATCCATATCAAATGAAAATAGAAGAGAATATTAAAAGACACTTAGAGAACAGAGGTGAAGGTTTAATTTTCCTATTTATTTCAGCTGTTTTCAACTACTTTGTTACTATTTCCTTGGTATTACTGCCTGCATGCTCTTTCCTTATTTATTAAATCTTGTTCTAAATAATATTTTAACAGACATTTTTGACATTTGAATCAAAGGACTGGAATTGAATAGGTTAAGAACTTTTGCCTTATCTTCAAATCAAACTAATTCTTGGATTCTGAAAGAATGTGTTAAGAAAATAGTACCTTTTGTGGTGAAAGAAGGTATTATTTCTTTGCTAATAATCCAGTTTACTAGTATTGTGTTCCAGTGAGAATGTCTGCACATTGAGAAAAAAAAAAAATAAAAATATAAAGTGGTTTCATGGAGGAAAAAAAAAATACTCCAAAACACCAGGAAAAAAACTCTAACCAACCAACCAAAAAAACTTCACTGTCAAATAACAAAAGGAGATTCCAAAGCCAGTTAAGACTTCACTGGCAGAAGAAACCTGTAAGGTAGGGTTTGCATCAACTACCTATGTTTACACACTGAAAGGTAAAAAAATTACTTTCAAAAGATCTTTCATAAATTAGCAAGATACAGTTAAAATTGTAATCAGACATCTTGTCAATCAGGAAATAATTGTGATGCATTGGCTTGACTGAAAGCAACATTTTTCTAACCTAGTTTTCCATGAGGAATATGAATAAAATGCCAATGACTGTAAAACACGTAAGCATCAATTTAACCTTGTAACACAGGTCAATATGTCTAAAACTAATTAGCTTGCTTCAAAGCATAGTAAATGTTGTAAATCAGTAATCAGTTAATTTTTAATGTAACATACATACAAATTTCTTTTAGAGGGATAAGTACTGATTGGGTCATAAGACATTTGTATCAATTTGCATTATTTTCTTTATGTTGCTGCTGTAAATCCAGATGTACTAAGACATCATCATCCTTAACTGAAGGTCAAGTTCTGGACTACCAAAGTCAGTTGAAGAAACTTCCACTGACTCTAACAAGACCAAGATTTCTCTCAGTATGTTTAATTTATTTTAGAACAAATTACTTGGCAATGTAGCCATGGCTATATGTAAATAATTTAAACAATCATCCCTAAGCAGAATGATTTTTTGCTAATGCAAGTTTCTCTTATATAAAGCTACTCTGAATGCTGTATAGGCATGGTCTTAATAGGCTTTTACACTTTACATGGAGTACCCCTTCACTTTAAATAAAAGCATTGCATATTATAGAAAAAAATTCACCTATTATAAATTATCTAAACTTACATTAGGTGATTGAGATACAGAGATGTATCGGTTTATGTCAACTGAGGAAGTAGGACTAGATTTATTTTTTCTCTCCCTATATCTACACTATTTTAATATAAAGTCTTTATTGAAATAAAAATTGCTTGTTACATTTTAACCAATAGGTAACAGAGTAAAGTAATGTTTAAACTCTGTAACAAAACAAATAGAAAATACAAACCCATGTGTCCATGTGTGATTGATCTAGTAAAAGAGAAACAAAAACTTTCTATACATAAAATCCTGGATATTGCTGTGAACTGTGACCTCCAATACAGCCTACAGTGTGTGGTTGTGTTATTTTTATTCCCTTTTTATAGACTGCAAGATCAGTTAATAAAGTCTGAAAAACTTCAATTAGAAAAACCTCCAACATAATTACATAGCTGTGGTGTATAGACTAATTGTGATCGCTTTGAGTGCCTTGACTTTTACTTACAGAATGAAAGGGAAAGAAATGATTGTGATATGCCTGTTATTGATACCCTCTCTCCTGGGGGTTCTGGTGACTTAGAGTTGTCAAACATACTTATTGATAAGGTGGCAGCCACCATATCAACTACTAAGCTTGTTGGATTTCAGCTAACCTCACTGCACAGCCGTATCCATGTGCACCTCTGAACTTGCTCTGGGAATTTGAGCACTGTTCTCACTCAAATGTCTAGGGTAACATCTTTGTGAAAAGTGCACCTGAGTATCTCCCAAGGGTGTGTGGGTTGGTTTTGAGTATTTATGTTTTTTTCTTGATCTCACTGAAGGGAATGGCAATGTCTGTAGGGCAGGAAAAATACTTTTCTATATATTTGTATAGCCCTTAGCTGATATCCCTCAAGGGGCAAGCACTGACAGAGATGTTACTGCTCTTGAGACACTCATGTAATATCTTTCCATGGTGTCCCAGAAGGATGGCCTTCAACTTCTTCACTGGTGGAAATGTTGGGGGTTTTCTTGCCTTCTTTTGTCAAACTTGAGGGAACTTCATATCTTTGGGACCTCAGCAGCGTATCTGATTTGATTGAATTTGCTAACAGGCTCCAAACTGATGAAAGGGATGAGGACATGCAAATGTGTGCATACACGCATGTGTGCTGAGAGTTGGAGGATTCATTGTCTCCAAAGCTTATGCGTTAAATCAAGTTTATAAATAAGCTATCATCAGTGTACACTATGTACCTGAGACAGTATTTTTTTAGTTTATTGTATCTCAGAAGTTGATTTCACATTCACTGGCACACTTATAAATGCCTGCAAGAGAACTTCTGGCTAAAATGTCTATGGTAACTCAGAATTATTGTGTTTCATGGTTTCTCTGTACCAAAACTGTATTATCTCCTGCCATTTCCGCAGTGTTTTGGTTTTTGTGGTGTTGTTTGTTTTGCTCTGGGGTTTTTTGTTTTTTGTTTTTTTTTTTTGTTAGAAATTCTGCAGTTATTTCAAAGTTTAGGATATTTACCCAGTTGCTAATTTGTTTGAGAGACTGTCGCTTTGAAGTGTTAAAAGTTTTAAACATTGAAAAGGCTTCAAAGCAAAATGTTTAGACTAGTTCATGATTGCTGTCTTACAGCCCCTGTTAGATGTAAAAGCAGACCACAGACTTCACTAGCAGACCACTTTAACTTTGCCTCTTGGGGCATGGAAAAACTGCTGTTCACCTGATCAGTTTGAGGCTAAATATAGAATACAAGTTCTTACCCTCTAACAAAAACTTGCTCCATCATTGGCATCTTCCCAGAATCAGACTGTGATTGAAGACACAGAGCAGAAAGGAGGGATGGACAAGTGGAGAAAAGGGGAAGGAAAGAAAGGCAAAAACCCCCAATTCTCTCCTGCTACCTTCTCTCCAGTCTCCTTTCATTTGTAGACCAGAAGAAAAATATTATACAAATATAGCTCATAAGGGCACAAACAATACATTTACTTGTGCTATGACATTTAGGTTAAAAGTAAGAGTCTTTAGAAAGTTTTTCAGATAAATGGCTCAATAAGGTTACGAGGGCATGGGGGAAAGGGTTAAAAAGGTAGAATTCTCAGTGAATTTTTACTTCAAGTATTTGAAAATCCTTTGTAGGATGCTGTGGCCGTTGTATTAGAAGGAGAATGAGCACATGAAAGGAAATTGAGGCAAGAGCACTGTTGAAGAATCCAGGCAGGAAAAGGACTGAAGACCACATTTAGCAGGCAAAACAATAGCTTCAGAAAAGGTGTCATCATACTAGCAGTATCTTGTTCTGATTCAAAGCTCCCAGAGATATATCTGCTGCCATCAGAGGCTCTGGATGTAATAAAAATAGCAATAATAAAAACTTAAAGTCAGATTCTGCTTCCACCATCCAAAGAAGCTCAAGCAGATTGGGTGGGAGATGTGAAAGAGGCAGGGAGAGAGAAAAATTAATCCCAAAAAGCGATGTGATTGCAAGAATATTTTTTTTTTTTCTCAGAGGCAATGACTAAGGCTGAGAAAGTGTGCCAGGTCAAGATTTACTGTGGTTTATTGAATTGCAGTGTGTTCTGTAATGTGTTGAAAGAATGACAACCTGTTGAAATTTGAAAGGCATACACTTTCCTTTTGACTGTAAATAGCTTATGTTCACGCATGAATACACATGAAAGAAAAAGATGGGGAGATGACCTACGGAATAGAGGAATAGGAAAAAAAATCCACCAAAATCTTAATTCACATTTTACTTCAGATGTTATTTACCACACAAAATCTGCTTTTCAATTTATAGAAGTCTTTCATACAATCAAGTATCACTCAGGAAAACTAGTGTATATATATATACATTTTTATTAAAAAATATCATTTTAACCTTCACATATATTACTTTTCCTACTTTATTTTGCAGATATAAAATTAGTAATTTGTAGATCTTGCCTGGATTGGGGGAAGGGGAGGGAAAAAAAGAATACAGTCCCTAAGATTTCAGGTTAGATTAAGGAAGATAGTGCAAGAAGAAACCTGAATTTTAGTGATGACTTACCATGTTTGTAAGACTGTCTTGAAGTTCACCTATATGCTAATGTGTATGTTTAAAATAGGAAGAGGATTTTGCATAATATGCAAGTGATTGAAGGCTGTACATAAAAATACAGTGTAGCATATATATACAGTTCATACAGTGTATAAACTTCCAGGCATTTCTCTGTGTATACAATGTGAAACACCGAGGAAATTTGAATATGTTTTTCTTTTTATCCAAGTTTGGGAGAAGGTGGGCTGAGAATGACTAGAACAGCTCATTCTCATCAAAAGTCAAATTACTTCAAGTGAACAGAAACATTATTTTATATGATTCAAAAATGTTCTTCACTACGTTTTATATGTTTAAGAATAAATGCATGTAAATTTAATCTTAAAGTGTTCTGAAACAGCAAGTTAAATATTCATTTTAAGAAATGTTATAGTGAATTTTTGCTCCCTAACAAGCCCACCCCCCAAAAAATCCTCAAAACCCCAAAGAAAAAACAAACAAACAAACAAACAAACGAAAGACCCCAACCATGAAAAACTGGAAGGATAGGTGGCTGGGACATCAGAAATACTATCCATATTTGAACAGACTGGACTGGACTAGTTTCTGTCAAACCATATCTTATCTTTTGTTGCAGAAATTTTTTTCTCCAAATTTTTTTCCCCATGTCTAGTTTTTGCTTTTGTAATCACTGAAGGAAAAATCATTTATTAGATTAAAATATATGCACATGTCTTAGGCCAGGAAACACAAGACATTTACTGCCACTGTTCTCCTCTATACATTAAAGGAGAAATTAAGAAGGGATTGGAGATTCTGCATGCCAGGAGGTCCTGGGAAGAACCAGACCTTGGAGGCATTTTTTTCATTAACCAAGAAATATCAGGTGCTAAATCTGCAGGGTACATGTAAGTCTCAAAATTGAAGTGCATGGGACAAGCTCTGTGTCTGAACATAACATGGTGAAGCACAACTCTTCAGCTACCCTTCTGTGTGCTGCACTTGCTCCAGATTTGTGGGATACCATAATGCCAGGCAGTAATTGGTCTTAGGAAATTTCTGATTGAAGGAGAAGCAACCAAAGTGGTGAATTTGCTAAGGAGTGATGGGTGAAAAGAAGATAATGTCATGAATGTTACCAGGCTTGGTTATAGCCTAGCAGTTCTGCTGCCCCATTGCCTGCTAAACTGGAAGGAAAGAAGGTTTTACAGTGGTTGTTAGTGGGATCAGGGTCAAAGGTGTCTGGAGACTATGTGAAATGTAAAAGAGATTATTGGCTTGTACTTGGTGATAATTAATACTGAAAGAGTCTTTAATGTAGTGTACAGACAGTCTCTTCTACAGCCAAAATATTTGTTTGGATAGACGAAACAGCTAAACACTAATTCATCTTGCTGTGCTAGTGTGCTTCTGGCAGTGAAAGAATGGAGCCTTCTGCAATGCTCATTGAGGGAAACAAATTCTTGAACTTAAGTCTTGAACAATTAAAACTTCAAGGAAAGTTAAGGTTCTAGCACTAGGTTCTGATTTGGGGACAGTATGTAACATTAACTTGGTCATGGTGTCTCTTAGGGCACTTTATCACAGCAATGTGCTTAATATCCTGGCATGTCAGAGCACTGTCAAAAAATAATTTCATTAAATAGCTTAGATGAGAATGACCTGCTGACAAAAGGAAAGTGCAAAGCAGAGGAGAGGCTGTAACAGAGTTGCATAGTGAGAAGGAACAAGGCAAGTATCTTTTTAAATCAGAAGTCAGATAATGAGTGATGAATATTACTGTCAGTACCCGATGATGCTGATACCATGAATTTTTATAGTCTTGTGCTTATTTGGAGTTACTATACTGTTAATTTGAGATGTGTTGAGCTTTGAACTGGATTTTTGTGTTTTATTTAATTTTTGTGTTTTGCAGATCTGCTTTTAACTGACAGAAACAGGATAGTATTAGTATTTACCCTATTTGGTAGTGTAGAAGATTAAAATGGAAAAAAAGGCACGTGCAGTGGCGTGAGGAATGTTGAGCTTCACTTCTAGATGTTGAGCCATTTCTTATAATGCTAATATAGGAATTTTAAGACTAGGCTTATTCCCCTGACTTGTCACACACTCCCCATATAAACAAATCACTGTCGGTGATGTTCCATTCAGAAATAAATAGTGAAGTTTGGATGCTTGGAACAGCTAATTAACCCTGCCTGAGTGTAGTACTAATGAAGCTTATCTGACTTGCAGTAATAAAGCTATCTGCCATGTTTTATTTGTAACTACCCTTCCCATTCAGCCCACCCTTTCTGACTAGGAAGCCTATGGAGAGTGGAGCACAGTGATGCTTTTTCTTTCTCAAACTATCTGGCTTTCCACCTCCCTACCCCACCCCTTGCAATGTTTTTCATGCAGGCCTTTGGGTGTCTCATTAATCCTTTGCTTTGCAAACTTGCTCTTTTCTCTAGATATTCTACCTCATCTGCTAAGCATGTGATCATGTTGGAAAGAAAAGAAAAGAAAAGAAAAGAAAAGAAAAGAAAAGAAAAGAAAAGAAAAGAAAAGAAAAGAAAAGAAAAGAAAAGAAAAGAAAAGAAAAGAAAAGAAAAGAAAAGAAAAGAAAAGAAAAGAAAAGAAAAGAAAAGAAAAGAAAAGACCCCCAAAGACCCAAGCATGTTTTTTATCATATCTTGTGCATAGTCCGGAACTGTCTCCCCAAGAGACTACTTACTCCAGTGAGGGTCCATTGTCCAGCTATTCTGCTGTGCACATGAGTGGACCAGGCACAAGATAGGTATACTGTAAAGCTGAGCCCTTCAGATGTATCCAGATAGATCTTGAGGCACCTTGTGAGTGATCTCTGTCCTGAGACTCCCACTACTAAGACCCTTCTTGGTGTGGTCAGAAAGCAGTAGCTTGGACATCACATGCCAGCAGATTTTGCATGCCTGTAGAAGGCTTTTCAGAATTTCACTTTTAGATACTTTGCTGAAATTTCTCCAAAGTCCTGTTTTGAAGTTGGCCAGCTTTGTTCTTCCCTTGTCTGTCTGTGAAAGGAAGTGTTATCTGTTATATTCTTTTACCACAAGGGAGTTATAAAGCTAAGTAAAAACTGATTTTTGTTATGATTCAGTTAGCTCTTTGCTTGATCTTGAGAAGGTATAGCTTTTTTGAAATGTATCACTTTTTTGTTATGAATTTGGAACTGCTCAGTTGCTTAAAGCTAGTCTATTTTGTAATATGTACCCTCTGTTGCACATGTTAAAAGAAACAAAAAATCAGGGTACTGTTGTTTCCTCATTGGTGCCATCTGTATCCACTTGTCTGCATGGGGAAGTTAGCCTCTTTGAAATGTTAGAGGAATATTGTTTGACCTCAAAATGTTCTTGACTGACATTACTCTGTCTTCCAGGCGGTCTCTCATGAGACCTTAGTTCTAGTATGTTTTCATTATTTACCATAGGAAAAAATAATCACTGTCTTCCTGTCATGTTTCCCCCAATATCCCGGAGCAAATTAGAAGTAACTTATTAATTTTTCCAGCAAGATATCTTTGATGTTACATTTTTGGGCACACTATTTCGTTCTCTTCTTTACCTCCACAGATCTCGCTTTCAACTGTTTTTTCATTTACACAGACACTACACTCTCCTTTTGACAAATGTCTCAGAATGGCATTCCTTTTCTCCCTTGTCATCTCAATTTCTCTGTGTATCTTCCTTAGAAAAACATAATTATGAAGAGGCTTAGCTAGAAATGGAATCTAGCCAATATTTTAAAGCCCCAGAGGGGCTGTTGCAAGGTAACTATGGAATTATACTCCCTAATGTTCAGTATTATTCAATTATGAAAATTTTGTTCAGGACTATCTATCTGCTCGAGAGCTTGTTTTTGCCTTTATAGAGTGGTTAGAGTGGTAAGTCACTAACATTGCATCATTGTGAAATCACCTAAAGTCAAAAAAAGACTAGAAAAAAGTAGCTTGTTTTCCATTTACATTGTATACTTTATCTTCTCTTGAAGCTTTTTGCTTTTTTAAAAAAAATATTATTTTCTTTTTGTAAACAAATGGAATTGTTCATTTTTTAAATTCTGGCAATGCTTTTTTGTTTGTTTGTTTTCTAGAATAAGTATCCTAGTATATATATACAGCACAGTCATCTCCTGCTATCTTATAAATCCTTGAGCTGGTGCTGAGCCATCAATTAGTCCTCTCTGTAGAGCATCATCACACTGGGAAGAGAAGCTTCCTCATTCATAGAATTCTATATAGGCTCTACAGCCATGTTGATTTGAGGGCGGCATTTATGAGGTGCAGGGCTAATTACATCAGGTGTAGACTTGCTGTGATTCAGGCATGCAATTCTCTACAATTAGTTCCATAAGGGCTTACCTGGAAGTTCTTCAGGTAGCACCCCATTCTGCAGTACACAGTGACTGAACCAGGCAGGTGTTTGCTGGTTAATTCAGGAGATTTTTGCATGTTTAAAAAGCTAATAAATGTAGTTTGTGCTGATTTGTTTTTACTGCTGTATTGAAACAAAAACCTGTATAACTTATTCTCCACTTTCAATCCTTGATCTCTTTAATTAGGGCTATCACCACAGAAGGAGCACTGTAGAACTGAGAGCTTCTGAGATTTGGCATGAGAGATGATTACTGCTGCAGTTATGAAATTAAGCAGTCCTTGTTAAAGATCCCAATCTTTGGCACGTCAGTTTTGTTGCGTTCTTCAGTAAATTTTTGCAATGCAGGCAATTATTCCTGTCAGCTTAGTAGTGATAGGAAATACTAATAAATGCTTTGAGAGTTGTTATTTGAACTCAAGCTACAATTAGGTCTTGTTTTACCATATTTAAAATTGAATCACACAACTTTGCTATTTTGTGCGGCTTTTTACATGCATTTTATTTCAACTGAAAAAGTTAATAACAAGCATATATCATGAGGTGTGAGTACTATCTAATATGGCTAAAGTTTTCCAAAGCAGTTGTCTTTTTTCCAATTTCTTGTCTGAAATACCCTAAAACATATTTACACTGATATGTAGATGTGGTCCAAGGTCTTTGCTTAGAGAGCTTTCTATGGCTTTCATGTTAATGCATGTATATTAGAACCAGGAGCTGACTATATTTGTGAAGGCCAAACAGTCTTCAAGTGGCATTTGTGTAGATATTGTAGTGGAGTTGGTGTGATGGTATACCGTGGCATGTATCAGGCTATTGCAGTTAAATGAAGAGATTAACCTTAATCAAGAGTTTCAAACCGCTTACAATGGTGATTTTAGGTAACCTTTTCAGCCTAAACTAGATTTAAATGACAGGGAGTGTTAATGCAGTCAGATGTGACATCTCAGCTGGATGGTGGTAATTAACAGCCAAGAAAAGGATAGCTTCTTAAATAATTGCTCAGATATAACTGAACTGTGAACCCAGACTATTTTGGTGCATCTGACAGAATGCAGAGGTTCTTGTTCAACAGTAATTTAAATTGTTTTACAGTAATAAATGTGTATTTATGGTTTATTACTGTAAATAAGAAACTTTTTTTTAATTGTACGACATGCTACATGTATAAGACTAAAATAGAACTAAATAAAAATACAAACATTTGTAGAAATTATTTGAGGTACACCATTTCACCAATGCAAGGATAGTAATTCAAAGATTTCCTTAAGCTGTGTGCCAAATTTGGATTTCCTACTTTTCCTGGACTCAAATGAGTAAAAATACAAACTGTAGATGGTAATCATGCAACAATTTCTCAGAGACTGACTATCAGAAAAATGCTGTAATATGTATTACTGTAGTTTGTAGGGTATGTTAGAAGGATTAGGAGAAGATGAGGAGGGAGAGGATAACCTTGAAATGGAAATTGTAGGGAAGGTTTTCTGAATTAATGTGATATTTCAATGTTTATTCAAAGTAGATAAACTATTGAATTTTAGAATTCTGCCTATTAAATATATTGTTACTTATTTTACTGACGTAATTATTAGTTTTACCCCAATCCCAAGTCTGAACTTTCACTTCCTTGGAAGAAAGCAATTTAGCTAGGTTTCAGGTTTTTAGAAGGTTATGAGTTGGAGAGAAATTCCTCAAAGCCTGTAGCAACAGCATGAAATTACATTAGTCAAAGGAAATGGTACTAGCATAAGCAGATTTTCTTGTATTGCTAAATTACTAGTCTTAAATTTGTTATTTCTCCCCTTTTTTTTCTCACACTTTGAGAGGATTGGGAGGTGGAATGCTGGTAGGTTAAAAATTGTCTAAATTAAGAGAGGAAAAATATAAGCTTTGCTTGCATACTGACAACCTGATAGGATTAGTGAGTGATCATACCCATGAAAATTACTGTAAGAGAGAATTGCTTTCTCCTTAATCTCAACTGATGGGACTTAAAGTTGCATGTTCCAGAGCATGGGAGAGGTTATTTTGCTGAGTAAGGTAACTTTGGGATGCAAGTAAAAAATTTACTTGAAAGTTAGATATTGGCTTACATGCAGTTGTTAGCCGCTCTACTAATCCATACAGACACTGAGCAACAGGGAAAAAATCTCTTTATATATTGTGGGGTTGTCAGTGGTGGAAATGACTGCTGACTCTGCTAATGTCAGGCTATTACCACAACATAGAAAAACAGTGATATAAAATAATTGATCTTTTGTAAGGTAGATTGAATTTCTACTATTTTTCTTATTGCTTACCTACTTCAGGCATAAAAATGTTCTTTTATCAAGAAGCTTCCAGTCTCTCTCCGTGTCTGCCTCTCCCCCTCTCTGTCTCACACATGCACACGCAGGTACACAGAATATTTGAAAATTGCTAGTACCACCATCAAGTCAAGGAGGCTGCAACACTTTAATTTGTAACCTGCTATCCTTCTTATACCAAAGACAGCATTTCAGGTAGAAGAGCTATTGATTTTCCTGTTTCAACTTGCTTCTGAAATGAACTGCCAGTCTCCAGGATGGGTGCCCTATTTGCAGGGCTGTCTTGTGAAGGAAACAGAAATGTGCCAAAACGCAGTAAGCAGCACAATAGTCCTGCTTTCTGTGATGGCAGAATCTTCCCTCATACACAGGGCTTCACACCTAACTTGAGTAAATTTAGATAAAATTGTGTTAGTATTCAGGAAATCATTCATATAACCTCCCCTACAAAAGGAAGAAGGATTTTTTTTAAAAAATAAATCCAACCTCTTTCTACCCTCACATCACCTTTAAGAAAAACAAAAGCCTGAGAAGATTTTAAGTATCTAATATATGTCCAAGAAATCAGTTTCCTCGTGTACAATGCTTTTAAAGGAAATTTAACTCTCCTGCAGTTTGGGGTTTGCTAAAATCTTAGAACATGAATAAATTTGTTTCTGTATAAATAAAAAAACCCCTTTGTTTGTTTATAAACAAAAAAAACCTCACAAAAATCCCTTTAATCCTAATTTTAGAGAAGACATAACATTTAGGCTGGGGAAAAAAAAAAAAAAAACCAGTCATAAACCTCTATAGTTTATTCTGTTGTAAAGGAAACAGTTGAAATTTCAATTATACTGTAATATAATGTTATACTGGTTACAGAATATAAGTAAGTAATGGAGTTACTCCAGATTTCTGACTGTAACTAAGTGCTGTAACTAGTTGCTATAGAAATGGGAGTCCAGTGAGACTACATAGACCAAAGTAAGTTTGAGTACAATCCCTAGTGAGTGAAATCACTCTATTTTGCATAACTAATCTGTTACAGTTTTGGTAGAGTCACACTACTCCCGCTCTCCTCTTTACACGTCTGAAAAATCTAAACCAAATCCTCAATTCATAAATCAATTTAAACTAAAATGTTTCCTTTTAACACCTATTTGAACTGCAGTCACCAAAAAAGCAAGTTTGAGAGTTCTGACTGCTGTTTTATCATATAAAAGGTTGTAAAATATTGTTTATTAATTTCTTACATAGACTGTATATTGCTCTGATAGGAATTGTTTTTTTCACTCACTATTGCAATGTATGAAAATTGTTTAGAAAAAATGAGATCTAGATAGGCTAGTTAAATTATAAATAAACTGGTTTTATTAGCTCCATCTTAAATTTACTCAAAATTGCCAATAAGAGTGATGACTTTCTGTGAATCATATATCATGTACTGATTAGACATTTCCTTTTCCTCAGATTGAAGAGTCTCATCATATGCTGTTAACTCAGCCCAATTCTACTCATTGTAATAGACTGAATTTCTGCTCCCCCCACACACCCTATCTTTCCCTACAATATGTACACACAACTTTTGAGAGAAGGTCTTGGCCCCATTGCAAAGGGCATGTCATAATTCTCCTTGTTAACACTTTGGGGAAAGGATTTACAAGAGAGTGAGTCCATGAAGGAGATCTCTTAGAGTCAGGCATTGGGAATGGGTATGACTTATGTATGTGAATTAAAACTTTAATCTTTGCAACTTTTTAAGTAAGGTATTTGAGAACATACAATTTTGCTAAATATTATTATACAACCATTATATTTTCAATTGATTAGTGCTATGCTAATGTGAAATACACTACATACTAATAAAATACCAAAAGAAGGAGAAGTTATGCAGAGTGGGTGGATAGGAACTAAATAATATATTAGAAGTAGCTGAGGGCTAGCTGAGGGGCAGGGAAATTAAAATGTATGGTTTTAAGAGAATGTTTGAGTAACTGATGGAAATAGATGACTACTGTTTGTTAGGCTGAGTTAGCAGAGACCACAGGGAGGGACTACACTGAAGTTAT
Source organism: Caprimulgus europaeus (assembly GCA_907165065.1). Next base: position 71,453,820 of record OU015525.1, read on the forward strand.
CAGGGACTGTGTATGTAGAAATTGTAGGGCACTTAGAGATGTGGGGGAAGTCCAGTCACATTTGAGGATGGTAATTTTGTTCAAGATGAGTAATGTGTGGTGCAAAATGGGAATAAGAAGATAAAAAGTGTGTGTACCTGGGCAAGAGTGAGGGCTGGGTGAAGAACGAGGCCAAACATACCCTACTGTCAGTATAGGATACAAGGAGGTAAGAGCGACCAGTGGAAGAAGATGACCAGTTTATTGTGCTGAGAAGACTGGGGCAATATTAAGCATTTCTTTACTTTGGTCCCAGCTATGTCTGTGTACACATTCCCCTCCTGGATGCTTTTCGTCTGTCAAAATCACACAGAAATAGTAAGATCTGAGCTCTCTGGCATTTTGGGGATGTCAGCAGTGAAAACGTAGGCCAGCAGTATGCCTGTCATTCCGTGCTAGATGTTGTAAAGGCAGATCAGCCTTCGTGCGTGAGTACCCTGTTATGTGTCTGAGACCTGTAAACTTAGTCATTGTTTTCTTACTTTATAAGTGGGTTTGTAACTGCTATGCTGTCAGTCTGAAGTGATTTTGAAAATGTCACTGTTGTAATTGGTAAGTAAAAAGACATTTATTCAGCTTTGGTATCCACTTATTGTTCATGCAAAACATATAGCAAGTATCTGTAAATCTTTAATTTCAGATTCTTTTGATCTTGTGTGTGCATGCAAGAAAATGATGGAGACTCACACATTTTGCAATCGTTTTGTGATTTAGGAAAGAAAAAAATCTAAGTATAAAATGCTAGAATAATAGCACCATTTTGAAACTAAATGTGTAAACAATGGAAATTATAGTAACTTATAAAAAATGGAAAGGCTCCAAGAGAAACTTGGTATTATACTGTTTCTACTGAAAATGTAAAGAATTCCCTGGAGGGCAAAGAAAAAAACCCTCAAAACCACAAATCCCAATGTTTTTATAAAGTATTATGCCTGTGTTTTCAAAGAGAGCCCATAGATATGTAGCCAGAGTTCAAATGCTGATCCTGTATAATTTCTTTATGGAATGAGCAAGTACTAAGTTCCCAAGCCACTAGGGCCAGCTACTGCTAGTGAGTCATGATCATGCACTAGATTTTTTCACTGCAGTTACAAATTAGTGACTTATCTTTCCTTAGCTTAATTGAATAATTCATAAACTATCCTGAGCAAAAGATGTTATAGATGTTATAGAAAGCCGTGAAAAGTTTGTTATCAAAGACTTTATATGGACTTGCAGGCAAATTAACCTCATATGTTGCCCAGGTCTTGAAAGCACAAAGCTGTCAGGCTCAAATGATGAAAGTTTATATCCAACTGCACTTTCCTTCTCTGCTAGTTAAATTGTTAATTAATAAGTTAGCAGACTTATAGTTCTGAAGTTGATATAAGGCAATATTTTTTTAAATCTTTATTCACTGTCATGTGAGAACAATAACACATTATTTTTATAGGACGGCAAGGATCAGCTAGAATCTCTATATTTTTGCCATGAAAAATAATTTGTCGTATTTTTCAAGAGGTATAAATCAGTAAAGCTTTAAATTTTTTTGTAGTCTGCCAGTGAACAGTAGCTGAAAATCCAGCCCACTTTTAACTAGAACAAGATAAAATGTATGGGAAAGACTGCAGTCTATAGGCTATATTGCCTCTTTGAAATGCTGGAGAAATAAAACCAATGAAACATAAATTTCTGAATTGCTGAGAAGGCACAGATACTACATCCAGGGTAATATAGTTTCATTTTTTTTAGTACTAGGCTGAATTTTTCAGCAGATATATACCGATGTTATTAACCCAAAATGAATTCATGTTGGATTTCTTAAGCCTTTCACTCTTTATAACTTTATGTGTCTAAACCAAAGCACTTTTAGTACTTGCCTGTATATTTTCTGTTTCTCTTTTTCTTTCATGTCTTTTAATCACCCTATCTTTTTCACCAGTAGAAAATGAACATTATTTTGTGGTAGAGTCATTGGTAGATTGTACACCCTGAGTAATTTTGGATAAATTTGTAAAAGTCTGTGGAATGACCAGATAATAGAGTGAGTCTCTTGTCTTTATTTGCACATTGGTCTTAATCTGTGCTGAAATCTTTGCTGTCATTTTTAGAACAAAACCAACAGAACCAATGGATTGAAAAAATAATGCAGCTGACTCACCTAGTTCCAAATAATAAGCATATTAATTTTCAAGACTACATGTGTCAAAGCAATCTAGGATGGATGGGTGGTTATTATAGCTGAGCTAATTTATAAACATGAATCAGTTAGGAAAGGCAAGATCTTCCCTACCTTTAGGTATATAAGCATGAGAGGTAGGATTCCTGTAATTACATGTTCTTGTCTCTATTGGACCTATTATTCACCCTGAACTCTTTCCGTAGTCAATGACCCTCTAGTCAACAGAATTCAAGCTATGATTTGCCTTACCTTGATACGAACTTCTAAAACAGGCTAGATGAGCCATTCCTCAGACAAGACTGGTTCTCTTTTTTTTTGTCTTTAAGGAAGACACAGTTTGGCTAGATTAGTTGCAGTTGTTTACCTCAAAAGTTTAAATTAAGTTTAGGTGTGTAGAATAATGTTCTGTCAGTGGGTGTAAAATGTGACAAATGTCCTAGTGTAGATATATATCTCTGCTCTCCCTAAACAGAGGCACTTTCGATGATCAGTTTTGTAAACCAATCTAGGTACTGAAATTCTGTGTGGCTGAAGCTGTATAGTATACTTCTTCAATGCACTAAATTTCTGAGGAAAAAAAAAAACCAAACCAAACTGTATTAAAAATGTAATCACTTTGCACCAAGGTGAATTGCATGCCATTGTTACAGGCTATTTGTTTCCCTGAGTTCATGAAAAATATAACCACAGAGCTATTTTTGTCCCATTTTATCAATCATAAGACCACAGAGAGCAAAATAATTCCTTGAAAAGATGTTTTTAGATTGCTCCTATTCCTGCCTTTATTTCATGTTGTACTAATGTCAGTTGTGGTATGGAAAAAGATGTGTTGCAATTGAAGTAGATAGGATGATTCCCATTGATTTCAATGAGATTTGAGTCAGATATATTTTAAACTTGTGTAGAAATAAATGGAGATTTCTAGATGATGTTTACCTATATCTTAAAAGAAGGAGGCATCAATTCAGAGGCACTATATAAAAAAAAAAAAGTACTTTCATTGGAGGCTCTTGAAGGAATGTTGATTACACATCACTCACCCTATGCAAGTCAAAGACGTTCAGTGAAGGTCCATCTGAAATGTCATAGTCTTCCATAGAATTATCATGTCAATAAATATTCTGGAAGCACAATTAAGTTGCATTGTGTTTCAGAATAGAAACTCAGAAATATTAATACAGTGGTGCCGCTTCAATTTCTGACTTCATTGATACTGTTGTAAAACTTGAATAACAGTATAGCTGTCAGTAGAGTTTCATTAGTATAAGTGGGAATTGGAACACTCTGTAAAAATTGATATATAATGGAACTATTCATGCTTACTGCATGGAAACTGCTTGTCAGGCTAAATGTAAATATTAGGTGACAAGTCTATACCTCTAAGGCTACAGAACTTGGTTTAAGTCTTCAGAAAATAGTGGCAGGAACCTCACTGAAAACAACTATGTTTCTGGCCAGAAGACATGGAATATAACAGCCAGAAAAGGGAGTGTCTAAAGGGCTGAATTGCTGCACAGCCTCCATGTAATATATGCTTTTGATTTCCAGATTGCACAGGGAGCACAGCAGTACTACTAAGTTCATAAAAGATTTCCTAAGGAAAAAAATTGCTAATGAGAAAAACACTGCTGGGAAAAACAAAGCAAGAAAAAAAAAAAAAAAATCACCTTTCCTGAGTTTCCTAGGCATCTTCTAAAAATGTGGAGGGGCATGGTGGATATCTAGTGTCTTTGGATTTCAGATAGAAATCAGCTGCCTTTGATGGATTACATGGATCCTCTCTGCCTCATTTAAACTCTCCAAAAAGCATTATTTGATTTTTTTTTTTTTAATTGAGTCACCTAGAATTCCAAATGAACAGATTGTTTATTATAGCAGAAATTGTTTTGATGGTTTTTTATTGGGTTTTTTTTGTTGATATTGTTGTTACCAAGAAAAAACATCTTTTGTTCAATTTTTAATGAAATGAGAAGAACTCCTAAGCCAAATTAAGCATTGTCTTTTCTACTCACCTCCAAAACTTTCCCTCTTAGCCCTGGCTCAGAGTAACACTTGCAGGCATCCTGCTTGTGTCAGAAGCATAATTCGTCTGTATTTTACAGTTTTCCACAAGCATGCATACACACAGTAGCAATAAATCAGGACTCAATTACAATTCCTGAACAATTTCTATGACCACCACATAACTGTATCTCTTGAACAATGTTGCATGTGCCTTTTACTTTTTAGGGTGCCTCTTTTTATCTGTCTATAAATTAAGAAGTTCCTTCAGTTTCTCCCTGCATGAAAAAAACAGCACTTATGAACATTTAGCTCCATCTCTCAACTTACATATCATCCATCATTTTGAAAATTTGGATGTAACTTTGCTCTTAGTCTAGCAATGTCCCAACTGAGTATCAGTTTTGTTTCATCATGCAAGCAATTGTGGTGCATAATGGAAGATTGTTTTGGCATTGTTATGACCTAGAAGTGTATTTATTAGTCTTGTTTGTTGGCTGTTTTTTATATAAATGCCCTGAGATACTATCCCTTTTCATAACCATTGAAATAAAAAATGAAAATGTTAGACAGTTGGAAATGAGAGACCCTTATAACCCCACAACTGCATGACCTGCAGCAGCTATTCACAATGTCACCAGTAATATTGCTAAGGATTGCAAAATATAATTCTCAAAATGAAATGCCAAGAACTCTGTGTCATCTAAGATGAAACCGCACAACTGTGACAGATGTTCACCAGCTGGAGGACATGATTTTGGCATGTATCTGTTGAAAGAAGTAAGAATGTAAAGTTTTTCTTAGTATGATATTAATGAGCATGGAGAGTTGAAAAAGTTTGCAGAGCAACATTAAAATTCTGCATCTTATAATTTGTTTTGTCAATATTTTTCAGATTCCACTAAAAGTGATCATTCAGATATGAATATTTTCCAGTACAGTAATATATAAAATTAAAATAGAGCCTTTTATTTGTTCAGAGAGTTTATCAGGGCTAAGAACAGTTTTGTTTGATACTATGTAGTGTTTAAGGACATGAAGCAACAGTTACGTTAAAAATAATAGTAATAAAAGTAATAAACCTTAGTGTCTTGTGGCAAATATCTCCAGTCAAGTAGGTGAAAGAGCAGCACAGAACTCTCTGGACACAGAAAAAAGTTCATATGAAATAAAAACTGGTTTGGAGTCTTGAGTCATTTGACCCGAAGTCTTCAGTACATTAATAAGAATTTCCCTATGATTACTGGTGGAGGCAGGCTTTTTAGCTGCCCCCTTTTTGTGTTGCAAAGGGTCTCTTGGCTCTACAAGTCCTTTCCAGCAGGACAGTTCTGTACAACTCTGCAATGAAAGCTGTTTTGCCAAATGGAAATACCTACTTTCTAAGGAGAGGAGCACAGTGGCGGCTACGGTAAGTTCCGCGGCTGAGCACGAGTTGAGAGGAGAAGGAACTGGTCCCGGCGTGAGAGGAGACTGCAGACGTGACGCCGAGTCCCACCAGGAGCAGCCAATGGCGGGAGCGGGGCTGACGCAGCGGGGGCGGTGCCAGGGACACCCGCGGGAGATTTAAACGGCCCCCAGAGGGCGCGAGCGATCAGGAGTGCGTGGTGCGTCAGTTTGCACGGCAGGTCGTGCAGGGCAGCTCACTGTAGCTCTGCTGATAGCAGCGCTCCGTCGCAGCAGCTCGCCAGCTTGCAGGTGTGTCCCAAGCTGCCTCTGAATATGGTCTCCTACAGGCAGAGAGCTTGTCACAAAAAGCCTGTGGTGACCCAGCCAGAGGGCCTGCCCTGAACGGTGGCTGTTCAGGTCTCTGGCTGCAGGGAGTGCCAGAGCCTGCTGCTGCCGGGGGACGGAGGGGGGGAGGGAGGGAGGGAGGCATTCCACCTGTGTGAGGTGTGAGCAGGTGGATGATCTCTTCAGTATGGTGGTGAAACGTAAAGAGGAGGTCGAGAGACTGAGGACCATCAGGGAGTGTGAGAAGGAGATTGACTGGAGGAGTAACTCCCTGGCATGCCAGTCAGAAATGCCCCAGGAAGATAACCCCCAAAGGGTGATGGAACCCCCCCTGGTAACCACTATCCACTGTGGAAGCTGATTGTTTTTTCCAGCCATTTGTTTTCTGTCTTTTAACCAGTTTTTAATCTGTGAAGCATGCCTTTGCATTCCATCACAACTAACTTCCTATAACAGTCTCTTGAGGGACTTCATAAAAAACATTTTGGAACTCTACTACATGATTAATTTTGCCCTTTCCCATTATGCACTGAAATTTATTTAAAGGAATTCTGTTGGACTAATGAGACAGACATGGATTTTATTTAAAAAAAACCCCTCAAAACAAAACTTGATTCTTTCAATTATATTGTGTTTATCCTTACGTGTGTTAATTTCATTTTCTACTATATTTCTATAATATAAGTAAGCATACATAAGTGTATTTATAATATATGTATTTTAATAATACTGTTATGGAGGTGAAAATTCCAGATCCCAGCCTCTTTCAGGAGTTGCTTCCAAACCCTGCTTTTAAAATATGGCTGTGGAGTCTGTGACCTTTTGTTCATCTGTTATTGGATCCACATTATGGAAGAGTTAGCATACACCATATCCCAGTGAGAGAGTCAGCATCGGGGAACTATAGGCCAGTCAGACTTACCTCAGTTCTTGGGAGGGCTGTGGAGCAAACACTTCTGGAACATAAATGACAAAAGGCAACTGGGAACAACCAGAAGAGATTTATCAAGGATAAACTGGTGCCTGACCAATGTGATAGCTTGCTATGATGAGACAACTGGCTCTGTAACTGAAGGGGGAGGAATGGATGGTGCTTACTTTGACATCAGCGAGGCCTTTGGTGTGGTATTGTGTAGTATCTTCTTGCAAGTTGGTGAGACATGGACTGGAAAGATAAACTACGAATTGTGTGGGGGAAAAAAATAGCTGATCAGCTGGTCTCAAAGGAGTTAACAGCATCAAGTCCAGCCAGTGTCTGATTACTAGTGGTGTTCCTCATGTACCAATGTGGATACGGTTACCATCCTGCAACCTGGGAGGTGGGCTTGGGGGATCAGGGGAGGTGTCAAACTCTTCTTAAAGGTATGCAGGGTGAGAGACAGCAAACACAAATTGCAACCTGGGAAAAGCTGATTAAATGCTAGAAAATCTAGTTTCAAGGTGAGGTGGTCTAATGCTTGAACAGCTTGCCTAGAGAGGTTCTGGAGTGGTCAGCCTGCTCAAAGCTGGCCTGGTTTTGGACAGAGTTTTGGATTGGAAAGTCTCCAAAGGCCTATTCTAGAGTAAATTGTGCAGTGATTCTCCACCTCCATGAAGGGAAGTTGTGGTGTGGGAGATTTCTTGGGTTCTTTTATAGCAAATTTCCATATAAATAGCAGATTCAACTCTTGTTTTGACTTCATCTTTTCAATCCCTTTTTGGTTTCTGGTATATTCACTGATTCTCTGTCAGAATTTTGCTTTCCAATGTTACCCTGAAAATGTTTATCTCTTCGAAAAGCTACTTCACAAAATGTTTTTGAATTTCTTTATTGTCTTTTTACATTTCGTCTTAATAAAGTCTGAAGTTAAGCACATGACTCCTACTTTCAGAAAGCTTTTTTCAACTCTTTTATTTTATTCTTTTACTAGTGTGGATTTTTGAGACACAGAAGGTTTGTTTTTTTTTACAGATGACGTGCGCTTATTCTGAGCATCCTATACAGGTTTCCAAACAGTCGTCATACCATCAGAAACTGTTACTTTTATTAGTGTTTTACTTTTTCTGGGTTTGTTGTTTTTATTAAATATTATTGCTAAATAATGGCCAAATAGAGCCCTTTTCGTGGAGGAGGAGAGAGGAGAAATTTTATAATGAATTTGAATTCAAATACAGTATGGTCTCATTGGTAGTTACCTCTTAAACTATATTTTAGGGCTAATCCGAGATTCAGAAATGGTTTTTTTTCAGTGTACTGTAGTGAGGGGGAGAGCATGGAGAGACAGAGAGAGGTCAGGTGTCTTTGAACATTTTTTTAAAAGAAGCAATCCTGTCTCATCCCTAAAAATGTATGCTTTGTATCCATCACCTAATATGATATTTACTTAGTCTACCCAGAGATACTTGAAGCTTTCCTCTAGTACTGTTTATTGCCCTTCTAATCTCTCTTAAGTTTTCATAGTTATTTCCTTCAGTCCTGAAAGAATGGTAAACCCTTATGTGGTACTGAGTTTGAGATGTAAAGTTAACTTTTCATTTAGTCATTCTTGCAACATTTGTCCCTCTCATAGGCTAATTCACAGCAATAGTGTTTTATATTTTACACAAGTTAGTTTCAGATTTTAATGAATTAACACTGTGGAAAACAGAATTGTATGGACTCCTGCAATTCACTTTAACGTACAGTTTCATTATGAGATCAAGCACACAGCAAGTGTGCTTTAGATAGCTTTGGATTTCGGAAAGCAAGGTAGGAAATGGTGCCTTAATACTTTTCAATAAGATCCCTATTTAATTTACACTTCTAATGACTGACTGTGGTTTGTCTTAGCTGGCATTATTTAAAAGGGCCAAAAGCAGGTGAAACACATTAATTTCCTGTTATTAAACCTATACTTATTCAGTCACTGTGCTTGTGTTCTTATGTGCAACTTTTTAATGCCCAAACTCAGAAATCTAGCAATGAATTCAGTTAATGTAGAACACAAAATGTGAACAACTTTACCATCATAAATCTGAAATTGAAGTTTCAGCTGCATTTTCAAGATGCCATATTTATAAGCTGAACAGAATATATCATAAATATGTGCAAGCTCTGTTTCTCTAAATTATTCTAAGTACTTAAAATTCTGTAGTGCTAAAGTGGATACAGGGGAAAGGGCCTGAAGGATCAGTGATTCATTGGCAGTGAAAAACGTAAGAGAGTTAAAAAATGGATGCGTACTTATGTAACTAAGTCTTAGACATAAATATAAGCTCTTATGTATTTTATTGAATTTGCTTTTAATTCCCTGTGTTGTGGAAAACCCTTCATTTTCAAATAAATATTCTTTATAGAGCAAGAGTGAGTGACCTGTGAGAGAGGGGAAGTAAAGATTGAAGGGAAGGGACAGCCTATCCTGCTCTCAGTCTTATTAACCAGTCCTTCCTAGGTGAATAATGATTTGAAGGAACCAAGGTAATTTCAGGAGGATCATTGCCCAGTATTACTAGAAAACATACACAGGCTGTTTCTTGTTCGTGACCAAACTCACCAACCACTCTAAGCAAAGCACATCCTTTAAGTATTTCCTACAGTTTGGGTGTAGACTAGGCTAGAAAAACAGGAAAGATCTTCAGTGTACACAACTGAATCACAGTTTAGATGATGCCCAAAGTGCCCATCCTATGATAGTGCAGCAGATCTGTGAAGCTGGATGGCCATGCAGTTTCAGACAAGGTAAGAGACTGGAAGTGCATTGCTGCACAGCACTCACCAGGCACGGAGAATACCTCTTCCCTCCTACCTGCACTAGTATCCCTTTTGTTAAAAGTATGACTATATCTCTCCCTGTTCACCCTCAGAAGACCCACAGTTTCCATAGAAAATTAAAAAAAACAAAAACAAACAAACAAAAAAAACCCCAACCCCCCCCAAAAAAGCACAAAAAACCCCCCAAAAAGTTTAAAAGTTCACTTTCAAGTACCATGTAGTCTCTCTAATAAGACAATTTCAAACTGGAAAGCCTGATTTTTCTCTCATTACACCCATCTCACTCTGGGGTAGACTTTTGAGTTCTGAAGAGCTATTATTGATTCACATACCAGCATATATGAAGAAAAGCTAGGCCTAGAGATTGTTCTTTGCCAGTGTTAGGTAATATTTGAGCACTGCCACCAACTATTAATATGTGCTCACAAAAAGGCTCAGGCTGCTGGGATAATAGATAATTACAGCCACAATTGTCCAAGCAGAGAAATATCCAAATCTCCTGTAGGAAACTGTGAATACATTGGGACCCATGAGTATAAAATTAACTGCTTGGCTTCAATAAATACAAAAAGAAAACTTCTTAAAAGTTTAGTATGTCATTAGTGTGGGATCTATTGAAGGATTTTTACCTTCCACTTTCTCCAAAGCACACCTATTTAAGACTCAGAACAATCCAGGGGACTGCTGCTGCAGTGTATGGGTAGAGTTCAAAATGCGAAAGCTCTCTTAATTTCACAATGGAAGTGGAAAATAGAATTTCTGATGATTTTTCAACCATGTCACTTACTTTAGGACAATGTATAAAGGTGAAAATTTTACTTTAGCAGCTTTTTTTTTTTTTTTTTACTTTTTAAATAGCCATGACAAGGGATAATAATGGCTTCTACTTTCAAGGTGAATTGCATATAATCTTTTTGTTTTGTATTATAGCTCAGATACATCTGTTCATTATTTTAGTCTTCCTTGGGGTTCCTGAATTGATGTTTAACATCATCAAAAGAACAGCAAAAAGAGAGACAAAATGTAAAAAGGAGGTATAGAGTCATAGAATAGAATCATAGAACATCCTGAGCCAGAAGAGACCTATGAGGATCATCGAGATCAGCTCCTGACTCCCCACAGGACAATCTAAAAGTTAAACCATATATCTTAGAGCATTGTTCAAAAAGCCTCTTGAACACTGTCAGGCTTGGGGCCATGACTACTTAATTGGGGAACTTGTTCCAGACTCTGTCATGGGCCTTGCGAAAGTCAGATAAAATGGCAGTCCCTGCTCTCCCCTTGGCCTGCTAGGACAGTCACCTCCTCAAAGCAAGGTTCATGTTGCTCCCACCACACCTTGTCCTTGGTGAAACTGTGCTGGCTCTTCCCTGATGTTATGTTGTCCTTCATGTGCCCCCACCTGATCTTCTGGCAGATGTCCGAGAAGGGCAAGAGCTTCTTCCTGGACACCTGTTGGAAGGCTCCAGTTCAGGAGCTGCCTGCCATTCTTTCAACAGAACAGAAGAGCTCTTTCTCAGAACAGGTAAGCATGAAACTGCAAAAGTGGTGAGAAGCCTTGTCCTTCATGCTAGTGAGAAAAGCAAGGGTGCACCTCAAACTGAATCCACCCCCTCCAGCCCCAAGGACCTCTCTTGGCAGCCCTCCAACAGGCTCCTTCTGTCATGCTGTGCTGGCACAGCAGCTCCAAAGGACACCAGGCCCTCTCCTGCCTTCTTCCTTGAAGCTCTGTGCAGGAGAGATGGCACCTCTCCACACTCCAGGGGCAGGGATAGAGGATGGAAAGAAGAGTCCGTGCTACTCTCAGCAATCAGCAATTCTTTATGGAGAGCTGGCAGACCTTACCCAGGCTGGCTGGGTCTCCCTTTCCTGGCACTGGGATGTCTGGATGCTTTGCCCCTGCTCAGCCACTGTCAAGCGTGGGGGGCTGTGCCACTTGCAGGGCACTGGGATGATGGGAGGTCACTGAGGACCCCCGACCCTCGTGGAACCTTGTTGCCACAGTCTCGTCGAGGGGACACCAGGTGCAGGATGAGCAGTGGGCTGGAGCCCAGAGCTCATGAGGGAGGTGGAGGGCAGTCCCTATGCACAGGGAACAGCCTTTCTTTCGGGCAAGAAATGTGGCAGGTGGGAGCAAGCCCCAGGAAAGGGGTCCTCAGTCCCCATGACCCTCCTTCTCCCACATTTGGATGTCTTTCAGGCCACAGAACCCTCAGTTCCCAAACCCACCACATTTGGCCACTCACATTGGCCACATTCACAATCATCAATCACAGCGGTCTCCTGCTGTCTCCAGCTTCCTGACTGCCTTTTGCTCCAGATGAGACCTATAAAAACAAGGTCCCTGGCATCTGGCTGACAATTCACTGAGCTTTGAGGCCTTCTATATCAGACATACTTGGAAGGAAGAGCAGCTGCAGCAGCAAGGTGGGTGGCTGCCCACCTTTGCGTGGGACATCAGAGAGGCAGTTCCTGGGAGAAGAACAGAAGAGAAAGCCACTTCCCAGGAGGAAGAATTGGAATCAGCAGAGGAGGAACACTACCCCAAATGGCATGAAAGCAATTGCGACTGCTTATGTGACCAATGGTCTGCAGTACATGGATGTGGCTCTACCAGGGAACAGCATAGGGCCCAGATGTGTCAATCCACCCAACAGTCATTGGAGAAGGAACACCACTTATGACATGTGAGCAATTGCCTGTGCTCATGACTGATGGTGTGGAGTCCATGGATGTGGATCCACCAGGGAAAAGTGCAGGGCCCAGTTGTGTCAGTCTGCCAAGGAATGGTGTGAGGCTTAAGCATGTCAACCCACCAGAGAATGGTATGGAGCCTATGCGTGGCAATCCATCAAGGCATAGTGAGGGCCTCATAGTTGTAAATGTGCCACAGAATGCCACAGAGCCCATGGAGGCAGATCAAGATGAAGAAGAACCAATCAAAGTGGATCTACTTTGACAGAACTGATCTGGCATGACCCTAGCTTGCCTGGGCTCCCTTCTGTGAGATTACACCAACGGCTGTCAGAGGAGTGTATGGCCAGCTCCCCACCAACAGCCCAGCCTCCACATCCAACACTAGCTGGGAGAGGACAGACTCTACAGACATCCCACCGGCTCACCTGCAAGATCTCCCGGCGGCAAACAGTTCTTGATAATTGTCACGGATTGCACGGGCCCTTCTTTCCCATCCCCCAGAGCCTGTGTGAAGATTGGTTGAATATACTGTACTTAATGCACCCCAGGATATGGTTGGCCATTTTGAATGCCAGGGCACATTGTTGCTTCATATTGAGCTTGCCATCCAACCCCCAGATCCCTTTCTGCAAGGCTGTGTTCCAACCTCCTGTCCTCAGTCTATACATACATCCAGGAATTACAATGTCACAGGTGCAGAATCTCGCATTTGTTCTTGTTAAATTTTGTACAGTTAGTGATTGCCCACTTTATTAACTTTTCCCCTAATTCTTACCCAGAAGCTGTCAACCATATCGTCCCCAGCTGCAAGTTTTGTACAGTTCAGCCCCTCCTTTATGAACAACGTTACCTGTCCTCCTCAATTGCCATGCCTATCCCTCTGAGGACACTATAACCATCCATCATAGCACTCCAGTCACAAAAATCTTCCTACCACATCTCACTTATACCAATAATGTCATAGCTCTGAGTCTGAGCCAAGGTTTCTATTTCCTTTTGTTTACTCCTCATAGTGTGTGCATTAGTGTACAAACATTACAAATGTGCTCCAGTGTACGTTGTGCAGCAAAATGAAGGCCCATTCTATACACTGTCACTCAAATATTGTCATGCCATCTCATAGCTTGTGGAGTACTAGTAAGCCTGTACTTATCCCTTCCCCCCTTCAAATGTAATTTAAAGCTACCTTAAACAGTAGCTACTAATCATTTTTATTAAAGATAAAGGAGATTTTTTTTATTTACATAGTAACATCTTTTCCACAGGGAGCAGATATAAAAAGTAATTGTTATAAAATAATTGAGCGTGATAGAGATGAAGATGTCTTTTTTGCAAGAAATATATTGCCGAATTATATGCTGAAAAATAATCAACTTAAAGTTATTTTCAAGTGCATGACATTGTGCAATGACTGCCTAGGTGAAAGTGTGATTCACACTAGTACCTGTGAAACAGATGTGTATGCTGAATGCTTGGTGGTGAGGAAGCAGTGTGCATCTCTGATGTGGAGCTGGCTGTCCAGAAATTGACAGGATTTTTTTGGTCTGAAGCTGTTAGCTGTATGTATAATGAGCTGCAAATCTCATCCTCTCTATGCCTTCCTGTAACTAGTTTATGCAAGAAAACAGTACTTCTGTACTGTCTTACCAAAATTGTTTTCTGATGTGCTAAATACCAGCACAGATTAAGCTTAAAATTACCTTTCAAATTTGCAACAGGGAAAAATTGAAACAACAATAAAAAACCCCCTGTATTTGAAGGTGTTTGGGAGATACTTATATAGTATGATTTATTCATTTTCTTTGTGTACAACAAAAAAAAATGAAGATTTCTGCACTAGCTGAGGATGATTTTCCTCCTCCACATCTTAAATTCCCCATGTTTTCATTGCAATAAAAGAACTAGGAAGTGCCCAGGGAACTTGAAATAGGATCTTTCATGTAATAGCACATAGCACTGTTAGAATCAGGTAAATGGCTTATAGCTTTTGAGAACACCTTTGTTACTTTTCTAGATAACTTTGGCTGTTTAGATTCTGTTTGGCAAATTTATATTTCTAGATGAAATGAATAGAGTTATTAAGAGGTGGGCTGATGCTCATAATTCTAGGTTGTGTGGATCCATTTTCAGATGTCCATTTTTGTCCTTTACACAAAGACAATGGACGTTACGTCTTTTTCTTGTCTCTGCTGTACTTTTGTCTTCAAGTTTTGTCTTCAAGTGTTTCTAGTAGTACACTAAATTTTGTCCACAGCAATAGTGTATTTTCCAGTAAGCAAGAGTTTTCCAAAGACCATATATTTAAGGAAAAGAAAAAAAACCACCCAAAGCCCTATAATAACAATGTCACTCAGAAAACTAATAATTTCACCTGTGTGGATACTGTGGGCTGCTAAAGAGCAGAAGCAGAGAGAACTGCAGATGCTTCACCATGTGCTCCTGGAGCATGCCTTATGGAGGGTTGACAAGGGAGAGGGTAGACTAGTTGTATCTCTTTCCTCAATCCTGACAGAAACAGATCAGCATGTTCATGTATGGATCCAAAGACAGATGAAAAAGTGTGCAAAGCTCACTCTCAATGGGCTGGAGGAGGGGAAAGAAGATGGGGACTGGGACACAAGTTGTCACAAAAGGATATTCCATACCATATAACGTCATGCTCAGCCATAAATCATGGTAAGGAGAAGAGCGGGGTGGGGGTTTTGTCTTCCAAAGTGTCTGTTGCTCAGGGGCTGGCTGGGCATCAGTCTGCTTGTGCGAAAGGGTTTGTCTTTGCATCTTTCACCATGCCCCCTCCCCCCTCCATCTTCCCTTCACTTATTAAACTATCTTTAATTTTGTCCCAGAAGTTTTCTTACTTTTTCTCTTCCTGTTCTGTCCCCTGTCCTGCTGAAGGGGGCAGAGTAGTAAGCAAGTGGCTGTGCGGGTGCCTAGTTACTGACTGGGGTCAATGCATCACAATATCAAGAAATTTTTTAATATTATATGAATGTGTACTGTAGCTGACTTTATAGATAAACATGTATCTGTGGCTATATATATATTAAGGTAAAGATAGTACTTATGCTAAAGATATATGCCAAGACTTACAGCTGTTAGATTTTAGTTTATTCTGTAATAAATAGGTCCTTGCTGTTTTATTCTTAACTCCCATCAAAGTTCGTTTAAGTATCTTAGATTATTAAAACTAGTTTCTAGAATGGAGTTAACACACCTTAAGACACATTAACATAAAAACCCAAATTTATAATAATTCTTCAGCTGACTGGAATAAAGCAAGTTTTGTCTCATCTGAGAAATACTACCTTTTTTCCCCCACTTTCTCCGATCTCAGCATTTTTCTGTTTTCTTCCTTCAATAAGGCTGAAATCTGTGGATTTCAATAGGGAAAGCTCACACTGACTTAATTTTTTAAAGCACAATCACAAGTAATGAAATGCAGCCTTAGCAGTGCTATAGAGGTGTTTCTTTTTAAAGAAGGTCTATTAGAGCAGATTTTCCAAGATACAGTCTTGTACTACAATTACTAGAATTATCTAGTTGTATTATGAATAATATAGCTGAAGGTTGGAATTTATGACTTGATATGTTTACATATCTCTGTCCAAAGAAGAGACTGCATCTTAAAATTGGGAATACAGTTATTCCTTTATGTTCCTGTCTCCCTTGGTTTAAAAGGAACACATTAGTGACTTTCTGACAGTATCCTCTTCAAAATGCCTCTGAAGAATGTATCTGGGACTTTGACTTCGAATCAGTGTGAGAAATAACAGAGAATACCTAATTGCTTCTTTATCCACTAAAGCAATGTTACTTATTTTTCCCTTGGAACGTTTAGGGTATAAATGCAATTCTTCCTCTCTGTAACTGTATTTTTTCCAGTTCAAAGTACTTACCTAAAAACCTGAAGTTTTAGCAGAGTATAGTGTGTCACAGAACCTCCATGTAGTATTTTTAGGTCTACTGCACTTGTATCAATGCAGTGAACTGATATAACAGTTAGCAGATAATCAACTATCTTTCGGTAATTTCTGAGGTTTTTTTTGAACCCAAGAGTATTGTGTTATCTGGCATACACACAGTTCAAATATGAAACATGTTCTAGTTTTCTTTAAAGATTATATAATTAAGTGATAATTATTCTCTTTTCATCCACAATTCTGAGCAGCCTTTGTAAACATTAAACAGCCTAGGAAAGTAATTAAACATTCTCTCTCCAATCCCTAATCTTGTCAGATTGCATAGTAAGAGGTGTGGAAGGCTCATTAACAAAGGAGGAAATAATCTCTTATTTTATTACATATTTTAAACAGCCAAAACATTTACAAAAACAAAGCTCCAAAGAAAACTAAGTTTATAGAATTCTAAGTGTTGGTTTACAAAAACTGTGCATTCACCTAAGTTGAAACTCTTCTAAATTATTTCTCCTTGTTATTTTTAAGTAGTCCATTTGTCATCAACAGCAAATAAAAGGACCTTTTAAAGTTTTTCTTCTTTTTTCACAGTGTACATTGACAAGCTCTAACAAAAAGTTTCTGTGCTTGTCAGAAGATCTTTTGTTTCTTTTTCCAGCTATAGGAAAAATATTAACTCTCCTTTCATGTTTTGCCTTGCTTATGTCCTCAACTCAAGATATTTCTGTGGGCACATTTAGTATCTTAGCTCCCTATTTTAGTATATTTTAAAGCCTTCTTAAACCAGAGTTTTCAAGATGAACTTTAGTAATTTGATCAGCCATAAGGAGGACAGGACCTGGCCAGCAAAACAGGCATACAGTCACTTAAATACATTTGGCAAAATTGAAAAGAAAAACACCTGCCTTAATATGTTTGGCTTCTAGGTGCCCTTAAGGAATAAAGCTATATGAAGAATTAATAAGAGACCCTGATTATATGTTACAGTGCCACATCTCAATTGTATTCACCAGTAACCATTTAGTTTGTCAGGGCATATTCTGCAAGCATTAAGTAGCTAGGTAAGAAATCTTTGAAAGCAGAAATATCATTAAACTAAACTGCAAGTATGATTACATAACATGGTCCACCTGACTCTTAAGTTATTCCAGTTTTACAATGGTTTTAAGTGTGAACCAATGCAAATTTCTAAGTCTCCTAAGTCTTAGTGCTTATACAACAAACACAGTTTATATAAATTTCTCAAGTTACGGGCTGGACCTGCTAGCTTTAGGCACCTGAAGAGCTGCAGTTAAAGATCTTCTGCAGTAGTAACCAGAGCAGAAGTTTAGACCCACCTGCAAAGACTGATGAGGAAAGATCTTAGCAGCCTTTCTCTGCTTCTGGAGAAGAGAGGGGCAGAGGGAGCTCAGTACCTTCGCTGGTGACAGGACTCTTCTGGCAGTCTGGGGGCTGGATATCTGCTGTAAACCACCTGCAGAGATTCATTTACAATCAGGGAAAATCAACAAGCATCTCTGGATGTTCATACCTGGGGGCATAACAGGGGAAGCGTGAGTCCTATCTTTCTTAATGGACTGTAGCAGGAACAGGCAGAAAGGTAGCTAGAGTCTACAAGAAGTACTGCAGACTCCTCCTGCTAATCTTCTGCTGCAACAGTGTCTTAGTGCAGTGCCTGTGCATTGTTTCCTTGGTCTCTATTTAGAGAACTGTAATTTACTGGAAAATAAATTCCTGAATATTACTGTAATAACCCTCTTGAGTCTCTTATATCACTGGCTGCAATCAAAAGGGCAGATCTTGAGCTACTGTAAATCACGCTACCTCCATTGATTTCAGTAGAACTATATTGATTTACTGCTGCAGAGGATTTGGTCTGAAATATTCCTGTGGCATTGTGTGCATTTAGAGTTAGAAGTTCTACGGATTGTATAATAAAGCTAAGAAGCCTCAGTATAACCATTCTCAATGGCCAATGTATTTCTTTGTTTTAGAGAGTATGGCAACAACCTTACCAGCCATAGTGGTGTAAAGTAGGAAAATTAATATTTAGGATAATGCAATGATACTAGCTGCTATGAAACATCTTAAAAAATGCTAATAGGAAAATATGTCTTCATTTATGTGTATTATACTGGAATATTCGGGATATAGGGTCATATTGCAACTCTCTGGGTCTCAGAATTGAAAGGAAAAAGACACACTTCAGTGACATGCCTTCTAATCAGCTGTATTGTATATAGCTTTTTACATTTTGGAGTAAATGCTTTTAATGATAATTAGCAAAGTCATTTGTGAAAAAAAAAAATGCTGGATGCAATGAAACTTTAAGTGTTGATAACTGGTTCACTAACAATTTTGAAAGGTCGTTTCAAGTGCCATAATGAATTCTGTTGAAAAGCTGGTTTGAGTGTATCCTTTTCCCTTTCTCTACAGATGGAAAGGATGATAGTCATTAGTGAGAAAAGCAGTGCACCAGACTTATTTTATCAGTACGTTAAAACAACTGGAGTGCACATGAGAAGATATTAGTCACAGCTGCCTAGAAGCACTTGTAGGTATCTGAAAGTAACTTAATTTCAGGTACATCAAATAGTTGCAATTTCCATTGGCTTTGCTTGGGTAAGATCTGAATAGTTTTTATAGGCATTTATGTAGGGTGGTGAGACAAGAAAAGCTTAGCCAGTGTAAAATCTTACCTGCAGAACAGTTGATATGGCCCTACACCTTGTCCTTCCCTTCCTAATCCTCACCAAATAGTCTTCTTGCATTTTGATTTTTTTGTATGGCTCTTTTGTGCTTCTGGAACACTTAAAATGCATGCCAATTCAGCTCACTAAACTGACAGAAAACTCAGTGAGTGGGAGGAGGAGAGCAAGTAGTTTTCTTTTGGCTTAGTTGGGGTGTCAGAAGAATGGCAGAAGTAGGAGAATGTGTAGGAGAAGATGACGAAGCTGGGAAGAGAGACAAGACCCACCTATTTTAGCAGAAATTAACTGCCAAATAACCTCAGTTGTTTTAGCTAAATCTGGCTTCCTTATGCTGTATATCCTAAACATCTGAGACTGAACACTGAAAAAGCACTGTTGTTTTGTGTCTCTGAATGTGTATGCACACATTTAAATACTTAACAATGTTTCTGTTGGCTTAGAATATATTAGTAGTTCCAGAAATATATTTAAAATAATTAGCACTAGAAAAAAATAATCAGAACTGGAATTCATGTTGTTCCACATGCTGTGTTTCATAGGAGCATGGGAAAAATCTATATGTAAGCATATGATATTATCATGGGCAATGATGGTCCTTGCCAGCTCTTGTAATACAGGTGTCCAAAAAACATGAATTCACTTTTTTTCTTATGTTTATAGAAATTTGGAACTCAAATATTTCATTTTAACTTCAGCATTGCTAGCTTGAAAGTGAACAAGTCTTGTGTTTTATCATCTGAAATTATCTCTGCTGACCCCATTTGCTCATTAGAATTCAACTAACTTTCTTCTGAAATTTAACTGCCCTAGATTGTCCTGTTGTACAAAGTATGCAATTGAAGATAGCTAGCTACCTGTTGGAGGGAGGACAAAGAAGAAAATCCAAAATTAATCTGAATGTAAGGAGAAAAAGCAGAAGTTTACTAGGAGGTTATAAACTAATCCTTGACAAAACATAGAAGAAAATTACAATACATGTTCTCAGAGCATTATACCTCTGAACTATCTCAATGTCTCAAAAAGTCAGATAATCTTACCCTCAAGCTTGGAAAAAAAAAGTAATTCTAAGTTTGGAGATACTCAGTCTATTGCCTGTATTGTCATGTGGTGTATTGTCATTTTGACGGTAGTATATATGAAAATTCAGATGCAGTACTTTGTTCGGTCTTTATTTATTAGAACAATAGATGTCTAGTTGCCAATAAGTTGAATAATAATGTTCTTAGGAAAGGTGAATAGCAAAAGCTGTTTTTATGGATGTTTTTTATATAAAAATGCTATAATGACTGATGTTATAATTTAAAGATCTTAGGATTTGGGTAGAGCTTAATACTTTGTGTCCTGTGAATGGAATTTTAGCTACAAATGTGCTGTCATGTTGTGTGATAAGCAACATGAAGGCAATGAAGGAGTTGTATCTGATCACAAAGGTGTAAAACAGTAGAGTGGAATTATGATTTAACACAGAACAGAACTAGATTTTCTATTTTATGAGATATTGTGCAGTTTCATATACAGATTATACTTCTAAAATAGAAGAAAAGAAAAAAAAAAGAGAAAAAAGTCTGAATTGCTTTGGGTTAATAGGAACTCTGATAAAACTAAAATATCTCATTCTCGTATGGGCATTTGTATTTTTGTATTTATATGCATATAAATATATGCATATAAATATATAAATATTCATATGTGTGTGTATATGCAGGTATTTATATTTAAAATGCATATTTTCTTAAAAAGTCAGCTTCAAAAATATATATATTTTTTTTTCCTGGAAAGTGAGTAACTCATATGAATGAAATATGTCAACTGAATTGAAAAACAATTTGGAATACCTGTTAATGATTCAATTTTGTTCCAAATTATATCAGTAAATAAACAGAACTCTGACTGTTTTGAATAATAGTAAATTTAATGAAATAAATGTGCTCATCATTGAAGCCGGCTTTTCCTTATATTTCCCTCTTGCTGGCCTCCTAAATGCTTTAATGTGTCTGGTGACACAACCTGGTATAAAGTTGATAACATGCAGAAATTTGCAAGATAGCACATTAAACTTAAAAACTGTACTGTTCTTGTCACCCAAGTTACAGATTCATCTGAGGCAATGTAAATGCTATCAGTTTTGGTTTTCAGTTGTTCTTTCATACTGTACTTTTAACAACTTTAGTTGTTCTTACATACTGTACATATAGCTCCATGGAACGGGCCACCCATATAACTCCATGGATCCACAAAGTATGCGAGACCTGTTGGCAAGTGTGCAAGACCTAATCTTCTTACTGGCAGTGTGGTTTGGACAAGCTCCCATCACTTCCTTGTTTGCTACTGCAGGAACATAGAAGTGAAGGAATCTGCACACATCTCCCTCTGCCTTTAACTATTTATTTTTCTTTGAGAGCTCTGTTTGCCCATGGCACTACAATTTTGTTGTGAGAGAGTGCTGGGCCTGCTGTTTAGTGTCTAAATCATTCTTTGTGAAGAGTATGCATCAAATTTAGAAAGATGTTGGATTTTTTTCCTTATTAAAAAAATGAAAATGTATATGCCTTTGCATAAATATCATGAAATATTGTTGTTTTTGTCCTGTCTTTAAACAAATCAATAACTTCTAGAACTACAAAATGCATTTGCATTTTTCTAATCAATGCTGAAGTGGGACAAAATTTGAGATTTTTACATTGAATAGGAATGTAATCTGTTGGGTAAATATTGGATACCTATCTGCAATATGTTTATATCTTTCACTAGCATCTTGCATGGTGAGTCAAGACTGCTAATGTGTGCTGGTCCTAATCCTACACTGCTGAAGACAACAGATCTTAACTGTGGCCTAAAGGAATTTGAAGAAACACTTGGAAAATTTCACTGTGAAGCTGCCATTAGTATTGTTCTCCTCCTTGTTTTTCCATAATAATATTAGCCTGAAATCACACTGGGCTTTTCTCTTTACTTCTAAATTCTGTTTTCCAAAGCAGTGGTTCCCAAAGTTTGATCTGTGATTTGTACTGTCATGGAAAGTGGTCTAGCTGGCTTATGAAGTTTAAAATAAAAATCTGCAAACAGTGCCCATGTTGATCTTGTAAGAAAGGTGGGTGTTTGAAAATCGTTCTGTGACTGGAAAATCTGGGAGCTGCTACATTAAAAGGCAGGAATAAAAAATAAAATGCACATAGCAACAGGTTAAAAATTTCAGTACATTAAGCAATGCTTTCATGCCTTGCTCAAATACAACAACTGTACAAGAACTTATCAGGTGCCTGTAATAACATTTCTGATGACATTGTTGAATATCTTTAAAAAATCACTGATATCTTTTTTGGGGGGAGGGAAGTGGGGATGAGAGGAAGAAGGGAGAACTACTATATAACCTCACAGAATTTTTTCTATATGAAAATAATTATTTCCTTCTTCAATTCTGCAGCTGAGAGCTGGTATTTTATCACTTCATCATGTCATATTGTTATCGTGTGCAATGATGTGATGCATTGAAATGTCAGGTTTGCCTAAAAATTGAAAGTTATGCCACACACCCATTTCCAGCTAATGAGATGACTGTAAGTTCATATAGCAGATTTTCAAGGCAATATGTAGAGATGAACTTGTCTGATTACTCTTATGTAGTATTCCTATATCTCACATATCTAGTTTGCCTTCGTAAGTTTTGAATTCAACACTTCTCAGATTAAAAATTTATAAAGGTTTTTTTAATGAAAAAAATGTAATATGTATTTGTTTACTTAATCTATTAAAAATATTTAGTCTTTGTTCAGAATAAATGAGGATTTTTTCTCCATGAATGAATTCTGTGTTCTGCATTCCATAGCCCAGTAATCAGGAATATGCATTGCTCCTTGATATTTATTTCCCAGGGTTGCTTAATAAATGGAGAAGGTGATTGCATGATTATGCCTGATCTAATTCTGTATATGCCGGAAATGAGATTTGAACATGCAGAATCCTTTCCCTGGCAGCCTCCTTCATCCTTTTTCCTCTCCCTAGAACTAAGCTGTCTGATGGCCAATCATGAATTGGGGCAGCCCCAACTGTTTATATGTCAAGTATTCTGTGTCAAGAATTAAATAAATCTAAGGCAGTTTTGCTAAAAGGGAGTATGTGAAGCATGAAACTTTCATCTGCAGTTCTTCTTCATGGTCTTAACAGTTTCTAAACTCATCCAAGTAACAGCACAACTAATAAAGCTGCACCATTCCTCATAGTTTTTATTAGACTCAGTGCTAATTTTGTGGACTAATATTAGACCTAGTGTCAATTTTGTGGAACCAGTTTGGTCTACACTTTTGAATAAACTGTAGCATTATTTAATGCCTATGAAAATTACTGTGTAACTTCCTTGTAAAAATTCTTTAGTGTTATCAGTTATGAGTACTGGAATAACTAAACCAATCCCACAATCTCCAAAAATCTATCTTTCAGTACTGTAATACAGAGGCAAAGGAGAGGAAATGAAGATTGTAACATGGCTCAAACCATGGATAAAAAGCTATAGATCCTCCTGTCTTCAGGCTGATTGAAACCTTGCATTTTCTCTTGGCCAATGTGAGTAACTTTGCTTTTACTATCTTTCTTTTCTCTAAGCAATGTCCTCTTTTGTTGTACTGAGGGAATTAATTAATTTCCTTAAGATGCTAGCAGTTAATTGAAATAAGATGGTTTAATATATCTGGGTTCTTTTAGCAATAGAAGCTGTCTTGGATTTTGCTTTTTTAAAGGGAAAATTGTTTTTATTTCTTCCAAAAACTTTCACCACTACTTTTTGGGGGTAGGAGCAGTGAGGGTGGGTGTGGTAGGTTTGGTGAGAAAGAATGTAAGACCTACTGATTGCGTGGGGTGTTTCTTAGTGTTGCAGAATGCCATGTTGCAGAAACACGAATCTATTCTATTCTATTGTACTCCAGTCTAGTCTAGTCTAGTCTACGTTCTTTTTCCCTGGAACGAGTCATGCATGATGCAAGGTTAAATACACACACTACCAATATGGTTGGATCTCATCACTATTGTAGAGCACAACCCGGGCAGATCAGTCAGTAGAACTGGCACCTTATGGTGTGGTTCTTTTAAAAATTGTATGCATAATACATATATGCATTTTGACTGAGACCTCTGAAAACTGTGTTTCTATGCTTTTGTTATACAAATAAAATTCTGAAGAACAGATCTGGAAAAATACTTTCTACACAAATGTCAGAACCTCTTTATATTTCATTGTCTTTCCATGAAGGTTTAGTCTGAGATTTTTGGATGGGTAACTGCTTATTTTTAAAAAAAATATTATTATTATTATTTTTAAATGAAGCAGTAGAGTACACTTACAGGTTATTCAGTATTGTTTATCATTTGTTTTGTGCATTACATCACTGTACAGAGATGTAGAATATGGACCTTCATAAATTATTTTCTTACACCTGTATTTCAACTTAGTATGATCTTATTCCAAAGAAGGCCTTTCTGAAATTTGCATGAATTAGGGTACTGCTGAAAATGAACAAAGCACCACAGTCTATTTCTGTGCTACTTAGTCTTAATCAGAACTGAGGTAAAAAAAGGAATTGCTGTTTTACAGATGATCCTAGGTTGTGGAGGCTTTGGTTTGTTTTACACTGGAATGAAATGTCAGCAGTCTGGAGTCTCTGGCAAAGCTGAACAGTCTATTTTGGCCCATCTGTCTGCTGGAGTTCCTGAATACCAGATGGGTGCCTGGGCATCCAGGGAGCTGGAGAGTAAGCTCAAGCCACTGTATCAGCTAGGCAGGCAGCCAGAGTACAGACCAGTGACAAACCAAGCAACCAGCAAAACGATAAGACATCTGGCCAGGGAAAGAATGGTGGAGGCTATCAGGAAGCTGGGATCTGGGCAGCAGGAGGGCTGGGCAGGAGCCAGCCATGCTCTTGGACAGTTGGCCAAGATCCCTGCTTGCTGGCTTGATATCTTGCCAGATGATTACTTTTCATCCCACTAAAAGTCAAGAAACAATCTTTACAGTTTAGAAAAACTGGAGGCAAAAAGGTCCTATTTTGAGTTATTTGTTTTGTTCTTCTTGAAAAGGTAAACAGGGCATTTTCCAGTTTTTCCTTACTACTATGAAATTTAGAGATTTGATAAGAGTGTGATGTAAGCTCAGAACCACAACTTTGAGGAATCAATCATCTGTGTTTTAAATCTTGTAGAATTGGGAAACTGTAAATAAATTTCAGGTAAGTTAGTTAATTTTGCCAATCTCATTGTAAAATAGCTTGCAAAATACAACTGCAGATAATGGCTTAAAACCACTTATCTTTCCAAGTACTTTCTGCTTGCAAATTCTGAATATGAACTGAATATAAATTTGAAAACTCTTTCATGAAAAGAGAAAATAGAAACTTGCTTGAAAATTGCAATATTTTCTTCTTTCTATTCTTCCTTTGGACAATTCTGCTTTCTGGAAATATTTACATAAAATCGCTGATTGGGCAGTATTTGTAAGTGATAACTTTTTAAATTAGACCTAATGGAGAGAGGGAGGAGAAAAGACTTATAAGGCCTTCTCGACGTCTAAAATAAAATCAGTAACCTTCAAAAGTAAATACTATTTAAAATCCATTATACAGCAAGATTTAGGATAAACATTATTCAGCTAGTCAGCAGTCCATATTCAGCTGCTTGAACATTTGCAGAGAACACCCTAAAAAAGCTAGAAACTCGGATGAAGTGACATCACATACACTTCCTATGTGCAAAGTGATTTTGCTAGTACTTAGCAAATTTGATTTAAGAGTTTTCTTATAATACTGGATTTAAACTCAGCCTTGTGCCTGGAGACTGCAGTTACAACTCTACCTAGATAATTCTGTATGCATGAGAGTGAAGCAGATGGAGATTTCTTTTGAGCGTAGAACCCAAATCTTAGAGACCTGTGGCAAGTTTGATTACCCATTCTGCATCCTACTCCATAACTAATACTTATGGTTTAAGAATAACTGCTTTCCTTTGTCCTTGCCACAGACTGGAGTATAAAGATACGTGGTGGTGCGTGCTGTGTATGCAAGGCCAGTTTCTGTTTTAACCATTTACATGTGTCTACAGGTTCCCTTTAACATATGACAACCTGAAGGACAAGCAGATGCCAGACACTGCAGATTGTAGCTTTGCTGCATGAGCTTATAGGGTTAATATTATCGTATTTATCATCTACCCGTGTTCAGTTTTATTATTATGGTGATGTGTAAATTTAATAATCAGTTTACTTGCAGACTATTTGTGTAGTCATTTTGTATATTCTTCATATGGAACAGGAAAAAAAAAAAAGAAGAAACCTAATCCTGTCAAAATCTGGAGCCCAGCTATGCAGGTCAGTCCTTTGCAGCTGATGATTCCATGCAAATCTGCTGCTCCAGCAAAGATGATAATCTTTGTGTCCACTTTGGTAGATATGCTAGTCTGACCAGAGCCATCTGCCAGAATGATTGACGTGAGCAGTTTCTTGGGGCAGCAAAACAGCCCTGCTTGCTTTGTCTCTGCCAGTGCCTTGGAAAGTCAACGTTCTTGCTGCCAAGAGAGGCAGAGAGATGTGGAAGTAGTAGATATTTTTTGACCAACAATGGAACATATCCCAGTCATAGGTCTACGTGCAAGAGCAGCAGGCAGGAACAGGTCTGGCTTTCCAGGACTCACATTTTGACTCTTCCTTGACCTTTTCCTACTGGCCTCTTATCTTTAGGATGGCTGTGTTCTGCTTTATCTCTTCTGAGAAGTCATGATATAGCTTTGAGTTCAATCATGACAAAACCAACCGATTGACCTATGAATAATTGTCACATAGTTGAGTTATACTGTTGAGTATATGACTGAGTTAGGCTTTGTCCATATGACTCCATTAAGGCAGAAGTGACTGCCATGTATTTTGACCTGTTAGGTTGCTAATGGCAGTACTGTGATAGCTGAGAATTATAAAGTGTGATTTCTTCATCTTACATGTATTTTAGATTAATGTAGTAAGAAATCACTTGCACTATTGAGTATTCTCTCTTCTCCTCCCTGCTCTATTTTTTGTTGTTGTCTCGTTTAAACAGAATGTATTATATGGACAAATGTAAATTACGGACCCCTCCGCTTCCTCAATATAATCCAAGTGATGGAAATGTGGCTGTATGGTGGATTACCTGATGGGGGCTACCCACAGCCAGAGGCTTCCGTACAAAAGGGCTCATGCTTCCATATTCTGGCATGGTGCAACAGCTTGTCATGGACTTCCTCAACCTGCAAAGTGGGAATGCTGGCCTAGCACAAGAAGAGATGCCACAGTGGTGGTACAAAGTATGCCATGGCACAAGACCAAGAATGGAAAATTATGGAGCAGGGAGGACACCTCAGTTGTTCTTCCCAGTAAGGAAACAAAAGTATGAAGTCTAATATAAAGTCAAGTGTATGTATATGCATGTGGAACTTGTCCTGTACAGATTATTTTAATCTATCAAACATCCGTCTGAAGGTAAGCAGGGGAAAAAAAACCCAGAACAACCCACCACTGCAGATGCAATTTATGTCTGCACAGAGAGACAGTACAAGACATGTACATCACTCATAAATCTGAGTGACACGTATACCTTTAAAATTTTTACATATTGAAAGATGCATAAAAGAGTATAAACTTGAAACTGGAATTTGGCCAGAATACAAGGCAATGATACTTCTGAAATATGATGCATTTTTGCTGTCATTTGGTTTTAATGCAGATGAGGTATTATATGCAGGATTTCTAAACTTCAGATTAAGCTTCTTTTTCAGATGAAGTACAGTATTTCTAAAAATAGCTACTAGATTTAATTATGTACATTAAAGTAAGATTCAGAACTATAATTCTAAGAGTTAAAATGAAAATTCTTCAACTTTTTTACATGTTTGGTTTTATGATGCAGTTAAACATGGGTTGTGGAGTTTATTGTCATCCCATGTAATGTTTTTGTCATTTTAAAACAAGTTTATAATTAATGTGGGAAGTAAAGACGTGCAATAGATGAGCAAAAATGCTATGTAGTACCTATAAATCTGAAGGTGCTTACCATCTGCAAGCGTATCTGTACTATTTCTCTAGTTAGATGTATATTACATATGTTGTTTTTAGGATATATTGAACACAACTAGTCATTTAAATAATGTGTAAAATAGTACAGTATCTGGAGTTGTAAAAAAATGTTTCCAGAGAAGATTTCATGACTACTAATTTTTTAAAACATGGTGGTATAGGTGTCTGCGTGTCTTTACGTATTAAATGGAATTTTTTTTTTTTTTTTCATATTAATGGATATAGTTTGTGACTGGAAGAACTTAAAAAGCCAGGTTTAGTGTGAAAATTTAGTGTCTTGTGTGAAAATTCTTTACTGTAAAATAATTTTTTTAAGCCTAGGCTACAACCTGTTCTTTCCTTTGGAGCACCTGTTTGTTGTTTGTTTTGTTGTTATTTTGGTTGGGTTTCCTCCCCCGCCGATACTAGCAAGGACTTCTAAAGCTCTATCCTGATATCAAGCTTAGTTAAAATTGGCCAACGAAGTCTAAAGTTAGAGGTGAAATGGATGACAGAATTATGGTCAGTATGATGACAGAAGCTTTTATTCTGTTTGCCTCAGTGAGTAGCAGAGACATTAATGATAGCTTTCACATTTCTTCCACTGCCTCCTCCAGTCCTTCGCTTGTGTACCTGTGCATACACAGTTTCTCAGTGTGACAATGGTTAACACGGGAATGCTTTTAGCTCCACCAAAACTCATGTGTCTTAGTGTGAGGACCTGTCTACATAGGGTTTCCTGCATACCTGTCTTTCCACTCCTCCAAGTACCCACTGACTTCAGTTTAATCTTTTTTTTTTTTTTTTTTTTCCTGTTACATTCTCAGATTGTCACTTCATTCAGTTATTGATCTCTCCTGTGCTACGAATTCACTTGACACTGCCATCCTTGCCTTGAAATGATTTCCATGGGGGAATCTTGAATCTATTGATTTTAACTTAATCGACTTTTAAATTGAATTGAAGGAAGGAATAAAGTTCCATTTCTATTCTAGCTGTTTTGGTTCTTCTGAGCTAAAAGGAGAAAAATAATTTCTGTCATCAAAACCAGACAGGCATGATACTGAATGCACACAGACTATATTGTCGAGAAATAAGTTCTATTTTACAATTTCTTCATCCCAATGTTGCTTTGCTCCTGTCAGTTCAAAGGTACAAGTTGTTTAGTAAGTTTGGTAGTTTCTTTGTCGAATTCTCAGCTATTACTTTGCAATTTTGTTCAGAAGGTCATGCTTTATGTCTAAAGTCCTACAGCATGTGGCATGAGTAATTTCTCTCTTGGACACAGTGGGGTTTCTAGGTACAACTAGCTTCTCTTATTCTTTCCTAAAGGGAAAGGCCTGGAGCACTGCAAAGGTTAAGTGAGCTGGCCTTTGGGGCACAGCAGGAAGATTTCCACCCTGCGTTTGTCTGTTAACTTCTGTTGAAAATAGTCCTGCTCGTTGTTAGCGTCTCATGCTCTGAAGTTCTAAAGAAGTGTTTGTACTTCAGTTGTAGATACTGTGTGTGTTAGCATGACAGACAAGCATTTAAAGTGGCCACTTGATGGGCTGAGGTGCATTGATTATGTGCTCTGCCAATATCAAAAAGTAAAATTTTAAGAACCTTACTCTAGGTTGCTAGCCATTCTGGCTATTAGCTATATCCAGCTTGGTTGTACAAAGCACCATCTGGTGATAATTTCAGTAGTCCTTCAAGTTAAGGCATTTGCTTTTCATAAAAAGGACTGTAACCATCTATCTGTTTTGCAAATTATGCCTCTGTTTCTATGGAGATAACACAATTCAGTTACGGCAAGTAATTATAGTGAATAATTATATGTATGTAGCAATTGCTGTATTAGGAGGCTAAACCACTTCTTTTTAGTATTTATTTTTACTGCTTTTAACATTTCTGTGGAAGGGATACCCAAAAGAACATGTTCTGGACCAGACTGTGAAAGTGGTATTAGCTTCCACAGCAATGGAAATCTTGTACCAAAATTCACCTGACCACCCTTTGTTGGTCAGATTTATCAATCTGCTTTGCTAGGGGGTAATTCTGAGATTTTCAGTCTTTTATCCATTGTATGCAGAAATCTGTAGGCCATGTTCAAAGATATCAGTTGTATTAAATTTGCAGAACTAGATTCCACATTTATTTTGGAAAATATTTGACGTCTATAAGATGAAAAAGGTTGAAAATAATTGCTTCACAAATGCAACTCCATGATATGAGGAGAAACCCATCATTTTTTGAGTAGAGAGCACTCTGACTGATCTCTTCTCTACTGACAGAAGTCATAGCATCATTGAATCATTTAGATTGGAAAAGACCTTTAAGATCACTGAGTCCAACTGTAAACTTAACACTGCCAAGTCCACCTCTAAACCATGTCCCTAAGTGCTGTGTCTATACATCTTTTATATACCTCCAAGGACAATGACTCCACCACTTCCTTGGGCAGCCTGTTCCAATGCTTGACAACCTTTTAAATGAAGAAATTTTCCTAATATCTAATCTAAAACTTCCCTGGCATAACTTGAGGCCATTTCCTCTTGTCCTATTGGTTGTTATGTGGGAAAAGAGATCGGCACCCACCTCACTACAACCTCCTTTCAGATAGTTGTAGTAGAGCGTAATAAGGCCTTCCCTGAGCCTCCTTTTCTCCAGACCAAACAATCTCAGTTCCCTCAACTGCTCCTTTGAGGACATATTCTGAACAAGAATTACTTTATTCTGTGTGCCACAGCACATTTGAACTTATTTTATATATCCTAGACAATACCTATAAAGCAAAATGTAATCAATATGTTAATTCTAGTGTTACAATAATGAATAGTTGAAGAGGAGAGATGCAATAAAGTGTTTTCTTTTCATCTTGACCTTTATCTATTCAGTTGATTGACATCTATAAATACAAACAGAAAACTGACAATAATAAAATTTCAGATAGATGCATCAGAGTAAACAATGGCACTACTAGTATAATATGAGCTGCAAGTAATCAAGACCAGCATATGTAAAGCTTATGTGGTTCTATCCATGAAAATGGAAAAGAAGAAAGTTTCCTAAAAATTAAGGATAGGTCTTTTTTCTTCACCTTTACTTAATGTTGCCAATAAGTGATAATATCAGCAAAAGCTAGTTGAGTATGTTTTACTCATTAGTTATGTCTGGCAGTTATTCTTTGCAGTATCTGATCAGATGGTGAGATAGTTCATGAAATAATGAGCTTGAAGTTTGAGCAAATGATTGTAAACCCCACAGAAGTGAAGGGATAATTAATTGCTGGATATGCAGAACTATTTTTAGGTAGGACAATAGAGGTATAAATCTCCCAATAATATCAGAGTCCATATTATGTATCAGAGTCAGAAAAAAAGAATTCTCTTGTGAAACTGACAGAAAAGAAGTGATAGATATACCAGGAGTGGCATCAGGTTTACTTTGTTGGAATAAGTACAAATTTAGATTCAAGGCTTTGTATTGCACTGCTAATGTTTGCTGCAGATATACACCTCTATAAGATTAAGAGGTCTGCAGGAATCTCTCTTTTTTTTAAGAATCTACTCTACCCTTCCTATTTCCCATCTTAATTATTTAGTCTTCAGACTTCTTCAGACTTCTCTTTTTCCTCCACATTCCTGCCTCTAACATCCTTTCTTTGCTTCAGAAGACTCACTGGACTAATTAAACATGCATACACCATTTGCTTTCATCCTCAGTAAGTGTCTTGGAAACCAAAATAAGATGGAAGAAAACTGAAAAGGGTACTGAAGAGGATGTAGAATTAAATTGAAGATCCCTGATACAAATCTGTCCTTTTTATGTCATCTAAAACTCTGTAGAAAGTAATATGGTAAACACCAAGCCTTCTCTTCTTCACTGGGTCTTTTCCCACCCTTCAATGTGCCACCCTCCCCATTCACATCCCCCATCTTAAGATGTGGGGAATAAAGCCAACTTCCTGGTGCTCTCACGAGGTACAAGAGGGTCACTGGGAGGCAGCTGCCAACTCCAGGGTTTAAAAGCACTGAGACTGGGAGAAAAAAAATGCAGAACAGAGCATTTCCTGCCCTTCTTTGTCTTATTTATCAGATTCTTTGCAGAAGGATGGTTTCTATCCCAGCAATTACTGCCTCTGGGTTGATTTTTGTTGTTGTTGTTGTTTGTTTGTTTTTTTCTACTTGTAGCTCTGGAACTGCTGATGAGCCAAAAATCTTCCTAGCCGCTCCCAGTAATACAATCTGTTGTTTATATTGAAAATTATTTTAATTCTAATTAGCATTTAATCAAACCTAAACTTTGGTCTTGTGTTCTGGGTTTTGATGAGTTGTGTATATTCAGTTTTGCTCTCACTTTCCTTCTAGCCTTTCTTTTCCCTATGTGCAGGCTGGTAAAGTGTTTAAAATGTGCTGAAAACTTCTGTTTCGTTTTAAAACCATTTAAGTATCTTCAGCTACTAACTGAATTTAGAATTTCAGTAATAGTATTCTTTTTGAACACATCAAAATCGGATATGTACTGGAGAAAGTCAGTTTATTAATGAAGTAATAATGTAATATTAGCAGATTGGTCATGGTTAAGTAATTAGCAGTTTGGTTATAGTTGAAGATGAAAGAAAGGGAAAGGCTGGGAGGAACTATCTTTCCAAAGCTGACAAGAAATAAGAAGCTTTGGCTGTAGGACATTGCCTGAGGAAGGGTAGCTTGCCATAGAGCATGTCTATATTTTTGAATTCTATAATTCAGCCTAAGAGTTTTGGTAGCATATTGAGTATGCATCCCATTGGGATAAAAATGATTCACATGCTGTTTCTTGGTTGTGGACAAATAAATATCAGAGGAAGAAAGATATCATAAATGCAAGCAAATGTTGTTTATTGAAATAATGTATTTCAGGTTTCTGAGGGGTTTTTTATTGATTTTGTTTCAGATTATACATTAGAACAGTAATCAAGCTGGTGGGATGCAACAATTTCCTCACTAATCAGCTTTGCAGAAATGACTGTAGGGAGATGTCAGGCTGTGACTGGAGCCCATGCTGCTGGTGGGAACCACTGTCCATTTGCCCAGGAAACATGCCTAAAGTCGCAGGTCACCATGACTTCTCCATTTTGTCCCCAAGTCTCACAGGGCTTCCAGCAACACAGAAAAAAGGGGTTGCAAAACATACCTCCTGTCTGAGCTGAGACATGATGCTGCTCATAATCCTGTGCCAATTAACGCCAATTCCGCCTGTGGATGGGTGCTGCTCCCATGCTGTTTCAGTTCAAAGCTAGGTGAGCTAATCTGCCTTTGAATTACAGTGGCATACATGGTTTTAGACTAAAAGTGAGAAGAGAAGGAAGCTCACCCAGTTACCATTACTCTTGGCAAGGAAGCAATAATAACTGAGAGCTGAGTCCATGGCCCATCACTCCCTCCCTCTTGCACTCCCTCCTTCTCTCCTTCATGCTTTCCCTTCTGTTACGTGCCTGCTTTTGTCTGGTCTGGCACCGCAGAGGGAGAGTGTTACCAGCCTCAAGATCAACTGGTCATTGCACATGGAGTTTAGACATTGTCATATCTATGTTACCATGACCATTTTTTGACACCAAGGGTATTTGGTATTGTTAAAAATATAATAAAAACTGTTAGAGCCTAAAAGCATGGATGTTTAGTTGATTCAGCTAGTGGAAATCAGAAAAACAATGGGGCATTTAGTGAAATATACTGAAAGCAGTCATGCAGTGGTTAAGGCCACTGTTATTTCGCTAACTTTAATAGCAATTCCAGTCTGTAATCATTATCTCAGCAGAGTAACTTAATACTCAGTATAATTGGTTATCGGTAATAAACTTTACCATAAACTAGCACTGTAAAAGCATCTAGAAGAAAGATATTGTTGACAGTAGCTGGGCAACTTACTATTAAACTTAAATAACCAATGAAAGCAAGAAAGGAAGGATAAAGCATGTTTACTAAATGAGAGTAAGAAGGGTGTTGATTAAAGGTTATTGCTATCAAAATTGATAAGCTTTTCTTAGGGACAGACTCTGTCTTAGTCACACTGCAGTGAATCAATTGAAGTACAAACAGTAACTTTGAATTAAAATAATTTCAATAATTTTATTACTTGATGTGTAGCTGTTAATACTTCCAATGCTGGGCCTGTTTGCTTATTCTCTGGAACTCCCTTTTCCCATTTTGTAAGGTGTAATTTTGAAAGGTTTGGAAAATAAGAAAAGTAAAATTTGTCTTGTACTCCAGAACGTGTCTCAGCTTCTACCGCTTACACTGATTTTAAAGAGATATCATAATATATTAATCCTAGTTTTAAAAGTAGTAGGTGAAGATAAGAAGAGCACAATGCATTGTAGCTTCCATCATGGACATCTATATGCAAACCTAGATTTGCTACATAAAATAATGTATTGGTATCAAAGTCATGGTAGGAAGAAATGTTATTTTTTTTTTTTTTAGAATTCATTGTAGATAGAAAAGGTTCCTTTAGTATAGACAAAGGTATTAAAATGGATGTTTCAGTAGATTTAGTCTTAAAACAGAAACTTTATCTTAACACAACATTTGAGGCTTAATCATCTGTCATAGTGATTTGGAGCTCAGTAGCAATTTTGTAAAAATTTCACATTTCATTATACATTATTAAAAATAGTTAGATTTTTTTTTTCCTTTAGCACCGGCAAAGTACCCTTCACAAGCATCTGTTTTACTTTGTTGTTTGGTTTGGTTTTTGGTTTTTTTTTTGTTTTTTTCTTAAATTTAAGTTGCTGCATGAGTGCCCAAGTAATCTGTGTCAGAGCAGAATTTAAGTACTGTCTCAAGCTGTGTATCTCTGGGTGTCCTCTTAATCTAGAGGTCCACTGTGTTGCACTCTTCCCAGTACCAGAAACATTGTGATGCAAACACTTATATCCTGTGACTAACAGTTCCAAAGGTTTTAGTATGTAAAGGACAGTCTGGGTTTGGTTTATGTAAAAATGTATGGCATGATTTATGTCTGGACTTCGTATATTAATTTAAATGTAGACTTTACAAAGGTTTGAAATTCAGTCACCATTTTGGGGCTAAGGGGATGAGGAGGGGAGGAATTCCAGAAATGCAAGTACAAAGTACCTATATATGTATTTCTGCTGAGAAAGCATATGATTTCTCTGTAAGCCATGGAGTCTTCTCAAGATGTTGCAGTTCTATCTATTTCAGATTTTTTCCTCCTTTCATTCTTTCATTTCAAAGTCTTTAATTCTCTTCTGAAAACAGGTTTTTTTTTTCCTGTATGCAGTTAATCCTGTTGTTAAATAACAAGTAGTACGTTTTCCTTTGAGTCCAAGTAATTTTTGTCCCTTTGAGTCCCTTGAGTATTTCTATTCTGACAGTTCTATTTTATACCTTTGCCCTGTTTTTGGGAAATTCCATTTTATCAAATCCCTCTGAAGCAATAAGAGGAAACTGATTTTACTGCTTATGTTGCTTTTTTTGCTTCTCCTCTTACATGCTGCCAAGGTATACTCAAATACTGATTGATAGATTTTAACAGACTTCCTGATAACCTATGTACATGCTTATAAACATATTTGCAGGACTTCTATCTCACTTTAGTAAAAAGAAACTTAGAGAGAGCAGAGTAATAACACTAGAATTAAAAAAAAAAAAAAATAAAATCAGGATATGTAAATTGTACATATTTAAAAAACATTTAGGATGCAATGAAGATTTAAATATCATATATCATATTTAAGTGTAATGTAGCTTTCTTTCCTCACTTTCCTTCCCCCATCAGGTTGAGGAACAGCTTAATAGAAGGAAAGCAACATGTGTAAAACTCAGTAATATAGTTAATGTCAATGCATGAGCTGGATAAAGAGAACAGCCCTGTGAGTATACTTACAAGTAAATTAAAATAAGAACATCATGTGATTTTAACCAAAATGGTTCTTTTAGATGCCTGAGATCTGTGAAAATTGCAATGGGAGGTAATACCACTCCAAAGTATGTCCTCTTTCATTCAGAATGTGCTGTTAATTATAACAGCACCTGTTAGATTGTATTTACTGTTATGTCAGCATTTCAAATGAGCACACTGTGTTTAAATGAATTATTTCATGGCTGAAAACTACTGTCTGATTGTATTTTCAGTGTGTTTTTGACATACTGTTGAAGTAAAATGCACACTTTTTACAAAACTCATTGCATTCAGGGCCAGAAGGGCTCTTTGAACCATACAATCCAGTATTGTGGTCTCTTACCTGAATATTTCTATGTCTAACTTGTAACTTCTGGTTATATCTTCCAGAAATTATTTTAAAAGGCATAAGGAATTCACTCAGAGCATAACTTAAGAGATTACTCAGAAACAAACAAAAAAAATTATTTAATTTAAAATATTAGTCTTGTTTCTGGTCTCGATGTGCCTGGGCTAAGCCACTGTATCTTGCAGTTTATTTGCTTATATGCTTGTAGGCTCTTTCTTTACCAGCACTTTTTTTCTACTTGCTTGCACATCCAGATTCAAACACCATATGCTTCACGAGGAAGATTTCCAGATGTGAATCATCATTTCAATTCTTATATCCACCCTCCAGGCACGTGCCCCTTTTTAAGTTTGCTTGTGTTACTCTTAAAAATTGTAGGTCAGACCTTAATAGAGTATCACAGTAGGGATCCAGCTTAGTGATTCTGAAATAGCTACAAAAAGTCTTTGTGAGCAATAACAAGGGGAACTCATATTTGTTGATGCATGTTCTCCTCTGTCCTTTGAGTTGCAGGGAATGACAAGCAAAGAATCAGGAAAAGCCAGCAGCTCCAAGCCTGGTGTCACTGGCAGAATTTTGTATTTTTTCAGTCATGGGTCAATCTACTCAATTACAGGCCTTCTCGTGACAGATGGGGTCTTTGCCTAAGTCTTTAATAATAAGACCAGGTGTTATAGGAATACCAGACCACTGAGCTGGAAGATAGGGACAGAGAACAGAATGAAGCCCCCATAATCCAAGGGGAAATGGTTAGCGACCTGCTACACCACTTAGACACACAGCTCTATGGGGCCAGATGGGATCCACCCAAGAGTACTGAGGGAGCTAAGGGAAGTGCTTACTAAGCCACTTTTCATCATTTATCAGCAGTCCTGGCTGATCTGGAAGGTCCCAGTGGACTGGAGGTTAGCAAATGTGATGCCCATCTGCAAGAAGGGGCAGAAGGAGGATCCAAGGAACTACAGGCCTGTTAGTCTGACCCTGGTGCCAGGGTAGGTTATGAAGCAGCTCAAGTCCTATCACGTGGCATGTACAGGACAACCAAGTGATCAGGCCCAGCCAGCAGGGGCTTACGAAAGGCAGGTCCTGCTTGACTAGCGTGATCTCCTTCTATGACAAGGATGTCATAGAAGCTTATTGGATGAGGGAAAGGCTGTGGACATTGTCTATCTAGATTTTAGTAAAGCCTTTGACATTATTTCTTCTGGGGAAACTGGCTGCCCATGGCTTGGACAGGTGTTTTTGTATGAGGTTCAACAAGGTCACAACAAACCCATGCAATGCTACAGGCTAGGGGGGAAGAGTGGCTGGAAAGCTGCCTGGCAGAAAAGGACCTGGGGGTGTTGGTCAACAGCTGGCTTAATATGAGACAGTAGTGTGCCCAGCTGGCCAAGAAGACCAACAGCATCGTGGCTCATATCACAAATAGTGTGGCCAGCAGGATTAGGGAAGTGATTGTCCCCCTGTACTTGGCACTGGTGTGAGGCTGTACCTCGAGTACTCTGACCAGTTTTGGGCCCCTCACTACAAGAAAGACACTGAGGTGCTGGAGTGTGTCCCAAGAAGGCCAATGAAGCTGATGAAGCATCTAGAGAACAAGTCTTACAAGGAGCTGTTGAGGGAAATGGGATTGTTTAGCTTAGAAAAGAGGAGTCTGAGGGGAGACCTTATTGCTCTCTAAAGCTACCTGACAGGAGGTTGTAGTTAAGTGGGTGTCCGTCTCTTCTCCCAAGTAACAAGCAATAGGACAAGAGGAAAGAGCCTCAAGTTGCCACAAGGGAGGTTAATTTTGATATTAGGAAAAATTTCTTTATCAAAAGGGTTGTTGAACATTGGAACAGGCTGCCCAGGGAAGTAGTTGAGTCACTATTCCAGGAGGTATTTAAAAGACATGTAGATGTGGTATTTAGGGACATGGTTTAGAGGTGGACTTCACAGTGCTAGGTTTACAGTTGGATTCAATCATCTTAAAGGTCTTTTTTAACCTAAATGATTCTATAATTTGTTGTAGTTTTATGTATTCGCCACTGCAACAGTTCCTGAAAGAACCCCTCCTTGTTGAGTGATTCTCCAAGCCACCTTACTTCTGTTCCACATTCCCTTTGTGTATATCTAAGATTATAATTTTGAAAATGATACACAGATTTTGGTAGCTGTTTAATCTTTACTTATTGGAAAATAAAAGAATTAATTACTTCTCTTAAGGTGTGAATGATTCATCTGATCTCTTATAACAGACATGTTCATTGAATACTACGCCATTAATCCCTAAAAGTTTTCCCTTTCTCTGGTGAG
Source organism: Caprimulgus europaeus (assembly GCA_907165065.1). Next base: position 71,492,396 of record OU015525.1, read on the forward strand.
CCTATGACATTAATAAAGCAAAGATGACACAATATGAGAATGTATTTTTAGATTTTAACTTTTAAAAGCAGCTCTGCATTCTGCAGTGCTGAAGAATCTGCAGACGTTGCAAAGTAAGATGTGGAATGTTGTGAGTAATTGAATTTCTCATCCAAGTTTTATCTTTAAATGCCTTAAAGTAATATAAGTTGTGATACTATAATAAAAAGTATTATTCAAATGTTATTACATTTCCTTGAAGTAAAATAATTTTGAGGCTAATTTTTCTAATATCTCAGAAAAAGGTGTAGATCTTACGAAGCAGAAATTTTTAAGAAACCTTCTGAACAAGGTCAGATTTTGCAGTTTTGAAAGTCCTATATAGCTTTTTTTGAACACACTGGATGGTTGTCCAATATTAGATCTGTTTAGCTTGACACCACAATTAAAGGTTGTGTCTCATCTATGTGTTTTGCTGGTGGGAAAATCACTGATCCCCAAATAAAGAAGTCTTTTTTTTTTTTTTTTTCTTGTTTGATTCTATTTCTGTATTTTCACAGTTTTTTTTTTTTTTCACTTCTTTTCTTTAACATGATTTTGCAAGAAAACAAGTTAATTTGTGGATCCATGAAAACATGAAAATACAAAACACCTAAATGAGTAAAGTAGCTTTTTTGTTGTTGTTGTTTTCTTTTTAGCTTTGTCAGCCCTCAATTCCAGGACTTCTTTTGTACAAGTTCAGGCTCCAACAGCACTGCACAGGCTCTGGCCTTTTGTTTTGCATTTACTGATGATGATACATATAATTCTATCTACACAGTGGCTGACCAGAGGGAGTTTTCTGAAAGATCACTGAGGTGACACAGCTTTACCTACATGTTATTCTCAAGAAACTTGTTTGTCCCGTTATGGAATCTATACTCCAGATTTATTACCCGTGGAACTGGACAAGAGCCACACCTAGGTATCTGTATATACTTTCTGCTGCTTATAGGTATTTACCTCTCAAGAAACCATCAAGTCTCATGTTGTGACTAAATAAACACAAGGAAGATCAGAAATTCTCAATCATTAGCACTTAATTTATATGAGACTATGCTTGAAGTTAAAATAAAATTTTGGGGACAAATTCTGTCTGGATCTGGCTGAATATAAGACAACATGAAGCCATTTATTTGTGTAGTGCAAAGTTTTAGGAGTGTCATCTGATCAAGCAATTAATTCAGCTCACGGGCTTCTCCTGGGCACCCTCTATCCTGAATATCTCTTGAGCAGGGTCAGTCCAGAGGTTTGGGTGGCAGCAGTCTGCTCCTGACTGCCATTGCAGGGCTGCCTGTGGTTTCTGCTGTGTTGTTGAATGGCTGAGGTAACTGGAGTGGGGCAGTGTCCTCGCTTTCAGCTGGAACAGAGCTAGGTTTCTTTTTAGTAGCTAGGATAGTGCTAAATTTTGGTTTCAGTGTGGGATTTGTTATAAGAACGTTGATAACATACTAATAGTCTCAATTGTCACCGGAAGTTGAAGGTCTTCATGTTTTGCTAGTCTACAAGTACAAAGTCTGGGGTGGGTAAGGAATATTGAAATTAGTAAGCCAAATTGGTATTTGAATATGCCAATGGAATATTCCATATCATATTAACATTATGTTCAGTATATTAATGAGGGTCTTGTCTTGTGCTCTCTGACTTGCTCAGGCCCTCATTCTTCTGGGACCGTAGTTTCAGTTTTGGGATTGTTGTACCTCTGGAATCGTTATCCGAGAACAGGCCAGGCCTGGTTGGTGAGTGGTGAGCAATTGCACTCTGTTGCTCATATGTATATTTTATTATTACTATTATTACTCTTATTTTATTACTATTGTTTTAATCATTATTATTATTGTTATTGTTATTATTATTATTATTATTATTATTATTAATCATTATCATTATTATCATTATTATTTTAAGCTTTATTTTATTTCAGTTATGAAATTGTTCTTATCTCAACCTACAAGTCTCCTTACCATTATCTCTCCAATTCTCAACCCTATTCCCAGTGAGAGGGAAGAACGAGCAAGTGGCTGTGTTTGGTTTCTAGCCAAGTGAAACCATCACAGCTGAAAACCGGGGCAGGCAGCTCACAGGTGCACGCACTCTCTTGTGCAAATGTAGCAAGTCTCACATTTTTAGCATGCACTCTCCTTACTGTGCCTGTTTGGTGCAGTCAGTCTGGCACCCAGACAGATAGGCAACCCTGACCCTTGGACTCCTGTGGACCAGATCATATGAAGGTAATCACAGTGCATCCCTTCCTGCCACTAACCAGGTTATGTTTTTGACCTTACTGGAAAACTTGGATACCATTATGACATATAAATGAGAAATAGTTGACATTTACTTGATATTTGCATATCGAATCTAGTATATTGTACCTGAAATGAATTTAACTTGTATTTAGATTAAAACATACCCATCATGGTCTCAGATCTTCATTTTCACTTTTCCTTGGTGGTTTGTTCTAAAGGTTATCACGTACCTCTATATATACTCTTTTTTATAGAGTATATATAATTTTTGTTTTGTTTTAATTCTTTTGTTTGAGACTGTGAGCTGTTTCTCTGATACAGTTAGGAGCACTTTAGTACCCAAGATTCCACTGTGAAATGTAATTTTCTAGTCATCTCTATGGTTAGAGTTTTTTTCCTCCCACATAAAGCAAGGTCCTTAATTAATTCAGTGTAGCCTACCTTTTCTCTTCTGCAACATTCTCTTTGTAGTGTGGAACCTACTCATAGCATTTGAGTGCTGGTTCCATATATGATCTTGCTCTTACCTACTATCTTGATTGTGTGTCATTAACCTTCTTTCCCACAGTTCTGCACTTGACTCTGTGTTCAGTGGCTTGTCTGTTATAATCTCCAAGTTCTCTTCAGATTTACAGATTTCCAGGAAATTATCTGTTCTCTCGTTTGTAAGTGTAGCCTGACTTCCTTGTTTGCAGATGAATGATTTAAGGCTTATGTTGCATCAGTAATTAAATAGACAAAAATGTCATCAGTCTTGTAAGAAGGTTGCTAAAAACTCCCATATTTCGTTACAATTGCCTACTACATATTCCATTTTGAGAAATATGTCAGTTCAATAATCTTATATGTCACAGCAGTTCCTAAAGAGGCAAACAAAGGATGAGTTCCCATTTTTGTTAGATGGTGTATAAACACAGTTTTCCCCAAAGAGCTTATTGCAGAAATAAACTGCTACAGGAGGGATGGAGTGTCACACAAAAAATATCAGTGATTATGAGTGAAGAGATTATAATTGTTACAAAGTGTAATTAGGAAAGATAAAATTTTATGGAAAAAAGTTTGATGGAGTCCAGATAGAAGAAAGAAACATAGTATGACACAGATTTAAATTTCTTAAAGTTTACTATGCATGTAAAAAAAGTGTACTGAAATAAAAGACTATTTAAATTGTTATGGCTTAAAAAATCATCACTACTGAACAGCGAGTATTTCTAATTCTTTTAAGTTGGAATGTAATTATTGACCTACTATGGTGCTGGGAAATGGGTTAAGGAAATGTGCTGTAGAAGATCCACACATAATACCTGCATTTTAAGTCAGATACTTTGTTGCTTGCAATTCTTAAAACCATATGGACATTTAGGACAGCATTTACAGTGTTTATTTTCAGTCAAAGAATTTAGTTGCTTATGCATCCTTAAAGAAGGATGTATATATTTTTCTACAGTCCATAAAAAGTAGGCTTTTCCAGCCTGTTGATCAGAGGTGGTTTATGAACCATGTGTGTGTGTAAAACTTTTACTGGAGATGGTAGTTGATAAATACTGACAGTTGCCATTGTATAGGTACAGCTTTAAGGATAAAAAAGAAACAAGATTAACTGGTAACATGACTGTAAACCCTTTAATCTTTAACCCAGATAAAATGCTTGTATCAGAATCACTAGTAATTAATAATTTTCTTGACTGGGAGGATTTTAATTGCTTCAATTTGCTGTGTTGCCATTAAAACCTTTAAGTATTGTGATGGTAATTGTAAATCACAGCAAAATAAATGTTTACAATTTTATTTCCTTTAATTTCTCTAAATTATTTTTGTGAGAAGTTTTAAATGGTAATAGCATACTGCTGAGGCAGAAGCATGTAAAACTGTTTCTCATGTCAGACAGGATAATGGCAAAATATCCAAAGGTCAAGAAGAGTGCTGGCTGTATTAATACAAAAAGGGAGCCATAACTCAAGCCATTACCCAAGCGTTGCCCAAGAGATGAGAAAATATTCCACTTTGAGTGAGCACAATCTATAAGTCTTCAAAGGGCTGATTTAATAATAAAAAATTAGGTCTGGAAAAGACTACAGGAGGTAATATAGTTCCTAACTGTACTCTGAAAAAAGCTACCTGCTTAGAAACCCTATGCAGAAATGCTGATCTTATCCATTCTTAAAGTAGATATAAAGAAGAGCATTATAATGTTCTATTATTATTAGATACTGTGTATAGAGGATAGTAATTGGAATACCCTGTTGTTGCCTAGCCTACTACTTCTCTCTGCATCTCACAGTAAAAACAAAAGAGGTACCTACAAGGCAATATGTTACGGACAGTAATAACCTGCAAAAGAAAAGCAAGGTAAGAACTAAATAAATCTGTCCTAATCTAACCAAGTTTCTACTTTTATGAGTAAGAGAAGACTGTGGAGTGGGTCCAGGGACTCTGTGTTGTATTATTATTTCATCATACTCTGATATTTCACTAATTCCTTAATCTTTTCCTCTATGTCTTATAGAAAGATCCATTTTCTTTCCTAGTCATATTCTCTGCCATAGTCTTTTCCTAATAATCATCCAATTCTAGGCTTCATTCTGGAGTCTTCCAGTTAAATTTTCAGTGGAGTTTCTTCTTTATAGAGCTGATGAGGTTTGAACAATTTTGTGGAGACCATTTATCTGTTATCTGAATAGCCATTTATAGATCGCAGTGGAATTTACTATTCACATTGCTGTTTTAATAGTTAGGGTCCCCAAAAAATCAGTTGTTTTATCAAATCAGCTAAAGTGAAAGTTGGGAATTCCATCATATCCCAAACTGTATAATCTGTATATTGCATCTTTAAGTTGTGTCATAGTGTGACAATACTTACCATATTACAAAACCAAGACCAACTCAGAATTTCTCCCTCTGATCCACAGAAGGTATGATATGGTCACACTAACTATCCAGCTGAAGAAAGAGGTTGAGATTCTTAAAGATAGTAGGTATTTACTGATTTTCTCATTAATTAGTTCAGGAGGATGAACAAACCACACAGGGCTATTTTATTGTGAGGCAGTTGTGTTTGGTAAGAACGAGAACAATGGCATTGGAACATAACAGACTGGATAACATGTGCTGGAAATCAGCTTCACTGGAAAATGTTTAACTGGGTAAGAGCTTTATCTGAGATTTACTTTCAATCTCATTCAGATAGTTAAATTTACAATGTTATAATCCTGCACTGCATTATTTATGAATCCTCACCACAGCTAGTGTTCAGTGTTCACCCCTCTTGCGTGGTTTAAGTGGCAGATGTGAGTAGGTGGTGAGGACCAGGGCAAAGCTTGTAGAGAGACTTCCAGTGTTGTTTACCTCTCTTTTATTTAGCTGCTCCTAGGTTGTAGGAAGAGGGAAGGAAGATGATAGGGTTTCTGTTACCCCACTCAAAGACTACATCTTTGACTAATCTGGGTCAAAGTAATAGATCCTCTTGCTTTTTTCAGTTTTATATATCCCCATTAGCTAAATTTTGATCACTGTTGAATGTGGATCATGCCTTCATGGTTTCTCCACTCCTGAGTCCTCTTTCTTTTTTTCTCTCCTGTTTTCTGTCTTCATTCTTTCCTTCTTTATTTAAAAACTTGGATTAACTGTCCAAAACTTTCTCATATTATTAGGAACTGATGGCCAAAAAAGCAACTGGTAAACAAAACTTCAACAGTCTGCCATTAGTAAAAACTGGTTAAGTTCGAATTAACTCCTGTGTCTGTGTGCTATGCCTGTATTTCTTCCAGACATTACATATTGAGTGAAGGTGTCAGGATCAGAGAAAAAAAAAAGAAACAAAAATAAGAAAAAAAAATCAGGACTGGATTTCCTATTTGACTGTTCCATTTAATCTCTTCCCTCCTTTCTGTGAAATGCAGCATAAGATTTAAGCAGCAGTAGAACCTACAACAGCACCCTTTCACCATGTTTTCACTTTTGCTCAAAAAGGGGCACACTGTATCACTTCTAAAAATCTTAATACTTTTCAAACAGCAACTATTACATGGGAATAAAGATGCAAACCTTCTGAGCCTTGTTTAACAATTCACTATTGTATAGTGATAGGACTATGTTACTAACTTGTATAGATCTATTTTATCATCATTATTATAATGAAAGTTGTTGAAGTTGTAGTACACATTTTAAAAAAAATATTTTGAAGTTAATTTGTATCCTTACAAAACCATTGCTTTTCTAGATGGCTCTTGAGCTTTAGATTGCTAAAGAGTATTATAAGGGAAGTATTCAATATGTTCGTTCCAATTTTATATTCTTCACTAGTCATTTGCTATAAGCCAATATCAGAGATGGAGATAGCTAGATGGATCTTTGCCAATGCAGTATTTATCTTTTAGGTTTTTTTAGTTTGGTTTGGTTTGTTTGTGGTTTTTTTCCTTTTCTTAACTATTAAACTTTCAATAGTTCATAGTCTCTCTCCACTTATCCACTTTCCCCAAACTTGCAGAGTGGCATGCTTGTTCTTGGAAAAGAAAAAAAAATCCTGAGAAAAAAATAAATTAATTTACATTAAATTGTGTAGTACTTCAGCTAACCTGCTGCTGTATACAGTTTACTTTTGTCTAGAGTTAACTATATCTGTCCCTCTTTGCTTCATTATGCTTCAAATTTGGTATTTATTAAATTATTCTTCAAATGTATTATAAACATAATCTACATGTGCTCAGAAATTTTCAGTACTACTTAGACTTCAAAAGGATTATAAGCTTTTAGATAACTTCTAAACATGAAAGATACTTTTAACATGAATGTTTTTCATCAACAGATGTTTGTTTTCATAATATATTATCCTTTCTACAAGAAATAATTCTGCTTTACAGAAAGTGATGATGTGCAATTTCTACTAAGTTTCATTTTTTAAATGTTTGGTTTTCCTTTTTTTTCAGTTAGGATCCATTTGAAAAAATGCCTCTCAAGAATAAGGGTTTTTTGTTTTGCCACCCTTCTTCTAGGCTGTGTAATCTAAAGTAAGTAAACCAAATCATGTTTCTTCCAAAAACCTCTTTTTTCCCCCTGTGGCTCATTTAAAAAATTACTTTTACCACTGGTTAACTAGAAGTATTTTATATACTGTAGTGCATTTCATTTTAAACATCTTCTCCTTTACAGCTTTCTCTTACTTAGAAATGAACAACAAAGTTTTTGTTATTATAACAACAAAAATAAATGAAAGAAAAAAGCTCTATCTACTGGCACTTATAGTCATATTAATTTATTTTCATATTAAAAAAACCACAGAAAAATATATTTCATTTTGGAGCAGAATAGTAGAACAGAAACTCATCTATTCACTGCAGCAGAGCATGATTCTTGGAAGAGTCTAAAGGTGCATGTTAGAAGGGAATAAGTAGGTGTCATTTCTATCATAAGTAGGACTTCATGCTGTGCCAATTATTTCCCAAACAACTGAAAATCCCCCCACCTCGAATTTACTATGTAAATTGCAAGCCATGCCTTTGTTAATCTTCCTTAGACCAGTAATGCTAGTCATATCTAATTATCACCTTTATTTTCAACTTTAATATTCACATTATTCCACGATTCACTAGATCTCCTTTTGAATTATAGCAGTATGAGGAGGTTTTTTTCTAGGACTTTTCAGACACTCGATCCTCCTCATCCTCTCTTCAGGAGGGGAACAGATGGCTGCAGAAATTCCCCTGGACTGGAGTCAACATGTCCTGAAGAACACTATGATCTGACTGAGCTCAGTGTGGCAACTGATGCATTTGAAATTAAGCACGTGAACAAGCCTTTGTAGCAGTAAACTCTTAAACCAGGACAGAATGCTGAAATCAAAGGAGATTGGAGGATGAGATTTGTATTCTTGTTTCATTTAAGGAAAGATAAAAAACAGTCTTTTCTTCTCCAGACTAATAACTGTACAAAGAACAATTCCATTATTGGTCTTCTTGTGTTTCTTTGCATGGTGCACCTTCATCATTACCATGTTACATGTTAATAAATGATGGAAAGTGCTAATTCTGATAATATATGCAGCATTACAAACTCATTTTGGAATAACAGTTTGCAGAAAAGCCCAACCAAACTAATGCTGTTTGTTTGGAATTGGCCGTTGAATGCCTAGGAACCTTTTATAACCATAAAAAAATTACAATTATACTCACTAGGGAAAGTTTATGAAAGGTGATCATGTAAGATAATTTTTATATAGGGAAATCCTGAAAGAAGTTTATAAAAAAGAGCAATAGACTGCGATATGTAATTCTCTTAAGCAATAATAAATTGCCCATACAGAATTAATGATCTCCAGACATTTATTTTAAAAGACTTGAAAAGAACTAATTAATGTAGCACATTTCAAGCTAACCAAATTGCAATGATAAATGGGATTACTGGAAGTTGTAAATGCAATTCATAACTGAAGGAAAAGAGCAAAACATCACTCGGAACATTAAGGAATGCAATTAAGCAAAACATTTGGAAGTACTTAATTACATCTACAGAGGATAGTTAAGTAAGATCTGGTGCCTTGCATTAGCAATATCAAACCTTCAGGAGATTGCTTGAGTGTAAAGTAAAAGTAGACCTTTTGTTGTCAGGATAATATCTGATTTGACAGGCAAGAAAAATATTCTTTCATTGATAAATTATGTAAACATCTGAAAAAATAACAGATTCTTAGTAATTAATTTAATTACAGGAAGAAAATTCAGGTAGGTAATAAGTACATACTTGTTGATCCAATTTTTTTTGGTATAATGAATGTATGCCAAAATAAAAAATATGCAAGAAAATGGGGTGGACGGTAAATAAACTGGAGCTTAATTCCACAAATTGCAAAACTATATGGTCCTAATTAAGCAAAATCCTTACAGACTTGTATGCTTCCATCAGTATCACTTCCCTTGTTATAACATTCTTTATTGGAGTTTGAACCTAGGACATTGACCGAACAGGTGAAACTCCTAAAGGCAGATACTAAATCACACACTCTGTCTTTCATAGAAAAGTAAAGGATCATTTTGTGAAAGCACCAAGGAGTGAACGAGCCTCAGGGATGGCTGGTATGGACTGGCTTGTGTTCATGCTGTTCGGGACAAGCATCTTCTGGAGTGCAGAGGTGATGCTGAGTGTGCTTATCAACTGAGAGAGTTTTGACAGCTCTGATGTTTTTTACATCTCTACTGCTTGTGGGAAGTGGGTCTTGGAGAAATCCATCAGTTCAACCATACCTATATTTCCTCCTGTAAGAAGATATTGTGATCTCTCTGTACAGAAGCTCAGTAGGGAAGCAGCAAGCATTTGAAGGACAAAGCAAGCTCACAATGCAGTGAGATTCTCCTTGTCTGTCTGCTTATTCCTAATAGGCTGGCTATAGTACCTTGTTCACTGCTCCACTTTTCCTCTTCTTCTTGACCTGTTTTCTAGTAGTTATGATTTCATCAACAAAATGCTTCCCACTGAGTGTTTGTGCTTAGTGATGTCCTGACTGAGGTATTACTAGACATCTGTAGAATCACAAGTCTAGATTCACTGCTTAGAAACTGCATTGTCAAAGCATTGAGTTGTGTCCCTTTAACTTTCTAAAACAGTAAAGCTTCACTTAAAAAATATGCCTTTTCAAAAGTTTGCTGACATATTTTGAATATCAAATATATATATGTCTGTGTATGCTATAGCTGTCTCCTCTTTACTCATGATATAGGTGGTATGTTATTGAATGATAAGCAAAATCACAAATAAGGGTGTTGCCCTCTTTCCTTGCAACTCACAAATTCATCTATACTTGTTTTTATTGCACTATCAAGCAAGCTGAGCAATTACCAATGAGTGTTTTAATATTTTATGTTTTTATCTCCATAGCTTTCAGTGCACAATTTTTTTAATGTCTTTTGGTGAATATCTAATATAACTGCTTTTATGAGTTAGTTCCATTGATCACATAGATAACATTACCACTTTTAGTGTCAGTGTTGGGACAAAGCACTGCTGAACAAGTGATGAAATCTTTGTTTAATATAATATATTAATGTGTTTCTATTTAATTTTAATTCTTCTTCATGTAACTTGTTGTGACCTGTGCTTATATGGCATTTTATACTCTGCTGCAAATGCTAAAATTAAATAACTAAAATAAAAGAGGAACTAATTGAAAAATAAGGATATCTCAGAAGTACAGCTAGTGAAATACCATTGTAGAATTAAAAAATATTTAAAGGGGTAATAAATATTATTTAAAAAATCAAATATTGCATGACTAGAGGAAACACATTTTAATTATTGAGAATATTAATGTTTGATTAAAACAGTTCAAGGTGAAAAATGTTTCTGCATTTCTTAACTGTGTATGTGTAGGTTTTTGCTGCTCTCAACTGAAAGACAACTTACACAGGAAGAGTTTGTTAGGAATGACTAAAGTGATGTAGAAAGTGACTTTTTGTTATTGTACTGCAATAACTTAGTGAGCAGTTTGAATGAGATTTTGTAACCCAAAAATGAAAGGAGAAAAAAGCTTGACTTCCTTTTGTTTTTCTAAGAAGCTTGTTTTCCTGAAAAAGTGTGTAGTCCCTCTTTGAGACTGCTTTGTGACTAACCCTTGGATGCCAGAAAAATGTATATCAGTGTTCTGATCTGCCTTTTTGAGACCCTTTTGTGCCTCTTGACTGCTTTGATCTTAGTTTTCTCAGATCAATTCCCAAATTCCCACTGCAGCATCCTTTTAGAGATGATAGCTTAAGATATTGCCACACCTTATAACTTTGCCTGTTCTTTCTCCTGTGCTTCAGTATTTCAGCTGCACTGTACTGGATAACTGATCTGGAGCACAAAGAATTAAAAGACCACACCTTTTTCATGGGTCATTTTTAAGCCTGTCCAATTCCCCACGCTAGTTTGAAGCATGGTAGTCTAGTTTGTAGGGAAGGGAGAGAAACAGCATTGCTTTACAGCACATCCCTTGACTGATCTTGGACACTGGGCTTTGAGGGGCTTTGAAGCTCTGCCACCTGTGGTTTTCAACAAGTTCTCCTTTACCGGTGGGGGAAGGGAAGTATTACTTTCAGTAGCTCTTTTTGTCTAGATTGGAAAGGATATGTGATTTTGTAGATAAGTTTCCTCTGCCTAAAATACATTGTTACAATTCTCTTCCTGCTATAAAGGTAGGAACTGGCCTAACAGCAGAGGAACATCCCTTGCTTTTTTTGGAAAGTGACAGACTTAAAAAGGAGTAAAAATGAAGTCTGTCAAAATGTAAACTCTTTACTATCCAGGCTTCCAGATGTTAGAGGCTCTATCCTAGGATAGGTTTTAACAACAAATGAGATAACTCATATACAGAATTTGCAAATAGTTTTTCTAAAAAGAAATGGGGAAAAAACCCACAAATTAATCTCTCTTGTCTGCTAACATACATCTTGAGGTATGTCTGGAAGTTTCCGCAAAAAGTTGAGCATGCAAAGGTTTGGCCACTTCTAGGAGTGATTAGTTGAAGAAGAGGAGATAAGAACTCAGGAATATAATGCTGGCAGTGACAAGCTGCTTCAACTGCTTTGAGATGCTCAAAGGAAGGTGATCTGTTGGCTGCATCTTTAGAAGCTCAGAGCTTTTTTGTAAGCATTGCAATTCCTCAGAGCTGTTTATGCATTAAGGACCATATATCCTAATTTTCAGGGGGATTCTGGAGGTAGTGTGTGTGACCAAACTGGGACAGGATTACAGTGTAAAATGTAGCACTATTTAGGTATGCCTGACCTACTTAAAAGCAAGTGGGATCTTTGTAGACATATGTAACTCAGGTCCTGAATGTGACAAAACTTCCACATTAATTATTCCCATCTCAAAATGACATTACATTATTTATCTTATTACTTTTGTTTTACTCTACTGTAATGACTTAGCTTTTCTTTACCCTTCATACTCTGGGGTATCGACACATTTGCACTTTTTTTTTTTTTTTTTTTTCACTTTTAAAAAAGATTAATGGAAAAATGTGTAAACCTTCAAGACTTTTGACATAAACTGAAAAGCCCAGATAATCAGGGTTTGTCCTGAGGCTGCATCCCTAGGTTAAGTTCAAAATGCTACTATGTAACTACTGCTACAGCAGAGATTATACTAATTAAAACACTTGAATGAGTACTGCTGTGAATGCATTTCATAGGGCCCACAAAGTGCTAAATGCACACCAGTAACTACTTATAAAAGCTATGAATTTGTTTTTGTCTGACTCAGTATAGGGCTCTCTGGACTTATTTGGAATGGGAGAAAAATGGATGGCAGAGTTGTGCTTTTTATTTCAATCTGTGTAACGCAAGCAGATGGGAGTCAAGTTGACAATTTGTTTTAATGCTTTAGTTGACTAATTTGTCCCAGTTTTGTTCATCCCCTTAATTTTTGTTCAAGGTTTGAAGAACCCGAAGGGTTTTCCCTTTGTGCAATAAAGAGTACAGTAAGAGGTAGTTGGGTCATCCTGGTATTTCTCTTAATTTTATCTTTAATACCAGCTGTCACTAGCAAAGGATTCATTCTCTCCTGCAGTCACATTTATAGAGCTGGAGTTTAGTTGTCTGCTTTGTCTAATTGACATTATAATTCACAGCCAGTTAGTGTATTAATGTTTCAATTTCCTATTTCAGATCACAGCAAAACACATATAACTGTAATGGGCTGAAAGTTTTATGTTTCAACAATTATATTTTGCAATGCCTAACTAAAAAATATTACTGTCTCAAAAGAGAGCATCTAGATGGGAAGAAATTGCCAATATTAAGTTGTATATTTTCCCATAGGAGAGAGACCTTTGAAATTCATCCTTTCATCCAAAGCCTCAAACTAGTATTCTGCCTGGCTCTCCTTTGTGGCCACGCCTTTCTTTCCCATTGTATTTTCTTCCTCTCCATTCATTCAGTTAAAGACCAGCTGTTAGACTTTTTTTTCTGCTTTCCCTCCTTTTGCCCCTTTCTGCTGTCCTCGTCCTTCACTGCTAGTCCAAGCAACTGCTTCTTGATCAGACTATATGTAAGTCTGCACCGATCTCTATCTCTGCTTTGATAGATACTCTACTCTCCTTGCTCTCTTATCTATATAAGATATAGTTTTTCTTGAGCAGACAGTATTATCTATGCTGAAGTACTTGAGTCCAGCTTGATTTTAAAAAAGTGCTGAAGTCTTCCCTATTCCATGAGATATTCCTGGACAAAAAAAGCCACTATCCAGTCAACGTACTGACCTTTTCTCCCCTTGTTCATTCTTTAGTCACCATATCTGACTTTAAAGCCCTTTAGGAAAGGAGCCCCTTCTCTTGAGACTGCTTTCTTAGCACTGTGTACATTTGCACTACACTAGAAATGAAAGTGTATATAACTAAACATTTATCTTGCCATTAAGTCAGTATTGTCAAAGGTTGTACATAGGAGTTAAAGACATACATGTTTCAAGCTGCAGTGTACCTCACCATTAAGAGAAGAACATGTTTTGAGTAATTGTCAGCCTGTGCAGATCAACCCTTATGAATTTGAGTGCACACTCGTATTTCCATTCAAAATGAAACACAAGGAAACTTGTCAAGCTATAGTATGGGACCCGGAAATCAAAGAAAGCCATAAATAATCATTTTTTTAAACTTTATTTAGTCTATGTGAAATGTATCAAACTGACAGATGGGAAGTGAGATTTCCTGTCTACATCTTTGGTCTGGCACAAGCAGGTACTTAATTCTTTGGCAGTAAATGTTGTGAAGTTGTGATGGCTATTAGACCTTTATCCCCTGTACTAAGAAGGCTAAAGTTTTAACAGTGATATTTCTTTTCACTCGGTAGGAAATCTGAGGCAAACACATCATCCCTAGTTAAATCAGTAAACAGTTTTGGTTTTAAACTGGAAGGTGTGATACAGAACCACTTCCATGTGCTCATCGGACAAGCCATGACAAAGTAGCAATAAATATGTGTTTTCTCTATAACACATCTACCAATTTGTCTTGATACACAAACATGTATTCAGGGTGTCAACAGCTCTGCCTTGTGCTGTCATGAAGAGGATGAAGGTTATTTCTACATGCTATGAGAGAATGCTTTTTGTTTTTTCAAATCAGTGTCTCCTTAAAAATGAATCAGAATTAAATGGGAAAAAAAGACTGAGTAAAGACCAAGAGACAGATATTAAATACATTTTGCAACACTTTATAAAGATAATCTTTTGTCTCTTTTGAATAAGAAATAAATATTTTTGCAATTACTTTTTGGTTTAGGATTCCCTTTCAGGAGCTCTACTTGAAACAACAACATTTATTGAAAGTTAAAAGCATTTCATAGGGGTGTTATTAGTAAAACTGATTATCATAAGCTTTTTTTTCTCTCAGGGACATGAATCAGGTCTTTCCCATTGTTATCCTGTTGTCATCCTGAATGAAGTTTATTTCCTCTCACCTTATAGTAACTGTGTGTACATGTTTTACTGGCATGTGCTGCAAATCTGATTTATTTTGGCTGATACTACTTTTTACTTTTTTAGTACTTAAGATTTGAAATTTTTTATGCATGACCTCTACTTTTTCATTTCTTCTTTTACTATTTTATTGGAAAAAAGAAAAACTCTTGTGTTGAGTCACTTGGTTATTTTTGTCTCTCTAGTGGTCTGTTTCTGCCCTCATTAAAGTCATAGGAAAAGCAACAATTAATTTCAGATGCATAGGATGTGAGGTTGATGTGGAATTTGTCCTGAAGGTTGTTTGACTCCCCGTCTGCTACTGTCAGGGACAATTCTAACTAAACATCCAAGCACCCTGTTTTGTTGTTGGTTCTAGGTCTTTAATGTTGGTGTCTTACAACTCTCACACCATTCACAGGCTGAAGGAGTGGGAGTAGCTTGGTGTTCCGTGGGTCATATCACTGTTATCATGGCAAATATCAACAGGAAAAGTGAAACCCAAGGAAAAGGTGGATAAATGAGCAATACTAGACTGACAAATGGGAACCGGTATACCTGGTTGTTCAGAGGCTGCCAAGAGGTCTACACTGAAATGATGAGCTTCAGGTTTGAAGAATGTTTCTGTGGTGTGTGCAGTTGCTGCAGTGATTGTTCAGTGGCTCATTCAGGAGAACAGAGATGAAGCCTACTTTCTCAGTATTCTGTTTTAGTTTTTTTCACATGTGTGGTCCTAAGTCAGAATATGTATTGTTATTTTTTATAACTTGTAAAATCCTGGTTTGTTTTCTGTTTGGTAAATATGCCTTTTCATCTGCAGGACATAGCAGGCCACCAGTGCTTCCAAGTTCACAACAAAGATGAGACTTATATTTCTGTTGGCATTTTAGACTTGAGTTAATTAACATTTTTATAGGAGCAATAATTAACATTTTATGATCTGGATTCCCTTATCCCTTGAACCTACTTTGGCTTCACTTCATACTGGAGCATATAAAGTGGGTAAGGTTGCAAAATGCTAATGTTCAATTTGGGTTTAAGGGCAAAAGGGACTTCATAAACACTGCTGAATTACAGTAATAGCACAGAGCTGCATTTGACGGAAAGGAAATGGCAGGAAGCCCTTTGCACCAGTCCAAGATGCTAAGCTAACACTGAATAATAATTATTCTATAAATGTTATTCTGTTTGTTGGTATGCTGGCTAATATTGTCTTAGCGATATGAGAGTGCCTCAGCTATCTGTATCTGTGTTGTTTCATATTTAGATTGTAAGCAAACAGCGGCAGGCCTCTGTGGTCTAGTGACACTCCTAGCAAAACAAGGTTTGAAATAAGGTGCTGAAGTGCTATCCCAGGTCAAAATTTTAATTGTAATAGGTGATCCATCAGATCATTTAAAGAGATTCGTAGGATAGCAGGATGTTTTAATGCCATTCCTAGATTAGTGGTTCTCAGTAGCCCTCTAAAGTCTAATTTCTTTCTGCCTACAATAACACTTTTGACAACTGCAGACACAGGGACCCAGATTTCCAGCAACAATAGCAACTTGTATATGAGTGCCTTTTTAGACACACTATCTGACGTTATATGGAAAACACAATAATGTAGATATCTGCTGTATTTGGTTCAGTTCCTGCAGTGTCTAGTCTTTGCATGAGTGTTTTTCTGTGTAACGTGTCCCTAAAATTTAAAAAGAACTATATTGTAATTAGTTCTATTATTAAAAAATGGTGCTGAGGATGTAACCCACATGAAATACTTAGTTTGGTTTCCTGTATCAAAATACAGGAAAAATGAGGAAACATCTATCAAAGTGCAACCATGCTATGTTCTTAATGTTTTTATGACCCAAATAACATTTTATTTAGTGTTTCAGTTCACAGAGATGTGTACTTATAGTTATTTACTTTTAAGTGTTCTTCTTTATTAATATGGTATTCCAGTGCATGGATCTTGGTTTACTTGTGATGAGTGGTCTGATGTGCATGTTGTGCAATATATGATACTTGAGAGAAGTATCTCCTTAAGGAAAAATCTTATTTTTTCAACTTTGAGATTTTAAAATAAATTAAACTCTTGTGGAATTAAACAAACAAACAAAAAAAACTTCTTCAAGATTTATCTACTCAAGATTTATGTCCTTTCTCTTACATTTTGTAGGAAACTTAGAGAAGTATCGGAGGTTTGCTCAGCTACCTTGAGTTTTGCAGCAAATGTCTCTTGCAATCTGTTTTACTTGTCTCCTGATACTGTTTGAAGTAACAGGAGGCCTATGTGTATAGAAAAATGCAAAGACTGTGGCATAGTGGAAAACAGTATTATCTGCTGGAGAGATCACAAAGAATGGACCTTTATGTCATTCAATGTGCATTGTTTTAAGGCACTTTCTTGGCTCCAGCTGTCTAGGGCAAATGTTCTTTTTCAAAGTCCCCTTACCTAAAAAACCCCAGGGGGTTAGATGGGACAAAGGCAAAGAAAAGCAAATGCGATATATGACCTTGTTTCTAGTTTTCTGAAAATCAGTGTAGTTTCTGCAACATTAATTCATGTGCAAACTTCAGATAATTTGTTAGCTGAAAGAAAAGAAAATTAAATAATAGGTGTGATTACTGATGATACTGGGACAAATTGCTGATTCACAAGTATTGACAAGCAATTTAAAATTTAAAAAGCCAAGCTCTTTAATCTTCACCTGAGTTGTAATGTCATCTTAAAACGTAAATTTTTAGTGCTACACCTTTGACAGGCAATATAGTGTCAGAAGTAAATACATCAATGCCAATAATGAGCTACAGCACGCATCTTGAAAAGAAAGTTAAAACCTTTTCCAAAGTAAAGAGAAAACACTATGAGTGATAAATAATAATAATAAAATGTGGGCAACATTACTGAAAATTGGCTATAAAATAAGGGTTATGAGAAAATCTAGCTAAGTTAGAATATAAGGAAAAACAATCTCTGGATAATGTCTTTGTTCTTGGAGAGTGTCAGGACTGTAATACTAGCTAGGCCCCTTTCGGCTGTGTGCTAGGGAAGATAAGAAAGATTACTTTCACTTACTTGTGAAAGTAATAAACATCAATTAAAAGAAGATGGATGCTGGCTGAGAAGAGCTGGAAGTTACGCCAAGGAAGTGAACCCGAACCGAGATAAAAGCGAACCACTTGGACTGAGAGGTCATATGTGATTAGTGCAATTAGCCAATGGTAATTAGCTTCGTAATTTGTGAATATATATGTGGAAGTTAAAGTGTATATAACACGCAGCTTTCTAATAATAAAGAGAGACTTGCTGACATTATAGAATGGGCATTTCTCCCGTCGCTGCCGACAATAAAAAAAGTTCAAGGAGGAAAATGACACCTTTTTCTAATGGTCTAATGAATTCCCTAGATTGCTATTTGCAGCTTAGGATAACAATTTTAATTTCTTGCTAGCACATAGTGATGTAAATGGAAATCTAGTAAATTTTATACATATTATTATGACAGAAAAGAGATGTAAAGCTGTGTTATGTAGGTTGAATTTATCAAAATACAATTATTTCAAGATCTAGAATTATAAAATCTAGGAGCAACTGAAAAGATAAACTATTTAGTTTTTTGTCTAGATTTAGTCTTTTAGCATTGTTGTAATGCCTAGCATTAGGTTGACATACAAGAATAAAGAAAAACAATTTACTTATAATTAAGATCTTTATAGACTTCCTCTGGGACCAGGTGTCACTGGCAAACACTGATACTAAAGCTGGCCAAAATGACTCTTGTTGCTATAGCTGTTCAGAGTCTTCCAGTTATAATTCTAAAAAAACCAAAACCAAAACATATAAAAAAAACTTCTGTAACTTGCTCAATAGAGTCCATGAAGTTTAATGTAAAAAAATAAAAATAAAAATAAAAATAGAAATTAACACTTTGGCTGGGCAAATACTCATTCTCCTCTTCCATCTCCAGCTTGCGATTGCAGTTTGAGCATTTGCTGTATGTATTGAAGTATTATTGAGTGATTTTTATGAGATCAGCCCTTCCAGATACATTTCTGTGTAAAATTAGTGCTGGTACAAGAGAGTGCTCCAACCAGTTGCCGTTATGATTGGTATACAGGTTGGTTGAGTTCAGATGGACCCCAGGACATAGGATAAGGATGTTGCTATAAGTGTCAAAAACATGTCTGAAAGTGCACTATCTATGTTACATCATGTTGTCATATGTTGTCATTCACTTGAGAGTCGGACTAGATCTAGGATACTTGGCAATGGAAGAAGCCAATCACAAGCCATCTCCAGATGGAAGGTCTAGAGACATTACCTAAGGTATGTATAAGTTAGGTAGAATGTCTGTGATGAGCATGGGACTTACTCTCTTATGTCCCACATTTCAAGTTAGAGCTTCTCTCATGACTGCAGAACAGCAGTTGTCTTATTGTTCTTACTGCACTGTGAATTCATTGCAAATGATGGCACTGCAGGAGCTGTAAAGTCATTAATAATGTCACTTTTGATCAGTAGAATAATGAAGTCCACTAGAAGAAGTGTATACACTGAGAAGTTGATTCCTGTGTTTTTAGTCTGTCTGAATAGATTAAGAATATTTTCAGCAGTTTTCAGAGAACCACAGAAGATGGAAGAGTCCTTCAGGGGTCATCTGGTCCAAATTCCTTGTCAGCTTTTCAACAGTAGATTAGATCAGCTGTGACTTCATCCTCCAAGTCTTGAAAATCTCCAAGATGGATATTCTTCATCTCTGAACATGGTTCAGTGCTACACTATGATGCTAGTAGAGAAGTTTTTACCTATGTCTTATCTTAACATCCCAATGTACCCTTTCTGGCTACTGTTAGTTGCATACTGAGCTGGGAAAGAAAGCTATCATGACCATGCTCTGTGGCAAATGAATTTTCCATATTCTGTGGTCTGTAGACTGTTAACTGATAGTCTCTATCCTGGATCAGGAGGGATACTGTGCTGAACAGAAACTCAAGTTGCGACATCCAAAATAGGTTGATTATCATTCATTGAAAAGGAAGGTAAGGTTTGGAGAAGCTCATCAGGAATATAGGCTGACTACTTAGCAGTGGATTTCCTTACAATGTGTCCTGTCAGTCCTAGTGGGATTTCTGGAGTGTAATGTAAAGATCAGATAGGAACATGATTTTCTATCTAACCAAAGAATACATCATGAATTTTCCTCTTATGCACAAATTCTTAAACTGGAAGGGAAAGTGAAAAGCACAAATACAATGTGGGTGCTTGGGTGGGAGTTAGTGAGTGTCAGTGATGTAGTTACATCTTTGCACAGACAGGTTTATATTTGAAATTCATGAGGATTGTCATGAACTGTCTTGTAGGACACCTATGCTGTGTTTCATAGGACTCGTTTTAAGATATTCCTAGAGTCAATGGAGGAGATAATGTATTTGTTCATAATGGCCATATGCTTATTTTATGGGGTAAGATTTAGTTTAGCTATTGTAAAGCCATACTAACTTTGAAAAAAGAATCTGCATTTTTATAAGTATGTGTAAAAAAGTAAGCATACACATGTGCATATACAAAGAGTCATCAATTATCATTTGCCAAACTTAATTTTCCAGATTTATTGTGCATACTTGGTGTTTATATAAGAAACATATCTATCTATCTCTATATATATGTATTTGTAATATGTTTCTTCATCTATGAATCTGACCATCTGTCTCTCATTTCACTATAATATTCCATCATTTACTAAGATTAACTGGTAATAGGTGTGTCTTTTTAGTTCTTTCCCATGGTAAATCTGTAAACTGAATGCTTTTTAATCTAAACATTACTTGTAAAGTTTAAGTGAGAAACCACATTAACTTGGTTTTATAGATCTATTTTTGACTGTGTCCAGGACTTAGTATTCTTCTAAATGGAGTGTGTTGTTCAGTAAGTGTAGGTTTATTATGTAGTTGGCTATTACCTTGGCAGCTAAGGAAGCTCTCCTTTTTGTCCCTTTATGAGAGCTAAAGCAATACCAGAAACGCTTCTTCTCACTTCATTAGATCTAGATACGCCTTAATGGTTTTTAAAGCCATGCTTCTAGTAATAGTAAAAATATTGCACTGCATTTTATACCTTGCTGCTAGTTAACTGTAGAATGAACCTAATGCTGTTAGCTCCATGTACGTTTCTTAATTTGCGTGTAGTTTTATTTTTTAGATAAATTTCCTCATCAAATTAAAACATTTATAGTAAATAATGTCAGAAGCACACAAAACAGATCAGCCTACTGGCAATAATGTGTTTTGGAAGTTTCTTTTTCTTGGTTTCTTCCTGGGAAAAGGAATGGAGAGAGACCACATCGTATTTGCTGAAACTATCATAAATTACCAAAGGATAATATTAATAGTAAAAAAGTAAAAAGCCCCAAGCTTAGAACAAATGCCTTCCAGAAGGGTATTGCAGACATATGACAAGGACTACTGTCACATATAGGTTTATCAGAGTAACTACAAAAATCTAGTGTATCAGTCTCCAGGTTACTGAACAAAATTAAATCTTGACTTATTTCTTTCATAGGCTTTACAGACAGTTTGTCTGGTTTGCATAAATTAAATAATTCTGCAAGGCTTGCAAGCTTGAGTCACAGAACATAGCATTAGGAAGCTTATTCTTGTGGTATTATATCTGCCTATGTTTACTTCAAAAGAATCCAAATACCTATTGCTTCAAGGGCAACAAATATCTTATACAATCAATTAAATGATGGCTGAAAATTAAGGGGGAGGAGGGGTCCTAATTGGTCACTGAAAAATTTGCTTGTTAAATATAACTTATATGGAGATGATTCCTTAAACTAAGAAGTGGCCTATTAGGACTGACTACAATTATTTGGTTTTATTAAGTTGCTCATTTAAGCAAATAAATCTCTCTTTGAAAACTATTTTTTAAACCTTAGTATAGTCATTAGTATGTGTCTTATATCCAGTGAAAAGGACTACTTAAAATACTGTTTTATCCATAGGTATCTTGTCTTTTATTAGTATCTCAAAATCTCTCTGAATTTTACAGAGATGAGTTCAAAGAAGCCAGCTCCTTGTATAGTGGGTTTGTTTATGTGCTCTTGTAGTTGCAGTGCTTCGTGTGGAGGTTTAGATGTTTTTGCTTTCCCTTGTTTCTAAGAGCATTTTAGAGTAAATTAAAATAGGATAACCTGCTCCCAGATACAAATAATCCTGCAAGAAAATGTTTTATTTCTATGCACTGCATATACTATACCATTTCCTTGCATTCCTATCGGATATGTGGAACATTGCTGTAAAAAATACCAAACCCAACTGTGTTTTCTTTCCCTTATGAGGTAACTTGGAGCAACTCTGATAACATCCCCGGTATGGCATCAGGGTGCCATAAATGGGAGGCACTGCCTCATCTCACAGTGATTAAACTCCAGAGCAAGTGAATCTGGGTTTAAACACAGATCATATAAACTGTTCTCTGTGTGATCAGCCATCCAACAACCCTGACATTTATCCTGACACACTTTGGGGCACTGAAACCTCAAGAAAAATTGTAGTGGTTTTTCTGTTTGTTTGTTTGTTTGTTTGTTTTAAGTACATGCTGCTGAGTATTACAGCATTTCTATGAGAGCAAAGTTGCTTGATGGTAAGATATAGTACATATTTTTTTATGAATTAATTTAGAAGAGCGTAGTTATTTGTAATCCATCTTAAAAAAAGTCTCAACCCAAACCCTCAAGAAAACCCTAGAACTTGCTTTTGTCATCCTTCTGAAATTTTTGCTTGTTTACTTGCTGAACAGTACATCTTACAAACTACTTTTCACTGATAGCAGAATAAAAAGTGAACCAAAATTAAAGTCCAGTTAACCTACTAAGACTATAATAATTAATGTGACTCATGGATGCAGATTCCTGGATTTTGCCCTGAAAATCTCTTTACATTAACTGTTCTTCCTACTCTCTTGAAGCACGGTGATAGCTACTGCTCTTGTTTTAAAAAAATCTTAAAATATTTTTGATATTGCTTTGAAACAGCAAGAATTTAATAAAAAATGAATATTCAATATAGAATAAACAAATCTTTAAAACACATGAATGGATACCAGTGCCATGCCTTTGTTTGATCCCTGAAGCCTTCTGTCTGGAGATGTAGTTACCATGCTGTTATCTACTGCTGTTTGCCAATGTTGTGCTCTTTTTAATTGCATTTCTTGCTCTGACTTAATGGGGTTTTTTTCAACATTTGTAATTTATGAGCTATTAAAGATGATATTTGATGTAGGTGCAGCATAGAACAGAGTAACTACTTCTGTAAAACGCAAATTTTGACAGTGTCAATCAAATTATGCTTTCTGCATAGTAATGTGAGTTTTAATTATATCTGTGAGAATTGTTTAACTCATTATCCCTGTGAATACCAAATAACCTTATAACTAAGATACTAAGGTAATTGTGCTGAAAATCAGAACTTTAATTCTCATCAGCTGCCACGAAATGGACTGTGACTGTGCATGTTATAAGTCTCTAATGAAAAAAACTCTTTTCAAACTCTAGCTGTTGTCTTGATCCTGACAATAGTCAGAGATACGAATTATTTGAGGACTTAATAATACACAATGGCAGCTCATAAAAATCAAGACCATTTTCTACCAAAGAATAGTTTTTAATGGGATATTGTCTCAAGCACAGGGTGGTGTTTTGGTAGAGGAAAGAGTGGAAAAAAAGAGCGGAAGTGGGCTGACCTTGTTTGCATCTGTTTCTTAACAAAAGCAGTAACTTGCACTTCCACCAGTTAGTTCCCAAGTAACCATTTGCTAGTCTATGCTCGATGCATTTCTTTTTCACTCACTTTATTGAAAACCCCTGCTTTTGACAAATACATCTATATAGAGGTTGCGGTTCAGTGAGCAATATTTAGAGCTGATCACGTTAAATCAGATACCACAGGAACTGCTATCTTTTTCCTCTTCTATGTACACTCATCTGCCATTTCATCAGTGATATTACCATTTTATTCTTTAAAATCTCTTATTTTTGCTGCATTCTGATGTGTCATAGGCAGCAGGTGGCTCTTTTTCTTTTCCACAAAAAAAACCACATTCATAACTGATGTGTCAGGTTTTTAAATATAGGCTTGGGGGAAGCAAAGGCCCATAGGTTTCAATCAAGAAGCAAAACTTTTCACTTTCTTAAATGCTTATATTATGACACACTGTTAAAAATGTATAAAGAGATTCAGATTAAAACCTGCCTGTGCCACTCCAGTCCCATCTATGCAAAACCTGCTAGCAATAAAAATATTTCTTAAGATGAACCTCTTAATATTTCTTTTTTGTATCCTCTACAAGTTTCGATACTTTCATTGTACCATCTGAGAATAGAATAAATACCCTTATTTATTCTTACCCTAATTTACTCTGTGTGACCCTTTGCTTTTTTACATATTACTTCATTAGAAATTATATCTCAAGTGGTAATAACAGGAAAAAAAAAAAAAAACAACCACCTGAAATACTAAGTGGTGCCTGAGTAGGCTAAAGCTAAAGATTCCTTTTTTCACCATCTCATGAAGATCATAATGTATCATCTCAAGCAAATGTAAATGGCTAAGTCGATCCTTAAAAGAGAGTTTCAGTAAAGGATCAGTGGGAAAGGTGCCTACAGATATTCTGCCTAGACTCTGCAAATTGTGGTTTCTCTAAACCAATCTCTTGGGTCAGTCCAGATTCCTGCCTGTATCTTTATACAGAGCTCAATCTTCTTCAAAAGCCCAGCTGAGATAACTGCATGAGATTAGAGCAGGGCTGGGACTGTCTGACCCAGGTCCCTGCAGAGGGATATGAAGGTGCCAGTGGCTGCCATACCACATTAGTGTAGTGAACGTATTGAGCTGTTGCTGACAGTGACCATTTTCATGAACTGCAGAGGGGGAGGTTGTAACAAATGCTGAGTACAGAAGTGTGTAGCAAGCTTGTCACAGGGAGATGGTGTTTCTTATCCCTTTTGGTAAGAGGTTGGAAAATGAGATATGGATCTTTAAACATTTTTTTCTAAGTGTTCTAATGATCTCTCTACGGTCCCACTTTTTTTTTCTGAATCCTTCTAAGCTTTTACATAACTTTTATATTTGCTTTTTTTTTCATCTGCAGAGAATATACTGATGTAAACATGTCCCTCAAAAATTCAAGCGCATACAGTCAGGCAACAGGTGGTCCATTAAGTGTGTATTAGCTTTGTGTGTGCTGAAGTCATCGGCAAATTGGTGATTTATTACCTACTGAAGCAATAATGACCAGCAGTTTTAAATGGACCTTCAATCTACACAGCTTAATGTGTCTTGGAAAAAAAAATCTTTTTCATCTAAATTGCTGTAATGTATTTTAAGCATCTCTTCCTATGTATCCTGTATTTCATGTGGAAAAAAAAAATGTGCTCAGCAATTAATTTTCCATAATAACACTGTATATAGTATACTTACAGTATATTGTAGTTTCCTTGCTGAAAGGTTAGCTCCTTTATAATTGCTGCAAAAGACTCCTTTCTAACTGGACTGATTCCCAATAAACCTGATCTTTCTACTAATTTTATATTTTTCTGCACCTTGAGTATCCTAATTATCCTTTTCTGTTAATAGAAGTCATTTCTTTTCTTGGTTTATGCTATTTCATCATACTTAGATTTTTATTACTTTTGAACAAACTGTAGCACACACAGTTTACCATCTGTTATAATATTTTCTTAGAAAAATATTTTTTCTTCACAGTTTGCTAATTACTGTTACTTTCTCCTAGTAAACATTCATTATTTTATGTATCTGTTTCAAGCTTGAGGAAAAGGGCTGTTTGAGACTTGCTCCCTCCATCTCTCTCCTCCTTCCTCTCTCCCTTCCTCTTCACCTCCCTCTCTCAATTTTGTGTGTGCATGTGTAGAAATTGTCATCCCTTTTCAGCTATTCAACTAAACTATGTTGTCTTTGCCACATTTCCAACCCTCTTGACAACCTGGAATATGAGATGGAACAACGCTAATGGATAGAAGTTTTAAATTCTTGTAGTCCATCCAGTATTTGTTATGCTTTGAATGGGATTAGAAACTGACTTGCAGTGATTTTTATTAAAACAAAACAAAACACCCCCCAAAAAATTTTCTAACACAATGGCAGATGTAGCTGATTCACATACTACAGGCCTCTTCCCAAGATTTCCATTCCCTGTAAGGAAAGGATCTAGTCCAGAAACTGCTGAGATTTCTTTCTGTATTTTTTTTTTTTTAATTAAAAGAAACATCAGTTATTCAAATTTTTTAAGGTAAAAAATGAGTCTTTTGTTAGAAGTCATGGAGCAAGTTTCTGCAATTGATCATGCATCTGATGAACCTTTAAGCATAATTCTCATAAAATTATTCATGTTCTTTTATAGGGGAAAAATTTCAAATATCACATCTATTTGTCCATTTTTATGATAATATTAAACATATATGCTTTTGTATGCTTTTAGGCTAAATTCTTCCACCAAAGAATACAGGACTGAACTCTATATGCAACCACACAGGCTTGACTCAAAGCCAGTGGTCAATGCTTGCAATACTACTCTAGAGGAGGCCTCTAACCTCTCTTCTGCTGTAAATTAGGGAGTTAAACAACTTAGAAAATACAAATCTTAGTGAGAGAGCAAAAAATCTAGAGTGAGAGAGCATTATGTTGCCTATCCCTCATTCAGGACAGCTCTATTTGTAAGTGACATAGAAATTGTAACCAACGGACTTGCAAAAGTGTCTGGACACAAGCTGCAGCCACAAAAAGCTGCTGATGAACTAATGCTACTGAGAACTAATGCTAATTTCTGATAGTTTTTTACTGCGTATTCCAGCAGAGCATCGTATGCACTCAGGTGCTAGTGAATTATGTGCTAAGTATGATGGCTGTTGTGCAAAGTAGAAATTATCCCCATTTTACAGATGGAAACACTGAAGTGTGGATTGCTGAGAGCAAATGAGTCCCTCGGTGCTGTAGCCAAGAAGAGAGGCCAGACCTCCCAAGTCATGTCTGTGCTCTAACTTTGACACACAGTGATGGGTATGTCATGTTCCTGTCACTGACTTAGGTAGCAATACAGCTGTGAATATCTGGAACAGGGGAGCTGAGCCTCTCTACTGCTTTGAAATATTATCCAGAGGCATAGAAGGTGTTTGTAGTTGTTGCTGAGAAACCGAACAAAAGACATGGATATTTTAATTCTTGTGAGAATGTTCACAGCAGTCAAATCTTTTTGAGCCTTCCTGGGAAACATTTAAATTTGGTTTGCTTCTAAGTGCTTGCAATTATGATTATCACTTTGTCATTTAAAGGTGGTCAATGAAGCAGTTGCTTCCTTGAGCATTGCTCTTAAGAGAGACCAGAGCTATAAAACATTCCTCTCTTTACCTCTCTCCTGTGTTCATTGGGGGCATTCTCCCTGGAGGCAAAGCTCTGGTGAGCAAATTATATTCCAGAGTGCAAGCACTAGGTGGCATGAGTCATTTTATGGACACTTCAGTGTTTCAGCTAACTCCATCTGTTCAGTACACGAATTACAAATTCAGACACAGACACTGTTTAGAGGCACACCATAAAAAGTTAGCTGGAAGTGATTTGTATCCCTATATACTGTATATTTTTTATTCTGCACACTATACAGCTGTTACACTTGATGATTGTTCCAGGCTAAAATTGGGGTAAAACAGTGATTTTCTTGAGTCTGTTTATTATAATAAGTGCCATGTTTTGTGGAGCTATATAAAGACATCAGGTCTCCACATTTGAGGTACTGTTTGAAGGACAGGGGATTGCTTTAATACTAGCTTGAAAATATCCAAGGACTAGATAATTCTTATGGTGGTTTGACCCATAGTGGGACCATGTGGTCTTGCATTCACTCCCGCAACCTGGTGAGATGGGATGGGAGACACAGCAAAGGGAGCATAGGATTAGGAATAATGGACAGGGACGGCTCACTCACCAGTTATGGTCAAGGGCAAAATAGACTCAAACTTGGTTAAGAAAAATCAATTTAATTTGATGCAAATAATCTCAGCAGACAAAACAACCACATCTCACAACACCTTTCCCCACTTCTCCCTTCTTCCTGGGCTCAGATCACTTTGGCTCTTGATGTCTTTACCTCTCCACCCCCCAAGCCCCTCCCCCAGCAGCACAGGGGGCAGGGAATGCGGGTTGCAGTCAGTTCACCTTTGCCGCTCTTCCCAGCCTGGAAGTCCAGGAACAAGATGTTCCAACACGAGCTTCCCATGTAGTCACAGACCTCTTTGGGCTCAGCTCCTGGGTACGGCATGGGGACATCCATGGGCTGCATGAGACTTTTCCCCCACTCTGGGGGTCCACTCCCCACTCTGGCTCAGGGTCACAATTTCAGTCACACTTGCCCTCAAACTCTACTTCTCTGCTTCAGTGTGGGTCTTCCATGGCCTGTACGTGGGTTCTGCTCTGCCATTGAATTCATGGTCTATAAAAGGGACTTTTCTTGTCTTCTCTTACTCCATCAGGTGAACTGAGTATGTGGAACTTTGTCTTGCCTCCTCTTTCCTCTTGCAAGGAAGCTCTTTCCCCCTGTCGTTTGCCTTTTGTTTAGGCTGATGGTTGTCTTTTTTGTTTGTCAACCCTCCCTTCCAGGTACCACATCTTCTTCTTTTCAGGACAGTCCTTCCCCTCACAAATATGGATTTGCCAAGGCGCTTCTCTAGTGCTCATTGGCCCAGCCTGGGCTGGGGCAGGGTGGGGCAGCTTTTGGAGCCAGGTGAGCTTTTCAGTCTCACAAGGTTGCCCTTCCTCCACTACCAAAAAAAAAAAGGTTTCCCCTCCCCACTCAAACCCAACACAATTTTATATAAACATTTCTAAAAATCTTGTAGCTATTACTCCCAACAGTTTCAAGAGTAATTTGTTTAACAATCCTTAAATGTGTAAATTAGGTAAATTAAAAACAGTGCAATTTTTTCCATCTTAAGGATTGCAGTGCTCGATGAAGACAGAGGTAAACTTACAATTTTTAAACTGACACATGGGTACAGCTGCCTGCCCAAAGCAGTTCAGTGGGCTATATTTTCCTTCTTCAAGAACTGTTTGGGTTTTTTTATCCATTATCTACTTCTTGGAAAACACAGAAGCAATTCTTTGAATAAGGCTTGTAATTCTCTCCCTCCACTCCTAGGTAATTTCTTTAAACAGTAGATAGAATTTTGTCCCTTCCATCTGTACATCCTGCTCAGCCAGTGGGATCTTGACTGAACAGTTGCAACACAAAGTATCTGATAATACCCCTTTTCTTAGCCTGTTCCCCATCCCTACTCCTTTATATCTGTGCTCTTTAACAGCAGAAAAGTGTAGGCTGGATGCATTTGCCAAAGAAAGGATCTGAACATTGAATCCCACAGGGAGGGGTGCACCTTTTGGTAGGCTGCATAAAGTACCAAACTGAAATAGTGCAGGCAAATAAAATTTTAGTGTGTCAGAACTTCAGGGAAATACCTATTTATTTATTTTTTAAACTTTCTGCACTCGCACCTGTATAAGTAATCTGAATTTCCGAACAGCCTGATGGAGCTACTGAGTGTCTAGTGCTGTTCAAAGTCAACCTAAAAAGGACGCATTGTGAAGTATTTTCTTCACCTTTTAATAAATTGGAACCATCAACTGCCTTCACACTTGGGATTTATACAGAATTCCTCTATTCTCACACTCTTAAAAACATCAAATGGGGAAATTAAGTGGAGGAAAAAAGCATAACAATTTCCGAAAACTTTCAGAGCAAAGAAATTTTGCTTCATTTCTAGTATTCCCCAAATAATTCACCAAGTCAGCCTACTTCCAAGGAACAGACTTCATTTTGATTCTTTAACTTCTAAACTTTAGATCTCATATTTGTAGGTCAAAGATGGTCAAATAGATACTGGTTCATCCCATCTAAGTGTAGACATTTATGCTTAATGAACTGAAATTTCTAAACAAAGAACAAAGGTCTTTTAGTGACTGGAAGTGAATCTGTGCCTCAAATGTGTATACTTTAGAAAAGTCTGTGGATTTTATTAAAATGCGAACATAATGGAAGTTCAAGCTACAGCTGTGGCATAGCTGACTGCCAGGACTGTACTCACATGCATATGCAGCATGCGTCCTCAGCACTTCCCTGGGTGGTCCAGGTGCTCACCAGCTATTCTCTGTACAGATGAAGCTGTGGACTGACTTGACACAAGGTGACTGATTAAACTCCTGGCTGGCTTCATGCTGGAGCTGTGACTAATTGTTACAGGAGCATTTCAGGTGGGAAATTCAGGCAGTCTTGTAGATTCCCCCAGGCATCTCCTGCTGTCCACAGGCCAATTGACAGGCATTTATATGCTTAAATGTGCTGATGAACGTCCTGGGTAGAGGATCTGGCTGTCACAGAGACTCCTCCAGGCAGTTCATGCTGTAGAATTTACCGAATAGTACACAGGAAAGTTGCTTGTTAATACTCTGCAAAGACTATTTCTACAGATGCAGAATGCTTACATGCAATAGTGTTTTGCACACAGAAAATTAGAATATTTTGTTTGTAACTTAAGGTAATCAGTAGAAATGGATCATGCATGCACTGGTGTGGTCACATAGGACCACCACTCAGCTGAGTGGTTTATAAAAATTTATTATAACCAACATTTTGAGAAGTCTCTCCCTGTCTGGCTAAAGACCCTTAAAATGGACTCCCATCACTACCTGGACAGTCACTGACCAACTTGTTGGAGATTTGATTCCCCACCTCAGTATCATCCTATGCAAAAGATCCCACCAAAGTAGTGTGCTTGGGTTGTTTTGTGTTGTTGTGTGTTGGGGGTTTTTTTGGTTGTTGTTTTAATTAAAAACCAAAACCAAAACCAGCTGTCTGAATTGCTTGTGCAATAGTATGTTCCCCTGACCTCCTGCCAAATTCTTGATGGAACGAAATACAGTGGTTGAAATTATGTGAGATG
Source organism: Caprimulgus europaeus (assembly GCA_907165065.1). Next base: position 71,523,075 of record OU015525.1, read on the forward strand.
AACCAGTGCCTTATTTAAATTAAGGTCATATTTCATCCTCAGGCAAATGACACTATCTTCCCTCCCTTGCAACCTACTAGTTTGTGGCAGGAAAACCTAAAGAGCCTCTGGTTACATGAGGCAGATGATGCTAGGAGAAATGTTCGGACACCAAAAGAAGATATTTTGTTTATGAAAGAGCTAATCAAATTCAGTGCTTCACAAACATTTTCTCAAAGAAAAATGCAAATGTTTGGGATTTTTTTTTTTTTAATAAATTGCTTTAGAATTATTACAATTTTGAGGATTTAAAAGTGAAAAGAAGTTTGGACAAACAGTAACCTAACATACTCATTTTGAGATGTGCTTGCATGTTCTTGGTTTAATTTGTCCATATCATCCTACTATCAAATATTTTAAAATTTCAAGAAAGGAGAAAAACAATGTCATATGACCAAAAGCAGTCAACAGTGGCCTGTCAAAGTTGACATTTCATTGGCAATTGTAAGATTATATTCATATTAATGAACTACTTCAAAAATATTTACTCATATATCCACAGAAGTCAGAACTGATTTTCTAATCATATGCAAACAGAAGTTAAGAGCTAAATTTATACTACATAGTATAGCTTGACTAGCTCTAAAATAAATATTGATTTCTAAGGGGTTTTGGAAGAGGTTTATTACAAAAAAAAAAAAAACAAGAAAGAAAAATCTAGAGTGACTGAATTTCTTGTAGGCAAAAGAAGAGTAGGATTTCAGGTTGAATGTTGTACTAATACCCAGTCTGGTCCCAGTGTCATAATTACAGTAATTAAACACTATTTATTTATATCATGTCTCTTTTGCACTAGTCTCATGCATACTAAATATTTACAATTCAATCTGCAGTTTAGAGCTTCACATTGGCAGCAGCTTTTTAAAATATTTAATAAAACACTCCACTTAGCAGCTTATATATCATTTGGGAAAAATGCAACAGAATTGCTGGCAAGTTCTGCCACCTCCTAGGGTGCTTCTTCAATCCAGAACAAAACTGTTATCACTGTAATCAGTTTTACAATCTTATATGACATCTGAAATCACATTGAGCTATGTTACTCATAGCAGTGGATTCAAAGTTTGAGATCCTTATTCTGATACACTTCTGCATGGTATGGAAAATGGCTATTTGATCTGATTAATGATTACTGTTCTTTTTTCTTAAGGAAATATGGACTATGTTTTTTATTAGAAGAGATAAGACTCAGACTTACCCCTGAGCTGTATCTTTAAAACGAGATTCAGCAATATTTCAGAGTGTAGATTCTCTTGAGTCTTAGCTTTGTATGCAGAACCTTGAGCTTTGCAAAAGTTAGAGACACTATTAATTGAGCAATTACAATAATAAATTTTGACTTGAAGGAAGCAGTTGCTAAAGTCTTGAATCCCATTAGATTGCTCACTCTTAATAATTTCTTTTCTAGGACTGCAGTATGGATTGAAATATGCAAAGGGTCACAGCACCATATGCAGTAATCTAACAGCATAAAGGCACCCGCCTTCTTCCTTGCTGTTGTGAACAGCTGAATGGTAAGACCAGAGAATACTCAATTCTCAATACTTGCTAGTTGACTGAGCATTTGACTACTTGTTTACAGGAAGAGGGAAAAAAAAAAAAAAAAAGGGAAGAGAAAAAAAGACTACACAGAAAAAGCATATGCAAATCAGCTGCAGCCTTTAATTTGCTGGAAGTAGAAATGATAATGCTTGTGCAGTATCAGCTCTACAGTGTTCTAACTGAGCTGTTGCAGCTGCGAATTGCTTTTGCCCTGAAACCAATTCAAAATGCAATATTTGTTTTGGAAAAGGCCAAATCACTGCAGAAATCTGTGATTCTCTGCCGGCTTGTGAGGAGAGGGGCTGAGGTTGCAGATAATTTGTGCTTATCAAGCTGTGGAGGAAGAAGTCTTGAAATACAGAATAATAATAACGAAAAACAGAATCATATACTTTTAAAAGTAAACAGGCTTAATTTAGCCGTCCTTACACATATTGAAAGTTAAGCTTTTTTTGCATCTGAAAGATTATTTTCCTTCTGGCTCTTTTTAACAAGTAGTGTTGAATATTTAATGATGTTTCTTAGAAACATCCACATTAACTACTCATGACCCCTTATCTAGGGCAAGAAAAGAGAACACTTTCGTTAATGACCCAGTGCCTGGGGAACTCTGTTTTCTTTAAAGTACAGAACAAGTAAGGACATTTATAGATCTGGTGGGAGATAATAAAAAGTGACCAATTTGCATTAGAAAGTCAACAGAAGTGCTCTTTGGACCCTTAAAGAACTCTCCTTCTGTCAAATAATGGGAGTGCACACAGGTTATGTCATAAAGTTAAGTGCAGAGGTAAAGGCATTTGGGAAGAAAAAAAACTATCCTGGAATCTTCATAGGCAAATTTTGACTTAAATGAATAATTTTCTACTTCTATAAAATGCCCCATCAGTTGTTAACAGAGTAATTTAAGACTGCTCCATTTGTGTCCTGAGAGGGTAGGTGGCATGGCTAGTTGCTACTGCATTTCCCAGCAGTTATAGTTTCTCAGTCTGGTCTTTGTGCAAAACAAAGGCTGATACTTTTGAGGGGAGAGCTAACAATCTGGCTCTTTGGGGCTACACTCAGCCTTTTTATTTCATGAAGTGCTGTTTTCTTAACTCTGTATTCCTCCCTCTTCTCATTAGGCACTGCAGGAAAGGTCCAAGCTAGAAGCTTGGTTGCCCTATGGCTGTTGTCTATAGACATTGAAAAGAGAGATAGGCCCCTCAAGGGACAGTAGAGCTCACTGGTGAGTTGTATCATCTTTTGTGAATGCCTGTCACTCTGGCTTGGTGATAGCGGACTCCATTGTGGCATGAGGATAACTGAGTTCAGTGCGTAATATGGAATGACTCTGGGCCTGCAATTCCTCTCCTGAAGGACTTACAGAGAAAGGTAGGAAATAGTGACTGATTCATCTTCCCATTGAACTTTTGGCTTTTAAATATTCAAAGACATTTTTGCAAGTAAAAGCAAAAGTTTAATGGAAGTTTACTTTAAAGGAATAATACAGCAACAGTGCTTCTTGCTAGAAAGCATTGAATAAAACTAATGTTTTATTCATCAGAATAACAGTGAAAAAATAGCAATCTTCTCTATTTTTTTTCTCTTAGAAAACATGATTCCTTTTCTGTTTATCCCTTATGATGCATTTTTAACTCATTGTGTTAATGATTTTGAAGATAGTTAGATGCAAATTATTCCAAATTCCATTGCCTTGCAAAAATCTCATTCTTCATTATTGATAACATTTAAGATTAAAGTTAACTTATTCAGAAACTTCAGTGTGATTTTTAAATACTTGTGAAACTTTTGGAAGGTATCAATATCCTATAAAAAGATCATAAACACAACTATGGTCAAGACTGTTTGAACAATTTCATAATAATTTTGTTGATGAAGGGCAACAAGAAACATATAAAACAATTGAGGGATTTCTCTTCATCTTTATGATCCTGGCAAGGTCTATAAATCCATTAACACACAAATTCAATGGGCTCTTTTGTCTAGAATGTATTGAATGGTAATTTAGCAGGGCAGAATCCTTTCTTTAAGAGATATATAAAAGATTTTCTGTTTTTTTTCCCATTCAGAGAACAGATGTTTTCAGGCAGGAACAGAATGTTGAGTTTCATTAGAGACCCATAGAATAACTAAGCTGTTTCAAAGAAGTAATTCTTAGCCAAATTGACCATGTGTCTCTTGCCTTAGCAATGAGACATTTGAAGGTATGGTTTTGAAGCATCTTTAAAAGAAGAAAAAAAAAATTCATTAGGAGGACATGCTTTCCGTTTTGTCAGGACAATTACTCCCTTTCTAGTAGTTCATTTTCAGTCAATTATGGGTCCACTTTTCTGTCCAAAAGGGATTGGCTGAAAACTTTATGAAAGCTGTTTCCTCTAAATGAGAAGAGAATTTGCAGGGGAATAGGCAAATATTTGTTATTTTTTCATGAGCATTAAATTTCAAAGCCAGATCTATTTTCTGTATATATCCAAGTGATTGACCTCAACATATTACACACACGTTTGGATGTATTCCATATATGCTAACACACATGTATATGATATATATGTTGTTCAAATATATTATACATATGGCCCATTTGGACCTATCTCCAGGGTTTAGAGACAGGGTTATACGTAACACTTTAATGCTCTGTGTTTGAATTAATAAAATAACGTAATACATTATTTGGTTTTCATTTTCATTCTATAAATTGGCTCACATTTACTCAAATTATCATAATAATATCCAGCATCCATAGAATTTAGCATTCCTTTTAATAAGACCTGTTTGAATTTTCAGGAGTTCCTTCTCTATCCCTTTCCTCCCTCTTTTCTATTCCTTTGAAGAGAACATATGTAAAATGCTGTATGCAACTTGAAAAATGCAAAGTTACAAAACCTGTAAGAGAAGCTCTAGTGAGTCAGACCAATAACTCATTCATTTTCTTTGGTATCTCACCTCTGACAGTGGCCATGAAGAAATACCTAGGCAAAAGTAATGAAAAGAGGGCAAGAATATACTGAAAATTTTCTAAATGCTTTCTTAGCCTCCATCTACATGTCTCAAGATTACCATGTCTTTAATAATTCCCAGTAGCTTTAATTTCTCTGAAAATACCTATCTCCCTGCTACCCATGTACAATTTTAGCAACGTTGTATTGATGGCAAAACAGTACCAGATTCATTTCACATTAAGTTACAAATGTTTTGCAGCTGTGTTCAGCCCTTCCTTACAGACGGTCTGTAATTTCTTTCTCAGGGGCAACCGGATAGTAGATTGCATTTTGAAAAGTCTAGTATAATGCAAATAATCAATGTGTCTTTCAGAAAACAGACGGAGTTAAAATCAGAGATTATATTAAGGTATTCTGAGGTAATCAGGGTGTTTTGCTGAAATGTAATGAGTTTGAAATTTCAAAACTGTATTAATTCATTAATATGACTTACAAATTCAGTTACTAGCTTTTTATTCATTTAGAGGTCTTAAGCATAATTTCATCCATTCCATTTACTAACATTTAAAAGAATACATATTGAAGTTTCCAATACACTAAGAAACTAGTACAAATTCAACTGGATGAGGCATAATGTAATTATATAATTTACCTATTGCTTTTTTTTATTCCTTTTTTTCCCCCTTTACCTACTCTTTCTACTTTTCAGCTTAGAAATTAAACACATTTTCACTCTTTTTCATACTAATGCACTGGACCAAATTAAAGAGTGGGATGTAACATATTGATAAATTTATGAAGACAAGAGGAAAAAAGTGTAGGATTGCCTGGGGAAATATAAAGAGAGTATAAAGGGAGTTTAGATTAGTGCAATATGCATATTAATAAGTCAGAATAAGGTATCCATTTATATCATTCCAATGTCTTCAATCTGTTTCTGAAGTTGGTCCCTGGTGAGGAGGCTTAATTTAAAACATAGAAATGCTCTCCAAGTTCCTGAACTCAAAGAGTCTGCAATTAGCATCACTTGCCAAATGATTCCAGTGCCTTTTTTGGGGACTGTGGGTAGAAGCACAGGTGCTTATGATGAAGCTGTGAGATGTAATCACACCAGAAAGGGTTCTGTCCATTGGTCTTTGTCACTGCAATTCTCAGCTATAGAAGATGCTCAGTGGTGAACAGTTCTTATATGTAAACTATGAATTACATTAAATGTATCTTTATATGTAAAATATGAAAAAGCAGCATTAATGCTTTCATTCAAACACAAAAAATCCTCCACACGATGGGGAATGTTCAGTGATCACTACTATCATTATAAAATAATGGCTTACATTATAACCAGTGGTGTTGCCATAGTTATTTCCTAGGCTGAGAATGGATGAAAAGGTTGTGTCCCTGGTTTAAAGTTAACTGTAGGCAAATGTTGACATTGTAATACTGACTTCTGTCCCTTCAATATCAAGACTTTGCATTTAAATTAGAAACATAATTCCTCGTACTGGGAAACTAGCAATGGAATAAGTTTTTATTTTCATCTTTCTGTTCCCACTTTCAACCCAATTCATAATCTTACTGATTAAAATAAGTTTGTGCTGAGACCTGAATGCCCTATATAAGTGGTTGTAGCTCATTTAAAGGTGGTGAAAATAATTTAAACTGGGGGGGTTTGTTGCTTTTTTGTTTGTTTTTTACTTTTAATCACTTTTTGTATTGTTTGTTTTTTCTAGAGTATTTCAGCCAGAAGTTTTTGGTAACTTCAACTCAGAAAGATCAGCCGTTATTCAAAACATATTTTTGCATGTGAAGTCTAAGCTAAATCTAGATGAGAACAGGCTTTTTTATCCTGTGATCCAAGTGATTTCTTTTCAGTTTACCTCAGATTTCAGATATTTGATCAAGTAGCAGAAATAATGCTCTGATTTAGGTAGGTGATTACCCACGTTTGGATAATCTCCATTTGGTTTAGCCATCTAGCATAGATCTCCATGACAGCTATTTCTCTTCAATTTCCTTTAAAGTGAGAGGAAAGATGTATTCACTTTTAGCAGTGACACCAGCTTGAGGTCAAGGTAAGACGTGCAGTAGCCCCTGATAGCTGCCTAAGATACTTAATATATATCTGTATAGACCTACATTTATTTATCCTAGCTATATTATTACAAGTACTGTTGAAATGAGTGGTTTGTAATGCTTGCTAGATTGAAATATTATTTGTCTAATGTGTTTAAAAAGTTATACTCAATAATTGCAAAGAAGTCAATATTTGTTGCAGGATAATTTGCACAAATGAAATGAGATTAAATAAAATTGGTTAAAATGCTTACTATCATATAACATAAAGCTTCTGCACATCCTAGGCAATGTCATTTGCCCTGCTAATAAAGTATCTCAGAAAAGCTATCAAGGACAGTGTAGATACAGATTAAAGTTTACTCTGCTTTCTGTAGCAAAGATTCCTTTCCTTCAGGCTTAATGCGTGCTGGAGGATTAAGTGGGTTTGCAGACTAACTGTCTTTGCACTAATTATGTTGGTGTCCTTCATGTCATTATGAGTCATCATGTAACATTTCCTGTACAATAAAATCTATATTCTTAAATCCTTTCTTTTATGTTATGCAACATTTCAAACCTTAGCTGGTTTTATTTTTTACTTAGCTTACCATCATGTCTGAGGTGATAGAAGTCTTTCTATCCCCATCCCTTTACAATGAAAAATATGACTACCACTTTGTACTTGATTCACTTCAGAGAAATATTTGTAAGTAGCATTTTTGCAAACATGTTTGTTTATTTATTTATTTATTTCCACAAGCTGGAATACTTTTTAATCAAACTGTTTCAGGTAACGTCTTTGAAGGAAAGGACACCCATAACACCCATATGACCTTAAAGTACCAATCAGTTTTTACAAAACTCTTCCAATGATTTTGTCTCTTTTATATAAAAAGGAGTGGTGCTGAACCCGCTGGAGTAGCCAGTCAGTGGGCTCAGGATAACTTGGGGGGGAATGGAATAGGAGAGGAAAATACTATAGCAGCCTAAACCATATTTACCCTGGGAAACTGGACTCAAGTAATTGTCACTTGTTTTAAAAGGTAGTAATCATATTAAGCCATAAAAGCATGAGTCTTGGTAAGAGCTGGCAAATTCAAATAAAAAGTTTTGACCAGAAATGAAATGTAATTTTAGAAGCATTCAGTTTTGGTTGGGCATTTTTTTGTTTGTTTTGGTTTGGGTTTTTTTCAAATAAAATATTTTTTAAGCTAACGTGTGTTGTTTTGGAGTGACCATAATGAAATTCATACTATGTTAAATAGTAAGTTCAGCTGAAAAAGAGAGGGTGTTTATATGTTTCAAAAAAACTTGAAGCTATGATAATTTTAAAATGAAACATCGATTTTCAGTTTCAAATATCACATTCGTTTAGAAAATTGTTAAAAGTTTTTTGTAAAACTAAATAGCTCAGTTGAACTGATTTTTTTTTTCTTATTTTTATAAAAGAAAACAAAAATCGTTGGGGATTGACCCAAAACACCAGTTATTAACATGTTGTAGTCAGGAGTACATGGTATATGTACATAGGTATGTTACTAGAAAAACATATCTTTAGACTGTATTCTGAGTCATGTGATTATATATTCAAAAGGAGAATATTAAATTTTAATTTTTTAATCCAGAGCTTGTCATGTAAGTAAGGGGTTTTATTCTTAAAAATATTGAATGTTAAGGATGGTGGGTTTTGTCTTTTTTTTTTTTTTTACAAATGTAGAAGTAATTTTGCTTTTTAGTTTTTCTGTATATCTTCAAAATACTGCTCTGTGTCTTTGCAAACATAAGACAAGTTTACTGTTAGATTACTCTCCAAATGCCAGTCCTTTTTTGCTGCTGTGACTTTACGATTCTCAGGTTATTAAAATCCTGTTTGTAATTGCATTAGACTATTGTAAAAGGAATCATTGAAATAGTTTTCCATAATAATTTACTGCATTAAAAATGTGTTGCTGTGTTGCACTGTGTCTGTGTCGTCAAAATTTTGGGCCCTAACTCTATTTATGATACAGAAATTATACTCAAAAATAATAGAAAATAAATCACTGCATTTACAGTAATAGATTGCTCTGTTAGAAAACTGTTTCAAGATTCCTAGATCCAGCTCCTACCTTCCTTGCTGGTATTGTGTAGCTCTGTCGTGTCTTAAAGTCATGTTTCTTGCCGAAGTGTTGGATGGTGTTGGGCTCCGTGTCATGCAGTGGTGTGAACCTGGTCGTGCAAGGGTAGAAGACGGGATTTACCACAGCTCAGGCACCTGATCACTGATAAAAGAGGTCTCTTCTTCATAGGGCCCAATATGTGATGCAGAGACAAGACACACTGTGGGTTATGTGGAGTGCTTTGGCTTCTCCCAGGGCTCTGTGGCCTGCAGGCACAGAGGGCATATGTGCACCAAGCAGGCAGCAGAGACGCTGTGGCACTGGCTGCCTGTGTGTGCGAGGGATGCTCCTCACCTTAGAGGAATGCAAAATTGGAGGCCAGTTCCATGTGCCTGATGCTCAGAAGGTGAGGCTGTGCAGTTCTGCCTGACTTAGTATGAACTACAAGTTCTTCATTTGTAAAACAAGGATGATCTCTTGCTACGTTGTTCTGAGGAGATTCCTTGGTTAAAATTAATTTAAAATGGGAGTTGATCTTAGGCATTTTTCTGCTATTTCTTATTCATTTTTGGTGTAAGGAACAAGTAGGTATTGTTTGTCTGAATTTAAATTAATATATTAGTAAGTTGTCAAAACAAACTGAAGGCATTTAGAAACAGGTCTTTTTGTTATGAAGCACACACACCCACTGCAAAGTTGCTTTGAAAACTTTGTGTTAAGAAGTTGTAGTAGCACCAGAGTGGAAGTATGATTTAAAGTATGACAGCGGTAAAAGGTCCTTTGTTCTGAAGGGAATGATTATTTTGATAGCTAAGCTTAAAACCACAGCACAATAATTATGGTTGTGTCAATAAATCTCAGTGAAAATCAGTTCTATGTTTCTTTGGACTGAGGGGTCTGCAAATAAAGACTGAGTAATGATGATGCTGCAGTGCCATGTAGCTGTACCCTTACTAGACTTTGATAAGCTGTCTTTGGTCTTTGAAATAGTATAGCCATGTTAGAATAACTCTCCCTGGACTGTTTAGTTGTCCTGAGAAGCAGGGTTTATTAGCCTGGACAGAGCATAGTCACTGCTTCCAAGACCTCATTTATCTCCTTCAGCTTCTTCTGAAATGTGCCAAATAAACATCCAGCTAATCAACTCTATAAGAAAACTGGTTATATCCTTAAAAGAGAATTTTAAACGTACTTAGTGTATAATGCACTGTTGAAAAAATACCCCAGAATACATGCCTATGAACCACACCTGGTTGAAGATAATGTAAGGTTTCATTTTGAAATAACTGATTTATCAAATGGATCTGGTTAAGGGCAAAGGATTGGAAAATATATAACTTCAAGATTTTTCTCAGCTATTCTGGGAGCTTGCTTCCTCCTTCTACACATCTTGAAAGCCCTATTGCCATTAAGCCTTGCAAAGTTTTCAGTGAATTTCATCTTGATTATCACTGCATCAGTGCTGGGAATCTGAAGCTAAACTCCAAGCTCTCCAGTGTTGATCGTTGCTCCAGCTATTTTGGTCTTTTCTATATCAACAAAGCAAAAAAGGAGTGGAAGTCCTGGAAGTGAGGGTTGCCATATCTGAATTGAGTGCCTCATACCTTGGTCTCAGCTGTGTAGGGTCGTTAGGTATCTGTCTTAAGGAAGAGAAGAAAAGTCTGCTGAATCTCACTGGGAGGTTCTGCATTTCAGTAGACATTACCTGTGACTAATCTAGAAGCACTCTGAGAACCCAATAGACTAATAGAATGTGCAGATTATTTCTCCCATCCACCAATATCTTCTCTAGCTTCCCAGGACAAATGGTTAGCACGAGATCAGTCTTATAGTTCAACATCACAAGAATTTCACATGAACTACTTAACAGCCCACAATACAAGTGAGCTACCTAATAGACCACAATGATGTGCATAGCACATCACTGTCTAAACAAGTGACAAACAAATAACAACTCTGATTTTAGACCTGAAATTTGATTCAGTCTAATAATTTCATAACTAATATTAGATATTAGAAAGATAATGAGGAGAGATTTTTTTAACAACATCCTAGGTTTACAAATTCTCTTCTCATGATGATTTGCATATCCAACAGGTATATTTACATATAATTAGTTATATGTGATTATTTATATTCTCTCTATAATTTTTATATTCTCTGAATATCTTCTATTAGCTGCATTGCTAAAAGTTCTTACACTGACTTGTCCTGGTATAAACCTGGGTTATACTGAGGTAAAAGTACTACTTGACTTCCCTTGGAGCTGAGTAATCTGTTGGAATATTTGAATATGCGCTTGGTGTCCCTTTCATAACACCTGATTTCTTAACCTTATTTAGGACCTGCCAATAATTGTAGGTTTTTCTACAGAGGAAATCTTGGGACAGAGGGGAATAAATAACATTCTATCAAAAGGAAAATATCTAAATGTTTTAAGTCTTTTCAGATACAAAAATGTAACTTAAGACAAAATATGAAATATTTTCAATTTCAATGAAAAGACATTTTTGAGAGAAAATATTCTGTATGGTGTTTTCAGCCAAGCACTAACTGTGCAAGGGAAGAAACTGTTTTTTACAAGTTAATTTATCACTAAGGATATGTGAACATATGGTCGTATTATTACTTACAGCTTTGAGTCACACTGATACCATATTAAAGAGTCATCTAGGTGACTAATGCATGCTAATACTTTTTCGATGTTTTCTTGGAGAAAAAAAAAAAAAAGAAAAAAGCAAACCCAAATGAAACAATTAAAAAGTATTTTATTAGTTTCATTTTGGGTGATCATAATTCTAGTCAACCAAATCAGAAATAATAATGGCATATTAAATGGTACAGTGTGTCAAGAAGGAAAGCAAGCAAAAGGAAAAGCTAAAATAGACAAATAGATAAATAGCTCTACTTTTTACGTAGAACACTAGGAGTCATGCTGTGAAAAACTGAATTTATTTGCAAGTTTTATTAAGTATTATAAAAGGGCAAATAAGAAAAGATTCTTGAGATGAGATTTCCAAATGAAACACAGGTTTTCAGTCAAGTAAGTCCCATTAAAATCAGTTGAATCTGGTAGTCACAACTCCTCATTTTCTGCTTTGGTTAGATTCAGTGAGGTTAGCAAACCTTTGGTCTCTGTGTACCAGAAGAGCTTAAGCCTTTGAAGCAAAGGCATTACAATTGCACAAACAGTGATTTATAAGCAAAATCCATTTTTTTATCACATTTTTTTATCACAGACAATGCTATGGATAACCTGAGGTGATGTCATATGAGCGGGATATTTTCCTCTCATCAGTAGAGTACTCTTGATTTGGTTTTAAGTGGATTTTTTTAGGTGGAGGAAAAATATTGCATGGAATGTAGACACACTGCCTTGCCCTCAGTGAGATAGCTACCCTTCCTAGCTGCCCTCTAGATACTGACAAACATGTCCCCTTACTTTGCCATGAAATTCTTATGTGCCATTTCTTTTCAAGACATCCCTTATCCTTTCCGAATGACATGAGTCAGACATGAGCTGCTTTTCAATGTATTCACATACAACTAAATGTTTAGGGAATTCAAAAGGGGTCAGATGTGATGATAGTGCAGATCAGGTAACTCCATACATGTTGTAGGTATGCTGTAGCCTTTCTCACCCCATAGACCACCTTATCTGGACCCTATGAATGCCCTCAACAAACAAGATGTGAGAAGGGAATTGTACAGAACTCTGCAAGAAAGATCTGTCATGCAGGAAAGTGCACATGGAAAACTTGAGAAGACTTCACAGAGAGAAAGTAGACAAACAGTTAAGAAGAAGGTATGACTTTTTTTTTTTTTTCTTGCTCCAGATAGTTTACAGGTTAACTATCACCAGCTTTTGCCCAGCCATACTCTAATTTGCATCATCATACATGGAGTAGTTTATCATATCACAAAACTAAGTTAATCCAAACTCTCTGTCTGTTCAGTGCAGATTACTTCTGGACAGTGGCACCATCAGGTTAGTGTATTACATTTTTAGGTTTTTTTCAGCATCATTTTGAAGGTTCTTAAAGCAAACTGGCATCCTAAAATACATTATTCAAGAAATGGTCCACGTAACATACTGTGTAATCAGCATAGCTCCCAAGTGACCAGTCTTGAAGCAATATTACCATACAATCAGAGGGCCAGCTGAGTCTTTAATCAGATATGCTGAACTTTGATACCCAATATTACTAGCTGACTAAAAACTCTCACAACTTCTTCTTGCATTTATGTAAAGCCACTTTTTTTACTACACAATATTTCTAAAAAGGGGAGGTATAGCCAGGTACCTCTCCTTCAAGGTTATTGTAGTCTTTAGAATTGAATGAAAAACTGGCATAACTGTGAACTGTTGAGAAGCAGTTCTCAACCTGCTAGTCCTAGCAACCTGTCCTAGTTCTCAATTCTCTTCCTATCTGTTATCATTTGGATAATTCAGGTGATCTCTCATAACTTCTTCAGAAAAGGATTCACAGAGTGTGGAAGATGCAGCCTATAGTCACCTCATCCCTGCAAATATCAGAGGTCATTTCCAGGGTAATAATAATTTGTTTCTTTAATTAGAGTAAATCTTTAAGCTCACAGAATGCCAAAATGCTGAGCTGAAAGGCGATTTATAAAGTCAATGTGATAATAGATGCCTGAGTCCTTGAGCTGCCTCCCTGCATAAGACAGAACACAGGCAGTATGCAAGGAGTTCCTAAAGCCAAGTGCAGGCAGAAGTAGTGTGGCTGCTGTGCAGATGGATGCCTTGTCTTTACCAAGAGAAACTAAATTATTTATTGTGGATTTCTGGCAGACAAACCACAGAATGCTACTGCACCATTTCTGGCAAGAGCACTTGATGATGCTATGCAAACAAAGTCTGTTTTGATGAGTTGCTGGCCAAGAGGCGGCAGCAGAAATGAATCTTAAGACTTATGTCCTCTTGAACATATGGTGCTAAACAAGCATCTTTCACAGTCCAACTAGTAATGAGAAATAATCTGACTTGGGCTAGCAGTAATCTGCAACAGACTAAATAGGAGAATTATATTTCTTATTTTCAGTTAAAAAATTAATTACAATTTTTAAATTTAATGTACATTATTTTATTGGCATAGAAATTAATTTCAAGAGGTGGGTATGAACCAAAACAATGTCAAATCCACAAACAAGAAAGAGAAAGGAGGGGTCAACCTGTAGAATGTTTTATTATAATAAACATTATCATAATATTTTTGTTTGCATAACACTTCACATTTGCTCATCCATATCATGACCACTGCAGCATAATTAAAAAAAATCTGTTTCTAATACATTCTGGAAGCCTTATAACATTTGCATCTTACATATAGCCTCCCATTGAGACTCATATGCAAAGGCTGAATGGAATGAAATCAGCTAATATCACAGTTCTTAGATGAATATTTAAAACCCTGCATATGTAGAAAGAAAAGAATGACAAAGGAAAGGAGGAAAGGAAGGAGGGAGGAAAGGGAGAATTAATTGGTATACACTCTAAAGCAGAGCAAATTCCATAACCTTGAAACTGTTTCAAAAAAGTAGGAGTCCCTGACACCTCAATTACACAAATACAGTATTTTAACCAAATGTTTGTCAGATACTTGTCAAAATATTTTTCAAAGACAGGCCCTGAAATATAGTACAAATTTATACTCTAAAGGACTGGAAAATTAAGTAAACCCATCTTGACATTAAATCAAGTATTTTGTAGACAGCCAGTGTAAAATATTTAGTATTTGCATGGAATATATGCATGATCATTGTTTGCAGTTGCAGACCAGGTGTGCTATTGCTTTCTGTACTGACTGCAAACAACTAAGTGCTGAGAGCCCTGCTCTTAAAATATTTTATCTTGGTGGTTATGAGGAACAGAAGTATTTCTGCTGTGACTTGATTGCGAGAACATCATAGAACCAATAAACGCTTAACTAGGCAAACTGCAGAGGTGACAACATTCGTATAAGTATACAATGACATTCTGGATGTGTTTACATGGCAAATGTCTAATGTCTTTGAGGAGATGAATAAATGCATACACACACACACACGCATGTATATATTTTTTATATATATATATCTATCTCTTTGGTCCAGGTAGGTTCCACTCTTTGTAAAATTTCTGTCTTCCTATTGGAAGTTAAATCAATTCTAGATAGATTTCTGGGCATGATAAAACTTTTTTCCAGTATTTATTTTTTTACATAATTAACAGACTTAAAAAAAAAAAAAAAAAGAGAAGACCGAGACATATTCATTTTGCATTTTCTGTACTTGCATGATAAAACAAAGGAAAAAATGTTCTCAACAGCTTGCTTGCTAAATTGCAAGCTCAACTGAGCAATTATTGTGGTGATTTCATGCTGCTAGGATAAAACAGAAAATAAAAAAAGGTTAGTACTGGTGCTAGATGTTAGAGCAAAACCAAAAAGACAACAGAAAAAGGGATGAAATAGGTGTATATTATCACCATATTATCCCTCTCTCCACAGAAATGTTATGTGTTTTCTATTTAAAATATGTACACACATAATTTATATAAGACAATGCTTAGCTAGCTACTGAAAAACTGTAGCATTTAGATAGTCCAAATTCCATATTTGCCCTGTATGTTTTTTACTGTCTGGCTTAGGATCATTTGGTCTACTTGGCCAATAGAAAATATTGTGCTTTAAAAAGTTAAGTATAATGTTGTTCAAAACATGCAAATATTCTTGCTCATGCAAATAGCTGAACTGGACCCATAGTGCTTAAATATGGTGAAATCCATTCCATAAGAAATCCACAAGCCTAGTAGACCTACATTAGAAAAAAAATGTTTTTTTTCCACATACTTTTGTCACTCCAATCTATGCTTATCTCTTCTTTTGTAAGTTTATTTCTGCCTTGCAAGGTATATACAGATAAGCACCTGTAGGATTTGCAAAAATGTTACACACATTGGTTCCTATAAAAGTGCAGGGAAGGAGAATGGGGTGCATGTATGCATTTTTAAATAACATATGGATTATTTTAGTGTTAATAATATAGAATCATAGAATCATTCAGGTTGAAAAAGACCTTTAAGACTGAGTCCAACCATAAACCTAACACTGCCAAGTCTACCTCTAAACCATGTCCCTAAGCACCATGTCTACATGTCTTTTAAATACCTCTAGGGATGATGATATTACCACTTCCTTAGGCAGCCTGTTCAAACGCTTGGCAACCCTTTCAGTGAGGAAATTTTTCCTAATATCCAATCTAAACCTCCCCTGGCACAACTTGAGATTGCTTCCTCTTCTTCTATTGCTTATTACTTGGGAGGAGAGATCAATACCCATCTCCCTACAACCTCCTTTCAGGTAGTTGTAAAGAACTATGGGGTTTCCCCTCAGCCTACATTTTTCCTCAGTTCCCTCAGCTGCTCCTCATAAGGCTTGTGCTCTAGACCCTTCACTAGCTTTGTTGCTCTTCTTTGGACATGCTTGAGCATCTCAGTGTCTTTCTTGTAGTGAGGGGCCTAAAACTGAACACAGTATTCAAGGTGTGATCTGATTAGTGCTATGTAACGTTATTTTGTCCCAATGGGGTCAGATCCTGTGACTTTATCCAAATAGCACAGGGGCTGTGCTGGTTATCCTTTGGAGGATTCTCACAGAATTTTTATCCAGGCAAACATGTTGTAGTTTGGCTGCATCCCAGGGAGGCAATTAAAGAAGTGTATAACTTTTGGTGTATTTTAATTTGTTCTTCAAAGCAGCACTTGCTGGTGTGGACTAATCAGCTTTTATTTGTCAGTGAATGTACAGAACATGATGACAGATGGTAAGACAGAAAAATTCTTGTAGCTAAATACCCACTGTCATTGTTAACCTAGGGAATGACAACTTTGGTTGTTTTGTACAGAATGTGTGAGTTTTCTTTTAGCTATAGCTAAGTGATCAAAATGTCATGAACTGCCTGTAGCATGGTATATTTGAACATGAAAGCATCCAACTGACACATCAAGTTCAGTTAAGAGAGATATAAGATTTGTGGCAATGTCACCATGCAATGTCTAACTTCCCAACCAGTGCATCTGTCTTATCCTCTCATAATGTCCATCAGTAGCCAGTTAATCAGATTAAATTTGTGGGGAAATATCTCAGCTGTCTAATTAATGTTGTAGGGGGGAAAAACAAACACACAAACAAACAAACAAACAAACAAACAAGTTCTCCTGATATTTCTGTTCAATATTTTAGTATATCTACAGTAGATATGCTATGTTTCATTTCAATTAAAAAACATGTGCCTAAGAATCCTTTCAAACAATCAAAGAAGACCAAAGCAGAAATGTGCTTCAAGATCATGTGCCTTGATAAAAACAGTACTTAATGCAAATGCACACACTCTAAATTAAGATCTCTGCAGTACAAAGAGAATGTTACTGTAAGAATTAAAATACTCACAGTTTCATTCTTAAAATATTGGGGTTTTTTACTGCGATGTTCTAATTATATTTTAGTTTTTAAATTATATCATTTATCATATAAGTGATGGGGGAAACACTGACTTGTCAATACTAAGATTTAAGGTAGGATAGGTGGAAAAGAAGGAGGTGGTATCATTTCAAAACAAAGCCAGTCTGAACACCTGTCTTGCACTCAGACTACCAGAGTTATATTCAACACTCAGAATCATGGTGCCTAAACACATGTGATCACATTTGACACACCGGAACTGTTGGACAGCACTTTCTGGTAACTCTGATGACAAAGTTTATTTTGAGGGTGAAGTTTTTTTTCCCTTTGCAAGTGTAAACATTTCATAGGGTGGTGTAGAGAACTCCTTAGCTTCTCTGAATGTATTCTGGGTTTTTTTTTTATTATTAGAGAACATTTGATCTCTTTGGAGCTTTTTGATTAGCTCTTTCTCTCAGGCACTGTTTCCCCAAATGCTTCATTACTTCAGCCTGCAAGAGATAAAAAGCTTCACAAAAAAATTGCATATATAAAAAAGCTAGTTAAATATATGGATAGCTTGTCATTGTTATGAGATGAAAAGTTTCAATGAAAAATCTTTCTATGTATTTTAATATCTTTGAAATAAAAAAAATCAAATCTAAGCTTGATACATAAAACATCAATTAAGTCCATATTGTGGAAAACAACATAGTCAACAGCTTAATCTTTTCACCTTATTCAGTGTACCTGATGAAGATAGAAGCAAGAACATCATCAGCTAAAATGTCCTGCCATTGATCCCAAGTGGTTTTCTGATTTTCTTGTTAACTGATTTCTGTGCAGCAGTCTAGGGGAAGCATAGTTTACATGTGCCTCTTAATTGCTGAACTGACGCTAAGTGGGAAAAGAGAAAAGTAGCATGTTGGAGGCTTTGCTTATAAACTGTGCTCTTCCAGCTTAAGTATCCAAAACAAGGTGTCCCTCATTTTCCTATGCAACATAACTTAATGCATTCTTCAAGGAGACACTCTTGGCTTTTGTTCAATATGGTTTGGATTCTCTCATCCCTTTCACAGGGCTCAGATGGCACCCTTATATTCAGCTATTTCATGTCAGAAAATTTCCTGGCTGGAAGATTTCCATCACTTGCATTTTGACCTAAGAACATCTGATGTATTCTCTACCACCTAGGTTATACTATGTCTTCTTATTAAACTCCAGTTGAGCACTGTACTTCTGCATGTTCAGCAATTTCTGAAAAATACATATTAGCAGCTCTAATTCTCATGTTCAAGACTAGCTGTCTAGATTCTCCCGATCCCTGGACACTACTGGATCACCACAGCACCTTTTATGCTTTGCTTAATACATGTTTTGTTTGTTTGTTTTTTAATATGTGCAATTGCCTGAAGGGTACTTTTTTACAGTTCACAGTAGAGTTCACACACAATTCACACACACCCAATGCAGCCAGGTGACAATAAAAAGAGGCAAGCTACAAGATTCTAGTTAATTGCAAAGTAAAATATAACAAGGGATTCCAAAACACTTCAAACAGGTTGTCTAAATGTGTAAAATTGTCTTCTCTAACTCTTCTTCATTTTGTAATATATTACCGATCTATCCAAAATACTGCCTTAGACAGAAAAGAGAAGCCATCCAAAGATATATACAAATGTTACACTGAGCAAATTCATTCTACCCCTTTAAGAATCTTCATGCTTTCCTGATAAAATGATAAAACAGTTGCAAAAAATGCCCTACTTTTATTATGTGGACTGTTTTGTACCTCCAAAATGAACAGGCTTGCATGAAAGAGGAAGCTACAGAAATCTCAGTGAAAGAGAGGGAGAGTCTGTGATGAGCAAAGCTGGAGGGAAAGGAATAGAGAAGCAATATAGGCTGTGTATTGCAAATGAAGACTGATTTGTCATTTTAGACAAGATCTATATCTGAACATTTTGTCACATATTTGGCCTGGTGGCATGCTTACGAGCATGCTGCTTTTCTGAGAGGGATCATATCCAGCTCTGCAGGTTGATAGTCTGATGCCTCTTTCCTTGGAAGTGGCAGTTCACTTGAGCTGCCAGCCCAGTAACGTTGCTAATAGTCTCTTGGAGAAGCTTGTTATGTCCTTGATGAGTATGGATACTTGACCCTAGTGATCTTGAGTTTTTATTACATGGGATTATTTTACTGATTATTCTTGCTTCTCAGAAAAATTCTAGGTTGTACATCAGTTCCTTAAATCCATGTGCCTGACCTTGGCTCTGTGTCCCAGTCACCACTTCTGCCTCTCTCCCCATTCAGTTGATTAACCTTACCTCCTCCTGATCTTGGATCTTTTTGCATGACACAGAATTTTTGACCATCAGCCCAACTCCAGCTTCATTTTTGCTTTGATTTTGCAGCTGGTACAACTCTCAGCTTCTTCACTTTCATCTCAAACTGAGTGTGATTGTAATCTGCCATCCTCACCCTCCACATTTCTCCCTCTGAATTTACCTTCTACAGTCATACAATACAAAATATACCTCTGAAAATCTGATCTGCTGACTTCAGAGAGCTTTATAATGTGTTAATCCTTCCAAGACCTGAAAATGCAATAGGGTTTCAAGAAAATAATGAAAACAATGTTAAGTTTTCATGTAAGAAATATCCTTTGTTTTCCTCACAAATTATTTTAGAATTCCATAACTATAAAAAGAAAAAGATGAGGGAGGGCATCCAAACAACACCAGTTATAATATATATAAAAAAAATCAAGTGTCTTCTCTACAATTACTGTCAAAATTACTGAGCAGTGATACACCAGTTTGGAGAATTAATCAAAGACTTTTTTTTTCAAGTTCATAATAAAACCGGGGGGAAAGTTCATGGGATTTTTTTGTTTTGTTTTTGGGTTTTTTTTGTTTGTTTGGTTTGTTTTGGTTTTTGTTTTTTTTTTTCCTTCATTCTGATAGTAATCACCTTCTGAATACTTCTAAATAATCTATGCTCACAGTTGAACTTAAAATAAAAAGACACATGCCACAAGAACGTAATCTTTGAGGTAACTTACTGAATCATCTGTCCCCATTCCCCTGCTATTGTAGAAAGCATTTTGGTATGAAAGTTCAAGAACAATGGCAAAACCGCTTGGTCCCCATGATTACTGAGAATTCAGTTTTACCTCTGTTTTGGAAGGAATAAGGGAGGAGTGAGCATACCTAAGGACTATCAGAAACATCAGATTTAATGATTTTTTTCCAAAAACCATTTTTTGGTAATGATTTGAATTATGTGTTGAACATGTGGATACTATTTCCACACAAAGGAAAAGGTGGCAGGCAGCTGCCTCTCCTTGTGTAGGAAAAGATATCTTTAGTTTTAGATTCAGTGGATTTTTTGTATGTGTTTGGCAAAGTCCAGGAAAATGGGCTTTATCAATTACTGGTGTTCTAGCTTTTAAAGAAAAGTAATAAATATATTGGTTTCTGAAGAAATAGAATGTTTTCCTCTTAATCATCCAAAAATAACAACTCAGATTGAAGACATGACGAGGCACTTGACTCAGACCTTTTTTCCTCCTGATGACTTTTGGTTTTTACAGGTTACTTAATCAGCTACAACCTGAAAAATCAATATCTTCATATTTTACCTTCACTACCCAGTGTTTGCCTCTATATATCTTCCTGTCAGATAGAAGGCTGAAAAAGTGATAAAGAATCTTGAACTTGGATTAGTACATTTCACAATGTAGATGTGTTATAAAAAAAATGACACACCAGGTCAATCAGTCTCCTACTGAGAAGTGAACTGCAAGATCTTGAGCTCACCAGTGTGGTAGGAGAACCTAGCCTATTTTCACATTTTTGTACTTGAATGAAAAAAGATTACAAAAATAAGAAGACAGTGTTTATTCACCTTCATTGCAGCTAGATTTATATTTTAGGTAATTGAACAGAGATTCAAAAGTAACGAAAAAATGATGATCACAGTATGTGATCCGGCTTGTGTGATTGTGTCTTTCCTTCCATCCTCCTGCATTACAAAAGCAGTAACAACAGCCAATGAAGAGAAAACATGCCAAAACATCTTCTTAGAGTACTCTGTGCTTTTTGTACAGCTATGCTTTTGTGTATGGTTTTTATCTATGTCTGATAGCCTAATGATAGTCTGTGTTATATTTTGAAAATACAAGTACTGTGTTTCAGGGAATATATATGATTGCCACAATCTCAGAATGAACAAAATGAGATCTGAATGTTTAAACTTACTCAGTTTCAAGAATCTGTAACTTTGAGGGGTGAGGGAACATATATTCAATGCTACCACACAAAATAATAGTCGTCATGGATATCCAAGGAATACTATAGATTATATTACTATAGCATATTACTGTAGCTATGTTGCTATAAAGTGTATTAAGCACCAAAAAACCTATTAACACTTTACAGAAATAATTGTTTAGGTTCACTTCCTATCATTTAGCTCAGCAATTTTAAGGTGAAGATTGGATATAAATCCAAATTATTTGCTTATTACTTACTTTGCCAATTTGTATAGAATCTACTAGTAGGACTGGTAAGTTATTTCCTAAAAGTGTTTTCCTTCTAATGAATTTTATTTTTGTTCTCATCACTGCAGTAAATCTTCCCTTATTTTGAATAGTTATTGCTGATCTGATACAAACTATTTTTCAGGAAATGTGAGAGCTTTTTCATTTCTTTGCTATGACTTTCTCAGCCTCTGTGATTTAGTTAATACAGATCTCCTCTTAACAAATAAGGTACTCCTGAATAGTCAGTTTCAATCGTGGGAATCACCGTTTCTTAATGGAAATGCAAATCTTATCACCATTTCTCACTGTAGAAGTAGAGGCCACACATAACACAGAAGTGAAGACATTCATGCTTGGTTATAAGCTTAATATTCACTGAAAGATTTGTTAATGTTTAGCCCTTCTGAAAGCTGGTCATTTTTATTAATTGCCTGACTGTTGATCTAGTTTACAATAGATTTAGTATAGATTTTAGTTGAGCAAACAGACTGCCCCTGCAGTGGGTTATTCATACTAGCTGGTTTAAAGGTGACATGCCTACCTGCAGTGTTCTCATATCTTCAAATTTTGCATTGACTGAAACTGCCTGCAGCTTTGAATTTAAATCTGTAAAGAATATTCAGTATTTTCAATGTTTCAATGAATATTACAGGGATAGGATTGAGAACTCTGTGTTATTCCTGTGTTAATCTACAGGTGTTGGTAATTAGTATTCAGAATTTATAAAGCAGTTTCATGGCAGAGAAGGAAGGGAAAAGGATCTGTTCTTTTGCTGGATGACCAGAGATTTATTATAATTGCTAGATGAACTCTATGCATACGATGACACTTAAAATATTCAGTTTAAATAATCCAGGTCCCATATGCAGTCTCACATCCACAAGTAATCGCAAACTGGAACTCATATGTAATATTGTATTAGTCTTTATAATGTCTAGAAATTTTAAACAGGATTTATAAAAATTATAAAATTACAAATATTTTGTCTAATCTGGAGTACATACACAGATTGATAGCATATTTCAGGATAAAAATATGTTTATGTCATTAATCATAGAACAGATCTTTGGAGAGAGTTTATTGCCTACTAGCAATTGCTAACTCTCAAAAAAAAATTGTGCATGGCTATATTTGTATGTCTGCATAGGTAGCAACCTTGGAAAAGCCTGCAAGATTTTGATGAGTAATTTGAGATGCAATGGAGAAAAATAACGTTGTAAATATTTTTAAATGTTGTGAAGTAAAACTATAATCAGTAATTCTGACTCACTCATTGTTCAAAACTTATTTTCAAAAAGAGTTTTAAGTATTTTCCTTCCATTTCTAATAAATTTTTCATCTCTAGCCTTTATACTCAAATATCATGGCTTGGCTTTTTTCTGCATCCTCAAACTAAAATTAGAATCATCATTTTTGTGCTTAGGTCAAGTGGCTAAGAGCTTTATAGAATTATCCACAGTCTGAAAACCTTGAAATATATTTTAAAAACCATTCAAGTTGTATCATAAACCTGCTTTAACAGCATATTTCTTTGTTAGTACTATTGCAAGAGATTGTTTTATATAATTTTAGATTCAGCTCCACATCATACAGATTCTGCACTTTTCCTCTGAAGTGCTCATTTGAGGACTCTGGTTTTTAGGTTTTTTGATTTTTGTTGTTGTTCTGTTTTTCTTAAGGAAAAATGTCTTTTTCCTACCAAGCCACCAACAGGTGCTACTGTGGAAATGCAGCCAAATGAGTTTCCTACTGTTTTAAAGATAGTTTTACAGGCATATTGTGCCTTTTCATGACACAATCCATTCTAAATGACATTTTTACAGCTGTTTATTTGGATTCAATGTTTATATTTTCATGCATTTAATTTTTTCCATATTTTGTTTTTTCTGTTTCAATTAAAAATAATTACTATTTTAATATAATTTAAGACAGAAAAATATCAAGATATTAACACCTTTTATCTAATAATCTCAAACTGTTTTGTAAGTATTAATGAATGTTATTTCACAACATTTTTCTCGTATAGATAATCCTTGTTATTTCAAAGCATTTAGCAGACTGGAAAATAGATGTACAGTAGGATTAAGAAACTTGTACAAGATTAAACAATGATTTGCAAGGCAACTTTTATAAGACTAGGGTGAGTACAGCTAGCTATACTTCCTCTGTGTGTGTGAAGGTAGCAATTTAAGCGTCAGATGAGTACAGGATTGACAGACAGCATGCTTTTTTTCTGTGGTCTTTAACGGGTATCTGTAAACCACAGGTTGTTGGTAGACTGCAACCTAGCATCCATGAATTCAGAGTATGTTTACACCACAGGTAGTGGAATGACTGAAGTTTGTTTTTCCAGATGTAAAATTGAAGTACCTGGCCTGGGCACCAAACAGCAGTATAGCTGTGGCAACAAGGACCACAGCATGGCTGTCTGTGCAGATGCTGAGCAGGTTTATAGATGGTGCTAAGCTCTGTCCTATGGTGTATACACAGCTGGAAATGTAAGAATTTGACAAAAGCTCATGCATGTGTATCTACATTAGGAGCAGTCATTCCTTGGACTGCAGAGAAGAGGGACCTCTGGAGACTGTGCTCCAGCTCTTAGGCTTCCTCCTCTGGGAAGACCCAGAAGCTGCACCCTCTTGAAACTCCCACCTGACTACAGTGAACTCTAGCAAGACTACAACAAAGTACTGTGCTTTATTAGTACCACTTAGTCCCACCACTTTTATATTTAGACATCACCATGGGCAATGTTCTAAAGATACCCCAGTGAACAAGTGCTAAATGTACTGGCACTAAATCAAAAAGTGACACTGTGACGCATAAGCATAGTTTGGATCCTTTTGTTGTCTTTCCTTCTACATGTAAATTTTTCTCTTTGAGATCCCAATCTTAATGCTAAAAAGGTATTATTTTTATTTCAAGAGTATTTGAATCAAGTTTGAAGCTATGTGAGACTAGCTATTACTGCTGTTTCATCAAGAAATGTACTGAGATACAAATAGAAGCACATGGAACGGTGGACACTTATGATTTTCTTTACCTCTTATTATGACATCTGATATCTGGTACACTATAATTATGGAGGACAAGACAATTATTTTGATAGCAAGAATTATATTGTTTCTGCTTCTATTATACACCTTTCCAGAGATCCATGGCCTGACATTCTCTTACAGGCTGAAATCAAGATTCAGCTATAAGACTTTCTTAGTTGAAATCCAAATACCTGGGTTTTTGACATTCATTTTTACCATTGTGCTGAAGAGAGAAATAGACAAAAGTAATAACTGTGTTTGTACAGAAGGACTTTAAAAAGGATATAGGTCATTAGAAAATACTCCCTTATGATTCAGTACACAATTATGATGTTGCCTAGAAAATGGATGGTGATGGAAGCAGAAAAGGAATTTTCCAGCAGCTGCGGGACAAAATAGTTATATACTGAAATAAAGATTTCTGGCTTCTAATTAACTACACTTATTATCAGTCATAACTGGCCCAGCTGCAGCACCCGTTTACCTAGGATGGGTATGCAGTCAGGTAGAAGTACATGCTATCCTCTCAAAATCCTCACTTTACACCACTTTCCTCCCTCTAAAATTTGTGCCTACTGATAAAGAAAAAAAATAATCTTTTAGCACAAGAATCTTTCCTCTTAGCTGCATCAGATACTGATTCTGACTTTTACTCCTTATTTTCGTGTAAAAAGTAGGCCGGTACATCTCTCAGTACTTAATCAACAGTGCTGCAGTAGCTATCAACAGATCAAAAACATATATAAGAATAATTCTTCTGAAAGGTTTTTATCATTACCTCTGTTTTAATTTTTGTGGTTTTACAGAGTCGTTAGCATATTTATCTGAGACACCACAAGTCAAATACATAAAGAGGTTGAACAACAGTGCAAAACCCAGAGGTTTTCTTGTAAGAAAAGTTGAATTATTTCTGCCTTCTGGTGCTGTAAATGGGATGCCTGGGACTGAAAGGATGAATGACTAGACACAGGCATTGCAATGAACAGAATCTGTTATGCAAACCAGGGAGACTGCTCCAGAAAGGTAAGAATTCATAGCATATTGCCACAAACCCTTAGAGCATTATGCTTTGGTAGTACAGGGAGAGTAGAGCTGTGAAAATAAGTTATTTTTTTATCTATGAATCATCAGAATATTATAATGTTAGTCTAAAGGACTGCATAAATATTGCACATTTCTTAAATATACAGTGTATATTATATGAGTTGCTCAGTGAATTTAAAACAGACCAAGCTGCTTCAGGCTTTAATACAAACTCTGTTTAAAACTTAAGATTCAGATTCAGTCAATCTAACTTTATGTATTAAGTGTAGTACTTCATAAAAGACCCTTGTCACCCTAGGCTATCCCTCTAATCAGTGCACTTCCACATGATGGGTGTGATGGCCTGGAGGAAGTGCTTTCTTCTCTCCACTGACTCTGGAGGGACCCTGTGGAAGCCAAGCATCTCAATTAAATGCCTACAGTTAGATGAGAGCAACTTAGACTTGAATGCACCAAAAATTTGCATGTGTCTTGGATGCTCAGTATATAACTAACTTCCACATCCTCTTCAGACATCTTTTTAAGATGGAGACAAGGTAGACTTCCCGTACCTTTATATACAGCAAAACTAGATGCCTCCTCAGACTTCACAACAGTGATCTATTTTTGCCCAGGAGCCAGACAGTATCAGGTAATGAAATTCTAAATGGTGGAGGCAGATGCCTTTTCCACTTTCTGATATGACTTAGTACTGATTAAAACTGTGTTACACATACATTTTGATGAAGACCTTCACACTGAAATATTTCCCCATTTTGTGTTTCTCAAGCTTTGCAGTTCCATTATTTTTCCTTGAGGGGAGGATTTGTAATCTACTTCTGCTACCAGTCTCTTCCACCCTAGTGGGTAGTTTCTGCCTTTGTTTTCAAGACAGCAAAGAACAGCTCAATCCATGTCTTATTTTAGGATGGCTTATTCCATTTTGGATAATTCCTTGATGGACTGTTAGCTAGTGCGTGTGGTACTGTCCAGAAGTATGTAAAGGAATTTTTTTTTAATTATCTAATTTCAGCACTTTGTGCTCCAATTCAACCCTAAAATTAGAAGTTTGAGGGGCAAGATCTTAATTGACTAGTTCAGGCACTAAAATATGTGTATTCATTTGGCCCTAGTTAATTTCCAAAATTTGTCAAAGCTTCAGGTTTCTTTCTCTTTTAGCTGAAATAATTTAGTCTTTAGTATTCTAGTGCCAAAATCTTTTTAAGCAATGTGTGTAGGTGCTTTTGCACATGCTTATGCACAACTGTGTTCTCCTACAGCCAGGAATCTCCAGCATTGTTTTCCACATGATCTCTCCCACCTCTGGGTCATTCTTTAGGCTATTTGTACCAAACCTCACTCTGCTGCTATTGGAAGCACTCCTGAACATGCATGCATGTGCACTGAAAACACTGCCAAAACCATACTCAGAGTTCAATAAGAACAAGAGGCAAACCAGGATGAGGTGCATAATTCCATAGAAATGTCAACAGACATGGTTTGTGGTCAAAAAGCAATAATACCATGCAACTTCTACCTGTGCTTTGTGTTCTTGGAAATTTGGATACCTTCAAAGGAATGCTGATGGTATCCTTACTGCAGTAACTTTCCCAAAGCTTAGGGCAAGTTTGTCTTAATGTGAAGAATGATCAGTTTTTCAGCTAATTATTAATTCACTAGAATTATTCCTTCATCCTTCACTAAAATTGTTACACTTGTTGCTGAGCAGTGGAAAGGAAACAAAAAATATTAAATCAACCTTAATTTTTATCAGATTCAAGACACTGTCTTTCATTAGAAATTAGGGAAAAGTAGGGGATATATGAATACCTGGATAATTTCAATAGTCTGTTTCAATTAAATTGATTAAAACAGTCATTTTTAACAACCCCTAAGGCAGAGTGTAACGTGCTTGAAGTTCTAAATAAACCTTGATCTGATAAACATGGTACATTTTTTTCTGTTAAATTAAGTGTTTATAAATAAGAAATTATTCTTGTAATCTAATTGCAGTTTACAAAAAAGCACATAACTTTCTACTGAATTTATTTTTATTTTTCTTCATAGAAACCCAGCTTCTAGGATTTCTAACAAAATTTGAAAAGTTTAGTCATTATAATATGTAGCAGAAGTGGCAATGAAAGGCAACAGAGAAGAAGGAGAAATTAAATACACTTAAATAGCTACTTCGAGCAAAGAACATTCTATTTGCTGTAGAAGTACTCACAGGCCAGCAGCTTCTCAAAGCAAATCAGATATTTGAACATAAATGTAAGAAACTCATAGCCATATGTGAATGAGATACGCTCTGTTCAGACTTGCAACAAAGTTCTAATCCAGACTTCTACCATTTGTATTAAAACACATGAGCAGATTTTTCAGCTGTAACACAGGGCTACATAAAATACTGTTACAGTAAGTTCATATTTATATAATCATTAGAGATCAAGTCCCAGACCAGCTTCCAGCCATCATCAGAGGCATAAAGTGGCAAAAGGGACTTCTTTTGTCTTGAGTAAAATCTTCCCAGAACAGAAAATAAAATGCAATGATACCAAATCTCATAGGAGATGGAGAACTTCTCTTGTTTACTATAGCTTATAAGTGCCCAGACAGTATGATAATACAAAATATGAACCTAAATAGAGTGTGAATATATCTGTAGTATCATTAAAATGGAAATAATTTAGTAAATAATATAGCATATACTCCGTTAATATTTAATCATATAGTATAATTCTGAGTAAACAAATGTGAATAAAGCATACCATTTTGGCTTTCTGATTAATCAATGTGCTTAGTTTTGTATACTTGGTGAAAATAATATGAATATAATATTCACAGACAAAATGAAACCAAATGTCTTTGGATCTACTGTTTTGCTTCTGTATACTATAGCAGAAAGCTCTTACAGGAAGACAACTGATTCTAGAGAACAGCTCGACACCCATTAAAGGATGCTTAGATAAGGGAAATTAAACATCATGTTTTGGAGGAATATAGTTATCAGTGCAGAAACACCAAATAAGGAGAAATCCTTATTTACTTTTATCTGTAAAGATTTTGAATATTTGCAGGACCTGACTCTCGGGAGCTAAGTACTCTCCTAGAGCTAAAATAACATACTTTGGACCTGAACCAGGCCTGACTGAAAATAGCTGCTATTGAATTTGTATAGAACTTGTAAATAAGGTACATGTTGAAATGAAGGTGAATACAGTGATTACTCATTCTTTATTTGTTAACTGTGTTTCCACCTCTCACAGATATAGCTTTTTGCTCTTTGCAGTGGTTAATAGTCTGTGAAACAAACTTCAAAATCAGAATTCCTGCTTCATTTCCTCTAGCAAAAATATAAGGAAGACTTTTAAAAGCAATGGAAATGGAGTCTGAGCACCCAATGATGGACAACAGTTCATGTCTGAAGGAATGTGGACTTTCAGAGAGCATTTTGCAAAAGAGAATAGTTATAAGAACTCAATTTCATTTTTTTCTAGTTATTTATTTTTTCCCCTTAAAAAGAAGAGGAAATAATTTCACTGGAAAAATAAAGAGGAGGGAAAAAATAGAAATAAGGCTTGCACTTTATACTGATCTTATTGAATCACTTTGGGCAAATATTTTGCCTCACAATAATTCTTTATACTGTTTTGTTCTGTTTTGTTGATTTTAATGAAAGTACACATCTAATCGTTACACTAAGTAATTTTGAGAACCTTTGTGAAATAGAAATATTTTGTCTCAAGATTACAGGGATCTTTATTTTTCAGCTGTTTCTAGGAACACAGCTTTACTTATAACATAAAATAATTTTGTTACTTTTGCTTGACAGTTTCTGTGCTTCCCTGTATGAAACAAATATGTCCACAATGCTGGTAAATATTAATACACTTAAATATTAAGTATTTACATTTAAATAATAAGTATTTAAATAACATTATTTAATATTTAATCTACATATTAGATTTAAAATTAAGTTCAGTGAACAACAGAGAGGTGATTTATCCCGAGTTATGTCAATAAATAAGACAAAATAAAGCCCTTATCTTTTGGTCCTCTAACTTCTCCATTTTGCCATTCTACTACAGCAAATTGTGGAGGTAGAAGATGAACATGGGAAAGGAGACAGAGCAATAAAATCCAGGTAAACCAGTATTGGACTGTTTGTTTTCCAGATGCACCTTAATTGTTCTTTTTCTTGAAATGGCTTGAAAATATCTGCATTTGGAAGGACTAAAACAAGAAATACCAATAATTACAACTGTATTTGACAGGGAAGGCCTATTTTTGATGTGAAAAATAGCAGCGTAGAGAGAAAGAAGAGGAGGAAAAAAGAAGGAAACAGAGGAAAAACAATTTAAATATAGTCCCTCATATTTTATTTTTCCAGAATATCAGAATATTTTTTGAAAATACACAGTTCAAAAAATGCAATTGTAGTTCTGCAGCAGAGACCACTAAAGATTCAGCACTTCCTGTGTGAACATCACTCAAATCATATAATTAGGTAGTTGCCATGAAAGTGTGCTGACCCTTATTTGCATTACCAAGGGACCAACAGCCCTTGAGACTTATTTAGCTTCATTTTGAAATGTATGTGTTTGCATATAAATAAATTAGTTGGATTACTGTAAGATTTCTTAATTAGAAAAAAAAGACCTTGGAATCTTTTCTTTTTAAGCTACTTTCTTAGTTATTGCCTGGTTACCTCTTCAAAGATCCTTTTAGACTTAAGAAAAAAAAAATATTGGGAGAATAAGAACTCTGAAAGTGTTTATTCAAAGCAATAAGTGAACTGAATCAATTCAGGACACAGACAATGAGAATAGCATGAAACACACTTGGGAGCACTGCTGCTAATTGTCTATTTATCTAGTATCACAATGAGCCAGGACTGCTTGAAGAGAACTGAGAAAAATAACTGAGCCATTAGCGATATAATAGAAGAAATGAAAGCAACATGACACATGAAACTGGAAGTGAAATTTCTGAATGTTGGCTTGCCTAAAATGTCAGATAGGAGACAAAAAAATTCTCCAGAAATCTGAGATTTTTGTGGTATGGTATGATTCTCTTCCCCTGAAAAGTTACCTCACAGAGCTTTTTCTCCAGGTGAATCTGTTCACTGTTCTGCTCTGTTGACCCAAATGTCACTTTCATTGAGCCTCCTTTAGACCATTATAAAAAGGCCTTTAGGAATATGGGCATTTACAATTGTATTCAAAACAAGTAGCTGAAGCACTTAATGAGATTAGAATTTTGTTACAGTAGTATCAACATACTGTATCAAATACTAGAAAAATCTGATATTAATGACACAATTATAGGCTACGTTATATAAAACATAAAGGAAATGCTTGACTTTATTGAAATGTTTATTTTAGAAAAATAACTCTCTTTGAAAGCATTATTGAAATATTCAGTATACCGAAATAATGATTTTTATGAAATCAACCTTTTCCTGACAAAAATTTAAAAAATGCCTTTTATCATTTTAAATCCTTTCACCAACTGTTTTTTCAGATGGTCTTCATGTGTCTCAATATATCATAGGGCCTGATTTGCAGGTGTTGCAACCTACTAAAACGAGTGTTTTCCATCTCAGCAAAGCAGTAAAAACAGTAGTGAAGAGCAAAGGGAACTCTATCATGCCAAAAAGTGTAAGTCAGAAAGACATGGACTAGGCATGTTCTTTTACAATAGTGGCTTGATCACACCACTAATATCTAAAAGATACCGAAGGCATTCATCATCGATTGTGATGAAGTTAGTAAAGCTAGAGGCGATGGATCTCAGCCACTTTCCTGTGGCTACTTTAAGAATTATCCATTGACAGGGTTTTAATTAGAATGCTATACTAGACTTCTAGGAATGTCTGAGTTGTAGGAATGTATTGCATGTTTCATCTGTAAACTTCTCTGTCAGTAGAGAATAAAATACTTGAGTTGACTTCTCCCTCCCCCCCGACTGTGATAGTGTTATAATCTTTAAAATTAATGAAAACTTAGAAAGAAAGCATGTGAAGACATTTGCCTTTTGTGAACCATAATTGCCGTGCTAATCTGGATAAAACATTAGAAACACTACAGCTTTTAACCCTAGTAAATAAATCTCTTGTGTTTCATTTGTTCTTCCTGGTCAGTACATGGTGTCCACTGCGAGCGACGGAGGAAACTATGCGAGCCGACTCAATGTGATAAGGCATAGTTCACTTTATTGCTCTCATTAAGTCATATTTATACAGGTTATGATAATTATTCTTACTAGTCCTTAGCTAATTAGCTTAAGCTCTAAACGTTACATTTACATGGTCCTCCTACTTGCGGTTTAACGGTAAAGCATTCTCTACATTTTTCACACACTTACTTTCTCAAGGTTGTTTACCAGATTGAGATAAAGTCGCAGTGTCAGTATTCAGTACTTTTCCACTGCGGCCTGCTGAATGTTAGACCAGACTCTGCTTGTACAACTATTCTGTGAATCCATGTCCTTGCTCTCTGAGCCATTTCCCAACAGTCCACGGCTAGAATCAGGCCAGAAAGAAACAAAGAAAGGCCTTTAGACAGTGGCTGTAATGTAAACATTCAATTTCCAAAGTTAGGAGTAATCTAAGTCAAATCAGATGAAAAAGGTTTTTAGTGAAAAGATAGCATTATGAACCTTGGTTTTGTACCTCAAAAATAGCAAACTGCAGAGAAAACCATAGTGCTAATTGTACCGATACAGTTTTCCAGCAACAGATTGTCAGATTAATCTCTAAACTGTATGTAGAAATTTTGTTTCAAATGACGACATAACTACATAACTGAGATTGCCACTTAAATCTTATATTCGTGTTAGATTTCAGTCGCCCTTACATATTAGATAACTTAAACATAGCCTGGAAGGCACAAGGAGCGTTGCTTTAAGTTACTGACAGACTTAGTGAGTGGGAATACCTTTGTTGCATGTATTCAGTGATGATAATAAACAGAGTACCAACATTCAAACTAGAAACACTTATGAACTTTTTTTTTCAGTAGCAGAAAGCTTATGAGGAATGAAAGTTTACTTGTTGAAGATCAGACTTTTTAAACAGTCAGCAATCACCTTGATGATGTGATGTTAAGCAATGGAATCCCACCTCATTGTAGGTTTTTCTGTTGAATGCATTTATCAATCCAAACTTGATTTAACCTTGCATGAAGCAACCTTTTAAACTCTAAGGTTTTTTTTCATAATCAATATTTTGCATGGGAAATATTGCATCTATTAATAGAACAAGTAATGAAGCAATGTTTATGAAATCCATTCACAGACTGATTAATATATTTAAAATGTTTACAAAAAGCTGACAAAAGGAAGGTAAGATAATAAATGTCTGATGAAAATGCTCAGCTGCAACAATCAGTGTGATTATTTCAACTTCATTAGATTATTATTTTTCTTCATATGCTTAGTACCTGAATAACCAAATAATTTAAGTGCAAATTCTGTTTCAGATTAATAAGGGAAATATTTAAAATAGCTTAAATTATATTCTTTGCTTGTGTCTTATGAAAGGAAGGAAGGAAGAAAGAAAGGTCATCTGAATTTTTTTTTTTTTTTTCATTTAGGGAAAGTTATAATGTGGTGAAAAAATTGAACTTTGAGAGAAAAGAGGGAACTGAAAATGTTGGGACAAAGGAAAAAATCATACACCATATGAACTTTATAGAAAATTATTATCTGTACTCAATGTCTTTGTCATTAACAGTGCAGCTGTAGAGGTCGACACATCTCTTGGTTAGATTTTGCCTAATAAATTCTGCTGTGGTAAAAAAAGCTTTAGAAAATAACATGTGTTTGACCTATACTGAATGTTCTTTTTTATTAGCTAAACAATCTTAAGACCCTCAAGGTTTGCTTTGCAGCTGTAAGTACCTGTATATTTTTATTTATCTTAATGGTTTTATTAAAGTCAAGGTATAATTTAGCTTCAGAAAAGCCACTGAAATGGGTGATGTTACACCTTAAACTTGTTATGATTGCAGTCTAAT
Organism: Caprimulgus europaeus; assembly: GCA_907165065.1. The sequence continues at coordinate 71,556,815 of OU015525.1, forward strand.
ATGAACTCACAGAAAACAACAGGGATTATAGCTTTCATTTTCTAATCAAAGACATTGAGCACATCTGGTGCTGATTATTATATCAGCATATATGATTATATTTTCTTAAAGTTAAGAGAAAAACAGTACCAGAATTATAATGTGACAGTCATAAAAATGTACTTTTCCATTTTCTTAATGAAAGTCACCTTGTACTGGGTAAGAATAAGAGTAAACCGCCAATTGATACTTTGAGTTGTTTCTACTAAAAAGAGACTCATTATGTAAAATCATCATCTGGGAACTACATAATACCACAGCTGCACTTAAAATGTTACTCCTAAAAGGAAAGATTTTACTGTTTTGAGAAATATTTCTTCAATTCTCTCAACTTGCCAAGGCCCAAATGTGGAGCAGAATGTGTAATAAAAAACGAAAATGAGAGATATAAAACAATTACAAGCACAAGAAACATAAAAAACTGAGAATCATTAGTTTAGTACAAATAATTTCATTCTTATCACCTCAGTTTCATGAATCTTTATTTCTTCTGTTAAGAATTTTCTACAGTGACTGTTAAGGGACAACAAATTGACCAAGACCAGAATAATTTTGAGAATGCAGTGAGCGATGTGGTATATATGAATTACTTTTTCTTTAAGTTGCAAAAAAAAAAAAGAGACAACTGGTTAGACCAGAAAAATAAAGAACTGATCAAGGTATGTCCACTTTGAAAAAAAAAAAAAAAAATCTCACTTGTTTCACTCAGATTTGTTCCAAAAACATGACACCGCTAAATAAGATAAATGCTGAATGGCTAAGAAAAAGCTCCACTGTTTGAAGACAAAGCCAAGTCTAAGTGATGCACTACGATGTATCAGCCGTAGAAAATTCTTTGATTTGACAATATCGTTTTAAAGATAAAATTATTCAGAAAGTCTGCATGTGCTCACATTCTTGTCTCTGGAGGGTGAGAACAGTGCTACAATAACAGGTATCTGGCTAGAAAGTACAACATTAATGAAACTTAATATAAACACATCTAGAAAGTTATCAGCCATTCTGTAGAGGCTATGAAATGTATGCCACTCTAATTAGATTTGTCAAATACTCAAGTTCTACTCAAATAGTTCGAAAGTACTGTCAAGTGTCCAGGCTAGAGAGTAACTCAGAGCTGTGAAAGGCAGGTGAGAGCCAGCATCAAGCAGCTGCAGCATGACTTATATGCAAGCAGGTTGCTCAAATCTACTAACTGGACTGGACCACCAGGCTGGTTTTGATTTTAACTTCCATCCCAATCCAATGTACAGGCACATATGCTGTACTACAGGGACCTACTCATTGGTCAGGATACAGATTTTCTGCATCAGTAGCTCATCCATTGTAGGTCAGGACTAATGCTGTTTGCATTTCAATCCAGGCAGAACCAGTAAATATAGCTTTGCCAGATTTGAAGAGAGTTTGCTGCCCTCAAGATGTCTCCACAACACCAATAATCATGCCAGTTCAGAAATATATCACTGAAGACCAAAAAAACAGTCTGATTGTCTTAAAGTTTTGTTTGACTTTTAAATGGTGTTGAAAGAACAAGGAAATGAATTCTTTCAGTAGGAAATGAAGCATGCACTTATCAATAGTTGAGCACTCCATTATAGGAAAGGGAAATTATTTTACTCAAGGAAATAAGGTGCTGTTCTCATGAGAATTTGTGGTTTTGCTCACCATTTTACTTGTCTAAAAGGAGAGCACTAGACAATGTACTCTGCGGTACTTTGCCTATTGTGTGAAGTAAATGCATCCTCATTGGATGTAATGCTGTAAATATATGAAAGAGTGGAAATAGAGGAGAAAATATCTTCAACTTTACAAGCATGAGAGATCCCATTTTGGATGTTCAAGATAATGGTTTATGAAGCCTAAAAAGCTAAGTGAGTAAGGAAATATTGTGGTGTGGCTGCATTAACAGCTCAAATACGTTGCAGGAAATATCCTTAATTACCAGTGTAGAAGGCACACAATTTTTTTTACTGGAATACAGATGTTGTATAAAACTTGGAAAGTATGTTTGTGTTATCACAAAGGAAAAAAACTTCTAAGTTGACTGATGCCCAAAATATAGAGAAAATAGCATAAAATTTTGTGAGTGGGCACAATATATGCTTATACATGTTTAGGCAAACAGTAAGTAGCATAACAGCTGTAAGAAAACCTCAGTACTTCAACTCCTAAAGTTCCGTCACATGTAGCCTCTGCGCTTGCTGTGGTATAACTTTAACTTCCAATAATACTTTTTCTGCCTATAACATGTGAAGGTTCAATGCTGGGCTTCCTGATAGAATACCTGTATTGTGTCTGACTTCCAATTTTCCTGCGAGTCATAATGTGTGTGGTGCCTCTATATGATGTCGGTTATACAGTTATGGGATTTACTTCTTCCAGTAAAAACAACTTCTTAATCCTCTCAAAAAATGTGAAGTTTCTGGACTCTTCTGAATGCATTGTCTAAATGTGTGACAGTGCCAATCAACTAAGAAACCCAGAGGAATAAATTCCTTTTTCCACAGATTTTCTTATAAATAAGAGTGTGTGTGCATGTCTATTTTCTGATGAATGCAGATTTCAGAAAATCACTGATAATCATGCCCATAACACTGTCCCTGTGTGCCTGACAGCTTTAATGATATGATTTGAAGACATCTTCTAGTGTCTTCTCTGGCATTCATTCAGTTTCTTATCAGAACCTGAAGAGTAAACTCTGCCTACTGGAAGGGAACTTAGGTTGCTATGGAAAATCTATCTGCATGTGTCTCAGTGCATATCTCAGTAACTCAGATGAGATCCATATGTATCTCATCTACTTGGCCGTGTACCTCAGTGCATGTATCTCTGTTCTTCTGCAGACATTGTCTATTTAGAAAATGGTTAACAAGAAGGCTTACACTAAGGATAAACAAATTCAGTTAGAGAACACCCTTAATTTTAATAGTATACTTTCTTACTTATTAGTAATTATTATTCATTCACTAGTTGGAGACCATTTTCACTTATTAAACAGTGAAGAATTCTAGAGAACAGCAACACTGCTGGTGAAGGAGTTTGTTAATGCTTTGATCTTCGTGTTGATGTTTATTCAATGAAGTCTTATAAGCCTTTCATGCACCAAAGACTGGTTCATGCTCTTCATTTTTCTTATGACATCTTATCATTTCACTGATTTAGAGAAAATCAGTTCATCAGGCCCTCCACCTGTATGCAGTTATTAGCATCCAATATTTATTCAGCTTTCTGGGTGAGAATGTACCCTTCTGCATCCTTTTTTGAGCATCTGTATCCTATATCATCATTATAGATTCCTTACTTGGTCTTATATGATATAAAATTATATTTCATATTGGTCTATCAGTAAGAAATACTGACATATAATTAATAACCCTTTTCTGATTTGCATCATGCCATGACAGAAAAAAGGATAATGTCCTTATTTCCTTTTCTTTACAACTTCCTCAGCCACATAAAAACACCTTGCCAAAGGAGCTGGAATATTAAAGATTATAGAAAGTCTTCTAGTTCTTGATGCCTTAAAGTGAGTGGATTAAGTGAGTTTTCCCTTGCCATCTCATTATCATCACAACCCCTTTCAGCCTCTGTCTGTCAGCTACTTATGATGTGCATAGGTTGTCCTACACTGAAGCCAGTCCTTATCTTTTAACATAGCATTAGGTTTAATTTTATCAGATATGTGGGATTTCACATCTCTCTTTGATCTCTAAACCAACTTTTTTCGAAGAGGTGATAAAACTAATGAATTGCAAATCACTTTTGATAATTCTGAGATTTTAGTACAGGTATTAGGCAGGATAACACAATACTCCACAGGAAGCTGAAGTTTTTTGAAAACCACTGTAAATCTTCTTATTAAGAATCATGTTCCCAGAGAAGACCTAATTGTCTGGGAAGCTAGTGCTTACATTCATTTGCTCTTGGAAATGGTATGAAAAGCATTATTTCTAACATTACAGTGTTCCTATCATGAATATACACTTCTGAGCCCCAAGGGCACTGCAGGACCTACTGTCCCTGTCCCCTATCACCCGGAGATCTAAAAATCCTGCCCATGGCCCAGGACCACATTTCAGCCCTTTGGGGACATCAGCCTCTGCCCCAGCAGTTGCCGCAGCAGGGCCAATCTCTATTTCCATACAGCCCAGCCCTGCCCTGCCTGGCTGTGGACCTCATTGAGCCAGGACCACTCAGGGCTTACATCCCAGCCCAGCCTTGGCCTGCTGCTATCCCCAGGGAGGTACCCCATACCTGTGGCTGGGGCTGCCCTGCTGCTCCCTGGCTGCCCTGCTCCTGTCTAAGGTGGTAGGATGGGACCCAGCCCCTGTGATGTCCTGACAATATATTTTAATTGGCTTTAAAAATTGTCAGTCAGTCAACTGACTGATTTAGATTAACAGCTGAAAAGGCTATGAGAGAAGTTCAGAAAAGCAGAGGTAATACGTCCAAGGGGAAAGGAGAAGACATTTCTAATTCTTCCATTGTCACTAGATCTACAAAAATATATTGGAAGAATTCGTATTAAAACCTGAGGTTTCTGCAGGGAGGGGACACTATGCAGCATGGAGGGAGCTCTGCAGAGATCTTTTGGAAGGAAATGAGTTGTTCTGTTTTATAGTAGGTGGCTTTAGCTCAGCAATCTTTTAGAGATGTTAACACAACACTTTACTGATCTGTTATATACTGTCTCCAGAAACTGCTTTTTGAATTGTCTGTTCTTTACAGAATTTCTTCAGTTCATTTGTGCTTTTTCCTTAGTTACTCAGTTATATCTGTAAAGCTTGGACTGATTGTACTCATATTTGTCTTGATGAAACCTAGGATAGTCCCAGAGTATTTTTTTTTCCTCCTTTTTTTTTTTTTTTCATTTGGTGAAATGGTAATACTTTTATGGCTTCATCAAAATTTTAATCATCTAAGTAGAACACAGAACACTACCATGACACATTTGGTCCAAGACATGAACTGATTTTTTGTATTTAGTTTGAATTTTACACCATATTTTATAATAACTGAATGATACAATCTTCTTTATTTTTTTCAGTTTTTAATTATGTATGTTCTACATCAGTCCAAACAATGTTAAGATTAATCTTTACAAGGAAATGTGTATTTTGTTCTCACTTTTTTAGTTTTCAGTTTTCATTACTTTTTCTTAGAATGAAAAAAGTATTTCTCAAATACTTCGGCCTGGCTTTTGATCCATAGGAAATAGATGAAATATTCTTAGAGCCCATCAAAAGCCATATAGAGACACACCTGGCTTTTTAGGGGTTTTGATTGTAGTCTTCTGTTCATCTCCCCTTCAATGCATTTAGACTCACAACCATAGGTCCCAAATAGCATTTCTTTCTTGTAGATCAAACACTGTGATGTTCAGACCAAACTAACAAAAGGCTAACATCTCATTAAGGTGAGGCCCACCTATCTATGCAGACTTGGACTGTTAATCTTCCTGTCCTCTCTTGTGTTCCCAAGGCATGAGACACCCCTCAGGCAAAGCTCAGAGGGAGCCCGTGATGAACATTCTTCAGCCAGCCTGACTGCTACATTTTAATTTGCTTCTTTTAAGAACTCCACATCTCTCAGCAGTAGCAGTTGGCATTGGAGAGAAGTGGAAAGTGGAAGCGGGATGCTTGATGAGTAGGTTGGCTGACTCCATCTTCACAATTACCACTTTACAAATGCACTTAGCAACTTCAGTGATGCTGTAGAGAACCACAGGAAAAGGATGTCCACCTTGGGAGAATAGATCAATGTCTGCAAATATCTAATGAGCTCCTACGTGGTTGCTCCCATGGTAGGATATTGTGCTGTTCCTCAGCAATCCTTTAGCCACTGAGGTTTTGCTTCTGTCCAATGCAGAGGTCTAAAGAACATCTCTTCAAAAGCTCTGATTTACCTTGCAAGAGCAGAAACAAAAGAGATAGAGAGCTCTACAGCTGACACAACTTCAGGACCCTGAAGGCAGGAAACTCAGACTCACAGTGGAGCACTGGCTCCTCAGAGAATACAGCCTCCTCTACAGTGCTAATGGCAAATCCTGTCCAACATCAACATCTGTTTCCTCTGACTGCAGAAGATTCGTGGTCACAGTAGTGAGCAATATCTGTTTTATTTTCTGGTTCCTCCCTTGTGTGCTATGTTTCTTAAAGACAAACTGGTCAGAGGGACTGCTATAGACAGAAGCACAGATTGCTTCTCTCATGGGAGCAACCAAGCATGCAAAGGGAAAAGAACATTCCAGGGATGGTCTAGAGGAAATGCACTCCTTTTACCAAGGGACCAGTGGCATTTTGTGGAGTTTAGTGCCACTCAGAAAGCTATTAAGTAGATTAAAATTGCTCCTGGAAGCAAAGACAGTGAATTAGTTATAAAACATGTTTATTTCTATTCCCTATGATATAATAATTTTGGATTTTTTTCTGTTTAAAAAGTTAAATGTTCTATTTATATTTCAGTCAGTACAGCATTTTTTAAGTTTAAAGACCTCTTGCTCTTTTGGAGTGCTTTTTAATTTGTGTAGGTTTTCGGTTTTGGTTTTTTTTAAATGAAAATTTCTAGAAATATCTACCTCAAAGCTTTGACAGACCAAAAATCCCGTGAAAGTGACCAAGATTAAAAAAATTGCTGTGATCCCAGTGTAAGACTACTGGGAATGAACCTGTCTCGTTTTTGCCTTTTTCTTTGAAATGGTAGTGGCACAGAAGGGGACAGCTTCCACTGGATCAGAACCAAAATATAGGTGCTATAAATTTGTCACACGCTTCCCAGAGAAATTTCTAGAGCAAAAAAGAATCCTTTTTAAAACCCCCATTTTATAACTAACTTGTAGTCCTACCAAAAAGGTAAGGGCAATATCCATCAAGATAAAACCAAAAAGTTCTCTTAGGTTTGGTTCTTAATGTACAACCAAAGTGTAGTCATTAAAAAAACCCAAACAAACCCACAAAAAACCCCCTAACAAATCAAAATAAACAAACAAGAAAGTAAAGAGAAAAGAGCAAAGAGTTAGACTTAAGACATTGAGTAGATTTGGGCTCCTTTTAATTTCCTTTAGGTTTCCTTAGCTGAGCCAAATTGGTTAAATAATTTCACTAAATAATATTGTCTTAATGCTGAACTTTTACACAATGGTCCTCTTTACTAATAAATTTAAAATACAAATTTTTCTGGAGTTGAATTATATAATCTCACTCCTCCAGCCATGTCCCTCTATCCTCTGTTGTATGTTCAGCAAAGATTTCTAACCTTTAAAGCCAGGAAATCATGCAGTGAGTGGAAGTTCCTTCATTCTCTCCAATCCAAGCAATTTGGTTGTAATTCTGGTTGTTACAAGATCTTCCTCAGTGCATTACAGATCTGCCTCTAGGGTCAGACATATTGCCACAGGCTTCCTACACTCTCATTTAGGACAGGTGTCTCTTGATGGTCATGGTATTTTTCTAGTCTCACTAAGCCAGGAGACTGAGACTATGACCAATGCATCACACATATCTCATTAGAACCCCAAAGACCCAATGTGCATTATTGTCTACAAAACTGCTGGTAACTACCAAACTGTCAAAATGCCAAATCTCTCTTCAGCTCCTGTTGAACTCAGTCTGTGTTTTAGATTTGTCAGAAATTACTTATCTGCAAGCACAGTCTGTACATAGAGATTTTACCCACTCAGCTGGAGGTAATTATGTTTAGTGGAAAGAATAATGTTTGGAACAACACTCTTTACAAGTGCCTTATTTTCATACATTCCAGCTCTCTGATCTTATTGTTTAGTCCTTGAAATCAAACAATGAGAAGCTTGAGAGGCCAAGTCAAAACAAATAGGTGATGACAGAATATTAGTGTCTGACAATGTACGTAGGTGAGATGGAAAATCAGAAATCTGAGAACTTGCAGATACAAGTAAAGTCAATGGAATAAAGGGTGTTTTCAGAGTCCACTCTCACTGTCTTTAAAAAGTTGTGTAGATCTGATTCATTAACAGCTTGGATATGACAGGAAAAACAATATGATCATACTTTCCTGTTTAATAACCAGTGAATGTGTTAGGCATAAATGACTTATGTTGATATTCAAAGAGCTGCATAGTTTAGCCTTTTACTAAAATTTCTGTGACCATCATTTTACACTCAAAGGTTTTACAATATCTTTTCTTCTATCCTTCCATCTATTTGGTTACTTATCCTCTATTTTGCCTAGTTTTGTCAAAATATATCTTGCAGTTATTCTTAATGACTAATGTAATGTTTTATATATCTATATAGACAGAGATCTGTCTCTTGCCTTTAAAAGGATGATTCGCTGAAAGAAGGGAATCTCTTATCTAGACAGTTACCAAAACATCTTTTTATTCAAAGCCCATTCATATTACGCTGAGCTGAATCTGAATTTCTGTTGGGGCTCACTGCCTTACCCAGAGAGGTGAGACTGTGACACCTCAGACATTAGACAGCGATTTAAACTATTGATGAACTAACCACTTGGTTCTCAATGTACAAATTCAGCACTCATTTAGAGATGATCAAAAACACATATGAATTTATTTTAGAAAGAGTTCTTGTGTATATATTTGCTTCCTTAAAAAATAGATGTAGTATTTAAAGACGTTCATCTGATGATACTTGAATATGACTGTGTGTTATGCAACAAAATACCAAATATGCAGTAATAAAACATAATTCTTTGGTTGAACTTCAAAAATTGCATTGCAAAAATACATTGCCATTGAAGTGACATTCAGGTCTATCACATGACTTCAAAGACAGGTCTAACTGGAGGATATGTTTTACTGTACAGCAAGGAAGAACAGATATGGTAAAATAAACAAGCCTTGTCACATTACATTTTCCACAATAAATCACAATAATGAAGGCTTGTCTTTCCTGTTTTCACATGCAGGAAAAGGTTCAATTGGAGAGGTAGTCATCAACACTGAATACTTAAATATCTATACATATGCATAAACATTTTCTTTTTGATCTGTGTAAGATCAAGGAGGATTTTCCATACCTGCTGTAGCTAATTTCACTGTTAATAAAACTCTCTCTGACTCACTGTTGCATTGGAAAGAGCAACTGTTCAGGATGATTTCAGCTAATAGGCTTAGAAAGTGTTCTATATCTATGATAAAACAGAGCTGGATGATGCTACTCATTTTGTACATATGTAGCAGTAGGTAAGCTCTACAAGACCTGGTAAAATATCTTGGCTCTAAGCTGACAGATTTGAGCTTTATAGTCACATGTTTTCCCCTATATTTAAAACATAGTCAGCAGTAGGACATTAATATGACTTTGCATTGTATTCCTTCCACTTTTTCCTTTTTAATTTCAAAACCATTTTTATTTTCTTAAAAAAAAATAATTTTCTTAAAAAAAGTTAATTTTCAGGGTTCAGTTCAGTGCTGCAGTTGACCTAATTCTACTTTAATCTATATAGTTTTAAATCACGAAAAAAAAGTTTCAATATTTTAAGTGGTTTTTTTTTTCTTTTTTCTTAGATAATATGCACATTCATGAAGATCAGTGCATCTTATATCAGTTAATAAGTTAAAGTTCTCTGATCAAACAGGATCCATGAGACAACCTTGTTTCTTATTTTTTACAAGATGAAATTTAAGCATGCTTCTAGTTTTTGACAGACATTTTAAATTCAACTAAGATAGGGAAATGTCACAGGATTTACTATGTAAGTGTGTTGATCCTGAGCAATTAGCAAAGGTGCGTCTTACCTGTGGTCAGGCATCATACCAAGAGAAGTACCTGGCCCTCACCTTTCAGCCATGAAAGTAGTCCAAGAAGGGAAGTCAAAGTTACCAGATATTCTGGACTAAAGATGTAATGGTTTAAAGGAAAATGTATTTACATCAACTGCTTTTAGGGACTTATTCTCTCAGAAATATTTTTTGATCTTTAAAAAAAAATAAAGTAATTGAAAACGTACTACTATTGAATTATTTTCTTGTAGTCATTTCCTCATTTTGGCCTAATCAAGGTGAGAATAAGAAGTGTATGTCTCATTTTTGCACATTGACAAAACAGAGTGCAGTGATAAATCCTAGAAGAGCTACATGTATTTAAAGTTGTCAAAAATACAATTTTTATCAGTAATTGTGAGTTTGTTTGGGTTTTTTTGCTTTTTTTAAAAAAGAAGTTGGGTGGATTATGCACTTTGTGGCATTGTGTAAGTGGGAGAAGACAAAGGTTAATTATTTACTTAATAGAAAACAGCATTCTTTGAGTACTTAGGTATCACAGAATCACAGAATGTCAGGGATTGGAAGGGACCTCGAAAGATCATCTGGAGCAGGAACACCTAGATGAGTTCACACAGGAAGGCATCCAGGCGGGTCTTGAATGTCTCAAGAGAAGGAGACTCCACAACCTCCCTGGGCAGCCTGTTCCAGTGCTCTGTTACTCTCACCGTAAAGAAGTTCTTTCTCAAATTTAAGCGGAACCTCCTGTGTTCCAGCTTACATCCATTGCCCCTTGTCCTAATGATCATTTAGTCATTACTCTCTCCTTCAATAAAGCTGTGGAAACTACAGAACCTGCAAATATTTTCTGATTTCTGTTGCTGCTTGTCTACACTAATGGTCAGCACCCTGGATGATGACTTAAAAATAGGCATCTTTACAGCTTGTGCAGATTCTAGTTTATTCAACGTTTGAGCAACTGCAGTCTGTGAAAGTCATAGAAATTTCAGAGCTATTCTTTATGTTGTCAGGCACAGCAACATCACTTGAAGTGGTCTGCTGCTACTGCTGATACAGCATCTCAACAACACCGCATTGCTTTCTTTAGTTTCCAAACACATTTATGGGAAAGCCCTGGAAATCTCATGATTGCTAACGTGGTGTTTCTGCACCAATGACAATGTTCACATATTTACAAAAGGGATCTATTTATGTTTCCCCAGTGATACCTATATAGTATGGCAGTATATTCTATCAGTTATTCCTTTTAGCTAACATACTTCAAACTATGCTGAACCAGTGATGAGATAACTGATGGCATAGAGAAAGGTACTTGCAGAAGACAACCAAGAAAAGGACCATTTCACAGCAAGGGTAAGAGCTTGTATTCAGCAGCAGACAGAAGTAAAGAGACAACAGTAGCAGGTGAACCGTTAATTATTATAATATCTCATGTCAATACTGTGGAAAATAGAAACTCATGGAAGAATAGAACAGAAATAATTATATTCATCTGTAAGATACAGAAACTGCAGTGACTGCACTAACAAAAAATAGAACTGGGAGGATTTGTTTTTTAATTATTTTTTGTTATTAATCCTGTATTGATAAAGGCTGCTAATGTAACAAGCAAAGTATTAGCTGTGAAGAACATACAGAAAGTGTTAAATTGTTGATTTTAACTAAAAATTCACTTAAATACTAAACTTTTAAAAATATTAGTCAAATATACAACTATTGCCATTGCTTCAATGAAAAACATATATTAGAATATTTAAATTACTTTTTAATTCAAGTCTGTTATAGTAAGGACAGTCAGGCATTCCACATTGGAAGGATAGTTAGCATCACATTTGTTAAAAGCCTAAGGTTACTGTATGTAGAGAAAATAATCTACACCGTTACTGGATTTATCACAGTTTATGTAAACAATATAGCCTCTTAGTGCTAGGCCAACAACAATTTTATGATGATTTACATAATAGTTGAAGACAGAATCTTTTCTAGTCTCATAGTGATTTCAATCCCATTTTTAATTAGAAGATTTCTGAAGATCATGCTTTTCCTTTCTCTTGTTTGAGGGAGAAAGAGAGAGAAAGTCACAAAAAAGTTAAAGGTGACCTTCTGGACAGGACTGATTTTTTTTTTTTTTCTTTTCCTTTTTAATCCATAGTGGAGTGAAAACAAAACTTGAAACTTCAACAGTGATGTAAACTGAAACTGTCTTGGGCCAGCTTTTGTAATGATCAAATAGTAGCAGTGTAGACATACTACAGCTTTAGAAACAAGTGATGAAAACACTCCAGGATTTAGAACTGCAAGATTTTTATTAAATTTTAAATCAATACCATGAAAGAATACTGCATTAGGTTGTTGGGGAAGGGAAATATAAATGTGGTAAAGTGAAATGTGAAATTTCTTCTTGAAATATAATTGTTCTTCTGGAATGCATTGATGACAACAAATTCATCAGAGATGCATTTGTCCTTAACTCTGGTTGTTCATTAAACACAGAAAGTATTACCATCTTGTAATACCATACACTGCTTGTGACAAAACTATTGATACAGTAGCTATCACCTTATGTACTCTTGTAAGAGGTCATAAGCTGTAGAGGGCTTTGCAGTAGTACAGATCAACAGCTGCAGGAGTAGTATCCTTCAGTCACTTGTATGTGGTAGCCACTTTTTTATATGCATAACATCTTATCAGTATAAACTAACTTCCCAAACTATTTCTCAGCCAAAGATATTCTGGTAAGCTCTGTGATGGTCTTTTGGCATTGCCCTGATGCAAACACTATTTGAACTCCCCAAAAGCTGCGTATTGGGTTCCTTATTTTAGTTTGCTGATTTCAGTCTCTTAGTTTTTGCATGAACCACACAGAGCTCAAATTAAAGACAGGAAGGTATTAAGTTTTGTGGGTTTTTTTTGTTTGTTTTGTTTTTATTTGGTTAGGTTTGGGGGTTTTGTTTGTTTGTTTGGAGAGAGGGAGAGGGAAGAAGTTTGTCCTTCTTTTTGCCTTGAGAGGGAAATAGTTTAACAATTAATAACCCTATTTTAAATCTCCTTCATTCTTATTCATGGTTATGTATTCTTTTAGTGACTAGCCATACAATTCAATAGTTCCCTTCCTTCCCTGGTACTCACTTCAGGAGATATTTATAGTTAGGAATGGTTCCTCTTTCAGCTTTCTTCCAACTAATTTAAACAATTCAAACCCTTTTGGTTTCTTCCTGCAAGAGTCGATGAATAATACATACAAGTTTTAGGTCCTATACAAATAATAGATAGACATGTTTGAGCTCTATTTAGGTTTGAAAATTGTAATGATTTAATTTTAATAATTATTGATTTGGAATAGGAAAAAAAAAATTAACTTGTTATCTTTTGACTTTTTTTTTTTTCCTTCTGGTATGCCTTTCCCCAGGAATTTGGACAACATTACAAAGAAAATAAACAAAAAAAATACTTTTAAAAAGATTGAAATTCTAACAAGTACATGTGGATAATTTCTATTGGAGCAGAGGAAAACAATTTGCTGTGCACGAGTTACCAAGCTAGTAAAGAAGGTTTTTTGCTAGTATTTTTATATATTATGACCCGCAAATTTTTTGTTTCTGTTCTTTTCAAATATATGCAATAAAAATTATCTTTGAATTTTGCCTGGGGCTTTCATATTCCTGACACAGGGCTTGTCCAGCTAAAGCTGTAGTAAAAAGGAAAGCCTATTAATATTTGTCTTGCAAATGAAGATCAATTGTTAATTACTAGAGATTACACTATCATCTGCCTTAATTACCGTATAGATTTTTTTGAAAGATACTTAATGAGAAATATAAATGTATAAGTTATCTAAATAAGTGTTTGCACTCCCAAACCAGCAATTCCAAGATGCTGTTGTCTAATAATTGCAAACATTAATCTGGATTGCCTGTGAAATCACCACAATAATAAGATTAATTTTAAAAGTCTCAGAAAAGATGGAGACAATACAACAGTACACTCAAAATTACTCTTATTGCTAATATTTTAAAATATTTTTATTTTCAGTTCTGCAAATACATTATCTGTTGCTGACTCTATTTTTAAAGATGCACAGTGGATTAGAAATATCTAATATTTGCTACAAGTAGGACAACACCCATGTTCTTCCACAGAATTTGATTTGCTTATTATCTGTGGAGTAGGGTAGCTCAGCCTAATCATCCCAATCTACTTTCAGGTATGGAATTCAGATGAAAACATTTTTAAGCCCTTAATCTACTTTGATAATAGAAGAATATTCGTAGTTTAGAAGTAGCATTTCTTTTCTAATATGTCAATAAGGAAGTACTTATGTTGGAAAATGATCCCTTCAAATTTCTGTTAGAAGGGGAAGTAATCCTAGAGCCCCTAATTCAAACTAAAGTATCACTAAACTAAATGCTGCACAAAATATCTAGCCATAAATGACAGTGTCTCAGATAACTATCACTTTATGGTCTCTGTTACATATTTGTATCTTTTAAAAAAAAAAAAGTCACTTGAGAGACTCAATATTTCCAGTGGGGTTTGATGAACTAATGAAAGCAGTAAGAAGTGTATGATAGAACCCCATTGTTCAAGTATTCTTTAATTCAAGTGACTCAGATGAATATGAAATTGCTGTTGGTTCTGTTGCTGTTGCAAGACTATTTAACTGGTAAACTTGAAAATGTATTTCAAGGTATACTTAACTCTTTCTTTTGTCTTACTCTAAAATATTTTATTTTCAATAAAAAATCCCCTTCAGTACTATACCAAGGAAAAAAAAAAAAGCCAAAACCAAACCAAACCACTAGTAACCATCATATTGGATTAATACAAATGTAATTAACCTAAAAAATTGTAAAAATACAAAGGATTTGGATTAATGTGGTTTTAACATTGTATTTTTTGACTTTGGAGACAAAAAGTTGTTTTCTTAGCCTATTTTATATTACTGTGTAAGAAGAAAAATTGCATAGCTGAATATATTCTTTTTGTGGATTTTTTAAAATATGAATTGAACACTTGAACCTTGAGTATATAGAAAAGCACATATATGTATAAATAATTCAGACTCTTTTTTTTTTTTTTTTTTTTTTCCCAGTAACCTTTTACTCTGTGGTGTTTTTAGCCACAGTCAACAGCCAAGACCATGAGGTCGCTCACCCACTCCCCACCCACCGGTGGGACAGGGGAGAGAAAACACAACAAAGGCGTTCGTTGGTTGAAATGAGGACAGGGAGGGGTCGGTCACCTATTATGGTCACGGGCAAAACAGACTCAATTTGCAATTTGGGGAAGGAAAATCAATTTAATTTGTTGCCAATGAATCAGAGCAGGATAATGAGACAAAATAACCACATCTTAAAACACCTTTAACCCATCCTTACCTTTTTCCCAGGCTCAAATTATTTTGCTCCTGATTTCTCTACCTTCTCCCAAACAACACCAGAGTGGGGACAGGGAATGTGCGTTACAGTCACATGTTGTCTTGGCTGCTCTTTCATCCTCAGTGGAATGGCTCCTCACACGCTCCCTGACTCTGGCGTGCGGTCCCTCCCACAGGCTAAAAGACTTCAGGAACAAAGTGCTCCAACTCAAGCTTCCTACAGAGTCACAGACTTCTTTGGTTGTGGCCCTCTGCTCCAGCATGGGGGGGCCTCCACAGGCTGGAAATGGATCTCCTCTCCAGTACGCTTCTTCCCCTGGCTCTAGCATGAGTGTCTCTGTGATCTTCCACTCTGTTGTGAGCACTCCACATAGTCACAGCCACTTTCAGGCACAGCTTCTTGCTTCAGTGTGGGGTCCTCCCTGGGCTATTAAAGTCCATGGGCTGCAGGGGGATCTCTGCACACCGCCTCCCCCTTCATCCTTACTGACCTGGGCATTTGTAGTTGTCTCTCTCACATCCCCCCCACCTCTTTTCTCTTCAGGTTGTTGTCTTTTTTCTTATTGATGTTTCTGATCTCTTGCCAAACCAATCTTTCTCCTTAAATATGGATTTGCAGATGTGTTTTCATCTTTGCTGATTGGCTCATCCTGGGCTGGAGCTGAGTCCACCTTGGAGCCAGGGGAGCTTCTCAAAGATTCTCACAGGAGCCATTGCAGTAGCCCTGTAGATAGGTTGCCTGACCATATACTGTGAAAGTTTAATAACATAAGCAACATGCAAAATATAAAGAGAATGTTTGCATATCCCTTGGTAACTAATGACAGTCAGAATGTAGTTTCTTGCCAAAAATGTGTCAAGGAGTTCAGATGCTTATTAAATCATATAAATAACAGAGTATGCTAGAAAATATTTTTCTTGCATGGTAGAATCAAACAAAAAGGAATAGATTTTTAGTGCAAAGATTTCAAACAGCTCTGTTATTACTTGGATTTTTATGTGTCATTATAGTATTCCACTGGGAATTACAGTTGTGTATCTTCTTGCTCAATTCTCTCCTATAGTCCTGGTTTTCCATAAGTATATTATCTGTGCTATGCTGTAGCACTTCTCTCCATGAAAGGAGGCAATAATTTCAAAAGGCACAGTGTGTCACAAAAAGTAATGATTCAGTGCAGAGAAGAGATGGCAATATGGTCTGTGTGGTTCCCATAAAGTAAGTAAATAAGCACTAGAGAATATCTGAGGGTTTAAGATTTCAGCATAATGTCAATGTTTTCCATGGAAAGAAGACAGTGATCCACACCAGCAAAAACTATTGTTAGAAAGCCAGCTTTTGTGTGGAGGAACAAAACACCAAACCAAACCCAAGAAAGCCAGAGAAGGCTTGTGAAAAACTTCAACCAATCCTAGAAAACAAAGCAGACACTTGACCGCTCACTGTTTTCAGGAAAATAAAAAGTTTGTTGTCTCAGTTCCATGTTAAGCTGTTTGATTTAACATGGCATAAAAATGTCAAGCCAAAAGCAAGACACTTACAGGAAACATACTTTAAGCAATGATTGCTGTGCTAGGAAAGAAAGTGCTGTATGTCTACAGTAGGCCTAGAACAATGTTGGACATGGGGAGGGGAAGCTGACTGTCCCAGAGAATTCAGTCGTTTGGGTAGACATCTATAGGGAATTACAGGAAGAAAGTAAGTAAAAATAAAACAAAGACTTATGTTTTATTCTCTGTATGTGATTTTATTCTCACCTTTATTTAGGTAAGGTTACTTTGATATAAGATTTATGAGACGGATACAGATAAAACCTTCTGCTTGCGTGTGAGTTATAGTACAACAGAAAGTTAAAGATGCTATTAGTGGCTTCTAGCACTAGTTAAATAAAGAAGCTTCTTTCTATTATAGCAACATATTCAGTAGATGAGCTACTACAAAGACGCAAAACATTAAATGGAGTTCTTCTTACTTATACTTGGGTAAAACTATTAATTTAGACCATGGGTAATAAAGGCAAAATCCACAACCTAATTGCCCAGCTATCAGACTTACTGTGTCGGTGAATAGTGTAATTTCCACTGTAAAACCATGCATTTGAGAAAATATCTATTTAAAAAACAAACAGTTTTCATTTTTTATATTGATCAAAATGTATAACCTCATAATACGCATTTCTGGTTTCTAGCAATTCTAAATTAGCTCCCTCTTCTGTGGGAGTGCAAAGTGTCTCTTGTGAGAAACAAAACTGTCCCAGCTCATGCAGAAGTGGAAAGAGCTCAGCTTCCCGAGAGAGACAATCAGATTCTTTTAGCATCACATTTTATCTTGGAGTCTTACCTGAAACATGTCTTGAACCTACTGTTGCTGAAGCCAATGTCAATTTTTTTAATAGTCTTAGAGAAAACCTGACTCTTCTACAGAATTGCTAATCCCCATGCTTTTTGTACAGCAGGCAAGTGGTAGCTCTGTCTCAGTTCCCTTTTCCTTTTTGTTTGATGGCTAATATTTTTTTTAAATTATTTTTTTTTACTTAGAAAATTGATCTCAGTCCAATCAGGCATGAGAGCAGAATAAGTTCTATATACAATCCATAAACAATTAGGGCTACTTTAAGGGAAAGGGTAAATGACATCTTGCCTGGTCTTCACACTTCATGATCAAACAGTGACAGAAAGAGTTTTGTTTTCAGGCTCCTTAAAGCAAGAAACCTAACTCCCTCTTCATGAAGTCAAGGTTTGGCAAATATTTTCATCAGCACTTTCAACTATTGGTGATCAGCTGGCTAGGGAGCACTCTAGGGGTGCAATAGAGGAATGTTGAACATGCTGAAAATGGCAGGTGATGTAAGGTATAGCAATAATATTTGCAGGGAAAATGACAAGCATGTAACTAACCTATTCAATATATTTGAAAAATTTCCATCGTATGTTGAACTAAATCTTGCGTACCAAAAAGTGGGTTTCTGCCTGTTGTATTTCTTCATTTGTCTTTAAATGTCTGGGGCAAACAAACCCTTTTCTAAAACCTGTTTGAGCAGCATGTGTAAAACCCTGACAATCAAAACAAGTTTAAACAATGGAAGAGTATATGTTCATGTTTGTTTCTCTGTCTTTGTACAAAGTATATTTTTATGTCAACAACTTATATACACAGAAAAAAAAAAGCTGTAGTTATCTGGCTTGACTGAACAGAAGTATACAAAATTTGAAGTAAGGCCATTTATAATTCCTTCTGCCATATGTGTGTTTTTTCAGAGCAGGAAATAACTCAAAACTCGTTGCTAAGCCAATAAAAGATTATTCTATACTGACTCTTATTTTGCCTTTGTTTTATGTTAAAAGCAGATCATGAGGAGTGTCCTACACCTCATATCAAGAATTAAATAAACAACTGTTGCAGACAAAAAAGCTGACTAGCTTATCCCCTTGTGTGAAACTGATAATATGACCCTAAGCAGGACTTAAAGTAGCTTTAAAAACTCACTGCACTTACTAAAGGGAAAAAAGTACTTATTATGGGCAGCAGCTTCTCAGAAAGGTTCTGCTTTCCCAGTAATAGCAGAATTATTGAATTATATCTGTATAATTCTCAAACGTTATCTGGCAGAAGGTAGGAACTTCATGATCTCTTCCTGCCAGAGGTGTTGGGAAGCTGCAGTAGCTGTAAACATGAAGATATCTAGAAAAGTAGAGTGAGTGCATAAAGTTAAACTCAGATAGAAGCTACAATCAGGAAGAACTGATGGCTAACTTAAAAAAAAAAAATTAGATTCTCTCTCTCTCTTTCATTTCTTAGCAATGTAAAAACATTGCACATATTCCACCAAATTAGTAGACAGCTTGTATTGCTATTCATAGCAATAGCAAAAGTTATTGCAATGCTAATTACCTTATTATCACATTATTCTGATAGTTATGGTAGACAGGAAAAACTTATTTTATGATGGAACAGCTCATCCTCTGCCTTGGAAGCTGTATGACTTGCTTGGCCCGGATATCTGACATTAAAGGTAAGGTTAGTTAAAATGAAACCTTTGTTTACTGTCTACAGTCATGAACTACAGTCCTGTTGTGATAAGCTCTCTTTACACAACTTGAATATAAATAAAAACAAAGCCACTGTTTCTAATGCAGCCCATTTCCCCCTGCCCCTATTGCCGATTGATTGTTGGTGCATGCTTAAATATTGTTGCCTGTAATTTTGCCACACAATGCCAAAAAATAATGTTTTTTTTAAATTTTATTTTCATCCATCCATTTTTCTCTTGTAATAATCAAATATTCTAAATCTTAAAGATGTCAGGTTCTTTCCCTCCAAAAGTACCGCAGGAATCACAGCCAGGACAAATACATTTTCAGACTCTACTAACAGGAAGCTGAGTGCAAAGTGTATTTCTGACCAAAGGCATCCTATGCTTGTGTGAGTGAAGCAGAGGAGCCTTGACAAAGCCTCAGCTTTTCAGTATGGATGACAGCACCGGCACATTCTAGACTCACGTGCTGGGTGAGGAGCATGGACTGTCACTCTTATGGCTTTTCATTCAGAAGCCTTTACTCGACATCCTTGGCTTTGTGCAGTACCTCTGTTGGGTGTTTTGTTGTTTCAATCTATTCCTGTCATTTTGTGAGTAAAGGTTACTTGTAGAGCTCCTTAATGGGTCTAGCCCCTAGAATTATCTTTTATCCTACAGGTAGAGCAGTGCTTGGTGACTTCTGTGATAGATCTGAAACACTGAGAGGAATACAGAGGGTCAGAAAATCCTGAAACCAACATCAAATGGTGTTGACACAGTAACTAAAAATTCTCTCATATATTATGAACAAAGATGACCTTTTAAAAATCTAAAGTGAAAACAAAGTTAAAACTGTAGTCAATAGCAACTCAGAACACTTTGTAATTAATAATATTTTCCCGTGCTTTGTACTGTGATACAGCCATGTGTCCTATTAAAACTTTATTGAAATGGTTTAGAAACTGAACCAATAGCAGCTGATCATGTTTATTTTTAAAAGATGTATTCCATAATTATCGACTTAAAAAGTCTTCTATATTCAAGTCACTCATAGGCTGTGTAATTACAATGTGAAAAAAAGTACGTTTATATTCTATCGTACATTTTTTTGCTGATTCTAAGATGGTAATTTAGTATTGCTAACAACATTTCTTCTGGCCTTCTACTCATTTTATGTGAGTTGATAGAAATGCCTTTGAATTCATTTATGGCTATTGTTGAGAGTGAATTAATCATCTTTATAACATTAAATTTATTTGGACATTCAGTAGAAAAGGTGTTTAAAGTTAATATCCCTTGAATAATTTGCTAAGGTAAGTCTTATATGTTATAGCATATCAGATGTCATAGCTAGTAAGTATCTTTACTTTTTCTTTATGATGTGTGCAAACTAGAACTGTGTCAAATTACTTACAAGAGAGTAGAGTTAATTTCTCCATGAGAATTCCTAAGGACACCCAGGTAGTAAAGTTGTCATATCCCTTATTTATTAGTTAGTTTAGCCATGTCTCTAGCAAGAATTAAACATACTTTGCAAAATCTTTGTGACCCACATCTTATTCCAATAAAAGAACAGCTCAGATACCATTGAAAATCATAGCTCATTGAATTGGCCATCCTACATTGCAAAGCTCTCTTGAGATGTCCTACTTTTAGTTTCCAGACTTTCCATATAAAATATGATGTGGTCATATATCTCAGCTCCATTATATGAGAGTCTAATCTTCAGAACATTTACTAGGCAGATACAGACTTGATCCAAAGCAGGTATTTAGCTTACCAGCACTGGTCACAGCAATGCCTGACTTCCAGGCTCCAAAATCAGAAGCAGTACACTAGAGACAAGTCTGTATACAGTTGACCTAACCAGGTCTTTTTCATTTGCTGAGGTGCAGTCTCATCACAGCACAGCTCTGGGACCTTAGGAGATAGCTTGTGGATTTCCACTTTATGTTGCATTTGAAAATAAAAAGTTCTGTTGGGAGTGGACTAGCATGTAAGCTGAGTACTGAAAAATCAGAACAGTTTCCCTGGAGAAAGAAAGGAGAAGACATCAGCCAATACAGTGTTTGAAAAATCTAATGAGTTTCATTTTTCTTTTACTGAATATGATATATTTTTGTTCAACAGCTGAAAATAGAATAGATTTTACATACTAAAGGCATTTGGGATTAGTAAAGCAGAAAGCAAAATCCACAGTATACTGCATTTCTGTCAAAAGTTCCTGACCAAGAAGGTTGCAGTGTACAAAAAAATAAAATACATTTTCAGTAAGATTATGTTATATCTGATCTGTGTGTTCAATTTGACAAACCATGTTCACTGATAAGAAAAATAAGGCAATATTCTCTGTTTTAGGTTGAAACAGTCTTCAGCAAGCATGGACAATCTGAGAAGATACCTTGCAAGTCAGAATAAAACAGTGATTACCAAAACTTACAAATTTTCAGCATAGCTTTAAGTCTAGATTAATTTCTATAAACAGAATGTGATGGTAAGCAGGACCATCACAGCCAGGAATGCTACCCTCTTTAGAGTTAAGGAACAAAAAAATGTATTGTAGCAGTTGAGTTGACACAAAATTGAATGGGTTAGATTTTTATATCCTTCTTGCATCAAGTGGCTACCTATTGTTTTCCACGTCACTACCAGTGTAGTGGTATCCAGAATCCAGATATTCAAGTAAAATATTTTACAGAATGGAATCTTAATCCTGTGCACTTAGAAAAATACTTAAGCCTACACTTAAACTTATGCATAATTTATTACTTCGTGAATTAAGTTTATGCAGACTTAGGCATCTTGCAATCAGTCTTTAGGATCTAGTGCCTCTTTAAAGCCAAATTCTGAATTTTTTCTTCATGTTAAATGCTATATTATTCCGCAAGTTCTAACACATTTAGTCATTGGTGGAAAACAGGTCTAACTGGCAAATGGTATCATTGTTTGAAAACTAATAAATTTTAATAAATATACATTAAAATTAAAATCTCAATTTACACATATGTGCCTAGATGTAAGAATGACTACAATTCTGGAGGATACTAGTAGTTCACCTTGTGCCTTGCATATGAGCTTCCTCTATTCTGTCTTTCCAATTTCTGATCTGTTATTTGTAGACTTGTAAGTAGTATCTTTGGATTTTCCTAAACACAATCAAAGATCTCCTTAAAATTTTTAGAGCTGAATCATGTAATATATTTTCTTTACCCCTTTTCTTTTTTCCTTCTCCCTCTCCCTTTCCCTCCTTCACCTTTCCTCTTTCTTCCTTCCTCTTCTTTTCTTTCAGTGTGTTTTAAAGAGAAATATAAGCAAAAGGGGGCAGTGATGATGAGTCCTTCCAATAATAGCACTTTCACAAAAATTATCTACCTCTATGTGACAGGAAAGTAATCTCCAAATTTCTTTAAATTCTACCATGATTACTGTATTACTCAACAGAATGCTGTAGATATATGAGTACATAGATTCAGCTAAGTTGATTTTACAGTTAAATTTGGTTTTAGCAATGAAGGACAAAAAACTTTTGGAAAAGAGTAAAAGTGAATGCAAAAATTTTTTTGGGGTGAGGTTATCCTGCCAATGGTCAGCTCCTGGCATTCTGCACTTACTCAGGCTCCCATAGAAGTGCAAGTATGCTTACTTACATACCCTTTATTTGCCTATCCCTTGCTCTAAAATGGACAGGGATGATGGAATAAGGCTTTTAATATCTGTCACTGGTCCAGCTGCTTCACTCGTTTCATTCAGGTGCTGCAGCAGTAAGAAGGTACTGTGGTATAATAAATCATAAAGAGGACTCATGGAATAGCTCCAAACCTAGATGCTATTCAGATTTTGGCTGCTGAATGATTTTGGTTTTGAATAACGTTGGGATACTTAGTTACATAGCAGTCAAGTGTGAACAGTGAGTTTCAGCCTAAGGGTTACAATGAAGAGCAGACTAAGATTAGGGCAGAACAGCAGATTTAATGACAAAATGTGCCTTTTTTTTTAATCCAGTTGTGCAAATCCACTGTAAAGCAAAAGCTTACATATTATCTGGAACACAAAAGGGGTTTGGTTACAGAATATTTAGGCTAGTACTCAAACCTTGTCACAAGCTGGCCAAACTGTACTGTGATAACAGGCTTACAGGCACTGAAGGATGATCATCTACTGCCAGTGGATGGAGGTTTATCATCCTTTTGCTTTTGCTTAACCCTGATCTTTTTTTATAGTGTTCAACATGATCATCTTGATGATATTCTGGTCCCATTTGTGTTGAATATCCAGACATGGACACTATATGTTTTAAGTTATATACATGGTAACACATTCA
Source organism: Caprimulgus europaeus (assembly GCA_907165065.1). Next base: position 71,580,283 of record OU015525.1, read on the forward strand.
CTTCCTTTCATCACTTGTGAGAATGTGACACATGTCAGTAGGACACTTGCTTAAGAACTCTCAAAAGCACGTGTTCTCACACTAGCCCTGTCAACAACTTTGTTGACTGAAGAAACTGGTGGTGTTGCATGGATTTTTATGTGAATGGTGTAGGCATGAACTCTTCTGTGTATTACTGACAAGATGTTTGATCATTCAGGCAAGACTGGTTCCTGGATGAAGAGCATCAAGGTGAATATTAGGTCAATACGGAGTCCAAGAGGTATACAGTTAATAAGCGCAAAGAGGAGCTTGTTCAAAGAGATAAGTCCTTTAGGCGCGACTTTGAATGATGGTGGCCCAAGCAAATATAAGAACAGACAATCATCAAAAATTTTGAAATGCTGTCAAAGTACACTGTTTATTTTTCTCTAAGCCTTTAGCATCTATTTCTCTGTGTTTTGCAGGTTATACCTGTGTAAGAGACTGGTAAAAAATAATAATACATCAGAACTTTGTTAAAAATATGCCTCAAACAACTCCAAAGGCATGTAAGCAAACAAAGGCAGGCTTCTGTACTGACCCCTCCACCCTGGTGTTCAGGGGGACTGATAAGAAGAATGAAAAGAAAGGCCTAGGGGTACGGGGAGTTGCTGATAAGGAACAAACCTTTCCCCAGGGTGGAGTGTTGTCTTGTCTCAAAACTCCAATCTCCACCCTGATGACCACTGATGGTGATGGCCTGAAGGAGATGACTGTGAATCTAATAAATGACAAAAGAGAACTTCTATGAGGTCTGTCAATCACCAGGGACCCCCAAGCCTATTTCCAGAACCTTGTGGACTAGGACCATTTCTAGAACCTTGTGGACTAGGACCATTTCCAGAACCATCTGGAAGGACTGACTAGGCCTGTAAGCATATGCTAATCAACTCTGCCCAATGGGAAGGCCCTTATGAACTGGAACAAATAAAAGGCAACAGTTTTGGCCATTGAGTGGGGCCCCCCTGCTATCCTGGATCCATGACGCAAAAGAAAAGAGGATGACTCCATCGCTGGCAGAAAATAATAAAAGAAGACTCTTCATTGCTCATTGCTGGAACCCAGGGTGGTGAGACTTCCTTCTTTCTCATCTGTTTCTAGCTTTCCTTTTTTCTTTTCTTCCACCTTTCCTTTTTTTTTTTCTTTCACTTTTCCTTGCTCACTTGAACATTACAATACACACAACCTTGCTTCTTGTTCAGTAAAGAAATTTCTTAATTTCTTTCACATATCTGATTGCTTGGTGTGGATGTACCTTTATTTGCCTCTCAGGAATTCAGAACCTGTGTCAAACCACGCTTGGACCTAGGGTTCTAAAATCGGTCCCTGACAACCTGTATGCATCTATTTATTTAAAAAAAACCCCAAGCAACAAAACCAACAACAACAAAAAACCCCTAAAGACCCCAAAAATACAGAGAATGAGAGAATCACTTATGACAAATTTCAGTTAGATCACAGGGTGAATAATTTAATAGTGCTAATACACTGTAGGAGAAGTCAATAGAAGTACCAAAATAAAACAAAAAATATGTTGTTAGATTATCTTTTATTTAAAGACTGGATAATTCTATGCTTAAGAGCATTTATAACAATTCAGGAAAATAAAATATTTATTCACGAAAGATAAAAGGAAAAAACTTCACTAGTTCCATGTTTTCATTTTTTTATACAGTTCAGTAATTATCTAAATTATTTTTTATTTGGTTTTAATTTTGATATTGTTTATTACATTCTAATTGTTTTATATTTATTATTCAATACAAATGAAGATAGGTCAAAATCAAAATGCAACATTTAGACATATGTACTTCATGAGTCAGTGAACCAGCTAATTGAATCTGGATATAAAAAGCTTGGTCCTCCAGAATGGATGTTATTGCTGTCCTGACGATGAGAAAGTTTGTATGAACATTTTATAAGCTTATGTGGAGAAATACAAATAAACCAAATCATTAGACTCTTTTGTAGTTCTATTATTTCTAAATGTATTTGTGATGTAAGGCACTGTTTCCTCTGTGGTTTTACAGTGTATTGGTGAGAGAAAACTAATACAAAAATGGTCTTGCCAATATCTGATTACCAGTCTAGGAAGAAAAAAAAGTACATGTGACTTACAGGGCTCTGATATGCTGCAAAGTTTGTGAAAACAACATACTAGTAAAGAGAGTGTGACTGAATTGGAACTTCTGGGGTAGATCCTGCCACTAGCGATAAGCCCTGTCCTCTGTCCTGCCCCCCATGGCTTACGTTGGAATAGGTCATGATCATCAGACGGGAGTCCTACCACCCCAGGTACAGACTCAGAATTCAAATGCATTGGGAGAAGCTTCCCTCTGCTCTGCCATGGGAGGGGTACATCCCAGTTCTGTTAAAGTGAGGTGATACACCATTCACACTGATTTCAGTGACAGTCAAGATGCTGAGTACCTTTCAGGACTGGCTTTATTTTGACCTTCTTCACACTTTCCTTATCTCTTTCAGGACCAGTGCAAGTAAAGAAAGAGAGCCAGAACACCTTCCATTTTGCATTCTTCTGTCCTCCCTTCCCTCACATTTTCTCTCAGCTGGGACCACTCTTTTCTCAGTTTAGTACTCCCACTCATCCTCATGCCTGAGTTCATGCAAGCAGAGGAGCAAGCACCTCACCTCTTCAATATTTCTGAATGCTATGAAATCACATTCACTTTAAGTTATTACTACTAGTGAAGCTGGAGAATTTTGAGAAGTTTTTTTTTTTTTTTTTTTTTTTTGCTAGGGACATTGTTTAACAATAGGGAAACTGTGTTTTTTATTGCAACTTTTTACATTTTTTTTTCATATATATATTGTGTGTATATTTATATACATATATTTTTTGGGTTAAAGAGCAATGAAACCTCTGAATCGTGTCAGGGAGACCCAAGAGAAAAAAAAAAAGAGTGAAAAATTGCACCACCTTAGTGCCATTGTATCTTAATAAATGCGGTTTATCTCTCAGACAAAATGTAATACACTGTAGAAATGAATAATGTCAAGATGGGATATGCCCATTTAAAAAAGAGCAGTTACTTTTATCTCTGACACCAGCTATTCATTTTACAGCAAGTCTCTGAACTCAGCTGAGCGAGGAAAGTTATACATACTTTGCTTTCTCAAGTTTTCAAAGGAGCTTAAAACTCCACTTGTTGCTGTCAGATCAGCCATGGGACTAAGGAGCATGGGCAGTAACAGGCATAAAAATCAAATGAGAGAGTCAGAAAAGTAAGAGTTCAGCATCTGTCAGCAAAACCAGTGATGTGATACTACTGGTACTTTGATGTGTATCAAAAGACAGCAGCATGGGGAAGAAAGTGGTTAGAAACAGGCAAATGCCTCAGTTATACAGATGCAGAAAAATAAAAAAAGAAGGTGTGGAGAGAGAAAAGAAAAGAGTTTACTCAGTCTTAATGGCACATTTTGCACAGTGCTTTACAAAGATCAAAATGACCATGACCTCCTTTGCAGCAGGGTCTATCAGAGAACAATGGCCTGATGTAACCGAGATGCATGGCTTCTTTTCATACACCATTGATGGACATAGAGGGAAAGCAGCATGGTCAGCTCAGAGCCCAGATCACGAGACAGGTGTGAAATGATGAGGCACATTCGAGGTCAGGCCAGAAAGCTGGGTCAAGATAAGTATTTTCCCTTCAGTCTTTGCAATCTCTCCCTGAATGAGCCTTACAGTGTACTCATGCAGTACATTCCCGAATAGCTATTATTAAAAACATCAAATCTCATATTTCAATCTCCAAAAAAGTTTAAATGCCGGCTCTTAAGACTTGCAGACTACTTCAGTATTTTGTTCCCCATGTTAGAGTAGAAAAAAAGGGAAACTGTCAATAAAACCTCTCGGAATTTGAACATTTCATTTGGAACTGCATCAAATTGACTCAGTCAATTTTAAACTCTTTAGGGAAACCAATACTACACAGACAAAACATATTCCTTCTCACATATGTAACAGCATTTTTCACTCAAAAAGAAGACAAAGTAACATGGCAAACCTATTTCCTGTTCAACAAGCTATTTAATAGTTGATTGACAATCTGATTGGCATTCCCTATGCACTACAGTAGAAATGAAAGAAATCAAAGCTTAAATAACTTTTAAATATTTTTTTTTAAATGTTAAAAAAATCAAAAGTTATTCTATACTCTGTCCCAGAAAGGAAATGCCTTGATTTGCTTACCAGTGTTCACAAATCAAATATTTTGTTGTTCAGAAACATGAAAAAAAATATTAGCAAGTATAAACATTAACCAGTTTTCCACTGAACTGCTTTTTTCTACCTTCTTTCAGAATTCTCTGACAGAACCAGAAATGGGAGAACAAGTTTTCATTTCATGGTGAACCTGATTCAGCAAAGCATTTGAGCACTTAATTAGCGTACAGAGAGTTTTTAACTGCATGCCCAAAGCGAGACATTTACTTAAAACCTTATTCAAGCCAGCATGATCTGATTTCCAAGTATCAATCTCATGCTGTATTTGTCTGAGTACATAGGAAACATGCATGCTGTACAAAGGGCAGAATACGTAATAAAATGTCCCCCCTTTACGCTAAAAGGATGTGCAATGGTCAGAAATGCTTCCCAATTTACAATTTATCTTTGGTTATGGAGATATTCTTCTATTTGTTCTTGAACACTAGGTTCCTAATGCAATGTATTCAGGGAGGGAATAAAGGGAGAAAAATAATCCCTCAAATTAGTTTAATCCCAGGTTGTTTACTAGCAGAAGTCAGCCTTCCTAACATTCTGGTCAAAGAGAGCTCAACGAGGTAGGAGAATAAAGAACAGAAGAATTTAACAAAAAAGTTGTCTTTCATTGAGATTTGTGCTCACTGGAACACTCAGAAAACAGGTCCAGAGCTACTGAAGTGATGCACTGCATTGAAGAAGCAATAAACTACCACAAGCAAGATTGTTGTTCATCCACCTGGAGTTCCCAGGCATGCAGCAGTCCCCTTGGGGCAGTTGGAGTTCCCTGCTAATGACCAGAGTTCTCATGCACTTTGTGTACTCTAAGTGTGTGATGGACCTGTGTGTGTTAGTTTTTCTGCCTACTCTTATCAGTGCTCTGTATGTTCTGACACAATTCAGTCACATGAACGTCCCTTAAATCCTTGTCTGGAGAGTGCATGAGACATATAAGGAGTTGAACATGAATAATTTTCACTGGAAACGATCACAATAACTCTTTCTATAAAATCCAAAGAGTCTATGGGAGTCATCCAACAATACTATGAAGATCTTTAAGACCAAGAAAAATCAGGGCTAGACTTTCACTGCTAGCTTCTTCAGATTGACTGATACAAATATCCCCTGCCGATGTCAATGCTCCTTCTAGTTTCCAGAAATTAAAAAGTGGCTTGTCAGAAAACAGTACATATAAGCCTAGCACATAGTATTTATATATACTGCTAGACTATAAGCCACTGTGGTAGGTTTGGCATACCCAAGAGCAGGGCAAGATTAGGCTGAAGAAGCAAAAACTCACTTGAAAACATTGTTTGCCTTTGCTGAGCTGTTTTTGGACTCAGTGTTGCAAAACTAGGATGTAATTAAACTTGCTTGGATAAATAAAATACCTTGTCCTTTTTTACTTGGAGGTAAAGATGAAGATTTTCAAACTCAGCAAGACTTAATAGGGAGTGTCCTTACTCTCTGTCTTCCTGGAGGTGTTTCATCATCCACTCTAGCATTTTCAATTTCATTTTATTCATGTCACTGAAAAACTATTTAATGTCAGGGAGTTCATCCAGAAATTCTGGAGTTGAGGAGAAATTGCTCAGACTCTTGCTGCAACTACAGCTGTTTATAGGATCACTGCCACTGATGCTTTCAGTGCCACGACAGTGGTTGCTTGGACACTCAAATGCAGAGAGATGTTCACACTGTTTCTCACAAAAGCTGTTGATTTCTCTCCTTTTTCTAGAGCAACATTAATCTCCTGACCTCGACATCCTATTGTAAAATCTGTGAACAAGTAAATTTCGGAAATGTTAAGTTACTTAGTGGGCATCCTATTTAATTTCTATCCTGTGTTGGAATGATGCTTTACATCTAAACAGCTCAAAATATTTTAAAGGAAAAGATTTATTGAAACAAGCTTTACCTGGCAAGTTCTATTTATCACAGACTCAAAAATTTGTTGTGGTTTACCCTTCAGAGTTTAAAGATCTGTAAAATCTAGGAAATCATCATACAACTTGTAGTGTCAACATACATGTAGGTGTTGGTCTCTTCTCCTAAGTAACAAGACATAGGACAAGAAGAAATGACCTCAAGTTGTACCAGGGGAGGTATAGATTGGATTTTAGGGATTTTTATTTTTTTTTTTTCTCCTGAGGGGTTGTCAAGCCTTGGAAAAGGCTGCTCATGGAAGTGTCTGAGTCGCCAACTCTGGAGGTATTTAAAAAGACATGCAGACGTGACACTTAGGGACATGGTTTAGAGGTGGATTTGCCTGTGTTAGGTCCACAGTTGGATTCAATGATCTTAAAGGTCTTTTCCAACCAAAAATATTCAATGATTCTATGATTCTAACAAAAGCCAGTATGTCCTTATGTTGTGATATTAGCTGATTACTGTACCTCTCCCTTCTGCTTAGAAAACTACACTAACATTTTCAGTTTTGATATTAACTTCCAGAGTCAGCAAGCACTGAAATCACAATGAACTGCACATCTGATCCTTAGTTATATCAGTGCTTTTTACAGATTTAGAAAACTGTTTTGTTATGTTGTACTTTCATTCTAATATGCATGTTTGTAACTGTACAAGGTAGCAACATGTTTTAAAAAAAAAGAGACTGGCTCCCTAAGCTGCTAATAGCTGCCACATTCTCCTTCTTACTATTGTAGCACCATTAATATGCAATGTTTTTCAAAAGTTCTCTGACACAAAGGAAGTAAGAAAAAATATGCTCAGGTTTGAACTGGTGAATAATGCAGCCATGATATACTGTGTAATGAAATGTAACCAGACTAGAGGCTATGAACAAAACAGGAAACACTAGGAAAAAGAGGATTTTTAAAGCTGTAATATAATCAAATGGGAATTTAAATACTGAATGTATTTTACTTGAGGTTGGACAAACACTAACACAGGGGATTGTGTGGTTTTTTTTTCAAGTGTCAAGATTCTTGAAGAAAAGGTACTGTTTTGCAGTCAGGACTTGTGGTTGCTGGTCTTTCCAAAGCAAATTAAACATAATGTACTCAATAACTTTCTTGCTATGGTTTGTCCCTTGTCCTTTTTATTAAGATATATCTAAATATTAGAGAACTCTGTCCAATAAAGACCTAATCTGCTGCTGACTTGAACACTTGCAGCTGAAAGGTGACTATATTATAAACATAGATTATGACAGATGATGCTTTTAAACATGACAAAGAATTATACTTAGCAATGAGGCCGAATAAAATAATGCAAATTCCTTAGGATTTTACAAAGACCTCTTTCATATTTCCCATCACACCCTTACATCATGATCTCCTACAGTACAATCTTCAGTCTCCCACGTTAGAAAGTGTAGAAATATCTATTTTGTGTATTATATTTAGCAACACTCAGTGGTTACACTACAACAAGTAGTCTTTGTCTCTTCCTGCTGTCAGTCTACAGTGGCCAGGCAAATGCTTTTTGACTCTTAACCTGATACAAACTGCTGATAAATTTTTCTGACATCTGGGAACAGGCAAACACTTGGTCTTCTCCTGCTTATGTGGTTATCCCAATCCCTGATTCTGTCAGAATTAGTTTAATAGCCTGACAGCTGGCAGAAATTTTCATCTATTTTAGCAGCTTGGGAACTGATTGCCTTAGTTGTGTGACAAAGACCAACAGCTTGTCCTGGTATTTTTTAATGCAACCATGTCATATATTCATTTTTAGCAACGTAATTCTAAACTTCAGTGCATCTGAAAGTTGTCAGCCCCTTGTACATCCCTGTAAGAATAAAAAGTATTGGCCAAGGAATACTGAAAACAGGTGCCATAAATGCATATTCAAACTATCCAACAAATTTAGTTATTCAATGTATAAAAGAATGTTAATCAACACAAATATTCTTGAAAACAAAATGTAATTATTTTATTAGTATATTAATGAAAGGCTTTTAGTTTGCTACAACTTAGCACTTGTCAGCCTCCATATGTGTATTTTGCTTATTTTAAATTAATTTTTAAACACTTGGGTACCTATCTGCAAGAGATTTATGTTGATGATGAATGTGTGTCTTTTGTTTTGAGACCCCACTCTTCACAAATGCACAGGAAAAGTCTTAGAAGCACAGTGTAAGAAACACATCATTACCCTCATTAAACAGTATCCTTCAGAAATGCTGGTCTTTGCCAACTGCCTGCATGAGTTCCAACATCTCAACCCCCAAAACATAACAGCACAGCTGCACAGTCCTTTGGATAAAGTCAGCAAACTTTAGCTGTGCTTTTGGGGGAAACCTTTGCAAAACGTTAAACATTAGGTAGAAAATGTAAGACAATCACTTATGACAAAGCACCGAAGTTCAGTCTGTTTTTTAATGGTCAAGACAAGGGCAGTGAGGATACTTGAAGGTAAAACTGAAGAGTCTCAAATACCTTTGGGAAATAATATTCAAAGACAGAGGGAAAAAGTGGAAAACAGTGATGGAGAAAAGGCTGGTGGCTCCACTGCAGCCCTTCGCTTGGTCTGTAAAGGAAACCTGAATGCTCATGGAAACTTCATCCAGCCTAGCCCTGCTGGTTAAGTGTTAAGGAGTCCTCTTACAAGCTGCAAAGCTTCAGCCTTAAAGACTGCCAGCCGTGGGTGTCCTGAATGGCTCTCAGCCCACCTGCCATTTGGCAATTAATGCTGACAGAGTATTGATAATGTTTACATCTGCACAGTCTATCAAAGTTTTACCATACCCAAACATCATAAGTTAGAAAGCAATTTTACTCTTGATGAATATACATATTCTGATGGGGGAATATTTTGTCTGAATGTTACTGAGCAACTCTAAGGTTTAAATAAACCAATGTTAAATAAGACGTAGAAATTTATAAGACTATAAAGTTGGCTTATACAAGTTAGACTTGCCTCAGAAGATTATAGCTCAATTTAAACCAGTATAGCAAGAAATAAATAGCTACAGCCAAGGCTACAGGGCCGTGTGTTCAAATTGAAATCAAGCAGCTCAAATTTGTAGCTCACCTTATGGCTTAGTGCACATTAAGCTTGACCAGATGGGCTGTCAGCATTTTAAAAGGAACATTCTGCTTCCCTTTCCTTTTTTTGTTTTAACAGTACGTTGCAGAATAGTCTCCTAAAAGTAGATGTTATGAAGTGTATATTGCAGTGTATATAGTATATATTTTAAAATAATGTGTTGTCGTAGGAAGAAAAAAAAAAAAAGTAAAAACGGCTTCGGAACTTGGATTCAATTGTAGCATTTTCATGTTATCTGCAAGCAGCTTCCTTCATAGCTGGGCCTAGATGTCAGGTTGGGTGCTGAAGGGCCATTTACACCAAGAATGTTTGCTTGTGATGAATCAAATAACAGCAGGTTTTTGTTTGTTTGCTTGGATTTTTCCAATCAGTTTTCATAATTCAGGATTTAAATTTGATAACTTGTACATCCATATAGATACTGACTTTGAGCATTGGCCTGATATTCCTGAAAAGTCAAATCTTGAACATTAGGCTTAATTCTGTGAGCACTAGAATTTTTATTATGTGGGAATACAAGCTATTTTAATGCTCTCATTTGAGCTCAAGAGTGGGTAGAGTAGAGTTAATTCATAAATGAGTAGAGTTAATTCATATGTCACTGTTTAGGACTATGAGACTCAGATATACAAGACCTGCCGTATTGGATGAGACCAAAAGTTTAGCTAGCTCAGCACCCATCTCTGGTGGAAGTCAGTAGGAGCTGCTTAGGCAAAAAGTAAAAGACACCAGATGTGTAGAGTAATCCTTTCTTTGGTTATATATTCCCAGCTTTTGTCAGTCAGTGATTTAGGGATTTCATGAGCCAGAGATGCATGCAGACCAGAAAGTTCAAAAGACATGAATGGACCTGTTTTCCATCCAGTTGTCTAAACCCTTTTAATCCCATTAACACTTCTCTTTTGCATCAATTTAAATCTTTCTCCTGATAATTTTACTGGTTTCTCATGAGTACTTATGCTGGAAAGAAGGGCAAATATTATATCTCTGTATCATAGTTGTTCCCTCTCTACCTCCTGCATACAGCTCATGATTTTGTAGACCTTTATTCTATCTGTCTTATTTATCTTTTCCAAGCTAAAAATCTCAGTCTATTGCATATTAATATATGTTGTTTCCCTTTCTTTCTCCTTCTTGATTTAGTTAATTTGTTCTTTTCAAATTAGCAGAAGGGATGAGAATTACATAGTGAATTAGTAATGTAGGCTTACCATGCATTTACCCAGAGGATTGATACTCTATTTCTGTTTTGTTCCTTTCCAAATAACTCCTAGTATAGTCTAGCTTTGCCATTTTGACTGTCACTGATACAATGAATTAAAAAACCTGTCCTCAACTGAATCTAAGTCGATTTTTCATTTTTTTTTCTTGTGCATTCAAAGCATTAAATACATTTCAATCTGACTTCAGGGGCATGTATCCAATGACAAATAAAAATTTTACTCAATAATTTTGGTGTCAATACATGTGTCTTAAGATAAAATTTCTACAAGGATATGAAATGGAAAATATGTTTATGGAAGAATTTAATTAATAAACTACAAATTATATTTATATTATAGATACTTTATTTAGAAAGTGCTAGAAGTATATGGCCTAAACAGCATAGAGCATTTGGCACAAAGATCTTTCAAAATCCATCTTCTGAAATAAGCTTTCATTGTCTTCTATTAAGATTCTTTCACTGCTATGAAATAGCTTTTAAAATCTTCTAGTATTGCTCAATATAAAGAAATGCTATCTATGTGCTGAATGTATTACTTGAATGTACTTTTCAGTTGAGTCATGGTAATATATTCTAAGATAGAAAGTCCAGTCGAGAGGATTTTACAGGGCTTAGGAAGTGTTGGTTGTGTGTCATCGTTACAGGAATTTGCTAGGTAGTTTTGCAGTTCTCAAAAAAATCTGTAATAATTCACATTCAGTAAGATGAAATGCAACAAACTACTAACATTTCCTTTAGAAAATGAAAGAGGCAATGAGAGAACAGATAAGGCGGCATCCTTAAACAAGTTGACCACAAAAGAACCACAATTGGTAAGTCCCTTTCAGCTGACCGATGAACATCTTACTTACCATAAGTATAGAGATACTGTAAGGAAATCAGAGTTGAGAAGGGCTTAGAAAAGCACAAGTGTCTCAGTTTGGGCTGCAGCTTGTCCAAGGAGAGTCAGTTCTGAGACATATTTTGTGGCTTAATAGTTATGTGCTGTTTTAGCCCAGAGTAAGTACACATGAGATTCAGCATGCTTCCCTGCAGTTGATTCATCCAATTAGGTGTGCTACACAACTCAGTTGCATATGAGGGGACATGTACTTCACATTCTGTGCTTTAAATTATAGATGGTTTAATAGAGAACTCGCAAATCAACAGTTTCAAACTTTTCCAATGTTGTGTGGAAAAAAAAAAGTAAAATGATTGGTAGTAATTCAGAGTTCTTTGGTGTACTAATGTGTTTGTTTATAAGCCTCCATGTTTTCCTTCCTCATGATTTCACTAAGCAATTTAATGAAAAATATTTACATTCCTGCTGAGAAACTAACTTCATGTTCTGAAATCAAGTTGTTGCACTGAAAAGTCAGGAATCAAAACATAGCTTTCTGTGAAATATGAAAGATTAAAAAGAAAAAAGCCCCCAAAGTTTCTTTGGTATGAAGGCAAATGAATAATCCTTTTTAGATTAGGACGTGTTTAAGGATCTTTTGTAACTCCAGTCCTAATGCTGCTCTTTAAAATAATGAAATGTAAGAAAACAAGATAGGCCAACAACTGATCCATTGCCTTTTCAAGGTGGGGTAAACTTCCCCTAAATTCTGATTACGAAAATGTTAAAGACCTTGAAGGACTACATTGTTCAATCTATACAGAAAAGGTGACAAGGGAGCTTGAGTGAACAGGGAAAGGGTGAAAGGGTGAGTGGGTGGAAGACTTATTTGGACACCTCTGGTGAGGATCAGAGGTTTTACAACAAACAGAACCTGCTGATTTGGGAGAGTGAGAGCTTGGAAATATGAACTTTTGGAAGAGTTAAAGCTGAATGAGCTGTTCCTGTGGAAAGAAACAAGGTAAATTGTCCTTCTTTCCCTGGTTGTCACACAAAGAAGGGGAGATGGCCTGGCAGGTGAAAGAGACTAGACAGCGTTGCAGGTGGAATAACTTTCCACAGATAACCTGTAGTACTTCTGTAGCCAGCCTGACATCTCACATTGTTTTATTAGGCTTCTGATTAAATGATGTAGAAAATGTGGTGTTACAGAATTAATGTCCTAGATTGGGCTATTATTTGAAGAACTGAAGTAGGCTGTGTCTTGTTAAGTTTGTTTGGAAACAGTGGTCTCATCAAAAAGGGTCTACAATTATGTAGCAAATAAGTACAATGTTAGATCTTTTATCAGTTCTTTCCCTTGCAACGGCAAATATCAAAAGTAGCCAAGTTATTTTGGAAATAAAGGTGTTTGATATCTGTCCCCCTTATTTGCAATACTGTAACTTTTTTTTTTTGTTATGTACTGTTACTGCAGTATCAACAAAAACACCTCTCCCTATAAGACTTAACCTCATTTGCTCTGTACCTCTGCCATCATGCTTATGCCTGTTCTTCACAGGGACAGTGTTTCCCAGATGGCCTCCTTCCTTGCTGGTGAGAAGCATGGGAGATAAGAGTCAAGATGAGCTTTCTCAATTCCATTTCAGTGGTGCTACTTCACAAATGGTACTAAATTAGAGTTACATTACCTTTGGGGTCACTAAGCTGGGAAAGGAATGTCTAAAAGGTGGTTTATTAGGATTGTGAAGCTCATATCTAGAGTTGTATTTTGTTCAGTATTGTGAAGACTTGGAATGGTTATCACTTATCACCAGTGTATAGATAGACAATAGAAGCGTTATTCTTCTGGTGACAGAGGAAGTGTTAAAAAATCCTTTTTAGTCTTTTTTCCTGCCTTCCTTTTCTCTGTTAGTTCTCCACCTCATTCCTCCTCCTCTCCTCTCCTGACCCCCTAAACTAGGCTATTGAGATAACATTGCATTTAAAATAAACACAGTGTCCCCTGTGAATTTTCATTACTGTGATCAGTTTAAGCCATGACAATATCAGGTGCTAGATGAAAAATCACTAGTAGAGTTGACTTTTTTTTTTTCATTTCTTTGTTTTTCTACTGTTTGCTTCTTAAATGAAAGTAATGAGAGCTGTACAGAGACTGTCTTACACTCAGTAAACTATTTAAGAACACAACATGTAAAGCTTCACTTCCCGAGAGGCAGAAAGGATTCACACTGTACAATTAAGATGTGTTATTGCTTTATTGCTCCCTCTTACCTCCTCTCTCCTTCCTCCTTGTCCCCTATTTTCTTTTTCATTATGTTTCAGTACAATAGCAGTTAGATAGCAGTTAGAGCTTGCTTTGGTGTAATGCAGAAAAAATAATATTTTTCCTCTAACTTTAATCATGTTACTTATGCAGCAACCAGTTAAATTATTTGTTCTCGTTAATTTAACAAGAAAATAATTTGTCACCAACAGTTCTTCATGCTTGTGTATTTTTTTGAACTAAATATGGCAGTCACTTTTAAAGCTGACCCTGCAATAAATATATACTGAGATATGCTTTCATATATGCAGATTCCTTTAAAGGGAAGAAGGGGCATGATTCAAAGCTGTTGATGCAGCTTGAGGGTCTTTAAGGAATAACTGACAGGTCCAACACAACTCTGACTGATTTTGCAAGCCACTACAGCACATCAGTGGTCAATCTAATAACCTTGCTCTTCGGAGGTCTCTAAAAAGAGCATTGATCCTTAACCTACATTAATACTTCAGAGGAAATAATGTAATGTTAGGAAAATACTAAATTTAATAGTATATCCTAGAGAAAACACTCCCAGGAAGCTGGGGCATGAGTATTACTAAAAAAGATGTAGATCCTTATTATTCTCTTTCAGTGCTAATAGATGATGAATAGTCATGATAATATTGCATTTGAAGGGATAGCAGAATTTTATAGTATGCATGCCACATGAAGAATCTGGATTTCATCAGCTAGCAACAAGCATAACAAGATATTAAACGGGGAACATCCTGTCTGAACTGCATGGGTTCAGTGGGAGAACTTACCTATTCAGTGTGTTGTGCTCCTTCTTCTGGGAGAAGAGAGTTGAATAGATGTATTTATTTATAGATTTTTCTTTTTTTTTTGTCAGAAATTCAGGGAACCTTTGGCATTTAAACGAATTTCAAAAGGAAATGCACAATATGTGAGTGAATTTATTCGATCTGAAAGTCAGGACCTCTGCAAGCCACATCCTTAAACAGAACGTGCTCATCCAAAGTGCACACAAGTAATTAAAATCAACCCTAATTTTCTTAAATGTAATTGAGTTTCATGGTGCGTGGAGTATTTTGGAGTTGCCTACCAGGAGTTTCAATAAGCTCTGGCAACAATTAGAGACAGCATGTTTATAGCAGTGGGAAGTTCAAAAAGCCATTGCTTCTTTAAATGCTAAAACATATAACAAGCTTTTTTTGGTTTCTTTTGAACAGTCATTTCACATCTCTGCACAAATCCCCTTGATGCAGCTGTGCTTTTTTTCAGTATCTTCTGTTTGCTAAAGGGAAAAAAGTAATAATTTTGCGTCTGTGGAGTAGCATTCTGTTTGCAAGTGGCCTCATCAGCAGGTGAGAATTCTTTATGTGTCCTTTCTCCTAGTGAGTCTCTGGATTTATAAATGTTCTTCAAAAGCCATTTAAAAGCTGACCATTTTGTGGCTTAGACTGTAACAATGAAATCTTTTGGGTGAAAAAAGTATGCAAAAGAGTGTTTCATCCTTTGCTTTTAGAATAGCTTAAAGGCTGCAAAGCTTACAAATTCTGTGACACAAAATACATGTTTGGAAATATGTTTATTTGTTGCTATGTATTTTAGATACTATATTCTCTATGACACTTTTAGTTTCCCTTCCTCCACCCATCCACCACAGTATACTGTAGTAGTCCTACTTCAGAAGTAAAGTTTCATCTGCCTTTCAGATCTCTCTGGAAAATTACCTGTCTGCCCTAGATATAAGAAAAGAGGATCGCTAGCTTCTATTTCCACTGCAAATAGTATCAACTTTTAGGCAACTTTTGCTGCAAGCTTGAGTGGATCTGATTTGAACATCATAGTACACAGAAGGCCAAAAGTAACAGAAAGTGAAATATGGCAATACAGTTAATGTGCCAGACCTCATGCCCAATTCATTAATAATTCTCATGCTGTATAACAATACTACAGATAAGATTAAGCTCTCAAAGTAGAAAACCATATGAAAAAATATCAATATAAATGGCTAAATATGTTGTATCAATGTGAAATTGTAGAAATTTCTTCCACCTGTTATAACTCAAAGCATTACTTTCTTCAGCTAGTTCTGACTCTTTCCTGATGGTGGGTTATCTGAAATTAGAGCATGTCATTTGTGCAGTAAAAGCACAAAGTACTGTCATCTATAAGGGGGCAATGTATACTTGTTTTGAAGGCTGTTGTTATGATACAAGATTTTACATGTGGGGGGGTTGAGTAAATGTTTTTTTGAACTTAAAATTGTTTTACTCATGTTCATCATCATCTAGGGGTGAGGAAAGCATTAATAAGAACTATAAAATGCAAGACATACCAGGCAACTGAAGAAAATCCCCATACAGTGATACCTGTGAAATGCTGCTGGACCTTGGCTAGACATGGTAGAGCAATTGTACCCTCACAATGCCATTTGCAGCACATAGATGTTCTCTAAACTTCATACAGTACCCGCTTTACAGCATGCATAGTGATAGTTTTCCATAGGCTCTTCACTTCTAGGCTGAAACAGAGAATCTTGGTTACTTAAACAATTACAATTTCATTACGATTTCTTAAGCTGTTTCCTATCAGTACAAAGAGTTCCCTGGTTTTACTGACAGACAGATCTAGAGGCAGTAATTCTGAAAAGACCAAACCTTTATATACCACAAGTACCTGTAGGGAAAAGCAGGGCTGAAGCTCCTGGAGGGAAAGCAAGGAAATTCCAAATGTACTTCTTAATACAAAAGTATAGGAATTGCAGCTTACAGTATTTTTGACAGCTTCTCAGTCACCTTCTTATGGTTTCTGTTATATGATAATGTCAAAAACCTACTGTCCCCACAACCAGTGTGTGTTGTTTGTGTTGTCCAGGTGAAACAGTAGTCAAAATCTGCTCCAATTTATCTGCAGGTTCATATCTACACAAGGCATACACTATACTTTTCTCTTTCTTTTACTTTGTTTAAGCTTTCTTCTTCTTCTTCTCTATCATTAGTTTATTCAGCTCCTGTTTTAGAGTAGTCCAAATATTTTGTTCATGAAGCATTTTTCAACTCTTGCATCAGAACAAAAATATCTAAATAATGTATTGCAACTGTGCTCAGGACAGGGGCATTTTTATTGCTTCTCCTTTAGAAGGATCATTAGTTTTTTTACAAATACCTCTTTACCTTTAGAATAAACACATTAGCCTCAGCCTCATAGATAAAAGGGAATATATTTCATACAGAATACTGTAAATTTGAGAATTAAAAAAGAATAATGGTTAGTAATTGTAAAATAGTATATGCTTTTTTAATGGTTTAGATGTTTGGAATTAAATAACTGTGTTTAACACCAACATTATTTCCTTAAGATTTTAAAACTCACAAATGGAATGAGTGCATGGTCATCAAAATAGAATTAGTGTTTCTGCACTTTAATGTCATTAAATGGTCCTTGTAATTAACAAACATTACTGGACAATAATGTCTATACTTATAAATCAGAACCAGACATCCCTTCAAGCCTGATGAGAAACCTTGCAGATAAAACTTGTGTAACAATGGAAATGCTTACAGGTTCAACTCTTCCATAAATTACATATTTAAATTATGTGCCCTGTTGAGAAGAAGAATCCGTGCTAAATGTAGTCACTTCTGTGGATATCAAAATCTTGGACCACAGAATATGAAAATGATTTAACACCAGCTTCTACTTTTTTTTTTTTTTTAAAAAAAAAAGATTTTAATGTGTATTAAATTAATTGAAGGCCAAGCAAATTTGTGATGTGGGTCTTTTTTTGGGAGGAAGGGTTGTTTGGGGAGTAACTATTTCAACTTCTTGATAAATTGAAGAAATCGTGTGATGTTGTTAATTATATACACATGTTAAAAATGAAATAACTTTTAAGATAACCCAGCTCACTTTTCAAACACAAGACTGTCAACCAGTAACACCAGCAGTATATCCTTACTATTATGCACTGTAATCCCTCAACTGGAGAGTGCATTTCCATGCAGCAGTAGGAATTGCACAATGAACAAAGTGATAACTATACTGAAAGCTTCACAATTAAATGACATTTCTGTTTGGAGTGATAGCATTTTATATAACATACAGGGAATGCTTGATGTAGCAAGGCAAGTTTATCTATCAATACTAAATGCAAAACCTAAAAGTGATGAGTCTTTTTTAAAAAAGATAATAACTGTATACAATCCCTAATGGAAAAGTCCAATGAAATATTTTAAGAATGAAAGACAACATGATTTTACCAAAATGATTCTAAGTCATTAGCAAAATAATGGAGAGTAATATGCCTAATATACTCTCTCAAGTCTGTCAATAGAAAACAAAGCTAGCAAACATGTATACTCTGACCATCTTATTCTAATTAAATGTTCCATAAAAGACATTGCGATTTGACAGCACTTTTTAATTGAAATATTTTGAGGTATCATACCAGTAGTAATGAAATAATCATTACAACAACCTAACAAATTAGATATTGCTGAGAAACTCAAGCATAACCTGGTTAAAGCCATTCCATTCCAAGACACTTACTAATACTCAAAACCTCATTTTGATCCTACACTTAAGACAGGTAGTATGTCCTGTGGAGACCTCGAAATGAGATTCAAAATTAACAAGTGTGTTCTTAAAAATGTTGGGAGCAAAACTATGAAAGTAATTTAAAAACCTTAACTTTTAGGAACCTTTTTTCAAAAGTAACTTCTATGCTTGCGAATCAGTCTCCCTGAAAGCAAATTTGACTTATCTTCTAGATTAAGTACGTTAATGGAAGTAATCTGCAGATTGTGGGCCATCCACTTAGAGATACCCATATTCTTTTACATTTCCCCACATATAAATTACATCACCCAAGTACAACTTGGTAAAGGAAGAAATTGATCCACCTCTGTGCAACAAAAAGGCATCAAGAATTATTTCTCCAGAAATATCAACCTTTCTTTCATGTGGTTTTTGAAGACTTGATCTTCCTCAGTGACTTCAGGAAACCTGAGGTGCACTGCACCTCAACAACTGATTTTTCTCCAAGTTGCAGTTTTGGTCTCCTCTCCCATTTTAAACTCCAAAACAGGACAAGTTAAATCAACAGATTAAATGTCTGCTAAAACAGTTGCAATTCTTTTATGTTTCTGAAGTGAACTCAGTGTTAGCTTGGGGAATCTGTTGTTATCTGTTAATCTCTGGGTACCATAGTCATGATCATAGAAGTAAGGTCAGGAAGCAAATGTCAGAGGCTTTATGCTTGCAAGAACTTTGTGGTTATTGTTGAAAGGAATTTTTTGTGTGTGTTTAAAAAATGTGTGATCTATTTAGATATTATCTACAACACTTTTTGCCACATCAGAGAGCAGCTGACAATTCTAATGGATTACACAGGCTTTGTAGAGAGGCAGGAATATCCAAGATAGTGCTTTCATGTAGTAGCTGATAAATTACAAACACAATATATTATGTAATAGTAAAAACAAAGCAAATATTCTAAAGAAATCTCAAAATAACGTGAAGCTGCACAAAGAATGGAAATATCTTCTTTATTTTGTAGGTTCTCGTAGACAATAGCAGTCTTTATGTCTTCACAAATCACTATAATAAATGATAAAAGCATCCAATATAATTGCACAGATACTTGCTATCTGCACAAAGCCACAAATTTATTGTAATTAGATTGTAATTGATGTTCCTGGGGACCATCAGGACAAATAATAGTAGGAGTCTTCATGGTATAAGGCAAAGACAAATTCCTACACCTCAGAGATGTAGAAAAATATCTGTGTGACTCAGGAATGAAAGTCTAGCACTAATTCCACTCCTCACCTTGAGTGGAATTAGTGCTAGACAGCCTATGATGTGATTGTGCAAGTTGTCAGAGGGTAAGATATGGCAGTGTTACAGGTTGAGTTTTCAGGAGATGCTCTGGGTGATCCAGGATTTTTGTCTTGGGGGCTCCCTAACACAAAACAGGAATAGTGATGTGATATAATACATCTTCCTTAATGACAAACTTTCTCCAAAAGGAAACAAAAGCACTGTGCTGCTTGCCTACATCCTGGGCTAATACATCGTGTGATCTTTTCTCAGTGTCTACTTTTTCGAAGTCAAGAAGAGGAACTGGCCAAAACATCAGCCATTAAGTATGAAGAAAATAACTTTTTCAAAGTAGGCATGTCAGGTATGCGATTCTTTCTTGTACAGTATACATTTACATTGCTGTATGTATTTTATTTTTTTTCTTGAACTCTACTGTTAGAGCTTATTCTCTTTGTCACTGGATGTGCTCTGGCTCGTAACATTGCCTGTTATTGCTATAGAAATTGATGCCAGAGGTTGCAGGGTTAATGAGGGTGTGCTGGGTAAATCATTTAATGGAACATGACATTGTCAGACATCCATTATCTTTCATTTATAGCAGTTTAATTTTATCTCTTACTTTTCTAGGCTGCTACCACTGACTAATTAATAGCCCTGGTACAATGGGTACTTTTTAATGTATTGTGGCTTTATTGCAAACCTTTGCCCCTGTATTATCCAGATGCTTGTTACCCAGTTTTAAAGTAAGTGGACATAACAAGGAATGGGCTCCCATCATCTGAGACTCCATGAGATTTTTATCAGCTTAATTTCCCTAGAAGTCTGTGGGAAGGTGGTAGACACACTCCAGAAGAGTAAGTAACTAATGCATGTTGTTTATGTCATGCTAAGTTACGCTATGGTAGTGTTTATATTAGTAGAGAAATGTAATTCAAATTTTCAACTGCCCTTCAATTCCATGTATAATACAATAAAAGAAGGCTAAAAGTTAGTGATAATAGTGTATGTTACCAGTAAAAAAAATGCACTGGCTTTTAAATTCAGTAGACAAAATTGTAAGTGATATTTGAAGATGCATCCTGCTTACTGCAAAGTGGAAAAAATTTGAACTAGAGAAACAATGGACATGAGCAATTTTAATACCATTTATACATTTGTTGTTGAGAGAACTGACTTTTTTTCCTAACAAAAGATGGAAAGCCATCCTTAGGTGTGTGAGAGATCTGAGAAGGGCTCCTAATGAACCAGGAGCTTTTATTTTTTCTCCTTTCCGTGTTCATGCTTCCATTTTCAAGGCCATGTTCTCTGTGGGGAAAAGTGTTGGAGTGACACTAAAATAAGTTCTTCTGATGTGCTTCACAGTTAAAGATCTGACTGCTATTAATCTTTTGACTTCAAAACGAGAAGCAACTATACCTGCTGTCAACTAGCAAGTACAAAGGCATGGCATTAGCCATAGCATAGAATTTCCTGGACTTAGAATAAAATATAGGAAAATACTTTCACAGTATATTGGTAAGCATTTATATGTTGCTGGTGTCTGCTTCTAGGAACCAAGCAGTAAATGATATAACTTCACTGCACTAGTTGAGCACTCTATTGATTGTAGGCTGAGACTAACTTGATAATCACAGAATCATAGAATGGTTCGGTTTGGAAGGGACCTTTAAAGGTCATCTAGTCCAATCTTAGTCCATCCCCCCTGTAGTAAGTGGGGACATCTTCAACTAGACCAGGTTGCTCAGAGCAGGAAGTAATCAAATATCTACTTCTTCCTTATGTTGTGTTTTTTAAAACAATCAATCAGAATCTTTTTTGTTAATTCCATTCAAGAAAACAAGAAAGAAAACATTGCTAAAATCTAACAGATTAGAATACAGCTATAAAGCAAAATAAAAAAAAAAAAAGAGTCCTGAAAGAATGATAAAGTGAAAAATGAGGTAATAAGCTGTAGTCAGATGGATGGGCTGCTTATCTTGGTTGCCTGTGGGAGTGGGCATCAGAGTTCTGTTTTCCTGTAGACTTAATATAAAGGTGAGTTTTAGTGGTAAAACTGGAAAGAACCACTGAAATATTTTTGTAAGGATAGCTCTCAAGCATGTGTTGAAAATTCAGAATGGAGGACTGTGGATGTCCCCTCCCTGGAAGTGTTTAAGGCCAGGTTGGATGAGGCTTTGAGCAACATGGTCTAGTGGAAGGTGTCCCTGCTCATGGCAGGGGGGTTGGAGCTAGATGATCTTTAAGGTCCCTTCCAACTCAAACCATTCTATGATTCTATGATTCTATGACTGTGAAGGGTTGACCCTGACTGGATGCCAGGTGCCTGCCAAAATCACTTTATCTCTTCAACTGGGCTCGTGGGTTGAGATTATGAATAATTTGCCAATTACCGTCATGGGGAAAACAGATTTGACTTGGGGAAATTAGTTTAATTTATTGCCAATCAAATCAGAGTAGCATAATGAGAAATAAACCCAAATCTTAAAACACTTTGCCCTCACTCCTTACTTCTTCCTGAGCTCAATTTCACTCATGATTTCCTACCTTTTCCCTGCCAGTGGCACATGAGGATGGGGAATGGGGGGTTGGAGTCAGTTTATCACGTTATTTCTATCTCTCTCACACTATTACCCCTCTGCAGTGTGGGGTCCTTATGGGAGAAAATCTTCCACAAACTTCTCCAACGTGAGTCCTTCCAATGGACTACAGTTCTTCAAAAACTGATTCAGCATGATTCAGTATGAGTCCTTTCCATGGTGTACACTCCTTCAGGAACAGACATGGGTCTCATGTGGGGTCATAAGTCCTGCTAAAAACCTGCTCCATTGTGGGCTCCTCTCTCCATAGGGCCACAGATCCTGCCAGGAGCCTGCTCCAGCACAGGCTTCTCACAGGGTTACAGTGTCCTTTACGCATCCACCTGTTCTGGCATGGTGTCCCCCATGGGCTGCAGGTGGATATCCACTCTGCCATGTACTTCCTTGGGCTGCAGAGGGACAGCCTGCTTCACCATGGTCTTCACCACAAGTTACAGGGGAATCTCTGCTCCAGTGTCTGAAATACCTTCTCCCCCTCCTTCTTCACTGACCTTAGTGTCTGCAGAGGTGTTTCATATATTCTCACTCCTTTATCTGGCTGCAATTGTGCAGTTTTTTTTCCTTCCTCTTCTTAAATATGTTATGCCAGAGGCACTACCACTGTTGCTGATGGGCTTGGCCTTGGCCAACAGTGGGTCCATCTTTGAGCCAGGTGGCATTGGCTCTGTTGGACTCAGGGGAGGTTTCTGGAAGCTTCTCATAGAAGCCACCTCTATGCCCCACCCCCCACTACTAAAACCTGGCCACACAAACCCAATAAAAGAATTAAGTTTGATTATAGGATTTTGTTAGGGAAGACGACACAAGTGAAAGTTGCCAAGAGTTTCTGCCCAGACTTCTTCCTGCTTTGTTCTAGAGTAGAAGGGAAAGAATGAATGTTAACAAAGTTATGGTTGAAACAGTGCTGTGTGATGAGAAATTAGGGTGAAAGAGGCAATGGTGTTGAAAAATGAAGCTTGTGAGATTAATCTACTTCAGCAGCTGTCAGTGCCCTTTGTCCAGAATTGATCAGTGTTGTTTCCTGTTCCTCCAATACCTTACTCATTCTGCTGAAAGACTTGGTTTTGATTAAGCAAGCCTGCTTCCTACTGGTCGTTCATAGAATTTTCTTCAAGATTTATCATCCACATCAAGAACATACATTCTTGTGAGCCTCTCGAATGTGGTTGCAATTAAGATTGTTAGTTCTTGTTCAATAAAAGCAGAAGTGTAAATAAAATGAGTAACTAGAGGTTTATTGGGTATTCAGGACTCCAGACTACAAGGTTGTTTGTCTTTCTGACATAGATGAAGAAAAACATAATTGTTTATTTTTCAAGACAGAAGGAGGTTGCAAAATCAATTTCCAGCTCTATTCTGCCTCAGAGCTTGGAAGTACTGGCTTTCCAATGTTTTGATCCAACTGCTTTTACAATATTTTGGTACAATTGCATTTCCATATGTTCTATCCTCCCAAGTGAAAGTGTGAATCCAAACACAAAACCAAATCTAAAACACTGAAGAGTGAGATTTTAGCATCATTTCTTCTGTCTAGCATCATACATTTCTGGTTAAATCAACAGCTTTCCTTCAAGAAAAGATCTTTGTTTTTATGTAAAGCAGAGCTTTCCATCTAGCAAATTCTGGTTTATATTTTCTTAGCTGTAACTGGCTTCTGAAGAATTGGAAAATGGGAAAATGAGAAATCTAGAAGAAAAAAATGAAGGGGTTTGTATTTGATTCCTTTTTTTGGTAGCAGATCTCAGACTTCATGCAACAACTTTGCAATTTTAAGCAGTGTGATTCTATGGGTTCCTGTATATTTACTAAGCTTGTCTTTTCCTTCCCCCACCAAAAATTGTAGACCCTGTTTTGCCACCTGAGAACCATGAAACAGTAGGATGGTATTATTATTCACTTGATATATTTTTGAGTTAGAACTCAAATATTTAATTCTTCCTTTTTTTTTTTTTTTAATGCTCAAGACTTGGATTATATCCCTAAATTATAAACTCTGTAAGATGAAGCTCTATATAGTAGGAAATATTATTTGCTCAGGGATTTTTACACAGGTGAACAGAAGACAGCCTAGAGTTTCTATGAGGTAACATACCTTAGTGCTGTTAAGCCAAAGACAAATATTTTGCTATCAGAAAACTTGAGTGTTTTCCACCCCAACTTCCCCTTTTAAAATTATCCAGTTCTGACTAGCTTTACTGATGGTAGGATACACTTTATCTCTCTGTTTTGTGAGTAGTCTTTCTTCTGAGGGCTCTTTCAATAACAAAACAGTGAATCACAGTGTTTACTAGAAGGGGAAAAAATATTCTTTGGTGGACTTTAAAATTTATCTCCATACATTCTTTGCAAAGACAGTCCTGTAAGAACATAAATACATCTAGTATTCTCAATAGAGCTTTAGTATATTCATTCAGTTTGTCTTCCCATACTATTCTCTCTCTGTTCTCTTCCTTTGTTCCATTCATTTTTGGAACTCAGAGGATGAAGACTAGCCTTCTATTCTATCAAAAATTAAACAACCATTTTCACAAGTTGTATCAACAGGTGTTTATAGTATACCACTTCAAAATCAATGTTTTTCCTATTTCTTTGTGGGTGTGGGTTTTTTAGTGGGGGTTTTGTGGTTTTTTACACACTTTGCAGAAGCTTTTGGGTTGTTTTATTTTTTTTTCTTATTTTCTGTTTTTGATATCTTTGTCAATAATTCCAAATAAGACACAATTCCTGTTTTCAGAAACTGGTTAAAAGAAAATCCATTAAGTGCTCTATGAAACTTGCCACTTTACAATAAACAATAACTTTACTAAATTTTATATCAGAAATATAAAGAGAGTACTGTTAATTCTGTTGATCTCTGTGTATGTTAAATCATGAAGAAGGATAAATCCTTGAGGCACAGCATTACTCTTATATAGGATACTAAGATACTTTTTATTATTTCTTAAATAAGATATCTGGGAATAAAATAAAGCCTGATATGGCAGCTTCATATCTTGTTTTATAAGACTTAAAAGAACATGTATACTCTTACTTGAAAAATATATCCATGGATTGTCATATTGCTGGCTTACACTTGTAGGGACATAAAAAGAATGAGCCATTCTCTCCAAGTAGAGAAGCCCAAGAGAATTCAGAAATAACTGTTCACACATAGCATAAAAATTATCAAGGAGCTGGGAAAATTGACTTAAAAGGAAACACTGAAGTAACTAAATACGAATGAAGACTTGGCTGAGGGATGACTAACAGAGAAGATCAGGACCTGAATCATCTGAGGAACATAAACAATATGTTTGGAGAGGAATTTTACAGTGCAAACTTTTTTTACCCTCAAAGGTATTACCAAGAGCAATTAAATAAAATTGAGAGTATCACAGAAATGAGCTATGCCAGTCTCCTAAATAATCTCTCAAGAAAAAATATGGAAGTTAATTGTATGCAATATGCAAATAGATTAACAAAAAAGTCTTCTTTAAAGCAGTGCTGTGGGGAAATAATCCTATATGTGACAGAGGATAAGAAGAAGTAGAACAGATCTTTTAGCTTTTGCTCATTTACAACTCTATATGCATTTGATAAATGTAATATCTGACTTAAGAATTGTTTGGAAACAAAGAAATTCAAGTGCTCCTTGTTTTCAAAGAACAGATTTTACCTATGATACTCTTACACTGGTGTCTGGGACAACTATTTTGACTTGATTAAGACTAATTGTAAAAGGGAACTGAGTGAAACACTATCATATAGTGAATTTTTTTTCATGTTTGTACAGCATTACGAAGATATGTAAAAAGCTGCATAATCACTGGTATTTAATTTATTATTTTATTATTACTCAGGAGAGGGGAGGTTTTTATTCTTGTTATGATTCCTAAATTTTAAAAATCTGATAACATCTAATTTTCATAGCTTTTGTAACCCTTTTGTGGAGCTCAGTAGTAAGAATGGCTGGAAATTCTCCTGCAATTTTTTTTGTTTCCCATGTCAGTCAAGGGTTCCTGAAAATACAAATTTTCAGGGAAAGGAAACTCAAAATACTTTGCTGATACCATGTCCCTTTAAAATACGTATGAAAATATGGTCTTGCAGCAATTTATCAAAGAGCAGGTAAAAGTAAAAATAAAAATGAATTTACTACATTTACTGAAACAAGAACTTTAATACACTTTTCAAATATTTTTCTGTAAACTTTTTTTTTGTTTCTTTGTTTTCCAAGCACATGTGGCTGCTTGTGTTACATTTTGTTGTCCTAGTCTAGGATGTTTGAGTATGAAATATTGTGAACTACGGATGCTTTAGATATCTGTGTATGCAGAAATAGCTCTAGCTTTCTGAACAATGGGATATGGATTGTCTAATAATGGTTGGGGTTTTTTTTAGGGTTTGGTTTTTGGGGGGGTTGTTGTTTTTTGTTGGTTTTTTTGACCCAAATATGTGTACAAGTGTCTGAGGGTACATGAGAGACCTGGTGAATAAATTATTTGAAACTAAAAGATTTCCTCAGATTATGAACTGCAGGGCTGTTATCTGTAATTTGTGGATCGTACATTTTGCTCAGTCTGGAATAATTCAATTTAATTAACACTGTCCCCAATAAGAAATTGATTTTGGATTTTTTTTAATGTAGACTCTTTATACAAGACTTCTATAGAAATTTTACTGAATTTATTCTGGAAAGTTCAAAGCTTAAGGAATGTTTGCAGACTCATTTCATTGTAACAAGGAAAGGAAAATACTGTGTTTCCATGCTGCACATTTCCCAGTTCACTTTTACTCTGGTTGAGTTTACTCGCGCTGACCATACACAGATGTTGTAGCTCCTGAAGGGCATTTTGGGATTGATTAACCATCTGCTGGTTCTCACTGTAACAGCTCAGTGACAACAGCATGAGGGAATTTGCTTTAGATAATCTGCAAAAATGTGGGCAGTACAAATATTCCTTTTCCACAGCAGCTGCTCTGATTCATTTTCTTGCTACTGTCATTGTGTAGTAGGATTTGGATTAGATCTAATCTTTGCAAGTTTATCTATATTGGTTCTGTGTAGAACACTTAATTTGCAGCTTTTAAAAAAGGGTCAGAATTTATTGCTTCTTTAGGCAGCATTATCAACACAAGCACTGGTTATAATGTGTTACATATCAATAAAAGGGAAAAGTATATTTGGATCTTAAGAGGACATTTGCAACACTGGCACCTCATAATTTTATTAAATAAGCCTAAATCTGAAACTGCAAGGAGGTCTTTCTAACTGAAGCAGAGTCAAAGTGCTAATTTGGAAGGAAAATAAAAATAAAAATTATTTAAAAAAAACCACCAAACCAAACCAAGCAAACAAACAAAAACAAAACCAAAACCAAAACCAAACAAACAAACAAACAAACAAAACAAAACAAAAAAACCAAACCAAAACTCCAACACCCAAAGATAACTGTTGTGTTATCAGATAACTGGGGACCAGATAATTCTCATGGCTGTTTTTCCAAATAAGATAAACATCTATTCTAAATGAAAGCTGGACATATGGTGCAAAGTTTCTCACGCTGAGTGGAAAATAGCTGGCCAAAATCTACAATGTGTTTCAAAGCTAGAAATATGTTTTTTGCAAATATGTTTTTATAATTCTCTCTTTATATATATGTTAAAAACACAGTATTTTGACAGGAATCATGAGAGGTGAAGTAATATTTTAAATGCACTTTACTTTTTGTACTGCATATGTATATATTAGAATAATAAAAATAGGTATGATACAGAAATAACACAAATAGCATGTGTTGGGGAAGCTTAGTGATGACTGAAAAACGTATACTAGGTAACATGTATGTAACAGTATTGTCAATAATAACTAACTCTGTTCTAAAGTAAATAAATATTTACATGAACTGAGCAATATGGTAATGCTTTGAGGAGTTTAGACAGATAGGTATAGTTTGGGTGAAATCCATAAGGCATAAGATAATTATAAAAATAAAGGTTACCAAACTCTCACGCTAAAGAAGTAATAAATAAAATCCCCAACTTTTATTATTGTCTTTGGTGTCATTAATAGCACTCTCTCACCGGTGACTGCCATCCCTCCACAAGATTGGAAACAGATAATAACAGAAAGTACCATTACCTTCCAATGCTTTTAGGGCTTTTCTGTTCACATACCTTTTTGCTTCATATGATACTGTTTGTCTACAAGCACACAAGTTAAATATCATTAGTATGAATTGTAAACTGAGTGTCTAACAGGAGATGGAGCAGCACAGTTCCATTGTATTAAAATGGTCCTTGGAATGGATGTTGTAAGCAAGCATTAATAAAATTGTTGTCCTGTATCTGGGTTCTTCCAGGGTATTTGTTATGTCACAGTGTGATTCAGTCTGAAATGTAACTGTATCTTATGATAAACTATGGTACATGTTTGGAAAAGAGCAATGACAATAACGATTCTGTCAGTTTATTCCAGTACTGTTACTCCTGTAGAGCTGGGAAGTAACTCTGCTTTGTCACTTTTGTTGCCTGCCTGTCTCCATCTAGAAGCTGCTGACAAATCTTTTGCCTGACTTGCTCTCATAGAATCAGTGCAAATTTCCTAACAAACCAATTACCTTTAAAAATGTATTTTTTTTTCTATACCATAAGCTTGATTTCCTACTTAACATTTTGTTTTCTTAAGTATATTTACTATATTTTCCAAATTGAAATTATCTTTCTAGATACTCAAAATATGGTATCTTCTGATTGCCCCATTACAAGTGCTACTTAGCTTGATTTAAACTCTAGTAAGGGTTAGTTGTAAAGAACAATTCTTTTTCTCACTTGTATTTATGTGAACAAAATAACCTAGCTGCTTCAATGAGACTCCATGTAGCTGCATCATCATCCATACACTTTGTAGGCCATGAAAAATTATTGCAATCACACAATCTAACCTCTGTCATGACACAATCAAAGCTGGGAGAAGAGTACAAATATCTATTCTTGACTGGCTAGCTATGCTGTGCTTGTTGCACCCAAGGATATTATTGTCCTTTTTGGTTACCAGGACACACTGTTGATTCATATTCAAATTGCCACCAACTCAAACCCCTGGATCTCTTTCCGTGGGGCTGCTCTCCAGCTTCTTGTCCCTCAGTTCATATGTGTCATCAGGATTGCCCTGTCCCAGATATAGAATCTGGCACTTCCTCTTCTTAAATTTCATATGGTTGGTGATTGCTCAGCTCTCTAGTCTATCCAGATGTCTCTGTGAGGCCTCACTACCCTCACAGGAGGGGTATGTAATGGACCATTATCCTCATCATTTTTTGGTTTCACTTTGTTATAGTACCTTTAATATAATTTTTTTTTTTTACTTTCTAACCCTTCCCATAGAAGTAACATCTTCTGCATTTTTTCCATCCCTCAGATGCGTTGCTTTTCAGTTTTAAATCTGTAGAGTGTTCTGTAGGTGCTTTGAAGGGAGAAGGTGGAAACTTTGTGAAACTGGATAATATTTTTACCACTTGAATGATTGCAACCTATCAAGATAGTTTGTGTTTCGTACTGTTCTGCTGAGTTTGCTTTTGGGAACTGATGTGTTTTGATTCAAAATTTCTGTTTTCTTGTACAAAATAAGTTTACAGCCATTACATTTTTGGTATAGTAAATGTTTAAAACAAAGCAACCCTAGATTCTCCAGAAAGCTGAGAAAGCCAATATGCAATTACATAATTTGATTTATTTCCCTTCTCTCTTCTTAGTAGTGCAAAGGTTCTAAGTGATAGGAAAATTTTAACAGTCAAAAACTTTGTAAATGATATTTAATGAACTGGAATTTATACAATCAGACCCTGCGTTTGCTACATATTTTAAAAATAGACGTGTTAGTATTGATTTTTGTTGTTGTTGAAGACATTTTGAAAGTGGCAGTGGTAGTAATGGGGAAAGGTTACATTCACTAAAGATCATTCCTGCTATGGTTTGGGAGCTTTTGCTGGAAGGAGATTTTGATACTGGAATTAGACATGGCAAATTCTCAGAATTTAGTGGTTTAGTTTCAAAATATAAATGACAGGAGCAGTCAAAAAACTCTAATTAGCTTCAGTTTTCCTCAGTGCTGCAGACTAAAATATACATCATGGATGGCTGATTTGTTTTAAGCTGTGGTAGTGTAAAAATGTTTCTTCTCAGTAACACTGTGTTCAAAAAGATAGAAGAATTTAGAGTCCAATTTTGAAACTCACTACAGAATAGACAAACCCAGAAAAATGAAATAAGTACTACAGAAAGCTGAGTTATGCTAGCATGATATTTTATTCTATTTCTCTCAAGATTTTTTAACTGCAACAGAAACTTAATCTTCAAACAAAAAAAACCCTCCAAGAAAATTTAAAATTTATGTTCAAAACTTGTTCAATATCCCTCTCTCCAATAAGATTCTTCAGTTACTTATATCAGGTGTCCAGATAGGATACCATCGCAACAAATGAGTGAAAGACCTAAATTAAAAATTCCTTCTAGATAATGAGATAATTTCTCAGAGATACCTGTGAAAGTTAGATGTTTAGATCACTTTTCCATTATGACCATCTTTGGGCACAGCTAGTCCCAACATATACTTCATAAGTTTTATTCCTCACCTTCATATGAAGATTGAAAATATTAGAGTACCCAATAGTTATCCTTCTTCCTATTGCCACATCTGGTGAATCAGATCTTTAACCAATTTAAATAAAATTTGAAAATCAGGCTGAGTAGGTTGTTTGTTTGTTTGTTTTTAAAGACCATTATAATACTAATCACTTTCTAAAACTTAGAAAAAGGGTGGATAATTTCCTAGTGCTATCTCCATTAGAGAAAGATCAAATAACATTTGTAGTCATGCATGGCAAATCTAAAATAAGCCCCCAAAATGCAAATATACCAACAGAAGTTTTCTAGAGGTTAGATTGATCAATAAGGACATATTAGGATCGGCATCCAAGTTGAGGGAGCAGTGTAATGTATTATAAGATAATAGTTTTGACCATATAATGGTTCAGCAAACAGGCTTAGTGAGGCAAAACCAATGTATTATTAAAAATCATTTAGATGGTATTAAGTAGGTAAATATGCCATTCACAGGATGAATAAGCCTTGTTAGAGTACATGACCTTTATTAGAAACCTTAAAAACACTTCCTAAGATGCATTTGTAGAACTGGATGAACCTAATTTGGAAACAAGGATAATTATCACTAGACAAATCCATGCTTTCCTCCTCTACCCCTGCAACAGTGTAAAAGACAGTAATTTATTTATTTGTTTGAAAATTGTTATTGATATGCCTCAGGGACTCTGGACATTTCAGTGTCTTTTCAGTCCAAATGAAACTTAGAAGTGTCAGATTTATGAACTCCCATAGTACTTTATAAGTCCAATTTAATTGTTTCTGTACTGACAATATTTGATATAAACTGCTATTGTCCTCTGTATATCATAAAGAGTGGATAAAATGCCCTTCAGGGTTTTATGACATTTCTGTATGTAACTAACTTAATCATAATTAGAAAACTTGCATAACTAATGCATGTGCAGTGCAGTTTTTATTTTGTAAATACCTGTCTGAGGCAAAAATTTTCATGCTTATATGATCTCACATGTAGCAACTGAAAATATCACTTTTTCCCCCTGCCCCCTTTGTTCGGAGATTTTTTTTAAAAAAAAAACAACCAAAGAACCCAAAACAAAACAAAAAACAAAACAACAAAAACAAAACAAAAAACAAGCTAAAAGGGATTCTGAAGTAATCTGTGAAGTGCTTCTTCATAAGTGTAAGAAAAAACTAACACCTCCTACCAAAAACACATCAAAGAAAATCTAAGTCTAACCAACTCCCTTGAAACTTTTCTACATATTTTTACAAATTACCGTTACCTGTATAATACTGTATAATACAAGGATTTTATTCTTAGAAGAGAAACTTTGGAGAGCAGCACCTTCAGTGCCAGACAAATGTTTTTAGAATAATAATAAGTAGACAATATTTGAATTGGTATGTCTTCTGTGTCACTGTATGTATGTGCACATATATCTATATAATACATATATTATATATATGCTATATATATAATATGTATAAGCATATATATATGCTTTTATATATATATGTATATGATGAAAGAAACTGTACCTCCCTTGATGAGTGAAACAGGCTACTTGACAACAATTGACATGGAGAAAGCTGAGGTATTCAACAACATTTTTTACTCAGTCTTCACTGCCAGTGCTTTAGCCAAACCACCCAATACACAGAATCCAAAGGCAGGAACTTGGAGAAGGAGGTACTGCCGACCATGGAAGAAGATCAGGTTTGAGACCATCCAAGGATCCTGAATGTGCACAAGTCCATGGGACCTGATGAGATGTGTCTGAGGGCTCCAAGGGAACTGGTAGACGAAGTTGCTAAGCTACTCTCCATCATATTTGAAAAGTCATGGCAGACTGGTGAAGTTCCCACAGACTGGAAAAAGTGAAACACAACCCTCATTTTTAAAAAGGGAGGAAAGAAAGACCTGGGGAACTACAAGCCAGTCAGTCTCACCTCTGTACCCGGCAAGATCTTGGAGCAGATCCTTCTGGAAACTGCTAAAGTACGTAGAGAACAGAGAGGTGTTTGGAGACAGCCAACATGGCTTTACTAAGGGCAAATCATGCCTAACAAATCTGGTGGCCCTCTACAACAGGGTTACAGGATTGTTGGATAAGAGTGAATAATGTCATCTACCTGAACTTGTACAAAGATTTTAATACTGCCACACACAACATCCTTGTCTCTAAAATGGAGACACGGGTTTGACAGGTAGACAACTTGGTGGACAAGAAATCGCCTGGATGGTCACACTCAAAGAGTTGTGATCAATGGCTTGGCTTTCAGTGATGAGTTGTGTCACTCAGAGGTTTGTACTGGGAACAGTACAGTTTAATATCATTGTCAGGGACCTGGGCAGTGGGATCGAGTGCACCCTCAGCCAGTTTGCAGATGACTCCAAGATGAGTAGTGTGGCTGATACTCCAGAGGGGAGGGATGCTATCTAGAGGGACCTTGACAGGTTAGAGAGGTGGGCCCAGCAGTTTGAGAGAGGTCATTCTCCTCCTCTACTCCACTCTCCTGACACCTCACCTGGAGTACTATGTTCAGCTCTGGGGTTCACAGCATAAGAAAGACATGGACCTGCTCGAAAGGGTCCAGAGACAGACCACAAAGATGATCAGGGTGGTGGAGCACCTACCCTGTGAGGACAGGCTGAGAGAGTTGGTGGTGTCTAGCCTGGAGAAGAGCATGCTCTGGGGAGACCTTATAGCAGCCTTTCAGTATTTAAAGGGGGCCTATAGGAAAGATGGAGAGGGCTTCTTTATCAGGGAGTATAGTGATAGGACCAGGGATAATGCTTTTAAACTGAGAGATGGTAGATTTAGGTTAGATATTAGGAAGGAATTCTTTACAGTGAGGATGGTGAGACACTAGAACAGGTTGCCCAGTGAAGTTCTGGATGCCCCATCCTTGGAAGTGTTCAAAGCCAGGTTGGGTGGGACTTTGAGCAACCTGATCTCATGGGAAGTGTCCCTGCTCATGGCAGGGGGGTTGGAGCTAGATGATCTTTAAGGTCCCTTCCAAAACAAACCATTCTATGATTTTATGACCCTGTAATATATACATGCATATATATAAAGAAAGAAGAAAATCCTATGTACAGAAATAGAAAGGCATTTGTATATATGTGTGTATACATATATGATTTTAAGATAATGCCACAATTTCAGTAACTTATGGAAGTTTTTGGTGACATTATACACCAGAAAATAGGCAGCAGTGATTCAAGACAAATAGCTCCCTAATTTGTGCCACCTTAGTTGCTGTACACTGAGCTGTTCATGCAGTAGATGGTGTTCTAGGAAATGTGACTTGGAATAAACAATGGAATCTTGCAGGGAGAAGTTCTAATCCCTTTACAATTGATAGCAAAATGCTAACAAGCCAGTGAGGCCTGAAAAACAAAAAGTAGAGGAATGCTGTTCAGTAGAAATTGCTCTTCAGTAGAAATTGCTCTTCAGGGCAAGGAATTCTTTTTCACAAGATTGGATCTAGGAAGATAAGTATGTTGGAGCAGAAGAATTTCTTGAAAAAAAAAAAGAAAGAAAAAAAGGACCTACCTCTCTAACGGTTAAATCTGTACAGACATAACAGTTAATGACTCTATAGCAATATATTGCAACTTCAGAATTCACCTATTATAAAGTGCTGATGGAAATTGTGTCACAGAAGGCTAGCATGAGACCAGAAGGTAGACGTAAAATAATGTCTTTTGTATCATTAAGACACAAGATCCAATAACAGAGAAAGAAGCAGAGAGTTTATCCATGCAGGTCCCTAAAGGCTTCTCTGTACGTGACAGTTTTGCTATTTCAAGTGTAGCAGCTTAAGTAACAAAAATAAGAAGCTGTGGATATAGTTGTAACTGTTCTGCATCACAGTTTAAAAAACAAAAGTCATAGCTAAGTATGACATACTTTTATTCCCATGTAGCCTCTGTGTAAGAGTATAAACTGGTGAAATGATAAAATAAATAAATAAATAAAACTTGTACATGTCTCCTATAATGAAGTTCCTAAATTCAGACAAGAAAGTTTTAAGAGCTAGGTGTGTCTATGGAAAATACAGATTATGGTATTGAAACAAAATGGGTAGGATTAAGTATGGTGTTAATTACTTGAATGATTTTAGTGTATGGAAAAATGAATGGTTCAGAGCCCAGAGGAGTAAAATGAAATATTTTTATACTCTAGAGAATTTTCTTCATCTCACGCTCATTGCAACAACTTCATCCCAACCCTTCATATGCTGAGATGACATGGGACTTTGCAACAGTTGTCACATTTGTTCTGTTGGCAATAGCATTTTTCACTGAAGAGGTACACAAAACCAGTATATCAAGCCTGTGTTACACTGAATTTAAAGTGTAAAACATATGTATATACAAGTATACTATCAAAGTGTCATTTGTCCTGACCTCACAAATATGATCTTTACTTGCTAATTGGTCATTGATGAAGGAATGTGTAAGTATGGGAAAGAAAGAAAGGGAAAAAAAGAAGGAAGGAAATTTCTGCAAAACACCTTCATATTTTTTATCTCACAATTAATGAAGCTTTTATTCAATTTTATGGTCATGAAAGCAGTTTTATTTTGTAGTATAAACTTATCTGGAGAAACATACGGAGCTTTCTAATAGAGATTTCCAAGGAAACAAAATTTATACAGTCATTCTGTAATCACACAGGCTTTAGCCTGTGTTGTCTCACTCTGTGCTTCATTCTCCACCTATTTGCAAAAAAGCTTGAATCCACTGACTGAGTTAAAGAAATCCCAAGAAAAATTATCTTCATAGAGTTTTGCTGAGAACTGATATCTGGGTAGAGATGAAACTACTGATGCATGGGTGGGATGCATTTGTACTATATTTTATTTGGAAGCTGCTGGGTGGCCAACCCGTATGCATATAGTTCTAGAAAAGATGCAGCATCTGCTGTCATTTCCCAGCAAAGACAACAAAGGGACGTGACAGAAAGGACATGGGACTGACATGTCAACAGGGCTGGCGATTCCAGAAAGTAGAAGATAAATCCACCACGTGTAACTACTTGGTTTTACTTAAGTTCTGTGTAAGACACAAGGAAAATAAACTATTTCATTTGGTAGTTGTGTACTTATTGGTCAGATCTTTGAAGGTGTGTAAAAGAGAAAACATAATGAGGGATTTACCACTTTTTGAATGTCTCTCCAACAGCTGCCAAATCAAACTCTTGAAAGTCTAAAGCATTTGGCTTTTTAGTGCATTTACGGAAGCAGAACATTCATTATGGTTTTTGACATTAAGTTGCATAACAACTGAATCCATCCAAAAGAAATTTTGTCAAAATCATAATTATATAAAATAATTGAACCAGCAGGTATCCTATATTCTTACTGACTGTGTATAAAAGAAACATACAGTGTGTTTTGTAAAAATAATTTACTAACGACACAATTTTCTAACAAGACTGGGGGCTGTAAAAATAAATTGATAAAATAAACTAGGAAGGAGGCATTTGCATTTATAGCAATGGAGTTCTAATTTTATAATAATCTTAAATCAAGACTCATGAAAATGTAATGAAGTCCAATTTACTGTTAATAGTTGTTTCATATCTCTGTGAGAATAAACTTCTTTTTGCATTTCAATAAAGAACACTGATAGTGAATAATTTAAGCAGCATGGTACAACATATAGTGTTATATATATTCTAAATGAAGCTGTTTAAGGAAAAAAAAAGTAATGGCTTGAAGAGCAAAGTGCTTTGGGAGGAAGGAAACAGTAAAAGCAGCCTTAGAGAAAAATAAACAAGTTTTCTAATGTTTTGCATTAAAAAAAGAAGTTGCTCACAGTATCATATAAGCACTGTGCTCCTTTAAATGCTATCTTTACTCTGAGAAAGGCTTTGGCTGTACCCAGGTCTGGCACTTTGCCCAGGTCCTGAGGGCACTGGAGGACTGACTGTCCCTGTCCCCCTGTCCCCCACCCTGCCCACAGCTCAGGACCCCCCATCATCCCCTGTCCCAGCAACACTGCAGCAGTGGTGGTCTCCAGCTCCCCATGTCCCTGCCCATCCTTGGCTCACCCCTGTTCTCAGGAAGGTGCTTAATGCTTGGGGCTGGAGCTGCCCCACTGCCCCCTCAGCTTCCTGGCTCCTGGCCAGGGAGGTGGGATGGGTGCTGGCTGCCAAGCCCTGCCCTGACAGACCCCAGGGAACCTCTGATGCTCCCAGCCCAAGGTGAGCTGCTGGACCTTGTGGTACCCTGACTACGTGCTTAGTTGACTAGTTAAGGCAATAGCCATGAAAACTTGAATTAGAAATGATACCTCTGTAGACTTTCCTTCCTGCATCATTACTAAAGAATCATTACTCCATTTGCTCTAGATGCAAAATGAAGATATTTCGGAAGCATTTATTTTTACCGAGCTTCCATCCAGAAAAATTCTTCTGTTCTTCTTATAAAGATCAGCATTTTGGCGAACATTTGTTTTTGCATACTTCTCCCATCTACTCTATTTTTTCAGTTGCTAGGAGGATGTCTTGAGATAGGTACCATTGATTTGCTTTCAGAGTGGAAGTAGCATGTAAATGAACTCAGAGATCAGGGTAAAGCATAATCTTGAAGGTTGCCCTAACCACTGAAAAGATCCAAGATATCTGGAAAATTCAATGAATCTCTCACCTCATTGGTAATGCATCTTTAAAGACTTTCCTTACAAATCTAACTTGCATCTGTTTCTGCACAGGGTGAAATGTAGTTTAGTATGTCCAATAAAAACAACATCTGCTTTTTGTTTCAAGATAGGGGAATACTTAATGGAAACATAGACACTATGTTTAGGCCATGCAAATCATGATAATACAATTTAAGCAAAAATTAGGGGTTTAAAATCATAAATGGTCCTCAAAAGGGTGTTGAAAACTATATGTGACAACATTCGTAGTCTTATGTGAGAACCTTGTAGCATTTTTTTTTTTATCAGATAGTCTTTTAAGAGGTACAAGTGTTGGTCACTCTCTTCAGCTGATCACACATCAGTGCAGCTGAGCTCAGGCAATGTAAAATCGTATGTAAAATTTCAGCTTTAAGAAGTGCAATTGGTTTGAGGCTTGTCACAAAGCAACTGTAGAATCAAGCTGTTGTTTCCATAATCCAGAAGCAACACTGCTATTCCTGTAACACTTTAGCTGCTCTCATATTGCAGGAGCATGTGGATGTCCCAGCATTTAAAGCTTTCTATGCATTCAAGTTTTTTTCCGGTAATATGCAGGACTATGTTTTGATCCTGACAAAATTCCTTTCTAAACTCTAGTGTTTCTCCATACGTGTCTCCCAAAAATAAATATATAGCCTTAATCTTGGGGAGAAGATAGATTTATGTATGTTTGAGTGCATGGCAAAATAAATTTGATTTCCATCTGTAAGTCAGTGTTCAAACCACTCAGGGCAAAAATGATGTGGATTTTGCCATGTACAAGTGGAGACATTCAAATGTACCATACTTAGTAGCATTGGACGTATAGCTGGCAGAGGGAACACTACATCAAAATATGGGATTTTTTATATTAAATAATTTTTGTCCCAGACATGGAGTACAGTTCTGTTGCAGCACTGAGCTATGGAACCATGCTTTGATGACAGGGAGTTGTTGAGTGCAAGCAGGTAATCAAGAAGTGAATTGCGTGTTGACATATGTTCCTTACATGAGTTTTGCTGGTAGCAGAAGTATGTTGGACTCTGGAAGCTCCAAGAGAAATTATCACCTGAAAACTAGAGATACTTTTGAACGTGTCAGTAAAGCTTGGAAAATGGATCAAATAGGATCTTGTTAGACTGTGCGTCCATGATTACTGGTGGCATAGCATGTGTAAGGACTATAGACTGTGTAGATAAATCTTCAAGAAGGAAAATACCATACATAGGGACCAGTTCACAGAAGTAAATCTTCTTCACTTTCACTTTGCCTCTGCCCCTACACACATAAAACTTGGTTTTGCTGAACTGAATTAATTCTGAAACTAAAGAAGGTGTGAGGATATTCTTCTAGAAGATGATAAAAATTGGCTTAAGTATTTTCAGACAGGAGAGAACTGAATCAAGTTTCATTCTGGAAGAGTTCTGCAACCATAAGGTGAACAGGCAAAAGAACACTCTAACATTTTTTTTCCTGTAACCACTGTTTTTAGCTCTGGATCAGATTCAGGTATCCATACAGCAAAAGTTCTGGCAGAATTCTGATAGGAATTAGGCTCTCTGAATACTTATGAGTGAAAGAGCAATTTTTCAGACAGCTATTATGAAAAACCCATGATGAAGACAAAATTTTAATTTCACAAATGTATCAGAATGTACTTCTATTTATTTTCTGTAACATGATTTTGGGATCTTTTCAGTCCCTCTGCAGCTCTGCTTGGCAATTCAGCTTTACAAACAGAACTTCCTTTAAAATTAAGCAGCTTCACTGAGACGACTCACTGATTACAGCTGGGAAAGTTAATACTTAGAAAAATAGAGCCTCTCATTTTCTAAAGCAAATATACCTTCTGTACTTCTCCCAGGATATTAAACAGGCTCTGTTAAACACTTGGTTATTAGTATTCATCAGGATTAGAAACTGCTAGTTAGAACTCTTTATGCTATGTTACAGAATGGTCTCTGATCATGATCAGAGGAGTGAATAAAAATTAAACTTTGTACTGTTAAAAAATGTCACATAAGGAATGGTATTTGTTCCTGATGGAAAAAAAAGCAAGGTTCAACAGAGATTTGTAGTACCTTCATCAATTAAGTGTCTATGTTTGTATTAGTCTGGAAATCTTCAGTATGCCTGAGAACCCAGCACATTTTATCTTGGCCACTATCTCTCAGAACCCTTTGCTTCCACCTACCTGGCAGTTTTGCACTGGAAGATTAACTGGGTGTTGCTGGGGAAGTAAAAACAGGATAAATTTCCATTGAAGTTAAATCCTCCAGCTGTAACAACACCCTTGTAAACCTACTATTAAACCCTGTCTTTAGAGAAATGTGTGGTAGCCCTTAAGAAGCACTGTTAATGGAGACAGGAAAACTTGTCTATCTCCAGTGAATATCACAAGTTAGGGATTATATTTTTCCTTGAATGTCCTTTCAGACCTGAATCATTTTATTTTGCTTTAAACCTGCTTTTTTTGCACCTAATGACAGTCAAGTTGAAGACTGCTTAGATTGAAAATGGGCATAAAGCTATTAGATCCATATGTTAGATGACATTCAGCTGAAATTGGTAATTGTTTACATGACTTTGAATGCCAATAGCACAATAAAGATAATCCCTACGGGTACCTTCTCTACACACTGCATTTCCTATCTTTTGGAATTCCCTGACTATTAAAGTCTCAACCTTTATAGTGAACTCAAAACACCACAAAATTTTACTTCTCTTTTTTTTCTTTTTTTAAGAGGTTAAACTAGTCACAGAGTTATAGCTCTATTCTGGGGTTTACAAAGTGGCCTGATGAAAGCCTAACCAATAAAAACCCTAAGAAAGCAGCACAGTGTAATTTTTGAAGACTTAAATGTTGGTCTAATACTGCCTGTAAGATCATTTTTAGCTGGAGTACTGCTTTTCATTTTTTTTTTTTTTTAAATAAGAATCTGCTTAGAAAATGAAGTTATATTGATGTTTGATTTCAGAAAAAATGAAGTAATTTTTTCTTTTTCTGAAGTAAGGAATTTTTAATATTATTTTTCTTGATTAAAGATTATGTTTACTGTTAATATTACCTAATTTGTACTAATAAGCACATGCCCAAAAGCTGAGTTTGACTAACAAGTTTTTGCCTTGGTTTAAATTTTTTTCTGTCTTTAGAATAAGGAAGAAAACAAGGCACTCTTAGATGTATGAAATGGGCTGGAACTTTAATGATAACTTAATTTTTCATTAAGTGTCTATTTTTACCAGTCCTAAGGGAAAATAAAATATTTCCAAAAAAAACCCCACCACAAAAAAAACAAAACAAAACAAAACAAAACAAACAACTAAGAGAGCTGTTATGAGAAATTATAAAAATACATGCAGTTTAGAACTTGCAAAATGTAAGAAGCAAAGGATTTCCAGAAACAGAAAGAGGCTTTGAATGATGCAAATTCTATTTATTATACCAAAGTTACCCATTGCTAGCCTCCAGACAGCTATGCAATCTTAAATTAGAGATAAATCTTACACAAAATAGAAGTGAACCATGTCTATTTTCGCAATGTTTTAGGTGGAGAACCAACAATGAACAACCTCATATCCCAAGTGTAATATTAGTGTTCTGGTAAGAATGCTATGGTTGGGATTGTTTATTGCATGAACATGGGCAGAGATGGTGTTTGTTATTTATTTTAAAATCTGGATTAAATTAAAAATACAAAAGGCCAGCACATGGAAATAAGCATTGATTTTTAAAACTGGCTCATGTAAGTATAGCAGGAAAACTGTTAAGTAGGAAAGAATATTGTTATAATGTTGGATAGAGCCATAACTCCCTCTATGAAATGTACAAGGAAGTCCTCAGTTTCTACGGATACTTGGAGCGCACTTAATAACAAATACTGATGGAGCCTTTGATTTAGATTCTATTCCTCTATCATTTATTTTTTTTTTTCCCTTGAGCTGTACTTGTATAGTGCTAAATTTTTCTGTATGGTAAATATTACTGCCTTATCTATGCAGAATTCCTGAAAAAAGAACTCTATGGGTAGAGGACCACTGGTTGGCCAGGATAATTTGGTATTACACAAATAATATACCCAGAAATTCTGTAAAATCTCTGAAGAAACAGACAAATCTTACTAAAAATTTGAGAAATATGCTATGAAGGTAATTTTCTCAAGCTTAGTGGTTACTGATAAGAATAAGTGTTTTCAGATTCGGGGCCAAAGTTAATCCTCTTAGAGGCATCTGAATAGTAAACAAAATATATAATAAAATAATACTTGTTCTGTTGTAAATCACTAAGAGATATTGTACAATCAGAGGCTGCAATAAGCCAGCTTAGGCCCTTGACATAAGTCAGGGTAAATTATAAACAACTTTAACTAAGCTGGGAAAAAGAAGGGAGTAGCTGAGAGCTGGTAACCGCAAAGTAAGGAGTATTCTATTGATGTCCTTGGGATGTGAACACAGCAATACCACCTGTTATAACAAAGAGAAAGTTCCCAGGAAAACTAATAAGCCAATCAGTGTGGGTCTTTGAGAGTATGCATGAGCTTAATTAACCGCTGTATATAAAGAGCACATATGTAATCAATAAACGGAAGCCTGCTGATTATCGCATATTGAGCTATCCGGGTCTTCACTCCACCGTGACATTGTTCCATTTTACAGTCAAGGAAAACTGCATCAGCAAAATTAAAAGATTATCTGAAGATATAGTTTTATTATGTCTACTTCTTTCCAAAAATAAAAAAAAAAAGCTGTAGAAAATTACTTTAAATATTTCAATATTTTTTCAATATCGTTATAATTTTTTTTCCAAATGCACCACTTTGGATAAAGAGGCATATATAAAATTTTTCAAGTAAATATTAAGAAAAAAGAGAAGCAGATCCTGAAGTCCATGAAACCAGAAATATTTCATTTATTTGCAATTTTATGTGGTAGTTCAACTACTTGTGTAGGTGTAATTTACTTTTTTTTTTTTTTTTCCTAGAATATTGGCAATAGTTTACTTCATTAAAGAAAAAAACATGCATGGATTCTTTTCTTCCCTCTCTTCTATTAAAAAAAAACCCCAACCTTAGTTCAATTAACTATTGTAGATGACACCAGAAAATAAAAGTATTTAGAGTAGCATACCATCTGTGCTGTTAAACTATACACAATGGAGTGTATTAAACATGGAACTTTATTTCAAGTATAACTCAAGTATAAAGTTTTCTGTCTATACAAACCATGTGCAATTCCCACTGATGCAAATGGAAAAACATGCATATTAAGAGGTGATATAACAACATATATTTCTTGTTCTTGTTTTATTGGATTCTTAAGTATTACCCTTAGCCCCTCTTAACATCTTTCCTGTACTCTTCATGTTTAAA
Source organism: Caprimulgus europaeus (assembly GCA_907165065.1). Next base: position 71,622,925 of record OU015525.1, read on the forward strand.
CTGCAAAGTCAAATTTTGCATAATTCATTTATATGTAGAAAAGACTTCACATTCCTTATTCTAAAGGGTTCTTAAGCACACTTTTATCTTTGAAATATTTTTCCAATAGGCATATAATAAAATATTTTTTGTAATAAGGCAAATATAGGTGCAATATTTTTCAACATAACAAGATTTTTTTAGAACTCTGTCAGATCTTTCTCTTGCTGATCATCAATGGTAATAGAAACATCTTCACAGGTGTAGGAGTACCTCCAATGGAGATATCACCTCTTGAAGGGCTTTTACTGTGGCCAGAGGTCCCCTGTTTTTGAAATTTCTTTACTTGTTTGAGCAAAACAATTCAGTTTTCCTCTAAGCTCTAAAAGAAGGAGTGTTTTGTATCACTGGAAGCCACGTACACACACTGTCCTATCCCATTCTGGCAGGGTTAGGGGGAGGTTGTTTTTGGATCTCTGTGGTTGTGGTGACAATTACTTTGAGAGGTTCTATTAAATGCCAATTTATCAAAGGATGTTGTAAAAAAAAAAAAAAAAGGTAGCAGTGTTACAAAAGGTAGATGACTGGGCAAAAAAAACCTCACAACAATACAAATGACTTGCAATGACTTGGCAAAGGAAACTTTTACCCTACTGACACTTACTGACAAAATAAAACTTGTAGCAACTTAACAAACACCAGCAATGTCAATCACTTGCAGTAAACTAAACAATAACTATCAAAACTTGTGATCATGTGGCAATACCAAAACTTATAGCAATACTAAGAACTAGAGATTACTCAACAATGGTGAAACTTGTGTTTTAAGTTTTACCATTAAGTTATGTACGAAGTTTTATGATAACTTACGATGTTATTCGTATGTGCCAGGAATGTAGTTAAGCTGGAGAAGAAAAAAGGAAGACTGAAGGAGAAAAGAGAAAAAGGAGAGAGACAGGAAAGTTTCTGAAGAATCATCACTCTTTGGTTCCAGCAAAGTTCAGTCCAGCTGTTCTGGGATCCTTGGGTGGTGGGCGCATGCATGCTCCCATTTTTGTTTGATCTTTTTATTGACAAAACTTTTCAGGTCTCCACCTAACTTTCTTCAATTAGCATATGAAGCAGCAGGTGATGCAATGTTATTTTGCATTAGAAGCAGTGGGAGTAGTAGCCGTCTTTGCATCAGTCATTAGGTTATTTTGTGGGTCTCTCAGACTTCTTTATCATGCATTGCAGCACTAAATTCATAATTAGCTTAAGTTCTTATTAGGATGTAGCTTTTAAGGACTAACTGCCAAACGGGAAAGACTTTCAGCAACTGAATGGGCTCTTACAGAATGCCATGTACGAGTTTTTTCTTTTTATGATATGCTAGAGCAAGCTAGGGAAACACTAGTGCTTTACAATAGTGTAAGGGTAGAAGTTTTAAAAACAGACTTGCCAAGTATTTTAGTGAGTGTAAGTATGAAGAAAATGAATGAGAGCTTAATTCAACATGTACTTAAATGGAAAAAAAAAAAAAAAGTGTTGCTACAGGCCTATAAAAATCTTATCGTGTGGCACTAAATGTGATGTTAGCTGACACATCAGCACTCTGAGTTATCTACTGGTGGCATATTTAAAATTCATTCTTGAGAGACATGTTGACTTTTTTGTCATAAAAACTTGAACAGCTGTATTTTAATAGGGTATTTATGGGGGGAAAAGGTATTAAAAGTATAGCAAACACAAGCTAGAAAAGAAAGATTTTTTTTATATATTTTGATATTCTGACATAGAACAGAGTAGCTTTTAATTTTTTTTTTTTTTTAATTGGTCCTGGTACTAACAGTACTTTAATGTAGATGGCCCTTAGTCATTGCTTCTCACTGTTCTCTCAAAATCACTGTGTTCATTTTGGCAATACTGGGAAGGAAAATAAAATATTTTTGACCTTACACTTTATCCCCATTTGGTATTCGTAGCATTGCATTGCATAGTTTGTTTGTTTGTTTTTTTAAATAACTTAGGGCAAAATTGATCAACAAATAATTTCAATGTAATGGTTTTACCCTCTTCTGTCTTAGCAAGGGCATTATTCCTGACCCAGAGAGATCTCATTTCCCAGTAGCTGATATTTCTACATTATACTTGTAATATTTTGTCACTGGTTTTCTGTGAGTGCAGTTTTAACCTTAAAAAGGATTAATTCCAAGAAACAGTTAATAGAAGTGTTCTACTTTGCATTAGCTTATATCAGGAATGAGATAGGTAATAATACCTCTTTCGGAATGGAGTTCTATACTTTAAAGAATAATCTCACAACAATCTCCCTTTTAAGGTGGGGAAAACTCTGCTTGCTTAATATCAGTTCAATATTTGCAAGATAATCTGTTTTTCTTTATTAGTTTGCAGCATTCTGGATAATGGTGTTCTAAGATTCCCAGGGATTTTGTTTATTTAATGGAGGGGACAAAATAATGGACCAAAAATTTACATTTACATTCCTTCTTTCTTAACAAAACACTATACACAGAGCAACCAACTCTTAAGCATTTATGTCCTTATTCACCTGTAAGGTTTCAACTCCAAATATATTTCACATTCTTATTAAAGTTATGTGTTTACAACTTCAGCTTAATGGTACAAATATTGCTTTCCCATTATCTGTGGATTAAATTTATCCAGTGTCCTTTATACATGGTATGGAATTACACAGAACTTTCCAAAATAGAATAAACCTTATAAAGTAGGTTTAATTTCCAAATGTTGTTATTTAAAATATAAAGTAGTTTTTGTCTAGACTGAGTCTATTTTGAGTTCTTCATTCCTTTGCCCTAGCAAACAAGGAATATCAGTAATTACTGAAGACACAAAACCAACCGTTTACAACCTCTGCTCTGTGCCTTTTTTTTCCCCTTCGGCTTATTCAGCAGTTACATTACAGCTACCTGAAGAAATTGTTGGATTATCTGTGCTAGATTTCCATATGCAGTTGATACAAAAGCTCCACTCGACTTTCCAAATTTCAACTTAATATAACATTTCTCTTGTCCTAATATTTGGTCAGACTCAGAACATGGATTAGGAAAAGCTGCCTGAGTTAAACCATAGAAAAACAGAGATTATATAGACAGGCTGTCTTCAGCATTTCAAAGAGTTGTCATCACAATTCTTTCTGCATTAGTGAAGACATCTATGTCTTGATAAAAGCAAATGTCCTGTAAAGGGACTTAGCCAGAAATATACCAAATATCAAGCTGAAAAGAAGGAAAAAGCTCATACCAAGTTTTATATTTTTTAAAAAAAGAGAGTGTAAAATTAAGTTTATTTTTTATATTCAGTGTCTATAGAAAGTGACCCACTTCTTTTTATTTATCTCAGCAGCTTGAATTGATTTTTGACATTATTGTTTGGCACTCATCATTTTGGAAAGTGAGTTACTTGCTAACAAGCAGTCTAGGAGCTTTCTTTGAAACACTGCACAGTCCTTAGTTAGTTCCATTATTCTTCACCAATACCACTGGAGACTGATGTCTGAAAAAATTGGCCTACAGATCTAGAAGTAGGAACAGCTATTTCAAAGTCGTACCCATCGCCTTTTCCTTACTTTTATGCTATTTGATCCATAACTGAATAGAACAACTTTAGGGGGGAACAATCTTAGTCAATATGTGTTCTCAAATGTTTGTCTGCCTATTTTCTCTGGTATTTAAAGTAGAAGAATAAATGACACTTCCACAAACAGTTATATATTCATTGCTCTTAGTTTTCAGATTTTACAATCTCTCCCCACATATGCTTATTATGATTGTTTGATGATTATGATTAAACAACAACAATGGTGGTGGAGGAAGAGGAGGAGAAAAAGAAGGAGAAGAAGAGGAGAAGGAGAAGGAGAAGGAGAAGGAGAAGGAGAAGGAGAAGGAGAAGGAGAAGGAGAAGGAGAAGGAGAAGGAGAAGGAGAAGGAGAAGGAGAAGGAGAAGGAGAAGGAGAAGGAGAAGGAGAAGGAGAAGGAGAAGAGAAGAGAAGGAGAGGAAGAAATTATTACATGAATCTTACTGGACCATATTTGAGGTTCTGTAGAGGGTTGTGGGTTTGGTTCTAGGTTGGTTTTTTTTTGGGGGGGCGGGTTGGGGCTTTTTTTTTTTTTTTTCCTTATAAACATATGAAACTTGAAAATTTAGTCTTTAGTTAGTCCAAAGGAATGTCTCAGGAATATACCTTTTCAAGAAACACTATCAAGATATTTTTTTGATTCTTGAATTAATTTTCAGTATTTTCACTAATAAAAATGTTAAAATACTTAAAAAGAAATAAATTAAATGTAGTAACTAGATGGCAGAGGGCACAAATTAACAGAGACCAATGTAATAATCTGACCCTTTATTTCCAGATTTAAATTAATATTTCTTCTCTTTCTCAATTTTTTAAGTATTAAGTAATCTTATAACCTGTTGCTTACACTGTTAATAACTCTCCGCAAAACAATGTTTGATTTTACATGCATAATATCCAAGCTAGTATTGATATTGTTGATGCTTTATACCATTTTTCTTGGTGTATAATGAAGGTGATTATAAAAATGAGAATGAGGAAGTCATTGTTGGGGTTTTTTTAAGTATGTAACTTGTGTAGATTTTGGGTGGTCACCCACAGACTGGAATAAAGAAGAATGTGTATATGAGAGTAGGAAGCTTGATGTCGTTAAGTGTGCAATATGCTTACCCCACAAGAGGTATACCTATATATATATCTGCGTTTGACACCGTCCCACATGGTATCCTTATCTCTAAATTTGAAACATGTGGATTTGATGGATGAACCACTCAGTGGATAAGGAACTGGCTGGATGGTCGCACTCAAAAAATTGTGGTCAACAGTTCGAAGTCTGAGTGGAAACCAGTGACAAATGGTGTCTCTCAAGGTTTGGTATTGGGACCGGTGCTGTTCAACATCTTTGTCAGTGACATGGACGGGGGATTGAGTGCACCCTCAGCAAGTTTTCTGATGAAACCAAGCTAAGTGGTGTGGTCGACACACTGGAGGGATGGGATGCCATCCAGAAGGACCTTGACAGGCTTGAGAGGTGAGCCCATGCAAACCTCATGAAGTTCAACAAAGCCAAATGCAAGGTCCTGCATCTGGGTTGGGGCAACCCCAAGCACAAGTACAGGCTGGGCAATGAGTGGCTTGAGGCCAGCTCTGAAGAGAAGGACTTGGGAGTGGTGGTAGATGAGAAGCTCAATGTGAGCCGGCAACATGTTCTTGCAGCCCAGAAGGTCAACCATATCCTGGGCTGCATCAAGAGAAGTGTGGCCAGCAGGTTGAAGGAGGTGATTCTCCCCCTCTACTCCGCTCTTGTAAGGCCCCACCTGGAGTACTGCGTTCAGTTCTGGAGCCCCCAACACAAGAGAGACATGGATCAGTTGGAATGAGTCCAGAGGAGGGCCACAAGGATGATCCGAGGGCTGGAGCACCTCTCCTACAAGGACAGGCTGAGAGAATTTGGGCTGTTCAGCCTGGAAAAGAGATTGCTCCGGGGAGATCTTTTAGTGTCCTTCCCATACCTGAAGGGGGCCTACAACTTAGGAGGAAGTAATGTCTTTGTGTTTCCTTGCTACTGTCCAGAAAATATTGCTTTTTCACATCGTACCAGGTGATACTGATAGAGGAAAACATCATGCCAGATCCAACAGTCTGAGAGTGGCAAGGTTACTGCCTCTACATGTCCCCAGGTCCAACTAGTAATGAGGCTGAAGATGTGTTCCCAGCAGGCATACACACCAAAGTACACATATGCACTGCATATAAACAGATATCAATATCAATATCAATTAGATATAGGTATAGATATAGACATATAGATAGAGATAGATATAGGTGATATAGATATAGAATAGAATCATAGAATGGGTTGGAAGGGACCTTAAAGATCATTTAGTTCCAACTGCCCTGACATAAGCAGGGACACCTTTCCACTAGACCAGGTTGCTCAAAGCCTCATCCAACCTGGCCTTGAACACTTCCAGGGAGGGAGCATCCGCAACTTCTCTGGGCAACATCTTCCAGTGTCTGACCACCCTTACAGTAAAGAATTTATTCCAAATGTCTAATCTAAACTTATCCTATTCCAGTTTAAAGCCATTACCCCTTGTTCTATCACTACCTGCCTTTGCAAATGTCCCTCCCCAGCTTTCTTGTAGGCCTCCTTCAGGTACTGGAAGACCGCTATAAGATCTCCCCTAAACCTTCTCTTTTCCAAGTTGAACAGCCCCATCTCTTTCAATCTATCCTCTTAAGAGTTGCTCCAGCCCTCTGATCATCATCTACATATAGATAGATATAGATTAGATATAGATATAGGTAGATAGATATAGATATGGCTGGCCACACAGGTCACAGACAGACTCTCAGCACTCACATGGACACAATCAGGACTAATGGCCTCATCCTGCTTGCCTCTCTGGGTAGGCAGGATAGAGGTCTGCGAGTGAGAATACATATATACATATGTACAAGGTAGATCCCTGCAGTTGGGCTCAGACAGTCAGTCTGCCTACTAGCTGGTACCTGGACATATGAGTCCCTGAGGGTAGCGACCTACTCCAGATGCTGGTGCAGACCCTCTCATACACACACAGAGCTATTCAGGACTCCCCTGGTCCCCATAGCTGACCCCATTGTGCTCTCACCCCTAGAGATATGCAGGTGCTCTCACACTCAGAGCTGCCCTTAGAGACCCACTCTCCCCCACTTTGCTTCCAGGCCATTTTACCTGCTCACCAGGTTGTCCAGGTTGACCTTCATTAGCCATCACATACTCAGTTGTACACCTGCACTTGTTCCGGTCGCTTGTCACCACACAGGTACTCCCACCCATAGTCTGACCTCAGCTGCTGCACTCACAACCCATACATACACACGTGCACACAGCATAGAGAGCCCTTATTCAGGAAAGAGTTAGAAAGACATTTAATAAGACATGCAGACTGTGCTGGTCACATGAAAGTCATGGACAGGCAAGTGCATTGACCACTCAACTATCTACATGCGACTGGCCCATTTCATCCCCTTATTCCTGTAATTCCCCACTTTTGTTTCTCCACTAATCACCTAGCCCCCTCCCTTATTCTGTCTTTGGTTCCTCCTCTAAATATCTCACAAGTGCTGTGTGATCCAAAACTGCTTTTACTCCGCACCCTGTAATATGTCCCACTCCTAGGCAGCAATTCTCTTTAGTCCAAAAGGTGATGAGACAGCTGCACCCCATGACTCATGGAGTGGGTTTCACTCCTGGACTGGGGCAAATATCTCTGTTGGGACAGTCCAAGGAGAGAGGAGTCCTTCTTTTGTGTTCCCATCTTCCACTGTGTGTCGCTGTGCTCCTCTGGGTTTATGCAGATAGGCCTTTGCTGGGCTGATGGCCTCTGTGATGGGCCAGGGAGTCCCCCAGCAGGGGATTATTTGGGCTCCTCCTACTGCTATTGTCTCTCTAGGCTCCTTTGTGGGTGTGTAGATGAGCTTTGTCACATAACATAGCAGATACAGTCTTACATTTGCTTAGTTTAGAGGCTAAATTAAAATCTTCAGTTTAACATGTTAAAATTCAGTAACAGACAATGTATCTACCACCTGTTTTATGTACCTACCATGAATATAACAAGAAAAAAGAACACTTAAGATTTATCATAGACTTTTAAAATTATGTTTGGAGTGCGTTGACTTTGTAACTAGAATATATTTTTTGTAGGATTTCCTTCCAAGCCCTGACTTGTCATGTTGGTCCTTAGTTTCATCAGGCATGAGTCTGACTCAATACTTAGTTATTAAGTTTCCTTGGGCAGAATGGAGAGGAGAGAAACACAATACTTCTAGCACACAATAAAGTTACAGAATCTAATTTTTCAGGCACCAAAATGAAAGTTCAGCTTTTCTGACTTTTTATCTGTCATTATATCAGTTTGCTCACAGTCTTATTTTTTTGACTCACAGACCAGCTGACTCCTTTTTGTGTTTTACACATCAGCCATATGCTACCTATGTCGTTTCTAACCCAAGTGAACTCATGTTATGCACCACTGAAATGGTCTAATGCCATTTTCCATTACTTGCACTTCACAAAATTTTCTTTTTATGTTGCAGGTAGAAAATCCATCTCTTTATTTTGTTCTAGTGTGAACTGGGTTTGGTAGGTTTTAAAGGCTCTTAGACTAAGCAGAAAGTTGATTGGTTGAAAATCTAAGTGCAGCTGACTGTTTTGCCTGAGCAGTGTGAAGCTACCTTCTGAAGCTAGGTATTTCTACTAGTCTTTTAAACTAGATTAACAAGTTTGCTGCAGCCAAAACTGTCTTCAAATAACCCTCAGGTATATGTTTAGCAATATAATTCACACTATTGTAAATTCATATTTTCAACAGAAAAATAGCTAGTGATTGCATTGTGACATTCTTTACAAGATTCATCCTTTTCTCCTTTAAAGGAAATACAGTAGAGTTTTGGATTTGAATGTCTACACAAATACATTACATCATATCCTGAAAGCAAAATACCAAATGAACCATTTTCTCCCAAACTTTTAACACGATCACAAATTACTAAATATGAAGCATACTTCATCCATAAACAGACTTTCCTTTTTCTTAGCTCATCTACACAGCATCCTACCAAGATGCTCTTAAGTCAGTGAATCATAATATATTTGATTACAAATGCAGGAGCCTAGCTGAGAATTCTGCATCCTTTCAATTTGGAAACACATCATTATAATGACTGGAGTGAGGCACATTACAGAGTCGAGAATCTCAAGAAAGTCACCTTTATCAAGTAAGACAGAAAGTAATTGCAAACTGAGCCCCATTTTCACAAATTAATGATATTTCTGATGAGGCTTCACAGGCTAAGCAGTCTTGTGTTCAGTAACATATTCTTCAGGGCATGTCCCAAGGCCTTTTCTGAACAGGGACTACTTATGAGTTTATAATATTGTAATTAAGTCAATGGCCACTCAGGCACAAATGAAACTTAGTGATCAGTGATTAAAAATTAAGTGGTATTTGCATGCTTTGGATTAAACAGGGTCTTAGCATTCTGTTTAAATGAACATTATGTCTTATTTAAATCTTTCTGAACAAACTGTTATGTTGAGCATTAATGATTCTCTTCCTGATCAGTAAATGTCCACAGCCTCATGCACAGCTCAGGTAGTACAGACTGTGAATTAAGTAACCATAGGTACTGTGCAACAGATAAATGATAGGATATGTAAGAATTATCTCCTCATTCTAACCACAATTTCCCACCCCTCACACCCTCCCAGAACAATTACTGAAAAACAATTCACTTTAGATACAGCCTTCAGATAATTATAAGAAAATGAATAATCTTCAAATCACAAAAATAACAAAAGCCTGACCTGTCTATTTAGGCTTCTTAGAACAACCAATAATTGTATTTAATAGGTTTGGTTTTCAGTGTGATAGATTCATATCATATACTTTTAAGCCAGCAGACTTATTTACACTCCTCATAATACCTGCCAAATCATAACAAATGTCTGCCAAACTACTTCGTTAATCTTTTCAGCTGGCCCACTTATTTACAGAAGAGTCCCATGAAGTATACCATCAGCCAGCAATGGATCTTGTCAGAAACTGATTTTAACCAGAAACCCTAGAACATGTTGGATAATAGTAAAGGAGTGCCTTGGAAAAGAAAATGTGAAAAAATAAAAAAAGGTAAGAAACAATGAAGGAAAATACTACACAGATATAGGAAGTTTAAAAACAATCAGTCATAGTCTCAAAAGCACCATATAGGCTGAGTGTAATAAAATCCAAAGTATTTCTGGAAAGGGAGCAATTTATAATTTTTTATTACACAGAATGTAAAAGAAAAAACAAAACAAACAAAAAAATTACTTCACCTGCTTTATTTACCTCAAGGATAAAAAGGTCATATCTCTTCAGTCCTGCTGTGTCTGGGAAACAAACAACATATCCAGGCCAGGCTCACTTATAAGCAGTTTGAATCCCAAGTATACTTCTGTAAGAAAATATTTCAATCAGGAGCAACGAATATGCTTCTGAATCCTCAGCCTTACAGTCTTAGTTTATCTCTTTGTTTTTTCTATTGTCCCTTGGTGAAGTTTAAAATCAGCTGTCAGGTGTTTGGCAATGACTTTGATTAGCTTCAAAAAGGCAGTAACTCTCCTGTAAGTTGTTAGCACACTTCTTCCTTGCCAGCTTTAGGCTTCTGCACTTCAGTGACCTGTACATCTTTGAGACTTGTATATCTATCTTGAGGAACGTCTTCAAGATTGTGCTTCATTTTTTTCTGGGTGTCTTCTCTACCACTCCTTCCTCCTGATGCTTATTTCTTCAGGCATTCCTGTGCTGCCATGCAAAAGTGTTTAAAAAAAAAATAAATCAAGCACTGACACAACCACTCATTCATGCACCTGATCTCTTATTGATGCCCTCTTCAGTCACTACTGCCAAATGCCCTGTAGCAGTACTGCAAATAATAGTTGTCATCCCTTCTTACTGAGGCACCATCGTGAACAGGGACATTGTTCTGTTTTTTTTAATCACTGTGCAACGACTGCTTCTTGCTTGCTGCAGATAGCTGGTATGTCATTATGTGTGATGTTATAGTACATTGATGTTCTTTTACCAATTGGCATCTTTCTCTGCAATGTAGTACAAAGTAATTTGCTAAGGAACTAACGGAAGAATACCTTACTAGGCTAGTTGAAACTATCTACTGTGAAAAAGACGACAGCAAAAGACTGTATAATTCTGTCTTTCTCATATTTCCATACATCTCAAGGGTACTTAAGGAATCTATTTTTCATCATTTTGCAGCATGTTATTTAATGAGGTCTACCTAGAAGATGAGTGTTTTTCATCAGTTAAACTGTTCCAGTATCTAGATAATATGAACAGGCCTGGGGAGCTCCAGCTGAATAAACCTTTTTTCTTACTATCAGGCAGCAATACTTGATATTTGAATGAGTAAAGGGTACACAAGTTTATGGCAATAATTGACATCAAATATCTTGGCTATTTATCCTGTGCGTTGCATTGTATATTTTCCTACTGTAGTGAAACATTCCTAAGTGCTTCACCACTTCAATGGCTTCTTCTCTGTCTTGCTTATGTCAGACTTTAGCACACTGATACATAGCTACCCCTTTCCCTTTTTTGCCTACTTTTGTAGTGTCACAGTAATCCATATCCAATAGCAGGGTCCTAAGCTATTAGAATAAAACAAATGCATTAAATTGTGATTGTCAGGTTTGGGTCAAAATCCTGCTAGTGAATCCATTATGTATTTAATCTTCTTATACAAGCACCAAAAGATGTGCATGCACATAAAGAGAATGAGTAACCCAATGATTTCCTAGCATCAGAAAAAACATGTAGTATTTGTTATGGGTGGAATATTGAAAGGTTTTCAGACCTCGGTTTCTATAAGCACCATCTGTAAATGGTTGAAACAATCAAAAAGATAATAAATATTGCTTGACTATCAAGTACTTTATACCAGGGAATTCATCATCTTAATGAAGGATTGGTGTAATTACACTTTCCTAAGTCCACACATTTCTGTGCATCACTCTCTTTGAAATTAGCATAGAATATTGCAGGTTTACTTATTGTTATCTACTTGTTAGCCCTGACCATAGTCATGAACAGAAATGTTTTTCATTAGTTTGGAGGACTACAAGGGTCAGAATTACATAAAACTTGTTTGTTAACCCTCCTTTTATTTCCTTTTTTTATTTAAAGCATACCTTTTGAAAAGAAGGATCTTGCAACAACCACTTAGAATGCTGGGGTCAATTTATGTTTGATCTGAATTTTTTTTTTCTTTCTTTCTTTTTTAAGGAAACACATCACCTGTCACTGATAAACTTGATTGTGACTCCTGGAAATACAAAGCCCCATTCACTTGCAGTAAGTTCTGGCTGCTTTACAAAACTTCAGTGTCACAGAGCATCTGTAAAGATGGCTAACTGGCTAATCAGACTGATTTTGCAGCTGTTTTGCATCACTGAAGAGAATGAAGCAGTCAGTGTATAAAAGGTAATCTGGCCCACATTCCTTTATACATGGTTTGTTTGACCAGAGGTCTTATAAATCATATGTTGTCCTCTCTTGTGGGCTGGTGAACATGGTAATTCAAGATCATCTTTGAATATTTAGGCAGGATGTTACAAAATCATGTGTGTCTCTATCTGTCTGTATATGGGTGTATGTTTATAGTGGCCCTGAAGGTTATATCTAATGCTTTTGCTGCTGGTATGTATTTTTCTCTTTAACAGTGACATCAAACCAGATAGTTTCTAGTCAATAAGCTGTGGAAGATAGTCTCTGACAGGTTTTTTTCCACCTGACTGATAATAGTGTTTTTGCTCCTTCAGAACTGTAATTTGGTTTGTCAAGCACTTAGGTTTGTAAAAAAAAATAAATAAATTAAATCAAGTTTTAGACTCTTACTCATAACAAATTATCTTGGCAATAGATTAATATTTGTATTTGTCCAATCAAAAAAGGAACAAACAGAAAACCCAAACTCACTTCAGATACTTAGAAAAAGTTGTAGGTTGGAAGGTACTAAATTCCCCTGACAATAGTACAAAGCCTACCTTAAAACATTCTGTAAACAAGTATAGCTATCCCACAGCTGAAAAACACATATGTGCTCTGCTTGCAGAGCCCTAATTCTATATCTATGCTTTTGAGACAAAACGTTGTCAGCTCCAACTAACAAGAAACTCAATCAAAGTAGGCAGGATTGAAGTGCTAAAACTGCACTTCAGAAATGCTTGTTCAACATTTGCTTATTTAGCACCTATCTAATTGATGGTAATGCTCTCTGGATGCTCAGAGTCCAGCTTCCAAGCACATGCAGAAGGAAGAGGAGGTCTTGGAAATTCTTCTTTCTCCTGAGGTCCGATTGCTGTATAGTACTTAGAGGTTTTGGTTGTTTTTTTGTGGGTTTTTTTTGTTGTTGTTTTTGTTTTGTTTTGTTTTGTTTTTTCCCCTCAGACCATTGATGGTCCTGATCTGGGTCATGATCTTAGAACAAATCTGTCTCATACAAATAGTATTAGACCTGTGACACATAATGCTAGATGAAGCACAGTGGCAGCCATTGTCTTTCAAAACTGTTTATTCTTTTGCCTAAGCCTTCATGAAAAAGCTGTCAGGGGGCAAAGTGAGACAAAGGGAATTTGTGGCAAGGGAAAAACATTTGTACCATGAGAAACCTGCAGACTCAAGACGTTGTCTTCCTCAGTATGTTAAAATCTGCTGTCCTGTGGGAGGCCAGTCTCTCCTTCTCGTTAAAGCTGTACCGCTGTGAAGCACGAATATAATATTTGTATATGCTGTTACAATTCTCAAGACCTAGATTTGAAAGACATTTATTCAGAGAGGAAAAGGGTCAAACAATAGGTAAGAGGGATAAGGATTGCAGAATGGAGAGGCTGTTTTATGATGAGTCTAAAAGAACCTGGCTTATTGATTCTATCCAAATGAAGGATCAGAAGATTGGCATTGCTATCCATAAATACCCAGAGAGAGTGGAATTCAGCATAAGAAAAAGAGAAAGCCAGTTGAAGAAAAAGACAATGTCAGCATCACAACAAATAGGTGAGAATAAACTAATTCTGAAAAACAAAAGACAGTTTCTCATGATCTAAATATATAGTGAAGATTTGGGGTTGTCTCCTAATAGTAAAATAACAAGAGCTAACAGTTTCAAGAATGAGTTCAGTTTCTTTTGTTTGCCCGTGAAGGCAAATTATTTGACTGGAGTATGTTAGAGAATTTGGAAATATATTTAACTCAGGTGCAAAGCAAATAGTTCATAAAAAAACTTCTAGCTTAAGTGGAATAGCGGGAAGCATCGTTCATAAAATCCTTGCCTGGAGCTGAAGTGACTCGGGTCTAAATGAAAGAAAATGGAACACCTTGCACATATATAATATCTAAAGAATACTGTTAAAGCTGGACTCTAATCTTTAGAACATGCCAGGATTATGTTTGCTTGCACAACTTTATTATGCTCTTTTAAATCCATTTTACAATATTAAATAGGTTTTAATCATATGGTTATGGACTATATTATTCTATAGGCCGCCTTCCTGGTGCCATACACAGGATACAAGGAGCTCACTCAGCTGAGCAGCAGTTCAATACTGTTTTTTTCTTCAGTTTTCCTACTATTCAAATACCACTTTGAATACAGAATTTTTAATTGGAGGTGGAAGTGTAGTACCTCACAACGACATTTTCACTAATCCTCATGAATTACTACTTCTGCTAGTCTGAGGTGTGCTGTGTTTTAAACCAGCTCTCAGAGAGTATGAAGCTCAGAGATACTAAAGATAAAAATATACACATATTTTGTGCAAACAACTTATGAGACATTTCCAGATTAAAGTGTGCAGTAATTATGAGTGACCAGTCTGAAGTGATGAACATTTCATTCTCCAGTACACTTAATAGAGGTAGTCCTCTGGGTGTAAAAGATAGGCACCCAGTAAAAGAAGAATGCACCACTACTAACGTCTTTGAAGTGGGATTTCTTGGCAAAAAGACCCCACCATCTTTTTCTGGATAGCCTAATTTTTTCTACCTGCTCAGGTTCTTTTTCCTCAGTCTTTTCCTGTTCTGGATGCTCTTGTTCTCACCCACTGACAGGCCTACTCTCTTCATTTGTAGTACTTCATATTCTCTGTAAACAGCCTGTTCTACTTAACTCTGGGCTCCTTGTCCAGTTGGTCTGGCCTTACTCTGTAGCTAATTTATAGAGGCTATTGCCAGCAGTTTCCATGGAGGCAGCTCATCTCTTTCCTGGCTCTGTGTTTCAGCATCATCGGCGAGCCCTCTTCTTCAGTTCTTAATGCTTATCTTTGCCTCTTTCATTTATCTTAGTTCAACCTCTTGATTTTTAGATCATCTTCTGATTCAGTCTTTAATTCACTCCTAATTCCCAGTTGTCTTACTCTTTTTTTCACACTTTTCTATTGGTATTTCTTTTCTGCTCTTTTCCCTTGTTTCTGTTACTGGCTCATAGAAAAAGTATGGTGACAGGGTCACTTCCTTGCAGTTCTCACATGCAACCAGGCCCCACCTGTAAATTGAAGGAAACTCTAGACTTCACCTTATGATCGTGATTTGGAGCATGCTTGTGGGTTCTGAGGTGATAGAGCATGTGCAGTCTGGCTAGCTGAATGATTAGAACCACTGACAAGAAAATTTTAGCATTCATTTATTTGCCAGAATAAAGAGTGCTCTTCACATCTTGTACAAAAAGCTTTTAATAAGGCCAGGTTTATGCTCATGCTTACACATTGGTAAAACACACCTCAAATGCACATCTTTGCCTCTACAAATTTTGACTATAGTGGAACAGTTCTTTTTTTTTTTTTTCTAAACTTCATTTCTGAAAGACATTGTATTAAGGCTTTTTATTAGCCCTTGAGATTTTACATCACATAGAACCAGATCTTAAATTCCTTTGAGGGATAAATGCCTAAATTCTTACTAGGTTAGTTGAAAAAAACAAGAATTAGGGATGGGATTCTTCTACGTTATTCAGTCATCAACAGCATCACCCTCTAAACCAGTCATTTCAGGATCCTTTTTTTTTTTTTTTTAAATAGAAATTCAGAAAAATTCAAGGAAATTTAGTCTGAGGCAGACACCCAGCATGAAATATTGTAATACTATATAGTTAAAAGATGGCTGTAGCATGCAAGTGAAAGCTGATTTTTGTAATAAGAGTTTGGAAAGTTTTACTCTGAGGTAATACTGCCAAAAATTATGTTCCTGCAAATATCAGTTTGATTCTCAAGAGCTTTTTATTTTGCTTTTAGGAAAAATAAAAAGTCATCCTTGGCTCTATTTGTCTTATGTTGTTGTTCTCACATTTTTCTTTCTGTTATTCTATACTTAAAACACCTTGGAGGAATAGTACCAATCTCAAAAATCTCAAAAGTGTATTGTGATAGTTATGTATTATATAAGTAACCATAACACTACTAAAAAATTGAAACACATCAATAAATTGCTAACTCAGCAAATGTAACGGAATCAGTGATTTTACTCATGTGGATAAGTATTAAGATACAAGTGTACAGAATAGGAATTGAAGCATTCCAGTGAGGCCTTTAACACAAAGGAGTTTTACTTTAAGAGGAATTATAGAATCACAGAACGGTTTGGGTTGGAAGGGACCTTAAAGATCATCTAGTTCCAACCCGCTGCCGTGGTAGAAACACCTTCCAATAAATCAGGTTGCTCAAAAACAGTTTACTCAAAGCCTCATCCAACCTGCCTTTGAAAACTTCCAAGGAGGGAGCATACACAACTTCCTTGGGAAATCTGTTCCAGTGTCTCACCACCCTCACGGTGAAGAATTCTTCCTAATGTCTAATCTAAACCTACCCTATTCCAGTCTGAATCCATTACCTCTTGTTCTATCACTACTTGCCCTTGTCACTGTACCTCCCCAGCTTTCTTGTAGGTCCCCTTCAGGTACTTGAAGGCCGCTATAATGTCTCCCCAAAGCCTTCTTTTCTCCAGCCTGAACAGCCCCAACTCTCTCAGCCTGTCCCCATAGGAGAGGTGCTCCAGCCTTCGGATCATCCTCGTGGCCTCCTCTGGACTCGTTCTAACTGGTCCATGTCTTTCTTGTGTTGGGGGCTCCAGAACTGGACGCAGTACTCCAGGTGGACTATCCTGAGAGTGGAGTAGAGGGATAGAATCACCTACACTGACCTGTTGGCCATGCTTCTCTTGATGCAGCCCAGGATACAGTTGATGTTCTGGACTGCAAGCACACATTATAGTAATCACACAACCTTATAGATATTGGAGTCTAACTACTCCTAAGGCTAGAAGAAACTGGACTACACATAAAGACTGGGGAACGAGAGGCTGGAGATCATCCCTGCAGAGAGGGACCTGGGGGTTCTGGTTGATGGCAAGTTGAACTTGAGCCAACAGTGTGCCCTGGCTGCCAAGAGGGCCAACCGTGTCCTGGGGTGCATCAAGCAATGCACTGCGAGCTGGTCAAAGGAGGTGATCATCCCACTCTACTTTGCATTGATGTAGCCTCACCTTGTGTACTGGGTGCAGTTTTGGGCACCAGAGTATAAAAAGGATATAAAGCTACTGGAGAGTGTCCAGAGGAGGGTCACTAAATTAGTGAAGCATTTAGAGTGGAAACCATATGAAGAGAGGCTGAAGTTGCTTGTTTTGTTCAGCCTGGAGGACAGAAGACTGAGAGGAGACCTCATTGCAGTCTATAACTTCTTCACAGGGGGAAGAGGAGGGAGAGGTGCTGATCTCTTCTCTCTGGCAACCAGTGATAGGACCAGGGGAAATGGCAGGGAGATGTGCCAGAGCAAGTTTAGGTTGGACACTGGGAAAAGATTCTTCACCCAGAGGGTGATGGAGCACTGGAACAGGCTCCCCAGGGAGGTGGTCATGGCACCAAGCCTGACAACATTCAAAAAACATTTGTACAATGCCCTCAGACACATGGGCTGAAACTTGGGATTGTCCTATGCTAAAGCAAGAGTTGGACTTAATGATCCTTGTGAGTCCCTTCCAGCTCAAAACATTCTATGATTCTATGAAAGAAAGCTGGCTTTCTCTTTAATCACTTAAACAATGAATAATATGTGCAGTTATTTGGTAAAAAACCCCATACATTAGAAATATTGGAAGGACTGTTAAAAGGAGCTTTATGTATCAAATAATTTTCAATAGGGTTTGAGCTTATAAGATACCAAAGCCGCTAAGGCTTTCAGGTGCCTAGGTTTCTATGGATTACATATAATAGCAAAACAGTACTTTGGACTGCTATTCATCTAACCTTACGCTAGGTATCCATAACAAAGGCAGCTGAGCAAGTCTTCTGAGATTCCTTTAATAATCAGGAGGGAAATCTAGCCATTTTTGAGGTGCAGGGCTGGTGTCCATTGTTGTTTATTTAGAATCATGGAGGTTGGAAAGACCTTCAGAAGACCAACATTCTCCTCAAAGCAAGTCTAATTAGTTGAGGTTGCTCAAGACTGTGCACAGCCTGGTCTCCAGGGACAGAGATTCCTCAATCGCTCTGGACAACATGTTCCAGTATTTCACCATCATAAAAAAATATTTTCCTAATATCTAATCAGAATTTCCAACGTTCCAACTTGTGCACATTGCTTTTCACCCTGTTACTATGTACCTTAAAAAAGAGCCTAGCTCCATCATCTCTGTATCTTCTGGGTAGGTAGATGTAGATAACAATAGATCTTCCCTGGTGCTTCTGTTTTAGAAACTGACTAGGTTTACTTCTCTCAGTCTCTCCTGTATGTCACATTCTTCAGCCCCCAACAATCTTTATGGCCTGCTGTTGGACTCATGCCAAGATATTGGTATCCTTTTTGTACTGGGAAACCCAAAACTGGATATCATGCTCTAGGTGTAGTCTTAAAACTACTGAACAGATGGGACTATCCAACCCTGTACCTGCTGGGTATATCCTTACCAATACAGTCCTAAATGCTGCTGGTCTTTGTTGAAAGAGTATAGAAAGGGTCCCAAAGCCAAAGCCCTGACTGTGACACCAGGTGTGCACAGCCAGTTGTAGACCTGCTAGATGAGGTCACTTCTGCTCTGATCTTTCCCCCTCAGTGACAGGACTGAGGAGACACAACATGGGCCACATCATGCCTTTTACCCTTGCCCTCCAAGTTTCATGGTTGTTCTCAATATGCTTGATACTACTGGGTTATCCCCAAGAGTATCAGTATTGTTCACATGGAAAAATAATGCATCAAGGAGACAGACAATCCTCAACAGTCCCTCTGCAGCATCCTGGACCTTAGCTCCGGCTGAGCAATGAAGTTGAGATAGCAGCTTGGGTGAAGCCACCAGACTGGTGCCTTGGCCCCCACAGAAGGGAGTCTCCAGTAACTATTATTTGCCTCTTCCCTTTTGAGCAGAGCTTAGTCAGCTCTGATAAATCCCCTGAGAGGTCTTGTTTGGCCCCACCAGTGCCCAGGACACTGAACCTATGCTGAATTTGCAGAACTATAGGTGAAGCAAAAGCATTTTTCCAGCCCTCCAACCCCATCCCCTGGTGTAATCATGGCCTCCGGCTGTCCCTCTTTGCTCACTTCTCTTGGCTCAGGTTCTTGTCTCAGCCAACTTTTGTCAAAGATGCCAGTCAATGGCAGCAGCTCCTTCCCCTGTGTACTCTCACAGCAGATGATTTGAAACATTCTCTCAGGACTAGCAGAAGATGTGTGACCTTCTGTAATAACAGCTGAGGGCCATGTTGTTTGCCTGGAGGGTATCCGGAATACTTGAAGGCAGAGTAAGTGCTTAGGAGAGTCACTCTCTTGATCTTTGTTCTCTTCTGGAAATTCATTTTATACATCATGTTCTTCAGTGAAGTTCCCTCAAACATTGTACTCAGTATTAATTCCTCCTCTGTATAAGATACCTCTCCTTTCTTCCGAGAAGTGAAATAAACTAAAATTTTCCTTTGAAGTATATTTGCCCATTTGATTCCCATTAACTCACTGTTTGAAAGAATAAAGTCTTAAATTTACACTTCCTGTAGTACATCACACATTATGTAGTGTGAGAGTGGTTGGGATTTTCAAAGAAGTTTTCAAAGAGTAAAATGCTCTAATCTTATTGGTGTTTAATGGATGTTTAGCATCAAAAAAATCTCAGCCAAAACAGGATTTAAATAGACTTGCTTGGGTCTATCATGTGTTTGAAGTCAATGAGTTATTAGCATTTCATCATCATAAATTAAATTTCTGCTAAGATTAAAAGTGATGAATTCCGTTATCTTTTGCTGTCAAGTAAATATCCTCAACTGCACTATGGGGGTACCTTGTCTTCTAAATAAATTATGTATTATAATTACACCATCAGCCCTCCATTTGGTTTATGTTCACATTTTTTGATATCCAGTGGATGATCTCAGTTATAGATAGAAAAGCCAGAAATATTATATTCCCACAAACTTTATAAAAGTTATTCTGCATGTAGGGGGAAAAGATATTGCTGGTGGTTTCAATAAGGAAAAAGTAGAGAAATACCAGCTGCTACCCTTTCTCTTTAAGAGAAAACACTTGACTAACAAGCCTCTGCATTGGAAGGCAAATCAGCTGTAGATAATTTGGACATAACTGGGGATATCTATGACTGGTCTGTGTTGCAAGTCATATGTTCTTGCAGCGAAACAGCTCAATGTACACTATACTTCCAGCTTGCCTGTGTTTCTGTATATAGGGTAGAGTGACAGTGCTGATGTCAGTGAGGTACTATCTCAATCTACTTGAAACAGACAAAATATACAGTGCTATACAAGTATAGGGAGTAGACAGAAAATATAATTCCTAGTTAAACATTTAATTAATTAATTCCAGCTAAGAAAAGTTGTAACCTCTTTCCTGCACTCAACTCCTCCTGAACTACTGTGAGAGAAAGAAAATCACAGCACTGGTTCTGTTCCTTCATGAAGTAAAAACCAGAAATGTATAAAAGTTTTTTTGTTGTTTGGTTTGTTTGTTTATTTGTTTATCCAAAGGAATGTTGGTAATTTAGTTGTTCCTTTTTTTGTGGCATAATGCTGAGTTATGGTGCTGTGTTTTTTATCAGGGTGATGGTGTGGTTAGGGGTGGGGTTTGCCTAAGCTGAAAGACAGTAAGACAAGTTTATACAGTTATACATTACGTGTGTGTTTTTTGGAGCAGTTACATTGAAGGCAGGTGGGGTCACTGTGGTAAGTTATGGAATGTTTTGTGTAATCATTCTAAATTTCTGCATTTTCTCTAGATAAATGGGCCCAAACAGTGTTTCTCCTCTCTCACAGTCAGGGACAATTCCTGAATAGCCTTAGTTCAATTGATGATTTGAGGAAGTACCTGAACAATTGCCATTTCTTGTTGGTTTCTTTCAGTCCTTTCCCTCCATTTCCTATGACATCTGTCAATTGCAGACAATTTCTACATTACATTTTTGAGTTCTCCTGAAGAAAAGAAGTTTACTAAGTACAGATCATACCAGTGCAAGCTAAATAAATGAATCTGTGACATTTACTTGAACTGTAATAAAAAGAAACTGAACATGTCATGTAAATTAGAAAAAAAAAATATAGTGTAACTTTAGCAGAAACAAAAGTCCTAAGTACACTGATCCAACAACTTTTGAAAAGAATATGAACTACATTTTTTTTTAATTAAAATATCTTAGTGAGCATCAAGTTCAAGGAAATGAACTCTCCTCTGTTTAGAAGAGCTATAGTTAAAGAGAAAAAATAATTCCCACCTTTCAAAATTAATAATTTTAATGGCTCATATTTCAATTAGTATTAGTTTTCAAGTGCCTTGAAATGACCTAGCTATCAGTAAAATAGTCTTCAAAACTCTCAGATGCCTCTAAGGATTGTGTTTGGCTGCTGGAGAAAGCTTTTTCTTAGATTTTATGGCTGTAGATCATATGATTAAAGATAGGTGTCTCAGTTCTGTCAATATGGCTTAAATGACTAAGCAGAAGCTGAGTTTGGATTTTAACTTCTGTGGGCTTCTGCTTTTGATAATACATGGAATCAAAGGAAGAAAGGAGCAGGTATATATAGCGGCATGTTTCCTTTTGTCAGGTTAGGAAATTATCTACAGCCTCCCAAGAAATGATGATGGAATACTTGTTCTGATGACAATTAGCAATCAGAAAGGAAAAATGTGACTCTTCCGAAGCATTGCAGTGGCTCGGGGTGTTGAATGTTAGAATATGGGCCAAGGCTGACTTAAATAGTAATTAGTTTAGTAAATTGTAAAAGAGCAAGCAGATGTGCACAGGTCACAAAGTAGAATATAGAGTAGCTACTGGAAATTCAGGAATAGCTAATACTTTGATGCTACTTAATCAGGAAAACAAAGAAATTATGTACCCTATTATTATAAAGTTAGATAGAAAATTATGCATGTCATCATCTCAATAATTCAAAGTATTTAATAATTTATTAATGAAGTATCTAATAACTTTTAAAATGCGCATAGCCATATTTTACTTTATAGGTTAGTGTAGTACATCATAAAATGCTTTCAAAGAAGCCATTATCTATCATGTAATATATGAAATGTCTATACATACTATGAACTCCATTGCATACTCTGACAAGCAGTAATGCATTTCATGTCAAAAACCACTTCTGAATGTCTCCTTATGCTGCAGTAGATCCTAATGGCTCAAGTAAAAATAAACCATTAGTAAAACCATTTAGGATAACTTCAATAATCTGTCCTGACTTTTGATCCTTCATGATGTAGTAGCAGTTTTAAGGATATGTCAACCCATAGCACAGTTCAGTACTTCACAAAGCAGTATGGCTGTCTATAAGCACTTTTATGCAGCCTTATTTAAAACTAACTGCAGCAATTTCTCGTCTAGTATTTAAATACAAAAGAAATTAACTCACGGGGATGTGGGTCTGAAGGATAAAGGAAAAGAGTTTAACTGAAATATATTGAAGTTGAGATGTGCCTGATCAAAAATCAGCTAAAATATTTATTTTCAAATTATTTAGAGACAGGATGCTTCACAGACTATTAACTCTGGTTAGTTTGGGCTGTAGGATTAAAACGTTGGGTTTTTTTCCTTACATACCAACACAACTCAGAGGTTAATTCATGCTCAGTCAGAACAAAAAAAAAAAAAAAAAAAAAAGTACTCACATAACTTTGTGATGCAGCCTTCTGGAAATTAGTTATTTAACTACTACTGTGCAACCTTGCTCTTAATATCTGTAGTAGTGTGCTGTCACATTATGGAAGACTGAACTGGTGCATAAAGATGGTGCTTTTTATCTTGAATGCATTAAACAGTTGCTTTTAAGTAATAAAATCTCTAACTGAAATAGATTAAATTTTATGTAGTTTTCTAAGCAAAACTAGGTGTTCTGATGAATATCAGAGGCAGAGTGTATGTTGTAGGGTGAGATTCAGAATGAGGGGAGGCTGTTGTTTCATTTGGATTTTGCACTGGAGAGTGGTAGAGGAAGAACACTGAGAAGCAGAGGGGAGACAAGGGCAGCTGATACTGCAAAAATCTGTTAAAATGCCATTTAAAATACAAAAATGACCATTTATTATTCAACTGGGTCATGAGATTTACAAATCTTATTTTAATGGCACAAAGAAGCTGTGATTTAGGATATATATAGTAATTTCAATTGAAAGCATAGGCCGTAGTGGATTAAAGCCTGTCATTTCCAAAATCTTGTGTTCTGTAAGAAAGAAAGGAATTGAGGGACACCTAGTAAGTCAACTTAATAAAAACACTATTCTGTCATTGAAGGTCTGTTAAATATGCTACATACTAAACACGTCAGACCTGGGAATTACTCTACTTACTAGTTTTCTCCTGAAGATATACAAATCTATACAAAATATACAAAATGGTGACCTAAATATTTTTTTTAAATGTAGGGGAACATGACGTTTTTGTGGTGGTGTTGTTGTTTTTTTTTTTTTTTAAATTTTAAAGCTACCTAGACCATGAATGCTTAACAACGATTGTTTACGATTAGTAATTGTAGTGACTGCCTCGATAGCAGAATTTATCATGATTTTTTGTTCCTCACTCACATTTCTACCCACTGATTCATCACTGCTGTGATCACTACCAAATATCTCAGTGCTGAAACTCCTACACAGTTACATAATAAATCTTATATCTTTCCATTTCACTTTCAACAATTGGAAGTTTTCCTCTACATTTTTCCCTATAAGGCAGAAACAAAACATAACTCAGCCCTGGACCAGTAATCATTTTAGTGTCTAGGATATGTGATATTTCTTCTGCACTTTCAGTGGAAACAGCAATTGCTGTGGGTTTTTTTGGGGGGTTTTTTTGGTTTTTTTTAATCCAAAAAGGACTGAAGAGATAGGTCAAGAATGTTACTTAATGGTGTACATATTGTTTCAGAGCTTGGGAGGTGTGGAGAGCAAATGCTGAAGATATAACGTTCCTGAGAGAATAAGAGCAGCAGCCTCCCTTGTGCAGACCATGAGGCAGCCAGTGTGTGTGTATCCATTGTAGTGCTAGAGGTGGAGTGCTCTTCATCAGGTTCTTAGAGAGGTAGAAGCATCCAAGTGTGCACTTTGAGAAAAGGAAAACAAGCTTTATGAAATGATTATGTTTGAGTTGTCTAAACTGGAGAGACGTTCAATTTGGTCCAGTGAGCTGATGAGGGTTCCTGTGAGATGAGACAAATACAAAATTATCAGTAAATATTTAACTGTTTAATTACCTGATGGTAGATGAATGATGCTGGGAATGTGAAGGGATAAACAGTGATGTCTGTGTGTGAAAGCTGGTCCCTTGAGAAGAGTATCTCTGATTTGGCAGCAAAAGTGCCGGGTAATAGATGTGCAGGAGAAGAAAACAGGGTGTCTTAATGGACTAAGCTAGCATTAGATTGCGATGGACTTAGTGGAACACAACTTAGTTTTATGGAGAGTTTACCAAAGTTAATATTTTACAGCTTGATAATGTGATAATGTGATTTATAATTTTGATTAACTATAAAGTATTTTAGTATTCTGTATTACCACTGTTCTTTTGTTTAAATGAGAATTCTGTAGACAATTTTAAAAACTGAGAGAGATTTTATCTTGGACTAGAGATGTTGTCCATTGCCAGTCGTTGAATATGTATATATTTTCTTCTGAAACAGAGTTACTTGGTATCTTATGAGAGGGAAGATGAAGTTGAAATACATGAAAATGTTAAATATAATAAAAATTTACATAAGCTTTTTAAAATTACTAGATCAAGAAAGAGCTTTAAGACTTCAACCATGTGACAACTTCCTAACATAAAGTACATTTGACACTTGCATTGAAAGAAGATTAAAAATCTTCTGTTTATTTAACAAAATATTGGATTACCATGACAGATAAAGAACTATAAGATCTCCCTGTATATATTTACCAGGCTGTGATATGGAGTCTGAACTTGAGATCCCAGGCTGTGCTTAGGGTTGTTACATCACTTTAATCTCCAAACCAAGGGCACTTAGCATTACATTTCAGTGCCATTTTTTTTGTTGGTCTTTGTTTTTGAGGTATTCAGAAAGAGAGAAACATCACTCTCTATCATTATTGCATATTTTCTTCTCTACTGTATCTTTTATATTGACTCTTTAAGAAGACTTCAGGTAGAGTATTTAAGGCAACTCTGTGGTATTTATGATTCCTATCTGCTGTGATCACACAAGGACCAAAATAATGACACACATGCTCAGGCAGTTTCTTAAAATATATCAGAATGCCGCAAATAACATTTGTACATCCAAGATCGGTATTGCACACAAAGACATTTCAGTCTATGAACATGTA
Source organism: Caprimulgus europaeus (assembly GCA_907165065.1). The sequence goes on from OU015525.1 coordinate 71,648,316, forward strand.
GTGAGAGAGAGCTGATGAACACAAAATAAAGTTTTGAAATCATTATATTATGAGATTTATTCTGGAAGCAGACTGAAGGCATGTTCTTTTATTTTTATTTTTTATTTTTTTTAATACTTAAAAATTGTAAGTAGAAGAAAATACAACAAAAAAAACCAGATTCCCCTTACTCCTTGTAATCCAGCCAATGCATTGAAACAGCTGCATGGCACAAAGTCTTTTTCCAAATATGTTGGATTTAAATCTGCTGTCCTGTACAATTCTGTGTGCTGGTGAGAAGTTGCAATGTATAATAGTGTCATAAATAATCATTACGTGTCAGACACAAAAAGAAGAAACTGAAACATGTCATTTAAACTTGCCTAGTTAAAGTGAAGTGTATGATCAGAAATCTTCTTCTGAAGGTAGGTGATCTTTCTAGTAAAGAAATGTAAAAATTTAACTCACACCAAATTATAACATTTATTTTTACTCGTAATTGCCAGGCTTTCCATGATGTATGATCTTTAGATCTTCTAAACTGCCTTTCACATTAGTCATGTTTCTCCTTTGGCTTCATAATCTCTGTTATTAATCATGTTTTCAATAACTCTTTTTAAGGAAAACAGTAAAGAAATAAAATTTAAAATATCAGCAAAAAGCCTTGCTGCTCCTTTTATTCCCCTCATGACTTTTCTACAGAAGTTTGTACTCTAATTCTCTTACTCCCTAAGAAATCCCTCTCTGCTCTGTTGTTCCTCAGTCTGTTGCTCATCAATCAACAGCATCTGAATCATCAGAATATTACTATCCTGTTGTTCAGTGACATAAGATTGTAGAACTGGGCAATCACATTTGTGGTGTTCATTTGGCAACAAACAGAATGGGAGACTTGGAGAACTGTTGTAGGATGGGTGTCACAGGGCTTCCTGGTAATAGAGGACCACTGTTGCTGCTCGCCTTGATTTAGTGATCCTAAGAGCTCCTTCACTTCTGGAGACGAACTCATTAGCTTGCTTTGTAAACAAAATCTCTTTAGCTTCGTCTCCTATTTCTTCTTATTAAAATAATTCTGAGATATTATATAGGAAAGGGGGTGATCCCTAAGTAACTGCCATCACAATTTACCTGTCAGATTGTGGAGATGTAGAGCTGGTGGGTGCCTTTCTCTCCTTACTCTGCAATTTTTATTAGATACACATGAGAAGGTTTTGTTCCAGTGTAATTAATGAATCAATGTCTTACTGCAATGCAAGGTAGAGCACAGAAGACACAAAACTTTTTCTTACTTTTTAATGTAACAGTGTGATTTATTAATCAGAAAAGATATATCAGTGAAGAATCATACTCAAAACTCTAAGATAAATGATTAATCTTTTCCCCCTTCTGTCCCCCACTCAGATTAAGTTCTTAAAAGCTCATTACTCTGTCATGTGTGCTGACTTTATAAACTGCCAAGATGTCTAAAGCTTGGGAGGAATGTGTTGCTTTAGGATATTTTTCTATAAATTTGCCTCCTGATAAGCTGTGACAGCTTCAGAACATAAACATGAGGAATGTTTTCTTTGGCAGAAAGCTCAGTAGCTAATGTATATGTAAAATTCATTACAAACAATGTATTACAAATTCGTTATAACAAAGTTTTTGCCACCAAATATTTAAAGTTAAATTTTTGCATACATTTGATTTTTGAAAGATGTCCCATTTTTTCTCTGTGCTTTTAGAAGAAACAGACATTCTAAACAGCACTTTGCATTCTTGACTGTGCCAAAAATCCACAGCTCTCAGATACTTCCACCTCAAATAGTCAAGTTACACAGGAGCTCATCTGTTTTAACTTGTATCATCCAGTATGATGCAGCCCCCCAAAATGGTTTGAATTATGAAAGCTCTTGTTACAACTGCATGGGTAAGCCTGATTCTTGAATCATCACCCTTTAAAATTCAGCATAAATTACTGATCTTCCTTAAAAATAGGAGCCTTTCACTGTCAAATTTTACATGTTTTCATATGTATGTAACATTTTCCTTACACTTTTTAATGTATTTTTTAAAATACATGTATGTACAAAAATCATGAGAAAGAAGGCTCATGGCATTGTTCCTTAAATCAAAACATAGCTAACTAGGGAGCTGTTGCTTATTATAACTGAGTTTTTTTTTTTTGTAGCAGCAAACAAAGACTTGCTACAGGGGAAAAAAAAAAACAGAAAAACAACCCTTATGAAGATTAGGCTCTTACAAAAATGGCCACCCTCCCGTTATTTGCTGTGGAAACACACCCAATTTACTTTCTGAAAAGAGACCAGTCTTGTTTGCTGTCAGGCTGTCAACAGTGCCATGGTCAAGCCAACACTGGAGGATATTGAAGACAGTGTGAGGAGCAGGCAGCTGGCCCATTCCCCTGGAAGATCAAGATTGAGAGCACTGAAGTCTATGCTTTACAAAACACTTCTATTATCAAAATTACACTGTGTATATGTTTGTTTCAAACACCTTTTAAGAAATGGAACAATATCTCATTGGTGGCTAGGTTAATTCTACATAACAAATCTCAGCTAAATGCTATGAATAATGGGAAACCGAGGTTGTATCTTAATTCTGTGTTGGTAAATTAAGAAGTTTTTTACCTTTTCAACATACTATGTCTGGTCTTATGTGTCACATATATAAATATATTTGTTACAGGATTAATTTTGTGTCTGCTTTCAGAACTCATGACAAGATAATCTCTGGGCATTAATTTTTTATAGTTCATTTTTTTTACGTATATTAATTACTACTGTAAGACTGTATTATGCTACTTAAAAAGTTGGTGAGTGCTGTTAAATATTTGAAGAACATTCACATCTAGTAGCAATCATTGAACCAGGGGCACATACACTCTTCAAGAATAATCTGTAGTTGAAATAGGTCTTTCAGTCTTTAATTTTCTTTAAACAGAAACATACTTTTTTATTAAGCACGCAGGTGTTTTATTGTCTTTTGTGCTGCACATAATTACAGCACTTGTTGAACAGATTATTATGCATGAGAAGCATGAAGTGATAACTTATCAACTGTTCTTTTTTTTTTTCTATATAATTGAGACTAAAAGTCACTTGGTTCTGAATTAAGGCTTTAATTTCTATTAGTCTAACATATGATTCTGTAGGGGGATTGGACTAGATGAGGTCCCTTCCAATCCCTAACATTCTGTGATTCTGTGAACACATACATGGCTGCTGAAAAATTTAGTAACAATATAGTAATATGGTTTGTCCAACATCTCCCTTACATGTCGGCTCCTGCTCTGGTTTTACATGTGCTTTGTAAAGTTTAACTTAACTTTTGGAAACAACTGATATTTTGGAATATTTTGATACCCATTGTTTTGCTCTAGTTAATACACTGCACCAAATGTCCACTGAACTACACCAGAAGAGCTACTTAGAAAGGTCATAACAAACTACTTCATTCTCTGCTTTCAGTTTGGTTAGCTGAGGTATTCTTTCTTTAAAATTAAATCTGTTTTTCTGTAACTGACCTGGAACAACCTAACATTAGCAAGTGACTATCAAAGGTTGACCTGTAACTCATCATACACCTATTCAACATACAATATCAGTCTATGTTTTCTGTGGATCATTTATCTACACATTTAACTATATGTTGCTCTTATCTCAAATCTGGGTGATAAACATCAGTGGGAAAAAAAATAATATGTTTAGTTCCAAAGGTGAAATGAACTGAGTATTTTGTATCCTGTGCTCATACTTGATTCACTACTGAATAGAAAATAAGTATTGAAGCAGAAAGAGATCTGTATTTAAGAATAGAGTTGTCATAGAGCAAATGTCTGAAGCTGTTGGTCTGCATACCCTCATTAAAAAAAGACACACACTTTTCTGGGAGCTGTTTGGTCAAATAAACATTTCTCTGTTTCTCTTAAAAAATGTTTGTTATCTAGCTTTTCTGCTTATTGTTTCTGTGGAAACCCATACAGAAACAGAAGCCTGATGGTCATAAATGCTAGTACTACATCTCTTTTCCAGGTACCTTCACGAATAGTCCTCTTTTTCCCCACAATACAATGTGTTCTTGAGGTTCTGGAGGCACACAATGGCCATAGAAAAGCCTCCAGACCAGAATAACTGCCTGTTAAGTGCCTCTGCCGCCTCTTATGAAGATGCTCTTCAGAGTTCCCTCTGAGGTAGCACCACGAATATTTCCTAGAGGTAAACTTGTCTGAGCCTCATAATTAGTGTGTGCTGTAGGGCCATGAGTGTCTTCCTTGAGGAGAGGCTCAGCTATCAGCTGTACTTCCAACAAGAGCCCCTGGTAATAAAGGTGCCTTGATGGCATATACGTTTTATAGACAGACTGACATCAACCTGATTTCAAACGGCCTATGTGTGGCAGTATGAACCCTATGTGTTGGGCATAGAGAAACCTCTAGCAAGATTTACAAACCATTCTTAGTGCTGTCCTAGCAAGTACAACCTGGAAGTAGCTCTCATGATTGCATACTAAGCAGTATCTGATGAGCTAGGAGGTGTTAAAGCTCTGCCTGCTTTGTAATTGTGTATACAATGCAGCATTGTATACACAAGCTATCTTTCATTAGTTGGTTTCAGCTGCAGCTCCAGAACTTCATCAGAAGAGGTGGAAGTATACCCTATGCGATCTGGTTGAATTGAACATTGCTTCAGAGATATCAGTACCTGACATCTCTGAATAGATAGTAGGACTGACTGAAGATAGATTGAGTGGGTCTACATGCAGAAATTATGCTCCCAGTTCCAAAGTAGACAATTTGAAAGTAAAAATTTTTGAGAAGTAAATTGTCAGGCCAAAAGGCCTTTTGCACACATTTTCTTCCTGTGTTATTCGCTATGAATGTTCTATTCTGTCACCCATCAGTCCTCTGTTTTTGAAAGAAAACCTGATTTTTAATTAATAACAAAAATGGTAGCATTTGTTGAGTCATGGCAACATAATTAGACACGTAAAATCAAACCACTTCTGCTGAGATATGCCAGCATCCTGGATGGATCTCCTCAGGAGTTCAGATCCTAGACTTAAAGAATTTATGTTAACAGCGTATTCCAATGCTATGGATTGCAGAAGGGTCTTATAATCAAATGGTCACTCTGTAACTGTGCTGTAGAGTTTTTTGAAAACTAGTAAGTAAAATGTTGATTTTTATTTTTCTCCAGCTGGTTCCTCTGCTGGTTAGTGTTCAACAAAAAGCATTAGGAAAAAAATATTACAAAAGACACTGTGAATTTTTTCTTTCCTCCTTTTTCTCAGTTCAAATTTTATTCTACATACAGAGCTTGCTCAGCAAAGAACCAAACAAGCAGACAAACAACACCAATAACAAAAGACTTCAAACTACCTTCCTACAACAAAATGGCTGCACTGTTGTTTCAACCCATACGCTGTCAGGTCATAATTTTTTTTATTGTGGAAAGGAAAGTGCGATAATATACTACATAAGAGAAGACAAGGAGCACAGTGTGACCTTGGGCAACAGCCTTCCTTCCATCCCCATCAGAATCTATGTGGAAACTACTTCAACATTCAGATATTTGAAACTATCTGAGCACAACAAATTTTGGGAAGAATGTGGCATGACAGGAGCTTCTGTAGGAATTTGTACAAGAGATGCTCAGAAAAGCTTTGTCCCCACTGTATACTGCAAATTACTCTGAGATTGCATGGAGTCTATCGCACCCGAAGCTTAGAAGAAAATTAATTACTAATTTGTTGTTTAATAATTAATTAATAATTCATAATGAGAGTTCCCCTTCCTGTATCCCTTATACAAATTTTGCTTCAGCTTTATAAATTTGAATTACATGCTTAGAATGTATAATAGAAATAGACAATGTGCTTTAAGACTTCCTGTGCTGCCTTCCACCACCCTGAACTTGGTTTCAGCCTGTAGAGTTCTGCTGCATCAGTCCTGCTCCCCAATATCTGCTGCATTGCCATCAGGAACCCTTCAAAGTAGCTTCACAACCATGTATGAGTTTTAACTTGTTGAACATCCATAGACTGTCATAGGTTGATGGACATGATAGCAGGGTAGCTAGCTCACAGACACCGAAGCTAGTTTAATAACTTGTGAATAAAACAAGCTGAGCACTGCCCTAAATTAGAAGGAGCATTGCCTGCTAATCAAGGGCACACATACTCCTTTGTTTTGTGTTGGTGAGGCTGAACATAGAATGCACTGCACATGGACTCCAGTTTTTTTAAACACTGATGCCCTCTCCACTTCTCTCTATAATAATACCTATTAATAAAGGCTAGAATATGCAGCTTTACTAATTCATATACACACAGGTATAACAGCTGCTTTTAATCTACCTAAATACTTTATTCCATAGAGAACACTACTGATCTGTTTTCACTCATGAACTGTGTGGGACTTTAATATTGTATCCAGAAACATAAGACTTGTAAAGACAATTCAATAAATATTAAGAAAAGCAATTGTTGCTCAAATGCAGCTATGTTCAAAAAGTGGAATAGCCTGTAATTGTGAGTTTACTGATTACAGCTGTGCAGGTAACAGGCACAGTTTGTTATTGGATAACAAACACACAGAGAATGTCAGAGGAAAAGTTAGCAGTCTCCACATTATTTTTGATTGGATGTCTGTTAATTTTACATATGGACATACTAACTTTTTCAGTGTTTAAGCTGTTTGATAAACAAAGATAATATATGTCTTTTGGCTGCTGTAAGTGGAACTGAAATCAAAATAATTATCAAAGAGGATTCCATTGTAGCTGAGCAGTTATTAATATTATATGTAATTGTCAAATACATAACTTTAAATATATTTTAATTTTATTTGCAAATCTGGACTGGATGTGTATTCTGTATTACCTGAACATTGTAATGGAAATACCACTATAGCATCATCAAAAGCTTGGTTCTAATTTTGTCTTGCTAAAAAGGTGATTAAGAGAGGCTCAACTGATCTGCAAGAAAATAAATCTTGCCTTAAAAACCCAAGCAGGAGTCAGATTTATCTGAATCTATTGGTAGTGCACTTTTCAAGTCCTGATAAATTATTTTTCCTACAATATTTTCTGACATCAGTCTTCTTTATAAGAGGTACAGTGTTATATCATTAAAAAATCAGCTCCTGCTGGGAGATGCATTCAATGCCTTGGAATGATGCAAGAAATAGAGGTGTATTTTAAAAGCTGGTTTTAGTCAGTTAGTTACTAAGTAAGAATATATTTAGACATCAACAACAATTAATCATTGAAGTCTTTTTCTTTTAATTAAACTTATAGTTTAAAATACTAAATCAAGAAAAGTTCTGAGGAGGAACACTTTGTTCCTCACGTTTCCTACCAGGTACAGATATTTTCAAGACTCTCCAAACAGTAGGCAGTCTTTCTTCTAATCTGTTAGCTTTATGTACTTCAACATCAAAACACCGCATATGGGCTATGGACCAAACTGCTGTCATGACACTACAATTACTAGGCTTTTGTAAATTTTAAGTTAGACCTGGTTTTATTTATTTTTTTCTAAAATATGTTTATTTCCTATTTGGAGGTGGTATAAGTAAACAAAATGTCTGTCAAGGAACTGTTTCAGCTGACTGTAAACCAGCTCAGAAAGTCCTTTGAATCTAAGCCATCGTTATCTATCATTAACTACATATCTGAACAGTCATAAAATTTCACAATTTACCCAGTAGAACATAATGGACTTGGAAAGAGTCTTTTGTCATTTAAGTGCTGTGAGGGAAGCAAAATAAGAAAATTTGTCTTCATTCATTTCTATTGAAATGTGAAAATGAAAGAAAAGAATACTAGAGATTACTTTCTTCATAAATTACCACATGGCTGAGGAGATGTCAAATACCAGTAACAGAGGGTTTGGTCCTTCTTCAGTGACTTGTACCACCCACAAGGAATTTATCTGCTTTCACACAAAACAGTCAGAATCTTCAGCCGATAAATGCAACAAAAGGTCTCAGGTCTTTCAACTGGGATGGTAGTATAAACTGGAAGAGGGTAGATTTAGATTAGATATTAGGAAGAAATTCTTTATTGTAAGAGTGGTCAGACACTGGAACAGATTGCCCAAGGAAGTTGTGGATGCCCCCTCCCTGGAAGTTTTCAAAGCCAGGTTGGATGAGGCTTTGAGCAACCTGGTCTAGTGGAAGGTGTCCCTGCTCATGACAGGGGCGTTGGAACTGGATGATCTTTAAGGTCCATTCCAACCCAAACCATTCTATGATTTTATGGTTATACCATGCTAGAACTTTCTGAAATCAATGTCCTCAGATGAGTCTTAACCACAAGAGAGAACAAAAGATCTTTCCAGGGTAATGGAAATTTGTCATTGCCTTTTGGCAAATGACTTCTGCTCCTCAATGGTAACATAAATCTTTTTTTTTCTTTTTTTTTTCTTTTTTTTTTTTCTTTTTTTAAATCTTGATTGTATTCTAATTTGAATAATAATATAACATAAAGCATTTTTAAGCCTTTTGCTTTATTCTTCATCTGTTTGTCTCTCATCAGGAAAAAAAAACCCCAAAAATTTTATTGGCAGAAATGAGATAATTTAGTTCTTTTTTTTACTTTCTCTCTACCTAGATACAAAGCAAAACTTGACAAAAGCCTCCTACCAAACACAAAGCCAGAAAAGTATAAAAGCAAAAGCAAGCTGACAAAAACCAAAACAAAATAAAAAACACAGAACATTGCAAGTAGTGAAAGGCTAAAATAAAATAACCTGAATGAGAAAGCGTACATGTAACACTGAGTTGGGTTTTTTTTTATTATTTTTCAAAAAGATGCAATTGTTAAAAACATAGGAAGAATATCCAGTGAACATAAGCGCTAACAATAATTCTTCTTTAGTGAACACTTGTCCTATCATTCAAATGCCACATTTGGCTTGAGTTTGCTTACTGCCTAGCTTTTTTAAATTAAGTTCCCTGAATGTAAGAAAGGTGTAAATAAAAGATTAAAGAAGATTAACGAATGAGAAAGTGAGTTTTGGTGGTGGGTTTTTGGTTGATTTTTTTTTTTTTCATTTTTTTCACCTCTCCACTGAGAATTAGGGAATGCAGACTGGCCTTGTACTAAGAGCATATTCAGTATCAATATGAAAGTATGGCTGAGAAATGAAAAAGAACTAAAGGTAGTTTGGAAAAACACAGCACACACATAACTTTAATTTAATGGGCTGTTCAAAGTTGTGATCAAGTAATTGTAAATGAGGATATCATCTGCTTTTACACTAGAGAACATCCAAGTTTTATTATAAATTTTTATTCTACAGAAAACAAACAAATATTCCAACTCATTCTTAAAAAACATGGACTTGTACTTTCTAGAGTATATAAGGTTAATAAATATTGTTTGTCTAGGAACCATTAGCTGTGTAACACCCCTCAGTCACACTCAGAAATACATCTTGAATAAAACTGTCAAAAAATTACAGCACAGTAGCAACATGTTTTCTAATATCCCTCATTTTCTAAACCTTGCCTGTATTTATGACAGTAAATGCACATATTTATCAAATTGGCAGGCACTGAAACTGTTTTAAAAGACTGTTCTTTTTCATACTTTATGAAAGTTCCAAAGTGATCTGTAAAAGCTGCATGTGCAGTTAGTCAAATGAACAATAATAGAGTCATTGCTGTAATGCATCGGCAGAGAAGAAGCAGTAAATTGTTATGAATACGTTAATCACTATAAGGAATTCAAACACTGACTTTTATATTTTGAAAACTGATTTTAAAAACATGCCACTAAATTCTGTGGTTCTTTTTGTCTGAGACTGTAAAAATTGCAGTCTGTTTAGTTTATTTAGTAATGGTAGTATTGACTATACACATTTTTGATCTTAAGTTTTATTTTACTGAGTAGAACTAGATTTTGTGGTTTTGTTTTTCTCTTCATCCTGGTAAGGGTACTTTATTTTTTTTAATACATTCCACATAACTGAGCTCTAGAACCAGTGTTCAAAACCACACTGAAATTGGAAATCTACTGGTTTCAAAACAGAAAGAGCATGAAAAAGTGAAAGAAGCTGATATTTTGCTAACAACTTTGAAATTTGTCAGTTGTATTAAAGCTGTAGATGCTTTAATTTAGACCTGATGTAAGGGCAATATGGGTTTAAAGCTAGAAACAGTTTGGATGTGTCTGTATTTCACACAAGGGAACACACTGTAAAGATATGTAAGGTATTATGGTTGAAGCTGTTATATTTGCATGATTCAGTGAGCACTGTGGAAGGATATTGGTTTAATCCAGAAATTAAACCGTTAAACCAGTTTAAGTATTTTCATGGAGACACATCAGATATAACATTCCCTCTTGTGACAAAAAGACTAAGAAGATTCTAGGGTACCACAGACAAAGTATTTTTACTACAGAGATGAAAGTGATAATATTGTTCTAGCTAATTTAGGAAAATAAATTAATAAGTCTTGCCTTCTGAAGATATCAGAAAAAGGTTTGATACCATTTTATAGGTACCTACATGTCAGAGGAACTGGAAGGATATGTTTGTACAGGATCCCATTGTTATCAATCAAGTCAACTTGAACTGAAAATTAGAAAAAATAATAATGAAGATAATTAAGATTTGGAACAGTCTGGCAAAATAGTAGGGCAAGCAACCTTAATTCTTTTAGGGAAAGACTTGATGGTTTTATGGGCAGGACCGCAGAATGGAAAATTATGCCTGTGTTAATTGTGCTTGGGTATTTTACAAGTTGGTATCTCCATGTGACATCAAAAATAGAATAAAGAGGGTATAATTTTGTTTTCAGTGGTTTTATATTATCCCTATGCTCCAGGGTTTTTACTAGTTACCATCTGAAACTAGGAAAGATTTTTTTCTCCCTTCATGCACAGTTTAGTTTAAAAGTCTGTATTCTGCATCACTTGAGACTGCCTATACTAAAACCAAGATGTGACACAGAAGGATCTGTGTATGTTCAGGGTGATATTTGAATCTCTCAGGCATTTGATACATTCTAAGGAATAGGTTCAGGTCATTGATTTGTGGTGCACAGTTTGGAAATATAGTGATGAAAAAAACAACAAAACAGATGCTTATTTCTATGGTGCCTGAGCTTCTGGACAAAGTTCAATAATCCTAGTGAAGTCTTCCAGTTTCTCATTGCCATATCAGATGTGATACTGAATGGTTATACTGGTTTTAGGTCTGGAGCTAGCACTGTCACTGTTATGTTGAACATTTCCGTAACGTCTTCTTTATCTCTATATGTCCTCCTCACATAGCTAACAGTGATGTTCTCAAAATAGTCAGAGCTATTGTATAGTCTTTTAGATGCCCAAACCTCTTTGGAATTTAAGATTATATATATATATATATATACGTATATATATATATATATATATATATATATATGCAGGGCAGACCTCCCTCATGGTGTTATCACTCCTACTCTGGTGCCCCGCTGGTCTACTGAGGCAACCTCATTTAATGGTGCCATTCAGGGCAAGAAGATGTATGCAATGGCAAACCAATAGGTTATACTTCAGATTCTAAATTGATCTTGCAAGTCCTGTAATATGGATATAGCCGAAGGTTATTTTGTGCATCTGTGTCCAGTCACAAAGACTCAAAATTGCATTGAGCTTCAAGATATACAGTAACTACATAAAATCTTGAATTTAGGATTTTTTCTACCTATCTCAGGAGAGATTCTTGAAGTCTGAAAACAGCCACAAAAATAACAAATAATTCAGTTTTCAGGACTTGGTTATGAAACCACTTTTTACCCATTCTCTCATCAATTTTGGTGCCTTTTTGGTATGCAAAAGACTTGTTTTTATTCCCTCTCCAATATAATCGAAGCAAGATCCTGAACCTAGAACTCAGACTGTGGTGCAGTGTTTTAATTATCAAGAGGGTACTCTTGGATGCGTGTCAGTTCTTTAAAGGTATTATGAAGTAATAACTCAAGCAGTTTCAAATAAATTCTCCCTGTTCCAGACCAAGAACGATAGAAGTTGGTCTATATAAAATAGCTTGTCAGTGCTGTCATTATGGAAGCCTTCAGAAAATAATACTGGAAGAACTGAATGGTGCAAAAAACAACTTTTTGCAGTCTTTCAAATACTGAAGGGTGGATAAGTTTTCCTACTACAAAAAAACAGCTGCCAACAAGTGGAAAGAGGATCTTGGTATATCTGAAGATATCACCTAATAATTTATTTAGTTTAAAAGGGAAAGTTCTAATCCCATTGTGCAAAGCAGTGGTTAGACTTCACTTGAACAAGTCAGATCACCCTTTATGAAATGGGAGGCAGTAGATGCTACAAGGAAGAGAGACTTAGCCTATTAATGAAGATATAAACAATGGTGGATTTAAACAGTGGCTGAAGAGGTAGCTAAACACTGGCTGAAGGAGAAGTTGAGTGCTCTCTCTAAAACTGTACAGTAGGTAGAAGAAGTAGTAGTACTAAAGATGGGAAAGAGCTGTTAGAACAAAAAAATTGTCAGAACAAAATGCTATAAACTACAGAGGACTGTATTCAGGCTGGAAGTGCAATGAGGAAGAATGAGGTTTTGAAACAGCCTTCATACAGGAGCAGAGTAATGCATTTGAGAAAATTCAACTTGAATAGAGGTAGCAAAACAATTCAGTGATACAGTGATAATTGAAAGATTGGACTCAGTGGCTTAGTAAGTCTTCTCTGCTATGAACTTTTTCCATTTACTGAGTAGCAAGTATTTGTTGTTTATCTAGGATTGAAGATCCCACAAGGTGGTAGGAACACTTAAAGTTTTGAATGTTGCTGTCCTCAGCACTAGAGTGTGGTTATGAGCCACACGAATGCAATCCTTGCTGTCACTGCCATAGATAGCTCTAGAGATCCTTCCACAACTTCGTTAGCACCACTGTGTGTTTAGATCCCCTGCTAGTCATGTGCCTATAAATATGCCTTAATGATTATTCTCTCAGATATAGCTTTTCAACATCATAATTTCTTTCATCATTAATAATTTCTAGAGAGCTTCAATGAGCTTTATTGGGGCTTATGGTGTTAGAATGAGACCTATCATAAGTAACTTCACCGGACTGTTAAATTTTCATGTTAACTAATATTTTTAAAGCTTTATCTATTAGGTAAATAATAAAAATACAGTACTATAGGTACTGGTATCCTTAGTTATTGAAAAATAACTAACTAAAAATATGACTAAAAGCAACTGCATAGAGGAAGATTTAGGGAACTGAAATGTGTAAGTAACGTAGAATCTAAATCCCTTTTCATAAAAATGAAGTTGGAATTAATATCTATGAGCTACCAAATTTGATTTTTCCTCCTGAACTGTGTTACCTTTCCAGAATAGGCATGCATATTTGCATTTCAGATATTGAGATGTACTTCATTTGCCCATGTTCTCCTACTGTAATGGCCAGCACACTCTAAAGACTGGAATTGTACCTGTTTGTATTAGTGCTCCAGGTAGTCCTCAAATGAAAATACATCATATTTGATAAAAATTTGTATATGATTTCTAAATTTAAGAATATAACTATTTTCTAAAATTGGAAGGTACGTAGTTACTACTGAGGATTGTGAATACTTTGATAAAATCTAAATCTACCCCTGTGAAAATGACAGCTTTTGCTGTAGTGTTATTCTCTGTTTCTGGAAATATGTGTTTATATTATCCTAATGGCTAGATACCTCAGTTGTCAGAAAAGACTGATGTTGCTTCAGAATATTAGCTCTCTACTATAACTAAGAATATATGAGTGTCTGGCAAATGAAATGATTCTATAAAATAAAATAAAAAAAAAGATAGGGGATTTTGCATACCAAAAAAAATAGGGGGAGTTAAATCTATAAAAAAAATCAGTTCTCTTTATGGCTTTCATTGCTGAATTACAATGAAAAAAATATCATGATGCAACATACAGCAGAATTGTTCAGTGGACTTAAACATTAACTAACATAGATATTTGTATTTTGAGTTTTTATAAATTTGTCAAAGGAAGTAAAAACCACGTTAAGTGAATGATCAAAGGAAACTTGAGAGCCTTAAAGGGAAAAGCTGCTGGTCAAGGACATACTTCTGTAAAATTAGCATACTTTAGGCATACAGGTAGCAGGTCTCTTGCCTTGATAACAGAAATCCTCCAATAATGTGACAGATGATTCGTATCTGAAATCAGAATTGTATAGTTGCAGCTATGCTTTCTTTAATGGTACATGTTTTAAACTAAATAAATCTAGGGAACAAGACAATTGGTTTTTTTATTACTGGAAAACATTATCATAATTCATGTGAAATGTTAGAAGTAAGTATTCAGTAAGGTAATGTATGCTGCTGAAAAATATGCTTTCATTAAAAGAAAGAGCACTTCGGTATATCCAACCAAAGAAACTTAAAACTTTTTTTCTAAAGTAACTTTAGGCAATATTGAGAAAAGCACCCCCATACAGTTCAAAGGAACTTTGCTTATATGTTTTAGACTGAATGAAACTGAATAAATCCATTGATCTTAGACTCAGCAACCAATTAAAACAGTGCTGTCATCAGTTTTCTTATAGTTACTGAACAGAACTAATAACATTCCTACTTCATTTATTTCTTGACAAAAAGCATTAAAAAAATTTCTTTGGGCATAGTTTTCTAGCAAGATGAGTCTAGAACATGGATGTGGTTAAAAACTTCATTTAGTATGCACTCCTAGCAGAGAATTTAGTTAATCTACTTAGTTGGTTAACCTCATCTAAAGGCCAAGCTCACACACAGCTGCTCACTCCTCAGTTTTCCCTCCTCAACAGGACAGGGGGAGAAAATACAATGAAAAATCTTGTGGGTGAAGATGAAAACAGGGAGACCACTTACCAGTTACTGCCATAAACAAACAGGCTTGACTTGGGCAAAATTAATTTAATTTATTGTCAATTAAAATAGGTTTGAGTGGTGAGAACACAAAGATAAATATTAAAATAATATCTTTCCTCCCTCTCTCCCAGGTTTATGTTGATGTTTTCATTCTCAACCTCTCTTCCCAACCCCCTGCCCATCCTGCCCCCAGAGCAGCAAAGAGGAATGGGAGCTGCAGTCAGTGCATAACAGCTCCTATCTGCCACTCCCTCCTCTTCATGAGTCCTTCCAGAAACCACAGATCCTTCAGGAAATATCCACCTGCTCTGGCACAAGGTCCTCTCCACAGGCTTGAAGGGAATCTCTGCTTCAGCACCTGGAGCCCCTCTTACCTATGTTTTCCCTAAGGTGCCCACCTGGGGCTGATGTGCTCAGCCATGTCCCGGAGTGGAACCCGCTGTCCCTGGCATAGGGCAGCCACAGCCCCTCCTTACAGAGGCCACCCTTGCAGCCCTCTGTTGCCAACACCTGGGCACCTGCACCCAGACCATTACAAAACTAGGGTTTTAGTAAATAAGAATGTACTCATTTGTCCAAGTATAAAAACCAACCAAAACAAAAAAGAAATAATTAAAAATTTATTCTTTCAGGGTTTGTAATGTCAAAACTAACCACAGGGTGTATTAGCTCATAGTATTAGAAATAGGAGTTTGCAAAGATGGAAAATTCAAGTCATTAATATTAAAAAAAAATATTAGGAGGTTTGAACCATTTTATTTATTTTCTGAACATCTGTTTTCGCGTGACAATTCTTTCTGAAGCATCAACTTACTCTGCTAGGTAAAGTATTCTGAAATAACCAGGTTGTAAGAAAGAAATACACAAAGGATCAAAATTTCTATAGGAGCTCAGATTACGGGCAGGAAAAAATACACATTCACACTAAAGCCGCTTTTCAGTACAGTCGGTGTGAGTAAGAGAATAAATAGGAATGAACCAACTCTTTGTTTCCAGAGGGGACTCCACCTGAGGCTAAGCAAGATTACAGTATAAATGTAAGGGTCAGGGATGGCTAATAGGAAGAAGACTCAGTCAGACTAGGGAACCAGGTCAGTGTCAAGGCATTCACATTAATCCAGACTGGTTGCAGAATTACCATGAGCAGTTTCCACAAGCCAGTCAGCTGGCAGCTAGGTTAGTTGTTGGTTGGTAAGTTGTCTTATTGAGACCTCATATAAGGGGATTTTATTATTTTTTTACTTTTTATCTTGTCTCCAGGCTGCATTCCCAAAGTCTTGACTCTGACCTTTTAACTGTCTTGCTTAATTGTGATCCTGAATTCCATCGTATGATTTGTATTTTTTTTTCAGTTTCCCGATATTGGCCTGACTTCTGGCAAGCGAATTACTCTACATGCTGGAGTGATAAGCTCCTTTTCATTTTTTGTACCTCATGTGAGAGTTTCACTGGGCTAGCCCTTGGCTAGCAGCCAATACAGTCATTCACCCACTTCCCCCCTACCCCCAGGGGATAGGGGAGAGGACTGGGGGGGCAAGGATAAGAAGTCTTGTAGGTTGAGATAAGAGCAGTTTAATAGTAGAAAGAAAACTTAAAATAATACTAATATTAAAATAGTAGTGATAATGATAACAGTAACAAAATAAGCAAGTGAATGACACCCAATGTTATAGCTCACCCTCCTCCTGACCGAGCCCAGCCCGTTCCCAGATAACGATCCCAGAGGAGCGACAATCCTGAACTGAAACCGCAATCCCGGAAGAACGAGAGCCCCAGCAAAAGCCAGAGAGATAGGATCTGTTTCCTTGAGAGAAGGCTAGATTCTGCCCCAAAGGCAACTAATACAACCCAGGGAGTGTCTTCCTCCTTCTGAAGTAGTTTACTTCCACTCTGGTATTTGACAATAACGGGTCTCTTCCACTGGTGTCACCTGCTGGTTCCAAGAATTATCAAAGGATGCCATTGTGAATTAGGGGCAGAGAAAAACTGATTTTTAACAGTGGTCACTGACTTACCCAGATAAAACAAAGGTATAGACTGTGTTTATGTTCACAAGTGGGCTAACGAAACATCAATCTGTGTGAAGATTCATAAATCAAACAGCGGCTTGGACTATACCTCCAAATAGTGAGAATGGCATCAAAAGGTGGAAGGAAATAGAAAGTCCCTCTGACTGCAGTTTTCATTGAAGTAATTTATATACAGAAATGTGAAAACACTGCATCTAGGATGAGAACTAAGCACAAACTGCACACAGTAAGCAAGACCCTATGCCCAACGGGACTGACAGAGAATGGAAGAATCAGGACTTTGTACGAAGAAAATGTAAAATTTAAAGTTTGTAATGTTTGGCCCCAGGAAATAGCTTTGACTACAGTCTTTAGTAGAACTTCATGCAGGAATAAGACTGCTAAGGTCTAAATTGCCAGATTATCTGCCTAGAGACATTTGTTCATAGTGCCTGGCACAGTATGAGAACAATTTTGGGAATATAAATAGCTTAGTTAAAAACATAAATAAAATAAAATTTAAAAATCAGCAGTAATTCCAGGTAAGCCAAATCAACTGGACAGCAGCCTAGATCTATCAGAATATGTAATCAAAATAGGTATCTCTTGCCATGCTTAGGTTAGGCATGCTCTAAATCTGAGTTAAAAGGTCTGACTTGTAGTTTAGGAAAGTGTTAGGAAAATCTTAAACATTCATTCAATGGAAGGTGGGAACGTGTAGCAGACTATGAAGCAGATTAGGTAAATGAGTATATAAATGTCTACATTTGCCCTTTACTGGGGAACATTTTTTACTAGATTGTGACATACATTTCTGAACAGATAGGTTGTTATAAATCTGGATTGCATAATTTAGTACCAAACTAGTTTTGTTGCTTTCAGATTTAAAAGTCCTAAGTTTAGTAAAAATGTCTTTCATGCTGCAGAGCTATTTTCAAATATTATGTGGAAAAAAATAAGTCATCAGTCTGGATTTCACCATGCTTTTGCTTACATTTGACAAAAGCTTTCAAACTGACTTTTAACAGAAGTTGGATTTTTGAGGATTTTAAAAACTCAAACATGTTTGATATAATACTATAATACTTGCCTGAAGCCTTTTCATGATTTATTTTGGAGGTAATTCTGATGCAGAAATGGTAGGTCAGTCAATCAGTGTTTGTTTCCAATAATCTGGTTAGAATAAACAGTGTCCTATAGTATTTCATTTTCTCTCAGCATCAGAGAAAAAAAAAAAAAAAATTATTTCCCCTCTGTTGTTTTCAGTACACTTATATTAACAGATTTGCATTCTGATCTAAAATGTGAAAATAAAGTGCTTGCACCTTGCGCTGGAAGTATGAATGTCTTCATGATGTAAACAGAACACCTTCTGTTCAGAACGTAAAGCTGAAAAAAGTGTTCCTAGAACATATTTTCTGTGAGATTGTAAAGGCTTTTTTTAGTCCTTTTATTATAAGCATTATATTGTACTATCCTGTCTCAGACTGTCTTAGCCTTTTGAAATATATTTGTTATAGAAAGTAGAGTTACTTAGTTTTCTTTTACTCTTATAGAAACGAAAAAGATTATGGAATGAAAATGTAAGGAGTTGTTCTAATGTCCATCTCCAATATGGATGGACTATAAAGCTGCAACTCAACAAAATCCCCAATCCCCCAGTGTTCTTACATTAAATACAGTTATTAGTAAGCAAGTAGTGAGAATAAAAATAATTTTTGGAATAAAAAACATAATGAAAGTGTGAGGACAATTGTTTTGATTAACACAAAAGAGACAGAACAAAGGCCTTGTGAGGGGAAAAAAGTAAATTAAGAGTCCCATGAGCCACTACAAATGGAGATTGAAGTTAAGCTACCACAGTTGAGGCCCATAATAGACTCAAATGCTACATGGAGTAGACACTGTTGGGAATTCACAGATAACCCTTTGACAGGCATATAGCTTGAAATGTTATTCCTCCAAAATAAACTTAGGAGTCACAGTGGCACTGCAGAACCTTATACCTAGAGCTGAATTTTGGTAGGGAGGGTAGACAAATGTTCAGAGGTAGAGGTTAGAGACTCCACTCAGAAGGCTGTTTTCTTTTTGTCTCCAGTGATATTGGAAATTTTAGAGGTATGTTGAAAAGAATCGAGTTGACAGACACATGAAATATCTTTATTATAGGAGTGACTACAGAATCTGAAGGCCTTTCCATAAAGAGAGGACTATGCATGATATTCTGTAGCTCTAAAGCAACAAGCTGGTATTTTTCACATATACAGCTTCTAACAAAGTCAGTGGGAGGAAAACACATAGCTGAAGCAAGAATGTAAACATTTTGCTTATATGTTTGTTTCTTTCTCTTGCCTAATTTGTTTTATCAAATTTATGTAGTGAAAAGAAATTAACTGCTTATATATTTGTTTTCTTCATATTCTTCCTTCTCATTGTCATTTATACATCTATCACCTGTGTTGTACCACCTGGAAGGTTTAAATTAATTTTTCAACCTTTATGTTAAAGTGCTGATATGCATCTGTTGAAATATTTATCAATTTACTGGAACAAATGTGCCTACTAAACTTTATATAAGAGGTGAGCAAGAGTTGTGCACAACAAATGCATATGGGTGGCGACACATACAGAGTAACCTATTGTGATATGATTAAAATGAAGTATTTAATTAAAATTTTAATGAATTAAAACTTGGCTTAATTTTTAAGTAACTATGGGAGGAAAAAAAATATCAAACTAACTTCCCTTGATTATACTTTAGTGAAAAATAAAGAGGTTCCATGGGATTTCACAACAAAAGCAGCTTGTGGAGTTAAAATGAAAATAAATCTATGGTACATCCAATGTATCTAGAAAGAGATGACCTGATTTTCTCTACTAGATGGTAGTGATTAATAGGTGAACATCCTTGGAAAGGAATCACACAGTGTGCTATGAAACTGAAATGATGTACAGAGTGAAAACCACACAGAGCCCTGAGGTACAAAACGCTGAGAATACTGAAGTCCTCTTCCTTTTCTAGCACCAGCTTCAGCATTTAATCAGCAGATTAATTCACATCATAAAAGGATAAGGAAGGGAGACGGAGCACCAGATTATCTGAATTTAAAACATTTACTTTGGAATTCTGCCCACAATGGAGAGGAGACAATGTTATGTGTTGAAAGTATTTAAACATTAAGCAAAGGAGGGCATTCTACCTTTTTTGTGAAGTTAAGTGCTGGAGCAACTTTTGGGACATATGCTATTTCTTGTCATGAAATAGGGACAGAATTCAACCTATAGGGATTAGAGAATTTGAGTTAAAGTCTTTCTACAAATTTCTTCATGCAGATGTGTTCTGTGAAAAAACATGGATAGGAGTCTGGAACCAGTAAACACAGAAAAAGTAACCAGATTTACTCTGGCATACTTGAAATCAGGAATTATCACATAGTTTAAGACCTTTTTATAACAAAACCAAACAAACTCATAGTACTACTACAATTATCCTTCATGCTGCCCTATGTGTCTAAAGTATTACTTCATTACAATTATTCTGAGCAGGGAATGGCATCTCGCATCAACTGCAGAAATCTGTTCTCTCTTTTGATTTCTGGACAGTGTCAGGTATTCAAAGGGAAGCTAACTTTTCTGATTATAACCCTTGGTCTGTTTTTTTCTGTTTCGGTCAGAATTGACTACTCTATAACTTTGAGACGTCCTCTCCAACTTCTGTGTGGTATAATAATCACCTGCAGGTACAGAAGAAAGCAAACTAGAAGCAACTAATAATCTGAGCTCTCTATCCCAATTGAGAGAGTTCTAAGCGAGAAAGATGCAAGACAGTTGTAAGTTTGAAGTATTTCATAGCCAAAGTTTTTCTTAACTCTTATTTGAGCATGTGCATCCAGGGGCAGAAGCTCAAGGAGAGCAAGACTACTCCTAAGGTTCTTACAGTAAGCAGCTTAGAATTTCAAAGAGAAAGTTTGGAGGAGTTAGGTTTTGTTAATCCTATCCCACTGTGATACTTCAGACAAGTGAGCTGAGAAAAGGACTCACAATTCACCCTTAACTCTGCAAAAGCAAGTGCTCTTTCCTCTGTCCCACAGTTCACTCCAGACTCCTGCTTTGAGAGCAGTTCTGTAATACTCATGAAAAGATGCTTTTACTCTTTATAAGAGATCATTCGCACAATGAGTGTAAAAATTTTTAGCTCAAAACCCTGGAGAAGCATGAAGGAGCGGAGGCGGCTTTTGAATATTAGCAGCAGCTCAGTTGTTAAGTGCTACCTTCAATTAGTCTAACCTTCAATTAGTCTAACCTTCCTTTTTCATAGAGAGCATTGCATTCTGGGTAATAACCTTTAACATTTTGTTGCTTGTCAGCTGGCCTGCGCAGAAACCTTTTATTTGCAACTTTGCTGACAATAGTCAAACCAAGTATAACAGAACTTGTTGGATGTTTATAAGTATAGGGCAATGCTACCCAACAGCTACATTTAACAATTATTCAAAAAATCAGTTCTTAATAATCTAATTGAAATGAGAAGGGTTCTAGGATGGAGGACACAGAATAGTGGAATTCCTGGAGTAATAGAAGTATTTGAAGGGACAAATATAATGATACAAACTAGATTATGTTTCTTGGTAAGTGGGAAATACTTTCTTGTCTGTGAACAGCTAAGCAGATACCCGATATGTATGACAAGGCTAGAATTATGTAGATTTTCAAAACAGTGCAAGTTCTCGCTTCTTACAGACTTTCATCCATCATTTAACTGAGTAGTAATTTGTTATTTTTTCAGAGTTAATTTATACATTTGTTATGCTCATTAGATTTTGTTTGGTATTTGACAGACCTGAAGGAAAGGCAGATGATCATATGTTTTCCCATGAGTATAATGAATCACTAGAATGAGTTTAGGAAAAAAGAAAAAAGAAAAAAAAAAAAAAAAGAAAAAAGCCCAGCTAATGGACACAAATTGAAGCCATAACATCTCTGGTTCATCAGTTACTTAATTAGATTTTTAAATAGCAAAATGTTTTTCCTTTTCTCTTGGGACTAAAAATCCAATCTACTGGTACCTGTGTGATTTTGAAAGTGTTTTTTTAGGTTTGTTTGTTTGTTGTTTTTTTTAATGAACATAACAAAAAAAAACCAAACAAAAGAGCTACCTACAAGAAAACTACCAAACTATAATTTTGTACTATAGAAAGTGTTTAAAACTTCAACACTAGTTATTAGGCTGGACTTTAGAGACTCTAAAAGAAGCAAACTTCAGCTGATGTTGTAGGTATAAGTGTTCGAGTCTCATTATTACATCTTTATTTAAAAAGCCATTTGTTTATTTTGCAGAATAGCTTTATTCAATGCAAATAATGATTTTGTATTAATCTAAAGAAAGAGAAAACTAAGTATCTTGATGGTTCAGACTATAGTAATGTTGCCACAGAAAATAAATTTGAATTTTGAGGGCAAGGACTCTAAAGAAAAAATTCTTTTTTTTTTTTTTTTCCTGACTTCAAATTTTAAAGCACAAACTTGTTATTTTAATTAAAGGCATCTTTCAGGCATTAGATGTCTGTAGTTGTATGTTACCCAATTTTTGTGTATGGGGAAATAGATGTAAATAGAATTAAATAAAATAACAAAAATATTGTTTATATACAAAAATATTGCTTATATATGTTTTCTCTGGACTATGTAATGTGCAGAATGAGATGTACTGTAACTACTCCCTAGTATAAAATTATATCATTAAGAAAAAACTTTACAGGCTGTATTTATAATATATAGGTGTGAATGCTTAAAAAACACCAACTCTGAGTGCTTTGAAGATCATCAGATGCTTAGTAGAACATTAGTTTGTACTATGAAAAAGTTCCTTTAAAAAATTTAATGCAATCCCTAGAGATCTAGACTATGGAATGCTGATTAACAAAATTAAGTTATCTGCTCCTCCTGCTTGTGGTTGTTACGGAAATACTCTGAATTTTTGTGTCTGTGCTCAAATACAGGTGCTGAAAATTTAGCAGTTAAAGAGAAGAAGCATGAGTTAAAAAGAAAAAAAAATAATTGAAGACTCGACAAGCTCAAACTGTGTTTTTTCTGAGAGAGCTGCAGTCTACAGGTAGCTCAGTAAGAACATATGAAACAATTCTTTAGATAGATGATAAAATATAGTAAGATTCCATTTTTTGAAGTTAGACTAATATAAATGTGATTAAATACATTTTAACTACTAATCATTGTTTAAGTATAATTTTGGTGGATTCTCCATCACTGGAATTCATGCATTGAAGATGGGATCTTCCTCTGCTCTACTGTACATAGGTCAAAGAGGAATTACTTCTGGTTTATTTCTATTAGAGAAACTCTACTGTTTATCTCTGTACTAAAACAATATTAAGTTTCTTACAACCATCTAAAGTGAAATGCAACTACCGAAACAAGAGCAGGGTTTATTGAGTCCAATTAAAGAAATCAATATCAATATTTATAATTAATCTTGCTGATTAACTTTTTGTGACTTTTTTTGTACTATATTGTCCTGGAAAGCTTTCAGATGTTATACTGCTGTGAAGAATGGAGAGAAAGACAAAAAAAAATAGTCAGGGCTTCTTGAGCCAACATTTTAAATCCTTACAAAAATATATAGGAACAATGCAGACTGGTGATTATTACCTACAAGGAAGCTCTTCATATAGATAGAAGTCATGTGTTGATTTAGTCATTATATTTGCTTTGTCACTTCAGTGTAAAAAAAACTCTGTAAACACAGACACACAGAATAAAGCTTTTAGGTGAACTTTTCTATGTTAAAAGCTCTATTGGAGTGGGTCTCAAGTGCATTCTTAGGAAGAAAAATTAAATTACAGAAGAACCTTCTGATCAAAAGCTATTGTGCTGGGTCTTCTGAAGAAATTTGAGTGGATTATTTTACCAAACTGGCCAATTTCCAAGGACCAGTTATCACAGTGGGAACGGCTGTAAGTTGTAACTATAATAATATCTCTACAGGCATGATAAATGTATCTGTGATTGTACCAATTGGGATTTCATGGTCTGAAGCGTTATGCATTTTTTCATTCTGTTCAATTTTTTTTCCAGCAAAGTGACTGTATTATATTGTTCATGTTATCTGGGGTAAAAAAAAAAAAAAAAAAGTGTTTAAGTGATTGTGTACTGACTCCTGGCAGTTAATCCTTGTCCAGAATAATTTTCCTATCTGTTGATAGGTTCTTGCTGTAATAATGCTCCACTCCCTTAATCATCTTAGTGGCTCTGCGCTGGACTCTCTCGAGCAATTTCCTGTCCTTCTTGAACTGTGGGGCCCAGAACTGGACACAATATTCCAGATGTGGCCTCACCAGGGCAGAGTAGCGGGGGGGAATATTTCTCTTGACCTACTAACCACACCCCTTCTAATGCACCCCAGGATGCCATTGGCCTTTCTAGCCACAAGGGCACAGTGCTGGCTCATGGTCATCCTGCTGTCCACCAGGACTCCCAGATCCCTTTCCCCTACACTGCTCTCTAGGAGATCATTTCCCAACCTATACTGGAGCCTGGGGTTGTTCCTGCCCAGGTGCAACACCCTACACTTGTCCTTATTATATTTCATTAAGGTTTTTCCCTGCCCAGCTCTCCAGCCTGTCTAGGTCTCTCTGGATGGCAGGACAGCCTTCTGGTGTGTCAGCCACTCCTCCCAGCTTTGTATCATCAGCAAACTTGCTGACAGTGCACTTTGTTCCCTCATCCAGGTCATTGATAATAATAACACTGGTCCTAGTACTGACCCTTGAGTACTTCCATTTGGGAGCAGTGCTAGTGCTGTCATGCTGTTCTATTCCAACAGTGCTGGGCAACTGAGCTGCTCTGTGAGAACTATGAGCACAATAGTGTGCTCAGGCTCTCTCATCTGGCATGTACCAGTATTCATCACTTTTGCCTTAACAGCTGAGATTTGTACCTGCTTGAGCAAGTGCTCCATCACTGAGCTAAAACTAAGTTGTCTGCAAGGCAGTGTTTACTACTTGTTACTTTTACATGTAGTCTGAGCAGGACGGGGCTATTTATGCAGGATCCAATATGCAGGCTCAGTCTGGGCAAGATACCTCTGAAGGTATCTTTTTCTAGCCACTTGGGAACTCACAGACAAGAAGATATCCTGTTTGGAATAAGAGATGGGATAATTTATCCTGAGGGATAGAAAGCTATTTTAGTGTCTTATAATGGGCTTTCAGTCTGTGAAATGGAATTATAGCAATTGTGGATGTTAAAATCTTTGGCAATGCTGCAGTGTAGGAGAAGAATGCCACTTATTGTGATGCACTCAACAATGGAAACAGGAGGAGTAGTAGGAAAAGAATTTGAATATACGTGACAGAATCCATCCTATTTTAGCACATGATAGCAAGGAAATGTAGTACTAAAGAATTGTGTGGATCTACCGAGATCCACTACTACTCCTCCAACTGAGCAGTTTAATTGCAAATAGATGCTATGCAGTGGTACATAGTGCATGGGCCCATGCTTAGAGTGGTTTACTTTTTCATTATATCTTTGATTTTGTTTGCTTCTATTCCTTTAAGAGAGTCTTTTAAAACCCTCTGGGGAAGTTGCTCTTTCTCTTTTGGAGCTACTAAGCTTGCTCAAGTTGGAAAATACAAGATATTAGAGGGTAAAGCTAGAGGACAATTGCAGTTTGCAGTTGGAAGCCTGCACCTCATGCATATTGAGAAACTGCTTCAGACTGGGAACTGAGATCCAGCAACTTTGGAGATGGTAGGAGCTAGCCCAAATGGCTGCAACTCAGAAAAAAAGATCCCCGAGTTGGCTGGAAGAAAGGCCTCCCCTCCAAGTCTGCAGTGTGGAGTGCAAGTCAAACCTTCTTTGTTTTCCCACACTTAAGAGTTTTCTTCACTTAAAAGTTTTGATTTTTTTTTTTTTCAAATAAACTTTAGATTTTTCATGTTTTAGAAACCTTTCAGTCTTTTGGGGGAGGTCCAGTCACAGTCATCAGTAAACATGCCCCAGTCTAGGAACCAAGTCATTAGTAAGATTCCTTGTGCTAACTGTGCACATGGGTGTGGGGAATCTTTGTAGTTTCTAAAGCTTTGTTATTTAACACTACCCTTTTGGAGGCAATGGAGCTGGAACTCAGACTCTTTGCCTCAGTCATAGATGAACACACAATGTCTGCAACTAGAGTTCAAGTGAAGGAGGTGATGAAGAAGAGCTGCAGGCAGGGGAAAGGGATTTATCTGCCCTATTCACACCTACTGCCTGCTGCTCTGTTATAGCTCTGCTGCCATACATGATCCCAGTGGAGCTGGGAGATGAAAGCCATTAAGATGTTGAATATGAAGGGTTAAAACACTTTTACACGACTCAATAAACTGGTAACTTAGATACATAGAGAGGAATATTGAGAAGGGATGGTCTTCTCCATCAGTGATGGAAGGAGAACATCACAGGAGAGCTTTCTGAGTGAAATCTTTAAATTCTGAGCTTTGATTTGGTTTTTTGTTTGTTTGTTTCTTTGTTTTCCCCTCATACTGATGTTCCATTTGCTTTCTTTGAAAGACATGTTATCATTTCCAAATACATTTTGTAGTGCAGAATTGATTTCTTACGGTTCATATTACAGGATTAATTAATTGTTGGTTAGTGCTATGTACTTTACATATGAGGTTTCTCAAGGAAATTTCCCTAGGTTCTATTAAATAATCTAGTTTATGGTAAGCAAATTAGTTTCCACCAAAAGGATACATAAATCATAAAAATATTTGTTCCACCTCTTCTGTCTTGTTTGATACATGTTGGGATTGCATTTATTCAGGATTTATCCATTTACTTGTGACCTTTCTGCATATTTGTCAGACATTTTAGATTATGATTGCAATCACCGATGGTGAAATCCTGCACCTCTGCATCTCTTTTAAGTGAGCCTTATTTTCTTATTCTTTTCCAAGTCTTGTAAAAAATCTTGTGTTCTCTTAAGCCCTGTACATTAATTTGCTAACAAAGACAACTTGATGTTTATTCTAAAGCCTAAAGTGTTTAAACAGTAGCTGCACTTAGGGCGGGAAGCTCTTCAGCAAACAGATCCAGAATGTAAATTCAGTTCCTTTCCTTTCTAACTCATGTAAATCCACATATTATAAATGTATAGAAATCATAAATGTGGTTTTTGCCTCTTTAGTTTGACACCTAGCAGTGGTTTTCTTCTTCCTTACCTTTACATATAAGTTTTCATTCAGAAAAGATTACCTGACATTTGGCTATTTGTGGTTACTCAAAAAAGTTCATTCTGTACATCTGGAGTGTGACAGGCTTCAGTAAGACACTTTCAAATCCTATGCTTGCCCTTCAGAAAGAGTTTCATCCCTAAGATCTAAGGCAAAAGTTAGTTAGGCCTCTAACTGCCCTGTTTTTTTAACGGAGTTAAGGGCTTAAAATACTTTCAAATCTACTCCTATGACAAATTTCAGTCCAAAATATATAAAGCCCTCCATAGCAGAGAAATTTGGTTACAGATACTAGCAACATTTAGCTGAGAACAGCCATGTTATGCTAAGTAGCTTTCAGACCCTGAAGCAAAGAAAATTCAGTTAGGTACAGAGTTTGCTACAAAATGGAGAGAGATTAAAATAAGGAAAGGATGAGGATCAGGGAAAATTTGCAATGCTAAGAGATAATGCATGTTGTGAATATAACGTAAGCCCTTTGATTTGGGTCTTAAGTGCTTCATAATAGGTAGAAAAGCTATGGGGAGCTGTCTCGTGTCTATAAACTGACCAGACTAGCTAATAAAGTTGTTCCATATCCAGTTTCTGTGATTAGATAACAGTCCTGTAGATCAAATAAATACATTTGAACTTCATGTTATGCAAAATTAGACTAGTCACTAAACCAAATAAATAATAATAAATCTGGTTTTAGGGTAAATATTAGTCTAACATACTTATTTTTATTGTGGAGTAGAGACCTTGATTTCAGTAATGTGATTTGCAAGCCTTAAAGTAAGTGTATTTTAAGTAAACATTAGAATGGTATGAAAGATCCCTCCTCTCTGGCAGCTTTACATTTTTGCAATTTAAAAGATAGCTTTTGTCCTTTACCTAAGCACTCTGTGCTCCCAACAACACAATACCAAGATAAACTGATACAACACTACTGCCAGTTTACAGCCGCAAGACAGTTGCTGGTGATAGGTTAATTTCTGATGTCACTGCCCTGAGAGGCACTCATGCATTGTGCATCTTGTTACTACATCTTGACCTGCAGTTTCCATGCATCTGGCACTGCATTTTTTAAGTTTTTCATTCTAAAGAGCTACCAGATTTCATCACCTTCTAGAAACCCCAGATACTGTGATTTTGATTTAAGTATAGCTTAACAAAGTTGTGAGCACAAGTTGGTGTAAAATAACTATTCTTTGCTATGATTCCTATATTGACTCTTTTCCAGCTACATCTCAGGTGTGTATGCATTGGGAGTGAAATAAATTCTTCTCACAAGTTTTTGTCTTCTGTGGGCTTCTAAGGTGTACAAGTAAATCATCAGCTATTTTTAGTTTATTGAAAATAAAGCTTAGAATCTGTGTAGTCAGTCTTGAGGTAGTGGAAAGTACCTGTGGTGATGATATCTTGTAACTTCAACAGAAAACACAAATCTTTTTCTGAGTGTATAGGCAATAACAAAATTGGGAGAGATTTTGAATGATTGTAGCCGTAAAGGCAGTTTTACAAAAATAGTCAGGTGCTCCATTATAAAAATAAATGCCTGGTGCTAGATATGTATTAGTTTTATGCAGGTACATGAAGATTTTATATCTAAAATACTGTTGTTTTGTTTTTTTTTTTTTTTTCAAATAATATTGAATTTTGCAGTCACATGTTATGGGTAACACCATATTTTATTTTTTTATGCTCATGTCTAAAACTCCCAAGAAACTACTTACACAATGTCAATCTACTCCAGAAATGCTTCCATCTAAATGGAGATAGCAATGTGTAGATTAAGGAAGAGCAAAGAAATGCCAGGAGTAGCCTGCATAATTTTGGTAAGCAGTAGGGTTTCAAGTAGAATTTAGCCTCTTGATGCTGAGGCATCTCAATCCTCATAATTAGCTAAGGCAATGCTGCCTCTGGGGTGCAAATGGAGTGCTTCTTATTTGATTTTAATTTTTAATATTCACAGGAATTCTACTTCTTCACTCAGAAACTTTGAAAGAAAAGTGGGAAATGCGGTTTTAAAATTAAAAATTTGCAATGCTACACTAACATTTTGAGGGAATTTAGAAGGTTAAACTTTCATAAAAATAGTTCTCCTTGCTTTCTGGTTCTTGTATGTATTACACTTACTGTGGCACTTGTTCTTAATATTCAGTTTAGTTCTTCATGAACCTAAAAGTTTTTATCTAGATAAAATACTCCTTAAAGTAAACATTAAGCATGTCTGCTTTCAGGGTGTGTATCTTCATGTTCCAGTTTCTTCTCAGCCTTTAAAGAAATACATTTTTATGCAAATTGAAGAAAACTGCTCAAGGTAAAAGATCAAGAGTATATAATGTGTTTAAATATTGATTGATTTTCATTGCAATTTTTTAAATGTGCCTTTCCAGAGCTTTGAGGTCCATGTACAAATCAATTTAAAAACACACATAAAATCTTATGTGAGAGCATAGTGAGGGAATCTTCAGAAGAACTGTCAGTCTGAGGAAGACTTATTCTCACTAGCTGACTGAGAAAGGTATGATAAAATACAAAATAAATACCTCCATTTGTGTTTTCCCTTTGCAAACTTAAAATTGAAAATGGAAACTCTTAATTACATTTGGCACAAGTAGTAGGACTGTATAGAAATCCACTGCTAAATCTTGGTAGCCTTTTGGCAATGCATTTTCATTCATTCAGCTTAATGCAGCATAGTTAAATGGCTTTTTAGACCAATAAAATATTTTGCTTAAAGGAATATTTTATGTTGAGAAGAATTCAGTGAGAATAGTATGCCAGGAGAGGATGTAAGCTTAACTCATTATCTCATTTCAGAATGGAATAATAGCTAAGACTGCAGCTGTAAGGGTAATGTGGGGCTAGTCCAAATGCCCTTGTACCTGCTGTGTCACGGAAGCTTGCTAGGGTTCAGAAGGCAACTGGCATTTAGGGTGGACACTTAATCTTTGCTCTGGAAATACTGTGTTCATCTAGAAGCAAATGTTTAGAAAGCTAGGCCATGGTTATTGTGCCACTGAGTTGCATGGATTTTATTTCCAAACCGTGGCCTTTATTGTTCTGGATCAGATATTCTATTAAAATACATAGGATTCTTTTGTCAGACTTAATGTTACAGATATTTCAGTGCTGTTGCCTACTAAAAAAATATATTAAAATATTTAATTAAGCCAGTGCTTTATTAACAGAATTTTAACGCAACTTGTTTAAAATCCTTTATTACCTCTTGATATTAGATGATATTCTGAAATAGTTTGAAGATTACAGTTTATCTAGTGGTGAATATCAGGACAAATGTATTTCTTCTGTGATACATATTTATGCAGTCCAGAGTCACTGCTCTGACTTAGTTTGATGATTGGCATATACATGTAAATGATGTCAAGTGTAATGATGTAATTTTTCCATATCACTGAATAACACCCCTGTAGATCTCCCATTATATGCCTCAAATGAGACAATCAGTACACCTTATGTGAGGTTCCAGGTTTCCCACAGTGTAATATGCATCTTTGGGAAGTACCTTTTGATTAACCTGTCTCCAGAATTAGATTCACATTTTAATCCTCTAAGGCTGTCTCTATGCTGATAGATTAATTTGAGTCAAAGAGCATTTCTAGGTACTGGAATGTGATTGCCTATTCCATTAAACTATTCCTATGTTCCCTAAGAGTAAATTAGCTAATCTCAAACAGTTTCTTGGAACACCTTAGGGTTTACATCACTCAAAGGGCCATTCCCAATGCTCAGCTTGCCTACAGTAATCCCTGTGCTGGAGACTGAAAGAATTTACTATCAGAGATCCAAGCTCTTCCATGCTACTTGTACTTAGGGAAAGTTCCCAGGTATACTCAATTAACTAGCATAGTATGGACATAGCCCTGAGAGTCTTCCTTGTGCAAGAAATTGAAAGTGAAGGAAATCTTCATTCTATGCAAACTTCATCTTTTCTAGAAAGCGTAGGACCTGAATGAGACTCGTTTCTACTTTTTCCATTAGTTAAATTGGACTGAAACTCTCGTATTTCCTACTGTTAAAATAAAATTTATTCCTCTTAAACAAACTGACTGCAGAGTGCAGCAACAATAGCAACAGAGAATAAACAGACCCCAAACATCATCAGATCCAAACTCTGCCAGTCCTATGATGTAATGTAGTATAACTGGTAAAATCAGTTTGATGTTAAACAGTGCTAATTGAATGGCATGAAACAATATTATTTAGATTTTTTTTTTTTTTAAAGGGGGACAGAGAATAGTTTCTTTGTGCTTTTTACGCACAGAAAGTATAAGGCTTAGAAGAAAATCAAAGCTTCCTTCAGAACATCCTGAGCTTCTGGAAACTGCATTTTTTACAAAATCATTCTGATTAGAAAGCTCCTGTCCAGCTCTTCCTGTGATGTATATATACCAAATACTTGTCAAAATTAAATTAATAGTTCAAAATCTCTCCCTCTTCATAGCCTTTCTGTAGATAAGAGATTTTCAGAACATCAATAAAATATGTTCATACTGCATTATCTGAAGTTATTACAGTGGAATTAAGCTTTTTTTTTTTTTTTTTTCTTTTTCTTTTGGTAGGCTTTCCTAGGATAAAAGTAAAGAGCAGATGATTTACCTTTTTTTTTAACCATGATTTACCAAGATTACCATTAATATATGTGTGTGTTCATATGTGTATTTATATCCAAAATGTGTGTATTAAATTATGTGTGTGTTTATATTAATTTAAAATAATATATTTTAAACATCTAGTTATTTTTTCCTTTCCAGGCCAGAAATGTAGCTGCTATTATGCAGTGATCTGAACAGACACCTAATTGCAGATCTGCTAAAAAAAAATATAATTCTTTTGTTGAATTTTGTTAGGTTCAGGAATGGAGAAATTATTTATATCTACATACATGTATAAGTAATTGGATGCCAGTAGATGGTGCTCACTGTGTAGTATAGTCCCTGGGGTTACAAAGACCAATAAAATTTGTTGTTGTGCAATGAAACAGACGTCTGTGCAACTCTTTACAGCTACTCTGAACAGATGGTAGGAATGTTCTGTCTAATTTAGTGTGTAGTACTAGCTTGAATACAGATTCATATACCACATGGAGATTCTGAGGGAGTCCTTCTGCTGGCAAGAGAAAGAGATTGCTACTGCTCTTGTGGGTGACAGCTTGAAGTACATATGATGGCACAACAAGTGAAGGTATATTGGGAGGGAATCAAAGGAGAAAAGATATAAAGGGACATTCTTGAAATAGCAGATAACTAATACCAAGAAGAAAATAAAAGATATCTACAGTGGATTGAGAGGAGAAAAGAAAGTTATAGGTAAGGGGTTACAAGATTGAAGGAAATACTGCTGGACAGGGGAAAACAAAAGTTAGAATGAATTAAATAAAGTTGAATATGGAGAAGAGTCATGGAGAACAGAAGATATTTAAGAAAATTAATAGAGAAATATGAAGTTAGTGTTAAGAGAGAATAATAGGTGAAGGGAAAATAGTCAATACGGGAAAAGGAAACATGCAATTAAATGACTGTGTATTACTAGGAAATAAGTATTATTGATCTTTTGCTCTCACATCCGCCAATAGTACATTGGTGTAAGGTTTGAACAAGAGGAGTGAGGTTTAAATGTCTAGCAGTTCTTGAATTCAACACACTGACTTGAGCTTGCACTTAAAAATTTGATAATATTAAATTTCTTTGGTTATTCTAATCAAAATATCTTCAGGTAGGTCCATCTAGAGCATTGCTTTGTGCCTGTCTCTTGGCAGGCTGTTCTATTTAGAGGCGTGTTGCAAGCAGTACTGTTGTCTCTTTGTGACAATTCCCTATGTTGTTGCCTTTAAGTGGGCCCAGAGACACTTCCTGGTGTTGAACAGAAACATTCTGGTGACTAGATTGGGCCATGAGACACACTCTCAGATTGACATTGCCTGCATGGCAGTAAGATTAACATATCTAGTACATGGCAGATGGAGACAGCTAGAGTTCACTCAACAAGTCTCATTGCATGGTCGTTTCATTTTTCTACAGCACGGGTGTAAGCAGAAGGGTGGCTATGGGCCCAGAGAACTTCTGCTCCTACTGAGAAGAGAGGAGTAAAGGGGGAAATGACTGAAGCCTTCTTGTTGTCTTCCAGCAGTTCACCAATAGATGGTGACAGAGAACCTTCCCTAGACCACCTACAGCTCACCTGTGATTCTCTGCTTCTCAGTCCTATGGGGCTGAGGTCATGACATAAACGCAGCAAAATACGTTTGCATGGTGGAACAAGTGGCAAAAAGGAAGATGGGATCCTGGAAAGCAACATTACAAGATCTGAGAATGTCAAAGCTATTTGTTAGAGCTCTGTACATTAAATGCAACTTCATTATTTGGAGAGGTAAACCTAACAGTTTCTATTTAAGACATCATCTGTAATGTAAAATTTGCTCTGTTTATAAGAACAATGGTTAGAAGTTAAAGAAAAAAATATAATTAATAATTTAAAAACTTGGAAATTTAATGCAGTTTTTTTTTAACAGCTGTTTCCATCCATGTCCTACTTTATATGAAATGAAATTAAGCACCTATAAAAAGAAAATAAATTTAACCAACCTATGAAGCAAATCAAATTGTAAAACATTGTTCATATTGCTTGTTAGAAATTCAGTCATTAAAATATCTTTAAACCTACTTTATCTACCTTTGCTTTATTTATCTTTGCTTTTTGTATATATCTTTTAAAAATTGCTAGTGTCTAAATTTAGTGAATACAACTGATTACATATAAATTTATAATGCAAAACAATCGATACATAATTCAGTCTGTGTAAGGTAAATAATAGTGTTCAGCTTTAGCATCCACAGGAACATTAGTTGTAGAAACAGAGTAACCCTGCTCTGACCATGGAAACGGTGTTCCAAAGATATGATCTATGATTTGTCATCTTTGATCAATTTCTACATCTTACTAATAATTCTCTGATTACATTATGTTTTACATTTAAAATGTCACTTTTCTTATGTTCTGTTATTTATTTAGCTGACTTACTGATTTTGCATAATTTTGTGCATTTAGAGGTTTTGTACAATTATTTCGTATAAAGATGAATTAGCATACACATACCACGCCAGTTAAAATAATGGTGTTTATTTGCTTAAAACAGTGCTGCAGCTGTCTGG
Organism: Caprimulgus europaeus; assembly: GCA_907165065.1. Next base: position 71,682,573 of record OU015525.1, read on the forward strand.
TAGCCCATTGTAGGCCGAGTTATTGTTTTGAAGACCTGTAACTAGCAGCCTGGTCAACTTTTAATTCTCCCTAGGCAGATGTTATAAAATAGTTGGACACGGTCCCTCACTCTGCAGAGACATTTAGGTGGGTGCGTGGTGTGAAGTGCCAGTCTCTGGGATGGAGAGGGTTTGACACCTACTCCAGCTCTGATTCATTGTGTCTTTCTCAAATGTGCTGCTTTTTAAGGATGCAAGTACTCCCTTGGAAATCAATGGGACTATTCACGACTTCACTTAGTCAGGGATGTATTTTAAGTAAATTGCTGAACTAGGACCATTTTGCACCATCTAAATTACTCTGCACTCTTCAGGACAATGGAAAATCAGTCTCACAGTTATTTTAAAAATGACTCAGAAAATTATTATATTTGCTTTCAACTGTCTTCTCATGAAAATGAACAGTTTGAGCAAAATACGGAGAATCACTACTCACAGCATTGGAAAAACAAATCTAAAAAACTTTTCTCATGTCATTTTGACAATGTTACACTTGATTTGTGATGCTGTATCAATAAAGTAAAGGAATGGAATTGTTATCCCAGCGCTGTTTGTTTGGACTACAATATAGAGACTGATTTTCTGTTTATGAAGTGCTTGAAAGAAAAATAAGTAGTGATTATTCATGTTTCATTCTTTAAAAAGTCAGATATAACAGAGGAGAAAATTATGTGTCCTCTGTAACTCTAAACACCTGCTGATTTTCCCTACTACTTTTCTTTCCTAAAGAATGTACAGCTCAGTCTGTACAGAGCTCTTTTCTGATTTCTTGCAATGGGGACTGTATAGTCACTCTTAAGAGATAACATTTATATAGTAAAAACTGATGGTGTTTTCACAACATAAATGTTTTGTCAGTAGAAAAAATAGCAGATCAAACATATACATAGTTTAAATCAGAGTACACTGCTACGTTAACTTAAACTAATTAAATGATTGTTAGCAATGGTCCTTGACTACCCTTACCAAATGCACCTTCGTGTGCTGTTCAACTGGAACTTGGGGAAAATAGCATAATGGGAAACCTCTGATATTAAAGATCAGTGTGGTCTCTCTGTATCTGTTGGGCTCAAGGTACAATCTCTGTTGTCTTGGGGTGGCAGACTTCGCTTATTAGTTATGTAGGCCTAGATTTTTGCAAATCTGCATTCCTTTTCCTGTTTCATTCCAACCTCCCTAGTTTTCTTATCCAGCAAATCTACTTGCATAAATGCAGAAGGATGAGGTTCTGTTTTTATTTTTCCTCAGCAAACATTGTCTTTCTATTTGTATCATTTTATGCCGTAGCTAATGCTTTCCATCATACTAGACAATTTTTTATTCATAAAATTCTCTTGACTTATTGAACTGCTCCCACCTGTCTCCTTAATTGTCCAAATACAATTAGAGGTTTGGATGAAATGAATCACCTTGGCAAAAATTCAGCCAGCTTTATTGCCAAATTCAAAGATTGACTGAGTGGAGAAAAAAAATGATACATTGGCACATTTTATTTAATAACAATTCCAAATGTGGCCATGTGTGGTATTAATTCCAGCTGAAACTCTGGAGGGTGATTAATTAAAATGTATTGTTGTAATTCCATTGTGATTCAGTCCAATACTAAATGTATCATGCTAGACTGTAGTTTAGCATATATATCCTAGAAGAGAGTAAATTATCAGTGGTCTCCTTGCATAGCCTTCTACAAAGAGGAGAAAATGGAATAGAGGCAGTAAATGTCTATCTGTTTTTTTTCTTGTTGTTGTTTTTTTTTTTTTTTTTTTTTTTCCGTAGCAATGGCCAAACAGTGGCAGGAAAAAGGAAGGACCGAAGGCTGCTAACCAAGATGTCTGGATTGAATCAAGAGAGATGTGAAACTTCTGAGAAGTGGGATCTACAGCACTTCAATTAAATTAAAAGAAAAGAAGGCAGGCAGGTCAGAACATATCCTTTTTTCCTTGGTGTGTCATTCTTTCCACCCTCAGGATGTCACCTGAGAAGGTTGTTCTGGCTGTGTCTGAAGTTTCTGCAGTACCTTTCAGAGCAAGAGTCCAGTGTTCAAATTTGGGAGAAGAGTGGGGTGCACCAGCTGTGGTGTCCAGGGGCAAGTATGTGTCTGCTGCTGGACATGTAAGTTTGTGGGCTTTGCCACTAGTGGAGGCAGCTGAGACAGAACAGTGAAAGCTCTGCAGCTTTGGCTGTTATGGAGGGTCTGTGTTGCGGTATGAGAGGATGGAGAAAAAGGAAGAGGTGGGGGAAGATTTGAAGGGAAAGGAAATGTTAACTTTGTAATATTTAGGAGATCCAGAGTGGAAGGAAAATCAACACTCAGATATTTGTGGTAAACAGTCTTGGGAAGGAATTGATTCTCTGCAGTAGATGGAAGATACAGGAAACAGCTCCCTAGTCAGTTAAAGGGATAAAAGGAGCAAATTTCAGAGCATTCAGGTAGAAAAGGCTTGGGATGTTACCTGACTTGTCCTGCAGGAATATTAGACTGGTGATAGTATCTCTTTCACCCTATCTTATCCACTGCAAGAAATATAAAGTGGTAAGTGAAGAAAATAAAACGTCTTTCAAAAACACAGTTGGTTTCCTGAGGCAATACGGTTGCCTCCATATCTACTGCTGTGATGCAGTCTAGCCCCCTACACTGCATTCTCACTCTTTTCTAGAAAGGAGAGCCTTTTGGATTTTTTTCCTTTAAATGTGTACTTTTGTGTTTCGGTAATTAAGAAGTTATTTTTCAGTTAATACCCAACTATCTTTCTTTAGCCAGACATTCTGATATGGGCACCCTCGTTGACAGCACCCCTAATCCTTGAAATACAACTGAAAGGTTCCCCCTGAATTCAGCTTAATCTTTAGCAGGATATATATACACAAGCAGGAAATTTGTAAAAATGCATGTTCAATCTAAAAAGCCAAGCCATATCTAGCAAACGTAATAGTGTTTACAGGATAGATTAAAAAAACAAAAAACAAACAAACAAAAAAAAAAACCCCAAAAACAACCCAAACCTTGCAATCAGAATGCTTATACAAAAAAAGTTCAAAATAGATCTTCACCTTTTGGTAGGTTTTAATAGATTTTTATTTCATAAATGTGAACTAAAATATTTTAAATATCTTACCATCTTTTTATTTTTTCTTGCAGCTGCTTCTTTCACACTTCTTCTATTCAGAAACATATGATTTAAAAAATTAAACATATGATTTGGTAATTGCCAGAAGATATCTTCATTCTGCTAGCTTCCTTAGAGGCTACATTCATCTTCTACCATTTTGATATTCACAAGCTAAAAGATGATTGTAGGAGGTATTTTGACTGTGGAGAGAATGCTCTCCCATCTGTGGCAGCATACAAAGGTGTCTTCCTATAGAAAGGTTGTTTGGGATTCTTTCCGGATAGATGGATACCAAGATGTGTAGGTTTATTGATGAATCAATGAAAAATGAGGAGAGATTTTAGCATAATTGCACATCTTCCATATCTGACATAAGAGATATGCTTCAATAGTACTTCACCTGCTCTTGGGTATGTTTAGTTTCCTGTGAAGATTTCATCTGCAGTTTCTTTGTGAAGGGTATGCAAATAGAAAATGACATTAAGTTCCAACATTTCTGAGAGTCATTTAACTCAGTTACCCATTAAGAAAGCAAGAGGCTAGTGTCTGCTCATCTTTACAGAGTTTAGATATGAGAAAGCTAATCAAAATAGATTAGAGGAAGAAAAAAATCAGTAGACTATTTAACTTATCTGAATTCACCGTTAATTCCACTTACCATTCAAACAATTATGAACAATGTAGACGAAATAATGGATAATATGGAGGAGTGATAGAACAAAACTACCCCATGTACTTTTTTGTAGGGATCTTTAAATAATTTCAATTTCTATATACTTTTCTCCTAAGAAAAGAAAGAAATGGCACATTACCTAAATACTTGGTTTTTGTTTGCTTGTTTGTTTGTTTTTCAATAATGTGAGGTTAAATTGCTGATCTAATTGTACCATGGATGAAAAATAATATTCTATAATCATTACTGTAGGGTGGAGAAAAATAATGCAAGACCATTACTTAAAACTTAAGCAACTTATTTTTACATAGAATCAAAAATCATTTAGATTGAAAAAGACCTGCTAAACCATGCCCCTAAGTACTAAGTCTTTTAAATACTTCCAGGGATGGTGACTCATCCACTTCCCTGGGCAGGCTGTTCCAATGCTTAACAACCCTTTCAGTGAAGAATTTTTTTCCTAATATCCAATCTATACCTCCCCTGGCACAACTTGAGACCATTTTCTCTTGTTCTATCACTTGTTACTTGGGAGAAGAGACCAACTCCACCTCACTACACCCTCCTTTCAGGTAGTTGCAGAGAGAGTGATAAGGTCTCCCCTAAGCCTCCTTTTCTCCAGACCAAACAACCTGTTTCCTCAGCCACAACTCATAAGACTTGTGTTCCTGTCCCTTCACCAGCTTTGTTGCCCTTCTTTGGACATGCTCCAGTGCTTCAATGTCCTTCATGTAGTGAGTGGCCCAAAACTGAACCCAGCACTCGAGGTGCGACCTCACCAGTGCCGTGTATAGGGCACAATCACTTCCCTGGTCCTGCTGGCCACACTGTTTCTGATACAGGCCAGGATGCCATTGGCCTTCCTGGCCACCTGAGCACACTGCTGGCTCAAGTTCAGCCAGCTATTGACCAGCACCCCCAGCTCCTTTTCCACCAGGCAGCTTTCCAGCCACTCTGCCCCAAGCCTGTAGCACTGTATTGGGTTGATGTGACCCAAGCACAGGACCTGGCACTTGGCCTTGTTGAATCTTGTACAGTTGGCCTTGGCTCACTGATCCAGCCTGTCCATATTAACCAACACCTGTATAATCACAAATGCAGAAAGAATGAATATCCAAATGGTTTCATTTTCACAGTATCGTGCAGAAGTGGGGAATTCAGGCTAGTAGTTTACAAAATTTGTTTCTGTGACGAGACTCAGAGTCACGTATGACAGTCTTTCATGGGTAGCAGAAAATAATTTGGAGCAAGAATATAGTAACAAATGTTTCATTGTCCTTTTTCCCTTTCAATTTTAGTGTTTTTTATTCTAGTATTGTTCCTTAAGTTAGTGAGACTGCAAAAGAAATTAGTTGGACAAGACAAAGGCTTATTGTTTTGCTTTACAGACACATTATGATAGCCTTGGTAAGGCATGGAGAGAAACATAGGTTATAGGACCTGTGTTACAGGTTACATTAGGGAAGGCAGGTAATGTCAGTTGACCATCAGAAACATCTTAGAAGCTAGTGTCCCTGGATGTGGGGAAGCAATGGTGCAGCCATTCAATACAAAGCTTTGGCAGACACTTAGACAAGAGAATCAGGATTGTGACTTTTTCATAGTCTTTAGATGAGACGGTTTGCAATGCTGCTATGCTTTTTGAAAGCTGGATTTCAGCTCCAGGGGAAGGGTAGAGGATACCTTTAGTATTTCGGTATGCATCTTCAATAATATGTGTGCTTTGTTTCTGTCTTCTGAGACCTGAAGGGTCACCTGTTGTTTCTGTATTTCCTTTTTTAAATCATTTCTTGAGTCATTAGAATACAAAGTAGGGACCATGTTTATATTTAAATGAAGGCCCCATAACTAATCACTCATCTTGCAAACAGATAAGCTGTAAAAATGTTATCTGCCTGATTACATATGTTTTGTGTGTCAGCATGAATGTTTTAAGAGGAGATTGTCTGCAGGGTAAAGAGGTACAGTGAGAGCTCTCGCACATCTTACTGATCACAAGATGTATTTTTTCTTCCATCGTTACAAATAAAGAATATTAAATTCAGTGATGTTAACCAGACTAATGTAGAAAGGATGGACATGTGTATAATTCTTTACTGTGAAGGTGGTGAGACACTGGAACAGGTTGCCCAAGGAAGTTGTGGATGCTCCCACCCTGGAAGTGTTCAAGGCCAGGCTGGATGAAGTTTTGAGCAACCTGATCTAGTGGAAGGTGTCCCTGCTCATGGCAGAGGGGTTGGAACTAGGTGATCTTTAAGGTCCCTTGCAACCCTTATCATGCTATGATCCTATAATTTGGCACTTCCTGATTATTGATTATTTAGTCATAGATACCAGAAAATCACTTTATAAGAAGAGTCAGAAAAGATTAGAATCAGAAAAACACTTTAATACTGTTGTATCTAATTTTGAAAATTAAATAAAAGGTTTCACACTAAAATAATGAACCCATATTTAGATAGCCACCAAAACCCCCCTCTTAAAATCCCACTATTCAAACTTTCATTAATTTACTGTGAATTATCCTACTCTCAAAGAGGTGCTACTGTTAATCAGTAGTATTTATGCACATCTGGCTCTCTCTTTCAGCAATCAACTTCAGTTTGGGCAATGTTCAATTCCAGCAATCTGTATTTTTTGGAATCAGGATCTATATTTTGAGTGGTAAAAGCATTGGGGTGAGGGGAAATGCAGTTCTGTTTTGTGTGCTTTTATTTGTAGACACATTTGTCTTCTTTTTAGGACTGCTACTTCCATTACCAATGCTGTTAGCCTTGCAGACTAGACTACCTTGACTTCATAATCAAAAGAGGAAGACTCTTTCTTTTGGTTCCTCCCTCCTCACCCCCCCCCCCCCATGTGGGTCTGCCTTGGAGCCAGGGGAGCTTCTCAAAGTTTCTCACCTGGTCAATCACTGTAGCCCCTTCTCCACTACCAAAAATGACACCCCCCCCCCAAAAAAAAAAAAAACAAAACAAAAACAAAAAAACCCCACAACACAAACTTTCATTTTGTCAGCAAAATGACAATGCCTGATGTTTTAGGCCTTCAAAGTCTGTAATCTGCCACAGTTATCAAAGGAGGGTAAACTGTGCATAGAGGACAATCTTAATGGGACAACTAGAGGCTAGTTTTGCCATTAGGGTGTTTAAAACAGCACCAATTTTGCTTGGATTAGTCCCTTGTTTAACTCTGGTTCCTGCATAGCTGTTGATCTCTCAACTCAACTGGGTCTGGCTCTGCTGCTGCCTGAGAGTGGTCATCCACTAAACAGTGGCTTAATGGAAAGTCATAGTCTTAAGGGTTTCCAGTCCTTCTGCAGGTTGAGATTGATGCAGCTTAGAGCAGAGAGAGGTTTTTACTTATAGAGGGAAACAGACTAAGTCAAAAATGAGATACTAAATTCTGGTTATTTATTCAGGCTCTATAACTGATTAAAAGCAAGATGGAAATGCTCAAGTAGTTTTTATTACTGGTAGAAATGTATTCTTCTTGTTCTTTACTCAGTAATCAGAGATGGATTCTTAAGACATTCATGATGGGGGAAAACAACCAAGCCCATTCCAATTAGATATACATGTTGGGTGATTTGGGGTTTGATTGAGAGAAGGAGTAGTTGTTCTTAATCTCAAAAAGATCCATTCTTTAAGATGACAGAAGAGAAATCGTTAGTGGCACCTGATTTGGCTATGCATCAATATAATCATACAAATAGAACTCACCATGGACTCCTAGCATGTTTTAGAGGACAGATCTATTTTAAAATCAGTCACACTTATATGAATTAGTAAACAAGAACTGATAAGAGGTTTTGAAAACCATAGCATAATTATGTTTGAAAATGTCTTCCCCCCAGTAGTTAAATTACTGCTTTCAGCAATATGGAACAAAAACTTAAGGATGAAACCTAGCTCTGAAATACATCAGTATTCCAGCCTTTTCATAAAACTCTGTACATCAATAGATATTGACAGCATGCTTTAAATATAATTTTCTGAGGAAAAGCCATTTCTTTTCTGTGAAGTCTATATATCATGAGTGTTACTTTGGCTGCAGTTTTCCAACAGTATCATTCTCTTTTGGATAAAATGTACCTTTATTTATTCTCTTGATCCTAGGTCTCTTCACATCAATCTCAATTCTTGTAACAGGCGTTATGTTCAATGAATGGTGTGTTTGCATGGAGGAATTGGTTGATATCTAAGAAAGTCATGATTAGTGCTGGTCTATAACATGCTCTCTGGTCTCTGGCACATGGTATTACTTGCCAATGTCCAGAGGTATAACTAAGGCAATATTTGATTAAAGTGTCTTCACACAGGCTGCATAAACTCACTTCAAGGCTTATAAACTGTGTGAAAGTTACTGTAATTTAGCAGATGACATCTGTGTTAGTCTGTCATTACCAGATCTTCTGGATCTTTGGTAATTCACTAGAGAAAGAGAATACCTTTCAGCTTTACCACCTCAAGCTGAAACCTCAAATTGAAACCTCAGGTTGTTGTGAAGGAATGAATTTTCATAGTCTTTCATGCCTGCTATAACGTGTACCATGCAATTGTATCTTGTTTTTTGAAAAGAAGTTGTCATTTCCAAAAACAATAGTCATAGGTTTCTTACAGAGGAAATTCTATTTTAAAATAGTGTTGACTTATCTAGATCACTTTGTTGGAAAAATTATGATTTTTGACGTTCAATTTTCCTTGCAATATTTCCAATATTTACACATTTATACTAGGGTGGAAAGAATAATTTCTCTGCCCATCTTTGACAGTTGTCCTTTCTGTCATAACAGAAATAGGGAACCTAGCAGAATGTGAAAATAATGACAGTAGTTCCAGAAGACAAGAAAAACACCCAAGGTTTGATTTCATAAGGAATATGCTCCTATCAGATTGCATCATCCATTCATAGTTAAAATAAACTATACTGGAGGCAAATAAACACTGGAGGAAAAAAGCATAATGCTTCAACAAAGGTTACATAGAAGTTCTTCTGAAGATACCAAATGAATCAGTGTTAGCTCTCATGGAAGCAAAACAACATATCCTCCTAGTCACTACCAAAGATTCAACTACTGCTATTAAAAAAAACAAAACCAAACTGTAATAATTTATTTGAGTGCTTACATTAAATTTTAACAATTCACTGCAACTGTTTCCTTCTAAATCAAATATTTGTATTTGGAATGCTTCAGACTCCTGTCTTTACACAAACTTAAATCAAAGTTGTCTTGGATCTGACTGGGATGGAGTTAATTTTCCCCACAGCAATCCTGGTAGTGCTGTGTTTTGTATTAGTAGCTGGAAAGGTGTTGATAACACACCAGTTTTTTGGTTACTGCTGAGCAGTGCTTGCACAGCATCAAGACTATTTCTCCAATATTTCCTGCTCCTCAGTAGACTGGGGTTTGGGAAGGTCTTGGGTGGGGGACCCAAACTGACCAAAGGTATATTCTATACCATATGATATCTGCTCAGAAATAAAAGCAAGGAGAACGGATTGGAAGGGGGGACGTTTGTTATTTATGTTTGTTCTCCAGGGTAACTACTATGTGTACAAAGACCTGCTTCCAGGAAGTGGCCAAACATCACCTGCTGATGGGAAGTAGAGAACAAATATTTTGTTCTTTTGCTTCTGTGCACGCAGCTTTGCTTTGTTTGTATTAAACTGCCTTTTGTCTCAACCCGTAAGTTTGGGGGTTTTGTTCCATCTTATTTTCACCCTTCCTCATCCTACTGAGGAGAGAGGTGATAGAGTGGCTTGGTGGGCACCTGGCATTCAGGCAAGGTCAACTCACAAAAGTATAGTTGAAAAAAAAATATTTAATAGATATAATTTCTCTCTTAAATTTTTCAGTTAAACAGTATTTTCATCAGCAAATGTTTTTCCACTAAAGATAAATGCTTTAGGTCTTTCTCTCTATCTGTATTTCTTTTCTTTTAACGTTGCTGAGATTATCCTGTTCAATGAGGAAGAACTTAACTGTGGAGTTTCTTTTCTTGCAATAACTTGTATAAATATTATTTTTTTTAAATTACATTTTTACACTTAAACACTGAGTTTTCATTTTTTAATAATATTCAATAATGAAAAGTTCAATGTATTTCTAAGTTTAATACATATTTCTAATATGCAAACAGTGTATTCCAAACTGAACCTGTATGAGGTTTTGAAAAATAGTTATCTTTTTACATTTATATACCTTTCAGTTCTTGTAAATTTATTTTCTCCATACTAAGCATTGATTGTAACACCTTAAGGCCCATGTACAAACCAGAAATATTTAGCTATTGTCAACCCTAATAACTGAAAGACAGAAGTACATAAAAATATAATCCCTCTGTTCCCAGGGGCAGTGGTCTGTATAAGGCTTTGGGCTGCATTCTCAGCAGGAAAGGGTTTAACCTGTCAGATTGAGGGTGGCAGCAAGGAAAACACTTATTTTTAAAGGGTCATCTGTTTATTCTTTTTTTCCAGAAGTACCTACAGTCTCCATACAATGTCAGAGAACATTAATTTTACTGTGATGCAGCAAGGGCTAAAATAAAGTTTACAGTGAGCGTCTGAGTCAGTTTATATTTACTAATAATTTTTAAATAGAAAGTACTTGTTGAGTTTCATCTGCTATCATATTGCCCAAACTTGAAAGTTCCTTCTAGAGCTCTTCACATCCAGCCTTCATTTTTATGCTCATGAATCAAATAATGTCATGTTTATTCACTCATGACTCACCCCATTTTCCTCAACGTTTTATGAATATTCTTGACCACAGAACTCAGTGGGCATTCACTCCTCACTTTCTGAAAATTGTTTTTTAATTCCTATCTGTTGTTATCCCATCATAAACTAGATATTTATTCAAAGGAATGTCCTTTTCCTTATCCTGCAACAGCTTAGTATTCTTAAATGATTTTGCTAAGTACCCTGTGGAAATTTAAGTTGACCAAACTCACCAAATTTGCTCTTGTTACAGTCATTATACTCACTTATCTGATTGGAAGCTAACTGGCTCACAGTGAAGTCCTTAAAGAAAGAGAGCAGTTGCCTAAATGAGTTCTATATTTAATTTATTCTTGGTCAGTCTCCCATTATGAGTGTGTGTCAGGTTTTCCACAGCACCAAAGGAACACTGATCCATTTAATGATGCCATGGTCTATAAAGCAGCTGTCACAGCAGTAAAGACAACCATTTTAAAATCTGAGTTTGTGTATACTGATGTGAGTCATTAGCCTTTTAGCCCATTTTGTGAGGTTTAGATAATCCCAAATTATTTTAGACTGTTGAGACTGCAACCCTCACTTATACTATCCTACTTCTCAAGAGCTTGCACAGGTGCTTCATTTAGTTTTTGAGGTTGCTTTGTGCTCTGGAGTTCTGCTCATCTTAGGAGTCTAGAGAAGGAACTGGAGTTACCAACATCTCAATTTACATTTTATTCCCTGGTAGTGATGTTAGTTGGTACCAAATAGTCATCTTACCTTGTTTTCCCCCGTAGTTGAGCAAATATCAGTAGCCAAATGCAGAGCCTGGAGAACAGTTTTTCAGTTGTGCTGTCTCCTGCCAAACTGTATTTCAAGCTTGAGACAGAATAATGAATTAACATGCATCTGTGAACAGGTATTAACCATTTTCACTGATTGGGAAAGTATGTGTTGAATGGGTGAAAAAGTGACAGAAACATATCCGAGGATTATTTCCTCCCTGACTCCCTCCCCTTATGCATCCAATTTAGTGAGTAATATTTTCCTAAATTCCAGTGGTTTGTTTCATTCATATAACTTCTAGTAAAAAAAAAAATAAAATATATATATACAGAATCTATCCTTTCTGCACATTGTTGGGTTACTAGGGAGTACTGTTGTATTCTGGGACATCCTTAGGGAACTGAAAAATGCCATAGGATTTCATGAAGATAACACATTAACACATCCCTAATTTGGTCCCTGTTTGGTTTTAAACAGAATTTTATAGTTATTGTAGCATAGTATATTAAATTAAAATCTGCTGGTTACTTCACGTTATACCACAGCAGGAAAATATTATCAATTTTCATAAAATAGATTTTATTATATTCCTTAAACATGTATTTTACTTGTTTTCTTTTGTTAGTGTATTACTTATCACATTTTCAGTGAGTCCTCGGGGGTATCTTTTAGTTAATGCACATTTCATTTCAAATAGAACCTTTTGTTTTCACTCCAGGATAGGCTATTCCTAAAAAGGAACAGATATAATGGGATATCTAATAGCATAAATGTTATAGGTATCTTCAGAGCTCTGCTTCTCTGAGTACAGTATCTAGGACTTCCATGTACAGAACAGTTTGGATGAAACACATGCACCTCCATGACCATATGTCTATACTGAGAATATAAACCCTTTTCTCTAAATCACTAAAAAGAGAAGGAGAAATTGTAGCCAAAAAAATGTTTGTTACAAGTAGCACCCCAACCCATCAGACAAGCAACATCTGGCTCTGCAAATGTTGGGATGGGAAAGTACTAGCATGTTTTGAAGAAAATAGGGTTGTGATTGTGACTGAACTGTTAATGAACATGGGACTGCGCTAATATTGCTGCATAGCTTTAGAGTTCATTTTGCTTCCTCTATAGCAAATACCTAGAACACTGCAACAGTGGCTCTGTCCTTTCTATATTTTCTGCTTCCCTTCTATGTTTTGATAGCCTTTTTTTTTTTCTTTTCAGTTATTTTACCCCTTTCTGTTTTACCTTCTTCTAATTCCCTTTATCCTATCAAAAACTCACCTGAGGAAAAAACAAATATGCACAAGTGCCAAAACAAAACAAAAAAGAAATTGCATACTCCTGTGAGTCTGTCAGTCTTTCACATTTGTCCTGGTTTCACTAAGATAGAGTTAATTTTCTTTTTAGTAATTAGAATAGCTGTATTCTAGTTTCAGTGTTTCAGTTCAGACTTATTATGAGAAGAACATTGATAACAGTGCTGGTGTTATTAGTTGCTGTTGGAGCTCAAGGCCAGCGAGTTTGGCTGCTTCACAGCTGCATTAGGACTGGGAAGGAGAAGTCCAGAACTGGCATCTGGATGTGCCAATGAAATATTCCATATCATATCATGCCAGTATATTAACCAGGGCTGACTGGAAGACAGGGCACTTCTCTTCTGGGGGTACCTCTCTCGGGGATCGCTCAGGCTCACTCTTCCGTGGTTTTGGTTTCGGGACTGTCTCTCCTCTGGGATCGTTAGCTGGCACAGGCCGGGCATCAGTCAGCAGGTGGTGAGCACTGTGTATCACTCATTTGTATAGTCTGTTATTACTGTTGTTATCATTATCATTTTATTTTAATTAGTAAATAGTTTTTATCTTAACCTGTGAGTTTCCTTGCCCTTTTCTTCCCAATTCTCTCCCCTACTCCCTGGGCAAGAGATGGGGAGGGTGATAGAGCAGGCTGTGTTTCACTGCAAGCTACAAGCAAAAAGGGTGAATCCACCCAAACTACCACAACATTGCTTATTAATGTGAGAGTAAAAAACAGGTAATCGTATTTTAGTTCCTGTGGAAATGGCATTATGCTATTTACAATCAAAACTGTGAAGAAAGCAAGTTTTCATTGTACAAATCTTCACGGAAACTAAGTTCCATTTGTTTTTGTTTTTGTTTTTTTTTCCCAGTTAAAAGGAGTGATCTGTAAGTATTCTCTTTAAAGCACATTCTTCCTAAGACATATTGAATCCTTCGTTGCAAACATGTCTATTTTTTATGTGGTGTTATAGACTTAAGTCAAAAAGTAGTACTTAACTACAAGAGTTAACCATTTCTACACATCTTTTTGGTGTCCCAATACCACCACTGTAGTGTTGGAATGGCTGTGGAAGGTAGGCAACGACTTCAACAACCTTTTTCTTCAGGAAGTGCAGCAGTCAATGATAAAATCAAGTGGGCAGCTACTGATCATTTAAGTTTTATTGGTGGAAATATTTGACAGTCTAAAAGGGAAAGAAAAGACACCTGGATGCCAGTAAAGCAGTCTTCTGGCTTTGAATAGATTCTGCTGGATTGGACCATAAAGTATTGGAGTGCAGTTCAGTGAAAAGAACTAATAGAGATGGGCTGGGTTGAGTGATGCAGTGAAACAGTCTGAATCAGAGAACAGTCGAGCTCCCGAGTGAGTCCCATTAGCTAAGCAGTGAATGATGCAGGCGTAATGAAGTAGAAGTCAATCTTCCAGCAGCCTACACAGGTTAGACAGTGACTATTCAAACTGTTAATTGGACTAGGCAATATTAAACCTTGTGCTTAGGCTCCAAGTTATTATGACAATAATAGTAATAAATAAAATCTTCTGGTGAGCACAGTTAAGACATTTCCTACATAGCACAGACTGAAGGAATGTCTAACTATTTCAGCTATCTATGGGATCATGGTATTTATGGGATCTTCGCTTTTTCAGAGGGAGTGTATGCTGTCCATCAACAACAGCATTTTTCTGAATTTTTAAGGCTACCATCTTAAACCAACCCTATGTGGAAAGAGAGTTGAAAGGCAAGTTCTCTAATTGGCGTGGTTTACCTGTTGAATGGATCCCTATTTTCAGTCTCCCTAAGTGAAATACTGGAGAACAATAACTATAATCTTAACTCTGACAAAAATGTTATCACAAAATGTTGACTTCCTATGGCCATTAAAGCTGTATAGTGCTGATAATATGAGAGTATTGTAGGTTAAAATAAAGTATGTTGTTTCTATAGGTATTTCATATTGATCAAAGTTCTCTGTCCTGAGGGATTCATTGATTTAAGTGATTTTCTGTGACTTTTCATTTTGATAGGAGATATGCTATGTTGCTGTTGTCCTCTTCCTGTTCACTTGAATGTAATGATGAAGCATTGAGAGATATGTATGAGATAGTAGTTTGCTTTGGAGACAGTACTCCTGGACATTTTTTTAATCTTTATTATTACTTCTTAATGAATATTATTAGATGCAATCTGACACAAAACTTACAGAAAATGTTAATCCAAATTTAAACTTGAAAAATAACATACAAAAGAAAAGAACTCTTAGTGACAGGTAACAGTTTATTTGCTATTCTATTACAAGTTTTACTTAAGACTTACTGTGGGACCAACAAAGTCACATTTCTGTTCCGTAGTTTTTCTTGTTCCAAAACGCAGAGATGACAGCATTTAAAGCTTTCAGGAAGGTATTAAAAAAGAGGTAAGGGTTGCTGGAGGGAAGAGAGAAATGACAAAGGAGGTAGATATAAGAAGCAAATGCTCTTACATGAGAAAAAAAAGGAAATAAGTTGCCTTCATGGTATAACAGAGAAAGTATTCTGAGGTCGCTCTTCAGTTGATTTAAATTAACAAGGTTCTGTTGGGTTTCTGGGTTTGGGCCTATTTATCCTTGTTGAAGTGAACCATGAGACATATATTGGCCTGGCCAGATTATTATGTTTCAAATACTACTTCATTGTAAGAATTAACATCTCTAGAAAACTGTCAAATTCTATTTAGAAACAAACAAGTAAAAAAAAAAAAAAGAAACCAACTTGGAAAGAAAATATCTATTCTTAGTTAAAATAGACAGCAGGGTCTTGATTCTTGTGACTCTTTTTGGTAGGATCTATATTGTCAGATAACTAATGTCTTCCAATGATATTTTAGTATTCTGAATGATCCTTCATCTGAGCTTAATATGTGCTATAGGCTTGCACATGCAAACAATTACAAGTGATTGCTGTAATCCGATAGCCAGCTGCACAGCATGCTCTCTCAAGGGCTAGACATGTCTGCATATTTTTTTCTTTATATAAATACTTAAGAATTTATTTTATGTATCTATACAATATTCATATCTGTGCATCTACGTATTAAAATGATTTGTTATATGACAAAACTGAAAAGTATAGAAAAAGTCTAAAGGTAATTCTTCATACAAGACATAGCATAGTAGTGATACTCCTTCCTTTTTATTTGAGTCCAACCCTTTAATCTCTTCATTTAAAAGCCTTTAAGGTAAGGCTATGGTATTAGATAGCAAGCAAATCAGCTTTTCTTAAAATTATGGTATACATCTGTGGCATTCAGAACTCCAGGAGATACAATAATTTAACTCAAAATTATCATGAAGCTTGTAAGAGAAAGCAGCCTTGACCATGGTGACACACTATGACAAACAAACAGCAGGTCTAGAAAACTGAAAATAGACACACAAAATATAGATTCTTTTATATCTTAATCTCAAAGACAAAACATTCTTTCAACTTTTAGAAATGTTCTTTTTACAAGGCTTTCAAGTTTTCAAACACTTTCAGATTCTCAGTTTAATGCTTCTAACCTTTAATTATGCATCTGAACAATAGCTCGACTTCTGCTCTCTCCACCAAGTTGAGCAGCTAATACTGTATCTCATGGTGTTCAGCAGTGTGGAAGTTCAGACTGTCACCATACATGTGTCTAAACATGATTGATAGCAACCCATTTTTACAGTTCATGTCCTGAAGGTAATGTTTTTGTTTCCTTTTATGCACTGTTCTGTTTACTGTTTTAATATAGAAGTTCCTCAGGAGACTCTTCCTGAGTTTCAGTGTTTCTAGAAGGCCTAACCCTTTCCAGTGCTGAGTTTACAGTAACTGCAGATGCTCAGCAGGTCAAAGGACTGAGTCCAAGGGCTCCAGCAAATACTTTATCTAAATACACACAGACATTTAATAAGTTCTGTGAACCATACCTCTGGAGAGTAAAAATAATTCTGTTCCTTGTTAACACATGCAAACTGCAGGAAACATTTCCTGAGGTATGGTAGACATCAGGAATTCAGCTGTCTGATGAGGGATTTTTTTTTGTTTGTTTGTTTTGAGCTTGATTTATGACATAATGGATATTTATCCCCTTATACATCTGTAAATAAATCTGCAGTTGAGATTCTTCTATGCAAGAGGGACCTCAAGAACTCAAGAGATTAATTTGATGTTCTCTTTCCAATATTTTAAAGTAGTTAAATAGGGACCTGCCTCAGGAATATAAGACAGTAGTCTTCCAGTTTTTATGGAAGTAAGCAGAAAAGAGAGTAGAAGACTTGACTATCAATGTTGTGTTTATGTATTAGCTGAAATTGCATAAAAATAAGAGGAACAGTATTTCAGTATGCAGTTTGCATTCATTGGCAACATTTTGAGAACTAGTAGGAAAAAGAACAATAAAAGAAATATTCTATCTTGAGAGTATCCTGAATTAGATAGGGAGATCTCTAAAGCTTAAATTTTTGAATAATTGGCCTTTTCCAAACAGATCTTTTAATTTAATTAACCAGTAAAGGTCTAATTTTAATATCTTAAAGTTTTTATATTTACAGGAATATTTGTTTTGATTCTTTGGCCCTTTAATGACCCAAACAACCATTATTTGAGTTGAGCATTTGAACTCAAGAGAGTCAAGTCAATTTTGCATTAGAATTGATAAGCACAAACCTTCACTCATTGCTCAAAGCAAATCTGAATTTGGTGATGTTTTGGGTTAACCCTGGTCAGTAGCCTGATGCCCTCCCAGTAGTGCTGAGTGGGGTGGAGGATTGGAAATGGGAGTTACAGTCAGTTCACAACAGCACTTCTGCTCCTTCCTCCTCACATTTTTGCTGTGCTCCAGCATGGACTCTCCAAGAGCTGCAGTTGCTTCTTGAAATACCCTACTTGTCCAGTGTAGAATCCCTCATGGGCTGCAGGATGGATATCTGCTCTGGTGTGGTCAACTCCATGGGCTGCACCAACAATGGCTGCAGGGGAATATCTGGTATGTTGCCTGAAGCACCTCCTCATCCTCCTTCTTGTATGACTTTGTTGCTCGCAGAATTGTTTCTCACACTTTTCTCCTTTCTCCTCTCCCTGGCTGTCATTTTTGCCTTTTCTTAAATATACTGTCCCAGAGGAACCACACACATGGCTGACATCCTCAGCTTTGTCCAGTGATGGGTCCATTGTGGAGGAGGCTGAAACCATCTGTGTCTGGAACAGTACAACTTCTGATCTCCTCCCCAAGAGGAGAAGTTGTACCCCTGCAGGCCCCATGTTTCCCAAGATCTTGCCACCTACACCCAGTACAGGTGACATTTCAGAGACATATTTAGTTTTTCAGACTTTTTGAAGCCATTAGAAACTGGACATGCAAACTCTTTAATGACTTCAAACTGCATGGAATTACGAGAAGGAAAATAAGTTTAGATGCACTCTCAGTCTCATATCCTTAGCTTCACTGAGTGAGCACAGTCTTCTTAAACTGAATGAAGCTCTACCAGCTTATGTCATCCTAAGGGTGAGTTCAATGCTTTCAGAGATGGCGTCTCTCCGGTTTGCCCCAAGTAGTTTTCCCCACACCCACACTTATGAAGACCTGTTTGAAAATAAGAATCAACTTCTTCTTTATGCCCATTTCTGTGATTGAAAAAGTTAAGTATCTAATTCAGAATTACTAGAATAGGCACTTGAGGGGTGGGAAACTCTGGTACACACTCCAGCTCTAAGTGCAGCAGGAAGCTGTTACAATGCTATGGGTTATTTTGCAGTGGATGCTTTCCTCCCTTTTTGTAGCTGTTCTGTTTTTTATTAAAGATATGTACTTGTGTATGTATAGAATCAAATAAAAGGAGGGACAGTATCTGACAAGATATTTGGAGAATTTACATGTTTCCAGTGGTCTGCTATGATTTTGGGTACATGCCACAGTCATTAAAATCTATTTCACCTCCTTCTTTAACATCTGTAGTGATTTCATACAAATTCTAAGGAGAAAGAACACCTTGAACCTGAGGACAAATTATTCTATTGGATTTTGTTGATTTAATATGGGAAGAAAAAAAAAGAAAAAAAAGGACAATGGCCACAGCATTATGTATAGGGAATGATTCTTTATTTCAATGTTTGTAATTGTCAATAGGATGCTTTGAAACAAGGCCACTATTAAGAATAGAGTTGTTGGAAGCAGTTGTTAATGAATATATTGTTACCAACATTTTAAGACTAAATGAAGGAGGAAATAAAATAACAGGATTAACAAGAGGAAGCGGGATGATGCACTGAGAAAAGGTTTCTGCCTAAGCTGAAATTGTTAAACTCTGAAACCTACCTTTTCAAGGTCCTTCTTTGTAATCCATTATCTTTCATTCCCCTTTGGTACCACAAAGATGTCAGTTTGGTGATATATTACACATAACAATGTCATCACATTGGCATAACATGACAACTGGGACTCATTTGAACTTTTAAAAACTTCTAATCCCTAAAATAAATTATGAACTGAAGACATTTCAGACATAGAAAATAAGTCACTTGTTAGAAAGAATAAGGTTCTCCATACGTTTAGGAGAATTACACTTTTCTGAGCCTTTTTCTTTTTCCTTCCCCCCCACCCCCGATGCATATAATAGACTTAGTGGGAAATATAGTCCACAGATGTCCTTAAGCTTCTTTTCCTTAGGCTTCCTGAAATATTTAATTAAATTTCTCAGAACCAAAACAAAAACTTTGCTGTAATTTTGATTAGAAAAATTCTTAATCAGCCCCCTAACTATTCTTCATTTTTTTTCTTATCTTAAAACTTTTTTTGGTCACTCTTGCTCTGTTACTCTTCTGTTGAACTGTTTTGATTCATTCCTTGCAAGACTGGGAGTGTGATTTCAAGCAGCTTAAATCTTGGCCAAAACTGTTTTTGCTTATAATGTACAGATATGCAAACACATAAAACTTTAAAATATTAATATTAAAAGTATGATATTATGCTATTTATACAAAATGATGACCCATTTGTTGAAGGCACAATACATTTTAAAACTTTGAATGAGAGCTAATCAGGGACAGCTATGGTCAGCTTTGGTTTGCATTTGTATCTTACTATTCTCTCAAACTACTTATGCCATTTTATCTACATCAGTGTTTCCTAATGGCTGCTTCTGAGCATTCAGAGGGACACATAGCAGGCAGAAAATAGTAGACTAAGGGTTCTGGGATGAATTGAGACCAGATGGATCTGGCCTCCCTGTTTGCAGCCTGATTAGCACTTGAATTTGCAAGTACAACCTTTGAAATATTGAAGAGTGTAACCATATGCCTTCTGGTCAGTCATCAGTCTGGGATCAACCACCTGCAGCAATGGAAGATGCTTATCTTGAATCTTCTAGACAGCTTTTCCTACTGAAGAAGAGCCTCTTCAGGCAAAATAGTTTCATTTGTCCAAGAAGGAAAGGTTGATCTCTCTGTACAGTTAGTGAAGAAGGGAATTTTGTGGATGACCTTCAGGAGGAAGACAGATTAAAACTGCTGCTCTGAATTACATTCTGGAGCATTATCTTCAACAAGGATATCTTGTCTTTGGAGTGGTGTCTGAATGTTCTCTGAGATTTAAGAGGCAGAGAAGGTTTATCTGTTCCCGTGTTTTGGAAGCTGCAGAATTTCTTTGGAGCTTGCTGGTTATATGTAGTTGTCTGTTTTGGGACAACACTTGAATGTGTTTATGTAGCTTCTGCTGCATTTATTCTCTTGGCAAAAGAGCTAGCTGATTGCTGTCAGAATGGTGGCCAGCTGCATGTTAACATTTAGGTATTTGGACATTAGGGGACTGAAAACAGAATGTAAAGCTGGAAGTGCAATTGTAGAGATATTTTAGGTCCTCTGCAGCTGGAATTCTGATGCAATCAGTGTGCATATTTCTATTATTTGCTACTTATTGGTGAAGCATCCTGTGCATGTGTCTTGTACTGAAACTTGAACACATTTAACAGCTCTATAAGAAAACATGTTATCTTTGCACATTGTGATAATGAGATATAATTAAAAGGCGATTCTATTCCAAGTAGCTGTGACTGTACGACATACTACTTGTAGAGGTTTTTTGTTTGTTTGTTTATTTGGTTTTGTCTTTTTTATTATTATTCTTAATATTAGAATTCTTACTCTGTAGTGTATTGTAAAGTTTAGCAGATTTAAGGAAGATTCAGATTTTTAGTCTCTGTGCTTTATGTATAGATATAAAATGTATATTCATTTTGCATCTAGTATTTTAAAGTTTCATACAGATTTGCATGGTGATTCAGATCAGTTTTACTGTTTTGCTGAATTAGCATAGTCAGTAAGGAAATAACTCTTGCTTCAATCAAAACCTGTAGTCTTTCATATTTCCAAATTTGCTTGAAGTAACTGTAATGTGTGTGCAAAAAAGTGAAAATGAGTAGCTTGACAGATAACTTTAGCTTTGAAATTTGTTACCTAGTTTTAAAATAGCTGCAAATGAATGTTCCAAATGAACATCGGTTTACATGGGTTTGAGTGAACTGGAAGGTTATTTCCTAGTGTTGATACACAAATAAATATTTTAATGGAATTTTTCAGGGGTCTAAACTGAAACTTCTTTTACACTCAATGTCTTCTTAAGGGCAAAATGTAAACAAACCTTGTATATTTGTGGTGGTTTCACTTGGCTAGCAACTGAACACTAAAGAGTCATTTGCTCACTCTCCCGTCTATCAGGGAGTAGGGGAGAGAATTGGAAGGGTAAGGGTAGGGAGACTTATGGGCTGAGATAAGAACAATTTAATAATTGAAATAATAATTAAAAAAAACCTTAAAATAACAAAGATAATAATAAAGGTAATAACAGTAATGAGAAAATATACAAATGAGTGATGTATAGTGCAATTGCTCACCACCCACCAACCAAGCCCAGCACATTCCTGAATAAAAATCCTGGAGAAGAGAGATTGACAGAGAGCCTGAGAGACTCTCATTAATATACTGAACATGATGATACATGATAAGAAATATTCCATTAGCATATCCAAATGCCAATTTGGGTTAGTAATTTTAATATTTGCCACCCTAGAATCATAGAATATTGTGAGTTGGAAGGGACCCACAAGGATCATGAAGTTCAACTCCTGTCCCTGCATAGGACAATCACAAGATGCAGACCATGTGTCTACAGGTGTGGCCTAAATGTTTCTTGAGTATTGTCAGGCTTGGTGCCATGACCACCTCCCTGGGGAGCCTGTTCCAGTGCTCCACCACCCTCTGGGTGAAGAATCTTTTCCTAATGTCCAACCTAAACTTGCTCTAGCACATCTTCCTGCCATTTCCTCTGTTCTTATCATTGGTCACCAGAGAGAAGAAATCAGTTGCTGCCCCGCCTTTTCCCCTTGTGAGGAAGTTATAGACCGTGATGAGATCTCCCTCAGTCTCTTCTTCTCCAGGCTGAACAATCCAAGCCACTTCAGCCTCTCCTCATACGGCTTCCACTCTAAGCCCTTCACTAGTTTTGAGGCCCTCCTCTGGACACTCTCCAGTAGCTTTATATCCTTTTTATACTCTAGTGCCCAAAACTGCACCCAGTACTTGAGGTGAGGCTGCACCTGTGCAGAGTAGAGTGGGATGATCACCTCCCTCAACCGGCTCACAATGCAGTGCTGGATGCACCCCAGGACATGGTTGGCCCTCTTGGCAGCCAGGACACACTCTTGGCTTATGTTCAACTTGTCATCGACCAGAGCCCCCAGGTCCCTCTCTGCAGGGCTGCTCTCCAGCCTCTCATTCCCCAGTCTGGGTGTGTCTAGGGTTGCTGTGTCCCATGTACAAAATCCAGCATTTGCCCTTGTTATAATTCACATGGTTGGTGATTGCTCAGCTCTCTAATTTATCCAGATCTCTCTGCAGGGCCTCTCTGCCCTGCAGAGAGATCTGGATAATTTAGAGTGTAGACACTCTCTAGTGTCCACAGCTCCTCCCAATTTGGTGTCATCGGCAAACTTAGTTAGCAGTCCTTCTAGTCCTGTATCCAAGTCATTGATGAAGATATTAAAGAACACTAGCCCTAGGATGGATCCCTGTAGGATCCTGCTAATGAACAGTTGCCAGTCCAACGTAACCCCATTGACTGTAACCCTTTGAACCCAACCCGTCAGCCAATTGCTCACCCATAGCATTATGTGTTTAATCAGCTGCGTGCTGGACATTTTGTCCAGGAGGACACTGTGAGAGATGGTATCAAAGGTTTTAATGACATCCAAAAAGATTACCTTGACTGTCTTCCCTTGGTCAACTAGGTGGATAACCTTTTCATAGAAAGAAATTAGGTTTCTCAAGCAAGATTTTCCTCTCATGGACCTTTGTTGTCTGGAACCAATGACTGTGTCGTCTTCCAGGTGTTTTTCAATAACTCCCAGAATAATCTTTTCCATAATTTTGTCAGGCACATAAGTGAGACTAATAAGCCTGTAGTTGCTGGGGTTATCCCTGTTGACCTTGTTGAAGATTGGAACAACATTTGCCAGCGTCCAGTAAACTGGAACCTCTTCAGATTCCCAAGAGCATTGAAAGATCATTGAGAGAAAATTTGCTATGACACCTGCCAGCTCTTTAAGAACCCTTGGATGGATCCCATTAGGTCCCATTGACTTATAGGGATCCAGCTGAAACAGAAAACCCCACCCAAATTTGGGGTTGGTAGGGAGCTTATCATTTTCACAATCATGGCTCTCTAGCACAGGGCTCTGGGGGTTCCTGAGCCCATCCTTGGTGTTGAAGACTGAGGTAAAGAAGGCATTGAATGTCTGCTTTATCTGCACCCCTATTTTTGAGGTGACCATGCTCATAAAGTAACAGGCCAATGTTATTTCTGATCTTCCTTTTGCTATTAACATATTTTAAAAAGCTCTTTTTTATTGTCTCTCACAGTACTAGCCAGCTTTAACTCAAATTTATCTTTGGGCACACAAACTTCCTCCCTGCAGTGACAAACAGCACCTCTGTAGTCCTCCCATGTTGCCTGACCTTGCTTCTTCTAACTATACACTTCCATTTTCCATCTTAGTTCTAGAAGAAGATCACTGCTTAGCCAAGGTGGCTTTCTGCCTCACCTGCTTGACTTCTGGCATTTTGGGATTGCCTGCTCCTGTGCTGTTATGAGGTGGTACTTAAAAAGTGACCAGCACTGATGAACCCCAGCACCTTCAAAAGCTTCTTCCCAGGGGACCTTACTAAGTAGTTCCCTGAGCAACCTGAAGTCTGCTCTCCTTACATCCAAAGTTGAGGTCTTGCTGGTAGTTTTCCTCCTGTTACCATAGATATTGAACTTGACTGCTTTATTGTCATTGTTGCCAAGGCAGCCACCAATCACCATTTCACTCACAAGACCCTCTCTGTTAACAAGCAACAAGTTGAGGCAGGCACCTTTCCTGGTTGGCTCCCTCAGAACCTGTACCAAGAAGTTGTCAAACAGCTGGTTTAGGATTCCCCTGGACCTGTTTGTACCAGCTGGGTGGTATTTCCAGTTGACATCTGTTAGGTTGAAGTCTCCCATAAGGATTAGGGCAGATGACTTAGAAGCATCCTTTGGTTCCTTAAAGAACAGTTCATCAATGTCATCATGCTGGCTGGGTGCCCTATAGTAAACTCCCATGATGACATCCGCTTTATTTGTCTGTCCCTTAATACTTACCTGGCTCCCAAGTATGCCATAACCAACCTCAAGCTGCACACACTCCAGTCCCTCCACTACATACAGTGCAATTCCTCATCTCACCTCCCCTGCTTATCCCTCCTGAAGAGCCTGTAACCATCCATCGTGGCACACCAGTCACAAGACTCATCCACCAGGTTTCAGTTATGTCAGTAATGTCATATCTCTGGGACTGGGTCAGGGCTTCTTGCCCCTCTTGCTTATTTCTCATGCTGCGTCATGCTGACCCTAGTCCCTTACACCTGCAGACTAGCAAAACACAAAGTCCTTCAACTTCCAGTAACAATTGAAAACATTAGTATATCAACATTCTTCTCATAACAAATCCCACACTGAAACAAAAACACGGTATTATTCTAGCCATTAAGAAGAAATGTACTGTGACCATAGATCTTAGTACCTTCTGACTAAGTAGAATGATTATATAGTAGAAAACCAAAATGACCTTATTTATGTGTTTATGATATTCTATTAAGCACAAAGGATTTGCAAGTAAAATAATCTAACAGAGGATTTTGACAGTGTTTTAGAATATAGAATTTGAAACAAGATAAAAATCCTGTGCTTATATCAAATTTCACATGTGTCAGGATCTATTTTGATTTTTCAGAGAAGGCTAATGCAGCACTGATACAGAAATCAAGAAATGTTTTTACTGAATTAGGATAGGTCTTATGATGTGTTGGTTGAAGGAAATGGTGATTCACTTCATTGAAGGGATGATTAAATTTGTGTATAATGCTTCCCAGACAGATGCTTTACAGATGCAGTAAATTAAAACTGAGCTTCTGTTTTGTGTATGACAAAAAATAGGAAGATAATCGGAATAATTTGATGTTGATGCACCTGTGTGTAGGAAGTGGCCTAAATATATGAAGCAATGTAAGGTAAGATCACTTTTCATTGTTTAAGTAGTAGAAAGGATAAAATCTGATGAAAAAATAAGCAATATGTTTTTTAAAGAATATTGTTAAATCATGTACTAGGACTATTGTTTGGCTGCAACAAGAATCCTTATTATGTTTAGAGGAGTAATATAGAAAAAGTAATTGAGATCATTAGCAGGAAGACAGTACTTAAACTTTGTCTTTTTTGCAGTTGCTTCCCAAACTGCATTCACATGTTGACTCCTTCTCTTTCTATGTCTTATTTGTCTCTCTGTGGTTCATTCTCTCAATTATCTCAGCTTTTTCCATCTCAAGGTTCACATAGTCCTTTATTCTGATTAAATTCTGTTCTCACTCATCAAAGACAAGTCCCTGCCAGTCATTGATGGAAAAGATCAGTAAAGAGAATTTCTGTCACATAGGAAGTGTTGAGATTTTACTGTATTTTAGTATACACGAGAATATTTTGCTTGACATCAAACTGTATGTTTGCTGGAGATACTTCTGATGACTGTGGAAGACACTGGGTCATTGTCTGTTTAATCCTATTCTCCATTATAGTTCCTGGTTTCTTTTTCCTCAGCTTAATTGATAGATTATACTGGACACATGCCAATTGTTCATTTTACCCTGATTTTCTAGTGGGAAATATTGGTCAGAAATGCCTATCCAGAAACCCCTTTCAAATAATGGATTTGGATGAAACCACTTTTTCTTTGAGGGGAATGTTTAATAAATGCAATATAGTTACAGTATTCAGAAAGTCCTGTGAGGATAAAAAGGAAAATAGATTCTTGGGTCTAGTTATGGCCCCTTGGCTCCATTGAGATTCTGTAAATGACTTTATCCAACCATAAATAACCAGAAGAACATTTTCCTTCAGGCACATCTGTGCCTCTGATGAGCTGTTAGTTTTTTCCCCTCAGGTTTCTGTGCTGGTAGGAGGCATGTTGAGAGTGATGCAGCTGACCTTCATCACTCCAGATGAATCCTGTACTGTCATTGGCCTCATTAAGGACCCAGTGTCATTAGCATTAGAGTGGACATGGAGCAGATTGCCAAATGAGGAATATCTGCTCTCTAAAGCCCATTATCATTTGCACTGAGTGAAAACTTTCTAGTTTGATTGTAGCTTAATGCTGAATCCTTCTATATGCAAGAGTTTCTGGCCCAATCTGTAAAGTGTTGTTAATTTAATACTTGCTCGGGACATTCTCAGTAAGGAAATCTGCCACTTCAGTATTAGTCCATGAATACTTGAACATAACCAGTCACATTTATTAGCAAAGACTGCTGCCTAATGGGGAGAATAATTTCTTTTAACGAAGAAGTCTTCAGATTAAAATGGTAGTTAGGTCTTTGACAGCCTCTCATGAGACTGATTCTGTCTACTTACTTTTCTAAGAGCTTTCTGTCCTTCCATCACCGTGATGCAGAGCAGTGTATGCTGAACCACTGTGCCAAGTGGCTCACAGCAGACTTCACTGTTGTTCTTTCTTCCCTCTCATTGTATTGAAACAGATCTTTCTCAAACAAATGAAACCATCTATCAGTATGATTGATTTTGAAGCTCCTCAAAAAATAATACTTTTGAAATACTTCTATTAACCAAAAACCCCTCTTAATGGAGTTCTAGGCTATCCTGAAGGATTCTGCTGTTAGTTTCTATACAGTGGTACTCCCATTGTTAAAAAGCATCCATTTTTTTAGTTTAGATTGGGTAAATTCAGGTGAGATCAGACACTGGACACTTAAGCCATCTTCCCTCTGCTCAAAGTGAGCCTTCAAGGCACAAAACACCCAGGGAAGAGTTCGATTTCACCCATATCACCTTGTCTATTAGTCATCTACCCATTGACTATTGGAAAAATGTTACTTTCTAGGTTGTCAATACTTCTTTTAGCTGAACTGAATTTTTTTCATCAAGGTTGTTTTTGTAGTCTCATTGAACCCAGCTGGATTGCAATCTGTGCTACCCACTCAGCAATAGTGTAGCAATATGCTTTATTTCTCCCAAAGAGAGAGAAGAGTCCCAGGTTCAAAATGTTGTATCTGACAATAAATGACCTCAGAACTCAAGCTCTGCAACAATAGAATTTTTTACTGTGTTCTTGGGGGAAAGGACTAATCAGATTCATAACATTCTGCAAATACATTTCTGTTTGAAGAAAAACAAAGTATAAAAGATAGATGGGTGAGAGTAGTCCTGAGAAATTCTTCTGCATTGAGTCAATGAGAGGGGTGTGTGACAAAAAGAGGGAGATGGTGCAAAGTTCTTTCTGGATCTCAGTAAAAAAAGATCTGACAACAAATGGCTTCATAAAATACCTGGTTTAACAAGACAGAGTAAAAAGAGAAACACAGATAGTGGGTAAATCGTATATCCCTCCAGATGCTGAGAAACTCGCTTTTGTGCAGCATCAGATGGATCCCAGATAGATTTTTGCATGGCATGCTGCACAGATCTTGTCTGTGGTTGAACATTCTCCTTTTGTGGTCATTTGAACAGTTATATAGATCACTAACTCACCAATGGGCAATGGTTTCCCAGTCAGGATCAATACAGAAATACTTTGATAAGAGCTAGTACTGTCAAGAGCAAACTAGAAGCACTAGAAGGAAGCGTGTAATTTAATCCAAGCTAGTACAATTACTGCTTATGAAACAAAGTATTCACATTAAAAGGCTACAATATACAGGGAAAGAGTATTTTATAGATTACTGAAGATTTTATGCACAGGGAGAAAAGCAGTTTTGAATTCCCTATGGTCTTATAACTAACTGGTTGCTAAAGTAGGGTGTGATTTTACTTCTTTCAGAGACAATGACAGAACTTCCATTGACTTTTATATAAATGAAGAATTTTTTTTTTTTTAGAAAAGGCTGAGTAACACCTCTAACAAAACATATTTCTTAAGTTTTAATTTCATTTAATTCTCAAGCTTAAATGCTCCTAGCATTTCTCAATAAAATCTGATTACAGATTAATTCTTTGCTAATTCCTGTTCCATTAGCAAACATACAAATATCTCTCAGAAAACAAGCAGACAATTTTAGTCTGTGGTGGTGGTTTTAATATTTATTGTTGCTGCAACAGCAAATTATTTCACATTAGCTGGGGATAGCTTGTGTTCATAGTAGGTGACAAGACTCAAACTTTCATGACCACAGCATATGCTGCACATTGGCAAATTTGCCCAATGACCTTCTATTCCTTGGCATTCTGTGGCAGTGTATAATCTGCATAGCAGGAGCAGTAGAAAACACATTCAGATGACAGAAACTACCTAAAAGGGAAAAGGTGTGTTGACATGTTGACAAGAAGCAGTTGTTTTTACTGACCTAGACAGTATCATACTTATCTTCTGACTAAGTGAAGTTTGTTTTGAACAATGCCACAGGAACCACACATGGGAGATTTTTTAAATTATTATTCAAGGTACTTGGGATGAGGTAGCATGTTTTAGTAAGAACTACATAATACTCTAAAACCTTCATTTCTAAGCCAAAACTTTTATTTTATTTTTCTGTAAAAGTATTAGATCCCCACATTTGTGTTGTAGGATATTTTGCTTCACAACTGGTTCTGCTGACTTTGGAGAAGCTGTTGTGGGAATTGTGCTCCTCAATATCCATAAGAGTACAGTATATAGCCACTACAGGCTATACTTGCTTATTGACTGATGTCTGCGAGTTCACTTGTATGATGATTTGCATATGGACTCACCTGTGTTGTTTCCTTCTTATACATACATAGATATGTACTGTCATCTGTACACAAGCCCCCCTGTAGTAACTGATGTTATGAAGATCTACTGTCTACAGAGGGTTTTTTGTGCTGTGCAGTATGAAGCTTTTTTTTTGGGGGGGGCGGGGGGGGGGGGGGCACGGAGATAAAATGCAAGACATCACATCTTCCCTTTACAGCCTTAAAAGCTGAAGTGATTTTACCATATTATCACACAAAGATCCTGAAAGTCTGTAAACTTGTTTTTACTGTCAGATCATATATGTTAGTCAGACCATGGAACTACTATATAGGCGGCTAGTTGTGGGACAATCATTAGACAGTCAGAGAAGTTTTAGAGATCATTTTAGGTCTTTCTATCTTGTGGAAATATGTTGAAATCTCAAGACAAATGCTGTATATTAATTAAAATTTGGGTTGATGTAATGAGTAAAGCAGTTATGACTTATACCCAGTTGAATACCACCTTCTGGAATTGCAGAACTAGCATAAACTTGTGGGATCTTTCCACCTTGCACTTATGTAATGACTTGGTTGTAACAGAATATCTGACTGCCAAAGCAAACCATTATGAAGGGTCTTGAGTCATTGCAGTTGCATTACAATTTACCCCATACCTTTGCAGAAGCAGTTCACTAATCACCATCTGAAAGCTGGCACTGCTAAATGTTATATATCCCTTTTTCATTGGGTTAGTGCTTTTGATTCATACTTAGGCAGCTGTTAATATTAATTTGTGTTATTCTTAAAGTGAATCCTATAAGAGTAGAAAGAAAACCTAAAAAAAAAAAAAATCCTACTTTTTAGGAAACACAGTTCTTATTTCATATTGCAGATGTTTGTGGAACATCAACATGGAGTTTTTGTCCTAGAAAAACAGTCAAATTTGTAAACCACAAATTATTTTTTCCTTCTGTTCTGCAGAATTAAGTGGTGCAGTTAAATATAACAAATTCTTCTAAAAGAAGAGAAGTACCAAACTAAGAGTCAGAGTTTGGGAAACCAAACTCTTTAGGAGGAGATCCTGTTCTTGAGAATTCATACTCCAACGCAAAGGGTCAGTTGTACTTCTCAGTAAAAATGTAAGACCATGGGGAATTTCCCATGAATAGAGTGTCAGGAGAGTGCCAGATCTTCTTGTCTCTAGAATTAGGAATGCTGCCATATTGAATAGAAGAAAGAAGGAATGTTGTATATGGGTGCAACTGATCAGCAGAACAGCAGTTTTTAGCAAATATATTAATGATATGCAAAATGTGAAAAAAAAAAAAAGAAAACACTTGTGCTTCTGTGTCTAAACTTTTTCTTTGACTGTAGTCGTTTTCATGCCTTTAAATGCTTGAGATCAAGAAGAACTTGGGGAAGAGGAAAAGTGATCTATGGAATTGTTCTAGTTTTGCATAGGGCTGGATACATCTTGGATATTTACTGTGGCTGTACTGGACATATTATAGTCAGGTACCACTCTTGAGTGATAGCAGTGTGACACACTGGTTACCAGATTAAATGTCACTGCTCAAATACTGGAATAAATTCTTTGATATCCACTCAAATATTTTGGGGTTTTTTAAGATATATCTTTTCAATCTTGAGTTCCTATAATCACTCCTCAAGAAGGACTACCTGTGATTTTGCATGTGATGTCAACAATAAAAGAATGGAGTTGTGACATGGAGTTGGAACCGTACTCAAAAGACCAGCTAGCACCTTGTAAAACTCTGCACAGCTGGAGCATATCTGGACATATCTGAGTGACCTGAACCTTGTGGGTTTTTTTTTTTTTTTTTTTTTTTTTGTGGATTGTGGCAGAAATTCGTGTCTTTCACAATTTTAAATCAATCTGTGGAGTATACTTTTAAGTGAAGTTTGACATAAAGCAGTTCACATTTTAACTAATATAGAATTAAACTATCATGTACTTAGCTATTCTCTCAAAGTGATGAGTTGATATCTGTTTGTTTTTGATTTTGAATAGATAATTTTGCTAGTATAATTGGGAGTATAATTTATTTTTATATATTTACTAATTCTTAATGTCTCAAACCCTAGAGGATTCCTCAATTTCTTCTTCTCAGTCAGATCTTCAAAACTGAGATGATGTCATAGGAAACATAATGCCCAGAAAAATAAAATTTGACATATGTGTCCTGGATATAAGAGGTATGATATTTGAGACTGTGAGTAATGGCTTCCCTGAACATTAGGGCAATTTATCAGAAGCAATAGTCACTAGCTATTTTGTTATCAAGACTAGATCTACCTTTTTTTTTTTTTCCTTAAAAAAGATACGCCTTGATTTAAAAAATAATTAACTTAAGGAAGTTTTCTATAATTATCACAGAAATGCTATTCAGTCTTCATTAATAAATATCTCCTGTGTTATCTTCAATTGGCTTTTAATGCTGAAATTCACCACACCTCGGTTTTCCCACAAAACTTAAATTTTCTACCCTTCATAGTGTTCACTCTTCCTCTAAAATGGGTAGAATACATATGTTAAAATTGCAATATAGTTCTAATTACAGATTGGTTGCAAATTGATATCTTTTTCAACTTGCAAAGTTTGAATATTTTTCTAGAACTTGATTTCCCTATGTAGTTTCCATGCTAATATCAAATAACTAAATTATCTCCTTCAATATTTTTTTTTCTACCATTCACTACCCTTAAAAAATTAAAATCTTCTCCAGAGACTCATGTGAGAGAGTCAATAGACAGAATTAGGTTGAATTTCTTCAGCTATGTCTTACTCCCAGGTTGTCTGTAGTTATAGGTCCTCAAGTGGTAGCTCAGTTGCCTCTTCTAAGCCCTCCTCCAAAATGATATTGACCACTGCCATATCTTATGAGAAGCATAGTTCTTATAGAAGTATGGTCTGGTTAAGCATTTCTGTAGAAGATATACATCATATAGCAACCAGTTGAGTATTTTGCTTCTTCTATTGCAACAGAATGCATACTCTTTTAACTTAATGTATCTATAGATCCTGAACTAATTACTTCTAGTTAAAAGAATAAATTATAGAGTTCAGCTAATGGTTAAACAAATCTCCTGCCATTTCTATTTATATTTCTGTTCAGGAAATACCACACTGAGTTTTATAGTCCACTTGGACTCAATTTCCGCAGAAAGGCAGTAAAACAACTAGTGGCATCCTACTACTATAATATATGTAGGCAGTTGCTTCAAATAAATAAATAAACAAATAATGTATTTTGCCTATGGTACTTCCTTTTTCATAAAACATCACAGAAGAGTTCTTCACAGTTTCAGAAGAAGAGAGGCAGGAAGCTTTTGTGAATATAAAGTGGACTTTTTGTCTTAAGAGCCAGTTTGTTGGGTAAAAATCCTGAAATGCTAGCTAATTATCAAAAGGCAGAAAGAGGAGCATACCAGCTAATTGCTGCAGTAGGACTTGGTGAACCTCAAGAGCACCAGGGAAAAAATGAATATAATTCTTGCTGTGCTTGATTGTAATCTTTCATATTTAGCAGAAAAAAATACCAATTTAACTAATCAAGTTAAAATTAAAATATGCAAATCCAAAGGAGCAAAATAATTTTACCTTTGAGCATTATGCTAATGACAGAAAAAAAATCAGATGTAGGGAGGTATGATTGGAGAAGATGTGTTATAAATCTGGAGGCAGAACCTGCAAGGTATAGAGCACTCCTAAAAGTTAGGACATGTGGCTTAAGGTGAATAATATAACTTTAGTAACATAAAAAAGCAAATAGCTATATTTTTACCATGATAGAGAAGATTAATATTTCAATATTACAAATAAGAATCTGGTAGGAGATGTGGAAGATTATAAATGCCTGCAATTCAGCAGAACTTCCCGATGGTCACTGCTTCATGATGCATGGTCATAGGTAGGCTCGTAAGCAGGCTGAGCTAATGCCAGTATATGCAGACAATACTATCAAAATATAGAGTGTCTGCAGAATCCAAACTATCAGATCAAATCAGGAGAGGCTTTGCTTACAGTGATGCTGGCAACTGAGCACCTAGGTGTTGCAATTTTGCAACTGCACAAAAAGACACAGGTAAAAGAAGCAAATCAGAGCTTGAAAACAATCTGGGCCTTTAAGGTGACAGTTTCATTCTGAACTCTAAAAGATTAAGTGAGAATGAGACCCTGAGGTTGTAATTTGTTATTGTTCCACCTGGATTCAGAGTTACTCCTGCTTATAGCTGAGGACTAGGCTTGGAACTCACTGACTGCAATATCAATTTTACAAACTGCTCTTGGCTAAATCATAGGGAAAAAGAAAAAAAAAAGTAAGAAAAAAAAAGTAAGAAAAAAAAAAAGTAAACTATTATAGACATAGAGTAAAGATGTACAGGTAAAAATAATTCCACCCATTGCTGTGATATGTAGAAGTTGCTGACAATTTATAAGAAATTTACTTTGCTTTGAATGAGCACTGTTTAACTCATTTCAATTGAAAATAGAGACTTGGTAGAGCAAACTTCGCCTATTTGTGTAAAGATGAGTTCTTTAAATAAAATTATATATTTAATATGTAACTTCTATAGACATCAGAAGAACCATATTGGTATATGAATGTTAGCCAAGGTGAAACAGCCTGGTCTTGATATTAATTAATCTTGTTACTTAATCAATAACACTGACTATGGAGTTACAGAGATCTTCACAGAAATCACAACATGTAAACAGCAAGAGAATGATGATCCTTCTCTCTTTCTCATCAGTATACTGTCTATGAAAGGCTAATGTAATTTCAGTATACAGTTTATGAAATTGCAAGAGTGGTGGGAATATACATAAAACAGAAGAGAAAGATTTGAAGAGAATAACAGTTCTTCCCTGAATTGAAAGCTATTTCTCTTGAGAATAGTCTTCTGAATATGATTTAACTTCTCAAAGAGAATTCTCTGCATATTATTTTTACTTGATTCATTTTCTGTAATGTGATATCCAGTAGCAAGAATAGGAAAAGGTAGTGCTAGAAAATGAAATAAATATTATGGTAGCATTTGAAATGCTACTAGGCTTGCTCACAGTCAGTAAAGGTCAGTGAATAACTCATTTGGAGAGCAAGAAATAATAGCATACCTCTTCAAAATATTTTTATTAAAGGGAATGTAAAAGCTTTGGAAAATTTTGCTGAGATATGCTGCCAGGGATTAAAATTATTGTATTTCATAGAATCATAGAATGACAGGGGTTGAAACTGACCTTAAAGATCATCCAGTTCCAACCCCCTGGAACTGGATGATCCACTAGACCAGGTAGCTCAAAGCCTTATCCAACCTGGCCTTGAACACTTCCAGGGAGGGGGCATCCACAACCTCCTCGGGCAACCTGGGCCAGTGTCTAACCACCCTCACAGTGAAAAATTTCTTCCTAATATCTAATCCAAACCTCTTCGAGTTTAAAGCCATTACCCCTCGTTCTATCACCAACTGCCCTTATGAAAAGTCCTTCCCCAGCTTTCTTGTAGGCCCCCTCCAGGTATTGGAAGGCAGCTATAAGATCTCCCTGGAGCCTTCTCTTTTCCAGGCTGAACAGCCCCAACTCTCTCAGCCTGTCCCCATAGGAGAGGTGCTCCAGCCCTCGGATCATCCTCGTGGCCCTCCTCTGGACTCGTTCTAACTGGTCCATGTGTTTCTTGTGCTGAGGGCTCCAGAACTGGACACAGTACTCCACATGGGGCCTCACAAGACTGGCGTAGAGGGGGAGAATCACCTCCCTTGACCTGCTGGCCACACTTCTTTTCATGCAGCCCACGATACGGTTGGCCTTCTGGGCTTCAAGCAGGCATTGCTGGCTCATGCTGAGCTTCTCATCCACCACTACTTCTAAGTCCTTCTCTTCAGAGCTGGTCTCAATCTATTCATCGCCCATCCTGTATTTGTGTTTGGGATTGCCCCAACCCAGATGCAGGACCTTACATTTGGCCTTGTTAAACTTCATGAGGTTGGCACAGGCCCACCTCTCAAGCTTATCAAGGTCCCTCTGGATGGGATCCCATCCCTCCAGCATGTCAACCACACCACTCACCTTGGTATCATCGGCAAACTTGCTGAGGGTGCACTCAATCCCCCTGTCCATGTCACTGACAAAGATGTTGAAGAGCACCGGTCCCAATACCGACCCTTGAGGGACACCACTCGTCACCAGTTTCCACTCAGACTTTGAGCTGTTGACCACAACTCTTTGAGTGCAACAGTTCAGTTAATTCCTTATCAACTGAGTAGTCCATCCATCAAACCCACGTTTCCAATTTAGAGAGAAGGATGTAATATGGGATGGTGTCAAACGCCTTGCACAAATCCAGGTAGATGACATCAGTTGCTTTGGCCTTATCCACAAAAGCTGTAACCCCATCATAAAAGGCCACCAGATTGGTCAGGCGTGATTTGCCCTTGGTGAAGCCATGCTGGTTGTCACCAATCACCTTCTAATTCTCCATGTGCCTTATCATAGTTTCTAGGAGTATCTGCTCCATGATCTTCTCTGGCACTGGGGTGAGACTGACCAGCCTGTAGTCCCCAGGTCTTCCTTGTTTCCTTTTTTAAAAATGGGGGTTATGTTCCCCTTTTTCCAGTCTGTGGGAACTTCACCAGACTGCCAGGACTTCTCAAATACGATGGATAGTGGCTTTGCAACTTCATCCACCAGTTCCTTCAGGATTTGCAGATGCATCCCATCAGGTCCCATGGACTTCTGCACCTTCAGGTCTTTTCTGTGATCCTGAACCTGATCTTCTCCTACACTGGGTGGCTTTTCATTCTCCCAGACTCTTCCTTGGATTTCTAGGACTTGGTCAGTGTGGCATTAGCCCTTGCTGGTGAAGACTGAGGCAAAAAAGTCATTGTGCACCTCAACCTTCTCAGTGTCCCGGGTGACCAAATCTCCCGTTGTCTTCCTGAGAGGGCCCACATATTCCCTAGTTTTTCTTTTCTTCCCAACATAACTGTAGAAGTTTGGGGTGGGTTTTTTTGGTTTTTTTTTTGGGGGGTGGGGGGAGGTTTGTTGCCCTTGACATCTCTGGCCAAATTTAATTCTGTCAGGGCCTTGGCTTTCCTAACCTGATCCCTGGCCACTCAGGCAATTTTTCTGTATTACTCCTAGGTGACCAATCCTTCCTTCCACCCTCTGTAGACTTCTTTTTTGATCTTAAGTTTGTTCAGAAGCTTCCTGTCCATCCATGCAGGTGTCCTGCTGTTTTTGCCTGCCTTCCTTTTTGTTGGGATGCATCGCTCCTGGACTTGGAGGAGGAGATCTTTGAGTACAAGCCAGCTGTACTGAGCCCCTCTTCCCTCCAGAAATTCATCCCACGGTACCTGAGCAAGCAGGTCCCTGAAGAGGTCAGAATCTGCTCTCCTGAAATCCAGGGTGGTGAGCTTACAATGCACCTTCCTCACTGTCCTAAGGATCTCAAATTCTACCATTTCATGGTCACTACAGCCAAGGCTGCCCAAGAGCTTCATGTTCCCCACCAACCCCTCCTTGTTGGTGAGAACAAGGTCCAGCATGGCACTTCTCCTTGTTGATTCCTTGACCACTTAGAGAAGGAAATTGCCATCCATGCATTCCAGGAGCCACCTGGATTGTTTTTGGCCTGCTGTGTTGTCCCTCCAACAGGTATTGGGGTGACTGAAGTCCCCCATGAGGACCAGGGCTTGTGAAAGTGAGGCTGCTCCTATTTGCCTATAGAGGGCCTCATCTGCTAGGTTTCCCTGATCTAAGGGCCTGTAGCAGACCCCCACTGTAACATCCCCTTTCCCTGCCTTCTCTTTGATCCTAACCCATAATCTCTCAGTTAGCTTCTCATTCACCACCAGGTGAAGCTCCATACACTCCAGTTGGTTGTTGACACAGAGCAGGGGTCATCAAACTATGGCCGGTGGGCTGGATACAGCCCCCCAGGGTCCTCAATCCGGCCTGCAGGTATTTGCAGAACCCCCTGCCCCCCCCCACCGCCGGGTGTTGGGGGATGAAACCAAGCTGCAGCAGATGATTTCCTGCCACTTAATCCAAGGGGCGCCAGTTGGTTACAAACCGTGCCACCACCCCGTCCTCCTCCTCCTCCTCCCCGATACGCGGTGGGTGGGAGGCGCGGGCATCTCCTCTGCCAGGTAAGCTCAGTCGGCAGCCTCTGGACTGCGAGGTCCAGACAACTGGGGCGAATCGCCAGAGCCCTGGCACGGCAAAGTTCCTTCAGTTCCTTCTGGCCACCCTTTCCGGACTGCGTGGCCGGGCTGAGGAGGGGGGCGGCGGCATCAGCGAGGTGGGTGACTCCCCCGTCTCTCCTTCCCTCCTTCCATCTCCCAGGCAGCTTCGGCCCCCAACAGTGTCTGAGGGACAGTGAACCGGCACCCTGTCTAAAAAGTTTGAGGACCCCTGACATAGAGGGCAACACCCCCTCCTTGTCTCCCTTGCCTGTCCTTCCTGAAAAGCCTGTATCCTTCCATTCCAACACTCCAGTCATGGGAGCCACCCCACCATGTCTCTGTGATACCAATCAGGTTGTACCTGCAGTCTTGGAGGATGGAGGAAAATTCTTAATTTTGTCAAGCCAAATGACTTATGTGCCTGCTTGATTCACGTCTCTTAACAAGCTCTTCTGTTTCAGTTTTCTCTAAAAGATTGTCCTAGTGATTGGAAAATATTGTATGAAAAGTTGGAATTTATGGCCCACAGTGTTCAAAGATAAGGTGCAACAGACAGATACACAGTGTTACCTGACATTATGAGGATAGACAGGTTCTTTTGGAGATCGTTGGCAGAATATTACCAGGGGTCAGGAGCAGGGGGTACTGGTCAGACACAGAGGAATGTTGCTGAGTTAGGAGTACAAGCTCATTTGTAGGGGAAGGACAGAAGGGGAAAGCATGCCTTTACTATATGTGGTTGTGTAAAGTAGACATCTGCAGAGGCTCTCTTCCTTCATGTGCTGGATAGTAGAGCAAATGTTGAATGAAGTAGGTGAATTATTGGATTTTTGATGGAATTTCCAAAGTCAACCCCGCTATTTCACTTTCAGAGCAGAAAGTGAATGGTGTTGCACTTCAAATGTCATTATGTTTGTAAGCTAATGAAGATCAACTTCTTCAAAGAAGAGAAGGAAACACAGGGCTAGAAAGCGTTGAAACAATTGCACATGAAAAAGTAGTGGTGTTTAATTGAGCATGTCAGTAGAAGTTGATGTAGTTGGCTTAACAGGCCTTATACTTCAGGATTCAGTGGTATGCTATAAAATGGAAGCGTCTTGTGAAAGTCAAAGGGGTAAGTGACTGATTAGGTGAAGTTGTATCAACACTATAGGCAAAAATAAGAAAATGTACTATATATACTGCTGGTGATTATGATTATTTTTTTTTTCCCTGTGGATAAGATTTCAGGAGACAGATGTACACTGAAACAAAGAGATAATCATTTTTTGAGGTCTCTAAAAGAGTAAGAAAGGTCAAGACCTCCTTTAATTTTTGCTCTGATATTACTGAAAGGTTCCATAGAAACTTAAGCATGTTTTCAAGAGTTTTGTGACCTCTCTTGAATCAATGCCAGATAAGTAGCAATAAAATAGGTTGTTAGAATCACTTCCTTAGTCTCTTAAGATTTTGTTTTTCTCAAAGTGCCTTTCTGTTGCCACTGGTAGTGACAAAAAGACCTAATAGCATTGGAATAATTATTACACAAGATCCTTGCAAAACCTCTAGAAGTTCTGTTTCAGCTTCTCATTATGGGAAGCAGTCCTTCAACCATCTCTAAAATTGCTCCCAAAAACGTGGCTTCAGCTCATACACTCATGGTTTTGAACCATCTGCATGTACATCTGTGTCGAAAATGTTGGTCATAATGGTCGTCATTACCAATTGTTCCTCTGTTTTTCATTTCCAAGGACTTCATTTTGAACTCTCTTCTTTTTCTGTTTACATTGCATGCAAATATTTTGCTTGGTAATACTAAAGTGAACAGTGAATACAGCTGCCATATCATTAGAGTTGTTTCACATGGTAGCTGGAATCTGTTCAATTTAGTGACCTCAACTGCCTATTTGAGTGGGGTTTTTTGGCCAGGCTACCTAATTAGAGTTCTGGATTGACATTAGAAATGTCCTTCAGGGTGAGATCTGAGGGCCTTTTAGTCCTGCATTTTGTCTCTGACCTTGGCCGCTATCAATATGTTTACATTTTGAAATATTATGCTTGAAGCTGGGTAGGTTACAGAGGAGATTGCTACATTCAGGGCAGTTTTAAGCAGTATTACACTGTATTAGAGTGGCGTTACCTCATATTGTTCTGTACCATGGATAGATTTGGCATTGTCTGTAGATGTTAAGGCAGCTGGTGGGTCTAAGTCTGATAGCTGTTTAGGTTCTCAGGATACATATAGATGAAATCACCCTTAATTTCATTAAATTAAAGAGAAGGAAGTGATGAAATGGCTGTGAAAACCCTGTTAGAAATCTATCATCAATAAGCTTTTTGATGCCTCCGCAGCCTTTAATGTTTTGAAGTTGAAGGTTTTGAATGTCTTTTACAGTGTCCTAACACTTTTTTAACCATATGTTTAAGCAATATGCACTTGAGAGGAAAAATTTATATTGTTACTCGAAGTATTCTACCTTTTACAGTTAATTTAGATCTTTCTATATTTTGTCTTACAGTCCTTTGTGGATGGAGCAATGACAGGGGAACCAAAATCAAAACAGATGCTGAAACTTGAAACATCCTTGTTGGAATTATATAATGAGTTGCACACTACATCTGAAAAAACGTGATCACAGAAAAGCAGACGGGTCAACATGTTGCTTGCTGCAGAAAATATAGAGGCAAAGGAAAAATGTCTATGCATGTGAGAGAAAGAAAGGGAGGTAGATTAAGAAGCTGGCAGAGTCAGCAGAGAAAGAAGCCAAGAAAAACAGATGCCAGATCTAAATACCAGTTCTGTAAGGACCAAATCACTTATTCAGCAGCCATACATTGACTGCCTAGAATAATTGACATGGGTACAATGCTGTTGTCTGCTTGGGGAAGAATTTTTGCATAGTCAGACTGAAATTATTCAGAGAGGTCAAAAATGGCTGTGAAATCAACCGTCTATTTTTTGTTCATACAGATACTATAATGATCCAGATGTCTGCCCTTCAACAAATCACTGAGCACCTCTCTGGGCTACAAACATAGCTTTCAAAATGCATTTGACAACTTAGATTATGCATTGCTGTCTGATACTTTATAGTGTATGTATGTGTCCAAATATATTTTTACATGTATTTGCAATATTTATTATCATTATCTCTTTGACAACTCATGCTATAATGATAAAAGATATAAAAAATGTAAAAATATGGATTAGAATAATCACTGTTGTGTTGCTTAATCCTATATGATTTGTATTTAATTGAAAAATCAATCACTGATATGACATGGCACTGGTTTGCGACCAAAGTTGTCAAAGATCAATACATTTATGTTGATTTTATTGATAGTATGTAGAGTTTTACGTGATAATTTCTGTTCTTTTTACCATGCAGAATTGAGCAAGTGATGAAGAGTGCTTTCTTTTTATCTGTCTTCCTTTGTGTGTTATATAGTTAGTGCCATGGAACTAGTGCCACAGAACTGAGTTAAGTACAGAGGCAGTTGATTGTTGAGCTAATCAACTTTCTCAGATAAACTGGGATATTTTGGGTTTCATTTTTCTTCTGTTCCAAACTATTGGTAATAGTTCTATTGTTATCAGAATTTTCCTTATCTTCTGCTTTTTTCCCCTTCACTGAAGAACTACTATTTTTTTTTTCTTCCTGTTTTACACATTCTGAACTCCTTCCTTTTATACATTTTCACCCTTGTCTGTATGAGGCCATTTTAGTGATTTCCCTCATACTCTTTAATATCATCATTATCACTGCTCAGAATGATTGAATAAAAATTGAACCTCATGTTATAGCAGTATGGAAAACAATTCACAATGCCTGCCATTTATCACTACAAAATCAGCTTCAGAACAGATTCCAAGAGAAGAATTTAACACTGAAAAACCTACCAGCTAAAAAATTATCTCTTGTGATTGTTAGAGTCCCTTGCCTAACTGAGGGAAAAACTGTGGTCCAAGTATATAGTCATTCAAAGACCTCAGA
Source organism: Caprimulgus europaeus (assembly GCA_907165065.1). The sequence continues at coordinate 71,723,634 of OU015525.1, forward strand.
ATTTGCATTTCCAAGACTAAATTCTAAATGTAACCAGTTTCCTATTTCTTCTCCTTTCTTGTTTAGTGATATTTTTGGGGTTTAATCACTGTTTAACTTGGTCACTGTATTATTTGAAAGACTTGAAATATCATTATTCTTTCTCACGTCTTTTCTCATAATGACTAATTAATGAATTGTTTTATATTGAAAAGATTCCTTCATTGATTAAAAGCTCCAGCATCTAGCTGGCTTTGGGGCTCCCTGCTCTCCAGACCTTAGTCCTTGAGAGGCTTCGAGGCAGCTTTAGCATTGATACTCTCTCATTTTTAAAAGGCAGCATTCTAAGGAAAAATAGCCTTAATTTCTCACCTGACACTTTGTCTATCTTTTCACTCCAGCTCCCCATGCTAAACAGCTGTATTCATTTTCATCTGGGGACATTTTTTTCTAGTCAAGAGATACATTGAAGCTTCTTTTTCCCTTTTTCTTTTCTTCCTTCACACAAAAATCATAAAGAACTGCAATGAAACATAAATGCATGAATAAATAAACATTCAGAGTACCCAACAACAAATCACCTTGAAGAAAAGTAATGCAGAGAAGGAAACTGAAAAGAAGCATCATCCCTATCAGCAGACAGTGACAGGCAGCAATCAGGGAAACAGTAGCGCCTTTGAGGTAGTCAACTCAGTATATGGCAAGGATTTCTGGATACACTTAGTTTGCTTCTGGGTTTGTTGCTTATGAAGTTTTAATTTCATAGATGACCAGTTTGTTGACCAACTTCTATTACACACCTTCTACCATTCAACCTTCTACATTTTAACACCGGCAACTCTCTTGAGAAATTTTTTTAAAGAGACATTGTAGTGGGATGAAGAGGACTGCCTTTTTCCCAAAGTTGTTGTAACTGAATGTAAGGAAACAAGAAACCAGATCTTGAGAGACCTTCTGTTTGTGTGGCTTAGAGTCGAGTGGTCCAAAGCTCTCAAATTGGCAAAGGAGGAAGTTGCCTGTTTTGTTGCTGACAAGGTGGGGATTAGATCAATCTGAGGGTGCACTTGAGTGCAAATTCCTGGGCTGCTTAAATAATGCCTACATTCTGGGTTTTGCTTTAGCCTGTAATAAACCAGGTATAGTTTAGGAAGTGTCTCACATATGACTTTGAGTCACTTGCCTCAGGGATCTAACCTTGCACTCAGGAACATTTACCTGAAACCTCAGGCTCAATCAGAAAAATTTTGTTGAAATTAAAGTCAGTCACACGTTATCCTGTGCATTCTGCAACTGATAATATGTGAGAAGACTGTAAATTATTTTTCTTTCTTTTTTTACTCTTCTTTTCCAGAACAACAAAGAGATCTGTGATGGATTTGTCCTAGCTGGCAACCAAATTCCCATTCAGCCACTCTGTGACTCCTCTTCCTCAGTGGGACAGAAGGGAAAGAAGAGGAAGAACAAGAATGAAAAACCTTTTGAACCAAGGTGGAGACAGGAAGATCACTTACCAATTACTGTTGTGAGCAAAATAGACTTTATTTGGGATAAATTAATTTGACAATCAAAATAATATTTACTGATTTAGGTATTGGAAACAAAAGAGAAATAAATCAAACATTTGCACACTTAGGAAAAAACCCTTTCTTTCTCCTTTTTCCATGCTCAACTTCACTCCAAATTTCTCTCCTTTTTCCTTGTTATTGCCATAGGTTACACTCAGTCCCTTCAACGAGGCAGTGCACCATACAAGATTGTTGTTGAGGGGGAGTTACGGTCAGTACATAGTCATTTCCTTCTGCCGATCCTTACCTCTCCTTACTTTTGTCCTCTGCTCTTCACAGGCTAGAGTCCTTTCAGGGATGTAACTGTTCTTCCATGGAGCACCTCCTCGTCCTCTGATATTAGTGTTCCTTTTACTGTTTCTTACTCTTGTATTTCCTTCTCCTTTTTCTCCCCAGTTTTTTCTAACCTTTTTAAAGTATGTTTTCCCAGAGGCACCATACATGTGGCTGATGGGTTCAGCTTTGGCCAGTGATGAATCTGTTGCAGAACTGACTGGAACTGACAGTGTCCAGCACAGGGCAGTCCCTGACCTCTTTCCACAGATGCCACTGCTGCAGTGCCCAAACTACCAAAACCCTGTAATTTACACCCAGTCTGAGAGTAAGAGAAACAATATCTCCTTATGTTATAAGATGCTTTTTATGGAAGAGATTGGGAAAAGTATTCCCTGGGAGTATACTGTCCTGCTTTGCCCTTACTATTAGCAGCAGTAATTCCAGTATTTCCACTTCTTATTTCCTCTCTTTCTCAGAATTGATCTGTATTTTCAAAAGTAAATGAAGCTTGTTGGTTCTTAGTTTTAGTAGGTGCTTTGTTGGTGATATTTTAAATAATCTGATCTTTTACAATGCAGAGTGTTTTAGTAAATTCTAATTTGGTCTCTTCAAGCTGAACACCCAAAAGTAGACTGTGATTTAAAGCTTTGCCTAGTTTTCTTTTTAATGTCAGTCCTCTGTAATCTAAGCAAATTGTGTTACTGTATGAATTTACATGCAGTTTCAACAGACAGTAGGTTCTTTGTACCAGCGCAGCAGAGGAAAGCACTTGAGTTTGTGCTGGGTTAGCTTCACTCATTCAATTTTTTTTTTTTTTAAAGTATGTCTTACAGTTTATGAGTACTTAGAAATCCAGCTTGATACTTCAGTGATAAAAGTCAATGGGATGTGGCTAATACAGGAAGCATTTATTTTTAGGTAAAACTCCTGAAGTGGGATTTAATTCCTAGTCTTCTCTGCATCTTTATTTCTGAAGCTGCTTGCCAGGCTTGAATTATACGTGATTAATAATTGAGAACATTATATTATACATTCCTTTACAATAGATGCATAAGAAGAAAACAGAAAATTAAGGGGGTAGGGGAGGAAAAGAATTAGCAGCATGGGACACTAAAAGGCAAAAATATGCTTCCACAGTAGATGCTGAAAGAAAGATATGAGCTGGTAGTGATTATATCTTTTCTGATAGTCTATCTTAATCTTTATGTATTAATTTTTACACTCCACCATTTTCATACATGGCCCATTCTTTCTTGCTCAAGTGAATCAGTGGCAAGATTGTTGTACCTGCATTAGAATTAAGGCTAGACTGTTTATTTCAGCTAAAATATGTGCTGTATAGAAAGGATAGAAATCAGATTAAAAGTCAATATAAGGTATGTTTTTTCCTAGATAAGGTACTGTGAAGTTAGCAATATGGCCCAGTGTCTTTGTCTGAGTTGACACTTCTATGTTTTCTTGGCATGTGACAATTATTTGCTTGTACATCCAACCAGAGCAAAATAGTACTATCAATCAACTCCATTACAATATCTTATGAATTTAAAAATCAAAAGTCAGAGTTATACTGCCTTAAAGTGCTAATGCTAATGATGTACTTGTGATACATAGAATTAGAAACCTCATCTACCTTCCTTCCCACAAAGAATTGCTGATAGTAACTTGGTTTTAATTATTTTAAGTTAATAAACTGCCAAAGTCTTCCTTTTGGAGCTTGAGGAGTACTACGGAGCAGTCTATGAAAAAAGTATTTGTTTTCACAGTTCTTTTCAAAAGATACCTCTTGGAGTGTAGGAGTTATAGTGTAAAAAACTTGAAAATCTTGAAAAAAGACTTTATTGTTCAGGGAGTTTAAAAGGGCATACTACAGCTTTAGAGACTTAGCTGTGATCATTGTCCTATCCATGTTCCCCATCAGAAAAAAACTGAAATCTCTGCACTGTTCATTTCTGCAGTATGTAATGGAGTTCACCTAGTTCAGTATTTAGTGTTCGGTAGTAGCCATATCTATATATTTCTCAGAGAAAGGCAAAAAATATTTCATAGAAGAATGTGTTTATGCAATAATATGCCTAACGGTTATTTTATTCCTCACCATCAGTAGGTGTTTGTTACTTTCAGTCCTGGTACCTGAAAATTTAAATTCATAGAATCATAGAATCATTTAGTTTGGAAAAGACCTTTAATATCACCATGTCCAACTGTAAACCTTACATTGACAAGTCCACTACTAGGCTGTGTCCTTAAGTGCCACATCTACATGTCTTTTAAATACCTCCAGGGGTGGTGACTCAACCACTTCCTTGGGCAGCCTGTTCCAAGGCTTGACAACCCTTTCAATGATTTTTTTTTTTTCCTAATATCCAATCTAAACCTTCCGTGGCACAACTTGAGGCCATTTCTTTTTTGTCCTGTCACTTGTTACTTGGGAGAAGAGACCAACACCCACCTCCCTACAACCTCTTCTCAAGTAGTTGTAGAGGGAGATAAGGTCTCCCCTGAGCCTCCCTTTCTCCAGACAAAACAATCTCAGTTCCCTCAGCCGCTCTTCATAAGGCTTGTGCTCTAGACCCTTCACTAGCTTCATTGTCTTTCTATGGATGTGCTCCAGCACCTCAATGTCTTTCTTGTAGCGAGAGGCCCAAATCTGAACACAGTATTCAAAGTGCGACCTCACCAGTACTGAGTACAGATCACTTCCCTAGTCCTGATGTCCACACACCCACACAAGCCTTTTAAAAAAGCTCTTCTATTGGATCTGTAGATTTTATTATTATATTTACAAGTGCACAGTTTAACTTGGAATTTTGGTATATCTCTTAAGTACTCATATAGTTGCTTCTTATGATACAGTGGCTTCAGCCATCACAGGACTATTCTGAGGTAGGGCTCTGTCTCACTGTCACATTCTAGTATTAGTGTTGTCAGTGATAATGAGTCCAAACCTGCATGTAGTATTCCTCAGCAGCATACAGCAGAAATGTGTCATGCCATTTTAGTATTTTCAGTTTATTAAGTTTTTTTTTTTTCATATATGTCATAATATATTTTCTGTTGGGTTTTTTTTCCCATTAACAACTACAAAGGTGTTTTCATTGATCCTGTCACACTGGACACCAATCTTTCTCTGAAATTACTACAGTTAGTATGGAAATAAACCATTCCAGTGTTAGGTTCAGATTTGTTAAGACCTTGCCTATGTAAAGAATCTTCAAAACTTGTACCCTTGCTAATGTAAGCATCACTGGAAGAGCACTCTGCAGTAGATGGAACCCAGACAGAGCAAAGGAGCCGCTGGCATATTCATCCTGCCTCAGTCTTGTGTTCTTCCACTGACCTAACTTCACCTTCACTAGATACTTGGTGTGCTGGTTCATCAGCAGAGCTTGTGGCAGCTTTCTGAATGACATTCCTTTGAAATCCCCCCAGGTGGTTGGGGGTTTTTGTTTGTTTCTTTTTTTTTGGTGGGGGTTTTTTTGGTGACCACAGATAGCTGTGACTGCTTAAAAACATTTCTGCCACTCCACCTGTTTGTTACCACCCTACAGCTAGGAACACAAAGCTGACCTGGTGAAACCGATTGTGCAACTTCTTTTATCCACTTCAGAAATGTTATATGACTTAGTAGCTTAAATTGCTGAAATAGAATACAAAATAGAATGCAGAAATCCATGATAAAATAAGGACAAACAGGATATGTTAAAATTTTGCAATTGAAATATTTAAAGTAGAGCCTTCATTGTAGCATATGAGATGGCAAATCTTTCTGTACTTTGTCTCAAATATGACTTGTATATAACAAACTCATTTTACAGAATAACATAATGTCTTTCTTTTCCTAAGGAAATCTTTAGTCTAATTCTATTTGTTCAGTGAAAATACTTGAAGCCTCACATACTTCTAGACAACTGCCTGTGGTTTTCTATGTGCTACATATTTCCGAGGACTACAAAAAGCCTAGTCTGAGGAAGAAGGAAATGTGGCTAATAAAAAAAAATGACTGCATGTATATATTTGCAGGCTATACATCGATATTACTGCTGGCTACTACTGATCAGTAGGAAAAGTGTGAAGAAAACACAAGTCATCCATCTGCTTCATCCATCTGCTGAGGAAAAGATCTGTGTTACCATTAGAAGATCTGCCTCTATAATTCTGAGTGTTTTGCGTACATCTTCATGAGAAATGTCTTAGATACCTATATTGTTTAACTTTTTAGTTAACCGTACTAAATAACATTTAATTAACCAAATTACAAGCAGCTCTAAGGTTTTACAAGCCACTCTAAGGTTATCAATTTTTGAAACAAATGAATAATAAAGCATAAATTGCCATATGTTTCCTTAAAGTTAATGGGGAAAAATCAGTGACTCTTTAATGTGTCCAATAGAAGAAATTGTTTTACTATTAGATATACTTGATAATTTATGTTTCTTATTGTTTAGAATTAGGATTTTGGCATAATGTGCCACTTTTTCTTCTCTTTATTTGCCTATATTCTATTTAAATGTTTACATACCTTTCAAAAGTGAAAGCAATAAAGTTGGACTGTAAACTTCAGGTGAAACTGTATTGTCCAAGTCCACCTGTGGAGGTTATTTTTGAGGAGAGCAGTTTTCTTGAACTTCCATATTTGAAGTGTCAGTTACAAATGCAGAAAGTGAGGGAGACTCCTGATGAATTTTGTTCAATAATCTTTATTTTTCAGGGGTTTTTTTTGTTTGTTTTTTGGGTTTTTTTCCTCTAGGAGCCTTAGAAAGGGAAAACCTTTTCTAGTGAGACAAATCCCATCCAGAGGTGGGAGCAAACTATATCTACCAGTGTCTTCTGTGACACATGATGTGTTTTCCAGTACATACCAGGCATTCAGCATTTCTAGAATCCAGACAACACTAGATATCCTTTCCAAGTGCACAGTGCTGCTGTGTAAACTCAGTAGGTCCCATGCTTCGCACTGGATTGTCTACAGTATTGCATACATTATTTCTGCTACTGCACATGCTTAGTAAGCCCTTTCAGAATTTATTCCCTTGTTGGGTCCTAGAGGTATACTGGAAAATCTAAAGACAAGATCAGATCATCATCACCAGAATCACTCCAACAGCTTTCTCCTCCTTTCCCCAGCATTTTGCATACCTAACGATAATGAACTACAGGCCAGGAGGTTTTTGTTTCTTGGTTGTTTTGTTTTGTTTTCATCAATGCAAGTGTATCTTGAGACATACACAGCCTTAAAATACTATTGGGTCACTCTTTAAACCTTTTCTGTTGTCTTGAGTGCTGAGAGCTATTTTTTTTTACAAAACAACAATTTACAATTCTTATGAAATGATGAAAATAGTCTTACTTTTTAAAAGAAAATTAGCTAAGCAAAGGAATAAGGTTTTTCTGCTATAAAAATAAAAAGAGTAAAAAAAAACCCTATTTTTTTTTTAAGTATAGAAAATTATTATTGTGCAATATATGTTCATCCCCTGAGTGCCTCCATCACTGATACTCAAGTCTAGGGCAGTGATAGTGGAGGCAGCTGACAGTCTCTTCAGGGTTGCCATTGTGCAGTTGCAAAAGGTAGGCAAATTCTTTCCTTGTTCAAAGCCTGAATTACAAGACCTTTCAGACTGGTTGAAAGAGTTGTAGTTTTGGAAGAAAAACCTTTGCATTTTGCTAGAGAAATTGCATTTAATTTAATTGAGTGTTTTATATTATTGCAGAGTTGAACTATCAAAGCCATTTTTTACAGCAGTGATTTGGTTTAGTAGTCCCTGTAAAGATCACAGAATCCCAGAATTGTAGGGGTTGGAAGGCACCTCAGGAGATCATCTAGTCCAACCCCCCTGCCAAAGCAGGTTCCCTACAACAGGTTGCACAAGAAAGCGTCCAGGTGAGTTTTGAACATCTCCAGAGATGGAGACTCCACAAGCTCTCTGGGCAGCCTATTCCAGTGGTCCAACCCCTCATAATAAAGAAGTTTTTCCTTAAGTTTGTATGGAAGAATAACAAAAGATTTACCAAAGAAAAAGACACTGAGGTGGTTTAGTAAATCTGTTTATATTTATTTTTAATAAAGTGTGAATTCCTTCTTTTCTGTTATGGTGAATAAGCGATGGTTTTGAAACCTGAGCCAGTCCAAAATCTGAAGTGTTGTACAGGTGATAAGAAAATTTAGCACCTATTCTTTAAAGTATAGTTGCCAATGATTTGAAAGGTCTGTAAAAACATTTGATATTGAAAACAAACAGCAGCAATTAACATAATCTTCTATTAGAATTAACAAAATAAGTCATCATCACCTTCTTTCTCATTTTTATAAACAAGGATTTAATATATAATATGTGTAACTTTGGTTAAAAATCTAAACATCATAATTTAAAAGGTCATAGTTATACAAGTCTTTTTAATAAGGAATGGTTGAGACTGCTTTTTCAAAGATGTAACTGAAATAGTTTATTTTAAGAACCTAGTTGTCAAATTCAATCTTCTGTCTTGTTTTTCAAGTTTATGTTATATAAAGAGAGGAAAGTAAATAGTAGTCTATTATGTCTATTATGTATATTTTAGTTTCCTTATGAGTTGTCAGTATAAATAGTCTCATATACACGTAATACCTCTTTCTGTGCTGTAATGTCAATGTAAAAGAGCATTTCAATTAAAAAAAAAATTCATTTGCTCCCATCTGAAGGCCCTCGGTACTGTCAGCACGATATAGTTGAAATTCAAATGCAGATTAGAGTGGGTTACAATAAAACTTTAAAATAAAATCCCACCAAAACCCTTTTTTGTGATTAAAGTGTTTGTTATATTTTGAAACTTTTGAGAGATTACTAGTTTGTGGTATTCTTGCAAGTTTATTGATGGCTTTAATAGTTGCTATTCCTTGTAACATTTATAACTCCATGAAAAAAAATATTCTGAGTTGCAGGTATTTATAAATTCAAAACTCAAACAAATCTGTTACTGGAAGTTAACAGGGACAATTACTGTATTTTTGAAACTTACAGAAGAGTCCTGTCCTTAGCTGTAGGATGACTATTAACTGAGAACACTCTTAGAACTGTAAAGTCAAGCTGAAACATAAAACAATTTCTCTATCACTCCTTCTCTGTAAATTTACAGAGACATTTTGAAGTGACAGGACACTGTAAACATTTAAAATGTTGTTACATGAAAAGATTCTTTTTTCCACCAACTTATTTCATAACATAGATGACATTATTTTGTCCACTGTCACCTAGTAAGAAATACAGTATGGTCTCATTTTTTGGATTGAAGTGTTGGCAAAAAAAGAATAACACAAAAAGGTGAAAATGAAACTAGATTGCAACTACACTTGACTCTCAAGAAAGCACTTTTCTGGTAACTCCATCAACTGATTGTGATCCATTATTACAGACAAATTTAACTTTCTTCTTTGCTATTGTCTTCCTGTACTGTTTAGAAGAAGAGAACTAGGAAAGTTATGTATAATCTTTCAGCCATGTGAATGCACGCGCAAACTTTGTGACTGTAAAAAAAAAAAAAAAAAATCAATATTTAGGTAACTCAGAAAAAAGACTGAAGTCATTTGTAGTGACTTGCATGAAGTAATTTACTTTGTGCTTAGCATTGTTTAGCTAAGCTAATCATGGAAGATTAACCTTTAAAAATTTATATTGCAAAGTATGCTGATCTCATTTTTGGTTCTTAATTCTTTTAGATCTATAAATAAAATTTGACATTTACCGATAGTAATGTCACGGACAAATATTCCCCCATCCTGAAATTGCAAAGATTTGAATTGTTTTCTATTCCTTTGTTGAGGAAGGAGTTGAAGATTGGTAGCAGTGCATTCATATTTTTTTTTAATGGTTACTTAAATGATGACATAAATGTAGAGAAAATTATAAGTTAAATGTTTAACATGGAAAAATGTTAGACCAACATTCAGATTTTTGCAGTGTCCACTGTTTCCTCATTTTATTTGAATGAAGCAAAAATATTTTAAAGAATGAATGTGAGGGAAACAGGTTCTAGGGCGTGTTCTGTTCCTAAATCCCAACAGCACTGTTTGTCAATTGCATGCGTTAAGTATGAACCTCCAAGCAGTCCTATTGCTTTTACTATGATGCCGCATATGTTTATATCTACTTCTGATCTTTGTCGTGAGTAGTGTTATAAATATTCAATATTGAGAATGAAAAAGAAATAACAACAATTCATTATAGATTCAGTGTTTACCATTCAAATTTTCTAGTACCTTTCTTAACAGGAGTTCTGAGGAACAGTCAGTCAAATTAATCTGCCAATCTTGTTTAAACCTATGGTTTGAGTACCCCTCCTTTCAAGATTTCTTTGAAGAATCTACAAAATGCAATTAAGAAAGGAAAAAAATCAAACGTTATACAGAAACTTGCATGCATGAAGTTACAGATATTAAAAGAATATTGATAACCATTGAAAAGGAGGATAATTTATGAGACAGGCTCTGTAGCAGTACTAATCCTTGATAGTAGTAAAAAAGTGCTACAGATCTTTTTTTCATGTAATACAAAAGCTATTATTGACATTTAATGGAGTTGGAATATGTCTTTCAGCTTCACAAGACATAATATCTCAAAGTGTGAGCAGTATTTAGATGACAAATACCTTGAAATACAAAAGTGTTTCATACTCACCCATGTTTACTCTTCTATTAAAAACAAAACCTGTTGGAACAATGTGAAGAAAGTCACATATGCAATGAGGCCTTGGGGAAACCAAGCGACAAGCAGAAGTCATGTAAATGGCCACCTCAAAACTAGATTATTTTTGTAGAAAGGTTAAGGACATTGGGTTTTTATTTTAGGATATAATTAAGCCAGATTTGTTGGGGGTTTTGTTTTGGTTTTGGTAGGGGTTTTGTTTTTTTTTTTTCCTATTAGTGTTAAATCCAAACTAGAATCGGGCCATGGCAGAAAATGGCAGTAGTTCCATTCCTATACCAAATATTATTAATAACTAAATTATTAGGAAAAAGGGGGGTTACCGCATCTTAACTTCTATTTTGAGAATTTCCTGGAGCTTCATGCAGATTCCTGAAGGGCTGGACCAGCCTCATCTGAAAAATTTGGGTTTATTATCTTGGGGAGGTGGGGAGGAGGACAACTACTGTATCCCTTTAGCATCTTATGTAATATTGAAAGGCTTTTCAAAAGTCCCACACATTTCTTTTGTCCATTTTTTGCTGACACTGTTGAAGTGTCATCACAATACAGCACTTCTCTTGGTAATGTCTTTTGAGTTGTTGTATCACACTAGTCTGAGTGGTCTAGAATTCTGCTTTTAATTTCAGCTGGTTCTTTAATCTTACTTCCTAGTACATGGTGATTTCTAAGCACCTAACAACATAAAGCAAAAGACAGTATCAGCTTAATGTAGTAATCAGAGGTTGACTTTGACAATATGGGTCTAAACTGCTTCTGAAAAGAGCTTTGTGTCACTGCAGGTTGTCTATACAACTATGTGGAATGGAATATTCATACAAGATATAAGTATCCAGTAAACACATGAAACACGTGTGCTGTTAAGCATCTGGTTCTGGTTAAGACCAATGGAAACTGATTTCCAAAGTCCACATAGGAGATTCTCATAGCATCCAGTCATAGATATCTATTTGACAGGAAATGTAGTCTTTCCTCCAGAACTATGAAAGTTTGGTCCATAGATGTGTTCAGAAAACGAGACTTCAAAAACTCTCTCTCTTTTTTAAATTTACTTCATCTTCAACCCAAAATATTGGGTTTGATTCAGAACATTTTAACAAGGACTGTTTCTGTTTTCTTTGTCAGTAGACTGATAAACTGTTCTTACTATGGAGCAAAGCATTTTCAATACACAATATTCTTAGTGGATCATTAATTTTATGTTGAAATAAAAGAACTTTTTTCCTTTTTTCTCCTGATCATTATTCCTAATTTGTCTGCATTAGACCAAACTTATACTCGCTTTATTACTAAAAATTTCTAAAACCAAAGAAAGATTGGCTATTCCCAGTCAAGCTTATAGTACAGAATTTATGGTTAAAGAAAATACGATTTGCACAAATACATTAGTGTGTTACCTTTTGATTCTGTGCTACTATTTGTTCTTTCTCCCTTGAAATTAATGAGGGAAGACTTTGGACTTTGGGCGTTTGGAAATAAAAAGTTAGGCCTGTAGGCCATGGACTGGTGAGACTACTTTTTAACATCCTTCTACGTTACTTAAAAAAATGAGGAGAAATCACACAGCTGACCACACTGCAGCTACTTAATGTTTCTGTAAATAGAACATAATAAGCATGTGGTATACGTGATTGTCTGTGCTGATAAATGAAAGCGTGGGGATTGTTCAGCATCAGTGGAAGGAGTGGAACAAGAAAAAAACCCTCCTGATTACAGCTGCAAATGGTAGCAATTTTTCCTTCCTGCATTAATGAATGTAATTCATCTAATGCATAATACTTCATTCAACACCAAAATTCTCACTTTCAGTTCACAGACGCAAAGCATTTTAATTAAGAATATCAATGAGTAATGACAATCCACTTCCAGAAAAAGCAAATAAAGATGCTTCTTTGGCCATGTAGAAGGAGCTGTGATGCAAATGTTCTTTATCAGTGTAATAAATTCACTTTCCTAAAGCTCTTTGCCAAAAGAATAATCTTTAAGTCATCGTCTATTTTATTTGTATGTTTTGCCCTTCTAAACTTCTTTTGCATGCAGTATTTGAGTGCAAACCTGCATTTTACAGTCTCTAGTGATCTAATCACTTCACTGTCTATAAACATTACAAATTAAAAGAGCTTTCAGCATCTGAACTCCAACACGACATACACAAAACTAAAATAATTAATTGTCTAGAGACCATAACAAATTTTAATGTGCATTTACAGAGTAAACAGAGGGCTGAAAGGGGTCAAACCAGTGGAAGTGAAGGTATGTATTACAAAATCCACACAGTACTGAATAACAAACTAAAAAATGGTGTTTTGTCAAAAAAAGGAAATAAAGATGTCTATTGGTGGCACGACATATAGATAATATTAAAAACTGCCTTGCATGAGGACCAAAGTATGTCTACTCTGAAGTTATATCACACAGACTGTAAGCAATTTACAGAATTGAAGTTAGTTTTGCATATACAGAAATTGCAAAATTAGAGAAAACACATTGAAATATAGAACGCACCCAAAAAAACAATGTATATATAAACCTCCAAACAATTTTCAGGGGTTGGCCTAAGTCAGTAATTGCCACCATTGAACAAGAAAAAAAAAAATACTCACGGGGAAAAAGAATAATAAAAAGCCACAAACAACTCAAAAGAAAAATATCCTCATTTTTTTTCCAGAGACAATGTAGTCTGCTTAGTTGCTTTGTAGAATTTATTTTCTCCTCCCTATTCCTCATTAAAAAAAAAGAAAAAAAAAAAAGAAAAGACTTTTTTATAACATTTGTGGTGTTTTTTAATGAAGTCAATGTTAAATCACTATGTTTTGTTTCATTATGTGGCCTCTGTTTGCTTCCAGGCTGGAACGGTTCTTTCAGCGTAGGAAACCAAGTGTCATCCATTGTTAATTCTGTAATAGTGAAGACTTGCAGGCCAGCCCCTGAGAAGTCAAGGATGAGGCTTCTCCTTGCCAAAAGAAAAGGAAACTAGGTCTTGCTGTTACAAAACGTTTGATTACATCACACCAGTTCTCTTCAAACAAAATATCAGTGATACGTCAAAGAAAATCATATATATCAAGAAAACGTGGTATCCTCTTCTTTTTATATTATTTTTTTAAAATTTATTTAATTTAGTATTTTTGTTTGTACTTCCTGAAGAAGGTGCTCCTTGTGTAGAGATTTAGAGTACATTGGGTGCAGAGTGGTGGTTGGAGGTTAGGGTCAACTTTGCTGTCCGCTCCGTGGATTTTACAGGCGATTTGCTCTTTGCTTTAAGAAGAGAAAGTGATATTGGAAAAAGTCAGCACTTTTAGATTAAAGCAAAGCACCCTTCACAAAGCCACAAACAAGAAGCAGGACAGAAAGTCCATGGCTTGTAGCTATCCTCGCACCTGCGGAAGAAGTTATAAGATATTCGCTCATCTTGCAGATTTCCAATGCTCCTTATAAGGCTGTTTTAAACATATACATTTATATATTTAATTAGCTCGCCAGGTTGGCTCTGGTGCCCATGAATGTCTTGGCATGCACTGCAAATAACAACACATACAAAGTATTTCAGTCCCAGTGAGGTTTTTTTTGTTTTGTTTTCCTTTTTTTTCTTGTCTGTCTTTTTAAACATTATCCAGTTAAACCATACACCAAGAGGAACAAAGCCAAACACCTTCCACCTCAGAGTGTTCTTTACAAAATCATTTCCAGCATCAAATCATTGACTGTTAACAGAAATTCATGTAGTGTTTTCTTGTAAAACAGAGGAGATACTGGCAAATGGCTGTGCTATTTACAAGGGGGAAACAAAATGCTAAAATATTTGGCGTATTTATTTTTGAGAAATTGTATTTTCCCAGATATTTTTTCTTTTTAAAAAGCTATTAAAACAAAGATACATATAATTATTTCTAAAAACATTGCTTTATATTTTAAGTGCGTTATCAGAATAAAGACAGTCAGAACTAGACTAATTACATTCAGAATTTGAAACATATTATTTGAGGTGAAAACCATAAATGTAATTTGGTTACACTATAAATAAAAAGTTCCAATTCTAACAGGTTAATGCATGATTAATAGATTTTTTAACTGTATGCTTGAAAAGGATGAATGTTATTGATGGTTACAGGCATCAATTCTATAACAAAGTAATTATGGCATTATAAGAAGTCCATAATAACACTGACCTTTTAATATCTTTTTTTTTTTAATCTATTGATCATGTATAAACTATTCTTGTGAAGAATTTAATATTAGCCTGAATGCTGGGTCCCATTACAGCCCCAAAGATCACATTTATCTTCTCATCAAGAATATACACAATAAAAGCAAAAAGAACTCAAGGCAAATGCTCATTTTTTAAAGTTTTCAGATGTTTATCAGTAAAGCATTTTTCTGTATCTGCTAACTATGTTTGTAACTGTAGCAAGAAGTATATCTGTTCCTGTCTTTGGTAAAATTTTCCCTTCAAAACCAGGGACTAAAACTAAATCCCAGATCTCTGAACACTGCTTCCTTTAGTAAATACATGGTGTGAGATGTTGCATACAGAGTAGTTGTCCTACAAGACTTTTAGTCCTCTGTCACATATGCAAGAGCTTCTAAGTAACAGTGAAATTTCAATTATCCATGTGTGAACTGAATTGCTGAAAGAATATTAACTTGTAAATGGAAATGTCTCAAAGATATTACTAAGATTTTCAAAGAAGTCCAAGGGAACTCTGAGCTTAGTTCCCACTGAACACAGACAGGAGTGGGAGACCTGCTTTTCTCTTGCCCATCTGATAATGCTAGCCTACCTGTACTACACTGCAGTAGTTTACCAGGCTTCTCAAAACACTTGTTATGCATTAGGAACAAGAAAACACACAAACAAACTTGCTGTAATTTCTTCCTGTGGGTTGTTTTCATACAGGTAATATTTACAAGCTTGCACCCAAAGACCGAGTTTAATTTCTGGTTTTGATTTTATTTCAGCATGGGTTTATTCTCCCTTTTATATAAGATGTAAAATCTGTCATTTGACATATTTTTATAATGGCTTTTCTTTCCCTCACTAGGTTGGGAGGACATAGTTAGAACCTCTGATAGTGATAGATCATTTAATGAGATATTGAATTATTTTCACCCATTTTATTCCATTCCATTCAATTTTTTTATTTTTTTTTTTTTTTTGAGAAATACACTGGCAATTCTGAAAAGGTCTTTGGAGATGCATTTCCTTTGCACAAAATATGTATGATGCAAATAATGATAAATACTCAGAAGAGTTTAGTGGATATTTTTTAAAAGAGTTGGGTTTTTTTTAACAGTTAATGGTATTAGAATTTGAGAATTTGAAAGCTATAATGTGTAGAAGAGAAACAGTATCATACAAAGTAGGTTTCACAAACTATTTCACAGGGAATAGCAGCATCATAATACTTGCAGTCAAAATATTCTTCAATTTTTTTTTGTTTTGCTTTTTTTCAACATGAAAATCTGTAGCTCCACAAATTAGGGGTCATATGTTGCATATATGCAATGATACCCTTTTTATTTATAATGTTCTATATCCGTATAAATCACAACCTCCTTCTAATTCATATCACATGTTTTGCATGCCTGTTCTGTATACAGCCAGTTTGTTTTTCTTTATCATCTTGCAAGTGATTTAGGTTAGAGTACATGCAGTGAGTACAAGCTAAAGCAATATTGAACACATGAGAAAAAATTAGGGGAAAAACAACTAAGAATTTCAGCTTCTTGGTGAATAAAGAGGCTGCTAGGATTCTACATGGTTTCAGGAACAGTTTAGTATATTCTAATATCATATCAGGCTTCTATTTACTACCTTAATGCCATCTAACCCACTGATACATTTTCAGTAATATGTCACCCTCAATAAAATTGACTTGCAATATACATCGATATACATGACTAGTAGGTGCACACTGATCTTGTCAGTGATTCTTTATGAAATGGAATTGGAGTTTAAATATACTCAGCTTGCTTTTTTTTTTTTTTTCTTTTTTCCCCTAAACTGAAAATCAGCCTTTTCACTTTTTTTTTCCTTTTTCTATTGTGTCATATTTGCTCATATTCTATAATTTTGGTTTCTATCTTGATAAAGGATAACTGACCAGAAATAGTAAGAAATTTCCATTTTGACTGTGAATCTAAAAGTCATAGGGTGTTTAAATTAGAGATTTAGTTCCATTATTTTTAGACTTCAGTCAGAGGCAAAGTACAGATCAGAATCCAAATCCAGATGTTTTGAAAATTATCCAAATTCAGAGTTTTCATGCAAATGTAGTTTTGCCGTACTGTTATGATCAGGACTTTAAAAGTATCACTGTAACTGTTAGCATGGTAATATAAGTAAAAACCTGTCGATCTGTCTGTGGATTTGTTAAATCAGTTACTAATTTCCCTGCCATTTCTAACATTATTTTCTAATTAACATAATGAGAGCTAAAAGAATTTTTACTTGAGGTCAAGAACACTGGTAAAGCTGGCCTACAACTAAATTACTTTCAAAGACAGTAACCTGGAAGAAGAATGGTAGTCTGTATGCATATTTTTATATTATTAGTTAAATTGTACTTGATATGTGGGTCTCACATTTTTACCTATCAGCCACTGGGATCCAGTTAAATTCTTCCTGTGAGATATAAATGCCCATTTGTTGTCTTTTGTTTCCTGCCCAAAAAAGCAAATGTCCATGAAATACTTAGCTTTCTCCTGTAAACAAATGTTATATGGCCAAAGGCATGTGATCATGAGAAAAGTTTCTGTGCAAAAGCATGAAAGAGTAGTTCATGTCATTAAACTCTTTGAAAGTGTGAATTATTCAAATATATGATTTACTTAAATGCTAGGAAAACAGATAAAGCCATCAATCATAAGTAATTGTCATCTTAGTCTTCAATATAATGAAATAATATCTGTCACAAATCCCAAACCATATTTTATGGTTCATAGTGTATGAGACAAACAGCCAAATATCAATTTTGTTCTGTCAATGATATTAATTTTAGAGCACCTAAGTATAAAGCCAGCAGAAGTTACAAATTGTTAGTAAACTCTAACTGATAAAAAAACCTAGTTACTCGTTGCTTGCCTGAATGGCTATAATCCCTTGCTTTCACTAAGATACTGATCGGAAAAAATTAGTGTAAAAATGCATGGGATTTTGGGATGCAAGCAGAGAAAAGCAAATGCTGGTTTCATGATTTTGACCATTTATTTTTCACACCTGGATGAAACACTGATTTGTAAACTAAGCAGCTGTCTCAGGTCTCTCCATTTTTAGCATCTTGTATTTGTAAAAGAACCTTACATGGTTAACCATCTTGGATCTCAAGCTGTTTGTGGCTGCAAGATTTGAAGGTTAGCAAATTTGTTGTTCCTTGCGCTTACTAAGGTTTGGGAGATCTCTGTATGCAATAGGCTCCTGTACTCTGAGCCTCAATGCTCATCAGAGTATTTACTCTGAAAACTGGGTTCTTACAGTTATACTTATGAGTAGTGTATCACCATATAAAAACCAGAATGAATCTGTGAATTCAACAGCACTGCTTTAATATCTACTAATGTAGATACTTTTGCTTAGGCTTCCAGTCCATCTTTCTCCATTGACTGTACAGTAGTCAGCCGAAAGTAGTGTGAATTGCTCATCACTGTCTTGGGCAAACATACCACACAGGGCAAATTAATTCTTCTTACATGCTAGAAGGAAAGTTCTGAATTTCTGGGGGTTTTTTGCATTTTGGAAGAAAAGCACTGCTTCCAAATTAATGGAAATTTAGAATAGGCTATGTATAGAATTTCCCTGAAGTCTACTTGGACTTTGCATCTAGTGTGTACCTCTGTTTATCTGCTGTGTGTTCCTTCTTTACCAGTGATGCCCAAAAGAGAAGGTGAGAAAGAAGGATGTGATCCTAGATGCACGGTTATTCCCTAGCTCTCACTAGGTAAGGTGCTTAGGGGAACAGAGGTGTTCAGACCTGTCACAAGGAAAAAAAAAAACCAAACAAACAAACCTAACAACTTTCCAATCCTGAGTAGAGGAGACAATTCTTCCAGAGGTTTGATCCACAATAACTCCTGGAGATCTTTCTCAGCTAAGGCAGGTCACAAACTTTAACTTGCTGACAGCTACATATTAAGACTTATAGGTAGCATGCACTAAAATGATACTTGGCTTCAGGCAGTGGTCCAGAACAAGTTTTAGTAAATCTATAAAAGAACAATAGATAGCAGTATCAAGGGAGAAAGAAAGAAGAGTGGGACTTTGAATGACTTCTGCAATTTCATAGAATGGTATGGGTTGGAGGGGACCTTAAAGATCATGTAGTTCCAATCCCCCCTGCCATGAGCAGGGACACCTTCCACTAGACCAGGTTGCTCAAAGCCCCAGCCAACCTGGGCTTGAACACTTCCAGGGAGGGGGCATCCACAACTTCTCTGGGCAACCTGTGCCAGTGTCTAACCACTCTTACAGGAAATAATTTCTCCCTAATAGCTAATCTGAATCTGCCCTCTTCCAATTTAAAGTCATTACTCCCTATCCTATCATTACCTGCCTTTGTAAACAGTCCCTCCCCAGCCTTCCTGTAGGCCCTTTAAGGTATTGGAAGGCCACTATAACTTCTCCCCAGAACCTTCTCCATGCTGAACAGTCTCAGCTCTCTCAGCCTGTCCTCAATGCCATATCACAATGCCCAGATGGACAGAAGTAGGATTGTGGATACACGGGTGTAAACAAACATGGAATTTTACATTCAGGCCACTTTCTACATCAACCCTTACATCAACCCATAACTAGGGAAACATTTCAATCTTATTCTTCCTCTGCAACATATCTGAGAGTCATGGGTTTATTTTTAATTCTTTAGTGTTCTTGTTCATCTCTCATTCTTTAACTCCTTGACTAAAACCAGGCTTCCCAATTGGGCCGTCATGCATTATGAAGAACCTAAAATGATCACTAATGCCAGCCTCAAAGATGAAAATGAGATCATCAAAATAATTTGACCCTGTCATCCTTTTACCATGAACAGGCAGAAAGATGGAGTGAGATTCCTAAACATATAACTGAAATGGGAAGTACATCAACAATTATAGATTTTTCATACTGTTCTGATGAAAATAGCCAAAAAAGACTGTTGCATTTGAACAGTTTTTCAGGAAGATAAACTGGATAGAGTAGTTATCTTAGGCCACCTCTAGTATAATTTTTGTTCTCTCCTATGTTATGCCTCTGTAGGTGATATGTGGGGTAGAGTGTGTCAGAGTCAAAATGATTTTTGAACGTAAAGCACACAGCTGTCACCTTTAGATATACCTAGAATCATATTCCTCCTTCTAACAGCTTAACACGTTTTTTTTTTTTGTGCTCAGCCACCTCAAATTTCACGTGTTCAGCCAAGGGTATAGTGAGTTGTTGACATCTTTGAATTGTTCAGCGGCTGTACAGCTATGACTACTTCCATCACTATATTTTTATTGTATTGCAGAAGCTCTTTTGTCTTGATACTCAAACTTCCCTGACTGACTTTTTTTTTCTTAGGAAAACAACATTCTGCCTACCTGGGGCTTTCCATTATAAATGTTCAGGCATCAGCCTTTTGTAGCAGATATCCTAAATGTCTTCCTCCCTTTACTTGGCGTTTGAACCAGCAAAGTTTTGAAGCTTTTTTGTTTGTGGGTTTGTGTGGGGTTTTTTCTTTGCGTTTAATATCTCTTCACATGTGTAAGTAATGCATTGACTTCAGGTGTTTCTATTTTAGTGAGAGAATACTTTTGGGAAAAGCTGAGACATGCTTGCAAATAGTCTGTGAAACACTGTTGTTAGCTTTTTATATAAAACTAGTGTAATAAGCAGTAAAATATCCAGTGCTCATTGCAACAGGTAAAAGCTGAAGGGGAGGGGCGTAAGGTCAAGGAAATGCGGGCCTTAAAATTGTTAATTGGTATTATTTGAGAACCACTGGAAACGTGTTTTATGACTGCTCTTATCAGCACCAGGCACCTTTCTCTCTCATCCTATCCCTGAAAACCATGGATATAACATGCCTTAGACTTTTTTTAATGTGTGACAGAAAAATATATAAACCAATGCATTTCTATTTATCTGTATGAAATGGCTGATTCCAAAGCAAAAGCAGTTTTTTGCAACTGTCCTGTGGCAACCCATCCTCATCTATTATCTTTCATGTAGCTATGCTCCATCCTGAATGAAGGTGGGAACTTAGGATGTTAACAAAAATTCTTCTTCAATTGACTCGTTTGTTAGTAACCAGTCTCTGCTGTTGTAACTCTAGCACAAATTGCTCATCATTTTTGTTATATATATAAATGTATCTATATTTGATATATGTCATGTAATAAAACTGTTAGCAAACCTGTTCCTGAAAGAAACTATAAAGTTGCAACAAGAGTATTATTTGAAGAAAAAATAGAATTAAATTCTTCTTTTTTCTCCTATGCTTTTTTCATTCTGTTCATTCTTTTATCTATCAGAAAAAAATCTTAAGTGAGATGATTCTTAATATGACTGTCATTTTCAACAGCACTGTCATACCAAGAAAAATATATACAAAATGGGATATTATAACATAGACAGAAGAAAAGTTATCATTCTTTGTAAATATTTCAGCATGAGATATTCAATCCCTTTTTTTGCTTTTCATACTTGACACTGCTTAGGCTTATGTTTGACATGCAGTCAACTTGATCTCCTTCAATTTATATAATTTATATAAGAGCTATTTTCATGGAACTCAGCTAAGCTGCTATTTATCTTTACCCATCCAACTGGATGAGTCTGTTTTCTTCCATCTGATTCTTAGATGGTAAAAGTGTTTTGAGACAGGGACCATTCTTCTGATCCTTTGTTTACCTGGTAGACAATGCAGTTGTTATAGAGATTAGAACAATGCTTCTGCCTAACAGAGCATACCTCTGTCTTCGGGCTATGACTCAGGAACTCTTCAGTTTAAGATGATAGTGCCTCCATCTCTCTACCTCCTCCTTTTATGGAAATTAAATCCCCAGTAGTAGGAGTGATACAAGCAAACCACATGCCATCTCTTCATCTACCTCAATTTAACAAGCCAACTTTTTAGTTTATCAGCTCTCATAGAGGCTTAGTTTAATACTCAACACTGTGAACTGGGAGAGCTGATTAGCAGGCACCTATTTCCTTCTGCCATCCAGGCTTGGGGCAATAATTTCTGACTGGGGCAATACAGAGACCTTGGGTTGCATTATTTTAAACTGTAAGAGCTAAATCAGAGTTCACAAGTCAAAGCCTTCACCCTTGCTTTTATTGGGATACAAATAAAAAATTACATTACCATCCCTACAACCACAGTGTACCAGTTTGAAAACGATGGATTTTCAGAATGAAGTTTGAAGTATTGTGCTGAATCCTGTGTTAATTACATCTCCTTCACATTCTACATTGTTGAATTTTTCAGATTTTTTAACCTTTCTGTTACAGTTCTGAGGTGTGGGATAAATCATGAAATGTCATTAATCATTATTCAAAGACTCTTCCGGTATAAGATGTTCACTGATTAGTATATATTGTATGCATGTGAATAATTCAACGTAGTACAAAATAGGTAACTGATCTATTATTTTGGCAGTTTCAGACAGCCACAATGTTATGTAGCCATATTCTCAAACAGTATTATTCTACTAATGGGCTTTGCACAATCTGAATGAATGTCTAGCTCTCTGTGAGATCTATTGCTAGATCTTGGCTGCGTAATTGATCTATTACTACTCCTTGCCAAAACATTTTGCCCTTTTAACTCTTTTTTCAGTTGCACAGAATGACCTGGAGGTGGATACACCTCCTTCTACAACCACATAGAAGTCACTTTCATAGTCATTATAGCCCTATGTGATTTGGTGGCCAAAAGCCTCTGACAGTGTAACAGACAACAGCAGCAGTTGAGGGAATAACAGCAGTAGAAATAAGACTGGCAGCAAAAGTAGCATCCAGATTTCCTATCTATATTTTTGTTGCTGTTGATGAACACCCATCGCATGTATGAAGCCCTGGGAATGATGGCTGTGGCAGTTAATTAACTTTCACTTTTTATTCTTTTCAGCATATTGGATAGTTTTTTCAAGACAGTAGCATTTGTCAGTAGGTGGGAGAACAAACTTTGGTGAAGTCAATCAAACTGGAAAACCTACACACATGCAGGATAGCAAGTTGCACTGCTAAGAAGAATGACAACAACTTCCTTATGATAAGGTAAAATTACAGGTTTGGGGCAGAGTCTTCTTTTCACAAAGCCAGCGCAAAGATCATCAGGTGCTTTTCAAATTACATCCAGCTTTATCATCAGCAAAGTAGGATTAATTGATTATTACTGTAGCTGTAAAGAAGGTTATGTGTCTGGAATATTTTTGAAGCTCATGAATTATTTAATCAAATGGAAAATCCTGTCCAGAGAACAAGAAAATACTAATGTTGAGCTTTCTAGCTCAAAAATACACAAAAAAACTGAAGCATCAAAACTCACCACCCAGAATTCCCCCTCCCACTGAATCTGAATGAGATTAATATCAGTATTCAGGTATTTTCCTTCCCTTCATTATGCTCTCAGACAGCTTTGTTGTCCTAAACTTCTTTAGGTAGTACAAGCTGGGTAAATCTTACATTCTTCTTATAATTCATTCTCACTTCATGAGTAGAAGCGAATCCATCTTCAACCTCAGGCTTGAGACATTTTTTTTTGCTTCTGTGAATGAATGCCATTCTTTTGGCTTCAGTAGAGTTGTATCCATTCCAACCAGCAGATAATTTCACCCCTTCTTTTTAATTTTAACTTCTGCAAAGCATTTCCAAAATGAAGTAGGGCGTTGTAGATGGGAAACATTCTACTTCTCATCCGAAACAAGCAAAAATGTCCTCTGCTTTGCTGTATATGTGTAAAGTAACAAATCAGTTGTGTTCTGAAGCAAGGAAATCCCATCAGTTATTTCAAGAGCAAGCCCTGTCACATATGCTGCAGTCTCTCATGACCCAGTGCAAGCTGCCTGATTGTCTAGCAATGAAAATCAATTTGAGTGAGCTGACAAACAGCTCATAAACAGCTTTTTTTCCTCTCCTGTTTTTATTTTCTTCCTTTCTTTTCTTCTCTTTCTTTATTAACTGTGTGGCCCATTGACAATCTTTCCAGTGGGTAATTACCAAATAAAGCTATATCAGGCATGTAGAACACAATGACTGTGATTTTCCACTCAGGGAATGCCTGTGGGGTCCCCTACCAGGTCTTTATCTATCAGTTTTATTATAAAGGTGAGGTGAGTCTGAAAGGTTCCTTTTTGAATAGCTAAAAGAAAGGAAGAGATGTGATTAAGTGCATAGGTAGCAGTGGCAGATGAGCAGCAAAATATACTGGTAAAGCTACCAAAATATTAGAAAATATTTCAGTATACATTTGTGCAGACAAAAGACAATGCAGATGGAGAAAGGGCAAAATGAGTTTCTTAAACTTTGTACGTTTAGTTCCTGCTGTGTTTGCCCTCATTGTTTCTGGATTGACTTCAGAGGAGGCAAATATGTAGTGCAGCATCCAAAGACAGTTTTCCATGTTTTCATGCATATAACATGTACAGTGTCTGAAAAATCAACTACTCAGGAGCAGTCCATGCCATGTTTGAATAATCTGCCATGGAGTCCCTTTTTCTGTAGTAGGTTACTTCTAATCTAGCATTACCTGTTTTCTCAAATTCCCTCTTACCCCTGCTTATGATTAGCTAAGGTTATTTAAGATTTATTTCCAAACACCGTCACTTTTACAGGAATATGATTTACAGTGGAAATATCATATGTTTTAGGACAGAATCCATTATTATCTCAACAAATTTAAGAGGACCATGATTTTCTTCTATGATTCAGTATTAGTGCTTAACCATTAAAGAAGAAAATAATATCTCTGACTTCAGAGAGGATATGTTTGAAATTAAGCATAATCAGCACTCAGTCTGGCATGGGAATGTGGGACTGAACAATTGCTAAAATTCATAAAACAAAAAAAAACCCACATATTGTTTGATGAGTGCCTTCTCAGTTCCTGAACCTGCACTTTTGTAAGAGGAATAGAAATGAATAGAAAGGTGACAGTGGAATAGTATCAGCAATTGGCAATGGCAGTCAGATGGTTACAAAAAGTAGATACCATTTTGCTTATGACAGGAGTTAGAATGGCAGATTCACCAAAACCAGTTTGTTTAATACTGAGTTCAGTTGGACCAAGCACTAGGAACAGGAGTTTAAATACTTGTATGCATTTGGTTCTGTCAGTAAGTATGCACATAAAAGAAATTAAGATGTGGAGTTTTTGAAAGAAACATAAGGCAGTAGGGAGTAAATTCTGCATGGGAAATCCTGGCCTTAAAAAAGGGAGTTTAGCTTCTGCTAAAACCTTGCTTTGTCAATGAAGTTTTTTTGGAGCAGATTAGCATTTCTCAGAAGATGCTTACCGTTTCAAGGTCAACAACTGACTGACTAATAGGGCTACATCCATTAACATACTTAAAACGTATTCCATTGTTTCAGAGAAGCTAAAAAAGTGGTGTGGCTTCATTTCAGGAAGAGAGAACATGTGTAAGTTTCAAGTAAAACCAGAGATTGTAGTGTATACAGGTGGAAAATGGGATAGAACTTGTATCATCTTTTTGCAATAATTTCTGAAAAAGGCTGAATGAGGTTCAGAACAAGAACAAAACTCTTATTTGGCTTTGGCTTTAGTGTAGTCCCAAGGAAAGAGAGACTTGACTTTTTGCTGTGCAACCATCACAGTAACAGTTGGTGTCTTATGGATACTTACAGTTTTTAAGACAGCAGCTGTAAAAGCCAAAGTCTTTGTCTTAGTGAAGAAAGCAGTAATGTTGACTGTCACCTTGGCGGAGGCTAGAGCAGACTTCTTGTCCCTTCACTTAAAGAGGAGGTGTAACATAAAAAAAAAACCCCAAAAAACAAACAAAAAAAAAAACCCAAACCCAAAAAAACCACCTCATTGAAGTTGGTTTATATCCTTGAAGTTTCCAAATTGGACATAAAATTCGTGCTTACAATAGGCTGATAATAAAAGATTCCTGGATTCTGTAGATAAAAATGGAGGCTGACAGAATGTAATAGGTTTATCAGTGCCAACAGACTGAAGAAATATTTTCATAATCTTCTTTTGCATTCACATTTGATGATCAGCTTTTCAGTGTGATTTATGATGCCAAGAATCTTGGTCTTTTTGTCTTTGGTAAGGATCATCTTCATTTTTGTGCCCCCTTTGAAATCAGTCACTGCAACTCTGCCGTCATCGCAGGAACAGTTTCGGCATGTATTCAGATCAGAAGCTGAATTTATTACTTCAGGAAAGAGCAAAAAGTTGCTAGATATGTGCAGAGTCTGTATGTAAGTAGTCAGAAAATGGACCTAATGTCACTTCTTCATTTGTAGCTCTTCCCTCTTGAGTTCTCTGAGCCTGATCTTCTTGAGTCTGAAAAGCAACTAATGGCTTTGAGTGCTTTAACAGAGTATTGGCAGAACAGGAATAATTTGGGGGATATACACATTCTCAGCATATCAAATTCTGCAGCCATTTGTTTTGCTATAAATGTTGAGTACCTTGAATGAAGGTAACAGAATTTTTCCAGATTTGTATGCATGAAACAGTGAGATTTGGTGCATCCTGGAAATTACTTAGCTTCCCTTTACCTGAATTCATTGCAGTTCTTGGACCTCTGTTAATCACATTAAATCTCAGTTAATCACAGTTAAAACACTGCTTAGAGTTACGAGGCTCTGTGATAACTCTGTACTCTTACCTTTGGACTAAGATACATTGTTATGAATTATACAGAAAAAAAATATATGTCTATCAGTCCACCTACATAGGACATTTTCTGTATATATGCAGATTAGCCTGTCAGATTACTCAGATTCCTGTTAAACTGTGATGGTTTATTTAATTTGCTGCAGCCTATGAATATGAAATGAAAGGGTCAAACTGTGTTAGCTTTGACTTTTGCTTTCCTGACTGTTTTGACTTTGAGGTAGACATTTAGTGCTTCTCAGTATATCATCTGAAGACTATATGTGAGAGATGTTCTCTTTAATTCTTTCTTCCTATATTGAATCCCCATTACTCTAACAATAACAAATAATTTTTTTACACTCACATAGCATTTTTCAAAGCAACACAAAATGCTGAATGAGCCTCATATCATTTTAATTTGTCAGCTCTTGTTATATAGCTTCCTCATAGTTATCACAGATATTCTCACTTTTGAATAAAAGAGGAGAATGGTAGAAATATCTGTTCAGTTGGGAAATGCTGATATTTTAAAATGGTAGTGATTGTAAACTGCTTTCCTAGAGCTACTTATTAAATATCTATTGTTAAGAAATAAATTAAACTCTGAAGTGTGCTTCAGGATCGAAGGAGTTAAGTAGAGTGCTATCTACCTTTCAAAAATAAATTTTGGGGACAAAATATTAATATAATCAGAGTTAATCTTTCTTGTATTAGTAGCTGAGTTCTTCAGAAATAGCTGAACACAGATTTCCCAATAATTTCACAGTGTCATGTTTCCCTCTGCTGTGAATGTATTTTGCAATAGTCTGTGAGCATGGCAGTAAGATTTATTGCTTGCCAATAACTATGCACCAGTTCTCTAATATTGAAGAATATTTGATACAATTACCTGTGATTAATAGTACTTCTCTCTGAACGGTGTTGCTGAAGTCAATGTACTACCCAACATGAACAGCCACATCACAATCACCCCCTATGTCTTTCAATTATAAATGTAGTTAATAATGATAAATTTGTATTCAATCCTGTTTCTGTGTTCTAGTCTAGATGGATACATTGCTTCAATGTAATGTAGTCACACAGAAGTGAAACTAGATGATCTTTAAGGTCCCTTCCAACCCTAGCCGTTCTATGACTCTATGATTCTAAGTCTTGTGCATACCTATGCAGTTAGCATGACATTGAAGAAGAGTTTCTCATTTGACAGTATAAGGAGGTTGTATTGATTCAATGACATAAAAAGAAAATTACTATGGCAGCTCCTTTCTGCTTTTCTGAGGTCTCACAACTGATGTCTCTCCTTCCTCAGCTGAAGTTGTTCCTCAAAGTTACACAGAGCTAAAAATCTCCACTGCCTTTTGCTTCTGTGGGTATTTCTATTGGCGTAGGGTGAGTGTAAAACTGAGTGAAAATACAAATCACACCATAGCTAGAAAATAAGGCACAGATTTTCTCAAGTAAAGGAAAGTAAATCTTAGTTCTCAGGAGTTAAACTGATGTTCATCAAAAATATCACCAGTAACTACTGCGTAGCAGGTGACAGTTAAATTGGTATTAAGTCCAATATAGATTCTTGGTACACTTTTTGTTCCTTTAGTAGATGCCTTTCACTGATGAATAGAGCATTAATCTGTGCTTCATCGTAAAACAAATGAATTCATAAACTAAATTATATTTTCTTCTGTTTAATTTTAAAATTATTTGTGATTGGGATTGTCTGTACTTGATCTGCAGTAATTTTAGCTGATCTATAGTAATCTTAGCTGATCTACAGTAATCTTAGCTCAAAGGAAAAAAATAAATAAAAATTTTTCTCTTTTTTTCTGTGTTTTTGTTTGTTTGGTTGGTTTGGTTTTGTTTTTTTTACAGGGAACTTTCCATGTAATAAGCTACTAACTCTCAAATAACAAACGTCCAGTAATCAGGTAAGATATTACTTGGACTAAAGACATAAACAGTATCATACATACAGTTATATATCCAAAGCGATTTAGTGGATTAGCTGTTGTGTGCACACTTTTGCCACAATCAAATGTAGTCTGTAACTACATACTCATAAACTTGTGACTATTTGAATTGATTTCACACAGGACTAAACAGAAAACAGGGTTTTCACTTTAAGAACAAATCTTCTACTTTGGAATGTACTAGTCCAATGGAAAATAAGTGGTTTAAACACTTCTTTGAAAGGAAACCCATGGTAGAAGGATGATTTTAAATCCGTTGAAATATTTCTTTTCTTCTAACAGTTTAATTATTTTTTGGAAAAGCTAAAAAATGAAAGTGGTTCCATTTCATGGAAAGACAGCTGAATGCAACTTCTAAATAAATTTTAAAATATATATACAGAGGTAATATGGTAGTAGCATGTGCATCATCTTTTCTAATAGCAATAAGAATTTTCATATGAATAATCCCACTGTTCCAAACTGTAATGAAATGTATTTTCCTTATCAAAATGTTTTTCTAATAGTAAACCTGTAAGATAAAAGTGATTTCACAACAAGTGTGTTATGAAATATGTTGTATTCCCAGTTTTGGTGATATGGCATGTTTTAGCAGAAAAATGATGCATCAGAACAGACTACGTTAGCTTCCATTGCATATTTCAAGCTAGGTTGTGATCTTCTGCCTATACTGGGCCCTCAGTGTAAGCAGAAGTAACCCAGAAACCCTTAAAATTTTCATAGTTTTTTTTTTTCCAGAGTATTTTTGATAATTTACAATGTCTCAATTTTTTATCCTATCCATCTGTCTATTGCCATCATACAGTGGTCAACAGCTGCACATCCTGTATATTCATACACCTTTGAAAAACTGTTAATTCTACTGCATCAGTGTAGAAAATGCAGTCTTATATTGCTTAGAGGTTATTTATACAATGCTACACAAAATCTCCCAAACAAAATGTAGTATGTTAATTTCTATGTGACAGACAATTGAGACATTGCCATTTTAATGTTTGATTCAAAGCCAATGGTCAAGCAGCTGAAGATGACAAACTCATTCTCTGACAAACCCATGGTCTTTCTAAAGCCTATATAAAGGAGAAACAATCCAGTATATCTAAGGTCTACCTAGATTTAGAAGTCAAGTTCCATTGTGGAAGTAGGATTGATACTAAAATTATATTAATTTCACCAAATGTTAGAGATATAAAAGTTAGTTGACTGGTGTAAATTAACTTAGGGAGAAACACTTCCGGAGTGGTGTTTTATTTGATTTATCATGCACAGCCATCTTAAAATGAGATGAGTCATTCACTCACATGCCCCTCTCTCTCGATGCACACTACAGGGAAAGCTAAGCTTTAGTTAGAGAGCTAACCATAGGTGGATAAAATCCATGTATCTGAATTTAAGGCTTTTTTGCTTCTTCTGCCCAGAAACTTTTTCTTCAGCTTTTAGAAGGTAAAGAGATAGCAGAAGGAATAGAGCCAGAAAGGAGGAATAAACAAGCACCATACTCTTCCTAGTCACAATTCCTGGTTACCTTGTTGCGTTAGCCTCCTTTTACATGCTGTTAAGCAATCAAATGAAAGCTGAAAATGCTTTACCATACCTGATTGTGGACTTTGTTTGGAGATTTTGGCTGCTGCTTCAGGGCTGGAGGTGGCACGCACACGCTGATTGGCAGAGTTATGGATGCTACTTGGAACAGCTGCTGAGATGTTTTTGCGAGGTTTCATGTCTTGCAACCACATTGGAGATGCCTCAAAGGCTTGCATTCGTCGAGAGTGGCTGTTAGTGTTGACTTTGAGAAATGCCTGGGCCTTGTATTCCTGAAGGTCTCCATAGTTGGCATCGGTCACCCTGCACTCATACAAGCCTTCATCCTTTTTCCTCACTTTCGAAATCTGCAGCTTGTGGGAGATGTCATTCCCTTGTACTTTCACTGTCTGCAAATTTGCCAGGAAAAAAAGCAAATGTTGTCACGTATTATTCTTTCTCTGGAAAGACTCTACCAACATAGAGCCTGTCCAGAGAAGTCAAGTGCCAAACTAATCAGCGGTGTGGTTTGTGCTTACTGCAGGGAATTTGCATTGAGGATGAGCATGATTATTTGTACCTATGAGGATATCTGACATCTTCTTTCTAAAACCATTTAGAGGGTTTGCTCTGACATGTTAATTGGCCTCAGACAAACAACCCAGGCCACCATGCTCATTCCAATTAATTGCTTAAGATTATGAACATTCTTAATGAGCTTTCCTACATAAAACTAATATCTGAGCATTTCATCGGTTAAACCTTTCCAGTTACTTGGCTTTACTGAAGAATTCAGTTTTGAACTTGTGTATTAACAATTTTGTTGGACATGTTTGCTAATATTTAAACTTTTAAAATACCAATTTATTAGATTACCCTGTAGTCTTCACTGCACTGAAACTGCATATTTGACATTCAGTTTGCCTCCTTCAGGCATGTTCAAACTTTTGGTATTTTTTTTATTTATTAACCATAACAAGACATCTTGTGTCAGGTAGTTCCTTTTGTCTCATTTACATAACTGTGTACTTATTAGAAGTTATATATCATTTCTGCAGCACATATTCAAATAGCACATAGTCAAGATAATTTAAAAAATGTCAGCTAAAATAAGATTCCTGATTTATTTTTAATTGCTTTTAATATCTGAGGGTAATATAACTTTTTTTTTTTTCTCACATAATTAAAACACACGAGTAAATTATGCATTCAGAAATATGTGATAGGTATTAAGATGCATTAGGAAAGTTAATATAGATTCCTTTCTGTATGATCATAACTTTAGAGAATTTATATTTAATTAATTGGCTATTACTTTCTATCTGAATTAATATCTGCTGTCCCACAGGAAGCCAGTTAAAAAGGATTCAGTGAGACAGAAAGTTTCAATGTTGAAGAACTCCTGAACCTGGTTTACTTCTACCTTTACATAAACACGGATGCAAATGTTGCTTTGTGTTATATCAGTGACAGGCAACGAGGAAACATCGGGGTGATTAATATACAATAGATCACAAAAATGGAGAACTGTTAGACTGAAACTAGGCATGTGTTGTTGGTGATTATACAACACGTTGCTTCTGGTAGCTTGGCATGCTGTAGTCACCAGTATTGGCAAAGCACCTATTCTGCCTGCTTGATAAATTGAAGAGCAATACCTGTGAATATATTATTGCTTTAAGGTATTGGATGGGTTTTACAGCCTGTTGTGTTGTAGCCAGCTCTGAATTTATACTTGTCAAATTGAGTTGAAAGTATAGATTGCATACTTTCAGGTATAATGTATGTAATATTAATTATACTGAAAGTGCTGGATAGTTGTTTAAACCATATTCAATAATAATATATCTCTACTGAACAGCTCAAGCTCAGCAGAAAGATTAAAGAAGTTTCATATGAATGGAAAGAGGATCTGTAGGTCATTTTCTGCCTTCATTTGCTCCAATACAATATCTGGAAAGTTAACAGTGTTGCACAGCACTGATGAAAAACAGAATTTGATTTGGGTTTTGCATTTGAAATTTAGAAATTGTTGCAGTCAGCATCTATGCATGTTTTCAATTTATGCCTGATTATCATTTAAAACCAACAGAAGTGGTGTATTTCAGTTTAAAAATATTTTGTATATTCTACATTTATTTAAAGAATGTACTAAATGCACTTAAAAGTTTGCTCTCCTCTTCATGAAGATACTTTCCGTTAGTAATGGAGACTCTGTGTATGCTTTCGAGAAAGAAAAAAAGGAAGGCTACATTTGTAACAAGTGTATGTAGGCTGTCAGCCTAATGTTGACTTTTTTTAATTGCAAATATAACATTTTATAAAAGCTTATACAAATACTATATGAATACTCCTTTGTGAATTATTGTCATACACAATGAGAGATTTTTAACCTGAAAGATAGGACAAGCTTTATAGCCTATACTGTGTCACAGATCTTATGGATTACTACAGGGATTTTGAATGAGACAATACTGATAAGGAATAAATTGGCTGCTAGCACTATGTCTAGTGAAATAGAATCCAGAGACCACATATGGGCCTCATTTGTAAGATTGCCTACAAATGTAACTGAAGATACGGTCCATGACACAGATAGTTTTTAGTGTATGGTGAAAAGTACCATAGGAAATGTAAATATGTCTAGAATATGTATTGTTTTGAATACAATGTATCTGAATGCACATTTATAAATACCCTTCAGCCATACCTAGCTGCACTTTGACCTGATGTAATTACTTGGTTAGTTACTTGTAGGCATCAAAGAGAAGCAAAGTAAAGGATTTAACAGAGATGATTCACCTTTATCTGTTGCTGTTTTAAGCTTTACTGGTACTTAACAGCCTTGGCTGCAGCTAGAAGGCACTTCCAAAAGGTTTGTGTCTGAGAAACGGAAACTCCTTTGGGCTCCTAAGAAACACTCATGCTGCAGTATCTGCTGATCATCTATGTCTTTCCACTGCAGTGAGCACCACACCATGACCCCACCACCACACATTTCTTGGGATGCTGAGGGAGGAGGGTCTGAACAATTCTACAGTCAGGGGCTGCAACTGTGCCTGACTCAGGATATGGGGCTGCTGAGGAAAGCAGCCTTTCTCTGGACAAGGGCTGAGACAACATTCTGGTTTAGTCTTCAAAGAGCAGGTTGGTAAATCTGGTGTCAGAACCCCACTTTCCTAAGAAAGAGTCTCAGTGGCCAAGAGTGAGGATTACTCCCAACAGGGAGGTCTTAACATAGAATGATAGAATCATAGAATGCTGTGAGTTGGAAGGGACCCACAAGGATCATCAAGTCCAGCTTCTATCCCTGCATAGGACAATCCCAAGATTCAGACCATGTGTCTGAGGGCCTTGTCCAACAGCTTCTTGAATATTGTCAGGCTTGGTGCCATGATGGCCCCCCTGGATAGCCTGTTCCAGTGCTCCACCACCCTCTGGGTGAAGAACCTTTTCCTAATGTTCAACCTAAACTTGCACTGGCACATCTTCCTGCCATTTCCCCTGGCCCTATCACTGGTTGCCGGAGCAAAGAGATCTTGTCCAAAGATTTTCTGAGCTTTTTTTCTGCCAGAGGATATGAACCTGGGAAAGCACCCATTTAAATAGTTGTACACCCTGAAGGAAAGTGCAGCTTCACGAACAAATGTCACTAAGGCAGACTCTGCAGTTGCCCAGGCTAAATGAAAACAAGAGGTACAAGGGCGAGTGCAAGCTGTCTGCTTCACAGGGTGGAAGTGGAATCTGTCGAAGGTCTACTGCACGGACCTCCCTTGCCAATGCCTTCGTGCATTGTGCGGTGCGGGCTGCATGGGGCAGGGATGTGCTGGACCCTCTCACTGCCTCGGACGCCGAGGAAGGCGCTGCGGGCTGCCGGCCGACTTCCGCTTCAGCCTGCGGTGCGGGCGGGGAGGTGATGAGAGCCAGGAGGGGGAGTCACACTCAGCCCCGCCAGCCCCCTGTGCCTGCTGCCAGGAGCAGCGCCCGGGGTGCCCTGGCTCGGGAAGGAGCCCCCGGCCGGCGGGGGCTGCCCGCGCCCCGCCGCGCCACTTACGCTGATCTTCGTGCCGTCGCTGTCCAGGTCCCGCTCGGGCAGGAGCTCCACCTGCAGGGAAAGCAGCGTCGCCGTGGGTCGCCCGCCCCAGCCGCGCCACCGCCCCGCCCCGTGCCCCGCCCCACCGCCCGCCACAGAGCCCCACAAGCGGCGCGCCGCTTGTGCCACCTGCGGGCCGCGCCGGGGAGAGCCGGCCGGGCAGGGGGCACCCCCAAGCGCAGCAGAAGGGCATTGCACTACGGACCCTCCACCCGACCCCTCGCTTGGGCGGCTTTTCGGGCCAGCTGAACGCCGAGGTGGCAGCAGAGAAGGGGAGGAGGGTCCAGGAATGGAAGCGTAAGTGGACGCGGCCCCCTCTGTCCCGCTTGGAAGGCTGAAATTGTGTTGTTGTATGATAATTTTTTTTGCTTCTTTGGGACATTGATTCCTTCCCCGCAAACCCCCTCCTCCCACCCCTCTCCCCCCCGATCCCTTCACAAGCGTGTACCCTCCTGTGGCAGCTGCATGCAGAGTTAGGGCTGCCGACTCGGCTGTACCAGCTGTAAATTGGAGTGCATGTGTAGCATCTTGCCATTTGGGAAATAAAAAATTCTCACAAGGAGCAGTCTCTGAACAACTGCTTTCCAAAGGGAGAATAAATTAAAAAAAAAAAAAACAAACCCAAAACATTAAAAAATCACACTTTGGAAATCCATGTGGTTTTGTGAATCCTGAGTGACAGGCACTGAAGGCATTTTTCTCTGCAGGTTCCTGCACTGTTATTTCATGGTCAAAATTAAGTCCCTGGGGAGATCCAGAACCCATGTCTTCCCCCTCCCTTAATAGCACTTCTCTCCTTCCCTTCCTTCTGCTGCACCCTTTCTCCTGTGGCATTCCCGGTTGGTTTGGAGACCCATGGAAGAGAATTAGTACCTGAGTGCCTGTCACCTCAGCTCCAGCCTCTTGGTCCTCAGCTGCCCTCAGAAACCACCACTGGATTTCGAGGTACACCGACGTGGAGCCACTTTGGAAAGCACAAGACATCTCTACATTCTGCCCTTCAGTGGCTGTGACATTTCGGGGTAACTCAGTGAATTTTGCTGCAAAACAAATGTAAATCATGTTGGGATCTCCTGTTACCTACTGATTGCTTATTCTCTGCATTTTGTGTTGCCTTTCTCTCTCTCTCTCCTTTTCCTTTTTAATTAATCTGTTTCCTCATTCCCCCTCTTCCAATTTTCTAGCTTCCCCATATGTTGTCTCCACCAATTTCCCTCACACTCAGATATGCCTTTTCTCCCATATGCACAAATCCACCTTCTTTACAGTCTAAGCTCTGCTCGTGGGAGATGTTATAGACTGCCCTCCCCCCGCCCCGGCTTGCTCCCTTGGGCTAGTAAAGTTTTATGTAATTACGTCCAAATACCCTTGGGCAGAATGCAGTATTTCACCACACTCACTAAGGGATTTTGTGCAAGAACAATTTGGAGGAGGAAAAAAAAACCAGAGTGTTTTATTGCATTTTGTAGCGCTGAGCTGGAGACGTGTGAACTGTTAAGCCTTCCACAGCCGGCTGGAGCAGCTGTTGGAGCCAGCACTACTCTGAGGTGCAGGTTACCATCACTCATCAAAATGCCTATTTCAAAGGCTTTACCTGAGTTAGTTACTTTTTTCTGAGAACCTCTGCTTGCATAATCAGACCAAGAAGCAATCCATCTTCTGTTTCATAGTCCTGACAGACACTTTCTAGAACTAACCTTCACCTTTTTATCCTAATCCTTTAACAAACAGGATCTACTCTATTCAGTGTACCACTGCTAGGTTTAAAAACTAATCCTGATGAATGAAGTCCAGGACATCAGTGTTTAAGTCATAATCTTTACTTCCTTCTCATCCTTTCCTGTAACTTCTTTTAAATTTGCGCAGCATAATGAAACATGATAGTCAGGTGAGGGAGATCACACACAAACAATGCAATAAATAAAACCTGTGTTTCAAGAACAGGAAAATTTGGAAAGACCTTGCAATGATGCTTTCTGTTATGTATTGTTACAGATTGACTAGAGCATATTACGATGCAAAGGAAATATTGTTCCCTGTCTCCTCTCCTCTATCTTTATCCGATCTTCCTAAACTGGAATTGGTGGGATAATTTAACAATACACTCAACCAGTTTTACTTCTCTTTCCCCTTACGTTTGTACTCGGAGACAGATACTTAGCAAAACTGCTAGCTTTCTAATTCAGTATCCCTCTTTCTGTCCCCTCCCCCCCCACCAGTCAGCGATTGCTGATCACCGAGTTAAACTGACAAAAGGACCGTGCATTTTGTGTATTCGGGGCTTGTAAGTTTGTTTTGGGGTTTTGTATGTTTGTTTGTTCGTTCCCTCCTCTCCTGGTCAGTGCCTGTGAGCGGTGTGGGGACGTGGAGGGGAATGTTGCCAGCACCCTCCCCGATCGCGCCTCTGAGCGCAGCCGGCAGGGAGCTACGGGCAGCGGGCGGGAAGCAGGGGGGGCCGGAGGGGAGCAGGGGGCGGTGGACGGCGGGCAGCGGCCGGGGGCAGCAGGAAGGAGCAGCAGGTGGGGGCAACAGGCAGAAGTAGAAGGCAGGTGGCAGCAGGTAGGGGCAGCATGCGGGGGCAGCAGGCGGAGGGTCGGCCCCCCCGGATCTGTCCATGGTGCTGAAAGCGTCGCCGCAATCTCGAGGTCCCAAACAACTGGTTCCTGCAGCGCCGGGGCTGCTTGAAATGCAAGGCGCGCCTTTCGGCGAGGAGAGAGGAAGGCGAAGGGGCTGAGGAGGGAAGGTCTTCAAATGAGTCGATTTTGTCTTTTCCTCCCCCCCTTTTTTTTTTTTTTTTTGAAGGGGGTGCAGAAATACACATAGGCACAGACTAGAAATAAAGATCTGACTGTGAGGATTGCAGTACAATAGGAGAGGAAAGGGGATGCAGCACGAAAGTAGGCTGCAATATTTTAAGGCAAGCGGTAGATTTTGCCATCCGGCACTTGGTCTGAATGCAATAATTATGCATGCACTGGTAGGCGTTTATTGTATTCACGTACACAAACATGCACGACCCAAACACATGTATGTCCGTGCACCAACGTCCCTTTACTCTGTCTGTTATTTCCTTCTTTGTAATCAAGTAAAGGAAGTCCGTTTTATTCCCATTTTGGGGAAACTGCTCACTTCTGTTCCTACTTACAGACCAACTAAAAATGTGAACCTGATGCTTGGTGTCCTCATCTCCTGTCCATTGTGGTTGTTTTTCTTCTTTTCATTATCTTCTTCCTCGTGTCTTTTCCCCCTTTCCCCCCCCCCCCCCCCCCCCCCCCCCCCCCAAATCCTGTTCTCAAGTCTTTTTTACTATAGGAAAACACGTACACGTATTTGACAGTAAGTGATCTTACCTTGGGTAGAAAGTCCTTGTTGAATATACATAACTGAAAAGAAAATGAATCCAACATAAGCTAGAAAGATCCCCATCATTCCAAGATGAAGAAGAAGTCACATCAGGGTAACAAAAAACAAAGGTGCCCTCAAAAAAAAGGAAGAATTGATTTATGAGTGTATGTATGTATCTCTAAATATATGAACAAAAAGAGATTTTAAAATGTTACAAAAGGGCTCTGTATTGTAGCCCTAGCTGCAACACTGGCAGCATCCTGCTACTCAGTGGAGTCTTTTTCTTTGGGAAGAGCGAGTATTGCAATACAGTGTGGTTCAGATGAGCTGTCTCAGGCGCTGTGTTGCTTGAAGTATAGATTCAGCCTAAAAAAAAGGAAAAAAATAAAAAAAAACCTGCTGAAAAGTGGGTATCACTGCCTTCTGAGCCTTTTTTCAGCTACCTGGCAGCTTCGTCCAACGTCAGCTCTTGCTGCTCAGGATGGCGTGATGACTGCCCTCCCTACACACTGATCCAGCTTAGGAAGAGGGAAGTGGGGGAAAGAAAGAGGCGGGAGTAGGGGGGGGGGGGAAGAGGGGAGGGTGGAAGAAAGAGAAGTCTACTGTGCTTGTATTGCTTCAACTTTTCCTTCTAATGGCTGCGATAATGCCTTTAACCCTTTCCTCTCTCCCTGTTCTCTACAACTCTCTACCTATTCTGACTTCTACTGGCTCTGATGCGGGGGTAAAGCTGAGCTTTTTGGTTTTGTTTTGGGGTTTTTTTTTGTTTGGTTGTTTTTTTCCTCCACAGTGTACAGCTTGTGATTGTAGAGAGAGCAGGGATCCTTTATTATACTGATGTAATCTTCGGTCTTACATCCCAAAACATTCAGTGGCTAAGAGGGCAATGCAGTGGTTTGATTTTTGGTGAGTTAAGCTGTTTCTGTTTTCTCCTTTTTCTCTCCCACTGACAGGGTCTGAGGGGAAAATAGTTACTCAGTAATCCTATTGCACTTGCTATTGTCTGCTTCAAATAACTATGCTTCTAGCATCTTACATTAAAATGTTCATTTTGTTTTCAAAGACAGATAAATAAGATGATACTTAGAGTGTGCTTAGGATACATGCATTTATATATATTTCTATGGAAAAAATATTTAGCTAGATAAAAATGGATTTTGATATTCTGCAGATTATTCACAGTAATATATATATATTTATGTACAGCAGAGGAGGTGTTTACAGCATATTAAAGAATGCT
Organism: Caprimulgus europaeus; assembly: GCA_907165065.1. Next base: position 71,762,107 of record OU015525.1, read on the forward strand.
TCCTCCTGTAGTGAATGTTTCCTTCTCTCTTCCCTGTTTTCTGCCTATGTATACTAATACTGTTTAGTCAAGAAACTAGACTAACCTTGACTGTATTGGGTGTCCAAAACATCCTGAAAAACGTCTGCACTGAGGGAAGTTCTCTGACTAAAATCATTGTGCTGCTTGTAGCAAGAAGGCATCTATAAAGTGTTTGTTGCACTAAGCAAACATCAAATACCTTCACAAGGCTGAGACAAAGACTGAATAGAATCTGAAAAGAGCACCTGAGGGTCACTCAGACTGCCAAATATTTGCACTTAACTGCTAATCACAGAGTAAGAAAAAGATACATGCTGTACCAAATTAAAGGGAATTTTATCCTCATGGGCAATATGTTTTCCTGTTGGATGAAAAAGTGAACAAACAGGTCCTGTCATTCCTGACAATAGGAGTGCAGCAGTTCCACAATGGTACCAGATGCAACTTTCACCTTACTTACTGCACCATCCAAATTATTACATGCATACAAGACATCTGACATAGCTGCAGAGATCTCTTTCACAGAATTATTGTCATCTGACTGGAGAACAAACCTTTTGTCTACATTTTAGCATGCATTTGTTTTACACTTGCATGACTTCCTATCATTGTTTATGAAAACAAGGGAGGCATTTCCCCATGGTAATGGTCTATTCCATTGATGTCATACCTTAAACATAGCAATAATTCTGTGTAAAAAATGAGTTCAATTAATCAAATATTATTTAAATCATTAAGATGATCTCCCAAATAGGAAAACAATTATGCTACCTGAAAGATTTTCTATTACCACAGAGTTTTAATTACTTTAAAGGAAGTCATGATGGATTTAGTCAAAATCAAAGAAAACCTGCAAAACAAAAGAAAAGCACAAGTCTTTAAAGGTGGTGGACCTGAATTATCTAAAGTAGTCAAGGACTGTGAGCGATTCAGTGATTAGACACACACTATAGGGGTCTTTACAGGTTCAGATGATGAATGTTTCAATAATTCATATGAAAGAAATCAGATCCTTTTCAGATGGGCAGCCAAAATCCTAAGTCACTCCTGAAAAATGAAGGCTGATTATAGGATTCACTTCAAACCCATGTACGTCATTAGTAATCAGTTGAAATTACAAATTAGAGACATATTATCAGGAGCCAAGTCAAATGTAAATTAGACAGGAGGAAAAAGAATCTAAGCAGCATCACCTGGTTTAGAAAGAAAGAAGACAACAAAAATAGATCACTTTTTATTCTCTGTTTTATCTATTCCAATTCAAGACACTAGATAAGTAAATTTAATTTTATCAATTTGTAATTTAGAAACAAGAATCTCACAAATAACTTGTAGGCAATGGAACGAATGAAATCTTAAATTACTGGCACAGGGAAGTACAAAATAATATATAAGGTTATTAAAATATCTAAAGAGAGGATATATTTATTAGGAAATGAATTTAAGTTAAAGAGTCCTAAAACTTGGTTACATGTTTAGTATTTTTACTTTTTTCATATGCTACAACAGGCCATATGAATCTCTAATAATGCAAGCAGAAAACAGAAGCAATCTATGTCATGTTGTCAACATTAAATTTCAAAATTATTGATATGGCTTGTCCACAATCAACCGTGCTATATGAACCTGAGCAGTGAATGTCTCTAGTTACCTTGAGTGAAATCTCTGTCTTTTGTGCTGTAGAAAGATTTTTAATGTAGCCTAACTTATGTGAGAAACATCAGTTGTGCTTTATGGCATGAATTATATGATTTATATGAGGTTTGTACTTGCTCTTTCCTCTCTTTCAATGATTTTAACAGATGAGTCATCACTGGACACTCTACCAGGCCATAGACAGAATGTCCATGCATAGGGAAATGACTTTTCAAACAAGTCAAAGAAATATAACAATGAAAGACCCATATATGCTGACTTGGACTTGAATTTTGTAGTTAATCTTGTGTCTTATTACTACTTCAGTACATGTTCCAGATCAAGAGCTTCTTCAAAACCATGAACATCTACACAGGTTCACCACCCTGCTCAGCTTACAGACCCCAGGTCTATGCATCTGTTTTAGCTATTAAGGAAAACAGAGGCTATAGAGGTTATGATTCCAAGCTCAATAAAGTTCAGAAATGAAAGCTATTGTGCTGCCAGTCAGCAATAAGATTGGAGTGCTTTGGTCCCACAAAGACATGCACTGGTATGGGCTGTCTTGCCCTGCGGGAAGGTAGTCAGCTGGTGATTTATGTCTCTTCATGAGACCATGATTGAGACCATGACAGAGGCCACTCTTCATGAGACCATGACTATCCAACAAGCTCAGTTAAAAATGAAAATGAAAAAAGTAATTTTTTGATATATTGTTTGGTATTATTTTGTTTGATTGTTTGATATTTTAATAATTACCGTCATTTCAAAGATTTGTTTACTGTTTCAAGGGAAATTTTGCATTTTCTGATGAAATTTATGATTTATAAAAGTTAAAAAAGAGGTTGTTTTTTTTCACTGGGAACTGCTGTTTCTTAAAAGTATTGGAAGAGAAAGGATGCTTTCCCCTCAGGGCAGCTAATTTCTGCTTTGGAGAAGCAGAGTCCTTCTCTGACTACCAAGGTTCCTGAGTGATGCTGCACAGTGTCTTACATCGGATGTTTCACAGATGGTCAGTAATGGTGTGCTTCTCATTTCTGAATGCCCACCTCATGATCCTGGGGGTTGAGAGGAAGAAGCATTGAGCAGTCACTTCAGCAATTAAAGTGAATGGGTGCTGTCCTTGAAGGTGCAAATTTTTACAAAACACAACAAAAACCCATGGTCCTGGGTAGTTTAGCATTGACTGTTGCCTATGTGCCTCTGCTAATTGTCTGTAAAGTGGGATATATTATCCTGTTACTTTGGAGAGATTTTTGTTAAGATAAATTAATCTTCACGAAGCTCACAGAGCTTTGCATGATGAGCACCATAGGGAAGCCCATCAGGAAATGAATAATTCTGTCTTCATCTCAGAGTTTGAGTGGTATGGATGGATGAGGCCTAGGGACACACACTGAACAATAAAAATAGCCAAAATATCAAAGACTTGTTCATTACTTGCATTCCATTCCTCACGTACCCTGAATGAGGTCGGGGGGAGGCTCTAGAAAAAAACCCCACATCATGGTATTTTTAAAGACTTCATGATGTTGCACACGAAGGAAGGCAAGGTTAATTCTTGCTTTGTTGTCTCTTGAGTACTTGATATTGTAACTTTAACAATGCTCTTTCAATACAGCTTTTTACATATAGTGAACATTTTATAGCACTCTCTCTATCATTCTCTCTCCCTACCATTAGGTAGCTTGGAGGAAAACTCACACAACCTTAAAATGGAACTTTGGGCATCAATCCAAGTGCTTTTTTTCCCTGGTTTTCTCTTTGGTTTTTATTAGACAAAAAGCAAATAAAGAGGAAAAAAAAAATAAAAAAAGTTGTTTTAAGCACAGTCTATACTCTGGGTTTATGGAAAACACATGAAGCTCAACGTTCTATGCAGAAAGCCTTGATGCTCTATTACTCTTTTTATTAACCTCTTCATTTTTTATACACATCCCCCCTCCTCCAAATTGATTCATACCCAGAATAGTGCAGGAGTATATTTACAGCATGATAAATTCACATTTTTTGGCTTATGAGAGTTTTGAAAAACTTGAGTTACTAAATTGCTTAGGTTCATATAGTCAGAGTTTTTCAACAAAACAAAAAAATAAGATGCACAAATTCTATTGTAGTATTTGATACTGTTTGAACTATGGATATTGACTGCAGCTTTTCTAAATTCAAGCTTCACTGAAATTTCAAATTGACTTCCTCTTTTTTTGCATCTTTACGGCTCTAAGGATGTTGATCCCAAACGCAGTAATAGTTGAGAGTTTCTCTTGCAAGAAAGGCACACTGGTGAGCAGGACCATGGCGAGGCTGTTTTGTTCACACTACTCAGTGTGCAGTTAGTGAAGGGTGTGCTCAAGAGTGTAGTGGTTTAATTTGGCTGGCAGCCAAACATCACACAGCTACTTGCATCCCCTCTTCCCCCCACCCAGGTAACAGGGGAGAGAATCGGAGGGGTAAATGTAAGAAGACACTTAGGTTGAGATAGGAACCATTTAATAATTGGAATAAGAGAGACTTAAAATTATAATTATAACAATTATAATTATAATATACATAAAGTGATGCACAGTACAATTACTCACCACCCAGTGATGGAAATTCTGAAGTGAAAAGGAGCCTGGACCTGGAACTGCAATCCTGGAAGACCAAGCCCAAGTGATTCCTGAGAGAATTCCCAGCTTTCTGGTCAACCCTCATTAATATACTCAACATGGCATTATATGATATGATATGATATGGGATACCTCATTGACATATCCAAATGTCAGTTTTGGGTTTTACTAATTACTATCCTTCACCCCTCCCCCCTGCCCCGCATCAGTCCTTTATACTTGAAGGCTAGCAAAATGCAAAGTCCTTGGACTGCCAGGAACAATTAAAAAACATTAGTATGTTACCAATATTCTTATCATAACAAATCCCATATTGAAACTATTCTCTATTCTAGCTACTAGGGAAAAAAAAAAAAAAAAAAAAAAAGTAACCCAATCCTAGCAAAACCAGGACAACTAAGTTAAAAAAAATGGTGACTGCTGGAGACAACTGTAAACCTAGTCAGGTAAAAGACGTTCTTCCTTTCTTTGAACCGTGCTAAGTCAAATCAAACTCTGTCCATTAAAGAATTACACAGTTTTTTTGTGGAAGTACCCCCAAAATTTACTTGATTCCTTAAGATCTGGCAGTTTGATGAAGGAAAAAAGTATTAGCATAGGGCCCAAAGAGCATATTTTATTTTCTTGACAGAGTAACAAAGGAATATCTCCCTGGATAATTTATCTTTTTAACATCTTTAGTTTACTGTTTTTTCCTACCTTCACTGTCATGGGCATATTGAGTGCAACTGGACACTGAAATAACGGGAAAGAAAGCAGAGGAGTTGTTATGTGGGTGTTTTTTGTTTGTTTGTTTTTTAAGTTTGAAGTTTTACAGTAAATTATGAAAGTACAAAGTAGCCTTAGGAAAAAACTGTTTTATTGGAAAAAAAAGTTCCTATTTAGCACTTGAAAATACTTTTGTCTGTTGTTGTATGGTAGGTGTTATCTGTTCCTTTGTTTTTGAAAGAAAATCTACTTATTCAAATAAGTCTTTATGAAAAATACTGCTCTGTGGTCATTTTTTAATTTGTAATTTCTAATTGTCAGTTAAGCCTTATGGATGTGTATAAGTTGTACAAATTTAACTGCCTTACAGGGCTATGGATTTCTACCCACCATAGCAGTTGCATGTCAGAAAAATCCAAATCCATATCCAAATCCAGTCATGACTTTGGTGTTTATATTAAGTTTTTATGGATTTTTACTTTGTGTTTTTAATCTGTGCTATGCCTAACTCACTTGTGGACAGTTCTTTAGGGATGGAGACAGTAAGGGATAGCTGAAGATAGGGACAGTTGTTTGCAACTTTTCCCAGCAAGCTGGGAAACTGGAAACAGGGGGAGCCAGTGCAACTTGCATAGAAGCCAGACTGTGGAAAATACTGTTTGATCATTGTCCATAGTCAGTTAAGGTAAAATCACTGGACACTATTCATGATTATTCATCCAAAAAAACATGAGGTACCTACACAACTTCTCATCTGCAGAATTCAGTTCCTTTTAGCTATTCCCCAAATGCCCTTATGTCTTTTTTTTTTAAAAAAAAAAGAAGAAAAGCAACAACAACAAAATAAAAGTATCCTTCACAAAATCATGCAGTGACGTACACATAGCTTGAAATGGAAGAGCTCTCTGGTTTCATAAAACTGTAATCTTTCATTATGCTGCTGATGGGAGCAAATATAAGAATTTCAAAATAGAGCAGACTGTTGGTGTCAACAGTGGATGTTGCACATTCCTTTGAGGTAAGCCAGTGACAATGCAAAATGCGTACTATAATGTCCTTTCAACACACTGGAATGCTTCATAGAGAAGATGTTGAAAAACAGTGGGATAGTTTCTGCTATTTGCATACCAAATTATTTGGGTTTTTTTCAGTAAACAAATCCACTTTCATCATTTTAACTAGAGGTTTTTCTTTTGTTCTAATTTTTATGTGATTCAGTGAAACATCTACCATAGCAGTTTCAGCCTGTGAAAGGAATTATTTTCTTGGGAGAGAAAAGGCAAGACCATCAGCATTTGTCTTTGGGCATTATCTTACCACATTTGCCTGCTTATGAGACAGTAGCTTTCAAGTAGGCTCGATAATTGTGAGGCTATCTTCACAATGCAGGATCAAGAAGCCAAGAGGGACTGAGAAGGTTCAGAGATTATTGTAAACTGGGGAAGTTTTGGTTACAAAGGTAGCTGGTAAGCAGACGCCCATCAGAGCCTAGTTTTCATCTGAACTTTGTTTAAAAGAAACTATACTATCTTTGACATACTTATCCTAGAAGCAATCTGATATTTCCTCTTTTTTTTTTATTTATTTTACATTTTATGAAGTTTTTCTTATCCAGTGAATCAGTAAGAACAGATTCCACTGGTTTTGCACACATCCACACTCCATAAACAAAATTACATCCTTGGGATGAGGTGTGAGTAAGGATGAAAAATTTGCTGCATAGTACAATAAATCCATCATACTAGGTAACATCCTTGGAAGCAGTCCACAACCCAGAGGGAAATGTCTTTTTTCAGTAATTATTTAACAGATATTCATTTTCTACAATATTCAAAATGGAATTTAAAATAGCAAAAGCCTGTAATTTTGATTGTTTGAACCTACTTTGAAGGGACTTATTAATAACAAGTAAATAAACTTTTGATTGGCTAAGTACAAGTATTTATCATCTTCTGTACAGGAAAAATCTTAAGGACTATTCATGATTCTGCATTTTGACAACACAATTATTAATTAGAAGCTTAAAGATAGAAGTGGATCCATATTGAAGTGTGAATATGCCTCTGATTAAATGTTAGGATTTGTTGATTGGAAATGATTGATAAGTTGCTTTGTTTTTCAGGATAATTTATCAGTAAGATTTAATTTAATATTTTTTTTGTTGTTATTTTTGGTTGGTTGGTTGTTTTTTGATAGGTTTTGTTTTGGGACTGCAATTTGGAATATCGCTATACAAAATAAACCATAAAATAAAACGAAGTGAAGTTTTATTGGGCTAAGGTACTAAAATAATTTCCTGTCTCGAGGAGACTCCTAGTATATCCCCATTTTCAGTTTGACACAAGGCTGACTTAAATCAATGGGAATCTTTAACTTCAGTGGCCTAGGATTCACAGTTTCTCTAGCTGATAAAGAATAGTGTTGACCATATAAAAATCCTATCTGTCTCGTTCACTTGCACATTGCCAATGTGCTTCTCAGAATCAAACTCTTAAATTATTCTCAGAAAAAGCATTCTCATGTAAAATAACTTTTCTGGGTTGGTTAGTCAATCTGCCAAAGTTTGACACTTGTGAGGTCAGGAGATCCCATATTTTTGGACTATGATGAAAAAACTCTCAGGATGTACCAGGCTTGTTCAGAACTCCCATCTAATTGAACTGGAACAAATTCTTTGGTATCTTTTTAGTAACTGCCTGTTTTTTTGTTTTCACTTATTCTTAAGCATTCTTGTATTTTTAGGGTAACACAGTGTTAGGTATCTAAGATATACCATTTGTAGGTAAGTAATTTTTTCAATACTTCTTTCCTCACCTCAATTACTAGCTTGTGATCTAGACAGGGTAAGGAAAATATAACCTGAAATAAAACTTCTGAATATTTGTAGATTTTTTTTGTTTTGTTTTTTTTTTTTTTAATATTATTATTTATTTTAAAAAAAAATAATTTTCAATAACAGGAGCAATTCTGTGATATAGGAAATACAAAAAGCCACACACCAACTCTAACACTGTAGAACAAATATGACTTTAGGTGCCCTTCTCTGAAGCACTTGTGAAAGATATAATTCAGAAGCTGGGAGGGGGGACCTGTGAGAGGAGACTAAATTCAGACACAGCAGGCTGTGTAACCAAACAAGAGAGTGTTGCCTTTCATTGTTTAATATTCCTAACAGTAAGGTGGTACCACTTAGGATGCTGAAAAGTAACACATGGTGGGGCATATAATTAAGTGAAGCTGAAGAATAATTACGCTAGTACAGCTAAGCATAATGAGGAACTAAAGTTGGAGTTTTTTAATATCATATTTTGACATTAAGTACAAAATTGAAATGTGACGCTAATGCATCTGTTGGAAGTGGAAGGAACCTGCAGATACAGGCATTTCAAAGAAAAAGACTATTTTTACTTTCTGTGGAATAATACTAGTCTGTATTTTATTTAAGTAAAATATTTTTTTATTTATTAAGGGTTTTTTATAATTTCAGAAGAGGAATGTGAGAATTTCCACTGATCTAAATGGAAACTGGCTCCTTCCCTCTGTTGGAATATTTGTATTTGTCTCTGTAGCCATATAAATAGAATGCCACAATTACTCTGAAAACTGCAATGCATACCAGTTAAAGCCAAGTTTCTGGGCTGTTCAGAAGATATTGCAAACAGAGGATTTCAACATGATCCTGCTCATGAGGGACAGCTCTGGGGTTGGCACAAGAGCACCTTTTTGCAGCCACTGCAGAAAATTACAAGAGAGTTTAGTTAATACAACATTTGGAAGAGTGAAAAGATGTCTGTCCAAGATAATTCTCTAATTCTGAGACCTAGCTTGAGTGGCAGTGGGTTTTCTCTCACTATATGAGGTGTCTTTTAAAAGGAGAACCAGAAGATATTTGAACTTCATCCTTGTTGTTGCTATTGCAATAGGCACAAGTGTTGCGAAAGTAATATCTCATGCTTTGCTCATGGTAGTTGGATCTTTAACACTGCTCTGAGATAGGGGAGCAATCCAGCTGCTTATGCTAAAGGTGTCTAATGTTGTTATTAGGTTGCCTAGACTATACACAACAAAACTTAGGGTGATCCTACATCTATTTGAGGGTGCAGCTAGAGATAAGTGGGTGGAGAGGCTGGAGGCACCTGAGCCGCAGCACAGGGCAAGGCAAGCAGGTCACTGACAGGCTGCTGCATCACGGCCAGCTAGAGATGATATCCCAAGGTGCCATCTCTGCTTCAGCAACCAATGCCCTCATAAGTTTCCATAGTTTCCTCCATTTTTACACAAAATAAGAGTCTAAGAGAAGGTCATTAAAATTCATCAACACTCATTTAAACACTTAATGGGATGAAAAATCATAAGATGGAATATGAACATATAAATATATGAAAAATCAAAAGAAATTCTGATGGAAAATAATGTTTTCTGAGAACGCTGTTGATTCTTCCCTTAAATCCATGATATTAAGTGTTAGCAACATAAGAAAGTTTTGGGAAAATCTTCTGATCAAGGGATTGTGCCTTCTGTTTCTCTTAGATTAAAAATCATATATATTTATTTTACTCAGAAAGATTTTGGTAAGGTATTGGTAGAAATATTTATCTCTTTAAACTGTAAAATCTTCACCTCTTGGTGCTAGGAGAGACGTCAAGCCATTGGTGTTTCACCCTGAATTCAAATGGCGTCTGTATTGGGTCTGGCTGGGATGGAGTTGATTTTCCCCGTGGCAGCCCTCAGAGTGCTGTGTTTTGTATTGGTGGCTCAAGGGATGTTGATAACACAGCAGTGTTTTGTTAACTGCTGAGCAGTGCTAGCACAGCACCAAGGCTGTCTCTCCAACATTTCCCCCAGTAGGCTGGGAGGGGGGAAGATCTTGGGAGGGGACAGAGCCAGGACAGCTGACCCAAACGGACCAAAGGGATATTCCATACCATATGACGTATGCTCAGAAATAAAAGCAAGGAGAACAGAGGGGGAAGGGGGGGCATTCGTTACTTCCGTTTGTCCTCCGGGAACCGCAACGCGTATGAAGCCCTGCTTCCCGGGGAGTGGCCAAACATCGCCTGCTGATGGGGAGTAGAGAGTAAATATTTTGTTCTTTTGCTTCTGTGAGTGCAGATTTGCTTTGCTTTGCTTTGCTTCTATTAAACTGCCTTTGTCTCGATCCATGAGTTTGTTTTTTTGTGTTCCATCTCATTTTCTCCCCTCCCCACCTTGCTTGGGAGGGGGGTGATAAAGTGGGCTTTGGTGGGCATCCAGCATCTAGCCAGGGTCAACCTACCACAGCGTCTTGCACTCCAAATAGTCTGATTCTGTAATTTCATATCAGTATTCTCTAAAAAGTTAGAGAAACAATTTTGAATTTAAGAAAATCTAGGACTTTGAGTTCACATCTCTGTACAGGCTTCTTCAACATTTGGAAACTGTCATCTAAGGAAGACTTTTGGATTTAATTTTTTTCACTGATATCCACTAGAGATAACTTGTACTTATCCACCAGTGGTGACTGGCTTGTATTATTACAAAGTAATGCTAAGAAAACCTGAATTATTTTCACAGTACCTAAGAGAGAAAGAAATAAAACAAAACGTCTTTTGCATTTGGATATAGGACACACCGATTAGATTGAAGGTAATTTAAAATATAATTTAAAAATTAATTTAAATTTTGCTTGGAAAACAAACACGGGGATAAGGGGATTAAAAGACAAAATCACTTAGATCTCTACAAGTAAAAATGTATGTCACTTGTTTTAGAAAAGAAGTTGGCTGACCCTGCTGTTCATGTCTGACAACCTGACCCATAAACATTAGGAAGAAGCTACCTGCTAAGAATGCTCAATTTACATTGCTTGCCACATCTATACAGCTGGAACAGAAGATGCCTGAAAGCTTTTTTTTTTTTTTTTACCCCCTCTTTTTTCCTTAATAGCAAGGGAAAAGTCTGTCTTCTCTTGAATCTGAAGTAGGACAGTGAGTCATTCTGGTTCTTAATACTGTAAAGTCGTTGGCATTGCAAAGGACACTGTTTTGTACTATAAAACCAAAGGGAGCGATTCAGGTGTAATCTTCTCCACTGCTGGTGTAAGTACTGCAGTGGTAGTTACTGCGTAAGGCACAGTGCTGCTATACAAGTTGACCCCTGGGGAGCATTTAGTAAATTGTAACAGTCTGTGAAAGCACAAAGCAAAGAAAGATGGACTTTCCTTCTGAACACACTGATCTGATTCCTGCAGGTACCTCAAGGAGCTGTAAGGAAGTTTAAAAGCTGCCCAAGAGCAGTAACACTTCTTGTGCTTAGTGCGAGAAGGTGGCTCCATCCTTGGCCTTGAAAAGCACAAAGTGATGCTTGCAGAGTGATGCCTTCCCCTTGCAGCCCGGAGGAGGGATGAGGGGGCAGAGAGCAGGGTGACTTTCATATCATGCCTACTGGGGGCTTTTCTGAAATTGTACAGATTCCTCAGTCTGTCACTGTTCCAAAGCACACGCTGGCCCTACCCATTAGCTGTGTGGCTTTCTCTATTCCAAAAAGAGTAGAGAGACTCAATTAATTAAAAATAACTGCCAACAAATAAAATAAAGGGCCATCCTCGTCCCTGGTGAAATACTTTAATACATTGATCTGAAATGTCCATGAAGTATTAGGAAACACTAACCGACAGTATGAAATTGTCCCCTCAGTGAGCTATCTAGGTGTCAAAATGCAGTTTTGTAAACTGTTGACTAAAAGCTAAGATTCAGTCTGGTGATTAGATCCCATCAGTCATGCATTCGGAGGAGCTCAGCTCTGATCCTTGTGCTGGCATTGACTTTCTCTGCTTCATTGGGACTGCTGCATATAATTAGAAATCCTTTATCTAAGTTTAAGCTAAGGATAATAACTCTCTTAAAAGCACTCTAGAATTCACAGATGAAAGATGATGTATTGGTCCTAAGTTAAACTTACCAGTGGCCACTTCCTAAAACTTGCTGCAGCACAGTGTCATTACTTTGTGTGCCCAGTTCCTCTGTTGTAATGCCAGGGTTTGACTGAGCTTTCTTGGCATGGTACTGCCCTTCCTGGAAGTACCATATATCAGAGGAATAATGGGAAATGACTGTAAGTCAAATCCTCAACCCAGTTAGCTTCAGTGAGTTACTCCAGTTTGTATCTTGTAGAGCCTTATTATTAAAAATGCACAGAGATAGGCAATTAGTGGTAGGATTTAAAAAATATTTTTATCAGGGCTTTTTCTCTTCCGTACCTTGGAAGGATAATGAACAGGGAAATGGATTCCCCAAAAAAAGCAAAGCTAACCTTTTCAGCTATTAAGTATGCCTTGGTTTGAATTCTGTTTGAAACTGGGGTTCAGGTGTGACTTTTTCTCCAGCTGCTTTTCCATAGTTAGTTATAAAAATCCGTCAGGGCTTTTCACAAAGCAAATTCTTTGAAGATATGGTTTTTTAACTTATTTTTATTTATTTATTCTTAGAGAAACAGCCATGTAAGACCTCTTTAAAGGTAAACAACAGGAGCAAGCCCAGGCATCAAATGTAGCACAACAGGTCTTTTCTTATAATTTCTTTCCTTCCTTCCCCCTCTGCCCCCCTCTCCACTGCAAATAAAAGACTGAAGAAAGGAAGAAAAGGCTTACACAGCAACATTTGCATTCCTGCCTTTAGTTACTCACACTTCCTTAGCTTGAGGTGGTATGCATTATTGAAGAATGTCCAGCACTCTCAAGTAAATGTGTGCCACTCAAATAAATAACTACCTACTATTCTTCCCTGTACATCTGGGCAGTGTTTATAACAATCCACATGCAGCCCAGTTTTCATTTTTCAACCTGACTTTCATTTCTCAGGAGATTTTTTTTTTTTTTAGCGAATGTCTCAGATATGCAGTGGTCCATCAGAATGAAATAACAAATTATATTAATTGTTGAACTAACACAGTAGCATTGTAACAGACCAATATTCAAATGTGGCTGCCTGCTTTCAACCATCTTAGTCCATGTTCAGGCTAAGAAACAATACAGCATCCCATACTGTGAGATTTTAGGTGTCTAACCTCAGGTGTCCAGCTTAAAATATTGAGTTCATGTTGCATAAAAGTATAGTTACTTATTATCTAGGAGTTAATTAACCAGTATAAATTAATTTAGGAAGATCTTCCTTTTATTGCAACATGACACAAGGAATTTGCAACAATATTTAGTAAATTACAACTCCAGCAATTCCCCATTAGCTGCATAATTTCTGTCATACATTCTGCTTCCTTAAGTTGTCCCAATAAACATTTTACTGCTTATAAGTTAGGATAATTATAATGAGCTGAAAAGTGCCTGAGATTTAAAAAGAAAGCTTTTGGGGGTGATGTGTAGTTGCTTCTCCTTTTTATGACTACCTGATAAAGGTCAGTCATTTATAATTTCCTTGAACTGTGGTTCATTTAACTGGTATCTATCTGTATGGTGCATAACTACTAGTCTGATCCACTGGCAGGTTTTAATTGTACCAAGGTTACATAGTAGAACCTTCCTAATAGTATGAGCTAAATATTCCTAAGCCATTTGGAGTTTGATGTTTTAGCAACCTCCATAGACTTCAGCAAGAAATTTAAGGTGAAATGCTCAACATTTCACCATATGGTGAAAAGGCATCTGGTGTATCTCCAGAGAAGATTAAAAACAAAACAAAAAATGTTTTCTTTCAAAGATAAATTCACTCTTGTTTTAATATTAAGATGACTGCATCATTCTGTGTGTACATGTGCATAGTTGCATATGGGGAGAAAGTAGGCAGGGTTATTTCTACTGGGCATTCAGGTGTATTGAGCAATAAGAGTGAAGCTTTCTTTATATCATCTGTTTTCAAGTATATAATGCCCCTTGACTATGTGTGAACTACGTGTGAACTAGTATTTATGGTAATTAGGAACTGTAAAAGTCATTATTCAATCATTATTCCTATATATGGTGTATGTCAGAGAAAATGCTACCTGTAACAGGAGGTGGACGTGAGTTGGAGTGCCAGAAGGATCTAAGCATTCAAAAAGCTTGCTTGACTTATTCACTCTTTTGGGTTACACACAGTAATCAGTATCTTGATTGTACATTTGGGTTAAAACACTCATCCTTTAATGTGTAGGATTCAGGATAATTTCTCCTCTGAATCTAAGGGATTCAAATGCACAACCCCTGCCTAAAAGGAGGGTGTCCCTAATAGGACTGTAGGCTGTTTCGGGTAACCATATTTGTTGCAGTCCTCAATTGTGAAACTTTTTGCTGTGACATATTGTGCGGGAAAAAAAAAACAAAACAAACCAAAACTAAACAAACAAACAACATTCAGAAATTAATTAGATAGCTTTATTTCATGAATGCCCATTGGCAACTTCTAAATACATGAGCCTGTTGTAACCCTGGCTTAAAAAAGAAAAAAATAAAAAAAGCTGTGGGTGGGGCAAACCTTAAGATCCTTGTTGCTGCAAGGCAGAAAGTGATGTTAGTCCTTATTTCATCTGTTTCTTACAGTTTTTCTTTAAGCAACCTCTTCTAACTATTGTCAGACATGATACTGAGTGACCTTTGGTCTGTTCCAGTATAGCTCCCATTATGCTCTTAATGACATATCTCTGCACGTTTTTATACCACAGTACCCAACTTCAGTCTTGGAGATGGTAAACTGGGCTGTGGGAGTTAAGTGCCTTGGAACATGAGGGAGGCTGCTTCCTCAGGGTGCCTTGCCTCCCTCTTACAGAAGCTGGAACTCATATAATGTATGAGGCAAATCTACAAAGGTTACCTCACGGTGAGGTCATTGAAAATCTGGTTTCTATTTCTGTCCCTGACACTGCTGCAGAATTTTTGTCTGATGGTAGGCAAGCTTCTTAAAACATTTTTAGAGTGCTGACTAATGACCTTTCCCATTTCTTGAAGACCTGCCTCTGATACTTGGTGGTAGGAGTTCCTCAAATGGGAAAGTAGCCAGTGCTGATGAATTGGTGAGGAGGCTGCAGTCTCTGGGAGCTGTGATTTGAGCAGGGTGGAGCAGGCAAAGTCTGAGTCATCCCAGACAGTGGGCTCCTCAGATCAGTAGTTCTTAATCTTGATGCTTTAGCGACCCAGTGTAAAATGAGGATAATATTGCAGTCATACTTTAAAGGCAGTTTTAAAAGTAAAGGCATTGCTGTTCATGATATATAGTCATACACACTACAGAGAAGTCTAAACAAATGTCTTCAAAGGATAGTTTGAATAATGCAGTGCAAACAAGACCTAAGGCCACACTTCACAAAAAAGAAGATAAAAAAAATTTGAACACATCATTATTTTCTTGAATGTAATCCATCCTTGTACTGAGCAAGACAGGACTCATGTGCAAGTGTCTGACCAAGTAATAAAAAAACAAGACCAAATTAACACCGCAGAGGTGACTTTTTCTGCATGTCTGTCATTTGTTTTTATTTTCCTGCACTGAAGGTGTTTTATAAGATGGCATATGTGTGCAATATGCATACAAGCTAATATGGAAATGATGTTAGCTGTGCTCATAAAACTCTCAATAAATTAAAAAAAATTCAGCGACCCTGATTCTATCCAAAGACAAGGTAATTTGTAATTTGAGGGCCAAGCTGCTAACAGGTGATTTTAGGAACAGCAAATGATATAGTGGCTGCTGGAAGCACTAGGATAGGACAGAGAATCAGAGTCACCTGGTGTCACCAGCCGTCTGTCAAAGATTTTTGAGGGGGGCACTCCATTAGTTTCAGCGCCACCATCAAAGTCAGGTGAAAGATGTCCTGATATTTTCTATAGATTGCCTGATATGTTCTAGATAAGCACTTCTGTAGCCTCAGAATATGTTTCTAAAGAAAAATTAGGATAGAAAGACAATTATGCCTTTTCATCCAAAGAACAGAAGCATACAGAAAAATAAGCTTTGGGCAGATGAATCAAAAACATGGAAAGACACCTCAGAGAGAAACGTGTCACATAGGTTGTAAACAGGATTTAGAATAAATTTCTCAGGTATGTGAGCTTGCTGGGCACATTTTTTTTTTTTTTTTTAAATTGAATTGTGTGAATGCTATTCATGGAGGTTTTTACACGTCTAGCACATAACTGAACATAGAATATTCTGTATTACCCTAAAACAGACAGCCAGTTAGGAGAGCAAGAAATAATCTTTGCATTTTGAAAGCTCTCTTTTAAAACTTTTTATGGACTTTTGGCCTAGTGTAAGCTAACAGGTTTCCACAGCTAAACTACTGAAGTTCTCTCATGTATCACATTGTACATTGCCTATATGTAAAATGGGAGTAGTAAAGTAAGATCCCTACTGAAAAAAAGGACAAGGAAAGGAAGGAGTGAAAATAATTTAATAGCTGTAAGACGCATATTTCTTCTGCTATTCATTGTGAAAATATATGGTTCCATCTAAATTTTGTGGAAGATTCTAGACTTTGCTTCCATGTCTTTTTTTTAATCTTCATGCTTTCTAAATCCTGGTGCCTTTAAAATTTCCCTAACATTTTAAAAGAGAAATGAAGAATTCTTTTTATTTTATACCCTTTGGGAGAAACAGATTGATTCTTTTTGGAGGTAAGGAGTCAGGGATATTTGATTTACATGTGTGAAGAATTGATAGAAGAAAGCTCAGCTGAAAGAAATGAATTTTGTATTTAGTGCTGAAAGCAATAAAGGGTCATTTCTCAGCTAAGCACCTGTGAAAATTCTGTGTCCCATATTCAGAAACCTCCTCCTCCAGCACAGCAAATTTATTTATTCCAATGAGAAGACATTGTTGCCGGGATCTTGAGGTTATAGTGTGAGAGCTGATGCCTGGCAGTTAGATCTAATCCCATGGAAGCCTCCAAAGACCAGCCAATTGTCTTTAAACTGGAAACAGTCTGAATTCCAGATGCTGAAATTACATCTTCACAGAAGTAGTATAAGGCAAAGTAACTGATGATGATTTTATTAAGATATATACACTTCTTCCTAAGGCTTTTTACAGCTGTCTGTAACTTTTTTGTATGTTTTATTTTTCTGTTAAGTTTGAAATTTGACATGCAAGTTCTTAAGACAGAAACTCATACACTGAGCAAGTGTATCTCTTTTCTAACCAAAGAGAGAAAGAAAAGCCACTACTTTATGTAGCTTTCTTATCTGATCTCATTTCATAATATCTGTTAGAAATGAAGAAGCTTGAAGAACAAAGTCCTCAGGTCTCAGCTGTGGATTGCATCAGTCTGGGAAAAAAATGCTGTACTTCTTCACATTAAGGAGAGTTTAAAAGCAGACTATATATACATATATTGATTTTTTTTTTCTGCTGTGAGCTACTGGTTTGCCATGATTCCTGATAATGAGATACATCAAGGCTCTTTTAAGGCACAAAGTTATAAAGCCCAGGTTTTCAGTTCAAAAAGGACAAGAGCCAGTATGAAATACATTGAGGCACTAGTTTTGAAGAACCTACAGAAACATGTATAGAGACTTGCATTGCACAGACAGTGAGAACAGTGTCAGAAATAGTTGCAGCATACACAGCATTCATATCCTTTATTTCGCTTTAGCTGGCTATGATATTAACTATGCAGGCAAAACCAGAGAACACTAGTAGAGAGTCTTAACTCCAATAAAAGTGTTTTTATTATAGGAACGTAATTTTGCTTGGTAAAGATCCTAAGAAGGAATTGCAGATCACAGGTAGGTAGGTAAGTAGGTAGAGAGTTATTTAAAGAACCTGTGCTACTGCATTTAAAAAAAAAAGAAAGAAAGAAAGAAGCTTCAGAAACTGATGTCATTAAGCACACTGGAAAAGTGTCAGTCCTCTTGATAGAGAAGGTATACTTAAGAAATTTCACAGGTGGACATTCTACATTCATAACAATGTGAATACTTCAGAAAAAAGACTGTTGAAGTGATGGGGAGTAACATTGGTGAAAATTCACATCATTCATTTTAGGTATCTAACTTGTTTTAAGTATCTAACTTGAAAACTCACATGCACAAAACACACACATTCCCTATTTCTCAGAGAAAGACACCTACCTTTTCTCAGTGATTGACAGAGGACTTTGGTTCCCCACTTTTGGTCTTCTGAATTACATAGACATTCAAGATTAAAATAACTGGAATAAATATTCTCCATTGTCTTGTAATGATAGCCCAGTTGCTTTTTTTTGTTCCTGAATGTGATGCAAAAGATTATTTTTTTTAACTGTCTACTGTGCACATTCAACTAGGAATCTGCTCTTCCTCATCAGCAGTAATAGATATTCTGCAGCTGGAGTTCATCTGATGGGTTCACTGGTGATACATGAGCCAGACTGAAATCCTGTGCAATCATTCAGAGCTGTCTTGGTTTTGCAGTGCTAACAATACAAAATGTTTGTTTTAGTCAGTAAAGTAAGCAGATATACATCAAGTGCATATGGGAATTAGATCAATTAGGTAAGAATATGGTATTTTTCATAATATTTTTTCAAGCTGAAACTGTACTTTAAAGCTTGAACGTGGTGACACAGCTAGTTTGACAGCTTCAACACTTTAAGCCTTTTAACATCAGGATACATTAACACACCCAGGTTTGCTGTAAAGGAGACGATCACATTAAAACCCTGAAGTAATAAACTAAGTGCTCCAACCAACATTGTCAGCAGCTAACCACCCACCCTTTGCCTAGGGTAAGCATTCCTAGCCGCTGAATTTCAACACACCTTTTTCTTAATTAAGAAAGAAATATGTTACAAGTGAGGGACTGTTTTACATACTAATATTTAGAACACAAATTTGACAGTGTCACTATGTGATATACAGAAGAAGAAAACAAATATTGACATTTCAGAAGCATGCCATGGTTCAGTATATTTTGTTATAACATTAGCATGCAACACGACATGCTTTAATTTAATTTTCTTGGCCTTAGATTTTCTAAATCTATTTTTCAGCATGAAGAGTAGATGTTTGTTCCTACTTGACATAAGCATGTGGTCATGCGTATACTTATGTTTGGTAGTTTTATTAATATCACTTTGCTTAGAAAAAACATGTCGTGTATGCATTTGTAACTTAATTACGTTTTGAATGTAATAATTAACTGGAAAACCTAACTCCAGTCAATATATTTTCAAGAATTCAATAAGATCACAAGTGCTTTAGGTATATATCCACCAAACATCCAGTTTGTACTTGTTTATGGATGACAGTGTAGGATTCATGCAAAGCAACATAAACTTTGCAGCAATACATTTTCGTACTAAAAATGTGTTTGCTAGTAAAGTGGGACTGAATCTTTATGTATGCTTAAAATCACAAGATCTGTTTAAAGGGTGCTAAGAATATATCCATTGGAATCAGCCCTGTTACTAGAACCCATGCACTGCTGGTGAAATATGTTGATTATGCAGAGTTGTAGTGAAGAACCAGAAAGAGTATAGTACTTTTGTGCTGTCACTGCTGAAACCCTGCTCGATTCTGAATACAGCACCCATTTAGGTCAATATATCTCAGGAAATGTGCAGTACTAACCAAAGTATTTGTAGTCTCTTACAGTGAAACTCTGGGTCTTTGTAGGCACCAACAAATTAGCTATTTTTTTTTTTCCTGAAATTTGTGTCACCCTGCCTGTATTGCAGGTTCCAACATCCTTTCTCTCTCTTTTTTTTTTCTTTTCTTTTTCTTTTTTTTTTTTCTTTTTCTTTTTGTCCAGAATTATTCTTAATTTTATTGTACTTGACTGGGTTCACTTGACCGTAATTCTTCAAGATGCTGCTTGAGGAATTATGGAGAGATAAACTAGGAAGATTCCTAAAGATTGCTAAGTCCAGCTATTACCTCCAAGGAGGATTGTGCTGTGTTGTGCCTAATTATGTTTTTCCCGCCTATTTTGGACTGCTGCTCTACTCAGGAATGGCATTTTACAACCTTCTCAGGCAATTTCTTCTGCTTCTCATCCTTCATTAAGAAAACTGTATGTGTGTATATATATTACACATATATATAAGTTCTAGTTTAAATTCCTTTCTTTAAATGTTTTGTTCTATCCCTAGTGGCATGGAGAAAGCATTTACTCCATTCCTTTCATCAGTGGAAAGTACTAGTGTTCCATGTCTACCCCCTCATGTTTTTCCATCCTGTCTACAGCTACAGTCCCAGCTCTTTCATCAGTGACTGTTTGCTTAGACCACTGATCTGTCCTTGTGCTCTCCTCTTATTCATGCACAGTTCTTCATTATTGGAAAGCTACAGTTTATAACCTTATAAATGTTATTTCTTTCTAACATACCCTAAATACTGACAAGATAAATTATTTGAAATTATCTCCTCATAACTAATTTTTGTTTTTATTTTAAAATAATTTATAACCTTGTTCTGTTGCAAATGTGATGTTGCCACTGCTAGTAACAGACCACAGACTGTGCATTAAGCTCACAGCACATACTTCAGTGGTTGTTGGGCTGTAGTTGGACTTCTCTTGGCCTTTCTGGAACAGTGTTTTAGCTTGTGTAAATAAAAACAGTTATCTAATGGCCAGAGGACTGTTACTTCCTATGTTTAAGCTTTTGTAAAATTCTGTGGTGTATATATGTTATAAACACACACAAGCATACATACTTTTAAAAATATATATAGATGTATAACTAACAGGTTGTAATAATAAGTAGCTATTCTGTGTAAATGAACTATCCATGATCCAGGAATAAATGCTGCATAGAGAAGTTTGGGCATGAGTTAGTAAGAGAGGCACAGGAGGGTATGTGCTGTAAACAGCACGGTTAGGATGATTACTACTCATCAAAGAAACCTTGGAAGTCAGCTAACGTGACTTCAGGGGTAACTAAGGAAATAAAATGAACAAGTATCCAATACCATATATATCAAATTTGGATGTAAAGTGGAGTTGTAGACCATTGAAGAAAGAACATAGTATAGAGCATGTTAGTAAACACATAAAAATTACTCCAAATGGACTCTGTAATGAGGAAGAAGAAATCATCAGTGTCAGCACCATATTCCTCCCATCACAGGACGTGGGACACTTGGCAGCTTGCCCCAGCTGAAGCCATTGATTTACCGAGGAGCCAAAGGGGCAGTGGAAAGGTGAGTGTAATGGCAAAGAAAGATGGTAGACATTAGAAGGTTTGTGCATGTGTGTGATTTTAACTATATTTAACTTGGACTATGAATACCAGGAACACTGTAAGGACACTGGTAACAATTCTCTGGTTAGTCTGTTAAGCTTTAATTAGACTAACAGTATAATTCTTGGGTGTGTTTGTTTTACCCATAAGAAGATTTTGAGTCTAAGAAACTAGTAAAAATTAAAGCATCCTCTATAACTTGATGCAAAAAAAAACCCCAAAAACATATGAGGGTAGGAATTTCCAACTTGCAAACAGTCTTAAAATTTAACCAAAATGGAAAAGTAAGTATATTTCTCACCAATATTTTTATGTTAATCTTCATTAGTTAATGAAAACAAGTAACATTTACTGGCTACTTAAATCAAGCTAGTAAAAATAAGCAAAATTTTTTGGATATGAACAACTCTCAGTCAGAGGTCTGAACCATTTGTTCAGAAGCAGTAAACTGAAATTTAAAGATCAAATCATTGTAAGTATGCAAAATGTTTTGTGTTCATGTGTATAAAGTATTTTATTTCTTGGTTCATTATAAATTGAGGCTGTGCCCACACTTACTAATTGCAGTCTTCTTTTGTTGGGTCTATTTGCAAAGGATGCTAGTTACCTTAGTACATACAAGATCCAGATTAATTTATTTCTTAAAGGTAGAGCTGAGCAAAATTGCCAATTACATTTTTGCAAATATTTGGTAAATTCCACAGGTCTTTATAACTTTGAGATTGCTGTTATTTATCTTTGGGGTTTGGAAGCCTCCCTTACTGAAGTACAAAAGTGTCAGATGAGCAGTGTCACACACAATAGAATGATTATTTTTTGTGTGTTTTGTGAATGGGGGAACCATAGGACTGCTTCTTAGCTCTACTGCTATGGAGCATGGAAGAGGGAGAACATAATGCCAGACTGGGCTGCAAGTGCCTCCCACCAATGCCCATGGTAGGACAACCGTTGCACACCAGGCAGGTGTTAGCAGCAGGACAGCATTTGGTTACTTGGGTCACTTGGACTAGTGACATCTAGAATAACAAGGTTATCAAACTACTATCTGTGATTTTCAGAGATGGATTTGCCTACTGTATGAATATTGAGTAGATTGCAATGAGACACTATACTACAAGAAGATGGAGACTTCTATATTCTTGTCTAGTTGCTGAGCTTCTCATTGCATAGATTGCTCAATATGAACTCCATTCATCCATATTGCCCTGCAAATGAGACCACATGAATACTGATAATTGCTTGAACATGAAGGAACTTCTTACCTGTGGGGAAATGTAAGGGCCAAAATGCTAAAATTATATTAAAACCAGTTGAGATTTAAAAGAGTGCTCTAGCTAGTTTAAACATGTATCTACCTCATGTGTGAATGAAAAAAAAACTGACTCTGAAGAGAAAAAGAATACCTTACTGTAACAGGCACTTATATAGTGAACTTCAGAAAGGAATCATGAAGAAGGAAGAAAATGAGATTGTTTTCTTCTATTGACTGCTGGCCAACAGTATCAGCAGGATTTTGTGAAATGAGGAGTCCCAAATGACTGCAGAAGGGAAACAGTTAGAATCAACATTTATGGATTAAGAGATGGTGTAGTGAGAGGACAGCAAGAGCTATTAAACTGCTGCAGTGCGCATTTTCAAAGAAGAAAGGACGTAAGTCTCTTTTAGCTTGTTCCCAGCTTCCTTAGCAAGGATATTGCACAGCAAGAGGTGGTGCATTACAGCCAGCAGCTGAAGGAGACTGACACACAACAGCTGCTGTAGGATGTTGATGGCTGTCAGCAGGCCCATAAATCCATTTGAAAAGGATAAAATCCAGAGAATGTATGCCACCTATTTTGTGGTTTCTTTTTCTTTTAATAAGTTGATTCATTCCTGATTAGGAAAAAAATATTGTTTCCTCGTGGGACACAATTGAAAGAAGGCTCTAGAAAACTGTTCAAAATCTTTAAATTTTGAAGATTAGTCCTTATGCTAAAGAAAATCAAATGTCAAATAGTGAATTTTGACTTTACTGAAAGAAAGCAATATGGAGCTTGGAACTGTCATGCTATTAGGGGCTACCCTTATGTTATTTAACCCTCTTCTGTATGGTAAAACTTGTTTCTAGGGATTTTCTAAAGATCTTGAATGAGAGTATTTGTGGTGAAATAATTACTAGAAACTGGTACAATCTGGAAGTGTTTATTTCTACATTAGAGAAAAAAAGGAGCACAAAATAGGGATGATGCTTCTGAGAGTCACCTATGTAGGCAATTATAATGCAAAGTGCTTCTGAAGCAATTTAAATCCTTCAATTGGAGTTCTTATCTACTCTCTAGTTAGAACCACTGCAGTAACATTATACAGGTTTCTTTACCACGCTTGATATGATTTTTGCTCAAAATAAAAATTCAATTTGAGTCATAAAGTGGTGATGCCCTTTTACACAACTTGATAGATTTTTCTGCAAGATTTTTTCAATTTAATTACCCCTGTTAATATTAATAAAATACATGAATGAATAAGTGAATGAATGACTAAAATCTGCTTGTTAATAAAATAGAAGTCAGCATAATTCTTAGCTATTCATTCTACAGACTTGACACAGAAAATAAAGGTAATTTTACTGATCATCTTCCCCACCTTCATTAGATGTTTATATGTTATTATAAAGAATGTGTTCAAAGACCTATGTGCAGTACTGTCCAATTCTCTTTAAAGACAGTTTTTCTAAAAGTAGAAATATATTAAATCCTTCTGAAAATGTTTATATATGAAAATTGCCAAATTTACAAGTAAATGTATGTCCTGTGCATTTCTTACATTAAAATATAAGTGCAGCAGTGATAAATAAATACATCGAGGGTTAATGGACTTTATTAAACATCACTAAAATGGCAATGCATTGTCTCAGTTACAACTAAATCTGTGAACAGCCGTTATGTCAATAAAATCATTAGAGCTCTGTTCATTTAAATGTTACTTGAAAAGCTGTTTTACAAAGCTCTTCACATTGTGATAATGAGGCAGAGCCTGAAAATATTCATCCTCAGACCCATAGTTTATGGGCTAGGAAGGAGGTATAATGCAAGAGGCAGATATCAGAACTCTGTTTACTTGTGAAGGTCTAGATTTTGCGTAGTATTAAGTGGCCAGCAAAAACATACAGAGTGGTTTCATTGCAATGTCCAAATGAAGCATAAACACATTTACAAACTGATGATTTTTTTTTTTTTTTTAATTTTACATGGTCCAGTGTTTACTTCCCTACCAATATAACCTACTGATGGTACCTTGCATTCTGTCTCCTAATTTCTCTCAATTACTTTAAGAGTTTAATTATTATTTTACAAAAACCTTAGCAACTGTCATGCCACTACAGTGTAGTACATATAATTGTAATACTCCAATCTGCCACCCCTGTGTGCAAAAATCATGACTGCTTGTCTTTAGAGGTACACAAAAGTTGTTCACAGAAATGTGTATTTGGTTTTGACACTTCTTGCTAAGTGCGATAACTTCATTGGCAGTAAGATTGAAAAATCTCTGATTTTGTAGTCAGAGAAAAACAGAACTCCTTCCCACTAAAGTGAAGCAAAAACAGCTGAAGACTTGAGACTTTTAAAATGAAAAAGTTAATATTTTCAGTGTTTCCTTCTTCTTTAATGACCAGCTTATGGTGCATGCCTGCTCTTACTGGTTACTCTTGAGTCTTAAACAGCTTTCTCTTGCTGGTGATTCAATCTCAGACAGACGTCAGGAAAGCTGATTGTTTTGTTGAGGGCTCAGAAAAGACATGATGATATATTATGTATATGCTGTCAGTACCATGGAACTGCAAAAATGCACGACATATAGTTAATATAATAGTGATATGTACTTGTTAATATAATTATGTTGTTTTAACTTTGATATTGAGGGAAAGCTGTAAAAATCTACACAAGAAACTTGTACAGCTGTGTCTTTTTCCCACCTCCATCCCAAGGCTTTTCAAAAAAGGGAAGGCAGGAATCATGATAGTGCAAGAACATTTGTTCTCTTGAATGTCTAGAGGCACGTCCTTAAGACTTCACAGTATCAGAAATACTTTCTTAATCATTCTTAATCAGCATGGACAATCTGATCATTGTCCATTATAATGTCATTAAATCAGTTTCATATGACACCTGGTCTTGACTTCACCAAGAGAAACTGGAAGCTTAATCAACCATTAAGATTTTTGTTTGCAATCTTTTTACTAATCTTACTCATACAGAATTTAGAGACCAAACAAAAGTAAATATAGGTTTATTAGCTGAACTACAGGAATTTTAGTATCCCAGTCTCTCCCAGGTGCTCCTTCAGTTTTTCTCTGTCTCTGAAATATAGGGAAATTACTCATAGCTGCCATGTTGCTTCTTTCTGGTTTCTTCAAAGCCAGAGGGAATTGGCAGCATTGTAAAGCAGCTTGTATTGTCTTGTGTGTTATGCCCAGTTTCTCCCTTTTGTGTGCCCTTTGGTATGTTTCATAACAGTGTCTGACCACCATAGTGCATATGCTGTGGCTTATGATTTCAAGGAAATGAAATTATCATCCAACAGGGCAAACCAAGGGGGCTTCAGAATTTTTAAAGAAATTGTACAGCTGCGTCTAATAATATGCAAATATCAATATTTCTTCCTAGGTTGTCTTTTCTCACACCTTTTTTTCAGTAAGCATTCTGATGTTTTATTAAAATGAGTTGGAACTGCATTTGCTTCACAATTACGAAAAACAGGGCCCACATTTACAAGTCCAGATAAGGATTTAAGAAATCACCTCTGGCACTTAGTTTGGTTTCTTTGCTTATGGGTGGCAATGTGCAGGATGAAAGTGTAACAGAAATATAAAATGTTATGTACAGATAAGCGAGCTAAATTGTGATCATTATGAAACTCAACAACCTCAACTATGCGGCTTCTTTGATTTCTGTGGTTGTTACAGGTGAATAGCCAATAGCAAAATTTGACCTATTAGCTCACCCTTGCTGTAAAATCTGTGTCTGTATTCATAATATATGTGTGTTTATTTTTCCTAATGTCTCAGTATAGTGTTGTATTAATGTTATGTAGTCATAGGAATATAGAATAGTCTGATACTGGCATTAATGTATTGTATACAGCTAGCATAACAGTGATGAGTCAGGGCAACAGTCAATCAATACTGTAGATTATTGTTTTTAATGTCATAGCCTTACTGCTGCTTACTCTTCTGTATTTCTGTCAATGCCTATCTTATGTTTCCAAATTAATGAACTCTTCTGTATTACAAAATTCACAGAAGCCAATGAAAAGCATACAGGTATCATTCATTGGATATAAACTCAATATAGAAAGAAACAAGAAGTAATATGTTTGCCCTTTTTTTTCCTAAAGCCTTTCTGGAGTGGCACAGAAACTGCAAAAAGAGCAGAACTCCCTCAAATCCTTATGTGTATTTAAACTGTGAGACTCTCTTTTGCTCTATAGCATTGGACTGGAAAACCAAAAACCTCAGCTTCAACAGACTTTTTTTTCACCCCATTGTGTATGGTAGAGAAGAGATAAGTTCAGAGTTGATGTGGTACAAGACAACTCTGTGCAGAGACATACTGCTTATTGCTATCAGAAAGATACAACGCCTACTTCCCATTAGTGCTTATTAATGTGGTCACAGAACCATGTTGAAATGAGTATTTAATTTCCATTTCTGTTGTTAGCTAGTTCATAGTCAGGTCTAGCACCTGCAATACTTCTAATGTTGATGAATCAAAAAATATTTAACTTTTGGGGGTCTCTTACCAAAGCAATCCCACAATTTTCAAGATTAAAACCTTCCACTAGACAGGACATATCACAGCAGCATATTTTATGTTTTTGCTGGGGTGTTTAGGCATCTCAATTTAACTGAGGCATTGACCCACTTCTAAGCCATGCAGAAACGTCAGACTGAATGTTATTAAAGATGATCCTGCATTAATTACAACTGATAAATTATAGGTCATTATTACCGTTTGCGTTCAACTGTGTTCCCAATACTTGAGTGATGTTTAGATAAGTACAGCCCTTGATTATTGCAATATGAGGTCCTATCCCAAAAAACCCACCATGTTTCATGAGACTGAAACACAGAAGTAGTAGTTTGACTTCTGTTTCAGAGCATAAGCCATCAATTAGTTTTTCAGAAACTAAAATAGCACAATGAATTAACTCCTTTCCTGTTAGCAGTCATTATGATGACCTTGAGTAAATGCCTTTGTCCTTTTGTTTTAATGTCTGTTAAGTATAGCTAATGATCTCCACCACCTTCAGTGGAGTGGATTGATAAACACATGTGAGAGAGTCTACACTGTAGAGTTATATAATTTTATTATTTCAGAGAAGTTATATATCCAAGAAACAACGATGACATCCCCTTCAGTGTCTTTTAGGAAAGAGTTAAATGGGAAGCAAAAGAAAGCCCTCCTTTCCTGCACCTTTGCGCAAAGCATCTCTGTATGATCCTATCCTGTTGATCTCATGGACCACAAGGGAACTAGGATTTGTCTCAGGAATTTTAACATAACCAGAGAGTTCACAGACCTGACCTAATAGTGAAGTCTAAAGTCCTAGTGAAACGGAAGTAGCCTGTAGCTATCTTTGTTTAAAAAAAAAAGAAAAAAAAAAAAAGGAGAGTGATGAAGAGGGAGATGTACTCGAAATGGACAAAAGGAGAGTGCCCCTAAGATCCTACTCAAAAGGTTCAGGCTGTGCACAATATAGCCATAAATTGCTAAAAGATAGGCTTTCTTGTGAGATGTCTTGTACTTCCCAGTTCTTACCGAGCTGGAAATACCCTAAGGACAGTCTTTCATCAGTTGAACTATTTTGTCATTTATGTCCCTGGGAGTCAGAGCAGGAAATATACAGCAGCAAAACAATCATTACATTACAGTAAAAACAATAACAATAATAATAGTAATAATAAGGAATTCCTGTAGCAAAGCTTTCTTTGGATGACCTGTTCACATTATGCACCGCAACCTCCTAAAGAAACTTCAAACATTGTTGTGTTGTATTCTGTAGTCACTGAACTTCGTGTCTCAAAATGTCCCATGCCACAAGAGAAGGCTGTTAGCTGCAGGCTTGCTTTTTAATATGACATCTTTTTTCCTTTAATCTAAATTTCCAAATTCTGCTTAAAGAATGCTTCCAGGGGTGCAGGCAATATAGATGTATTGTTTCTATTTATACTGAGAAAAGATTAACACTTGGATTGACACAAATAATGCAGCCCTTCCAGTAAAGCAGGGTTAGTAATGTGCCTTTCCAAGAGTCAACAGAAATAAAAGACACAAAGACCAGTCATCAACCAGAGATGTGACAGGGATCATGCTGGTATTCTCTTTGGGGCTGTTGAACAGGCCTTCATGCAGCTCTTGTGTATGTGGAAGAGCAGATGACACCACAACCCAAGTTTTGGTGAGAGCTGGAAACCCAGCGATATGAAGTCTCAACCACCGGGCCAGCTACCTCACCAGCCTGCATCTAGTTTAGTGTGATGTCTCATGAACTCTGTTAGTTCTATGGTTGAGAGAGGAGTCAACAGACTATTTGTAAGGGATCCATGAAAGACATCTAAGTGGCAGTATGGCTTAAATAAACTATTTCCAAGAGAATGATCTTTGTGTAGCTGGAACAGCTGCATTACTTGAAAGCTGAATTAAAATTATGTAGCACATTTTAAAAAATTCAGGCCAAATAGGCTTTGCACCACACACTCATGAAGGTGTGTTTCTTATTGTAAATCCAAGAATTATAATAAGAATTTCCAACTCATTTGGCACGGCAGTGCACTGAAACTTTGCATAGCATATAAAGCAGGAATACTGAAATAAT
The DNA here is from genome assembly GCA_907165065.1 of Caprimulgus europaeus. The sequence continues at coordinate 71,791,059 of OU015525.1, forward strand.
ATTCTGCTCCCACTGTGTGTTTCTGCCTATTAAGAGGTAGTTTTATAGAGAACAAGTATATAATTCTAGATAATTTTTGACTCCTGAGAACATTACAGACCTCTTGACTAATGCAAGTGACCTTTTTTATTTGATCCACAAGCAGGCTGATAATATACAATGTGATGCTACAAGTCATAGAGAATAGAAATAAGATACTTAGTCAAGGTGTAGAATCTAAACTGAGCCAAGAGATTATTTATATGATCAGACTTTGTCTTCAGATCAACCCATTCACTTCTGGACAGGAGAATCTGACCCTGAAGATGAAAATAAAATTACCCACACTTTTTTTTTTTTTTTTTCATTTAATATACTTTCACCTTTCTTTTCAACCCACCCTTCTTTCACAGACCATATTTTTTTGCTGACCAAAGAAAGTCCTTCAATAGTCATGCACAATTTTCCTTGATTTTATACTGAGAAGGTAAAAAAGGAGATTGAGAAATATCACTGTTTTACCAACACCATTGTATTGACCTCTTTCACAGTAAGAGTTAGTAGCCTGAGAGAAAGCTAATGTTGTTTTTAGCCAAGTGTTTAAGGATCCTCATTTAATCTGTTTTATTTTTAGTTCTGCTTAGTCAATTTAATGGTGACATGGCATAAAGTTCACTTTCAGTGAAATATATACAACAGTTTGCACAATCATGGAATCATAGAATAGTTTAGGTTGGAAGGGACCTTTAAAGCTCATCTAGTCCAACCTCCCTGCAGGGAACAGGGACATCTTCAACTGAATCAGGTTACTCAGAACCCTGTTCTACCTGACCTCGAGTGTTTCCAGGGATGGGACATCTAACACATTTCTGGGCGGTGTTTCAGCACCTTCATTGTAAAAAAAAAATTCTTCCTTATACCTAGTCTAAATCTGTGCTCCTTTAGTTTAAAACTGTTACCCCTGGTCCTGTCGCTACAGGCCCTGCTAAAATGTTTGTCCCCATCTTTCTTATAGCCTCACTTTAAGTGTTGAAAGGCCTTCATAAGGTCAGAACAGAAGATCACAGTTTTGAGACTGGAGAGTAATTTTCCATTCTCCTTTGTAAGAATAGTTTTCCAATCATCTCTTATAATCAGCAATCAGAGGAATGATCAGAAGTGGGGGAGTAGGATAGTCATAGTTTGCTTTTTTATTCCAACCCCTCCACCCTAAGTGAACATTAGGTGCATTTAAGTCTTAATTTTTCACAGAAGAGAGAATATAGTTCATTTCTCAAGAAGGTCAGTTTCCTGACATAGTTATTGTTTTTATAACAATATCAGCTTTTGTGTCTGTGTACCATCCATAGATAATGGATGAGGAAAGTTCCAAGAATCCCTATTTCATTATACAGTGGTATATGTTTATCCCAGTCAAAAATAGAATTTCAGCATATTCTTTTCAAATGTCTGAAATGAAGAGCAATTGATTAATATTAATTTGCTTAAAATATTTGTTCAGAGGAGGCAAGTGGAGTAACTTATTCATATGGCATATTTATGGATTTCAGTTTTGTTTATCACCTCTGCTAAAGGTTTGTCTTAAGTCTTGGACTTTTTGGGGTTTTTTAAGTATTAATCATGGATTTGTAAATGTACTTAAAAATGCTTCTACAGTAGCCAGATAAGCATGAATCACCTAGATCATTTGTGATTCAGGAAGGAGGCTCTAAAGCTTTTGCAATCACTCAAAAGCAATACAGTGCTCCTACCACTGTCAATATTTCACGCAGTTGGGTCAGGAACTATGGTTGCAAAGAGCATTGAATTATGGATCTGTACTTTTGAAACAACAAGGTCATTTTTTGGAGCTGTTGGCCACATGAGTCTGGAGAAGGATGTTTAATCAATTTTGCACAAGTGAGTTAATGGGTGAAGGTCACAACTCTAATGCTAAACTTTCAGAGGCTAAGTAACCCTTTAATAACTCCCATTGTCCGTGCAAATTTTGACACCTTGGATTCTCAAGAATACAGTTATTCGGAAGGAAACAGAAAATGAGATGCCTCTTGGAGCAAACACAGAGTATGGTACTATAAAGATAGAAGATGAAATAGGGAGGGCTAGTATTTGTGAACTGTGATTATTGATGTGGAAATTAGACAATTAAATGAGTAATTGTCTCCTCCCACCCATCAAGGCCTTGACTGTCCAGATGAGCATATCTGGATAACAGTAACTTTTGGCAGGTACCTCCTCATATTAACTGGTGTGGAAAATTTTGGGTTCCACAGATGAGTTCTCAGATGCTCTACATGATGAAAAACAGAATAAAAGTAATTCAAAATTATGATTCATTTTAAAATATATATTGGAAAGAGAATATTTGGAGAGAAGTTGCAAAATCACATGAGCCCATGACAGAGGTTGCTATGAAATCTGCAGATTAATCCTGAGGAAAAAGAAAGGAAAAAGGAAATGAAATTACGTATTTGGGAATGTATCCTACAGACATTTAGCAAAAACTGTGAAGGGACATAGCCTTTGTGGGATAAGAAATTAGCAGATAGCTAAATAGGAGATATCTTTGTGCTAGTGACTCTTTTGTATGGGCATGGAAATGTGCTACTTTTTGGCAAATTCTTAGGAAGTTTATGGACACTAAAGTATCTATGGTGTTCGTCTTAGGTGTTGGTATATTTGTTGATTCTGCTGGTTTGATTATGACATTGATCTGCTCTAAGTTTTCTGTCCCTGTAGGCTTCACAGGGACACTGGATAGAATTTGGCTTAATTGAAGCAGTTTTCCTTTCAGAGTTGCTTTTTGTGAAGGGAAATTTGCAGTATACCAGGTCCATTTTGGATCTGCAGTACAATTCTTTCTTTCTAGGCAACACTTACTTAAATGTCAAAGTTATTTTTTTTCATAGATACTGACATGAAACTAGCTGGCATACCTTAAAACGTTTTGCTAAAGAAATTGCCACAAAATTTCAATAGAATTAAAAAAAAAAAAAAAAAGAAAAGCAGATTACTTGTAGAAGTTAACAATAGTTTTGCGGCAAATGTCAAACTGAAAATGTCCATTTTCATGACCACTTTCAGAGAAAAAAATGCATCTATCTAATCTATCCATCCATCTATCCCTATGGAGAGAGATAGAGAGAAGTACTGGGGAATATACATAAGATATCTTCCAGAATTCCCAGAATGTGTTTTTCTACGCATACATAGGAATATTTGTAATTACACACCAACAACACCAAGAAAATACGTTTACATTGATAGCAGAAGTAATTTCACACATTGGTAAAGCCATATTGGGAGAAAGAAGTGAGATTAGCCCTCTTCTACTTTCCCAGTTGTAGAGTGTTTCAAGAGCCAGAACTGCTGCCAGAGTAATTTAGACAGACCAGGTTGCTGTTCTATGTAACAGATGCTTTTCCTGGGTTACCTGTAGGTAGTTCTGCAACCTGCCTTTTTCAAGGGTATTTGGAGAAACAATAGCATTGAGTGCTATCATTTCCCACTGTGCAAAGTCAGTTGGCGTTTACAGGGAAAGACCTTCAGGTTTACTGTCTCTTGTTGTCGTGTGAGTTTTCATAGCCCTGGAAAAATATATGCAAATGTGCAAGTGTGTGCGTATGCAGATGAGTGGGTTGGGAATTTCTTCCCCTACAGAAGTCCTTCTCTCTCTAGTTCACTAATACCCTCCACACTTCATGACAAGCCTTTCTCATGGCATCAGGGATTTACTAGATCCCAGCGGAACACTGTGGTTTCATTCCCAATGTGGCAATGCAAAATGCCTGATAAGAGTAACCTCACTAGCTAAATAACTGCACTTGCCATGTGGATCCTGGGGTGGGAGTTGTGAGCAAAGTCTCACTGCTTATCTGCAGCCCAGGGTCACCTGCCAGGATGCACCCCTACACAAAGCCATGGGCAGGGGTCACTCTTCCTAACAGGATAAATGCATCCCAGCAGTGCCATGAAGTAGGAAACAAGTCATTCCAGTAACATAATTGAACACTATATGACATTTTTTTCCTCCTCAGATTTCATTACCAAACCATTCTGCCATGCAATTTTCAGAATCAAAAATAAATGTACATATTGTTTTCTTGGTTGCTGTGTTCAGATATTGGGAACCAAAATTAAAATTAACTTACAGACTTATATAAAAATATTTTATTTTATACTTTTTCATAGAAAACAAAATATTTATTTAGTTGCAGTAATTGGTTTGGTTTTTCCTTTTCCTGCTCTCACAATCTAAATGAAAAAGTCTGCATAAACTTCAAAGACAAGGAGCATGTAAAATTCACTGTGATAAATTATGTGTGCCCAGCAGAACTGAATGTGGAGAATAGAAATCTGTACATCCTTTTATGTTAAAAATTTGTGGGTGTAAGTGTAGGTGTGTAAGCATTTTTCCTGGTATTTATCCCATTGATAATCTGCGCTCATTAACCTATGTGTACACATTTTTTATTTGGATAACTGTCATTGGGCTATTAATTTCATGTCACTTGACTCTAGCTAGACTTTCCGAAAGACTCAATCTGCAAATTACACTGAAATTCAATGGGATGTGGACTATACGTGGCTTAGGCAGCACTGAAAACACAGCTGACACAGATGTGTATTCACATTAACATATAGTATAGATACAGCAGAAATTCCAGTGTCAATGAATGGAAAAGATTATGTCACTTTAGGATGATTTTACAGTGCAGAAGACTTTTGCAAGGAAATTGTGTGTAATGTAACCACATTCCCTGTACTATTTTATTAGGGAGGAAAAGTTCACTGCTATGACATCTGAAGACCACAAAGACCCATCCCTGAAGACTGTAATGAGAAGAGGTTACATTTCTACCAAGTTCCACATTCTCATTACAAGCTTTTTAATGAGAAGGGATTAATTTTCTTCCATTTTCCATTCTCATTACTACTCAGTCAAGGGAATGAGGTATCAGGAGTTTAATGCCTAATTTATATTCAATGAATCTTAGTAGTGAGGTGCAGTCCTTTGACCTTTTCAGTATTTTATATTTTGATTGGGTGGTCACTTGATTCTTGCGTTGTTTATAGCCTTATTATAGTAGCATATAGAAGAAAAGTGAACTGGCTCTCCAATAAAAACTGCAAAATAACAGAAAGATCAATTTAACACCATATACATGTATTAGTTCAAGAATATACACAGCATTAAACTTGGGAAATCTTCTTGTCAGAACTACAGGATTGCAAAAGACACTCCAGTCCATGTGATCAACCTTGCAACAAGAACGGGGGACTAGAAGAAACCAGATATGTTCTGTAGCTACTGGGGTTGCTTTTATTTCCTCCTTAAATACTCATTTAAACCTATGAGTAAAATAATAAAGATTTACAAGAGTACATTGTCATGTTTTACAGTTCACTTACCAGTATTTTGCACAAAGGCCAATGACTGCAGAACGAGAAAGATGATAAAGAATCTGGTCCATTTTACTGGCAGAAGTTAATGCTTCCTAAAATGTCCATTGAATATCTATATGAAATATTTTAGTAGATATTTATAAGATTTGTATAGTACAAGTAGGATGATATAAAAAGTTGGGAAATTTAAAATCTATTAATAATTGCATCGTAATGCAAGACTATTAAAAAAACCAAAACAAAACACAAACAAAATTACCAAAACTATATGATGTATTTCTGGTACATGATTTGAATTGATCCGGCTAAGCATCCAAAATTTGGAATCAAATTTTCTCTGAAGTACATACCTTAAAAAATTCATACAAGAATTAAACAACTACTTCTCCTTTAGCTTCTTTCAGATTTATTGTAGCCCAAATACATAAAAAAATCCTTTTGCATTCTGAAAAGAACTGTACCTTGAAATTATGAAACCTAATTTATCCCTTGTTTAAAGTGGATTGAGAACAAATTCCTGTCTGCAAAGATGTTTTGACATTATTTAATTTGAAGTCACTTCCATAAGTGATGCAATTCAAAATTACCAGTAGAAAAACATTCAGAAAATAGTTTTAAAAAAAAAATAATCCATTTGATTTTTTTGTGAAGCCCTCTATTTTTTTTTTTTTTTTAATTAACACAGCCTGTTTACAGAGCTCAGATAATTATTCTTTTAAACCTGACTAAATAATTAACTTTTGTCAAACAAATACCACTTCATTACTGGAAAGAAATATAACTGATGTTCTGCAACCCTCTATATAATAAACACACTATTAATTCCTTAACTATTAATTCTCAAAACCCACATTCAATAGTCAGTTACAATTAATTTTCCATACAATACATGTCTTATTAAATGTAAATTAAATCCAATTTGAGACCCATCATTTAAAGCATTACTCAGAATGTCATTGCTGGACTCCCCCAAAGAAACATCATTTAATACAGTTTGTGAGGCCAGAGGGAGAAATAACAGTTTGGGTAATGAGGACACTATCAGACCTGTGCCATTTTAACTGAAAGAAAAATTAATATATGAGATCCTTGCAAGACATATTAGAAAGTGACAAAAGTAGTGATGTGAATAATAAAGGAACTTCTTACTTTAAATGAGCCCAGTCAAATACATTTTTAGCCTCAATGATATCAAACGGAAATACGATAAAAGAAAAAGATACGTGCCTAATTCAGTATAAGCAAAACAGAAGTCATCACTGCAGAATATACTGGAGTAAGTCACCATTCCAATTAATATATGTTTATTTCCCTCATCCATAAAGCCAAAGCAGCTTTAGGTATCAGGAAGTTATTTCAATTTTCAAAAAAGAATTGCTCTGCAAGTACCCAAGTAGTAAAGCAAAAATGTTTAGCATTTATTGTTTTGAAAGAACTTTAGATGGAGAGTATGTATGATGGAGCAGCTGAGAAAAAAAATTTGTTGGGCAGGTGGTAAAAAAAAAATGATTAGAAAAATATGTTCTAATATGACTCAGAACTTCTCTTGTGTTCTGCTGAAACTTCATAATAAGTTTCAAGAAAACACAGCTGACTTTCTTGAAAGGTTCTTTGCAAGACGTAAAAATCTTATCATTAGGCTGAAGTGATGCTTTCAATAGATTAGATGTGGCTAATTCAGTATTAATACAGAATGCAACATAAATTGAAAGGAAATATTCTAAACATGACCCTTACATATGGTTACCACAGGTTAACAATGGAACAAGTTATAGGTATTCTTGCTATGAAAAATCCAACAAATTCAGAACATGACAACCAAAACACACTCTCTGTTTTTTCTTTTTTCTCATAAGCTTGTTGCTGTGTCAGCCACTGCATTCCTCTGATCTGACCTCTTTGGTGATTCTACAAGACAAGGATGAGAAATACATGGTTACTGTGTAAGAACAGACACCTGTTGAGTGTATAGTCATATTTTGAGACTATTTTATATAGACAAAATATGCAGCAAAAGGTGATGAAGCAACAATTAATTATCTAAAGTAACTGTTAGTATTCTAAAGGGATATTATTGTATATATGGTATTTATTCAGTCCATTAATCACTATATGCATAGGTTCCTGGCACAGGTGCATTGTATATATGCCTGGTATGCCACTTGGTTTGATATGTCATGCTATGCTTAGCAGTATCAATGATGTATGTAGATGCAGACATACATAAACGTCATGTATAATCACTATACTTACAGGTAGGTGTCTTGGGTTTGCTAGGATAGCGTTAATTTTCTTTTTAGAATAATAGAATTCTAAAGAGAATAATTTATCTTTAGAATAATAGAATCATAAAAACATTTCATTTGGAAAAATCCTTTAAGATTATTGAGTTCAACCATAGGTAAATATATGATGATTTTTTTTTTTTTTTAACTAAAAATTAAATAATGTGCAATAGTTGCTACATAGAAAAGCAAAGCTTTCTCTTCTCTTTAGGTCTTACAAGGCTGAGTTATCTTACACATTTCCAAAAAAGTTTAAGTCAGCTAAAAGTCCCAAGTCCCATTTTCAGAAATGAATTAGGCATTTGAGTCAATAATGCTCAGGGTAGTCTTGCAACCACAGATATGTGAGCCAACTTTAAATTGACTAGTTCGGGTACTAGGAGCAGTCTAGTTGCAGCACCACCAAGTTTACTGCAGCCTTTATTAAGTCCTATGTCCCTCTGAGGACTTGGGCTTACAAACATACTTCTGGAAATGGAACTTGGGCTTCTAAATCACTTATATGTCTTCATGAGTTTTATTCTTTATCCCTCGGCACACGATTTTTTCTTCTGTGTTGTTGTGGGGCATCAACAATAAATTTTCTACGGAGACTTTCTGTTCATAGTATGTTTCAGAGCAATTATATATTATCATGGGGTGAACACATCTGCTTCTATTTTCTGGAGGAGAAGAATGTAAAAGAATTCACTGAAGACTTGCCAAGGACTCTAGTGAGCTCTCCATGAAGACTTTTGTAGTTTTGTGCTTTTGTGCCATATTATGAAAGTTAGGAAAACAAAATAAACTTATTCTTTAACTCTCAGCTAGATCCTTATCCTCTGGTGCCAGTCTGCTTTGTACAGTATTTTTTTCTTTCCTTGTGTGGAGGTCAAAGATGAAATGTTAAATTTGATCAATACTAATTTGGTATTCAATTAGTTGCTTGTGATCAGAAAGTAGCATACGAAGTAGAAAGTAAATATACACCTGTCATTGAACGAGCTGATTTGCAGATTTCATTTCTGTTGCACATAAAATCACAATTTGGTGATTTTATTTTATTTTATTTTTAGGCAGTAAATAACTTGTATTACAAAAGAAGCTGCAATGGCAGAAGGAATGACAGAACAACAAATTAAAGATAAACAGCTCTTGAAAGTCTGAAAAACAGAGTTCTGATGAATGCTTAAAGGATGGGCTCTTTCTGCTAATATCAGTTGGCCTAGCACAGCACTCATTCTTGCTCTCTAGCCATGGCTAAATTTCCACACCCTTTCAGCAGCATGCTGTCCCACATAGTTCTTAGCTCTGTAAGCCCTATATAAAACTCTTGGCTGCTTTCAGTTACTGACAGAATTTTGCAATGTCTTTTGTATCTTTTACCTCTTTCATTCAAAACCCTTCTCAATACAAATAAAAAAAAAACCAAACAATTTTCTTATACCTATGACCCCTAGGTTTACCTTTACCTCTCAAAAACAAACAAGCAAACAAAAAAACCCAAAACAATAAACAACCCAGGTCTAGAATAGCAAAGATGGGAACCATTAGAATTAATTATATAAAACATTTCTTGCATCTCCATCTTTTTACTGGGCTTTTACCCATTCCATCTACCAACAATTTTTATCATGCATTTTTCAGTGCTTGATGCTTTTTCATAAACTCCTATCTTCTGAAATAAACAGATTATCTGAATCTCAGCTTTAAATTTTTAGAAGTTAATTTCTTCCTTTCATATTATTTTGGAGAGCAGCTCACAGAATATGAGCTAGTGATTTGAAAAAGCAAATAACAGATATTTGATAATAATTCCTGCTTTAAAAAAACTAATTCTTCTTTGTCATCAAATTAATAATTTTTGATTATGTTATTAGTTGAACAATGAAATTTATTATTTTTTAACTCTTTTTGTATTGAGTTTACCCTTCTCCACTTGTCCATGTTGCCCATTATGGATTTTAAAATGACTTGCTGACTTGTCAATCCATGTGTCATTTGTCTCTCTCCCTTGTCATTTTCATCAACCTTTCAGACTGGTTAACATCTAAATCAGCAAGAGGTATATCAAAAAGTAGGGCTATCAAGTAGAGCAGCTGTTGTTACAGAAACTGTATTTTCTCCATCTCAATTCTGCTGAATTACATTCTGTTAATATATTAATTTTAATTAAGGTTTCATCTTTCTATCCCAATAGTTCTTTCTTCTTTTGCATTTATCCTAAGTATTATTGTATATACTCTTTCTCACCCTCCCCTCATCCTGAGAAATTAACATAGGTCCATACATCATGGCTATGGTACTATCTGCAATGTCTCACGGAAATTTTATTTCCAGGATTCCTCTGTTCCAGTATTGTCTCTGGAGCACTGCTTTCTAGGTACACTACACTTCTTAAGGAGCTCTGAATTTTCCTCTTTGCTTTTGACTTCCACGATGCATCCTTTGTTCACTCAGGTGGAAAAAAAAAATAATGTCAAACTTACATAAACTGAAAAAGTTCTGGGTTCTTTCAATGTTGTCTTTGAAAATAAACAGATATAGAAGTGTCACTAATGTCACTGGGTTCAGAAGATTGGGTAAAGGAGTAGAGAGGATTAATGTGGAAATGTGAAGAAAATGAAGAATTTGGAATACATGGCAAGAAAAAGGCAGACAGTACAGATGGGAAAAAAAGGAGATTAAGAGTTTAAGATGTAAGGAGGTGAGGGAGACATCCAGCAGAAAGTGTCTGACTGATTCCATTTAATTGCACTTGGAAGTTACTTGGCTCTTCATGGAGCAGTAAGAATCATTCACTATGAATTACATAAGAAGCTCCAGAGCTTATCTGGAGCTGAAGCTGAATATTCACTTGTTCATTTCCGTTTGAAAATGTGACGACAAAAGTTCATAGAAAATGAATACGAATATAGTTATGCTTGAGTCTGTTTGAAGAATTAAAGTGCTTTCTTACTCCTAAATTTACTTAAGCTCTGCATAAAGCAAGACCATCAGAACAGAGTAATAGCTGAGGGTAGAAAAAGGCACTGTCTTGGTTTTGCTAAGATAGAGTTAATTTTCTTCTTAGTAGTTAGAATAGATGTTTTTGGTTTCATTATGTGACTTATTATGAGAAGAATGTTGATAAAGTATTAATATTAGTTACTGCTGGAGTTCAAGGCCACCATGTTTGGCTGGTTCACAGCTGCATTAGGACTGGGAGGGAGAAGCCTAAGGAATAGCAAACCAGAAAACTGGCATTTGGATGTGCCAATGAAATATTCCCTCTCATATCACGTCATGTTCAGTATATTAACCAGGGTTGACTGGAAGACAGGGGTATTCTCCCACGGATCGCTTGGGCTCATTTTTCTGAGGTTTCGGTTTCAGGACTGTCTTGGCTCCAGGATTGCTGGCTGGCACAGGCTGGGCATCAGCTGGCAGGTGGTGAGCAATTGCACTGTGTATCACTTATTTGTTTATTCTGTTATTACTGGTGTTATCATTATAATTTTATTTTAATTAGTAAACAGTTTTTATCTCAACCCGTGAGTCTCCTTGCCCTTTTCTTTACAATTCTCTCTCCGACTCCCTGGAGAGTGAGGGGAAGAGTAAGAGAACAGGCTGTGTTTAACTGCAAGCCAAACCACCACAGAAACCCATGGACTCCAGTGCAAATAATTTATTTATTTTAAATGACAGTTGATGTGTACACATACACATCTTTTTTACTCAAAAACCATGACTGATATTTTACTAGGAAGAACAAAAGGAGGGTCAGTACACTGCTCAATAGCTCCCATTCCACTTGTAATCCTACAGATTTTATACTGGAAAAAAAATCTGGACAGTATTGACAGAATTCAAACCAAATAGAAAAGTCACTAGGATATATTAAAAGCAAAACACTGAGTAATGTATTCATATTCAAACAAAGGTCATTTTCCAGTGTAAGTCCTAGGAAAGGAGGTCTTAATTTCAGACGTAAAATATGTAATAGGACTCTATGATGACATACAGCTTTTGTCATTGTATGAGCAAAGCTTGATTGGATAGAAACATTGGGAAAATAACACTTCGATCCAAACATCTTTGAACATTGAGAAAGCTTTTCCTTCATCTGATTATAGTTGTGGATCTGTAAATCACATCAGAGACATTGTAGAAGCATCTTTCTTCTTTTTAGGTGAGGCATCAGACCTCCTTATAGGTATCTGGGCTGTAACTAATCAGCTGATGCAGCTGAGTGAAGGAGGCATTGAAGTGCTCTTTTTGACCCATGACTCTAAAGTAATTTAAATCAAATATATCTTCAAGTACACATTAGAGCAGCATAAAGACACCTTATGCTGAAGAAGCTGTCAGATCTCAAGGACAAAGAGCATCATCTGTATTGGATTCCTACAGCATCATTTAACTATCATGAAAGAGTGACATAGCAATTGATTCTGCATTTGGAGACACCTTTTCTAAAATAACATTTAGGAACATAGATTTCATGTCACTTTACCCTAGCACAGAGCAAGGTAAGGTTAGGAGCATTAGAAACAATTTCCCATTGTTTCATTGCAAAAAATATCAGAAACATAAAGCAAGATCTGAATTCCATAAAATGTATGTAATGAATTATTTTCTCCATTGTAAGCTTTGATAACTCAAGGGGAATGTGATATATTAACTGCAAAAATCATCACTCCAACTGCATGCTAATGAATTTTAAGACTATTCCATTCTGGATCTGGATCTGGATCTGGGCCTGAGGATGTCTTAATCCTCTCATCACTCCACTGTGTATGGTGTTAACTGCTTCTAGTCTTAGTCCAGCAGGCTGATATTACCTACTGCAAAATGACATCCAGTAATGAGAAAACTTTAGCTGGTCTGCTTCTGAAGTTTAGCGTGATGACAAATAAGCTTCCCAAAACTATTGACAGCGGTATAGATTCTCCATTTACATTACCTGTATTTTAAAAGCTGTGTCACCAAGAATCAGCTCATCAAATTAATTCCCAGCTGCAAGGTGATGGTGCATTGACAATACCTGGTTAGCTTCCCAGTCTGCTTTTCTGAAAGTCTTCTCAAGGGAATAAAATGCAGGTGCTCTTGAAGAAAGAAGCAGAATAAATCAGTCAAATGATACTATGCTTCTCTTCTTTTGTATTTCAGGGAATACTGAATTAAGCTTCTATGCTCTTTAAATTGCAGTTTTCACAAAGACAGTTTAGAATCAGTAAATATCTAAATGCCAGAACCAGCTTATTCAAGTTTCCTTGTGGGTATTCACCTCAATATCATCCACATTATGTATTTAGAAGTGAGCCTGATTGCTGCATTCTGAGCTTTTTCTCTTTTTTTGAGCCTTCACAGATTTTGTTCTCTGCAATACTTGGATACAGAGGAAAATGTGAAGCATATAGATTTGTTCAATCAGAACTCAGGTATCATCTGATTTTGACCTGAATGCTTCATATCTGCTGGTGACATTTAGTAGAGATGGAAACTTGACTAAGAAACAATGGCTAATCACAATGAGAGTAATAGTCCTCAAATCTTATATAGATTGCTACCTTACTTTTTCATTAACTACTATTCATAGGAGCAAAGATGGATCATCTCAGTCACAGAAAGACTTTAATTGACCCCACAGATTCAAGAGACCAAGGCAAGAAAAAAATGTCTGTAGCAATAGGGATGAGGTTCCAATAGCAATGAATGTACTGCTTTGCCTGGCTAGTAGATTTCCTCACTCCAATCCCATCCTCTGCCATACATACACTTTCTTCAAGCAAAAGAGACATGAGTAAGTGTGATTACATGCCCTTTTCACATCATAAATCTTAGGACTACTGATAAAGGTATCTTCTTCTGACTTGAGGAACAGTCCACAGAGGGCACAGAACAAAGCAGGATGGTGGTTGAAAACAGATTTCCAATGGGGCAGTTTTGTCTCTCTGAGCAGTCAGGGTACTGATCTGAGCCGATTTGCAGCAAGTAACTGATCAAAACTAACCTGTCTTACATGGAGACACTGCATGACAGTGAGGTGAGACATTTGCCAGTGGCTTAGAAAGTATCTGATTGATTCCTGACTAGTGGAATAATTTGAAAAACTGCCTTTGATGGGAATGCATTTTTTAAAGGGCTCAGCAACATATTTTGCATGCAGCCTGGGGATGTTGCTGGGCCCTGGAAATCATGATCTGTCCTGTAGAAATGTAACCTGGTGTACCAGGGGCTGGTGTTAACTTGGATGTTCACAGACAATTCCTGCATACATTTCTCAAGTACCAGCAAGCAGTGTGTGTGCTGCTGTTCTATTCTGCATAGCCCTGTTTTACTAGTGTAGAGGCAGGCTATCCAGCTATCTTGCTAATGACAGACTAGGTTTTTGAAGTGCCCTATGAGAGGTTGAAGCAAGGATTCTAAGGAATGTCAAAGCACCTTTACAAAACATTGATCGAAGTGAGTTCTCAGCCCATGTAGTTCAGCTGAACAAAATTTGTGTTTTAGCTGAAATGAAGTTTTGCGGGGGAACTTTCTCTCTCAGCTGGAAGTGCAAATGAGTATTGGCCATGGGTTGGTCCTGCTGTCAATGATAATGGGAAAATTGATGGTAGATGACAGGAACAATTCGTTAAGAGCTCCCTCTAACTCCTCTCACAGTTTAAAAATGTCTGATGTGATTGGTTGCAAGATGAACTGACAGTCCTGCAGAACAGATGGGACTGCAAAATCATAGCTCAATAAAGCATGCCAGAGGTGGGGCTAGATCTCATTTTGATCCTCTGTTAATGAGTGTGGGTGGGGATTGTTTCCCCAGTCTGGAATGGTTTTTGGCAGTGTGAAATTTCTGTGCATACACAGCAAACTCTTATCCCCCCACCTGCAGTATGCCCATGATTTCTCCAGGAACATGTGTCAATGCATACAATATGATCACTAATACAGTGGGAGGTGGTATTAGATAACAGTTTGTTAGCACATTCTTGTGTATTAGTAAAATACCTAGAAGATGCATGAGAATTTTTACTTAGTTTTGAAGTGCTTTAAGATATTACTTGCTAATAATTAGTATAGCAGAGAAAGGCTGACTTAATCTTTCACAAGGGCTAAATTAAGGTTTTAAGTCTGTTCTTTTCAATAGGAGCTGAGGAGTAGATACTGGAATATATTGCAACCCAATTAAGAGACCCAGTACCTGCCCCAGCAGAATCAACAAATATTTGGGTAGTACTTTGAATTTCACCCATCTCATAAACCATAGTAAATGGTAATTAACTTCATTGTTTTTAACAAGCTCTCTGACTTTGTACTGAAGTGGACCAAGAACTGACACGTGATTACTGTATCTCAGCTGTTGAGGTGGTAACCTTCAGAGAAAGGCGGGTAATGAACAGCTGATAGGCAGCAAACAAGGTCTGTAGTTTCATAGAATCATAGAATGATTTGGATTGGAAGGGATCTTAAAGATCACCTAGTTCCAACCCCCCCTGCCAAGCAGGAACACCTTCCACTAGACCTTGGTCTAGTTTTAGAAGTGTAAAGATCATTGCTATCAGGAATTCAAGAGTATGAATTGTAAACCATCTTTGTCATTGTAAGAGTTTTTATTTTTATGTAGACACTTTGGAAGGTTTCCACTTGCAGTGACTCCAAGCTATAAGTAAGCATGCCTGCACCTATATTCTGATGAGTTTCAAAAGCAGCTCTGGCCTCTGCATAATTGTTTATATTTATTTAGACATTTTAGGATCAAACAGACTTGTGGATCCACAGCAGAAAATTGACTGGCTTGCTGAAACCCAAAGTTTCAGTGGGAATCTAAACTCTAATGTTTTAAATAGTATCAGGATTTTATCCACTCTCATAATGTACATATATATTTGTTAAAGTAGGGACGGAGTTGAAAATGTCTAGTTTTCCAGGTAAGCTCCCTACCTACCAAATTATCAAGTTATTCTTGTTCTTCCTCTTTAGATAAATAACTATTTAAATATTTCAACAAGAAAGAACAACATCAGTAGGAGAGCAGAAAAGCAACCCACTTCTAAAAAATCATAGAATCATAGAATGGTTTGGGTTGGAAGGGACTGTAAAGATCACCTACTTCCAACCTCTCCCTGCCATGAGCAGAGACACTTTCTCAAAGCCTTATCCAACCTGACTTTGAACACTTCACAGAATCACAGAATCACAGAATGTTAGGGATTGGAAGGGACCTCAAAAGATCACCTAGTCCAATCCTCCTGCCGGAGCAGGAACACCTACATGAGATCACACAGGAAGGCATCAAGGCGGGTCTTGAATGTCTCCAGAGAAGGAGACTCCACGACCTCCCTGGTCAGCCTGTTCCAGTGCTCTGTTACCCTCACAGTAAAGAAGTTCCTCCTCAAATCCAAGCAGAACCTCCTGGGAAGGGGCAACCACAACTTCCTTGGTCAACCTGTTCCAGTGTCTCACCATCCTCACAGTGAAGAATTTCTTCCTAATATCTAATCTAAACCTACCCTTTTCCAGTTTAAAGACATTACCCCTTTTTCTATCACTACCTGCCCTTGTAAAAAGTCCCTTCCCAGCTTTCTTTAGGACCCTTTTGGGTACTGGAAGGCAGCTATAAGGTCTCCATGGAGCCTTCTTTTCTCAAGACTGAACAGTCCCAACTCTCTCAGCATGTCCTCGTGGGAGAGGTGCTCCAGCCCTCTGATCATCCTGGTGGTCCTCCTCTGGACTAGTTCTAGAAGGTTCATGTCTTTCTTATGTTGGCGGTTCCAGAACTGGACACAGTAGGAGAGCGGAATAGAGGGGTATTTTGGCAATTTTATACTGCGAAAATATTGTGGCAATAGGCATGGTATTCTCTCTAGAAAGTGGATCCCTCATAACTGGGGAAACTTCTGATGCATTCTCACACCTCATTGCTACTGAGGTGTTCCATGAAAGCAAATCACTATCTGCTTCCTGATTTTGCAAAACATGTCTGAAACTACAACTTAATTTCCATTGGGGTTTTTTTGGGTTCAACTTACCCCAAATGGAGCTGAAGCAATTTTTGCTAAAGGTGGTATAAGTGGCTTTTTTTTTTCTTTTTATTTTTCCTTTGAATCCATCACTTTTTGCTTTGTTTATTTTAATGCAGAATTGTTTATTTTAATGCAGAATAGCAGAGAGGGAAACATTTTATTTTACATTGGTTCAACTTAGTCTGGTTCTCCTTCCTTTACCTCTAGTTTTTTTACCTGGCTGGGCAAATGAGGAGTCAGTCAATTTAGAATAGAACAGAATACAATAGAACAGAACAGAACAGAACAGAACAGAACAGAATAGTTCAGTTGGAAGGGACCTACAACAATCATCTAGTCCAACTCCCTGATCCCTTCAGGGCTGATGAAAAGTTAAAGCATGTTATTAAGGGCACAGTCCAAATGCCTCTTAAACACTGACAGGCTTGGGACATCAATCATCTCTCAAGGAAGCCCATTCCACTGTTTGACCACACTCTTGCGGTTGCCACCCAGTTTAGACTAAAGTTGAAAAAAATACATGTTTTCACAAGCTGCTTTTGTGATGTTTTGTATGATGGGTCAGAGCAAGTACTGAGATGTTTAAGAGGGCGTTTGGTAAATGCTGGTGGAAACACTGATGGGATTAAAAAGTATGTGAAGAGATGTCTATGTGCTGTAGTTCTTCAGAAGGATGATGTGTCACCATATTAACCACTGTGCTTTCTTTTGTAGGATAACATCATAGATCTCACTCTATAAGTTTTCTCTTCATCAATAAATGGTCTTTTGTGTTGCATTGCCTCTGCTTCTGCTGCCATGTATAGATGCTATTGCACTGAATGCATCTTGCCCATCAAACAAACTATCTATTTATCCTGCTGCACTGTGTGCTTCTCTTGGTGACTAGTTAACCTGTATGACCTCTATGTTAACTAACCTGTATGACCTCTACATCACTCAAAAACTTGGACTTTTTAACACTTAGCATAGTCTTCTTCCTTTTCTCACACGCATTATTGGTAATTGTACATAATTCTGCATACAATTTTCCCTTGCTGTTTTTTCAGGTAAGTGTTACCAGCTATTTCTTCAACTTTTTTCCTCTGTTATTTTTTCCTTCAGGGGCTACAGTGTACTACCCAGACACTACCACATACTTTTTAGAAAATGATTCTCAATATAGGATAAGAAGTGATAACGAAAGCCTGGCTAAGATATGGAGTGATAACTCCATGAACTTCCCATTCTTGTACAAGGGAAAGAATGTATAGCTTTTAGACTTCAGTACAAAACTACAGTATTTGTTAGACTTCAGGGGCTGCCCCAGAATTTGGTTGTTACTTTTCAACACAAAAATTGTAGATCAGACATAATAACCCCTTCTATGGTTTATCAAGGTAAACATATTCAGAAAAAGAGATACAAAAGATTTTAATATCCCTCAAAATAGATTTTACACTCTCAAACAGAGTAAAGTCCTTGCAAAGTTTAAGCTGGCAGCAGTAGCTGAATGAGGCTGATACAGCCAAGAAGCATAGATAGACTTCCATTATTCCAGAAGAGACGTACTTGGATACAAGATAAACCAACAATCTTACATACAAATAGAGTTTACAATTCCAGCCTGCAATGCCCAGAGTATATAAGTAATTTTGAGAGAAAAAAAAAAATATATGTACTACTTCAGATTTGTGGGAAAAAAAACAAACAAAAAACCCTAAAAAACTGTTTCCTTTCTAATTACTGAGTAATTAAACATCAAATCTTTAGCATGATACAGTTCAAGTATAAATAAGTTAAATTTTCAAATTATTTGCAACTTTTTTTTTTTTTCTTCCTGTGATTCAGTTAGTTTTTATTGACCTGGAACATTCCTTCCAAAGGCTCCAATACACAAATTCAAAGATAAAAATATAAACTTCAAATCCCAACTCAGAGTATTCACTGCTAAGTGCCTCCCTGATCATTCAGTCCCTTGCATGCCTTCATTCTTGAAATTATGTTTCCCAAAATCTTAACCTTATTTTAAATCTCAAAACGAGTGTCAAGTTAACCTTTCTTCCTTTAATATAGTGCCACTTTTAAATGTATGTCCCTTCCTTAGCTGGCCTGGTTATCTGTACTACTGGAATACTTAATTTTCTTAATCTCTTGTCTATTAATTTTTACTCTCTATTTCTTCAGATCCTAAGAATGCCTTTATTTACATGAGAAAGGGGAGAAGAATTGGAGAAATGAAGGCCAGTCATAGCCCTCCATTTGGCTGCTGATCCTGTGTTCATTAAAAATTCCGCAGCACTCTTTCTGAATCAGAATTCTGATGAAGAATTAGGTTGTTTCCCCATTTTGGGGTGAAATTCTGCTATCAATAGAGAAAATAGTTAATACAGATCAGATGACAACTGAAAAATACATAAATAAAAATCTGGAAATGGAAAAGCTGACCAGGTAATTATTAGGATTCTGTGTTTTTTTCTGTCTTGAACAAAAATGTAAATTAAAAATGGATACATATCTGATACAGCAAAGCAACTTAATAAATAGACCATTGTGAAATTAACTAATAGTCTTTCTGGATGCAACAGTCTGACTCTAAGATCAAGCCAAAATTTTAGAAAGGGATTCTTCTACAACAGAAGGCAGCAAGTTCTTCATGGAAAATGTGAGATACAATAATTTATTAAAACTCCATCACTGCAAATTAAAAACCTAATGCACCTTGAAGGCACAGAAGTGTAGGTTTATAATGGTAAGATTAATAAGATAAGATTATTGATGAGACAAATTAAAATTAAATTAGAGAAAACAATTTTCTTCATTGCCTAGGAGCCCTCTACTTGGAACTTTTGTTTAGCAGATGTCTCTTCTGAACAGAAAACAAAATAAACAAAAAAACGAAAACCTCTTCGTCACTTAAAAACTACAAAAAGAAGAAATAATTGAGAAGATACATACTGTAGTTGGGCTCTCCTTGGTCACAAACGCTGAAGTTTCATAGACTGATTGAATCATAGAATAGTTTGGGTTGGAAGGGACCTTTAAAGATCATGTAGTCTAAAATCCTCCTGCTGGGAGAAGAGACATCTTCCACTAGATCAAGTTGATTAAAACCTTATCCAACTTGACTCTGAACATTTCCAGGGATGGTGTATCTACCACGTCCCTGGGCAACATCTTATTTTTCCATCAAAATAATATATTGGTATTGTGTGCATTGTAGTGACCTTGCCAAACTTTTACCATATTCTACATTTCTAATGGGGAAGTATTATTTCCTGTCATCTCATCCCCATGAGATTATAGTTTGGGGTTTTTTTTGTGCCATGTTTTATTTTATTTTATTTGATGCTGTGTACTGCCATGTCACCTTTGTATCTTTGCATCCAATTTCCCTGTTTACCTCCATTCTGATGTACAGTATTGATCCTATAAAATGGCTTCTGACTATATAATGAAATATCTTCTTTTGCCCATGATAAATTTGTTCACAGTTCACCTATAAGAGGCTCCCACAGGTTTTTTGTTGTTTGGGTTTGTTTGGGTTTTTTTCAGAACAGGTTGAAATTACCTTTTTTTACTTAAGTGATATTTTTAAAAAAAAATAATAATTCATATTATTCTCTTTCCCTCTAAACTACATATGCGGGGACCTTAGACTCTTATATAAATACTTTTGATATCTCACTTCCCCCCGTAGCTATGATTTATCAGATGAAATTAAAATCCTCTATTTGAATGTCTCCACCCAAAATTTTATCTCTCAGAGTTTAGATTAATACTTAGATGTTTTGAGGCGCTTTTTTGTTGTTTTTGGTTTTGATTTGTTTTTTTCTCTACAGAATGGTCTGTATTTAAACTTTTGGTCCAAAAATCTGATATAGAAGTATTTATGAAAACACAGTTTTAACTAGTCTGCTTTCTGAATGAATTACTAAAGTGTTGTTAGTTATAAGATGTACAAAGGAACAGGAAAGAGAGTTTGGAAAATTCAAAATACCTTGGAAGAACAAGTTTTCTGATGTCAGAGGAACTTCTATAGGTTTATACTAATAGAAGATTGGTTGAGGAGGTGATATTTTTGATTGACAATTTACCTTGGACTACTTTTTGTTCATCTGCATCCTTCACTTTTTATGTACCTGTATCACTGTATACTTCTCATATTTTTTTCTTTTATTTTCTTTAGGTTTTCTCCTATTCAACCCTATAGGATCAGTGGCACTGATGGTCTCTCTCAGATGGCAATATCACATGTAAACAATATGATCATCTACTTCTGAAATTTAGCAGAAAATAACTTAAATAAGATTTTTTAAAAATATTTTTTTCTTTCCTACAAAGGATTTAATTTCTCTGCTATAATGTTAGCCTTTCAAGACTATACAGAAAATAAATGGTGAGAAGAATTCTTCCTCTTTTTGTATATCATCCTTGGAAGTAATTTTGGTACTCCTTTTTATTAATTTTGTAGTTTTATAAGCATCATTGAGAGCACATCTAAAAGGAAACAAAGTATATTCCATGACTTGGTGGATTGTCCTGGTTTAACTTTATGCCCAATTTGAAAACTATAAATTTGATCCAGGAATCCTTAAGAGGTAATGCTCTAAGGTAACATTTTCACAATCATTTTTCAAAGCAAAATGTACTTTAAGTAGCACAATCTAACTCTGATTTTTAAAAATAATTGCTTGTAAACCTGCCTATGAGAGCAGGAAAGGATAATATCTATCCCTTAGTATTCTGCCTGACTGCACCAGCAGTTTACATTGCTTGTGTCTTTCATTTAACTATGTTAAAATACAGACTAGACGGAAAATTGCTAAACTGATCCCTGTATTATACATAGAACTGGTAACTATCTAGATACAGACATTTGTTACTCTAAAGCTATTTTCAGATGGTTATGGGTTTGTAAAACCCTAATCTC
Source organism: Caprimulgus europaeus (assembly GCA_907165065.1). The sequence goes on from OU015525.1 coordinate 71,812,625, forward strand.
TCGCAAAGGCTTGTCCATACTGGTTGCATACCTTAAGATGATTACTTTGGTAATCATATTTCTGTTATACTCCATATGCCACTCCAGGAATTGTTTCTGATGCCTGTACGTTATATTCAAACCTCAACTAGATAGAGGTGATCTTCAATGTTTATGGCTGAACAACTCACTGGGCATCAATGTTGGTAGAAATTACTTTTAGTTTTCACTGTTGAATTTACATTCTAAGGATCTTTAGAATATTTTGACTTGGCACCTTTTATAATTTGAGAAATACTAGAATCTCCATTTCTGTTTGGGAAAGGACTGGGTGGTCATCAGTACAAAGACCAGTTATCTTTGTCTAACTAAAAAAAATTATAGTTAAAATTAATTTTTCAATCCCAATATGTATGTGAGTTGTTCTGGCACTACAAAACAACAAAACCAGACCACCAGAAAATGCATAGTTTCACTTATATTGCTAGTGAAATGAATTTATTTTGATTTGACCTAGAGAAATCCTAAACTATATAAATTAAGACAGACAATGAAGTGAGAAAGGAAATATGCTTGAAAGAGATTCTATCTCCAGAAATTCAGCAACAGAAGATTTTCTGGGGTTTGGGGGTTGTTTTATTTTTTGTTTGGTTTAGTAGCTTTTGAGTTTTTTTAAGAAGTTATCAATCTTAGATACTGTTTGTGTGTTTGAATGGGATGTCAATGTTAATTGTAAAAGAATATCTTGTTTCGTTGGTTGTTGTACGTCAGTTGGATATATGTTCTGGGAACTATCTGACTTCTGAGAACAGGACACAGTCTTATTATTGAGTTTAATATCTCTAAAGTGTTTCCTACACCGACTTTGACTTTGATACATTGATAAAGAATACCTTGCAAAGAGGTTGTTGTAGAGTTAGAATATGCCCACCTGTCTATAGGAATTTCCTATATAAGACAGAAGTCATATCAGAAATCTTAGCTTCAGGAATGTCATACTCTTCCATTACCTGAGAGATGTGAAGTACCCAAAGTTTAAGAAAAGACCTAGAGGATTTTTAATTATTATTTTTGGATTAACAGTACTATTACTACTAATTCTACTGCTGCTATTACTACTACTAGAATTTTCTGTTCCTTGAATTATAAATTTTATCTCTGTGAATCTGGGCTCTCATTGAAGGACAGAGACCATGTGAGGAATTAAGCACATGCATCAGAATGGAGAATATGGCATAAACAGAAAATGTTATTCTATCTGGATGTATTTGCAATGCTAATGTAGTATAAAGAGGCTGTAACATCACTATAAACCTCTTTTTATTTTGTGCCTCAAGTCACCTTTGCAAATGGCAGAGTTCCTGTCAACCATACACTTTTTGTCATGGGCTTTTGAATAGATGAATCATCACTAAACAGAATGTTTGATTGCTTCCTGCTCTTTATTTTAAGCTCTCAGAACTCCCCAGACTCACAAAACTAAACAGCTTAAAATAACGAATAATGAAGCCATGTGCATTTGCTACAAATCTGTAATTGCTTAGTTTTCTTCCTAAAATATCAGAAAATAATTAGACAACTACATAAATGGCTGGATGCTTACATGAAATCCACACACTTTCTCAGCTCAGCAAACTCACCGTAACAGAATAATGCATTGCTGTCCTGTGCAAGGATTAAAAGCAAAAAAAAAAAAAAAAAAAAAAAAAAATCTACATGGAAGGCTGCATTGCAGGGTCTCTCTAAAATTAATTATTTTTTGCCTAATGTGTAATCATTCTCTTCAGAACTGTCACAGCTTGAGCTGAAAAAATAACTCTATGAGGCAAACCCCTCTCATTTATGCTGATAAAACGCAATCCATGACAACTTCAATCCTGTGGTTTTAATGTGAGTCAGAATACAACATCTGCAATAAGTAAATGTATTAAGGATGCTAAGAACCAGTGGAAGTACACTTTGTTTCAGTTTTGGATCAATTTACTTTGTATGAAGAAAAATAATATTCATAGGACTTCCTAAGTTTAATTCAGGGTCTAGAAATATTAAGAATTTCTGGTGGAGTGAAGAGGTTTAATGAGTCTGAGGAATATGCAAAAAATCTCCTGGACTTCTGGCAGGGAGAATTATTATTTGCAGGTGACTTAGAAAATCAGAGTAGACAAAGTCAACAGTTAGAACAGTGTTAATAGCGTGGTGAGCAGTGAAATATGGTAATGAAATACATGTTCAGGGTGGGTAAGTAAAAATAGATAATGCTGTATTTGAAGGGCTGCCTTGTTGTGTGCTAGTAGATATGATAGCCTCTTCTCAGAATTATGGCTGTGTCTATAATGGCATTCACTCTGTGAAAGAGCAGAGTCTCACAGAAAATTGAAGGCTAATAATCTCTTAAAATCTGACGTTGAAAGTCAGTATTCAAATCTGATGGGCCTAATTTTTCCCTTTTTACACCATTTTATGATGATCTAACTCCATTCACTTCAATAAAGCAGTTGTGCCTGATTTACAAGGACTCTGAGAAGTGGTGCCAAAGAGTTGTATAATCTGTTCATAAAAATTACCACTATCAAACACCTTCCCTGACAACACAGTTCTTGGGTTAAATGCCTGACTGCCCAAAAGCATGTCATTAAAGCCAAATTCTGCCCTTAGGTGCACTCCAAAGACACTGACTTTGGTCTTGTAATACACAACACAAAACACTGAAGAGGACCAGTCCATTCAGTCATATGTCTTTAAATTAAACCACACATTTTAAGTAGTGAGTTTAATGAAATTACAAACTAAACAAATACAATCCATTTTGATTTTATTTTGCAAAACATCTCCATATAGAACAAATTCATCAGCTTTCTCCAAGTGATGCCTTCATTATGCAGGATAATTTGTAAAATCCGTATGGATGAAGCAAAGTTATAACTAATGTGCTGAGCACGAACATATGGGAAAAACTCAATTTGAGTTTCCATTATGTTTGGAAAAAATGGTGTGAGACAGGGATCTTTATTAATAAAAACAATTCTGATAATCTGTGCCACCTCCATGTTAAAAGCTGGTGTCTAGATTCGTCTGTGGCAAATGTCATCTCTGAGGTTGCTTCTGGAAGAACATTAGTATAGCAAAGAAATATGAAATATTTAATGATGTTACAAAACAGCAGGTAGGTCAAACAACACACACACTAGAGCAAAGGCCTTTAGGACTCAACAATGCACCTCTCCCCCAGCAGTGGTCCACAGACACTTGAGAGACCTCTGCCAGGTCATACAACAAGCCTCAGCTAATTAGCCATAACAAATAAGGTGTCACAGCTGGGGTTTACCACTGAAAGTTACAAATTTTACTGGCTGGCTGTGCCTGGCTTGTGAGGTCAGGGAGTGAGAGGGTTTGCAAATGCATAAGATAAAGTTGTGGAGGAGCACAGAGCGATAGTCAGTTGCATGGCTTTCCTGAGTTATGCACCAGCCTTGACGAGGCTGCCCTTAGCCAAGCCCTGCTTTCTGACAGAGGGTTGGGAGGTAGATCACAGAGAGCTTATTCCACTTCTGTGGAGATGCCTTTTCCAGAATTGCTCTCACTATTCCTCCTGTCACTCTTGCTGGTTTAAGGATGCATAGTAAATATATTTACTGGGTTTTTTTACACTGAGAAAACTTAGTAGCTAACTGAAGAGTATGTTCTTGCATTGCCAACCAGTCTTTTACAAAAAGTAAGCATTTATGAACCTGAAAATGTGACACAGAGCATTCAGAGTAGTCAGGCTTCATCAGGCATGAAAAGCATTCGTGTGTTACACCACCATAAAAATATCAATTTCAGTCGCTGAATATACATTTTAAAAAATACTGACATATCTTACTGTTGTACTGCATTGTCAGTATTCAAAATAATTGTGCATTTATAAACATAAAGTCTCTGCTTGACAGAGTAGGGCTTCTAGAATAGTACCAGCGAAGAGTTTATCATAAGCTGTGACCACGCTTATATTACACATAACCTTACAAGGTTTATTGCCTTGTTCTTTGTATGTATAATGTGGAGATCTGACTCATGAATAAGACCACATAGCCATAATGGAAATAGTAAATAATATTAAGTCAAAATTTTGAGTAATGAGATCAGAAGGAGAAACTGGTGATTTGTCATATACATTCTTGATGGGATTTTTTTGTTTGTTTGTTTGTTTGTTTGATTTTGGTGGTTTGTTTTGGAGGTTGTATTTTTTGTAGGGTTTGTTTTGGTTTTGTTTCTTTTTTTGTTTGTTTTCCAGATTAAATACTGTTTCCTCAAGTCTAAGGACAAACGAATGACCAAATAAAGATTATCTCATGACACTCAGACCTAAAGCTCTCATTTCTAACTTAGTGTTTTCACAGAGACAAGTTCTCCGTGCTTCTATGGCTAAGTTTGATAGTTCTTTGACGTTTCTCTCCAGATCTGTACTATTGGTCTATATTTCTCTATATATTGCCTCTGACAATTTATGTTTCAGGACTTTGAGAGCACTGGTTTAATGTATTTGCCAGTTCTTACTGGATTTATCTTCCTTTAACATGTTCACTCTCCCCTTAAACCCTTTAAAATGTAAAATTTTATCATCCTGTAGCATCTTCAACTGCAACAGGTCTGAAAGATAAAACTTATGGAAAGTAATTGTCAGTGTGAGAAAGTGTACTGTGGGAGTTGTTTGTCATGAACACAATTTTTCAAAGCTTTCACGACTCTAGCCTGCGAGCGACGGAGGAACTATGCGAGCCGACTCAATGTGAGTGATAAGGCATACTTCCCTTTATTGCTCTCATTAAGTCATATTTATACAGGCTACGATAATTATTCCTACTAGTCCTTAGCTAATTGGCTTAAGCTCTAAAAGTTACATTTACATGGTCCTCCTACTTGTGGTTTAACGGTAAAGCATTCTCTACATTTTTCACACACTTACTTTCTCAAGGTTGTTTACTAGATTGAGATAAAGTCACAGTGTCAGTATTCAGTACCTTTCCACTGCGGCCTGCTGAATGTTAGATCAGACTCTGCTTGTACAACTATTCTGCGAATCCATGTCCTTGCTCTCTGAGCCATTCCCCAACACTAGCCACTTACTTTTGGTGCTGAAATCCTCTGAGGAAGTGCCAGGGAAGATCTTGGTGCCAGTTTTTCCCTGTTCTTTTCTTTGACACACCTACTTCTCCTTCAGCTTCCCTGCTTGTTTTCTTTACATGGATTCAAGAGCTTCTCACCATACTTTGTGAGACCTGGATTGTGACACAAAGGAGGCTGTTTATTCTAGTTGCATATGATATCGCTTAATCTTGTAGGAAAACTCAGCTTTGAAAGTGTGTGTGATTTTATGAAATTACTTCCTTTTTCCATTCCTGTTATTTTTAATGTCTTTGTCTTATCTGTTTAGGCTGTAAACTTTTCACAGCAAAGATTTTTTTTTTCCACATATACAATATATTAAGACATAAATTGTGCTCCAGTCTCAGTTAAGACCTCAAATTTTTACCCTGAGAGACACTTCAGCGAATGAGTTTGAAGACTGAGAAAAAACCTGTATAGTTCTCCTGATCAAAGAGAACAGAAAAATAAATATTCAGTAACTGAGCTCTCATTATTCTAGTATATGTGAATTAATAGTGCTTCATACCTATAAAGCCATCTGCTGACTTTTGTTGCATTAGCTGAAATGCAATCTCTAGTTAAATGATAAATAAACAATATTACTGCAAGGAAAGGGCAAAGGGAATACACAAAAAAAAAAAACCTTATAAAGAAAGAGTCATTCTATACTATCTTCTCCAAGGAAACACACATACACACACACAAAAAAATTCTCAGAAAGTGAGCAAGTGCTGTGGTTATAGTGTAAAGACTTGTTGTATAGGTCTTCTTGTGTTCATTTTTTCTTTTTATTTCTTTGTGCTCTGTGTGGAATAAATCTACAGGACAGAGTAGAAAGGAGTTTAAAGAAGAGCCTAAGGAGTCAGGAAGATCTTATTTCACAGTGCTACATCTACTGAAAGAGTTGAAGAAGAATGAAACACTGGAGTTGATCTAGATTGTTGCATGGTAGAGCATGGTGGACTAGTGTGAAAGAACCAACTTCTTAAGCTCTTTGGGCACCACATAGTCTTTGGATTTCCTGTAGAGGGTACAATGGTAAAGATTTATATGTGGGCTGATAATTCTGGATAGTCAAAACTCAAATATTTATCATTTAGAATGGCAGGAATCATCACCTTGTCAATACAATTAGTTGTATAGACTTCTATGTCTGTGGAGCAGGGAGATTTTTCTTTTTTATTTTTCTTTAAATAGTAGGATTTTAAGCTAGATACTAGAGCAGATATCATGACAACAATAACCACAGCTTCCTCACCTTTTCTTAGAGGACTGAGAATGGGGGAGGTCCCATTTGGAAGGACTCTTTTAGAATCTTATTTCACAAAGCAGAGGAGAGGAGGGACTGCAGTCAATCACAACCTTCCTCTTTCATTACCTACATTCAAAAGGGAGTGCACTATAACTGGGTTTGAGGGGGCAACAGGTTGCCAGGCAAGTACAGTTCTTTGGAGGGAACAGTTGTCATGGAAGAATAGAAAACAAAGTACTAGCAGGTACCGTGTCTTGGTGTATGTTTATAAAGAGAAAGTCAGCATTAGCCTGAGTGTTGAATGATGCTCATCTTTAAAAAGGCTTAATGTTCTCTGTCACATTTATTTGTTATTTCAAAACTTAGGCATCTCTAGTAAACTACAGCTTCAGTGAAAAATACAAAGATATTCCCTAAATCAACAAAGGAAAGGTATCCTTTGGAGTTCACTGCATAGGTTTCCCGAGTTAACCGTTGACAGTAGTAAACACTGCATTTTCTATTGATTTTTTTTCTCATTTTATAACAATTTTTTCTAATTATTTTTTCACTATTCTAAACAGATTCTCTCTTTCTACCTAACTCCTCAGCTTTTCCAAGTACAAACAAAAAAGCAGTGTGGTGTTCTCATCTGCCATTTCCAATTTTACAAGTCCTTTCATTTCATACATATTTCAAGAGATGTATTTTGGGAAGGCATTTGTTTCCCTTTTTCTTTCCTGTTTTACCTCATGCTGTTCAGAATGCTTTTTATCCATCCCTCTTCACTTTGGTTTCCATATTAACAACTGAACCTTTGTCAAGCTTCAGGCTTACACAGCAGAGAAAGTGGGAATGATCACAAAAACTTTCCTGTCTTTCATAATCATTCTTCTAGATCAGCCTGAACATCCTGTCCTTTTAGATAGCACTTCTACAAAATCTACATTTGGTTGCCCATAGTAAAAATATTGATTTGTCTTTATATTGATTGCCTCTCTCAACCTTCTCATGTGTGTCCCTGTACTCCGTTCTCTTCATTGGGATGTGCTTGTTTCAGGGATCTCACCAAATGTATTATCATCTGTAAATTAAGTCCTGAGATGGTTTTGGGATCAATCCTTGGCTGAAAGAAAGGCCTAGAAATTGAAAAAAAAAAAAAAACAACAAAAGAACAAAACCCTCCCCCGAAACCCACAACAAAAAAACCCGAGACACATGACTAAATACATATGAGTAAGAACTACTTCTGTTGTTCATAGTGATATGTTTTAGCACTAGCTACTTTTTTTTTTTTTTTTTCCTAATTCTGCAGTTTCTTTCTTATGGTACATTTTGTTTCTCTGCTGGGGAAGACAAAGTTCTTAATAAAAACACAGTATTGATTTTACTTAGAAATGTATTATACTAACCCATTAATAAAATATTAAACATTGTTTCACCATGAAGCATGTCAAAACACTTGTAAAACAAATGATTTTAGATAATATTGGTATTTCTGTGGCCATTTGTTTAATTAGTATACTACAGCTCTGTAACAGTTGGCCTCTTTTTACTACCTTAGCAACAAACAAATCTCTTTTGAGTTTAAAGTAATCTTCCACTGTATTTGGAACTTTGCCTTACATTGCCATATACTTTATCACTACATTGCTTCAATTTTACACTAGTGTATATTCACTGATAAAGAACTTCTAATCACCAGAGTAACAAAGTAGGAAAATAAGCTTGTTGTTTGTGGTTATGTACTCAGGACAGATGTTAGAGGGCTGGGGTTTACAGACTTGTTGAGGCTGGACAGGACCCCTGAAGATGATCTGATCCAATCTCATTGCTCAAGCAGGGACTCCTAAAGCAGGTTGCCCAGGACTGTGTCCATTTGGGTTTTCAGTATCTCCAAGGATGGAGACTCCATAACCTCTCTGGACAATCTATTCCAGTGCTCAATCACCTTTAAATTATTTTTTCACATATTTAAATTTATTGCATTTCTATTTGTGACTATTGCCTCTTACCCTGTCAGTAGTCACTACTGATAAGAGTCTATCTCCCTTTTCTTCATTCCCTACGTCAATTATTTATATATATTAATAACATCCCCCCTGAATCTCTTCTTCTCCAGGCTGAGCAGTCCCAGTTCTATCAGCCTCAGCTGCTCTACCTTAACCATCTTCATGGCCCTTTGTTGGAATTGCTTCAGTATGTTCCCTTGTACTGGAGAGTCCAGACCTGGACACAGTACTCCAGATGGGAACAGGAGCACATCCATCCATTTGATGTACTGGCCACTTCTCCCAAGTTATGTCATCTGCAAGCCTGCATAGAGTGAATTCTGTCCCATCACCCAGGTCATTAATGAAGATGTCAAACAGTATTTGCCCCAGTATTAACCCCAGGGGTACACCACTAGGGACTGGACTCTAACTGAACTTTGTGCCATCAGTCACAAGACCATCTTCTGCAGCTAAGTCTGCCATAGCTTAGACCCTGACTTGAAGATTTTGCTTCATCTTTATGCATCTTAGATTCACAATACCTGAAAAAGACAGTAGGTCTTCTTAAGCTTTCAATAAAAATCACTATGTAAGAGCTAGACATTATTTTAGACAGATATTTTACCCTCTTTTATCAGTTATGAGTTGCAAATTGCATTTCTCTGTTTAAAAGGTTGCAATATATATTTTATCACAGAAGGAGAAAACTTCCTTGTTCCAAGTCTTTTTCTTAACAGATCTTGGGAAAAACTTTGCAAGAATTCAGATTTCATTTCATCAGCAGCAGCTATTCAACTTCAAAGAAACCACATTTTCAAATAGTTTTATGTTATTAAAAAAAAAAGAGTCCACATTAAAAGACATAAATTAATTCAACTCTTATAAGTAGTGTTGTATAGGCTAAAAAATGATTCCTTTTTTGTTTAGGAAGGGTAGGTTTTAAAACTAGTTTAACAAGAATTTAGACCAAGTAATGTCAACCTAATAACTCCTAGAGGCACTATAACTCAGTTTTAAGCACACTTATAAACTATTGAATGTGGCATGTCTTTATTTTTTTAAAAATACCATGTAATAAAGAATAAGCATTTTCTGCGTAGAGCAAATTGAGACATGACAAAGAGTTAAGTATTCTATAAATGCTTTTGGCATCCTATAAATCAACAGCTAAAGAAAATGCTGACAAATATCAACATCAATGGAGTATTGATCTACCAAATGCACTTCAGCCTCTCACTGAACCTTTTCCTTAAGCATACAAATTAAATGGATGAGAATGGAAAATCAGATCTTTGGCACTACTAACACCTTCAACAGATTCTCAAGAAGTTTTTGTAATTATTCTCTCCTGGCCTTCTGTTCTCAGATGACTTCATTTGAGATGACAGAGATCTCTGTAACATTACAATTCATGTGCTTCAAAATATGAAATATGAAAATAAGCATTTAGTAGCATGTCACTCTGTGTATATTCAGTGTGTGCTGTAAGTTAGATTGGCAATTAAGAACAGTGGAAGACTGTAATACAAAGAAAAAATCATACTAGACTTGTATATTGAATTTTATTACCTGTATTCTAATATAGGTTTTTATCAGTTTGGGTAGCATGGTTGATTTCATCCGGATTCCCTATAGAAAGAGAGTCTTCTGAGAATGGATAATGTTATCAGAATCTTCTAGCAGGTGAAATTTAAAAAAAAATATCCAAAAGTGATGCCAAAAGCAGATATACTTTTCATCTGTATTGGGTTTGCATGGCAAGGTTTCTGTAGCAGTGGGGGAGGGGGGGACATGGGGTGGCTTCTGTGAGAGAAGCTGCCAGAAGCTTCCCTCATGTCTGACCCGACACAGCCAATGCCAGCCAGCTACAAGAACAGACCCACCGCTGGCCAAGGCCGAGCCAATCAGTAACGCCTCTGTGATAACATAATTAAGAAAAAAAAAAAGGAAGAGAGGAGAAAAAAAAAGCTGCACACTTTGCAGCTAGAGAGAGGAGTGAGAAGATGTAAGAGAAAACAACTCTGCAGACACCAAGGTCAGTGAAGAAGGAGGGGGAGGGAATGCTCCAGGCACCGGAGCAGAGATTTCCCGCAGCCTGTGGTGAGGACCAGGGTGACGCAGGCTGCCCCCCTGCAGCCCATGGAGATCCATGGTGGAGCAGATGACCACCTGTAGCCCGTGGAGAACCTCACGCCAGAGCAGGTGGATGCCCGAAGGAGGCTGTGACCCCGCGGGAAACCCGCGCTGGAGCAGTTTCCTGTCAGGACCTGTAGCCCATGGAGAGAGGAGCCCACGCCAGAGCAGGTTTGCTGGCAGGACTTGTGACCCCATGGGGGACCTGCGCTGGAGCAGTCCCTTCCTGAAGGACTGCACACCATGGAAAGGACCCAGACTGGAGCAGTTCGTGAAGAGCTGTCAGTCATGGGAAGGACTCACATTGGAGAAGTTCATGGAGGACGGTCTCCCGTGAGAGGGACCCCACGCTGGTGCGGGGGAAGGAGTCCTCCCCCTGAAGAGGAAGCAGCAGCAGAAACAGCCTGTGATGAACTGACTCCAACCCCATTCCCTGTCCCCCTGTGCTGCTGGGGAGAGGAGGTAGAAAATTGGGAAAGAGATTAAGCCCGTGAAGAAGGCAGGGATGGGGGAGGTGTTTTAAGATTTGGTTTTACTTCTCACTATCCTCTAATTTTGGTTGGTAATAAAGTAAATTTGTTTTTTCCCCCAAGTCAAGTCTGTTTTGCCCATGCCAGTAATTGGAGAGTGATCTCTCTCCGTCCTTATCTCCACCCACGAGCTTTTCGTTATAATTTTCTCCCCCTGCCCATTTGAGGAGGGGGAGTGATAGAGAGGGCTTTGGCGGGCATCCGGCCTCTAGCCAGGGTCAACCCATCACATCATCTAATAAATTTGGGATGTAAGTTAAATGCAAACAAAAAATATTTTATTAACAGTATGAGGATGTCCAAAGAGAGGTTATGAGGCAAACATGTAGCTGCTTTGCTACCCTTTTGTATGTGTTGTAAAAATTAATTGCTGCTCAGAGCCATGTTATTTCAATTTATTTTATCCTATTTGATGTATTTCTTTTTTAATGTGAGGATTTAGGAGTGTTCAACTTCTACAATTCAAGTCCTGAAAATTTTCATCAAGAGAAAACAAACTCAAGCATGTAATCATCTAATTCTTGGGAAGAGTGGTTTAATGACTAAAATCTTTAAAAATCCACTTCTCCTTTCCATTACTGTGCTTTTTTTTATTTCAGTGGTATGTTTCTGGTTTTAGCTCAGTTAAGGCAACAATGAAATGAGCTCTGTTTGATGTTAATTTTTTGTATCATTTCATGAAGAATTTTATAAATGGAGGAAAAGTGGTGAGTCAACATGAGAATAGGAAATAGAAATCATCATTTTAACTAGCAAATAATCTCCACGCAGTAACAACTGATATCAATAGATCATTTCCATACTTGCAAATGTAGCCCGTATAATGATTTCATCTTATGAATATACTTTCTGTAAATATATATGTGTATGTGTATGTGTATGTGTATGTGTATGTGTATGTGTATGTGTATGTGTATGTGTACGTATATGTATATGTATATGTATATGTATATGTACGTGTGTGTATATTTTTTCTGAGTAATAAATTAATCCAGTACTTTCAAACTCTTTACTTGCCAATAGAAGTTGCCTATACCACATGGTCCAACGCCTGTCATGTCTTTCTCCAAGGTCCCCTCTCTGCTCTGCAGAACCTCTTCTTTCCTACTGCTGCTAAACTGACACCACCAGATGTAGCCTCTACAAAAAATATGCATGCCATACCCAGCTGATGTGCTGTTGATGATAGCAAACTCAAAAACTTCTGGAAATTTCCATCTTCTGGCCGAAACCGGTCTCAATCTGACTATATAAAAATGGAACACATTAACATGGGCTAATTACCTCAGGTACAGAACAACAAAGGTTATTATGTATTCTCAGCTGAGTGGAAAGAGTGACTCATGAGAAATATTGCAGGCATTTGTTATATAAATAGGTTAACCTTGTTTACAGGTTGGCAAGTTCCTCCCTCTGGCTCGTTTTCATTTATGTTTTACAAGTCATATTATGCATTAATTATTATATTTTGATCACGTAACTTGTTAGATAATGCATGATCATATCTCAGATCTCAGCTGAGATGTTAAATGCATGATGAAGCACATGTCTACAGAGTGGTTTATCTGAATATGATTTTAAAATTAAACACCAGTGAACAACTTCTTAAAAGTCTAAGACTGCAGATCATAATGTTTTTATAAAATGGACTTACACACACAGTGAACCTGTAATCTAGATGGTAATTCTTCCCCCCTCTTTTTTTTTTTTTTTTTTTTTTTTTTTTTTTACAGCAAGGTGCTAAAAATTAGCCAGAGGTTAATTCAGCTTTGAATTCAGCTAATTCATCAGTTTAACCAGCTGACTAGACACTTATATTTAGGTAGAAATACTGTAGACAGTAACATATAGTAAACAGAATTACTTATGTTCTGAAATAATTGAGTTAGTTGCACACCTACTCTATTGTGTTTGTGTTGACTCTGTATTTTAGCTTTGCATCAGCCAAATTATTTCCCCAGAGTTTAATGTGAAGTCCAGCTGACACAGTCTCTTTTCTCTAGAGCTCATAGAATTACAGAATCACAGAATGGAAGAAAGCTTTGGAGATCATCTAGTACAGCGCCCCTGACAAAGTAGTCTCACCTAAAGCAGATTGCACAGGTTTGCACCAGGCAGGTTTTGAATACCTCCAGAGAAGGAGACTCCACAATCTCTCTGGGCAGCCTATTCCAGCGCTCTGTCACCATCACAGTAAAGAAGTTTTTCCTCATGTTCAGATGTAACTTCCTGTGTTTCAGCTTGTGCCCCTTGTTCCTTGTCCTGTCACTGAGAACCATTGAATAGAGTCTGGTCCCATCCTCTTGACACCTGCCCTTCAGATACTTATAAACATTGCTAAAATCTGCCTTTCCTCATAAGAGAGATGCTCCAGTCCCCTAATCATCTTTGTAGCCCTCAGCTGAACTCTCTCCAGTAGTTCCTTGTCCTTCTAGAACTGGGGAGCCCAGAACTGGACAGAGTACTCCAGATGTGGCCTCACTAGGACACAGTACAGAGGGAGGATAACCCCTCAGCCTGCTGGTCACACTCTTCTTAGTGCACCCCAGGATACCACTGGTCTTCTTAGCCTTCAATATTCCTATTAAACATCCAGGGAGAATTTGCCAAAAGCTACATGGGAACTGGCCACCCAGCCTAACTGACTATCAAAATTGACTTGAAGCCTGCCATGAGATTATCTAAAGTTGCCTAGTGGCTCATCTTATTTAGGTTTAAGTTGTTCCTCTTCAGATCACTGTAGAAGTCTGTAGAAATTTAGGATAATCCATGGTTACAAATGAGAAAAAATATGATGGCTTTGACTGCTGGGCATCAGTGTCTGAAACAGCAGTGTGCACATTTTTTAACTTCTTAAAACTAAACTTTTTATGCTTAACTCATTCAAGATTATCACATATTTGTGATTCAAAGTTAAGGAAAATCATTGGTCTGAAAACTTGAGGTGGTTTAGGTAGATAAATACTTGGAAAGAAGCAAAATTCTAAACTAAGAACAGAAAAACCTTGCAAATGACATGGCTTTGTAGAAGGCCATTGTCAGATAGAGAGACAGCTTTTTAGAGGTAGCAGTTTTACAAGAGAAAGACTAATTAAGCAAAGGATTTGTACAAAGATACACAATACAGTGTTGGCTGCTTAGGTTTTCATCTGTTATTATAATTAGGTTAATAGCTTGGAATAATTGGGACTCTAATCTGTTACTTATTGCATTCACACAAAACAATAAGATGATTCCAGTAAAAAAATCTCCTTAAAATTTAGGTAGAAGATGAGGAAGAAAACTAGAGAGAAAGAAAGACAACTGAGAGATTATCAAAGCTAGGAAACATAAAAATTTAGCAGCACTGATGGCAGCACATCACTTGCTTGATCACTGTCAAGTGGCACCAAGATGTAGGTGAAAGTTAAAAGTAGATCTGAAGATACTGTGACAGTCCATTAATAGAGAACACCTCCTTCTGTAGTATTTACTATTTTCATAGACAAAAAGGTACAAGACAGTCTCATTCCTCTGACTGAGTAGGGGCTGCCTTATCTTACCATTTGCTATAATATTTTTACACCAAAAGAAAGCAACATGAGATTATTTAGAGGAGATGAAACCAAATTAAAAACAAAAACAAACAAAAACATAAAAAGCAACAAAAAATGCCATTCCTTTAACTGCTTCATATCCTCATTAAAAAACCCTTAGCAATTGGACAAAGCTCTACGAGGAGAGTAGGAATCCATGCTGACACCTGCAGATAGTCAATTTATGCCCTGAAGCATGATATTTGGTTTGCCCTTATTGTTTATTTTGGCATGCATAGCTACAAATGGTGTTAGCATTAATAAAATTAACCCACTCATTTTTAATATTCAACCAGGGCATTTGACTTGATGGCCTCCTGTGAGGGTGAGTTTCGCAGGTTGATTATATGCTGGATAAAGAAGCATTTGCTTTTATTGGTTCTAAATTCACTGCTTTTTAATGGCAGAGAAGAAAACTGGAGAGTAAAAAGCCATTTTATTGGCAAAATATGTTAGTTTGCTCCAATGAAAACTACCTAGAACATTGTTGTTGCAAAAGGGTAGAGAAAAATCCCAGAGAATCCTAAATATGATCGTTTAATAGTATATATGTGTTGGTAAGAGTAGGGAATGAAGAATTAACTCCACAAGGCTCCAGGAGATACATGGAATGACAGGGACACTAAAAAGATCTAATATGTAGCAGAAGACAATAATTAAGTTATATCTCTCAGGATATTGGATAGAATTAGGATGTTGACCTGTACGCTATATGGTGCAGGAAACCTAGTTAAAAACTGTCCAGGTTCATTTTAAAGGAAAGAATGTGTGACAAAAATGCCAAATGGGATTAGTATAATATTGATCACAATTACATTAACAATAGGGTTGAAACAAGATTAAACAGAATTGAAGACTTTACATTATAGGAGAAAAAATAGAGAAAGTACAAGAAACTTTGAATTAAAATGAATAGAATCAAGTCACAAAAAGGAAGTACTCTAAGGCATGTTCAAACCATGCAATGGTAATAGACTACTTTCAAAATTTCCGTGTATGGTTTATATGTACTGTAATGAAAATAGACCAACACAATGAGCAAAAAGAAATAACAAAACAGAAAAAGAAGAAAAAAAGAAAAAAAGTAACTAAAATGGAATAAATAAGTTAAACTGAACAAGACAAGCTCAAACAGTAAAGGCAAATTAAAAACCAAAGGAAAAAAAATGAGTTTATGAAATAACTGAACATTTGTTTGTCTGATAACATTTGCCACTTTGCCAAAATCATATGAAATCTAACTCTCCCAGCCCTAGGAAGTTTGGCTTACCTCATTTTAGCTACAGAACAGATTTATCTATGAGCCAACAGCTTAGAATTTGAGTTTTAACAAATGAGAGAAACAGTTTTTCTAGGCTCACCTGGTCTGTTTTAGATCACTACCTTACTATACAGCAAACCATGCTGCAGAACTGCCTCTAGACAAAAACATCAGTAGTAGGTAGACCTCCCATGGTAAATGCAAATGTGATAAATTTCACTCCCAAAGTCATCTCCAGAGGTCCTAAATAAATCAGCAGATTTTGGTACTTTTGAAAATATAAGGAAAATAGGATATTGGACAAATACTGGGACAGGTAGAGGGCTGCGTACAGTAATTCAGCCATAGAACAAGCCATCCACACATTTTATCTTTCATTTTATGTCACCTCCTGCATAGGTAGCAGTGTACTAAAGATGAAGGGTAATAGTCTGATAGATGAGTTGCAAATTGTTGTTAACATTGTCCTGGGTAGGTTGAGAGATGAGTAATATCCCTCTTGTGAGACTTATGAAAAGTGCAAAGATGTTGTGATAGCAACTAATTAACTTATCAGAAGGACTTATGAGCAAAATTCTGTGCTAGCATGGCTATCCACCTTCTGAATGAACTTGGCTCATGTAGTTCCAGCCCACAGCAAAGACAAAGTTTGGTCATGCAGATATGCCTTAACTAAGCAGAAAGCTCTCACAATAGAAATGCTTTGTAGCTGGAAGATACTACAGACTCCTAAATAGTGATAGTAAAAAAAAAAAAAAAAAAAAGAAAAAAAAGAAAAAAGACAAAGAAAAGGGCCAAGATAAGAATGCTGAGGGAATTACTCTTTTTTTGAGAAAACTAGGGGATACTGAGAGGTTGCTCAATAAATTACAATTTTCAGGCAGCTTGAAAAAATGAGAATAGGGAAAGCAGCAAAAAATATTACTGTATTAAGAATACAGGTCTGAAAGATGTACCAGTGTTCATATCGGTGGCTTGCAAAGGACAGACTTCCAGAACAATCTGGTAAATGAAGATTCAACAGTCTTTGGTGAGCAACAGTCTATTTTGTGTCTTCTGTGTCATTAACTGTGTAGGAAATACTGACCTGCCTTTCCATGCATCTGTACAAATTTTGTAATAATTCTCTCCCCCGCCCCCAAGAGGTCTTGTAAGAATAGAAAAGATTGGATGAGATGCTCATGTACTGTAATGATAGCCATGCATGTGGGAATCCAATTTTTAGTGAGGAAGCATATGGAAATATTAGATTTGGTCTCTGAGGAGGGACTTTTTATTTGTGTATTGGATAAAATGTTCACATCTGTAAACTTCAGGATAAATTTGTTGCCTATTAAAGTCAAAACAGGTTAAAATCTTTCAACTCTTATTAAAGGCTTCAAACAAAAATCCCTGAATTTGTCAATAGGCAAAAACAAGGGTGAAAGCATGCAGTCTGGGTGCTAAGAGATAATATTACCCCAGTTTTACTGTGGGGATGTACAGTCATTTAATGACAATCATAGTATGTAATGTAAGGAATAAGATAACCCTCTAGCTGGGATAGTACCACAGCTATGCACATATCACTCATGCATGTCTTTTTCTTTCAGTTTTAGGATGCAAAAAAACATCACTAATATTACAGAGTATCTGAAGAATACCACACCTGGGTGAGTAATATAAACCAGAACAGGAACAGTAGACCAAAAGATAATATTCTAAAGTTGTGCTGCTTCACTCAGTATTCAAATGCATGTGGCTGAACTATTTTTTCAGTGTTTAACTAGATCTTCTTCCACTTCCCTTCTGTCCATCACTGCACACCTCTTTAGGCTGCATATAATGTCGTGGATTCAGCCTATGTCAGGAAGTTTAATGCTCTGCTAGACAGCAGTAACAACATATCCATCTTCATTAGATATTGCTCTTCTACTTGTCCACTCATAAGGCCTTTTACTCACTCATGTGTAGGATAGTGACATAAAGAGAAAATTAGAAGGAAATAGGAGAAAAAAAGTTCAAGCAATTTGATTGCAGGGATTTTTAAAGCACCACACGGATTTAGACAAGTTTGTAAAAGAAAATGAGTGTATCAAAAAACATGGGAAGACTAACTGTTGGGGTAGCAGAAGGATTTTGCTTTCCTTCATTCCTTTTTTTAATCTTTTTTTTTTTCTTTTTATTTTTTTATTTTCTCATTTGGCCATCAAGTCAGAAGAAATAATATAAAAAACAATGAGTGAAGAAACATCTCTGAAACAAATAGTTGCTTTTATTTCTTTTTATCATGTTATTTTCAGCAAAAAATGTTACAAAATACATTATTTGGCAAGTAAAATTTAAATGGAAAAGCTGGCTAAACAGCTTTATTATGCTTTTACTTTGTATATAAGACTTCCTATCAGGTTTTTTTTTCCATTTTTACTGAGAGTTTATAATTACTGCTTACTAAAGTTATAGTGCCACATGAATCTTTTAATGCAATTATAAACTTTTAAATTTGTATTAATGGAATTTTGTCCTTTTAGTGATCCTTACTTCTATTATAAATTTAGATGTGACCAACCTGGTAACAGACAGATAAGCTCATCAGAAAAAAAATAGTTTAAAGGGTATTGGTTTGAGCACTTGCAATATCTTTTGGAGTGAAGGAATAAAAACATCCCACTCTTCCAGAAATCATTATATGTAATTCCAGATGCTTTATTTTCTGAAAATATTGAACTAGCAAGTACTTTCTAACTATGTATATACTTTTGTCTTCCCTGTGTATAGAGGATAAATTTGAACCCCTGAAGTCAGAATTAAATAGACTCTGGAAAAAAACATACAGTGTCTCTCATGAAATAGCATATGGTACCTAGTAATGTTAACTTCAACGTACTAAGTATATTATACAAAAAGAGGAAATATCAACTCCCTTCAAGAAGATTCATGCAGAGTTGTCTCACAGAAAACAGTGCATTAACTTCAGATAAAACAAAAATATTTTCATTCAGTTACATTTAAACTGCAACAATTCATTTACACATTGCATATCTCCTAGATAGCAGTTCCCAGCATCAACACTTTTCTTTCTCATGCAAAATAAAATGCTATATTTTTAGACCAGAGGTTAAATAAATAGGTGGTAGCATGACACTGAGATAATATAAGTTTAATACAAGTTAATTATGTATATTGTTTATTTAATTAATTTACATTTTTGACCCACAAATTGAGATCTCCTGAAGTGAGACAGTACTGTAAATTATATTAACATGAACAACAGGAGTTCCTAATTTGCCAGCTCCAAAGCATTGATTGCAGGCAACATGTAGTGATAGACACTTAGGTGACTTTTGAAAACTACTTACGTGATTTAAAAATACATAATAAAAATTTTGATCTATCACTATAAATGTGTGCCAACACACATTTAGTTTTATGTTAAAGTGACATATGCAAGCAGCTTTGAAAATTTTAAAAGTGTAGATGTGGATTTATTTGAAATAATAATACAAATTGATTAAAAAAAATTCCTTTTTATTTTACAAAAAAGATATTAGAATAATATATTAAAAGAGAAAATAAGCTTTATGTCTTCCCCCTTAATAGGGGGGGGAATTTGTTTCTAATGAAAACAAAACCACACTGTCATCCTTACTACAATGCCTATGGGCAGAATGTATAAATATGCTGCTAGTGAGCTATGTAAAATTAAAATTGCACTTTTCTCTGTGTAAATTGCATTCTTTCCTGCAATAAATCATCAGCACAGTACCAATTTAATTTTTTTCTGAGTACATCCTAATGAGAAAATTGAAGACTAAAAAGAATGGTCTAAGGGTTCCCCTCCCCTTCACATGTCAGATGAATACAAAATTTCAAAACAAAACCTACAGACAGCTTAATTGTATATTTAAGAAGCAGCAGGTAGGAGGTGCAAATATAATGGGCCAAACCCTGCCTCTATGTTACCCAGTTCCCTGATAGGAATGGCTCCAAATCTGGAAAATGGTGTACCAGCAGGTAAGTATTTCTTCTGGTGAGATTTTGAGAGGTGAGAGAGCAGCCTCTTTGCATGGGTTTGTTAAAGGCTCCCAACATGCATGGGTGCAGCCCTTTTGAAATACTAAACAAGCAACCTAGTAAGTAATGAATTTTACAGTGCATAATACATATCAAAATAGAGATGGATTTAATTGCACATTAATTTCAAGCTAAAAATCTCTGCATTAAATAATTAATGAATCAAGCCATTTAAATAGTCAGAATGAAATCACGTCATTAAATTGTAACTTCTATATTTAATTTAATAGAATATTCTGACAAAACCAATTTAAAGCAAATATATGTCACTCACCTTTGCCAGCTGAATTACTTTCTCTGAGTTAATTTACTTATATGTTCATGAATTCACAATAATTTCCCTTATTTTTTAAATTTAACTTTACAAAAGATTTAACATTCCAAAGAAAGAGGCTGATGAACCCACACAAGAGATCAGGGTCCAGATGATTTACAACTAAGTGCTTATAAAGTGCTGGAAGAGGTAAAGATGAACTGTAGTGGTTCCCAAAGTAAAAATAACTTTCAAGAAGGTGAACATGAGTCATAGTATTTGGAAGAGAAGCAAGCAGAATTATGTGTCCCCACCTACTACAAGTAATTTAACCAATTTTCAATACTTAATACAACATTTCTGCAAGCATATTTTTAGAGGATTTTCCCCTGAGACACCTGTCTAAGCTTTCCCTATTGCAAAGCCAAACTAGAATTGTTAAGCCACTGTAAAATTCTTATAGAAAATGTGTCAGGAAAAGAAACATTTAACCTTTAAGGAAAACCTGCCTTTACAAGAGCACAAGGATTTCTTACAGGAGTATATGAGGTACCATGACAGTGGACGAAGAAAAGTGAAGTGAGCCGCCTTATTTTGCAGTGCACCTAGAAAACATGTTAACTATTGTACACTGAACAGAAGACTCAATCACTAAATTCTAGTAAGAACACTGATCCAATATATACCGAGTATAGGTCAAGCACCCTGAGTTAATATCCTACAGCAAATAATTCAAGATAAACTAGCAACCAGCAATGGAGTGAGTTCAACCCCATTATACACACAAGCATCAAAAGCCATGAAGAGTCCATTGCTATTGAAAATTGGAACAGTCCTAACTCTGGTTTATTTCACAGTGAAATTACAGTCAGGGTTGTGTGGCAAAAAAGAGTGTATTAAAAAAACCTTTGGAATATAAGCATGTACCCAGTTGTAAGGAAATTAGGATATATTTCTGGTACCTTTGGCCCTGTTTCTAGTTTTCTTTCAATGTTTGTACTCATATACAAGATTACAACCAAATAGTAAAAGAGGAGATGGAATATCACACATATTTTCTCATTTTGCTGTTTTACCAGTCTTCCTTTATAGCAAAATAATTTCACTAGTAATTTTGCTAGTCCTCCTACATAATAATTATATTTTTTTTTTTCCAAAGTGAGGAGTTATTAAATGGGAAACTGTAAGTGGAATCATATTGCTCTTCTGCATTAGCTGACAAGGATTATGACATAGATGTCATGAGATCAGTATACATGGGCAAAATGACTGGATTACTTTTGTGCTTCTTACTCTTTTTTGAAGAAAAGAGTCCACATTTCTGTCTGGGCTAGAAACTTCTTATGATAAATAGAAATTCTTTGGTAAAGTATTTGAGAAGCTGTCATAGATGAAACAGAATAAATGACAACCTGTAGCAGATCTGGATACTGGTATTTATTTATTTTACACAGGCACACCACAGGATCATGCTCCTAAACAGAAAAATAAACACACATATTCCTCAACATTTCATCACCTGTGCAATATAACTTCTTTCCAGAATATGTACACGTTTGTTTTGCTATATCAACATTCTGATGGAATGACAGAGATCTTTCATCTTCAGGAAAGAAATATGTGGCTGTTAGCTTGATAATGACTTTTCTTTATATGGTTGCATAAGTAACAATGTACTAAGTGGGGAAACAGAGTACTTTTCTTACTAATTGTTGCTCACGAATCCTCTTTATTGCTATATCTTCATTGCATGCACCACCTGCTGCCAAGAGAGTTTTCTTTTAGTCTACCAGGCTATATAAAGTTATACAACTGTTTGCTTATTTGATTGCTTTCTTTGCACACTATTGAAGGGAATGAAAGCATTGTCCTGACAAATAATTTGGTTAATCAGCTTGCATTTGTGCAATTTGGATTTCTTAATAGTAAAGAAAAGCAAGGAAATTGCATCTACCTCTTTCTATGTGCTCTTGTCTTTAACCTAGAATATGCTAGAATCAATGATACCTGCATGTCTTTTTTTTTTTTTTTTTAATAATTAAACCAGGCCACATTCCTTTAACAAAGAAATGCTTAATGATTTTACCAAAGGGGACCTCAAAATAATTTTCCAGAAGGAAAGAAAATGCATTGAAAGAGTATTAAAGTTCTGTGAGTAAAGAAAAGCATGAAAAGCTACTGTTAACGGTGAAATGTGTTCTCTATCTTCTGATTCTTTGGTATAATGGAGCAATAATAAGAATGTAATTAAAAGAGGTTTTCAAAGAAAACTTCTGTTGCAATGTGTGAGGTATTGATAACATTATTTTCTGTTATTCAGATGTAGGATTCATAGTTACAGAGAGTCGTAGAAAGCTAAAAGTTTTCTTCCTAAGCATTGTTGAGGTTTTGTGGTCTTGATTTACAACGCAGAAGCCAGCCGTTAACATTTTGAAATTTCCACCCAACTTTTTCCTTGTTTTTCGCTTATCATCCTTAACATTTGAATGGTTTGGCTGGAAAAAATAAAAATGATACTTCATACTAATATAAAATATGCTTCTATTTCATATTAACTATTATGAATACCCTCTATCAGAAATGAATGAATAAAATAAAATTTTAAACAGCAGTACTTTTAACACGTTCCTATATATCATAATGAACTTTTTAATAGAAGAAAAAAAAAACAACCTGTATCTCCTTGCAACTACTTCAGTGACACAGAAATTCAGAAAAATCGGAGATATAAAACTGCTGTATGTTATATCCCAAGTCTAGCACAACGTTGATGAAATCCATTCTATATATACTTCTGTATTTCCTTTTTTTTAAAAAAAAATCCATGTCTATGCATACATATATATTTATTCTTGAAGTAAACCATCTTGAGTTACTTATGTGTGTTACATATTCTCTGTAAACAGAGAATAGTTTTCTTTATTTAGTCATTTCTTTATTTAGTTAACTGTACATTAACAGTACAGACAGGACAAAATATTGTCCTGAGAACTTTGAAAAAAATAGATTCTTGACCAAATGAACCAGCTCAGAAAAACATTTTTTAACTGTACAAAATATTTTTTTTGCCATTTTTCACACTAAAGTAAGATGATATTTCAATTGGTTTTCTACTTTAAGCATATTTTACAAAAGCAAAACACTGTCAATTATGCAATCTGTAATTGTCATATATTTGTAATGCATCTTCCTTGGAGTCACTCCCGTGAATGGATTGTAAAGACACCTTGTGTTGGGTTGGTGTGTGTGTGGGGGCTGTTTTTGGTAGTGGGGGAAGGGCCACATTGTGAGAGGGGAAGGGCCACCTTGTGAGAGCAAAAGGTCCCCTGGCTCCAAGGCGTAACACCCCCCAGCCCAGGCTGAGCCAATGAGCAATAGAGGAACACCTCTGTGAATCAGTATTTGTGAGGGGAAGGACTGTCTTGAAAAGAAGAAGTTGGAGAGAACCTGGAGGAGAGGTCATTGACCTGAACAAAAGACAACCATCGGCCTAAACAGAAAGCTTTGTTGCCAGGAGGAAGAAGGAGAAGAGAACAGAGAACCTCAGACACCCAGTTCAACCACATGGAGTAGGAGAAAGCAAAGGAGGTCCCTGCAGCCCATGGAGGTTCAATGGTGGAACACATATCCACACGTAGGCTATGGAGGACTCCATGCTGGAGCAGAAAAGCTGAGCCTGAGGGTAATTGTGACTGAAATTGAGACCCCAGAGTTGCTCTATGCCAGAGCAAGGGTGGACCCCCAGAATAGGGTCGGGGGAGGAGGTGCACTGGACTGGAGGCCCATCTGCAGCCCATGGAGGTCCCCATGCTGGAGCTGGGAGCTGAGCCCAAAGAGGTCCATGACTTCATGGGCAGCTCGCATTGGAACACTTTATTTCTGGACTTTCATGCCCAGGAAGAGCAGCAGAGGTGAACTGACTGAAACCCCTATTCCCTGCCTCCTGTGCCACTGTAGGGGAAAGTTAGAGACATTGGAAACAAAGTGATTTGAGCCTGGGAAGAAGGGAGGGGTGGGGTAAGGTGTCTTAAGATGTGGTTGTTCTGTCTCACTGTGCTACTCAGATGAATGGCAATGAATTAAATTGATTTTTCTTCCCCAAGTTTGAGTCAGTTTTGCTTGTGAGCATAACTGGTCAGTGAGCCATCCCTGTCCTTCATCTCAATCTGTGCCCCCTTTGTTATGACTCCCATCCCATCTCACTGGGAGCAAGTGCAGGTCCACATGGTCCTACTGTGGTTAAACCACCACACACCTGAACTAGGCTTACAATGATAGCAGTTATCTATAGAAAGAAACAAGTGTTAAATCTTTTTTACCTTAATCACAACTGCTTTGGGATTCCCTAGGCAGACAGTACGTTGTTCAGATATCTCCGTTAGTTCAACTGCTTTCATTTTCTTAAAGACAAAGATGTGGTTTTAGTAGTCCCTGAGCTATGAACCTCTGGAGGCTGGGACAATAGAATGAAGGAATATTTATATAAGCTTGTCCTGTTCTACTTTCCAGGCCCTGCTGGAGGTACTGGCCTAAATGGATCTTCAGTCTGATTTAGCACAGCCATTCTTTTTTTTTTTTTTTTTCTTCCTGCATGTTCATAACCCCCCTGACACTCCACCCGTGCATCCTCACTTCTTAAGCCATACGGAAAACTGGGACTAGCTGTCTCTGGAGCCTGGGCAAATAAAAACTCACCTAGTGTCAAACAGTAAAATCCCTTTTTCTTGGCAGAAAAGATACCCCAAATGCAATGAAGAGAGCAGAGAATGGGTTTGTAAACTAAGGTCTTATTTTTAAGGATCTAATTTATCCAGGAATCACTGCTTAAGTTTCTATGTTTTTCACTAGGTGAACAATTCCACATTAAATCTACAGTTCATTACCGTGTGCCTCAGAATTTGTCAGTTTGTGCAAGTTCATATAGTCAGTGATAACGCAAGCAATTACCATTTTTATCTTGCTTGCGTTGTCTTTTGATAGCCTGACATTCTTTCTCTTCAAATACATGAACTATGAGACTGTTTTGCCACTGTACTACTTCAGCTTATACCAGTGAAAATCAAATCTGATACTTATAACACACTTGAAAAAAAGCTTTCTTTTTTATCATCTTCCTGTGTACTGTCTTTTAATAAGTATCACAGAACTCCTATTTTCGAAACACCTATGAATTGCTTTTTGTGTCCTTTGCATTATTTCTAGCTCAGTTTTGCTGTTCTTCTCCAGCCATTCACAATTTTGCAGCTCAAGGACAGCACATATTGTTGGGAAAAAGTGCTGTGAAGAGTGGCACAAGAAGCCTCAAAGACTAAAGATAAATATTTTCTCCAAGATTTTCATACAAAAGTAATTACAGTGTAATTTGTTAAATAAATTAATGGATGCTTAATTCTTATTACATATAAAGATGAGTTACAGGTGTTTTTATTTTTTTGTTAAAAAGACAAAAAAAGGAATTTAACTAATTGCACTTGAGAGAATTCAGATATAAATACACTAATGAGCACTGTTATTCCTCAGTATCTTGAACAATTATGATTATATTGTTGGTAACACTTTATATAAACCAGAGCCTTAAATAATTCACATTCATATTCACTAACCTTAGTTTTCCCCTCAGTTTGTCATGAACGAACAAGAATGCAAAATCTTGTGGAATCAAAATGTTTTAACACAAGACAAAATTAGCTTCATATATTATTGCAAATTTTGGGGATTTTTTGCTTGCTGTACAATGGGGAATTAGATGAAACCACCAGACCACATTCCTAATAAATGTGTTTGGTGGTTCTGCGCCACACTCCAGTGTGAAAAAATACTGCTTGTTGTCTTGTTTGCTCCACCACATAAACATTTCTCTTGATTATTCCTTAAGGTTGCTAATTAAAAGATGTAACGGCAGAGCATGAAATCAGGAAGTAAATAGCAAATGATGAATTTAGATAAATGTAGGTCCAACCTGTTCAGTTATACTTGTGAAGACTATCTTTAGCACTTTTGAACCTCAGTATTTGTATCACTGATGCAATTTTAAAACAAAATAATTGCAGTATGTTGAACACAATTGCACAGAGTGTGAGAAGCACCAGCTTGAATTGCAAAGTATTTGTTACAAATACAAGTACCAGATTGGAGTCACAATCCAGTATTTATCATTTAAAAATACAGTTTTAAAAGGCAGGCATTATCCTGAAAAACATATATACTTCAGCAGAAAATTTAGACCTAAATTTATAAAGATATTTAATCATTTAAATACTGCAAAGTGGTTTTAATCTCTTCAGGAAGTACTACTCAAGTGTTAAAAACTATTCACGTGCTTAACTGTCTTGTTAAATTGGAGTATACACTGTAAATTTGAAATATCAATAATTTTGGTTAGTAATACTTTAGAATTTGTAGAATGTCATTAGATATTTTTAATCCTAAAGCCAGCTATCTAGCTTTTGCCATATCAAATAAAAAGTAACTGGATTTCAGAATTTATTTGTAACATACTCTGACACTATCAGAAAACACATATCTTGTCTCCAGGATCCTTTAGGGTCATTAAATCATTTTGAGAAATGTCACTAGAAGTGCTGAACATAACTGACCCACAAGGAAATTTGAGTGCAATTCAATGGCTTCTGCTCTGTGTACACAGACACACAGTGAGGGCAAAACTTGAAAGATGCTTTGAATACTAATATTTGTAGAAATACTGTCGGGAAGGTCGTCTCTGGGAATGGTACCTGTAAAGAGATATTTCAGTAAAACAATAGAAAACAGTGACATCTCATCCACTCTTAGGGCAACTTTCATGAGGAGAAAGATTAAGAGAAGTATATAACTTCATCAGATGTCATAAAAAATAGAACAATATTTTTATTTAAATTGCCTCTAATGGTGGTGGAGGACTAACAGAAAATAGGAAAGGCAGGAAATATAAGTGTAAAATTTTTTATCTGGCTAAAGTCCTGAGTTGCAAATGTGCGAGATGTCTTAGACAAAGGTTAGCAGACAGATCAAGATGACTTGTGAAGTCCTCAAGAAATCAGGTGATTTGTGACAGGAGATTTAAAGCTGATATGATTTATTTAAAAATAATTGCTATGTTAGCTTTAAAACAGATGTGAGTGATTTAGGAATAATTAGGAGAATGGTGGTAATCAAATGATCCATATTACTAGTGTGATAAGAAGACCACATCTATCAGCCTTAATTTTGCTTCTTCATCCATTTTTTATCAGGGTATAACCTATCCATATCTGAAGGATTTACATCCTTATGATAGTTTCAGAGCACTGTTCGAAATAATCAGCTAAATTATATTATTTTTAAATTGTTTATTTTGTATTCACTTGGAGGGCAAAGTCAGATTTTGCCTATACACACATTGCGTTTGTGCAAATGACCACACACACTATCTCCTCAACAGGTACTGTTCATTTTAGCTGAACAGAAATACTACAATTGATATTTTGCTTTTCCATCTTTCTGTAAAGGATTTAAAAATGACACCACTGCGCAGCAGCCTACCTCTGCTGCTGACCAACCTCAGCAGCCACAAGCCACAGTAAAGCAGTCCCAAGACTGGAAGAAGATAATGGGTTAGATCTTTTCTCCAGTGTGTCTACCAACAGTATAGTGGAGGAGTGGGTGTGTTGTACTGCCATGATGCGTGTTGTGTGAAATTACTCCCTGCTGCTCCACTACAACTGTGTGTAGTAACGCCATCAGAGAAACCACGGGAGTGCAATGCATAGCAAAGTGTGTAATACTCCAAAGTTATGCAGCATTGCAGTGTGTCTCACAGTAATGACAGTGATTCACTTCCTGTCTTAAAGGTGATATTTGTGTCAACAGCAATGAAATCAAGGAAATGTGCATGAAACAAAACATATTAAATAATCACTGTGTAGCAGTCAGATAAATTCTGCTCCTTCAGCTGCACTGTATCTCATTTTGATTGTATTGTAATGTGGAAGTGTGCCTCATTTACGGTCACCTGACAAATCAAACCAGTCACAGTAGTGTTAGATTCTTTCTACAGGAAAAAAAGATGTTCTACAACATAACTCAAGGCATTTCTGTCTTTTTCAGTTCTGTCAAGCTCCTTACACAATCTCTTCCATAGTGAGAGTGAATGGAGAAGGAGGTAACTGACCTCCTCATATCAGCAAAGATTTCCAATGCAAAAGATTCCCCTCTCCATCTCTAGAGAACATCTGTTCCTGTCAGATTGGCATCTTTCTCATTAGTTAAAGGTCATAGAGACTGGGAGAGAGAGATCATTGTCCACTGCTTGGCTACTTCAGCTGATGATGGGCAATACAATTATAAGTGAAAAAAAAAAAAATCTATTACTACACTATGTAGTAGTCATAATATTGAAAAATTTGAGGATGGAACAGAGCACCAAGGAATTTTTCTCCCAGACGTTTCAAATATTTGAAAGCTTAAAGGTTTCAAAGATTTTCCTTTAGTGCAGTAGGTCACATCTAAGGCTTTGTACCATGGCCAAATAACTTTCCTAGTGCAGTAAACTGTGGAGTGTGAATTTAAAATGTTTTCCTAAGTCATTGCCAAAAACACTACAATTTCTTTCCAGCCTGGGCCAGGACCATCAAAACTGTAACATTCTAATGGAGAAAAAAAGAAAATTATTTCCTCAAAATTGATCTTTTCTGTTCAGAAAAGTCAAAAGCATTTTCACTGGCATGTTTCGTCTAGCTCTGGTTCCCAGTACTGTATTTTTGTTTATAAAATATGATTGTAAATTGGATTAGAGTACTGTCTTTATATTACCAGATCTGAGTTTTAATTCTCTAGGCTTGTCAGGGGGGCTGATTTGGTTTTTCATTTCCTACAGTTCTGTGTGAGTGAGTCTTATTAAATGAAATAGCTGTTCTGCATATAAATCAGAGAAAACAGATCTGTTAGTTTTGGTGGACTGATCTATCTTAGCTTGAGTTTAATGTGCAACCATGCACACTATTTTCTGTACAAGGAGTGCAAACGTTAATTTTCCCTTAATTTTGTAGCATTTTTTTTCAGAAATGTCACCTAATCTTATCTGTCATTTTGACCAAATTACAACATGCCTATCACTCTCCACTTTTTTTTGCACAGGAATAATATAGATAATTTCTATCTGATATCTGTGAGCTATAAGAATAAATAACTCTCATCTTGGCATCTCAGAAGATTTTTATTTTTTTTTTAGTCTTGGTATTCTTTAAAAATGAGATCTTGTTCAACCACTCCTGCAGCATTGTGAATATGCAAATAGGAAGTGGTTGGTGGTGGTGTTTCTTCCCCAGAATTTAGCCTGAAAGAAATTGTCAGCTGCAAAAAGAGCGGAGTAGACAAGTTTGCCACAATAAATAATTTCTATCTGAAAACTAGAGAGTTTGGGAGGACCTTTGCACTTACCAGTCAAAACGGTTATCAATCACCTAACCTAAACAGAGGTAAGGCTTGCTCTTTTCTCAGTATGCCATCCTGTTCCTTGTGTGTACACTCCTGAGGTGAAAAGGTACAGCCATGCATCTGTTGCTGCTCTGTGTTCAAAGGTCTCCCCTTTGAAGAAGTTCTGAAAAAGGTTGTCTTCCTAAGGGTTTGATGCATATGCAGCTTTACTTCATTTTATAGAACTGCTCTTACTTAAAGATGATATAAAATATAATTAAAAAAATGTCCAATAAACAAGTAGAAGAAATCTGAAATCTCTTGAGATTATTTTCCCTTTTGATATCTTATTGCCTCTTGCACTATTGCGATGATCAAGATGCCTCCACTCTGCAAAGGAAGCAAGCATTTTCTTTTACTATTGTTTAAATCATTGTGGAATGCTATTCTGATTATAATACAAAATTACTGATTTGTGTGACAGCTCCTGAAATCTTGAGACTTGATGGGGCTTGCTTTGCTGTAATATTCAGGGTACTATTTCATGATCCTGCACTTAACAAACCATCAATCATTGTGAGCAATATATAATTATGTATTTCTAAAGAGAAAAAAATTGGTTTTTAACCTCAAGGTAATGTAAAACACTTAAAAGCAATTGCTAGGAGTATGACATTTTAAATAGAGATGCTGTCTCAGATGCAAAGAGTTCAACTGTAAAATAAGTAAAAATAATTAAAAAATAGCAAAAGCAAAACTAAGTACCACAGTACTGACTAACAAAGATACAAAAATATTGCATAATTACAATTCATAATTAATGAGACACTGTGTCATGTTATAATTCTGGAGTCTATACTTTAAATCTGATGACACATCTGATTGATTGATAGCTTAGCTGTGAATTGATTGCTTAGCTGTGAATCATTCTTAAATATCACAAAAGAGTATGTTTAATATCACTACAAGCAGAGTGTCATGAGGTGAACAAAGCAAAGCTGAGTACATTTATCACTTTTCCCATAGGAACAAGAATAAGGGGAAGTTGGCAATGCAATGCTTTTATATTGTAAATTATACAACTCTTTCTGTCACTCTAGTGGTGGAAATGACATATGAGTAATATTTTTTTTTTTTTAAAGAGGTTTAGGGATGTTTTCCTCAAAGCTGATGCTTACCTCACCTTCAATCTAAACAAAGTGTTGAAAACCACGAAAGAGTATGCAGGTTTGATTTTGCAATATGAAGAAACATATTAGGCAGAACACAACTTTTTGTGAGGCATTTCCAGCTGGTCATTTTAGGTACCATTTGTCTCACTTAATGTTAATTGGTTAAAGTGCAAGCATAAATCAGCTGAGGCTCATTCCACAGCCTGTAGAGAGACCAAAGCCCACCATAAGCGTGCTGTTTATTTGAACAATTTAGATCTCTGCATTAGGATGAAATGAAGTGTGCTCTAGACACCATTGACTGGGTGTCAGCACCACAAAGGGGCCTTGGGTAACCTGATAAAATGCAGAGAACTGCAATGCAGACATCTTCATTCAGTAAAATGGATGGCACTCTTGGCATCTGGTTGTCATCTAGGTGGAGGGAGAGGAGGACTGGAGCAATCTCTGATTTACTCCAAAACTTTTTTACAATTGTATTGAGTTGCTTTCTACAATATCCCTCTTCTTTCCCTCCCTGGAGAAGGTAGTTTCCCTGACTCTCTTTCATCATCAGTGCAAAGCTCTGGCTCTTTGCTCTCATTGTGCTGTGCTTGTCTTTCAGTCTCTCATGCTCCCCAGCGCCATATTTCCAGCTCTCAAGTTCTGGCCTCAGTCATTTTTCTGTTTATTTTTCACCCTTCCATAGCACAGACCTACTACGTCAATGGAGTAAAAATCTATTTCTGCAATAATATATTGACCCTGTAACATGCAACCTGTTACACTAGCAGGTGTGATTAGGTATTCAGAATAAACTAATGCTTCCAACTTCTATCTTACAGGAATAACAACATTGAGATCTACAAAAAAATTTCACCAGGCAGTTAAGCCCCATTTTCACTGTCTGTAAGCCACCACCTATAAGAACAAATACTAGTTGGATGAATGTCCTAACTCACAGATAGTAAACCTAGTAATGAAAGACTGAATGCAAAAGGGTACAGTCTTTTAGAGGAAAAAT
The DNA here is from genome assembly GCA_907165065.1 of Caprimulgus europaeus. The sequence goes on from OU015525.1 coordinate 71,844,329, forward strand.
TAAGGTATTCAGCTGATGCTGAGCTATGCCAAAGAAGTCATCCTCATGTTCAATTCAACATGCCGTTAAGGCTTGTCTGACTTACCAACCTAAAGAGCACTCTGCTTTCAGGTCAGAAAGGAAGACAGTCTTCACTATTTTGTAATTATAAAATATATATCTCATAATACTAGCATTTAAGTAGAGTCATAGAGAAGAATGATGGAAGCAGGGCATCAGGAAAGACTTGTTGCAACACATGCAAGGCAAATATACAAAAAGGAACTCTTTAAAAGAAGATAACACAGAGTAACAGTCAATTCAGGAATCATCTTTTAAGTATGGTTAAGAAAATATTAATACAGTAATTATAAAACAGAAAGCTAAATTTAAAGAAAGATAATTATAATTTGCATAGTATGAAAAACAAATATTATTTTATCCAGGGATATAATTCATAATATTGTGCTTTCTCTCATATCAAAGATCAATTCCCTCATTACTCAAAGGGGAATTATAGTTTTTTAAATTACCTCCATATCTATTCAGTCTTACCTTTTGCCAAAAAATTGTTGACTGAGAGATTCAAAGTCAAATACGTAGCCACACAGAAGTTAATTAAATGTGTTCATTGTTTTTACCAATGTTAATATTCCATTTACCCTTGTCTCACAGAAAAAAATAACTTTGCACTGATAGATAATTTTGTTCACTACTAAATGAGACAGAGTTCAAGGGACAGAGTAAGCAAGATGTAATAATCATCTTGAAAGTGCTACACAATACAGAAACCATCTTATGCTAAATTATATTGCATCATCAGAAATCTATTATATAGATTTGTGAGTTAGCACATATTCCTCCAGAAGTCAGTAAATATTGCGTATTCAGCATTTCTCAGTAGGTGCTCAGTAAGTTTGAGGATTAAGCACCTTATACCATGAGAGTATAGCACAAGTCCAGGTCACATTGGAAGGGATTAGATATCATAGTTGAGTCCCAAGGTGCTGGAATTTGCACTGTTACAGATAGCAGCTGTTGGTACTGGATTTTTTTTTTTTCTTTTTTTCTGGTAACTACAACTTTTCTATTATGAGTGCCATCTTCAAAACAACATTTTGAAATTGTGGGATATTTTCTCTCCAGAGTCATAGTGAGCTATCGAGCAGTGAAGGAGATGAATGTAGTGATTTCCTCGTGATCTACCTGCTCAGCACTTGGGTCAAAGCCAAGCTGCACCTGTCATCATTTTAGTCTGACAGGGGACTCTGTTGAGTGTACCTGTACACCTTTACCACTTTCTATCATACTGATTGTAGGGGGAAGATCTGGGGTGACTTTCAGGAAGGAATGCTCCCTTGGAGTGGAGACATTTGTGAGTGAACCCCATACTCAGAAGTATGGGTGAAAAAATGTTTTCTACCAAAATTATGCCCCTTTTTTAAAACATAAGTATGTCTCAAATCTCTGCTCAAAAATGCTCTTTTCATGGAGTGGGAACAGGGGTTTTAGTGATATATTTGAGGCTAATCAGGGCTACGGAGCTGCACCTGTAGCCACAGGCAGTAAGAATCAGATGGGTACTTTATCTGTTATATCTGTACAGTAGTGTGAACAGGGCTGTGTATGTCTGGCTGAAAAGAGCACCGCCACCACTCCCTGCACACTTCCCTGGAGGAGTGGTTGCTTCTTCCTTCTCCTTTTGGCCAGCCACAGTGTCTCCCTTGCTTGCAGCATATTGCACCCATTTGCACACAGGAAACGGTAGAAGTGCATTCAGGGCTTCTTCCATGGTGATGTGTCTCTGCACTGCTCAAGGACAGCATCTCATGAGATCCTGCCTCACCCAGAGTTTGTATTCAATACCTGAGAAGGTATAAGCTGCTTTATTCCCATCAGTCAGTGATGTGGAAAACCTAGAGTTACATCTGCATAGTGAAGGGGAAATTCAAATTGTAACTGCTTAGCAGTGGTAATCTGTGACCAAGGAATGATCTGGCATGAAAAGCAAGATAGCTGCCCAACTGCAGAAGAGGTTAAACTAGCTGGAAGCTGGGATGCTGGAGACAGAAGGACTAGTTGCAAGGGAGTGAAGTTTCCCTAGGTGACAAGATAATAAACAACCTTGGCATTGTCTTGTAGCCATCCTGGAATGGGAGCACTCAGGGGCCCAAACTCAGGGAACAGTTTTGGGCAGCAGAGTTGGGCTAGGGGATGGACCCAAGGCTGGGCTAAGGTGCTCCATGCAACCTCTCTCAGAACTGGTGTTTGTGCAAGTTTATATAAGGAATTGGCTCAAGACACATCTTTGCAGGCTCCTTGTAGAATCGCTAATAGTCACAGGCTTCTGTCTAATGCATTTTTCGTTAATATTAATGCAATTTAAGAATAAACATTAGTTTAATTCTCCTTACGGGGTATAATTAAAATTTCTCAGCAATGGAGTATAATGTTTTCCCATAATGTTCCTAAGTATAAAATTTCCATCGTCTTAATGGTTTTTCCTTTGACAGATACCCAATATTGCACCTTCCATCTACCTTCCCTGCCAGCACTTGCTCTTAAGAGTTCACATTCCTTGTGTTCTTCCACTGAAGGAAGTGGGCAGCAAGTCCCTGCTGATGCTCCCTCCCTTGGTTGCACTGGGGATGTCCAGTCCTTGCTGGTCTTCTCTCTGTAACCATAAGGATGAGTCACATTCACATTTATTGACAATGAAAAGGAAAAAAGTTGTAACTCCGTGAAACTCATTTCTAACTTCATACTTTCCATTAGTGATGACAAACTAATCAAAACAAATCAAAATCAAACCAAACTCCAGAATATCCAGATTGCCACAAAGACCATAGAAGGAAATAAATATTTTTAGAACTTATGTAAAAATGCATATCCATGAAGCTCGCCAAGTAATATTATCTCTCCTAAAAGAGCAGCTTCATTTTGTTCAATCAGAAGATGGACACAATCTAATCACCAAGAACTGCATTCTGTCATTGTAATACTTTGCACCACAGGTAGTCTGATTTATTGTGTTGGCCATTAGTAGCTGGCTTTTTTCTTTCAGGATTTAATAGAGTAGGCTGACGCAAATTTACACTTTATTTTTTATTTTTTATTTTTTTTAATTGGAAAAGCTAGGAAACATAGTATAAAATAGCATATATCCCAAGCATTAAAATAAAGTAAATTTTATAAATAAGACACAAAACTGTACCAAACATTTCCTTTACTCACAAGACAAAATATTTTAATGAGTGAAAGTATTTCAATCACATTGCAAAAGAGCTTTCATGTATCACAAGCAAAAGAGCTTGAATATATTACTTTAGAGAATATGTAAAAATTGAGAAAAGTACTTTAAAAAAAACCAACCCAGACCTGTTCATAAAATGCCTATCCCCTGTGGCACGGACATCGACAGACCAAGACATCTCTGAAACACATACAGTACAACTCATTCCCTTTTGCAGCCCAGAGCCCCTTGTGCATCTAGTGCAGGCGAGGCAGCACAGGCATGGGGTAAGGTCACTTAAGTCGCCACAACCAGCATCAATGCTTGCCTGCATGCTTGTGGTGCATCGTTGGTGCCTAAGACCAACTAGACAGTGTGGTCACAAAGTGGATATGGATGCCAGAGCATTTTAATGACAGATGCATGCAGTGATGTTCATGTGTTAATGCTATAGCCTGACAGGTCCAGTGTGTGCTGACAAACACATCCAGCTGGTACTGGATGTTTCTTAGGCATCCAGAAGATGTATAGGAAAAGTTTTAGGGAAGCATTTGAAAAAAGAATGTTAAATGTTTTTATTTTCCCTAAATATATCATAGGAATGTAAAAAATCACTCAATGTGGCAAGTTTGCAAATGCAAATCTTTCTTTGTCTTTACCAGTCCTCTGTCACTACCAGAAGTTGTCACAGATCCTGAATAGCAGGAGTGGAAATCTGATATGACTCTCTTTAAAACTGGAAGCATGCACACGTGTTTCGTCCAGGTTGGTAGAAAACAGGTCAGTAACAAGATTTGTCTCTAATTTATCATTTGCTCAGTGGATTTCCTCTGACTATGTCTTCAGTCTGACTAGCACATTAGGGAGAAATGCACTCCACCCTGGAGAGCAGTAGCACAAGATTAAATCCTACTCCAACATTACTGAAGTCCACAGACAAGCTTTAAAATTTGAGGAGCTTTTTCTCTACAATGGTGTTTTGCACCCAGACTATCTACTTGAGCCCTGTTGGAGTGACAGCCACCACCCTCAACCCTGGGGCTGAAACTACACGTGTTGCTTTCGGCCACCATCTGCACACAGCATATTTCAGCCTGAGGGGAAGAGCATCCTGAATACTAATGTATAGGCTAGCACTGCTGCCCTCTACAAACATGAATACCATTTTATTAGGATTATTAATTGGACAGCAAGAGCGGATGACATGCAGGTCTGGTTTGTGTGTGGCATTATTGCATTCTGCTTAAGCAGGAACGAATGCTGGTTTAAACTGGGATTACTAGGTGCTAGAAGTTACTACAGGGTAGTTGCTACTTTGGCCCTCCAGGACACATTGGCTGTTGGTTTAAAATATTGTCAGCAGCTTCTGGGGGGGGAGTTTATCATAAGGCACTTCAAACTTATTGAAACTCTATGACAGACAGTCCCTGTCTGAGCTCTGCTGATCTTTAGTTGTCCAATTCCCTCACCTTTCACTAATCTTGGACATGTCTTATCCACCATTAAGTCTTGGAAGGCTGAATCAGTGTGTATATTCATCTAGAGCTATTTCACTCCTACTCTTTTACAAGTAGTGTCCATCTGCTTCTTCTCAGTCCACATGCCTGTAGAAATCCCAGTCCTTTGTCTTTTTGAGTAACTGTATTAACTGGCCTTCTGTTTTTCATTTCCAGCTTTCTTCACGAAGATGCCTGACTCTATCATGTCTTGTGATATTTTTGTCTATATACAAAAATTAAATACAGTAATTGGTGAACAGGGGAATAAGTAATCCAAAGCATATTGATGATTAAAGACAGGCATATTTTCAGCAACCCAGGAGGTAAGACTTAATGCTATAATGAAATGTCAATGCTTTTAAATTAGACTTTCCTCTTCCTTGGTCTTAATTTTGCTTATTTAATAAAATTTTCATTTAAAACTGTTCCATCCTAAAATTACATTTAAGGAGGGGTGTACCCTTGTAGGGTGACCTAATATGTCTTCTAGCCAACTTCATCAATGTAGATTACATTGCTAGGAGAGATTCCTCCCTCTCCTATCCAAAAAAGAAAAAATAATCAATTTTTTGCTCTACAAGAAAGCATTTTGGTTCACTTTCTGTATAACAACCCATGGTTTGTTTTACAAATTAATTTAATGAATTAATGATAAATGATTAATAAAGTAATTAATACTTCAATTTTTATACTGCATGGTTTTAAACACGGAGTTACTTGGAGAGCCTGTGACAAAAATAAGCTAGTGGCAGGTGGCCCTGCTTTGCCCTTATCTCAGATACTTCACGGTTTGATCCTAAAAACCATATTCCTCCTTATATCTTCTTTAGATCTTCCTTAAAAATAATGGTTCATATTATCGGACTTCGTAATTTCATGAGCCTGGGGATTTTTTCTTTCTTTCCGTGCAGACATAAAATGACAGTTCCTTTAATAAAGATGATTATAAATTAAATTTTCATTTTGTTTTGTTTTGACAACAAAACATAATGTATCTTGTTGGTTCAATTTTAATCTTCCTTTTGCCCATGGGTGATTAAGCTCTTTTCAGAAGTTTGTTTGTTAAGTACATATTTAGTTAATTTAGAAATGAATGGTGGAAATTAATTATATTAGCATATCATATATTATTTACCAGAGACATCTATTATCCTATAAATATGTATTTACTAAACACAAATTGTTTCCTCAGTCATAGTAATTCTCTGGACAAACTGTAGATAGTATTCATTTCCTCACCTGAGGATCTCAAATTGTCTTTTATATGAAGAGGCATATGAAATCAGTTAAAATAATTTGAAACCTTACTGAGAATGGGTGGTTCATTTTTCATCTGACTCAGCTGTAAGAAACTCCAATATTTTTCTTAAAAAATAAACAAATGTGTTTATAGTATGAAAAGATCATGGCCAAACCTTGAGACTTGTTCCTGACTTCTCTGAAAGGAAAGGAGAGATCAAGTGGAGCTCCACTTATGTGTCAAGAGTTTATTTGACCATGGCAATTTTTCTTAGCATAGAAAGGTGGCAGTTCCTCTGAGTTTTCTTTGTGTTTAGACATTGAGATTCAACTAACTGAGTCACTTACAGGAAAAATTGGCTGGTCAAAATTTGTTAAAAGAGGCTATGACCAAACTGACAAACAGGTATATGTATCCTGTGATATTTTCATTGCCATCTTTCTATCCTGCTCTTTTGCTTTTGGCTTCTACAGGTTTTGTCATTGATGAGATACCTCTAAAACCTAACTGTTATATTTTGTTATTTGAAGTGATACAAACCATTAATAACACCAGTAATTATATATTCTTATATAATGGAAAGATATACCAATTATTTTCTTTATTATTATAATTATCATTATTATTTCTTATGTTAGGAAATATCCCAATTACCAGATGGTCATGAGGCCACAAGAAAGCAACATAACAGAAAATTGTCTCTTTAATACTACTGCTGGATGAATACTTTATATACATTTGAGCCTGACAGCACCAATTTAACAAATAAATAAACTATCTTATTTCCAAGTATGTTTCAGTAAACATTGTCATGATCTAAATCCTCCAGAATACATAAATACTATTTTTCCTAGCATCTGAATGTTTCATCAAATGTCATTTTTTCTGTATTCTAATGAGACATGAGAACTGCATCAAATGAGATTTTAAAAACTGCCATGACTCTGACCTATCTAAATTGTAATTCTGAATTTTTTCCTTTAGCACTTTGGATGAAGTTCTTGACAGCAACAAAGAAATGGGGTTTTTGGTTATTGTATAAAGCACTTAAAAATCACCTGGAATGTCTCATGGAAAGAACGCTGAATAAATTATGACACACAAGCCTGTCAGAAGTCTCAGTCTTGGTCTGAGATTAAAGCCACATGCAACAGAAAACTCAACAGATTGTCGGAGAAATTATCTAATTTAAGATGGAAAACATCAGATTTTAATCTTTATCAGAATTATTAACTTGCCTAGGCCAAATTTTTGCAAAAAATTGCAAACTGCAATAGTATCTTGCAAACTGCAAGATACTATGATACTCTTTGAAAACAGGGTTCCCTTTTCCTCCCACCAGTTTTCAGTGATGCCATTTACTTGACAGTATTGTTCCAAGCTTCCCTTAGAGTATTTTCAGTGCTACATGGCCAGATACACAGGGATAGCTGGAAGGCAAGAGAAAAGTAGAAAACTTTCAACTGGAAGAAAGAGGCTTTCAAGAATAATTTCAATGAAAAAGAAAGGTGTTTTATATAAATTTGGGGTTTAGGTGTCCTTCTGCACATAGATATAAGCTGGTAGTTGCCCACATTGTAAATTAATTGAATGTGAGCTACACCTGACTGGCACATAAGCTTTATAAACGGTGTTTTTAATCTCAGACCAAGTTTGTGTCCATCCAGTTCAGTGTGCAGGCAGATTAAGTTCATACCCATCTGCAAAGGAGCATTGAGCTAGAAAAATTGAGAAAATATGGCTGCAGAAAAGGTAAGAAGACGACAACGGCAATTACTTTGGGTTTGTTGTAGATATTTCTGACAGATTACTCAGATTACAGAATACTGAATAGTATTATACTTCTTAAATAATCTTTCTGATTCTTTCTGCTTCTACCAAAGCAACATTCTGAAGGGATGCCTTGGGGGCTGGATTGGGCCCATAATCTCATTGAAAAAATAAAAAGAGTTTTTATGCATATAAACCTGAAGCTATAATTTAAAGTGACTATAAAAATTAGCATTTTGAAAACAAAACTCAAAAACAAACACAAGAAATTAAGATACTCCTTACAACAGTGAGCTTATTGGTTGATTTATATATTCGGTTGTTAATTATATCTGTCTCCCAGGTACAGGCCCATTGAGATAGATATCTTCTTCAAGACATCTCAGGGCTAACAAGACACAAGACACACATTTCTTCCACCAGAGCATTAATCAGTATATTTTCTTAACAAAATGAAAAGACATATTTCCTGGAGCATGATGAACCTCCAGAGGCTAAAGAAATCCTTGTAGAAGAATAACCAAAGCTAAATTACACATCAAATATCATGATCATTCTTTATGCAGTAACTTTAATGCCAAAACAATATTATTTCTGGTTTATATGTATTGTTAGACTTTTCAACGCTGTCTGAAATAGATGGAGCCAGCAAATCACAGAGACATAATAGGTAAAAGACATCCCCCTGGCTTTAATGAATTCCACCATAGCCTTTAGAAAAGTTCACATTATATTTTGTCATTATTAGTTACACAGCTAATGAAAACTTGTACACTGCTGAAGTTTAAGTTAAAAAGAAGGCAGATCCTGCAACACTTAGAGTTATTCTGCATAACTGTTTCTCTATGATCTTCATTAACACAGCTTTTCAAACTTCAGCATAAGTTTTTGATAAGGTGTAAATCTAAGTAAGGAACAAATCCCAAGCCATTGGGATTTGTTGGGATTTCCATATTCTCAGAGTGTTCATGTCCCTTTCCTAGCCATGCCCTAATATCATGAGTGCAGAAAATATAGCCGCTGTCGGAGAAAGTTCTACCACCTCCATCAGAGGAAATTTCATTTTTGTCAATGTTATTCTCTATTGTCCATTTCTAGCCACTATAAACAAAGAAAATTTGTCTTCATGGACTGGAGAAAGTGACCACCTAGGTAAAGATTTCTTAGTGTTATATTTTTTTACTTTATTGCATTCCTGCAGCTTAGTCATTTCAATTATGTTTCCTGATTGTAAATGAGATTAGAGTTTCCTACTTTCCTACCTTAAAACACTACTTATGCTGCTAGCAAAACTTGATATTATAAAAATCATTGAGACATCCTACATGAACTGTATTCTCACTTCCTCATTTTGTGGGTTGTATGGTAATGCAGAACATAAGCCAAGACCATGTCCTCAACTATTATAAACATATTTGGCCTTGGTGACTTCATTTTAGGTCATCTCGGCATATGACTGCTATAACTATGTAGTTCAACAGATCCTCTAATGGGATGAATTTTTAATATAATGAAGAACATTAATTTTCTTTTTCTAAGACTTAGATCATAGATATGATGGCAATGCTAGGTATACGTTTGGACTAGATGATCGTAATGGTCTTTTCCAACCAAACTATTCTATGATTCTATGATAGAAAAATTAAAATTGATCTTTTAGTTGAGCAATAGTTTATATTTATTTTCTTTAAACAATGTCCAGATAATGTCTCTTCTGGTGAGACCCTGGAGTACTGTGTCCAGCTCTGGAGTCTTCAGGACAAGAAAGACATGGACCTGTTGGAGCAGATGCAGAGGAGGGCCACAAAAATGATTAGAAGGATGAATAGAACATCTTTTCTATTAAGAAAGGCTGAGAGAGTTGGAGTTGTTCTGCCTGGGGAAGAGAAGGTTCAAGGGAGACCTTATTGTGGCCTTTCAATACTCAAAGAGGGCCTATAAGAAAGACGGGGGCAAATTTTTAGCAGGGCCTGTAGGATTGGACCAGCAATAATGGTTTTAAACTAAAAGAGGATAAATTTAGACTAGATATAAGGAAGAAATTATTTACAATGAGGGTGATGAAACACTGGAGCAGGTTGTCCAGACACATGGTAGATGCTTCATCCTTGGAAACATTCAAGGTCAGATTGTATGGGGGTCTGAGCAACCTGATCTGGTTGAAGATGTCCTTGCTCACTGCCATGAGGTTGGATAGGTCCCTTCCAACCCAGAATACCCTACAATTCTATTATAAAAGTCAATTGCATTTACACTGTTCATTATCTACTTAATTTCCTTTTATTAATTTTCCCGAGATTATTCCTGAAGGATTGGATGTTGAGATACTGTTGATATTTTTTTTTTCCCTTTCTATCACAGAATATTCACACATTTTATTTACCCCCTTAAAATTAAATTTTGTACAAATAAATTTGCTATAAACGCTATTGCATAGCAGAATTTAAGTTTTTTATTCTATAATTTTTTTTCATTTATGCAATTTTTTGTAAAATATTAACCAAAAATGTAATTTACCTTTAATTGATGGAATTTTATCTATGTGCTGTACTTAAAAAAGTTGGTTTGTTTTGAAATAAAATTGAAAAAGGAGTCTAACCTGCATTTTCAGATCCTTATGTAAAGCCCTCAGTTTCTGGTTCCCTAAACCTGAGGGCAGAGGACTTTCTGAGGGCAGAAATAAGAACAAAAAATAGCACTGATACTTTTACCCTACGGTCTTTTGTACGGAGACACTACATTTAGAGAGAAACTCTCTTTTCATTGTGTATTTACGGTAACAGATTGGTTGCTTTTGCACTTCTCACACCATCATAACAGTCATCATTTTTACATCAAGGTGAAACACCACAATATTCTCAGTTTTTCTATTAATATGAAAATGCATTAGGGTAGCAGCAGTGTACCAATCCAGCTAGTCATATGGAAACATATAAAAAGAAGACTTCCATGAACGTCAGTAGTTGTGGCATGATGACCCAGCATGATTACACTAGTTCTAGCAAAGCCACCCAGCATTGGCATCTTAAAATTCAGTTTTAGTATTAAAAATGCCTAACATTTTGGCCTATGTATGACATTAAGTGTCTACCATTTCACAGAAAGGAATTAAAATCCCTGTCAGTCCTGCATCTGCTCCAAAATCCCTCAATCACTACTTCCTTATATTATTCTGACATTAAGCTACAACATGACTTGTATAAAATTTGTGTTCAAAGAATCTGAAACAGTCCATGAGCTAGAAGAGGCTGTGTTTCCCAAATATATTATTCTGCTAATACTAAAGCTAAGAGATCCATCTTGACCCAAAGGCCTTAGAAATGAAGGTCATAGATCTCACTGAGCACAAGGTATACTGTGCAAAGCTTTCCTACACAGTGTCCCTTAAATGTTACTGGCTCATTTACCATCTTTCAAAAAAAATGTGATGATGGATGAGGTATCAAGATGGTGTGCCAGTCCTGTTATAAATGTATCTGTAAAGTCATGGGAATGATTGCTAGATGATCCATTTTCAGCCTTAAGAACCAGTTCAGATAAAGAAAAGCAAAAGAGATCCCTCAACTTTCAGACCGAAGACCAGGGAGAGGGATGAAACTGTAATTTTTTTAAACTATAAATCATGTTCAAGTTCAATTTTTCTATTTATACATTAATGTATTAGCATTACATACTGCATACAACTTTGTTAATTATACAGAGATCTCTGAAGACAAAGTTCCAATGTAAATTCTAGTACTGGAGGCTTTACTAAAATATTGTCATTTTTTCCTGCAACATCAAAAAATTTTATAATCCGTCAACTCCTTTTTGTGAAGAAAAAAATATCCAAAACATTTAATTAGTATTGTGCATATGACATTTCTCATTACACCTGTTATATGAGTAAGGAAATAGCATAAAAATCAACAGAAACTAACAATAAAATAAATATATTAAATTGCATACAATATTTTAAGATTCTGCCTTAAATGGAATCACAAAGCTATTTTTTTTTCTGTAGATAAAGTCTGGTTTTTGGTTGAAATTGTCAATTTTTTTAAACTAACATTGTGAAGTCTAGAATTTTTGCTCAGCTCTGCTAGAGCTGAAGCAAGGCAACAAAGAAGGTTGATCTCAAGTTTGACCATTGAAAAAAGGACCATTGCAGAAAAAAGGAAAAAGTTCAAAAATTATTGCCCAATTCAGAAACAAAGACTACATGAAAGTACACATGCCATCTTTCCATCCTAACCCTGAAATAATTTTTCCTTCACTTTTTCTCAGGATTTATCTGACTAAAATGAGAAGAAGAAAAAAGTTTGGAAATGCAGGGTTTTGTGGTTGGTTTTTTATTTGTTTGTTTGGGTTTCTGTTTTTGTTTTTTTTGGTTGTTTTTTGCTTTTTTTTACCAACCACAAAATAGTGTTGTTTGAGGAGAAAGAAAGCTCCATTACTTTGAATATGAATGCTTCTATCCTTTGTATTCAACTTACTGAATTGAATTACACAGCATATTGAAATGTCGACAAACGCCTTTACCAAAAAGCTGCTTCAGTGAGTATGTCAGGAGTGGATGGGTTACAAAGTATTTTATTTGAGGCACTGAAGTGCAGCATCTCAGCTGCTTTGTGCAGTCAAATGTTATGCAGGTTTAATGTCTAAAATTCTGTTTGGTTTTTGGTTTTTTTGGGTTGTTTTTTTTTTTAGCCTTTCCTATCTATTTATAACTTTGAAAGTCACTTTACCAAGACACTGAAGTTCAGATTCCACTATGAATCCCAGAGGCTGCTTTGTTGGTGATGCCAACTGTTACATGACAATTTTAAAGTCACCACCACACTCATTCTTTTGCAACACTTTTTGCAGCCTGAGGACAATACAACCTTTTTTTTTTTTTTTTTTTTTTTTGTGCCATCTGGTAGCCCCATCTAAAACTAAACCGTCATTTCAGTCTAGGGCAGATCCTTCCATAGCCCTCGTTCATGGGATGTACTCCCTCATCTTTGTTCTGTATCAACGCACGCATTATTCTCAGCTTCTTTTGGAAGAAAACTAGGTGGTAAATGAGAACAAGTCTACCTAATGGAGCAGATGACTGCTGAATCATGAATACTGAGCACATTGGCCTTGCACTGAAGAAACAGGGCGAAAGCTCCTAACAAGTATTGGAAATTGGAGCAGGCTTCCTGCTTCTCTGTAGTACACTGGAGAAATGACCTAATGAATGTGTTAGCATGTAAATCCAATTTTAGACTTGGCCATATGAACACACGAAAACATGATACACTCCAAGATGTTAAATAGTAGAGGAAGACTTGTCTGAAAAAAAAAAAAAGAGCAAATGGGGCTTTTTGGAAAGCCCTAATGATGCAAACCAAAATCTAGCAGAAAATGTAATCAATTTCCATATTAGTAGTTAGAATTAAATAATCGGTGGAAAATATTTTTAAATATTGAGGAAGTCTCACACATCAACCTTTTGAAAATAAACATTTTTTCTTGATTTCTGGTTTTCATTTTTTGTTTTTGTGGTGGTAATTTTTCATTTTCGAAATTAATGTGACAAAAATAATGAAAAAGACAAACCAAATAACACAGTTTGACTAACCTTAAATGATTTACATGTAATGTTTGTAATGTTTCATTAATTTTAAAAAAATCTTCTCACTCTGATTCAGGGAAGTTTATTTCACTGTCTCAATATTTTCTTACTGAATCAAAAGTCCGTTTTACATTCACTTACCCTTTCTTTGGAAATTATTGTTTCTAACGTCTAAATCGGGAAGAAAGTAGAATTATTTTAAATACACTTAAAATAGAGAGCCTGTAGAATGTTTAAGAAATGTCACACATAATGCTTTTCCTTTGAGAGAAAAATCTTTTCAAAACATTGAAGCTAACAATCAATCATGAGATAAAATGTATGCTAAACAAAGAGAGGATTAAAAAAGCTAATTGATTAGAAGTGGAAAGAAATAGTGCACAAGTTCACATAAACAAAACAAAACAAAAATAAAAACAATGATTAAATATAAACTCAAGCATCTATATGCAACTGAGAAAAATCAAGCTGGCCATTGCTGAATTTCTTTGAATATTAAATAGTGTGTAATTAGGAAAGAAACAAATAGATGAGGAAATTGCATTTTAATACCTTTCTGTGTTAATAAATAATAGATATAATAGAGTAACTATGGAGATCAGACACAAGGGAAAATGAAAGGCAGTGACAGGAATGAAGCTGTGTTGCCCTTATTATTAGCAGTGATTGTGTATACTAGCATGAGTGTGTGGAAAAGCTATACATTATTATTCTTCCAGCAGTGCACTCTAAAAAAGTTAGTCTGATTAGTGATTTTGATTTAAAGTCAAGTGCAATAAAAAAGATTATTTTTTTTTTTCCTGATTTTTCTCCACTGATAAAAGAAGCCTTGTATATTTACAGCAGTGGAAAACGAGATTCCAGGAGCTCATAGGTTGAAGGGAGGTTTTCATAGTGCCTAACTTCAGGCACCTAATTTCTATACTTACTTTAGTGTGATGGTCTTCCTGGATTCCCTGTGTAATTAATGGAGATAAACGGGCTCCTCCAGAGGGTAATTCAGAACAAGAACCTAACCAAGGTGACCTGAATTGTTCTCCACAGGAGTCTCTCTGACTGCAGAGGGAGCTCAGGCCATTTCCCAGTCAACTTCTCTGTATCATCATCTAAAGTTAAGATCCTTTAATATCTCCCCCTCCCCATCCTAGATGACAAGACGTTGGGCTGCAGAACACAGAGGAGCAGCATGTGCTTGCTTGCCAATACATGAAAAGGAGCAAGAGCACAAGGCTAGGGAAAGGATTGGAGCAAAACCTTCTGCAAGGAACCAAGTGAATTCCAAATGAAATTCTGTTTTCTTTGAGTTTTATCTTCATCTAAGAAGGAACAATCTGGAGAGATTGAGGACTGCTTTGAGATTCCTGTTGTCAGAGGGCAAGGGGAGAGTGACTGGGTTGGAAGTCAGATGCTCTACAGGGATACCTGGGATTCCTGGAAACAGATGGCCTCTGGGGGCCCCGCTATGTGTTCCCAGCTTGCTGCACTAAACCATCTATGAAAGAGAGATTCCTACAAAAAAATTCCCTTTGTCCATTAAATAAAATCTATGTCCCCAACAAGGATCTCAGGGACCATAGAATCTATGTGCTTGTGTACCAATTTAAAACATGTTTCTCGTGCTTGTAACCAAGAGTGATGACATTTCATTTGGTAAACAAGCTTAGATTAGATGCATTCTCTGAAAAGTGTTTACAGTTTGATTCTATAACTATTGTAGCATTGTGTTTAACTTAAGGCATCTTTAAATGCAAGTGAAGACATCCTAAAAGGACCTGGGGATTTTCTTCCCTGGGAAGTATTTAGAATTTACTTGCCAAGTGCTGCAATCAGCAGCATTTGCTTTGCTTGTATACTGCTATGAAACACAGTGATAAACCAGCTCTGGCAGGGATGATGGAGCATTCTCTAGAGAAGTCATAAAATAGAAAAATCTGCTCAAATCTCTCTCACCATTACCTTTCAGTTCAATTGTAGAAGCTCCCTAGAGCACTGTAGTCCAATTCTATACTGCTACTTCAGCAGCCATGCCAAGTTCAGATCCAGCTTTGCCAGCTAAGCAGCTTGAGACAGTTGCATCTGCATTGCCTCAGCCTGTCTCTGGCTCTCATTAGCTGTGCCCGCTCTGTGCTTCAGCTGGAGCGACTTGACCTCTCCAGATACCCTGCAATCCACGTCCTCTACCTACCTGATAGGGTTTCCTAGCAGATATATGTTGCAATCTGTCTTTTCCTAAGAGCCTTGCCTGTCTCAGCCTACTAGCATCCACACAAAATAGGCTGCTCGGGAAGCCTGATATTTGCAGAAAAGTGGAGCAGGCTCATGACAGTCGTTTTAGAGTACCCAGCTGCTTCTGTGTTCAGGTCTGACGCATCAGTAATTGGAGGTCCTTTGGGTCTTTCTTTGTTTTTGCCATCAAGAACCACTGTAGTCTCCTTGGGTGGGAGACATCCTATTAAACCAGTGACAAGTCTTTAGGAAATTGCCCTGTAAGACCAGATTATAGTCGAGGCTTCTCTTAGCACTGAGAAGGGACCGACCTCTGCAGTCTGATCTTGCTTCCACCATTGGCAAGGCACTAGCCTGGAGAGAGGAAGCCACTGTCAATGCCACAGGAACAGAAGGAGGCAACCAGTCATGTCCTCTTCTTATATAGAGAACATAAAATGTATTGTTATTTGTTTGGTGCACTTGGCCTGAGGGTTGCTGCATCTCTAACAGAGCTTCTTGGAGAAGCAAAGAGCATGCTGAAGTGATTCTAAGGAATCTTGACTATCTGTCAGCTTTGTGGGCCTTCACTATAAACCTTCTTTCACTAACACACTCACTGAAATCTCCTGATCTCTGTTATTGATCCACAGAAAAAGTCTAGTTTGAAGACTCATAAGGACACAGGTTTTTTAATATCATCTTCAGAACAGCATGGACTTTCTATCCAGACCTCTTGAACCATCCTTGGAGCCCCAAGTAGGTGCTATCTTCAAGGTCTGACTTTCAGGCTCTAGTGCTCAGCTATGTTTCTCTCAGCCCTAATGACATCTCTTGGGGATCAAGGTCCTGATGTCTTATCAAATAAAGACAGATGGAACACATCAGGGGTGTGATAGGTTTGATTCTTAAGGTAGGTCATCCTGAGTTTCTAACTCTTGAACATCTGTATTCTCCCCATCTTGATCTTGACGACACCCTGGAAGGTGCTTCTTTCTTATCCTCAAGATTTTTTATGAGAACTGTGGTGTCCTTGGTACCCAATGCAGCTGTTCAGCTCCTGTAAAACTAGAATGGTCCCTGAGAAGTGAAAGCCCTGGGTCAGCCCCTAAAGATTGCAGAGAATGAAGTAGCTGAGCAGTAGAGAAGGAGATGCAAGGACAGTGGCATTTAGTAGGACTGCATGGCTTCGGGAGTATCTTTGGAGGAGAAATAAGCTAGTAGGGTACCAATCACCTGTGTACTACTGATGAAGAGAAGACTCTGAATCAAGAGTACCTGTAAAAGGAACCAGCTTACTCACTCCAAAGTGAAAGGGTAACACAACACATTACTTCATATCCAAGCTAATGCAACTACATAGCTATGCCAATAGGTTTCCTTCCTGGTTATTACTCCAAGAAGCCTACTTGTAACTTCAGTTTTGAAATGTCAGAGCAAAACACTCTTCCACTGTGACTGTCAATTAACTAAGGTGATCATCCTTTTGGGCATCACATCTTTAGTTTACCTTCACTCTCTTAAAACATAAGCCCTTCACAGCAGAGATCTACCTACCTTTTATTTTTTCTCCCCTTCCCACCCACCCACCTCCCCCACCATTTTTCCAACTGCAGGTGAGACAGAAAGAATATCAATAATTGTGATGTGCTAGCCTTTACAAACCATCCAATGCACACTCAGCTGCTCATTTACACCTCCTTCTCACTAGTGGTAGGAGGAGAAAAAAGGACAAGAAAGCTTATGGTCAAGAAAAAGACAGGAATATCAATTACCAATTTCCATCAATGGCAAAACAGACTCAACTTGTGGAAAAATAATTTGATTTATTGCCAATTTAAATTGGATCCATTGTGGAGCCAACTGGAACTAGCTGTGTTCACCACAGGGCACCCTCTAACCTCCTCCCACAAACATCATCCCCGAAGCCCCTCTGGTACCAAACCTTGACACAGAAACCCCATACAATAATACTAAAGTTGTAATTAGCATTGCAAATTGCACATTAAATTGAATGTATCCAGGTCTAATATACCTACCTAGGTGCTCCTACCTTAGAGTTTTAATTAGGATCATCTGCTGATTCACCTAAGAAAATCTCCATCTGGTCGTTGTGCTATTATTTGGTTTGCATGACAGACTGGTCTCAGAGCACATGAAGAGGATTCCTTTTGGATGAGAATGAACTGAAATATGGTCTTTAGCAGCAAAACAAATACACTCCAACTGCAAGTGGGTATTCAGTCCATGCAAACAGTCCAGAGCTGGTCTGAAGGAAATATGCCCTGAAAGAAATATAGTGCATGAATCAAATCCCCAGCAACAACTCTTTCCCTCCACAACTACTCCTACTGGCCTACACTACTTGACAATGCAGGTATAGTCTATGTCGTATGCTATGTGTAATATTATTATTATTGTTATTATTATTATTTTTAAAAAATTTTATTTCTAACCAATTTTTGGCTTAGTTTTTCCATTATCACGATATTTTTCAGACTGTTATTTCCCTCTGTTACCTATATAAACAGAACAGCCTCTATGAGTTTTCTCGAGTCACACTTCAGGAGATTTAAACAAGATACTGCTCTCTTTGTTTATAATACGTATCATTGTCACACCTGTGTCCACCAAGCATATGCACTGGAGGCTAGGAAGTGGAGATACTAGAGAATCAGTACATTCCAGAATACAGCCGGAATGATGTTTCCTAGTCAATACTGTAGGAGAGAGACAGACACTGCTGAGGAAGAAAATTTCCTTCTGCACTAGAAATCCCTATGCATTTTTCCTTAAAACTATAGCATAGTGTAACTTTGAGGGACTGATGGATCAATACTGCCATTATGCTCCACATGTCTGTACAGAAAATATCCACAGTCCATGGAAAAGACTAAATTAGTTTGCTGAGTAAATGTGTGCTTATAATACAATAGCACCTGGAGGTCTCAATTCATTATCTCTATTGTGTTATGCACTGTATGAACTCATTGTGAAACACAGTTCTTTATCCTGAATACCTTAAAGGAAGATTCTGAAGCATCTTTCCTGTTGTCTTACTTTCCCTTCCAATCAAGCTGGAAGGCACAGAAGTAAGATAAAACTGAATTCTGAAAATGTGATCCTGTGCCTTTTCTAATAAAAAGAAAAAAAAAAAAAAAGGAAAAATTATCAAAATTGTCAAAAAGCCTTGTACTGTCTCTCAGTACTGATACTGTAGCCATCAACTCAGAGTAGGGCATTTCATGATAACAGAAGTGCCTACTTTGTAGGCAAAGATTTCCTGAGAAGGCTTTCTAATGTTTTTTCATTTGATACAGTCTTTAGCTTCCCCAGATAAAAAGAAATTTACATTACAGAAGTATTTTAATGAATTGTGAAGACATTTCATCACTGGAAAAGACTGTTTAGCAATGTCCAAAAGGGATGGGAACTAGATGTGAGATATAAAATTTATCCTAATTCTCTGTTTTTTACAGTGACAGGTTCTGTCCAAGGTATACCTAGAAACCCCTGAAAGCCGCTCCTGTCAGTGAAACATCTAAATCAACTAAAACCAAACCAGGTTGCCTACAGGGGAAAAAAAAAAAAAAAAAAAAAAAGTGAAGTTCATGAATACATAATTAAATATAATTAAATATATGGTAAAAACTACCTGAATATATAAAGTTGAAGAAAGAAAAAGTATTCACAGCCGCAGGTACTGACAAATCTAGTCAAAACAAATTAAAATCATTGTTGTCTACAGTGGACTCAACACTAGCCTCAAATTAAGCCTTTTATTATCCTGGTTTCTATTTCACATTTGAACTCATTTATAAAACTCGGTGTATTCTGACACTTTCTTCACACTCAAGCAGTAACCTGCTCTGCTTGTAGCTCTTGCTGTAAGTTTCCCTCCCTTGCCAGGGGTTTGGCAGACCTGGGCTACCAGAGAGGCCAGAAGCCTTTCAGGAGCAGCATAATAGGAAGAGGGGTCACTTCAACATGGCTGCTGGTGGCTGCTGATGCCACCAGGAAATCTCGGGAGTGCTGAGCAATTCTCTGGTTCTCAGTGTATGTAATTTTCTTCACAGTCAAGAATTTTTATCTGTATGGTGATTCCCAGGCTAGAGACAGAAAAAAGACCTTTTGTTGTGAAGTAATGCAAGAAAAGCTTTTCATATTTTAAGGCACCTTAATTTTAGTTCGAAGGAAAAGAAGGGGAAAACAGTAATCTGTGTCTACTACATTGCTTACAACCCCATTTTCAGAGAGGCTTCTTAAAGAGTTCCCTCTTCCCATCACAAGTTTGTCTCCAAGGTTAAAATGACATTCTAATTTTAAAAGGTTTTTAATGTCTTACTAAGGCAGGGAGCCTTTCTTGGTCTATGTTTTTGAGCAGTATAGCCCTTAGAGGCTTCAGACAGGACACATAGAACCCTTTCATTAGTCTCCAACTTGAAGTATCCCAAACAGACCTAAAAGTTAGGCAAAAAGTGAAAGGAATACTTCTCCCTTTTCAGAAACCTTCTTTTTAAGCTCCTCTGCTAAGAATATAAACACACTTGGAGTTCCTGATAATTAAGATGCTTTTTTTTTTTTTTTTTAACAAGCTGCAACAGACCTCTGTCTGCTCCCCTTCCTCTTACAGCAAGCATTTTCCTTTTTGTTAAGTCAAAATGAAAACTAGGGAGAGCTGGACCACAACCTCAAAGACAAGGCCTATAATTTTCCACAAGTATGGATTATTTATGTCGATATCTGTATCAAGCATATATATTTCAAAATTGTTAGTGAGACTTTGTGAGCTAAAGTGCAAAAACAGAAGCCCAGGCTAGCAAGTCTTTCTCACACAGAGGAAAAAAAAAAAAATAAATTGCTCTAAATCAAATAGAGAACGTTAGTCATTATGTAGAATCTTTACAGGAGAAATGAATATGAGAATATGACAAGAGCCATTAAAACACTCCACACATTAATTACTACACAAGGTAATTCAATACAATACAGTTTATTTCAGCAAGATCTTTGCTATTTTGTAAGTAAGTGGAAACATAATGATGGGCAAATAGAACACTAGGACAACATGGATACAGTATATTAGAGCTTTACTTTGATATACTAATTCATCTTCTATCTTTGGCATATTACTATCAACAAGTAAGACAGCAATATGTATCATGGTATCATAGCAGCACAGGGGCGGAGAGTTCACTGCAGGTTGCAGGTTGATGACTGAGGAAAGGCAGGAGAACAAAAGTGACAGAGCAGAAAGCAGATATTAGCCAAAACTTGAAGGCAAGATCAAGTAGGTTAGTCAGTATAGTGTAATCTGAGCACAGTATATGCTGATGTCCTCTGGATTCTTCAGAGGTAACAAATGTCTTTTATCTAACTCAAGCTAATACCACTAGGGCAACAAGAAAGGACTCAGGCAGCAAAAAGACAAAATTTAGTTATGCTTTATTGCTTATGCACTATTTCTTTGTTTTACAGTTTTTCTTTTGCACTTCAGTATTCCTTCTTCTTTTCCTTTGTGTACCATAGCAAATAACCCATGTCCTTCAAAATGCTTACATTTTGTTATTTGTAAGGTTTGGTTTGTGATCTAAGGTGAAGAGGAAACATTAAAGTATCACTGCTGTATCCAATCTTTCAATCATAAAAAAATGATAAATTAAAAAATAACAAAACCACTGAGACTCAAATAATTTATTTTAAGCTTATAGCTATCTGTATTCTGTAAGACATCATCTTCACTCCAAAATCAAGCAATGAGTGGTGCTCAGTGCAGCACTACTACTCCAATGTAGTTGTAAATTTTGTTTCCTTACTAAAAAATCCCTCCCCATCCCCTGTAAGTCATCTACATATCCTCAAAAAGGGATGAGAATGCATTCTATGATATTGTTATATGGAGTTTAGAACCTCTTATTGGTATATTGAACTATGATGCTTGTAACTATGATAGGGAATAGAAACTGTATGACTAAAAGGTAAAATCAACTAAAGGCTACTACAAAATAATTTCAAATAAGATGCAACATATTGTAATCCATCTCATTTTGAAAACTTGACTAGGATTTCTACCAAGGAAGTGTAATGCATAAAGGACATCTGATTGTTCAAGCCTGGACAGTGTTTTCCATGAGGAAAATAAATTTCTATATTTCACATGCACTTTTGGGATGTGTGTGTCATTATTTAGATTTATCCAATCAAATACCCAGGACCTGGTAAATGTGTATATGGCCTTTGGTCCAATTTCCCAGAACAAAAAAGTCAAACCAAAGCAAAATCAAACAGCTTCCTCCTTTCCCCCAAAACAACAGCAACAAGCAAGGCAGATTTTTGGCAAAATAATCAAAATGCCAAAAATTACAGTAGACTGTACTGACATTATGGCAATTTTGAAGAATTTCTTTCAGATTTCAGTTTACACTAAATGTATTTTGGCAACAGATTATAGCTTAGCTTTGGAAATATTTAAGCATCTGAATGCATCTATCTGAATAACTACAAAGAAGAGGAATTACCAGGAGACCACAACTTGAAAGTACTGTGCAGATGACTAGGCAGGTTTATCATGCAGATGACTAGTTAATTGCTACTAGTTGAATCAGATTATAGTCTTTGACATAGGCACTTGTCATTTCTCCTGAGTGGTAAGGGTGAATAAGTATACCAAATTAATGTCTTTTGAAACTTGTGTCATTAGCAGTGGCAACAAAAGGATGTCAAAAGTTGCCTATCAGTTGCCTATCCTGTACATGCTTCATATAGATGCAGCTAACAATTCAAAGAATGTGTTCAAAAAGCAGATCCAAAATGCTGGATTCTACCAAATGTATAGTAATTGAATCCCTCTTTGAAAAAGTTACTAAAGACTGCACTATCATCATTAATTTAACTATTGTTAATATTGTTGGTTATTATTACAATATTTTAGAGTACCCCATCAAGTCTGGTGTACAGGTGGAAAGAGGTAATTATATACCAGATAACACTGCTATTACCTGATGTGATACTTGGAGTTAACAACATGCCACCAGATAGCATGCAACAAAACCAGACAGGTGTGGTTTTGATAGCTTGGGTTGCAGAACTCGAGATGGGCTGTGGACACATTTTTTCTCTGTTAGAAGACATTGGTGAAGCTCAGAGGTTGTCAGAAACTTGGAAAACAGTTTTGTTTTGCTTTCTGTAGTTGCGAAGGCAGCAATCTCAATCCAATTCCGCTGGTGAAATTATTATAAAAGCCAAACAACATCAAACTAAAAGACTTGTCTCTGCAAAGAAAATCATCCACTTTGTTAAAACTGAATCTCCAAATGTTCTGAGTCTATTGCTTCTCTATTTCTCTTACAGAAGGATGAATGAAGCACACAAGTACTGATGATTGGCTGGACTTGTTTGCAACAGCTGCAGGAGGAGTTGCCAAATCTGGTTTCATATAAGATAGCCTAAGTGCCTGATAAGCATTAAAATTCATTTCCATTCTTTAGCACACTATTGCCACAGAAAATATGACTAAATCCTTGAATGTGGTATGCTTTTCTTGGTCAACTTGCTTCAAGCTGTAGCAAGAGCTTAATCAACGAATGTCACCTCCTTCATGGCTCACTTAACCTTACTGTCAGATATTTTCCATGAACAATTGCCAACATTTTTTTTTTTCACAATATGCTGCTAGAATCCTTCAAAAGCTCAGTGGCAAATACATCTCAATGTGTATGATAGTAGAATAATACATTCTTTTGAAAACAACCTTCTATAGAAATCCCTCTCAGAATTAGAACGGGAAAAAAAAAAAAAAAGAAAACCCACCTCAAACCAAACGTTCAGCTAAGAGGAAGATTGTGTCACAGCTGTTATTTCCCTGTTTTACTCACTGTTGCTTTTATCCCTTCAGTAAAATGCTCTTTCTTTAGTGTAGAAAAATGTATTATTGAAAGATGGCCATTTCTGTCTTTGAAATTGAGGGCCAAACAACAGCACTTAACCCTTTGGCAGGAAGCCCATGAGCTGCTGTCTATTAAGACATAGGAGCCAGAACCATTGTTCTTGGTTCTTGCTCTATAAAAAGAAAGAAAATGAAGGCTGTGTAACACTTTGAATGACGCAGCCTTCTCACACCTAAGTGCCACTACAATACGCTGCTCTTTTCCCACATGCTTCAGAGTATGTTGTGTTTCGGGGTCATTCAGAACAAGTAAACTTGTCAGGTGGTAAAGTTGCCTGAGAACCCTTTATATACTATTCTGATTCTTGCATTCTTATTCATCATAGCAGCCAAATGCTTCCCAGTACTGTGTGAAGAGATATGATTAACATCTTTTTATTCCTATCCAGTGTATGGAGTGTGCTAGACTTTGAACATGAAGCATACACACACATACATCCACCCACAGGTATGATATCAGAGAAGATAAAATCAAGGAAATGTGTATTGTTAAAGCAGAAGACAGGCTGCAAAAGTCCTTGTTTCTGGCAGGTTTTTGCAGTCCCCCACAAAGGAAAAGTCTCTACTGTAGAAGGTTTCTTTCTTCTAGGGGAAAAAAAATTGTCACTGTGTTTGACTATCCAGGTTCTTTCTTTTGATGCCTTAGTTCTTGAATTATGCAACTTGAACATAAGGTTTTGAGCATTTGGAAGGAGGAGTGAATGGCTGGGCATAGCCTGGTGCTCTGTAGGATGTTGTCCTGGGAGGCAGAAAATAAAACCTCCGTGTCTGAGTTTCTGAGAAGACCTACGTGTTTCCTTAGCTCTGGGCTTCCTGCCTGAGTATGCTGGAGTTATTCTGTTCTCCATTGTTACCTGCTCAAATACCTTTAATTCAGAGATAATTTCTTTTTGCCTGTTTCTCTATTACTAACTACCTGGATATTTCCATGAAAGTTGAACTGCTGTTGCTAGGGAGATAATCCATTTCTGCTGATTAGTCACCCTCTGTCATGAGAAGTGACTGCTGATTAGTCACCCTCTGCCATCAAAAGTGACTTTAGAGTTAAATAGTTCACTTGGCTGCCAGTTCTGATGTCACGAGGAGTGGGGCCCCATGGCAGATCAAGTGGAATTCAAGCAAAACAACAATGCCCGTAAAAATAAGACAGTTATTTCAAAATTATAGTGAATTCTTTGGGAAAATCAGTGTAGAATTTTTTTTTTTTTTTTTAAAAGGATTAAAAAAAAATCTGAATCATTTAACAACTTTTTAAACTAAATTCAGCCTTTACTGACATTTGAAAGCACTAAGGAAATTAATTCATTTTTTGGATGGGTAGAATCTTTTCTATGGCACAAATTATTTTTTGGACTGATTTTCTATTAAGACACGCTCACAAAATGAATTTCTAGTTTTATTTTAAAATCTATTCAGATTTGAATGAGTCACTCAGTGCCTAAACATAGGGGAATCTTGCAGTCCAAATACTATTTAAGACTCTAAATGAAACCATGTTTTATGTCTGAATAGTGAACTATAATTACTTCAGTTTATAAATGTCAAGAAAAAAGAAAAAAAAGACAAAGAAAAGGAAAAGCAAAGCAAAGCAAAACAGCAGACTTTATTATTTATTCATCCACACACTATTTACTCTTTATTTGGAAATCTAGAGAGTAACCCCCAAAACTAAACAGGAAATCCAGAATTCATGAATGACAAGACAGTAGAAGATGGAAGCACATCTGGTTCCCCCAAATGGCATCATTCATGCTTTTATGAAGTCATTTAGGAAGTTTAGCTATAGGGTAAATGTCACTCTCTGTGTTAGACTGTATATATGGAACTCTATCTCATTCAGACAGACAGAACGAGGTGACCTGTAAACTAAGAAATCCTCTTTCTCCAAATCAGATGACTTAACTTCAATAACCAGACAGCAATGTGTTTATATAGTGTAGTGTTTTATAAGAATTCAGACGTGTGTGGTGAGTTGAAGGTAAATAGATATATGATAAATCTCAGGGCATAAATATTGCTTTGGTCAAGAGTAAAGTATTTTCCTTTTATCTTTTTTTGTAATTCTGGGAAATTTTAGTTCAAGTTCATTATACAAACTAAAAACCATAGTTTTATTAAATTGATTATTTGTAATTTTGACATAACTTTGTGCTCTCTTTGCTCTTCTAAGAAAAAGGGCAATAGAATATAAACCTCAATGCAGAGATGCTGTTCTATTAAGCAGGAATATTACTTTGATAGGTGAAAGACAGGATTCTTCACAGTACTGAGAATGTTGCCCTAAGATTTCTAGATTGATCTGTTTTATCCTTCTGATTAGTATTTTAGGAAAAGTTCACAGTGATCAGCATCTACCCAGCAAGTAAGATGCTAAGAAGTTTAGCATATGTGGCTTTGCTTTAAAGCTACCTTACAGTCCCTGGAAAGCAATATGCATATCACTTTCCTCTCTGTATCGATCTGATGTTAAACTCCATTGGCAGCAGTAGGAATAGCTATAGAAATATCTGTTCTTCTGCTTTATTTAGGTGCCCTTGCATTAAGATTTAATCCTAGTCAGTCAAACTGGCTAAGGAAAAAAATTCATATGGAAGGTGCTTTTGGTAATTGTTCCACAATGAGGTTAAGGCAAAATAGATGACACATCTTTCCAGCAAAGCATGATGCCATGTTTTGTGACAATCCATTTTGCCACAGAATACAGTCAGTATCTTTTTCACAAGGAACAATATGAATAGGAATTCTTAATTTTTTAATCTCCTTCCACTGTAGCCATGTAGACTGACAGAAAACCGTATATTTGATAATTTTTACAAAATAATAATTAAGCAAGGGGAAAACATGTCTTTTGGGGGTTTTGGAGTTTTTTGTTTTGTTTTGTTTTGTTTTTTCTTAATCTGAGAAAGCCAGTCAGCATGTGAAGCTTCAGCAAGCGTGTATGTGAGATATCAAGAACACATTTGCTGACAGGCATGTCAGTTTACAGAGTTAGTAATGATTACAGTATTTCTTCAAAGTGAGGAAAAAATTGTGAAAGGAAAAGAGAACATTAAGAGTTCATTAAACATTAGAGGAGGAGACATGACAAAGCTTAGGAGGTCTGTGCAGTAGTGATACACTACAAACAAGATGGGGTTAATTACCATTAAATGCAAATAATAGACCCCTATTACCTGCTAGTAATTCTAGTCCTGTTAAGAAGATGCTGGAATTGTTTCTTAACCCTTTGACTTTATCTGCCATTTCAAATATATATTACATGTATATAACAGGCTGGAAGAATGACCTAGCTTATTTCTATGTGTTTTGCCAGAATGGGACAAACATAAAGTAATTACCTGAAGGAACAGAGAGAAATGTCTGCTACGTAAGTCTTAAAGAATATATTTTCTGATTAAAAAGAAAAAAAGACTGATGTGGACTGGCAGGGGAAGATGCATTCAAATAATGCATTTAATTTCTCTTTTCCCAGCTAAGTGACTGTGTATTTTAAACACTGTTAGGAGGTCTGTCAGCATGACATTGGAGTCCAGTTTAATGAGTAAAGATTTCCAGTGCTGTCCCCATTAATGACCTCCACTATCACCTTAGGCAAGTTCCCACTTCCTATCATTTATCTGGCCAATTAATAAATCATGCAGGCCAGGGACCATCTCTCACTCTGTGTGCCTATTATGATGGGGCTCTGTCTCAGTGGGAGGCAATATATCCTATTGGAATACAAATGACAATAATTCAATAAAAACAGTTGTAGAAGCAAAGGGAAAAACTTATCTGACATGACTGCGAACAGATTCTTGAAGGGTTTATTTGCAAAAAAGGCTACTTTACATCAGGTAAACCAGTTGGCAAATTTGGATTAAATTTAACAGTACCAGCTGATTGTTGGGAAAAAATAAACTATACAGAAATTTTAAAGTATTGGAAACACTTCATTTATTGGGAAAACTGTCAGGGAAATTCATGTGTCATGCACAAGTCAAGGGGAAATTAATCTTTTTCACTAGTTTGTAAATTCACACTGGATGTGGGAGGCCCCAGTTCCAATAGATATATTTGCAGAGTGAATTTACAGCAACCTGAACCACAGAACACTTCTTAAGGGGGTTATGGACAGTGCTTGTGAATCTATATATGTGCTTATTTATAAAGGACAAAAATAAAATAAAAAGTTGTTTTCTCAAAAAGAAAAAAACATGTTGCTTATCAAGATATCATTTAAACTTTTCTGTTTTTCAAACTGTCAAGCTATCAATTTTTATTTATTTAGAATTGGTTTTGTTTTGGGTTTTTTCAACAGGAAAATAGGAAATCCCCAAGGACAAATTTTTTCCCAATTTTTTCAAACACATGCAAAAATAAAAAGACTGACAGAAAGAATCTTGGAATTTGTGATCAATTTTAATTCCAGGTAAAAGACTTACAGTTGGGTGATTTCTGCTCTTTTCATGGAAATCACACTTTCACATTATTTATAACTTTGTGTCCTGGTTTTTAGCTGGAAAAGAGATGGGTTTCTTTTCAGTGGCTGGAATAGCGATGCATTTTGCTTTCATTATGGGATATGTTATGAGAGAAACACTGATAATATACGAGTGTTTGCATTTCTGTGGCTGGAAGTGAAGGACTTAATGTTTTGCTAGTCTACAAGTGCAAGGTCTAAGGGGGTGAGAAATATTTAAATAAATACATAAATATTTAAATTAATAAGCTAAATTGGCATTTGGGTATGCCAATAGGATATTACATATCTTATCATGTCATGTCCAGTATATTAGTGAGAGTCTCTTCCTCTTTTTGCTCTGTCTGGCTTTCACTTGGGCTCTCGCTCTTCTGGGATTGCAGTTTTCATTTTGGGTTCAGGACTGTTGCTCCTCTGGGCCAGGCTTGGTAGGAGGGTGGCGAGCAGTTGAGTCTGTGTTATTAAATTGTCCTTACTCAACTATGAAACATGAGGATCTACTACCATATGTATTGCTAATCACTACTGTAATAAAGGTATGACTGCAATAGCCTACTTACAGCATTAACATCAAAAAAAAATATTTGCAATCATAATAGTAAATAATAAAGTAAAATAAAAATTGAAATTAATAAAACCTCTATGGATTTTAACACTTTTTGTAGTATTTTCATAAATGCAAGTTGAAAGGAGTACTATAATATCTTACACATAATGTCTACCGCAGTCATTTTCTATCTGCTAAACCTGATAACAGTAGTTCATGCAAAAATTGCAGCTCTAGTTATTCATAGTCCTTTATGAAATTGTAATTTTGGGTTTGGATTCACAACAAAAAGTATGAATAAAAATGTAGGACTGTGTTCTACTACCTATTAGAAGGAGTACTTGGCTCACTAGTTAAATCTAAAAACTTAAAAACTACTGATACCACCTCTGCCAGTCTAGAGGTAAAAACTATCAAACACAAAACAGTAGTTTCGAATGCATTGCTCAAGCAGTAGAGACTAGAGCAGAGGTGATAACCTGAAACTGAAAGTGAAAGTTTACTCAAAACCCCAAGAAATGAGACAACACTGTCAGACACACAGTCTGAGTCTTGAGACTGTCGTATGCAGGGACAGGAGCTGGACTCGTGATCCTTGTGGGTCCCTTCCAATTCACAACACTCTATGATTCTATGATCTGAGTGTCTTGAGACTCCCCTTTCCACATCTCAGTGGATGAAATTAATTTAACTTTAAAATGTCAACAGTCCAACTCTCCCCTGTCTTCAGCTTTGTGAATCTTTTATATCTCCACAAAGTGAACAGGACACTTAAGCTTGTCATGTCTTGTTTGTGATGCTCTAGTAGTACAGAAATACCATCGAAGATTCTCCTTTTTCCAGTACAGTTTAGAAGGTTTGATGTTCCCTAATGCATGCATTTCAACCTTTCCAGTTCTTCCTTGTAGAAGGTTTACCTTTGTAAAACATTAGAAATTATGAACTCATAGTATGAAGGGGGTCTGAGTTATACAGTCTATCACACTGTCTGGGTCTTCGGCTCTTTCTTCTGTTCCCAGCCATGCATGTAAAAGAAGCAAGAAACAAGAGATTGTAAAAAGTACAGCTTCTACCTGTTTGGCAAAGCACCTGTTTGAAGGGGCACACATAGCTAACACAATGACTATCTATATATGACATCATTCCAGGCTGTGTTGTAGATATATAGATCATTGTTAACCTTAAGAATCCAGCAACATCACAGCAAAAGCTATGTGAAATCACTTAGAATTTGCCTGTAATTAGGTAAAGGGCACAGATGAGTACACAGAAGAATAACTACTTGTTCTTTTTTTAACATCTGGTAATTAAGTGGAGAAAATAAATGGTTTCTTGTGGGAAAATAATTTACCCATTAATCTTAACCACAGTAACCTAGTCACAGCATTTGGATCAAATTGCAGAAAGGATAAAAAGCACTGGCAGTATTTTATTTAATATACCAATATCCAATCTGCATTTTATTCTTCTGCATAATGTTCTTTGTAGCCTCATGAGGGCTTTAGTAGAGGGAGAGAATAGGGTTACAAAGACAGAACACATTGCAAGGACATACAGTAAATGCATACTCACACTGAGACTGCAAGAGGGGGGAAATGAACTGGAACTCACAATCTTATTAGAACTCATATGTGAAATTTTACTGTTCTGCAGCTTTTTTTTAAAAAAATTTGTTTTTTTTTTTTTCTTGTTCCCTTCCCTCCCAAAAAATAGTTTCAGCTATGTCCCACTTTTAACTTAGAAGTCCAGTTCTTAACCCTACTAAATTCTCATATGGTTTTATCCTTTCTATAAAAAGAAATGCTACGGCATTAAATACAGTATATATGTGCATAGACTCTATTTTACCACTATAATCGGCAGTTAGGTAGTAAAAGACTGAAATTAAGAGAGTTGCATCAGCATGAAGCTAGTATAATGTACAGGGAATCAGTCCCATTCTGAGTCATATTAATGCACAAAACAACAAAAAAAAAAAAGAGACAAGAATAAAAGCATGTTTATGTCTTGCTGATATAACCAGCCCCTCCTACTGCATATAACTTCATTTTAGCAAATGCAATGATTTATTCAGATACAGTACCTACATCTTTCTAGCAAATTCTTTTACAGTAATTCCATTTGAACGCAGACATCTGCTGAGAAACTATAAAGTATCAATTAAGCTTTCTCTATGTGTCATTTAACTGAAGTGTTTTCATCATGGACATGACCATTGCCTAATTCAGGATCAATTTGTATGCAAACCAAACCAATTTTTAAGTATTTGGAATCAATCACTTGAATATTGAAAGCTCCCCCGATCTGAAATATTGAAGTTACCCATTCAGTGAGCTCCATTTATGTTGTTCACTAAATAAGGCAGGAGTTTTGCGAAAAAAGTGCTGTATGATTATGTAATTAATTCCAATGCAGATGTACAAAGGGAGCACTGGTAAGCTTCAATACAGCTTTTCCTTACTCTGAGCAGCTGGCTTTGCAATCTTACTTTTGATTTATCAAAGCAATGCTGCTAGTTTAATACAATGGTATAGGGGTTTTGTTTTTTTTTTTTCTTTTTTTAACAAGCAAAATAATACTAAAAATTCCAGTATATGGATGCATATGGTTTTCTATATTAATTAAAAAGAAAATTTATCCTGGAACAAGTCAGAAAACTTATTTCTTCTATATTTTTTCTGTGCAGAAAATGACCATTTTTTCATTAGACTCCCCAAGGGACTTTTTTTTTTTTTTTTACAAAGGAAACAGATTTCTTGTGACTCTTTTTATTTTCCAAGTGAAATGCACAGGCCTTTGCCACTTGAGCTAGAGTACTTGCAAGTTATCCCTGGGCTATGCCTCCCTATGGAAGAGACAGTGAAGAGAGAGGTGATACAGCGCTCTGCTTGACCACCGTGTGTCCTTCGGCTCTCACTCGCACCAATGAGTTATCCAGATAAATAAGAAAGTTGTGCTCCTAGACTCTGCACATCAGCCTGACCCAGCCTAGAGGCCAAGTTGCCCTAAGTACAGTGTTATCATATAGTCAATGTATCCTGTGACTTTATAGCTTCTGCATTAATCCTGGCTTCACAAAATAGCACCGACAACATACAGTTGCCTGCACTTGTTCGTACATGTAAGCATACATGTTTCCTATACTTTGCTATATGCTACTCAAACTATACATTGCTAATATATGTCACAGTGGTTTGTGAGCGTAGAGGAAATAGATGCAAGCCTTTGCTCAAATGTTCAGAAAAGGAAAATGCTGCAGTAATTTTAAACTTCTCTATTATTCTCTACAACTGCTCATTGATTTCTTCTCCTTTTCCTTCACAGCTGAAGTCTTGTCATGTTCTCCTGCTCCTCTGTATCCCCTGATCATGCCTTCTCAGACCTGATTTTGTCTCTCCATTGCCATTCCCTTCATCCCTCTTCTCTCTTTTCTCCTAACAAACGCCCAAGTATGATTTTCAGATGCTTATAACTGATTTTGAACTTCTGAAACAGAGTTTCACAGGATTTTTTCTCTCCCATACAAACTTTCCATCTAGTAAGACAGACACTGAGTGCTGAGAAGGTACTACACACTAAAGTAAAACATCTGTGGATGGCTTGCACAGCTGACTCATCCTGTCTTTGCAGCCTCCTTCTCACTCAAGTGTCCACATCTCAGCCAGTGCTTTTAGAGGAGCCACTAACGCTTCTGTTGGAAAGTGAACAAAGACATATAGCTGCAACATACCAGCAGTGCTGGGATGATCTCAAGCTGTTTCTTCCACTCTTCCTTTCTTTGGGTAACATTTATTCTTCACTCCCTTTTCCTGTGTGAGATGGTGGGGAGTTGCAAGAGACTCCTGCAAAATAGACAGAATGATACTGCCTGAAATTCTTCCTGGTTGGTCTGGCTGCTAATCTCCTTCTAATCTCCTGCTCTGACTGAGGCTAAGTGGGGGAAGAAGGAGCCATGAGTAATCTTCATGCCTGATACCTGAAGCATAAAACTGCATGTTTAAAATTAATTTTTTTCAGCAACATATCTATTGATTTTCCTACTGGTAAGGAGCTGCTTAAGTTCATGAAACAAGCTTGTATTTAGCTGAAAAGACAGGGATTTTATAGAAATGGCATTTGTACCAGAATAATTTTCTGAGTAATTTAGTATAACATTTCACATTTTGAAACAGATTAATATTCTATCAAGTGGCTTTTAGTAGGATTTGCAAAGCTAGACTGCAAGTGCTTCCTGTCAAGCTGTCACACAAAGCAAAGACTGGACTTTTTCCCATTGAGAAGTGCTCCTCTGAAACATGGCTTTTGGATGAGAGGCAAACATTTTTGTGTTACTCACATGTGTTCTGAATTTCATCAAAATAAAACAGAAATTATCACAGAGAGCTGGAATATTTCCCACCTCATACCTGTATTGTCATGGCATTGGACTGTAGTCTGGTTATGATAATCACATTCAGGGATGAAAAGGTGCTCTGGCTTCCTCAGCATTTCCATGCAAGCTGCTTGTTGGGATGATGGGTGGGTGCAGAGCTGCTGCTCTCTTCTCATCAAGTAACGGGGGTGAACTGGAAAGTAGCTTGCCCTCAGGCTGATGCTCTGGGAGAGCCAACTTTCTGGGTGATCACCTCTGAGTTTCTGAAGCAGATTGCCAAAGTTCATATTCTCTCCCTTTTACAAGGGATTAAAATTACTTCTTTAATGGATCATTGGGCTCAGAGACTATGAAAGATGCCTTTTTCACATTTTCATCTATAGAGTAAGGGTAGCTTCTGGTAATAAAAGTTGTAAAACATGTAAAATTGATGAACAAGCATCTTTTTTTTTTTTTTTTTTTTTTTTTTTTACTAGAGAAAGTATATCTATTTTTAAACAAAGTGTATATTTGTTTTTCCTAAGAGAATGAGTCTGGAGCTCTGCTAGTTTATTGCTGTGTCTTCTAAAATAATTATATAATAGGATAAAACCTCTGATTTATAATCTTATTCTGCAAATGTAAACTGCATTTTTTACATCTGACAACTTGCACTTTCTTCAAACTTTTATTTTTTTTTTTTAAAGCAATTGAGGCTTAGCCCCACTAAAACAATTTGAACCTGATTTACCAAGTTGTTTGTTTTCAATAAAAGTCCTTAAAAGCTCCCATAGTCTTGCTTAAACTTTAAAAATTAAGTATTTTGTTTTAAAACAGAAGAATATCTTAAGTATTTTAAGGAATATTGAAGTTGCTTGAAATGGAATTAAAAGTTTTATTTCAAGCTAAAATTCTCACAAAATGACTAATTTTTCTTATGCCAATTCAGCTCTTCTCAAGAGTTTAGTTTGTAGAAACTTCAGATTAAATATGTTCAACATTAGTTTCTCTCTGCTTCTCCTGAATTAGTACAATCAGTATTCATGGGAAAAAAAGCAGTCTTTTAAAAATGTTTACTCTGAAAATATTAATTTTAACTGTACCCCACTAGACATAAAAAACTTTTGAGAGTGGAATTTTTTTCCTTCAGGGCATAAAGATGTGATTTTAATTGTCATTGTTTATTCTGCCGTATTGCAGGGAATGGGGGGAACTGACCTCAATGGCATGATTATATGTGTTCAGTATATGTTTTCTTACAGTATATATCACCTTGGGATATCCTTGGGATAAAAAGCAAAAGCTGATAAGAAAGTACAATCCATAAATCTATTCTTGTTCTGAATGAGCATTTAAAGTCATAAGAATTTTATTTTCCATATTTACCTTTTTTTCTGTGATCTTCTGTATACTTATGTTAGTTCTATTTTATTATAGAATTTTGTAAAGAAATTCTTTAGACACACTAAATATATTTTTTCCTATAAAACTAAATATTTGAAGAATGCCGAATCATAGAATCATAGAATGATATGGGTTGGAAAGGACCTTAAAGGTCATCTAGTTCCAATCCTCCTGACATGAGCAGGGACACCTTCCACTAGACCAGGTTGTCTCATCCAGCCTGGCCTTGAACACTTCCAGGGAGGGGGCATACACAACTTCCTTGGGCAACCTGTTCCAGTGTCTGACCACCCTCAGAGTGAAAAATTTATTCCTAATATCTAATCTAAATCTACTCTTGTCCAGTTTATAGTCATTGCCCCTTGTTCCATCACTACCTGACCTTGAAA
Organism: Caprimulgus europaeus; assembly: GCA_907165065.1. Next base: position 71,878,936 of record OU015525.1, read on the forward strand.
AAAGTCCCTCAGAATGCTCTTGTCCTAGTGAAGCCAAAATATACTCTCACATTAATTCCAAGGAAATAACCAAATATTCATTACTTAGAATTTTTTTTTTTTTTTTTTAAATTAACTCATTTAATTTAGTGCAGAGGCACAAAGCCAGAGTCTGGATCAGCTCTGCTTATTCTAATTGGCTTCAGTTGGAATATAAATATATATATATATATATATATATATAAATATATATATATATATATATATATATATATATATTTTAGCCACTTGTCCTTCTTACCAGTCACTGATTACACAAGAAGTACAGCTATATTACCTTTCCAGCTGGGCTGCAAAATTTGAAATTTACACACTTGAAATTTAGATGTTTAAAATTAGACGATGTGGCTAATGCATTCCCAGTTTGGGCAAAACAGCAACACATGTTACTACAGGATGGACTTTATCACAGAAAACTGCGTAACTATTTAGGAAATCCTAAGTCCTTTCTGGTGATCTCCCACTCAAGCTATATACTATTTTTGCTTTTATTCCCCCCATTGAAGTTATAGACATGCATAAAAACCTGAGCGAACAGGAATACTTTTCTGACCACAGATGTAACTGTTTTATCTTTCTACATATTAAACTTGCAAGTCAATAGGCCTCAAAGTCAAAAGTGTATTTTGAATATAACAAGGCTGGTAAAGATAGAAACAACATAAAAGGAATCACGGGGATTGCTAAGAAATGCAAGGGAGGAGAAACAAAAAAGAATATAACGTAATAGAATTAAGAGGGAAATCTGATTTCCCATAGAAATGTAAGAATCAAAATTCAGAATTGAGCGCTGTGATCATGGTTTCACATGTGTTTAGTGTAAATCAGGGGTAACACTTCTGAAGATCCTAGAATGGTCTAAGTGTGAGAGAAGGAGAGATCTAGTCATCGGACTTTCCAAACAACTGTTAAAAGTTGTTGATTTTGTAACTATGCAAAGCTATACAAAACTGTGACTAAACAAATAATTAAAAAAAAATCAGAGAAATGTGTTGGCTTAAAGTTTTTGATAACTGAAGATATTTTCTTCATTGTCTCAATTAATTTGTCTGAGGAGTATATCATATAAGCCTGGGATTAGAATGTAGGAGGGATCATCATACTCATTGTCACCACTCCTGCACAGTAATTTGGTAGCAACTTCACTGCTGAGTGTCACAGTAAGAGACTGAACTCATTGGAGGACAAACCAGAAAATCAGTCCCTCCATTATACATAGTGCTTAGGTAAAAATGTGGGTGTCTGCATGTATAAAAGCAACTATTCCATAATGGAGAAAGTCTGTGGTAGTATTCTCTCTGCTTTATTATCTCTGAAAAGAAACTTCAGTCACTAGGACTGACAATCTGACACTTTGAATTTAATTTAAAGGCCACAAAAACAAATCAAGTCTTGTTATCAATGATGCAACTTCAAGCGTAGACATATTTTTTTCCATCTCACTCTCTTCTGAAAATAGATGCACATATGACTATAAATTGCTAATTAGCTGTGGGAGTTCCTTATACCTGTGAGCAGCAGAAAGACACTTGGGATGTGCATTAATGTGAATAACATACTGAGTGGCTCCTGTATAAATTCAAGCATAACCCTACAGTGATAAAGGAATAAGACTTCCTTAGGTGGCTGATCGTCTCTTCACCAGGTGTCCTTTGTGACATACCCAGAGGTACTGTCATCACCGGCAGCACCTTGGAGTGATGTAGGCCCATCATAGTTATCAGCAACATAACATCTGTCAGCCTCTAAAGAAGCACTTATAGAAAATGCATAATAAACACTATCTTCGCCTAGAGGTGAGGAGTTACTACATGAAGCATAAGATTTTTTCATGCTTTAACCTATGCTGCTCAGAGAAGAAGAGGCAGCTTTTTTGCATAATCGACAGTCACCAACAGTGAAAGGGCTTTTTCCCCCTCCTAGGTGCTTGCAAACTGAGCTATCCTCTCTATAATTGGTGAAGAGTCAGTCTACTTTAAGACAAATAATTTAAATTTATCCATTCTGACTGCAGGTGCTGAGTTTGAGAGCACTGAAGCCCTAGATTCCCTATGTGAGACATGGAAAGAAAAGGGACACCAGGGGAAAATCAGGCCAGTGCAACTCTGACCTAGTTTCCAGTAGTGCTTAACTTTCTATTGCCTAAGTAGGGCTGGAGGCAATTGCACTCCAAGTCTGGTGCTTCTGCTTGGTGGGATATATGGAGGCCCGGCCATTTGCATTCACAGGAAAAATCTGGATGTTAACCACAAAGGTCCTGTTTCAAGCCATTTAGTGTTAACTACCTTTAAGCCCTATTATATTCTACAGCATCTGTAAGTCTTCAGAAGCTCGGAGGAAGGAAATGCTCTTTGCCTTGCAGAGCTGAGTCTGCTGTTTCATAAACACAATGTTCTGTGAAGATGGTTTGGTTTCTTTATTTTTATTTTTTCCCTTGTAAAATAATCCCTGGTAGCTATCTCGTACTTTGACAACCAAAAGCAGCCTTTTATAAGTTTTCTTGTCACAGTTTTGACTTGACAGGTCTTCTTCATGAGAGTTAATGTTTTACAAGTAATTCTAATCTGTGGGAGATAATTTTTTTTTCTTTTTTTTTCCACAATGGAATAAAAGGCAGGCAGATTCAGTGCAATAGCTGATATTGCATCATGGCACCTTGACTTTTCAATCATCCTTTGACCCTGTAATTTGCTTGCCTTGACTGATATATAAAATCTATAAAAATGTAAATGTTAAGTCTTTTCTCAGATATTTTATACTGAGATTATTGCAGTGATAATCTTGTAATTTGAACACAGCCAGGTGGGGGAAGAGGTGAAAAAAGAACAATCTCCAATTATTGTGATGCCCTCTTTGTATGTATACACAGCCATCAAATCATAATCCCCAACATTTGGTTTAGTCTACCATGATGTATATTCTATTATATAATAAAATCTTTCAAGTGTAATTAAACAAATATTCTGCCATTCTCAGGAATATTTTTCCTTATGCCTTGCAAATGTTCCTGAAATAGGCCTGTCATCTGTGTATGTAAACTAACAAGTTTGTACAGAACATGACATAATTTAAGTAGTCTCATTTTCTTGCAGTTTCCCTCATCATTCAGTTATGCCGTTGAGCTCTGTTTGTCAGTATTGCATCTCTTTCAAACTGTAGATGGAAATAACTAAAACTGAATTTTCTACATTATTTTCTGGTGCAAAATCTCCTTTCTAGCTCTTTAATCTGTAAGGATGCATTTTCTTCCTCACATTTTTTGGGGAAGCTTTTTTCTACCTAGGTTTTGTAAATCAGTAAGTGTAGCATGGAGCCCCTTTGGAAATCAGTTTTGTGTATATAAAACAATTTCCCAGTATGCAGCTGGATGCAAAGTATGGAAATGCTACAGCTCATTTATCTTTCACATACATCCCAGCCCCTTCCTTGACACCCAGAATATTTTATCAAAGCATGCAGTGGAGTCCAGAATCACTGAATTTCGCCTTCACTTTCAGTGGAAGCACAATCAGCCCCACTATCAGAACTGAAAGCATGTACCCTGTACAGTAACGGAACAACAATTTTCTAAATCTTAAGGTTGAGTCACCACAACTGAATACATTTCTGTTTAATATCAGTGTAATTCCATTAGTATTAATAAATTCAGATATAGAAGGTGGACACTGAAAAAGCTTGGAGTAAGCATCCCCACTGCTTTATGTAATGATGCATCTCAGCACTGTCAGTGGTATAACTGAGTGGACGCAAACTGCTACCTTCTTGTACTAATGGTACTTCATTCTAGCTCATTTGTTGTTCATTGCCATCATACTGTTAATCTTATTAACAATGCTAGTTCTTATACCAAGCTTCTTACTAACTGATCTTCTGATTCCTTACTGGGACGTCACTGCCACAGTTTGCAAAAGGGGACATGGGAAAGATGGAGGAGTGAGGATAGGGAGGAAAGATAGTGAAGCACATAATTCCCACCAAAATCCTAGTTGAGAGTGACCTTCCTAGTATTATATCTCAGGGCAGCAGGAGAAAAGGGGACAGAACCCACATTTCTAGTGTCCAAGAGCAGTGTTCCCACCATTTAAAATTATCTCTGTTTCTTAGCAGGTAAAATTGCCATTGCCAAATCTATATACCACTAGGAGAGTTTAAAATAAGGGACGATGAACAATGAATATTTTTCATTTTTTTATATTAAAGCAAAACTACTTTTGCATATGGAAATAACAATAACTGTGTGGTACTTCACATTTATTAGTAGTCTCCTGGCAGTTTTCAACAAAGCATGCACTCACTGTCTTATCCACAGCTGTACTCTTCAAAGCTCATGAAAAATTTTTTAACAAACACAGATGTTATTGTATTACCAATAATGACATGATTCTTTGATAAAATTATGAAAGAATAGATACTCAGGGGTCACACCCAAGAGTTAGCTCTCATATGGTACATGAATGACAAGTTATGCAACTTTTTAAATTTAATGAGTTGAACCTTCTGTAAATTCTCAAGCCATGCACTGAAAATTTACTCCCTGATATCAAAAATGTAAACAAAATATGCAAAAGAAAGATATTTCTGCTGAGATTTTATGGAAAATATTATTTATGCTCTTGAACTTCTAGTATTTTGTGAAAAGGAGAACTTTAAGAACACAAAGAAATTTATGCTTTCATTATTTACAGTTTTAAAGAGGCTCAGTGTCACAAAAGAAATGAAACTCAGTGGGACAGATGAGTTCCTAACAACAAAATTTAAAAATACCTACCATTAAAAATATTTCAGCAGCAGAATAATGCTTTCAAAGATTTCTCTGCAGGTAGCTGAGACAGGCACCCTGCTACACACCTCTTTTCTTTACAGTTTGCCTTTCTCCAGTATCACATATGCCAGGCAGCCATCCTCACAGTTTGAACCATGTTCAGACTCCAGTTGCATCCTTGAAAGGTGTTTAAATTATGGGCTAATCAGGTGCAGAGTCTTTAAGCACATTTATTTGCAGTCAGCTATCTTACAGCATTAAGAACAGAAAGATCCAGCAATCCTTTGCTGTTGACATGTAAAGGGCTGCACTTACACTTGATCTTTTGTTGTTGAAGAGGGGAAAACCCTATATAGTTCATCCCAGCATTCTCTGCAAAGGACAGGAAGGTCAGCCAGAAGCATCTGGGGGCCACATGCCTTAAAAAAGCAACTGGATTTCCACCACATACTGACAGCTGGAGCATCTTGGAATGAACATGCTTTTTGTAATATTAAATATTTAAAAGTGTTATATTTTTTATCACCTCTTCCATCTCTTTAGTGGTCCCCTTTTGAGATAGGTGATACTACTTAATGAGATTTTATAGGCAGGAAATCCAGGCATGCAGGTCAAATCTAGTTTGCTCAAGATCAAAATTAGAAAAGACAAACTTAGAAGTGATCTAGAGAGGGCAAGCATAGGACCTGAATATCTAGATACAAGAACAGCAGGAGGTTGTAATGAGTGAGATTGACACAGGGCATCTCTTGAAACAGTTCACAAGAGGATATCTTTCAGTAGCTTTTTGCACTGTTGATGTCTATGAATCTTATTTATCTTTTTTAAAAAGGGAAGCTTTAATATATTATACTGAATATACTTTCTCATAAGATAATGTGAAATAATGGATTTTCAATTACAAATTCATAAGAAAATAAATCAGTCAATCTCAGAGGCTCAGTATCATTTAAGTATGCTCAGGCAAAGAAACTCTCTTTAAATTTGAAGGTTCCCTCATTGATTTTTTTTTTTTTAAATTCTCATTGCCAGGTCTATACAGACAATGAATACAAATACAGTCGAGATCTACTTCTTAAACCAGAACCTCAGAAATTCTACTGTACAATTCAGTCTCCTGTTCTAACCAAGAGTAACAATAAAAAGTCTCTATTTTTGAAGCAAAGGACTTATTTCCATAATTCATTTTTTTAATCCAATGAAACAAAGGCAAACTTGGTCTTACTCCATTGATCACAAGGGACTTATTCTGAGAATGGTACATCTATTTGCCTGTCTTATGCTGTCCTATACAGTTGCTCTATTTTGTAAAAGCCATATTCAGAATTTTGTTTAGGTTTTCTGTCATTAATCGTGTTGATACAGTCATTAATTAGTACCTTGTTTTTTTCCAGAATCAAAACTTGTTTCAAACTGCAGTACAGCAAGAGGTAGTAGCCCTTTATTTCAAAGTCTATGGAAAGATTGGCAATGGAGATCACACCTGAGCATTACACAGTCCATTGACTCAGAAGCTATGTCACTTTTAAAAGATCAAGATACAGAATACTAAATTCAGGTTCAACAGAGGCTCAAACTCTATGTGTATAATAGAAAAAGCAAGAGTAAACTAAGAAAAGCTTTCAGAAAAAAAGTGTAGGGCAAAGGTCTCCTTTAGCATAGGCAGGATTTCCATGACTTATATATATTTTTTTTTAATATTTTCATTTTTGTTTTTCCCCAAGTTTAAATCTTACCCCCAAACTTCAGTGAGGAATTAAGAAGTGTCCTCTCTGAAATGAGAAAAAAAAGAGTAGCATGGCAGATATGTCAATAATAAAGACAATAGCACCTGTAGTCATTAATTATTTTTTTGCAAATTGACTTTATCAAATAGAGTGTACCTTGACATTTTAGAAAATTATAAAATAGCTGAATTGCTGTCAATTCAAAATGTCAGTGGATCTACTCCTCATGTAGTCTAATATCTTAGCATTATGCTACTCCTCTAATACTCTTCCCATTTATCTCCTCTAATTCCCTCTTTCTGTTACTTTTTAATCTCTACTTACACTTCTTTATCTGCGCATGATTTCCCACTCTTCTTCACAACATGCTGTCCTCTTTTTTACATACTTCTTCAGTTATTTTCTGGCTGTGATCTTTTCTTCTTTTTCTTAAACCTGTCAGGTTTTATTACTCCACTCAGGCATACAAAGGACAGTGCAGACTCACTGATGCCCCCGAGGTGTGGGGTATGGGCTGGAGGGTGTTCTACTTAATACTGTTCTGTTCAACTAGCTGCAGCACAGCAATGAAAACCTAATTTCACTCAACACTTGTGGTCAAGAAAGGGCAAGGAAAGCAAACATCGTTCTTAGATTTCATGTATTTACAAATAAAAGTATCGCAGAAAATTATTCTTGTCATTGCACCATCATAACTGTTATCAAGTTTCAGCATTAATGGGCCTATTGTACTTAAGGAGACACAGAAATAAATTAATAAAACTACTAATGGTACTGCCATTTGCACTGTAGCATTTCAATAGTGGTAACTTTTACTAGTCATTATCTTCATATGGACAGAGTATGTGGAAGGAAACTTATTAAGAGCACTTTGCTGTTAGTTAAATATTTCCTTTTTTTCAAAATGCTTATTTTATATTTTCTTTACAGCGTGATTAAATCAAATTGAATTAAAACATTACTGGTGATGCTGAGCATTTTCAGATCCAGCATTATTAATTATTGCTTATGCTGTCATAATTTGGAGTAAATCCTGTAGAATTTATCTGTGAGTGATAACTTCTATATGGATGATTTCTAAGACAGTCAACAGTACCTTTTACGTAGAATACTCTTAGGTGACCTCCTAGGTTTCTAGACTAAGTACTACAAAATTACACCTTTATAATAGCTTCTGAAAGTTTTTGTGTTTTTTCCAAGTTTTATTGTATGGTCTAATAAAAGACACTAACTCTACCTTCTAGGTTTTGGGGTTTTTTTTCCTAATAAGATTTTTTTAATCCTTATTATATTGTTTAGGTTTTTTCCAGAAAACTGTTTCTATGGAGCTAGATTCCTATGGAAAACAGGCTCAGCTTCACAACGCCTTGTATCTTTCTGGGATCCACACCCTCATGTGCAGCACTTAAATTCTATGTAAAATGCCTAGTGATCTTTATGTGTTTTAACTGTAGGCCTGCACTGCTGAAAAGGAGATACCCAGTAAGTGACTGGAAAATGCTATGATGCTTATATTCTGCTCATCAATTATGGTTCAATCCAAGCAAAAAGTCACTGTATCTCACCATATGCCTGCAAATAACATGCAACTTTCATTACCATGTAATTGCCATCAGGACAGCTTCTAACCATGAAAGTTGTGACTACACCAACAAGTTCTAAACACATCAGTGGAATCACGCATGTGCACATTCGTCTGTGTGGGTATGGATTATGGTTTTGGGCCATAGAAGGTGGTGATACTATGCTTCAATTCTCTATTTTTTTTTCAAATATAATTAGTACATATGATGGTTTGCCTATCTTTGATTCCAGGTCTTCTGAATAAAGAGGTATCCTAAAAAAAACAGAACATGGTACCACCCAGATCTTTTGCTAAAGCTGCTTTGCTTCCCAGTATGTTTGGTTTCCAACATAAAGAGGAAATTTGAAACTTTGGTGTTGAGGTGGTTTCAGCCACAGCTAAGACCACACAGTCTTTCACTTACTTCCTCCTATCTGGTGAGAGGGGAAGAGATACACAACAAAGGGCTCCTGTTGAAATGAGCACAGGGAGGGCTCACTCACCAATTATGGTCACTTGGCTCGGGGAAGATAAATCAATTCAGTTAGTTACCAATCAATCAGAGTAGGATAGTGAGACATAACAACCACATCTTAAAACACCTTCACCCACTCCTCCCTTTTTCCCAGACTCAAATTACTTTGCTCCTGATTTCTTTACCTTCTCCCATCCAGTGGCACATGGGGAAAGGTGACGGATGTTGCAGTCAATTTGTCTCTGCCGCTCTTTCCATCATGAGGTCCCTCCCACAGGCTAAAAGAGTTCAGGAAAAAAGTGATCCAAAGTAGGCTTCCAACAGGCCATTTTGGACGCAACCCCCAGCTGTGTCACAGGGACCTCCATAGGCTGGAGATGGGTCTCTGGTCTGGCACATCTCCTCTCCCTACCCTTCTGCTTGCTGACCTGAGTGTAGTCCTCTGTCTCCTCTCCTTCCACTCAGGATGTCATTAATGGTCCTTTGTTCGTGTTGATAGTCTCCTGATGGCTCTCTCCTTCCTTGCCAAACTGGTTCTTCCCCACTGGATTCAAAGAGGCATTTTACTTATATCTGATTAGCTCAGCTTGGTCTGGAGGTGGGTCTGTCTTGGAGCCAGAGGAGCTTCTCAGAGCTTCTCACAAGGGTCGTCACTATAGTCCCTTCCCTGACTACCAAAAACAGCTCCATCACACAAACCCAACACAAGTCTAAAGCCTTAGGGAATATGGCAAGGTCCAGAAACAGATGAAGCAGGCAAACTGTGGCCCAGTAAAATACAATTTTGCCATTACTTCTTAAAGACCACAAGTTTTGCGTCGGTCTGACAAGTGCAGGGTCTCTAGATTTGTCTAGGCTTCTCTTGTTCAGTTATGACAACAGTTTTTTCTAGTAATCTGGTACCTATTGTCTAAATTTATTTTAGTTTGCCTTTAATTTATAACAACAACAAGTGTTTACTCTGTGTACATTGAATGACTCTAGAATAAGATGAGGTATGGGTGAGGATAGACACACAGTGATAGTAAAGGTCCTGTATGAGAAACACAAATCACAATGGTCAAAGGTCACTACAGAAGTACAACTTGGAATTGTTCAGGTAAAAACATAATTTTAGAGATAGTAAAATAAATAAATAAATAAAATAACTGGAAATCAGTGAAGAGAAAGAGCATGTAGGCAGACTAAGTTAACAGAATTTATAAAAGTCAACCAAAGCAGACCCAAGGCTGAGGAGGAAGTTGCCATGTATATAAAAATCAACATCAACATGGTGTCACATGATATGGAATACCATCAGGTGGTAAGGAACACCTTCCCTGGCCTCCCAGATCAGCTGCCTCGGCTGCCCCCCTCTCAGTTCTCTGAGAACAATTAACTCTACCCTAACCAAACTCAGGACATAAAGAAATAACTCTTGACTGAGTAAACTTTAGTCATGCTATTTCAAATATATGTTAAACCCGAATACTGCTAATAGTGGTGATGTGACAACTTTGTTTCCAATTTACAGAAAGTAGAACAATCTGAATAAGTAACTGAAAAATGAATCACTTTAAAGACCTTGTGTGTTAGTCGGGAAGAGCAGGGTCTATACGGAAGCTAAGACAAAATCTAAAGTAAAACAAAGAGGGAAAGCAGTTAACTGGCCCTTCTTTATCCAGACCATGACATTTTTCAATGAAAATACCTTTATATTAAATACTAAGGAATAACCCTCTGCAGTATCTCTAGGATTTTATGGCTCTGTCTTGCCCACATTTGTCCTTATGTTATCATGTCAACTGTAGATGGTTCTCAGACCCCTCAAAAGAGTAACTCATTTACAAACCCTGAAACATTTACATTATCAAGCACTGACATACTTCTACATTAATCAATATAAATTTAAATTCAAATATATGTGACCCTCAGAGAGATCTTAAAAGTTTATCATGTGGTGGTAAAGACGTCTGGCCATAGGGTAAGGAAAGCGTACCCTTTCAATTTTTCCCCCCCTATAGGCAAAGGAGAATACTGCTTTCAAAGGTTACTTTAAGGTCAGAATTTCAGTATGTGACAAAAGGAGTTTATTCTTTATCTTGTAATGAGCTCAGTAGGCCCATTTGATGTAGACCAAATGGTGAAAATGAAATCTTTCATCTCTTTTGACATTAATGATTAATGCAGACTTTCTTACCTTACTATTTAGCTATTTTTTTTTTCACCCAAATGATCACCAATAATATGCAATATGCATTTTGCTTTGAAGTATTTAGCTATTATTCCCATCATTTACTAGATACTTACCATGGTTTCCCAAGTAGTGAATTGACTTAACAACACAGATGATACTTTTAAAACTGTTTCACTTGGCTCATGAAAATAGTCCACTGTTTTGGTGACCAAAATGAATGACAAATCTTTATGAAATCTTAAGTTAATCATAGGTCTGTGTTTAACACTTGTTACTTCTGCATGTTGCTTTCTGACATCAGCCAGTTGGTATTTCTGTCATGAGACACATCTTTTCTTTGCTTCACCTCTTCAAGTACACAGATAATTCTACAGTATATGCCTTCCTGAATAAAAATGCTATCCACCCAAATAATAGCAGGTAAAATATTGTACATAGAATCATTATAGTGAGAATGACATTTCCCTGAAAAAAATGAACTCTTAATTCCTTTTACCACTGTCTCTTTCAACACTATGCATTTCCTAAATTTGATGCACTCCTGTCAATCCTCATTTGACACACATGATATTGTGCACATCAGTGGCATCCAAATTTAACATACAGGTAAGAATTTTCATGTTGGAAGCTTTACCCTTTCCAAATCTGATTGGAATTTGCCAACACTATTGAATAATGATTAGTCTCAAGAGCACTGTCCAATATAGATGTAATTAAAATTCTCTAATCCCACACAGCACCTAGCAAAGCTTTCTCAGGCTCTCAGAATTTCTCATCATTCAGTCATTTACTGCTCTGAGCTGTGACTTGTTTCTTATTCCTGTGACTGCTTTGTGCACTCAGTGTTACAAACTAGGCCATCTTGAACATGGAACTTTCCCTTTATGCAGAAAGGTTAAGCAAGAATTACACCACTTATTTTTCATTTCACTTCTTTCACTCTGTTACAGCTTTAAAAACTACAGCCAGAATCATTCTCTGAATTTAATTCAATGGTTGTGCCATTCCAGACTACCGTGGGATCAGTTAAAAACATTTTTTTAAATTTTTCTTTTATCTTATATCAATTGTATGGCTGATCTTTAATCACAGATGGTTTGAACCATTCACCCTAATTTATGCTCTCCTTGGCAAATACTGAACAGTACTTTTAAAAAATTACTCACACTTTTGGCCTTTTCTCTTCTATTTGTGCAGTGACATTTCTTGGGCAATTTTGCCATCTGTAAAACAAAATTAAAAGGAGAGGAGAAAGAGTGAAATCTCTACCCTCTGTTCTGAAATGTTACTTATCCTATTGCCTAGTATTTATCTGGGATTGTCTCTTTGCATCTTTTCAAACAACCTTGGTCCTTTACCTTTTATTGTCCTGCCTTGGAACAGAAAAATATCTAATTTAGGGGAAAAAAAAAGGCATTTGTTAGATGAAAATTTTTTGTGACTTCCACTTTATTTACAAAAAACAATGCAACAATATGCTTTTGAAGTTTTAGAGACATAAAAACAAGCTCACACAAAGTCATTTCAGTACACCATGAATTTCAACATCTGCATGAACAGGAATTACTTTCAGTGGATCATTGTCTCGTCTATACATTTACAAAGAAGAGAAAAGATGTGCTTAGGCTTTGCCAAAATGAGTTAAAACTGGACATCTATTTACTTGCCATAAAATGCCTCTTTAGACACTTTGAAAGTCATCTTCTGATTTACCACAACACTAAAACAAGAATAATAAAAATCTAGAGCTGAAATAGTAATGTAAGGCACAGTACCCACATTATTCAGATGCAGTGTAGTGATTATCTTTTGCTTCCATGTTCAAAATATGAATCATCAACCTTTAAACTGGAACAAGTCTTCATCTCAAAAAATTTACTGTAGCTGACTGTCTCATTAACACATATAATTTTCCCAATCAGCCTTTTTGAATCCTAATCAATGAACAGAGATGGTTCAAGTGCTTATCATCTTTTCTCAATGGAATAGATGCTACCATCTTGATTTGTTTCTACCCATGCTGTTTAAATACTGAGGCTGAAGCCAAAAAGCACCCCTCCCAAAAAAAGCAAACAAGCAATCTCCTAAATCCCTAAATCCCAAGCTAAATCAATCTTAAATTTCTGCAAAACATTTGGAAAAGGTGAAATTACTTCACTTTCCATATGGCCATGAAATTTAGTGCCAGTTTGGCAGAAAATAGTGTTCTGAAAACAGAACATCCACAATAAAACAAAATCTGAGCTGACCATATGATCATGCAATATTGTACTTAAATTTATTATCTTTACCTTCTTACCAAGAACATAGCCCAAACTGGCAGGCTGAGCCCCTTTTATCTTTTCTTCTTTATGAGCTCTGCAATGTCATGCAAAACATTCATAAATCACAGAGCTGTCAGGGTGCTCCCCAATTTCACTTTCATCCTGGTGGTCTTCTAGCAAGCCTCAAGAGCATGTTATCTCTGCATCACTTTTCCAAAACAAATGGCAACATACTTCTATTATACCACTGCTAACTCCTTATTCAAGTATCATCCAAGGTTGTGTTCAGTTTAGCAAATCGTGTGTGCAAGACTGACTTCTTCAATGCATTACAAGATTATTAAACAGCATAGGAATCAAGAGTTAGTAGTTATTGACATATGGTATCAATGGAAAGCACTGATCTAGCATATACCATGTGTAGACCCTGCTTTAAATCCTGTAGTTGTTTTGAGGATGTGAAGGTACAATCCAAAGACAAAATATTTCCCCAATATCTTGATGAGGAAACACTCATGGTCACACTGACCAGATATGTGGGAACTGTGCAGTTCTTTTGGTATGTAAAGATAGATGACCTAGCCAAACACTTAAAAGCTTTGTACCTTCCCTGACAATCCTCAGCAAAACTTCTTTGAATCTGGTTCTGCCACTAGGGTTCTCTGATTTATCAAACGTGATCCCCAGCTGGGATAATCTACTGTTCATTAAAAGAATCATTCTAAAAGTGCTGAGCTTTGAGAAAGAATGAACGTTTCTTGTCTGTGTCTTTTTGAATGGAAAACTGATGGAGTACTTTCACCGCTGGATTTCCTAAATATCCATTGAAGACTCCAAGTGGTCATCTACTCTGCTGCTCTTCCTGAAGATGAATTAGAGTTAGGATATTTCTGGTAGTAAAGAAAGTGTACCAATGTGAATACATTTTTGAATTTAGTTAGTTTCTGTTCAGTGACCTGTGAAAAGGAGAGTGAAATCTGTTGAAGAGTTGGATAAAAGAGACTGGAATAGCATAGCAGAAGACAAGGATTATGAGAAGTAATGTCCTCAAAAAAAAAAAAAAAAACAGATTGGATTTTAGGATGGCAAAATGCAAGGTCCTACACTATGGACTAAAAGCAAGGGGATCAGCCATGTTAAGACAAACCAGCTATTTGTGCAGAAGATAATGTTGACAAAATGATCAATGGGAATAAAAAAGACATGAAAGCATTTATGATGGAAATTAGGTTTCAGCCTTCGGAAAAAAAACATATTGGAATATCTTCCCAATAGGAATAGTGTGGGGAAAAAATGAAATAGTTTTAAGCTTGATCATTTTGGAAAATGGATTATATGCCCAGGCTGCCAGCAGTAGCAGCAGGTGGTACTGAGGAACCAAACAGTTCCTTTCCATCCATGCTCTACAGAGTAAATCTGGCTCAAATAACTGGCATTTTTACTCAGTAAAGTGAAAAGAAGGAATCTCAGACCCTAAGGGAGACTTAGAATTCAAAACAGTTTTGTTACAGAAGCCAAGACAAAGACACAGAAATGCTTTAACTATACCATCTAGAAAATAAACATATAAAACATTTAAGTAGGTATCATCTAGTATTACTTAAATGTCTTAAATTTATGTTCTTGAACCTGTTTCAGGTAACTTGAACTCTTCTTTATAAGCAAATGAGAGAAAAAGGTAGTGCTTTAAAGTGATTTATTTGAACTATGTTAAATGTCTATCTTAATGCAAATTCCTATTTTTATCACCCTTTTGAGGCATCAGCTTGTCAATGTCATAATTTTATTTAGAAGTTATCTTTTCCACTTTATAAACAAGCATATCACTTAAGGTTACTTTTATTCACCTCACACAAGCTTCTATGAAAAAATAGGTTGAACTCTTCTTTATTAAATATAAATTAATGCACAATAAAATTAACCAAACCCCCCAGTTTTGCCATTATAACAGTATAAACTATTATTTAAACAAATTAGTGATTACTTTATTGGTAAGAAAGAAATAATGTATCCTTATGCTGACCTGAGACTGATAAAATAATTTTCTTCAAAATAAATGGAAGCGAGAAAATTAAAAAGAACAGAAAGTTGTGAAAAGGTTATTCTGTTACTCTCAGGCATGGTGGCACCTCTGTTATACCAGGTTATGATTACATTAATTTATAGATGGGCAAAGCACTTCACTGAACAGTCATGTCAGATTATGAACCTGTGAACTGTCAATGAAGTAAATTCAGTCGATGGCTTTTCTCTTTGCTTTATTGACAGAATCCAACTAACAGCACCAAATACACAGCCAATGACTAATACATTGCTAACACATACCTTTAAAATTAAAAAAGATCCATTTACCTGAATTTAAATGAGTTCAGTACCTAGCAAAATCACAACTTCACACATAAAAGAAATACAAAAATATATGTCTAAAAGTCCACTCAATCAAAACAGTCAGAATAGTTAGAATTTCTGAAGAAAATACCTAGACATCCTTGTATCTCTTCTTTGTAAACAGTTTCTACGCCTATCAGCTGTGAATTCCAAAAGAAAAAAGGAAAAAGAATGGAAGAAAGAAAGAGAGAAAGAAAAAGAGAGAAAGATGGAAGAAAAAAAAGAAAAGCAGACTAGATAGAGCTCTCAGGGAAAAAAATTATCATCAGACTGAAAGAAAACCAAAATTCCTGACAAAATGTCTACAGTATTCCAGCCCTAACACATAGCATTTTTTTTTTTCTGTATAGCCTGCTTACAGTAGTAAAAGTAACTTGTTTAATTAGCTGGATGATTCATTTATGCTAGTGACTATTGATCAGACATGTGGTGAATTAAAGTCTAAATTGTTTAACCTTCACTGTCAACTCATGTAGAGTTATTCACATAGGCAACTCATCTGAATTAATTAACACTCTTCTTGTGAACAATAGACATAACAGATTAATATTTTGGTCTGAGGTAGGTTTTTGTTGTACAGTATGTGTGCCCTGCTCTACTCACTGCAGCAGGCACTGGGGCTTGGGAGAAGAAGGGGATGAATGAAGTGTATCATTCTTAATGGAATTCTGCAAGCAACATAGCCAGGTCGAGCAAGTTGGACTAATCTCATGTGATTTTTACATGTGGTTGCCCAGCATGAGAGAACAAGAGAGCTTTTTGACTCACAACACCTTGTAGTCACTGTGTTTACAATTGGATGAGAAACTCCAGTCCATCAGTACCCTGTTACAACAACACCCTTAGATTTTCCTGTTGAAACAGGCTGTGTTGCTTTTCAGAACTCACAGGGCTTTCTTTTATTTCTGTATCTGCAATATTCTTTACGAAGCTCTATCTGTTATCTGTCTGGCTCTTTATACCTTTTGATACACCAGGAAAGTACTCAGATTTATTCCTAGTATTAGTTATGTTTACGAGAATATTCAAATTTTTGAGAAGAGTCTGGATCTAGATCTTACCAAATAAATGCAGCTTTAACTCCTTCCTTATCAGAGTGGTTAGCCC
Source organism: Caprimulgus europaeus (assembly GCA_907165065.1). The sequence continues at coordinate 71,895,438 of OU015525.1, forward strand.
CTTAATTTAGAGACTTCTACTGAAAGGCTTTAAGCATTTTCCACAAGGCTGTGCCCTGTATTCCACTGACATCAATAGGAATTCTGCAACCTAGACTCCTCGAGTACTAAACTGGATGTTTTACTTGATGATTTGCATGTTGTCCCTAAGCCTCAAAACTTAATATTTGAAGTGCTGGTCTTCTAGCAACATAGATTAACTTTAATTAGATAGTTTTTTTCTTGCATTGATTCCCAGAAAGACTGAAAAACACAAATTCCAGTAATACTAATAAGAGGTGCATTTCTTAATCCTTCGGTCTTCAGTGGGAAAGTAAGCCATCAAGAAAGCAAAAGCCACTATGCGACATTTGAGGAAGCTAAGTGATACCAAACTAAACTTTAAGCAACACAGGACAGTCTTCCTGATAACATTTGCTTGGCCAGAATGTGCTCCATCATCGGTTTTAGTACTGGTCACTGAAATAATAAAAGGAGTAAATAGTAGGAATTAAAACACGGCCTGTTCTTACCCTTGAGATAAATGCTTTTAAATAACATAAATACAGTAAAAGTAATGCCATTCCTAATGTAGACAGCAAAAATATACATATATATATATTAATATTATGTCAACTAAAGCTTCCAGGAACAGCTCTTATTGTAATGCAAAGAAAAAATGCTCAAGGCCTGGCCAAAATCACAGGTCCCAATATTTCTAAAATGAGTGGAGACTTGATAACTGTGGTTCAGCTCTATTATATTGAGTTTAGTTATATATTGTATAAGCAAATGCCTGAGGACAAAATATTAGTATTAACAGAGATAGCACCAAAGTCATCAAGATAACACAACAACACATTAAGACACATTGACTGACATAGATTGTTTTAAAAAATATTAAGACCAAATAGAGGTTTTTATACTCTTTGGCATGTCTCTGACATTGTCTGCGTTTTTTCTTGCTAGTTCTGTTTTTTTAATCTATTATAAATGTTTATTTTACTCTTCCAAGGGAATAGCTTTCTGAGAAATTTACTGGACATTTATTTCACTTTGCTAACTAAAAAATCAATTTAGAAATAGAGCTCTCAGTGAGATTGCATTTGATAAAGTCATATTGGCCTAGACTGTCCTGAGTTACTACTTGAATTCAGTGGTTTTACAAAGGTATAACTGAAGCTTGAATGCAGTCTTGCATATCATTTCAAAAGCAGGAGGTCCTATCGTTAAAAATACAACTGTGAAAGATGATATTAAGAGTGAGAAAATTTGTGGATTTAAATAAAGGTAGAGAAATCACTTGGCGAATATTGTCATAGATGAAAAATACCCAGGTTTTCCCATGGTGCCAGTGTCTAGAACAAATACACCAATTTCAGCTCCCAGTAAGCATATAGAAAGCCACTATCTCAGTGGGGCTGCCCTACATGCTCCACATCTAACCTCATCCCTGGATGATAACAAGAATTGATATAGACTCTCTCACCTCATCTCAGAAGTTTTCTATAGGTAATTTCATCACTCTTCTGGTAAAAATGCTAACCACATAATTACTGGTGACTTTCTATTTCTCCATTAGTCTGCATTTGCCCTCTTCATGCTTTATCCGTAATGAGATTTTAAGGAGAAAACTCTTCCACAGCCTGCACCTTGTATACTGTTATCCTGCTACTATGTGAAATATGGATTTCAAGGTGCTTCATGATGCTTTCTGTCTTGGGCAGAACTAAAAGAAGACCCTTTTGGGTCGCAGAGTTTTATCAGATGCCTATGTACTACACTGTGTCACAACACTGTTAATCACCATGTGAAAGTACATAGACATATAAACTTTATTTCCCTTCTCCTTTCCTGTTTTATTCATTTTGTGCCAGTATGATCCTGGCCAAGAAAAGGGCTAGAAGATATTAAGGAACAGGATAGGGTCTCATGAAGCAGGTGAAGTGAAATTGCAAGTTGAATACAACATACACAAATCCGGCTAGGCACTGAAAGGCATTGACACTGAAATCCAAATCCAGTATATTTCCATATTGCCACAATTTCTATAGCCTGGTGTTAAAACTGGAGTTTCAGTTGATATCTGGGACTTGATACTACAGATGTTAGGTTTTCCTCCTGTACTTAATGAAACCCAAGTGGGTTATTGTCATTAACTGTCAAATTCATACAGCATAATGTTCTTTGTCATCACTTCTCAGGAGAGAAGATATTGCAGATGTCTGTAGAAAGGATGTGTGTACTGTGGCCCTTTGCTAGGACAGTTAAGCAAAGTTCAGAATACAGTTGTCACAAATCAGAAGAAAAAATAAAATCAAAAGAATTTATTCACAGCAGAGATGGTTTCATCCTGAATGGCATTATTTGAGGTTTATTCTTATTGCACTCTCTTTGCTTTTTAGATTCATTAACATTGCAAAGCACAGAAGAGCTGCTTTTGTGTCCACATCAAAATCATTATCCCAATAAGCACTAATTAGCACCTTTGGGCTCAATCATGTTCCCACTGCAATCAATGCCAAAAAAATGCATTGATTTCAATAGAAGAAGAATAAGGTCTTTTGTCAGCAGCTTCAGAGAGGTCAAAGAGAGGCTGATCTACCTTCCTACATCTGGAGTCTTTACTATTTGTATTGCTTTCATTCAAAATTATCAACAGCAACAAAGCTGACATCCCTAGAGGCTGAAACCTTATCAACATTTTAAGACTAGGAGTTAACATTCTCAAATATGCTAAAATATAATTGGAATGTCAGCTTCAGAGACTTTGAAGCAGCTTAGTCTTCTATATGTCAGATTTTTAAATGCATTTAAGTGACAAAAGGTATTTTACTTTGCCCAGGTTTCCAAGTTAGTAGCAGAGGTTTCTTGTGCAGCTTCACTGCTGGTTATACTGAAAGTCCCATCTGCGATTGATTTCAGCTGTAACCTTTAAATGCTCACATACAAAGAGTCCAAAAGAAAATAGTATAAGAGGTCTGTAGGTTTGTGTCTGGATGGTTTAGATGAAATGGGGACAGACCTAAGCTGTGGTCCCTGGTCTTCAAATATCTTATTCATTAATACTTTAGTAATGAAAATGCAGACATACTACTAAGAATAAGACTGGAAACAAAGCCTGGAATCCTTTCCTGCTGGAAATACACTTAATTTATTTTATTAAAATAAAATAAAATAAAATAAAATAAAATAAAATAAAATAAAATAAAATAAAATAAAATAAAATAAAATAAAATAAAATAAAATAAAATAAAATAAAATATCCCTCTCAGCCCTTCTAGACTATGTACATTTCATTTGTCTACAATTTTTAAATGAACTTAAATATCTAAATTCCTTTAAAAATTGAGATAGAGGTTATTGAGTCACATGGGTTCAAAAGAATCAGGTCCTACATAGGCTCTCTTTTCCTCTTGTTTTCAATAGCAAATAAGGAACCTTGAATGCTGGGCCCCCTATGCAACAGTACAGAAGGGCTTCAAAAGCAGTACTGTTCCAGAGAACATCCACTTGTAAAGAATATACAGCCCTTGTGACTGTGAAGAAAAATCTTTCACCTGTACTCTGGAAAAATAAAGGGCTTCAGTCAATATCAGTCAGTTAATTGTTGTAAAGCTCTGGAGGTAGGTATAAGTTATTTTTCTTTAGTCAAAAACTTGCTCTCTGTCTCATGTTTACTGCTAACTTAATAACAAACAAGTGAGGCAAAATAGAATACTTATTAATTTAAATCTATTCATTAATGATGCTGTACTGAACTACTCTGTTAAAGCCTTATCAATAGGTAGCAATACTGTCATTCTTCATAAACAATCATTGAAAGTCCTTGCTTAAAGATCTGATTCATGCAACAAAACAGATTTACAGTCTATTAAAATACTGTGGGTATTAATGTTGCATTTCAGCTTGATCTGCTCCTTTTTAATTGCACAACCTTGAGAGTTTGAGCTAAAGACAGAATTTAGTACTGAAATCACTGGTAGTATAAAGTACTTATTCCTCAGTTAAAAGATATTTTATTGCACTGTGTTTACATGAGTAGGACCTATTTACAGGAAATATTTTTTTCAGCAAGTCTATGCCCATTTTTCCTGCTCATGAATTGTCCACAGATTTTTTATTAATTTGGTCATCCTATGAAAACATGAGCTCTCAGGACCATGTCTGTGTCATTTCACAGCTCCTGTGGGAGCAGAGCTGCATAATCTTCCCTTGAAACTTGCCATAGTATTGAAGTGTGAACAAAAATGTATTGCTAGTGCAAATTAGCTGCTTGATCTCTAGCCTCCTCTTGCTGCAAATCAGCAGAAAAGGGCCACCCACTGCATTCCTGTCCACTTTCTTCCCAAGACTCAGTAGGAGGTCATATGTATTTTCAAGAAAATAGTAAGGAACGGTTTATTTTAAGCCATTAATCCAATAAGTGGCAGTTATTAACAGAAAAAAAACTGTAGTCAGGTGGTATGAAAGGATTTGAGGTTTTCAGAGAGTTAATATTGTCCCATTATAATCTCACTTCAAATGTTTGTCTACTCCAATCACAGTGTTATCTATTGACATAGAAACACAACTGTGAGTCAAAGTCCACAAGCAACTGACTCAAGGCACTTGACATCACAGGGAACCAAGTCCTAAAATTTTCTTAATCAGAGATTGAGTTCTACTTTACACTACCTAGGTTTATTTGTTGTAAAGTGGATCTAGAATTTAGCATCACTGAAGGTAAGGAATTATTTCCTTTTTAAAGAATTCAGTTTTAGTTTACATTTTTCTTGTATTAATTGATCTCTGTCCTCACATTTATTCAAATGTATTATTTGTACAGAGAGGGTGATCATCTCCATTTAACCTTCTATGACATCAAAAAAAATCCTTTTTGTTTTTCATGAAGTAGTTTCTCCACTCCTGTCATTATTTCAGGACATTTTTTGCATGCCTTATTAATTTTGTACTCCTTCTGAGCATGGATGATGAGAACTGAACATTGTGTTTCCAGGCAATGTCTTACTAATGCCTTGCATGATGACACTAATATTTCCTTGTTTCTAGTGGAATTGTTTCTCCTGACTTAGGGCCTCCAGAAACCACAGTTACCTTCTTCAGCTGCTAGTGATTGATCGATGTACCCAAATCTTTAGCGTCTGTCATGTCCAACTGATGAACTCCCAATTCAGAGCATAAATTCTTGTTAGTTCTCAAGAGTGCATCGTTGCTTTCTGCATTATTACATTTCATCCCAGAGCTATGACTCCACTTCTCAGGGTCAGGCTACGCGTAGAATATTCCAATCTTCTTCTGTTGCAATAAAGCTTCTTACCCTACTGTCATCAAATTTCACTGGCCTAGTCCTACAGAAGTGTCAAACTTGTCAGTGGACATATTAAATAAAATTACCTCCCAGACTCATTCCTAATCAACCCTTCTACCCATGCATGAGAAACTCCTGCATGAGATGATCTGAATCTTATCTATGGCCATTTCATCTTCACTTTTTCCTTACTGTTGCCATTTACTTCACAATATTAAAAGAGCTAAGAAATTCAAGTTATCTTACAACTTGGAAACCTGCTATTTCATCAGGAAAAAATAGATAATTAGTCTGTTCTAATGCAGCTTTTATAAAGACTTTACTTTCTAACAGAACAAAATAATTCTTGTAGAGAGTCTAACCAAAAGCCTGTCTAGCTCATGATCTTCTCGCTGGCAGCCATCAGAAGCAGAAAAGAGCACAAAATTAGGACATGGAAGTGGGATATTTCTGTAGGTTGTTACCCTAACTTCCCAAGATTTGTGAGTTGGGAATTCCCTAATGCACAGTGGGTGCCTGAACTTAATAGCCTTAGAAAAGTTATTGAAATTTATCAGCTGTTTTCCTTTAATACTTTTTCTGCTTTGTTTTGATTCCTTCCACTTATACATTATAACTCTTAAATAGAAATATATGAACCATTTCATCTTTGTGTGTGACTGGCCTAAAATATTTGTAAACTAGATTTCATTTAACAGAATTCTTCCAAATTCGTAGGTGATGACTATGAAATTTACCCTCATTTCAGAAATGTTATTTATCTGAGTTGTGGTTCCCGTTTTTCCATGTTGCAGTTTCATCCTTCCCATCTCTCACTGCACATTTGCCCTTATGTTCAGCATCATCATTCGTACTGAAGTCTAAGGACCACTCATTTAGTTTTGAGTCCCATTTGAATGGGACTCCCTGCTCTTTTTTACTGTACCTATGACTGTTAGCTTTAGTTTACAATATCTATCTCAACTTGTGTTTAACCAGTTCTCACCTCATCCATGAAGTTTCTGTGTTATGAGAAAGAGCTTTCTTTGATGGCAAATCTACTAAGTTCCAAACAAGCACTTTGTTTGCTTCTAATCTCCTCTCCGAAATCATTATTCACCCGGTCTTGACTGGAGCTGTTCCCCACAAGATTTCTCCTGTGCCTGTTTGGGATACAAGGTCCAGATACCTTTCACACCTTTGATATAATGAAATTTCAGAGTGTACTGAAATCGTCTGTCTTTGCTAACTGCATCTATTAGTTTATAAACTCTCAAAGACTGAGAAATCAAGAACCTTAGCTACAAACCAATTTATATATTCTGTGTAATCTGAAGCTGGAGACACATGTCAACTCCAGTTGAAACAGTATCAGATAAATTACTATCATCCCTGTTCCTTTCTCAGTTGTTTGTAACTGCCTGCTTCTCAAAAATTACTGCCCTTTCAAGTATTTTTAAGTGATTGCTCCATTCCAGATAAAACAAGCCAGGCTAATTTAAACAGTCTCAAAGGTGATCTTTGCTAACCTGGTACTTTTTGTTTGACACAGATTAGAAAGTGATCACAGGAGTAGCTCATCAATCAAAAAAGCAGCAATCTCTAAGAGGATGTGGCAGTGACAGTGCAGCCTGAGCCTGAGGGTTACAGACTTTTGTCCACCACATCTACAGACAGAAGATGATGCACATGTACAACCTAACTCTTTCACAGTGTGAAGTCAAAAAGGCTACCTCAGAGTACCTTTCACAGTAGTTGATTGCATTTGTTTGAAAATATTACAAAATTATAAAATACAATTTTTGCATATTACTGAATGAGATTAGTTTTAAGGGTAACTCATGTTTCGACATGATTTTTAATAGAGTGAATTTTCAGACTTACCTAGGTGTCAGTGACTAATTAAAGAAATGAATTTTCAGCACCATAGCTATTCAGTCTCCTTCAGACAGAGTTAGCACCCAAAATTCTGGTATAAAGATAGCCTACCAGAGCAAGTATGATACCTTCACATAACACACAAGCTGAACGTACTTTATTTTCAGATAATGTAGCACTGGTCAAAACACCAACAATTTCTTCCTTTCTTTAGAAAAAGAATCAATAAATATTTAACTTGGAGAACAACAGGTACCCAGGATCCCATTGTTACAAAGTGGAGGAATGTGCAATACTCCTAGGATCTCGAACTTGCATGCAAAAAGAAGGACAGTTGAAGCATACTGCTTCCTGAGAAAGATTCATAACATTGCTACCCTTAAAAGTAATTTATCCATCTGCAGCTGTTGTTAGCCTTGGAATATGCAGATCCAGTAAATCAGAAACAACAACTCACACCTCACTGCACACCTCATTTGCTGGTGAGTGTCATTTCTGCTAAATTATGCCAACTTGTATATGGGATTGTGTGAGCACCCATCTTTTCAGATCTTCCCATTCCATTTTCACTGTTGAATTCTCCTGTGACCTGATTTTATTTAAAAAAAAAAAAAAATAAAGTGGTTTTTTCTTTTTTTTTTTTAAATAATAATAGTTTATATGCTAGTTTAATCTGTCTGGAACAGTAGTGGGATATAAGAGATGATGATAAGACAGTTGTATCTCAAAGTGTATTATACTTACATCTTCCTTCAGTTAACCCAGAGAGTCCTCAAACCATTTGAAAAGCACATAGCTTACTTGGGGTTCAAACATACTAAGATTTCTGTGTGTGCTTAAATTTAGCATGGGAGAAACTTAAAAAAAAAATAAACATTTGTGTATTGTATAAAGAAGTGCATAACATTGCCATGATTGTCCAAACTACAAACACATAGGTACTCTAAGTACTCATTTTATTTTGATGCAAATTAGATAGCAATATCCAAAAAATCTCGTGTGCATTATAAAGGTGCTTAACTGTAAAATACAGTGATATATCTTAAGATGGTTATTTTAGTCTACTGTATCTGTTCCTTGTTGTTTTGTGTGGGAAGATATCCTTGTATAGAGACCAACCGTCACAAAAGCACCTTGTCGATTACACGTACAGTGAGTATTGAATATAATCTTCCTAACAGAGAAGAGTGAAGCTGATCCACTATCTTTTGTCTTAACTACCATGCAAAATTTTTGTTTAAGTAGATTTAGCACTAGAAAATCAACTCTCTTATCCCCCTTGATGTTTTGGTTTTGAATAGTTCATACATTTTAGGAATGGATTATTTTTTAAAAAAATTCTTTTATTTGTAAAGCTTTTTATACCACATTTCAGTGTACTTTTTAGAAACAAACAGATAACTAAAATGGAAAGGTGTGTAATGGGCTAGCTACTGCACTAATAAGCATTAGCATTGACAGAAATCAGATATGCAGGAATTTATTTGTACTGTTCAATGAAGTTGAAGCTTATAAATATATGGATATCTGCAGAGATTTTAGCTTCCTGTATGTTTTTCAGAAGAAGAAGAAAAAGAAAAAATAAAAAAATAGCAACCTTTTACTCAAAATCTAACAATAATCCATAAAACAGAAAGGAGAACAGCAACATCTTATCTCTTGGAACATATCAAGAACATTGGCAATGTTTGTCTTAGTGATGACTTCCATTGCTTCCTATTCAGAAAGTTTTCACTGGAGCTCAAAAACACATACTGTTTGCCACTTACTGGAAAATCAGACTGGATGAAGTCCAGAATCCATTTGTTTCTCAGTGTACAAGTGCAATAGAATAGATACAAGGATAAAGACCTTAGAGCATGTGTTAATTGTTTTAAAGGGTCTTTACTGCAATGAAATACCCAACTAAAATATTATTAGTAATATTCTGAGTTTACCCACAGAACAGAACTCTTTAGTTTTCTCAATATTATTAATTATTAAAAGTTAAAATTAAAAAAAAAAGCAAAGAATTGCAAATAGTTAACACAGTAATTAAACTTCTAATCTTTCAGTTCTCCTTTATGTAGCTGATATTTCCATAATATCTCAAGTATGAGAATTTTTCTTTGGGAATATTAAGGAAGCTCAGCTAACCTTTATCAAAATAGAGTCGTATAGTTAAGGAACAGAAATGCAAAAGGAAACATCAAACTGAGCTGTAAAGAATCTGGATATGTCTAGCTTCAGCACAACATAAATGACTAAACAGCAAGGCAGGGACCATGTTATTGCGCCAGCAGGCTATCCTTCCAGCACTCCCACCAGAATCAACAGGGTTTTTCAGCAGATGAGGCAACTTGGAGATGACAGTACTACTCAATGTGAACAGTAATCCTTGGTATGAGAGTGAGACCACAAAGCTGATTGCAGAGGCATATTTGGGAGTATCAGCTTTCTGATTCACACGAAGATATTCACTCAAATGCTCACAGGCAGGTTTCCTTTAAAAAAAAAAAAAAAAAAAATTGTCTAGAGGGATTCACATTTTCCTTAAGCAATGAATTAACAGGATTTTCTGGGTTGTGTTTCTTGTTTATTTTTTTCCCCTGGAGGAACAAAACATCTTTACAGCTTCCATGTTAACGAAATTAATGTATACTTGTCCTCCATTTCTGACTTTTTTTTGAGAAGATTTTAAGTTTATTATTTTTTTAATACAAAACCCACATGTATTAATAGGAAATAATGACAGTAGTTACTTTCTTCACAGTAACAAGATGTTTCAAGAGTGGATTAGTGAATTTGCAGTGGATCTTATTGCTGCAGTGAAACTTTATACACCGTATTAATTGGGAACCTTTTCCCCACTGCTCAGGCAATCAATTTCAAGTCCTGGGCAACAGACCAAAACAAAATCTGCTAAGGACCAGAGTCCAACGCCCTTGGCCAGAGACATTTATCTTTTTTTTTTTTTTTTTTTTGCACAAATGAGATCTGCATCCATTAGTAAGAAGAAGCAGGAAATAGGTAAGAACTGCCCTAATAGAGTTAGTACTCAAAAGACATGAAAAGCTATTTATAAATAGAAAAAACACTGAACTTGGTGATTCTTAATTTTTATTTTATATAGGAATTCTGACCAGAGAAGGAAAAATTAAGGTGGACTTCTACAAGCTCACTAAAGAAATTAGATGCCCACTTCTAATGACTTTCTGCTTTAGAAATCTAGACATTTGATTTTAACAGTTAGAATCAACAGTAATAAGGGGCAGAAAAATGTGAATGCATCAAACTCCATATTTCTCCTTCTCACTCCTCTTCACTGGCTGTCCATGTTATTGCTGGAATATCAAATTTGTCAATCCACTGCAAAATCACTAAGTCTTTAACATTTTCAAGTTCAGTGAAGGCCTCCCAGCCAAACCAAACAACTGAAACCTGAATGGAATTAAAACAGATCTCCTCACTTCCAATTGAGAATAATTCAGCCTGGTATGAAAGGGTACAGAAAGTTTACTAACCAACATTAAAGCACCTGTATGTTTTAGTGGGACATCCATATAAAATCTATGTTTTTAAAATGCATATAAAGGGCACAATTGATTTTTTTTTTTTTTTTTGTGAGTAGCATTATAAATAGAGCCAGCTTCAAAGTGGACCAAGAACATGAGATATAAGTATATCACATTCACTGTCAACTCTAGTGAACAGTATAGGTGGAGGTGATCTTTCTGGGTGTTTTCAAAAGCATCTAAAACATCAAGCTTCAACTGAAATGGTAGTAATTTAATTCAGCGCAAGCTTACCCACCTAAATGCTCATGAGAATCTGGGTCTAAGAAACTTAAAATCACAATTCCTGTGGAAAGTTATTATGAAAATCCCTTTTTCCCCTTATTTGATTTTATTCAAATTTATTGTTATCAATGTATGTATTTAGACACACAAATAAAAAGTTATATATTATTAATAAAAATATATAATTAAAAGAATGCACATACACATGTAATTTGCTCTCTTCTATTTATTTGCATGTTATGCATATTCCTCTCCCACCTGAGAATATATAAAACCTGAACACATTTTTCTGTCTGAGAATCCTAGTGTCAATATATTAAATGAATATCTAAGGTGCACACATTTTTTCAAAGGTCCTCTCAGAACTTCCTGAAATGTGTGTTCACATGTAATTTTGTAACTCACAATTATGGGTACTGTAAACCCCACAGAAGGAACAAAAGCATATATTTTGGCCTATGTACTACTCCCTTTCAAAAGTGTACTATGAAAATAGGGAAAGGGTACATGTGGTAGTTCTATAATGTAGTGAAAATATCAGGGTGTTTTAACTGCAATGTTGCAAACAGAACAGAGAGTGGAAGTTGTTGACACCTGTAATAATTACTCAAGACAATTAACATGAGCTAAAAAGAAGTGTCCAGAAAGTATTTTCCTTTGAGTAAGGTGGAAAGTAAGAATGCAGACAGATGTTCCTCAGCGACACTGTTATTTCTACCTTAGGAGAATTAAAAAATAAAATAAAATAAAATAAAAGAGAATAGAATAAAATAAAATAAAATAAAATAAAATAAAATAAAATAAAATAAAATAAAATAAAATAAAATAAAATAAAATAAAATAAAATAAAATAAAATAAAATAAAATAATTAAAAATTTACCAAGAAAGTAATAGGGTTTTTTTTTAATCAAGTTGAAAATCTCCACCTATGTTCCTCTTTGCCAAAAGACTTTTCAGAATCATCTCTGTCTTCTTTGATAGAGAGATGAAATTGGCTTTCAGTTCACATGCCCCAGCACCCAAATAGAAGTGGGAATATGAGGGCTATGTTTCAGAATTGAACAGCTGGTCACAGAGTTGATTTGTCCTCCATGGAAGTGGAAAGCTGTCATCAAATAACACCTTTCACTGATAGTTATTGGTGCTAACGTTCAGTTTCTGTCCTGCCAACTCCTCTTCCTACAAAGCTGTCTTCATTCTTGAGGGAAAAAAACAAAAACAAAAACAAAAACCAAACTCCAGACAGGGTTACAAATAGGGCTATTTAGGGCAAACAGATAAGATTCCTGTACTGGATGTGATAAAAATATAACAAGTAGAAATACACTGCTACTTACCTTTCTTTAGATTAGGGAAAAGTCAAGGATAATGGTCTTGACTTGCAAATGTCAAGGACAGAACAAGATAATTTCTTGGTAAGCTACCTTGAAAACAACATACAAAGGTGACTAGATAGATTTTTCTATTCTTGCTTTAAGATTGCAACATAAGAAGTTTTTGGGTTTGGTTTTTTTTTTAAGGTCTTTTGTTCATCTCTTCAGTATTAGTGCATGCATTTAATACACTTACCACAATTTAATATTTAACTACCCTAATAAATGTGTCCCTACTTTTGCTTAATCTTTAAAAGTTTATTCATCTTTAAAATATACCTATGTCAGGAAACATATTTTTTTTTACTTCTCGTAGATTTTCTCAAATAATAATTGTTTTATACAAGGTAACATAAAAATATATTTGAATTCTCATCATATTTTTCTGAAAATTCTTTATTAGACAATCAGAGCTGGATTGTCCTCTCTCTCCTTTGTCTGAATAAATCTGTGTAATTTTTCTCCTATTGACTGATTACATTGCTACAACACAGAATGAAACAAACAATCTTACTAAGGTTATTTATAATTGTAAAACTGCATAAATGTTATGCTGCTGTGATTTTATGGGCTTCTTATTCTGTGGTGCCTGCAGTTTGTAGGAAGAACACATTTCAATATAATGGCTGACGCCATCTGCGGGAAGTAAGGGGCTCGGGTCTTGCTTCATTTTGTTTGCTTGTGGTTTCTGTTGTTGGTTTCTGTGAGCGTGCTTGTTGAGGAAAAGTTGGCCCTTGGGGCTGCCAAAGTACATTTCCTTAATATGTGTTTTATAGCAATTCCATTTCCTTTTCACTTACAATTTTATTTGGCTTTTTAAGTTATGCTAAGTGCTTGGACTATTCTCTTCATTTGTTTCGTAATGGCAGCTGGCATAAGATTTAGGAATGCCAACCTAAGTGGTCTAGATATTTGTTTAATTCAAACAAATAACTTTGCTTTTAAACTCCCTTTTTCCATTGTGTTATTTAATTCCTATGGGGAATTAAGTGACTGGAATAATTAAGACTTGACTGTAAATTGTCATTTGAGTGGGACAGCAAGAAGGGTGGGTAGAACTGCAATGATTTTTCTTTTTTGTTTTGGAATCTAATCAAGTAATGCTGGATACTTACACTATGAGTAATTTCTTGAAGCACAAAGATCAATATGCTGCATGCAATAAATTACATATCCTAAATGAGAATTAAAGTACAAAAATAATAAAAATGTGGCTAAATTTCAGCAATAAAAAAATTTCAGTCCTTTTCTCAGATGAAAATGTGACAGTCTCATATGCCGAAGGGAATGAAGTTCAATTCCACAGAAAACTCATTTTCTGAGTCGGAGTTGCTCAGTGTTCAAAGCTCACCAATATCAGAACTTCATAGTTTAAAATTACTTGAAACAATATTTTCTCCTTTACTAAGAAAAAGATCTATATCGTTAAGGAGATGTAATAGACTTTCCTTTATAATGTAAATGCATTTTCTCCCATTTCGTATACCCAAAAGAAATACCCTGATATAAGTGGGAGTTGAAAACATGTAATAAATAACATTTGGATGTTGTAAACATGTCACACGAGTTGCTCTCACGTGGATGAGAAGTTGATCTGTGTGTTTAATTCAAAGACCTCTCCTTAATATTTTTTATAATGACCTGCCCTTCTGCTTCAGATTACAGAAATGCCAGCTTCTTGGGTTTGCAACTACTGCTGGGCTTTCCTGTTTAATTTTCATCCACCCTTTCAAACACCTCTGAGAGTTATTCAGAAACAGCATTTTGTTCTGGATCCATTTCTAGTGTTAGCATGTATTCAGTCACATTTTGTACAGATGAAGATTCTTTTAATTTCATTTTTAAATTATTCTGCAGTCTATTGAGTGTTATGGCCCTGCTCCAGCAAAGCATTAAGCCACATGCTTACCTTTAACAACCTGATTAGTGCCTTAAAGTCAGGAAAACACTGCTCAGATATTCAGCACTAGATCCATATTTCAAATACTTTGCCAAGTCAAAGGTAGATTACTCAGATCACAGGCAGATTACAGAGAAATTTTGATTCTAGACATATCCAAGGGGGTAACTGTCCAGAATAGGAGACTGCTAAGATAGGAGACTTCTAAGGAGGCTGAAAAAATAACCTTTCCGTCTTTCTTCAATGCCTGTAGATGTCTGGGATGTCACTCTTGCTGCTACTGCTGCTTACAGATGGGATGCACAGAGAGGGACTGGTCTTTCCTATACATGCAGCCAAAGCACAAGGCTTTTTCCTCCTGCCTCCTCGAGCCAGGGGCCTCTACCCAGGGCTTACCACTGGTTGTACTCATTTGGCTGAATCCCATTTAAAAGCAAGCCAAGTTAACAGAAAGTATTTACACATTTTGAAGATTGGAGTGTTGATACATGAAGCTAGATGCAGAAAACTGATTAATTAACAATCTTCTTTAATCCAAATAGCAAACTGGAGTACTGAGTTGGTACCAGCTCTCTTCATAATCCTTGCCTTGACCCGACCAATTCAGGCATTTTTCCTACTCTGTTCATAGGTAGCTTAGAGGTACAAACATCTTTTCCACCAAAAAGTTTGTCTACACAGCAAACTCCTCTGTTCTGAGACACTGAGCTCAAGAGCTAGCTTTGGAGTGGCCAAGGCACAGATTTCTACCAGTGGGAAGAGTTTGTCCCTGCCTATGTAGAAGTGAGGCCACATCTGGAATATTGTGTCCAGTTCTGGGCCCCACAGTTCAAGAAGGACAGGGAACTGCTTGAGAGAGTCCAGCACAGAGCCACCAAGATGATTAAGGGAGTGGAGCATCTCCCTTCTGAGGAAAGGCTGAGGGAGCTGGGTCTCTTTAGCTTGGAGAAGAGGAGACTGAGGGGTGACCTCATTAATGTTTATAAATATATGAAGGGTGAGTGTCGGGTGGATGGAGCCAGGCCCTTCACAGTGGTGTCCAATGATAGGACAAGGGGCAATGGGTGTAAGCTGGAACACAGGAGGTTCCGCTTAAACTAGTGAAGGAACTTCTTTACTGTGAGGGTGACAGAGCACTGGAACAGGCTGCCCAGGGAGGTTGTGGAGTCTCCTTCTCTGGAGACATTCAAGACTCGCCTGGATGCCCTCCTGTGTGAATTCATCTAGGTGTTCCTGCTCCGGCAGAGGGATTGGACTAGATGATCTTTCCAGGTCCCTTCCAATCCCTAATATTCTGTGATTCTGTGTGAAGTTGAAAGTTAGAACACAGAAGTACCTTCTCTAATAAAAGGTGCTGTCAACAGCTTTTCAGTGGTACCAATGAAATAATTTAGAACTTCAAGCACCAAACACCTGTTTCTGGTTCCAGTACAACAAATCATATGTAGTACCAAATTCAGCCCAGCTGCCGGGAAAAGAGATCTGTGAAATGCAACCTGAAGTTTAGTTTCCTGAATCTACAATGAGTAAGAAGAGGTGCAGTTTGGCTTTTGCAGTGCAGATTGGCTGGATGAGGATGGTACTTATGGCTTCCTACAGCTATACTAGATAATTTTGAGATCAAAAGACATAAAAAGGCATAAAATCTCAGAAAGGCATTTCTTGTTCAATGCATTCCTTATCTGAAGAATGGGCCATATAAAATTTATATCTCTAAACTCTGGCTAAACAACCTTAATTTCCTCTCTTTCAGATTCAGGGAAACATTCCTTCCCTTTACTACTACTCTTATCAAAGCTTCTACCTTTCTATTGTCACTTTCCTGAGAGCTCAAAACAGTGCCAAGTTAACAATTCTTGACATCTTAACTGAAAGAAAATTGAGTTTTGGGGTGTTGGTTTCGCTTCTACTTCTAATACTACCTCTCTGCATGGCCCTGCAAAGCTGATCTAGGTTTTAAAATGTTGAAAGTGGTCATGGCTGAGATGAATTAGTGAACAGAGGACAGGAGAAGCAATCAATAACACATGATGAATACAATTTATCAAGCTGCTACCGCCACAGTGTAGTTGAGATACAATTGTATATATCAAGACACATTTCGCATTCCTCCTTTCAGCTTTCTTTCTCCCTATGTAGCACTTTTTGGATCCTGTTTCTGTTGCTATTTCTCTTAGCATGATTAAGATTGTTATTAATAATTGACATTTTCCTCCCTTAAGCATGCATCTGTCAGACTTGAGGGCCAAAGTCTTCATTTAAATAGTTGCCTGAGAATTAAGCAATCCTTTGTCTTCTATTACCAGCCATCCTAATAAACATTCTTCATACCAAGCTGAGCTGCCTCCACCTTAGTAGCTGTCAAAATCTGTCACCACCAAACTAAATACATTATTTTTTTTTAAAAAAAAGTTAATAGCCTTGTACCTACAGAAATCCCTTGCATAGCCCCTTTATATAGATTTGCCATATATATTTTCCAACAGCACAATTAACTCTGAGAATCGGGGGCAGGGCTAACTGGTAATGCCAATCTGTAAAAAGATGGCCAGGGTAAAATTCTCATCCAGTAAGGACAGACAAAAAAATTTTGCATGAAAAATACAGTATGTTCAACTTAAATTTCACTGAGCAGTGCCATTGTTACCTCTCAGTTTCACAAATTCTCTTTGATATAAACTTTTTAAATTATTCTGAAAGATAGAGAGTGATTCAAGTGTATATTGCTGTTACTATTTAATTCCTTTCTGTGGATTTTGTTTTTATATACCCGTAAGAAGTGTCCTGTTTATATTACTCTAGGCATAATATTTTAAAATATCTTGGCTTATTGTTGGCAAGGGAACATTATAGTGTGGATAATGATAGGATAATAATTTTGATTTTGAACACTATTATTTAAAATTTTACAGCGTTCCCTGAACAGGATATACACTGGGGTTTGTTCACTCTGTGACTGCAATCTTTAACTTGAAGACATTTTTGTATGCCCCGCATCCAAATGGATGGATGCCCACGGAACTGAAGTCTGAAGATGTTAATTCTTTTGATTATTCTCAGAATGGCTGGATGCAGTAAGGATCTTACAGGCTCCTCACCTTAAAGTTTTTGAAAAGACTTTCCTAGAGGCCAGTTAATTCATGTTCGGGGTTCATATCTGGAATTTGCACCTTCAGAACAAATAGGCAGCAAATGCAGCTCCATTGTACTAGATTCTAGTACATGTAACGGAATAAGGAATCTGCCACTGCCAGTGGACCCAATGAAATTAGAACAGTTCAGCTGTGCCAATACATCTAAACATAACCATACATACTCTTCTTCACACCAGCCATGATGACTGAAGTGAGTTTCACATTGCATTGTATTCCTTTTTTTCACTAGCATTTTATACTGATTTAACATTTGTTGCATATGTAATTCTACCCAGAAAGACAATATTAATCACTCATACATATATATGTCTCATCTTGTCAATTCTGTTTTAATGAAAACATACTTTTAAAACTGGGATGAAAAGGCATTTTCAATTACCTAGTGACATCTTGTGCGTCCTCTGTTATTCCTGACGTAAATGGCAAGGATCCTTCAGTTGGGTTGTCTTGGTGAGAAATTTATCTCAGACCACCTCATTTATCCTGCTGCAGTTAACTGAACATTTTACCTATTTTTAGCTGCTAAACAGCCAACACATATCACCCTTTGTTGAGATTTTGTATTCTTTAGAGGCTAATACATATTTGGTCTAGGTCAGTCCTGTGAGTCCTTTAAGAAGCCCCACTCTGCTAGAGAAAGAGTTTTGGAGACATGGTAGGTGGCACTCTGCCCCCTGAGTCGGGCGTGACTTGTTTTTAACAGCAGAAGAAAAACTTGTTGATAAACAATAAGCAGTAATAAAATCTTAGCCTTTCTATAATCACAGAAAGTGTATATTAAACAGCAAAGTGTAGATTAACGCACTCCATTCTACTCTCTACTAAAACACACTTTATATAGGAAAAAAAAAAGCACATGACAGTAAGTAGGCAGCTGCAATGTTCTGATGCTAAGAAATATTGAGGTAGAGCAGATCTCTTCAAGACTTTGTATATCTATGATGAATGGATAACATTACCTCTGTACTGGACCTGAGAATAGAAAATACTCTGGAAGTACTGCAGATATTGTTATAATAATATTTCTTTACATAAAATCGCTATTTTAGTTTTTATAGAGCATCTCTCAGTAAAAGTATACCTTAAGGACAATGGTACTGAAGGTATAGGTTTTCAGGAGGTATATCATAGACTGTTCTAGTCTGGCACAGTGGATGTGGAAGAGGAGAGGTACACTCAGGAAGAAGACAGGTCTTAGGAGCAGTTTCCTGCATCTGTACTGTTAAGCAGGGCTCTCAATCCTGTCCTTAGTGACAACTTCCATTCACAGGGTGATGTGAAGCTCATCACCACAGGGCATCTCATGTGCTGACCTTGGACAAATTGTTGCTTATTAATTTTTTCAACATACACATATAGGCATAACCATACTCAGCAGTCTGGTTGAACAAGGCCAGATGAACCAATAAGTATGATCATGGAGTTCCACTGTTTTTCCTCTATTGATCAAATATAATGGTAACTCCCACACTGCCGTCGTTCCTCAGTTTGGCCATGAGACATGCACAAGACCTTACTGTGTCTTTTGTGCTTAAAAATAATGATAGTATAAGTGCTATTTTACCAACAAGAACATTTCAAGGATTATTACTGAGCCTCATGTGGAAACAATTCTGAACAACACTATTAAATCATCAGACATAGTCTGTATCATTAAGGATGCACTTGAAACTAGGTCTCTAATTCCTATTGGGAACAGCTGATGTGTTTACACATCAGAGAGAAAACTGGATATAGATAGAAGAATAGTATATCTAGGAAATTAGAAGAGTAAGCAGTAAGGAGAAGGGGACTGAAGAAAGATTGAGGCAGAAATAACAAAAATATTAAATACATACAGAAAGAGGTTGAATATCACTCTTTTTGCCTGAAAAGTTCAGAAGCAAAAGGAGACTTGTTGGATATGTTCTGAATTTGAAACTGTACAACAGGAACATATTAGCCTCTCTTTTTAACCTATAGTACATGGCAACAGTTAATTAAATTAAGGGCAATAAAGTTAGAAGGAATTAAAGGATAAGTCTTCTTTACAAAATGCATAATCAATTTGTGGCATTCACAACCACTGCAGGTCATATAGACAGACATTGTGGTTGAAAATTTTATGACTAGCAATAACATTTGCAGCTCTGTCAACTTAGACAGTGATAGGAAGATAATCAAAGAGACACTTGGAAGAACACTGCCCCAAGAACTCAAAGGTCTGCTATATTATGAAGGACTCGGCATCAGCTCCAAATGTCACATCATTTATCAGTGTGGGAGTGCATAACATGCAGAGGATTAAAAGCTATTAGATTTCATTTCTAATATTCAGTATATAAATGGTCAAGGAATAGAAAAGCGTCTTGTTTCTTCATCAGCGACCTTCCAAATTATGCTAAATAAATTTCATTGAGTAGTACTCTTCTTTCTCTCTCCCTACAAATGTCAGTTTGCCATAAGAGCCTGTCTCCCTGGCACTCTGGTGTTGGATTAGAAATCATGAGATGCATTAAAATTCAAATTTAGAAGGCTTTTTTTGTTGGATTTCTGGTTTTCATAATATTTTTTCTAGTCATTTTTTCAAGGTTGAATCCTACATCCAAGAAGGCAAAAATTGCTTCTTTTCCCCATAATTTGTCAAAGACAGACTTAGAACCATAGAATCATAGAATGGTTAGGGTTGGAAGGGACCTTAAAGATCATCTAGTTCCAACCCCCCTGCCATGAACAGGGACACCTTCCACTAGACCAGGTTGCTCAAAGCCCCAGCCAACCTGGGCTTGAACACTTCCAGGGAGGGGGCATCCACAACTTCTCTGGGCAACCTGTTCCACTGTCTCACCACCCTTACAGCGAAGAATTTCTTCATAATATCTATTCTAAACCTACCCTCTTTCAACTTAAAGCCATTTTCCCTTGTTCTGTCATTAACTTTGTAAAAAGCCCCTTCCCAGTTTTCTTATAGGCCCCCTTCAGGTACTGGAAGGCCAATATAAGATGTCCCCAGAGCCTTCTCTTTTCCAGGCTGAACAGCCCCAACTCTCTCAGCCTGTCCTTATAGGAGAGGTGCTCCAGCCCTCAGATCATCTTCATGGCCTCCTCTGGACTAGTTCTAACTGGTCCATGTCTTTCTTGTGTTGGGGGCTCCAGAACTGGATGCAGTACACCAGGTGGGGCCTTACAAAAGTGGAGTAGAGGGGGAGAATCACCTCCCTCGACCTGCTGACCTCGTTGCCGGCTCATGTTCAGCTTCTCATCTACCACTACTCCCAAGTCCTTCTCTTTGGAGCTGTTCTCAAGCCACTCATCGCCCAGCCTGGATTTATGTTTGAGATTGCCCCGACCCAGATGCAGGACCTTGCATTTAGCCTTGTTGAACTTCATGAGGTTAGCACAGGCCCACCTTTAAAGGCATCCCATCCCTCCAGCACCACACAGCTTGGTGTCATCAGCAAACTTGCTGAGGATGCACTCAATCCCCCTGTCCATGTCTCCAACAAAGGTGTTGAATAATACCATCCCAAATACCAAGCCTTGAGGGACACTACTTGTCACCGGTTTCCACTCGGACATTGAGCTGTTGACCACAAGTCATTGAATGTGACCATCCAGCCAGTTCCTTAACCACTGAGTGGTCCATCCATCAAACCCACGTTTCCAATTTAGAGACAAGGATGTCACATAGGATAGTGTCAAGAGCTTTGTACAAGTCCAAGTAGATGACACCAGTTGCTTTAGCCTTATCCACCAACGTTGTAACCCCATCATAAAAGGCCACCAGATTGGTCAGGTATGATTTTCCCTTGGTGAAGCCATGCTGGTTGTCACCAATTACCTTCTCATTCTTCATGTGCCTTAGCATAGTTTCTAGGAGTATCTGCTTCATGATCTTGGCTGGCACTGAGGTAAGACTGACCGGCCTGTAGTTCCCCGGGTCTTCCTTGTTACCCTTTTTAAAAATGGGGGTTATGTTCCCCTTTTTCCAGTCTGTGGGAACTTCACCAGACTGATATGACTTCTCAAATATGATGGATAGTGGTTTTGCAACTTCATCTGTCAGTTTCCTCAGGACTCGCAGGTGCATCACATCAGGTCCCATGGACTTCTTCACCTTCAGGTCCCTCAGGTGGTCCCAAACCTGATCTTCTCCTGCAGTGGGCAGCTTTTCTTTCTCCTGGACCCTTCCTTGGATTTCTAGGACTTGGGCAGTGTGGCATGAGCCCTTGCCAGTGAAGACTGAGGCAAAAAAGTCATTGAGCACTCAGCCTTCTCAATGTCCTCAGTGACCAGGTCTCCCATTGCCTTTGTGAGAGGGGCCACATTTTCCCTAGTTTTCCTTTTCTCCCCAACATACTTGTAGAAACTTTTTTTGTTGCTCTTGACATCTCTGGCTAAATTTAATTCTGTCAGGGCCTTGGCTTTCCTAATCTGATCCCTGGCTTCTCTGGCAATTTCTCTGTATTCCTCCCAGGTAATCAATCCTTCCTTCCACCCTCTGTAGGCTTCTTTTTTGATCTTAAGTTTGTTCAGAAGCTTCCTGTCCATCCATGCAGGCCTCCTGTTGTTTTTGCCTGCCTTCCTTTTTGTTGGGATGCATCACTCCTGGACTTGGAGGAGGAGATCTTTGAGTATAAGCCAGGGGTTCTGAGTCCCTCTTTCCTCCAGGAATTCATCCCACAGTACCTGAGCAAGCAGGTCCCTGAAGAGGTCAAAAGCTGCTCTCCTGAAATCCAGGGTCAAGAGTTTACAATGCATCTTCCTCACTGCCCTAAGGATCTCAAATTCTACCATCTCGTGGTCACTACAGCCAAGGCTGCCCAAGAGCATCACATTCCCCACTAGTCCCTCCTTGTTGGTGAGAGTAAGGTCCAGCATGACACTTCTCCTCGTTGGTTCCTTGACCATTTGGAGAAGGAAATTGTCATCCACGCATTCCAAGAACAGCCTGGATTTTTTGTGGCTTGTTTGTTGTCCCTTCAACAGATATTGGGGTGGTTGAAGTCCCCCATGAGGACCAGGGCTTGTGAATGTGAGACTGCTCCTATTTGCCTATAGAGGGCTTCATCTGCTTGGTCTCCCTGGTCTGGCAGCCTATAGCAGACCCCCACTGTAACATCCCCTTTCCCTGCCTCCCCTTTAATCCTGACCCATAAGCTCTCAGTTAGCTCATCATCTATCTCCATGTGGAGCTCCTGGACTTGAAAGGGAGTATTTCATTAAGGTCTACCTGGACCTTATCTTCCTCAAGGACAAACTTAATTAACATGCTCACCATGACATCTGAACAAGAGAAAGGGATGGAGGTCACACAGCAAATAATGCTACAGTAAAGCTAGAAAGGCCAGTACGTCTCTGTACTGAATGCATTCTCTGTCGCTTCTTCTGATTGACAATGCAATAAGCCTTGTTAACACCAATCAGCATATGATAATTGACTTAGACCCATGTCATCAAGAGTAAACCTGGCATTTAGAATCCCCTAGTTTGAGCATGAGAACCCCAACTACTGGAAAGGTCAACAGGCCTGAACCTTTCTCTCCTCCCCAAGCAGGGACGCCTCTTTGGTAAGATTTGCACCCCTGACTACATTGGATGCTACCCAGTAAAACATTGTTAACTAATTACTAACTCAAGCTTGTGTTTTGCAGTAAGTGTATTTATCACCAACAGTTCTGACCTTGTTATATCTGTCACCATAATAAACTTTCTATCTGCTTCAACTTTGTGAAACTATCATCTCAGTGAAAGTCCATGAGAGGGTTCTGGCAGGCAAATGTTGACTCTGATAAGTGGCTAACCAAATAATCTTTTATTCATAAAATTGTTAATCAAGTCTGGGCTAAGGTCTGATTCAGTCACACCTAGACTCCTCTCTGAGAAGGAGTTTAGAAAGCAAGGGGGTCTGTCCTGAAACTCATGACTTAATGTGAGATCTTCGCTCAGTCACATGTCAGGCTAATGCATTTAACACAACAATTAATCACGAGTGGTCAGTGTTCACCTACAAAAGTGAACATTGGTGGTTCTCAAAAGAGACCAAAGAGGAGAGGTTTCCATAATATTTTATGCATTTACTTCACACTACCACTGATGAAGGCTGGCTTGTCTAACTTTGTCTGTCCCTTGAAACACAAGGCATTGCTTCAAGCAATGCTGTGATCGTCTCAAGATTATTTCTTCATAAATAGTGTAATTCTACTTTGTATGTAAAACAGGATATCTGCAGTTATGAATCTAGATTGCAGCTTAAAAGAAAAAGGTTTTCCAGATCCGTATCCTTTCCAGCAACAGCTTGCTTGGATGACTTGAAAAGTGTCATGTCTCAAGCACTTCCAGGCAAATCCTCTGCTAACAAACTGCATTAGAAAGTTTTCTTTATTGTTAAAAACAGATACATTTTTTAAGTGCACTCCTGAAACCAAATGAAAATGAAAACTGTTTTAATAAAGAGTCAGTTTAAGACTGAGCAACCAGAAAAGCTGGCTGCTGTATGAAGTTGGGTAGCAATACAGCTCATCTAATACACAATGCAGCTCATTTAATACACATGTGAAAGGAAGAAGATGAGCAATTCTTAGTCTCTGCCTGCATTCACAAGAGTCTATCTATGGCTCAACTGATCATATTAAAATATATATTGCATATAACTACTATAATTTTCTGCCTGGAAAGGAAAATCAATGTGGAAAACAGACTATTTAGTCAATGTATAATAAAAGATCTGAAAACTATGAACTAGAAAAAACTTCCACATATTTTATGTCAATAACATGCTTATGTGAATATAAAATTTCATCTTCATTTGAAAAAGAAAATCAGTAAAGAAAAGTATTCAATGTGTGGTTTCGTACACTCAAAACTGTGAGAAAGCAGATAAGAAGATAATGGACATGCTAATGCAGGAAGGATCAAATAATAAGATGTGAAAGATATTCTGATCTCTTTGTACACATTCAGTCTAGTGATTTCTGAGTACTGTAATGGTCATCCACTCAAAAGAGGCCTAAATCTTGATTCATACAGTTACCAACTTGAAGCTAAACCACATCTTTTTCCAGAAAAGAATGAGAAGCGTATTTGTTTACATGCTATCAATATAACAGTATTTAAAACATTAAAATAAAAATTAAATTAGATATTATTTTGGCCATACTTTTATGTCAAGGTTGACTGGCTTATGTAAAATATTGGCTTATTTGCCTCAAAAGGCACCATTTACTCAAGTTCTGCTCAGTGTGAATATGGGCCAACTTGCCCGGTAACTTACCTACCAATTTACAATTAGAGCAAGATATCTTAATATCATGCTCAGGCAGCTTTATACCATTTTGCTTTGAATTAGAAAAATAAAGTCAGAACTCCTGTCTCAGGAAGACATAGAATTTTCATAAGTAAAGGTCTCTTTTTGAATCTGATTTTGTTTTAAAATCCTCAGTCTTACAGACCTGACCATAAAAGCTCTGAATGAGAAAATACCAAAGGAAAATGTGACATCTCAGAATCTCCTCACAACTGCTGTTAAAAGGCTTGTAATGGGACCAACTAATTAATGGCAAAGTTGGAGGAATTTCATGTATGTATACAGTAACAGCATGAACTTCCTTTAAAGGCTGAATACCTTGCATATGTCTATTTAGACATCATAAAAATGGATAAACAGGAATTCACTTGTTAATTTAGTTCAGGTAGTTAATCTATTTTCCTATCAGATGGTGTGGTTGAAAAAAAATGCAACATAGAAATTCAATTCAAACTGCAGTTTAAAATAAAGAAAATTGTTTCTGATTTTTTACAACATCCGTATTTTATCAGTTTATTTTGTGAAAAATACATAAATCAATAACAACCACTGTGATACTCTTTGAAATATGTTTTTAGTTGAAACTGATCTAATTTTAGTCTGTGCTTTGACATTTACATAAATTTCCATCACACTTGCTATGAAAAATCCACATTGACAAGCAACAGTACAGGTAACATTACACCAGAAATACATCCTGAATCCTGGGGTAGTCACATGCAAGTTTGTGTGTACAAACTACCAAATTGTCCTTGATTATCTCTGATGCTATCTTTTGTCTGGCTTCCAACATATATTTCTAAAACTGTAGGGAAAATAGCACAACAGCACACACAGATTCAGTAATTCTTGGTATCGCAACAGAGAAACAGAAGACTTTCTTAGTGGATTTGAGTGGGAAAATAAAGCTCTCTCCTTTGATGCCCTTTCTAATTTCCCAATGAATTCAAGTCTGTCCACAAAGGCAGAAAAATATTATGCATTATCTCACAACTTCTTTGAGAGCTACAGAGAAGAAAGGATCCACAAATGTGGAGATCCAAATTTTTTAAGGTTCAGTAAAAGCTTCTGCTACCTTTGTATAAATATTGACTGGAGACATAGAGCAGTACAAAATACAGAAGATAAGCATGAACTCTACTTTCTAACATGTTATTTCATAGCATTGTTTTTGATTGAATTATTTCATGGACTGAAAACATCTGTGTTTTTCTGTTTAAAAAAAATGAAACCTGGTACTAGAGGGCTATCTATTCACCTGTTATGAACTCATCAACATTTAATTCTATGCATCTTTTACCTGTAAAAATGGACTGAAATCTATGATTTGTGCAGTGCTTTATTCACAGAAGAACACATTTGACCCTGCAAAGTATCATAGAATCATAGAACGGTATAGGTTGAAAGAAACTTTAAAGATCATCTGGTTCCAACCCCCTGTTGTGAGCAGGGACACTTTCCACTAGACCAGGTTGCTCAAAGCCTCATCCAAACTGCCCTTGAATACTTCCAGGGAGGAGCATCCACATCTTCTCTGGGCAACCTGACCCAGTGTTTCTCCACCCTCACAGTGAAAAATTTCTTCCTGATATCTAATCTAAATCTATCTTCTTCCAATTTAAAGCCATTACTCCTTGTTCTATCACTACCTGTCTTTGTAAAAAGTGCCTCCCCAGCTTTCCTGTAGGCCTCTTCAGGTACTGGAAGGCTGCTATAAGATCTCCCCGGAGCCTTCTCTTCTCCAGGCTGAACAGCCCCAACTCTCTCAGCCTGTCTTCATAAGAGAGGTGCTTCAGCCCTTAGATCATCCTTGTAACCCTCCTCTGGACTTGCTCCAGTAGGTCCAAGTCCTTCTTCTGTTGGAAGCCCCAGAACTGGACACAGTACTCCAGGTGGGGTCTCACGAGAGTAGAGGGGGAGAATCACCTCCCTTGACCTGCTGGCCATGCTTCTATTGATGCAGCCCAGGATACAATTGGCCATCTGTGCTGCAAGTGCACATTGCCAGCTCATGTTGAACTTCTCATCCACCAGTACCCCCAAGTCCTTCTCCTCAGGAGCAGGACTGCTCTCCATCCATTCTCTGCCCAGCCTCTTTTCGTGCTTGGGATTGCCCTGATCCAGGTGCATGACGGCTGGTTCTCTCACTTTGTATCATTCAAATTTTGAGTGAAAACAAAGGAAGTACATTTTGAAAAAGCACAAAGAAACTGTGTAACTCTTTGCAATGGGATATGCTGAAGGCTAATCAGATCAGGAGATTAAAAACAAGAATAATGATAAATTCATGAAGACTAGGCCGTTAGTGGCTGCTAAGAGATGCAACGCAGGTCAGACTGGAAGCTGGGAGATCACACCTGAAACAGCCACCCATACACAGCACTGCCTCTCCAGGCAGCATTCAAAGACAGACACTTTGGGCAAACCAAAGGAATGGCAGCTTTCGCATGGTTTAGGCAATACAAAGAGAGGGAGCACAACATCATCCCTTGTGAAATCCCAGCATAGAGAAGCTTTAAGCTAGCATCAAGAAGGCATTAGCACTCACTCGTATGACTTGTTACTGCCATGTAGACAGCAGGAACAGTTAAAGGGTGTCCTCATTGCTCTGCCATTTGTTGATCTTCACCTGTCAAGAATCCCTGAAAACTATCACCTTCTGACTCAAGTCAGAGCAGCTCTTAATCTTCTTTAGTCTTAACCAGCATCAGGATCTAAGCTCAGTTTGATAAAATCACCAGCTCCCTGGTTACCCTGCCTCTGATTTTCCAAGTATGAAAACTGACTTCTTGCATTTCCACAGTCTACCTTTTGTTGCAGGTCAGCTTTGAAGGTTGTAGACTTCATCTCACCTGCTGACCCTGCCACCAAAGTTTTGTGTTGAAATGCAGCAGCAGGCATTTCAAGTGCCTACTTCTTCTATAATAAAATAACTATTCTAAAAATAGAGCACTAAGTCCTAGAGCTGAGCAAAAGCTGCTAAGTCAGAGAAAGAAAAAGTCAGCTAGGTAAAAAATCTGATGTCAGTGGAAAAATAAGTAAATAAGTGGGAAACATTAGTCATGCCAATGGCTCTGTTGGTCCTGATGCTGTTATTTTATTTATTTTTTTTTTCTGGAATGATTTTATCTATGCTAAATATCAGCAGTTAATATGTTGTAACAAGGTAATCCTTATATTTATATGTTTTGTATTTAAATGTACAGAAGATATTTACAAAGTTAGTTTCATACCCAAATGTTTAAGAAATGAGAAGATGATTTTTATGTGTATGTAATTATATGCTTATATCTACATATATTTAATCTGTCTTGCTCTCTCTAGGGCCAAATTCTCCTTCTGGTCACATCAAGGTAAACCCAGAGTAATTTGATGTTTATTGACATGCTTCCTTATAGCCTGTTCAAAGGTAACAGAGAATTTGGTTTACAGGGAAAGGAAAAGAGACAAATGTGACTTTAACATAATCTTACCAGTTTCTAAACTGTTTCTTATTATGGCATGATATAGCGTGGAACCACAAGAGGATTTCCAGCTCACCAAGAAAGGTTCCCAGTTGTCAGCACTGCAGAGCAAGTAATGACTGAGTTAGTGTCAAACTGCTCAGACTATACATCAGTTGCAAGGACTGGGATGAAGAAGTATGGCCAGCTGCTGCAGCCAGATACAAAGCACTGATACCTTTATGCCATTGTCCCATCTCATCTTATACCATGTGTGTTTTGCTGTTGTCCATCTCATCTTTCTGCAGAAACAGGAAGGCTGGAATGAAGCATCTGGATAGATTTGTGAATAAATACCACTTCCTGAACCAACCCTTTGATCATGGGGAGAGTGCTAATTTCAGTAAGATATTATCTTCGTATGCTCAACTTCAGTACATTCTGCTTCAGCCGAGCTTTCTTTAGAGGTCCCTGCTAGATAGCCTAGTCTAATTAAACAGTTGTAGTCTTTCATCCATACTTTTTCCTTAGTAAATTACCTTGACAGTTTTTCAGCAAAGTTTTCTCCACATTAAGAGAGATTAGGTTAAATCTAAGTAGCAAGGAATAAAATGTTCCTGTCTCCAGGCTTCAGGAAATACCTAGACTGCTTTTTGCATTTGTTTCTTCCTTTAGTGTTTCTTCTGATCAAAAAACCCACATATTATTTTTAACTAAAGTATCCCCATCCATAATGAATGAAGGGGTAAGACTAGTTCTCTGGAAAACCAGCTCTGAGATTATTAAGGTCAATTAGCCACCAGAGGGAGCCCACATATCCTCTTGAATGTAACTGGATCGCATGATTAGAAGCAAAGCAAGATAGAAATGCAAAACTGCTTCTTTGTACGGTAACTATGGGGGATATTTCGGTAAGGTTGGAGTAAGAATACGCAATGTGGCACCAGAGATGCTTACAACAATTCAGATGCCAAAAATAGATATATTAAAGAAAAACAACAAATTGAAAATACCATGAGTCCAGATAAATTGGTACAGTTCTGACAACAGGGTTGCTCTGATTTATGTTAGCTAAAAGTCAGGTCTGGAAAGTGTGAAGGGTTCAGTGGTCCAATGCTTTTTCTTTTTACTAATCTCATTGCATTTCAAAACTCAGATTAAAGCCAGTTAGCTATTTTTTTCTTCTTCTTGAAGAGAGCAGTTGGGACGATTTCATCAAAAGCTTAATGACTTTTATTAAGTAAGGATGGCCCACTCAAATACAGACTTCTTTCCCCATTTTCAGTCACAGACCAGCCTGACCTCAGGAGAAACAAATTACTTTTAGTCCTTTGTGTAACTCAGAGAAGAAAAAGAGAGCCTGTGCTGAGAGATTTTGAAGGACTACTGCAACACGCTTTGTGACAATCCTTTCTGTGTCCACGTGTACATGAAAGGCAATCACGGCTGCAGTTTCTTTAACACATCAAATTAACTCCATATCTATCCTTAAAACAGACAACCTTTTTCCTAATTTCAACCTCTGTCAAGGCTTACATAATAATAAAAAAATACACACATGCACATATATCCATTTATAGAATACCTATCTCTTTGTTATTAACACCTACCTAATTACAGTAACATTATTAGTAGTAATTGATCTTTTTGATTTAAGTTCATTTGATTCTCTTTGGGCTACAAATAAAAGTGACTCACAAGCACAGCCTCCTGCTGCTCAGGACTTCTGCTTCTGTCATTTCTCCTGCACCAAGAAACAGCTGTGTGTGTGCATACAAATTTAAGCTAGAGCTAGCCAGTGTTCTTGAAAACTTAGTTCCTGGCTAGAAGCAATAGAGGCTTTCCTCTCATTTCATGTAAAGGTTGTCTGTCAGTACTGTGAACAGGCTGGTGATTAATCTGACCAGAAGCTGGAAAGCTGTGTTTCTAGTCTGCCTGCATATTGTTGAATAATAGGCTACTTCCCTTCCTTAGTGTTGCTTGAAGATAGCACAGCTTCTGTATTGAACACTATATTTTGCTAAAATTATCCCTCTGCTGAAGAGTAACAGATTTTCAAAGTGTCAGTGATTATATATCTGTAGTTAGAGAAGAAGGTATGTTCTCCATCGTTTATACAGTTTGGGGATACTTAGTGTAACAGGGAGGTTTTTTTGTGTGTGAGTCTAAAATCAAGCAAATTAGTGGCAATCCTTTCTTTCAAAGCTTTAACTGAATCAGCAAATCCCCATATTCAGACCTAATTTTGTTAAAAGCATTGATTTGATTTAGAGTACTGAAGGCAGGTAGTTGGTTTTGCTGCTTTCAATAGCTTCCTGAGAAAAGGATTCATCTCTAAACAATGGGATTCCAGTTAAGAGGGAGAACTGCTACAACTGTCAGTGAAAATCCTGCTTTTTATTGTTCTGCCTCCATGCTACATGATTTGTTGCTAAAGGTATAGTTGACTAGAAAACACTTGTTCAATTTCCTCTGAAGACTTCAGAATAATTTTTATCTATAACAAGAAAAAACAAGAAAAGAGCTGAAAATTGACATTACAGAAAACAGAATATTAAGAAAATGTTGCTATTAGGCATTAATAAATTAAGTACAAGCAAAAGCAATAAAATAGGCACTGCCCTTGAAATGATACAGAAATTAAAGATTTCAGTTGTGGGGTGGGTTTTTAAATAATAATAATAATAATAATAATTATTATTATTATTATTATTATTATTATTATTATTATTATTATTATTATTATTATTATTATTATTATTTTTTAAGAGGCAAAGGAAGAAAGGAAAGAAAAGTAATCCTTCAATAAAATACTGTCACAAGGTGGTTCTGAAGCTGGGACGTGCACAGTGAGTTTGAAGTATAGAATCATAGAATTGTTTTGGTTGGAAAAGACCCTTAAGATAATCAAGTCCGACCATTAACCTAACACTGCCAAGTCCACCACTAAGCCAGGTCCCTAAGCACCACACCTACACATCTTTTAAGTACCTCCAGGAATGATGACCCAATCATTTCCCTAGACAGCCTGTTCCAAAGCTCGAAAGCACTTTTGGTGAAGTTTTATATCCAACCTAAACCTCCCCTCATGCAACTTGAGGCCATTTCCTGTCATCCTATCACACGTTATTTGGGAGAAGAGATCAACATCCACCTTACTATAACCTCCTTTCAGGTAGTTATAGAGTAGTTTTTAATTGCAAAGCATACCAATCTCTAAGATGTGCTATTTAAATATACATAGCTTATATATGTGCAATCCAGAGCACGTTTTCATAGGCAAGTGAGGAAGCATCTAAATAACAGTTATGCACCCTGACTACCCATGACCACTGCAGAAACAACTGGAAATCATTAGTGCTCTCAGGAGGTTTTCAAGTCAGCCCCCTGAAGCTCATATCAGAGGATGGGATTAGTTGCCCTCTGAAAATTCTTTTTTACCCTCTTGATCAAAAAAGAGCACTTAGATGATAGGCTTTCACAGTCTGAAGCAATTTGTAGCAGTGAGTTAGTGATTAGAGAGTTTAGACAGAAGGGTACACTTACCCCGGAGATTTAGATACCTTTAATTTGAATTATCAAACCACTCCCACATCAAATACTCTCTTTGACTCAGTCTATATTCACACTGTAATCAAGAACCCTTTCTACTAAACTTTCTTTGAAAGGAAAAAGGCAAGAATAAACTTAATTGACTCAGCTGTTCTATTCTTTTCTAGAGAAAACAAACGTTCTATTCTTTTCTGCTGCTGAACATTTACTGATGTTTTAGATTTGACTTAAAGACTTCAACTCTTTCTCTTTCAGTAATTGTTTGATCAGACATATATCACCTATCACATTCCAGAATAACAGGCCATAGTTAAGTATAGCAGTATTTTCCTTCAGTCTTATCTGATATATTAACATACCCCTAAAGCCACTCTTCCTCATTTCCTTTATTCTAATAGAATTAAACAGATTATGCCTGGAGATCAATAATGGATCCTCTAAACCAACCCAAGAGACTCTGTTGACAGCTGCTATAGATCTTTTCACTGGCTGGTCTCTTCCTAATTTCTAAACTCAATTTAATCTTAGATGCATTATATTTATTGTCACAATGTTCTTATTCTAAATCCTTCTTCTCCCTCCACAAAATATTCTTGTATTGAAAATACATGAAGAATCACTTTAGGAACTCAGCAGAAGAAGAGGGAGTTTGAATTGCCTTTTGAACCATAAAAATAAGGTTTAGGGATACTCTTTTACATGTACATTGATTTTTTCTGTTGTTGTTATATATATTCAGCAAAGATTTCTACAACTTTGAAGAAGGATGACAAGTACCTTCTACTTAGTAAGTTACCAAGCTAAGTAATTCAACATTCAAGGTTATCTTCATGACAAAATATTATCTCAGTAAATAAGGTTAATATCTTACAAATTTTCACCTGATGATACAAAAAAAAAAAAAAATAGCAACTGATTACTTATTTCTCTTTTATTTTTTTACACTTTGTAGACATATTATGATTAGATGACTCATTTAAGTGACAACAGCAAGTATAATGCAGGGGAAGCAGTAAAAAACAGCCTTACTGAATATAGTTTTGTAGTCTTGAACTAGAGTCGTCCGTCTTAATATCAGTGTCCAGAAGCAACAAAAAGCTCAGGCAGAAGCAATGAAGTATATATATGTTCATGTGTTCAGACAGAAACTTTCATTCTCAGATATGAAATTTTAAGTGTGGGTTACATGCAAAAAGCTACCACCTGGTATATGTAAGAAAAGTAAAAAATATTGTGAAGAAAAAAATTCACTCAACATGTTTTGGCTGATGGTATTTTGTGGTCATTGTCATTAAAGTTTTCTTGAAATGTCTTAGCAATTTGAAAAATTCCTTTTACAACATAGGAACATCCTCATAGAAGTATTTAGTTTAAAAGAAGTTTTGAAATAAGGGAACAACAGCAAAGCAACACTTCCTTCCAATGTTGAGCCAAAACAAAGTGCATGATTATTGGACATAATATATAATTAGAAATTTGGGTTTCCGTTTCAATTATAAACATGAAATCTGTTCTATATTCAAGATGAAAATGTACCTCATTAAAACCAGTGAGAACTCCTGCCCGTAACTGTAATGGTAATAACAGTTTTTCTTGTTTTCTGGCAATTAAGTTATGATGCAACACTGTTGTCTGGGCAAGTGGTCCAAACGTTAGTGGGATGTCCTCTTAACTTCAGCCTTTCTTCATGTTAGTTCTCCAACTCTGAATGGAAAATAAAAACTACATATACACTTCCTCCCACCATCTTTTTACAGCAGAAAAACAAGAAGTAAATGGACAAATACTGGATGCTAACTGGAGTATCTGAGCTGGAAGGGAGAAAGGAGAGGGAAATGGGGCCAGAAATCAATCTAATGTGGGTGTTTGTAACTTTCCCCTGTCAATGATTCACTTTTTTTATTTCTAGACATTCATTTTTTAAAAGGGCATGCCACAGCTGGGTTCTATTGTGCTCCCAGGTACCATCTAATTCCAGAAATGCCATATTATTAATTTAAACCTAGAGTGTACTTCAATAAACATTCAAAACACAAAGTAGAGAAAAATTCCAGGTGATCCACCTTCCAAGACTTCTCTGAGATTGTATGCTGTCATTCCTCTGATGGCATCATGGCACTCATGAAAGCTCTTCAGGCAGACAGGGCTTTTCAATTGGTTATTTCTATAAACAGCAATCACGGCATAAGTTAAAGCAATACATCTACTTTTACATGAGAAAGAGACTGTGACAGAGAGTATTTCCTATTGTAAATTACAATGAAAACAAGAAACCAAGAAACAAATAACCCTTACCATGTGAAACCCAAATAAGAACAATAATTTAAAATTTAACAATAACTTCAAAATATAAATTTTCTCTTACATCCTTTGTCTACTTCAGTTAAAGCACTTTTTTTTTCCAAGGTTCTACCTACTTATTTTCTAAAGGAAAATGTGTTTTTTAGTCCAGAATATTGTTACGTACTTCAGTTTAATATCTGTATAGTTTGGTGTAAAACTCTTAACTATAATGTCATCAGTCCAAACCGTAATAATCAGGAGAGAGAGGAATGTAAGAAAAGCAGTAAAGAAAATAAAATTAAATACAGAGAATAATATTTCAGCAATAGGGATGAAAATTAACATAACTTCCACATAGCATAACACTTGAACTCATGAAAAATTATGTTTTCACTCAAGTGTGATAACTGGACTCCTTGTATTTCTCCTATGTGGGTCTGGTTGAGATGGAGTTAATGGTCCTCATAGCAGCCCTTATAGTTCTGTACTTTGTATTGGTAGGTAGAAAGGTGTTGATAACAAACCAGTGTTTTGGTTACCACTGAGCAGTGCTTGCACAGCATCAAGGACTTCTCACAAAAATTCTCCCTCCTCACCAGTAGGCTGGGAACGGGCAAAATCTTGCAAGAGGACATTGACTCAAACTGACCAAAGGGATATTCCACACTATATGTCATCTGCTCAGCAGTAAAAGCTAAGGAAAAGGAATAGGGAGGGACATTCATTGTTACAATATTTGTCTTCTGGACCAACTGCTAGACTTCCTGGGAAGTGGCTGGGCATCACCCTCTGATTGGAAGTAGAGACTAAATCTTTTTTATTATTTTTTTCCTTTGCTTCTACACACAACTTTTGCTTTTGCTTTATTAGAGTGCCTTTATCTTGACCCATGAATTCTTTTCCATCTTATTTTATCTTCCCCTGCCCCATCCTGCTGAGGAGGGGAGTGACAGCAGCTTGGTGGGCACCTGGTATCCAGTCAAGGTCAACCCACTACAGTTCTTTTTGGCACCTAACATGAGGGCTGATCCTGGCTGGATGACAGATGCCCTCCAAGCTGCTCTACCACTCTCCCTCCTAAGCTGGACATGAGACATAAAAATATGATTAAGGGCTTGTGGATCAAGACAAGGACAGGGAGAGACAACTCACCAATTACCATCATGAGCAAAATAGACTTGACTCAGGGAAATTATTTTAATTTATTGCCAATCAAATCAGAGTAGGGTAATGTCGTGGATGGAGTGAGAGATGCACTTCACTCATAAGAGAGAAGCAACAATATACTGATATAAAATAGTGAGTTAAAAAACTTCAGTAGTAAATATGACAGTGGTTTAACAAGATTCTATGGCAAGGTGCACTTGAATATTTACCACATAGAGGACAGGGTCATATAAAACTATCAGGGAGACCCTCTCATTGAGTCATCAGGTTCAGAAAGGACCTCTCTTCTTTCTAAACTCCTTCTCAGAGAGGAGACTAGGTGCAGCTGTATCCAGTCCTACTCCCAGACTTGGTCAATGGTTTGCATCTAAAGGATTATACATATGCACGATTAATCCTTTATGTCACTTAGCTAAGATTTCAAAGTTTCAACATTTATTCCTAATTCACTTACTGAACATTTGATGTGATAAAGATTTTCAGTCTCGAGGAGTAAGCTTGAGAGCTGTTCCTACTACAGGGGAGATCCTGGCATGCAGCCCTCTGTAATTTCAGGAGAACTCAAAGGGCCCGGGGCTGTCCACTATTTATGAGAGACCCTTTAGGCAAATTAAACGAATGTGTCTCAGATAAGAGTAGAGCAATATCCTCACACCAGAGAGAAAAGGTCCTCAGGAAAACAAATTAGTTTGTCTGATGCTTAGAGTCAGAAATGAATCTGAGTCACACTGTCCAACAGACAACATGGCATTTCCTGACCCAGATAGTTTATTGCCTACAGGTTTTCCTCAAATAATACCCAGTGTGAAAAGTGAGTGTCAGGGACCCATCGTTCTCATATGGAAGAGTTAGACATGGAGTCAACACAGAAACTTTTATGATAACTCATTTTATTAATCAATATGTATATATTACTTTCCGTATTACAGAATTCTCTTGTTAACTGTAGGTTATCAGTATGTGCTAACGAATTCATGTCAGATAATACATACAAAAACAAGTAAAACTCCTAGCATAGACTTTTTTTCTTATAAAAAAAGATTTACTTCATAACTGAGGAAGTACAGGTATTGTTTTCAGAGTCTTCATGGTGTAACCGACACACACTAAATGAAACTGCAGGCTTAAAAATTTGAAAAAAAAATAGTCACAAAGGACACTTAGCTGAAGCCTGGAAAATAAATATTTCTGCACTACAATAAAACTTCTGTTCTCACTTGACCAACAAGAATATTTTTTTCTCCCTCTCTCCTAGCAACATGTTTAAAGTGATATTTATTCTTACTTTGACTGGTCTGTAGCATCACAAGCTTTCAAATATGGTAGAAATCTTGTGGAGGAAATCTACCTCTGACAGAAACAAACAAAAATGGGGTGTTGTAAATGTCACACATACAGAGAGTCACACACATGTAGAATGGCAACCTACATGGCTTTGCTTTTCTGGCTTGCAAATACAAAAAAATATTAATTACTTTTTACTACACATTATTTGTTGAGCTCCACATCCACAAAAATCTGTACAGGAGTTGAACACTTCATAAACTATAGAAACAAACAGACTTGGAAAAGAATTTTCCTGGGAAACTAGTTAAATTTTGCCATAATCATAATTGTTCTTCTTAGCTGAAGAACAATTTCTTTCGTGATCAAACATTGATAGATATTTGGGGTTTTAAAACTTAATTAGGATTCTTTTAAACTTTGATCTGTTCCTTAATGTTGGATCTCTTACCCATTCATGGGCAACCAAGTTGGAGACAACTGCAATCAAAATGACAAAGTTAAAATTTTATTTCACAGTGGTTTCCAAGCTGATTGCCTCCAGGGTTCTCCTGCAATGACATGTGCTTTCTAAGATAGTGAGTTTATTAGACTGCAAACATAGAAATAGGATTTGTCTCTATTTGTGTCTTTCATAAGACTTAGTATTTACCTGAATTTAAAAGAAAATTAACATAATTTAAGCACAGAAGAAAGGTTCAGGTTTTTGTTTAGTTTTTTTTTTAATAAATGGCTTTAAAAATTCTTTTAGTATGTAACACTATATTTTAGATTATATTTTGGCACTCTTGCTATGAATGTTATTCTGGGACAAAATGGTATGCTATATTTAGAAATAATTTCTGAGCTCTTAAACAAAGGAGGCACTTCTGAAAATATTATTGAAATATTAAAATATAAAAATATTTTTCCAGTTATGAAATATTAAAATATTTTCACCAAAATAGTCCTCACAAGTCCTAGATCTCCATCCACATAAACACAAAATCACATTAAATTCCATGTACAGTTGTGTTGCTTTACTGTATCATATTCCATATTTTTTGCATAAAAAAATATTTAAAAAATATTTCAATAAATCTTAATGTCTGAAAAAAATCCATATGTATGTGTAAATAATGTTTAATATTTGTTTTAATTTGGTTAAGGAGTGTGCATACTTTAGAAAGAACAGCTGTTAAATCAAATGAATAAGTATATGTAGCATCTATTTGTAGATTTCTCCTTTTATCGCACATTTTTGGCAGTTCTAGAACCCTAAAAAATGGTCTTACTATCATATATATGCATGCCAATTTAAAACCACATTAATCTGCTCTATTTCACTAAAAGGAAAAAAAAGTCTATGCACAACTGTAGCATTGAGAAAAGCCTGATCAACAAACCTCTCTTATTTGCAACCTGTTAAAACGATAACAACCAAAAAAACCCACAATGGACAGTAGAGTAATTCCCAAACACTCAGAAGACTCAGGATAAGGTTATTAATTTCCAACAAGAACACAATTATTTGCATCTTGTCTTAAACGATCAGTGCTCTTCCTATCACAAAGGCTCCTGAAGAAGACCGACTCAGATATGTTTTTCTACAGTACCTTTTCAAGAGTTTGAGTTGTTCTAGAGTGTGTATGTTTGGTTTTAGAGGATAAAAAGATTAAATAGAGAATAGATGTACATAACAAAGATATGGGCATCAATAATACGTTTCTGAAATACTCTGTTCTGCAGTTTATCAGTACTTATCTTAAAATGTTGAGAGACTATAAAATGTCTTGTTAAACAAAAAAAAGAACCATGATGTTACCCATTTCAAAAAGTCAAAGTACTGCAACTGCAATTTTATTTTTTTCCCCTACTAACAGGTAACTTCATATTTCAGAGTTCACAGAGTACGAAGAGATAAAGTATTCTCTTTTAATTCTTTCACAGCTTAACTTTTGTATTAGAGCAGTATAGTTTAATTTTTTATTTTTTGTTACCCATCATCAAACTCCATATTTTGGAGTATTTGGATGCTTGTAGATACAAACTTGTAGCTACAGAACCATTGTCCTTTGCATATTCAAAAATCCTATTAACGTTATCAGAAGGCAGGAGTTTGTAAGGAAAGCAGAACTGTGTCTGAAACAACAATGTTTTTTGTTGGGTTTTTTTTGACACTACCATTATCATATTCCTTCCATACAAACCAGACCTTTTACTTAAGTTTCCCCACTTGTTATCTTCAAAAATATCAATATCCTTATAAAAGAAAAGAAAACAAAACTCATTGTAGATCAAAGCTGACACAGAATACATGGTGCACTTTTGGCAGTGGAAGACAAGCACAGGCTATGAACGTCATGGGAGGATCCTCAGAGACCACTAAATACAATTCCCTGGCACAGGAAGCTCAAGAAATCTATTTCTCCCATGCTAGGCTGTGAGAGAGAGGACCATAAGAGCTTTCTGATTCTTCTGAGTGGTCTTATCACCCTATGCTGTAAGATGTACCCCAAGTGCATGGCCCAGTCTAGAACAAGGATGCCATGATGTCCCGATCTGATGTCGGGGAAGGTTTCGATATGACCCCAAGAGTGAGATTAAGACACAAAGGAGGTCAAATGCCACACTCCCAGAACACCATTTATTACAGAAAGAAAAAGTAATAAAGAGGATAGTGATAGGACAGAATAGAACGAAAGATGGAAATCAAGCAAGGAGTCGGGATAGGGCAGCAAGAATAGTCACCACCACGGGTCCAGCAGTGAGGTGATGGTGAAGGGGGGATAAGAAGGTCTCAGTTGCCTGTTCCAGTGGTGGTGTGGTCCGGTCAGGTAGTAGTCCTCTCTTGTCTCTCTCCTTGTGTTTCTCTCTCCCCCCTGCCCTTGCCCATGCAGGCCCTCCTTAAATACCCCTTCTGGGGCTGTGGTTTCCATAGCAATGGCACATCTCTTTGTGCCCCCCAGCACTGGAGGCAGGGACATGTCCGGGCAGAAGACCTCCCGCCAGCAAGGTGTCTTCACAAGTCGGGGTTTCCAGAACCCAGTGGTCTTGTGACCGTCCTTGCAAGCAATCTTTGAGACAAGTCTATATTCCAGTTCCTCACACATGACTATTCACGCTTTTAACCAAAAAGCCAAAGCATATTGGGAAAAGGGCCTGGCTGTTACACTGGGGACCACCCTGTCTGTTCACCCTTTGCCCAAAGCACCACTCGTCTTCCTTGGTCTGTCTTTGCTGCTGAGGGGAGCGCATTAGCAGAGGAGATGCAGGGGCTGCCCTGGCTGGTGAATGGGAGGATGACTGGTTCCCAGTTAAGCATGCTGGGGAATGGATCCCTTTTGCTCACAATCACTGCAGAAACACCATGAGACATCAGGGAAACCTGAAGAAGACTGCAATCCCTTTCTCCTCTATGGCAGCAAAGGGCTAACCCTCTTCTCTAAAAAAACATTTGGACTCTCTGCCAGCATCCTCAATGCTTGCTTATGTCTATGCATGGGGCTGGGAGGCAGCTGGGGAGCTAGTCCAGCACCCACACACTTGTGCTGCATCTTCCTGATGCTTACCCAGGCCCTTCCAAAATTCACATTTTAAAAGTCCAGTCATTTCTTTACAGCTTTCTTCAGAATTCTTACTTGGCTCTTAGCTTTGTTTTCAGAAGTGCCAGCAAGTCATGCATGACAGATCCAGTGTACCAAGCTGATGTATAACACTGACATTGCAATGTCAGAATATTAGATGTGGTTTGCAGTTAGGTCTTCTTTAGGGACGTATATGGCTGCACAGCCCTTTCTGAGCATGTGGCATACCACTCACATTATAAACCACTAACAACATTATCAGAAATCTTTGTGATATTCTTCTACAGTATAAATGAATGGCTGCATGCACAGTGTAGCTGCCAGAAATTTGCTCTGGTTGTGTTTCCTTGTCCTCAGTTTCTGTCTGCAATTAATAATAATCTTCCTAGAGACGATTACTCAAACAAACCACAACTACATGTAATATTTCTAGAACTTCTATTTTGCAGGATATTGTTCTGATACAGTGACTGCCTTTTGTGCTCTGAGAACAAATCAGAGCTTAATAATAGACCAAGTATAGAGACATACAGAGAGTGTATTAAAGTCACCTCCACTTTTCCTAACAAACACATTGCCATCTGTCATCCCTGTAACAACCTGTGAAGGCAAAGAAATTTCAGTTTGAAGAAATGATCTAGAAAGAACCAGTCACTGCATTTGCATTGATTACTGCAAATGTGCTGCTGTAAGGGCAAACTTGTTTGGGAATGGGAATCTGAACTCTTATAATCTCATGCAAAGGTACAGGAGGGAAAATGGGAACCTAGGGAAAGGCATAATTATAGTGTCTTCCTGTCAAATGGCTGGAGGGATAAAATGTCATCTTCCTGCATAATAAATAAATTAGAATTTCAATATTTAAGTCCTTGTCAGAGAGAAGATCTGTCACAGAATAACCATTAATTTCTATGCTGCCTCTAGGGTAATTTTTCACCATTGAGGGCATTTGACTGTTAAATGCTGATATAAATTAAATAAATGCTTATAAAGTCTGAGATATCTAATCAAGAAAACCCAGAAAATATTAAAATGACATTTCTTCCCCCCTCTTACAACAGTTGCTGGTTGTGATATCCAGATGTGAAGCATCTAATGAACATAATAGCATCTATTTTAGGAACTACTGTAGCATCAATATTACTTTGCAGATCACGACACATTAGAAAAAAATTAAAGACAAGGAAATTGTGGTGTCCCTGTCATTTGACTTCATCAGTGGCACTTTGCAGTTTATCCTTGAAACCTGTCAGACTCTCAGTAAACAACATTACTTCAGTGTCATCTATATTCACCAGAAAATCCTAATAGCTGCTGAGGTAACCTTGACTGTCAGTCATGAACATGAATAGTAACCAACAGTGACCACATTAGGGCTCTGGTCACATCACTCTTATCCAGACAGTCTTTGCTTCTCCTTTCTTCACACTTCCATTTCTTTGTATCCTCACATCACATCTTCTTTATTGAACTTATTACAATGGATCTTCTCTCTATCCCTAAAGAAAAGGTGCAAAAATATTAAAATTTATATTTTTGCTCAACTATTTTTTTTAAAATCACCATCATACAGTACCAAGGTATATTGTTTATTATAAAATCAAAACTACTGTAAAGAAAAAAAAATGAGTTACCATATTTTAAAACTGTTCTTCTTATCTAACAAAAACACTTTCAAAGTGGGTTTTTTGGGGAAAACAAACAAACAAACAAACCCTCAATTTAGTGTTTTCCAAAAGAAATGGTTAATTTCAAAGCCCATAATTTGACCAAATCAAATTTTTATAATTATGCCTTTTTGCAATCCCACTTTTGACAAATTTACTGCTCACAAAAGTCAAGTTGCCTATCCCTTTTACTGGCATCTTCCTTCCATGTGCTCCTCTCCCTGCCCATGGCAGGCTCAGTGCCCTTGTGTGCCCTGGAAGACAATGTAATGAGGAGCAGCCAGAGCTCAGGAAGAAAAGTAGCAGCAGATGAATAGCAAGACCACTGCAGAAATCCTTCTGTTTGTTAGATAGCCCTAAAGTCATGGGGACTGTCAGTGGAGGCAGCTTTTTGGAGAAAATCCCTCAGATGTTGCCTGAACTGCCTGCCAGGATCTGACCTTAACCTTTCAGGAAAAGTATATCAGGAACTCAAGGGATATAGTAAAGTTTATCAGGAACTTAATTGGAAAAGTTCCAAGGTGAAAATTTATACAGATGCGCAAAGGCCAGAGACATATCTCCTTGCCTATCATCTTGGTCAACATTACCCTTGATGTCTACTTAGCAGAAAGTTTTGCCCTGCTTACCAACAAGTGATTGTTATGCCACTCAGTTTTGCCTGGCTAGCTATTATCTAGATGCTAATTCCACCCCCCATCCCCACCCTCCCTACCCTGCCCTGTCTGTTACCATAGAGATGGGAAGCACAAGGTGAAAGCACAGCAATGTTTTGTTCACAAAGCAGGGATCACTCCCTACACTTACAGGCAGAGTGCTTAAAGCAAGTTTCTCTGCTGAAAAAATAGAAAGGCTCCTTTATGATGGCACTTGGGTATTTTTATAGTCACTGTGCCTCAAATAGCTTCCTGAAAGCCCATCTGAAAAATGTCATGACCCTGGGCAATCTAACTACATCTTTTTTTTATGTTTCCCACATCATCATCATTAAGAAGGATAAGTCTGGAGGGCAGATCTGGCCTTCAGCTATACCTGTGAAACCTCATTGTCTTCAAATCAAAGTTGTAATGACATGTGTGCTTGGAAGTGAAGTTGCACAATGGTAGGTCAGGATATAAAGTGCTCAGAAAGCCTTTGTTACTGCTGCCAAGGTGTCAGGTGAAAAGAATCCAGCTTAATTGTTAAAGCCCAGAGTGAGTTTCCAGGCTGGCAGCTTAAACAAGAAAAGGTTATCTCCGAGGAACTGTTCCAGAGAGTAATGTTGAGGTGTAACTCAAGCACATCACATCCATGGAAACTAGGCAGGAGAGAGTAGTTCATCCAGGGTACAAATAATTAATCTTAGTTTATGAGTACCCTGCTCTTGGGAACTCCATAGTCTTTACAGCTCTAACAGCCATCATCTCTTAAATCTTAAAGAGCATCTTTCCAGCAGATTATGACCTCTCTCAAAAATTCTGCCAAGATAAGGAAAAACAGGGCTTTTCTATTAAAGAGCATTTGGTGAACTATGAGTTAGAATTGCTATTGGTGGATGAGATAGTGCTAAATAGTAGTCAAGTGAGGTTTCCTCAGACAAATGAGAGTGTAGTTGAATAATGATATGTTTTGCTCATTTAGCTACTGGTCAAAAGCAAGACTTGCATCTACAATTTCTACAGGTACTTAGAAGACTGGGGCAAAAAATTAATGTTCTAATCAAG
This sequence comes from Caprimulgus europaeus, assembly GCA_907165065.1. The sequence goes on from OU015525.1 coordinate 71,938,742, forward strand.
GATTGCAGCTAGGCTCAGAGTGTTAATACTTGGAAATCTGATGCAGATTTTATATCTGAAATTGATGGGTTTTGTCAGTCATGCTCTAAATACAGTTTAATGTATATTCCTTCCTTACAACATCCAAACATTAGTCCTCGAAGAATAGTAACTCCACCATTTGGGAGGATTGGGGGGTGGGGGAAGAGGTTAACATTCATTTTTTCCTTTACATTTTAATCTGTGAAGTGACATAGTGACATTACATGACTGCATTCGCTACTCAATGCAAGGCACACTTCTTTATAGTGCAGTCCTGCAGCAGCAAACTTGTGGCCAAGCTTTATATTTTTCAGCCATTAAATATCAAGCATTTTATTCCACTCAGAGATTAAAAACAGAGGTAAAATAAAAGCTGTAGAATATGCCGAATAGGTTAGAGAAGCGTTTCGTTCTTGTGGCTGTGCCATGTTATTTTATTAGTTTATTTTAAAAAGTGCTATGTAAGCATTGTTAGAGTGGAAAGGTTGTTGTAGAAATCAAGTTCCATCAAGCAGTAAAAATATCAAACCAAGCAGTAAAAACATCAAATTCTTTTATACTAGTGTATTCCTTTATAAAACAGGATGGTATGCAAGACTTATGAGCTGCAGAGGAGAAAACAGAATTTCATTTTCTGGTGTTGTGCTCAAGAATACCAAAAAAACTGAAAACTCTCAGCTCCTACTGGACTTACTGCAAATATCTGCTGCCAGACAGAATATTCCTTCTGACAGGATTCCGCTTACCAAGTCCTCTGCAATCCAAGGGCTCTACTAGTTTTCAATCAAAGAGAAAGGATCATAATGCAGAAGCTGTCATTTGCTATGGATGACTATGACCTGTGGGAAGTTTTGGAGAAGAAAGCTGCTTGTAGAGCATTTCTTTGGTGAAATTAGTTTAGATTGAGCTTAACACTGAATACTGTCATCAATAAAATGAAAGAAATATAGAACACATTTAGGATAAGTGGAAGGTGATCTATGAATTAGAAGAAGCTATTCTTTTAAAATTCAGATTATTTCAGTCACACTCACCTGTAAACTGAGGATGAGCAATGACTAACCCTGTCAAAAGCATTAACCAAATATTTTATTATGAATCTTTAACATAGTATTTATGTCCTCTTTGCTTTGAGAACACTCAAGGCTAAATAAATAACAAGTAAGATTCAGGCCTCAGTTTTCAAAATTGATTTCAGGGGGGTTACAATAAGTAATGTCTTGTTCTACCATCTTTTTGTCACCTCATTGAAGACAACACTCATGTCCCACCGGCAGTAGAGGAGAGACTGGGATAATACAGTTTCTTAGGCCATTACTGGAGAACTCTAAGACAGATTAATATTACATTGAACTAACAGATGGTAAATAGAGTTCATATGGAATGAATGGCATCATTGTATCAGAATCATCAATGTATATCCTGAACATTGCTATTTCAAGGTATTTCTCTCATTTCTAACAGCATGCCTAATGTAAAATTTGTTGGGAATTCAAATTGCGTTTTCACAGCTGTGACCTGTGTCAGAACAGAAGGAAAATATACAGTCACGATGATTCAGAGCACTACAACTATGAGAAGATGATGCACACTGCAGCCAGTACATCTTGATGGCCTCTCTGGCATGAGCATCTAGAAGGCAAGACAGTAAAAGAGACAGGTCATACACCCTTAGACCTTGATACATCTAGTAGTCAAGTTAACAAATTAAACTGCAAAAAATATACTACCTTGCTGTTGTTTAAATGTAGTTTGAGGATAGCATCCAGAGCATAAATGTGTCTGCTTGACTAAGTGTTGTACCCGCGTGATTTTCAGCTACCTCGTCATTTACCCATGTAACATGTACATCCTTCTAATGCACATTAGAATGCATTGCGCTGCCTGTGTTCAAAGCAATCATCCATTGCTAAATCCTCACACTATGACTTTTCTCTGTGACTTGATTCTAGGTAGTCTGGGCAATCAAGCAACCAAGTGGAGGGCAAACATTATCTTGCACTTAAGTTCTAACTTTTTGCTTATACATTTTGCATACATGACATGGCCCAAGGATATTCCTACATGATAAGTTTGAAGCTGTGGTTAGTATTTAATGTGACCAGTGATGCACATCTTACAGATATGCTCTTAAAAACAAAGAGAACCTATTATCTTATGTCTTTGAATATAGCATTTCTCTGTTAGACGTTCATGCAATGAATTTACATAAACCTTTACACTTTAAAATATGCTGGCACTCAATACTACTGCAGAAAAACTTGATCATTTATAGGAAAGTCTCTGATAAATGTCACTTAGGATGTTTAGATACAAATGACAAGTATATATAAAGAAGACAGTGACAAAGGAGGTGAACAGAAATGTAAAACAGGTAAGACTTGCAATTAGAGAGATCTGGCAGGATCTGTACTCCTGTTTAACTCACAGGGTTATCAGTGTATGTGTTCAGATGCAAACTTTGACCTAGCTCCAGGAGAATCTGCAAGTCTGACAGATAACACACACAAAAAAATATTGCTTGACACATTAAAGCAGCAGTTTTCAGCTTTACGGTTAGCATTCTCTTTAATAATGTGAGCTGTCACTGAGCCTGGTGTTAAAGCAGGCCCCAGATGATCAGCACTTCATTTGCAATGGTACAGGGCAGTACTTGAGACTGACAAAGGCAATACTTAGACCATCTACCTACTCAAACTGAAGTTTAGCAACTGATATGCTGATTGTAAAGAAGGAAAAAAGAAACCTGCAATCATTTCCAGACTTGGAGTTGTCAATTCTTTCCACTCATGCAGCCTTTTCTCACTGCTGATGACTGTGAGGGTCTTCATACCTTATCATATAGGTGGAAGAGATTTACATTATTCCGATCTTCCTGGGATATGCACACAATATTCTCAGGATTACTGGGCCCTAGAGTAACTGGAAGGAAGCAAAAGCAAAAGAGGGTTTTTACAGGGGAATGCTGTTGTGTGCTAAAGCATCATTGCAATAAAAACATTGTGAAAGAAGAAAACCTTACCTCAGGCTATGTCTACTGTCCCATATGCAGAAAGCATGGCTGGAATCCCTTTCTGTTAAAAAGCCCTGAGGCTCATCCAGAAATGCCAAGAAGGAAGAACATGAGATTTCTGCTACATCTGATTCTTTGGAAAAAAGTTACCTCTTAAAGGAATGTAAGCTATTTGCCCATGGCACAGGTCACAGTCAGCGATTCATACATTTTTATTTCTACTTTCATCCCATTATTGATGACATTTCTAGAGATAAGTAAAATTTGCAGGTTTTTTTTTTTATTTACAGTAACAGATACTCTGTTCTAGCAGTGTTTTGGTTTCAAATTATAAGCTTCTGAAGTTTCTTATCCTCAATGCCTTTCTCGTTTTTTACTTTCTCAGAAGTCCAGAAGTAGAGGGAGGCATGTACTTAATTCATTATAGCACAGATTCCAGGAAAAGACCTGAAATACTATTATCAATTGCAGAGCCAAATATGCTGAAGTTTATGCTTCCCATTCAAGATGTTTTCAAGACCAGGTTTATAGTAACTTTCTTGCCTTTATCCTACTTTATTCTCTTAACTTAATTCATAAACATTTTCGTTCAAAGATATTTAGAAATAAATTCCAGCTTAACTAAAAGCAACAGATGCTTTGCCATTAACTTAAATAAAGATGAGTTTTGCCCTTACAATTTGATTTCTAAGCATTCACAAGTGTTATTTGAGAGAGCTTTTCAACTGTATGCTGCTTGCAGCAGAAATATTTAATTTTGTGTCTGTATTACACCAAGCTTAATTGCTCCAACCTCTAGTTGGAGTATTTAAATAAATATTAGTGAAATAACAAAAGAATAATACCTCTTTAAGAGATCTCTTAAATCAAAGATCACAAGCAGCCTGAAAGAAATGACACCATTTAAAATGTTAATTTTCCAATTTCAATGTATTCTACTTAACATACTACTAGCAGTAGGACAAACAGCATGTTCAGATTGCACTTTATTGCCTCATCAATGGACTTATCTGCTCTGATAAGTTTATTTTTAGCCTAGATACATAACACAATCTAGACAAAATATTTTTTTTAATCTTTAGCTGAACAATGCAAGTTTTACCTTCTTGATTATTTTATTCTTTCATTTAATTGTAAATACAATTCATGTATTACCTCAAATTCAAGTTCAGTGCATTCTTTTGAACAAAAAGAAATACCAAATGCTCTAGAGTTTCATCAAAATAACAAATAATGTTATATGCATATGTAAATAAGATCCTGTGAGAGTATTGACAACCAGCATCTTCATACAAAAATAATATAAAATCACATACCTATTATATGAGAGTCTTATGATACGAAACTGTGGCACTAATCAGAACAAAATTTTAGCCAATATTGTTACCCTTGTAGGATTTCTTTAGATAGCAGAACTTCATTTATCACCCAATATATACTACACAATACAGTCAAGATTCCAGCTGACTTAATATTTTTAATTAACCCAATAAAATAAATGTTCACTAAAAAACCTCTAAAACTCTGAAAATATGTCCAGTAATAACATCTGCACAGATGCAGACTTATGGACTATTTATCCTATAGTTATTTACTCACAAATATATGTAGCTAGAAATGCAAGGACTAAAATCTGAAACTCCTCTGTCTTAAAAAGATAATGGATTCCACCAAATTAGTCATATAATTGTGTTTATATATTACCTCAGGCATAGAAATGCATGGCAAAGCTCCAGGTAAATTATGTCTTACTTCAGTAAAGGTATTAGGAAATCTTTAGTACAACATTTCTATAGCAACGCCAAAAAAAAAAGAATTTTGAACATGAGATACCAGCAGCACTAAAACACTCTTCTATGAAGTAATTAAGTTTATTCCAAATCTTTAAAGCTTCATGGAACATTTGGGTAAATGTGCTATTAGAAATATTATTTTTATAAGGATCACAGCAGCAAATATACGATGTGGGAGTTTCAGCAGCAGACCCCAAAGATGCAACAATACTACTGAGGAGGAAAACCACCTCCTGTTCTGTATTTCATAATGTGAAGAAACTATGGAGATTTCGCTGCCTAATGGCTTTAAGTTGCAGGCAAAGTCAGCAGTCATCATTCCAACAGCTCATTTGTTTGGGTCAAGCAGAGAAAATTGTCAAACAGTTATAAACAAGGCTATAGAGACAAGGCAAATGATGCAGTTACACAAGCTTCCTGACTGTTTTACACTCAAATTGACACTGTTCCTGGGGGGGTAAGGAAGTGGGAGGAAAAGGGTACTCTGAGGACTCAGCTTACTTATTTTGAACTTTCTGCTGCTCCTACCCAAGGTTTGATAGTTTCACTGGTCTAGCCCTTGGCTCACAGCCAACACAGCTGTTCACGCATTTCACCTATACCCCCAGGGAACAGAGGAGAGGATTACAGGCAAGGGTAAGGAGGCTTGTAGGTTGAGATAAGAACAGTTTAATGATAAAAATAAAAGAAAACTTAAAATATTACTAATATTTAATATTAAAATAGTACTGATAATTATAACAATAACAAAATATACAAATGAGTGATACACAGTGCAACTGCTCACTATCAACTGACCAATGCCAGCCTGTTCCCAGATAACAATCCCGGAGGAGTGAGAATCCCAGACTGAAACTGCAATCCCGGAAGAGCGAGAGCCTGAGCAAAAGCCAGAGAGAGCAAAAGAGGAAGAGACCCCTACTGATATACTGGGCATGATGTGATATGATATGGAATATCCCACTGGCATACTCAAATGCCAATTTAGCTTATTAATTTAAATATTCATCACCCTCTTAGATCTTGCACTTGTAGACTAACAGAACACGAAGTCCTTCACTTCCAGTGACAAAGATGCAAACACTGGTGTGTTATCAGCCCTTCTATCATAACAAGTCCCAGGCTGAAAAACAAAACGCAGCACTATTCTAACTACTGAAGAAGAAAGCCATCTCTGTTCCCTCTAAAAAACAGGTCAGAAGGTTACAGTAAATCTAGCAAAACTGAATAAAAATAGGAATATAAGTAATCCAGCTGTGCTAATTTTTTAATACAGCTTGTTTAACCTGTAGAACTCACTGCCATAAGACAGCAGCAAGGTTAAAACGACAATGACATTGAATACAGTTTTGCAGTGTAAATATGCACAGCTATATTAGATAGGATACAGGTGCATGAGATACTGTACCCACCAGGCTGTTATTCACATTCTTTTCTGGTTTAATAAAGTATCACAGAGGATGTTTATTTTTATTTGGGTTTCTCACACCAGTGTGCAAGAGCACAGGTCAAAATAGGAAGGTTGAGCCGACAAACCGTTAGTTTGTTGTACTGTAACAATACATTTTTCCTTGTTATCTAGCACCAGAGTAAATAATTGCAAGAAACTAATACTGGAATTAGTAGAATAAAAAGAAGGAGTGGCCCACAGTTATATTAAAAGCAAAAATAAAAATTTCTTTGCAAGGGTTTTTTTTCCTGATTTTTTTCCAGAAAATAATATATCTCTTGCCATAAAAATGAAGACAAACTGCAAAGAGATGTCAGCCTAAATCTAAACATTGACTTACAAACATCATTTTGGCTACCAAAGATTCAGCTGCATCAGTCTCACCAAACGTGGTTAGCAAAATAATTCCTTTGCTATCTCAATATCAAAAAGTAGCTTAATCTTAATCCTATAAAAATATGACTTTCACCACCTAATAACTTTACTTTGCAAGAAACCCTGACATTTTCAGTATGCAAATCCAACGGATTTTATGGCAAATGACCATAGGCATGACAAAGCATGACAAAGTTGATGTCCCTACTAATTCATTTCTAGGAAGACGGGGTTTCACTTCCTGTAAGTGCATTTAAGGGATTAATGTTACAATATTCTGAGCTGCACTGTTTTCATGTGGAACCTGGTACCCATAAAAGTCCTGCATGTATATAAAGAGTAGTATGCTGCAGGGTTCAAGATAATGAGAATAGAGATCATCCCCTCTGACTTTTTTTTTTTTTTTTTTTTTTTCCTGAAGAAAGGGAACCAGAGGACTTGGGACCCTCAGATCAGTCTCTAACAAACTTGTGGTTGCCTGGTACTCAGGGTCAAATTCAAAATCCAGTAAAGCAGCAAGGCTCCCTATATTTCAAAAGTATAACATGGAAAACAAATGAGTTGCTTAGAGCTTGCCTCTTATAAGTGCTGGCTACAACAGTACAGATGAAATCCTGTTTCCCCTCAGGGCCAAAATGCATCCACGGTTCAGTGAAGGTACCCAACTTTCCTTGATAAAACAACCACCGAATATAAATAAACAATCCTCAGTGCTGTACAGGAGCCACAGTTTCACTGTCAGCTTGGTACTCAAGCTGCCATGCCTTGTCCCTGAGCAGCAGCGTGAGTCTCATCCTTCGCATCTCAACCTTGACAGGAAGAACAGAAGATACCTGACTCCAACAGCCTACTGCCTTGAGCCTGTACAAATGCCTTTATCCCTCCTCCTCTTCCAGAGTGTCTGTTCCAACATTGTTATTCCACAACTGTCACATCTTCAAAACCAAAAGAGAATGGATGGAAAATCACACAATTTGATGTTCAGACAAATGAAGAAGCAACTGGAATTGTAAATTTGTTGCCTGAAGTTGATAAATTCATGACCTATCCAGACATGTTTAGGAAGAAACAGATTTTTTTAATGCATCTAGAATGATCAGTCCTGCATAGACAATAAAAGGTGAGCTACTGTATTTAATTGACAAAAGCAGGGTTCATCATATTTAACACTGATTTCATTTTTATATGTGTTAAAACCAATAAAAAGCCATTATGAATATTGCACAACAGAACATATAATAATTTCTGATAAATGGAATAGCCCTTTTTATAGCATATTGTTATATTCTTCTTTGACTTTCTGTAAAATGTGAGCCATAGGACTTCTAACTTTTAGTGTTGGCATACAATTAATTTTTTGTGGTCAAACTGAGGTATAACTTTAGAAAGCCATCCAGTCTCAACAAACATTTCCAGGAACAGAGAATATACTTTCCCCAATATGTAATTTTTCTTAACGGTAACATACTTTGTCCTTATTTTTTTGTTCTCTCCAGTCTATAAATGCTGGACCCCTTAATCTTTTTCTTTTTTTTCTTTTTTTTTTTTTTTTCTTTTAGATGAGAAAACAGCTGTTTCATAGTCCATGTGTGTCAGTGGAAACTCTCCCTGTGCATAACACTACAAGTTTCTCAGTCTCTGCCTTTCTTAATGTTTACTCAATATATACGTATGAATAATAAACAAACTTCCTGATAGACTGACTATCAAAATGCTCAAACAAAAAAATTTAGATTTAGGTAGAAAAAAGGAGCAAATGTTTCATACTTCAAGCCTACTCAGTTTTCCTGGGTTCTACGTGAAACCACTTTCATTATTCTTTTAAAGCAAATATTAGTCACAAATCAAAACATGGGAGAAGAGCCTAAATGAAATATATATTTTTAAATAAAGGTGTTATTTAAGCCATCATGAAAAAATATACATCTCTGCAAACCCACACCAGCTACTTCTATGTTAGTATTGTTTAAAGAAAAATTACTGAGCCCTTTGGTCTGGCTCAAATAAAGGCTCATTTCCAGTAGCACTACCTGAGCCTCTGGATGGAAACTGATGGGAAGGAGAAGCCTATGCCTAAACCCAAACTGTATAATTTCTGTTAGGCTCTGTGATAAAAGCTCAACTGCATACTCATGGAGGAGCACAGAGAGCCAATGGCAGGAGAGGGAGCCCAAATAATCACCTGCCCTGGCTCCTCCCAGGCTTGTCTACCCATGTCAAACACAAGATCAACGCTCTTATATTTTTCTATAACTGTCACAACAAATAAAAGTATTTGTAGAAAGATATTTTGTTGTTAAATGTAAATTCTACTTTATACACTATGCCTCTCTATTAGCAATAAATATGAAGTCAATATCTTCTATGAGTCGTGACAAAGTATTGAATGTTATAAGAAGGTCTATAGACAACAATGCATATATGAGAGCACGTAAAAACTGACAGAAATCCTCACCAGTAGGAACAAGGTTATCTTATTATGGTGGAGATAGTATTCAAGCTTTGCTGAAAAGTTCACAGACAAGTAACTTCCATGCAATTTTTTGCTGCTGATTCAAGGTTTTGTATTTTATAGAAAGATTAATCTTATGCTGTTGTTTAAACTATAATTAGAAAAGACAAAAAAATAAAGTCCTTTAAAAATGTTCTATATAAGTACCTCCTATGAATTGTGACTGATTTTTGCCACCCCTTTAAACCTCTGATTTAACAGAATGCTCATGGTACTTAATTTTAAACATATGGGTAGTCCCATTAACTTCATTAAGAGTTAAATATATGCTCAAAGTTGACTGTTTAGTGAATATAAATTTCCACAAATAAATAGAAAACAATCTAAGAAACAAGTTTAGTGCATGAAACATTTGTGAAATCAGATCTTAATAATACAGTAACTATTATTTGCAAAAACAATTCATTTTGAAACCATAAACACATTTGCATGAGACATTTCTTTAACTATCATTTAATGGGAGCTAGATGAGACCACAAAGCTTGTGCTCAGTCAAAAATCAACCCAAAGCTAATGATACATCCTGAATTTTGAGCCCACAGATGATGAATTATTTGCTGTATTTAGAAGAGCATCTTCACTTCTGATTTTTAAGTAACAGAATTTTTCAAAGCATAAATTAGACTTGGACTAAAACATTTAATGTAGTTTAATTTTGGGTGATGTTGGGGAGGATTATTATTGTTGTTTTTTTTTTTCTTTGTCATAAAACATCGTTGTAAAAGTCACAGAGGTATTCTGAATTTGCTTAAAATAAATTTTAAAAATAGTAGCTTTTACATAGGATGCATTTTTAAAAAAAAATCAGGTTTAGTTTCACTCTCAAAACATTATTGAATAGTTCCTAAAAAAAAGCTATATGAAAATTTATCTTAAAAAATAACACAGACATTTAAGTATTTTTAACTACCTGTGTTTACATCACGCCTAGAGGCACATAATGTCCAGATAGAACTGAACAAATATTTTGATTTTAAGAGGGGGTAAATAAAGTCACTTGGGGCATAAGCATAGGTTATAGTGCCTAATTTTAGCTAACAATTTTCCTAGGCTCCCCAGTGACTGAAGCTTCATATTCTATGAGGATCCAAACAAGAGGCCTGCTTATTCCACCATTTCTTAACAATGACCTTTTCCATCACTATCTTATCTATAGAATGAATAATTGCATCCATAGAGTGCTTGACATCATATGTTAATTAAATATTTTGTTCCATGTGAAAACTATGAAGGTAGGTCTTTTGGGGTTTGTTTTTAATTTTGTTTTTGTTTTTGATTTTTTTCACTATTTACTTTTCTCTTATTTACTGTGCCCTTGCCCAAATTTAGTCTCAGTGAATCCCACTCTTGAATGGAATTCACTCTTGCATGAGCTTCCTGCAAAATAACCCATTATTTTACCATGGCACTGTCCATGACTACATTGCACTTTCATTCTTTTTTTAACCATCTGTCTGATATTTCTGCATTTAGATGTAGGACCCTAAATTCTCTGTGGTAAGTATTTGTCTTATTTTCCCCCACATAAGTTCCAAGGGGGAAAACAATTCTGTTGACCACCTTATTTATAATGGTCAAAAAGATTGGAATTTAGCTAAACATTTCACTTACAAAACTCCCCTAAATACAACCTGGCAGGAGGGGAAAAAATATATTAAAAAATATATCTCAAATATAAAAAAGTCTAAACCAAATGAAGCATTTCCATGTTCTAGATACAAGTGTTTGGTACAACCTCACCTAATTTTCTTCAGGTTCTGCAATGTGGAATTGTGTGCACCTTTCTGCTGCGGAAGGAAATATTTCACAGAACACTAAATGAAAATACATACTGCTTAGGAAAAGAGTTGAAACAGATAGATGAGAGGGAAAACACTTGAGTATCAGGTAGAGATTTGCCTCAATCTAGAATAGTACTCCTTAATAGATGTTTCTATAATCACTTACCTGTACTACCATCAATTTAGTGCTAAAATAGGTGGATTTGCCTGGGAATAGACCCACCAAAGCAGATGTTGGGAGAAAGAATCTTGTGGCAGGATGGAGAATATCTTGTTTGTCCTTTCCTTTCCTTTCCTTTCCTTTCCTTTCCTTTCCTTTCCTTTCCTTTCCTTTCCTTTCCTTTCCTTTCCTTTCCTTTCCTTTCCTTTCCTTTCCTTTCCTTTCCTTTCCTTTCCTTTCCTTTCCTTTCCTTTCCTTTCCTTTCCTTTCCTTTCCTTTCCTTTCCTTTCCTTTCCTTTCCTTTCCTTTCCTTTCCTTTCCTTTCCCTTTTTTCCTTTCCTTCTTTTTAAACTCGTAAGTAAATAACTAAATATAGCTCAAAGCAGCATGCTCTCTCTTAGAAAACTCCTCTGAGGAAGACCAGGTAGCAAAGAACATGTTAGCCCAGTACTGTTAGAAATAGCTATTACTATTGCCTGCCAATTTTACATGATCAGAAAAAGCTTTAAAAATAGTTAGATTGGGAATTTACCTTTAATAAATAATCAACTTTTTCATGCACCCAAGCTCCATTTCAAGATTCAGAGATTCAAAAACACTCTATAGTTGCATGCCTTAAATATTAGGTATATTTTAAGATCAAAATCAGGCAAAGGATTTAACAGTGAGGAGTAAGTGGATTTGAAAAATATGAAATTGATTTTTATTATTCAGTACATATTCTATACCACAAATATATTAAGCCTGTGTATTGTAGTACAAAATGGATCAAATATTAATTTTACTTCAAGGAGAAAATTTAATGTGCAACATTTAGGACAAACCAAAATATATATTTTTTGCCCAAATTATAATGTAAGCTTTGCATGCCTCATCAAATTGTAATTGTTTAAAACTGAAACCACTTTTTCCATATTAACAAAATTATATGGGGTGAGTTTAAGGCACAAAACTGTGGAATTTGTTCCATTATCCTTTTGGACTTTCACAGGTTTTGTCTTGAGTGATCAGTGCATGCAGTCTTCCATTCTGAAGCTTAGAGGCATGAAAGTATAATTAAAATACATCACTGGAGATGAGAAAGAGACAAATTAATTGGCTTGGAAGTCTAATTTATATTCTTTAAACATTTATGAAGATGCTAAAATGAACAAAGGAATATCTCTCCAAAAGAATCATTATCACCTTCATTGTAATTTTTTATGCTACCTTTGAAAAATCTCTTGGTATCTAATCACATGTTGTAAATAATGCAGTGCTAATTATAATTTGCCACAAGGTGATGTCTCAAATTCTGAAAGGCTTCCTTTAGTGAATTTGTAGTGTTAATAAGAAGCAAGGCTATCTTAATAAAGCTAGTAGCACATAGGTTTGGGTTTTATTTTTAAAAAACAAAACAAAACAACATTATTACTGTTGGAAGTGTTAGATACTTGAAAACAATGTACGAGTCCTAAATATTTTTTTTTATTCCCTCATCATAAACATGTTCAGTAAATTATTTTAAGCTGCAACATTTGGAAGAAAATAATTATTAAATGTGTCACTTCTAATGAAACACAGATTGCAGCAATTCACCTTTGCCTCCACAAATAACTCAAGGGTAAGCATGCACCCACTCAATCAGAAAGGCATAATGTCAGCATTAGGAAGAGTCCAAGCAGGTATAGGGAGCTACAGCTTTCAGACCAGCTGGACAGGACTAACACAGCATGGGAACGGCCATCCTGTACAAAAATGGGTCAACTTCTCTAGTCCCAGTAGTTAATTTTAGTTTCTACACAGCACTGAAGGTTGGTCTGTACTCTTGAGATGAGAAAATGTAGTTGTGCCTGTGACATAGGATGGTCATACAGTATTCCAAATCACCCTCACCTTCCAATTTTTTTTTTTTTTTTTTTACCAAAACAGATAGACATTCTGTTCAGAAGAGACAGAGAACATGTCGGCAGCTGTGCAGATGTGGAGATTCAGTATGGGACTTAGCTACCTACCATTCTTTGCTTTTGGAGTCTGCTTAGACCAAGGCAAAAGCCAATGGCTACCCAGAAGATAGTTGCATTACATATAAACAGAGAATCTTGGACCTAATCCTGCAAGTCTGTTAAAGCCAGTGTTATGGCTAAAGCCAGTGACAGAATTCCCACTGAAATGAGTTGGGGAGACGAATGTGCTTGTGTTCCTTTATCGCAGGGAATTCCATTTTATACCCACAAAAAAGAGATATAAAATATATATGTATTTAACAACATTTTCCCTGGTGTAAGCAATAAAATCTAAGGGAAGAATTATGCCCAATACCTTTTTTTAATTAAATGTCATTCCACCATATCATAAGAGTTACCACATTTCATTATGTTACTGAATGCATGTTTTTATACTTTTTAGGAGCAACACAACTAAAGTTAGCTATTTGGATACTTGATTAGAGAAAATGTTTTGTTTCCTTTAGAGCTTCATAAAATTCGATAAGAATATAAATGCAATATTGTTCATCTCCTATTAGTTCAGTTTGTTACTACAGGATCACAAATGTTTGTGGAAAAAGTTTAAGTTTTGAACTGCTTATATTAATGTGACCGCTCATAAAAATAAATGCTTTTATGTTTATAAGTTTTTACCATCTTTTTTACTACATTAAGGAAATATGAGTCACTATTTACAGCAATTTTGAAAGATTAATGTAGTATTTAATTTCATTTTTATTGTCAAGTATATTATTGTAGTAGACCTGAGCTTATGAAATTATTTCTCCTTGGTTTTGCAGCATGTTGAGATGGCCAACTACTTTTCAGTACTTTGCCAAATAAAGCTAAATCTACATGAAACTTGTTATTTTCATAAGTCTCATTCTAAAAATTTCTGGTCATTTTTATTGCTGCAGGACATTTTTCCTAAAAGTTTCCCCCTCCTTCACCATGTTATGATACAGCTAACTTTTTGAAACTGAACTAAAATCAGATGCCATTTCAAATATGCAGACAGTGTAGCATTTTTGACACCACTGTTTGTGCAGGCAAGACTTTATGATAAATTGTTAACATTTTTTCTTTCTTTTCCTCAGGAATGGAAGATGGAGGAAAAAAGAAGCAAATGTAACTTCTACGATGAACGATGCATGGATATCAATGTGCTAAGAGATGTAAACTTCTGCATGGAAATTTTATGCAGAAAAGTTGAAAATATTGTAAATGGAAAAATAATTAGAATACTCTTTATTACTCTTGTTCAAATAATCTGAATCCTAGCGAAGAGGCATCTAACCCAATATTCTGTTTCTAAGAAAGACTAATAAATCCACTGAAGATAATGGTACTATATAGCAACTGAATGCTATTCTTTTCTATACTACTGCTATTTTGGAGAGTTCTAATTTAGAGGGAATATTTGGACCCTCACGTTTAGTAAATCCAAGTCTGTCCTGTGGATTATATAATATCTCTTTGAACTTATTTATGTTTTTAATTACACATCTCCCAAAATAATATATTTTACAAGCTAAATATACATTGCCCAAAAAAATACTAGGTTTCTTTGTTGTTTTAAATGGAACACTGGATAATTTCGCTGGGTTGTTTTATTCAGTTATAGCAGAAAAAGAAATTTGTGATTAATTTTCTTGGCACCACTTACGTTTGTATGCAGCACATCATATGAATAAACAAATAATACAACCGGTGAGCAATTGGCTGACAGGTCAGGCTCAAAGGGTTCCAGTCAATGGGGTTACATTGGACGACTGGTTAGTTAATTGGGTGACTGGTCTGTATTGGGGTCCGGCATGGATCCATCCTGGGGCTGATGCCTTTTAATGTCTTCATCAATGACTTGGTTACAGGGCTTGAAGGTTTGCTAACTAAGTTTTCTGGTGACACCAAATTGGGAGGAGCTTTGGACAGAGGGCAGAGAGGCCCTGCAGAGAGATCTGGATAAATTAGAGAGCTGGGCAATCACCAACCATGTGAATTTTAACAAGGGCAAATGCTGGATTTTGCACCTGGGACACAGCAACCCTGGTCACACAGACTGGGGAATGAGAGGCTGGAGAGCAGTCCTGCAGAGATGGACCTGGGAGTTCTGGTCAATGACAAGTTGAACACGAGCCAAGAGTGTGCTCTGGCAGCCAAGAGGGCCAACCGTGTCCTGGGGTGCATCAAGCAATGCATGGTGAGCTGGTCCAGGGAGGTGATCATCCCGCTCTACTCCGCACTGATGCGGCCTC
The DNA here is from genome assembly GCA_907165065.1 of Caprimulgus europaeus. Next base: position 71,954,069 of record OU015525.1, read on the forward strand.
ACCTTCCGCACTGATGCGGCCTCACCTAGAGTACTGGGTAGAGTTTTGGGCACCACAATATAAAAAGGATATAAAGCTACTGGAGAGTGTCCAGAGGAGGGCCACAAAACTGGTGAAGGGTTTAGAGGGGAAGCAGTATGAGGAGAGGCTGAAGTAACTTGGATTGTTCAGCCTGGAAAAGAGGAGACTGAGAGGAGACCTCATTGCAGTCTCTAACTTACTCACAAGGGGAAAAATAGGGGCAGGTGCTGATCTCTTCTCTCTGGCAACCAATGATAGGACCAGGGGAAGAAGTGTTAGGGAAAGTTTAGGTTGGACATTAGGAAAAGGTTCTTCACCTAGAAGGTGGTGGAGCACTGGAACAGGCTCCCCAGGGAGGTAGTCATGTCATCAAGCCTGACAATATTCAAGAAGGATTTGGTCAATGCCCTCAGACACATGGTCTGAATCCTATGATTTTCCTATGGTAGGGCAAGAGTTGGACTCGATGATGCTTGTGGGTCCTTTCCAACTCAAAATATTCTGTGATTTTATGATTCTATGATATTTTCCACCTTTTCCTGAAAAGCTGACTCAGCCTTTGCAATCTTATTTTGCTCAGTTGTTTTCTATCTCAGATTATCTTCATTGTTCTCTGTATTTCTCCTTGATTTTTTATTGCCTTTTTTCTTTTTTTTCTTTCTTTTTTTTTTTTTTTAATCAGCACAGATTTCATCATCTAAAAGCAACATTTTAGTTCACCCAAGTTCATTCATCATGATTATCAGACCAATGACTTTCTGCATCTGGAGGCTAAGCATCTATCTCATAAATTATCCAGGTGACAATGTAGTAGCACCCTTCTTTTTTACTTTTTTCAATTGAGTCCTCAAACATTTAGATCTGCTCTTCAAGCTCTTCATTTATTATTCATTACATCCTGGGACTTTTTGTCCATCTTCTTATGTGGAAGAGAATTTCCATTCCTTCCAAATCTCATAATTCTTGCTGCTTTTTGCTTGTTTGTTTTTTTTTTTTACTTGTAAGATCTTTAGCATGAATAAATCTAGCAGCCATCCTGCACTTACCATATGGATTTATGAGTTAGTCATACTGAATCTGGATATCTTAAGAGACTGCTATTTCCACAGCATTATAAAGTCTATATTTTTTAATATAAAAAAAGACATCATGTTCATTCTTATTTTGTTTAAAGTTTGGAAATCAACTTCTGACCTTTGGTTAGAATAGTTTAGAAACCTGTCTGGATGTTACATATGCATTTTTCTTTTTATGAAAGGCATTAGTTCAAAGGAAGGGGGCAAATATTATTCATGTAAAGGAGGACAATACCACAACTAATCAACTAATAAATCTTTCTATATCACTGACACCCAGAAAAAGGAAAACATACATCCAACTGCACTGAGAAAACCTGTAAACTGATAAACTGATTTTTTTCTGTTGCCTATTTTAATTAAGCCTTAATTCCATTTGGGATCTAATGATAAGCTTCTCGGGGTTGAACTCATATTCCTTTGAAAAGTCTATAAAATAATTTGATTAGCTTATTTTAAAATGATGTATTTGAACATCATCCAATAGTTTACTATTCCTGATTATTCACATCAGTCTGGGACTGCCCTAGCAAAATCCAGAATCCTTCTTGAACAGGCAGCATAGCTATATACTATTAACATTTCTAGTTTAACTGAAACATGGGATCCTTCAGAATACTTAGAACACACTGAAATAATCCTTGTGCACACACTAGTGACATCAGCTCAGGAAACACTTCTTCCTTTTTGCTGTCAAAGTGGGATTTTCCTTTACAGAAGCTGAAATATAGCTGGAATGACACAAATGGTGCTTGGAAAGAAAGGGAAGTTGGGGAGAGAGGAGATGCATGTAAAAACTCTACCTTCTTTGTGACCCATCAACATCCAAGGTTTTGATTTTAAATATCAAATGTCTGAATAGAGATGATATAATTGTGAATAGCCAGCATATTGAGGAGAATATCCACCTGTGTGTGGAAATACCTTAGATGTTAAAACCAGTAAAATTTGGCAGACACACATATTGCAAGCTATTCTCTCAGCTGGAATGAGAACATCAGAGGGAGTTCATCTCTCACTTTTTGCTTAAGGTATAAACTTCAAATACAGACAGTATAGCTATACCTTTATTATGTATTCTGAACTCAGAGCCCAAAAGACTTGAGCTAGCTCTTCAACTTCTGGATTACCTGGTCAATTTTAGCAGTATACTGTTAAGCCTTCATCATTTTTCCAGATTTTGGTCCAAAGGCACATGTCTGGTCCAGTTAAAACTAGTATAATTTCTGCATCTACTTGCCTAGCATCCTAAGGCACTGAAAACTGAATTCCATATTACTGCTGAGTTGCTTAGATTATGCTGTGAAATTTCATATGCATTATTCCTTGTGATGATCCTGTTGTGTCTTCCTGCATATCCACCTCTGCACAAATCTAGCCTGACTCCAATCTACTACACTGTCTATAAAGACTAGAAATGCTTCAGTAACAGCATTTAGGTGAAAGATGGCCTATAGGCCTTCAGTCTGGAAGTCTATGACCGAGAGCTATCTCCCTGATTGTTGGCACTGCCAAAGAAGTGTACTAACTGTAAGACTGGGGGGCATTCTGCACCACAATTTTACCTTCTCATTATTGCCTTCATAACATTTTTATTATTTACACATTACAAGCAAAACAATAAATATTGGTAAATGGAGATATGATCATAAAATATTATAGTTTCACATCAGTGAACCTGGCCAGAACTTACTTGTCCCCATTTGTTACACGAGGAGCTGAGGGGACATCTTCAAGCTCGGAGCTTTCTGTTACAGATATTTGTATTCAACACTACATTTTCACATATGTTCAATAATTATATACAGAAATTGGTTCTAGGATTGGCAACTAACCCAAAGGTATGTTACAAAAGGGATATATGTCTTATGAATTTCCTCAAGAGGCCAAACATTTGCACAGGAACTCTATATTTACTTGCAGAATTTCTAAAGGTCAACCTAAAGTTAGAGCAAATATGCCAACTTTGTGCTGAATGGGAAGAAAAAAGAAATAAACATTTTCCCAAACTTTTAATCACCTCTAGAAGTATTTCCCCAGTTGCTTTAAAATTGGAAATTATTTAGTTATGGAGTCTCACTGACAAAATGGACAGGCTTTTAGCTTTTTTAACCTACTTTTTTCACCTGTGTCCTTTAGAGAAATATTAATTTTTAGCTTATGTCTCCTTTCATAGAGAACACAGGTCAAAAATTCTTTGCCCTGTTTTTAAGATGATGTGCCTCCAATGTCAGCAGCACAACACAGGTCTGTAAAGAGAATGTCTTACTTATACTCCTTTTGGTACATTGTAACTTGAACACACATTAGATAATGAATTAATAACAAATAGTTACTTTGAAAGACAAAATTAAACACAGATTAAAAATTATAGTATATAATTAATCAAGGATCTAAATAGCTTATAAATATTCTTCTAAAGTTATTATTTTGTTGACAAAATACCCAAGTTTTCATGTTTAGGCAAAAATGAAAGGAAAAGTTTGGTATTTTATACTCATAATATTTATGTCAATTTATAAAATCACATATAGATTAAACTGCTGAGGCTTTGTATGTACCTTTTTTTATAAGCCTATATACCTAATACCATACATATATGAAAAAGTTTATCTGCACACACAAATCTCCATAGACCTATGTACAGTGACTGGCATATATCCATGTGATATTCAGATAAGGTGCTGATATTATATAAATACTGACTTTGAAATTTTACATAACTTCTCCTCAGTCTTTTCCCAATTCTGTGTGATGCTTAGCACCAAATTTGTAGGATTTGGGGAAAAATTTGGAATAGTGTAGACCATCCTATTCTATTTGCAGAGATACCTTGTGTAGGCTAGTGGTACTGTGAGGAAAACTTCTATGTATCTCATTAAAAATATACAGATACTAAAGCAGTGTGAAAAGGGCTTAATTTCAAATGGGAATTAATTGCCCCTGCACATGGTATCATAAATCTGGTGGGACAATATAAAATATCATCTGGTACTGGATCAGATATACTGTGAAGTGCAGTCTTCTGTCCTTGAAGTTAGAAACGGCTTTGGCCCTGAATAAATGCCTGTAAAAAGCATTCCTAAAAGGTGCAATGTCAGCTCCAGAGCTGGAGCTGGCAATTCCTTATAACAATAAAAGCCTCACTTCTTTTTAATTTGTGTTAATGTTGAAAAAAGCAAAATAAGGGTACCAGGAGCTTGTAGCCTGTCACATGGATCACAAACATTACAGATAGCTAAATGATAGCTTTTTGAGTGTACGTAGTGTTCATTGGTGACAAGCTATTTACAAACTCAGCAGAATTTGAGTTTAACAATCTATAAAGCAAGATTTTGCAAGAACAGAAGAAAATCCCTGCCGAATCTGGAACAGCAGTTAAAGTTTGCAGGGTGTCTGTTAAAAAGAATTACAAAATACCATTAACACAATTTTAAAGCCTCTATGATCTGAGCAGAAGGTGATTTAAAAAAAAAAAAAATAAAATGCAGAGGAATGTTACAAACCAGAATAAGAATACTCTTCATTTCCTTTTGAGCTATGGAGTTCAATTTTTAGCAATGTAATTATGGAAAATTATGGAAAACATTGAGATGACCTTCAGATCTCTCTGCTGAAGATTCAGGACTTTTTCTACCCTCCCATAAGTAGCTATTTGTTTCAGGAAAATAATAATGAAATAACAATGCCAATTATGGTTTTTTGCAAGGGAAATGAAGTAAAGTTTATACTGTATACCTCTTAGAAAAATATTCATTTATTTTTCATATGAAAAAGTTTGAAGTGAACTCAAAATAAATGTTATTTTATTTCAGTAGAATTTTAACACCTCATCAAGAAGTCTCTAATCATTTACCACATCCAGTTACATTGGTATAGGAAATGAACATGGCTAAAGGTCTGCAGATAAAAGGAGAGATGCTAAAACATCAGGTTGAATGAAGGAGACATAACATAATATAGGGTTTTTTTTTTCTTTGTCTTTTATACAGTAGAAATAAATAAAATGAAACAGAGAGGGAAAAACAAAGACCTATAATATATCAGCAACAGCTTAATCTGAGTTATGCCGCCATTCTAAAAGGACCTAAGCTATCAATACGAAGTACCTCCATGAAATACCCAGAAGGAATCAGAACTTGCAGGCCTGTGCTTCCAGATGTGTGTAGTGCTGGCACATGTTAATCAGAATTTCTTAGGCTGCTGTAGAACTGTGTAAGATAAATAGGAGAAAAGCGAGGACAGGTGAATTGATATAGTTAATGCACAGCTGAGTTATTAGTCTTCCAGCCTGTCATTCTTAGAGATGGGTAAAAGAGAACAATAATGTTCAAGATTTGCAGTAACAGCTGAACTGCTGTATGTCCAGAGTGGGAAGTAAGAATATCTTTATTCAGTATACATGTCACATGCAACTCATGTGCTCTGTGTTCTGTGCTAGGCGGTGATAATGAGGAAGTTTGTTTTTTCTTTAAGAAAATATTAATTAACAATATTGTTTCTTAAATGTTTTCTATAAATATTCACCCTGGAAACAGAATATGTTGCTGACATCTGATAAGTGCTAACCCATGCATATCACTCCATACCAACCATCACCTTATCTTTTCTTCTTCGCTTACCACAGTTTTTATTCATAAGCCTTCTGGCATCTTAATCGCATTCATCTAGGAAGCTACTATTCCTCCCCGCCTGTATGCCTCCAGCTGAACTTTTTTCAATAATATTTCTACTCTGAGCAGAGCTCACCCACAGTTTAGAAGCAGAGGAAGTGCTATTCCAAGTCCTCAGGGAAAGACATGATTAATCTCTTTGTTAGTTTTTTTCCTAGAGAAACACTTGTTTCTGATAGCAGAATTTATTTTAAATAAAACACAGTCATTTCAATGCATGTCACTTTCCCAGATTACTTAAAATGCAAATGGACAACCAAAGTAACAAGGTTGGAAACATTCCCTGACCCAGCTCATAACTGCAGAGGTTTAATGCTATATTTATATCTATTCCCACACCTTGAACATTACACAAACTGATGGGAAGAGACACAATCATACAGGAAGCAGAAAAATATAAGGTAGACATAGGCTGAATAGAACGGGAAGAGTCTTTTATCAAAGATCCAGACAAAAGCAAGATCTTCACACTTGAAAGACATTCGACTGTCTCTTCTGTCATCTTCTTTTCTCATGGTGATGAACCTTCTGTGCATGCCTGAACCCCATGCCAGCGTTGTACATCTGAAGCCACACTGTCATCCAAAATTAATAGTTCTTACTGTAGAGCTGTTGTTGATCTAAACTTTTTCTTACAGTAATTTCACTCCATTCATGATTAGTGTCTCCTAGAAAAAGAATGTGTCAGACATGACTGCTATAATAAGCTGATGCATGCAATTCAGCTACTCATACAATTGATCCTGTTCTTAGCATGTTTATTTCAGCAAATGTTATGACAGAAGCATATCAAGAATTTAATTCGTCAGAGATGTACATCTTTAACAAACACAGTTAAATCCATATTCAGCCAAACATATGAATGGAAATACAATCAGTTTATTACGGATCTTCTGAAACTAGATATATATTCAATGCAGTAGGTGATTTATTTGCTACTAGGAATGATGTATGTGATGTTGTGGATGATATACCTGGCTTAGTTCAGCACCTGACAAATCCAATTCAGTAGGTGACACAAGGTATCATCTCTGGAGAAATTTATCTGATGTACTAGGTTACAAATTTGATGTAAATTAGGTCTTTTTCCTTGGTAAGCAATACTTTACTTTTCTCCTAAGGTGTTTGACTGTAAACTGTATGGGATATACATGTCTTTCACATTAAATGCTAATAAATGACATGTCCATTATACCCTGTAACATTTATCCAGCCTTTTGAATGCCTAAATGAACAATAGGAAGTGATAGAAGTATTGCTTTTAAAGGATGCTTTTGACAGAACATGTGAAAAATGGGTATCAGATTAGCTAAAAGAGAAACACTGAACATCTGGTGTGACAGCAACCAAACCCAAAATCCTTTTTGCAGCTTTTCAAATAAATTTCAGTAAAAGTCTGCAAAAGTATAAACTCTGCCTCTGAACATACTGGTTTGGAATTGCATGTTATGAGAGGAAAAAATAATCTTCCATAGAGATCAGTGATATTCTTTACTTTCTGTTACAGTGATTTTTGTAACATTTTGAAGCCATGTTAGACCTGTGCATGCACATATGCTGAACTAAAGATATAGCACCTTGCTAAATTATGCTGTTTAAGCATCTCAACAAAACAAAACAAGAAAAAAGAAAAAAGCAGGGGAAAAAGAAATCCTTAATCTAATTTAAATTAGGGTTCTGACATTGCTACCCTCAGCAAGAAAAAAGTATTAGCAGAAACGAAAGCTAAAGATATAATCTGGTATTTGTAATGTCCTTGCACCTATAATGTATTTGTTGGTCATGCATAGAGAAAAGCATAGAGCCTGGGTAAAACAGATTATGTTTTAAGAAGACAAGCAATATATGAAGGTCAGGGAAAAAGTAGATCATACACGAACTACAACTTACACAAAAAAAGAATAGAGAATATTGCTTACTGAGACACATTTTAGCTAACAGACTCGTTCATTCAGTGTATGCTTTGCCAAATTCGGTGCAGAGAACTACCAAGCTTCAGAATTACAGACAGCATATTCCACTCAAAGGGAAAGCACTTTTCACTAACCACCATTGCTTCCTCAGAGTTTAATGCAGAGATGAACAAAGTTTGTTTCAATTGCATTTCACCAAATAAGACAATTCCCTATTACAACAAACCCAAAGCATCCTGTCCAGTGCCCAAGGCCACTTCTAGCTACATAAAGAGTGCTGCTGCTTCTTGAAAAGCAGAATGCCACTAGAACAAAAGTAAATAATAAATTAGATCTGATTTTACTTATAAATCTCTACATATCAAGAGGCAGAAAAAAAAAAAAGAAGAAAGAGTATTAAGCTTAAATTCTGAGCCCTTAGTCTGGATTGAAAGTAGGGATGGTTTCCTTCCCCCCAACCATATATAGCTATATATGGCAAAATTACTTCACCTTGAAGACACCTCTGATTTTTTCCTTCGTAAGGGAAAATGATCCAATTTATGAGAACAAATACCTGTAGATTATGAAGATCCCATTTTCAAGAGGTCCCCTATCTTACATATCTACTGTTTTGAAATGATAGCTAGGTTAGAACTGTATAGGCAATTAACTCATATCAGTAGCAAAACATCTGTTGTTATGTTACTAAATCTGGGGGGCAAACAGGGGTGGAGGGAGGAGTTGTTGATTCAAAGGTATTATAATAAAAATTCACCCTCCCCTCCACAATCTGGTGACTTTTTGTGTAAATTAGGCTACTCTCTGGACATTAGAACAGTCAGTCAAATCCATAATGCTGGTGGCATCCTGAAGAGCAAAACCAGAGTAAAACAAACTTTTCTGTAAGTTTTCTAGTAAAATCTACATATTTTGAATATGAAGATAGTCTAGGGAAAGGTAGCTCAATTTTTTCATGCCATATCACAAATCATGTTTCTTACTAAACTTTCTTTGAAGCAACTCCAAGTATACCAGTGTTTTAAGATGAACCTTAAGCTTTAAAACCTCAAGCCTCATTCTTATAAAATAATAAAATAGTAAAAATAATGGTAATAAAAAAGTGTTTTACATTCAAAAAGCCAAATTTTATTAGAATGAGTTGAGAAATGGTTAATTACTTAGAGAGACTACATCTAAACAGACAAAATATCTATGAAAGATAACAGATGAAGAAGGGCTTAAATTGTGTGTTGCCCTGCTTGTCTCCTATTGCACCCCTACAAGACAAGTTTTCATTTACAGGCTTTTTTGCTTTTTTAATTTTTTTCTTAATTTTTTAATTCAGCTCAATTGCTTTTTGGTTTGCAGCAAATTCTGCATAAACTCTTCCAGGTCTTCTGTTTCCTCTGAGGCTTGACTGTACCAATATTCTTCGCTTCTCTCAACGCTCTTTCAGATTTTCTGCTCAAAATGCAGTCTCCCAGATCTTTTGTGCAAGTCTCCCTCTGCTTCTTCCCCTGCCTACCCCACTACTTCAACTTTCCCAAGAGTTCTCAGCTGTTTTTCCCCCAAATCAGACCATTCCACTGACTTTTTTAAAAATAAAGTATAACACAGAAAATGAGAGTAAGAATCCTTTGACACTGTATGAACAAAAATTCACTATTAGGTATTTAGACTCCAGTGCAATTCAGATATTAGAATTATTTGATTTGGATCCATGTTGAAAATTAATATTCTGACTTCAGTTAAATTATGAAATTTATTATACTAGTACCTTACTTAAAAAAAGAGAAAAAAAAGTAACATACAGAAAGCTTAGAATTTTAGTCTAATTCTACCAATCGAGAAGAGGTTTTTTATACTACATATTCCTGCCTACAGTTGTTAAACTTGTAGCCAGAACGCATCATCTTAAAAGAGCTGTACCAACAGGCTGGTTGATGTTTTATTAATCATAAACTTCTCTTTCCTATGAGTACCCTGAAACAAACTAATTTGTGAGAAAGAAAAGTGCGTTAATGAAATCAGGACACTTCTAATGCCCAAATGATGCTATATAGCCAAGCTCTCTGAAAAGAAATGCTATTTTGGCTAATACACCAGAGTTTGAAGGAATTCTCCAGAGCTGATGGATTCAGCTGCAGAGCCATAACTCCAGAGCAGAAAGCAAGAGATCAGGCATAACCAAGACATTCAGTATATAATGCAGAGAAACAACTTCAAAACAGCATTTCCTTAAGAAATGTGCTCAAAATATTAAAAACTAACAAAATTCCACAAAGATTATGGTACAATCAAAATACAATTACAAGTAATTAGAAACAACATTTGAACAGTAGTCTATTCTCTCCTCTTTGCCTGTAACCTTATCAATCTCTTTTCCTAGCACATCAAAACACTGCAAGAGAAAAAATTCCCTGTCCCCACTTATTTTCTTCTCTCAGGAGATGAGACCCATATTTTTATCTATCAGTTCTGATTGGTCTCAAGCGGTAAATGTCCCCACTTGGCTTTCCACTTAAAATTAAGGCAATTAGCCTCTGCCCCCCTGGGCTTGTTGCCAGTGCAGTCCAATTGATTTTTCCCTAGAGATATGAAAAGCTCTATAACTGGGAAAAGGCTGTGGCTACAGGCAAACAGAAGTACAAGGCAAGAGAATACAGTATGATACCCTCTGCTACATGATTTGCTCAGTGATCTCACTCAGGAATACTATTTTCTGCAAGTACAGACTAACTTGATCTTAAGTGATCTGAATGTTACAGAAGTCTTCCATGTACATCAGAAGGTTTCAGTCCAATCTGTTATCAACACAACAGGTGCAACCTGGAAGATGTTCTTCTGCTTTATCACATCTGTTATTCTGTCTGCTTCGCACCTGACACAGGCCAGACTATTATTATTTTGCCAGTGTCTAAAACCAACACTCCAATTCAGCTACTACAAAATGTTACTTTGTTTTCTTCACCAAATCCTGAGAGGAAAGTCACTGCTGCCACACTTTGATTACTGCATCCCTTTCCTTGAGGACCTTCAAATGAAACACTCAAGTTTTTTTAAAAATAAAACATCCACCCATGGGAAGCTGTAAAGTAACAGTCACATAAGTTCTATTATAATGTATTGTATGAGAACTGAGTTTAGCTTAAAGATACAGTTGAGAGGTTGTATATTTTCATGCATCTAGTGCTGATAAAAGTTTGCTCTGATCAGTATACTAAGGTATAAACTTTGATAAAAGGTAAAAATGTAGTTCTAAAAGTCTTATGTTGTATTCTGCCATCAACAGTTTATCACTGATTGAAATGCAGTTTACAAATATTCAAGATGGATCTAGCAATTCATATCGTTATGGTCAATCTATTTTTGTACTATGTAAATTAGAGTATCTAGAAAATTGCCTGTTAGATGTAGAATTTTCCTTTATGGGCTCTGAAGGCTATTTTATTTCTTCAACTCAGCTGTTACTTTAGAAACATTTACCTCTAAGAGTTAGAAAATAAGATCAATATTGTATGATTTTTATCAGGTAAATGTAATCTAGAAATAAGAACCTTTCATGCAGGTTGTGCCTAAACAAACTAAATGAGTCCTTGTCTTGCTATTACATCCTTATATTTGATTGTATACCTTAATAGAGGAAAACTCTCATGTAACACTGGTCTTATTATAAGAAACATGATTTGAATGGTTATGATGTTTATGTATGTATTGGGTTTGCGTGGCAAGGTTTTGGTAGCAGTGGGGGAGGGGACATGGGGTGGCTTCTGTGAGAGAAGCTGCCAGAAGCTTCCCCCATGTCCGACCGGACACAGCCAATGCCAGCTGGCTACAAGTACGGACCCGCCACTGGCCAAGGCCGAGCCAATCAGTAACGCCTCTGTGATAACATAATTAAGAAAAAAAAAAGAAAGAGAGGGGAGAAAAAAAAAAAGCTGCACACTTTGCAGCTGGAGAGAGGAGTGAGAAGATGTAAGAGAAACAACTCCACAGACACCAAGGTCAGTGAAGAAGGAGGGGGAGGAGGTGCTCTAGGCGCCGGAGCAGAGATTCCCCGCAGCCTGTGGTGCAGACCATGGTGAGGCAGGCTGTCCCCCTGCAGCCCCTGGAGGTCCATGGTGGAGCAGATGACCACCTGTAGCCCGTGGAGGACCCCACGCCAGAGCAGGTGGATGCCAAAGGAGGCTGTGACCCCGCAGGAAGCCTGCGCTGGAGCAGTTTCCTGTCAGGACCTGTAGCCCGTGGAGGGAGGAGCCCATGCCGGAGCAGGTTTGCTGGCAGGACTTGTGACCCCGTGGGGTACCTGCGCTGGAGCAGTCCCTTCCTGAAGGACTGCACACCATGGAATGGACCCAGACTGGAGCAGCTCGTGAAGAGCTGTCAGTCATGGGAAGGACTCTCGTTGGAGAAGTTGGTGGAGGACTGTGTCCCGTGAGAGGGACCCCACGCTGGTGCGGGGGAAGGAGTCCTCCCCCTGAGGAGGAGGCAGCGGCAGAAACACCGTGTGATGAACTGACCCCAACCCCATTCCCTGTCCCCCTGTGCTGCTGAGGGGAGGAGGTGGAAAATCGGGAAAGAGATTAAGCCCAGGAAGAAGGGAGGGATGGGGGAGGTGTTTTAATATTTGGTTTTACTTCTCATTCTCCTCTAATTTTGATTGGTAATAAAGTAAATTCGTTTTTTCCCCCAAGTCGAGTCTGTTTTGCCCGTGCTAGTAATTGCTGAGTGATCTCTCTCTGTCCTTATCTCCACCCACGAGCTTTTCGTTATAATTTTCTCCCTCTGCCCATTTTGAGGAGGGGGAGTGATAGAGTGGGCTTTGGTGGGCATCCGGCCTCTGGTCAGGGTCAACCCACCACAATGTAGAAATAATATAAGATTAAGATTGAAAATATTAGTATTCCTTACCATTTCATGGAAATGGAAGAGTATGGTATGCACACTCCAAAACTTTTATGGTGAACAGTTACAGGGATTCAATAATGAAATGTGCAAAAATTTATACCTTTTTACATTGAAAATAATAGTTAAGTTTCATTTTGAAAAGTCTTTATGTAGTAGCATGTTCCATTTGCTGCAGTAAAGCAAGTTTTTTGATAGAAAATCTGTAAGTTCTCTGACTTCTTGGTTGTGGATTTTGGGTTTTTTTCAGTTTGATGCCAGTGAAATAGCTTAGTAAAACAAAGAATACTAGTAATTTTTCTTTCTTTGAATTTTATTTTATGAAAATTTCCACATAAAGGGTTACTATTTTTGTTCCTGTTCAGAAATGAGAAAAATACCTTTAGATAAAATAAACTGAAATAATATTCAAAACAAAATAAACCAAAAAACTTCCTTATATATTATATATTAAGAAAATAATGAAACAACAAAGTCTCTCTGAGCTATGATTTTATAGCACACTCTGCATCTTTTTGTGGCTTTAACTCACTAGCGATATTTAACAGCCATTTTGACATATTATATTTCTCTACAAGAAGGGCCTTTGACCCCATCTTGTTTTACTGGCTGTCTCCTGGAGTGTTATACTTTAGATTTGTGTAACTTGCTCCTTTTTTTTCTTTATCATTTGCCTTGAGAGCAAACTGTTTTTGTAGAGCCATAAACTGCCATTTCACTTCATATTCAGACTTGATTTGTATTCAGGTCTAAGCAGCATTCTGGCCTAATGTATTTGAAATGTTTCAAGAGAAAGAAAATCCCATTCTTGGGTGTGTTTGAACTAAGGCCCTGGGAAGGAAGCCCAGGTTTAATGTTAAGTGTGCTTTGGTGTGTGAGGAATTAGATGATGCAATCCTGCTTTTTTATGTCGCTGTTGCTAGTACTGCAATATCCACACTTGCACAGAGGACTGGTACTATAACAAACTTCCCCACTGTTTGTTCTGCTATCCAGACAGTGAGCTTACAAGTTTCTGTTACTGCCAGGAGGATCCTCATCTTCACTATAGTGTGTAAGTGCCAACTGAGGATCTTCTGAGTGCAGCAAGAGCATCTGGCTGCAGTGTCCATTGGGAAGAAAAGCAAGTGTGGGAGATGAAAGGTGTCCACACTGCATCATGCTATTTGCTTTTTGGCAAGTTGATGTGATTCATGCACTTTCAGAAAACTTTAGCTAGGCTTTTTCCACTTTCCTTGGGAGAAACCCTTGCCTGCTGAGAAAAGGCAAAAAACCATATGCATCTGCAGAGTATTAACTGCCTATGGACATCCATTCTTACCTTTGAGACAAGGCTCTCCACTATGTTGCCACATCCTCCAACTGTAATAGAGGCTTGTGAAGTGCTACATATTGCATGGTCATTTAATTGAAATAATCAGAAGTGGCAGGTATTTGTATTCTGGCCTGCAGACTGATCAACCAATCCACGCATTGAATGTTGCAGTCATAGAAGTTGAGATGAACACTAAGACCAACTCCATAAAATAAAAAGGCCTCAAATATTCCTGTTTCACAGAAAAGGTCCATTCAGAACATGATACATTTGAAGGAGAAATTTGAATTTCACCTGGTGTCATTTTGTTGTCACCAATATCAGAGTATAAGGTCTTGACTGCTGAGTGGTAGGACATAAAAGGTACTATGTCAGCTAGGCTTAAGGAGGTACTGTCAGCAAAAGGAATTTGAATCTATTAGACAAGTTACTTCATACAGTTACTATTAAAGGCAAACCTCAACTCCAAGGTAAGTTATCAAAACAATTGACTTTGTCCTCTTTTGTCTCTGGTCTCCTGCCACAGTGACATTTACTCAAAATAGCCAGGAGCCTGGTTATAATAACCAGGAGAAATAGGGTATTCTTGCCTGCACCTTTGCTTGGAGATGTAAAGAATTATTTTTCTGTGAAGAATTATTTGGACTCCTGTAAGAAGTAGAGCTGGCATAATTGTTGCGTTTTTTTCTTAATATAATACAAGAGGACAGTGACGTATGACTGAGTTCTTTGTGTGTTAACACTGTACAGAACAGAATGACCATCACATGTGTTATCATAAATCTTCCCTTTCCTGACTTTCATGCAAGTAGGAAAAAAAAAAACCCAACAAAACAACTAATTTGATAGCTAGAGCATGGCTCTAAAGATAATATGTAGTGTCTTCTGTGTGCTGCGTATCCATACTCCCAGTTAAGAACACACAGAGGAGAAAAAACACTCTCCTTTAGAGATAGTTTGTTGTAGGGATGATCAGATTGAGGCTTTATCTCTTATTTTTCTTTCTAGTTTTCAGACTTTCATTAAAGTTCATTCAAAATGGTTATGAAGAAACCTTAGGCTTAAATTTGGTTGGATATTCTTGGTTGTTGTTCATTTGGTTTGTTTTCTTCCATCCTAAGTCTCGCCTTTCCAATCTGTGAAGTGCCTGATGCAGTGTCCTAGGTTTGGTTAGGATAGAGTTAATTGTTCTCTGGGAACTGGGAGGGGGGAGGCCAGGGCAGCTGGCCTAGGCACCAGGGCAGGTGTTCCATACCATGTGAAGGTATTCCATACCAGGTGACATCATGCTCAGTATTTATACAGGGAAGTTCCTGGAGGGAGATGGTGGGTACTGTAGTTCTGGAGCTGATCCCATGGTGAGCTGTTTCATTTTTTATGTTGTATATTCTATCATTAGCACTGTTGTTTTTGTTGTTGTCTGATGTTGTTCCTCCCTTACTATTCCAGTAAACTGCTCATGTCTCAACCCCTGAGCCCTGTTCATTTATATTTTCTCCTCCCCATACCACCAGAGGGTGGGGGGTGGGGTGGTCAGTGACCCTTCCTGGTTAAACAACATCATGCAGTGCCTAAATTAATTGTAAAATGCATAGAGTATCTTCATGTATCTTGGAAGAAAAATGCATTTTCAGATTTTTGCCCTTAAGAGCTGAAGTTCTATTAGCAGCTCTGAATTTAACATTTTTGAAACAGTTGTGCAAATTAATCAGACATTTACAAACACAGATGTGCAGTTCTGTGCAGATCATGCTGTTCTTAACAAAGTTGAATACTAACTTTTGTACATACTTATAAACAGATTTTTTTTTTTTCAACTTTGATTTCTGAACTGTGGTATCTCAGAGCATAATAGTTTACTTAGTGCTGGAAGCATTGTAGATTACTATAAAGTAAGATAGTGTTTCAAGAAAAACTCTCTATAAAATATGTCATATGCCCACATCTGGGGTCTTAGAGGGGAAGAATCATAGAATCTTGGAATGGTTTGGGTAGGAAGGGACCTTAAAGATCGTCTAGTTCCAACCCCCCTGCCAAGAACAGGAACACCTTCCACTAGACCCAGTTGCTCAAAGCCTCATCCAACCTGGCCTTAAACACTTCCAGGGAAGGAGTATCCACAATTTCTCTGGGCAACCTGTTCCAGTATCTGACCACCCTCACAGTGAAGAATTTCTTCCTAATATCTAATCTAAACTTACCCTCTTTCAGCTAAAAGCCATTTCTCCTTGTCCTGTCATTAACTTCCCTTATGAAAAGTCCTTCCCCAGCTTTTTTGTAGGCCCCCTTCGGGTATTGGAAGGCTTCTCTTGATGCAGCGTAGGATACAGTTGGCCTTCTGGGCTGCAAGAGCACATTGCCGGCTCGTGTTCAGCCTCTTGTCTACCACCACTCCCAAGTCAAGAAGGAGGGATTAGAGCAATGTTTTTATATTTGTATGTAAAAATTGTACTTTTTGGCATTGATTTGCTTCATTATCCAT
This sequence comes from Caprimulgus europaeus, assembly GCA_907165065.1. The sequence goes on from OU015525.1 coordinate 71,970,436, forward strand.
TGCTACTAAAAGTTGAAGACTCATGTTTCACATCTCTCTCTCTGCTCTCCAAAGTCCAATTTATTAAACAGTGTAATTTATTCCTGTGGCTGAGACTGGAGATGGAAATCTGATTTTTAGTTTCTGGTTTTAATTCAATATTCAGTTCACTTCCAGGCCAATCATAATTAGTCTATATATTAATGTTATATTAGTTTATTAAAATAACATTTGTATGCAAAACACATGATCATTATGATCAGTTCCACTTGAGGTCAGACAGTGGGCTTTATGATAAAAAAAAATAAAATGTTCATTAAATTAGCTTTCAAGTGGCTAAATTTCACATTTTTTCCCATTTTTACTAAAAATCTTAATTCCTTCTAAACTTGGCTAAATACTTGCTATTTATTTCCTACCACATTGAAGGACACAGCAGAATATCTGCTAACTGTAGTTAGGGGAAGAATTTCACTCCTAGCACCTAATCTATGGTTTTCACATCTTTTTATATCCTTTGTTTCCTTTGTTTCATCTAACAATAAGGTGACCAAAACTCAACTCGGTCTGAAATTGACTTCAAAAGGATTTGTATTCGATCCTCACATTCAACTGTATATAAGCTCTGGTTGGGCAAAAATGCTCTCCAATACAATTACATTTTGAGATTCCACCTTATACAGCATATCCTTTTCCACATCCTACAAATATGTTCCTCCTGATGGGTTTCTTTCTGCTTCTCTTAATTCATAATTTTGACAATTGCTACTGACAGATGTCATTAGTGGATACAGAAATGTGAACTGATACTAAATTTATCTGAGAATTTGTCTGAATTCTGTTAAAAACAATGGGTAAGAAATCTACAGAGACAGTTTGCTTTCCCTCAATAGTTTGAGCTTTTAACCAAAGGCTTTAGGTGGTGAGCATGCTTGAATCTGCTATTAGCATAAATTTCAAAGAGATACTTGCTATGAATTTACATTGGAGGCACCCAGGTGCTCTTGTGGAAGGTGGTACTTAATCTTCCAGAGCTGCTGTTCTTTACATTACTGTGATGAAAGAAATCAGATTGAAAATATTTTCTTTCCTGGCTTGTCATACAAGATCTTCATTTGTGAATAAAGTATTATTATAACTAATGGAACGCTACTGTGAAACATCCAATAAGACATTACAAGCACATACTCATGCCTCATCTTCCATTTCAAGCCATTGTTTTCATGCTGTGGAGACCACATCTAAGAACAGTCTAGTATAGTTAAAAGCATATAGCAATACCATCATAATACTGCATGGTGTAATAAGTACCAGAAGAAAGCCATATACATCGGGAATCACATCTGTGACTTCTGTAGCTTTTAATTTTTATAAAAAATGGGCCACTACATTTTTTCAAGTCTGTTTCATCAGTTACATCTGAGCAGTGCTGTAAGTTACAAGGCAATGTTAGGGGAAGTTAGCCAAGCAGTTTTCTTTACTCAGTCTCAGAACAGAGCTCTTTGTTTTTTTCCCACTACAGACAACATTTTTCCTGCCATCATAAGCATAAAGTAAAGCTTTTTCATTCATCTTCCTTCAGCTCAGAAAGGATCATTTCTCATGTCATGAAAGAATGTCCTGTCTTGTCCAATAGTCTCATAAAGCATAAACTGTTCACCTGGTGAAAATTATCAGAGTACATACTCTAATCTTTAAAACAGCAGTATTTATGGGTTTTGTATTACCTAAATTAGGTTAAATTTCTGAGAATAACCAAAAAAAGCTACCAAAGATGAGTCTTTATTTACCAGATCAATAGGATGCATTGGGGCAGTTGCAACCAATTGTTTACCAGTTATTATTAATTTCTTTTGTTTGCAAAATCTGACACTAAAATGTGCAGTCTAAACTAACTTACACAGATCTACTTGGTAAGAGATACCATAGGATATAGAAATCAAAATAAATCTATATAAAGAATCTTTTTCCTTGTCAATTTTTCCATGCTTTCTTAGGTCATGTAGACCAAAAGCTGATATGAGATTTCTTCTTCCTGACTATGATTATTAATGCCTTTAGTCTGTTCTCTGTATGCTTAGCATAATGAAGGAGTTGCACATTAGTTCAATGTTGAAAGAATTACAACATTATTGAGCTCATTTATCAACCAGAAAAATCATATTATATTGATTAAAACAGAGTCATTAGGTGCTTTTGTGATAGAAATGAGAAAACTTAAGCTTGAAAGATAAAATTATTATTCTACAGGTTATTCCAAATAGAAAATTGACCTCAATTCATTAAGCTATATAAGTCAAAATATTCATTCCTCAACTTTTGACCTGACTTTACTGTCAAAAATCTTGGATGAATGTTCAGAAGAAAATATGATCACAAATCAAAAGGAAAGACTGCTTGGACTGAGTCTGTGCATTGCTTATCACAATTCAGTTCATATTATTGTCATAAAGGTAAAAAGTGTACATGTGAGAGCAGAAATAATAACAGTAGGAGAAAAAAAAAAAAAAAGGACACAAAAACATATAGACCAGATTCTCCACTGATGTAAATTTGTCTATCATCTCCACTTGAACAAAAGAAATCAAGCTGAGGTGCTCAATTCACTATAGGTTTGGTGTCATGGTCAAATAACTTCCCACTAACTCCCTTTTACAGTGTTGTGCAGTTGGGCTATGATAGTGGATGCTGCATTTTTTCTTCAGCACAGTCTGAAGTAGAAGAATAAAATGGTTATATGTTTCAGTATATTAAATTGAGGTGGTCTTTGAGTGACAGGAAGTAGATAACACACAATAAATTCACTAGGATTCCCTGTCTCTGCTACTACTCTGGAACAACGTAATGTGAAGTGGGGAATCCAGTCCTTTTGAATAAACTTTTCAAAACCAGTTACCATTTACAAAATCTAGATTTCTGACCTTCTAGAAATGGTTTTCAGGATTTCTGAGAGCCTTGTTGAACCTGCTGAGATATTTTCAAAGTCTGGAAGAGAGTCCTGAAATAGGTTCTGGAGAACTGAGACTCCATGACTTAAACAAAAAAGTTTATGGAAATGGATAAGAACAGTGAAATAACAGTGATTACTCCTAAGTGTCACAGGCTTATGGGGCTCTTGCAGCTAAGGTTTTTTTGCACCACCAAAACAAGAAGAGTATTTAAAAACATATATGTAAAAACATAAGATTAGTTTGTATTAAACTCTTCAGGTAGCTAATTACTCCTCAGAAACACAAGAAAAATCTATGTTGAAACAGATTATTTTTGGAGTATGGCAGGGGAAGGAGGAAATATTATTTATTTGATGTTCTGAAATTAACATTACTCCTTTTTTGTGTGTCTCATGTAGAAAAATAGTTCAGCCATTTCATCTAGAAAAGTGAATCACCATATATGCCTACTGCTTTTATCCTCTGTTTATTCTGGGAGGAAACTATTCTTAATGCACCATAAATAGTAATTTCACTGACATGACAGAATATTACAGCACTACAAAAGTCATTATGTTCCTCAGTGTCAATGATCTGCAAAATAGGAACAAAATCCTGTTTACTTCCATTGACATAAAGGCCTAGTAATTCCCCTATTTTAATGGGATTACTCCTAAGGTTCACCTGTGTAACTGAGATAGGAATTCAACTTGATGAACTATAGAAGTAGAGCTTAATATGATGGACTGTAAGACATTAAATTAAAGAGCCTTTTATCCTCCTGTCAAGGAGCACCCCAGAAGCTTCTGGTATATACACTGTGATGGCTCCTGTATTATTGAACCTATCTCAGCAGGTCAAGAAATAACCTATACAGGAGTCCTAGTCAAGAAATAAACCCAGTTAAAAAGACAGTTTGTCTATGACAGATTGTAATGTCTCTCTAGTCTGTCAATATTAAAGGCAGTGAGAGTCAAAGATCTGCTGGTTAAACAAACTCCTAGTAAGTCACAAATCTATAGGTTATAATAGCTCAAAGAGAGCCTTCAGGGGTTTTTTTCCTGTCAAAAGTTGGTGTATATAATTGTCCTTCTTCCAATTTTGAAATGCCTGAGAGTAGTACATGTAACACAGATTAATGGCCTTGAAAAACATTTATAATACTGTGCCAATGAGCTCAACACTAAGTAGGCAAAATTTGTATATAAACATTGTTGTTGAAGTATGAAGTTTCTCTCTAGGGCAGGGAGCTACATGGAATCACGTTATAGTTCATTTTGTCTGTTGGTGCTACAGTCATGTTTTTTCTTTTTTGTTTTTTTCTTTTTTTTTACTTTTTTAACCGTAGATGTAGCTGTGATAACCTATAACCTATGATCCATAGTTCTACTTCCTCTGATTTTATCCACATACACTTTTTAACCACGTACAGAAAAAAACAGAATAAAATATCAACAGCTGCTGTTAAAATAGTTTAAGGTCTTTGACAGTCCTTGAAAATAAAATATTCTCCTACTATCAGTTTCAAACTCTATAACAAATTATCTTTCCTGACTTTTCTAATCTATGGGTTATTTTGATTGTGACAGATACTAAAACTGTTTATTCTTTTTATATAGGCTGTTGCAGAGCAACAGAAAGGGAGATTGCCTACACACGTCACCCTGTCTGTTTCACATTTGAAACCCCTGCAAAGAGGAGCTTGCTCTGTCTCTGAGAGCTGCAGGTGTGCCAGATGTGATGGCTTTTAAGTCACAGCAGGGCCAGAAAGGAGCTTAGAGGGAAAATGCAGATACTCAGAGAGGCTGGCAGCCTGTGGCCAGCCCTCGGGGCATGGGGAAGGAGACCCCCCAGGGATGCCTGTGTACAACAGGTACAACCTTGGAAACTACTTAAAGCGGCTGACTAGAAAATGTGCCAGGAGGAAAAAATCAAATGGCAAGGATACAACAACAATTCCCTTTAATTTATCTCAACCAGTAGATCAGTGGTTTTGCTATTTAATGAGTTTTCTCAGTCTAGTTTATTAATTTGTGTTCTGGTTTTAAGACACTGGAAAATCATTTATATGCTCACTTCAAGGAGAGAGAGTGAAAGATAAGCATTAATAACCCATAAGTACTAGGTGCTATCTGTACTGAGTTAGTAACACATCAAAATCATGAGCTGAAGAGAGTGTGTGTATAAGCAATGCTTGTGTAAAACCTGAGATCCTCAGCAGTCCTTTGGCAGGGAAGAGTTCAGCAAATTGCATCCCTGTGCAAGATGCCCAAGCCCCAGGGGTAATTCTCAACATAATTTCTGTAGTTCACTTCCCTGGCAGAGAGGGATCACTGTTAAGCACCTGAGACAGAGAGAGCTTTCAGAAACGCTTAGAATTTTAATTCCAGAATATAACTCCAAGAAAATTTAACCTGTGGAAAGAGAGTCACCAACACCATCCAGCACTGAGGGTAATCCTGCGAGAAAAAGAGTTATTGTGAACACTGCATCCTTAATTGGTGGCTTTTATTGGGAAGGCAGGTGAGAGGTAATAAGCAGTAAGAGAGGTAATAAGTTGTTAAGATTAAGCTAAAACTCTGTGTGATATTGTTAACTTTTGCCTCTAGATGGTACCTCAAATAAGAAGTTATAAGTCTAGCTACATTTTTTTTTCTCTTTTTTTCTGTTGAAACTAAAGTGCTAGAAATAAAACATATGTGAGTTAAAAGAGTAAGTTCATTATTCCCTTGGAAGGATCAAAGCCAAACAAAGCAGAAACAGCTAACCAAAGACAAATTTAGGGAACCTGGGGAGATGGGGAATGTCTCTTGCCATACTGAAAATGGTCAGGTGAGCAGGTGCCAAATCTGACAAAGCAATTCTCTATAGCACACAGAAACCAACAACATTTCTGAAGAGACCAGATTGCTCAGAGGCACCCAATAGGCCTGGGAAAAACCTGAGGCATTAAAGTAAGATGCTGCTATTGTAAAATAAAAGAGGTATTTTGAATTGCTGAGGCTAAACAAATTTATCTTAAAAATTACCAACTTGGGCTTACTATTTCCTTTTTCCTTCTAAATAATTAAGTCAAATGTTAGTCTGAGTCCCTTACAGCTAATTCAGAGACATGACTCACTCTTTTTCCATACCTTAAAACAGTGTTCTGTGTCAGATTAGGCCTAAGGCCATCTAATTATGCATTCTATTTTGAACAAGGGCAAAACTGGATGTAAGTGTAACAGTTGGCAAATTTATACACTCCCTGGCTTTATCTGTTTTCAGCTCAGGGACTTTGTAAGCAGAAGTAGCTTGTTCTGCCATGAACTCTTCCCATTTACTACTAAATTCATATAAACCTTAAGTATCTATAACGTACTTCAGCCGGCAGCTCTACAACTCAGCTGGCCCTTGCATGAAGAACCTTGTTCTGTTTTGAATGTGGTTTCTCCTACTTTCATGTGGTGCTGTCAAGGTTTTGAACCACTGATCTCTCTCCAGCCTCACCATGCCACATACAATTCTATGGATCACTGTCACAACCCTTCTCAAGTATAACTGCTCCAAACTGCAGTGTCCCAATGTGCTCATTCTTCACATAGAAGCCACAGTGCTGCCTTCTATTGTCCTGGCTGCCCTCTTCTGAGTGTTTTCAGTTCTCTATCCTCTTTTTCAAATGCGAGCATGGGTAATGAATGCAACATTCAAGATGAAAGCTAACCATGGATTTATACCAGTGGCATATTAATGTTTTCTGGTTTACTGTCTATTATTTTTTCCTAATAATTCCTGACATTTCTTTCACTTTTCTAACAACCATCAAGCATTGAACTGATATTTTCACTTGCTATCCTATCAATAATAATCCCTACTGTTAACAGTGTTATGAGAGACAACATCATTCCTGTAGTGCAATGGTAAAGTCAAGAAACCATTGTTTTATATGTGAAGTTAGAATTATTTTTTCCTATGTATATCACTTTACTTTTATTTGCATTGAATTTTACCACGTATTTTGTTTCAGTCTCATGAAGTCCTTCTGCAATTCCTTACAATCAGGCTGCAGCTTTTGTCACCACATTGTTTGTTTCCTTTTCTAGCTTATTTATCAATAAATTGAACAGCATGGGTTCCCATCAAGGTTCCTCAAGAATTCCATCTGTGATTTCTTTCTGCTGCAAGAACTGACAGTGTAGTCCTGCCCTGTGTTTCTTGTGTTTAATTTACTTGTAAATACTTATCCATGTGAAGATTTGCCCCCTTGTGTTCTTTAATCTATTAATACTTTTAACTATTATATTATTTAAAACACCCCAAAGCTACTACAAAGAAAAAAAGCTATCAATGTTGACTAATGCAGAGATTTAACAAAGTTTTAATCTGTTTCATCAGAAGTCTCTTGCTGAGAATCAAACTATGTTTTTTTCCAAAATAGGGGTACATCCTGGCTTGACTTATGCTAGTGAAAAACCCAAAGATGACAGCAACTCAGGCATGTATAGCTAAGCCAGCTTTACCCTCCCAGGTTTGATTGTGCATTGCTGCTGTGGTGAAAAGCTCAGTGCAGACTAATCAAGTTGATAACCATTCACCTTCTGAGGAATGTTTTGTTTCAACCTATTTCGTCTTGAAATGCAGAAATATTGAATGGGTACTGCAGAAAATCAGTTTACAAACAGCAAAGATTTTCATTAAGAGTTGGTGATGATCTGTTGTTTAGAAGTTAACAGGAAAACCTGAGCTGTCTATGGAAGTAAAATATGGGTTATGCCTATGTAAACACAAAAACATTTAATTCAGTTGCCTGAGATAAATTCTTCAAAACATTGTCCTAATTACCGTGTGTTTGCAGAACTGAATGGCATGAACACTGGCAACTGCTGTATGAATAGGAAAGAAAGAGAACTGTTTGCCCTATTCAGTGTGGTTTTTATACTTCCTTCTTTCTGCCATTTCAAGGTAAAAATACACCTCTTTCATGCTTGGCCACATCTGAAATTAATTTGTTGGCATTCTTTCATTGCCTCAATAACTTTATAAGCAGGATCTTTAGCTTGTTACTTTCTAGTGTAGTTAATACCTGTAACACAATACCTCTGACTGTATTTGTTTCTATTTTTTGTGCTAGAGTTTTCACTGAACATCTGTAAAATAAGTTGATTATTTCAGCTTTCAGCTTCATCACTGTTTAACAAAAGCAGAAATTAATCTTTAAACAAATCCAAGCAAGTCTATTTTTGATTCTTGAAGAATATTTAAGTTTAGATAGTTATGATGAAAACATTTCCATTTATTTTAAATAGTCTTTGGAGATGAGCTTGTATTTGTTAGTTCAATAAGAAAGTTATTTAGCCACTAACAGGTAACTGTTAAATATAAATATTTTTCCATTATTAAGAAGTGTAAATAATTTTAACATTAATGTATACTGGTAGCATTGATTTTTATGTATTTTACATTCACCATCTCCAAGGTTATATAATGAAAAAATCAGAAAATTTGTTACTTCTTGAAATGTAAAATCATGCAGCAAAACACACAATATTCACAAGCATAGATCTCATAGGAAATTTGAGCTGTTAAGTCATGAAAATATTCCTTTAAAGGAAGCCTTGTTCTTTGGGACAGCGGACATTCAGGAGTTTATGATATGCTATTCAAGGATGCAAAGAGCTGACTGTGCCATCAGAAATTACAGCTGTGGGAAGGGCGTGGAGCAGAAATGTTGATGAAGACAGTAAGAACTGAAGCAGCTGACATATCTGTTGTGTAGGAGTATCTGATTTTGGTGTCAACATTTTAGTAATGAATCTGAATTACTTAATTGCTCAGCCCATGAAAGAGCAAGACTTCAAGTGTGGCAATACAGTCATGTGTCAGACTACATACCACTTATGTACCTATTACCTAAGAATTATCACCTAGGAATCAAAAACAGTGTAGGTGATTTTCTTTTGCTTAAACAGCACTCCAGAACCACATTCAATTAATATCGCTTGAATGGTAACAATAATGCAACAGAGACATGTTCTATCTTTGGCATATGGACATATCAGAATGAACACTCATTTGATGCATGTATTTAATAGTGTGTGGTACATGGGGTGAATTATATTCCTTAGAGCTATCAAGTATGCAAAAGTACTTTGTTGCTTGTGAAGCTAGATAACTCTAAAACTAGTATTCACTGAAGGTATGGTACAGCATAGTTTTCTTCTTCAGCCAGAAAAGCCCTGAGCACTTTATGATCTCCGACTGTCATATGGAAATGCAGCTTTTATGATGTGAGGATCCAAAGGAAAACAACATGCACTACTTGAGCAAAAAGGAACAGGCAACGTTTTAAAATTCCTCAGATGTAACAGACCTGGATGCAGTGAGGATACAGGAGTAGCCCAGCAGCATGACATCTTTTGCACCATGGAACACAGAGAACTGCCTGCAGTGAACATATGGGGGAATGGGTAGAACAGGTACCAGGTAACCACCTGATAAATCAACACCCTGCTCCATTTTAAGCTTTCCTCACCATGCTGACAGTGAGACAAGCCCCAGCAGTTCCTCCAGACCTTTCTTCTCTGCAAAAATGGACACATCTTCCTTTGGTGACTATTAACATCAATACGTACATTCCACAGCCTAAAGAGTGAGTCACAAATAATTCATGTGCTCCTGTTCAACAGAAGTAAAGGGCACCACTTAGAGAGAAAAATGTCTGCTAAATCTAATGGGCAACAATGGCATGTGGTCAGTAGGAAGAAATTAAAAAAAAAAAACAAAAAAAACAAGCTACCCCATTATATATAATTTATGAGCAGAAAAGGAACTGAGTTAGTGATTTAATGTCAGTTATTTGCTCATAATTTAAGAGAGTTTCTAATAACTCAAACTATTGTGAAGATAACATTTTGGAGCACAGTATAGATTAATTAGCACCAGTACAAGTTATATGCTATATATCTTTCCGGTATTTGCAAGGGTGACAATATTTCTATTAGTTTTTGACAACTGATTTTACAGCTCTTGACGTATTTAATGGACATGTTTGACACCCAAAGGATCTATCACCTATTCAACTTGCTTGCATTCTCAAATACAGAGCTATTTTCTGAACACATGGTAGGTAGGTTTTGTTTGGTTGGTTTTATTCTGTAACCATTAAACATGTCACAGATTACAGAATTTAGAGACAGTTAGAAGTTGCAGTTACTGTAATTGCCAGCTGGGTAGGAGATGCTTTAAAGTAAATTTCTTATTTTCAAGAAAGAATAAAATAATTCTTTTCAGTTGCTGACACTTGGTATAGGTTCACATGACCAGTAGTAATAAAGACAGTCCTTAGCACTGAGGAAAAACTAATGCAGAGAGTCAGAAATGGAGCAGCTGGGAAAAAAAACACACTCAAGTGTAAAGAACAAGCTCCTAAGAGTTCTATAGCCTAGGAGAAGAAAAATTACAGCAGATCTTATTGGTCAGCAATGGCAAGAGGCTAGCATGGGGGAAAAAAAAAAAAAAAAAAAGCTCTAAAAATGCTTTATTTATGACAAAACCAGGGATATTATTCTTGCTATGAAAGCTCTGGTTTAAAATAGCTCCAACGTGTATTTGAGTCAAAATGGAGAGACAAACAGAAGGAAACAACTTTTCCTAGTTGTATTTAGGATCTCCTGATGTTTGACTAATTACTAGACATTCCTACAAGTAGGAGAGGACTTTTTCTGCATGCTGTGAATAAAGTAGTGTTCTTAATACCAGAGTGATCTGATATGTGTTCAGTGGCTCATCTGATGTTTGCTTCTGATAATATATTTAACATGTATATTTACTGAGTATTTTTCTTTATTTTTGTAAGATAATAGTGATGGTTTTTTCTTTATTATATACACACAATATGCATATTATATTTATGTGCATATATACAGCTATATCTGTAATATGAGTGTTAGAAATAAAGAGGGAAAAAACAAGTACATTTGATATTGAATAAAAAGGTCTCATACACATACTTTTGTAGAATGAGCAATGAATAAATGCTTCCATATTTTATTATTACTTTTGAAGTACAAATATTATAACAAAAAATTAGCTTTGTCCTGGTTTTCAGCTGTGACAGAGATATTTTTCTTAGTAGCTAGAATAGCACTGTATTATGGTTTCAGTGTGGGATTTGTTAAGAGAAGAACATTGATATACTAAAGTTTTCAATTGTTGTTGGAAGAAAAAGGACTTTCCAATTTCCTTGTGTTTTGATAGTCTGTGGGTACAAAGGAGTAGGGAGCAGAATATTAAAATTAGCAAACCCAAATTGGCATTTGGATATGCCAATGGGATATTCTGTATCATATATATATAGCATCATATTCAGTATATTGATGACAGTCTCTCAGGCTCTTTCACTCGCTTGGTCTTTCATTTTTCTGGGATTGTGGTGTTGGTTTTGGGATTGTTGCTCCTCTGGGATTGTTATCGAGGAACAGGACAGGCTTGGTTGGTGGGTGGTGAGCAATTGCACTGTACATCACTCATTTGCATATTTTATTATTACTGTTATCATTATCATTGTAATTATTATTTTAAGTTTTGTTTTATTTGAGTTATTAAATTATTCTTGTCTTAATCTACAAGTCTCCTTACCCTTACCCCTCCAATTCCCTCCCCTGTTACCTTGTGAGGGGAGAGTGAACAACTGGCTGGTGTTTGGTTGCTAGTCAAGTTAAACTACCACAATTTTGGACTGCAAAAATTATTACATTTTCCTTGATAGTGAGAAAATACCAGACAAAATATATCTGTGTAAAATTATTTTTGCCTCTTTGTGTACCCATCTTATGCATTGCATGAGATTAAGAGATAGTGTGAAAGTAGGAGCTGTAAGAAGAGCATGTGATCATGTAACTGACAGTTGTTTCCTGGTGCCCAGAGTGATAGAATTACAGTTTTGCAGAAAACTCTTAAGTATGTCATTTCCTTATTTTTATGTGCTTGACTTTGCTATCTAATTATTATATTTTCCAATTTAGCCTTTTATAATAGAAATTTGAATTAGCTGAATTAAGGATACACATAAATTAGGTCTTCATCTTTGCAGATGTTCAGACCTTGACTTGGATGAGACTGTAAGCAACTTGATTTAACTTTGAAGTTAGATCTGCCTTTAGCAGAGGGTCGAACCACAGGACCTTCAGAAGTCCCTTCCAGCTTCAATTATAGTGTTGTGTGATAATAGATCCTACCTGAACAAAATCAAAGAAGTGAAGATCATCTGTTCTAAAAATCCTCTTAATTTACAGACCTGATTATGTTGATTATAATCTGCACTTTATTATTGGTAATGTGTAAGATGGAGTGTGCAGTGGGGGTGAAGGGTGGGATGGAGAAGAGGCACCACTGGACTTGGGACTCGAATGAGTAACTAAGAATAGACTACTTTTTCCCACTTTTATTTCCCTCCTTGTATTTGGTCCCAGGATTTCCCTCCATGCCATGTTTAAGTTTGTGAATAAGAACTGAAAGTCTGATCAGAGTATCTCAGCCTTCCCTCTTCTTACATCTCTTCCTCAGGCACTGATGTATTTCTAGTTCATCATTTGACATTGTTGGTGTGGCCAAGGTGTTTCCATGCCCACCTTTGTGCTTTGGTGGTGCCTTACTTTTTTTTTTTTTTTAAGCTATAACATCAATAATATTTTGATAATTTATTTTTTTCTTTTTTTATGGAGTAAAATTATAATAATAAAGGCATTGAACCCTAGGAATTTCTTGTTTCCAAATTATCAATCTCACTTTAGTGCCAGGTAAGATTATGGAGGTCATTCTGGGAGTTATTGAAAAACACTTGAGAGACAATGCACACTGGTCATAGCCAACACGGGTTCACAAGGAGAAAGTCCTGTTTAACTGAAAACAAACTCTATAAACTTTCCACATGCAATATATCCCACCAATACACAGCTCTTTTGTTGACAGTGAAGGGTTGTGTGGGCCCTTCTTTCCCACCCCCCAACACCACTCCTTGTGAAGAGGTGTCATCTCTTCTGCACTGAACCCTGAGGGAGGATAAATGAGGAGAGGACCTGGTTTCCATCTAGCTGCTGCCTTCCCAAGATGGGAAGGGTCACCCACAACCTTGCAGAAGGTGGCCTGTCCCACTACCACACAGGTCCTTACTTCAGACTGTCACCACCATCAGCCCCACCACTGACCTGCGGCACACTGCTAGTAGCAGCTGTCCCACAGGCGAGGTTTTTTTCTGCTGAGTGTAAGGCAGTGGCCCTCCCACCACATAGTCCCCTTCTCCTGTCAATGTCTCACCCACCCACACACCGTGAGAGGCTGTGTCAAGGACCTTGTGAAACTCAGAGCAAATGGCAGTCACTGCTCTCCCCTTGGCATGCTAGGACAGCCACCTCCTCAAAGCAGGGCTTACGATGGTCCCACCATAATTCGTCCTTGGTGAAGCTGTACTGGCTGTTCCCTGATGTCACCTTGTCTTTCATGTGCCCCCACAGGATCTTCTGGCAGATGTCCGATAAGGGCAAGAGCTTCTTCATGGAAATTTGTTGGAAGGCTCTAGTTCAGGAACTACCTTCATACCAGCTGGCTCACCAACAGGTTCCTCGCATCATGCTTGCACAGCAGCTCCAAAGTATACCAGGCCCTCTCCTACCCTCTCCCTCAGGGCTCTGTTTATCAACACTACTAGCGCATTCAATTAATTATAACAAATAAAAATAAATATTATTTGTAAAGGTAATTTACAAAACCGAGACACTTTCTATGGTAGCATGCTTTATACCAGCCCATGGTAATACAAGCTCTATCCATTTTGCATAGTTGGCTAAGCTTATAAATTGTGTTTGTATGGGAATCACAGAATCACAGGATGCTAGGGATTGAAAGGGACCTCGAAAGATCATCTGGTCCAACCCCCCTGCCAGAGCAGGAACATCCAGGCGGGTCTTGAATGTCTCCAGAGAAGGAGACTCCACAACCTCCCTGGGCAGCCTGTTCCAGTGCTCTGTTACCCTCACAGTAAAGAAGTTCCTTCTCAAATTTAAGCGGAACCTCCTGTGTTCCAGCTTACACCCATTACCCCTTGTCCTATCATTAGACACCACTGTGAAGAACCTGGCTACATTCTCCTGATATTTGCCCTTTATATATTTATAAACATTAATGAGGTCCCCCCTCAGTCTCCTCTTCTCCAAGCTAAAGAGGCCCAGCTCCCTCAGCCTTTCCTCATAAGGGAGATGCTCCACTCCCTTCATCATCTTGGTGGCTCTTCGCTGGACTCTCTCAAGCAGTTCCCTGTCCTTCTTGAACTGTGGGGCCCAGAACTGGACACAATATTCCAGATGTGGCCTCACCAGGGCAGAGTAGAGGGAGAGGAGAACCTCTCTCGACCTACTAACCACACCCCTTCTAATGCACCCCAGGATGCAATTGGCCTTCCTGGCCACAAGGGCACAGTGCTGGCTCATGGTCATCCTGCTGTCCACCAGGACTCCCAGATCCCTTTCCCCTACACTGCTCTCTAGGAGATCACCTCCCAACCTATACTGGAACCTGGGGTTGTTCCTGCCCAGATGCAACAGAAGAAGGCACCATTATTTAGAACAGAAGATCATAATTAAGGTCACCCAGGAAGGTGAAAGCAACAAAGCCTATAAAACTATTAATCGACTATTTGCTCATGGTACTTGGCCTACTGCTGCCTTCAGAAAACACTCTTAGAAAATATCCTGGAATAATGTTACTATCTGGCATTTCTAGAGCAGCATGATTTTTTTACCTTCAGTAATTCATTCTTAATTACAAAATGCTTTTGGGCCCGCAGATGAAAAGTAATATAGAACTGCAAAACATTATAATTAATAATACAAGTGAAAATTAATTGTTCTGTGAAGCACAGGTAACAATCTATTTATACGTCTGTATGTGAAAACCTTTTTTGCTGTGTTTCTTAAGGAGCTTTGTGTAAGTGAAAAGTAATTTATATTGCCAAGTTGTCCTAGGCTTTTAGGCTCTTTTTTCAATGAGCCACTTTTAGCAACTCACGCTGTTGGAAAGGCTCAGCTTCTGTGCTGTAAATGCATGTGCAATAAGAACTGTGAAAAGTGTAGCTCATGAGCAATTGACAAGTTGGTGAAGATTATCTGAAGCTTATTTTAATCTCTCAGGTTTATTCTTCACTCCTTTTCAGGTCAAAATAAAATCTTACCAACAGAAATATAAATTTAAAATTATTTACTTCTGCAAAAGCTATCTTTAAAAAAAGTGTATTGAATTAGCTTTCATTTAACCAACTAAGAAGAGGATTAAAAAATAATTCCACACACATTATATTTCAAAACATGTCTTTATCATTAATGTAAATACACTCGCCTTCCAATCCTTATGTTTTTTAAATTGATAAATTCAGAAAAAAATAGTTATCATGCCATATAGAATTATAGCTAAGAGTAAAAAATCTGATTTACCTGATACAGATATATTTGCCTCAATTATATTTTAAATAATTCTCATTCCTATTTGTTAAGAAATTACTTTTTTATATCCAACATCTAATCTGAAATTAAATGGTCTATTTTATGGTCAAATTTGGATGTAATTTTTAATTTTACTTTATTTAAGCTTAATTTATTCTTAGTGGGCTACTTTGAAAACCTTTATAGGAGGGAGTAAAAAACATTTATTATTCAAGTATTCTCTAAATAAATAAATAAAAATGTATGGATATCTCAACAGTTACTGAAGGTGAAAAAAATCTCAGTAGAATTTATTTTCCTGTTTAAAAAAAATCAAAGTTAAAAAATTTGATAATTTAAAACTTACGCTATTTGAAGAGAAATATTTTGAATATATTCTGATAAGATACATATGTTCTCACCAGGTATTTGAAAAAATAACTGCTTAAGCCTGAACTAGTCTTTTTAGACCTGTTTTATAATCAGAGAGAAACAAACACACTATAGGGATCCATTTTACTGCAGGGTAATAATTAGATTAGATTAGAATTATTCCCTAGGGAGATCATATAAATCAGCATCCTCATTTTTTTTTTTCCTGTGAGAGGAAACCACTCTTTTCTATGACTTAGACAATTCACTCTTAGACATTAAAAAGTTCCTACCACTACTCCAGTAGAATTTTGTCACATGCACTTATTTACTTAAAATCCTAAAAAGGCATTGTATTTTGGACTCCACAACTATCCCAACAGTTTACAAATGCCTTTCTGCTAAAGCAGAAGTTAATATAAGATTGTAGTGAAATACAGTGTATATTGTATTTGTCATGTTATCATCCATATGATAACATGTTATAATATGTCATGTTATTCATGATCCGAAGAGAAAAAGAACTTCTTCAATGACAAGCACATAGGTTTAGAACATGTGATACTTTTTACTGAAATATGGCATTGACTCCTTACAACTTCAAATTACATTTTCCTCTTCAGAAAATCATTACAACATCTATTAAAATTATTGCCAAAAATATCTGAAAGAGAACGTATATATTATATTGCAATATAAATGTTTCATACTGTATTCACACTGTGGTGTTGGGCAAGCATTTAATACTGGAGGAGTTTAGAGAGTGTGAAATCACAACTAGTCCAAGTTTTCACAAATAGTTAAATGCAGTAAAAAAGCATCAGATACTGCTGAAATAATATGTATTGAGGGATTTTATCAATGTAATTGGAATTATTTTAGGGAAATGAACCTTTCTTTTTCATTTAAGTTTGCTTTTCTGTATTTCTATATTTCTGATTCTTATCGTGTACAGTATTTGTAAAGGTAAAGTTGTAATTCAAAATTCTGACACCTAATTCTGAAAATTCTTCAGATTTTTTTCTTTATGAAAAATTTGAAAAATAAGTTCACCTATCAGTTTTAGATGTAAAATTTACCATATGGAAGAGTTCCCACTTTCACTCAGCTTTATGAATAATATCAAACCCACAGCAGAGCTCAGTTGTAGGAATAAATACTGAGAAGAGGCATCCATAGTTAATTAAGTTTCACACTTTCTCCTGCCAGAGTTCAGCAGCTCTTGCAATAGACATGTTTTGGAACTATGCCACCTTTTAAACAAATACCACCTGTCTCTGCTGAAGACAAGGAGCCATCCGTCAGTCTTGATAGGTTGTGAATCCCCTAAATACAATGAAAAAAACCTATTATCTGAGTTGAAAGTAAAGGGTAAAAAGAAGACTGAAAGTTAGATTCCCCTGCTTTTTGGTAATGTCCATCTCAGTACACCTAATCAATAAATACAATATTCTAATAGTTTCCAATGGATTCAAGTACTGTGGGTTTCATCCACTATTCTGGAATTACTGCCTTCTTTTAGTCCAGCTCCAGACTTCCCTGTGACACCAAGTTTTAAACTGTACTGCTGTTTTCTTTTTCCTTTTTTATCTCTTTAGAAAAACAAAACCATAAATTTTCTTCAAGGAACCTGTTCAGTTGTTTGAAAGTCAGAATTTCTTTTCAACTCTCCCCCTTCCTCCTTCCCCTGCAAAATAAAAAACCGAAACAAAGCAATAAACCAAAAGAAGAGGAAAAAAAAAAAAAAAGAGTGCTAATTCTGAATGCAAAGTAGAGATTTCTCAAAAAAAAAGGAAAATTTCTCAAAAAAAATGGAAGTTTCAAGTCAAGTTTCTGGTCCTAGACTTTCTCAATATCTCTCCAGTGAAGTCACCAGGGAAACAAGTAACACATATGAACTTTAAGCAGAAAATTCATCTGCTTAGAAGTAAACCTTTTGCTACACACAAAATCCAAGCAGAATTATTTATGAGAGCTCTTCTGTATCATAAAAGGAATGATAAATAGATGTTATAGAGACATAAAGTTGTTTCAAGCAGGGCTTTCCCAATTCACCAAGGGAATACAAAACTCATTCCTTCTGGGATGTTATTGTATGTTACAGTAATTCTTTTCTGAGCAGTAATATTTTATGTAACTGTTCCTCAGGTTTTAACAGGAGAGAGAACATCATGTTGGCTGTAGGTTTTTGACATATTGTGGGGGATTGTGGTTGTTTGTCTATGTAAGAAGCACAAGAAAAATGTTTTACCTTTTTCAAATTTCTAGGATAAAAATGCACACAGCATTCATTATATCAGATCACAAGCTGCACGAAGATGAATCCAGGAGGGAAAGGGGAGATGTGACTTCTGTCAGGGTTTGCCAATATTATTCCAATTTAAGGAAATTAATCTTTGTCAACAATTAGTATGACAGACAAAATTGGCTTAAATGATTGATCTACTCTCATAGTGACATAACAACTGATGAACCTGGCCATATAAGTTAGAAAGACAAAATGGAAATGATAATAAATAGCATTATACAAATTTATATCACGTCAAAGAATTAGGAATAAAGTCAATCTTAACAGTAAGTTCTCTTATTCTTAAGAATTGCTGTTTTGACAAAAACAAATTAAAAGAGACAGATTAGATAGCTTTGGAAACAAGTCACTTCCTAATTTTAACACAATTTTTAACAGAAAACTGCTGCTAACAGGAGTTATAGGGACTTTCGAAATGCAGCTATCTGAGAACTACAGTGAGGATTAACAGTTTGGAAAGGATGAAAAAACTCTGGTAAAACTATTTTGTATGAGGTGAGAATTAATTATGCATATATCATACAAAATTTCTGCTCTTGGAAGTATTAATCCATTAATCTTGGTAGTCCCTTCACACTTCAGGACCTGTGCAGCCTATGATTGCTTTCCAACCTGTACTGGGGTGAAGATGGAGTATGCGTGAACCTTTCTTCCCATCACAGAAAAATAGTCTAGGCCTTGAGTTCTGTGGTTGACCTTAGTTTTGTATACAGGAAGAAGGAAGAAATATAAATTCCAGAGGCAGCACTATAAATAAACTTGCGAAGTCAAAGCATTGAGACTAATTTGGGTTTTTGCTATCAATACAATTCTGATTATGTGAGCTTGTTGTAAGAGGGATATTTTTTAGTGTCTACTTTATGTAGGCCTTTGTACTTATTTACTTATATGTGTAAAAAAATGTACTCTCCTCCAATGATTACACTTTATGCTTATGAAAGGTAACTATACTATACGTTTGCAAGAAACACAGTACTTCTGAGGACTTTGCATCTGATGTGAATGCATAGTGACACTAACATAACTGAAAGGCTTTGAACAGCTCATTATATTCAGATGTTTCATCATTTGACATAGGAGAGTCACAATACTTTGTTTTTTCTAATGTCAGAGTAGGTAAGGCTGATGTTATGTTGGAAGGTTTTACTACCAGTGTTAGAGATTTTCTGAGTATTTTTAGTCCCCTATTAAAAAGGAACACAAACTTTAGAGGAACTCACATAATTGACTGTGATCTTCCATTTATTTTCATTTTATGAGTAATTCACTTTCAGTCAAAATTAAACACTCTTTTAAAAGTCAGGCCTTACAGACTCTGATTTCTATTCCACAGTTACTATGTATAAATTTATTTTGCATAAGCATATTTTTTCAAGCACTACAAAGCACTCAAGACAGATCCCGCCACTGCCATGCTCAGTGTGCTTTCATTCTCTAAGATCAGAGAGCAGACTGTCAGATTAGTTAACAAGTGTTTTGCTTCAATTCAGCATTTCTAGAATTTTCCTCTAGTATATGTCAACTCTCAAGCATTATCAGGTAGGAAATTATCTTGGCAAAATCTTCATAGTTACCTCTTTTTCTAGAAGCTTGCAGTTTTGCTTTTTCCCAATGCAAATTATATGGATGCCCTTTCCTTCCCTTTTACTAACTCATTTTAAGCAGAATTGGAAATGAAATTCAGTTTG
This sequence comes from Caprimulgus europaeus, assembly GCA_907165065.1. The sequence continues at coordinate 71,990,162 of OU015525.1, forward strand.
ATATGCATCCATGTTACAAAAGCAAGTAAGCTGTCCCAGCTCAAAGACTTCTAGCACCAGATTCCTGTTTTTCCCATCGCCACTGTAATTAGTGTTCTGCTTTCATTAGTACATTGGCTGTTGTAGGTAGCCAGGATCATTACTTTGAAAAAACGGGGAAAAGAAAAGGATGAGAAATGAAGATGTAAAAGGCTGCAATTTTGTCCCTGTGAACAGGAATTTCCCAGCAGTGTTGATGTTACAAGTATTAGATGATTAGAGTATGCTGTGATCTAAATTGCTTGGCAGCTGCTGTTTGTTAGAATGTTTTGAATGGAAGAGAGGCCTTAAAATGGTATCTTAGGTGATGTTACTGACCAGGACAGCTAAAATAACCTGTTAAGGGACTCCTGAATGGAGAATGAATAGGTAGAATACATTTCTTGTAGTTATTAAGCTCTGGATGGGCAGCAGAATGACATAGCTCTGAAAATAGGGAAGAAAAAAAAGACCAAATGAAATATATTTCATCTGTATTAAGAAATGTGTTGTCTCATTGTATAGTCAAGTGAGTTATGGGCAAGGTTGCCAAAGATAATGTACTTCAGTAAAAGAGCAGAAAAGAATGAATAATAAGCAGCTGTAAATCTTAAGGAAGTAATGTTAACCTTCTGTGTCAGCAAATAGCTGGGTTTCCCATGGTGTCAGTTCCTTAGTCTGGAACTAGTGTGCTTCCATACCCCGTTTAACCTTGGACTGGAAGGGAAAAAATAGTACTTCTGCTGGCTTTGGGGTGGGTCTGCAAAGATAATGGGAAAAAGAAGCAAATGGAGAGCTTGCATTGAGTTTATTGCATTTTGGATCACTGGATCCTGTATCACTGTTTCAGTTTTGCACTTGAAATCTGTGCAAGATCTTGAGCAGCTGTCTTCTTCCTGTATACCTCAAGGTAAGGAAAAATAATAAAGAGGATTTCCTGACACTTATGTCCTTTGAGTGGGAAAGGGTATTGTGTATCTAGTCTGGGTACGACACCTTCTTTCTTCTGAAGAGAGGCAAAAGGTGGTTGCCAAGTTAAGTACTTTGCCACCTTTCTTAAAGGGAATATTTCTTCCTACCCTCAGGAGAAAAATCAAACATTTTTACATGTAAGAGGGTGATTGACTGTATTGGTAGGTCAGTGTCTTCATGCTGGAAGACTTTTAAAAGGTCAGCTTCTGAATCAGAACAGAAATGATCTTATTATGTCCTTGTTGGTCGCTTCAAAATCTGTCAGTCCTTTCTACTGGCCTACCGAAGACTGAACATGCTACAAGCTGGTTATTATGCTTTTCGTAAGACGTATAGCCATGGTTGTTTGCATCATATCTTGCTCTGGTCATAAAGTACAAGGGGATGACAGAAGGAATACTATTAAAGGTCTTATTTTAAAAACTCTTCTTTTTCTCATGTTGGAGGAAGTAACAGAATTACTAACTTCAAGTCCTAAATAGAATGAGATTTGTTTAAACACTGTGCAGCAGAAATAATCTTTGCTCTTACTTCTCTTTAGAAATTTAAGATTTGAGATGTAACTTTTCCAGTCATTTTTAAATGTTCAAAATATCCTAGTCTTCTATTTGCTTGTTAATCTTACATGAAAGCTGAATAAAACATGAATCAGTGATTTGGACACTAGCCTAAAGGGTTTGGAAAAACCTGGGTACATGCAGCAGATTTACTGTGTGACCTTCCACTTCTTAATCTTTCTATGGCTTTGGTTCTTCACTTGCAAAATCAGGATTTGATGGGTTTCTGCCTCACACACATTAAGGTTTGTAAAATGCTTTGATATTAAAATCTCTGCAGCTGATATTAAATAACCTAAGTAAACAGCTAACAGTCATTACTCTGATAGCTGAAGCTTTAAGAAAAACAGCATATGTTTTGAGATTCACAATAACACCTTGAAAAGTGGCAGTATGACAATATTGGCTGGGTTTGCACATCTTCAGTACAGAATCCTTGGAGGGAGTCCACACAATCTCTTCAACTGTCCTGAAAAATGATCCAAGATATTAGGAATTCCCAGGCATTTAAATATATTTGTTTATGATGAAAAAAATAAAATAATTACTTTAGTTCAAGGGCTTTACAGCGGAAAAATGCAATACACTGCATGTAAAAAAATTTGGAAACTGTGGGGCTTTTTTTCAGATGTTCATGTTGAAGCTTCCTATGAAGTGAACATTAAGACCATCTTCTGGGTTTGTTTGTCTATTTTTTCACCCATACCAGCATGCAGGGATCCTGAAATGAGAAAGGTTTAGTGTTTTGGGAGCTTTTTTCTTTTGACACTTCTCTATCAACTTCCAGAGACAGGAAGAAAGAATCAGTGTTGGAGTTAGTGAGGGCTTGGAGACTGACATGTTTGGACTTTGTTCTTAAAGTGAGCATAGACCATACTACTCTTTTTCTTTCTCTCTCTCTCTCTCTCCCTCCCTCCCTCCTTCTCTCTCTCCCCCTCCCCCCTTTCTCTCTTTCTCTCTTTCTTTTCCATTCTTTTTCTTTCTTTATTTTTCTCTCTTTTTCTCTTTTTCTCTTTCTCTCTTTCCTGATCACAGCTTAAAATCCAAGAAGAATCAGTCCTTCCTGTATCTTCTGCATCTTTTCCCTGTGGCCTTGCACTCAACTCAGCAAGTCTCAAGGCTCAAGAGGGACCTGTTGCAAGCCCAAAGATCTTTGCCTCATCTGTGAAACTTGTCTGAGCACCAGCTCACTGTGCCTCCCAGCACCCTCCCTCTCTCTTCCAGTCAGAGGACAATTCCCAGCTTGCCACACCTGCTCCTCCTGAGTCAGGCAGGCACTCCAGGAATTTTCCCATGATGCACATACACAGGGGGTCAGAAAGGACAAGTACGCTCTAGTTCTTTTCCAGCATTTCCCTGAAACGTTGCCCCAGCCACATCAAGGCACAAGGCTGTCTTGCTTCCCAGTGCTCACCCCATATCCTCTTTCATTTGGTAACAGAGGACAAAATGCAAACAGCTCTCCTAGGAAAATAACCAAGCACAGAAGCCAGTAAGATATGTTGAACTGTTGTGTGCAAAAATGTTTATCTATCCAGGACTCTTTTTTACCAACACAGGACTGTCTCCAGTTTACCTAAAATGCCAAACCTCCTTTACTTCAAGGAAAACCTAAGGCAGAAATGGCTCAGGAAAAATACTAAGCATCTAGAAAAATGCTGTTGCAGTTTGACGTTTATAAAGGTGTCCATCACAGAAATGATTAGACAAGATAGAGTTAGTGATAAAAAGAAAAGCAACTACATTCACTCTTCATAGTTATTTTAAAACACTTAAAGTATCCATTAACTATTATTTGTTGTTGTTGTTGTTTAGGGGCTCTTTAATTTACTGCTTATTGTGGGTAGTTCATATGGATGACAGTGTTAGAAATTAAAACTTCAGTTCTTCTGAAAATTCCATGTAAATTGGGTTCAAATTGAAAGACATAACCAGAAATATAAAATTAGCAATTTTCAATATTTTTTTTTTTTTTAGCTGTGTACTATCCTCAGGTAGGTAGGCAATTCTGCTTTCTTCCATCCAGCAGACTGTTTCAGTGAAGCCAAACAGAAAGCAAATAAAGTGTTTAACGTTCCCTCTCTACATTTTTTTTTTTCATCGTATCTTGTGATTCTTCAAAACCTAGTACATGCACTCAATATGTACTTTTTGAGGAAAAGTTGAGAAACATCATTCTGAAAGTTGGTTTTGTTTTCTTTCCCTACAATTCTCCATGTGATATTGATCATAGTTCCTTAGTAACCTTAAAATGCATTAATTAAAAACAGTAAAAGAAAGGAAGGAGGGAAGGCAGGAAGCAGTATTTTGTTAAGCTCTGACATATTAATAGTTTATCAGAGCTTACTTAATAGTTATTAATTTTCATTATATTATATAAATATGGATAACTATTTCAGATAATGTGTTGTACATAGAAAAAGAGAATAAAAGCCCCCACTGAAACTTTGGTTAGGCTGAGTACTCAGATGGAAAATCAGTGTGTTGGATCTCAGAGCCTTTTGTTTTTGTTGAATATGGATGGCATTGTTTAGCTAAAAGCTCAAAGTAAAACAGTGTGAGCTGGAAATCGTGTGGTGTCTCCAACTTTTAGTTAACCATCGGTCTCTTTTGTCTCTGTCAACACAGTGTGAAGCTAACACAAATGAAAAACAGTAGAGTAACTCTGCAGACCAGTGCCACAGGCATAATCTCTCCCTAGCACAGAAATCATATGTTGTGCCTGGATCCTTGAACAAAAGGAGACAATCAGCTTGAAGGCCATGAGTGCAGCTAGGAGTCATAGAAGAATTGATATACTTAATGTTACACACACACTTATATGAATTAAGTAACTGAGCTTTGAACCTTGAACTTTTTCCAGACTACTTCCATCAGAAACAACCTACTTATTTCATTCTACAAAGATATTTTCCTCTGTCTCTCATAAGCTGTGAAAATGTAGAAATAAGCCTTTCTAAAAGTAAGCCAAGTAGTACATAGAACTCTCCTTGTCATCAGCTCCTACTATGACTTTCTCAGGAGACTTACCTTCCCTATTCATCCTTTTTTAAAATCTAGGCTGTTTTGAGTAGCTACAAAAGTAGCTAGTTAATATATTGTTTTCTCTTTAGCAAATCTTCACCACATTAATTGATGAAGGTCATGCAACCATTCATTTTAAACTAAGTTAACATAGTCAATTTTTAATATAATAATTCATTAATATACCTGTCTAAAAAGAAAACTTATAAGGACTGAGATGATTTATCCAAGTGAAAGCTCTCCTTTCAGGTTGGAAAAAGATACTCAGTTAGGTCTTCCAGGTAAAAAAAGAAACAAAAAAGATATGACAATAATATAGGAAGTTGTGATCATTACAGTGGGCTGGCTCCATGATAGTGACAAAATGACAGTACCAAAAATCAGGCATTACCAAAATGTTAATGATTCTTGTCATTCTAATTAGACCAATGATCTTTAATGAGAAATCAGCTTGCATGATTTAATTACAAAAATGTCAGCGATATGCTGCTAGGAATGTGACTGTGCATCATCAAAACAAAGGCCTGACTCTTGCCTGCTGCAATTTGTTTGACAATTTTTCACTTGGAACATGTGTCTTTGTATGATGCAGATGGTAATCTGACTAGTGTAGAACTTAGCAGTAGTGAAATAGCAACAGTCATTCAAAAAGAAAGCAAAAAAGAAAAACCTAACCCTGCAAACTGTGCTGCAGAATTGGAAAAATCTTCGAAACCTGGGGTTTATCAACTAGTTAGAAAGACTGTAAATAAAGTCAAAGAAATAAATTTCTCATCTTTCAAATAAGGTTGCATTGACAGGATTCTTTTCCAAAACAAGTTATTTTATCTTTCCAAAAATAACTGCTGACATCAAATAAAGCAATTTAATCAGGGATGATCCTGGGGGGGTGAGAGGAGGAAGAACAGCTTTTGATTTTTGAGGACAGGGCTTAAGGTCTACAGAAAGGACCTTGTAGATGAAAATGATGTAAGTGTTCATTCTAATCTAACTTTGAGTTACCACATCTGAAAAGAGCTACCACATTCACCAATGTACCTTCTGTGTGACAACTGAATAAAGACTGAACAACTTGCAGAACTAAGAGTTTACAGAGTGTCATAAATAATAATTGTTGTTCTTATAACTTCCTTACAGATGAATTTCAGACCTATGTACTTTTGCAGTACTTAGTCCTTGCAAACAAACAAGTAGGACGGTTAGCAAACTATGCCACACCTGCTTGCTCCAGACAACATATGAAATAGCACCTTGACAGCTTATCATCTTACCAGATGCAAAGTCAGGTTGACCAGACCTGGTCTTCTGATTTTTCTGTAGGTAACAGTGATCCATGTGCTGTGGCTAGAAGTAAAACCTTGCCTTTGTAGACTCTCCTGGACATCTTCTGGGAATGAGACCAAAATACTGTAAATGATTTGAGATGCCCTACTTAGTAAATTACCAGATTCTGTATCTCTGCCAAAAAGAAGGGGGCAATTGATGGGGTGCATTAGAAAAGATGTGGTTAGTAGGTCGAGAGAAATTCTCCCTCTCTTCTCTGCCCTGGTGAGGCCACATCTGGAATATTGTGTCCAGTTCTGGGCCCCACAGTTCAAGAAGGACAGAGAACTGCTTGAGAGAGTCCAGCACAGAGCCACCAAGATGATTAAGGGAGTGGAGCATCTCCCTTATGAGGAACGGCTGAGGAAGCTGGGTCTCTTTAGCTTGGAGAAGAGGAGGCTGAGGGGGGACCTTATTAATGTTTATAAATATTTGAAGGGTGAGTGTGAGGAGGATAGGGCCAGGCTCTTCACAGTGGTGTCTAATGATAGGACAAGGGGTAATGGGTGTATGCTGGAACACAGGAGGTTCTGCTTGGATTTGAGGGGAACTTCTTAACTATGAGGATAACAGAGCACTGGAACAGGCTGCCCAGGGAGGTTGTGGAGTTTCCTTCTCTGGAGACATTCAAGACCTGCCTGGATGCCTTCCTGTGTGAACTCATCCAGGTGTTCCTGCTCCGGCAGGGGGATTGGACTAGGTGATCTTTTGAGGTCCCTTCCAATCCCTAACATTCTGTGATTCTGTGCTATGTTAATTATACAGTATCTTTAATGAAGCCATGTCCAGTTATCCATTAAAAGCAGTTGTGTAATTTGCCACACAATCACTTTTGCTGACTCAGAGAGGGAAGAAAGTATCCCTTGTGGATCTTCTGTACCAAGTCTATAATTACTAAGATTCAAGTTTATTACTCCTTTTTTTTAACACAAAGGAGTTACAGTAGAGTATATGACAAAGCCATATAATAAAAAGTGTAAAAATACACTTCCTCTATAGTTATATTGTAAAGTATGAATATCAGGAAGTAATGGAAAGTGTTATTCTTTACTTGGCATTGTCATTCTAATTATTAAAGGCCAAGTGAGAAAACTTTATGGTTTGATTTTAACTTAAAGAACTTCTTTTAGGCATGGACTGTAAGAATACGGGCTAAGGGTTACATGAAAAAAAAAGTAGGCGGAGATTTTCTGCTGCTGCATATACATCAAAATCTATTATGATAATAATATTATTTACCTGTGATGTTACTCATCTGGGAAAGGAACCAGAGTGGTCTGCACATAAAATACTTGATAATAGGAGGTCACAGACAGAAAGGAGAGAAAGTGAGTTGACTATATGAGAACCATGAAGTAGCCATTGTGATGTAGTCTGGGAAAAAATCAAAATCAAAACCAAAATACAGACTAGTTTGTGGATTTTACTTTTTTCTTAAATTATTCCTCGTTACCTGAGATATTTACAATAAAAAGATTATTGCCTAGTTCAAATTTGTCTATGCCTGTTCTGAATAACAAGAAATGAATCTAAAATCTCATATATTTATATTTTCAGAAATAGATGTTTTGTCAACTACAGTATGTATTGTGTAATCTTTAATATAAATGCAGATCTTTACTACTATCAGCAGTTCTACTGAAATCTGTGGCACTACCATTGGATGTTACTTAAGACATCTTTAAGGACTTACTTAAGGTCATAGAGAATCTTTTATTAGACCATTTGATCTTGCTAGAAAATTCTAACAAGCTTTTTGATTACCTAAGACATCTTTCTAGTTTCAGAGGGGAGATCATATCTCGTAGCTGTGCTACAGCTGCAACAACAATACTCCTTTAAATGTATCCAGAAGTGATTAAAAGCCTGAATCTTAAAAGATAAATGATGCCTAAAAGTCTCTGCACCACCACTACAAATGTAGTACCATGAGAACTTTTTTGTTTGTTTGTTTTTTAAAAACATTAATTTTTAGACAGCTTTGTAATTAATATCTCTACCTATTTCCACATTATCCCTTCATGTGCAGAGCTATAAATTTGCATGAATCACATAGTAAATCTGAGTTAGTAAGCAACAGAGATGAAAAATAACCTTAATAGAAAAATACTCTCTTATTTTTAAACCAGATGTGGTTCCCAGTCTGGAATATCTACCAGCACAACTGAGTAGGTAGCATGATGATATAAATGTGTGTGAAGGAGCAAAGGTTAAGATTGCTTTAAGTTGACACCTTTATCCAACAAATTACTTATGATATTCTATCCTGGGATCTACTAACATCTTAGAGAAGGACCCCCCCCCATCTGCTTAACAGCACCTACCATCGTGGATTTAGGTATGAAAATAAGTTTCATTCAGCTGAAACTGCAACAAAGTTCTTGATTATCTCAGTTGGCATTTCTTCAGGAAATTAGGATTAATACCTCTGAGTCTTATGATGGCTGTACTGGGATTTTTAAGAGTAAACTGAAAAAATCTTGACTAAGGGATGGATTTTGTTATAGTCTACCTCATGAAGAACATGCCAAGGTCCTAGTGGGAAATGACTGTGTTAATGTACAGCCCACCTTCATGCAAGTGCAGCCGAACATCGGTTTCCCTTATGAAAGACAAATACTTCCCACCACATGATGTCTCAGCATCTTTCAGGGGCATCTGTTCACAGCTGGCTCAAAGAAGACTACAATCTGCTGAATCACCAGTCTTCCATAAACAAGTAAGTGATCTCTGAAAAGCTTCCATATCACTAAGCCATGTCTTGCTTTTTCTATAAAAATGTCAGACATTTTAAAACACAATGTAGCTGTGGAATCATTTGATGAAATAAGAAATAGTGTTTTTCATGTGTCCTGGTTTAATAATTAATTTTCATAATAAAATTACTCATTTGAGAACAACTTTATTTTCTGAAGAGTGTAGTGAAAAAAATAAAGTATCTGATATACAGACAAAGACCCATTTAATAAATAGTAGAAAACACACAAACATGCACACACACAGCCCTCAAAGACAGTAAAATATACGCCAGGGCTTGTTTCCAAGTGAGGGACAGGTTCCTTTGGTGGTATAAATCAGTGCAGCTCTTCTGGTTTCATGAACTACACTGATTTAAGCTATACTGAAAATCTAGCCTTCTGACAGTTTCTCTGGAGTTATTCCTGGCACTGAAATTCATTCTTAAAGTTCAAATGAAGACACATCCTGTGCTCTTACGTCAAGAACTACCACTCGACAGGGTATTATGAATAAAGTGACATCTAATAGACAATAATACCTTCTGGGAATGATACCATGTCCCATTTATTCGGCCAGAGGTATAAGTTGTTTTGTGAGATTTTATTTTTAACTGATTACCCTGATCTAAACTGAGAGTGCATAACTTTAAATTTATCATGCTAAGAAGTACATTAGATACATCACAGATTTTTGGCTGGTATATAGTCACATTATTACTATTAACTGTTATTATTTTTATCTAAATGAGGAAACTCTAGAGTCTGCATTTTATTTTCTAAGGTCACAATTATCTCCTGAACTTTTATAAGTTATTATTAAACCTCCCCTACTCAATCAGTTACTTGTGTTACAGCCTTTTATATACCTTAGCTCAGTGCTTTTTGAATATTTTAATTTGTTGATTAAAAAAACAAACAACAACAACAACAACAAAAAAACCAGTCCCAGACTCCAGAGAGCTCTTTGGAAACTTTTCACACACACATTGTTGTGTAACACCTATGAATTTGCTTTTCTATAATTATATTTCTTAAATAATTTAAAATTGTCATTCAGTAAGTTTTAGACTACTGATTGAAAATCATACTTATATTTCTCTTAGTATCTCAGTACTGGTAACTGCTCAAGTATAACCCTTGAAAAAAACAAGAAAGTTGTAAACAATTCATCCTAAGTGTCCCTTTCTTTCAAGCAGATGTTATACCAGATGTTGTTCTGCTTAGCAAAGCTCTTGCAATTGCTATGTGTTCCTCATCCTCACATGCACTCTTTCAAAAATTAGGAGGTCATGCAGTATCACTTATACTTTAAATACCTGCTGTTAAATCTTTAAAAATCAAATCAATGTTCCCATTGAACAAAAAACTATGCTGTCAGTCTTTCACAAGGCAGTGTACATAGAATGTTCTTGCAACTGATGCTGTTATGTTTGAGGAGGAAAAAATGTGAAAGAGGATCTGTGAAGTTAAGATATCCACACAACTGTATAAAAGAAATGAAGTGAATACACAGTTATATGCAATATGTGATACAGTAATGAGCAATCAATTCACCTAATCTACAAAATGCTGCTTAATTGAAGAATCAAGCCCTTTAAAACTCCCAAAAGTTAGCTGCTTTCTTCCCAGATGTTATAAGTCTATCCACCTATTCATGTATGACCACACTGTATGTAGAATGACTTCTTTATATTCCTGTGATTGGCAGATTTCGATGCAGTCTGTTCTTTTGTGTCTTTTTGCACAAGAAATTTAAATCCTTGAAAAAAACAAGTTTGCATATCCTTCTACTACAGTGCATGGGATTTGTATTTTGTTCCTTATATGTCCTTTTGGCTCAGGCCATGCTGATGTGCAATGCTGGATCCATAGTTTTCAAACATAAACGTAGGGAAGGAGGAAAACCCCAGAGCTTTATCTGTTGCACAAGACCTAAATATACTCATAGGTTTTGACTTAATTTATGCTCAAGTTTATTAACTGACACTAGCAAAAATAAGCACAAATAAAATTAAACAATTTTGTGAGTTCCCTATTTCCCATGCAATCCCTTCCTTAAAATTATATTGGTCATTATAATAAAATGTATACTCCATGATCCCAAACTCATCTGGAAAAGGAGCATTTCATCTTATCCTGTGCTATAACATTAGCCTAAAGTTAAGCTGTTGATGAATGAGCAAAGCAGAGCCTCTTACTGGTAGGGAAAAGAAACCAACCAAAACCATGTACGATAGGACAGTATGTATGCCTCCTACTCTAGTAGAGCTCTTGCTAGGTCCTCCCTTGGGAAGAGCTGTGATGAATCTCTCTGGTTTGCTATCCACAGAAAATAGTCTGTGCATTTGCCTAGTTAATCTAGCTTCCTGACCCTGGAATGATATTTTCTTCCCAATTAACTACTCAGGTCATTGTACCAGTCTCCTAGAATAAAAATAAGAGATACAATAGGCTCTGAATAATATCCCCATCTGTGCTTAATTTATTTCCTTTTCCAAAGGAGAAAAAGCTAGTATTTTATTAATTTTGTTCCAAACTGTCTTCTAAAAATGGCTATTTTTGTCCATCTCACTGGTCAGAGCCACATGATCTCTCATTTCTAAGAATCTAGCCTTCGATGTGTAAAAACCTCTGGCCAAGATTTTCACAAAGGTTTATGTTTTCTAGTTCCCACCTCAAGGCACATTAAATGGTCTGCTTTCAGAAAATATTGATCAGACTCAGTTTAAAAGTTGATAACTGTTGAAATATCTCAGATTCAATATCCCAGAAGGGCTTCAAAATCACCAACTTCCATGATAATTTTAACTCCCACCAATGGTTTCCAGTCTATCTTTGAAGTATTGAAGATAGGTATTTGCACCTAGTTTAGCAAATTCAGTTCCTGTAGATTTTTTTCCACCTCATCAAGTAACTGAATGTATAAAATCTTTCCTATTTGAAATGCTTTATGAAGTATTATAAGCACTCAAAATTTAAAGGAGCTACTGTTTTGAGCTTATTTTTTTTCAACTAAGTAACAAGGTGAAGTCTGATTGATTTAACACAGGACAGAAGTATAAAAATTTGTGGGTTTCCATGGTGAAAGACTTGGGTCATAAAGCTGGTTAATAGCACAAAACTTGTATTTTCAGAAATTGTGTAATCATTGTGGTTTCAATATGTGCAAAAAATTATTCTAATTTTATTAAGCAATAGCTTTTATCCAAACTTCAGGGAAAAAAATTATAATAGTCTGCCACAGAAGTCTAAAGGTCCTTCTTAATAACATGTTTAAAATAAAAGTCATCACAAAATCTGATTTAAACCACCTGCAGATCAAGAAAATTTAGAGATGTAGTTTCCCCTCTGTCCTTGTGGTTACCTGGGCTTAATTTTGCTACCTTTGTTCACTCAGTGCAGGGTGAATCTCATTTGGTGAGTTGAACCGTTGACTGAGACTAACCATTGGCCATTATTCTTCATTAATAATTAGTAGCATTGAAAATAACAATCCATAAATCCTAGGAACATTTGTAATGAGAAGAGAGTCACAATAGGCTGACTTTTAGTGAAAGAAGAGTGATTTGCTCTCAGAATAAATGAAACATTTTTCTGTTCTTCAACACTCCTTTCACAATTGTTGCATCTTCATCTGTGTGAACTTAATCAGATGGATGCAGACAATAAAAAATATATATATATATTTAAAAAAAAATATATAAAAAATCTTTGGCTACAAGATAACACTTTGACAAATTTACATACCATGCATCAACCTTTCTGAGACTGGGAAAACAGCAAAGGAAGACATGAGGTCTGGCTTAACTACAACTAGTCGAGGATTTAAAAAAGTGAATAGATTTTTTTGTCAGAAAGTGCTAATTTGAGAAAACCCATGACATTTTTTAGATCTTTTTCAGCAATTTATGCTAAGTACAGGCAGAGTAGAGTTTTTGGAATCTGCACTGATTTCTTGCAAGCTTGCCTAAAATATTGCTAAAGAGCTTACATTGTCAGATTGGAGTTTCCAGAGCAATTTGCCATGTAGCCTATTTCTGAAGCTTCCCAGGCTTTTTACAACAGTCAGACCTTCTCTGAGAACAAATATTTAATTTACATGCTCACTAAAAACCATTATTACATGACTCAATAATTTCAGTGATATCTGAATTAGACTGAAGTACAGGAACTAAGAGCTGTTAATTCCTGTCCTTTTTAATCAATCTTCTCATTGAATTATCATTTTGTTTTTGTCCAGAACAGAGAAATAGCAGTTGTTAGTCTTTCCCTCTTCATATATTCCAGCCTCTCCAAAACAGAATTAATATAGTTTTATTCAGCAAATGGGACTTTCAAAGATGCATTTGCAGTAGAAAATTTATGCTTAAAAGCTAGGATTCTATGCACACGATATTCAGAGAAATATAAAGTTACTGGCATGCTACTGATTTGTAAATAAGTACTTGTAAATGGCTCAAACACAATCTTAGTGGTTCAATACCACTCCTAAATTGACTATTTGCAGAGAATAAACACTAGATATTCAAAGAGAGTATTGCTTATAACTCTTAGATGTGGTTCTTGGAGGTCTATTCTCCTATAACATTTATTTAACAAAGAGAAAAGGGTACTTGCATGTGTCCTTTAAAAATCAGGGGTTTGTGCTTTCATAATTTTTAAGCACCTCTAAGTAGGTCAAAGACATTGTTCTTGAAAAGGTTTAAATAGCTACTTACCACTTAGAAATAAAAGTACAATTAGGCCAAGCCATGTTTTTGAACAATTGAAGAAAATACCGTTACTTAGAAAAAGGTTTAAAGCAAAAGTAAATTAAATACAGAATTAAGCTGATAGTCATTGTTGGCTCTGCTTCTTCTGTAGGGTTTATCTTGCCTCAGAGTGAGGATAAATGTCTGTGTGCATTTTGCATGCCTCCTTTTAGGGTGCGTTTGCAAGTGCACATTCATACATATACACCCACACTCACTGCATATGCCAGCATGTATACACTAACAGCACACTAAAAGGCAAGAGTCTGATGTAGGCAAACTCTTTCCCTCTTCCCCCTTCTTCCCCTCATGAAATCTTTTCCCACTTCAGAATCAACAGTTACCATGACTGACAAGCCCATTCTCACCTCCCAGAGAATAATTCTTCCCAAAGAATTATTCTTCCCTCAACATCTTTTACATATCTGAATGTAGTTATTATTTCCCTGTGTTTATCTCAAATTTTGCATTTATTAAAACAAAAATAAAAGGGGAAAAAAAAGTTTTATCAGAGGTTTCCACCCAATTAGCTTTCTGCTTTTGTGAAAAGAAAGATGGTCACTTAAAGCTTAAAATACTTGGTTTCCAACTTGAGCAGTGGAAATTCAATTCATCTATCTTTCCATGGCCTTGAAGATTAATTTCAAAGTAGCCTGAGTTAATATTTTTACCACTTCCCATTGCCTTCGTGATCTGTGCTGCAGAAGTTACACTTTCCTGTCCAGTAATGTCTGGGAGTAGTTTATCTGACCTTACATTAGACATCTAAGTCTGAGATTAGGTTTAGATTTGTTGCATAGTCTGTGGGTGTGAAGGGCAGGTCATCCCATCGCAGGGTAGATTTCTATAATAAAGTACCATGTGGAGATCACACTTTCTTTAAAAATATCAAAGAGAGTCAGTTAAGACTAGCTTTTACTTAAACCTCTACAGCACCTGTGAGAAGGTGAATCCCACCCTACATTTGGAAGAGTCTGTCCCTTTCTGTTAAGCCCATTGTCAAGGACAAACATGACAGAATAATTTCACCACTATGGATTTATTGATGGTATAGCTTCTTCCCCTCAGATTTCTCTCTGTCTTAATTAAAAACTTCATAGCTGGTTTTCCAGCTGTACAGACCCTTGTGTGGACTTAGTAGTTTAACAAATTCCACTGGTGTCAGAATATGAAATTTGTCATTTAGAATAGCATTATGCTATAGATTTTTCTTCTCACTGCTTTGAAGAAAATAAAACAAGATAGATATGTTAAATACTGAATCCCACAATATCAAAAGAAAAAAAAGTACAAATAAGAAAAAGCATGTGAACCTTTTGTGGCAATTAGGAAAAAAGGCATGTATGACTATTTCGATGAGGAATATGATCATAGAATATATAGACTTCTTTTGAGTTCCCCTGAGCTATTTATTTCTTTATTCCTTAAACTCAGATTCATAATTTCTCTAAAATAATACTTGAAACACTAGACTTGGCTGGGATGTTTCCCAAACAAACACTCCTTCGACTTAAAAGGTTTTGTGACCAGAGTGTAGAGCATTGGCATGAAAGGAACAGAAAACCATCTGTGGTGAGTCACAGTCACTTGTTTAAGGATTTTTTTTTTCATTAAAAAACAAACTAAAAAACCATTACTGATTATAGTATACTTCTACAATATGCATTAAGAAAAAAAAAAAAAGCAGAGGATTTGCAGATAATTACCCTGCAATGTTAAAATTATCCTGTCACATCCCTGGGTTTTTGTCATTGCATTAACTGACTTTAATAGGATCTTTACAGGGTCTGTTTTGAGAACTCGGTTAACAATGAGCATAGCTTCTAAAAGAGATATTTTGCAGCTGTCTTTGTGAACAATAAATAACTTTAAAAAAAACCCCAAACCTAGACAAAACTCCTCTCATCTGTGCATCTCTCTTTACATTGTACTATTGTTTTATCAGGAGGAATATAAGCAATTCTTCAGATTTTTTCATTCTCCTTCCACATCGGTTTGACCCTTTTACATTGTCATCTATCTGCTTTGTCCATGACCTGCCTTTGTAGTACTGAAATACCTCCTTATTCCCAAATTGCTTTCGATAAGTATTTTCCTTTCAATTACGCATCCACTTTTAGTCAATATCTCCCTTGGGCTTTCTTTACCTACCCTGAAATACCACTGCCTTTAGATCTCTTGTCCTCTACTACACTGTTCTTTTTAGATTAAGGTGCTTATTTAATAGCCTCTAAAATTATCACACTCCAACATGTCAGTCCTTAGTCCTGATAACAAGATTCTTTCTTCTTTCAACAGGAATTACAAGAAAAAGTAAATATTTCCCATCCTGGTGGTATAAGCAATCAGATTGTCCTCATTGCTAAAGCTCCTTGACCCTTAAAATCTTCTTTCATGCTGTTTGCTGCTCACTTCTCTACCTCTGCTGACTCAGACATCAAACCCAACTCTTCACAGTGCCAAGCTAGGACTGGAGAATATTCAGTCTGCTTGTTATGTTGCCCTCCTGTGAAATAGGGCTGGTGTGTCTGTCATGTAGGTGGCATTTACTGGAGTAGACCAGCCTGCTACAGTCCTAGCTATTAAACATTACCCCTGAAGAGGGCTGGCTTAACTAGACAGTCCACCAAGGTGTAGGTTTCTGACATGAGTGGCATTATCATACCTAAAAAGCCAATTCAAAATATCTGTTACTAAAAGAACCATTTTTTGTTCTAGCCACTTGATAGGAGTATAATTGAATCAAGGTGGACCAATTCTTTCTGATACATCCTTAGAAGGAACATGTATGAATATAGATATTCACTTAGGACATTCAACAGCTCTGACAGATATGTGATTGACTTCTTTAATGAGTCCTTTGTCAAGCATCTGCACTAAGCCTCTTTTACTTTGGATTGTAAACACTAAAAAAAGTCTATAACTTTTTTCTAGATTTTATAAGTATGGATTGCAAAGCTCTGTTAAAAATAGTAAAAATGTCTCTCCATGGAAGTATATTAATTATTATGGGCAATATCAGGAAAAGGTTTACCACCAGGTTTAAATGAGCCACTGATTGACAGTGGAATATGTTAGATTGTTCTGAAAGCATAATCAGAGAGAGCTCACTCTCATAGCTACTAGCATTATTTTTAAACCTGCCAAATATAGATCAGGAGTCAAATGAAAATATCTTTAAAGACTTGTGATCATTCATGCAAGTCTGAAATGTATTTTGGAATTCTTAGTCAGAACATCTTAAATATCATTGCTATGGGACTTTAAAATCACAGTCACTTCATTGATGAAATGTCACTTCAGGAAACACTTGAGTGACATTTAGTATTTAATGTTTCTCTGGACTTTTCTGTAAAGATTAGAGAAGAAACAGTTTTAGATTCTGGATCAGTGTTATCACTCCAAAACTGATACAACACAAAACAGAGAATATTATCCCAATGGCCTACAGGTGCAGTATATTTCTACAAGAGAACTTTTTGCACCTCTCCTGGAGTGCATGCATTAAAAACGTTACAGGGTTCTTCCTGCTTGCTAAGGATTTATTTTTGAGATGTCCATGAACCCTAGAAGGGAAATCTGATATTTTAGAAATATATATACACTAGAAAAGGCATAATTTCAAAGTGAAACCTAAGGAAATCAAAGCTTTTCTGCTGAAGACAAAACACAGGAGAAGAAAAAAAACAAACAACCAAAAATAACCAGAAAAAAACCCCATGAAACAAACTGGCATTGATACACTTTTAAATATTTTTTTATATATATTTCCAGTCCTTTTTTTATAAAAAGTAAGCAGAAATGGCTTCTCTAAAGAAAAAATATGTACTATGCAGATCAAAGTTAGGGCTGATGTAACAGGTTCACTACCTGACAAGAGATGCAAGCTGGAAACATGAATACAGAAGCTAAGGAGATCTGTAGTGTTTAGGTTCATTGAGAAATGAAGTGTCTGCATCTCATTGGCTGTCTCTAATTTCTGGAGTTCATGTATTAGACAGAGTCCCATTCTTGGGACACATATTCAACTCCTGAAATACGTATTATGACCGTGTTCCTCATGAACAGCAAGAAGTATTCTGTTATTACTCTGTACATGTATTGTTTCCCTTTGAAAGACAACTTGGATGGAGAGGTAGTGAGGCTGCTGTGTTATAGTTTTTTAGGGGAGAAGGAAGGTTAGACATGCCTAGCAAATAGTCACCTAGTTACCCTGAAAAGTTCAACATCTGTAAGATTAATGAAAAAAATCCTGTATTCACTAATACTTATCCAGCTATATGTAGTAAATCTGCTCTGGCAAGTCTTCAAAATTCCTTTTGTTTCCTTTCTGTGAATATTCAGGAGAATAATGTTTGATGAAAGAGAGTGTTCCAGACCCTTGTGCAAATATGTATTTATAGCAGAAGTATTTACATGGGGATCTTGAAAGCTGAGATTTTTCACGTAACAATAGAGTTAACCCCTATGCTTCCAAATCCTGCAGAAAACAGAAAGAAACTCTTCTACCGTACTGTTTAGTTTTATTTTCTTCCTTAGTTTAATACATCATGTTAATGATCCTAAAAATAGTTACTTCAGCAAGACTACTTACAATGGCAGAATTATCTGTACAGACATAAGTTTCAGGAAAGGACAACCTATTGACTAGAGGCAATATTGTGATCTGGGTTCATTTAACAGTTTCTACAGCACTGAGTCATATTTAGAACTCAATTCAGTTGCCCAGACATAGGTGTCTAGTGATCTTGAGATGACCTGCAGTATCCCACCTGCACTCCAGCTGCTACTTTCCTGTCTCCTGTAGCTCCTTCACTTCATTGTCCAGCCTCAGGCAGATGTGTCAGATGCATTGCAAATCCTACTAAATGTCCATGGTTAGGACATTGAATTGCACTCTTAGTTCGCATCTCAGTTTCTCAGCAGTAACAAGGAGATAATCTTTCTTCCCTAGGAAGGGATATCATGATGATGAAAACCATCACAGACTGTTTACTACTTGCATATTATGGTGATGATACCCACATAAGAAACTACAGGTAAAGTTCTAATGGTAGGGATCTTTGTATATTGATAAAAACTTTCTACAGCATATTAGCAAACAACTATAAAACCAACAGTGTTTAAAATTCCATATTGTATACTGCTAATATACTTTAAAAATATCTTCAACGGAAGTGTGTTTGTGCAGGAGTTTACAGGTTGTTTTGGAATAACATATTTTCAGTGATTTTGTGAATAACTAGTAAGAGATGTTTTCTTTGAGATTTTAACTTTTATAGTCACATGATGAGATTCATAACTGAAATTATTCTCCTTTAATATTGCCTGTTGTTGGCAGTATGATATTCTTGATTAACTGTGTTTTTGTTGAAGCAAATCTAGACAGAAGCATAGGGAATAAAACAGAATTTTCTAAATGTAATAATAAGTATATTTTAATAGGAAAAGTATTTTAAATGAATGTTATTTATGGATTGTTTTTATTGCAATGATGCATGCAATAAAAATGATACTACATTCCAAATATTACAATTTATATAGATTACAGAATTATCTATCCATAATCCATTAATGTGAAGAATTATGAATGACCAGCTATACAGATACCTATCTGTCCTCTAGAGATAAACAGAGGGATTGGAGAGGTATACAGTAGCAGCTGTGACTGATGTACAAACTTTGATTTCACAGGACAGCACAGTCACATGTGTATGTGCACAGAGTATACAGAAAATCCCACATGCCAGGGTGTTCCTCATACAGACAAAGTTTACCAGCTACATGTCATCATAATGAATTTAGGTATTTATAGGTATTAAAGCAGGTTAGCAAAATGTTAGGAATCAATGACTGATAAAACTTCATGGATATCACCCAGTCTCAGCCAATTCATGTCTGTACCTCCTTAAAAATATCAATCAAAGAAAATAAGTATTCAAATAAACTAGAAGGGAAGGACTAATGCTAAAAATCTGTGCCAAAGGAAGACAATGATTCATAGCATTCCCTTTCTATGTGTGTTACCCATTCATAACTGTAACTCCAACTGCTGCAAATTTCAAGTCTTCCGTACCAATAACTAAAGGGCTGCACACATGACATTCAGCAATCCCATTGGGGAACAATAAGTGAAGTAGTTTCACTGTTTAGAAATTGCAGAAAATCACAAGGAAACTGTATTCTAACTTTAAGGGCATTTTTATTCAACAGACTTATCAACATTTTTAATTTCTTTTTTTTTGACAGAAATAACAAGAAATAGTAACATTGACTGAATTTGGAGAAATATGTATAAAGAAAAAAACAAAGTCTGACACACAGAAATTACTGTGACTGATATTCTTAGACAATTACCATTAGATCCCTACCCCTCCCAAGTGGTTGATGTTGGGGGTCATCTTGTCAAAACCGCCTGCTCAAGCAGGGTCACCTACAGCAGGTTTGCCAGGACCATGTCCAGATGGCTTTTAAATATTCCCAAGGACAGAGACTCCACAACCTCCCTGGGCAATTTGTGCCAGTGCCCTGTCACCCTCACACTGAAAAAGTGTTTTCTGATGTTCAAAGGAAACACCCTGTGCTTCAGTTTGTGCCCATTGCCTCTGATCCTCTCACTGGGCACCACTGAAAAGAGCCTGGCTCTGTCTTCTTTGCACCCTCTCTTCAGGTATTTGTATAAATTGATAAAATTCCCCCTGAGCTTTTTCTTCACAGAATGTTAGGGATTGGAAGGGACCTCGAAAGATCATCTAGTCCAATCCCCCTGCTGGAGCAGGAACACCTAGATAAGATCACACAGGAAGGAGACCAGGCGGGTCTTGAATGTCTCCAGAGAAGGAGACACCACAACCTCCCTGGGCAGCCTGTTCCAGTGCTCTGTTACTCTCACAGTAAAGAAGTTCCTTCTCAACTTTAAGCAGAACCTCCTGTGTTCCAGCTTACACCCATTGCCCCTTGTCCTATCATTGGACACCACTGTGAAGAGCCTGGCTCCATCCTCCTGACACTCACCCTTCATATATTTATAAACATTAATGAAGTCACCCCTCAGTCTCCTCTTCTCCAGGCTAAAGAGGCCCAGCTCCCTCAGCTTTTCCTCATAAGGGAGGTGCTCCACTCCCTTAATCATCTTGTTGGCTCTGTGCTGGACTCTCTCAAGCAGTTCCCTGTCCTTCTTGAACTGTGGGGCCCAGAACTGGACACAATATTCCAGATGTGGCCTCACCAGGGCAGAGTAAAGTGGGAGGAGAACCTCTCTTGACCTACTAATCACACCCCTCTAATGCACCCCAGGATGCCATTGGCCTTCCTGGCCACAAGGGCACAGTGCTGGCTCATGGTCATCCTGCTGTCCACCAGGACCCTCAGATCCCTTTCCCCTACACTGCTCTCTAGGAGATCATTCCCCAACCTATACTGGAACCTGGGGTTGTTCCTGCCCAGATGCAACACCCTACACTTGCCCTTATTATATTTCATTAAGTTTTTCCCTGCCCAGATCTCCAGCCTGTCCAGGTCTCTCTGGATGGCAGCACAGCCTGCTGGCGTGTCAGCCACTCCTCCCAGCTTTGTACCATCAGCAAACTTGCTGACAGTGCACTCTGTTCCCTCATCCAGGTCATTGATGAATATATTGACTAATACTAGTCCTAGTACTGACCCTTGAGGGCTAGACTAAACAGGCTATGTCTTTACAAGAAAAAATAGAGTTTTGTTTAATTCTTTCAATCATAATCATTCTTAAAGATGTTTGCAGAAATCTGTTAATAAAATTTTAATCAATAACAGGGACATTGTATAATATGATCTGCATTTCTCATTTCAACATTGAGTTTTAAACTAGGCCTAAGTTAAAATGGTCCTACTGAGAAAAGTTAATTTTATAAAGGTAATAGACCAAAAATGTTTCTCACCTTCAAGTGGAAACAAACAAAAAAATATTGAGACTTGTGCTTACAACCAATCATTACTAAAATACAGATGGAAGAGGAGAAAAGAGGTGTATATTATAACACATATCAAGGCAATATTAGGAAAAAAAAAAAAAAAGTGGTCAGAATGAAGAAACAGGCAAAGCAGGTTAAATTTTAAAATAGCATCCTGAAGCAGAGAACAGAGAAACCGATTGATATAAAAAGAGAGGGAATTGTATGATTTGTTCCTGAAAACTCTTTAAGAAGGAGGCAAAAATAAGGAGCTTTCAAAATGGAATATAAACACAAAAGAACCAAGAAAAAAAGAGGAATTGGAGGAATAAATAAAAGTGTGCAGAAGGGAAATGTAACACTCTCCTAATGGAGGTTCCATCTTGGGATAGTCTATGAAAAGCACCAGGGAACAGCATAGGACACTGAAATACAAGCTATTGTTGATGTAGTAAAATTGATTAATAGCTAAGACACACAACTGGGAATCAAGACATACTGTTTCCATTTCTGTTTTTCAGACACTCAATGTATGATTTTGACCAAGTAGATTTGTATAAGTGCATCAGTAATATTTCAATTAGTACTAGCACTTTTACCTAATTCGCAATATATGTTACTAATTGTACAAATTAATATTAAGCTGAAATGTAAGTACCTACAAGGAAGTTATCTAGAAGTCTGAGCCAGGCTCTTCACAGCAGTGAATGGCAGGAGAACAAGAGACAATGGACACAAACTTGGAAAAGAGAAGTTTTAACCTGATATGAAGAAAATCTTATTCACCATGAGGACTGTCAGGCACTGGGACATGTCACCCAGAGAAATTGTCAGTGTCCAACATTTGAGGTTTTCAAGACCCAATAGGATAAAGACCTGAGCAATCTGCTCTGATCTCATAGCTCACTCCACCACTTTCAGCAGGTATTTGGACCAAAGATCTCCCAAAATCCCTTCCAACCTGAATAGAGGTGCTATTCTATCTCTGAGCAGTGCTGAGCTAAATGTAATACAACCTTTCTCTCAAAAATATTTATAAAGTGGGACTTGTTGCCACCCCAATGCAATAAGCCTGGGTTTGGTCAGTTTTCCATATAGGAAAGTCAGACTTATGCTTCTTAGAATATGACCCCTTATACCTCCATTCTGTAACCATCATATGGAGTACTTTGTAAGGGTATTGTGAGGATACAGTCTTTATTGTATGTGAGATGTTAAATTTCTTTAGTTATGAAAAGCTTATAATCATTCATTAAATTAAACAAATCACATTTCAATTTTACCAAGTAATTACATTTCTTATCCGAGAAAGAGCAGGAAACTGCATCCAGTTGGGCAGAATAAGTCTGGCTGGGAAAATGGGCAGCTAGATGTGGCAGTCCTTTGATTTTGGAAGGAAGTTAGTATTTTGAAATAAAATCATTGCCATCCTAACTAGCATAAAGCATCAGAGAAGATGCTGGTAATTTAAATGAGGTCAGACACCCACAGCAGAGAATAGCTTTAAACTGAGTTACAATTCTTTTTCACTTGTGGAGTCACCTTTTTGTGGTCTCAGGCATATAATACTGGGGGAAGTTTAGGGTGTGGCAGGATGAAAAATATGTTCTTGGGATCTCTTGCTTCCCCTCTGGAATGAGTTCCATGCAAAATTATTTCATTTTCTTCAGAGATTGCTCTCGGTAATGCTGACTACCAGCCAACAAGAGGAGTCCACCTGACAGTCCAAGACAACTGGCATCCCATGGAAGAAACCACAGCTGCATGCCCTCCAAAGAGGATATTTCCAGGCACAGAGGAAATGTTTGTGCTCCATTCCCACCAGAAGCCAGTGATGAGGTCTACATGCAAGTGTGACAGTATCATTAAACTAAGCAAGTTTTCCATGCTGCTGTCTTGGGGCCAACCTGCAGAGTCCCTCTAGCCAGGCTAGTAGCAAGTGCTGAGTATTCACCTCTGTGCAAAATACTCCAGACTTCCAGCTTTTAATATTTTTCTGTATTTTTCTTCCCCTTAGGAGAAGAGGTCTGAATAACTTCTCTTTAATTTTAGCCATCCAGAAGCTAGGTGTTTTGGGAAAGGAGGAACTGCTCTCTGGAAGCACTTTTATTTCCAGTGGTAACAGATAGAGCCTTAATAGCTATCTTAGAGGTGGGAAAAAGGAAGTGACCTGAATATTGTACAAAGTACCTGTCCATAATGGTCTAGAAAGATTGTGGCAAAGCCAGTAACTAAATGTAGATCACCTATATTCTTATCCAGTACTACAATCACAAGTCTAGGTTCCGTTGATGATGTAATTCGGTAAAAAATCTTGTTTCTATCATCATTATCCTGTTCTTTAGGAAATCTGGCAATGATAGACTAGTCTCATCCCAAAATGTAAGATTAAGTTGGTTAGTCAGTGCCTGGTGACTTCTCAGGTCATTATTTTAAAAATAAATAAAATCGTAACATAAATTTTAAAAAAATCTGTAAGAACATATGCTCTATCTAAAATGTATATGTGAAAGAAGCACTGCAGATCACTGTCTCAGGTTCTGCACAAAACACAGGGATCTATAGATTTTTCTGTCATAATAGCCATTTTGTTCATTACTTCAGTTTTCTTTCTGCTACAGTGGTTCTTATAATAAGCTCCCCTAGTGATTTTTGAAACATGGAAAAAAATCTAACCTATTTTGTCCAGCTGTTTAGACAAATTAACAATGCCAACTCTGGTTTTAGTTAATATAGAAGCTAAGGCTGAATTGCATGTTCAGAAATTATTTGTACATAAGAAGCTGTGCTCGTGATCCCGTGCCAGCTTAGACAGAAACACAGAGGTAAACAAAGATGGCATCCTGTGGCCTTGAATCAACTCTCTTTACCAAGGTCTGCTCACATTTATTTATTTATTTATTTTGAATTTGCCCTGCCTGCTCATTATGGAGGCTTTGTGTTAAGCTCTACAGCTGCAGGGTATATGCAGACACCAGCTTGATCAAGAAATTCTGCTGAGAGACTTTATATTTGGCATATAAACAGAGTTATGGCACTAAGGGACTTAATTTGCCCTGTTCAGGTATTCTGTACAATCTTCAACAGCTAATGCTTTACCAGTTACTGCAAAAAGTAGAGAAACTGAAGAAAAAAAAAAAAAAATATTTAGGCACCTAGACTGCCACCCGCAGGAAAAAACTAGTCACTCATCAGAGTGAAGTGGGAAAAGTGGCGGTGGAAATGAAGCCACTCCTTGGCTAGGAAGAGGTCAAAGGACCACTGCTTCAATCTTAGTTGAGGCCTGATGACTCTTTCCCAAACCACTGTTATTTATCCAAATGTTTAGTGCTTTTAATACAGCCTCTACCATCTTGCCAGTAGTGGAAGTCAGACTAAAAGATCTATAGTTTGCATTATTGCCTTTAGAACACTTTTTGTAGATACACTAGCCTTCTGGAACTGGGGGATTTGCAGGGGTGGGTTTCAGACATCAGCCAACCATTCTGCAATTTCACATATAAAACTCATAGGTCAATCATATCTTCTCTTGGTGCCCTATTGACTATTGGATTTAGTTGGTGCAATACTTCCTGTGTTTTTATTTCACATTCTTCTAGGTCCTCTGATCTATTTGCTACAAATAATTTACAAGGTGTGGGAATCTCCTCAGCATCTTGTACGTGCAGTAAAAATAGAGCAATTTTTTGCTGGACTTCTCCACTATGGTCTTATCATCATCATGCCAGTTTCCTCTGTATGATAGCCTCTTTAACTATTTTATTGAACAATGCAGGGTTTTTATCTGGACAGCTTGCTTTCTTATTTTTTGTTTAGTTTTACCTGGTCTTCTAATACAGTATTTTTTTAACTTCCATTTTCTTCCTTTTTTGGATTTATCCCTTCAGCTTTTTTCTTTGCTTTGCTTTGCTTTTACTGACTTTCTCATTTTTTTGTATTTCTCTTTCTTACAATTTCATATCTGAGTGCTGAGTTTGTTTAACTTTTTCTTTCCCACTACAATGATAAACCTAGTTGAATTGTATGTGATAATTATAGAGTGACTTTCCTAGTGAAACCACTTGGACTAGATCTAGTGCAAAGTCAAGAACAAATCCAGAATGTCTTTAAAGCTTTGTCTTCCCTCTGCACACACAGCTAAATTGGCATTGTAGATGTTCCAATTTGCTTTCCTTATTTATTTATAATGTAATCTGTATGCCCTTGCTGGCTTTTTCATAGGCTCACTGAAAACTAACCATGTCTGCTTTGTTGCATCAGTCTTTGCTGCCACTGGCTTTCCCCTGCTTTTAGCAGCCTACCTCCATCATAACTAGGGTGTAGCTATCCTTCCTGTACCAGGTGCTGCTGTCTGAAGAGATATGTCAATTTGTAACTCATCTAGATCTCTACACCATCATCCATGGGTTGACATTATATGTCAGGGGAAGGGAAAGGAAGGGAAGGGAAGGGAAGGGAAGGGAAGGGAAGGGAAGGGAAGGGAAGGGAAGGGAAGGGAAGGGAAGGGAAGGGAAGGGAAGGGAAGGGAAGGGAAGGGAAGGGAAGGGAAGGGAAGGGAAGGGAAGGGAAGGGAAGGGAAGGGAAGGGAAGGGAAGGGAAGGGAAGGGAAGGGAAGGGAAGGGAAGGGAAGGGAAGGGAAGGGAAGGGAAGGGAAGGGAAGGGAAGGGGAGGGGAGGGGAGGGGAGGGGAGGGAAGGGAAGGGAAGGGAAGGGAAGGGAAGGGAAGGGAAGGGAAGGGAAGGGAAGGGAAGGGAAGGGAAGGGAAGGGAAGGGAAGGGAAGGGAAGGGAAGGGAAGGGAAGGGAAGGGAAGGGAAGGGAAGGGAAGGGAAGGGAAGGGAAGGGAAGGGAAGGGAAGGGAAGGGAAGGGAAGGGAAGGGAAGGGAAGGGAAGGGAAGGGAAGGGAAGGGAAGGGAAGGGAAGGGAAGGGAAGGGAAGGGAAGGGAAGGGAAGGGAAGGGGAGGGGAGGGAAGGGAAGGGGAGGGAAGGGAAGGGCTTTCATGCACAGATCATGTGCTTATCTTCACAAATTTTATGTTGTTTACCCATCAAGCTCAATGGATATAAACATGTACATGAAGGTTTCACTGAATGAGAATTATGGGGCACAAAGCAAGAGTGCTCATTTTCTATTTGCTACTAAATATTATTTTCCTACTTACACAGATGAGGCATCCAGTCAAGGGAAACAAAATTACCATCTGATTTAGACAAACTGTGCCATACCACATATAATATATGGTCAACCTTAACAACTCACAAGCAGTTCAGATGCTTAAAAATTTTCACACTAACATGTAAACAACTAGGAAATGTGTAAAGGTAGAGTTGGATTCATAATGGTGATTATTCTCATAAATAATTCACACAATTTAGTGGTAATGCATGCTTGAATCCATAGTACCATATCTTTCAGTCTCTGTCGAAATACATCATACTGTTCCTATTGCTTTCTTTTTATAAAAAATAGGTGGAAAAGGGAATATTCTTACACATAACAGGATTTAATGGTTTCCTTAATACATCATTTTTTTTCATCTGTGTAGGTGCCATGTAAGCATGTCTGATGTTGTTTGGACGTATGTACTAGAATAATATCTTTGCTAGGATTCGATATTTTAAGTGAAAGTATGTTTACCATACAAAATAGGAGTGTGACAGAGACAGAAACAGCAGAGATTTATTTTTTTTAAAAAAAACCAACACAAAATACACTTCTTTATTAAGGTAAGAAAGATCAAAGGCAAAAATTCACCAAATATGTCATTAAATAAAAAACATACTACTTTGAGGGAAGAGATAAAAGGAAAAAAGTATGAGAGAGAATGATTTTTGTTATATTACACAGCTCAAAAGACATCTTCCCACCTGGCTTGAAAATTCATATTGTTTTAGTCCACATGATTATTATAGAAATTAGGATAAATATGCAATTTTAACATGTTAAAGTTAGACATAAGACTACTCACAAAAGCATAACTATGTATTTTCTGTTACTTTTTTTTTGTTCCAATGGAAAATACTATAAAGAAAATTCTTTGTGTTTTTCTTATAATCATTATCTAGAAAAAATCCAAACAAACAAAAATTTAAAAAGACTTACAATACTAAAATATTGCTCACATACTTGGTGTACTTTATATCTGCCTTAAAATCTTGTTTTCATAAGGGAGAGGAATCCCATGATCTTGATCTCAAGGGTCAGTCATTATAAGGCTTAGGAGAGACGATATAATAGTAAAATAAAAGGGAGGGGCTACAGAGTTGCAGCAGCATCCTCATGGAAAAAAGGGGACATGGGCTAGACGAGGCAGAACAGATTAGACTGCAGTGAATCAACAGGCAAGATTATAGTTTTGTCCTCTCTTACCCCCTATCTTCACATCTGACTTATTCTGAGAATAATTCCCACTGGTGTCAGCTTGACCAGCCAAATTGGTGTTGGCTTTGTTGTTCCCAAAGGGCAATGGAGGCTTTCAGGGAACTCCAAGAAACCTCCTGTGTAATCCAGGCATTCAGAGTGGTTTATTAGTTATCACAGTGATAAATAATACAGAATGACTTAAGGGAAATTTCACCTGACTACTACCGTTTAACTTTGCCAAAGAGTAGAAGCATGTAGGTGGTGAGTTATGGTGAGTTATCATGTCTCAAATGAAGATAAATAATTTCTCAAAATATGCTATACTCAAAAATTGTAATAGTATGAGAATACTGGGAGTCTACAATGCGAGCTCGCTGTGCCATCATATGGTAGGATATGAGCCAGTTCTGGAAGAGAAGCCAAATGGCTGATCTAATGTACCATGGTACACGATTCCTGAAAGGCAATGGATATTCGTTTAGCAGCATTTAACTACTGCTGCTCAGAGCTTCCAGAGTGCTCAGTTTAAACTTTGTGAGACTGAGCTCACATCCATCTACATCCTCCAAACAGATTTAACTTAAGTAACTTTGCTAATGGTGTAGAAGCTAGTGGCAGAGCAAGGAATTGAATCCTGATTACTGAAAGTGGCAGGCATGCTAGCACTAGATCACCAGTCCACCCACTATTGATATTCATTAACACCACCATTGCTCACACTGTGATGTGCTTTGCAATACTGATAGCTCCCTTGATAAAATGGGAATCATGCAGGTGCTCGTCAGTGTGAGAACAGGTGGTAGAAACATGCTTTTAAAATATGATCAAATGTTGTAATTTAGAAATTCGAGACTTACTGTTTCTGAATTAAACTCAGGATAAAGCTAAGCTGATAGCTAAGCATGTTCAGCACAGCTGAATTTTCTTCTTGTTGTGTTTTGTCATCTCATTTATGTATTTCTTTTGTTACCATGGCTGTTTCTTAATTTCTTGGCAAATTTAGATCCAACAACAGTTTCCATTATGGAATAAAAACATATCTTGTCCCTCATCTCTTCTTCTCCAGTCTGGCATTATCAGTACCAAATTTCTAATAAGAATATTTGGATGCTTTATAAAATGTGTGCATTAAAAATATTCTCACATATCCTGGTGCCTAAAGCTTTTAATGCTCTATTCTCCCACATTTCTCCTTATGTTTTACATATAGTAAGGGAGGGATAATTTATTCAGATTTATAAAATTTCCCTTCCCTCAGAAACAAATACACTGGTCTATTTTCTCTGGACTTTATATTAGTTTAGAAGATTAGTAACTTGTATCTATTCTAAATTTATTTTAATAGAAAGGAGAATTCTTTCAGGAGAAATAGTAAGCTAGTAACCTGAGAATCGGGTTATTAGCTTACTATTTAAGGATATGCAAAATTTTATAACCTTACAGGACATTTGGCATGTGCAGTAATCAAAGAAATGTCTTTACAAGGTTTTTGCACAACCTTCAGAGATTATTACAGATGGGAGAGACTAGTTAGGAACTTTTGCAGAGTTCCCAAAGCTCATTCTCTCTTTAACTCAGTTTCAGACCAAACAGCATGTCAGTAACATGAGTGGTTTTGCTGTTATCTTTTATCAAGGACAGAACTCAGTCCAGCAATTTAACAATTCAAAGGTCAGACTTGCTTTCATATACTACTGATCTGGTCCAAATGATGAACAGTGACAGACTGCACATCATATTATCAATCTTCAGAGGTAGCTTGGGAAAAATTTAATATGCGTTTAAGAATAAAAACATATTTTCAAGTATCAAGGGGACTGTCATTCTTATTTTCATAATATTACTATTTAAAAAAAAAAACAAACCAAAAACAGAAATAAAGAAAATAGGGGGTGTGTGTGTGTGTTAACATTCATTTTGGCAGAATTTCAGCCAATCATTACTTTTATGTTTAGTTCATTTAATTTTAACGACTAATAGTACAAGGTCTCAAATAAATAAATAAATAAATAAATAAATAAATAAATAAATAAATAAATAATTGTCTCTGTTAAGGTTACAACAAGCAATGCCTAGTACAGTCTTTAGGGAAAAATTGTGTCTTTCATGGTCTCTTTTCAAGATACAATATTTTTTTCCTTTTTCTGCCTCTCTGCCAATCAGCCATTTTTATACAAGTCCCTGAGGTAATACCTAGCTATTTGGTATTGAGGTTTCCCTAAGTCAGCAGTTCTGACTTACTAATCAAGTGTCTTGTTTTTAGTATGTTTAGCTTCTGTGTTTCAATTATTCCCTCATCATTTTACTTCCTGTCTACTCCTGTGCCATGCTTTTGATAAAGTAAAGAGTCTTGTGGGGCTAGAAAACCACTGAATCATTTTGCACTGTAATGATAGATCTGGATACCTGCCACCAGGGCAAAATGTTATTAGATTTAAATTGAGAGAGCTATATTTAAGGGAGAGAAGAGTTTTAATGAAGAGACTGTATTTAAACTAAAAGGCTTCATATATGTTTACAACTTTCTGGCATTGCTGCTGAAGGATAGATATTTGTGAACCTGAAGAGATACAATAAATTTGTTCATTTTCCCCCACGTTTTATTTCACAAGTCCATGACAGAGAAAACTGCTGCTCTACTTGGAGATCAAAGAGGAAGAAGTGACTGTAATAGATAGGCTAGTCTGCTGGGCAGAGCATAACAAGGTTCAGCATACTCTATGAATTCAATGTAATAATTATACCTCCATTCTGTCGAGAGGACGAATACATTGAATACAATCAGACTGTTAAGAAATACCAGTCATTTAGCTTAAATAATAAGTTTTAAATAGAATTAATCACTCTGTGTGATTTAATATACTGTGTATTTAGCATGACTTGTTTAACATGATTATTTAGACTTATTGAAGTCTTAGGCTGCAAGCTGAAAAAAATCACCTAGAAAAGTTGAACTTATCTTGAACTGTTGCTTAGTTATGTGAAAGGAGGCCCTAAATACAGTGCAAATTGCAAGGTAAGAAAACTACAGTGATAAGCAGAAGCTGCAACTTGTCTAGATAAGAACACCATGGGCAGCCCACCTGGAGACAGAGAAGGAATCCAATGAGGAACAAGAAGACCCCAGACCAGAAATTACAATTGGATCAAAAGGAAAATGCAAGGCTTGTGAACTGCATGTGAAGAATGGGTGCATAGACTGTAAGGGTATAAATGTCCAGGGATTTCTTTGTTCTGGGTCCCTCTCTGGAGGCACCCAGCTTGAGCTACTCCTATTGATGTACCACTCAATTATTTATTTTCCTGAATCTAGCTTTTGAGACTCTGCTGCGCGAAACCTAGGGTGAAGAAATGTCTTTAACAAGATTATAGTAATAGGGATCAAAAAAGAAAATTGATTGTAAACTAGACCTTAAAATAGATCCAAAAAGCAGATTTATAGTAAATTAGACCTTAAAATAATGGTATCTCAGTCAGTGTTCCAGGTACCTTACCATTTCCCTTGCCTAAGTTTAAGTAAAAACTGTCAATGGAATGTTTTAAAAAAGTGAAATACAGAGAGTGCTGGCAAAACCACTCTGAGTTTGTTAGAAACCAGACTCTTTCCCCTTGATATAAAATGAGAAAGTAAAATGTCACTAGTATGTGCTTTGTTTTTGTTGATTTTTGACTGTTGATATTGGAAAAAAAAAAAAAGAAATCCAGAAGGACTGGGAAAGAAAAAAATGACAACAAAGAGCTGAATTTTATGTTTCTGGCATTTTATTTAAATATGTCTGATCAAATAAGGATTGGCTGCAATAGAAGTTGTGAAGTTTTTTTCACATATTTTGAATAGTTAGAGAATTTCCAAAGCTGATTCATGTTACAGAAGACATTAAAACTTTGACTTTTCTTCTGAACTTGTCCACAGTTTTCACCTGTTCAACAACTGATGCATTTTCTGTTGGCCGATATCTTCAAAGTTTCAGCATCTTGTAACACCAAAGTTTGTGTTGCCTTGCAAATTCACAATGTTAGTAAATGTCTGTTTGCATTCCTTGTTTTCATGATAAATAGGATTTGACAGTACCGTCAGCTGCCTTCAGAATTAGACAAATCACAGAATCACAGAATATTAGGGATTGAAAGGGACCTCAAAAGATCACCTAGTCCAATCCCCCTGCTGGAGCAGGAACACCTAGATAAGATCACACAGGAAGGCATCCAGGCGGGTATTGAATGTCTCCAGAGAAGGAGACTCCACACCCTCCCTGGGCAGCCTGTCCCAGGGTTCTGGCACCCTCACAGGAAAGAAGTTCCCTCTCAAATCCAAGCAGAACCTCCTGTGTTCCAGCTTACACCCATTGCCCCTTGTCCTATCATTGGACACCACTGTGAAGAGCCTGGCTCCATCCTCCTGACACTCACCCTTCATATATTTATAAACATTAATGAGGTCACCCCTCAGTCTCCTCTTCTCCAAGCTAAAGAGGCCCAGCTCCCTCAGCCTTTCCTCATAAGGGAGATGCTCCACTCCCTTAATCATCTTGGTGGCTCCAGGAAGACTTACAAATTTCCCTATGTTGAGGGTCAACCCTGCATATTGCGCCCTCTGTCCCTCTCAGAAGGGAATCACCTACTACAATTACCCTTCTTTCTTTCTTACCAGAGGCAGTCTTGAGGAGCGGAATCAACCGCCTCTTCCTCTGTGACCTTGTAGGTGTGCCTTGCACCACAATATTGTCTGGTACCTTCTTGTCAGAACCTCTTCCTTACTAATTGGTTCTATTTTTATATCTCTTGCCCCCTGTTTCATGATTTCTTCCATGAAGTACCTCCAAACCAACTGATTTATGGTACTTCACATCCTTCTGTTTTCAGCCTCTACTTTTCCATATCTAGCTTTGCTATAGGCCAGTCTTAAATATTTAATAGTTGGCAGATTTACTAGACTCAAATATTAAAAGGCCATGCCTTCTTATATCTTGAGATTGGGTTAAAAATAATATACATTAAGTGCAGTGCATTCTTTCTATTGCTTTGCCAGCTGAGTCTGAGTTTTTAAAGATTCTTTTGTAAATATATGGTTTTAGTAAGAATTAGTTGCTACTCAGACTTGAAAAGCTGACATTATCATGCTGGTGAATATACCTCTAAAGGACACCCAGTATCAAGAAAACATACAGTCAATTTGCAATGCCTGCTGCAAAACTAATTTGCTTTTTTATTTGATAATATTCTTATGTGCCCACCTCTGTGTGGGCAAATGACAACTGAGTACACATGCAGTTATACAGATGAAGCTTTTCATAACACATTTGTTCTTATGCTGGAAAGGGTAGCACTTTGCTTTAAATGGAAAGTAAAGACTAGGACTGCCAATAAAATTTGCTCAAATATACACCAAATGTTAATTTTAAGTAAATGTTTATACAATTACAAGTTTATATCTAGGTTAGCAAATTCACGTATAATGAAGCCTTCTATCTTTACAATCTGTCCAACAAATGTTCAGATTATCAAAAGATTTTTTTTCCTTATCCACCCAATTAAGAAAATAACTAACACTCATGTTTCACTGTAAAATATTGCCAGAACTTGGACATTAATCCCCTCCAATAATTTTCTTTTAAACAGAAATGCCTTAGTCCTACGGATCTGCATGTTGCTGTAGCTATTCCTCCCCTATGTCAAGTGAGCTTATTGGAATCTCAGCTTTATTTTGCATTTTTAACCAAAGAGAAATGCATTAGTATTTTAAGAACCTGTTTATAAAAGATGCTATAAAGAGGTAATAGTTACATCTGTGAAACTGGTGCTTTAGTGTCTCTATCCCTATCTGAACCTCCCTGACTCCATTTATTTTGAAATTAATGTTTGCATCCCACTTGTGTGGTAGAAAACAGTCATGAGTTACTAACATTAAATAGCATGTGCATGTCCCACTGTCTTGTCCATGAATTTCTCACTTCTCAGTGTTTGACTGACAAGGAAATTTGCAAGCCTCTCACAGGAATACAAGTCAAGAGAACGGGCTTTCTAGAGAGATGGTCGATGTCCCAAGCCTGTCAGTGTTTAAGAGGCATTTGGACAATGCCCTGAATAACGTGCTTTAACTTGGTTAGCCCTGAATTGGTCAGACAATTAGACTAGATGATCATTGTAGATCCCTTCCAACTGAAATAGTCTATTCTAGTCTAATCTATTCTAAGAGTGTGAGCCTCTTCAGAGGCAAAAATGGTTTTGATTTCCTTTTCCTTCCAGGATTCAGCACCTACCTTTTCCTCCCTCTTTCAAAAGTCTCCTCAAAGTTTCCTCATGTGTTCCTGAAGTATCCACTGTGCATTCAATCCCTTCAGGACTGACTGCTGCTTTTTTAATGTTTGGATGCAAAGTCCTGCTATATTCAGACTTAGCTTTGCTGATGTGGGATATTTCAGGTTCTACAGCACATAGACTCCTTCTAGTACTCCTTTGTCTCACTCTCTGTCTCTTTGCAAACCTCTCGAAAATAATTTTTTGATACAATATTTTACTTCTTAGCTTTTCCTTCTTTTCTTTAATTATAATTTAATGTAATTATAACAGAACTTTTTGGTGAATCTATTCTCTGCTGGTATAAATCAAGACAAAATCATTAGTCTGATGAAAACATCAACAGTGTGAAAAAATGAACACTCTTTACTTCCAAATATCATTTCTAGATATTTTTCATATGAAAGGCAGTCTACACAAATGTGGATTGTGGAGCAGGTAAAATATATGACAATAGCTATATTTCAAACCACTGCAGTTCACTAGACAATACTAAAACCTCTTTAGAGACATGAATTTCTTGCTCAGAGTAGCTTAGCTGTGTTATGTGTTTGGTTTTACTGAATAGTGCTATATTTCTACACATAAAATCCTGGCACAGGTTTTCAGCTGGGGTAAATTGGCATAATATTGTTGACTTAAAGTGAGCCCATTCAAATCTCAGGTTTGTTTTTCTTTTTACCAAAGAGAAACCCATGAGTACTTTAAGAACATTTTTATAATAGATGCTATAAAAAGGTAATGGTTACAGCTGTGCAACTAACATTTTTAGATAGATATACCATGTTAATTTTTAAAACATGCTTCTTTTATTTGTAATTTCCAAGGGACTACACATTTTGTAGAGTCCTAATCAATTATTACCGAGCCCCCAGCAACAACAAATCCATCTCTCAATTGTATTCACTCTGTGTCACAATTAAGACTCTATATTTTCTTTATCTTCTTAAATCAAAAGCATTTGCAGGTCTTGCATTCTATGTTCTTTGTAACATATTTGCTTCTCAAGTTTTTCTGGTTGCTTTTCTAAATGTCTGTGTTATTTTTTCATATTTATCCCAGTCATCTCTTCTTGTACCTGAAATGCTTGTAACTTCTTTTTTTACTTCAGGTAATTCCAAATCTTCATTTGCATTTTCCAGTCTCAAAGCATCCTGATACATGTCATCAGTTTGGCTAAAATTTTGTCATCTGTGAATTATTGAAAAAATTATAGGATCATGGTTCCTTGTGGACTTCACATTGTCCTGAACCCTGCTAGCCATTTATTTATCAAAATAAACAATGTCTAAAATCCAAAATGAATTTATGTTTTCCAGTGAGAATCAGGATAGACACTGGTAACATTCACAACTGGGTTTGTCAATAACAATGCTGTTGATGTCGCTGGTGGAATTTATCCAAGGGACAAGGTCTGACAAATTAATTAACCCTTTCTTCTTCAGACCTCTGGAGGTCTGAAGTTATACGATGTTTGCATATAAGAAAAAAACTGCAGTACCAAATTCTCCACAAAAATGGAGAGACAGTCAATAAACATTAGAGTTCTAAGGATGAAAATAAAGACATATTCAACCTTCACAAACACCCCTAAAAGGTGAAAACACAGAAATATTCTGAAATGGCCCAAGTTTGTGATCTGTTAAAAGTTCTTGTACAGAGATTGCTAACCCTTTGCTTTAACAAACCTTACATTAGGTTGGGATTGAAAGAGGTGATGGACAGCCTGCCTGTGCTTGTAGATAACTCCTAGAGATGAAGATGAAGGAATATCTAGCTGTCTTGGAAGAAAATTAAAGCAACTGTCCCCTTATGCTAATAGTAGAAGGGTAATGTCTGTTCTTAGTCTCCCACAGAAGAAGTTTATGAAGAAGGTCAGGGATCTTTCGCAAAAAGAAGTCCCAACTAAAGAAGAAGTAATAAAAGTTGAGACATTCTGCAGCTAGAATCATATTTCCTAGCTGTGGGAGGACTGATTCCAAAATGAGGGATTGCATTCTTCAGAAGCATATGGAATGAATGGAGACTGAGCATGGCTTTGAAATACAGGATTTGACCACTGGCTTCTATTTGGTCAGATTGGTCACAGGATATTTGATCCCTAATTTACTCACACAGTTCACAGATTGTCATGGCCCTACCCCTACATTGTAGCAAACAGAGAGATCACATTTAAGATGCTATTAAAAAGATATTCACCAAATAATTACTTTTATGGTACCTTTCCTGCAGTATATACAAAAACAATGGAATTGTCTACTTAGCTTTACTTATTCAAGCATTGCCAGTCTTCATCTTTACATGATTCATATCTCCCATTCAGTAAAGGTGCACTGAACTATGATAATAAAGGCACAAACATTATTGGACAGTGTTGGTATCTCAGGTGTGTTCATTTTCTTTTGTTCATGACTGAGGAATATGGGTACTTTCCCTGATCATAGATACTTCCAATTTAAATAGTCAAAATACATAGATATACCAAGCTACTTCTGAAAACTGCATAAACTTTTACTGAACTATAAACCACCAATAAATGGCATGATTCATAAATCACTTTTCCTGCCCAAGTTCCAGTATTCTATTTTCATTCTATATTCTCCTGAAAGCAATATCAAATCATAAACCATGAAGCAGAGCAGCTGAGCAGCAATAAGTATTGCTTGTAGAGTCTCAAAAAACTGCTGAATTAAAGTGGAAAGAGTTCAAAGTAGAAAAGTATTCTCTCCCCTTTCTGTAGACCAATCACGATCCAATAACACTAAGAGTAAAATCTTTCCTAACACACTGAAGTTCATTTTTTTCTGTATTGCTCTTCCTTTTTTGACACTCCATCCATTCAAGCAACTGCCCCTGAACGCTACAATAGGAACTTCCATAAAAATAGTTCTTGATAATAATTTTAGTATCAGAGCTCTCTCTAGTGGTGACTGTACTACCTCATTATCTATTATTCATTCTAGCTAAGTACAAGGAGTGAGTATCTCTCAACTGGGACACCAGTAAATTCCCCCTTTTGTGACACCTGTTAGAGAGATTTTAGGCTGATGGAGGTGTGTTAGGATAAGAAAACACAAGTGTAAAGAGAAGGGTGATGGATTCTTAGTTGAGTTGAGACCTTGGACTTTGGGCAGATGATGTGGGGACCTAATCATCCTGCCACCAGCTACTTAAACTAACCAAAGGGCAGATCTAGTGAAAGGTTCATCAACTCGGCTCTCTACTCTGCTTAAGACTGCTGTTCCTAACAGTGGCACCAACAAATGAGGGGGTCTAATGAGGTTTTAGCTGTCTAAAGCTAAAGGTTGGCCATGTATTTTACACTATCATGTTGGTACTTTTACTCTACAACATCCCAGTTTGCATTGAAAGGGCTGACGGGTAAGTCAGCTTTTCTTATGCTGTGCTTTGTTGCCTGTCACAGGAAGGAAGGAGTGGATAGGTTGGTTGGTACTGCCCCAACATAAGTAACTGCAGCTGTACAATTTTTCTTTTTCAATCTGTTTCTAAATGATAATAAGCTGCTTTGAAGGAAAAGAGAGGCTAGGAAGTATGTCAGATTGCATAGAGCTGCACTAGAGCATGTTCTGCCTACATAGAAGGCAGGAAAAGGCAGTGTGATGACTT
This sequence comes from Caprimulgus europaeus, assembly GCA_907165065.1. The sequence continues at coordinate 72,027,758 of OU015525.1, forward strand.
CATCTGATAGCACAATTTTGACTTCTTGTCTTTCATGGAGGAGAGGTTCTTCATGAGAGAGAATGAGCAGCCTTCTGTCTCTTTCTCTAGTGTCAGTCAACATAAATGAACACCTCACTGACTCTTTTAAGAAATGTCATGGAAGATGCATAAATAAGAGCTTTATGATTTACTTGGAGACTGGAGACACAGTAGAGCATAGAGGAAGAATCTGTGACTCACTTTAGGAATTTTATACATTACCGTAGTGGCCACAAAAAGCCAAGTCCTTACCAAACATTACTGAAGCTATAGCCCATGCTCCATTAAGCTTGCAGCATGGGAACAACCATGGGTAAGAACACACAGGCACTAAGAAGGGGAAAAGTAATACGCAGTTAATACAGAAGTCAACTCAGTTTGTCTTTCACAGCTAGAAGCATCATAGAAATGGTTGTTAAGAGGCATAGAAACATAGTGGCCTGCTCAGGAGACCAGGGAAGTAGTTCCTTTCTATTAAAGTGTATAAAACTTAACAGAAATTTCTTATTCATTCTTGAGAATGAAATAGATATAAGAAGGCTGTGTGTTCTTTAAATATCAAGGAACGAACATTTAACCCCTAGAGTCTGAAAAACAAAATAAATTAAAAAAAATTAAAAAATCTTGTAGCTCTTCATCTGCAAAATGACACAATAATTGAACATAAAACTAAAAGCTCAAGGTTTTTTTTTAGTTTGTAAGAGGATTCATTTATCAGAGAATCTGAAAAGATAATGCAAGAGTAATAGGCGATTGCAAGGATAACAGCAATTTGAATGAAGATGACCAGGTATGTGGAAGAGTCAATTTTATTTAAGACTTTTGGCCTATTTCTGACCATAGCAATATTCTAATCTAGTCAGAAAAGATGCAAAGGATGAAGGCAGATGTCCCTTATGTAAACATCCTTTGGAAAGATCATTGTTTGTTTAAAAATGTTCACAAAAAATGTGTCCCAAGTACCTCAGTCCCATAGTAGCTAGTAATGAAATACAGCGGTTGTGGTGACTGCTTCATGCCTTGTCCTTCAGTCTCACTGCTGATGGGTTCTATTGTCCATAGCAGTCCTATAATCTAATTTAGCATCATGGACTCTTTCCATAAATCTAGCATCAAAACTATGGTAAAATAAATATATACAAGCCCTACTTCACCTACTCACTTTTTAGCTCAGAAGAACCTATTCATCAGTATAATTTTGTAGTGATATCATTAAATTATACACTATCATAAATGTTTATACACACAAAAAAAAATAAAAAGAGATATTAAAGTGGAACATGGGATTTATTTTCAAAAGCTGAACTTTAATTTACTTTTTTTCTTTTATTTCTTTTTCTTTTCCTTCTTTCCCCCTTCTTGTGGTTCCCCCTACAGTGGTAACCTGGCACAGCTTGGAATATATCCATTTAGTCTTGTTGCATTGTCAAGTGATCTAGCTAATAACTCTGGTCCTTTATATCTTCCTCTAGCTTGCCCGGGAGAAATAGGGAACAATACATGGTTTATTAAAGCATTTGAGAGAATGTTTCTTTTACCATAATAACAGTAGTCTACTTCACTGGGTGGAGAAGTTCTGTTTGCCAGGCAGACCAGGAAAGAAGCTACCTTTTGGATGCTGCGTCCTCTGACACCTACTTCTGGATGGAAATGTCTGTGGTGAGCTGCACATTGTTAGGACTAAGCTAGCAGAGCTGCTAGTCAGTGATACCAATCAGCAAGGTGATAGCCCACTTTAAATTCATGAACTTCATTAAAGAAAGGAAAGTCTAATGTGTGGACATACCCAGTCTGGTGACTGGAGGCTCTCTAGAGTTGTGTTGCCAGAGGCCGATACATATTCCTCCTAGCAGATGATAGAATTTCCCTATCCACTGGACTATATGGAATTGTGGCCTGCCTTATGCTTCCCTGCTGAGGACAAGAGGTTCCTCCCTAAAACAAGAGCTGTTCTTTTTTTTTTTTTTTTTCCCATGTGTTATTCTTGATCTAACAGCAGCCCTCCTTTAGGATTTTCACTATTGTTCATCCAATGTCCTTAGATCTAGCAGATCGTTTGCTCTATCATCCTGGCTTTAGTCTGCTTATCTAAAGCCTTATTATTATGGGTCATCTTCTCAACACCATACTGTCAGATAGAGATAGGGACTGCAAAGTTTCTCCCTACTTCAAATTTTGCCCCAACCTGTTCAGGCAATGCCATAAATGAAAAATTGTATAATTTGTTCTCTTGTAGTTTTTCAAGAGGTGCTCACTAGCACTCGGAACTGGTCTTAGGTTGAAGTATGCTGTCTCATGCATTTATTACTGAATAATATTTCAGATTTTAGATTCCCCAAATAAGAGCTTTGCTGAATGTGAGTCATCCATACTATATGCCTGTCCTAAACACCTCAAGAGGTAGGGCTAAGTCCTCTCCTGTTTTCCAGTATGCCAGGCAAAGAGCTTTCTTGATCTCTGTTTAGGGAGCTAGGCAGTATGGCTGGTGGGAAGGGGGCAGATTTTGCCTTCAGGTCACTACTGTGAATATTATTCTGGCCAGATCCTCTGTATAGAAACATCCATGGATATTCTTGGGTACAGAGTATGCAATAAGGAACAGAGTGTATAGTTTCCCTCCAAAAATCTAAAGCATCACAAAAACAATTGTCATTGTCAAATTCCAGTCTCTGTGCAACAACACTGAGAATTTTATTGCAAACTGTATTCTCCTGACTTATATTTATGGCTACTGAACAGGTTTTTAATGTTGACTTTAAAAGACATACTGCCATCAGCTGAAATTTTATAAAGATCTTCTTTCTATCTATTTTTTTTCAGATCAATTTAAGGTGGTCACTCAGCAATAAATTGAGTCTCAAAATCAATCTTATTTCTTCATTTTTAAAGATCCCTTCCCACTCCTCTTCTTAAGCAGTGGCACCAACTATTTTAATCTAGCCATTCTAAATCCTTTGATTCATATAAGTAATATAAAATCCCTAGAAATTTAACAGTACTTGAATCTTAATTACCAAGAAAGTTATTGTATGAATTAGATTGGAATATAGTATGCTTTTATGTAGCCTCTTTCACATATAAGGTTCAGCGGCAGTGAGACGTTTATGATGAATTGAACAGTGTCTGATAATAAAGCTGCATTACTCAACTATTTTGAAGGGTCCTAAGTTATACACTTTTTGTCAAGGTGGCTTTATACGGGGTTCTGCAGTCTGGAAGGCAGGTTGCTGTGAGGCAATATTTCATTTTGCAAGTCTCGTTACTTGCACTTTTTATGCTTGGCAAGGTAAGAAGTGACATGCTGAGTCAAATCTGTGCTACCTATGGCCAACTGTACATTCAGACTGGCATGAAAGCCTTAAAGAAATTCAGTTATACTATAATTAATAAACACATTTGCTTCTATCTGACAGGGAAATCAAACGCATACATTGCAGGGTTTTACTTGCCGATGACAAAAAAGTTATACAAGAGTGTGCTGTTTAGCCAAATTTGCTTTCTGTATGCAATGTGAATGAAAAAATTCTAAGTAAACTTTTCTTACTTCTATTTCAGGAAATATAAATATACTACTGATTTTTTTATAATGGAATCTCTATAACTGATAAGAAAAAACAGTAGATGAGTCAAAGTTTACATAAATTTCAGTGATTTTTTTTTTGTTTTGATAGAATAAGCAGTTGCCTATGCAACATGTTTATTGACATATTTTTATTTAAACTGCAAATTAATCTGTCGAAATGTTTGTCAGAGAAGAATTTTCTGTATGCAAAGAACACATTACTATGCAACATGTTAAACTGATATATCAATTTAGTCTTAAAATTAGCAATGTCTTCCATTTGTCTTGTACAGGGCAATCTTTTGCATACAATACAGTATTAGTTCATTCTTGAATTCCAGAAAGAAAAACAAAACTCTGCAAGGGAGCTGTTGACATTTTGAGACTCATCTATAACTGTTCATCTTTTTGGCCTATGTTTATACATAGGCCATATCTCCCTTTCAAGTTTTACCACACTGATCATCTCCCCCATAAACCATGCTTTGATGTGATGTCGCCAACAGATGCAAACCTCAGAGGTATAGTCTCCATATTAAGTGTCCTTGGATGATAAAAACAACACACCAGTTTTCCAAAAAAAGCTCCATTTCAAATGCTTTCTACTTTAACCACATATAATGGGAAGCAGCGTAGTCCAGCCTGTCTAGTGTTAAGTACCAAATGCTCTTCAGGGATCCAGGCTGGCAGCATAGATGCTGCTATAGTGGAGCAAAACCAGAATTTGAAGAATTATCTACTGTGCTTGTTGTGATATGTAAACCAAAAAGTGGAACCACCAAGAACTTGCTTTGCATGCAATGAGGGATGCAATAAGCAGTTTTAACTCCTTTAAAAATCAGATATCAAGGATGCAAAATGCTTTGGAAAATCTGCCCATACATTACATACAGTTGTTTATTTTGTTACTCATTACATCAGAATTTCTATTATAGTCTTTGTTAGCTAACTGTCTGCACAAATCCCTAAACATAACTTCTGTTTCATCTTGTTTGCTCTTTTCCTTTTGCTATTATGTTTTTTTCTTCATGAATGCACTGCTAATTATTCCATCCTCAAATGGCATCTTCACAGCATGTTAAGAAAACCCCACAAACTCTCTATCAGACCCTGATTCTTATTTTCCTTATTTTCATTAGTTGCTTCTTCACTGTTATTTTCCCTTTTATCTTTTCCATTCAAATATACGGTATTATTGTTTAAGCAACTTGTATGTCATGTTCATATTGTCACTTTCCAATCACTGTCTGCGAGCATGATGGATCATATTTTAAAACAGCAGACCAGGAGCACTGCTATCTTTGTGACCCCAAAGTTCACAGACAACATAACATATAACGTATACAAATTTATACTAGCATGCATATGTATATTGATTATTACAGATAAATGTTAATTAAAGAGTCAGTCCTGCCCTTTACTGAGCCCCAAGGCTTGCAAAACATTTGGGTAGACCTAGTAGCTGCCAGGTGACTGATCATATGAGAACATTGTGCTCAGAAACATTTAAAACTGCTATTGAAAATAATATTCAATTTTAATAGAAACATCTGTGTCTGTTTCCCTCACTAACATTGCATGTATGATAAGAGGACTTGAAGATCCAATAGTTACAGGAGCCCTACTACTCAGGGTCCAGTGTAAAACACTATGGTATGAATCTATGTTCCACAGAGTGGTGAGTCTTGACAGGAATAATGGGAGAGAATGGAGTAGCTCAGACAGGTGATATGATATTCAAAATGCTTGGTTTTTGTATTGTTTATTTTGAAGTGCTCCACTATTATCAGTTTGGCTAATATTCTCTAAAATATTGAACATCAAAATAAACTAAGATTGTTAGAATATTATATAAACATTCAATAACCAATATACTCCAATAAAAAAAAACAAAAACCAAAACAAACCCACAACAAAACCAACGAAAATGAAAGCACCATATAAAATTTGGCAAAGTGTTGTAATAAAGGATAAATTACTATAAATTCCTTTAATTTTCCATATTAATATGTTGATCATGATAAACATATTTGGCCTTTAAGATAATATAATATGAAATCCCATTGGTACTTACTGCAATTTAGCTGTAAGCATCTGCAAGCATGATAGCAGTCTCCAACAGTTTCGTGTGATGGTGCACAAAGGAAGCAAATGTACTTTGATATTCATCAGTTGATTGATACTATGTACGGAGGTTTAAAGGTGGAATAGCATTACTTAGAGACATGCTATGCAGAAGAGGCAAAAAAAAGCAAAGTAACTTTTCATTTGGAAACAAATGATCAGGCAATAATGAGCCTCTACAGGCCTTTACAGTTAGCAAACATATTTTAACAACCTGATTTTGCCTGAGATACACACCCTCTTTTTTCTGAACACTTAATCCTTCAAGAAGAATTTTCAGCTCTTACAGTTGGACCCTCTCATTGTTTCTGCACTGGGATAGGATGTTTCCTTCATCCTCTAGTTTGCTCCCTTTTTTCTGTGTGTTGATGTTTGTTTCCATGTCCAGCCTTAGCTTCTGCTTATTTCTCAACTACTACTCTGCCTCAAAGAGCTTTCCAACGTTTTTTGCCCTTTTGCTTTTTTCTCTTGCTCAACTTTCAGTTTACACAAACTTCAATCTGTGCTGCATTTTGCCCTCTCAACATTTCTTGGAGCTAGAGAAGACAATTACATCCACTTTTCTTTTAGTACTTTAGGCATCTTTAGTAACTTGTCTCTCATGCTCCCCTTGATGAATGCTGGCTTCCTTTCGCTTAATCAGTTATCTCTGTAATTATTTATATCCTTAATCAGTTGTCTGATTACTATCCCCTCTCTACCAATTATGATTGTTCCCATCATCTGACACTGACAGTCAGCCCCACCTTGCTCATGCTAGGAGCTTCCACTCTCCAGTTTTTTGACACCCACATACTGCTGCTAAAATTGGTATCAAGCTGACCATCTCACACAAAGAGACAGTAGCGATTTGGACAGGTGGAGGGAATCTGCTGGACCACTTCCACTGAGAACATCATCATCTATGCTCTTCTGCTGGATGCAGAGGGCTGCAGGAAGAAGGCAAGAAAGGAAAATTATCCTTTGAAGTACACCTTTTTATGCCTGATGTGGCAAAACTTTGGACCCACTTTTATTATCACGTTTTTTTATATCCTTAACTTTTTTGCACATCAGCTCTGTCCATACAGTTTTACTAGCTTATACTTTTCAGCTAAAACTGGGTAGTGAGAAACTAAAATTATGGGTATTGCCAGCAACTCCACTGTTTCACATCATCTTCTGTAACTGATTTTCTTTCGCGTCTTTCTTTCATTGGACTGAAATGGTCCCACCTGCCATAGGCTGCATGTACTTGGGAAAAAAATAATTGAAGGCTTTATAATCACTGTCTCAAACTGGATCTTGTCTTAGATTCTACAAAAGGTAGGAAAATATAACATTAAAAAAACCCCGTAAACCCTACATTCTCTGTACGTGAGTGTCCTGCAAAATGCATTTCTTAAAATTTTGCAGATCCGTCCTTTCCTTCACTCCGGAGATAACGTACAAGTGCTAATGCAATCAGTGAGCTAAAAGCAAAGTTGTTGTTTTTCATCCAATAGAGGAGAGACTGGAAGTTTTCAGAAACTCAGTGGAGAACTAAAGAGCACTTAAAACAAGTGGGGGGGCTGGGGAGGGGGGGGGAAAGAGTTCAGTTTTTCATTGAACTGGCCTAGAAGCATCTACTCAGCTGGGAGATGCTCTGAAGAATTCTTCAAGAGGACAGTCTGCGACTGGTTAACTACATCTTTTCAATTAATAAGGACTTGAAAATGTGACTATGGCCAATATCTGCACAGTCCAATTCAAAAATGATCAGGCAGACTGAGCCTGATTGAAAAATTTATGTGCATTTTATGACATTATTCAGCAACAGAAAAAAACAGATTTTATATTGTATTGATATTACCATGAATAAAAATAGAATACCAATTAGGTTAAGATTTTCAAGAACTGGTAATTCTAGATCTTTGACATGATCTGGGATGGCTCTTACATTTCTCGTTTGATAACCAATTGGATAACTGGCTTGCAGAGAACAGGTGCTCACCGGTTTAAGATGGGAACCTCTACAATGCCTTATTTTGTTTTAAAATAACTGCTTGCTTCTGATAATAGCCTCTATCTGCAGCTTAATTTCCTTTGAGAATGTTTGTGCTACAAGTGTGAAAACTCTTATGGAAAAAATACTGAGTTGTTTCAAGAGGACTGACAATGGGCTTGTGGGTGGCACATGGTTAGAAGCTATAGCAGTCTGCTGGGTTTCACAGGCAACCATTTCACTTCTCACATAGAGCTTTCTCATTTTTGTCTTCTTTTTCCCCCTCGTTAAGATTAAAGCTATTATCTCTCAAAACAATGACAACCTCTAGCCATTTCTGAAAAATGGACAGAGGCATTTTTTTGGGGTTTCAGATACCAAAAAAAAAAAAAGAAGGAAAAAAGAGCAACTATTTCTTTCACCCTCAGTTTTCATTCATGGTAAAAGAATGATTTTCAAGTATTAAGTTGGAAATATATAGAGCTTAGATGGCTAAGTAGAACTCAGGGGTGGAAGGAATTCAAATATTTATACTCAGACGTTAGGGCTGTTTTGTTTTTTTTTTCCCTCCCCCCTCCACAGTACACATACTTATGCTTCTAAATAAATACTTCAGGATTTCAATAAAATAACTTGAGTTTAGAGATAACAATAATTCACTTTTACTAACAGACACTCCTTTGTCTTCAAAACCTTTCAAAATCAGGCCAGATTTATTACAGACAAAAATCTGGTTTTCAGTAGTATGGAAAGGTAAAACTGCCTCCCAAGGGTCTTGTGGTTTAACAGCCAATGTTTGCAAAGAAGTAGGAAAATTGCAAAATATTAATATCATCATAATACAGGAAATTATCCACAGGGTATTTTTTATTATTATTAACAAGAACTGTGCATCAAGTGCCCTTCACACTGCATTGATCACATAGCCCATTCAGTTCACTTGTCATTAACATAAAAGTAGACAAAGTGAAGCATTGCAGCATTGATATGACTTGCCATAACGGAGTGTTTGAAAAGTTGTTAAAAATATTTTTTTAATTCTTCCTTATTCAAGCAGCAACCATCCAATCAAATAAAAAATGAAAGCCTTGAACAAAAGCAGGCAGAGTGGAGAGGTAAAGGTCACGCAACACACAACATGGATCACTGGTTGTTCAAATTATTTTCAGGTAGTCTGGCAGATCTCCAGGGGTGTGATTCAACTTTGTACAGGTTATATAGCAAAAGCCATTTTTGATTCTAACAGAGCAATTCCACTGCATGATCTTCCAAACTTTTTTTTTTTTTTAAGTTTGAAACCCATTGATTGTTCTTTTCATAAAGGAGATTTCTTGAAGGTATAGCAATTTTCTTCTTCATTCTTTAAAAAGACCATTGAGACACAGCAGTACAAAATTAGATCTACAATTAATTGGGTAAGTGGGGAATCCTGCTTTCCTATTAAACTCTCTGCTTTCTAACGGTATCATTCTCTTACTTTGGTTCATCCCATTATGTCAGTTGCTTTTTTTTGTCTTGCTTTTTGTCTTTTATACGTCATATTCCACCTGACACCTTTGCAATTTATAACTTGTTCCACTTTGTAAAAAAGTTAGATCTGTAAAAGAAATATAACTTGAAAGCCCTTCCTTATATTTTTTGTTTCTGCATTATCTAGCATAATATGTATCTGTTCACTGGCAAACAATATGAAATCCAGAATACACAATAATCTAAAGTGGAAGAGCCACGCATTTGCCGTAGCAAAAACAAAGGACAAGTAAATGCATGTCCTTCATTAATCTGACTCTACCAGGAGGAGTTAAAGAGAGTAATGTCACATGAAATATAGAACAAATGAGTGCACTTTTTAATCTTTACAGAATATTGTCAGGCAATGAGGGATATTTTTGGACTTCACTTTCACAGTTCTTGCTCTGTATTTGGTGTTTAATCTCTGAGTACCAGCTTATAAAGCATAAGAACATCTTAATAAAACTAGGATCTTGTTGAAGGATTGTTCTGGCCCTGTAGTCCATCACTGCAGTAAAAATAGCTAAAATCTTTCCTTTGTCCATCGGGGTTGAACTTTCCATGTCTGATAGATAGTATGGGCTCTTTCAGCATTTGGAAGTTACTGCTCTTGCCAGTTCAAGATAGCTTAAGTTTGGTTAGTATGGTTTAAGATGCATTTGTGTAGTTGATTTTGTTCATCTGATTTGTAGCTGCAGGTGCCTGCTTTAGATAGCTCTTAAGCACACTACATCATGTTAGTATATTTTTTAAATAAATGGCAGGTTTTCACAGAAATGCATATACTGTCTGTCACTAAAGCAAATGACCAGGAAGGTGAAGAATAATATTATTATGCATGGTAGTGGGTTAAAACCTTTATACTCCAGTAAACAATTTTATTCTGTAGGAGCACATTTTACAAATTAAAAGCCAAATCCTCCTTAACCTTTCATACTGCAAGGAGAAATAAATTCATAGTACCTTCAAAAAAATATTTCCAAACATAAAGTCAGAGAAATAATAATAATTTTAAAAAGTAGTATTTTTCACTTCTCTGAAAGCAGGTTCTTATATAATGGCTCTCTCAGTCAGGGTGTTATGAATTTGGGTCAGCTGCCAGGTGCATGAAGGTGGCCAAGGCATACTGGAATTATATTTCAAAATACCTTTGTGTGCAAGAAAGAAAGATTTAACTGCAGATTGATCCCTACAACCCTGAAACAGAAGAGACTTCTTATACTGCAAGGCACTTAAGTGCTTTTGAAAGCACAAGCTTAAATCCTATTTTTCAAAGATGTTCTTAAATCTCCAGTGCACCTTAACTGTGAGCTTGATATTTAGCACATATAACTAGAGCATTGCTGAACTGACATGCTTATAAATATGTCTTTAAGTCCTTTGCTGTTTCCCAGAAAAAGAGAATCAGCACAAAGTTCTGAAACAAAAAGAAGAGGATGGAGTCTTTCCAGAAGAAGAAAGACAGGCAAGCAGTGGCTTCTGAGTATCACCAAAGTAAACTGAGAATCTTAGTAATTGGTGTATATTTTTAAAGATCAACTTTTAGGCTCCTTTGCCAGAAACTCTGATTATCAGAAGGTTTAGGTTAAACAGCTTTCTTTGTACTCACTAAATCTGTTACAGAAATGAAACATGCAGACTACACCTAATGGTCGTAGTTAGAAACCCTAACCTTCTGTGTTTTAACATGGTTTCACATTTCTTTGAAGAGTATAATGTAACATTATTGTATTCTAAAACTGAGTGGTTTTGAACATTTACTGCTAATTGACAATTGCAATAATTTCTTTCCAAAGGAGAAACAGATTAACTAATAACCTGTTTTATTTTTATCTTGTGGTAAGTGTGGTATTTACAGTGTAAACATTTCATTTCGTTTGCAGATGACTTGCTTTCTCGGACCACAAAGAAAAGGCTTCTTAGAGATAAAGAGTTTTATAGGTAGGATACACATTATCAGGTGGCACATTTTTGTCCACTTATGTTTTCAATAAGGTTGTCTACAGCTAGGCTTTTGCCTCCTTTTGGTAATGAATCAAAATATCTCTGAAGTCTAAATGATCATGGGATCATAGTGAATACTGAGGAATAACATTATGAAACATTCTACTTAATTCTGTTTGTTTTAAAACGAGTTCCTCCCATGTTTCTCACCTGGCCTAGTGATTGTCTCTTTAATATTGAGGCTAGTTTCTGCTCTACTTCACTGCATGGGAGTCAGTACCCCAAGCCCAGATCTCATCCTCCCATGTTGCCTTTGCCCAAGCATGTTGTCCTCTTTCTTGGCCACTCTCCATGGCAGTCATGGCACCAGGGGAAACTCTCAGCACTGTCCCATGAAGGGGTGCATGTTGCCACAGGATGTGTGTCATAGCACAAAGCCGGTGCAAACTGTGGGTAGTCACAGATTATTCTCCCAGACCAATCAGCCACATCTTTGCTCTGAAGGGAGTGGTCTTCTCTTTCTTTTGGGTAATATGTGTTATTTTGGGCTCTTTATTCTAAACCTCTCATGTATAAGCATGCAATGTGCATGTGAATGAGTGATAATAAATTTAAGTCTCTGAAGTGTCCATTTAAGCCTTGCAGTGAAAAATCTCACGCATAGTACTGAATGAGTGAAAGAATTTAAACTATGGATAACAAGAGAATTTAATTTAAATTTAAATTTAAAACAAAGATTGAGGCTTAAAACACCTTTGGAAGAAAAATGGATATGCACTTTTTTTCCTTTGTATATAGCCACAGGGACATGGGTACTATATTGGACTAATAAAAGTAACTGCAGCATAAAATTTATAATTTTCTACTGACATCCATAGTAATTTAAGATTATTTTTTCTTGCAGACAAGTAAAGCTTTGTGTCAATTCTCATTTTCTTTAAGCTTTAGACTGTACTCTAATCCAACATAACAGAAAGTGAACAGGAGTATAAAAAAGTTTCCAATGCCCAGTTAACCATAGGTTCAGGACTCAGGTGGAGGCTGCATGTGTGCATAAGTGTAAATTTTCATAACATGACTCTCACACAGAAAATAAATTATTAAAATCCAGTTGTATAAAATGTGGAAAATAAGTCCATTTTCAGATGTCTTCACATCCACTATAAACCTTATGTCCTTTCTGGGTATAGCTGGTTGCAAAGCTTTCAGCCTAAACTATCAGAAACTCATTAAATAAGATCCAGCTACCAACCATCTAGCTTACTGGAAAAACCTCCAACATTTTTCAACTTAATTTTTACATATAGCTTAGAAAACAGACACATGTGACTTCATATAACATCTAGAAATACTTTTTTCTTCATTTAGTGTTCAGTTGTACTCATTTTTCCCATGCAGACTAGAAATTATCTAAAAATATGTCTTCCTCACACCATTTGAGTCAGTGATTCTTAGTTTCCAAATGTTTCTATCCAACATACACTCAGGAAGGCCACTCGTTATGCTATATGAAGACCAGGTCCATACAAAGGACAATGATTGTATCTTTAGTTATGAAAAATGCATTTAAAAACAAAATAAAAATCTCTATTTGGTTGATTCATCATGGACTTCCATGACAGATCAAGGTGAAACAGTAAAAAAAAACAGGAGAAAGATAAAAGATGGTGTAATTAAATAACGTTATTTACCAGTCCCTTTTGTTAGTTTCTCATTCTTTAGGTGAGACTTCCTTAATGTTGAACTATAGTCTATACAGTATTATAAGCATTTGAGTTTTGTTTTGGTTTTTTTTAAGGGACAGAAAAAAAGAAAAAAATTGTTTAAAAAATATATAGAAAGCAAAGAAGAAGGTTATGATTAACTGATAGAGCTTTTCTTGGAAAATAACATGAGCACAGCATAAAATGTTACAATTGTCAAGAGATAACAAATAAATTCATTATATTCCACGATCTTACCTCATTCTTGTAACAAAGACAAAATTTTATCCATGTCGGTTTGGGTAGATACATTTTGCTAATCAATATGAAACTAGGGATTCTTAAATACAGACCCAAATTTATCACCAGTCAAGTTGTTCTGCCAGTGGAATCATGGAACTGCTAATGTTAGTTCAGCCAAATAATTCTAATTAGAATTCAGACATTTAAAGAAGTCACTTAATCATCAAACATTGTCAGTTCATTTCAAAACCACCTTGCTCCAGTGATAGTCACAGCCAAGGTTTATAACTTGCACAAACCAGAAGACTACCTCACATTATAGTGAGAATGTGATATGGATGCAATAATTCTGACACTAACATAATTTCTCTGGAATAGCACAAGCAGTTTAAGGTCTTAAGCCATTTCCCTCAAAAGTTCAAAAAGTGGTAAAATTTCTACCTTGCAAGCCAGTTCAAAGTTGTTTGTGGGTTTTTTTTTTTAATTTTACCTCAAGAAGTATCAATTTTTTTACCACACAATTTATTATTTTTCAAACTCTTGGAAACACTCATCACTATACTTTGATAATCAAGAGATAAAATTTAATGAAACTATCTGAAAGCAGCTGTATGCACCTTGATACACTTCTGTGGCAAAGTGACAAGAGCTGTATCATACATAGACCTGTTCCTCCAAAACTGCCCATCTGACTGATAATCAGGCCTTGAGATTTTACTGCACTTTGAAAGATTCATCTTAAAGATTTATTCTTCACATTGGATACTTTAGTATGAATACATGTCAGGTAGGCCATTATTAGAGCTCGGTTGTGTATTTCTTATTGTTTCTAGCCCAGATAAAGCCCAGAGATGGTCCAAACAGTTGCTAATGGCCTGAACTGGTGGGCAAGAAAACTTCTACTGAACTGAAGTATGCTTCTACCTTAAATTTTCATATACAACTTCCACACTACTTGATTAGCACATTTATAACTATTTTATCCAGTCATTTGAGTAGGTGACTCTGCAGTATTGTATCTTCATTGGGTATTAATGCCAAATCATAGCTACAGAACATTCACAGTTTTGAAAGAATTTTAGATGTGTACCCAAATTAGTAAGAGTTTGCACTGAAGCTTAATGAGCTAGCCCTTGTCACTGCATTACTCTGAATGAAGTATAGAAACAACATTTGCAGACATAGTGCTTAGGCCTAAATACTGTCTTTAATAATCTGCTTATTCTGCCTTTAATTTTCCGTTCATTTCAGAGCTGAGAGCCTTTTAGATCATGCAGTTTGATATTTTATACATATATCTTTATTTCTGACCAAGACAGGTAATAAAAATAATTTTTCAGTTAAACTTCATTGTTTTTATTGTAGTAGACTGTCCCAAATTTTTAGTTATTAATGTGACGACTTTGCAGGGATGTTACAATGTCTAGAAAGATGGATGGGATTAAAGAAAGGCGAGTAACTCTTTGTGCTGGTTCTGGCTGGGATAGAGTTCATTTTCTTCAAAATAGCTCGTATGGGGCTATATTTTGCGTTTGTTCTGAAAACAGTGTTGATGACACAGTTGTTTTTGTTGTTTTGTTTTGTTTTGTTTTGTTTTTTTTGCTGAGGAGGGCTTACACAGAGTCAAGGAATTTCCTGCCTCTCACACCACCCCACCAGTGAGGAGGCTGGAGGTGTACAAGAAGTTGGGAGGGGACACAGTTGGGACAGCTGACCCCAACTGACCAAAGGGATATTCCATTCCATATAATGTCATGCTCAGCACATAAGGCTGGGGGAAAAACAATGAAGGAGTAGACGTTCAGAGTGATGGTGTTTGTCTTCCCAAGTAACTGTTATGGGTGATGAAGCCCTGCTTTCTTGGACATGGCTGAACACCTGCTTGGCAATGAGAAGTAGTGAATGAATTCCTTATTTTGGTTTGCTTGTGTGTGCAGCTTTTGCCTTACCTATTACACTATCTTTATATCAATCCATGAGTTTTCTCATTTTGACTCTTCTGATTCTTTCCCCCATCACAACAGAGAGGAGTGACAAAGTGGCTGTGTGGTGTTTGGATGCCAGCTGGGGTTAAACCATGACAATGGTCTGAAGAATTATATTTTAATTTTTGCTGAATTTAATTTTTAACTTTCAGCTGATATTAAAATTTTGAAATTGAAAACTGAAAAATGGAACCACTTTTGAATTTGAGAAACTTCTAAGTCTCTTGGTGTTAAAAACAGAAAATCCAGCAAAGGTAAATGCTTATTTAAGGATGTGCGTATGTTGTAAATTGACCTAGAGTTTTTTTGTAGAGATGTTTCTCAAGGGCTGAGCCCTGCAGCTGCCTTATTTTGGAAAGAGTTTTCCTTAATCAGCAAATAAAAGTTCCACTACAGCAATAAACAGCTATGGAACACTAAAAAATAATAGTAGCAATGGAATAGATTTAGTAAGAAACCTTATGGTATTCAGTTAATGAATCTTCTGGAGTATTCCAGAGGATTTTTTCCACAGTTCTTAGAGAAGAGACCATATGGAGAAAATCAATGCAAAAACTAAAATGAACCCAGACTGAGGACTAGAACATTATTTTTGTGCTGCCTGCAAAAACAGCCTACAAGGCAGAAAATGGTTTGAGAGAATCTCTGCTTACTGCCCAGTGTCCTCCTGGAAAATTGTGCTAGTCTAGCCTTAGGTCTCCACAGTGTCCACCCTTAGGACACTGTGGAGACAGCACACTGTCCTACCCTTGTACCCTACTCCCACTAGCAAACATGAGAAGCTTATTTTTCTTTCTTCACTAAACAACAGCAGCAGAGACTGAAAACCTTTATATGTTCCTTTATATGTTCCAGGAGTATCTGGATGTGCTGGGTTGACTCTGGCTGGATGCCAGATGCCCACCAAAGCCCACTGTATCACTCCCCCTCCTGAACTGGTCAGGAGAGAGAAAAATATAATGAAAGCCTCATGCGTCGAGACGAGGACAGAGAGAGACCATTCACCAATTACGGTCACGGGCAAAACAAACTTGACTTGGGGGAAAAAACAAATTTTAATTCATTATCAATCAGACAACAGGATAATGAAAAAACAAATCTTAAAACAACTCCACCCACCTCTTGTGAGGAACTGCACTGTAGCCTTGTCTCACAGATTGCTTGCAAGGACAGTCACAAGACCATTGGGTTCTGGAAACCCTGACTTGTGAAGGCGCCCTGCCCATAAGACAATCTTTGAGCCATGGGGTGACGTGAGGAACTGCACTATTGTGTTATCTCAAAGATTGTTTGTAAGATCATTTGCAAGATTGTTTTCACAAGACCACTGTGTTTTGGAAACCCGGACTTGTGAAGATGCCCTGCCTACTTGTGAAGATGCCCTGCCCGCAGGAGGTCTTCTGCCTGGACATGTCCCTGCCCTAGTGCTGGGGGGCACAAAGAGACATACCATTGCTATGGAAACCACAGCTCTCGAAGGGGTACTTAAGGAAGACCTGCATGGGCAACAGCAAGCAGGGGAGAAAGAGAGAGAAGAAGAGGGACAGAGAGGACGACCACCTGACTGCCTGACCACACCATGCCACACTGCACCACTGCTGGAACAAGCTACTGAGACCTCCTCATCCGCCCCTTCACCGTCGCCTCACCGCTGGACCTGTGGTGGTGACTATTCTTGCTGCCCTATCCCGACTCCTTGCTTCATTTCCATCTTTCTTTCCATTCTGTCCTATCGCTACCGTCTTTATTTCTTTTTCTTTTGATAATAAATGGTGTTTCAGGAATGCGGCATTCGACCTCATTTGTGTCTTAATCTCGCTCTTGGGATCATATCGAAACCTTTCCCCGACATCGGATCGGGATATTTGAATGATCCCGACATTGGATCGGGACACCCCTCCCTTCTTCACAGGCTTAACTTTTCTCCCAACTTCCATCTCTTCCCCTCCAGCAACATAGGTGTATGGTGAATGGGGGTTGGGGTCAGTTCATCACACATTGTTTCTGCTGCTCCTTCTTCCACAAGGGGAAGGACTCTTCACACTCTTCCCCTGTTCCAGTGTGGGGTCCCTCCCATGGGAGACAGTCCTTCATGAACTTCTCCAAAGTGAGTCCTTCCCATGAACAACAGTTCTTCACAATAGGCTATAGGTATTCATCTGCTCCATCATGGACCTCCATGGACTGCAGGGGGACAGCCTACCTTACCATGGTCTTCACCACAAGTTGCAGGGGAATCTCTGCTTTAGTGCCTGGAGCACCTCCTCCCCCTCCGTCTTCACTGATCTTGGTGTCTGCAGAGTTGTTACTCTCACATCTCACTCCTCTATCTCTAGCTGTAAAATGTGCAGCTTTTTTTCTCTTCCCCTTTTTTTCTTAATTATGTTATCACAGAGGCATTACTGATTAGCTTGTCCTTGGCCAGCTGCGGGTCTGTCTTAGAGCTGGCTGGCATTGACTGAGTCGGACATGGGGCTTCTCACAGAAGCTGCCAAAACCTTGCCATGCAAATCCAATCCATAGGGAAACTACAGGGCTGTCAGTTTGACTTCAGTGCTGGGGAAGATGATGGGGCAGATCATTCTGAGTACCATCATGCACTATGTGCAGGACAACCAGATGATCAGACCCAGTCACCATGGGTCTATGAAAGGCAAGTCCTCCTTGGCTAACCTGATCTCCTTCTACAACATGGTCACCCGTTCGAATGGATAAAGGACTTTAATAAAGCCTTTGACATAATTTCCCATAACATCCTCCTGGAGAAACGGGCTGGTCATGGCTTGGATGGACATATACTGAGTAAAAAAAGTGGCTGGATGGCTGTGCCCAAAGGAGGATGTTAAATGGAGTTAAATCCAGTTGGCAGCCAGTTAAAAGTGGTGTTCCCCAGGGCTCAGTACTGGGGCTACTCTTGTTTAACATCTTTATCAATGGTCTGGACAAGAGGATCAAGTGCACCCTCAGTAAGTTTGCAGATGACACCAAGCTGGGTGGAAGTGTAGATCTGCATGAGAGTAGGGAGGTTCTGCAGAGGGATCTAGACAGAACCTCTAGTACTGTGTTCACTTTTAGGCCCCTCACTACAAGATGGACACGGAGGTGCTGGAGCGTTGTTCAGAGAAGGGCAGCGAAGGTGGTGAAAGGTCTAGAGCACATGTCTTATGAGGAACGGCTGAGAGAACTGGGGTTGTTTAGCCTGGAGAAAACAAAGCTCAGAGGAGCATTTAGTTTTCTGAAATTATTCTTGAAACATGAGCCAATATCTGATTGCTCAGTAGTCCGGTAGATATATTGCATACAAATTATCATCAGAGCAGTTAAAATTGTACTGAAATAGCTGTTGTATCTGTCATAGGTGGTGGTGTTTCTACTATTCCTACAGTTGTCTGAGCATGTTACTGGTTCAATAGTCAAAACTCTACTTTAATAGCTCAAAAATGATCTGATGGAACAAAGACAACAGTACAATATTTTTCTTTTACCATTTCTACTCTCAACTGGAGAGTCTCCTTTTGACTTTTACAGAAACTAATCTGTTGCAGGTGTTCTCATTGTAGCTAATTCCTGCTAACTACTTCTCTGTTAAAGGAACACAAAAAACTACCCATGTGATATGTAACCTCCGGCAGGTCCATTATTTACCTTGTAAGAATTTCATTATTATGTTCATATATCATTTGTTTAGGGTTTTTTTCTCTTCAGTTCAGTGATGGCATTTAAAAAATAAAATTAAGCACAATGATGTCTCTACTCTAAATGTTCAGATATGTTTGGAGGACACTTAGCATCTCTTTATTGACACTTTCATTACTGGCATTTTGGAAATTGATCCATTATACTTCAATATAGCTTCTGTGTACAGTCTTATTTTCTTGACAAAAGAAATAGGACCTATAAATTCAGCTTTCTTTCAACTTACAGGTTTTAAAAAGCCTAGAGGTGAGACTTCCACTTAATTTTCAGTAAGTACAGCTTTCTTCGGTCATTAGATTCACTGACTAGTTACACAACTTTTTACCTGCATTTGACAGAATAATTTCCTTAGGAAAAAATACAACAACAGTCTAAACTGCTCTGTTAAGGAATGTCCTCCCAAACCCTCCAGCTGTTGTCTTTCATATATGTACTGTGGTCTTAATCTCTAAATGCTGATGAGCAGTGAAAATTAGTTACGACTGCCGTCAAAACGTTTTCCCAGTAGCTCAGTGTTAGAAGGCTATTGTTAACTGTTAATTGGTCACTAATTACTTAAGATCATTAATGATTTTATGATGCTCTGCTTCAGTGAGATTTAAAATATTCATCAACAACAGAAGACAAATGTCTCAGCTTCCTCTTTCCTAAATTTCATGTAATTTAACTGAGTAGCTGGACTGAATTAATCTTACTTCGACATGGATTTCTAAAATCAGCATGAACAAAAGTTGCTGGCTGCAAAAGAATAAAACATACAACTGTGGGTTCAGACAGTGCAGGTTTGTGCATTGTCAGCTCCCTCTTCAACAGGGCTTTTTGAAAGACTTAATGTGGTTCTTAACTTAGAGTGTTTAGTGTGACTGTACTTTTTCCTTTTCCCCACTTTTCATGCTCACTGTAGTGAAAATTCACATAAATGTGGCATGATGAGGAAGCAAAGCTTTAAAATCACCAGTTAAACCATTTTCATGGCTTGTGGTACACTCTTTGATGCTCCCGCCCAGTGTCAGTATAAATTTTTTATATTATATAAGAATATAAGAATTAGGTACATAACATTAGTTTAAGTTTACAAAAATGTATTTATATCCACAAAGGTCTAATTCAAATGTTAAATTGGACAATGTTCTGATATCTGAAGAGGAATTGTAAATAATTAATTACACACAAAATGAGATTTTGTTATCCTGCATTTCAAAGTCAAATTGACCATCTTCTCTCTTCAGAATAAAGACATGACATAAGTGCATAAAAATGGATTAATGGACTGTTGAACAGAATTTCTGCTTCATAGTCTTTCAGTTAGGTGAATGACTAACAAGCTGTAAGACTGAATATGTGACTCCCACAATTCTATGGCAATAACTCTCTGAAGAAAACCTTTGAGGGATTATTCTTACTTATTAGTAAGCATCTACTATATGACAATCAGTTTAATATTTAGAGGATATCCACATTTCCAAGCCCAAGGTACCTATAGTAGTTTCCAAACTTGCTAGAAGTTGAATATTAAAGATTGAATATCAATTTATACAATATTGTCACTTTATCAAATATAGTGTTTGTACAGCTAATTTTCCACTGTCAAAATTTTCAACAACTGAATATTTTCCACACTTAGCCAAGAACTTTAATGGAAGACATACTTCATTATCTCAAAAACGAAACAAAACAAAACAAAATAAAACATAAGAAAAAAAACACCAACCCTCTTTTCTTTTTAAGAGAAATATCACAACAGTGAATAACTTGGAGAATTTAGTCTGTATTTTTATCTCACAGATATATTATCATTTTCTATAATGCAGTTGTTGAATTCATTGTATACACATTTAGTGAGTTTCTTTACATTTATTTACTCTTAAAATGTCCATGTTTCATGCTGGATATTTAGAATTCAAAATTCATTCAGATATTACAATATATGGTTTCTGTGTTTCCAATCACAGAATCACAGAATATTAGGGATTGGAAGGGACCTCAAAAGATCATCTAGTCCAATCCCCCTGCTGGAGCAGGAACACCTGGATGAGTTCACACAGGAAGGTGTCCAGGCAGGTCTTGAATGTCTCCAGAGAAGGAGACTCTACAGCCTCCCTGGGCAGCCTGTTCCAGTGCTCTGTTACTCTCACAGTAAAGAAGTTCCTTCTCAACTTTAAGCAGAACCTCCTGTATTCCAGCATACACCCATTGTCCCTTGTCCTATCATTAGACACCACTGTGAAGAGCCTGGCTCCATCCTTCTGACACTCACCCTTCATATATTTATAAACATTAATGAGGTCACTCCTCAGTCTCCTCTTCTCCAAGCTAAAGAGACCCAGCTCCCTCAGCTGTTCCTCGTAAGGGAGATGCTCCACTCCCTTAATCATCTTGGTGGCTCTGTGCTGGACGCTCTCAAGCAGCTCCCTGTCCTTCTTGAACTGTGGGGCCCAGAACTGGACACCATATTCCAGATGTGGCCTCACCAGGGCAGAGTAGAGGGGAAGAAGAACCTCTCTTGACCTACTAACCACACCCCTTCTAATGCACCCCAGGATGCCATTGGCTTTCCTGGCCACTAGGGCACAGTGCTGGCTCATGGTCACCCTGCTGTCCACCAGACTCCCAGATCCCTTTCCCCTACACTGCTCTCTAGCAGATCATCTCCCAACCTACACTGGAACTTCGGGTTTCTATACTGGAACCTACTAATGAATGAGTGAATTCAATTTGATAATGAAAAGAAATGTTTAAAATAAAAATGGAGACAGAAAATCTTTCCTGGGAAAGTAACACTTGAGGGAGAGAATTCAGAAAATGAAGTGAAGGAATCATGGACTATTACAAACATTCCTGCATTTCACTGGCTTTGCTAGAATCAACATTACTATTTAAAAAAATAAGACTATTTCAAATTTTATTGTCTGTATTCAGTGGTGACATTAAACTTTTACACATCTCATTCAAGAAACACTAAAAATGGGACAATCAAATACCCCCCTGTGTGGCTCAATTGCCTTTGTATACGCATAAGTAAATTTGCAAAGTTTGCTATCAGTTTCTTGTTTTGTTTCTTTTCTTTATTTTTCTTTTCTTTTTGAGGCAAGGGAAAGGGAGAAATTATGTCTCTTCAATGCAAAGCACCCATCACTCATACAGTGTCTCACCACTGCTGTGAGAACTTCAGCATAGAAAGCTAATTTTTTTAAAAGAACCTAGATTACTAGAAATCAGACGGAAAGCAAACAAAAGACTGGTTGCACACATAATTTGGTTTAAATTTTAAGTGAGTTATATTAAGAAAAAAATAGTTTCTCATATTCTAGGAAATACACAATTACAAGTGGTGCAGAATGCACCTTCACCCCTATAAAACTGATCTTTTCTTTTTTTTCAGTTTCCAAAAATTCATATTTTTCTACTTTTTTCAGTAGGAAACATGAATGTTGATTTTTGTGGGAAGCTTGAAGTCCCAACACAGATGTCAGATGTCTTTCTACTCCCAGTCCCTATTCCAAATGTGAAGCTACTATAATATTTACCTTATTTTAATAAGTAAAGAAAAAAAATAATTTCCTGAGGTTTAATTTTTGAGATGACTGAAATATTTTATGGAAATGTACCAGAAAGATCCATGCTGAGGTAAACACCCAAGGATTTCAAGGATACCTCTAGACAAACTCACTAATAGGTGGATGTACTTATAAGATAAATATTAATCATTTTAGACAAAATTTAAATACATTTATTTTTAAAATAATAAAATAAGCCTTTTAAAAAGTATCTAAACTTAAACCAGAAGACTAAATTTAAATATACACTTTAAAAAAGACCACATAATTAATTTGTAAGTGTTTACTTATAGATTAAATTTATTTCTGTCTTCATAAATCTTCTTTGCCTGCTTCATAGATGCCTGTAATTGTTTTCAGGTAATTTAAAAAAATATAGTGCTTATAAATCAAATAATACTGTAATTCTGTTTTCTCAATGTAAAAAATAATACATTTGAACTACTAAATATTTGTTTTTACATTAAGTGTATTTAATTTCTGCTTTTATAAGTTTATTGTCAGCTCATTAGCGAACACGTATGCAAATTTCATCAGGGTCCTTTCCATGGTATGCAGTCCCCCACAGGGTCACAAGTGCTGCTCCAGTATGGGCTCCTCTCTCCCCTGGTCCAGAGGTCCTGATATGCGAACATATAAGATATAGTTAGATTTATTCATTTATTTTCTGTATTAAGAATTAGATTTTAGAAAATAAGCTTAGCTTCATTTTGTTAGGTGGAAAACTTTAAATTTAGATCATTTTGTCTGTGTTAAGTGGGAAACTTTTACAATAACTAACAAGCTATTCCACGCTACCAGCAAAGGAGTCTGGAGCAAGATAAGAAGATGCCTGGTATGCAACACCCGCAGTCTGAAGTAAAAGGCCAGCTTTGTTTTGTCTAGCGGTCTACAAGGGTGCTAACAAACACCAAATGGAGGCAGTGCGCAAGCGCGAATGGGAGTGAACTTATGTTAAATTTTCTTGGAACTAATTAGCTTAACCTATCCTAAATTTAATGAATATGTGTGCGTGTGTACTTTAAATAATGCCTTTGTAAAAGAGTGGGCTCGCAGGGTCTTTATGGAGCGATCCACCCTGTCGCCTGCCAGCAAATAAAACATACCCACTTTATAACTCTCTACGAGTTGTAAGGTTTGATTCCACATATCAATTTGGGATTCCAGATAGGACCCCCTGTCTTCCTGGCTGCAGGACCGGCTGGAAGTGGGATGTCCTAAAACGCCAAAGGATTATCTCTCCGGAGGATCTCCCAACCCCACCCGATCGCTGAGGGGAAAGAGACGGACCATCAGAGGGCGGAGCAGGCATGTGAATTGGGAATACCTACAGGGGGGGCAGGGGAAGAACCTATAAGTCATGTGGGGACATCCCACATGAGGTGAAGAGTAGTATTGTTTGCCAAGGCCCTATAAGCCGTGGGAGAAATACCGCTTGTGGTGAGTGGGCAATATTGCTCGCCCCTTGGATTTGTTGGGCCCAACGGGGGACTCACGCGTAGTGAGGGGAGACCTGAGATCCTATAAGCTGTGAGGGGCTCATGTGTGGTGAGGGGGAACCCAAGATCCTATAAGCTGTGAGGGAATGGTAACTGCAGTGATCCCAGCAGGAACGCTGTGTTGGATAGATATCATCTTATACATCTGTTATAAAAACCTGGTGCAGTGTATTATGGTTTAAGTTATACTGCTTGGTGTGGATCTGTGGCAAACGGTTAATGGTTTATAATTTATGCTATACAAGAACTATTGTTTAATTGGCATATTTTGTGGTGTGAGTGTGAGGAGTAAATTCTGGTCTGACTGGGACAGAATTGAGGGCTCAGGCGATCTTGAACAGGTATTCTTCAGGAATTTAGAAAGTTTAAAGGATCAGTGAGACTAGTGAAACTTATATGGTAAAGAGATAAATACAAACTCATCACTATGGTATGGGAGGAGTTGTAAAACAAAGTAATAACTTAGCCCCTCAGTGTGGGGAGTGCACAAGTGCCTGTGTCTCTCCAAATGGAGACAGGGGTTTTATCTCAAGAATTGCTTTGAATTCAGGTGCATCAGCTGTAAGACAAGCACTCGCCTGCACCTCTTGCCTTGGGTATGGTATTACTGTTATCAGTTTAACCAGTACAAAAGAATGCCTGAAAGCTGGCCCTTTAAGCTGTGTAATAAAACACTAGAAAGAATTGTTAGGGGGGCGAGCAGAAGCTGCAGAAGAAAACCGGAGAAGAGATAGAAAGCTCTTGTAGCAGCTTTACAGCAAGGGTGGGTCCTGACAAAAGGAGAAACAGGGACTCCGGGAGGCGGAGGCCCTTGGACATCCCCCCGGTTGGGGATCAATCAGTGTGCATGGTGTAAACAAACAGGACACTGGAAGAACAAGTGGCCCCAAAGGAGACAAGGGAGTAGAAAAATCATGAACACCCCCAGAACCCAGGCCCCTATGTCAGGAAACTATAATGGGACCTGGGGAGTCTACCCTAGCGATCCACTGGTTATATTAAAGCTAGGGAAAAAACAAGAGGGGGGTGGAATTTTAGTAGATAATGGAGCAACATTTTCAGTTTTAAACCAGGCTCTAACACCTATAGGCGATGATTTTGTAACGGTAAAGGGAGCTACTGGTCAAAGCGAAAAGGCTATTTTCTCAAACCTCTGAAGTTCAAATTGGGGAAACAATTAGGAATACATAAATTTCTTTATATGGTAAATTCACCAAAGCCCTTATTGGAGCAAAACTTATCATTGGAAGCAGAAATAAGATTTGGGAAGGAAGGAATAGAATTTGAAGTGGTGGATAATCAGCTAATTGAGCTTTTAAGTCTGGCCTTAGTAAGTCCCTCTGAAAAGACAGAAGTATCCAAGGAGGTTCAGGATCAAGTATTCCCACAGGTATGGGTCACTGAAATACCCAGCAAAGCAAAAACAGCTTCAACGACAGTAGTCAAAATTAAACCAGGACCTAAGTCAGTGAGAGTAAAGTAACCTTAAGGTTAGAGGATAGACAAAGGATATTTCCAATCATAGAACAGTTTCTGAAGTACGGATTAACTGATGGGAAGAAGCCAGAGAGTGGTGGTCAATGGGGCAGAGTCTAGTTGGAGACCTGTGTCTAGTGGAGTCCCTCAAGGGTCGGTACTGGGTCCAGTACTATTCAATATATTCATCAATGACCTGGATGAGGGAATTGAATGCACTGTCAGCAAGTTTGCTGACGATACAAAGATGGGAGGAGTGACTGACACAGCAGAGGGCTGTGCTGCCATCCAGAGAGACCTGGACAGGCTGGAGAACTGGGCAGGGAAAAACTTGATGAAATATAATAAGGGCAAGTGTAGGGTGTTGCACCTGGGCAGGAACAACCCCAGGTTCCAGTATAGGTTGGGAGATGATCATCTAGAGTGCAGCATAGGGGAAAGGGATCTGGGAGTCCTGGTGGACAGCAGGATGACCATGAGCCAGCACTGTGCCCTTGTGGCCAGGAAGGCCAATGGCATCCTGGGGTGCATTAGAAGGGGTGTGGTTAGTAGGTCAAGAGAGGTTCTTCTTCCCCTCTACTCTGCCCTGGTGAGGCCACATCTGGAATATTGTGTCCAGTTCTGGGCCCCACAGTTCAAGAAGGACAGGGAACTGCTTGAGAGAGTCCAGCACAGAGCCACCAAGATGATTAAGGGAGTGGAACATCTCCCTTATGAGGAAAGGCTGAGGGAGCTGGGCCTCTTTAGCTTGGAGGAGACTGAGGGGTGACCTGATTAATGTTTATAAATATTTGAAGGGTGAGTGTGAGGAGGATGGAGCCAGGCTCTTCACAGTGGTGTCCAATGATAGGACAAGGGCCAATGGGTGTAAGCTGGAACACAGGAGGTTCTGCTTAAATTTGAGAAGGAACTTCTTTACTGTGAGGGTGACAGAGCACTGGAACAGGCTGCCCAGGGAGGTTGTGGTGTCTCCTTCTCTGGAGACATTCAAGACCCACCTGGATGCCTTCTTGTGTGAACTTAACCAGGTGTTCCTGCTCCAGCAGGGGGATTGGACTAGGTGATCTTTCGAGGTCCCTTCCAATCCCTAACATTCTGTGATTCTGTGATTATTACGGATTGCATATAATATCATCCTTGAAGGGATACCTTTCCTACACACCCGCCAAGAGCAGCCTCCAAAGACTGTGGGTAGGATCCCCTCTTGCAATTGCTTTATCAATGCCCGCTTCCTTAGAGAGGGATCCCAGATGCTTGGCTTCTCTACCCTCTAACTCCATGCTACTTGCCCCATTATTCTAGCATCTGAGCAGCCAAGTAATGAGGTGCTCGCCTTGGTAACAGGTGAAATCTTTTTGTATATCCCACAGCTCACTCAGGGTTAGAGATAGAGTGGTTATTGTACTGTCTCCATTTCCATCTCCCCTTTCCTCCTCTTCTTCCTCCTTAGGAATATCATAAACTCGATCTTCTTCATCCCTCTGTTAACATACTGACTTCCGTGTCCACTTCTTCTTTCATACAGGAGCAACTAATACCAGCACACATTGGTTCTCTATTTCATCTGCAGTGCGTCTTGAAGGGGTTGGAGTAGCTACCTTGCTTGCTGTAGGAATAGGAGATGCTGCAATGTCTGTCGCCGAGGTTGAAGCAACTGGAGTAGCCATAGTATAAGTCAAAGAGGTTGAAGTAACTGTAACAGGTGCCAGGGTAACTCCAGCAGAGGATGGGGTGATTCTCCTAAGTAGTATAATATGCATGAAAACCTGGCATACATTCAGAAAAACTAGCAGCACGATTATGCTAGTTTGATTATCCCAAGAATATTCAAAATTCTCAAAAACTTTTGTAACTGAGAGTGGGAAATTGAATGAAGATGTTACCCCTCCCAGAGGAAAAAAAAAACACTGGTGTAATTGGTAAGAACATTCATGAGATAGCTCCCAAAAATGAGGAGATGGAGCTGCTTCTGATGCTTTGCTCTGTGTACTGCTTGCCATCACTGAATACAGGTACAAAATTGGTCTGACTAACCATTTTTTTATTGTACTAACAATCATCACTATACCACACAGCATAACAGTACCCCTAGCCCCAAACCAACAGCTAGGGATGATGAAAAATATAAACGGCATGTAAGGTGCCACCTCAAAGAACTCAAGGAACAACTCAGCAATCCAGTACAACAACATTCCAATCACTGACAACCAAGTCATCATAACAAATGCTTATTGCAAATTCTTTCTAACACACTTTGGTCAGAACTGTCATTATCTCAACCTTTCGTGCCCCATGTTGGGAGCCAAAAAGACTGTAATAGTTTACTGGGCTAGCCCTTGGCTAGCAGCCAACACAGCCGTTCACCCACTTCCCCCCACCCCCAGGGGATAGAGGAGAGTATTGGGGGCAAGGATTAGGAGTATGACTGTTTACTACCCACTGATAAGCCTGACCCATTTCCAGATAACAATCCTGGAGAAGCAACAATCCCAAACTGAAACTGTGATCCCGGAAGAGCGAGAGCCCGAGAGAAAATCCATGCTAATCCACTCTCCCTTTCCGGTCAGCCCCAGATAATATACTAAACATGATGGGATATGATATGGAATATTTCATTGGCACATCCAAGTGCCAGTTTTGGGGTTTGCTATTCACTGCGCTTCCCCCTCCCAGTCCTAATGCAGCTGTGAACCAGCCAAACACAGTGGCCTTGAGCTCCAGCAGCAACTAATATCAGTACTTTTATCAATGATGTTCTCAAAGCAAGTCTGAACTGAAACCAAAACACAGCTCTTCTAACTACTGAGAAGAAAATTAACTCCATCCTAGAAAAACCAGGACAATGGTATTCTATGGTGAGAGGCAAAGGACTAAAGACTTAGGAAAGTGAAATATTCAGGAGAATCTTGTTGTGAATAATGACAGAATCAGGTTGTTTAAATCCTGATCTGTACAATATACATACTAGAAATATCCCTACAGCTGTTTTGTTTGTTTTTTTCCCCTTAACGTAATATAATGTTAATTATATGCAGATTCAAAATACAGGTGTTTCAAATTTTGGTTTGAATTTGAGTTGCATGTTAAGACTTCTTTAAGAGTTATTTCAGGCTTTTTTATCACAATAATCTACCCTGCAACAGCATCTTCATTAGATTTCATTGTCTTCCACTGGCAGAGAGATGGAGAGCTCTGTTACCTGGGAGAATATCCTTACCCTCTTGGCTGATCATTTGGTTTGTCTCAGCAATGGCAATATTGACCACCTCCAACCTACTAAAACTGCAATACCCTGCTCATATCTAACCTTTACAGTAAAATATATAATGATGCCTAGAGAAGGGAATGATGTTGAAAGACTTGGGAAATTCATGGGAAATTCCACAATGTTTTAGCAAGCAAGGCCAGAGATAGATAAGGGAAAGAAAGTGGCACTGGCTTCTCTAAACAATGCTTAAGTTCATCAAGAAAAAATACATAGAAAATGTGATAGAACCAACCTGTGAAGTCCCTCCTGTGCCCATGAGCTTCCTGTGCATGATAAGTCTGTGTTAAAGGTAAGTGCTACTTGAAGCCCATGGTGGCATATTTTGCCAAGACTTGTAGTGAAGAAGTGTTAACTTCTATGGAATCAATGGTGCTATACAATCAATGGTTTTAATTGGTTTCCCAAACCGCAGTTTCCACTGGCTCCCTACATGAATCTCAAGGTGCTTACATTCCATGCTAACTAAGATTATATTGCAGTGTGGGGATAGCACCCAATTAAACCTCAATGGGAAATGTATCTTCACATCAGATGTATCTCTGTTAACTACGGAGTGGCTGGCACCATACCCCAAATTTGAAACTTGGAGAAACAGAGAAACTGGGAAAGAGCCAAGCAAGAGTGCAGATGTCTGAAAAAAAAGACCTTTTTTTTTCTTTTGCCTCTAAACTGCATATTAGCATGAATGTGGGAAGACTGAAGGTGTCTTCTCCACTCTATGTACTTTGTCCTGTTAGCATCTCCTAGAAAGCTGAAGATGTCTGTGGGGCTCCTGTCCTCAGCTGGGCAGAGATTTCTGAATGTGTGCCTCCGAACACTGAAGATCTCAGTGGGAGAAAGGATCTAGGGATAAACTGCTGTGGCAGGAATGAAAGGGATCAAAACTCTTTTGTGGTCAAAGGTAATAATCTCCTTGTTGAAGAGATTTGGAAGTGTCAAGATGGGTGAGGAGGGTGATGAGGAGAGTCCTACTATCCTCTGTACTGGTTGTTAAAATGGAATGAGCCAACATCTTAAGAAATAATTCTATTAGCAATGGGTTTGATTATCTTCAGAGGTGCCTAGAAACTCTCATATATTTCTACATGAGCAGGTCACCAAGGTATTTGTGATCTTACCAAGTAAGTTGCTCAAGGTGTCACCACCCATGATGGCTTTGTTACAGTGAGAAAAAAGGAGGAGCACAAAATGCTTTATCAGGTTGAAAGTATATAATTATAGAAGACACAACATAGCTTTGAAGTTTCCTAAAATGTCACCTGGGATGATCATGTGCATGTACCTAAACCTGCATTCAGTGATGCTGTTGTCCATGCTGAATCAGTGTGGACCTTCACCACCCTCTCCCTGCCCAGGAACTACTGATCTTGCACTGTGAAGTTGTGAGCTTTCTGTTTGAGCTCTTCCTGGTGTTTAAATGTAGAGATGAGATGAGGCAGAAACATTCTCAGACACCGGGGTCAATGCACATTTCTAGAGACAGGGATTTGCTTTTGGTGGAGTAAGCCTTTACCAATGGTCTTGATGCTGGTTCTCAATAAATAGCTCAAGCATAAGACTTTTGTGCCTGCTTTGTGGAGAATGAGTATCTGTCTCTGACTCTGTTGCATCGAAGATGTCTGGTATCCTGAGGCTTTAATTCCTTTGGTACCTCTCACTCACTTGCAGGCTGGTTAATTGAATGTGCGGTCTAGCAAGTCTGAATTTCCCACTGTCCATTGTAAACTCCTAAATTGGGTTAGAAGGCTGCTTCATTTACTTGTCTTTCCACAATCATTGCACAAGAAACTGAGAAAAGTGGGTTTAGTTGGATTGACTTAAATCACTGGTGCCAGACCCAATTTCAGGATGATAGCATCTACAGCTGTAGCTAAAAGTCCAAATGGCAGTTAATTAGATGGTGTTATTAGCAGAGACTGATTAAGCACAGACAGTCTCTGTTTTGATACCTGAAACTGGGTACAGAAGCTTATTAAAAGGGATTGGGATTTGTAAAGACCACCAGACAAATGATATTTTCTAGACTACTTAATGTAGTGTTATAGGATAGGCCAGTGCTTGTTGGTTTGGTATACCTGAGGGCAACTCTACATGGATTACCAGCACTTTTGTGTACATTGCAATAGCAACACAGGGTGATGCCAGTAATAAGACTACCTTTGAACTTATGCATTCTAGTCACCTGTAGTTACATGTTTTAGCATGGAATACATTTTCAGTGACAAGGAAATCTTTCAAAACCGTGATATTTTGAAAATGAGTCTACAATATCCCTCAAAATATTTTTTTCTCTGAAAATTTGTTTCCTAAGCTCTACAATGAGTTGATAGGAATGATGTGGGCCATCCCCATGTGCCAAAAAATGAGCTCTCTGCTTGGCTGAGCAGATAGCTTTGGGTGGATCTCAGAAAAAAGAGGAAAGTCTATGAGCTTTGGAAGAGAGAGCAGGCATCTCAGGAGGACTACAAGGATGAAGTGAGGTCTTTCAGAGGGAAAATAAGAAGGGTTAAAGCCCATCTAGAACTCAAATTGGTCAACTCTGTGAAGGATAACAAAAAATGTTTCCATAAATATGTTAACAAGAGGAAAGCCAAGGAGAATCTCCATCCTTTAATGGACGCAGCAGGAAAATAGTGATGAAGGATGAGGACAAGGCCTCGGTACTTAATGCCTTCTTTGTCTCAGTCTTTAATAGTAAGGTCAGCTGTTCTCCAGGTACCCAGCCCCCTGAGCCAGAAGCCAGGGATGGGGAGCAGAACAAAGCTCCCATGATCCAGGAGGTAACGGTTAGAGACCTGCTCAGCCAAATAGACATTCACAAGTCTATGGGGCTGAATGGGGTCCACCCGAGGATGTTGAGGGAGCTGGCAGAGGTGCTCACCAAACCCCTTTCCATCATCTACAAGCAGTCCTGTCTGATTGGGGAGTTTCTGCTTGACTGGAGGGCAGCAAGTATCACAGTTATCTACAAGAAGGAACAGAAGGAGGATCCTGTCTGTCTGACTTTGGTGCCGGAGAAGGTGGTGGACCAGATCATCTTGAGTATTATAACACAGTGCACACAAGCCAACCAGGTGATAAGGACCAGTCAGCATGGGTTTATGAAAGATAGGTCCTGCCTGATTAACCTGATCTCCTTCTATGACAGGGTTACCCACTTAGTGGACGAGGGAAAGGCTGTGGATGTGGTGTACCTGGACTTTAGTAAAGCCTTTGACACCGTCTCCCACAGAATTCTCCTGGAGAAACTGGCTGCCAGTGGCCTGGATAGGTATGCTCTCTGCTGGGTTAAAAACTGTCTGGACGGCTGGGCTCAAAGAGTGGTGGTAAATGGAGTTAGATCCAGCTGGAGGCCAGTCACAAGTGATGTTCCCCAGGGCTCAGTGTTGGGGCCAGTCTTTATCAATGATCTGGGTGAAGGGATTGACTTTACCTTCAGTAAATTCACAGATGACACTAAACTGTGTAGCACTGTTGATTTGCTTGAGGGTAGGAAAGCTCTACAGAGGGATTTAGAGAGGCTGAATTAATGGGCTGCAACCAACTGTATGAGGTTCAACAAGACCAAGTGCTGGGTTCTGCACTTGGGTCACAACAACCCCATGCAGTGCTACAGGTTTGGGGCAGAGTGGCTGGAAAGCTGCCTGGTGGAAAAGGACCTGGGGGTGTTGGTCAACAGCTGGCTGAACATGAGCCAGTGGTGTGCTCAGGTGGCCAAGAAGGCAAACGGCATCCTGGCTTGTAGAATCATGGAATCATAGAATCATAGAATGGTATGGGTTGGAAGGGACCTTAAAGATCATCTAGCTCCAACCCCCCTGCCATAAGCAGGGACACGTTCCACTAGACTAGGTTGCTCAAAGCCTCATCCAACCTGGCCTTGAACACTTCCAGGGAGGGAGCATCCACAGCTTCTCTGGGCAACCTGTTCCAGTGTCTGGCCACCCTCACAGTGAAGAATTTCTTCCTAATACCTAATCTAAACCTTCCCTCTTTCAACTTAAAGCCATTTCTCCTTGTTCTGTCATTAACTGTCCTTACCCAGCTTTCTTGTAGGCCCCCTTCAGGTGTCAGAAACAAAGTGGCCAGCAGGACCAGGGAAGTCATCCTTCCCTTGTACTCAACCTTGGTGAGGCCGCACCTTGAATACTATGTCCAGTTTTGGGCCCCTCATTACAAGAAGGACACTGAGGCACTGGAACACGTCCTGAGAAGGGCAACAAAGCTGGTGAAGGGGCTGGAGAGGAAGCGGCTGAGGGAACTGGTTTTGTTTAGCCTAGAGAAGAGGAGGTTGAGGGGAGACCTTATCACTGTCTACAACTACCTGAAAGGAAGTTGTAGCAAGGCAGGTGTGTGTTTTTTCTCCCAGGTAAATAGTGATAGAACATGAAGAAATGACCTTAAATTTCACCAAAGGAGGTACAGATTGGATGACAGGAAAAAATTATTCACTGAAAGGGTAATCAGGCAATGGAATGGGCTGCCTATGGAGATAGTTGAGTCTCCATCCTTGGAGGTATTTAAAAGACAGGCAGATAAGGTGGTCAGGGATATGGTTTAGCAGGGGATAGGTATGGTTGGACTCAATTATCTCAATGGTCTTTTCCAACCAAATGATTCTTTGATTCTATGAGTACAAACCAGATTAAAAGATTCTGTCTGGGAAGAGTATTTTCTAACCAGAACTTTTCACAGGGAATTTACATGTTAAAGTGAGGTTACGGAGAAGTTTGGTTAATGTCCTTGGAGACCAGGAATGAGGAGCCACCATTACATCTACATAATATTCCTCCCAGTGGAATATATGGTGATTTATAGAAAGCACTTAAAATAAATTGTTTGGATCTATTTCAACCATATAATCTCTCTGATATAAAGCTTTCTTTAAATCTCTCTCTTGTCCCATGCTGAATGACCTTATATTAATGAAAGTGTTTAAAGGTTCTAAATTTAAGATGCAACAATAGCCACCTGATGAATTTTGGACAAAATCTAATGAGTTGAATCTGAACAATCGCAAGGAAACTCCAGAGCCCCTGAACCAGATTTCTAATATTTAGTGCACTCATAACTCTTGCCTCTTATTCTAACGGAGGTGGCAATATTAATTGAACCAGGCTCATTAGAGAATGAACTTACAGCACTTCTAACACTTATCACTGTATAAAAAGAGTATTCATCATATTGGTGCACCTACACTGTTTTTGTTCTAGTTACTCAATGATAAACATAATGAAAATGTGCAGTATATATTTTACTATACATAATAAAAAAGATATATCCTCTCTATGACATGGAACTTGCATCACACTGAGAAAGCAATCTTAAAACCTAAAATAAGCTTCTCTGGAACTGAATCTTATCAGTCTTAATACTTGTATATTGAGTGGACCTTGGAGACGAGGATGAGTAAGTGCAATGTGTACATGCATATATCTATAAATATATGTAGTTTCTATAAACAAGTATAAGAGCATCAGGTATAGTAATAAAATGATAAGTATGATCCTCCCTTGAAAGACGAGATAATATAATGAGGAATCCTTCTCTGGATTTCTACTGGAGTAAAGATGATTACTGGGTAGACGTTATCATTGTGTTTTTACTTATTACCACTTCAGTTCCATGCTTAATGCTTTTCCCACTTACTTTCAAAGCAAAAAGCCTATATCTAAAATATATTAATAATTGTTTAAAAGTTGTTGCACCAATAATTGGGCACTAATTCTCTAAGATGACATGGATTACAAATGTTGAATATTTTAACAAAGCATCTGAGCTCCTGTTAAATTCACTCAGTGACTATTTTGGAGCTCTGCAAGTACCTGGCCTCTGTGTTCATCCATGGTAGTATCAAAAAGGAAAGTATTTCTCTCTACTAGGAAAGGAAAAAACAGCTTGTCAGATACTATGGTAATTCTTTTCTTCCTCTGTTTCCTTTTTATAGAGCTACTGTAGTTCCTGGTATCTAAGGTCAAAGGTTTCTCTTTATAGACAGTTATAGCAGTATTGGAAAAAACTACCTCACTCAGAATTACAGTAACTTTTTCCAGCACCCCAACCTAATAAAAAGCTTTTTGAGTATTTCACTTTCAAGCTCCAGGGGTTTATTTCTTTGTCACAATCTGAATTCTTGAGAGAATGCAAAACCAAGGAACCACAAAAGGTCTTGTTTAGGCTGCAGAATTCAATTAACAGGTTAAAAATTAAGATTCAGTATCAAAATGCTTCTCATAAACATGCTGTGCTTCCCCCTCTCTCTACCATCCCCCAGGCAAATTCATTTTGATTTGTAAATCAATCAGTCACACATTTTGAAAGTACAATGGAGATGTACTTAAAAACAACAGTATATTTTTAAAGATATAGATTCCAACAGAATTCTCTGTGTTTAAAATGATGAGTCCAATTTCCCTGGTAATATCTTTAGGACTAGAATGAACTTTTGATGTACATTCACCATTCTGGGAAAACCACAGTGAAATTTTTCTGAATGCTTTACAATGATAAATGCACAGCAGTTCAGAAGGACAGCATAAAACCTCAGGTTCATTTAAGGGCTTCTTGGGCTCTCCATTCTGTATACACATGCTTTACCTTTCTGCTTTTTCTTTGCTATTGAAAGCTTTTTGTGCCATGTGGAAATAAAAAAATTATGCTATGTGTATGAAAAACATTCAAAGGAAAAAAAAAAGCATATATGTATATATGCTTATGGCAGGAGACACCTAACCACTTCTGAATAGAAATTTGGAAGCAAGGTATTGGAATAAGTATTGCTAATCTAAATGCACATACACAGAATGTAAATACTTTAAAATCCGATTGCAGCTGAGGGATCATTGTAACACACTGGGAAAATCTGATACATTTTAACTTTTAAAGATAAATTTAAACATAATAAATATGCTTGCATATCTAACCATATTCCCCAAGGAGAAACAGACCTGAGCTTTTATTCATATGGGTATATGTAAGTATTGAAATATTTAATATTTAAGTAGCTTACAGAATTACAGTAAGAAAACCATATTGTATTCTATAATAAGGATGTAAAACTAAACAAATCTCATAATAATGGCTTACACTTGTTTTTCCTTCTTTACTATGATATTGTGTGTACATACGCACTCAGTTATGAAGCAAAACAACCTTGGCATGAATGTGGTAAGTAAATTTACTACATTGTTATTAGTACAACATACTTGTTCCATCTCTATGAATTAAAAATAAGAAAAATGTTTTATTCATATTTATAGAACAGATAATCAAGCTGCAGAAGTCAACACTAGTACATAATATTAAGTCAAACATGAAAACAATAATAGAAAGAAAAATTTCTATCTATAATATGTTCTGCTTACACACGCTAGAAAAAAAAAACTAGACCACAAAGCCGAAGGACAAAAGTCATGCAGAAACACAGGATCTCCTTTAGCAAATTGCTGCATGAGTATTTGTTACAGAGGAATTACAGCAGTGGTTGTGGAGTTCTTATCACTTCACAGGAAAGGAAATTACAAAAGATCAATGCATATTCACAGTACAGTAGTATCATTATATACTGCAAATATAAACCTTGATAATACTTTTTTTGCCAGTTTCATGCAAACCTACCACATTACATTTACATTTCCAAAATGTTCATGTGCACTCAAAGCAATTCCATGAATGGTTTCATAAGGAAACATTAGTACATGGAAATCTGACACAAAGAAGATGAGCCAGTATGTTGACAGGGTAAGGCTTATATTTCTCCAAACAAACCTGAAATAGATAAACTACTATGAGGTTTTTAAGTGGGGAGAAAAGTAAAGCTAGCCTGGCTAGTATATTTTCATGCAACATTGGAACTAAGAGAAAAAGATAAGGGATTTCCAAGCAAGGTTTTGACACAAAACTAGTATCCAGAACACGAAAGAACAATACTAATGGATTAGGAGCACTTTTGGCATTAATTTCTTTTGAATCCTTATCGTTAATCCTTACACTGAACGAGGTATTCTCTTTGCACAATGTCGAAGAGCTTTGCTAAGATACAAAATAAATACAAAATAAATAGTTAAAAGTTTTTCGTTATTCCTTTTTCCATTGTGATTAAAACTCTAGTGTCTGCTCTATCAGTAAGAGTTATACAAGATTAGAATACATATGTTTTTTCTGATATCTTTGAAATCATGGTTTTCTTTTTCTTTCTAATTGCAACAGCAGGAATCTAACCTGGAATCAAGCTATGACTATTTCTTGTTCTTAAAAACCTAGGTTTTTAATCCATGGATATGTACTTAGGTGTGATTTTAAAAATGAAGGCAGGTGAAACAGCTTCTGACATATACAATGACATTTCTTTTATGCTTCTATTAGCCTTTGAATACCTAAATGAGCTTGAAACAAAATGTTATCTTTATCTTTGAATCGAAAAAAAAAATAAAAAAGAGTGAGTAACAACTACTGCTAAATTGAGGCACTGTGAATGAGGCATTGGGTTATGCAAGTGGAACAACAATCTGCATATAGCTTGGATGGGCCTCTTTAGCTCATTTCCATAAAGACAACACTGGAATATTACTTTAGTTCAGTTATTTTAAAGGGAAATAACCTACATTTAAACTAGTCACTCAACCCTTCCTGTCAGTCAGTTGAGAGAAGTGGGTACCTACAGAGTTGAGTAATTAGATTTATTTTAACTGCTATTTTTGTGGATGAAAACTTCTTACAACATGTAGTTCAGTCCACTGACAATAAAGACAACCTAGAGCAGTTATCTCAGACTTTGATGTCTAAATTTTAAGTATCTAAGGTTAAGTAGGATTGGTTTCCACCCTTTATGACCATAACACTCTTTCTCTCTCGACTTCCTCAGCTCAGCTGTTCATGCTCCAAAGATCAACAGCCCAGTGCCCTTGGCTCAGGCTACCTAAGAAACTCATAGATTGTGGGAAAAATCCGTGAGAAAGTCTACAGTGTAGAGTAATGCAAGTTTGTAGAGTTACAGGCAGAGGTAGAACCATTAAGATGGAGAGTGTTAGTAACTCAAAGATTCAAGAAAGAAAAGCTTCAATGTGGAAAAGTACAAAATCTGAAATGAAAAAAAAAAAAAAGGAAATGAGCCAGTTGATACCACTGGATTCAGTGGACGCTGACAATTTACTAATGCTACAGGTCTGCTCCTGGGAACAGTGGAGGTTAAATCTTCTTTTCCTGGCTCATACCTGCCTGGCTAGCAAAGATTGTATTGTTCTGATAAAAGACTGAAAGGTCCTAGGAGGAGGATGAGAATACTAATTACTACTTTAGCAATTAGTTAAACTCTAGGTAACTTATGTGTGTACAAGCCAGAAAATAACTACTCTATGCTTTTAATCCTACTTTAGAGATTCTTCATTACAGTTCTAGATGGCTGTCACCATCTGAAGCTTGTCAGACAGAACTTCAGCAGAGTAAGATGAATGGGGAAAAAAAAAAAAAAAGCACAAAGAGCAATGAACCACCAGAGTAGTTCTCTCAATGAGATGTGTTGTTTTCAGCTTAACATCCCGTTAGAAAATTGACATTTGAAACTAATTCTCTTTAAACTATCTTGGATGGCGCTTTTGAGAGGTTTGTGACAATGACACAGATGCAGTGCACATGGTTGTCAGAAAGAAAAACAATTTGTAAGAAGCTCCTGCAGACCAAGAAATAGTATGAACAATACATACTGAAAGACTGTAATGCAAACACTTATCTCACTAGGCTACAAAGACATCAGATCAACAAGTTTGCACCCGGCAACTTGACTGAATATAAAAATTTTACATTAACATTGAATGTGATGGTGAATGTTCACAATATCTGCAGAACTGTCTGAGCCTTTCTAAAAAATTTCCTGATTGTTCAGCAGTTTCTTTCCTTTGAAAATTTTCAACTCACTACTTTTTGCTTTGGAAGCTTTCTTATGCTCATAAACATGAATAGTTTTTACTTTTATATGTTTTAGCTCTTTATTATTTACTATGTTGAATTCTGGAAACTCTTGTGTTGTCTTTCATTAAAGAGAGAGACTCTTATATTGGCTTGTCAAACAAATGCATTTCACTCTGGTTGATTCTCAGCATTTCTTGTCTGTCCATTTCTTAGTGCTAAGTAATCCTCCAGAGCCAATAGCCTCTGCCATCACTCTGCCATTTTTGATAATCTGTCCATACTTTAAATGTTGCACTGTTATATACTAATCCTTCTATTTAAATAATTAGTAAGAGCGAGAAGAGTTAATATTTGTTTTTATAAAGCCATTAATGGCACAATATTCTGTACGTTTGTGTATTACTCTTTTATTAAAATAGAAGATCCTAAATCTGTTTGGGTTTTGTTGTTGGTGTTTTTTTTTTTCTTGCTAAGTGTCAGTATGGGCGATAGTAGTTTGGGGGAGCAATATAAACAACAACTCTTTTATGCTGTACAGCATGCCTGATGCTTTTTGATAAAAATTGTTCTATTACTAATGACATGAATAACAAAAATTGAAACTGCAGTATTAACCTGATCACCCCTTATCATTTTCTGCATTTGTTTAGGTTATTAACAACAAAAAGTTAATCCAATATTTTGTTGTTGAGGATAAGAGGTTCTGCAATTAGAAAGAGTAAGTAGTGAATGCTGTTAAAACACTGTAAGAACATTTACCCAAGACTGAGAACTGCTTTATTTATAGTTATGGTGTGTCATCATTTAAACACTTAACTATTGTGGTATGAGTTTACAAATATTTTTTAGAGTTTGGAGAACATTTTTTAACAAGGTCAGATGTGACTTGCATCATCTAACCTGGTATTTGCCTCATTTTAGAAAAAAACATGAGATCACTGGTATTATCAAGGTGGATATCCTTTCCACATTACAAATGACTTCATTTATTATTTCTTTCCCTTATGAACTGCTCTTCAGGATCACTAGGTAAGGCTGACTCAGTACTGAATTTATTCATTTCAGCAGGGAGAAAGAGAGAAGCTGAGGATTATAGCAGAAAAATTTTAACATTAAAATAAAACATGATGACACGTCTGTTCCAGGAACAAAGGAAGACTGATAAACTGCATGTCCTTTTACTATATTATGTGTTTTGTACCATCTGTACTTAGATTTCTTGGGAAAAAAACTGATACGGGTTAACAAGGTACATCCTAACTGGACTTCTTAATTATGGGAAACATTTTTTTAAGTGTTACTGTCTGGATCATTAAAATCTATAGCCCCACAACTAAAAACCAGCCCTGAGTTCCCTATGCAAGACTCTTATTGAATATCTTGACTTTTATTATTATACAGCTGTCTTGACTTTACACCCAGGAGGGAATCTCAACATCAACAGATTCTGTAGGCATTCAGGGAACCTGTGTGGGCTGGGTGGAGCACAGAGGGAAGTTTTCATTTACTTTTGTCTTAATGATACCAACCTTTCCTTCTAATTTATTTCTAGCATTTAGTCAGTGTTGATCCATTACTGTAGCTTTATTTTTTTCTGTTGGTTTTTGTTTTGTTTTTTTTTTCTCCCCAAAATACATTAGGTTTTCACTTGTTTTGATTTTGAAAAAGCTGCAAATTACTTAATATTGTTTCAGTCAGAGTCACATCAGCAAGATGCTAAAAGAAAAAGCAACTAAAATTTTTTGATTAGTAGCAATGGTCTGGTCTATTCTGAGTATTACTGACAGTGTTGAAACAGACTGGAGTTCAGAGGTTGTAATTTTAGTGCAGGTTGATTTTACAACATAAGAAATAGCCTTATTTTAAAAATTTAAAAAAGTAAATTTTGTCTGCTGCTGAATAAGATTGAAAAAAACCTGATTTTCTGTACTGGAGAGGAAAATAATAGACGTAGGATGGCAAGCATTACCAAACATATATAACAGAAAGAACATGTTTGAAAATGGATTGTCAGATTAGTTTTGACTTCTCATGAATTTGGGTGGGATCCAACTGGACATAAGTGCTTTAGACTGGCCTAAAAGCAGCACAGTTTGCTTCATTTCTTCTGTACCACCTTATATACATGGCATAAGTCTGTTGCTCCACAACAAAACTCTGGATTCACTCTCGTGCCATGGACAATCTATCACATCTCACCAAAACCAGACAATGTGTTAAGGAAAGGATATCTGATCAACAATTTCCATGTCCTCCATTGTGGCATCCAGCTGCTCAGACATAAAAATTGTGCTGCATTGCAGACCAAGGAATGAACCTGCCTCAGCGGCAGGAACCTTAATTGTTTAATCCAATAATCTAATTATTACAGAAAGAGAAAGAAAATGTTCATGCAGAAAAAGATTAATTTTTAATAATAATCATGACGACAATTAGAATAACAATAATTTAATAATATATTCTATACTATATTATACTCTAATATACTATAATACCCTGTAATATAATACAGTTAAAACTGCAATATGCATACTTAGTTTCTACTCTTCTGTGTACTGAGGTCAATGATTTAATTCTGGTGTTGGCAGTGGTGTTATGGTGAGTTGTCAGCACCTGAAGTCCTACACCGGAAGGAATGTCATGCTCATGTTGATAATTTTTTCCCCACTCCAGGATCTGCTTTGTTTCCCCTCTGAGTGTTTGCATGATGATTTTACACCTTGCTCTTTTCTCATTGACCTGCAGCTTCATGTTACATCTAAGTTTAGTATATATAGTGGCTTTCATATATGTAAATTTCTATTACCACTACTTTGTTCTCTTTGTTAGCTCCCAAAAACGAGTTTCATTTAGGTCTGCATCTCTTTAAGCTGACCATTCGTTGTTTTTTTATATCTGTGTGGTCTCCAGTGCCAACGCTACCATCCTATTCTGTGATCCCATGTTTGCATTCCCCTGCGTGGCAATCTCTGCCCCCACTTCAGGCCTCTGTCATTACACCAGGACTGTATGTCTCTGCATTGCATCACTATGTTAGAGCCACAAAACCATGATGGTACCATAAGAAGACAAGCAACAGTGAAGCAAATCAGTGTTAGGCACTTGGCCAATTAGAAAATTGCTGTTACAGTAAAACCAAGTAAGGTAAAGCTGCGGGCAGTTCAGAGAAGGGTTCAGGCAGAGCAGACCTTTCAGCCTTCAGTCCCCAGGCCTTGCAAACTCAGTATGAACCTCATGGCCTGTTACTAGTGCTGGATTATACCAGATTACAGGGCAAGGCAGATGGGTGCTGAACATGCCAAATGACATAATATGGGATGCTAGACATGGCTCATGGAAGACCTGTTAGGGGTGTGGTGGTGAGTGGTATGTTATACAAGATATGAATGAAATAACAGCATCTTTTCTGGGGGAGTGGTGGAGGGAACGCTAAAGAAGTTTGCTTGAAAAACAGTCATTTAATATTGAAATTAAGGTGAATACAGATATGTTTTTTTATTACTTTTATGACATATCATCATATCTGAACTTTGTGGCTGAAGGCTTCTTAGAAGCATAAGGAAATAAATCACACAAACTCTTTATTAAAATTATTTTCTTAATTCGATTACAATACCAAACAGTGCAACTCCAACATTTATTTTTTTTTTAGCCTTGTGAGGTTTCAACTAAGCAAGAGATTCTTCTAAGAGGCTTAGCAATGTGAAAGAACCTTGAAAGGTAATATTTGCTGGAGTCAAAACACTATGCTACAGCTCAAGATCGCTGCTGTTTTTTTCAAAGTAAAACCATGTATTGAGCTTAGGCCACAAGCCACAAAGAAGAAAAGACTGTGGGTCTGCGATTCCCATTAGTACTCCAGTGGGCAGACGGTGAATAATCCAACTACTGCAAATGTCTCTAGCAATGAAATGGAGCTCCTAGGAAAAAAGGAGTTCAGATTTACACTCCTATGTGTATCTGGAAGCAAGTATACCTTCTGCTTTGTTTTTCAGTCTTGCAGACACCTTCCCTGAGAGTCAAGTTTCATGCTTCATATCCAATTCTGTGGGACATCACAGTCTTGAGTAGCTGCCACAGAAGAGAAGTACAAAAAAACCTCCTCCTCCCATATTCTTATTTGGGCAGGTTACCCAATCACAAAACCAGAATAAATATCTACTTGAGAAATAAATACCAAGGTAACTGTAGGTTAGACTTTTCTAGTAGACAGTCCAAGGAACAAAATAGAAAAGTACCATCTTTCTCCACAGGCCTACAGGAAGATACCAAAGACTTTGGTAGCTCTTATAGGGGCGTATCTTTTCTTTGTTTGCCTGGAAAAAAGTAAATAGATTGTTTCAACTTCTGTGTGGTACACAGCCAACACTTTCTTTCTCAGCTTGCACCTCCATGCCCAGAGTGTTACTTTTGCCAGCCAGAAAGGGAGATAGGAGATGAGATTTAGCCCTTTTCTCTCTCTTGCATTACTCCACTCTTTTACTCACAAGAAATATCACACTTCTATGAAGTGTCAGCCTTCATTCTGCTGGCCAAAGTAATAAGGAAAGACTTTAACCCAAAATCACTGGGCATCCAAGGACAAACTAGCCCTAGCTGTCACAAAACAATTTACTAGAAAATAATATGAAGTAGCAGCTGAAAATAACTCTCCAGATAGAGACATCATTTGTATCCAAAAAATCTTAGAGTTTCTCAGAATGACATGTTTATCTTCAAATGAATAAAGTTACATGGAACTTTTTCTAGTATTGTACAGTAAACCAATAAGTAGTTGTTTTTCTCCAAACATATTTAATTAATGACTTACAGTTGCTTATTTCTTTACAGCAATAATAATATGCCAGGCTTGTATTTATGGCTCATCATGCAGCTTTTAGCAGTTGATAAACAGCTATTAATAATATTTAAGAACAGACAATCATGTAATATACACATTAGCTTGCGCCAGATAAAAGGTGGAAATAACACACAAGAAAAAAAAAAAAGTTTTTTTGATAAATGCTTAAGAAAGATTACCTGAGATCAAAAAAGTGAGCCTGATTCTGATTTTATAGACTCAGAATTAACCATACTAGAATTACATTGTTATCAACCTCTCATGAGATAAGATCCACAAAAAAAAAAAAAGTGCAACAATATTGACCTATAACATTTTAGCTGTTAGCATTGTTACAAACCAGAAGAGAGATCAGGACAAGCTCATAATACTTCAGCCTCAAAATATTATTCTGTCTTACCTAGAATTTTTTACAGCCTAAACACTATATTTTATGAGTCATCGAAATATAACATTTAATCAATATTTTATTTAACATTAATTTAATCAAAACTGTTGGATGTTCAGCAAAAGATGCAGGTAACACAAATTTGATCATGGACTTAAATTCTAAAAATCATATTCAGAGAAAACAAAAGTTCCTGATTTGGTGAAATAAGACAGCTGTTTTTATATGCACATGCTTTATATATCCCTCTATATAGATTATGTTACTGGGTTTTTTTACTTTAGTTATTTGTAGAGAAAAAAGATACCTCACTCTTTGCTGGGAATGGGTGCCATGTGATAGTTAAAAGACCTGAGATAAGGATGTGAAGGAATCTTTTTTTTAATATGATAGTCAGAATTTTCAGTTTGAAATCTTCCAGTTCAAGAAACAGACTTTCAAGAAGGTCTCTGTGAATCAAAACAAACCAAAACAAATCATCAAGAAACAAGCAAACAAAAAAATCACCTTTAAAATGTAAAACAATGTTTGAAGTTCTTTGAGATACACACAGAAAGAGAAAAAGATGGCCACATGCAAGAAAGCTTTTGTAT
Source organism: Caprimulgus europaeus (assembly GCA_907165065.1). The sequence continues at coordinate 72,072,038 of OU015525.1, forward strand.
TTTAAAGCACTGTGCTAAAACCTTGGGTATAAAAGCATGCAGATTTGGCAGCTTTCAATGTTTTTCAGTAGCTTCAGATGAACTTACATTCTCTTCAGTTCTTTTTAAGCATTAATTCCTTTCTCTTTACCCATCCCCTAATATGAAATGTTGCATCTGCTGATATCAAAATTCCTTCTTAAAAAGAATGTCATGGCGACAATAATTTCTCTCTGTGGGAATTAACTCATTACGAAAGATCAACTGGAAAACACGTATTTTGAATACAGAAAGGCACATATTGTAAGGAATTACATGTAGAAGAATGCAGCTAGGAAACTCTGGAGCAGGAATTTTTTCTACAGTTGCAAAAGTACAGGGAAAAAGCAGGAAGCAAGTGGGTAAGCAGAAGACAAGAAGACTTCTCCTTTTACATTCCCACATCAGCTTTGGAGTAGAGTCTTCTGTGTCAAAGTGAATAGAAGAGAGGTGGAAAATGAAGAGGAATCATTCTCCAAGCTGAGGACTGTAAGTCTTGCCATGTGGAGGGAGCAAAATTACATGCTGCAGTGATGGCAGCCCTGAATGACAGAGCCATCTGAGCAACAACAACCTGTCTCCATCACACCCTTTCTCCCAGAAAAGGGCAGCCCCCTTAAAACTTCCTACTCAAGCAAGGGAGAATATTTTTTTCTATTTAATTTAAAGATTCACTCCTAATAGGAAATATAAGTAAAGAACAGAAAAACATAGAACTATAAACAAAAACATACAATTATCAGAAAAATAGTAAGGGGCAAAGCACAGATAAGCCTAGCTCTGGAGCTGTTAGAACAGAGAGAAAAAGCTGTATCAGGTCAGCAGATACTCCTATATAATCCTTAATGTTCAATGGCTGGTAGCAGCAGGTAGTACAGTGGGTACTAACTGTGCAGTGGGTAGTGAAATCTCAGAGGACTAAGAATCAAGAAATTAAAAAAATACAAAAAAATACAAAAAAAACATAATGTGAAAAGACTGACAGTATTAATTGCCTTCCTCTTCCGAGTATTATAAGCATGGCAACAGTACTGCATATCTATGACACCAACGGCAAAGACTGTGCAAAGACTGGATCTCTTGACTTGGCAGATAATCTGCCTGAATAGTAGATATTCTCTGGGGACAGTTCTGGTAAAGCAACGTTGATCTGTGGAGGTGATTAGGGTTGCCACGATGAATTTGCAGCTGTGATGGGAAAAGAAAAAGGTCTACTTTTTTTGCTTGAAAGCATGTCAAATGCTGTTTACTGCTTAGCACAATAATTTGTCAAGTGATCCCTGTGGTATTTGCTAAATCTTCATTAAGTTTAACATGCAGAATAGTTATGGAGCTTGTAAAAAGTCATCTTAATTCACTGACACAGCACGGTTTCCTTTGCAGAATGCTGCAAGAAGCATCAGTGCCACACCTGTGTGTGAGAAGAGGGAGACGCAGAAAGGTCAGTAGCTGAAAGGTTCCTGATGCCATGACAGAAATCAGCTGGGTATTAATATTCAAAGGAAGTATTATATTCTCACAAGGAAACTGAGAGTATTCACAGATGACCATGAAAGGAGTAAATTTCATTACTTTTCTCAGCCACGATGATTTCGCTTCAGTTAAAAATTATGAAGCATGCATTGCTATTGTTCTTGCCTTTCAGAATCAACTGCATGGAAATTGTCAGGCAATATGAGGATTTCAGAAAAATAAAAGGAGTGTTTCTTTTTGAAAGGAGTGCAATTGCAAAGGCTTCATGGAACAATAAAAGTGCTATTACTGGTAAATATACCACCCAATCATAACCACACACATCTAACACAAAAGACAGTCATTTAAAAACTGCAGAGGAGCAAGGATATTAAGTAGCCAGAAACAAAATTTCCCCTGCAAGCAAGGACTGTGATAGCAATTAGATTCTAAGTAGGATTAAGCCCATTGACAGAACTTCAGAGGGAGAAAGTCCAGATTTTCACAAGACTGTAGTAATGCCAGCAAGTGCAAAAGTCATGAGAAGGACACAAAAGTAAAGCTAGGTTAAATGCAATGTGTTTCTAAATGACTACAGAATTCAGTTTAAAGTAATGCTTACAATAGGAGGATTCATATAGAAAAAAGTTGAGAGAGTTGGGGTTGTTCAGCCTGGAGTAGAGAAGGCTGCGGGAAGACCTTATTGTGGCCTTTCAATACCTAAAGGAGGCCTATAAGTAAAATAGAGACAAACTTTTTAGTAGGGCCTGTAGCAGTAGGAAAAAGGGTAATGGTTTTTGAACTAAAAGAGGAGAGATTTAGACTAGACATAAGGAAGAAATTTTTTAAATGAGGGTGGTGAAAAACTAGAACAGGTTGCCCAGAAAAGCAGTAGAAACCCCATCCCTGGAAACATTCAAGGTCAGGTTGGATGTGGCTCTGAGCAACCTGATCTAGTTGAAGATGTCTCTGCTCACTGTAGAGAGGTTGGACTAGATGACTTTTAAAGGTCCTTTCCAACCCAAACCATGCTATGATTCTATGATTTCAGGAAATAAAAGTTTCTGACACCAGGCATATATTTGATCTAGTTAAATATATATATACATATGTGTGTGTGTGTATATATATATATATGTATAAATAAAAGGATAGCTATTATATCAATTTTTATTCATATTTTCCAAAACAGTTTATAGTGAACACACACCTATTTTCCTTGAATAAGATCTCACATCTTCTACCAATTGTCTTTTAGGTACATATTCAGCTGATGTACAGTGCTGTGTGCAACAAACCATAATCACTTTTAAGATAGTGAAAATTCTTGCTGTAATCTGTACATAAATAAGGTTTTATGTCTGAAGTTCTCATTTTATTTTTCTAGACGAGACATATTTTTCCAAGATACACACTTCACCAGGAAAAGAATATTGGTTTATTTCATATAAGATACAGACAAATATATATGCAATTTCACATAGTTAATCTAATTATAAGGTCTGGAGTAGGACTTTCTGGTATTATGTGCTCATCACATCAAGATGGCAAGGGAGAAATAAATGGCAATGCAAAGATGAGGGATCACACATTCCATTATTTAATGCAGTCAGGGCCTCCCTCTCCTATACAAATGATTTCTATTTTTTCCTTTTTATAATTAAGAATGCAACATTAGTGCTTAAGCATATAGCTAAAAACATGATCCAGATGAAGAGCAAGTGCCTTCCCTGACCTTGTAGAAAGTTTAGCCATCTCCCATGTTGTTTGCTAGGTATCAGAACTACAGTCCCATTTAATTTCATTTCTTTTCTCTATAACCTTTCATTTCTCTGTAACCAGAAAGCTGACTTGTGCTTTGTCTTTTGCTCTGGTGGAACATCTCCTTGCTATCCTCAGCTTTTTCCCCAAGAGGTATGTATGTTCCTTTGACTCTTTCACACAACCAGAGAACAGAGGGAAAGTCAGAGCTGGTGACCAGCTTGCAACCCAGATGTAGAGGGAACTGGACTTGTCTTCTGTGTGTGGAAAACAGCACAAAAGCTGACACATCATTCCCTTGCTCCACCATGAGGTTCCTCCCATGAGACAGCCCTCCATGAACTTCTCCAACATGAGTCCTTCCCACAGGCTGCAGTTCTTCACAAACTGCTCCAGCAGGGATCCCCTCTATGGGATGCAATCCTTCAGGAGCAGACTGTTCCAGTATAGGTCCCCCACAAGATCATAAGTCCTGCCATCAAACCTGCTCCAGCATGGGCTCCTCTCTCCACCAGTCCACCGGTCCTGTCAGGAGCTTGCTCCAGTATGGGATTCCTACAGGTTAACAATCTTCTTCAGGTATCCACTTGCTCTGGCATGGGGTCATCCATGGGCTGCAGGTGGATATCTGCTCCACCATGGACCTCCATGGGCTGCAGGGGGACAGCCTCCCTCACCATGGTCTTCATGGTGGATTGCAGGGTAATCTCTGCTCTGGCACCTGGAGCACCTCCTCCCCCTCCTTCTTCCCTGACCTTGGTGTCTGCAGAGCTGTTTCTCTCACAGCAATATGTGACCATATTGTCACTCCTCTCTCCACTGCTGTTATGGCCCATCAATTTTTTCCCCTGCTTCTTAAATATGTTATCCCACAGGTGTGACCACTGTTGCTGATGGGCTCAGCCTTGGCCAGTGGATGTTCTGTCTTGCAGCTGGCTGGTGCTGGCGTTATCGGATATATGGGAAGCTTCTGGCAGCTTCTCACAGAGCCAGTGCTGTAGCCCCCCTGCTACCAAACCCAACACATATCCATGAAAATACAAACAGGATTTGCTCCACATTAAAACTAGAAAATGATGTTTCTGGATCAGGACAGATTGCTGAAACGAGTTCACACACTTGGACATAAGAAAATTTCTTAGTATGCTTAAAGGTTATGAAAAGTTCCTTTAAAATCACCATAGAGAACACAGATGTGTAAAGTAGAAACAATTTCTGACTAAAAAACAAACAAAAAGTACTTATAAAAAGTATCAGCAAAAAAGTTGAAAAATCTGTTATTTATATGTGTAAATGCATACAAAAATATACTTAATTCAAAAAGTCAACACATTCACCTCCAACTAGCAAGTGATTCCAATGCACTCCTTTTGAATAACAACACCCACACTTCAGAGTATGGAGTTACAACATACAAATTTTTAGTAAGTGATGTTCTACTATATTGACAGCCTTGAATATTATTATTTTCATAGATTCAGAAATTCATAATCAAGAGTTAATTTAAATGCATATATTTAGTTTAATGTGTAAGTAACCTCTTGTTAATGTAATTTGTTGCCTATATTTCAGATAAAATTCTTAAATATCTTAGTGTAGGAGTAAATATATGGGTTTTTATAGTTTGGATTGGGTTATTAATTGACTAATGATCCCTGGAAGATGTTCAATGTAGAATAAAGGGAACAAAGTTTCATACACTTACAGTTGAAATGTAGAAATATTAATTTTATTAGAACATTAATTGCAAAAAGATAAAGAATTAAAATGAAGAGTTGATGTTAAAGAAACAAGGGAAAATAAACACACTACAAAATGCAGAGACCTCGTTGCTGGTTTTCAGTGTTGCAAGTGAAATTCAACATATAAAAGACTGAGATTTCAAAGCAATTATCTTCCCAGTAGCTTTTGGTTCATTTTCAGAAAAAACAAAGCTCAAAATTAACTTTGAATATATGTGAAAGAAAACAAGACTTATGAAATATGAATAACAAATAACTTGAATAGTGGAAAAAATAGAGCAATTCCTGACCAGTCTGCATCACACAAAAAAGTCACTTCTAATCTTAAAGTAATCCTCAAAGTTGGGCTGCAGACTGGAGAAAATGAGAATGTCAGTAACTGGCCTCTTTGAAATAAATGCACCAACGAAAGAAAATGACTCACAGCTTAATGTTGGGGTCTGGATCTGTGACCCCACAGATTTGGCTTTCCTGCAAGAGATTTTAAGTGGTGCCCAAGGTCTTCTTGCATTGATCATTGCATCTGTAAAAATATTCAACAAGTCAATTGTAACTTAGATATTAGTTTCTTACTACTGTTATGCACAAGTACAAGTCTGTTGAATAAGTATCATGGCACAAAAAACAACTATAAAATAACGTGAGAAGCTGCAAAGACAAATCCTGAAATCCTTATCTCAGGATTTTGCTACATTTATGTCTATTCTAGGTAAATAATGGGGTTTTTGCAAGTTTTGTTTTTAAAAGCTTCTGCCAATATAGATATCTTGTGGTTTATATGCAAAGTTCTTTGGGGTTTTTAACTAGTGCAGGGTAGGTATCATCTCTAACACCTGTGATCATAGAGTAGTAGCTCCATCCAAAGAGCAAGTGGTCCCAAATAAAGAACTATCTCAGTTCTGAAACAAGTCAAGAATCAATCAATTCCTGAAGAAAGTGACTGCAGAAAGGTAATTGTTTCTCTTGCAAAGAGGATTGTGTTTTTCACTATGGAATCTCTGAAGGATTTGAGTCCAGTATCACAAGCACCATTCATGTGCTGAATTAATACATTTTTTTGTCTTAGGCTCAGTGTCATGGATTTGCTTGGCCATCATGACTATAAATTTGTGTCCACACTTCTGGGCTTGCTATATGATAAACTTTTCAAGTTAGGAGGTATAAACTCTGACTTTTAAGTATGAAAATTTATTTTAGATTAAACTGAGAAATGCAGTAAAAACACAGGCAGATTTTTTGTAATAGGTAATAGGAGTTACAGACATAGACGTCTTCCTTGTAAATCTGTAATTTTTAATAGCCATTTTTTATTTATGTGTGGTTTTTAAATGGAGAAGTTATTATCTGATGACTAAGTTTTCCACTAACATCTCGTTTATATCAATTTTGAAAGCACATGGGTGTTAACGTAACCGATTCAAAGCTTGACTAGTTGTTCTGAAAGTAAAAAATGGGAGGAATAAAATGAACCAGAGGCAAAAATCTGCCTTTTGTTGCTTGAATTTCAACTACCATTTACAGGCAATGAAGTTTGCGAGACTTTGTGGAAGTGGCAGAACTATGCAAGAGAAATAATAAAACAATATATTCTTAGAGATGTTATTATTTGCCTACTGGATTCTGGATAGTGGGGGTTTTTTTGGGGGAGGGAGGAGGGTTGTTTTTATAAATATACAGACAATAGATAGGCTGGACTCTTGTTCTATTTGCATGGTCATTGGATCATCTGTATTGGGACCATGAAGGGCCACTAACTTTACTCTAAAATCCCATACTCATATTTGTCCTCATTACCTACATGTTGACTTGTATTGTGACTCCAGGCTGAGTTATATATGCGTAAGATTGCTCCTTTGGCTGCTTACCAGTGCAGTACGTAGAGGAAACCTAGTTTTAGACTATAGAGCAGAGCATGTACAATCCCTATCTCCACACACAGTCAAAGCCTAAGTCTGAAGACCTTTCTATCCCAATTTCCCTCATCAGTTCTTCATAGGAGGTTTGTAACCCTTGTCATTTTCAGGGTCAGGGTATAAGAAAAGCCACACTTGGCAGACTGAAGAGGTCCTCTGGCCAGTACTTACCTGTAGTAGAATTTGCATGAAATGAGTGACACAAGACACAAAGATTATACTCTTCTGTTTTAACATTTGGCAAGATTCAACAGACAAGTAGCACTTATTTAAAAGTATGAACTAAAGACAAGCCATGTTAATAAAAAAAGAAGAAAACTGTCTGTCAGGGACATGTGTGTTTTGTTTTTTACTTGCTAACTGTACTTTCTGGTTAAGAGAAGAGAATGGAGCTTGTGCTGGTCCTTGATCATATACAAGGTTCAAAATGTCCTTACCAGGGAGGCTACTGAGACAGTCAAATAGTTTTAGAGAGACTACTTTAGGCACAGCTGTTTGCTTCCCTGATCTGCAGAAGTAACCAAGGCAGGACTACTTGGGACAGAACAGACATTTGCTGAATTCTGGCAATCAGGAGGGGAGAACGGAGTATCCAGGGCAACAACATGCTCCACTGGTGGCATTCAGCCAGCCCTGGCTGGCACTGGAAGGTAAAGTTCAGATTGTTCTGAGGAGGTCTGGAAAGGGTTTCACAGTTTGCAGAGGAGAATAGCAGCATGCTTTTGCAATAAGTGAGTAATGTATTTTGACACAGCAGATGTTTTTACAAAGCAACACAAAATATGAGCAATGTATGTGTATCTCTAGGAATTCCTTTCCCTTACATAGATCTATATCTGAAGGTGTGGGGTACCTCATGCACTCCTCCCTGGGCGGTCAGCTGCTGTGACAATAGTTTAAAGAAGAAAGCATGCACCCGCTCCCTCTTGGTGCACTTAAGATTCAAGTGGCAGGATTCAACTGTTTATTTACACATAGCATGTTCCTGCTGTCTCCTTCCTTGCTGTAAAACCTGGGTAGCACAAACTTTTCTGGTGTAAAATTTTTGAGGTCCATTACCAGCAGAAGGTAAAATAGTTATACTAGAAGTGAACAACAGGGCTGGCTGAGGGGATGTGGTGATCAATGTCCCTTTCAGGAGAAAGAGCAGCATGGTGACAAGATGTGAAAAGAGCATGAGGGATCATGAGGGAGAAATGCAAAGGGTTGGGTGGAGAAAAAGGTTGTGTTTTTTCCTCTGAAAAGAGTCTTCCTGTGACTCTGAACTTTGAAAGTGTAGCTACAGATGATGTAAAGGATATCACAATGTGGCTATTGGCTATATTCTGTCTCAATGTAGGGTTCTAAAAGTAGTGCCTGAACTCCCATAACATCCAAAATATTTCTTATTTTTAACTTTCTTGATAAAAGAACAAGATCTGTAGATGTTTCCTGAGTTGTATTGCTGCATATATGTGCTTGTTCAATGAATGAAGACCTGAAAATCAGTACAGTCCCCCACAATACTTTTGTGACCTGGGAAGAAAAAAACTTGGGGATCTCCTCTAGCAGATAAGGGAAGTGTACTCATGGAAAAGGGAAGGACAGAAATTCCAGCCTTACTCATAGCTCCTAAAACTCTTTACCACTCTCTAAATCCATTCTTGTTCTCTTCCATTTACTTAAATATATGCTGCAGCTGCTACAAGCTGCATTTTGCACAGATAGTTCAATTTTGGATGAAAATAACTTATTTTTAACAGTGGTCAGAAAAGGGTGCTTGGTAAAGCTTTTCACACTGTCCCTGTTCTGCACTTGCTGCCCCACATACTGTAATGTTGAAATTAATTACTGAATGACTGGTCATTTTTTTTTGTTTGTTTTGTTTCATTTGTTTTTCTGTAACACTATACATTCACAACAGCTACAAATGTTAACATCTTAAGGATGCTTCAACCTTCCTCAGCCTCCTCTCTGTGAGGAACGGGATGTGCTTAACCCACCAAAGAAGGACAGAAAAATAATCAGCTTTCTTTTTTATTTTCTCTGTGTTAGACATTTTAATTTTCATTCATTATAGTAGCAGGAAGGAGATAAATCTCAGAAGTTATAACACAGAGTGATATAAACAAAACTACTAGAAATCTTTTCAACAAGAACCAAGTGCCACTTTATTAAGAACTGTACATTTTAACTTCCTTAAAATCATGTCAGACACTTGTTTAAGTGTAAACACTCTTTCTCTGAATTTAATTTCTAAAAGCAGTTTCAAGTGATTCTAAATATTTCTCTCTGCCACCACAAATTATTCAAATATTTTAATTTAATATAAAATGTTTCTAAAATGCAATACATTTAAAAATACAGAAAAAAATTCAAATAAATTCTTAAATATTTCCCTCTAAGTTGGTTCACCCAAGGACTGTTCTAAGCAACAATAAAGGAAAGAAGGCACAATGAAAGTGTTATTTCATGACAAAACAGCAAACTTTGAAGCAAGACCTTAAGGACATTGGGTGACTTATTCTTTAGGCTAAGTATAAGTGTCTACATTCAGTCAACATTAACTTCCTAAGAAGATATCTTTGTTCCTGAACAATTGAGTTCCTAAGCAGCTTTGCCCATTTCCTCATTGGCAAATTTTATACAATTCTTTTCCTAAAACACATGCACAGTTATTCAGCTTAGGCACACATGGTTCAGCAGCAGCTGCATGCAGGGCTATTCAGGGAAAGAGGTGGTTAAAAGCAACAAGACACTTGAATTCATCCTGTCTATAAATAATGCTGCTCAAACACAGTGTCATGAATACCTCACATGGATAGGACCATACACAACATGTGGCAAACTCTAATAATATCTGAAAGAGCACACCACATAGCCCCTGTAATGTCTTTCAGGTCTCCCAAAGTGGGTCAGGTAGTGCCAGCATATGTGGGAGGTGTCAGTGGCTTGGGCAATGGTGCTGTGCCCTCCAGATTGTGTGAAACAGCTGTACCCCCAGCTATGCATGAATCAGAGGCTTCCGAAGAAGGACAAGAAAAATACAGAAAATAGAAAAATAAGGAAAAATTGACAGTGTTTCTGGCTAGTATGCTTTTTGGTTGGTGGTAGCAGAGCTGAGACTGAACGTAACACCAAATCACGACTGCCTTCTGCTCATGAACACCTTTTTTTCTATGATTAACTTCAAATTCCATATTGCCCATGAGTTAGCCTATTGTCCAAAGGACTCGGAAACCATGCTATTAACAAACAGAGGTAAAACTTACAGGCTGACAGAGACATCTGGATATAGAATGTTGTGGTATGTAGGATACAACTGTAGTTATACAAGTAACAATTTTACTGTGCAAATGTACTTCTACCATATCCTCTTGATGTTCGTGAGGCTGTGTTATGAACTTGAGCAGGGAATCGTCTTGACTAAAACAAGTAGCCCCAAACAGACATACTTTAGGCAGATTAATAATTCCTTACCTACTTCATGGAGCAGTGACATGAAACAATTAAATTCCCTTTATGCAGAAAATGGGGAATAGAGGAGTCATCCATTTACAGGTCCTGTAAACAGTATTAATCCTGCCTGGATACTGGAGAAGGAAAATACTGACAGACAGTACTCAACAGTCACTGCCTCTGTAGTTTTCAGGTTGCACTGTTCCAGCTTGAATTGGTAGATCCAGTCCTGGGTTTTAGATTGACACATGGAGGTAGAATTTCTAAAACACTTATTGCAAGATTACTGCAAGTTGCATTTTTTTCCAGTTCACCTTTTGCTTTTTGACAAAGAACAGTCCAAGATCACTAAAAGACTGTCCCGTTACTACTGCTGTTCTTTTAAAGGCAAATGATAGGAAACCTAGTCTTCATGTTTTCAGATGTTCAGGGATGATTTTCTGAGAGAGTCCTTGATGTATCTTCTGGCTAAGGAAATTACACTTTGCTAATATAAGACCACTGTGCAGAACCAATGTTCTAGGTTATTAATCAGTTGCCTATCACCTGTAGATAAAAACTCAGTTTTCTTTTCAGTGTTCTCATCTTGCTAGCGGATTACTGCCTGCAATCATTCATACAATTTCAGATTCCTGAGCCTTCTAAGAGGAAACCATCTTAGTATCCTTGACTGTGCCATGTACAAAACGAGATATGATGAGACAGAAAACAGCTTCTGAGATGCTAATCCTCAGATCCCTACCTCAAAATTTGGACCATATTGTCATGCTGGCATTTGACAAATTGCTTTTTAAGCTCAGCTAGTTCTGTATAAATCCAGTTGTCATCTGTTTGCTAATCTGTTACTACACAACATGAAGCCTTATGCATAGATATAATACAGAGTTTTGAGTGGGCTCTTCTTAAAAAAATAAAATCTTTCATACTAAAAGAAAACAACAGAAGTGAGAAAGAAAGTAGTGTAGGTGATCCAATAAAGTGATGGTAGAAGATAAGCAAGCAGTGAAGTGTAAGGTTAAGGCTGTGGTACATCATTAAGTCAAAAGGAAATATCAAGAGAACTACATACAGTATGGCTGCACTTAATGACAGAAGACTGTTCTAGAGACAGAAGTTGTCAGACAAAATCGCATGAAACTTGTAATATAAAAGTTTCTGTAAACTAAATTTATTATGAACATTGACAGATCAGCAGATTTTCTCCAGCAGAAAGCATAGGAGCAGAACATCAACAAGGTACAATGAAAAAAAAAAAACCAACAATTAAAAAGTCCACAAAATCACTAATGGCTTCCTATAAAGTTTCTCACTGACTTATTTAGTACATAAAACTAAATATAAAAGTACAAAAAAACCACTCAATAGTGAACACTCTAATTGTTCCTGCTCTGGTTGTAATGTGTATGTTGAAAATGGAGAGGTTTTTGCAAAACCACTTCACAATGTTTTCTTGTCCACATGAATTAATGACTTTGTTAAATGTATAAACATTCACATAACTGAATGTTATCAATACAGCTCCAAAAGATGCTTTGCTGCTCTAAGTCTACAGCCACATCTAACTCAGCTCCTTTGTGTCTGCTACTTATGTGAGAGAGGCTGAAATTCACTTCAAAAGTAGACAACAGAGCAAAAAATACTGTGCAATGCTGACAGTTTCACACATTACAAACGACTGCAGTGACCATGCTATATTTGAGGAGCTCAAGAACAGGTTTGTAATAGGGGAGAAACCACAGGGAATTAATAACAGTTCTTCTCATGGATTATCTGACTTTCCAGATTCAAGTTTCTTGGTTTGTATCTTTAAAATGTGATAAAAATAGAAGTGTTTATAGACTTATCCCATGAACTCAAATTATTTTCGTTTAATGCTAAAGCTAACATTTGTGTATGCCAACATTTAAGAGCTGTCTTACAGAAAAATCTTAATGGTGTTCATCTGAAATATTGATTTTACTTATTTCTGAAATTTAATCAGCTTCTGAAGAGTACTCATCACAATAGTATTCAGCCATAGCAACACAACTCTGAAGAAATGCATTCACTAAATGCTTCATTCCAAAATCTCAATGATAGTACTCTGTTATTATAGAGTAAACTAATTCTTTGGGGAATTTCCCCAGCAGAAATGGCTGGAAAGCAGTGACGTCTGTCTCCCATCTTGATAATTTTAAGAGGAATGTTGAACTTTAAACCATAGGACAAATGAAAGCTTTTCAATTCATGAGCTTTAATAATTATTTTTAGCTGTAAAGGTATTTTCATTCTTAATAAATGGCCATTCTCAACAATCATTTGTCAAGTTTGAAGCAGATTAAGTTAACTTGAAGTAGAGTAGCTGATCTCTTAGAATCAATTAATCTGACTAATCAGTTAGTCATTTGTAATAGTTCCTCAAAGATATTTGCATTGTCTAAAATTACAATAGACAATCAGAAATTTGATCAAGTAGAAAGGCATAATTGTCTGGGTCAACACTACTGTGGTTCACAAACCATAGACATCCATCCATTTTATAAAGCAGTTCCACACCTAAAAATACAGTACTTCATGCTTAGTAATCTCATTTGATTTCATGACTCCTTGTGTTCAATGCTTAATGAAAGCTGCATGTTGGCTTTCTTTATGGAAATGTTTGTATGTCTAGGTAGGGGAGTATGTCCTGTACTACTAATGAAAAGATAAGGATGTCAGAGGACAATTTTAAATTTGGACCTGTCAAATTCTTGGGGCTGAAGACAAGAACAATAGTTCTCCCAGCTCTTTCTTAAACTTGATGACTTCATCTGAGAGCCCCACAGAGAAGACAATGAACCTCCCTATCCAAAATTAGGGATCCAGTGCAAGAGCAGCTGTGTAAAAGAATGTCTTACTGGTATTAACACAGATGAATTTTCCCTCCCTTGGAAGGCCAAGACTTTGACTTGGAAACAGCAAAGCTTTGTTGAAATAGTCAGAATAACTGAGTTTAAAAAATTCTATAATATCAGATGTTTCAAGCTGTTACAACCTATAAAATAGGGTGGATAGACATTAGTACTCTAAATAGCTCAAACAGATACGACAACTACTGTTTCAGACAGTTTCTTGTACAGCCCCACTTATCACAGCTACTCAGTTCACCCTTCACTCCTATCTATCAGCTCTGTTGCAGACCTCCCCGCCAACACACACACACAAACACACATTTCTGAAGTGCAGAGGACAGATCTCATTTTCTGCTCTAATTTTACAGAAAACAGAATTAAATTGAGAAAATAGAAATGAGTTATGTGTAGCTCTTAATGAACTCATTAGATGTTTATGTGAATATTTGACAGTAATAATCATACATTATTTCTGTATGTTAAAAAAGGCTAGAACAAGTTAAATTTCCCAATTAATGTCTGTAGTATCTTTTGTTTAAGGTATACGTGCCTTTTTATAGATCCACAGAAACACTCCCATTTTCTACAAGTGAGGTAGCATTGCTCATCACCTAGCAGGTATTTACACAACAGCTTCCTCGAGCAAAAGTCAATTTGCTGGACATTATCTATGTATAACAAAAAAAGGTATTATTTGAGTTGTAAGACTTTAACTTTCACATCTCCTGAGTAACTTCATGGGACATAGGAATCACAGACAGTTTTTTTTTCACTCTTATAGCTGAACTTATACGAATTTAAATAGTTCTTGACCAAACAGACATGTAGGCTGCAAATGCTCACTGAGCAATGACGATTTCAACACCTCAGTTGCTTCTGTGAAAACCCGTGTTTAAATTTAAAGAGTAAATGGGTTTCCTATAATACTGATCATATGTTATACTAAACAGTCCTTTCTTTTATTTTTATAAAAGGCTATTTACTTTCAGTGAAGCTGTAGCCTTAAACTTTCCCACTGACTTTAGTTTTGCACATGTGGTTGCTTTGGAAAAGAATTATGTCTATAAAGACTTTTTGTTTAAGTTGACTTGTGTACACATTTCAGTGAACAGTTTTAGGTTTTCTAATGTTCATGGCAGTGAAGTGTAATGATTCAAAAACAGACTCCTTCTCCCAAGCCCTTCTAAACAGTAGAAGGATAAAAGGGAAATCTCAGCCACTTAGTCTAAAAACTCCTCAATTTATATGATCTGAATCCTACTAGTAATATAAGAGAATATTGCTTGAATTTCATAAAGTGTTATGAAAACTTTCATAACATTGTAGTAAAAACACATTTTGACAAATTAGACTAAGCAACCTTTTTCAACAGGAAGGCACTGCTATAAGATAACTTCCTGAGAAAGATATTGAGTGGGCAAAGGGGCAGAAAGGGATAATAGAGAAAGAGCATCTGTTAAGATTAAAATGGCAGCTCTAGCCATAAGAGCTTCAAGCTCATTGGTATAATCTATATTGCCTGTCCTAGACTGAGCACTACTCCTTGGATTATTTGCCTGATAAGTATTTGTCACATCCCAGATTCCTCCTGCCTGTAAAGTTTTCCCATAGCAGGAAAGAGGGAAATGTGACTCGGATTTGTCAATCCCTTTGATTAGAATAAAGGCGCAACTGCACTAGAGATCCATAAATAGACAAATTTATTCAGTAGCTAAGCTTGAATACAAAGAAAGGTGCCTTTTTAAAGGTACTCTGTCTAACTAGATGACTAGTGAATGTAAATCCTCATGGAAAATGAGGTCTATGAAATTAAGACAGATATAAGAGAAACTAGGAACAGAATGATTGACCTGGAAACAAACATGTACTAAAGAGTGGAATTATGATCTCTAGCAAAATAAAATTAAATTGCTTGGGTGAGGAGGAGAAGGAAAGATAGACCATGCAGATGAATCAAGAGATAGTTGTGAAAAAAGGCAGAATATGAGAATAAAGGATTTCCCTGAAGATGTAACAAAACTGTAATAAAGTTTCTAAAGCAATATTCTAAAATATTCTAAAGCAGGAAGGAGAATTAAAAATAACTACTAAGAGATCCCACCATTTTTATGTTCTTTCTTAATACAAGAAGACTAAGGGACATGACATGAAACTTGCTATTTGAGGAACAATAACAAAACAGATTGAGAAGAGCTGAGTACTCTCTGTAATGAATCAAAAATAATTATTTTTTTTTCAAGATAAAATAGCTACTAACTTTAAAGAAATCTAACATGAATGAATTTTCCATCTGCTGTAGAGCAGCCTATGCAGGACATTGATGGGATTTCCCCTTTTAAGCTCATTGCGTCAAGAACAAAAGTAAATCTTAAGAAGTTATTGGTGGGTTGAATTCCTTATAAAATTAAATCTAGTAGCTGAAAAATCTTTCTGAAAGCCAGAAGGACTAAGAATCAGAGCATGAGGTAATTTTAAGCTTTTCAGTGTCAGTCAAGGTTAGAACAACATAAGTCACAAGAGTATAAGTAGGTCATATTCATGGACAGGAACTGGAGGGAATGCATGGACATAGGGGAAGACATCACTCCCACTGGTCAGAGATACAAGGATGTTTCGCTATGGTGAGAAGGCAAACGGATGTGGCTACCTGTAGCAAGGACAACCCTTCAACCAGGGTTGTGGAATAAGCACTCCACTACTAGTTTTATGCTATAGAAGGAGAGAAGCAGTAGCTGTACTCTTGTGCAATGCCTTCCCAATGGCCATCACATTTAAGTCTACTTCATCCATATCAGTCTAGTTCTTTGTCTCCTACTAGTTTGTATCTCTAAAACAAAAGCCCAGCACTTCATCATGAAGACTAGGATACACCTAGATTTGAAGGAAAATACAAAAACCCCTGTTTTAATATGTGAAACAAGACTTGGAACTCTCCTTGACCTAGAAAGCAGGAGCTGGCTTGCATTAAAACATCTGTGTCTATAAGGAGATGAAGAACACGTAGAAGGCTGGACACATAATGAACAACTCGAGCCAACAGCCCTGTGCACAGGACCAGACAATAAGCTTAATTCTGGCCTAGTCTATGCCCTTTGTATGTATGAATGCTTAAATTACATGGACACTTTGATTAGTCAGTCTGGGACACAACTTGCAAATAAATTGGTTTTAGGGCATAACAAGGATGTACTCATGCCATAGCTGTGCTGGTGAAGCTGTTAGTTACGTTATTAGAAAGGTATATTCTGAGGACTGTTGAGAAAGACAGGAATCATTAGTGGAAAGAAACTAATTATCTTGAAAGATAAGGAAAGAGAAGAACCTTCTATTTTAGCATTTCCCATGAATATTGCAGAGGTTACATGATTATACCATGTATAGAACTGCAAATCTCAAACCCATGAAGATTACCCATAACTCATAGGAATGGTAATGTTAATTTCCAACTGGACATGTAAGTTCATACACACTGAACAATCTAGTTGTCCTGGCACATTACTTCAGACATGGGAATGTAGAACAGTTCAATCTAGCATTCTGCAACAGTGATGCTACATATGCAAGATAATTTTAATATTAAAGGGAAACATTTATTGCTTGTGTTTGATCTGGCACTCTGCCCTTGAACCTTGGTTACAATTCAGATATAAAAATGTTTGAGCAACAGAATGGGGCCATTCATATTTACCTTTATTAAGAATAAGCCATTATTGGACCCACAAGAGAACACTTTTCTCTTCTAATCATAGAATAATTTAGTGTTGGATGAACCACTTAAGTTTATCTCATTCAACCTCCTGATGAAATCAGAGCTTATTGTATCAATATATTTTATTAGCATTCATTATTTAATGTGTGTCAATACAATGCATGTTTTCACATTCAGACAGTAATGTTTTTGTAGTTAGAGACTGTACAAGGCAGAAATATGGTCTTTATTCTGATGTTGGCACAGGTGCTGCTGTTGTAATAGGGCTTAGATCCATGACCAGGGCTTCTAGATGGTACAAGAATCCAGGTAAGAGACTTAAACAAAGACAAATAAGTAGAGGATTCAACAGATATTCTAGCATTTCAGCTAATGTTTTAGGAACTACTAGTAATTTTGCCCCTGTCTACCCTGTCTAGCCCCATAAAGATGTGCAGCATAATTGGTTTCTACCTCTTTAGGAAGATCAGAAGTTTACGTGCTGCTACAACAAAACAGAAACCATAGAAAAAAACTACAGTAAGCAGTAAGGATAAATAATATTTCAATGAAATACAATTAAATCTAAACTTCAAAATAAATTTGTTTTCAAATAGGCTGTGTCAATTGTATAAATGTAGATCAAATGGACCTTTTTTGCATCACATTCTAATATACAAAATATTTACTTGATTTTTAGCAAGTTTTAGCAAGCTAGCAAGTGCTAGCCCATGGAGAATTGTAAATTCTGTTGACAACAGTGTCCAAAATGTCATTATTTATAATTCTGTTGTTTGTACTTTTCTTCTTCTTCCATTAGTACTAGTAACAGAACTACCACCTGTTGACTTTGTCTTGTCTTTCATATCACTGCTTTTCTTTTGATATTAGCTGAACTATTCTCTTAAAAAGGATCAAGCTCTTCTGAGAAAAGTTGTGCTTATACATGGATATATTTCAAGCTTGGAAGCAATTGAAGGCAGTGTCCGGAACTGAAGGTATAGTTTTTCAGCATTGTTGCAAGCAACAACAGAAGACCTTTTGTAAGCTCTTTTAGTATTCTCCTACGAGCACTTATGTGTTCATGTGATTTCTATACAGTAGATAAAAGGAGAGCATGAGACTTCTTGGCACCATGTTAAAATTGAGCTTTGTTGAACAACTTCATTTATTTTATTTGTCATAGCAGAGACTACTACTCAAGGCCAGTCTACACTGAATTTTCAAGAAACCTCCACCTCTGGCATAGGAGGAGGCTCAGCAATAGCTCCTCTAAACAAGCGCTCTGCTCCAATGCATGCAAGAACATTTATAGTGTAGACACAGACATGTTTACTCCTGGGAAGTGAGAACAGCACCAAGTGATTCTCAGGTTAGAATATATTCCTCATCTTCCTCTCAGTCAACGAGTGATATGTACCAAAGACTGTGAAAAGGCATTTGAGTGCCCCTCAGTATTGGAAAGTGAGACTAAAGGTGAGGTGGAAAAGCATTGAAGGAAAACCTTTCTAAGTAAGAAATTTAAAAATAAGCTTTCACATTTTCCCATTTTGCTGTAACAACCAGGACCATGTGGGGCAGAGCTGACCAGATTACTACACATTTCATCATGAAGAACAGTCTCAGTTTCCAAAAAGGGAAGAAAACAGATGCAGGTGATCACAACAGGAAATGAGAAGCTGTAGTTAGTGAAATGCTGCCTGATAGTAGGTAGCCATAAGCTGTCTTCACATATAATTTTTTAGTCTAACACTGTTCCAAAAGCACACTTTTGCAAGAGGAATAACTGTTCAAATGCAGAAAAAGGAATGGAGCTACCAAATAAAATATAGATTTGGCAGTGGTGACCTGTCAAAATGGCATTCAGTGCTCCTGATGATAGAAATTTACTTACAAAAAAATATTGTTTGGTACATATGATACCCAAAAATCTGGGTGTCGTTTGAGATTCATAAGATCAGTCTCTGGACAACTGTGCGAACAGGTAAACATAACAATTTTAAAGTTCATCTGAAATTGGCTAGAGTCAGCTATTGCCAGATTTTACATCTTCTCTTCTACCTGAGTCAATTAAGATGTGAGAATTTACAGCCAGTTGGTATATTCTTTCAAAAATGTTACCTCTTTAACCTGCTTGATAGAACAGATGCTGACACTCTCCCATGGTCAGGAGATAAAGACAGGACTCTGATATCAAGACGAGTTAAGAGAAATTTGTCCTCCTGTCAATGTAATATTTCATTAAAATTTAATCTTGTGAAAACATCTCTAGCTATTTCATTCTTTCCTGATTTTTAACATGAGAAATCTGTAGCAATTAAAGCTTAAAAAAAAAAAAAAGAAAATAACAGGCCTCTAGGTTTTTTGCAACAGCATTTAAATAGCATATTATGAAAGTTTCTCTAAATTTAATCCTTTCTTTCTCCTCAAATGAAGAGAAATAGTACCAAAGTGTTTAAATTTATAATGAGGCAACTTTTTTCTCCATTTGTTCAATGTTTCTGGTATAAAACAAAAGCAAGATACTATTACAGTTGTACTGAGCAAGGGCAAGAAGAAGATATCTTTTACATTGTCTCTAACTTTAACTATACAGATCCACATGGTGAAAATTCCCGTTGCAAGGAGTACTTACAGAAGAACCATTAGCAAAATTCAGAAAGTTTTCCATATGTTCTTTCAACTTCAATTTCCTTATAGCATATTTTTAAACAGTCTTTTGAAGGCAGTAGATTCTAAAAAAAAAAAAAAAAGCTTGCCAATTCTTTCTAAGGGAAAATTGTCCCCATGAGGCAACTTTTGTGAAAAAAAAAAAAAAAAAAAAAGACAGAATATAGAACACCACATAGGAAGAAAAATACTTTTAAATTAAAGATTTTAACTACAAAGCTCATCATACATTAACTGTCTATTGAAATTATTTTAATAAAAATGATGTAAACTTTATTTATTTTTTCATCAATGTCCCCTAAGTACAGTGGACACAAAGTTCACATAAAATGTCTGAAATCAGGTTAAAGCTCATTATACTTAGGTAAAAAACTAAACAGTAAGCCTAAGTTCTCTGACAGTTCTATTAAACAGAAACTACTAAACAATTCATGCTAAGTGCTTATTTGTTAGCATGCAACTAAATTTTTCTTAACTCACTTGATTTCCAGAACTTTTATTCCAGAACATTTATGGGTGTGTATATGTATTTATTAAGATGTTTTAATTCTACAGTTACATTTTTGTGTCAGAAGAAAATTTTCGTCCATCTTTACCATTATTTGTATATTCAACAAGACCCAACTAAAAGTGAAGA
This sequence comes from Caprimulgus europaeus, assembly GCA_907165065.1. The sequence goes on from OU015525.1 coordinate 72,092,227, forward strand.
ATCAACCCAGAGGACTAACAGATATTTGTGTTCTTAAAGTTTCCTTCACCTATAGGTTCTTCATTAATAAACCTTATTACACCACAACAGAAGCTCCAAATAATACAGCCTCTGTCTGCCTAGTTAATCCTACATGAAAAAAGAGCTAATAATTTTCCAGTCTTGCTTGTGTTCTGAAGCATTGTCAGACTATGTTTTACATACCTCAGTTGATGAATGGGTATGTGTTCATTTGGATTTTATTTATAAGACAAATGAATTCCGGTGCACTATTATCCAAATGGTACTCTACTCAGAGTGCTTTCTGCCTAAGAGAAATTATAAGTTTGTTTGTCATTATTCATAAGATTTTTTCACTAGAAAACACTGGCCAAAGGGAAGAATAAATCTATACAAATTTTCATGCTGCTGCAACCAGACATCTTTTGATACCCAAGCAGTACTATTTTAAAACTCATGCCTTATGGTACATTACATCAGGCAATGAATACAATTAATCTTAATATGCAAACAGCAAGACAGCTTTCCTTAGCAGATAAGACAAGAACATGCAAAATACTCCTAAACATGACTGCACAACAGTTGGCAATGCCAGACAGGTGAAGACTTTTGCTCTTTCATAATTTGGTAGTGCTGCTGAAGATATCTCCGCTAAATACCTCCCTGATTAAAACAAGGGAAACTGGCATCCAGTCTGATTGTTTAGTCCTTATGTTCCTACAGGTACAGCAAATGTCACCAGTGAAAATGTAAGCCATTTTCAGAACAGGAAAAACACTGGGGTTTTTTATTATTATTATTTATTTATTTTTGTAGAGAAGGTACAGTCTTCACTCAGAGAGAAGGCAAAGCCAAGAAAGCCTAGCTAGCTCAAGGTAGAATAAACACTGTATCAGTAGAAAGCTGTATGCAATACCTTTTTTCCTCGTTCTAGCTCTTCAGTGCTTTAAAAGACCTTTCTAGACTAAACACAATGTAAGGTATAACCAGATCCTGCCATCCACCTGACCTCCTTCAGGCAGGCATAACAGCAAACCTATTACTCCCAGCATGTTCTGTTAGCAATTCACAGTCTCCTGGGCTATACAAATGTCATAATCCTTCTGTTTTGAGCAGACACCATGTTGCAACAATTATTTGAATTCGATCTATAGCAGAATTTTTTAAAATTAAAAACAGATAGACGAAGCAGTAACCAGCCCCCAGCTTTCCTCCGTGCCTCTGACAGCTGTTAGCATCCCCAAGGCAGGAGGTCAGATCTGTTCATGAACAGCCAGTTTATTAAGCTAAACTGAATTTGAGCTTGGGTTTTAAGGTTTCAAAATAATTTCAAGGAGGCAGAGAACATATCTGGAATAATATTAGTCAGTAAAGTAGCCAGCTGAGAATGGAATATAAAGAAAATTGAAAACAGCAGGGAACAAAAGCATAGAGTATTGAGTCTTCTGAATATGAACTATGATAATAATTCTCCCAATTAGAAACTTTTCACAGTCAAAAGCATGCTATGTTAGGTTAACTATAATGTTACAAAAATATAAGATAATTTGGACGCTGAACTAAAAAGAAGATGGTAGAGGGTATTTAATTAACGATGGATATCATTGAATCTCACCTGATTCTTGAAAAATGACTGGATTTTCAAAGTGTTAGAGAATCAGTAGAATTTATCTTAAGGGTCAAGTAACTTAGTTTTTAATTTATTCAAATGATGACTGCACTCTCCAGATAACTCACCATTAGTAAGGTTATGTAGAAAAAGTTTAAACTCTGTTGTTAATGAAAAAACATTGGGTTTTTTTTCTATCTCTGCAGGATTGCTCACTATGTCATAACAGCAATTTCCAGTGGAAATAAATTTAATATAAATCCCAAACTCTTTGGCTTTATTCAACAAGAAAAACTTACTTTAATCCAGACAATTATGCTATGAAAAAAAACAACAAACAAACCCAAAACCAAAAAACCAAAACAACCCAAAATACCATTCCCTTCTTCATTCTAGTGATTTTGGGAATGTCTATCAAGGAAAACTCTTCCCTGGATTCAACTCCAGCCCTCCAGATATTACTGAGAATTTCTTGTAGATATAAAAGCCCCAACATTATAAACCCTCTTATTTTTTTCCCTATTCAGAGACTGGGAAATACTATGTATTGAATGAAAACAGGAAGCTGCAGTATCTTTAAACAGTATTTTGAATCATAAAACAGACTGAAATTACTTTCACTTAATAGGCAAGCTATGCTACTGTCCAGGTTCATGTTAGCACATGTCAACAGTTGTATATCATTGTCATTACAGTCCTTAGTAACATCCATGCCATGTCACACAACCAGTTCAAACATTGCAGGTGACTGGGATGTTGCACTAAAAATAGCGCAGCCAAGTTCTGCCAGACTACATGACTCTCCCTTAGAGCTTCATATTATGTCTTAAAATACAGTTATCTGTGGACGTAAACTGCTTCTAGCACATGCCTTGAAGGGTAGTTTGATTTGTGCTAAGAACAGTCCCAGAACAGAAGTAACCTGGTGGCTCACTCTTTGATCTTTGGTTGCTTGATGTTTCTGCATTTAGCCTTTGCTATGATGCTCTGTGATACATAGGTTTCTCTCTTTCATGCAAACATAATAAGCTTGTGAAAATCAGGGACAGCTAAGTCTGGGACAGTGCTTCAAAGGCAAGATACATGCATTGTGGAGTTGTTGAATTCAGCCACTGGCTTACTGCCATATTTCCAAATATTTTGTGCTGCCAGAAAAAGGTTAGGATTCCTGCATGGAGTGGTTTTTCATTCATCAGAGTGGAATAAAGTCAAGATTACCTCAAGAAGACAAAGTGTCACAGTTCAAAAATGAAAATAATTTCTAAAGAGTCTCAAATAAGAGATTAATACTTTGGGTCACAAGAAAAAATACCATGTCAGTGAACTTTAATATTAAGGATAAGTATCTGTTGTTTTCCTTTGTTACTTGCTGTTATGCAAGTGTAGCATTGAAAGAAATATAGTGCAGTTCGAATTGTTCAATGCAATAGCAAAATTTTATTTCATACAAGGCATAAATATACACTTTAGCAAGGGAGAATATATAGATTATTATTGATCTTTCCTCCCCATTCAAGATAGACTGACTCAATGCAGCTAGCTGCCTGTGCTAACTCAAAATTGAAATTTGGTGTAATCTCTGGAATACACCTACAGAATTTAACAGTTCCTCTTCAGGTTTCCCAGAACTGGAGGTTAGGTGTGATGGTATACAACAGTTGCAAATGGAAGTAGGCAGTCTAGATGTTATGGTGATCTATAGTTAAGAGAGTCGATGACCATTTGATTGTGAGCAAAAGTTCACTATATATATTTCTTACACTAACATTTGACATAATTAGTGTCCCCAAAGTTACTACAGGACTCCATGGAGCTAAGTTACCAAGCTGTAACAGCCTACATCAATACCAGTGCACCCTTGGCTCCTGTGGTTAACAAAAACAGTGGTCATGCTGAACACTGATATATAAACTGTTTTTACCTTGAATTGTTACCCTGAGTTTCAGTGGGGTTTAAAAAAAAAAAATAAAGCCTTATAATAAGTTAATTAGTTAATTGTTTGTAATGCTAACAAAGCAAACCAAAAGTTCATGGCCTATTTCGCATTTCAAAGTATCCAATGTCATAAATGAGACCTTGTGAGCAGAATGATACAATACTTCTTTTCCTCATATTTTTATTTGCAACATGCTGCCTTCAAACTTTCCTCTAAAAAGAAACACTTGTATCCCTTCCAGGCACAACTAAAAAGGCTTTTTGAGACAGTTCTCCATATGCCTAACCAATCGAGTCTAAAGCAGGCTGTACCTAAACCTTTCTTTCCCTGAATGACAAAAAAATGCCCAATGTTGTCAGACTGGGTACAACTGTTGCCTACTGAGAAAAGAACTGAAACAAATAGCTTTACCATACAACATATGGCCTTGCTAGCTAAGGAAAACAATGACCATTTCTACTTCCTTTAAAGGGCTCTCTCTGGCACAAGTAGACCTTCAGAGACATACCTCATATTTCCAGAGAAAAATAAATAGTATACTCTGGAGTCATCATGGACTCTGGCCTACACCTTATCTAGAGTAACTTATTTTCTCTGATATCATTCATTCCCAAGGTTCCATTGTCTGCCTTAGAGCTTTAAAATCTATCTGCAGCATAGCCCTGCTGAGAGACCTCAACTCAGATTGGCAAACTGTGAGAAATCTAAAGCAGAATCACATGGGATATAAAAGATAAAGTTACAGGCTTAAACTGTTCAGATAGTGACCATAAGTATCTCAGAGTCAAAAGAAACACTAACATGGAAATATGTGAAATCCTACAGGGGAAGCAATCACATTTATCATCTTCAATGGATTCAGTGAAAGATGGCAACACAACACCATTAAGGGATCCACTAAGACTTCATAGTGTTATTTTGCCTTTTGCACAGCTATGTCAAACATATTACAAAATATTTCGCTTCCTACCCTAAGCCTCTTATATGCCTGGATATATTGCAAAGAGGAATATATCATGGGTATTTTTTGTTTTAAATCAAGCAGACTATTGGTATATCTGGGACAGAGGCAAACAGGATGTATTTCACAAATGGACTTCAGACTATAAGACTATCTGATGAACACATCTGTAGTGAGCCAATACTTTCCTACTGACAGAAATTAGCAACTGCAAATACCATGTATTACCTGCACCAGAAAGCAATACAGCCCTATTTTCAACATAGATACCTAACAAAAAGTATTGCAGTCTACACTGTAGTACATATATTAAAGTGTGGACACATGTTCATGATATTAATTTCACAGTTAAAATGAAAATGACACACAGCTTGTGTTATTCTGGGCCTCTGGTCAGCCCAATAATAGACTGGAATTTTCTCATTAGTCTTCAAAACTGAGAAACAGACTACTCCTTATCAGGCTTTTAGTGGCACTACCTGTGAGGGTTAACAATACAGAATTTAGACCTGTGAAGAAAAAGCATTGGGCCACAGAAATGTGCCAGCCAGAGTGCAATCCTGCTTGTAACAGTCCCATCTTGCCATCTCCTTTCCTTTGCTCTAGCAGTGGTAGCACAGGTTACAATAAGCAATCAGGATCTTCTTCAGTAACTGAATTTTAAGCTAGAATTGTAGTATGATGGCTCTCCACCATCCTTTGAGGTACACATTCAACTGTGGCATAGCAGCTCGGATAGCTGAGGTAGATTTCTGGGAGAAAGGAGAAATTGCCAATGAATGGTTTAAGGAGATAACTTGGCAGGAAGTGAGCAGGATCATCAAGGGAAAGAGGTGGCTAATCTCATTAGGCTCTACACCACATGCAAAGAAGATTCATGTTAGTTCCAGACAGATTTGGAATTACAGCACACACAGGCTCCTTGCAGCACCGCAGAGCACCTGGCATCAATGGCTGTAAGGATATTGCGATAATCCTGAGCACACAACAGGAAAAGACTCTTCTGTTGCCGAAGAAGGAGGGCTGGCCACAAGGACCAGGTTGCCTGTGTTAGACTGATGAGCAAGCCAGTGACAGTCCACCCTGCCTCAGTTCTTCCACTCCCTTTTCCACACACGTGTACTCCTGCATCAAAGACCCCTAACGCTGGAAAAGATGTGCTGTAAGACTTACCTGGTGTAAACATCTGAGTGGAATGTGTCATTTATTACTGGCATTTAGTCAATTTTATCACCAAGAACTACTAGGGGCTGAAATCTGGTAACTGGATATATACCATATAAACTCATACAATATAACTACTATGCATGACCATTTAAGAAAAAAAAAAAACAAAACAACAAAACATGAACTATTAGAATACTGTGTATGCAATGTTATATTTAAGTACTTTAGTTTAAAGCATAACATTATCTATCAGCATTTAAATACAGTTTACAGATAGCAGGAGGACAAATATGCACTAAATGGACCAGTTAGTCAAATGTAAATCACAACATTGTGATCCATCAACCAGAAACCCCCACTCTTCTCCCCCAAAAAACCCCAAAGATACTTTCAGTGCTTTTTGCAACACTCACAAGGTAAATAAATTACTCAAAGCACCCAAAGACCAAGACAAGCAAGAAATAACTTTATATACAGTAGAGCTAAGAGCAAGTCTGAACTTAAATGAGGCCACTGGCATGATGGGCAGAGGGAGCTGCTGAGGGTTGCAGGCGAGGCTGGTTAAGGCAATTAAGGCACATTAGTGTCCTCAGGGCCCTGACATCCAGTTGGTGTGAAATTAAAGCAAGTTAAATACTTGCTTTAAGAAAAACAAACAAACACACACCCTTTTAATCTTTGGCAAAAAGTTAGCAAAATAATTATTTGGTATTTAAAATCTTTTCTTAGACAGATCTCAGTATGAATCTTCATTTATGTAGGCACAAAAAAGTATACATATTGAGATAATATCAATCTTATGCTTGACTAGCTGTATACAAATGAATTCTATTGAAAATCAGTGCTGGAAATCATGTTAGGAATGAAGGCAGGAGGAAAAGAGCTGGTTACTCTTTGAAAATAAAAGTTAATTTATTAACTTTATAATATTTATCAAATATTCTTGACATAATATTTAATACTGAGTGTAAAACAACAAAAGGAAGTCCAAATTATGTCTTGAAGATCAATTTTTAAAAAAGCATAAATTATAAATTTTGCAATGTAATTTCTGTCATGATACAGGATTCAATATATGTGAATATTCTCTTAAAATTATTTTAGTTTAAATATTTGATGATACATATAAAATTTCCATACAAGCTCCATTTATCAGAAATATATTCAAAAGTTATGAATGCTTTTACAAGTGGGGAAATAATTCAAAATATGCTTAAATGCTACAGAGTGAAAAAAATTATAAAACCTTCATTACTCTAAATACAGAAACTTTAGTGTTTATTTAACTTTTGTGTTCTTCAAAGTATTTTGTCAGGTTTAAATACATTTATATTGTTCCTTTAAAATATAATTTTAGCTTTCTGAAGTATTGTTGCCATTGAATTTTAGTATCTAATGATAGTTATGGTAATATTTACCATGAAGGTACTAAATATTCTCTGTGAAGCTTCTCAATTAAGTATTTTTAAACAGTTTGAAATGTATGTGATAATTAGCTTTTTTTAGAAGAAAGTTTGAAATTCCACTCTTTTTGGAATATAATTTCTCTTCAAAACCTGTATACCATTTAAGCTACCACAAGGGTTTTTATGGTCATGTTGTCATAGATGTTCCCCACATGGAAAACACTGATGAGACTTTTCATGTCTTATTCACATCAGAACTTAAAATGTACTATGAATTTGTACCTGATGTGAACGAACAATTTACAGTAAGAGACCTGGAATCAAAGTAAATGGAAAGCTTTTAGAAATTATTTTATAATGTTCAACTTAAATTAATTTCAGGTCCTAAGTCAGCAATCTGTATTATCACCTAATCAAATTTTAATCATAAATACCTCAGATATTTCTTACTTCCAGCAAGAAAATACACACACAATTTAAAATTAATTGAAGGTTCTTCTGTGTTTCTCCTGCTATTATTTCCTGTTAGTATGTTAGTTGTCTGAGACTAGAGTTCCATATTGCTGTTATCCTAAAATTAGTCTAGTATGTGCTCAGTTCAGAAAGATCAGCATAAATTAAAAAATAGAGTAGATAGATGTAATATAAAACAAGATTGTTGCTTTTGGGTTTTTTTTCAAAATTAAAATGCTACCTTAAGTTTTATTTGCAAACAAGAAGCCTAAATCACTACATAATAATAAAAATTATGGTATGAATTTGAATTTAAGTTTTGAAAGACAGTTATTACAAAGATTATTTTATTTCCAAACTCCTTAGATTATTTAGGTAACAAGTGAACTGTCAGTACTTTTTTTTTTTAAATAGCGTTGTTGATTGCCATGTGCTTTATTGGCATAAAGAGGAAGTGTGTTGTTTTTACATAAATTACCCTCCAGCCTCAGTGAGATATATTCCCTCATTCTCTTCAAATACTCTTTCAGGTGACAGTAACATGATTTTCATACTTCTATTACTTAGCACTTCAGATTGAGAATAGCATAAACTGACCTAAAAAATATCGATCTATAATACACTACATTTATGACAAATATGGGTATTGTTCCCAAAGAGAACGTCCTGTTGCCTCATAAGCTTTACCTTTTTCCACCATACGTCTGGACCCTCTGACCTAAGTATTGATTTCTAGTTTGCCATATTTCACCAGCTCTGATTGTTGTTTTAAGTCCCACTTAGAATAACAAAAAACTTAAATTCTACTTGCTATTTATAGGAATTATAGAGATACGACCTCAGAAATAATTTGCTTGCTTCAAGTTCACAAACATAAGTTTAGTACAATGAGCCTCGAAACCAGCCAGAGATCAACAGCTGGTAGAAGAATAATACCTGAAATGGTTGAGTTGTGATTTCAACAAGGATGGATGTGATTGACAGGTCTGTCTGTAGTGCCTCCCTCCCATCAGAGATCAGAATATTGCCACAGGTCTGTCTGTCACAATGTAGACACGGAATGCCCAAGGTGGGTCTTCAACCAAGGGTTCTTACATTTTTCAGCATTATAAAGATTGACAGTTTTGGCTAGCTGTATCCTTGCCTTTCAGCCTTGATAATGTGCCAGATTTTTTCTTTTTTTGTTTGCAAAAATAAAGATTCCCTGAAATGCAAACTCTGTTTACTTCAGACTTGCTGGACTAGACCATTGCCCAGGGTTCAGAGCAGTATTGTGTCCCCCCATAACTCTACTCTACCCTCTTGAGGGAGCAGGAATCAGGGCAGAGCTCATTTGGTGGCTCAGATGATGCTGTGTATGCATATGTGAGCATGAGTGTGAGTAGATGAGCAGATTTCCCTGGCAGCCCTCATGTGGTACAATTAATATATTTAACTAGCATGTCACATTATTTACTGTTCCTCTCCCTCCCCCTGCTCTGACATCCCTGTTTACATCTATTTATTTATTTTTTTTTAATTCCTTCACTAGCTTGAACCTTTTTCTGTTTACAGTATTTGTTCTGCTTCAAAATATAAATTTCAAGCAGGTATGACAGATTCATTTTGACAGTTCTAGCTTCCTTCTTTTCATCTGACATCAAAATCCCAAAGCTGTCTTTTGCCTCCAATAAAGATGCAGTATTGACATGATTTGATTAAGGCTATGTTTTTTTTAGCATTAACCCACTGCAAATTTGTAATGTCCTGTATAAATGTCAGGAAAAAGTTAACTTAATAGATACATCCTGGTTTCAACTGGGAGAGAGTTAATTTTCTTCCCAGTAGCTGGTATAACATTGTGTTTTGGATTTAGGATGAGAATAATGTTGATAACACACTGACATTTTAATTGTTGCTGAGCAGTGTTTACAGTAAATCAGGACTGGCATCTATAATCTGTATAATTTATCTCAGGTAGGTAGTTAGTTTATCCACATTTACACACATGCTTATGCTTCACCTACTAGCTTGTTTAGTTAGGGATGTATTTTCCCTCTTTTGCACATTATTACTCTACAACATTTTTTTTTTCTCATTTATTTTTGTCTTTGATAAGCAGTTTAGTCTGTTGATTGGTCTCCCATTACTTCAATTGCACAAACATATAAATTCTCACCCCTCCCACCCCCGATGTATATAGCATTGCTTCAGATTACAATTTGGTTTTATAATGCTATGAACATTATCTTGGAATAAATAATAAAGATTTTCAACTTACACAACAGACTTCATTTTCCTGGCAGTTAAAGGTACTTTTAAAATAAGAGAAGCAAACTTTATAAGAAACTGCAAATCAATCTCCAAGATGTAAGAATTGGTGGCACCATCAGGTAAAAAAAGAACAATTTTGGAAATTACAGGGTACAGCTATTGGAAACTATATATGTTTATTCTAATTTTTGAGTTATTTAAGAACTGTTCGTAAACTATGATGCAAAAAACTTGGGTATGCACAGGTATATGAACTGATGCAGGAATGGTTGATAAGTACCTATACGCAAAATTTCTGGCCTCTTTAATTTCAGAAGTGTTATTCTAATATAAAAATTCCCCAAAATGGGAATAAAAATGAACAGAAGGACTTGAAGGTTTGCATGAGTGAAGAGACGGTTAAAACCATTCTTTCTTAAAAGCAGTATATAATAAACAATATGCTGGAGAGAAAAGTAAATGGAATGAGAGGAAATATGCATACCATTCTCCCTCTGTTTTTAATCATGTAAGAATATGAAGAACTCTTGGAAGAGAGAAGGAGTGGAGTTTGTATTATCCACTAGTATAAATCAGCATTGAGTCCAAATCAGTTCCTGCAGGAGGACGTAGACAGATTGTTCTGTCAGATTGCCCTTCTTGGAACAGGTTTAGAGAAACAACAGTCAGATCAAGCCTTTTGTGCAGCACTGGTGAATAGGGTCTGAAATGAAAGCTGAACAGCTCAGAACGTATTTCAATGCATTAATCTTGGCAAATGGGCAAACTTACGGGATTCAAATATATTGTAGTTAACTTTAGATTCCAGGCTGCTTCAGGATTGTGTGGCTGCTGAGTAAACAGTTTTAAGACTTCAGAATGGTGTTTTACTGTATCATATATCTGCATCTGGATTTTGTTTATACACACAATTGCAGAAAAGTTCATAGTTTATGACTGGGTTGGCATGACCTAATTGCTGGTATTTCTGTACATTAGCCTTTCAAAATACATTAAATATTAATTACTACATCTTTACAAATTTATTATATAAAAAAAGTGAAATTCTTTGGATTTTAAAATGAATATATATCTAAGTTTGAAGAGCACTAAACATACCTTCAGTGATGTTTGCATTCTGAGATCATTGATGCATATTGGTCAGTAAAATCTTTGGGGGATACAAGAATTAAAAATTGAAAATTTTGTAAATTTAAAAAGGCTTAAAATTTATTCTTTACATACTTATTTTATTTCAGTTAAAGTGAGTTAAGATTAATAAAGAACTTCCTTATTTTCATAATTCTTTCAAGTATATTTTGTTAAAATATTTTTCCCTTACATTTATATGAGAAATTATGCTGCGGTCTTAACTTAAAGTGGTTGAAACACTTTGAAAGGATAATAAAAAAAACTGCTTACAACCAAATAATCCAGATGAAATGGAAATTGTTTTTGTAATCTCTTTCTAGTTATAAGAAACTAAATTTTTTAAATAAGAGAACTGAAAAACATGCAGTGTAATGTTTACAGATAAAATCTTGAAAGAGCCTGCTGGTTACATATTTAGCTGTTGCTTATTTAAATATAGGTAAATTAATTGTTTTTAGATAACAGAAAAGTGCACTTTAGACAAAACCATGTGAAAAGAATATTTTTCAAAGCAAATGCAGGAAAAATGAAACTTAGGAGAGGCTGGGCATGAATAATTTTAAAGTTTTAAGTTAAAGTATTAGTGAAGTGGTTATGTTATCCAAACTGGTCTTAATAATTTTAATTAATGCATGTGGCCAGCCAGGATAAGAAATAAAAATAACTGCTTTCTGTTATTTTGCACAAAGTTGAAATGGAAAGTTCCCTATGGACAAAGTTATGTTCTGGATCTTGAAAACATCTTCCACATCCTCTTTTTTTTTTGCTTGGTGAGCACAATTAATGCTGATGATACCTGGCAGGGCTTTGCTCTACTGTTTGGTCCACAGTGGGAAGGGCAAGAGAAGTGCAATAATAGGCTCCATGTTCTCCATGCCCTATTTGAAGCAGCTATGCTGGCACAGAGGAGTCTCTCCTTTTGTCAGGCATTGTATGTTGGCTGCTGAAGGCTCTCAGTTGTTGTCACTGCCTGGTTTACCAAATCCTGTTGTTTTTTTTTCCCAAACTCAGTGTGTTGGGTATTGGAAGGATGGGGAGCGGGGGGGGAGTGGAAGGGACGGGGACGCATTTTTTTTGGTAGAGGGGGAAGGGCCACCTTGTGAGAGTGAAAAGCGTGAAAAGCTCCCCTGGCTCCAAGGTGGAGACTCCCTAGCCCAGGCTGGGGCAATGAGCACTAGAGAAACGCCTCTACGAATCCATATTTTTGAGGGGAAGGACTGTCCTGAAAAGAAGAATGTGCAGTACCTGGAGGAGAGACCCTTGACCTGGCCAAAAGATGACATCAGCCTAAACAAAGGACAGACAGACACAGAGAGAGCTTCATTGCCAAAGGAAAAGACAGAGACCCACACCCAGTTCTACCTCATTGAGTAGGAGAAGACAAAGTCCCCTGCAGCCCATGGAGGTTCAACAGCGGAGCAGAGACCCACGTTTGGCTATGGAGGACTCCACACTAGTGCATAGAAGCTGAGCCTGGGGCAAGTGTGACTGGAATTGGGACCCCGAGAGTCGCTCGCTGTGCCAGAGCAGGGGTGGATCCCCAGAGTGGGGAGTGAGTCTGCAGCCCACGGAAGTCCCCATGCTGGAGCGGGAGCTGAGCCCAAAGAGGTCCATGACTCCATGGGAAGCTCACTTTGGAACATCTTGTTCCTAGACTTTAATGCTGGGAAGAGTAGCAGAGGTGAACTGACTGAACCCCCATTCCCTGTCCCCTGTGCTGCTGGAGCGGGGCGTGGGGGAGGTAGAGAAATCAGGAGCAAAGTGATTTGAGCCCAGGAAGAAGGGGAGGGGGTGGGGGAAAGTTGTTGTAAGATGTGGTTGTTATGTGTAGCTATATTAATGGCAACAAATTAAATTTATTTTCTTCCCCAAGTTTGTGTCTGTTTTGCCCGTGACCATAACTGGTGAGTGAGTTGTCCCTGTCCTTCATTCCTAATTCTGTGCCCCTTTGTTTTGCCTCCCATCCCATCTCACCAGGTGGAGGGAACAAATGCAGGACTGCATGGTCCCACTGTGGGTCAAACCACCACACACAGAGAGACTCCATATCTCTTGAGAATACAGATACTCTCTGTGCAGGAAAGAATATATCACTTGGAGAGTTTGACTTCTCATCTGTATTGTGTTAGATGTATTTGTATTGTGTTACCTCCTGAGCCAGTGAATCACGAAACAGTCACATTGTTCCTGTATGGTGATTATCTTAAATTTTCAAAATAAGGTTATCATTTACTTGAATTAAAAATTTTTTGCTGATCCTGAAGTACTCAACAATAAGCAAGAGACTGCATGTTTACTGAGTCATCTACCAGCATGTTTCCTGAGAGAAAAATTGCACACTCTGCAAATTTCTGTGAACAACAAGGTTGTGGTGTTGGCTTGCATCCTCCTGTGGTCCTGCCAATATCTGGTAAGTACTAGTCTCATGGTTAGGACTTGCTTCTTGGGTTAATAATAAAAAAAGGAAAGGTGAAATATAAAGAAAGATAATATATAGGAAAATTAAAAAGCTTACATAGGAATAGGATGCAGAGAAAAAAAAAAGTAAAACAGGAGTATTATTTAAAAAAAAAAATAAATTGAAGAGGTACAAACAGCTGGAAGGTCAGGATTGTCAAATAAGCAAGTTTGTAGACTTCTGGCACTGGTGGGCAAATGGAAAGTTACTCACAGCTCTTGTTCCCCTGTATAGCCCACAGATCAGCTGAAAGGTTTGTGCTAGTAGCTCCTGTGGGAGCCATAGCTTTCAAATGGTTCATGCATGTGCCTGACAAGGGATTTCTGATACTGCAGCCCCACATAAAGTTTTGCCTTAGTGGAAATGTATTAGCATTGGTGCATCAGATTTGGTTTCCTGTGATGGAATTGCTGAGATTTGAAACAGTATGAGACAATTGGAGATGATTTGGATTCATATCAGAGTCCAACTGCTGATACAGATCTACAAACTAATTTTCCTGGGAAGGAAGAGCAGAGTATGTTAATTGCAGAGCATACTGTTGTAGTTCTGCCAGGTTCTGGAGAGACATTTACTGATTAATGCACAAATTCTGGAAATGTGGTTATGCTACATGTACTGTCTAATTTAGTAACCTTTGCAAAAAATATTGGCATAACTTTTTGTTAAAAATAAATTAGGAGACTTAGCAGTAGAGGAACTGAGCAGACAACAAGTTTAGTGCATTTTGACTACAGCAACTTATGTTGATAAACACATTAGGAGATCTACCTGAAGACTTAAGAAAAAAAATCCCAACTAGTCTGTTTGAAATTGTGTTAAGTGAACTCTGAGCACAGCATTTAGCAGTACTATGGGAAAAACACTGAAAGTTCCTAGTCTTTTCTGATAACTGATCATGTACTGCTGATTATATGATTCAGGAGTTCTGTTCAGTTTGAAGATCTTATGGGGATAAATCAAAAGATCTCAAATATATATGACATGTTTAGTGTGGCTAAAATACTACTTCTCAGATCTGATTAATGTTAAGTGTGTGGAATTGTTGTCAACTGGAACATCTTTTCAGCTGGAAAACTTGTCAGGGTGACTAAAAAATCAGAATCACTCTTTTTTGACAAAAAAAATCCTTATCTTAAATTTTGAACTGTGAAATATGATTTAAACATGCAGCCATCTTAGTCATCTTGAAAAAAAAAACCCCAAAAAACAACCAAACAACCAAAACAACCAAACAGTAATTTCCCTGCAACAATCAAGATCAAACTAATATTCATGCAAATATTAGAATCCAGGTTAAGTATTTTTGCTGTGTTCTGAACATGACTTGTGCTGAGAATGGTTTTGCAGCTGTGTAAGCATTTAAGGGTGCTTTGATCTAAACAAGGGCCTACAGTACTCTCATTTGATGACATCACATAAAACTGCTTGTACATTTGAATTAGTTCTAGATTTGATTGAAACTTCTAATTTCCATTTCTCAGGCAACATTTTAAATGTGAAATTTATGCTTATGAAGCAGAACTTTTTTATAAATGTTATACATCATGGAATTTGCAAATTGACTCAGGAAAATACTTGACATCTTGTGGGAAGATTTCACAGTTTGTTTTCACAACACCTTCTTAATGGGCTTATTGAAGCTTTCTTGAAATGTAGAGACTGCAAAAATAAAAAAAAAAAAAATCATCACCTTAGAGACATTCCTCTTGAACTTTTTATTTCCTTCCCAATAAGGTCATAGTCGCAACTCATGAATACTTCAGTCAGTGCAACTGACTGTCTGCTAGCAGCTCTGATGTCCTAAGTGACAACCACAATTGAGGTCAGCTGCATGATTTTATCTGATTTACTTTAGAGAGAACAGATTTTTTTTTTTTACAGTCCTCCACTGAATATAATAAAATGTTTCATAGCTCTGCCTCCTTTACTTGTTTTTGCCAGTTAAGAAATTACATGTGAAAGTATAGTTACTAGAATTACAATATTCTGTCAGCCTCTAGCTGTTACAATTTTTTTTTTTTCATTACCTAGATCATTCCTTCTGTCGCTGACAAGAACAAATAGGGGCTTATCGAAATATGCTGCAGTTCTATTAGTGCAATTGACAAAACATTTTGTCCAGGTGTAGAATTATTGGCAAATTTACTGTCCAAGATCATGACTTTGTAAAGTGATCTAGTACCTGCAAATAGAAAATTGTGTTTTACAAGGAAAATAAAAAGCAACACCTCAGTCTCAATAACTATCCTTAGTGAAATGTGGTTTTGTTCTCCTAGAAATAGGCAAGTCACCAAGAGAAGAGTGTTGCCTTTCAATTGTAAGCATTGTTTCTATGAGAAACCAGAGATGCAGGTCAACTCAAGGCAGGTGGTGGATTTTTTTAAAACAGATATTTCTGTGGGAAAACCAACTTAGGTCTCATCCAAATCACTACTGCAATTTTAGTTTCCCTCTAGGAAAAGGGGAACTCCACCTCAAGAAAAGAAGCAACACAAGGCACACACTTGTCAGTTTCAGGGCAAATTGCTGACTTAAAGTGACTTTTTGGGTATGCACTCAGATGACCAATACTCAGATGACCAATGCTAATGTGTGGCTATACTGACAAATCAACAGAATAAGAAACAGGAGAAAAATTAGAAACATTATAGGTAACAAAAAAGGAGTACTCAATAAAATTGCTGACCAACACAGAAAATAGTAGGGCAATCATGCAGTAAATATTAAACAATATCAGCAAAACTGTGGGCAATGGAGAAAAATTAAATATCTGTAGAATGTTATTTTGGAAGAAGATAAGGTTGAATGTGACTAGGGTTGTTTGGGGATATCTTCTGAGCCACTCTGCAGCTGATGAAGACAACAAAACAAGACAAAAAATTGTTTCTCTGGCTACATGTGTATGCCTTCTAAAGTCAAAGGAGAGCAACAGGTTTTCTCTAGTACTGATAAAATAATGCCCAGATGGGAAAGACTGAACTTCCTAATAGTACCCTGTGACTGTGCTGTCCCACTCACACACACCTGAACTTTATTGAGCTTAGGCTTGCTGAGTATGCACATAATAAAATACAGCTGGTATGCAAATATGACTATAGGGCAATTATCTTACTCCATAAATAGTGGACAGCCCAGGGATTTAAGCTGTCCTGAAATAACAGTTGGTTGTATGATAGGTTCTCCATTTGAGTAGGGATGACTCCCAAGGCTACTCCTCAAGGCTGAGAGATTCCTTGCTGCAACAGATCCTCATAAGTGACTAATAGCATGCTAACTGCAAAATCTTAGTTAAGTGATGTAAAGGATTGATTTTGCATATATAATCCTTGAGATATAAACTGTTGATAAAGCCTGAGACTAGAATTGGATCTAGCTGCACCTGTTTAGAAAGCAAGGAGGTCCTTTCTGAAACCTTGTGACTCAATGGGAGGGTCTCCCTGACAGTTTTGTCTGACCCTGTCCTCTATGCAGTAAATAATCAAGTGAACCTTGCTATCAAATCCTGTTAAATGAATGTGGCATTAGCCTTTGAACTTTGTTAATTCACTATTTTTATATAAATAAATATATATTAATTGCATCTCTCTTATGAGTGAAGTACCCCTCATTCTCCTCTCTTACCTGCAATATACCCTTCATATCAAAATGCTGTAAGCAACCGTTGCCCTTCTCAGACAAATAGAGGAATTAGGAATAGAGATTCATATCAACAACTTTTTTATGTGTGTTCATTTAACTCTGTTGTGTGGTCAAGAGTGTCCATTGATTTCTTTATTTTTTCTTAAATAAGATGTTCAGCTACTTTAGTCTATTTAGAGTTGCCTAAAGGGGTGGAGGGTAAAGCAAGGCAGCTGGGCAGTGAGATCCCTTGCTTTTTCAAGAATAAAGACATCCTCTACTCATTACATGATGATACCACCTAATGAAGTAAATGGTCCTAATTTTAGCTTTCCGCTCCAAAAACATCTGTGCACTTCTGAGTCAGACAACAGGACCATGAGCTTCCTGGTTCCTGTCATAATCCTGATTAAAAAAGATTCAAATGTCATTGAGGAAGGATGCTATCTGTAGTGTGGGGGTGATATTTAAATTCTGAGTTTCATGGTGCTTGTACTGAAGTTAGACACTGGACCATCACTTGTGCTTTGCTATGTTTATTTAAAACATCTATGGTGTATAAAGTGACACTGAGTATAATCTCATGCAATTGTATTCTACATTGTGTCCTCTAGAGATAGCTGAGAAGATCAATCTTTTCCAGAGGAAAATAAAATAAGCCTAAGGAATCTGGGAAGTATAAGAGGTGGGAGGTTTCTTTTGCAGCATGAACAATGGATAGCCTTCCAATTACAGCTGCTATTTTCAAATAGATGCCTGTGTCCTTATTCTGAATTTGCCTGTTGGCTCTGTTAACTTTCAAAGTGGCTACAAGGTTATTGTCATGTTTGATTTAGTAGAATGTATGACGATATTCTGTGTTCTACGAGCATTATGGCTTTGTAGTTTTATAGTTTGTTTTTTCTGTGATAAAACCGATATGGCAAGAAGTATACACAATTTACAATTCTAGACGACACAGCTGCTTTTACTCAAACTGAAAATAAAAAAAACAAAGCTGCTTTTAGGTAAACTGGGAAAATTCCCCCCAGTACTTTGCATCTGCTAATGCAATATTGAAAAAGAGATATTTGGAGATTTACGGTAATTATTTCCAGGATTCTACAGAAATTCATTTTCTTTCTGCTACTGTTCTTCATGGACTAAATTCAGCCTGAATGTGTGTGCCATGTTAAAAGTGAATGCTTAACTTTAGGATATTTACATATGGACCAGCAACTAAAGCTGTGATTCTTAGCTGCTGTTGGGTCAGTCTGATGGCTAGTGGTTAATTTGAGTGATAGATATTACCACTTCATTTTAGTGAATGTTAAAGAAACATTCATTAAAAGAACAAGTGACTCTTCTTCCTTTCTTTTAGTTGTGGGGATGGGAAATGTACTTATTTGCCAGTAAATTGGAGAACACTTTTATGTCAAACTTATAACCAAGATCAGAAGCTTTATATAAAGGGATTTTTTTCTTTAAAACTTTCAAAACCCTGCTTCGGACAGTCTATTTCAAATGTCCAGAGCATCATTTTTAAACTGCTGTTTTCTCTTTATTCTTCATTAAGTTCGCATCATCTTCCTCCCCTTTCATCTTTGTCCTTTTACGTACTGCTGTTAGAGCCATCCTTAGCCAATATCTAGAACCCATATTAATTTCACTGGGACTTCCTTGCAGAAGGCCTTCATCATGATCAAAGTTGTCAGTGTAATCTGTAATATGCTTTTCTGTTTTATAATGTATGCTGGAATTGAAGAACACCAAATACACCATTTCTTCTGCTGTGTGTGTGGCACTGTGAAACAAATATATTTTCTACTGTCAAACATGCATAATCAATTTTAGATTTTTGCCTATTTTGAATTGCATTGATTATTTCAGAATCCCACAATTACCTCTTGCAAAATTAGCAAAAGAGGAGTCCAAATAAGAAATGTTGTAAAATAAATAAGAAAATTCAATTTCTAAAAGTTTTTTTGTATTCCTCTAAGTGCCATATTTCCTCATTAAAGTATTCAAAATAGCTTTTATTTGTGTGCACTTTGCATACTTTATGTGCACTTTGTTGTGACACATGTATGGAAAGAATCATTGACCAGATTATGCAAAATGATTGTTGAATAAAACAAGTTGCTCTTGTTCCCCGTTAAAGGCAAACAACATCACAAATTTTATTTTGAAAGACTTTTCTTATATTATTCTGACAAAATAAAGTTTGCATGGATAACCACTTTTTTTGTTGCAACTGATGGTATGAATTTAAAGAAAAAGGTTTTTCCAGTCAGAAAACAAATGTGACAGATCTAACCTCAAAATTATTTTATCTCAACATCATCTGAAAAGGGGTTAGATTATGGTAATATTTATGTCTATTTCTTAAGTTTATTTATAGTGTGGCACATTGTGCTACCATATAGTGGCATTTGTAGAGCAGAGGAAGTAATTTTTCTTTTTATGTGGCAGAGTAATCATGAGTGGTTGTTGAGAACCATTATGAAATGGAAATATCTCAGAAGCTAGATTCCTTGATTTACTTTCTGACATAGATAATGTGGTTATCTTTCACACTTTCACTAATTGTGTTAATTTTCTTTTACTAAGATAAATTACAAGTAGGATTATTTGCAGGTATCCTGATAAAATAGAAATATAGTTTATCTGTGAAACACGTGAAATATACTTTACTTAGGAAACAAGAGAATCTTTTTTCCAGTGCAGATATACTTTCAATGCTTTTTGTCTGCATTAACATACCCCTGCCAAGCCAGATCATCTGATCACGACTTTTAAAATACAGCTGTGCTATCTGTATTGTCATCTGTCTTTCTATCTTGCTCTAACACTGCTTTGATTGCTGCCTGCCTGAATTCCCTCTAGGTTTCCAGGTCATCCTGTTGACTTGCTGTCAGTTCTGTGGCTAAAGTCCAAATAGCTTATGCGGTGCCATGCTTTAAAATATGCCATACTCATGGTGCCTCCTGTAACCAGCTAAATTCTCTATTGGTGGGGAATTCTCACTGGGACACTCATATAAGCAATGGCCATGATCAGTTCAGGAGAACCAGAAAACAATTCCCTTTCCCAGAAATGCCAGGTTCTCTCATGCCAGAACCTGTTCAACTGTTCTTCATCTCAATTTCTCAGTATTGGGATCTTTTCAGGTGGTCTCACTGGACACGTTTTTTTGGTTTTTGTTTTTTTGGGTTTTTTGCAGGTGTGATCATTTCAAATACAAGGCAATTTTGTGCAAGAGCAGTCCACTTTGTGTAGGAAACAAGAAGTTGCAACTCATGAGTCATGCTTATCTGATATTCTCTCACACGCATGTGCTCTGCTATCTGTCATTTGCGCTGAGTTGTGTGATCACGCAGAGTCTGAGTATTCATCCTGACATTCTACAAGAAATTATATGGGTGAGATCCTCCCAAAGACTTAACTCAGATGAGCTTTTTTCCTCTTCTACATGGTACTTTGTCTCATGCATGAATGTTTCTCCTGCTCTTTGCATAGAATTTGATTTCTTGTGCTCTGCTTTGACTGGTTAACATCAGGCAGCAGAGTTTTTAAATGCGATTTGTTTTACCTAAATGACAAGGTTACAGGTGTATTCAAGGACAGCAGTAAACACCACCCTTCTAGAGAGATCTTCAGATAACTTTTAGAAAATTTTCATATGGGCATCAGTGCTCATATCCAGGACAGAGTAACAGTAGGAAAAGTGTCCTCATCTGAATTGGCTCAGTTAGAGTTCTGAACAACTCCTCCCAAGGATGGATGGCTCTTTATTCTCAACTCTTACATAATACTGGCCTTACTCGAAAGCTAATAAGAAGTGTAATAAGTAAAAAAGTAATCCTTCTCTTGGTTTCCCTGGGCTTTTGAATTAGCTAGCTCCACTATTTAATGAGAAGTTAGTGTACCTTGACAGCAAGTCTTTTAGGTACAGCATTTAAGATCAGTGTTTGAAAACTAACCAGACACAAGACAGCAGCAATATGTGTCTGACTGGCCAAATATGTTTGTGCATGATTAGCAAATATTGTTTGCTACATCTATAAGCTTCATTTTTGTAAGGAACAAAGCACTTGGAAACATTTGGAATTTGTTGTCTCATTAGGGACTAGATTATTTTAGTTCTGTAATGCTTTGTGCTGGAAGTCCTCTAAAAAAAGTAAGGTGTGATTGCCTGGCAGAAAACATATTATTTGCCTCCTGTTTAAAGGCCATAAATCGCTATTTAGATTACCTTTTGCAAATAGTAAGACTAGTTAAACTGCTCATCTTAGATTTGTGTATAGTTCTCAGCAATCAGCTTCTTTTGTACTAAGTAAATTTGTCAGGAATAAATTTATACTCCTGAGGGCAAAGAGACACATAGTAGCTGGACATATTCAGTGTAGGATTCTCTCAGTAAATGTACTTCTTCCATGAATAGAACTAGTGTTAAGAAGAAAAAGATAATTTCAAGTAAAAAATTACAGTTATCTGAAAGGCTAAATAAATTTAATTTTATGAGGGTGATAGAAACCATACTTCTAAAATTCTGCCATTATCACAACTGACAGAATGACAGCTGTGACATAGGGCTGTTGGGTGCAGTGGCCACTAGAATGGAACCACATCACCCACTGACTTACAATCAAAACTTTGGGAGTGTGTAACAATTCCTTTTCTGCAAAAACACAATGTCATACACACTACATTCAGGTCAGAGGTTTAGCCTGTAGGGCTCCTGGTGTACTCATAACCCTTGTGTCTTGTAAAGTATTCCCGCCTTTAATCATGTGTTGTTCATTAAGTGAGGTGGGGAACTGAGTGTGCTTCTATGATTACATGGGTTGCTCTTTTGAGAAGTATGATTGTAAAACTAATAAAATAGTAATTTAATAAAGAAGTTATCAAGCATAAATAAGCAACCCTCTCATGCGTCACAAACTAATACATTTATTTTTCAGTTGAGCTGAGTAATTCATAAACAAAGATGTCCAGAAAGATCAATTAAAATCTTCATTGTGAATGTTTAGTTTTTTGTTGTTGTTTTTTTGGGGGTTTTTTCCCCCAGCTGAGTCAAGCTCCTTGTTTCTGAATTCCTTTTCTGAATGCAGCCTGCTAATTCAGTGTTAAACACTATTGCCAGTAGAGACCATGCATACACTATGCACAGCTTTCAAGTTAACACAATACTGAAGCATTCCTAGAAACTTCTGTTCGCCAGAACTTCAACCTCTGGAAGGTCTCACCTTCTCCCACTGTGCTGAGGTTATATAAAACAACAGGCAAATATACTGTTCTGGCCTGCCAAGACAGCACAGTCCTGTCATATGGGCTAGCTATAAACAGCTGTGAGCACATTTTTTTCTGAAGCAGAGCACTGACATCCAGAGCTCTCTGCCAAGAGCCTCCCAATGTCATCAGCTTATCCTGTTCCAGGCACCTGAGCCTGTCATGAGGACCACAATAATTACATTCTGCAGCCTTTTTTGAGCAGCTTTGCTGACTTCTACTAATCATTAGCTAATCACTTTGGGGTGCAGAAACCTACTGCCAGCAAGCTGGTAGTTAAGGCCTCTGACGTTGTCAGTCAGTTCTCCTCCTTCCAAGCAGTACCCTTGGGGAACACCAAGTCACACAAACCTCCATCCCACAGCCAGCCACCTGGAGCCATTCGCATGTTTTGCACTCCTGTCCTCTGAGTTTTCACTGTGTTTAGTGTATTTAGTAAAAGCGCTCCTGCTCTGTTGTTCCACAAGAGCTCATGGACCATCAAGGGAGATTTACTGACTTTATTACTGGCTTTACTGGCTGATCTCATGATGCCCATATTGAGTGACAACCTGACAGTATGAGGGGCGCTAGCAACCTCATCATCTCATAGGAATCAGATCTCTTAACCAGTCTGAGTCCCTGCTATGAGTCCTGAGAAATGCTATCTACCCCATGGTGGAGGGATAAACCATGGACACTTCAGGTCATGTGGGTGTTTCAGCCAAGCATTATTTGCTAAGGAAGGATGGAGGAGGAATGTGCATTTGGTCATCTCACTGCACAGTCAGAGACTGTGAATGACATTGTGTGCTATCAAATCCAATAATATCAAGGTAACTTCATTCTGCCTTTTTACCTTGTGAAGGAGTGAACTTTCTACCCAGGTTGGGCTTGTTAAGAACAAGTACTTAAGCAGCAATGTGTCCTCCCTCCATTATCTTCTACTAGCAACCACAGCACCCAGAATGCCATAAGCTTCTGATGCATTTTCCTCTTAGAGAAATGTAGGTTGTACTAGAAGACTCAGCCATTTGTCAAATATGTCCCTTCTAGTGGTTTAATAATATTCCTGGTATTTTTCCTCTCAGTATGTCTAGGGTTACAGCTACACATTTTATTAACAAGCACTTTTCATTTTCTCCCCATGCATCTGAGAGACCTCACAGTCTCTCTTGCTGACCTATTGTCACACAGTTTACACATTCATATATAACTTGCTATTCCCACTTCACACCAACTATTTGAAGTGAGGATGTGCTACTTAGACCCTCATCACCATGAGTTAGTAGCACCAAGGCAGTGATTAGCTCTTCTTGTGTGTTTTTACCCAGCACTGCTTAAAGGTGGGCAGACAACCTCCTGCTTCCTCTGATCCCTCTATAGGTAGAGATAGAAGCCTCAAACAAAGAAGCAGCATCCTGCCCCTTTGGCATGAATAGGCTATGTGATGTACACTCCTCATTCACAACTGAATACTTGCTTCAGTTTAGGATCACTTTACCACTTCTAGGACACTTTGAGCCCTTCTCTTTGCTAACCAGGAGATCTTGTTGAAGTGGAATTATGCCTACATTCTCTCTAGACTCGGGTCTTAATCTGCTGTGTTATTGACTCTGTTTCAGTAGAAGTACAGAGACCCATGATAACAGCAATGGTGCCAGGCTGACAAAGACATTCTCCCCCTTTGTAGCCATGGCTTAACACTCTGCTCTTGTCTGCTAGCTTCCCCAAATGAAGACGAAAGACACAGACGTCAGCTGCAACTACCACCTGAGTGGTTGGCTGCCTTTTGAAAAGATAAAAGAAGAGTATCTGCAAGCTGAAATTGTTTCAGCATCTGCGGCACCTGTAATCTGTACTATTTGTACTGTGTCATGCTGGTACCCTTCACCCTTTGCATTTGTAAATAGAAAGAGAGGGCACTGTTTTGGCCTAGTATGGATCCTTCTGAATGTCCTGGCTGCTGATATGCAGGAGAATACTACACTAAGATGCCAATTAAGCAGTAATCAACCATTTCTCCTGTCTTATGGAGTATGGAGTCTCCATAAAACTTGTATGGTCTAGCAATGAGTGTCTATCATGTAAATTGGTGTCACAAATAACAATACCTCTTTTCATTCTGTATAGAGAGCAATTCAGAAGAAAATTTATTGCTTCTGCACACAATCTGTGTAACCTATTTATGATTACATCCTCACTAAATTCATTAAATAGATATAACATTTCCAAAATTGTATACAAACCTGTACAAATCTAAAACAAGTTTGCACCTCTGCACAGGCTAGTAAATGCTTGTTCATTTGTAGCATAAACTTTTAAATTTTCATTTTGCTGGATGTAAAGTATCTTTTGCTGAATTATAGGATATTTATGTGTCTTTTTAGCTTGTTGAAATGCAACCTTCGTTGTTACGAAATTTTGATATAAAGCTAGGAGAGTGACCTGAAACTAAGGTGCTGTCATTGTCTTGCCAATACACTTATATTGATAAGGCTTTTCATGTGTTAGCCATGTGTATGTAGAAGCTAAAGTGAATTAACAGATCAATAGCATAACATCAAAATTAGAAACAACAATAGTCCCCTCCAAAGCAGAAAGAGGGAAGAAGTATTTGTTAAGCTCCTTCCTCCCCAGCAAAAGAATACCTAACCAAGGGATTGTTCAATGGATTATTTTTTTTTCTGCAAGTCAGTAAAAAAGGATATTTATCAACAATGTAAAATACCAAAACACTTAAAGATTATTATATTTTACTATTCCTGTATATGACACATGATCATTAGCAACAGTTTGTACTCCCCTTGTTCCTGTTTTTCACTGTCTTCTTGATCATGTAAAACGTCTCTTCTTGTAATACTGTTGTAAAGATACTGACAACCTAACTCAACCCAAAGACTGGCCTGAGCTGTGCTGCTGAGGATCTTTGTCAGTGGGCTTGCAGAACTGTGAGATGACCTGTGCTGTACACAGGCTCATGGTGAGTGTGCCTGATGCTACCTGTTCTTCACACATGAGTTCCAGCCAGCGTGCTGTGCAGGGATATGCGTAGTTAGTCTTTCCAATCCATTTGAGAATTGCCAGTTGTTGCTGACTAGAATGTATTTATCTCAAAACAATTTTTGTGTGGGTGGTATTATGTTATTTTCAGCAGAGCTGCCCACTCAGCCATTCACTAGGCTAATGAAAGTGTATCAAACTACTGAAAGCCACTTTGTTAATTACTTCGGCAAAGACCACTGGTAACTGCATGTCTACTGTGTTTCTTCAGGTGGTAGAAAAACTTCAAGGTAACCAAAAAATATTTATGCAGAGTAAAAGGAAATCTGCACAGAACAATTCTGAGAAAGTTCCAAAAGAGAAAGCACAACTTCTCGAGTTGCACTTCACATCAGATTTAGTTACATTTACACATTGATGGAGGCATACCCTGAATGTTTATCAAAACTACTGCCATGACAACCACTGTGACGAAGGAGAATGCAATTCTTCAATACTTATGCAGCAGGAAGTTAAATATGTATTATGCATTGCTAGATGTCACAAATTCCAAGTATTAACAGAGGCATATAAAGTCTTGAAGTGAGCAGACCAAGAGGGCAAAGATATCTTTCTTTGAATAGTCTCTAGTCCTATTCCCCTCTCATCATCCATCAAAAACTGAAGAAGAAGGGAGAGATAGAGGTGGGTTGTTTCTCCTTCTTAGTGCCATGCCTTAAGAAATGTAATAGGGAAAGGGACGATATCCTGGAATCACTCTGGGGTTGTCCCCATGCTTGCAATTAGAGATTACTTACCAGACCTCTTACCCTTACTCCCCATCCTAATTATGCCAGACCAGAAAGATGAGACTAATATTTAGGCAGAGCAGTCTGATTGTTGGGGAAGGTTTTCCTCACTTCCCTGGCAGTGTTTTGTTTACAGAGCTGCTCTTTCCTCAGCTTGCTGAACAAGGTGTAGCAAGGAGGGTGGAGTTTGGCTGCATCCATGCACTCAGAAGTCTCTCCTGCCTCCTGAAAACCACACTCTGCTCCATGGATTCCCTTTGCACATGGAGGCCATCAGTTTGGAGCTGGTCTATATAAAGGCAAAGCCTTTTTATCTCCAAAGTAACCTGAAATATTTGACACTCACTTTTCCCATCATGTGTAATGGAGATACTTTAATGTATTGGCTAACATCACACATGTAGCACTTTAGGGTTAGTGGATCATCAGAGTATCATAATGCATTACCATCAGAGAGGTTATACTTGTGTGTATCTTTAAATATTCCATGTTGGCATAGTGTGATGTACTGTTATCTTGTCACGATATGTGCTGAAATTTATACACACATTTCAGACTAACAAATTAATACCATAAAAAATTAATGGCTTTTGTTACTTAATTAATATAAATCATCTCTTTTGTGCTTAAGGCAAACTGTTAAATGCTTTTTTCTGTTATACTCATGTTGTTATTAAAAAACCAAAACCATTAAAAAGACCCTGCAAGATTCTAATTGGTTTCTATGTGTCTACATGCCTAACGCTTATTGCTAAAAGCCTTTGCAAAACCAATAATTACTTTGATAGATAGCAATACAAAGTTTTAAGTTATTGTAAATAAAGAGAGGACCTGGATGTGCAGTGATAGATATGCTTGCAACTGTCCCTCAGTCCCACTTCCATGTTTGTCACTCCCTGTCTAAGTAAACAGGAAAAAAAAAAAATAGGCAGGGGCTGTAAACTAAGAATTTTTCATTTTGGAAAGACTTGGAAGAAGTTTTTGTGTTATCTTTTTAAGGAATGATTGTAAGATGTCTTTGAGATGTCAAAAAAAGGAAAATGTAGGGTTTCCAGAAAATAAATACACTTACATTCACTTGCAGGAAACACTGATGATGCACTGGTTATGATATGTTCACCCCACCTTCAAAAGTGATCTATTCAAGAACAGCTGAAACAAGTGAAGTGCAGTGTCTAACTTATGATGAGAAATTATTAGAGCTTATCCTGTGTAACCACAAATTAGAAAATTCTGAAGAGGTACTTTTGCTGCAGAGTAAAAATAGGTGAATAAAGAGTTTAGCCTTTTTTGCTCCAGAGTAAAAAAATGTGAATAAAGAGTTTAGCCTACTCGCAAATGTACGTATAAATTACCCATTACTAACTTTAGTTCTGTGATCAGAAAATAAAAGTTTCTAAATCTGCAACATCAGTGGGTTTCAGAGAAAAGTTCTAATTAACAATAGGGTAATAAAAAAAACCAGCCAATTACCACCCAACAGGAGCTTGGTCTTGGAATTTACCAACTTGTAAGTTTTCTCAATGTTTAAGCAAAGTGTTTAAGCTGTGCCTATCTTAAAATTTAAGCAGTAGTGATCCAGTTAATGTAAAGTAAATGAATCCTAAAATTAGCTAGAATGTTTGTAATTAGACAGTTTGACATCAGAGTTACAAGATACACCCATGTCCCCAGTCTGCGGTGGTCTTTATACAAATAAAACTACATGTTAAACCACAGAGTTTTATCAGACAGCTTGGCAATCCTATTTTAAAGGTTCATTAAAGCCTTTGAGAAACTGATTGTGGGCAAGTTTCACACATTCTTACTATGACTCTATCACATATTGTACTTTAGTAACTGATAGAGCTTATATTACTAAGCCCATTTTCTAAAGAAAAGGGATGCAGTTATGGAAATAAGATAAACTAGATATTCTGAGGTTGGCAGAGCTTTGAAAATTGAAGGACCTATTAGCAATGAGAAAGTTTCCCGGCCGTTTTGAAGAAGTAGATCTCCATCATAAATATGGAAGGAATCACAATCTCTTATTCAAAAGTCATGATGCTTCTACATCACTCTGATTGTAATGCGATTAGGTTTTTAGTGTTCTGAGGAGGGAAAGATATGTAGAATTTTTTGTTTGTTTTTTTTTTATGTCATTGTTTGCATTCTTTTTGACTGTGATGTGACATGTGGGAAATAACAGTTACTAAAATAAGAACTGAGAAGGTACCAATTTATTTCTATCTCTTATGCAAAGAAAATTGAAAATTCCAAGACTGTTTAATAAGCACTGTTACTCTGTATTATTCAAAACTTTCATCCATCATTAGAAACAAAGTCTTTGGAAATCCTATTTTGACTAGAGTTTGCAATAAGTGCTGCTATTCAAGTTAGGTATTATGTGATTATTCATTGCAGTTGAAACTTTAGCTGAGTTAAATGAAGTGCACCTTATAATGTTCCCTCTTCCTCTGTCATTAACTGCTCTATGGCAGCCTCTAGTTAGGTCCTATAGATCAATGTTTCTCAAACTGTGGGCTGTAAAAGAATTCTGTGGGCTGTAAAAGAATTCAAAGGAGATTGCCAACTGTTAGACAGCAACAGTCAGCAGTTCAGTTGCCTAAGTCTGCAACAGATTTTTTTTTCTTTTTCTTTTCTTTTTTTTTCCCAGGAGGGGAAAATGAAAAAAAAAAATTAAATACTGACTGCAGATATTTATTCTTTCCAGGGAACTGCTAGTTACCTTTAGCTGCCGGCAGTATCTCATTTCCTTTAGGATAGACAGTATATACTAGTGGGATTTCACTCCCTTGCCCTAGAATAGCTGATCTATTATGACCTTGGGTGATCATATTGAAACAGTTGAGTAAATGATAGACACTTGACGTATTGTATTGATAGTGGATTGTCATGTCAAAAGATTTGGGAAACATCATGTCCCTTAGATTCTTCTTGAAAAGAGTGCAATCTCCTTTTTTTTACCTACCTTCCTCACTAGCACTGCTTAGTTGTCTCAGGACATATCAGATGACTTCACATTTCTGCATGAGTGTGCAGCACTGCTTGAGGTGTCAGGGAGAAAAGTCTTGCCATACCCCGTGCTTTGAGTGGATCTGGGGACATGTGTCACTTCCAGCATGGTCAGGTCAGCACTGGCACACCAGAGAACAATGAGTAGGGGCAAGTTCTTCTCTGACCTGTGACCCTTCGAGAGAAGTAAACTAAGGGTTGGAATGGGTGTAATGCCATTGCTGTGACTACTTCACAGTAGTGGGGCTCCAGGCAAGGATTTTGCCCTAGGCAAATAGAGGGAAATGAGAAAACTACAAGAAGTTACTAAAAAGTATAGAAACTACTCTCTTAATAGGAGTATGAAACAACCTGGACACTATGCTGTGACCACCTTTCCTCTGCCTGAAGCAGGTGCTGTGCAGTTCTATATGAACACACTTGCTACTGGTTATATCACCAACATATTGTAATGGTGTTTCCTTACACCCTTGCCTGCTGAATCTAGAGTATATGGAGTTACAAGAAAAAAGCACATTAAAGCCTTTGGCTCCACTGCCTGAGTGAGAATGTGTATAACCTTGTGCTTCTGAACCACACTAAGGATGGTTGTGAGCAAAAGCAGCTGCTGCTACAGCTTCTCCTGCAGCTGGCTGGCACTCTGGGCCTGTAGGATGAGCAGTGACTGCTGGACACTGCACTCCATCTGTGGCACAGTGACCAGTGGTGGGTGAAAAGCTTTCAGAGGAGGAGGATCACCTCCAAGCCCTCCTCTGGGACCTGATGCTCTTCTTTGTCAGCAAGGTGATATATAGCAATTGGGATTTACTATAGTGATAGTAGAATCTGGCTTGCAAAATTTTCAAAACGAGATTTAGCAACAGAACTTTGTATAAACAATGTATTACTTCCTAACCCCACTAATCTTGAGGAGAAAGTGAAGGACTGACAAAGAAGAACATCCTAACAGGAAGACACCAAAAGTTATCATTACCAAAATGACCAAAAGTGGCCAGAAGTCAGTAGCTTTATACATTAACTAGTTGAAAGGAAAAGATGACAGAAGGAGATCATGAACACCAACTCAATTCAGGACCGAAAAGATTTGCCCCTGACATCCACAAGGAGTGTGTGTGCTAATTTACATAGCAGGCAAAAATGATCTAACCAACAGAAGGTGGAGTACTAATTAATAGAGATTCTAACCAATGAAAG
Source organism: Caprimulgus europaeus (assembly GCA_907165065.1). Next base: position 72,122,472 of record OU015525.1, read on the forward strand.
ATGATGTCTTTGTTCTCTAAAATGTATATAATCTGATGTGTACAGAACAAAGGATGCTAGCTCTGTGGTGTTACCACACAGCACTCTATCTTGTGCAAAATAGAAGATAACTGTAATATCTTGACTCTGTGTGTATATTGGCATTTTGCACACCAGTCAAATGATCCCACTTTTGGGACAATAGAGGCATGGCAAGTAAAGGGCAGAGGACACTGTTGCTCCTCCATCTAGCACCTTTTCCATGACTGCTGCTACCTCCCAGGACTGCTAGTCTGGCATCATCATAAACCAGTAAGGGACCCTCTGGGCATTCTTGAAACAGTTTCTAGAGTTCAGGGCTCTCTATTGTAGGGGAGATAGGCACCCTGTTTTCAGGAAGTACACCATAATCTTTGGAGTGTAGGTCAGCAAATGGGAGATGCTGCTTACTTCCTGAAGCAGGGCTTACAACCAAATGTTTTCACTGTGCCTTTTCTCTTTGTAGGGCAGAGTTGGAATATGCACTCAATCATCTCAGTGGAAGAGAGATTATACAAAGCGCTGGAATGCAAGTGTACCAAACTCACACAAGATAGTTGAAGCTTACTCTTCCTTACAGTCTCTGCAAGGATGAGCCTTACTAGCCACAGTGGAATAGTGAAGAATGAACTCATCAGTGATTACACACCTAATTTGTCACACCCTTAATCAGGGGCTGTGGTAACTGGATTGGAGCCTGTTATGAGTAGAGTGTGCATCCACACTTCGTTTACTAAGATAAAGCAGTGATTCTTAAATTAAAGATGTCAGATAAGGATTCCTGAACTATAGGAAAAAATATATCAATTTTAAAAGCTGTTCTCTTAATTCAGGAATTCTGGACTCTTTCCCTTCTACTTCTCCTCTTTCCCCCACAAGAATGTCAAGAGCTCTTTTTCTCATAGGTAGTGATTGTTGCTACTACTTTGCCTCTTTTTACTCCATTCACAACCTTCAACAGCCACCTCCCTTCATCACATCACTCCCCATGCCACACTGTGGCTTGGGGCTTTTTCCTCTTATTCAGCCACTGACTTTCCTCTTTCCTTTCACTTTCTTTTGGCCAGTTTTCAAGGCACACTTCTCCACTACACAAATGCCTTTATTTCAGTATGCTGCCAATAGACTACCCTCCATGCCTGCCAAGGCACTGCTCTACAAGACTGTATTAGTGTCAGGACATTTTAAATTCTTTCACACTCGACAGTGAGCTCAGTGACCCATGATCTTACTTTTTAATCATCTGTGACTCTGTCAATAAGTACATTGACATCTTTGATGAAAAAAGCAGTGCATTACAACTCTTCTGAAAGAAAGTTCCAGACTGAGGCTTTTTCTTCTGTCTAGAGATTAATTCCTCAATTCAGATCTTCCTCTCTTCCTCTTCCCTAACTGCACCACCTGGCAAGTTAGCCTGCAACTCTAAGAAGACACCAGGAAACAATACCAGAGACACGTATTTAGCTATCCAGTTATAGATGAGGATACATTCATAGCACAAAAACCTTGAATTTTAGGACCACTGCTTGCAACACTCAAGATAATGCACAAGGTGAAAGCAGTACATGCTGCGCAAAGAATAAAGGTATGGTAGGCAGTATGGTCCATAAGATAAATAATCTGTTGGGACTAGTAGGAAAAGGTGGAGGGAAATGGTCCTTAATTACTCTTCCTGAAAGGAGCCACCTGTGGGTTGAGCACAGCGTGTCCCCATTAGAGAGCAAGCACAGTGAAAGCAGGACACCTGCTTCACTGCCGTTTGGAACCAGATCATTTTTCCTCTGCCAAGACAGAGACCTGAAACAGTATGGGGCAGCTGGGGACAGCAGAGGGAATTGAACTGATCTAGTTCCAGACAGAGCTGCTAGGTTAGACATGGAGCACTAACAGAGCAACAAACAACAATAAATCATGAGCACTGGCATAGTCTACCGGAGCTGAGCTGTGCACTCAGCCATTCTTCAGGCTCCAAGTCTCAAAGTGTCTTTCCAACGGCTTGCAATTGCTTAACCTTTGATGCTCATCCGTCTTTATACTGAGGGTAAGCTGATGCTGTAGATGGCAACCAAGTTGGGGGAGGAGGTGTGAGCATGACCGTGATACCATTTTATTAGCATTAAAGCAAAAATAAGTGAGAACCAGCATTAGGGATTTATGAACATTAACTTCGCCCTATCCAGGGAGTTGATTAATGTCCTAATTATCTCAACACAGCAGGATTCTTCTAGGATTCTCTCTCCTGCAGTTGAATAGCTTTCACAGTATTTCAAGGTTTCCTGTTTATTGTTAGCATTCTTTTTTTTTTCTTTTCCTTCTGTCAAAGAGCAGAGCAAAAACATAAAATTCATACTGAATACAGAAGCTCCCTACAAGGTTCTCTATTATGCTCCATAATTCTTCTAATTGTTCTGCTGCTGAGATTTGAAATCGATAACAAAGGTTTTTCTGAAATACCCATACTATTTTTTTGCCTCCTTCAAAAAACAGATGGATTTTCCTTCCAAGACATTTTACCAGTTTCTTAGTGGTCCCCAGATTTAAGCTTCAAGATCTGAACATGCTATTTTTACATCAGCAGTGCAATCATACACCAAAAAGATTTAGCAAACATGTGAAGCAGCCTGTCTGGGCCTTCCTCCACATTGGCATGCATTGCACTTCATTCTTGTAATTTCTAGCTTGAATATTCACATTATTGTTTTGGTATTACAAAGCCTTTTTCTGAAGTTTTTGTTGCAATTTCCTGGACAGAGCACAAGGAACTGTCAAAGAAAAATACAGTCCTTGAAAAGAAAATGGTGGAATGTACCTATTCGGATTACAGGAGTAATGAAAGTATCACTTTTTAAGGAGGGTAAGTTATTACGATATTTTTGTTTGTTTTAAGAAACCCTGTTGTAGGCATATCTTCAGTATTTTTTTTTCACTTAGAATGAGATAAAATGAGTGTACAGAAATCAAATTTTCCTCTTTTGTAGATGAAGATGTACAATTCTGAGGAGAACTGAACGTAACTGTAAGCCTTCCATGTGTCAGATTTGTTGCTCCAAACCATTTATGTTTTCTGAAAACAGCTGAAGCAAACGTGTAGTTCTTGAAATATTTATTTATATTTTTCAATTGATAATAGTTTTCACGGAGGTTTTTTTTCTGATTTGAAACGCGATGCCAAAACAACTCCTCCTTTTTTTTTTTTCAAAAAACAACCCAAGAGATTTTTTCCTATGAAAAGACGTAGAACTAGCATTCTTCATCTTGATGTATTCAGCCCATGTTTTGTTCTGAAATTTGGTTTTACTGAGTGTAGTTATCACATGTAGGATTATTAAACATTTTAGGATTACTAACCAGTGATCACTGCTAATCACTGATACTTGTTTTGATGGTACCTTCACAATTACAATTTTAAAAATGCTTGATTGATGAATATTTGCTGCACCCTTGACCAGTCTTTCTGACAGCAGACTGATTGTAGGAACCCGGAAAAGTATAAAGGGAACTTGAGAAGCTGGTAAAGGGGTTATTGCAATAGTTACTGTCAGCAAAATTAATCTAGATCTTGGGTCCCTGGTTACTTCTGAAGTTGTTAGTACCTGGGAGCCTGAATGACCAGAAGCATCTGGTCACTGTAGTTTATCTTTCAGCTACTTTTCTTTTCTGAGATAAAGATATTTTTCTGTTTGTACAGATACCCTGAACACTTTCAAAACCAGTCCTGTGTTTGGATTAGCCCTCAATGGTTTGCTCAATAAATCACAAAAATCTCCTCTTTCACTGGGAATCCCACTTTCTTCTAACACAGCTTCAGTTTTCCTGAGGTTTATTCCTTTCTCACTACTCCTTCATTTTCACCCCCTGAATAGTTTTCACATTTCTTTATGTGGCACTGCTGATTAAGAGCTTCCCTGTGAATTCATCATGGAACCAGCCTCTCTTTATACTTCCCTCTTAGAACAATCCTAAGCTTATTCTTAAAAATTACTGTCTGTATTTGACATTATAACCAGCAATAATGAAAACATGGAATTGATTCTTCTATAGTCTGCATGTTTATAGTGCAACAGAAGCTGCAATGCAGTTTGATGCTGTGATCATTCCTGTCTATCCTTGACCATATCTATGAAATAGAACAGTAGTCTATGTGCAATTATGTGCAAAGCAGTAAGAGGAAAAAAGATTGCATTTTTAGCTCCAGTAGCATCATGCCCGTCATTACCAATAGCAGTGGTTCCCATTCAACCACACTGAAGCTCCACTGAAAAGAATACAGTGATGAAATTTAGACAGAGGTAGGACAAATATTGATTCAAACAGGCAGATTCAGGCTACATCCACCAAAGGCATCCTGAAAAGGACAAAGACATGAGAGACAAAAAGCAATTCACGACACAAAACTCTTTAAAAAGACTAGCAACGGAAAGCAACTGCCCTGAAGGCCCTGATGAACAGATCGTCACACTGAGAATATAAAAGGCTTAGGGAGCAGACAGTGACCAAAACACGCAAAGGTAATAGTACAGTTACAGCCTTGAAGATTGGGAGGTGGTGAAAACTGACTTGTGTGGCTGTTTAGAATATCATCAGAACATTTTTTTTTTATATAAGGCTTTGTCTTTTTATAAGTTTTTCAATTTCATAAACTCTACATGTTCTGCCTTTTTAGTTAATTTGAATTTATGATCCGTCGAATCTCCCTAGGCTCGTAACCAAGTCTTTTTCAGGTTATGAGGAGGAGCTCTTGGTTGTTTCTTGCTGCAAATGTGCTATACCTCACCCTATGGTCAAATCAAGAGGCTCCTCCAGACCTCAACAATGCCCTTTTTCTTTCCATGGCATTGAGTTGTGCAAGTCATCACCTGTAAAGTGATGAAGGGACAATATGTGCATGAGACTGCTGGCTTAGTGCTGGGAGACTGGGCCAAAGGAGGCATGCAAATATGTACAGTATTAGCTAAACAGCTAAATGGAAATATTCTTTGGCATGTGGCTGGGAATGGCTTTGGAGAATTCAGTTGCATTAAACTAGGGATAGGGATTGTTCTAACCATTTAAATTTATAGACAATTATCTTTCTAACAGCCGGGAACTGGATACTGTTTAATTTAATAGGTTAGCAAGAGCCAAAGGAGGTTGATCATGTGTAATTATCTCTGAATACTTGATAATCTTTGTTACTGACACATGATGGTAACGGATGAGACAAATCATATGGTATCATGGATTAAATGTCTTCTTGCCTCCTAAAAAAAAAAGCACTACTTGTTGGTTTGAATTTAAAATGTGGGTTTGTGAATATTCATGTTGCTAATGAATACCCTGGATATTACTTTTCCCTTTTGTGTAAAAGACTCATAAAGTTTTTATAAGCAATTTGTCATTTTGAAACCCTGTTTGGTAAGTAAATTGTGTTATGGTGTCAGATATTATAATTCTGAATGCAGATTCCTGCAGAATCTCTTCACCATAATAAAGAAACCATATGAAATTTCACACCCAGAATAAGAAGATGAGAATTCTGCCTCCCTTTCAGCAACATGGTTATCAGAAATTAAAATTTAATTCAACAAAAAAACGTGTTTAGGTAGATTTTTTTACAGTTTAGGAGGACTGCTGACATGAGTAATGTTTAGGAATGTGCATTAGTATATTGCTGAACCAGGGCCATGGGGGATGCAATGGGATTTCCTTGCTTATCTATCTTTATATATGCATATATAGTAGACTGTTCATTACTTGTTTACCCTGCTTAATAAGAAAGAGAGGTTACATTCCCAGACTGCAGATATTTTGTTTTGATGTAAAACAAACTTTATTACCTGAGGTCATGCAATAATTAAAATGTATATCAAATATGCAGACAACTTTTTTTCCTCTTTCCTTCTAAATGCCTGAATTGGTTAAGCAATGTTTCTGTACTTTAATTAGACAGTAGAAATCTATGAGAGTGTCTTCATTTGGCTTTCAGCTGTTTACTTCTTGTCAGTAAAATCCATACACTTTAAAGGAGGTCTCAACTATAATTAAAAGTGTTATTGAACTAAACACAATTACCAATGTTTATCTCATTATGTAACACTGCTGGCACAAAAAGCGGAATTCAAACTTGCTTTCTTTTTGACATTATTGTTTTGCAGCGTTTAAAACAATGCCTGTAATTCAATCAGGTAACGACAATTACTGCTGTCAATCCCTGCAAAAACTTGGTACCCCTGAAGTTATGTTTCAGCTAAACTCTAGCTTTCATGGCATGTTGAATTCCAAAAAGCACAGAACTAGGAAACTGCAGCCCTTGATATTTTTCCCCAGTACATCTTCCACTGCAATTTGACATACTGCATTTTTATTTATTTGTACCAAGAGACAAACAGCTAATTTTTAGGCTGCTAGAAATGCTTCACTGAATATTGCAATATGATATGGTATATAAAATATTACATGATGAAGTTGTTTTGAGCTTCAGATATTCATAAAAAAAAATCTTGTATTACATATTGTATAGGAACAAACAACACATGGAAGTAAAGTGCCTATGCAAGACTTTCTTCTTTTATTTATAATGCCAAAAATTATAACAGATATTAGATATAGGTAAAATACATAAAGTGTTCCTCTAAATAGACAATGCTTGATTTTCATACTAGTTTACTGTACCTTCAATCTCAAGTGACTGAAAGTGCTAAAATCCAGTGACGCATGTCCAGCCAAGAACTTCCTCAGAGATGTCTTTTGCCAGGACCAGTGAGCTTTAGTGACCAGCAGTCTCTTTTTCCCCACTTTGTTCCAGTGCTTAGTGCTGTCCTGCCTTAACCCAGCTTTCCCACTCCATGATTATACCTCCCCTGTGCAACTGAGATGTTATAGCAACTCTGCAACCAGCATAGCCCATATTGGACCCCTTTCCCATTCAACAGGCTCATTGTACAGCAACACTAGGCACAGGGCAGGTTAGGACAGGTGGACCATATATTCCCCATAAGTGAACATTTCAGTTGCCTTTTTCGTTTGTCATTCGGCAGGTGAACCAAATGCACTTGCATTCAAGTATGTTGTGAGATGCTGAGCCAGACTTAAGACTCACAGACTTGAGCCTTATCTTGTGGGAACACTAGATTGTAGTGCACACCAGCACAGTTGCGATACTGGTAGCTAATAGACTCTGTACAGACATGAGGAAGTAACAGACAAATTATGTCTCACTTATTTCTCTAAAGTTTTACTCTCTCAAAGAGGTGCTAATTTTTGTCTGTGAGGTACTCAGTCCTGAAGATGTTATGTTAGTCTTCATTGCCTTAACAGACCTAAAAGGTAGCTCCTGGAGAGTGGCCCTTATGAAATAAATGAGCAGTTCTTATCTAGTTGTGCATGGTGCAGTAAGGACTGGCTTTGAAAGAGTGTGCTTCCTCTAATGATGAATATCACAATTTCCTTTTTATTAAAGATATAAATTTAGATAACTCCTATATATAGTTAAAAAAGGGTAATTGCAACTACTATGGACTCAGACAGCTGCAGCAAAGCTGGTTTGCTTGATTTTACTGAATGAATAACTAAGATCAAAACACTGCAAGTTCAATAAAAATGAACACTACTGACTGTGATAGTTTAACTTAGCTGGCAGCCAAACAAGACACAGCCACTCGCAGCCTTCCCCTGCTACCCCTTTCTCCCCTGCCCAGGGAATTGGGGGGAGAAGTGGAGGTGTAAAAGTCAGGAGACTTGTAGGTTGAGATAAGAACAATTTAATAATTAGAATAAAAATAAAATTCAAATAATACTAATAAGTGTAATAATGATAACATACACACACACACACATATATATAGTATATTAAAAAGTTATGCAGAGTACAATTGCTCACCACCTGCTGATAACAATCCTGGAGGAGTGAAAGGAGCCCTGAAACTGAAATCACAGTCCTGGAAAAGTGAGCCCGAGTGATTCCTGAGAGAATCCCACCCCGCTTCCAGTCAGCCCTGGTTAATATACTAAACATGACATAATAAGATATGGAACATCTCATTGGCATATCCACTGTCAATTCTCGGTTTTACTAAATACTACTCTTTTATTCTCCACTCCCCACTTTCAGTCCTCTGGTGTTGGAAACTGCCCAAGCACAGAGTCCTTGTAGTTATCAACATTGTTCTCATAACAATCCTCACTGACACCAAAACACAGTGCTTTCCAACTACTAAGAAGAAAATTAACCCTATCCTAGCAAAAACCAGGACAATGGTAAAAAATAATTTGAGAACAATGGATGGCCTCTTGAACACATGCAGTTATACATACTGCAGAAAGTTTTCCCATTAGTTACTGACACACTCTAAAGCAAGCAAGTATATCTGTGCTGTGTTAACAATGACACAAGGTTTCATGGGCCAACTGCTGAGTGAGAAAATAATTTTTAAGAGGGAAAACATTCTCAGCTCAAAGTTAGTAGCAGCCTTGAATTAGAGCAGCTGTAAGATAGATAACTCATTCTATTTTTATTACTAATGTATCTCCAGAGCTGTGCAGACATGGGGAACCTTATTAAAGGATAACATGTCTCAACTGGCTATATTAATTGTTTTATATTGTGTAAAGGGTGGACAATCACTGTGAGCTGAAATCCTCCAGAAATGCCCACATCATTTCTCACTGGTATCTTCTTATTTTCTTTATGTTCAAGAAGTACAACAGCCCTGCAAATGAGGAAAAGATAAATCTGCAACTTGGGGTGAGGGATAGTCCTGAATGGCAGATCTGAGCTGCAGATCTCTGTGAGAAGCTAACATATCTTTCTCTCTGTGCTTCCTCATCATCATCAAAAAGCTGAAGCTATGTCAGTAGCTTCTGGTGCCATGAATATTTGTACGCGTAGTTTCAAAACCATTTTTATCACAAAATGCTGTAGTGGCAATCCTTACCCCAGGATTGTGTAGACACTATCATCATGATCTGTCAAACCATTTTCAGACATATTGTGTTTTCAGGCTCTTGGAGTGGAAAGGTTATTTTGGGGTTTGCTGCAAATATTAAAACAGGATGTCACAACTGGAAGTGCTTCTTGCTAGAGCATCCAGTCTATGTATTTACTTTCATGTGTGGCATTGGGAGTTGATTTTTTTGACCTGGGATTTCCTGAGCAGTTCTTGTGTCCACTTAAACTTTTTTTTTTTTTTTTTTTTCCCTTCTTAGATGTCTGTGTATCATGTAGAGCTCATTGGACTCTTCTGTATAGTCAACTTGTGAAATTATACAAAGTACTTAATGTGAAGGAACAATCACGTTTCTCATATTTAATTGCACAATTATCATACTAATTTGCAGGTGGATCCTGACCATCTCTTTTTCAGATCACAGATACACTACTATTCAATACATGACAAAGGCTCTGCTTTATTTGGGACTCACTATCTTGCTTGCTTTATAGTCTTGTGGTTGCCATTAATTGTTTATGAAATATGCCACTATTGTCACATAAGATTTTAGGGTCTCAGAGGTTACTCATACAGCTATCATCCACTCCCTATGAAAATTGTGCTTAAATAAATAATCATTCAAGAAGTTTAGAACGGTGCACCTCAGTGGGGCAAAAGGGATTTTAATAGTATTTTTATTTGCAACAAAAAAGTCACTTTAAAAGGGGTGTTATTCTTCAATCAAAGGATTAGGATTAACTAGTGCTCAGAATGCTTGCTTTTGAAATTCAGTAGAGAGAATGTTAAAATATGAGGAGAAAGCAAATGCTAACTATCAATAATGTGTTTTAAACAGCCTGCTTCTTTCTAACAGTTATAGCAAGTTATTTTGATAAGGGAGGATACATCAAGAACTGTAAATTTTATTTTCCTTCAATTACAATTTTTGTCATAATATTCTCAGAAGTTTCATAGAATCATGGAATGGTATTAGTTGGAAGGGACCTTAAAGATCACACAGTTCCGACCCCCCTGCCATCAGCAGGGACACCTTCCACTAGACCAGGTTGCTCAAAGCCTCATCCAACCTGGCCTTGAACACTTCCAGAGAGGAAGAATTCCCAGCTTCTCTGGGCAACCTGTTCCAGTGTCTCACCACTCACAGGAAATAATTTCTTCCCCGTATCTCGTCTAAATCTACACTCTCTCAGTTTAAAGCCATTACCCCTTGTTCTATCACTATGTACCCTTGAGAAACATCAGGATTAATATAGGATGCAGGAAAAAGAAAAAAAATAGCCTCAGTAGATTGAATAAATAGCATTTGAAACCCTTCTCCCACAACATTTCCACAGGTTACTTAGCCTAAGCATCTCCTATTATTCTCTTTTCAGTTAAAGTTATTTCAGGAGGTTAACATTTTTTACATTTTGTCTTTGGGACTTTTTTTTTTTTTTTAATACATTCTGTGCTCTGTGCATTTGAAGGATACCTAAAGAGCTCAAACACTTCAGTGTGAGAAGATACTGGTATCTCTTTATTTAATGTTTGTTTATTTTGAATTTCAGGATAATAAGGAAAAAAAGATAAAGGGAAATGTATAGAGTTTGGGGTTTTTTTGTTTGTTTATTAGTTTGTTTTTTAATCTATAAGTCCTTTCTCAATGACAGGATAAGTACAGAACAGTATATGCAATAAGGAAGATCTCGCTTATTACATTGATATGCACCTTCATTATTTTACTTTTTGTATTTAAGCATTTTAACCTTTTATAACAAAGGTATATTGCATTAATAGACATTTGCGTGAGCTAAGAAAAGTAATTTGCTTTGGTTTCCTATATTATGTTACTCAGAAATAAAACTAGTAATTCAGTACTGCTTTCCAAAGGAGAAAGAATTAGTTTTTTCTTTCCTTTTGCTTTTGGGGAAAAGAAAATGTTAAAAATAAATAGCTTGAGTTTGATAAGAATATTTAAAGGTGGTTTTCATAACTTTTTCCTTTTGCTGTCACAACGTATTGTACTTGAATATATTGCTTTCCATTATTCTTATTTATCTTCTGGTTTTTGTTGGTTTGGGGTGGGTTTTTTTTGTCTGCTATATTAATTTAAGATTAAAATCCTTTCTGAACCTACTGAGGAAATGTGGATTCATTGCACTAATTGATGTATTGATTAAAAACTTCTTGCTGGAAAATGAAGTCTCATTCAAGGTACGCGGTACAATTTGGGACTGTTTGGGGACTGAAAGATTCATTAAGAGAGAGCTATATTATATTATGGAGGGAAAGTGCAAAAATATAAGAAATCAGCTCTTACAACAAATTGTGGGACTTGAAGACACAAAATATAATCATATGTCCGTAAACCTGACAATTTTAATACATGAGACTGAAAAATTTAATTAATTAATTGTTGGATATTATTTTAAAATAAACTCTAATAATACTGTGCAAGCAATCTTTGCCACTTATGTTAGATTTACTAGATCTTTTAAATTCTACTGGTTTGGGGTTTTTTCCAGCCCCCATTTCCTCGGTGGGCAGCAGCTGGAAGCGATTGGAGATTTTATACATTAAGGTGAGTGGATAGCTTGTTAAGATGGTCACATGCAGACACCATTAAACCATGGGGATATGGTAGAAGATGAGGAAAAGAAATAATAAATAAAAACAATACAAACTATTTCATTTAACTATTTTCATTTAACTGTTTTATTTCACAAACTAAGAAGTCCATTTACAATTAAGGTCATTGCAATAACGTAACCACAGACTCTTAGCATTAACTGTAAACAAGGCTCAGAATTTCTGGTTTGAAGCATCTGGGCCAACCTGATTGTATTTGTTATTTTTCCTTGACAGAAAGATTTTTATTTCTCCCTTGGATTTGGAATGTGACAGTTATCCCTGTGGGTCACAGATGGGGATTAAGAAGAAACTGAAGATTCACAGCACATGATGGTATGGGAACAATAGCTATTTAAAGAAGATAAGGAGAGGGATAAACAGCTTGCGGCTCACAGACGTTGTGTCCTGTCAGACACTGGCTTCTTCCTCACTCCTGAGCCCTGAAGTTGCACAGCTTGGGAGGCATTAATGAAGGTAGACCCTGGCTCCAGTGTCACCATGTAACCAAGTCCTGCAAAGGCAGGATTTCAAGCAAGGAGAGTATAGAAGTGCTTTCACTACTGGGAGAGAAAAAGCCTTCCACATTTGCTGTTAAGGATAAATTTTTCCTGAAATGAGGACATGTAGGGAACTGGTTCCCTCCACAATTTTCCGACTGTTTTCAGCTTTCATGCAGCAGTGACAGTAAAACATGAGTTGTTTTGAAATATAGGTTTGTAACAGTACCACAATATGTTTTTCAGGAACAGGACTAGTGGAAAGGCAATAAAAGATTTGGATAAGGGATGACTGGTGCAAGGGACTAGTGTTACACAATTATAGACAAGAATTAAAAACTGCAGTGAAGATCAGGAACTACTTCACAAAATAACAGCTTGGGGAAAAGAGCTCTTCCCCATCATATATATATATAACCATATGATATATATATAAAACCATATGATATATATATTATATATGCACTACAATTTTCATAAAAGCCAGTGTCTTCAGAGCCCTGTATACATTTATATCTTGCTATATCAGGTGCAGAGGAAGGGACATTTATTTTCAAATGGTGGTGGGAATAAAGGGCAAGCAGAGCCACTCAGGATGAAGAAGGCGAGGGAAAATTACTACCCTCAAGACAGATGGCTATAGCCACTTCTCTCGCCAGTTTGACCTTAGGAACTGTATGAAAGTCTTCTATAGGACACAGGGTGTAACCTGTTTATTAGTAAGTTTTTTAAAGATATCTTCAGTTTACTCATAAAACATCAAAAACATCCGTTTGCTATGCAGAAACAAAAGTCAGTATCAAGTCTGGAGGAAACAGCACATCAAAAAAGAATGAGTAAACTGGCTACACAGTCCATTTAGGGTGTTACCAACTGAGAGGCGGTAAGTCTCCTAATTTGAATTATGGCCTGAAAAAGAGCACAGGGGATTTAGAATGCTTATCCACCTCTCCTGCCCAAAGGGAGCTTCAGTAAATTACAAATTGACTCACAGCTGTGTTCTGCAAGATATTTGTTTCATTCAGCTGTGTTAATGCCTCAGACCTATGGTCCAGAAGCACAGTTCACAAAATGCAGCAATAGATTGGTGTTTAGCCTGCTGGTCCTATGATTATTAATGTATTAGGATTTAAGTTTTAAGGGCATTTCTTCAATAAGACCCAGACCTCAAGGCTGCTTAGTTGCCTGTGTAGCATTCAAGCAGAGTAGCCCAATGCTGGAATGGGTAATAATATGCTGTTGCAGAAAACTTACCTCTATGACTTAGTACTTGCTGGCAGAGTGGGGATAGCAGAGCAGGAGCAACTTAGGGCAGCACATGTGCCAAAGCTAGAACATTCAAGCCCTGTTGGCAGGAGACAAAGACAGAGGTCTCAGTGTCAACTGACTCACCTGGAAATTAACCTGGGTACAGTAATAGACATGTACAGGGCTAGGCATAGGGCTAGATATTTAAGCTGTTGGTTATAATAGAAGAAAAATAAATCTTCAAGCAGAAATAGGTACCTATATATTATGTAGATTTTTTATGCTGGATGCTGAAATTGACAAGGACATTTTTTTCCAGTCTGACAAGTCTGGTCAGACACATCAATGAGACTCAGTAAAAGATCTGTGTTTGCAAGGTTAGTTTGGGTAGTATGGAAATGATCACATTTTCATTTTTTTTCCCCTGTCTTGATAGGGTTAACACTATTACAAGTGAAGTAAAATCGACATTCATTATTACTGGCATAACAAGACAAACACAAACATGCTATAGCTGTTGACAAGGTTGATATGTGTGCTTCACTCAGAAAATACAACATCCTAATCCAGGCAGAGCATGCCATAGACCCTAGTGAAAATGGAGTTTTGATTTGTTATTAGAACAGCAGGTATGAGAAGTGTACTACACAAGGCAGGAAAGACCCCAAGGTAGTGCCTCTGCCACTTGGCAACCGTTGGTACAGGTGCAGGTCTATTTTAGGAGCCAATGAATTTTGTATCTGTGTCTATCTTGTCTCTTTAGATTTCAGATGCAGGAAGAATTACCACGAAAATATTTACCTGCTAATTATAAATCAGTATATGGGAATTTACTGAGGAACTGATGGCATTCATCACATCTAGGGAGCTACCTGTATTGTCTTTTACTTCTTCTTACAACTCAAATTAGATTCAACCTGAGTATTCTCAACTTACTTCACCCTGTTAATTGCTAAGGGCCTTGACTTAAGTGGAAAAAGGTGGTTAAGGGTGTTTTTAAATGTTGAAAGTTTTCCACAGGCCTCAGGAGAAGTTTAGGAAGCAGAGGAAAGAATTTGTAATGTAGGAAAAACACATTTATACAATTAACTATGAAATCTCTTAACATAAAATGCACATCTGACTAGTAAGTTTAGTAGAAGCATTGACCCCACTGGAATATCTATTACATTTTTCCTTAAAACATTTAAACTAGCCTTGTACTGTCTGAGCACTAATCTAGGATGTTAAAGATGACACATTTTTATTCAATACTTTTAGATCCAACATACTAGAATTGCATAAGTTTTTAAAAATCTGAAGTTATATGGGTTTCTGTGTTTATTCATAGCAGCTCTGTGTTATTTAATTTTTGCTTTATATGATAAAATTAATTTGCTACACTTTTACAAGTAATTAATTATATGTATTAATAACTTGATTTGAATTATAAGCCATTGTCAAAGACTTGCCTTACTTTTAAAAATATTATCTTGGCTCTGGTTTACAAATAAGCCATATATAATACAGGATGGTTTAATCATCTATTGGAATTCCTTCAGAATGTACTTGCCATACAGTATTTTATATTTAATGGGCATTGTAAGATGTATACTGCATAGATATCAGCCATGTTCAGATCTTTTGTTCCTTTGCTGTATTTTGCTCTGGTTACTATTGTTTGTGAGAAATGTGCATTTTTTTTCTTTTTCAGTTCTTGAAGTAATAGTTTATTCTAAAAAATACTACTTCAAAAAAAAGCAGTTGACAGAAAACTTATTCCTCTTTGCGATGTGGCAAGATCATAGTGCTAAATGATAAAGGCTCAATTTTGGCAGAGTAAAAGGATGTTTAGGAGGGTGTACAGAAAAAAAACTGAAGCAGATCATTCCCTCATACAAGCTCCTTTGTACTGGTTAGACAACACTGATTAAAAGCTGTAGCATCCTAACATTACACAGGACCTGCACCAAAACCTGAGGTATAAGTAAATTATATTTTTATTATTATTACTATTACCGTTTTGGTCTCTTTTAGAGAAGGGTATTCGGGTTTTTACTCTTGACAAAACTGATCCTGTCTTGGTATGGAAATGATTGAAATTCTTTAATAGGCCAGGAAACATCATTTTCAATATCTATATAAAAAGTTTTGTTGACATACAATATAGCAAAAAAAAAAAAAAAGAGTACATTTTCTTACAGCTTGGTTATATTTACCTTCTTGATTTTCATTCTTTAGTGCAAATTGATTAATATTTATAAAATTTTCTCAAAAATTAAGCTTAGAGGGGGTTGAGAATATGGTTTATTTTAAATAAACCAAGATTCTTGGGTATTAAATTGTTCTTAAGTATACTGTCTATTCAATTGCATGATCTGCTGTCTTATCTGTCCTGAGGAAGTAACTGCTATTTTCAATATGAATCAGCCTCTTAGCATAGGCGGGAGTTTTTTCTTATTCATATTTCAGTAGTTGCCAGAAGTGTGACAGATATTGTAGAACAATTCCTGAATTGAAAATCTTATAGTATTGCCCATTTTCTTTTCCCAGTGGCATGGCAGAGATGATGTTTCTCATTAGCTGTAACATCTGTTCTTCCTTTAGCGTATGTGGCTATCCTTCCTTTCACCTTAGATGAACCTTGCTGATACATGTTTTCTGGTAAACAGGACAATTTTTTGCATCTTTTAATTGCATACATGTAATGCTTTATTTTGGGAGGTTGCTTTTGTTTCTATTAGCTGCTGATATCTAACAATTCTTGCAACATTACTAAGGAATGCAGCTCTACTGACTCCATAAAAAAGGTGGCAAATGTTGGTTATCTACACCAGCTGCACGCACGTCCATTATCCTGCACAGTTCAACTCATTGCTAAATACTGAGCTAGCACCAGAGCTTTTTATGCCTAATTCAGTTGACACTCCATACTCTTCCATTAATTTCTCAGGCTTAGATATACTCAGATTCATTCATAAACTTGGGCAGAAAAAGAGTGCTTATATTTTGAAGATATTTTTAGAAGATATTTTTTAGTATCATTCTAAATTTTATATCTACAAAGGAATTTACGTAAATGTACAGGGAAAGTTGAAGTGCCTGTACCATAACCCAGTAAATGTTCCATCTCAAATTATAAATTTGATGGATTTAGAGCAGATTCACTTCTCAAAATTATTCAGTGGTACTATTCATAAATGATACTTAAAATGATTAGTTGTTTAAGTGGGAAGATTGGTTAAGTCTATTTTCAGTAAGGATAGGAATGCAAAATAATACAAATGGTACTTTGCCTGTTACAAGTTGAAAATTACTGTGAGCAAGTTAAAAAAAGCCAAATTACTTTTGTTGCTGTTGAAGTTTTATATAACAATGGAATTTAGTGTTCATTTCTCTCTTCCCCTTGTTGGAATATGCAGGTAAACATTATGAAAGATATAAAAGCATACCTATAGTAAATTGAAAATATTTAACAGTACTATGCCTGGGTAATACTAAGTAATATTAGGTCATACAGTCTGAACTTTTAAAAAAAAATTGTCAAAAAGACACCCTGTACTTGATGCTTTTTATTAATCAAAATATATTTTCATTTTATTTAAATTTTCAGTTATTGACCCTGCTTCTGAAAATGGGTCTGAATAGGTCTGTGTGGAGACCATTGCACTGGCAATCTATATAATTTGTTTGGTTTTTGTTGGTTTTTTTTTCTCTACTGAGCTGTATGCATTACATCTTAAAGTCACAACTATATGGAACAGGTCAAATTATTTCTCTTCAATAGTCACTGAAATTTAAAATAAAACTCAAACGAGGTGAAAATATCACTTAATGAGTCCCCATGAAACAATCACACAATCAAATGAAAATGCTTCCACTAATGTATATCACAGTTTACAGTTGGTAGGAAGAACCCTCTATGAAAGCCAGATAACTACCAAGAGTTGTCTTGGTCACTTCCTATGGCCCCCTGATATAAGTAGTTAAGAATCTAAAGCAGACTTCATATAAGATCTTGAATGCACCCAGAGGACATGTAGGGATGGGCCACCTGCCTGAGGTGCACTCTCAGTATGCTGTCCCTCCTCTTGCTTGCAAATTCTTGCAGATTGCCAGGGCTTGATTCAGGGAAATGACACCTGTGTAAGTGACTGTGGGGAACCACCTTCAGGCCCAGCATTTACAGGGCAAGACAAAGCTGTGGGTAGCTTTACCAGAAGTAAAATAGTGCTGCTGAGTTATGAGGAGGCAAACAATGAGATTCATGGAAAGGTTGAAGCAAGTTGACTGTACATGGCAAAGAGGAAAACACAACAGAGCATAGAAACACGGGCAGGATTGCTCTATTGCTTTCTAAATTCAAAATGAGAACCTCTGTACCAAAACTTCTCATTTCCATATCTCATGGAAAATAAAACTGTTGGCTTTTATCTGACAGTTTTTGGTCTAAAATGCTGTAGTTCATTTTTTCTTTTAAGTGGATGCCTTTGGGATTTTGAAGATCATTAAACCATAAAAGTCTCAAAATAAGGGGAGAGGGGAAAAATCAGGTTGGACAGTTATGAAAGTTATGCATTTTTGTTATTAATTGGCAATTAATACTGTTTAGAAACTGTTCATTTAATTAAAAAAAATATTTTTAATGCAAATACTAACATGAAAGTCAAGAACAAATGTAAGACATTTCCCACTGGTAGATGTGGTAAGCAGAACCATGGAAACTTATTTAAATATTAAACAGTGTTTCATTAGATTTTTTTTTTAATAAATGAACATATTTTAGTCTAATTGACTGCATTTGCACTTGGAATATTACTACTGTTGGTTTGAAATTATGGGTTTGAAACAGTCACTAGCTAATGGCTCTCAGTTTTTTTAATGAGTTATACTGAGGATTCCCCAGCCTTTCGTACATTTCCACTTTTTTGAAGTTCTAATTCTTTATAAATAATTATGAACTAACTTGAAATTGTGTTATAAATTAATGTAGTAAAGTTTGCCTTATGAAATATGTTCTGAATTAGATAAATCCTCTTGAGTTTATAGACAAAAAATACCCTCAACTAAAAATATTCTATGTCAAAATCCAACCATTGCTACAGAACTCGCAGCAGAAAATTCTATCATGAGCTCCCCTTTCTCTTAGATTATGCTGCACTAACCATTTTCTTGACTAAAAATTATAGCACAGGAAGAATGGACATAATATGAAAAGAAAAACAAAACAACTCTTTATTAGCTGTTCCTGGGGGCAGGATGGAGATTTTAATTTTACTTTGTTTTTTTAGGTAAATGTTACATTAATTAAGCTTCTTCTATGAGTATTAAAAGCTCTTTTGTAATAATTTTATTTAATCTTGATCCAATATGATTCCTAAAGTAATTTACCATCAAAGAGTTTCATTCCAAGTCCCCAGATCCAGTCACAATTTGTAGTTGGCTGATTGTCAGTGAATCTTATCCCCCAGCCTTTCCATTGCAAAATGAGATGGTGATCTCAAGCAAGGCTTCATATTGGTCACAAAGATTTAAAAGTGACTGAACATAAAATTTCCATTCTCATAAGAGTTTCATCAAAAACAGTTTGAATGGAAAAGTGGGAAGATGACTGGGAGTGCAGATTTTCTAGCTGATTGTCTTTATTGGCTAAGTAGTTGGACAACAATATTTTCAGTAACCATGAGGGATTTGAAGTCTGTTGTTTTATAAAGCCTTTTTATCTTTTTCTTTTTAATTGCCTCGTTTTCCCCTTATTTTTAATTGGATTTTTTTTCCAGATGAATAATAATCATAAAACCTGATAAATTAGATCAATATTTTCAATGCATTTTTTTTTTTTTTTTACATGGGGAATATAACTGTGTTATTGTGTGTGTCAAGAGGATTCATGTGTCAAGAGGACTGCCTTATCAGTATCAGAGGCAGAATAAAGACAATGCTATTGAAAAATTTCAGTTTGTTCCAATTATTTCTTTAACACATTTAAAGAACTTACTCAACAGAACAATGGTCAAATGACATACTTAAATACTGCAGCCAGGAGTTAATAGATTGCCTTCCCTAGTTAAGGGAAAAGAACACAAGGAGGCATGTCAGAAGTCACCAGTCACTGTATATAGCCAGTAGTACTTTTCACCTTTGGGTTGTAGGAGATAGCAGGCAGATGAGATAATGTTTAAGTGAATCATGAGGGTAGATTTTTTCTTTTTTTTTTAAAACTTGAAATCTGTAGGATCCCTAAGCAAGGAATCAGAGATCTAGGTGAGTCTTTATACCTTGCAAAATGCAGGGAGGTAAAGGAGAGAAGGACATCATCAGTTCTCTAGAAGCTGGGAGCTTCATGCCAAGACGAAGAATTACCCCTAGAGAAGCAGAGGGAGCAGGCCTGAGTCTTCTGGGCCAGGGCAACTCAGTACAGTATATGCTGCTCAGTGCAGCTTCTGCAGGAGGTCTGAGAAAAGTAGAATTGTGCCATCAACTGAAGGTCCCACAGCTGTACAGAAGTTTGCAATTGTCCTCCCCCATGGGCCAGGGCTGGTGAGTGGGAGAACAAGGCAGGGCAAGCAGCCTGTTTGACACTTCTGTGCAAGAACTTATAGAGAGCACAGTATCACAGGACTGATCCCAAAAAGTGAAGTGTTTTTTACAAGCTATTGCCAGGAGGAAGAGATATCAGAGGAGCTTCTAGCAAATGAGAAGAATTTGCCCTATGATGGCTTTATTGGACAATAACATTCTAGTATAGGGAGGAAGAAAAAGCTTGGACAGGGAAACTGGAACTGATCTATATTTTATAGAATATAAATAAAAGTCCTATCTAAACTAACTTGCAGTTATCTCATTAAATATTTCCTCTAAGTAAACAGTCCTTCCAAGTTGTTAGGGCTGGGAGTTATAACACATTAAAAGAAACTTACGTGATGGACTTTTTTTTTTAATTTTGAGCTTTTGAATACAAATTCACTGCCTCAAACTATGATCTTTCTAAGGTCCAGGCACAAGGTGTACAGATTATTTTATTACCATCCTCAAAATGCACTAAAAATTGTACAGAGTAGGGCTCATTATGATACATATGCATTAGCCCTGTGGTCTCTGACCATGGGTCATGAGATCTCATGTGTATCATTCAGAAGCCTGGGGCAAAGTCTTCTGTTGTATTTCTCTGATTGATTTCTGTGGTTAAAAAAAGAAAATCCTCATGATTAACCTCCTAACATAAAAGCTCTGATGGCATATTTTTCAGAACTCTTTATCGTCCAAGAATCTAGAGTGGGAATCTTTGATTGTTTATAATCGCCTGGAAACTTGAGTTTGACTTACTTCTGTTACCTGAAGAAATTAATTATATATTTTTAATTTACTTTTATAGTTTCCCATAAAGAAACTGATTGCATTCATTAATGATCTGGTGTCTTCAGAGAATCTAAATTGTTGTTTTAAATGTATTTTAAGAGCTGGCTGAGAGAATAAATCTCTTTCCGTTCTCTTATCAAAAGCCTTCATAAGAGAAATAAAACAATGGAATGAAATTCCATTATTTATGTTAGTTGACAGTTTAGCATTAGTAGGAAAAGATACCTGTTCCTGAGCATGAACTGTGGAATGCAGAATATTAAATGTTAAAGTTATTACCTATATATGAAGGTTTGACATCAAACCACTCATCCCTATATACTTCTGGGAGATTGTAAATGACTAAGAAGTTCCTATAGGTTGTAAATAAAGGTCTCATTCAGAAACATAATTTTGCTCAAATGGGATAATTTTATCTTTGAAGGGAGAAGGTTCCATTTCCCCTTAGAAATGCTAATAAAAATGTAGATAAGCATATTCATTAATTTTGTCATACTCCAGTGACTTAAAATTGGAATTATATATTTTTTATATATATTATACACAATATCACTTTTTCTACATACCATTTTATATGTGAAGAGTTTTTTACCCTTTTAAAATAAAAAAGAGACTAGACTTTCAGTGGAGGTTGTGTGAGTGAATATAGTCTGTAGAAACCTGGAGAGATACCCTACCTTCTTAGATGATTTTTTGAGCTTGTAGCAAGTTTGATCAGAATAAGTAATTAGAGCATAGCAGTTATTGGCATTGCCAGAACCTAAAAAATATTTTCCTTCAAGCGTTCTCATTCTGTATAGCCAGTTCTATGGACTAAATCAGCCTGGAAAAATTCTTTGGACTCTTGGCCTTTCTGGTAAGCCTGATAAGATTTAGAAAGTTCTTAATACATAGTTTTATTTTCTACCCGCCTTTTTTTTTTTTCTTTAATGGATTTATATGTTTTAGTTATGATAAATACAAAATAAAAAGAAAAATAATTCTCCTTTTAAATGATTATTGCTTATACTACCTGGACTGTATTTTTAAATATGTTTGTTTTGAGTTTTTTTTTCAAATACCTTACTTGAGACATATCTGTATTTTTTTTTTCCTTTTAAAGGAATTTAAAAAAAGATTCTGAGTATCTACTCCCTAAAAACTAGACCTGCTTACACATATTCAGCTTGCATGCCAAAGAACCTGGCAATTCAAACATATAATTTACATGTGAAAATTCAAATCCCATCAATTTTGAAAGCTTCCTCTCTTATCTAGTACATTTCTGTCCTACAGAAATGCTGCTGACTGCTAATTCTGAAAAAATCATAGATGAGAATAACAAAAAAGATTGTCACATAACACAGTGTAAAGTTATCCTTGCCAAACGAATGTAGTATGCAAATTTTACTGTGTACCAACTGAAGAAAAGACATTAATACTATAATGTTTTCCAGCTAAGTAATCATGACCATGATAGAAGTGAAATGCGCATGCTAATGCTTGAATGTAGAAATTAGGATGTGTGACCTCAGGGCAACTGTAAAATTTCCAGGATGTATGCCTGGTGTTCTGCTTTTTGTCAAATAGACTCCAGCATCTAGTGTTCAACTGCATCACATCAACAGCTGCCTCCTCCTTTTCTTTCTCTTTCTCCCATCTCCCTCTGCCTCCTTCTCCCTCTTCCCCTCCTCTTCTTCCTCTCTCCTCTCTCATTTGTTTTCCTTAGGAACACTTCATGCATTCACATTTTGTATATGTAAATTACATAGCATGATTATAATTAGGAATGGGAAGGCTTTAAATTACTTGAAGGGATCTGAGTAAAAGGAGCATACAAATAATTGGGTAATTTAGTACAAGAAAGGGACATTAAGGTGTTTAATACCTACATACAGTTGCACTTAGGTTTGGGTTTGTTGTTTTTTTGTTTTTTTCAGACAAGAGCTAAGAGGTATTATTGAGAATAGTGGAGAGTGAAAGCAAAGAAATGTAGGAAAAAGTCTTGAGATATTGTGAGAGAGATTCAATTTGCCTCGCTTAAAGCATTTTTGTCAGTATGTCATACTGTTGTTATGATAAAAAAGGGAAAGAGAGAGAGGGATATATTTTCCTCCAGAAGGCAAACAAGTACCACAGTCAGGTGTCTGCTCTGAGCTGTTTTCTAGAGGACGCATTCTCTTTCTACTTGCTCCATGGAGCACCTCATGAGTTGCACTCTGTGTCTGATTGTGGTGCCTAAATTGATGCCTAGAGTTGTATGTTGTAAATATTTTTTCACCAGAAAACTACTAAGAATTTAAAAGATATAAGAGCAATGAGAGGTTAGATCTATTCTTGAAACATGAGATTAAAGACATGCAGTTAATACCTTTCATCAGTTTTTTTGTATATACCATTGTCTAAATGAAGATTAATTTTATACTACTACTGTAGAAGGTGAAGATGAACCCCTCAAGCATAATATATGAAGTTGATATGATTATTATATTTTTGCTATTAACTATCCACTGTGGATGACTAGCTTTTAGCACCAAAATAAGTTACTGTCCTTTCTTTGTTCTTCTTCATTGCTAACTGTGAAACAATAACACTGTTGGAGTCATTGCCAAATGTTGCTGTAAACGTGAAATCTCCCAAGATTCTTAAATGTATGAATATTTAGTCCCTGCAAGATAGAGTCTTAGTGCAAAGCAACATTGCAATCAGCACAATTCAAAAGGAAATGTTATCTTTGCTGGTCATTTATATACTGTAGCACAAGGGGAAAGAAGGCTGGAGAACTGAGGAAACATATTTATATTAAGTGGGTTCACCCACTAAGAAACAAATTTTCAATCATGTAAATTCTTGCAAGAAAGCTACATGAATTTTGATATTCATCAAAGTTAATATGGAGGTTCCTTTTAAGAATTTTTCAGACATCTCCATGGATGTCAATGGCAGCATGTTAGGATTAGAAAAAAAAAGTGACTATTAGTGAGAAGGTAAGGAAACAAGAATTTATTTTCCTGATTTTGCATGAAATATGCAGAAACTCCTGTTTTCTGTGTAGTAAAAGCTATTGACAGTTTTGGCTGTGGAGTGTGTCTAGAAAGTATCATGCAATACAAACATCAAGGCACAAACAAAGAAAAACAACAACAAAAAGATTTAAATTGCAAAACACCCCATGCCTCATCTTTGCTTGTGTCTCTAATATTTTATCTGAGGCAGGTCTCAAGCAACCAAGAATTAATTCAGTCTTCCTGATATTTTTGGTAGGTATCCAGCATTGTGACTGACTGAAGAACAAATTAGAATAAACGTACATACTTTCACATGTTGATGTTGCTAAAAGCAAGCAGAGGAAGATCTCTTCAAAAGAACTTTCCCAAGTGGCATTACACATACATTTGATCTGTGGAGTAGCTTTTTAAATCTCTGTTTAACACAGTAATCACAAAAATAATTGTTTTCTGAAGCTCTTCTGTCCTTGCTGTTTGGTTTTTTTTAGGTTTGGTTTGTTACTGGGGTTTTGGAGTTGTTTTGTTGTTGTTTGGGTTTGTTTGGGTTTTTTTTCCTTTCAGTATTCTGTGCAGAGCTCACTTTCTTCTTTAAAATAGGATATATACTCTGCTTACTGGGAGAACTACTGGAAACTTATTTTAGGCCAAGTTTTCAAAAAAAGCATTTTCAATGACCTTGAATTAGTCTAATATTTTTTTCCCATAATTTGTGCATAAAAGGATAAGCTTTATTTCTTCGTTTCATAGAGATTATAGAGAAATTATGGATTGTACCAGTCACCAGTGGCCATTTTCTTATATCATTGGCTGTTTTCTGTTTTCAAATTGATAAAATGCAAACGCGTTGCACACATACTTAGGAGAGGCTATGTTGGAGTCCTTTCAGGAAGCTGATCTCTAATTGAAAATTATATTTCTTTCTACGGTAATAAAACTTGGATTTGTCTGCACTGTACTGGTGGTATCAGAAAGGCCACAATCCAAAGTGTGTGGGATCCATCTGCAACAGTTTTGGGGCTGTACCTGTACATTTACTAGTCACTTTTCCTTATGTTTTTCCAAATATCTACTAGAGAAAAAAAGGAGGAAAAGACAAAAGAAAACAACTATGTGCCTGCATACATATATCTGTGTATCTATACACACTTGTGTATATATATATCTCTAAAAAATAAGAGTTGATAGTCAATATATATCTCATGCACTAGACCCACTAAAAGTCCCCAGCAAGCTAGCTATTAGGAATTCTACTCATATTAATATGTAATTGAGTGTAATTAATGAGTAATTTCAATAATCTTAAACAGTGCCCATTTGGTGCTACCCTGGCTCTAGTACCTGCCCAACAACTGACTTCTGTGCACACTTGGAACAATTTCCCCACAGAAAAGGGCAGCTTGGTACATCTTTGATAACTGTCAAGTGGTAGAGGAAATTGTGAACCCTGTTAATCAGTTTATGAATCTGCTACACATCCTTAGTTCATGGTCAAGAAAACATAAGATATCTTACTTCAGTTGTCTTCTCAAGCTAAGTGGTCTTCACTTTAAGAACCCAAACAAATAAGGTTAGATAGAGTTGGAGGAATCAGCTCTTTTTTCTCAGCTGCCACAAATATAGGATAGCCTTTATTAATAAACTCTGATAATTTAAATAGAGAATATTAAGAAGAAAATTACTTTTTGAATAGATTCCTTTTATCCTGTGATGAAAGTTTACCTCTTAGCCCAAGGCAGGATACCGAAATGTAAACTCAGTCCTGAGTGTTCTCTGTAACTCAAGAACTATTTCATAGACCCTATGCTACTCTGTATACGAGCATAGCTGTTCATCATCATACATTAATTTCAAATGTGGAGTATTCTGAATCAAAACAATGAGAATTTAGAGGTGGACATATCACAAACATGAAAACTAAGATGTCCAGACTTATTTGGAATGGAGAGGATGGTTTATTTTTCCAGTAGAAGACTTTTTAGGCTTACCATAAATACTAATAATCTACAAAGGAACACAAAACATGATTCTTGTTTCTAGCTTGACTGAAATGTATGCTTGTAAATAAGTTTTTGTAAGAAAGTCTTTTATGCAAAAAACCAAGAACTAACCTCTCAAGTTGTGACTATAAAAAATGGCATTTTTCTAGTCAATTGCGCTATTCATATATGCATATTCTGCTATAATCCTTTAGCGGTACAAATATACATTTACCACTTTCATTATCTTTTAGTACGTCTGAGCAGTAGGAGAATAAACTATGTTCTTTACCAATTCATCCATTGCCAACATTTGTTGATTTAATTCCTTCATTCTTGGTGTGTTGAATTAGCTAACAATGGCTTATTTTGAATTTGAATTCTAAGTTCAGATTTTGAAACTGGCTTTTATTTATTTTTCATGTATATACAAAATATAATGTCAGGATTTGACATTATTGAAACACAATCAACATAGAACTCTGCATTAACATTTAAATCAACAATTTAACAAACAAAACAATTATTTCAAAGTTTCATTTCCTGTACAGCTCACTAGTTTTCACTCATTATAACACCTTTGTACAAAAGCCTCTTCTACAACTTCAATTAGGATCAGCTTTAAAAAATATACTTCTCTCTGCTCCCTTCCTTTCCACCTTTCCATTTTAGTTGTTATCGTGGAATTGGATGCATTTGTAGTATTCTGATTTCTGTGTGATGCATGTTCCTTGACATTGTTCATAACAAACTTCCTAGTCATGTACCTCTGAAATACACAATTTGTTCATCTTTTGAAAGGACTCATGATTTTTAGAGGGAGAAAGTCAGTATTAAGTTCTGATTAAATAATTTAGTTGCTCAGTTGCATTTCAAAATAAATACCAGAATTAGGTTTCATTTAATGTAGAGCTGTGATATATATGCAAGGTAAACAGTACAGAAAAGAAAAGCAGTTTTTTATGTATATGTATTTTGTGAAGTTTTGGAAAAGTAAATTTCTAATTCCTTATATTTGTGTAAACACACAAGGACACTTTTAAGCTTTAGTGGCGAGCATACAGGAGTCAGTGATACCAAAATACATAACAATAATACACATTTCTTCCTACTCTATAAACCTTGTTATCTTGATCTAGCTGTCTCTGCAGATAATGTCAATACATAACAATATTCACTAGCCTCTTTGTTGGAGACTATAAAGTATAACTTTTACATTTGCACATTTAAAATAAATTCTCCATTTGAAATTGTCATGTCTAGAGTGTTTGTCTGTTCAGACATAGATCTAACCCAATTTGAAAACTTTTATTTTAAATACAGTACATAATCCAATACATAATTTAAAGTTGTAAGTTAATTCATTTTCACTGATGTATATTTAATTAGGATAAATCTTGTAGTATTCAGCTTCTGAATAATTAGAAATGTTCAATTTCTGTGAAATTATCTTTCCAACATGAAAATTAGTGGTGATAGAAAGCTTTGGAATAACCTAGTTTATTTGTTAGATATAAGTGAATATAATTAGTCGATGACAAAACAGCCTTCAATGCATAGCACTTAAAACCTTTTTACGGTTAGACCATGTTCCTAATTTAATTCTATAAAGTTGAGATTAGATGATGTGAGCTAATCTTCTCTATAAACCAACCTATATCATCACGAGCAATACTTGTGTATGCGTTGTGTAGGTTTAATCAGATACATTTATCTGTGCCTGTACAGCTCTTGCTAGTTTAGAGAAGAAGAAGAAGAAGAAAAAAAAGGTTTTAACTACAAATGCATATTTTTTGACAGTATAACTAGATTTGTGTCAGGTTTTCAGATGATGTGAATAAGCTTTAAAAGAATAATACTAGCAACAAACTCCCTGTGACTGTGTGCCTTGTTCCCTCACCACAGTTCCACTTATCTGCTTCCAGCTGCCAGAGCACCCGGGAAATTTCCTGGATGTCTGGGATGCAATCCCCTCCCTGCTGGAGGAGGCCTATGAACAAAGTGTGTATCCAGCCCTCTACATGGTGATACAACTGGATTGTAATAAAGTCAAATGCAAATCAATTAAGGTATTCTGCACAATAATGAAATGTTGGATTTCTTTCAATTCTCATTTTCTCTCCCTCTGATTTGACCTTGATAAAAGATATCAATAGCTTGTTTTCATTTCCTTCAAGGTCCTGACTGGCTGTCAAGTCTCAGCCTGCCAAGCCACTTATTCCTTATGGGTGGTGGTCAGCGGGGGAATTTAATCTTGTTCCATCATTGAAATGGAGGAAAACAGGGAGAAAGGCTGGTGGTCCCAGGCCCTTTGACACCAGAATTGCCCTTGATGATCCATAAGCAGACAGTGGAACATCTAGGTCCTACTCAGAAATGGTCATCACAGAAGCTAAGAGGAGGCCTAAGGAGCTGTCAATGGGACTATGTGTCTTGTCCTTTTGTGCCACCTGTAGCACCATGGCCACTGTGGCAACTCAGCTACTGCATGGTCCTCCACATGTAGATATTGTTACCTTCCACACCCAGTAATCTTAATCACTTATTCTGGATGAGTGCATGGTTTTTTGGGTATTTTGCTGTCCTCTCCTTACTAAACTGCCCTCTTTATCTGCTACAGCATGACCTCCAGGAAGGGTATCCTCAAGAACAAGTTATCTAGTACCCCTTTTAGCCTTTCTCTTGCCACGGCATAAAAAGACTCAGCATGCAATTAGCAAATATAGAGGTTCTTTCACTATGAGAGTAATCTCTACAAGAAAGAGAAAGTAAATCTTTTAATCCTTGAAAACTTCTGGATGTTTTCCTGCACTGTCACTGGCCATTAAACATCCCCCTCACGATACCTTATTCTCAAGAGCACATTTTAAATCAGAGAAGTGGGAGTTGTTGGAATTTAATATATATATATACAAATGCATTTTTATCTCTGCTAGGAAATTAGATATCATTGAGTTGGGAGTGTTTAGAAGCCTGGTAAATTAGCCAGCCTTCAAACCTCAAAACCAAAACTTTACCAGGCTGATATTCATTAACAGCACCTTTATGCTAATGTTTAGTTCTTAGTTATTGTACCACATATACAAAACCATTAGTCCTTAATAGTTATATCTTACATTAGATCTAAATGTACAACATCAGAGAGTTGATTCTGTACAGTTATCACTGATAGCTGTGGTCCTGGCTGTATAGTTACCACTGATAGATGTTGTTTGTGATGGTCTTTGTTGCTGAAGGTAAAGGTGATGAGTCTGGACTGGTCTTCAATCAGGAAAGTCGAACTGAAGCAGGTTTGTCTTCTTTCTTCCACAGTTTTATTTATTCATGCCTGGTGTTGTTGCTTGCCCTCTTCCTTTAAGAAGTATCTCATGTGCTTTCAGTGCTGTTGATTTTTGGTTTCATTTTGCTAGTTATTCACTTGTGTTTGACAATGTGTCATGTGTATTTGCAGTCACTTATGCTCCTCATGCCCTTTGTTCCTTATCTTGCCTATTCCATTACTTAGGTCACTGTTAACATGTTTTCCCATCCCCCTTGCGTGCAGCTACAGATATCTTTACTGTCTCTGTTGCTGATCATATTTGTCACATACTTGTGAAGAATGTTTACACATTGTGTTTGCCTATGCCATCAGATCATTACTTATTGTTGATGGTTCCCCTATTCTAGTGTGCTTAGGTTTGAGTTCAAGGTCACTTAATACTATTAGTGTCCTAATTAGCTCACTCATAAACTGTAGGTGCCATAAGCCTTCACTTTGACCATTGTGTAGCAGGGTAGACCCATTCCTTTGCAGACCACCTGCTAGGAGGTTTTACTAGGATGATTCACCAGTTTCTGATAGGTACTCCTCATGCTCTGTGCACTGCTTGGGTACAGAGAACTCTATTGTAACACAAGCAGGAAAAGACTGAACAGGAAAAAAGTAAAGAAAGGGAAATGGGCCTACCTATGTGACCAGAAAGAACAACCCGGAGATAATATCTGTCCCTTCATAGGCTTCTTTTTTAGCCAACACTTTAATGACAAAGGGTAAAAATCTCCTGTTTAAAGTGAATAAGGAAAAAGCCTTTCAGAACAATAGGGAGGTTTCATTTGTGTTTGTTATGAATCTGTTCTGTGCTGTGGCTACTGCACAAACTGTCTCACAAGCCTGGGTCTTGCCTCAATCACTTTGCCATCCTCTTCTCCCCAGGCTATAACCTTCCAGGAGTACCTGCTGATGCAGAAATTTGCCTTCTTCCCCACTGCATCCAGGCATACAGCAGACTGTTCGGGATGACGATAGGCATGTTGATGCAAAGCATAGCAGAAACCATCCTGCATCTTCCATCTGCCTAATGGGCCCTGTTAGACACTTTTCTTCTACAGTTTGCCTCTTCTCCATCTCCCCTACCAGACTGAGCTTTACAGGGGTTCTTAGAACCCTAGGAGCCTCCTTGTGACCCAAAAGTCACCACACCAGGGTTGTGCCACTGGTACACCTTGCTTGAAGAAGCCATGTACAGCAGGAATGTTTGAGGCCATCTGTGCAAGCTGTATGTTGATTGTCATTGTAATATTTCTGAAGGAGTAGTGACTTATTGCATGATTTACTAGGATACTATTAAAAAGTAAATTGTCTTTGCTGCTCCTTTGACATTGTGAAAATCTTTTGGTTGTAGAGAGGACTGGTCACCTATTATCAAATCATTTTTCCAGGGTAGACAGCACATTGTAGGTATGCTTCTAAGATATGATATACATTTAAATCCTCTTCCATTTGCCAAGAATATGACATGAGGTGGAGGGAGGAGGTGAAGTTATGAGGTGTGATGCAGTAGTACTAGAGGACAAGTCAGCTAGAAAAAAAATGTCATCCATACTGTTTATGCTGAATGGTTCCCTAAACAGAATTCCTTAAAATTATGCATGGGAATTGTCTTGGGGGAAGATAGTGAAGAGTCCTTATATAGAGCCAGTATATGATATAGTCATCAGTGTGGAAAATAAAAAATTCAACCCTGGAACTCACTCCCTGAACTTATCTGTTTTAGCAGTATAGATATGCATAATCTAGATATAGCTTTATAGCTATGCTTGCTAACAGCTAAGGTAATAGATAAGGCTGGAATGAGACAACTAGCTCTCTCACCACCTTTCTTTTCAAGAGAGTAGTTGCTGCTAAATACTCCTAGTGGCAAATCCCGTAGCTGTTCTTAGCACATGCTGGCAGCATCAAATCCCTATAAAAGGAATGCACAGTGTAGGACTACTCGGGAGGCTTAGATACATGATAACAACTGAGTGGCTCATCACTGACAAGTCATATTTTTCTAAGTATGCCCAGCAGAAGAATTGTGTCTCAGGAAGTTATAAAAAAACTGAGGTGTCCATGAACTTGAGGAGCCTCAAGTGTTGGGCATGGGAGATATCAAACAGGCTATAATGCAAGATTTAGATCCTAACTTAGGCACTAAATCCCTAAAATGGTTTGTAATCGGTAATGAATTGAAAAATGATAGCAGAATCAGTGTCAGATATGAAGAAATGCAAGTCTTATTACACAAATTTCATATTATGCTTTGAAGTGGAAAGTTTGGATGGAGGCAACCATATTGGTGAAATGACATTATACTTCTGTAAACTATTTGGCTTATCAGTATAGCTTCCATTGGAGGTAATACCACAAAGTACTTAACTGACAGATCACATCTAATTTAGTATTTCAGTGAAATTTCACTTAGAAGTGTACTGTTTGTACATAGTATGTCTTTCTCAGTGATCCAGAAGAAAATGGAGGATTGTGACTGCTAAAAATGGTGGAACTGTACCTGAGAAAGATCTGTTTCTGAGGTACCTTAAGATATTTAATTAGATAGACTCACTTCAAAAATAGTTTTAACACTTGAGAAAATCTAAATACAATGCCATACTTGTACACATAAATGCTTTGACATACACTTGCTTTGATGTAATGAAAAATGAGTATGAGTTCCAAGCATGCTGAATCAACAGAAGAATAGTCAGAACAACAGAACTGTATGTATAAGTAAGACTGCTACTGTAATGCTGTTGCTATCCACTATGCAGACAAGATGCCAAATATTATGGGGAAAGTGTGAAAATGAGAGAATAAAGAAGTTACACTGCTTTTTTTGCACCCAATCATTTCACTATGATAGGTAGTCTGATCATGGCCCCCAGAGACAAACTGTGAAAAATTTTCTGACAGTAGATGACTCTTTAGAAAAAAGGCTCTGTGACAGTGACAGGTTGGAAATGGAAGTAAGATGACATATAAGTAGACATAAAGAGGAGATTTTTGGCAGACAGGACAATTAACCACTGGAACAATTGCCCTAGAACATATTATAGACTTTTTTTTTTTTTAAAGACTATTTCATGAACTACAGCTTAAAACAATTATAAGCTTCATACAGAAATTGCCAGATAAGGTGCTGCAGCATGTAATAGGAAATTAAGCTGACTAGATGATCCTAAAGGTGCATTTTGATTGTAAAAAAAAATGTGAAAGTGTCTCTTGAAGTTCCTTACTTCCAGTCATCAGTTTTTATGTAATTTGTTTCAGTCAGTGAAGGGGAAATTCAAAGAAAAAAAAATAAATAGCTTCAAACAGCTGAGAATATGGTCATACAGCATGCTCTCTACACTCCCTAGAATGCCTATCCCAATTAATAGCTATGTGCCCTAAAACTGACAGTTCATGTACCATTAATGAATGGAAGAAATAAGTTAAAAATTATACTCTTTAAATAATTAATTAAATTTAATATATATTTAAATGTATTTTTCACATTTCACTATAATGGCTTGTTTGTAAAGTCTTATAAATAAGCCATTAACACATTTTATTTTTCAAAAGACACCATGCAGTAACTGAGACCAAACTAAACTGCAGTGATAAGATTTTTCCTAAACTAGTCTATTTTTTGAGCTATATCAGGACAAAAAAGAAGTTTGGTCTCACATGGTTCAGAGGGGCTATAGAGCAGTTTAGGTAATGTAGTAGTTGGCTTCTCCACAGTCTCCTCCATTTATATCAGAGATTGTTCCAAGGGTAATGTTGCTTCATCTCTCTCAACTCTATTATAGGCCTACAATCATTTGCACCTCTTGTCAATCTGAGGGGTTAGAAGTGGTTGACCTTCCCATGGCTTGCAACTGTTGAAACAGCACACACTTCATTTCCCCCCAGTATTATTTTAAAGCCTCTCACTTATATTTACAACAATGTTAAGTTGATTCAAAGCTATTGAAGCTGCTAGTTTCTTTCACTTGGATCATGTTAAGATTGAGTTGCTCTCCCAAATAGAAATGTTATTCCATCTGTTTCAGTATCAAGTTTTATTCAGAGTTTTACTCAAGCATGAAAACTTCTGGCAGGTAGCTAAATAAATTATCTCTGAGCAGATAAGTGATTTTAGAGGGTTGTAGATGTTTGGAGCACATTCATTCTTTTAAGCTGTGCCTATCTGTGTGCATAGTGGTATAAAATACAAGCTTTTCTGATGTTCAAACAGGGGCTCTTTATCTATAGTATAATGAATGCTTCTCAGTCTCTGACTGTGATTTCATGGCTTTAAGCACATGGAGGCCAAGATTATGTTTCTTTCTAAAATGTAAACCAATGACAGGAATACTTGTCAGTATGACAACTTTCTTCAGGAGAAATGCAGCAAATACCTTGTTTGTGGAGTATAAATCCAAATACAGAGCACCTCATATATCACCTCTCTAACTGATGGCTTCAGACCACCTAATGATTGCTTTACTCTCCATCTTCTTCAGTCAACCACCATAGTCCAGACAAAATCCTGGAAGCCTAGTTAGTAAAGAGAAAAGGTCATAACATGAGGTTTCCAGAAATAAAACAAGTTACTACTGCAAGTTACTTTCCCTCCGTGTTCTGTCCATCTATGTGAAACAGGTGGCTGAAAGCCATTTTCTAGTGCAGTAACACTAAGATAAGTACATAGCAACAGCTTCAGAACTGCAAATTTACAGTAACGTAAATGAAATACTGTTCATCTTATTTTCTGATAGTACAACAAGGTTTTCTACCTCAAGGTGTCTGGTGTCTTCCAGTAACTCTGGCTAAATCTTAAGTTTTTTTGTCATTATCTTTTTCATTAACAGAGACTAATTCTTCAAGCTGTTCCCAGACATATGCACAAGTAAGTTGTACTGCAGAGTAAATCCGAGGATATAGATAGTGCAGACCTTGAAAATTAACTTAAGGGATTCCTCATTAGAGCAGTGGACAGAAACACTAATCATCTGTGCTCTGCCTTGTCCACAGGCTCTGAGTTCAAAGGAGGTTATTGGCTTCCAAAGGATACTCAGCCATTGCTTTGGGTCATAGTAGGTGAAGACTTACTTTTTCTCTTCAGTCTAATAATACTGCTAATGCAAATTCATTAAAGCACTCAAGGATAACATGAAAATAACCTATTTACCTACAGAAGTGGCTTTGTGGTATCTTTTACAAAACTGTTATTAAAGAATTAGGTCTGAAGTCAAACAAGGCAGCCATGCAGAACTTACTGTACTCTGATCTGTTTTGTTGCTATATACAACATAAAGGTGAAAGAGAGAATATTTGAAGCTACATTGTTGGAACCTTTTATGAAGGGGCTATACCTAAGCAACTGCATTTCTCCCACCTTGGAATAAAACTTGCATTGTTTGCGAATTCTATGACTATAATCTGATATTATGCAAATTTGGTAGATTGAAAGAAATATGAAAGAAAAAACACAGGTATATTGGAATAAAATAGATTTCCTTCTTTTTCACACTGCTCCATACTATGAAGTGTTAATCTTCTTGGGGTTTTTTTAACACAAATTCTGTTTATGTTTTATTAGTATTATTCTTATTTTTTTTCCTCTATTCTTCTCATGACAAATGACATTTGTATGTTAGTCCACTGACCGTTCTGAGTATCTTTTATCTCATTTCACTACTGTGCTCAATCCTCTCTGCAGGCATCTTCAAAGCATGTCACACTTCTGTCTTTTGTTGTGAGAATGCAGTAAAAGTGAAGAGAGCAAGTTACTTTTTCTATGTATTACTGAATTTTGTACTATTTTTTTAAACAAAAATAAGTTGCAAAATGAAATAAAACTTGTATATTATAAAAATTACAAGATATTTCTTTTCAAGGTCTGAATGTTAATAGTATACTAAACATTTTCTAAGATAACTTAGTAGTCTTGCTAGGAACTTAATAGTCTTGATATCTTACTCTCGCTTGTTAGCAAAAATAGCCTTACAGTTAAAAAAATGCATTTGTTCTAGTTATTTGTGCTTTTAAGGGTAAAAGACAGCTTGAAATTATATTTTAGTATTTTATCTACCTCTGTGAATTGCACATACTGCAACTTAAAGGTTAATGAAACACATAGGGCAGTTAGAAACCAATGGTTCATAAAAACTTTAATATATTGTACATACGACCATACTGTTCCTCCTAATATATTTATTTTTTGTTCTCTCAAGTGAGGTATTTCTGCACTAAGCAGAATCTAATTCAGATATACACATACTTGAAAATAGGCATTTTCAAGTAATTAAATAGAGGCAAGGTAGTTAGATGTTAAAACATGCAGATGTGAATTCAGAAGCAAGCAAAAGGGAATGTACTGATATATGACACAGAAGTATCCTTGCTTTCTGTCTTAAGAATCAAATATCCAACAACAAGTTACCTTGAACAGTACGTCCCAAAACAAGGATATCTCACTGAATGCCAAGAAGGAGTGGTACAAAACTGCACTACAAATAGCTGATGACAGCTGTAAGCAGTTTACTTGTAGCTTTATCAAATCCCTGAATGCATGTTTCTCAGCTTCTGCTTCAAAACCTACTTGGATTTCAGAATTCAGAGAATAGCATCAATGAGCATATTACGACTTTGAAAGAAGCAGTTCCAGCATAAAGCAGACTTAAAAAATCTTATTCAGGGAAAGAAAAAGCCTTGGTTTTAGTTATAATGAAATTTGGAGAAAGCCTCTTTTTTTACAAAACCATCCTGACTCAGAAGTTTTGGGTGAGCACAGGGTTTGTATTTATGAAAATTAAACAAATAGAATTTAAAATACTTAACAAATTATATGGTATGTCTATCAGTATACATGAGGTTATTGAGAGAGGTAATATAAATTGGAGCTAATGATCAGAATAAACAAGTGGTCTGAGAATAGAAATTATCTAAAACTTCTTGAAGAAAAAAAAATCACAATTATAACTGAAATAACAAAAATAGAGAACAAGTATAAGTTTACAAGCCAAGATATTCATATCCCTAGACAATCCAGAGTTAAGAGACTTCTTATAGATCTGCCATAGTAGATAGCTAATAGCAGTATAATAAAACAAAGCTCACTATAAATAAAGGAAGAAGAAATATAATGAAGTATTTCACAACAGATCTCTAACACACACAAAAAAATTACTTATCTGGTAGAAAGGTATTACACTTTTTAACAACAAAGGTATTTTAGCATCAATTACTTCTCAGATACAACAGAGAAGTGGAAAAACTTAAACTTACTTTAAGAATCCAGAAAAAGACAATTCATATGTTGAGAAAAAGAGTTACTATAAAACACTGCTCAAATAGGGGGGGCATATTAAAAATAACACTGAAAGAGGAGATTCTGAGATGCCTACAAGAAGGGTTGGAGATTTATAGTGCTTTATAGCTTCACATATAAATTTAAATTTTCAAAACTTTCAAATTTGCATCTGCAAGATTGATAAGCAACAGGTTGACCTTGGTATTCAGATTTGTGTGATGACTGTTTAATTAGCCTAAGCATGAGTCACTGCAGGTCGTGCTAAAGACCAAAGCTCTCAGATTAACAGCAGTCCTAATATCAAGTGGAGGGGGTGGGAAATTGAAACACACTGATAAGTGAGTTGCATCCATGAGTGTAAAGAAGCTATGTGTAGTTATCAAATGGGTAATCACACAAATAAGTGCCCATTTTGGTGTCTCATTATTTTTTCAATTGTTATTATTGTAGTACTTTCTATGCAAATACAAGACTTTCAACTGCAACCGGGGCAGCAAGATTTTAGAGATTTTATTTTTTAGTGGCTTTATTTTTTCTTTTTTTATTCTCCTAAGGGAAACGTTTGGCATAATGTGGCCAAATATCCACAACTGTTTTGAAAGAAAGGAGATTTTATTTTATTAGTACAGGAAACTTTTATATGTGAACTATTTTTGTGGTTTTAATATTGCAAAGAGTTTATTATATAAATTTCTAGAATGTGTTCTTTATATAGCTGTATAACTGAATCATGGAATGGGAGAGAATGACCAATCTAAAAAGGACTATGGAGCTTATGGGAAATGTTCATTTTATCATGTCAGGTAAGAAAATAAAATGGACGCTTTGCCAAAAATAAAAATAGATTTTATTCACTTTCATCTGTAAGTAAAGAGGGTGAGCTCTCTCACTTGAAAATGAATTGGCCTGTTTTGCTTTGGTTTGTGGTGGGTTTTTTTCATCTTTCAAACACTCCTATTTCATTCCAGCTGAGTTCTAAGTGGTTTTTTTCTGCTTAATATAGAGGTAAAAGAAACTTGTAATCTAGTTGTATTTAAGAAAATTAATATTCAGACAATTAAGATTTTTCAGATTGTTATCCAGCTGAGCACTAGGGTGATTGTTCTGCTGTTGTGTTTTTTTTCCTTCCTCCATCAGTAAAGCTGTTGAAAGCACTGAAAGATGATGAAAAGAAAAATAGCCTTGAATAACAGTTCAGTTTTGGAGAGTCATTTCATCATACTTGATAATACTGTGAAGACAAATACTATTTGTTTGGAACTCATTGACTGCAGAGGAAAATCATTCAAAAAAAAAAATTTATATTAGATAAGTCTGTCTGTATGGTGTATTCTTTTTGTAAGCCAGTAGCACTTCTGAAATCAACAAGATTGCTTGTGTGTTTGAATGTAAGTATATTTGAGACCTTAGCGGGCTATAAAACAGAAGAAGTCTATACACACAGGTATGTAAACATGTGCATATTCTGTATATGTATATGTGATAAATAAGACTTATCCTCCACCTTCATAAACTAAATAGCCTGCATGAAAATCTGTTTGACCATAGCGAGACCAGGTTATTCCCCAGAAAGAATGGAAAACCAATATAACTGGAGTTAACCAAATCTATGCAACTTTCTATTTGCTTTCTGGTTTTCAGAATGTCCAAATGGCTATGAAAGATGTACTACAGGTCAAAACCAGTCACAAAAACAAAAGAGACCAAGGAGACTGCAAGGAGAGGTTTTGGTGTGTTGTTTTGTTTTGGGTTTTTTTTTTTTCCCTGTACTTAATCATGTTCACCAAACTTGTCAGTCTTGCACTGAGAGTAGAGCACATGACAGAAGTAACATTGTATTGGCATGCTAATACAAAGAACAGGTATTGCACATAGGCTTATGTGGATATAAATTCTTTGGGATAGTGACCATCTGTCCTGCCATGCTGTCATATAATTGCTATTAATATATAACTTACTATACATAATTTCTATGCCTGCAGTATTTCCAGGTTTGAGATTAAAAGGTGGTTCTAGACAGATTTGAGAAAAGGTTAGTTTTATGGTTTGTTTGTTGTTGCTTTGTTTTGTTTTTTTTTTTTTCTTCTTGTGAATGTAATCACATATGATATCTTCTTGACAGGGAAGGTGTTGAGACTATTGTAACCAATTTATACTTTATTGTATGTAAACTATCCATGAGGCTCTATCTCAAATATAATTAAGTTCATCAACACTCCTAGCTGGAGAGAGGTAGTGACTGAAACAGAAGTTAAATGATAGTGATCATATAATTGACTTTCTTCACTGAATTTTCTGTTAGCCTTTGAAGGATCTAAGCATGTATTAAGATAAACAAACAAACAAAAAAAAACCATTCACAAAACTCTTTAAGATCCTTGTATTGGAAGAATAATGTTTCATGTATTATTGAATCTATTGGAATTCAGTCTACTGGATTTTTCTCTCTTTTCTACATAAGTTACAACCTTGAAGTACAGTGGTATTACCAGAAGAGCAGAAGACTATTGATGGAAATAACTTACTTTAACTAATTTCATTCTTTGTCAACAATGAAAATCATAAATGCTACTTGGATTCTCATTCCCTCTGTCTTTCACCTGCATCATATTCTTTCGGTTATTTTTCACTTCAAAATAAATCCAACTGAATTTAGTGCAACAATTCCCAAGCATAAATGCATGTATCCTCATGACAGTTGTCTGAGTGAGGAAAAATATTGTTTGCATTTTATGTTTGATGAGTGAAGTACAGACAGATGAAACTGTCTGGCAGTAGTTCTGAATAGTAATTTCAGTCTGAACTCAAATCTTATTTGCAGTACAAAGACTGTTTTTTGCAGTAGAAGAGACTTTTGAAGAAATGCCTTACATAAAATATTTTTACAACTTAAAGATTAGCTGCTACTTTTAGGAGTAGAGTCAAAGGTGGAGAATGAAGTGATCTTCACACTTCAAAGAGGAATCAGAAAGTTAGTAAATTAAAGTGATGACACTATATTTTAGGAATCCATTGTAATTCTGACTTTAGCTCTGACTCTGTGACTAAAGCATGGGTGCACCTTTGTTGCAAATATTGAACTATGAAACTGGTACTGAAAACACTATCAGGTCTTCCTCTGCTTATTTGCTCTGCCACTGCAAAGACAAGTATTTCAGGTATAAAAAATTCAGGGAGAACAGGAAAAAGGAAAATGCAGCTCCTTTGAATTTATGTGCATACCACAGACTTCTTTCAACTTAGTCAACAAAAATATACTTAGTCCACTGAGAAAGTTAGATGCCAAAAGCCGATTTCTTATCAAATCTGGTTTGACATTGATTTCATTTTGCTTTCCTGGGCATTAAAATAAGTTTTGTTTGGTTTTCATCAGTACACAAATCGGGTACTTCGTATTATTAAAAAATTTCCAATGCATTTATATTTGACCAATGAAAAATGGCAGGGATATAATATGACAAAGGCAAACCACAATCACCACCATTTGGACTAGGTTTCATTTGTCATTAATTGGTGTTTAAAAAACACAGTTGTGCTGTGACCACATTATAAATGTACTCTGATGATGGTTTGATGATATGAACTTTACAAAAGCTGTTTCTATTGCTCTCCACTCTGGCCCCCCATTCCTTTTCTAGTGGAAAAAGGAAAACTGACAGATGATACCAGCCTCCTGTATATGTCTATGCTAGGAAATAGAGCTGAGAAAGCAAAAAGATCAACTCAGACTTTGGTTTTGTAGATATTTTCTTAATCAGGATATTCATCTTCAACACAACACAAAAGACTAGAGCAGGCTTTTTGACCCATTGGCCACACAAAAGGCAGAAAACAGGGAGTAAGGACAGAGAAAGAGATTTTCCTGGAGGAACTTGTCCCTGGAAAATGTATTCTGGTATGGCAGCTCTTTCTAAGAGATGTAGTACCTGTGACAGTAAAAAAGGAGAAGAAAAATTAGCCTGCTGGCCTGTGCAAAGGGGCAGATCAGTGAATTATTCAATCATCAGCCTTTCAGTCCAGCAGGGTCACTAGGTTTTAAAGGGATGTTCACTGCACTTAAAAATACAAGGTTTCTGTGCACTTGCCCATCACTTTAGATACAAAGGTGCAAAGATCTCCTTCTACTTTTCAGTTTTAGTATCCATGCTTAGTCAATGTCCTGCCTTGAAATGAAATATTCAAATCTACCAGTAACAAAACAGTATTGCTGATAAACATTAATCCATTTTTAATTTCTAAACTCTGATTTTTCACTTACTGTTTGCAATTTCACCATCATATTTTTATTTTATATTTTAAAGATTATATATGCTTGAAATTTAGCATGAGTAATACATGTTGGTTTTTTTCCCATATAGTGAGTGCATTTCTGTAAAATTTCTGTATGAGCGCTATTCTTGTCTTGGAAAAGTTACACTTTAATTTTAGATAAAAACCCACAAGGAGAAATAAGTAGATAAACATTCCTGCAGTGCACTGGTTTTGGATGGGTTAGAGCAAATTTTCTTCAAAGTAGCTATTATGGTGCTATGTTTTGGATTTCTGCTGGAAACAATGTTGAAAATATACTGATGTTTTTAGTTGTAGCTAAGAAATTCAAGGACTTTTCAACTTCTCATGTTTTGCTAGTCTGCAGGTGAGCAAGAATGACTTGTGCAAGCTGGCTAGGAGCATAGCAAGAGTAATGGACCCAAACTGACCAATGGGATATTCCATATCATATAACACCATGTTCAGTATATAAATGAGGGTGGGCCAGAGAGTTGTCTCTCTCTTCCAGGATTGAAGTTTCAGGGTTTTCTCTCCTCTGGGGTTGCTAGCCGGGAATGGGCTGGACATTAGTTAGTGAGTGTTGGGCAATTGCACTGTGCACTCATTTGCATATTCCATTATTACTACTAATACTACTACTATTATTATTATTATTATTATTATTGTTGTTGTTGTTGTTGTTGTTGTTGTTGTTGTTGTTGTAATGATTATTTCTTATTTTATTTAAATTATTAAATTGTTTTTATCTCAACTCATGAGTTTGCTCACTTTAGCCCTTCGGATACGGTCCCCCATTCCCTGAG
The DNA here is from genome assembly GCA_907165065.1 of Caprimulgus europaeus. The sequence goes on from OU015525.1 coordinate 72,163,731, forward strand.
TAGAGGAGTCTGAGTGAGTAGCTGTGCGGTGTTTAGTTGCTGGCTGAATTAAAACCATGACATGCAGCTACATAGCTGATACTGTTGCATAGTTTATGACTTAGAATCAGTCTGTTGAAGAGGCTAGCCTGCAATTGCAGGAGTTGAGATCCTGTAATTAGAATGTCCATTTCAATCCTTTATTCTGTCTGGTGTATTTTGGTCAATGGCACCAAATACCTGCTTGTTCTCCAAGTTGGGCCAACAATTACTTCTGATCTTTGCCAAGTAGGCAACAATCAGAAACAGGAAAGGTAAAGCATTAACCATACTGCAATGAGATAGTGACTTTCTGTCACTGCATACCTCATGGTTGACTTTTGAATTTAGTATTCTGAAAGAGATGATTTAACAACTATGTCTCAGGGGACAACTTGAAATATTAAATGCAGAGGTTTACATGGAATTAGTAAATATAGGGAGAAATAGACATGTTCTGAATTTACTTGTTTTATTTGGAGATAAGTTGTAGTGGTGGTTCTTTTTGGTTTTTTGTTTGTTTGCTTGTATATAATTATACCTGAAGAACTATTTTTATATTTTTAGAATCCCTTTTGATGAGCAACTTGTCTGTCAGAATTAAGCACCAAACAAGGCTCAAACAAACTATAAGTATGCAGACTGTAGTTATGCAGACTGTGCTTCTGTATACATGTAGGAATCATAAATAACATGCACTATTTAGGCTATTGTGGAAATGTGTAGCTGTATGTTTGAAAGTTTAGAGCTAAGTACTCTGCTTGCCTGTTTATCTTTTCTTTAATGTGCCAGTGTGTATGCATTTAATAAATATTTACAGGTGAACAGAAAATTATTTTAATATTTCCTGCTTAAGTGTAATTTTTCTATTTAGTAGTGTGGACAAACACTATACACTGCAAATAGTGTAAAAGCCTACGGTGTTGGCTTTTTCCTTTCAAGTACTTGTGGACTTGTAACAAATTTTAAAAAGAGCATTCAGTCTCAACATGAGCATATTCTTTTTTGGTTTTAAGTCAGATGAAACACTATTCAATTATACAAGACCTTACATTTCAACACTGGCAAAACTGATTAAAACCTATTCAGTCAGGCTGCAGTGTGATCAAATTTGGTCTGAAAGGTCAGGCTAAAATAGCTTCCTATTCCTCCATCTGATGTTTATCATCTCTTACATTAAATCCATCTGAGACAGATTTTGCTTAGACAGAACAACATGCATATGGAATGAAGAGGGTGGTAGATTTGATATTATGAGGAAATGAAAAGGCTTTGTGTGAAGGAGAAAAGAACTTGGAAGATGACCATCATCTTCAAAATGTCCAGAGCAGATGCAAAGGAAAAAAAGCTGAGATACTGGGTGGTAGGGAAAAAAAAAAAAAAAAAAAAAAAAAAAAAAGGAGGAGAGGAGAGGAGAGGAGAGGAGAGGAGAGGAGAGGAGAGGAGAGGAGAGGAAAGGAAAGGAAAGGAAAGGAAAGGAAAGGAAAGGAAAGGAAAGGAAAGGAAAGGAAAGGAAAGGAAAGGAAAGGAAAGGAAAGGAAAGGAAAGGAAAGGAAAGGAAAGGAAAGGAAAGGAAAGGAAAGGAAAGGAAAGGAAAGGAAAGGAAAGGAAAGGAAAGGAAAGGAAAGGAAAGGAAAGGAAAGGAAAGGAAAGGAAAGGAAAGGAAACAACAAAAAAAAAGAGGGATAGAGATGACAGAATTAAAGACAGCTGGTCAGACCAGTTAATTGCAACATGACAGAATTTTAATTTTGTATTTTGTTCCTTTCCTTTTTTGTCAAAATAATGTTTTCCTTTATAGTTGTCTTCAGAAATATTCCACTATTTTTCCCTCTTTCTTCTGCCTCTATGTTTTTTTATTCCTTTAGGTTGAAATATTCATTATTTTCAGACAAAAGAGAATTGAGGCATGTACTGTATTCTTCCTGCCTAAATGAGAAGTTCCTGGAATCTTAAGTTCTTCAGGGTTTTGATTTGGACCTTTTTCTGATCAGTAATATTGGAAACATATTTTCATTTAGTAATAAGGATTACATTAGTTGTTTACCAATTAAGGACAGGAAAGGCACCTTTCTCCCCCCTTTGTTCTTTGTAAGCTTTAATATTTTTCCATGATTTTGTCTGTATTTGTCAGTTATTTATGTAATTGTTCATTGCTATACTCAAATCAATTGTTAGGTTTTCCTAGAGAAATCTTTTTTGTTTTCTCATTTGAAAAGAGGAAAAAAATACTGCAACAGATTACACAGCTAATTCTTAAATAATGGATATAGTCATACCTGTTTTCTAGAGTAAAATTTTTAAGTTTGTCCAGCAGTATCATGACATTCTCCAGTCTATATGGATCAGAAACTTCAAGCAGTATGGTGGTAAGATGTTTCAGTATTTGTGGTTGCATGTCACATTTGTAATTAAGCATTTGTAAATTCAAATGCAATAATTTTAGAATTAGGATCAGGAGTACTCTCCGTAAGCTATATGGATCAATTGACCTCAATACTCACGTTGGAGGGACTGATGAATGTCAGAGAAGTCTGCTAGCAACAGCAGAGTTGATCCACAGGTCTCCTCTGCTTTGCCAGCAGCTTAATCCCCTATGTAAAGTCTTTATCTGGATTTGTGCAGGAGACTAATATTTAGCATTCAGTAAGCAGACAAGGCTTCTCCACAGTGATGACCTCACTGACCTACTAGAGCATACCAAAAATTACACTTATCCATTAGAAAGATTAAGACAAAGACAATAACTGTTCCTGTGATTTATCTTTCTGTTTTTATGAAAAGTTCACAAGTTTGCAAAAAATGACAGACAGGAATAGATAATCTCTGCTTTTTATCACCCAGATCAGACAGACTTAATGTTATCAATGAAAAGACAAATGTTGTGCTTCTATTTGTGGACGTTGAACAAAGAATAGATCATTTTTTTCCCCTAGGAAACATGAAGTTAAAATTCTTTACTTTTAGCACCAGAGTGATAATTCAAGTGACATTTGGCAAGGTAAAATGAATAGACAATTATTATTACTAATGTACATTTGTTTCAATATTTGACACAACCAAGGTCAGAGAGCATTGACCATTTCCTCTACAAAACTATTCTGTAGTCACTGAGGGTATGTGACATTCAGTGAAATCTCTAGTCACACAAGGGGTTTTGTAGGTTATATTAACAACAAATGTAGATGAAGCTTTATTTATTTTTATGCTGAGAATTTGTTTGTCCTTTTCTTCTGACAAATCAGTGGAGTTTGATTATAGAATTAACTGCTGCAATCATCACACATTTTGGGAAGGTCATAGCTGGGTAGCTAGAAATAGCAAAAGTGTTGAAATAATGTATCAATAAAAGGTGAAATAGCAAAGTTTTGTTTCATACTCTGTTAGCAAAGAAGTTAAAAAAAAGTGTAAAGAAAAGTTGTTTTACAGGAGTTTATTGGGGTTTTTTTTATTTGCTGCAGAGCTACAAAATTTCAAGCAATTGAAGCTCATTTGGACCCGCCACACTGCATGATAGAAAGACAGAGATATTTCTCTGTTTTATTTTGATTATCAAATAGGAGAGTCCACAATCTCTCTGAGCAACCTGTTCCAGTGTTTGACCATTTTCACAGTAAAAAAGTGTTTTGTGTCATATTTATATTGAATTTCACATGTGTTAATTTGTGCCCATTACCTCTTGTTCTGACAGTGGTAAATCTGTCTGCCTCATCTTTATTCCTTTTAATCAGGCATTTATATGTATTGATAAGATCTACCCTGAGACTTGTTTTCTCCAGGTCGAAGCATCTCACCTCTCAACATTTCTTAATATGAAAGGTGGTCCAGTCCCTTGTCTTCTTTGTTGTCCTTTGCTGGACTTGCTCATGTAAGTCCATGCTGTTCTTGTACTTAAGAGCCTGGACCAGAACCCAGCGCTCCTGGTGTGTCTCAACAGTGCTGAGGAGGACAGGAAGGAACACCATTCTTGACCTGCTGGCAATACTCTTCCTCAAGGAGCTCAAGATGCTGTTGGACTTCTTTATGGCAAGGGCGCTTCACTGACTCCTGCTCAACTTGTTCAGCAAGATCCTCAGCTCCTCTGCAAAGCTGCTTTCCACCTGCTTGGCCTCCAGTATGTACTGATGCCTGGGGTTGCCCCTTTGCAGATGCAGGATTTTACCTTTCCTGTTATTTGAACCTCCCTTTAGGATGTTGCCCTCTACCCATTTTTCCAGCCTGTTGAAGTCTCACTGAATGTCAGCACACCTGTTTTCCGTGGCTTAGGCCTTAACAGATCAAGATCTTTAGTCCTGACAGAGTGATAAAGATGGATCTATGCCTGAATTCTCTTTTTCCAGCCTGGTACTGAAGACCTACTTTAAGAAACAGTAGGAAAATCAGGGGAAATACCTTATATCTCAGCTAATAGGGAGAGGATGACAAAAGAAAGGCATACACTAGCGGACTAGAAAAATTGAGGACATTCTAAATATTATTTTTCTAAGAAAAACCCAAAACAAAACAGTGTTACAATCTGTTTCATATGCAGATTTCACTGTACTGGTATTTCTTCTTTGCCAGGGGAAAAAAAAAAGCAAAAAAAAAAAAAGCAAAAAAAAAAAAAAAAGCAGTAGATTGTAGAGATCTAGCTTACCAGGCACATGCATTTGTTCTTGTACAAAAATGAAGGTAGTTGCTCATCATAACTATGTTTTAAAATATTATCCTTTCAAATTACCTTGTCACAGGTTGCTCATTTTCTGGAATGTGGATAATGAGATGTGAATAAGTGTGTGAAGCATTCTGAGAGGAGTAAATTGAGGGGAAAAAAACCCCAACCTCAGAATAACACTCTGTCATATTTACCCAATTATTCTCTACTGAGTTCATAAAAGTACTCTCTTGTGCATTCTTGAGTTTGTTTGTTTGAGGAAGAAGCAGTAAGAAATTGTAAGAATGACAGATTCTGAATTTTCATTTTAAGAGTGTACTGGGTTGATTAAAATACTAATTAATTCTCTGATGTTCCCACCATATGCTTTTCATTTGTTTAATCTTATACAGGTAATAAAATTGACAGAAACAGCAACCCAAAGATATTTTTGCATAACCTAAACCTCCTGAATAACACTTCCATTATAAATTTTCACTTACAGCACCATAAATAACATGAACACACACTGTATTACACAGAACTGGTTTTCAACCTCTTACATCCCTTATTACATCATATAGGAACAAAACCTCACTGTAGACAACTCATGTAAAACTATAAGCATTGAAAGATCAGATTGGTTTCTCACTTCTGTGGGCAAAACAATTCTGAGTTATTTTATACCATAGAAATAATTTGGGGGGTTTTATTATGACAGTACTGTAAAATAAGAAAGAGGGAGTGGCAGAAGAATAAACTTAGCAACAAACCCATTTGACATAAATCGGAAGAGTTATATGTTGTGATAGTTTCACTGCAAAATCAAAAGACTGAATATAAATGAAAAAAAATCATGAGGTACATGATTTTTTAGTCATTTTCTGAGTCATCCGTCTCAGACAAAAAGTAGTAAGTCTGCATTTGTCTTGACTGTTATTCACAGTACAGGAAACAAAAGAACTAAACCACTTTCCACAAGACACCTTTAATCAGTTTGAGACACACATAGCAAGTGACTTCTGTCTGTACAAAACAAGGAAGAAGGTCTATTTACAGTACTAACTGTTCTCATGAACCCAGTTTTCAATCACTCAATTCACACTACAGGCACTAGAATTTTTGTATCCTAATAATAATTCTGCAGAATCTCATAAGGCTTTTTTGTTCAGATCCTGATAACTTTGAAATTCACAAGCTCATTCAATCAGAAAGACTTCTTCCTGCCCTATGACTGACTGTGTTCTTGATCAGAAATGAGCAATCACTGAAAGCATCATATAAAATCTTTTCAGGGTGGATGTACTTCAATTTGGCCGATGGACCATGCTGGAGCACCACTTTTATAACTTGAAAACTTTATGATTGCTGCTAGAGAAATCAGAGCTGCAAGGCATCATTGAGTTAAGCTAAAACATCTATTGCTACTAAAGAAAAAGGATGAGGGGAAGCAATCCCTAGCTAGGTCTTTCCACAGAAACAGTTTTGCATCCTTTGCAATTGGAACATCTGTGACACTAACCCTTTCTCCACTCTGGTTCCCAGTGTTACCAGCAGTAGCACAAATACACCAAGGCTCAAGGGAACACAGAGAATGGAATATTATCCTGTTACTCACAACATTATGGTCCTTATCTTTCTGTATGTGTGACGGATTATACAGGGATTTGGGCTTTTTCTGCCTTTTAGCATAAACATGCATCATTCTGCAGTGTGGACTCTCTGGGGCAATGCACAATTGGTATAACATAGCCATACATATCATTCCCTCCCTTAGTTGTAACAGTGGCCAACTCTAAACAACTGGAACATGCAGGTAGCCTGACTGCAAACTGTCTACCTTTGCAAACAGTGTGGACACATGAGGTAAGATACAGGATTCTCTAATTCATGTTGAGAAGCTGATTCAAGAAAAACAAAATTATCTGACGGATAGTAAAAGTTCAGTATAGAAAAAAACCCAACAAAACAAAACAATGTAAAAGCTCACATTTCCAAAACAGACACCTGAATTCCATGCAATAAACTTTTAATTTATGTATTGGGTTTGTGTGGCAAGGTTTTGGTAGCAGTGGGGGGGCACATGGGGTGGCTTCTGTGAGAGAAGCTGCCAGAAGTTTCCCCCATCTCCAACCCGACACAGCCAATGTCAGCCGGCTACGAGAATGGACCCGCCGCTCGCCAAGGTCGAGCCAATCAGTAACGCCTCTGTGATAACATAATTAATTAAAAAAAAAAAAAGGAAGAGAGGGAAAGGCCAGTAAATATGTTCAAGCAACTTGCTGCTGGAGTGTCAAAAAACACAAACATCACACTACTAATCACTGTTTAGTCTTATGTGCTTGACAAGTAGAACATCTGCACTTAGATAACACAGACTTGAAATAGAAGCTAGGGCACCCTGAACATGCTTGGGATTCCTGCTCTGCTTTGAGAAAGATCAAAGCATAGTGGAAAAGTACTGCCTGCTAAAAATCCCTGATATATACAGGCGAAAGCAGCAGGATCAGAATCTCTTGCTCTCTCTCTAGCAAGGACTGAGCTCCACAGTGCTTGTGTTCCCACTTACATGCCTCTGTCCCTGGTGCTGCTTTGGACATCCCCTTGTTTGCGAGGTAACAAGAATAAATTTGCTTTTTGCATTTTATCTCTGTTTTTTGTGGTTATTCCTGTGTCCTGCCTGTGTCGGCTCACACAGAATATTCCTAAAAATATTTGACAGGGTCATGACAAGAAAATAAGCAGCAATCTCTGCTGAATTTAGATTGTACAAGGTGAATAATTTCAAGAATATTACGTTCTTCTAATGTTGAAAGTACATTTCTAACACATGTAAGCCATTAGGAAAGTACTAGTTCTAAGCAAGTAATAATTTCTGATTTACACTGGGCCACACTGAGTGTGGGCAATTTATATGCCAAACAAAGTAAATATGCTCAATATCTCTACTAAAACTATGCTTCAGAATATACTACCTATGGAAAAATAAGAAGTAGTTTCAGCAACAATTATGAGCACAAAATAACACATAGCTACTGCACTATATTATTTAAATTAGGAGTACCCTCTTGCTTATTTTCAGAGCTGATACAGTTCAATATTGTTTTTTGTTAAATAACATAATCTTATCTGAAGAGTTTGAATATGGCAGTTCAAGGTAGACAGCCTTATTCAGTGGTAAACACTGTGCTTATTTTCTGTTTCTCTATTAGTAGTTTAAGAATCATTACCTTATTCAATTCCCAAAGGTAAAAACTGTGGAATATTATAACATCACCAGTTATAATGCAGTAGCCTGATATAACCGAGTATGTTCACCCAGCATTTACACAACCATGTGATTATTGCTGATGCTATTGAAAAAATCAATGGATGATTAATATTATGGAAAGGCAAACAACAGACTGAGAGGATTGAAAATTAATTGCTGACAGTAGGGAATACTCCAGGAAGATATAATAGTGAAAAATGGACAAAAATAGAAGTTATTCTTCCTGAACTTTATTGACTACCAGGAAGGAAGGTTTACACACTGGCTAGGGGAAAAGATACAATCTACAATGTGTCATAGAAAAATAAGAGCTGTAAGAAAAAAGCTTTTAGAAACACAGGAAGTAAACTTATATTGTATTCATCTAGAATAAGTGCAGCCATAGCTCAGAAGCGAAAGTATGACATTTAGGTAAGAAAACATTTAAAATCTCATCATATATAGTAAAGTTACAGCTTTTATACATTTTTATATAAATGTTCACTTTTAAGAGGCAAGTATTTTAAATGTCCACATATTGATAAAAGGATTTGGGTGTTATTTTTCTACCCAAAATGCATCTATAAATTGATTCTGGAAAACCTGTTTGTTTTTTGTTTGTTTGTTTGTTTTCACTTTTACTTGAACTTCCTTAGGGTTGCATATTCTCCTCAAAATCACTTTGACTTTGTGGAAGTAGAAAAAAATCATGTGTAGATATAAAAAAAAAAGTCAGTACTTTTCATTCTTTCATAGCTGAGTAAAGCAATTCTTAAGCTTTCAAATAATTAGATACCCGCTCTCTAGGGTCATCTGGAAAGACATCTTCAGGTGTTGGAAATTCTCATAGCTTGATTTCAGTTAACTTGCAAGAACTGAATATTTGTGCTGTAGTATAAAACATAATTAAATTATATCAATATCAACCATATAGGCCAGTTGTGCACAGCAAACCTGATAAAGTATTGTTATAAATTTTTCCACAAGAATTAATGATACTTTTCTAGAGAAGATCCAAGATGTTTTACAGCAACCTATGTCAGTTGCTGGTAGTAAGAATGAAAGGACAGGCCAGAGGGAAGCCCAAAAACTCTATGCTGGATCCTTATCCTCTTTACATCTTTCTTCCTGATAATTTGGAAAACTTTCAGGGTTTCTTTTACAATCACCATGCCCTGCCAACTTCTTGAGAGGGAGACCTACTCTGCAGAGTTTTATTTACTCCTAAATACATTGTCAGCAGTGAACTGAAACCTGGTTGGAGATTGTGGGAGTTACAGGTCACTTGTGAAAAGGAGTTAAACTCCCTTATGAAATATAAATATATAAACCAGAAGAAAACCTTGGCTAAAACCAAGCTCTGTAAAAGACAGGACTAGAAGTGTGAGCCCTATATTTTGCAGGACTTTTCTTAAAGGACGGGTGCAGATACAAAGGATTTAGTAGCCTTCAAGGCAGTTGCACATGCCTAAGGGAACAAATCCATCCCAGACACAAGGGAGAATCATGGAATTATAGAATGTTGTGAGTTGGAAGGGACCCACAAGGATAATTTGTCCTCACATGTTTTTTCTGCATCCCCGTTTATGAGATGACCGCACTCATCAAGTAATGGGCCAATGTTATTCCCAGTCTGCCTTTTGTTATTAACACATTTAAGAAAACCCTTTTTTATTGTCTTTCACAGTACTAGCCAGCTTTCATTCTAATTGAGCTTTGGCTGCATGGATTTTCCTCCCTGCAGAGAAGACAACATCAGCATCGGTCAGAAAAGCATGTGCTTTGTTATGACCTCATGAGGAAAAAGTAGGGAGCTTTTAAGGTAAAGTGATGTCTGGAAGCAACTTTGAGCAAAGAAGGTTTTTTTATTCCTCAAAGTTCAGGAAAGCTATGCTTTATGTACTTCCTTTAAAGCAAAATATCTTATTAAAAAATCTGGAACACACAACAGTACTAAATATAAAGAGATTATATCTTAGATCAATCAGTTATTCTACTTTTATTTTTTTTCTCTTTGCAAATATTACACAGCAATAATTTCTTCATATAGGATATCTGCAACATACAGTTGAAGAAGGGGTTTACAAACTGTAATGTTTATCAGATAACATCATTAGACACGAATTAAGCTCCTCTGGGTTTTCACTGCAATAACTTGAGTTTGAAAAGAGGTCTTTAATTTCATGTTCTCGACTTTAAATATGACTGAATTTGCTAATGGAACTGCCTTTCACTCATTAACAACCTTAGGAAACACTTCTATTTATCAAATAAACCATATATTTGTATATTTCCTTATTTACACCATGCTCATAGATATCCCTATTTGGAATAAGCTGCAGTGGCTAAGACACTTCTACTCACTCTGGTGTCATATTCTTCATAAAAAGAGAGCATCTATCTACTTTTGCATTGTATTGGGTTTGCGTGGCAAGGTTTTGGTGGCAGTGGAGGGGGGGGACATGGGGTGGCTTCTGTGAGAGAAGCTGCCAGAAGCTTCCCCCATGTCCGACCGGACACAGCCAATGCCAGCCGGCTACAAAAATGGACCCGCCACTGGCCAAGGCCGAGCCAATCAGTAACGCCTCTGTGATAACATAATTAAGAAACAAAAAGGAAGAGAGGAAAAAAAAGCTGCACACTTTGCAGCTGGAGAGAGGAGTGAGAAGGTGTAAGAGAAAACAACTCTGCAGACACCAAGGTCAGTGAAGAAGCAGGGGGAGGAGGTGCTCCAGGCGCCGGAGCAGAGATTCCCCTGCAGCCTGTGGTGAAGACCATGGTGAGGCAGGCTGTGCCCCTGCAGTCCCTGGAGGTCCATGGTGGAGCAGATGACCACCTGTAGCCCGTGGAGGACCCCACGCCGGAGCAGGTGGATGCCCGAAGGAGGCTGTGACCCTGCGGGAAGCCCGCGCTGGAGCAGGTTCCTGTCAGGACCTGTAGCCCGTGGAGAGAGGAGCCCACACTGGAGCAGGTTTGCTGGCAGGACTTGTGACCCCGTGGGGGACCCACGCTGGAGCAGTCCCTTCCTGAAGGACTGCACCCCATGGAATGGACCCATGCTAAAGCAGTTCGTGAAGAGCTGTCAGTCATGGGAAGGACTCACGTTGAAGAAGTTCATGGAGGACTGTCTCCCGTGAGAGGGACCCCACGCTGGTGCAGGGGAAGGAGACCTCCCCCTGAGGAGGAAGGAGCAGCAGAAACAACATGTGATGAACTGACCCCAACCCCATTTCCTGTCTCCCTGTGCTGCTGGGGGGAGGAGGTGGAAAATCAGGAAAGAGATTAAGCCCATGAAGAAGGGAGGGATGGGGGAGGTGTTTTAAGATTTGGTTTTACTTCTCACTATCCTCTAATTTTGATTAGTAATAAAGTAAATTTGTTTTTTCCCCCAAGTTGAGTCTGTTTTGCCCGTGCCAGTCACTGGTGAGTGATCTCTCTCCGTCCTTATCTCCACCCACGAGCTTTTCGTTATAATTTTCTCCCTCTGCGCATTTTGAGGAGGAGGAGTGATAGAGTGGGCTTTGGTGGGCATCCGGCCTCTAGCCAGGGTCAACCCACCACATGCATATAAAGAGGAGCTTCCTCTTGCATTTGGAGATGGTTTGCTTACAAAAGGGATAAGCACTCTTCTGTTCAGCTCCCTAGAAACAGATGCTGAATTAAGCAAATTATTTAAAACATTCTAGCAGCTGAGATCAAAATACCTGTTCATGATATGAACTGTCATGGTATGCATTTGATGCCTAGAAGTGTCACAGGAGCAGTGGCAATAATTTATTCCTCAGGTAGCACTTCTGACAAAAACTATTGATGTTAATCCTCATCTTCTTCAAGCAGATCTTTTAGTCATGCTTGTTCAAATAAGATATGTTCTTTTCCCTCTACAAGTTGCCTCCAAATGTTGATCCTTTATTTCTATTTCTTGGAATTTTTTTTAGTTCGCTATATACTTGACAAAACCTATTTTCCTCATGTTGCAGTATGGACACTCTCATTTCATGTGTAGGTACAGATACAACTCATTAGTTGACATAAGTGAAAGAAGTGTAAGTTTGGACTGTATTCAGAACAATTAATATGAAAGATAACATTAATCCAAGAAGGGGACATACTATTTAACTAAATTTTCTCTCATAGTACCTGAACTGTGGTTGCAGTGCAGCACATTTTGATTCATTTCATTGCCCATATCTCAGTTTATTCTCTGATGATCAAAATTTCTGTTAGGAGCAGTACAGAAATTCAAAGAGGCAAGCCACAGTAGTCTTTTAAAATGTATTTTAAACTAAATCCAAAACAAATGAACCAAATAACAAAACAAAACCAAGAAAAGCAAATCCCACCCTAAAAAAACCCCAATGTTTCCCTACTTCTCTTTCATTGCTCTTTTCTTGCATACTTCTGAAATCACCTTATGAAAGAGATTAATATCTTTTTCTTTTCTCTTTCCTTGAAAAGTATTCTGTGGCAGGTTCAAATGCCACAGACTCCTGATTTTTTTTTCTGCTTCAGCCAATTACTGAAAGATTCTTATTCTGAGGCATACTCCCTAAAATTGTCTCTTGTTGACAACTGTTTGTTTCTCCAACCCCTGGTTATATTGTGCCTCCAAAAAGCATTATTCAAACTCCTTGAACTGTTCTTTTCCCTATGCATGTTCTCCAGGTTTCCATTTGTTTGTTTCGGTCTTTTTCTTACCTCTGCCTTTAACACCCTCACACCAACTGTAAACAGTGACAGTGAAGGATGATGTCTGAATTAATGGCAACTTGAAGACTATTCCTTAAGAATGCTGTGAAAGAAACTTTCTCCTAGGATGAAATATACTACCTAGAAGATGGATTTAAGTGACAGGCTCCAACTTTTATGGAGACTAATGATTTTCCTAGCCTTTCATATCATTAAATGGTCTTTTGTGAAAAAGCTGTTAAAGATAAAAGACATGTAATCTTCAGACAGTTTCTTAATTGAGAGATGCAGTCCAGCCATTTGCTGAGATTCTCTGAATGGAAGGAAAGAGTTGAAAGAGATGTCAGGTTAATGTAGGTCTATGACTCACTATGACTGCATTTTACACAAGATCTGTTTACAGTCTTTTTTCTAAAAATCCAAATGCAAAACATTAATAAAGAATATTTCACTGTGGTTTCATGTGGGCATCTGTAATGTAATGTAATGTAATCAAGTTTAAGTGGTTATCTAATACACTAGTAAAAATTACAAACTTTTGATGTCTTTTTTTTTTATTTTTTGGCTACTGAAACGTGACTTTCTGTGCCTTTGAAATAGTAGTAGAAAAAAAGTGTAGATCTCTCTGATAGGCAGGAAAGGAGCCAAGGAGTGCAGAAAAATCTGCCTCCATATGTTGCTCTGACAGTGACAAGGTCCTGGCACCTCTCTGCCCATGATTCCTTATATCTTAATTCCAAGAGAGTGTGAAATTATCTGCTGAACGTTGCAATAGCCGATACAAAAACATTGGTAATGGCCAGCAGAAACAATTATGGGTATAGGAACCCAACTACTGGCAGTTGCAATGTTATTTAAAGTACATTACAATTTGATTAAACATCTGCTTGTGTTTACTCCAAAACAAAAGGACTGTTAATGTTGTGCCCTGAGAAAATTAAACAGGGATGCAGAGATTAAAAGATATTCCATGTCACCCTCATATTAAAAATATGTGCAAATTGACCCTGCTTAAATATTTTTTTTTTCCTCCCCAAAACAATATGCCAGTTTTTGCCACTGGCTTATCACATACCTTGAGTCTCTTATATAAAATAAAAGAATGATGAGAGATCATGTAACCATAATTGACACATGGGAAAGATTAACAAGGAAGACAATTAAATATCTAAATCGCTAAAACTATGGCAATTCTTTTGCATTTTTACTAAGAATTTTTACAGTACATTAAGCCGTCAAAAGGCCTCATATTTTGGCATTCTGATTTTGATAACACTATACTAAACTTTCTGGAACACTCATAACCTTAGAAGAACTACTGAAAGCAAAGACATAATGTTTCCTTTGATTACTATTGGATTTTGTGAAAGCATAATACGGCACGGGATGGATTATTTTTGTATGCCATGCCTTCATTGGTAATCTCAAGAGATAGTTGTGTTTGGAAGTAAGTTTTTGGTAGTAAAGTTTGAAGTTATTAAAAAGGAATTATGTGCTACAATCAGATATGATTGTTCTTTTTTTTTTTTTTTTCTCAAATAATAGATAGCAATCAGGTAATACTGTGTATGACAAAAAAACCTTTGTCTTTTGAATAATATTATGCACCCTGTATAGAGATCTATGTATATAAATGTTTATTTGTATGTGTGTGTGTATGTTTAAATATAAAATATTTCAGCTATTCATTAGAATTAGTCAAGAATTTTCTGGTTTGGAAAGATATTTTCAGAAGACAACCCTTTCACAGATAGGTAGAACATGTTTGACTTGTCAATCAGGCAGGTAAGCAGTGGGAAGGAACTCACTTGAGCATGGAGGCACATCTAAGGACAGACAACTGCCTCAAGAACAGCAAGGAACATGGCATATACGTATAGTTCGCTGGCCAACACTCAGTTTTGCTTTAAGGAATCATGACAATCAGCAAGGATGTTTTATAAGTTACAAGTGTTATTTCATCTGAGTTCCTGGCTTAATTTTAATGAAGTCTTCAACATATTTGACCCATCTTTTTGTTCCGGGTGGTGAGCACTGCATCATGAACTAGTTTCTTCTGGCTGGCAAGGTCTTTATTTTATTACAAGTTAGGAAGATTTATGGACTCGTGAAGGAATTCATATTGAGGAAACATTTGAAACTTTCAACAATCACAAGGCACTAGGGAAGACTGCAGACAGCCCATAACCACATATCACTTGATTTGAATGCCAGGTAGTTTTACCTTGAACATGTTGCTGGGTCCGTGGGGAGGGAGGCAGAAGAATAATTTGAGTTTATAGAAGCATTTTCTCTGCCTTTTTCATTAAGATATGTCGTAAATCTCAAGAGAATTCATTACACTATTGGAATTGTAATAAATGCAAAGATAAATGTTTCTAATAAATTAAAAAATGCAAAGTAAAAGAATGAATATTTGGTGCATATTAAAGCTGAAGAGGGAATTCAGACTGTAACTGGATTCTGTACTGACCCTGACATTATTGGTGCTGATGCAAGTGTATATAAGTTATTGGCTTTTGATGCATCTTTGCATACTCCTTGTAGACTCTGTTCAACACATTTTTCATTAATATATAGAGAGATGTATAAGCAGAAATGTATGTTTAACTCACCTTAAGGAACACAATAAAAAATTTCCCACAAAGACATCAAGTCTTCTTATGGCACCAGACAGTTCTGCTTGCATCTTTTTGATGGACCTTACCTGATTAGATACCTTTTTTGGTGTTAATAAGTGAGATCAGAATAGATAATTAAGCAGAATGGACCACAGATTTTTCTAAGGGTTATCCTATGCAGTGACATAAACACCATTTGAAGTTTTTTGAGCCCCAAGAAATACAGGCTCAACACTTCAAGAAGCTAAAGTGCTGTAGGGTCTGTGCTGCCTCTACTGGCCATTTGATTAGAGGGGCAGACAGGATATATGGGTAAAGCAGAGCATTTGTAACTAAGAGGAGACATCAGAAAAAAGGGTAGATGAAGAAATCTGTTACTTCACCTCCTTACAGGAGGCATCGGGGTCAGTAATAATTGAGTTTGCTTGTTAAGAGTATCATCTGCCCTAAAAGGAAAGGAGATTTGGGGTTTTTATTAAAAACCACTCATCTTTCTTTTGTTGCCTCAATGAGTACCATCTAACTATTCCTTATTATGCAGCCAGATTGGGACCTTTGGGTGTCAAATGTTAACAGATATACCCATTAAATATTTTTTTTAATTGAAATTCATCCTTTAAAAAGGTCATATGACAAATAATTAAGCTATTCAAGGAAACATTTTTGTGCTGTAAAAGCAGCAAGATAAAAGCTTACTCCTATTTACTGCTAGAGTCCTGTAAGTTTCTAATACTTGAATGGTTCATAATCCTGTGAGTTCAACAGAAACAACAGCAACAAGAAGTGTTATGGATATAATTACTTCTTTAATTAATTGTTTTTCTGCTTTTTATTAATTATTACACTTTGCTCCCCCACCCCAAACTATCTAATTATCTACACATTTTACAACTGTTACAAGTGTGTTCTTCTGGGAAACATCATGTTTAGATCATGTCATTGTTGGGTAAATCTTGTCAGCGTGTTTTACACATGCCTGAATATGTTGGAAGACCCTGGCTTGACTTTACTGGAGACTTTACAAGGGACAAAGTTATACTGGCATTAAAACAACCCTATTGTCTATTTTTAAAATAATTAAAAAGAACACGTGAATGCAATAAAAGATAATTCTATAGAATAGTCCATTAGATTGGTTAAAATTAAATTACACTAGTTTGTGAGGTTTGTTTGTTTGTTTGTTTTATTAGCAAGATCAAGGTTCCGCTAGTCAACAGGTTATGAAACCTACCAACAAGATCCTGTCTGACTTCTGTTTTCAAACTTTCTATGGTCAATAGTGGTACAAAATGTAATACAGTCATCAAGTATAGTCAACATGAGGAATGTGACAACACAGATAATTCTGGGTTACAACTCAGTCATAAAGGCCAGACAGAAACTGAAAGATAGCTCTCAACACTAACACAGGATAGAGATTTTGTTGATTAACAATACTTTGCCCACAAAGGAAAGATAAATAAGTTCTTTGAAAATTGAGGTCTGCTTAGATACTCACTGCTTTCATTACAGGAAGAACCACCTTCATCATAAAGGACATTCCTTTAAGCTTTAGGCAAACAGCAGCAGACACATTTCTTCAACAGATCATGTTAAACAACTAGTAAACTGACAGCTAGCACCTTTCCTTCATCTATAATGTTGTAGCATGCTGCTTAAACCCCTCCATCTGCCCATGAGTTTTTCATTCACACATCCTGAAAAAGATTACACCAAGGTGTTCTTCTGAAAGCCTTAATAGATTGGCATCTCGTAAACAATTATATTGGTACTTGAAATAGAGAAAATATTCCTAGGTATTTAGAATATAAAATATTTGAGTCCCATAAATGCTACACTACAAAGTCTCACATGAGTTTCTCTTTGTTCTAGTGGTCACTATTTATGTAAAATAAAACCAGGCAGAACATAAAAGTTTGTCTCCTAACTCCTGTAACAGGCTAGATAGGCCTCAAGATTAATTTTCTCCTTTTTTTACAAGTAATCTCTTCAGATGAGCACTATAAGCTTCCCCACATTGATCCACTGAAAGATCTTCAAGCAACCTTGGTGGATCAATTTAAGGAAGCCTAAACTACATTGCTTGCACTATCTCTCTAGTGCAGACAAAAAGAAATTTCTAATAATAAAGAGTTTTTCTGACATTCTCTTTCTGAATCTTTTGTAAGCATGAAAACTTACTTTATAAAAAAGGAAAAAAGAAGTTTTGAGTCACAAATGTATTACACTTACAGTATCCTGTAAGCTGTAGAGTTTCTTATCACAAAAAGATTTATATCCCATGATCTCAAAGATGCATTTCTTTTTATAGATGCTATTGCAACTGGGGAGACAGGAATGGTAAATGGCTCACCACATCTGTAAGAGAGATAACTGGTTGGCTAAGTATTTTTATGTGCAAAGTAATGGGTCATATTAATAACTTCCAGGCTCAAGTAGAGATTTAAAAGGGCTTTCATCTAATATATATCATCAGCTGTACTATATTGTGTAGTGGTATGACTAAAGCGATTTTTTTGTGTGTGTGTGTATGTGTTCCCACATGCATATTCATACATGGATTAGGGAGCAAGAGAGTGAGAGACAGACAAAAATAACTAAACTCTTTCTTCTGAGCCTTTTGATTCTTTTCCCTAGGAAAATGTTCACCTGCTTATTGCTGTGTGAAAACACCGAATCATCTTAAACATGGTAGAGGCTTGTGATATGTTATCTACATACTCGGCATCAAACCCGGTTCAGCCTTGGGAATGATATAGGGTTATTATGAAGTCCATTCAGCACTGTGAAAGCCTTCTGGGATTATGGTTTGGGTTTTTTTCCCTGTAAACAGAATTTCTAAATTTAAATGAGTTATATTTCAACAGTAATAGTATGATAATGCCCTCATGATTTTTAAGGTTTTAACACTAACTAGTCTGTACAAAATCTTTATTTGCAGAGGAGAAGGGTTTTATGCAGTTACCTATGGTGCCTGGATAAAACTTGAAAGAGGAGGATGATGTACTGTCATCGAACTCTTAATTCTGATGTGACGGTTTTCTCAGCTTTTTTGCAAAGTCAATCCTACTGCTGAGTGTACTGCAGCAATCCATCTTAAAAGCTGTAAATAGCTAAGATAAAGACTGAGAGGCAAGAGGAGGGCATGGTTGAAATATGCCAGACTCAATGAAAATGGAAAGGTGATTTTTGGTTACTACTATTCAGCTGTCTGCAATAGAGATGGGTCAGATAAGTGGACTAAGGTTTTAAACTGCTTTCACAGTTGAAGTATAGATGTCCTTGCAGGAGGTCAATGCTGTTCCTGCCAGAACCTCAAAATGCTTTGCTAGTCCTCCAAGAAACCTGTCCAAATATAATTTGAGACACTCCCTTCTTATATAGTTGCAATTTTTTTTTTTTTTTGGGCGGGGATGGAAAGAGTGTTGTGTTTGATTGGGTCTTTTTTGTGTTTTGTTCTGTTGTTGTTGTTTTTTCCCTCTGCAACATCTAAATAATTAGAGAATAACTTTCTCCTTTCTGTATTTAAGATGTTGGTTTTGATCATGACAGCTTTTGCAAGCCAATTGCATTAATCTCTACCAGATCATTCTGCAAAAGAGAATTACTCTTAAGAGAGAAAATGAAAATGAGAGAAGGAAAGAAGAGGAAAAGTTCAGGGATGTTGACCTGAGTCTCTGGATGTAAAGCAGAGATTTTTCATGTCATTGTGACTTCCAAGAAGCTTTAATAGAGATGTGGGATCTTTGGAGAAGCACATAAACATTAGAGCTACAAAGCTTAAATCATTCCAATCCACTCCTATGACAAAATAAATCTCTGCTGTGGTGTTAGTGGTAAAAATGCAACTACTTGCACCCATTGAACAATCTTTACTGTTATCCTAGATTAAGGAATAATGCCTCAAACTACTTTTGGAAACAGATTTGTAGCACCTAGCCAAAATCCTCAAGGGAGACTTTGACTAGAACAATGTTTTTCACTAACTACTTCTGAAAGGTTGGTAACAAGGACCTTAAATTTCAACAGACACTACTTTACATGACAAGCATATACTAAAATGGGAGGCTGTGAAAGTGTCTCAGTTTTAACTCTTGGAAGAAACTAACTATAAAACCTGCTGCTAGTAGCTTTTCCTATTTTTTGTCTTTTCCCCTCACCCCACCACTAGAGTTCTGTAAGTTTACACTGGCTATACGGGGTTGATAATACAAGGACATTATGTTTTGAATTGAGCTTTGATGTTTGTTTTTTTTTTTTTTCATATTTCTCCATATTCAGTCATTAGCTTTTGGATTTAAAAAGGTACAAATAGATAGAGAGCAGCTGTGAGCCAAAGCTTAATTAATGTTCCCAAATTGTCCCCTAAATAGAAATGGACAAAATAAGATTATGTTAAAAAAATATTTTAAAATAACTCTACTTTTCTGGGGAGGAGATTGGGGGGTGGAGGGGTGGGAGCATGTTTTTTTACTTTATTTCTTTCCAGAAGTGTAATTTGTATTTCTATAGAGACAACACAGGAAAGACCTCTGGAAACTGAGATAGAAAAGTGACATTTGAAAATAAAAAATAAATTTTAATAAAGAAAAAATAGTTTAAAATAATGAGACATTAACTTTTTAAAACAATTTTTACTTCCTTAAAAGAGAATGTAAAATACATTGGAGTAAATGTCAAAAACTTAGCTGAAGAAGAGATATCTTTCGTGAGCTTGAAAGTATGGCCATCTCAGCTGTTAGATTCCCTCTTAGGAAAAATATCATACCTTATTGTACCAATATAATAGAACTGATCCAAAGATACAGTGTTGGTGTGAAGGGATGATTTAAGCTGTGTCTAAAATACAGATTGATTTCTGTATAAATGATTTGAAACCTATGTTCCTGACAGTAATATTAATCTTGAAAAAGATTACAGATTTATAAACTGTCTTTGACAAAGTTACATGATCAAAAATAACATAATGCTTTGCATCCATCATACTCTGTGTCATGTCACAGAAGCTTCCCTGGACTATCATAGTATTAAAGCTATTGGTTTAATTACTGCTTAAATGAACAGTTACTTCTGGTTAGTATAAAAGTTTACATTGGTAATAGTAGAAACTGGTCATCTTGAGAGGTATGCTTTCCAAGTTTTCTTGTGTCTACAACATTTTGTCTCTTTTGTCAGAGATTAGACATACTGGCTGTATGTTCCATTTTGGATATAGATAGTATTCAAAATTAAAATAAACATTACATATTTATTTCTGTCATTATCATCCTTATACAGCTACATCTAAGATTAGTCTTGTCCCAGGGTTGGTGGTTTTGGTTGGGTTGTTCTTTGGTTGTGGTCTTTTTTTTTCCTTTGAGGGGGTAGTTTTTGCAGAATTTTTTTAGTATTACAGAAGTAAATGAGGCTGTAGAGTTATTACATGATTTAACATTAGGTTTATAGGATTATCATCAGTTGAACCCTGCTTCTGCAAATACAAATACTTTGCTATAAGCACAAAAGTCAAACAATGTCCCAACCAAAGGCTCAAGTTAAGTACAGTCATATTTCCCACACCAGATACAGATATATGAAAGAAAAATATGACACATCCAAAATGAGCTATATTTTTACACAAAATGTTTTGAATTCAGCTACTGTGACTTCACATTCTCAGTATAATATTTTTAGCAAGAAAATGTTACCACCTGTTATAATAAGGTTGTAGGAATATTTTCATTATAAAACTGCCATTTCACATGCTCATAACTTGCTGAAACATTCAAATTTTTAAGTTAAACTTATGTATTTCCCAAAGAAAATAAATAAAATATTGTTGAAATTGTTTGTATTTAATAAAGATGGGAAAAAATATGTTCTGTTGTCATGCCATGCCATGCAAAAAAATACATAAATCTATGAGTAAGGCTTTTAGTGGTTTTGAGCCCAGGTCATCTAAGAAAATTATGTTTACAGATTATAAAGGAGTTTTTTTTCATTTTATTCTGAATTGTGTCATGATAGTGCACAGTTAAAGTTGTTGTCTAATATGTAGCATTAGACTATGCATACTGATTAATTGTATTAATTTATTTAAAATATAAACAAGTGTGTTTCCTTATTTCAATGACTGCTTGTGGAACAGGTTGGCTGTGGTTCTTAGAAAGCATCCGTGCAAGAGTTCACATTCCTTCTAAGTAAAAAAAAAGTATATTTCTAAAATATATTCCAGTCATTATATATTTTCACAGAAAAAATATCTGTCAGTATTTATGTCCGCTGAGAATCAAGAATAACTTTTGAGCTTCAGACTCAGCAGATTTGATTTCATTGTCACTTGGTGCTGCAAACAACTTCAGTATAACAAAACACAAACCACTTTTTATACCTCAGTTTTCTTCACCTGTAAAGAAGGGATATTAAACCTTTTCTGAAACAGGTGAGAAAAACTTTCCGTGATAGCACTCATGGAAATACTCAGATTACTGAAAACTATTTACTCAAATCATACTCCTGTAGATGGGAATAAATCCATGTATAGCCTAAACTTCTTTAAACAAAGTAATTAGGTACACAAATAGTGGACTTCTGAATACATAGAATGTGCAATGCCACAAAATAGTGGATATGACCTACAGTCAAAATTGTTCTCAAATCTGATTGAGCAACACTGAGAAGATAATTCATATTTAGGGAATGTTTGGAGCAAAACTGTCTTCTCCTGGACACAAAGGGAAACCACATGGCAAAACAGTAAAAAGGGAAACTGTCTAAATAGTCAGAAATATAACAGTGGACTAATGAAAGAATGGACTGAAAGGTCAAGTTTCTAGTAAACCAGTCTTAGCGCTGTGCCTAAAGGGGGAAATACATGTTGATCACCAGGAAAAAGTAAAGAATTTGGAAAAAAACCCCAAAACATAACAACAGCTGGGTCTGGGTTATTCAGTACTATTTCCATGACTTGTTACAATCATGGACTTGTTCATCAGACACATTCTCTGCTTTTCTAAGATTTATAGTATTATCTGTGTTTGATTTCCTCTGCTCTCTTCTGATGGCATATTTATGATGTCTTTATGTGATTGGTCTTTTGTTCTAAAGGTCTCTAAATTTGTTGGGGGGATTTTGCTGTGACTGTAGAGGGTGGACGGAGAGTTTTCTAATCCTAAGGGTGAGATTTATCTTGCCTTAATTGCCTAAAAGCCTCTGAAGCTTAATTTCTAATCTAAGCCAGTCATGGGGGCTCCCTTTATCATCAGTAGTGAGACATTTACCTGATTTTAGAGAGGGTTCTGAAACCAGTGAGATAACTTACCTTCTGGAGAGTTTGCTTGCTCATTGACTAAATAGAACTGTGACTTGATGACACCTTAGACACTTAACCTTCTGGTGTCTGAAGTTATGACATTATGAATCTGGCCTAAAAATATGAAAATCTTACTATGAAGCTCTCTGAATAGCTAGTTGTGATTTCAAAGGAATAGGCTGTGTTGCAGCATCCATACTGATAAACTAAATGTTTCAGGAAGTGGCCTCTATGCCTAAGGTCTTCTGATACAGTAGAATCCATACTCACACAAGCAAATTTGCTGACCACCAAAATACAGAGGCTGGATTCCAGAATTAGCATGCTAGTTTTCAAAAACCCAGTAACCCACATGTTTTTCTGACTCCTCATATAACCCTCTTGTCTGCTCTGCACATAAGACATTATCACACTGCAGCACTACCAGCACTCAATGAAGACATGGGCAACCTCTGATGACCAGTCTGTGCCACATCATGCTGCCTGCAACTTATGTAGATGTGACACAGGATGCTCAGACTCACAGTTCTACTTTTTGTTCCCCTGACAAAAAGAAAGCCTTTAATGCCTTTGTCCTGAAGATGGAGATCTCTGCTCCTTTGGGTTAGGCCAATAGTGCCATCATTCAGCAGAAGTTCAGACTTGCATGGTCAAGTACCTGCTTCTGCCATATAGTGTTGTAGAGGAATCAGAATCACTGAACAGCTGAGATCGGAGGAACCTCTGGAGGTCATTGGGTCCAACCTCCCTGCTCAAAAAGGGCCACTTGCAGCAGGTTGTCCAGGACCATTCAGACAGTTTTTGAGTATCTCTAAAGATGGAAACTCCACAATGTCTCAGGGTAACCTGTGCTGGTATTTGGTCACCATCACAAACCACATATTCCTTCTTGGCAACTGGGGACACCCAGTGTCATGACAGTGAGCATATTATAGAGACTGGCAACGAGAATCACACTGGTATTTTGATTGAACTGTGTATTGCAATTGCTTTGTTTTGTTGAGTGTAAATTACACTTGTATCACATTTTCATTGTATCACTCTGTTAAAACAGAAATCCTGTGTAACATCAGCTATTTCAGATAATTTTATGTTAGACATTATACCCTCCATGTGAGGAATATCTAAAAGAAACTGGTCAGAGAATATTCGGCTTTGATAAACAGTCACAGCGCTCTTAGCCTTTGCTTTTATGAGAGATGCTCTAGTTCCTTAATCAGGAGCAGTAGTTGGTGAGACAGAGACCCTCAGCCTTGCCTGTGAAGTCACTTCTTATCACAGAAAAAAAGATTTGATATTTAGGAGATGTGTAGGCACTGCTAGTACTACAGTGTGTGACATAAATGCGACCAGCATTCAAACAGACATCTTTGTAGCTGTTTGAGAGAGGCCTGCACAAAACTACTGAGATTTGCTGCAAGCTGGTCCTGGTGGGTTGTTATTACCCTCTGGAAACTTACTATCTATTTTTTACTCATGCTAGTCCATGGACAAGCAGTTTGGATCAGTAAGGCTACAGCTGGCAGGATCCTGTTGGAGGTTAGTGAGGCTGCCTGCCAATCTGCCTTTCCTTGCCTCACTCCCATCACCAACTCTGAATAGGTATTGGGAGCTTCTGCTCAAGGCAGTCTTCCTAGCTTTGTGATGTCAGTCACCACTTATACTCTCCTTCTGCAAGCTCTTAAGGGACATAATGGTTGTCTGGTGCAGTTACAGCATCTGAGATTTTCCATTCACACAGAAGTGGACCCAGTGGGGTATTCTTTGAAGATCTGTGATACCAAGTGTAGTAAATAGTGAGTAGCCATGAAGATCCTATGCCACACAGCCTTTCCTAGGAAAACCGTGGACTATGCACTGTCCTTAATCAGCACCCTCAAGGCCAGGAGTGTCTCAATCAAATCTGTATTTGGATGGTTGACAGCACAGGGATGAATTTGACAGACAGGCTGGATGCCACAATCATCAATCAGCTGTATGCAAAATCTCTGCCTGATGTACAGCCTGGACTGAGGACAATCACAAGCTGTTTCATTAGCATTGGATGCAGCAGGCTTTTTATGTCCATCCTGGCTTCACTTCCATCCCATGATCTGGTAATTGAGAAGGGAGAAACATGCATGCACCCATCTGTGACCACTGGGCTCAGAAAATGTTCCACTTCAGCCTTCATAAACAATGACTGTTTTAAATATATTGACATTTTTATATTTTTGTGCAAAAGTCTTTCACTAGACTTTAATGTTTATCTTGATAAAGTGTTACATGTCCTATATACAAGTTGTGTAGGAAAGGGTTTAGCATGAAATAATTATTTTGTGTTCATAGAAGTTCTCTCTTGATTGTATTACTTTGGGTGAGAATTAAATTAATGTGATATACCAAAAAATACGTAACATTCTTTTAACTTAGATCTCATTTGATTTCTACCTTGTACCAAATTACATTCCATTTCTATAGTGGTATTTTCCATAATTTCATTTATAATTATTTTAATATTAGCTTTGCATATTTCTCTAATTTCTTAAGTAAGAAAAGCAAGATAATTAGGTTATAACTCATTATAATAAACAAATAAATCAACATGTTCACATAACATGGGAGTTTTAATACATTTTAATCAGGTGAATGCTGTGACTTTTGAAAGTGTGTATGTACAACTTAACTGTATTCACATGTAGTGTGTTGTACACCCACATTATGCGCAATAAGATGTCTCACCCTAAAAATTATGTTGTCTTGGTCTATGGTTGTCCTGGTTTTGCTAGGATAGAGTTAATATTCTTCTTAGTAGTTAGAATAGTTGTGTTTTGGTTTCAGTGCAGGACTTGTTATGAGAATATAATTGATAAAGGTACTAATGTTATTAGTTGCTGCTGGAGCTCAAGGCTACCATGTTTGGCTGGTTCACAGCTGCATTAGGACTGGGTGGGAGAAGCGTAGTGAATAGTAAAGCCCAGAACTGGCATTTGGATGTGCCAATGAGATACTCCATATCATATCACATCATGTTTAGTACACTATCTGGGGCTGGCCAGGAAAGAGCAGGGGATTCGCATTGGCTTTCGCTCAGGCTCTCTCTCTTCTGGGATTGCAGTTTTGGTTCGGGATTGTTGCTCCTCCGGGATCGTTACCTGGGAATGGGCCAGGCTTGGTCGGTGGGTGGTGAGGAGTTGCTCTTTGTTATCACTCATTTGTATATTTCATTACTGTCATCATTATCACTACTATTTTAGTATTAGATTGGGGGGGGGGGGGAGCGTGGGTTTAAGTTTCCTTTTATTTCTATTATTAAACTGTTCTTATCTTGACCTACAAGCCTCTTATTCCTTGCCCTATCCCCTGCGTTTGGGGGGAAGTGGGTGAACGGCTGCGTTGGCTACTGGCCAAGAGCTAGCCCAGTGAAACTATCACAATGGGTCTACTTATTATACTGGGAATGCTGTCGGCCAGAATTTTGTTTTATTTTTACCAGGGAAGGATAATAGTAGTGGTAGGTTTACTGCTTCATTTGTGAATCTGGATTACAAGAATCAATACAAAGCATCCTCAAGAGCACTGCTTCTTAAGAGCAGGTAAGACAGTTGCATTTGTCCTGTACAACAGGGAAACATTGGTCCCGTATCTCTTACAAAGGAAGAAATGGCATAATTCTGTAGTCAGGTAAAAAGTGGAAATTGTCAGGAACATGAGCCATAGAGGGTGCAGACTCCTGAAAGAAACTTCTGGAAACATATGAAGTTTTTTTTTTTTCTTCCCCCTCCCCCCCACTCCCCCCCCCCAAATTAGGGATTTGGTTTTTTGTTTGTTTTGGTAATTGTTTTGTCAATTAGGCTTAGAAATTTTACTTCTCTATATCAGTGAAATTCATAAGATTCAAGAAAACCCTGAAGATAAATTGCTTGAAGGAAACTTTCTAATTCTAAAAAGCTTTGCCAATTTAATATGTGCAAAGTTAAAAAAGATTAATGCCCTTCAAAGATGCATGAGAACCAATGAAACAGCTATTCTTGTCAGTATGAATGGGTGAAGTTCTCTGGTTTACCAATGGAGAAAAAAAAATAATTTTTGATGGATAGCACCCAGGCTAAAATTAGATGACTTGTAGTTATTATCATTTAACACATAACCTCTATTCAGAGATAATTGTATCATCTTCTGTACTGTGTCTAACCACATAATAAATGACAATTATCCGTTTCTCACTGAGAATGTTTTTAATCTACCTTCTGACCAATAGTAAATCTCCATCATTGATTTCTAGCACATTTCGCAGTACATCATTAAAAAATCTCAACCCATTTGACTCTGGAAATTACTATAGCCATTTTGAAAGAAGTTTACATTGCAGTTTCTCTACTGCAGTACCTGAGTCAAAGACATTCTATTTTTCTTTCCCTTATCTTGAGAAGTAGGTTAGAGAAATTAATTTCCTGTACTGCTGATCTAGTACTAATTATTTATCAAGGTGTAATTCACTTACAAGTTGTAGTTCGGACTGAAAGCAATTCAGGAAACGTTATCCAAAATTTAATTCAAAATTGCAATTGCACTTAATGTTTTATTTATTTTTCTTAAAGATATTAGAAGAAATGAGAGGGTATACCCCTAAACCCCATTTCTGATTATATACTCTACAACTGAAAACAAGAAAAGGAAAGTTGGAGGAAAAATAGTAAGTTTTTACAGCAAGTTTGGGGAAAAAGAAATTAACTCAGAGAGAATGAATTAATGAAAAACATAAATTATTGCAAAACTTATTAATGCATTGAGATGGGAAAGCCTCATTTATAGTAAAAATCTTTGTTTCAATTAAGTGCATCAAGACACTAAAAGGCAATATTTCCCTGAGAATTAGATTGTAAAGAAATAAATGTAACAGTTTTAAATGCAATTACTGCAATTCTTCCCCCACTGATGCTATGAGTTCATGGTTTATGTCTGTTAAATATCAACTCTAAAGAAACTAAGCTACCAAATACCCACATTACTAACAGTATATGTTTTAGAAACCTTAAATAAATTCAAAAAGAAAATAAAAGCTTAGTAAATGGAAAGGAGTCAATGTAATTATTAGAAAAAGCTTGAATAATGTAGGTTCATTTTGCTGAACTGGGGGAGCAACGAGTCTTGCACTACTTGATCCAGCAGTTTGGTACTACTCCAGGTATTAGTTCACCTGGAAAGAAGTTACTTTCCTCACTGTAGATTAATCTGCACAAGAGAGCGAACTGCAGTTACTCTGCAAGAAGAAAGAAGTGGGATTTTTCTCTCCTTTTTATTACAAGTTACCTTATATTGCCAAGTAAGTGTATAAAATTCAGATTTTGGCAAATTAATAAGAATCCTCACTGGGATATGCAGTAGGA
The DNA here is from genome assembly GCA_907165065.1 of Caprimulgus europaeus. Next base: position 72,191,602 of record OU015525.1, read on the forward strand.
TAGAGGATTGCTAACCTGGAATGAGTGAAATGATGCTCTGAGAGGCTAACAAAGCCACTTACTTGGGCAGCACACAGTTGCCATGAGAGATAAACATTTAAGGCTGGAGAAGAGAGGGAAGTGGAAGTGCAGAACAGACTGCAAGACAGATGTAAAGCAGGAAGAATGCACAATATCTGTGCTCTTGGAAAAAAAAGTCAGGACTACCAGATGAAGTAGGGAACCTGTGGCTTTTAACAGTCTGTTAGTGGATTCATAGCTTTGGGGAGATATTTTGTCCCCTGCAATACAGAGGAATCAAAATTTCAGGGTATCTATGGTCAGCTTCAAAGACAAACAGATACATTTGAAATTAGTTATCAGTGTAAGGAATTATCCTTTTGCCATAGGTATACCTCTTGATTTTCTTGTTTTCCAAAGGAATAAAGTTTCATTCTTTAAGTAGGTCTGATGAATCTCTGAACTATGTCAGAGGTATTATGAGCATAAACCCCTATTCTGGAATATTTTGTAATTATTTTCAGGGATTACACAGCCAAGTGGAACATAATGAATCATATGGCACAGAGTAACCTTCACAGTCTTCTAAATTGGTTTACTTATGCTTCAAAAGGAACAAAAACCCATGCAAAATCAGCTCTGAGTTTCTTAAATACTACATGTAGCAAAATGATTAATGCAGTACTAAGGTTCAGCTTTTTTAGTATTCAACTGTATAAATGCTGATGTCCTAGATGGTCACTTCAGCTCTGCTTTATTGTGTCAGTCTTTTTGCATGTAAGTACTAATAATTCATTAGCTCTAATGTGTTATAACAAAATAGTTCTATATGTGGAATACAGTGTCAATCTCTCTGAATTAAATATATAGGGAGGAAGAACTGTTCTGATTTCCAAGCTTACAGCTCGTCTTTGGAGTATCACTTAAATGAAGTGGTTTTGGTTTGCATTTTGTTGCTGTAATTTTGCTTTGCTATTCTGTCTACATGATTATTCGAAAGTCAGAAGTACAACGTAAAAATTAATCTGTATAAAAAGACAATGCCTAGAAAACATAATATATTGTTCTTGAGTAGAAATGTAAACCAGAATCATGAGAAGAGCAATTTTAACTTATTTCCCTAGTGGCTGGAAGTAACCAAGCAGGTAATCAAAGCAAAAGAAAAACCTTTATATTTGTAAGGTCCCTAATACGTAAAAATAGATGGGGTTTCATATACCTTTCCTGTAGAGTGGGGACACACACCTTTTCTTTCTCAGACAACTTAATTGGAAGTGAAAACTTTCTCAGTATACTAATATGAAAAGGAAAAGGCATGTGTATTGCTTTTCTGAGCAAACTGCATTTCTTCTGCACATTTTCCTGCTTTTTGCAAAAGAAGAGGCTTCCAAGATCTCCTGATGCTACTCAGCAAGATATTTAGTAGCTCATAAATCTGACAATTCAGTTTCTTTAGAGTAACATGACATATTATGCACTTTCAGTCTGTGGTTTACTATTACAAATATGTTATCAAAACAGTTTAAGGCCTTTTTACCTTATATTACTTCTACAAATTACATTACAACAGACGCAGATACCATAGGAACAAGAATTTGCCCCTCACATCTTCTAAAAACAGTATAAAATTGTCCCAAGAGAAATGCTTGATTAACCACCTTAAGAGGAACTTCACTGAAAGCAGAGACCTTGCACTGTTTAGCTTGCATTATCTGGGGCTTCTGCTTTCTTTCTCTGCTTAATAATGAATGTTTTTTATGGTTGAGACCCAAAGATGCACCCACACCATAGGCTAAGGGTGAGGTGAAGAAATAACCGTGGATTTCTGTGACTGATTCTTGTTCCTATAAGATGCAAGATAAATCTAGGCAGCTTCTTAGAAGGGGACTTTCATTCCTTAATCTGTCTTTCAACTCCTCTTTAAATCAGGCACACTGGATCATCACAACGAGTTCCATGGATCACTGTGCCAGATTTTGGGAGAAATTTTCCCCAGAAGACATTATGCTGGGTGGCCCTTTTCTGTCTTGTTCTTGACATGCACAGGGTTTATCTAGGAGATTTATATTCCAGTTTTGCAATTCTGGCAGATTATATTAGTGATTTAGGAAGGACCGGTTGGGCATCTTAAAACTCTTCAGTCTTATACTGAAAAATCAATACTGGTGCAAGTCTACTGAGGGTTTCTGGGTGATTTATTCTTACTAATTAACAAAGTTGCAGCCTCTGTTTAAAATTGTTTCCATGATTAAGATTTCAAAGAGTGTTTCCACATATAAAGAAACATGACTAGTAGGAAAATAACTGAATGGGAGTGCTGTCTGCTTAGCATGCAAGGGATATGAACAGCAAATGTGGAAAAATGGAACATGTGAGCACACACAAAAAAGCAATCCCAAAACTAATTTAAAGATATATTTCAGAAGTCAAAATATTAATATTTAACACTTCCCTAATTATTAACTGTGACTAATTTTGACTGTGTTCATATAGATGAACACTGCTCACTATCAATCATCTTCACCCAGTTTCTGGGATATTAACTGGACACATCTTGTCAACAACCATAGACAAAATGCAAAAGAAATCATTGTTTCTTGACATTAATGGCAACAAAACTCAAATCATTTAGAGAACAGTCATGCTGTTTAGTACTTACTGATTCAATTTACTGAATATTACATTGGTATCTTGAAAATTGTGTTGGAAAGCTATAATGTGAAATCACATTGTGGTATTGGTTGTGTTTTTTGGGGTATTTGTTGTTTTGGGTTTTTTTCCTCTTTAGCCTAGGACCTGAACTCAAATACTTTTATTTCTTTATTAAATTAACATAGTACAATATGCACTTCCTGGAACAAACAGGTTCGCATTGAAACACCTTAACACATTAATTGAGATAGAAGCCTGGGAATGCATTTAATCTGATATTGAATTACATTCTAAAAATACATCTTTATGCACTTTCATTTTAAATGTCAATGTCTTTAACAATTAAACAGAATTCTTAATGTTTTTCTGGGAAAGAACAATGGTATCTTCCATTTGATATTGAACACTGACTAAAAACTCTGTTCAGAAAAATAAATAAATAATTGTGATGAAAGTTACATTTATAAATGCACAAGAAACTATGTGCTGCAGGGAAAAAACACTAAGTTTGTATGGTTTAAATCAAACAGACAAACTGGACTTAAGGATTTTAGACATGCTCATAAGTTAATGGGCCCTGATGGGATGGGCCACAAGTTCTGAGGGAGCTGATCATCGTAAGGCCATTCTCAATAATCTTTGAAGGCTCATGGTGGTAGGGAGAGGTGCCTGAGGACCAGAGGAAGGCAAATGTCACTCCTGTCTTCAAGAAGGGCCAGAAGGAGGATGCAGGGAGCTACAGTACACTAAGCCTCACTTTAATCCCTGGGTAGGTGACGGAGCAGCTAATCCTGGAAACCGTTTCCAGGTACAAGAAGGACAAGCAGGTGATTAGCAGTAGTCAATATGACTTCATCAAGGGGAAGTAATGCTTGACCAACTTGAGCATAGAACCATAGAATCATTTAGGCTGGAAAAAGATCGAATCCAACTGTAAACCTAACACTACCAAGCCCACCACTAAACCATGTCCCTAAGAATCCATCTACACATCTTTTAAATACCTCCAGGGATAGTGACTCAACAACTTCGCCGGGCAGCCTGTTTCAATGCTTGGTAACCTTTTCAGTGATTTTTTTTTTTCTTAATATCCAATCTAAACCTCCCCTGGCACAAATTGAGGCCATTTCTTCTCATCCTATCACTTCTTACTTGGGAAAAGAGACCAACACTCACATCACTACAACCTCCAGTCAGATAGTTGTAGATAGCAATAAGGTCTCACCTCTATCTCCTTTTCTCCAGGCTAAATAACCCCAGTTACCTCAGCTGCTCCTCATAAAACATGTTCTCTAGACCCCTCACCAGTTTCATTGCTCTTCTTTGGACATGCTCCCACACCTCAATATCTTTCTTGTAGTGAGGGGCCCAAAACTGAACACAGTACACAGAACTCACTAGTCCAGAGTACACGGGGACTATCACTTCCCTACTTCTGCTGGCCATACTATTTCTGATACAAACCAGGATGCTGTTGAACTTCTTGGACACCTGGGCACACTGCTGACTCATACTCAGCTGACTATTGATCAACATCCCCAGTTCCTTTTCCACCAAACTACTTTCTAGCCTGTAGTGTTGTATAGGGTTGTTATGACTTACCTGCAGGACCCAACATAGCCTTGTTGAACCTCAGGTAGCCTTGATAACCTTCTATGACAAAAATTACTAGCCTGGTAAATGAGGGGAAAGCTGTGGATACTGTTTACTTGGACTTCAGTAAGGCCCTTGATGCTGTCTCTGATAAGACTGTCATAGAGAAGCTGATGAAGTATGGGCTGGATGAGCCAACAGTGAGGTTAACTGAAAACTGAATAGCCAGGCCCAAAGGATGATGATAGTAGTTGGAGGCCAGTAAATATCAGTGTACCCCAGGGGTCAGTGCTGGGTCCAAGCCTGTTCAACATTTTCATTGACGATCTGGATAATGGTGCAAAGTGTACCCTCAGCAAGTTTGCAGACAACACAAAATTGGAAGACATGATACACATGAAGATCATACTGCTATCTAGAAAGACCTCAACAAGCTGGAGAAATGAGCTTACAGGAACCTCATGCAGCTGAAGAAAGGGCAGTGTCAAGTCCTGTACCTGAGGAGGAATAATTCCATGCACCAGTGTATGTTGCGGTTGATTTGCTGGAAAACAGCTTTGCAGGAATGTCAAGTTGGTGGACACCTAAACTGAACATGAGCTAACAATGGGCCCTTGCAGCAAAAAAGGCTAACAGTATCCTGGGCTACATTAGGTGTGGGTTGCCAACAATGGGTCACTAGGATGATTAGAGCATCCCAGAGGAAGAGATGAGAGAGCTGGGGCTGCTCAGCCTGGAGAAGAGAAGGCTTAGGGGAGGATAGCATCAATGTGTGTAAATACCTTAGGGGAGTGTGAGTGAAAGACAGAGGCAGGTTCTTTTCAGTGATGCCCAGTCACAGGACAAGAAAAAATGGAGGAGGTTTCCTCTGAATATCAGAAAACACCATGAGGCAGCACAGGTTTCCAAGAGAGGTTATGGAACCTCCAACCTTGGAGATATTCAAAAGCCATCTAGGAATGATTCTGGTCAACCTGCTGTAGGTAGCCCCGCTTGAGCAAAGGATTCAACCAGATGACCTCCAGAGGTTCCTTCCTCCACCAACCTGTGGTGTTGTGAAATCAGTTCCTTAATTATTAGCTGCACATAATTAACTAGCAGTCAGTTCATAATACTTTCAAGATCAGTATTTGCAGTATAACAGATAAACCATGCTACAGTACACTTACAAACCATTAGTAACCCCTTACAAATTTCTGAGTGTCTGCTGTAGCTAATTCCCAAAGGGACTAATCCCATAGGCAGACTCAGAGCTGTGCACACCCACACCCACAGCAGCTGTGGGTCCAGGCTCCTCCACCTTGGTAATTCCCTTGTAACTATTTAATCCTGCTGATGACCGTCTTCCTCTTCAGAGTTGTCAGGTTTGACACGTACAATCCCATATATCAGATGGTTTTAGTTCTCCAGTCACATTCAGAGCTTACACTCCTGTTCCTGCCCTACCGTCTGCTGATACTGAGGCCATGTGGGCAAGGTGGGCACCTCACAACCACTCACAATGTTCATCCTTTATTGCAGCTCTGTTGTACTCTGTCATAGTTTACATAGGCCCAGTGTTGTAACTCTTCATACAGATGTATATTCCTCAAACAGAGCATGTGATTGCTTTATTTTTTTAACAAAAATTGGCATTTTAACAGAACATTAAAAAAAAAACTTTGAAATGTATATACTAAACATGACTATCACTGCAATCAGCATACAGCAGCAGGAGTAGTAGGGACAGCAGCTGGTCAGATGAGGTTTCAGCTACCTGAGACTCATGTTGGTGAGGTCCAGGATAATAAGGTTCCACTATATTTTCTGAATTGTGCAGGAACAGAAAGAAAACAAACTCTCAAGGCTAAGGCAGAATCAGCTTTGATGATCTGCCTCCCTAATGATTGCTTTAATGAAATACCCTATGAAATAAATATGCCTGAAAGAAAAACCCACCCTAACCTGTACTTCAAAAAATAAGCTCGGTGTTTGCTTGTTGCCATTGGCTGCCTTGTATCAAAGCAATGGAAAGCAACAATTGAACTTTGCTGTGTACCCTTGATCAATAATCTCAAAAAGAATCTGGAAGCAGTGAATAGTGTCAGCATCTAATTTTTAACCCTCTGGAACTCATCAAGGCCTGGAGGCTGCAGCTTGGGATCCAGTCTAGTAGGACTGCTAGAGGGACAAGTTATTTTTCTGTGCTGAAAGCCTTAATCATAAAGTGCCACACTCCTTAACTATTGCATTGCTGTCCCCCCATCTTGGGAGACCAGAGCATTGTTCAATGTGCCTGGGCACACTGTGTTTGAGGAAATTAGCCACCTCCAAAAGGGATCCACAGAGCCAGCATGCTGGGCAGGGGACCAAGCAAGTATTCAGTGCCAAGGACTGCTGAGTACTTACAATCTTGCAGTTCTTGAGTACATGAATCTGCCTTGACTGAGAATGCAGCAGGCAAAACTTTCTGAAGAGTTCTATTTCCAATTCTCACAGAAGGCTTCTGGCAAAGATTTTTTTTTCTTATTTTATCTTTTTACAACTATTATTTAAAACATGTCTGGGGTCTTTTTGGTTTTTTGGGTTTGCTTTGGTTTTTTTTTCCCTACAATGACTGAAACAGTTAGATTCACTCACTCAGGATATAAGACAGCCAGATGTAATTATACTTTGAAGGTCCATTAATGCTTGTAAATCTCCCAAAGCAGGAACAGACATAGATAGTAGCAAAATGTTACAGGACAGATATGGATATAAGAGGGATAATGCAAGCTGTCAACTTCAGGGCCACTCAAAGCAAAAAAAAAAGCTCTCCGGTCTCTGCTGATGCCATCAACATATGGAAAATTAAGCATTCAGCAGAAGTAACCTCTGCCTCCTCCCAGGCTTTTCTTTCCCCAACCAAGGCTTCAGATACGATCACTGGATGAGTAAATTCATGACTGTACAGCTCCCATGTCCCTCCTCGCTCACTGGATCTGCCCTCTGATGTTTCAAAGGCAGCTGCAAGGGAAAGGGAGGCTCAGAAGTCACCCTGGGCTCTGAAACTGCTTGCTGCACCTCTATACACACTTTTAAACTGCAGGGGTTTTAAAACAAATTTAGCATTGAACCACTTCCCTCTGCTCATAAAGTTTCTGGGGTCAAAGATAGACTCAGCAGATGTGCCAGTGAGGAGCATACTCTTTTCTGGTGCATTCAAGGTCTTACATCATAACTGCATGCTTCTCACCCATATATATTCTGGAGAAACTAAATTTATATGAGAAATATGTTTAAACATCTCTAAAGCCTAGATGCACAATAGCAATCCATTCAGGTTGTGACCTCCTCCCCACCAGGTTTCAGATATATTAAAAAGCCTGACAAAATATATATAGGTATTAGGTTATTTCTGCATCTCTCCAAAAGATCTCATATACAGATTTATCTTTCAGAGTTTATATCACTTTAAATACTATTTTATAATGTCAAAATGGAATTATGTAATCACAGATACAAGCTTCATTATAAAAGCTAACTGAAAGGTTGTATTGCTGCAGCCTACAATTCTGAAAACAGTGCATGCCACTAGTAGAAAGATAATAGTGTTTGGTGAGAAGCATTAAGATAATCTGATTAAACTTAACTTTATTGGGTTTAGGAAATAACATAAATCACTTAATCCTTCTCAGTTAAATAATAATGATTAACCAAACACTCTTTGTTGATGGCTGTCTAATCTATAGTTCACAGAAGCAAGTAAAAAAAAAAAAAAAAAGGAGTTGATTTTTATTTAAAGATCTCAGTCTGAAAATATATTTTAAAAATTACCTGAGAATGCAATCATCTGAATTCTGGCAAATATTAGGCTAAGACTTTCCTACTTTCCTTGCAGTTTCAATAAATATTTGCCACTTCATAATATTTCTGTCTGACAGTGGTACTGCGCTGCAACAATGATGGACAGCAACTATCTATTTATCTATCCACTGGGAAACACAGACTTAACAAATTGTAGTCCTGGGATGGGGAAAGGAAGAAAAATGAAAACTCAACAACTTTCTCAAATGTCAAAATCTAAATTACAAATTGTAAAGCCTGTTTTTTTACAGGTCCGTATTGGCATGGGACAAATAGAGAATGTATGAAAAAAATCAAACCACATATAGTTTAAGAGTATTTGTTTTTGTAAATCAATCTATCAATCAAAGTTTTCCCTTACAAAAAGCATGCCAAGCTCAACAGGCTGTGGGAGGTGGTGTGGCAGCTCCAGAGCTTCATGTTCATACAAAACCAAATAAATCTTCCCACAAGCCTTGCCCCTTTCAGGGCATTACAAGAGACAGTTATCATCAATAAGCACAGGAAGCAAGATAAAGCTGCTGTTAACACATATTTTTTAGAAGCACATGAAATAATAGGAAAAAAAAGTTGGGAAAGCTCAGGCTAGCCTGCATGTCACACTATTATGTTGAATTGTTTACATATACGAAAACAAAAATCTTGGGTACTTTGCATTAGGAGTTATATTCACAAAATTCTTGTGTGCTAATTGGAAATATTTTTAATTAGTACATGTTATTATATTTTCATTTAAATTAGCAAGTAAGCAAAGTGAGGGGTTTTTAATATTTCCATTGTAAAGTTGTTAATCATGAAGTATGATGTTGACTAAAAATTATAGCAGTACATACAAGAAAGATGGCGAGAAACATGGAATATTCATATAATGTATAATGTCTAGAGTTTTCTCTTTTTCCCAAAGGAAAACTTTGTATTGTGCTTAGTTTTTGTTGCACAAGCTAATAATACATGTACCCAAAATTAATATTTTTTGCTTCAGCTTTGAGTCCACAGGTTCTTGGTAAGTATCACTACAAAAGATTCATGAAGTCTGGGGGTTTTGGGCTATTCTAACTCCATTGAAAAAAATGACTTCTAGTTTCTTCTCCTAAAAATATTTTTGGTCTTATAATCGACTGTTCTTTTTCTAATTAAAGTCAGACAATCTCCTTAATTCCTTTGTTTTAATGTGTAAATTATTCTTCAAAGGTTTCTTTTCCACTTACACAGAATTTAAAAAAAAATCCCTGTTGTGCATAATGAACCTTTATAATCTGCTGTCAGCTTAATTGAGAAATGGTCATTTTTAACATTAAGTGTACTTTAGGGAAGGTTGTCCTGAAGTATCACTCTGGAAGAGAATATGTTTTAGTTCTATGTCAACTTCTGATTTATCATGGCAATTTAAGTCTTGCATTAATTCTATTGACTTAAAATTAGAAAAAAATATTTTAATGTTTCCATAGACTAGACAGCGTATCAATTCTTGCACTGTCACTATGCACAGATTAAAGCTATTCCATGTCTTTTTAATATCTGAAGTTGAGAGAGAAGAGCATACATGAGTTATTTTAACTAAAGTTACTTTTATCATTACATATTACAAAAGGATAAAAAAACCTAAGAAATCAATTCCTTGAAAAAAAAAAAATTTTTTTTAAAAAATCATAAACCTCCCTTATTATACTTTGTGGCACATAACTATGCTTGTTGGGTAAAAATGTGTTTTCATAAAGAACTAGCACATTTGAAAAAGATCTACCAGTGGAGTAACTACACAAAATAAAAAAAAAAAAAGAAAGTTTAATAGTATTTTTTAATTTTTTTTGAGAAGAATAAGTTTTAAAATAAAAATTGTACATTTCATGTAAGAAATAAATTGAAAATGTTATTTGTTTATTTATGCTTTCCACTATCAGAGGAAGAGAGGCAGAGGAGGTCTGTATGTATCCAATAAAGAATATTTTGTAGAAGTATGATAATTTTTTTAACTGACCAACGTCTGGCTCTAGCTTCCCCTTTTTCTGTTACTGGAAATTCTAGGTTTTGCTCAAAAATTCGGAAGAAAATTCTGCTACCACTAAAGAGATGAGCAAGAGGAAGGAAAAAAAAATGCTCTTTGTTGGGCTGGTGAGGAGCAGCACCATTATCTTGCCTCAAAGATTGTCTGCAAGATTGCTTGCAAGGACGGTCACAAGACCACTGGGTTCTGGAAACCCCAACTTGTGAAGGCACCCTGCCTGTAAGACAATCTTTGAGCCACGGGGTGATGTGAGGAGCAGCACCATTATCTTGCCTCAAAGATTGTCTGCAAGATCACTGGCAAAATTGTTTTCACGAGACCACTGAGAAGGAAACGACTTGTGAAATGCCCTGCCCGCAGGAGGTCTTCTGCCCAGACATGTCCCTGCCCTAGTGCTGGGGGGGCACAAAGAGACGTGCCATTGCTATGGTAACTACAGCCCTCGAAGGGGTACTTAAGGAAGGCCTGCATGGGCAGCAAGAGAGCGGGAAGAAAGAGAGAGAAGAGGGACAGAGAGGACGACCACCTGACTGCACCACACCACGCTGCACCACTGCTGGAACACGCTACTGAGACCTCCTCACCCGCCCTTCACCGTCGCCTCGCCGCTGGACCCGTGGTGGTGACTATTCTTGCTGCCCTATCCCGACTCCTGGCTTCTTTTCCATCTTTCTTTCCATTCTGTCCTATCGCTACCCTCCTTATTACTTTTGGTAATAAATGGTGTTTCGGGAATGCGGCATTTGACCTCGTTTGTGTCTTAATCTCGCTCTTGGGAACATATCGAAACCTTTCCCCGACATCGGATCGGGATATTTGAATGATCCCGACATCGGATCGGGACAGGGCTTGAGATCCATGTTCCTTAGAAATGCTGAGGAAAATGGCCTTGTTTAAAAGGCAGTGAGGTGAGTAGAGGAAATATTCATGTTGACAATTTGGGCTCCTAAATGTTGCACAAGTGTATGATGCATTCAGTGGAGAAAATCTAGTAGAGTGGCAAAAGCAGGACCTAAATTTGAAGCCTGAAACTGAGCGGTGTGAATGTGAGCTCTGTGTGAGACAGTTGACCAACAGTACTGTCAGATATGGGTGGCATAAAGTATATGAGCAAGTCAAGGGGGCACAGGCACCTCCCTATATGTACATGTAGCCCTATGGCAACCCAGAACAAATGGACTTTTATCACAGAACTGCCACAAAATCCTCCACTTGCAGCCAGGGCCAAATGCTTTACTAGAGCATTAAATTAAATTATGGTGTTACTGTATCCCAACTAACAAGTGTCATCTTTAGCAAAGTTATACCAGTTTCCTGAAGTATTCAGCCATAGTATATGATTCAGTTTGGAGATATACACAGAAACTTAAGTCTTGTTTATTTTATCCAAATAATGGTTTAATCAGCATTTTGAATAGAAAAAGACATTTTTATATATGTGACATATATATGTAGGTTTGTACCTGAACATTAATTAAACTCCATCATCTGAAAACAGAAAGTCTATAATCCTTCTAAATGTACCCACCTAGAGACTTATGAAATGGGTAAAAGAAGAGAAAGAGAAAGAGAAAGAGAAAGAGAAAGAGAAAGAGAAAGAGAAAGAGAAAGAGAAAGAGAAAGAGAAAGAGAAAGAGAAAGAGAAAGAGAAAGAGAAAGAGAAAGAGAAAGAGAAAGAGAAAAGAGAAAGAGAAAGAGAAAGAGAAAGAGAAAGAGAAAGAGAAAGAGAAAGAGAAAGAGAAAGAGAAAGAGAAAGAGAAAGAGAAAGAGAAAGAGAAAGAGAAAGAGAAAGAGAAAGAGAAAGAGAAAGAGAAAGAGAAAGAGAGAAAGAGAAAGAGAAAGAGAAAGAGAAAGAGAAAAAAACTCCAGGTGTTGATGTAAACATGTTTAAAATGTGTTTATTCATGTGTCTGTGTATAAATCACGTGTCTCAAAGAATTTATTCACAATAAAACTCTTCTTTTACTGCTTATTACAAAATAAAACAAGACTAATTGATTAACTCTTTACCACTACAGCTTTAGCTATATGTGTCTTTGAGTTACTTTTTTCTGTTTTTATGTCACCTTGTATCTGCTAAATACTTCAATTCAGCATTCTGTACCATTAAAATCATTGTGAACTTGTTTGCAAAAAGACACATCCTGGCTGATTCTACTAATTTCTCCCTTTTTACTTCAGCTTGTTTACTTTGTGAGCTCTTTAAAGAAGAACGATGAGCTGTTCTGAATAGAAACAAACCTGTTTGAACTGGCTATTAAGTACCAATATAATACAAATAAGACCACCGTAATATTTGTCATGTCATTGCTGTTACGAGAATTCTGAGGAAAACAATGTGTAATGTTTTTTATTTGTAGCACAGTTAATTTAAAAGGAGGAGGGAATATTTTTGGGGGAAAAAAGGTCCCAGAAAGAGAGATTTTTCTCTATGTTGGGGACATTTATGTGCATGCGTTTGTTTCTCTTGTTAAAACTCAAAGTTCTGTCCTCAGACAGATTGTGTAAAAAAGCTACCATGTTAAAAGACATCCTCATATTAGTTAATTTTTCCATCAAATTTTACCCACACAGTCTGTAGCTCATGTAATGTAGTAGCAGTAATTTTCCCCTAAGCTCCCTAGAACACAAACCCTAGAAAGAACAATCATTTCCAAAAATATGTTACAACTTATTCTTTGAGCGAAATTGTCTTTAGTTTGAGTTTATCAGAAGATCATTTAAGAGGCATAAAATGATACAGACAGCCCCAGATTTGAAATTAAGGCTGCAGATAAACCTCCTATGAGGACTGTAAATGACTTCCAGATAGCTCTGCATAATAGCTGTGCTACCAGTAGAGTCTCAGAAGTTAGAATAAAACTTACTGTTCCTTTTGCAATGTTCAGCAAGGAACATGAAATAAGTTTTGCTTTGATACCATATTCTTTAGTTTTCTAAGATAACTTACTGGAGTTTGGAAAAAATTGCAACTTCAAATATGAGCCTGATTGTTCCAATTTTGCACTGAGAATAGGTTTTGAATACACAAAATTTTCACCCTATAGAACCTGACTTTATAAGGTAGCATTATTGTCTACTAGAGTAGCTTTAATATCATAGACAGAAATCAATGAGGTGGCAAAAAATATCAGAGAAAGGGAAAAGTGTTTCTCTGGCATATATTAGAGAAAAAAAACTAGAACACAAAGACAAATCAAAGTGGAAAATAACGTGAATTTAGTACTTTTTAATAGGAGTTGTCTAAACATTGCTAATCAACAATTCAAGCACTAAAGCCTGGAATACAGGTGGCTACTTACTGTTGCCGCACTGCCAATAACCACTTCATAATTCTTTTTGGGTCCTGTTTCGTGGCCCAGCCACATGGCCCTGTGGACTGCAGGGTATGACAATAGGCATTTCACTGAGAAAATTCAGAAGAAGAGATGAAAGAACTAGAGTGGGAGAGGGAGAATTGCTCCTTATGCTGTAAATAAAAAACAAAATCTACTGAACAAAATTTTCACAAACAGAGCAATTTAAATATATCCATTTTCTGTTTTCCTGTCAGTAATGCCTTGAAGTAACCTGAATTAACTTCATGTTTTCTGGATGCAAAACCTTTTATGGTCTTAACATAGACCACAACGCTATCTATACTGTTCCCATTATACATATTGTGACCCTTCTCTTTCTATTATCTTGTTTGCAAAATATTTAAAAAGTCTGTTTTAAAAAAAAAAATTATCTATTGAATTAAAAAATATATTTTCTAGATAAAATACTATAACTAAGACCAAGACTTATGGTCTTCTAAAATTATTTTCTTATACACAGAATTTTAAACTGGATTCATTAAAAATTAATGCTCTGATTCAAATCTTTCTAATGAATTTAACTCAGTAGAAAGAAAAACTATATTCCAAAAAAAATGAAAACATAAATTTTTAATGATTTTATACACAAAAATACAAGAAAATAATATTTGGGTTGTCCTGGAGATTAAAAGAATGGGGTGGTTTTGAGAAGGTCCAAGTTAAACATATCTGGTTTAAAAGAGGAACATACACCTAGTAAAAGCAGAAACAATTCAGAAGTAATTTGAGGCTAAGTTTTTTTTCTCAGGATTTATTTATATTCCTGAATCTTCTTATGTAAACAGTCCCAACCACAAAAGCTCATCAAATACCATATTAAAAAAAAAAGAAAAGTATAACAATCTCAGTTTTGTAATACTTTCTTCATTTTGTTTGTGGTTTGGAATTTTTTGGAGGTGATATTTTTCCTTCCAGGATAGCCTCCCCTCATCATATTTTCCAGTATACCTCCTCAGCCACTTGCTTAGCTTTTCTATCCCTCATAGGTATTTTAGTAGCAAGGGGACGATTTATTGCTGCTGCAGAGGTATTAATCAGGTTTATTACAACCGCGCCTCCCCTATGGTAGTCAATGTACACACTAAGTAATGGACAATCAATGTCTCACATATCTTGCTATCAAAGTAGAAAGGAGGAGGACAATGTTTGAGAGTGACAGAGCACTGGAACAGGCTGCTCAGAGATGTTTTGGAGTCTCCTTCTCTGGAGATATTCAAAACTCTCCTGGATGCAGTCCTGTATAAGCTGCTCTATATGTACCTGGTTTGGCAGGGGTGTTGGACAGATGATCTCCAGAGGTCCCTTCCAACTCCTACCATTCTGTGATTCTGTGATGATTCTGTGATTCTGTAATGTTAGGGAAGAGATGATACCTTTTTGCAAGCACTTCTGAAACTTTTGGTGAGGGGACGAGTTTAATCAGAATGTGTCATTGAGAAGGAAAGAAAGGAATGGGAGTAGTAGAGCGACAGACGTTGTAGGGAAGGAGATGAAGAGGACAGAAGAGAGACAAGTATAATGATAAGGAAGAGAGTATGAAGAGAATTAACAGAAGCCAGCCCAAGGCACAAAAGCCTGCAAAATTTGTTATACCAGTGTGCTTAGTTAACTTACCCATGACCTCCTCAGTAGTTTTAATCCAAGACATTAACAGACATATGTACCTTTCCACTTAACAGATTTCTTCATTATTTCTAGTTAAAAATGAGAAATCCAGGATTTCTCTTCCCAGGAGTGCTAAGGATTTCTGTGTAACCCTGAAAAAGGGATCATTATTTCAGCTCACCATCTTGTGTAGGAAGTGTAATAAATATTACATACAGACAATTCAGGAGAACTGAACTGCAAAAAAGGATTTTATTTTCATATCCATTCTGAAAAAAAAATAAATAATAATTGTCAGTATTCTCTTTTTCTTCCCATGAATTTTCAATTGTGGTTGATCCTCTCAAAAGTAGCAACCACCATGCATGATATTGTTTCTATGATAATTTCTCCTTTTATGTTGAATTGGAAAATTAGCAATTTCACCCATCCCAAAGTTTAGGTAACTTTGTATCTCCTTCTGGATTATTACATTAGCCAACCAGGATTGTGAAGTAGGTATATTGCAATAAAATACAATACATATTTTTATAACATATGCAATACGAATTTAAGCAGACTTAATTGCACACACAGTAGTAATGACTGCAATTTTATTTGAATGTTCTCTGTAGTAAACAAAGTTTTGTGAAGTAATCAGTGAATGACATATATTATGGAGTATATTCTAGAGTTTTGTTGTTTAACTCCATAACTGTACAAAATTCAGCAAGTCAATTATTTCTTATGAATTATTTGTTCAGCTTATTTTCAGGCTTTTTAAGATTGAGATCCCAGTAATGTATTTTTCCAATAGTTTTCTATCTTTTAATTTTACAGAGCATAGGACTTCAATCATATTGTTTGTAATCCAGGATGTGGAGAGAGAAATACAAATGGATAAGATAATTCTGAACAGACAATAATCCTAAAATATGTATGTTGAGTGACATCCTCTCTGTCAGTCTCTAGAATTAACTGCCTAGCAATAAGTGGATACATAGGTGAAAAGACACTTGCTAACCTTAACTATTTTGTGTGCAATTCTAAGAAGGGGGCACGTGCCAAAGAGGGATTCCCAGAAGGTATTGTAAAGCATACAGAAGACTTTTGAGATCTATGTGTGAATATATTGCCATTACTGTGAAATGTTACTGTATGACTACAAACGGACTGGGTATGGATGTATACTTGCTACATGAAGAACTAGTGAAAAGAATTTATGACATATACAAATAGAATAAAACAATTATCAGAATAAATGAATGGACAAATACTACAGGGATATCAATGAATAGGATGCAATTTTTGTGTAGCTTTAAAGCAAGAGAACTAAAAGCAAAAGTTAAAAACCAGGAAAGTCTGTTTAAACAGTCTCTGGTCCCCTGAGACAACAAAAAGTCCAAATGGAATTTCATAATTGGAGGAAAAGTTGTTCCAGGTGAAATACAGAAACTGACATAATAGAATTCTGTTTACCTATATAAAAGTGAGCTGCATTACTCAAACAAGTTTATATTGCAGTTTATATAAAACAAATTTACAGTAGCATAGTAAAATAACTCAGATTCTTCTATCTCTTTTTTTTTTTCTGGTTTAAAATCTGAAACAACAGATAAAAACTTCAGCTCTTCTTTGAAAGTCTTTAATTACAGAATCTATTGACTATATTTCAAACAAGCAGCAAGGAAAAGAGAGTTAGTATCATGCTCTGTCAGGCATGTTTGTCATTGTGCCATTCATAATGAACTCTTTTGCCTAAATTTATTTATTTTATAAAGTTTGCCTTCCAACAAGAGTCAACAAACCTTTAAGAAATAAAAACTTGAAATGTTCCTATATTAGCTTACTATCATGATTCATGGTAAGCCAGAAACAAATTCTTGAAAACATGAAAGAACTTGTAATAGATGTGAAGTTTACCTCAGACAGTTTGCTGTCACTAGACGTGATTGGCATAGGATGCATTGGTAATGCATCCCTATGCTGATGTGTAATTTTGTGGAATATTTCAGTTTGCTTGATTGTTTAATATTTTTATTGAAAGTAGTTAAGTGAAAAAATTTTAGTTATAGTGCCCAATTATATATTATTTCTCAAATAGAATAAGACATTAGTGGTATGTCTTTGTGTATATACATGTATGTATGTCTGAGATCAAAAGGTGACATGAAGTATTAACAGGTTTTCCCCCGTATTGGCATGAAGAGGCCAGGTATCACTCAAAATCATATTGTATACTTCATTTTTTTGTTGTTTTTTGTTGGTTTTTTTTTAAATCAGGTTAATGATGGATATTGAATTGCACCTGCAGCCTTTAAATTGTCTGTGGTTTTGCTGAGGTCTGTAGGTAACTGTCCCTTGTTTATTCCTTTTCAGTGGTTAAATGGGCTTTCTGCTGAGCACTTAGAACAGCAACAAAGTAAAGCCACACTTTTTAAAAATAATTTAAAGATTCCTCATCGTTTTTTATTCTGAATTTGGGAACAACCAAAGAACATCTAAATTGCACTGCATGTGCAGCTGCACCATGTCCTCGGTCCCCAGCTTTAATGTCTAGGTCCCTGTCAGATCACCAAAACAAGATTTCTGCCTTGAAGAGTTTGCAGAAAGAGAGTGCATAACTGTGAATTAACTTGACATAGAGTGGAAGTGGGGCTGATGTTAATATTTCTCTTGGGGAAGGAGGAGAGGGGTTTTTCTGTCCCAAAGAACCTGCAGAAGTTGCAAAATGGGACAAAGTCTGCACTTTGAAGAACCAGGGGAAACAACAGGGAAGAGCAAAATATAAGGATGTCCATTGCCATAAGGATTCATGATATATTTGTTTTGGTTAGCAAAATATATTTTATGTGTAATTTATAACTTTGTTACATTATCCAGACAATATCTGTATATTTATAATGTGTCAGTAGGTGGAAACAGCAAACATGTGCTGCTTTGACACTGCACAGTCAATTTGCCTTTTTTTTTTTTGGTATTTGATTTCATCATCATTTCTCTACTTTATATGTGAGGATATTTTTTTCAAGAACAGAACAGACAATCATACATACTGGCTTATTTAAATAAAATCAACTGATAAAAATAAAATTTCCATATTAAAAAAGACAAGAGATTATCAGCTTGACTCTTTTTTTGGGGAAGAGGGGTGATATTTCTGCATAGAAAAATATTATTCTAAAACTGTATCATAAGGTACATCATAGAAATGGAATTAACCCAGCCTTGTAACAAATGTGGAAAATTTCTGAATCTTTTGTTGTTACTGTTACCTAAGATCTCAAAGTAATTGTAAACTGAGGCTGTGAAAATTCTTTATAGATATTCCCTCCATCTGCCTGCAGTATCTAGGATGAATCTGCCAAATCAGAGTATGCTTTCTTTGTAAGATCTCTGTATTTACTTCATGACAGTGCACAAGAGACAGGTTTTAAACTTTCATAACTTATAAGGCAATTTTAATTAATGTTGCTGTAAGTTAGGTTAGTCATACAGTATTAGTAATGATATTATAATTATTATTCCTTTATTTATTTGCCAGTGACATACTGACAGCATGTATCTCTTACCAAATGCACATGGCAAGTGTTTACATGCTGTCCCAAAAGACAGATTGTCAGAGGCTGAGATACTATCAACTTTACTCACCTTGAACAGTATGTTTACTCAAAAGTAGTCACAGTATTATCAAGGGATGTCTCATGGCAAGGATACAGGTGATAATAAAAACCTGTGGCAGGTGAGAAGCTTGCTTGGCAAATGAGAAATTGGAAACTCCTGCTTCATACTTTTTCCACTATTGTTTTTCCTTTTCTTTGGGAGTGAGCAGTTTCCCTCTCCCTCCAAATGAGCTGCTCCCTGTCCTTTCCCCCCATCTTTCTCTAATGCCCACAATCCCCCAGTGGGTGTGCAGCAGCCTAGGAGCCCCACACAATGGCTGGCATTGCTCATGCCACCTCCACGGGGTGGCAGGGACTGGGGAGCAGCAGCTGGCATGGCAGGAAGGGGAGGGCAGCCCTTCTGTCTGATTGCAGCACTCAAAGCTCTCAACAATGGGACCTCCAGTCTGCAGTGCTTGGGGATACAGGGGCTTTTTCACCAGCACCTATGTTGGTGGGGTCTGTTGAGCTGCAGTAGTATATGTCAGGCTGGAGAGACCAAGTAGGCCTTGGAAACGGGACAGATGGGGAAATCTGCCCTCTCCAGAGGAGGGATGGGGGCCTGTGACCCATACCTGCTGTGACACTGTGTATGAGTGAAGGGAATGCACAACTCTGAATGTGTATGTGGGATTAGAACCTGGGGGAATTAGTCCTAGAAGGGTGCTTAGAAAGTTGTGTTTACTAACATTTTGTAAGAGTCCAGTGGTGTGGTTTATATGTTGCATTGTAGATATTGATCTTGAAAGTATTGTTCATTGATTGCTTGTTAATTATGTGCTATTCATAAATAAAAAAAAAAAAACAAGTTTTGATGTTGACTGGATTTAATGCATGTAAACTGAACAGTTTTTCCCTGAGATTTATGGCATCTTTGTGAATAAGTTCTCATTTTTGTGACCTCTCTTTCTCCTCTTCACAAAGTCTTGCTTGCTTTATTGAAGTCATGCCAAAAATATTTTTGGCTATCTTTCTCTATTTAAAACCATATGAGTCAAAGGTGCCATCAAAGGTGCCTTTTACACAACTTGAAAATACAAGTTTCTTTTGAGAAAGCATACACAACTGTACAAGCAGATCTCCATTTCCACATGCTCTAGAGGCAGCTAAGATAACCTGTCTAAGAAGATTGTAGCAGAATCTATTGCAAGGCACACTGTTCCTCCAGATGATGTCTTCCTACTTTCAAACTGCAGTTCCATCAGTCCCTGGTCTGATGGAAATGAGGGAAACATAGAAAAAGGGGTATATGAGTTGAAATTTGGTAATACCTTTTAGCAATATCTTGAGTATCACAATCTTGCATGGCAGGGTTACATAGTCACAGAAATAACTTGTTATCAGAGGCCTGTTTAAAAAGAACAAAAAGGAAATAATTTCTTCTTGTGGGTGAGACCAGTACATGGCCACATCAGCTGTTTTGTATACAACTTGATAAAACTAGTCTGTAAGCAAACTTTGCAATGTAGTTCTACAAAAAGAAAGGACATCCATACTTGCTCCAAATAAACATCTAACATCTAAAAAGAAATTATTCTTACATTCAGTTCTGTGAAAATTGCTCACCAGCTGTCTTTCCAATTGTACTCTTAGGCTAACATTTTTTCTGAGCCAGTCATTTTCACTTAAAGCACAGTCAAAAGCCATTGTCTTATGTATGCATAGACCACACTTCTCAGGTCCCCAGACCTTGACAAAAACATTTTCTTCCTGAAACAAGACTGTGGATTATTATTCAGTGAGGTTTATGCCTGTGACAAATTTCAGCTGCCAGACCATTGCAGTTCCAGGATATCATGCATAGCTTTAAATATTGAGTTATTTCTTTTATTTATCCATTTTTATTATGAATCCTATGTGTTGAAATTCCCAGGGAAAAAAAAAATTGAAAATTTCAGCCTCATTAACTGAAGTCTTCCACAAGTTTAAGAGTATTTGAGGTGGGGTTTTAATGACAAACTTTGCCAACACTGCCATGCCAGTTAAAAATACATGGAATATACACATGTAGCACATAATCCTTGTGCTTTTCCTGGGATAATTTATTTCTATTTCTGGGAACAGTCTACATTAGTAAAAGCATAATTTTAATAATGTGATCTACAACTGATAATGTTACATGACACTGTATGACCAGTGATGTATTAACTGGAGACTATAACCTGAACATAATGAACACAGGAGTATCAATTCCACTACCATGATGTAATCTCCAGAATGGAGTTTACTTGTTCCTCTGCAAGAACTGAGTGGCTTGTGAAAGTCATTTCTATGCAATGGTTAGGCCCACATTTTATTTAACCTTTCTCTGATATTTGTCTTCGTTAACTGCTTGCTTGGTTTTAATACTAAGCAAAGTTATTTAATCCACTCAAATATTTCCATTAGATTCTCCTTACAAGTGGTAATATGGACAGTTATAGCTCCTAGGAAGGCAGGTACTCATTGTTAAAACAATGTCTGTTGTCACTGAAGCACAAAGTAGTCTAAGTGGCTTGTTAATTATGGCAAGTTCAGAAAGATTCTAAATGCAGTGTAGTTCTTTAATTTTCATGTTAAAGAATTTTGCCATTGCCTAAGATTTGAGATTTCAATAAACTCACTGATATACTGGATAAGCTTAGAGTCAAATCTCATTTCTTTCTGTCTCTTTGCTTGTTTGAATGTCTGATAGGGTTTTTTATTATTTTCCTTTTCCAGTCCTTTACACTTTTTATGGGTATTCTTATCTGAGAAAACAATTTTTAATTTGTAAAGCATATCTAGCATTTCTCTCTAATTATCTTCTCTTCCTCTCCCTTCTTTTATAGAAAGCTTAGGAACTTTTAACCATAAAAGAGTTCAGTGATGAAAAGTCTCTAGATGACCAGTGCTGATATAGCTGTTTTGTGATCTTAGACAAAATTTGCTCCTGCTCAATTACCATATTCTAGAGAACTCACCCTGAACAAATTACTACCTATGCCTAGCAATAATGCACTTCTTGGTATGCAGATGTACTTCATGAAAGAAAGTCATTCATTACCAAAAAACATTTTAGTACTCCATCTTGAGTCCAAAAGTCTACTCCTGCTTAGGCCATCTAAGAAAAAATATTTCCTAATAACAGTGAAATAAGGGATGTCTGATCATTTTTGATTTATAGACAATATAAATGTTATTTTAGTGGTTTTGAATACATTAGGCTTCCCTCTTCCCTTTTATACTGGGCAGGTCATTCTGGCTTGCTAGAAAAACAGATGACAATAAGATGTCATAACAATATCTTTCCTGTTTGTTTTGGGTTTTGGTTTTGATTGGTTTTGGTTTTTTTAACACTGAATTATAGAAACTTCTTGTGTTCTTACTTACAAAGGTACAACAATTACCATGACACATTATTTTAAAAGTGGAATCCTTGCAGTAGAAGGCTGCTGGAAAGCAGCGTAGACTTATCACAGATCACAACACAGAAAAGACTGCTGCAAGGTATGCACTGTTGTGTCTCTGTCAAATAAATGAGAAAGGAAACAATGACAATCAAATAGGATGAAGTATGTTTTAGTCTAGGTGACAAATAATGAGGTTTTATGCTGGATTTTCCATAGCATGTTGTTCCTTCTAGAGGCTGTGGTCTAGCCTGGAGGATTGATGTGTGATGATAATTACAGCCCATGAGAAATGGTTTAAAGCTTGCAATCTAGTTTGCTTTGTGTTTGTTATTTTGCAGCTTTAATTTTCAGGGGCTATGTGTTTCCAGTGACTGTTACACTTAGCACAAATTGCATAGGTGGAAGAGAGACACACTGTCAGTGCTCCGTGAAGAGTAATTTGCCTGGTATGGGCTCACAATGCATTATCTTACAATGCTATAATTAATCAAGTGCCTTTTGGCAAGTTAGTGTCAGCTGAAGAGCAAAAAAACTTCTGTCAAATCATGACTCACTAGTCTTCATTAGCTATATGAAAACCTTTAAAATTGCAGTGGCAGACTGACTTTACTTAAACAACAGATTCAACCCCTGTGTGCACCTACTCAGCTGAGGAGACCTACTCACTTCCAGAAATAAGTACTTTGCAGTATTAGCAAAAGATTCACAATGGGGTCCTTTAACTCTTAGCTTTTTGTTCTGAATCGCATAGTTGCTCATAAATTGCATATTTTACTTCTCTTGTTTCAGAAAATCAAGTGTTTATTGGTGCAGAATGGTAAATTAGTGACAGGTGTAATTCTAAGAAATATACCTCTTATTTACAAGAAAAAAATCTGTTTAATGCATTACCTGCCTTATAAATTGCTGCACAGTGTACATTAATATTTCCTGAAGTCTGACTTCAGCTCAGTATACAACAGGTTATATCTGGCCTGGTGTACATTCCTCCACAGCAAACCAGGGAGGGGTATTGTCAGAAGATATGTAGCTGTGAAGAATACCCAATACCACATCATTAATTCCCATGAAATGAAGGGAACAGAATCCTAAGTATAAAAAGATTCTGCAGCTGCAATAGCCAAAACGTCTGAAAGAGATGCACACGAGGAAAAAAAAATTGTATTAGAAAAATGACTGTCACTGCATCCTTCTTTTCTTGGGCAGACAGAAACAGCAATCAAACTGCAACTCAGAGTAACAGCTTAGCTTTGCTGTCTCTTTGATTTGGACACTTTCATTTTCTCATGCACAAATAAAAGCACCTTGAGGGGATCCAATAGCCATATTAAGGCCTTTTTATGAGACGAAATGTTCAAGATTCTGGAAACATGGTCTTTTGAGGAATATTAAATTGGATCTCAAGAACAGAGATGTATGAAATCAGAAGATATTTTCAAAAACTTTTGTCAATAGTTTTGGCTGGTTACCAGTTAATCACTGGAAGAACGTTTCACTCTTGCTCTAAAAGTGTGCTTTAAAATGACAAAGAAAAAAAAGGAAGAGCAATGTACCCTGTGAAGAGGATAATAAGAGAATCAAATCACAGTGAGGTGAATGTGTCTATTATTTGTTTTCTAATTCTCCTACACATGTCCATATGGCTCTCTCATTTTAATGAGCTTCATATTCTCTGTTAGATCATATGTACAAAGTCATCAACAGGATTTTTCTACTGCAGTATATGGGTCGCTTGCAAAAAGCATGAAGAATGTCTCTCAGCTCACCTGTGGGGAAGGATCAGGAAAAGACAAGGATAGAAGGAGGACACCGGTACTTTGCTTAAGGAAAGATGAGCTGTAACCTAGAACTGCTTTTCTGCACCTGCTTCAGACTCACCCTAGTACTGTGTGGGTGAAAGCATGTGAGAGTGCCTGGGAGCTTCCCTCATTGTCTTTGGGGAGATGATGTTGCAGCTCAATGACACCAGGACAGCTATGGAAGCTCTGGCTGCATCAAAGATGACTGGGCTTTTTTTAATGGGACTTTCACATAAATATTTCAATGAAACTGTTCAACTCAGCCATTCTAACAAAAACATGAGAAGGATTTACACAAAAAGGAGCTTAACATCACAATGCAATTCATAAATACTGTATAAAGCCATTTTCTGAAGTAAAACTTTCTGTAAATAAAACAATAAGCCAAGCCTGTCCTGAAAATCTGGACACCAGAGGTTAGCTAAAAGGAACCCAAATTTAATTCCTTTATTATGTGCTTTTAAGACAGTTGTCTAGATCATTGTCTTCAATGTCTGCAGTGGAAATTCTGTGATTTTATGAACTCTCAATACCAACAGTTGAAGAGGTAAAGGAAGAGTTGAGTGAAAGAAAAAATAGAGTTGAGGGAGGAAACAGCGTTAGTATTCCTAAAGCATTACAGTCGTCTAGTCAAGAGAGAGACCTCCAGAGATCATGACCTTGGTATATTTATTTTCTGCAAGTTTATATGTTGCAAATTGAGGTAGAACAGAATTAAGTACTAGGGCAAGACAGGTTAGCAAAATGGGCATAGGCCATCACTGACAGAAAATATCTAGAACATTTTCAACCACTCTTCCTCTTCCCCTGTTTCTGAGAAGAGAATGTACTTGAATTTCTCTGTTTAATTTACAGTCAGGAGACCATATTAATAGGTTTTTTTTTTTTTTTCTCTTGAGGTTCTTGCAATATTGAACTCTTTTCTGAGAGGGTTTTTTTTGCATCAACCAACAACAATAATGTGTATCTATACAGGGTGATTAAGCAATAGATGCAGACATTTTTATGACATGAAATCTGTACTCCTCTTCAATTTACTAACTATTTGCTTGTCTGTATTTTGTTCCTTTTTTTAACTAGTCCTGACAACACGTGGTGTCTCACTTTGTACTTTTTGTTGGATGAATAAGTCCAGAGAGAGGGCTGTAACATAATGTCAGTGTAAATTCCAGAGTATATTTTAAAAATAGACTGTTCGCTTTTTTTGTAGAGAAAAATCTCCAGGAAGAAAGAGAAAGGAATTACACAGTATCAGGAAAGGAACTGTGTTTGCATACAAGTTAGAGAGGTGTAATTTCATATGCAAGAGTGACAAACTTAAGGAAAAAAAAAACAACCTACCAACAATTAATGAACTAATGGCAGGAAGCAAGGTGCGCTATGACCTACAAACAAGCTGATGCAATTTAACAAATGATGCAAAGTTATTTGTGAGTTGTGGAGGGGTTTAATTTTTTCCTGAGTATAGATAGAGTTTTTGTTCTGTATACAAAGAACATCACAAATAGCTTTTAGTATCTGGATGTATGCAGTAGTTTTTAACTTCTAATGTTAAAACTAAGAACATGGCAATCACAGGAATTTTTCCCATGATCCTGTGACTCTGTGAGATGAGTATATGCTCATCTCACAGCTGTTGTAGGTTGATCAGTGTATACTCAACTTGGAAAGTCTGACGTATTTAGTATTACATTCACCTCACAACACAAGGCTGAAAGAATCACATTTTTTCAAAATGTATCACAGATAATTACTGCCCACTTCATGGTTCATTAATAGTATACGACACATGACATCATTGCTGAAACATTTTCTGTTCTACCATGAAGTTTTCCAGTTGTTGATGACTTTTAAGTTCTTTCACTGTTAGTATTAGTAAAAAGATCCTGAGAATTCTATCTCAATAGAAGCAAACTCAACACAAAAGCAATTAGATAATTCTCAATTAGGTTATTTTCTACATTCTTAGAAAACTTGACAACACTGATTTACACAGGAAATTAAACTGAAATCTCATGTCAATGTACACTAGATTATGACCATACACTTTGCTCACAGGGCACTCTCAGGATCACCCTTACTTTTCCATGTACTTTGATGATGCAGTGCACCATACCTCTTCTAAGTATAGACCAACTTTGTATTTGATCAAGCTGAGCTGTAATGGTCAGAATCCTGTATCCCAATATCTGCTGTTCTCTTTAGCCTCAGTTCACCCACAGTGTTGCTAGGGAGGACTTGCCTGTGTAGGAGACTGAAGATCACTTATGACCCCTTACTTTTCTGCAGAGATTTAATTTCACTGTTGCCCTTTCCTCACTGTTGCTTCCATTCCTACTACATGAGAAAAATAAGTAATTTTTTTTTTTTTAATTTTCCAATTTACTCCATAAATAATGACCTTGCAAACGGACTTTTCAGAGGCTAATACTATGAGAATTCCATCTGTGTAGAGTGAGACTAATATTAATATTACTCATAACAGAACATGCATTGCAGAAAGCTGGAAGTTTTAATTGAGATTGGGTAAACTCAGAGACTGGGAAGTGTCATTTACCCAGGAATAATTTTTTCAGCATTGAATGGCTTGACTTTGGGTTGAATATCCAGTCTTGAAACTGTAGGTCTTAAGTCTTAAGTTTATGTAAAATCCTCCAGAAAGTCTAAAGTCATTTACCGATTCTCATTCAGAACTACAAATGGTACTCGTAGTGAAAGACTCTCATGAAAACACACTTGCTGCATGTTCTAACAAGCTGCTCTTGCTGTTGAAAAGATGTGAGTTTAACAACAGATATGTGTGAATTTAGAAAAAAAATACTAAACATGCAGCCTGTTTAGGAGCTTTTGGCCTGTTTAGGAGCCTGGTTGACATAGCCCCTTGGGAGACAGTCCTGAAGGGCAAAGGAGTCCAGGAAGGCTGGACATTCCTCAAGAAAGAAGTCTTAAAGACATAGGAGCAAGCTGTCCCCATATGCCTAGAGATGAGCTGGTGGGGAAGAAGATCAGCCTGGCTGAACAGAGGGATTTGATTGGAACTCAAGAAAAAAAAAATAATTTACGAGCATTGGAAGAAGGGGCAGGCTGCTCAGGAGGACTACAAGGATGTTGTGAAGGTATGCAAGGGGAAAATTAAAAAGACCAAAACCCAACTAGAATTTAATCTGGCTACTGCCAAAAAATATTTCTATAAATGCATAAGCAGCAAAAGGAGGGTTAAGGAGAATCTTCATCCTTTACTGGATGCAGGGAGAAACATAGTGACAAAGAATGAGGAAAAGTCTGAAGTCCTTAATGCCTTCTTTGCCTCAGTCTTTAATAGTAAGACCAGTTGTTCCCTGGACGCCCAGCCCCCTGAGCTGGAAGACAGGGAGCAGAATGAAGCCCCCATAATCCAAGAGTAAACAGCAACCTGCCACACCACTTAGACACACACACAAGTCTATGGGGATGGATGGGATCCAGCGAAGGGTACTGAAGGAGTTGGCAGAAGAGCTCATGGAGCCACTTTCCATCATCTATCAGCAGGATCAGCTGACCAGACAACCCCATGCAACACTACAGGCTTGAGGAAGAGTAGCTGGAAAGCTGCCTGGCAGAAAAGGACCTGGGGGTGTTGATCAATAGCTGGCTGAATATGTCAGCAGTGTGAACAGGTCAGCAGTGTGAACAAGCATCCTGGCTATATCAGAAATATGGATAGTAAGACTAGGGAAGTGATTGTTCCCCTGTACTAAGCACTGATGAAGCTGCACCTCGAGTGCTGTGTTCAGTTTTGGGCCCTTCACTACAAGAAAGACATTGAGGTGCTCGAGTCTGTCCAAAGAAGGGCAATGAAACTGGTGAAGGGTCTAAGGTACAAGTCTTATGAGGAGAGGCTAAGAAAACTGATGTTCTTTAGTCTGTAGAAAAGGAGGCTGAGGGAAGATCTTATTGCTCTCTACAACTACCTGAAAGAAGGTTGTAGCAAGGTGGGGTTCAGACTCTTCTCCCAAGTAACAAGCAATAGGCAAAGAGAAAATGACCTCATGTTGCACCAGGGGAGGTTTAGTTTAGTTATTAAGAAAAAATTTCTTCACTGAAAGGGTTGCCAGGCATTGTAACAGGCTGCTCAGGGAAGTGGTTGAGTCATCATCCCTGGAGATATTTAAAAGACATACAGACAAGGTGCTTAGGGACATGATTTAGTGATGGATTTGGAAATGGTTTTCAGGTGGACTCGATGATATTAAAGGCCTTTTCCAACCAAAATTATTCTATACCTTGACATTACAGAAGCAGTTTCTGGTATTTGAATGATAATGGAATTAAACATGTCATCCTTAATGTCGGCATCTTTTCAACTCTTGTATCTGTAGATTTGTAGAGAGAGAGGATATATTCAGTTTAATTGTCCAGCAATGTAAAAAAAAGATGTGCCTTTGAACCCACATTCCCTATACCAATGCCACACCAAACTCTAGTTTCATATTTATGTGATTAAACCATTCCTCTGTTTTCAATTACACTTTCTATAACATGCTCTGTCTTATAACTACTATGGATAAAATAAAAACACTTCTTAGTAAATTTGAGTCAACTAGATATAGTTACAGATACAAGGAAGACAGTATAGAGCTAAAGAAGAGCAAGACTGAGAGTATCCTCTTAGGTTTAAGTATAATCATGTCAGAACTTAACTTGGATAGTGAATATCCAACCTGCCACTGTTGATCAAGGTCATGTTATTCACAGATTATTCACATATCTTTAGAAGAAATCTTTTAAAAGCTAAGTATGCTGCTTGCTAAAATATTAAAAATGAAGAGAAATTCCCAGAAACTCAGGAAGTAAAAAATGAATCAGTTTTTTGAGAATTGGAAATACTTCATATTCTAAATACATATACTAAAAACAAGACAGCAAAAATGCCACACAAAGAACAAAGCACTCATTAAGTTAACAGTCTAATATCTGTTTTCATCTGATTCCCTTGTAAAACTGAGAATTAAAGTAAAACAAAATAAATTACTATTTTAAAATATCCTCTGTTGATATTATCTGCCAATCAATACCTTAGCACTGCAAAGTAATGAACACCTCAAATTCCCTTAGTTCCACCAGGACCAGAAATTACCCCCTGCTCACATAATTCATTGCCAGTCCATTAATTTTTTTTATGCAGGTCTCCTGAACCTAGCCGAACCTGAAGTTGAGCTCTGCACCAAAGTGAAATTTTGTCCGTCAGATTGTCTAATTAGGGAGCTGCAAAATCTGTCTCTTGTGAAACTAAAGCTTTGGAGAATGTGTTTACATGTCCAAGATAGATTTGTGTGTTTTCATATAAATTTGATTTATGCAAAAACGCAGCTTTCAAGATCTACTGCAGATCAAAGAAAGAATGACTGCTTTGAGACCTCCTAATTTTTTCTGTCAGCTCTGTGGCATTTATAGGCCTGGATGCTGTTGCATCTGAAGGAGTGGCAGTAGATTGGAAACAGTATTTTACTGATTTCTGATCCTGGCTTGCTATGGGGCCTGATGAGATGGAAAGCTTTCGGTTCAGCACTGCAACTAGGCGTGATATTGCTTTATTTTAAGTGTCATTAGAAAGGTAGGAGGATTAATGCAGATATTAAAATGATATTATAAGCATCACATAAGCTGTGGATGTTATTATAGACAGTGAGACAGAGACTCATGGGTGGCAAAACAAGCCTTCTGCTTTATTTCAAAATGGAGATTCTCAGTCACGTAGGGAATTGCATTTTAATAATGGAAAGATACTTCCTCCAAACAAATTAGGGAGAGTGGATGACATATTGGTTATGAAAAGTAACTTTTCTAGAAAGTATAGGATGTCACAGAAGTAATAAAATATCCCAGTCTGATTTGCTCTGGCATTAGGAATACTATCATCATAAAATGTAGTTACATTTAATGTGGTAAAGACCGCAGGAAATTTTAATCTCTACAAGAAGTTTTATGCAACTTTCTCTAGGAAATTCATATCATGCATAATTTCCTGGAAGAGAATAAGTAAAAATGTAATTATTTTGCTAAATCTCTTTCCAGCTTTCTACCTCATTTTTGGTATTTTTGACTTTCAGTTTAGTAAGAAGATACCATGTAACAATTACTGAAGAAATCTAAAATTTTTCTTCAATAAATGCAAAGCAAAATGTGTTTCTTAAAATTTACTTGAAGTAGGCAGCTTTGTTCAATACCTGCTTTTTTCTGCACCTGTAAACAGTCAAAACCAAAATAAAATATAATCTACATTCAGTTACCATTATCTATCTTACGTAGAATATTTCTTCAGTGACTTGGGGGATACCAGCACAATGGCTGTTGCAACACTATTTCATCCTGTCTATGTCCGAGTGAATAATTTACAAAGAGTACAGTATTCCTCACAGTTAGTTTCTTGCACTTCTGCAGCATGTCCAGACCCCGGTCTTTCAGATGTATTTTTCATATGAATACATTTCAATATATACATACACAATTTACCACCCTCACTTTGAATTAGTCATTGGAAGTTGACCTGCAGATATTCCAGAAGTCTTTAAAAAGAAACCAAGCTTAAAGCTGCATGTGTTCATTACAGGGTCAGAGCATTTACCTCCTAGTTGATCAATAGTTTTGTCTCATATTTTTCACTAAGTTAACTCTGTAAAACACAGGTTTCAAATTAAATATTGCATAGCATTTTCCCACTTATTTCTGTTGTGTTTATTTGTTATGAATTTGATGTTCCAAGTGATTATGAAGCACATAAAGGATCAAAATCGACTTTCTCTCCTAGATTCGTAGACCTGCTATGCCTTTTCATCAGTCAGTCCAAACCCAGTAGGTGGTTTAGGTGTGTATATGCCATTAAATATCTCCTCAGATTAAAAATATACAAATTTAGCCATTGAATTAAGAGCAGAATATCTCTGTATTTCCTGTTTCTCATTATAGAATTAAATCTGTAGTCACTCAGAAGTATCTGTTTCTTACATCAAATCTAATACACTCTAGACCTCCATTCTATGCACTAAACAAGTCAAGATGTTGGGGTAAGCCAGGATGACAGTGCAAACTGGACATTGCTTAATAGCTAGAAACTTACAAGTGAGTATCATATAGAGAAGGCGATAGAAAAATCATTGTTCAGAGTGATGTTAGTCCTTTGTTCTCACCACCAATTGCCTGGAAATCTATTTGTTTGAGTTTGGTGGGGTGTTTTTGGAAGATGTGGAGGAAGACAGATCTTCCATCCAGTCAAAATTCAGTGTAAAACTAATTCCCACTAGTTATGAAATAGCTATTGATGGACATAGTCTCTTGTCTCATATTTTTAAAAGGTTAGGTAGGGCCTTCAAGCCTTACATTACATTAGTCAAAGTAAACAAATTCTATAAGTGAAAAAGAAACTATAGATAACTTGCATAAATGGCAACCTTTTTCCCTGTATCATGTTAATCTATTGTGTTTTGCTTCCCACAGTTTTACCATTCTGTTTTATTTCACTTATTTTCATATTAAATAACTCTCATATCTTTTCTTGTATTTATTCAGTAATACTAAGAGGACTTCTGTTTTGAACCAGAATTGAATCTTTTTTACTTCCACTGAAAATTATAATATTTATACTATGTTTTTTATGCATAACTTCATTTCCATTATACCACACTGAGATGTGAAAAGAGTTGCCAGATTTGGGTCACAGTTTCACTAAAGACATAAATCCTGTCTGTTACCTCTTCACTCGAATACAGGATGCAAAAGGAATTGAGATGCCTATCTGAAGGAACAAAATATGCAGTATAATCAGTTCAACTTCTTCACTATAACTAATGGTAGATTTTCACCATTTTTTTTCAATTCTAATAAATGTTTGCAGCTTTTCTGTTTATTTATACTGTCAGATATAGATAAATAATGGATAGGTCTGCACATAATCACTGAATTTATACTTATTGAAAAATAGCATACACTGTATACAATTTAGGATACTGTTTGATATTTATAAAGTCCCAGTTTTCTATGAATATAGAAATTCAGTAATTATTATTGTCACTATTTGCTCTTTCTATGCAATTCACTTTAACTTACAGGAATATGAGGTTTTTGGTTGCATTCAGAAAATGAGAGATGCTTACCAGCTATTCCTCTAGGTTTGTACTATTGTATGTTTTATTAAAAAGCAGTGAGAATCTTTTTTTTTTCCCTGTATTTTAATTCTTTTTGAAAATACCTGATTAAACTGATACTATCTTCTTATCAATCTCCCCAGCCCAATTATACTATATTTATACTATATTATATTACATTATATTATGCTGTATTTCTTCTTACTCTTAATTCGTTCTTAAGAAGGAACATCATTCACAATCACTACTGAGATAATTTGTTATTTCATTTTCTAACTACAATGGTCTGTCAAATTAAATTGTATTCTTCATGAAAACCTTGTAAAAGTGAACCTAAATTTTGAGGGCTGGGAACAAACTCAAGACTAGTTTTGGCACATAAGATATGATATTTGAAAATCTAGGAATGCTTGGGGATAACTGTGTTAGCATTATTCATTTGCTAATAGTCTCTGGACTAGAAAAGCAATAGAAAGGGGAAAGCTAAGGTGCCTGAAATAGTGCTTATGGGACAAACGTAGTCTTTTGTTTTTCTGTATTGATTCTCTCCTGTGACTGTTACCAGATGTATCTGATGCACAGCAGTCATGCAATGTCTACTCCTTTACACTCACATGCTTTGCCTTTTAGTCATTCAATCCCATGCCAAGAGATTTCCTTACCACACCACTTTGTCAGGAAAGAACTCTTAATGCCTTCTGTAGAAATGCTCTGAACTCACAAAAGGAAAAAAAAGGATCACCCAGAAAAGTAACATAGGCAAAGGATACTTTTTTTTTTTTTCTTTCATTTTCTCATGACCCTATGACCTGCATGCCTTGCATTATGCCAGGAGGAAATTACTACAATTTACAGTTCCATTGTAACACTATGAACACACCTACTTGAGACTTGTCTTTGATAAACAAATTTTCCAGTATTCCTTGGCAGCAGTGATGCTTATATTCTATACTAGTAGAAAATATCAGCATGCACAAATTTGACTGGTTCAAGCAAATTAAGGACATACTACTTCCTTTTTTGTAACTGGTAAATTCAATGTGTTGATAAGCCTCGTGACAGAAGAAACAGAAGGAATTTTAAAGTCTTTGAATGACCTTATCTTACCTGGATATTTACAGAGAGTGGACCTACTCCTGCTGTCTTCCCAGTCTAGAATGTATATTTGGAGGTTTTCTCAGATCTTGGGTTTGCAATCACGTTGTCCTGTCCCCAGGGGAGGGTTAGGTTTGGATTTGCCTTCCAAAGCTAGACCTGCACACTATACTTGGCAGGACAAATACATTCTGAAGGCCCATTCCGGACTGCATTTTAGCCTTTTTTTTTTTTTTTTTTTCAACTAGTGAAAGATTGTCAGGTTTCTTCTCAGTTTTCCTTCTTAATAAAGTTAATTCTATTTTTAAAAATGAGGTATAAGTTACCTCACAGGAAGATTTTGAAAAGGCATGAATCATTTGCTTTTGGAGCAAGTCTTGTTATAAAGACAAAGCACCTACATTCAATTGCAGGAAGGAAAAATCTGAATTCTTACTTTGAGGTTTATACATGAAGGGCAATTAAATGTTCTCTCAATTAATGAGGCATACTTCATTTATGGATTTGATATAAGAAGGTTTATAAAACTGTCAAAAATGATTCAGAGTACTTTTTGCAACAAGACCATGACCTAAACCACCCATCATGTGTTAAGTTTACCAGGCATTCTACACCTCAGATATCAAAGGAACTAAATATAAATCTAGCATAAAGAAGAGCTCTTGCTGTATAAGATAGCTGACTTAACTCCAAAATAAATTAATGAAAGGACAGATATAAAAAATTTGGAACATAATCTTGTAGTGGAGAAATGAAATATTGAGATGATTCACTGACAAGACACCTACATCTTCATGAAGATGCTTACTGCTGTTTTATACTTAGATATGTAAAAAATAATATGTGGCAATAAACTAATAATTAAATCACCCTGAAGTTTTAGCTAATTAAGTAAGAAACTAACAGAAAAAATATAAATCAATATTATAAAATTTATTAATATTATTCTCTGGCTACTTGAAAATTTGTGTAGGTAAATGAGGGCAAAAGATAGATTGTTATGTCATCTCTAGTTTCTGTCCTGACACTCTGACAGCTTGCACGGTCTTGAGAAGTTCTTTGAGGCTGAAATTACAAAAAAAGATCAATAAAACAACCTCTCCTGACAGCCATGAACCAAGTCAGTCAAACACTCAGGCAAGCCATGCGACTGATCTGCTCCTTCATTAATTTGAGAACATGAATTAAGAAATAGGATAGACATTGGCATGCTGCAGTAATACAGAGAACAGTTATGTTTTCTGAAACATTATTTGATCTAATATTCAGTGACATCTTAAAAAACATACTTACTTTATCTATAAATATATGAGGTAGCAATTATAATTTTAAAAGGAATATATTATTTATTATTTTTTATGCCCCAAACTGAGTAATTCTTTTTTTTTTTTTTGTCTCAAAGAATAACCTATTAAGACTATTTTTAAAATGATTTTTTTTCATCATTAAATTAATATATCTAAACTAGTGTCAGGTCTTGATTTCAGTCCATTAGATGATTTCTGATACTAGAAATATATAAGGCTTCTAGACATCAGCAAGTAATATAAAAGAAATATTAGAAAACTGTTACTGCAATCTGAAACCATTGCATATTGTGGATATTTTAAAAATTGAATAAATAAACATTCATGTTACTTTTCCACAAAACTTGTTAAGAGTGAAACAGAAAGAATGTATTTTAAAATAACTAAAAATAAATTATATAGCAATATATGAAAGTTTCAAATATAGGTAAAGGTTGAAAAGGAAGAAAAACTGTTTCTGATTTGTGTTACTACTATTAATGCCCCTGCCCATATGCACATAAGTGGGTTTTTTTGTGGGAAAGGTAAATGTGAAACATAAACATATAATTATTATTTCCATCATGCTACATAGAGGAAACAGTTAAAATTAGATTTTCTCTTTTACATTCACCATATAAATTTGTATTTGTGCACTTGTGTCTACCCACAGGAGACATATAAAAAACTCACCTGTATAGAAATTTTATTATGAGTTTTTATGCAAAGTATTATTATAATGAAAATCTAAGTTTTGAGAAGAAATATATATATAATAAACTTGACCAAAACAAAATGAAAATTCATAGTGAGTACCTTGAAAATGGTACTGCTTTTAAACATTTCTACCGCTCACCAGCATGGAGAACTGAATCAATTTTACCTTTCTCATCCAAATTATCTCTTCTCTGTTGATGTGCAGTGAGTGGTAGACATTGTCTACCTGGATTTCTCCAAGGCTTTTGATACGGTTTTCCACAGCCTCCTCCTAAATAAATGGGTGCATTACAGTCTGTGTGGTGGGTGAGGAACTGGCTGATAAGCTGAACCCAGAGGGTGGTAGTAAATACTGGATACTCCTTTTCATACTGGAAACCTGTCACAATTGGGGTCCCCAGGGGATTGGTATTGGGCCCAATGCTGCTTAGTATTTTCATAAGTGATCTGGATAACAAGAACATTATGAAGTTCCACAAGGACAAGTGTAAGGTCTTGCACCTTGGAAAACATAACCCAGGAGTGCAGCATACCCTGGGATCTACCTGGCTGGGGAGTAACTCTGTGGAAAGGGACTTGGAGGTCCTGGTGGACAACAAGCTCAGTATGAGTAAATAATGTGCTGCTGCAGCAAAGAAAGTAAACAGGCTACTAGGTTGCATCACATCACCAGAAGAGATAAAGATAGACAAAGATAAAGATAGATAAAGATAAGATAAAGATAAAGATAAAGATAAAGATAAAGATAAAGATAAAGATAAAGATAAAGATAAAGATAAAGATAAAGATAAAGATAAAGATAAAGATAAAGATAAAGATAAAGATAAAGATGATAAAGATAAAGATAAAGATGATAAAGATGATAAAGATGATAAAGATGATAAAGATGACAAAGATGATAAAGAGTCATCCCACTCTACTGAGCACTTGTCAGGTGACATGTGGAATATATGGCCCAGTTTTGGTCCCTGCTATACAAAAAAGATGTGTACAGCCTGGAGAGGGCACAGAGAAGGGCCACAAAGGCGATCAAAGGACTGATTAGCCTGCCATA
Organism: Caprimulgus europaeus; assembly: GCA_907165065.1. Next base: position 72,227,724 of record OU015525.1, read on the forward strand.
TGAAGAAAGGCTGAGAGAACCTGGTTTGTTCAGCCTTGAGAAAAAAAGGCTTAGGGCAGACCTCATCACCATGTTCCAATACTTAAAGAGTAGCTACAAAGAAGATGGAGATTCCCTTTTTACACATGGAAAAAATGAGAGGTAATGGGTACAAATTAATCCTCTGGAGATTTTGATTGGACAGAAGAGGAAAATTTTTCACAATGAGAACAATAAGCCATCGAAATAATCCCTCCAGGGAAGTGGTGGATTCCTCAACTTTGGACATTTTAAATATTCAGCTGGACAGGGTGCTGGGCCATCTTGTCTAGACCATGCTTTTGCCAAGAGAGGTTGGACCAGATAATCCTTGAGATCTTTTCCAGGCTCGTATTCTATGATTCTATGAATGCTGGAGATGACAAGGCTGACTTCAGAGGTAAGCTAGATGGATCACCCTATTCTGGCTCAGTGTGTTGCATGTAATGTGAATCTTCTGAATCAAACGTAAATGTTTCCAGTAGTATAGTTTTCACCTAAATACTATTTACTTACCTACTTACTATTTCTGCTGAGCATAATTTTCCTCTTTCTGTAACTGCAGCTTTAAGACCATGTGAATAATAGAAAAGTTAATTAATACATTTCTTAGTTTTATGCCCCTAGTTTATGAGTAGGTACACGGGAGTGAGTACATGGGAGAAAGGAAGAAATCTGGAAATCTAATTTACACTGGAAGCCACTGTTGATACCGATTTTTGTAAAGGAGAAACTCAAGTTCAAGCACTGGGAATCAGTTCTAATAATTAACAGTTTGGTGTTTTAATTTTGGTGTAGCCAAATTTTCAAAATTTGTTGGAGTTGGAGTTTACGTGCAGATTACTGGTTTTGTAAAATGGAGCACATATAAAAACCCTCAGCCATTTTGAACTTCCTTTGGGTTCTTGGAAATCTGATAGTTTACAGTGCCGATGGGCCAAGAATATACTAAGAGCAGCATTTAAATATATCAAATATTTGGATATTTGTGTTTCAGTCCTTCTGGGGACAATAAATTTTGCAAAGATTTGTTTTGCATTTCTTGTGGTTTTCTAGCCCGGATTTAGTCGTCTCATGTTTCTGCCACCTATTGTGGTAACTAACAAAAAATTGATATTATTATGAGGCCCTGGTCTAGTAAAACAGTTAAATATGTGCTTAAATGTAACTAGTCACATTTCAGTCATTACTACTTTACAAGGGAATAAGTTACATGCTTAAAGAAATATACATTGTAACCTATTTAGGCAGTGATCTAAGAAAATATTTCTACTTCAGGAAGACTTAACTCCCTTTAATAAAGTCAGATAAAGCTGTTCCGAAAAATGCAACTTGCCTCTATTTCTTCAATTAATTTTGTCTTGCTCCCCCCCAAAACCAGAAATTGAATGATTTCATGCATATTTACTCTTGAAAGAGCAAAACAGAGTCCATCAGAGGGCAATGTTGTTCATTATTTACCTATTTTGGACAAATTTTCAAAGCATTGCTGAAAACAAGTTAGGAGAAAGTGATTCATCTTTCTTTTTAATGCCCCACTTTCCCAGGCAGTTCCAGTTTAAAAAAGGTCTCATCTAGGCAGAGAGAGGGAGGGAAATGGAAACAGAGGAAGGGAAAGAAAAAGAATGTTTCCATCTGTCACTTAGAGTTTTCTTCTAACAGCTGCTGTTTTGACTAATGACAGTTGCATAATTACCATTTCACACGTGTTTGATAATGTTCTTTGTTTGGACTGTCAGTTGTCTTGATGGAGTACACTCAATGGTGCTATTCAGGAGTGGAAACCTGCTCATTTAAAATCCATGCCTAGAGCAATTTGAAAAGCATAAGCTCCCTATGTGAAACATTCATACTATCGTTGCAAACATTTTTTTGTAGGTTTTAATTTTGCCTCTGAAAATTCCACTGCTGGAAACCATAAATACACAAATACTATAGAGCTTTTCTAGATTGCACAAATGCTTTTGTGCACATATCAGTACAGGTGTTCAGAAAAGTATAATCATTAGACCGACATCCCAAATATGTTACTATTGCTTTTTAAAAGAAGAGATAATAAGAACCAGTGTACTTCACCACATCTCTGTTCCAAAGCTCATTGAATAGGTATAATCATACATTGATCTATCAACAAAGATACTATCTCTACTGCTAAGGGTCTCTTCAGACAGCAAAGATTTGTTTCTGAATCCAACATTTTTATATTACGTCATAAATGAAATCTTAGTAATGACCAAAACATTCTTTCATAATTTATGTTTCCACTGTCCCATGAGGAGAAATTTTACATATTTCTAATCTGCTAGGAAGTTAACCAGAAATTTTGTTTAAATTCTTCACGCACTGTCCCATCAATGAATACTCTTACCAAATAATTAGAATACCTTGGAAATACAGTCTTAACAAAGAGCTATCTAATTAGAGTTCCTCAGGAAGTATTTTGACAGTGTAACAAAAATCTCTAGCATGCTTTCACCTGTGTTCCAACCTACAGTAACTGCTTAGAAAAAAATAGTTAAAATATTCCCCAGGAAATAGAAGAACTTCTTTGTCATGAATATATTATTCCGAACTAATTCTATTTGTTGGTTTGTTGGACTAATAAAGTATTAACAAACTAGAATAAAATAAGAAAAAAAATCATCAAGTAAAAGATGATTTAAAAGCTAGCTTGTTTAGTATGCAAAGAGTAAGAGAAGATATAGACATATAATTGAGGGGAGGAGTATTGTTCAGCAGCTCTGAAATAAAAATCAGTTCATTAAAGATGTATATCGATAAGTGACTATCAATTAAGGATCTTAATTTAAGTTCAGGTACTGAACAAATCTAATCAGACAGGTTCTGAACACTTTGTCTAAAGTCACTCATAATTTTCTCCTCTGTGTAGATTCTCAAGCCACCCTCATCACTGTAATGTATTTGCTTCCCAGTAGAGCTTTAAGCATTCTGACTAACATATGTCACATATAGCTCATGCTCCCTCCCATTCTCTCCCTAGGGAGTGTATGTAGAGCAGTACATCATTTTGTTAGGGTTTGATTGGGGGAATTTATTTTTCACATTTTGTTATACCATTGCTTCAGCATGTAGATAGAGAGTCTGTAAGACAGTTGTTATCTATATCATGAAATTATTTGCATTTTGCAGTTTACTACACCAACATGAAATATGCTTTATAAAGTATTTTTATCTATTTTGGGGTAATTGAACTGTACTTGTTACAAAAGTCAATTGCTCAGCCAATGTGCTCAACAACATAAAAAGTGGCTGGAAGCCTATAAGAAGGCTGTATGTCTCTTAGCACCTTTGGTATTTTTACAATGCAGAAGAGTGATTATAATATAATTCCAGCTCTTTGACACTTTGTTCACTGTAGTTCAAGTTGATTAGCTTTTTTGTCTGGGTTACTGGGTTCCCTCCAACTTTTATGATATCACTAGTGATACCATCTGTCCCAAGTATTTTTCCTCTTAAAGGCTTCGTGACTTTCTTTATCTTGTTTCTGAGTGCATAAGGTAAGAATTTTTCTTCATGTCTCTTTTTATGTCATAGGATGTGGTGAAACTTGTCGTGTTTGTCTCTATGCATTCTTGTAGAGCTGCTGGTAAAGCTCATCTGCTCTCTGCAGGATGCTATCTCTCCCTCTGTAATTACTCTTTCATCACTGTCTGAGAGGGACATCTGGTGTCAATTATCTGTTTTCTTCTCATCTTGCTACAGCTGTTTCTTTTAAGAGCATTTTAAATCATTTCTATGTTACACCATATATTCAGATCCTTTGTGATCTTCCATTTTCAAGGTCATACAGAGCTTGTATTTGGAAGCAACCATTCTTTTTCTCCCTTAATTCCATTTCATTTGTCATGAGCATCCTATATTTATTTGCACTACTAAACTGATAGTGATAAAACACCATCCAGATATCCAAAAGTACAGCTATACAGAAATTTATTTTTCAAAGAAATTTCTTGGTCAAGTGACAATTGGGTTGTAATTTCAAAGGACCAAGTTATATCAGGGCAAGTAGATCCTTTTCAAGAGAATGTAAGCAACTGGTACTTTATGTGTCCTTTCTTACAATTCATGTAATATTATTAAAAAAAAAAAAACCAAACATGTCTAAGAATATGTAGAAAAAACTTTTTATAGCAGATTCCAATCAACCACTTTTTCACCATTGCAGTGTGACATTTAATTCTATGGTTTCTGTCATGCTTTTTCCTAGTTTCATTAAGTAGAAACACTCATTTAATGTAGGACCTAACAAGGTTGAAGGTTTGAGTCTGAAAACTTCAGGTAAAATACACTGAGAATGTACAGGGACATGGGCTCTAACAGATTCTCACTGAGACATCCACCTGAGTTTTTATCAGGAGACTAAGATGACTGCTCTATAACTGATCATAACATCTTGTTTGTGTTACAAATAGGGAGTTAACCCTATAGCAAATATTGATGTATCTTATCCAGGTCCAGAATTCTCTTACACAAAGTTTCCAGGGAATGGAGAGAAAACTGGTGAAAGAACATTCCAGAATGTTAACATTTTTAAGATCTCATCAACAACAGAGTGTTTTGGATCTGGAATAAAAGTCTGCTTACCTGAAAGAGATAAGAAATTTCGGAAAAAAACCCCAGTTGATAAACACTCAACTGTTTTGTTCCAGGCTTCATGTGTGATTGCAGGGCAATCATTACTTCAAGATAAAAATTAATCCAAGCCTTTCCCTTAGACTGTTTATTATCTCCCTTTTGTCTTTTCTGTCCAAAAGGAGGAAGCTTATTATTATTAATATTTTTTTCTTCTGACTTTCATAGTGCCAAGGACACTGGCTGCTCACATTTCCTATATTTGGATGAAGTGCTATATAATTGCACTGCTGAGTATGTCAGGGCAAAGACGAAAGCCTTATTTATTTATTTTAGGTAAGGCTATTTGTGCTGTTTTGGGTGCCTAGAGGGGAATGTTAAATAGCTAAGGATATATGCAATCTCTGGTGAAGAAAAGCAATTCTGTGGCAACCAGTGACAAACTTGCCTTGACACTCATATTTTACCAAATTAGCCCTCTGCTGAGAGCAGTAAGAAAGCTTAGATGTCTCAAAGGTTTTGGGGTTTTTTTTGTGATTTGCAGAGTATTGCCTTAGTTGAAGTTTGGTTCTTATTTTCAGGGTCCTATTTCCATTCTAAATGCAGGAAACAGACATTCAAGATGTGCTGGTTTTGTCTGGGATAGAGTTAATTTTCTTCATAGTAGATAGTATAGGATTTATTACTATTTGTGCTGAAAACAGTGTGGGTAAGGCAGAGTTGTTTTGGTTACTGCTGAGCAGGGCTTACATAGAGTCAAGGCCTTTTCTGCTCCTCACACTATCTCACCAGCGAGTAGGCTGGGGTTACGCAGAAGTTGGGAGGGGACACAGCTGGGACAGCTGACCCCAACTGACCAAAGGAATATTCCCATATGACATCATGCTCAGCATATAAATCTAGGGGAAGAAGAAGGGAAGGACATTCATAACGATGGCATTTGTCTTCCCAAGTAACTGTTACTCGTGGTGGAACCCTGCTTTCCTGGAGGTGGCTGAACACTTACCTGTTAATGGGAAGTGGTGAATTAAGTCCAGCTGAGGTTAAACCACAACAGAAGATAAAAACATTAGTTCTCAGAAAATTGCATGTCCCTGTGTGTGAATCCAGAACCTTGATCATTAGATGATTGTATCTCTTCTATATAGAAACTGGAAAGAGCTGACTTCCAACTAAGATTTTTATAATAGTATCATAATTATATCATAATCATATATCATAATTATAATCTCAGTTTTATTCTGATAATGTAGAAATCAAGATGATTATTTTGAAAAACTAATTTCTGAAACTTTTAAAATTTAAGGAACTGAGTACACCCTCAGCAAGTTTGAAAATGACACCATGCTGAGTGGTGCAGTTGATTCACTAGAGGGAAGGGATGCCATTGAGAGGGACCTTGACAGGCTTGAGAAGTGGACCCATGTGAACCTCATGAAGTTCAACAAGGCCAAGTGCAAGCTCCTCCACCTGGGTTAGAGCAATCCCCAATATCAGCACTAACTGGAGGATGAATTGATTGAAAGTAGCCTGGCAGAAAAGGATTTGGGGATACTGGTGGATGAAAAAAATAGATATGAGCCAGTAATGTGCACTCAGCCCAGAAAGCAAATAGTATCCTGGGCTGCAAACAAAGAAGATTCTTCCCTTTCTACTCTCTTGTTAGACCCCACCTGGAGTACTGAATCCAATTCTAGTGTCCCCAGTACAAGAAATATATGTGCCTCAGAGAAGATTCAGACAAGGGCCATGAAAGTGATCAAAGGGCTGGAACCCCTCTCTTATGAAGCAAGGCTGAGAGTTGGGGTTGTTCAGCTTGGAAAAGAGAAGGCTCCAGGGAGACCTTACTGTGGCCTTTCAATACTTAAAGGAGGCTTACAAGAAAGATGGAAAAAAGCTTTTTACCAGAGCCTGTAGTGAAAGGACAAGGGGCAATGGTTTTAAACTAAAAGAGGGTAGATTTAGATTGTATATAAAGAACTGGAACAGTTGTATATAAACAACTGGAACAGGTTGCCTCATCAGTTGTGGAAGCCCCATCATTGGAAGTGTCATCAGGTAGGAAAGCAGATACCTTATGCTTGAAGTAGTGTTTTATCCAGGCCAAAGCTATATCTAATCAAATATTAAGACATGACAATCTTAATAAACATATTTAGCTTCTGTAGTGTCAGCCTCTTCTACAGTTGAGGTTTAGAGTGACAATTTTCACTTCACAACTGTGGAATTAGAGCACAGAAAAAGGTGAAGCGAGAAATCGAGTTTGTCCAACAAACCAGCAACAGAACTGGGAACTGAAGCTTGGTCTCCTGAAACCTAAATAGGCGTTTGCTAAGAGGCAGTTGCCAAAGTCCAAGTTTTTTTAAATGACCCTTGCAGCTTCATGCCCATAGCAATTCTATTGATGAAAAATATAACATATCAACCAAAGCTATATTTAATTGCCTTAAACCTTGAAAGGGAATTAATTTTTTCCAGGAAACATAGGAGAAATCAAATTTCCCTACTATATAATGTGGCACTTCTGATGTGTTTCTTTTGAGTGTTATGGAAATGAAACGGAAACACACAGAAGAGAGAGATACAAAAGTAATCTCATTCAATTTTTTGCTGAACATTTTTCACTGTAATAGCCAGTGCTCCAGTCTTCTGCTTAGGTCTTGTGCAGAGTATCCTCAGGCAACTGGGTTACTATAAAATTTAATTTTTATTTAAAGAGCTAAATTGGAACCTACTGCATTAACTCCCAATTCATTTGTTTTAGAAATAAGGATGTACTGTAGAAGTTGGGGCAACTCTGCAGTAAAACTCCAGCTCTGAACAGAGAGATAAAAATTCTGTATTATGAAGTCAACTCTGGAAATCAGGGAAAAAAAATATACAAAGACCAAACATTCTTCGCCCTTTTTTGCAAGATGTGTTATCATTAGTAGTAATGGGTGGGTCACAGACAGCAAATAAGGCCAGTTAGTTGCAGTTAGCAATTTTCATATTCAAACTTCAACCAGTTTCTCAGGTTAATGTTTTTAGAGGATTTTACTATATTACTTGCCATATAGAGGTTAGATTTGTGAAGGCAAAATCTTTTAAGTAATTTTATAGTATTTTAAGGAATACAAAAAATAATTGGGGTAATATTCACTGTATTCAAGAGTTCCTTGTTTTGAAACATAAATGGTTTGTTCTGAGACTTTTCTTCCCATCATTCCCATCTTGGTCCCTCTGCCAGAGGATGATACATGTACACTCGAGGACTGTGGGAAGAGAAGGGCTGGAGGTGAGCTGGCTGAAATAATGTTTTGTGCACAGATGTGGAGGAGTGTGGAATTGCCAGGGACTCTGTTCTTTCTTGAGATGCTTTTGAGCTGCACACTGAGAGCCTGCAGAGCAATCCTCTTGATGGGTAGGTCAATTTGGTTCCTTTTTTAAAGTTGAGTTGTTTTAGAGAAGCAAATGAAAGTGGGCAGGCAAAAGCAGAAAAAAAGACTACATCTTTTAGCTCATTTGGACACAGTACTTGGAACATCTGCTTTGGAAAGGATCAGCTTGATCCTGTAGTACAAGGAGTGAAGAGTTGAGAAGAGAATAAGGAACAAAGGAGAAGGAGGGGGAACAGGGAAAAAAGAGAGCTAAGAGACCCTAATCAATATTTGACTTGTCTAAAACAGATAAATAAAGCAGCCTAGAAGAGGAAAATAAACCAGGAGGTATATCTGCTTGCTACTGCTAGGTGTAGTCGCTGCTAGTGAGAGTGTGTAGACTATGCACTGGGACACTGACATTTGTCCCTGCCCTTCTCTACTCTTTGTTTTTGTCTGTTCAGAGATGATTGGAGGAGTGCCATGTTCGAGTTGAAGAAAAAGATTAGATGTGAAAATGGCAAGTTACATATCTATAGAGCTCTCTGCTGTCAAAAGATCTGTATAATTTGTATCTCCCCTAAAACCTTCGCAAATGCTTCTCCTATGTTTAAAGTTGTTTGTTGTGGGGTTTTTTTTGTTCGGGGATTTTTGGAGGTCTTTTTGGTCAGTTATGTAAGTTCAGTAATGTATGTTAATTAACACATTTTAATCCTTATTTTGACTTAATAAAGTCAATAGGATTTTACAGTGGCAAATAGGCTCAAAGGTGTTAAAAACAGTGTTAGGCCAGCTCTTTAATGCTGTATTAGTGCTCTATTAATTTTACTGGTAGCATAAACCCTCATGACATAGATGTAGCTTAGACTATCAGTATTTTAAGAATGTAATGCAGAGGTAGGCAATTCCATTATATTAAAACTTAACTTTTCAAACCTGATTATCTTCTCTGAAGAGACTTATTGAGCGTATGCTGAGAATAGCTTGCTAGATCACATTACAAGGTGTGTAGATTTGGTAAGACTTTTTTTCCTTTGAGTAAACTTTCAGCATTGCTGTTATGGAAATGTCATTTACAGATTGCCATGTCTCAAAATTCTAGGTCCTTTCCACATCTTAGAAACATGAGCAGTGTTTATTTATAGTACTAAATGTGGAATTTTTTTTGTCATTTAAATGTTTTCCATTTATTTCTTCTTTTTATTTTTTTCTTTAGATCACAGTTATATGCAATTATGCTCCTTCTTAAAAAAAGCCTTTGTTGCACCTCATAAAATAGTAAGGTGATACTTCCTTTTCAATGTTCAACCGCCAGTGATCACCAAGCAGCAGAAGTCTCTGTGTATGTGAAGCTACTGCTTCACGCCACTCTGAATTAACTCACAGTGGGTGTCAGACATCTGCACATGAACAGAAACCTCCCAGAGGAAAACGTTTTCATTAGATCTCAACAGCCTCCCAGCCTCCATCAGTCTACAAAGCAAAATCCTTGTTTGATCTTGAACTCAGCTCTCTACAGGACAGGATATATTGCAGCACTATCACATAGCGGTTTAACTCTATGCACTGTTGTCATAAGTAATTTGGTTTTGAATATGGATTAAAGGATTTTAATTTTTTTGGCTTGCAGTGCAAAGAGCCATTCTTTATTTTTAATTAGCCATCACCTGCAAATAAATCCAATTTTAAGAAATTAATAACATCTATTTGCAAAGGAATCTTTCTAGTCCAGTTCACAAAATTAATCCTTGATTTGAAATAAAATCTATTTAATAACTTTATAAATGTTTGTTTGTAGAGATTATTTTGATTCAGATAGTTCTTTGGAGTAAATTATATGGCATCCAAACACTTCTCAGACATGATTTAATTCTTCACTTGTCATTCTCCTTTTGTCATCCACTTTTATATTCAGAGAAATTATTGGCCTATGGTTTCCTAAATCTCATATAAATGAGTATAGATTAAGCAAGATATCTGATAGCTTTTTTTAAAAAAAAATCTTTTTAAAAAGTCAGATCTGTAGGTATGAGATAATGGCAAGAAAAAAAGAAAGTATTCAGAATAAATTGAAAGCTAGCTTCTTGGTAATTTCATATAAAAGCTTTAATGAGTTGTTCCCTTTCAACTTATCACAGGTATTAATGCAGCTTTTAGCAGTTTCCTAGAATTCCATTTCTGTATCATGACAATAAAATCTTTTTGATCATGTAGGGTGATAATAATATCTAACACCCTTCCTCCCAACCCCAACACAACTTAGATATTTGGCCACAACTAGTAACTTAGACTCCTTTTGCAATCAGTGGAGTGATAGAGGAACCTCTGGATCTAATTCATCCCACCTCACTAGGAAAGGGGTCTTAAGGCAAGATGAATTTATTTCAGGAGAGTGCCCTTCTCCCTCTACCTAACTGATCTTTGACTTTAGTTGGTTAAAGGTAGATGGGATGAATCTTGTGTACAATCACTGAAAGTAAGGATGCTGGAAGTTTCTTATGTAAGTCCTAGGTGTGACACACAGCTCAGTTTTGTGTGGCACAGCTATGTGACCTTCATTTAGGTTTTCTGAAGAGTAATGTTGACCTGCAAGAATTTGCAAGATGAGAAATGTAAAAGCAAAGACTGAATTTAAATAGTTGAGACAGTAAGAGTTAGTAAGTTGGGGTCTGGAGACAAAAACACTGACATTAAAATTCATTTTAAAAAATATTTTAAAAGTAACAGAATTGAAAGACTCAACTAGGCAAGGTTAGGTTCAGCTCAAGAGAAAGCTCAACTTGGCTGATAAGTTGTTGCCTGACTGTTCCTGCCTGATGAACAGTCTTATCAGGTGTCCGTGTCAGGAGTGATGAGTATGCTAATACTTAGCCCATGCCCTTTAATCACAAGCATCGATTGCCTGTATTAGTGTATTACCTGGGAATTCATAGATCACATTTAGTCCTGTTTGCAGAATTCCTAATCCTGGTGAAGAAACCCTAATAAAAGTCCTGTCATTTTCTGTTGAGAGTAGAGATAACCTACTAAAAAAAAATAGAATCTGATGGCACCATCTTCCTGAGATTTCCAAGCACTAAGACAACTGCATACTGTGAGAGACCCAACCCATGTGCTCATATGAACCCAAATCTGTCTCAACTGACTTGAGACAGCAAACACTGGAGGAGTGGGATTGGCTTCATTTGTGAGTACAAATTTACAACATAGTTTTGCAAACAGCTGTTTTCCTAAGTAAATTGAAGTGTGAAGGTCAAATTAAAATATTGCCCTATTGACCAGGGCACCGTAGGCAGTCAAGAGGCTTGAGATCTTTTGTCCTCATTATTGTTAACAGAAGCATTAAGTTTCTCCTAGCATGGAAATGGCTGAATGAAACAGAAACATTAGGAGAAGGAACTCTACATTCAGGGGGAAAAATCATGAAGCATAGAAGAATTGGGAACTGTTGCCATCACCCTTGGCTGCTAGAAGGCACACACAAATCTTGTGGACTTTGCCCATTTGATCTGTTGAGAGACACAAGCAGAGGGGAGAGGCAGAGCAGGTCCCACAGTCTCAGGGAAGCTCAAGGACACTTGAGATTTTGTTCAAAGCCTCTGCCATGGTCCTGACTTGTTGGAAAATCACATACCTTTTCTGTCGGTGCTGTTTCTTTTATTATGCTTTGCCTTTTTCTTGTGCACTTAGCCCAAGAGGTGTTTAGAGGTAAGATTCATATCCCACTGTGTTTTGGCAGTGCATAGTATAGTGCTGCTGGAATACAATAATGGAGTGGTACTTCCATTTTTTGTAGCATAAAGACTCATTTCTACGCCTTAGTATAGTTCTGGTTAGCTCTGGAAAGTTATACCAATAGACATGAAAAAAACCAAAAACAAAACCAACAAAAAAAACCCCACCAAAACAAAAAACAACCTCCTAACCATTTCCTGAAAGATATAAAATCATTACTCTATGGATTTTAGGCATATGACAGTGATTTACCCAGAACTTTTCCTTATGAGATACATTTAAGACTAAATCTTTTATCTTTCCTGCTTGGTTGTTTTGTGTGTTCCCTTTCTGGTGTAAGCTATCTAATATCTCAAAAGTCTTTAAGCAGCTTGACTACTGGAGCATTACCTCAGGAACATAAGACTACAGTCAACCAACTAAAACAAACAATGAATTTACTGTTGAGGTTTATGTCTGAAAGCAAACTGAATAGACAAGAAATGTCATGGGGTTTTGATTAATCTTTGTATCTCATAATGTGTGGGGATGTGGGGTTGGGGGGTTGTTTTGTTTGGTTTTTTTCTTTTAATAATAGTCTTACTGAAATTCTCACAAGAAAACCCAAATGCATATCTGGCTTACAGCCAGAGGCTGAAATGGTCCTGATTATGTTTTTACAGCAGTTTTATGCTGGTAGGGCTCAAAATTACTTAAACAGAGTTAGTTACTGCATGCCATCACCGTGGAACGCAGACTCAGGTCCAATATATATTCCATTACTTGAATAAAGAATATATTAGCTATGAAAATGATTAAAAAGAATTTCTGCACAGTGCTATTACCTGTACTATCTGCAGTCCATCTCCATCTATGTATCTTAAATGACCATTTTAAATCTTCTTCAAGTCTTAGAGTAGCTATTTCCCACCCCATACAGTTTTAATAAAAAAATGAATTGCTTTCTAAGATGCAGTTTATTTTTGCTGCACTGTTGTGTTCAGTCCAGGGCAAATTTTCCTTTGATCTTTTTTTCTTTCCTAATGTAGAATGTCAGAAGATACAAATATATGGCCTGATGCTGTTTCCCACACATTGATACCTACTTTTTTTTAAGGTAACAAGGAGATCTGAGACATCCATGAGGAGCTGTAGATATGACAGCACATCTTTTTGAGTCTTAACCACTGGTTGGATTCCAAGTGAAATACCCCCAGGAGTCACAAATAGCACTAGATAGTTATATGTGGGTGACTGAAAACCCAAAGTGAATGAGATTCTTCCTGAAAATTTTATGGACCTCAAGACCTCTCAGTATCATTTCTGATTGCATCTAATCAGTTTTGTCTGAACCAAAGCATAACTGTAACTGACTGTAATTGGTCTGATCTTCAACCAAAACATACTCACCTCTTGTTGCTATGGGTGGGGTACTACAGAACTGCATTTGTTTAATTGGAATTTCACAAGTGTGAACAAAAGATGTTGCTGATATTAGAGGGAGTTTATTGTAACTCAAAATTAAACACAAGCTCAATTTGATTCTGACATGAGAAAATTCTTTTTCACCGAGAAAAAGTAGAGCTTATACTAGAATTGCAGATCTCTTATGGATCCTTGAGCCAGGAAAAATATACATAAACTGTATTTATTGTTTGCTTAAAATGGCACTCCAATTCTAAGCACAGAAAGCAAACTAGTATATCAGACACAGCATTTTTCTCCTCCTCCAGAATAAGTATGTAACAACTCAAAGTAAATCAAAGAAGTTATTTACATGCAGAAAACCATATAAACTAGAATGGAGTGGGCCCTTTCAAATATATAATTTTCATAATGAAGCAAGAGAGCTAGAAATGTCACTTGAATATGAATTATTGTATGTCACATGAATACGAATTCTTGTGATATCAGAGCAGTTCAAGAAAATTCAATTCCCATGGAAAAAAAAGCCAAAAACTTTAAAAATTGGCTCAAAATTCTCTGATCTATTTAGTGGTATTCCTTTGAAACTTGACCTCTATAAAGGATTAAAAAGACACAGATTTGTCATATAATATTTAATTCCCCCAGAACTTTACAATGAATATCTGCAATAATGGAACCTTGGAAAGCCCACATAACTAAAATAAATCCAAATTAAGCCCATTTGGGATTTCTGAACACACCACTGAAAAAAATGTCTTCCTCTCCCTTAACTGGATATCAACATTCTTTACACCTACACGTAAATTGCAACCCAGCATGGTTACATAGGCCATATCTTTTGGTAGCAAATATACTAAATACTAGTACTGTAGCACCTTGATTTGGCAAAGTACACTTCCTGGTTACCTTGATCTTTCCTGCCAAATAAGCATTTTATACTTTATATTGCCTGTGGAAATAAAACAAACCATTTTTGAGAAGGTGACTTTTGACAGTATAACTTTACCTCTGTAACAGTGTATTTTTGCCAGCAGATTCCTGATTCCACAAGGCTGGACAAAAAGCATAGGCTAGAAAGATTTTAATCATAGGAAAACAGTCATAAAGTTCTTCTCATAAACAGCATCAGAACTAGCTTAATGTTAATAAAGACTTGACTGCATAAACACTCCTGGAAAGTTGTTCTAAACTCTCACTGCTGTGGTGATTAGAAACTTTTTTTCCCATTTGCTGTGTAAACTTTTTTTTTTTTCTTCCTCTCTTAGAATGAAGACCTCTCTCAATATTAAGATTAGCTGTTATGCACAGGTCTTTTCCTTCTATTATTTCCAACTCCTAATCTTACAATATATAGAAAAATAACATTGTTATTAGTCTGTAAATGTAAACTTTCACACACAATCAAGCAGTATGAGACAGTTTTCCAGCTTTCAAATCATTCAGTTCTTACTGCATACACTTCTCTTTCTTTATACTGCTAATATCTTCCAAATCAGAGAAGGAACACTGCTACTTGTTGTACAAGGCCATCAATGAAAATTTTAACTAGGATGAACTGTATCATGAGTAATATCACTACTGATCACCTGCAGACAACCCTTCATCCATTTTATAATTCTTGAAACAACTAACATTTCTATACTTTAAGTAATAATTTACTCAATATCGTAAAGAAAGTGTTTTGCTGCAGTCCACATTTCCTCGGTACTGGGAAAAACAAACACAACTAAAAGGTCACATTTTTGTTACCAAAGATAAAGTACATCATATGACTGACATTGCATAAATTCATGGTTTTAGACATAGAACCTGCAGAACTTGAATAGTCATAAGTGTGTATGTCAGAAGTCATTGCCTTTTCAACTTTTCTTTTGTAACTCTTAAAGCATTTTCTTTGGTAACTGTATAATGTAAAGATAGCCCCTGAATATAACACTGAGTCTCCTGAAGGTTGTATGGCATGTAAAAACACTGAAGGTTGAGTTCAGCATATGATGCTTTTTGAAAGGGGTGAAATAGGATGTGCTTAGGGGTCTTGCTTAAAATACAGAAGATTTTTTTGCTCTGAGCTGTCACTTGTGGTATCTTTCAAAAAAGTAGATATGTTATTTTATATATATATATATATATATATATATATATATATAGGGACTATGATTTTTGTTTACTAGTGAGAATCTATGTTTCCTTTAGCCAAAATAAGCTGCAAATGTTATACTAAATCTTGTTAATGTTTGGGTTGGGGTTTTTTGTTACTATGTTTCTTTTTTTTTTTTTTTTTTTTTTTTTTTCGTGTAGTGTGGAGGCTGAGGGAGATGTTCTGTGGCCTGGTTCTGTCTCTGCCCCAATTTCCTGTTAAGGTACAATCATTCATCTTGAAATTCATAGAAAGATGTAAGTGCTGCAACAGGCAATTCTAGGCTTATGAGTCCTGGTAGTTGAGTCTAAAACAACCAAATGAGGTATCTATACTTCCTATACAACTGGAGGAGAGAAAGAAAATTGGCAGGAGGAGGGTTTAAGTCAAAGCTGTCTGTGGTTGCCAATAAGAAATAATGGCCAACTTAATTTCAAGGACTAGGTATCTTATCCCAGAGTATAGTGTCTTCCTCTTTTAGGGGTTGAGTCTTGAGTCATTCACTAACTTCTGAAGTTACTTACTGAATCTTAGAAAACAGAGGAGGTATTTCTTTCAGAGACTGTTGTCATTGCACTCTTACTCCAACACACTAACGGCAAGATGCTCATGTAGTAAATGGACAGCCTGGCCTCCAATTCCTTCCACTGCCTGAATGATTCTAAAACACACAATCTATTTATCTTGGAAGCACCCTAGGTATCAGGTTAAAAACCATTCTTAGGTGAAGGTCCCAAACTAATTCCAGTCTCCAAGACAGGATGAGCTGTCTGAGAACATTCCATGGGTGCCATGGAACAATTCATGGAAGATGTGAAAAGAGTATTGTTCAAGAAAATTGCCATGAATTCTATGAGATTTTGGCAATGTGTTCAAATTCAAAACTTCAAGATTCACTTGGTACTTTCCTGGTGATTAAAGAAGGGGGGTTTTTTTGGTTGGATGTTTGGTATGGCATCTGATATCATGCCAGAACTTGTTTGAACCAACACTTTAAAATGAATTATTAAATAGTAAGGAACAATATTTCCTCCTAAATCTTAGCATCTACAATTAGAGAACAATTTTAAAGTTAACGAGGAGGTAGAGGAATAAAAATTAAACACATATCATACGTAAGCCTTGAAACAAATCCATGTTGAATCAGTGATCTTAGTAACACTTGGATACTTTTTGTTCCAGTTTAATGATGATACCTATACCAAAATTTTTGAGATCAATACCTCTTAACTTTGAAAGTTAAAATAATAAATAGCAACATTCCTCATTAAAATAAATGAAATTTAAAAAAAAAAAGTACATGCAACACATTAGGTATTAATTTAAACTCAAAAAGACCTTTACTACAGTATGAAGAAAGTTGGTTTTAATGTATTCAGATAAAACTCTGAAATATTAAACTCTTCTTTTTCCACTTACCCTTTATCACAATTTATTGCCCAAGGTTTCTTGAGAGTTAATGGTGTTATAGGTGCAGTGTATAAAACTAAAGAGGCTGGCAAACCCATGACATATGCAGAGGAAAATCAAAGAATCTGCAAAATCAGCTTTATGCAGTATTACACATGAGGAAAATCTGGTGCCTGATAGAAAAACCTCTATAGGAGTTTATTACATCTCTTCAAGAGAATTCATAGGAAAAAAATTGGAGCACTCCAACTATATTGGAAAAAAAAATTCTGTAGACATTGGAAAATGAAAAGACAGACATCAGTGTTAAAAATTGGCCTCTTGTCCTCCCTAAAAAGTCTGAAAGAGATGTTCTTGACTAATGGGCCTTTGGCACTATCTTGACAAGTATTAAGAGTCCCTTTAGGGTAGTAAAAGTATTAATTGCTATTGATAAGTCCCGAGATTTAAGAGCACATTACCTGAAGAGGTTTTAATTGCTGGCATACAGAAACAATGAGATGAGATGAAAGAGAAATAAGCTTCAGCCAGAAGCCCTCCCACTTCAGAAATGGAGAAAAATTAAAGTAATATCAGGGCAAATATGGAAACCCAGAAAGGCATTTATTCCTCAAGCAAGCCCTATGAAATTATGCACCAAAGCATTGTAAATTAAGATGTTCACAGGGCTGAGGAAGTGGATATCCAGAAACATGAAAGGTGTATCAGCCAGGGATGTTTAAAACTTACCAGATTGTGTCAAATCACATGCAAGATAATAGAAGAGATTAGATTTAGTTGGTCACCACTGCTTTGAAACAAAATGAAGACAAATGTGTATGAGCTCTGTCAGAAGTCTTTAGCGGCTGAATCTCACTCATATGCCAGAATGTGAAAGTTCAAATGTTTCCCAAAACTTGAGAAGCTTTTATAACTAAGACAGAGGTGAAAGCACTGTTACTGGCTTCTGAAGACAAAGCTTGAATCCTTCTTGAGTGACATGTGAGACATTCAGTAAGGTTCTTTACACACCACACTTAGGCATATGCATCTAAACTATTTTTTAATTCTATGCTAGCCCACAGAAACTGAGCAAGCTTCAGAACCATTAAGGTTTCCAAAAAGTGCTTTGTCATGCACTAAATCATGCACATAAATAATGAAAGGCAAACTCTCAACTAATAGTTCAAGATAATGATTCTAGTCACAATAGTGTTAAATGGACAACAACAATGTGAAGTAGGGCCAGTTTCATAAAAGCTTACCAACCGTGTTATAAGCCAAGCAGGACACAAGAAGTAGATGAAGTGTTCTTGTATAACATAAAATCAGATTAAAGATTTCCAAGATGAAAGAAGGGCCTCCATTTCAGCACCATAAACATGAGTATGTGTTTTTTTGTTTGAATGGGCTCTTATTGTAGTCCCAATGGAATTATTTTTAGGAAAAAGAGGCCTACAACAGAAGTTCCTTCTGCTTGGGTTGAAAATAGCATTACAAATAATCCATATAAAAAGACACTTTTTTTTTTTTTTTGGAACATTTTTATGTCAGAATAATCACGTTAAAATTGTGTACTTGTAAAAAATATTATTTTCTTAGGGAACCTATTAATTTGGTTTATTCTCTCACTTAAAATAAGGAAAATTATTAGAACCATTCAATTTTTAAAAGTTAGCTTCCATGTATACAATAATTATCACTTACGTTTGTAATCACAACAGGAAACAATAAATTTCTTTGGATGATGACACAGGTACTTTCCTTTTAACATATTAGATTTTGACTTTTCACTTTTTTCATCATTCTTACCAGTCAAAAGAAGTCATTTATAATATTCAAATTCCATATATCATTGTTCTTCAGAAGCAATTTCTCTAGAGACAGTACTTTAGCAGAGGAGAAAGTCATAGTGATTTCAGATCTTTCTAAATATATCATTCATGTAAACTATTGATTTAAATCTCAGAAAGAAAAATTCCTGGAAAATTTTGGTGCAATGGAAGATGTAGCAAATTTGGGGCAAGGACATCATCTTTCCTCTCAGATATAGAAAACCACATCATGTGTCCCTGGACTTAATGAATGAAAATAATGGAATTTAAAGAATACTCTAATCTGGACAAAAAGTACTTGATACAGGCTTGGGACTTCATTTGTGACAAAAAAATCTGAAACGTGATGTCAATGAATACACTTTTTTCTAACTAGTCCTTTGTTTTGAATGACATTATATTGTGTTGTGATGAGATGTGTTAAAAACAGAGATAAACGGGTATGTTTCAAACATAATAAAATTGAAACAAAATAAGTTCAAGAAAACACATTGCTTCTTTGCTTATTCACACTTTTTTCCTGAATTTTGGACTCTTTTGTATGTACTTTTATTTTTTTTAAACTTGTCAGATAGCTATGATGCCTCAATTGACATGCTGATTTTTGAAAATGCATAAAAAAGAATATATATAGAATATAAGACTATATACGGAATATGAGTTGAGCTTGTGCTCTTAAGATATTTATTTTTCCCTGAAATCCCAGCTGTAGAATTCAGGGGACATATTTTCAAAATGCTTAAGACCCAGGCACTGTTTGTTCTTGTGAGAATAAACTGATACCCGAAAAATGCAAACTGCGTGTCAAACACATCATTTGAAATGTAACCCCACATTATTCAACTGAAGATGCAGGAGGTGCATTATTTTTAGAGATGAAAATTACTGCTTGCAAAAGTAACCCATGCCGCTGAACCTGCAGACAAACTGATAGGTGTGCAGCAGTAGTTCTATGACAATATACAGAAAGTGTCTATAGGTGGTACAGAAATAGTTAAAGAAATGTTAACTATTCTTTGGTTAGGATCAAAGAAGGTAGAATAGCCCATAGTGTAAAAAGAACATTTTTAACAGAACACACTTCTCCCTTGTAGCTTCTTAGCACTTTAAATTTCATTTCCCCTGCTTTCTGCTGCTTTTGTGCCCTTGCTTCTTGCCTCTCTTGGCCCATGCTTTGACAAGTAAACAATTTGCTTAGGACAAATTATGCAGGATGAATAGGTTTTTGCTTGAGCTATGGAGCACGGTTGCTTGATATTTTGTATTTCAGTTACTAGAAAATCACCCCCCTTTAGGGTGCAAATCATCGTTGGATCATCTTTAGTAGGTTCAAACAAGGGGAAAAATCTTTAAGAAATGTCCATATGAGCTACAGAATTATAAAATTATTTCCAATGGGTCTATTTCAGAAGAGTAATCGACAACGTAACTTGTGTTTCTACATCCTTCCATATGAAGAAAAGAACTTATATTATTCTTGTTTAAACATTCTAAAGGGTTGTACAATGATCAGAATAGTGAATCTATAACTAGTTTACAGATAACAGCACTGATGGATTTTAATGTTAGTCTTTACAAAATGTATCCCAGTTAAATGACTTTTTTGATAGTTTTTTAATCTGCTTCATTGCAATTTTGCTTTCAGTGTCACTAACATATTATCTTTTTCTGCATAAGAGTGAAAACTCAAAAGGTATGTATTCAGTTCCTACAGAAATTAGTACATATGAGGAGAAAGAAATCCTGCCCTTACTTCCAGGATCACACTGGTCAGGATAACAAACTCTTATCACTTTCACTGGGGCCAAGAATAATCTGTAGACTTCACAAGGAATTCAAAATCTCAGAAGCCTCGAAGAAAATTTCCTTTGGTGGTAAAAGAGGGCTTTCCATCTTTCCATAACTTCCTTTAACCAGAAAGGATGTTGTTCTATTTACTTTTAAAGCAGGTTTAGGTTTCGTTTGGGATTTTGTGGGTTGGGCATTTTGTTTGGTTTTGGTTTTGGCTTGTTTTTTTGGTTTTAATTTGGTTTGTTGTTTTTTGTTGTTGTTGTTTGGTTGGGGTTTTTTGAAAAGTATATCAATAAATATTAATTTAATATTTCTGTTAATTTCCTGAAGCAAATGTAATCATACCCCTATCTTGCCCCTCAACTTAAATTCCAGTTTGGACTTTTGAGTGACTTATTTGAAACTTTAATGCTAAATTAAAGCTGTGGTTTGATATTTGCTGTAAGTCTTAGTCTTATAAAGTTGTTTTTCCACTTTCATATATTACAGAATAATGTATTACAAAATCATCCATAAGGCACACAAAACTAAAACCTTGTGGAAGCATAACATACCACATATACGTAAATAGCTGAAGTTTTAGGAAAAGTTCAATAAAATTTCTTACAACTACATCTACAAATGCATATTTTTACATGCAGATAGAAACAGACAAGCTCTTCAAGTATCTGTCATAACTAAATAATTTCTACATTCATATTTCCAATGACCTTTTCCAGTTTTGTCACAGTATTTCATTACATAAAACTCAGGTTTTGATCTTTCTCTGAACATGTGCAATAAAATGAGAAATTTTGATTTTTGTGGAACATTCATGTGATTCTCCAATTATATTCTTCAAGCACTGGTTGTTTTCTAGCAACGTTACAAAGTCATATTCTGTACAAAAAAGCATACACATTTCCAAGCAACTGAGCAACATGCAAAGCTTCTGCAGAACTAATTTCTGGTGAAAGCTGGTGTATTATAAGAAATTGCTTCTAGCAGTGACAGCAACATGAAAAATATTTCTGCACTAATGAGGAAGGGAAATTAGGGAAAGGGCAAGTTTACAGTTATTTATGTTATTTCTGTATGTCGCTATTTTAATCAATATTTCTGTTTATATTATACAGTGAATTATTGTCAGAGAAATCATAGGCATGGCACCTGGGAAAGTGTTATTCAAGGTAAATCTGCCAAGAGATGGCTTTTCAGGTGGTGTATTACGTTAACAACACACATCTGTAGTAGGCAACTTCTGTGTTTCATTATATTGCCCATAGCTGCAACAATAAAAATTTGTAACATCTGCTGATTTTTCTTCCTATGCCTGATGAAATTATCTGTGATGAAATATGGCACAAATGGAGCTAGAGGCAAAACTATCATTGACTTTCATGGAGTACCCTGGATTTTTTCAGCACGGAATTTTCATATTTTGTCAAAGATAAGGAATTTTTTCCAGGCTCAAAGCAGAGCAGATGTATACCAAATGCTGAGTGAATTAGTTTTATCAACACAATGCATCCAGATTCAAATAATAATTGGCCTTCAGATTCCCCAAATTCTTTGTTTCTAATTCACTTCCTCTTTATGCTGCACTTCCTGAAAGTTACGTTATTTGCCCACATGATAGCTCCATGTCACAATAAAATTAAATTATACAGGACTTATGAATTCATGCAGATTTTTCTAGAAACAAATATTAATAACTTCTTGAAAACTCTGGAAGGCTTTCAGAGTAGACTCAATTACTCTTTGCGGAGCATTTTTAGTAATCCACCTAGAAATGATAATGCTCTACCACCTTACTTTACATGTCACTACTGAAGTTGTGTAAAGGTGTTGCTGAAGTATGTTTAAAGTGGGTTAATATTTTCATATATTCTTTTGCTCTGATGTAAAATTTTTGAGTGAGCAAACTAAGAATAACAAAATGGACACTTGAACTTTAATTCTAAATAAATTCATGTCCTGAGGCATTAATTCAGACTCTCATGATGAAATCTTTGTGGAAGTGCTGAGAAACCCATGTCCAAAGTAGCTGACTTTTGTATACAACTGTTGAATATAGGAATTTCTTAGTCTGTGCTGGTGTTATGTTCAAACAAGTTCACTTACTCATTTAAATGACTAAGTTAAGCTTCCCTATCTCCATACAAAAAATATAACTATTCAAACCCACCTAGCACTGGCTTTATCATATCTGTGACTAAAGAGAGAAAATATTCACTGTAGCCCAGTAGGTAATGTTTACAGAGCTGGAGCACTGCATACCTATATCACTCAGTGTTAGCCATCTATTTATCTCTATCTGCAAGAACGTAAGGGTTTGTCATGGTAGTGTTATGTGTGTAGGTGATGCTCTGAGGCCCTTCCAGCAGGGTGTTGGGTTCTAGGGCATAGTTAGCAGCCCCATCTCTTACCATGCAAGCCAAGGAATGGCAAGGATTTGAATCTTTGACTCAAGTATTTAAATAAACATGAATTTCCAGCACACAATAATTTGTACAAAAAAATATTTTTTGCAATTTTTTAAGATGGCTCAAATGCACTTTTATAATTTTAAGATGTTATCTTCTGTAGCATCTTTTCCTGTGGTTTGCATATGATATATTCTTGTGTGTGTGCATGGGCAGGAGAGTGAGCAAGCAAGCAAGCAAAAGTGGGATGAGAACATGTACTTGTGTCATTTTACATTATACTAAGAATACTTGCTTTGCTAATTATTCAAACCCCCACATACTTTTGCAGGCAATTAAAAAAGGCTTTTTAACTGCTTTTGAGGCACAGTGCTTGATAAGTTTGGCAGGTTCCTTGTCAGTTTGCTGAACCTGATACAAGAGTATGTAGTCTCAAGCTTACACAGCTCTAGTTCTATAACACCCAGAATCCTTTTTTACAAGCAAAAACTATGTGCATATCCATTCTAACAGCTTTAAGGGTTTGAACACCTACTCTTTAGTCATTGACATCTCATGTCATTGTTTATAAGTGCTCTAAAACACAGTGCATATAACATTCTTGGTGCATCTGTGAAAGAGAGAGAAAAAAAAAAAAGCCCTAAATGCACCAATAGTGAACAGATCCTTTAAGTACACTCGCTCCTACTCATCAATAGCTTTAACTGGGACAACAATTCTTTCAAAATACATGTCTTTATACAACAAAATAGTGATATATTTTGCATGTAAGTTATGATTAATTAAAATTCAGGGGTTGAAAACAATTATCCTGCTGTGAGTAGTTCCTTCAAGACAGAAATATTTGTTGACCAAAGATTAGAACAGCAAACCCATTAAGTAAATTAATAACCCAAATAATTTAAGATTCCTAAGATTTCTGGTGGGAGTTTTAAACAACGACCTAGTACATCTGTTTGACATTCACGCAGCTGCTCTGGTTGTGGTTTCTTAGAAAAACTTTTACTCTTTCCGGGACTTGGCAAATACCTGTTCTTAATATGCCAAGAAACAAAATGTAAATTGAATGGCCAGCACCCCAGCCTAAAATGCTGTGCTATTGCAAGTCACCATGAGAAGAAAAAAGAGTAATGTATTCTACCTACTTTCATTGCACATTCAGAGTAGCAGAACAAAGTCAAAGCAAACTGAATGCAGCCTTTGGATAGAATAATGGGAGTGGAATCACTCCTAATTTGGTTTTGTGACAAGAATTCTTAAGATTTAAATGGGCATCTGAAAGAAAACCTTTCCCAGTTACTTTCATGAAAGGATGGAAATTTGGTTACTCTCTATGGGCAGGAAAGGTATGGCTATGCTCCATCACTTTCCTAGCTATTGTACACAGCTACAGAGAGGCCTGTACTCACTTACCTCTCTACACTTTTAAAAGACACAGCCTGAAGACCAGCAATGGCCAGAAAACAGGCCGGAGGCACAGCTTTGGTCTCTGAATTGACAGAGATCTGCATCTTGGGAGACTCAACACCATCATACTCCCAGGTCAGCCAGTCCTGGAGGCAGCCTGCGGAGGAGAGACATTGCAGAGCACTGAGGATGAAACTCTTGGAGCTTTCTCAGCATAGGAAATGAGTTGATCACAGAGAAGTAGCAGAGACAGTTGATATGAAGACAGAGTGACATTGTAGGGACAGCAAAGACCTGGGTCCAGTAAATGTACTATAGCTCAATGTGGATCATACAGCACATTCCAAATACACAGCTCTGAAGGGTCATGGGGGCAGTATCTTGAAATCAATTCTGTAAGAGAAAAAAGTCAGTTATATTAATCATATCCAGAGCAATTTCTTTGTACCTTGAAAGGCTTTGATTTCCTTTTTAATGTGCTTATTCGATTAGCTATATTAAGCCTCAATAAATGAGGTTTGGCAGCCTATTTTAAACTAAAAAAATCACTGTTGCCAGCAATAGCCACGGTGAAACCCTCCTCTATCCCTTGCCCCATCTTCATTACTTATCACCAGAGTATAATGTTGTTATGGCTTTTGCCAGTTAAACTCATTCTGCAAGCTAAATAAAATCTGTACTACAAAACTATATGGTTTACTCAAGGAGAAATTTAATATATTTTGATAAATTTGGGAAGTAGAATAGGAGGCATTCATATGTCTTTGTGTTGCATAAATAACTAATAAAGGTTAGCAAACTTTCAACGTTAAATCCTACCAGGATGAATACTTAAAAGACTTTCTTTGTATCTTGGGACTTTTTAAATACAGATTATCTCTCAAAATGGACATAATCCAACAAATACTATAAGAGATACCCTTACTTATGAACAAAAGGTTTCTATCAAGTCCTTTCCAGCTCTTTAGGTCCTTTCTGTGATACGTAGGAGGACCATTTATTTTCTTAAAAAAAGAACTATTCCTTTCATCATCAGTTCCTCACAGGATTTCATATAACATGTTGCTTAAACTTTCACCCATTTTCAAAACAAGAACTTTCATTTAAGGTATCTGTCCAATACTCACATCAATATTTATATATATAGCCTTCAAGATACCCAGTGTCCACATAACTAAACAGTAGGTAGAGTTTATAGATGAACTTGTTGAAGGAAAAAATCGTGAACTACTATGTGCATGATCCTAGTGTATCTCTCCAAGCTGAATTTTCAATGTTTTCACAAGCTGCCAATACATCTCTAAGAATCCATTGCTTTAAATCAAAAGGCAACAAATCCTCCAGACAGTAGCTACTGTACTTTGCAGGTTGGAGTCTACTATATGAGAGGTATAAATTCTAGATTTTCAGACTTCATTTGATTCTGTCAGATATGCTAGTTGAATGCAGTTATAAAATTGCCTAGTGCTGCTTCTGCTGTTAATGGGGGATAGTGAGTACATTCTGGAGCCTCATATATTTTAGTGAGTATTTGTGAAGAATGTAAACCGAGATGCAGGTGACTCTAATGTCAATATTTAGGTATAAAAGTGCATCACCATGTTTTTCAGCCATATTATAACATTGTTGTGTTTTAAAGACCTTGTCACTCCTGCAAAAATATATCTCAGAATAGAAATACTAAAGTCAAAAATATTACCATCAGTAAGACATGACTTATGGTCCAGATGATTCCACATCAAAGAGTCAACCTTGAGATTTATAACAAATACAATATAGTACATATATAATGTATTAAAACAAGACTACTAAGTCACTCCTTTTGGGAGATTTTAAAGCAGGCAGTTCTTGATTTGTAAAGGCAGATGAAAGAAATTTACTTTTTTCCCCCTTTTACACTTCCTAAGTTAGGGTCAAATGATCACATTAAATAATTAATCAGATTTTGTGGGCTGATAAATTGAGTTGAATATAACTTATGAGCTTCATGGCAACAAGATAAAACCAACTTACTTCGCCCAGGGAATTAAACCAAATATTAATGAAGTCAGAGGGTACCCATATAAAATCCATTTTCTTTACTAACATATCATCTTGTCCAAACCCAGAGCTCTATCAGGAGATTTTCTGGGTCAAAGTCTCTGGTTTTCATGAGCTGCTCTAGTCTAGTGCGCAAGCAGGGTGTGAAGGCTCACCAATTCTACAACAATCAGACAAAGCATTGACCCTAACTAGTGCTGTCTCCAGCTTCCCTTACTTCCCCGTTCCTACTGCTAAGCACAGGCTGCAGAGTTAAATCCATCATGCGGACTACCTTTCTGGACTCCCTTGGGAGCACTTCCTATCCTGTTATCCACTTCTGTCACTAAAAACATCAATGACATACTTAATTTCAAATAACCTCTACTACATCCTCTATTACAATTAATTTTAGATGCTACCCCAGCTTTTCCCAGTTGGAGTGTCACCACCAAGATGGAACTTCTGTAGGACAGAATTGAAGAGGGTACCATTTCAAATGAGACAATGACTGAAATCCTGGGACTTCCAGGTACTGCAAGGATCATTTCAGCCCCTTATCTCTCCTTACAGTAAGAATTTCAGAGGGCATACATACATGTTGAACTACAAGTGGAGTGCAAATAAAATACAGTACATATGTTGGATAGGACTCCATGATTGTTTCAAAACACACAGATCAAGTTTGGAGAACAATAAAAATGTTTAGAAAACAAAACAATTTGCAATTTGTATTAGTGTTCTTTAATGAAATCTAGTTGGAAATACTAATTTTAAAATTATTATAAAATGTGTTATTGGGCATAGCTCCATTTTAACTTGGATAAATAGTAAATAAAACAGTATCATTGAGTACCCACACTCTTTCTGATTATTAATGTCTCTTCAAGGAAAAGCAAGAATACATTGATTTCCAGCCCAAAATACACCAATAAAGATTTTTTTTTAAAGTACTTACCACAAAACTGTCCTTATTTTCTTTTATCATAGAAAGTTTACAGAATAATCCATTCTTTAATTGGAATAATGAGAAAGACCTCTCCTTCATGCTTGCATTTTGACAATCCTTATACGATGTGAATGTCCCAAAAGATATCTCAAAGTTGGTCTTCTGTAAAGAATTTTCATTTAAAATGTTTTTGAGTATAAAAACCCCTACCGTTAATGTTTGATCACTTTTATTTTCTTTAAATTAGTTGTTTAGGGTTTATTTAAAGTTTTAATGAAAGGGAAATATTTGTTTCTATATATTTGTTTCTCTTTCAAAAAGGGACACCTACATACACATCAATGTAATAGGTTTTAATTAACATTTAATTAGTCTCTCCTATGTTTACATTCCTATTTTAAATTAATTTAAATAAACTTGGCTTTACATGTAACTTCCAAAGGAGCTCAACAACTCATCAGTCTAGTAAGACTTTCTTATTAAATTTACAAGACTGTTTCTCAACAAAAGTACTTTAACGTATCTGTTTGTTGTTGTTTGTTTGGGTTTTTTATTGAGATTTTAAATTTTCTCACTTTCTGTCCCTTTTCTCATTCTTAGTTTCTTTTTCCAGTTGCTCCTGTGGCTTGTGGCTGTATGTCATGTGTAGGAAATTACTGCAAGACTTTTAAGACACCATGCATAGCAATATGGAGAATATAACAGTATTAGGGTTCTGAAATGAAGAAGGGAGTGCAGTATTCTTGTGGTGGCATCTAAGTGTCCTGAGAGAGCCTTTGGATGGCCTAGGAGGTGAACTGCAACTGGCAATAGGCATTTAGGACTCCCTGCTTCTTGCCACCTACTGCAAAGTGCATTTCTACAGCAGTGTGAAATTCCAGCACTGTGAAAACCCTGTGCTGAACAACTGCTGTTAACTGATTATACAGACACAAAACAAAGTGGGCTAGTTCTGTCAAAAACTGAGGCGTTAAATACGGAACATTGCATTTTTAAAATATCAAGCTGTGAGCCCAGCCTTTGGGTCTGCATTGTGGTTCTCTGAATAACAGTGAGGAAGATTTTTAGGTTTAAAATGAGATCAACAAACTGAACAAGGAGACAGTTAAATGCCTAATGAAAAAGCTGGATTGAGGGATGTGCAAAACATGTTCAAGAGCATAACAGCATTACTTTAGGGTGCAAAAAAGCACTTACCTCAGATGAGGTTTTACAAATCTGCACTCTTAAATCTCAATGCCCACCCCTCTCTATCCTCCCTAGATACAGCAGAGGAATTAGATAATTCTAAGCAGCTTCACAGTTAATAAATTTACCTGGCAGTAACAGGCCTGAGCTCGAGTCTTCCTCTTCTTAAGGGAATTTGACCCTATTACATTTTAACGATTTTTTTTTTTTTTTTTAGTGATAACATTTTAATTCATGAACATGGGACAGGACTAAGGTGACTCCCTAGGGTTGCTTATAGACAGGGAGAATATTCCTCAGGAAGGTGGAAGAATAGCTAAAGTAGAAAGAAGCAAATTGGATTCCCTCCCTCTAGTGAGTTCTCAAACCACAGAGCTGTTGCACAAAAACAGCAGTGTCATTTATCACAGGAGAAACCAAGCTCAAGAGGGTCCAAGCTGTAAGAAGGCATACTGGTTTGGACCCTGCGGGTAACCTTACTGCGTGAATCTCAGTCATGCTTGAGGGAGAATTAATCATTTAGCTCCTAACAACACTGCTTGTAGGCATGAGGGGGAACATAGCTTTAGGTAAGTGAAAGATTCACAGCCTTTCACTTAAAGCAGGAGGATGCTTATCGGCACAGGGGAATAGGGAATAATTGCATACATCAGATCTCACAGTAATAAACTGCCTGTGAGACTAGTAGGGGATGCAGCTATGTTTAAGGGATTGCATAATGAACCTTCAAGTATTCTAATACCTTTGCTTGAAGCTACCTGGAGTGTAAACTTGGGCTTGACTCATAGCATCTTGAACAGAGACAGGTGGAAAGAAGGCCTGTTCCCAGAGAACGAGGAATTCTCTGATCAGTGCATGACAGGGTGCACAGGGGGAACTATCAGCAAAAACTTTGGTGCCTTTAGATATCAGATATGTCAGTGGATAAACAATTGACAAATAGTTCTGGGGAACTTGTACATAGAACGTTGCCAGAGTTGGAGATGAGGAAACAGACACTGTGTGGTTGATCATGCATTCTGATACATTTGACTTACAGTGCAATGTGGTGAGTAAAATATATGGAAAAATCAGGCTCCTGCAATGCAGGCTTTCAAGATGTTCTACATGTACATGGTGGTCCTTCTGAACACTGGACATTTGGTAGCTATCTGGAGCAGACAAATTAACAAGTATCCCTCCTTCTGAAAGGAAAAAAACCCCAAACTTTTGACAGACAAGCCCAAACATATGTAGTTATATCACCGGAGCTGTATAATTAGCAATCACAGCAGCTATGTATTTAAAAGATCGAATTTTTTTCTGGGGCAAGCCCATTGCAGCCAAAATATCTGATAAATACTATAGGACAGAAAATTCTGTAACTCATACTTCATATAATTTACATCTCCAATCAAAAAGGGTGAGTCATAAGATGACTAAGAGAAAAATAATTATGATTCAGAAAATTCAGATTACAGGAAGATGGTTTCTTAAAAAAATCAGACCACATACATATTTCTAACTTAGTATATCTGCTCCCCATGGCTACTGAAATACCTATCTGATTATTTTTTCTTGTTCTTGCCAAGTATGAGAATCCAAACCAACTAAACCAGGACAGTTTGTCTTGTCTTCCTTCATCAACTAAATATTAATTAAAGAAATTTCACTATTAACGACACTTCATAGACTCATAGAATGGTTTGGGTTGGAAAGTACCTTTAAAGGGTTTTTTCAGTGCAAATTTCAAATGAATTGGCTGATAAATATGTAGAAATTTTGGCAAGTTACTGTGACTGTTATTTAACGTTTTGCTTCTGCTCATTGAATTAGTGATCTAGTCAGGATGCTTTGTATTGTGAACTATGAATATTACAGCTACATATAAAAAAAATCCCCAAATTACCAGTTGGTTGTTTTTAGCTATGTACAACATGGTGACTTATGGATTAACAATCTGGTTAAAGCAGATACTTAAATTATATAAACTAATAATATGATTTTAAATAATATCAACCATAAACCAAGAATTATTCACTAAAGATGTCTGTAAATGTTAGCTAAAAAATACATCTTGGAAAAATTCCTACTATCTTCTGATAAAATTTGTCAAAAGGAAAAAAAGGCCAAATTAATCAAATAAATTATTCATTGAGAATTTTTTGCTAAGCTCTGTTAATTAAACAGTAGGTTAATTACAGATTAGAATTGCATGTTATGTGACAGCTAGGGAATCCCACTTATGAATTTTGCCTCCCAGGACTGAACTGAAATGTCTCTTCTTTCTCTCACCAATTGAGGCATGCTGTTAATCATACTACGTATTGTGTAGTTAAAGAGTTCAAAACCATAAAATGTTGAGGAAAAGTTCCTTCTATAAGATTAATTTATTTTTCAATTAGCAATAGACTGGGAACGCATACAATACATAATTATTTTTATTAATCCCATTTAGTTTATTTTAAGGAGTAATTTTTTTTCCCAAAATCAATTAACAGTCATGACATGCCATCCATCCATCCAGAGGTACATGTAGGTCATCCTAGATAAATGGGACAACTGCTTAAAATACTGGATCAATGTTCACTTTTAAAATGTTTGTCAAATCCCAATACACTGTGCACCTTTCAAACTGTCAAGGCCAGAGCTTTAGACAAGATCCCCAAAGGGATGCATTCAATTACCAGTTCAGGAAGCTTAAAATTTTCTATAACCTCACTCACAATTCTGCTTATCTCCAGAAAGAAAGTGAGCAGATGAATGTAATAGATGAAGGTGCATATATCCATCAGATAGGGGAGGCACCTCATAAAGAAGATTTTTAAGAGGTTAATACTTGGTATTGTTAACAGAGGTTTTCAACAAAATCCTAACTTAAGGCTTCATTTTCTGACTGTGGCCTCCTCTATCACATAAGCAGCTTTGTGTGCTTCCACAGACAGTACCCACTGTGTGCACGAGTTTTATAGGATTAGAGACTTATGATTTATAGGAATGTGGGACTGGAAGAGACCTCCAGGGTCACTGGATACAAGTCCTTGCTTTAACATGGAGCCCTGACATTTCATCCTCCTTTTCATAAATGGTTTAACTTCCATCTTACAAGTCATTAAGGAGTTTTGCTGCTGCTTCTTCTGTTGTAAAGGTATATCAGATGTCATTCTTCTGACAGGAGCATTCTACTGAATATCTAGGACAGCTGTAACATTTTCCACCTCGATTTTTTGGCCTATATGTGTGCATGTAGAATAATTGTTGAGCAGTGTTCTTTCCATTATCTTTTTTTCCAGATGAAATGCATTTTTTCCATTTTGACTCTTTAATCTTGATATTCTGTTAAATAAGAAAAGTTAGATTTCTTTTGTTACAAGGATGGCTAAGTCAAATAAGTGGAGTACAGGCATAATCTACTGACAGGTTCTTCAGTCTTTTCTGTAAATTATCATGTTTGTTTAACTTTTAATTCTTTCTATAGGAATTATGAGAATTGCATAGAGTATTTAAGATATAAAAATGACGGTAATTAATACAATGTCACAATCATTTCCATAATTTATTTTCTTATTAGAAAAGTACCTATTGGTGTATTATAGGATTATATTGTTTCTGTTGTTGGATTACAGTGGGAATCAGGGTCACCCTCTGATCAGCTAGTACATACAAATTTTTCTAGCTGGAAGTCCTCCAATTGCACTAGAAATACTTCTTATTAGCCTTCAACCTCATCATAATGAACTTTGACCTGACAAAGTTTATCCTGTTTCTACTATTACAGTCATTACAGTCATCTAGTTAATCTGTATAAATATCTTGATTCTTCAGGTATACTCTATAGATGATGTTTCTCAAATCTTGTAATATCAAAAATATCATTAGTGCTCTTACCTTTTTGTATATATCTTGTTGAAGAAAATATTAAATCATATTATTTTCAGGACTGACCTTTGAGGAATGCTATGACTAAACTACCCTCTGATGGCATACTCCACTGTAAAGACATGCAAAATCACATTTGCCTGAGTAATCTCATGCTATTTTTCTGCAAAGGGTTGATTCAGAAGATCTGACACACTTCTTACTAAGGTCCTCTCCTCTACACCATTTCTGAATTTGAATGCAGGGCTGAGGTAACTCCAAATGCTACAGCAGGATTTCTCTTAACATCTGCATAAATGAAGCACTCTTATTTCTACTTTCTGTTCACAGTCTATAGAAAGAAATCATCTTTTTTTCACCTGGAGTTCCCAATAAGTAGTATCTAGTGAATGAAGAGAATTAAGAGCTCAGAAGCTTTTTTGGTTCAGCAATAGATGGAATCAGAAAGTCAATTTCCTTCCAGCACTCCATGGTACAGGGCTACTCTGAATGTTCACTTGAAACAGAATGGATCATTATCAAATAATTATGTTTATGAGCAATGCTGCCATGAATGAGTGAATGTAATGACAATCATAATGAAAACAGATGCTGATATTTACATATATTTAAAGTAAATTTCATTGATCATAAAAGATGAATTATTGTAGGCTTTAATCTTAATTTAGAGATAATAACAGGATAGTGCATTCCCAGATAGCAGCCACATGACCTTCACCAACAATTCTTGTCAGTAGCCCTCATGCAGTAGCCCTAATGAATTTGACTTCATTTAGGCTCAGACCAATGGTGGATTAAAACTGGCACTGCACAGGATAACACCACTATACAAAAATACCTGCTGTAAAGTTTAAGATGGTTCTATAAATAGATTTTTTTTTTCTGAAAATTATTATTATTCTAGTTTTCTGAGAAACGAAACTATTGCTCAATTCACAGATGTCAATAAGCGTCAGTTACTCCTGCTCAGGACTGATGTAGTTGAATTTGAACTATTCACTTGAAAGTGAGAAGTTTTCCATTCTCTTTATCTTTTCAGCTGCTCGATCTACTCAAGTATTACTTTGATTCTCTACAAATTTCTAAATGTTAGACCTTGTCTTCAAATGTGCCTCAAAGCAGAAGTAAAAACTATAAGCTTCTTTGTCTACTGTCAATTACTTTAAAAATGTTTTCCTTTTTTAACACTTTCCTGATACCACAATAGGATGGAAAGAGAGGCTGCATGTTTCAGTAACTTAGCTTTTCAGACGAGGCCACTAAAGACCTCTAATTTAGAAAGAGGAATATGAACTGTGTGATACGAGCCTTTTACTCATGAACTGTACTTACTGTTTCTGTTGACACTTGAGCTTATACAGTGGTCAGCTAGATGAGGTTTTAATCCATTGAAGTAATCAGATCAGTATTTATATCTTCAATAAAATTATAAAAAGTGTAAAAAAAAGTGTAGAAAGGGGCTACTGGGTCAACCACAGGATCATATTTGGCTCCCTTTCATATTACTCATCTGCAAGGCCTGGCCTGCATATGCAATTAAACAAATACATTGGTAGTTCAGAACCAAAGCTTTTGATCCTTTACTGGTTGGGGTATCCATGGAAGTGCTTTGATTCCAAATAAGTGTGGTAAAATCTCCTTGTAGTTTTTGATGTGCAGTGCTGGTATGTGTTAACCAAAATATTAAGCAATCTTTGTTTCAGTATTTCCTCAATCTTATTGCTATTATAAGCACTTTCTGTATTATCACTTAGAAATCAAAAATGATTCCTTTTTCTGGTCTACATCCTTGGCTTAAAAGGGAGTTGCTCAGCAGACACAATTCCATTCAGGTGACACTTATTGAAACTATATTAGAAAAAAAAAAAATATAGGGTCTGACACATTTTCTAGCATCTCCACTAGTTCACAGATTCAAAGCCTGCTTTGAGTCTGCATATCTGGAGTCTCTTACCATCTGTTTCTGATCTTCTGACATGGGGGTTTGGTTTTGTTGCTCCTAGTCTTTTTATCTTGCATTCCACACTACTGGGAAGGCAATGGAAGAGGACAAACTACTATACAGTTATTTAGATAGTAATCAATTTCAATTCTTTTTTTTTAAAGTGATTGAAAATATAAATAAGTACGTTGCTAGTCACATTTTTTTCCCGAGAATCTGATGATTCTTTGATGGTCCTGTGACCTGCTAAAGTAATTTGCCATGAGTAGATAAATTTTGTTTTTTATGTTGTTTGCCAATGATTTTGAGAAACCTTCTTTTGTTATATAAAATTAGCAACAATCACATTTCTGTTGATTCCTTACCTTTTTTATAGAATCTTGCCATTTCAAGGAAGCCTCAACTGAAGCAAACAAACAAAAATAATATTTTTTGTATTGCAAGTTCCTGTTTTTATATTTTAAATTTGAAATTTATTTCTCATCTAAATGTCCCAATCAGCTCTGTGAATTAGAAATTTCACTCTTGAAAATTTTGATACCAAAAAGAATATATGTATTTATACAATATAAAAAAAAAGATAAGATGTTAGCTTCCATCCATGTTGCCTATGTCAATGTACTGCATATTGAAAACTATTTATTTTATTCTTTGATTGTGAGTATTGAATTTCTTAAGTTTACTACCCTCCTTTTTATCCATGCCCCTCACTGATTCAGAGGAAAGTAGGACTGTGAAAGCAGGGCTGTGAAGTCCTTGCACTTTCCAAGTCTGGTGAGGACTATTGTACAAGAGCAAGTTTTGTGTTCTGCTTGCAGCTAACCGTTCCAAAAACGAGACTCACAGGTGAAGATCTCTTGTATCCCAACTTTTAAAAGATGTGATAATACATGCGTGTTTTTATATAAATACATAAATATGCATGCATATATGCATGTAAAT
Organism: Caprimulgus europaeus; assembly: GCA_907165065.1. Next base: position 72,262,698 of record OU015525.1, read on the forward strand.
GTTTGTAAGTGTATGTGTGTCCATATGTATGTCTGTGTGTGAATATATGTATTTATTACTATTCATAGTAGCATATAGCCAGCCCAGCTCTGGGAAACTGACTGGATTCCCTTCTGACACATGTATCACTGACAGAATTGTTGACTATTTCCAGCACAGAGTGTGGAATTGCCAGTGTGTGAGCTGGAGAGAACCCAGGTTTATTACCAGATTCCAAACTCAGTTTGCATGTAATTTGTTAACAAGTAGGATACATCACTCTAGCCTGGACTCTCATTTTGAAAGCTCTATAGTTCTTATGGAGAAATGCTGACCATCATGCAGAACAATTTTCAGTCCTTCTGTTACAGGGTTTTTCCTATCAAGTCATGAGGAGACCATTAACACCTCTCTGCTGGAAGCACATAAAATAATCATGGGAGCTGTTTATGTTAATTCAGACTAACTCAGGCCTCTTTTTTGTTTCAGAATAATTACTCTTTCAAAATATCAGCATGTGTTAAGAGATTAGGATTAATTTGTAAGGGCCGAATGACAACATTTCCAATGGCTTATTAAACACTAATTAGATTTTAAAAGGTGTGACTATACATAAACTTGTGTGCATCAAGAAGTTTAAACATCTGCTTTATAAGTAATGATGTTGGTTGTGAGGTTACAAAGTTTAATACCGCTAGGGAATATCTTATCATATTAGATAACAAGTGATACAATATTCAGTTCTCCATTTTTCAGAGGTTTAGTTCTTTTTTTCCAGTGTGCTCTGTGCTAATTAAACTGTTGGCTTAAGTAATAAGGGACTCAACTCATCTGACTGCAGTTTAAACATTATAAATAACAATATTTCCTTTCCTGCTTGGAAACTATAATTCCCCAGTAAAGTGGAAAACAAGGAAACATAATGCAAGAGAAAAATAATTATTTTAATGTTACAAAAGTAGGCATCAGAATTTCTATCATTTAGTCCTGTGCTAGTAGTGCAAGCCACCAAAATAACTGGAGAAAGAACAAACAGAGCAACAAAAGAAAATTCTACTAAAATCTGCTGGAATGTGCAGCACTAACTAAAAAGATTAAGCTTAAATAATGTCAACTAAAAATCTAAGTGTACAGCACCTGAAAAAATTGTCTGTTAGCTTAGCACCTGTAGCACACACTACATACAAAAACTGAATTCAAGTCAAAGATAATACTGAAGACATTACACAGTGAAATATGTTCTGAACTGACAATGCAAGACAACCCTAGTTAACTGCAGATGTAATGAAAAGTCAAGCAAACAAGAAGCTTCTGAAAATATATATATTTGCTTAACTCCTTCACCAGGTGGTTTAAAGAAAAAAAATATTCCATCTTCGTAACAGCAAATACATCCTCATGACCAAAACACTGGCTCTTCCATCAAAGTTCATGTGAATTTAGCAGGTCTGGTGCAAGGTGTGGATTCTATTTGTATGTCAGTCCCTTGGGTTATTTTAAAAGAGAAAACTATATTCTAGCCTTGCTTTGTTGATAGAAATTGATGTGAAAACTTCACCTTTTAAAAATAATGAGATTTTTGCCACAATTGCTGCAGGACCAGGACTTATACCAGTCTGATCAGAGCTACTTCTCCCACATCACAGGCCTTGTTCAATGTTTAATCTACCTATTTGCCTTAGTAGTATGCACTAAATTATTCCACCTGTTTCTCAGATTACTTTTTTTACAGGTTAAATGGGAAACACAACCACTCCCTGCAGAAGAAAGCACTGGCTGCTATTAGCTATGATGAGAGACCTGCTCAGCAGCTCTCTTCCAAACATAAATCTCATATGAGAGGCAGATAGATATTAATTTGCAATGTTATGCTTTTACAAAAGAAAGGTGTACTGCCTAGATTGTTCTAAGTGTACCTTTCCTCTCACAGCTGAATTGAGAACTCTTGGTTACAAAAGAGGTGAAAGTATGCTGTGATGAAAATTATATGTGCTATTCTAGGGAAAAAAAGAACATTCAAATACCTTTAATATTAATCTGCTAGGTAAGTGTCTGATATTTAATTACATAATATGTCATCCAACATTTTCTGCTTGAACTTTCAGGATTACATCCTTGATTTATTGATGTTTATAGGAGTGTTGACATTAAATTTCTTAAGTCAAGATTTTACCCGGAAAGATTTCAGCGATGTACAAAGGTAAGGGGTAAACTATGGGACAATATGGATGAAATCTTGGTTCTGCTGAAGTCTATTGGCATTTTGCCTATGACCTCGAAGAGAGACAGCACTACATATTTTACAAGCTGAAATGGCTTGCTGTTCTCCATTTAAGTTTGGCATGACCAATAAAGTATAGAATTTAAATATATTTAAATAAAACTTTTAATTTCATTCAGAATTTAGCCAAGTTTTGTCTCAAATTCAGATGCATTCAACAAAAAAAATTCCTATAATTATTTAAGTACCATTTTAGGCTTGAACTATCCCATCAGGGTATACAGTAAGAGTTATATTCTAACATTACACTGAACATAAGCCACTTGTGTTATTTAGCTTTAGCTCACTTACTCGGCTGTCATATCATCCTATGTCTCTCCTATATTATCTTGGAGGTAGGTGTCTTCACTGGACCTAGACTAGCTTAGGTAGGGTCACTGAAGCATATTATCACACTCTAATTGTTTCTCTCTGATTCCACAATTGCTCATATCACATCTGTGGGGTACAAGACCTCACTGAAGCATACACTAAATCTGTATCTAATATGAGCAACACTACATAACTGGTAGGTTAGCCAGGACACATAGAATTCAGTGTGTTTAGGTGCCTGCAGGGTGGCAAGTAATATCCGACAACTTATCAAACGAGACAGACACACAGAGATGGTAAGGGACAAGGTTACCCTCTCAAAAAGATTTGACTGAATCTGAAGCTGTAAAAAAAGTTTGGATGGATGCCGTCCTCTCTGTCATGTGAATGTTGGACTTTTTTTATATGCCACCAAGTACCCTAAATACAGATTTATCACCTTGTCAAGCCTTAGTCAGAGACCGTCTTGGATAGGTAGTGTTGTTTTCAATCAAATTTGTATAGGCAAGAACAGCTGTGTGCTTGGGCTTCAATTTCTAGTCATTGCGAATAAAATATGTACTATCAATAAAATGGATATGATAAAAAAGAATGATCATTTCATAAATAGATACAGAACAAAAAATAACTTCTTATTCCTAAAAGTATAGCTTCATAAGATTTCAAAGCATATTATGTTATAACTTGCTACCTCTTCTATTATGTCAAGCAACCTAAATGTCTGTTAAATAATTTATAAAATTATATTCAAACTCTATATTTATTTTTAAAACCCCTAATATTATATGCATAGAAATCCTTGATGTTAGAATATATTCAGTCATTGAAACTAGTAATTAACAAGAAGTGACATTCAATGGCTTATTGAAAGTAATATTTTTCAAATAACCAAAGAGAATGGAATAAATCGTTGAATACCAGATTGTAGTTCTGAATATAATGTTACAGGAATGTAATGAAAATATCAGCTAATGACTCAATCAATAATCATGTGGATTGTAGATTTTAGTAGGAAACACATCAATATATTTTATGATCTAATGTACAGCTTCACATCTTTCAAGAGATCAAAAAAAAATGGATGGAATAATGTTTTATTCACAATATAAAACAGAATAGGAGGAAGAAGGATTTATGTTTCATAAGAGGAGATTTTCAGCTAACTAATTGTCAATTTCTACAATGCTAAAATTAGTTGGTACTCCATAGTTCTAATTAAATTCATAGCCAGCTGAAGTAATTCTAGCTAAAGAATCACATGATCAAAGTTCACAGCCAAACACACAGTTTTCCATATATTTTCTGTCTAAGATTCAACTTTTGACATAAGCATAAAATGTCCTGGTATTCTCATGAATCTGTGATGAGAATTTACTTTCCACATATGAGATATTTTTTTGATACATGTATGACTTTATGAAAAAGACAAAAGTAACTCCATCATTATGCAGCAGGGATTAAAATGTAAGTTTATGTGGCATGGAAGATGACCTTAAGTAACTCATGTTTTCAGTGATTTCTAGATTTCCTGGTGATTCTGGTCTTTCTGATAATCAGCATTACCAATATATGACTGAATAAGTGTGTAATATTTCATATTGATATGAAATATCCTATTGATATCCCAGCCAATCCCAGTTCTTGGAACTGGTACGTGAACAAGCAAGTGGTAAGAATGATGGGAATTTCAGTACACTGGACTATGATGTACATTGGCTTTATTCTCCTGAAATTTATTGTGATGCTGCATGACTATGTGTGGAGACACAAGAACATTTCATTTCAGATAATGAGGCAAAGAAAAATTGCCATTCACATGCTGTTTTAAAACATATAGTTTAGTATATGCACTGCAGTAGAACCTAAAACTCCATTAGGCTACACAGTCTACTTAAGGTCATGATAAGCCATAATAATTATTTTGTTTAAAAGCATGAGGAGAAGAAGCATCACCCTTTTTTTATAAAAGTCAAACTGAAGAACATAAACTTTGAGCTGTTTATTTCTAGTGAAATAGAAAAAATAAATTCAAAAACCAAAGATTTGCTTGGATTTCTTGGTTTCTAATCCAGCGGGTTTTTGGTTTGGTTTGTTTTTTTTTCCTGTACTGTGAGTAAATTATTATAAATCAGCTCTGTATTTCAGAGCACTTCAGATCATCCCCTGTGCTGAGTAATTTTTAGATAGAAACAGGTCAGCATTTTCTAGACAAAGTTCTGGGGATTTTTTATTGAAAGATAGGATGAGATTGCTTCTTTCTTTGCATCCAACTCAACCCAATCTTATTCTTAGTTTTTCATTTTTTGCCAATTTGGCCAATAGGAAGGGGAAATATAAATGAATGGGAATACTTTCTTTTCATTTCCTCATTCCCCTTTTTCAATAAGAAGAAGGAAAAAAAAAAACCACTTTTCAAATTATGATGGTAAATGTTTTCTACTTTGATAATGGTAAATGAATGCTGATTTCCAGCCACTCACACTGTATACCTCTAAAAATGTTTCCGCTCATATATCCTCAGCTTTCCTATCAGTATTTAAATCAATGAAAAATGTCTGTGAATGACTATTCCTTATTTTACAAAGTTCTTACTTTATTTGAATTTTGCTTCAAAACATAAAGTCTAATGTTGCAAATTGATAGTGACAGTCTTGAGCTGATTATCAGGTGCACTGCTAGGTATTAACAGCTGAATAATACCCATCAAGGCCTCATAATTCTCCTGTATATGGAAGAAATTCCAAGCTTTTAATCACCCTTCTTGTCCTCTAAATCTTTCCCATTCCTGGTACGTCCTTTCTTTTGGATCAGGGGATTACAGACACAGAGTATCAAAGGAGTAGATTTGTTGTTTTGCCATGGATTTATTCAGTAGAGTAATTATTCTGTCTTATTTTCTATTTGTTTCTTAATAATATTTGAGGTGCTTGTTTTTCATGCCTGTTAAGCAATATAGCAGATGTTTTCACGCAGCAAACTGTGGTAACACCAGGGTATCACTCCAGAATGGCAATTGCCACTTCAGGATCCACCATTTTTTGCACAAATCCAGGGTTATTTTATTTCCGTATTTTCATTTCTTGACATTCACCTACTGTGAGTTTCACCTCCCATTTCCCTGCCAAAGTGCTAGTCTTATAAGGTCCTCCTGCAGTTCTTCAGACACTATCTTTATCTCTGCTACTTAAAGCATAACTTTGCATCATCTCTATAACATATCACATTGTTCCATTTTTCTTTCTCCAGGGCTTTGGCTGCGTTTTCACCGATCTGTGGAAGTGAAAGCCTTTGCCTAGTGTGCCAGTTCTGTCACTTTCCCATGTTAGCCCACAACAGCTGAACAAAACTGTGCAACACATTCTATCCCACTTGAGCAATGCAAAAACTAGACTTTAATCTACCTTAGTCATGAAGACTCTTCTTTAGCCAGAGAGAAATGAAATCAACTCAACTCTTAAATTTTAGACATCTGTCTGAAGGCTAAGTTTTCTGATATGCTTTCTGGAAGCATCTGTAACATCCACTGAGAAAGGATGGACACTGGATGCCAAACTGTTAGAGGGTCACCAAGTGAGATGAATCCTATTTCACCTGGGTTTCTCTGTTTTTTTCATTTGTTTGTCTGCAGGATGGCGAGATGTCAGCCTTGGATGCTGTCATGAGTTTCCATTGAAAACACTTAGTTTACAGTTTTATATTTCTGGAATGTTCCTAGTATGTACAGATATTATATTGGTTTCTGCAGACACCACAGTTTGTCTATTAGGTTGTAGTTCAATTTTTAGTGATAAACTACCTGATGAAATGAATTGCAACTTTTCACTATAGGTAGAAGCTACCTCTCATCTAAAGTGTTAAGGTTAAATCACAATCCATAGGGGAACTGATTTGTGTTCTCAATCCTATGTATTGTGACGACAGAAGATGCATGTAAATTGAATGTCCTTTCTGACCATGCTAGGTAAAAGACAATTGCCCACTTGTTATTCCTAGGTGTTGTGTAATAATAGGACAACAAAAGTATAATGAACATATTGTCATCAGAGATAGATTTAATCAAAAAAGAAGATACAGGAAGTTTAAAAAACAGTCATGGAAGAAAATAAGCTCTCCTTGGTAAAATACTGCAATGAAAACCTAGCTAACATATGTGTGTGTTTTATTCCATTCTGTTGGACAGCTGGACAGCTATTTGCTTTCCCAGAACAATCTCTTTCAACAGTCCTTTCTTTTTTTTTTAACTTTTATTTCACACATGTGGAGTATATGTTAGTTCTTGAATATGAGCTGTTATTTTTCACTTGTATGACAGGGATGCATCCCATTGTCATTTCTTTGGGGCAAGAACTGTTTTCATACTCTGTGTTTGTACAGTACATAGAACAATAGGATCCTGTAGGAGCTATGGTAACACAGATAAATAGACACAGCCTTGCTTTCCCTCCAGTTATACCTTCTTTTGGGTTAGCACAAATGTTTGTGCATACGGAGGACTTATATTGACAAAAAACGAGATGCAGACACAGGAGACACTCAGGTCCAGTAAAGGGCATATACAACTAAATGCAGATATAAAAGATAATCTAGATATCGTCTACATATTGCCACCGTGCAATGTAAATATTATAGATTCTTCTTGCCTGTCATTTGACCAGCTGGCTGCTAACAAATTGAATGTACTGCTAATAACCTGAACGAAGAGAGTATTTTCAGTCTTATCTACCCCATCTACACTTTTAGAAACATTTGTGGTGATCTTAGTATCTTCAGGTCTTCTGCTGGTGCTACAAAGTTGGAAAAAAACCACCAAAATGATTGATTTCATAGTCCTTTTTTTACGATCTCAGAATAAATCATTTGTCACTGTTCTGCAGGCTGAAAAGAATCAAATGCATACAATACTATGTTTCAAAAAAATAATAATTTTAATCTGAAAAAAAAATAATCTGATGGATGGATGATTCATGGATTTCACAAAATCTGAAAACACATTTTATCAAGATCTGGGAACATGTGGTCTCTGCAATGAGCAGGTTAGCTAAGTTATACATTGATACATAGCCTATTAATTGGTTGTATTATCTTTCCTTTCCTTTTCTTTTTTTTTTTTTTTAAATGAAATAAGAAACCTGTGGGAAAACTAGTTAATCTTGTTCAGAGATCACAAAATGTAACTATGCAGAATCATCAGAGTTGACAATATCTGATAGCACAGGTTGGGCTGCCTCTAAATTGAGTTTGTAAGACTGTAATGAGTTCCACTGAGCAGCACCAGTGACCCTTTGCTTCATAAGCAATTATGCAGAATTAATCATTGATATTCTACATTTCACCAATACTTTAGTAAGTGATACTAGAGAGCTGAATTTTAGTAGTTGTGTTTTATTGGAGTAGTATGGTTACCTGCCTTTGAGGACTGGATGTCAAATCTAGATGCAACACTCAGTAGAGAATAAGGGAAGCCTAAGATGTAATTTTGATGCTTTTCTAGAAATGGAAGAAAATAAATTGATATTAACTGATAAGTAGAATTAAAATATAGCTTAGCTCCTCCTCTGCAAGCAACTATTCTTTGCAGGTGTGAGATGACAGAAAAGTCAAAACCCAAAGTTCTTCAGTGACTGTCTAAGAAAACCTTTCATAACATAAGTATGCATTAGAAATATTTGTTTATGCCTTGTCCGGTTGCCCAGACCAGGGGAGGATATGGGCTCAGTTAAGACCTTGTCCTGATTTTGCTAAGATAGAGTTAATTTTCTTCTTAGTAGCTAGAATAGCTGTGTTTTGGTTTCAGTATGGGATTTGTTATGAGAAGAGTGTTGATAATGTCTTGTCTAGGCATGTTTATACATTCTGTGTCAGAATTCCATATCTCTAATAGTGTTTGTAATTAGTCCCTTTTATCAATAATATCCCTCACAGTGAGTGTCCCCGGGTACCTTCTCCAAATTCCAGTAGTTAATATCTGTTGAATTTTTATCACCAACTACAGACAATGATAAGCTATCCAATGTGTTAGAAATTAAAACCAAACAATTGACAACTGTATTTTGGTTAGAATAAAAATGTATCCATGTCTTCCAAGGTATCCTTTTTCAAAAATGCATTACGTGAAGAAGATGACCTTTTTTCAAGAAACTCCTCCCCTCCCTCCATTTAAGATATATAATGATGTTACAATGAAATAATTGCATGATGAATCAATGATAGAAAATATATGGCAGATTTTTTAAATTATCTGTAAAAAACCAACCAAACAAAAACAAACAAATAAAAAAAAACCCAGAAGAAACTACTGTGATAACACTGTAGTGAATCATGCCCTTTAAATATTGTCACAAGGCACACCCATCAAAGATGAGGGGTATACTTCCGTTCTAACTTCCAATGGAAATTCATGCCGGATGATATGCTACTTTTCAGCTATAAATCATGATAGTTTAATCTTTTATTGATTTATTGCTGCGAAATCTGAAGATACATACTAAGTCAATCATATTTATCATTTATATATGATAAAATTGTAATGCTACGCAATGACACATAGACTAAATAAAAATTTACATTGTTCAACCATTAAATTGTATCCCTAATGAGAGCCCAAACTGAACTGATCATTAACAAGAAAAACAAAAATCCTCAGATTTTCCAGCAGTCAGAAACCTGTTAGTACCAGGAGTGTCAGATTATGTAGTTCTCAAGGAGATTTATGTTTGCACTGGGAGGCATAAAATATGTAAGTTATTGGAAAGGACACATTTTCCTGACATTCTCTAGGAGCTCCATTATACTAAAAGTAATTCATTTTTAGCACTCATCATCTGAAGATGTTGTTCATAAGAAGAAAACATTCATTATTTCTATTAAACTCCAGTAAATGTATATATCCCAACACATCCACAGTCCCCAAAGAAATTTATATCATCAAATCTAATTTGGCCAGCCACACAATCTCAGCAAACAAGGTTAATAAGATATTATAAAAATGCTGATGAATTTCAAGTGAATCCCAACTTGGCAATCATCACAAAAACTATTACTATTCAAAAATGATATGATGTCAAGTTAAGATCCCTTCTCCCTCTCCTCCATAGTTGTCCAGTGTGTGAGATATTTTTCACTATATGGATTTTTAACCCCTATGTCCAGCTCAACATTCTTCCAAGTAATAAAAATAAGCATTTTGAATAATTTTTAGGATCTCCAATTAAATGTTTATCTTCTCATGGAACTGCTTCAGCAGTTAGTGCTCTTTCTGTAAACTTACATTCCTGCAAGGGCAGGAATTCATCTTATATTAAAACAGTAAAAAGTATAAATCCAAACTACTTCTTTTGTCTTCTAGGCTTTCCTCTTCACTGTTCTGTTTTTCAATCAGTATTTAGGATTTTATTATGTTTCTGTCCTTCAAACAGGACGTTTAAATGCTTTCTGTCTGCAGCAACTTCTTGCTGATGGTGTTTACTTCTACTGTGCCCGTAATTGATGATAAAGTAATTGAAGATTGATAGATGGGCAGAGGACACTAGGTTCAAATCCACACAAAAAAGAAGAACATTCATGAATGAAAGCGAAGTACCAAAACCTCATTTACATAAAGCTGTTAGATGACTGCAGCAAGTTCCTTTTTTCTGTTAGTGAAAAGAAAGGATTTAAAAATATGAAGAATCCTTTGCTGGACAGTACGTTGCCACAGTTATCGTTACCATTATTTATCTTCTAAATAACTGCAAGCAGAATTTGTGAGTAGCACCGTACAAGCATATGTCAGGAAGCTTATCATCCAAATAGCAAAAGAAATGCAGGAGACGAACATGGTCTGCAAAGAACAGACTAGTTGATCAAGAGTTTCAGATATGTACAAATATTAGAGAATCAGGCGTAGCAATTACATCTGCTTGATCTTGCAATTAATTTTGTGCATTGTAGGGTAGGTCCTTTTTTTTTTTTTTTTTAAGGGAGCGAATAACAATTACCAAGTAAAAATTTTTCCATATAAATTGTATTTTGGTGCTACAAAGGGGTTTTTTTAATGAATTTATGTTTAATTAGTAAGATTATTGCAATCAAGACAACTCTGTGAAAAAATGGAAGTGAGTTAAATTGTATTTGCATAAACAACATAAGCTGGTTATTATTTAGCCTTATTATTTGTATTTTATTATGTTTAGTTATGATTTAGTTTTATTATTTAGTTAACTAAATTTAGATTTAAACATAAATAAATTTGCCTTTTTTTGTTTATCTGAAAATAAAAGCCCCCTTGAAAATGAACCAAAATTCTTCGATTTAGGCAAATTTTATACTATCAAGAGTGAATTTCTTTCAATTTTTTTTTTTTTCTGGTGGGAAAGCTGAAATGTTGTTTCAGTTTGACCCTAAAAGAATTGGGTCCAAGGTAATTTTAATGTGCAGCTTCACCAGTGAACCAAAACCAATACTTTGTTTCAATTTTTTTTTTGCACCACTTGCTCTATGAATCTTGTATCCTAGTTACTGCCAGAAATTCTGTATCATTAAGTAAAAGTGATTTCTTCTCAGTCTCCTGTGGTTTGTTCATCTAGCCCAAAGCTGGAAAACTCAGATACATGAATGGTGTATCTCTGAGCTGTACCATGTTTCAGAGAAAAGACAGGACAAAATTCAATATCAAATGGAATGAATTCCTTACTTTCCTAAAGTAGTGTTGTACAGGATCATTCAGAGTTAGCAAGAGTATTAATTTTCTCTCCACATAATCAAGTTTTTGCATGATCTTTTCTTACCTTTCCCCCTTTTTCATCTCAGTTTGCTTTAACTGATCTTTTTTGTGAAGTTTCTCTCTCAACCTGTTTCCTAATATCCCATGAATTTACACTAACATGTATCTCCCAGTCACAAATCAAGTACATCTAAATTTTCCTGTGAAGGAAAGATGAATTTATACAAATGTAATTACATTCAGCCTGAAAGATGTCCCAAAGTACTTTCCATCCCTCGGGGTTGAATTTCTGGGTGATAAGCTACTGAGTAAAAAATATTATTGGTTTTGTGAGTGGACCATTTCCTTCTCTTCCCTAAGTAATTTTCAAACACTACCTCTTTTTAATACATGCTAACCACTTAACAAAAGGAAAAGAAACATTGATTTCTCAGTATATGTCTAGAAGTAGATAAGGCAGTAATTTGGGATAGCAAGAGATTTAATCTGACAAGAAACAAGAAATTCTGTGATAGCTTAAAGAATCCAATGATTATTCTTAGCTTTCTTATTGTGAGCTTTTAGTCCACAAGAACGATTTTCCTTTTACCCATGAAATTCCGGTTCTCTTGACGCCTTAACTTTTGGCAGAATCCACTACAAAAAAAATTCCACGATACAGTTTTGACAAATTCAACACAACTGTTGCAGCAACTTTACACTTAGCTCACTAACAATCTCTTTCTGCATTTGGTTTTGATTTCAATTTCTTTTTAACTTGTACACAGCATTTATGAAACACATCTGTGACTGTAGCAGCAACAGTACAGAAGGATGCAAAGATACTGGGAGTCTTCATGGTATATGCTAGTGCATTTTTACCAGACTGACAGAGCAACTGTGGTCTGAACAGTAATGGAGCCTGACAACAGGTTATAAAACAAAGCTTTACTGATGCAGCAAGAATGATGAGCATTAAGACACCCACACAGCAGCTCACCCAGTCATCAACCGCAAATGCAGAATCACAAGTGATGCCGTGGCTCTGGTGAGCTGCCAGGAACACTTGGTGTCTGGGACATCTGGCAGCTACAGCCAATCATGAAAATGGCTTTTAAATGTGGGTAAGAGTCACTTTGCTGTTTGACTCCTGCAATGATAGTGGGATAAGAGAATCATAACTTATATGAATAATGTGGGCAGCTTCCTGCCCACACTGCCAGTGTTGGTCAGGGGACACAGGATATCAGGGGGCAGGGTGTCAGCAATCATGCCAGGCCTCTCTTAAGGGATAAAAATAATGTGTTTCAGAGCAACCAAGGATGTGAGGTTTGTGACCTCCAGCATTACCACACTTGAACACCTGATGCTCAATGCTTTTCAAGTCTGCCAGCACTGACAGGTCTAAACTCCTATTCGTCTTCTACAGAGCAGAGAAGGATCATCTGGCTCCTACTGTGGGAAGTACATACAGTCCTGCAGCTCTCCATCACTCTAGATTAATTTTCTACTTAAGGTGGAAAACAGACCTTTAGACTTTCATACCTTGTCTTCATGCCAATTTCACTCTGGAGAATCCCATTTCACTAAAAATATGCAGAAGGAATTATGTAAGGAAACTGTAAGAACTGGAGTACGCGAGAGCTGAAATATATATGCCATCATACTCCATGCAGAAATCCACGCATACATTCTGATATTATGCTCATGTCATTATAACATAGGGATTCATGTATTAAATTATTTCCCAAAAGTTCTTATTTTAAGCAATGCCACTGATGTGGAGGTTGTCCCATAACAGTGCAGGTATATGAATTATCTTCTTTAACATGTTTTTTCTAATATTGATATAATTTGTTATATTGTAGGAATTCTTATATTTCAGCCATGTGGTTCTGGATAGTTCTGGGGAAAAGTCTGTGAACACAGAGAAGATTCATGAAACTTTTATATTCTAGCCAAGACAGAGGTCTAACTTCTAGACACTTTGCTAGTTAAACTCCTGATTACTGATGAGTTCAGCACGAGTCTGTAAGAGTGGTCACCTTAGTAACATAGGTATGCTTCAGCTGTGAGCAACACTGTTACTGGCATGGCCAACTCTCATCTTTTCAGTTTCCTGTCCAAAATTCTCATAGTCTGAAAAATGGAAAACAAAGCCTTTTCATGTAGGTAAAGCACCCAATGCTTTTGACACAGAATGCAGTTGGCATTGATATGTGTTCATATGAAATATGCTTTATACATGTCATTTCTACTCCAAGACAAAATGGCACAGTTCGTGAAGAAATGGGTTTGAGCCTTTAATTTTAGTTCTGAGTTCAGACACTTCAAGTGATTGTACATGCTTTTCAGGTTGATTACCTCTCTGTTGTTCCTGTTTTCAAGAGTAGCATTTGAAAGACATCAGTAGGCAGAAATAAATGTTTGAGGATCAGGAACAAATCCATCTTCTCTTTTGCTAAATGCAAGAGAGTTACTGTCAGTTAGAGATTGGAAGGTGATGAAAAATATATTAAAATAATATCTTGCTGGAAAGATACGTCTTTCACAGGAGTAAACAGAGTGTGACATTGATAATAATCCTATATAAATATATGGATAAAATAAAATGATAATTCATGCAGAAACATCATCAGTGGTTGTACATTCTTAATTCAAGGTAAAAAGTAGCTGTAGGCTATGTTTCAATAGCATTGTTTTAATCTGGAGAAAAATCTGTGATATGTGGAGTTGTTTATTCATTTTCAACTTGAAGATAACTGAGGTCAGTTTGTATTTATATGTCCAGCAATAGGTCCATGAAGACATGAATCTCCACATCTGTTGTTGGTTCTAGTATTTGTAGGCTAAACAACCAAGAAAATATAGACATCTATTATCTGTATTATAGTGCCTATTGATAACTTCCAGTCAGTGCTAAGAAAAGCTCTAGTATGCTGGGATCTGTTTAAGAAGTAAAAATGGAAAGCAAAGGAAAGATGAATGATTTATTGCTCCACAGTTTCTATATTTAAAAGGCGTCACTCAGTACAGGAAAACACTTCAAATAATGTAAAGTACAAAGACAAGAGATTATTTTTGTTGAGGTCATACTTCTGGGTGTACAGAGATTTAAGAATAACATATGCTTCTAAAAGGTAGCAGGAATAGAAATGAATTAAAGCAGCTTTTTTAGCATCCTTAACACACAGCATTTTCATTTTATACTGTACTTCAGAAACCTATGCATCTCACTGATTTGTATCGTCACAGGGGTTTAGTATCAGCTAAGATACAGTACTAGATTTTTGTTAGCCACAAAAAAGTAGAATGAGAGCTATCAGAACATTACAGAATATTTAGAGCTATACACAGAAGCACTGACAGCAGTCATTATTTCCCCTATCCTTTCACTGGTGGTAAAATAACAAGATTTTTAATTACTGCAACCAAAAGTTGTATATAAAAAGTGATCTTTTCATAGTCTGGGTTTTAATAAGCATATTTTTCAATTGTTTTGTCTTAGAAGATGGCATCTTAAAGGCATTTCAGTTGGATTTGATTTATTTATTGCTGTTCTGGTTTTGTTTTACTTTCCACAGGCATATCTTTCCAGAATTTTAAGGGACTGATTCGGAAGTTTTCTTTTTTACACCATAAAAATTCAAGGATGTAATTTATGAGCAGAACATAGATCAAAAAAAAAAAAAGCTCAAAGTTCCAAAGCTCAAATTTTATTTTCATTTTTCTTTAAAATGACATTCACTAGATTACTTCTCAAGAATTAATTGGTTTACTTGCAGTTCAATCAATTTAAAGTTGTTTGTTTAAACATGCTTACTATATAACCACAGAAAAAATTATTAGTAAAAGAAAAGGTTTGGTATTATTGGTATTCAGAAAGTCACAGCAAGATCAGTATGTGTGACAAATCAGTTACAGGTTTTGTTAATTATCAGTGTTATTTAGCTCTTATAATGAATAAATTGAAATTTAAAAAAAAAAAAAAAAAACAGTGAGAAACTGAATTGTGTGCACCCAGTGTCTAAAGCCAAGATTCACCCTTTCGTTGATTTTCTGTCTCATTTTCCTTCATTGCAGATTGGAATTCCCTAGGGTAATGACTCAATTTGAGCTAAGATTTTGTAGAGATGGAGAAAACTGCGTTCACACAGAGGATTACTTTATTGGTTAAATAATGAGAACCAAGCTCAATTAGCATAGTAGGCAACAATTATTTCAGGTATGTCTTAAACAAAATAAAACAAACAAACAAAACCAAACCTTGACAAATAATCAGTAAAATTACAATGACTGAAAATGGGCTGATAATGAATTGAAGCAATTGCCTGGAAAAATGTTAACAGATTTAATTTTTTTTCACCGCAATAAATATGTGTGATAAATATGCTTCATATTGAGAACACTACTAATATGGGTACATTTATAGTTTGTCAGTGAGGTAACAGCAGGACTGCCAAAATCATTATTGTCATTCTTTAGCTCACAATCCTGGTTCTTCAGATTCTAGGTTAGTCAATAAGAATTATTCTACAGAGTAGCTGATGCATGGGTCTTGGGCACTGAGAAAGAAAACTGTGCACATTTATATTTCTAGAAATAATTTTTTATGCTTATGAAACAATTCAAGACCAGTATGAAAGAGCATGTAACTTTTCATGACTCCACAAAATATTTTTTTCTCCCTGATTAAACTGGATTTGAGATTTTTTCACCCTTTTTGTATGTAGAAGATCAAAAATACATAGAAAAGTCAGTATCATTTAATATTTCTTTTGCTATGGTTGTAGTCTTCTTCTATTCCTACCCTCTTATTGAAACTGCTGCAATCTCATCAGATTCTTGTATTTCATAAGCATCTCCTACATAAAAAGTTAGAATGAAACAGCTAATAAGTAGATGTCTCTCATTCTATTTCAAACTCCATTCCCTTCTCGCTAAAAAGAAATCAGTTTCCCAAAATCACAAAGCATGAAACAGAATAATGAAACACAGATGAAAACTACAGGTCAACTCTCTCCAAAGTACTAACTAACTGATGATAAATGCCATTGAATTACAATTTGTATGGGAGAGGCAGGGATTGGATCTGAGTAGTTCAAAACCGCGTAACAGTTTTTGCAATGGGCAAAAACTGGAACAGCGGAAGTTCCATACAAATTTAAGGAAAAATTTCTTTACTGTGAGGGTGACAGAGCACTGGAACAGGCTGCCCAGGGAGGTTGTGAAGTCTCCATCTCTGGAGATGTTCAAAACCTGCCTGGATGCTTTCCTGTGCAACTTGCTGTAGGTGAACCTGCTTTGGCAGGGGGGTTGGAGGTTCCTCCTGAGGTTCCTTCCAACCCCTACCATTCTGTGATCCTGTGATTCTGTGAACAGAGGTTGGGTTTCTTAGGTGGTAAGCTTGGCTGGTGTCAGATTTTTAAGTGCTAAGGAGAGGAAGGATCCAAACCTGCAGGTAGCAAGTCCCAAATCCTTAGAATAACTATTGTTTTAGGAATTAATTTATCCTCTTTAGGAACAAAAAAAAATAACTACAACAACAAAAAGTTATTTTGTGATCTTTTTGTTCCTTTACATGGAGAGGAAAATAAAGGATCTGGTAACTGTAATAACATAACTGTAACAACATGTAGTTTGGCAACAAACATAAAATACAGTGACTGCAGTCACAACATTTATTTGTGCGTAGGAAACAAAAAAAGCAGAAGGAGAAACATCTATGGAGAGTAATGGAACTACACAAAGGTGATATAAGCTAAGCCATCAGAGAAACAGAAGAGCTCAGAGCACCCTTGTGCTGGAAAACCATGGAAAGGTGATCTCCTGGGGAAAAAAACAAACAAAACAAAACAAAAAAAAAACACAGGGAAGGACTAGGAGCAGAAATTGTTGTGAAATTAAGTGAACAGATAGAAATGGGGAAAAAAACCCTTAGACTGCAGAGTAACTAGAAAACTACCAAACATTCTCCTGAGAAGTAAGTACTTAGGGCTGAGAGGCTGGAGGGAAATAAAGGCAAAAGGGAAAAAACATGGGAAAATAATAAAATGTAGAGAGAAAAGGAAATGGGGAAAATAATGATGAAAAACAGGGTAAAGGGAAAAAAGATGCAGAAGTAAAAGACATCAAAAAAAGAACTCAAATATCCCAAATTTTTAAAGGTCTCTTCCAACCAAAACCATTCTATGATTCTATGTACAGATCTAAAAGCAATGCTTTAATCATTTGGTATATATTACTTTTGAAACACTAGAGCAAACAATCATTAATTGTTCATATTTTTGACAGAGGATGAGGAATACTTTTAAAACAACATGTGGCTTTAGAATGCATTTCAATATCTAATATCCCTTCTGGATATAAAGGTTTGCAAAAATATATGACATTAACACATAATGCTGAGAGTTAAATGAGTTGATGAGAAAAAAATAGACTTACTATCAAGACCTTTTATACACCCTTATTTGCAGTTATAAGGTATCTAAATTACTATAAGTAATATTTATTTCAGTCCTCATTCTCTTCTTCATATCTTCTTAATAACTTAATTTGTGAACATCTGAGATGACAAAACAAATGTATTTTTTTCTGTTTCAACTTATCATAGTGGACCTCTCATGCAAAGAAAATACTTGAGAGAACTTTGACATTTCTAGAAGGAAGTAGTCAAATAAAAATCACCCAAAGTCTAAAATTGAAAATATTTATAATTAAAAGACAGTTATTTTGGGCAGTTGATTTATGACTTTTGGGCCTTCAATTTAATTGCAATAGTAATCTTAATAGACATAATAAAATACAAAACATGTATAATTGTAGGATATAAACTTAAATTTCTATTTACTCTCCTGACCTCTTGATTTTTTTATTTTGGTTAATTCTGTGAAAAGATAAGGTTTTGGGGGTTTGTTTTGGTTTGGTTTGTTTTTTTTTAACAAAAGGCAGATGAGTATCTTACTACTATTGGATTTCAAAATATCTTGGACATCTAATTGTTATTAGGGAATTTTAAAATTCTTACCATAAAACAGATCTGAAGTTTTCATTCTTTCATAATCACTAACATTTTACAGAGGAGTAAAATTAGTGTGGTGAGTGATAAAAGCCACTGATACTGCAGAACTTCATGTTATCACACTTCTGATTAACCTAACAACATTAAGCAACGTATAGTTGCCCTAACCACAAAAAGGTCTTTGCCCTAGAATTTTGGTGATCTGTGATTTTAATTTTAGCTCTGTCTCCATGCCCTGTGTTTCAGTTAAAGAGTTCAGTAAATCATCCTTCAGAATTATAACTGCTAAAGTGTCTTCATTCCATTGTTGACAAGCTGAAATAACTTTTTGAAAATATAATCTTTTAAAATTTTTGAATGCACGGGCTTGTTCATGATTTGTCTTCTACATGTACCGAAGAAGAAAAAAAAGTATTCTCAGTATCTTTGTAGGTCTATGAGGCCAGAAAGAGTCTTATAAACAAATTAAGAATAAAGAAAAATCAGAGAAAATACATGTTAAAAAAAAATTGGCACAATTTAAATGAAAAATGTATTTTTGACATCCAAGTAGATGCTTGTCTCCACTGAAATCCACCTTGAGTTTTCAGAAAATCTCTGCTTTTCTCATTAGTATCTTCAGAATATGAAAGTTAAAATGTCATGGAAGAAATAAATACCTGTAAGTCCTTTGAAAAAAATGTTGTGAAATTAAACACATTCATGCATATGCTTGATTAATTCACATTGTCAAGGATTCTTCAGGCAATGCACCATTTTGCAAATGTGCTTCAGTACCTTGAGGTGGACAGGATTTTACTTAGCTCTGATGACTGAACCACATACAGTCCTGAATTCTCTGATGTTTCTCACCCTTGTGATTATATAATAAGTCTTGTGATATTTGATCTTTAATTTAAAGATCCAGCTCCTGGAGATGTAAGAATGAATCTCAGCTTTCAAAAGGGGGAAAAAAAAAAAAAAGAGAGAGAGAGAAAAAGAGGAAAGCAAGAAACTGTCACAATTGGAGCACCAGAGGTAAACTTGCTGAGAGGCGAATTAAATTTGTATCCTACTGTATGGGACTAAATATGGCCATTTTGTCACCGGTATGTGGCTTGCCACAACTGGAGTCATAAAAGGATCCTGCCTCTTAGAGTACTTAAAGTACTTAAATAAAGATGACTGTGAAGCTGCAGAGGCGGGTACCTGGGCAGGGTGAATGAAATGCAAAGCAGCATAAAGCAGGACAGTCAGGGAGGAACTGACTGTAGTGGTATAATCAGCCTGAAAGTCATAGCAGTATGATCTATTCCAGAGGGCAGTTATACCACTTCCAAAGTGAATTAATTAAAACAGAATTAGGTACTGTGTAAGTACAGAAAGAAGTTTTATGGGTGGATGTGAAGTATTTCACTATGGAAAAGCAGTTCATTTGGAGACGGTGGCAGTGTATGGCCCTCTATTAATGTCATTATCTGGTTTTATTACTAATGTCATTAGCTGGTTTCTGGTGAAATGTAGTCTTACCATTGCTTTTCATTTTCACAGAGCCTCACTTCCTGCTTGGTAAAAAACCCTCCATTTTCACTTCAGAGTAGGAACAGCAGAGCATAAAAAAAATATTTGGGATAATTTAAATGTATTTAATAGATATTTCATCTTCATAAAGATACTAGTAGTGAATTTCTGTAGTTTCAAAGAACGTTATTCTGCCACTTTTAATCACTGAAGATAAGGAAGTAAATGAAAAACAAGGCTTTTGGAAACAAATAATAAAACATTTTGCACTACAGAAGTATTAGAAGACAGCAGTCACAGGTAAATGATTGCTAATTAACATGGTACCCAACTGTACTAAAGTAAGAATATTATATTATTAGTCCACAGCAACACTCTAAAAAACTTGTTATTCCTCTTTCCACATTGACCTTAACTCTTCCACAAACATTCAAAAGGTATAAAGATATATGAAACAATACCCAGTTCTTGCTGGCACCTGCCAGAACAAACAGCAATAAACAATAGTACTATCTATCCTGTGTTTGATTTACCCTGAAAGTTCAAATAAATGGTAAGTCTTCTGAACATTCTAAGTTTAATCTTTAATTAACAGGTCACACTTATGGATTTTACCTCAGCAATTTACAAAATTTGTACAACCATCCAAAACTTTTAGACAATGAAATTACATTCAGTTTCTCTTCTGTATTTTGAACTTTTACATTTGAACTACTTTTTATGCTTCTTCACAGAATTTTAATCACTTGTGTTTCACGTCTTATCAACACGTTACAGAATTCTGTTTTCGCATGTGTGGGACATGAGAAAAGATAGTTAGAAAATTTCACTGAAGTTATATAGGGTTCAAAAGGTAATTAATTATGTACACCAAAAGGAAGAGCAGAGTGTTGCAGCATAAAAATTTTCAGAGCAAACTTGTTAACCAAGCAGAGCACTTGGATGGGAAGAACATACATATTATTCCCATAATCATCATGCCTAAGTATTTCACATTAATTGGTTGCTGAAAGATCAGAGGGTGACTTCTAAACCTTAATTTTAACACTTTTTTACCTGTTTTGGGGGGGCAATGCAGTTGTGGACATTTCTCCTGAGGCAAAACTAGATCAGATTAAAATGTCACTCAGCTTTCCCCTGAGTGTGTGGGAAGTGAAGGCACTCAGAATGATGAGCAATATTGTAGCAACTTAATTTTAATTGTCTTAAACAAAAAATAAGAGGAAAAAAACCTCCCAAGATTTTAGAGGTAATCACTTTACAAGAAACATTCATGCTTGTTGACTACCATAATTAGAAGTACTTTCTAATTTATAAAGGAGACATAAGGAAGGAAATTAACAACTATTTCAGTGTTCTTATGGAATGAAAACCTGATGGCCTTGCTGAAGAAAGAAACCCAGCTGTGTTGTTTCATGAATTCTGATTTGCAAAACTTTGAGAATTCTCTTTCATACTGTATTGATTTTTTTATAAATGTCACCCTAGTTTAGAGAGACTCACTTGTAGGAAAGAAAAAGTGCAAAGCTCATGTCAGGAAGTGTATCTTCTCCACATAATTGGAAATCTGAACTTAGCATATTTTTTAATTCTGTTAGTACACTTGCCAAAAGCAAAGCATAAAGAACAGTAACAAAAACCCCTTTTATTTTTTTTTTTTAAATGATCATACTTGCTTAGTCATTCCTCTTTCATACTGAGTCAGAAAGCAACCAGCACTTTAAAGGGAAGTCCACAATTAATGACATCTGTTTTCAGGAGACCTACCTTACTCCACAGCTTTGTCTAGCTGCTTTATAGACACATAAATCTCCCAGACATGGCTTGATCTGTCCTAATTTCCCTGAACACTAATGTACACTTAAAAGCAATATCACCCAGGAAGATCTGCATCCTTCTTTTGCCTTTGCTTTGCATAAGCTAAAGTTTATATGCTTCTTCAAAAAAAAAAAAAAAAATCTTCCCAAGCTATATGTATATGCTCTTCTCATGGCCAATATTAAATTAAAGACAACAGAGAGTGAGATGTGACTACCTAGAATGCAGAGGTTAATCTTAAATTGAATGTCTTGTGATTGGAGTACAAAAAAATGGGATAGCTCTATTAGCTTTTCATGTGAGATATTTCTCCCTGGTGGCTTATAAATTATGAAGGGGAGGGCTACTTTTTACCTTTCTTGAAACAGCACTATTACACAGTATAAGAGGGAATGAAAAAGAATCTTAAATTTCTCTCTTTAATTTCACAGTCACATGGAAGAACCATCATAGGACTGTTCCTGAACTTTTTAAAGGAATATAAAAGGAATATCTAGATATTACAGTGCTTTCTAGACTGAAGACCAGACATGTAAAGGTTAATAACTTTGATTTGAGTGGTATTGCAACTCTAGCCCTCAATGAAATCTATGACAGAAGAGAGACTGGAACAGAGCTTTTCTTAATTGTAAGTTAATGCTATAACCCACTGCATCATCTTTCTTATTTTTACGTCTGCATGATTAACAAATTATTTTTTGACATGCCTACATACTTATTAAATTACGTGTACATCTGATGCTGAGTAGTTATATCTTTTTCTTATATCAGAAGGCAGGTACTTAAGACTAGATTGGTAAGGATTTTTTAAGGTCATTGTTCCAAAGTGTCTAAAACCTTTAAAGCCTTGCCTTCAGTACCTTTCTGAATTAGGCTCTTGGCGGCTGAGAAATTCTGTAATACAATTTTACTGGATACCTTAAAATTCTAATTTTATCCATCCATTATTGTCTTTGTATTTAAATCCACATTGAAGACAATTAGCTCTTGACTATGGCCTGGTTAGTGATCCTGATCAGAGTGGGAACTTTCTAATATATGATAAACTTTGTAATTGCTCTTCAGTCTAACCTTATTGTGACATATGGTTATGAAGCCTTATTAAAAACATGGATTAAAGTATGAATAAATGAAATTAAACAATTACAACACACCATTATTTAAGTCAGTATGACTAATGTTCTCATCGTACAATGTGTGATGTGTGCATATAAACACATGCTCACAAACAGGACACTTCTGCACTTTCTGACATACATATTCATGTATACAGATATATGTGTAAACTCAGTGACATTACATTATCACAATTAAAGATAGTAACTAATTTTGATGCTAAAAAATAATATCCCCATTTCCCTGTCTACCATTCTTGATAAAGAGATATAGATTAAAAGGCATCTAGGAATATCACTCTGAATTGTCAGTCTTAATTTTTTTTGGCAATCTGTTGATGTCTTGATATGTTTATTATCTCTGTTAATAAGAATTCATTACTTTTTAGACTAGGAACTGCAGCTTCCCAGAGGTATTATCTACATACTTTCAAAACATTCCCTCATTACATTTCTGCAGCAGTGTTTTGAATTTATGGAATACTTTAACTATGTATCACTTAATGTGGGAGATAACTGTTGCTACTGTTTATTCTAGATTGCTTAAAGTACTGATTTAAAATAGTAATTGAAGTGATTCATTATGATTTTTTGTTGGAAGAATTTGAGGGAGTATTCACTCAGGTGTTTTATGACATTTCTTAATAACATTTTGAGTCTAGAATACAATGTGTAAAAATTTTCTCAGGAAAGAGGAAATCTCAAGTCCGCAATATCAGGCATGTGAGCAATAGTCCAAAATGGAATAAATCAAACATCTAAAATTATTCATAGGGGCCAGGACAAGCAAGATCAAGACCTCAGAAAGTAGATTTAAAAGAAAACAAGTTTCTACAATGGGAAGAAAGGAAGGCGGGAAAAAAACAACAAAACAAACACAAACAAAACCAAAAACCCAACACTTTAACATCTTACCCAGACCATATCTGAACCCTCCATAATGCCCACCTATCACTGCATAATACCCACCTGTCACTGCAACTTTATATGGCACTTGAGAACAAATTGTAGCATCTAATTTTGGCAAAATAAAGATGGTTTGAGCTGGAGGAACCTGAGTAAAGCCTCACATACAGGCTGCTGTGGTAGATACTATAACTTCAGAAATCAAGTACCACCATCTGGTCTCATGTGACCAGGGGAAGCATCAAAAAGTCCATGAACAGAGTATGTATAAACTGGATAGACTTCAACAGCATTCTTCTTGGACGTCTTTCAAACTGACCCCATAACACCTTTGCATGCAATACTTTCGATCAGTAGAGGAAAGTTTTGTGTGTACTAAGTATACAGGCACATCGGCATCCCAACATTCTGCCCCATACCTGCACTGCTCTTGGTGCAGCTAGAGCACTTTTGATACTTTTTCTGGGACATGAAACTAGCTTTATATTACAAAGAATGATGGGAAATTAGTAAATCAATAGTAAAAGTAGAAGTAACTTTCTGAACATTCAGAAATTGCTATTAGCCTCACAGAATCATTATTTTAGCACTTCGGCACTATTTCTCAGTCTTATCTATGAGTCCTATATACCACTTTGCAGCATACCATATCTGGAATGGTAATATAAATTACCCCATGTTCTTTTTACTGTTCTGTAAATGGTTTCTAAAACTTTACTTATAGCTTGTCATTAATTACAAGGAATATGTGAATTGTCTCACATTCCAGCAGACGTGTAGTTTTCCTGCTTTAATAATTTTTAAATCCTTCTTTTTCACAGCTGGATGTGGTCATGCTGTTTTAAGGGAGGATCAATCTCTTTTCCAGATTAAAAATCAAAAAAGGAAACAACCCTAAGACATCAAGGAGTCTTCTCACATGAAAGGACATTTTAGGCACTCTATATTTGCTTATTAGCAGGAAAAACAATATTAACAAAATGAAAAACAGAATGACATAGAAGGATTTTCTTAGGACAACAGGCATATCCTCCTTCCTTGAAGAGAAAATTCTTCATCTAATACATCAGTTTGGGACTAAAAATCATTATCGCAATTAAAGTGGAGAGTGAAATTACTGATTGAGGATGCACCAGGAACCCTCTGCTGGAGGTTTCTGCACTAGTCCCAGACTCACAGACCCTTTCATAAGCCTTGAGCAGATTTGGAAATAAGTGATGGGGTCCAAAGGCCTTACATATTGTTTCATCACAAATATGTATAAATTAGAATATTAATGCTATCCTGAGACTGTGTAATCTGCCTACAAAATTCCTCCTGTGCAACCATTATAGAAATTTCTGGATGTATGCCTCTGTTGGCAGGGTGGAAGAATTCAGAGGATTCAAAACTCCTTCCTTTTTATGGATACGGGGCAGGGTAACTACCTGGGTCCCATCCTGACATGAAGTTGCAATGTAGCAAAGGCATGCTTCTAGATCTAGGAATCAAGGAATATTTCTTGGTCCTGCCCTGTAACTTCAGGTTATTTGAAAGTAATTCCATAAAATCATAGAATCATAGAATGGTATGGGTTGGAAGGGACCTTAAAGATCATCTCGTTCCAACTCCCCTGCCATGAGCAGGGACACCTTCCACTAGACCAGGTTGCTCAAAGCCTCATCCAACCTGACTTTGAAAATTCCTAGGGACAGGGAATCCACATCTTCTCTGGGCAGCCTGTTCCAGTGTCTGACCACCCTCATATTGAAGAATTTATTCCTAATATCTAATCTAAACCTACCCTCTTCCAGTTTGAAGCCATTTCCTCTTGTTCTGTCACTACCTGCCTTTGTAAAAAGTCCCTCCCCAGCTTTCTTGCAGGCCCCTTCAGGTACTGGAAGGCCGCTATAAGATCTCCCTGGAGCCTTCTCTTCCTCAGGCTGAACAGCCCCAACTCTCTCAGCCTGTCCCCATGGGAGAGGTGCTCCAGCCCTCAGATCATCCTCGTGGCCTCCTCTGGACTCATTCTAACTGGTCCATGTCTTTCTTGTGTTGGGGGCTCCACAATTGGACGTAGTACTCCAGGTGGGGCCTCATGAGAACAGAGTACAGAGGGACAATCACCTCCCTTGACCTGCTGGGCACACTTCTCTTGATGCAGCCCAGGATATGGTTCACCTTCTGGGATGCAAGCGCACGTTGCTGGCTCATGTTGAGCTTCTCATCCACCACCACTCCCAAGTCCTTCTCTTCAGAGCAGGCCTCAAGCCACTCATCGCCCAGCCTGGATTTATGTTTGGGATTGCTGTGAGGAAGTGAACTATACACATGTCTCAAAGATTGTTTGCAAGGACGGTCACAAGACCACCGGGTTCTGGAAACCCCGACTTGTGAAGGCGCCCTGCCTGCGGGGATGTTCTGCCCAGACATGTCCCTGCCCCCAGTGCTGGGGGGAACAAAGAGATGTGCCATTGCTATGGAAACTACATCCCTCAAAGGGGTATTTAAGGAGGACGTGCATGGGCAAGGGCAGGAGGGAGAAAGAGAGAGAGAGGAGGAGAGAGACAGAGAAGATGACTGCCTGACCGCACCACACCACGCTGCACCACCGCTGGAACAAGCAACTGAGACCTCCTCACCCCCCACTTCACCATCACCTCACCACTGCACCCGTGGTGGTGACTATTCTTGCTGTCCTATCCTGACTCCTTGCTTGATTTCCACCTTTTGTTCCATTCTGTCCTATCACTATCCTCTTTATTACTTTTTCTTTCTGTAATAAATGGTGTTCTGGGATTGCGGCATTTGACCTCCTTTGTGTCTTAATCTCGCTCTTGGGGTCATATCGAAACCTTCCCTGACATTGGATCGGGACAATTGCCCTGACCCAGGTGCAGGACTTTGCATTTGGCCTTGTTGAACTTCATGAGGTTGGCACAGGCCCACCTCTCAAGCCTGATCAAGGTCCCTCTGGATGGCACCCCTTCCCTCCAGCGTGTCAACCACACCACAGAGCTTAATGTCATCGGCAAACTTGCTCAGAGTGCACTCAATCCCACTGTCCATGTCACCGACAATGTTGAATAGTACCGAACCTTGAGGGACACCACTAGTCATCAGTCTCCACTCGGACATTGAGCTGTTGACCACAACTCTTTGAGTGTGACCATTCATCTAATTCCTTATCCACTGAGTACTCCATCATGAAACCCAGGTGTCTCCAACTTAGAGACAAGAATGTCATGTGGGACAGTATCAAATGCCTTGCACAAGTCCAGGTAGATGACATCAGTTGCTTTAGCCTTATCCACCAATGCTGTAATCCCATCATAAAAGGCCACCAGATTGGTCAGGCATGATTTGCCCTTGGTGAAGCCATGCTGATTGTCACCAATCAGCTTCTCGTTTTCCATGTGCCTTAGCATAGTCTCTAGGAGTATCTGCTCCATGATTTTCCCTGGCACTGGGGTGAGACTGACCGGCCTGTAGTTCCTCGGGTCTTCCTTGTTTCCTTTTAAAAATAGGGGTTATGTTCCCATTTTTCCAGTCTGCAGGAACTTCACCAGACTGCCATGATTCCTTAAATATGACAGATAGTGGCTTCACAACTTCATCCGACAGTTCCCTTGGGACCCACGGACGCATCCAACCAGGTCCCATGGACTTGTGCACCTTCAGGTTCCTTAGGTGATCCAGAACTTGAGCTTATCAAGAATGGGAGATTCTTTATTCTCCCAGATCGTTCCTTTGATATCTACAAGCTGGGCAGTGTGGCACGAGCCCTTGCCAGTGAAGACTGAGGCAAAAAAGTCCAGGTTGCAGAAGAAAATGGTTCCCAAGCAGAAAATTATGTTAATAAACCCTAATGTCATGCCTAAAATATTCTTTCTCCCATTTTTAGAATAATATCTTATTTTGTCAAGAAAATATACATGTGGCTGCATATGGTGCCCAGTTATGAGAAAACAAGAGTAAAGGTAAGAGCGGTTAGGTCAGATCAAATCCAACAAGGATGTTTGCTGTAAGTTTTTTCTTGTCCAGTTTCTGAGAAACATTTAGAAAAGAGTTTAACAGAAGTAATTGATAAAAAAATTAATTTTATTTCATTTTAAATAGAGATTTAGTCTGAATTATTTTAATATTCCTCTATTAACAGGACATTCTTTTGTCAGCTTTAACAAATGGCAATATTATGGTTATGAGTCTTATATTTATAAGAGGAATTAACCTGTGTCTCTTTGATATATGTTTCTACAATGTTCTCAATGCCACCTGCTGCACTTAAACCAGAATCTGGACACAGATATGTCTGCTGTGTTCTGAACAGGTGCTGAGGCTAAATATATCTCAGTCAGTCCAGAATGACAGAAGTCTGTTCCAGCCTTTCCTGATTTTTCTTTGACATTTATTTCTGATCTGGTTTAGTACTCACAACTTCCTTCAAACTCGCTCCTTTATAACTATGTTGCCAGAATCAGACGACTTTCTTCTTTGAGCTCTGTTCCTTTCAGCACACAGTCATTCCTTCAAAACAAATGTAGTTATATCTGTGTGAAACTCTCGTAAACTGGAAACCCTTAGGGAACTTTTACCAACACCACCACTCTGCCCCACCCTGCCCCCCCCTCACCTTCCCACCCAGCAACATAGTCTGACTTTTGAGAAAGGTGTTAGGGACCTGCCAATAACCTAACAGTCCATTGTGCTCTCAGTATGGCACAATCTGCTACATAGTTCCATTGAGGACTCCTAGATGTGTTAATGTCAAACTTGCTATGGCAAACAACAGATGTGTGTGAAGAAAAACTTGTACTGAGTACCTTGGTGACTTACTTGGCACAGTATGAAGCATGTAGTACAAATATTGCTGTTCAGTTAAGTCAACATGTGGCCAGTTTTTGAAGAGGTTGCAGAAGGATGATCTCAGATGTTGCATTCAGAAAAAGAAATATTTATCCAACTATCTTTCCTGCTCCAAAATAACAAAATGACATGGTTGTACTCATGCACACACGTACATAAGGGAGGAACACAGGTACACCTATTTGTATGGAAACAGGAAAAACATATTGGTTTGAAAGCACCAACAGTTTGGGAGGCTGAGTTTAGAGGACTCCTTAATTTAGATATAATTTACTGCAACCTAGCTAATATCATTTACTGAGTAAACTTTCAGTTTATTCATATACCTTTTTGGGCTGTGATATAAACATTTTAGTTAAAAGTCACACATATCATACTTGTCCTTTATTCAAATACCACTGGAAAAACAAGGAGGTAAAATTGGTCCTTTTTGCTTAATGAACAGAGCTGTTTAATTTATACTTTCCTTTATTTGTATTTAAATGTCCCACTTCTTATAACATATTTTTAAAACATATTTTAGAAAGTAAGCAGTGCTTACAGCTGGAACCCATCAGTAATTTTTTCAAGATATCTTTTATTTTGTACCAGATTTAAAGAGGTCAGAGAACAACTCATTTCTAATGTCATATCTGTAATAACATTGTGATTGCTTTGCATTGGGTAGAGTCATCTTTGCAATGGACCACTTGATTCAAAAAACCAATACTCTTTTTCACAGAGTTTTACTTCAGAGTCATAGTGTACCTTCTTAAATGTACTATCATAAGCAAATTGACAAACAAAGGAAGGAGAACTCAGAGTCAACTATGTTCATACTGCTAAGGCACAGAAAGAACATGTGGCCAATGCAAGTTGCAGGACACATAAGGAAAGAATGTCTCTTCCATATGAAACCAACACAAGGACATCTCAGACTCTTATCAGCTGCAGAGATAGTTCAAGAACTGTTGGATGTAGCTAAACTTTAACAAGACAGTGGTAATAAAGAAAATCAAAACTATGCATACAGCCTACTTCCTTGATATCTTGTTCACCAGAAGTTGGTCTTTCCACAAGCCAGTTAACTTGTACATAAACATCTGCTTGAAACACTAGTTTAGACTCAATTTCATTTTACATAAGCCAAAAATTCCTTACTTTTACAAGCAAGCTTGTCTGGACCACAGTGATCCATACAATCATGCCCTCTCAAAACAATCACTGCCACAAATCTTGGCTAACAATGAATTGAAACTATAAAATACATTTTTACATTGATAGTATAATTAAACTATTTCCTGGTTGTTTAAGCTTAACATTCAGACTATTCCTGGGTAGCAATTTTGGTCAAACCTAGAGTATTAATTTGCTCCCACAAGAACCAATTTAGAGATCTGTAGTGTAAGTATTAAGGTTGATATGAAATATGAATGGAAATGAGTATGTGTGAAAGCACCTGAGAAACAATAGGGTAAGGGTTTTAAAGAATTTTTAAAATTAACTACCAGGGACAAAATTGACAGCAATAAGATTAGTAAATACTGCAAATGTGTTATTCATATCAAGATCAAAATGCCTGAGCAACAACAAAGCCACAGTATAGACAACTCATCAGCAGTAAACTCAGGGTGTGCTAACAAGAGGTGACACACAATGTGTGTGCTGCTTCTCTTCCTGTCATCACAACAGGAAGGTGCACTCTAGTCATAAAAATACCTAGAACAAGGAAAAAAAAGATAATGGGCAGGTATCTTGCCTAGTGTTTATGAAGGGTGAAGTAATAAAGATTCTGAGGCAAGAGATCAAAGAATACTAACTGCTGACTCCTAAAGGGTAGGAGTGACTTATACAAAACAGTTTACCATTATCAATTAAGAAGAGCCCAGATAAATAGTTATGCATAGTGAAGACATCATGATGGATCATACTCAAAGTACAGACTAAGGAGAGAGTACCTCTAACTGGCATCCTCCATGTAAGGTGCAAATAATCATGGCCTGACTGCTTACGCATACATATATTGGTACTTGTAAGAATGGAAGAATGAGCAAGTGAAATCTAGAATAGAGTATGTATGAGTCACTGGAAACAGTTTTGCTTGAAATAATTATAACTTTCTCTTCTTTTGGGATCTCACAGTGAATTTTGTAATGTTATTTCCTGAAGGAAGAGTGGACAACCTTCTTTGCTTTAAAACATAATAGTTTATCTTACACTTCAGATTTACTTGAGTGAAGTTTTGTGAAATAGATGGGTAGAACCATTAAAGAAACAATAGTCCTATGAATCAATTAAGATCTCTTTCCTACAGGTAAGAAGAGAAATAAGAAAGACAGATTGTATCTATATTGAAATATTTGAAATGTATATTGGGACATGGACTGGGGATTACCCAATCTGATTCATAGGTCAGAACTTGGATCTGAACTCTGTCTTGTATCATATGCATGTAGAGTTTCATAGCAGGCATTACACTAAGTTTGGCTTCTGTATAGGCTAAAAAACATTGGAAAACTGCTGCTTCTGTTGAGTTTAACCCTAAGAGGGGTCTATTTACTTTCCTAGTTAAGAAGAACTTTTCCTTTTCTGCCTCCTAACTTGGGTCAGGTCCTGGCAAATTGAAAGAGGATGTGAGATAGCCACACAATTACTACCACAGAAAACAGTCAATCAGATTCATATGTTTCACTGTGAGTAGCATTAATGTACACTTTATAGGTCCTGACATACTACCTCCTAATTTGTTGATTCTTCTAACAATTGGATGGGTGTTTTATGGAGATTCTTAACTTTTTTCTCAATTCTTGGCTGGCCCTAGCCCTGCCTCATTACTTTGCCCTATAAATCTAAGGGAGTTAATAATCTCTCTGCTGTTAGTCTGATAAGACAACTGTACTTTCTTTTAGAACATTTAATTGTACCTTAGATATAACATTGTTTCTGCTTTGACTGTTGTATTTCCATAGTGGTTTTTTACCATTCCTTTCATTAGATGACTTTATAAAAGGCTTTTGCCTCTTATGTGCAGGGGCTATTGCCTCTGAGGTTGCTCAAAAAATAATATTGAAATCTTAACTGAACTCAGCAATCACTATTGCACCAGTGTCACGTGTCTCATCTTTCGAAGTCATACCCTGCTGATACTGTTGACAGTATCACTATATGTTTTCCAGGAATAAAGTGTAAAAATTAATTAACTGGTTCTTCAGCTGATCTTTTTTGTTTTCTAGATGGTGGATACTGTATAAAAGTCCTCCTGCTTGTCATGAGTCATATATGTTTAAGAAGATGGCAAAAAATTAACAATATTTTTGATTCTGCTATAATTTGGAGTTCTAGTCTGAAATTGCTTGTTGCTTGTCAGAATGCAAACACTATTCTGAAAGATTAATTCTTGCACACAATGCTCATCAAAACTTTTAGGAATTTTTTCTCACTAAATTAAGTATGGGTAGAATTACATAGCCTGTTGCTATCATTCATTATTTTATTTCTCATTAAATATTAAATATAGTATGCCTAAATGTAATATTTTACCCTCTGACTCATCGACATAAATAATATAAACTTGTATGCATATATAAACTGAAATATGCATGTCTGCATGTACATGTATTTGTGTACATTTGTGTTTAATAGATATTTCTCTGTGTCTAGAACATTTTAAAATCAGCAAACTTTATTGAAAGAATGATGAATGTTTAGGAAATTACATTTAGTCATCTGTTTCTCAAATATCTACCTCCTGATGAATTTTGTGGATTATGTAAGGTTTAGCAGAAGGTTAATAATAATGGTGACTAAGCAGGAGCAGAATATAATTTGAACTATTTTTAAGCATATTTCATTAATATAAAAGTACATTTTAAAGACAATTGCAACAGAAATGTAAAAACAAAGAGTAGGCTGTTCTGACAGAATGGGAGGCTACAGAAGGAAATACCCTGAAGAGGGTTAAGGTTTAATAAACTATGTCTTTACGGGAGGATTAGACTGCATGGAGGCTCACAGATCTGTTTCTGCACACCTAAGTGGGAGAATTTATAGTATGCCCTTAGGAGGAGTCTAGGTGCCACCTAGAATGAGTCAGGTCTAAAGTCCATAACTAAAATAATTTCCTCTCAGTTTCTGCATTTCATTTATAGTATCAGCTTGCCTTGCTTTCTTGAAGATAGAGCTTTCAAGGCCTTCTTCCCAAACTCTGGTAGCAGGAACAGATAACTCACCAGGACAGGATATTCATGTCTCCTAGCTCCAAACATACACAGAATTATTTTGAATTTGTGGCAATTTTAGTCCTGGTCACTGTGAACAACTGTGTCTAACACTTTACCCAGTGAGATACAGTGTATAGGAATCACCCTTTCTAATAAAAACAACATACCGCTGGCAATTTGAGTGATAAGCAGAAGCTGGCACCCTTGCAACTCTCAAAGGCAAAGGTCTTCTTGGTTTTGGAAAAATGGCAGTCATATCACTCTGCTTAATCTTTGATGAGGCACATGGGCTTACCACTGATTCTGAAAGATAGATCCCTGGGCAGTCATTCAGTCACTTTAAAGCTTATTCATGAACACATAAACTTAGTAGAAAGCAACTCAAAAATGGTTACCCATTGCAGCAAATAAAAAAAATGTGTGAAGCTAATGTTATCTCTTTAAAATGTTATACATCACTGGTGAAAGCCATCTGGAAAATTTAGTTTTAGTTTTTTAAACACAGGATTGAATATCTGGAGGCACTACAGAGAAAAGGCACAGATGTGAACTGAAGGTTGGACAGAATGCTTTACAAAGAAAAGCTGTTAAAAGCAAAATATATTTAATATATTCCAAATGGAGATAAAGAGATAACTTGAGTATATTGTTTATGCAACATCATCAGTGGAAAATATCCTACACTAGACTAGACACCTTTCTGAAAAGTACCCTTCAATCAAATGGTTTGTTTGTCTTGATGACACAAGTGATACCAGATCATATAATCTTATAGTTTCTCCTGGAATCAATGTCCGTGAGTTCATGACTATACACATAGTCCTGAAAAACTGAACCAGAGTAACAACATTTCTACAATAATGATACCTTTGAAATTAAAAACAGTATTTTGTGATAAACAATTGATTTCAGCAGGATAAGATGCAACAAATCAATAAAATACATTAGAACATAAGAAAAAAAATAAAGCTAATACTTGGGATCTGAACCATTGTGTAGCTAGACTATGCAGACAAAGCTTATCTTGTTTAATTAAAATAGCAAAATATAGTCAAATCAATTTAAAATTGAAAGATAAACATGTTAAAATTGTAACTGGCCCAGAATAATTAACTTAATTAAAACTACTCCAATTCAGATCCTCATTTTCTTAGATCTTTATTATACATTCATTTTAACTGTCAGCACTGCTCCAAAGATAAACAAATTTGATAAAAAATTCTACCACAGTGTCCCTTTTCCCCAAAATATTTTTTTTACACTTTCACTGATTTTAGAACATTTTTTCTGTTTTCCCCTCTTCCAGTTTGTGTTAGTGAACTAGGTGAGGCAGTTGTGAATTTGAGCTTCCCCAGCACAGAATACAAATTGTTCATGTAGAGTGCTTTCCTATAAAGAAGAAAGTTAGGCTTCAATGACTTACAATAATAGTCTAAAGAACTTTTAAACACTGCTTTGTCCACTAGCGCAGGCTTCATTTTTCAGTTAAGAAAGAACATTTACTGAGAGATGAGAGTGAGGTTTGTAGCCATCTGAAGATTTCTTTCCCTACTCTCTGTGTAACATGGAACTACATGTGACCATGTTTTGCGTGACCTGAAAAGGTTTTCACAGTATGGAAGGAAAAAACAGCCATGGAATACAGATTCACTGTCCCTCCTGACTTGGAAATTTTTCTGTGTAGTGCTCTTTCATTTGATCTGAAACTTCCAAAGTTTTTGTTATCTGACAAAGAAGGATGTATTGCTATAGGATAATCCATCAATCCCTCTCAAAGGGAAAGGTCATGTTCTGTGAAGTTAATGGGAGCCTTTGGCTTCAGAAGAGGAGGACTGCACTGCTTCTCTCTTATCTACCACTTATAGGACCACATCTGGAAATGCAGCAAGTAGCTGAACTCTCCAGTCTGGAGTGCCCACAGATCCACAAGCCTGTGAATGCTGTTCAAATCTGATGTTCAGTTCTGCTAACTTCAGAACCTTGAGAAGTGAAATACAGGTTAATGAACTGCTGGTCCTCAACACTGACAAAGATTGATTTCTGTGTGGGATTGCAGTATGTGCCGAGTGATTAGAAATAACTAGTAATCCTAACTGCACTAAAACAAACACTACTGAGGAAGTGGGAGGAATGTGTGCATGCCTGGAAAGAGAAAAAAGTAGGAGGTGGGAGCCAGTGGCTAAAGAATAGTCCTGAGCAACTCCCAGCAATAGACATAGCAGGGTTTTCATTGTTTCAAATGACTCATACTAATACTTTGATGTACAATGTTTTCTTTCTTTCTGAGAAAAAATTTAAGGAAAACAAGAACAAAGCACATTTTGAGTTCCACAGTAGACATAAAAGTGCTCTCAGTTTCTCATACCGTATTTTTACATAAATTTCTGAGACTAAAAATTAAGGCCAGACAAATTAAACTAGAAATGAGGCACTTGTTTCTAATAAGGACATTAATTAACCATGTCAATACATTGTACAGTACTTCCTTACACATATCTTCAAACCTGTTGCTCAGGAATGGATACTTTTGAGAAAAGTGAACCCCAAAGACTAAACTCCTCGTAATGTCTGAAGAGCTGTTGAAAAAGATGAGGAAGTTACAAGATATATTAAAAGTTCCAGAGGAATGCAGCTATGGAAATAACTTTGTTGATTATTAGCAGTCCATGGCCACATTAGTGACAGTATCTCTAACAGCTCTTTGAGGTTGCTTGCACCCAAATATCTTCAGTTTCACATGATTTTTTTAACTACAAATTGTAAGATAATATCCAGAGCTCACTACCTTTATAAACAAAATCTGCTTCCTTGATAGGCTACCACCACAGAGGCTTCCTGATGCCACAGAACTGTAAATGAGTGACTGTCATCCTTTGTGTAGCATGCCAAAAATTAATCCCCTGAATAATGCAACAAGTTATTCAGAGAAAGTTGATTACGAAGTAAGACATTAGGGAAAAAAATATTGGGCATACAAGCCATCACTGGTGCTTGTGCAAAAGATGAGGTGGAGCTCATGGAAAATAACTCTTCAAATAAGGAAACTGAATGCATGTAGGTGAACCCTCCAAAAGATGAGTCAGAATCAATGGAAGTGGACCTGCCTGTAGAAAAGCTGGCAACATGCCTGGGGACTGATCCATGAAAAGGCAGTGATGGGGTCCCAGGAGGGGTCCTCAACTACCATAAACTATGCCTGTAAGCAGCCCTAAAGAAAAGGTATGCCTATGGCTGGCCCACAACCCACTGAACTTCTAGGCCCTCTGACATCAAAGACACTTAGAAGAAGAAGGACCTGGAAGAACAGAGGTGAATGGCTGCCCGCCTTTTGGCAGCACGACAAAGAGACAGTTTGTTGAACCACGTAAAGAATTAATCTGCTTCCCACTCTTTATCCCCATGACCCTTGCTTTGCCGTCTTTCTGCTGTCTAGTTTTAAGAACAAACATTCTCACTGCTTTTGCACAGCCATGCCACTGAGTGCTTTCTGGATATGTTTGAAGAATCACAAGTAGCTCCAAATTTGGATCTGCCAAACAGCTTTCCAGAGAGAAGCTCCTGTCCTTCCAGGACTTCGGGCACAGAGTGAAGAGGCAGGGACACAAGATGCACCTTGACTCTTGTCTCAGTAGTCACTCCAGGTGAAGCTTCCCAACCTGGCAGGATGAAACGCCTGTTGCTGGCTTGTTCTGTCCCTGCATTGTGGGTGCAATTTTGTGTTTCCAAGCTTGCATACTAAGCATAATTGGCAGGTGTTTGGTAGCAAGGGTTGCAAGTGGTGTCCTGTGTAGGAGGAGGCCAGGCAGTGCCTGTCATAGCTGATTCCAGCTGGCTCTGCAATGGACAAAACAGATCACTATGCTCCAAAGCCAAAGCACACAGGGGAGCACATGGCACCTCTGCAAAAACATATTGAAGAAGGGCAGCAATGGCTAGAGGCAGGAGAGAAGCTGGAGAGAAAGGCAGAACAAGAGAAGACGCCTGACCAGGGACAGAACAAAGCCAGGACTGCCCAGGGCTGGCTACAGGGCACGGTGTGCCAGCTCAACCTTTCACCCCCGCTGCTGGCTGTGACCAGGACAGCTGGACATCCTTTTCTTTCACCAACACTCTAATTTTCAGCCAGAGGAAATGGCATGGGGGGAAAAAAAAAGCAAGATACATGACTTTGCACAGCACTAGGCTGAATCTACACACAAAGTACCAACCTGTGTGGCTATAAACTTGTACAATAAGCAGAAATCAAATTCTTCAAACACAATGAAACCAAAGCACAGAGAGTTCTAAATTACATTTTTATAGGAAATTTCCCAATCTCAGTTGTAGAACAGGCTGTTACTACATATCCAGCATATATGGAAACCAAAATGTTAACAAAAGGAATTAAAGAATCCATGAGATTTCAGAAAATTTGAGGGGCAATAACGTTCAAGCTTTGCACAAAATGAATACAGTTGTGCCTACCCTATTGATAGTGAAGTAAAAGTGTGTCTTTTCTTTTTCCAGATAGAAGTGCATGTGGATAGTGGGGAGTCAGCGTCAGTTGTCCACTAGGATTCTTTTTTGTTGTGTTTTACAGTAGCTGCAGAATTAAGAAAGTAGATATGTGATGAATTTTTTTTTTTTTTTTTCTGAATGATGTCTATTCATGTACTGGTTAGATAACAAGCAAAAGCAGTCTTGAAATATCTGATTACTATATATTGCATTAGTGTCATTATTAGGTGTGTCCTATGGTGAGAATTTTTTAGTATAGTGACAGCATCAACCTCATTTGTCAATGCATTAATCTACCCAAGACAACAGCTTGTAGTTTCAGTAGCAGAAGGAACAGAAAACTTGAGTAATTGCAAAACTAAACCTTAATTTTCTGTAGCAATTTAGTTTTGTGATAGCACATATACCAAAAATAGATTAACACCTTTCCTAGCCTCAAACTCTCTTTGAAAAGTGTCTGAAAAAGCAATGTACTTCTACAAAGACATTTCTCGAAGATGATGAAGCAAAATTGTCAGCTACACAATTGGATAAGCTGAATGACACTGCTCAGACTCAGCTTCAGTCATATCAGGGACAGCAGCAGCAGCAACAGCAAACTCAGGCATGACCTATCCAGCCATGCTAAACTCATTCACCTACACATCATTTACATTCATTTCAGGAAAGACAGGTGTATCTTAGAAATAGCAGTTCTATTCACAGAAAAGACTGAAAAGATATTAGTTCACAATACTTTTTACTACTGCCGAGTAATGCCTGACTGCTGGAAATTTTGGGGGGTGATTTTTACTTTCAGTTGTTAATGAATACTTGTAATTTGAGCATTACTTATTCATTTCAGATTTACGTGGTACCTTGTCAAAGAATCCATTGCATTTCAGGAAGGAAATAAAGCCTCAGACTCTTCTCTTTGTATTTGTATCTCAGCTAAACCTACCACCCAGCAGGGGATCAGTTCTTATGCTTTCTTGAACATTGGTATTTTTTTTGCCGTGACAGACTGACTGAGTAGCTAAGCTACCTGTCTCCCTGCTTTGCAGCATTGTAGCATCTGTACATATAAATGTACATGGATATTCCTGGATTAGTAAAAGATTACAGAACAGATTACTTGGATAGATTACATGGATAAAACAGAGACTATGAGAAACTAATAAAGGGTTATCATCACACTGTCCTACCCACTGCCACAGTCCAGGATCCCTACAGTATTTAGTATGGCAGACAAAGTATTGGCATTGTGGTGACCAGAAATACATGCTGACACCAGTGATGTTGGGTATCGGATTTAATCACATTCAGTCTCTTGTTTTCTTTCCTATAATTTTAGTCTTCAAAGTCCCACAACATCAAATTGCTCTCTCCAGCTTTATAAACCACTGTAAGACATGAGGCCATTTATAGGCACAAGAAATAGCAACACGTGTGTCAGACACTTCTATTTTTCATTGACAAGAAACACTGACTGCATCATATCAGGTGAAACCACCAGCATGTGGGTGGAAATTAATTGATGAAGGCTGAGCACTGTTAAGACATAGATTAAACAGGTGTAAAGGAGGAATAAAGAAGACAACTTTCCTCTGTCTTCAAAACTTAATTGAGACAAAAGTGTATTTAAAAAAAAATCAAAATACATATTTACATAGGCATGTGTTTGTGTTTATGTGCACATATAACTATAGATACATATATATGTACAAGAATATATTTATAAGCAAATCATTATTTGATTATCAGAATAATTGCCTATTTAAATAATATTTCAAAGCCAAAATCTTATTTCTATTATCTATTTCAGTTTTCCAGTGTTTGGAAATATTCTGTGGGAGAGAGTCTTAATAGAACTGTATTAATTAACTATTATGGAGATGAAGAATAACAGTTTAGAAATACTAAGCAAACACAGCTATATAAATAATTAAAATAGTTTCATTTAAAATATGAACAAAATATTTTTGTCCTTAATGTCTAAGTCAGCTACTAATTGGAAAGCATGTTGAAGCTGATTGTATAAAAATTATTTTATAGATGTATACATGTACACATAAGCATATATACAATTATATATATAGTGATTTTAGAATCTTTCTCTGTCTCTAACAATTGAAAAAGCTAGGATATTTGATTTAAATGTTCCTTGGTGTGAGGTGGTGTATATTCCCATTGCTAGTAACATTTAATCAGAAAGCTTGATTCATGCAACTCTTCAAACACTTATTTCAATCTGGAAGCATGAAAATGTTCCTTTAAATTTTTAATGTCATCAATGTTTAGGAATTTAATCTTCCTAAGGTTGTTTATTTCATCTCTGCTCTCCTCTTGGTTTCACTGGCATGCATACGGCGCTTAATATGATGACATAGATTGTAAGAAAACAAGTTTTAGGTGTGACAGTGTACATCACTGTTATGCAACAGTGTTAACATCATCTGGTTTATAACTGATACAGTTCCTAGAGGAAGAGAAGTTCAAATAGCAAAGAACCAGTAAATTATCCTCTTTCATTCTTTTTCTCTCAATTTATGTAGCATAATTTTGTCTGTTGTCTATCCATGATATTCAACAATGTATTTCAACAATCATGCTAAACTAACCACAAGAAACTGATTAAGTTTCAGAGCTACTGGATTCAGATCTTCAGAGTACCAAGCAGGTCTTGGAACTTGATGAAAATTCAAGGGAAAACAGTATTTTGTTTTGCAGTAATACTATTTTTTGTTTCCATCTTGCCTGGGATGTGTAATCACTCTGCCTTTATTCATGATTCAGATTTGGTTCATCCTTTTGTGGAATGTTTGAAGCTGGATGCTGTAGACTGAAAAATAACAAAATCAGTATTTCTCAGGAGTCTTGTATCACCGCTGATGTCTGAAATGACATTGTGAATTACGATAGTTTCACAGTAAAACCAGGACATGAAGGTATGCCACTTACTAGAGATTTTAATTTTCCATAGGCATTGTGTAGGCATCTACTACCCTTTGCTTATTTGTGAAGAGCACATAAGACATGTGCCTGTATATAAACATGCATGTACCGTACCTATTACCATAGAAGTTCCTTCTCAAGGATGAGTAACAGAGCACTGGAACAGGCTGCCCATGGAGGTTGTGGAGTCTCCTTCTCTGGAGACATTCAAGACCTGCCTGGATTCCTTCCTGTGTGAACTCATCCAGGTGTTCCTGCTCTGGCAGGGGATTGGACTAGATGATCTTTCGAGGTCCCTTCCAATCCCCAACATTCTGTGATTCTGTGATTTTGTGGCTATCAGCAGGTTGGAGAATGCAGTTCTATTTTGTGACAAACTTAAGGTTTAAAAATGTCCTTTCCTTGTGCAGTACAATTAAAACTATT
Organism: Caprimulgus europaeus; assembly: GCA_907165065.1. The sequence continues at coordinate 72,303,211 of OU015525.1, forward strand.
TTGTCTTGAAATATGCTTTTTCAATACATCAAGAAGCAACAGCACTTTACTTAATTTCAGAAGGGAGAAGAGGTTACTATGAAAAAGATTGCAACCCAAGTCTGGATGGTGCAGAGTTACAAGTGTCACAACATATGTAATGCACAGAACCAGACAGTGTTCACGGCAAGTCTTGTAGAGCACCCTAGTGGGAAATCTGTACCTGTCTTCCTCACTGTTTTGCTGACTAGAAAGCTGATATTAGAGATCTAAGTTTAAATTTTACCTTTGTCTGGTTTAAAGTAGATTTTTTTTTTTCAAATCAGTGCCTTCAAGCCACAGCGGTGACTTGGCATTCCATAGCTCCTCTCTAAATTTGGGAAATCTTCCAAAGGAGCAACTGGAGAAGGGTTTCCCAAGATAACACAAGGTATGATGAAACAGGTTTCACTTCTCAGGTAAACACCTGAACCACTTGACAAGTCCTTGAACCCACACTCTGTTCTAGCACTTTTTGGTTCTAAGACCAAGCACAGATGCTTTTATTAGTAAATCTTGGCTGATACTGAAGGTATGGTTCTTCTCAAGCAATAGTTTTGCCTTTTAGTTACAGGATTTATTTTTCCAAATTCCAGCAATTAATTATTTCTTCTTCATGATCAGTATTCAAAATGAATTTGTTATACAATGCCCTTGTCTAGACTATGAGGCCAGAAAACCCCATCAAAAAATCCAAAGGAAAAAACCCCCAAAAACGACAATTAAAAATAAAGCTTTGATATCAGTAGAAGGATTTTTCTCTTTTGGATTTACTCACCTAGTTACCAATACATCACTATGATTTCACAGAAAGTTATTTTTCCGCTCTGGTTATTCATGGGCACACTGTCCTACCCCATGGGTTTCCTGCTATTTACCATGTTAATCGTATCCTCATTTTCATACTTCTATTTAACATTACAGCACTTTATGGTACCTAACTATGTGTTTGCATCTCATCGTGCACTGTCATTGGATCTGGGGCTTCTTACAATATATCTTGCAGTGTATACTGGTTGCAATGTCATCTGAAACTCTGGACAAGGTGATATTCTGATTGCTAGAATGGTATTCAAAATTTTGTCTCCCTCTGTAAAGAGAAACTGTTGAAAATAATGAGAAACTCCTCATTTACAAAGAGTCTTAACCTCTAGAAAAGATGTATTGGAGGCTTCTTGCTCCTTGACAGATAGCAGCCTCTAACTTCCATTGAGGTCCGTGACATTACTTGAGGTAATCATGACAGACTCTGACTTTCCGCATTCTTTCTCGATCTAGTCATCTTGTCAGTGGCCAGAGTGAGAAAATATATCAGCCCCTAACTCCTACTTTATACATGCAGAAAACATTTCTAGGAGTGTGGTAAATAGACATTTTGTTTGGATCTTGCCACAAGTGGCTAATCCAGAACATTTAATGTATCAATTTATGAAAATAAATTTAGATTTTGAAATGCACCTTTATAAATATATTTGTTAAATTAAAAAAACAATAAACCTGCAAAATTGTTAACCTATATTACTGCATTTTATGTGGTTACACAGGGACTGATTCACACACTTAAAGATAGATATCGAGTGCATAGGGAAGATGGGATATCCCCATAGGGAATGGCAGACATGATATCAAGGAACCCTGCAGACTTCTGGAAAGGCACTTAGAAACTAGGAGCCTCAAATAGCAACTAGACTTCTTTGTCTCCCCCCAAACAATTAATTCAAACATATAGCTGGAATGGATACTTAGATTGTTATTTTCAAACCAGGTTGAGGTTGTAAAAGTTAATGGACCTTCAGTCTCATGTTTCTATGATCCAAGTCCCAGTTCAGTGCACCTAAGCTGGGCAGTCTTGGCAGGTTTACTTAGCAAATTTTTATGAAGATGTGAAAAGTAGTAACATGTATGTGTAATTGTTAAAACAGTCATGGGCATCAGCTGAGGATTCAGAAGAAAAAATATTGACATAAAAAACCCCAAAGAATCAGAAGACTGCAATTCAGCAACACAGAGGATAAGCCAACACCAAGGCACAACAAAAATCACCCCTTCTGTCCCTCTGAGGACTGTCTGACCAACAAAGACTTTTTGTTTGAGAAGAGGTGAGAATATTTATGCTTCAGCTGGTAGCTGATCAGTCCTAGATACCTTCTTTGTATATTAGCCAAAAAAACCCAATTGCTTTGTAGTGTTAGATTGTGCATCTCTTACTTGCAGAGCCTCTACCCAACAAAAGTTGCCAGGGAGGGAAGGTTACTTTAGGATACTAAAACTGTATTTTACCATTTGGAAAGCATGCATTTAAGATGAGTTAAACATTTATACTTCCTATTGACTTCAGTAAACACAAAAATGTGTTAGTCTTCAGCTTTGCAATGAAAAGGGATGAAAGCAAAATATTAAGATAAGCAACTGTGAAAAGATTAATCCTGAAACCTGAGTTAATAATTCAGATAAACCACATCGTGATGCTCTGAAAACTTAAGAATAGGTTGGTAGAATTTCTCTCAAAGTTTCCTCCAGTAATCTGATTCTAGAATAAAACCAAATTGAAGAAGGTGCAACTCAAAAAATAATTTTCACATAAAATTAGTAAGTAATTTAAGAAGTACATAAATCAAAAAGGTAATCGAAACTTCTAAGTTGTCAATATAACTGTAATTTACAAATTTCATATTTTTGTTTCAGATTCAAAAACAAAAGTGGTTCTATTAAAAAGATTCAGAGAAATCATGGAGGCCTTTTGTGGAAAGACACTGCAGTAGGTTCATGTTTCAAATGCTGAGTTAGTCATTGAATAAGGAAAGTATCCATAATGATCCCCTGTTTCCACAAGATAATTGTATGGTCAATAGCATTATATCCCAGAATAATACACATACACTTTAATGTCACCTATAGAAGCCTAATTCAATTGGAAATATTGATTCTAGTAGAAGCCATTATACCAATATATAGGCTATGCAATGTAGCAAGAACTGATTTGTATTCTACTCTTTGGCTTTGTATGAATAATGGTCAAATACTCTCTAACACAGCACGCACACTGCCTGTGATAGCTGCTCAGTACTGGTAGCTTGCACCTGTCAGCTACTGACTTTTATTTCAGTCTGTGTCACAATGGAAATCATAGAAATATGTATATAGGAATATATTAAGTAATACAAATATAATTAACTTCAAGGAAAAAAAGTGAGAAGACCTATTTGAAAAGTTTGAGTAGCATTCAGTCATTGTGCCACAGAGCTCCTGGTTAAGTAGGTTGCTAATTCATGACACCCGAAGTATTTCAAAGAGTATATTTCAATACAGTGTTAAAAGTAAGGGCAAAATAACAGCAGCTAGAAATACACAGAAGGTAAACCATTATCAATTCATATTCATAATTTTTATGCTCAGTTTATTTTCAGTTATTTGTAAAAGACATGTAATGTACCTGCTGAAAAATATCTTAATTTCAGCAATTTATTGATAGATATCGACACTTTGTGATGTTTTACTTTTGGTTTTGCGTTTCTTCTTTTTTCAATTGTCTTTTGAATTGTGTTTTAAGCATTTCCTTCCACATGAAAAAAAAGTTGGATGTGTGTAAAATACATCAATTAGTCAATAAAACAGGGCATAGATAAAGTTCTATCCACAACTGTCCATATACAGATAAAAATACATACTGAAAAACAAGACTTTACTTTTTGTTTCCTACCTTTAAATCATGCTGTTTCCAGTGGTTTGCTTTTTACCTTTCCCCTTCTTGATTCTGTCTGAGAGTCTGAGTATCTCTCACTAGTACACACTTTAAATGAGATTCATCAGATCAACCTGCTTCATTAATTTTAACTTTAAAAGAGCTTGATGGGGTAGAGGAATCTTGAAAATAATGCTGGTGGTTTAAATTCACTTGATCACTTTTTTGCATTGATTTGTCTCTTTGGATTTTGTTGTATAGAACTCTTCATTTATTTGAGAGTTTTAGCAAACATTTTTGCAATATAAAGGCATCGATGAGAAGCCTTAGGTGTAGGTTCTAGTCTACAGCTATATTTCTCAATAATTATATACTGAAAAAAAAATGTGATGCATCCTACTGTGTCTTAATGACTATTTATTTTTTTCTTATACCTGCAAGAAAGAGATCATTGAGAATTAAGATTCTCTTCATTAGGAGAGCTACAGTAAAGGAAAAATCCCAAATGTACTTTAGTGGGATATGTACAAGCTCTAACCACAAGTTTTAAACAAGAAGTTCAACAGAGCTGTGAATCTGTATCACAGAATCACTGCTGATTCCATCTTGCAGAGCCTCTTACAAGAATAATTTGATTGTTAGACTTCAATGATTTCTCTCTTCTCACTTCTTTAGATTGATCTACATTTTCTTTGATTTTTGTTGTAGATAATAATACAAATAAAGATTAAAATACAATTCTAATATTATTGCTTATATTATATAGAAAACTGGTTCTCTAATTCCAATCTGTACTTTAAGATAAAAATAACTGTATATTGTGGTTGATTTTTGTGTGATTAGCATGATCTGTGTTCAGTAGAGTTCAAATGTTCAATAGGATTTTCTTCTTGAAGTCAATTACAATATATATTATATGTTACGTATAAATATAATAATGCATTTGGTAACACATTAAGAGAAATATACAGACTAAGTGGAACGTACTAATGATGTACAGAATTAAGTATTTTAAAAGGACTTGAAATTATATTGATAATATTGCTGTGGTAGCCATGACGATTAAGGAATGTGAAAGCTCTTTTCTGAGTAAATTGACACCTTTAATTAAAGGGATATTTCATTACTCTGAACTAGTTCAACTCTGTCAGTTGACCACATGATAAGCCATTACCTCTCCTTAAGAGTTTTATTCTCTTTCATGGTTTGCAAAAAATTATTGTATTTATTGCATCATAATACTTCCATTATAACTGTTACGCTGTGTATGATTTTGTACTGTACATGAAGCATATTAGACTAACTTGGAAATTAGCCTAAAAGTCCCAGGTTAATATATTGGTATTTACTTCCTTTGAATAAATCAATGCTTGTGTCTGTGTTTGTATGTTAAATGATTTATGAATTTCCTTGTTTCTCTCTTTTTTTTGGTCTGATTAATTCCAGGCCAACTTTATTTCTCTCTTTGATTGCATTTGATATTTTTATTTACTACTATTAAATTATTGAAATTCATAATAATGATTCAGGTGGGTTTTGGGGTTGTATGGGTTTTTTGTCTTAGATTTGGATATAGGGTATGTTCATGTTACAGAAGATGACAAATGTTTATCATCTTAAAGTTGTAAATGTCCACTTCTCAGGCAAAAGCCAGAGTGAAAATATTACAAATCTTGCCATGATTAAAAATTTAGAACCAAATCCATATGTGGCACACATGAGCACTGGATGGATGAAATTCATCTCTAATCTAAAAACTTTATATCAGCTAGTCTGCTTCAATTGTCTTGAGTCCACAGAGAAAAAAACCCACAACTCTCCAGGGGGCTAGAAGACTTCCTTGAGGATGACAGAAAGTGCCACTCTGTAAGACCTGTTTTTTCTGTACTGACTTCAGCAGTTTATGATATATTGAGGCACCTCAGGTATTTAACTTTTAGACAGCTTTTAAATAATAGACACAGTGAATGCTTACTTTGATCATCTTCAAAAATAAGTCAATTAGAATGTACAGTCTATCCTCCAATATCTTCCTTGAGCATACTTAATCAGTTGGACACTGCCCATGAAGTTGGGATAGTCATTTCTTAAAAAGTATGTCAGAGGACCTTTTATGTAATAGCTCTGTTTAGAACCCAAGATATGAAAGTCTCAGGTATAGGGAGTTTTAAAGATGATTGTTACTCCCCTCCCAAAAAAAAGCCCCACTGCTTTTATAGTTCGTTTTAGGAACAGATGATATAAACATCTAAGTGAGAAATCTTGGCTTTACTGCAGAGGTGTTTGTGTTTCATCACAACTTTTCCATGCATTAAATTCATTTCATAACCTTAAAAAAATAGCAGATGGATTAATTTTTCTTGAGATAAGCCATCTAATGGAAGAGTCAAAGTGAGCTGGCTATCTAAACTAGTCAAAACCCACTAAATTTTGGTATCTGCTTTCTGTCATCACAATACTCAGCTTCACAAAAACCACAAAATATGTACAATGGGTTGATACTTAAGAAAAACAGATTGCATTTAATATTTTATTCTTATACTGTTTGCAACTGCTTAGACATTAACTTGTAAGACAAGCAGTAAAAACATGCTAAACTTGAGTTAATTGTATAAAAAGAACTTTAATTTTCACAAAATGAACAAAGATGACATTGGCATTAGGATCAGAGCACGTCAGTCTGAAGCTGAATCCTTTGGCTTTAGGTAGTGGTCATAAGACATAAACTAACTAGAGGATGCAAAAATTATTAAAAATGAATTGTGAAGAAAATGTATTTTACCTGAACAACCCAAATCAAAGTATTTTATATTGATTTGGTTCAATGAAGAAGCTGACGTTGTACATTTCTACATAAACATACTAAGACTTATATGTGGGGTTATATATAACTCACTCATACATTCCTTACACATGTACACACACAAACATGTGTACACACATGTTTCAACTATAACTGGAATCAAAGATACCACATCACTTAACTTCACCAATTCAAAATTAGAAAAAGAAAAAGGTCTTTTACTCAGGGAAAATAAAAGTTCCCTGAAGTGACAGCTGTAATACTGCTTGGCTGCTTTTCTTCTTTTCAGACTGGCTTGCAAATATTTGTTGAAAACTGAGAGATGATATTATGCAAAACAAAAAATCAATCCTGACAAGGGATAAAGCCTTATTAGTTTCTCTAGTTCTTTCTTTTCTACATGCTTTTTGGACAGAGATCAGAATTATCTGAAACTGTCCCTAAATCCTGTGATTCAGTTTTGATTGAATCTCACTAGCTTCCACTATGCTCTTTATATTAAAGGGATGTAATCCTTAAAGTGAAACTTGTCAGTATGGTGCTACAAACCTTTTTAGCAATCACACTTATCAGGAGCATAAAACATATTTAAAGAGCTGCCTGCCAGCCTCTCCTTGTATTCTGGCTTCCTTTAAACCTACATATCATTAGTATATATTATAGCTTTTCATGAGAGCATCAGAGGCATATATTGGGTTTTGGCAGATGCTACTTATAACTGTCCAAATAAGAAAAAGCATGCATATAAGTCACACCAACAGGCTAAAACTTCACCAGAAGGACCTGGGACTTCAAAAAGAAGACTATGAAATAGATCTTATAATGTTTTCATCATCTCCACTGGCATGCTCAGTAAGGGCAAGTCCATCAACTGAAAGATTCCCAGATGTCAAAATTATCCAACCAAGTGCTTATTACTAGAGCAGATGCTCTAAGTTAACAAGAGCAATGGAAGGTTTATGGCCCATTTTTACCTTGTTCACCAAAATAAATATAATCACGGACAGTGAGGCAGTAAAGTGCTCATGCTAATTAGTTGGTAAATGATTTAAAACAGAGCTTTAGGAAAACAACCAAAAAGCACCTTTACTGAGTAGGAAGCTGAATATACGAGCCACAAATCCTTGTGAAACTGCTCTGTGTGACTTGAAAGAAAATACTTGTGTGAATTGAGTCAACTGTATGTTGTACATAAATTAACTCATTATTGACACAATGTCCTGGTTTTTAGCTGAAACAGAGCTAGGTTTCTTTTTCAGCAGTTAGAGTAGTGCTGTGTTTTGCTTTTCAGCCTGAGACTTGTTATGAGAGAGACACTGATAACATACCAGTGTTTGCATTTTTGTCACTGGAAGTGAAGGACTTCATGTTCTGTTAGTCTACAAGCACAAGATTTAAGGGGGTGAGGAACATTTAAATTAATAAGCTAAACTGGTGTCTGGATATGCCAATGGGATGTTCCATATCATATCACATCGTGCCCAGTATATCAGTGAGGGTCTCTTCCTCTTTTGGCTCTCTCTGGCTTTTCGCTGAGGCTCTCACTCTTTTGGGATTGTGGTTTCGGTTTGGGACTGTCGCTTCTCCGGGATCGTTATCTGGGAACAGGCTGGGCTCAGTTGGCGGGTGGTGAGCAGTTGCACTGTGTGTCCCTCATTTGTGTATTTTGTTACTGTTATCATTGTCTCTAGTATTTTAATATTAGTATTATTTTAAGGCGCTTTTTTTCTATTATTAAACTCTTCTTATATCAACCTACAAGTCTCCTTATCCTTGTCCCCCAATCATCTCCCCTATTCCCTGGGGTGGCAGGGGAAGTGGGTGAATGGCTGTGTTGGCTGCTAGCCAAGGGCTAGCCCAGTGAAACTATCACACACAATTTACTATACTATTTGAAACTATATCCAGGAGAGGCATATCTCAAAAGTAAAAACTGAAAGAAAACATGTATTAATATATTAAAAAATGTAAGCATCTTCTTGTGAACATTTTCCAGAATGGAACTATCCTTTAATAGAGATGTGTTCATCAAAACTAAAATGTGCAATGCAAATGGAAGTTGCAATGAATTATCACAATTAAGAGAAACTTCTTATTAGGTGAAAGTAAAAAGAAACTTTCTAGTTCCGTAATACTTCTTGGCACTCCACTTGATATCATAATTTGTGAAAAACATAAACTTATGTTACTTTACCCTTCTAAAACTGTGCATGTAAAACCAAATATGACTACTTCTTAAGTCCAGTAAAGAGTCTGGCTACTCTCTGAAGAACTGACATTCCAACAAGAAAATAGAATACCTTTATAATAACCATCCCAGCAGTTCAGGAATAATTTTAAGGCCTCGTTTCATGATTCTTGAGGAGTGGTACAAATGACTGGCAATACTGTTAGGAAGTTTTGAATCAGGCCCAGTGAGGCAGATAAGTCCAATGAGGAGTTTCATAGTGTCTCTGATTCTTGTATCTCAGACTCTCAATTTGAGAGACTATCACTAACAAAAAGGGAAAAAAATCCTCATCTTTGCTATTCATTAAATAAAGAAACTACTCAATACACTTACATATCAAATAAACTTAAATGCTTCTGCAAATGTGGAAAGAGAAAAGCTTGAATGTTTAGACATTATATATTTTACCAGTACTTCTTTTAGAAAACTGATTGCATCTACAGAACAGATAAGATTTTATAATACCTCATTTGGACTACACTTCGAATGGTCATCAAGAGGAAAGCAGACACTTGTTGCTAGGACATGGGCTTAACTGCTGTATTTTCGTAGGGCAATCCTATGTAAGGTCCATTTTTTTTTATTTAAGGCTCCCTGCAAGGAACTTTCAAGATTTAGGTATTTTATTGTTGTTAAATATGACTGTGGCCAGGAGTCTTTACAGCAATTTGCAAACATTAATAGGAGTCTTCTCTCTGGGTGTGCCTACCTGTCAAGCCAAAAAGTCTGTTGATATTATGTTCCTTGTAGTTTTGACTACCAATAAAATCATTAATTTCCAAATTTCTGCACAAAGGTGAAGTCAAGAGATTTACCAGAAAGAGGGAAAATTCCAAGAAATATTGAAAATATTTTGTTAATCAGAATGCTATACTCAATAATAGCTTAGAAAGAGGGAAATACGTGAAGTTGTTCTGTTTACTTACTGTTAATTATAGCATTTCAAAACTTCTATTACATTAAAACTATGCTGTGTACACGAATAGACATTTTTAAGTGGTTAGTGATACAAAGAAATTAAATAAGATTATTTTTTTTTTCTTTGGAAGCAAACAGTTCAAGAATGAACACATTATCATAATCTTAACATATTTTAGACTGTATTAAGCTGTAAAAATTATTTGACATTTATATACCTTACATCAAAAGTGGGAATGCATACATCTCACATACTAAAGAAAAGAATTGTTGCATATAGGAACCTAATATGCATCCTTTACCTGCTTAAGTACCCGATTCAATAGGAAAAATATGCTTTGCACATATGAATACTGGTAGAGGATGCTACAAAGAAAGTATGAAACAACATAAGTGAAAAAGAATGTTTTTCCACTGAATTAGTGAAAGAATGTTCAACTACTTTTAATTATTTTATGAAAGCATATATTGTTTCTTTACTTATTGTTATTCTTAACTGTGCATGTTTAAACTCAATATGTCTGAAGTACTATTCCCAAAACAAGCCCCTTATAGATGTAGAAAATATTATCTTTTTCTACCATCTGAATGGTCCAATACAGGCTAAGTCAGTTGCTCTATCTCTCAGCAAAGGCAAAAGCTTTTAATCACTGGGAAAAAAAAAAAAAAAAAAAGTCTTCAGGAGTTGGTGTCAATGTGTGAATGCAATATCACATAATGAAGGAAGTGGAGTAAAATGAAAACCATGTGGGTACTGTAGGAAAATTCACAACTGAAAATAATGTTACTGCCATTCGACCAGTTCTGCTGCCAGCCCTTCAGTCTCCTGATACGAGAGACAAAAAAGGTGAGACAGTTTCTCTTTCCTGTAACAGTCATTTTGAACTGATCCACAGCAGTGCTGCACACAAGGAAATTCCTTAAGGAAAAATAAAATCCATGGGGAAAAAAAAATAAATCCCACAACCATAATCTTTCTCCTCTATTAACACCACAGCTGCAGTTTTAAATTAATTCTTCTCTCATTTTCATCTTTCTACAAGACACAGAGAATGACCATTAGGTTTTCAATTGGTTTGCACAAATATTGCTTGCTTGATCTCCCCCTTTCTGCCTTCATAATATTACATGAGCAAGTACATATTCTTGCTCGTGTGAACTACATTCTCTGGTTTACTCTGTCATCTCATGCTTATTAATTTTGTTATAGCTTTAATGCATGAAAGAAAAGAGTTAAAGTTTTTTTCTTCTGTTTCTTCTTTGCATTTGTTTGAATGCTTGAAAGCAAGTCAGCCATTCTGTTGAATGATTCAATTTACAGAAAAAAACCCAAACAATTATCTGCCATATATGCTCAGCTAACATAGTCAGTGTTTGAAAGTTCAGAACAAATGGTTGAAAATGTATTTGTCCTTCAAGGAATTCATTGCTGACACTATCAGAGGCACAAAAAATGGTTGTGTGGAGTTTCAGTCTCCTTTTTTCAGGCAAGGTAGACAAATAAACACACTTTATCCTTGCTGCTACACACATGCTTGATCATCTGACAATATATGAAACAGAATTTGGGGGAAAACTTCATTGAAAAAAAAAACTTAATTTAAATTGAAATTTATGTTCATAGGTTCCAAGAAATGTGCTTTCTTAGCCATACACAGAGTGCTATCATCCCTCCAAAAATTAATAGAAATGTTCTATTAAAAATATATGTAACAAGAGATGTTATGTTAACAAATATTTTCTTCTAAAAACAATGTAGCTCTTAGACCATAGAAAAATTACTTTGAAAGGGTAGGTTTTGCAGACATAGCTCCTCCACTCACAGGTTTTGTTAAAATACCATCTCTAGTTTTCTGCACTGAAACCATAAAAGTGGACCAGTTTGTATCTCATAATATGATTTGAGACTATTAAGAAAGCAAAAGAACCCCTTCTAATATAAAATAAATAAATATGTCTTTATTTCTCTTTTTTTCAAAAGGTCAATTAGTGATGCATTGGGCCCTATGAAGGATAAGTGTCTATAGAGCATGCTTTTAAAAGATTTGGATTTGCCAACACTTATCCCAGCAGTATTTTTTATACCAATACTCTACTATTTATCTGTAGCAAATAAGGAAATACTTTCTATACTCTTTTCAAAATGTTATAAATGCTAGTGGGGAGACTAGACTGTCATTATACAGTGTATGCAATATCCACAGAGACAGGGATTTTTTTATCCTAAAACAGTTTTCAATCTAAATTGACTCCCAAAAACCATAAGAAAGTGATAATCATTATTGCTGCTTCTCAGTAGGGGAACGGAAGCATTATGTCCCAGATCCACAAAAAGATGTCTCCCATCAAAGAAGATTTCAAAACAATTTCCTGAACTGTTTGAAGATGTAGGATGCCTACCAGAACATTGCAAAATGAGTGTGTTTGCAAATACAGAGACAGCAGTGAATATAACACAATGATCACACTTAAGAACAGTGTCCAAAGTAGTACATGTGGCATAACTGACAAGTTAACTGGCATGGATTAACTGATGTAGTGGAAAAGAAAGACCCCAGATGATCCATATGTGTGTCAACTCATGAGATGCAAGCAATAACACAGCATAACACACTTTATCTCTTGGCAGACAGTGTATTTATACACTGGATGCTCAGTCTGAATATTATCAGCTCAGACTCTGCATGGGAAAATGACTGGTCTTTTGAACATCATTTGTATAGTTTATGCAAAACAGATAATCCAAAAAATAAGGGGGAAGTACAATAATATTAACTAACAGGTACGGAAATTGTCACTAGGGTCTTTCTTGCATTAAATAGCATTGGTGGAGTGATAGAATTCTGATGGTACTATTCACCAGCCACACACGCAAAGACTGCATCACAACAGAATACAGTTTTTGTCGAACAAGACCCACTGATCTTCTACTAGAAACAGGAGGCATCAGATTTGGCCTGAATGAAGTGAAACATCTAAGCAATTTAAAGCCTTTTCTCAAAAAGCATTAGAATCCGTGCCAGACGTGATTTAGCCAGGGAGTTTAATACTGAGATTAACCAAATTATGTGATGTTTATAAGAGCTGAAGAAACAGAACAAAAAATATTTAACATCAGTTTGGGTAAAATTCTCCAGCCAAACAGGAATTATCACCTCAAAATCAAATGCCAATAAAATAATGTGCAAATGGTTAAGGAAGGAAACCCACTGACCTCAAAATCAATAATAGTAGTGAAATAAAATTAAACTGAGGGGAAAAAAGTATTATTTAGCACTGTTGCAGAAATCTCATGGGTACAGTATGCACTCTGCTTGGATGCCAAGTACAAGCTGGAACAGATCAGTTCCTTAGAGAACTGTCTTGACAACCTGTTGCCTTCTGCACTGGCAAGTCTGCAGTGCAAGACAGCAAAATTACACAGATTTGTTATGAAAGTAATACAGAATCCTGGAAGATGAATTCCTGTAGCAGTTTCTCTTGCACCATTTCACAGAAGGACAAAATATGAAGGAAATTATTCAGATGAACAGATGCCTGTGATATTAAAACATTTGCCAGGCATTTAGGCAGTAGAACAACATTCTCTGAACAGGACTAATAAAGTAGAGAAAGCCCATGGAAAAGGCTGGTCCCTGGACTACCAGAAACTAGTGAGGTAATAGAGTTTTATTTGAAGAATAGATCAGTTCTAAAAGAAGATGTATTACTGATTCTAAAGATTACATTTTCTGTCATTTGGTATAATACAGCAATACAGTGCAACAGATGGGCACAGTTCCCATGCTCTCATGGAAGCACAGAAAAAGGAAATGGACAGGTTGTTGCAAAGCTCAGGGACAAAACTAAATGAACCCTGTCCATGATATATCAGACAAGACTGGCTCCAGATTTCAACACAATTGCAGCCAACCCAGGTACAACCGGGAGATGATATTGTGACTGCAGCTACAAAAAGTAAAGTTCCAGGTGTGGAACTTAGCATGAAAAAAGCAAGCACACAAACATCCTAAAGCAGTTACTCAGGAGGGACATCAGTGATAACTACTCCAAACAACGTGCATTTACAGGAGTGCTATGTTACATATCTTTTCAGCTAAACAGCAAACCCACTATTCCTTTAAAAAGAGAAATGGGAAATGTCTCTGGTATAGCTCTGCTGTCAGTCTCTGTGTAGACACATTGTGTTGACTGCTGACATCATCGTATGTCTTTGAAAAGCCTATTACTTAAGCCTCTTTAGTTTAATCCACGTTGTCTGGAATTCAGTTGTGTTGAGTTATACAAACAAAGGAAACAGAATAAGTACTAAGAGAAAAAAAAATATGCAAATACTTTGACCTTATGTAATCTGATTCTTGGGGAATATAAATGGCAATAGTATTTTTTGAATACAATATTTATTTTTCATTAATACCTATGGAAAAAAAAAGCCACTCCCCTTTTCAACGAAAATTTAAAAAAAATATGAAAGAAACATTTTGAAAAACTAGCAAATTAAGTCTAAATAATTCCAAATGCAGGTAAGGGCAATAGCTGCCAATTTGATTAAGTCATAAAGACTTATATGAAAAGCAGAAGGCCTTTAAAAAAGTAAAACAATCTACTGAGGACTCAAAGATCTATAAAATCAGAGAAAATTAAATATCTAATTAGTAGATTTTAAAAAAATTCCAACGCAATATCAATTCCACAGGACAGTTCAACAAACGTTAGAGTTCTTCAAATTTATGGGTAGTAAAATGGTAAAAAAAAGACCATTCATCCACTAACAGGTTACTTGGGAACTGATGTCTGAAGATGTTAATTGATGTTTAACAGCAAGATAATTGTACAAATAAAGAATAATCCTTGTATTGAGTGTTTTGCAAAATACTGTTTTTAAAATAAAAGAATGCTTTAAACAACAGTGGATTATTCAATGAGGACTCTGCTAGGTATCATATCACTACAAGTGAAACATCTGCAATTCTCTACTGTAGTTTATTTTCATCCATATGTGATGCATCTGTTAAACATCATGAAAGAGATCATCCAAACAAAGAAATATCCTTCAAACTACTTGTGGTGGTTTCACTTGGCTAGCACTTGGCTAGCAGCCAAACACAGATGTTCGGTAACTCCCTCCCCCACCCAGGGGATAGGGGAGCAAGGGTAAGGGATAAGGAGATTCTTAGGTTGAGATAAGAGCAATTGAATAATTGAAATAAAATAAGGCTTAAAATAATACTGATAGTAAAATAATAGTAATAATAGTAATAATAGTAATAATAGTAGTAGTAGTAGTAGTAGTAGTAGTAGTAGTAGTAATAATAATAATAATAATAATAATAATAATAATAATAATAATAATAATAATAATAATAATAATAATAATAATAATAATAATAATAATAAAATATGCAAATGAGTGATACACAGTGCAACTGCTCACTACCTGCTGACCAAGCCCGGCCCGTTCCCAGATAACGATCCTGGAGGAGTGACAATCCTGAATTTAAATATTCCTCACCCCCTTAGTTTTTGCACTAACAAAACACAAAGTCCTTCACTTCCGGTGACAAAAATGAAAACATTGGTATGTTATCAGTGTTTCTGTCATAACAAATCCCATGCTGAAACCAAAATGCAGCACTATTCTAGCTCCGAAAAAGAAATGTAGCTCTGTCTCAGCTAAAAAACAGGACACTACTCCTTTGATTTCAATCAAGCTTTTAAAATCTTTGACAATTTAGTGATAGTTTCTTTTGTATGTAGGTTATTAATGAATTTGTGCTTTCCTATATTTCTGTGTTTCTAGGAAACTAGAATAGTGTGAGCCCCTCCTGAATCTTCTCAAACTCTTTGCTCAAGGCTAGTAATTTTAATCACAGTGAAGGCTTTTTCAGATGAGATGTTCATAACTATGAAGTGTGTTAGCCTGTATCTCATTTAATCCCCACATTTCAGACTTACTGTACTATTTGATTTATATCTTCTATATTTGTACCTGATCCACAATTTTCTATGTCTTGTTATTTTAATAAAAAGTAGGACTAAAAAATGTCACAACTCGATTCTCCATTTGGAAAAGGGGGGGCGAGGGGGGGAAGAGAAGGTAACATGAGATACTACTTTTACATCATTCAGACAATTATTTCTGAAATTAAGACCTTACAGTGGCAAATGCTTGGCAAAGATCAAAAAAAATAGAAATCTCAACTATTAATTCCTTGATTTCAAGAGTTTTTCAGATAGGATTGACCATCCTTCATTATTACTGAGGTCAAGTACATCTAAGCAGTAACAAATTATTTCCTGGAACCATGTCCTGCTTCCTGTTCTCAGCATCCCTTCCAAACAGGTGGCCCTCTCCTATGATGAAAAACAAATATTCATCCAGCATGTTCTACTGGGTTCCAGTAAGTGCTCCTGATCATGAGAGCTACTGACTACATTGGTCAGGAAACTGGGTAAATTCTGTAAACACTTGTAAACCACTAGAGAATATTAAATCTGGCTTTCCCATTTTGTCAGTACTCCTGACCTGTGTTTGGTATCTTCCCAGGATTTAGTCTCTACCCTTGGTTTCCATTGTGGTGCCAAATGCAGCAGTGATATTTGCAGCGTCAAACAGACACAAATACAGCCTAAAATAGATTGTAAAGACAGGAAAACTGAAAAAAATCAATCGCTGCAAAAAGAGTACTGTTGTACTCTTTAATTATGATGGACTAGATGGCTTTTAATACTCCTAAGTATTCAAAGGAAAAGAGAGGCAAGGTACAAGAAGTAGATGTTCTTTTATGTGCTTTATTAAAGAGAATTTCTGCCTGAGTTTCTATTAATCTTAGTCATTTCCCTGTTCCCTAAACTAAAATTTTTGCTATATAAACAACCATACAGTTCAGAAGTAATTTTTGTTATAAAGGATGGTGTTTACATAAATGTGCATGTTTTCAATGTTCTTCAGCTAGGCAATTTTCTCTGCACAGTTTCTCCCCTCTCATGACACCGTGGATTGCCAGCTTAATATAATATATATACTGAATTTTGGAAGATGATTATGAGTCTTTTTACAATTTAGTGTGTTCAGCATATAGCTACATATGGAGATAGGTTCAGACTATTTTGGAGAAGCTTTTTGTTCATAATTTTTAGCAAAAATATTATTAAAAATTAATCAGATTTTGACAAAGAATATCAAGCTTGGATTTAATAATTAACATGTCAATATCACATGTAGTTTGTGAGCTAAATTGTGTCTGAAGATTTTTGTTTACTCTTCCACAGATGCCTGATGGCCATGTGGACTAGATTACCATGAGGCAAGATAACCCATAGGCATAGCCTTATTCTAAGTTAAGTAATGAGGTGTTTCAGCCAGTGAGAGTTGAGTAGACTCAACATTAACACGTAGACTATTATCAGAGTAAAGGCTCTTTAACTGTCTACCTGAACTTGCCTTGCATTAAATTCCAATTTAACCATGTGCAATATCCTAGTGGATATCCTAATTCAAATGGACAGTTGGTCAAAGAAGAAGAAACGTATGGGCTTACATTTGATACAGTACAGAACTAGCACCTACTGAAAAATGATCTTTTTAGAAGGTTTCTACAGGAAAATTAAATTGAAGTCAGTGTGTTCCTGTTCCTGTGCATTGCAAGGCAATGCAAAGTTCAGGAAGTCTAGAAAATAAGAAAACTGAGCAAACATGAAAATTATTGTTCAAGGATTGCAATCATTTTTTTAAGAGGAAAAACTTTTATGTTTTCATTCAGACAGAAATACAGAGGGCAAAATTATGTCCAAACCTAATACTGAGGCATATTTCTGTCATAATGCACTGCAAACAATGTAACTCAACTTAGAACACTAAATTGTTTAGAAAAAAACTTTCAATTTGCAGTGCTGTACAGAAGCAAGTCTCAACATTAACTTGTTAAAAATAACCAAAATCATAAATTGGAAGTTTAATAAAATATGTGCCTGTCATAAGTCATCTATTAAACCTACATTATGACTTTGCACTGGATGTTGGTTTCCTCATGAGGACATGTTCCATTACCCTGATCATTCCAGAATTCTTTATGTTCTTTTCATTGTATACTTCTAACTGGATTCATTTCCTATGACTTTTTCTCCTTCCTGGTAAGGTTTCTAATGAGGTTTTAGAAAGGCAAGCATCTGAATTCAAATATAGCTGAGATTTATTGAAAACTTCAAAGATCAATTGCTGTTACGACTTACAACAACACAGAGATTTCAAATTAGTAAAATTAAACTGCATTTTCTATTATAATAAACACTAAAATTACCTGCTTTGAAGAATCAGAATGTTTCAAGAACAATCCCTAAGTGAATAATAAAATAAATCTTAACTTATTCTTTTGTTATGACTTTTTTGGAATGCAATAATATTCTTTAAAAAAGTGAATATACCACGTAGTGTGGAAGGCACACCACAAAAGAGAAGACAAAGGTAGCACATGTCTAAAGAAATTATATAAAAAAATGCAATGCATGACCACTTTTTCTATATAATTGAACAAGATTCTCTTGCTCTTTTTAGTTAAGAGTTTCTCACTGAATAATCATAGACAAGGTGCTGGAAATTAATATTTATTTATGTGCATAGTGCAGAGATTCATTTGCTTCAAGATACTGATAGGAGTCTAAAGGTGTACTAGATTTGCTTTGTCTGAGAATTTTTTGCTGTGTCTGTTTCAATAAAAGTCAATGTCTTGTCTTTTCTATCCCTCTCACGTCTCAGCACTGACCTGCTCTACAGTGTAACAGCATTGTAAATAATTTCCCTGTTCCACATCCTTCTTGGATGAAATTCATACATTTACTTAAAGCCAGACTAATAAGACTTAAAGTGAAGACAATCTGAAAAAGTCAGAGAAAAATTTTGATTTGAACAGCATGGTATTTCTGTTCTACTTGTTTCACCCCATTGAATAATCTGTTCCAGTAACAGGGCTGGTCAACACAAAATATAGCTTCTCAGCTTCAATTTATGGAGTGCTTGGGATATAAAACATGGCCTAATCCATTGCATCACTTTTTTATCCTGTTTTGTAGCACTTTATTGGATAAATAAATTCAATCCTCGTGGCAAATGTAGAAATTATAGCAGGAAAATATCAGGCAGAGGATAAATTCCGGGACTGGAAAAAAGAATTGGAGTATTCAGTCTTCCACATTTCTCATCTACTGGGCCACCTGGATGTGCTGTCCTTTCTATGCCATATTTGTACTGCAAAAACAATGTCATGATCCTGTTGTGTAAAAAGACTTTGGGCACTCTCAAAAAAGCCAATAATAGCAGAACTCTGAAGATACAAGACACTGGTATGTAATTCTTGCAGAATTATAACCTGATTAGCTCTCTATAAGTAAATAAAGCCTTTGGTTGGTCTAACTCAAGCCAGTTATAAATCAATACTGTATTCTTTCTCTGTTTTAAATAGATTTCGTATGCTATCAGAGGATTGTATCTGTCATGAACTTTAGCGTAATCTTGCAGAATCAATATGTAAAGCCCCACCCCACATCATACACATTTCATAGGCAAAATGTCTGTAGTAAAGTCAGTTATCAGAAGCAAAAGAAAAACTTCTAAGATGAGGTGCCAATCTGCCTCCTCGCAGTGAGGGAGGCACTCCTTTTTTGCTATGTTAAAGCTTGAAATACATGAGTATACCAGACAGTTACACCAGCAAATTCAGTAGAGGGTGGCATATGACATGTACCCACAGGTGACTGGTTAATATAATTTCCTTCATTTTCCATGAAGGCATATTCTTTTTAATTTAGATAGCTGTACCTTCTCTGCCACTGGGGCTTGTGTCAAGCTTATACAAGGGATGCAGAAAGCTTTATTAGCGTAGATATTAAAGCCACTCATTACAAGTGACAGTCAGAACAGGCAATCTAGCACTTACTTTGTGTCACCAGGTAGAGCTATGTTGGACTTGATCTGAAACTGCATTTCTGTATCTGAAGATATAATGGCTACAAACTATCAGCATCACCACAGAACAGTGATTTAAATATATATATTTGTGCTAGTACTTTTACCTGTAGAGATTTATTTCATGTTAAACAATAGCTGCCTATATATTTCTTATACTTGCCTGTATTCTCCTTTACCAAAAAAGAAAGGTGTCTTTCTTATTCATTGCAAATCTCCTCACCTCATCAAAGAAAGTTTATTGTAATTATGTACCCTGGCAGCAGCAAGACACCCCAGGCAAGATTATGGACCTATTAACTTTGTGGTTTACCAGCACTAAACGCAAATAGTAAGAGACAGTCATAGCCTTAAAAAGCCTACAATTTAAGTAAGCAAAACAGATAAATAGGTAGGAGAGGAACACAGAATCAACGGGGTGAAGTGATGTGCCTGAAGTTACAAAAAAAAAAAAAAATCCAAAGTAATAAAAGGGTCTTCAGATCATCTAGTTCCCTGTGACTAGGCAATGTTGTCCTCCCTCACCCTGAAATAAAAATTGGTTTCTACTTGTTGCGGTTAATCAAAAACACTGTTCTCCAGCTGCTGCTGCTGCTTCTTTGTGTGGCAAGAACGAACGTTCTTTTGAAATATCTGACAAAAGCAGAGTTTGAGGACACCCTTGGTTAGTGTATATGAAATTCAATTATCCAAACCTGGATATTTTATAGTACCTTCTAAGAGCTGAAGACAATATTCGTGGAGGCTCCTGAAGAGTGCTTGGAACCAAAGGTCTGAGTCACAGAGCCACCACCCAGGGTTTGCAATCACTAGCCATAACAGGTTGCACACATTTTGCGTTAACAGAAAAGTACTTGAAAGTTGTTTGTTTTGTTTTGTTTTGTTTTTAAATAAGCTATCTGCCTTATCAAACTCTCTTTTAAGTCTAAGAGTTTATGTTCATGCAAGACTCTCCAAATTCTATGCTTATCTTATGTTGCTACACTCAATATCTTGATTATGAGCAAAGAGGAATCATATGCTATCTATGCATACACATGAAGAAAATAACTTAGTTACTAATAATTGCTGTGTTAAAAGTCTAATCATTATTAGTCTAGATCTACTTGTAACAAAAAAAGGAAGAAAAAAATGGTACAGTCAGAACACTTTCATATAGGAAAGGTATCAAAAATAGTAATCACACAGTTAAAATTATTATGCATACACTTCTTGGTTTCTCTTTTGTAGATTATGTTCACCCTTCCCCTGCACCTCTGGGTCCCGAGGCCAGTGGTTTCATCCTTGTTGGGAGAAGGTGTTCTTCACCTTTACCTCTGCATTTACATGGTTACCCCTAAAATCAGCTTTGTCCAGCTCCAGATCCACATGTCTTTAAAAGTTTGTTGATGAGTTGTTTATAACCATGGGGGCTCCATTGCCAACCCTGTAACCTATGTCTTATCAACCCATTCCTGCACTCCTGTATGCCATATCCTGTGTCTCCGCTTCCCAAGTTCTTCTTCATACTGGGCCTGTAATTATGTTAGAAACTTAGATATCTCATTCTACATGGAATAAATATTTTTAGTTGCTATCTGTATAAAACCATAATGATATCATACAATGATAAACAAAAGTAAACCAAATTAGCCATAGCCACCTGGCTTATTAGTAAAATTGTTGTCACAGCTAAACCAAGTAACACACAGCTGCAGGCTGGTCAAGAAACGTTCAGACACAGACACAGTTTTGTCTTGAGACATCTATTTAGGCCTGCAAATGTCTCTCTTTTAAATACCACTGCACATTTTTTGTAACATTTATGTGCTACAGTAAATATTTACAACATTTAGCATTTGTTAAACAAAATAATTCTATCTCACCACTTGCCACTTTCCTCTACATTTCAGTAGGTGCTTTTTCTTGGTTTTATGAAGACCACTGAAATTCTGTATAACATCAAGAGCTGCTTCTTTCATATTTTGGTGGATTAATATTAGCAGGATACCAGGAGCCCACCAAGCCGCTCTGTCACTCTCCTCCTCAGCAGGATGAGGAGGGGAGAAAATAATAGGGAAAAAAAGAACTTGTGGGTTAAGATAAAGGCAGATTAATAGAGGCACAAAGCAAGGGCTGCACACAGAAGGAAAGGAAGAACAAAATATTTATTCTCTACTTTCCATCACGAGGTGATGTCCAGCCACTTCACAGGAAGCTCAGCAATATTTTTGGAAGAGCCTTAGAAGACACCGAAACTTAAAAATTTTTTATACAGTGTAAATAGTATTTTTTTAGGAGATTCTTCATGAACAGATAATCAGCTTTAAAAATAATGGGGGAACCTTCATCAAGTCATGAGACAGAAACCAAGAACATGGACAGGAAAAATCCTAACAAAGAAAACGAAGATCCCTGACATCAAAGATATGAAGATGCAGAGTCCATAACTGAGTTGAAAAGATCAGAGAGAATCATCCCCTGCTTTGCTCCCCAGAGCTCCTGAAGAGCCAAGCGGTGCTTCTGGTCCAGGTCTCCAATTCTGAATTTCAGCAAGACTCATATTACCCATCATGGACAGCCTCCTTTCCAAAAATCTACAAGCTTATCCACCAAGGGATATGACCATCATCTGCCTGTGTTTTCCTGTTGTCTGAAACCAGATTTGTAGTGCCCGACAGTTATCTTGGGTAACGCCAGAGGAATTCACATAAATTTAAATGTCAGGGCATTTGGACCATGAGATAATTGAGCACACATGTTAGTACAGTTTCTTCTTCTAAGGAAGTAAGGTGTGCATATCTTTGTAAGGGTAGAGAGGCCACATTTTCCTGCCTGTTTAAGTATATAACCATAACCTTCTTAAAAATAGGATAAGTATCTTTAAGATTCTTTTATGTAGCTATATGAAGCAGGTAAATCCGAGTAAATGGTACTAACAATCTTGCCTAACAATTCTGATTTAAAATGAAGAATCATTTTGCTATCTGCAGCTGGAAAATAAATCATTAAATAAATAAATAAATAAGTTCACTACTTTATTCTAGACATTGTTGCATTTCTCTTTTCTTTTAGGGACAAACTGCTTATCTGCCTACACCAGATGAATTGCTTCCAAATCCTTTCCCAGGTGTGAATCTAGAAATGCAAGGTGATAGCTTTGGTCACAGTTAGAAACTTGTTTTCCCTCTCCCACTCTGCAGTTCCCTCAGAAATCAGTGTGTTGTCAGATGATTCCTTTGGTCAGGTAGCAGTTTCTTTGCTTATTTGTTCCTGCTGGATATTTAATCTTCTTGCCTGTTACAGCAATTGAACGTGCTCTTGTCCCTTTTTCTTTGTGATGGAAGGGGGTCAGCTTGCCAAATTAATTTCCTTCTTTCATGTCTCATCTTACTTCTAATTTTTGTTGTCAGACATGTAATGGAAGCGCAGAGCTGAGTCCTGTTAAGACTAAGCAAGTCAACTTTTTCTCTGCACGTTTAGACAGAATGCCAAGATGTATAAAAGTGTATGTGTGCATGTGTGTGTTTGTTTTCCCTAAGCAATTCGAAGATATGGCTAAGTCACTGTGTACTTACAAGTACAATTTACCAGATATAGACTTGGTTCTTCCTCCCCAGAGCTTTGTGCAGCAAGATATACATACAGTGATTCCACCAGTCATAATTTGCTGTCCAAGCTGCTGCAGTGATTCCCACAAGCCGTGCCTTCAGGCCTGTGGCAGCTAAGACTTCTGTTTTAACATTGATCCCTGTGATTCTGGTTAAGCAGCTTACTACATGCATTAAATCTATATTGTTAGGGTCTCCTAAACATCCCTTCTTGATATTTTGTTTTTTCTTTCAAATACAGTAACCAGAGAGGACGAGTTGTTCTAAGCAGTCTAATGGAGCTCTCTAACTACTGAACATGTAGGTATATTACTTTTAAAAGGTAGCCCACAGGTAATTTTAGTCATTAATCACTGAAAGAGCTATTGATTGAATATTCTTCCATAAATTATAGTTGACTAAAGAGTGTCAAAAATTTACTGAGTGTACAGTGTGATGAAACCCAGAATGATACAGATGCTAAATAATGACTATGATGTATAAAATTCAATCAGTTCTAGTCAGAAATGCCTTTGAAATATCAGACAGAATTAGTCTCTGCTTCCCTCTGGACTCCTATTTAGAGACGATGGGTTTCTGATTCATAATTCTGCTGTGCGGCATTTGGGCAAAGAAACTGGCTAAAGCTCAACAGCTGAAAATGAGGAATTCTCAATTTTTGCTGATGCCAGTGCTTTATTCTAAATACCAATTCAGCTAATAAAGATTATACTTCAAGTTATGGGTGATAGGAGAGAAATAAAGAAGGGGAAAAAAAGGATTCTTCCAGTGTGAGAAAAGCCAGATCATCAAGGTATATTTCAAATTCTGCAGATAAGAGTATTTGTTGCTCCCATCAGCAGTATTCTCAAATCATTTGAGTATCCTCAACTATTTTTTCAAAGCTTTTTGTAAGAAACCCATGTGTTTTCTGTAATGCATTAAATTTACTTGATAAATTAAAAAATAAAAAAATACAGAAATACAGAAAGTATGTTTCCCTGAATATTTTCAGTATATCTATGAAAAAGATATCTCTGAAAAATAAAGAAGTCATGTACATTAGGTCTTCTCAGTCTGACTCTGTTCACAGTTTTGGCATTGCAGTCTGGTCTGTGCCATATTGCACTGTTCTCTAGTGGCTATGTACTTACTGATGCAACTGGTGTATCCATCCCTGTTCACCTAAGACATCATGTCATAATTTCAGCTGAAATCCAGAGAATCATTATCTAGGGGAGCTCTGATCTTAGACCCTAAGTTCTACCTGTGATTATATGCATATAAGCACATTTAAACATAAAGTGCTAAGGGATGTTCTGCAGCTTTGAGTCTACAGGAATGTATGCTGACTACATTCACACTGCCTAACTCTTGTCTCTGGATTTTCCCTAGGACACATGTGGTGACCCAAGATAATAGGGTTTATTGGTTGGTTTTTTTAAATTTTTAAATGTCTTACTGTATGAAATAATGCGAGCAGTACTGCAGCCTACCAGAGAGGAGTAGGTCTGTTTTTTTTACAGCATTAATCTGAATGTCTACATTGCATGCCTTGGGGCATTCAAAAGAGCATGTTTGAATCTGCAAAATATATTACAGAATAGTGATGGAGGGCCACACAAATTGGCGAGCAATAAAAATGTTAGAACTTGTCCATACCACCCATTATATTGTTCCCTTGCATACATATCTCTCAGTCTATGGACATTGACTTCAAAAGTTTTAGCTGGTGTGGGCTGAAACAGTAGCAGAGAGTGTGGTCAAGGAAGAATTGTTGGCACTATTAGCAGTACCATGCTTGAGCTGTTTGTTCAGGGGAAGGAGAGGGCTCTCACTACATAGACACACTTAGCCGTATCCATGGGTCTATTGCAAGCTTCACCAAACTGACGTCTTCACTGTAATGTTTTGCCCTTCATAAGCCAAATTTTCCAATGTACTTTTTCACCACTTTAAGAATACTCATTGTTTGCTAGAAAGAGGACCTTGGTGATCTACAGAACAAAATAATTTATCCAAGAAAATCAGAATGAATGATGGCTAAACAAATGGAGTGAACTGGAGCTGCTGCAGCAGCTTCGTCATAGAGAAAATAGGCAGTGACACAGATGGCAAATAATATATAGGTTTGCAGCTAAGTTCTTTCCTAGTTGGAGCCTGATAGTCATGCTCATGCTGAGCATTGCCTTATTTACATATAGCCCCATGCAGATAGTGAATCAAATTATCTGCTCTCATAACTTCCCTGATGTCAGTGACCTCAGGAATATATGATGGGAATAAATCATTTCACTAGGAATATGGCACTATTACAGGCAAAAAATAATTTCTAATACAGAGCTAAAAAACTCAGCTAGCAACAGGAAGAACAGTCAAGGGCAGGGGTTTTATGTATGTTCTGTATCTCATCTCCAAAATTTTTCTTTCAAACAAAATAGGAAGGTCCTGGAAGGCTGGCACACTAGCTGAACATACAGGAAAGACAGGAGGCGTTAGCAAGTAATTGATGTGCTTTTGTGCTTGCAAAGAATAAGCTGAATACTGATAAAAATGGGCTGGAGAGAAGGGGGAGCTTCACATGGGGAAAGAGAGAAAGATGTAGGACTGCCTGATCTTGAACTAATCATGCATCTGAGGCTGTTGAAGTGGTCTTTTTTAATACATAAATAAATAAATAAGATTACAGAAGGTCTTCCAGCCACATTAATGCAATGGATACAAATTAAATGAAAGAAGCAGTACCAGAGACACTTTTGAGTATGTTGCTCTGCTTTATTTCCCATTTGGGAGAGAGTTAATTTTGAAAATCTTAATCCCTTATATTGCTGGGAACATGACAAAAAGAGGGAGTTGATCACAAAGGCAGAACATTGCTTCATCCTTGAAACTCTCATGCTGTGTACTCTTCCTTACATTCAATAGCAGAATTAGAGGTGGATGAAAAAGAGCTTATTACTTTTCTTTAATCTGTCAGCACATTTTTAACTGTGTTGGTTTTTGCTGCCAGTCTTGGGAAAGTAGGACTGGAAGCAGATATAGAGAACAACTGTGTAATAAAAATTTAATCCATAAGGCTCCACAGAACCTTACTTCCATGCTACAACCTATTGACCTCATATTCCTGTGAGGTTTCTTTTTTTCCATGCTTTTAAAGTGCATTAAGAGGGACTGTGGACATTTGCAGTTTCTCCCATTGGTCTGTCAGATTTGCATTAGCTGGGCATGGAGTATTGTAAGGGAAGGGATAAAGAAAGGCACCATTTATGGATAACAGAGCTAATATTTTTCTCTTCAGGAGCCCAGACTATCATCTGAGTCCAAGTCTATAAGCACAAGAAAACACACATAATGCCTGCATAATTCTACTTCAAAACTGCTAGGTCTGAGGAACTTAGAAGAGCAGACCTTCAACAAATAATGGCAAATCATAGACTGATTCTGACCAAAAGAGAAGTAATAAGCACAGCGATAACAATAATTATGAATGATGAGCTAGCAATAACAATAATAATGATATTAACAATAATAATAATACATCTCTACATTGACTTACAAAGCTGTCAGCTCTCCTGTGGTCCAGGTCAGATCACTCTTTTTCACAAGTGAATCAAAAACATGGAACAAAGGATAAGAACGTGACATGAACAAGGGGACAATACTGCTGTTCATTCTAGGGTAAGAGATGATTGTATATGTGCGGTGGTTTCACCCACAGCTAAGACCATGTAGTCCTGCACTCACACCCTGCCCCCTTCCCACCCCGCCCCTGCCAGTGAGATGGGGAGAAAAACTCAACAAAGAGGTCGTGGGTTGAAATGAGGACAGGGGGGCTCACTCACCAATTACAGACAAAACAGACTCAACTTATAGAAGAAAAATCAATTTAATTCATTACCAATCAGTCAGAGCATTATAGTGAGACATAATAATCACATCCTACACCACCTTCCACCCATCCCTCCCTTCTTCCCAGGCTCAAGTTACTTTGTTTCCTATTTCTCTACCTTCTTCCCTCCAGTGGCACAGAGGGGACAGGGAATGGGGATTGCAGTCAGTTTGCCTATGCCCCTCTTTCCGGCATGAGATCCCTTCCACGGGCTGCAAGAGTCCAGGAACAAAGTGTTCTAACACGGGCTTCCCATGCAGTCACAGACCATTTTGGGCATGGCTCCCAGCTCTGGCATGGGCATGTCCACAGGCTGCAGATGGGTCTCCAGTCCAACACACCTCCCCCGCTAGGGGTCACCTTGCTCATCAAATGAGCACTCCAAGTCACAGTTGCCCTTGGGCACAGCATTCTGCTCCAGCACTGAACTCCCATAAGCTGCACAGGACCTCCTTTAGCTCCTGCTCTTCATGCATGCTGATCCCAGTGTCTGGGGTTCTCTGTCTTCCCCCTCCTTCTCCTACCCTGTGGCAAGGATGCTCTCTTTTTTTTTGTTTGTTTTGTTTGTTTGTTTGTTTGTTTAGGTCTATAGTCTTCTTTTTTTTAGGTCAATGGCATCTCCTCGTGGTTCTCTCCTGTTTATTCTTTTCAAAACAGTTCTTCCTCTCATAAATATTAATTAGAAGAGGCAATTTCCTATTGCTAATTAACTCAGCCTGAGCTGGAGGCAAATTTGCCTTGGAGCCAGGGGAACTTCATGAAGTTTCTCACAGGGGCCACCACTGTAGCCCCTTTTTCCACTATCAAAACCAGCCCCTGCACACACTAATCCAACACAATATGAACAGAAGAATAAGCATGATTTGGCCTAGTGTTTTGGAAAGATGTGAGATCTCCCAAAACTTTGCAAGTTATATTTCTTTTAACCTAAATGGATGACTTGCTACTTTTCACAAGAATGATCAAAACAAAATGTAAAGAATATCCTGAATTTCCTGCACTATTTATTATTTTTTCTTGGGTTAGCATGAAAGACAATTAATGAAAAACTTAACAGTTCTAAACTGTAAAATATCCTGTACAACTACATGGTATCATTTTCCCCCCTCTCCTCTATTCCAGCTTCATGATATAAATCTTGTTTATATTCAAATACACATAAAATTCTGCCTCCTCAACCAAGCAAGTAATGCAGACCTTTTTTTTTATTTGGTTGTAAATTCTCCTAGCTTTAATTTTTCTCTAAAGTAGGAGTCATTTTATTTTTTTTAAAAAAAAAAGTGTTTATTTTAATAGAAATTAATTAAGGTAATGAATTTGATTTTTACTTTCATTACCATAGCAGAGCTATCACCTTGAGATGTGACTCATCATTGTAGGTCAGTGTATTGCACATATGATAAGCAAAAGTATCTATGCATATACCATAAAAATACAATTTCTTTTTTTGGTGTGCAGTGTTAATTTCCTTAGCAAGGACATTTCCTTGAAACTGGTTAATACATATAAATATAATACGTATCTACATGTGCATATGTGTGAATGTGTGTTTGCATGTGTGTGGTTTTGAGCATGAATGTAGCAATACATTAAAACAATACATAGAACTCCTTCTCTTTGTGATGACTATATAATTATTGTTCTTTTAAAAAGAAATTTTCCAATACCTTTACTGAAGATAAATAGCTTTGGAATGGAAAAAGTTTGTTGGGTTTTTTTGTGGTTTTGGGTTTTTTGAGGGTTTTTTAATGTGTCTATAATTTGGTGATTGAAAGTTATTCCTGTTTGGAAAATAACGTCTAGATTATCATTTTTCACTCCTCTAGTATTTTAGATCATTATTTCATACTCTTATTCCTGACATTCACTTTAAGAAACTTTTTCTTCCTTTATTTTCCAGGTTTTGTAGGCCAGTGTTATACATCATTTTCATGTTTGTTCTCACAAGGAGAATGCAAGATAACAATACAATGAATGTTATCAATGTTTTACTTATGGTTTCAAGAATCTTTTTTAAGACCTAGAACCATAAAATCTATGGCCATTGATCAGTGTTTTCAAGCAAAAATGTGTTTCACAACTACCATTTCCTTTAAATTCATGCTGTTTATTCAAACAGTACACTTACCTGGGTATTTTTTTATTACTATTATGTTAGCTGCTAGAAACCAACAAAAACTGAGAAATGGTAGCTGAATACCAGCAAAACTTTACTGAGCTGTGTGTATTTGTTTATCAATTTTTTTCAAATTGTGTCACCTTCACCGTACATCTTATTCCTTTTAATTCTCTCATCCTTAATTTTGTATCATATATTTGAAATAAAATGGTGCAAGGAGAAAGTTAGACAGCACTTTCTGGTCAATCAAAAAGTGATTCCAAGTTGCTCTAAAGGCTATTACGTACATCTAAATATAAATGTTGTTAAATTGAAACAGGTGAAAAAATGATATTTTCATATTTGCACAAGATACAGAATATCCTACTGTATTTTCAAACTGTAGCTGCAAAAGTTTTTGCTCCAAAATTTTACTTCAATTATCAATATGAAGACCTTATTATTTTTAAAGAATAAGAATTGAAAATGAATTGGCATAGCTACAGACTTCTGGGTGGTCTGTATTCATAGTTGTAAGCTCAGCTGGATCCTTTTACTTCAGCAAAGTTATGCTGAATTGCTCCAAGTTAGAATAAAAGTGAACTTGAATATTTATTTTGTTGTTAGTTAACAAAAAAAAATATTACATGTTTTGTGTTAGGTTTTTTTTCCCTTAATTTCTTTGGTGTGATTCAGCAGCCATATAACCTACATTCTAATTCTACTGCAGAAACACAAACCCCATCATCCACTGTCATATAGGCAGTCTCTTGGTCATCTCTCTGTGTCAACCATTATCCTTGTTCATGCATACACGCTGGTGGGAAGAATGGAAATATTTTTTTTCCCAGTGACCCACATGAGGCAATAGTGACATCCAATCTTTATTAATTAAATTAATTCCATTTACTTGCCTTCATAAGTTGAACTGCAGCCCTGGACAATATAACTTGATTTTTCTGACATCTGCCCTTCTTATTTGATAAATGTACATGTGAGTATATCTTATTCCAGCTCTTCTAAATGTACCAGTGAGATGATTTGACCTGGTAAAGGATAAAATTATCTTCATAAGTTCATTCAGAACACTTATTTTGCTTCTTTCACTGTTCCAAATCTTAGGTTCTTTTACATCCAGAATGTCTGAAACAACATTACACAAAAATACAACAGTGAAACAATTCATATGTAGTGTTAGTAGAATTTTAGTGCAATTTTAGTAGAATAATCTTACCACAAGAAACATCTTTCAAGCTCAAAATACGTTCTTCATGCAAAATGAATAGAATGCGATGCTCATGGCATTGCACAGAGGATTTTTATTGTTTCCAAACACTCACACCTTGCCCGTGGATCTGTGGTCTGTGTATAGTGTATTGTATTTCTTGGATGCTAGGAAAAGGGAGAAAAGTGGCACAGTATGCCTTCAAAGTACTTCAGAATGAGTTTACCCCTTAGAGGAAACTTGTTTCACACTTACTATTTTTTTAATGCAGATTTAAAAGCACAGAACTTTGTTAATTACACACTAATTTTATATTAAGCATTATTGTCATCATCACTACTCTGAAAGTTATCGTTATCACGAGAAAGTCTGAAAAGACCAAAAATGAAAGCCTGGGAGAAGTTGGTTTTGGTTTTTTGATGGGTGGGGGTTTGTTGTTGTTGTTGTTGTTGGGGGGGGGTGTTGTTGTTTTGGGGTTGATTTTATTTTTGTAAGGAAAAATCTATCCAGTTGTCTTGCCTCAAACAGATTCTTAATTTTTTCCAAGTTTAAAAATGATGAAGCTAGCACACTGGTCCATTTGCATGTAGTATTACTTATCAAAGTTAATAAAAAGCCTCATGCAGTTTCCCGACATTCTGCAATCATTATAAACTCCATTTACATTTCCCATCAGAGATGCACCCAAATGTGTGGAATTGGCAATCATTTTTCAGAAATCTTTAAAAGTAAGATAGCCGTGTTCCATTTATAAAATGAATTTTGAAAGGCTGGCCCTGGATTATGCTTTGCATAATCAGCCTAATGGATTAAGAAGCTCATTTACAGTATAAAGAACCTAAAATATCTCTGATAAAACCTTGATTACAGTTACACTCTGTGAAAGAGATGACATCTGTTTCTGCCTGAGACTAAACCTGTGATTTGGGCCCAGTGGGTAAAAGAAGATGCTGTTAGTTCTAAGACAAGTTATAATAAAATGTGAGGTTGCTTTCAGGTTCTGTATCTGCACTAGCTCACAGATTGCAGTTTCTTCTAGAAAAAAAATAAGAAAGAAGCATCAGTCTGTTTGCTTCATTTACCACCTATCCCTCTGAAGCATTAATTTTTCTACTGCTTCTCATTTGTTTGTGTTGGAAAGTGCAGTGCAGACACAGTATTCACTTATGTGAAATAATGGACTACTCTGAAATGTCCAAATAATACATAGGGGAACTTTAGAACCTCTAATTACTTCTAATTATCTAAAGCCTAGTGAAATAAAGATACCTTGATAGATAAGGAAATATGAAGTGCTTCATTTTCTTTACATAGTGTTCTTATAGATCAAGGAATTTTATTAAAAAAGAAGTATTGCTTTCTGTTGGCATAATTCTGCTAACTTCAAATGTTACCTTGAGCTTTGGGTTTTTACTAACACAAAGTCTCAAAGGGCAATTGTTTTTAATACATCTGGTATTCACTGTGTCATTTTTAAAAAAAAACCAATTTGCTGTCAATTACCATACATATCCACAATGTTGGGTGTGGGTTTTCTCTGGAGGCTTCTAATGTCAAGCTCTAACTAACACCAAGCTCAGTTTAAGGGTAAACTTTGTAATGAAATTTTTGCCAAAATTTCGCTACTCGTATATCAATGTTAATCCTTATTTTAAAATGGTGCTACTAAGTTGTAAACTCTCTTCTTTACTCAGCTCAAAACACAGTCTTAAGGAACTTCAGAAGAACAGAAGAAGGAATATCACATTTAAAATTAATTTCTTGAGAAATAAACAAGTGTGACTTTTTGTTCTTTTGAAAAAAAAACAGCTACTCAAAATGTTTGGGGTCTTTTTCAATAAAACTGAAAGCTTTATTTCTTAATTTATTAATTATCAATGATAATTATCAGAATTTTTTCATTCAAAAGTTATGATAGTCTCACTTGCCCAAAAGTATGAGGAAACATTTGAAACCAGACATTTAAATTTAATATAAGTCTTTAGGTGATTTTTCTTTTAGCTAGAATTTCCTTCCCAGAAGTTTCTATTTAAATAAAATGCAAGGGATTTTTTTGTCAAAATAAAACACATGTAAGTCTGATAAAAACCTCTGATTGCTTATATTCTTCGGTGATAGAGGTTTTATTCCTTGTCTAACACTTAGACCAAATTACTATCCATCACCATATTACAGCATGTGAATCACAGGACTTCTTCAGGCTAGACAGTCAAAACACCAGACCAAAAGATGGAGTATGCATTTTATTTACCTGAATCCAGTCTTTCTTGCACACATTATTGCCCAAACAGCTCCCAAACTCATGACATACTAGTTATATAAAACTTTTACAGCTTAGAAGCCAAATGTTTGCTTAAAAAAATTGCAAAATTGTGTATGGAAGAGAAAAAGACTCCGAGAGAGCAGGGTACACTGTCTCTGTGATGGAGAATTCCTCAGAAGGCACAGAGTGGTGTCCTGCAGCTGTTATCCTGAGACCATCTAAGGGCCCTTCCTACAAGATGCTAGCACTGCAAGAGATAGTCTGCAGTCATTTGGGGAACATGGGTGTTTCACAAATTAGAGCTATTCTCTGCATCCTTTAAACTAAGAGCTGATGATTTTATTTTTTTTTTATTAGACATTTATTTTCTCTCTTTTAGAGAGAGAGGCCATAGTGGGAATGGCTGTCAAGGTCTGGTATATAAGAAGAAAGGATGGTGTCCAGTTCTGCCTGTCAGTCCTGTTGTGCAACATGGCAGTTGGCAAAAAGCAAGACTTAGTCTCTCCAGTGCATCCATCGATGTAGCAGATGAGCAGCTACATAAGAGAAGGGATGTCTTATCAAAGTTTACATTTTCAATAACCTCTAGAGGAAAACTGGGACGTAGCTGAAGAGATAATGAACCCTACTTCTGATCATAACAACTGTCTTGTTCTGAATACAACATTTCAGCTTTAAAAATCCAAGTCTTAGCTCAGAAAGCACATTTACAATTGATAATAAAATCTACATCTTTGAGCACAACTGACATTGAGGCCATTTATTGACTCATGTCAGATGGAGGCCTCCATCCCAAAGGCTGAACACCACTGCACTGTAATCCTAGCATGTCTTCACACCACACCATGTTTTCACACACACTATACGAACTTGCCACACATTTGACCTGTGAAAAGCGTTCAGAGGAGCAACACTCACTTGGGAGCACGTTTGTGACACTCTGCCAAGGGTCAAATTGAATATATTTGATATTCAGGTGAATCCTGATCCCATTTTGGCTAACAGATGAACCAAAAAAGCCAGAGCAATTTGAGTGAGTGATCTGTCTTAGAGCACAGATATGAGAAGATCTGCAGGGTTCCATAAATCTTTTTTTGTTGATGATGAAAATAGGAGGTGACAATGTTCCTTCTGCACTTGTTAATTTTGAAGTAGTTATCTCCGAGTCTGCCGAAACAGCAGAGATTTACATCTGGAAGAATGTTTTGTAACTCTGTGGTGACATACATTTTTTTTCCTTTTCCACTGGTGTCAGAAGATTGTGATTCACACAGTTTTTCACTGTTGTTTGTTGTGCAACTGTGGTGCAGGAACAGCAGCTACCGTTTTACACATTGTTGGAGCAAATTTATTATACTTATGGGTATAAACTAGGTAAGCCAGCTTCTTTGTCTTGGATCATCACTAAGACCTAATGCAGAGTAAAATTTAGCCTTCAAAACTCTGAATTTAGAGGGCAGAAACTACCTGCAAAGCACAATGAAGTCTACGTAGGAAATGTTAATATTCAGCGTGTGAGATGTTATCATGGTTTAACCCTACCTGTCCTGGCCATGCTCCCTCCCAGCTTCTTGTGCACCTGCTCGCTTGCAGAGCATGGGAAACTGAAAACACCTTGACTTAAGTTAAGCACTGTTTAGCAACAACTAAAACATCAGTGTGTTATTAACATTATTTCCATACTAAATCCAAAATACAGCACTGTACCTGCTAGGTACTAGGAAGAAAATTAACTCAGTGCCAGCCGAAACCAGGACAGATGTACATCTCCTTTTGTAATGCCAGGAAACGCATGAACCAAATACTCTCCAAAGCCAAGTAATTAAATCCATCTCTTCTCTAAGGGAATCCCCTGACCAAGGGAATACTATAATCGTTAGTCACTACGTAAACATCAAACTTGAAGGATAATTTCAGTAACGTTTTGTAACAACTGTCAGGTATACATTACTGTGACATGCTATTTGCACTATCTCTACTAGTTTGTCAGTTTTATCATATACTTCTTTGTATTGCAAGCACAGCACAAAATAATACAACCTCTGTCTTTAACGAGGGATTATCATAATATTTTATGACTCATTCTTTATAATCCTTAGCAAAAAAGGTTTTAAATGTAGTATTTTTCCATTCCATATAGAAAAAACATCTGAAAATTGCACCAGATGAAAATGTGAGCCAAACAAATGGCTGTAGCAAATGCGTCCTTCTGCATCTCAGTTCGTATGCTAGCACACATTCACCCTCTCGCTTGTCTCAGCAATGCTAAAGGAAACCTGACTATGCCAATAGAGTTGTCTTGAGAGAAAAAGACAGAACAAGCCCTGGGATGTCTCTTAGGTAAAGAAATGATAGGTTGAATAGTTTTATATGCCAGCTCTGTGACTGATGAGTGACATAGTATAATCTGGAAAATATTTTTGCCTTACTTTTTGAATTGAGAAAATGCAATGTACTTGATTTACACCTGAAACTCTATGTCTTGCTTAATCTTAGGGAAACTGATATCTAATTGGTTTAACCTTTGAAGAAGGAGTATTTTACAATATAGCTTTACTTAGCTTTAAGGTTTCTGTAAGTAATTTTTGGTAATGTCTGTACTACCGGTGATATTCTAGTGTTATTTCAATCATGAAACCTTTAATGTGTAATAATACTGTTTACAGCTCTACTACAGATCACTTTGTTAAGTTGTTTCTGTAAGTGTCCCATATATTACAAAGACAACAAAACCAAACCAAACCAAAACCAAACCCCCCTTCATGGTAAAATTTAAAAACTATTCTGCCATGACTATTCATTTTCAATTAAACAATGTTTCCCATTAAGACATTTACTCTTGGCTCACACATTACTTTTTCTGAGCATTTAGTGGTGAATCCATTAATTCACTTATGGAGTCAAATGAATTAAAGCAGTCTTCTTTAAGATATTCAGCATGTGTGTCAGTCAGTTCTTCACCGCAAAGGATTTTAAAAGTAAATTATGCAGGCAATTACAACTTTCCATTAAATTAATTAAAATATTTTAAATAGGGTATATTTTAAATGGATATTAAGAACATACTTTAATCTCAATTGTTGTATCTAATGGTTATAATTATGTAGGATTTATAGGTTTATGTCAACAAATTAGAGTGCTCTTCAGGGAGATATTAAGACATCACAGCTACCGTAATCATTCAGCCCTTCTTATGTATATTTAATTACTTATGGTGGTTTCTTGGTGTCTGACAATCCTGTTAGAAGGAATAAGTTAGCCTAGCACCTCATAAAGTATAGATCTCAATACTACAGCTTTATTAAAAATGTTAGCAAATATGCTAGATGTTTTCTGTTAAAATTCCTTTTAGTGCCAAAGTGTGTTTTCTGCAAAATTTAAAACAAGCAAGTGCAGGAACAGACCAGGTGCATGCCACCTGCTTCAGAAAGTATAAGTAAGAAATTCAGTAGCTCCTTACTGCCTTTCTGGAAAGAGCAGGAGAAACAATTTATTTCATCTATTGAAACCTGATGCCATTTAGGTGAAGTTGAACTATGCATTGTGAATATAACAATTCACACTGCAGCATAACATGCATTTTCTATTGCATTAAAAAAATCACAAAAAAACCCTGAAGCAAAACTGAAACCACAATGAATTGAAAGCAAGTATAGGAAAAAGCAAGCTGTTCTTAGGGCAGTACTGAGTCATTTTTTTTTTTTTTTTAAATTGCTCATATCTTGCCATTACCTTTGCATTTTTAAGTGAGCAAAGTCTTGTTTCTTTCTGGTTTTCATTTTTTGTTAAATAAAAATAAACTGCTTGATCACATCAAATTAGCTATATCTGGGATCTTTTAAGCAAATATTGTCACCATACACACCCTGTCTTCAGGACAAAATAGAGTTCTGATGACATCTATATGACACCAGCTGGATGTATTTCTAATTCTTATTTTTCCTAACACTAAATTAGGATATTTTTTTGAAATCTGGAAGATATATATGCCTTCAGTTTTTATGGGAAAGCGGTGAATCTCCTTGCCTCAAGTTTAAAAGTAGCAATACATATTAAATTATACATTAATTTCTCTCCCTTTTTCCCTTTTCTTCAATTCAGAGCATTGAGCAGCAGATTCAGCAAAGATGTAGTGGGCTCAGTATTTTCTAGTCTAATGAGTAGTCATTTTCTTTCGGTGACCAGACACTCTCATAGAGTATGTTGCCTTCTGTTTTACAGCCAACTTTGTACAGATTAGACAGTCACAAGAAGCTGATTCTTTTCGACTACAGTCAATATTGCAACTTATCACAATGCGAAATAGTAATTCATTTCTAAGTCAGATAATGAAAGAGTGAGTTTTACTCCAGTGAACTTTACCCTTACATATTCTGTCTGAACTGATAAAGGTTGAAGGCTGTAGAAGTTCAGTTCACATTGATGGGTTCTTTGAACATTTTTTTTTCCCTTTTCTTTCAACATACATGCTTGACCTGATGGAATTTTAGTAGAGATATTCTACCAAACGTCTGCAGTTGCTCAATTAAGGGTTTTTGCTGTGTTTCCCTGAAGTCTTCCACTAGACACTTTAGTGAGCCAGAAATAGCACTTTTCATGGTGAAAATAGCACATTTTTTTTTCAAGAGAGTTTTTCAACAGAGTGGCTAGCATCTTCACCTTCATCCAGATCCATAGCACAGGCAAAAGCAACTTCTTGTCTCCATCCTTATGAGATCTGTTAGGCCTAGTTTCTTCACAGCAGTCACAGAGTTGAATTGTTACTGATATGTCTTTCTCCAGCTAAATTTTCCAATGTCTAAAGATCATTTTACCTTGTTGACTCTGGAATAGTTTTTTAACTTCTTTGTAATTCCATTAAAAACCATTTACCAACAGTCAAAAGCCAGTCCGAAGTCCTTATTGCTGCATTCTTGCAATTATTGCTTTCCATAGCCTCAGCAGTAGAACATTTTTTCATTGTCTGCATGATCTAACAGCTTTGCTGAGCTGCTTCCTCTGTTGTCAGCCTCCATACAAGGACTCACACACACACATACACACATACAGATAAGTGCATACACACTCGTGCTTCATCCCCTCACTTTTTGATTGAAATCTTTTTCTAATAGATAGTGTGAAGAAATCAATTCCACACTCCTATCAAATCTGAGCAGCCATGCAGCAAATTCTGACAAGTTTCCATCTTCTCTCTGTCATGTTAATTGCGCTGTCATTCATTTCATGGCTTCCATTGCATGTTGTGACTTATATTTTCTTCTTTCAGTTTGTGACCCTTGGTTTTCTATTATGTATAGCTCTGAAGTAATTTTCCATTTCTATCTATGGTGAGAATCTGCTAAAGAGAAGGTTGTGCAAAGGGAGTTGTACCAATTGGACTTCTTTTTATGTCTGCCTTATTTTCCTGGTAGTGAGTTAGTTGTATGTTTAGGTGTTTTATTCATATTTTGAATGTTGTATAGCTCTGAAGTCAGAACTGTCAGCTTTTTGCAGCATTACAGAATATGTGAGTTGACATCTGAAGAATTTTAATATGTGTAACATGGATCACAGAACTATATGTCCTATGAAATATATTTTTATCAGAATTTATAAATGTCTAAAATTAGTACTTTTGTTTCATTTCTTACTTTTTTAATTTAAAAGGGGAAAAATAGAAAGAATTTAAATTTGTCTATAGATAACTTAGCAGGAAAATAAATCTTACTTTGTAAAATATATCCCAGTAATCCCAGTTTGCCATCAGCAACCAGGAATTAAGCTTTCTCACTAGCCCATGTGTACACATGCATTTTTAAGTTCTAGACCCAAAGGGGAATATTTCCTACCTTTTGAGCATGTGATATTAGGAATTTTTAATATAGCTCCAAATAACTGACTCTGGTTTTCTTACTGTTGTATATAGAGTCAGAGCCTGTCAATGAAGGAAGTACATACTATTCTTAGTGGGTAACTTTTCACTACTCATTCATTACCATCAACTACAACTAACATCGGTTCAAAGGAAAAACCTGAGTATAGAATCTCACTTCTAAATTAGCATCTTGGTGTTGCAGTCTGCACTCTGCATTTACCTGCACGTATCCCACGAGCCTTTTACACTAATTTAACTTTATACCAAAGGTGAAGACAAATTTACAAAACTTACATTTTTATTTTTTCAGATGAATTAACGATTCTTCAGCATCATGATCTTTAGCCATTTATTAAGAGAACGTCTCATATGAATCACAATAATTACTTTAGACATGTTTTAGACTAAAATATGCTGTGAAAATTCCCATCTATTTTTTTTTCCTTCAGAAACAGAAGGATATGTTTCACGTCCTTGCCTGAGGTTGCCTGGTCAAATATAGTTAACTGTTTGGTGACAGCTTTCTTGCCTTGTGACTTAAGGCTAGTTACATATATTACCCTATTAGTAAAAAGGGTGTAGTTTTCTGGATATTGAGAAAAGTTATAGACTAAATCTATTAAAGAAGGCATGATATTGAGTTACTGTTATAATTAAGACCATATAAATACAGAGGTGCAAAATTTCCTTCACCCTTCTAAAAGCTTAGAGGATATCCAAAATCCCCTTTAAGAATATATAAGACTAATAGATCTTTAAAACAAACTTTAAAACTTTCTACACTGAACTGAGTCTTTAAAAAATAATAAATATTATAAAAATTATAAAGCCCCAGTATTAAGAAAAAGTAAAATTTCAGATTATACATTTCAGATTCTTTAAAAGTATGATCTGAATAACACTCTGTTTAGAATTAGTAGACATCCTTAACTGACAGAACTTTTTTGTTATTCACATGTGGGCATATAATCACATTTGCATTCTATGTCTGGCACATTGTAATGAATTTCCTTCATGAGTTACTGACCAAGTCAGGTGACAAATGAGATTTCAACTCATGAGAACTGAAATGACTGTGGAATATCAGCAGGTGGCCTGAACTTCACGTTTTGTCTGCTCAGAAATCAACCTGAGTCAATCTTCATTGCAGTCTTAAATCAAGGAAAGACAGTGAAAACTAAGAGACTAGCAAGTAATGCAAATTGGATAATTGAAATAACTGTTATGTAGCCCATTGTCAGGTTCCTGCTAAAATGCTTTGAAGCTATAATATTTTACTCATTCTTTGTTTGTGGCAAATGAAGTGGAAGTTTTAAGTGGAGTAACAGTAGCTTCTGAAGTTTGTTTTTTCTTATCTATTTTTCTTTACAGTTTATTGGCAAAAGAACCTAGAAGTAGCCATGCCAGATCTTTTAAAAACCACCATCTAGTCCAGCCTCAATAGGCTGATAGTCAATAATGGATATGCAAGAGAGAGTACAATGTTAAGTGAACCATGCTGTG
This sequence comes from Caprimulgus europaeus, assembly GCA_907165065.1. Next base: position 72,343,224 of record OU015525.1, read on the forward strand.
AGAAAATTTCAGTCTCCTGGTTCTTTTGTAAGTGTGCAATCGCTTTACTCCTCAATAGCTGTAAAACCTACTGCAATAAAATCCTTTGTTCCATAAGCTTTTTTAAAAAAATAATAATAATTTTGCTTTTTGTAGGTATAAATGACCACAAAAGGAATCAACTCTATCATTTGACAAAAATGGGTGGGACTAAGCATTTCTTCTTTATGTGCTTTATGTGTTTGTTACATTTTCTATTTCTTGTTTCACAATGATTGGTAACCACAATATTAAAAACTTAAAAAAAAGATGAACTGTGTCTCTTCCACATTACAAGAGAGTGTGCAAATATACCTTTAGGAAGTTTGATACAGGAGCTAGTTCACCTGAAGGTTAAACAGGACAATGAAAAGTTGCTACTCAGGCTTTAGTTATTTTAAAACAAATAGTTGTCTTATGAATGTTCCATTCTTAACCATTAAAGCCTTTGTTTTATCACTCATAATTTGGCACTTTTTCAGTCATGTGTTATTAATAAAAAGTTACTTTTTAGTTTAAATCACACTTCTGAAAATTTTCAGCTAACTGCCAGAGAAATGCAGAAGGATTTAATCTTACTAGAGAATTTGAACTTTCTGTTCTGCACAGTATGCAAGATTTGGCCATAACAACACTTTAATTATCCCTCTCTCTCAAAAGTCCCTGATTTTTAATTTCTTTTCCAAGAAGATTATACTAAGCAATTGAAGTTCTTCCTGAGATATCTGGTGTATTTATGGTTTTTATTCCCTGGGAATATCACAGCACGAGAAACTGTCCATAATACACTGTACAGGTTAATAGTCTGCTAAAAATGCATCGGACAGGTCTCCCCCTCCTGACCTTTTCTCAGAGTGGTCTCTAATGAGAATGTCCACAAACCTAATTAAAGAATCTGAGTAGATCAAAGTTGAGACATAAGAAATTTCTTTAACTTTAAATATCCTTCTGGTGCTTTGAAAGACCTTGGGATTTAACCTTCCAGAAATGTCACTGATCTCTGACATGACAGGAGGATATTAATCTGCCTTAGAAATAAAATAAAATAAAATAAGATTGTGGAAAACCAGCTCTGTATATTGACCTAGATAAATAAATCAGGGGAAAAAAGTTGGGAGTACTGAATCAACAATGTACTTTGTTATGACTTGCTGATATAATGTTTTTTCCATATAAAAAAAAAAAAAGTGTCTATTGACTGAAAAGGAAAATCTATTAAAATTAAGACTCATATTAATAAGAAACTGAAGAGACAACTAAAAAGGCAACATATTAGCAGGCAACTTGAAGATTGCTTGAAGATATGATACTAGAGGCTCAGAACACTTGTACAAGTTGTAAAAAAATATTGCTTGAAAAGCTGCAATGGTCCTCTGTTTGACAGTGTTCCACTCTGAATGCATGAAAGAGTTACTGCCAACTTTTTGAAGCAAGTTGCACAAAAAGTGAAGTTAGATTGAGTCCTCTCTGTGTATTTGGGTTTTCCTCCCACAAAACTTTAAAGTGACACAAAATGTTTCCTGGATACATGGCCTTCCAAAATATAATTAATGTAAAAGGTTGAGATTTAGGTTGTCGGTGACCTGATATGATGAAAATACTGTTCAGAGAAGCTAACTTATACTGAGAATATGTCTACACTTATATTTTGGTATGTGAGAATCTTCTATGTGTTTATTTTTTACTTTGATGAAGAGCTATTGTATAATTTTACTTTAATTTCTAGTTCTAAGGTATCTTCTGTAAGCAGATTGTATAAAACACATAAAGTACATTGTATATAAATGCTATCCTATAAAAAAGTTAATCAAAGTGTAACTCTATATTTGGACAGAAGCTTAATAAACTCAGTAAGAACCACTTACAAGACTGAAAGAATATTAAGATAGAGAGGAACGAAGAATAAATGGGAAAAGAGAAATAAAATATATTTTTTAAAGCAGAATAGGAAAAAAAGTGCTAATTTTCTATTCAAGTTACAAAAAAATGTTAGATACTATGGACTAAAACAAAATATTTTCTAGCAATTTAGTCACCAACATCTTTATGCTTCTGTAATATTTCTAATATGAAATGCAAAATTGTAATGAGAACAATCCCTGATAGGAATAATTATTTTCAACAATCTCTTCTTTCATTGAACATAAATTTTCAGGAATTTCTGAGCAACTATCTTCCTGAGAGACGTCATGTTACATGAGTTGATAAGTTTTGTACAAATGCCTGAAAGTCAAACGTCTGAGTCTGAAAAGCTGATAAATCTTCATTAAGTAAATTCCAATTCTCTCTCAAAGGAGTGGTTAATAACTTCCTCATCTCAAACCTGAATTTATTGGCAAACTATTTAGCTCATTGTTATTAAGTTTCAAACACAAATGAAAGAAAAACAAATCCCATTAAATAATTTGTCCTGAAAGTGCATTTTAGATGATAGCAATGAAAAATAGATGGTTTAGGATAAAAAAAAAAAAAAAAAAAAAAAAAAAAAAAAATTAGTTGTAGCACCATAAACTTCTATTTAAGCATTTTTTAAATATAAAAACTTTTGCCTCAGAGCTTTAGAGCCTATGAAATAATAATTTAAAGCCAACTTCATTTAACCCATATCTTTCCCCTTCAATGTCATGGCACTTAATTGAAATAGAGATTTAAGAGTAGACCCTAGTCATGATTGACATGAATAGAAAAAAAACCAAAACAAAACAACAACACTTCTTTTTTTCTTTCTCCTAGAATATACATTATATAGACTACAGGGAAAATACCCCTTTCACAGTGAAAACATTCATGCAAATGCTTAATTTTTCACTGAAGAAGCTCTTCTGGTTTACTTTTCAGTGGTCATATACATGGACAAAGCTGTTATGTGTAGTTTCAAAATTTTCATCTTTTGAATGTACAATGTTAGATACACATGCTTACACATATATCTGTCAAAATCATAACCATTTTACCTATGTATTATTCTGGGTCAGAAAATATTTAGCAGATTCCAGGAGGAAGAGTGGTACCGTGGTTAAATCCCAAATTCGAGTTAGGTCTAAAAGCACATATAAAAACCTACGTCCTCTTCAACTTCAACTACCCTCCCTTCACTTACACTTTAATTGCTGTAAGAATGAGATACAAGCACATGAACTACAAAGGCAATGTGCTACTTGTAGCACTTCTCCAAATTGGTTATTCAGTGAAACAGAATCAGAGGGCATTCAGGTATGATTGCACATGTTAACGTGTAAAGGCAAACAGCTGTGCTGTAGAAACTACAGTCACTGAAATGATTCCTTCAGTGGTCAGATTTTGACATTTACTTTTTAATGACCTTCTTGTATTTTAAGTATTGTTCACTTAGGTCTACATGTGGTTAAACAGCATGTTATGAATAACTTACTTGATGTTGTTTTCCCTTGCCATCCATTTGATTCAAAGTCTGTGGGTTCTGGAAGGGTTTGTTTGTTCGTCTGTTTTTCAATTCATTAGGTAATTAGGTTAGATAGTTATAAAAATCAGAGCAACACCAGCCTCCAGCAATACTTGTCACATAAATGAGTCAACACAAATATATTTTCTAAAACAAACACAATTTAACACAACATGGCATTATTCCCCACATGCAAGATGATCTCCAAAGTGTCTTCCCACCATGTTGAGCTTTTTAAAGGAAGTTAGCGTACTTTTTTTTCCTCTAGAGTGCAGTTTTGGGGATAAGTCAGTATCCAGCCTCCCTGTCTTTTCTGTTATACCCTCTAAACTTTTCCAAATAATTTACTTTTCAGAATTTAGAACTTTTCAAAAGAGCTTTTAGAATACTATTCTATATATGTATTCTGAAAGTAAATATAGAGAATTTTAGAATGTTTTAAATACATCATCAGCTGCAGATCAAATGTAATTAGTGTGTTGGGTTGTGGGAAGGGGAGGTGGCCAGTTTTGATAGTGGGGAAAGGGGCTACATTGATGGCCACTGTGAGAAGCTTTGCAGAGCTCCCCTGGCTCCAAGGCAGACCCACCTCCAGCCCAGGCTAAGCCAATTAGCAATAGGGAAACACCTCTTTAAATCAATATTTATGAGGGGAAGGACTGTTTGAGAAGGAGGAGTGAACCTTGAGGAGAGACCATTGACCTGAACAGAGACGATCATCAGCCTGAATAAAAAAAGAGAACATTGTTGCTATGAAGAAGGAGGAGAAGGGGGAGGGCAGAGAAATTCAGACATCCAGATCAACACACATGGAGTAGGAGAAGTTAAATGAGGTTCCCTGCAGCCCATGGAAGTTCAACAGTGGAGCAGATACTCACGCATTGGCCATCGAGAACTTCACGCTGGAGCAGAAAGCTGAGCCTGAGGGCAGTTGTGACTGAACACAGAGACCCCAGAGATACTCAATGCCAGAGCTGGAGGAGTGAGTGTAGGACTGCATGGTCTTAACTGTGACTGAAACCACCACAGTTAGTTAGATCTGTTCAAACTGAAATTGACACCTTGTACAGACCTGCAGAGCTTCAGAAATGGAACATTTTGCTCTTTCATCTGGGCTCCATCAGTAATATATTTAGAAGTCAAAATGATAAAATCTTATATTCTTGCCATCTCTTGTTGTATATATTTTTTTAATGTCCTTCTACCATGAGTTTCTAGAACTATTTCATGAGTTCTTCATTTTCATCTGAAAATATGTCCTGAATTATTTGGTGATGAATTCTGATTTGCTCCTTCCCTACCTAGTATTCATTTTTCTATGTATGATTATGATCTCTAACATTAAAATAAAACCAAACCCACTGTAAAAATTATTATGGCAGAGTGTGGCCTTAAAGTATATGTAAAGACAGTTTATTTGTGACTATTGTTTCTGATTTGCACTCTAATAGTACCCAGTTGATACAATGATGCTAAGAGTTCAGGTGCTGATAAAATTTTCATTAAATTTTCTGTATTTCAGTGAGATTTCATCTCCTCACTAGCCAGGAAGATAAATCAAATTCCTTCCTCAGTCTCAGCTGCCTTTGGAATTGTTACACTTGTCAAATCACATTTCTATTTCCTCATGCTTGTCACAAACATGTTCATTATGTGTCTCCTCTTGTGTCTTTTGTGCTTACATATGACATGAACAAATCAAGTGCAAATTCAGCTCTGTCATGGTTCTTAGGGTCAGATTTATTTAGGTTCTCTGATGTGTAATCACGAGTTCCGGTTTCACCAACTATTTATAGATACATGTGAAAAACATTAGTATAACAACATAACTGCAAAACAAATCTTGTGCAAGGTAAGTGTCTAAGAAGGGGTCAGAAATTGTTTTGTTCTATTTTTTTGCCCATTTGCTTTAAAATTACTAATGCCTTAATTTCTTTTACTATTAAAAAGAATTCTGGAAGCACTTGAACTTTAAGCCTGAAATAACAATATACTTAAATAGACTGCAAAGCTTACTGCAGCTAGGATAATTGCCACAAAAACTCATGCACTTATTTCACCTGGCTTTTAGTCCAACACTCTGGTCCTCAAAAAGCCTACTCAGCTTTCATCAAACCTGACATCTATAATCTTTTTTTTTTTTTTTTTTTGCTTTAAATACTCTCAAATTGTGTTTCTAGCCCTTCCCTGGAGTATCTGTGACCTCATAGTAGCAATGTTTTATCTCAGTTTTCTGAAGTTCAACAGTTATGCCATTTGCTTAAAAAAAACCCCAAACATTCCAGTTTTAACACTTATCTCAGCTTATTTTAGCTATTTTTCTAATACTATTAATATTTTAAAAGAGCTATTTTGCATTGCCCTATCCTAGATACCAATGTAGGTATCTAGGATAGGGCAATACCCTATAACTATAATGCCTTAAGCTGTGCATGGTGTATCTTATAATAGAAGCCTTTATGGAAGGGCTTTAATGTACCTTAGAAGGTCTTACCAGCTGAGAGAGAGGCAAAGCTGATGGCTCCAGATTTCTCTGAGGTTGCTTCTCAGTGAGAAGTAAATTACTCCTTTAACAGGGCTCCTGGTTGGAATATATTATAGCAGTTTTCCTTGGGGTTTGGTTATATTAATAAAGACTGAATTTTAAACTTCAATATTGAAAATGTTTACTTTTTACATATGACTTTAAGATGCTTTTGAGACATTCAAATATAATTTCCATACTGATTTCATTAACTATATTATAATGTTTTCTGCTTTTCTACTGTCACTCAGTGAGAATTTCACAATTTTCTGCATATACTGGCATAGTGACTGGCTTGCACAACTACAAGGTTGTGGTTCATTCTGGTTTAGCATTCTGGTCTGTGTCAGTAACCAAGATATTTTTGAACCAAAGAGTTTTATATATTCTGGGCTGAAATTTAAAAACAATCATTCTTTCATCATGAATGGTCATGAGCAAGATCAGCTGATGTCAACATGAAACATATGTAACTTAATTCTGACCATATTTACAGATATAAAACTAAAAGCACTAAAAACTAAAGAAGGTAAGCTTAAATGAATAATACTTTTCTCTTCTTTGCATCAAAGACCACCTAAGTTCATATTTCACTTGCCAGTTTTTACCTTTCATATTTTATTTACAGCTATATTCATATATATACATATATTGGTGAACATGTATGGGAAAAAGGTAGGCCATGGTTCTCACTGAGAGTACTCTTCCAATAAGAATAATTAATCAAAAGGGCAAAAGTTCACAATATTGTGCGACAGTGAATCAAATCTAATGCATAGCATACAGCACCTGTGGCTCTAGGTAGGTGCCCATCTTGCACAAATAGCAAAATGGTGTTCTTCCCACCTATTAAGTGGTCGCAATCCACCTGATATAATAATTTAAAAATTGTTTCTATCTCAACTACTTAAAGACATCTGTGTGCTTGTGTATTCAAAACATCAATTCGTATACACAATTATAAAAATCTATTGCTTAAATTTTCATGTAATTACATGCATGTCATGGGTTTTGACCTTCAGAAATAACTGAGAGCCAAAATAGTTGTCAGATCCCCGTCTCCACATATTTTTTTCTAGAGTTTACCTTGGATGTTAAAAAGGAAGTTTTCCGTTTCAGGGTGGGAGCTGTCAATGCAAAAGAACCTTCTAAAAGAAATTTTCATTTTCAGGAAAGTCACATAGATCACTGTCCTAGTCTGACACCAGCATACTTTTTCACAGCTCTTCTGAATAAGACTGGGTAGTATCTGGACTGTTAAATACTGTTGTCAAATTGCTATAAGTTACTTTATTTAAAGCCAACAAGCAATCTACATCAGTATGCATACAAAGCATAGACTTTATCAGGACTGCAGTGGAAACTAAAACTAAATGTTTTTTTAATATAATTATGCAAGTTAACATTTTTTTTAATAATCCATCACCTCCTGCATATACTCCTCATGAATGTCCCAGAAGATTAATATGGAGACGTAAAATAAATTGTATTCCAAAGTTGGTTTTTTTGGTTGTGTTTTTTTTTTATATATAAATTTGTAATGCAGTCTTTTTTGGCAGATGGTTAGTTCTCGTCCCTTTCATGTTCATACTCTGTTATGTTTGTAAAAGACCCAGCTGTCAACTGATAATATTTCACTGCTGAATCTATCATGTGTGATATAATTGCTCATTATATGTTTTGGAATAAAGTTAAAGAACTATCAACACAGTTATTTCTAACTCCAAACAAATTAAAAAGAAATAGACATTTTTAATATTTATAGTTCTCAGCTGACATTTTAAAAATCTGCTTTTTGTGATTGATTCTTCTGTTTTACCGGGCCTTGATTTTAAAAAGCATTGTATTCAAGAACAGCATTGAGAAATATCTTCTATTTTAAGCATATCATTAAGCATGAAGCACCTGTTTTCCTGTATCTGGACCCTGGGTGACGCATCACAGTCTGAATTTCTGCATGAGTATTTTTTTTTTTAAGAATCATACTCTGCAGTCAATACACAAGGTAATGCTGACCCACAAAGCATGACTGGATGCCATTAGAAAAACAATGAATCACTGAATGCTAACTCTCTTTTCCCAAGGCTGTGTTTCATTTTAAAGGGCAACCAGAAAGTAGCAAATATTTTCCTCACAAAATTGTATTACTATTTTCAGTAAAAAGTATGTTTTATTTCATTGCACTTGATGACTGTGGAAGTCATTGCTGATGTTTTCTGGAATCATATGGGTGGAGGATCTTGTCCACAAGCCTAATACAATTGTCATGATCTGTTACCAGTAATACTTCACAGGTTTTTAGAGTGTATTAAAAGAACTGCTACATTTCCTAAATAACTCTGTAGTAATTATGTATACATGGAAATTTTAACCATAATCTCACAAGTGAAAAGTTTCTCCCTTTAATTTCTGAAATTATGATACATTATTTTGCTTTTACTGATGTCGTATTGAAAAGACTGGACCATATCTCCTGTTTGGTGAACATGACACTCCTGCCTCAGAAACACTGAACTCATTTCTTGAGATGAGTAGAGTCTTGATCTAACTTCCAGCAAAGCTTTTTTGAGTCTTCTCCATTGAACACACTTGATAAAGGCCTGGGATTCAAATGTGAAGCTGAATTCAAGACTTGTGTGTATTAAACATGACTTGTTTTATCTGCTTCTGAACTTAAAAAGATCTGTCAATCAATCAGCCCCACAATTTCAAATATGTTTCAATACACTTCCAAAGATATCAGAACAGGCACTTCAGAATCTGTCTCCTTTATGAGCTTCTTTTTTCCTAACAAGAAAAACTAATAACCTTTAGGATTTCTCCTTATGCAAGGCTCTTTAGGCTCAAAAGACCTCACACTTTTGTTACTAGTATAAAGATAATAGGCCAACATTTACGTAAAACACTAATGCCAATGGACTCAATTAAGATTAAGTGATCTAGTAAAAGGCTTTTACCCTTTAGGGAAGCATATTTAGGGATTTTGAGAGAATGTCCACTATCCTTCCTCATCCTCAATATTAATAGAAGATGAAGGCTAATATGAGCTCATAAATGTTATCAAATGTATCAACTGATTTTCTCTCACTTGAAATAGAAAGGTACAGGGACAACAGCTGTATTCATTGTGAACAGATAAATGATCTGCTCAGCATGGTGACTGATGTGAAAGAGGAGGTTGAAAGGCTGAGGACTATACGGGATTGTGAGAAGGAGATAGACTGGTAGACTCAGGCCCTCCCATCCCTGAGCCAAAGGCAACAGGCCCCACATGAAGCACAGGATTCCCTCTCCTCTTGCCACCAGGTAAGAAGAAGGGACCCAAGAGACAGCAGGGAGTGGAAATAGGTCCCTCCTCGGAAAGGCTGAGGAGGCAGTCAAGTTTCCTGTGAAAAAAATATGCTGGTCTCAGACTATGACAGGCATTACTTCTAGGTGGAACAAAAGATCCCATAGGCATCAGGGAGGGTAAGAATCCCAGCTGCCATTCTGCACAGCAGACAGCTATTACAAGGTTTCCAGTATGAGCAAAAATTAAGATCATACAGATTAACCAGCATACATTCCCTCGTTGAGAAAGCATAAAAATGTTGAAGATGGTGAGATGAAATTTTACATTTACCTAAATGTGGCACCTTGTGAAATTTTAAAGAAAGTGGTACTATTTAGTATTAATTATATTATTCAATAGAAGAAAAGCAAAATTGCCAAAGTATCAGTCTAGGGCAACACTAAGAGAGAGACAAGTTTGGGCAGTACAACAACCTATGAAGACTACCATTCATTTCATGGTCCTGATGTTGAAAATCCTACCTACACGTACAGATCTCTTTTCTCAGATTTATATTCAATGGCTGAAGACTTCCTCATAATTGTCTCATTCAGTTGATGAAAAGTGCCCCCTATATATGTCTGAATCTGCTTATTCAATCCTTGCACATGACCTTAATAAAGTCTTGAACTTAAAACCTTCCCTGATTTAAATTCTTGGTTTTAGCTTTGAGATTAAATTGTAGCTTGATGTTTTGAGAAATATCTTATATATTTCTTATACTTAGCAAGTGCACCTGACATTTATGATAAATAGAGTCTTTTCCAGGTCAGCTTGTAGAGAACGTATGACAATGAAAATGACTCACACTTAAATAACGTATTTTAAAAGTCTAACTGAATATGAAAGTTCTCTTCTGAGGTGACTGCACTTGTATAGTACATGATATAGCACTTCCCACCCTCCATTCAAGTAAAATACATGTAAATGATTCATAGAGCAGCATGTGATCTTTAATAGAATACAAGGCTTTAACTCCATAGCAAAGCAGTTTTTTATACATTACACAAAAATCTCATTTGCTTATTTAATTTGTGTTTTATGTGATATACTCACTTTTCACAATAGCATTAACAGGATTAGAAATTTTGTTGAGGGCACAAGCAGAAATTATATAAAGAAGATTTTCCAGCTCTACAAGATTTCTGGAAGAAGGACTCATTAAATTATAGGCCCAAATGCTCACAGTTTTCACTGCCTCCATATTTACATATCAAAATAGAAACATCTGGAACTGATTTGCAAGGATATTAAGCACCCATAATTCTGATTACAGTCAAACTGTTAGTGGCTGGCAAACTGAAAATATGACTCTGTGCATATAATAATTTGATCTTTTTTGTAGGCCCTGTGTGACCAGCAATGAGTCTGCAATACCCATTCTATAACATCCTTGTAGCTTGTCTTGTAGTTCTGTTTTGCTTGTGTGTCCTTATGATTTTCAGCTGGCACTGCAGCCCTACTCTCCACATACTTCTGAGTGATGCTCAACATACCTGAGAAAAGTGTGAAACAGTAATGGATTTCTACTCTGGTTCCAGCACCTGATCCAGGAAGCAGCTGAAAACTATTTCAGCCTTACAATCCTGTACAGCAGCAGCAGGATTTTTTTCAGCTTGGCAGAATCTCAGGTGCTGAGCAACAATGATATTTCCTTTCTCTTCCCACTTTGCCACGGGGAAGCTACACACTCAGCTCTTCCAACTTCATAGTACACAACAGTTTTCCTTCTGTGCTAAAGATAGCACTCCTGTGTGATGTCTAACTGATCAAGTATAGATGTAGACCCCTAAGTATCTGAAACACAAGTCCAAAATTCTGTTGACAATTTTACTTCAGGTTTGTGGGGTTTTCTAATCTGTCAGTTTTCATTCATGTGTAAACGTCTATGAATGTGTTAGTCACCCTGCTTCTTCAGGAAGCAGGAGATCAGAAAAACACAAATAATAAATGTTCCTTTCTCCTGCTTTTGCTCAGAGGTCCATGTAAACATAGGGAACCACATCTGGCTTGAATTTTCCACCTGAAGCTATACTCTTCTCTTGAGATCTACAAACGAAAGCATGTTTCCCACACACAGTCACCCTTCTTTGTTATCGGCAACAAGCCTCTGATGTTTAGAAGTTTTATCTGAATAGGGTTTTTTTCCTAAGAAATAAATACAGCTAATGGGCCTGATTCTGATTCTTTAGTTGCAGCTGAGCCCCATGTCCTCCACAGAAAGATTTGCATGTGCTTGTGTTGCCCTGCCTGAGATAACAGCGTGACCCTATACAAGGATCGCTCTAATTGATAATCATATATTTCTGTTCCAAGATTGATCTCTGTAATTGCTTTCTCACCAGGATATAGGGTGGTTGTATCTTCTTGACATGATGCTGCTGTTTGCAGAGAACTAGCATTCCCTTGAAACCTACTACTTGTACATAGCACAAAGCCATCAAGCAGTGGGCATCCCTTTTCCAAGGGATGATGTTCAGAGACCCCACTGCTATTTCAATGGTAACCTGAAGAGCCACCAGGCAGTGTGAAGGGGATCCAGAAACTCCATTACCATGTATACTTAACACACTCATTGACTAAGTAAAAATGCCCAATAGAACCTGAGACAGCTTGTTTGCTGTAAGACTGGAATCTTGACATCACACATCCTCATACTTATAATGCGAGATCAGATGCGAGGTCAGGGGCACTTAAGTGTCCCCAAACCTGCATTATAGTCAATAAATGTCTAGCCACAGTAAAATCAGATCATCTAATTCCATTCTTGTGACAGGACACCACTGGAAATTCCTTTCTCTAACAGCTTCCTTTAAAAATCAGCCCAATTCCTTTTCCATCTGTGAGTCAGATCAGTATGTTTCAAAATTATCTATCATTATGCTATAGTAGTCCACCCAGTATAGGGGCTTTCTTGAGAAAAATAGCATCTGGATGCCAAATACGACCCTTCTTCTAATGCAAAAAAAAAAAACAACAAAAAGCAAAGAAACAAAGAAACCAAATAATCCCCAGGAACCCACTGTAATATGGGTTGAAGGTGGACAATAATCTGCATTGTCACAGAAAAAAACCTGGAAACTGAGACCGACTGTACTCACAGATCACTCCTCAAATAGACGCTACTTTAAATTTTGCTGCTTCTTATTTCATATCTGTAATGAGATATTTTAACACATTCAATAGTATTTTATCAGCCTAGTCTTATGACTATAGCTTCTGTTTTCAACCTGTAGTCAGCATCTGATGAACCTGTAGACAGCTTGTAAAAGAACCTAAAAGGTAGCTAAGAGAAAGTTCTTTTATGCTAACAAATAATATGTGAATAAGAAATTCCCAAAAGGAAATCACCACTGGAAAATATATAAGTCTGTAAACTCAGAGCATTAAAGTGCTGAAATGAAAAGCCATTGAAATAGCCTAAAAACGATGTTTTATATTTAACATGGAAATAATAACAACAATAACAATAAGTTGGATAAGCAAAAAATCTTTAAGTAGTATAATGTAGCCAATCTTTATTGATTTTCATGAGATCATTCTGATTCACACGAGTCTCTCCTGTGCCAGGAAAGATTCTTTCCTGGGCAAGCCAGATGTGTTTGTGTTTGGACTCAGACCCTAAACTGTTCATCAAAAGAGGATCGTTATTTCTACATAATTGCTCGGATGACTGTGAATGTAGCACCATAATAAGGAATCCAAAACAAATGGGTACCTAAAATAATCTTGGAAATATAGAACAATAACTCATCTTAGCATTCCATAGACCCACCTAAGATCACATATTGTAAGGGTCAGACCAAAAATCTTGAAAAAATAGGTTAGATTTGGATAGTCTATTAGTCAGTACTGAAGGAAGAAGAAATGAAGCTGTAACCTAGTGCCAGTGTAGAATATTTTCATAGGCTGCAGAACATAGAAAACACCTAAAAAACTTTTCAGATAGTAGTCTGGAAACAGCCATACTAAAAGTAGTGATAAGATTAACAAAGAAATAGTGTTCACAATAATTTTTCAAAAGAAAAGCAGCAAGACTGAGCAGCTGCAAGAAAATAACTTAAAAGATAAAATAGATTTAAATCTAAATGCTATAATTTTATAAAATTTCTGCTAGAGTCCTAAACTTTATCTGTAAAAATAGTCTTTCATAGAGTTCATCTGTAAAGATCCTTATAGTTGTTTTAAATGAACTTTTAATTAGGCTGCATATATTATTGAAAATTTTTCCACTTTGATTATGTGTAGAGAAGTGTCTCTTTGCCCATGTAAAGAGACCAAATTGGCATTTGCTTTCTATCTCCTTCAGAGCATTCAGATAAGGATAATTGCATTAGTTCCTGTCTAAATGATGTTTCAGACTGAAGCCCTAGGGCCAAAGTACTAGGTCTTAATTGGCTGCACTACCTAGCCTATTCATGTAGACAAATTAAATTAATTACAATATTTTGAAAATGCTTCAACAACAACTTTTAATCACAAAACAAGGAAAAAGCCTCTGGAATTCCACTGAAACTTAAATATAGGCTGTCTTTGGAGAGCTAGCTATGGTACTTTGTATAAAATACTGCTTATGAAAATCAGAAGGGAGGGGAGAATGGAGGGGGGGGGGTATTATTCCTGGATTATTTTGCCATTAGATATGCCAGTAGCATGCTGTTTTCAACATCTAATTTTTGCATTATGATCATTGTAATGTGATATATTTCCTACAGCTCAACTAATTAGCCTATGCATAAGGCAAATGTCTTGTGGTTATAATAATCTGCACCTGCACACTTGACAATTCCTTTGACATGATAGTTCTAAAATAGGGGAAATAAATACAATTCAGTCTACTTCTGTGAACTTAGGTTTTACCAGACAAGTAGTATAGCAAGCTATCATTTTTATGTAAAAATCTGGAAAAGGGATTTTTTCTGTTTTTCTTATAAAACAATTCTTAAGAGATATTTCTGGATAACAGGTAGATTGTACCTAGGCAAACAGTGGAAACCCTCTTTAATCAAGAAATCTTATTTAGATCAAATAGAAAAATATCTAAATAAATATGTAAGAGTTTTAATCTGAAAACCCTTGATCCTTTTACTGTTAATGTATTTTTACTAAAAATATGAAAGTTTTAATTTTCTTTTTAAAAAATAATTTCATTTTTATATTTACATAGCAATGTAAGACTACTTTAGCCTGGTTTATCATAAAAGCAAAATTAATGTAATCATCCTACATATATGAGAAATCTTGAGTCATTCTCTTAATAACATGCTAATCTGCTGGTGTATTTCAACCAAATCTGGCAGCTGGATAGAAGCATCGGTGACAATAGTTTCTAAAAGTTTTGTAAAAAAGGGTGAGTGAAATTGTTCATAAGTCAGACAATTCACAAGGGAAAGAAAACTTACATATTACACAATACAAATATCTACAGCTGTCAACTACAATAACATTAGCATCAATGCCAATGAAACCCAGGACATGAGACCATAAGCAATGTGCTTAATTTGTTCTTCAGCTCAGGGAATTTCTTGCTCTCTCTTTAGTATCTTGACAAATTAATACATTGTGGTGGGTTGACCCTGGCTAGAGACCGGATGCCCACCAAAGCCCACTCTATCACTCCCCCTCCTCAAATGGGCAGGGGGAGAAAATTATAACGAAAAGATCGTGGGTGGAGATAAGGACGGAGAGAGATCACTCACCAATTACTGGCACGGGCAAAACAGACTCGACTTGGGGGAAAAAAACAAATTTACTTTATTACAAATCAAAATCAGAGGAGAATGAGAAGTAAAACCAAATCTTAAAACACCTCCCCCATCCCTCCCTTCTTCCCGGGCTTAATCTCTTTCCCGATTTTCCACCTCCTCCCCCCAGCAGCACAGGGGGACAGGGAATGGGGTTAGGGTCAGTTCATCACACGGTGTTTCTGCCGCTGCTTCCTCCTCAGGGGGAGGTCTCCTTCCCCCGCACCAGCGTGGGGTCCCTCTCACGGGAGACAGTCCTCCACCAACTGCTCCAACGTGAGTCCTTCCCATGACTGACAGCTCTTCACGAGCTGCTCCAGTCTGGGTCCATTCCATGGGGTGCAGTCCTTCAGGAAGGGACTGCTCCAGCGCGGGTCCCCCACGGGGTCACAAGTCCTGCCAGCAAACCTGCTCCGGCGTGGGCTCCTCTCTCCATGGGCTACAGGTCCTGACAGGAACCTGCTCCAGCGCGGGCTTCCCGCGGGGTCACAGCCTCCTTCGGCATCCACCTGCTCCGGCGTGGGGTCCTCCACGGGCTACAGGTGGTCATCTGCACCACCATGGACCTCCATGGGCTGCAGGGGGACAGCCTGCTTCACCATGGTCTTCACCACTTATTGCGGGGGGGAACCTCTGCTCCGGCGCCAGAGCCCATCCTCCCCCTCCTTCTTCACTGACCTTGGTGTCTGCGAAGTTGTTTTCTCTTACATCTTCTCACTCCTCTCTCCAGCTGCAAAGTGTGCAGCTTTTTTTTCTCCCTTCCTTTTTTTTTTCTTAATTATGTTATCACAGAGGCGTTACTGATTGGCTCGGCCTTGGCCAGCAGCGGGTCCGTTCCTGTAGCCGCTGGCATTGGCTGTGTCGGGTCGGACATGGGGGAAGCTTCTGGCAGCTTCTCTCACAGAAGCCACCCCATGTCCCCTCCCCCACTGCTACCAAAAACCTTGCCATGCAAACCCAATACATACATGCATTAATTTTCAGGTATGCAAAATCATGATTTTGTTGTTAAGAAGATGATAAATGACTACCAATCCTGAAAGTCATGTTTCTCACTCAAAGCAGACCAAAAAAATCAATCTACAAACAAAGTATCCTGAGTCTGTTCTGCCCCAGAGAAATTATTCTCTCTACTAGCTTGTCAGAAAATATGGTTAAAAGTACCAAAGCGCAAACAAGAAGGAAAAAAAAGCATAGTAGCTCAAGAGGAATATGAAACTTGGTTATTGAGTCAGTAAGAATAAGTGTTCTGGAAAGGAGGTGAAAGCGTGAGTTACAGCCTTCATACAACTCCACTGATCTAAAGGTCAGCAAACTACGAGACTCTCAGAGGAAGGTATGTCTCAGCAGTATGATGAGTGAAGTGGACACATGGACTTAAGCAGAGAAAGCTCTTTTCATTAGCTAAGTTTCTTTTAAAAGACATAAGTATGATAAAGTAAGATGGATCTTTAAGTGAAATCAGACAGGTAAACAAGCCTGAGCAGAAAAGGTTTTTTTTTCTTTTTCTTTTCTTTTTTTTTCTTTTTTAAATAAGTCATATGAAAGATTTAATATAACAGTTTTCATTTTCAGGTATGGCACTACATATGTAAGCAAGCACCATACAGAGAGTTATTTATTCTTTGTTAATTATATTCATCAACTTGTGCATCATCTTTCCCTTTAGGTTAACCTAATCACTAATGATCAAGGCTAAGCTTAGACTTCAGTAATGTTCTATCAAAATAATTCTTATTGCACTGAAAGAAATTCAGAGCTAGCTTAACATTTATTGCTTTTATTTCCAGTACTAACTGCAATGGATGACTCCCAGTAGTGTCTCCCAGAAACATGTAGCTAATTAGTTTTTATAACCATTACAGTATATTCTTAATAGCTTTAAGAGGTTGGATTCTTATTCTGCAACTATTGTGGGGAGTTAAGCTCAAGCTACTCTGACATGTAAAACACTCATATTTCAGTTGGATAATAATAATTGTCCAGCTTGGCAGAAATCTCAGGAGAGAACCAATCCAAGACCTCCAAAAGCACACTTAAAACTCATCTCATCCCCAGAGCTGACCAAAACAATGAATGGGTAACAGTGAAACTGCTGAGAATGCCTACTTCACACATCCAGGTCCTTTTCTTATCACAGATCAGAGGCAACTCAGGTCAACACTGATCAATTTCTTTTTAATCAGATGGGCCTAAACTGTTTCCTTCTGCCCTTATCATTTACTGTAAATAAAAGATACATAGATAAAACAGTGAAAAATACGTGTCCTAAACCAAACTTCTGTGACCACCAGTGTTTTTGGATGTGGACCTTAGCACTTGACAGATAGCGTTCACAGCACAGGTTATTTAAAAAGTTCAGCCTAGAAACTGTATCAGTCCTATATAATTTTCTTTAAAAGCTGTATAATGGTTTGAGAGAACTGACTGAAATTACTTATTTTGCACATAACGGTTACAGGCATTGAAAGAACCCTAAATGGGACCATATTTTAAATAAATGCACAAAATTTGCAATTATACTTTAGAAGGGATTCACCTCACCAAATTACACTTGTTTAAAAGCTAGCCTCTAATCCAAGGTAGTTATCTGTATTCTCCAAAATAAATCAAGAGAGGGAGACATACTTTTAATTCTTTTTCAGACATATCTTAGCAAGAGGGTTAATAAAGACTAAAGCTTAAATTTTGGACAGCAAAAACTAGGTGAGGTTAATTTCACTTTATATAGGCAAAACAGACTACGTGGATATTAAATAATCTTACAAGGAAACAAATAAATTAAGAGCCTATAGAGAAGTAAGAAAGGATCACTGCATACATATTCTAGGGCTTGTTCCTACAGTTGTTCAAGCATTTTAGCCCAGGACTGGGAGTTTTGGAAAGGTGAGTTGTGAATTTCTTCAGGAAGCAAAAGAAGTTAAGCTGCCATTTCCTACATCCTGAATGCTCTACCAACTGAATGGCTGAATAAAAGTGAGAAGTTACCAGCCCCATGGGATTCAAGATGCATGTTTGTGCAGATCTCATTCTAGTATATTTATGTCTTCAAAGATTTAGGATTTGTGCATCTTAATAACTGCTCTGAGCCAAATTCAAAAAAAGTGAGGACTGCAACACAGAGCTGAAGACTCTTCTTAGATCGTGACTTCAGTAATAATTTCATTCAAAATTTTGAAATTGAAAAAATCAGTATTAGAATTTACAGTAGCATGTTAACTGTAATATACAAAATCTGGGCTTAGATTCTAATATCAAACTATTCAAAGGGCTTTGAAACTTCTATTTGTTTGGGTTAAAAGGCATTCAAAAATTAACTGCATCCTCCTGAAAATAAGTTATTTGAAAAACTTTAAGTTTGGTTGGGTTTTATTGGGTTTTTTGTGCCAGCCAGACTGGAATTTTAGTAAAAGAGAAAATTGTTTCATATTTCTACTTAGGGTATCAAACAAGCCTGGAAGTTTAAAATTACATTAAAATAGTGGAAAAAAGATAAGTAAGTGTTGGAAGAACCATCAAGAAACATCAGGCTTTCTTGGGAACCAGCAGATCCCTCTTTCTGATTGACTCCCAGTCTCTCAATGTCAAGTGTATTTGAAAAGCTCACAAAAGTTCACAAGGGTAGAACTTCCTCCTGTAAAAATCTTTCACCTTACTGTCCTGTCACTCTTGAATACTTAATTCAAAAGAGAACAGAGAGAAATTTTTCAGCTAGGAGGAGGAGCATCAGAGCACCCCAAATCTGACCTCTGCATCCAAGGATTAATGGCAATGAACTTACAAACAAGTATGGATAAGAGAAGGAAAAAAATGATACAATGGGAGAATGAAAGATCATCTAAAGTGAATGAGAAACAGAGAAAGATGCTGAACAGTAAAAACAAGGCAAACTCCTCCCAGTGCAAAAAGATAAAAGAAAAAAACATACGAAACAAACATACATGATAATTAAGACAATATATATTCTTATAAATAGCTAGACTGAATATCCAGTGCAGCCCATTACATAGGTGGTCTCAAATGTTGTGGCAAACACAGAAGGTGATTTATCAAAAATAAGTCTAGCTGGGAGCGAGATTCCAGTGTTTTGTCCCTTTTACTGTCTTTGCCTCTGAAAAGCAGACAAGCACTAACCAGTTGGAAAATAGGTACTGTATTTTTTTAATTATTATTAATATGTGGGGGTTTTTCAGTATTCAAAAAATAGCAATGGCAAAAGAGTCAACTTGGAAGACAACAATGGGTTATACAAAATTCAAACTATGCTATTGTAATAACTAAGCATTTTAGGATGGAGATAGTATCTGACTGCATTATGAACAACAGTAAAACAGATGGGAGCAATGTTTAGAGAGTTATTTGTGTTTGGCTTTTACTGCCCCACTGCTGTGAGAAGTAAACTACAAGTAAAGTATAAAGGACAATTATCAAGAAGAAATTCATTGGTTATTCTGGAAAAGAAAATTCACAAAATGTTCTCTCCACAGTAGTGGGGATTAAATTAAAATGTCTCTGGTTTAACAAAGCACAGCAACAGAAACTCCAAATACCACAATGATTTCTCTCTCATCTTTGAGGATTCAGAGGTAGAGCTGTCCCAAAAGAACATATGGTCTTCAAGACAGAGATGAATGCAAGCTTAATATAGATGTATTTACTCTATTGGACTTTTGTTTTCTTAATTGAAGTTTTGGCATACAGCTGTATAAAACTGGTGGACAAATGTGTTAGGAAAAAAAACCCCTGAAGTATGTATTTTAGAAAAAAAAACAAACAAACAAACAAAAAAACCCAAACAGATAATTAGCATTGTTTTAATTAATTATTTTTTTCCAAGAGAACACCCCTTTGATTAAACCAATGAGAAACAGCTAAAAATCCAAAGCTGTTTTTAGCTTTCTGAGATGCTAAATTAAACATTATGAAATAAAGATTTTTGTCCTAGCTGTGGTCCTAATGTAGAATTCAACCATATAAGAATACAGTTGTGTATCAGCATTAATAAAATGATCTTCTTTGAACTTCATAAGATTATCTGTGAGTGAAATCACTCTTTTGTGTTTCTAAGAGCAGGCTGTATTCCCTATCTACAGACAATTCATACTGAAATTATTGTAAATTTGAGCTAGCAGTCACTGTGTGGTTTGATTTATCATTAGTAAAAAGTTAATAAGCGGAAACCTTAGAGTGACATATTAATAGGTAAATGAAAAAAATGGTATTTTTATAAAATTATATCAAAAATAAATACTGATAAATAAGTATTATTAAATATTTACCATTGTCCTCTCCTTCAGTAAGGGTGAACAAGGCTAACAGAAGGGATAATAAAACAATTTACCTGATTCTATGTAAGTTTAAAGTAAAATCTTCTGTTTTCATTCTGCAGAAAGGGCTGCAAAATATGTTTTTGAATTGGGAATACTTTTCTAACAATACTGAGATGCCTAACTAACATTAATACCTTGAGAATATAATTCCTAAGCAATAAGGTATGTCTTTGCATAGATAGCAGAAGAAATATTAATAAGATGTCATTCTTGCCTTTAACCTTTAACAGAGAACACAGCAGAAATTAGAAACAAGTAGTGATGTTGTAGTCTGCTCATTTCATTTTTCGAGCCATTAAAATGAAGAGATCTGCAAGAGCAGTGAAAACTAATAATCTAACAATGTAATGCTTCTAAACTGAACAGAGGATATTCTTTTAATATCTATACTTCAATTTGCATGTCAGGTAATGATGTCAGTTTTATACTGACAGTTAACAGGTATAATGTGATGTTAATCGAATGACCTTTCAGTTATAAGTGATTGAAGAATTAACTTCTTCAGCCTTAAATCACATTCTTACTGAGCAAATTAAGTGGAGAGATATCCTTCCAAAGTATCTGTAAGCCCTGTAGCAGCACTAAGAACCAAAAGATCCAGCTATCTTGGGGATGAATTATTACCATAGTTTCTGGAACTGCAAGGATATCAGAAGACAGGGAGACTAATTATTCCATTATTCTTTGAAAAACCACCTAATACTCAAAAAGCAGAATAGCATTACCAAAACTGAACACACACCTGAGAAAATATTGAGTTCTTTTTTATTTTATTTTAGTAAAACATCTTTGATATTTACTCATTTCTTCATAAACCATGGTTATGAATCCAGATTATTTCAAATCAGTAAAGATTTGGTCAAATCTATTACATTATTTCCAAAAGGAGGTTCTTAAAAATGTATACATTTAAAAAAAGAAAAAGAAAACTAGGAAGTGACAAACCTGGATTTCAAGAACATTACAGGAGATCTTTATTAACTGTCTTCCTTATTCCATACCTAGCATGAATCCTACATGTCATTTGTAAAAATAGAAAAAAAATCTAAATATCCAAGAAAATAAATCCCATTCTTATAGCAATAGAGTTAAGTCATGTTTTCGTTACCCCTTGAACTTTGTAGCATGGGCTGCTATGGAGTTGTTCAGAACGTTGTGAAAAGCTCGAGGTCCAAAAGTTGACTGATCACTGCTCGTGTTCTCAAGGCTAATTTTGTATCATTCATTCTTTGTAACACTCACACACATACATGTAGTGAAATCAGCATGTGCTCTGAAGCTCACTGTTTGAAAACAGTGGAAGAAGACAGAGATTTATAAGCATTTTTTTCTCATGCTATTCTCAAAAGAGATGTCCTGTGCAGTGCCAGGAGTAGCACAACCCATTCTCCTAGAGGATAATGCTGGTACCATGCCTTCCTAAACACAGTTTACAACAGAAAGAAGTGTAGGGTATAAACCCTCCCCTCCTTTTTCATTCTCTCTTCTTTCTTGGTGGACATTCAAAGTGGACTTCAGCCCACTTTGTTATCAGTTGTTTTCACACCCTACCTCCCTTGTACTGACACCGGGCAACTGTTTTCTTGAAGCAATATCATTGGTAACCAAGGTCCAAACAAGCTATCACTATGCTTTTAAAATAAAATAATAAAACCTAAATCTGGCTTTGGCTAGATATTTATCATCATCACACCAGAACACAAAATTCTCTGCATGTTTTCATACTGGTTTTTTACCAACCTAAGTTCAATACAAGATTATCAGCAAATATCCCCTCCTGTAAAAGTTTCAAGCTATTGAAGTTATAATTTCAAAACTATTTTCAAAATTACATTTAATTTTTTAACATCACTGGAATGTTATGTATGAACTGAAAGCTTGACAGTTTTTCTGCAGCCATAATGCTTTGAATTAGGCTACATTTATTTTCAAATTATAGTATCCTATCATACTCATAAAGCAAATATAATCTCTATCCACTACTCAGGAACCAAACTTGAATCTCTTTATATCTTAGAAATTAGATGTGTTCTCAGAAAGGGAATGTCTCAATGTATCATCAGTATGTAGAACACCCAAAAAAATCCTCAAACCTCATAACATTCTGACTTAATTTGAGCTAATAAAATTGTCATACTCCTAATAAAGTTCAGAAAATTATAAGAAATAGAAAAATCTATAGAAGCATATCACAAATAATTATACATCAGATTGGGCATTTTCCTCAAATACAACTGTTTTGATGGTAAAAAACAGAATAAGGTGCTGTCTCAGTTAAACATGTTTTCTTCATTATAGATTGTAGTAATAAAGTAAAAGCAGTCATGGAGTCTGAACATCATTCAAGCTCTTGCTTTACCAGAGTTTTTTTTTATTAGGTGTATTGGGTTTGCATGGCAAGGTTTTTGGTAGCAGTGGGGGAGGGGACATGGGGTGGCTTCTGTGAGAGAAGCTGCCAGAAGTTTCCCCCATGTCCGACCCGACACAGCCAATGCCAGCCGGCTACAAGAAGGGACCCGCCGCTGGCCAAGGCCGAGCCAATCAGTAACGCCTCTGTGATAACATAATTAAGAAAAAAAAAAAGGAAGGGAGAAAAAAAAAGCTGCACACTTTGCAGCTGGAGTGAGGAGTGAGAAGATGTAAGAGAAACAACTCCGCAGACACCAAGGTCAGTGAAGAAGGAGGGGGAGGGAATGGGCTCCAGGCGCCGGAGCAGAGATTCCCCCCCCAAGAGGTGGTGAAAGACCAGGGTGAAGCGGGCTGTCCCCCTGCAGCCCCTGGAGGTCCATGGTGGTGCAGATGACCACCTGTAGCCCGTGGAGGTTCATGGTGGAGCAGATGACCACCTGTAGCCCGTGGAGGACCCCACGCCGGAGCAGGTGGATGCCGAAGGAGGCTGTGACCCCGCAGGAAGCCCGCGCTGGAGCAGGTTCCTGTCAGGACCTGTAGCCCGTGGAGAGAGGAGCCCACGCCGGAGCAGGTTTGCTGGCAGGACTTGTGACCCCGTGGGGGACCTGCGCTGGAGCAGTCCCTTCCTGAAGGACTGCACCCCATGGAATGGACCCAGACTGGAGCAGCTCGTGAAGAGCTGTCAGTCATGGGAAGGACTCACGTTGGAGCAGTTGGTGGAGGACTGTCTCCCGTGAGAGGGACCCCACGCTGGTGCGGGGGAAGGAGACCTCCCCCTGAGGAGGAAGCAGCGGCAGAAACAACGTGTGATGAACTGACCCCAACCCCATTCCCTGTCCCCCTGTGCTGCTGGGGGGAGGAGGTGGAAAATCGGGAAAGAGATTAAGCCCGGGAAGAAGGGAGGGATGGGGGAGGTGTTTTAAGATTTGGTTTTACTTCTCATTCTCCTCTGATTTTGATTTGTAATAAAGTAAATTTGTTTTTTTTTCCCCCAAGTCGAGTCTGTTTTGCCCGTGCCAGTAATTGCTGAGTGATCTCTCTCCGTCCTTATCTCCACCCACGATCTTTTCGTTATAATTTTCTCCCCCTGCCCATTTGAGGAGGGGGAGTGATAGAGTGGGCTTTGGTGGGCATCCGGTCTCTAGCCAGGGTCAACCCACCACATTAGGAAAAGCTCTACCAAAAGTTTTCTTTTTTGAAGAAAACTGACACTTAATATAACCATTTGTAGAAATGGGGTTGTAAATTTTATTTGTTTCTGACTTTTTTACTGAAAACTTATTTTCAATAGAAAGGATTTTGTAAAGATAAAAAAAACCTCCTTTCAAAATAATAGTTGCAAAAAATTTCACTTAAAATTCAGTCGAAGTGCTGCTATTTCAGGGATTGGGCAATGAATATAGAAATTGAGAAACTCACATTATGTTTTTCTCATTCAAAACTTTCAAAACAAAAGAAAGAAAAGTATTACCCTAAGGGAAAAGAAATATGAGAAGTATAGAACAGCATGCAAATAGAAAATGTATTTGAAATGGCCAGGTTATAAATGAAGCTTTCTTAAGACATATTAATAGTCTTGATCACATTAAAATTAGCTCAGTCTTTACAGGCCCATTTTGAAGTAGGGTACTACTCAGTTTAAGGAACAAAGTCAGGCTATACATATGAGAATAAAGGATTCTAATAATAAATCAAAATACTGTATAAGGAAAATGACAATAATATTGTGCTTTTCTACTAGATAGAAATCCATGCTTAAGTTGACAATAGTTGTGACAACAAAATAAATTTAGTCTTCTTGAACTGTAATTTTACTATCCTTTCATCAAGAAAACCATTATACTAAATCTACATCAATATAGGCAAATAATGCATTCATATGAAGAGGCTTAGCCTAACATATTTTTGTCTAATATGAATCACATAATATGAGTGAGCTGCATCTTGTCAGACACCATTCTTCAGTGTTCTCTAATGACTATGTGGTAAGAGACTGGAAAAATTTTATGTTAGTATTTTTTTTTACTTTTTAATATTTTTTTTCTGCTATAGTTTCCCCCAAACGTCAATAAGTATTTAATTGTGAAGAGTTTCTGATTGCTAAACAAGTGAGTAGCTGTTTCTAATTTAAAAAAAAAGATCAAGGAATACAATGGATGATGGTCTTGAGTATAGCACCTCTATCTCCTCTTCTGGGTAGTTGAAAAAATGCTCATGCACAAATAATGATAGAATAGCTGGAGGGCACTTCATCCTTACCCTAAAAAAATAAATTAAGGTCCCAGGCAGCATAATAGACATGATGTCAATCATTTGAATATGCATCACTAAATCCTTTTGATAATTAAAATGGACAAGACAGAATTATTTAAAGGTATTATAGAAGGCTGTCCCAGATTGTAGTATATGGTTATTATTGGCATTGTAATTACTAACAAAACATATTTCACCATCATTCTCTTAAGCATGTTTCACAATTAATTATGAATACACATATTCTAACATTTCTTTGCTTCTTATCAAGGTAATCTTATTGCTTTTGCAGAAAATATGAAGAAAATGTGGAACTATTCATTGAAAATAAGAATAATGTCTCAACATTTGCCATATTTAAATGTCATAGTGATAGCTATAGGCAATGAACTGCCAGGAACACTGTCACTCTCTACCTTTCTTGTTAATAAACTGTAGAAGGACACATGATACTCTCTAGTAACTGTTCATATCTTTGGACCACTCTCATAATTCTTACTCACTATGTGCAATGTAAGTATATAATTAAGTATGATCTATTCAAGGTCCTTTCTGCATATCAGCAATCCCAAAGCATCATTAATTAGAGTGAACAGAGCATCTGGTTGCTTGTGATCTTATAGTTTCAGAGTATGGGATATTTAATTAAAATAAATGCCCTCCCTCCCTCTCTCATAGGGGAATTAGCTCATTAAAATTTTCAAAAGTGAGAATCAGTCCTCCAGCAAACATTAACATTTGGAAAGGAGCAGAACACTGGGTGGATAAAGCAGCCTGTCTTCTGTATGCTGTATATTTTTCCCTTGGTGCTAGATGTCACTTCTACTGCTCATTCATCTTAACCATGAGGTATGAGTCTTTTATGTCCTCTTTAAAACTTAGTTGGTTTACAGTCCTTTTTTTTTTTAATTTTGTGTCATGTTTCTTTTGGATTCTCTAGGTAGGTTCACAGACTACCATACAATTCTGCCTAAGTTAATAAGTTATTATATACCCAATTAGTAAGTATTAGTAAACTTGACAATCTTCCACTGTCTTATGGCCATAACAACTTACTGAGTCCCTGAGTACTCTCTACTCATCTCCATCATGACATGGACATCATGTCTCACCTGGGAAGCCTGCATACACATAGTCCAGTTAAATGTGGTATGAGTTCTCCGAATGTTTACTCATATGTATGTTTTTTACATGGCTACATGAGGGTGGCTTGGACCATAATTCTATCAAATAATTTGCTGTTGATGTGAGCTGTACATGCATTTTTATGCTGGCTTTTGCTTCTTCAGCTGGCATCCTGAAGTGTCCTTATCTTTTGTACAGGAACACCAGGACCCCTGCATATCAGATGATAACAGAGTTGAGGAACTGAGATGTCTTTGCCCCTACAGACTCAACTATCAGCCAAACCTGCACATTTCACCTTCAGGTGCAGATAGAGCAGATGGTCACATCTGTAAGGCTACCTCTCAGATTTCATCTGGTATAGTCTGGGTAGCCAAGCATAATAGCTTGCATCCAGCTTGCTGTCATTTGAAACACTGGAAAGTTACACAGCTGACCTGTCACACTTTCTGCTTCCATCTCATTGAGCCATATATTAAACAGACACGCACAAGATCAGTTTGTCTTTACTGATATCAAATAAACCTGAAAATAATGTTCAGATAGAAGAGATTTAATACAATATAAAGTGCAAAGGTGTCAAAGGTTTTGCTCACTTTTGATTACACTGATATGAACATGACAGGAACTCTGTCATTTTCCCTCAGATTTGATACCATAAGTAAAGCACAGCATAGTTACACATTTTTATTTTCCCGAAGGCTTCCATGAAATATTGTTAGGAGTTACTGAATCCACTAGCCTTACAGAGGCAATGCTTCCACAACTCCATGCCCCATGGTCCAGCCTGCAGTAGAGCTGAGTAAGTATTCCCAACAGGCACTCATATACAAACGCA
Organism: Caprimulgus europaeus; assembly: GCA_907165065.1. The sequence continues at coordinate 72,370,217 of OU015525.1, forward strand.
CATAAATGGCACACAGAAACTCTCAGTGCTTGGGCTAATGTGAACAGCATCAACAGCATCATCCTGGTCTCCGCTCTGGCTGATTATGATGAAGATCCATTAATGGGAAATACATGCATATATATAAGGTAGATACCTCTGCTATCAGTCTGCTGAGTAACTGACCTTTGGATCATCTCACCTTCAGCTGCTTCACAGAGGAACATACATATGCATACACAGAGGAACATATTTCTCAGGCTTGGACCTTCTGGTCCCTCCAGCAGCCAACCCGCAGACCCTCTAGTTCTGTCCAGCATCCACCCCAGATTAATTATCACTCCAACAACCAGTTTCCAAGCCATTAACTGGCTAGTTCTGCCTGATATTCATGAATGATTGCACACTGACAAGTAGCCACAAAATACAGACACATGCCCGTCTCCCTAGCTGCTGTCATCACAAGCATGCGGCCCCAGTAACCCATGGTCACACTTCCTGTTGGGTGCACTCAGTGCCGTTCGGGCACTGGAGACATACACCACTATGGCCATGGTGTCATCCTAGTTTCTGACACTCAGACCCCTGTACAAACACAAACACATAGAACAGAGAGTTCTTTGTCCAGGAGGAAGCTAAAAATGGAATTTAACAATAAGACAGGACAGACAGCACTGTTCAGGTGCAGGGTGTGTCCAGGCAGGCGTAAAAATAAGCCACTTGATTACACACAACCAGCTCCTTTTATCACATTACCTCTCTATTTTCACACCCTTCTTCCCCTCCCCCAAATCATCTTCATCCTTCCCTCCCTTTCCCCACCTTTGGTTCCTCCCCTAAACATCCCATTATGTCCTGTATAATCCCAAAATGTATCCCATAGTAAATCCTGTATCCCCAAAATGTGACCCCCCTCAATCTAAAAAGTGCTGCAGAGAGCCACTCCCACTGACTCACAGTGATGAGTGCCATCCCTGACAAGGGGCTGATGGCCCTCCTAGGGCAGCCCTGGGATGCTCTGGCTGTTTTTTCCCGCTTGCTGTTGTGCCTTAGGGCTCCTTTGTATGTATGCAGACAAGCCTTTTGTCATATAACCTAACATTAAATTGGATCAGTGTCATGCCAAGAATAGACTGTGTTGTAAGAAAGTGTAAAGAACATTATAGTCACAGCTTGGTTATTTTCACTGGTCATAAATTCCTGCATGAACATAAAAGGACATAAGATTAAGAATAAACTTTTTTTCCTGGTATACCTGCTGCTACCACTTCCACCAATCCAAAGTAATCGGGTTTTCTTGAGATTGAGTCTGTATTTGGACCCAAATTAAATCTCCATTGATTGACTCATGTCACAAAATCAATTCTTGCCCTTTTATCTTTTGCTCACCTATGGTTATGACTTTTGTGTGAAAAAGTATTTCCTTTTATTTTGCTACATAGTCATCTCACTGGGTATCTACTAGCTTTTTTTGGCCATAAAACATATAAAGATTTAATTTTTTTCTTCCTGATCATGTTCACAATTTTCTACAACATAATAGCAATCAGCAACTCAACAAATGTTCCATTCAAAAGCCTCAGGTCATAGGGTAGGTCTTCCTCCACCCCAGCAGTATTTAGAGACACTGTCAGTAGCTACGGGAGACACAGCCAGAACACAGGGGAAGTCATGGTAATCATTGTCATCCTTTTTTTTACCCACCAGACCACACTCTATATATTTTTCTGGGATCTGGGAACCTTATATTCTATCAGAGAAAACCTGAAAACCCACCAGCCTTTCCACAAAATTGTTTGGACAGATCTCTATCCATACCTCATTTTGAAAATGTTTCACATGGTATAGAAATTTTAAGCATTTATTTGAAAAGTTATTCATTATAAATCACTACAGTTGGGTCACTTTTTTCTCTTTTAAAATGGACATAATGTTTTTTTCCACAGACTCCACATACTGTATCTACTGTACCTGACTTGGGTTTTAACTTCCAGTAAGCGGTAGCACCTTGAAAGATAAGGTGATCTTAGCTCTGCATTGTTACATTATTAGCCTTTATGAACTGACTCTACTTAAGTTATGAAGAGAGAACAAGGAAGATAATTGTGAAGTCATGAATGAGCACTTGTCAGAGTTGATGTAAAATTCAGAACAGCTGGAACTTTTGTTGAGTGATGATAACCAGTTATACAAAAAAACATCACCGCAAACTTCATGCACATATTTTCTGAGATTTCAACAGTTCAGTGCCGTTTATCTGTTATACTTCTCTGACTTTCCCTGCTCTGTTGCAGCACCAGTCAGGAATGGCATTAAGAAGAGAGAAACAAAACCAATGTTAACTGTATTTTAAACCTGAGTAGAGCCCAAGTGAAATGTGAATCATGACATACTTTCAGTTCTTTTTTACTGCCCATGGTTGTATACAAATGTACATGCATATCTATGTACTCTCAGGTGCTTGAATATATGCAAATATATTAAAAATATGTATATCTATTTAAAAATACTTACATATAAATATCTAAACAAAATTTTTTCAATGACAAATATAAGTATTTGGAATTTTTCAATCAGTAAACGGAGTGTGCTGTCTTTTAGGAACTGTATGTCAGTCTAAACAGTGATCAAGAATCTATCAGGAATGCACACACGCATGGCCACTGTAACCTTGCCTTGCCTCTGTCATGAAGCTCTGGGAATTACTCCAGTAATACTTTAAAGAAGTTTAACTTTGTAGACTTGTAAGGAAAATTTTACTAATGCTTAGACATGCAGCATAAAAAAAAAAAAAAAAAAAAAAAAAAAAGAAAGGACTGCAGAAATAGCTGTTGCTACAAAATATCCCCAGAACAACACTGGAGAGCAATAAGTAGAGTTTTTTCACATTTACTGTCTGTTCAGATATGTTACATCATAGTAAAATCACACTGAAAACTGAATTTCAGTTAATATTCAACTTAAAAAAACAAACTGGGAAAAAGAAGATTATCAGATTAAACTTCTTCTGTCTCAAACCATATATTTGACCTTTCCAGGAAAATTCAAAGCCCCATTTGGAACTGAGCCTCTCCCTCTCTCTCTCTCCCTCCCCCTCTCTCTCCCTCTCTCTCTCCCCCTGCCCTTCCCTCTGTTTTACAGTGATTTATAGATGAATACTTTTTTCTATTTTTAATCATTGTTGTTGCCACAAAGCTTGAAAACTCAGTTTTACCAGTCATTATTATTTCTAAATTCATGCAACATATGCTGAATGAATATGTCTGCGGATAAACTTTTTACCAATAGAAGAGTTGAACAGAAAAGATTAAGTTAAGAGTTGAACAGAAAAGATTAAGCTTCCCTATAGCTATATTTACTTGGTGACAAGGGCTTCATCTAGATGAAGTGCCCTAGTGACTCTTAGCAAGCCCAAGAGTGCTGGCCTCCTGACCTTTCACACCAGGATTTTGCTTAGGGCAACTCATCACTCCCTTACGGCTTGTTGGCAAAGGTAGGAAGACTGAATGAGCACATCAACATCTCAAGTCTCCCTAACGTGCTGGGTCACAACATGGTCCCATGTACGTTCTTAGTCCCACAAATGTAAGTTCATCAAACTTCACTCAGTATACCTTAATTAGGATATAGTGATAGGATGAGGGGTAATGGCTTTAATCTGGAAGCAGGTGGGTTTAGATTAGATATTAGGAAGAAATGTCTTACTGTGAGAGTGGTGAGGCACTGGAACTCGTTGCTCAAAGAAGTTGTGAATGTTCCCTCCCTGGAAGTCTTCAAGGCCAGGTTGAGCAACCTGGTCAAGTGGAAGGTGTCCCTGCTCATGGCAGGGGGTTTGGAACTAGATGATCTTCAAGGTCCTTTCCAACCCATACCGTTCCATGTTTCTAGAATTTTATGATAAAAATGTCTAGGATCCCAGACATTTATCTTCATGGCAAGCCAGGTGGTGTAAATTATATATTGAAGAGAGCAATTTGTGAAGTTATCCTTTCTAAAGAAATTTTTAGAGCACTATTTTTTTTTCTAGAACTAAAGTATTCAGGAGGTAACTACCAGCATTCCTATAGACACAACTTTGCTTTAAAGACTCTCACTTAAGAGCCATGGTGACATTGCATATCCTGAGTATAATATTAATTTCCTCCTGCCACTAATCAAATTATTGTCCCACTAAACATGCATGCTTCAGTTAAATATGCAAATCCTGTATTTGTGGGGGTTTCAGTTGAGGTTTTTATTACATTTTGATTCTACTAATTAGACACTACAAGGTGAGAATATTTCTAATGTGAATAACAGTTGAAGACATGACACAGAATAATAAATTTACCTGCAGAGTAGATTACTACTTTTTCTTGCTTGCTAAGCAAATAATTTACTATGTAGATCCATAGCTGTGCATTTTATTGAATGTAGAAATAATCTTTTCTTTCCCAATAATCTAACAAGATGTTTGCAGGTGTTCCTTAGTCACAATGATTTTTGCTAGCTATCTTTACCATAGAGCAAATTCAGAGCTGTAACATGGCCATCATCTCCATTACAATTTTTTCCACAGTGTAAAATACTTCCAAAGCCATTTTTTTTGCCCTTGTTATGTGTTTTCCTAATGCTTTATCCATAACTGCTGTAACATCTTCCAGGTCACAGGACAGGAACCTTAAGCCACATATGACAAATATCCCCTCACCATTCTGTTATGATTCATAGGATTAGCATTCTTTATCCATCTCTATATGAATATATGCTTTTCTATCTTTTGTAATCAAATTACTATCTGAGTGATGTGAGGAGGAGGCTAGAACAGCTTTAAACTTAAACAGACCAACAAGATCGATTGTGCAGAGCCAGTATGGACACAGTATTTACCGTCTGCCACATATAAAACTATATTATGTGTCTAAGGAATTACAATACCATCTGTAGCACTCAAAAAAAACATTTGTTGGTTTATTTGTGTCCATAACAAGATAAAAGCAGAAGTCATATTCATCTGTTGCACAGGACAAGGAAATATGCAGTTTTATTTCCTTTTTTATTCCATTTGCATTTCCATTTTTTATTACAAATGGATACAAATCAAACACCACATTGGAATATTCCCTGTGCTATATTTATATCATGTCAAACCAAAAGCTCTGTCTATATTCCATACATACAAACTTCAGAAACAGCTCCATCTTTCATATCTCTAACAGGGATACTCTAAAAGGGAGTAGCCTCTCATATCTTCTTACATATCACTCTAGTCCTCCTACTTGTGCTATTTTGCTTTGTATTATTACAGGGTCCTGAGCACTTGCTATCAGTAACCAACTAGATTCATCTCATGTGTTAGAAACAGTTTCAATTGTTCTCCCAAAATATGACAAATAGAAAAAAGAAATTGAATTCAGATGAAATGTTGAGAAAGAGAATATGCTTGGGTTAATTACTACCTGAAATCATTATTGCTAAATTATGAATTCATAAAGACAATGCATAGAGATACAAGCAGCTATTATAAGAACTTCTTTAATACCATTTTCTTTCATTCCTTACACTACAGACTTAGTCATGCTGATAGGCAGCTAAGGGATGCCTCATCAGAAAATCAGTCACAGAAGGATTCCTTCCATAGGAGGACATGGAAAACCAAAATAGCCCACCTAAAACATGCTTTTCAGTTACCAAAATCCTAAGTGATAACATCATCCCTATAGTATCCATGTTAAGTGCTTTGGTGCATTCATAGTGCTGAAAAACTGACTTTAAAATAGTAGTGTAAGCTTCATATTAACAAGGACATTTTGAACAGTCCAAAAGTTCAAAACTGAACAGTCAAAAAGTTCTTAATTATATACATCCCATAAAATTGATTGAACATATACAGTTACATCTTTTCAATTTATGTTTCAAAGATGCAGAAATGTTGTGGACAAAGCCTGTGCATGAATGTGATGCTAAGAAACAGGACAATAAGCATGAGAAGTAAACTACCTCTCAGAAATACAAATGAAAATACCAAATTGAGTATATGAAACTCAACATATGGTGATATTACTCGAGAAAAAAAAAAAAAAAAGGAATGCTGAGCTTGAATTCTGGTACTGCCCTGAAGCCTTTGAACTGAAAGGTGTGACATGAGCACCATTAGTTGTCTTGATTATTAACCTTTCAAAGATAAGTGAAGGAAGTAGTTCCATTTTCCATTTCAACTTACACTAAAATGAAAGGGTTCAAAACTGTCATTTTAAAACAAAATACAAACATTTCCTGAGACACCAAACCAAGGGAAGTGAATCTAGGCCACACTTCCTCTCAGACAACAATGAAGGGCAATACTGCATGTTATAGGACACTCTACCCTTAACATCACCTACAGCAGGTACTTGTAAGCTAATATTATGATCAATTAAGGAATATTAATACAAATGATATGACATATGGCTCTGGCAGCTGTCTGGTCAGAATGCACGATTGGTCACAGAACAACAAGGAGTTAGATAGAGAATTAATTCCAGTTAGATATATTCTTATAAGTCTACTAGTTTCTCAATACAAGGTCTCATGGTTTGTACAAGATTTATCAGACGTACAATAGAAATTACCAAAGTATAAGGAAAGAGTAAATTCAGTTGTCCACACTAAGGTAGATCTGCTGTAACAGTAGGAGATCCTCCTGATAAAAACAACTAGCACAGCAAGTGTTTCATTGGTTTCAGGCACAGTAACTGATTCTGTGCCATAGTCAGTTTGCTGCTACTTCCTAGATAGCCCCTCCTTTGGGTAATCCAAGCACCAAGCATCACCAGAAAATCAACTAGCACTGGCTTTTTTCAAAGAAAGATTTCCTTCCTTTATATCAGACTTAAAAAGAAGAAAAAGGGAATATCTTTTGGCTCATCACTGGGGAAAAACCACAGGCTCGGCTATCATAATCACCTAGGAAGCACTATCAAAATATTCTCTGTAAAAAAAAAAAAAAGAAAAAAAAAGAAAAATAAAAAATCTCTGCCTGGAAAGCCCTTATTCTTTTTCTCTTTACCACCAGATTTTTTTTGTCCTTTATTGCATTCCAAAGTTAACTCTATGGTACCATATTCCTGATAGTATTAGCAAGCAGGGGCTTGATGCTATTGCCAATATAATCAGTATTAAAACACTGTTAATTTGTTGGGTGAACTGCTATGGTCTTAACTATGAAAATCCCTTAGTCTTTCAGATAATTACTTTATATATCCCTGTCCCTATTACAAATCAAAATGTCTTTTTTGTCTACTACAGATTTTATTGATGGTGTCTTAGGTTATTGGTATGTTTTGGAAGGTATCACTTATGCTACAGAGGAACTTTAAATCAGCTTCATTACATCACACAAAAAGTCCATCAAACATAGTACCCATTCTTTGACGACAACAAACAGCAGAAACTTGCAGAAGACATTAGAAACCAAGCAGGTAGGTAGCAGTACATGTCCTCAACAGCACCCTGGGTAACATCCATGTGCAGTTAAAAGATTTCTTAAATCACAAGTCATGTTCTTGTAATTAGAGATCTGTCATACATTTTCCTCAGCAAAGTTGTTCAGGTGCTTTTTGAAGTCTTCAAAACATGCAGCACTCACAATCTCCTGCAGGAAGGAGTTCCTTGTCTTCACTGCATATAGAAAGAACAACTTTTATTTTGCTTGTTTTGAATTTATCTCCTGTTAGTTTCATGTCAGGTTTCTGTCTTTATTGCACTGTTATGTTTGTGTGAGGCCATTACACATAATCTTTTTGACAGCACTAGAAGCAGGATCACACCCATGGTGTGTTTGAAAAATAAGTGTTTGTTACATGGTTTGAACTCAGAAATACCCATTTAAGTACAAATCACTGTATAAAGCATGTATATGATTTGACAGTAAATCAATATTAAGTCTTGATATCTTTGATACCATTAGAGATTTATCTCATTTTCCCCCATTTCATACTTCACCTATCAGGTGTTCTGTCCTCTTCCCTATTCATTTGATTTGATTAAAACCATCCGATGGATGTGCTGTCCTTTCTTCTGATGATGGTGTCATCTCCTGATGCCAGCTCTGTTTTTGATAAGGGGATTGATATACGTGGTGCTCTGTTGTTTCTCTGCACTGTGAAACTACTGAAACAGCTATCCATCAATGACAGTTGTCTCATATGTACTAAATGAAGCTTCCTTTGGATATACCAATGCCTCCTTGTGCTGCAGAAGCAGTCAAATGATACACAGCCTCTTCTAGTAACTGCGTATTAGTTCCTGATTAACTGTGGATAGTTCTGTCTCAAAAATTTATTCTAGTCAGTGATAATAGTCCCCTACCATTTCCAAACACCTGTGAATCATCAGCATATGCCTTTTGTCCAAGGGTCTTCCTTTTACATTAATAAAGGGAACTTGGACAGAGATGCATAGTGTTGTTATACAGCAATGCCTTCCATATTGGGCTTATTAGGTCCTCTTTAGTTCAAGGACTTTTCCTGCTGAAACATGTTCTGAATTGTCTACTTGTTGGGTGGGGGGGTTTTCTTTCGTTTTTGTGTTGTTTTGTTTTTCCTAAAATGTCTATTTTGCTCCCAAAGACTAGGATCTCCTTGTAGTCAAAGTAAGAAATGTTCTGACTCCATGATTCTGAAGCTCATTTTCAGTATTTTGTTCTCTGCTATTGGTTTTCAAGCCTGTTAGCCTATGCTTTATGCTAATATTGTCCCATTTGTTAGTTCAACAGTGCTGGTGAGCAATACATTGAAGCCGAGTAAAACTATGCAGAGCTGAGAGGAAATCTTGATTCAAGCTAGTAAACAAAGGAAGAGGTCAGCACAAGAAGTTAATCAAGGGCTTATTTCTAACCCAAAGTCAATCCGGTACACTCCTGGGACCCGATCTGCCTGTGCAGTCAGCTTGTCTTACCATAAATAGAGCTCTGTCAAAGTAGACTAATTCCAGCATTAAACTCCAAGGTAGTACCTTGAACAAGTGTGAGTGTGAAGGTACTATCTGCTCCCAAAGCTAGTCCCTTGCTGCCTCCACTCCTCAGCTTCTTAGAAAGGGAAGCTCATGGTGCAATAGGTGTTTTCACATAGACAGATCTTATTTCGCTGCAAATGTACCACAGGCCTCTTAATGTAATGAATAAATGAGTAGCACACATACTGTACATCTCCTGAGGGGGAGGAGAATGCAGTCACTGGGAGGAGGATGGCCAGTTCTGGTTTTTGCTTGTAGCAGTCAGGTACTCAGACAAATACAGATCACATTTTATATTCAAATGAACACATTCAGGGTTTGATTTAACTACACGTTGCCAGTAGTCCTGAGCTTCATTATCACTAGACATTGAGAAAAATACTATATCTCTGAAAGACACAGTACTTTTTACGGTATAGAACAGTGAATATGTACTGGCACTGTCCAATTCAGATAGTGTCAAAGTATTTTCTCTTCCTTATACCTCAAGCCACACAGAAGGAATTTTGAGAAGGAGAGAGGAGCTCTGTGAACTCTCTTTGCTTGTTCCTTCACATAATGTGAGTAATTTGATGGTATTTAGTTGCCATTTAGTTGTCAATCTATTTCCTTAAAATTAAATTAAAAATTTAACTGAGAATTTTGTGTTCGGTTGTATTCCATTTCCAGCATTTTACTTTTGGTAGGTTGGAACATAACCAGCTTCCCATTTTCACAATTTAATTGCTAATGTTGTTATGAAATTCATTTCCTAGATGTTCATTACTTTGGTGAAATATCTCATGCCTGGGATTTTTTCTCTGCCTGAAATTCTTTTGAACATTTGAATCTTTCAATTTATTTCATTGCGAAGTACTAACTGTCTAGTTCTTTGTAGCAGAGAGACTGTTTCAAAGGCATTACTCTAAAAATTGATAGTATAAAGTAAAGCCCAGTAGAATTTTAATCACAGTAGAAGCCAAGGATGTAGTCTCTGTTTTGAACTGTACCAGCTAAATTCTCTGCAGTTAGGAGGTCTCAGGTCCTTCAGATAAGATACCATTAGGTACTCTTTTTTTGTGTTGCTGATGAGATACTTGTGTTTAATTAATCTGCTTCTGGAAAGGTCAGGACTCATACGAGTGAGGTTACTTACCAGTATATACATATATATTCAAAATTTTATTTCAAAGCAGGACTTTTTTTGAATTATGAGTGTAAACATGCTTGGAACACTTTTCATAGAATCATAAAACCATAGAATATCTCAAGTTGGAAGGGACACAAAGATCACTGAGTTCAACTCCCCACTCCTCACAGGGCTACCTAAAACTAAACCCTATGACTAAAAGAGCATTGTCGAGACCCTCCTAATACTCTGACAGGCTTCTTGCCATGACCAGTTCCTAGGGAACCTGTTCCAGTTACCAACCACCCTGTTGGTGAAGAACCTTTTCCCAATGTCCACTCTGAACTTCCCCTGGCACAGCTTCATTCAATTTCCTTGTGTCCTGTCACTTGTCACCAGAGAGAGATCAGCATCTCCCCCTCCGCTGCTCCCATTCAGTAAGGTGTAGACTACGATGAGGTCACCCTTCAGCCTTCGCTTCTCCAAGCTGAACAAGTGACCTCAGTAAAGAAGAAATATATGTCTGAAAATGCCCCTACAGGCTGGCAAATTGCAAACATATCTCTCAGTTTACCTGCCTACCACTGAGACATTGAGTTGGGTGGTAGATTTCAGCAGCTAATTGCTTCAGAAGTCCCTTCCTTACTGCCACATCCCATACTGCTTCTTTGCATGGCTAGACCCATGAAGGCAGGGAGAGAGGCCACAGATCATCCCAGTGCCACTGGAAATTAGACAGTGTAATGGAAGTGAAGGGAAATAATAGATTTTTTTTTTTTTATACTATTCAATTACTGACAATGTAGTATACAGCCTTATAACAGAGACAGAAGGAAACGACACAACGTGGAGGATCAGTCATCTTTGTGATGGAGCTCTTGATAGAGCAATATACCAGAAAAAATATGTTAAGTAAATGTATACCACATGCAATCATTTCCATGCAATAAGAAACTGTTCTATATTGCCAAACAGTATAAAAAGACTACTAGTCCAAGTTGTATACAGCATCTCCCAGGAAATTTGAAAGAACTTAACACATATATACTTTTCCAATCTAGAATTTAAGTATTGCTTTTCAAAACATTAATTTCTAAAAATGGAATGTAGCTGTTCATGTAAAAATTAAAATCACAAAAAAGTAATATCTTTTAAGATACAGACATTTTTTGAAAGCTGAAACCTTAAACATGTCAGGAAATCCATTATTTCTAATTCTGTCTACATCCAAGGATTTAAATGACCTTATTTGTACTTTCCTAACTATAGTCTAACTATAATGTATTGAAACATATTTTAAATTAATTTATGCCCATACTAATTGTTTTTGGTTAGGTTGTTTTGGGTTGGTTTTTTTTTTCTTTGTTAGTATGTATTTCTTTCCTTTTTGAGGGGGGAAACCTGACAGTTTTCTGGCACAGTGTTGTTTCAGATGCATGACAGCACAAAAGCACCACAGATGTCAGAATTGTGTTATTATGGAAACAAATTCTGTATCTCCTGTGGAAACACCCCTCTTATATTTTTTGCTCAAAGCCACTGCCTGCTGTCTTCTCCAGCTTGCCCTGAATAATCTTTTAAATTTCCACTGAGTCTAAGGTAGCTTTATGTCTTCACAAATCAGTTTGTTGAGATTCAGTACTTTTTACCCTGGGCACATTTATCCTATAACAATGACTTCCTGTTGTGAAGCAGAACTAAAGAGAACCATTTGTTTGTGTGCAGTTAAGGCCTTGAACACAGACTGCCACCATTCTCATAGCCCTTAATTGTTTGTGAGCAAAACCCCTGCTTCACGAACTGTTACTCCTCTTTTTATTGGGCAATTAGAAAAAAAAAATATATTGGTGAGCTGTTTCTTAATTTAATGGACTTATTATATTCTACCACCAGCTGCCAAATAATTTGTAGAGATGCATTATCTTTTTGTGAATGTGCCCTAAGAGAGAGACAAAAGTAGAAAGGCTGATTGTGAAGTGTGTGGCAAAGAAAAGCAAACATTGTCTTCTAGAAAGCAATTAAAATAGATCATCTCTCTTGGGTATGTATTAATTAGCAGAGATGTACAAGTAGAATTTTTATTTATCCTGAGGGAAAAAAAAAAAAGAAAATCATTAATTAATAAAATACCCCCAGTACAATACCATTCAATTGAATGCTTAATCACAAAAGTTTAGCATAGTTCAATGTAAAAGCTGACTTTACCTTCAACATTCAGATCCTTCTCCAAGGTTGCCTTTCAAACACCTTCAAACATCCACAGTTTTTATTTAGACGCCTCTCCATTTCAGTATCTTAACTCAAAGCTTGTGTGCTTTACTTTTGATTCAGGAAACTGTATTTTGCCCACTGATTCAGTCTTGGTACTTGGCACGTGGTTGGGGATCCATAGGTATTTCTCTGCCTAAATTCCTCTGTAGATAATTCTGTGTTTGTTCTTAGACAGCATATAATACATGCCAGGGTGACTAAAATTTAAAAACTTCAGGAAAAAAAAACAGTGACAATGTACTTTGTAGAATATTCTGATAACTAGAGCACTCATTGACAATGGGGGAGCCCAAAGCTTCTTTTCATGGGTTTAAGGATTATTTCTGTTAGAGCAGGCCAATGCACTTTGTCCCTCTAAGTCTTTGCCTCCGCAAGGGACTGCCAAAACCCCTACAATTCTGAATTTATTCATTCTGAATTGATAAAGTTTTAAATTGTTTCTCATAAAAACCAAGCTTCTGGATAACATGATTCCTAGGTGACAGCCACTTGGCCATCATACCCTACCAGCTAAGGGTTTGTTTTTCCTACCATGCCTTAGTGGCCCCTGGATTTTCTATATCCTCACATGCAGAGTGTCGCATAAAAGAAACAAATACAAAAATTCCCATGGAGACAAGAATATTTGAAAAAGATAGAAGAGTATAGGGATGATATTGATACATACCTTAACCTATGTAGACGTTTGATGGCAAACCAGCAACAGATTTCCTTAGGAATATCTGTTGGCTAGCAATTTGTGTCTCCTCATTTGTTTCAAATGTATTCTTCAGACAGCTTTAAGCACCCTGACTCCTCCAGGTGATTGCTGTGAATCTCACTTCAAATTCCTCATCTTTATTTCTACTACGTATAGAGAACATGACTTTCAGAGACAAAGGTTTCTCAAAAGCTGAATTACAACACAAGTGGCTGAAATTGCTTTAGTAGTAAACTTGTGTGGTAAATGCCACAGTAAAATGACTATATATGAATTATTAAAAAAATCAATTAATTATTAATATAAGTTACTGTGTGGTATAAATTACTCCCCTGAGATCTTTGTGTCTTATCTATACCATTCCTTTTTCTTCCCTTGTTACTCTTTCTCACATTCTCAAACAGAGAAGAAAATCTATCAATCACATTTTACTTGAGGTAAACCTTACCTTAAATCTGAAAAATTGCAATCTGACAGATATTCCACAAGTCCAAAAGAAAGGATAGATACATTATTCATTGCAATTGTTTGCTTCTTTCTCACTAATTGTTCTACCTTTCTGAAATTCTCTGACCCAGTCATCTGGTGCATTTCTTAAAGTTTAAATTCTGCAGCCTAATAGTGACATAGTTTATGGTAGCATGATATTGAGGTTAAATATCTCTTGAAGATCACTTCATGAAATCAATTTCTGTATGTGCTCTGTTTCTTTTTTCCCCAGGGATCCTGAAGTTTATGTGAAAGACAAATAAACCCAAACTCAAAGTAGAAAAACATTCACAAAATGCATAGGTAAGGATTGTACTGAAAATCATTACATACTCTGCATTAATAAAAGAAACACACGTGTACATGGAAGTTTGCTTGCTTTTGACAGCTGTCCTCATTACAGTGCATGAAGAAGCTGAGTATAATTAGTACTAGTAATATTGCAAAGATTGAGAGGTCTCCTATGGATTAATTCAGCTTGCATTTGGAGGGAGTATGTTGAATTGGTAGTTTAAATAAACAGAGTAAGTTACAAAGCAGAATGGATGTGAATGTGAAACAAATTAAATCACTACATATGATAGCCCAGAAAAAAATAAACAAGGTTTACAGAAGATGTCTCTCCAGCAGAACTACTTAGAAGAATGAAGTTTTGCAGAACAAAGTTGAGGATTATATTTCCACTCACTGTCATTCCACCTTAGGTGAATGAAAGAATGACTTTCCAGTTTTAATACATATTGGAAGAAGTTGGTCTCAATATTCTAAATTCAGATGCAGCAAAGAGAGTCTTCTTAAATGGCAACACCAATAGGCAACACACACCCTGAATACAGAAAAATCTGTACTTGTTAGATCAGATGTACTTTTGCCAAAAGTTAAAAAGTTAATAAATTCCTACTACTCCCATGTCTAAAAAGTGCCAGAGTAATTAAAACATTCAAAATTCACAAAATTAAAAAATATATATATTCTCATTAAGATCAAATAAAAAATGTCTAGAAATAAAACCCAGACTTCTGAGCAATGCAAAAGAGGATTCATCTGTAGACTTTAACAGTTACACTTGTCTACGCAGGGAATCTGATGCCAAAATATGTCTCCCAATAGTCTGAAGTCTCATTGTCCTTCCAATTTTAATAGAAAATATCAAAACTAATTCAACCTAAAACATTTTCTCATGTCACTGCATTTTATGTCTTATTATGACATAATTATATGTCTTTGTTTACATTGTTAATAATATTTGGCAGCTGCTGACAGAAGGAAAAAAATGCCATTCTGTTTTAAGTGTTCTAAAAGATTTTTTTTTTTATGATTACGTCATTCTTCTGTTCCTGATTTTTGTCTTTAAATACATAGTTAATATGATATAGTATTCAACTTTTATTCCTTTTGGTTTATGACTTCTTATGAAAACTATAAGCGCTAAAAGTATACCTAAAACTTTAACAAAGTTTTAAGTTTATGTCTAATATGTTTATTTTTATAATCCTGGATGGCCTGTCTTAGCATGGAAAGAGCCATTTAAACTTCATTCAGACATTTATTTGTATAATATCAGCAGAACTGGATTCAGTAAGGTTAAATTTATTCTTCCCTATTCAAAAATCACCTGGTATAAAGCAAAAAGAATGATCTGGTTTGCTTTTAGACACATAGTGTCTAAGAAAGTGTATAAAGGATCCTGAAAAGGTACTGAAAACGGCATATTTATGAAAAAAAATGTGCAGTATTATTAATCAGCAATACCTAAATAACCTTGATGTGACACTTAAATCTCATTATTTTCCTCTAGCAGGCAGCTATGGCACTTCTGTTGTCCCACTGCTGTAATAATGTGTATATTACTTACAAAGACTTTTGCTTTTCAGGGAAATATCACCTACCTATGTATGAAAAGTATTGCATTACAATGAAGACTTTAAAAATCTAATTAGAAAGTTAAAGATAGATTAGAGCAACTCTATTACCTCGCACTTCTTTTAATGAACTGCTTTTTCTCCTCAGATTCCATTTTCAGGGAGCCCAAATATAATGAGAGTGGCAAGAAGGCTTATTATTCCCAACATCTCAGTAATTAATTATCATAACTTTGTTAGTGATGATTTAGAATCCATCTCATTACTTTGAATCACTAATGTAATTAGTGTCAATGTGATTTCTGGCAGGTGAACCCTGGGTTAGAAAAATCTTAAAGGTTTTATTTTTAAATAGCTTAATGTTTTCCTCCCTACATTTATTTACACATTTATTTTATTTTTTAGTTACTTGCTTTGGCCTCCACAAAAATAAAACAAGACTCATTTAGATATCTAATCTTACTAATATGGAAATATCCCTGTGACACACATAATTTTACTAAAGACCCATTGAAACCTGTTGCAAACAAACATTTTTAGCCATTAAATTTTTAAGTAAAAAAATTCAAAACATTACATCATATCTCTTTTTTTTTAAGCCAATAACAGATGCTATTTCACAATGACACTATCATGATAAATAAAAAAGGAGGCTGATTCCCCTACTTGGCTTCCAGTGTGGGTAATTCAAAGCAGGTGAATTCTACATTAGCCAAATTAGAAAGCATTCAACCAATTCTCTGAATTTATACAGTATTACATCATTATTTTTCTGCCTTCACAAAAACTACTTTTTGGGGAAAAGTCTGAGTAGAAGTCTTGGTGTGATATAGTGCCCTTACTGCACAGGTTAATTCCTGTTAGTGGCAGATGTCCTGTGAAATCAGCCCAGCACTGCTCACAGGGCTCATTCCCCTCCTATACATGGGGAAAAAATACCACTGTTGATCATATGGGAGTATCATATTTCATTAATTCAGAGGCAACTGGGTTACAGTATAGATTTTCTTTGCACACGTAGTCTGTGTCTACACTGGTGAGGAACTGATAAAAGTGTCCATGATTTTTGTCTTGCCCAACTGGCATGGTACCAAAGAATTTCCATGCAATGTGCAGGAGTTACCCCTGGCCATAGACTTTCCCAGTGTTCAGTTTGTGTGAGACTGGTCTGTTTTGGAGGGAAAGAGAACTTAATAATATGGATGCTGCTGTTGTGTGGCAGATGGACTCAGTGTCAAAAAATAGGCACTTAGTTAAAGCACAACTGAACTTAAGAAGAAATCTTAACTCATTTTTCTCATCAATTTAACCTCAGATCCATGAGAATGCTTAGTGTGGTGGTTTGACTCACGGTGGGACCATGCAGTCCTGCACTCACTCCTCGCACCCAGTGAGATGGGATGGAAGACACAACAAAAGGGGGCACAGGATTAGGAATGAAGGACAGGGACAGTCCACCTACCATTCATGGGCATGGGCAAAACAGACTCAAACTTGGGGAAGAAGAATCAATTTAATTCATTGCAAATCATCTCAGTAGACTTAACAACCACATCTTACATCTTCCCTCACCCCTCACTTTGCTCCCGATGTCTCTACCTTCACCCCAAAGTGGCACAGGGGGCAGGGAATGGGGGTTACAGTCAGTTCACTGTTGCCGCTCTTCCCAGCATGAAAGTCCAGGAACAAGATGTTCCAAAGTGAGCTTCCCATTGAGTCACAGACCTCTCCAGGCTCAGCTCCAGCTCCAGCATGGGGACATCCATGGGCTGCAGACTCATCCCCGACTCTGGGGGTCCACCTCCGCTCTGGAAGCGAGTGACTCTTGGGGTCCCAATTCAGTCACACTTGTCTCAGGCTCAGCTTCTCTACTCCAGCGTGGAGTCCTCCATGGCCTACACATGGGTCTCCGCCACTGAATCTCTATGGGCTGCAGGGGACTGTTTTCTCCTACTCCATTTGGTAGTACTGGGTGTGGGTCTCTGTCTTTCCCACTTCTCCTCTTTCCTCTGGCAACAAAGCTCTTTCTGTGTCTGTCTGTTACTTGTTTTGGCTGATGGTCACCTTCTGTTAGGTCAGTGTTCTCTCTTCCAGGTTCACCCCCACATACCTCTTTTCAGGACAGTCCTTCCCCTCACAAATATGGATTCACAGAGGTGTTTCTCCAGTGCTCATTGGCCCAGCCTGGGCTGGGGTGTCTCCGCCTTGGAGCCAAGGGAGCTTTTTGCTCTCACAAGGTGGCCCTTCCCCCACTACCAAAAAAACGGCCCTCCTCTCCCCCCCCAAACCCAACACATTTAGGCAGCAAAGTTCTTGTTCTCTATCCTGCTCTAATTTTAATAGCCTGTATTATGTCCTCTTAATTTTTCTCCTCCAAACCCAACCAAGCTTTCAAAGGTTGGTTATTATACGTTGCTATAAAGTAAATTACAAAGCATCAGTATAATTTCTTCATGATGTGATGTGAATATCAAGGTCTGAAAGACATCTTGGTTACACGGCAGTGTTTGCCTGACATAAATGAATAACGTTTTCCATTTGTAACCTACTCAGTGTGACTTTGTTCTCACACCAAATCAAGGAGGACAAATGCTTCGATCTATGGAACTGCAGAGATGTACAGGCAAAACCTCTTCCTTTCATTTCATCACAACACACTGCAGTTACACTCATTATGTCCACAGTGTTAAAGTGTTAAAAAAATGCTTTCTTGTTCAGGGCAGTTGAGGCATGTGTGTTACTATTTTTGTTGTGTGGTTTTTTGGTTTTTGGTTTTTTTTTAATATCAATACTTTTAGGTAGCTAGGTTTTCTTCTATATTTATTAGTGTTTCTTTTCGGTGGTTAATGGAACAATAACCATTTTAATATATACATGATCTGAGCATTTATTCCTAGTACAGATAGTCAGGGGAAAAAAATATTTATGTAATTGGTCAACATAGAGTTGTAAGACTTTCTTTTTCTACATTATAGATGAAAACCCTTTTTCAAAAAGTTATTGCAAGCATTATGTATTGTAAGCAGTGTAAGGTGACAAGAAGGTGACTAGAAAATGACATGAAGGGAAAGGAAGTTTGAGATCAACTGTCTTGAGCATTGGATGAAGATATCCTTTGGTCTATACAAATAAGTGTTCATTTTTAAGTTTCACTTTTACTTTTATATTGATGTAAAGACCATAAATGTTACATAAGGTCCCCACCTCTTGAAGAGGTGAATGTCAGACACCTATCTTTACACTTCTGCACTAGCTTCTATTATTTTTGGTAAGACTTAAGACTTCATTTGTTTTCTGCTTAAAACAACACTGATTTCCTATGGCTAAGTTCTTCATGGCATATTACACTTCAAAATTTGGTTAATGTAATACTGAGAAACAGCAATCTGGCATCTTTACTATCTCTAAAATAAAAGTATATAGTCCATAGCAAAAAAATAAAACCCAATAAAACAAATTATATGTGGACACAAACAGAGAGAGAATTATTGGCTGAGAAAATGGACAAAGGACAGGATGAACTCAGAAAAAGCCCTTCAACAATCTGAAGGGGGGGGTGGGGAGGGAATACAATTCCTTCGATCAAAGCAAATTGCCCCAACCCAGTCCATTTTATCTCACTTTCACTGGGATTCTGTCACTAAGGTTTTTCAGCATTTAAGATATACAGAGCTTAGCCTTAACAAAAAGGAGGCTACTACTGCTTTCTGTGCTGAAACTGTAAAATAATCCTCTAACTACCTTTGTCTAAAGATCAAATGACACTGTCAACCACAGTATCAGCAGTGTAAAACTGAAAGAACAGCTATTACACACTATTGTTCCAGTAATGTGTACTTTAGTGTCCCTGAGGGCTATTTATGAGGATAGACCAAATTATGCCAGAGGAGCTGTAACTGTCTTTTAAATCAATGATGCATGCACTAAAGAGTCCCTAAGCACTCATTGACAGTGTCATGCCAAACAGCTCCCTTGAGACCTGCACTGAGGGAGATCTTCTGTTTTTAATGGTGGATAGGGAACCAGCCTACAGCAACAAGGCTACAGCACCACCTCTGTTAAGCTGCAGTCACCCTGATCCTCAAAAATAACACTGCATGTTAGCAAATATAGATTCTGAAAAACTTACTTTAATATTCAGTATGTGCTCCATAATATGATTCAAGAGAGTAAAAATGCTAATGTGAAAATTCTGAGATTTTAATTTAAGCAATAATTTAAAGAAATGTTCCGTATAAGTAAGAGAAAAAGATACTAATTTATTTATAAGCTACCTTTCAAAACAGGTGGAACATTTATAATCTTGCCTTCTTGGAGCTTAGTAATATTCTTATCTTTTCATTCTGCTCTGAACTAGCTTAAAGGAGCTAAAACACATGTGTACACATGCCCACACATGCATACAAAGTTTCTGGATTTTTGCCCCAAAAGAGAAAGCCAGAAGAACTTGGATAAAATCATGTCTCCTAATGGAACAAATTGACCTTCTTTGAGAAGATACAAAAATTGTTGAAAAGTGTATATTTACACATGGGCATAAACAAAAACACGAGAACCTTACATACAAGACTACATGTGTGCATTTATAAGATAAATGCACATATTTCAATATTAGCGGTGTATTTGTAATTTTTAACTCTACTTGTACACGATAGTAGCAAAAGCTTTCACTAATGACCTCCTGCAGGAGCTATCCAGGCCCTAGTGTAGGAACCTTGTACAGCTACAGTTGTGACAAGAGTGGGAGATAACTGTACCATCTATTTTGCTTACACTTTGTATTAAATAAATGTCTTTACTTGCCTGAGGGTAGACTGTAGTCCTGCATGTCAGACAGCTGCCTTGTCTAGAGCAGGAGCTCTAGCTGCTGTTGAAGGATTGTCACAGAGACACCATGGAGCTTCCATTGACTTTGATTGGCCCAGTAGCTACTGATAACCCTGGGGAAAAGCGTTTTCTCCACACAAGGGCTTGTACATGGGACAAGCATGACAAGGGCACTGGGAACAGGAATGTCCCTGTTAAGGACACGACATATTGGAGAGATTAAAATTACACTGTTAAGTGCAAGCATCTCCTCTGTGATGGTGGATGCAATCTTGGGCATCTCAGGTCTTCGTTATTTTCAAAGGTCAATTAACGTTTGGAAAGTTGAAAGTGAAAGTAAACTATTTGGTTGAAGTTTTTTGTCATTTTTTTCCTATTGTATTTCCTTGATAAAGTTAAACCAGGAGTACCCAATGCCTACATGCAGCTCCCAGGTGTGCCATATTGGTTCAGGTATCTGTGCTAGCCAAAATTCTTTGCTAAAACAGTCAGATAAAATATCAGGTCTGGAGGTATGTCCTGGAGCCCTTAGACTAAAACTCAGTGAATAAGTTCTACTGATGTCTCATTGGTGTGGAAATACGTGTGACTTGCAATCAGTTGTGCTGTACCAGGCTGCAACAATCTCATGTTTTTCTTTAACAAAAAGGTCATTACCTTTATGTTTTCACAGATAAATATTAGGCTTTCAAGAATTATCACCCAAACAGAGAGGGAGTATTAGCTGAAGACTATTTGTTGGTAATACAGATAGTGATTTTTCCTCAATGGCTTTGGTAAATCAGTTAATTTAGCCCCAGGGTACCAACAGTGTTATGCCAGAATGCTATGCCAAATTACACTAAGTGAAGATTTGTCTCACTATGTTTCCGAAGGGACATTGAGCTTGAATAAGTAATGTCCTACTTAACTTGAAAGACAATAAAGTCCTGTAGATCTTAAAGAAATTGCAAAGGTGCAACAAAGAATGGTGTAGCACAGTCTTCACTGCCCAAAGCTTCCATAGAGCTCCATTGACACAGTTTATTGCTTATGCCTCCATCAGTGACTGGGAGGTGTAGCACAAATAAAAGGAATTATTTTTAACTTAATTTAAATCCAATTTCAGTAGTAATTACCGTTATTGCACATTACCTCATCAGTTATCAAATTCTTGAAACCACCACCACACACAGACACCCCTTCAGTTCTTCTGTCTGGGTTTCTGAAATAAACTAGGTTTAAAACATATTAGAAATTTTTTTTTTGCTCACTAGCATTAAAAAAATTAATAATAATTTAGTAAAGGAAGAAACAGTGTTGCCACAGAAAAAGAATTGCATTTCTGCTCTTGGAAGCAAAATTTCCTAACTGAACCTGGATTTTGTATTGATTTTTTCATCACTAAAACATTAGATATCATTAAAAAAATCACATTTTAAAGTATATCGTTTTTCCAGTTAGAATCCCAAGAAGTAACTGACATTGAGATAGCATAGGTAATAAACAAGTAATATAAATTTAGCCAAACAGGCTGAGAATATGCACTCTCATCACAGTGCCCCAAAACTTAGAAATTCCAAGGAAAGATTAAAAATAATTATCCAAGTCCATTTATAAAAAAATCATAGAAGTCCTAGAAGAAACACATTTTCCCTTCACCTGCTTTGATTACATCCCCTTACATTACAGATTTTTAGACAGGATTTAAGCACTTATTTTTTCCTGTGAATTGGGAGAATTAATTAAGACAGCCAAGACAGCTTTCCCAATCTTAATCTTGAAGAATATTATTAATGTCTGCGACTTCATATTTCTCTATCAGATGTATCATCCCTCTATATCCATTGTGTTAGGTAAGTACTAAAAAGGCAGTTTACAGAAAAATAAAAAGAAAGTTTAAAGAAAAAAAAAACATCTTCTAAATGTCCATGACAGGTAGCTGTGTGTCCCCAAACCCATAAGGACCAGGAACTCATCAGGCATCGTCATCATCTATAAGAGACTGATTCAAACTCTTGCTCCACCCCAGTTATGCCAGGGTCTTTCAGCTTAAGTATTTGCATCCATATTGTGTGCAAGTGCCCGAGGGATGGTATGGGGGGGCTGCAGGGGTGGCCTCTGTAGGAAGATGTCAGGAGCTGCCCTATGCCGGGGATGGCCAGTTCCAACCACCTCTGCAATGGACCTACTGTAGGACACAGCTGAGCCCATCAACCAAGCTGGTAGTACCTCAAGGAAAGTAAATTTAAGAAAAGGCAAAAAATATGAGGAGGGAGCAGCAACAGAGAGGGACTGTTATGGACTGACCACAGCTCCCACCCCCCGGCACTGCTCAGAGCAAGGGGAGAGCAGAGTAGCTGGCAGTGAAGGAATGAAGTTGAGCCTGGGAAGAGCAGGAGGAAGGTGGTGTTTTAATCTTCTCGTCTTTGTTTCACACTATCCAAATATATTTTAATTGACAACTTTTTTTTGTTTTTTCAAGTCAAGCTTGTTTTGCCCATGATGGTAACTGACAGTCAAACTCTGTGTCTTTATCTGAACCTGTGAAGTTTTTTCATCCTATTTTCTCCTCCTGTCCTGTTGAGGAAGGTGAGTGAGAGAGCAGCTGGGTGGGTAGCTGGCAGTCAGCCAAGGTTAACAAAGCATAGCACCCCAAATTAATACCTGCGTTTCAGCTTCCTTCTAGTAGTCTGCTGGTTATTTGAAACAGGTGGTCTGTCTTTACTTTTTTAATAATATTTGTTGCAAAGCCTTTGTTCCACTGGCATGTGAAAATATCCCAGCAGCCTTTCAGAGAGGATAAAATTTTTGGTTTTATATTCATAACAGTACCAGTTCTGTACAAGTGCCTGATTTAATTTCTTTTGTAACTGTACTTCTGGTATTGGTCATTCTGCCAAAGAAGCTAGATATTAGTTTCAGATGGAAGGCTTGTTTTCCCAGACCCCAACCTGAGCAAATTTATCCTTTAACAAAATTTGCAATCCAATGTACTCTCTAGGATCTCTGTACAGTCTACAGCAGATTGCTGGAATTCCAAAAATACCAAACGGCCTTCTGCATTCTAGGAAAAAAATGGCACAGAGCAGGCCCTTGAAAAAATTAGATATGCAAATCTGAGCTTTGCATTGCCCAAATTCAAAGATACATATCTTCTCTCTTAGCAGAGGCCCTGAACCATTCTTGTTCTTTTTCACAAAATGCACTGCTGGGAAAAATTAGTTCATTTAAAAACCAGTAGGACCTATTAAATCCTCCGTGCTTTGAAGTATAGATCCTATGTCTAAAGATCTTCTTCAAGAGACTGGTTAGGATTTTTTGTGTCTCTGAAGAGTAGATTTGGGAGCAGTCTTAGTCAGTTTTACTGACAGTGTTCTGGCTTTTGCAAGTACATAATTATTTGCAACAGGGACTGAAATTGAACTACCGACCTCCAAGTGGAAATCCTAACCAGTGGCCTGCTGGACCAAAGTCTTTCCTCTTTTACCTTCCTAACAGGGATTTTTCCTGCAGTCAAAAGTTGTACAGAGAAAACTGATTTTATCAAACCAATCAAGGTATATTTGCTTGCTTACATATTGATAAAGCATAAAATATTATTCTGATGAAAGGGAATTAATTCTTCATAGCACGCAATTTTCTGCTAGGAAACTAAGTTGTTCAAGTTGTACCTGTAATTTTTATACATTATAGTTCTACTGACTCAATGTCTTATGAACCACATTTTTCAAACTCTTTCTTTTATATTGAAGAAATAATGAAGAAGTATTACTATACCATAAGGAGAGGGTGAGTTAAAATGAAATCAGTCAGGTCAAGAATGTGCTTGTTAGCAAAAGGAAATTTAGTGGTATATGGTGTTTTCTGAAAGGACAAGATAATAAAAGAGTTTACGTACCAAAAATTAAGCACTCACAAACCTTCTTTGAAGGCTTCCAAAGGCTTTTACCTTCAACTTACCCCTGACTAGGTCAGGAGCATGGATATAAATTAGGCTGCTTCAACAAGCACCAAAATGTGAGTGAAAATTAGACTGGGACCACTCAAACTGACGTCTCTCTGGCTTCATGCCTGTATGCCAGAAGAAAAAATGCCTCTTCATGGAATCTGTATATATCATTATTTTATAATTAAGTCTTTTTTTTTTTTTTTTAATCTTAAAAAAGGTGGTAAAGCCTTCAGGATTTCTTTTCTTTTTTATCACCCTTGCTTGTGGATGAGTTTCATTATTTCCCTTTCCCTTCTCTCATTTTTAACAGAATGATGTTATCTCTCAGTACTAGGCCTCAGGAAGACTGCAGATTTGATTCTCTCAAAGTCTGAGAAAAGTGATGTTACTAAAATACAGCATTAGCTACCTTTTAAAAATAAAAATATAAAGAGCAAAGAAAATAAATCTTTAGAGACTTTTAAGCCACTCACACACCATCATTAGGAGCAATAAATAATGTTTAGCTTTTTCTAAGTTTGACATTTCACTGGAAATCAGCTCAAATACCGTTTCAACAGTCCAAAATCAAATAAATTCAGTGTTAATTCCATTTCTGTGTTATGTATAACCAAATTTGACTAATGATCTCTTTTCTTAATGTGTGTAACTACTGATGCTATTATAGATGGTGTCATTATTACCATGTTTTACTTCCTTAACATCTCACTCACTTCTTTTGAAAACAGGCTATAATGTGCTCAGCTCTGGATTGAGGGGCAGTTCCTGAAGCTTAGAACCTAAGCACAAGGAGGAGGGAAAGCACTCTACAAGGGAGTAAAACATCCTTCCCTAAGATGTATAGTCAGTCTCTAAGTCCTCAAAGTGATTCATGTCATCTGTATCCTAATCAATGTCCCCCCAAAATGTCCATTCCACTTTTCATGATCAATCATCAGCTGAGCTTAAAAATTAGATTAAATCAGTATTTAATGTATCACATTACCCTTCGGTAGAAATGCAGCAGCATAATAAAGACGAGCTATCAGATTCAACTCTGAATTTCCACAATTTTGTGAAGGAGAAAAAAACCACTATTATACTAACATAACCGTAGTTAATTTGCAAAGTTGTCAGACTGAAACATGCTGGAAGATCTTAAAATGATTCCTTTGGATTAACTATGATGCGGCTATTACACATAGTTGTTAGAGAGTGTTATATAAACAAACAAAAACCCAAACAAAACACACTAAAAACCAAATAACAAAAAAAAACCCCTACTCCAAAACCCCTTTCTTAGTAAAAATTAGTTTAAAGATTTTTAATCTATTTTGTCTTGGTAATGAAGGATTGCTTAAGACTACTTATTGCAGAAGAAGATGAGTAATACATAGAATACTCAGAAAATATTTATGATGACAGTGATTTATAGTTTAAATAGCAGGCAATCCTCATATAATCTGCTAATGCATATACTTTAGGTGCATCTGGACAGTGCAAGCAAGCAAGAAATAAATGTTTTCCTCACTTGTCTCATGACACCAGGAGTATAGCTGCTAAATTTTGAGTCTGAAATAAAAGTAGCGATCATTGAATAACTAGATGTCTGTTTCCTAAAAGTAATTTTGATTTGAAATACCTTCTATTCACATTTTTGTCAAGCTAAATCAAGTAAACAGTCTTTTCTAAAAGTGAATGGTTCAGGTTTGACACCAATTTCACCCATACTTTCCATTTACTCTTCAGGTCTACTTTAAATTGGATATTTAATTCCTATAATTTCTGCAACTTTTCACTTAGCAACTTTAAGTGAGCTTGTGACAGTATGGCATAACTGGTGGTATCAGTAGTAAATGACTTGGCTAGTGAATTAAACCATATGTTAGAGGAGTATTTTTCATAGTTACAGTTTGATATTTAAAAGTAACCACTGAATGTTAACAAGTACCTAGTAACTTAGCCTAGAAAAATAGAATAAACCATGATTTTGGCCCACTAGATATATTTAAGCAGCTATACAGACCCAAATTGTGAAGAAGATAATGTCATGATAGATGGACATATTCAAACATCAGAGTAGTTCTTACAATAAGGACACTAGTTTGAGTGACAAAGCTTTGTTATTCTGAGAGAGAGAAAATATGTTAAATGAACTTAGCAAACAAATAAATTCAGATCACTGAAGTTAATACTCAGGCTTTTTGCATGCATAGACTAGGTTAAATTCTTTGTATAGAAGGAGGGAGAGAGTGGGAACAGAGGGCATGAACACATCAACATTTACTTTTCAATAATATTCTGTATTATTTTTCTCACATATGCTATTTCCAGAAATAATTCTGACAATAGTAAGCACTTCCTAGGTATTCAAAAAGAGAAAGCTTAAGCCAGATTTTAAAAGAAAATACATTTTTGGCAACTTAAATTTCAGAGATTTAGGAGTCTGATCTTCATAATGGGTTCAGCGAGTACTGCAAAAAAATGACAGAAAGCAGAGATTAATTCTTTTGCAATCAGTTACTTTATGTTAGCTTAGGGTAAGACTTAGTCTGTTGCTTTTCAGCAACAGAGATATAACACATTCTTTATTATTTGAGGAAAATAGAACTGATAAATCAGCTTGGGAGGGTATGTTGAAAATTATCTAGCTCAATATCCAGTACTCTTCCCCTTTATCCAACATATTTTCTTTTTGCATTTAAAACAATTACTAATTATAAAGTTTTGTAATGATCTGGATAAATGCTATATTAGGGAAAACTAGCCCAATTAGCAATAAAAGGATAGGTACAACAAGGAGTTCATCAGCATGTTCAGAATAAAAATATTTTTGCTTTCAGAGATCTAGATGCTGAAAATGTGATGACATTTCCTCTGTCAGCTGGGCAATAGCACAGCATGACTCTCCTATTGGGAAAAGTCTAGTATACTTTATCAGAATTTTCATATTCTTGATTGATTGTATTATTATTATTATCCTATTCATTGTTTGTTATTGCAACATTTTTTACTCTTGTATTCCTGCAGAAAAATCTGAAACATCATATATATTCACACACTGTGCATGGAGTGCTAACTAAAGCTCTATTTATATCCATCCAACTGTTCTCTCTATTAACCTTTTTCTTCACTATTTATTTAATTTTTCAGTAGAATTCAGTCCTTTTTTTCAGACTATTTATAAGGATGAAAAAATATCTTCACACTTGTTGGCATATAAGTGTCCATGGTCAGGAATTTTGACCCAGTGCCTCTAAGGATAAGAAACACTGGTTTATATAAGCATAATTCATAATTATTGTACTGTCTGTTTCCTAGAGATAACAGCTAGGATCATTTTACCAAAACTTAATTTGTAATTTCTTATCTGACTTCTGTTCTTGCAGGGATCCTATGAAATGTTTTAGCTAGCTATCAAAAACAAGCTGTTCCAGAATGACAAACAAAGAAGCAGAATAATGATACTGGTTTGAAACAACAAGCTATCTTTATGAATTTGCTTTTACTAATAGGGACAAAAAGCAAGTGTATCACAGGATGCTTGTGAAAAACTTGTGGTAAGGAAGTAAGAAGGTCAGAAAATGAGAGATATGTACAAATCCTGGAAGTCAGACTGTAAAAAAGAATAGGAAACTCAGAGACCTGCATTACAATTTCTATGAGTTACTGAAGGGCCGCATCCAGTTGCACATCCAGTTTAAAGGGAATTATTTAGATTTCAAAAACAAAGGGCTTATACAACACATTTAAGAGCTCTCATTTACAAGCACTGGTGTTGGCCTTGTCCAGAATTTAAGAGTTAATTATTTTAACCTGATAGTGTTTATTCTTATTTATATGCTAGAGGAAAAAAATCCAGGGGCCAGTGTGATTTTGCTACTAGTCACCTTAATGGAAGATTGTCTCATATTTTTAAGTAGTGAAACTTACTGTATAAATCTTGTTATCTATATTTAGCCCTCTAAGAGATAACTATATAGTCTAAGTTAATCACCTGATCTGTCGCTATAGTCAGGAGAGAGAGTTCCCATCATAATGATTTATTCTTTTTATTGTATGCCCTTATTTCAGTATTAAGTGGATTGACTTCAAAAAGGGTCTCTTTCTTTCACCAGTGACTATGTAGAGAACTCGGATGGTTCTCTTACTCTAATCCACTTTTTGTTGTCTAAAATGCACTGGAATAAAACTCACCCAATGTAACAGGAAGCTTTGAACCACTCTCTTTTTTCATGCATCAATCCACAATGTTTGTATATAACCAAACAGAAAAGGAGTGGGCAGATCCCCAAATCTTTTCAAGTTCTCATTTTTGTCTTTCTATAGTGAAGTTTTGTATCAATACTAGATGCCCCTTTTCACCCCTGTTAAACAAAATGCTGAAAGTTAATTAATTGTTTCTCAAGGCAAACTCAATTGATATCTTAATATGAACTATAACATTTATTGTTTTGTGAAACTTCTTTGTCTGAGTTAGATCTTTCCTAAATTCAAAGTTACTTTTAATGTACTGAGATTTGGGCCTCTGGGACATTTTTGGCCTGGAGGGTAGAAGAGGGATACGGAGGATCTGCCTTGCTTCACTTCTTCCCTCTCATTTATTTCAAAAAGACTCAAAACTGGGTCTCTTCACTATCTTTGGTGTGGTGTACTCCTCTTGAAACATCTGCCTGAGCTACATATTCTGGAGCATCAAACTTTTAGTCATGCCTATATATTGTGTTAAATGCTTCATGCAATGGCCTGTGTAATCCTTTAATCACCCTCCCACTTGAGCACAGTTCTGTTTTTTTTCTTATAGTGTGTTAACTTGTACACTAGTGCAGCATCTCAGATCTGATCCCTCTCAGAGGGATAATTATAAACTCGTTTTCACACATTACAATTTGAGGGAATAGGAATTACAGTTCCTTTTTAGAAACAGCAGTTTGTGTAAAATATGGAAAGTAATGCACAAAAATAGTAAAATAGAACTACACTGCCATTTTGCAGTTTGACAGATTTTTTCTTTAGTCTTTTGGGAGGCTAATCTCAAAATATTTAAATAGCTTTTGTGATGAGTTTTTATTGGAGGAAAAAAAAAGGTGGGGCGGGGGGGACACTTCTGTCATTACTTACTCTACTACTGTTATTCATACTGATTAGGAGCAATTCCAGCTGACATATCATGACATAATGAAGTGCCAAAAAAGAGTACCAAAACGAGACCAATATCCCAATCATATCATCTGCATCTTCTTAAATGAGGTCCCTCTGAGTGTATATAGCATTTTCCCCTATGTTATGGCAGCAAGATATGTCACCTACATTCAGCATTATCTTGACAGAGAGCTAACACCCCAATAGAAAATGTAGTGCTTGGAAGGCAACTGCTTTACAGCCCTCAGAAATTAAAGTCTTAATTTAATTGATAAAAGCATCAGCAGTGAAAACTTGTATCAGTATCCTTTCATTTCAGTCTTGGAGGGATGTAACCTTAGTCAGATTTCTTATACATTGTTTTTTAGCAATAATGTGATAGAGGTATGAGAACAGAAGACAACTAGGTTTTTCAGTAAACAAAACTGAATGTTAGTTATTTTCTATACCATAAAAATTTAGCTTATCATAAATGATTGCAGGATCTTTGGCAGAAGTTTAGAATGCTACATCTTTAACAATAATATCATGTTTGTAGTAGAAAATATAGAGACTTAAGTCTGTAGAATATCTACCAGTGAGGTTCAAAATGTTCATAAACAGGTTGACAAGGTTCTTTCAGCATCAAATGCAACAGATACTGATGTCTAGCAGTTTTTAAGGGTATTTTTTCTTTTTTAATCAGAATGAATTTGCAGGGTTTTGAGCAAAAATATTATTTAGAAAGCAGCTATTAAAAAATAAATTAAAATCAATATTGCTGACTGAAAAATAAAACTTTCATAGACATCTTATTAAAAAATGTTCAGCTAACTCTAATTCATTTGTGCTCTTTTCCCATACAAAGCATAGTATTTACCCAGCATCAAATACACTTGAGAGAACAAGCAGGACTATGATAATTTACATTTTCCAGGCTTGTTTTCCATAGCAGCACCCAATAACTATAAATTAAAGAAAGCAGCAACATCTGTGCTTTTAAGTGGCATCATGATCTTATCATCACCCAGGGTCCACCTTTTCTAAATTAATTAACACCATTACAACCACTTAGCTGCTCTATAGACCTCTTGAAACAACTGTTCTTTTTTCTGACTGAAAGAAACAATTAAATTTGTTTTGAGTATACACATAGGTCTTGTTTGCACCACTTTCATTTTTTTTGTTAACTTCTCAGGGGAAGTCAGCTTCTCAGATTGATAGGTCATGCTATAAGACCCTACTATTCTTCTGCTTTGGACTTCCATAAATTTGTAAGAGGTAAAAACTGGGCACCAAAGAACAGTTTAAAACTGTGGAACTTTGCTGCAGCAAAGTGTAAGAAAGTCTCAGAAATGCTTGGTAAAAATCATATTGATTTCAATAACATCAGACTCACTTTGGTTTGGTTTGGTTTGTTTTTTTTCCATGGATGAACTATGCATTTATTACTATTTATCTTTATTTACTCATAAACAGTAAAATTATGGTGCAGTTCCACAGGTGCTGTAATGTAGATCTGATATATTAAGATAATTTAGGCAAATAGAATCTGTGATCCTGTGATTCTATAAATTTTTGTAACTTATGCTACCAGAGGATCTGGCCTAGAATTAATTGACCTTCTTTGTAAGTATAAAGCTATGCATTACTAAGGTTGAAAGATCATTACTTTTTGGAAAACAAGTTTTTCTCCTCTTTGACCTATCATCCACTAAATGTGATGTTTGTCTTACTCCCTGATTTTTTGTTTGAATTCTGCCTACAGATAGATGATGGTTTCTGTTTTAATATTGACATAACTTGAAAGTGCTATACAGGTCCTATTTATCTAGTCACTAGATAAAATTTATGGACAAAACTAAAAATTCTAATACTTCTTGAGACTGGTGCACCAGCCTATATACAGACATTAATATCAGAATGCCATTAATAACATTATGCAGTCCTTTTTCATTTCAAAGCTGCTCATTATCACAATATTCCTCAGGAATATATTTTACAGAATATAAAATTCACTTTGCTCTATGGATGGAAAATTAAATGTCACGGTCAATCTTATCTTATTCTATTTTCCATTTTAAATAGAATTGTAATATGGCTGTTGAATGAAAGAACTTATTCTCAGTACTGAACATCAGCTGAGTCCCTACAGATAACATTGGTTTTACCAATACTAGCAGTAAGAGAGCTATAATTTTTGTGTGCAATACAGTAGCACCAAGAAGCCCAGCTGCTACAAGGATATTACATTAGGAACTGTAGATCCTCAAAGAAAGATGACTTACATCTCCAAAGTGTTTTCAGTCTGAGCAAATAAGGTTGGAAATCTCCCATAGCAAGTGAAATTCCACCATCACTAATATTGAAGAATTTACTCACTGAGTTCAGTGAAAGAGCTATTGCGAATCAAGAAGCCTCAGCAGGAATGAGCATTAAACCCATCTAGACACTAGATCCTAGAACAGTGTATGTCTGAGACACAAAATGCTTTTCTCAGGAAATGGACTGAGAGCACAAGGAACCCACACTCAGAAAATCATTTAAGTATCCATTTAGACAGAAGGATATGAGTCCACCCACTAAGATTCAAGCATATGTTTAAACAGCTTGGTTAGCTGGGGTTCCAAAAACTAGGTATATAATAGAAAATAAGAGACTGGGGGGAGGAAAGGCATGCTTAGATGAAAAGAAAAAGAAAACAACCAGAAGTTTTAACTATATCGTTTTTTTTACTTTGTTTAGATCAAAAAAGATAGAAAACAGTGTTTCTTCTGCCACCATGCTATAATTTGGAAAAGACGAAACTATGCAACTGAACATCAGGCAGTTAAGATTGCATAGCACTGCTCTGAAGATTCGTACCTCATCCTTAAGTGAGAAATTACTTTCCAAGTACAACACAAAAAAAGTGGTGCCAGCTTTTAGCCATGCCTGATAAGCTACAGAGTTTAGTCTAAACTCAGCTGATTAAGTTTTATTAAGGATAAAGGATCAGCTCACTACTTCTTCCTCTACTATATTTGGGAGCGGTAGTAATTAGCAGAGGATTTGCCTGACAGCTGTGGGCAGAATGGTAACTCTTAAGTGGCCTTACATGATTCTCCAAAACTCATTTGTCAGAGTCATTAAGCCTGGCTATGTAAAGACATCCATTAGTAGAGTTATGCCCTACAGATGCATCTTTTGAAGCACCTTCGCTAGTGATTTGCTGTCATTGTTCAGATATACACAAATTAAATTTCTTACACCATTGACTAAGTCTAAAATTAGGAGAATTAAAACTACGTTCAATGTTATGTGTTGCTCATTGTGTTGTACTTGTTCTTTGGATTTGAAATGGAAGCATTTTGGAGCAGGAAATGGCTCTTCAGACTGCATTTGTGAAGTGCATAGCACAGAAGTGGTAGAGCTTGACAACTGCTACCACCATGTCACAAGTGCATATATAGTAATCAGACAGTATTTTGCAATGCACATTTGCAATAGAGAGGACCAAAGAAGGCCATCTCTAGCCCATAAATCCCATGTTAAACCATTCAGATGCAATTTCAGTCTATTGCAATGTACACTAAAGTGTCTGATGTTCCGTCCTAAATTTCTAATGTCTCAGTGAAGAGGTGCACTTAGTTGACAGCTAAAAATTGACTGCTTACCTATATTGTAAACATAACTGGAAATCTGAAAAATAGAAGCTTCTTTTACAATTTTTTTTCTTGTTGCATTTTTTCACAACATAACTAGTAATGAACTTCAGTAAAAAATAAAAAATACAATGGTGAAGAATTGGAATGTAATTCAATAAATGAGCTTTGGTTAAAAATAAAGGCTTTCCAAATATTTTAATGTGTTGCTTTACTGGTTTTAAATTAAATACTTTAACTTTTGTTTTTAAACAATTTTTCATTTAAAAACTGAAATTATTACAAAAGGAAAATCTCAATGGAGCTTAACAAAAATTTATTTTCTATCATATGGAATGTTTTTCTCCCCAGTGAGTGTCCCCATCACCAGACTAAGGAGTATTCTTGGTACAATCCTCTCAGCACACCCTAATGTGTTTTGCATGGCCTGTCTAAATATTAACTTGCAAGTGAGAAGAAGTAAATGTGATTCATCTGCTTAGTACAGTTACATTGGAGGGGGAGGAAATAAATACTGAGAAATATTAAGTAGAAATCAGCACACTGGTTTCTTAGGCTCCAAGATTGTGACTGTCAAAGAACTGGACTTAAGCCAAGAAAAATTTCAATGTAATTTATTTCTAGGTTAGCCTAGTCCATTTCATGCATTCAAAATATACTTGTTTTAGTGACAAAATCATAGGCAGCAAAAAATCTGGTATCTCAGTATGAGACTACAAATTTTGAACTGGGTACCCAAATTGGGAAATAACTTTTAAAGTTTTGTCTGAATCTAGCATTTATAGATAAGGGTACATGACATGTGAGAGTATCTGGTTCATTTTGTTGTTTGGTTAAACACTATTCAGTATAAAATAAATAAAAAATAACAAGGAAAGTGATAAATTAAATGCATAGACACACAAATGTTAATGGGCAAGTGATAATGGAGACATTAACAAAGACCGCATCTCCTTTGGCACTAATTGAAGGACCACTAGAGGAAATAATCAGGCATAGCCTTGAAGAGAGTCAACCTAAACCTTACAAATTATAAAAAGGAGGAAACATGATTATTGTGAGCATTATGGGGTATTTGAGGGGTCTTCTGGGAATGTGTGAGACAATATAGGATTTCAGTAGGGTCTTGTGGGATTATGTAGAATTTACTATGGGATATTTAGGGGAAGAGCCAAAGACAGAGAAGGGAAATGATCAAGCTGGACTGGAGAGGAAAAAGTATGGGAAAATCAAAAGGGTCATGGATGGAAAAGGCTGCTCTTATGTTAGCTGGCTGACAGTACACTTGTCTGATTGAGCCTTGTGTCTGATGACTGCAGTCTATCCCATATTTATATTATATTATATTATATTATATTATATTATATTATATTATATTATATTATATTATATTATATTATATTATATTATATTATATTATATTATATTATATTATATTATATTATATTATATTATATATTATATTATATTATATTATATTATATTATATTATATTATATTATATTATATTATATTATATTATATTATATTATATTATATTATCCTGCATTTGTCTATTTTGCTACATAATGTCAATCTTTATCTTATGTGGTAATGTAGTCTAAATTCGAGCTATTGGGGAACCAGTGACAAGTCCCAGTGCCCCTAAGTCTAGTTGCCAGCAGCTGGAGGGACAGGGTGCGTGTTTGTACGTGTGTTGAAAAGTCTAAGTGGAGGGGGAACTGTGGACCACAGGTCCCATAGGTATAAGCAACTGGAGAAACCAGGGTGTGTGTGGGTCCAAGTGTCAGCAATGAGAGAAAGAGCTGTGGGCCAGTGGGATCATAAATCTGGTGCTGGGAGAGAGAACAGCATGTGTGAGAGAGGTCTAAATGACAGCAATTTAAGAGACCTGGGTGTTGTTTTTATTTCCCTAGTGTATTTAATTCTTTGTGAGTGTGTGTATGTGTATAATTCAGTAGCAAACTTCGAGGACAACTCAGGCAGGAGGAGACAATCACCTGGAAAAACCCAAAGTCTGAGCCAGTGGCTGAGTAAGGGGGTTCAGGTCTGGGCGTGGATATTAGAGGGATGTAGGGACCACACTAATGTTCAAGGGATCTGTGAATGTGGATGTACTTGTGAATCTAGAGAGCGAGGTTGTGTGAGTTTTCACTAATGAACCTCAATCCTTATCAGCAGGAGAAGAATAACAGGATGACTCTATCTGTAAGAGCTTTGGCAGGTTATAAGCAGGTGCTGCTAAAGGCATTGTTCCACCTGTGCCAGCCTGTGAGGCTGGCCTTGTTGGTGGTCTCCCTAAGAGTATGTGGCAGGAAGGGGGGAATCGGGTCTCACAACATCTTTAATAGGTTGAGATTTAGCTTTTATTCTCCCCTCCCCCCCGCCTCCCTTGCCCTGGAATCTCTATGTTTGGTGAGAATATCTGCATAACAACACATCATATAAAAATGTATACAGAGTGGAAATTTTCCAAAAGCAAGGTACAAATTCAAAGGTAAAACTGAAATCACTTAACACAAAATTGCTTATTGCAAAGCTTCTTAAAGCAATATTAAAGGTACAGATGACAGGTCACTCTAAGTTTTTTTGAAATGCCAAATATTTCCATTTAATCTATTAATTTATCAATTATTTTAATTTATTTAATCTTTAATCTATCATCCCAGTAAGCAAGATTCAGAAGAAGGCTAAAGATAAAATCACTAGCTAATTACTTCTGGAAGTAGAAGTGGTATTTTTTTGAACTATAGTAATGTTTTGATTTCCCATTTCATCAGAGAAGACTTGGGTACCTCAGAAAAAAAAATCTGTTTGCCTGTGATAAATATTGAATTCTTGGACACTAACACAGTACTCAAAGATTCAGAGCATTTAATTTAAATCTTGATGAAAATCGGCAATGTGGAGCTTGTTCTGTTGTGATTTTCAACATTTAAAATTGGAATTTATAAAGATTATGTCTCTCAGTTGAGGAGTACTACTTCATAAAGTTCCAGTGAATGTATTCAAATTAAAGACATTTATCAAGGAGAGTAATTTCTAACTGATATTTTGAACACCCCATATATTAATTGCAGGGCACTAGTTCAGACATCAACTGACAATAGTTTGATTAACTTTTGCAGAAACACAATGATTTTATACAGTATATTAAATCAATTGTTTCATTCTGAGGAGGGACAAAATGTCATAATGAAACAATTAGGTTGTAAGTGATGAAATAAATTGATCAAGAATGTATTTGATCATAAAACCTCATCTTTCATAATATATTGAAGAAATATTGCCAGTGCCCTTACTAATTAATTATGGGCATGGTATTAGTTTTGATTTGGGAAGGACTGTGACGTATCATATCCTTAAAATTTTACATTTTTCTAGAATGAGGAAACAGTTTGCATTGATTAATGTTCCCTTGGGATTGTGCCCAGCATATTTGGAGTAATATGATTTATTTATTTGATTAATTTAGTCAAACAAAGCAGCTCCAATTTTACAAAAGAGGCCAGAACTTAATACTCATTAACCTCAAGTGTCAATCAATCATCAAGAAAGGACACTTTAAATTATCACTCTCTGATCTCATAAGGTACTGGCATCCAAGGGTATGCATTAGACTAACAAGTCTGTGTGTAGGCTGGATTCAGTACTTGTGGCCTTTACGAACCAGTCTGTGGTGTTCAACGTCAGATTGGACTCAGCTTTGAGCAACACAGTCTAGTGAAATATGTCCCTGCTGATGACAGAAAGGTTGGACTAGATGATCTTTAAAGGTTCCTTCCAACCCAAACCATTCTATGATAGTGCCAGCTCTTTTTCTAAACAGCAAGTCCTAGAGTCCTACCTGCTCCTGCAGAATCACTGTCAAAATGCAAATCATGTCAGTATGGTGTAGATATGCTATGGTATGTAATAGATCCTTCAAGAACAGCCTTGCTTTTCTTCTGTAGTTTCTGTCTAACCTAGCCTCCCTAGACAGCATAATGAAGTAGTAGTTCAAAAGTAGTTATAATTTAAAAGAAACAAATCCAGAAGAGAAAAAGAGAATCTTACTTTTCATAACTGTTTTGAACAGGTTTTAGTTACTTAACAAGTTACATTTATCCTAATTAAATTTAGTCTGTTGACTAAAGCAGAATCAAAACAGAGACATTTATATGCATTAATCAGCAATATCTTATTATAGTTTCCAAAGATTTACTTCAATGCCACTTTCAACTTGTAGGTTTAATCCATATATCTCAAATGTCTTTATGAACAGTTATATTCAGATGCAGCGTTACCTTTATGTTTTCAAAGTTTAGAGTTTGCAAGAGGAAAATGAAACAGGTTAACCATTACTTGCCAAAATTCCTCCATCAGCTGTGATGCCAGCGTCAAAGTGCACTACTTAGAGTACAAGGATTCCTATAGCTAAAGGAATTGAAGATTCCTGGCACTGAGCTGATGGACCCATGTTACCTCAGAGGAATGTGAAATAATGAGAAGTCCAAATAACATTAAGTTTCTCGTATATCCCAGAATAAGGGAGACTGCAGAGATTAGAGAACTGTAAGAAGAAATGGGAGACAAAATTTGGATTTTTATAGAGATGTTGAACACAGTCCAAATATGAATTTAGTGGCTACATTCAACCATTTTGTGGAATCAGTTAGTTCAATGGGAGTCTGAACCTGCCTGGCTCCTGTCTCAAATATAATCTTGAGTATGCAAAAGGATAGAAGCACATGATTCCCAGACATGCATAACCCTGTACTTTTCTTAGTATTATTACCAGACATTAATGAGTGACCAGAGAGAAACCAAACTATCCCCCTGGAAATCTATGCTTCCACAAGTGCAGCAGAGGAACAGAAGGTAGGAACCTATGGAGGTACTCCATTTCCTTTATAAAAAAACTCAGGCCAGAATTAGAATAGAATTAGAAATGTTATCAAGCTTCATAACTTACTGTTGACGGTGACTATGTTATACAATCTTTTTCACAAACTGATCAATTTCCATCTTCAAAATCTGTTAGCTTTTTCTGTCACACATTCCTCCTGGAAAACTGTTCCCCACTCTGAACATCTTTTTGCCTAAATAAAAATGAAGAATGCTTAATAGACTGTTTCCTAGATAAAATCCTATTTTTCATGCCTTTCAAGATTCCATTTAATTAATCAGACTTAGCTTTCCTTTAAAATTTTAATGCTGAGAGTTAAGTTTAAGATATTTTAAATGCAAGCCCATTTGTATTTTGACATTTTATCTCTATAAATACCATTTATTTCTCAGGTTAGAACTAGCATCCCATATATATTGGCCATCATCTTCTACCAGAATCTATCACTTAAAGCTACAGCCATTATATCACATTTCCCTTTATCACACCAAGCAATGAAATGTGATTTGTACATTTCCATGCAATACATAACACATTAGAGTTATCCCAAAGAGGTGAAGGAGGGAAATATCTGAAACACGTCCATAAAAAGAATTCAAATGTCCATCTGACTAGGAACAAAAATTGTTTTAAAACTTTCATAATTCTGGAAGATTTAGATTGTCTAAAACTGCTGTAGTTAGTAGATAAATTGTTCATAATAAGAAGAGATCGGTAAGTTTGTAATGCTGTTTGTGGAGGTGTTTCAATTTTGCATCTTCTCTTCTAATAGTAATTCTGTATGCTGAATTATATTTGTGAATATGAATCTTGCCTTCTAACTACTGTTACAGAAAATCACCTCAATTATACCACCAACAATGAACTTTGTGGATGGTATAATGAAGTTAATTGAAGAAGAAAGTCTAAACAATTTCTGTAGGTACATATTTATATCACACTCTGATCAAATGTAGCTAGCAGTACCATTAATTTACTTCAACAAAAGAAAGTTATACTACTTAAAGCAAAGAAAAGCAGTGATAGAGTTTCATTCAATGCTAACAGCCTCTGATATTTTACAGAGGTAAAAGACAGGTAATACAAAATTCTAAACGTGAGCTAAACCAATTCATTTTATTACAGAATTCTGCAATTAAAAGGAAAAGAAGAGGTTTTGTAACATGCAAACATCTTCCAAAACCAGCCAGAATGGACCACCATGCAGCAGTAGAGAGGTAGGTTCTCCCCTTACACAATGTGGCATCACCTGATGTGAGGAAGCTGTAGATCATTGGTGGAAGGTTTGTCCCCTTCTTCCATGAGTAACACCAAACTCTAAGGAACATGGTTTAGCACCAGGATATGGATATAAACTTGGGATGTGCTGCTGACCCAGCAATCCTAGGAGGTCTTTGTCAACTGGGCATAAGAAGAACTGTCCAAACAAAAGTCCTTGGTATTTTAAACTTGTGAAGCTATCAGAAGGCCTGCTCATATTCCCCTAAATTGTTTCACAGCCATCTCTGTTCTTCATTTACTATCACAGTTTTGTAGACTTAGAAATTACTTTTCCCAATCAGCTGCTGATCCTTACTTACTATTGTCCCAGCTCTAGCATTTAGGACAATTAGGGCTATTTGGCAGATCAGTTCTGGTGACAATGTGCTTCATTATCATGAAAGCAATGATGATGTCATGAGCTTTGAATATGAACATTACTGAAAGAATCAGACAAAACAGAGATATTTAATCAGCAACGATGAGGAAAGTAATTCAGAAAAAGATACAATGTCTTCAAATGAGGCATAAAACCGCATTTTATTTTCTAAAAAATATACTGGAGCACAGAACTACTCATTAAATACAAACTCAGGGGACACATCCCATGCAGTTGATCTGCACAGAGAAGTAAAAACAGTGTAGTCTGACAATGAATTTCTAATCAGTGACCTGACTGTTTCTTACTTGTCGCAGATGTTTTGTGTAGCACTTTCTGCATACTGAAGATCAGCTGTGTCTGTGATTTTGCATATATTAATAAAAAAAGTTTAGCCTACTGCACTTAAGAACGGAACTTCTGAAGGAGTGAGGAAGCGCAGCAGGGAAACTGAACATGTATACCTGTTGCCTTGCCAAAGGTCTTTTCCTACATAACTGATTAACAATACACCAAATCCCTTTTACACAACTAGCTTTTACGCTTCTACTACATGACACCTTTTCAGTCAGGAGAATAAAGCTAAAACTTCTAACTGAAGTGAGCCAGTCATCACTCTTGGTGATGACTATGGCTTTACCTATGGCTTTACCTAACACAAATACAGACTTACTGGTTCCTGTTAAGCCTGAAATATTAAAAATCCTTCCAGTACACTTTCTAAAGAATATACATGTCCCTGTGAGACTACAGAACACATTATAAGCAAAGAGTCACCCAGAACCATTGGAGTTCATCCCGTGCTGCTGCCTTGGTCTGAGGCAAATTATCCTGTTTCAGATCTTAAAAAGAGTCTGTGCCCAAAAGTGACATTTTTTTTTGTTAGACCATCCTATTTGTGTGAAAAGAAAAATATGTCCCTTTTCCCTACAATCCATACATCTCTTCATTCTTTATATCCACATGGGTACAATACTACCTCAATTATATCACTTTTCAAACACAGAATTAGATTCACAACAATGATTAATTAACCAGTTGTTTCTCTCAACGAATAAATGTAATCATTAAAGTGTCATCTGCAAAAATCCAGACTGATCCTCAGAGTTCCTGAAGTCTTACTTTTGCTAGAGAAGTTCCCTAAGCTTTCAAATTTCTTCTAGTGAAAATAGACATAATACCCTTTTCATATTTATGCCAATTTAATGCTTATATCCCATTACAATCCATGGACACATCTTGCTCTGTTTTATAAGAAAACATCAGGCAGATGTACAGAAGGTACTAGTCCATACATTAATAGAAGAGTGGCGAAACTAAGTTGATATATAGAAGAAACTCCTAGGTTTGAGCAACTCTTCCCCTCTTCTATCCATATCTGATACCTCTTGGATGAGTGCAAATTATTGAGCAGATTATTTTCCATTGGTGAAAAGATTTCTCTTCCATTTTTGAAAGATCACTAAATTTTGGGGTGATATTTATCAGTCCCAGGGAGAAACAGGAATCCTAAACAATCTTGATTTAATTGTTCTAGTCCTGTAAAGGCAAAGAAAATTATTGCCCTTGGACAGTTCTTCCTGCTTGATACTAAGTAGCTCCTTGCACTTTTTATTAGTTTCTGTAAAACCTAGTGTCTAGCCATAAAAACTCCAGGAAAGAAAAAGGAAGGCATAAGACATGGAAAATTAGTAAGAGTAAATTCAAACTAACAAGAGCCTGGTTGAAAGCTCTGTCCTGCAAGCAGTGATTTTAGCGCATAATACAATCATTAAAGACCATTTAATCCAAAAATAATCTGTTTATTTTAAATGTATTTGCATTATATGCTCAGCTGATTCAAAGCACTTGGGGTTCCCTCCACTGTATTGGGAAAGTAAGCTACAATAGTGAGTGGCATAGTATGGAGTTTTGCAGTTTCAAAGGTCTGTGTTTCAAAAGTGGGACTAGCCTCATGTGAGACAGGTACAGCGGTTTCCTTATCCTGTCCCCATTGCAGGAATGATCAAGAAAAACACAAGAGGAATTATCACAGATTTCACAGAATCACAGAATGGTTGAGGTTGGAAGGGACCTCTGAAGGTCCTCTAATCCAACCCCACTGCTCAAGCAGGGACTCCTAGAGCACTTGAGCAGGATTTTGTCCAAATGGTTTTTTAATATCTCCAGGGAGGGAGATTCCACAACCTCTCTGGGCAACCTTTTCCAGTGCTGAGTCACCCTCACAGTAAAGAAGTTCTTCCTTATGTTCAGGTGGAACTTCCAATGCTGCATTTTATGCCTGTTGCCTCTTGTCCTATTGTTGGGTGCCAAGGAGAAGAGTCTGTCCCTGTCCTCTAGGCACTCTCCATTTAGATATTTATAAACATTAATCAGATCCCCTCTGAGTCATCTTTTCTCCAGGCTGAACAGGCCCAGCTCCCTCAGCCTTTCCTCTTATGAAAGATGCTCCAGCCCTTTAATCACCTTAGTTGCCCTTCGCTGGACACACTCCAAGACTTCTGTGTCCTTCCTGTCCTGGGAAGCCCAGAACTGGACACAATACTCCAGGTGAGGTCTCACCAGGGCTGAGTAGATGGGGAGGACAACCTCCCTCAACCTGCTGGCAACACTCTTCCTACTACAACCCAGGATACCATCAGCCTTCCTGGCCACAAGAGCACACTGCTGGCTCATATGTAACTTGTTGTCCTCCAGGACTCCCAGGTCCTTCTCTGCAGGGCTGCTTTCCAGGTCAGCCCCCAACCTGGAGGGGGTACTCGTGCATGGAGTTATTCCTTCCCATGTACAGGACCCTGCACTTTCCCTTGTTCAACCTCATGAGGTTCCTCTCTGCCTGTCTCTCCAGCCTGTCGAGATCCCTCTAGTGGCAGCGCAGCTGTCTGGTGTATCCAACACTCCTCCCAGTTCAGTATCATCATCAAATTTACTGAGGAGTCACTCTGTTCCGTCATCTCAGTCATTGATGAACAGGTTGAACACTGGACCCAGTATTGACGCCTGGGGGACACCACTAGATATAGGCCTCCAACTTGATTCCACAACACCAGTGACAACCCTCTGAGCTCTGCCATTCAGCCAGTTCTCAATCCACCTCACCATCCAGTCATCAAGTCCACACTTCTTGAGTTTGACAATGAGGAGGTCATGGGAGACAGTATCGAAAGCCTTGCTCAAGTCCAAGTATACAACATTCATTGCCCCCCCCTCATCTATCCAGCCAGTTGTCCTGTCATAGAAGGCAATCAGGTTAGTTAAGCATGATTTCCCTTTGGTGTATCAATGTTGACTACTCTCAAAGACCTTCTTGTCTTTCACATGCTTAGAGATGGCCTCCAGGATAAGCTGTTCCATTATCTTTCCAGGGACTGAGGTAAGGCTGACTGGCCTGTAGCTCCCTGGGTCCTCCTTCTGACCCTTCTTGGAGACAGGGGTGACATTTGCCTTCTTCCAGTCTTCAGGAATCTCTCCTGATTGCCATGACCTCTCAAAGATGATCAAGAGTGGCCTAGCAATGGCATCAAATGACAGTCATACTGTATTTGTGAACTTGCATCAAAGAAAATGCTCTGGTCAAGCCTGAGTTTCTCTGCCTTGAAACCATTTGCTCCATTCTTGAAGCAGAGCTTGGATATGAAGTAACAGATACAATGGGGACAACTGGAGGACCAAGACCACAACCTAGCTAATGAACAGAAAGTACACAAGCCTCACAGAACAGATTCTCCCAGATGAGACTAAGAAAATGACCTGATATTTTGATGTGTGATTTGTTTTTGTCAAAGTGAAAGGTGTTACCCTTTGCAGCTATTTATTTTCATGTTGTTTGCTCTTTTCTCAAATCATCCTTAAATGCTTCTGTCACTTCTAATGATATCTTCTCTCTCACATATAACTCTCATTCTGAGGTTTTCTACTAAATTCGAGTAGACTTAACACCAAATCTTTAGAGGCTGTACTTACTTAAATTTAGGCTTTAAAAAGTTTTCTTCACTAGAATATAACCAAACTTTATTTATAATAAAAATATGAGCATAATGACAACTCCCCCACTCAGAACAATGCAGATGATATAGCATTTTAAGAGGGTGATTTCAAGCAGGTGCAATTGTGTTAATGGCTCACTCCTCTCCCATCTTCATGCCTGCAGATGCCTGTGGACAGTCTATGTAAGCATGTTTGGCAGCAGGTTGACCTGCCAGACATGCGGTGCCTTACTTATTCTGAAGGCAGTGCCCTAGCAGTGCCCGGGTCCTGTCCTGCAGCTGCTGTTTGCAAAGCAAGCACATCTCCTCCTGAGGGGCTTCTTCCTAGACAGTCTAGGTATAAACATCAGCATGTAAGATATAGCTGGTTTCACCCATGTCTTTGAAAAATAATTAGGGCAAAATAATTCTGCAAGTAAAGAACCAGATGTAGTCTTAGGAAAAAGTCTTTCTGTGTGTCGAGTCCTGTCTCAAATTTTGGCCATTTTTTAAAGTTAATATGGCTATTCAAGACATTTTAGATGTATCTAAATCTGCTTTCTATTACTGTCATTCAGAATGTTCTCATATCCAAACAACACACTTACACATTTTACAGTCATCTCAATAAAGGGATAGAAATATACTTCAAGCAATAAATAAGAAAGTGATACAGTCCTTAAATAACTTGGTAGAGGAATGCTGCTATTTCTGACAATTTTTTTACATGTATAGAATGACAGAATCTACTACATTTATCTGTGAGAAAAATAATTTCTCCCAATGGTAATTCCATTAGTTTCAGCAACAGTACATCCAAATTAAGTGTACTACCTTACTGCAGTACATATCAAATGTCCATATATTATATAGAAGCATACAATATATCCTTGCATATATCAAAATATGTATCAATTTTTGAAGGCAAGACTTTTTGGTGATGCACAGGATTGGCAATGTCACTAGCAAGGACAAATATTCTTTCAAATTACTGATTAAACAGGATAAAGTAGAGGCACTTTGGAGTCACTCAGTTGATGCCTTTGATCTATAAGCAATAATATTTATTTCAGAACCATATCAAACTTCATCTTAAAAGGTTTCAAAATATTGATTTATTTCAGGGTTTTACCAGGACCTCCCCACCCAGATAATTCTTTAAATACAGATTAAATATACCTATGTCCAGCTGCTTTTCTCAGGTAAACCTCAGCCTTTCTTAAGTAAATGCTTACAAAATAATCCTCTGTAAAACTTATTAATAGGATATATTGAATATTAGATTATGCTCTGATAAATGGTATGGTGCCATATAAATGCTGTCAATATAGCCTATGACCTCACAGTATGC
This sequence comes from Caprimulgus europaeus, assembly GCA_907165065.1. The sequence goes on from OU015525.1 coordinate 72,414,944, forward strand.
CATACTAACATCATTGCTACTTTATATGTTATGATTACTGCAATAGAAAAACCTTTCAATATAATGAAAATGCAAAAGTTAAAACATAGCACAGTTTTAAAGGAAAAAAAATAAACATTTCTGAATAGGAAATCTGTAAGGCCTTCTAGTCTGAAATAATTTTCTCTAGAAAAATCCAAATATGTAATTTTATTCTGACTTGGTATGAAAGTAAGTTCTGAAGTGTTGAGTGGAAAATGTAATTCTGAGTTTCAAACAATTCTGAAGAAGAACAATTAATCTTTTTTTTTTCTTTTTTTCTCTTTTTCCAGTAAAAAAAGGCTTAAGACATTGCAATGGCAGGATTGCATTGATGTGATTCGGTGACCATTTTTCATAAGCATGGGGGATACAGCTTTTGAGTAAGACAAAGACCTAAATCTCCTCAGCCAAATTATTTTGTTGTTAGTCCATAAACCAAATGTATACTAAGCTGAAATAGAATGGTTGATTCTAGACATAGTAAACATAAATCTCACAAAGGATGATATAAAATGAATCAGGCAAAAATACAAAACATTTTTTTGAAGTTGGTAAGCTTGCTTTTGAAATAACCCTTACAGATCAGTAGCTCAGAAACTCAATATTTAAACACAGTGCACTATAAAAGCATGATGTTCCTAAAACTCATCTCTGAATGCCTCAGGTCAAAAGAAAAAGTTATAAAAGTGGTAGAATGGAACAAGTAATAAACTTATTGCCTACATATAGCCAAAGTAAGAGAACAAAATATTTAACAGTAGATAAAACCTCTGTGAGAGAGCAGAAAAAAACCACAGCAACTGAAGATTAACCAGTGCATTTGTACATAACTACATTGAGTAAAATTTCTGTCAAGCTGAAGCAAAATACAAAGCCCTAATGAGTGGCTGTGAAACAGAACTATTTAGATGTTGTGCTTATTGTTTACACACTTTTCTGTGAGTCAGAAGACGCTTTTCATGTTGAAATACAGCTATGGTTTTCATACTACTTCAGAAAACACTCATTTGAGCTTTGCCAGCAAGTTACTGTGCAAAGAATCTTACTGAAAATCAGTAACTGATTTTGTAATAGTCTTGAAGATATTTATGGATTTTCAATCACTTCTGTTTTTTTAAAAAAACACACGTGATATTAAAAACTTTTTAAATACAAGTATTTCAAATACAAGTATATTTAAATACAAGCATATTTAAAAATAAATTTAGGAATGCACTTTTCAATTGGACAGTACTACCCAGTTTGTCCCCCAGGCCGTGACTGAGCAGAGTTTTTAAGCACCTGCCAGTGGGATCAGCTTAAAATAAGTACATTCTTAAATACCTTGCTGAACTAGCATTTCAGTTACTACACATCAATAAACATTAGCAAATTGGATGCTATAATTTATTATAGAGCTAATCCCTTTCAATTTTGGGACAAAGTGATTTTTCGAGGTCCAGCTGTGTTGCTAGACTGGGTCTAGCTAAGTCCTCTCCCTGTGAGACTAAGGCCTGAGCAGGCAATGAAGGAAGAGCTATCTTTCAGGGCACACCTTTCAGCCTGGTACCTCCATTAAGAGAAGGCAGATAGTCACATCCTTGACTTACAATCTGTGCTTTAGTAGTGCAACTCTTTCTTCCTCTCACTGCAGCTTTACCAGAAGACAGTATTGTAAGGGTATGTGTAAGGAGAGTGTCTGCTCCTTTAAGAGTTTCTTGTCAAGGGCCTTCTTCTGTGCAAGGAGGGACAATAATAAAGGGAGGAAGCCATCAGCAAGAATGTGCAGGGACACAGACCTGGCAGACAAATGATAAGGGAGGGAGTGACAGGACCGAAACCTGATCAGTGACACTAATCGATGAGGGCATGTGAGAGTGTGAGAAAGTTTATTCCAGTGGGGTTATCTGATCAGGGAACATGTCAATTTGGAAACTAAGGGAAAAAGGGCACACAGGCCTGACAAAATGAACATAGAGACAATGACAAGAAATGAACCTCATCAGTCACCCTAAGTGATGAGCTGTCAAGGCAGGCACTGCTTCCAGGAAGATCAACCTGGGCTTTGCAGCTGTTAAGAGAGTAAACCAGGGGAGACCAGGACTGGGAAGCGGGGGAAAGGGATGGAGCTGTACAGACCCATAGGGGATGTGCAGGGGAAGGGGGACCAGGGAGCAACAAAGAGGGAGAAGACAGAAAACAGTATAAAAGGGGACTGTTGTGGGTAAAACAGCACCAGTCAGTATGCTTGTCTGTCTGAGCCCTGTGTCTGATCACCGCAGTCTGTCCTATCACTTTATTAATTCTTTTCTTAGCGATCTCTCTGCATAACCTCACCCCAACCCATATGTACATGTAGCAGCCAGCTACTGGTGAGACATGTATGTTTGTGAATGAAAACTGATGTCAGCTACGGGAGTCATTGTGGGGGTGTGGGTGTCCCTGGCCTTTGGTGTCAGCCACTGGAGCAAGTTGGGTCTCAGTGCCAGCAACCTGGGTGAGGGGGGGTGGTCTTTAACTTCCAGCCACTGTGGTCGGAATGGTGTGCATCCTGAAAACTAGCTACTGGGAGGGACTGGCAGGAGTGAGGTGAGTGAGGAGCTAAGTGCCAACAGCTGGAGCGTGACCACTGGTCACAGCCTGGTATTGGATGCCAAGGTGGGGGAAGAATGTCTGTATCTTGGGGGCATCAGGTCCAGGATGGGGTATCAGGCAGGCAGGGGATCTGTGCTGGTATACCTGGGGGAATTTGGAATGTGGGGTGCAAGAGGAACAAGTGTATGAGTGTGTGTGGGGGGGTTTGCTAGTGAGCACCAAGCTGAACCAGTTGGTGACTGGGGACCTGTGGGGTGGGTAAGAGGGCCAGGAGCTGGGCAGGGGAGCCCAGGAGCCAGAGAGGCTGTGTGGTGCTTGGGGGAATCCACAAATATGTGTGTGTGCTTGTGAACATGGAGAGCGTGGGGTGTGTGCCTGCACCAGAGACCTGTCTCTGCCAGCCAAAGAGGAGGAGGACATGGCTGTCCATGCTTGCATTTTATGTGAGTCCTGTATGGAGGCTGGAGGAGGTGGCCATGCTCCTAGCATCCCTTAACATGCATCAACTTCTCGTTAGATCTATGCAAGACGGTGCCAGTGTGGTTTACTGAGAGCCATCAGCGAACCCTGACCCACAGGCAGCTTCAGTTCATTAAGGCAGATCTCAAGATCTTCCACTATTAGTGATGAGCTCACAGACTTCTGTCCCCCTCAGTTTCCTCAGGCAGACAAAAAAAAAAAGTGACATCAGATAATTATGATTTTCTCAGTATCACCTCCTGCAGAGCAAAACCAGACACCTAAGCTGAGGAATTAAGTTCCTAGCTCCTAGGTGTTAAACAGACTATATCATAATGTTATCCATTACACTAAGCTCCTCACACTTCTCCTGCTGATCATACCCATATTATCTCTTAATAAGTGAGCATTCTAATGATTATTTACCATTTAAAATGTCTGCACTTTTTCCGACAGTAACTTCATAACTTGAGCAGATTGCTTGTTTTTTACTGTAATTGAGGTGGCTAACACCTAAGTAACATAACAAACCATGAAATTATTAAACAAGAGGAAACTTATTACAGAATAATATATTAAAAGCATGTTGAATTAGGAATAATTGTGAAGTTATTGATTTTGCTTTTAAAAACTGTATGAATAATTAATTGGTTGTGTTGGGTTTGTGTGGGGAGGTGGGTTTTTTTGCAGCTGGGGAAGGGGCTACAATGATGGCTCCTGTGAGAAACTTTGTGAAGCTTTCCTGGCTCTAAGGTGGACCCACTTCCAGCCCTGGCTAAGCCAGTCAACAATGGTGAAATGCCTCTGTGAATCCATATTTAAGAAGGGGGAAAAAACTGGTTTGGCAAGAGAGTGACCAGCAACATCAACAACAAAGACAAAAACCTGAAGAGGAGAGAGGCAGGGGGATGTGAGAGAGACAACTACACACACCTAGGTCAGTGAGGAAAAAGGGGGAGGAGGTGCACCAGAGTGGAGATTCCTTTGAAGTCCATGGACATTAATGGCAAAGCAGATATCCATGAAAGACTCCATGCCAGAGCGGGAGGCTGTGCCCAAAGGCAGCTGTGAGAGCTCACAACTGAGCAGAAGACCCCAGAGATGCTGATAGAAGAGTAGGAGAAGGAGGTGCACCAGAGCAGAAATCTGTCTTCAGCCCATGGAGGTCCCCATGCTGAAGCCAGGGGCTGCATCCGAAGAAGTCTGTGACTCCATGGGAAGTTCACATTGGAACACTTTGTTCCTGAACTCTTTCAGCCCATTGAGGGACCCCACACCAGAGTGGGGAAGAGTGTAAGGAGCCATCTCCCTGAGGAGGAAGGAAAGATAGAAACAATATGTGATAGCAATTTCCATTTACTGTCCACCTTCACTGCTGCAGAGGAGGAGGTAGAGAAATCAGGAGCAAAGTAATGAGCCCCGGAAAGTTAGGAGGAAGTTGTTTTAAGATGTTGGTATTATGTCTCAATACCCTACTCTGATTTTTTCTTCCCCAAGTCCAGTCTGTCTTGCTCATGACCATAATTGCCAAGTGAGCCCTCCCTGTCCTCATTTCAAACCATGAGCCTGTTTCTTATGTTTCCTCTCCCCATGCCACCGGAGATGGGAGGCGGGGAGCAACCATGTGGTCTTAGCTGCTAGGTGTGTCTAAAACCATCACATTGGTAAAAATGTCACACCACATAAATGGTTCTATCATTCTGCTATATATTCTCTCCTGCTCTTTATGAAGGTGTGCACCATGTATTTACACAGTGTTATTTCTAAAGTCTTTAGGATTACTAAAAAGCATAAAAAGGAAGAATTTTTATAGTGAGCTTAGACTTGTTAATGTATCTAGCTCCAAGGTTTCCCTGACAGCAAAGAAAACATTCATGTTTGCATAGAGAATGTAACAGATTTTTTACTACTTGAACTTACTGAAACAACAGCAAAATTGACAGAATAAAATGAATAATCCTTTTATATAGATCTCTCATAGCAACGGAAAGGATGTTAAGAGTATTATAAGTGCAATTTGCAAATGTACGTGTGAGTGCTATGGTTTTTTTATGTACTAAGGAAAATTCTCTGTCCTTTCTCAAAGTATTCAAATTCTACTTATGTATAATGTGAGTCTTTGACATCCAAATGGATGTTCAATATTATTTAAGTTATGGAGAGGAAGGCAGAAAGTAAATATATTTTAAAAGTTCTTTTTGTCAAAGAGCTGGTCAGAAAAAAGATCAGACCTAGGTATGCTTTCATACTAGTACTGTGCAGAATGTGTATACCAATCTCTAAGTATACTTTTCTTGGATCTGATCCACACTCTATTGTATTACATGAGACAGTTAATTTCAATCAAATTTATACACATTTACATGATGTCAGTCTATATTTTTAGCTTGAAATAAACCTATGGTGATGCAAGGCTAATACTCATCACTGGGCCATGGGTTTTTTTCACAGAACTGTCAGAGGAAAGCTGGAGTTACTGATGTCTAAATAAGAGATAGGTGGAGATTCTGATGCTTGGGAAGAATGGAAGGCAGCTGTAATAATTGTCAGTGATGGATGTTTCTGCTAGAACCGTCATTAGTGCAATCAGAAGTGCCACTGACATTTAGTTTGTCATCATTAGGTTTTCAAACCAACTACTTAATAAAATAAATTTGAGTTCTCTTTTATTTCACAGCATCAGCAAACTAATGACAGCGTCTTTATACCCACTTGCAATCATATTTTCAAAGTTGCTTTCATGGCCTTTTCCTCTTACACCAAAGTTCAGATGTTACAATACTCGATTCTAGAAAAAAACAGAGAAAAAATCAGTGGCCAGAAAACATTCTGAATTTGACCATAAGAGATTTCCACTTACTTATTCCTTCATATGTTAGCGATGGCAGTTATTTAATTATTTATACCCTGTCTATCTTGAGGAAAAAAGACATCAGTAGTTTTCACAGTGATGGCTGTTAAGGTCAATGTGTAACTTTACAGTAACATTCCAAAAGAAAACGAGGAGAACAAAAAAGTGCAAAATGAAGAAAAGTCTTGTGTAAAATTTTTTCATCACCAAATCAACATGGTACATGTATTGTACAATTGTAGAAAGAACACAAACTCAATCAAGCAGTGATGAAATTTGACTTGGAGTCAGTGCAGAAGTGCCACCACTGCTCTGGGGGCAGCACCAGGAGAAAAAAGTAGGACCTAAGGACAGAGATGAAGGTTTGTAGCTGAAAAGGAGATATTCTTCATGAGAGAGCAATGGCAAGGCAGGGTTAAGCATATCAGATGTCATAATAGAAATGGTAAAGAATGATCAAAAGTATATGAGATATTAGTGCCTGGGCATAGACTTCTATAACCTCTTCACCCAAGCCCAGTTGCAACTAGCTGTCCCTGCCACCTCATGCTCAGCACTTGAAGTTCCCAGAAGTTCCCACCTGCCAGGCTGTAGATTGTTACAGAGTAATAACAGCACATGGAGCAATGCTAGTGAAGAAGAAATGGGAAATACTTGCTGATCTCAGTAAGTGAAAAAGAAAGCAGTAAGATGAACAAAAGGGGCTTAAGAATCAGCTTTAATTCTTACCATCTGGATGAACCTCCTGCAGCTCAGCTTGGCAACCATCCCTCATTTCCATGCCTGCTGAAATTTACTTGTTTCTTAAGTGACAGCTACGCAAATCTAAACATCCATTTGTTCTGCAAGGACTTCTGGTTCTTTATCCAGATTTTGGTGATCATTATCCAGAATACTATTTTTTTAAAAATTGTCACAAAATCTTGTCCTTTCACCCATGAGAGATGGGCTTTATTTGGTAGCTCAAGCTCACTCTAGTCATGCTCACCACATGATGGGATCCTCCCTTCCAGACTATCAGCCTTGACTCACCTCAGAAGGCCCTTTATTCTCACCTTTTATGTTCCTCTGCCATGAACACTTTCATGAGCAGATCTTTCAGCCATCTTCCTTAGTTTGTAATTTACTTTGAGTCTCTCTGACCCTTTTTCTTTTCTTGTTTATGGAGCTCATGTAAATTTCAGTTCACAGAGATTTATCTAACAGATTGATTCCTAATAGCCATTTAACTTTTTACAGCAAAGAAACTAACTAGGCTGCATCGATTCGTAAGCCATTTGAAGCAGTTTCATACTCATGCCTTCACTGTTTGTATTAGCAAATGTTCTCATCTTTCAGCATGTAAGTGGCAAATAAGAGCTTAGAAATTTCATATATTATCAGTCCAGTCATGTCACAAACCATTTTGTATTACTCGTCCCTCCTCTTTCACGACTCAAAGTTAGTAGCAGGAAACCCACATGGCATTTTGTTATTATTTCTAATATTCTTCTACATTAGATTTCTCCCCGCCTTAAATTTCCTTCTTTTTCACTCCTTTCCATAGATATATTATGATATCAGGGCATGCTCACCACTCACAGCAGTGGCAAATTTGATTAAGTCCTAACTGCACTTGCAACTATAGGGTAAGTTTTATCTTTGCATCTGATTCAAAGCTCATTAAAATCAATAGAGACTGTTAATTTCTGTTGTAGAAGTATGTTCCATTTTATTTTTGCTCGGGTGTATTATAAGACTTTTTTCTATAATGAGAATTTATAGTACTTTCCTCTCCACACATCACTCAGAAGTGCTTGTGCCTCATCAGAGAATCAGAGATGTTCCAAGTAATTCCCTCAATAATGTAAAAAACTCAGAATAAGTTCATGACAGGTACAAAACACTGCATGGAATAGGACACACTCCTAAGCATACCCGACAAGGTGTGAAAGGAATTTGAAATTGAATGGACTATTCAGTAACACTGACGGCATTACAATTTACTATCCACTTACTGACAAAAAGAACATGTTTTGCGTAAGTCTGCCTATCTGTGTATAAGTTTATAGCAAATAAAAGTCTGTATAATGAAACAATGAAAATTTCATTCTGAAGCAGGCAGATGTGTTTCCTGTACTTGTAGGTTCTTTGGAAACTGAGAATGGTACTGTCTGGCTACTGTGACTTGAAATGGAGAGTGCTTTTCCAACTACATGGCAGAGGAAGCTACCATAATCACCTGAACTGAGGCCTGCAACATTCACTTGGTATCTTACCACTCAAAAAACTAGGGAATCATTGCCATATACCCTGAAAAACATTTAAGGACACACAACCTTCATTTATTTTGTGTTAAAAAATCTTCAGCTTGTAAAATTAAACGTTATTGGTAGATGTAAGCAATTTTTCAACATTTTGAATGGTGCTATGGTATGCTCTGAGGAAGGTTTTTTAGTTTGGGGTTCTTTTTTTTTTTTCTTTATGTTTCTAGAAATCCCTTCTTAAACCTGGAAAAGAATTATGAGGGGAAAAAAAAAATCTCTTAAAAGCTATCTGGAATCAGTTCAGTGCACAGGTTCACAACAAATAATTATTTAATTAAATAATTTCCTAGGAGACAGTTGTTTTTCCTTATATCTTCTGTATCATTTATAGCTCAAAAGAGCAAGATTTGGAATTCCACTTCAGGGTTTTAATGCTTTTTCATGCTTCCCAAATTATTTCACTATCGTCAGCAATTCAACATTCCTACATATATAGCTGGGGTTTTTTAAAGATTTTTTACTCAAGTGACTATAACACAAATACACAATCAGGGCCTCACAGGGTTTCATGCTATATGAATATATTAGAATAACATTTATCTTAGCCTAAAATAGGCATTAAAAAAGAAAGAAAGAAAGAAAACTGAGATACAGACAAATTAAGATTACTATGTATGATAGTTCTCAAACCAGTTCTTTATCCATTCATTAGATTTCCCAGTTCCAAGCGGTCCTACAGTTTGAATAATTACCCTTTCTTCCTGCATCTTTACCTTATGAGCCTTTATCATTCTTATCTCAACCTGCTTCTCCAATGCAGGAAAAGCCAGTTCTTAGAGTATTCCCATTAAATGAGAAGAAAAAGACTAATGTTTAGACTGAAGATATCCAGATTAATTTCTTTCCACCTCTCCAACTTTGTTTCTTCATCCGATAATTTCTTCTCCTACTTCAGATGTGCCTGTCCAAACAGTGGTTCCTGTTTTGACCAAAATAAGCACTTTCACTTCTTTTTCTGCTGCAGCAGAAAAAAAATAAAAAGATCCCCAAGCTTGTCAGTGCATGTCAAAATGTAGTCTTCAAGCCAAAAGCTTGTACAAATGCTGCAAAAACAATACGCAAAGAGACAGGAAAATGGTGACAGTTTCCAAGGCTGTTCTTCCCATGTAAACTGCTACTTATGTCATCTGCACTGCTTCTGGCAGGAACATACAGCAGTTAAAAAGCACTCATCGTGTTGCAAATAGAAAACACTCGCTCTGAAAACTGAAACAGGCAGTTCTAAGAGTAAATACTTTTGAAAATGCCCAGAATAAGGCTTTTCATTTACCATTTCTCTAATTATATAAGTCTTTACATATATACGTGTGTATATATATATATGCATGTATATATCAGGTTGTATGAGTTCATTCTTATTCAAAAGTGTACTAGAACTTTTAAAGGAAGGTTACTTTATTCTCCGATGCTGATGTGACACAAAAATGTCTTTCATCAGAACTGTATTTTTGTGTGCTATTCTGTATTCAGTTCTTTTGCCAACAGAAACCTAGGGAAAGTAAACTTTTCAACTAAAAAATAGCCTTAAAAAAAAAAGACCGAAAAGAAGTCTTGACTGAAAAAAAAATAATCAGCAAGCTCTACTCTCTTTGGGAGATAATGCACTGTGATGCCCCTGCTCCTTTTCTTTCCCTGTTCCCAGTGCTCATAGCATTTATGCACACAGAATCATAGAATCATTTTGGTTGGAAAAGACCTTTGAGTCCAACCATAAACCTAACACTGTCAAGTCCACCACTCAACTATGTCCCTAAGCATCACATCTACACATCAGTCTGGCTACTTAGAAGATAAAATAAACATAGATTTGAAGTATTACGTGAAGTTGACAATACTATGGTATGCTTAAAGAATAAAATATTCCTGAGTTAACCTGAAGTAGTTTGAAGTAGTCTGACAAAGCCAGCAGTAAAAAAAAGTGTAGCAGAACTTTTCACAAAAGTATTCCTCTTGGAATCTGGCTTCTGACCATGGCATGACATGTTCTCCTGTGTGCTAAAGTTAAGTATTTTAAAGATGTTTGAAGTCATATTTTTCTTCCATTTTTTTACCATTTCTTTTCTGTTGCTTTAAAATTACCTTTAAAGAATTTTAAAAATTCAGCTGATGACAGTGTTGAATGTCTTAAGATTCCCACAGAATGTGGGAATTAGGATCAAGAGAGGAGTTCAGATAGATATCAGTTACAGTGAAATAATTTTATTTTCTTAGATTCATCTAAACCTAGAGAAAACATGCTAATCTCAGTGAAAGTAGTCTTTATATAAAAGTTGCAGAAATCTTTAATTAGCTGTCTCTCTTTTTTCTCTTTTCCTAAAGACTTGTCTTTCCAGTCAATCACTCTTTGGGTATAACATTGGGACCAAAAATAGGTAAAACTTCATCAGGTGTCAGTCAGAACTTGAACACTCATACAAAGGTATGGCATTTTTTCTAGACTATGTGTACCTTCTAAAGGTCTTTTGAAACTAGATTGAGAAAGTTACACTTGATGAGCTTTCTGTTGGGCTGAATGCTGTTATTTCTATTAACTTTGGGAGAAACTAGGACTGTTCAGCAGCACTATTTATACATAAGGGCTTAAGAAAGAAACTAGGTTTTAGTTGTTGAACAGAAGAATCCCAAGCCTGAAACTGTTAGTCTAGTCTGTGAATAAAGAATAAAAGTATTTTCTATGCTTAGAACCGCTGAAAGAGAATTTGGGAAAACACATTTTGGTTTTTGAGTTCTGCACTGACATTGGTGACCTTAGCTATATCAAGAAAACAGTATTTCAGTTCCTCCCTGTAATATGAGAATATCACTGCTTCCTATTCTCAGTAGTTATCCTCTTCAGTCTGTAAATTCTTCAGGGAAGAACACATCTGTAACACTAGGTTTGTACATTGCCTACTGTTGTCAAGCAAATAATTAATTAGATTTCTACTGTGAGAAACAGTGTAATAAATGTATTTACTGAGTACTTGAATTATCATCTTTTGGAAAGATTAGATTGTGATGATCAGAATAGTTAGCACAGTCTTCTCCCACAGTCTTTACTGGTGACCCAAACCATCTTAGTTTAAGTAATTCATACCTTTTTTTCCTCTTTTTACTTTAAGCATGTATTTAATCATTCAGCAAACACTATACTTTTAATAACATATAAATGAAGCATTTTTCATTGTGTTAAAAGCTTCACACTGATTAAGTAGAAAATGTATGTCTAAATGTAACAGAAACTATCCTAGTAAATTAATAAAACCTCATGTGGAATAAATAAAAATCATGCATGAGCAAAAAATGTCTGTTGTTCTAAGTAAGATAGTGATGAATACCTCATCTGGAGCTGGTTTATATATGAATCCAGTTAAGCTGCACAGTTCATTTATGTGATTCATATTATTAACCAGGGTAGATTTGGAATTGATAAAATTAGTACCATTATATAGCAGAGGTCATTTTAAGAAGGCCTACACTTGTCCTCAAATTCTTTTCCCACATTCCTCTTCACTAGTTCCTTAGGCAAAAGTTTTATAAAATTCACTATGTACACCATTGCCACCCAGGATTTTCTCCTGCCATACTCCTGAGGAGTGCTTAGCCTCTGCAGCTGTCCTTCTACCTAGTCACACAAATCTTCTATTGACTCATCTTTTTACTGACACACTATCATCTTACTCATCTAGTATCATTAATAAATTGCGTCCTTGCGTGGACAAACCTAGACCTCTGACTTTACGTGCATATGCTAGTGCTCCCAAAACTTATTTCAAGGGAAAGTGGTATTCTCAGAATGATACATATACTTGAGGTGTAAATAGTAACTTCCAAATACAGAAAAATAGGAGGAAAAGTACAGAGGGAAAAAGAGAATCAATAAATAATAATATCTTATATCACAACAAAAGTCAATACTTGACATCTGAACAACTGAACTTTTCATAAAACTCTTTTCAATCGCTACCAGCTATTAAGTTTAAACTCTCTGCCCTCCAAAATGTTTCACTGATCTGAAAATCTCACAGATTAAAGGTGACCATTAAAGGATGAAACTACAAAACACCTGCAGTTGTTTTTCTGTCCTTAAAAGTATGGAGAAGTAAACTACATTTTACAGTGTACAAGATATGTATTCTCTTTAAAAACTCTAATCTAAAAACTAAGGTTCACTGTAAACTGATACTACCAATAATGTAGTTTTAATGGAATGGAACCAGATATGCAATGGTCTACAATATCAGTATTTATATTGCATTGAAATTATCAGTTTCATAAAAACGGGAACTCACTATAAATTGGCTGACAGTTTAATCAACAACAAGAAATTCATGCTTCATCAGCAATTATAAAATTTTAATTTTTACCCTCTTTGGAATTCTGTTTTCCATTGGATAATTCATTTGCAATGTATATTGCTTTGCAGAGTAAATATATTCATATTCATAGTAAGAGTAAGGAAAACCAGACAACTATGTGCTCAAAACCAATTTTTAAATGATTAGTTTATTCTCATAAATAGCTCCAGAGAACTACATCAAGATCAATGCAATATCACATTAAAAATATAGCTGAATAGCATTTATTAGTCTGAACATCTGAAGATTCAATTGAAGTTATTTATGAGCATTTAGTCTTTGAGTTCATTATTATGTAGAGCTAAATTCTGTGAATTATAGAAAGCAGTGGAAGCCCCATGGGGAACAAAGTTTCCCCTTGCCTGTATTTCCCAAAGGGCTATGAGACCTCCCCACCATGACTGCTGTCACAGGGGAGAAGCAGAGGCTCTGCTGGGCTATCTGTGCAGGAATAACACAGTTTCTAGGCAGAAATAATCCACCTTTATTAAGTCAGTCGAGAACTATGGAAAAAGGGAAGACATTTTCAGGAATACAAAAGTTAGCAGCCTCTACTAAAACCATGTATTTTGCACAGCTGTGAAGAGCAGAATACCTCAGTGCTTTCAGGGGATGCAAAGTGTATATTTTGTGTATAACAGCAGATCTGCAGCATTCAGGTCTGTGAAAAGACCCCATGCTAAACAGTGGCTATATTTTTCTTACTCTGGATGCTCTGCATTTTGTGGAAGAAATCTCTGTATTGGCCCCAAGCAGAGTATAAGCCATCTCCATCCACCAGTAGAGCCAGCTGGTGGCCCCATCCTTCTATTTACTTCACAAACTTCATGTGTATTGAACAACCAGGATAGGGATCTCCCCAGGTGTGCAAATGCCAGTAGATTAACAGTAACTTCCCCAGCTTTATTTTTGTTTGTGTTTGGGAATAGGGTGTTCTTAAAATGTTCAGAATTACATAGCCACTGAGAAGATAAGGTAGAGATGGCAGTAGATTTTACAAGGTTCTCATTTTGACCTATTCAGTCAGTTTCTTTGTAGTGTTTTATTTGCATTTTTAAATAACTTAAAGTTATAAATTCCCTTCTACAAACAGGCAAAACATAAATGTTATATAAACAACAGACTTTTTCTATCTAATCCATAAGTCCAAGGTTTCCCATGACTACAAATATTTTGTATGTAAAAACCATCCTAATATCACCTTATTGAGTCCTTTAAGCTAGTTTGTCAGGGGATTTTATTTCCAATAAAGGACTACAATTGCTTTCTATTTGGCAAAGGTGAGATATTTCAAGCTAGTTATTGCTGCAGATTTTATTCACCAGAGATTTCTTCATGCTCCTGTGGAAGCAAATGACAGGACCCATATTAAACTGCAACTCATGTGATGGAGACGAGTAAACTTCTTCAACAAGAGCTCCTGCCTTCCCCTTCCCCAAGTCCAATTCTAGTCACCTTAGCAAGGAACAGACATAATAAATCAGCTTTGTGCTCATTGCAGCAATGGCGAACAATAAATCACAATAAGTCTTTTCTGTTCAGAGAGATTTCAATTCTTAGGAGATTTTTAATCACAGCAGAGAGGCAAGACTGTTAATGAGGTCTGTAAATTACTTTAAAACAGGGTAATTATGTCCAGTGTTGTAATAAAGACTGAGACAGCTAATATCATTAAAGCAATTAAACACTTTTTTAGATTGTGAAGATAAATTAGAATTAAAATACTACTGTAAACAAGGGGCCCATTTATTATGAAACGATTAATTAAATAGTGGACTCAGCTAATATTGCACTGGCTTAAACAGGTTCCGTGAACTCCATTCATATTTCGTAAAGTAACAAGGCTACATATCACAAGTAGATTGTTATTACATTATCATCACAAGAATCAATGAACACCATCTTTACTTGCACTCTTAATTAGATTCTGTTCAATGCAATTATTATAATTTCTTCTTAACTAGCTTCTGCTCATCTTTTTTTCTCATCTAGATTTGTCCTTATCTTTCAGTTGTCTTTTTTGTGGTCTGCATTTCTAAAATAAAAACAAACTTCATCATGAAAAATAAAAAACTGGACATTTCTAGATACTTAAGTTACCATCAGATTTCCATGGATACATTAATCACAAAAACATGAGCACCAGAAGAGTTTTTCATTATGAGCAGTAATAAAATCTGAATAGTAAAGGAATTAGTAAAGATTTTTTTCTCTTTTGTTTAAGTTATACTCAATGGTAAGCTGAAATGAAAACCTCAGTGTCAAGTACCTAACTACCCCTGATTTTGTGTCCAAAACCAAACTAAATGTCTTTTTCTTATCCTGTGCTTTTTCAGCATGATGCAGTGTACTGCTTATTTCAGTATAGTGGCAAACTCTATCAGTGAAAGTGAGAAATATTCCTACTATAATTCAGCTTATAGATTTGTGGTTAGGACATTTTTAGGAGGGAAATACAAAAATACCAAATTTTAATTTCATCAGCCCAAAGATGGCATAAAATGTGATTTTTCTGGGTAGCTGATCTAGTAAACCTGGGCTAATTATAAAGCGTTTGATGGTGGGAAGCAGATACCTTGGATATGCAAGAGCCTAACAGCTCAGGAGAATGGTCCAGCCAGCAGTGTGTGGGCTACTTGGAAAAAATAAAATCAAGAGTGTGGTAGTGTCACAATATTTTGTGGAAGACTTAAACATTAAGATGGTGAGAGGGATCAAGCAAACATGAGCACAGCTGACTAGCCCAAGAACTGAGACATTCACTTAATGACAGACCAAAAATTTCATAGAATCATAGAATGGTTTGGGTTGGAAGGGACGTTAAAAAACATCTAGTTCCAGTGCCCAGACTCAGTGTGCTGCAGACTCTTGCTCTTTTGGGTTCAACACATACTTTACTATTTTGTACAAAGGAGAACTTCTGCTATTTTACAAGAGTTTATTTCTGAAAGAAATGCCCTGGAAGTCCTTCAGGCTGGGCAGAGGATTTGTACTGTGTTCTTGCATAAAATGGAGAGGAAGGCAACATCATATGCCAATGTTGATTTGTTCCACATTTCCTCATTTCATTTATGTATATGTTTTGAAATGGTTCAGTAAATTAACTCCAAAGAGTGTTCATGAACACAAACATTGAAAGGCCCCTAAATCAGAGAAAGAAATTGGCATTTAATGCATATCCCTATTTTCAGTACTTCTTTTTGTTTATCATATAGCGGTTGCCTGATGTGACTTCCTTTTTGAGGTCCCTCACTTTCCACTTGTACATTTTAGTGACCATAGGAACATATCTCAAGGTCTGATTCTACTCAAAGGACCAAGAAGAATATACAAGAACTATGAAAGGATCTAATGAATCTCAGAAAATGCCTGTGACCCTAGTTAACCACTGGATATCTATTTCCGTCTCTTGTTGTTTGACAAGGTTATACCTAGGCTCTGTCAACATACTGGAAAATTTAAATGGTTTAGAACTTCTCAACACTTTTTTATATGCCCAGGAAGCTGGACTTTGGCTTACTTATCTCTTTCTTTCCAAAACCTGCATTTTACTTGTGTTGTAAAACTAAATTCCTTTTCAAGCTGAGATGTACATTTCAGTCCGCCACAGAGTCTAACATCCCTTCTACAGTCTGTAATAGCAGGATTCTAAAAATGATACTGCAAGTGCATTCAAGCCAGTTTATCCATGGCTGTAGGTATATATGAACACAGTTTTAATAAAACTGTTTTAAACTATTGCCAGAGGATGTAATCAAGGGAAAAGTGACAGCTGTATCTCAAAGGTATATAAAAAGCATAATTGGTAGTCAAAGCACAGGCTGAATACAAAGGTCTACCTGTATCTCATCTAACATTAGGCACGTAAGTGAAGTGCCCAAGGGAGGAATCTAGGATCCTGCTATAGACAATGGAAAGAAAGACACGTGAAAGCAGAGCAAACTGCTTTCTCTATTTACTGACTACACTATTGCATAATGTAATGGGCTCCAAATTTAGAATTATAGCTAAAGAAGAAATAATATTTTTCTAAGGAACCAAATAAAAAGGAATCTAATTTCAACCTCGAAGTATCCTCTTAATAGCAAAGACTTCCACCGCCACTTGGCCAGTGATTTCAACCCTGCTTTCTGTACACAGCCAGGTGTCACCATTCATCACAACCATCTGCAGGCTGTTAAAACCTCCCAACCTATTGGAACTCAAAAAACATTTTCTTTTCTCCTAGGCTAGTGAGTTAATGTGGTTAAGTCAATGGGAAGATAATGGTGGAGGAAATAACTGGGAAAGAAGAGGCAATGGTGGGACACTTCGGTGTAGCACCAAGTTGTCAGGCAGTCTAAAGCTGGTTTATTTAACTTCACCCATTGCATAGCCATTATTGAAATAAATGCATGCATTTCACCTTCAACTTGTTTGTGAAAAGGCCAGAGGATAGACCAGCATTCAAAATATACAGTAGGGATAATTGGATACACTTTCAAAAAGTGGAAAACGCTTCTTATGCAATACATGCAAAGCAATGTCAAGCAATATTTTTCTTCTGCTGCTGCTTTAGCAGGTTGAGGGGTAGAAGATAATCTCTAGTCAAAGAGTGGATTGTGATGTCTTACAACAGGGAATTGTGCCATGTTTGAGTGCTGCTCAGTTACCAATTTGAGAGTATAAATACTGTGTGAAACAAAAGGTAATTACAGGACATTTTTCTGCTAGTACTTGCTAATTGCTAACAGCTATCAGACAACTGGCTGGCTGAGAGTTATAATGAATATAGCTCTAGCTGACCTTCAATGTAACCCTACATGGTCCTCCTCTTACTGCCGCATATATTTGTCTTGCTCAGATACCAAGAGATTTCAAGATTTAAATATAGGAGGACAGGAAATTTTAGTTAATCTAAATAATAAAGTTACAAGGGAAATCACATACATGGGTTGCCAATAAAACCAAGGAGACTGAACTCAGTAACTCCAAATGTCCCTCCCATTTCTGTGTTTTTAAGAACAAAGGTATTGGTGTTTTATTCTGGCTATTTCACAGGAGGTAATCTGGAACAGCTCACTGGCATGTTTCTTCCTAGTCACTGAAGTTGGACAACGATCCATACTCTAAAACTTGAAGCTTCGGTTCCTTTATGGAGCTCCTTGTTTTTGAAAAACATTTATTGGCATAGTCTAAATATAACTGGTCTCATTTAGTTACTATTTGTAACCTTGTACTATAGTCTGTGGCCATGAATTTCAGATAGTTGTTGCATACTTTATGAGACTTATATTCACTATATTATTGTACATAGTTTCTGCTTTTCAATAGTAAAAAAATCTAGTAATCATGTTATAAAGACAATGTCTAGCCTATTGGATAGCCTAATCTATTTATTCACTAGCTACTTACAGTATAGGATGAGAATATTCAATTTCTAATACTGAAAAAATTATTAAATCAACTTTTTGATAGTGGAATTCAAATATTTTCTTGCAGGCAGGAAAAATACAACAGTTTTAAGTTAAAAGCTGCTGGATCCCATTTGCACAGATTAAGATGATCATAGAAAACAATATAAACTCACTGATACAGATTTAACATGTAACACATAATGAAGGTATATATAATAGCTGAATGCTGTACATGTATTAGTGAGCAGTTACTGAAGTAGTTCACAGCTGCTTGGAAAATTTAACAATTTAATATTCTAATAATTTTTACAATAATGTAAATAGACATTGTATGATTTACAGTTTCTCAAAATGTAAACAGACTTTTTTTTTTCCTTAAATAACAAAGCTAAAAAAGAGGATGGGTGGTGTTGAGAAGAGGGATTGATTGCTATATAGGATTTTCCAAAATAAATCTGGCTATTCATCCATCTTGTTCTGTAACCTGCCTAAAGTACTTACTAGTACTTCACAGGGGAAGAAAGAAAAAAAAAATAATAATCATAGAACACAACCTATTAGCCAGTGATGTAGATTCAGTCAGATCCAGGGTGATGTTTTTCAAGTTTCACTTGCTGTTAAGGTGCCTTCCATTTTTAGTTTACCTAAACTGTGCAAACTAATTTAAGATCATTTATAATCTGTAAAAACTAGGTTAGTCAAACAATACTGACTATTTCCATTTCAGATACATTTTCAATGGCAGTCTTGCTAATAATTCATTTCGGTGGTTGTCTGCTATCAGTCATGGATCTAGTTTAGTGCTCACCTTGCCCAACCTAATGCTCAGCAATCGTTTGCTGGTTATTAATTACAACTTCACAATATAACAGGTGCCCCATGCATCTCACCCCATTTATATTCTGGCAGGCTGGTACACCTCATTCTCATATGCACACAGCACCAAAGCAATTACTGCTAAAAGCAGGTGTATTATTCATTGTGCTATGAAAAGTTCTCTTTCTGGTAGAAAGGTAATGAGTACTTGAAAAGACTAATGTTTAATAATATTCTGTTAACAGATCATCTGTTAGAAATACTGATTAAAGGAAAGAATGAATGCCAGATCCACATGTGGCACTCATTTGCATAGCTCTACTGAAATCAATAACCCTACATAGGAGTTTATCCAAGTAAAAAGTGTTGACCTTTAAGAGTGATTCTGATTTCTGATCATTGAGTTTGCATGAGTTTTCAGCTGTCTGAAAATACACTTGAATTTCCCCAAATGATAGTTAAAGTTATGTTTAAAACACATTAATTCTAAGAATGAGCCTGAATTACAGAGCAGACTTGGATGCAGATACAAAACTTCTGAAAAAAAATCACCATTCTTTGGATACTACATTTTGGAATGAGCAAGTCTTAGAGGAAAAGAATCGTTTACTAAAATGTAGAGTATCTCATCCTAGATGAGACTTACTTCAATAGATACACAGCTTGATTCTCATCTACATCTGTATCTAAACATAACACTGGAACCCTAGAGAGATTTAATTCATATGCTGATTTAGACCACAAGTTTCAGTAAGGTCCCTGAGCTGTGAGGATCTGACATTGCTCTACATCAGGGCTTTGACTTTCATTTGAATGGAGTGTGGAGCAGGGCATAAAGGTCAAAACCAGACTCCAGTTCAGGAACATTATTGCCTGCATTCCAAAGGACCTAGTTTTTAATTTTCAAAATAGATGACATTTTTTTATGAGAGACCTCCCTTTTGATAACTGACAGGCTAGTCTTTTTATGAACATGGACAAAGATTTAAAAGGGGACACTTACTGCTAGTAGCCCTCTGGAAAAAGG
Organism: Caprimulgus europaeus; assembly: GCA_907165065.1. The sequence continues at coordinate 72,434,731 of OU015525.1, forward strand.
AAATATATGAAAGAGGCAAAATGCGTATTAAAAAAAAAAAAAAAGTAAAATTCTGTAAAAAAAGTTAACAGCAAACAGAAAAATTATTCAATGAATTGTAGGAAGAGTCACAAGATAAAACAGCTAAAAACGGATGATTTAAAGTATTGCTTCAGTTCCTGAAGGACTGTATTAAATTCTTAACTATATTTTTAGATTTGTTTTTGACTAATGTATTCTAATGTGACTCTAGATTAAAACATAACAAAATGTTTGACAGATTTCCAAATTTGCTATATTCAGTTCTAAACTGTGAGTACCTTGGAGATAATTTTAGAAACATAATATTGCACAAATACTTATTGAAGAAAGGTTATTGCTGTGCTTTAGTTGAAGCTTGGAAGGAAATTTTAAGTCTTGTGAATGTCTGATATATATCTACTTTTTTATATCTGCAGACTTTCACTGATATTTGTGATAGCTATGGAGGTAACTGTTTACCAGAAGTAACTTAAAAACTTATACTTAGAAAAATGTGTGTCTGTAGGAAAGTGAAAAATAGAATCTTTCACCGATTTTAAACAGAAACATTTTCAAAATTGACCATGTTTCTTCCTGCTCTAGTGAACATTTATACTCAAGGGGAAGTGCCTGATTTTTCCATTTTTCCTTCTTACTCTCTTACCAGGGTGAATTTAAGAGACATAAATCATTTTCGTGTGCCTTTATGTAGCTTATTCGTCAATGCCATAGGATTTTAAGATGGTATAAATCATTTTGTGGGTATTTATGCTGTTTATTGTTGAGAGTCTGGAATTTTGTAAAAGTTCTACTAGCGACCTTCAAACAGAATAGATTTTCATGGCAGACTTTAGGGGAAACGTGAAGTAGCTGACAGTGTTTCTTCATGCAGGAAATATAAACAAATACTTTATGAAGTCCTGGGGATGCAAATGTTTTATAACATTGAAAGGAATTACTCATGTGAGTAAAGCTATACACATGCTGAAACGGTTAAGGATGGGAAGCTAATTTGTCAAGTCCTTACTTTTACTGTAGTTCTGGCAACATATGCATGAAATACAGTAACTTCCACATCTAACAGAATCTGTGGAAGGAAAGCTCCCCATTTTGTTCAGTGGGAGGATGATTCCCAAGTACAGTCATTTGCTATACCTGGAAGTCTACCATTTTCATATATAGCCATGAAGAAAATAATTTCTTGGTTACACAGAAAAAAAATCCCCAAAATTTTTGCATATTCATCTTGCACATTTTCTTCTCCTAAGGCAAAGCCTAACTTCACATTTCCTTCAAATATACCTACAAGCTTTTTGGTCTGGAAAGCAGATTATACTACTTTTGGATTCAAGCCGACATCTATTAAGAACTCCTCAGTTCTGCATTGCTAAGCAAAGGCTGAGGTATCCTCAGTGCTTCTTCAAAGAAGCTTCTTCCTTACCTTGTTGCCAGCCTGTGAGACCATTATGGAAAAATATCAGAAGTGTGTTAAAAAGGCATATAGCTGTCAGAAGTGACAGAGGAGAGAAAGAAAAAGAAAACTTTGAAATGCCTTGAAGGAAAATTAAATAAGCATAGGAAATAAAGGCTTTATAATAAAATGTGATGGAAAACAGAAAATAATAAGGCAGAAGTAAAGACGAATCAAGCTATAACATAGGAACAGTTCTTCTTAGTTGTCCTTTACATCTAACCTAAAAAAACCCTCTTCGATGAACCTACATTAAGATTGAGCCCCAAGGTGGGGATACATCTGAGTCATGTGTAATAATTGTTTGATACTGTACTGAAAAAAAATCTTGTGCTCAGGTGGCTTGGCAAGGCCATGGTGCTTTTCAGTTCCTCAGTTCTCTCTTAATTCTAGATTCTAAAACTTAATTCTAGTTCTAAAACTAGATTTGAAGGGGGAAGGGGCTACAGCTGGGCTTGTGCCAGTGGGGCAGCAATCTAGAACTGATGAAGGCCGGGAGGCCTCTCACCCCCCTAGGCTGAAATTGGTGCACTCGGCTCGCTCCCTGCAATGCCTGCACACCAATGCACACAGCATGGGGAATGAGCAGGAGGAGTTAGAAACCCGTGTTCGGTCAGGGGATTATGATCTGGTGGCAATTACAGAGACATGGTGGGACAGCTCACATGACTGGAATGTGGCCATGGATGGCTATGTCCTTCTCAGGAAAGACAGGGCAGCAAAGCGAGGTGGTGGAGTTGCTCTTTACGTGAGAGAGCAACTGCAGTGTATTGAGATCTGTCCAGGGGCGGATGAGGAGCGAGTTGAGAGTCTGTGGGTGAAAATCAAGGGGCAGGCTGGTATGGGTGATACTGTTGTGGGTGTCTATTACAGGCCACCAGATCAGGGTGAGGAAGTTGATGAGGCCTTCTACAGGCAGCTGAGAGCAGCCTCGCAATCACAGGCCGTGGTTGTCGTGGGGAGATTTAACTACCCTGATGTTTGCTGGAGGGGCCACTCAGCCAGCCACCCACAATCCAGGAGGTTCCTCCAGTGCATCAGTGATAGCTTCCTGATGCAAATGGTGGATGAACCAACTAGGAAGGGAGCGATGCTGGATCTCATCCTCACTAACAAGGAGGGTCTGGTTGAAGCGGTAAAGGTTGAGGACTGCCTGGGCTGCAGCAACCATGAGATGGTGAAGTTCAGGATCTCATGTGGCAGGAACAGAATTCCAAGCAGAATTGCAACCCTGGACTTCAGGAGGGCAAACTTTGGCCTTTTCAAGCAATTGTTAGGGGAAACCCCATGGGACAGAGTACTTGAAGGTAAAGGGGCCTAAGATAGCTGGTTAGCATTCAGGGACTCCTTCTTCCAAGCTCAAGATTGAAGCATCCCGATATGTAGGAAGTCAGGGAAGGGAGCCAGAAGACCTGCTTGGTTAAAAACAGGGAACTGCTGGGCAAACTCAAGTGGAAGAGGAGAGTTTACAGATCATGGAAGGAGGGGCTGGCCACTTGAGAAGAATATAAGGCAGAGGATGCAGAGGATGTAGGGAGGCAACTAGGAAAGCTAAGGCCTCCTTAGAATTAAACCTTGCCAGAGGGGTCAAGGACAACAGAAAGAGCTTCTTCAAATATATAGCTGATAAAGCCAACACCAGAGGCAATGTAGGCCCACTGATGAACGAGGTGAGTGCCCTGGTGACAGAAGATACAGAGAAGGCAGAGTTACTGAATGCCTTCTTTGTCTCTGTCTACTCTGCCGGAAGCTGTCTTGAGGAGCCCTGGACCCCTGAGGCCCCAGAGGAAGTCAAGACATTAGAGGAGTTTGCCTTGGTTGATGAGGACTGGGTTAGGGACCAACTAAGCAATCTGGACATCCATAAATCTATGGGTCCAGATGGGATGCACCCACGGGTGTTGAGGGAGCTGGCTGAAGTCATTGCTAGACCACTCTCCATCATCTTTGCTAAGTCGTGGGGAACAGGAGAGGTGCCTGAGGACTGGAGGAAGGCAAATGTCACTCCAGTCTTCAAAAAGGGCAAGAAGGAGGACCTGGGTAACTACAGACCGGTCAGCCTCACCTTCATCCCTGGGAAGGTGATGGAATGACTTATCCTTGGTGCCATCTCAAGGCATATCAAGGATAAGAGGGTCATTAGGGGCAGTCAGCACGGCTTCACCAAGGGGAAGTCGTGCTTGACCAACCTACTAGACTTTTATGAAAACACAACCAGGTGGCTAGATGATGGTAGAGCAGTGGATGTGGTCTATCTTGATTTCAGCAAGGCATTTGACATGGTCTCCCACAGCATCCTCGCTGCCAAATTGAGGAAGTGTGGATTGGATGAGCAGGTAGTGAGATGGACTGTGAACTGGCTGGTGGGAAGAAGTCAGAGAGTGGTGGTCAATGGGGCAGAGTTTAGTTGGAGACCTGTATCTAGTGGAGTCCCTCAAGGATCGGTACTAGGACCAGTATTATTCATATATTCATCAATGACCTGGATGGGGGAACAGAGTGCACTGTCAGCAAGTTTGCTGTTGGTACAAAGCTGGGAGGAGTGGCTGACACGCCAGCAGGCCGTGCTGCCATCCAGAGAGACCTGGACAGGCTGGAGAGCTGGGCAGGGAAAAACTTGATGAAATATAATAAGGGCAAGTGTAGGGTGTTGCACCTGGGCAGGAACAACCCCAGGTTCCAGTATAGGTTGGGAAATGATCTCCTAGAGAGCAGTGTAGGGGAAAGGGATCTGGGAGTCCTGGTGGACAGCAGGATGACCATGAGCCAGCACTGTGCCCTTGTGGCCAGGAAGGCCAATGGCATCCAGGGGTGCATTAGAAAGGCTGTGGTCAGTAGGTCAAGAGAATTCTCCTCCCCCTCTACTCTGCCCTGGTGAGGCCACATCTGGAATATTGTGTCCAGTTCTGGGCCCCACAGTTCAAGAAGGACAGGGAACTGCTTGAGAGAGTCCAGTGAAGAGCCACCAAGATGATTAAGGGAGTGGAGCATCTCCCTTATGAGGAAAGGCTGAGGGAGCTGAGTCTCTTTAGCTTGGAGAAGAGGAGACTGAGGGGTGACCTCATTAATGTTTATAAATATATGAAGGGTGAGTGTCAGGTGGATGGAGCCAGGCTCTTCACAGTGGTGTCCAATGATAGGACAAGGGGCAATGGGTGTAAGCTGGAACACAGGAGGTTCCACTTAAACTTGAGAAGGAACTTCTGTACTGTGAGGGTGACAGAGCACTGGAACAGGCTGCCCAGGGAGGTTGTGGAGTCTCCTTCTCTGGAGACATTCGAGACCCACCTGGACACCTCCCTGTGTGAACTCATCTAGGTGTTCCTGCTCCAGCAGGGGGATTGGATTAGATGATCTTTCAAGGTCCCTTCCAATCCCTGACATTCTGTGATTCTGTGATTCATTGCAACTTTGAACACTTAGCAAGTGAGATTATTAATCTGCACACCAACAGCTGACTGTGTGCATGACTTAATTACTGTGCTTATGAATCTTGGATGGTTATTTTTTTTTTTCATTCATTACACATAAATATTCAGATTTAAGGATGGCTGACAATACTAACCTTTGGGACTTTCTGTCTATTCTTTACCAAACTTTGATCATGCTTTAGCAGCTCTCCTGTGCAGCCATTTAAGAAGACCTCTTCTCCACTTTACAGATTATTTCACCAAAAGCCTTATTTAGCTTCGCAGAAACTGAGAGCAGCCTTCATCCATGGAAAGCAGCAGATGGAAAGTAAGTTGTCTGCCAGTGGCCAGGGAGTCTGCTATAGAGATAAATAGCTCCCAAGTGTAATTTACTGAAGAAAATTCTCAGTGGTTTACACTAAAATTCTTTGTTTAACCACAATTAATGCTGAAACCACAGCTTTCACATGGGTGGGTTCTACAACAGCTATTAACATTATTACTACAAAACACCAAGGGAGCAACACAATGCTGTGTAAGGAATGATGCATCTTATAGTCTGTAATTCTGGCATTTCAAGATTCTAGAGATCCCATTCAGGTACCTTAATGGTTGGGCAGATTTTCAACACCTCTCAGTGGATGTTGCAAGTTGCTGACAGAGCCACTGGAAATCCAGCAAACTTTGTGCAGGCATTCAACAGAAAATCAGCTATTTTGAAAAATGGCCATTAAATTTCAAATCCTGGATTTCTCCAAAACATGTGGACTCATTACAGAAACAGAAAGTTTGAAAATCCAAGGCAAAATACAGTCACAAGTGTTGCCTGCCCTGGCTCCAAATTGGGTTCAGAATATCTGAGTTTAACCTTTCTCTGACATGATTCAAGCACCATGTTCAGACACATAGCAGCTGGAGGACCCCTAGAAAGAAAAGATGCCAAGCACTTTGCTCAAGGCCACAGAGGAAAATTCAGTGTAAGAATCTGTAAGAAGAAATATCTATGTAGTAAAAAGTAAAATAAAATAAAATAAAAAATAAAAATTAAAATAAAATAAAATAAATCTTACTCCCTGCTGCTTTACCTGTCCCTTTTTGCAGATGGCACACAGAGGCCATCTGCAACAGAAGGCAGATGCTTAGGCAGATGCTTTTACACCCACTAAGAAGGCCAGATGCAGAAGAGCAATGATTAATACATTATTTTCTTTTATAAAGAACTATAGTCCACCAAAGCATTTAAAAAGATAGTTTGGTTAGTGTTCATAACAGCCCTGTGAATTAGACAAGAAAGTAACACCATAATTGTTACTTGATTCATGCTAAATTATTTGCTCTGTGCCACAGTGGGAAAGCCTGTATCAGGATTAGGGGGGAGGGAAACATGTCCTCCCTGTTTTGCTCTGTGTAGCTTCCTACTCAGTTCATTAGATGAAGCAATGCTAAATTTTCATAGACTTAAACTTAATAAACATCATCAGACAATGGAACTCTTCCAAATCCAGCCTGAATACTCAAACAGAAATGAACATTAATAGAGAGCAAGGAATCTTTGTATCTATTTGTGAAGACTCTGAATTTAGTTAGCTCTTTGAGAGGACTGTTCCTCACAGCAGCTAAGATTATGACCACATGGTGTAGCCTAATGAGCATCATAAACCAGTAAGCAAAAGGCTGCTCCTGAGGAAGTGCAGGGAGCAATCCTACCTACACCTTGATTGTGGGGCTCTTTCTTTCTTACATCAGGAATTTCTTTAAGATCTCCATCTCCCATAGATTTTTTCTCACTTTTTTCCTTTAACACTAAGGACTTCTAATACCACTGCAGTTATAAGTTCTTCTCTCATTTGTCTTTCAAAGCTTTGTCCTCTCTAGTCCACTTGGTTCACATTTCATTACACTTTTGTGTACTGAAATCAAGCAATGATGGGTCACAGAAAGTTAATAAAATGCTACATTGCTTGCTTTTCACAAGGCATGATGTGTGGCATATTCATTCAGGAGCATAAACTTTAAATGTCAGCACTGACTATAGCAAGATTTTTTTTTAAAGTCAGAGTAGGACTGTTCAGTTTTTTCCCTCCTTTACCAGTTCATGGCACTGTTCTCTGTATAATCATCAACTTTTTGGCTCTCTTCAGGAACGGATAGCAGTTCACATTTAAAACATTTACGTTAGAGATAGATGAACCAATGCAGCTAAAATTACCAGGACTGCCTAGGTATGTAAGTTTCTCACTTTTTGTGATTTCATTATTTCATGATTTTCTCTTAGTTTTTACAGTTGTCTCATTAAAATATTATTTTTCCTCATTCATACACAATCTTCTACATGACAGGTTTTTCCAAGGCATCTCTGTAATGATCTACTTTCACTAAAAATCTTTAGAGTTATGAGTAGGGAACAAACTCCTTTTATTCTGCACAGAACTTGTTAAAGGTCTGTGACACAAGCCCAAATACAAACTTTTAAATGGATGCCAGTGATAGCAACTCATCTTGTGGCTAATGCAGTATCATCCCACCATGGTTCCTTAATGACAGCTCTCGTAGTATTTATCACCAGAGCCACATCTTAGGCTAGGGGTGATAACATGACTGTTCTCTGAGCAATGTCTGTAACCATGGTTAGCGTTGCCTCACATCATGTTTTGAAATATCCCAGATAAAATATCTCAGGCAAAATAAAGGAATATCCCAGGCTATGTGCCCAGGTCTTTGATAACACCTGCCTTCCAATACTTCTGCTACAGTACCCTTATTCTGTATTTCGTGCCTGTCCCTATGTTCTGCCCACTTTTGCCCCACCAGGCCCTAATTTTTGAATGATAAAGAAGAAAGAGAGAAAGATAACTCATACAGCCTGAGTGTTCTGAAGTAATTAATCTGCAAAATGAAATATAAATGCCTGCTTACTCTTCTAAATGGAAAATTTATCAAACATGGGACAATTAGATATGTTCACAGTGTACATAACTTTAACTCTCCTACTCATTTTTTATTTTAATTTTGGAATTTTTTCTCTACACGTCAGGTGAGCAAATTCCCTTTCACTCCCCTTCAAGAATACTGTGTAATTTCACCCAGAAAGATGCAATCTTGTTTTTTCTCACTGAAGTCTCCTGAGATTCTAAATGAACTGCTTTTTACTGTCTTTAATTTTCTTCAGTTTTCCAAGCTGGTTCTAATACTCTAATTACAAATGCATTAAGCATTTATGACACTGTTGGCAGTCTCAAAAAGCAAACATATATTGCTGTTAAAAAAGGGGAAAGGATCACCAATGTAGGCTGGTTTTTCCATCTTTAACACACCTGGAGCCATAAAATTCCTGTGGGAGGACTAGCAAATCCTAGGCCAGTCGGTCATTAACTTATGAAGATGGAAAAGCAGTGGCATTTCACAATCCCCAAAGGATCTGCAACCTAGAATCGGATATATCATGCATTTGTGAGTTTTATATCTTATTTCTCCACAACATCCTCATTTTCAGACAATGAAGGCTGCCTGTTGAGATGAGAACACGTTTTATGTCACCAACCTCACATTCATTACGTGTTTTCTGAACTGAGATGGGTAAAAAAAATATTTTCTTTATAAAGCAGAGGCTTAGCCAATCAAATCAATGGCTGTGTTATCAGACACTATAAAACTTGCCTGATGACATACATGCTTCTCTGTGCTATAAACTATCTTTTACAACATTATTATCTTCCATATGCAGTATGTGTGCAAGAAAGAATGATGGCAAGAATGTAGAGAAGCCAACATTTTCTTTAAAAATGTGTAACTGCGATTAATCCCACTAAGGCAGCACCTAGTTCCTCCCAAAACTACTGATGCCATAAATTACCTGTCTGCCTTTGTAGAGAATTTACTGAGAAGAAATTAGTGTCATAAATTGCATGATTGCATTGATATCACAAACTCTATAGTAGTGTTATATTATTTTCACCAGACTTCATGTCCATCAATACTTAAAATGCTTTTTTGTTTTCTTCATCCTACTCAGAATGCAATTTTTCATTCCCTTAATGCTGTTTGTTTTCCTATTACATAATCTAATTTGTGCACAGCATATATTAAAACCTCAGTCATACAGTATTTCCTTATAGCATGCTGCAGCCTATGAGACCTTAGTAGAATACACTTATCCCAGAAATATATTGATATGAAATATTTTTATGTAAATAGAAAAGTTTATGGCCAATTTCTAATTCTATATATAAATGCACTAAAATTATTAAAATACTGCACAGTATTCCTACAGTTGCAATAACTGCTTTTTCCTTCTGCACTACAAGGGACCAGTGTTTAAAAGGACGGAGTGATTATTTACTCAGCCTGTGTTTATAAACCAGTGTGGAAAAAGAAAAAAAAAAAAGTATTCAGGAAGTACTTCCTAGCACTTAAGTGTCTTTATTGGATGTCCAAAATGGAAGTTGTGGTTCATAAGACTGTAGTGTCTATTAAGTTCCAGATGGGAGCTTTTTCAGCTTTCAGAATTTTTCTGTTTTTCCTCCCTCAAAGAAACAAACAACTGAAATAAAATATTTATTCACCCACAAACAGAAATATTTTCATTTGGAAATGAAAGTATGTGGACTCTGTCTTTGTGTTTCTCTTTTAGAAAACTACTACCAGATAAAACTCTGGAATACAACAATTCAAGAGTATAACAGTGGTCTCACAGCTTGAACATGGAAAATTATGTCATCCAGATAATGTAAATAGATTGAAAATAGCACCAGACTCAAGAAAGATTGCTGCAGGATAGTAGTTATCATTTTAAAGGGCAGAGACGCATTATTTCTGCTGGAGGCAAGAACCTGAAAGTGATCTGTCAATACCAAAGAACACATAAGAAAGATTGCTATTTCTTCCCTCTATCAAAAAGCTGGCTGAAACAACTGTCACTGAACCGGTAACAAATTGTCCTGCAGGGACATGTCACAGTGGGATCTGGTCTTCAGACCTCTGTTTCAAAAAATATGAGATTTTAATTGCTGATGTGAAAATTCTGTGGGCAAAAAAGAGGCCCTTGCTACATTTTCACACAGAAGAAACCACTCTCACTTTTACAGGAATATGTAGCATATAAACACATATTTAATCAAATATCAGTAAATTAGTATTATGACAGTACCAAAATGAAACCAATTCTTTCTGACGCTTTACCACTAGAATCAGTCAAGTTATCATATTCCCATATATATATATATATATTTTTTTTTTTTTCTCCCAAAAGAAAACTCCTTTGAGCAGCTCCGTGGCTCAGCAGATATTCCTAGAAAAGTTCTCCTCAGGATGCATGGGAATATTTGCAGCTACCAAACCACTGTAAAATATTACAGAAGTTATTGCTAATGTATGAAAGGTAAAAGAAATTGGTTGATTTAAAAGAGCAATAATATAGGGCTTTTTTTGTAAGAACTATGTGATTATATATATATATATATATATATATATATATATATATATATATTTCCATATACATATGTAAGTCAGCAAGGGTATGAATTAGAATACTTTCATTAAAAAAAAAATGATAGGGAAACCAGCAATGAACTTATGCCTGTCATTTAGTCATATAAAAAATAAACTGTAGCCAGACTCTGGTTCATATTTTTCTTTGAAGTTATGATTACTTCAGTGCTGAAAGTGAGGTCTATGCTATAGAGTATTTAGGGAAGATAAGCAGAACAAAGAATGGGAAGGTGATGAAGAAAATTACAATTGGACACCTCTGTCCATGCAGTTACAATAGGACAGAATGTTTCCTTTCTTCATGTAGGGATGTTTCTTTTAAGATAAAAAAACCTCTGTATATTATCCTTAGTAAGAAAGAGCGGCCTTGGGTTTTTGCTGCAATGCATAGGTATGTATCTTAGATAATTTAGACCATTCTTTCAAAGGATGTTGAATTTATCTTGTTTATGTGATGGGACAAGTGACAAGTCATTCTACTGTTAATGCAGAGGAAAATCAATCACGCATTTAAAAAATTTCTTTCATGAACACCTCCTTTACAAGTAAAGACTACATTTGCATGTATTGTATGCAAGTCCATGTAATTCTACTAATACATTCTGCACTTCCATTCAAAAACAGGTACCAAATAGATCAAACACTATAAAAGACCCATATAGGCAAGCAGCCAAATAAAGCTCTGAGCAAAAGTACCTGGGTGCAGGAGAGTCTAAATAAAGGAAGGAACTGAAAACTGGTGACTGGTGGAAAAGTTCCCTTCTCCAACCTGTTGTTTTTCAGCCAATATTTCTAGCTATTGACAATATTAACCTTTTGTATGTGGTTATCAGAGGCCTGCCCCAATGTCCACTGACTTTTTTTCCATTAATTCTGGCAGTCTTCTAGGATCTGATCTAGCTATCCAAAAGTTTTGCCTCTGTTTGCCCTGAAAAAAACAGCAAAATGTATGCATAAAAATTCAAGAAATAATAACTAATAATTATTTTTAAAATGTTTACAAGGCCTAAAAAATGTAACAAAAAAATGCAGTTTGTGTAATTAATATTTCTGTGAACAGCTGCAGTGTTCCTCCTAGCATACCATGGAAATGATCTAACTGTAAAACTACAATTTTTTTAAAACCATCTTGGGGAATGTTTATATATATGTTTATATATATTTTATATCTCAATCAATAAAATATAAAAAGACAGATTATTGAAACTATTAGGTGATGTACAATAAAATATTCATACATTAATTAAATACAATTAGCATTAAAAATAGGCATCATCTAGATGTTAATTAATTCTTGTTTCCCTTATCTTACAAGAGCATATTTGGCATGTCTAGCAGCAAAAGATGTTATACTGAAATGTTCTCCAGAAAGAAATATATTTTTTTAAATTCACATATGGTCAGAAATATTTTCAAAATACATTGTCCATACTAAGAGCTCAAAACCTTAACATGTAGCTGTTTTTATATTTGGAACAATGATAAGCACATACAGAAAAGGACACGAACTTCAGACTCTAAGGGATCAAAGGAAAACCTGTCTATTCAGTCCCCAGATACTAGTTTGTAGCTGTACTCTGACACTATTTTAGTCTTAAATGTTTTTTAAAAGCTATTTCTATTGCTGCCCTTTATGCTGTCAGTCACAATGGAATAATGCTCACAAGGAAGTCAGGGCTCATGAAGCATTTACACTTTCCCTGCAAAGAATAAGTTGAAATAAACAACCTTCTATAGGCATTATGTTCTGCTTTTTCAGACTGGAGTTTGGAAAGGCATTTGAAAAATTAATTGAAACTGATATCTGTGTAAGTAAATAATTTTGAAACTGCTTTGCTTCCCACTATTTACTTTAAAATACCAAACTGAGGCCAATAATATTTCCAAGCATAACCTCTTTCCTTCCCCTGGAGAGAGGAAAAAAAAAAAAAAAAAAAAAAAAGCACTGCTATCATCTTTTTGTAAAGGTCCTAAACTGGCCCTAAACTTCCTGAAAGTATTTGGATCATATTCTGATTCTAATATTTCTCAATTCAGACTACCAGTTAATAGGTGATGTTTCATCTACTCCAAACTGTCAGGTACCTGAAGAAAGGAAGGTTTGGAGTGCGTTTAAAATGTAGGTAAATTTGAATCATGCATCTTAACTATTAGTACTATTCTTAAGGCACATTATGTGTTTAAACAGCTTATATCTCTAAGAATAGAAGCATTTCTTCCATCAAAATTTTCAGTTCAAAATTTTCAACAAGAATTGTGCACAGGACTTTAAGGAGAAAACATATAAATAAAATAGTCTTTAAAAGTATCATAATTCAAGATGTTTCATACAAGTTGTAAGAAATGGGCTGTTCACCAGAAACAATGTAAGAAACAGCAGGTGCAGAATATATCAGTGTCTCATAAAAGTAATTAAACTTTGAGGATGGCAAAGTCATGGATATGTGCAGTAGTGCTGCAAGGTATTTTATATTCAGTGCAGATTTAAAACATGAGATATGGTCAGATGAAATATTTCTTTTTAACCTTGAGGTCTGAAAAATGATAATTCAACTTGATTACCATTTCTCTGCACACTGTATTAGGCTACAAGCCAGATATTTTATATTAAATGAGGCCATATTTGCATAAAGTTGTCAGTGGTTTGCTTTTTTTTTCAGGAAGGGGGCTGCAAGAACACATTCATAAAAAATATTGTGCATACAGAAAGGAACAAGTATATTTAATATTTTGAAAGTCTATTTGTGTTTACAAAATGTCCTTTTTTTACTCCTGTTTTCTTATCTGGAACATTTGAAAGCAGAGAAATTTTTTTGTGAACAAAAAAGAGTCAGTGTTAAATGAGACTTCTTTCTTTCCTGCTGTCCCATAATGATCTTTTCTTATCAACAAATGTTTCAAACATATTGCAGTTTGATGCCAAAGAGAGCTGAGAAAGTAATTTTAGTCAAATCAACAAAGGGAGTTCTAAGTGCCACAGGGTGAGAAGAGCATCTGAAGGCAAATGTGGCCTTTCTGATGTAATTTATTACAAAGCACTTAGGAAAGTTAACGTGAGGGAAAATAAAAATTACTGCAATTGAACAAACTACTGATCCAGTAAATATGGCATTTTCTCCCTGACAGTAACAAGAAACAAATTATTTGAAGTCTTTTCTTTCCTTTCTCTCTTCTCAGTAGGGAAAATATGACAAAGGCTCAAGGATATTTAAATTTGTTTTAGTTACAAAATAAAATATATTTATAAAGCTTGTTTACATAGATTAGAAATAGTTAATAACAAAAAGTAATATTTTAAAACTACTAAACAGTAATGTTATAATTGACTTGGAATATATTTAGATTTTTTTTAATTTTATGAATAAATTTTTAACTTAATGTTCTGAAGTAGCAGGAAAAAATGTTCAGAAATCTTCAGAATAGTTGAAAAAAATTGAAAAATTTGTCCATTTTAAAGTCTTTTGTGGATTCAGACTGAATGCTTACAATTATTCAGAATCTGGAATTTAATTTCTTTGTTATATATTTTTATGTTTACTTCCTGAAAGTTTAACAAGTTTTGTGCAGAATTATGAATTAATAGCAAGTATGTACTTGATAAGAAGTATTATTACATGTACTGAGATTCTTAGTACACGGCAGATAGTGGTGAACTAATTTTAAAGATTAAATTTGAAAAATACAAGTGAAAGGGGAAATAAAAATCCTGAATACTTAAGGCTGTAGAAAACAAAAATCAGACTTGAAGAGAGTTTTTTCAACAGAAAATTATGAAAATATAGTTAGCAAAAACAAGCCAACTTTTCAAGTATACTTTTCTCTTTTAACTGAGCTTCAGTTGTAATATTCTCAGGTCTGAGAGGATAACTGTGTTCTTGGTTTTTATCTGCTTTCTGAATTCACATCTTTTCCTGTAAGTTTACTTAGTGTGACATCTGGGTCATTGTCAAAATTTTCTTTTCTTTGTCTTATTCTGTCCCCTGCAAAAATATTTACTTGTGCTTTATCCACGCTTTTGAGTACCCAAACCCACATTTCAAACACTTTTGCTTCTTGTTTGAGCAGAAGGTAGAGTCAGAACCCTGCCAAAATATCCTGCATTTTTGATGCTTGCAAATATCTAAAAATGTATTTCAAAGTTCTGTCCTTATCCTTCACAATGTGGCTTGGTCTGTAATGACTTTCTCCTCTGCTACTGAGTAATTTGTGACTCCCAACAACAGTAAGTGATTTCATGCCCTTTTCCTACACAACTCAGTTTAATTCTTCTGATTTCATAATTAAAATTGTTTCTCTTTGCTTATGACCAACATCAAAGACTTCACATCTTTATTCCTTTAGGATGTAATATATTTACTGGCAGAATTAACAGACAAGGTCAAAAACTATGCCACCCTCTGGAAGACACTATCCACACAAACAAATAGCAGACTAAGAGCAGGAAAGAAAGTTGCAACTTAAATCAAACCAGATACAGCTTCTAAAACTTACCTCTGGTCGCTATATACAGCTGACTATCTTGACTTTCCAATTTATCTTACTGTATATAATCTACAAGAGTATTTAGTTGTACTTATAGTGCTTCTAAGTCTTGCTGCCTTTTCTTTCAGTTTAATCAATCAGTTTATATGCTGCTCTCCTCTTTTGCCAAAAGCAAATACCAGTTGTTGCCCCTTTAGATATCCCTTCATTGCTGCTTTCTACCTATTTGTGAAAAATGTATTGCCATGCCTTACAAGAATCACCTTATAAAATATTATTTCATGTATCACCATTTGATCCTAAGAGATAATGAATGGTAATGAAGAAATAAAGAGGAACCACTGTTTCTCTTGGTTTTCCATTAAGAAGCCCAGACAAAGACCTAAATTAATACTGTACTGATAACATAAACTTAAAATATTTATGCCTTTCAGGGAAGAATTATGACATTGTAGTAAGTAATAGAACTACTATCATGGATAAGCACAGAAATTAATAAACCTCCCTGATTCAGTAACTCATTCTGCTTTGGAAAAACATGGCCTAGAAGTATTAATGATTCAAGCCAAAAGGACTATGGCCTCAATTTCTGATCGTCTCATGTAAGAGCTCTTAAAGTCACTTGGTTGACGTTATGTTTAGTGTATTAACCGGGATTGACTGGAAAGGGGGGAATCTCTTGGGAATTGCTCGGGCTCACAATTTTGGTTTCAGGGTTTCTTTTCACTCCTCTGGGACTGTTATCAGCAGGTGGCAAGCAATTATACTCTGCATTATTCATATATATATAGTTGTTGTCATTATTATTATTACTATTTTCCTTTTATTGTACTGTAATTATTAAATTGTTCTTATCTCAACCTACAAGTCTCCTGACCTTTAACCCTCCAATTCTCTCTCCAATTCACTGTGGGGGGGAAGAGGGGCTGGGGTCTGCAAGTGGCTGTATCTTGTTGTCCCATTTGGCTGCTAGCAGAGTTAAACTATCACACCTAGGCAACCCATTCCAATACCTGATAGCCCTTTCAGTAAAGAGATTCTTTCCAATATCCCACCTAAAGTTCCCTTGGTGCAACTTGATGCCATTTACTCTTGCTCAACAGCAATTAATTTTAGAATCAATATATAAAACACCCACCCAAAAGAACTATTTCTCCCTTCTAGAAGAATCAAATACAGTATTTGAGAAACAATATCTTAGATAAGTGCATACTATAACCTTAGATTTTATGCAAGTTGAATATATGTTCTTAGCACATACTACCTGTTTTTACACAAATTTAGCACAGCATATGAGTACAGGCTTGTGCTGTAAATTTGTAGCAAATTTGTGAAACATTTGTTTTACAGATAACGGTAGGAGGTAACATTCCATTACAGAAAATGAGTCTGCAAAATCATGCTATTCTACAGAAACACTGCCCAGCAGAGCACCCCAAATCCTGTAATTTCCTTTTTATTTATTCATTTAAGCATAAGTTAGAAAATGCTGAAGTGAAATGCATTAAATGTATTAGTTTGCTAATAGACCCTGAAGGGCAGTGCAGGGGGGCTGTTGAGGTCACTGATGAATAATCTGCCAGATGAAATCAGACACCATCTTTTAACACATGATGCTGATTTGGGTAAGTCCAGCCTGAGGGACAAAACCACAGTTCTGTTTTACCATTAGACACAATTGCAGTATGACCCACTGTGGTGGCTTAACCACAGATGCTTGCTCACCCTCCTCCTGTGGGTTGGGGAGGAGAAAATGTAAACAAAGGGTCTCTAGGTGGAGACAAGAGCAGTTTACTAGGATGGTTAGGGAAGAGAGAAACAACATCAAATAATAATAACAATAATAACAATAGAATATATGAGTAATACATGGTACCAAACAGCTCACCACCTGACTCCCAACCTGCTCCAGAACCACAATTACCCCCCTCACTGGCACTTCCCTTGTTTAAATACTGAGCATGACATCACATGGTATTGAATGGCCTCTTTGGCCAGTTTGGGTCAGCTGCCCCAGCTGCTCCCTTCCCAGTTTCCTGTGAACAATTAAGTCTATGCTAACCAAACCCAGGACACTCACAGATCATAGGTGGTTTACAACAGCCTTTCTCTTAAGTACAGCTGTGGCAAATCTCACTAGGGTTTGCTCTTGGAGCCCTCATCCTCTGCCTAAGAGTTCACAACAGCTTCAGGGATGGGAGCAGATGAGTAGCATTGCAGGTACTAATATACAGAGAGATGCCTAGGCAGAGTTTCAAAATGGTATAACAGAAAAGTACCTAAACCAGATGAAAACTAGTCCAGTTCCACATTAGCCCTGCAGAACTTTGTCTGACATCATTATTCTCCTCTGAAGATATAACCACAGATCCTTCTCTTAAATCATCTGTGAACAAATATTTGAGACCATCAAAATGGTTTCTCGCTTCTGTGAGAATTGTATAATGGGCTTAATTTTCTATGAGCTACTTCTACATACCTGTATTCTTGAAGCTAACAGAATGTGAAAGCTAGTGAAAGCGTTTAAAGTCTAAAACTAGATGAAGAATGGATGCTTTTTATACTCTATCCACAGATTTTCAATTATGATCATGAACAGTAATGGTGCTGCAAAAAAAGAAAGTCTTTTTAAAGGTGAGCAAATTCTGTTGACACATTTTAACAGAAATTCCTACCCCGTTTGGTTTAGATTGTGTTTATGCAGCTTTTTGGTTTGTTTTCCTTTTGCTCTATATAAGGATTGAGTTTACTGGAAGTATTATTTGCAGACACAGCAACCATTAAGTGTATTATTGAGAACAACCACAGATGGTAACTTTGAATTTGAAAATATGAACATTTGGACTTTTATGCCCCTTCAGTCAGGGAATAAACGTACCATGTGACTTTTAGGTCTAGCTAAAATTGTGACTGCTGAGCACCACGAGGGAAAAAAAAAAATGCTTAGATGTCTCTTAGAGACAAAGAATTATTAGCAGAATCATTTACATGGAGTCTGTTTCTGAACTTCCTCTTTGATATGAAAAGATGTATGTGTACCAAGAGACTCACTGACTTAAAACAGGACTATACAGAGATAGAGAGTTATGCTGGCAATTACTGAAAATTCAAGACATACTAAAATAATGCTATTGTTTTTATGGACTATAGAAGCCTTTGAATAAGACCTTAATTGTTTAATTATTTGGTGGATTTAGTGAACACTTGAGCATTTTTGTTCAAGAACAAGCTTAGGGAATTGGGATATTAACAAACAAAGAGACGCAGAATTTTTAGATAAGTTACTTGTTATGAACTGTTTGCCAAAATTAGAGAAATCCCTAGATCTCTGTGGTTCCCAGACATAATCACCACCTGTCAACTTTCTATGTCTATTTTATTTTCATTCCTCAAAAGCAAAGATTACATTTTTAACACCACCTGCTACCTACTATTGAATATATTGTCACATCTTCCAAATTATACACTGTATGCTGCAATTCATGTTTAAAGAGTTTTAAGAGCTCAAACCTCAATTTAGGATCTGCATTACACTATATGCAGGACAGAAGAATCAAAATTGAGTAACAGATTCTGAAAGACTACCGACCAAAATCCTTCATAAATAGGAACTCTTACTGCAATTGTGATATCACCTGAACTGACGTTTATATTATATAAAAGTAGGGAGGAAAAAAAGTTCCTCACTTCAAATTCCTTCCATAATCTTCAATTTGTAAGTTATGCATAATATCTTATGTATAGAACCCTTCTGTGATTCGTGGGTTCCAAATAAATTTTTTAATGTAGGACAGTTAGGTTTAGAAAGTTCATCTTATGCAGACTGCTGTACAGCACACTTTTTTTTTTTTTTTTGGTCAACTTCACAAGTAATTTGAAAGTAGTGGTAACTCTGGAGCTTGTGGATCACAGGCTGAAAGCCACGGATCCATAGGATAGCTGTCAATGATCGGTGAGGTTTTCAGGTTTCCCTCCTATCACATCTCCTACTCAAGTGGTTTGACGCTGTGCGCTGCCCGTTCTCCTGCTAGCTGGGCGCTGTGCCTTGCTGCCCAATAGCCTCTGGCCTCTCTGCTGTACCATTATGAGCCTGAGATTTCTTTAAAGTGCTAGGAAAATGTTTAGGTTCATAATTAGGTGGAGAGGTTTTTTTCTGTGAAACAGAGTGGTAAATATTATCTCAGTATATAAGGGAAGTTGCAGAGCTGGCAAACCACTGCTACAGATTATAGGGGGGCAAAAAGGAAAACAAAAAAAACCCTAAACTTTGCCTTCAGGAGAGAACTGTGGAATTTTTTACTTTCTAAACCAAAGATCAGCCCTCAAAATCCCAGCCTTGATGTATTATTGAATGAAGTTATTAAAAAATACAGGAAATATTCTTAAAATTATTATATACCTTATTATGGACAAAATTAATCCATCATAAATTCAAAGCAATAATAAAATAGATGACTAGTGAACATGGCAACAGTCTGTATTTTGATAATAGGTAAAATCAGTTTCATTTTTTCTCACTGACAATTATTAGAAAACCCAAGTCACGCAAATAATTTTCACTATAGTTCACTCAAAGGTCACAAAAATCCCTGTTTAGTAATGTAGATAAGACCCCACTTAGTTCCAGTGAGAACAGAAGAACTACATTTCTCTATTATCTATTCTAGAAAGAGAGGATTTGCTATCAGATCTGATAGCATCAGCAAAACTGTAGTAAAATTCTAGAAAATAAACTATTGTTCTAATTACCTTTGAAATATTTCTATTCATTTCAACAGAACCTGGATCAGATAATTTGTGAAGAGAATTATACTAAGGCAGCACTCTGCTCCTCCTCCTCCTCCATGGTATTTCACCAAACAGCAGATTACGGTGCAAGACAGGAACCAGAAAGGGCACCAATTCTTCAGAACAGCCCATGCATCACAAACTCAGATGTCATTAGACTCAACAAAATCTCTGTGTGAACACAGACTACAGCAAAAAGTTACACCTAATGCTACAATTCATGGAATTACTGCTTCTTCTAAAGCTTGCTGAGAAAGCTGTGAGAGAAAAGAAAGCAAATGCATAAAAAAAGTACAGGTCAATACTGTCCTTACAATGGATACAAAAAAACATGCAGAAAATCTTTTAGAAATTAAATTCCTGAGCTCTGCATAAGGACATAATATTGTCTTTCTTGTTGTTTTCTTTTTTTTCCCTGTGATCAATAGACAGAGACAAACTGATTTCCAGCAATACAATAGTCTTCTATGTTTTCATGAATTATGATGCTTAAAGACTATAACTGTTCTTTCCACAGTCACAATGGATGACTGCAAAACAACATTAAATGCCTTCTTCAAAGCCATTTCTTTGAAGAAGGAGGACAACTGCAACTATAACATACAAACACCCCATCCATACTATGACAAATTAATTTATCTACAATACACTGCCAAAGACTTTCTTCCGATGTCCTCTGAGCTTCTTTTATGCCAGTGTTGTGTTCAGAGAGGTTCAGCTTTAATTCCTGAAGTTTTAAAACCCGGGATCAAGTACAAGTACTACCAGTTTCCTTCCTGCTGGAAGAGATGCTATTCCCCTTCCCACCCCCAGGCCCCATCACAAGCACCGTATGGCAATTCTAACACTTTGAGATACCAAATACTTCACTTCTTGAAAGTATAAGGTGAATATCAGTCAAAATCAATTTAGAAAATGTGAGGTTGCTACAGCATACTGTTTGAATTCTGGGCACTTTATTTTTCTTCCTCAGGATGTTACTGTGGCATATAATAATGTATTATGACATTACCAGGAGGTGATATGCGATATAAAGATAGCATAATATAATATTACTATGAAAATAACATCTGATCTTTTCTATAAGAAATAAATACTGAAGTGAAGATGAGGATAAATGAGACCACTAGGCAGCACAGTCCTGGCTCCTACTACATCTATCAATCTGTCAGACCTGATTTGCCAACCTCTCCATAATCATAGAATCATAGAATAGTTTGAGTTGGAAGGGACCTTTAAAAGTAATCTAGTCCAATTCCCCTGCAGTAAACAAGGACATCTTCAACTAGATCAGTCCATTAGAGCCATTAAGAGTGCTCAAAGTTGTAATGTCTATAGTCAAATAAGCAGATATCTCTATTGACAACTCTCCCTACCCCTCGTGCTTTTTGTTCTCTTCCCCCTGTAATTTCTTCCCTTCCTAGACCCCCCACCTCAACCCTAAAAGCTGATGACATTAGCATCAAACTGGGAAGTGTGACTGCTGTGACTGCCCTCTACACTTGGGCAGTATGGTTATGTTCTCTTTTTCTCCAGTGGAGAAGCAATCCTTTAAGCACATCAAACAACCATCGAAGAAGTGAAATCAGACTAACAGGACGGTGCAGAAACACTGTTCACAATCTAAGATTCATAGAGGTTATGAAGAGCAAAATGCCATTTGATTTTGCTCCACAATTGGTAGCAAAAAAAAAAGTTATATGGTCTCTTAGAGGTACACTAGAGTCAAGACCAAATGCATGGCCACAACATAAAGAGAACAAGTAGGAGGCACAACGGGCAGAAAAGTCTTTCTTCTGTTATTATCAACACCTACACTCTTAAAAGCATTCTTCATTATCAATATCAAGGCAAAGTGAGTATGGTGCCATATTCACTGCTGCCACCAAACGGACCAAATCTGTGTCCCAAAACTGACACAGGTAGAGTCACAAAGTCACAATGTCTTCAGGACTGTATATGGAATTTTATTAAAATATAGGAAATAAGACTACCTCTAAAGATAGCCTCTCTCCAAAGAACTGCACTCTGTCTGTCTTCCAGGAGTAATATATCATCTCTGTAACTTTCTTCTCCCTGAATCCAAAGGAAGACAGACTTAAAATCTACCAAAATAATCTGTAGGATTTTTATTGGCTGAGAAGACACCTTAATGGGAATACCTTCAAAAAACACAGGCAGATCTTTTCAATAAAGAATACCACTTACTTATTTTTCAGAGGATTTTTCTTCTTTCAAGGATGCACTGTACTTTTCAACAGGCAGAAGCTGTTGCAAGTGCTGAGGAGCAACCACTTTGCACATTTTGCAGCGGCAGCAATCATCAGCAATAACATACAGTATCTTCTTCTTGGCACATAAGCAACATTTCCCTATGAGTTTTCTGACAGCTGAACCTTATTAGTCTGCCATGTATGTATTCACAGAGGAAAAAAAACCCAAAGTATTAGTCAGGGTAATCTGTATGATTAGCTTGGTTTCTCTGTTCTCACAGATGTGACTAGTAGGGAGCCAGAGGAGTGACGTGTTTCCTCCTAAGACCTTCTCCAAGACCAATTTCTGATAAGTTTCAATAGAAATTCATACTAACACCCTGTGATAAAAATAAATAATGGTCTATTTTGGATACTTCCTCCCTTCTCCATAAGCAATTCTATATATGTCCCTTTTAATGACCATCGTATTTGCGGGTTACACCTGAAATTGACTTTAGGATCTGGGAAAATGAAGTCAGGAAGATTATTAGGAACATTCAAATTTAACTCAAGTAATTTCCATAATGGCCCTCCCTTATAACCCTTCCAGCACACTGTTTCACCTGATTGGCATTTATTTTTCCTATATTCTTCAGTGCTGCCTTCTTATTTATTCTGCACTTAATCAAAACCAAACAAGCCCTCTCTGTGTGACTAGCAGAGCTATCCTATTTTCTTTAAAGTTCACATAATTTAGGGTGATATAAGTATATGCAGCTGCAGGATCTGGATGAGAGTTTGCCAGTCACTGACTTGGACTGAACTCAAATCCTGGAGAGGCATCTGAGCAACACTGACATTGTCCAACAGTTACAGAAAGGCATGGCAGAGGAGGGAGCATTCTCTGCCTAAAACAAAGGAAAGAAGCCCCAGATTGCAAACTAAGTGCAAATAGGGTGGGTAAAGTGTCAGGGAGATGCTTGGATACATCAGAATTACTTGCCAGTTCTTTACAAGTGGTTTGGAACAGGAAAACTGAAAGAACAGCAAATAGGATGCAAAACAAAATGCAGTAAAATAATAAAAAAAATAATAATTAAAAAATTAACAGATAGTTCTCGGCCACTTTCTTCTAAATTTGTTTGCTTTTTCAATTTCTTTCTATTTCAGTGGCAACACTTAAATATGTCCATCAAGCCAGGTACCTTATTAGTGTTTTTAAGCCAGTTTATCTTTCAAAGTTATTCATACTATAGTTTATAGTGTCCTAGGAATTTATGTCATATATTTGTAGCACTTTTAGCAGTAACCTTAACAGATGTCCATACATCAGGTTTTACTTCCATGCTGCTGCTTGATCTCTCAGTTTTATCATGAATCTGTTCCAAAGGTCTACTTGGTTCCATCATAAAGCAGCATAACTTTTTCTTCACAAGCTATACAAATCATAATTTACTTCTTCATATAGATCTATTCCATGCAAAGAAATAAAATGAAAAAGAATCCATCACTGTGAATGATGAAAAGTAAGTATAAAGCAGTCCTAAAAGTATTATAGCTAGTATAACAAACATTTTCTAATAGCAGGTAACAATACTGTTGATGTTAAATAGAATTAACCTGGAAAATATTGTTGGTATCTAACCAGCTGTCAACACACAGTCCATCAATATTGCTAACTGAATTCAGGTTAGCTGGATCTA
The DNA here is from genome assembly GCA_907165065.1 of Caprimulgus europaeus. Next base: position 72,458,267 of record OU015525.1, read on the forward strand.
GCCAGATGCCAGGAGGCCTGATCAGTGTCAAATACCAGTTACTGACCTCAAAAACCTTTTATCAGAAGTCCCATAAAAATGTACTGAGTCTCTTTGAAAATTATTGTGAGTAATATTAAAATACTAAGCAGACTAAGCAGTTTGGATAGACTTTCTATTTCAGAAAAGAGACAGGGAATCCTGAAATAAAGTTTCTTGTGAAGCAGAAAAAAAATAACTGAAATTTGCTAATAACACAGTATCTTAAAAGTATTTTTCTTCAAAAAGTGTGAATTTTGGCCTTTTTTTTCAGTTCTATTTAATGTTACACCACTTTAAAATAAACAATATTGTAGTGGGAAAAAAAGCTACTGAATAGTTGAAACAGGATGTGTTGGAATGTTTTTCTTGGATTTTCTGCCCCTAAGAAATCTCCACCATATTTTACAAAGTAGTTCCATTTTGACTGACCTATGTATTCCACAATATGACTACAGTGAATTTCGTTATGCTATCTCTTAAGTATTTTAGAGCAATTCCATTTGGTTGTGTACTTTTCCATTACGAATAATCTTGGTGTCCTGCAAACTTCACATTAACAGTTTATCCATTACAAAAATAGTTTAAAAGAAATGTCTTCATTTTCCAGCCACAAAATGCAGTCAGGAAGAAACAGGTGCATAGTAAAAACATTCAAAATGCAAGCAAAGAAGGATATAGAACAGTTCATGATGCTAAGTCAGGGTTTTCAGAGATTTATGCAAGTTCCTTAAGAACCTTTGGCTAATCTTCCTAGATGTTTAACCTTGGCTTGTTATGTATGATTTTTTCCCATATACACTGGACATGTAGCTCTAATATTCAGTGCAAGGAAATCTCCTAGTGGATATATATAACAGAAGCTGAAGCTGAAGCTTGCTTCAGGGACCTGAATCAAGAAGGAGAGCAAATGGGAAAAGATCTGCAGAAGCATTACAAAATGGAAACACGGAGAAAAAGAAAGAACATGAATACACAGGTGATGTTACAAAGCATGCCACTAACCTGAAAGTTCACATTTTCAGGTGTGAACTTACATTTGTTGTGAACTTACATTACTTGTTCATTACAATTTGACAGGTAAATCAGAAGTTCCATTTTTAAAAATACAGAAAATAAACAAACAATAAATCCAAAAGAGGTATTCCTTGGGGAAACTTTTGTGACATGTCTCAGCCTAGTATTTTTCCTGTCCCCAAAAAAAGACAAAAGCAATAAATTTTAGTGATATCAATAATATCTTCTTCCTCAGGCACATATTTAAGAAGGAGTAGAAATTCATCAAGCAGGTACTATGCTTCTAAGAATAAGGAATCCACTTTCTTTTCTTTTGTTGGGCACCTCTGATGGCTTGTATCCATTTCTGGAAGTGACAGATGACACTATATTTCCTTGATGCTGCCTGCAAATACCATGCTACTTGCCTGGTTTGTGCCAAGTGCTTGTGTGGGGACCTCCAGTGTGTAAAAAGAATCTTATGCCCCATCTGACCAAACACAATCTGGGCCCTAGAAATACTAATCACTTCTCTTGAAAGTATGTTAATTGGATATAAAATTATAGTGTTTTCAATGAATGCATTTCTCCTCACTCTTGGAAGTCCCACTCCTGCTGGAATTTCCACTTCAGTGTGTTTATCAGCCAAAAAATCAGTCTACGAGACTGCAATGCTGTTTCATTACAGATTTGTAATGTACCATTGAAGGGAAAGAATAGCTGAAAAACACAATTATTGCAGTGGCAGTAACTTTGTATATGACTTTTTTAAATGATCTAGATAGCTCCCATGAACTACAATAACCTTAGTATATTCTTTAAATATTTTTGTTTTAAAAATGCATTATTATCAAAGTTATTTTTGCAATTTTTAAAACTATTTATCATTATTTTCTTGAGATGCTTCAACCACCACAAAAACAACATGCTGTTGGATCATTAATCTTTAATCAAGGCTCAGCAACTCTATATCTCTGTGTAGAAAACACAGAAAAGTATCCCATGGCCCATCCCTGAAGAGAATAAAATATGAAGACAGACGGAAACTGGCTTAGATTGCACAAGTTTAATTTGCGCAAAATTACACAGGGTGGGTGTTCCTTTGGAAACTTTTCACCAAAGTTTTGTGATGCTCTTTAACCAAGTTTTAAAAAATACCTGACGAAACCATTCAAAATGATATGCATTGACTGCAGGATATTTGGATTTATTCATTTTACTTCAAACAAAAGCAAAGAAACAAGACCCTGCAATCTCAAAGACGCTTGAAGCTTTAACGGTCCCATCCTGCCTAATCCTCCTGTCACCAGTATATGAAAATGTACCTTGCATGGATTAATATTCTATTAATCCATGACAAAGTACCCATGTCACTCACACACTTACTTTCTCGGCAAGTTCCTGAGATATGCCTCATTAAGTGGATTAGTTGTTTGATCTGAACGCTGTCATACTGTTCTGTTGACAGCTAGAGTGCCTCGTGCTAGACTGTGCAGTGAACGGGCTTTATTAGTGCCAACCCCTTCATGTAATGTCTTTCTGAGCCCTCTCTTCTGGTGTCTGGAAGGTGGCCCAAGGTCAAACAGTTTGTGATTAACTGTGAATGTAAATGTTGGTGTCTTGTCTGAGTTATCATAAGATTAATTTAACTAACCTTTGATCTGCCTTTGAGATAAAAGAAACATGAAAAAGTCTACATTGAATGAATCCTTTTTTCCCTTCTTAGAGTAAAAAAAATATCTTATCTATGTTGAGTTTTTTTCCTTATAACTTCTGAAGGAATTTAGTTCTGCTTAGAGGTAGCATTCTGACAGCACTGAGACCAAAATTCTCAACTAGTTACAGATTAGAAACAGTATGGTCAACAGCAGCACCGTTTTTTCTCATAGAGAGCAGCTCTTCCAAACGGAGTCATGTTTCCCATTCCCTGAGGCTGTCTGCATTTTTTTCATCTTACCAAGAACTCAGTCAACTTTAAAGATAGAATAAGTTTTTTTAACTTGCCTATAGGGCAGGTGGATCAAGTCCTGCACCAAAAGCCTTTTCTTTTTTTCTTTTTTTTTTTTTTTTTAGCCTGCCTCTGAGTCTTTAAACTTCAATTTTTTAATGAGATATAGATTTTTATGTATTCGGAGCTGTATTTTTAAGGGAAATCTGATTCTAGAAGAGGGTTAGAAATACATTTTCTTTCTTTTCTCTAAAATGGAGGAAAAAACCTTATTATCCAGACACCCCCTCCCTCCACTCCAACATTTAGATATTTGACATTGAGATCTGGGTACAGTTCTAAATGTTGACATTTTCAAAGAATTTATGGTTTGGGTACATTCTTACTCAGTTGATTCTGGAAGGCTGGAAATCTGTTTAGCCTTTTCTCAAAGATCATGTGTGGTGGTGAACTCAAGCAATATATTCTACTGCTTTGTTAGCTTTACCATACAAAAAATATTTTAAATATTTAAACTGAATACTCCTTACAGAATTTAAGCCCATTTTAACTGGTCTTGTCTACTGTGGGCATGGAGAATAGATTCCATCTTTCCTCTTTGCAGCAGTTTCTGTACCATATGCTATAACCCAACTTTAAGTTATCTTGATATTTATTGCTTTACAATTCTGGTTGATTTAGATGGAGTATTTCAGGCTATAGGTAAACATTACCTTATTCATATGTTATAAATAGTGACAAGTTGATTGATAAAACTGGTATTCAAGCACAGTTCTTCCAGCTTCAATTGACATAGTATACAAAAGTCAGTCTTACTAATTTTGAGTCTATTTACTTATAGCTCTTTGTCATTCAACATATTAAACATAAAACCTCCTACTGCCCTTATCGATAATTCTCTTTGCTTTTACTTTCATAAAAAAATAATTATTTCCTTGATTAGGTGGGATAAAACTGATAACATGACTTAAGATCATGAAGAGGTCATACAGTGTAAACCAGCTGAGACTGTGGTTGTAAGCCAAAGAAAGCAAACTTCACTGTTGCATAAGCATCACTGAGAGCCTGACAATACTTCTTCTATCATGCATCAGACACTACTGAACCAAAGTCGTAAGCAAATAAAGCACCTACTTATCTAAGAAAGGTCCATTTGTTTATTTCATACTTCAAAGCAACAGTTGAAAATCTCCATCTGAATAAAATCTTTTCTGTAGTGAAGTGAAGCCACATGTGGAAAACTGCTCTAATGGTATATAATGCAGTTAGTCAAAAGCTTGAAAACAAATCTCACTGCATAATGTAAAATGTAAATTTTACATGGCAAAGTTGAATAAATATAATTTATTCAAAAAACCTGAATAAATATATTTTTTTACATTTGTGGAGTGATCCAAGGTAATAAAAATTACTGTTTGAAACTGGGACCAACAGAGCTCCTGGCTACATTGAGGTCAACAGTAAAAGGCTTGGTGGCTTTGGCTAGGTCAGATTGGCTTGACATGGTTAATTATTCTGATGCAAGGTGAGGTCTGATGGATCAGTAAGGCATGAACTATGTTAAATACATATGCAAGAGACAGATGGCCACTCACCAATTTGACTTTGATACTAGCAGTGTTGCTGACAGTGTAAGAGGATTTGTTCTTTATTAATAACCAGCTGGATCACAGAGAAAGTTTCTTATTTCTACCACACATTATATAGGTTAACCAACCTTGTAATAGCTATATACACTTTTCTCTGCCAGAAAGAAAATTATCTTGGCCAGAGATCATATCCACAGAGATCAGATGGGAATTGAATTTGACTTGCTTACAGTATCTCAGGTTACATTCCTGATGGCAAAAGAAGAAGTATAAAGAGATTGATAAGCAAGGCCAATGAATATTATTATTAATGGACTGTAAAACAAAAATCTGAGCAGTTTTTTGTATTGAGACAGACTGTGTCATGCAGAGACAAAGCTATGTGTTTCAGTGTACGCATAAAGAAAAAAAATTACAGAAAATCTCCAATTTCAGTATTTCAGGCAAGATTTGTCTATATTGCTGCAGCATAAAAAATGATGGTAATACATGTAGGATGATTTAACAGATGGTTCTAGAGAAAATGCATGGAAAATAAACTTTCTGGATAAAACATCTTTAACAAAAAAACTTTATGAAGAAAGCTTTAAAATTATTATACAGAGAGCCTAAATGTGATGTGTCAAGTTTATGTGATATCTCATAACTCAATCACGACAACATTTAAATATTGCATATTAGGTCCAGACAGCTGATAAATATGAGAAAGAAAAGATCATAATAAATTTTGCCTATTGTGATATCGAGTTGTTTAGATTCCTAGCCTAGTAAAGCCACTGTGAAGCCTTACTTTATTCCCAATTAGATCAGGATCTAACAGTAGCCTCTATCGCACTTCAAATCATATGGAGTCACTATTATTTTTTTTAAATATCAAGAGGTTATATTTTATAACCCAGAGTGACTGTTCTTTAAGAAAGGAAAAAAAAATGTTGAGAGCCAATTTTCATGAAGTGGATAGTTTAGTGTAAACATTTTATTTGTAACACATTTTTCTAATCTTACAATGGCAAGTAATTTGGTTTACTATGAATAAACAAAACCTACTCTGAATACTTATAACATTATTTGCTTGTTGTTACACATAAGAAAAAAATCCTTTTTTCTGTTTGTACAAGTCATTAAATATTAGAGATAAATTTAATATCAATATGGATACTTCTTTCTACTCCCAAGTCTCTTAAGGCTGAAGAACAATCCCTTAGCTACTTCTTCCATCACTGCTGTTCTAACCTTTACACAGTTATTGCATCTGTGACAGCTCAAATTTATTGTTGGGAGGACAGAATTTGCCCATTGCATGGAAAGCTTGCATATTCAGTATCCAAATCTGTGGTGCTTACTTGAAAATCTTTGCAATGATGAAGAGATGATTGTGGACCATGGGTTAGCAATCTTCTGGAAAGTACATTGTCTGCCTCATTAGTCTGCATCCTGTCAAGGCTATCCAGGCATGTTCAGGATCATCTGCAGAGGAGACTAAGTACATCAAGTATGGTACAACCAATAACAATTTTGAATAGATAAGTTACATGTAATGTCCAATGAAAACAAATGTTAAACTTATCTTTTTCTTAATTATGAATGAAATATATTCCTAAAAATAAATATTGGCAAATTGTCAACCAAAGCAGAACGAACCTGAATTTCCACCCAAAAGCTGAAGCAAAATGCCAAAAAGCCTTGATCCATAACTGTGGAGACACTGTGAGCAGAGACTGATTGGTCATTACAGAGTTTCGTTCTTTTTATGAACAGAGAAGGTGTTTCAGTCTCAAGGCTCTTTATATAAATTTCTGTATAATCACCATAGAGGCTAGTAGTGTGAAGAAACTAACATTTTAGTAACTATAGGGACGCAACTGAACTGTAGCCCTTGGATCCTCTGCTGTGAGGATTATAGGAGACACTGTGCATTGGAGCATTACTCTCCTTAGGCACCATTATCTGCAAACAAAATGCAGTATTTCTGTGCTAGAGTCATATCATACTAGAAATATAGTGAGGATTCATTCTTCCAAAATTACTAGCCTAGGTAGTTATGTCAAGGTGTTTAAACAGGTGAGTAAACCATCTCATCTCAAGGTACTTACCTGAATTAAACTACTCTTTGTATTTCTGAAAATAACTTATACTTGGAGGGTGGAAACACCCTCAGAAGTCAACACTTACTACTGTAACAAAAGCTCTTAAAGGTTGAAGGAAGCTTTATAAATATTGTATTTCTTAATTCTTGTTTATTATTTATCATTTTTCAGGAAAGAAAGAGGTTTTATTATGTATGTTCAAAATGCAATATGTCACTGAACTTTATACTCACTTTCCTTTACATAAGCTTGCTTAGATGGCTAAAATTAATTTCTCTATTCATATATGAATATTTTAATAATCTGAATACTACATTAGGGTTATTTTCAATTCCTTTCTTATGTTTTCTAATTATTCTTTCCTACAATTTTTATCATTAAAATGTGACTAACAAAATAAATTAAATTTTTAAGTCTAAATATGTCCATGAAAGACACTTTTTTTTTCACCTTCACAGCTCGCAGTTCACTTGTTAAATAACTTGCAGTTCAATACCACTGACAGTTTCAGGTGTGTATGCAGGCAGACAGTATTGAGCACCAGTTACAAAGCACCGTGTCTCACTGTAGCCTCCTGTTTTCTCACAGTAACCTCTTCTTTATTTTTGCTTTCTTCATTTTTAGAAGCCATGAGCGTCTGAGAGGCTGCTGATATTTCTGAAGTGCAGGCACTGACACTGCCTTCTTATTTCATAGACTTTCTCTGCTAAATCTCTCTTCCCTACTTAGAGACCTATGTGTGTCCTGTGTTTCTACTTAACTGAAATTCCCACTTGGTCTGGCCTGATACACTGTGTGCAGTATAATGTTTCTAAGACAAAACTATTTCCTATAAGATATCTGCACCTCTAAGGAGATTCTTTGGCATCTTATGCATATAATTCTGAAATCACTGCATAGACATCTTTAAAATGTTGACTGAAATTTCTTCCTGCTCTTTATCCCAGTTTTGAAAATGTTTGAAAAAGTTTATTCACAGAATCACAGAATTGTCTAGATTGGAAAAGACCTTTAAGATCATCGAGTCCAATCATTAACCAAACACTGACAAATCCTTGACTAAACCACACCCCTGAGCTCTAAGTCCAGACAACTCTGAAATACCTCCAGGGATGGTGACTCCACCACTGACCTGGGAAACCTGTTCCAATGCCTGATAACCCTTTCAGTAAATAAATTCTTCTTAATATCCCATCTAAACTTCCCTTGGCACAACTTGAGGCCATTTCCTACTTGGTTGAACAGACCAATCTCCACCTCTCTACACCCTCCTTTCAGGTAGTTGTAGAGAGCAATAAGGTCTCCCCTGAGTCTCCCTCTTCTCCAGGCTAAACAATCCCAGTTCTCTCAGCCACTCTTCATAAGATGTTCCCTAGCCCATTCACCAGCTTCATTGCTGCTTGGCAGAGAGGGACCTGGGGGTGTTGATTGATAGCTAGCTGAACATCAATCAGCAGTGTGCCAAGAAGGCCAATGACATCCTGGCCTGTGTCAGGAATAGTGTGGCCAGCAGGACCACAGAAGTAATCTTACCCCTGTACTCAGCAGCACTGGTGAGGCAGAACCTTGAGTACTATGTTCAGTTTCGGGCCCTTCACTATAAGAAGGACATGAAGATGCTGGAGCATGTCCAGAGAAGGGCAATGAAATATGATTATAAGCCGTGAGCAGCCAGTTTCTCCAGGAGAATGTTGAGGGAAACGGTGTAAAAGGCTTTACTAAAGTCCAGATAGACAATGTCCACAGCCTTTCCTTCATCCACTTTGACTGTTCACTTCATCCACTTTGTGATGATATTCACTTTGACTATTCCTTCATTCACTTTGGCATCATCCACTTTATCCACTTTGACTATTTGTCAAAGTTTACAAAGAAATCTTTCTTTCAAATTTTCTTATGGTTTCTCAAAACAGAAGAAAAACACAGTTTCTTAACATTTAAATATTTCCAAGCTATCCCGAAATTCTTTAAGACAATACCTGTTGTGAATGATATAGCCTCAATATAATATTACTATATGACAACAGCCATGCACTTGTACCTTCTGCTTGAAGCAAAGGCGATTCTTATACTTCAGACACCACCTAATAGATGGCAGACATTCTGGATAGGTGTTAAGGGATAGCTCCTTTCCAGACATGGAATACTGCATAACATGGGAACTGCAGCTCCATCCTGGATGATTGTTCATACCCTATATGACAGAAGGTGTTTTAAGAACTAACTACTAGGTAAAATAAAATTAGTACTTTATCATATTTGGGGACAGCTCTGTGTCCTGGTTTTTAGCTGAAACAGAGCTGGGTTTCTTTTTCAGTAGTTAGAATAGTGCTGCATTTTGCTTTCCAGCCTGGGACCTGTTATGAGAGAGACACTGATAACACAGCTCTGTTTGCATTTTTGTTGAGAGAAGTGAAGGACTTTGTGTTCTGTTAGTCTACAAGCACAAGGTTTAAGGGGGTGAGGAATATTTAAACTATAAGCTAAACTGGGACTTAGATATGCCAATGGGATGTTCCATATCATATCATGTCATGTCCAGTTTATTAGTAAAGGTCTCTTCCTCTTTTGCTCTCTCTGGCTTTTCACTCAGGCTCTCGTTCTTCCAGGATTGTGGTTTCGGTTTGGGATTGTCGCTTCTCCGGGATCATTGTCTGGGAACGGGCCGGGCTTGGTCAGTGGGTAGTGAGCAGTTGCACTGTGCATGACTCATTTGTGAATTTTGTTACCGTTATCATTATCACTACTATTTTAATATTGGTATTATTTTAAGTTTTCTTTTATTTCTATCATTAAACTCTTCTTATCTCAGCCTACAAGCCTCCTTATCCTTGCTCCCTAGCCCTCTCCACTATCCCCTGGGAGTGGGGAGGAAGTGGGTGAACGGCTGTGTTGGCTGCTAGCCAAGGGCTAGCCCAGTGAAACTATCACACAGTTCTATTCAGTCCTATTCAATTTATTGCAGTTTTTAAACTAGTTTTTAGTGTAGCTTAACTTTAATTAAAGTTTAAGTGTCACAGTTTACTATTTTCAAAAATGTTTTTAAAAGTTTAAAAAATGTTACTGTTTCAGTCCAAATTTTCGGTATCACATACCCACTTGACACAGAAAATTGGGATGGCCAAAAAAAACATACCCACTTGACTTTTAACAAATTGTTCTTCTTGTAAAATTATTCATTACACATTAAGAGCACATCATGCTTCACTGAGTCAGTACAGTGTTCGCCGCATCCACTTTCTCTTACCTTATGTCACGCTGCAGTTTATTTTTTTTTCTGTTTTTCTCTCATTCTTCACTAGGATTTTTAACAAATGCATGTTTCCTTGTATACTGGCTACCCACTGGTTATTCCCTTCAGTATTGGTTTATTCCAGTTTAAATACAGGTTGTATGGTTCAGGCAGCCATAACTGTACATACTGCTTTTCATGTAGTATATTACCCTCACAGTCACAACGGCACGGTTCTGATTTTAATTTGTGCAACCTTAGACATTTACAGCAAAATGGACCCAATTTTCATAACTTCTAGGCACGCAACATTGACTTTGCAAATAATCTCTGAACTAAGAATTCCCATACTGACAGCTATTTTCCCCAATAGTCTTTTGAATGTTCCACTTTAAAAATTGCACCTTTTTCTAGCAGTCAATTCTTTTCCCATCAGTTATTTTTAGTACAAAGGAGACTAAACTTGAAACATACTAGACAGTACACAAGTGCCTAAGTGCTGATCCATAAACAATCTAGATTTAATGTTTGTTCACATAATCATAATCTCTTTCCCAGTGGGCATAACTTTAATTTTCTTTAATAATTAATGAAGAAGCTGACTTAAGAAAAATAAAATAAAACTTTCAAGGATCATTCAGCTGAGACAATTCCTAGATCTACATGCCAAAAATTACAACTTGTCAGTTTCTAATAAGTAGAGTTTTGTGCATAAATAACAGTTAATAGTACCTTCTATTTTCCAGTTTAAAACAGAGTGTAATTTACAGCACAGAAGTGTATATATCTTGACTTGGAAATCTTCCTGCAGGTGCACACTCATTAAGCACTATCTAGTGTCTGCAGTAAATGAGATAGAGGAGTGACAGATTTTTGTACCATTTCTTATATCACTACAATTCATCTCCAAGCATTATTTATTATATATGTTGAAAGAAGCAGAAATCTTATGAAACAACAGTGTGAAAGTGATTAAAATTGTATCATAAAGTATTCATGTTCAAGGGGCAAGTTAAGGTTATCCAGGCAAACTCAGTCTTGATTTTATTTTTAATCACATTTCCTCATTTTATGCATTTGATTTGCCAGAGTTAACACTTCCTTTTTGTAGCTTCTCTTTGTACAATTTCCTAAGTCTAGATGTTGTTCTTTTAAGAAAGATGGAGCAAACAATTGCCAACACTGTGACCAAAGACAACTCACAGGGCTGTATAATTGACCTGAAGTGCCTGAGCACAGCGTAACAGATCACGGTGGTAGGTTTCCATCCGCTGGGCACGCCAACAGGAGACAACACACATATTTCTGCCATCAGCTTCAGGGGTAATCTGATAACAACAGAAAGGCATGGCAATGGCAATGGCAATGGCAATGGCAATGGCAATGGCAATGGCAATGGCAATGGCAATGGCAATGGCAACGGCAATGGCAACGGCAATGACAATACAGGGAGTGCCCCAAGTGCCCTGGCTGAGATGCCGTACCTAATTAGAGAACATAATGGCTTAACTCTTTCAAAGTCTGCAGGGAACATTTGCAAAATGAGATTTTTCAAAGTCTTATAGCCTGACTGAATTGGGGCAAACTTCAATGTCAGTTGAAGGCCTTGATTGCTCCACTCCCTCTTTGACATATTTCAAATCCTTATTTCACAGGTTGTCAAAAGACGTAGGGACCTAAAAACATCAGATTTCTCTTTCATGTTGGCAAGACAACACTTTTCTATAACCTGCTTGAGTGAAACAGTGAAATTATATTCACAAATATTTTTTAAACTATTCAGCTGGAAACAGATATGCTGTCAGAAAATATTCTTTTCATTGAATATATTGATCAGCAGCATAAAAAGCATAGTCTTTTGTATGTCCTTCCCTCCATTTTTCCTTCTCAAACATCTAGAAGAAAAATCAAGATAAAAGATGGGGATGGGTGCATTAGGGACAGGTACCAACTGCCCACTTTAACAAGTATCATGCATCTGGAAAGGGATGCTGAAATAATAATTAAAAAAAAAAAAAAAAGATGTTCACTGTACAATGATGATATTTATAAACTCTTCATATTCTCTTTCTGTTATACTTACTTTGGCGGGGAAAGGGACAAAGTGTTCATAAAATTCATGGTGGGTAGAAGAAGTGGTTTCTCTGTAGAATAAATAAGAAAAAGTCAGCATGTTATAAAACTGTTCACAATTTCAAAGGAAGGAAAGAAAGTCCCTTAAAATAGTTATTTGCTTAATAGTACCAGCTGCTTTCAGGTCTCACTGAATAAAGATCTTCCCTTCCACTGCACAACCTATTTCAAGATTTAGGACAGACTCTTCCAGATTTAGGAGCAACTTTTCAACTTAATGTCAAAGCATCCTTAGCCTCACAACATTTCTCCAAAATGTTAAATATTTTTTAAAGGATAGGAAACTAAGAAGGTGAAATAAGTACACAGGAAGTCTGTATTGAATGACAGATCCTTTGTATTATGCACCTGCAAGAAAAATGAAGCATATACAGATGTAGTTAAACTACATGGCATCCTATGTCTTTATAAAACCAGCCTGTCTTTTATTCTATGTTTCTACGCCTCTAGACAAATTAGGAGGACGAAAAACATCCAGCTTGTAATAATTATACCCGGAGGAAGATTAAATTTGTAGTACAGTGATCACACTAAGCTTGAAGGGCCTACAATTATTTTGACATTTTCAGAAGGAAAATAATTCAGACATGAATAAAATATCTGCACAATATATGGATGTTCAAAATAAAGCACTGCTAAAAATAATGAGTGCACTAAGATTATAGAGAGAAAAAAAGAAAAAAAAGAAAAAAGAAGAAAAGAAAAGAAAAGAAAAGAAAAGAAAAGAAAAGAAAAGAAAAGAAAAGAAAAGAAAAGAAAAGAAAAGAAAAGAAAAGAAAAGAAAAGAAAAGAAAAGAAAAGAAAAGAAAAGAAAAGAAAAGAAAAGAAAAGAAAAGAAAAGAAAAGAAAAGAAAAGAAAAGAAAAGAAAAGAAAAGAAAAGAAAAGAAGAAAAGAAAAGAAGACACATGAAACAGCAATAACCAAAGACAAAAAAATCTAAGGTTAAAAGGATCACACTGACTTCCAAGGCTACAATAATTATCAACTCAACAGTTTGCCCACTGGCAAAGACCCTGTTTCAAAGCTGACCATAAAGACTACTAGAACAGGCTCCTGGGGATGAAAATAAAATGAAGAGTAACTGACCTGACCAATTTTGTTTGTATTCAAACAAAGGGAAACTTATTAGTCAAAAGCTGGAAGCATTTAATTAATATACATATGCACTTACATTTAATATATAAATTAAATTAAAAGAATACACCGAGAGAGATGACAACTTAGCTTTTGAAAGATAACCATAGACAGACTACATAAAACAATGTTTGTCTCTCCCAATACCAGGAAACTCAACATTCTTCAATTTTACCTAGTAAAACTCTGAATTGATTAAAATTCTAGGACTTCTGCTTCTCAGTAGACCCCTGCCAGTTTTCACATATTCTAGAACTGCTGTCTCACAGGTGCTGGCCCTCTTCTTTCCTTTCTCATCATCTTTCACAAGCCTTCCAGCTCCTGAGGTGAGCCTCTCCCATCATTCTGCCAATGCGCATACAGGAGTTATGCCCCAGTCCTTGGTAAATGAGCTGCCACATACTGAGTTCTGCTGGCAGCTGCCGCTCCTGCTGAAGGTCATGCACCTGGGGGGGATGTCTTTGCGATTTAATCCACTGTACACTGAGCTCTGAACAGAAATGCTCTTCACAAGTTTCAGCATCAAGTCCTTTTGACGATGAAGTGGATGTCAAGTAGGGTGGCCTACCTTGGCCAATTTAGGAAAGGAATAAATGCAGGCTAGGATAAAGACATTGGGAAAATATTGCAGAATAAGTGCTATACTACTGACTTATATTTTGGGCAAATGTGGATGGGGGCAGTAGTCAGTTTAATCACATTTAGTCTAGAAGTTAGCAGATAAGCTAGAAAAGGGGGTTTTGTTTGTTCGCTTGCTTTTTAGCTTGTTGTGGTAGCTTTTTACCCAGCTCAGGCTGTACCAAGCTATATTAGGTCTGGCTGAGATGGAGTTAATTTTCCCCACAGCAGCCCTGGTAGTGCTGTGTTTTGTATTAGTAGCTGGAAAGGTGTCGATAACACACCAGTGTTCTGGTTACTGCTGAATGGTGCTTGCACAGCATCAAGTCTGTTTCTCCAATATTTCTCCTCACCCTACCTCTGCGCCAGTAATCTAGGGGTGGGGAAGCTTTGGGGAGGGGACATAGCCAGGACAGTTGACTCAAATTGACCAAAGGGACATTCCATACCATATGATGTCTGCTCAGAAATAAAAGCAAGAATGGAGGGGGAAGCAGGAAGTGGGGAGGGCATTAGTTATTTCCAATGTTTGTCCTTTGGAAAAACTGCTACATGTACTGAAGCCCTGCTTCCCAGAAAGTGTCCAGACATCACCTGCTGAAGGGAACCAGAGAATAAAAATTTTGTTCTTCTTTTGCTTCCATGCATGCAGCTTTGCTTTGTTTCTTTTAAACTGCATTTGTCTTGACCCACAAGTTTGGTTTTGGTGGGGTTTTTATTCCCATCTTATTTTCTCCCCTCCCTATCCTGCTGAGGAAACGGGTGATAGAGCAGCTTGGTGGACACCTGGCATTCTGACAAGGTCAACCCTCTACACAAGCAAACATGACATTCCAAATTGAATAGAAAACTTACTTTCCAGGTGCCATCTAAAACATAAAAGCAACCAAAAAGCTTTACAAATTACATTAAATGGTACAGAGGTGCTTACAAAATACTGTAAATACATTTTATCTGTTCCAAAACACTGTTGTGAACTAAGGCAGAAATATCAGCCCAGAATGTATAAAACATTATTTAGTATTCTATACCATTATCCTACATAATTAAATTCTGAAAATACTATTTTTTTCATAAAACACATTTTTTTTCATTCCAGTTTTTCTCCTTTGTATTTCAATAGGGGATAGAACTAGTGTTAAACACTAAGCCCTTTCTTATATCTTCTATTTTTTGCACATATAAAAACCAACCTCTCATATTCTTGTGCTATCAAATATACTGGCTTTGAAGCAGTTATATTACTTTTATGGAAGTCCAGGGCTGATTTGTGTGTGCATTTTCTTGGACCAAGATCTAGTGTTTGGTAGATGTACCAGAGCTAGGCTCTTCCAGCATGTGAAAAGAAAACACGTACATGATAATCATTAGCTTTAACTTGGTCATCAATAAATGGTAACTAAGGTAAATTGAATCCAGTGCAATTATTTACAGTAGTGCTATCTCAAAAGAGTCAAGGAAACCAAATTCTCCCTGTTCAGTTAGGAACCATGGTGCGTAAATCAGGAGCTTCTGGTTAACAGAGATTTTGTAGATCCCAATTCAGCTCATGTACCTGAAAATTTGCCAATTCATTCCCAATGTATTTTCTCCTGTTCATTCATAAATGTCATCTGTCTCACAGCTGGGCTTCCTGTGTGTTCTTGATAAATTAATTAGACAAAAAAAACCCTGTGTGTTTACAAAAGTTTTTCTAAATATTTTTTTTCCTATTTATATGAGAGAGATGTTGGGTGCCTGTCCACCATTATATGAATACTGTGATCTGTCCCTATCACAAAACTGCTCCAGCAAACCACTGCAAATCCCATCAGTGGGCTCAGCTGTAACCCAGTCACTCTACATACTGGTCTCTTGTAGTCCTGTCAGCAAGACAACTCCCAGGCCATAACAGAGAATCTCAGCAAGAAATAAAGTGAGAGGCAACGTGGGTGGTTTGGATTATTTTGTCCTGAAGATCTAAGTGAGGGGAAAATAAACCTATGAATTGCAGCAGTCCAAGACCAATATACTCTGAAAACCAGGGAAAGACAAGCGAAATCAGTCTCCTGGATAACTCAAGATTATTCAAAACATGGAAACTATTTTTATTGACTTTGTCTTGTACACTGTGCATTTGCTTTTGGCATATAAAATTTAGTCTCAGCTAGTAGAAAGTGATGCAATGCCATAGAGCCATTATCTTCAGGTGGCTGGGGTACACACATTGGCAGTTGTTTCACTGACCTCTGCAGAGCTCTGACAGCTCTGCTTTTGCAAATTCTGAAGCTGAGATACTCTTCTTAGAAGCACTAGTCTCTGCAGAACTCAAAATGAACCATGAAGACTGACTATGATTTTTTTCTATCTGCTTGCTCTTGCCAGTGTTATGTATGACAGGGCTTTTTTCTTTTTCCCCTTGACAATAATCTTTGGAATTACAGAAAACACTGATTTAACTTTTAATGTTATTAAATCTTCAGTATCAGTTGCTGTGAGAACTAAATAACATATGATTGAATATTTTTTAAGTGTTAAATGAGCCCAATTTGTTATGGAGCCCTGTAGATTTATCTGTATAAACTTCCTAGGGATGTGTAACTCATAATCTCTCTGGGTTTATGATAATTTAACATCTGCTGTTTTCTTATAATCCTCCAGAGTGCCAGCCTACATACCTAACAATATGTCTAGTCTCATGGATTCCATATTAAGAAAATTGCCAGTTTTATTTCAGTCACATATAGACACACAAAATACATGTAAGTACTTCTGTATCAGTGAAAGTTATCACTGTTTTTCCAACTAAAAAAAAAAAAAGGGCAACAGTAATTTCTTTCTCTTTCAGAAACCTAAAGAAAAACAGAGACTGCGAATCTCATGAAACTGGCATTAACCAAACAGACAAGCATCCAGGTATGCAGCAAGATGAGTATTTTTGCTTTTAGAAAAAGGTGATTACCATCAATAACTTTGGATGGTAAACTTCTTTTATTTTCCACTAACAATCCAGAAAGCGGGTTTATAAAATAGCCATTGATGCAACTTTCCATGAGACCAGTGTGTGAGAATTAATGTGCCAGCAAAAACCAGATGCCCTTATACAAAGCTAGCAGGACTGCCTGGGGCGGCATAGTCCTCCACAGCAGGGAGGAGATCAGAGCTAGGACCTGGCCGCTGTCAGTGGGTCGGGCTGCCTCAGCCATCTGCAGGGATAGCAGGGGCTCTGCCAGCGGCTGCCACGTTACATCAGGAAAGTCTCTGATCTGGAAACCTCTCTTATTGACTCCCACTGCTTTCTGGTGTCTCGACCATAGGCCAAAATAAGTATGTCTGCTTCCTGCAACTGTTGTACTCTGTCTGAGCATGCTGTAATCCTCAAGCCCTACAAAATAGTAGAGAAATATTTTTATCTGCTTTTATCAAAGGAAAAAAAAAAAAATGTTGTGCAGGGATAGCCATTCTGCTCATTCACTATAAGCAGGGTAAATAACAAGAGCCTGTTCTCACCTGGAGATCTACTTTAATAAAAAAACTCATTTTAATTGCTACCTTTCATTTTAATTTTTCATTTTAATTGTTACCTTGGAAGAAAAGCATTTAAACATTTAAAAAAAAAAAAATAAGAATAATAATCCTATTCACCAAGTAAATTTCTTCTCAAATTTAGAGAAAATCACAATACTGGACAACACTGTGTAATTGTTAGTCACTGCAACATCCAGAGGTATTATAACTGTAATGCAATAGGATTACCAGTATATACCTATTGTGTCATCAGTTTGAAAGCTCCAAACCTATGTACATATAAATTATCCTAATGAGTGGTAAGTCGACAGGGAACATCTGCTGTAGCTGGTGAACCCACTAATGCAATCCACCTGTCACTATCTAGGTCATTACATAGCTGTAATTGTCAGTTACTGTAATATTTCTGGCACATATACAAAGCCCCAAGTTGCACTAGCAGACTGAACTGAGGTCCAAGATTAATGTACCCTCTTTTTTGTTACCCAATATATATATTTACAATACTCATTAATTCCACCAGGAAAATACCAAGGAAATTTCTTTCAGTTTCAGCATGATTTTGCAGTCTTCTTTTCAGTTAGAGACATTTTAGAATTTCACTATATTTGCCAAAAATAAGAAGACAAGTGTGGGAAGATAGTTGTCACTAAGTATTGGAGAGAGATTGCTTTAGAGCACTAGTTTTCACATTGTGTCTTCCTATATGTCTTTCTATTTATTCCCCTCTATTTTCTCTGTACCAGTCAACCTAAAAACTTGTTAAAACAAAGTGCTTTTAGCACTAATGTCAAGACTCAGAACTTAATCTGAATTTTTATATGAAATATTCAGACAAACCAGAAATAGTCTGGCTAAGATTTCATTGTCTATAGCAAAGTATATAATCATTAGGAAGGTAAGAAACAACCCACCTTGAGCCTCTAAAAACAAACATTACAGTTTAGGTCATTTATGTCAAATGCAGATCAGAAAATCTCTTGTGCAAACAATGCACATCACACTTTTAAAAGGTGAAAGCCTTGGTATCATGCAGTATACTTTTCAGTATTATGGCAAAACCACCTAACATTTCTAGGTATACAGGCTACCGCTGTTTCTGAAGAGATAGGTAACATCAGCATAAACCTACTAATATTTTATAGTTGGAACATTGGCCTAAAAACTGGAGCGTCTCAGCTCCTTTTTTGAAAGTGTACTGATTATTTATTTCCAGTCTTTAAATGATCTTCAGCATTCCAAGGGCTTCTTTCCCCATTTATAAATAAAAGGTATATAGAATCACAGAATGGTATGGGTTGGAAGGGACTCTAAAGATCATCTAGTTCCAACCCTCCTGCCATGAGCAGGGACACCTTCCACTAGACCAGGTTGCTCAAAGCCTCATCCAACCTGGCCTTAAACACATCCAGGGAGGGGGCATCCACAACTTCTCTGGGCAACCTGTTCTAGTGTCTCACCACCCTCACAGTCAAGAATTTCTTCCTAATATCTAATCTAAACCTACCCTCTTTCAGCTTAAAGCCATTACCCCTTGTTCTATCATTAACTGCCCTTATAAAAAGTCCCACCTCAGCTTTCTTTTAGCCCCTTCAGGTACTGGAAGACCACAGTAAGATCTCCCCGGAGCCTTCTCTTTTCTAGGCTGAACAGCCCCAACTCTCTCAGCCTGTCCTCGTACGAGAGGTGCTCCAGTCCTTGGATCATCCTCGTGGCCCTTCTCTGGACTCATTCTAACTGGTCCATGTCTTTGGTATAATCATTATGGGATACTTAATCATATAAATGTACAAGCATAACGCAGAGAATACTATTCCAAAGGTTTTACTATATGATGCCGTAAGTTATCCTTAGGAAGCATTTTAAATAACTTCCTTTCCTAACTTCAAAGGGTACATATCGACTTCTTGGTCTGTGTAGAAGTTGAGGCAAGGCAGAGATAGACACACAATAGTTTCTTATTGTTGTGACCTTTTCATTTAAAAGACAAAACTCAGCAGCTCCCAAGTTTCTCTGTCTTCCAAATTTTGAGCTAAACAGCCATTCTTTTATCCACTGATAATAAAATATCTATGATCTGGGCAGAGAAGAAGTGAAAAATTATCAAAGTAGAAGATTATGTTCAGAGACAAGCTAAAAAGCTACCCTAGCTTAAATGAAAGGAGAATTAAGCTGTTCTGTACTGTCAGATCCCTGCAGCTCAGTGGGAGCAATACAGGGAATTATAAAGAAACCACTAAAAAAGCGTAAGTAGGAAGAACTTGGTGACTCTAATTGAACTCCAAGAAATTTTAATCTATTCCTTCTCCAAAAATTTAAACTTGGAGCAGGAGCTATTGGATGAACAATTACTTAAACATCTCCTACAGAATCCCAGTTGTAACCTCACAGAACAATGGGCCTATTTCACCACCAGGCAAGTGTCCCCACTCCGAGCTATTGAATTCTCTTTGGTGACAAATCTTTCTCTTCCTGTCCCACCCCTTTATGATACCATAAAAGAGTCTACAAAAGGCTTTGACATAGTCTAAATTTAGGATGAGACTACTTCTGATAACAAAAAACAAACCATAAACTCTTTCAAGAGTAAATTAACATCACCATTCACAGACACATTGTGCATTAAATTGTGTCTACATTAATAAGCTGACATAAAAGGAGACAATCCATGTACTGAAGAAGGTAAATGCCGAAGCTTATATATCTATAGTATCTACACGTCTATTTTGGGATAGTTTCAGTCTTTTGTCCTTGAAATTTTCCCCAACACTGTCCAAAGGCCAAATTGGTTCAGACCCTTATGTCTCCTTCAGGTAGATGTAGCACACTTAGAGCACATCTGGTGATAGTCTTCTAGTTTAGTTTTCTCCAAAAGTACTCCAACTGTCATGAACCAAAAGACCTCTGCAAACCAAATCAACAAGAATCCTTAAGCCAGGTCAAACAGGGGGTTAATGTCACAACTGCAGCACTGCTCAGAGTCACTACACCATGTTGAACCACCTTAGGGTTCATCTGCATTATGGGCTTAGTCTGGATCAGGAATCAGTGTCCCAGCTATGCCCTCTTAGTCAGTTTACACGTTAAATTGTCTCAAGGCACCTGAACTAGATTGTTTTCATATGAAACTAAACTAGAAGCTGCTCTTCAACTGCAAATTTAGTCCATATAACAAGATTAAAGTGACTGACAAGTAAAACTAAATCCCTGAAATACCTCCAGTGTATCAGCTCCTCAGCACCACTGCTTGTTCTAGAGCCCTTCTCCTACCAGTGTAAACTACTTTGTCAACACAACCATAGCTTCAAATTGTTAAAATTTCCCCTGAAGGTTGTTCAGACATGGATCACATTTTGGATTATCAAAGCTTCAAAACAGATTTTTTGTTTTTCATCCCTAAGATTTCCTTCGTAGCAAATCTACTTCTGCATACCTTAGCAACAATCTGACAACTGGTGGGTATTTCTTACCACTCATGTCTTTTATTACTGTTCATGTAAATTCATTAGTTTTTAATAATTTCCAACTACCAGCTCTCTGTTAAGGTAAAACACTGAAATGTTAGTGAGATATAATTTCTCACTTCAATTAAAATGGAATTAATTACACTTTTATTTTTAAAAAGATAAAATGAAACACAAGCTGAAGGTACGCTTAACTAAAAGAGTAGATGAGTTGGTATACTTTACCTTCTTCCTTCATGTCATAATATTCTTACATTTCTTAAGTTTTCAGGACAGTAGCAGAAATAAACAAAATATTGCCCAACAGATAGGAAGTTACTATATTAAAACAATGATATATAATACCTATTGCTATGTTTAAGTTGGTTCTGATGTTATCTACTTTCATAAATGAAACAGACTCTTAAGATTTGACATATAAGTAGAGGAGGTCCTGAGTTTCACATTAAAAAATAAAAAAAAATACAAAAAGCTCTATTTTGTTGAAATTTTTAAAGGGACACTTTCAAACTGAAAATTACTTTTCTGCATGGAACACCTACTAAATGCATAGTGTAATTGGGGTGAGTTAATATTCCTTCTCCATTCTGCATGTTGTTTAAGCTGTTGCGGTATTATTAATTGATCTCCTGTATAATGCCAGAGTCCACCTAACAACATGACAATTAGATATTAGTATAATGTCATGTATTTGAGTTGTCCCTATAAACTCAAAAGCAGTGCCTATGTGCAAAACATAGTGAACACTTGCCTTTCTGCATAATTAAGGCATTCATTGGCAGTTTATATTCACTTGAAGACCCAGGCAGTCCTCTCTCAACTGTTTTTTAAATACATTAAAAATTTAGCTATTATATGAACAGGTTTTTTTCAAATAATGATAAATTTCTAAAAATATTTTTTCTTAATTATAATATGATAGTCTCCTTTGAAGAGTTAATATTGTTACCACAAGATTTTAAATAGGCTTCAGGCATAAAAATGCATCTTGAAAAACATTTCAGTTGTTTTTTTATTTATATTATTATTTTTATTGATTCAATCTTTCCAAGAATTGAATGAGGTGTGGAACTAAGAAGAGCTACAGGCATAATTTATTTTTTAGTTGATTGGTCAAACCAAACAAGTTGACTGGTTGAAAACCAAACAATATTTTCAACTTTTTTGGTGGAGGGAGACATATTAACCTTACCTTATTAAATATAAATTATTTCAAAGCAAATCCTTATGTCAAAATGAAAAATAACTTTTCACTTCAGAATTGCTGAATTAATTTTAACACCTTCTTGCTTCAGTGTTTCAGTTGACCTAAACCTGTTAAAATAATTTTTCCATTTAAAATTGCCCTTGTTCCTAACTGAGAAACTTCAGCTCTCTGAATATAGTTTATAATAGCTAGTCTATTATAAGATTTACTTTATTAAAGCACTGGAGTATGTGCCAATCGCACCTCAAATAAACAGTTCTATTAGTTTCAGTGGGAATCTTCACAAAGACATAGAAACACATTGCTGAACCATAGCCATGTATAACTACAAGTCCTAAGTAAATATATTGATTTTAAAGTGTTTTAATTCCTCCTGATGTGACTGTCATCAGTATTTACTTCTTCCCCAGAAATCCTTGACATTTGTAGTCTTAACGATAGTACATTTGTGAACTTCTTCTGCATTATGACTAATGAGTGCCAAAAGAGTACACCTGTGATGGCCACAATAAATTCCTCCAAATTTTTTTTCCTATATTTTTACAAGAAAGAGAATTTTGGAGGACCAAATAATATGAGATCTTCCCACTTAATTACATGGAAATAGGTCTGGAAGGAACCTACAGACATCACCTTTGCTATGCTTAAATTTTACCTTTGAATTATTCTTTGGATCTGGGGAAAATCGATAAGTATTTATATTTAATATAATTATTTATATTGAATAAATAAAATTAGTTGTGCACAGGTCATTCCTCGTGAGATTCTTAATGTGTTTGAATTATCATGTTTCAGTAATCAGAGGTGTACAATTTTTAGCATTGATTATCTGTTAGTATAGCAGCACTTACTGACCCTTCAATGGCAGCTTTCAGGTTTTGAGCCAGTCATGCATTTTTTTACTTTACTTTTTTTATTTTCTTTCAGCTACTCAAATGTCTCCTTATAAGTTTGTTTTGTTACTTCTTTAAAATACTCCAAACCATTTTTCCTTCTCAGTGAGTCACCAGGTAGAAAGAAACACCTTAATCTAATCACAGAAATAATCTTGCTCTCAGAGAATTTTCAGATTACTATTAATAAGCAAGACACTGACTTCAACACTCAGGTTTCAAAAGAAGATAAATCTAAGTTTAATCAGTTAAAAATAAACTAAACTGGCATATTAGTAAATTTTTTTCTAATAGAATATTATGAGATACTAGGTCAGATCCCTCACTATTTTAACCATTTGGCTCCAAACTACCACAGATGGATATATCTAAGTGCTAGGCAGGGATAAACTGGCAATAATCTCCATCTAGTAACCTTCTGCTATAAAGGCTGCCTTCCCTCATATGGGTTCTTCTTCCACCCTTCTCCATGTCAACCCGATAGTTTCAATGTGCTGCTCAAGTTCTTGTGTCTTTCCCCGTCAGTAACGTCATACAGGTATGGATGAAAGCCCTCTAAACATTTGTACAATAGCAGATTAGGTCAGTCAAGACAACATAATTTGGCTCATCTGAATGAAAGCATAGGGAGAGGTTAGAACAAACAATTATCACTAGAAAACAAAGTTCAATACAACTAAAATAAAGACTGCAGTGTAACAAGGACTGATAAAGCTCCTGCCTTTGCAATTCATGTTTCATGGTGGTAAGAGCCTTAACATTTGCTGTAAGAGCCCTGAAAGTTACCTGCTTTAATTCTGAATGGAAGTCAATGAGAATAATCCTAGGAAAAAATATTATTCTTATTCAGAGATGTAGGATCACAACAGGAAAAGACATGTATAAAGAATCCTGACAGAGGCAATATTATTTGATCTTCATTTATTCTTACAGAAATGAGTGCTAGAAACCCACATATATTCCCTTGCCGAAGACCACAGTTAGCAGAAATACTGTGCAAATCATTTTAATGGTTTAAACGAACGGACAAAGAAAAGGAAACAAAAGTAAAGGATAATGAAGCTGCATATGAGACGAAAATTTTGGAAAGCAATTTCTCCCTTTCTGAAATGAGTAAGTATTGCATTTCTCTCTGTCTTACTCAGCCCACATGTTATGGTAGGGCTGATGTCTTCCTTTTGGTAGCACAGTGTGTGTGAGCCACTTAAATTCCCTTATTTATATGGTATATGGTATACCAGTCTTGCTATTTAACTGCTCCACAATATTATGCATGCAGTCAACCCCAAAAATAAAAAAATATAAGTGAATTCCAGCTATGCACCTGACTGACTTGAAAGAAACTATATCAGTGTGATAATTACACAAAAATAGTTAGAAAGGATGCCATTTCATTACAAGGATAGGGAAAAAAGTTCCTACCCATCTGAAGACTTAAATGTTCTGGGTTATACCTCTGCATTGCTATTAATAGCCTCACCTACTGCATATCGTCAGTACATTTCCGAGGCACATGTTGTTCCTCTGCAGACAGCCTCAGTTATGGTGGGATCTTAGCTCTGCTCTCTAGAAACTGGAATGAGATCCCACTGCATTTTGTATAGTCCTTTAAGTAGTTCTTTACTAGAACCTTAAATATACATATTTTTTTAATTTTTACAAAGATAACATCTTGGAAAGAAATGTCTGCCTTGTACACCAGCATTTTTTATTTTACAATCTAAATACTTTAGATGTGTGCTAATTAAAAAAAACCTAAACCATAAGTGGACAAATCATAACTGCTATCATCAAAGTCTGTTCTGCTATTAGCTGGACTCTGTTGAGCCTAGAAGCATTACTCAGGTGTGTACAAATCTGTTTCTTTGGCAAACTGAATGACATTGAGCTTTTTCTAAGCAAAAAGAGTAGATTCCTTATCTGAAGACTCATATTCAAAGATTTCGTATTCATTGGCCTTATTTTGATTATAGGTCTAAAAAACCTTAATGCCTGGTTTGCAAGTTATTAATTTTCTCCTTCCATAAAGTTATATAAATTAAACTTTTATACACCTTTATTACATCTGTAATGTGTACAGATATTGCCAAAACAGCTTCTTACCTTGATCCAGCTGCATAATGTCAAAGAACAGCAAAATAATTTTGGTTCACAAGATTATTATGAACCAAAATCCATCCTGGAATTCTTAGTGCTATACCTCTGTTCTCTGTTAAAGAATTTTTCATTTTTGATAACTGATATAGATTAAGTCCTCTGACTAGAAGATTGGACTGGATGATGATTCAGGATTGATGACTTGCATTGACTCTGCACATTAGATACTACCACAGAATATTTAGCTAAATGGGATTTCTGGGTAGTGGCTTAATTGTTTTGACAGGATAGTGATGAATGCACATTTTTATCAACTTTTTGAAAGCATATTGTGTCGCACAAAGCGATATGCTATGACTGGCATACTGCAGACATTTTCCACAGTACAGGAAGCTTTTTTCAATCGAATACTGCAATGAATAGACAGAAAGGCTGCAGCTCAATTGAAAATGATCAGCTAGTTCCATAAGAGCAGATGGAATAAATGCTTGTGATATTAGGAATCTAAAACACGCATTTAAGCTGAAAAATCTATACATAAAGTTATAATGTCTCTGAATAGAGTAAGAAATCATTAAATTTTATCTCTCATTATTCTGAGCTGTGGTGCTTGCAGCATGTACAGCTGTTTCAAACAGGGTCTGAGTACCTTCCTTCACTTTAGAGCCAAACACATTTTAAAACCTATGAGCTAGGGTGTCCTGTAGTGTAGACAAGTTAACTGTAGACAGTTAACACTGTCAGTATTAAATTCCTGGAAGAATGAGGAAGTCTTTAAGGGTAAAAAGTCCTTTGTCAGGTGCAGAGGCCTCTTGTGAAGTTTGAGGGGGCATGAAGGATTTGGGTGGCCTCAGAAAGGGGAAAATACATAGAAGTCAGACAAGAGTTGGAGAAGAAACACATACTCTTCATCTGAAGAAGATGCTTAGCATGCAGTTTTTCTAGCAGATAGCCTTCTAAAGTCCAAGGGAAGTACCAGCATAAATTTCTTTCCTCACAAGAATGCTTTCTGGACTTCCCTTTGGTAAATAAGTTATTGTTTAATAATGCCTGGAAAAAGACTTTTGCCATACTGTATGATACTTAGGTTCTCAGTTACAAGTGGGGGGGGGGGGGGGGGGGGGGGGGCGCGAAGAGACAGTCTAAAGAACTTACTTGTTCACATAACATTAACTATGAGGAGAAATCCCTATACTTCATTCATGCTAGAACAACATACTCATCCTCTGAGGTTCTGTTATTAATTGCTTTCATACCACAGTGGTTCTATCCTTAGTTAGCAAGCACATTTAAAACATTACGTAAGGATAGAAGTGAACAAAAACTTGTACATCAGTATGATACAGAAATTGGTTCCCATGAAACAATAAATTTAGGTTTACAACAGACAATTTCACAATACTGTTGCTTCTGCAAAATAGTTTTATCATACTGTCCTTCCTTCTTTTATAGATGACAACATAAAGATACATTAACTGTTGTAATTAAAAATGGAAAACAAGAAAACATAGTAATACAACATATCAAAGTCACGATGCTGTAAAAATCCTTAAAGTGCATCTAGCTTTAAAAATATCTAATATATATTCCACCAAAAATACTATATAAATGTGACTGCAAAGTAACCCAAGCTCTCCGATTAGTGTGTTTCATATGATTAGTGCACAAGACTTTTGATCACAGCACAAAGGAACTTTTATTTAAGCAACGATCTGAAGATGTGCTTTCAGTATTATCTGAAACCACAGTTTTAAAATTTTTTCTATGCAATGATCTTTTGATATTTCAGGAGACTTCATAAAGGAGATAATGACTGGAAAAACTCAGAAAAGGACACTGATCTTCCTGTTCAAAAAAGATTTTTCAGGAAGATGCTTTTACTCTGATTCAAAGCTATCTTATAGAAAAATACTAGCTACTAGCTTTGAATTTTAATAATGAATAGCCATGCCAGAGGCTACTTTTGTCAGTCCCTCTTGTTTCTTGCTATTTTACATAGTTCTGAGCAATTCAATATATCAAAATGAGTTATGAAATCTTGAAATACAGTGAGTAATCTCAGTGTCACTGATTGATTTTAGTAATGGAAATACTTCAAATGTCATTTCTGTCGAACAAAGACAGGAGAAAAACCAAAAGGAATGTGTTCAAAGATGTGTGAATGGTTAAAATGCTACTGGAGTGCATCACAATTCCTTACTAGTTTTTGCAAACTTTTATAGAAAGCATGAGTAAATAGTTTAGGTGATTTTTTTTTTCATTGTCCTCTGCTTGGATTACAGCAAAGAAACAAAACACACAGTCTGAAAAAAAACCAACCCTTGAGAAAAAAACACCAAAACCCAAATAAACCAAACAGAAATACTGCGGAGAATTTCAGTGCTCGTTTGTCTATCAAAATCATCTCCTCTCATCTCCCTGTGCTAGCTTCCATATAATCACTGCATCAGCTTTAAGGCTCAAGTTCAACAGAATATCACTTTATGTTCTGCTCTAAAGGCATTGAACAGCTCATCGAGCAAAGTGGAACAAAAAAAGAAAGAGAAGTAGTTTATAACTATGAGTTTGCCAATAGGCCTGAACAGAGAAGGTCCAGAGTTTTCAGCTCTGACTAGAGCAAGAGTAATTACTAAAAGTTATCCTGAATAATCAGTTTGGTGTTTTAACCAAAATATTCCAGTGATAATAGTAACTGTAGATATTTTAGGTCTTCTCAGTTTGTAGACCTTTTCACTCAATTTATAGCAATAATAGGCATTATTTTTGCCTTCTAAACTTAAACCTCAGGAAATGGACAAACTACTGTCCTATCTCTTCCTGTGATTCCATACAGTTGCCTTTCCACAGCTTATTTTCCAAAATACACTGTTGATGCTGGCAACTGGCCAGAGATTGCTAATAGTAAAGGCAAGCTCATGATAGGCTCTAGTACTAGAAAATTCACTTTAAAATCATGTTGAAACTTTCCAAAGCCCAATGCTATGAAAAAATTATAAAGCTAATATACAATTAGGAATGACTTAGGAGGCATACTTAGGAGTTGTAAAATAATAAAGTATATTATCCTCTTAGTGGATGGAAATGAACATGAGTTGGGTAATTAGAAAATACAAGCCTTAAAAGCTTTCTAGTTCTTTTATAACTGAATCCAGAAAACCATCACAGGGAGTTTTGAAGTAACCCTTGATAAAACAGAAACTTTGGGCTAGTTCCTATAAAAGTCACCTGTAATTACATGGGGGTTTAGAACATTTTAGGAACAAACTGAACTGTTAAGGATGCAATATTAGTTGCTAGTGAAAGCAAAGGAATAACTAAAAGAACAAAGTGGACTGGAGAAAACAGACTTGTTTTAAATTGAACTGTTTTAAAAACAAACAGATCTGCGGAGCCATACTGCCACCACCTTTACATTAATGTAACATCATTTAACCCAATATTTTGCAATGCCTGGTAAAATTCTATGACATATTGCATCCAAGCCAGAAGTGTCCAAATTCCTCAGCCTAAATGCTTCCTTCATTCAATTTCTGCTTGAGGGCTGGTGTTACAGGGAAAATAAACCTGCATCTACACTGCTTTGGTAAAAGAGTGTCTGTAAGGTCATTTCTCTATAGAGGTAGAGTTTAGAGGGGGAAAAAATGGTGCCCCTTCTCCCAGTCACCCTCTTCATTATCAACTCCCTTCACCAGCCTCCAGAGAGAAGATACCCTCTCCAACCCAATGGATGAATCCCTCATTGAGGCAGTTATTTTATCTGCCTTCTGCCTCCAATCACTGCAAGGACACGGTGCCACATAAACATGCAACACCACACATGTACTCCTGGCAGACCAGAGAAGCTGACCCAACATTCAAACAAAGTCAAGTGTAAAGAAAAATTAAGGGCTTTGCAGCAGTTTATTTGTCCCAGTTTTTTTATTTCCTGCTTCACTTTTCAGAATACACTAGAAAAGCCCCACTCCAGTCCCCTAGTTGGAAATGCTCCTCCATGAAAGGGCGTCCCAAGAACAAAGAGCTGGAAACCTGATCTATCATCCACTTTTCCATCATTTGCTCAGAAAGTTTGTCAGGGATTTCCAGTCACCTGCGGCTACTCTACTGCTCCCAAGGGGTTCTTACCATTTTAATTCTAACACAGATGAGAAAAGCAAAAGAAAGAGCTGTTTCTAATTCTGGACTTTCAGCTGTATTTCCTGTTCTCTAGCTCCACGAGTAGCTTATGAGCAGGAGAGGCTCTCTTGTATCAGTGGCTTCTCTGAGCTCAGTTGGATTGAGTCAGGTTCTATCATCTAGTTACTAAGATGCAGAAGCAGGTGAAACAAGGAAGATTCATTTAATACTCAGTACCATCCTGCTTCAAAAAAGTGAAGTCTTGTGGCTGCAATAGAAAATGAGAAGAGCAGTTGTGGAGGTCACACTTCCTATCCTCTAGCTGTACTGATGAGACTTAAAAATTACAAGACATTAAATCTGACAGCTATTTAGTTCATACTAATAGGAAACCATCTGCTTGGACTCTGATGATGGCTGTGAGTTTGTTGATGTAGAAGCTCAGCATGAATCCTATGATAATTTTATCTGCCTACCTGAGTGTCTGTCTTATATCCCTATGGCACTTTAGGATTAGGTTTTACTTAGGTCCAAGGCTTTGGCCCTGCATTAAACAATCAAACAATGTGTTTCACCACTTAAGATGGTGTGAGAGAGGAGTGCAATGAATGTCCTAATCAGCTCTTGGGATTGCTAAAGGCTTCATATCTACTTAAAGCATTCAGACCGAAGATGCACACAGATGTGCTTAGTGTCTTTGTGTGCTTTGGTAGCGTAGTTCCCATAATAATGCAGCATCTGCTTGGTGACAAAGACACTTCAGTAGTACAGAACAGGCCAAGGAAAAAAAAATCCCGTATCTTTTAGTTGCACAAAACACTTGAGCAACTGCAGCACAGTTACATAACCTGCTTGCAGAGAGGGAGAAATGGTCAGATATAGACTGCCTGGAACAATTTTCTTGAAATTATATTATGGTCCAGGAACCATATATTACATGATAGGGAAGTGCTTGGCAACTTCTATGCAAACTCAGCAAAGTTGTATGCACATTTGGCAAAAAAAACCCCAACCAAACTACCCACATCCCCCCACCCTTCCCCCCCTCAAAAAAAAAGGAAAGAAAAAAAAGAAACCAAATAGAAGAAAAAAAAACTTTGGCAGTTTTTTTGAGTGCTGAATTAAGACTTCACAACCTAAAGCAGAGTTAAACAGTACTACAGAATGTCCCTGTACACAGTTTGAAAATATTTTGAAATGTTCTGAGTTCCTTCTAAACACTTAGCTTCTTCTAGCAAAATCTGGCTGGCTGAACATGGAGAGTGAGAACAGAGTCATAATAGTGAACAAATATTTCTAGCACATATTCTGAAAATTATAGCACTCGTGATTTTAAAATGCATGATGCTTGCACAGCTGCGTTTTCGAAACCTACAAAAGCATCATGCCATATAAAAATTCTCTCTAGTGTTTGCAGCAACTGTGTTTTTATGTCTGATTGAGTGTTCAGTAACTACATAACTAACTACAGAAGTGTAATAATTTTAATTTCCATTCAGTCCCTTTACAAACTTCTTTTAAAGTTTGGCTATGTGCATTGCTTTGTCAGGAAAAGTATCTCTACTTCAGCATTTTAACTATAATTAATGATGACACTCACCTTGATTGTTGCCAAGTTTATATTCCCTAAGAGATGGAACAAAACACACAATGTGTGAATTATTTATACTTCCATATGGAGGCTTATTGTTAATACTTTCTCAGTAATTCTTAAGCACTGGATCTTAATGAGGAAATGTAGATCACTGGTGCGTTTAGTTCAAAAAATATAAACAGGAGCATGTACTCAGAGATGAAAATGCTACTGTACTTCAAAAATGAACAACAAAGAAACTTTCTTCCTGTCAAGATTGCTGTGACAGCTTTCCGAATGCATCTATACATGAACCTAGATACCCTTTTATACTGTATAATCTTCCTTTGAGCAATGACACACTGCCCATATTTCAATAAGGAGCTTCCAGAAGTTTAAAAAAAAAGAAAAGAAAAAAAAGTCTCTGTAGTCTTGCTGTATCCCTCAAACGCCAGGCAATCTGTAATCTATGGCAGGTTGAAGGAATGATGGGATATAGCTCTTTATTTTCTAATTTAAACAGTTCTCACATAGAAATCTATACATAATATTTATATAATATATATTTCTGTCATATATGTGTACATTTCGTCCCTAATATACATAACATGCATAATTAAACTGCCCTCAAAATTTCCTTGCCCACGGTTTTCTCTGACTAAAAGGAAACAATCACTTTTACCGACATTTTTCATTGGTATTTCATTTCATCCTCCTCATGGCAGGGGGCTGGAACTAGATGATCTTTGAAGGTCCCTTCCAACCCCAACTATTCTATGATTCTATGACTTCTATTGTTCTTAGATACTTGGGACCCAGAATAAAACAGCACACAACTTGTGTGAAAAAAAACAATATAGCATGTGAAGAGAACTACAAAGTCTGAAGTTTCTGAGAAGGATAAAAGTCTTTGGAGAAGAACTGTCATTCTCAGCACACGTATGTGTAAAAATCACAGGCAAACACTTGGCACAACACAGACTTGATATATTGTCTGATTTCTTGCCAATGGTGTTTCTGCACACCATCTGATCTTTTAAAATACACCATATGATAGTAGAAAAAGTTTAAGAAAAAGTGGATGCAGCAGTTCTTCCCAGACAATAGAACAAATCAAAGCCTTTTCCTCTTTCCTGTACTTTTCCCTGCATGTCTGTATTTGCAGAGTATCCCACTCTCAGAGTAGAACTCACATGCTGAGAAACAAGGCACTGTATGAGTTTTTCCTGTATTTGCTGCTGTTAGGTGGGGCAAATCAGAGGATTTATGCACTATTTGTCCTTTCCAAGTTATGTTTTTGCCCCAGTCATTGGAGTGATACCAAAAC
Source organism: Caprimulgus europaeus (assembly GCA_907165065.1). The sequence goes on from OU015525.1 coordinate 72,490,204, forward strand.
CATACAATTTAACCTAACTATGCAGCTCAGAGTCCTGTTTAATGAAGGTGGATTGCATATTGTCTCATCCAGGTGGTTTCAGCCACTCTGTCACAGCCATCTATTCAATATTATTCTAGTTTACATAGGAAGGAGCACCATATCCTATAGCAGTAGCTGTGGGGAGGAGAGACATTTTGGTCCTTTTTTGTTCCCTTTTCTCAGACAACATGCTTAAACTGAACAAGGAAGATACAAAGCTTTCTGCAGATCTCAAAATACTGTTTGGTTCTTCAGCTTCAATTAATTTGTTTTGTAGTTGCTATCTGTGATAAAACACAGGAACCGAGATCAAGAATTATGTCAGCTTGAGTGAAATTGTCCTATTTCACCCATAGGAAGAATCTCCTTCCATACTATATGAGTATGTCCCAGAGCTCTTTCTTAAAATTGACTTAGTCTCATGGTTTTTAATTTCTATTTTCAATTTCTACACACACACACACACACGTATATTTATATGCTATTAATTTAGTTATAATGGACTGATGATCACTTACTGGTTGTAAGACCTTTTACAATTCAAGAATACTTAAAAAAATGTTTAGATAAAAGTTGGAGCATTGAGAAGAAGGAATCTTGGCTCGTTGTTGAATTTCTAGAGAGGTAGACAGAGAAAAGGTTACTCGCTAAGAAAATAATTTCCAGTCCCCACCTTCTGTGTAGCCACCCTTTAAGTACTGGGACATGGGGATAAGGTCTCCCCTAAGTCTTCTTTTCTCAAGGCTGAATAAACTCAGTTCTCTCAGCCTTTCCTCATATCGTCTTTACAAATCTCAGATTGCTAACAAAGTTAGTAAAGGTTTAAAGACATCTGTTTGAGCTCCTGACAGAGTAAGTATTTAGGATTTTAGTTCAGATCACAACTGTGTTGTTTATTCGAGTCCCACTTATTGTGCTTTGATTTACTTGGCACAGAGTCTTTGGAGGGTACGAACTGAACTTCGTACATACATTAGAAGAAAGAGATTAGGCAGATATCTAGTGCTCCAACCAGTAATTGAAAGTCAGCCCAAAGGATAAGGCTAAAATTAGCCTGTGAGATGCAGTCTGGATTTTAGCTTAAAAAATTTCCACATCCTTCTAACTCTGGTTACTCAAAACAGTCTGCTGAGGGCAATATTCGGGTGAGCGGGAAATGAGTTACTCACACACCTATAAGATGCAAACTCAATCCACTTTATTATCAGAAAGCTGCTTGTTATATACCTCTTTAAGTTCCGTATACGTGTCCACATACTACAAAGCTAATTACTATTGGTTAATAGCTACTGTTCACATGTTGATCTCTCAGTCCCATTGGTTCGTTCGTTCAGGTTCACTTCCTCGCCGTAATGTCCTGTTTTCCAGCTCGCATCCATCTTCTTCAATTGCTGTTTATCATTCTGCCACGTAGCCACATTCTTTACTCCAGCTAATCTTTTCTGGCACGTAACTGAAAGCGGCCTAACTGCGGCATAGCCAGTATCATAGCCATGTAATAATGCTAAGGCCCCAACAACAGTCCTTTAAATTTTAACATATTTCACTTGTTCTTTTTATTTAAATCCTTGGTATTTTTTTTAATTGAAGAAGCATTAGTAATATGAAGTAAGAGAGAAAATATTAAGTGAGAGAAAGAGTAAAGTGAGCAGAATATGTCTGCCCTATGTGTCTAATGGAGTACTGTTCTGTCACATTAAAAAATAATTTAAAAAATAACTAATAAAATTCCAAGGGGAAAAAAAACCCAACCAAATAAGTCCATTTTCTTGACATTTTTTATTTGACACTGTTCCAGAACTTTGTACCCTATCTAGTTTTAAAAGTCTTTAGAAGGAAGACTAACACTACTTTCTATATTAGAGGTTCTCATGTCTTTCACCCTCTTTGTTTTCTTTTCTTCATTTTATTTTGTGCCTTTTGTATCCCTTTTGCACCTTGAATAATTCTTCTCAACACAAAATGAAGATTTTCTTTTGATATTTGTAGATTGTTCTCCACTTTTTCTTGTTCCTAATACTCTGTCATATATCAAAATCTGTAATCTGTAAATTCATGCTAGGCAAACACAGCTTTGAATGCAGTATCGCCTGTGTGATCTCATCCATTGCACTAAGCATTATAGAGCAGTGATTTATTGGAATAGGGAAGCCAAGTAAATTCCCTGTCTAGACTAACGTAATTGTTCCCTTATTCCTAAAGGTTCACTGATTTCACAGTTAGTCATTTCATCTCTTTTCCCTACAAATGCATGCAGATATCTGAAAAAACAGGTGCCTTACCAAACATACATTTAGCTTAATGGAAAGATTTTCTTGACTTAGTATGACCAAATCTTTAATCCCTGATTTTGTCAGGAAATGCACATAGTCTACATATGTATGCCTTCCCCTGTGCATACCTAGAAGAGTGAATCGTAAATATGAGATTAAACAACTGTAATACATAGAGAAAGTAAAATTTATTCAATTTTGTATTAACAAAATTTCAGTAACCTACTGTAGCTAAAGACAAAACATACCATGCTGAAAACAGGATAATAGGCAGCTTTGCTGCTCCTGTCTGCAAAGGTTAGGAGATAAATGCACTGTGTGCATTACACGTCATTTTGCACATGCAGTTACACAACTTGTACCTCCACGTAAAATGAGCATTGTTAAATCTTATGAGGCCTAATCTATTAAACAAATTTAATGATGAATAAGAAAATATATTAATTTCTGAAAATATTATTCTAGTAGATACATCCCCAAGTCACCAAGTTTTTACCAACATAGGTAAAATAGGTCAGTAAGAGAGTATCTGTGTATACATAACTAGCCTCAGAAATAATTTTGTCTGTAACTTGTCTGGAAGTGGCTTCCATGATGCATGTTGACTTTCATACTAATATACATTTTGTATTAGAGTCACCAGGTATTTATTCTACATAAATATTTTCAGTTACAACAGCAACAAAAAATGCAAAACTATGAATAGTTTCAGATAATAACTAAAATACACAAATAAGAACATTTATTATTTCAATTTTCCATTCCATCTAATGTTCTGCTTCTATATTAGACAATATTACACAGTGGGAGACTGTAACCACTTAGCTTTATGAATTTCAAATATTCCCATCATTAACAGTTATGGCTGTTTATATATGTAAAGTTAGTAATAGAAGTTGGCTAGCCAACATCCAAAGATTCGGGAAAACAAAAGAGTAAATGAGGAGTGACTTGAAAATAACTTCTTGCCAGTCTCAGTTTTCTCTGTAAATCCACATCTACTGGACAGGTGAAAGTGTCCTAGATGTACACAGAGGGAAAGTGGAACTTAGACTTACATAAGCAAATCCTGCTGCATACTGGTCTGCTCTGAGAGTCAGTAACTCACTGAAGTAAATTCATAATATAACTCTTGGCTGAGTACTGTTACAATTTAATCAAGTCGTTAAAATTTTGAACTTTATTGTTTTCATCAAATAAAGGTACTTTTGAAAAAAGCACCAGCTAAGGCCTAGAATCTCTATTTAGCCTCAGCTTACAAACTCCAAATGTGTCTGTTTCGACTATTGCAGTTCTGACTTGGCTAATGGTGCAGACTCTTTCCTATAACTATATATTGAAGTTGGCAAATTAATGGAAGTGACAAGGAGGAAATTCTTCGGTTACCTAGCAACATATTAACCTTACTATACCAAATTGTAAGTAACCAGAATGCATCACAGATTCTTAGTAGTAAATAAGCTAAATAAGAAGGCAACATCCAGCATCCTTTCAGTCTCATAAAGGATTCAAATTTATTAATAGGAAAACACAAAGCAAACCAACTGCAGATATCTCCAAAGCTGGGCAAGGTTTAGCAGTCCCACTGTGACTTCTGTAGAGTAACATTCACAGCACAACAGATAGAGTAAATTATAATTAATTCAGTTTGAAAAGAAAAGGTGAATTTTGGAATGCATTTGATTTTCCTCTCTTTTATGCTTCAGTCTACCAGAAAATTGAAATCTCTATCTCTGGCAGCGTTGTGACAGATTTCCAGCTTTATCTTAATGAAGAAGGAATTATTTTTGACAGAATTCTGGTTTCCAAGTATCCCAAATCCTCTAATTCATTTGCATGAGGTAGAGAGGAAAAGTAAGAATGGAAGGAAGAGCAGCAAAGCATAAAAATATTACTCAAAAAGGATATAGGGAAGTGTTCTATGGAATAGAAGAAAGGAGTATTTTATAGTAGAACGGTACTTCAATCGCCTTCCTTAAATGTAATGCTTGAAAATTCACCATTTTATTCTCAAATAACACTATCAAAGGAATAATAAATGAATGTAACCAATTTTGAAAATCAAATGAGACTGAGAGGAAGCTGGAGTTATAAATGCTTTCAAAGAAGAATTAAGAATTATTTTTTTCCTAACTGATATTACAGTCTGTCATGAGGGCATTTTTCCCCCAAAAAAATCCGAATCTAAGCCAATAGCTACTATCAGGAAAAAATTCATACTGAAATTTAGAAATACCGATTTAGACGTTTTCCTTAAATTGACATGTGGGCTGTTGGTTTCAAGCAGAATATTACATAATCTTCCCATGATATTTACTTGAAATTTCAGATGCATTAAAAAGAGCGTGTCCACCAGGTTGAGGGAGTTTCTCGTCCCCCTCTACTCTGCCCTGGTGGGGCCGCATCTGGAATATTGTGTCCAGTTCTGGCCTCCTCAGTTCAAGAGGGACAGGGAACTGCTTGAGAGAGTCCAGCACAGAGCCACCAGGATGCTTAGGGACCTGGAGTATCTGCCTTATGAGAAGAGGCGGAGAGAGTTGGGACTCTGGAGAAAAGAAGGCTGAGAGGGGATCTTATCAATGTCTATAAACACCTGATATGTGGTGGCCAAATGGATGGGGCCAGGCTCTTTTTGGTGGTGCCCAGTGACAGGACAAGGGGCAATGGGCAAAAACTGGAACACTGGAAGTTCCAGACAAACTTAAGGAAAAACTTCTTTACTGTGAGGGTGACAGAGCACTGGAACAGGCTGCCCAGGGAGGTTGTGGAGTCTCCTTCTCTGGAGATGTTCAAAACCCACCTGGATGCCTTCCTGTGCAACCTGGTTTAAACTATTACCAGAACAATCCTTTTTATTGCAGTGTCATGGATCCCACTTTAATGTACACTGAATGGAACAGAAAGGTGTCCTGTCCTGATGTTCTGTAACCTTCAACTTCTGGGACAGCACCATGACATATGACCACTCTAATCACAGATTCATTTTCTACTATATTTGATATGGTTTAAGGGAAACAAAAATCTGGTTTAAAATCAAGATTCAAGGATATTTACAATATTTACCATTCTCCTACTAAAGCAGGAGATTTGCACTCATAACTTCAAAATGTATTGAATAAAGTAGCTTAAATAGTCCTGAAAAAACCCACACAAAATGATCTACAAAAGTATAAATAAATAGAAAATTAAAAAGCAAGAATATGACATGGTTTGTTTTCTACAAGCTCAGCAAGAAACCAGCAGGATAATTCAAGTTATTTGTAGGTATTTGCAATTTCATAAGGTTGGAAATTATGAACTTCTAATTTCAAAATAATGATTTTGTATCTATTTTATACTCTTAAAGTGTCTACTTTTGATTAAAATAAGACAATAGAAACTTTACTACCGTGTGAGTACAGCATTTGAATTTGCCCATAATGCAGAAAAGAGTTAGAGCCATAGAGAGGTTATTAACATAAATTGCAATTATGAAACTGATTGTCATCATTTATGTCACTTTTCAAATTACTTGACAGATTGTCATGGAAAAATAATATATGCAAATTTATTAAAGCTTATGCAAATTGTTTTACTTTAAGACTGAAATAAGACTATGGATCCAATACCCTTCAACATTCACAGTGAAAAGCAAAGGATATGCATTTAACTTAAACTTATTTGAATTAATCATGGTAAAAACAAAATAATCTTATTTCTAAAATTGCTTTGATTGGAAGATATTCCTGAGTCATACAAACTGAGCAATTAATCTAGCAAAGTATTATGTTGACTGTGAGAGAGTTCACTTTGGATGTGATCATGGACACATTTTGACTTAAGATCAGGAACTGTTCAGAATGCATAAAAATGAAGTAGCTAATGAGGGGAAACTGGAGAAGGATGTTATGCTGTAGTTCTTAACTGCATTTTTTTTAAGTCTTCTGATTACTTGTAAATTTTGATTTAAAGTGCTTTACGTAATCATGTAAATATGCAGCAGGCTTTACCCAAGCCAAGTTACTTCTACAGCTGCTTTGCAGATTTAGACAGGAAGAGACATCAGATTGCATTTGAGATTTGACCATCCGCCTTTTTGAAAATTGAAAGTTTGCCCATTAACAACTTTTTTCTCTGAAATCATGAAGAAAAAAAGTAAAAACCTGTTGATTTATAAACTTTCTAATTGCAATCATAGAGAAAAAAGGACAAATATGTCCAGTGCTCCAAAGAGTAAAATCTACAGATCTTTCTGCCCATACCAGTTCATGAACTTAACTCTGATTTCACTACTGAACAGAAACATGCTTTCCCTATTATAGGTTTAGCTACTTAATAATTTCGAAGAGACCATTATTTTTTCAACATCCAAAACAATAAAAAGTTGAGTAGCCCCAGTAAAACAGAATGACATGTTGCCTGTTCACACTGGTGAGGAATGAGAAGCAGCAAGAATATTCCAAGGTATCTGTCATTTTGTATTATCAAGATAATCCACAAGTAAAGAGAATTTATGCATGTCTCCATAGAATAGAGGAAGTTCCTTTATTCTTTGTCACTTTATGTCCTTATCAAGAAAAGGTGGTGTCACTCCACTTTTAACCATCCCTGTGGCCAAAAAAAAAGACCAGGTCTCCATTTGGAGCTAGTCATATTCACTTTCTAATTATTTCAAGGACATACTGTTTAGCTTAATGATTCCTCTCTACCACTGCTTAAGAATTCTCTCTTGATGGCAACTGCCTCAGTGGAGACATATGACAGTTCATGGTATTTAACTGTGGTGAAAACTATAAAATTTGTAATAAAATATTTTGTAATTGAAAAATACACCTCCCCCCTCCATCAGGACAATAATGGACATTCAAGGGTTTTTTTCTTATATGAAACAGGTACAACAGAAAAATTTGAAGTTAACATTATCTGCTTATAACTCTGTAAAAGATATTAAAAATAATAATTATGGAAGTACTATCTTTGCCTTTCATATTAAATCTAATTTCAAACTTTTGCTTGTAGCTATTACTAGAAAAGAACATCTGAAGAGTAAAGTCAATTAGCTTTTATTTTGATTTGCCTGTCACCATTTACTATTCATTATGGTATACTTAAAAGTATGAACTATATTCTGAATCCTAATTTATCTAGATCAAAAGGCTGAATATCAAAAAGGCAGTGAAAGAAGTAAACCTGAGGACCCCAGAATATGGTAGAGGCTGGGAATTCCTTCAAGTCCAAGATACTAAAATTGTCAGCAGTATACACAGGGGAAATGATAGGAAAAAGAGGATAAAAAAAAAATTTTGAAAAAAGGCTTAACTGAATCAATAGTTCTCTCAAGAAGGATTTTATGTAGGCATAAAAATACAACCAACCTGATTAGCAAGGAAAATAATGCTTTAGGAATCAAGAAATAAAAAGGTAAGAGGCAACTGAGTCAGACCTGGGAAAGGAAATTGAAACAAATAACTTTAAATTCTTCAGGCATACAGAAGAAGGTTACGGGTAGAGATTAAACCTAAACTTAATGTAGCTCCAAAACCAAATTAATATATAAAGATCTTTACAATGAAGCAGTTGTTGAACTAGGAACAAAGAGAAGCTGAACTTAAGGTCAATAGGAAAACAGAATCCATCACAATGAAACTGGAAGGAAAAATCAAACAGCTTAATGACCCCAGATTGGTTGGACCAACGATCTCCTCCACAAGTTGTTCCATATCTGATGCACAAAATCCTTATAGAATCATAGAATTATTTAGGCTGAAAAAGACTCTTAAGATTCAAGTCCAGCCATAAACCTAACACTGAAGGCATTCATACAAAGATTTTTTTAGACAAGGAAGTCGGGGTGTTGTTTTTAACATCTAGTGAATAGTAACTGTAGTATATATTAAAAACATTTTTTTTAAAAAAACAACCCATTATTCGGAAGTGGATTACTTGATCCAAATGTTCAGAACTGTAGATATAAACTAAATAATGTGCAAGGCTTATAACAAAATGTTATTTCAAGAGTAACTATGGATATGGAAGTTGAACAAAATGTGGTTAGACATTAAAAGTCTTAGCAAAGATGATCTGGCAACTAAATTTCCTACATGAGAGAACTATAAAAAATCTCATCTAATTGGACTTAAGTGTGCAATTGATACTACTATGTGAAAAATTAATATAGATGGAAAAGACAGAAAGTAACAGATGAGAAACTACTAAAGGACTGATACAACCACTAACCTTCAGAGAAAATACTGTGACTGAGTGCGACTTTTCAGTAAAGTTACCATTTTAATAATGTGACTGATCAAATATATGACTTTCAAAATCCTTTTTTAATAAAAAGTGTGGACATCACTACCTGTTTTAGAAGAGACTGGCCGATCACACAGGGAAAAACCAGTCTACCTCAATGATCAGTATAATAATAATAATAATAATGGCATGAAATTCAAGAAAAAAAAATAGAGAGGTTTACACAGATCATCAGAGGAAATGAAAGGCATATCTTGCAAGAAGAGACTAAATTAAAAATTTTGGCCCAATAAAAGGAACTCTGAGAAGGGATATAATAACTATCCATAAATATTTGATGGTGGAGAATATAAATATCAGGCAGTGCTGGAGTGAGAGCAAATTTAGGAGCATAATCAAGAAAAATTTTTTTATGACTGTGAAATTTCAGAGAAGCAAGAGCAAAAGACACAACTACTCCGAAATGGAGCTTCCCACACCACACTGTGGTAACAAAGGATAACGCAAGAGGTTTCTGTCACTGAAATAGCATATGAACATACACTGAAATCCTACCTTGAAACTAAGATTTGACTTATTCAAGCTCATACAGCTGAAGAAACCTGAGACATGGGAAAGTATGTTTAGTTTTTTATTTTCCTAGATTAGTATTCTGCTTTTCCTTCAATCTATGCTCTCTGGAGTAGTTAGGTCTCTTTAGTAGTGGTATCTTCCCCGCTCAGTCAGCTCCAGAAGACATACAAGTCTCCCAGAAATCTTGAAGTACCAAGCCAAATTATGCATTCTCCTTATTGTGCTTATCTGGTTTTTCTCTGTTGATTCTTTTCTAGAATTAATCTGTTCCTTTCTCCTAGTTTGTCAAACTTAATTGTTGCCTTTTGTCACAGACAGGTTTCTGACCTGCCCTCTTCCCTCTGTTGCTATGCTCATAGATTGGACCAAGAGGAGCTGCAAGTCTCGCATGGCTGCAGTGAAACAGCTCCCCCAAATGGTATTATTTAGCACGGAGATCCCTAGGGAAATGCAGTTTAACCTTGTTAAGATTCTTAAATATTTTGGAAAAAATTACCTTTATAATATCTATGAACTTTTATTAGCAAGTTTTTACTGAGAACCTTACTGAAAACCCTGTTGATCAGCTATTGCAGTCTTTAGGATGCCCAGAGGTCCACAGGTCATACTCTGGTGCTATGCGACATTTATCACAGCTGAGATTCAGAACGGTAAAGATGTTGGGATACTTTTTGGACCTTTGAAGGCCGGCAGATTACCTCCTGGGTGAAGAAAAATTTGTGGTGAAGAAGGGGTCATTCTTTCATTGTTAAAGCAGTGAACAACCAGATACCAGAGGAAATATAGGACCGTATGGAGGAGGATCACAGTAAAGAAGGGAGTGTTGGGTACCTCAGAGAGTGTGGTCTTCCAATAGTATGGACAAGACAGCAAAATTAAAGAGTATCTTGATCTGTTCATGATTTAACAGTATTTTTGTCAGCAACATGAAAGTTGGTTGCTTCTATTTCTTAAATAAAGATACTTCATTTTGCCCTTCAAGTTCCACAGTAAGTTCCCACTTCATAATGCTGATTTGTTAAACACCCAACTAGTTCAAAACAAATTGACACAAAATTTCTGGAGAAAATTTTTAAAAAAAGAAAAGGATTATCATCCATTATATTTGCCATGGATTTTCAGCTCAAAATGCTTCAAGTCAGACCCCCAAAACAATTTGATGCAGTGTAAAAGTGTAGACCAATAAATTTCTATACTTATATATCCTTTCATGTTTTTTATTTGCCATCTGTTTTTTGAGTCTAGGTGTATAGGCATCACATTTTCCAGCCATTCTCCACCAAAAAATATTAATGATTTTTTAAATTATTATTTTTAATTGTAAAACTAGTCTTTTAGGTAGAAACTCCAGGGGCTGATACTTAATGAAGACTACTATGTAATCTAATACTTATGACAAAATTCTGGCATCACTATGCCTTGGTTCTTTCCCTTTCATGGTGTTGGAACACCTAACAGTAACTCACCCCAAAAGTAGGTAAAATACTTCTTTAGAAGAGGAGATATCAGGATACAAGCTAAGATTATTAATTTATTCTTAAAAGGAATTTCTTTTCAAAAGTAAAAAGTCCTGTGATTTTTTTATTATTTATTATTAGTCAAACAGAAATCTCACTTGTTCTGCTGGTTCTTATTTCCAAAATGTGCCAGCAGGTATATTTTATTAGAACATCAAAAGAGGCCTTACTTAATCTCTGGAGATATCTCCAGCTACTTTGTGTAGCAAGTGGGTAATTAATGGAAAATAACAAAGAAAGTTTGAAACACACTGGATGGATATTAAAGGTCCTGTGCCCATGTGAAAATAATAATATTAGAGGAACCTACAATGCGGAATGACCCTGTCAAAAACACAGTCAGTGTTACACCTATTTAATATCAGTGGGCTTTGAAATTATTTCATGCAGACACCTTGCAGAATAAGGTCATGGATTCAACAGATTTTTAAATGTCACTGGCTGCATTAGACATGTTTGATAACATTGTGGTTCACATCCAGCAAACATGCCAGCTATAGGAGCAGCAGTAGAAAAAATTGTCCTTTCTAAAAGACCCTTGAAATGCAAACATTAAACAGCAAATATCCACTGTGTGTAATTTTTTTTTTTCAAAGCTGACAGCACTTTGCATTTTCAGGAAGGTTATTTTTCCCAGTAGTTTCATCCTGACCAAATGGTGGTGGCAAACAAACAATGAGCCAATATCATCAGAAGGAAAGGTTGGCAATAACTTTAACTGTTTCTTCCCTAAGGAGTAGAGACTAAATGAGGAAATGACCAAAACAACTGAAAAGCATATTTATCAGTGTCAGTGCTGAACAAAGGATTGCCTTGTGTTTCATAACAGATATAATTAACTTACTGGTAAGGAGCAATATTAAGTGTCATTCAGACCATTCAGCTTTAATGCCTTTGCAAATATGCAATCTGCTCTCTGTGCATCAGTCATGGACATCCAGCAGTCTTTGGTAATAAGAATATAGTGAATTAGTCTTACTATAACAATAATGTGTGTACATCTTCAAAGGGAAAAATACATACTACAAACAAAAGGATTAAAACATCAAGTTTTAAGAAGTTAATGAAATTATATTTGTAAAAAGCCTGCACCTTCAGGAAGAGAATTTCAGTACAATGAAGTCTGACATGAGCTGTTAAGGCAAGCAAAGCCTTTGCCAATTACGTGCTGTCTTTTCAGGTCATTCCAAGACAACACAGTAACTGCAAGCAATGTGACTAATTTATAGCAAAAATTATATATATATATTACTGGTTTTAGTACCTAAATGTAAACCTGAGGGTTTTTTTTTTTAATTAGGTCTTCCTCATAGGTTTTGAATACTTTCAAATCTAACCTTGTGTTTTGAAAATCTGGTCTATATCACAGAAAAGAAAGCTAAACTAGAAAAATAGATCTGTTCCTCTATTGTTTTGGCAACATGCAATCGGTATTCTACATAAACCAGTCATACTTTCTCTTTTCTGCTTCTGAATATTTCAGCTGTGTCTAATTAATTCACACATCTTTTCTTCCACATTTAAATGTTTTTGCATCACTGCTAAAATACAGCATTTCCCAGATAGCATGCTTTTCCACACCTTGCTTAAAAAAACATCAAAACCCTGTCACTTAAGAAGGATTTTTTTTTTTTCTTTCTCCCAGTGCCAAAGGACTGTAATGTTTAGTGACCTTATCCACTTAAGGAGTCATCTTTAAAATTGCTTTTTCTCCTCTTGGCATGTGAAGACCTGGCTCATACCCTCTACCTTGTGACTCAAGGTTGTGCAACCACGTGAACTGTTTTTAGGTTATCATCAGAAGCAGCATGTACAGAGGTACAGGAAAATAGTACTGGCTCAAAAGAAGCATTAAGCCCTGGGCCAGGATTTTCTGGCCTCACAGCATGGGCAAAGAAGAACTGGTGGAAGGAAGGTGATAGGCTTATCTGCCAGCACTTCGTGGATACCCAACTGGCCAGGCAGCTGGGCTGAGACACTGCCTTTTCACTCCTGCCCTACAAGGCGCAGACTTTTCTAGAGCCCACCCCACACCCAAAAAGCCACTTCAATCAGCTGGGTTGCCTGAGGGCATAGTGAGTTTGACTGAAATCTCTTTAGAAATACTGTTTTGAGGCAGAACCCTAAGGAAAGTGTATGAGAGAACAAAGCTCTGTAACATCTAGTTCAAACTAGAAAAAAAAATCATAGTCCCTGAAAGAAACAAATTTCATACTGATAATTTGCAAGCAGTTCCAAAGGAATCAAAGAAATGACTGAAGAAAACCTCAAGATACGGCTTCCAAGCATGTCAATACAAGGTTGGTCTGTCTAATAATTTGAATTTTATGTTCTTGAACATGAGCTATACGTATTTATGAATAAAGTTATTCTTCTATTTATTGATTAAAATCCACTAGCCCCTTTATGTTTTAATAAGTACTATCCAAAGTGTTATGGATTGTTTATAGAGATTTTTACTTTACTTAATTCTTTAAGTAACTGAACTGAATTTATTAACTTTAGCAAAGTTTCCCGAAACTGCTCTCTGTAGAAAAGACCCATTGCTGTCAACAAATCTCCTAGCAGAGTGGGCTAGTCAGGAGCAACAGAGAGCTGATATACCCAACATTTAATTGAGGGCCTTTCATAAAACAAGTAGAAGATACAGTGTCCCAGCTGAGTTTGCTGAATTTGTGAACATTCATCATTTTATTTGGTTTGATTTTTTTTTCCCCCCTACACAAACAAACACAGTAAAATGCTACACACCTCAAACCTGTTATCTGTCAGTATAATGTAAGGAGAAGAAAAGATTACATGATGAGTGATTTCATTTGAATCACAGGCTTGAGAGTAGATCTCTTCTCATTTGAAAGTATAAAAATGTAAATGAACAATGTAAGGGTTACTTAAGATATCTTTAATTTCACTTGAAAGCTACGACTTTTGAAGATCAGGTGTTTAGTATGTTCATCTATATGTGCTTTACAGTTTGTTCATGTGGGATAAAAAGAGAAATTGAAGATTTAGTTTACATTGATATCTACCTCTGTTTCACTTTTTTACAAAAAAAAAAAAAAGGCTACTAAGCCTAGGATAATCTCTGTTCATAAAACTGTTCTCTACTGGTTGTGCTTAGAAATTCTATTAAGTGAACTCTCAATCTTTTAAATATGCCCTGTAATACTATGTCAATCTCTGTGAACTCACACAAAATTGGCAATTTGACAAATGTCAGTGTTACATAACCTGAAAAACCTGTTCAAGTTCTGTAGCATGCAGCAACCTCAAAGATGACATTTTATCATCTTTGGTGTTTATTTTCTCTGTCAGGTTGATCCAAATTAATTTTTGTTTGTTTGTAAAGTATCAAAATCTTAGATAATGTCAATCAAAATCTTAGATAATGCACTATTCTCTGTCCTATCAACTTCTTAGCCTAAAGTCATTGTTTTGGATGACAGTTTCAAATAATGTAGTTGGGAAAGCAGAACAACATCAAATGAACCTTTTTAAATCATAGTTGATAAGATAACTAAAATTTTTGAAGACTAAAATCTCACCTTTTATTTTGTTTCTTTAGGAAAAAGTATGAACCCTGCTTTAGGACTCAGTGTGAAGCTCTGACTGAAGCAGTGTGCTCTTTCATTCTAGTTTAGTTGTGGTTTCTGGTAGAGACAATGAATGTCTTTTATTCCCATGGAAGTTAATGAGGCTAGAAGGGGTGTCTGTGCTTCCCACCATCAGGACCTTGCTCAGACTATCAGATGTTAACAGTTGGGTGATGTAACACAGAGAAATTAAATAAAGATGAAGCAGTGAACTTCACAATTATTGCCAGCACCCGTGGCAGTGCTGTTAGTATTAAAATCAAACAGAAGCAGCAGAGGGGCACCTACACTCTCATAGTTGAAAATCTGTGGTATCTGATATTTCCTGGGAGACAAAGCATCTGCATCATAAATCAGGATGGAAAGATTAAAAGTAATACAGCAATATGCTGTTTCAATACCTTACCACGTGGGAGTGTTGCCTTAACCTTCTGCAAAATGTAACTTGTTTCAAATGCTGTGTGTTACAGCTGCCTAGATACCACATGTCCAGTCAGAGAGGTTATTTAAAAGCTTTTTCTTACTCTGAAGCCTCAGTAACTTGCCTTTCTGGTAAAAGATGAAAATCATACATATTGTGTTATTTCATTGTTAAAACAGGTATAGAAATACATGTCTGGGAAGTTCAGTTATTTGTATCAGAACACTCAAAGCTAGCCCAGTTTCTTTCTTGATTTAGCCCCCTCCAGCCTAAGGGCTTCAGTCTGCTACTGTAGAGAAGAGACAGGGAGATGAAATTTAACATTCTCATTTCGCTCAGTCAGGGTGCATTGCTCACTGCTGGAACAGCTATTGAAGAGTAAAAGTTCATAAAGGTATTTTAGGAAGAATGATGACAACTATGTGGACAAATTCAAAGAAAGTTACTCATACTCTGTAACAATCTAGAAATCCAGAAATCCCATGGTCCTACAAATCTAGTCCACCTTCAAGCAGACCCTCAGATCTGTGAACTGAATCTGACCTCACAGATCCAGAGTCTTATTGAAATCCTGACGAAATGGAGTCTAGATCTATAGTGAAGCCTGATATCTAAAGTAATTCTATTATATAAAGTGTTCATTCCTTCACATTACTTTGTAAATGTATCATGCAGGTCTTGGTAGGTAATGGTTCTTTGTCATCTACTAAACAGCATCATTGGACTCTTCTTTAACATGACATTTGATGTTCTAGACAAATCTGTGAGCTTCACTGAATTCAGTGCTGTTAAGCTAAATAAGGTCAAAATTTTATTCATTATTTTTAACAAACTCTGCTTCTAATCAGGCTTAACAACAATGCAAATTGAGCAGGATATTAGGTCTATTTTAGAAGTTAAATGCTTCAGCTCGTTTGAAACTTAAGTAAACCACACCTCTCTTAAAAGAACAAAAACTAGACTTTACAACTCAAATATTCCATTTTTTTGATTGTGGAATAAATTTGTACCAGAAAAACACAAATTTTAATTTTAATTTTGGGGTGGGGGGAAGAAGAAAAATTTAAAAAGGATAGCAGCAGTTACGATGTTAGTCTCAGAAAAACAGAAGAGTTTGTCAGACATACACATAAACATACTATTCCTATTGAGACAACTTGTGCTAAGAGGAGATTAATCCCTCTGTAAAAACTAAAAAACCTAGAGTAGATAAAATTTTTTCATATATTTTCATGAATGTGGAGAAGAATACAATTTGCCCTAACTCAATAGAGTTAACATTAATTAGATGTGTTATATTCGGATATATTTAGAATAGTTATCTGAATTATTGCTCTTCTAATATTATATTATACAGTTAATGCTTCCATGATATATTTCTCCCTATTTAAGACAAATAATGCAAAACTACAAAGGGTTAGGCTAAAACTGCATGTCTCTCCAATGTTATACTGAAATTATTTCATAAATTGTTTTAGACATTTGATAAATTTGAAAATCAATTTCCAACTGCTTTTTCTTAAAGATGATCCAGAGGAAAAACAATAAGTAATCAAATCTTTTAAATCTGTTAATAACTGAATTACTGTTTGTATTTTTCCATATTTAACAATATTACCAAATATTCACAGTCCTGTATTATCAAGTACTGGACAAGTCATCAAAACTGTATATGATATGCTACTTCAGGTGAAGCAGATATATTATTTATTATTTGTTCTAACAGCCCCAGGCTGTGGTTTGACATTTCAAAATGTTTAGCTGCAGTAGTGACATGGGATATTTCTATTCATTTCTGAACTGTGACTGATCTAAAAATAACTGAATCCATTCAAGACACAAACATTTCTTAGTGACTAAGACTTTTTAAAAATAATAGCCTTATTCTTTAATGAACACTTTCCAGATGAGGATCAAAATAAGAAACCAGTGTTGCGGGCTGTGCCAGCACATGTCATGCCCCACTCCAGAACAGGCAGCAATCACTTTTTATGACAGGTGTGGTTTGCATGAACACATATACACATGAGAAGAGATACATACAGTCCACTTGAGACAACAGATTTGTATACAGAAATATAGAAGAGGAGAAGGAAAGAGTGAGGCAATATTGATCATTTCGTGAGCAGAGATTGTATTCAGGCTAGTGCTGCACTAATATGAATTTTTATATTGTTTTGAGTTTTTTCATCATAACAAGTGAAATGGGATTTGTGGAGGAAAACCAACCATGTTTTATGGACATTTGAGGTGCAAATAGCGGGCTGGTGCTGTAATTTCCAGTGATAAAAGTAGAAGCTGGCATAATGGGAAACAGATCATCACAGGGATGGAAGTTGAGCTCATGTTTGTGAGCAAGATCCCCCTGAGAGCTGCAGCAGAGGGAGAGAACACCATGTACAAAGACATTTGGAAATACCAGAAGGGTCAGGAGAGAATTGTAACACATCAGGATCTACAAAAGATCATTCTAAAATGAAACAGATAAAAAGCAGTCTGGAGAGCAACCAGGACAGGATCCCAAAGACTGGACAACTGAGAAAACTCATCTCACTTGTCCTTGACAATTGGATTGAATACTGATTCTGAGCCTCAGGTAGAGAAATATCATTAGTGTCTACGGCCACTTTTTTTTTTTTAACAGCCTTCAGGTTTGTCACAAAGGAGATTTTCTTCAGGAGCTATAACTAGATGCCTATTATAATTTTTCCTGAATCAGATATTACCACTTTATATTCTGTTGTTATTTTCAAATTTTGAGATTACATAAGCAATCAGCTAATTAACTGCAGAGATAATAGGCAATTAGCAAATCCAGTGCACCATATTTAGTATATTTTCACAGTGGATTTAACATCAAATTTATGGTGAGTTCAAGCCACACATCCTTCATGCACCACTGAGTTCTTTTGTATTTATATAGTGGATGGCTCACTGCTCCATTGTGTCCAGGGCTTTCCGGACTATGAGGAAATCACTGCCTCTTAGATTAATGCTCCATTTCCCAGGGCCATCTTTCTGTAAATACATCCTTGGTATTTCAAAGATCTCTGTAAAATCTGTTAATGCAGGTGTCTCAAGTTAAGACTTTGTAACAATTACTTAAAATAATATGGTTGGGAATTTATGGAGCCAAATTCCTACTTTCTGAACTGCATTGTGCAAGCTTTCAGAATAGACTTTTCTCCTCATATTTTTGGGTATCTTGGTTCCTGTACAGTGCCTAGGTAGCCTAGCTACTACAGAGAAGGGTATTGTGCAGGCATCTATGCCAGCTTAAAAAAAACCCACCAAAAAACCCCACAAAAAATCCATCAAGTTTTGGAACACATCAGTGACTACACAGATTCCAAAACAGTTTAAATGCTGACAACAGAATTTCTCTCTAAAGCATAGACTTTCCTCCATGAAACTTTTCTATGAAATACAGGGAACTGCCGAATGCTGGATATTTCATACCACTGCATACTTGTGCAATCTCCAGCAGAGGTTCTGTAATTCCAGTTAGTTGTCTGAATACAAGAAAGATAAGTTTTCTGGCAATCTGGACAAAATCTCCATCTAGTTAACATTAATTCCTTACAAAATTCAATAAAAATATAATAATATTCTATTAAAGCATCTTTAGGTATAAAGGACAATACACTTTCCATGTCAATTCTAACACCTGCAGGAGCTCTACCTAAAAAATGTTTTGAAAAACACATAAATAGAAAAAAAGTCATCAGTGAAACTACTCAAAATGACTTCTATCTTGGCTTATTTGGTTTTGACTGCAAAAAGCAGAATAAGGGAACGGTTATAAGAAATATCTTGACAACAATTTCAGATTATTATTATTTTATGACTGAATTTAAAGCAGGTATACAGGGGATGTTTGGTTTATAATTTTGTTTCCAGAATCTCAGGCACTGTATTTCATAATAGCATTTTATGCTGCATTAACAGAGCTTTATGCTGTGTTAACACCATTTTATAGCATAATGGAAAACAAATGGGTACAAAAGAGAGGTAAAATGGAAAATAAATAAACTGTAAAACTTTTTTCCTAGCTGGTTCCTGTAATGTACAGTGATAATACTGCCAACCAAACAACAATGGCTTTTAAACTATCCTCTACTTCAACTTCATTTTGAAATGAGCATTTACTGTATCATATATTTTCACGTAATTGTAAAGAGACAGACTGGGATCCATATTTTGAAGCTGAGATTTTTCCAACATGAGCACTTAAGTTTTATAAATTAAAATCTGTCTTGATTTTAAATACAAAGTATTATAAGTATTATATAAGGCAACTGAGAACTCCTGTTTTCCTTTCAACTATTCAAAGAAATGGAAGAAAATAACAGATAATACCTTACAGCTAGACAACGGATTTTCACAAAAAGGAAAGGATTACTCTCTAGCAATTAAAATTAACCAGGTTTCCTGTTTCCTCTAATGTTATTGACCTTTTCCTCAAAATCGCTGTGTTCTCAGCTGGAATAATGTACAGCTTTAGACATTGTTTTCAAGAAGAAAGTTCAGCAGAGAACTGTAAGACGAGTACCCAGAGGCTAGAAAAAATAGACAAAATGGAAGGTATAAACAAATTAGGACCACTTAGACTTGGAAAGAGACAGAGAAGAGCCAGTACAAGTCTACAAATACTAGAGAACAGAAAAAAGGAGAAATGGAATAATCTGTTAGCCATCTTCGCAGTAAATACGGCAAGTATAAAAAGTTAATAAAGCAGCAAAAATTTAAATCAGACATACAAAAAATTACTAATAGCAATATGAGTAAGAAATTGAATAGTTTATTTTTTAAAACATTAACCGCTCATCTTAGGATCTTTAAGAACAAGTTCATGAAACATGCTGGGAATAAGTGTATTGGCATTTTTCTATTATTAATTTTATTTTGCTTCCCATGGAATAAACAGAACTAGGCACTGAACTTTTAATGTTTTCCTCTTGCTAGGTTACCTTTCAAGTAAACTAGTTCCTTGATTCAGGTCACTGTGCAACCATTCAAATACTCGTATCAGCCAAGAGGACAGGCCAGCAGAGAGACAGAAGCCTCTGGAAATAGGGAATATGTGCAATGGCTTCCTTTAGCAGATCTCATGGAATAAGCAAGTGAAATATATTTATAGAACTATGTCTTCTTTCTTGTATTGTACCATGGTCTATTTGGAGAAGAGTCTTTTTTGTTCAAAGTTTGTCTGCTGTAATGAGATCATACTGAACTATGTTTGAAATTCCTAGGAACGGTAACAATTTGAATAAAAAAAGAAGATACATTAGAGTGGATGAACATATATACATCCTGATATGGTAACTGGTGACATGTTAGGACTTCTTTAAAAAAAAAAAAAAAATTACACACTCAGGAAACTTTACTGGTTTCACAGAATGAACAATGAATATAAATGCCATTTGTCAGGTTTCTAACAATGAAATTTGGCAAGACCTCCAGAAGCACTAAATACTGTGTATTTAGTGTTGTAAGGGGTAACAGCAATCTTCCATCAAATCCTAAAGAACTCCATCCAGAAAAGCCTGGCTATGTTAAAACCAAAGAATCATCTCATATAGCTGTATCTGTCAGGAGCATTCAATAAGAACAATGTTTACTGAGGGCAAAAGGCACGACTGAAACAGATTTATTACATTTAATTATTTTTTTCCCCTCATGTTTCTATAAAGGTGATTTCCAACATCTAATTCTGCTATTCCAGCTCAACCAGTTCTCAGTGACCAATTTTTTTTTTCTTTAAATAACAATAATTTATAAAGTTTCTTTCTTTTTAAAATTTTTGCTCACAACACTAGAAACAAATCACAGTTTCTGCTGGCAAGAAATTGCTCATGTTGATGAAAGAAGTATTCTGCTAGAAAGCAGTTGTATGCAGTGAATTGTAGGACAACTGACAGAATATCTGGTATGGTTGTTCTCTCATGGGTAGATCCCTCCCCTCCTTCCTTTTCTTTTTTAAACATTGTTTATGTAGAAAAAAAAAAACAACCCATCAGTTACATACAGGTTTAATTGTTGTGGGCTAGAAGACATAAAACATGTGCATGGATTTTCACATTTGTTTGCAGTAGAGCTCATCAGTTATGGATTTCAGTTCTCATTAGCAGTTGTCAAGGCTTCTGAATTTTTTTCTTCAGCTACTTCATTGTTTGGTCTCTCCACCTACCACTTTCCACAAGTCTTTTTCAAAATCTTTTCCCACAAACCAACTCATTCCACTTAATTATCAGCCTTCTTGTCATGGTGTGCTGGTTTTGGCTGGGGCAGAGTTAATTTTCTTCCTAGTAGCTGGTACAGGGCTGTGTTTTGTATTTGTGCTGAGAACAGCATTGGTAATACAGGGATGTTTTCGTTACTGCTGAGCAGGGCTTACACAGAGTCAAGGCCTTTTCTGCCTCTCACACCACCCCACCAGCGAGGGGGGGCTGGGGGTGCACAAGAAGTTGGGAGGGGACACAGCTGGGACAGCTGACCCCAGCTGACCAAAGGGATGTTCCCTACTGTATGATGTCATGCTCAACACATAAAGCTGGGAGAAGAAGAAGGAAGGGAAGGACACTCAGAGTGATGGTGTTTGTCTTCCCAAGTAACTGTTAGGCGTAATGGAGCCCTGCTTTCCTGGAGATGGCTGAACATCTGCCTGCCAACGGGTAGTGAATTAATTCCTTGTTTTGCTTTGTTTGCACATGTGGCTTTTGCATTACCTATTAAACTGTCTTTATCTCAACCCACAAGTTTTTTCATTTTTACTCTTCCTATTCTCTCCCCCATGCTGCTGTGGGGGAGTGAGCAAGTGGTTGTGTGGTGCTCAGTTGTAATCTGGGGTTAAACCATGACATGTGGGTTTTAATGCTTTCTACACATATGAATATTCACATTTTCTTTTGGTTTTATTTCTATTGTGATGGGCATCTTGGCTTGCTTTTCCTTTTGGCTGTTTTCCATGTAATTTACTCACTAACATAAATTCCATTCTTTGAGATTTTGACTTCACTGTCTCCCATGTAGACGGGAGTGTCCATGGACTTTCAGAATTTCTCAAATAGATAATATAATTTTTGTATGTCAGAGGTATTTTATTTCAAGAATAAATTTCCAAAGGTTCTACTACTGAAATAGATGCCTTAATTATAATAAAACAGATTAGTAAGAAAAAAACACAACTGGTCAGTATATAAGCATAAGTCTCAACAACCAGCTACTGTACTCATATAGCAATAATATTAGCATCTGATTTAAAAAAAAAAAAAAAGGAGCTATGGAAGCATCTTTTAGGATTCTATAGGAACCATTAATGTGCAAGATATTTAAAACTAAAGAGCTTTTCAAATTTTCCAGGGTCTTTGTTTTCCAATTTTCAAATGCAGGGTAAGATGAGTAATGAGAAAATACTAGAAGCAAAAAGGACAAAGAGCTAAAAAGGAAGAAATACAGTGTTTATATAAGTTTCCAAAGACAATTTTGAAAATAGCAATGCATGATAGCTTATAACTTACAGCCTGGTGAGAATTTTGCATATTCTAAGCATTATTAAAAACATAATGTACTTCAACAACAAAAAAAAAAAAGGCAAGAAAGATTCGGAAGCAGGCAAAAAAAATATTAGGGACAGGAAAGAACTTCTGTATGACAGAAATGACAAGATCTGCACTGTGAATTTAGAAGACAAGACTTGATGAACGTGTATAAAATAAATTATAGTAAGCAAAGATAAATTAGGCATTTTCCTCCTGAATTTCTGTGGTGCAAGATCATAGGAATATTCAACAAAACTGAAAGACAGAAAAATTAGAATGCATATCTGGAAATATTTTTGTGTCACATTAAGTTACTCTATGAATTATCATGAAATATTTCTAAGTCAAGAAAAAAACAGGTTTCAAAAAAACAGACCAAATATATCTATGAATAAACAAAGAATACCATCAACAATAATTACAGATGGAGCAAACCATGAAACAACTTGTTCTGGAGATATATAGATTGTATACCTCTCCTCTGATCCTCTCCTTCCCCTTTTTGCTTTGTTTTGCAATTAATATAGGAATGCATCCTCTTACATCACATATATTAACTGAATTTCATGGTTTGTCAAGGAAGTAGTGTATTAATTTAGCTCAAATATGTAAAAATACACACACTATTGATAAAACTAATAAATTTCTTTAAAAAAACCCCAACCCCACCATTAGGATTTAAAGACATTCAGCATATTTAATAAGTGTAAGCAAAGTCCAAAGTATAACAACAAAGTAAGTTGTTATAATCCAACTACCAGGCTATTGCCATGAGGCAGGCTTTGGAAATTGCTGCCCTTATCTTTCAGAAACACACCCCAACACCCCAGAACAAAAAACAAACCCATAGGCATTTTCTTCCACTCTCTCCTCAGGTGGGTCTTTGATGGGAGCCACACACCACACTCATGTACAGACTTAGTAATCCTGTTTCTCTTTTATGATGGTTTGTTTGATGGCTGTAAAAAAATGTATCTATTTAACACAAGCACAAGTCTCTTCTGTCCTCCTTAATGGAGGTCCAGGACAGTTACTGTTTATTCTGAAGAAGAAATTTATGCATCTTCTGCAATTGTCTGAGAAAGATCCAATATTTCTTAATGGTGACAAAATTAGCATTGCTCAGATTCTAATGGGATTAAAAGGAGGAGTTTGAAAAAGTGATGACGTTAAAACAACTATTCTAAGAAAAGAAGTAACACTTTTTAAAGTAATGTATGCAATATCAAGTGGAAAAGATAATAACAGTGGCTTTTTAAAATTTATTCTTGACCTTTACAGCCCAACAAAAAGTTAATTTTAAAAAATCCGCAGAGAAAGTGGTGTGCCTGTATTTGACCTAATAAAACCAGAAAAAAGGTATTAGCTCATAAAACATTGTAATGATACAGACTACCAGATAAGTAACAAAATTAACCTGATGAGCAGACACATTCAGCGGTATGATTGAAAACTACAGCATTGCCAAAAACGGATTCCAGTTCAAGCTCAGGGTCTGACTAACATCGCTCAGTTTCTACTCTAACAGATCATCCACTGGTACTCTTAATACCATTCACAATGAACTCAGGTATTTAGTCCAAATGCCTAAGGCTTGTAATTATTTCAATTCAGGCCAATTCTAGCACAGAACACTAAGTTTCATTTGAGTGCCAAAATCTGCCAATAGGAAGCCTAATATGTGCCTGGAGTCCAGGCTGAGTAACACTAACGCTGATTATTATCACCTAGAAATCAGGAACAAACAACAACAGAAACATCTGAAAAATAAAATTAAAAAAAAAATCATAAATTACTAAGGAACAAATTTGTGCAGCAATAAAAATCCGTAGAATTTAAACCTGGATGCCATCCATGTGAAGTAATTACATAATTAGATTCTACTACTGTTACTATTACTCAAACTTTGAAGAACATCTTACATGTTACTTTCAAATCAAACAGATCATGTTGGTAGACATGGTAAAAATAGGAGAAAGGTTGATTTTTTGGCTTTACAATTTTTTTCCAGAAAAAATTTTAATCATAGTATTTTAAAACTAATCAAAATTGTTATAAGGCATGGTTAAGGCAACAAAATAAACTTCCTAAATTAAAAAAGAAAAATAAAATAACAACCTTAATAAAGTGCCATACTGGACGAATAACAAATACAGCTGAACAAATAATTTACAGCACATCA
Organism: Caprimulgus europaeus; assembly: GCA_907165065.1. The sequence continues at coordinate 72,514,556 of OU015525.1, forward strand.
TTTAGTGATCTAATCTAAAATTCTGTTTCTATTCATGGAACGTCTGTGAACAGCTTATAAGATAATTTAATGTACACTTTCATTATCTGAATTTAGTCAATGACATTTAAAGGTACTCTTTTAAATCTGAAGTTTGTCATAAGATTATGATTAGGAACAGGTATTTTTGCAAATTATTGCCAGTCATTATTGTGCGAGTGCTAATTAGTCATCCCTCCTATTTGCATTAATTTTATTTTTGGACAAATCAGACTGTTTGACACAGCTCCGTTCTCTGACAGGACTGACATTATTTCTAGAATCTGTATTCAGATACGAATATTGTAAAACTAGAAAGTTCTACGAATATGCTTTATTAAGGCTTACCTTCTTCCGAGAAAGCAATTAAAAAGACCAATAAAACTATTTTTAAAACTCAGATGAGTCTGGGAAATTGTATTTTTCCTTTTGTTACTCAGACTCTTGTCACGTTGAAGAGGCCCTCTATACTCTGCCCTCTATAGCTGAACTCTATCTGTTGGTGAGGCAGAGATTTGCCTGTTGGACCCTTGTTTATCATACCTTTTCTCTTGCCCTTTATTTCATATGCACACTGCCCTTTGTATATGATCTATCTTTCAAAGAAGATGCTGACAGCTCATTCTGCGTTACATGGCTGGCTTTAACACACAAGTTTTGGCTACCACTGTTTCAGTTCTTAAAGACTGTAATTCATAGTGACCTAAAGGCCTGCTGATCTCCAGGAGGAACATCATCTGGAGCTTTACACTGAATATAAACGCATCCTTCCCAATACTGTAAATATTTTTCTGTAAGCAGCCTGAGAGCACTGGTGGCATTAGTGCCTAAGCTCAGTACACACCTTAACAGATCATATGCACCGAGTACAGAATCATAGAGTCATTAAGATTGGAAAAGACCTCTAAGATCATCAAGTCAAATCGTCAGCCCAATACCACCATGGCCACTAAATCATGCAAGATGGAAAGTCTACTGTGCAACTCAAATATACTATTGATTTTAATTTGGGAGAGAATATAACTTCAGAGAGTGGACATTGTTTTACAAAAAAAGAATAATCTGTCACCAAACATGCACCAGCAACTCAACTTCAGGTACCATAAAGCTGGAGCATATGATCCCACGGCACTGGGAATTCTCATTTTCTCCTGGGGCAATATCATTGGTAATGTTGAATGCTTCTAACATTATCCATAAAATGCTGTCAGGCTTCTACAATTTTCTCCAAGTTTGATGGAATTACATCCACTGGGGACTGCTGTTCTCACACATGGGAACTTTCAACAGTGGTGTTGACAGGTACGCAGGAAGCAAGGAACCACCCCAAACCACAGTGCATTTGCAGGGCCTATTTCTGTGACTTACTGTCTCCAATGTAAACTAGAGATATTAATATATAACATATTTATACAACTAAAATATTCATATATAACATATATTCACAATATATAACACGTATTTATATATTTATACAGAACCTATAGCACATATATGTGTAAATACAGGCAAATTACATAAGCAAAACCAAGCACTCTGCTAAGCATGCGTCCTAGGGAGAAGAACAGAGAACAAACTGACAAGAGATGTAAGGATGCCATCTAAAGCACAGTGTGTCTCAAAAGACTAACCGAGGAATCCATAGCCACTGAGCCCACAGCCTTGGATTCTTCTAGTGCTCATTATCTTTGCAGCTGGGACACAGCGTAACATACTGCAACTCATTTTTCCTGGATTTGGACTTAAACTAGACAAACAAACACAAGAGACAAAAGAAATGCAAACAAAAAATAATTTTTTACCCAAATAAGTGATGGAATTGTCTTATATGAGAGTTATCACTAAGTCTTTAAAACTGCCAGAGAACTAGCTCCTTAACTCTTTCTGAGTTTTCATAGAGTTTAGCTGCATAATTCCATTTAATCTCCGATAAACCTATATGCATCTGTGATATATTACCTTTTAAACAAGCAGCCACTGTTAGAAAGGTAAGTCAAAAAAAGTGAGGCTATAACACTAAAGACCTCCATGTCAACGCTGAAGCTAATTGATATAGCCCATGTGAATGTCTGCATAATCATGAAATTGAAGTTTAGCGTGGTATTTTTTAATACTAATGTGCTCATAAAGAACTGCGCTCATTTTTATAAGGGAATCTGTTAATTAAAGCTGTATATCATGTTTGACTTGCATACATTCAAGTCAGCATCTGATCACACCTTTGTACAAGTCAAAAGTCAGCTTTATTGTCAATTATTTCACCACAGTGAAAAATCAATGCAAGATCAGAAACTGCACTATTCATAACAAACTGGGATAGTTTTTTATCAATGGTCCATAACTGCATCATACATGCTATTTCAGGGAAGATATCATGTTTTAATAGCATAGGTAATAAGAATATAGAGGGTAAAACAACCTCAACTGATACAATTTAAAAGAGTACCTAGCACTTAAGTTTATTTTAAAGTCAAAGGGAGAATTAGGATTTTAAACATAAAACCTGGAAATTTCCTACCTGATTCTAGTTTCTATCACTGCTGTATTAGGATAGAGGTGATAAATGAGACCATACGAATTAGGGAAGGTAGAGAACAAATATTATGCAGATATTTTTGCTAAACCTACTGCTTCACACACAGCAGACATGTCATGATCCTAAAATAGCATTAAGTCATAAAGACAAACTCAGAAAATTAAGGCTAGACTACAGTTCCTGGTGCAGCACTAATTCTGCCCTGTGCACCTGCATTATGAGGAAGCTTTTAATTACCTGATCACACTCATTTTCACATAAGACCTCTTCCACAGCTAGTGCATAACCTTCTCTAAAGAAAGAATAATTAAATTCCTTGAGGATTTTCCTGCGGTGGTCATAACAACAGTAGGTGAAGGCTTAATGAAAATTAATTGTCTTTTCAATATCACTATTTTTTCCACGTGAACAATTGCTGCATTTTCCAGGGCCTTGTTCCTGGAAACAACTGCATTGTTCCGAGTGAAACTAGCTAAGTATAGCATGAGGCAGATTTGCAGCACAGAAAATTTTATCTCTAACTTTAAAGTGTTGCAAAGTTATGAACCACTGAAACGAGGATCTGATAGGTGGAAGTGTCAGGAAATCTCCATAGTAAATACCACTAGCAATTTCTCCATAATAAGCCCAGATTCTCAACTGGCATCAATTAGCTTCTGTATAATGATTTCAGTCTTACTTGTAAGATGTAAACAACAAAGGTTGTATTTGAACAAAGATGGAAAAAGACAGAAGCTTAGGAGACTAGATTATAACTGAGAGTCTAAAATGGAAAAAGATGCAGATGTGAAGACACTGGAAATCCAGAATTAGAAAGCAAGAAAGGGAGATCTAAACTGCCCAGGCAAGTTTAGATCTCTGCTGCAACTAGCTTGCAGCAGAGAACCATGACTGGGGAGGGGGGGGATAAAGAAAAAAAGAGAGAAAGTATTAATAGAGGAAGAACTGGGCTTGACTGGGGAATCATTCTATAAACAGATATATTGGATAATAACCTCATTGGAGACAGTCAGAAATGGAAAAGTCAGATTAAGAGATAAAGAAGAATGAAGCTCAAAAGTCAGGGGAAAGTCAGATGAAATGAAGTACCTGGAAGAACAGGCACTAAACTGTCCAGATAGAAGGTACTGGATTTGAAGCAGAAAGACGAGAATCAGGAAAGTTTGACTGTTTCAGGAAAAGACTGGCCCATGCTGTTAGCTATCATTCACTGGACTGGAGCTTGAATGGATTGGATGGCATACTGGGAGGGACTGGGAAGTGACAGGACTGGGACAAATGACTGTCTGGAAGCAATAAATCAGAACTTGTTGGTGAACCCAGGCTGAAGCTAAAGGGAGCAAGCAGAAGGAATAGCACTTGTTTGAGCTTGTGGCTTTTAAGGGCTGAACCTTTGTACAGGCAAGTGTAGGTGTACTGCTGAAATATCCACCTCACTGCATGACACTCATGACGATATCTTGATAAAGCTATTATTTTATTAGCTGGAGGATGTACTGTGTGAGGCAAGAGATGGCTGACGTATTTACAGCAAGCTTTCGTAGAATCAATAAATGGTTTGGATTGGAAAGGACATTAAAGATCATCTAGTTCCAACCCCCCTGCCATGAACAGGGACACCTTCCACTAGATCAGGTTTCTCAAAGCCTCATCCAACCTGGCCTTGAACACATCCAGAGAGGGGGTATCCACAATTCCAGTGTATCACCACCTTCACAGTAAAGAATTTTTTCCTAATATCTAATCTAAACCCACCTTCTTCCTAGTTTGAAGCTATTAGCCCTCATCATATCACTACCTGCCCTCGCAAAAAGTCCCTCCCCAGCTTTCTTGTAGGCCCCCTTCAGGTACTGGAAGGCCACTGTAAGGTCTTCCCAAAGCCTTTTCTCCAGGCTGAAAAGGCCCAACTCTTTGATAAAAAGTTGACTGTACTTGAATGCTGCCCTGGTAAAAGAAAGACTGAATTGGGTTTTTGCCTCACTCACCAGACTTGAGGCTAGACAAGCCACTAACATCACACTTCTCCATTCTGTATTCTTCATTACCTATAGATCTCACCTACAGCAGCAACTGAAGCTAATGAGAGCTCCGCTTTGAAAATAGGAAGCACCACATAAAACTGAAGTCACGAAAACTCATCTCTTGGGTGTCACAGATTTACTTGAGTGTCTCCTAACTCCCACTTGATTTGTGCATTAGACACAAGATTGTCAATGGCAATATATGTTCACAATCTTTATAACAAAGGGAAATCAAAATGATTGTTTGGCCACATTAATTGACACTTCTAACTTCAGCATTCCTGAATTTACAGTAGCAATGTTGTTTTCACAACTTAGCTTTTCATTTGTAATTCATTTCTTTCAGCTTTGGTTCAAGCCTAGGCTGGCTGTTTTCCAGCACCAAAGGCCAATTATAGATATCCATAAAGGTTTTCATAATTAAAACTTGCCCTAAAACTATTTGGCTTACAGCCACTTCTCCGTTTAAGAGATTTGTTACCTTTTTTTTTTTTTCCTTATGACTTGCTTGTGTTTCAGGAAATTGTGTTTACTTTTTGTGTCCTGTTTGCATTATTTACACATGTGTAATGGACTTGGCTTTATTTTTCCTGGACTTAAAACATGCATATTTTTTGTGTACTGCAGCTATTTTTTCCCCAGTCAACATTAATTAATGCTAGGTATTAGAAGGGAAAAAGAATCTGGACAAGTGTCCAGACTTTTCCTAAAGGAGGCCTGCCATTTTTTGTTTCCTAAACAAAAAGCTTTTATATAAGCTAAGAACTGGTTTTCCAATACATTTGCATTTTGATAAGGCAACTGAAAAGCAAACATCAAGTCACTAAGGATATGAAAGTGACTATATACTGAAATATATGCTTTATCTATTTGCACTCTCAGCTTCCAAAGGGTTTGAATCTTAACTATCTCTCAAAATATCTATGTATTAAATATGCTGTGTTCTGAGGCCATTTGTGATGATGGGCATTTTGAAACTTGTACTGTACCAGCAAAATTGATGCATTTCAAGTTTCATCATGATGTGGAAAGGGAAACCGTTCTCTTGTTCTACAATATCTTTCAAATATATACAGAGAGACACAGACTATATATATAGACATAGATACGTGCATATATAGATATATACCTATGTGGTACCTGTGGACATGGTTTAGTGGTGAACTTAGCAATTATAGGTTTATGGTTGGACTAGATGATCGCAATGGTCTTTTCCAACCAAACTATTCTATGATTCTAAGGTATATATAAAAAAACAACATAAGGTTGACTTAAAGATCAAAATTCATGTCACCATATTTAAGGCACATAAGTGAAGTTCTTAATAGGAGAATAATCTTCCTTCCTCAATATACTTTTTTTTTTTTTAAAGAAAAATGGAAGAGGTAATGATTTGGTGATTTGAAAGATACAATACAGATAGCATACCATCCAAGTATTTCTTGTTGCATCAGTTATCAAGAATTATTAAATTACAGAAACTGAGTAAGTGCTTAAAGTTAGGCAAGTAACTAATAAGCCATGTACATGGACAGGTAGTGGGAGCACAGCCCCACCTCTGCCAGCCAGTACTTGATTCTCACAGGATATTGATAGACATAGAGCAAAAATCTCAGGTTTTTTTTTCAAATTAGTGTTTTCCAGTGAGTTTCTAATACGTTTCTCTTTTCCAGTCACAACACATTCCTGAAACAGGTATGGACAGATAAGCTGCACTTTTTTCTGTAGAAATACTTCCATATTCTTTTCATCCTACTTATTTTATCAGAGTAATGAGATCAGCAAAACAATAGAAAGTCATCACAGTTTGCACAAATTATAAAATGGAGACACCATTGATTAGTACCAGAGAGCAAGACAAAGCAACTATTAGTTTGTCAATCACTTAGACATCTGATTAGGTGTCCAAATTAGTTAGTCTTTAATTTGCTCATATTGCTCATATTGCCCTCTAAAGATGGTTCTTTGTGTGCTCTCTCTTCACTCTCTGTGTTCTCTATTGTTTCAAAAAAAACAGAAACCAACCAAATTTGTGGTTGATTTTTTTTTTAATGAATAAACTGAGAAGGTAAATCACCAAGACTGCTACTCAGAAGGAATATTCAATTAATTAGCAAATAAAATTATATTTTTCTTGAGGGCTAAGTAATTTAAATGAGGTATCAATAATTCAGACACTAAATAGCAAGCTTTATAATGAAGTTACATGAGTATTTAAATACTTCCTACTAATTGTTCCACACACACAGTAAAACTTGCCTGTTTCTTAATAGATTCAGTGTCAGGATAACTGCCCTAATTAAATGGAATTAAGTTTTCTCTACCTAGAAATGTATGCATTGTAGCTACTGCAGGAAGAGTAAGCAGAAACTCATGTAGAATTTTGATGTTTAAGCAAAAATTCATGCAAACCAAAGGAAGTTGTTCTATTAGTTTCACTCAGCAAATTGAAGTCCACAGTCTACAAATATGAACGTTAATTTATGTCACTTACCACTTGAATTTAGCTAAAAATTTATCACATACAATATGAACAATCTTTCAGACACTACTTCTGAAATAAAACACATATGTTTTTCATAATCTCAGAATTTGTTTCTGCAGATGCTGTAGACTTGATGTTTTGACAGGTCTATTCTAATAATGTATACATGAGCATCAAAAATTAGTGACTGCATGGGCCAAGGAGGATTTTTCAACCAGGTGCTTGCATTTTGGTACACTCACACATCTGAGACTAGAATTAAGTTTCAGGTGTCTAAAACTGGGTTTTACAGTCCTACAGAAAGGAATAGCAGAGAAAAGAACGAGCTCCCAAACAGACTCTTCTTTACCACTCTAAGCAAGAGCTGGTTAGTTCATTTGTTTTTTTCCCAAGATGAGATGTCCTAATACTTTCAAAAAGACCTATTAAATACCCTTGCTTGTATTCAAACCCAAACATGAGCAGTGGAAATGGCCATTTGGTGACACAAGTCCCCAGAACAGAGGTTTTTCAGTTAAGCATTTTTTCTTCTTGTATCACAAAATATCACAAAATCACAGAGAACGAGAATTTAAAGATCCTTTAGAAACCAGTTTTAATCTTCTCTCCCTAGAACGGAAAGTAAATTCCCTCCCATTCTTTTCTTTCCATCTCATGTCATCTTGTTCTCAGCCTCAGTTTTAGATAATATAACCAGCTCCTCCCTATCCCCACAGAATCACACAATACACATTGCACAGTTTGATTTCCCCAAAGAAATCTCACAGGCTTCTAGAAGGTATTTCTATCACCATCTTTTTTTTTTTTCCCTCTCTGTTTTCTTTTTCAAAGGAAAAAATATCAACAAAGATAAGAAACAGACGGTACCAAATCCCTCCATGCAATTATCTCCCATGTTTGTGAGGGCTGTAGAGTTGAGAATAACACTGCTCAGAAGGAAGTATCTTTTAGTACTTTTGTCATGCAACTTTTTGCCTTACATTAGACATAAATTATCTCTGAAATATCAAATGTCTTCTTAAGTGGAAGTGTCACAGACAACTATAATGTGAATTACTAATGGTTTGCTGTGATAAAGGTCAAATAAAAGTCTTCTTACAAAGCTTATTTATCAGATTTCTTTTGTATGTTCTTCAGGGCAGATCTCAGCTGGAGTAAGTTGCCTTAACTCCAGGAGCCCTGATAATTTACCCCAAAGTGAGTAGCTGACCCTCAGTTTCTAAACACCAAGCTTTCCAAAACAGAAATAGAGAGATAACACTTATATTGAGGAATAAAAGGGATTTGAAAGAGAGTTAGCATCTGATGTGACATTTCCACACTGTTATATGAAATTTGCAATGGAAATAAAGCAGAGTAGCAGCTCTTCCCACCTTAGGCTCTATATCCACGAAATGTTATGCACCCCCTGCAAGCAGAGATGACACCTTTTGCTAACTGTCAAAATTTATTCAAAAGGTGGGAAAAAAATCATCTGTAGCTGCAGAGACTTGTTTTGGCTACTTTCACAAGCACCTCCTGCGGAGAGAGAAAAGGACTATGGGACTGCATTATTAAACACTATGCCCCCTTTCCACACGCTCTCAGTTTTGCTAATCTCTCTGAGAACACACATTTCCGAGGAGCTCTCCCAGCTTAGACTGTGGTGCTTAATAAATATAGATACATGAGGCAGAAGTAATTTAGGAGAACTGGAAACTGGTGACAGGCATTTTGAGCATTTTGGCAGCACACAGTTTGTTATTTTCATCTACTAATATTAGACAGAAAATTCAAATTAAGTAAAAGTTGAAATCATAAAGGGAAGGGTAAGAGGAAATTAAAGCCATTTTGTGACTTCTCTCATGTTCTGGCTTATTTTATGTACTAATTAATCATTTACAACTGGGGATAAGTACTAATGTTTGAATAGTTTTTTGATAAATTATGTTAAATGAATATGATTGTCTTATCCTAATTCTTCACATAAAATATATGATGTTAAAAATAGCACACACAACGTTAACTGAAAACGCTTTTTTCCTCAGAAGAAAGATGCATATATGATCTAAAGTTGTAGCCATACTCAGCTCAGGATAAGTGTTTGTAGATAATGTATCATCAATTTATGTTTCTTAATGTAAAGTGGTATGAAAGAATAGACATTACATTAGACGTGATTTCACAGTGAAGGGTTTTGTGCAAGGAAAACTTACAGAAGTAATTTTCCTGGGGTTTTTTTATTATTATTATTATTTTTACTTTTTCCAGATTACCTAGTTAGAGGATTAGTGGCTCTGCACACAGCATATTTTTCACCCAGCTGAGTGCAGAGGTTTACAGAGTGAATGTTATTGTTAACAATAAGACTGCATAGCTCCATTTTCAGAATTATTAGAACATGCAAAGTGAGTGGAGACAGTACCCTCAGAGACAGAACTCAGTGCTTTGCTCTGGTCTATATCCTGTTGTCCTTTAGCCTGAACGGGCTCATGAAGCTTTTGTGATCACTGTTGCTATCCAAAAAGGAAATGACAAGGATAATATATTTGGTTGTAACTGAAGGATAGGAATGAAAAGTGAGGCAGGGACTTTTCTGATATTTTCAGGTTACTAGGCTGGCTAACAACTTCATCAAATGAAATATTGATTTTTCTGATGACAACTCCAAGTAGAATCCTATTTGAATTCAGCTCAACCTAATTGGTATTTATCTGGCATTAAGGGAAAAAATAGCAAAAAAGTTTTCCAATTTAATGTACCATAGCTCATAAAGCTATTATTAAGCTTGACTGTACATTGGGGATCCCTTGTTCAGAGAGAGACAGCTGCCAAAAAACATAATAAATATTTAATTGGCTACTTTCATTTACTGCTTTTTCTTCAAAATCTACAATAAACTAAAAATAAATGACACCATAAACTGCCTTGGGTAGAGTACATGCTTAATCATATTCTCTAAGAATGTTTTGCATATGCTACTGATGAAGGTGTGCACAGACTTATTTTTGGGAAATTATGCATGAAATGTACTCTATACAATGAATGCTACTAGGATATCCTACCAGGGGAAAACACCTTTTCTCCTTAGGATTTCTAATGTTAAAGAGCGTATCAAAGTTTTGTTTAAAAAAAAAAAAAATGGATAAAATATTTAGTAATATTTACATACTACCCAGAAACTTTAAGAAAATACACAGTTTAAATTCTATGAAGAGTCCAAATTAGTAGAAGAGTGTATGGCCTCTCAAATTAGTAACTCTACTGACAGCACTGGAGATAACGAGCAAGCACAGAAATTACTGTATTACATTTTGATTCTATTAACTGCATATTGTCTCAAGTAAACCATGGTGGTGAGATAACTTATAGTATGTAAATTGAGCTAGAAAAACTGTTAGAAACAAATAACACATTCAGATGTATATAATTTGCTAGTTTGAATTTCAGAAAGTTGCTTGTCATTGAAGATAAGCCAAAAAAAACCCATATTTTGTTTCATCAGTTTCTCTCACCAAATATTTCCTCGCTCATACCTTTTCACTCCAGGTAGTAATTTGAAAGGCAACATTTCTTCCTTTGTTCAGTAGTTGCTTTGTTACCCCTTCTACCACATAACTAGAGACAGCTGCCTTATTGAACTAGCTGGTAGCTCTAAAAGCAAATAAAAATCCTTAAAATCATTACAACTTTTGCACAGAAAATTTCTCCTATTTTGACTGTGCTTTCTCACTTTAACTTGCTATATTATGCATTTTTGAAGGATAGAAAACGGGAAAAAAATTCAAAAAAACCCTGAATTAGAAGTCTAAATATTTAAGAAGTTTTCAAAATAGAACAGCTGGTCTAAATAATGGTTCTTCTTCCTAGTCCAATCTTCTAGGCTAGGCCAAGAAGGTTTTCACCATAGAAATGACTGGTAAGGTAATACAAACACCCGCTGAGCTAAAAACAGCCACCTGTACAAATAGGAAAGGTGAAAGATCTGTAATCTCTTAAATTGGTTTGAAAAAAGCAAACAAACCAGAAAGTGGGAAGTTTTTCTCTTTGTCTTTTTTAATTGTAGACCATGTCAACCTTCTGAATTTTAATGAGATCATTTTCATGACCTTTAAGTGAAGTTGGCTCATGAGCTTTGAGCACTGGAAGTTTGAAAGAAAGCATAATAGTAATTTTCCTATTTTATACATGATTTGAAGTGGAGGCTGGAAAAAAACAGAGAAAATGAAGCTAAATCTGAAGTCTCAACTTTGAGCACGATGCTTAGAGTTAGGAGAGTTATATAGTTCTGAGTTCACAGAATCACAGAAAGCTAGAGATTGGAAGGGACCTCAAAAGATCATCTAGTCCAATCCCCCTGCCAGAGCAGGAACACCTACATGAGATCACACAGAAGGCGTCCAGGTGGGTCTTGAATGTCTCCAGAGAAGGAGACTCCACAACCTCCCTGGGCAGCCTGCTCCAGTGCTCTGTTACCCTCACCATAAAGAAGTTCCTTCTCAAGTTTAAGCAGAACCTCCTGTGTTCCAGCTTACACCCATTGTCCCTTGTCCTATCATTGGACACCACTGAGAAGAGTCTGGCTCCATCCTCCTGACACTCACCCTTCATATATTTATAAACATTAATAAGGTCACCCCTCAGCCTCCTCTTCTCCAAGCTAAAGAGACTCAGCTCCCTCAGCCTTTCCTCATAAGGGAGATGCTCCACTCCCTTAATCATCTTGGTGGCTCTGTGCTGGACTCTCTCAAGCAGCTCCCTGTCCTTCTTGAACTGTGGGGCCCAGAACTGGACACAATATTCCAGATGTGGCCTCACCAGGGCAGAGTAGAGGGAGAGGAGAACCTCTCTTGACCTACTAACCACACCCCTCTAATGCACCCCAGGATGCCATTGGCCTTCCTGGCCACAAGGGCACAGTGCTGGCTCATGGTCATCCTGCTGTCCACCAGGATTCCCACATCCCTTTCCCCTACACTGGTCTCTGGGAGATCACTCTCCAACCTATACTGGAACCTGGGGTTGTTCCTGCCCAGGTGCAACACCCTACACTTGCCCTTATTATATTTCATTAAATTTTTCCCTGCCCAACTCTACAGCCTGTCCAGGTCTCTCTGGATGGCAGCACAGCCTGCTGGCGTGTCAGCCACTCCTCCCAGCTTTGTACCATCAGCAAACTTGCTGACAGTGCACTCTGTTCCCTCATCCAGGTCATTGATGAATATATTGAATAATACTGGTCCCAGTACCGACCCTTGAGGGACTCCACTAGACACAGGCCTCCAACTAGACTCTGCCCCATTGACCACCACTCTCTGGCTTCTTCCCACCAGCCAGTTCACAGTCCATCTCACTACCTGATCATCCAATCCACACTTCCTCAATTTGGCAGTGAGGATGCTGTGGGAGACTGTGTCAAATGCCTTACTGAAATCAAGACAGACCACATCCACTGCTCTGCCATCATCTAGCCACCTGGTTGTGTTTTCATAAAAGTCTAGAAGGCTGGTCAAGCACGAGTTCCCCTTGGTGAAGCCATGTTGACTGTTGAGTTATGAAATAAGAGGTTATTTCATGTGAAAGGAACTGCCTCCTTTGGCTCACATGCTATGACTCATATTGCCACCCCTAGTGACAGTGCTCATCAATGAAACATATTTCTGTAAGCTTTAAGAATATTCCAGAAACATACAGAATTTCACTATCCCAGAAACAAATGAAGTCAAGGTCTGTGAAGAAGATCTGGAAGGTCCCTATTCCTTCAACAAAAAGCTGAGAAGGAGGATCATTAAAACCTATATAGAAAAAAAGTATATTATTTCCCTCCAAAAGCTAAGATTTCCTTGGAATGACCTAATTCCTTCAGAATATAAAGCTGGAAGACACTGAAAGACAAAGAGCTCTTGTTGTGTTTTTATGAAGGTACATGTAGGATATCAGGTATGCAAGTCCTTTGTGGCCTCATGAACAGGTACTGATATTTATTTTCTCTGGTGCTTTATTGTTTGTTTTGTTGGTTTTTTTCCAGGGTCAAGCTACCACAATTTCTAAAGTGGGAAGCCTGCTTTCAAAATACAGCAGAAGATATACTCCTAGTGGAAGTCTCAACCAAATCCTGAAGGAGAATATTTTCTCCTTCTGAAGTAAGTCTTTTGCACCACATTTTTCATATTCTTTTGTGTACTGAAAGAATCAGTACAGCTGTTAGAGGTAAAAAGAATTTTGCTGCGGATGTTGCTATTTCACATGTATTCACATTATTTTAACTACAGGATTTCAACTGACTTCTTCAGCTAATTTAATCCTGAAGTCATTGACTTTACTAGCTCCTATTTACAGTATTATTTGAGGACATCCACATGAAATATTCTGTCAGTTCTCTGCAACCTTCTTCAGTTTGGAGCAGACCCTGATTTAATTCCTGTTCCAAAGGCAACAAGAATTCTCCAGATTGGCTGCAAGATGCTTCAGCAGAACATGTTTTAGATAGTTTTTCTATTCATGCAGTTACCTCAGTCCTCATTGTTTAAAGAACTCACACCTCAGATTCTTTCCGGACTCCTTTTCTTCTCTTTTCTTTTATCTTCTTTTCTTTTCTCTTTTCTTTTTCGTAATAGATCATAGACATATAAATATACTTAAACCAAAATCCTTGTGTGTTTATAATTACAACATAGGCATTGGGTTTTGCCCACAGCTATGTACAAAAGTTATTTTTTCTAATTTCTGCTTCTTTCACTTTCCTCTTCTTTGTATTGCCACTGAGGGGAAGAGATAAGGCTGTCTTAAATTTGTTAAGGCTACCTTCTGTGTTGATTTCCTACCTTTTTTCTTCTGGTTATTACAATTTTTCCAGGGTAGCCTTATCTCTGAATTTCCTAGCTTGAACATTTGAAGTATGAGATAACATCCTTACAATGTTCTTTTTACCCTTCAGTCACTGACATGAGTTCACAGTTTCATTATTATTTCTAAACTCTCCAGCTAGGAATTCCTTCTGTTATTAAAAATTGTGCAAAATGTCAAAACCAGAAAACAAGCAGCATCCCATATGATAACTCATGTGATATGAAAATCTATAAAATCAACTGTCATTTCTCTGTTTATTTTAAATTTCAGAGACAGTTCATCAGACCAGTACAAAGTACTCGGCACAGCCAGCTATTAAGAGATCTTGTCTCCTGCAGAAGTATCCAGGAAACCAAAGTGAAATGGAACCTCATTGGGGTAAGCACTGTTCAAAAGTGTTGCACTAGATTAAAGCTGCTTTGTATTGTCAGATGAACAGAAAGCAGTCAACACTCAAACCCTAAGAAACCAAACCCTAACACAAGCAATTAGTCTATATTATTTTTCAATTAATTAGCAGTAGGTTTACAGGGTCATACACTGAGAAGCATTAGATGGTGTGAGACCAACACTGTGAGCCACAGAAACTGGAATTCACCTCTGGAAACTGGGCAAGCCTCCACAATCTCTCACCCATCAATCCACTACAGCTGAGCATTTGCTGTGTTACCTTGCTTATCATTTAAATGCACCTGATAAATGCCGTTCAAGTACCATTGCAGAGCAATTTGTGTTTGCCTACTGTTCTATTTTCTTTAGTTAATTACTGTGTTCACAAGCTGTCCACTCAGTTCAATGGATCATCTTGGAAGGAGAGAGAAATTTAGGAAAATACCAGCAAATATTTTACACAGTTTTTCAGTATTAATTTCCATTGTCTTTAAATATCTCTGGGAAAGTGGATTACTGCTAATTTTCATGTATACTATACCTACTTTAAAATCACAGAGGGATTTATTTGTTTCATTGAGTTGCCCATAAGTAATGTATGAAATTATGGATAAATACTAATGAAATAAAACCTCTGTACATTTAAGTGGGCAGCATGGAAAATTCATAATAAAAACAACCTATAGTGACCTAAGAATAAAAGCACTTTAAATAAGCTAATATTTATTAAGCGCCTTCTAATTGTATCATGGGACAGAAAAAGGTTGCTCTGCTATATTGATGTGCTGCCAAACCTAGAAAGAAAGAGTTTTGAAACTCAGCCAATGCATTGACCTTTCAAAGTGTAAATGCAAACTTGGGCTAAACCTAGGTTCAGATCCAGCAAATTTAATTAAATGAGTGTGATAACAGTAGACCCAGCTAAAGATAAAGTGAGTTGTTGGTGAATTTGTGCTTATGACTTATAATGATTAAATAAAGTCACTGCTAACAATTTAATTTACTTTCAGTTAAACACAAACATAAGGAAGTAGTTATTATTTTGATGCAAATAAAAGATTGGCACAGGTGCTCTAAAGGTAATTACTATGGAGATATAAGATACTTCCCTGATATTGTCCCTGAAAGTATAAGGAGAGAACAATTCCAAATTCCCAATTCTAATTTTTTTTTCTTTTAATACATAAATGTCATGGCAAGCTAAATATTATATATTTTCATATTTCATCGTTCTCATAACAATCCTCACTGAAACCAAAACACAGTGCTCTCCAGCTACTAAGAAGAAAATTAACCCTATTCTAGCAAAAAAAAAAAACAGGACAAGGTATCAGGATACCGTGAGAGTAGAACTGGAACTGTGGTTTAGTTTGTTTTAAGAGACAAAAAACTTCTGCTCTACTGAAGATATCTACACAAAATTCTTCTTTGGGTGGTGTTACAAACAGAAATATTTCTTCCTTTGAACATTTTCATGCATTTATGCACCTATGGTTCCCATTGTAATATCAGTGCTGCCTTTGCATATCTGCTTACACTCAAATGTTAATACACCTGCCACCTTACCTACTGTCTCTAGGCAACATACAGCTCTAATGGAAGGCAATTTCTTAAAATCTGTATATGTGTATATATATATATATACACACACACACATATATATATATATATATATATAGTTTTTCAAGCATAATAGTCCCTGCACCTGAAGGTAATTTTTCTAGACTTCAACAGTTAGATTGATTTTGCTGAGTATGGTAAAAATGTCTGATTCCAGAGAGAAAAGCACTTCTTCTAAACATAACATTTCCTAGTCTTATACAGTTTGCACTTCAGCAGAGTAAATGAACAGTTTAGTCCAATTCCAGCTGAACAGGTAGCACAGATACCAATTATGGTAGCACATTATGCACTGACAAGTTCCTATAATAGCATTCCTAGCAGACAAAAAAATAAAGAGATGATGTCTAATTAGTCACACCCTTAAGCTTTCCCTTGATAACGAAAAGGCTACTTGTGGGTCAATCTACGTAATATTACCTGCTCCACCTGTTTCTTTGGTTATGTTTTGGCTTCTTTTCTAACACGCTATCTTCACTTAAAATTAAAAAAAAAAAAAAAAAAAAAAAGACTGAACTGACCTGATAAGGAAATACAGAAAAACTTTGTTGTAAACAGATGGAAGAAAATAGTACCGTATTTTTGAGATAAAAGGAAAGGAAAACAAAATTGTGACATTTTGATGGTCAGTAAGTGCCTGTAGTTTATAGATACCCAGTATATCTATAAAATGGTTCATATCTGTCAAAGAATTAAGCTACATACTCTTCTGATATATTGTTAAGAAGCTCCAAACATTAAGTTCTATATCAATGGAAAAAACCCACAAAACAACAACAACAAAACCCTTTTATGTTGCATAGGAGCCATCTAAACAGGTCTCGACAGTGATTCTAATCCATGGTTTATAGCAGGCTGTCTCCCGGACCCAGATCTTCTAAAACTATTCAGATAGCTCATTCCCACTGAAGCCAGTGAGGTCTCAGCAGTGAGGTGCAGCAACATTAGTGCTAGAGTGGGCTTCGTCAGTCTTCGACAGACTTTGCTTGGAAGCTTTTCAATAAGAGAAAGGAGAAGGTAAAACTGTCTCCTCACACTAGTGTTACCAAGACAGGAGGCACATTTTTTGCTCAGACTTGCCAGCTGATGCCAAGCAGAGAAGAAAATCACTGCAGCAGCCTGTGAGGAACACAGCAGGGTTGTGTCTCCCACAGTGGTTTTCCTTGGCTACATTGCTTTCCCTCTTATAGTCCCAACTCTCTGTCTGGGCAACAAGGCAATTCAATTTCCCTTCCACTCTCCAAAGTCCTCTTGGCCCTTACATCTCCATTTTATCTGGCATACTCAGTGCTAGACTAGGAGTCTGGAAGTTATTATCACTTGCAGACATCATGTGTCCCTGGAGAACCTCCTTTTTGCCTTGATTCTCCCATCTATAAAATGGAGATCAGTAGGAGAGCCCACATATCCCACTCTTGACAAAATGACCTGGATGATAAATGCTTTTGGGATAGGAGGATAAACGTACACAGGGAGCATGACTCAAAAGCTGAAACTGCTCGTGACATCACCAACACCAAACTGATCATGCTTGAGAGGAAGAGGCCCATCAGCCAGATTTAAGAGTAAACAGAGAACTACCAAGAGGCTTTTGAGAAAATAAGTCAGCATGAAAAGAAGTAAAAATGAGATATGAAAATTTGTAGCAATGAGGAGAGACTTTGGAGCAGCAGTGGCAGCAGCCAGGGTCTGGCTGGCCACTGCCGGCTGTTTCCTCATCACACTGCAACCCCATCAGAGGTATGAAGGAGCCTCCCCAAGAGTCCTGCATCAGGCTGGGTGCTGGCAGCATGGAACATCATGCAGGACCCCCACCCTGGGGTGCCTGGGGCTGTGGGGGCTTTCTCACTGTCTGGGGAGCCGCAGGGGCAGAAGACAGGCTGGAAAGACTACAGTGGCAAGGGAATCTGGGGCCACTCATCCTCCCTGAAGAGGGGATAGGGGCCTGCAACTCACATCTGCCTAACTGGGGGGAGGGGAAGGTAGAGTTTTTTGGGATTCATTCTACAATGACGTTAAGAATTTTGTTGTTGTAGCAGCTTTAAGTGTCTACTATCATGATTTATTTATTGTATTACTAATCCTGAACACATAGTTCATTGAATGTCAATTAATTACCAGTTGTCGACTAACCCATAGCTTGCTTCAATCCTGATTTGAATTAATCAGTAGAAATAAAGCAGGGTTGTTGTTGGTTTTTTTTTTTCCTTGCCATAGGGTGCATATCTATTCCTTCACCTTTTCCTTGCCTTGTCACTCGAGAATATATAATTCTTAAAGTAAGAGTCCAACCAAAGCCTTAACTTTCAACTGTTCACTAGCCACAGTACAAATTAAGTTGAAATAATAAAACTAGTCTGTATTCTAGATAAGCTTGCACAATATGGGAAGTTAATACAAAGCAAATTGTTAAATTTCTTCAGGCTCATCAATTGCTGGTAAAGCTTGTTAATCCAGTTTCAGTAGTTCAGATGTATCCATTTGTCTTCTCCTATTCCAGCTTCAGATTTCTTCCTGGATCAAACACTTTGGCTATATTTATCTTTTTGTTCTATAAAACATCATCCTCACTTTCTTCATTAAGCAATTAAATGACAAATGAATCATTTGGTTTCAGATAGACTTCATAATCAACTCTGTTAAAATAAGAAATTAGTTGTGAAGTCACTCTCTATGTTTTACATTCCTTATGTAAATTAAATGTTGTTATGTTGACAGGATAGTGCTAGTAGCCTTTTTCTTGCTTTGACATGGTTTTTCTTCAATAGCCAGTTCTAGGAGTGTGAGCATAAGCTCTAATATTCAGCAGTTTTTTTAAAAATGAGCCTGCTTTTATTTATTCTATCAGGAACTTAACTAAGTGCTTGTGTTAATCCTCCTAAGTACTCATTTTAAGGTGATGATATAATACACAAAATGAAACAGATTAACAGTCTTGAACTTTATGGTCATTTGCCTGTGGAAGAAAAGCTTTAAACCTCCTTTCTTTCCGCTCTTGCATCACCTTAGGTCAACCATTGCATGTACTCCTTGGGTTGTCCAGGCCAAGACTTGATGTTACAGTTGTGCCAACCTAAGGCTTACTGACATTAGATTCCAGTTTTTGCACCTGATGTCATTTTTGACATTTGTAAGCAGATTTAACCAAAGCAAGTAGTTTTCTGATTGTTGTGGGTTTTGAAGGGTAAAGCAAGAGTAATAGGACCAGCAGGATAAAAACTGGGACTGGCCGGAGGCAGGAACAAGTCATGCTGTAGATTGGTTTAGCTGTAATATGAAACCCTACCCTCTGTTTTCCATGCTTGTAGATAAAATCAGTCGTGAATAACAGAAGTATTTTAAATTACAACTTGTTCAATGCCATCATGTGGCTGACAAGTTCACGACGTGTTGCCTCCAGAGGTAGAAGCTTCAAAAGAAGCTGTAAAAGAAAGTAGTCCAGGAATGTGACGTCCAACTTGCAATAGACAGGAATTTTTTGAAGTCTCAAGTTAGCAAGGCTGATAAGGCGGGGGTTATTTTGTTTGGGTTTTTTGTTTGCTTGTCCTGGCTTTGCTAGGATAGAGTTGATTTTCTTCTTAGTAGCTAGAATAGCTGTGTTTTAGTTTCAGTGTAGGATGTATTATGAGAGAAATGTTGATAAAAGTACTAATGTTATTAGTTGCTGCTGGAGCTCAAGGCCACCGTGTTTGGCTGGTTCACAGCTGCATTAGGACTGGGAGGGAGAAGCGCAGTATTTAGCAAAACCCAAAACTGGCATTTGGATGTGCCAATGAAATATTCCAGATCATATCACGTCATGTTTAGTATATTAACCGGGGCTGACCGGAAAGGGAGGGATTCTCTCAGGAATCACTCAGGCTTGCTTTTCCGGGGTTGCGATTTCAATTTTGGGGTTCCTTTTCGCTCCTTTGGGATCATTCTCAGTGGGTGCTGAGCAATTGTACTCTGCATCACTCCTATATATATATATATATATATGGTTGATATCATCATTACTCATTATTATTATTTTTTTTACTCTAATTATTAAATTGTTCTTATCTCAACCTACAAGTTTCCTGACCTTTACCCCTCCAATTCTCTCCGCAATTCCCTGGATGGGTGGGGGAAGGGAATGGGGGGTGGTGGCTGCAAGTGGCTGTGTCTTGTTTGGCTGCCAGCTAAGTTAAACTATCACATGGCTTTTTGGTTGGGAGCAGGGAAGAAGGTCTTAACTTCTTCACTGAACTCACTGAATCAGCAAATGAAGTCTGGGAGTCATAAGACAGAAATTCAGCCTTAGAAGACTGAAGGAGGTCAGAGAACCTTGAATCACAGCTGAGAGAGGGCTTGCATCACAAAATACTTGGGCTTGAGGAACTTGAGTGAGAAAATAGGGATCAGAGACCTTTGGATCCATCAGATTAAATTTCTAACTCATCAACCACTGTGACCCAGAGTAAAAATATAGATCAAACATGATCTATATGGGAACAAGGATCAATACCTACTTATAGGCATATGGGTATAAAATTTTCTACATTAAAAAAATAAATAATTATACATAAATATAAAGGGTTTTCTCATCTGTCCTATTTAAGCTGCATAGTGATAAACTTGTTGCCTATCACTAAAATTGTAGGCTGCTGTTTCAGTGTCCCTCATCTGAATCTGTAGTGATGATGCACTTTTGTTTCACAGTCAAGTTTTTGAATGTTACACAGAATCACAGAATGGCAGGGGTTGGAAGGGACCTCAGGAGATCATCTAGTCCAACCCCCCTGTCAAAGCAGGTTCCCTACACCAGATTGCACAGGAAAGCATCCAGGTGGTTTTTGAACATCTCCAGAGATGGAGACTTCACAACTTAATGTTAAATTAGTCTTTTTAAGAACTGACAGTTTTCAAATGCTTAGATGGGACACTGCCCTGGTTTTCGCTGGGATAGAGCTAATTTTCTTTTTAGTAGCTAGAACAGTGCTGTGTTTTGGTTTCAATATGGGATTTAGTATGAGAAGAATGTTGATAATATACTGACGTTTTTACTTGTTGCTAAGAAAATCAAGGAAGTTCAAATTTCCATGCAGGGGCTGAAGAAACTGGGGTTTATAGGAGAATTAGCAGACCCAAACTGGCATTTGGATATGCCAATTGGATATTCCATCTCATATAATGAGTGTCATGTTCAGTATATAAATGAGGGTCAACTCAAGTACCCTCTATCTCCTCTGGGATTGTAGTTTCAGTTTCAGGATTTTCACTCCTCTGGGATTGCTATCCGGGAATGGGCTGGGCACTGGTCAGTGGGTGGTGAGCAACTGCACTGTGCATCACTCATTTTATATTCTATTATCATTATTATTGTCATTATTATTTTAAGTTTTCTTTTATTGCAATTATTAAACTGTTCTTATCTCAGCCTACAAGTCTCCTTACCTTTACCTCTTCAATTCTCTTCCCTATTCCATGGGGCAGGTGGGAGAGTGAGTGAGCAGCTGTGTAGTGTTTGGCTGCCAGCCAAGTTAAGCTACAACAGGCACACATTAACTTACACTTTAGTGTTGTCCAGTAGTATTACCAAAATAAAACAGAATATAGCCCATAAAAAATGTAGGCTTTGAACTGGTCACCAGACTATAAGTTATCTACCTTTAATTTAAGCTGGTTTTGGTAACTCCCTTTCAAACCACAATTTACTAGGCAAGAAGCCTGACCCACCAAAGTACAAAACATTACCAGTTTTCTGAAGAACCACCATTCAGCCCATTTTATAAGTTTCTTTCAAATAAACACATGACCTGGTGACAGCTAACATACAGAAAACAAGACTGAAGTTTAATAACAACATGATGAAAGAGTAAATAGCCTGTGGGCACAGCAATAAAAAATGATTTATATCTCAGCAAGCCATGATGAAATAGGAAAGAACAATGAATTGGAAGTCAGCATGTAATACAGTCTTGCAAAGAAAAGAAATATGATAAAGTAATTTACACTGGAATAGATTGACTAAGTCTTTGAGTATCAGCTCATGTCATCTCATTATGAAATGGAGTACTTCAAAATTAGAGCATTACAAATTTTGATTGACCCAAATATGCTACTAAGCCATTTCCCTCACACCATCTTTTCTCTTTACTAGATTTCTGATCATTTTGCTTCATTGCTTGGGTCCCTCTATCCACATAACCTATTACCTCATTGATAAGTACTGCCCTGCACTCAGGGGGCCGCACCTGGCAGCCTTGATATCAGACTTCTTGACCCTGCCTGAAAGGTCAGGGCACAGCACTGCTCCTCTGTATCCCACTTCAACAGCACATTTAGGAAAGATCATTACTGTTATGAAACAGAATCATACAATTTCAAACATTCAAAACCATCAGAAGAATAGAATCAGTGCAGTTTGAAGGTTAAAAAAAAAATGGAAGCCACTTAAAGCATTTAATTGCTGCAGAAGAGGGAAAAAAAACACCTTTATAAATAGGTAATGGAGAGATAGTAAGACAGAGGGTGAATGTAAATGGATTTTCTAGATGTAATAGAATCTTCAGTTCTGTTAACATAACATTCTAGAAGTGAAAGAAAAGACAAATTTAATTAATATGATGAACTTTTGAAGAGATTTTGCAAGTTTTTTCAATCAACAAAGCATATTTGGGCAGAACAAGTTAACAGTGGCAGATTTACTTCTCAGATACAACAAGGAACTACATAACCTAGGAGAAAGCTACATGGAAATCTGTAGTTAGGTGCAACAGTTAGGACAAAGTGCCAGTTGTGTATATGTAAGTATATTCTCTTTGCTGCCACTCATGAGCTACCTTAAAGCTAGCTAGCTGCCTAAATAGTACCAAGTAGTACCTGGCTCAGTGGACCTGTACAACCTGTCTGCCTAGTTGGATAAACACTCAGCTGGTTAAACAACACAGAGATCCATGCCAGTTTCCTTTAAATCAATAGCCAGTGCAGGGAATAGGATAACAGGTTTATTTAGTTAGAATTTGAGTTCCAATTAAAAGTATACTTTTGGCATACATCAACTTTGATTTGGAGCAGTGATTTATAACGCGACTGGAACAAACCATGATTTATAACAAGACTTAGATTTGTAAAAGCACTTTAAAATAATTCTCAGGTTTTGTTTAAATTTACTTAATTCCTAATCCAGAAAGATAAAGAAAACTGACACTATGGGGTTTTTGTTTGCACAGAGAAATAAAGCATCAACTTTTGACACTGTGTATCTTTTTAAATCATTAAGGTTGACGTTACTTGTACTCCAAACCAGCACTAAACAGGTCAGGTACACCAGTTGTATTAGCTCTTTTTCTTATCAGAACAGCCTAACAGAATTTAATCTTTAATGGGAAATGACTTACTGGCAGTGAGATAGTCACTGTATGAATGCATAGCAGGACTCAGCTCTTGAATGTGAATGATTTTCTACTTCAGAGCTTTTCCAATATTCTCTAGTTTTCCCAGAAGTGCAAAGTTTCTAGTGGAACTGGGGCATTCATTTTGTGGTGAACTTTTTGTATGATGTAGTAACTCATAAAACTCTAATAAGAACAGGTAGGCTACTTAGGTTACAAAACAGAACTCCACACACCTGTCATGCATCAGCAGTAAAAGGGAGACCAATTATCAATAGCCAGTTGCAAGAAAACTTGCTGTACAAAAAAGGTGGCACTATTGGTTGCATAAAGTAATATAATTCTGCTTAGGATTGATATAGGACATTTACTTCTACTAAATCATATCTGTATTCTGATCAAGAAATTACACCAAAATCATTAAAACCTAATTAATCTCTTCAAATATAGTCCAGACATGGAATATCAATTTTATATTGAAATGTATCATTTATAAAACAACTTTAAAATATTTAATATATCCATCTCACCTTTGAAGGTTCTAATGAATAAAGAAGAGTCTAGTATGTGACAATACATTATTCAATATATACTTCATAGTGATTTTTAATTTATAAAGTAAACTGTCAAATTACTAAGAACTGTGTTTCACTACTGAATCACATCTGTGGTTAAAGTATATCACTCCCTGGAGAAGGACATGTAGTATTTCATAATACACAAATAATCAAATTTTTCAGAACGGCATTTTGAGGCTCCTCCAAATTATTTTGGGTACTTGCAATAAATAATTGTGCTGTTCTGTGACAACGTACAAAACGATGGCAACAGTGCATACTACTTGAACTTCAATTTGAAAAACTAGATACAGCAGTAGTCATATGAGAACTTCTGGCACATTGGAAAATGATCATAATTTTTCAAAACAAAATGTACTAAACAGTGAAGAAAGATGATAATGTTGATGTTATTTCTAGCTGCTTCATGTTAAACTATTGTACTTGCAGAACACTTACAAACCCCTGTTGTCAAGCTATATATTTTTCTGAGATGCTTTTAAGTTGAAAAAATCATTGACTTCTGTGTCCAAGCTGTAAGAAACAATGTCACAGAAGTGTTCTTGAAAAGGCTTGTTTCACCCCCACCTCCCACCCCCTCTATGCTGAATAAAGAAAAACAACATGTGCTCAATTTTTAGAAATAAAGAAAAAAATAAGCACAGATTAGTGCTTAGTGACACTGTGTTGCTCGTGAACACTTTCATAAATATTTAATTGCACAGGATATTTAGGGGATCTTTGTCCCAGGCACACATGATATAGGTGTTGTATTTATACTGTTATGTTTTCCACAATATTATTTTCTTTGTTAATTTTGAAAAAAAATATTTTTTCAGATGTCAGTAATGGAAAATTCACTGACACCACTGGATGCCTTTCAAGTTCTGCCAAATTTGTTCGAGTCTACCACTTAAACTTGCTATAAAAGCAAATATCATCTTAGCTTTAAGTTGTACCAGCCTTTTTATAGCTTAGAACCGTCTTTTGTTTATGCTACTTTATCAAAAAAGGGCAATAGGAAAAGTGGTCTTTGTTCCAGATTTTGCCTGTAGTTCAGTAATGGTATCCTTATTCAGGCACTGTAATTCATTAGCATTCATTAAACTCCTACTATTGTGCATTGTTCTTTTACTCCAGCTACCTGAGTTAGACGCTTTCAAAAAATATGAAGGTTTCATTTTGATATAAATATGTCATTGCTCTGCAAATAACTATTAAATATTAATATTAATTTTTCACTTAAATGAAAGTTCTTTTCTTGTGATCAGAGTTAAGCAAATCCACTATAATTATAACTCTGCCATTGTAGTTAAACAGATGTAGAACACCTACAGCTCCTTCTGCTAATTTCACTGACAGTGCAGAGAAACTGCAAAGGCTTGTCACATGTACTTAAGAGGTTATCCAAACTGCTGGAGATATTTTGATAGTGCCAATTAATAATAGTGGAGCGCACATAAGAGTCTCTGTACTTATATGTGAACATATGCTCTAAAAATCAGATGTACACTTGCTAGTTCTACCAACTCATTAGTATGTGTTGTAGCTGAGCAATCTGTGCCTGTTTAAAGACTTCGACTTTAGCAACACATTAAATCTACAGTCATTTCTCTCAACCATGATTTCCAAAAGCAGTAACAAAAATCCATGTACCCAAGGTTTTTAGAGAGTTTTACCTGGGAAGTTAAGACCTTGAGTAGTCATGTTCTTAGATTTTGGGGGACAGAAATTGTAAAGAAAAGGAACAAATAGAAAAAGGACAAGTGGAAATATAGATAGTAGCTGCCTGTGAATCTATCATCTATTACTTACACATCATGTATGAATTACTCAAATCTTCCTTGAATCCACATGAACTTTTACTTCCTTTAGATTCTAAACCAATAAATTCTACAATGTAATTAAGTACCGAGTGAAAGAACCACTATCTTCAGCCCTTCAGAGATACCTTCACTGGGTCATTTTCTTTGTGTTTCTCCTGTACATTTTGCTTCTTTAGACCAGTAAATCAGAGCTGCACAGAGTCAAAGTGTGGGTACATCATAGGTTTTTATAGTTGCAGAGACACGGGTTTTGCTTTATTCACAAGCTCTTTCCTAACAATTCCCAACAATATATACCACTTTGACCACTGCTGCTTCCTGCCCTCAGTAGTGCTGAGGTGTCTTCCATAAATAGTAACAGCTAATTGAAATCGTACCTATCTGTGTAATTAACTAAAATCTCTTCCCTTCCAATCTTGTGTCCATTATTTTATAATCCACTATTCCACTCCTTCTGTTCATTATTTTACTCCAGTGATTCATTATCATGAGATCCTCCTGAAAGCTTTAACTATGTTGAATAAACTTTCAACAACAAAATTTTATCCTCTCACAACATAATTGTATCACACAGTTATTGAGGGAAAGGACCTCTGAAGATCATCTTGTTTAACCTCCTCTGCTCGAATAGTGACTTTGTTCAGTTAGGTTTTGAGTATCTCCACAGATCTGAGACTATACAACCACTCTGGGCAACCTGTTCTAGTGTCTGATCATGCTTACAGTAAATAAATAAACAAATTATTGTGTTAAGATGTAACTTCATGCTTTTTTATATGTGCCCATAGTCTCTTGTCTAGTCACTGGTCACTGCTGAGAAGAGTCTGGCTCCCTTGTCTTCACTCCATCCATCAAGTATATATTGATGAGCTTCCCTCAAGCCTTCTCCAGGCTAAACAGTCTCAGTTCTCTCAGCCTCAGTTTGTCTATGAGGATGTTATGGGAGACAGTGTCAAATGCCTTACTAAAGCTGAATAACATTCACTGCTTTCCTCTCATTCACTGCTGTCCTCTAATCCACCCAACTAGTCACCTCACTGTAGAAGGCTATCAGGTTGGTTAAACATTATTTCCCCTTCATAAATCTGTACTGACTACTCCCAGTCACCTACCTGTCCTTCATATGTTTGTAAATGGTTTTCAGAATTAGTTGCTCTCTCACCTTCCCAGAGATGACTCTGTAGTTCCACAGATCTTTCTTCTTACCCTTCCTGAAGACAGGGCTGACGTTTGATCTCATCCATTCCTGGAACTTCTCAAACCATCATAACCTTTCAAAGATAATGGAGAGTAGCCTCACAATGACACCAGCCAGCTTCCTCAGCACTTGCAAGTGCTACCCATCAGGCCCTATGGATTAATGTATACCCAATTTATTTCAGTGCTCCTTAACCTGGTCCTCCTCCACCAAGGTTAAGTCTCCCTTGTTGCAGACTTTCCCTGTGGTCTCAGGGGCCTGGGATTCCTGAAGGCCAGTCTTACCAGTTAAGACCAAGGTAAATAAGGCACTGAGTAACTTGGCCTTTTCTGTGTCATTTGTCACCAGATGAGCTACCCCATTGAGCAGTGGACCCATATTTTCCCTAGTCTTCCTTTTGCCATTTATGTATCTGTAGAATCCTTTCTTTTTGCCCTTCATATGCCTTGCCAGATGCATCTGCAGATCATCCTCAGCTTTCCCAACACTATCCCTGCAAGATCAGACAGCTCTATACTCCTCCTGGGTCACTTGATCCTGTTTCCACCTCTTGTACACTTCCTTTTCATGTCTGAGTTCAATTAGAAGCTCCTTGCTAATCCACACAGGCTTTCTTCTGACTTTGCTTCACTTCCTACTCATCAGGGGGGACCTTTCTTAAGCTTGGAGGAAGCGATCCTTGAAAATTAATCAGATCTCTTGAAGCCCTTTTCTCTCCAAGGCAATATTCCATTGGATTATTTCAAGCAGATCTCTGAAGAAATTAAAATCTAGTCTCCTGAAATCCAGTGTTATAATTCTGCTTTTTGTCCTGTTCCGTCCTCTTGGGATCATAAGCTCCATCTCATGGTCACTGCAGCCAAAGCTGCCTTTGACTATCATATCCATGACCTTCCTTGCTTGTAAGTATCAGATCCAGCAGAGCACGTTTCCTTATTAGATCCTCATTCACTAGGCTAGTCAGAAAGATTTTGAAAATGTAGGCTTTGAGTCTAGATCTTTATGACACCCAACTGGCAATATTCGTTCACTTTATTATAAAAAATAGAAGATTTTATTCCTATTCTATTTCCTATGTTTTAGCAACCCAATATTTTTAGAATTTTAATCCACAATGACTGTAGTACAAAATAAATCATCCACCTTGTTTGAGACTGGTCTTCAACCCAGAGTGCTGTTTCTTGGCCACAGGAATTGAAACTACTCTTGTGTTACAAGTACATAAGTTACCCCAAATAAGTATAACTAAATACTATTCACCACATTTCCAAGATATCCTTTCACTCTATTCAGAAATAGGATTTGCAAAGGGATTTTACCATACTTGTATCTCTTTGGTTTTGATCCAGTTTCTTGTATGTATTTCTATCTATTTCACTCTGTAATTTGAAGGATCTTTCTTCAGCTGCTAAGAAAAAATTACTTTTAAGAAAAACAAAAGGAGATTAAGGATTTTTTAAATTTTGAAGATCTATGAAGTATTATGTGTATTGACTGATAGCACTACATCTAACTCTGTAACTACAGTGACAATTACTCTCAGATTGTACTAAAGTAGAATAAAAACAGAAGAGTGGAGCACTCATGAAAAGAACAAATAGAATAATTAGAGAACCTAAATGAAACAGAAGAAAAAAACAGACAGTAGTTTCTCATTAGAATTTTGTGAAGATGATTATTCACAGAATCACAGAATATTAGGGATTGGAAGGGACCTCGAAAGATCATCTAGTCCAATCCCCCTGCTGGAGCAGGAACACCTAGATGAGTTCGCACAGGAAGGCGTCCAGGCGGGTCTTGAATGTCTCCAGAGAAGGAGACTCCACAACCTCCCTGGGCAGCCTGTTCCAGTGCTCTGTCACCCTTACTGTAAAGAAGTTCTTTCTCAAATTTAAGCGGAACCTCCTGTGTTCCAGCTTACACCCATTGCCCCTTGTCCTATCATTGGTCATCACTGCAAAGAGCCTGGCCCCATCCTCCTGACACTCACCATTCAAATATTTATAAACATTAATCAGGTCCCCCCTCAGCCTCCTCTTCTCCAAGCTAAAGAGCCCCAGCTCCCTCAGCCTTTCCTCATAAGGGAGATGTTCCACTCCCTTAATCATTTTGGTGGCTCTTCGCTGGACTCTCTCAAGCAGCTCCATTCACTGATGTTTGAAGTGTTATTTGGAGTGCTAAAGAACCTTTAACATAGATCACCTACACTGGACGAGGCTATTTGTGGTAGTATAAACCTCAATATAAGACAACAGAATGAAATAGAAGAGGCAAGAGCACAGACAAGATAAATTACTAGAAAATTTGAAGTTTCCAATTGAGCTTTGCATAAGTTGCTTGATATAATTTTTAAAAATTAAGTTATATATGGATCAAATTCTACACCTGGATCTATCATTTCCCTCTCTCCTCTCTCTGAATTTTCCCCCTCTGACCTGGCACTCTGAAATTATTTGCACCAGCTCCTCTTAAAAGTATTTCTTGTCTAGGAAAGAAAAAAAAAAGCTTTGTTTTCAAGAAGGAGAGGGGTGTTTGTATTTTCTTTGAGTTTTTCGCCTTCTCCTTTTCTGCTTTTCACTTAATTCATACATCATTTTTATCAATGTTTATGAAATTACACAATAGTATTGTTTTATATAAAATTATACATTATTTTTCAGATGAAATATACAGTATGTTCCACATATACAGTACATTCCACACATACTAGGAATACTTTACTATATATCAATTTCAAATGAACTTTCCTTTATTTACATAATCAAGGCTCTGGGCTTTTTGGTAAAGTATTAAGAAACAAAGCTATCTGAGGAAGCAAACTTTTTAAAAGAATGTTGTTATTGAATCTACATAAAAAACCATCCAGGAAATCAGAAAAATAATCTATTTTTCTTTTTATAATACTTCACTCACTAATCTGTGTGGAATATATACCTACTATACAGAATTGCTTTAAAATGCACAATTGTGGTTCTTATACTCTAATTTTATTGTTGCATTCTTCTCCCCAACCCCCTTCAGTGTATTCTATATTTTCTAGAACAGAATGACAAGAATTAAAAAAAAAAAAAATGATGAAGGAAAGGAATTGTCTCTGTTGCAATTATTAGGTTATTTTTCATGCTAGTTCATAGAAGCCAGCATTTCATTTAAAAGTGACAGAATATGACTGTATAGTTGTCACTCATGACATGAAGGTAATGTAGATATTTCCTCCAGTGTTGTGGTTAAGTTCTATTATCACACCTTTCTGAACACGTCCAAACAATCAGCCAAAATTATTCAGTGCATCCTGTCCTAGTCAACATATTTAGACTGGATGTTATTGTTCCCATTCTCTTTATTTTACACTTTCCACTCTAAGAGCACTCCCTGTTTAATGTTAAATTCTGAACAACAATTTCTACTCATGGTATTTTTATTTAAACGACTGATGTTGCAAAGTTTTATTCATTAGCTTTAAGATTATTTAGTAGTTTCAATATTAGAAGGAATTTCTCTGCAAATTATATCTAATGACTTCAGGGAGATTACAGTACTCAAAACAGTACACGTTTGATCTCACATTACTTTCCATCTGAAGAGCTGCTCTGGATATTTGCAGCTGATGGAGTTTATAACTTAGGTTATTCAAGTAACCTTAGCTTTTGTGTCTCCAAAATACATTTTTACTGTGCAAAAAAATATCTTCTGAGAAATACTGCATCTTACTACTGTAATAGGATTTGATAATAATGAGTACAACATATTGTTGCTAAAATTTGTCAGAAAGTTATGGAAACGTTGTCTAAGATCTAAGAAATATTTACCAGTGAACCCTGTTTTTTTGGGTTTTTTTCTTCTCTCAGAATATCTGTATCCATTTCTTGGAATGTGGTTTGGTATATTTACCATTTTAAAGGAGGTTTTGTTTTTCTGTTTACTTTTATACCTCAAAGACCTTTTTTCTCCAAAATTCAATGTTTCTTTTCATAGGTAGCGTTGAACAGATGCATCTTAAGATTTCACTGAAGTACTTTTCAATGTACTGAATGAGTACGCAGACATTTCTGGTACGCATATTCAAGTATATCAATTTATAAGATAGTTTCTATAAATATATATGTGGGTAATTTTAAAATCTGCTTCCTAGACAGGAAAACAACCATTTAAGTATGTGCAAAACCCAAATGTAGAAGAGGCACAAACATGGCTGCAATGAACTGATTTCACAACTCAAATACATATTCATCGACATATCTTATAAAATTCAAATGCCCTATCATTAGTCTGTACATTGATGAGCTGTCAGTTCATCTAAGATCTGTAATCATAAACACACTTATTTACATAGATGGTATCTTATGCAGTTTAGGTCTAAGACAGCTCCTGTATTTGCATATTTACAACACTGAATTTAACAGTAATACATGGAGAAATATATTCCAATCAACAAGGCTCCAGTTTTCCCTAAACTTATAAACATTTTTTAATATTACAGTATCGTAGCTTGACTCTTAACAGTCCACATTAAAAAAATCAAAACAAAACAAAATGGACAAAAAAAAAAAACACAAACAAAAAACAAGCTTGCTGGGAGGCAACTGTTTTCCTTAGACCTTTAGATCTCTAGTAGCTGTACTACCTGTTTTGACCACCCAGAAAAGAAACAACAACACAAAACACCCCCTCACACAAAGTGAAGGATGAGACAGACACATAGAACTATTGGGTAAATCTCTGGCCTCCTAATCCTTCTAGCATGAGATTATGAGAAAGAGATTGAAGCTGCTTATACCCCTTAATGCTGTTAAAGGGAAGGTAAGCTCACAGCCTAATAAGTTTCCCATGGAAAAGGAAAGCAGAATCATGGAGAAAATATTCAGCAGCAAGTGGAGAGCCATTACCAATAGCTATAAAGAAAGTAGTTTGATAGTTGAAAACAAGCCTGTGCCTTTCCTGAGCACATATTGTTCACTCCTACATCCTCCTTTTCAAGGTTTATTCTCATTTCTCACTTAAGTCAATCCTTAAGATCAGCTCTACAGAGTTAACACAAAACACTTTGCTCACTCAGATAAAGCAATCTCTCCTAAAAGGGTGCACACCATGGATGCCTTGTTTCAGGTTGTTGACTGTAACTGTTTTGTGGTCCTAGCCAGTCTGGACTGAGAAGACATCAAAGAATATTTCCAGGAAATGGCAACAGAATTGTAGCATCACTATTACTGTCCCAAATAAGTGCAGGGACAATTGCTAGCCTTGTGGCAGGAAAGCAGTCTCATTCCTTCTGCAAAGTCACAGCATCCA
The DNA here is from genome assembly GCA_907165065.1 of Caprimulgus europaeus. The sequence goes on from OU015525.1 coordinate 72,546,682, forward strand.
GTCTCCAACATCTGTGTCAAGATAGGTAAGTGAGCAAAAGCTAGCCATATTTGCCCAATTAGTATTGGTATTAATTGAAACAAAACGGCTAAGTCCATGGTCAATACTAGCAAGAGAAAAAAATCTTTAAAATTAATTTCTCCTTCTGATCTTCAGTAAAAGACCCAGACAGATTTTTATTAGGGTTCCTCCTCTAATTAATAACTTCTCAGATTATTAGCAAATTCAAACCCAACTGAACTGCTTTGCATGAGTGCTTCTCATGGCATACATGAGAATACATGTCTGTATTCTCATTATTAAAAATTATAACTGCACACTTATGACCTGACAAATTCAGCAGATGTCAAACAATTAATAAATAGCTTCAGTGTGTTTATTATAACTAAACTTTTAAAATTAGATAACCAGTGAAAAATGTACCAGGGAAGACAGCTGAATCATGAAACAGCAATGCTCCAACCTAGCAGAAACAACATTTAGCATCAAATTTTGGGATGCTGTTGAATAACACATCCATCCCTCTTTTTTTAAGTGATATTATTTCCAAAGAACAGACATGCTAATAAATAAAAATGTCAATCAATTTTAATGACTTATCAGCTACTCTTGCCACTTGTCCCAATAACTTATACAGCAAACATTCTTTAAGTCTTATGAGATCTTCTAGGCAAACCACTTCAAGAGGTACACTGTCTGAGCTTGAGGAGAGGAAATCTGTGATCACATCGTCTCCATCATGACACAAGCCCAAGGCAAGAATATTGCCTTCCCACTCACATAGAAACAGCAAACAGCTTGAGGGGAAAACTGCAAGTACAGCTCAGGTTTAGGCCTGCTCACTATTTTATTCCTCACCTGAATCTTATCAATTATGTATTGAATAAACTGTTCAAAAAGCTTCATTGGCTTAAGCCCTGCTGCCTATTTGAGAAGGGCAATATACATAATCAGGAGTAATTTTTTCCTCAGGTCACCAGTCTTTGTTCTGAAGGAAGACAGCTCTGGTTTGGGTGGTTTGTTGCATTTGAAACTTGAAAAAAAAAAAACCCACAAAACAAGTTCTGGATAAAAATAAATTTTGGAAAATTCACAAGAAGGAAGCATGTGATGAACAGCAGGATACGGAATCATCACTGCACTTCTTACAGTGTTCTGACCCGAACATTTAGATGGTACCAGATGCCTCAGATTCAGAAGGAACAATTAAAACAATTTTTCACTGAATGGTAGGGATTCATCTGCCAATACAGAAAGCCTAGTAGCTTACCTTTAATATTTGAAGAGTCATGCCCTTTCAAAACAGTCTTATTTCCAGGCTTGGAACTTCATTAATGGTATTCCAAGTAGTTTCATTCCTTTCTGCTTTTTATTAAATCCTGCCATGTCCTTGATTTTAACACGGTATTGTGCCCATGAGTACCACAGATTAATTCATAACTACCCAGAAAAAACTCCAATGCAGGAAACAGAGAAGTTACTCCTTGAGAACCACCACAGCAAGGTCTAGCTAGGACTGCAACTACCTAAAAGGAAAGATCTGTTTACAAAATTCAGGCTTGAATTTTCTTCAATTACAAGGACAGCACAGCCCAGAAGTACTTTTCTCTATGTCACAATACATTCAAGAATATTTAAGTAATAGTCTGGACTTCTTGTTATTGGGAAGGTCACATTATTAAGTCAGATTCTTACTATCAAATATAGTATTCATTCCAAACATATTAACAGAAAGCCCATTTTCCTTCTCCTTCCAATGACAGAAATAAATATTAATAAAAAGACTTCCATTAAGTGTGTTACCAAGATTTAACATTATGTATGCTTAAATTAAAATATTATTGATTCAAAACTATGTGCTTGCATTTCCTAAGAAGAGAAACTATTCCATCCTTTTAATCTATAAAGGTGATAGCTGAACATTGATTCTGCAGAAGATAAGGTGATTACGTTCTGAAAACTAATAATGTGTAGCTTCAAGCAACTAAAAAAAAAATCAATTTATATTTATTATTTGTTTTCCAATGTACTGTATGTTCTACAGTCCTTTTTCAAAACTGCAGTCTACTTACAATACCATCTGAAAACAGATAAAAGTAATTGGAAAGATAAAAGAAAACAGTGATATTTTTCTTTCAGTAAGAGTTTTCTCCTGTGAACAGTCTTAATTTTCCAGTAGCAAATCTTAAAGAAAGAAGAAATGCATCAACCAAATTCCCACAAAGTCTTTTTAATTCACATGTACATCTGCTTCTCCTTGTATATGTGCAACTATTGCAGCTTCAAAAATAAGCCTAGGTAGAACACTATTTTAAAGTTATCAAGCAAAAAAGACAACAGTGAAAATAAATGTTTATATCAGAAGATGCTGTTTCCTGAGAGCACTCTGTTACATGACAAATCCATTTTTAGCTAAAGCCAATGGCAAGATTGTTTTTTACTTCAGTGGTTTGGGCCCTAGGAGAAACAGACTTGGATTACACAAATGTGTAGGAGTGTTTATAGCTCTTTTCAGATGACTACCCACACAGGATAGGCAAAAATTTCACTTTTCAGCTAATTTATTTCTGTTATGGGGCTTCTATCACTGTCTTGAACTGAAAGTGTCAAGTAGTCAATATTTTAGTACTATAAGGCTGAACTACTAAAAATATTAGAGTAGATTTTCTTGTGGAATTTAGTTTATGTGTCTCCTGATCCCAATACATAAAAGCAGTAACACCACCTCTATCACTTTAACCACAAAGAACTATGTTCTCAGGTCCCAGTGCCTCAAACCCATCAGTGTGTGATTTTTCCCCACTGCCATTTCTTTTGAAAAAAGTATGGATGTTTTCATCCACATCACTTTTCAGGTCTTGCAAAATAACCATTTTACAGGGATAAAATAGGATAATTTGAGCTGGGCAGCTTTACTGTTATGGTGGACAGCACATGGAAAGGAAATAGCTGATGTCCGATGGTATCTCAGATTGGGTAAAATATGTGCCATCATCATTCCAGTTTTACCAATGTAAAGAACATGTCCTGTAATTTAATATTGAATCTGCAATTAAGTATTCATTCAGATTACCAGATCCTATTAATCTTTGTTTTGTTATGACTCTTCTTTCATGTGGCCTACTCACAAAACCAGATTGAAGATCAGACTAAATTTGATGCCTTAACAGCTGCATTATTGCAGCCTGCCTTTTCCTAGACAAAATCACAATTCACCTCAGGGAAAAGTTTTTTTAAAGAAATGTGTAATGAATCCTTCTTTCTGTGCTCCTTCAATTGAATCCATATTTTCTCCTGGTATTTTTGCTCTTTTCTATTTTGCAAGATTATATCACTATGTAGCATATAAACTGAGCATTCCATTATGCAGACAGATCAGACCTTACAGAAAACCCTACAAAAATGTCTGCACTCAAAGAGTAAGCATTAATGCCTGCTTTTAGATTCAGCATGCATGTAAGGTAAGTAGATAAAGTGCATTAATTTTGTTCATGTAGGTTATCACATATGCTGACATAAGTGTAACTTGAATGATACTGAACGCTTAATCAGAAAAAAATAAATAGTAGGCTTTTTGTTTATGATTCCATAAACTAGAAGAATTTAAAATTTCCTCACAGAGATTTAACAAGACTTTTTCATATTTGTAGTGTAAGGAAACATTACCAGAAAATGCAGAACATACTGATAGAAGTAAAGGTCAAAGCTCACTTCCATTCATCTTGAACGCTGTGCCAAGTTCTCTCCATATCATAATTCATCAAATAATCTAATTAACTTGTTTAAAATTATAATTAAGTTAGGCATTCTTAAGGTCATGCAATTACAGGTCTGTGAAGAGAGTTTTACACCAACAAAGCAGCTGCAATACAAATGACAAATCGCGCATTCTCTAATAACTCTCCATTCCCAGACAGCTATTAATAATGTTTTCTTAAAACCAAATCAAAAGGAGTTTTTGATGCTTTGCAAATGCTGCCTATTCAGGAAAATACTGGGAATCACTACAGTTACTGACTCAGAATGAGGCTTCTTGGTTGGAATCTGGAATCATCATCTTCCAGAAACACTGTCATGAGATGTTGGGTTAACATTTCATGCTTCACTACTGAATTCACAATGATTCAATGTTTTTGGGGGGTTTTTTTTTCTTCTGTTAATATTTTAACATGTTATCCATTTCTCATTATGTGAGACCTCATAAATTTGTTATATATATATATGGTCTTAGAACCTGGTCCTCAAAAGAGCTTAACAAAAATCTCCAGCTTCTCTAATAAAGAAATATAAAAATCAACCAAACCACTGAGTAGGATAACTTCACTAATATATGATCCTTTATCCATGGTGAAGATGCACTGCAGTTGCCAAAAGGGATGGAGATTACACTATTTTGCCTTATTATCTCTTTTGACAGGCAAAATTCACAGCAGGCTGAGTCAGCTGAGCTGAGACATGGCAAGGCCAGAACAAGCAGACTGACAGAAACAGCACCAATGTCTCAAGAAACCTACAGCCATTCAGGCTGCCTCAGAAATTAACAGAACAGAAAGAACGAGTAGGTTGACTGTATTTTATTTGACATAGCTTAACTATGTGTTTGATAAATAACATCGTAAAGGTTGGTTAGGTATGGAAGATACAGAAAAATTGTACCTTCATAATGGTCTTTAAGAAAAATTAGATATCTGGAACCTCTTAGTTGTTAAGCAAACAACTTGCATTAAATAACACTGCCAAGTTAAAGTTAGACACTGAAGCAGACCCTCTTGGCTCTGAAGAACATGCTGCTACTTTTTAGCATATTAGGAAAGTAGAAAGAATAAATTATTTATTTATTTATTTTTCTCTCAGAATTATTTCAGTAACCTGGCAAACTTTTAGAGTCTGACCAAGAAGAAAAGGTAAGGTTGTTACTCACCCAAGAAAACTAACAGACTGGACACCACAGGTATTGACCAAAAACCAAAACCAAACATACAATACACCAACAAGAAGATAAATGCCTAAATGAAAACTCAGCCTTAGTGTGCTTCCAAGACTTACACTGCTGGATTGTTTATCCCAGTTATTCCATGGAGCTATACTCACGATACTTGCTGATTCATGATGTTAACCACTGTAGCCATTTGCCTTGTATCTCATCTGGAAATTTCCAGTCCTCTTCCAGAAATATCCTGACCAAATATGAATCACTAGTTCACAGCAACAACAACAACAAAGAACAAACAAACAAACAAAAAAAAGGCACTGCTTGTTTGCATTATCTCTGTCTGTCCCAGTTTAAACCAAAGTGCTCATGAACCTAATCCCAAAACTTCAATGCAAAGCTTTTATGCTCTTTATTTACAAGAAATCTTTATCTAGACCTCATACAAAGAGTTTAATAGGTAAAACAAATAACTATTTTGAAGTGTGAAACATGAAGGGGCAATCACCTTTCCAAGCTAATGTCTGGATACTAAGTCTTGTAAGGAAACGGATCCGTACTTCCTTGAGATCATGTGCTGTTTCTTAGCACAAAATTCTGTGCTGCTGATTTCCTTCCTCCTACCTACTGCTGCCAAGCACAGCACGGTGAGCCTGGAGAGGAGCCAGGCAGGACCCTCACCCCCAAATGCCTGCTGGAATCTGTTGGTGAGCTCAGTGTTCTGGCACATCTCCTGGTGAAGCCAAGCTAGACCTAACAGAAAGTGCTCACTAACATCCACTGAAGACACTGACAGAAAAACAATGTTACACCTGCCACTTCTCACAGATTTCTGTGTACCGGTTCCTTTTCAGATTTCCAACTCCAGATGTCAACAGAAGTTCACTCAGTGCAACAGAAGAGAGATGGCTGGCACAGGACAACAGGGAGGAAGACAAAGGGGGAGACAAAAGGGAAGCGCGAGACAGTCATCAGGACTGTAGTAAAATGTGTGATTTAAATACAATTAATCATAACAAAGTGCTTCCCTGTAGGTAGGGAGATTTAAAATCACTGATATTATTGATTAGCAAGCATAATGTATGATAGCAGCAAGACTGTTAAGCTCAATCTTGCCTGCACATGATTTCTCACAAAATTGGATTTTGCCTGCTTACTTCTGTTTAACATCAAAATACTATTTTTTTTTTCCTTTTCTAAAGTGTCTCTATCTGCTTTTTCTGCTTCATGCTTTGCCATAATGTCAGAAGAAACACAGGGGCATAGTCATTCTGAAGGAAAGGGAAAGTCTAGATTCTTCCACGTGGAAGTTTCTAGTGAAGGTGAGTGTGGGGACTGTGGAGTTACCTTTGCACACATTTTTATAAAGTTAGTATTAAATCCACCATAACGTGATTTTCTGAAACATCTAGAGGAATCATCAATATTACCAAATACATCCATATTACCAAATTACACAAGTAATTTGAAAATGTCTTTTTTGTAGATTAAAATTATTTTTCATGTTTGGTCTTTTGTCAAAGTTAAGTTGGTCTTGCATTTTTAAGAGTGAGAAATAAAACGAATTTGACTTGCTTGTCTCATAATGACACCACGAATAGTTAAGATGTTTTTATATCAAATTTAAACACTAATATTACTGAGAAACTAACATGAATACAACCTATCAGTTAGCAAACACAACAGATTCCTTTTTGGCTTCATCTACTAAGAATACATTCACATCCACAGGGTACCTCCCTTTAGATCGACTCATAATGCATGTTTTTATTATACCCTCCATTGTAACAGCTGAGGTGCAGATTTCCAATAAAGGAAAAAAAACGCTACATATTAACACTCTCAGTAGCACAGCCCATGAAACAACTATACTCATTAAAACTCTATCCAGACTTTATTTTGCTAATATTTCATTGGCTTCCCTGGGTGTCCAAGAAGCTCAAAATGCAAACCAGGGTCACTGGGATTGTTCCTTTGCCACTGTGTTTTGTCAGTAGAAAGCACTGTAAACTCATTCACACATGAATGAAGCCTACAAACAACTGTGTATTAAAGAAATAGATAAATTCTGTTCTTCTTGTCACTGGGACACCACAATCTCTGCAAGCTTACCTTAATGAGAAGAAATACTAGCACCACTGAGATCTATACTTCAGCAACAGTGTATTTCTTTCCATACTGTTTTAATGTTTAGCCATTTCCCTAAAAATCTTACAGAAGTGTAACATGTAACATGGAGATGGTTCAAGCACAGATCACATGAAACACCTTAAAGATGTGCAGCATGTCAGGAAGTACTTACAAAAGTAATGCCAGGCAAAGTAAGATGTCTGCATCAACAAATTGCAGGGAGAGAGGAATAAAACCAACCAACCCACCCCCACTCCTGCCCCCTCCCCCCCCCCCAAAAAAAAAAAAAAATCTATTTTCATCTCATTTCTACTGGATCCCACCTTGGAAGCAAAGACCTTGGAAGCAGGCGCTATTAAAGAACTCCCGCAGGGTAGGGAGATAAACCCCATGGAGAACTCAGAATCAGCAACAGCAGCAAGCCTAGAAGCCATAGCTCAAAATGGAAATATAGCAGTTCTGGCCTGCCTGGAAGATCTTCCAAGGCCATAACCAGCTTGAAAAAAATCCCTAATTTGCTTTAGAAAAGTTCCAAAATGCTAAAGTTTTTAGTTGACTCTCGTGTACCGGGGAAATATAAATTAATATTAACAAAATAACAAATGACATACTATTTTCCATCTCATATGCCAGATTTATTTTTCCTTTCTTTCTTTTGTAATTTCTTGTCTTTAATCTTTCTATTATTTCCTTTATTTTTTTTCCCTTTACTTGCCGTTTGTCTTTTGTCATACTTGCATTTCAATTTCTCCTTTTTGGTTTTGGTCAACTATATTATAACAGGTTCTCATATCTGAAATTCTCCAAATGCATCACATCGCTAAAATATAGCTTCAAATTGCTCCAGGAAATTATAAAAACAGATCTTCTCTCTCTTTCTTCAGAAATGAATCTCAGGAGCATATAAGCCATTCATCAGACAAGGTCAGACGAGAACATCAGAGAAGTCTTGGGAGTGGAACTGATACTCTATATTTATCATAAGACAGTTCTTCTCTGAACTAAAAAAAAAAAAAGCGCTTTTGAACTTTTGATCTCTGAGCCCTTGAGCCCCATTGACCTAGAGCTAATAACTACAAGTCTACAACGGATCTTTCCATAATAACCTAATTGCATGTTTAATTAAAACTCCTCTTTTCCACCTTCTTTTATTAAATACGAGTGTTCTGATGAGGCCTTTAAGATTTTATTTATAGATTAAGCATTGGGCATTGCAATACATTTTGCTTATTGCTAATGTACTGCATTTACTTCCAAAATATATTTTTCTGTTATGTTATTATCAAATATAGTGTATTACTAGATGTACAAATAAAAGTTGAGAAAAAACATATTTGGCTTTTTGTTCTTCAACTGTATTTATACAAAGTCAATATAAGTATGTGTGTTTATAAAAGAATATACATATATTTATACTATAAAGAAATAACTATGAGTTTCCATAGGTTTAAGATCATTTCTCATTGCATTTATTCAGCATTCAGTAAAATAAAATAAAGCTAAACAAATGCAGAAGTCTTTTATTGGTTAAATTATGTATTTGTTCCTTTGTGTTAAGATTGCATATTTCTCTCCAGGATTCTCAAAGATAAAACATATACTCGTCCATGGTGAAGTTTACCCAGAAACACACAGTCCTGCAAAACACTGCATTAAGCAGTCTAAACATGAATGGTGTGAATATATACACATCTGTGGGATGCAGACTTCAAAATTAATCAAGCTTCTCTCTCACCTCTCAGCTGTTAAGATGCCTACACCTTGACCTCACACTTCAGGAAGCATTAAAGAAAACAAACCTAACAAACTTCTTCTACGGAAGGGTTTATTCAGTATATTCACACAATGTTAAGGAGCAAAGAAGTTTTCACTTAAAAAACCCAAACCACCATGTAACTTTTCTTAGTTTGGATTTATGGGGCACACATGCTATAGAATTAAAAGCAAAGGATCACATCTCATCCTTAAAAAAATATCCAAGAGCCAGCAGCATGGCAATACTTGAATACAAATGTTTATTCTCACTATTTTTTTTTTTTCATGAGCACTAATAATTTCGGTACTCAGCATCCCCCAGGGATCATTTAACAGCAATAAAACCACATGTTATCCAAATGCAAGAGATAAAAGACGTCCAATTATGTTCAAAAGCAAAACTCCAGGGTAATGTTGCCAAATGGATGATTAGTCAAAGAGCAATAGGTTATTTTGTGATATTTTGCAGAAAGAATAACTTTACTTTTTTTTTTGCCTTTTAGATTAATCTTTCCCTCTACTGTTATCAAATTAATGCATAATTTTAACTCTGTATCTGTTTTCTTATAAAACAGCAGACGACATAAAAGACAAATTCCCTTATTTTCTTATTTATTTTCATTAATAATACTATGAGTATTACTCATTCAAATGAATTGAATATCCATTACATATTATAATTTCCTCTGGTCCCCATCGCCTCCAGACAATCCTGTGGAGTCTCAACTAGTAATTTAATAACCTTCAGCCATATAACAAAAGGATGCCACCAACATACTTTGTTGACCACTTCTGCTCTAGAAATCCAGAAATATAGACATATTTCTACCTCTAGTACACATCTGCAAAAGACAAGGGAGAAACAGGACCAGCTCCAGGCTAGACTAGAACAGAAAAATTTTGGTTCACACCAGAACTGGAAATTAAAGAGTGGAAATCTCAAAGAAAAAGATACAATGGTGGATGTTTAATTCCTGATAGACCAGCAAGTAAGAATTGTAGTTTAATTTTATAGATTCGGGAGACTGAACAAAAAAAGGCAATCTACTGTAAAAGAACACCACATTTGGAGGACTTGATTTGGAGGAGGAGAGCTTCTTTCTTTTCCTTTCCTCTTTACCTTTTTTTTTTTTTTAATGAGATGGGGTTTTTGTTGTGCTTTGGTTGTTTGCTTGTTTTCCTGGTAAGGGGCAGTCAGTCACTTAAAGTTTTAGATTTCCATTTTCACCCAGATCTTTCATAGCAATCTTGTATAAAACTAAGTATCTGCACTATACCTTTCTGAACTTCTATTTTCATTTCAATCCATTTGGTCCAAAAGTCACTAGTTTCTTGTGAGCATCATATGGCACCAAAAAGCCATCAGCTCAGAGCCCTGAGTGGTCTGAAAGACTAATTATTATCAGGATCTGCTAATTCAGATGACCACTCTACTACCCTGTACCATTTATGATGAGAGAGCAAAACAATTCACTGTCATTCAGGTCTGATACTACCATCTTTCATTGTCAGCTCTGGGAACACCTCTGAGCAGGTCACATTTTCTCAGCAAAAAGAGAGAGTAATACCAACTCACTAATTTCTCAATATTTCAAGATTAATTCTGAGGTGTGTTTCCTCTCTATGAAATTAAACAAAAATAGACTTAGCAAGAAGCACCTGATTTCTGTATTTACATGTATCTATCTCCTATATTTGTTTAATTACTCTTTAGAATTAGCAGGGGTCATGTAATTCATGCAGCACATGACTGATGGGGGCAAGACTGCCTTAAGTCTTTATGGTTTATGAACAAGACCAGCGGTAGCAATTAAATTTATATAGAGGAACTGAGACAAAGAATCATAGATCCACAGAATCACAGAATGAGAGAATGGTTTGTGTTGGAAGGGGCCTTTAAAGATCACCTATTCCAACCCCCCTGTAGTGAGCAGGGACATCTCCAACTAGATCAGGTTGCTCAGAGCCCTGTCCAGAGTGATCCTGAATGTTTCCAGGGATGGGGCTTCTACCACCTCTCTGGGCAACCTGTAACTGTGTTTTACCCCTCTCATTGTAAAAAATTTCTTCCTTACATATAGTCTAAAATCTAATCTATTTTAGTTTAAAACCATTACCCTTTGTCCTATCACTAAAGGCCCTGCTAAGAAGTTTCTCCTCATCTTTCTTATAGGTCCCCTTTAGGTACTGAAAGGCTGCAATAAGGTTTCCCTTCTCTTCTCCAGGCTGAACAACCCCAACTCTCTCAGCCTTTCTTCATAGGAGAGGTGCTCCAACCCTCTGATTATTTTTGTGTACCTCCTCTGGATGCGCTCCAACAGGTCCATGTCTTTCCTGTGCTGAGGACTCCAGAACTGGACACAGTACTCCAGGTGGGATCTCACCGGAGCAGAGTAGAGGGTCAGAATCACCTCCCTTGACCTGCTGGTCATCCTTCTTTTGATGCAGCCCAGGATACAGTTGGCCTTCTGGGCTGCAAGTGCACATTGACAGCTCATGTCCAGCTTTTCATCCACCAGTACCCCTAAGTCCTTCTCTTCAGGGCTGCTCTCAATGCCTTCATCCCCCAGCCTGTATTGATGCCAGAGACTGCCATGACCCAGGTGCAGGACCTTGCACTTGGCCTTGTTGAACCTCATGAGATTCACATGGGCCCACTTCTTGAGTTTGTTCAGGTCCCTCTGGGTGACATCCTATCCCTCAGGCATGTCAACTGCACAATTCAGCTTGGTGTCATCTGAAAATTTGTTGAGGGTGCATGACCATGCAGGAGAAAAAAAATCACTATAGAAATGCAGAGTTATAAAAATATACCCTTACCTTGACCACGTAGCTGATTTTACAGTCCAAACATTTTTCCTTCTGACCATGACCAAGAAAAAACTTTTACTTGTAATTGATTGCAAACACTCACTGCCTTCAGCTCTCTGAGTGAACATCATACCAACGTGATATAAGCCAAAATGCCCTTACTGGAATTTACTTAGGCAGATAAGAAGCACTCCAGGTTTAGTGCTATATCCTGCCACTACCCATGTGGGTATCACAAGCAACTTTCTGAAGAAAGTATTTCACAGGCACACTCTGTCAAAACAATGTCAGCCTTCAAAGCAGGGGATTAGATTCCTGTGGACAGACTATTGCATGTCAGAAAGTTAACTCTGGGTTACATTTAGCAGCCCACCACACACCCACAAACACAGGCTGTACCACTAGACAGGTGAGAACTAGATTAACATCACAAATCTCAAGTCTGCAACAATCATACTGGTTACCAAACTGTGCACAAGATGCAAAGGTAATTTATAAACTACTTAAACAAGCATTTTATTTTGGGGAACCTTTGACCCCAAGGAGGCACCTACAGGTCTGAATAAACCAGTATTTTTTAGGAAGATCTTTCTAATCAATTATGGACTTGACATTCGTGTGGGTCTCTTGAGTTCTAGCTCTTAAATGTATTCCTAAGAAACTATTACCTTTTATTTTGTTATAAAAACTTCTGAGAAGTACTCAGGGCACCTGAAACTAAAGCAGTTATAAAATTGTTCATCTTAGCTTTTATACCTGCAAGCAGTACAAAAACAAATGCATTTTCACAGTATGTCATTAATCTGAAGACAGGGTCTATGAGGGACCTTTACCAGAACCAGTAAGCAACTCTCAGAATTAAGAACTGGCACTAGACAGACCAGGACCCAGATGGTTTGATCTCATGCCTGGACATACCATTACCTGTTATCTATATTTCTCATCAGAATATGTACATCCCATACTCACAAATACATGCCAACATATTTAAATGAGGCTGTTTTTCTGTCTAGATTTTGGTAGCTTCTGTCATCTTACATCAGATAAAGCCATCCTCCCATGTGAGGATTCTTGACATTTTTCTTGAACTTCTCAGCATTCACACATGCAATAAGAATGTTTCCATATAATTTCCTATCCCTGTTTGCCCTTTACTGGTTAAAAATCATACAGTCCTATTGAAACCGCACTCCCTTCTCCTCATCCAGGGAAGAACTGCCTTTGCTATGAAGTTGCTCAACCACAAACCCTTACCCAGCAGGAGTTCAACACATAATTGCAGACACACATGTGTCCAGATCACCATGTGTACAATCCATTGTTCTACAAACAGATCTCTAACCTTGAGGTAAGGCTGAAGTTATGGGATGGCCCCAACGTACCCTGGGGTATGTGGGACCCAATGCCAGAGAGTTGCATCAGCCCAGCTACTCCTTGCCACTCAAAGCAAAAGTGAGACTTGGCCATGGGGCTGAAAACTCAAGTTATTCCTTCAAATCTGCATGGTCTCACATATTTCTGAGTTTTTATTGAGATTCTCATCATGTTTAGTGAGGCTAAAAATAACTTCTAGAGTAAAATACATAAGCATCTCAGCCATATATCAAACACTGCTTAGCTTAGTAGTTATAGAATTAAAATTGGAAACATGAACTCCATTTGCTAAAAAAACAGACAAACTTAATGAACTTAACATTACTTGAAAATTCATGTTGACTAAGTAAATCTCCTGACTAGGAACCATCTCAGTTTTGCTTTTCTTTCTGGCTGGGGCATTGAGATAGAGTGCTGAAGGAGGACTGACTCCTAGTTTCTCTGAATATTTTGAATTATACATGAATAACACATAATCACATGCAAGCAACATACACAAATTTCCAGCTTCACTCTTGCATCTCTGAAAATGCCTTTTTTTCCCTGCTAGGTAGCATCAATTACATAATCAGACTCTTCTGGTCAGAAAAGCATTTGAGTCTACAGTACCAATCAATACCCTTATTATGTTTTAAACAGCACAGGAAAGGGGACTTTTACATTTTCTAACTATTGTGCCTCTCCTTTTTAAACATACTTTCATTATAGTTAAAATGTACTATCCTCATATCATTCTCTTCTGTCATCTCTATATCACAAGTTGCCCACTCCACCATATTAAATAAAGTTTTTGGAAGAGGTTATATAAAAGATAATGCAAGTATAAAAATTATATTTTATTTTTCTCACTGTGGGTTTTAAAACAATCAGCCTTGCAATAAACAAGAGACTCTCTTGATAGGAACAGTCAGTATTTGCCAGGCAGATTTCCTTAAAAGGAGTTGACTTGATATTAATAGCAATCTGTCGTTCTCCCTATCAATCAGGAATTGCAATCAGCCACAAACACACCCTCTAGTTCTCCTTCAATCAGGGAAATAGTGCAGAAACTCAATTGCAAGTATTTAATAAATTCATAAAGGGAAAAATCCATCAGCAACTGTTGGGACCACACTGTGATACCTTTATTTAAACTAGGATTTTTCTTTCTCTGTGAGCACGTTTACAATTTTCCATGGGTCTTCATATGCAGCAGAGTACCAAGAGCCTTAAAATCTAAGGTTATGTGTTTTGGGAAGTTTTTACTTCACAGTTATTAAAAAGAAAAAACAAAACCCAAACCCAAAAACAACAATGTTGAAACTATTACTATTCAGCACTAATGAAAATGTAGGTCTCTTTTTCAAGTGCTTTCTGGGAATGGTAAAGTAGGTTACCTGTCAGTTCTTCCCAAACAACCTCTGCAACAAAGCACCAGAGCAGACTCCCCATTTCCCAACAGTGAGATATCATTAAAAAAAACACTGTGAATTTAAAAACAAGAAGCTCCTTTTTGAAGAGCTTAGACATTAGCAAAACAGATTGTTAGTCCCAATGGTATGTTTAAACAAGCAAGATACTTTCAAAGTGTTACTGTATGGAACCGAATTTCACTTATGCATGTGTTTGTGATGCCAAAGACAAGCTTCTGAAATGCCTTGCAGATTATTGTTCATTATCAAGTAGAGACTTTGTTAGGTATTACTAAGCTTCCAGCCTTGGTACCATATGCTTTAATTCCCCTATGGGAAATCTTATCCAGGGACAGAAAAGTCACAGCAGGTGGAAAATTATACAAAACTTTTGGAAGTTCTTTAGAAAGAACACAGAGTAGTTTGGGTCTGGGATTTATTTAATTTTTTTTTTCCCCAGGAAGATTATTTTACAGCATTGTAATAAATTCATACTTGATACATCACATCCAATGATCATGAGGGATACTTGTCCAATTTGGCTGAAATACAAGGTAAAGTAACTATAATCTTGACTTAAAATCTTCCAAGTTCCTTGGGAATCTTTCTATTGACTTTAACTAGATAAGTTCATATTAACACTGATTGCATTGCAAAATTCTTATATCTATCAGGAATATGTACATACTACTTACAAGAAAGAAAAGCATTTTTAAGTCAGTGTAATAGAAAATTTTTAGATTGAGTTCTTGAAAACTGCAAGGTAGAAATGTTACTTTTAAAATATGGCTACATGGAATACATTTTTTTGTCCTTTAATTGCTGCCTAGTGAAACCACTGTCCTGGAAAAAAGCATCCAATAACTGAGGTGTTGCAGGTCTGGTGCTACCAGGGGATGTTATTCTCAAATCAAGTTATTTTATTAGTGACATCAGAACAGGAAGGCAGTTTGGTATTCAGGCTAAAAGAATGGCCTTGGAAGTAAGACTAGAAAGAGCATTAAACTCCAAAACTGTCAAAAATTGAGTTTGCATAAACGATAGAAGACTAGTTCTCCAGAGGAAATGTAGAGGATGGGTTACAAAATATCTGTGTGTTTGTATAGATATATATATATACACATGTGTGTGTGTGTACCTAAAGAGAAGAATTTGCAGCTGAATATTTCTACTACTATGAATAGGATCATGTAGAGTTTCTCCTGTTTTAATGCAAAATAAACATCTTTCTGTCAGAAGATGTGCAGTAAGTATAAATTGTTCCTATACTTGATACTTCTAGAAAGCTACCAATGATCTTCCTACATGTTATAATGTCTCTTTTGAGTACTAGTTAAATAAATATTCCAGAAAAGGTTTGCAGTTTGTTTTCTTTAGTACTTTTGAGTGAAAAGGTACAAATGCACCATAGAATGGCCATTACAGAATTGAAATACACTTACAAGGGCAAGAACCAAAAGTCAGGAAAGGAAGTTTCATGTGAACCATTAGACCCAAGTAAAGTAGATTACAATCCCTTTTTAACACTAAATACTAAATCTTAAAATTATCAAATACTGCTTTGATACCATGTTAACTAACTGACTTGCTAAATGATTATTATTTTTAGCAAAAATGTAAGTCTCACACTTCAAGTATCAATACAAAATTATTGCAGTCTATCTTTCAGTCAGAACATATAGTATGCCCTTTATCATACAGATTCTTCTGCCTTGCACACTTAATAGTATCCTGCAAACTGAAGCCAGCAATGAAGCTGTTCTGGTTTGCGATGATGGGCATATTACTTAGAAAGTACTATATAAAAATGCAATAATTTAAAAGATTAGTTTACAGGAGTCATCCAAGATGACCCGTTCTACTTAACAGGTCTAGAGTTTTAGGAAAGTATTAAGTTGTTCTGTACTGTCTGTGTATTTGTCATCTGCTTAGCAGCTAAGAAGAAAATGTTTCTGTCTTTCTCTGTCTTTGCTCTCCTTGGCTCAGTGTATTGCAAAATTCATATATACTAACAAGCATATAAATCTAAATATTCAGAATGTTATTACTTCATTTTGAAACATAGCATGTGAAGTTCTGGATACAGGAGCACCATTAGGACATGGACTCAAGGCCTAAACTGGGAAAGTACCTGTAACCTCCTCACTGTCTCTGAAATGCTCCACCTGGATGACAGAAATAGCCAACAATGACACTCTGTAATACTCCACTGCAAGAAAGTTTTATTCTTAGGCTGTTATTCTGAGGCAGCTAATACCACCTTGTACAATCAAGTACTCGAGAAAAGCCACGGGCATATCAAGGTGATTGCACCATATTCAGCAACACCTGAATCCAGAGGAATATTTTTTATTCCTCTTATCTATATTTTCCTGAGCATCATTTTGAAAATTGTCATACTTCACTTGTTTTAAAAACAGTTCATTTATTAGAAGGTTTTATCATTTTCTGCAAAAGCTTCCCATAATAAATGTGGTGCTCTTGAAGGACAACATTTTCAAAAGACACAGGATGCAAAATAAAGCAGGGTGATTGAAGTAAGAAAGCCAGCGAAGTCCAGTAAAATAGGATCTACAGCTAATTAAATTGGATTTCTCATTCTGGAAAGGAATGATAAATAGCATTATTGCATTTTACAATGCTTTAAATCATGACACAGTCACATATTTATGTTGTTATCAAGCATGTCTAGACATGGCTACAGTGAAGTTCTCTGTTTTACCCTTTTAATTAGGGCTTTCTGCTCTGCTTTTTCTAACAGCTCTGGCAAGAGTAATTTGCTATAATTAAAATCAAACGTGTGCATAAAAGTGCATTTAGAAATTCACTGTCTTTGTGGGAATACAGTCTTCCCATTTAGTGATAATAGAACGGAATTTGACCAATTGTTTGTTATTTCTGTTAAATGGATCAAATGAACAATCTACTGGAGAAGTTACCAAACAGACAAGACAAGAAACTAATTATTTTTTTTCTGTGGTGTTTGTACATCTGTATTAGACTGTATTAGATTGCATTAGCCCAAAACAGCCAGCATTTTTAATATTGTGCAAGTATCTAGGCAGGCATCAAAAGTAAAAAGGAATGAGAAACAACACAAATTAAATGTTACGTTTCCATCAAATCCATAATTTTCATCACTTAAAAAAACATGTACTTTGTTTTGTACACAAATTCTTCATAATAGAGATTTACAGCTGTCGAGTGCCTTTTTTTCTCTTCTGTGTGTGTATGCTTTTTTTTTCATCTTTTTTCCCTTCCAAACCCCAGAGCAGTCTCAGAATGGCCTAAACAAGTCTGCATCACCCTCATGCTTAAACCGCATTGACTCAGACTGCCAATCCCAATCTGAACCTTCGGACACACAGAACAGAATCTCACCTTTCAGATACGGACTGACCCTCTTTCGCACTAAAGCTAGTGTCAAGCAACAATTTCCAGATTGTAAACACCAGAAATATTTGTAAGAAAAAGACTCCTGGAAAGGAAGCAAACTTTCATTCCTCCTGGAAAGGGAACAAACTTGCCTTTAAAGCCTGAGTCTTCTCAGGTGAAGTTACTAGAGAGGCACATTCAATAAAATATTACGTGTCATAAGAGAACTCAATGAATTCAAATCTCTCAGGTAAAAATAAAACAGATTTTAAGATAACACAGGTTTGTTGGTTGGTTTTTTTGGTTTGGTTTTTTTTTCCCCCAGTGGTAAGAGTAAATATTTAAGGTTATATTAAGCTTGGATTACCTAAATTGTGCAGACAAGTTGTTTGTAGGTTTGTTGGCCTTTGCTGCACAGTGGATGTTCACCCGTGTGCACGCACTTACCTCTACGTTTACTTCAGTTAATGACAGGAAGGAAACCACTTCAGGTCAATTCTTGTGAAAGGACCACATGAGAAGGACTCTACCATGGAATATTATTCTCCAAGGCCATATCAGCGAGCTTGCCAGCATTCCTCCTTTAAAAGAAGAAATTGCAAAAGCAAATATATCAGCCATTTTCTACCAGATATTTTAAGTCCTGAACAAACAAGATGAACACCCAAATGTCAGCCAACAATTTAAAAAGTGACTGACAGTCCAGAGTGGAACAGTGTGGACCCAGTTTAAGCATCTGAGAATGGTGTGTGTGTGTGTGTGTATATATATATACACACGTACAACAGAAAGTGGAGGGGACAAAAATGAGAAGGGTGATCTTCCCTCTGAAACAGACTGTAGCTGACTGTAATTAAGTGGTTTGGAATGAAATTACATGGACTCTCATGGAAGCTCAGATGCATCCACCATATAGAGAAATCTGTATTTTGATGTTACCACATCAGCACCTCAAATGGAACCATGTGCACACCACCTCTTCCTCTGCACATTTTCTGTCATTGATAAAATATAAAATACATTTTTAAACATAAAAATTTGGAAAATTTCCACATATTTTAACTTTTATTTATCTGTGTGTGTGAGAGTTTGCAAATACCTCTATAAAGCGATCTTAAAGGAAAGAATAGGTTTTGCTACATTTATTTCATAAATAGTGTGCAACCTTCATTGCTATTTCCTTGTCTTTTTCTTTATGGGGAACTGCTGCACTTTCAATGATAACTAGAACATAACAAACGTGTCACATTTTAAAAGGCACATATCCTCATTTAGCTGGGTTTCAAGATACAAAACTTTCATTTTTTTACTCTAGGGCAGCTGTCTATAAAGCATACCAGTATGTTTCTGCCAAAAAGCTCAAATTTCCTAGCCAAGTTTC
Source organism: Caprimulgus europaeus (assembly GCA_907165065.1). Next base: position 72,565,829 of record OU015525.1, read on the forward strand.
TTCTGACTGTGGAAGACAGGAGCAGAAACTGTGTTTTAGCAGCTTAAACCACCCACAATTTTTAAGAGCAAAGCTTGGTGGCAATAACTCTAAGCTCTCTATCAATTTGTTACAAGCAAGTTGCTAAAGGCAGAAAATAATTCATTTTTCTAACAGAAAGACAGTCATATTGTTTTTACATATGATTTTATGTCATCCAGATCTTTGCGTTTCTACATTATTGTTTCAACCATACATGGAACTGATCAAAATATTTAAAAGGTTCATAAAAAAATTTCAGGATTTCTAGGCCTTTCAGTTTGGAGGCTGGAGAGTTTTTAAGTCAAGGAAAAAAAAAAAGATACCCAGTAGGACAGTGTCATAGGATGAAGCCTACCCAAAAGCAATGCTCAGAAAAGAGAAACCTTGACAACTTCTGCCCAGGTCTAACTCATGTGATGATTTTGGTATGTGCTGGCAAAACAAGCAACATTCAGGCAACTGTGATGGGAAAAGTTTTGCTGAAAGCTCTGTACTGTACCTGCCCTTGTTTAATGGTTTAACTATATACAGCAAAGAAATAAAAACAGGCAGATGAACAATTTTAACATGCTAATAGCAAGTCTGGTGATAGTAACAGCTAATTGGTTTTAGTTATGGCAAAACCCAATAAGATCTGTTTGGGGTGGCCAACAAGGCCACGGGTCGCTTATGTCAACAGCCCAGGTTGGAAAGCAATAATTAGAGAAAACCACAGCCCTATGGAAACACAGATGTCCAAGAGCAAGCAGAAGGCTGAGCCCAATCCACTATGCATTAAGGCCTGGCCATCAGCCAGGAGTCAGACTCATCATCCAGCTAGAGTAAGTGTCCTCCTTCCCCAGGCTATGGTGCTGGTCATCACTACCACTGTGCTGGAGGTATTTGTGGGTGTGCATTGATGTGTGTGTCTGTGTGTGCAGAACAGAAATCACGATCCACACGGTAGACCCATCCCACTTTGTAAACTACTGATAGATTTTAAGATACTACATGGTGTGGTTCTGTTCTTTGGCTACCTCAGCCCTAAATTCCCCCATGGCTGAATGATACCTTCATATTTGGTTCTTCCTCACTTTATAGCATTGAAACATTTACATCTTGATTCAATATAAATTATTAATAATCATAATATTGATAGTAATTCAAATACTTCATGTCTGTGTTCTATTAAGACATTACTCTGATACCAGACCTCTATGTTCAAAACCCAAGCTTCACCTCCTTCCTTAGTCCAAATTACAACATTTAAAGCATGATATAAGAGTAGAGATTAAATAAATTTGCAAGGAGAGAATATGTATTGTATAATTATAAGGTGAAAAGGATTTAAAGGTGTGTAAAATATTGTGGGGAAAATCAGTTTTAATAATACACACATTTTTCTTATTAAATTGTTATTTATCATCAGGGTTAATTATTCTTCTGTTGCCTCCAATAAGGCTACATAAAAACTCTGAAATGAAAGAATAAAAGGTGAAAACAAACTTCTGTATAAAGCTATTTGACTTTCCCAAAATTCACAGGTTGCATATCTGCAGACTAATTGCATGTCAGTTTTATTTGCTCGTTTGTTTGGCTTTCTGTTGTTTTTTGGTTGATTTGGCTTTTTTTTTTAAAAAAAAAAAAAAAAAGACAGTTACACTATATTCAAACATGGTAAAGTCGCTGCAGGATAGGTATTTTGTTCAATACATGGCACTGGAGACACAAGAGTAACTTAAGAAACTATTAAGGAAGCACTTCTTTTCCAGTATAGTTTTCTTTGAAGAAAAATGGAGGTAGAATAAAATTAATTGAGAAACTCAAATAATGTAATGAAATTATTTCTTTCTGCTACTGGAGACAATGCTAACTTTAGTGATCCTTGTCTGAGCTGCAGTTAACAGTCCTTCATGATCCATTCAGAATATATGCTTTGCAGTTTATGTTATTAAATAAATATATATTAACTAAGCAATTTATGATGCACAAAGTTTTCAATCTAAAGCATACAAAGATAAATAAACAGGTCAGAGCTGATGAAGTCTAAATATTTCCAAATGCAACAAAATACATATTTTCTATGTATTTTTCATGAACATGTGGAATTGGGAGGCCAATTACATTACTAATTTATTTTGAATAACTATCCCATAATTTTAGACAATTGTGATTTTTCAGCAAACAGGTGGTTTAGTTGAGTAATCTTAGCCCTTATACTGTCCCCCTTGAAATCTTATTTCAGAACAATTAAAAAAAGATTTTTCAAGGACTAGAGAATTTCACAGATTCACAGAATGGTCAGGGTTGGACGGAGACTTTAAAGATCACCTAGTCCAATCCCCCTGCAAGAACATATTTCACTAGCTCAGGTTGCTCAAAGCCCCAGCCAACCTGATTTTGAACACTTCCACAGATGGGGCATCCACAACATCTCTGGGCAACCTGCTCCAGTGTCTCACCACCGTCATCATAAAAATCTCCTTCCTTATGTCCACTGTAAATCTTCCCTCTTTCAGATTAAAACCATTTCCCCTTGTCCTGTCACTACAGGATCTGGTAAAAAGCCTTTCTCCCTCTTTCTTATAAGCCCCCTTTATATACTGAAAAGTCACAATAAGGTCTCCCTGGAGCCTTCTCTTCTCCAGGCTGAAAAACCCCAGCTCTCTCGGCCTTTCTTCATAGGAGAGGTGCTCCATCCCTATGATCTTTTTTGTGACACTCCTCTGGACCTGCTCCAACAGGTCCATGTCTTCTTGTACTGTAGGCTCCTGAGCTGGATGCAGTACTCCAGGTGGGTTTCAGCAGCACAGAGCAGAGGGGAAAAATCACCTCCTTCAGCCTGCTGGCCACACTTCTTTTCATACAGCCCAGGATACAATTGGCTTTCCAGGCTGTAAGCACACATTGCCAGCTCACGTCCAATTTTTCATCCACCAATACCCTCAAGTCCTTCTCCACAAGGCTGCTCCAAATTTATCTATCCCCCCTAGTCCATATTGATAATGGGGATTTCCCCAACCCAGGCACAGGACCTTTCACTTGGCCTTGTTGAACTTCATGAGGTTTGCACGGGCCCATTCCTCAAGGCTGTCAAGGTCCCTCTGAATGGCATCCCTTCCCTCTAACAAATCAACTGCACCTTCAGCTTGGTGTCATCTGCAAACTTGCTGAGGGTGCACTCAATCCCACTACATCATTGATGAAAATATTAAATAGAATTGGTCCCAGCACAGGCCCTTGAGAGGCACCACTCATTATTGGTTTCAACTTGGATGATGATCCATTGACTATAACTTTTGGATACAGCCATCTAGCCAGTTCCTTACTGATCTAACAGTCCATAGAGCAAAGCCATATCTCTTCAATTCAGTGTCAAGGATGTTGTGGGGGGTCATATCAAAGGCATTACACAAGTCCAGATAGATAAGATCTGTGGGTCTTCCCTTGTCCACTGATATGGTCAGCCCATCACAGGAGGGCACCGGATTAGTCAGGCAGGATTTGCCCTTGGTGAAACCATGTTGGCTGTCTCTAATCATAGAATAATTTAGGTTGGAAAAAACGCTTACGATCAAGTCCAACCATTAGCCTAACACTGCCAAATTCAACATTAAACCACATCCCTGATCACCACATCTACACATCTTTTAAATACCTTCAGGGTTGGTGAGTCAACCACTTCCCTGAGCAGCCTGTTCAAGAGGAACAAAACATAACAGCTTCTTCTCATATTTTCAAAGTTCATCTTATTTATTCTAGACAATTGAGAAAAGTAACTTAATCCATAATTGGGAGGTTGTGTCATTCATATCACATCTACATTATATTTTACTGCAAGTAGGGTTTGTTGTTTTGTTTTGTTATTCATAAAAGAGGCCTAAAATATATCAAGTACTGCTTCTGATATATTCAACAAGGAGTTGTAGTCCATACTGAAAAGATGCACTCAGATTTGCATATAGATGTTTCAACTCCCTTTCCTCCTGGCACCACATGCTATGCATGCCGAATATTGAAATTTAACAGTAATATGTCAAAGCATTACATTCCCTGGTAATTCCTTTGCAACAGTGAGATTTGTCTACTTACTTATTTGGCATAAATCTCTGTCATTATCATTTGTTATAACAAAAGAAACAACAAGAAAAGAGTCAGTTTGAGCCTCTAAACATCATGCATTTCCAATGCAGAGCGAACTTGTTTCTAACTCATTAGAACGGACATGGTGTGCAGGATCTGAAGGATGTGTTTGTAAATGACATTCTCTGAAAGTTGAATTTGTAATAAAAGTTATTTATTAGCTTGCCACAGCAGAACAGCTCTTGTAGTAGCATGAACTGTATTCTCAGTCAAAAAAATTCAATAACATATTTCTCCACAAGAAGCCTCTCTAATGTAAATGTCTTTGTCAGCTTGGAGGGTAGGAAGGAAACAACACAAGATGGGAGCTTTCAGTTATCACAGCATCAAGAAAAACATGTAAGGGAGAAGGGTTTTTTACACACACAGTCAGCAAGAGGAAACTAAGACTCAAGTATGCAAATTCCATGAAGATGTTATATACCTAACAGCAACAGAGAAATTCTAAAATAAAAGGTAGGTGGAAAACATACCTTGTTGTCAGGATCAGAAGAAACAGATATACTAACACTATGCTTTAGTACTTATGCTAAAACACCTATAGAAATATATCACAGAATCACAGAATGTTAGGGATTGGAAGGGACCTCAAAAGATCATCTAGTCCAATCCCCCTGCCGGAGCAGGAACACCTAAATAAGATCACACAGGAAGGCGTCCAGGCGGGTCTTGAATGTCTCCAGAGAAGGAGACTCCACAACCTCCCTGGGCAGCCTGCTCCAGTGCTCTGTTACCCTCACAGTAAAGAAGTTCCTTCTCAAATTTAAGCAGAACTTCCTGTGTTCCAGCTTACACCCATTGCCCCCTGTTCTATCATTGGACACCACTGTGAAGAGCATGGCTCCATCCTCCTGACACTCACCCTTCAAATATTTATAAACATTAATAAGGTCCCCCCTCAGCCTCCTCTTCTCCAAGCTAAAGAGGCCCAGCTCCCTTAGCCTTTCCTCATAAGGGAGATGTTCCACTCCCTTAATCATCTTGGTGGCTCTTCGCTGGACTCTCTCAAGCAGTTCCCTGTCCTTCTTGAACTGTGGGGCCCAGAACTGGACACAATATTCCAGATGTGGCCTCACCAGGGCAGAGTAGAGGGGAAGAAGAACCTCTCTCGACCTACTAACTACACCCCTTCTAATGCACCCCTGGATGCCATTGGCCTTCCTGGCCACAAGGGCACAGTGCTGGCTCATGGTCATCCTGCTGTCCACCAGGACTCCCAGATCCCTTTACCCTACACTGCTCTCTAGGAGATCATTTCCCAACCTATACTGGAACCTGGGGTTATTCCTGCCCAGGTGCAACACCCTACACTTGCCCTTATTATATTTCATCAGGTTTTTCCCTGCCCAAAGGTAAGAATTCATTGACAATTTACAACAAATGTGACAAAAAATCCACCCACTGATTTGTTCTGACTACCATGCAGTTCATTTCAGTGGAGCCACCATCCCACTTGGTCATTTCTAAAACCACTTCCAAAGACATCACCATTCAGTACTGTAAAGAGTTTGTAACTTTACTTAGTTCAGGAAAAGAGAAAAAGAAAAGTTTTCCAAAATGCATTCTAAGTAACTTTTACCTTCAAGAAATTCAGAGGCAACTTTCCACAAATCTTCACTGGAAAAACTAGCATCAGCATTGTACATTAAAACTACACGTAATGACAACTGTAGGCAGTTACTGCTTACTTTTGTTTCTTGGGTAACATTACCAAATCTACCAGAAACCCAATCAATCACAGACACTCACAGGCATAAAGCTCTCCTCCTTCTAGCTTCCACTTTTGACTTCAATCTTTGCAAGCCAAACCACTCTATTATTATAACAACATCTCTGATTTTTCTGAGCAGCTCCAAGTATTTTTCAGGAGGGAAGAAAGTAGGGAGATTCTCTCTCCTGAATTTCAAATAGTTTTATTAACATGGTTTGATTTGCAAAGGATTGTGACTTCCTGGTTCTGACTCTCAGTTTATAAAGTTAAATGATTAAAGAGCATTAGAGTAACCAAAACAAAAAAGCAAGTTGATGTATTTGCTAGTAGAGTGGCCCTAGGGAAGCTATTAACTCAGCTCCAGTAAAAGGAGGTAAGTACTGAGCTCCATTTTCTTTAAATATCCCAGAAATTATCCCTGCATTCAGCTAGAACTGGAAGTGTAGTAATACTGGCTAAAGTATAACAAATAAGTTTTTGTGTTGTATTATGACAACAGGGAGTTAGTTTTGACTTTTTTATGAGTTGGAATAAAGTACATAGGCAGACATAATGCTGTGTCTAAGACTGTCAGCTGAAACAAACTGAAGACATTAAATAGAGCAGGCGATGTGAGAAACAACTGTGTATCAGTATGGACAGGCAAGTGCAATCTAGTTGGCTCTTTTCTATTTGTGACCTCACAGGGACAATACACAGGTTTAGATAAAACCTTTTTTCCATTCTGTGGCCATTTGTAAAATTCAGATTGTGATTCCTAAATTTCGTATTACATCCTTATGTGTAGGGAAGAAAAACCCATAAGTGGAAATTCTTGGGTTTATATTTAGGCATTTCTTCAGATAAACTGACCTTCTCACTATGTGAATGTCACAGCTACATTCCTTTTCTAATAATCTCTTACCAGGAGGTATTCAAATACATGCTTGCTTGCATCAAAAAAGAAAAAAAAAAATCCATTTCTTTCCTCACAGAGTTTGTTCTTTTTCCTCCTCCCCTTTTTGCTACTATTGTATTGATTTACTGGGAACGTAATGGAATTTCTGTATCTAACTTCTCTTTACTTAACACATTATTAGCTCCTTCATCAACTTTTTCATTTTCTTTTAGTCCTTAGGTAGTAGACTGTAGGCAGCTCACATTTTTACTTTCACTGAATATCTGCTTGAATATAATCATAGCTTTTTACGAAAAATATTTCCCAGAATCTGTTTGGCCAGATGTACTTGACTGAGGAAGTGACATTTTCATAATGTGATTTTTATATTCTTTGCACAAATCCAATACCATAAGTAATACAATCCACCTGCCCAAACCAATCTTAAATATTGCCCTCTGAAAAAACTCTGTAAGACAGGCAAATGAAAGCAGGACTTTTCAATGACTTCTACACAAGATAAGAGATATACATCTGAAAAGACATATGCATAGAGCACATTCATTGCACAGCTATGCTACACAAAATTCAAATTCATAGGCAAGGCATATTATGCCACACATGTTCAGAATTATTTGAACTCACATTGGATGTCAGGTTATTTGGTCACATACTAGTACAAAAATGCTACAGTAAATATCAGTAACTTTCACCTGCAACAAAATGAGCTTTATTATCTGAGTCAAAATTCTATGCAAATACATTCATACCTCTTTTAATATCAACATGAACTGAAGTAAATGGTCAAAATTTTACATAGAAAGAATTATTAAAGCTTTTTATACCTCATGCATTTTTTTCCAACATTAAACATTTTCTACTATTTATATTGTAGCACAGGTATGAAGTGTGTATGTATAAAATGCTTGATTCAAATACACTGTTTCTGATAAATGTTTCTTTTCAAACAGCAATTTTCCTTTTCAGTGTTGCTCCCAAAAAAACAATAGTGGTTCCAAAACAAAAATATATTGATTCAGCTATTGTGCTGATGTGGACCACAGACAACACCATGTAATTTTATGTTAACGCATCCTTACCAAAATGCAGCAGCCCTCAGTATCATAAGGAATATGATCTGACCACAGGGAACTTGAAAAGAAAGGCAGCGTGAATCATAGCTCTCAGGAAACATTATGGCAGCTTTTGAAATGAGAGCTATATGTGTATTCAGAGGCAAAAGTTGAATTTTTCATGCAAATTTTTTGCCTCTTTAGTGCTCACTTTAGGATTCCCTATTTGTCATTTGCTCTTTGAGCTCTTCAGTATTATTTCAGCTCTTTACCAGTGTTTAAATGTTACAGGCATAAGAATACGGGCAATAATTAATATCAAATATTTAATTTTACAAAATCAAACACCCCTTAATAGAAGTACTTCCATTTGTACACTAAACCAATCAATGAATGTGCTGATAAGGTGGTAGGATGATTCCTCAATTCATTCTGCAGTAAGAATTTGGTTGACGATAAATAATTAGCAACATGTCGATTGAGGAACTGTTTTTTTTCCACATCATTTCCATCCCCACTATCCTTGATCATCACCGAGCACCCGCTCCCCCCCGCACAGGAAGCTACTCCTCATGCTGCCCGCTCACGAGCAACAAGCGCTGATCGGAGCAGTGGTTCCTACCCAGCTAAAGGGACCCATGGAATTTTAAATTACTTCATTCTGAGTAAGGATTATGTAACACTGAACATAATTTTTGCCCTTGCTCCCATAAGAAAACACTTCCTGATAGTGACAAGCAGTTCTGTTCCCCACCTCTCGCCCCCCAGCATCTGTCAGGCACCAGCCGCTCTGCCTCCCTGCACACACGCAGGCAGCCCTCCCTGGGCTGCTAAGACAGGGCCCGCTACCCCGTGCACAACGAGGCAACTCGAACACGCTCACTCACCAGCAGAAAGCAGTTACTTACAGTTAATAATTGGTGTAAAGCAGTTATGTGCCAGTTAAACCACAGGGAGCAGGCGAGGCGCAGCACCTCCTGGCTGGCACCTGTCAGTAGCTATCAGCAGGGGAGGAAGGGCTGAGGCCTGATTCCTCCTCTGCCATCGACACCTGCACTCATCCCAGTTTTTCCCTCTCAACTGCCCGAGCTACTGCCAACCTGCCCCTCGGCCATGCCCCCGGCTCCTCCCAGGCTGCCTTCCTGGTGGCCCAGCTCAGCTCTTGCAGGGCTGACATCCCCTCAGCTCCACCATGGCCATGCAGGGCTGGGCCTTGGTCCCACCGGACCGCCAGCAGCTGAGCCCCAGGGGGATCGGGGCACACACAGGGTGACACAGGCAATGGGTTACATGACAAAAAACATAACATGCAACAACATATATTTTTCTATCCCTAATTACTACTACTTTGATCCCTCAATACCGACTGCAACATGTTCTTCCTTCCTCCCTGAACACATGCACTTTCCTTTCATATGCAGAGGGAATTAGCTGGAATTATTTGAAGAGCTTCCCTCCCCCCGCCCCCGCTTATATGACGTAGACTTATCCAGCAAATTTCAGGCAATTAGGTTTTCAAGTAGTACCATATTAAAGTACTAGACTTGTGTGGTGACTTTAATAAATTCCTTCCAGCATTCTGCTGAGTGCATACAGGAAAAAAAAGAATTTCTGTATCACAGTCATAGAGAATGTATATTAATTTCCATATAAAAGCAAACAGCTAAGATCTTCTTCAATTGATCCGAGGCAAATTCTGACTGGCTATGTCCATATGCCCTCGTCAGAAAATGTTTGAATAGTTACTCAGATTCAAAGACAAATGATGAAATATGGACATCCACAGTCGAGTTTCCAGGAATATTGCAAGAGAAGCTTATTTTCCAGTCCTCAAAAAGAAGGTTTTCACTGAATGCCATTGTGTATGCAATGGTTTCATATACATTTTAACATCAACACATTTATTAGCATCATGGTATCTCATTAAATACAGTTCTAGGCACTCTGTATTGTAACTGGAATACAAACGATGATGCATGAGAATGCACACGAACAGCACATGTGCCTGAGACTGTCAGAGTGCTCTTACATTGCACATAAGCACAACCAAGAAGGATTTTGCTATTTTCCCTGATTTTCTTTGGCACCAGCCTCTCTTTTAGTTCTAAGAGACTGGTTTTAGTTTTCCCAGTGTGAGAGTATTTGAGGATGTCAGAAACATACAAATAAATGTGTTGACAAATTCACCATAAACACCTTTTCTTCTTGGTTTTTCCATGCAGTAGTGAATTTGAGCAGGTTGCTAGTCTGCCCCGATTAGAGAAAGACAGCAGAAGAGCCATATATCTTTTACAATATATAATACAATCTTATTGATTTCATAATCAATAATGTTAAGAAGTTGCTGGATATAGATCCCTGAAGACACTGCACAGCACTGTTGATTAAAAATAGTCCAAAGGGAAAGTCAGTATTTACTACCAACAAGGCTAGGATATAAGTGAGTAACATTTTTATTTGTGATGTTTAGTAAATCTTATTTCTTAGTTTATTGTCCTAAATTATCTTAATTCAGTCCATTGCAAATATTCTTTACGTGAAAAATAGAGTGTTCTCTTTCTAAAAGTGCAAGCTTATTGAGAGCTTGCTTATTTAGGATCACACTGATGCCAGATTTGAAGTTCTTGCTTCAAAGCTCTACAGTTGTTAAAAAAAAAAATAAACTTTTGGCTTCCTGTCTCTCCCAGTGAGGCTTGAGACATTTTTTCCTGCATCATATTCTCTGGAATCACAGAATGATGAACTATTATCAAAAAAATTCATGCTGAGAGAGATATTCAGTATGGAAATTTTCAGTCTGAACACTTGACGCTTGGCAGTTTCACAAGAATTTGAAATCAGAGAAGAAATTAAGCATTTCCTTGATACAGAGACATGGTTTGTGTTTTAAACAAAGTCGTGCATCTTTTAAACATTAGCCATTTTCAGTCCTGGTCATTTTTCACTATGATAGTCACAAAAATAAACCTCTCTTCTTGTGATATTTCAGAGAATATAAGAGGATCTTGTTGCACTAAGACTAAGTATATAGAAATTTACTGCAAAAATATCTGGTGGCCCATGTTAAAAATGCATAATAGTGTCACCACATTTGAAGAGAAATTTTGCAGTCTTCACATACAATGCCTATTGCATACAGTGGTCTTGTTCAAGTCAAACTGTATACAAATGTGGAAAATAAATTATTCAAGGTCCATACAGTCTGTTCCTATTAATCTCTTTCCAGTCACCTTTCAACTCACTTGCCGCACCAAACACATTTAAAATAAAGGCAGAAAATTAAGATATTATTATTTTCTATGGGAATTTGCAGCTGGGCAGGGAATAGACATGCAGATTAGAAGAAATTCAGCCCTTATACAATCATTTTGACAGCTGCAAAACAGTTAATTAGGAAGTGTACAGCCCACCAGCCAGCCAGTCACCTTGTATGCAGGCATGCCAAGGCCTGTACCATCTCTTGTGCAACAAAAGAGCAGAAGGTTAGGTTATTCTTCGGGGAGGTTTGAAGAAGGGAGACAGGATGTCAAGAACCATTTGTTTTGCTTCTCACAAAACAACCTAACTGTACACCACATCATGCAGAAAGATGAACAGCAAAGAAGCCACTCAGTGCATTTTTGTCACTTTACATTTATACATGTAATCTCATTCACATCATTGTATCACACTACTTAAAGTCTTTGTGAATCAATCATAACTATATGATCTTCTCTTCCCTCCCTAACACACTTTACTAAAAGGCAGTTTATCTGAATGAGAGTCTTAATAACTTGATATAACTTGTTAACTCCCTACAGTCTTGGGATATGGCTTTCCACAGCTACTCCTTATTTGAAGCATGTTTGTATAGTACTTCAAGTCATGAGAAAATTAGGTTTCTGTCTACATAAGTAGCCATAAATAATGCTGAATTCACTTGCTGTTCTATGTTGCAGAATATGGATTTAAAAGAGTGCAAAGACTTTTGGGGGGAGGACATTACTGCAAGATTTATGGGGAGAAAAAAACTGTGCAGGAACAAAGCAGCAAGATGGGAGTTTCAGAAAGCTGCTGTAAGCACAAAATCATTTAGTGTTGTGTTCTGCAGAGTCCACAGCGACTTCAGTGACTGAACAACTCAAACAGGACAAAGAGCCTCTGGACAGCTGTCAAAAAAAGTTCATACAGAATACAGGACCACAATCTATATGGTTTGTTCAGTCAGTGCATGATCAGTCTTTAACACATTCTTGTATGTCCAAGCAGCCCTTATGGGCCTGTGTTTCCCAGGTGTATTCAAGCATTTCTTGGCTGAGATGCGAGTTCTATAGTCTTACACAGCCACACTCCCCGATCTTAAGGCTGCTCCATTTCAAGTTAGTTTTTGTTTATTGTTTAAAAACAAACAAACAAACAAAAATAAAACAAAACCAGACTGTCATTCAGCTAGCACAACCGCGGGGATATCTGCCGTGTTCAGCAAAGAAAAAGCAATCAATGTGTTACAAGACGACAGATACCCTTTTATTTTCTTTAGTGCAAAACATACCTCTGCAGATGTACACATTGGAATAAGTACCTAAAGAAATAATAAAGCATCTTCTTTGTTTACAAGCTGAATCATCAGCGTTCTTTTAAACCATAGAATCATAGAATAGTTTGGTTGGAAAAGACCATTATGATCATCTAGTCTAACCATTAGCCTAACACTGCCAAATCCACTGTTAAACCACGTCCCTGAGCACCATATCCACACATCTTTTAAATACCTCTGAGGATGGTGACTCCACCATTTCCCTGAGCAGCCTGTTCAGTGAATATTTTTTTCTTAATATCCAACCTAACCTCCCCCAGCGCAACTTAATGCCATTCCCTCTTGTCCTATCACTTGTTATTTGGGAGAAGAGACCAACATCTGCCTCACTACACCCTCCTTTCAGGTAGTTGTAGAGAGCAATAAGGTCTGCCCTCAGCCTCCTCTAAACAATCTGGGCCTCCAGACTAAACAACTAAACAATCCCAGTTCCCTCAGCCACTTCTCATAAGATTTGTTCTCCAGACCCTTCACCAGCTTCGTTGCTCTTCTTTGGACCCACTCCAGTGCCTCAATGTTCTTGTAATGAGAGGCCCAAAACTGAACCCAGCACTCAAGGTGTGGCCTCACCAGTGCCGAGTACAGGGGCACAATCACTTCCCTACTCCTGCTGGCCACATTGTTTCTGATACAGGCCAGGAAGGCCAATGGCTTCCTGGCCACCTGAGCACACTGCTGGGTCATGTTCAGACGCCTGTCGACCAACACCCCCAGGTCCTTTTCCACCAGGCAGCTTTCCAGCCACCCTGCCCCAAGCCTGTAGCACTGTGTGAGGATGTTGTGACCCAGGTGCGGACCCGACACTTGGCCTTGTTAAACCTCATAGAACTGGCCTCAGTCCATCAATCCAGCCTGCCCAGATCCCTCTGCAGAGCCTTCCTACCCTCAAGTAGATCAACACTCCTGCCCAGCTCAGTGTCATCTGCAAACTTACTGAGGGTGCACTCGATCCCCTCGTCTAGATCATTGATAAAGATATCAAACAAAGCTGGCCCCAAAACTGAGCCCTGGAGAACACCACTTGTGACTGGCCGCAAAGTGGACTTATCTCTTCACCACAACTCTCTGGGCTCGGCCATGCAGCCCGTTTTTCACCCAGCAAAGAGTACACCTGTCTAAGCCTTGAACCACCAGCATCTCTAGAAAGCTGTGGGAGACAGTGTCAAAGGCCTTGCTAAAGTCCAGATAGACAATATCCACAACCTAACCCTCATCCACTAGGCGAGTCTAGTGATGTCAAAAAAATCACTGCACAAATCAACAATGTCAATTATTGCAAATAAAATTTACCTGGATAATCTGCAAGAGTAATACAGTATCAGCCTTTTTAGTTTGAGCCTATGATTTCCATTTGCATGAATCTAAAGGTTACTGGCTACAGAAATGTAACTACAGATATTGATAGAATTATGCGAGCCATAAATTTTAAATAGCTGTCTGCTTGGAAAGAGATATCTATTAAAAATAAGCAATGGTAACTTCTACAACTTCCCCACAGAAAATCAAAGCAAATATTGTTTGAGATCTCGGATCATACACAGCACAACATACAGTTTTTTCACTGATCAGTAACCAACATTAAGGCAAAGCAATAGCTTATGTCACTCTGCCTGCAACTCCTGCAATAACTAAATAAGATATAGTAATATATTTGTATTTCACATTAATCCATTGTAATGGATTTATAATATACTTTAATTATGCAAACACATTCCTATAAACTTTGTTTTACACAAAGAGTATTGATTTAATACTTAATTTAATTCTTTAGAGGAATATTGAACACCCATTTCTTCCTTCCTCTCTGACCACCCTATACTAACATCTTAGAGTAAAAATAAATAAAAGTCATAAAGAATACATTATTATTGTATTTTCTTGCAGTTAATCACTCTATTATACTGGACTATGGTTGCCTTCAGCCGTATATAGGATTGAAGTCAAGTATGTTCACTTAAGGTCACAAAGAAGAAAGGAACAATTGAGACAGTTGTAAACAAGTTACCATGCGTGCACAGGGCTTATCAAAAGGTGTGTATAGCCATCACAGCTCAAAGATATTATCTATGACTATTAGAAGGAACAACAGGAAAATAATAAGAGCATGGATTTGAAGATGCTGATAGGCTGTTGGGCTAAGTTTCTATAGTGGCACACTGGGAACACCTTCTGAACGAGAAAGCTGTCCATCTCTCTGCCTAGAGAAACAAGAACATTTACATGCATTTTCAAAAGCAAACAATTTCTTCAACAAACTTGGATTATGAGTTTCTAATCCAAGTAGGCATGGGAAGTCTAGTGCTGTCATTATGTCATTTAACAAAACAAAAATAAAAAGGAAAAGTAATTTTTGTCTAGTATGTGCCCTTTTTACTTTCATTCTTGAATTAATTGCACAGCTTTGGAGTATAAACAGATGGGAAATCAAGTTGTACATCAATGACTTGTTAGCTCAAGCTTCAAGCAAACAGCTTATTGCAGAAATTTGCCATAAACTAAGAGAATCTGGGTGCTGCTTACTTTATCCTTTATCCTTGATCTGCTTTAAACCAACAAAAATCTCTTTGCCATCAAACTCCAATAAAATTAGACCCCTCACTCAAAAAAAATCCACGTGACTGAACAGACTGCTGATTTGAAACAATCCTGTTTATCTTTTTAAATACTATCTGCAACAACACAGAAACATTAATTTCTGAAATGCTTTTTGCATTGTACATAGAAATAAATGCATGTGGAAGGCTTCTTCCTATGCTATCAGCTATAAATTGTTGGGAGAGACTTTAGATATTCAGTTCCTCTCTTTCCTTTCACTCACTTTATAGTTTTTTTGTATTTTTAATTTGCAGCAATATATATAAGAAAAAAATATGCCCTTATATCTGTAAAACCCTACCGATATTAGCCGATATAGAAGTTACGGAATACAATATAAAGGCTATACTTTTTTTGGAGAAGGTGAAATAGAGAGAACTA
Source organism: Caprimulgus europaeus (assembly GCA_907165065.1). The sequence goes on from OU015525.1 coordinate 72,581,185, forward strand.
CAATGAAGAAAGTTTGGGACTTTTTCCACTTAAATTTGTGAAACACATGAAGAAAAAAGCTTACTTATGTAATAGTCTTAGTAAAAAGAACAAATTACAACACACTCCAGATATTGAACCTAATACAATCATGACTGTGAGATAAGCAAATGTAAACTTTTTCTTTATTTTTAAACAATAAAACAACAAATTTTGAAACTTCCTGAATTTGGAAAAATGGCATATATAAGCAGCTCTGTTTCAGACATCTTCAACCATGCTCTGAAACTCCAAAATTTGTAAAACATTAAAACATTAAACTACAACTTTTCAAAAACTTTGGAATCCTATTGAAAGACCTGGAATTGAAATCTTACCTTAGTATCACGTACTTTCAAATTTTCCTACTAGTCTGACTCTCAGGCACCACTTCCCTTCTTTTCATAAGAGCTTCCTCTTTGGGGCTTCTTTATTTAGAGCAAACTAATTTACACATCTATTGCACTATCGGTTTCCTGACATTGTATCTCCACTGACAATGCATCACTCACAGCCCCATCTCACTTTAAACTTCAGTGCTAAAACCAACCAATAAACCAACCAACCAAAATCCCACTACTCAGCCTCTAGCTGCTTATAACAGGAAAATTTAGCCAAGGATTGGCCAATTCTTAATTATCCTCTAGTTTGTAGCAAGTCAGATAATGTAGAGATAGACTGCAACACCTAATGTTTCAAGCATCAACTTCCCTCTTTAAAGAGCTGGTAAAACACAGCTCAGCAAATATGATCCTCACCTGTGTCTTTGCAAATCTGAGTGTGCCAGAGTGTGATATTTTCCTTTCTAGGGAGTTTTCAATAACTCCTGCACCTATTTTTGCTCATGTTCTTCATCTAGCAGCAGTGTAGAAGAGCAGCACACTTATGTCTAACAGGTTAGTACTATACAGCAGGACCTACACATATTGATTCCTCAATGTACTCAAACTAATCACCCATAAGTATTTGCAAATATTCTGTAATATTAAATTACTTTATATAAAGAAAGCCTTATCCTGTTATAAAGATGACTTAAAACTGGTTTATAACATAATTGTACCTTGTTCTCTTTTTACTTTAATGGACACTGGGCTCACACTTTACAGCTAGCACATAAAAGGTACTTTTCTAGTATATTACAATGGAAGAAAAGCTGTTAAGTAAAATTTTTTTAAAAAATTTTTTGAATGTGTATGTTCATTTTATTATGCTTTGCCTACATCCTATCAACTAAATAGAACAGACACTAGCAAGAGTAGTACAGATTTCCTTGAAAAAGCTTTAGATTTATAGTTCTGATTGAAAACATCAAATGACCTTACACTGGAGTAGAAAAAAAAAAAAGAAAACAAGCAGGTTTTCCTGTGAATTGGTGAAAGTAATCTGATACTTCTCTCTTGTGCATCTCCTGTGTGTGAGAAAAAAAATGTTTAAATAGCTCTTGACCAATCAAAAGAACTGTGAAACTTCATTAATTCAAAAACTTCCTAAAAGAAACAAGCAGTAATAAACCCTTTTCAGAGACTTACTATATAACATTGAGAAAAAGTTTTACTCATATTCAGCTTAAAGGATTTTTTAATTTATTTTAAACATCAGTTAAATGCAGATGGTCTTAGAAATCAATTGGCTAAATTAATATTTATTTTTGAGTGAGAGGTAGCTGCATGTAAAACATGGTGAAAAATAATAATAGAGATAATTACAGATTTCTTAAATATCCAGGTAATCTGCCAACATTGTTGCTATTCAAAGAATTTTTTCTTGAAACAGCTAAAAAGATTCCAGTTTCAGTGAGCCTTAGCATACCATCTGCCAATCTTGATATTTCAAGATCTTCCTCACATATTTTTTACAATTGACAAAATAGGACTTTACAAACCAAAAGAGAGACAGAAAAAATAAGTTATGACCTTATTGTGCCCTTGCAATCTACTTGCAATCACTGTCCATGCTCTACATTTTTCTTCTCCCTTGCTAATGGTATGTGCAGCCCTATTTCAAACCAAAAATACTTCTGTAAATCAAATTTCAGTAGGTATATTGCTTATTTTCCCTACCTAATCCCACATGACAGGAATCAGAATTGTAATGATTAGAAGTTAGAAAACCACACAGATATGTACAAAATCAGACTTCAGGACAGTGTTTTCTTCTTCACATCCTGTTGCTTTGGAAATATTCTTTTTTTTCTTTCTCACACTGATGGTAAAAGGTGAAGAGGATGTTCAAGACATTAAACTCACAAGAGTAAGAGCTAATACAGCTACACTAAATCACCTAACACCTTTGTTCTGATCACATTTTTGTGTGCTGTCAATGACAGCTGACAGGCACACAGATTCCCTGGAGAAATAGCTATACATTTTAAGACTATACAGTACTAGCAAGTTAAAACTGTCAACTAAAGCTTCCTAAGTTATATTTCACAGTAATAGGGCAACCCAAGAGTGCTCTACAGTGTTCATGGGCTACCTCTTACTGTGTTGGTCTGTTTTCAGCCTGCTGAGCATGTTCATTGTCTGTTGAAACAACTGAAAAAGGAAAAGATAGCACCCTTCTGTTTGGTAACTTATTTGGAAGCACAGTTTTGCTCTTTTTTTTTTTCCTCCCCCTTTAAAATGCAAAGAAAACACTGACAGTTTTCTCTCAGTACAACATAAACCCTTTGTAAAAAAAATAAAAGGATGCTAAAACATACAACATACTAACTTGAGCATAATATATTAGGTTTCAAGCAGAACAGAATTAAAAACCAAATAACCCAATAAAAATTTAAAACTTACAATTATGTTTGCGAGAACAATCAGAAAAGTACAATCAGAAGTTACGAACAACCTAGTTAGCATAATATTTAATTCTATTAAAATTTGGGTGCAAATCTGTTTGAACAAAAAAACCCATAGAGACACCACCAGATGAGAATCTCCTTCCCACATATATAATAGCATATACATTCAGTTCAAATTCACAGATGCAGATGACTACATGGTATTTAGAATAGTGGGGAAAAGAAATCGCAAATCATATACTCTGCCCTCAGTAATGTCAGTCTGTTACCTACAGTGAATGCTTGAAGACTTGTACTCCAACTTGGATTAAACACATCAGCTGTAACAGCTGCTGACTCCTTCCTGTGTCTTCTATTCTCTAAAGATACAAGTAAGCTATGTTATGTCCTTTGGCTTTGTGCTATCCTCCACAATTCAATGTTCTCTAGACTGGGTGACCAAGAATTTTTTTAAACAAAAATGAAATCTGTCCTTCATCAGTTCATCAGTTTTTAATCAACTCTGCTCAAAATCATCAAAAGCAAGATGTACCTTAGCTCCAAAAATTTTTGATGTTTTCCTGTAGGGAATTATTGATTTGTCATTCTGAAGTGACTTGACAAACAAAGAACATTTATTTATTTGAGCTTGATTGCTAAGGAAATTATGCCAACATGATTACACTAAACCACTGCTGCCTCTCTGCATCCATAAACACCCTTGAACAACTTTTAAGACAGTTAATGACTGCAAAAGTATTGACAAAATCAACAAGGAGACCCAATGGCTATCAAGATCTTGCAATTTTATGGCAACAAGTCACCACTAAAGTGGGGGAACCTTATACAATTCCTGACTACAAAAAATTTTATTTGCAGCTCCCATCTTCTTAGACTGCAAAGCCAAAAGAGGAATTATGCAGTGTTAGCTCATTAATTCTTAGGTCCCAGGGTCTGACTTACTTTTTAAGTTTTTTAAAACGTGGGGAAAAAAAGAGGTGGTGGTGGTTTGGTTTTTATTTTATTTTAGCATATAGAAATAAACATCCAATCATACTGAGAATTATTTAAAATTCCATTTTACTGTGAATGTCAAAGTTTTGCTCTTTTTAGAAACAGAAGAATGTTAAATACCAGAATTTTCTTTAAATAAGCAGGGAAAACACGGGCCACATTCTGGTCTTAATTTAGAGTTGCAGAAAAGCTGACAGGAGATAAAAATTTTAAAGCATCAATAGGCAGTCACAGCTGGTGGGAACCTCGTTCTTCCATTCGCACCAGCTCATCTGACTCAAGTCAGCTCAAACAACTGAGAGAGTACAGAAGTAACAAAGCCAGATATAACTCGAGACCTCCTCCACCAAGTTGTAGCTGCAACATGTTTGTGATCAGTGAGATAGCCGCAGCTCTGTCTGGCATCTACTCTGACATGTTTAAAAGTAGTAATAGCTTTCACAGTGAAGATTAGAAATTCTCAGAATCATTAATGCCTGACAAGTTGGATCATAACTTGCTCCCACTTCCTAAGGTGCTATAACAACTATGTCAATCAAAGACTGAATATTTAATACATCAGATAAGAACTGATGTTGTCAGACATTTGTTTTAATTTAAAAGCAAGCTCTCAGCATTCAAAGCTGCCAAGACATTGTGTTAAGAAAAATTCTATTTCCAACATTTTGCAATGCTAGGAAACATTACAAAAAGAAATCATACCCTGACTGATACTGTCCTTCAGAAGAGGCTAATAGATGACAGATTACTAAAGGGAATCTCAGGAATGCAAGATGGTTCCTACAAAACTATCATGATGAAAAGTTAAATTATTCAGAATATTTGGCCATGTTCCTTACCTACTTATAGCTCTTATGCTTCTTAAGAGTCAAATGCTGTTGGTTTGGGGTTTTTGTTTGGTTGTTTTTTTAAATAACAACAGCAGCTACTTTACATACAAATTACTTAAACCAGCAATTTTCTCTTCAGGGATATTACTTTTTCATCTAACATTTTTGGTTTATGCTTTAGACAGTATGTAGCGAATTGAACTTTTTCCCAAGTAGTAAGACATATTTACCATATATTTTACATAGATGAAAATAATCTAACTGCTAACTGTCTTAGTTTTAAAATCTGCTTATCAGTTGTTTACGTGTCCGAGTGGACAGCACATGTTCAGGATTCAGAAGGCCTATATGCAAGGGAAGAAAAGATTAGGAGAGTTAAAAAATAGCTGTGGGTTAGGCAGCTGAATGGTGAGGAAACTAATCCATAAAAGGCACAGAGCCTATTAGCAACACTTTTAGTGTCATGCCTTTACTGTTAAAACTTCAGCGTGTGAGGCAACTAAAGACAAACTGTAATTAAGTACCAACACAAAGCATCACCACATTCACTAAATGTCACCCAACCTCCAAACTAATATATAATATTGCGTAATCTTGATATTTTAATTGTCATTATAGAGCAGTTGGGTTTTCATAATTGTGACAGTCTAAGGAAACGAGCAAAGCAAAGTCTAGAGGAAGAAGAAATCCTATCAGCAACTAATCTGATTGAAAAAAATGACAAACTCCTAGACACACAATTTTATCTTTGGGTCCCTTACTTGAAGATGAAAATGTATCTTGCAACTACTGGCAAGTGCAAGAATGCAAACACAGAACAATTTTTTAACATCAAGACTTGTGCTCTTGATCTGAGCATATTACCTTTGCCTTAACTGCACACAGAACTTTGAAGCATTAGCAAGATATTAATATTCCTATGATCTCTAGCATGATACAACAAAAATGTTAGGAAGGTGTTATGAAGTAATCTTAAAGAAAGAGTTCCAGCATAGTGCAAAACATTATTAGCTCAATGTGTCCACTTTCAAATCACAGAATCATTAAGATTGGAATGGACCTCTAGAAATCTTCCAGCCCAAACACCCTCACTCTGCTCAAGCAGGATAAGCTAAAGCAGGTTGCCCAGAACCATGTCCAGCCAGGTTTTCAATCTCTCTATGTATGGAGATGCCACAAACTCTCTGGGCAACCTGTTCCAGCATTTGGCCACCTCACAGTAGAAAAAACAGAACCGTGTTCTTGTTCCATCTTGTTCACATTGAATTTCGTGCTTTTTAGTTTGTGTCCATATCCTCTCATCCTGTCATTGGGCACCACTAAGGAGAACCTGTCTCCCTCTTCCTTTTCTCCCATCAGATATTTGTACATATCAGTAACTTCCCCCACCCAAGCCTTCTCTTCTCCAGGCTAAACAGTCCCACCTCTCTCAGCCTTTCCAGAAAAATGCTTCAGTTCTTGAATCATTTTTGTGGCCCTGCACTGGAGTTGCTCCAGTCAGACCATATAGTTTCTGTTGTAAGGAGTCAAGAATCAGACCCAGCACTCCAGGTGTGGCCTCCCCAGGGTTGAGCAGAAGGGAAGGTTCCCCTTTCTTGCCTTGCTGGCAACGCTCCTCCTCATGCAGCCAAGGATGCTGTAATCATTTTTAATAGTTCATTACAGTTGAGTTATTTTCTGCCTGTTCAAGAACCTAAAGTGGAAAATAAAACTGTTCCTTCAAAAAAAAATAAAATCACACTTTTTATATGTTCCGACACAGTGACCATTGCTGCTATAAAACTCAGCACAGGGGTTGCATGTTCTACTTTGAAACCTAACAACTCCACTTTGTTCCAGTAGCAAACATACCACATCCAGAGAACAGCAACCACAGTATATCCAGACAGCCACAGCCACCATGGAGTTCCTTACAAAGCAAGAAGAACTAAAATTACATACCAACAAATACATCTATATTATCTCATTACATTTGGGGGGGGGGTTGGGGGTGTTGTTTTGTTGTTGTTGTTTTTTTTCTACACTTCATGATTTTTAATGACTATACCTTACACATCTTAATGATCTGAATGAACTCTTTTAGGATAATTATTATAGAAACATTTTGCATCACCAAAATGGTTGTAGGCATATTTTTAGCACCAAGCTCTATCCCATTCCAATACTAATGAAATAAACTCTTTTTCCCAGATTTGGCATACAGTTCATATATATATATATATATATACATTTATATATATGAGAGAAAAGTTGTGTGAGGAACAAGAAAGGTTGGATTGATTGGCCTGCTGGAAATTCTGCTTTCCTTTATAAAGCTTCTCACAAAGGTAAATCGAGAGTGATCCCATAATTCTGAGTTGAAAAGTTCAGCACTGCTCACCTGAATGAAAATTAAAACCTCCCTTATTCTTTTTTTTTTTTTTAATAGACACTAGGTGCCACTAGTAAAGTATCTGCTTCAGTGCTGTCCTTCCTGTCATAAATGCATCAGAGCAGCAGAAGATAAAGATTTTTATTAGAGTAAGATTTTTTCACTCACAGCTAAAGTAAGAATAGCATAACATCTCCAAGGCCTTAAAATTATTTCATAAGGATTTGACCTACATAAGGGAAGGAAGACAAAAATCTACTTTTTTCTTAAGTTTAAGCTTAACCATAATTATTTGAGGTGGTTTTGTTGTTTATTTGTTTTTTAATTTAAGTGACAAGATACTCTTAGAATACTTCATACATTAATCCTTCAGGTTGAAGAGAGATTTTTGTGGAAATTTCAGGTGACAGATCACACAGACAATAAACATTTATGGAATTGCTAACTATAATGGAGATTTCTCAAGTGAGTTGTGAGTAATGTAATGCCTGCATCAATATTCCATGTAAAAATCACCAGAATTACATTATTGATTTGACTAAATTTATTGCTGTTCTGATGATTCCAATCCATTGCTTGCGAAAACAATTTTAAATTAATAGCAAAGATATATTCTAGGTAATATGCTTCTGGGAGACTGTGCTTCTCAGTTGGTTAAATCCACTCAGCCTTCAGTTTGGGGCTGCAAACACTTCTAAATTGTGTAGCAGTCTCCCACAGAAATCATGAAGAGTCATGTCTTATTGCTTTCATAAAATGTGGTTTACACCTTGCTGAGTAATTGAATTTTGCTAGGGTTATGAGCAGGCTGCATATTTGTGTGCACCAAAATACCATGCAGCCCTTGGGGAAAAGCAGTTCTTTCTATTGTGTGAAGTCTAATCAGAGATTACTTTGTGAAATTTATGCTGGACATTTTTCACTCTAAAATGTTAATTAACAAGGAGATGAGTTTGTCTAGGAGAAAGAAAAGTCTCAGACTTATAACTGCTCTTAGGGAAGTTTGGAAAGGCTTTTTGCATATTGTATAAATATTAAGTCTCTGATATGTTCTATCATCAGTATAAAACAACTCTCTCTACTGGAAAAAAAAAAGCTCCTATAGTTAGGTCAAAATCTAACACCTGATGAAGACCACAAATGAAGAATGAGTCATGGCAAGTGCATTACTGGGGTTTTGCCTAATGTGGATAAATGCTAAGAACTAAATAAACCATCAAATTATTCACAGCTATACACAAACATATTTGGAAGCAGAAAGAGCAAAAGATGGATGGATGGATGGATAGATAGATAGATATTCACAGCTGCAAGGGTAAGAATGAATTAACAAGCAAAGAAGAAAGCTTGATAACACATGGTAAGGAGAACAGGTAGAGGACTGAAACTATAGTCAAGGTGTGACACTGGTGGTCTATACCTATCAATGAACTTTTGCTCACTGACTTTAATGGGTTATAGAGAAAACTTCAGTTCACTAATTTTTCTCCCTAGACTGTGGAAATGACAACACAGCACAATTTTTGCTTAGTTTTTAATATTTTTGGCACAAGAGGGTGAGAACTGTTCTTCACAGAAAACTGAAACAGCATGGTTTTATAAAAAAGTCAGCATCATATCTCCCCATGTGAATACAGTGCATGTTTAAACTAACAAAAACATTGAGTTACTTAATCCTCTCTCTCATTTTCATTACTCCTTTTTTGTTTCTGTAAGAGTCCTGTCAGGTTATTAAAAAATATTATTCAGCAAATAAATAATGTAAAAAGCTACAATACAATTTCTTAAGTCTTAAGTGCAATCAAGGCTGTCATGCTTGAAAATCATAGATCATATAATGTTGTGAGTTGGAAGGGACCCACAAGGATCAACTCCTGCCCCTGCATAGGACAATCCCAAGATGCAGACCATGTGTCTGAAGGCACTCTGTCCAAATGTGCCACTCAGGGGACTGGAGGTAGAGAAACAGGAGTGAAGTTAAGCCCAGGAAGAAGGAAGGGCTGAGGGGAAGGTGTTTTAAGATTTGGGTTTATTTCTCATTATCCTACTCTGATTTCATTGGTAATTTCCCCAGGCTGAGTCTGGTTTGCCTGTGATGGTAATTGGTGAATGATCTCTTCCTGTCCTTATGTCGACCCATGACCCTTTCATTGTAGTTTCTCTTCCCTATCCAGCTGAGGAGTGGGAGTGATACAGTGACTTTAGTGGGCATCTGGAATCCAGCCAGGGTCAACCCATCACAGGTATAATGAAGCCAGATCTGGTTGGTGAGTGTTTCTCTTGTTTTGTTTTGTTTTTTGAAGGGAGATAGCTTTTAGGATTTCCCTGGGATTTTCCAGAGCCCATCAGTTTGGTTAGAAACAACGTGCAAGCAGCAAGCTCAGATCTTCAGGGAAATCTCTAGGTCACATGCAAAGCTAATGCTTGCAGGAAGTATCAGACAAGACTTTTAACCTATGTCAATCAGCTTATGTGAATCAAGAAAAAACTTAAGAATATTAATGCAAAAAAGCTATAAGGAAACAAAATATTCAATATTAATGAGTTTATAGAAGCAGAATGCATCAAATGGACACTGTATGGAGTCAAGGACAGCAAAGAGGAATTGCTGAATACATTATGCCAGGGCAGGGCCCAGGTATGCATAGCACAGTCAAATAAAAACTCTACAAGCTCAGATAACTGCACTGAGTGTCCATTTGGAGAAGCACTTGATAAAACCCTAGCTACTCATCTCTATAGCTGAATATATTCAGACATTGTCTCTTAAATGCAGTTTGCTTTCTAACAGTTGCATCTATTGTGACGCTCTAAGGAAACATAAAACTATATTTTAGTTGCACTGATCTCATGCAGAGGAATCCTGGAAAGCAGCCTCAAGCAGTAACAATAAATTTATCCTTCACAATAACATGATCAGTAAGACATATCCAAGGAAAGAGCTAACTCATTATTATAAATTCCCCTTTTTTACAGCCCTTGCCTAATAGTGCTAGTTTCAAAATATGTCAGCCACAGCAACACCTGTCCTTCCACTCAGTATCTGAAATTTTTAGGTGTGTCATAAAGTTAGCAAGTAAAGCCATAAAAAAATTTACATAACATCCACAATTCCCTTTGTTGCACAAAAAATGCAGTTCTAACAATGTGGTGGTAATGTTGCATGTCTCTGTATATTCTCAAATAGAAGGATATTTTAATCTGTAAAGTTAAATTCCTATTCTCTTTTCAAGGCAATTAACATTACAGAAGTGAAAATGCAGTAGTCTCTGTTATTCATGTAGCAGAGCTAGTTAAAATCTCAGTTTATTTTACCCCCTGCACAGTCTTCAATCCAGCTGTATATTTTCCTACAAATTGTATGTCAGTTTCTAAGGATAAAGATTAACTCCCTGTATCCCTATTTTCTCCTCTGAAATCTGTATTTGAAACTCAACCTTTAAAAAGTTCACACTTTCCAAAAGTGTGATCCCATCTATTAATTCTGTTGCTGAGTCTTGCCATTCTTCGGCAACATGTTTCTTTACAAATTGAGGGTCATGTACCATTCTTATTTACACTGGAGTATATCTGGAACAACTTGGAGCTGCAGAACAAATATGTTGTAGATGACAAAGGAAGATTTCTATTAGAATTACTTTTAGAATAAATCTGTAGAAAGAATAAGGACTTGGAATAAGGAATTGGAGATCAATTTCATTGCTTTGCGCTGAAACTGGAGAAGTCTAACCAAGTACACAGTGCACCCATACGCTGAGCTGCATTAAGCCCTATTTGTTATTTGATTAGAACTCCAGAGCTAGATTCTGATCTCTGCCTCTGCCAGTAACAATCCTGCCTCTCAAAAGACATACTCCTTCCCCCTGCTTGGGACAGGGAGAAGGAGTCTCCCATCCTGCCTAAAGCCATGCAAGAGGGTTCTGCTTTGAAATTACTTATCCTCACCAGGCAGCTACATAGATCAATCCCTCTGCTTGTCAGCTTTGACAGTTTATCCAAACTCTTTGTCTCCCTGCTGAACTTTAAAAGTTGTCTCAGCTCAAATTTTTCCCTCTGGCAGTGCCAGTGCCTCATTTTTCTCTTGAAATTTTGGTGCTTATTTCTGCTTTCACAGAGCTCAACTGTGGATGATTTTAGACTTAGATTGAACTGAATAGGCTTACATGATGAAGTTGCTTTCAGGCACCCAAGGATGAAGTCTCTTGGTAGAAGATGTCTCTTTGTAGAAGATTGCCCACTGTAGGAGAAGATCAGTTTCGGGACCACTTAAGAAACCTGAAGCTGCACAAGTCCATGGGACCTGATGGGATGCATCCACGGGTCCTGAGGGAACTGGTGAAGGAAGTTGGAAAGCCATTATCTATTATATTTGAGAAGTCCTGGCAGTCTAGTGAAGTTCCTGCAGACTGGAAAAAGAGGAACATACCCTCCATTTTTAAAAAGTGTAACAAGGAAGACCTGGGGTACTACAGGCTGATCAGTCTCACCTCAGTGCCAGGCAAGATCATGGAACAAATCCTCCTAGAAACTATGGTAAGGCATATGGAGAATGAGGAGGTGAATGGTGACAACCAACATGGCTCCACCAAGGGCAAATCATGCCTGAACCTCATGAAGTTCAACAAGGCCAAATGCAAGGTCCTGCACCTGGGTTAGGACAATCCTAAGCACAAACACAGCCTGGGCAATGAGTGGCTTGAGGCCAGATCTGCAGAGAAGGACTTGGGAGTGGTGGTGGACAAGAAGCTCAACATGAGCCGGCAATGTGCACTTGCAGCCCAGAAGGCCAATAACCATGTCCTAGGCTGCATCAAGAGAAGCGTGGCCAGCAGTTCAAGGGAGGGGATTCTCCCCCTCTACTCTGCTCTCGTAAGGCCCCACCTGGAGTGCTGCGTCCAGTTCTGGAGCCCCCAACACAAGAGAGACATGGACCAGTTAGAACGAGTCCAGAGGAGGCCACGAGGATGATCCAAGGCCTGAAGCACCTCTCCTATGAGGACAGGCTGAGAGAGTTGGGGCTGTTCAGCCTGGAAAGGAGCAGGATCCGGGTAAATCTTATAGCGGCCTTCCAGTACCTGAAGGGGCCTGCAAGAAAGCTGGGGAGGGACTTTTTATAAGGGCAGTTAATGACAGAACAAGGGAAAATGGCTTTAATCTGAACGAGGGTAGGTTTAGATTGGATATTAGGAAGAAATTCTTGACTGTGAGGGTGGTCAGACACTGGAACAGGTTGCCCAGAGAAGCTGTGGATGCCCCCTCCCTGGAAGTGTTTAAGGGCAAGTTGGATGAGGCTTTGAGCAACCTGGTCTAGTGGAAGGTGTCCCTGCTCATGGCAGGGGGATTGGAACTAGATGATCTTTAGGGTCCCTTCCAACCCATGCCATTCTGTGATTCAGCACTCACCCAGCAAAACACATATTTCCAGCAGAAGAGGGTGTTATTACCAACATTTCCTCTCCCACAGGCTTGTCAGAGCCCTCTGTCTCAATCGGTATCTCTGTGACTCCTCTCTAGGTACATCTGAGACACTGCTGCCTCAGCATGCTCTCTGTATACAACCATACTGCCCAATACACGCTACAAGCGAGGTGGAACAGGCTTGCGGACTGCCCTTTGGAAAATGCAGAGGGGACAAGTGCGGCCCTTGCAGGAAGTTTTCTTTTATCACTCCTATTTCTAACGCTCAGTCACAGCTTGTCCCTTGTAAGATCAGCGTCTCACACTCTTGCGCCCAGGACATATCATAGTTTCTTTACCATCTAACAAACGCGGTCTTTTGATCCCAAACATCAGCTGAACTACAGACAAAGTTTTGCTTTAAAAAAAATAGTACCTTTTCTGAACATATCCAGAAAGAGGTTTCACTTCCAGAACTGCTGGACTTAAGGCAAAATTTTTATTTCTGTGAAGAAAAAACTTCTCTTCAGTCATCTCCAAGCAGTTCTATGGCGATGAGTTAGGAGAGCAAGGGAAGCACAGAAACATGTGAGAAGATAAGAAAATTTTGTGGATTAGTTCCTATACACATAGAAGGTGGTGATCGTTTATAACAAATGGAAGCTAATTCCCCTGGACATCTATTGCTGGGCACCCATAAATCAAAAACCTAAGATGGCTTTCTGCAGTTACAGCTGCTTACATTTTGTCACTATGTATTGCAAACATGATCCAGCTATGGAGCCCAGTTTTCAGATAGATAGAACCCAATGTGTGCAAAAAAAATTGCAATTAAAAAAATAAATATTTCCACAATTTTTCAAAGTACTTTCCTGAAAAGATGAGTATCTCAGTGTGGAAATAGTATGTCACAACACTTTCATAAATTAAATTAAATTTACTATTGAAGAAAAAACAATCTTTCAATAACAAATTGGCAAATCAAAAGTCCTTATGAATATATTTAGATTGGAACTGCTTGTCAGTGATTAATTTATTTTTAGGAGCCATAATTCCTTCCCAAATGAAATATTGCCTCTATTATAAAAAAGTGCATATAGGCCATGGAGTTTATGCATTATCACAGACATTCATCCCAGTATGTTTGCATATATGAACTTCAACTGCCCCTCTGGAGTAGTTCAATCAAATTCAATGCTTTCTCTGACAAACACTGTAACCTTTTATTATTTTTATCTGCTATTTAAAGTTTCTGCATATTTCAGGGTTGACCTTGTTCTCATGTCACTTTTCTGTCAGTGACTAAATACTCACATTTTCTCTCAATGCCACTTATCTTTTCCGTAATTCCATTTTCAGTAGTTAAAACACTGGCTAAGCATGAGAGAGGCAATGGCACCTTTCCAAAGACTCAACCTCACATCATTTAATGCAGTTCTAGGTACAAGTCTGTTGCTCCACACCAATCCCAAGAGCAGAATAATAGCAGTGACACTATCAAATACCTTACAGAGCCTGTCTTGGTCTTCCTTAAAAAGGCAGACACAATGAATTGTTCTGAAGGATCCTTGGTATTGCCCCACTTCCCTCTTGGCATTTTGGTGGTTTAAGTATCCACAAATAAACTGTAAAGGGAAAGAAAAAGGATGGGATTGCTGATTTTGTTTTCTACATGCCCAAAATCATAACTCTGAAGAAAAATACTCTCTTTCCATCCTTTCCTTCCACTCAGCTAACCCAATGTCATGATCACTAGATTTTGGAAGATCACCTTAACATCAAAAGTGATTTCACACAAGTAAAATGGAAACTTACAGTCTGGACATTCTTTTTTGATCATTACATTTACTGGATCCTGCAGCCTTCTCCAAGAGATATTAATACACATTAGTAATGTTTTCTCTATATTCAATGTTATTTTATTAATATTAATATGAAAGATAATGTAAAAATAACTATGCAATGGAGTTTCTTTTGATTGTTTAGTAAAAGATATGGTGAGGAAGGAGGCAATAGCAGATACTCTGAATAGTTCTGCAGTGAAATGGAGCAATGGGGAAGATTTTTATTATGTCTTTTTTTCAAAAATGGTAGGGAAGTTTATAAAATATTTCAAAGAATTATCAGAAGCAACTGAAACATGCTTGGCTAATACCATATTTCCATCTCAAATGATGGAAATTTGTCTTTTCTTTGGATAAAGGCCCTATTCCTAGTGTAAAGGAAGCACTCTATAGGAAAAAGGGTATGATACTACAAGTGAAAAGAAAAAAGTGATTGTCAAAGATTACTTATAGTTCACATGTAACTCAGCATTAACACAAAATTTACATCCTTATAAATCTCTTTATGAGTTTTAATCTCATAAACACACCATAATCAAGAAGTCTGTAACTTATGGTGACAGAACATATCTGCTACACAATACTGTAACCTATATTTTTTCATCTAGCAAGAGGCACCTATCCCTATCCCTCCTGTTCCCCTCTGATGACTCAGCCAAAAATCATCTAGAGATTATTTTGGGGGAGGGAATGCAACCTCTCTTCCAAGATAGCTAATTAATGCTTTTAGAGATGCACTATAGTTACAATTCTGAAGTAAACATATAAACTCTTGGCACAGTAAACATGAAGTCTAAAACATTATAATAATCCCACTGCAGAAATCCGTGGAGGTTTACATTGCCTGAACCCCACTCAGGAAGTTGCATAGACTCATAACTTCAGGATCAGCTCTGACCCTAAGTCCAAAAATGGTTGACTGCTTTCAGAAAATGCTAAATCAGTTTGCATGACACTGTACATAGAGAGCAGGGGAGAGATAATTCTCAAAACTGAAGATATATACTGTAGTTCTGTTACTTCTAGGAATAATCTATTCTGGTCAATTTATTGTCAATTTTTTGAGATTTAAGACTGAAAATATTTTCTTTCCTAATGTTTTTAGAGAAACCAGGTCTTCTATCTTAGACAGTATCAAAATAATATGCAATTAAATGTAGATGTGAGGGCACATACACACATCCCTACCAAATGGAACAGTGAACAATCTTTGTATTTTATTTTTCATTTTCTGCAAGCACTTCAGTATCTGACTGTCCATAATGATATTTAACCATCCACACTGATGTTTTTATTGCAAGGAAAAAAAAAATAATATTTTTTTTACTGTTTCACTTCCTTAACAGCTTCTGCAATATGCTTTGTTTTTACTAGGCTCAAGTAAATATAGGTTCAACAAACTCCTCCTCATAAAACAGTTCATAGAATCATAGAATGGTTTGGGTTGGAAGCGACCTTAAAGATCATCTAGTTCCAATCCCCCTGCTATGAGCAGGGACACCCCCCACTAGACCAGGCTGCTCAAAGCCTTATGAACCTGGCCTTGAACACTTCCAGGTAGGGTGCATCCACAACTTCTTTGGGCAACCTGTTCCAGTGTCTCGCCACCCTCACAGTCAAGAATTTCTTCCTTAAGTCTAATCTAAATCTACTCTTTTCAAGTTTAAATCCATTACCGCTTGTTCTGTCATTAACTGTCCTCATAAAAAGTCCCTCCCCAGCCTTCCTGTAGGCCCCCTTCAGGTACTGGAAGGCTGCTATAAGGTCTCCCTGGAGCCTTCTCTTCTCCAGGCTGAACAGCCCCAACTCTCTCAGCCTGTACTCACAGGAGAGGTGCTCCAGCCCTCTGACCATTTTTATGGCCCTTCTCTGGACTCTCTCCAACAGTTCTTATGTTGGGGGCCCCAGAACTGGACGCAATACTCCAGGTGGGGACTCAGGAGAACAGAGTAGAGGGGGAGAATCCCCTCCCTTGACCTGCTGGCCATGCTTCTCTTGATGCAGCCCAGGACACAGTTGGCCTTCTGGGCTGCAAGCTCACATTGCCGGCTCATGTTGATCTTCTCGTCCACCAGCTGTGTTGCGCTCAAAAATATCAGATTATATCCACTACACACTGTGCAACACAGTAACCTTAGAAAACTCTAAAAAAATATTTCCCTGCTAAGAAACTAATTCTACTCTCTGTCCTTTCTGGCTACCTAAATCGGGGTAACTACTGTCAAAAGTAACCTTTGTAGGGAAAACTGGAAAGTAGAATTGGAAAACTGAACTGGAAAAGATTCAAAGATGAGAAAGACAGGCCCCTGAAACACTATGGAAAACAAGCATTAACATTGCAAGAAATAGGAAAAAAGCCAAGCAAACCAATCAGACAAACGTCTGCACAGAAGAGCAGACTGAAAAAAAAAAAAAATTAGGAGGAAAATGTCATATTTCAGCAAGAGCAAAAATCAATTTTATATTCCTCTGATATACCAGCATTTAGAAAAAAAAGTCATAGCTTCAAAAGTTGGAGCAGACATTTTTATTAAGAAGAGGTAGAAAGGGAGGTAATTGAATAGAAAGCCAAAAGAGTGAGAAATCGTTGACAAGCCTGAGACTTCAAAGTGAAAACTATTGGAAACAAGCAGACAGAATTGTAAGATACCCAGGCTTTGAATATAATACCTGCACAACTTTACCCACAAATACAGAGTAGAGGTAGGAAAGATATGCATCTACAGTAGGACAGCAATTTCACAAGGTTTCTGCACCCAGTGGTGCTTACTGTATTTCTCTGCTTGCTTTATGTGTGACTAGGGAGAAAAAGCTCTCATGATATCACTGAATTCATGTCAAAGCTAGTACTCCTCATTACGGGCATCGACTTTCCATGGGATTTATCAATATTTATGGCAATTCACAGCCACAAGTTGGCCAGGCTCCACTTTTAAACAAGGAATGAGAAAACAAAAAGTTGCTTTTATCTGAAGAGACAAAGATTATGAAAAAGCTGGCATATTCAGCATTAGTCTTCCGTCAAACTGGCAAGAGAACAAGCTACAGTTCTCCATCTGGGAGAGGACTTTCATTTACTGGATAAAAAATAATTTTGAAAAGCTGAGGATTTCTCTGTTGAATGCTTCTGGTTCACAGGAGGAGAGAAATGGTTTGTAAAGTTAAAAAGGCACAAACTGCTTCTTTGTTTTAGGAGAAAATAAGCAGATTAGCAAATTAGTTGTTAAAAACAAATTAGAAGGCCTTTATACACATCATTGCTCACTACTTAATAAATACTTTGCAAAAAGTAGAGCTGCAGTTGAACTCCCTTAGTGCTACCAGTTTGCTGGGTTTGACTTTAATCAACTAAGGAACAGGTTTCCTCTATCCTAGCTGGCAGGAGTTTAAATAAGATCAGCCCTCTTCAGTAAAATAAATGGGGAATGGATCAGTAGCAAAAAAAATCAGTTACAAATAACTATTAATAGTCCTTCATCAACTTCACCATATCATAAAAACAAACAAACAAAAAGATAGAACAAACAAACTAAAAAAAAAAAGAGGCAGCACATCAGTTTTGAGTAAAAAGTAATCTGGATGAAACATATACTTAAATTAGGATTACAGACATACCTCACTTTAGACAAACAAAGGATTAAGCACATGAGTACTTTACATATCATTATGACAATTAAGTTTTGGGTTAAGTTCTTGTAAGAAGGTTTAACAGTTCAGATGATGGAAATCTTATCAGAAGTCACTTTATAACCAAATTTTCTAAGCTGCAATTTTCTTTTAGTACAGCATACAAGGGAAATTATTGGAGGAGAAAAACTGACAAAGAAATAGAACTTGCCTTCCAAACAAACAACAGTTTGTAATTTTTCTCATTACAGTAAAAGTGGCAGTAGGATAGAAACTCTTGCATTGGTGTACTGGGTTTGCATGGCCAGGTTTTGGTAGTGAGTGGGCTACAGGGGTGGTTTCTGTGAGAAGTTGCCAGAAGCTTCTCCCATGTCCAACACAGCCCATGCCAGCCGGCTCCAAGTTGGAACCACCACTGGCCAAGGCCAAGCCCATCAGTGACCATGGAAGTGCCTCTGGGATAACATATTTAAGAAGGGAAAGAAAAACAAAACAAAATAAAAAACTAACCAAAACTCCACGCATTTTGCAGCTGGAGAGGGGAGTGAAAAAATGTGAGAAACAACTCTGGAGACACCAAAGTCAGTGAAGAAGGAGGGGGAGGAGGTGCTCCAGGCACAGGAACAGACATTCCTCTGAAACTTGTGGTGAAGACCATGGTGAGGCAGGCTGTCCCCCTGCAGCCCATGGAGGTCCAGGGTGGAGCAGGAGCAGATATACATCTGCAGTCCATGGAAGACACCATGTCAGAACGGGTGGATGCCCAAAGGAGGCTGTGACCCTGTGGGAAGCCCGTGCTGGAGCATGTTCCTGGCAGGACCTGTGGCCCCATGGAGAGAGGAGCCCACACTGGAGCAGGTTTGCTGGCAGGACTTGTGACCTCGTGGGGGATCCATGCTGGAGCAGTCCCTTCCTGAAGGACTGCACACCATGGAAGGAACTCACACTGGAGCAATTTGTGAAGAACTGCAGCCCATGGGAAGAACTCACATTGGAGAAGTTCATGGAGGACGGTCTCCCATGAGAGGGAACCCATGCTGGAGCAGGGGTAAAGTGTGAGGAGCCCTTCCCCTGAAGAGGAAGGAGTAGCAGAAACTGTGTGTGATGAACTGACCGCAACTCCTATTCCATATCCCCCTGTGCCACTGTGGAGGGAGGAGTTGGAAAATCAGGAGTAATGTTAAGCCCAGGAAGAAGGGAGGGGTGGGGGGAAGGTGTTTTAAGATTTGGGTTTATTTCTTATTATCCTACTCTGATTTGATTGCTAATAAATTCATTTTCATAAAGTCTGTTTTGCCTGTGACAGTAACTGGTGAGTGATCACTCTGTCTTTATCTCAACCCATGAACATTTTGTTATATTTTATCTTCTCTGTCCAGATGAGGAGGAGGAGGAGTGATAGAGCAGCTTTGGTGGGCAGCTGGGATACAGTCAGGGTTAACTCACCACAACTCATCACTGCAAAGTTCCTCTGTAGAAACAGAGGGATAAATAATTAATTTGGCCAGCAAGGACCTCTGGAAAGAATCTCTAGAAGTCCTCTCATCCAACTCTCGCTCAATTTAGCACTAATTTAGAGAAGGATGTTCAAGACCTTGTCCAATCAAGTTTTTATTATCTCCAAGGATGGAGTTTCTACCCAAGGTGGGAGTTTCCACAACCTCTCTGGGCAATCTTTTCCAGCTTTGGACTATACTCATGGTTTTTAAAAAATAATTCTGCTACTTAATTGAAGTTTCCCAAATTCCAACTTTTGTTCACTGCCTCGTCCTACCACAATGCACAAGTGTCTGGTTCATCTTCTCTACACTGACTAAGCAGTTAGAAAACAGTAATATTCCCCTTTAGTCTTCTTTCCTCAAGGCTTGACAAATTCAGTTCCCTTAGTCTCTCTTCATGTGTCCTGTGCTAACGCTCCCAGATCATATGGTAGCCTTCTGCTAGGCTTGCTCCAGGTTGTCAGTGTTTTCCTTGTACTGTTTTCCTTACTCTTTTAACTGATCTTATTAAAAATAAAAGAGCTTCTTGCACAAAATGGTCTATTAGGTTTATCATAGGAGTATTTCAACAATAAATTACAAAGAACTCTGGATTTTTTAGTAAACAAATAGCTTGGCATGATAAATACATCACTAAGAGAAGAAGAGAAGTAAAGAAAACACTCAGTTAGTGGATTTCTAATTTCAGTTTTAGTTCTAATATTATCTAAGACTGTGACAGCTGTGACATTTATACTGGCTGAGGACTTAACCCAAAACAGATCTAATGTGAGTCAGAAGACTACTTTTCAAAGCCAGAAAATAATCTGGTAGCCAAGCAACCAGTTCATTTTCTACCACAGAAGAAATTTGTGGCCTTTTGCAAGATGCTTCCATCATAGCCCTGTCACATCTGCCTAAGTTCTTACTGAATACTGTATATTTTTTCTAGAAACTAGATCAGCACAACAAATTGAAAAATACAGTTTTTCTTGTGTCTTGTCACAGAGACTCCAGTCTGAATTGAAGCTTAAATACTGCTTGAAAAGAAATTGTAAATGAACCTAAGAAAAAACACAAACTATATTTTCAGTAAAGTTGCTGCTCAAAGATTTTCGTGAAACAAATATGATTTGATGATGTTATTTTAAAATAGTCAATCAGTAACAAAAAGGAAAATGAAATTTTGACAAAGTAAAAATGAAATTATATAGGTTATAATTTGTTTCCTTTAGAAAAAGATACAGCCATTCAGTGCCGTAGAGCTTGTTGCTGCCACTTCTAGATGTACAAAATATTCTGTTTCTCCCTGTAAGAGGCTTAAGGCAACCCTGTCAAGTTGTAGGTTCAGCATATAGAATAACAGTAACCCCAAGTTCCCCAAGCACTCTGGCCTCTCCTATGGCGGAGTCACAGAAGCACAATCTGGGCTTATTAACCAGTGTTCCAACCCCACCTCCGCTCTCACATTGTGTTGCTTGTCTCCTTGGTATGCACGGTTCTTGGGTGCTACCTAAAAGTGGTGCGCCATCACTGTATGGGGCTATAGCCATATAAAACATTTGCACACCAAATGGAGCTCTGGATGTATAAGGTATGGGGTCACAATGTGGAGAATTAGTGTATAAAGCAATACTTACCCTATGCTCTGTGTAGAGGAAAAAAAAATGTTTCTGAAGATGACTAATATTAAACTGCCAAAAATTATTTTCAGCAACTTAAAATTAATTTATGAAAATTTAACCATTTATTATGTTGATTTTTTTAAAGCATTTTCTATTGGACATGGAAGATTTTTATAACATGCCTTTTTACTTTCAGTGGCCAGCTTGAAGAAAGAACTGAACAGTTACTGTCTTCTGGGGAAAAATAAAAGATCTGTAACCATCTTGAGACAGTTTAAAATTTCAGCCTACAAGTCTCGTTACCTTTACCCCTCCAATTCTCTTCCCTGTTCCCTGGATGGAGGGGAAAGCTGGCGGGGGGGAGGAGCTGTCTTGTTTGGCTGCCAGCCAAGCTAAACTATCACAATTATGAACTAGGGTACTCAATTCTTTTTTGACCAGTGTGTTTCTGAGCAAGCACAGAGGCACAGCTATCAACACCTAGCAGACCCACAAATTAATATATCTACCATTTGAGTATCTCCAGCACTAACCAGCACAGAAGGCTTCAGGCCAACACAGAAGAGAGATGCCTTGATATGTGATTTTCAGAGTATTTAAAATGTGTGCAGTTTATGACAAATGTTCAGATTATTTAAAAAAGCTCTTTAAGTGTCAAATTAGTTCTGAATTCTAGATTTAAATGCATATAACTTTCAAAAAAGAATAGCTAGGCTCTTAATTCATAGGAATACAGGGCAAAGAACTAGAAAGCATCTCTAACATCTAGTCCATAGCTATTACAAATATCATCGGGGGTAGTGGAATAGTACAGAGAATGGATCACAAAGTTACAAGATTCACTTGTTTTCCCTGAATATCACCTTCTATCAGAAACAAAATAGCACACATGGTGGACCACTGCTCACAAAACTTTCAAAACGTGAAGTGATGCATTTAATTTTCTTGTACTTAGCTCTCTTCAAAATCTATCTAAAAAGTCTCATCAACATTTTTGTGACATTTAAGTAGTTTTTTACCCTAGGTACTATACACTTTCCATTATTTGGAAACCACATTTTGATACCTACATTTCAGCAACTTAAAGCCAACATTTTCATTTCTTAACAGAGGCCCTCTGTTCCTCAGATCATCCCAAAAGTCCTTTCCAGCTCCAGCTGAGCAATAGTTACAAACACAGCCAAAATTGCTGATGAAGTCTCACCAGCTTCTTTATTACAGCCTGCTACACTAGAAACTCCTCAGCTGATACATACTAAAACTACACTTACCTTTTTATTTACCACATCATTTTGGTTTCTCATTTATTCTGTCATTGCCTCATACTTCTTAAGTCTTTCACCTCCCACAGTTATTTCTGTCCTTAAAGACTAATAACAGAAACAACACAACCTTGGGTCTTTGTCCTAGTGAATATCATTGTATTTCTATTACAGTCTCCTCTAGGTGACCCTACTCTGTTACATGATATTCCGATCCTACTCTCTATTGAGGAGCACTCAGAGCTTTGTGTTATAAATAATGCTCTCTTATTTTGTGCTCCAAGGTCCTTAATGAAATTAAATATTAAATTAAAACTCTCTTCAGATTCATCTCTTCCTTTTCAAATAATTGGAAAGATACTTTTGAGGATTTCATCCAAGGATGTAAACAAGTATTGCTTTGGCACACATTCATTTAAGAACAACTACAACTAACTTATGATGCTACATTTTAGAGTAGCATCATAAATGCTGTAGAAAAAGATTACATTTCTGGACAGGCACTTCTAAAAGATGTAATTAAATTCCTTATCCAATCTAGCACTATCACAGTCACTTTTAAATACAAGAACTAGGGATGTAGGGGTAGGTGTGAGTCAAAATCACAGAATCACAGAATACTAGGGATTGGAAGGGACCCGGAAACATCATCTAGTCCAATCCCCCTGCCGGAGCAGGAACACCTACATGAGATCACACAGGAAGGCATCCAGGTGGGTTTTGAATGTCTCCAGAGAAGGAGACTCCACAACCTCCCTGGGCAGCCTGTTCCAGTGCTCTGAAATAATTTGGAATTTGATGACCAGACCTTCACACAAAGGATGGAGCAATGCTGAGATGTCATCCAGATATTCCCATAAGAAAAGGAAAACCTTATGAATTCTTATCTTTGTAGGAAGGAACCATTAAGCTTTTTTTCTGGCAGAGATCTCATATTAGGAGACATAGAAATTTATTCAAGCCCCAAATATTTCCCTTTGCATGAGCACTGATTTGAAGGGAGTTTGTCTACATCATCAAATTCATCTCTAATGTCTCTCTTAGCAATGCTAAAATATGAAAGCAATCACCCCCCAATCACTTCACTACCACGAGATACTGACCCCAGTAATAGAGCTCAAGGATATTTCCAGCTTCCCTGACTAGCACACGCACAGCATTGCTCCCCTTCCACTGGCAGCACCATGTGCTCCCACATCCTTGCGCTCCTCACAGCCACATAAATATTGTACTAACAAGCAACATAATCACTTGGTGTCCCTGGGATGTAGGATCTGCTTCCATGCTCTAAGTAAGCCTCTTCCCCCTGCCGTACAACAGGAAATTCTGTCAACTGAAATCAGAAGTAAGCAAAGAAACATGAAAGAACCCTCTACCAGGCTTATAAACAAAGAGAATATTCTCTCTTCTATTAATGCTAGCAAGAGAAGCAGCTGCCCACTTCCACGCAGTCTCGGGAGCTGTGTGAGCTCCCTCCAGTGAGGCCAATGATGGGCAGACAGAGATGGTCAGGCAGGGAGCGCCAAGGGAGAGCCAAAGGATTCCCCACACCTCACCTTCGAGACTGACATTGTTTAGACATTATCTTTAATGTAAAATTCACAGTTCATCACTTCCCAAGGATGACTTATCTCCAGTTACCAGTGAAAGGAAGGGAATGGAAAAAAACAACCCCACCCTTACCCCTCCAGAAAAGGGACAGGGCAATTAAATTGTTGCTTGGACGCACCAATAAAGGGGTGAAATCCCTTTCTTGATTTTCTCTCAAGATGGCAAACAGACATGGTTCTTTCTCCACAGAGAGATCACGATATTTCTGACCAACTTTAATCTTTAGCCATTTTTTCATTCCATGTGCTCTGCGGAGCAGCTTGTTAAAAGAAATGTTAAAAATAACTGAACTCTGCATTATGTCCTTATCATCTATTAATACTGACTCTCTCATGAAAACGTTTCTTCCCATTGCAATCAGACTAAAAGAGAGATTGACGTGTCTCGCATTCAATTTGGTGTGCATAATCAGAATAGTATTAAATTGATAAATCATTCCATTAGGCACAGAAAAAATCTACTGTAAATTTTTGAAATGTAAATACTGAGCATGAGGAAGAACGGTTTTCAAGGAGTTTAAAGACATATGAATAGTGTTTATATTCCTGTAAAATTTAATAAAAAATATGTTTACAAGTGAAAACAATTGCTGGATCATCCTCTGTCTCCCATATCACAACAGACAGAAAAATGAATATATGATTCAGGAACAGTGTTTTTCCACCTCTCTCTCTCTTTTTTCCTGGTCCTGAATAAACCATATGAAGGGACTATAATACTGATGACCACAGAAATCCACAGTTATAATTATGCAAGGATCAGAGACCAAGTAAATAAGTAGTTTACACAGAAATAAAGATCATTAAAAGTGCCATAGCAAAAACAAGGTAAGTAGAAGCAAAGGAGCTGGTAAGAGGATGGCAACACTGAAGACAAATATGCCTGACATTCAGTGGCCACAAAAAACAAGAGGTAAAACAAGGATGAGGTAAGCAGGAGGTGGGGGAGTTCATAGTTAGCTATAAGGTTTTAATCACAGATGTAGAGCTTTAGAGGAAAAAATAAGTAAACAAAACACAAGTTAAATTAACAGGTTTATTTTAAATTCACAGTAACAGAGAGACTACTTAGGAAAAGGAAGAATTCAGACATAGATACTGTGCAAACAACAATCATTACAATTCTGAAAACATTCTTGTTTCTAGTATTATTTTAGAAGTGTCCATTATCTTTTTATTTAGGCCACAAGATAAGACACAAATTATGGAGCAAAACAGGAGGTAGGAATGAAAGTGAAGAATATTGCCCTGCCCTAAAAGATTAAAGTAATTCTGACAGAAATCACCATTTCAATATATTATCTCTCATAGTGCAAGATTTAGAAAACTACCAGGAAGATATTTTCCAGCTGTCAGCACTGACAAGTCAGAAAGAAATAAAACAGAAAAAAAAACACCACCCACTTTCCCACAAACACATTTCGACTGAGTAAATTAAACTGCATGACATGTGACAGGAGAGTGTCCCCCGGCCTCCATTCTGTGTATGCATTTCAAGACAAAAATAACAGGTTTGCACTATCATTAATCTGAGAATAAATCAGTCATAGCAACATATTAGACAGCTAAATTGTATTGAAACCAATTACAGATCCGTGGTAGTGTGAGTCTGCAACATTAACAGTGCAGATAAGATCTATTCATATCAAAAGAAATCACAGGACAAATTTTTAAGGACACTTTTTTACTTTTTTTTTTAAGAAAAGATAAATTTTATTTTTCTTCTCCAAACTCCTATGCCATAAGAGGACAAGAGGTCATGATGGCAAAGACTGAAATAAGAGTGCACTCTATTTCCAGGGAGTCTGATGCACAAGACAGACAAGGGTCTGACTCTTGCCTGCGCCCTTCTCTCATTTCCACATGCCCTGCTGTAAAGTGCTAATGTCAAATGAATCAGGAAAAGCTTTTGGATGCCTAAATAAAGATACAGCAAACAGAGATAGGTCAACGCAGCCATGTGTCAGTCTGAATCTAAATCTCCTTATGTTCACCACTTATGTCTTAAGTGGTGAACAGAGGAGATTTAGATTCAGAACCCTTTAGCTTTACATAACATGCAACTGTTCAGATCCTCTGCTGGCTTCTGGTTCCTAGAGGGCATCCTTGAGGCATACTGACAGTGCTACTGGTGGGCTCTCTTTATGCATAAAAAGTTTTAAGTGAAACAAAAAAGAGATGCTGAATTAATTGCACTTCATCAGAGAGTCAGGACAAATTTTTTTGTAATACCAGCTTGTCATTAAATGAAGGATCAACCAATCAAACCTCTACAAAAACTAGTGGCACCAACAGGAGTTGCAGCAACTTCATCTCTTATGAATTCTCCCAGAGAAGATAACGTATGGTCGAGCAGTTAGATTATGAAACCAGACATTTGGCAACACACAGCCTCTATTTCTGAATCTCCCATAGACTCACAGCCTGACAGCAGGTGGGTCACCTAGCCTCACTGTGTCCTGAGAACAGAGGAAAACTTATTTCCACAGCCTCCCACCATTCTCTGAAAATGAATGGGCACCAAAAATGAAATTTTTGAAGTACAAGAGTCCAGACATTTCTGACTAAGTCAATTAATCTGAAAGAGCATTGCTAGAGTAGGTACCCCTCTTACAATCACTTAATTAGAAACATTATTGGAAAAAGAGAGTGGAGGTAAAATTAAATAGCATTTCTTGGTTAACATAAATGCACAAAACTGCCTAAGCAGAATTTATAGTATCAAATTCAGTAAAAATTATTTTTCTTTTTTTTCTCCCTAACAATATCTGTTTGCAAACTCCTCTCTCCCCTTTTTCATTCTTGCTGTTGCAAAACAGCTTTAGATTTTAGAGGTAGGCTCATTGCCTCATTGCAGTTACTTCAAATAACTTCCTACTAGACTAACCTGAGGAACTTTTAAAAAAATAAACTAACATACATGCAGTTGTCTGTTGCTCATCGGCTTTTGTACATGTACTCAAACCTCAGCCCTTCTGGGGACAAAAACTGTCACTATGTGAATTTCAAGTGTGCAGATAGTAATAAACACAGAATATGACTCACTAATTAAGTAGAGCAGACATTCTCTTGTAAAGCATTGTTGGATCAAACAGATGTGAGGAATCTTAACTATTTTGGATTTTCTTTTCAAGTAAGGAAACAAGACATAACTCATTTCTTACATTTCACATTAGGTTAAAAATAGAACCATTAAGCAAGAAAATATAATTCAGGGAACTGAAAAAAAAAAGTCAAAGTAAACACTGTTGTCTAAACTCACTGCTCCTTTACAGGAATGAATTTTATTCTGGTTTTGACTTTTTTTGTGTGTGCCTGATGTTATTTATAACAGTCTTGAAGCTTTATGATTTGCAGAAGAAAGATGTTCTGATTGATATGTCTGGAAATGATGACTTATATTGATGTCAGTTAAATATCTGATCTCCAAACACAGATTTCAAAAGTCTAAGTTCAGATTCAGCTCCTACTAGGACTCAGTTGATGGATCTCTTTGGCAGAACCTCCAATTCTGTCTCATGAGCCAATGTAAGAAATGAGATAGCTTTGATTATGTGCAAGGGAAAGGAGTTGGACAAAGACACTTAAAGGAACTAGCCAGATAGAAATGGTCTGGCATAATTAGCTAAAAATAAACCTAGTATTAATAAAAGTGAAAATAATCAGAAGATCCACACACATATTTTCAATATTTATTAAAATCCCCTGGCAACACATTAACTCTCTTCTTTAATTTCAGTAACAGCCTGTCTTGACTGAAAGATGAAAGCATTTCTCTAATAGACTGAAAGGTTTCCTAGTTCTGTTCTAATTCAGAGAGCATCTATCTAACCTCTGCTGAACTCCTATCTCTGCCTCACTGACTGGAGATCTAGTGAAGCTCTGGTGTTCTGTGCTAAACCTTGAAGTTCAAAGATTTTCTGTGCTTTGCTTCTGTTTCCATAAAAACAAGAGAGGCTGATGTTTTTTCTCTTGATGTCTACTCCAATAGGTGTGATGTCACCACTCAATCAATGGGAGCAGAAAAGTAGTGAAGAGAAGCAAGCACGTCTGGGGCTCAGCTTGCATGACCTGTAATTTTTGCTCAAAGATCCAAATTTGTCTTTTTCCCTGAACTGACAAAGACTGAAATACTCTCTGTGGGCTGTGATGCAAGGTTCTCCCCAAAGATAAACCTTAGACCTGTAAAAATACATTCACTCCCTTTGACAAGGTTTCTCATGAAGAGCGTGTTGGCATGTTCCTTGGCTCTAGTGATACAGGACCTTTTTCAACACTAAGGGCAGAATAGCAGTAAATTATTTTTCAGTTAAATCTCATCTAGCACACTTAAAAGATGGCTGATGGAGAACAACATCGGTTATTTGTAGTGAACACAGTCCTATCCTATTTGCCCTTCTAGTGAGTCACTCTCCAGAATTTCTGTACTCTGGAGAAAAAACCTGCAAGGTAGCCACCTTTAAAAGATTTTTGTAAAGAGAAGGAACAAGATGCATTTCTGAGCACCACTGAACCAAGTCTTTGAGCCTTTTAGCTTTGTCATCATTTGCACACTGGAAAATTGAGCTTTAAACCTACCCCTGATACTTCCAAATCACTATCTACATTTGCAGAGAGCTACACAGCTTTTTTCAGTACCTTACCTCCTACATTGTTCCTGTGTTGTTTGTATTGGTTTGGTTTGATTTAAATATTCCTCTCTAGATGGGAAAATCTTTGATGTCAGACTCTTCAACCTACCAAGTCTTTCCATCTTGAAAATCAATAGCACTTTGCTAAGTGTTACTTAATGGCATCTTTGGACAGAGATCTTGGTTCTCTATAGTAAAGTTTAATTATATACTGTTGGGAACCTGAGAGCATTTCCACTGGAGCTAAGTTGTGACAGTCACAATAACACATTAGACTGACTTGTGTTGGCTACCGTAAATTTCAGTCCTGCCTACAAAGCAAAAGGAAAGGGGATAAAAGGGTTATCAGTAATTTCTGCTATGAAGCACTGGAACTGCTCAGTGGAAGGTCTGCTTAAACTTATTTTCTCCTCTTAGTCTTCATTTTTTTCCCATCCTACACTCTCTTCCATCTTCTTACAGAAGTTCTGTTTTAAACTTGATTTTAAAAGAGCCCTCAGGAAAGTTCTGCTAGAGTGAGATTTAGTTAAAAGGCTGGAGATATCTGTCATTAGAAGCCATGTTTTCCAAGAGGTCCAACCAGTCTGGTTGGCTGGGCTGGATGAGCACAACTTCAACTCTATGTTAGTAACAACAAAAAGCCCAAATAGGAGCAGTGAGTTCCTGCCCTCCAGGGACCCTGTCATCATCTACTGCACCATGATCAGCAGCCCCTTCTGTGGAGCCTATAACAGAAAGCCAAAGCTAAAGAAAGCAAAAGCCCCTATAAAAGCAGCCCTTTAGACAGATTAAGTATTTCCCCACCAGCCTGATGGCAGGGCCCTGTTTTATGAGGTTGTCAGCCAGCCCAGGCATGCAAGAGCAAGGTCTGCTCCAGAGGAAAGGAGTACCAAGAGGCCATAGTTAAGAGATGGTACCAAGACTTCATGCTGATGTGGGACAAAGCAAGATGCAGAGTCCAGGTTAAAGCTATCTCACACATTATGGAGGCCAAGTCTGTTTCTTGAAACTAGTCAGAGTTTCAAAGCATCTGCTCTGTAATGTTACTGCATCGTGCAGGCTGCTCTGCACTGTTGCTTAATGCTCCATTCGGATGTGCTGGAAGGCTTCAGCTTTGTACCATGCCTCACCATGCACCTGAGAGGTGATTAAGCAGCTCTGGTACACGGTCTGTCATGTCTTACTGATTAGTAAGACAATGGCACACCTAAAACTTGATTGTTCCCACTCAATTGCTATTTCTTTCCTTCCACACGTTGCTACTTCTGGGTGTGTGATATACAGCAACTTGACTTCATAAAGAGGGTGCACTGTTTATCATGTGAACATCATGAACTACACACATCAGTATTGCTCATAAGAGAAAACATAGCACTGAAATGCTTTTTTAAACAACATCATGATTTCTTGCAGCTTCCCTACCTGACAGCTACTATTATTTTACAAGGGAGGTGACTGGCAGATAGAAACTTATATTTATATTATTTGTGATGGCAATAGGCTTCAGTCCTTTTCTCATTACTTTGTCATTTTCAATTCACCTTGCCATTTCTCAAACAGATTTTTCATCATATGACAA
The DNA here is from genome assembly GCA_907165065.1 of Caprimulgus europaeus. Next base: position 72,611,241 of record OU015525.1, read on the forward strand.
ATCCATCCAAAGACACATAACTAGAGCACCCAGACAAGTCAATGCTCTGCCTGCTCAATTTCTCAGAGATAAATCGTGGGTGAGATCATGAAAAGCATGTCATGATGACAGTGCCCCGACAGGTCCCTTTAAAAGTTAAAACAGAAGACAACAAAAAGCATTCACCCTTTGAAAATCCTATACTATTTAGGAGTCTACAAAGCCAGACTCCCTCAGCGCAAGTACTCTTAGTACTAAAAGAGCTATGCTGCTGGCAAGTTAGAAGACAACTCTGTCCTGCTTTGTGAAACTTCTGACTGGTCCACTTTATGACCAGGAATCTCCTTCTGTAAGTTTGAAGTAGATGCCATGTATGCATTGCATTAGGTCTTGGACCTTTCAAGGCATTTTGTAAATTAAAAATCAATATGGGCTTTGGAATGATAACACAATTAACATTAAATTGCTGAGTTATCTTTGTCTATTTTATACAAGATTGATCATTATAATTTTTTTGGTTTAAATTAGTCAGACAGAGCAAATTACTTTTTATAATGGGTAATCCATACACTTCATTCAACATGCATCTCTAATAGCTGAATAATGCACCTGCTGTTTAGCTAAACCTAAAAATAAATGTATTTTCTGCAATCCTTTCAAGTTTGTGTCTCAAGAAAAATAATTATTTCTCAAATACTTCAAGATGAGGTTAAAATTCTAAAGCTGATAGAGAAAAATATTTTCCTTCTCTATTTTCTTTTAAAAGGACCACTTTTTGAGAAAAAAAAACCTTAGAAATTAGTTTGACAACCTAACATTGAAAAGAATTTATAATTTTAGTGTAACATTTAATTGCAGTTTTCTTAATAGCTTGAGAGGCAGAGGAGGAGATGGGGAATAAAAGTTAAAGACAAAACTCTTCTTTTATTTTTAAAAAAATTTCAATTTTTCTTTGTGTCTTCCTTCATTTGGTGTTCTGTTTTCTAAGTGAAAATTGGAGAACTGACTTGCTGAAAAGAACTAAATTGTCTCTAATTATGAGTTTCATTCATAACTACATATTATTTTCCATAAAAGAAATACCTGACGTTATTTTTTTTCCATTTTCTTATTAAAAAATGTATTGAAAGTGATTCTATTGAAGCTTATGTTTAAGGAAATTCAAACATCTTTCTGGAGTACAGAATGAAAAGCTTCAACCAAATTTGCTAGTAACATGGTGAAAAGTCTAGGATAAAGGAGTCAAAGGAAATATTTATTTTTCATATAGCAGAACAGGTCTTCACCGATAATTGAGCCCAAAATAGAAATTTTGGCTGCAGCACAGGTAACTGCACTCACATGAGTTTTTCCTTGCTCAGCTTAGGAACGACAGCAGCAAAGATGTCTCAGAATAGCACCAGCCTTGCTCTGCGCAGAGCTCAGTGCAACACCTCCTGCCATATTTCCATGGCTGTTCCCCTGGGGGTAGCTACAGCAAATGCTGTTCTTGACTAGGCTTATGTGTGCAGCAACACCACCTAAAAATGAAAAGCTAGTTAAATCTTTTCCTATATGAAAGATAGCCCTTTTCCCCTCCGTATTGAGAAGAGATTGAGTTGAGGACTTTTTAAAATATATCCACCAAGAATCCATTCAGAATCTTTCTGATCCTAGAGCACACAGCACCGACTGCACATGGAGAGCCTGGGATGGACATACAAGACTTTCTGCCTTCAACACCCTACCTGCCTTCAGTTTGCTGATGTGGGAGTATGAGCTAAGGCACACAAATTCCTGGCCACCAGGTGAGGAGGCTAGCTGGATGGGGCAGGAGAAGCTAGCAGAGTGAATAATCACCCAGAGCTGCAGCTCAGAACATCCTGTAAGGGAGCAGTCCTCAAAGCCCCTGGGGTTCCCCACTGCGAGTGAGCACTGCAGCTTTGCTACGGAGCTTATCCTTCCTCAGAGTTAAGTCCCAGGGTAAGGTTCAAGAAACAAGTAAGGGACTTGCAACTAAAAGAGATGGGGCACATTTTTAACATTTATGAATAATTACCTGAGCAACGCAACACCGCAAAGAACATAATACTGTACAGTTCTGAAAATATCTTTATAGTAGCTGTGTTGATAGTAGCCTAGGAACCCTAATGATTTTCTTTGGTGAAAGAGATCCAAGGGCAATTCAAAGAACTGCTTATTTTGAATGGAAAACGCAAAGTTTAGTGAAATTAAAATGCAAAACTGAAAGTGCTGTATCTCTGGTTTTGAGTTCCATGGAGAGCTGAAGTGTCTTCCCATTGTATCTGTTACCAGTAAGACGTGAAATGGTTTTTGGCTTTAATTTATTCAATTTTCTTTCAATACATTCATTTCTCTAAGGTCCCTAAACATTTCAGTTTCCACAATTACACTTTCCACTTGGAAATCTTATTTTTTGTGAATTTAAGAGTTCTGATGAGGACATCAGATGTTGCTGTGCTGTTGCTGCCAGACAGTAGTCTCCGTCCAAGCCTGCTGCCAGATATCAGAAAGCCCAAGAAAATGGCCACTATAAATGTTTAAACAAATTGTACATAGGATACCAAAGAATACAGCACTTCTAGTATGATTTGGTCCATGTACAGCTGGTCCATGGACATTCTAGGTGAATCAATCATTTTTAATGCACCTGCACCCACAGGCAATCTCAGTATATTCACATAGCACAGATATATACATTTGTATCTGAGAAATCTTTCCCACTGCTCCACTTAATTTCACAGCCTACATCTCTGCTTTTGCCCTGCCTGGGAAAAAAATAAATACAGTAAGAAATAGAGACAAAACCAATAAAAATAAAACAAAAAATAAACCCCCAAATATTAAAATACTCACTTCCTGATGTGCAAACCTGTTTCCTTAAAACATTACACCAGTAAAAATTAAATACATACCTATTCTGTGTTGCTACCGATGCCAGCAACAATCCAAATTTATATCAAATAACTATTGATATTTCCACATACTCTGTCTGTTTTCTTTCCATCTCACTTCACGCTCTTTCAAAGACTGAAGGTAAATGAAAATGAATATACAGGTGCTGAGCATTTTTTTTCAGTTTTTGTGTAGATTTTCTTTCTTGGGGGCAGGGGGGAGGGCAGGGGGTGGCAGACTTTGAAAACCCTAGTTTTCACCTCTCAGATGCAGCCATTTCCAATAATAGCACTTTTGAAGAAGTTCAGCAAAGGAATGGTGTTTATGCCTCATGAAGCATGCATTCTCAATAGCATAGCAGCTTCAGAAAAAAAAAAAAGAAAAAACCCAGCTGCATTCTATTACTAAAAGGAAATAGGATGGAGTCTTCTCTTAAGAGTAGGGAGAGTTTCCCAGTATTTATACAAAACAATGTTTTATAAAGCAAATACAGCATGACTAGTCTTATAGTAAGTTTTCCAACAGTTTTTAAAGTGTTCCATAACTATGATGAAAGAGAAGCAATTTAGATAAGTCATCACCCTTTCATTTTTATTAATAAAACTGTATATCTGCTATCAAAGTAGCCATCCAAACTGCATTAGAAAGCTTTCATGTGCAATCAGGTTTTGAATGTTAAATATCACAAAAATTTCCATCAGTACCAGTACAGAAGCTATGTACAAAATACAGAAAACATCCGCAGCTGCTGAAAGGATAAAGTAAGACTACAGGAATAGATCATCATAACCAGACAAGGACCTGAACTTGGTGTTTGATAACATCTTAAATTAATATTAATTTCAAGGAACAGATTATTTTATGACTTTCCTTTTTTCTATTTACCTAGTTTGTAGAATCAGGGAAGAAGTTTACAGGCATGCAAAATGTTTTAAAACACTAAATTATTAAAGAATTATTACCTTTATTTGACATTTTGATTTCTTTCCTCCCTTGACATAATGGCAATGATTTCAAGACACAATGAGATTTAGATCTCATTTCTACACCAAATAGCCCATTATTCTTTTTAGCACAGGTGCATACTAGAGGTCAAAGTGAAAGATTTCATTTGAGACAACATTACTACTATGAGCCATTCACTTCTCACAGTGCTTATGGGATTCCAAGTTTACTGCCAGACCCAAGTTATAAGAAATTAGATATTAATTTACAAGACACCTAATAACAACCAATAGGCAACCAATCCTGTTAATGTCTTTCAGTAATAAATTTCCATTTTATCACATTTATTACCCTGGGAATTGACACATACATTGCTAAGTTGTCAAAAAACTCATGTCATCCCCTTCTGCAGAGCTCTCATGAAGTCATTTCTCATCACTCAATCACAGCACGGGAAATTGGTCCATGACCATCAATGTCGTATCCTAACTACTCCTCTTCCTTGCGATGCTGTCACAACTTGTTCCCAGTGACAAAACTGCTGACCCCTTTAAGACCATCATCCTACACATAAGCAAACAAATCAAAGGGCTATTGTGTCAGCATTAGGCACAGTTCCCAAACATGGACACACATGTACTTCTACTTCCTCCAGAGCTTCTTTTTTTGACAGGCAAATAGAACAGCTCATTTTCTCAGCAGTTTCCAGGTTGTAGCCCACTCATGAGTTATTCAAGCTCACAATACTTTACAAATTGCAAGTGCTTACAACACATACATTAGAGTTATCACCCTACTGCACAGTGGGAAATAATTTCAAACAGCATGGATTTGCTTCTTGGACTTACCAACCAACAGACTATTTTTATGCCCCAAAAGTCATATTTTCTCTTAGGAAGAACTTCCGCTCAAGACTTAGAAATCCTTCCCGAGTTTTCAAAAAACTCCTAGCACAACTGCCGCTGGAGGCTCAAAGCATTTTGCTTTTTTATTCAAATAAATCAAATCCAAACAATGCTAAAGGAACAACTTACAATTTCTAAAACATGTCTAACACCTGAGCAGGCTCAGAAAAAGGCTACTTATTTCACCTTAATAAAAGGTAGTGTATAGGTTCTGAAATGCAAGCAGCCTAGATTTGGGCTTCAGAACTCCTCCAATGACCAGCAGCAGGCAGATAACCACCCTGGGCCCTGGGAAAGCATCTGAACCAATGAATAATACACTGCAGTTCCATCTGAGATGGTTCCTCACTCAGAAGGGCAAGCAGGTGGCAAGAGTAAGAAGAGGGAAGGAACTGGTACATATAATGACCTTATTGAGTCTCTAAAGCTACATCTTCTCTCCGTTTATACAGCTATTTAGTGAATTAGTCAAATAAGTACTAAACAACACTAGCATGAGGACAATCATCTTGTTTTTTACTATATAAAATTATGTACTTTTCAAGATGAACTGCTCAGAACTTGGCCAAAATGTAGTCTTGTGATACGAGATGCTTGAAACTGAAACTAAGCAAAACTCAAATGACATCTGATTAATAGATGCAATTTATTTAAAAACAAACAAACAAAAAAACCAACCAAAAAAAAAGGAAGAAAAAGAAAACTGAGTTGTTCATAGCATCCATTCAAATTTTCAGCCATTACAGAATGTTTGCCTGAAGTACTAAGGCAGGCTCAGACACCCCAGCCCCAAACATCATCTGCACCGATAAGCAGACCTTAGCCACTGAATCGCTTCCTGTACATAGCAGAGATTCCTTGTTTTTAAATACATATAGACCTTTCAAGTACAAGCTGTAGTTATTTGGTCAACACTGCCCAGAATTTCTAATAAATGCAAAAGCAGTTTCCTAATACTAGAGACATGGAATCCCCCTCTTAATTACAGCACCAGTTGCTGAAGAACTTGCACCCTGAGGAACATACAGACATCTCACTGTGCATGTGTTTTGCTCCATTTTTTTAATAAACATTCACACAGTGACTTCTGTATAATTGAGTTTAGATGAATATGATGATGGTATTAATTATGAAAGGTAAGAGAATAGGCTAGGAAGTCTAATTAACTCATCAAACTTCAGGTCTAGTCTACAGCAAATTGGCTGTGTCTCTGGAAATTAAAAGCTACTGTGGATTGATGCAATAATTGTAAGACTTTATTTACATGAGGCCTGAAATTAACTGTGCTAAAACTTACTGATCACTACAAACAGCGCATCTCCAACACCTCAAAACTACTGCTACAATTGGTCTTTCCAATAAGCCATAGCTGCAAGGCTTTTAAAATAGAAATGAGATGCAAGCAAATTAACACCAAATATAATGTAACAAATCAGTTCTGAGGTCACCATGGCAACTTCCATAAAATTAAGCATTAATTATGTGACAAAATAATCAAATATTGCTTTCATTGTAGTCATTCAATTTACTTTATGTTGAATTGTGACCATACTCCTTTCCCAGAAAATTTCAGTGAAAATTACTTGTAGAAAATAAAATTGACATCTCTAATTTCTGAAAGGCAAATAGAATTAATACTGGAAAAGAAAAAAAACTGGATCAGTGTAAAATGATTTTAGGGTACACACTAGCAGATAAGTAACATCTACTTCTTAAAAAAAAAAAGAAAAAGACAAAATAAAAATGAAACGGAGCCCCTACTCTTCTCTCCCTGTCCTCAGTCAGCAATCTGAATAATTACAATTAAAACCAATAGTCTACTTGAAAAATGGCTATCTAGTTAAAAGACACCTTTCCTGTTTGGATGGATATTTTTCCCCTTGAAGCTCTACCTGGAGTGGTAGGTAGTGACAGATGCATACCTGACTCTTTTTTTCTCTACACCCTTCCCACTTTATCAAAAATGTTTCATTAATTGCTCACACAAGAGGTAGACACACTATTTTAAACATTAAACAATACCAGACATAATCTTACTGCTCTGTCTGAAGTTCTACAATCAACATCAAAAGACCTGATGAGTCCCCCTGATCCCTGTGTCACACTAGGAACTACTGATATTTAAGTCTCTTCTAGCGTAACCCTTTCTCTGAGTACAGGATAGGAACTTCTGCCCATGGACTAATGTCTATTATCAGACATTCAACCTCATATCCAGATGCAGTAGAACATCTTTTGTTTTCCTGAATCCCCATGTTATCTAGTTCACAGTTCTTTTTTACTATTTACCATTTTCCTAATGGCAAAAATTTCTCCATCTTCAGCTTCTCTTTCAGTAACAGGTAAAAGTCTCAGCTTATTCTCAGAGGTCTTTATCCATTCAGTCCTCAAGTATTTTAATGTTCTATGCTTTGAAGAGAGCTTATGTATTTCTCTTATTCCTCTTATGTAAAGAGCACAACTGGTAGACTATTAGAAAAGAGACTTCCTAAAAGCAAAGCACAGAAGTGCTTCAATCCATTTCTTTGTTCTTGATACCTCTCAAGTAGATACAAACTCTCATTTGGGAGAAGCTGGCAATACAGCTCCTCTAACAGAAATTGTCTGTTGCTGGGAATGATCTTACAAATGACTAAAAATTCAGAGGAACACAGAAGTCTCCTGGTGATTCAGGGTTTCCTATCCTCAGCAGTTTCTTAGGAACCACAAAAAAAAACTCCAAACAAAAAAACCCCACCAGACAGTGAAGGAATAAGATTTTAATCCAAAGTAGAGTTGGAAGCATACGAGAAGTTGAAAGCTTACAGGGCACTTAAGAGGAATGGCTTGTGTATATGAATTCACAACTTCCACAGAAATTCCCAAACTCTTCCCATCACACAGTTTGTGACTGGAATTTCCTTCATGTGATTACATAAAACAGAGTAACTCTGACTGTTTCATTATTTTTCTAAGATCTACTTTAGACCAACAGCCCTATCATCTTGTTTTTAACTATATACATTCAAGTCTAATATTTGCTTAGTATTTCACACACTGATGAAAATCAATATTAGTGATCTAGAGCTCTGCTTTTTTCAACCCCTCTACAACTTCTTGAATAAAATCAAAAAGGAGATTATTGATTAAAGAATGTACAACTTACTTGGGATACCTTCATTTTTTTTCTGCATTTCTTTGCTCCTGATTTATAGCACTTAGCATAAGTAGAACCTTTATTTCACTTAAATACAGTTCTCATATACATCTGGCTTCATTTGTCTTCTAACAAGGCTGTACTTTTGCTAGACAGTTAATGGTTTACAATTCAAAAAAGAATTACAACTTTTATAACTACTTTCCCTTCTTTGGCTGTGAAAAGACAGAGGCTTTTTGGCTATCTAAAAAGTGTTCTTAAGTATTTTTGAAGCATTACTCACACTTTTTCCTCACTAAATAGTCTGTCCAAAGTGATTGGTCTCTATTGTTTTCAGCTTCAGATGAGCAGCTCTTTGAAATTCCAAATACATACACTGTTCGTTTGGATTTTATTCTGTTTACCAAAGCCATCTGAGGTCAAGTCTTGATGATTTCTACTTACCTATATGTGATTGTCTGTTCTGAAAATCAATTTCTCCTTATCTGCTAAGATCAGGTCTCTGTAGCTTTATGCCACATCAGATGCAAAATGGAAATAGAAAGTCTGCTTTAGAGCACTTAAAAATGTCAAGCACGTTTTGGTATTAGCTGTACGAAGTTTCTAACATTATCACCTGAAGAGAAGCCCTGTAGTTATGAAGCTTTTTTTGCTCTCACCCAATTTTAATCTGTGATTATAAAGCAGACTGGAGGCCTGAAGCAGTCCCTAAATTATAATCCATCTTGCATATTATCTGTTATGACATTTTTCCATAAGCAATTAAAGATTGTTTATGCTTCTGACTTGTCAGTTCCTTTAATGTGGTAATATCTTTTTTTTTTAATTTTGGAAGAAAATACGTCCTTCCTAAAGAGTACTGCAACACTAACAGAGGTTTGTGTTATTTTTGAGTGCTTCAGTCCTGCTAGCCATCCAATCAGACTATGATAACACCAAAGTCAATTTTTTTATTACAAATGGAAAATTACTATTTCTCTCATTTATAACACAGACTCCTAGTAGTTGTACTTATTATTGTATTAAAAAAAAAATTCTCCTCTTTCCTTTGGTTTTCCTGTACCCATCTTTATTCCCCACCTCACAATTTTTATTTTTTTTACTGTCCATTACATTCCTCCTTCTCCTGTAGACAGATACTTTTAATATAATATAATATGACCTGGCACTTTGACTTTCTTGATATGGACACCATCCCAAAAAAAGAGCAATTGCCCCTGAAGAGTGTGCAATATCATTTCCCAGGGCCACACTGTCTTGTATCACACTAGTTACCCTGCAACTCACTTCTGAGATAGCCTGTACTCTGTCTTTCTTTAAATCATCCTTTCAAAACCTCACGGGTCTTCAGACCTTTCAGAAGTAGTACCAAGCTGACCTCAGGTACGTGACCTGACACCTCCGCCATGTCTCCGAACCTGATTATGGCAAAGAGATTATTAAAGCTTTCAAAATTTATGAAGATCACATCACATACTGATTAAATCTAGTTTAGAAGTTACATTTCATTTACAGCTACCTAAAAAAGCCACAAAACCACAGTGTTACTGGGGTTTGCCCCTTTTATTTGAATCACAGATATTTAAATAATCCATAAAAGCAATCTCTCTTTTCTTGCCCTGACTAATAATTCTGTTTAGCAGTCTCAACACTATTTCTTTATGAAGTGGTTTTTGTCTTTCATAGTATTATAGAATGGTTTGGGTTGGAAGGGACCTTTAAAGATCATCTATTCCAACCCCCCTGTAGTGAGCAGGGACATCTGCAACTAGATCAGGTTGCTCAGAGCCCTGTCCAGAGTGATCCTGAATGTTTCCAGGGATGGGGCTTCTACCACCTCTCCAGGCACTCCGTTCCACTGTATCACCACCCTCATTGTAAAAAAAGTCTCCCTTTTATCTAGTCTAAATGTACCCAATCTCTTTTAAAACCACTATCCCTTGTTCTACCGTTATAGGCCCCAGTAAAAAGTCTATCCCCATCTTTCTTAAAGGCCTCCTTTAAATACCAAAAGGCTGCAATCAGGTCTTCTCTTCTCCAGGCTGAACAACCCCAACTCTCTCAGCCTGTCCTAATAGGAGAGGTGCTCCAGCCCTCTGATCATTTTTGTGTACCTCCTCTGGATGCGCTCCAACGGGTCCATGTCTTTCCTGTGCTGAGGACTCCAGAACTGGACACAGTACTCCAGGTGGGATCTCACCAGAGCAGAATAGAGGGGGAGAATCAGCTCCCTTGACCTGCTGGCCACGCTTCTTTTGATACAGCCCAGGATATGGTTGGTCTTCTGGGCTGCAAGTGCACATTGCCGGCTCATGTCCAGTTTTTCATCCACTGCTACCCCCAAGTCCTTCTCTTCAGGGCTTCTCTCAATGCCTTCATCCCCCAGCCTGTATGGATTCCAGGGATTTCCCCAACCCAGGTGCAGGAGTTGGCCTGTTGAACCTCATGAGGTTTATGCTGGCCCACTTCTCAAGCTAATCCAGGTCCCTCTGGATGACATCCCATCCCTCAGGTGTGTCAACTGCACCACTCAGCTTGGTATTGCCTGCAATCTTGCTGAGGGTGCACTCAATCCCACTGCCTATTTCATTGATTAAGATACTAAACTGTACTGGTCCCAATATGGACACCTGAGGGACACCACTTGTCACCTATCTCCATCTGGACATCAAGCCATTGACCACTACCCTCTGAATGCAACCATCCATCCGATTCCTCATCCACCGAACAGTCTACCCATCAAATCCATTTCTCTCTAATTTAGAAAGAAGGATGTTGTGGGGGCCAATGTCAAAGGCCTGACAGAAGTCCAGATAGCTGATATTTCCTTCAGAAGATATTATTAAGAGAAATTTGATTTCTTTATTTTTATTTTCTTTATTTTTATGTATTGGCAAGGGACTCAACATCCAATTCAGCCATGTTCTCCACTTGTTCTCCTCCTTTCCATTGAGATCACAGTTCTACCTTCCAGCTGATTTATATTTCCACTCTTTCTACTTAATGATTCAGAAAATAGCCTCTCATTGAAAAAAAAATATAAAAAATTTCTATGTAGTGTTGAGGTGCAACTCTTGCACCCTTTTAAATGGGTCTCTGATAGAGTCCAGTATGCTTTATAAAAGCAGTATTCACAATTTATACAGTTACTGTGCAAGAAAGAAAAAGAAGTACTAAAATTTCATAAAAGAATTGTAGGTGTATGAGGTCAGCATTGACACACACTTGATCCAGCCCTCAGGTACTGGACGGTGCTGCCACCTGCCTTCCTGCCTGTAGGACGTTCTGTTCAGTTGGTATTGATGAATTTTAATAGTTGGGTTTAAATCCTCTTAAAGCTGATTGTTCTACTGAGTAGATATTTCAGACACACTGGACAGCTGTATTAAATGTTTTTCTTTGGGATTTGATTATTTACAGTACATTGAGTTTTAATGCATCATCCACTGTTAACTCCAGTTTGATAGTATCTTGGCTGGTTACAATACAGTGTTATTACAACATGATTTGCAGGCAGCTGAGAGCAAGCTCTGGGTTGTCATGTATGTTATTGGAAATTCAATATTCCTACATATCATAGAATAATAGAGAAATTCCATATAGCACACAGCTTTATCATACAGTTCAATTGTCAACAGGAAATATTATCTGAAAAAAATGAATAAACACCATGCATGCTAAAGCACGAATGCATGAAATAAAAACCATCTCAGCTGTAAAGGTCTTCATCTCTATACAGACTGTTCCAGTGCAGATAGCCAAGATGAATTTCATTGCATTAATCCTCCTAGTGAAAGTCATATACTTAGTTCTGATGGGATTAATAATATTGAATATATCTACTACAGCATGAGGATGCTCTAGGAGGAGGGTACTACCACTTTCTGATTAAGAATGCTTCTCCCTACCACAAATATTTTTATCTTGCCAACTATTCCTTTATTTCTCCAGCCCAGTATTAATGTCAAATCTTGAAAATATTCAGTCGCTTTGAAATGTTTTAGAAAAGAAAATAATTTTACACAAATTGTTTTCTTTTTTAATACCTGAACTTATGAGAGGTCTAGCATTCTCATGCAGCACACACTTATAAGGCCTGTTTCTAAGTAGCTACCTTTACTCTCAAATAACACTACTGGAATGGCTGAATTAGAATTAAAAAAATAATAATAATCATAAAACTTTCATACACAAGCACGCCAAGCTCTGGTTACACCATTTCACTAGATATAGGCTGCTGCTAACACCTGAAAGTCAGATAGACATAATTTGCAAATATTCTTGTACAAATACTTTAATCAGGAGAAATAATAAATAGGGAAACATCTATTTCATTGATAAACTATCAAAGTTAACTACTTATGTCCTGTGGGATTTTACTTAAACTGAAACGAAACTTTATCTCCTAATTTCCAAGATCACATTCTCTCCTGTGCGAGAGAAAGAGACATCAGTATTCAGGCATCTTGATTGCAGCACTGCACTAATACGGCACAACTCTCACCATTCTCCCAAGAACAAAACTTCACATTACTTATATTATGCTATTTTCACTGAACATCGATTAAAAATACTTACTATATCTCCCTATTATGATGAGCAAAAGTGGAATAAGAAAGTATTTCAGGCAAAAGTCAATAGAATGTATAGGCAATTAGAAGAGAATACAGATATTTAAGCTCATTTCCATGACACATTTTTTCCCCTCCTATATGACAACAATAAATGATATTATCCGGTAGCCTTTAATTCACTTTCATTTTCAAATGTATTTTACATCTTTAAATTTAAGGACATTGATATCTTCTGTCTCATAACTTTCAAAATTAGTGCTGCAAGAGACACAAAGTGGCTTTTACCTGGAATGATATTCCTTGGCTCATACCCTGAGCCACTAAGCTAGTGCACAAAAAAAGGGATATCATTGATTTCCTCAAGTTTCATTTTTAAAGAGCTGAAAGAACCCTAATTATTTTTCTTAAATAGAAAGCCCAGGCCTTTGAGAAGCTTGAGGTGTAGCTTTTGAGCTGGCAGAAAAGCATCTCAAAACTCCAGGCTAAGGTTTGGGAGACTACAGAGGCTCTTTCAGGGGATTATAAATCTCTTCTATCTCATTATTTTCCTTTTTCACTAGTTCTGTACAACCGCATACTGAAGTATAGCAGTGTTCATATATCTCAGTATTCAGCAATCTGATGCTTTAACTCCTACTCTGTGATGCCAGAACTCTCCAAGAGCCATGTAGGGAGTATGGGAGCTTTAACCAAATATTCTGGCCATCTATACTGTACATATAGACCCTTCAAGTTCAGTATTCCACCTCACTGCAGAAAACGCATGGAATTGCTGCCTAGCTGCTCAGGCTTTGCTGTTCTGTAGCTGCATCACTCACCAGGTGTGTGATCACTTATCAAATAAAACACCATGCTCAGTGACTCCCAACAGAAAGCAAAAGCTTTCTGGGATGCAAACCAAAAATGCTTCCATTACTAAAATTATTATACTTTACTCAGAAATATAAAGTAATAGGGAACCGGTAGATGATTTTACATATTCTTTGTCTTACTTCACACTTGCCTGTCCTGGATAAACAAGGTGGTGAGGATTCCACTATAAACTCAGAGCTCTGACATCCAGAAAAAAAAACAGGAATTGACTTAAAACAACCTCAGAGGGAAACAACAAAGTCATAAGGTCTTATGTGCTTAAAAGTCACAGACAAGCAACAAAGAACTCTCTAGAGACTTCTTAATCTAGATGCACTTTAAGTAGGACTTTATGTGAACTTCGAGAAAAAGATTCTTCTGAAACTAACAGTACAGAAAAAAGCTTGTCATTCTTCATACTCTGGGGGATTTACCATCTCTGCAGTTTTAGCAAGCCCCATTCACACTGAATCAATGGAATATTTATAGAACACAAGCTTGCAAGGTGTTGAAGAGAAAACATTACAATCTTCATAAATTTAGACTTTATAAATGCAAAATTATTTTTCAGCACTAAAAGCTGTCTAAAAGCAATGGTGTACATGCTCAAAAGTGAGGTAACCAACCAGTCAATTTTTACTGTAGATTTTACAGAAAAGTACATCAAAGGAGTGAGCATGCTTCGAAAAAATAGTAGGAACCTGGTATTGCCAAAACCATTCCTCTATGCACACAGGACATTTTTCAAATAAACTCACTGAGAAAATTCTTTGCCAGCAAATAGCTCCAAATTAGTATTTCTACCAATTAATCTTAAGTGAATGTCAACATTTGATTTCTTTTTCCCTAAACAAAATTGACACTTATAAAAGTAATAGTTTTGTTTTAACAATCTAATTTTTCAGAACAAAGAAATTTCTGTGGAGTCAGTGCATGCAAGCCTTAGGGATTGCCACAATTAAGCTGCCCCCTCCCTTGTGAACTCTGCACTGGTATTAATGAGATGCAGAGGGAGTTTTATTAAGATTTCTTCTAGCCAAAAGGGCACATCAAGCTGCTTTATTGCTCTTGAAGGAGGAGTAAGATGTATTTCACCCAATCTCCAAAAGGATATACACAGGTTTCCCATATATCAGAAGTACTGCCTATACTTCATGACTAGGGCAGCATATTAACACCTCACAACCCTAAAGAATGCCTGCAAGAGGAAGGAGGTCTTAGTGTAAGTAACCTACTTTTATATTTGTCATTGAAAAGGTATTTTCCCCATCTTAGAGCCACTTCTCTTGACCTTTTCTTAATTCATTGAGACAAACATGCTTAAGTCAGTAAGAGCCATCTCAGACAAAAATTAAATTTCTCAGTTTCTAGACTGAAATGTGAATCTGAATGCCTACAAAACAGCTGACCTGGAGGCCAAAAGAAACAATAAAGACTTACCATTGAAAAGTTTCACTTTAGCTACATGCCAGACCTCAAGATCTGCTGAAATTACTAAACAAATAGCTGAAAATAGGTAGCTTCCCAGATACTTTGCTTTCTCCAGAAGAATGAGATAAGAAAACTTCCATTTTCACCTTCTGCGCTCCCTCCAGTGGATTTCCTAGCAAAGGAGGGTCCTTGCCTTTTCCTTGCAAGTACTGGCATGGAAGTACTTTGAACTCTGGAGCTGGTCCTGCTTTGAACAAGCAATTTGTACTAAGTCATTTCCAGAATTGCCTTCCAGCCCACACCGTTCTATGTTTCTACTTAGATTTACAGGCAGTAACCATATAAAACATCACAAAAATCTTTCACCTGGAATCTTTCTAGAATCTGTTATCACCTATATAACCTTACAGATACATATCTTACTCTACCCATAGCGTTCTTACAGTGTATGCACTTAGCTGAGACTAAGCTAGGTTTCTTTTCAGTAGCTAGAATAGCGCTGTGTTTTGGTTTCAGCCTGGGATTTGTTATGAGAAAAACATTGATAACATACCAGTGTTTTCATTTTGTCTCTGTAAGTTGAAGGACTTAATGTTTTGTTAGTCACCTCATGCAGTAGAAAAAAAATCAAATATTTTTAATATCATTTTCCACTATTAAAAGGATTTGATCATTTATGGGACTCTTCTTGTCTTCAGCTGACAGTAAAACTACCAGATTTGCCAGGGAGAGAGTGCCCATGGTCAAGAGAGCACATTCCTAAAGGTGCACAACAATCCAGTCATGGCTCCTTTGTTTACTGTCAGTTTACATTTACCTTCCATATTTCATCCTGCATAATTTGACACTAGCTGGGTACAAAAAATCCAAAACCCAAAAAAGCCATCCACTCACATTATTGCCATTCTGATAGTACCACTTTCATCATCTCTAACTTAAGCAAAAATTCACCAGTAAATATGATTCTCCTAAACATTTCAGCTTCAACAGTAAAGACTTCAAATATTGTTAGCTTGACTCTCTTACAATGAGACTTGCATGACCACAGTTGTCAGCTCCTTTCTGAAGACTTGTCAATTTCCACCAAATTTTAAAAAGGAGTAGAAATTTAAGTTTAACGTTTCCACTGGAAGAAAAAGCAATTATGTGATTTGTTCTAGCTAGCCTTTGTGGCTGAAGACAGCAGAGACCAGTTGATCAACCAGCAACTGTATTGCTTTGAAAAGCCACAGCACCTACTGCCTCTTGCAGTCAGTAGCTCACATGAAGGTAGGTAAGGAAAAGAGCTGAAAATACTGTAGCAAGGAAACAGAGGACATGGAAGGAAATTGAAGGATTAGATGGTATAAATGAAGACTACAGAGATTAATTGAAGAGGTAAACATACGGTGGTGCAAGAGGAGAGGAAAAAATTGTAAATGAGATTAGATTACTGAAGCTAGTGTGTATAGGATAAACTGTAAAAGAAATCTTTCATTTCTTTTACTGCTCAAGGATTTCTTAATCTAATTTTTCTCTAAATAGATGCAGAAACCAATAAGAAGTTTCCACACCTACGATGTGTAACAATATGTTCATATACATATGTGTGTGTGCATAGATACGGTAAATTTTTCCCCACTGTTGGCAGCGTAGAAATGAGAAGATATTTGATGATCTTCAGAGATGCATGCATGTCATTTTGTCTGTTAAAAAAAAAAATCAGCTATACACTACAAAGCGTAAAACAGGGCTGAGCAGAGATTACAGAGTCTGCATAGCAATGCTGAAGATTTAAAGTTGCTGTGGAGATAGCAGTTTGTTCTCATAGCTTCTGCTCAGAGTCAAAAAGAAAGATTTAGAAGCATAGTAACTTTGTAGGATGTCAGGTAAACAACTATAAAGTGCAGTGCTAAACAGGTAGGTCAACACAAAGGAAGAACAGTTAAGGCCATTACATAGCGGGTCTATGCATTACTGTGAAATATAAAAGTAGCATATTGCCAAGATATTCTCTTCCCAAGACTGACGAGGCTCTAGGTGCATTAGTCGTCTGTAAGAGCACACTGCAGTTCCTGCAGTTGCTTGCTGAACACATACTCCAGATAACAGAAGCAAAGATACCAGGTGTGTTAGATAACTTCTGACAAAAACCTTGTTCCTAGTAAGTTAACACAACCTTTAACACATCTTTTAAAGTCTGTAAAAGTATTTTTAAAAAGAGTATTTCCTGAACAACAGAAACACTAAGATAATGCTGTATGACAAGGATCACTTTAAAGGAATAGTATCTCAACATTCTTGCAATTACATCAAGGAAGGAAGGAAAGGCAATCATACAAATAAATGAGCACCTTCAAATTATTAAGCAATTAAAACAGCAGCAATGTGCTCAGCTTCAGAGAAACAAGTACTATAAATAAAGACGGCTTTACAAATGTGAAGTTCAACTCAATTTTTAGCTGGGATGCAAATGCAGACACTTTATTGCAGTTACATTTGTTTAATTGTTCCTCCTTTTTGCACAAGTTATTAGCAGGATTAGTTATTTTTATACTGAGCTTCTTGTTGTCATGATGGCAGATACAAACATCTAGAAATTCAGCTCTGTGTAAATCCTGTAAAGCAGCTATTACTGCTATCTCTTCATTCCAGGACACACGGCACAACCAGTGAGTGAGCACTTTACAGTCACACTGGAGCTATTTCACAGACAAGAATTAAACACAGAACTTGCAGCTCCAGATCCTGTGCCTCAGCTCTGACCTCTCTGACTTCTCCTCCTGTGAATGTTAGAGTATCCCCACTATTCATCAGGATAACAGCCTGGAGAGGTGATCAATCAAAATTACACTGTATTGTACAAACACACTCCTTTTGTCAAATAGTTATGACCTACAGGTATCTCCTCTTCCTACAACAGCAGGACACCCTGAATTTAATCTTCCATTTCTGGTCAAAACCTGCTGTTCCCACAAAATAAATCATCACAGGAAGACACTTGACTATTTAAAAGCATTAGATGTTTGTTCCTGAAGACTGATGTGAGGTTTTCTGCACTGCCGCTCACAATCCTTAAGGCTGGGTATACACTACCTCTGCAACATCAGCATGACTTTGAAGTCTCTCCCTTTGAGTCACCCTGACTTTGTTTTAAACACATTGTTTTATTTTTTGCTTCCCTATCACCAGTATAAACAGCATGTAGAAAAAATTTATGAGCTAATATAATTGACCAGAATAAATAAAAGCACTGAACACTTTTATTGTCTGAAGAGATTCCAAAGATATAATCCAAATATTTACAAGCCAGGATGAGTCAAAGTTAATTTTTCATGGATACCTTTATAAAAGGGCAGTTTACAGGAAAGATTTGAATATTTTAGAAGTTCCTGCCTTGCCAGTTGTGTTTGGAACACACTGTGGATGGGGAGAGTAAAAATCTTAGGGAGGGGAGAAAAGAAAAAAAAAAAAAAGGTGCTCACAGCATAACACAGCTGAATTCACAAAGATGTACAGCAATTAGAAGTCACATTGGTACTTGAGAGGGTGAGAGAGATTAGAAATTAGACACCAGGAAATATACTTAATGTACTGAAATCCCAGGGAGAAGCCTTGGACCCATTTTCTGACTACCAAAACAAGCCACCTTCCCTCTTCCCTTGTGTTTCATCAAAACCGGAACCATTTCCAACCGAGCTTTACGTAAACAAGATTTTATCAGAATAACTCTGACTACAATGAATGTCCTCGCGCGTACATTTTGCAATAGATTTAACATCCTCCTTGCTCCCTCTGAATGCACACCACAGCAGTCAGGATTGCTTGCTGTAAAATTTACCAGCAGTAAGTCATCATCTTTGTTGGCATATGGAAAGGTGAACTTCCAGTTATTAGTGAAGGACAATGCCATAGCAGTTGCCTCACAAAGAAAGCAAGCAAGAGGTAAGAAAGAGGACTGAAAAGGGGGTGAAAAAGTCTTGCAGAAGAGCAGCAACTTGTGAGAAAAAGAATGATGGGAACTTGCTAATCAAAGCCCATTCAGAACACCAGTGGGAGAAAACAACATTTCACTTTGTTGAAGAAATAACTTTGTTATTTCTTGTTTGATTTAAAAAAAAAAAAAAAAAATCATGCAAGTGGCTCAAGGCTTGGTGTTCTTGTAGGACCTGCTACTTGCTTTAAAGCAGCAAAACCACCCACGGAACAGATCCATGGGAAATTTATTTAATTCCATGACTGACAAGAGACAGACAATGAGGTGGCACAAGGTGGGACTGTAAGGCAATTTTTTTTAATACGTAAATTATTGTTAGTATTTCACAGCAATTACTACAAATATAGAAATTCAGAAGGCAAAATTTACAGATGTGGAATCATCAAAGCAATGTAGGAAGTCGCTGGTTTGAGTTTTGAGTCAGACATACACATGACCCTTTCACCTTACTCAGGAAGCAAGGCACAATAAAAAAATGTGTCTTACCCTGTCACACATGACAGATCTAAATGTGTGCTCAATTTAGGGTTTAAATGATGAAGAAATGCACAGGCAAGTAGTGAAATGGCATAAGAGCTCATAAAGACAGCTCAGCATTCAAGGTTAAATTCATGAATCTTTTCCTCTTCTGGATATTATTGATGTCAATATTTTCCAATATATAACTCAAAACCTATACATCTATGCTGCCTGTACAACCATTAAACTGTTGATGAACTACCCTCAGGCACCAGATGCTTTTGTGCCTTTGTCAACATTTTTTTTTTCAATAACCTGCAATAATGTACTTGTCTTTCAGTATCTTCTTGTATAGCCAGCTTTAATACCCCCATGCTGTCAATTGTTTGTTGAGAGGCACTGAATGATTTTAGTATATAACTATAGATCATTACTTCAAATCACAACTTTAGTGAAATAGTAGAATTTTAAAATAGAGTGTATATAAAAAAGTCATGTTATCCTTTCATTCGTGTCTCTATAACCTGAAAAGAGATCAAATTGAGACATATGCTGTTCACTTGTCATGTTAAGTATACAGCAGTAACTTGTCATTCAAAATACTCTTTTTAATAATTTTTAAATATAAAATGCAGTCATTTACATTATACTTACCAGAGGAAAAAAAAAAAAACCAAACAAAAACTTAAATGCTATGAAATTAATCTATTAAATGAATTATTTCACCCCTGACAGCAAAGATCACTGAAAAATCACTGGAGAAATCAAGTATGGCAACAGATACTGGAAGACACAACAGTTTTCACAAGTAGTGGCTATCTCAGAAGGTTTTAGCACAGTGCTTCAGTTATCCACTCTCCTAAGAAAACGAGGCATCAGCAGTTCTCAAGTTGTCCACTAGAAACAAGACCCAGATGATTTTTACTGACTGCAAAACGTCAATCAACTAAATGCCTTCTTTCTTGGGTACTGACATAGACATCGCTTTTGAAATACCTCCACACACAGCGCACAGGGATGTAAAACATCCCTGCCAATAGCCAACACTAACTTGAATTCACTCCTTCTACTGTTTCTCACATATTTTTTTCCCAGTAGAGAAAAGCTTCATTAAAATCTGAAAACATACCTGGATGACTAGTAGCACGCATTTGTGCAAATGAATCCTGAATGGCCTTGCATTTGTCTTTTCTTATGTAATTTATTCTGTGAAATATTTAATAAGTACATCATCACAAGTTTCCTTTCCTTTTTAACGGTGGATTTATTGCTTTACATACGATAGCTAGGAGATTTTTTACCTCTCCTTTCCTTCACTGAACTCCTAGAGCACAGGTGCTCACTCAGCATTTCACTTCTATTCTGGGGATTATTTCTTTTTTTAACTTTAGTTTTAAGTTCATAAAGCCAAAGATAAGATAGTTTGAGTAGAAATTTCCATAAATCTTTCAAAGTTTTCTCAGGGTTCTCTCACACTAAATTAACTTTTTTCTCCCCAGTGATTTAATCTGCTGATTCATTATAATTTCAAATAAATAGGTCAAGGATATTCTGAGTTTGAACCACAAACAGCAGATATCCTTAATGAAACAGTTTGTTGAAGTAATAAGCGGAGCTCTTCTGTCCTAAGTTAATTTTCTCTTTCTTAAAAAAAGCAGCCAATATGAATCTTGCTCTGGTCAGTAATGGGTGACAATCACTTACACATTCTGTACATGTGCTATGATGTGGAACTTTAGGGATGTGAGAAATTTTGAGCATACATCCCTCTTATTAAAGCCAGTGGAAAAGCAAACAAACTCAACTTAAACAGTTTTAAACTACAGTGAGAAACAAGCAATGCAGTTATTCACAAAAGACCTCTCCCGTTTCTAAATTACATCCTATAAATTCTTTAAAATGGGTAGGTTTATTAAAATGACAGTCTCAGAGGAAGAAAACTGATCACAAGCCTACATTAGAACTTAAAAGATCATTTTTTTCTTTTTAAAAAGTGGAGAAATCTGTTTATCTCAAACTCAGTTATATAAAAGCTATTAACATTTTAAAACTAAGATGATATTTAGGAAATTGCATGTCAGATTAATTTGGAAAGCCTAACTTTTCAAATGAATTTACCAAATGAGCTATTTCAATTCATTGTTGTTTATACTGAGAAATTAATTTTTAATCTTTTTACTACTGTTGGCTATCCCTCCAAAGAACAATACCAATAACAAAAGGAGCTTCCAAAAATTAGTGAGGATGCTCTATTAAATTAGATTCAGACTAACAATCACATTCAAAAACCACATCTAGTTAAATATATTTTACGCTGGCGATATTCAAAGGGAAAAAGCCATATCTGGCATTGAAAACACGATGGAAGACAGATGCAAGTAAAATTGTCAATTTTAAGCTGTTCTTTTCAAATTTTATCATCTTCTCTCTACTGTGCTGACAGACGACAGTGGTCTTGCCACCCAGGAAAAAGGTAAAAGGGAGCAAATTACTGTGGTACTTCATGTGATACTTTGTGAAGTTGAAGCATGGAAGAGAAGATAATAGCAGAGGGTCAGACACCCCCAGGAAAGTAGTCTCAGCCTGATAAATTACAATCAGTACCATCATTTTACTTGTACTCTGCTACAGAAAATACCTTGTGCTCCATATCAGCCCCTCAGTGAGTTTTACAACACCAGAACAGATTGTAAATATCAACTTATAACTTGTTGCACCAACTGCCATTATATTTGATTAGTTCCAGTTTTAATTGCTTTCTCTTGCGTAGTTTCTCTTTTGGGGCACATCCCACTTGCTATAGGATTATTCCAAAAGTAGCTCCTTCACATCAAGGCTTTCCCCAGGTGTTTTCTTTCATTTGCAAGCTCTGTCTTGGCTGTCAAAGTCTGAAGACTTTGGTTACCAGAGTTTTCAGGTGCAGCAGATCCATTTCAGCCGCCACATACCTCAGTACATGCTATGACACATGCCAGGTGGAGTCTATAGCAGACCTGGTGTGTTGCAAGCACACAATGCAGCCCGCGTGGGGACAGGCAAGCCCAGCGCTTTCAGGACACATCGCACACCATGGTGTGCACAGGCCAGCTCTGCCATGTCCACACAGGAACGTATTTTCTTTTGTATTTCCTGGGCAGAAGTAACAAGCTACTTCTAAGTTTGCTACAAGTTGTTCAGGTTGCACATTTTACACCTATACGTACTCTCTGAAAAACCCCACTACTTTACTGATTGTTCCCACCCTCCCTCACGACATGCCATAATAATTATCAAGGGAGCCTTTTAATTGCCTATAACTTTAGGAGAAGGGGAAAAAATGGTTAGCTATGTATAACAGCTTAACAAGTGCATCAAAAGACCCAAAACAATGCTCCCAGTCTAATATAAGATCAGTGATATTTAGCAGAAAAGCTGTATTTCAGCTTTCAGCACAAGGGAATGATATACTTACAGTACTTATGGTTGAAGATTAGATATTTTCTCATTTCTGCTTTCACTGTCCGAAACATTTTTCTGCAACTATACAAGCTTTACAATCCTTATTAGGTGAAAAAAAGTGGTATTTAGCTTGCTTTTTGAAGAAAGGAATGATAATTCCCATTTAAGACAAGTCAGTCCTAAGGCAGCAGAAGTGACTTAGAATCTTAAAACAGTCATGGGACAGGACCCGAGACACAAGACTCATTCACTGCATTAATCATAATTTTTAAAATGCAAGCCTCGTAGGGTTAAAAATTAAATAATCCTCCACTCCCAAGTATGAGCACTCATTGTATTCTGTAACTGTTAGCCAGCTCTGCTGTGCTCATTCCCTTCTGCAGAGTGTTCACATCAGGAGACAGCCACAGACTTCTCTTCAGTTAAACACTCCAGACAGAAAGTGCCGTAAGTGTAATACTGTTTAGAATGAGAACAACCTAACGTGTGTGAAGGAAACAACTCAGGAAATCCAGTGAGTACTTCCTAACGTTTGAAGGCTAGCTTCTGCTGTCTTGAATTCCTTGAACACAAGCCTTCCTATATATTTATGTCTCCTACATATTTCAGAAAATCACTGCTATTTTAAACTGGAAGGTTGATTATTTTGAATACAAACCAATCCAAACCAATTAATTGGGAATAAAATAAAGTTACCTGTCACCTGGAGGAAATGTGCCTGTCCATATACAAAGTGCATGTGAGCCACATGATTTCTGACACTCACAGCACACACTCCATCATGCACTGTAAAAATCATAGGTTCCTGTATACCCCTACATTACTGAAAACTAGAAGCTGTTCATAAGATGAAAATGAAAAGACTGCAAAACAATGCAACTTTAATATTTTGCACATTGCTTGAAGTCCTTCCCTTTATTTATTTTTGCATTTAGCATCATTGATGTAACTAAATAAGTTAAATTGCACCCATTTGTCATTTGGAAAACATCTGGAAGACTAACATGGAAGATTCTCTCCCAGGATACCACAGTACAGCGCAGAATACTATGGTACATCAGGCTCCATGAAGTTAACTGGAGTTAAATGCCCATCAGGGAAGAATACATAAATAAATATAAAATACAATCTAAGTATCTTCACTTCTCTTGCTTTTAAGTGTCCTTTCCTTTTCACAGGTAAAACTCAGGGAAAGTATAAGCAACTTTAACCTGCTAATTTAAGTGGAGTTACAGGGCAAGTACATACTACATGCACACTACACCAATAGAGTTTAATCTATATACCCTACACAGGATTCTGCCCTGCAAAGCTATCACTAATTAAATTAAAAATTTACTTCTAATGACACCAGAATCCACTTGCTCATTTTACTTCCCAAGATAAAAGGCTATAGCACCAGAAGAAATAACTTCCAGCTTTTCCAGTGACAGCTCTGAAACACATAGGTTGTCGCTAGTATCACCAACAAGAAACTTTTCAGAGCTGAAAACTTTTAATTTCTGCCAGTCTTCCCTGAAATTCTTCCCTTCAGCAGGCACACTAAGATCATTCAGAGATGCATTTATCACACCTAATGATCTTCTTCCTGGCATTCAAACTTTCTTTCAACTTGAATTGGTTTTCTTTGAGGAATACAGATGTGTCTAAAAAACAATATATTTGTTCTCCACAAGAGATAAATTAATGTGAAATCAAATACTGTTGTTGTTAAGCTGTCACATTTACTAGCCTCCTCATTTCATACTTTCAGTATCTGGCTTGGATAATAATCAGAATATAATGTAGTATTTCACATCCCATTCTTGCAGAATACTAATGCACTCGCAGAGCAACACCGGGTGTACATAGGTGCATGCTTTGTGCTTCTTGTAATTTCCAAAGGCTACCGGTGAAAAAAGAAATTCCACTGGGAAATTTTTTATAAATTTCCTATAAATTTCTGTAGAAGCAGTCAGGGAGCAACCCTTTTTATCGCTTTTAAAGGGCTTTGTTCACTGCAGCCAAAAGTCTTCAAGTGAAGGGATAGAAATGGAAATTAATTGCCTCATCTGCTCAGGGGGGTAATTCCCTTTTGGGTAGTACCATAAAGCTTAGAAAGTTTATAGATGAAGTCTGTGTTTTTCCATGGAAACATTGCTAGTTTCTTTGCAATGGACTTAATCAGCTGAACTGGGTAATTTCAGACTGGCATTTTGGTAGTCGGAAGAGTTGCGTGCTGAAGCAATCTTTCTACATCAGGAATGAAATTTCACTATTTATCTACATATGACTGTGCAGTCAAAGTATTTCATCAGTGAATTATATCAGCTTGGAAGAAGTTTCAGGGCTTTAATGAAATGGCATTTTTCCTTTCACTTCAGATGATATTTTGGAGTTTTGTTTTTGTTATTGCTGTTGTTTTACTGGGTGTTTTGGTGGTTTTTTTGGTTGGTTTGGTTTTGGGAGTGGTTTGGGGGGGTTTTTTGGGGGTGGGTAAGTGGTGAATGTTACCTTGGCCTCTCTGTATTTCCATAGCTATAATTTTGTTAACTCTGAAAAAGAGATGGAACATGGCTCTGTAGTATCTGTAGCAGAGTAAAACCAAATAATACTTTTTTTTTTTTTTTTTTTCTAAGCAGAGCATTGGAAGACCTGAGAATTTGTGCAAACCTTGCCAGCCTTATAACCAAAATACTGCACACCACTCTCTCATGCTATGGCTCTGATCAGCTATCAGAACTCAGCAGCTCTCCACACATTGCCATAATGAAATCGGAACCAGAGGTCACTGCACCGGCTCAAAACTATCAACACGTCACCTTCATTTATGGTACTATCAAACTTCTGACCAGTGAATCCTGAGTAGGTTTTTCTCATTAACTGTACTGCAAACCACTATTTCTGAAGAGATCATTACCTGCAGGCAGTGAGCCAAATGTATTCACAATTCAGTCCACTTCTTTAACCTAAGGGTAGTGTCATGGCCTAATAACCTCCACTTAAATTGCTTCAAAAGGGCCCAGCTGATCTAGACCAGTTCCATAGCAAATATTCTCGATGTTCAGTAAAAGAAAAACCTGGCAATATTAGCATTTTATAGAAATCAAGCAAAGCATATTCCTCCTCAAGCAGCAAGAAACACCTTAAGATCCCACATACAGATCTGTTATTCAAGATTATTTTTGAAACTGTGTAAAGCACAATGGTTTTGCAACCCATCTCTAGAGATCAGCATTTGGTTTTGTAATGGGCTGTAAGTATTCAGGCTTCATAATCAGGGGTAAGATTGACTTCTGCTTTCTAAGCTGCTACTGTTCAACTGATGAAACATATCAACAAAATCAGCATACATCAAGAAGGTCTTATACTCCAACTAAGTTCTCCTTGCCAGATTCTCCTTCATTCACCATTGAACATGTTATAATGATAGACCAGTGAATAGTTAATAGAGTTATATAAAGGACAACGGCAAGGGAAAGCCCTGGACTTTCACCCTTTGCTAAACTCATTACAACTCTCTGAAGTGGATTAAAATAGCACAGAAAGCACCTTTGATCCTCTTTCAGTCACAGAAATGACCTTTGAATTTTATTGTGTTTACAATAATTTTCTATGCAGATGGGTGTGAACTTTAGCTAAATTAG
Source organism: Caprimulgus europaeus (assembly GCA_907165065.1). The sequence goes on from OU015525.1 coordinate 72,637,457, forward strand.
TTTGACCTATTGCAAATAAAGAAAAATGATTAGCATTTAATGTTTCTCCCTGGAAACTAAGGGTAAAATGAAACCATAGAGCAGCATGTCTGGAAAACGCTCAAACACCTTCTCTTATTCTACAACAGCAACACGCAAAATTCACCATAGGAGGAGAAGAAAGTAGGAGTTTAAGGCTACCTATTCTATACATGACAGCAAACAGCATACAAATAGGCAACTTTAGAGATAGAGCTTTCTTAAAGTTTCCAAGCCCCAGAAAGAGAAGAAATACTTTCTTGCCTGGAGTCTGTTACATACGTGGCCAAGGTAAGAGGAACAAGCCAACGCAAATACCGCTGTAGTTTCCCTGCAGGTCACACCAACCAACAGAAGTTTCAGTTGCAAGGAAAGAGAGAAGTAATTTATTTCCTTAGGTTTTTTCTGTATGCCGGACTCCAGATTAAAGACCTGTTTTATCTGCTTTTTAAATTAATATAGCCTATTAATACACAGTAAAGCCTTTCCTCAGCAAATATAACAGGAATGGTGCACAGCTGCAGCCATACAGTGCGAGTCTCATCCAAAGGTTCAGGTTGGCAGAAGTTAGATGCATATATTAGAAGAAGGATTACTCTCTACCTGTCCTGCTCCCACATCCTTCCCTGAAGGACCTTTTTTTTTCAGAAATCTCCTATTAGGTTTAGACAGAGCGTTGATCTCCAGAACCACAGTATGGGTATTCCAGTCCCTGTCACATCCCTCTCATTGCTTTGCCTGTCAATACAGATCCCACAGCTGGGAAGCCCCTGGGTGGATGCTGACAATACTTTCTCCTCCTGCTGCAAACCTCTCATCATTATCACAACACACCATCTCAGTGAGGCCAAGGGATTTTCTAAAAGTCTAAAGGCTTTACAAGCTTTATAAAATAAAACTCTTATGTAGTCTAATCTAATGCTTATAGATGCAAATTAGTAAACTTGATCGACGCTCAAAATGTATAAACTGCACAGAAGTCTTTAGCACTGAACACTTTCGGGACATCGATGCAGAAGCTGAGATTTTTCACAGCTCTTATTTCAAACTCTGCATTTACAGACTCAGGAGTCCATAAATATTTGAATGAGAATTTACTTCTCTATGAGTAGGCCTAGAAAATTCTATGACAGTCCTCCACTTAAACATAGCTAAGATTTTATGCAGCTAGCTGTGACCAAACGTGACCACCTTTCCTAAGAGATTCATTTGCTTACTACTAAAAAGAATAATAACAACTTGTAAACTTCCTCACATTCTGTACTAGAATACAAAACTTACAGATGTGGACTAGCTGATTGCAAACGTATCTCACAAAATACAAAAAAAAAAATCAGGAGAACCTAGTGTATTATTATTATCAAAATATGCAGCTCAACTGCAAAAATATGCCTGCCCTTGGAGCTGATAAACACAACTGTCAAATCAAACCACCTGAAATGCTGGCAAAGTATGAACAGCAGTTTGACCATTTCATCCCACACCACTAACTAAAGTATTCTGAAAGCTGAAGGGGGGAGAAAGAGCATGTTATTGGTACCATATTGCTGCTATAACTTAAGTGAGTGGTGGAAGCACTAAATACCATTTTGTCTTACAATGGACTCATACTTTCCTCAGCACCAGGTGCTTTAACAGCGTTCTGAAAAGCCTGGCCTGTTGTTCGGCCTGCAGGCTACTCTTTTGTGTTATTTACAGAGTTCACAAACATCCTCAAAGTGAGAGGACAAAAACTGAGTTCACAGTTCTTTGTAGGTCCAGAAATATTAACAAATATGAGAAAAACTTTTGCAAGGCTGGATGTTTTCTTCTCTGCACAGTATTCTGCTTTTGTATGTACACGGAAAGTTGTATTGGCCCAGATGAAGTTTAATTAACAGGCATTATTCCAAGTCTAGTGCTACAAAAGACAACAGTTTCTAATGCAACTTCACTTCTGTTGCAAGACTAAAAAAAAAAAAAAACCCAACAACCCACACCCCCCCCCCCCCCCCCCCAAAAAAAAAAACAATAACAAACCAAACACGAAGGGAGGTAAAACAAGGCCAGGTAGAATTACACTCATTGCACAGGATTAAAATAAAATTTTCCTATTATTTTACCCTTATTTCCTCATAATTACTGACTATCAAGAGTAAATTTAGGAATCATAGAATGCTGTGAGTTGGAAGGGACCCACAAGGATCAAGTCCAACTCCTGTCCCTGCATAGAACAATCCCAAGATTCAGACCATGTGTCTGAGGTTGTTGCCAAATACTTCTTGAATATTGTCAGGCTTGGTGCCATGACCACCTCCCTGGGGAGCCTGTTCCAGTGCTCCACCACCCTCTGGGTAAAGAATCTTTTCCCAATGTCCAACCTAAACTTGCTCTGGCACATCTTCCTGCCATTTCCTCTGGTCTTATCATTGGTCACCAGAGAGAAGAGATCAGTTCCTGCCCCTCCTCTTCCCCCTGTGAGGAAGTTATAGACCGTGATGAGATCCCCTCTCAGTCTCCACTTCTCCAGGCTGAACAATCCAAGTGACTTCAGCGTCTCCTCATGTGGCTTCCCCTCTAAACCCTTCACCAACTTTATGTTCCTCCTCTGGACACTCTCCAGTAGCTTTATATCCTTTTTATACTGTGGTGCCCAAAACTGCACACAGTACTCAAGGTGAGGCTGCACCAGTGCAGAGTAGAGTGGGACCATCACCACCCTGGACCAGCTCACCATGCAGTGCTGGATGCACCCCACGACACGGTTGGCCCTCTTGGCAGCCAGGACACTGTTGGCTCATGTTCAACTTGCCATCGACAAAGAGCAAAAGGGATGGTAGAAACATTAATGACAGCAGGGCACTGCAGGTAGCTACTCACAGCAGAGAAAAACAGACTTTTGGGGTTTTTCTTGTGAAAAATAAAGAAGCAAGATGAACAAAGATGTATTTAAAACAAAATAGAATCTGTTCTTTAATTGCACTCTTGCAGTGGGTCTGGCTGGGATGGAATTAACCTTCCTCATAGCTGCCCATAGAGTGCCATGTTTCAGATTTGTGACTGAAACAGTGTTGATGACACACCAATGTTTTGGCTAGTGCTGAGTAGCGTTTGCACAGCATCAAGGCTTTCTCTTTTTCTCCCTCTGCCACCCTGCCCACCCCCTAGCCTACAGACAGATGAACTGAATTGGCCAAAGGAATATTCTATACTGTGTAATATTTGTTTTACACCTTTGTTTTATTTCTTACTTACCTTATGCATTAGATAAGACTAAGTTCTCCTCCTTCTTTACTTCCTCAACATAAGAGTAGAGGGAATATACGAAAGTAAACTGCTACACTAAAAAAATCTATCATTGGCAACATTGAGGTTCCATTAGTCTTTTTTCTACTATCCAGCAATATGTTAATATTGTGTTTTATAAAGGGATAGATTCATCATTAAGATACACCAATTAATACCACAAAATTAAAGGTCTGCAGTTGAAGGAAGTCCAACACTTGGTTCCAGTTTGCATGGGCAAAATCTTCACCTGTCATACATATTTTTACACTTACAAAATTAATTATGAATGGCTAACCAAGTACTTTATTGTACAAGCACAAGTGAAGTATTAAAACGAAAAAAAATCACAAAAAATGAAGCATGCATTTTGTAGTTAAAAGGTGATCCAAAGACAAATAGAAAATTTGAGAGCAGAAATACTACAGAGAAAATCATTGTGAGCCTTCCTGGGTCCATAACAAGTCTATATTTGAAACAGTCAACTATCAGACATGTATCAAGGACACGTAGCTCTCATGAGGCCCATAAATTTTATTAGTTTTTACTGATCACAATATATCATATGACGATGGCACAAAGTATAACATACTCCAAGTTTAAAGCAAAACTGAGGAAGCTTGTAAAACACCTCAGTAACTGGATGAATTAAGTCCATATTTCTTGCAAGGATTTTGGAAAATGCATGTTGGAAAACTACTTTTCCAGTATAACAGCTTCCTTTTATTCTGAATAAATGAATCACTGTAAGGGGGAAGGGGACATCTTTTTTAGCATGCCAAAACTGTGCTGACTGAATAAGCAGTAAAAAATTGCACTGTTTGCAGAAAAAGAAACTGATGTCTTAAGTCTGATTAAATATATAAATGAGCTAGATTCTCTGAAGATACATGGACAGCTGCATCATTTTTGCATTTCATAAGGATAACAAGCTAATATGATAAAGAAAGTTATATTTATACCACTATTTGTAAAATAAAGCCACTTCTTACAACTTCTCCCAAAGCACTATGACACAACAACAAAAAAAGGCTAATGGTAACAGTTTTCAGAGACAGATAAATATAAAAACCTTTATTATTTTATGGTGAATAGAAATATCTATAAATACATCCTGATTAATAGTTATAAAAATAAAGCATGATTTTTGTTAAAGCTTAAAGGAGGCTATATGAACTAGCCACACTTGAACTCTGTTTCAAAGCACATAACTTTATATATGCTTTGACTGCAACTACATCATAGAGTGAAAGACTTGCAGAAAGCATAGTTGGTAATATCTTGCTATTCACGTCAGGACTTATGCAAAAGTTTTCTTTTCAAGGTCTTATTTTAAGCCACCTATGGCTTAGCTGTATGTAGCCATTTGGACACTTCAGTTACATTTCCAAATACAAGATTTTTAAACTTAATTACAGAGGAAAAATAGTCCAAGCATTGTCAACACGGATTTAACATAACAAGGATTTCAGTTCATGTCAGAAAACGCCATGTTTCCTCATTTTTTGGAAAACATTTATCCAGTTTGGGCAAGCTGCACATCTCAGATTTCAATCTTATAAGGGTTTAACAGATATTTACCACTGTATCATTCAAAATTCTGTGTGTTATTCTAGATATCTTTGAGAACTGCAGCATCCCATGACAACCGTATCTAACCATACCTGCAGCGATATTGAACACAGGGCTGTAGGCTTCAGCTCCTTATGTCCCCCTCTCCATCCCATACCCCAGATACAAAAGAGGCAAGCAGAGAGATACCCTGCCCTGAACAATTAATGCTCCCTCCTGCAGGAGCTCATGCAGTGTGGAAGCAGCAGCTTGGTGGCATGGCTCAAAGGCAGAGGAAGAACAGGAATGGATACAAGGCTCTAACAGGCACTTAGGGATCCATATCAAAACACGTTTGAGGGGAAGGTAGGACAGATAAGAGAAAGGAGCAAAGAGCAGAAAGAAAATAAAATCAAGTAGTACTTTCTCCACATTTAACTGGATCATTTCGTTTATGGCTAACTCTGGCTCCAGATGTTAAACAGCTCCAGAGAGAAGCCAGCATCAATGCTTTCACTGCACACGTCTGTGCACGTGCCCTGTCTGCAAGAGTGAGTACAATTCTGCTCAGCTCCAGAACAGGAGGGACCATCACTGCACTGCTGCTCTGTTACCTCTTGTCATCCTGTCGCCTACCTGGCTGCTCAGCTGCATCAGTCACACACCTTTAGTGCAGACAAGGCTGACAGAAGCGTAGTGAGCCATACAGACAATGTCATGGCAGATAAACTTGAAGCTAAGCCTCAGAAACCATCCAAAAGGTGACAACTACCTTACAGTCACAGCTGCACAGTATATGCACAACAAGAGATGCAAAAAAGGATCACTAAAACTTAATTAGTAGATTGTTACCACTGAGATATAGAAGGCTCTAATTTTTCTGTCCTCTGAAGGCACGTGTACCTTACTAGTTGCATTGCATACCCCTCCCATTTCACTGCAAACCCAGTCAGATGGATAGAGACGGAATTGCTCTTATAGTTGCTCTTGTTTGCAGAGAGATTTTTAAAAAAATGTAAAAAAACCAACCAAACAAAAAAACACCACACCCTTCAGAAACTGATTTGAAGCAGTAAGGGTTACATCATCCTGGCATCCTTGACATTTTGTGTGCAGAAGAAAGGGCAAGATAAAAAAGGATGCATTCCACAGGAAGGATATAGAACATATTAGTCTATGGCAGACTCAAATATCCAGAGATTTATACAGAGCAACGGCTCTTATTTTACTAAGGTGCTATATTTTCAGAAAGTATTAATGAAATGTTTTGATCAGTTTAACATCCCTCTCTGCCAGAAAAAAAAATCAGTTCATCATAAAAGTAGCTGCCAAAACATGTCTTTATGGAAAAATATTTCCCAACATCTCTCTGCAATGGATGTAACCTTCCTCCCTCTTTAACAGTTACCTCCATATTGGTTAAAAAATAGAACAGAATTTGGGTAGTGAAGAAATCTAGAAGGAGGTGTCTAAATTCTAGCAGATACATTGGGCATCTAAAAGTGGTCTTTACACTTTTATTGTTCTACAAGTTAACCAGTTATTTTGAGGGACTTTTTTTTTTCCCTTGACTTTCCAAAATCCACTCAAATATAACAGACCACAGTCCTCTCAGTTTTATCTGTCTCCAGTATGAAAAGCATCTGTTGACACTGGGGAAAGGTAGAATTTGAGATAATAAATCACACTGGTCAATAACCAAACCCTGAAAGACCAGCACAGTAAGACGACACTCAGACTATTAGCCCTTGTTTTGCCTCCATTTCTGTGGATAGGCCTTTGCAACTTGTGATGCTAGATCTTGGGGAACTGTGGTGGTCTGCCTGTATGACAGTGTTACAGAACTTGGTGCAGTTTTCTGCTGTTGAATTATTCATCTCTTCCTGCTGTGGAAAAGGTTGATTTCTGAGATGCTGAGAATCAGCACATGTACATGCAGTCCTTATCCCAAATAACCACGAATCAGCTCAGTATCAGAACTCGGGGACCGAAAATGAAAAACTGAAACCATGAATATTCACCTCCTGAGAGACTAGCGAGTTTCCAAGCAAGCCCTTTCTGAATCAACTTGGGATTTATGCACCGAAAATCTGCTTAAGTTAATTTAAAATTCTCCATGTTACCATTACCAGGCCAACTGAGACTTTTCTTTTAGAAATAAAAACATTGCTGCAACCCCAATAGTGGTGGTTTTACTTGGCTATCAGCCAAACACAGCTGTTTGCTCACTCTCCCAGCACCTGAGGATAAAGGAGAGAATTTGGGGAGGCAAGGGTAAGGACACTCGTAGGGTGAGATAAGAACAATTTAATAATTTAAATAAAACTTAAAATAATAGTGATATTAAAATAATAATGATAATAATAATAGTAACAAAATATACAAATGAGTGATACACAGTACAATTGCTCACCACTCACCAACCAAGCCTGACCTGTTCTTGGATAACAATCCCAGAGGAGTGACAATCCTGAGCCAAAAGGACAATCCCAGAAGGGCGAGAGCCCAAGCAAAAGCCAGAGAGAGAAAGTGAGAGAGAGACCCTAATTAATATACTGAACATGGCATTATATGATATGGATTATCCTATTGGCATGTCCAAATGCCAATTTAGCTTATTGATTTAAATATTCATCACTGCCTCCCTCTAGATCTTGCACTTGTAAAATAGCAAAAACACAAAGTCCTTCAACTTCCAGCGACAAATGAAAACATTGGCATGTTATGAATTTTTTTCTCATAACAAATCCCAGGCTGAAACTAAAACACAGATATTCTGGCTACTAGAAAGAAACTTAGCTCTGTCTCAGCTAAAAAGCAGGATACCTATAAAAGCCACAATTTCACAGCAGTATTTGCATTCTTTCTGGGCATTTTATGGGTAGAACCTTGGTTTCAGCCATCACTTCCAATTTGCTCCAATGGGTTTACAAAGTGGTTTATTAAACCCCTTTCAAAAGATACGGGGAAGAAAGGCACACTTCCACATGAACCTGCAGCACAATTCCACATCACCCAGAATTACACACACAACACAGGGATGGGGCATGACTGCCAAACAGCTCAGCTGTTTTTAAACATGTGCAGGTCAATTAGTCATTTTGTTCTCCCAACCACAGACCCAGCACCAGAGTTCTGTGTCCACATGTGGGGTCTCCCTCATCTCGCTCCTCTCCTCCTGTACCTTTCATCCATTGCATCCATGCAACAGTGCTGACACCTGGAAGCCCTGGTGCTATCCCAACCAACCATTTCAGGTTAATGACATGCAGACTGAACACTCGATATAGTATTTGTGAATAAATACAGTGGACCAATTGCTGGTTTCTACTGATGCTGCCTGAACTTTAAAATACAGTTGGTGTCTGTAGACCAGCTAGGAGGGCCAAGCTTTCAAACAGAGATGGTACGAGGCACAAGAGAGAAGAAAGACACAAGCAATACTGCACTCACCAAAACTGTAGTTCTAGGAAAACATGAGGGGGGGGGGGGGAATAAATCTCAAAAATAATGTTTCATTTTGACATTTTATTTCTGAACTGGCATCATTAGTCTTCAGTAGCTCTCAAACATTTCAACAGGAATAATATTTTTTTTTATTCCTTTTAATTTTATTTCCTTATTCAGGAAAGCTGAGGTCAGTGTGTTCAGATACTTAGCCCCCTCTCTCACCCTTTTTCTATTTTTTTATTCTGTTAGCAGTAGTTGCAAGCTCAACCTTTTCTTACTCTTTCCAGATGACTCTTCTGGTACAAGATGCTGTAACTCCAAAATGATGCCCAACACCTGAGGTTGCCTCAAGAACTTGAATAATTCCCAGTACCTCTGATAGCCCTCCCAATAAAATAGCTCCCACCAATTATTTACTCTTAATATAACATTTTTTCATTTCTTATAATTACCCTAGTTGCACATAACAATCCCACCAGAATTGTAACAAAAATACAGCTCCACAGTCACATTCTTTTGCCTTGTCCCCTTCCACTTCATGTCATCAGCTACCCACTCAAAAACAACTCCACGTTACTTCTTGGATTCTCCTCATGATATCAGAAGGACCCCAGGTACCACCCCAGCAAGGTGCAATTAAATGCAGAGAAGCATAGTTTTCCTTATTTGCAGGTGGAAAGGGATGACAAACATTCAATATTCCATTTTAATTAGAAAGACTGGATTTCATTTGGAAGTTACAAAACACCATCAAAGACTGGAAACTTAAAGTACTTGAGAGGAACTGAAAGAACAGCATCTTCCCAATGCAAACTTGTCACTGATATTGCAGTACCTGCATCCACCACACACCTTCATACTTTTGGACATGTAGGATCAATTTCTAACAATTTAAATTAATAATAGCCTTATGAAAAGAATTGTTACCAAAAATCAGGCAGGATAAATGTAACAGCATAGTAATAAGTTACACAAAATGACTGAAATTTCTCCAAGATGCAGAGGTATTCTTTCCATAGTGAATGGAAATTCACTAAGCAACTACTTCACATTTACAGAAAATATAGCAAAGTCCAACGTGTAGAAATATCTTGCTCCTGGAATAGCCACTAAGTTTTTGGTGTGGTTTTATTTATATACACACATACATACATATATATGCATATGCACACAAATTACTTTGTATCTTCTATGACTTCAGACAAAAACCACAAGGCCAACAGACTCTCACATACAACCTCCATCAAAATTATTTGCATGTAGACTATCTCACTAAGAAAGAGAAGACTTAAAACGGCTTCATGTCCATTGATACCATAAAATCACCATAGGTCTGGTGTAGGAACCTCTGCTCAGAAGCAAGAGAGTTGTGAATGACCTGACTGTTTTTTTGAAGCTCCCCTTTCATCATCGTTTTTTTGCTGATCCTTGTTGCCTGCAAAGATGAGAAGGATAGACTAAAATGAAAATAATGAGAGAAAAAAGTGCACAAAAGGGGATGAAACAGTATAGGGGTAAATCAGAGTAGCAAAGGAATGAGTGATATGCTGCTAAAGCAATTTTAACCCTCTGCATTCTGCTTTTCCAAAGGACAACAGGCCTCATAGAGGGATTTAGCTGCCAATGATTCAATCTAACCTTAGGATTTCTTTAGTTCAGTACTTCTTGCATTGAAAAAGTGTCCCCAGTGCATGGATATTCAGCCACTGATACAGTGACAGCAGGGTTGTAAAACACTGGTTTTATGGTCAGTGATCTAATCTTTTTCCTTGAATACTGTTATTTCAACCAGGTTTCAATACTTGAAATTCTGAATCACATGAGTCAATATCTTCCTTTTTTTTGCAAATGTAGTCTTCTGATTCTTTAAATAGGGTTTTAAAAATTACTTGATTCCTATTTAGCTTTAAACTTACAATGCTCATCAAGAAAGTATTATTTTTCTCCGTCTTTGAAGAGATAGTTCTTATCCTCCTGATTTTGGTGAAGAGTTTCTTAATCATTACTAAGCAATTAATATCCCAGTTAGTGTCAATATTTAATTTCAAACATCTTTGTTCTTAATACAGAAAAGCACCTCAGGAAAATGGCATCAAGCAGTCAGTACATGCCATATTACATATTTATGAACATAGACCTCTGCTATTTGAACAGTGAACAAAATCTTTCATCCTGCAGTTTAATCAGAAAACATCTTCCTTCAAAAAAAGACTGGCCACATTTAAAACCAAGCAAAAAACCCAAACAGTTCCCCCCTGCAAAAAACAAAACCCTGAAATACAGAGGAACAAAAGTTCACATTTTCCTATTTCAACAGAAAAGGGGATGAAACAGATTCTTATTTTCAGGTATGTTTTGGACAATGATCACTGCCCATCAAATTGCCCTTTCTTACAAACTACCCTCCGATAATTTCATTTACAATTTAAAGCAAAATTTCCTATAGATCATTTTGTTGCCAGAAAGACATAACATCTGAAGCTCATTCATATCTGGGAAAACATTACAAGAGAACTGGAGTTAAATTTGAACCTGAAATTACATGCAGGTACAGATGCAGTCCTTGGCTCAGAAGAACTTGAATCACAGCAGACTGCTGAATGCTGAAAGGTTGTGATTGGAGAATCTTGCTCCACTCGTAGCTGTCTACTGAAGCCTTTAGTTGATCCAAATGTTTTATGCTTTGATACTTATGACCATTTATAGATGCAGATTGGAGCCTTAATGTAGGCTGTAAAATAACCAAGGCAAATGACTATCAAATAAGAGACTCTGTAACAAAAGACTGTATAACCTGTACATAGGCTAAGCCAGCATTGCCATAGACTAGAGCAGGTCAGTTCGAAAACTGGAGAATATCATCTGCTCCTTTGCCCTGCTGTACTTGTCAAAATGCAGAAAAAGCTAGAAACAGGGATCGTCAGCATGGTAGACTTGTCAAAGCATCTAACATGACTGATTGCACACAGCAATTAGGAACCTACAAAAAGCAAGCAATGAGGACAGAAGAAGAAAAAACAGAAGAAAGATGGTTCTAACAACATCAAGAAATATTGCAAGGACCTGGAAAGCCACCAAAGGACAGCCCCTCCAGGTTGTGACCCACGTGCTTTCATCATACTTTGCTTATTTTTACTAAATGCTAAGACTACGCAGTCTATGCAGGCTTTGAGAATGAAGTCAGAGCAGGAGGCTGACAAAGAAATATGCAGCTGTACTCAATTGCTTAAAATTTTTGCACCAAGCTGGGTAGGTTGCACTCTTGCTGCAGGGGTGGCTTTGCTGGCTTCCTTCTGGCAGCAGCTGGTGAGCAGCCCAGGAGCACTCCCCCGGGGACCACAGCGACCCAGGCCGGGTAGCACTTGCCCAGTCGGCAACCAGGGCTGGCAGTCCTCGCTTCGTCCTCACCCTTGTAACCTCGGTGTTGGTCCTGACACTTTGTTAAACAGGAAAAGCAAAGGAACAGATTTTCCCAGCATCCTCTACAGAAATAAACTGGAAGCAGGAATTTTCTGCAAGCATAAGCATAAAAACCAACAAAATCTCTACTTTCAGTAGAAGCACGAGCAAATCTGCAATTATTTGATTATTTAAAAAATAACATTGTAAGCCTTTGCAAAGTCTGTTAGCACTTTGGTTATAGATTATCATAAATACACCTAGATGTGTCTGCAAGCAAGGGTACACAAGATAATATAGCTTGAAATATAATTCAACATCAGAGCAGCACATCTTTTTCTGAAGAAAAATTGCTCTGGAGTTCATGAATGTGAAATTTAAAAGAAAACATTTTCCAGAAAAATATTCTTGTTATAATAAAAAATTATTCATTTTGCTGTACTAAAGGTACTGCTGTTTCCCTTGAGGTTTTTTGAGCTGCAGGAAGACTACAATGTATTTGAAATGAGGCAGTTTTCTAGGTTTTGGGGTTTGGTTTTTGTGTTGTTGGTTTCTAGTTTTGGGGTGTTTTATTTCAGAGGCAAATCCAACTTTCTCTGAACAGAATGGCATGACTGCAGAGTTAGACAGGACAACTATAATCTGTCTGATTCAAGATGGTGCTCGAATAGGTTGGATAGATATTTTAATTTTGCCTTCATCTATTCCTAGAAGCAGCATACAAACAATTTTTTATTAGGAAAAGGATGTGTAAAAATTCATTATGAAGAGGAGGATAGGTACCCCTCACATTTGTGTATTCGATTTCAACAATAGGGCTAAGGGCTGTACTATTGAAGATACAAGAAAAAAACATGGAGAATTAGGGACAGGTCTGTTTAAAAATCAAGGGTATGTTATGTATGGATTGTCTGGCTCATAGTTGACAAACAAGTTTGACAATATCGAGTGCACAAAGGCGACGACTCATAGGGGGTTACAAAAGCGACCCAGCCTTGGATTGACTTGAGGCCCTGTCTCCCTGCAGAGAGGACTCATGGAGAGCTGTGTCCATAGCTCAGCCCTGGCTTGTCTGATAAGCCCTAAAATAAACAGGGCGGGGGCTGCACCATTCAAAGAACAGAAACCAGAGCTGAGCCTTGAAATCCCTTAACAAGTAGTGTGCCCTGAGTCCCAATCCAACCACTGCTCAGTTGTCCCAGGAAGCAAGGTAAAGAAAAGCTGGAGGGTTTCAGCTTCAGTTTTGACCCTGTGCACTCAAACAATCACAGACAAGCAAAAGAAAGATAGATAAGGGGAAACTCCACCACACTGACAAAGATAACAGTATAATCCACTCAGGCATATATCAAGTATATACATAATCCACTCAGGCATACATAATCCACTCGGGCATAGTCATACACACGTAAATCAGGGGATAACACCCCTAAGATTCACGTTGGAAATGGGGGGAGTCACTTCTGTCAATCTGGAATACACATATCCAAATAAACCCATTCAAAAGTTACAGGTGCTGTTTATTGTCTAAATAAATCGCAACAGATGAGTTTTTCATTGCTTAATACAGATCTTTTTTTCCTGTTAAAACTCCTCAGCTCCTGTGTTCAAGTTAGATTTCAAACTCTACTTCACCGTGGGGTCAGCCTGGCTCAAGAGTGCCTGACACCTCAGCAAAAATGGACGCTAGTGGAAAAGACAAAGCAACAAGCCATAATCTTATATTTTATATTTAATTATAGTGAAGCCAATTAAGCAGGAAGTCACTACAGAAACCTGTGCCACTTCTGTGGAAAAAGAAAAAGCAGTGTATCAAAACATGCACATGAAAGTAAAATCTAGCAGCAGATCAGACTGTGAAACTGGTATTTACTCTAGCTGCAGGTGGTTTAAAATTACAGGTTTTAAAGCTATCATTTGGAAACAAAGCAAAGACTACTGTCATTGTTTTGCATCAAAGAATTTTATAGGACTGCCATGTCATCAGCAAGTGAAGAATGTTTGCTTTAAAGCATATCAAATTATAAATGCAAAGTAGCATACAAATCATGAGGGGGAAGGGAAGATGGACACAAAAAGCACATGAAACCACTAGGAAACTCATTATTTTTTATTTTATATACAATTGCAGGTGTTGAGAACTGTATTTTCTTTAGGAAGCTAAAACTTCACTGCAAAACTGGAGAACTAGTTTCCTCATAGATTCTAAAACTAAAATGGGCCCAAGTGAACGCTTGTAGATTGTCCGATTCACTTTATATTCCTTAAGGTAAAAACTCAGATCACAAACAACAGCAAATCGTGTCTCATTGGCCAGTCCAGACTATGGGACATCCAAAAGCATGACTGAAATGGAAAGAGCTAGAAGATTTCTAACATTACAGTTTGCAGATGGATTAACTGTTGCCCCATTTTCCTCTGAGTACGCCGAATACTTTCTGTCACGGAATAACAGGTCCAAACAGAAACGCAATTCTTGTCACATTCATAACCACATGCAGGAACGGTGGTTCTGTGTGGGCACTTAAAAGACCAAAACACAATTGAGTTTATTAGTTGTTGGGAGTAAGAAATTGTAACTCTCCAAAGAGCCTGTGAGAAAAGAGCTAGGAAAAAATCTTAGAATAAGACTGCACAATACTTTATGAATATATATTGCTCTGTTCATTTCCATACTGACAGTGAAAGTGAAATGCATAAGATATGCCTGTAGTAAGAAATTACTGCTTTAATTATATTCATATTTCTTGATTATGGCATTTGCAAATCTTCCCATGCCAGCTGCATTCCAGTGTAGAAGGTTAGATTTGGGAAAGTTGAGAAACATTGGCAGAAGATCACAAGACAATGAATGACAAAAATGCATAACTAATTCAGGTTTGGTGTCTCCTGAATTCTAAATATTCTCAAGTAAAAAACTGTTTTCCTCAAAAACAGCAATAAAAAGAAATATCAGGGTCCTAAGTTAACATCACTATCTGTAGTAAAAATCAGGATCACATGTAGATTCCTGTTTGCATTCTGTGTTTTGTGGTTTAGCTAACAAGTAGATTTCATTTTTTAATTTCAAATCCAGATTTCCCTCTCAAACTGCATCCTTTCTAAGTAGCACCATCAAGAATATTTTAAGTACCACTAGGGTATTTCCATAACTAATAAAATAATCTTCAGAATATAGTGGGAAGAATTAATCAGAATTCATCTTAAACTTCAGCATCAATGGGGAAAAAAAAAAGGGGGGAAAGAAAAAAAAGGCAAGTCAGCTGTAAATATATAACATTAAGAAATTACTTGCATGTCAGCAGAGAACCCATTTTCTTATTCCTCCGGGACTTGTGGAAGGG
This sequence comes from Caprimulgus europaeus, assembly GCA_907165065.1. The sequence goes on from OU015525.1 coordinate 72,652,483, forward strand.
AATCAGTATTAACTTTTTTTTATCTGAAAAAGTTTATCAAAAAGTAAAGGTCTCTATATAGCCTCTATATAGCTCTGATATCAAAGGCTGTTTTCTATATATCCTGCTATTCTATTACAGCTCAAGACAAGCACTGTCTGTGGTGTTAGACATCAACAGGACACAATACAAACATGCGCCATAAGTGGCAGGACAGCAGCTCAGAATGAAGGCTCATGCCACACTGCCCTTCTGCAACAAACCCTTCCCCTCCTGCAGGAAAGCAAGCCTTGGCAGCAGCCAGGGTTGCATGTGAGCACTGCTAGCAGCAGGCAATGTCCTTCTGGTTGACAGACACTCAGTGTTTGCAATTCCACCAGATACTGCCTCATTAACTTGCTCGGGAGAAAAGGGGGAAGCAAAAGCTCAAACACAACTTTTGTCCCTTAGTGTGCATCTTGAAGCAAAGTTTGTTAAAATCCTACTACTGCCCGAGTATTGGCCTTCTACTTTAACCCAAAGCCATTTCAGGAAACGTCTACATCAGTCTGCTGAGCATTTTAGTAGAGTATCAACTACTGCAGAACAAGCAACCCTGAGAAGGCCAAAGTTTAGCACTCCTCTGCCTGCCTTCATTAGACAAGCAACTCGCAATGAGAGAGGAAACTCACTACCACAGACAAAGGAATAAGACTGCTGCCCTAAATACTAGAAGGATGTCTTAGAGAGTTGTTTTAAATGTTTTTAAGTTGTTTGGGTGAGAAGTAAACCATTGTTTCAGTAAATTCTCTAAGTTATTCACAATAAAAATAGGAACATGGTTGGAGATAGTAACCATCCAGATGAATGAAAGCAAATAAACATTTCCTCTTTTTAAAAGAAAGGTTTAGGAGCAATGAAGATATTGTCGACTGGTCATATAAACATAAACTCATAAAAAATATGGAAGCAAATATTTAAACAAATTAAAGCCTTTGGAGAATGTGGTGGGCTGACCCTGGCTGGATACCAGATGCCCACCAAAGCCCACTCTACCACCCCCCTCCCCAGCAAGACCCAACACAGAGAACAATAATTTTTTTTTTAAAAAAAAAGGCAAGAGAATGTGGTTTTATCAAGAACAGTCATTCTAGATCAGTCTAGCTTCCAATTCTACAAAACAAGCAACATATATTTAGAATAGAGGAGAAACAACTGAAGTCTTCTCTCTATCTTAGAAAACTCTTGATGTGGTCAGATTCTGAGACCTTCTCAAAATTCAGTCATGACAGTATATCCTCCATGAGGCTATCATAAGGAACGTGCACAGCAGATTGGAAAAATACACTGAATCCTACTCATAGCACACTTAAAACACAAAGATTAATCACAGATGGATCTGATGGGGTCTGTCCTACATCCAAAAGCAGTTAATACTTTCATTAGTGACATTAAGGGTTGAAAGTACATGAGAGAACAGAACAAGACCAAAATGCAAAGGATCGTAAGCTGAAATGTCTGGAAAAAACCCTTCTGTGCCTTCACTAAATTGCAAGTGCCAGGAAGTTTTAGTCTTGATAGCAATAACTCAGTACAACTGGCTAGGTGAATGCCCCTTAGGATCAAAGGTTATAATGGATCCCAAGATAAATCTAAGTCATATGACTGAAGAAGTCAACCAGCATGACAGGATACACAAAGTGAAAAACAGCCTAGAGGACACTTAAGTTAATCTTTCCTTTTTACCAGGTATTAACAAAGCTTCCAAAACAGTAGCATCCAGTTTGAGGTGTCACATCTCAAAGAAAAGGAGTAGCTGGAGAGAGCTTAACACAGTGGAGCAAGACTGTTGAAAGGATTTCAGAGACACAATCTGTAAGGAAAGAGAGTATACACCACAGCCTGGAAAAAAGAAAAGTTTTCAATACATCTCCGCAAGAGAATGCAAATAACATCTTCTTCCGGTCTGGAATACAAAGGAAGAAAAATCTGAGTTTAAACTGGAACAAGGGAAATTTAGGTTAGCCAAGAAAACCCACCAGCTTAACAATTAAACAATAGAATAGCTTTTCCAAGAGCATTGTTGTAATATCATCCTTGGGGCTAACTAAAGCAATTAGACAACCATTTAGCTCAGAACAATTTTGCTTTCTATTTTGGTAACAGCTGAATGCAGGCGTGCAATAGAGACAGCAATACACATCTTAAGAGCTCCTTTTACCAGAGTCTGCAACCTTGGCAAAATAGTTTATTACTTCTTCGTAGCTACAAGGTCACTGAGTACAGAATAAGACTTTCTCAGGCTTAAAAAACTCAGTGGTTTTGGGTTTTTTTAATGAACTCAGTTTTCTGTAGAATCTAGAGTTAAATAGAAATTGTATCTAGAAAGGGTATGTTTCTCCTGCTTGCCATCAAAACAGCATACACAAATACCACCCAAATCTCCACTGCCTACAGCAGAAGACCCTTTTGAAGTGTAGCAGGTTTTATTCCTGCTGTGCTGTCCTCAGCTCTCTATCTCCACACAAAGCTGACCACATTAAGACAACTGCCCCTGCCTATCCATCCTTAAAAAGTGAAAAATATTACAGCATCAACAGAAAAAACTCCTCCCTCGGAGCTTGACAAAACTCCCCATGAGTTCAAATCATTTTCTAGCCTGTGACTGATGCTTTCCTTAGTACAATTCACATGGACGTTTATAGGAATATTGTGATAAAATTTGCTACAAAACTCTTATGGGAATAGCTGCTCCAGTGAGCAGAGAATAATAACCCACAAGGTGCAGGATGCTTGATCTCTGCCATGCCTCTGGCTTATCCCCTAGGGATGCTGAGCAGCTGGACACCTGAAGGTCTCAACAGCCACTGCAGCTTTTAAAGAAAGGAATATAATGCTTCTCTACAAAAAGACCTCTTCTCTCCCAGTCAGGACATTCTGTTGCCATCCCTAGTGATAACATCCCTTTCCTACTCTATTACTGTACCATCTCACTAATTTTGCTATCTTTCATAACTGGATTTTTTGCTAGTATTTTTTCAATTTTTTGAGACAAAACCCAACAATCAGTGCCATTATTTTACAACTGTACCTATGGACATGTTGGGGGGGTGGGGCTTGGGTTTTTGTTTGATTTTTTTCTCTCACAGATCTGCATGTCCATAGAAGGCCTGGTCAAAATTAATGGATTTAAAAAATAAATTTTAAATATTAAAAAAAAAACCCAACCAAAACCCATAAGTTTTGATATCCAAGAAGACCATAACATACTCAGAACTGTAACAGTAGCAGTAAGAAACTGGCATGCAAAAGGTTTCAAAGCAGCTACAAAAAATAAAAAAGTCAAATAACTGTAAAACTTCCATGCTATTTTATGAAGTCAAATAACAGCATTTAAGAAAAAATAGTATGAATTCTTTCTGACCCGTTAAGATTGGGGTGGTTATATCTTTATGTACCTCTTCACAACACACTCTTATATCCAACATCTATTCTGCATATTACAACAATCCATTAGAAACAAAAAAGAAAAACATAGAAACTTACAGTTTTGTCTGTTGTTGAAAGGCAAATGAATGCTTTATGATAGTACTTTCCTGCCAAGAAGTCTGGGAGAGACTCTCGGTTTGGTTTTATTTTAATGGCTTTGCTTCTCTCAATTTTATGATCTGTATTAAACTTCAGAGTTTTAATAATCCCAGACCATTTTCTCAGGATCTTTGTCCCCACCAATTCTAGTGATAACTTAATGACAGTAAAGTTATCTTGAGCACTGCAAAAGAAAGTGGAAACTCATGGCCAATTCAAGAAAATCATGTGTTATAAAATGCATATTTCAGTTTCCATCTACCAAATAGTTTAAAGACCTCTGAATGCCAAGCAAGAAGCTGAGATTTAGCATAAAAGACTGATATTTCATTCATTTAATGAGGAATCTTATATGGACAGAAATATCCACCAGAAAAAGGCTAATCAATTGTATCCCATACTAACAGAACACTGTACCTAATTAAGCAGAGCAATTTAAATCACAACTTTTAGGAATGAGATGAAATATTAAATAAAGATTTAAATTCCCAGTCAGTATGTATGTTTTTTAACAAGTGAGTGGCTACAAAAACATAATTAGTAATAAAGAAAGAAAAAAAAGAAAGAAAAATAAGTAGGCAGCTACTTGAAAATGAACTATATGCTTTGGAAGTAGATTAAATATGTACTTTGGATTTCAACTATATATCCATTTCAAACCTTGCAGTTACTTTAGTTACTGCAAAACATTTTAGTGCATATCAGCGTAATATTTAGAACTGTGATATTATGTAAACAAATTCAGGAAATTTTACGTGACTTTTCAAATTTTCAAAGCACAGTCTGTCTTAGGAAGGTCTGATGCAGCTTGATATACACACAACCCCGTATTATATCTATACTAAAATAAAAACTGCTGCCCATTAAGCCAAGTAAACCAATGTTGGTTTTTGGTTTTGGTTTTTTTCCCCCTATAAAATGAAAGTGCTTTCTTTCCTAAATAAGGAAACAGAGGAACTGAATTAAGTCAAATGGATAAGCACCTTAGTATAAATGGCCCAGCACAGAACCTACACCACCCACAGAGCTGACTGATCCCTGGGATACTCTGTCATGGAGCCTCTTAGGCAGGGCAGGTGGAAGCACCACAAACAAAAGCCCCATACTGTCAGGGTATCACTTTCATAGTTAAATTTTTTTCTACACGCTATCAGAAACTATTTTCAGAAAGCTTTTTTGAAGTTGCAGCTTGCTTGCGAGCAACAAATCCTCAGAGAAAAGAATTGTAATCACGTTCTACAGGGTATCATGTCTTTGAAAGCTCTTTCTGAGGAAAAAAAGAGGTACAGCTTACTTGTTTAGAGGAAAGTATGCTTATTCCAGGTATCACACAATTTCTATGTCTATGGAGACAGATTTTCCTTTGACTGACATCTGATGTGATAATCTACAAGAGTTTTCTACCGCCCCTCTAAAATTTCAAGTCAATATGTAAAACAAATAACAAAAACCTTTGCCTTCTTATAATCACGATACGGTTTACACTTTAGTCCACTCATTCATATCTCATAGCTATAGTAACCTTCCTTGCAGAACCAACTGAGGAACATCATCTGTCATCCAGAGTGACAAACCATTTTTTAAACATATTTATTATTAACAAGTAACATCGTACACATTTTTCAAAGCATAGTCTCTCTATACATCTTGCTCAGTTGGATTCACACTTCTTTATCAATTACCCTTGTACTAAACATTTCATGACAAGCAGACGATGAATGGAAGTAGTAAAGCCAAATTCTATAAGCTAGACACAGCACAATGCCTTGAGAAAGATAAAGACATTATTTACTTTGGAAGTTAATTTTATAACATAGCAAAACAACCATGTGCCCTGAACACACCTTTAATACAAGCCAGCTGGGGCATCCTCCTGGAGCTCAGTGGATTGCTTTCTGGAATAACTAATATTAATTGCAAGTTCAAATGCTTCTTACAGATCTGTATTGCTACAGGGTGTACTTGAAGTGAAGCCTTTATAATCTCACAATAATGTTTTTAACAAGGCACTGTTTTGTCAGAAATAAATTATAATATTAATTGAAAGTTTATTCCTAGGAGGTTACAATACCTCCAAGACATTAGAAGGACATTAAATGACACTTTAGGTACACAGGTCTACTACAGAAAGGGTCTTTTTTTTGTTGTTTTTTGGTTGTTTTTTTTTTATAATATTAAAACCTTATGCTTCAAATTGGGATCTTAGAATTCTTTTTTTTTTTTTTGCTATGCTATTATATAGTACTAATAGAAATCCACATACAGGCATATTAATCAAGAAACTTTGCACTATGACCAAGTCATTCAGTGAGAAGGCTTGCTCATATGTGGTTTGAATTCCCAAAATATGGATTCATCCATCTAGGAAGGCAAGGCTCAGCCAAACTATCACTTCTTGCCTTGAAGCACAAACTTGTTTAGCTGTTTTTCTACAATCCTAAATCCTTAGTCTCAGTGGACTACCACAAGAAAAACAAATGTATTTAAGAGTAAGAAAAGCACCAACAACTCAAAAGCATTTACTCCTTCCTTTCAGCTCTTCAGTCACTAGGAATATTGCCTTGATAATTATGAATGTCACTATGCACCCTATAGTCTTTAAATAAGTTATTTCTATACCTACTATACCAAAAGGTATGGTCAGAATGGAATTACTGAGGAAGGAACAGCAGTTTAAAAAAAAAAGAAGTCCTGAAAAGAGGGCATTTAAATCTTCTGGAAGGTTATCCCAGATGTAATATAGTGAATATGTCAGAAGCCAATGTTCACAATATAGAATAATGGAAATAAAAAGAACTATGGTTTCTGTTCACAAAACAAGCACTTACACACACTCACCCACAACCCACACCCTTCAGTAGGAACACTGACAGACACAGAGTGAAAACATATTTGATAACTTGTTTGATACGACAGTATGTCTGTTCTTTTAAGAATGCACATACACAAAGGGTAGGAAAGATGGGGGTGGGGGGAGGGTAGGGAGGAGGCAGAAAGGAAGTCCAAATGCAACTGGGTGTAGGTGAATAATCAAAATGCCCAAAAAAATTTCTCTGCCAAGTCACCTGTTCATATTACACAATTACCATATTTAGAATTGAGCTTAATGTCTTTCCCACCTGTTTCAGATAAGTTATTTAAGCCTGTCCAATTGTTTAGAGTTAACTCAAGATGGCAAAATCACCTTCAAGTCGATGTAAAATTAGACGGATGGCATCTTTCTTTGGTACAGCGCAGTCCAGCTGATCTTCAATAGTCTGGCTGATGCCCAACTGTTCTCCATTTACAAGCCAGAACATATCACTGGGACAGCTGTGACAATCCTACCTAGCTCTATGCTTCCAGCACCCCCATCAGCATCTTCTAGTGCTCGCCTGTCACTGAGTACTTCAAACTTCAGGTTTAAGACTCTGAATTCACGATTTTTGCTAACGTTGCGGGGTGTGGGAAGTTTTTCTAACAATTACATAGGCAAGCATGATAAAGACATTTTCATCCTATAAAAGCCTCTTCCTTCATCCCTAGCCTTCACCTTTTTAGTAAAATTCAGAAAGTACTGAGAGAACAGTATTAAACTATGCCACATGAATTAAAGGAGAGGTATCAAGACAGCAGGAAAGTGAAACTGTTTTAAAATAATGCCTCTGGTCTAACTCTGGCAGTGTTTCAGCACACCTCACCTTTCCATAGCTTTAGTAGATCTTCATACTAAAAAGACATCAAGTTCTACAGTACCAGAAGGCATTTAAATCAGCTATCTGCAGAAATACTAATGAAGTCTCAAGCAAGAAGGCCTAGACACCCTGACACTAAGATGTGATCAGGTCCAGCTAGGTATTTGAATAAGTGCTAGCCTTCCCTTCCACTTATTCCACCTTCAGCACCTCAAAAGCAATCCAACATCTTTCAGCTTATATGTGAAAGACAGCAACATGGTGATTGATTAGCATTACTATTACCCCAGGAAGCTATTTTAGGATGCTCTCCCAAACAAGCACATTGTCATTCATCTGAAAGTCAAGAGCAAATGTTATTAGCATACTTCAGAGGCACTATTTCCTTGCTCCTACAAGCTCTTCGAAACTTAAAATGCTATTTAGTTAGGACTTTGAGGAAGTTTGAAATATAAGTGACTGTTAAAGACTATTTCTCTCTTGTTATTGCAGACGACGACCCAATACTTTGTGATATGAGGACAGAGGTATCATCTTTTCTGAAACATTTAACCTCTACATCCAAATATTCACACATAGCCTCCTAAATGGTTGTTAAAGCCTAATTTAGCAAGAGAAAAAAAACTAACCACAGTGACCTTGTTCTGAATTATTGTATAGTACAAATTTTCATTGTGCTTCCATCTTCTCATGTTACTAAGTTGTGGCACACAAGCGATGCATATGGGTCAGGGCAATGCCACGCACATATACAGGCTGGGCGGAGAATGGATTAAGAGCAGCTCTGAGGAGAAGCACTTCAGGGTGTCGGTTGATAAGAAGCTCTACGTGAGCCAACAATGTCTACATGTAGCCCAGAAAGCCAATCACATCCTGGGCTGCATCAAAAGAATTGTGATCAGCAGGTCAAGGGAAGTGATTCTCCCCGTCTACGCCACTGTCATGAGACCCCACCTGGAGTACTGGTTCCAGTTCTGGGGCCCCCAACATAAGAAGGACATGGACCTGTTGGAGTGAGTCCAGAGAAGGGCCACAAAAATGATCAGAGGGCTGGAGCACCTCTCCTGTGAAGACATACTGAGAGAGATGGGGTTGTTCAGCCTGGAGAAGAAAAGTCTCTGGGGAGACTTTATTGTGGCCTTCCAGTACCTGAAGGGGGCCTGTAAGAAAGCTGCAGAAGGACTTTTTTCAAAGCCATGTAGTTACAGGACAAGGGGTAGCAGTTTTTAACTGGAAGAGAGTAGATTTAGATTAGACATTATGAAGAAATTCTTTACTATGAGGATTGGTGAGACACTGGAACAGGTTGCCCAGAGAAGTTGTGGATGCCCCCTCTCTGGAAGGGTTCAAGGCCAGGTTGGATGAGGCTCTGAGTAACACGATCTAGTGGAAGGTGTCCCTGCTCATGGCAGGGGGGTTGGAATTAGATGATCTTTAAGGCCCCTTCCCCCTATACCATTCTATGATTCTATGAAAGCACAAGGTTTTGAACTTAAGCTTTCAAACTGAAGATGAAACAATAGTTGAGCAAAAAATGGAAAGTGTTGGTTTACAAATAACAAAGTTCAACTCATTTGAACATTCTGCAAGCTTTCTTTTTAAAAGCCACATTGTCTCCACTGGACACTCTTTGCACGCTAAGAACCAGTGGTTTCTTGAGCACATGAGATATGTTGAGTCCATACACAAAGCATTTATAATAGTATTCCTATACTCCAGCAGAAAAGCTGAAGTACTTTTTACTTTTGGTAAAGCCAAATGCCAGTTTAGTAAATACCACTCTTGTGTCAGCACGATTCCTAAAGTGCTCACTTCCCAAAATACTCACTGTCTTTTGAACAAGCCTAGAAAAATCTTCTGGAATGGGCACCATGTCAGTCAGATGCTGTGGCCAGCACTAGTTAATGGCATAGCTAGTACGAAACTGTCCTGTATCTTGCATACCTTGTGCAAGTTATGCTTGGCTAACCTGAGCAGCCGATAGCTTCACTCATTCTAACCCCTGCAGTAGTTTTGACAGAACAGCTCTGCAAGATGGAAAGGGAAGCTAGATTAATATCCAGGCACAACTGTAGACAGACAGCGCTACATCGAAACATCATTGTTCAGCACAAGTCACTACAATGACAAGAACAACAGATTTCAGAGGAGACTCTGTACATTTAGGTGGAAAAAAAATCTGTTTATACAAATACTTCCCTGTTACAACTCCTTGTTTTACCATTGTCCTCAGACAAAGTAGTTGTGACGTGCATGTATGTCCAGTGCATTCGGCATCTTATGGCACTTTACCATTCCGAGGTAATAATTTACTACAAAAAGTTGTCTTCCTCAGCTGCTTGTACCATACAAGGTGTAAGCATAACATGCATCTTTTTATGTGAATTTCCATCTTAAGTGAACAAACTCTTTACCTCATTCATTTTCATTTTACTGAAAGATTAATGTAGTCACATATTGCATGAAATACATTCTAAAATTAAAGCATTACAGTTACTAAACTGTCTTGTGTGATAAGAAAATCTCCATGGTGACAGGAAAATCCCCTTTGCAATATTATATCTAGGCTTTAAAATTAGTACTTCTTGTAATTTGACAGTCATTTTAGCAGCGATAAACCATACAAAAATATGTACCTAATACATACAGAGGAGGCATGCACAGTCACACATGCTGCAGAGCTTCACATACACACTACAAATTCTCTCATTTTGCTAGATGCTCAGTTGGTTTCATTTTATATTTGGTGTCCCAGTAAGCCTGAAAAACACTAAGTTCATACATACAACCAAACTCTGTTCAATATTGAACAGGATATAACCACTCTGTAACGCCAAGGGAGAACTTCACTTCCTGCTGTTTGCTCAAAATGCTCAAACTGCTCAGCTCTCATAGCCAGAGGTCCTGAAGGACAGAGCCAAATTATTTCTGCCCAGCTTCACATTTCCAAAGAACTTTGTTTTATAGTCCAAATTTAAACATCTTTGTTATTTGGTATTTGGCGGCAAATACCTCACTGAAAATTGAGTTTTGATTTAGCACAACCATTTTAACTAAGCACAATACTAAATGCAACCTGTGGTTCAGATGTAGATGGATTAAGTGTGATACCACATCAGCTAGTAGTGTAATGTTAAGTCTAAATTTAACTTTCCGTGTTGATACTTTTAACACATTCATTTTCCCATGCACACAAAATCATATACACAGCTACTTTTGACTCTTTCTTGCCATCACAATCAATCCTGAACTTCAGCAGAAAAGCAAGCAACTTGTTCAGGAAAGACTACCATTTGTAAGCAGCACACACAGTACACTTTCTTGAGATGATAGCTAGAAAGAAATAAATTCTATGATTTGCACTGAAAGTGGAAGACTGCCTTCCAAGTTCTCAATTGTCTTTCATTTTTTAATAATCCTACTTAACATTTGTGTTTGGGTCATTCTGGTTTTATTTAAATGCTTATTGCTCTTTAGAGGAATAAAATTCCTTTGCTGTATTGTCATAAATACTGTATAGATACTTAAAATTATACCACTCTGCTCTGCCAAATGGAAATGCTAAGAGCTGTGTGTTTCCTGAGGTTACAAACCATAGCAAGCATTCTACCACCTTAAGTTGATATTATAAGCACAGAAATGCCTTAACATCAGGAGTCCAGACACTAGCTTCAAGATTAGTGTTTCCAAACCTCTGCATTGAAGAGTCCCAGTCACAAGCCAATTTTGGCATATGTTTGCTTTGCACTGAATGAAACAAACAGCATCCTTGTCCTAAAGATCTCACAGTCTGCATTTCATCCTCATTCACAACGTTCTAAAAATCAGTTGTCAAAAATTCACAATTAGCATTGCTATTTTTTAATCAGTTCTTCATTTTTCCTCCCTCACAATTCAACCACAACCATGCAAATTAGCAGTTCCATACATTGCAGTATAATTATCACTTCTAAGACATTGTTTTGAAAGGTAAAGGGATTGAAGTTCCAAGTTCCCTGCTTCACAAAGATAACTTTTGGGATTATTTGTTCCAGAGATACAGTTAAAAGACGGGTATGGATCGTGAATCCTCAAATGCATTCATACATCTTCAACTCTCAACATGACCATAGCTATAATTAATCTTTCTATATGCAGAATTAATTTCTTATGTTCTGTGTGTCTATTAAAGCTTGTCTTTAGTTTTATATATTATACTTGCCTACCTCTCAAAGTGGGAGATTTATTATGCTCACTTGTTGAAAGACTTTCATCGTTCAGGCTACTAGTTTGATTCATCCTCAAGTTTTTAAAGGTCAGCTGCAAACTCACAAACAGCTTGACAACCAACCTTTGTAGATGAGTATCAAATTTATGTGATATTCTATCATTCTCATACTCTTGTAATTTGCCGCAATCTAGTTCATGGCATGTCATTTAAAGATATGTAGGTCCTGAATTATTCATTGCTGCAGACCACCAATAATACTTTGTCCAAAACTATCCTTTTTCCTTGGATACCTGGTCCCATTTAAAGTATTCCAGTTTCAAATAACCTATGCAGAATTTAAACTGATAACCAAGATCACATTTGAATTTGAGTGTTTATTTCTCAATTATATAGTCTCCAATAAAGTAGTTCAACAAAAGGTACTCAACCTAAGTTATCTATGTATAGACCCTGTAGCAAAAGTTAATGATATACTGATGATGTTTTGTTTAGACCTGTAAGCAGTAAGAGTGCAGCACTACTGCAACATTATAGTGGATATAATTGTCTTTTACATGTCTGTGTGTACACATAAACACCCTAAAAGCAAAGACACTGGACACTGTTTTCCAGCCAACAGCCATTTAACATAACTGTTGGGCTCTTGGTATAATTGGTGATTAGCAAATCACATGAAAAAAAACATGGTGTCAAAGATCCCTTGAGAATTTTCAGCTTACTTTTCATAAACATTGAAGTTTAATTTAAAGAGAAAGAGATGTGAAAATGATCCCAACATTAGTCATTTGCTCTACCTTGAGTAATGTACAATAAGTAATTTATTCTACCCTTTCAAGTATCTTCAATAGGAATGCAATAATCTTTTCTCTATATACGTTGTTTGAGAAAAAAAAAAACAACACAAAACAAGATTTTACTTCTTTGATATGTGAAGTAGCAGAAGTCATAGAATACATATATATGTGCTTTCTAGAAACACCCCAAGTGAGAGCAAATGGAAATTACCCATCTATAGATACCATTCCCTTTTCCATGAGGATAGAATCAATTGACTGATATTTCAGATATTTACAATTAACAGTTTACTTATTGTTACTACTTATTTTGAAAATGAAGGGCCTTCCATCTTTACACTGGTTAGTGTTTCTCATAGTACTTGCTCTTTGTTTTCAGAAGTCACTTGACTAGTTTCTCAGCATTACTGAATGAATTATTGATCTCAGTTATTGTACACTTGTGGTTGACATTGATCACCTCAGAATCCTTTGAAACTGTTGTATTTTTTCAGTATAAAATTTATTTCTTTAGACTTCATAATGTCAAAAAGAAAAAAAAAATTAAATGCCTGAAATATCCACAGAGGTTCTGCCAGCAACATCAGAATGGTTTTTGGAAGTCATAGAAATAAATGCACAAGCAGCCCTGAACTCTTTCCAGTGTAGATTTCAAACACTAAAATAAGCCATGGTGGCAAACACATCACAATAAACAGTGGTTTAATAAAGTTCATTAAAACCACTGCACATGTCACTGGCCTTCTCAGAGGTTTATAAATGCTTGTGAGGGCTCTACCACATCCCCAAAAGCTAGGCTGTTATGAACCAAAAAGGAGAGGGGGTTGGAGAAAGGAATACAACAAGTGATACTAACATAGTTCATGTGCTGTCCCTTGTGGGGAAGCCTATTTTGTGCAGAGAAATTGATTTCCAGCCTACCCTTAGTCTCTCAGGAGCATACAGATTACTTGAATTTATACATTTACTAAAGCACATTATCTCATGTCTCCCCTTTAAATTCTATGTTTTAATCCTATTAATTTTGAAGCAATCCTGGCACATACTTTCCATGCATGATAACTGCATAGAAGCTTTTATGGAAAACAGAATCTTGTTCTCATTTGCACTAAGAATATTTCATAACAAAAGAGGTAATTTCAAAGTTCTTTAATTTCATCCACAGCAAGAATTACCTTCCAAAATTGATTAAGTTTATAGGAAATACGTGGCACTCTACCACTTTTTATCCCAGTACTCCAAATGGCTTCAGTTAATATTAACTTTAGAAAATAATAGTGTATTGTCATGGGGGTTTGATTTGTAAGTTTTCTAAATGTCAGAAGGAGACCAACTTACTCAACATTACCAAGTATAGCGCAGATCACAATTATAGGTAAAGATTACAGAGACACACTGGACCCCAGTCTAGCTATTAGATGATGCCTTTAATACCTGAGAACAAGATGCTAAAGTTGAGCTGGGACTTCTAAAAGACATCACTTGCCTTCAGTTTTTCTTTTACCATAAACTCCAACCACAGAAGAGCTGACTGTCAAAAACAAAAAAATAAGGGTACAAAAAAAAAAAGGAAAAAAAAAGTGATGCCATTAAAGATATAAAAGTACCTGTGATCCTATTTTTCAGTCACACACTAGGTTTCCCACCTGGAATATCTGTCTGCAACTCCAGCTTGAGAGGAAATTAGCATTTCACAGAAGATGCAGTACGGCCAAGGAGCCAAAAGAGTAAGAAGCATCTGAATTAGCCTTCAAGACAACATGTAACATTTTCAGAAATTAAAAGCTTGGGTTTGTGATATTATTTGTTTTATTATTTTGCAGTAAGGAGTCAAAAATAGAGAAAACTGGACAAAAGGACAATTTTTCTAATAACTTCTATAGGTAGGTCAGCTGGTTAAGGATACTCTTATTGTTCCTGTATTACAGGAGTAACACCCTGAGTTGGCCTTTCAAATCTAGCAAATGTTGTCAGAATGCTCTTGGCTAGGTGCTAAGGTTATTAATGATAAAAATGTATCCTGAGGCGCAGGCACGTATGTGCATGTATTTCAAGCTTACTGCTGTTACAGAAATTGGCAGTCCTGAGATCCAGCTGAATAAAAACCATCACTCTCCCAGTTCTTTCATTACTAGACTCTCCGGTTCCATTCCTTCAAGGCTTTTGAACCGTCTGTTCTCTGCACAACATTTTCATATGCACCTTTGACAGGGTACCCTGGAAAGGCAGCATTAGTATTGAAGCCCCCCATGTAGCCATCCCTTCTCCCTTAAAAAAAATGAAATAAAAATCTCTGAAGTGCAAAGAACACAACCTTAAGAAAAGAGGTTGCCTTGGAGCTCTGCACAGAGAAAGAAGCCATTTCTGGAAAGCCCCATTATACTCCTGGTCTGCAAGCTGCTGCCACACCACTGTCTTTTTTTTTTTTTTCTTTTTTTCTTTTTTTTTTTTTTTTTTAACAGCAGCAAAACTAATAGAGAGAGCACTCCTGGCTCAGACACAAGCAAGTTATCATGATCTTAATGGGTTACACTGCTAAGATGAAGTAGCCATCTGCTTGCATGCTTTTAGCCCACTTCAATTATGAGATAACACAATTTAGCTTAATCTTCAACAGTAAGAGCTAAATGTGAGATAACATGACTTAGCTCAAATCTGAAACTGAACTGCATTATCTCTCAATCTGACAGGCAAACTATGCACCCAAGTAATGGATTGCAAAGGTTAGATGAAGGGAGGAAACTTGTTAAGCCATTACAACTCAGTCATGCTAATGAGAGGTTTAATCTAATGTGCTTTACAGCGTATCTGCGGTCTTAAGTGCAGTTAGGGACATAATCATGAACAGTTACGCTGGCTCAGATGAGGCTCAGTAACTCAAAGCTGTGTAGTTCATTCATGGTGCTTGGTAGATCATATAACACTTGTCCTTATAAACTAGCCAGATTTTGTTCTAGAATATGTCAAACCAACCTGAACAAAAATGTACAACATTCAACCATAGACAACCCTCCTTTTTTGAGGAAGCTACTAATCTATGGTCAGTAGACTTGCATCTAGCTTGCAGAAGATTTATTTAATCTTCAGATCTGAGGATTCTGTTTACAGAGCAAATAAAAATAAAAACTATATCCAGTTTTACTCTACTTAGTACATGGTTCCAGAGTCACACCCAGTGTTCAATAAGAATGTGGTGGATCTCCATCACATGCTGAGATCATACAATAATTGCCTATATCTCAAAGACATGGGTGACTATTCAATTTTTAAAAGAAAATAGCAACTCTAAAAAATTACCATTTTTATTTTACATATATCCATACTTAAAAAATTAGTGCCTCAGCACACAATGATGCATAACACACTTTGCTCTGTGCAAAATGATCTTTTAAGAGTTTTTAATCTGAATTTTGAAATATAACAAAAAAGGCAGCTCTTCTAGTATTAAGCTGCTGTGCCTGAGAAATTATTCTCAATTCAAAGGGTTTCTATTTGCTCAGATACATTCTCTGTACTTGAAACTTTCCAACAATACTACATTTATCTTGTTGCAATGAAAAACATCACAATCTATTCTAGCTTGCCAGTTGCTTAATAATGTGGCAAGATTTAACTTTATTTTTAAATAAATGGTAGTATACTTGACCAAGCTTACCCTTTGCTTACTCTACTGACTTCAGCAAAGGCACCACAAAGATAAATCTGGTCCACTACGCCAAAGTGATTCGGAGCCAAATTATGATGAATTGTCAGGCAATGGCTGTTAAAAAAAGAGCCAAGGCTTCTGTTCAGAATGAATACTAATAAGGCTAGAAACCACCGACACAAATTACTACACTTGCACAGAACTCCACTGATTAGGGATACAGACAACCACATAAAATAATGCATCTGTGTACTAGTATCATTCCACGAGAACATGTAGCTATCACTTAACAATTTTTCCCAATCTCTATTTTAAAAAAAATCTGTGTTAAAAAAAGTTTTAAAATCCCCAAACTTAAATATGTATGGATACCCAAGAACATTCCCTCTTCCACCATCAGGTGTTTGCTTTAATCAATTGTTTTCAATCTGATTTTGAAGTAAAGATACACGTAACTGTACCTACCTTGTAAAGCCATTTAGTCTAATCTGCTAATTCTTGTTGGACCAAAACACATTTCCTAAGCATGAAATATTCAGATTCCTAAAACTTTTTTTCTGCTCAGGGTGCCTCAGCACAAGCTATTCTGCCATTCCTCTTCCTGATGCCATCTATAATAATCCTGCTATTTTATTCCATTTTTTTCTCTTTCACCTTTCAATTGTAACTTAAATGGTATGGTGCTAAACTCTTAGCAAAAGCACTGCTTTTCTTCCTGTTTTCTTAAGTGTTGTATTTCCGCATAAAACTTACAAGTTCTGTAGTCAGCTCACTAAGCACTCCTAACAATTAAAGCAAAACAAATGAAAGCTGTGTAAAGAAAGACAACATTAAGGAGTAATTATTCAGTATTAGTAGTGCGCGTGAAATTATAAGCAGACTTTTGTGTTATCTATTATTTTATTTACGCAACATAGCAGGGAACTTGTGTGCTGTATTGTTCCCTATCATAAAATTTTAAGTTATAGCCTTCATTTCTCATATTAATCACCCAATTAAGAGCTCATAGGCTGGCTCAGTATTACCTGATCTACAATGAAGAGCAGACTGTTTCATGTTGCATTTCAGCACTGGAAACACTGTCTGGGCAACTGCATGGATAAGGATAGCTGCTTTGCTCTCAAAAAGAAAGCAGCCTCCAAAGAGGACAGGATCACATCATGCAACTTGAGGACCTTTTTCCACTAACAGGGAAAAACATGAAAACACTTCCATGTCCAGCATTAATTGTAAACTATTATAAGTCTGACAGTAGGCAGTACATCTAGACTTCTCCAGTTAATTGATTAAAATTCTACCATTTGTCTACATGACTAGCTTCTCCTTGCCTAATAACGTGAAACATTTTATAATGTAGTACTCTTTCCAAAGCTGAATGCTTAATCTAAGTAATGAGCAGCATTCATCACAGTCCAGCAGGGACAGTCAAGTTTCAGACAATAGAACCAATTTAAGTTTGTTTAATAAGCATTTCTGCTGAACATGAGTGATTTTCTTCTTGGGTACAAGATCACGAGGTAAGAGCATCCACTAGATATACATGTCACTAAGAGAGGCCTTTTGCTGCCAGACTTCCTCAATTAACTCAAGGGAGGTGACAAAAAGCAGCCTTCAAATATAGCTGTCATACACCAAATGCACTTGCATAATTTACAATTTTAATATACAACAATTGGCCAAATTAAGTTCCATCTTGTCAAAAATCATTTTGGTTTACAAAAGCATGACTGACCTTGGAATAAGTAGAGCAGCTGCACTTCTTATTGAATGCTCCAGCAAGAACTGATGGCCTGGCAGGAGCAGCCCTAGCTTGGGATTCAGTAAAGTCATTAAAATAGATCACATTTCACACAGTTTACAAACATCCAACATCCATCTCAAAGACCACATCTTTGTAGTGGCAGTCTACTTTTTCCTCTTGCATACTCCACAAGTCTTATGGAATTTACCAGTAAATTTGCCTCTCCTTGCTTCTGTTTCTATAGACAGCAACATGCTTGCTCCCAAAGAAGCTTTACACAGTATTTGCAGCAACTGAAGCTTAAAAGCACCATACGAATGGGGAGGGAAGGGCAGGGGAACACACAACCTCTTAAACACATCCCAGACAAGGACCATCTTTATCTCTTAAACAGTTAACACTCACTATTCTACAACATATTACAGTAGCTTTCAGAAAAGTTCCTTCTATACCAAAACAAAATCTTCAATGTATGCTCATACTTCTAAAGGACAGAATGTATATATAAATATACAGTAAACGACAATATCTGTTTTGGTAGCGTTAAAATAAAGAGAAGCAAATTCAACATTATCCAATTCTAACTTAAGCACTTTACTATGTTATAGAAAAATTATTACAAAATGCAGTATGCAATCAATATATGCTTCTATAAAGCACAAGCAATCACAGTAAGAGCCAAAGTATTTTCACAAGAGGCAAAATTTTGGTGCAAAGTTGACATAGGAACGCTACCTAAGTAAAATATGGTAACATGGATTCACCAATAGCATCCGTGAAAAGGAAGTTTGCAGCAAATCTAGAAACTAATCCTCATGCTCTTAAAAATAGAAACAACATCTCTCAGCTCCCAGATATTTTTAAAGGGACTACAAATACTTGAACATAACAAAGACTAGTTCTGCTTTGTTTGCCCAAAGGTCAGAACTTCAGCCAAATTTACTGCGTTGCTGTTTTCCAATCCATGTTATCCCTTAATTTTTCTATATTACTCTTAAAGATCTTCCAGTCCCGTTTAACTGAGGAAGATTTCTACTAAAGATACAAAGTTCCTTATACAGTTAACACATTTATTGGTTTTCAGCTATAAGACCCACAACAATATTCTTTCAGAATGCTTTTTCAATTAAATCTTTCATGCCAAATAAGTCACATTAGTAAGATGGTTCTACAAAGTGATCAATGACATACTTAATGATGACATTTAAAGTTGATTTCACTTGAAAACTGTTGTCACATTTTATATTTATTGTCTACAGATTATTTCCACATCAGGTGTTCTCAGCTTTCAAGTGTAATTACTTTTCCTTTAGTTCTAACAACAATAAGCTACCAAATTCAAACTTAATCTAAAGGATATCTTCTACTGGATTTAAAAGATAAAGACATGTAACACTATGCCTTGGAAAATAATACAATAGCTTATTTTTTTAAATTTATAGCTGTTTGCTAGATAGGACACCAGTATTTAAGAGTTTTACAGTGGAAGAGATTTACAGAGGAAGGACAAAAATTTACTTCTTCCTTTCAGTGAAGCAAACTGATGAATCAGAATTTTAGTTTCACCCTTGAATTGATGCTGGTGGTTTATCCATTCCATAAGATAGCCTACAAAACAAGACAAGCTTAAATATACACATACGCTAGTCACCCTTTTAGCCAGGGCTAAAGAGAACTAGGACTGTTCCAAAAAGCACAGCTAGTTACAGCATGAATTTAAAAGGTGCAATTCTCTCAGTCTAGTCATAACTAGCTTTCTGAAAATCAATCATAGAACATGATACAAATTTTCCAACACTCTGCATATTACATAAAATCCATGCATTTTATGTGACCAGCTTTTCACTATTTCTTCTGCAGCAAGATATGCCAAGTCAACAAGGGCCTTGAACTAGATCTGCCTAGAACATTTTTCCCTACAGTAAGTTCCCAGAAACAATCAAAAAGCTTTAACATAAAAAAAATGAAAGCCAGATTTCACTAGATTATGCTAACAGAAATAGCTTTACAAAATAATCAAAGCAACTAAGATAGCTATAGTAAGGTTGTATATGCAAGTCTTACCTCTATCCACTGTTCATGAAGCCTTGCTAATAATTACTTGAGTTACAAGACCTCACAAAGTCCCTCTAGATTTATCACCCCCGAGGGTCCCTCATCTATTCCCAGTCCCTAAGCTGTCTGGCTGTTTGTCCTGCTCCCCTCTCAACCTGAGCTCCCAGATTTTTGAAGTTTCTATCCCATTCTCTTCCAGCACCCAGTAAGCTCTTGCACAGCTTACACAACTGCTTCCCACTCTGTCGGAGAGTTCTCCTGGTCCAATTAGCCCAAAGTAACCCAACACACAGATGGAGACCGAATCCCATCCATATAGAGAGGCACAGTGACCTACATAAAGCTCTCTTTGAATACAGCTTTTCGCTGGAAATTCTTGTAGGGTGAGATTCAGGACTTTATCCACATCACTTAATGTTTTAAATATGAAAGCCTGCCTTTCACTGTCACAGGTGTTTCATATAAAACTAGAGTTAACCACCTAGAGACAGAAGAAATTGCTTGGCTCTTAGGGGAAGACGTCTGTATTTCCCTCCCTAGCACCACCTGCAGAGCTGAATACTTGCAGTATTTCTATCGATCTCAAGACGACTTGCTTTCCTTCATCTACTCAGATTAATTAAGTCTTTTCCTTTAGGAATGTAATGTCTGACTGTAGATACTGAGGTCTTCGTATTTTGGCTAGATACTTTAATTAAAATGCCTCAGAGCATCTAGGTAAGTGTTACAGCATTTCAGCTTTTGTATCTACCCACAACCTATTGGCTGCAGGCAACTACGTTCAGCCTGAACCAACTCTGCTTTAAAACCCACCCCTCTTTTATTATGTTGTCTCACAGGTCAGTGAATCAATATATGAAGTGGAGACAAAACTATTCATTTTTGCAGATGCACAAGCATGAAGGCATGGGACCTATAACACAGGTCAGGCCCAGGCAGGTGCCCCAATGAGAGCTGAAATGGGGCCCTGAGTCTTATGGATAAAGTGGGGGTCCCAGGTGAGGCTGCTCAGGGCCATTAATGCCCATTAGTGCTCTCAGGGCACTGATCTTCAGCTGTGTATCTATCAACCATGCAAAGCTTTTTTTTCACCAGTTTTTCAGAAACATACTTTGGGGTTTCCTTCTCACAAAATTGTTTTCCTTAATTCATAATTTCCTGTCTTGGTTCAGGGGGAAAATGGAGTTGCTGCTAAAGTAAAAAAAAATGTTCCTAAGCACACTACATCTTTATCATCCACAAAATGATAGAAACTTTATTGCTTTCAAAAAAAAAAACCAAAACAAAACCAAAATAAACCCAGTAACTAACACAGAAATTAAATTCACCGCAGCAGTTATAACGTAATGACACAGTGTAATGCATTTCAGATACTACATAAAGCAGCTCTGGTCATTAGAATAATTTTTCATAGCTTTAATTGCTTTTTCTTTTTTTTTTTAATTTAGTCCAGGTCATCAGTATATCTATACATCCTTTTCTCAAATGAGCTACTTCTACTGAAAATAGATGGCTCAGAGTAGAAGGTGGACTTTATTCACCTTCTGGGTGGATCAGCTGCTCCTCCATGCTTGCCTGAGTCACTGCAGACACCTACTGTCCCTCAATAGGCATTTCCAAATGAAATTAAAGGGAAGCAAACACCAAGAAATCAAAGGTTGATGAGCCTTTTGGTTAGCCTGAGAACCAGCACTGAGCTTTCTCTTCTATTAGTTCCTGCTCAACTAAGGTTAGTATTGTACAGCTGGTGAATAATGGCTCATGTATGAATAACAACCTTGCTATTCTTCACAACAACTATTAGTAAAAAGTCACTTGAGCTTTGAAAATGTTGCTGTTTTCCTTTCCTCTATTTTAGTATTATATTCAACTGACACAACATGCAATTTTAAAAGGTTTCTTTCTTGTTAGGTAGTTGAAATCAAAATGATATTTAGTTTACAATGTAATTATTAGATGAGAGAAAGGTTATTCTACACATTTTCCTATAAGAGATGAACATGCCCATAGCTTCTGTAGTACTTTTTAATTATGTGTATTTTCAAATGAGGAAAAGAACAAGCACTAGGTAAGAGATGAACTTGTAATCAGTAAAACTGTGAAAGTGTAGTCTCTGTTTATATCATATTGAAATTATTGCACAAGGATGGTGTGCTATTGTAAATCTTCTAGGTTCTATAGTCTCTTTATTTTATCCGCCTTTGAACGGGGCAGATATTCACCCCTACAAGGCAGACTACAAGCAAGAAGAGGGGCCAACTGTCATGACTGTGTCACGTTTTCAAGAGTAATTCAGAGATTCTAGCTCTTTTTGCACGAACTGATACTAAGAAGAGTGGTTCCTGTATAGAAATCCTTTCTTTGAGTGAACTGTAGGCACATCACATTTTGGCACAAATCAGTTCTACAGTTTTAAATAACGGACACTTGAATCTGAGGTGGTGTGCAAAATGAAGAACCCTAAAAATATATCAGGGACAAAATAAATTTAGGATCAAAATACTTAGTGTTATTTACTTTTGAGGTGAATGGAGCCAAAATAGAGAATTAAGTATAAAAATCTCTATACAGCTTTTAGAACCAGAGTCATTTTAATATATATTTTAACTGAATAAAAATAAAACCATATGCTATAAGACTATGTTCCAAAGCACATCTATGCTTTGGTAAAATTACTCAGAGTAGTATGTAGGTCACCACAATAGTGGACATAAAAAAAAGTTAACAGTATATAAGCTCAGCATCACCGAAACCAGCACATTTAGAAAAAGCACTGCAGTGTGCTATATGTAAAGTAAGGACATTTCCATGCGAGTTGCATAATTTTCATGCTTTGCATTGGTCTTCACCTACACAACTGCCTTCCTATCTCATACATATATTTGATCCAGGAGCCTCCTACAAAATGTCAATAAAAAGTAATTGCTCAATAAAGCATATTTGTTCATGTTCTTCAACATAAGGCTTCACTTACAGACAGACAGTTACAGGCAAAAAAGTATGCTAGAACTGCTAGGAGAAGCACAGATCTTGTGTGGTACATTTTTAAAAATTGCTATTTTATGTTTATTAGCCCTGAGTATAAAACAAGGCATTCTTATTTGAAATTAGCCTCTGTAGGGTTGTAGCACCTTCACAAGCCCAAAAATAGGGTAACAAAGTCTTGTTAAGCCTGGTTGTTGTTGCTTCTAACTTGAAAAGGAATCTATATCAGGTTTCTAAATGTTGATGAATTCTCTCTCACAGCAGCTAGGTTTCCCTTCCTCTACAACAATGCTCCTACTGTAATAACAATGTCAATAAGGTAATAATGCTTCCCCTAGTCTCCTAAGATAGAAAAGCACTCTTTTCATTTGCTACCTATAGTTTGTTATAACACCAGAGAAATACTTCAGGAAAGTTTCCATAATCCTCATGCAATCCATGCCAACCTCAGTTATTCCCACATCCGAAAGTACCTGAATGAAAAAGGTACAGTGCACAGAACCCTCAAGTTGTTTCCCTTTATAGGAGCAAACTCAACAAGATCTCATGCTCCCAGCTCTCACTGAACCTATGTATGAATGGGTTATGCTTATTTGTGACACCAGGACCTTTCATTAGCCCAGGATTTCAGGAGATATGGTGTGAAGAGAATGGCCTGACCTTGAGGAAAGCACTCCAAGACACATGAAGTGTGTCTCTTAGCCAGCAGCTCTTCTCTCAGCCGGCAGCTCTTGCACCTTTAGTGCACCAAATTTAATTCTGAGTAATAAGCTTAAAACAGGCACATGTTCACATAGCCTGTCTTCATTAAGATAAACCTTTTTGCCCTTCTAAGAGGTGGCTGTGTTTTCTGCAACAGCAAAATTCCACAATTTCCCAGTGAGCTCATGAAAGTTAAAGTAGGTAGAGTCTCATGACAAAACTGCCAGTATCTGGCTTTGTTAATGAAATGGCTACCCTTCTTGTATCCTTCTTGAAATACAACCTTACCTCTTTTCAGTCTTTTGATACAGTTTTAAGACATATCAGAAAGATAATTCTTAATAATTCCAAATGTTTTTATTGTGGTTTCACAGACAGACCAGTTTCATAAATTCTTCCTATCAGAATATTAAAAAAATAGCTTTCTTCCTTTCAAAATATCAGTAAAAACAAAACAACAAAAGAGTTAATTCCTAATGCGAAAGACAAACATAAGTCTTCTTTTTCCCACTGGAATTTTGAACACATTAGTTTGCTATTTACCCAGGAATCCCCTCCGGTTATGCACCCTCCATTCTACTCTTTCAACTAGAAATGATGAAACATTTGTAATAAATACATCCCAAAAATGCAGTTTATTGTTGTTAAAATAATTGGAAACCTACATTTCATCACTCATTGACATGTTTCTTATTATCTGTCATAGAATTCAGAAAGTTACATATTTATGACCAAACCTGGCAGTGCTTTCCAGATTTATATACCAAACACAATCTCCTCCAATTTACAGCTTCAGTCAACATATTTAATACAGTGCATACATTTCCAATTATTCTTCCACTATAGCAAGGCAAATACCAGCTAAAATGCAAATTAGCTGCTAAACATACAGCCCAATCCCACACCCAGAGCTTTCATTAGATCACTCTAGAGAGGAATTTATAGATCAAGTTAGCTGACTAGCAATTGACTTATTTTAATTTTTTATAGGTTAATTTTGCCAAAACCAGGAACACATCTGTTTCGGCTAATTCAAGGTAATTCACTTAAATTATTATGCAGACTAAAATGACTCAGCAGTTTCAAGGAGTGTTCCTTATAGGTCTGTGGACCTAATCCCATGATCAACATCAGAAAAATCAGCAATTTAACAGCAGAACTGTTAAGGTATTGATAATTTTTGATTGGTCTGGTCTTAACCAAAAGCGTTTGCGAGTTGAGGGAGGCATTCTTTCCAATCTCGACCATATCAAAACAAGAATTAAAGGAATACAAGACCCTGAGTGGCAAACAACCAGAAAAGATTCCTACTCTCGAGGCAAAAGTGTATTTTTCTGCTCCAGAAGGAAACAAAAATAAAATTTACAAGAGTGTTTTCTCCAATCATTTTTTTCCTCTGTAATCTCTTCTCCAGTATATTCAATATTTTTTAACTTCTTTTGAACCAAAATCTTATAGGCCCTTCAGTAGATCAGATGTGAAGTTCACTAGCCTGAAGACATGTTCTTAACTTACAAGGAGTACTCATTAACACCATTAAAACCTGAAAGATGCTTTTATTTGCCAGATATTTCAAGATACATTTCCGTTGATAGACTATAATTATCCTAATGCAAGACTAAAAGCCAAACAAACTTCTACAACTGCCTCACTCTTAAAACTTTCTTCCAATTCATACAATTCCCTTCAAAGAACTTGGCTATACTGCATGGCAAATCCTTCATAAATCTAGCTGAACCTTTTTTAGCATTTGTGCGATAATCTGCCTTTTCTTACTGTTCTTACTTCTCTCCTGTTTCACTGACAATGAAAATGGTATTTTGAGGTAGCTACAAAAAACTAACTTCCAGTTATGAAAGTAGCAACCTGTGAGTCAAGACAGTTCTGTTTTATTCCCAGTTCTTTCAGTGACCTTCCCTGGAAACTAGGGCAAGTCACATCAAATCTCTCTTTTCTTTTGTTTGCTTTCTTGATTTACCCTTCTGGAAGCTCCTCTGAGAACAGACTCTCCATGTATCTACCAGTGTCCCAAGGAGGCCCCGCTCTCACTAAGGTCTTCTGAGTCTTTCATGTTAGATTCTATGTATTAAATAATGAATAGGAAAAACTATTTGCTTGTGGTTTACAAATACACATGAGTGAGGTGTTAACTTTTCTCTCCAAAACAGCCAGGATTTTCAGAATCTAGTATTGCATGACTGCCACAGACAGAGTACCCAGTGTGGAGGGAAGATACTTAAAACCAAGCAGTTAATGTCACTGCCCTAAAGAAGAGGTCCCTATATTAAAATTAGAGATACAGAGAAAGAAAAAAAGCAAATTTGTTTACATCTCTTCTTCCTGTCCTTGAGGGCATAAGCAAATATTATAAAGAAAAAAACTGATCCAAGATTGTTTTTATTCCAGCACCAGAAAAGAAATCTAGCTTTAATTTTATGCAGTGAAATTAATTAGTTTCCAAAGAATAGGAAAGCAACCATTTCTGTTTAAGAAGATGTGCACTGCTGTACAAATCTTTTGATCTCAGCTATTGAATATGCTGATGGTTCCCTGAAATTGTAACAAATTTATCCTTTACTCAACCCTCAGACTTTCCAAGGAAAATCTCAGCCCCTCTCTATTAAGGAAAACTATGTTGCTCTTTGTTTTCCCCATTTATTTGTCTTACCCAGGCTGAATATAATTGAAGGCATCTCTTGAGATAGTGGCAGGGGGCGAAGAAACACAGGCAGAGAAATAAGAGAAGAAATGAGAGAGAAATCTTGCTAAATTAACTCTGTCCACAGAAAAGCTCTGAAAACAGTTATAGTCTCATCTAGGCTGGGAAGGGAATATTACTTTTTGTATATAACACAATAAAGCAGTAAAATTTTAAAATGCACTCGGCAACTCAGTACTGAATTTTCTGTTATCTGTTACAATACACGGAGCTGAACTGTTTGCCTAAGGGACATATCACTTTTCTGTACCAGAGCTCTGAGGTATTTTTTCCACTACATATGGGAGACCTGGTTCAGCTATAGCCTCAGAATCTTCTCTAATTCTTCGGCCCAAAATAAGCAAATCCTTACAGATAAGTTTAATTAATGGGTTCTAGAACACTGAGTCTAGATGAACATAATAAAAAGAAACTACTGAAAGCAAGCTGTAAAAACAACTGTGTTAAGATAATTTAACTGTAGTAAAAAGCTGGAAATCTCTGGTATCTTCTAAACAAAGGAAGGCAGTTGAAAGCCATTTTCAGTGAACAGCTCAAGCATCAAAACTGAGCTACAATTTAAAATAGCATCACTTTCTTCACACATTTAAGTTCAGTGGCTCAAGCTTTAAAAGAGCAAGCTTCTCCCAGAGAAAATAAATGATATTTAGCTGACACCTGATGTACAGAAGATTTGTAAAAAGGAACAAACAGGCAGACCCGAAACATTTACAAATGTTTCAACAGAGGCACTTTTGTGAACAAATGAGCCATGATACGAAATGGAGGATACTTCACAACTATGAAATTTTTTTACAAGCCTGGATCAACCAAAAATGCCAAAGCGTGTTTCAGACAACTGCTCCAAGCAGAAAAATGGGAACCTAGGAAAAGAGAGCCAGAAAGACTGCTTCAGGAGTGGCTCGTTAGCAAGGACCTATGTGCAAGTTTTTGCTCAGGTAGCAGAAATACTCTCTGAAGAGGCAGCTGCAAAGCTTATCCAGGGCAGCTAAGATGAGGGATGGCAAGGTGGAGCAGCAGAAGCACTCCGAGTGCGGGGTGAAGCAGAGTCAGAACGCTTGTGGAAACAGTGGCCAAGGGACTGGAACTGTGCAGCCAGCTGCTGCCAAGATCCAGCCCAGGGTAAGCAGGGTAGGAGATGTGATGAGGACCTGAAAATCACAAACTGAGAGAAGGCTGTGGCTGGAGCAGTGGAAAGCAAAGGGCAGCCCCACTAATAGGCTTGCCAAGAAGACTGTACATAGTTTTAGATTTCAGGAAAGCAATTTTAGGGATGGCAAATCATCTCATTGCACTGTAAATTATCCTGTTGCCCTTCCCCCCCAATAAATTACTTTCCATCAAATCAATCGATTCATGTCTGAAAGTGGGAAAAAGGTAGCTAGCTTACTGAGCTCCAGACAGCCCAGTTTAATTTCCCCAAGCTCTGGGGAAAGCTGAAGCTGGCATTTATCAGTGATCCATAAAATTTCAACTGGGTATTTCTGCTGCCAATCAAGTCCTAGACTAACTTTCTTTATTCCCAAATCCACACAGTGAAAAGGTATATTTGATTTCTTCTTAAAAATAAAGCCCTTTCGTTGAAAAACAAATATTGAGACAATCTAGGCGGAATTTGAACATTTTCACTTTTTAACCTTATTGTTCCTGGCCACTTCAAACTCTTCTTCTTTACTTGCTCCTATGCATCTTGGGGTTAAATAGCCCATGGTGCAGTCCTGCATCCAAGCTTGAATGAGATCTAAAATCATACAGTGTTTTTATGTGTTTAACCAAAGTGCTGTAGTGCATACAGACCTTGGTAAGCATTTTCAGACTAAGACTAAAATACTTGTTCAAGACAAATACAGCACAGAACCACCTGCTGCTGTTTCTGAAAACATAGCGGTGTATGCCCTGCTCTTGGCACCCACCCTAGAAGTGAGGGGAAATAGGTTCTCTCCTCAACTCATTGGGTTCAAACACTCTGTACTTCCCTGGTAAGCACCCAGTACCCTCCTCTTCCACTATTCTTTTTTTAGAATTTCTGCTGTGCAGATGAGAAGTAGATGTTCAGATGGGAGCAGGTCTTATTCTCCAGCCCTTATGGTCAAGAACAGAGAGTTTGCAGCTCCAGATCCCTGCAATAAATTCTATCATTAAATGGAACTAAAGCAAAATACAGTAACTTCAATGAGTGAGACAGGAATTGCCTCCATAACAGTCTATGTTTCTGAACACATGAGGAGGAAGATTCTGCAGCAAAAGGAATTGATCTTGGATCTCTGTCTCTTGCTTGACAAACTTTTTAATCCAGAGGACCCAGGAAGGAGAGAAATGGCAGTTTGGCATTTCCTCCTCCAGTCATGTTTCAGAAGACAAAATATTATTTTATTTAATGTAATGGTAATAGTTGCTTACTTTCTGGAGATATTCACAGAATTAATTCTAAATGTTGTGAAAATACAACTTCTTACAATATTAGGTGAGATTTCAAAGCCCCAGAGAGTGAACCTCAAAACTAATCCAAGGAAGCTCACATGCTTTGTTTTAAGGACCATAGGCACCTCACAGCACTAGAAACTTTAACTTTAGTTTCTACCTCAGACACTTAGAAATTAAAGGCTGCAGGTATTACCTTTCGTAGTGCTAAACATTTGTTTAAGTTTTGCTTAAGTGTGCCAGGAAGCAGTGTGAGCAGGCTACTTAGCAGTGGGGGCTGAGCTGGGAGCTGAGGTTGACCCAAGCACAGGCCATGCCCTCCCTGAGAGGTACCATCTGGGCCAGTGATAGTGACAGTCTGTCTAGATTTGTCGTATCTCTGCTAGTATTGGCTTTCTTAACAGAAATCTCTGAAGCCTGAATTTGGTTTCCACACTCCTCATTATCATCATTTAGGAATGAGAGAGAAGAACATATTGTAAGATCCCGCTCCCCAACCCAACTGTGCTCAGCCAGCAACAGGGTGATAAACATGTATGTGTACAAAACCTATCCAAGAACTTCATACTTTTTGGATCTGCTTTGCTAGGGTACCTCCACAGGAATACAGAAACAAAGTCCGCTAAGCACTGAGAAGGAGCAGAAGTGGAGTTTTGCTTGTCTGTCTGTACTGGATACAAGGAACTCCCGGCAGCTTGTCCAACACCCAAAGGCATGCATAGAAAACTAAGGCAGAACACGTAATATCAACAGAAATTGGTCTTTGGAATAGTCTTTAGTGACTTGCTCATCTAACCACCAAAATAATCTTTTTCCACACTAGTTATTTATAATCCTCTGAGTTTTTAAAGGCATTTCAACATCTTTCGTTATTTACACAATGGTTCTTGTTACAGTCAGGTATAGGAATAAACTACAGATAAAATGTAAGCCTATGGAGTAGTTTTCAGGCTCAGGTTTCTTCTACAATCTCCACAGAGCACTGATAAACTACTATAGTGAAGAAAGCAGGTCCTTTCCAGTCATTTAAAACTGCTGTTATTCTAGGTAACAATATTGTCACTGAAAAATAGTAGGCAAAATAAGAAAACATAAAATACAGAAAACACAGAATAAAGACACAGGCAGTGAGCAAATAACAAATATCCTCACAATTGTATTCATTTGCAGAGGAATGATCTCTACTGGGGAAAAAAAAAAGCCAGTGAAAGTAATAATTGTAGTGGTTCTCTTGCTGAGGTTGGGGGAAAAAAAAAGGCTTTCAACAGAACAGAGTCAAAGCTTGACAAACTGCATAGTTCAAATGACAAACTGGAGACAATAACTCCAGAAGAAATCATCCTGTGCTGATGTACCACAATCTGTTTAATATATACTAGATAAAAAGATATAATCTCCAAAATAAAACACTACATTGTCACTTCAGCATTTCATAGTCCTTTTACAGATACCTACACCAAAGAATTGTGAAAATTATTGAAAACTTTCTTAGTAAAAACCATACAGTAGGGAACATATTGTAGAAAGGCGTTCAGTGCCTCCATGATTGCTTTTCAATGGCATCCAGCTGACTGGCAGCTGTCACTATCTATTCATTTCTAGGAAATACTCATCCTACTTTTGAAAACCTGTGAAGAGAAAAAAGAGGGGTCAAAGTATTTGACTGGAGGGCCAACAAAACAACCACTGAAAAAAACAGGGGTTTTTATATGCAAAGACAATGACTTGAAAATGGTGGTAAAGAATCACAAAGCTTTAGTATTTTTTTAACTGAAATCACAAATAGTTAATAATATTTCACCTCGCTCAGTTGAAATTTAAATGACTATATGTTTTGGCTATAATAAAAAACCTTCCTATAGTTTTTGTTATGATCACAACTGTCTGAATAAAATTTGCATATAACCTGTTACTGGTCTTTAAGAGGACAGCCATGCTTAAGGGTATTTTGTAAATCATACACTGGCTAAACATAAGTGTCGAAGTTCATGGGCTATGAAAACCATAGATATCTCAAAAAAGTTCTCATATGTCAGCATAGGGAGATTGGTAAAGAGATTCACAGTTTAAAAATACATCCTTAAATAAAAAGTAAGTATTAAGTTCTTTTTGTAAGTGTTAGCAACAAGGAGGCTTTGCATAACTGACTGTACTTTGGAGGTTATCTATATGCAAACAGCATCAATAATATTTCATGTGTTCTTGTATAGCCTCTGAGGGGAAGTTTGCTGACATATCTTTCTTTAGATTAGCCACATGCCGTGGCACATAAATACAGCCTGGTGGTTGCAATGCTGCCAGCCATCTTTACAACAAAAAAGTTCCGATTTTAAATAATTTCTCTAACTTTAATGGGTAACACTTGTGGAAATTAACAAGAATAAAATGAAGATATACTCCAAATCTCTGATCTTTACTGAATCTGCTCCGCTCGCCCCACCCTCCCAAAAAAAACCCCATGAAATGCGTATTATTTTAGAATTAAAAATTTTTCTTTTTTTCCTGTTTTATTGTTATAGTAAGTATATTATTAGTTCACATCATAATGACTCATCACAAGCTCTATATCAGTATATGCTACAAAGCTAACTTGCAATTACATTTGAGCACTGCCCACTTACTACTCTCATTGTCTAGATTTTAATGAAAGACTAGCAAAATGAGGGATACTTTATAAAATACTAGAATTTGTTGAAAGGAATTTATAGCCACTTTCAAAGGTTTAGAATATATTTTTTTTTCCTAGCTTCTTCCTAGTTTATTTCCAGGCAATAAACAGTTTAAAGTTAAAAAAAAAAACCACCAAAAACCAAAGCAAAAACAAAAACCTTGGCAATTGAGAGCATGTTTTTTCATTAAAAAAGTAGTTACAAGGCAGATATGACAAGCTGAATTCACCAGTTTTAAAGTCTTGAATTACACAAAATATGCACAGCTTTATGGTTTAACAAAGCACTGTCTTTTTAGTGCCAAACAATTTCTAATAACTCTTTTTTGTTGTTGTTGTTGCATATTCATCATTATATTTCATTGATTTTTATTCAAATAGTCACTTACTGATATTTTCTTTTCATCTTAAAGTAATTCAACAAAGTAAAAACTAAATACCATTACTGAATAGTAGAAAAGGGATTCATTCATAATATAAAATCTATCACTCTGGAAAAAAAAAATTTAGGCTGCTTTTAACCTTTTGTTTAGTATGTCTGCACATATTTTGTGAAAAAAAGAACCAGATTTCTTTAAAATTTATATGCAGCTGTTCATCAGATTAGCAATGAACCCTAATATTCCCTTGGGGGAGGGAAGGGGAGCAAAAAAGTAAAAACTAAAAAGTTTATCAAAACTTGTGCATGTCCATTAATTGGTGGGTAAAGTAGATGGTTTAAGCTACTTGAACTGGGTCAGCCCCCTCTATTAATCTGTTTGGAATCACGCTTTGATAGTAGCACATATTTCAGCCTCTGTAAGGTAAAGTCCAGGTACCCTTCTTGGCATATATAACGTAATGTGCTATGTTCCTTATTTTTTACTACATTACTTCATATGGTATATAAAAATACTTTTAAAATAGGAAAAAAAAATCTGTTTAGTGTTATTTTTTCAACAAATACAAACAATTCAAATTCTATGAACTGGCCAAACATGCTGCTATATAGGAATTCAGGTTTTTTAGCAGTCAGTCAAATATTCATTTGGCAGAAGGGACTCTGTACGCTCAGTTGCAAGGCGCTGCGTAGAGACAACGTTGCTTAGAGGAGGATATATGTAAGCAGCAGGATATCTGTCCCTGACCGTGATTAAAATCAGTTCCCAAAAATGAATTAGTCCTTAGGCTTAAGACATCTGAAACAAAGGCTTCTGTGTACCTGTTTCCCTGAATGTTCTCTGCCTGGTTTCTATAATGGAAAGAAACGAGTTCCATCTGCTGTCATAGGCAGCCCGGATCTCTCTGAAAGGCTGTGTTTGGATCATATCTTGCAAAAACATGTTTCAAACCAGCCACACCTAATGGTGAAGGAGCAAATGCTATTTTCACCTTAACCCTGACAAGTTTCAGCCACTTTGCCAAGCATTTTTTTCTCATTTCATTGTCATGGGAAAATGCAGAAGCAGTATCTGTTAGTAAGTTTAAAAAAAACCCCAGAGATTGCCCAGATGATTACTCCTTAAAGAACCATAAATATATTTAATTTTGAAAGATTTAATATACTCACAGACTGGAGTACAGAGGTATTAAAATCCTAATGGTACTTTATTAATATAAAAATTAATTTCCTTGTCAGCCCCACCCAACTTCACACTGTCTACTTGTATTCTATGAATGCAGGGGAAAATAAGGTGCAAGTAAAGCAGAACAGGACTCTAGTTCTATACAGTGCCTTTTATATGTGTGTCTTTAGCTAGTGACATCCAAATGTGCATGAGAGCATCATCTGACATCCTTTGCCAGTCTCCTAAAGACTTTGCCTGCAAGCATTTTTCACTGTGTCATTTATATGCAGTTTTATTAAATAAAGGAAATGTAATGGCCTACTGAACATTTTATTTTTGTGCGTGTCAAAAAAGATGTATTATAGTACTTAAATTGTACTTGTTGGGCCCAGTTCCTACCTATATTTCTGAGCTGATCTGAGGTTTGTGAACAACAAGAAAGAACCCAATGATAAATAATGAGTTAGTGGTTTTATTCTAATTAATATAATTACAGATTGGCTGTACCTCAGCTATGTCTCAGGTCTTTAAATGAGTCTCATTTATAAATGGAAATCAGCAGCAATATCTCCATCAATTTCAGGTTAAACCATCTTTTCCTATCTTCACGTGGCAAAGTACCTTAATATTGACTATCTTTCCCCAGGAAATGGCCAAAATATCTATGTGAATTATTCTTTTCTAAAATTCAAGAGCTTCTATCCCCCTCCTCCCTAAAAAGAAGAAAGAAAAAGGACAATTAAGAACCAAAACAATTGTTATTTGGCTAACCATTGGCCAAATGGTTAGCCAAATAACCATTGTTGGCCAAACTGCCTTCTCCCTACCCTGTCCACTTCCAGACTTTGCTCCCCTGGACTACACCAAGATGTGACACCTAAATCCCGGTCCCTGTGGCACCCTATGATAAAATTCTTTGAGTGCTCCATATCACAATTCATTTCTCACTCCTGCACACACTGCTGCAGCGTCCTGAACCTGTCCTCTTGAACACTCATGACTGAGAGGAGCTGGAGAATCCAGGCACACAGAGATGCCATGGGCAGCAGGTGGTGTGGTCTCTAGGATCATCTGGCTGCTACATCTCAGAAACCATGACCCAGGAGTACACCAAACACCAGCTGTGTCTTACTGGCCTACCAGCTGATTGTCCTGGCTCAGAGATGCTGGATATGTGTTCTGAGATCCTGCCAGTGCGATCACGCCAACAGCCAGGTACAGGATGTCCCAGGCCAGGCTGCTGGCTGACTGGTAGGAGCAAATAAAAGGTTTGCTCCTCTGATTATGCACTCAGGGCTACCAGCACACCTGCCTTCTCATGTCAGCACCGATACATCTATCATAAATGCACATGCCACAGAGGCTATTAAATAGGGTATGTGCATGGGGATCCAGAGGGCACTAGAGGTGGAGAGAGATGTTGATCATGCGGTATTGACCAATTTAGGGCACTTGAAGGTGTGCATGGTTCACGCTACAGGGGGTATGCCTGGACACTCTCTCTTTCTCCTGAGATTTCTCCCTGACAAAGCTGCTCCAAGCTACTCCAAAAGCACTGTAAGGACTGGACAACACAGCTGTGGTGAGGATACCCACCCTGCTCAAGCAGGGTCACCTAGAGACAACTGGCCAGAACCATGTCTGGACAGCTTTTGAATATGTCCAAAATTGAGACGCCACAGCCTCCCTGGACAACCTATGCCCATGCTCAGTCACCCTCACAATGAAAAAGTGTTCAGAGAGAACCTCCTGTGTTTCAGTTCATGCCCATTGCCTCTTGAGTTCATGTAATTGTGAAAGTAGAAGGTATAAACTTATGCTTCCCTACTGGGACTGTATCTCTCATAACTTAAATTATACTCCAATGTCTTTGACCACTCCTGTTGCAACTGCAAAGACATGGAACCCAAAACATATGATGCTTGAGTTTGGTAACAGATCTCTTTGGTGCAGGTACAAGAATATTAGCTTGTAAAGAAGCTTGCAGTGAGAGGTTTTTGAAAAAAAAGGTTAACTAAACATTTTAAGTTCTTTAAAGTAAATTCAAAATATTTCCAATGTTTCTTTTCAAATCTGCTTTCCAACAGCTAGTGCCTTCCTCATGATCTGCTATCTCTTTGGCCAGCTTTTCAAACTTAGCTTTATCAAATGCTGTAACTTGGCTGATCTGATCAAGGCCTGAATATCTACCAAGCAAAAGCATCCAGCTGACTGCATCTCAAGTCATCAAGAAAGCATTTGGTTAGAAACCATCAGGAAGCAGAGGAGCAGGGCTGGCCCTCAGGCAGGGGAGTGGGGGCCATGGGGGACACAAGGTCACCAGGCAGGCACTCACCCTTGGACCACAGCCCTGTGACACCCAGCCAGGTAAGCAGTGCAGGCTGGGCCCCAGGGCTGAGCGTGCAGCAGCCCCCCAGTGAGGAGGGAGTGCCCCCCAGCAAGGAGGGAGTGCCCCCCACAGCCCGCAGCCCACTCAGATCCCTCCTGCCCATGAGGCCCAGGACCCAGAGCTGCCCTCCCACAGGGCTGGCCAGGGACCAGGGCCCAGCAGAAAACTTCTGAAAAATGTATTCTCCTTGTAATAAGAAGAATAGAGAAATTCATGACTAACAGAAATGGCTCATGATGTGACTCACACCTGTTTTCTCCTCCTAACACAATTAAATTGAACTCACAAGGGTTTACTCTGAGTTTTGTTTACAAAATCTGTAATTGGAAATCTCTGCATAAGCCGTACAACATGAGAAATTAGCAAAAAGGTGACACAGCAGGCTGCTGGGAGTAACACAGAGGGGTCCTTGTATCTATTTGCCTTTGTGTTTCATTGCTGTTGATTCCACTGCCAGGCCTGTCACCTCTCTAGTATGGTACTTACACTGGAATTACATCTCCTGCTTTCAGACCGTGCCTGCCCTTCCTTCCTCTGCCATATAAATACTGCGTAGGAATTACATACATAAAAACATACATATATAACGTGTATTCTTTAATAACCACATACCCCCACTGATACATGGAGTTCTTCACAGAACAGTACTATAAAACTCCATGAAACAGTATCACCTTTATTTTAGAGCCGTGTGAGGGCCATCATCAGGAAAGTATGCATTTTGCTTTACATTAAAGTAGTTGTAAGAGAGAAAAACTGGGAGCTGTATTTATATTCTCTCCCTTCAAAAATAATGAGAAAATTATCAATATACTAAAAAAAAACCCCATACACAGGGGAAATATTTTGCTTATAAACTTTTGAAACGAACTACTGCAATATAGGAATTGATTCCAAGACCTTAAGAGGATTCTCTAGGTATTGCCATGTATATCAATAATGAGTACATCAAGAAGTGTAATAAAAGATACAAGAAGGTGGCAATAAATAGGCAATCCTAGAGCCCAACAATTTTCACCCAGGTCACCTAACCTTTCAAACACGAACTCTTCTGCCAAACAGGTTTTGGAATTATTTTAAACACAAAGTTAAGAATGCTTTTATGTATGCTGATAGACTTTAAAAAATTGTTTCCAGATCACAGTATTATAGTAATAAAGTAGTTTATTAAGTGAGTATGCTCCCTTCAGGTGGTTCACCTCATCTGCATTTTAATCTTCCGTTTAGTTGTTCTATTAAGACAGTAAATATATTTGCCAGAATTCTACATTAGAAGATAATGTCAGAATATTTAATTGACTAAATAAAAGCAATAAAATGCAAAAGGTAGAACAGTAAAGCTAGAAGTCACTGACACTGCTTTGGTTAAACTAAGACGGTACAGTCTTTGAAGAATAGCGGTAATTATAATACCTAGCTCTTGCATAGTCATTTCAACCAGCAGGTCACAAAGCACTGTGCGAAGAAAGCTGGCATCATTACCTTTGCTTTTCACATGAACAAAGTGGCTCAGAAAGAGAAAAACAAATTCCTAAAGTTGCCCCAGACATTGACGAAGGTACATGATGGAATACCTTGAGTCTGTGTACAGTATTAAGCTAAAGAGGTCACATTGCTTTACCAAAGCTATATATGAGGAAAAGCAAACAGAAGCAGCTCTAATCACTGGTATGCTTTCAGATTCAGCTCAACATACTGAGCTTTGACTCATTTCACTGTTCACAATAAAAACAATAATCTAAGTCTTTTTAAACTGAAGACATTATGAGGATACTGCCTGCTCAATGTAAAGCTTGCTTCACACACAGCTACGTAGAGGGACACAGAAAAACAGTCAGACTGAAGAAGTCTAGAATGTGATTAACTCACATTATTCTGTATAGATTCTGCTGTGAAACATAAGGTACTATAACCAAGGAGATCAGCAAGGTTGGCAAGAAAAAACTGACATGGGTTGGCCATAGAAAAGATAATTATTCTCAGAGCTACATGGAAACTATCAAGAATCCTGTAAGTATTATGTCAAGTTCACAGCTGCATGGAATCCCTTCTTATTATAAAGATTTTATTAAAGAAAATGGACAATCTGCATACAAGAGTTCAATTCATTTCAAGTGACTACATGGAACAACAAGAGTTTTGCTTCCATCAAACCTCAGCTTTCATTTTGGGAAGCTTAGTCCTTATTTGCTTTACGAATTTGTTACACTTGAGGTTGTGATCAAGTCTCCATTGAAGTTGTTCTTATCAGCTCTGTCATATTTATTTATGTATATTATATCAAATAAATGAATATAACATTATTTATAAAATATATAACTACCTTTTCCCTTCCCCTATTTTTAAATTTCTGTATTTGGGGGAAATTTTCTGTCAGATATTGCCTGCAAGTTTATTTTAACAACTTTGGAAATGACAACTCAGATGAGATTACTTTCTTTGGTCTTATGACACCAAAATGGAATGACACAACATAGAAATGTTCCATAGACTGGTAGACAACCTTGCAATCAATCAAGCAATAAGTGAGGAAAAACACAAGTCAGAGAAGCCTACTAAATCATGTAGAAGAAAAAGCCATGTCTTTATAAAAGAAAGGATAAAATGATTGTCATTTTATTTGAGACTTTCCACACCTCTGTATCAGTGTGTGGTGGGTTGACCCTGGCTAGAGACCGGATGCCCACCAAAGCCCACTCTATCACTCCCCCTCCTCAAATGGGCAGGGGGAGAAAATTATAACGAAAAGCTCGTGGGTGGAGATAAGGACGGAGAGAGATCACTCACCAATTACTGGCACGGGCAAAACAGACTCGACTTGGGGGAAAAAACAAATTTACTTTATTACAAATCAAAATCAGAGGAGAATGAGAAGTAAAACCAAATCTTAAAACACCTCCCCCATCCCTCCCTTCTTCCTGGGCTTAATCTCTTTCCCGATTTTCCACCTCCTCCCCCCAGCAGCACAGGGGGACAGGGAATGGGGTTAGGGTCAGTTCATCACACGGTGTTTCTGCCGCTGCTTCCTCCTCAGGGGGAGGTCTCCTTCCCCCGCACCAGCGTGGGGTCCCTCTCACGGGAGACAGTCCTCCACCAACTGCTCCAACGTGAGTCCTTCCCATGACTGACAGCTCTTCACGAGCTGCTCCAGTCTGGGTCCATTCCATGGGGTGCAGTCCTTCAGGAAGGGACTGCTCCAGCGCGGGTCCCCCACGGGGTCACAAGTCCTGCCAGCAAACCTGCTCCGGCGTGGGCTCCTCTCTCCACGGGCTACAGGTCCTGACAGGAACCTGCTCCAGCGCGGGCTTCCCGCGGGGTCACAGCCTCCTTCGGCATCCACCTGCTCCGGCGTGGGGTCCTCCACGGGCTACAGGTGGTCATCTGCACCACCATGGACCTCCATGGGCTGCAGGGGGACAGCCTGCTTCACCATGGTCTTCACCACATGTTGGGGGGGGAATCTCTGCTCCGGCGCCAGAGCCCATCCTCCCCCTCCTTCTTCACTGACCTTGGTGTCTGCAAAGTTGTTTTCTCTTACATCTTCTCACTCCTCTCTCTAGCTGCAAAGTGTGCAGCTTTTTTTCTCCCTTCCTTTTTTTTTTTCTTAATTATGTTATCACAGAGGCGTTACTGATTGGCTCGGCCTTGGCCAGCGGCGGGTCCCTTCTTGTAGCCGGCTGGCACTGGCTGTGTCGGGTCGGACATGGGGGAAGCTTCTGGCAGCTTCTCTCACAGAAGCCACCCCATGTCCCCTCCCCCACTGCTACCAAAAACCTTGCCACGCAAACCCAATACACAGTGAAACCATTGGAAGGCCGAAGAAGCAGCTAATGTGTAATTGTCATGTCATCCAACATGGAGTATAAAAATTATGAGTGAGCCCTTTCAACAAGGGAAATCTCTAGGAGCCTTTAGGTAGAGGGACAATTATGCCTGAATCCAGCTGACACCTTAAATCACACATTTAGTCATTGAGAACAGCTGCTGAAATCTGATGGGGAAGCCAGAAGTAAAAGAGGTAATGATTGTTTCAGGGAAATAATAGTAAAGAAATTGTCTATAATGGCAGAAATCTTACCCCACTTCCTAGTGAATGTGAGATTACTAGCTCATGTTCTTCTCCTATTCCATTAGTGATACATATCATATACAGTTTTATATGTTATGTTATGATATAGATCATCATAACTAAACCATCTAGTATTAAATTACACATTGAACACATTCCATTTAAGGAAACAGTATCTAGCATATTAATTGAAAAGTAATTTAAAGGGTGTTCCTGTATTTAACACTTTACTTTAAGAACAGGAGAGGAGACCCAAGCCCTATACAAAAAACCGTTTCACCTATATGCTGCTGTTTAGGGGGTGTCTATCAATCTCATTTTGGATTTGCTACTCCTTCCTCAGAGATCTTCAGAAACACCCAGCTTTCTAAGCCAAGGGTCATAAGTGGATTTCAGGCCATCTTTACAAACTGTCACAGTTCAGTCACAATGTGTACCTTACTCAGGTTTAGTAATACTGCATGGCTTGTAAGTATTTACAAGCAGGTAGCCTAATGATGAATTTCACACTGTAAGGCCACTTTAATTATCTCATTTAAATACTGATTATATTGATCTTCAGAAAAGTAATTTTCCCTCTTATTTTCGACCTCTTCATACATTAATTCTTCACATGCAAAGTGTTTTG
Organism: Caprimulgus europaeus; assembly: GCA_907165065.1. Next base: position 72,692,277 of record OU015525.1, read on the forward strand.
CTAATATTGATACAATTTTTTTTCTGACTAGGATTTCCAAAGATACCTATGGCTAAGTGCTTAGTCTCCTTTAGCTGGTTTCCAAGCACTTAGTTACAATCTCTGACAGGCCAAGCCTAGAACATTGTGTAAAATTAACTGAAACCCCTAGAAAATGTATTAGAAGTTATCATACACTAGTTGCTGTAGCAGAATATTTGTATCTGATGACACCATTATCACTTTGGTTTGTGGGAAAACAATTTTTTATTTACATGACTTTAGCCTATTATATTATGACAAATCTCTGGCTCCTATCAAAAAACTCCTTCATAACAAAACCATATTGTTAGTCTTTGATGAAAAGATGGTGAAAGATTCCTCTTGGGATCTGCTTTTAAGCAGTCATAACAAACTAGAGAATTATTGCTCATTTTCATTCTTGACTTTCTTCATGGCCTCAGGGAATACATTTGTTCATAATCATCTGTCATTAATAGGATATTAGTGCCTCATTTCCTTAAATGTACATACTGTGTCTCTGCTCTTAGAGTGTCTTCCTGCACAGTACCGTGCAGTTGTAACAATGTCTCACCAGCTACCATAACACAGAAATAAACAAACTTCCTGTGTAGCAAAGCTATGCAAAGTCAACTTCAATTAAACCTTACAGCTGCTTTCGACCTCCTGGCATAATTTTTCATCAGCAAGGTGTTGCGCATGTATGTCTGGCACTCAATAAATCTCATATTTCCTTTAAGTTATAATTTTGTTTTAGTTTAAATATATGCCACCTCCAAAATAGATGTCACCCTGAGCTGCACAAGTCAATCCTATTACTTGTGGTACACAAAGAGGTTGGGCTGCAGACTAATAAACAACAATTAAAATTAGGTGCATGTTTTATGATAATACCAGGGCATCTGTGATGTTACTGTTGTGCAGAACACCACGTTGAACTTTTTGCCTAGACCCTTCCCACTTGCTGTGCACTGCCTGGTTTCTCCTTTACTCCTCAGTTCCTTCCTGGGTACTGGAGTGACACTACTGCTGTCAATTCTGTGCTCCAGCAGCAAGGAGTAAATTTGAGCACTTCTCTTTCCTGCACCTTTTTTCCCCTTGCCAGTAGCGCTTTTCCTTCTCTGACAGCAGCAAATGCAAAGTTGGCAAAGGGGCCCTGTGGGGCATACATGAGAGAAGGAGCTGAGCTGAGATGTATCCACAACTTGTAGCTTTGATCTTATAAACTTTTACCTTAAAGGAGATCAATATCAATCATCATAGCAACAAATACCAAGATGTTGAAAAACAGGAATCCAGAGTGATATTCCCAGACAAAGCCTTAGCAACTAGCATTTCCTGCTAAAGATGATGTGAGCTGAAGTAAACTCAGTAGTCATCTTCCTTTTCTCTTCCAAAAATATAATTATTTCTTTATGAAAAGTTATCTTTTTAAGGATAAAAGGCAACTGTTACATTCAACATCCAAGCTTGGCTATTCCTGACTTTCAGTCTTAGATTAGACTTCACTGAATGCTGCAGAAAGGAAGGTGGTAACAAGAAGTATTAAATAAATGTTGAAGGTGATGAAAAATATAAAGCTAACTATGGAAGATATTTAGTGCATATTTCTTAACTGGAACTATCTGGACAAAAGTTCCATAATTCTTGCATTCTTATATCCAAGCATTTAGAAAACAGACAAAATAGTTGTCTGCATTTAGCAGTTGCAAAATTAACAGTTGCAAATATCCTCTTTAGGGTTATAAGCAGTGCTTAGTCTCTCTCCAGATGCATCTGCAGTTTTAGTGCTCAACACCATCAAGTCTTCTGAAATAATCTATCTGGATCTCATACATAATAGTGTATTCCACATATCATTCCCCAGTCCTTCCTTCACATGAGGTGACGAAAGATTTTAAGGGACTTGCTACAAATCCAGACATATTAAAGCATTGGGTGAAAGACCATACAGGGGTGCAGAGCTTTACATAGGCTTCTTTTGCAAGGCAATGCAAAATTCAGCAGTTCAGAACTCCTGCTGAAGATCAAAAAGCATGAAAAATTTACACACAATCCTTGTTACTTTGGTGACACATTTGCATAAATCCAGTGGGCTAGAAAAGCCAAACAAAAATTCTCACACCAGGTATAACTCTAGCCTTGATTTTTGTGAGGACTTTAAATCATGCTTGACTCTTCCAGAAAGTCCTGCGCCAGAAACCCTAAGCACTAAAGACCTGAAGAATAACAAGAAACCAAAGCTGTCTTTTCTGACCCATCTAAGGATAGCCATTTCAGAAAAATCATGGGGTTTTTTGAAGGAGACATGGAAGCTGTTACTGATACACACACTGTTGTTTTCCCTTCAAGGCTGCTTTTGCTATTAGTGTATCTAAGGTTATCTAGGTGATTATATAACTAAAAGACTGTACCAAGGCTTTGGAGGTCTGCCGCAAGGGAGCAAAAAATGCATTTTCCACAGATATATCAGGGCTAGCCATCTGAAATAGTACATCGTGCATAGAAGGCACAAGGTTAGACTGCAAGCATTTTTCCTTTCCTTCCTCCCTCCCTTTTTTTTCTTTTAATTTAAAGTGAAACAGGTCAGTTTGAAATGGCTGGTAAATCCAAACCCAGATGCTAAATTTCCCTGACTAGAGCAGCTGGCAGACTTGAGCTACTGGCAGTCCTCACCACTTTTAGAGATAACACCACAAATTCAAGGGTAAAACTCTACCTGTGATATGGCAGCCTACATTTGTCCCAAATTATTCTCTTGTTCTTAGAGAAAAAAGAAAAGGTTCTGCCATTTTCCCCTGCCCTACATTGCATAAATTCCAGATTTATAACTTACTATATTATTCATAAGTTCTTCTAATAAGTAGGAATATTAAATATATATATCCCATTAAACTGTGAGCAGTAGCACAAATATTTTACAGCATCAACCTCCCAATGAAGAAGGCACTGCTCTGTCCTTTTTCTTTCCCAGTAGTGGCATTATCTGTACCTTCCTGTAGGGGAATAATGGCCACTGCAATGACCAAAAGCTTTGTTTACTGAACTGACTGAGTAGCTGCCTTCAGAGGAGTGAGGACATTTTCTGGAAGCACCTTCTGGTGGTCTGGAAAGGAAGCCTAGAGAAACCAGCTCAGCTTTCAGCATCTCATCTTAGACAGCTCAGAGCTGATGATCATCCCTGGAATCCCCTTCATCCTCTCTCAGCCTCTTCCTCCGCCCCGAGCCTTCACTGAGCCTACAGTTGCTCTCCTGAACTAGTAGACCAGATTTACAACACTGAAGAGAGTTATGCCATGCTCCCACTATCCAGAGAGCTTTTAAAATATTTAGGTCTGTGATACCTGTAAATCTCTACAAACTCTGACCCAGGACTCCTGAGGAGGTTGCAGAGGTGGTGGAGAAAGGTCAAATGTGGCCTGCATCCACCATTTGCAGCTTCACAGGAGGCAGTGAGGTTACTCTGCTTATCAAAAGCAGAGCCCAATTACTCTCTTCCACAATCATAGTTTAACCCCTGTCTTGCAATTGAAGATATGCAAGGTATTCCACTTTAACCAGATCTTTTTACACAGAACTTGTTCTGACAGTGTGGTAATGGGAAACAGTATGAAACTACAGACAGGGAAACAAAGAGTGACTATTACCCTAACTGACAGAATAGATACATGATATTGTCAGAAAGGATCCATTCCTTTTATTCTCTTCAAATAAAAGTTTTATCCTTTATTTATAAACAAATCACCCAATATTCAGAATGCCATATGAAATAATAAACACTACCCATTAAATAATCTGTTCTGAGTAAGAAAAGACTACAAAATATGCTTTAAAAAAAGAATTAAGACACTGAATAAATTTTATCTTAACTAAAGTACACACAGCAGAGCAATGATAATTTATACTAGAAGAAACAGGTGACATTATATAATTCTATAAATTGCTCTGATTAGTATCCCTCCATATGGTGAGTGTCTTCTGTTAGTTCTCTTTGTTGTGCAAAACTTTATCTAGCTTGCTTCCATTTTTTCTAGAAGAAAAAATTTTCAGCAGCCAAGAACCTAAAGTGAGAATTTTTTAGTGGGAGAATATTTAATAGCTTCTACGTGTGAAATTGTAGGTCAGAATTCAAAGTCTTGCCCTAAAATAAATAAGTTAAGAGTAGTGTGAGTGACTCTCAGTGCTTTCACAGGTGCTGGATAAACATAAGGCCACATTGGTTTTTCTTATTGAAATCTTGAAGTCAGTTTTTGTAATGTCTCATTAAATTATGTAATATCCAAACTAGAAAGAGTAAGTTTTAGATAAGCATATAATATTGCAAAGACAGACCTTTGCAACATAAAATTAACCTTCACAATATTAAAACATAAGCAGAAGAATTAGAACAAAATATCAGTGTATATTAACCTGATTAAACCTATACCAATAAGATATATGCAAAAATATCAGTTAAGTAATTTGGAACTCCTGAATAATCTTTTTTTTATTATTTTTAAGTACATCTAAAAAAGCAGTTAGCTTCATTACTAGTTTTGAAACAGGCTTAAGAGCTCTTCATTCCTAAAAGAGAAGACTGAAATAACATGTTTGTTCTTTCTTTGATTCTATCAAGCTACACAGGGTTATAGCTTAAAAAGGGAAAGAAAAAGGTCCTTCCTTGCACATCTACCCTATGAAGATCTGTCACTAAGAACTGACAGCTTGTCCAGAAGTGGTCCATCTGACCTTATTCAGTTTGCCTCATCTCTTAGAATTGCTGACCATTTACAAAGGTGTCCAATTAGCTCACCTTTCCTCAACTAACCTTCCTTGTTACTAAGCATTTGATTTATTTTACTTTCTCAGCCTGTGGCAGGTTGCTGAGGTGGCTTCACCACTGTTCATCCCCAGCAGAAACTCAAGCCAGAAGATGGCTCTAGCTGGTTCTGGGCCACATGCACTCTGTTTGCACAGCAAAAAGCCAGTGTCACACACCCAGGAGCAGCTAGCCTCAGACGCCAGGGCAGGCATGTAGGTTGTGCAATCTAAACTGATGTCTGCTAACAGATCGAAGGAGCTGAAGCAGGAAATTTGACTGCAGAAAAGGTATTCAGCAGAAACAGACAGCAACCTCTCCTCAGATTAAGGTCATGCAAAGGATAGCCAACCACAAAAACTAAGCAATATCAGCTTTGGAATCCAGATAAAACAGGATCATTTATATGCAGTTAGTATACTTCCCTTACAGCTTTTCTAGGTATCACAAGAAGCTAAAAGCTGCCTTCTAAAAAGCCCGGAGGCATACTGCCCATGGTATATTTAAGTCAAAATTTCTAAATTCAGAGGGCTTATTATTAACCTGCAGAAGACTATGCATGCAGGTAGCATCCCTTTAAAATGACATTATGATGGTCTACTCTGCTATATGACTGACATCTTGAAAACATATCAGTTTGATTTCATGTCACATACAGAGAAATTTCTTCCACTAAGGGTTGCTTTTTGGTTTGGTTTCCCCCCCCTGTATTTTTAGGCTGATTCTCTAATGAAGGGAAAGGGTTATACAGTGGCACTATTTATCCATCTGTCATCTTTCTCTTAATATTTTTTACTCCCTTGGCCAATTTCAATAAATGTGACTGAGGCAGAGGTCTCAAGGATGAGAAACAGATGACAGAGAAGGCAGAAAACTGAATTAGTGTTGGAAGGGAAGAGGTGAGCTCTGCAATCCTCCCTCTCACTGCAGGCAGCGAGCACCACCCAGCAAGACCCCTGTCATAGTACAGATGCAGGCACAGGACCTGTGGCTGACAGTTCAGCTAGACAGGAAAGGTAACACAGTGAGAAGAAAAAGAAGAAATAATAACAAGCAGCAGAAGGTATGGCAAGTGGAGCTGTAGGTATACTGAGAGAGGTTAAAGGAGAACACACAGGGGGCTGGAATTTTTGCAGGGGAGGCAGTGAACAGGACACAAACTTAAAGTCATTAGCTCTGCTGCTCTGGAAACAATTAGGCTTTTGGGAAGCTGAAGAGGGAAAGTGATTGCACTCTCAGGCTGACTACCCAATAGACAGGATGTTCATCTATTAAGGAATTAATGGATGAGGATTAAGAGCACAGGAAGTTTACCACAGAATTTAAAAGAAATTGGAAGAAGTCTCACTGGATAAACTCTTCCTTTTCCGCAGAATGCACTCTCTATTCCACTGATGTCCTCTGCAGAAACAAATCAATTGCAGCCCCTGCTCAAGCACACAAAATTAGAATGAATCTTTTCCCAATTGCCACCTTCTCAGATGAACAGAACTATCACCACTGGATAAAGGATTGGGATTTTCTGAAATATGTCCTTGAGGTAATAAATGTCATCCTCTCTGAAAAGCAATCTCACCTCAAGATAACTAAATCTTTTTTCCATTTATCAAATACCAGAAAGATAACTATCCTTACTTGCTATTTAAATTCCTCTGCAGAAATTGAATGCTCACCTCACAAATAAAGATTGTTGTAATTATTTTCTCAAACAGTAAGCACCATTATGGTTTTTAAAAAAAAAAAAGGACAGCAGCAGAACAGCATAATCTGCAGACTGGGGGCACCAAGCAATTTGCATCTGTGTTTTATACTCTAGAACTCAAGTGTTGTTTTCTCTTATATGTTGTTTTTTTTCCTTTTTTGAGAGGAAGGCTTTTCCCATTAACTGAAAATTATTTACTAGCAAATTTTGAACAAGGTTCTTGGATCTGCCAAAATTCAGATTAAAATAAAACATGCCCATTGATAGCTCTGGTCTGCATTTTCATGTTGTAGGCATTCAGATGCGTTCAGCTAAACACCACACATACATTCTTCTGAGGAAAAGTGCTGATTTGATTCTGCTTCATACTAAAAAAAATCAAAGTTACTGGAATTACACAAGTACTATAGTTATCTAAGCACTGTGAATCCAACATCATGACAATTTTCTGTGACAAGAAACAAAGCAAGAGAATTCTTATTCTACAGTTTTAGAGAAAACAGTGATAAATCACCTCTAATTCAACTGACATAAATCATTAAAAACTATCTACCTTAATTGTCTGAAGACTCAATAATGGATCTGCTTCAGAACATGCTGTCTCAGAAAAATGTATGTAGAAATGATGTATTTCTGCCCTATATATATTTTTCAACTTTTTTCTTGAGCAATAGGAAAGAGCTTTGTTTTGTTAAGATCCAAGTTTGATAAGACTTCATATTTAAAACCTTCTACAAAACAGAACCAATGGCCATAGATTTTGCCATCTTTTTTATCTTCTTCTTTACTTAGCTATACTAGTGTTGGAAGTTATTTTCAAAGAAGCCTTTTAAAAATAAAGTAGCAGTTGATGGAGGTACCATATGAATTGACATAAATGCTTATTTTTTATGCTCCATTTTTTCCCTTCTACCTTTTCGTTTTAATTGTCTCAAAGTCTGAAAGGAATACAAGTTCACCCCCATGAGCCACTATTTGCTCACACAAGCCTGTTTCCGAACTATGGATTGCAAAGGCTTAGGCTACTCCAAAGCCATGCAGCCCCTCCCAGCAGGGCAAGACTTTCCCAGCGCTGGAAAAGAAAGCCTGGCCTTTCTAAAGACATGCCTACACATCATGTCTCATTTTAAAATGATGCTGTCATATTTTCTATTTGATTGTATAATTGCATTTGAACATAAAGCTCAAAGTATTTCTGTGTACCTGTAGGACATTTCTGTAAGGATGACAACAGCAAGCCCAGCTGCATTACAGAGGCTGAGGGATTATATGGTAACAACACAGATGTGACAAGGTATTCCAGGAAGGATGCTTCTTCCCTCATACATGGAGGGGATCATAACTGAGGAGGTTTGAGGGTAGGTCTGGATTCTGTCTATATTCTCCAGCGGGTCTAAGCTGCTGGTATTTAACTTCATATGGGTATCCAGCTAAAGAGTAAGACTACATAGTGATTTAATTAATTAGTTAGGTTCTATAGATAGACTGTAATACAAAGGTCATATATTGTAGCATAATGTAATGACAAAAACATAGGTGAAACATCTCAGTCACATCTGATTCATCAGGTGTGCTAAAATTGTGGGGTTTTCCAGGCTTCTAGGACAGTATCCTTTTCTTGCTGTTTTGCATACATTACCATTAACTCAAACAGCATATTGGCTTCATCTCTGAAGTTTCAGTCAGCTCCTGTGGAGATACCAGTAGCACACAAGAGCTTTTAAAAAGCTTTCAGAAAATGTAACAAGGAAGATGATTTCTCTTCCGTTCTGCTTGGCTCAGTGTTAGAGCACAACAATAGGATGTTGTCAGAACAAAAGTTTGAATCATGCCGTCTCATTTGCTTCCTTTCATTAGTGTTTGGAGGAGTGGGCTGTTGTGACAGCTGGCCAGTAGCGATTCAATTATATGCTCCATTCTCTGGACTTCAGTTCAAGATGTCCTTTGGCAAGCTGAGCAACTGCTTCATGATAGATTTAATAGCTAGGATTTGATAGAGTATGCAAAACGACACAACCGATTTTGACACATTTCTCAGGCAGCACGCCTTTGAAGGTGCACCAAGAGCTATGGAACATCCATTTTACCTATAGCTTCCTATTAAGGCTAATTCTCTTCTCCCTTAAATAGTCAAAGTGACCTGTAACACCTTGGCACATGGACTTGTATAGGTCAAAATAAGAGAAAAACTAGGCTCACTAGTGCTAAGGACTCGGAAACAGATCTGTCCTGATGTAGTGTTCCTTTGGTAATACTCATGTCTCAAGCAAGAGGGATAACCTGTAAAGTACAAGTACACTGAGTGTGCTCATGTCAGGCCTGCAATTGTACAGAAAAGGACACAAGGAGACCCCCCCAAAGAGCTCAAGCAGCATCACTAAGCTCTGATGCCTTTGGGTGTCTAGGAGAGGTGAGCTCTCCCATTTCTGTATCTGAGCATCTTAGATTGTGCAGGAAAATAATTTATTCAGCCTTTCAGTTCAGAGAAGCTTGGCTGAGAGCTCTCCCACTCATGTCAAACAGAAAACTGAAGTCTTCTGAAAAATGAAGGCAGTGAAACAAATTATGAGTTAAAATGATATCCCTAACAGACAAAATGTTGCTAATATTTTGCGGTCTATGCCTATCACTAGTCTTTCACTGATCCTCCCGGAACAGTTGGGTGAGTTGAAGGAAGGATGGACCACTGCCAAGGGAGTTTTCTCTGTAGAAGAACACTGCTTCTCACTTCTCATCTAATAGATTCCAACTTGCATAGCTGGGAGATTCAAGTCTTATCTGTTCTGGCAGATTTTCCTGAGGACTTTAGAATCAAAGAATGTTGTGAGTTGAAGAGACCCACAAGCATCATGTCCAATTCTTCCCCTACCATAGGACAATCACAAGATTCAGACCATTTGGAGCAGAGATATTTACTATCGTTTTAGACACTTTTTGCAAGCACTCTAGAACTAATCTACTTTGTGAGGAATATGAACCTCATTACCAACTGTCATGGAAATACACTGTGACCATTAGAAGGGCAAAATCATTCCATTAAAAAATCATAAAGCAAGAGAATATCATTGCAGGTCATAGAATATTTGTGAAAAAATACAAAATTATTCTATTTTCACCTTCCTTTCAGAACAGAATCAGCTTAGTGTTGCTTTTTTGCTTGGCAGTGTTACATGAAAGTAAAAGCTTCCCTTAAATTTAGGTTTTTAGAAGAGGAATAATTTCATAGTTATAGTATAACTATACTATGGTGAAAAGTATAACTATACTATAGCTACTGTAGCAACTACAGCAAAAAGTGCACTCTTGTACTAAAGCTAACAGATTTTTTCTGACAATATTAATGAATGCAACCAGTTTCATAAAATCTTCTACTAATATAGCACCTAGGATAAAAAGCATAAGGGATATAGACATCACAGTGCTAGAAGGCTGCAAAAGAATTTTACCATGAGCTCACAATTTGCACATTTCAGTGAGATTTCTTGGGGAGGCTGACTTATTGAGGGGCAAGTTACCATGTATTTTCATTAAATCACATTAATTGGTTGGAAAACCTATCACAAATAGGTAAAATTTGAAAAATGGTGAATAACTAGATAAAATTGAATAGCAAACTGTGATATCTGCCCTGCCTCACAGTATTTTGCCAATTGTAATTTCAACATACTTGATTAAAATTGTGCCTTATGACAGGAAACTCTTAAGAGTTTTTTTTAAGCAGAAGATTGCTAGAAAATGACAGGTCAAGGGAGGTGATCTTCCCCCTCTACTGTGCCCTGGTGAGGCCACATCTAGAGTCTTGTGTCCAGTTCTGGGCCTCCCAGTTCAAGAGAGAGGGAACTTCCGAGGAGAGTCCAGTGGAGGGCTACTAAGATGATTAAGGAGCTGGAGCATCTTTTTTATGAGGAAAGACAGAGCTGGGCCTGTTCAGCCTAGAGAAGAGAAGACTGAGAGGGGACCTTATTAATGTTTACAAATATCTAAAGGGCAAGTGTCAAGAGGATGGGGCCAGACCCTTTTCAGTGGTGGCTAGCAATAGGGCAAGCAACAACAGTCACAAGCTGGAACACAGGAAGTTCTGCTTGAACATGAGGAAAAATTTATTTACTGTGAGTGACAGAGCACTGGAACAGGCTGCCCAGGGAGGTTGTGGAGTCTCCTTCTCTGGATATGTTCAAAACCTGCCTGGCTGCAGTCTTGTGCTACTTGCTGTTGGTGAACCTGCTTTGGCAGGGGGGTTGGACTAGATCTCCAGAGGTCCCTTCCAACACCTACCATTCTGTGAAAATGACTGTTTAAACACAGTTGTTTAGTTCATTATTTTCATATCACTGTGATAACTCGTCAGGGAAGTTGACATCTGTCAGATGTTCACTTTTCTAAGATGTGCTTGTATAATATTGTAGATATTAGTTTTTATAGCATCTGCTTTATAAGAACAAGGCTTCATCTAAACTTTCTCCCGTTCTCAAGTTTTGAATGACTGATATTACAGAAACAGTTCTAAAGTGGTCAAGTACAAAGCAGAAATCTTGCAGTAGAATAAATATTTATAATAATCCTTTCAGTAATGCAGGGCACATACTTTCTTTAGGGAAATAGCCCTTTTAAAACAATTTGTTTCATTTAATTTAGCTTTGATTTAAATTTTTACTAGAAGACTGAAGGAATGTTTTCCAATGCACAAAACATTGGGACCAAATAAACTGTCCTCACACGACTCAGGTAATATGCTTCTGCTGTTAAATTTTGTGCTTAGGTTGAGGCAAGAGGAAGTGAAGTGGCTGGCGCTCACAAAAATGAAGCCATCAACAGAGCCCTGGAGTGCGCTGTTGAGGCACAAGGGAGCAGTTCTGCTTACAGGCATCCTGCCTCAAACAGTAAAAACAACCACAGAAGCTTCCTCAGAGAAGGAGTATCAGCAAAAAGTTTAAATTCTAAATGCCCGATCTGCTAATAAGTCATAATCAAAATACCAGCACTAATTTGGCTTCTTGCATCAGAAGCAGGGAGAAAGTAATAGGTTTGCTTCTTCACTGTTTCTGTACTTGTGGCTAATAACACCATAAACCAATCCAAATGCTGTATTATTTAATACTAAAGCCATAGTACAAAAAGGACATAACCCCAAAATACTGTACTACATCATTTGCTCTGAAGTTTATATAACTAAAAGCTGACACACATACATTCATCTACTGATTCACACAATTCCTCAATGAGCATCACAAGTTCCTGCTTCACTCAGCAAGGACTGGCTTCTGGGGCAATCTGCTGGCAGCAAGATGGATGGGTGCCACTGCTTTGCTATCCATATCTAGGTTTGGATGCAATGAGAAACGGGGTCCTCTGAACTTCTAGTACATGGCAGAAATATAACTACATGGGAATACAAGAGGTGGGAAAGAAGACCAGGTGATGCTTTCCCCTTCTAATACACCACTAGATCTCAAGAAGTTAAGAACACTTTCTTGTGCTTGAGTAGAGAATGAATATAATCTGTTTGCCCTCACAATACTACAGATCTGTCAAGCCTCACAGAGTCATAGAATGGTTTGGGTTGGAAGGGACCTTAAAGATCATCTAATTCCAACCCCCCTGCCATGAGCAGGGACACCTTCCACTAGACTAGGTTGCTCAAAGCCTCATCTAAACTGGCTTTGAACACTTCCAGGGAGGGGGAAGCCACAACTTCTCTGGGCAACCTGTTCCAGTATCTGACCACCCTCAGAGTCAAGGATATCTTCCTAATATCTAAACCTACCCTCTTCCAGTTTAAAGCCATTTCCCCTTGTTCTATCACTACCTGCCTTTGTAAAAAGTCCCTCCCCAGCTTTCCTGTAGGCCCCATTCAGGTACTGGAAGGCTGCTATAAGATCTCCCTGGAGCCTTCTCCAGGTTGAACAGCCCCAACTCTTTCAGCCTGTTCTCTGAGGGAGAGGGGAGGATATACTACATCTTGTGCTGCTACGTTTAGACTCTACCTCATGCTCTCCAAACATCTTCAGCACATGCATTGACCACTGAGCCCCTGGTGTTGTGTATGATAAACTGATACAAATACAGATACTTCATTTCTGATAGCTCTTCCACAAGTACTGAAGTTGCACAAAGCTGGCCTAAAGTAGCACCCCATCAGGAAAGGAATTTTTTTTTTTTACACTATTTTTGATACTATGCAAAAACAGTTCTATATTTACTGTTAAGCCTCCTAACCCATAGCACCACCTCAGCCCTCTGTTCTGTATCACAACTGATAATATATAAGATATATATATGAGATAGAGGGGGAGAAAGATCTAGCTCTTTGTAGGAGGGGCAGAGATCCAAGATATAAAACTCCAGGGTAATATAGTTCTTTCATAATCACACTTAACTGATGATAACAGGATAAAATCAGTAAGACTGTAGAATAATTTTCAAATAAAATTAATCAAAATTCTGGGTTTCATTAAAGAATACCCTTCCTGCAGTGTGTGTGTGGGGAGGGGAACTGACAAGCCCTGAGAATTTATAAAGAATTATATTCCTTATTCTGAGTCTTACAGGAAGCCAGACATGTGGAAAGATATTACTTGTGTAATGTATGTTTTACTATACAAACTCATTCACAAGTCCACCCAAGTATATCCTTACAAACTGTCACACCAGGAACTAAATCACATAACTAGATGATTCATTTAATCTTTCAGAAATTAAACTCAATTTAGGATTTCTGTATTAATAAATGACAAGTAACAACTTCATGGTGACCTCAGCAGCTCTCTCCACATTCTGTACCAAGTCTAACACTTGGAAACTGCATTATCAACCAAAACCATCATCCCTTTCACCCACCATACAGATATAAACATACACATAAATGCTCAATAGAATATGGTTTATGAAGAACTTTTGCTTAAATAAGAATGAATCAAGGATTCAGATAACCATCCAACACAACAAATTATTCCAATTGTAGTCATTACTTCAGCAAACCTGACAATGAAGCATTTACCCTGTTATAGAGTCAATAAAATATTCTATACCTGTTTTTGTTTGTCTTTTTCTTCTAACACAACACTCAGTTACACAGGCATACTCCTTTCTAAAAAACACCCCATCATGTCTTCAGAAGAGGAAAAATAACCTTTGCTGTGAAACATGTTCTTTACAATTCTTCACTCTCAAAACAATTTGTTGCTGTGCATTATTCCAAAATCTCCCAAAACAGGTATGCAAGATATCCACAGTAATTGCTTGCACCACTATTTGAGACCTAACTGAGATTAAAAATAATTGTAGTTGGAAGAATATCAAGCAAACTGCAGAAAATAATAAAGTCTAAGTTCAGTCTTTTCCACAGAGTGAAGGTCTCTAGAAATTGTATGTAGATCAATTTATTGTTGAAAGCCACCTTGTCTACTTTAGCTTGCTGTAGAATTTAAATAAGGCAAACTTTTCCTGGAGAAAAGGAAAAACACTTATTGTATTCAATATTCAACATCATCCAAGAAGGGATGCACAGGACCTTACTTCAGTTAACTCTGTACTTCAAAGGAAAAGTGCTAGGCAGGCTCACTAATTATAGAATTCAAGACTATGTTTAAAAAGGAATGTATTGAAAGCTTTTCTGCAACATTAAGTTGTTTCCCAAAGGATCATGGACAACAATAAGAAACGCAATATCTTATAATTAGTAGCTCAGAATTGCAGGAAGTAGTACCAGAGCTCAACAAGGTATGCATTTGACTAAATTCTTCTAATAATTCATGATTAAATAAATGTGAAAAAGGAGAGTGAAAAAAAGCACATTCAGCCAAACATTTTTGTTTCAGAGAAAGGATGACTACCACTTGCAGTCATAGGATGCGAAATGGATTCCTAGTTGGTGTTGCTCCTTTCACCTTCTCTGTTATTTCGCCATATTCAATGTGCAAATCAATAACTGAATAAAGTTTTCTTAATGCTGACAGGAGGAGATCCTTAAGATAGATGAAACAGTCACTTCTTGCAGTATCCCCGCACATAGTGTTTGTGCCAAGAAATTCAGATAATTTACCATGGTGTCTTAAATGGGTACAAAGCTGATTTGGGCACATTACTTGAAGAGACTTGAATGAAAATGGACCTTAGTATTGCCTGGAAGGCTACATCTGATACTGGCTGTTGCCTTAGAAAGCAGGTCCATCCCAGCCTCTTCATTTTCAAAATGGCATGGTTTATAAGGACCTACTTTCACATATTCAGTGCATGTGTATTAACAGTATCTGCATTTATGTAAAGTGCTTTATAGAGAGATCAACTGTATTTGTGTACACTGCAAGTTTTCCTATATGTATAGCAGCTGTTTAGGACTGCATACTGAGGAATGGGGAAAAAATATCCTGCCTTGACTATGACACAATCTGGAAAATTGGGTTGATAAAGGTTACAGTCCCTTCCAAGAGCAACAGTTTTAACTGTCCAATCTCTCATTTCTTTGATGGGAGCAAGTCCAAAAATTAGAGCTTCCCCCTGCTTCTCCCTCCCTAATCCATCCCTTTCTCAATCATTTCCCTTACCAAGGCAGGAGTCTCATGCCTGTAGCTCTTCATCTTTGAGATGGCAACATTCAGTTTTTCCTGTACTGTTGAAAAGACAAAAGCCAAATGAAAAAAGCAGTAAGACCTCAACAGATCTAGTTTGGGTGCACTTGTAAAGCACAGAGAATGAGACAGTCCCTTCAAAAACTGTCCTTAGGACTTGGAAGAAGAAAAACAGGAGTCTTCTAATTATATGCTCAAAAGAGCATTCACCCAAGATCCTTCGCTGAGTCAACCCTGCATAGTGCCCTGCCAGGGAGCCTCAGATTTAACCCTGCGTGTCTAGAAGTACAAGCAGCTTCTGGTTGAAACAGCAACTATGCATTTTGTTACACAGTTTTCAAAATTTCAGACATTTCCAGGTGAGAAAAACTGCAGGTGGGAAACAAGGAGACAGGGTTTTATATGAGAAAGCACAAGGAAAATAGCCTTTTTAGATACCATGCAGCTTTACAGAGAGGCTCTGGTTTTATAGAGAGGGACAAGTAACTTTCCAGTCTCTAGTGCATGACTAACTTTAATCCAAATTTGCAGCCACAGACTAGAAATGCTTTCCCTAGCACAAACAAAAAAAATCCAGATTATCTCAGAATATGGGAAATGCAACAGTTATGTCAACATTTTCCAGGGAAAATATACTAAAGTCTTCTCATTTTATTTCTTTGTTTTTACACCATTTCATCAGGCAAAGTTTCAGCTGGAGTATCCAGTACTCTTCTATTCAGTGAATTATCCTAGATCAGGTGGGACATTCATTCTATCACAATTGAGGTGAAGTGATGATATTTACAGGATGACAGTCAAAACAAAAAAGCCCCTGCAGTTTCTAGAAATGGCACTGCTAGAAAGTGTCAGTGACTTTTAAGGAGCTTTAAACTCTTAAATGCCTTACCATTTTTGAAAACAGGACCTGGATTTCTAATTGACTCATACATTAGGAAATTTTACACAGGGTTAAGCTAGATATAATTTTTTTTGGTAATTCACATGCTTCTCAGAACCATTTTGATATACACCTCTTGGGTTTTGACTGAATATTTTATATACAGCATTGTTGTGAGCCCATTAATCATCATTTTTGCTCTATTGCTCCCACCTGGAAAGAACAAGCCTGTAATTGAAAAGGCAAATTTAGCACTTATATTGGTAATAACACAGTTTAACTGCCATTCTCCCAAAAAAGAATTTGAACATTATGGTGAACCATCTCATTGATGAGTGAATCCAAGTAAAGCTTTCTCATTACCCAGCCTCTGTGAGCTAAGTAATTTGTCTGTTGAGCAGAGCCTTCTATTGTGCTGTAACAATTACTTTTACTCCCAGATATGATCACCCTTTGATGTGGTACCTGGGAGATGCACATGATCTACATTGGTGAAGGAGTAACACAGTATTGGCTGATAAACCTCATTTGCTAAGCACCTGATATTTCATTGTTGTGTTTTGTTTTTGTTTTTGTTTTTTCTAATGGCAAGTCATGGACTCTGATTCAAATAATTTAATTTAGCACAGTAAATTACTCAAATCCAAGACAAAGTTTGAGATTATAAATGTCTTTTAGAAACTTCTGTTGAAAACAACGCTATGTTTTAGCATTTTTTAGCTAGCTAGAGATTAGAGTTTAGAACAGAGTTTGAATAGAGGCTTGTTACCCTTACAGGTATGTATGTTTGTCTAAGAAACCTTTTGAGGCTAAAATCTTTCAGTAAGCTCCTGAATCACACTGTGATTAGGAGAAGAAAGGTATGGATAAGTGTTATAGCAAGACAGTGAAACATTTATCATAAATTACACCTAGCATTTAAAGATAAGACACATGAGATACAAAGACAGATGGATCATTCTGAGATATTGCTAATATCTGACTGCCACAAAAGAGTTTTATACTTTTCAGTACTCTGTGCAGAGTACATGTGTATATAAACCTAAACTAGCAAAACAATCCAATCTGTACCTTTAGTTACAGGCTTAAGGAAGTATTTTCTGAAGAATGGACTTTAAAACATCTTGGTGGCTAGGATTAGGCTTGAGTGATTTTATTTTTTTTACTAATCTGTGCTTGTCATCGGTAAAAACCCTTATTGGTATGTAAAGTAACAGTCCATCTATACAGTTGCACCAGGATATCCAGGTATCTCAAATTCAGAGTCAAGAGTAATAGACATTGCAGGGGAATGGAAACAAAAAATCAAATGGAACTTCAAAGCTCCTATGTGTTCATATTAAAACAAAAAACCCATACAGATTCTGATATGAATCTCTGTTTTGCTGAGATTTTATTCATTATATAGGTAAAAGTAGGCCCCTGACTTCAGACATTGGTCAATATGCCAATATACCTGATGAAAAAGTCTTGTGCCCTGAATATTAAATAAAATTATCCTGACAAAGAAGGGGACAAAAGATTATATTGCTATATAACTCCATGGTTCTAAAGAATTTAAAAGCTTTTTGTCTTTTATTTTCCCTGAAGAAAATGTATAAAAAATCTGTTATGCACACAAGGCTCACCTTTGATACCTTTATCTGTTCAGAGGAGCAAGAAGCAGAAACAGCCTCTCACTAGTCATAGTTACCTGGCCTGTAGAACAGCACTGTATTCCAAGGCGTGAAGACAGAAATCATTCTCATAAGAAACTAGAGTTCTGGCATCTTTCATATCCACTGAGTTGCTTCAGGCAACCAAGCTTTTATGCCTACTCATGGCCACCAAATTATCTCTCTACATGCAACTGGCAGGTATCCCATTCACCTGTATGAGATTTTTTGGGTGCTGTACAGTTCCTGCCTCACTTTCCTGGGCACTGAAGATACGAAGGACAAATACTGAAATATGATTCATACACCAGTATTTGAGCTGTGCTATTTGTTGGGAATCACTACAACTCATCTGCTCCATCAGCTGCCAGAGTTTTATACATCGGAGCAATGCAGCTGCACATTGGACAACAGAGAAAAGTTTAAGAGCTTCCTGTACGTCTGCTTCCTTTCCAAATGCTTTGTGCTGGCACATCCTGAAAACACTCATATATCCCAAGGAGAAGCCAACAAATCCTGTATGTGGCACCTTTTCTTATTTTTGCCTCAGAGGGCACTGCATGAAGCTATGCTTCAGTTGTCCTTGCTGATTTTATGACCTGCTGAGGAGGGCTCACTACTCTGCTCACAGGCACCTTCATGCATTGCACAGTGCTGAGGCTCAGCAACAACCCTGCCAATGAGAGTATCCACAGCCTGATCCCTGTCTTTCAGAGTGTCAAGACCAGCAGCTCTTTTCAGCCTTCTCACATTTTCCTGTCCCAGACAAGCCAACCATTTTGCTTCCCCCTCTTCACTTACAACCATATAAAAATCCCCACTCATTTCACACTTTCTCCTCTGATTACTACCAGAAGAAGAAAGAACATCTTCCATCCCACACAGCAAAGGGCCTGTGCTGACAGTTGTTCTCTTTGCCCACTACTTAGTCTGGCTTTACAAATGACATTCCTGACATTCATGCTCCTGACTAGGAACAGAGAATTACTAGAATTTAGCTGGTGAAGACTACTACATTAAGCACAGCCATCATACTCCATGTGCCACTCCCATCAAACTATGTATACAAGATGCTGACAAGCCTTTACAGTTGGGCTTATTTGAAAAGAACCCTTCTGCTTTTGAAGCAATTCCTCTGTGGGTTTCTCTCCAGGTTTATTGGATTAAACCAGGATTTCTTAATCATGCTTATGAACAGCTATGAATTACCAGGAGACACCAGGAGTGACACCCCCTCTGCAAGTATGTACAGATCTTCAGGATGCAGGTAAATGGATTCAAGTTTAACTTGTCTTTCCCTATGAACCTGTGAAAGCTCTCTGCAAACACACAGAAAGATATATTAGCAATCTGTTTTCAGATTATGATTGCAATTAAATTTTCTTCCACTTGCTCCAGCTGAGAATCACAATCTTCAAAGAAAACTGAGAAGCACCTTATCACCCAATCTTTGTCTTCCAAGCACAGAAGCAGAATTCTACTGGAGAAGCTTGCATTATAAGAACAGTTATAATATTATATTTTTCTTGGGCCAGTAAAAGCCATCACATCTACAGATGTTGACAAAGGTACTAATGTCCATATATTTTCCAAAGTACTCCTCAAGAGTTTGAAAGGCACATCAGACTGACAAGATGACTACGAAAGATTATACTGGGGTGGGAGGGGAATAGTCTTTGGAAAAACTGTCCAATTCCTGCTTCTCATCCGCCTTTAATAACCTTAGTAAACAGTTTAAAAGTAAATCTGTGAACCAAATTTATTTCATATCTTAAAAATGAGATTTAAATATGATTTTATGAAACAAAGCCCCCCAGTGCATATAAGGTTTGCAATGTAATTCTGCCTTCTTACATAGATCATAAAATTACAAACCTGCAAACCAAAATAACACCATAAAGAGTAATTTTGATTAAGGAATCACACTCAAGTGGTAGCTGGTATGCTGAAAAGCTGGTATGCTGAAAATCAAGCCAAAGACGTGTTGGGAAAGAACCTTAGGGTTCCCTCCCAAACACAGCATTAATGGGAGAATGACTGTGCAAGCTTTTCTAAGACAATGCACATTACAAGTGTCCTGCCCAGAGTGGGATCAGATTTTTGTACTCATATCTTATTTACTCACTCTCTAATGGAGATACTTCATAGAGAATAGTCACTTTATGTCTATAAAACAGTACAAGCACAACAGTACCCAAGTACTTTCATTTCAAGGAATGTATTTCACTGCTGCTAAAAGTCAAGAAACTGTTCATCCTCAGAGGGATCTAAAAATATCTATTTTCAGAAATATTTGCTAACAAAAAGATAGGATTATGACAATCCTGAGCTGTCCTATCTACAAAAGCTCCTCTGGGTATGTAAAGTGCTGAGTTGCAAAAGCTGCTAAGATGAGTAAGTGTCCTTCTAGGCTTCTAGGTCAGTTTTGACACTTTAAAAGATAATCCAGCCAAATCCTCAGGGGGATTGGGGAGGAAGTCAGTAAATGGATCTTCCTATGGAAGGGAAATAACAGCAACTCTTCCCCATAGTGAAAAGTCCTTCTTTGTAGATACTCAAAGGGGATAATGCCTAGCAAATCTAAGATCTTAGTATTTAAAGCACACCAAGAAAAAAGAGCTGTACTGAAACAGTCCTCTGGTAGAGTGCATCAATCCAGAAAGCCTAACCTAATCCTGCAAACTTATTATAATTAAAAAAGGAAAATGGCTAAATGTTAGTTCTAAAGGCTACCTGTAAATAGTTGTTGTAATTTGTATTAAGGGGGAATTCAGCATGTCAAGTAGCCTATAAAGGAGAGCTGTAATATTCTCACAGCAATTAAAATCATGTAAACAGCCTACATAAAATGCTGAAAAATAAAAAAGTTTTTCTTTCAGCAATGTGCAGCCTGAATTTGAATACAGTTAAGTCAACTCCTTTAAATAAGCTCTGAAGCAGTGTCATTGGTCCTTTCTGAGGGACTCCATCAGAAACCACATTACTGAAGGAGCAGAAGTACTGGTCTGCATCATCCAACTCAATGTGAACTGATACCACACCACTGACAACATGATTCCTTTACTGTTGCTATCTTGAAGTCTGCAAGTGGTCTAGGTTATACTTGGCTTCTTACTAACTCTAATCTTATTTGCTTTAATTTCAATAATCCTGTTCCTCAATAGGACAATCAGGGAATAACTATTGCATGTTCATGATGTGCATGTTCATGATGTTCCAAGCAGTCCTTTCAAGTCCTCTAAAAAAAATTAGCAAGCATTTCATTCCACTGAATTAGTATATATGATACAAAACATTGATTCAGGAAACTAATTTTCACAAATCATTTTCTCTTTGCTCTTTTAGTGTTTATCAATACTTAATAATGAAAACAGACTTTCAAATTTATTTTTATTTCAGATTCATGGCACAATTTTAGCCCTTATTGTAGAAGACCTTAAGAATGATTTTAAAATAAATATTCCAGCACTTATTCTTCATTTATATGTCAATACTCATTTATGCTGTGGATACGAAGCCATCTTTTTTCCCCCTCCTCTTACAGGTTTCTTGTACAGTACCCTGCAGAGCTGACTCACCTGCAAAGAAATTCCCAGAATCTTTTCTACTTGCCTTACACTATAGCTCTTCAGTACTTCTCAGAACAGTTAGCTACCAGCTTTTCTTTAACTCCAATTTCCTTGAATCCAAATGAAATAGCAAAACTGCTAGAAATGTAAACCATGCAATTCAGTTGCCTTGCCTAATAACATTAATTATTACATGTTGTTTCTAGTACCTTTTTAGATGGCCAACTTTTTGGACAGACCTTATGGCTAAAACTTAATTGAAACCTTCTCCAAAAGAACCATTTTCCTCTGTTTGTATTAGATTGCTAGTAATACATTTTGCAACTGACAGGTTTGTATAAATTTTACACTGCAAGTTTAGTAATTTAGTTAAAAAGGAGCATTCAGACATTTTAAGGAGTATCCCACACATGGGAAGAAATATAAAAATCACTGTTTACTTGTCAGCATTGGGAACAGTAATATGAATTCTCTTGCACCTGTGCTTGTTCCACTTTTTTATTATTACTTGATAAGCTGACAGCAGTTAGCTGTTGTTCCAAGCTTTTATTTCCCTAAGAGCTTTGCTTTCTTCTCTGGTTACATTAAAAGTGAAGAATTGGTTTCCAGCTGAACTAAGGACTAGGCTGGGAAGTCCCCAGTTATACTGAGTCTACTTAACTCTTCAGGTAATTCCTTGTGACAGAAGATGAATTTCCATTGATGTAGATGCCACAGCTTCAAGCAGCCAAGTAGCTGCTTGAAGCTGTCATGTCATCTGGATTTGGCACCAAAGAACACAACTGATTTCATTGTTCAGAGGCAAAGGACTACTATGTCCATAAATTACAACACCTTCACAGGCACAAGCATGAGCCCCTCCTGTAGTCTTCCATCTCTTCCTGTTTCACACCAGAAAAGAAAATGCAGTAACATCACTCCATCATGGAGGCATACAGCACATGCAGTCAGCTCACAAAAGCACAAGTTTAGGGTCATTTCTTAGCACATTCAGGTATTCCAGTCACATTATCTCATCAGGCCATTTCTCAAGAGGCTAAAAACCATTTGCAGAAGAGCTCTAGGCAAGATAGCACAGAAGCTGAGGACAAAAGCTCAGGGTCCTGGCAGAGAGGGCAGGACACTGGGGTCAGAACTGCTGGGTGCATGAAAGATGACCCAGTACTTGACTGCAAGCCATCCTTTCCCTTTCAAACTTGAATTTCCCTCCTAGGGTAGCCAGTTGACACACATCAAAGTGGAACCCATCCCTTTCTCATAATTCAGACAGTGAGGATGAGCTCACCAAACAGGGAAAACATGACTGTCCATGTGAATCAGTTGTCACTCTGGACCCCTGTGTAGTATAGCCTCCTACAATTGCAGCCTTAGAAATGCTTAGGAAAAAAAAGAAGTGAGATCTAGGATATGAAGTGGTCTGCTTCCCTTCCCACTCCTTTTGATCAAAAAGCTGAAATTTTAAATAGTATTTGGGAAATTAATGTTTGACCGAATTATAAAAGGCCCCTGGTTTCCGTTTGACATTTGTTGCTTCCTTTGAGAAGTCTGGGGAGTTGTCAAGGGTTTTATTTTTTCAATTGAGCAGGTTTTTGTGGTTTTTTTAATTGCTATTGCTTTATGATATTGGTGTAATTTAACACATTAGGATGGCATAATGACTAGACACTGTATTACTGCTTCATAGAAGAATAGGACACAGCTGCCTATGCTTTGTGCAAAAAAAGCATTGAAAATAATAGCCTTGTGATGAAAGCACATTAAGCTGTTAATCACTTTCTAATATTCTGTGCACAGAAATATTCTTGAAATATCTGAAACTAGTTAAAAGAGGCAGCATCATTTTTGAGTAGCCATGTGACAGCTATGGCCATCTAACCATATATGAGTAGAAATTGCTCTACTTGAATCCGCAGTAAAAGAATACTTAGTCTTTCCCTTTCAAATCCATAATTTTCATTTTAGAAGAGCAAATCCCAAATAGCACAAAAGATAATGATTCAGATGTGCTAGTGTTTAAATGGAAAGTACAAAGGCATAACATGAAATATGTATCCCAGAAGGGACAACTTAAGAAAAAAATTTTAAAAAAATCAAAGAGTCTGAACAGATTCAGAGACAAGAAAGTACACTTTCTCTATTTGGCCATACTGTGAAATATTTCAAACAGTCCTTTCCAGACAATTTAACCTTCTTTAAGAAAGTTAAGGAAGGATTCATCTTACACTGATCAGTCTCTTGTGTGCATTAAAAAAGAATGGTTTGGACAGAGAGAAAAAATAAAGCTTTGTGTAAAGGACAAGCATTCATTATTCCAATAAACAGGTATATGTGACTTTTAAGGTGACTAAGATAGAGAACATTAGAAATGCCCTACTGGATGAGGCCAATGGTCCACCCTACCCAGCATTTGGTTTCCAGTAGTGGCAACAGCAGATGCTATTCACTTAAAGCATGCAAGCCTGCCCACTCTCTGCTGTCTATCCCTTCCACACTTGCCTAGCGCCCACAGTGTGGGTTTGGTTTTTGTTCGTTTTTCAAGTGAGTACCCTTGTTCCCTTGTTACAGGGTACCCTTCCTGCTTACTCCCATCAGTTTAGGAACCCAATGCATGTGAATATCTATACCAGGTTTTTTGGGTCTGTTTTTTTTGGTTTGTGGGTTTTTTGGTTGTTGGGTTTTGCTTTTTTTTTGGGAGGGGGGAAGCAGGGGGTGTTTTGGTGGGGTTTTTTTGGGGTGGTTGGTTTGTTTGTTTTTTCAGTCTTCCCATACAACCTGCCTCCTTATCCTCCTGTCACACAAAGTTCCAAAAGCTCAGTGCTGGATGAGGACAGTGCTTTCTCTTACCCATCCTGAGCTGATCTGCTGGTTTCCTCAAGTGGCCCCTGGTTGTAGTACTGTGGGATCTGGTCAACAGCAGTTCAGCATTCATCACTGCCCTCATGGTTTTTAAGCCTCAGCCACATGTCCCCTCCTCAGACCTCTCCACTAAAATGAACACTCTCCATTTCATCATAACATAGCTGTTCCAAGCTCTTAACCAATTTAGCTGCTCTTTACCTGCTTTACCTCTGCTACATCCTTCTTTCAGTCACAGGCAACACAAAGTCATACAAGCAGACTCAGGACTTGCATGAGGTCCAGCAAGCAGGTAGTTAAATTTGCACAATATCAGCAAGCTAAGAGGAAGCAACACTTGAGTCCCTTACGGAATGCTATGCTACATCTCTTCCAAACACCAGGCTGCCAAGAGCAAAGGAAGGGGAACTTCTGTTTGAAGAAATATGTATATTTTCCTATTCTATTATATAAAATAAACTTAAGGATTGGGCTGTACAGGTTGTCTATCCTTTCTTGATGAGTTCTAAATGCTAGATGTTTGAGGTTCCATCCCTAGAGGTATTTAGAAGATGTGGTGCCTAGGGACATGGTTTAGCGGTGGACTTGGCAGTGTTATATTTACTGTTGGACTCAATGATCTTAGAGGTCTTTTCCAACCAAAATACTTCTGATTCTGTGTCAGGCGTCTGCATGCACTGTGCATTGCGCTTTCATGGCTATCAAAAGTTATACTGCCATTTTGATCCTGAAAGCATGGTGAGCTTAAGTGGGGAAAAAATAATGTCTCAAATTAAAACCTTTCATCTCTAAGCTTGACTATCCTGTGGGGGGAACTCCAATAGAACTCTGCAACTTCCTGTCACACTCATTTGATATATTTCCTATAGTAAGCCAGATTAACCTTGTAAGTATTTTCTCATAACATAGCCTCTCAGCTTGCTATCATCCCTGAGATCTAATGTTGGTAAGACAAATTCATTAGGGGCACAAAAGTCAAGTCCCACAGTATGGTATCTTTTCTGATACTGCATTTTCAAGTCTTAGCTTGCCCTTCTTTATGGGAGGTTCCAAAGGATATAATAAAGCAATATCAACTTTTCCAAAAAATTACAAATTAAATTGACTAGCACACAATCATTTGCAAATTATTCAAATGCATTTGTAATACATGGTTTGAAATTCATGCCACATTAGTCAGTCACCCAGCTTACTCGTATGAGAGTAATGAAACTATCATCTGACTTGCATATTAACTAGTCCAGCACAGATCAAAGGATACACCTTTCGCCTAACATTTTTATATCAAGCTGGTAGTTGCAAGATTCTGATCAATTTAAGAGGAAGATGATTTGCAAAACTAGCCACCAGAGCCCTACATGTAAGCTTGTATAGTGTGCGCGTAATTAAAAATTTGCTTCCAGCTTTGAGCATTCATGCTTCAAAAAAGTATTTTCCATACTTTGTTACAAAAAAATAAGCATTTTAGCACAAAGGTTGTACAGTCAAATTAAGACTAGCCTTCAATTCAAAATCCACCAGGTATACCACAATATTTCTGAAGTATAACTGAAATTTGTTTTTCTTGTAGAACTTAAGTTTCATATTTAATTTGAAGTAGGGTGTTTTCCATGTTGACTACCACACACAGAAAAAGAAATACATTTGAACTAAAGTGAAGGAATGATCAATCTTCATGTTCTTTATCAAATTTTGAAGTTTTTTCAGACTCTCCACAGATTTTTTGAACAGCAGCTACCTGCCATGCAACAGCCAGCTTACGTTTACCTTACTGTTGGCTGTTGCTATCACCCAGAGACAACAGTCATGTATGCAGGCCATTTCTTGGAAGTGCCTGATGACAGTGTTTCATTCAAAGTAGAGCATACAAGAGAAGTTGTAAATATATACAAATAACCAAAAGGCATTTAGGCTTTGTATATTTTTGTCTTTGAGAAAATTTCAGAAGTTCCTTAAAATTGCAACGTAAATGAAAAAATAACTATTGAGTCACCTTCTCAAAAGACTAGTAGATCTGTGTTTTGCTAAAGCACTAAGCTGACTGTACACCACTGTATTTCAAATGTTTGTTTCCCTCTACATTCATGTAATAAAGCTGTTATCAGTGTTTCCATCCACAATACATTACAGATTTCGGAAAAAAACCCCAATGAAACACATAATGAGATCTCAGTGTTGCTGCTCCCAATGTATGGTTTATAGGGCACCATTTTGCTTACAAGATCTTCTGATTATAGTTTCAACTACAGGAAACTAAATGGCAGAAAACAAAGCCAAGAGCATTGCTCAGGGTATTATTGGCTCAAAATAGCTGCTTATGAAACTGTCATGGTTTAACCTCAGCCAGCAGCTAAGCGCCACACAGCCACTCACTCCCTCCCGGTGGGATGGGGGACAAAATCAAGAGTGAAAGTGAGGAAACCTCATGGATTGAGATAAAGACAGTTTAAGAAGTAAAGCAAAATCCACACACAAGCAAAGCAAAGGAATTCATTTGCTACTTCCCATCAGCAGGCAGGTGTTCAGCCATCTCCAAGAGAGCAGGGCTCTATCACCTGTAACAATTACTTGTCAAGAAAAACACCATCACTCTGAACATTCCCCAACTTCCTTCTTCTCTGAGCTTTATATCCTGAGCATGATGTCATACAGTATGGAATATCCCTTAGGTCAGTTGGGGTCAGCTGTCCCAGCTGTGTCCCCTCCCAACTTCTTGTGCACCCCAAGCCCCCTCACTGACAAAGCAGTGCAAGAAGCTGAGAAGTCCTTGACTTACTGTAAGCACTGTTCAGCAACAATTAAAACATCAGTGTGTTGTCAACAACCTTCTCAACCTAAATCCAAACCACAGCACTATACTAGCTACTAGGAAGAAAATTAACTCTATCCCAGCCAAAACAAGGACAGAAAAAAAGAAACATGAGAACACTACTGCAGGGAACATTAACTCATGCACTCCCCAGGTATCTCATATGTGATCAGGTATAGAAGAATAATATTCACATGTACTGCTTTTGTAAAAATTTTGCTGCTGTAATTCAGTATGTTGTGGCGCCAAAATACTTTGCAAGGAGAAAGGAAACCACTGTTAATAATAGTAGAGGAGGATTTACTAATGAAAGGTGAGCCAGGATATTGCCTGAAACAATGACTCACAAAATCAATGTCATTTACATCAAACACATTATCAAGATCCTTGTTTCTTTTCTAATTCTTTCTTTTGGTTTGCATTTCATCTTTAATAGACTGAAAGGCATGCTTCATCCTTGAGCAGGTGGTGGGTGACAGGGACAGACACAATCAAAACACAACACTTGGGAGCAGGGAGAAATAACTCCTCCTGAGATTTAACAAGAACCCAAAGCAATCACCTCCAGAGAATATACTGAGGATATATGAAATTTCAACCTACAACTGTAGCTGTGTTTCTACACCAAAAACTGGTCCCAAAGTTAGGTTTTGTTACAAAATATGGCTACAAATAAATGGCATACTTGCCATAGCAGAAATGATCCTTGTATCTACAGGTCAAGCTCTGTCTGCTTCTGGAGATTCTGCATGGTACATAAATAACAGACAACACTGGCAAGAGCCTTGGTTTGGTTTTACTTCATATTTAACACAGAAAATACAGAATGTCATCATCCCTTTGCAACTAGGCATACTACTGCATTTATGTATGTTTTATTCAACTAACTAGTTATGACATTAGCCTAGACTTACACAACAAATAAGAAAGGTTTGCCCTAAACAAGTTACAAAATGCAGGACAAAAACCCCTTAGTTTTCCAGGGAAAACTAACTCTAAATGAAAAATTTCTCTTCACTACTACAAATACTAAAGTGCATCTCCCATTCATTAGAGATAAATATCACTGTTTTTCAGTCTACACAGGCAGCAAGATTAAAAAAATACATTTTGAGGTGATAGTTTAACTTTTTTGTGAAAAATCAAAAGATCATATACCCCTGCTCAGACAAAACATGGACATGCCAATTTCCAACAGACTTCCCAGATTTTTTTTTTTTTCATGCCCAGAGTAATTTAAGTCACAGTTTCAAACCAGACATGCTTTCTTTATGCATCAAAAATCCCCTACAAGTTATGCCTTGGAAAAAAGAGTGCCCAGGCAGTGAGGAAGATTATCTGACTGCTTTGCACATACTGCTGTGCTTTGAGTCAAAAGGAGTATAGGAGATTGCATCTCTGAGTTTAACTGATTGTACAAAGCTCAAGGAACCCTTGTGAGAGAAGGACAGGGCTCAAAACCCAACTTGACAAATGGGCCAGGCACCTGCAACATAAGCAGAGACCAAGTAGCTTCTGAGCACCAAGGAAACAGAGCTATTCCCCAGAGGCAATGGAGAAGAGATTTTCCTGGAGACCTAAGTTGCATATATTCTTTATTAAAAAGCTGCCAGACATATCACAAGTCTGGGAGAAGTGATCCACCCCACAAATCTCTTGACAGAGAAGCAGGAGGTATGAAGGCAGTTTATTTTAAACCCCTTTTTATTTTACTGTCTTGCCCTGCAGAACAATGTTTCTGCATTTTCAGTTTTATCTTAGATTGCATTCAAATAAAACCTAGCTTTAAACACTGAAAGCCTCCCTGGGGTTTTTGCTGAAGCAAACTAATCTACAGTTTTTGGGCTATGTGGGAAGCCTTGTCACATAATCCCAAAAGCATAGCTACTACAGTCATGAAGGAGTCATGCACTTGGAGTGAAAGAGTTGTTAGGAAACATTGCTGGAAGGAGGCAGTGGTGTACTAGAAACATCTCTCAACTTGGCATCCTCTGCATTGGGACATTCATTCACATATATCCCCTCTTTCATGCTCTGAATCTTACCTGCATGGCTGCATAGCAGTGAAGTTTACCAAGAAAAGTTCAACCACAGATGAGGATCTCCAGCCTGATGGAGCTGACATCTTTTCCCTTGAAAATGACATGGAGTAGGTGTCCTAACAGATGATGCAGTGTATGACCCGATACTTAAAAAATAACACCTGCAAGGTAAGAGGTAGAGGTAAGGAAATTAAAATTGCACTGGCATTTCTTAGTTTCTGTATTTCTCTTGTTGTTTACTATTGCATATAAGAAAACTATTACCATTTTTGGATTGCCAAATACCTATCATTCATCATGTTATATTTCAGCATAGTTGAAACTGACACAGAAGTAAAGTTATCAAGAATCACTGAGTTTAATGAGAAATCTGCTTGGTAATTCCATGGTTGGAGGGGTGGGGCATAGGGTTAAACAGCTGATTGAACAAAAGACAGAGACAGCAATACAGCATTCATCGCATCCTTCACATCCACATCTGTTTCCCAGAGTATTTTTAAGGTTACCTTTTCACCAGTATCATGGAGAAACACATACTTTGTACATCGCCAATTACAGATTCCCTGAGCTGCAGTTTGTTTGCATTGCAGCTGGGTGGTTTTGCAGTGCTTTTTTCCTCCCCTTGCAAATTAGCAAGCTATCAGACAGCTGTGAAAATTGCTTCAGGAATTTACCAGATGTAGGTTTGTAGTTTAAGTTCTTCTCAATCACCAGCACACACAGAGCCCATTATGAGGAAGCAAGCACTGTTCTGACAAATGGCAAGCCTGTCAGTCAGGGTTAGTGAGGTTGTGTCTACAAAGAGGGGCTCTCAGGAAGATGTTGCTAATGGTACCAGAGCAGCATAGACCTTTCAGCCAGCAGAAGAATAGCAACAGCATTTCTATTCCACCTCCCCACTCAAAATCTGCTCATGCAAAATGGTTACCAGGACAAACAAGCACACATTAAATGTCAATTATATGGTATAGGCAAACACTGAAAAGGAGAAAATGGCGTCAATTGTTTTGGAGAAGGAATCCAAGTTTTGGCCTTTTTTTTTTTTAATCTTTAAAGATAAAACAAAGAGAATGTTAACAGTGAGTAGAAGTCGGTATTTCATATACAGGGAGACTTTCCGTCTCCTTGCAACAAAAGCATACATGTCTTTAAAGACATGTCAATTTTATATTAACAATATATAGCCCATTGAGACACTTTAAAATCAACATTTATTTCTCTCTGGACCTAATTCAGTGAGAGCTCACTGACAACTCCATACGAGAGCATGCTCTCTGTGGATACTGTGGGCTGGGCAGGTTCACGTTGAACAAAACTCCTGCACCCCATTATTTGGAGCAACAGCTTTGGGTTTTCTACTGAAAATTGCTTCTGTGGGGTTTGGGGGTTTTTTACATACTTTATTTTTTTAATAGAACTACTTAAGCTTTGCTGCTACTGAGTAAGCAGAACTTTTTGACCATGTACTCTGACAGTAATACAGTGTTCAAGCAGCTATGAGGTAGAATTATTTGCTATGAAAAACTAAGGATTTGTCTACAAAAATCAGGAAAAAACCCAACAAAACCAAAATGCAGAGTATTATTTTTAAGTCGTACCCGGCAGCGTGAGCCTGTAGGCCCCTCGCCACGCCCAGGCGCGGCCCCCGGGCCCCTCTCGCAGCCCCAGCCCCGGGCACCAGGCACCACCGTGGGTGCGGGGCCGGTCTCTCGGCCCCGGGCAGGCTCTGGACGGGCAGCGGGTGCGCTCAGGCCGCCGCTCTCACCCCCACTCCGGTAGCAGGCTGCAGGGACGGCGCAGCGCAGCCCCAGGTGAGGAGAGGGAAGGCGGGAGGGAAGGTCTGTCAGCCCCCCAGGGCTCCGAGCCCACTCGGGCCGACTGCAGCGGTGCGGGTCAGGCCAGAGCCCCACCTGCTCGGCCTTGCTTCTCCTCCTGAAGTTGTTTGCTTTTTCTTTCTGAGACACAACAGGGAAGAAATAAGCACAGCCTCAGATTTCCAGTCTTATAAATGTATAGCTATATTTAAGTAAATATAGCTATATATTTATAAATATATATTTATAAAAAATAATAAAGCTATATTTAAATAAATAAATAAAGATATATTTATAGCTATCATTATAACCCTCTAGACTCTTGGGGGTTCTTTTTTTACAAAATAATTACTTGAGAGAAGCATCATGAGTTGGGCAGGTATGTACACTAATACCAGCAAAAACATAAGCACACACCTGCTAAGCTTCTACTGTCCCTAAGATATAGGATGTTAGAAAGAGCCAGAGCTGTAATTACCTTGCAGCCAGCCTTCCACAGGACCTTACAGACCTGCAGGCTCAGCATGTGTCTTCCCTCAGCCTGGAGCACCATGTTGTTCACAGTTTCCAGCTAAAAGCTGCCAGAGGAAGGCTGCCCACAGGCACACACCCAGAGGGCAAAAACAAGAGGCCAGGGAAACTCCCCAGTGCAGCACATCCTCTTTTATTGCACACAACCAGCTGATCCTTGTCAGGGCCATGGGGCACTAATAAGCCCAGAAGGCCCCAAATGGCCTCACCTGGAGCCTCACCCACACCCATGGGGCCAGGATCTATTTAACCTCTGCCTGGAAGCCTTGCCTGAGCTGTATCAGAGGATGGGTGGGTTGTGGTTTGGTTCTAGACTTTCCCTAGCCATGAAACACCTTGATCCTGGGTGTTAACCTTGATATTACCTGCCTGGTGATTGCTGGATGTGATGTTGGCCTGTGGTTTGGTTTTTCAGGCTTGATCTCTCACCAGCTTCAGTACTGTGGTATCTTGTAATCCAGGCTTGTGGTTCAGTGTGGTGGCTGTTAGGCCTGTCTTGCTAACCTTGCTGGAAGGGGTGAGACAAGCCGAAGCTGGTGAGGCCTGTGCTGTGCAGGCTCTGAGGTGCCCCTTAGCTCCTGACTTGCCTTTCCTTAAGCAACAGCAATGCTATTGCTGCTTCATGTTATTAACCTGCTCTATAAATCTCACATCTGCTATTGTAGCATATCACTTCCAGTTGTGGCACAGCACAGCTATTCTGTGTGTTACTGCAGCTTAGCTGGAAGCCAGCTGTGCTATTATAACAGGAAGGTGATTTTCTTACTACCTTTTTGGGGGAAGCTTAAGGGGAGAACTATATATTTATTCTTCTCCATTTCTTTATGCAACATGCTGTAGTAAGACAAATTTTACTGAGAGTATGTGCTTATATATATATGCACTTTATAAAAACCCCACAACTTCCATGACCGCCTTAAATAACTTGCAGTTCTGATGTCTAATGGTTGAGATCAGCTCATGCATTTATACTGCTACACTGAGCTAAACAGGAGTGCATTAATAGTTGTAGAAAATAAAATTTTATATAACAAGGAACAATAAGTGTGTAGGGGACAATTGCTATAGGGCTAGTCCAGACTGTCTCAATTACTAGTTATTGCTAGCTAGTTCTAGAATGCCAGAGGGGAAAAAAAAAAATTAAATCTTGGTATCAGACCTCAAACAGGACAAATACTGAAATGGTATTGTGGTGATACCCAGAAAATACTCTACAGGCCTTGATTGTGTAAACATATGCCACAGCAGTAATACAGTATGCTCAGTACCTCAGTGTCTTACCTACAGTGGTCCTTCTGCTAGTACTTCTAATACATTTTGATTTTTAAAAAGGGACTTAAAAGTGTGTGGCAACATGCTGAATCTGCCCTGGCAAAAAAATACTTTTTTATCTGAAGTACTTAGTTGCCAAGAAAGATCAACTCTAATCATACGGTCGTATATAATATGACCACACATTAATTCCATAATTTTCATACACACTCTCTGCTGCATCAACAGTTGAACAACAGTTTCAACTTACATCAATACATAGCCTTCAGTTGTTTATAAAATACGGCAACAGATTTCTCGGATTATACTGGGCAGCCAGCCCATACTGGTTTGTCCAAATGTTGTCCTAAGACTGCCAACCAGAGCTGCTCTACAACATCTGCTTGGGCTAGCTTCAATATCAGCAGAAACTGAAGTTCTGTGCCATTTTATTAAATTCTTCAAGGCAAGCGGTTAGCATTTCTTCTCGACCAGATGGAGTCTGACATGATATAATACACCTCACATTTAAACCTCATCCATTTGATAGACTTTCTAGTCTATCTGAGATGAGAAAACATCCATTTGATAAGCCCATTGTTATTTCTTCTGTGTCTTTTGCTGCTTTGGCATGGCACGCTATACCAGCTGGAGAGATGGTTCATGGCACCCAAAATGTTCTCTTCTCTGCACCAAGCTGCAGGAATTGTCCCACACCCTAAATTATTTACCCTGGTAAGCAAACAACATAGCTATAGTATTCAGCAGGCTCCTCAAGGGCAGGCAAGCTTACATGAGCAAATAATTATGAAATAGGGCCTCACTTACCTTGCTTAAGATGAGGTGGGTCAAAACTCTGCTTTAGCCTTCATTTTCAGTCCTGCTGCACCAAACTCAGTCCCCTTGGATACTTAGTCTTAGTCCTGTTAGAAGCTAATACAGTCCCAAAGGAACATTTAGCTGGACCATGCTTGTCTTCTGCCTCTGAAAGTTGGTGCAGTTCCTGGAAACCTGGCACAGGCTCTGTTTTCTGGCCATCTCCCTGTGCCCAGGTAGATTCTCAGGCAAACGGAATTGTTAATCCTGGATTTTCACAGGCTGAAACATTTCTTCCTGATTAATATTAAATACCCCCTGTAACTGCAAGTGTATAAAGCACAAATTCTGCTCTCAGGTGTTGAATCTGAACAAGCCTCTACCATTTCCGGTGCGAGCAGTTACCATGTGCATCAGACTGGGTGAGAGCAAGATGTGCCCGTTTAACTTGTGCTGCCGATACCTGCAGTCTACAGTGTGGGAGGGGAGTGTGCTCTTAGGCTCACCAAGCTAAAGTCTGAGAGTTTTTGGACTAACTTTCACAACCTCTGGCCAGCTGAGCCCACTGAAACAAGTTTGGGCCTGCCTTGCTTTTTGTGCATCTCAGTGGAAGTGAGAGGATTTTCTCAGACCACAGGGAACATCAGAGCAGGCTTTTGCCCTGTGAAATAAGAAATGCACATTGAAGTGAGAAAGGCTGAATATACTGCTTCAGATTAACAAAAGTCATTTTAGCCTCCAACTAATTCAAGCAAAAATTTTGGAGGTGAAAGGCTTAACATTAAGACACCAGAAAATAACTATAGCAATGACATTCTCTAATTTTTAGAATTAATCTGATACTTTTTAATACTAAATTACTAATATTCACATCTCAGCACATTTTCTGTGAGCAGGCAGAAGTGTAGTATCTCGTTTGTCCAAAGTGGCCTTCTTTGTGCTAACTTCGAGGTTACTCAGCAACTCAACTTTGAAAAATTAATACCAGGAAGCTCTTGTAATACCATTCTGTTCCAGAAATGTCAGCTGCAATTTTCCATAGATTCAACAACTCTAAATGATATTGCACCTTCTGCCTGGTAAATAATTGATATATGTCTGATAAAGCAAATGGAGCAGGAAGATTTCTGTTGCATGACCCTTCAGGCTGCTGTATATTTTCTCAGGTTTTGGCAACACTAAACCGATTGAGAAATATATATTCACTACAAGCTCAAGCAAGTCATACATTCTACACATGAAAGAAAATTAATTATACTCTCAGAATGAAGCAGTTCAGAGGGTTAATGTGCCATTGTGAGTCTTATGATTCAGAAAAGCCAGTAGACTACAACAGTTTTAACAGGAGATTTAATTTTTCCTAACATTTATCCAGGCTTTGTTTGCATTATACACAAATAAAATAAATGTTGGAGGAATTAGCTTCCAGCAGCTAATCTGAGTTCTGAAGTGTGTTATATATTGTATTCTTAATCCAGTAATGATGAAATTATTCCCTTAGTTTCTTAGTACTTTTACTCTAAAACCAAGGTACTTATTGCCTTGCAATGTAAGGAGGCATAAATAAGGGTTAGTGATATCCCTCTGTAGATCTTTCTATTGCTATATCTGCAGTAGAAGTATTAAACACTTTTGAGTGCCACAGCCAGAACACATGTACAGTTTCACCACCTTTCATTTGTTTTCTGTCTTAAAGATGTAAAGTATTATTTAAACTAAACACAGGAAACCTCTGGCATTGCAAGACCACCAGTTAAACCTAGGAGAATTACATCTATATTAAAAATTAGTGTAGAACTAAACAGTAGTATAAAATGAACTGTTACCAGATTAAAATGCAGGACTGGGCAATTCAAAGTATACACTGGCTTGTCTGGAACCCAGTTCTGTTGGGTTTAAATCTTGCAACACCTTTCTTTAACAGACCTAGAAGAAATAAATATGTATGTTGCTCAGACTGAATAGAAAATTATGTGCCACCACAGCACTTCCCAGAATGTCACTGTCACTTGCTGTGTGCATTAGCTCCTGGATGGATCTGAGAGATCTGAGCTGGCAATGTGCGCTTGCAGCCCAGAAGGCCAACCGTATCCTGGGCTGCATCAAAAGCAGTGTGGCCAGCACGTTGAGGGAGGTGATTCTCCCCCTCTACTCCACTCTTGTGAGACCCCACCTGGAGTGCTGTGTCCAGTTCTGGAGCCTCCAATACAAGAAAGAAATGGACCAGTTAGAACAAGTCCAGAGGAGGCCACGAGGATGATCAAAGGGCTGGAGCACCTCTCCTACGAGGACAAGCTGAGAGAGTTGGGGCTGTTCAGCCTGGAGAAAAGAAGGCTTTGGGGAGATCTTACAGCAGCCTGAAGGGGCCTACAGAAAGGCTGTGGAGGGACTTTTTACAAGGGTGGGTAGTGATAGAACAAGGAGAAATGGCTTTAAACTGAAAGAGGGTAGGTTTAGATTAGATATTAGAAGGAAATTCTTGACTGTGAGGGTGGTCAGACACCAGAACAGGTAGCCCAGAAGTGGATGCTTGCTCCCTGGAAGTGTTCAAGGCCAGGTTGGATGAGGCTTTGAGCAACCTGATCTAGTGGAAGGTGTCCCTGCTCATGGCAGGGGGGTTGGAACTAGATGATCTTTAAGGTCCCTTCCAACCCAAACCATTCTGTGTTCTCCCTCAGACCAAGACTTCTTAGTTCCCATATTTCTCTGACTTCTGCACAGGGATGCTGTGCCTCTTCTCTAGTACTCCAGCACTGCAAATATATTCACTTCTTTATCTAAAAGAAGGTATTCTTGTATATATATGTGGCAATCTGAAATATGAGATGAAGGCGGCTATGAAAAACCTTTGTAGTTTCCATACTCAATTCAAAACACCTCATTTAAAACAATTATTAAATTGCATACAATGGAATTTTCATGTTAACATTATGTATTAATATAAAGTGCTGAATCCTACAATTCTTTTCCAGCTTCTACCTCATTTTCATTTATCTTTAGTGTTCACTAGTCCAAATTGGACTGAGAAAGCACATTAAGTGGTATCCTCACAAAATAAGAGAAAATGCTGTACCAATTCAGTTCTTTACACCACTGAAAATATGGTAATTGGAATAAATGCTGTGTTGAACTTCGAAAAATGGTCCTATTTAATAACAAAAACAGTATTATCCAAAGATTTTTTTTTGCTTTTATGTAGTCTATCCTTTGTCAGCTCTTTACATATTATACATTAGTATATGAGTTATGTCTGATGCAAGAAATAATCCACACAGATCACATTATCAATGAAAATCAGTAGAATTTGCTTACACTTTTTTTTTTTTCACAGACACTAGATGCTAGGCATTGTGCTATATTAATCTGTTTCTGTATTGAACTAATTGGAGTTTCTATTAAGGGAGGTTTGTTCATTTTTGAAAGCCAAGGTATTTTTTTATGTTATTTCACAGAATCCATCCTTCTGAAGGGTTACCATGCAGTCTGATCTGAAATGGCTAACATTACATAAACTCAAAGAGCACGAGTCCCATCTTCTTTCTTTTGTATTTTTTTCAGGTGGATTTAAAAAAAAAAATCTTCAAATAGTTAAGTCAATGATATCTTTGTATCTTTGCCAAAAGTCTTAAACTGTCCTTTTCCCTGTATAGATATGAAAAGACGTGGTCTTGCTGCTGGTGGTATTTGCTCTGTGGGAAAGAAGCTGAAATAATGTTCTAAATGCAAATAGAGTACAGATGACTCGGGCCTTTTGAAAATAACTCTCTTCTGTATTGATTCACTTCAGGAATAAAAGCCTATAGGACTGATTGAAAGTCAACCACAAGCACAGATGAATGACTGCAGATTTTTTACACAAGTGGCTTGAAGGCTCTAATAAATGTCATCTGTGGATAGCAGGTAGAGAGAATTGCCCAGCAGCTA
This sequence comes from Caprimulgus europaeus, assembly GCA_907165065.1. The sequence continues at coordinate 72,729,491 of OU015525.1, forward strand.
TGTATCCCCCCCACCCCCAAACTATTTTTATTCCAGCTCCTAAAGACATTCAATTTAGTTTAAAAACACCTTCTTCCTTTCATAGGTGAGGATTTTGAAAGTGAGGATGAAATAATTGTTTAATAGAGTCATCATCCACGTGAGATCAAAAGAGAATGGTAACAAGCATTTTAAGAAAACCTTTACCAGTGTTAGGGGGCAGGTATTTGTGCTGCTTAAATGCAGGCAGTGAATTACAGTGTTTCCTTGAACATAACTCTAATGGAGAAAAGTTGTTTTTTTCAGAAAGACTTAATGTGAACCTAATTGTCTGATTCACCACTTTAGAGAGAGCACATTTTCTTTAGAGCTTTTTGTAGAAATACTAATTAATCTTAGCTAATATTTAGTATGAAATCATATCTTTTTAACTCTTCTTAGGTAACCACTTGCTAGCCTGTTTGCTTTTCACAGTGTAGATACAGTTAAAATCTGTCTGTGCCATTTCACAGTGTGAGCGTGTACACCCATGAGACCCTCACGTTTCTGCCCAACTGAGTGTCTGTTGAAAGACTGCCAAATACTAGTGGCCACACATATGTATAGTAACTGTCAATTTTAAAAAAGGATCTAATCCAGCGAAAAGACTTTTCAGCAATCCAAATAGTCTGCTACAGGGTAAGCCAGGACCAGAATCCCACGTGAGACATACTTAGAAGGAGATGACTGCGGGAGTCATGGTGTAGTTTTTGTATGACTGAATTTCTAAAGATAAGGTTTCCTACTCCTCTGAGTCAGGTTTGATCAAGAAGATTTTAATATTTTTCATGACAAATTCAATTTGTGATCTTACATAAAGGGCTGAGAACATTGTCTGTTCATCCCTGATATGGATGACTGGTGGAAAGTATCCTGCTTGTTCATACTGATGTCTTGCGAGGGAAACTGAAAGTCAGGCATCACTTTAGCTGAATTTAGACAAATACCTGTTTGATATAACAGTGTTGTGTGCCCTGTGTTGTGTTTTTCAGGTACAACTTTTTTCTCCTCTTTGTTTCTAGTTTCTGTTGGCAACAGGGTGATAGAACAGAATAGTACTGCCTGATAATGTCTATATAGTTTTTAACCTACCAAAACCAGTCCAGTAGGTCAGCTCAGTTACTAAACTGACATCATAAAACCATGTCAAATTCAACATCACTCAGCAGTCTAAGTGCAAGTAAGAAAGGAGTGGGCACAGGGGTTTAACCACCTTTCTGCAAAGACACCGCTACTAGCACACTTCATACTGTCAAATGGTGGTTTCAGTAGTTATTTAAATGTATGTTTACATTATTATTAATCAGATATATTCATTATGCAAGCATGGAAATTAGAGCTTTTCCTCTAAGAGTCAGTTGAGCATCTTCAGAGCAAACTACACACAAGAAACAGTTACAAAACACAACATTCAGGCTGATTTAATAACAGGGTTTCAATGGAGCAAAGCCTCATCCTTGAATGGGCAGAAAAATCTGGCAGTTTTTCCAGGATCATTAACAGGGCTTGAGGGCTTGTATGAAGTACTACTGAACAGGAGGAAAAGATGAAGGAGATTGAAAGCTGGCGGTTAGAGTGCAGTCTCTTGGATTCCTAGCAAGGCACAGGCTCTTCTGACTGTGTATCTCCTTACTGTAATGGAATTGCTGCAGACTGCTGAAGATCAAGGAGGAAAAAAAAACCCCAAAACACCAGTGGAAAAATTCAGAACACAATTATGCATTCTGTTTGCAATTCTGCTTTCCCTAGGGAGAATATGGCAGCCGTCGAATTTCCCCATGCTAATGACCGTATTCAGAGCTAGTCTAGGAAGGGAAGACAAACAAGGTGCCTGAACAGTGTAACACTTTTGGGGTACAGAAAGAAGTGATACTAATTTGCCATAATATGAAACCTATTGTTTCATCAGCAAAAGACAATAGAGCGAATTAAAACTTAACTGCTATCGGTAATGGAAGTATGACAGCAGTGTAGATCCAAAGCCAGTAAAGCCTGCTGTTAATATTCGGGACAGACTTTAAAATCACAAGGAAAATTGATTAATTTCTGTGGAAAGAGGAGCAAGACCTTAGGCAATAAAAATTCAGAATTCAAAATGGATTAAAAGGGATCTCTAAAGTTAAGAGGAGAGTGACCTCAGAGCTTAGCTGCAGATTAAAACTCAAAAGTTATTTGGAGGATGAGAGCAATCCAATGCTTCCTGAAGTGAAGCAACCCCTCACAGACTGCTTTAAATTAATGTTACAGAGCACAGTCAAAAGCTGCCAATTCGGGAAACTAAAGCAAAGATGATAGATTTCTTGAAGTATTCATTTTGTCTTTAAGGAAAAGTTACATTGTACCAGGGAGGCAGTATTTGCAGTGAAATACTGCACTGAATTGTTTAAAAGTCAACCTATACAGTGCTTCTAGCAACTGGTAGCATTGTGGTTTTTTTGTGTTCTGTAGCTCTGAGGAGCCACTAGTACATTCAAAATCTCCAGCCACAAAAGCAAGCAGTGCTTGCACCTTTCTGAAAGGGCACATCTCCCATTCTTAAATGGGAAAAATATCTTTGGACAAAACCATGAACAGTCTCACAATGGCGTTATATGTTTCACCCCACAACAGACATTAAGCTCGGAGCAGCAGTGTTTCCACTTGCAGCTAGCTGACAGATGGCCACCAACTAAGAAGAGAGGATGTCTTGGGAAAAGGGTGGTAGCTGCAGGACTGAGAAGTGACCTGATGGCATTTATCATCAATAAGGAACTGGTAGGGTGCTGCCAGATCATGACTCTAAAAAGGAGTAAAAAGGAGGATTGCATGAGTGGGGTGTAAATGTCCCATTTTCTGCCTGTTAAGCAAAATAGAAGAGCTTTCTTTTTTTCTGTGAAACTCAGCTGGTATCTTGAGGCATTTAGGAGATATTGTAGCCACTAGGAATTGCCTTAGAGGAACAAGTAGCAGCTGAAGAGCAGAAGCGATGGCAGTTGCTGATCATTGTGCTGCTCCTGCAGTAACTGCAGAACAAGATACATTCTGTGGTGTGACAGCATTACTAGGGGGTGATATAAGAGCAGGATCCCTGACAGAACATATAGAAGGTTTGATGATATTTTGGCTAACCACTGTATCTTTGTAGAGCACTGGACTGGTGTTATTGAGGGAACACCGACTATTCTTGCACACAAGACTTTTTAGTGTGTATGCACCTATTAGCTTTTGAGAGAGGGAGGTTTGTGGGGGGATATGAAAGAAATAGTCAAGGAGAGTAATGAAAGCTCTAAATTACAAAGCCATTACCCACCTAATGTAACCATTTGGCTGACTAGAAACGACTGGGATAAAATGATGGCAGGCAGAGGCCATCCAGAAACTGTTGGTTGCAGACTGAGGGAGCAGTTTGAGTAGCAAAATTACAACACCAAGAGGTACTGCCTGTGAATGAGAGGGCTGTACTCCTCTTTTCCTCCACTTCTAACTGATCACCTGCATGTTTAGTAATTGCTTTTTTAAAGTACCATCGTTATCATCAGAACCGTGAGCACAGGCCACTGGTGAAGATAAAATATTGACGATTCCCCTCCCTATCCATTTCTCATGAACAGTAATTTTGCTTAAAATTCAATACACACATACCAAAGCTTTATTAAAATGTTTCTGTCTGAGCAGTGCATCAAAAAGCTGCAAAATGTAGGGCTGACAAAAGGAGAAGTTCTGTGTATGAGCCAGTGACAGTAATTGTCAGGTTTAACAAGGATGAAGGGTTATATATTATATTCCACATCTCTATTTTCTGAAGTAAATAATAATCTATGTAGGTTTTGTTCTATAATTCTGAAGAAATTGGCTTGTTTTTATAACTCAGTGATCATGACATTTATTTATTTTTACCATAAGTTCTTAAAGAGAGTTCTCAGAACCATTTTTATCTCTGACAAGTTATAGCAATATAAATTAAATGCCTCTGATGTGTGGTGTTCTGTGATTACAACAAGGATGAGTTGTTCTTGTATAATTTGATTTTCACATTACAGATTTTGTTACAAGTATGATGTACCCTTATTTGGATGGTTTAGTTTAGGAAAGACAACAGTAAACATCGGAGCTTTCTCTTTCTGATATTCTTGTATTTGTTTTCTCTCAGAATTATCGTCTTCCTGAGGTTTACCTGGAAGAAAGTAGAGTAAATGCAGTAATATTCTGAAAAAATGTGTTAGGTGGGAGAGGCTTGCTTATGATGTCTCGAATATTACAATAATGAAGCTACCTTCCTAAACCAAGACTGTGCCATTGTATTTCAATGCGAAAAAAACCCCTGTTCATTAGACTGATATGACAAGCGTAAAACTGCTTCAAAGCAAGGAACTTGTGATGTTTAAGCTGTAGTATTTAATTTTTATTTTCAAGGTGGAAATAGGTTTTCCTACCCTTACTGATATTGAATAGCACCAAACACCGTGACTAGGTCCGCTGATCTCACTTGTCTTTTCCGCTTGAGCGTTACTGTGCTTGGTGTGTGTTACAGCGCACGCATACAGGCTGGTGCAGTAGAGCAGCTGATACGACGTAGGCTTTCACCCCTGCTTGTTTCCCCAGTAACTTATAGCAGCAGGCAGAAAGAGGGGCTGCTGTTTTTCAAGGTTTCAGATATTGAATGTCAGCCTTGTGGTGGTAAATTGATGACACAGGCACAGATGTTTTTTAACCAGAAAAGACTTGTTATTTTAAATACTACTTCTGTTTCTTTTATTCCATTCTTAGGAACAATTTGGCATCTGAGAAGCAGACTTTTGTGAGCAGTTCAATTGCAGCACCTGGTAAATGAGGCATTTGAAACACAAAGTGGGCTGGCCATTTTCTTAGTCAGCCCTTTCATCTGTTAGTCTTCTGCCTGACTTTTTATATTTACTGTATCTGCTATTCCTTGGTCTTTACCAGCTACATTTGCAGTTTTTAATAATGAAAATTCTAACCTTAATGAAATTCTCCTTTTTTAAGCCAGATCCAAATTTGTTGATATGGATTTTCTCCATGTGCATATATTAGAAATCAGAGAAATCCATTCTTAAGGTATCAGTCACATTTACAAGTATCAGGCACGTGCATTTCTTTTAAGTGCATTTGCTTTAGTATAAGGCCACACAGCTCTGTGCTGAATGAGTTTGAAAAATCCCAGTAATAACGATTTCCACTTCTCTTAAGAAATTGAAACGTCAGTTCGCAACCACTTCCTCATACACATTTTGAACATTCACTGTCAGCGCACAGATCTGTAAGTCAAAAACTGGTTAAAGGCCAACGTTTTATACTGTCTGAGAATTTGACTAGTCTAGTGTTAATTATATCTTGGCATCCTTGGACACCCAAAAAAAGGAATGTGTGGTTGACTGGTAAATAAAGAAATGCTGAGCATACAAAACCACACAATTCGAAGATATTTAGATCATTACTTTGATTAAAATGGATCAACCATAAAGTAAACAGTACTAAGCTAGCTGGAGAAAAAATAAGCATTTATTAACATTACAATAGTTATGTGACCATAAGAATCACTGAAAGAATTCACTTCTGAAATTGAAAAAACTTTACTGGAAAAAAAGATACCTCATCCTACTAGTTTCTTTAACTCCAGTAGCTTAAATGCTTTGTACTTAATCCAAATCCAGTTTGAACAAGTAGAATCAGCTGTTCCCTGAAAGGAGCTGAGACCAGGGTCTAAATTAACTGCAATAAAATAATGATAACACAAACTTAGCTCTTTTTTTAGGATACATATTGCAAATGGTATTTGGTGTTTTCTCTTAGATGTGTGTTTTTCAAGTATATGAACCTATTAAAAATATGCACAGAACTTAGCATATTTTTGTACTTTAAACCTATAAAATAATGCCAAATTGTATTAATTTCTTTATTCACCTTACACAACATCTTTTTCAAGCATCAAAATAAATATATATATACATTATATTGTAGGATTAATTTAACAGTGTTAAATAACCAGTTTTGTATTTTTAAGTCAGTAGATTTTTCTCTTTATTTCATTGAGTTACACCAGCATTAAATTGATATAATGTAGCAGTGGATGTGGCTCAGAGATTAAACACAGTTTATTGTGATTTTATGCTAGATAAAAATAAGGGAATTGAAACATTTATGTTCAGAAGAAAACAACTCAACTCTGATAAAGTGAAACTCAGCAACTTTACTTTTATAGGAAAGCACTTGTTCCTTTCAAAAATGTCAAAAAGTAAATTACACTTAATTAATCCAACTCTGAGTGATTCTCAATTAGTTTCCTACAGTTCTTCTATGACAGCTCTTTCCATTATTACAGTGTGAAAACAATAAGCAAAAGGGAATGACAATACATAACTACCAGGAGAAATTAAAATGATATGACTTCGTAAAACACTCTCTCTCTTACTCAAGCTCTGAATGCTTACTTATTTGAAAGTCCAGAGTTGTGTTTGTGTGCACTAACCAAGTACCATCTATTCAGAATGCCTCTGGTGGCTTCCACTAGTGATGGCACTGTCACAGGTAGTGACATAGAGCTCTCCCTTGCGCTTGTGACATTACTGTAGGATGGGAAAGATAAAATAATTTTAATTTTAACTAAAATCTTAATGTAAATGTGTTCTAATTTCCCTAAGCAAAAATATCTCCAGCATGGAATTCTGATCTTGTTCTTGTTCATCCTGCTCTTACTGACTTACACAGTGCTGTTAAAGCAGGTGAAATTACAGAAATTGACCCTCAGCATTTTCCTTTCTCTCCTGTAGGGAATTGAGACTTTTAATCTGAGTTAACAAAACCAGCCAGGAAGTAAAAATATAACTCTTAAAAGTCAGTACTTCCACAAATGATAGCTAAGCTGAAAAAAAAACAGAGAGATTTGCAATATGGGGCCCATTCTTTCTACTGCATAAATATAATCTTTAGTTATTCTTTGTGGAATGTCAGCTTTCTCACTGTAGGAGAAACTTTTCCAGAAAGGAGCACTATAATGTCTTTCTCTGTGTCAGATATTACTGGGGCCTCCCACGAGTGAAGATCACTGATGCAGTCATTTTCAATTGCATCTCACAGACTTCGAGATGTCTCTGCAGATATTTTCACAAGTTCTTCCACAAATGATGAGCAGAAATCAGTTTATTTGTTTTAAATAGTATAGCATGCTATCATAATTTAATGCATTTACTTTTTATTTTTCTAAAAGCAAAGCCAAAGTAATCCTCAGCAATTCTGACTTGTTTCTGTCTACTTATAGTCTTTTAAAAAAAGAAACTAAAAATAATTCTGACTTGAATATAGCCTATCTGCAGAATATTGCTGATGCTCAATGCTTAATCATTGCCTTCTTAACCTTTAGCTGATTTTAACAGAATCATCCTTTGCACTATTGTTGTAGTTCCTGTGTTGGAACAGTTGATTACTATATGGACTGCATATGTGCTTGCAGCCAGAGTCTCATCTAAAAGTAGCATCTGGAAATTCAGCTTTCTTTCTTGTTTTGTTCCTTTACAGGAATTTTTTTATATCATACCCATATGTGCAGGCAACTTTCAAAGCTCTGTATCCTTGACAGCTGCGAAGTCTAGGGAGGAGGCGGCTGAGAACACGTGCATCGCAATACATGCACAAATTCCTTAGTGACCACAGCTTCTTGCTGAACAGTGACTCCTCATGGAGCAGAATAGAAAAACATGGAAAATTAACTGGAAGAAAATGGACAAGAGAAGGCATCTGGGAGAACCTCATGGTTACTAGAGAAAATATTTCACAAATGATTAAGAGCTGGTAAAATTTCTGGGAAGTTTCTCAGCGTTGATAATAACACAGTAATAGTCATCCACTGCTCTTCTCTGTCTTTGCTGTCATCTCTCTACTGAAGTATAAATATTAAAACCATAGTAATCTAAGTGATCTAAACCTTTCAGCACTGGAATTTTCTAAAATTATCATCTTGCCTTAGGATGGGACAACTTAGGTAGTTCTCCTCAAAGATCAAAAATGCTGTAGAGTCACACTATGAGCAGGCAGGCATAGGGGGAACAGCAGCAGCACATCCTTCTTGAAAGCTGAGGAGCACCTTGTAAATTATGTGTCAGGACCCCCTTTCAGATGGGAAATAAAGTACTTACAGTGAGAGGCAGAAATATGAGTGAGTTGAGCGTACAAAAATAATGTGAAATGTTCAGTGAAAAACAGAGTTCTTTATAAAATATTAGCCTTTGACCGTTGTAAGATCCACTTACAATAAAAATATCATTCAGTCTCCGAGCTAAAAAAGATACAAAGGCATGATGGCTGCGTTTTACTATAAAACTTGTTTGTACTCCAGTGCAGTGATTGTTGCAAGGCTGAGGTAGTTTTGTACATTGGTTTTTCCTGTTTGCAAATGGTGAGGAGCATATCTGACAAATATAGGTTCATACTGGTGATGAGAATTACAGTCTCAAGGGAGAAATTCTGTCAAGAGCCAGGGTATCTTCAAAAGATGGGTGAGCCACTCTTGACACTTTTGCACTGGAGATGTTAGGAGCAAAGTGTGATCGGACAGTAGCGAGATCAATCCTTTCAATGGTTGCAAGCTGGGAGGAAAGATGCTCAATGCTGCGGCTGCTGCTGCACTCAGGTTTGTGACTTGGAACCTCCTCAGGCAGGAGAGAGAGCAGCATGACTTGAAGTTTCACCTCATGGCTCCAAGTCTGACAATGAGGTATTCTTTCATCCACCAGACAACAGCTTGAAGATTGATTCAAGAAGTAGTAAGGGTTTATATTTATTTTTTAACAAATAATGAGGACAACTAGCTTCCATTACCTGTTTACTGGACATAAATGTTTCATCTCTGAGTGACTGAAGAAGACTGGACTTGACTTTCAGACCCAGATGCTCCTAGTAGCATTCTCTATGAAAATCGTTATCCTAAGGCAGCCTTGTAGTATTTATGTTTGACATCTTAAGCATACAAGTATTCTCTGTTTCATACTTTGTCATACAGCTTGCCAAGGATGTTTTAAACCACATAGCATCTCACTATTCAGAACGTCTGGTTACCCTAAGCAGTCATAGACCTTCACAACTGGTAGAAAATCTCTGCTTTCCCCATGGAACTGAAGGTGTTGCAGTGCAGCCGTTTGGGCCACATGAAGTCCAGAAAGGTGGTACTTATCTGCAGCTGTCTTAAATCGGATTGCAAGTTGGTATTGTCATGAGGCCTCTTTAGCCTGATATTCCTTGTCCCTGCTCCCTCCACCTGGCCCCAGAAGTAGGGAAATGCCTTTCATAAAGTATCTTTATTATGTGAAGCTGTTAAAAAGGTCTTTTTGGTTGATGGGCTCAGCCCTATTAGTAAAAATTACATTTTTTTAAAAACATAATCCTGAGCACTCTTAGGGTTTTTTAATACACACAGTGTAAAGCAAGAATTTAGCCCTATATTCTGCAAATAAAATGTTGGACCTTTATGCAACAGTGTCTGCCGGAGAGCAGGACAATTTAGGCAAACATGATTTTGTGGCCTTCCCATCTGCCACTGTCAAGGATGTGCTGAGAAATGATTTTTCAGCAAACGAGCCGACAACTTCAGGAACGATTTCATTCTCTGAGATCTGTAACCACTAAGCAGATCAAATATAATTCCTCAGAACAAGCAGAGAAGGATTTAGGAAGCAGAAAATACTATTAAATTCCTGATGCCACTAGAATTTCTAGAAGCCATCACAGAAAGAGCAGTGAGCAGGAAAGGAACAGTATAAACACTGTCAGGCTGAAGAGCTCCTGTAGCTCTTTCTGGGTGGTCCAAAGCCAGCATCCATATGTGGTTTTCAGGTCTGAGCATATAAAATTCAGCTGAGTTGGCATTTTTGCATTTATGATTCTATGATATCATTTGGGGGGGGGGGGGGGGGGGTGGGCAGAATTCAGGAAAATTTGCAAAAATTGTTAATTTTTTCTCAAAGAAAATCTAAAAAATATACTAATTTTAGGTGGTTCTCCTGAAAGGAAACCATTTTCTTCTAGGATCTAATCAAATGCATTTATTCAACCAGTCCACTTGAACTTTGATAATGTTTAATGGGCAATGTTTCATGTTCCCATTTTCCCATATGATATAAGCTTCTTTGCCAAACTGTCCCTGCCATGAAGGAAAATTTCAATGCACAACCATGTGTTTATTAACTATGTTACTGTTGGACCACTTTTTTCTGTTGAATATTAAACTTTGCCCTGAGACTGAAAGGCAAACATATTGAAAATTTGGAATTCCTAGTCAAATAAAATATTTTTTTTATTTTCAGTTAGATCTTATCTGCATTGTCTTTGTGCAGGACTGCTCCAGCTGTACTCCTTGTCAAAATGAAAGTATTTAAGATAGAGATGATGATGATGGAGCAATAGCTTTCATTAGTGTTTAATATTCTATGTTACAGTAGCATCTAGAGACACCAATCTGCAGTGTTGTGCTGGGGCTTATAGAAGAATCAGTTCAAACTAATCTTTATCCCATGTAACTCCCAAGCAGCAAAGAAGCCTTGATTCAAGGCCTGTCTCCCAATAGTGAGGTTTCCAGCATAGGGACCACAAATTCCTGGGCTCCTATGAATTCTAATGAAAAGTGATGGAGTGCAGCTGAGGTAACACAGAATCACAGAATGTCAGGGATTGGAAGGGACCTCGAAATATCATCCAGTCCAATCCCCCTGCCGGAGCAGGAACACCTGGGTGTTCCATTGGCAGCAGGCTATATGGAGAGCTGCGTTTTCAGGTTCTTACAATGAATAAGTCTCTTGCTCTTGTCTCTTTATTGTCTCTTGCTACAATAAAAATGTAGCCTATTTTTTGTCATTCAGATACAATCCTTATCTAAAGCTATTTTTCATTTTCTCCATTTCTTTCCTGCTCTTTAATTTTAGAAGGTCTCATTATCTTCAGCCCAAGTAAGTTGTAGCCTAACTTCTTGTTTTGAGACAGCCTATGGAAGGTAAATACAAAAGCAAGGAACTTGAGATAAAAGGTAAGACTTCCATATATTTACTCGTCATGCTCAAAGATTGTATCTTTTTCTCTACTTTTTTTTTTTTATAGTATTACATGCAATAGTTAAGAAACAAAACCTTACAGAAAAAGCATTATGTAATTAAGGAACTAAATTTCCATGGAAATCTGACACTGAATGAAATTAAAGAAGGCTTTTGGAGTGGATTTCCACACAACAAGAACCATCAAATCACTGAAGTTTGTCAGTAAGCCAGAAAAATGGAGCAGGAGAATGATAGCTACTGGAGGTGAGTAAGATTTGTGGAAGGGGAACAACTGTAAACAATATTTTCAGTTTTCTAATTTGATATATGTTAAACACACACACACAAAGAAATGTGCATCCCAGAAACATCTGTTTTTCTTAGATTGTTTTTAACTTTTTACTTTTTATGTTGTTTTATGAGAGGCTACATTAATTTGAATGTGATGTTGGTCTTGGATGTTTTGGGTGTGGTGTCCAGGAGCATGTGCTGAGTAACAGAGCTTTCAGTGTACTCTGTGAAAAGTGTTGCAAAGCTACAATTCCCTCTGTCTTTGTGGAATTTATAATCCTTAGCACTATTTGATTTTAGTGTACCAGTTTATAAGGTTGTTTAGAACCTGACAGCAAAACCTTGCTGTGAGCTTAAGACAGTTTTCACAGCCCCTAACAGGCAAAGTGGAGGTAGGACTTGTGAAGTGAATGGTTCCATGTAAAGTCATCAAATAGTTTAATTTCATTATATTCTGGTTCTGATGCCTAGGAGCTTTGAGCATGAGAGGATTTGACAACAGTTCTACCATGGCCTAGGCCAAAGCAGGAGGCTGTAGCTTTTTCTGAAGGGGACTCTTAAAAAGAACTGCATGGATTTTGGCTGAAGTAGAGTTGTGGTATTGAAAAGAGATAATGTCTGGAATTAATTCCTTACCCTAGAATGGGACTCTGTTGTACTCTATAAAGGCACAGCTTGGTAGCAGCAGCATAGCTGAGCTGTTTTTCAATGCACTAGTGCCTATTTACAGACACCTATACAAAAGCACACCAAGTACAACTACAATGTTAGGTAATGAAAGGATAATGCTCAGTTTATAGTCAGTTGTGCAAACTGAATTCTTTCCTACTCATTTTGTCCAGTCTGCTTTGCCATGCCAGTATTGCCAGCAGGCTCTGGGGTTTCTGGCTGCATTCATATAAACTGAGATCCATCATCATCTTCTACTGTTATTACAGAAGACTGTCCAAGTTTTCATCTCCTGATATCCAGCAAAGAGAGAATAACAGCAGTTATTCTCCCAGTCTTGGCAGTCTTTAAAGTGATTAAACCTGGAGATAATTTATTGGATCAAATCTAAGCGAGATACTTTGCGATAATCTTTCAAAAGGAAAACTCTTAGGAGACCTAACATACTATAAAATATCCTTGCAAGTCATAGCGTTAAGCATGGAAAGAATATTTTAAATAGTTTTGGCCAGGTCTGGAACCGCCATGTAGAAGATGTAGTACTCAAATACTAGGCCACTGAAGATGTAGTACTCAAATACTAGGCCACTGTACTGTGATAAACAGAGTATCCAAGGGGCCTTTTCATAAGTCTGGGGTCTAAAACATCCCTCTCCAAAAACGAAAGTTTTGGGTAGGAATGAAAATGTTGGATATTTCTGATGTACAAACCAAACACTAGATGATGCAAAGGAGAATGAAGAGGGAAAGGGAAAGATAAAAGATTTGGAACAATATGATAGCCTGTGCTTAGCAGATAATAATATGAGAAAGACTTTTAAAAGAAATGTTTAAAAAATGAATTTATTTTTGTTCTATCCCTCTTTTAGAAAGCACCTAATTCCTCCAATTATTTTATTTGAATGACAGTTGTAGACAGCTAATGAGCTACAGATGTCCAACTCTAAGCTGCAGTCAGGAAAACTTGGCTTATTTATCAGTCCTTTACAAGGGGAAAAAAACTTAAGAACTTTTTCTCTGTTCTTTTTATTTGTGTTTAGTTCCTCCTAACTTTGTAAAAATCTTTAGCTCCATCTTCAGAACAATAACATGTATGCACCTTCAAACCAGAGAGCTAGAAATCTGTTAAGCATGTCACAATGCACTGGAAAGTAACATAGCACAAATGGTGTGAAATATTGTTGAAAACAAAAGAGAATTTAAACCAAGTATGAGGCAGAAAACTTAGAAGTACAGCACTTCCCACGGATTGGTCCTAGGCACAATTACTTCTGCTAACTTGGTTTGACGAATTCCTGCATGGCTCAGACTTACATGTGTGTAAATACTTCCCTGAACAAGGGTATGTTTTACCAATGTGCACATAAAAGATCAATAAAAACTCTTGGCTTGGTTTGAGGGGGAGGAGTATGGAGTGCAGTGAAAAACAGTGATGTGTGTAACCCAGCAAATTACTGGGTACTCAGCTGAGTGGTTTAAAGCTGCTGCTGAAAGTTGACACTCTGCTGTTGATAACAGGGGCTGAATACTTAGGAACCTACTGTGCTTGAAAATAGCAAAGCCATCATTTGGCAGAGTTAATGGGCCTGTTGTCAGCTGCATGACAGCTGGATTGTAGAGGAGTAAGGCTAAGGAAGTCAGAGGAGTACAGAATAATCTAATTCTCAGCTGAGAGTATGGTTGCTTTAAATGTCCGTACTTCAAAGGCATTCCATCACTTGGCTCTGAGTGCTGAGTTTGCTTTTGGCAATGGCCTCTTTCCCCTCCCCACCCCCATCCCACCAGTGCAGCTTCTGTCTGAGATCAGGTGGAGGTAAGACCTGTGCTGCCAAGAGCATTGCATCTCCTTGAATTGCCAGTGAACATCATCAAGTTTATTTGGTTTATTACTATTCCAATTATTCAGTTTGCAGTGCTTTCAGAACCTACTTCAAGCAAATACCTCTTCCAGCTGGGTAACTCATTTGGGATCTACTTTTACTGTAACCATGTGGGTGTTGAAGAACGGACTTAAATCCTTACAGGCTTGGTGTAGACATACACATTCAGTTTAATGTGCTTGAAGTCCAACTTTAATAAAACAGACTTTCTCTTCTCAAATTCGGCAAAGTATTTTATACGGTAATTAAAAAGACTCTGACACTAAATCCCAAGAACATTAGTGTTTGCATTGTTTTTTTAATAGAAGCTAATTAAACCAAATTTAAGTTTTAATAATAGCTCAGAGAATTTAGTACTTAAGACAATCCAAATTAAGCTGGACACATTATGTTCAAGTGTCCCAGAGCAACCCTAAATAGTTGCCAGTTGTCCTCCTTTCTCCAAAATGTAATTCTCTCAGACTTAGGAAGATAGATGTTGCCCTGGAGTTTGCTTTTGATCTCTGCATCTCTCCCTCAAAGTCAGGCTGTAAAAAGAATAGCTTTAATGCCTATGAACTTGCTTTTGCTCCCATTGATTCAGAGCTGTGCAAGTGATGTTTGGACTGGTTCGATCAAACATGAAAAACTGTTAAAACCATAACCAGCTTGTGAGCTGCCTATTAAAATCTGCTCCTGACATGCCTGTTGCTACTGATCTCTCTCTTCATGTGTCACAAACAGCATATTCGGCTCAGCTGGTTCTTCCTTCTTTACCTGTCAAATGCAAGTCTGTCTAACAGTGTAAGCACGGATAAAGTGGTTGAACCTCACTAACACCAAATAAATAGTTAAAATAGAAAGTGGAGGAGGAATGTGTATGATGTGTCAAAACAGCAGCAGCTTTGGTAGCTCAAGTTCTACTCTCGATAGATAATGGATTGTGCCAAATACTGTAGGAATGACATTATCTCATTCCTAAAAGTGGACAATACCCCAGCCAAGAAAAAAAGGCAGCAAGTGCATATGTGGTAGTTATCTACTGATTACCAAAAAGGCAAATGTTTCCTAAAAAAATGCCAGGTAATCTCCACCATTAATTCAGGGAACTGAAGGGTCATGTACAGAGACTTGGAGGTCACTTTTCACAGCCCTGAGGAACAGTTTTAATGGGAAATACAGCTGCTCTCACAGTCCTACACTGACCTGAAGGAAAAGCACGATCTCGTAGGAAAACACAAATTCGTAAGTCACGAGAGCTGGTAGTACCAGGAAGTTATAGGATTGTCTTTAGACAATTCCCTGCCCTGAGACGGAGGTCAAACCATTGAAACTGTCCTGGCCAGCAGAGAGACCATTTCCCAGGATCTGCCCATTCTCATCTCCTGCTAAAATTGTCTACACCGTACTCATTAGAGTGTGTGTATAATAATACAGGCCCTTCAAAAATGCCCAAAAACCTGAAATAATGCAACTCTTGCCATGTGCAACATGTAGTAGAGGTTGAAGCAATGGTCAGCTAGGCAAATTATTTATACTCTGTGCTACTAGGTGTGATAATAATTAAGTGGGCTTATTTTGTAGCTGGGTTTATTTTGTAGTCTCATGTAATGCTTTTTTAATAAGGGTCTTTCAGGCATTTCTACTTTATTTTTATTTATTCTTAATGCTGCAGAAATTAGGTATTCTCTAGTTCTTAATTCTGGTTTTAATTAGTCTGAGCTGCCAGTCAGATTGCGTCAGCATAATGATGTAAAGTGAGGGGGATATACCAGCCAGATCTTGAAACTTGATGGCTAATGGGCATTAATAGATACAGTTATGGATGTATTAATAGCACTGTGATCTAGTCCATGTGCAGTGCATTACAACTGCCTACTCATACTCTTCTAAGAGCTGCTCTTACAATCTCATGTCAGAAATATCGTGGGGATGACTGAAATGAGGCAGTTATTTTATATAGCTGCATATAATAATTTTAACATTTTGCTGACTAGTAGGTTTTGAGTTGGAGAGACATTCAATAAATATTCTAGGTAAACAAGAAAGTGAAAAATGGGGTTCAAGCTGCTAAAGAAAATGTTTGTTTAGGACAAACACTGTTAAGTACAGCACACAAATTGAGGTCCAACCAGGCTCATTGGACCAATACTTTCTATCTTTTCTCCTAAATAACAATGGACCAGAAACCTCATGGTATCACCTTTCCATATATTGTGCAATGAGCCAGCTTACAAACTCACTTCTATAAGGCTGGTTTTATATGGCTTCAAATTCCACCATTGCAGTAGCCTGTCTCCTCTAGCACCTAAGATGCATGAGACACAAGAGGAATCAGGAAAAAGGGAAGGTGGTGCCTCACTGTCTCACTGGATTTCGTTGCATGTGAACTGCTAAAAAGCTGCAGACTTCTGGCATTTGGGAAGTAGCTCCAGCTTCTCTGGTTCCACTACGGTGTCACAGACTACACTGAAAATACAGCGTGGCACAACAGCTCAATAAGGCAGTTTTTGGGGAGCGTAGACAATGCTTGTTAGCATTGGAACATATCAAAACAGCAATATACAAATGTTTGCATCCTTCAACCCCTTGATGTTCCAGGAAAAAAGTAAAAGTAAAATCTAATGCTTCAGTGGGATATTTCTCTTTTGTACCACCACAAGTTCATTTTTACTTACATATCAGAGAGCTTTTGCTCTCTGTCAGTTTGGGTACTTTGAACTGAACAGGAGGTGCAAAGCTGTTCTCATACATGAACAGCGAGAAAAGAGAAATCGAGAGATGTAAACCAACCTGAGCAAAGTCATGCTGGAATGCATTGGAATAAGCAGGAATGGAATACTGGTTTACTGGGAGAGGAGTTGCCTTTTTAATAAGGCATAATGCCTTTCATTAAGAATACTTTTAGGAAGTACACCCCAATTCAGTTTTTCAAGGTGACTATGGCAAGGTGCTGCATTTAAATGATGTATTTAGCTCTTAAAATGTTGTCCATACTAAGCACAAAAGGGTGGCATTATTTACTTTCAAAATGTGAGAAGAAAACTGCTTTTACATTTGCATTTCTAGAATCCATTTTCCTGAGTGGAGCTGTTAACATTCTGTGTATTAAATTTTTTAAATTACAAATTTATATGAGCTAGAAAATGTGTAGTTTTACCTATGCAGCTTTTCTGTGTAATATCATAATCTGTATATATGGAAGAGTTGCTTTTTCCCCTTAGTAAGGACATGAAAATAGGAGCTTTTACTAGGATTTTTTGAACCAGCTTGTTCTACTGAGAAGCAGAACTTGAAGCAAGTGCATAATTGCTTCTTACCATGCTGAATTTATCTTCAGAGATTTCACAAAGCTCAGCTTGCTTTTGAATGTGGAATTCCTTTTGTCGTTTCCCCTTGTTCTTGTATTGTACCATGCATCATTCCATTAGTCCACAGCTTAGTGCTCATTGAACTGTCATCATTCTTTTTGTGCTTAATAATGTTTACTAAGGCTTTAACAGCATTCCTGCACACAACAATAACTGTAGCTAAGAGATGAAAAACACAGCTATTTCAGTGCAAAACAATTAGCTTACATATCCTTGAGACATTGCTTGTGTTATAAAATGTAAGAAGGAAGAAACCATGCATGTTAATTGGAAATAAACAAAAAATACATTACTGACATGTTTCTGATGTAGCAAAATGCAGTACTTAAATGCTGCAATTAATAGGTTCATTTCATAGAGAATATTTAAGTGCTTTATAGTCTTGCTTTAGAAGTCTGCGTAAGTCATTCTGATCATGTAATTCAGGGTATTCCTGTAGTACTCTGTACAGAGACTGACAGAAAATTATCTTCCCCTTTTTTCTTCTTTGTACCCAAGCCTCCTAGAACCATCACTGTTCTCTGCATCCAAGCAGGCAGTCTTCCTCTGAGGCCAGCAGTACATATTCAGCACCAGGCACTGGGCATACCTGGCATCCCCAGGAGTTGCCTGGTACCCAGCTTTCTTTGAAGTCTGGTGGAAAACCTTTCCAGGAGAGTCAAAACTCTCTTCTGCAGAAATACAGAACAAACCTAGGAGGCAAAAAGCCATTTATGTGGCCATAGATTCTTGCCTGTGAACTCAGGAGAGGCTGGAAGAATGACAAATTGCTGCCACCTGCTGTTGTTTTTTTTTTTCAGCCACCGAAGCTCTGACAAACCAAATTCAGAGCAGCCAGCAGAAATTGCAAATCATTTCGGTTTTTAGGGAAAAAGGGAAGAAACAACCTCCTATATTAATTCCAAGAGTAGGCAGGCACTGCTTAGACCTAGGGCACTAGTGCCAGTCCTGGGGTTGCTAGCATTCAGTGCCTTGGCTTTTCTACCCTGCAATCGCCGCTCTGTCAGTGACTTAAAATGTGTGACCTTGAGAAAGCCAATTAAGCTTTTAAATGTTATTTTACAAGCAGTAAAAGGGAAATTAAATTTTCAGTGTTTTTCACAGGTTTCTAAAGGTGCTGAACCTACTGACATGGCTGTTTAGGAGTGTACTTTTTATTATTATCTTTACATCTTAATTATTTCAGAAGGCTGTTTTAATACAGCTCCTATTGTAATAAAAAGTTAGAGCTTTGTTAAGTAGGCATTAATATTCACTGTAAGGCAGTAAGTCTGCTCCAGTCATACATATAGTAGAGTGAAAAGAGAACAACCTAAATCAACAGGGGCAAGTTAGAGTAATACAATGTTTTTGTAAAGGTCTACATCTGTACATTGTATGTGGCTTTATACAGTTGTCAGTGGGGTCATAAAA
The DNA here is from genome assembly GCA_907165065.1 of Caprimulgus europaeus. Next base: position 72,748,127 of record OU015525.1, read on the forward strand.
AAAAATTACAGGGTGCTTCTGGAGACCTGCTTTTTAAAGATGTCAGCAATCACTGAATTTCAAATCAAAGTCAGAGCTCAAGTTGACATGTTCCACATTTACTAATAGATGCCAATTCATGAATCCCCATCATCTACTATAGGCAATATGATGAGCATAATATACACTAGCCAAATAGCTAAGAGCTCTGACTGGTTTTGCTACCTGTAGATATCATATTTTTGAAGGAAATCCTTCCCTGTTGTGCCACTGTCCTGATCTCGCTGCCAAGCATGGAAGAGGGAACTACAGAAGTGGAACTGCTGGCGGGCGATCTTCTGTGATCCATATGAATGTGTCTGTGAGGGGGAATTTGATGGCCCTGGGTGAAGATGAAATGAGCTGGTTCCCAAGCTGGCTGCTCGCTCAGGGGCAGCAGCAAAGTCCTGCCGCTCTCAGTCTTGGGGATGGCCTGGAGCCTGACACCCAGCTTGAAAACTCAGGTTTTTATTTAGTTATACTTCTGAAAGCTGCACATGCTTACTACAAAACAAGCATTGTTTTGATCTGGAAAAGACCAGAATAGACATGGGGTGTACTAGTTTTGTCTGTACAAAATAATCTGAAAGCAGTATGTTTGTCCACACATTTTTAATAATTGTTTCAAAACCAAATATTTCTAAGGTCAGCACCATTGTCAGATTCTCAGATGCATGTCTGCTATATGTAAAGAAAGCTGCAGATGTAAAGCATTCTGTGACTGCTTATGTGCGTGTTTTCTGTACTCTTTTAGTGAAATCAGCAAGATTGGACAATGTGGTGTAAACTCAATAGCATTTAAGAAGGCACACTGGGGACAGACTACCCATTGGCAATGTACAATTTACAGCTACTTCAGGGAGCTGAGTCCAGTCTTTATGTCAAAAGACAGGGCCTGTTCCTTTGTTGCCACTTTAATTAGTTCATTTTCTTAGATACATAATTCTTTTTAAATGGTGGTATTTTTCCCACCTGTTTTTTTATTTGGCCATGATCAAAAGGAATACACAGAGGCTGCTCTCTGATAAGAGCATCTGGAAGCCTCTTGCCTTTTTCAGACCAAAATTAACTCCAGGGAATCCCAGAGAATTTTGTGGTATAGCATCAAACACTACCACTGTTCTAGGATGAGTTGTGCTCTGTCTCTCAGCATGACAGATTCTGCCATAACTGACTTCTTCTCACTTCCTATCTATGGGGAATTAAAAAAATAAAGGTTTATTTTAAGAAAAAAAGATGCATCTCTTCGTTCTGCTGTGGAAGAAGGGTAATTCATCCCTGTGTACAAACAGGTGATAGCAGTGCATCTTTACCTTCAGCCAAGAAAGTCTCCATTAGTCAACTCAATAGCACAAGTTAGAGGTTTTATCTTTATTCACAGAGTAGCTGGGATGTGAAGAATTTGTTGTTGCTGGTTTTAGTAAGGGATTTTGTTGACTATCACTTTTGGCCTGAGTGTAAAACAAAAAAAATTATCCAAGATCTCATGAATATGGAGACAATTTACATTAGGACAAGGAGATTAATTTGTAAGGTTGTTGGAATGTATACCAAGGCTTTTTGTTTTCAGCTTGGACTGAAGCACAAAAAGAAGGGACAGTGACTTCTGTTTGCTAGTTATCTTACTGGAGTAAGACATTGCCACTCTCCGGTGTCAGACACTTTTCTTACCTTGAATGAGTCACCTGAATCCTCCGTACCTGTGTTTTTCTTGTCTGTAAGACAGAGACAAGTTCGTATCACTTGTCTCAATGCTAAATAAATACTCAAGACTCACTGATTAATCTGTGAAACATCTAAGGCAGGTTCATATGATACTTTCACCTCAGATGAATATTAATAAATACCAGTAATTCTCAGAATTACTTGTTTTACCACCTTCCCCCATCTGTTTCCAGCTCTCAGCCTCTCCTCATGCGACACATGTTCAATGCCTTCATCATCTTTATGGCCCTTTGCCAACTTGTTCCAGTACATCTGTATCTTCCTTGCATTGGACGTAGACTCCAGATGTGTCACACCACTGCTGAGCAGAAGAGAATCACATCTCCTGACCTACTGACAACACTTTTCCTGTTACAGGCTAGGATGCCATTGAGCTGCTTTACCACAGGGGTAAATTGCTGGCTCATGTTCAACTTTGCGTCCATCAGGACATCCAGATCCTCTTCTACCAAGCTGCTTTTCAGTCACTTGTCCCAAGCCTGTACTGTTTCATGAGGCTATTTCTCCTGAGTTACGGGACTTGCTTTTTTCTTTTGCTGAACTTCATGAGGCTTCTGTCAGTCCATTTCTGCAGACTGATGGTGTATCAGCCACTGCTCCCAGACCTGCCAAAGGTGCAGTCTGCCCCATCATTCAATTACTCAGAGAGGCCACTGAACAGTACCGGCCCCAGCATCAGCCCCTGGGATATACCATTAAGGACAAATCTCCAGCTGGAGGTCATGCCACTGGCCATAATCCTCTGAGCCTGGCAGGTCAGGCAGTTCTCGATCTGCCTTGTGTTTCACTTATCAAGCCTGTTTGTCTATGAAGCAGTTTTGAGAGACAGTGTCTTACTAAATTTAAGATATATAACATCCACTTGCTGCTTTATTATTTCAGTGTACTAAGTTTGAAATACAAGAATATATGAGATGCCATAGGGGAAAATGTAATAAAGTATCTTAAATTGAGATGCATGACCTTTTTTAGATTTGCTCACTCCAACACAGACGGTGTTTTGGGATAGTCCAGCTAGGTTTACTGGCATGCAACAAATCTGCCTGATTACAACAGATGAAAAATATTGCTTAGGCAATTGAAAGTGAGGGCTGTCAAGGTCATGGTCCTGATTACGGAATGCATTTCAATGGCTCTCTCCTAATGTGCTGAGTTGCTATAGTGATTATCCATCTGCTTTTACAGCAACTTCATAAACATCAAGGAAAGCTAATCCATTTGCCTGTAATATTCATTCCGAATATTAAACTGTACATGAAAGAGGGTGATACTTGACACTTACAGTTCATTAAAGGTTTCCCTGGACAGATCTGAAATGATATTACAGGGCATTTGGAGCTCTAGACAAAAGTTTTTTAGAACCTGCTAAGCAAAGTAAGGAAATTACCCATGTAAACAAGAAAGGCAGCTTGTGCTGATAAATCTTATCTAGAATTTCTGAATGAAACTGTATGTCTGTAGTATATATACAGCGAAAGAAACATCACAGTGTAGTGTTTATTCTTTGCAGGATATGGGTACTACCATAATACAATATCAATACAAAATTTGAGGATCGTGTCTCTGTGTAAATTAAGTAGCCCTGCATATTAGGACCTGCCATCTATTAACTGTATAATGGGTGTAGTCACCTGGAAGATCCTGTAATTCAGGCAGTAGCACAAAGGTCTTAGTGGACAGGGATCCTTTTTTGCCTTTGTGTTTTGGTTCCCTTTCTTTGGAGCATAAAGCAGAGACAGTAAAATAATAACTTTCTCAGGCTCTTGCAGAGCACTTCAGTCAGCGATATCCATATATTTTGCAAGGAAATACCTCTCCTTTGTTGCAAACATAGTAAGATGGATCCTGGAATGACATATAATTACATAGCATAAATGTATGTTTGTGTAGGTAGTCATGCAGCTAAAAATATTGTTTATTCCTTTTAGAACATTGGCAGGTTTGCTTTTAGTTACTATTAGTTGTATATTTTAACTTGAAATTACTCTGCATAGGACTTTGGAAATAACAACTAAGATTTTTGTATAACTCTTAGAAAAATAAGTCATGCTGTGATAGATAATTTCAATCATAAAGAGAGTTTCTGGTTTGTGGGTGGCTTCTTGCACAGCAGGATGAAGTTCCAGAACTAGAGATCCTGAACGCCCCTTTGATGCAATGAATAAATAATAGTGCCTGATCCAAAACCAATTAAAAGCAACTCAGCTTTAAATCGTGCTTAGGCACAAATGATAAATTGGGAACATATCATAGCATCTTGCAAGACATCCAGCTGTTCGATCTTGATAAGTATATTTCTTCCTAGCTAGGCATTTTGTGGCTTATAGTTTCACTTCAGGCTCTTTAAGAAAGTTGACAAGGGACCTCTCAAAAAGTAAATAACATGTCTCAGTCCCTAAGATGAAAGAAACAGAAGTGCTTTTTGGCAAGCTTTCAACACCAGCTTGAAATTTTGCAGCCTACTCTGAGGAATGTAGAACTATTGAAAGTGTTTAAAATTGTACATCTTCCCTTGATGCAGGAAGGCATCCACAGTGGGACTGTGTGAAGTAGGATGATTTTAATTTATTAGAACACTTAAAATACTTAAGAGATGACAATCCTTTCTCACAGCTAAAGACATTTTAAGGATTTAAGCCACTAAGGTAATTTGAATTTGTACATCACAGAGCGAGAACCCCATCTGAACCAGTTTTGTGTAATGCAAGGACATGTATAAAAGCAAATCTAAAAAGTGGTCCATTCTGGGGAAAGCTGTGTAACCTAAGGGAACTAACCAGTCATATTCACCTTTTCGGTAATCAGTACTGAAAACAGAAGTAGAAATGAGACAGAAGTGTCAAAGCTTCTCACTTACCCATCAATCCCTTATTTTTTTTCAAAAAAAAAAAAAAAAGCAATGAGGCTGTACCCAGAGAGTGGGCTTGTGAGGAGTAAATCAGATGTTGTGAATGAGTGTGGTGTTTGCATGCTAGGAAGTAGGCAACTGACATAAAGAACAGCAGAATACTTAGACAAGGATCCTATGTGCAAGATTGTGGATTTGTTTATGATAGAGGTTCCGAGGGCCACACCAGGAATGTGTGGCCATCTAACAGAGATAGCCAAGTTTCCATGTTCTAATAGTAGCAGAAAGAAGATGCTTAGATGAGATGGGAAGAAAAGAGAATAACGGAAGATGGGCTTTTAGCCATCTAGCTTGTATGGCATCTGGAAAAGCATCTAGAGGCCCAGTGGAGAGAATATTTAGAAATAAGAGCAAAGATGTTAGCAAATATGTGATGCAATTGTCAACACTGAGTTTTGTGATGCTTATATATGCCTGCTTTGGAATGATGGCAACCAGTTCCTATTGATGAGGCATATAATTGGCATATGATGAGTGTTTTTATTCACTATGAGTTTGCTAGCTAGAAAGCACTTAATTCTGCACAGGAGCTGGTATTGGTAAAGGCAGTATTGTCATGTAAGCAGAACACTAAACCAAAGCAGCAAGATAACAGGCCAGAGATCAGATGGATGAACTGCAGTTTACCGAGGCAGGGATTTGTGTGTTTTCTTCAGAACAAAATAGAGTAAATGTAATAATTTAACGAGACTCAATGGAGCAGCTAAGCTCTGTTCAGGCAGCTGATGGGCACATACAATTCTTGGGATAGATAACTAGGCAGGAGGCTTCCTAACTGCTCAGTGGTAGCTCTTTTCTCCAGAGCTTCACTGTGGAAGAATACTCGTCCCGTTATACTTTACTTACCCATGCCAGAAGTGTCAAGCAGGGACTAAAAAACAGTGTTTTATCCTTCTTCTCACTTAGGAAGAAAGATAAAGATTAAATTAAAAAATCTCAGCTCTGGAAGTCTAACTATTTTTGTGGGTTTGGCTATCTTTGCAGAGTGAAGAAGTCTCCTAAGACAAGTAGGAAATAAATCAAAATAGGCTGTTTGGGTTCACACTGGAAATGTAAGTGGCAAGGAAGAAAAATTCCCCAGCTACAGATCAGAAAAGATGTTCGGGTTTTTTTTCCCATCTATATGAAGGAAGCAGGTTTTTATGCCTCAGTGCTTTGTTGTGTGTTGTTATGCTCTTGAGCTGTACTACGGGCACAGCTGTCATCAGCAAACAGCCTGAGCCACAGCATCACAACTGGATGAGGACCATTAAACGCTTATCTTTCACACAGTTAGCAAGCTTGTTGTATTTCATGCTCATGAAAATATCAGGTGTTTGCAGGTACTACCTGGGTTCCAAAGGCTATTTGAATTTACAAACGTGTGCACTCTAATTTACAACTAAGTGTTAGATGGTTGCAAATATGCTTTCAGTTGTACTGTCTCGTTCTAAGAAAAAGCTATATTACAAAATCATACAAAAACACAGAATTGCCTCGATTGGAAAAGACCTGTAAGATCAAGTCCAGTCATAAACTTAACACTGACAAGTCCCCTAAACCATGTCCCTAAGCACTATGGACACTCAAATACCTCCAGGGATGTGGACTCCACCACTGCCCTGGGCAACCCGTTCCAATACCTGATAACCCTTTCAGTAAATAAATTCTTCCTAATACCCAATCTAAGCTTCTCTTGGTGCAACTTAAGGCCATTTCCTCTTGTCCTGTCACTTGTTACTTGGGAGAAGAGACTGGCCCCCACTTTTTTATACCCTCCTTTCAGGTAGCAACAAGGTCTCCCCTCAGCCTCCTTTTCTCCAGGCTAAACAACCCCAGTTCCCTCAGCCGCTCCTCATAAGGTTTGTGATCCAGACCCTTCACCAGCTTCATTGGCCTTTTTTCAACATGCTCCAACACCTCAATGTCCTTCTTGTAGTGAGGGGCCCAAAACTGAACACAGCACTCGAGGTGCGGCCTCACCAGTGCTGAGTACAGGGGTAGAATAACTTCCCTGGTCCTACTGGCCACACTGTTAGATAAACAAAGGGTACTTTCCCAGCCGTGTCATTAAGATAGCTCATGGTTCAGATTTACCTTGGGGTTTTTGTTCTCAGGAAGGTCAGGGTGGGGAGGGAGTGTTGGTATCTCTCACCTTGCAAGAGTTTCAGTAGCTGTCATCCATTTTTTTTCTCTGAAGTCCAATTTAGAATTTCCCTTGGATAAGGAAGGAGGGGGACCATGGGACTTGGTGGAAAAACAACTTTGCAAAAGTTCAAGTTCTCTGACAGGAACTATGGAAGAATTTGCTATATTGCTCTGTATTATAAACATTTCTGGACTGTATTCATGGTTTGTCTATCAAACTTTAAAAAAAAAAACAGTTTAGAAGTTGAAGCTAATAAAAGAGTTGTCTGGGACTCTGCTGAAAGTACAATACCCACAACAGTGTCTCAAAAAAGACTTTTTCTGACTCCTTTTGCACTGTGTTTAATGCTTTTTCTCCCTCTCCCTCTTAAATGGCCTTTAAGTCCATTCAGTTGGAGAATGACATATGACAATGCTTTTTTGTGGTCAGAGATCCCCCACAGCCATATGTCAGATTTCTTGTCTCTTCACTACACTGACTGGCACTAAAGGCTTTTGTTAGGGTTTCTGATATGTTTCTCAACTATTTGTCCGCCAGACCCTGTCTTTAGGAACTTGCACAACCCTGAAACTGGCACTGAATCGTGCCTCTTGGTGATATGCTATTTAAAACAACGCAGCCCTTCCAAAGGAAAAATATAAAAGTTTTGTTTTGAGTTTGTTTTATTGGGTTTTTTGATGGCCAATGCTTATATAACAAACTCTGTGTATAAATCAGGTGTTTGAATTTTTCTGAGAATTCTGTTTACCCGTGGTTCCCCTTTTGCACTTGATACAGGTCAGAATTGCTTAGCGATGTTTTCCAACATCATCAATAATTCACAAACTATAATGGAGCTGAGAACATTTTTTATTCATAAAGGGTTTGGTTCTTTTTTTGCATGGGAATTTCAGGCTTGGTTTGTGTATGGCAGGAATAATGTATGACAGAGTGTGAACTTTAATGGCTTATAGAGCATTCAGGCCTCAGATATGTTGTTGAGCAGAAGGCTGTGAGGCCACTTTTACTGGAGAAGAAAATCTAACACATTAGCACCATGGACCTATATACTGTGTGGCTGCTTACAGAGATATATTACTTTCCACTGCATTGACCCTGTCAAGAAGCATAGGCTTAACATCTCATCTGCTGGTCCCTAAAATGTTAAGACATTGTTGGCGAATATGTTGGAGTGAAAAATCCATCAATATTGCCTTCCCTGAAAATACCACCCTGCCTGGAACTAACAGTGACATTACACTGAGTGGCAGTGAGCCTGTAAGAGCCTAGCTGACAGCACATGGCCCCAGGGTCCTCACTATCACACATTAAGGCAGAGAGCAATTCAGCAGAATAACTTTGAAACACAAGAGAGGGGCTAACACTGTGTCTGTGTGGTATGGTCCTGTCTGGCTGCAAGGATATCAGGAGTCACTGATACCAATTTTGTGAGCTCTGTTGCCCTTGCACAGACAAGACTAGATGATGCAGACAGAGGTCTGGCACCTCTGGGAGCTATGTGGCCATGCATACACAGATTTTGGAACATATGAGAAATCATCTTACATGGTAGGGTTTTATTTGAATGCAAGACTAGGAATTAACATCTGGTTGACAGGAAACAGTCCTTCACCTGTGCTTTTCCCCCAGCTCATGAGAGGCCAAAATCTGTGGTTTAGATAATGATCTGTAACTGGAAGCAAATATGGCTCAGGTACTTGTGTGTTCTCTACAGCTGCCCTTGTAAGAGATCAGAAAAATGTGGTTTATGATGAGAAAATTTAAAACCAGCTGGATTTTACAGAGCCCATTTTGCCATTCATTAGCTGAGCTCTCTTGAAGAGCTGGGCAACAGCTTACATCACTGTTCCTGCACGTAACAGAAAGCAAGCAATAAAACTCCATCAGCTTAATCCCATTTACAGTGCATCTAGAAAAGAGACTTTTTCAGCTGCCTACATAAGCAAATGAGAAGCTGAATGATACGTACCATTGTTTACTGTCAAAAATAATACTGTGTAATCATCAGTCATACAATTTGCAAAGACAAATAATTAGCTCATTGTAATTAATATCCTCTGCTTTGAGGTGTAGCGTATAATTCTGCAGAGGAAAGTTGTATGAATTAAGCTGTTCAGTTGACACGTAGAGCTTAGCCAGGTCTTCTCCTCAAAATTTCTCTTTTACTCAGTGAAGAGACAAACACTCTTCCTAGCATCAAGAGAGTACCAGAATCCGTTTTCCCCACTGAATCACCTCTGGGAGAATCCAGTTTCGGGTCTAGTTGCTCAAAATAGGATGATCTTAATATTTCCCTATATTAAATTACTCTTAAATTTGGACAGCATCTCAGTGAATACTCCCTGGTACGTTTGTCATCTATTTTAGATTAACTCCCTTCCAAACGAGTAGAATCAATGAGGTGCACTGACTTAGGGCCTGATGCTACAATCCTGGCAGTCAATTCCATGTTCACAAAAAGAGGGAGAATGGGGTTTCATGGTGGCAGTCGAAGCAAGGAATTCTTTCTTTCTGCAGTCCCCAGCTGCCAGAATGCTTCTCACCAGAGAAACACAGCAGGAAACACCAAAATTGTGTCCCCTAAACCAGCAGATGCTCGTTCAAAATCTGCACTTATTCTGCTGTCAATCATCCTATTAAAAAAACCTTTTTTTAAGTCACAGTGCTGCTAACTCACCTTTCCTGCAAGGTCACTTTCAGCTAAATTGTTAAGTGTTTTAGGAATGCTATATATGTTGAATTGAGCAAAAAGGGAAAAGTTTGCCATTTGTTTTTCATGAAATACAGAAATAGTGTTTGATTCAAAGCCTTACCTTGAGTTAAGCCATTTACTCATGAGTCACATGTGTCAGGGCTTTGCTGAATTTCTCCAGGGGCTGACTAGGAGGTTATTTGGACGTCAGATATTCTGGACCATGAGTAGAAATAGCTAGGGACTGATGAGAACTACTAAGCTTGAAGGCAGCAGACAGAGGGCAAGTCAGCACAGAATTACTGCTTCTTTTGTCTAGGTATTGAAATAGCCTACTCTGTCCCCAGTGCCTCTAGTCACTGGCTACACATGTAGTCTTACAAGCCTGAAGGTAACAAAGCATTTAAGCATGTTGTCAGAGCAGGTTGAGACTGCACATAATTCACAGCTGATGACAGGATAAAAAAGAAGTTACTTCCAGACTCAACCTGCAATGCTGACAGTCTGAGCAGAGAGGGTCAGACAGGAGACTACTTTAATCGAATGCAAGTTACTCAACTTTTCTCTGCCTGTTACTAAGCAGAAAAGCTGGTAGTCAGGTAGGTTTTAAGGAATATAAATGAGTCAGCAGTTCCATTTTTACAAGTGTTTTAAAATCAGTCTTCTTTCTTATTAGCTTTATCATTGTCCCAGAGCTTTTAGTGAGATGTTATTAAAGAAAATAAATAAATAAATAAATCCTCTAAAATCATCTGAGCAGAGAGACTAGGGGCTGCTTGCTTTCAGTCACAGACAAGGTGAATTAAATAAAGTATCTCACACTAAGGAGCTGTGCTGTTGTGTTTGTTGTTGGACAAAACTAAAAATGCCCCCCAAAATAGTAAAAATTAAGATTAAAAGCAATGCAGCAGTACTAAATTTATGATCCCTGCTCTGTCTCAGGTTTTCAAAATAATCTCAGCAAGTCACTGAGCCTAGATACTCTAAAGTGTTTGTAGGTATCCAGATTCCACAGATTTCAGCAGGAATAGGCAACCATTGCTTTGTGGCTCTGGGATTTAGTTTTTCTATACTTCACATCTTCATTTATGAAATGGAATAAAGAGAATTGGGTTTTCACTGTAGCCTCCCCATCCCAGCATGGCATTAGGAGGCTGAACAATGTAGAGCTGGTTAACTCCACTGCAGCAGAATAAACTTCCCTGGCCTCAGTCCCTTCCCTGCCTAACCTAGCCCTACTCACCAAAATGCTTAAGAACATGTCCAAGTGCTTTTCTCAATCATAGCCTTTGTTGCAAATTAGGAGGAGCAGCTTTCATTATGTCCTTCAGACCTCTGAGAAAAATGAGAGAAGATACGGAGGTGAAGTGACTCCAATGAAGAGATAAGTAATCAATACCAGCGCACATCAATGTAGCACAGTCTCAGATTCCTTCCATCTGGAAATAATACTCACGGCAATCATTTGAAAGCAGAGCAGCTGGAGGTTGAAGCAGTGGAGAGTAAAGAAGAGGCAGTATATTTCTATCTTTAAGATTATGGAACACAGCAACACAGAAGAGGCAGAAGCTTAATTTGCAAATAAAAAATAATAATGTGCCTGTAAGTAAACTGCACATTAGTCAGCACTGTGCTGCTCCATAGTAGAACTTTGTCACTGAGTTTTCGCTATATTTGACAATGATATACAACTCCTGGGTGAAACCCTTAAGTATAATTTTCTAAATCTATATTTATATTGAGGCAGATTATTTATCTTTTTGACAATATTAATCACCTAAAATATAATCTGTAAATTAAAAACTTTATAATACTGTTATCCAGAAATACTGCATCCAGCTGAGAACATTTGTCTTCTGAGTTGCTTTTCTAGTAGAAAAAAGTTATTACATGATTCAGTTAAGTATATCTGTATTAATTATGACATAATTTTGCTATAGTTTTCTCAGTCTTCTGTAAATTAAGTGAAAGAGTTGACTTCTTGAGATCCTCTGCGAATTCTGTGTTTTGAGATGATGGGATTTTTGGAAGATTAATATATACTGCAAAGTATTAGAATATACAAATATTTTCAAGCCTACAAATCTTTACTGATATAAAGCATCTAGCTTAAAGTTCCTGGGTAGTTGTGCTGATTAACATTCCCATGGGCCATTTACTTACCAAGGGCCTGGTATAAACTGTTGGTGAGGCTGGACTTTGAATACTGTGTCCAGTTTTGGGCCTCTCAGTACAAGAAGGACATTGAGGCACTGGAGTGTGTCCAGAGAAAGACAACGAAGCTGGTGAAGGGGCTGGAGCACAAACCGTATGAGGAGTGGCTGAGGGAGCTGGGGTTGTTTAGCCTGGAGAAGAGGAGGCTGAGGGGAGACTTTAGGACTATCTACAACTACCTGAAAGGAGGTTGTAGCGAGGTGGGTGTGTGTGTCTTCTCTCCCAGGTAACTAGTGATAGAACAAGAAGCAATGGCTTCCAGTTGTGCCAAGGGAGGTACAGATTGGATGTCAGGAAAAACTTCTTCACTGAAAGGGTTATCAGGCAGCAGAATGGGCTGCCTAGGGAGGTGGTTGAGTCACCATCCCTGGAGGTATTTACAGGATGGGTAGATGGGGTGCTCAGAGATCTGGTTTAGTAGTGGATAGGTATGGTTGGACTTGATCTCAAAGTCTCTTCCAACCAGATGATCCTATGATTCTATTATTTCAATGACGGATCACAGATGCTGTTTCTATCCCGCACAGATTACATTTTCTCCATTTCTGCCACTTAAGTAGATGTTCTGTAGTTGGATCCAATAAATAACCACCTCTTGCCCTAGAAGAATCAGCCACTGCAGGTTCCTTCCTGGGCATCTTTAGGATCACATCACAATCCACAAAAATATCAATCAGAAAGGAAAAGAACTAATTAAATTTGCAGGCTCCTACCTTGTCTCTAGAATCATACAGTAAAAATCTTGAAAGATTTTCCTTGAAGCCTAAAAAAAAAAAAAAATTGGCAAAAATAAAATGCACCCCCCCAAAAAAAAAATTCACTGCATTAACACTCTCCTAATCAGTTAGAATTTTATATGTAGTTGCAGTATAGAATTTGAAGTCTTTGCAAACTTAATTGCAAATTAGATTACAGAGAGAAAGTATGATTAATTTGTAATCCTCAGGCCTATTGCACTAGATAAATTCTGATTCATTTTCTTTCAGGTTTTTTTTTCATTTTAGTAGTAATTTCTGGCTGACAAATATCAAAGCCCTCTGAAAATGTCACAAAACAAGATTTATCTTTACCTTCTATAATATGTTGTGCCTGTAGGCTAGAAATGATTATCAAGCGCAATGTAAGGTGGCACAATTTCTGTACTTTTAAAGTGCCAGCCTCCTTTTTCATATAATTTACTATCAGTATGGCCATATTCCTTCTCTAGCATAAGGAATTAGTTAGCTCTGGAAAATATTTTTCACCAGGTTGGTTCTTTTCAACTGTTAATCCATTAGAACCTCCATTTAGAGAGCCACTATACAATAAAATAGTGTTTCTGCTTGTCAGGTCCAGTTCAAAGACCAAGCAGGAAGAAATAATAGAAGCCAGGTTTCATTTGTTTTTCTACTGAGAGAGCACGGCATTAGTTTTCAAATTTTAATTGTAATTGCATACTCAGCTCTATCTTGACCTTTTAAGAAGGTTAATATTCTGATTTAAACAGATATTTTGGCTTTATTCCTGCTGTTTTGCTGACAACTGGCAAATGCACGGTCCTCATTTTCTGCAAGTTTCGTATAGATCCATAGAAGTCAATGGAACTATGTTCAGTTATTTAGGCTGTGTCAGAGTTTGGTAGAATAACCTCTCTAAAAGAGTTAGGTGGTTTTTTCCATTCAGGTTTTTGTCCTTCTGTGAAAGCTCGAAAAGAAAATACTTTCCATTAGAAGCCTAAATAAGCCAATATTTGAATCCTTAGCAGGCCACAAAACAGGCGTGATGCTAACATCACTACTCTTCCGTATTTGTGACAGAGCCTGCTGAACAGGACATGGAGGCCCTCCACTGTTCCCACTAATCCTGGTGCTGTATTTTCAGAGCATGCTCTGTAGTCTGGGGATTCAGCTCAGTAGCCCCTCAGTATTGCTCTCTGAAGTTCACAGGCTGTATTTCAAAGAACTGAAGGCATATCTTAATCTGACTGTTGAGAAAATATTTCAATGCTACCTGGAGCTGTCAGTTTTTTTCCCTTAAGGAATCACTTTTTTGTTTATTTTTTACAACAAACAAATAGTACATGTCCATATCATTAATTATCTTTATTAGGCCTGATGCAATTAATAATCATTTTACTCTGGTTTTTCTGCTTCCTTTGGTTCATTTTTCTCCAACCTAAGGTTCACCTCTTTTTACTGTACCTCTTTGGTTTGTATTCAGGAATTTTATTTGGAAGTGAGACTCAAACTGATTCAATTATATTAAACAATTATTTTATTAAATTTGCTCTCCATGAGAGATTATAGTATTATTCACATTATTAGTTCTGCAAATCAGCAGTTCTCTAAATATAAGACCTTATAATATCAGAAGTAGTTTGTGTATACTTCTTCATTTTGTAAAGTATAGTCATGAATAGTTTTTATTACACTATGTTAGTTTTTAGCATGTGTGTGTAAGACAATTGGGTTCTGAATAAGGGTCAATCAAAAGCCCTCCCCAAAAATCTCCCAGGAAATTTGGTGTCAGTTTTACTTAAGGACAGCATCATGTATGTGGAACACTAGACAATATAAACAACATAAAATTATGACTTTATCTTTTTTCCTAATATGTTAAAGAGTTCCTACTTAACTTATACCAATAGAAAAAAAAATCTAATAGCTGTAACGAAAAACAGTATCTGTGCATGCATTTGTACTTTCTGTCAATTTATATAGATGAAGAAGACAAATTTTAGCATATATACACTTAAAAATGAGGTGTCTAGAACACTGTGGTTTTTTATATTTCATTCCATAGCTCAGCTAAAATGCAGTAAAGAAAATTTCCAACTTGAAATCAACTAGTCAGTGTGAGAAGCTTTAGTTACCCTTGTAGTTACAGAAGATCGTACTAGAAGAGATTCTTTTGGAATGTTTCAGAGATATGTGTCCATAATTCACTGTGATCACAGAAGTGAAATGATCATGGAGGGAAGATTAATATCGATGGGATCTATGGCAAATATATCTACCTTAGATGTGAAATGACAGGAAATGCCAGAAAAAAGAAACACAATAAGCATTTGTGTACTTGAACATCTCTTGCCTGTATTTTCAGAAAATTGTGTGTTTGGCTTACTATTGTCAGAATATTTTCAGTACTGTGTCAATAATAACTGTCATGAGAAGGTATCCAGAAATACAACTTTTCAGAACCCTTCAAAATTAGTAAGTATTTGTGGAAAGAATTCTCTTTTTCTTCAAGGTTTTAATCTGGAAAAGAATAAAAGCCAAGCACAGAAGAACAAAATCGATCTGCAGCTCCTGGTGAGCAGCTCAGCATAGCTTAGTGAAAGAGAAGCCCAGACCCACCTGGGTCCCAGTTGATATAAAGGGGAGTAAAGTCAGCTAAGAGACAGCTATATGGAAGAAAACTCCTTCAACAGGAGTCCTTACTTGCTGCTGGCCATGTGTAAGGGTAGAGAGGAAGCTGCTTTGTGAAAAGAGGTTGTATAAACTCCTCAGTTCTCTCTGTAAACCTAGAGTCAGGGGAAATGTGTAAACATCCATTTTCTGGTCTGCTGTTCAGATGGATTTTGAAGTCTTACTATAGACCTTAAAGGTTAACTGAATGTGACAAGGTAGCCCCACCTGAGGGCAGGAATATTTCAAAAAGGGTGAGGTACAAACAGTGGTTATTTGGATTATGTGAAGCTCATTAGTTTCTTAATTGGGCACTTGGGTACTCATCCACAGACCATTTAGCCACCTAGCAATCAAACATCAGAGAAGTAGAGCACCTAAGTATCTTTGATGCTGTAGATACAGAACAGGAATTAATAAATGCAGTGTCACTCTGCTAACGGGGAGTGGCTCCTGTTTAAGATGAAATGGGCCATGCCATCATCAGGGGGAAGGAGATGAAAGAGGTCTGGGGCATACATGAAGCTAAGATACCCATGTCTCATTGGTTACATGGGATGTGGATGAGAGAGAGAAACAGCCAATTAGAGAAATTTGCTGAATTGGGATTGATTTTAATAATATGCATGCTTACCAGTTTGTGGGAAGATTCTGAGCTGTGTAGGATATATTAGAAATTGTCATAATTCCATAGCATCTCCCATTTCTTACTGTTTTAGACAATTGCATCTAAGGGAAATAATGCGTAACTTTGGTTATGAAAAAGGGGACTGGAGTACCCTGAGCTTTGAATCAGTAAAACTTTCACTTGAACTCCCAGCTACCAGCAGAAGTTTGTAGGCTAGCTGTTATGAAAAGTCTGGAGAGAAAGGCTGGTGTTTGCTCTGAATTCACTTCTACTTGGAATTACAGATTTTTTATGCCATCTGATTAAACTGAAATGATTTCCACTGCTGAGGTCTGCCCCAGAATAATACCAATTTACTTTTCCATTGAAGCTACATTTTTTCTTTGTTGGACTGAATTAGGCATTCTGTAGAGCTGTCAAAATGATCAGTGTGATCAGCAGATGGCAGAAATGTAGTACAGGCTTTTCTTTCAGACTGGTCATCTGGAGACCAAGTAACACCCCTGACAAGTTGTATAGATTTATACCATGGAGGAATAATTTTATCTAATTTATTTAATTAGATTTTATTTATTTAAACTGTGGAGTTTGTCAGGTACATTTTTTCTTTTTCCTTTCTGTTGTCACTAACTTTTGACAGCAAATTTTCTCAAGGTATCAGTTCATAATAGACCTGATTTTCACCCTTGTTAACATCGTAGTCACCAAAATTCCGGCTTGATTCCAAGCTCTTCCATTCTCACATTTACTAAAACATTATTTGAAATCTGAGTTGACAAACTGACGAAATAAATCTCTTTCTTCCAATTGTTCAGAGATTAAAGCCCTCATCCAAATTATGGGAGATACCCCTACATGAGGAAAATCCCTTCTATCAAAAAACACTTTTAATCCAAGGCTGGATTCAGCTACAAAGTTGAGCAGGTAATAAGACATTGTGGGACGTAGCTAACAGAAGTGGAAAGATGACAGTCTCCTCTACATCCAAGTAATTCCTTTGCTCTTTGCATCTTTGTTTCTCATGAGTCACTTACCCGGTATACTGAGTTGACAAGTGGGGCAAGAGGTCAGAAATATGTTCTGTGTTGTTTTGCTGATCCTGTCCTATATTTCAGGTATTAAAAACATTAAATATTTGCTCAAGCTGATAGTTGGTGAAGTATCTCAACCCTCTAGGCTAAGGAGAGAAAACCTTAACTTACTCTGCTCTCCCAGATTGTCATTTCCTACATTTCTTTCTGTTTAATGCTAACCAAATTTTAAAAATATTTTTCTATTTAATTGTAGAACCCCAAAGGTTTTTTTTCATATAGATTTGATAAAAAATAACTCAAATTGGCTTTGAGAATATAAGTTGAAGGGCATACCAAAAGAAGATCCTCGGTGCTGAACACCGAGACAGGGAAGCAGGACACAAAACACAAGATATCCACAATAGTCATTTTGTTGTATCTCATTAAATGGGCTGGCCACATACTGAGGAGCAAGGATGTATAACTCTGGCAGGCAAGTACAAGACAGTGCACAGATATCCCAGCTCCTGGGCAGAAAGATAGGGAAGCAGTTTTTCATAGCTGATAGTAGAACACAAATGTCCATCATGTAACTATGCCAAATCCACAAGACCTGACAGATCTGCACTTATCTCTTTGTCACTACTTTAAAATCCTTTTTTTCTTTCATCTGCAATGTCTGTGTGTGGTTTGTCAAGGTTTTCTTTAAGGCATGCCTGAAAGTAGGTCTCCACAAATCTATTATCACATCAAAGTGACTGATTGCTGCCAAGACGGACAGAAATGAGCTGCATTTATTTATCGTGCTGAGGTGTGTGTGAAGTGTGGGCTACTAATATACATGGAATATACAGAGTGTGTACAGGCTTCATGCTGTGACAAATGTTGTTTCATCAATTGAGAAAGCATATTTATCCCTCTATAGGCTAATCATAGAATCATCAAATGTTGTGAGTTGGGAGGGACCCACAAGGATCATCAAGTCCAACTCTTGCCCTAGCATAGGACAATCCAAAGATTCAGACCATGTGTCTGAGGTTGTTGTCCAAATGCTTCTTGAATATTGTCAGGCTTGGTGCCATGACCACCTCCCTGGGAAGCCAGTTCCAGTGCTCCGCCACCCTCTGGGTGAAGAACCTTTTCCTAATGTCCAACCTAAACTTGCTCTGGCACATCTTCCTGCCATTTCCTCTGGTCCTATCATTGGTCACCAGAGAGAAGAGATCAGCATCTGTCTCTCCTCTTCCGTGAGGAAGTTATAGACCACGATGAGGTCTCCTCTCAGTCTCCACTTCTCCAGGCTGAACAATCCAAGTGACTTTAGCCTCCCTCATACTGCTTTCCCATGACTTATTGATAATTGAATCAAGCATGGAGACATTCAAAAGGGATATTAGTAAATGCAGAAAGACAGAAAAGCCAATAGCTAGAAAGCAGGAATATCCAGTTACTTTCTGCAGAACTTGAGGAACAAGCTTTCTTTAGAAAAGGAGGGAGAGACGTGCCAGATTAGATCTTGACACAACTAGATGCCACATCACTCTTCTGTGTTTCACCTAAGTATTTTATAACTATAATGTCCATATTTGGATTTTGTAACCAACTTTTTATTGTCCACTTACCTTAATCCAGCTTGTGTTGAAGGTGATTTCAAGGTCCTAGCAACATGAAGGTGTCCATTCTTGCAGGTCAGCGATCCTTGTATCACAAGACTGGACAGGATGGCAGTGCTGCGTAGCCAGTAGTTTACTCCAGCAGACACAACAGCAGCTCCTCCATGTACCTGGTGGACCAGGGAACTAGTGTGCATTGTGACACTTGGAGTTAGCCTGGTGAACTCCTTGGAAGCAGTAGGACAGTGGTAAAACTGCTCTTGAATCCCAGCTACCCTAGGGAGTTCATTTCACTGGGAAAGGGTGTGAAACAGCTGCTTTATAAATTAAAGCAATGGAAGATATTTAAAAGTGAACAAGACGTGTAAGTACCATGATTTTGGAGTGCTAGCCAGTTAGAGGTACTTTCAAAAAGAGTTTTAAGAATGTGCTGGGCAAATTCCCCTTGAACTCTTGTCTCTTTAGATTACCGTTAAGTTACGTATCTTAAAACCAGTACACCCACTATTACCCGTAACTTATGAAGGTCTAAACCATTAAGATAAATCTTCAAGTATAGCCTAAGAGCAAGTGTATTAAGACAGAGCTTGGTAGGTAAGAATTGTTTTGTACACAGAGGCTGAGACATCAGCTAAGGACTGGTGTGTGACATAGCATAATCCTATACTTGCTCCCTTTACCGCACAAAGGCATGTGATGTAAGAAATCCGTGTGCCCTATCCACAGTGTTGAATTGAAAGTATGCTTTTCCACTTCCTTATTTTGAACTTCCCATCCTCTTAATTGCTTCACACACAGTAATTTCAATGTTTATAACCTAGGAATTGTCACAGGAAAAAATAATCCAACAGACAAGTTGTATACGTATTCTACAAACCCTGTTGTCTTCACATTACCACTTATAGTATGGGTGCATATGTGCATTTATATTTGTGTGTATGTGTATTAAAATTATGTAATTACTATAGTTTGAAATACTATAATTTACTTTAAAATGCTGTCTTTTAAAATACAATACATAGTATAATATAGATGTATGCATATATGTTTTACTCTATTCCTCTTGTTAGTAGTACTCTTGAATTATGCAATCTGAAATTAGAGGATTGAGCCTCTTATCTTAAATGATCAAAGAGGGTGAAAGGGTGGTAGCTTATTTATTTTCTACATCAAACAGAGCTTTGTTGTTCTAAAAATGAGCTAGAATCATTTCAGCTGTTTATTCTCCTTGTGAAAGCTGCTAACCACTTCTTGTACTGTTTAAGCAGGAACTGCTTGCCATTTGCATTTATACTCATAGGTAATGATAGCAAGCTATTCACTGCAGTAGTGTCATTGCATTAGCTTGCCTTCTGTTCTTTTATATGGGTCTGTTCTTTCAAACACTTGTGTATCAAAAGTAATTTTTTTTTTCTGCTAACCTGAGCCTCCTATAAATGTCACCTTTTGTTTGTGGCACCATAACTACCCTCACAAGGGGAAATTTTTCACAAAGGGTCATGGTCTTCACATTAATAAAACTTAGATTTAGGGATGCACAAGGAAAGAGCACCCGTTTACAAGCATCCATCTTCACTAATTAGCCACTTAAAGGAAAAACAACCCTCAAACAAATGATAGATCCAAATGTTTCTGAAATTTGACTGAACTCAGAAGTTCACTTCAGAAATATTTATCCTGCTGTCAAAATGGTTATAATACCAAGAAATTGTTTTCAGAACTTATACCACATATATTGTACTTCTCTTTCTTTTTTCTTTTCTTCTTTTCTTTTCTTTTCTTTTCTTTTCTTTTCTTTTCTTTTCTTTTCTTTTCTTTTCTTTTCTTTTCTTTTCTTTTCTTTTCTTTTCTTTTCTTTTCTTTTCTTTTCTTTTCTTTTCTTTTCAGCATAGACTTTGAATTTTGGATGGTTATCTACCGGCCATTAACAGAACACCTGCATTCAGAGGCTCATGTAAGTGCACTGCCTTTTTAGTGCGTATATGGGTTGTGCTTTTATTTAGTTGCTGTGACAAAAGTTGTAGCAATAAAGATTGATTGAAGAAACTGATGATATCAGAACAGGACTTCAGCTAGCATAAATCAAAGCAGCTAAACTGAGGACCTAGTCCATTATTTCAAAAAGCCTTTGTTAATTTTCTGTACCTTTGGTCTACTGCCAAATACACTAAGATTGCACTGTTAACTGCATAAATTCATCTGAACAGCAACACAGTACCACGGCACAGCAGGTGACATGGAAGACAAGGAGGCAAGCAAGAATATCTGTAGAGTTCACACATGTGTTTGCCCAATTTGAATTTATCCATTAAATAATAGCTGCAGTTGCCATCAGGATGTTACATGATTGCAAGCAGATGAGGATATGCCCAGGGCAAAGGGGAAGCAAAGCATCCATAACACAACACCTGCGCTACAAGTTATTTTACACTATTGTTCAAGTTCCTCTATCTTCGCTATTCTGTAAGTGCTTATTAAAGAGACGAGGAGTCTGTGTTAAGAAAACTGCTCCTTTTCAATTTCTACACATGATGTTTGTGTATACACCTGAAAGTATTAAAACATGACAGGATTTGTGGATAACTTTAACTTCATTGTGGTGTTTTGTGTCAGTATGGGAAGTGCAGACTGTCAGGAATAACACATTAATGACAGTATAAACTTTTTAACTGGAGTAGTGCTGTAAATAGAAGTCACTGTGTGCTAAGCTGAAAATGCTTACATACCAAAGAGATTTTCAAGTCATTGAAATTAATAGAGCCTAGCTGTCCAAAGGTTCTCTAAAAATTTCAGGTTTGTTTTCAAATACATGTTTATGACCCATGCATTTACTAGGAGAAGTATTTGTTCCTCAAATATGAATGTGAATGATGTATATTATTCTTTGAATATTATAGTTTCACAAATAGAGGCTAGCAAACATTTTCATACTAACAGTAAATTATCCGTAAAATATAGCTCAGATATTCTAAAAGTGTTTGCAAATTTACACTGAATTAATTTAATATTTTCAGCTCAGAAAATATATTCTGTCATAGAAAACTGGCTGAGGAGGAAATGTGTGAAAACCCCAGAGAGCCTTGGTGGTTGTGCTCAATGGGGAAGGAACAGCAAGGGGTGCAGAAGGAACTGAAGGACAGTAGTGGGAAGGCTGAGCTCAGACTTCCTCTATGACATTTGTCGTATTTTTCCAACAGTGCCACAAAATACATCACACAATTATGTGATTAGGATAAGCAGTTAAACCCTAAGAGTAAGCACTTTCTGAGTAACTGGAGAGAAGTGTGCTTCAGTGCACCTTTAAATGCTAGCACGAAGCTCTGCAACATAAAGACATGAGGTAGGGAAAGAGAATGCATGGTTTTGAGTTTGACTTTGGGTATTCATACTGACAGACAGCAGAATGAATTACTGCATTAGTTTTCAGAATATTTCACTTGTTCCCTGTCTATTTAGTTGCAGTGTATGTATGCCCAGGCTAATTCTATGTTCCCTTTTTTTGTCCTTGCTGCTTCAAACAAGAAAAAAATTGAGTATAATTGCTTTGCCAAGTGGTTAAGAGGAGCAGACCTGCTGTCCTTCATAAACTACTTTGTAGATCAATCAGTATTGCATGCAGTCAGCATCCCAGTAAATAAAGAGGGTAATCATTTTTACTACACCTACAGTTAGAGGCAAAAATAGTGTATCATCTGCAGCAATTAAATACTTATTAGTGAGTAACTACTGCCATGAAAGTTTATTTTTTAGATTAAATATTAGTACATATGTGCATATATATACAGACATAAATACATATGAAGTAGGATGAAGTAACTTTCCTGTAAGTCCTGTCAGTGTTATAGCAGCACACAGTATATTTATGATTCAGTTTCAACAAGGTTAAACTACAAAATGCCCACTTCAACTAGTAGTTTATTAGGATTGCAAACTCTTCATTGCAAACCACAGGCCTGACCCTTCTGTTATGCCAACATGATCAAATATTTCCATGGTAGCCACTCCAGGCTGACAGTGATATACCTGACAGACAAGTGGGAGCCTCTTTTTCTCTGACAAGCTCCTGTACTACGCCATGGCATGCCAAAGCCCAATAACAGCTAGGAGCACAGAGCAGCAGCAGTGATGCAAATGGAGAGCTGTGCAGCCCTGCAGCCTCTGCTGCATGGCAGCTTAAAATCATACTGATTACTCAAGAGCATAGTAACAACTTGAGAGCAACGCTGTGCTCCCCTTTACCCGTCTTGCTGTATGTCTTTGCCTGGACTTTAAAAGCTAGAACTAGCTCTTTATAGGACCTGATTCTCACTGAGGCATTGAATTCAACTGGAATGTAAGTATCTAGTAAAAGTAATTGTAAATGCTCTGTGAGAAAAAGTTACAGTTGGTACAAAACCTGTTTAACTAAATCCCTTGTATAATTCTGTACCTAGTGAAGAATTTTACTGGCATTCAATTTAAAGTCCTGTGAAGAGACATAGTTCAGCTTCAGCTTGGCCTTTCATGCCTGTGAGATTTCAAGCAAACTGCAGACTATGGGCAGCAGAATCTTGGAGCTCATTAGTCAAGGTATTAGCATATTCCAGCAGAGTGTTAACAAAGCAGAGACTAAAATATGCAAACCAACACTAGAAAGGAAAGGTTTCAGCACACTTATGTTCTGCAAATGCTAAATAGCATTCAGAAAGTAATTGCGAATCTCAGACTTAATCCACATGCCTTGTTCTAGTATTAGAAGTGAGTTGGGGTGAGTCAGGAACAGACTGATTAGGATTTCCTTGCAAAAAATGAAAGGCTCATCACCTGTTGCAGTTGTCATATGCTTGTTTGGCAGCTGCTAATCCTTTATATAAATTTCAAGTGAAAGGAATTTAGCAGCTGGGGAGGGTCTGTGCAGCTGAACCTGGTGGAATTGTTTATTAAAGACACTCCAGAAGGTTTCCAGCTGTTTCTTCCACCTGCTCTACTCTAAAGCCTGGTGCAGAAAAATGGAAACAGCTGAGTCCAGATGCCCATTCTGGGACTCATTTCACTCTGGATCAGCACAAAGCATCTTGGACGTATGGGGAATATGTGCCCAGTATAAGGTGGCTGCCGCTGACTCATTCGTATCCTTCAGGTGGCACATTCTGATGTTTATGCAGGGAACAGTGAGTGGAAATCTTGGCTGCTGTTAGCAAAATGTTCACTACATTGTTTGACTTTAAAATGGTCTCAATATTGCAGACTGATATCCTCCTAGTGCAGTCTAGAGGGTAAACTTTGTTCCTTGATGTGGTGAGAACAGGTATGCAAATGGCCTGTAATCTCTTTAAGGACTTAGGTAAATACACGGTCCTGCTGACCAGAAGATCTGTGGAACAGAGAAAGAGCCAAGGATCATCCACAGCTCCTTAGGGTCAGTTAAAAAGCTCTGAGTCCAGAATGAGATTCCTGCTGATGAAAAGTATCAGGAGTAGCTGAACTTCAAACGGCCTTCCTGGGCACAGAGAAGATCTTTCTATAAATTAAGATAACTGAAGGTTACTCCCGTTCAGTTTAAGGGAAAGTGGCAGCACCTTTAGCTCAGCAATCTAGATTGTGTGATTCTTCTTTGTCTATGAAATAAAGTCCATTAATGAAACTTTTAATTAGAATGGCTGTTGATCTGGGCTAGATCAAGACCAGGTTGCCATGGATGGCAATCACAATTGCTTAATGTAGGGAGAATTATTAAATCAAGGTACCAACACCTGAAGTTTCTCAGGAAGAGAATAATATTAACCTAAAATACAGAGGGTTAGAAATATGGAAAAGAGAGTAATACAACAGTCATCACCTGGTAGAAATGGTTTTCCATGAGGTCATAGCAGGTATATACCATATTAAAAACAAAACCAAAAAGTGATCCCTCCACTCATCTGCCCTATCGGCAGCTTCTGTCATCGCTACCACCATTAAGAGTGTGGCTAAAGTTGTCCTTTTTCCTAAGGATTAATAGACTGTTTCCCCCTCAGATCTAGTCTCTCCCACTTGGCAATTTCTTTCTCTGGGTTTATTTTACTTGTAACTTTACTTTCAACTCTCCATTATTAGCTGTCTGCTGAAGTTTTCTATCATCTGTCTTCCCTATTTCACTGCCTAGTATTTTCACACTCTCCTGTTCACTCAGCATCTTTCTCTTTGATTTTACCACTTTCTTTTGCTTTCTGATCTCAGTCTTCTCTCCAGTGCAAAGTAGTCCGTTCATTAGTTAAACACTCCCAAATTTATACATCTCATTTCCTATTCTCTCTCCTTTCTTTCTGTCTCATACATTGTTTTTTAATGTTTTCTCCTCATTGTAACTTACCTTTTCCCTACTTTCCTCCCTGCTGTTCAGAGCTCTTTATCACTAGTGCATTGACTTTAACCTCAGCTTGGGAAGAGGTTGCCCAAAATTTACTAATTTTTACTTGCAAGTAAAACTTTATCTTTTAATAGTTTATTTTATTTAAGAAAAAGATGGATGAAGATTTGGAAGCCTTCAGCTGTAATGAAAATGCAGGTATTCTAGTAGGTATAAGAATTTTATTAAATAATGTGCTGTCTTCCTGCTTCTTTAAATATTTAAAATCCCTTTGCAACTTTTTCTACACAGTACACAAGCAGAAAGCAATTGGGCAAAAATAGCAGTCATTAACTTTGGAGATGCACTAAGCACAGCAGGCAGTATATATGATTCAAATTCAAACCACCACTTCTCAGCAGCAAAGTCAGGAGGGATTATAGTTTCTATAGTAGACAGAGGGTGGATCATCTGAATGCTTGTTAAAATAAAACTTAAGGACCAATCCTTATATCTTTATTAGGATGAATAGACAAAATTAATTTGGAGCTCAGGACTATTATGCTTTAAAGGAGGAAAAGATGCTTAAACAAAACCTAAGAAAAAAAATCTACAGTAATGAAATAAACTAAATATTACTTACCTATATTACAGACTCTAAAAGATGGGAAGTTGACCTTTGCAAACACGTGTGTGTGGTAGATAAAAGTCCTTAAAAGGTATTTTGATAGAAATTTATTCCCTTTTCAGTATGCAGAAGTGTAGATGTATTATTCCAATACTGGTTTTAACATGTTTGATGTCTCTTGGGGAAAAGGTACATAGCTCATATTTGTAACAGAAAATTTAAAAAAAATATTCTATCAATTGGTCTTGCTGGCTGCACACTCTCTGCTACGTTAATTACAGCCACATTCCATTTCCACCTGCTTCATCAAGGTAACAAGTTAAATTCCTGTCCAAAGCTTGTAAGCAGTAAATAGAACCCATTTGACACCCAAAAAATAATGTTCTGTGAAGGTCAAGTTTGAGTCCTTCGTACCAGCAGGCCTGACCATAATGCAGTTCACAAAAGCTGCCCCCAGGAACCACAGGATTTTGGGCAGGAGCACAGTGACTCCACGTAGCTGCACATTCAGTGGTGCCATTCTGAACCTGTCAGTGATGCAGAACCCCCACAGTTGCCCAAATTTGTTTCTTTCCTGCATGACAAATCCAAGCAGGTTTTACTGCATTCGTATCTCCTGATATCATAGAATCTCTGTATTAGTAAATTTAAAAGCATCCACCATTGAAAGTGTGTATTTACTGTGAATGTAATCATGGAAATGTTAATAAGACAGTAGGAACAGGCTAAACCATAGGCGCAGGCTGGTGTTTTACAGAGGTACACATGCCATTCAGGTGGGATTTCTCTAAAGCACTTACAGACTTCTCCATAGGGTCTGTGGGCTCCTCCTGTCCCCAGCCATATGGAGAGTGATTTTGTTTGTAATGCTACTTCCACTGATCAACAAATCATGTACTAGCCTGGGCTGAAATGGAGTTTGAGAAAGGAAGATTATCTTAAAGCTGCTTGGTATCCTGGGAGTTAAAACATGTGTTGACTGTCAGTCTTTGAAAATTCTCCTTGCTACAAGCCCTTTGTTTTGTCCTCTATTATATGTGAAGAGTTGTTGGTTTCAGTCTCCAGCTTTGTGGACAGCTTTAACACACACAAAAAAATTCCCAGTTGACTTTAATTGGTTGCAGTCTCAACAAAAGGTCAAGGATTAAAGGTGGAAAAAACAGAACTAACCTTCTGCTTGCAAAGCTTCCCTGGCTATGTGCGGGAGGACGGATGGCAGACAGGCAGCGGAAGAAAGTTCACTCGGCCTTGTCCCATAGCTGCAGAAGTCACTGTCCCAAGGAAAAGGGTAAAGAACTTCCATGTGCAGGGATTTCAAGCCTTCACCTTTCCTGAGCACTGCATTTCCCTTAGTGATTTCTGTAAATTATCAACATGCCATTAGCTATGGCATTACACAGACACCTTCACCAAGTCAGGCCTTTCCATCTGTATCAAGCAGGATAATATATTTCAAAGTCAAAAGGAAAAATGCATTAGGCAGCATGATGACAACTGTAACCCTTCTGGATATATTGCACCATAAATACTGGGAACCACTACAGTAGAGCTTTTATCAAATCTTGGGCCTGAATGTAAGAGACTGTGGTTTCCACAAATCAGAAAAATGATACAATAAATCACTCTTTCTGATGTCATATTATTCCAAGCTGCCGTCCCTAAAGAACACAGGATGGTCAATAGTTGGTATGACAAATGGACCAGCCAGTGGAGTAGCTTTGAGACATACACTCATCTCAGGTTAATCAATGTAAAGAGAATAAAATATCCAACTCTTTGATACTGTTATTCAAAGTTCCTGTTTGGCAGAGTACTAAAATATATATGGCTAATTTGGAATTCAGATTGCCTGCAACAGCAGCCCTTTGGAACTTAAAACTAGGCATGTATTTAAATGCCTTACAGAAATGGGACTTGGAAGGGAAAATGGGCTAATAAAGATTTAGGAGTCTGAGCTGACAGACTGACCAATTTTAAATTCAGACAAGGATGATGCTTTTCATGTTATAAGGAGGAAGGTGCATACTGTTCATGTTTGCTACTTTGTAAGCAATCATATTTGCTCTGCTGGCATTGCCATCCCATAATTATTATCCCTTATCCAATTAAGGCTGCAGCTGAAATTCCCTTCATAAATCTTTTTCCCTCAAACAATTCAATTGCTTTTCCTTACCTCCACTGCACTTTTAAAGCCAGTTTCTTCCCCACATTCAACTGTGGGGTCATGTGCTGACTTCAAAATTAATTTTCAAGCACAATATACTTTAGTGGCACCTTGGCTTCCATGACCAGCATGGGACAGGATGTGCACCTGTGTGACAAAGCCTTCATGTAACCAAGGGCACAGAAAAATAGTGATGCTTTTAAAAGAAGCACAGAGAGTTAGTTAACACTGACTCCTGTGTGAGCATTGTATAGTTACGGCTAACTGACTTCTCCATGGCTAAAGATGAAGTTCCTATGAAAGAAGGCTTAGAAATGGGTGATGTAGGCTGCATGTATGTGCAGGTACATTGTCTGAAACAGAATGGCCTCTGCATATGTACAGACAATTATTAACAATTTTTTTAAAGTTTAGCCTAGGAGATAAGAATCATCAACTTTATCTAAATTCATACCAGCTATTGTACCACATCAGACCTACTACTTTGCAAACTGCTGTAATAATATCAAAAGAGCATCAAAAAATACTGACTCTAGTCTGTTATTTTGGTGCAAAACTATGAAAGAACTGCAACAACTCTGTAAGCATCACTTAGCATAAATTCAGTGCATTTGAGAAGGTCTAAGTGAAGTTTTATTTGATATAAAACAACCTTTGCAATTGCAGTAGTCTGTGGAAATGAAAATAACTACTCCATTTTATTTTTAGGAGCCAGATATTTGGTGAATAGGGAGGGAAGAAGAACCAACACCTGTAATTTTATATGTAGAATGAAAACATTTTTATAGTGTAAAAAAGTGCACGAGGTGAGGAACTTCTTATTGCGTGGTGCTGTTTTAGGTGCTTTTAAAAGCAGACCACAGTTAAAAGGACAGATTATGGAAAGGGACAAATTCTGCAGTACCAACATTTTATATAAATTGTTCTAACAGATATGATTTCTCTGGCTGATTCTTCTGAATTAAATAAAAGAATACAGCAGGAACATGACTGCTTTGAAGAGTTTCCAACTGAGTAACAAAAATGTAGGGGTGCTGAGACAAAACACCAAATCCTGTGTTTCAATGGCAGCTCCTCCTGGTTTTAGCCATTATGACAGCTGTGCTAATACTAGCCCCTACAAATAGGAAGACTTGAAAGACTGAAAAACTTCTGATTTGTTTACCCTGTTTCAAGTAGGGAAAATCACATACACAGCTGAGGGTCTTAGCAGGCTTTGGGGAAAAAAAAAAAAGGTGTCTTCCTACTATGTTTCAAAACATGTAGTAAACAAAAAAATTTTAAAAGGAAGAAGGATACTAACTCTAAATAAGCTTTACCAAATACATTATTTTTCAAAATATACTTTGCAAAATAGCTATTGCTAGCAGTAGTTCCCACTTCATTACGTTCTCACAGATGCTGAGACATCTTCATGTGGGGCAAGGTAATTCTCTCACTGGAGAGTCAGCAAGGAGGGATTAGAGAACAGTGTGCTTTTCAATGGCCTGAATTTCCTCAGTTGTCCCTTAGCTTGTATTTGGCTACCGTGTATCTTCCAATCTTAAATTCTTTCAGCATTTTGCTTCAGTGGCTATATTTTCTCACTATTTATGTGTGCTTTGCTCTTGTTTTGAATGGGACAGTCTTTAACTTGTTCTCCTCCTGAATTTCTCTGAAAAAGAATCAATAATCCACTAAGACTGTAGTCATGTTTTTCACTGGCAGTTTTTTCCATCAAGTTTGAAAGTTTTTACTATAACTCATGTTCTGCTTCATATTGTTCTTTAAATATATGTTAGTGTCAAAAAGCCTAGCTGAAAGGAAGCAATTAAGGTGGACTGTTTACTTAGTAAATATTTTTTGAGAGGTCTTTATGTTCTTAGTTTGCATTCCTTGCATTTGCAACGAAAAATTGCTGCAACTTTTAAATTTTCTGTGAAAATGAAGTGTTGGTTTCCTTCTTTTTGATGAGCCCTTTAAAATAAATCTCCTTTAAAAGCTGTATACTGAAGACATTTTGAAAAGCATAGATTTTTAGAAACACAATACAGTGAAGTAGTAGTCCATTACATATTCAAAAGAATGTATCCTTCTCTCTTTATTATATTTACTGTATTTATTGGTGCTTTAACACTTGAAAGAGTAATGTTAAGTTTGTGCTATACCTACACCTTTATGATAGTGGATTTGTCTTTCTTAACAGGTGTTCTTCTAATTCATTTGTGATATATCCTCAGCAATATTTATTGTATTTGTAAGGGTTAATGGAAGGAAGCCAAATTTGAAGGAGTAAGCTTTAGAGTCCTCAGTGCATTCAAATATTTTCCTACTGCATACACAGTCTCAGCCTGTAGTTACTGTGGGGATTTTCCTTTCTTGGGGGTCCTCTGTTTCATATCTCGCCACAGAAAGCTTGGCACTTACCTTTTCCTTTTTGCTCTTTTTAGAAATATTTCTAGCATCTCTGTCAATTCTGTGATTGTCTAAAAAAAATTAATTTATCATATGCTTTCTGCTAACCTCAGCCCTTTTTCTACTCCTTAGTTTATGTGCTAGAGTTCAGAGGCTTACTCCATGTTTGTTGTCCAAACAACTACTGTATCTTACCAGCCTGTGTTGCTTCATGCTGAAAGTTTCTCTTTCATACTGAAACTACGAGGTACCCATCCACAGCAATATCAGCCCAGATTTAGCTGAACTCTTGATTTTAATCAGATTCCCAGATCCAGATGCTCTTTTGAGAAAATTTAGCTTAGGTCCTGCACAGTTTTACCTTGGTTATGTGTGGGTTTCAAGTTCAATTTGTAAAAATGACTTATATTCCCAGTAATATTTGAGTCTAGTTATATTCTACACTTGTTTACCTGCTGATCCATTTCTGGTCAGGCAAGTGCAAATATCTATGTTTTTCCTCTTTGGTGCAGAATCTAACAGATGTCTGGAATTGGAGCACAACAGCTGCTCCCTATTAATTGTTTATTATCCAATTAGAAACGTAGGCCTCTTCTTTTTGAGAATCTGGTAACGGGCTGGTAGAGAAGTCTTCCAGAAATGAAGTCTGTACCTCATACGATGTCCTGGTTTTGCTAGGATAGAGTTAACGTGGGGCACGAACGGTGGATCCACCCAAACCGCTACATCTGAGCAGGATAGAAATATTCCTTTAGCTTTATATGGGTTTTGATTTGAGCACTGAGAGCGATGGAGGATCTTGGGCATTTGTGAGTTAGCTAGAGGCTGCAGCTTTTTCAGCAAAGTGGCAGTGCTGAAGACTGAAATAAGTGAAGTGTACAAGATGAAACTGAAATGAAGGGGGGGCCCACAGAAACCACAGTTGACTTTTCTGGAATGATTGGCAAGATCACTTCCTACAGTTAGAATATGGAGCAGAAGAGTTAACACACTATCTTTAGCTGTGAATCAAGACACTTTGCAACACAGAAGGGGACAAAAAAGGGGCAGAAAACTAATTCCTCACTTTTTGAAATGCTTGAGCAGCAGTACTGCACTCTGCTGCTCCAGTAACAGGCTTGTTTGCCACTGATGCAGACCAGCAAGGAAGGAAATGGATCTGCTGGTTACAATAATGCCAGCTTCAGACCGTAAATAATGAGACACCTAAAATATGGGAAAAAACTAGATTTACTGTTTGCTGAAACCTATTATGATATGGAAATTGCATTGAATGTAAACAGGATTAGTAAGTTTCTCAAGAAATATAACTGCATCAGAACTGTTTCAGAAAATGCCACAGTTTTTATATAGCCTCGTATTCACAGCTATTAGACAGGCATATTCTTTTTGAAAGTAGTCTAGAAGAGTGAGGCTAAAGTTATGCTATAACAAAGAGGGAAAAAATGACTCCTAAAATGAGATTTTGCTTAACAAATAGATTGGCTGTTAACAGTTTCTCTTCTGTTTAAAACTCATGCAGTTAATTCACAGCTGCTCCTGCTATCTTTAGAATGTTGCTACTCATCAGTAGGGATGTGGACACCTAAAAATCATGAAGTCCACAAGTATGTTCATGCTGAAAAAAAAATGGGAGACATTAAAAGGGTGTAGCTCTGTCAGAAATACAGGCCTTGGGCAAATAAGCCAAAAGGCAGGTTCTGGAAGACTGTAACTATCTTAACAGACAGACAAGGAATTTACTTTCCAGCTGAAAATAGACATTCAGTTTCATGTGTCACATTGGTGCATACCTTGACCTTTTTCTTCTCCAAGTAAAGCAGTGTTTGGGACTCCTTGCCAAAGCAAAGTGGTTAATGAGACCTGGCTCAGGAAAAAAAACAAACCAAACCAAACCAAACCAAAACCAAACATGCCCCCCCCGCCCAAAAAAAAAGAAAAAACAGGGAAAGATTCCCAAGAGCTTGAACAAAACAGATAGGCACACCCCTTCCACCCCCTACCCCCCTTCCCCCCCAAAAAAGGAACCTAAATCCTTGCAACAAAGTGGGAACTGGAAGTCTGAAAAAGAGGGACTGTTGCCTTGTGTATTAACTAGGATTTTAGAAAGACTATCAATATGAGAAAAAAGTCCTTTCTTTTGCACAAGATTTCAAGATTTTTAAATGTAATTTAATTCCAATGACATTTTAAATTCTGAAATTTTTAAACAAAAGGAAAAAATAAGGGTCTAGGACAGCGAGAAACTTGAAAAGGGAGGGAGGGCTTACTGAATTTTTCCTGAATTATACCTATGACATCATTCCAGGGACTTCAGATATGCCAAGATCATGAAGCAATGTTGTAATAAGGCATTGATGCACAGCACTTCAAATTAATGACTAACATGTTTCTTGGTATATCCTATCTATCATGTGTATTATGTACAATCAGTCCATTGACTGTTTGGGTGAAGCTGTAAATACAGTTTGTATCACTGTAATGGCAAATTTTGCTTTCAGGTTGCAGGATCAGCCCCGATCCTGTGGCAGCAGTCTTTCAATTATGTATACACTGCCTTAAAAATGAGAGACTGTAAATGGAAACAGTAAATACCACATCCCTTGAACTCTTTTAAATTTTAATTTGTTTTTATTTAGAAATTCTGTCCTTTTTTCAAAACCCTTGTGCCCTAGTAAGACGATAATCTGAATATGGTTAAAAACAAGGAAGTGCAAATTATTTCAGTTAATATAAATGTGGGGGTTTTTTTCCTCCTACCTCAGAGTCTCACGGTATGCAAAAACTCTCCTGATCACTTATTACAAAATAACATCCTGTATTGTAAAAGCTGCCAGAAAAATAAGACAGTCTAAATAAATTAGATACTTCAGAGATATCATTTTGCCAGCAACATAGGAAGCTTTTTGGATCTTGTGATACTGATAACAAATCCTGTTTGTTGGACAAGCAATTAAGTATTTTCCCAGTGAAGCACTTCTGAGAGCTGTTGCAGATTATTTTTAGTCCTTGCAGAGCTTTGTATATTTATTATAACAAAAGGCAGTCAAGCAGTGACACCCAGTGGCTTCAGAATTCTCTCTTCATTTTCTATTGCAGAGAAATCTTGGTTTTATCTCTTAATTTCAAATCCAGTGTTACTCAAAATGGGTAAATAATTTCCTGTTGGAAAGGTCATCATAATCCAGAGTTCTACATGGTAATCTGGACTTCTCTGCCTGACTAGGTGACTCTAGATGAAATGATTTAACGCCCATGAATATGGATACTAATCAACTCCATGCGCATTCAGGAAATAAATGGAAATAAGCATTTCAAGTTAGCCTTTGAACAATCAAGGGCACAAAATCTGTGCTTAAAATCCTTTACCTGTCACAGAGAGAGATAATTTTAAACCATTTTCAAAGCCTTTGAAATTCATGAATGGAAAACGTGCAAAATATTATTAATATTTATGATATCAGTACAGATAAGTAAGAGGTAGTATTAGTACTGGCAGTTAGGATGAAAGCTTGACATTCTCAAAGTCATCTGGAACTTAAACTGCAAAGTAAACCCAAATACTGCCAAAACAAGTTTTCCTATCTAATCCAACTGAACTATAATTTCCACAGAGGCGTACCTTGAATATAAACTGTCTGCCTAACATAAGGAGTAAATATAAGAAGTCTCATTTTGCAACTGCTGTTTCTCAGAGATAAACAAATATGACATTTTTCTTTTTTAAATCAATAGCTTTGCTTTATCAAAACAAGCAAAATGTCTTAGTCACATAGTACTCATGACCATAAGAACAAACTATTGGATCACTCAGTCTTTTAAAATATGGTCAAATTTCCATATTTTAGTGTATGTCTCTGCCTATGAATTGTATGAATCATTTGGACCTTGTAGAAGCTGCAGAAGAAGAATCCTAGCAGACTTCTCTTCTTTGTTTTGCAGAGATGCTTCTCTACCAGTCCAGTGTAACCAGATGGGTGTATGGAAATGAAGAGAGTGTGGAGCTGCAGTATACCTGTTTCAGCATATATGCTATACGTTCTAATAACAGGTTTATTAACTGAGCTCAGGAAAAAGATAAGCTATGTCCATTACACTCACACGTTTCAGCATTCTCTCAGATTTTTGTTAACTGCCCCCTGCAGAAGAAGATGCAAGACAGCCATGCACCACGCCATTCCTGAAAACTTCAATGCATGCTTATTTCAGAGGAAATTTTTTGAACAGCAGTCATGACCCATAGTCTGCACTCCCACAGCAATGGGAGGGAGTAGTTGCATCTACTTAGAAATCCGTAACAACTCCCAAACCAAGGTGTTAAGAGTGCACACAGTATTAAGGTCTTTCCCAGGACATCTCCCCTTTCTTACTAGAAGAAATAAAAACCAAAACAAACAAACAAAACCCCAAACAAACAGCAAGAAGGTTTGTCCTTAAAACTAGATAATCAAGCAGGGGTGAACCTCAGACTAAAAAGAAACCCCACTACCTCCAGGCCCCAAGGACCTCCCTAAGTGGCCCTCCAAAAGGCTCCAAAGGCACAGCAGCTCCAAAGGATGCCGGGCCCTCTCCTCCCCTCTCCCTTGGGGCACTGTGCAGAGAGATGGCATCTCTCCATGCCCTAGAGGCAGGGACAGGGAAGAAGGACCCATGCAACACTTGGCAATCAGCAGTTCTTTTATGGAGTGGAAGGGGACCTTGCACAGGCCAGCCAGGACTCCCTTGCCTGCCTGTGGGATGTCTGGATGCTTCACACCCTCACAGCCACTGTCGGGCGTGAGGGGATGTGCCACTTGCAGGGCACCAGGTCGATGGGAGGTTGCTGAGGACACCCGATGCTCCTGGAACACCCTTGCCACCATCTCATCCAAGGATCTCCAGGCACAGGAAGAGGAGGGGCCTGGAGTCCAGGCACACAAGGGGTGGTGGAGAGTGATCCCTGTGCCCAAGGGGCAGCAGAAGGGCACAGGGGAGCAATCCCCAGCCCATGCTCAACCTCCTCCTTCTCCCACATTTGGGCATCTTTCAGGCCACAGAACCCCCATCTCCTAGAACAGCCATATTTGCTGTTCTGGGAGCATATGTCCAGCACCACAGTGGCCTCCTGATGTCACAAGCCACCTCACTGCCTTCTGTTCTGGGCCAAATAAATACACGGCCCTGGCAGCTGGCTCATAATTCAGTGAGCTTTGAGGTTCTCAGGTGCCAAGGATGCTTGGTAGCAAGAGGTCCCAGGAAAGCAAGGTGGGTGGGTGCTCACCTTTGCCTGGGGCAGCAGAGACGTAGTTGCAAGAACCATGGCGTCAGAGGGAGGCACCATCAGCTGCGTGGTAGTGATGGCCATTGCTCATATGGCTGATGATGTGGAGCCCATGGAGGTGGATCCACCTGAAGGTCAAGAAGAGCCAATGCAATTGTATCCACCTCCAGCATGGCTCACCTGGCACCACTACACCGTGCCAGTGCTCCTCTCCATGAAGTTATGGCAGCAGCGTTGCAGGAGCACCCAGCCAGCACCCTACCATCAACCCAACCTCCACCTCTGGCATTAGCCAGGAGGCCCAGCCTCTGCACCTGGCCATCCTGTGGGCTCACCTGTAACATCTCCCAGCAATCAGCAATTATTTTGTTTAATGCCCCGAGTGCTATGAACCCTTCTTTCCCATCCCCTGTCCCTCCTGAAGGGGTGCCATCTCTCTGCTCTGAGCTCCAAGGGGATGAGTTCACCTGGCTTTTGCCAGGCTGCTGCAACAGGTGACAGGAGTGGTCCCTCAGAGGGCCACTGAGGTCCCTGGGACCTGGAGGTGGCATTTCTCCAGTCTGAGGACGAGAAGACTGCCTGACAGCTGGTTGAAGATGCAGCCAGACCCTCCGTGGTGGTGCATGAACAGATGAAGCAAAGAAGTTAGAGAGACAGCCGTTCCTTTGGAGAAGCAGAAGACTGCAGTCCTGCCAGGAAGAAATGGTGGTCTTCAGCATTAAAGTCTCTTCTAGCTGCTTCATTAGGAGTTCTTTTCAAGATTAGGCAATAAACAATTTTAAAGGAAATAAAACAAAGAAAAAAAAATAATGCTTTCCTCCTCTCTTATTTGGTATTCTGTTGACTGTATCTGGACTCCTCTATCCCTTCCTGGTCTCCCCAGTCCAGGAAGGACACTGGTGCATAGGCTGTGGGCCCAGCCCAGGGCCTTGGAGATGGAGAGGGGCAGGAGCACACAACACACAAGGGCAGGCTGAAGGAGCTGCCTCTGGTCATGCAGAGACACTGGAACAGGCTGCCCAGAGAAGTGGTGGATGCCCCATTTCGGAAGTGTTCAAGGTCAGGTTGGCTGGGGCTTTGAGCAACCTGATCTAGTGAAAGGTGTCCCTGCCCACAGCAGTGGAGTTGGACTAGGTGATCTTTAATGGCTCCTCCCAACCCAAGCCATTCAGACTCTGTAAGTCTATGATTCTTTGGTCAACACGAAAAAGAAAAGGCTCATGGGTGGACCTGATGGGTGACTACTGCTGCCTACTGGGAGGGTGTAGAGAAGATGAATCCTGACTCATCTCAGAGGTGCTCTGTGGTGGAAGGATGAATGGCTCCAGACCCATGCTGGGAGATGAAGAAATCCCAGTTAGATAAAAGAAAAAGATTGTCACCATGAGGGTGCTCAGACATGGAATGGGTGCCCCGGAAGGCTGCAGAATCTCTGTCCTTGAGGGTATCCAACCATGACTGAACAAGTCCCTGAGCAACCTCACCCAACTGGGGCTGCTCTGAGCAGGAGTTTGGACCAGAGATCTCCAAGGGCTTCTCCCAGCCTCTGTGCTTCTGTGGTCCTTTGGATGTCAGCCTTCCTGCCGTACCCAAGTTGGAGCCCCCTACACCCTTGTGTAAGGTGACCTTTGTCCCACTACCACCCAGGCCCTTACTTCTGACAATCACCAGCACGAGTGACCGGCCTGCTACTGACCAGCGCATCACCACCAGCAACTGCCCCATAAGTGGGCTTTGTTCTGCTGATCGCAAGGCAGTGTGCCTCCCACCTGGTAGTCTCGTTCTCCTGCCCATGCCTCATCCCTCTGCTATTAGGATACTGTGGGACACTGCTAAAGACAGGGTGAATGACATTCACTGCTCTGCCCTTGTCCCACTGGGCCGGCCGAGCCTGAGGTCAGGCCTGGCAGGATTCGCCCTTGGCAAATCCCTGCTGGCTCCCACCACCCGATAGCTGCTGCTGGCGTGGGACAGATTTCCCTTCAGAGGCAGGGAAAGCATTTCACTCCATGGGTTGCAGCCAGCAACTTAGCTTCCCTTAAATTTCTTCAAACCTCCTGCAATGTCACAATAGCTGAGTCTTTTTTTATTTCCCACTATTCAAGGCCAAATTTAACATCTGAGGTATTGTGACAGTCAGAGCCAGCCAGCCAATATTTGGCCCAATTATCTGGAAAGCTGTTCTTACCGCAGTGCAGCTCATAGTTGAGTAAGTCTGTATCTTTGCAGACTCATCACTAAATGAATTTTTTAAATATATGAAAAATTCCTATAGCTTTTTACAGAGAGATGGATGAAAACCTCAGACCAGCACTGAAGAGAAAAATCTCAATGGGAACAGGTTTTTGCTTGCTCGGGGGCTTGTTAAATAACAGCTCCAAGATGAGGGATATCTCAGGCTAGAGAAACCACTTGCTGACTGCCCCCTTCTTCTTTCCCCTTTTCTCATAGCTACATGGCAGAGGAGACTGAATTGTGTTTACGTGGCAAGGTTTTCATGGCTGGGGGGGCTGCAGAGGTGGCTTCTCAGAAGAAGAAGACACCAGGAGCTGCCCCCATGTTGGACAGAGCCAATGCCAGGCGGCTCCGAGGCAGACCTGTTGCTGGCCAAAGCTGAGCCCATCAGCAATTCTGGTGGCACTCCCATATCTATGGGAAGGAGCAGTTGCTTCTACTTAGAAATTCATAACCACTCCCAAGACAGAGGCCTGAAAATAAAAACAGACGTTGCTGAGGTTTTTCCCAGCACATCTGACTCCCTCTTCCTACTTTTCTTCTTTAAAAAAAAAAAAGCGGTGGAGTATTTGCTTTGGACAACAGATGCTGATATGGCTTGTTTTATACTGAGGTGCCAGCTGTTCCTTATGTTCCAAAAACAATGCCAAACCTGCCACTAAGAGACTTATTATAGTGTCTTTTATCCAGTGGTAAGTTGTTCCAAGTGGGCAATTATTCCCGCTGAAGTTTTTCCTTTTTAGTAGACATTTGTTTTCATGCCAGAGGTCTCTGCTGTTATCATTACCTGTAGTGACTGGATATTTGGAGTAATAAGCCATATGGCATTCTATAAAGCAGAACTACCAGTGAAGAGAAAACAGAGCATTAAGCCAAAAGGGAAGTAAGTATTTCCATGACTGTAGCTACATTTTCACCCATGTTAGTTCTACAAAGGTGGGGATTGTGGTGTGAACACTGCTTTTAGAGAAAGACAGTTTGGCTTGGCAGAAGTGAAGGCCCTTTCCCATGTACAGGAGTGCCCTCCCACCAACAGTAATAAGAGAGAACTTGTGATCTTGCAAGAAATGCATCAGTTCCCTCCTCTCTGCCTACATCTTCATGAACAACCAGCTTAGAGAAAGCCTTCATACACAACATTTGATTGATCCCATCTCTCATTTCTGACCCCTCCCTCCCCCAATCTCATTTATAACTAACAGAACATGTTTCTGGGGTGAGTTAAATTATCTGCCAGCAAGAGCTTGAGGCCCTTCCGCAGCATCTATGATCCACAGCAACTAACAAATACCTGGAACCCATCACTCCAACCCTCAAATGCCTATTCACAGCCCAGTCACTCCATGAGTATGCACCCCAAGAGCTAGGTGCTTATTTAGAGTTATCTGAAAATCTCCCAAAACCAAAGTTTGTAACCGTGCCTCTTTTGGGGGAGTTCAAAATACTTTTTTGTGTGTGCAGCTGTTTTAGGAAAGACAGCTTCTGTAGCATTTTTGGTTCTCAAACTTGTTTCTACCAGACAATTCATGCCATTTCAGGAGTTTACCGAGTGACTCATTTTTCCTATTTCCACAATGAACAACTTTGTTTTCACAAGCAGAAAATGTATTTTCTCCAGGGATTATATTTCTCCATGGAAATATCAGCAGAGCAGACCCTAGTAATTCAGAAGTCAATATTGTTGGTGCACATTTTTCTGTAACACCTGGGCACAAATGTAAGGTAAAAATGAAGATGCATCTGTTTATTTTAACAAACACAGCCCAGCAAACATCTGATCCTGATCTGCACAGCTGTCTACTGGAAATGACTTGAACTAGTGCTGTGACAAAGACAACACAGACATCAAGCTCCAGAATTACTAAGGCATAACACCAGCTCTAATCGTTGGAGTTTCTCCTGCTTAAACGCAGGCTGCACTTAGCCGATTTCGTGCAATTACCTCTCTCCTGAAGTTATGACATGCAATACTGTCACTGAAAAGACTCAACCAGCTAAAGACACAGTTCAAGACTACTTACCTACATCATTCACCTGTGATGAATAAAATATTCTCCATGTATTCTGCAGTACAGTGTCTCCTTGGGAATATTTGAGAAATAATTGTTGTATCATTTTAAAATATGACAAACATATATAACATTAAGATGATCACCAGCAGTATCAATACTGTTTTCAAGTTAGCATATGTTATTCATATAGACTTTACTTCCCTAAGAGGACAACTACTACATTCAATGCTTAGCTCATTAATTTTTGCAAGAAAATGGATCAAACCGGAATACCAGTGCAAGTTCTGGAAAGAGGCACATCCCGTAACTGTCAGGCAATTCACCATCGTTTCTTTTTCACTTTACCTCCTTTCCACTGCTAATGAAAAACATCACTTTTTCAGACAAAAACCTGCATTCCTCTGGGGAGCAAAGACTTAAGGAGTTGGGGGGTTTGTATGCATACATACACCAAGCCTTACCTGATCAATTTCTTTTAGCAACATAAATAAAAAAACCCTAGCCTTAAAAATGTAAATAAAATATATTACAGGTAGCTTTTTATTCACATTACATTAACAACTCAATATTTGGCAATGGAGAAGCTATTTATGAATAATCTAATTTTTCCTCCTCAAACACTTAAGATTTTTGTTTGCTGCAAAATGGGAAAGCTGGAGAGGAAAATACGAATTACTGAATGACACATCTACAACATGAGGAAAGGAGGTTTTTTGGCAGTTGAAGTGGTATTGCTTCAAGTCTGTGGACATTCTCAGCTGGTTGGAGCAAGCATCAATAGATCTTTACTTAAACACGCACCTGAAGTGAATGCGATTAATGACGATAGTTGACTCTGGCTGAGATGACCAACATCCTAAGCTCTTTCTGAGCAGCAACCAGAAGTCAATATGAATTATGAAGCATTGCTGCAGGTTTGTTTATTGATAGATTGTTTAACAAATGACTTGATAGCTCATGCATTTAAATTATGTTTTCATTGTCATAGTAATTCATAGCTGCAAATACAATGTACTACAGCAGCATAACCTGGAAACAAGCAGACATGGCACAGTATACGCAAATACTACAACTGAGAAGGGAAAGTCTCACAGGACGTTCAGGATGCCCACAATTATATTTTCAAACTCTAGTAGAAAGAATCTAGCCTAACAGAAAAATAAAAGATTTGAGTAAAGGAAATTAGATATGACCCATAAAATCTTTTCCAGTTCCTTCAGGTGAATGGTACTGTTGTCTTGGCCAAAGCCAAAACTTTGTTGCCCCACCCTCAAGCCTAAACAGCAATTCCTACATTGAAGTCATGTGCTTGTACCACCTGGGTACTGCTAACTGTTATCAGCTGTGTATTGTGCACATCCTTATTAACTTAGTTAATGGCTGTATTTCACCCAGTTTCCACCAAATAAGAGGTTACAAAATGGAGCCCTGTAGCCTCTAGCTATAAAGAGCTTTCAGAGGAAAGCTCTAATCCTTGCTATGATGAGCCTCTCCAATGAGTTTCTGTTGCTTTCTGTGCTGAAGGTGGGTCAAGAGGAGCTTTGTTATCTCAGAGCCTCTTATACTGAATGCAGATGGTGTTTGGAGAAAAAAAAAAAAGACCACCCAACTGTAAGTAGATTAAAAACAAAAGGGAAATATGGCATATTTTGGCCTGCTCAGCACCTGATAGTGAGACCTTTTAATCTCAGTGTACAGGTTTCTGTGGTTTATGTATCACAGCACATGGTGAAAGCCCCCCAAGTAATCTGAAAAACTCATGAGTTGAAGCATACTTGAGAAAGTATGAGCAAGTTCTTAAAATTGGGATATTCTGAAAGAGCTTTTTTTGGTTTAGAAAAAAAATAAGCTGGTCTACATCCCAGTCAGCACGGACAGATTGAAAAGGTCATGGTTTAGAGGTAAAAAAAAAATCTCAATATTTTCTGTAAAACAAAATACTGTTTAAAAGTAAGCTGTTTTCTTCTCTTTTAAAAAAAATTTCTTTTGGTTGGAAAGGGTATAAAATAAGCTAGAAGATGTGCTTGCTCCATCTAAATAGAAAGGGGGGGAAATAAGGGAGAGGGGTAGTTCAGAGAAACCAGCTTCTACAAAGTGGTGAATCCTTGTTCTCAAGTACTTTGTGGACCTGAATTTCAGGTGGCTGTTACCTCATGTTAGTTAGCTAAAAAATTCTACAAAATAAAACTTAATGGCAATGCCACTTACCTGCATGATCTCTTCTGTGGGTGGTGCTCCCTTTACCTGCTTTTGCTTAGTCTAACCCTAAAATTTCTCAGATTAGGTACCTCACACAAACAGTGGTTGTTTATAATGCTTCTTGCTGTTTTATAATTTCCTTTGCTCTTTCTAGTGAAAAATAGCCATATGTATCTAATGTGAATTCATTTACTAGTCTACTTCATTCTTTTCATTTCTAGCACTTCTAGTTGCTCTTGAAATTTCTTTTGTTAATTATTCTGAAAGATAACTACCTGTACCAGATTAAAAAAAAAAAAGTTTCTACTGCCTTGTATTGTTTTATTGTCTGTGTTACAAAAACATGGGGATTTTTAAAAAAAAAGTAAAAGAGAAAAACACTTTATATAAACAGCTTGATATTTTTAGAGCACAGGGTCAAGCAGATCAGCTTTTAAGTAGAAACAGATTGAACTTTGATTGCTCCTGCAGAGCTCTCCAGCATTGACTGAAGGTAATCCTTACAAGCTTTGGAGGGAGTGTAGTTGAGATATCTTGCCACTGACTTTGCATTTAGAATTGAAGGTCAGAAAGTCAAAGCACTACACTAAAGCCGAGAAGACTTAGATCCTACTGGGGCGTGGACACAAATGATGTGCTGCTGGGGAACACAAAAGGAGAGCAGTCCAAACTACAAATCAAATGGTAAAGTGCTCCTAAGCTCTTGATCAGTTCATTGATTTATGGCAGTGTATGAATATGTCTTTTGGAGATGTGCCTCAATGTATGTGCAGCCCCACAAAGCCCTGGTAAGGTGCTGTGAGACTTGAGTAAGGCCACCTGGCAAATGGTGTGTGTGTGTGAACAGAGAGTTCTGGAAGAACATGTGGGCATCTCTTTACATCCAAAGATGACCTGTTTGGCTCTCAGCTTTTTTGAATTTAGTATTAATATTTTATGTTTAATTTTTTCAATGTTAAATTGCAGTGAATTTAGGTTTTGTTTGTTTAGCTGTTTTTTGGTTTGTGTTTTTTTTCCTAACAAGACTGATACCTTGAGAGTAATATAGATAGATGTTTCTGATACTGAGCTTTTCTGGGTGAAATATTTTGTCAAAAATATCGAAATGAAGACATACTGATTTCTACGAAAAAATTTTCTAGAGAAAGAAATAAATGTAAGTTATAACTTAAAATTTAAGTGCATAATGTTAATATTTTCCTAAGTGATTTGACTGAATACAGTGAAACTTTGAAAAGCTGAATTGAGACTAAAATCTGACTTCACAGAAGCCAGGTGGTCTGATTAGCAAGAACTTTATTTTCAAGGCTTTCTTAAACCAAATTTTCCAGGAAAAGTGGAGAAAGTCTGTGAGCAGTCTCTGTGCACTGAATTCTAGTTTAGTTTTTTGGTAAACTTTCTAGAAAGGCCCTCTATAGATGAGCTGGGTTTGTTTACTCCTTTGCAGCTGTAAGTTGAGACCTGTCCCTGGTCTCTTGTTCAAACCTATATCCAATGACGGGTGCTTCACTGGCTTTTTCTGCTTCACAACTGTCTTTTGGGAAAGTTTTCCGTGGCCCTAGGGCCGTCCCCCCAGCACAGCACCCACAGGTGGTAAAGCCAAGTGTGGGGACAGGCGGCTGGCACTAGAGGGTGCTGCACATCTACCTTTTGTGGGATACTTGCTCACCTCCGAAGTGGCTGCTCGGTAGCTCTCCGGGTTGTGGTGTCTAACAGCAATTTGCTGTTGTGGTGGTTCTGAACTTTCTGATTCGCTGTTGGATGTGTCTGTTAACTCTCATAAGAGCAGTATGAGACTTTGGGAAATGACTAGGAGATATCTCTGACTCAAGTTTGACTGGTGATGGTGTGTGTGATTTTTGAGCTCTTTTCTTGTTGAGATTTGCTTAAATATTTGTCTGCCTGTGGCATCTTCTGCCTTTTGTCTTTGTTTTAAAGACATGCGTGGTTCCTTTTTTAATTCATTTTTTGTTAAGTCATTGAAACATAAATGGATTGATAGTTTTAATAAGATAGGATCATGCTTTTTCCTAACCATCTCTTGAAATAACTTTTACACATGCCACACAGATGATGAGGGGCCTGGAGTACCTGCCTTATGAGGAGAGGCTGAGAGAGCTGGGACTCCTCAGCCTGGAGAAGACTGAGAGGGGATCTTATCAATATCTATAAATATCTGAAATGTGGGGGGCAAATGGATGGGGCCGGGCTCTTTTTGGTGGTGGTTGGTGACAGGACAAGGGGCAACGGGCAAAAACTGGAACACCAGAAGTTCCACACAAACTTAAGGAAAAAACTTCTTTACTGTGAGGGTGACAGAGCACTGGGACAGGCTGCCCAGAGAGGTTGTGGAGTCTCCTTCTCTGGAGATGTTCAAAACCCACCTGGATGCCTTCCTGTGCAGCTTGCTGTTGGTGAACCTGCTTTGGCAGGGGTTTTGGACTAGATGATCTCCAGAGGTCCCTTCCAACCCCTGCCATTCTGTGATATGCCTAACCCAGCTGGGTTTTCTGGTAATGTGGAATGGTTAGGTAAAGCAATAGCTCATGCTTATCATAATGATCTACATCGGTAAATGTTGTTACTTAATTGCTATGAAAACCTACTGGCACTTTAGAGCAAAAGCTATTGTATCTGAAAAGGGGTGCTGTGAAACAAAATAAATATGCAGCTACAAAAATGCCTAAAACCCAAAATTATTCTATTCTTTTTCTGTCACCATTTAAGGCAAGTACTTGCTCTTTCAAGCAGATGTTGGCAGCAGTATGAGTATGGCCTGTGCTAGAAAATTAGCAATGATGAGTACACAAATTTAATGTGTTACTGGAGACTACTGAGGCTGGACATGTGAGCTTGCTGGGTGTATGTTCCGCCTAAGCTACCACACTTGATCGCTAGCTGTGAGATTTGGTGACTGTGGTGGCTGGGATTCCCAAAGCTCTGCACTGAGCTAAAGCTGGGTTCCCTGCTTTGCACAGAACTGCTCTGGGTGTACCATGGCTTTGGAATGTTAGAGAGGAAAAAAAATGGGTTGTTCTCTAACTTTCTTCTTTTTGCATATGGTCTTATCTAAAGATTCAAGTTGGCTGCAGAGCCATGTTTGGGAAAATACTGCTTCCAGTATAGTCAGAATAGGTCTGCTTCCCGTTGGTATATAAATTAAATGGGCATTTATCCAGTTAAGTTCAGGCAGGATTGTTCTGCTGCTGAGGCACAACCATGCCAAGATGTATCATCCCACCTCCTCTTGCACTTGGCCCAGAGACCACCCTGTGATCATGAGCAGCTTGTGTCCCTGCTCACCAGTTACTTCTGCTTGGCTCCTTTGACAGGAATGTCCAACATCAGAAAAAATTGTTCCTCTGCTGACAAGTACTTTACAGTTAATTAATTCTAATACAAAATAAAGACATCCTTTTTCAATAAGGCATAGATGCTTCCCCCTGCCCAGGGGCTAACATTCTGCATGTCTGTT
Source organism: Caprimulgus europaeus (assembly GCA_907165065.1). The sequence continues at coordinate 72,793,126 of OU015525.1, forward strand.
GTGTACACACACATGCTGTGAGGTGTCTGTCTTCTTCCTTTCCACAGCAAAGAACAATAAATGCCAGAAGATGTTTACATACTTTGTCCCTTTTGACCCCAAGTCTGAAGTCACTGCTTTGCAGCAATTGCTGTATCCTGTTTCCTTTAGGTCTGTGGTGTGTAAGTTGATCAAGTGATGACCTTGAATCAGGACAGACGTCATAACCCCAAATATTTGTTTCCAGTGTTATTTAACACTCACTGTTCGCCCTAAGATAGCAAGTCAACTTATGGTAGTTTTCATCTAGAATCTGGCCTGCAAGAAGCTGCAATTTAAAACTGATGCAAAGTGAGCTAAACCATGGGGAGGTTGCAGATGAAGTGAATGTATTTTTGGTGCCAAGAAGAGCTTTGACAGGATCTGCATACCAAATACTCCTGCATCCTCATGGCTTTGAGGGGAAAAAGATTCAGGTGCTTGGTTAAGACTTGCCTTTGAAGAACTGCTTCAGAAAACAGTCAACTTGTTTTACTTTTGCAATGTGAATTCTGAGGAGAGATTATCATCTCTAAATGATCTAGTGATTAAGGCTCTGAACACCTGGGCAAAAGTTAATCAAAGAGGAGAAGAGAAGTAGAAGCTGCCCATGGTGAGCAGGGTTTAGTACTTGATTTTGGGTGTCCTGTGTGAGGAACTTGGATTTGCTGAGGTTCAGGATCTGTCTTCTCAGATAGTTTCTTTTTCCTCAGGACTGTATACATGATGGAGCTAAATTCTCACTCAGGCTTGGATTTGGGGTATGTGTGAACTACCTCCACAGCTTGGAACAGTACTCATATTTGGCAACAGAGAAATAAACTGAGGTTAGGGAATAACTATTGAGGCAAATCTCTGATTTGTACAGCTGAAACTGTTGCCAGAGAGTCTAGGATTAGTATTTTTGATAGTTATTGGGGTTTTGTTATGTAAATCTTGCCTCAATCACTTAGTGCTCTTGTCAATGAAACTTTGAGTGATTTTCTTTTATTGCTCTCAGCATAATACTGTTTTTTCTACTGAAGATTTTATGTCCTAGTCCTCAGGTCTTGTTAAACTCCTTGAGCTGATTTTCCATTAAGTCCTTTTTTACTAAGAAAACAAAATTTAGGGAAGTTACTTTTCCTCAGTACCCTCTATAATGTTATAATTGTCACTAATCTGTGAAGATCATAACAAAACCATAGTATAGTTGCAAAAACATCACCACTGAAACAGTGGCATCCAATGCTTACAGGCATGAGCTACGGCAATGTAGGTGAGGTCAATCTTCTTGCTCTAGTAATATTCCTGCTTCTGGTCTTCAGCTTCATTTCTTTCCCAAAAATAGCTAATGCTTCTGGTTGTTAGGGTGCTCACAGGGATGCAGAAGGAATGAGTTTAATTCCTACTACAATTGATGTAGATAAGTGCCAAACCTATTTTTGCATTTGCACTGATAGGTATTTTTGGGGTGGCTTTGCTCTGAGTTGCAGCCTACTAAGAAACTGTGTCATAACCATGATCAGAATTACAAATCCTTGAAAAAGAAAAAAAAAAATCCCTGTCAAAAAGCTGATACTACCTCACCTAAAAGGAAAAAAATAAAAATCAAAGACATTAATTGACCTGATCTTGTGAGCACTATAAGCACGGGCACTAACTTTCTTCCAGAAGTTACCATGTATTTTTGTATTCTCCAGTCACTGTGTTGGAACCTTCCAAATATCCAGTTTAGGATAAAGTTAAACAGCCCCTATGCATTTTGTTCTGCTCTGCTACCTGAACAAGCAACAAAATTTGCGAAGTTTTTACTGGTCTGTCAAGAGTTCAGGGTAGTGGTAGATGTTCAAAAATTACCTTTATTTCTTATGTACTTTGAGTACTTGACATTTTTATGGTAGCTTATGACAGCATGTTACCTTACTGACCTCTTTTGGTGCCACACACTACAATTCCTTAATTATTTTTAATCACTTTTTAATGCCATTAGTGTAACTAGTGTGTTCTCTACTGTCAGTGGAAGTGATCTTAACATAGTGTAGCCTGACTGTACCTGCTGTCTGTTTTACCATCTATTCTTTTTGTGGGCCTCTAAAAATTGGGACGTGTAAGTGTCACAAACTTGGGCTGTCAGTTGGTGTGGGAACAGTCCAGTTGCTTGTCAGGACAACTGTGCCTTGAAAAATATTATCTGATCTGCTACTGATTCATTTTGCAGCTGTAATCTCCAAAATGATGTAGTATGAGGCAGGTGAATATTTTTGTTCCACTATGTAGGTGCTTTAATTTCTTCTAACATAATTAGAAGTGAGACATAATATGTTTTACCAGTCTCCAGGAAAAAAATGCAGTTAATATTTTTCTGTCATTTAGGTTTGTTACTTTAGGTATTCATTATCTGTGAATATGGTTTGACCATATTTCATTAATTTCTCTTACAGACTATACTTGGAAAGGTGCTTTCTTCTATTGGGTTTTTTAATGACAACTGCTGCTTCAGTGGGTTTTTGGGTTGGGAGTGTGTGGTTGTTTTTCTTCTTAAAAAAAAACAAAACAAAAAAAAAAACCACCAAAAAACCAAACAACTACAATGGTTACAGGAGTGGCAGAACTGGGAGAGTTTGGAGCATCACAAAATCACATTGCCAGAAAGCCTCAGGATCTGTGTCCTAGTTAGCACCTCTTGAGAGGAGGTGGCTGGCCAAAACTCACTTTGCTGTCACCTCTATTGGCTTGGTGCTATACAAATAAAAAAAAAGATACAACAGGTTCATCATATGGCAATCTTGCACCAGTAGACCATAAATAACAAAGGGGAGGAATAATCTTGGAGCAATTTACTTCAGAACAAAAAGACTTCAGTATCTCTTCTGAGACATCTGCTGCATCTCTAAACCAGCTAGTTCATTTGCCAAAACTTTTTAAATATTTCCTTTCTTCAGGGTAAGATTGACCCAGTCCCTCCATACGAGGCAAATTAGATTGTGTTCATCGAACCACATGTGCTCTGTTTTTTAACAATGTGATAGGCTTTGGTCTAAGCTGACCACTATGTAAAGGGTGACAAAACCTGAAGAGGAGAAAGTGTGGGAATGTCTCAGCAGGAGGCTTTGTACTGGAGAAGGCCTTGCTTTGGCTGCTTTAGTTCCGAGGAACTTCTCTGAAAGAGAAGGATCAAAATTCTGCCGTTCCGGCTGTTGTATCCGAAGCACTGGCAAGGATATTGCCTCTCTCCTCCCCTCCCCCAGTTTGCACACACTTTCATTCCTGATAGCACGTAACAGCAAGCAAAAAGCTGTGGAAATGACATTCTTTGATAAAATGAAACTTGTAAATTCATCTCCTCCAGTAATCTAAAGCATGATGGTGCAGTGTTGGTCACTTTGTTGTCCTATGGAAAAAATGTCTTTGTTCTTCATAGTGGTCTTGAAGCCAAAGGTTAAAGGCTGAATTCTTCCTATGCTTTTTCTCAGGCTTAATAACACCCTAGAGATCAACAAGATCCAGGCTTTGTGTCAGAAGCCCTTGCAAAAAAGGATGAGCTCAACTTGGGAATATGTGGAAAATGCCAAGAGGTAAATGATTGATAGGAGAAATATGAGGGGGAAAGATGTGCTTCCCTTCTCACTGAATGTGTTATCTCACTTCCTTGCGAGTGTGACCAGAGTACAATGTCTCCCATCCAGCCCTACTCTAGACCTTCACAGAAAAGCCCTGGGTCTTTGAAGCTCTGTGTGCACCATCTTGTTTACCAGAATATGATCCGTTTGGTTTCCCGAATGGAATGGTACCTGTGTCCTTAAATATGTTAGAAATGGCTGCTTCCCTTTTCACTGAAAGGAAGATGTCATGCTGGGGGTTGGTCACAATCACTTGATCTTTTGGGCTTGACTGTCACACTTGGCCTTTGTAGAAGAGATTGTATATGTGTTTAGGTAACCAATGTGCAGGTAACCAAAAGTCTTCAGATTTAAATTTAGAACTAAGCTAATGTTTGAATTGGTACAAGCTGTCTGCGGTGTGCATGGCTTCAAGGTCATTGTTTATTTCAGGTAATAGCAAATGGTATTTGAAGGTAAAATGCAGAGTGCATATTAATATCTACCAGTAACTTCATCTATTTATTTATTTGTGGTGTTATGGAATTCCAGGCTTGAACCATAATAAGAAATCTGCCCCATACTCGGAAAACATTTTGATGTGTTATTTCTGGAAGTGGTCTTTAGGGTAACCCTGTAATGAAGGCACTCTAATTTGCTGCACATATGGCTTTCTGATGAACAGTTGTAAAATCAAAATAAAAGCTCTTCTAGAATGATCAAAATGCATTTAGGGAAAGGCTTTTTACCATCCCAGGAACAGGACACTTGCCAACTGCATCCACTAACAGCTGCTCTGAACTTTTTCTACAGCATTTTCTGAAAATGGTATATTGGATTATGTAGGACTATACATTCTTATCCAAGTTCAGATTTTCAGAGCTAAAGTAAATGGTTACGGTAAGATTCAGAGTACTAAATTAGCAAGTAGAGTACTGTAATAATCCATTAGCTAGTAATGCAGCCCCTTTGTATAAAACCTAGAGCTGGAATTCAATAATTAATTGTAATTAAAAGGACAGTTTGGAATAAGTAATGTTTTTATACCATAACATTTTCCTTTGCCTTGTGAAGTAGCATCTTACAGGCAGCATAACTGCATTGAGGAAACTGCCCACATTAGAAAAACACTGAAATCAAATTTATTAATGGGTTTACCACCTTTTTTAAGAAAAAGTGTGTGTACACATAATTTTTTTAAAATGCTTTATATATAAATATATATTTATATATTTCAGCTGTCATAATACTCCCAGAAGTCTAATTGTGAAGTTTTTACTGGAATTGATCGTGTCTGGAAGTTCATTATTCAGCAAGTCTAGATGCTAGTTTCATCCACACCTGAACCAAATGCTGATGTGCTGGAGCCTCGTGACTTTCTGAAAAATGAATCTCTAATCATGGTTTCACTTTCTTAATGAGCCCTGTGATTAGAGTGAGAGAGTGCAAGGAGCTCTGAGACCAGAAGGTATTAGGCACTTTCTGGAGTGTCCAAATAGCAAATATGCATTCAGGGCAACAGTGAGCCAAGTACTTTTTGTTAGCACTTAATAGTAAGGATGATCACAACACAAACTGAGAGGCATCATTTGAACCACTCCAACTTTAAGCTCATCTGTTCACATTGATTTAAAAAAAAAAAAAAAAAAGCTTGGTTTTCTTTGTTTTGGGAGTCTTCTGGTAAGGAGTATTTTTGATAAGCATGACAGCTTGTTTGAAGAGTGTCTGCAGACAGGAGGACTAAGAGATGAGTATTAAAGCCCTGGGGAAATAGGGACCAATAGAGACCAAAACCTTACACTGAGTTTTATGGAAAGTCAAAGTGGTCTTTGTGTGAGTTTTGAGGTGGAATGGCTTATGATTTTTTTTTAAGCTAGCAACATTGGGACACACTTTGCATGAAAGCCTGTGCTCTGTGTACAGCAAACAAGTTAGCTTGAGGCCTGACAGCAGCTTGGTATTTCATCTTGACTAATTAGGTCTGCTCCTCTTCTATGTGTCCTATGCTGTGAGAACAGTTACACAGTTTCAGATACCCAAATGCCTGTGCTAGTTATTAATGAAGTTGTTATTCTACCACTTCTATACACAGAAGTGTATAGAAGACGCAGTATGAAAGACATCTTGGAACTGTCTCTGGGTTTTTTTTATTGCTGCTTTTCTATGAAACAGCTCTCTTGGGTAAATAGCCTTGTCACATGAACCAAGCTTTGAATTATTAGATTTTAATGTCTTCTAGCTGGGTGTTTTAACCTAATGAATTAAATATCCTATGGAAAAGCAAGCATAGTTTTCCTCCTTCACACAGGAAGACATTGTAAGCTTACAAGAGAGTTGTCCAGGCAAATCGGTGGATAATATATTAAGCAGGTGTTTGTCAACAAGCTTTATTGGTAGCCATAAGTTGCTGTATGCTGTAATTTGCTCTTGTTGTACTTTTATATATCATGGGGCAAGGTATTCTGTGTGGGACAAATACTGCTTCATGTCCTTGCTGATGTCTGTCATTTGATTAACTTATGGTATTTAATCAATCTTGATTTGAAGGACAGGTCCTGGTCAGCTGCTGATGTCAAACATACAGTCAGAGTCCTTGGGGAAGCAAGAGAAAGAAAATGGCAGGTTCATCATTGTTTCTGTCCTGCCAGCAGGTACAGAAAAAGGGGCTGAAACTCATGTGAAAGTCTTGAGCATGTTCTCTATTGACCTTGCTCAACAAATGTTAAAAAAACCCAATGACCTATTAGGCATTTGTACAATGTACTTTTTCTTTTGAAAGTAAGACTTCAATTATCTTATAACTTCAGAAAAGACCAGAGATTTGTTTTCAATATCCTTGTCAAAGCATGCTGACTGCCAGTTAATCTTTAGATATCTCTAGTTATAAGCAGGGAAAACAACAGATTATGTGAATGCATATATCACTTCATATTGGCTGCAAAGTGTCAAAGGAAACAGGGATGAGATTCAGAAGCCAGTTGTGGGAAAAAATGTATTAAAGACAGAAAAGGACCTGTAATAGACTTCAAGGCAAATATCCCTTAAAAACAAACAGAAAAAAAAATGCTGCTTCAGGGTATCACTGTAGTCTAGTTACTTTAATATATGTTTGAGGAGAACCTCAGAGCTGTGATAAGATTGGACTTGATTTTATCAGTCAGGAACTGAGTGCACTGGAGATCCCCCCCTGCAGATGGGGCCTCGCTTGGGTTCCTGCCTGTTCCTGCAGAGTGCCAGCAGCGCTGAGCAGTCGTGTTGGCAGCCTGGTATTTGTCTGCAAGGATCAGCTTTGAAAATGTGGATGGACAATTCTTGTCAACAACTGTGATATCATCATTGAAATTTAGGGAAGACCACGTGTACCTGTATGAGCTGTCAAGGAGCTTGTCATTGACAGCTCTAACTATTCAGCAGTGGCATTGAGAGTTAACAATCTGGGAAGACTCCCAGTTTGCAGCCTAAAAAGAGCAGCCTAAAGAGATTTTTGCCTTTAGTGTTCCTCTTTTTTTTTTTTTTTTTGGCCTTTATTTAGCCAGCTTCTATTCTGAATAAATAAATAATAATATTTAAATAAACAACTACTAAATCATAAATACAGTCACTGCAATAAGTCTTTTATTTAGAACAACTTCATCAAGAGCCTTAAGGTCAGTATGCACCGAAATAACAAAGGAATATCTTATTTCATTAAAACTTTCAAATGTAAAAGAAAACCAAGAAAATCTGACTTCTGGATTGTACTGGTCAGAGGTATAGGGGTAACTGTTACGAAGGTGACTTCTAGGGAGGAGAAGCTAATCAATTAAACTGAAAAGGCAGTCAAGACTTGAAAGGATAACTTTCTATTTGAGGTGTCTTGATTTTTTTTTTTTTGATCCTGGATTGAGACAGTCTTAGGAGAACTGTGCTATGAGAAAAATACCCTAGGAATGTTAAACTGCATATGGATGTTTAAGTAATACAGAAATCCACCAAATTGCTAGTTGCTCTTGAAAGATGTATGTGCATGAGTGGAGAGGGTTTGGAATAAACTGGAGAGGTGGATGTTTGCCTAGCAGGAAGGAAGACATGATACAGATCAGAATAAAAAGCAAAATTAAGAACAAGACATGCATTAGACTGTATGGACATGATGAGACTGAAATATTGCCCAAGTTAAACAAAACTGGTTTACTTCTAGCTCAGCAGAGATACATGGATGGTGAATTAGGTGGACTGTCAGGCTTATTTATGTGAGATACTACTGAATAACCCACCTTCAGTGTCACTTTTGTACCTATGGGCTGTCACCATGCCTTGTTTTAACAGGACATGAGAACATCACAGTGTGCATTCCTATGGACACTAGCCAGCCCTTCTAAAGGGATGTAAGAAGTGGTACCATATATTAGGAATATGTCCTTTACAAACTCAAATATTTGAGGATGGCTTGAATTTTTTTTTCATCTTGTCTGTTCAGGGTTTTTGTGTAAACCAGCAGTGGTGCATATGGGGCAGGGAAATGGGGAAACATCATGCTTCTGTGTGGATTGTGCTATCTTGCTTTGTAGTTTGTTTTTTTTCTTGGTAAGAAATCTTCAGAAGAAATATGGTAATGTATGTAGGTGATGCACTAACAATAACAAATGTGCCTCTTGGGTAGAAAACGCAGACTGCCTTTGACAGCCCTCCAAGATTTATGCTCTCAGCCAAATTAGTAGGGTTCCAATTAAAGCAAAAAGCTAGGTTGCCTAGCACATTTCACAGTGGAGATGGTCTCAAAACTGCTTGGAGAAGTCCGCTGTGGCTGCTGGTGCTCAGTGGCCTGAGCAAGCTCATGTGTTGTGGACAGCCAGGGGAAGTGGTGGCATCTCCATCCCTTGCCACTGCCCCTGTCTTCTGTATCCCCAGTGGATCTTCCTTCCAAGGGTCAAGAAAAAGTTCTCTGGTTTGGGGAGTTATGGTATTTTTTTTTCTTTCCTTAGCAGGAAGGGAGTGCCCCATACTTAATGCAGTTTAACATTTGAAGACAGAGAAACTGTTCTGAGTATCCAGACATGAGAAAGGTTCTGACTTTGGACATTTGAACTAGGATGTGTTGGTAGAGAAATGCTTCTTCCTTAAGCCTTATGATGTGATTTGAACATCTATTGATGGTGGGAGCCATAGGCTGACAAACAGATCTTTCCACAAATATTTATTTGAATACTTAAATGTGCTTTGTTTGTTCTCGAGCCCTGTTTGTATTTTCTTTCAACAAACACCCAAGCAAGCAATATTATTTGCAGGAATTTACTTGGGAACTTTTCATTTTTAAGCAGTGATTGGAAAGAGTTCATGGAAAGCAAGACTTGATTTCATAAATGCAGCATTTTGAGTTAAAAAAAGTTAATAATCTGAATAGGAAAATCAACGTGTGTCTGTGTGCATTTTTAAAGTACCTTATATTTTAAGTATGATTCCTGAATTATCTGCTGGATTATATACATAATTTTTGTTTAAAAAATATTTAACATATTAAAATCTGCTAAGAAAAATCACAATCTGATAATATTCTTGTTTCATATAATTATTTTAAATTATCCACATAGTTCTGAAATCAACTGCTGAATAAATGGATGTCTTGAAACACTAATGCCACTTTCCCATGTAAGCAAAGCTACTTCTACTGAAGCTGAAGACCTGTTCTTAAATGTTAGTAGTGCTTTTATATAGCTTTAATATGATTCATGGACATCAGTGCAACAAGAACCACGAGAGGGCAACACTCTTGCATAACCTGTACAAGGAGCAGGGATTTGGATGGCTTTCCCCTCTGAGTCTCCATTCTAAAAACTATAGGGCAGAACAATTTTTTCTGGGGAAAAGAGTCATCTTTCTCCATTAACAGTACACCTAAAAAGACTTTATTTTTTCCCAGGCTGCCTACATATGTTTTGGAACCACCTGGAGTCCCAGTAGAAACCTACTGACAAAAATGTCTAATTGGAGAAATATTTGATTATGTTTTAATTCAAGTGGGTCTTTTTAGTAAAAAGAGTCCAAATGAACAGTGTATTCTATTCACACTCCCAGCATGGTTGCAGTCTTGGCACAAAATGAATAAATAATTAAAAGTGTTTTTGCAGTCCACACTGGTCTAGATTTCAGCTAATTTTCTGCTTTAAACACTGCTTTAGACTTCTTCCTCTAAAGTATTTAAAATCCAAATTTGATTAAAGGATATACTCTCTTTAAAGACTTTTAGAAGATAATGTTATTCTTTAACTGCAGGTCATTTGGTTGAATTATTTTCAACAAAGATTTTCAGAAAATAACCTTAGCTCTCAAAAGAATTCTTGGCTTTGTATGCTTCTACAGGCTTTGATAATTTTGTTCCTTTTCTGTAAATCTGTAGGTGAGGAGCCTGGCTTCAGTTCTCCAGAAAGAATCTATCAAAACTTTTCCTTAATGAAAACAATTTGGTTTTTGATGTCAGTCATAAGGCCCTTCAAAAAGGAACAGTTAATAGGCCATACTGTGTTGAGAAGCAAATTATTCTGGGTTCTTTTTATTAAAAAAAAATAGATTAATTTATCCTCATTGAACCTTTTGAGAACTGTAACTTACTGATTTTAAATTTTTTTGCTGTATACAGAAATACCAGCCCACAAGTTTGATTCTTTTCCTTGACTAAAGGTGTTGTTTTAATGACTTCTGACCTTCTACAGATATCTCTTGATGGTTCCATTATGTTCCTTTTGAAGTCAACAGGCTTCCAGCATTTTCAGCAAAACCAATATTTATCTGAAAAATTTACTATCTGTTCCACAGTTCCCAGGTTAGAGTTGGGTATCCCAGGGCAAATGAAGGGTAGTTCCCTTCTCTGCCTCTCCCCTTCCCCTGGCAAATAGTGGGATGCCCACTGTATCTGGGATGACAGGCTCTGTGCCATCCTGCACTGGTGCTGCCAGTCCCCCCAGACCACACATGTTCTGGTATGTGCACCATAGGGGCAATCCCCTGGAGAGCTTCCTCAGTGCTGGCTGTGGTGTGGCTCTTGACCAGGTTCTCTTGGATTGAGAGGAATACTTTCCAGAAAAGAGGATATTCAACACGTATCAGTCTATAAGCATTAAAAAGCCAAGATGTTTTTTTTAATTCTTAATCCTGATAGTTGAGGCTCATTATTTGTAGAGTACACTGCAAAATGCAGTGAAGGCTTTTCAGTTCTTGTTAAGAAGAGGGGCTCAGGTGGAAATAGCAATTTTTTAATCAAAATTGGTATCATCCTTGTAAACATTGGGGGGTATCACAAATTGGTCCATGCAAAATTGTATCGATTTCCATTTCTTAGTAATTAAATTATTTACATGCAGTAAAAGTAGTAATTTAAAACTGCAATAAGTAAAACAGGAAAAAAAAAAAATCAGTGGGAAACAAAGATTCTTTGTGGGATCTACAAGAGCCAAACAGTTTATTTAAACCAGTTGGGCAGGTTAAATGTAGAGATGCCCTTTCTTTCAACGAGAAATCCCCTAGAATTGTCAAGTGCTGTTAAACCTAGACAGTGAGTCATTGTCCGTTGAATAAACAATGGAGAAAAAAAAAAGCAGTTGTGAACATCATGATAAAAACACTTTTGAGAAAAGCTTGGAGCCCTGAGGACTAAAATCTAGGTGACAAACTGTGATCCACCTCCAGCCTTAGCTTTAGTAGCTCCCGGCTGTTTCCAAAAGGGTAGAGGAGTTCTCTCTCACTAAGCATCATACTTTAATGACTACCTCACTACTGCTGAATCGGGTATGCATTGGGAAGAAAAAAAGTGCCTGAGGAGCACAATCATTTTTTAAGTTGAAGTGTGGGTTTCAGAGATACTCCAGCTGTGTATGTTCACTAAATGTCTCCTGATGTTTACACAGTGAAAACAATTTGTATTGTATGCTAACACAATGGTGCTGAATGGAAAAATCTTCAAATGCTTCTCCCATCTCAAAAGTGCTGTGCTCTTATCTGAACCTGGCTGGTTCCTATTAGTTGATTAGTATTTAAATCCGTTGATAAAAGTGTGATGGAAAGAATGAGCTGTGCATTAACAGTCTTGACAAAGCTCCTGTTAGGTATTCTACTAAAGGCACAGTACAATAAAAAATTACTGGGAAATTTTTGCCACTTCTCAGGCAGAGAACACTTCTCAGCAAAAGGATGAACTGTTATTATTGAGGGGACATCTTTTTAAGAGCATTTAACAGATTACAAGCAAAGAGGCCATTTCTAGTCCTGAAATGTGTTTTGCTAAACACCTGCAAGAGGAGTTGTTATATTGATAGTAATATGTACAGTTTCTGCAAACTTTTTTAGCAGACTCTTACTTGTAACATTAATATAGAGAAACATAAAAATTAGAATTTTCTGAATGAACTAGACACTCCAGTTGAGCATGTGAATTTGTCCATACCTAGTACAGGGAGCTCCTGCTACTGTATGAAAACATCTATTGAAAACAAACACTGTGGTTTTCTAATGGCTGGACTCTGCACTTAAAGTCTGAACAAAAATCTTCCAGTAAACAGCCTGCTTCCAGGCAGTATCTATTATCAAAAAGTTGATTTTATTTTAGCAAAGCTATAAGAAAGGCTTAGGAGGAAAATTGTGACAATGGAAAAGACTGAATTGTCTCCTTTTCTCTCAGAAAAATAATTCTAATGTGCATAAAAGGGCAAAGAATAAAACATTTCCTATTATTGGCCAAAATTTATTGCCAACAAGAAATGGTGGCAAGAAATTCAGTCTAAAAAGAAAAAAAAATTGGTAAAATAAAGGAAAAGAAGCACTGTTGCAATTTGCACCATTATTTTTGAGAAGCATGAGTGTCTTCCATTCCTGATTCATCAGTCACATTGAGACAAAGAGGTCAGAAACTTGCATTTGACCATCTATATTTTTAGTTTAACTTCATGACTAATCCACCCCTGAAAAGAGTTAATCAGAAATCTGAGCAACTACTACAGTGAGATTTTTCTCAAAGAATGAGTTGGGTTAATAGAACACTAATAAATTCTGCCAATGAATAACAGAATAGTCTGCAATAAAAACTCAATACATAAAGCTGTCCTCAAACCCCAGGCATGACAGTCTTCTGATGAAATAAACTTGGTCTCTACCTTAGCCAAATTGTTTAGTGCCATTAAAGTTTTATCTCTTGTTGTGACTAGGTATTAAATTATAAAGAGAAGGCTGGAAGATATTATATAAAGTCTGAAGCTACTGTTTCAGTGTCTCATTCAGGCACTGCTCACCAGCTGATTTGCTTATGCCCTGTGCCAAATTACATAAGAGCATATTGATGGGACATGAGTGGTTTTTCTCTGTGCTTGTGACTGGTTACAAATGGAGCCAAAAAACGTTTCCTGAGATCCAGAGCTTTTTAGATTCTCTTAGACATTTCTTACTTGGAGCTGAGTTGAAGAGCTTTTATTTTTAAGGGTAAAATAGCGATGGAGAAGTGTTTGAGAGGATGTAGCTGCTTTATTCGGAGACAGAATATGCTAAATGTCAAGTGCTTTTAGCATTTTTACTCTTTGCTTGTAATGTAGCTAATAGTATCCCATATGATAATAAGCTGTGTAAAAGCTACTCACTTCACTAGGTGATGTTTCCTTCACAAGTGAAGGAAAAAATTAGTGTGCATATATATATTGCTTAAAAAAACCCAAAGCCTCACCCCACCCCAGTGTTAGTCACCATAACAACTAAAGCAATACCAAAAAGTAAATTCTTAATTGCTTGTTTTCAGATGTTGATGTTGAGGAATGACCACAGAACACTCAATCAAACTTTGCCAGGCACAAGTCTCACAGATCAATATTTAGCAAGCTTAAAAGTATCCCAGTAGTTTAGATGTTAGACTAAACGTTGCAGAGGGTTAAAGCTGTCCTCTTAAATTAGGGTATACCTAATTTAAGATCAATTTCCTTTGAGAGCTGCTGCCTCAGAACATCCAGACTGGGGATTGCTTTTCAGAGGTATGGATGTTTTAGGTAGTTAAAATGGGTTCAGTGTAAACCATGTCTGGCCAATGCATAAGAGATATATAAGTAAAATTGCAGACTGATTATGAAAAGGGCAGAACAGCAATGTTTGGGCTTTCTTGATTTCATTGCTATCTTGCTAAAAGTTCATATGCTGCTTCTGTGGTTCTACTGTAATTGCAGGAGATAAGCTATTTTACTCCCAGTGCTGTGCTTCCAAAATTGCAAAATTTTCTATTTCTCTGCAACTTGTGTGTGGGAAATGCACTAATAGTTTCCTCTAGTTGTGCGCTGGGGCTGTTCTGTTGGAAAGTGTGAGCCTTTGGATTGTTTTATGATGTGCAAAGTGCTTCTGTGGAGTGGAGGAGGGAGAATGTGTCCTTATTGCCCACTGTAAGACCTGAGATAATGTACAGTATGGGGCTGTCCTTTGCCTTATGGAGAAACCTAAGATGGGCACATGTGGTAAATGTTCCACATATCTTACACATCAGTGACTAAGTAGTTGAACAACTTGCAATTTTTGGATGCCTAACTACTACATATCAAATAAATACAGTGTTGGTCTGAAAAACAGAAAAAGCTAAGAATTCATGTTGCTTGATCTTGTTTTTACTGGTATGTCTTGTGGCCTGGGGTGATTAACCTATTTTTGTTGGCTCCCTTTCATCTTCTGTAAAGTGGGTGCAATTTTCAATACCTGTACTATTGCATAAGCATGTTATAAAACTTGGGTAAAGTGTTAATTGACACGACTTGTAAAGCATATTAAGATTTACTGGTGAGAAGTGCTATATTCACTCTTGATATATTAACTTTTGAAGACTGCATGTGTTTATTAAGATGACAAGCCACTGACTTGAAGATTAAAAAACAGGAAGAGTACCTGTGGTATGTGTTTGTTGATAAATCAGTAGGAAGGAATAGAACAACTAAAGAAAGCACTTAAATAAAACCAGATTTCTCATTCCTTAGTGTTTCACTGGACATCGACATCTACTTAGAGTTTCTGTTAGGCTAACATTTCAGCAAGATTGTCATGTTCCCAAAGTCTGCAGGAAAAAGTAAGTTCTCATAAGATGAGATGGATCTTAACCTCTAAAACCTTGCATTTCTATGCATGTGGAAAGTAATTCCCTTCTTGCTGCTTTACTAGGAAAGAATTGTTTGCATCTCTGGCAGTTTAACTGTTGCTGTTTGACCCGAGTTTTGATCCAAAACTTTATCTGAGTGCCATCATTCCAATGCAGATCTTCTTGTTAACTTTTTTCCAGTGCCTTATACAATATTTTGCCTTTTTACTCTTTTTTTTTTCCTCACCACTTAAAAGCCATTAGATTGTTTGAAACAGTCACTATTCCAGCTGAACAGATGCAAGCATTGCATGAAAGCTCTGAGGAATGTTCCATGGCAGCATCTGGTGCTTTGCTTTAAAGTTTATTTTTAACATGAAATAGTTATGAGCATGCATTTGTAGTTGAAATGCTGTCTTCTCAAAGTAACACAATTAGGTCTGACTCTTCAGCAGGAGCAGGGGAAGAAAAATGACATGCAGCTTTAAGGTAGAGCTGTTACAGGCAAAGCAGTGACTTTGCCTTTTTATTCATCACATGTTTGTGCAGTGGTGCTTATCTGTGTATCTTGTATGCTAATGCTTTCTTTGAAGCTAGGTTGTGTCATGAGAGCTGCATCTGCAGAACCAAATCTTATCAAAAGCTTTGGCAAGCTGTTCTGTGTGGTTTTTGGAAAGCTTATTCTAGTTTACAGTCTCCTTGTTAGAGAAAGTTTTGGTGCCTTTAGTAGGAAATTACCTCCTTCCTAAATTTAATGTGACATCACTGTTATTGGAATCATTGCTACTATTGCTGTCCATAAAACTCTTATGTCACAATGGTAGGTATGATGACATAAGATGAGAACTGAGCTCCTGGTTGGCAAGAGGAGGCAATAAAAATGGCTTTGTGGCAGTTTACAGCCCCTGGGGTAAGGGGTGTGGGCTTCATTCAGCATGGCTGGAGCACTGTGGGATGACCCACTGTGGCAGCTGGGGCTGCCAGGGTGCTGGGGAGCTCTCTCTGCTGCACTCCCTCAGCTGTGCCCTCTCTTTGAGGGCTGAGAGGGAGGGAAGATCCTTTCGCTGCCTGGAGCCCAGCGGCAGCTCCCATCATTCAAAGGGGAAATCCCAGAGCGTGGCTTATAGCAGTTTTCCAGTCCTTTGGTGCCAGGGCTGGTGGAGTAGGAGAGAATCTCTAGCTCATTATTTCCAGCCATGCAAAAGGACTGACAGGAAACATATTTAAGCAGATGTCTTGTGTTTTAACAAAGCTTCAGTGAGTCATCCACATGCCCTTGGGCATCCAGTGCACCAGACAGCTTTTTAATGGTTGTGGCATCTTGCTCACAGTCTAGTATTATGCACACATTCCATATAGTTAAATAAGCCCCATGTCTTCAGCTAGGGAAGGTCCATAACACTTTGCTAACCTTGGTAAGCTTGTTGTGCAACTGAGGACCTGGCACAAGAACGCGATGCCCAGTGCAACCCCGATCTGATTTGGTATTAACAACCAGAACCTGATTCTGGGCTGCAAGTGGCATCGCTGTAGCAATTCTTTGCACCACCAGCAATTGTCATCTTCAAACAGCTCATGTAGACAAAAGACTTTTTGTGAGCTGGCTGGCAGCTTGAGAGGTACGTATGCAGCTGTGCGCTACGTTCATTTTCCCCTTCTTTGTCCCAACATGCTGCTCAGGGACTGACTCAAAATGAATTATAGAAGCAAGATGTTATCCAGCATAGTATTTAATCTTTTAAAAGCAGGAAACTTTCTTCTGTGGGTGCAAAGATGAGTGTCCTAAATCAGATAAATTGTGGTCTTGTTGCATTTGACAATCCAGTGCAGCAGCTACTGAGGGTGATAGGGAAGTTTCTTCCATCTGGCCTTTTGATACTCAACTGCATCTTCCTTCTCCTGGCAGTACAGCCCCACATGCTGCAGTCCCCAATTAATGTCACCTAATTATCAATGTTTGATGCTGAATGCAAGCAACAGAGGAGGATGTATATCCAGCTAATGCTCTGACTACTGAAAAGTCAGGGAAAATATTTACACACAACCATGGCCTGCACAGCTGCTAATGAACATCCCCGACAGCTTGGTCCTGTACTCTGGCCTGCCACTAAGCTTGGATGTGAAGCTGTGATTTCTGTACCAGCAAGAGCAATGCAAAGCCTCATTTTAAATATTTGACTGCATGATTGCAAAACATTTGTTTGCACATATGCTGTGTATCTCAAACACCTGATAACCTGATGTCATGAATTGACATGAAACCATTCCTAGGAATGTACCCAAGCTAAATAAAGCATGTTACGGAAGTATAAGAAAAAGTTTTAACAGTGTCAACTTGTGTGAGAAATAAACGGAGGAATTTATGGCAATGTGATGTCTGAACTGAATCTTGTGCTGTTGCAGAGCTGATCTTGGGTTAGCATAGTTTTGTGGTTTTATAGGCATGCTTTCCCTGTTTCACACAAACAGCTCAATCACTTCCTTTTAAAAGATAAATTAATGTTTTTTCCAGCCATCTCCCTACTTTTTCTATAAAAATAGTTCCCATCAAATGTCATTTTTACCTATGATTATTATACCAGACTGACTAAAGACACTTAAGTGTGCTATACTGCTGTTTATGGAGTGGGATAACTTCAGAGACTGCTTTGCAAGTGATGCTGTTTGGTTTTGTTGTTGATTTGATTTTTTTTCCCTGTGTGGTCTCAACCAATGCACATTACCCTTTTGACTAAGATACATCCGTTTTAGCAGTGCAGTTGAGGTACTACAAATAATTGGTTAAGCAGCCTCAAAACTGGGAATTATTTCAAGCAGCAGGGGTGTTTCTTCTCCAAGGAAACAAAGCCTCTTAGTTTCACACTTTGATTAATTTCAAACTAATTTTAGTAGACCTTGAGCCTTGAATAGACTCTTCTGAAATGTGTGGAAACACTGCACTGTGAAATTCAGTGTTGCTGAATTTCCTATGTTTGCTTTCTCAAATTCTCTAGTGTCCTGCAGAGAATTCACATTGAATCCTAAACTGCCAGAGAAGTAATCTCACTTTCACCTAGGGTGGTATCAGACCTTTGCTCTTTGAAAACTCAAACTGCTGCAGCCTGTTCTGAAAGCCTTTGACTTGCAAATACTGTTCCCGTATTGGGAACTGAAATCTTGCCACATAAGAGGATGGCTTGTCCTGCTATGTTTTAATTTGCATTCCTATCAAGGAGAGGGAGGGAAAATGCAAAATCAATGTAAATAAAGTGGCTTATAAATAATAAAATAATAAACACAATTTAATAAAACAATTAATAAATAAAATGTATGTAAATAACTTGGCTCTGAGGTTACCTGCATGAACACCTTATGCCAGTGTGCTTTACTGGCAATAACAGGGAATGAACTTGTGTGACTTTCTTTTAAGAGCCACCTTAGTGGAAAAAAAAAAAATGATCTGGATGATGCTGTTGAATTGATTTGCCATGGAAGTAGGAACAACATCTCTGTCCTACATGTTGTTTGTGAGTTGTTCTCTTGCTGTGAGAAGAGGGTGTATTCATATTGTAATTAGTGAACAGGTGCTGTAACTTACTTTGTATTTCTTTATCTTCAATCTTTGTTATGAAAGTAAAGTAAGTACCAAAGCTCCTCCTGACTACAGTAAGCAAATGTATTCAAGGCAGTGATGTACTTGACATTTTAAAAGATGAACCTGAGTATACCAGACAGTGACATCTCTGCATTGTGGCTGATCGAAAGCTTCATCATTACATCTTATACTAGGCTTCTAAATACCTTAACTTTAATAGACTTCTTTAAATACAAGCTTTTTTTTTTACATTTGACAGCACTCAGAATCAAATTTTTATTCTTACTCTGAATATAGTCTGGAAACTTGGATTTGCTGGCTAGGACCTACTTTCAGCTAATACTGATGAATAACAGAACTCAGTTGTTAAAAAAATTTGCCTGAAGGAAAAAATATTCAAGATGTAAATTCCATTTACTCTGACTAGAAACCTGCTCAGTGAGGTTCTTGATGACACTGGTTATTCAATGAGTAGGGTGATACTTTGAATGTGTAACCCCATCTTTTTCATATCAAATGTGGATGAAGAGATATTGGCATCTGTCCTACTAACAATCAATCAGATCCTGCTCAATATGACTATGACTGATGGAAACAGGGTATTTTGTTTTGAAAACAAAACAAAGAACCCCCCACAAAACCCCACACAAAAAAAACTACTGGACTAATTCAACAACTGAATATACTTATGAAGCCTTAAGTATTGACAAAGGGATACAAATGAGGAGAAACTTCCTAGGGCATCTGTAAAACTCCTTGTCAATTCACAGTGATGATATATAAAGTCTGCACAAATAATATAACATGCAACTATCTCTATGGAAATTCTACATAGGAAAGTCTTACAATAAGTGAATTGAAAACATTAATAGGAAGAGTAATATGCTTTAAAAATGCAAAGGAAGCAATGGAAAGATTGTGAAGTTTCAGGAAAATCTGTATATCATAGCGCTATTAGTAAATTCTGTGCTGGATTTCAGTTCAAATGTTTTTGTTTACACAATGTTTAGTGTCAAATAACTGAAGCAAGATGCACCATGCTGAATCCATTTGTTCCATAAATCACATTAGCTGTGGAATCTGTTAACTGTATTACAGAGAAGAGCAATATTATCCACAACATTTATCCTCAAGCTGTTGGGAAATCAGCTGCTGCTGGAAAATGTTAAGTGGGAAGGAAGTTTTGTGGAAAGGTGCTGGTTTTAATAAATGAAAATGAAAGGGAATCTTAGCAATAGAATGAATTATATGAACAAAACTTGCCGTGGAAGACTGCCAAAAAAACAATGTAAGAAAGAATGCCAAAAAAAAACCCAAATCCTGCGTGATTTGGGAGTGAATACGTGCACTTGGTTCAGGCAGATAGGGGCTTACAATCAAGGTTTCCTATATCACCAGTAGAGTCCTAAGCAAAGGGCTGGGTAATAGTGTGTGGTGAAGTATGTCCCTCTGTGAGGTTTTCCCTACAAAAATGAAAAGACTGAAGTTTCTAACTAATTTAGAATGTGAACATCTTTCATATCTGAATTTGCATGAGATAGAAGTATCTAACTCTACGCTGAGCACCAAATAATTGTTTGCTATGCTCTTGCAAATGTCCAAACAATCTGCAGTTACGTGCATTGAAATTCAGTCTGTTCTGATTCTGAGCAGAAGGACTAGAGTGACAATTCTGTTCCAGTATCAGTTCTCTAATGCTCTGCAGTTTTTGATCAGAGGTGTCCCAGTTTATCAGAAATGCATGCAACAGGAAGCATCCATCTCATCCCATACATGCAATGGGTAAAATTTGAACAGCATTAACATGTAGTATGTACATTATGTGCCCATCATTCCTTAGAATTGAGGCTTGCAGTTCTGTAGGAACAGTGTATATCTCTTGTATATTGTGGTCTGACAGCTGGCTGAAAATTAATCCACTTTCATTGTGTGAGTACTAATAAGCCCTATGTATACATTTAATATTTAAACTTTGTAAGAATTGGCTTGAAAGTAGCAGAAAGTTTTGGGGGTTTGGTGCTATTTCCTGTAATGTGCATTTGGGATATGGTTTATCAATATCTATTAGCTAGAAGCGCTACCTGAGTGAGTTTGCATTAGGAAGCTGTTCTTGTTTAGTTTAATTTTTCTTTTTATCTTTTTTTTTCCCCCTCTGCTTGCATTCTCAGTAGTTGTTGTACAGAAGTTCCCTCTTCCATACTGTTTGAATAGGTATCCAATGGGATAGGTCTGGTGTTATTTTGATCCTAACAACCATCAGTAACCTAATCACTTTGTGGAGAAGTACCAATTTATGTTTTGATATTATTGTTTTATACCATTACTTCTGGTAGACATCCTTGAATTAGCACCTGTTGAATTAATTAGAGAACTGATGTTTGCTAAACAGCAGATTTGGTTAATAAATGGCTTTGATTCCTTTCAATTATTTTCAAATACGATTTTCTTGTTTATAAATGTGACTTATTTGCAGATCAGGTAAGCTGTTGAAGACTGTCTTTGGCCAAGGAAAAGCACAATATAACAGCAAGTAATGGAATGCATTGAAAGATGAGAAATTGAGGTAAAAAACTGCAACATTCAAGTCATAGAGTTGAATTAACTTTCTTCCCTTTCTTATGCCCTAGAAGAACATTTTTGCTTTCATTTAGTTTGCACCTTATTTGGATTCTCTTCCTTGCCATTTGACGTGACTGAAATTCCAAGGACGTTAGAGAAGACTTTGCTGGTTTTTAGGCAAAGGACTTGCCAAGAACTCTCTGCTGTTCTTGCTCTACATCAGTGTTATCTGGACTAAATTTTATTTATCAGCTACAAAGAGGTCCTGATGCAGGCTTCAGTCCTGTCTAACATATACTTTCACAGTTATCAGAATGATATCTCCCTTTATACTTAACGGAGGAAGAAAGAGGGATTCATCTTTCTTTACAAATCAAGAAACTAGTGCTCTTAACTCAACTCCATCTCCTGCAGGCAATGTCTAAAGTAAGAGAGGATGAACTTAATTACCAAAGTTAAATGCCTGAAGGTAACAACCCCATAATACCACTGACTTCGGTAAGAGTTGAGAGTATTAATTAGCATCTAAGAAGTACTCAGGTCTTTGAGAGCTCCATCTGCTATTGAATAACTAAGATAACCAGCAACTGCCCTACAGCAATCAAGACTTACTTTCAGAGCACTTGTACTTTACAGGTATTTTCTTTTTCTTGTTGGAAGTACAGCTTATTTCACAAAAACAACCTGAATTTAGATTTTCTGAAAAAAACAATGCAACTGAGTATCAGCTATGCAGTCACTGTTAAGCCATAAGCACTGTTATAGGGCAGAGTCACTGAGGGCGTCTCTTTCCTCTGCTTCTCCCTTCTCTCTCTTATGCAGTAGATGTGGAAAGAAAGACTTTTTACAAGGATCTTATGCAGTCTAGTGAATTTTAAAAAAGCTACAGACTACAGTGTTTAAAACTGGTCTGAGTGTCCACCATAAATTTCACCTTACACATGAGCATCTAAAGGAATTTTTTTTTTCCCCTTACAGCTTAAGAGCTTCTGTAGGAGGAGCAGAGGTGAAATGAGATTATATGCAATGCTGTTCCTGCTGTCAAGCTGAGCCTTGCAGGCTGTCTGAAAGAGTAGCAGTGAGTATAGGAAAATGAAAATGGTATTTTATAGCTGTAGTGAACCTTAAATGATGATTGTTCCTGTAAGCAAAGTGTTTTCTTTAAGGAATAACTCTTGTCTAAAAGTGATACGCTGGGCTTCATTCTGCCATTGGGTGGTTATCAAAAATCTTTTTTGGCTATTGTCTGGCGTCATGGGGGCTGTGGCCCACAACTACAGGCACAGGCATTCCTGATGGCATTGCTTGGGTGATCCAGAAGGTACCTTTGGGATTTAGGTACCCAGGCTTTTGTGCATAGCTGTGCCCACTTTTCAGCAACTATGTATGCATGCTGGAAAGACTGTAAGAAGAAGGATGGAAGTATGTTTGAGATATTGCTGGATTTCTTATTATCCAGTAAAGAAAGTTGAGGACCCATGAGCAGGCATCTTATCAACAAGGTACACGGATTAATTACTGATGAAGAGGTTAAAGGTGACAATGCAAATGATCCTATCTGGTAACTCTGCTGTCTGAGGGTTGATTAACAGTTTACCTGTTCATCTGGCTTCCGCCACCAGTAAGTGATCGTATGCCTGGAAGCGTAGGAGTTTTTTTCTGTGTGCATGTTTCAGAGACCTACTGGATCTATTTTTTTATCTTGTTTGACTGTTTTCCCTGCTGTGGGTCTCTTTACTGCCATGCAAAGGTGTTTTCAGATATATTTGAAATTATGCTACCCTCTATTGGCTCTGAAACCAGAGCTAGCAAAACTAAAAAGAAAAAAAAGATAGCTCTGTTCTCTGTGAACACATGGAGCTGTTTCTCCCTGACAGGCAACAGCTGCCAGGGTGGAGATGATTATAGTGTTAGGTTTGCTTTGTGGGGCTCAAAGTGATTTTGTCGGAGCAGTATGGGCATCCTTCCCACTTACTGGTGAGGTGCCCTACTGATGTTGAGATCAGTCATGGTACCTTAAGGGCTTGCCTGTATAGAGAAAAATGAGGCAATCACCAAGAGAACGTGACTGTCAGACAGACTTGGTTAATGTGCCTGGGAGCCCAAGGATGAATATATTCAGAAATGATATGAGCACTTCAGAGCTAAACATGCAGACATGAGCTGAGTGTGGTGTGATGTGATGTCTGCATGCGATCTTATCTCAGTGCTCTTGGAGAGAAAGGGTTGTGGTTTTTTTGGTTTTGTTTGGGGTTTTTTTTCAGTTGGTGGGAATTTGATACCCAAGTCTCCTGAGAACTTGTTAGAAATCTTACTGTGAGGCTTATCTGCTTAGGCATGCATTCAGCAAAAATTATTTTTGTTTGGGGAGTTGAGGGGGATTTTATCTGACTAAGGATGGGAGAGGGCTAGGTTCCAAGTTTTGAACTATTTTAAATGTTATAACAGATTCACTCTACTTATTACAAAATAAACAAATGCAGCTAACAAAATGTGCTTTAAATGAACAGCAGTCTGAAGAAACCTGATGCGAGTTAGAAAACATTGCTACTTACCTTATGGACACTTAAGACATGAGGAAATTATGTTGCATCACTAGAGTACCTTTTCTTTTCTCATGATGGACAGTATTATATTTTGTCTGTGGGCAAAACTTGTAACCTGTTTGTGTAAGTCAGACAAAGGAAATGGAATCAGAAACAATTTCCTTGGAGATACAGAATTTCTTATGTCTACTTGGGCCAAATATGCAGTCTGTATTCAAGTAACAAAATCTGAAGAGTGGTACTACTTCTGTAGCAATTCTTTTGTATTATGGGTTTTTTTAGCTACTTCTGGATCTTCTCTTTCTTGTTAAAAACATAAATAATTAAAGTGTGTACATGTGGTTTTCTACTGTGTAGAGAATGAAGAGATAGAGACCCTTGAGCTTTGTCCAGCAAACTGCTTTTAGATTTTGAAACTAGGATTTTGCTCAAGCCATCCCTGCTACTTCTGAATGAAACAAAAGGGCTGAAAAGGGCATGGTGAAAAGTAGGTGGGCTAAGAGATAGGTATGACATGCCACAAAACATGATCCCTCCTTTCCATTAGGAGTGGAAGTATCTCACTTACTCAGTTGCATTGGTGGCCCAGGCACCAGACGAGACTGGTGCATGCAAGACTTATGCATATAAGAAGGCTCCAGTTTAAATTCTGTATACTTTTTTCAGTGTATTCTTGATGATGGACAGGATCATTTTTTCTTGAAATTTAAATATACTGGCTAGATGGGTTCCATTTGTCTTTAAATGCCATGAAACATATGCTTGAGAGTTATCAGTCATAGGCGAACTTTTTTGTTTAATTGAACTTAATATTTCCAGAATGCTTGAGTACTTTGATAATCTCAAGTGTTAATGTTTGTGTTAAGACACCATATTAGCACATATGCAATGTGCTACATCCCACTCCATCAGGGCATCCATCTGCCTCGTAACCCTTCTCAAATGGGGTAGCTGAGCATTTACATTCAGATCTCATTTCTGCCTGAAAACAGACAAGTACAAGATGGTCACGTGCAGGGGTTTAAAAACCAAATACCCTCTGTATCAGACCTGCTACCTTTGTGTAGATTTACCTCCTTGCAGAAAATGGTGAGCAGACAGCATGAACTCTTGTCTGCAGAATGGTAATATCAAGCTGATCAACATATCTGCGTTGCTAGCAAGATAATCCTTCATTTGAGCTGCTTATCTGAAATCTCTCATGAATCTGATGGGAGGATTTACCCTAAGTAGTTAATTATGTGTTGCTAAACTTCCTCCTCTCTCCTTATTCCTTCACTTTAAGAAAAATTATGCAACTATAAAGGCTGTAGACTTCAATTAAAAACAAATGAAACATTATTTAGCTGAACACTTAAGGCACCCAAAAATATCATTTTACTTTTGCCCTGATCTTATTCTCTTCCCCAGATGCTCACTGTTGGTGGCTTCTGTCAGACGGAGGACATTGGGGTAGGTCGATTTTTCGTCTGAGCTCATTGGGCCATCCCTACAAAGTTGTGAAGTTTGGGGGTTTTTGTGGGTTTTTTGTTTTGTTTTGGGGTTTTTTTTAGTATCTTTGGGTTTTTTGTTTGCTTGGGTCTTTGTGTTGTTGGTTGTTTTGTTTTTTGGTTCAGATCTGAGTTAGGGCAGTTAGCCTAATGCAGAGGAATTCTCCAGCTAAGTCGTCTGTTGTCCTGGCCTGAACCTGGCTGTGAGGGAAGTGCAAAGACAGAATAAAGACATTGCCAGATTAATTATTTCTAGAGCATGTCAGATTAATTAGTTCTAGAGCATGTGAGAGTTTTATATTCTTCTACTCTCACTTAAACTATGCATAGGAACCATGGTTAAGGAATTTGTTTTTTAAGATATTTTGTACCTAATTGAGACTTATGAGGAAGTATGTGTTGCAATTTTTAAGTGTTTGATCCCTAATGGGGGCTAAAGAATTGAAAAAATATGTTGTCATACGTAAAGGAAAGGTTCCATGATAATATGGGAAATAGTTTGGGGTTCATTTCTCATACATGTAATACATTTTGTCTATAAAGATATGTTTTACTGGTTATTCAGATTTCTCTCCCAACCTCTTTGGATTCTGTTTGCACACAAACTTTCTTTTCCCTTGGGATGAGCTAGGGCAGTGAGGTAAATATATTTGTCTTGGTGTAGTCACTGAATGAACATCCAGTGGGCACGTGGGCCTGGCTTAGCGTGGGGCTTCTTGCGTAGCTTAG
Organism: Caprimulgus europaeus; assembly: GCA_907165065.1. Next base: position 72,818,685 of record OU015525.1, read on the forward strand.
CAAAATGTGCATCTCCTGAAACGTGTGAGAAAAATACTTGAATTCAAGTAGTAAAAGGCATTTTCATACCAGAGGAGAGGTACTCATAAGGTTTAAGTCTTTCTCAAGTAGCTTGAAAAGGCTTCATTCTCCTTTTACTGACTTGCTAAACAGGATAGCCCTGGATTTCATGCAGTGCTGCTCTGGCCTCTTGGGAAGTTCTTGGCTACAGCCTTCCTGGAAAGCTCCCCTGCCCAGAGCTGGGTGTGCTGCTCTGTGCAACACAGCCCCTAGAGAAAAAGGAGCAAAACATACTTGGTTGTCAATTTTAATGCACAGAACAATCTCAGAGGGAGAAATGGCTCCTCTCCAAATTGTCCTATGAATTCCTAAAAGAGGCTAAAATTTCTCCTTGGAAGGTTTAAGACTTTGGGGATGTTCTCAAATTGCCTTTCATTTGCTTTACAGCTATAGCTTAATTCTGGATCAGTCCTAGAAGTTCCCACTAAATTGTTGGGAAGTTTTGGACTCGTGAGTAGGTGTTTTATGAAGGTGTCTGTGACTTATTTTTTTCTTTGTTTGCTCCCCCTTCCCATCAGGACAGGTGTTACGTTGTTACTTCTTTCTCATGTTCCTTTCTGTTGTAAAAGTTTTAGGAGCCTTTCAGTATGTAGTCTGTAGAGTTTCCCCCTATGTGAACTTACTTGAACAAGGCAATGCTTCTGGCTTATTCCAACCAGACACTCTCCAGGACATATTTAACTGTTCCAAGAGCTGTGCTTAAACCATGACCATAAGCTGTTTTCTTCTCCCTGCTGGATTTTGACAGTATTTTCTTGCACAGCATGTAGAATAACTTGCACAGCTCCTAGCCATTTACATCACCATGTACACAAGACCAAGTACTGAATTATGACAGATTTAGTATGAAACACGGCTTTAAATTTTGTTTTGCATCTGGTTTCTACTGAGATCTGTGCTTAGAGGCTTTGCCAGCCCTGAGGCAGTAGGGTCCTGCGTGTGTGACCAGTGCTCTGATGCCTAAATAAGCTCTCCAGTTCATTGAAACCTATGCAGAATTTGCTTGAGATCCAGTTATGGGGGGTTTTCTTAACTTCCATTGGTCCTTGCTACACAGGGTTGTCTTTTATTACTTTTATTACTACATTTCATAGCAGTTTTGTAACTTGAGCAACAGATCCTACAAAAAAGAATATGAGGAAAAAATGACTTTTCTCCTGCTTTCTTGAGCTAAAAAGTGATTTCCTAAGGCTATCTACTAAACTGCAGCTGCTGTCTGTGCCTGCAGATATTAGAAGAAATGACATTATGGCTCAGTACAGCAGCTTAATCTCTGGTTTCGATTTCTTCTGTATTTACCACCAGGCCCTTTGCAGCCCTTACGCTACCAAGATTGAGTAGGTTGTTAAAAGCCCAGGCAGCGGCTGCTTTGTTTCTCCTTAACTGTTTTTCATGGTTGGTGGCAGGAAAGTTTCTTGCCACTCCCTTATCTGAGGTTTATGTAATGAATTGATCATAGGCAGTGCTTCCTCTGAACTTGTTCCAGTTTGGCAGAGCTTGGCTGTTCCTGAGTCACCATGACTCCAAGAGGAATTTCTCCTGACTTCAGATGTAGGTGAGCAGTTTCTCCCTGCTATGGGCATTTTGAAAAATGTCCCCAACAAGAATCAGATTCTCAAAGAGACACTGAAATGGCACTGTTGTTCAGGCACAATCTGAGGTTATACAGTCTGTAATTGTGGACCAGCTCTGACTCTGGGACACTGCATTGAACTTTCTGCTCTGTGTGTTGTGCTTCACCGAATAACATACTTGCTCTAAGTGCATGTTCTAGATACCTCTCCTTGCTAGGGTCAGTTTGAATCTCCTTACATCAGTGTCTTATAACCCACGTTGTCACTTATGCACTCTGTGTTTTTTCTCATGGACACTGATTGGCTTTCCCACAGACAAGATCTAAATGTACCTCCACTATCCTAGCAAATCATCAAACTAAACCTTTCATCACAAAGTAACGATACCAGATTTAATACTTCTTGACAGATAACACTACTGGCTTCTTTTCCTGGAGGCCTCTAGATACTGAGCAGATCAACCTGGGATAGCACTAATAAACAGCCAAAGACTCTGCAAATTGGAAGTTTTTCTTAGTGGTTATCAACCTGGGGCAAGCAAAAAGCATAACATACTGTAAAATAAGCAGTAAGTCCTTACAGTTGCTGGAGAATGTGATACCCTGCTGACATGTGGGCTCGCTTCACAGGCAATAGAGTTTACGATGAGGGTGGTGAAACACTGGCACAGGTTGCCCAGAGTGGTGGTAGAAGCCCCATCCCTGGAAACATTCAAGATCAGGCTGGAAGGGGCTCTGAGCAACCTGATCTAGTTGCAGATGTTTCTGCTCACTGCAGGGGAGAGGTTTCGATCATTAAAGGGACCATTAAAGGTCCCTTCCAACCCAAGCCATTCTGTGAAAACACTTCAAAGTAACAGATTTTGATTAAAACCCACAATCATCCCCCACCCCAAAAAAACCCCACCCAAACTCTGTGCATGGTTTGGACAGTGAGGTGCATTTGTCAGTGTCCCACTCAAGTTGTAACTATAGGCCAGGTGGGGTTGCTTGCTGGCAAGAAGGTAACTCCTCTTTCTACCTACTTGAGTCTCTTCGGGAGTTTCCGATTGACTTCCTCATCTCCTAAGAGGAATGCTCAGCGTAGCTATTGCTGTACACTCCCAGTCAGACACCGCAAACATGGGAGTTCGCTCTCTTTAGTGCTCTATGGACAATTCTCCTTCTTCCTCTCCACCCACAAGTGGAGCAGAGACCTCTTGCCTATGCTGTTCTCAACAAGAACCTTGCATTAAAATAGCATACTTGTTGTTTTATTTTCTCCTCAGAAATTATCCCGATCCTTTATGTTCTTTCTTTATCCTTTTTGCCAAATGGCTTTTACCACTTGTGTCTATTTTCTGCCACTGGCAGGATGGAATTTTACCAGATGGCCAATTATCAAGGGTTTTTTTGCTCTCCTTCTAATAATTTAATGGTTGTAATACACATTTCAGGGCACCTTTACTTAAAAAGAAAAATAAAGTTTACTCTTTAATGTGCACGTTCCTATATTTTGTGTAGGAAACTTTCTCCCAAACCTATGCTTTGATCCTAAATTACTGAAAGCGTCCATAGAAATTGCTAGCAGATCCAAATAGCATGTAAAAACGTTGCACAACATACACATTCCCAAGAATTAATGTTTAACAACAGAGTGCCACTACTGAGCAGATACCTGTAAACAGTGCTTGTTTGTATGAGAACACTTTGCATATCTCTTGCAGTGAAGAGCAGATCTCAATAAAATTTACACCCAAGTTATACTTTTAGTTGTTCAACTCTTCTAATGCAGGAGAAAGCCAGCTTCCTACAGAATGAGCATGTGATCTCAGAAATGATCCCAGGGGAATTTTTGTTCACCACTCCTTTATTTGTAATTTGGCTTTAAGTATCCTAAATAAGGCTGCTGCATCTTAAGCGTATTTTGTCTTGTGCCATTGCCTTAAAACAAGTATAGATGCTTAGCTGTGAGATTGAGGTTGTGCACATGAGAATACATATACACTTCAGGAAAAGTAGAATTAGGTGTATGCACATGGGCAGATACTTTGCCTGTGTTTGAGTTCAGGTTGGGCTACCTGATGTAGGATTAACAAGTCCAAAACATTAACTGAGGCTAATATCCATAGTATCCAAAGATAAGCACAGGGATGGAAAGGTGCAGATATCTTAATGGACCAAATAAAATAAAATTTAAAAAAATATATATAAGTGCCTTTTTTTCCTCTATGGCTACAATAGGTAGCATTTTGCTTGCTTGTATTTGGACAAGTCACCAGTGGTTCAGGGCTGATGGGCTGTGACCTCCAGAAGTTAATATATTACACAGCAATAACATAGAACAGCATTACGCTAGCAAATGCTGAAACTGGTGCTGACTCCAGGGTGTTTCAAGTCCAAGTGTCTTAACTGCTGCCCTGTTTCACTGCACTCAGGGTATGTTGCTGTACTGGCATCACTGCTTGAAGATGTCACTACACCACCCTCCAACTCCACCCCAAACCGAACCAGGAAACCTACCAGGGTTAGCAAACCCCTTCCTTCTCTGCTGGTTATGGTTTTTTGACCTGTTGTTATCAGAATGGCTGTAATCTGGAAAGGGGCACAGGGAGGCTGTAAGGGTGTTTGGAAGCAGTGGGATTGTTCCTCTGGGAGAACTGCCTGCCCCACTGCCTGCCATGCAGGGACAAATAAAGCTGCTCTGTGTGTGAAGGGGGAGGAAAAAGAGGGAATAGCTTTGCTGGGGACAGGCAGGTAAGATTGCTTCTTTTATAAACTGTGACAATTTAGATTAGTTTGAAGTGAGTATGAAACTGCAGCCTAAATTAAGTTTTATCCCATGTATCCAGCATTATTCATAATTTCTCAGAGCCAAGGAGTGTGCTGGAGTCTGGGATGGTATTTTGTAATTTAATTCAGTGCCCTTTTTTATTTCTAGAATCTCTTCGTTTGCTTCCTTTTCTAGCTAATGAGATTACGCTGCCTTAGTGTATCTTTAGACTCCGTATCCGCCACCTCACACACCAGTGGTAGCAGGGATCCTCTGGAAAAAGAAGAGTACAGTCATTTCATTGAAACACTGCTCCTCTTGTTCGGAGGTAACCCTCCTGCCAGGACATGATGGCAGCAACAAGGTCTGGGTTCAAATCAAAAGGGAGTTGCTCCAAAAGTGGTGACTTGAGGCCACACCTGGGCAACTGGGAAAATTATACTGAGCTAGCTAAATTTCCCTATTGGCAAACATGAATCAAACTGTTAACAAAGGGTTTTTTTTTGTTTGTTTTTCAAAGAACAAAGATCTGACCAGGTAGATAAACAGAGTGATAGTAACTGACAGTTACAGTTATTCTTTAACTATAACAGTTCATAGTCTTTTCCTCTAAGGAAGTAATTCCTAAGGCTAGACCTTTCCCCATCAGCTGCAGTAAGTGAAAGTTAAGTTTTGTTGGGTGACAAGCTGCCGTGTGAAGCACACCTCTGCTAGCTGCTTGGCTCCCTGCGGCCGTGCCTCCAGCTGCTCCCGCTCCGCAGGCCCTGGCAGCTCTGCCGAGGTCCTCTCCGCTCTCAGACAGCCGCTCACCACCCAGCACAGCCGTCTGTGCGACTCCTGCAGCTTGGCCAGCAGGCTTCAGGGCCTCTCCTGCAGTGCTTTAACGCTGAGAACTACCCACAGCCATCAGCTGAACTGAACGTGGACATGGACACAGACCTTCCAGGAGGCAGGGAAACTGTGTTGTCATGTGTTGGTTTTTGGTTTGTTTTTGTGGGGTTTTTTTATTATTTCTGTCTCCTATGCTTATACAGTCTGCAGCACAAAATCTTCTGGGGCCCCCTACCAAGCTAGCCAAGCATAGCTGCTAACCTTGCACCCGCTGCTGGACATCAGCTATTGCCTAAGGCTGGGATAGCCATTTACCCAGATACCTTTCATAAAGCTGCAAATAAATTACAAAACTATAAATATTGTTATAGCTGCAAACTTTCCCCCAGTTTGTAAACTCTCAGCAATGCCTCCTAGTAACACAACATGCAAAACAGACATTTTGGGCATGTTTATTGGGGCTTTCTGTTTGCCTCCCCCTTGCCCCACTGGCTGGCAAGAATGCTTCTGTGGTGGGACTCCCCTCTCTGCTGGGGTTCAGAAGGGGCGGGAGGGGGTGGGGGGTGGTTGATTTTTGGGCCCAGCTATCAGGTTCAGGACTGAAAGGGACTGAATTAAAGATCATCTGCTGTCTAGGTGTCTTTCCTTTATTTTTAAACATAGAATGCCTGGGCATACAAGACACAAAAATACAAGTCCATAAGTGGCTGAAGTCCTTGTCCTGCTGGTGTGACAGGTGGAACCTCTCACTGCCAGTGGGTTCAACCTGGCCTCTTCAGCTCATCAAAGCAGCCACGAGCTCAGGAATTCAAAATGCTTTTGCTGATTTTTGTACCTCTCTCTCATCAAAACTGGAAGCTCCAATAACAAATCTGCTTAGGGCATTCTTCTTTTCAGCTTCCTGCTGCAGCTTCACTTTTATGATGGTGTTAGCAGGATCTTTCATCATCTACCTCCCCAGAGTGTCCTTTTCATGCCATTTGAAGTAAAAAGTAAAAGCTGTTCGGTTTTGCTTAGAGCATAGCTGGGGATTGCAGATGCAGATATCATTATTAAAATAAAACCAGCCTATTCTCTTTTCTAGGAGGTAGTGACACCCTACTTGCTTTGCCACCTTAGGGAAGGAGTTTACCGCTCCTCCCAGAGCTGCTTATGGGGACGATTGGCCCTGTGTCCCCAGGAAGCAGTGACAGAGGTGCCTAAGTGGAGGGGTGCTGTGCTGGATACGAATGTTTTAAAGCCTAGTTCTGCAATAAGGCCTTGGGGAATTTTTGTTGTTTTGGTTTTGTTTTCCTACTGATTTCTCTTCCCTTTCTCAATCATTAGTCCTTTCCAAGGCTTAATCTAGTAATTGAAATGTTATTAAAACTTTCATTGACCGTTTTCTTTTTACCCATTGTCACAAATGGTTGAAGAAATCATGCTCATCAAAATTTCCTCCTGAGTTTCCCACAGGCTCTTTTTTGATTGTACTGTTGCTTACTAGCCCACTGCAGAACCACTGATTACATTTTTAGCTTTTACGATAAAATTTAAACAACAAAATTTAAACTGACATTTCTTATTCTGTTGCCCTTGAAAATCCTCCGTTTAGGAATAAGAGATCTGACTCCTCGGGTTCAGTCATGAGTTGGCCTGAAATGCTCTTGGTTTGCCAGTTATTAATACAACATTCTGACCTCCGTGCACTAGTACAGATACCCAAATCCTCACTTGGGCACTCAAGAATCAGAGTGGTTTGGATTGAAAGGGGCCTTTAAAGTTCCAACCCCCCTGCCATGAGCAGGGACACCTTCCACTAGACCAGGTTGCTCAAAGCCTCATCCAGCCTGGCCTTGAACACTTCCAGGGAGGGGGCATCCACAGCTTCTCTGGGCAACCTGTTGTGTCTCACCACCCTCCTTGTAAAGTATTTCTTCCTTATGTCCAACCTAAACCTACCCTCTTATAGTTTAAAACTGTGACCCTTTCTTTGATCACTACGTGCCCTTGTAAAAAGTCTGTCCCCATCTTTCTTATAGACCCCCCTTTAAGTATTGAAAGGCTACGATAAGGTCTCCCTGGAGCTTTGTCTTCTCCAGGCTGAACAAACCCAGCTCTCCTGGCCTTTCTTCATGGGAGAGGTGCTCCAGTCCTCTGGCTATTTTCTTGGCTCTCCTCTGGATCTGCTCCAACAACTCCAAGTGTTTCATGTGCTTGAGGCCCCAGAGATGGATGTGGTACTCTAGGTGGTGTCTCAGGAGAAGCCACAGGCATCTGGAGCTTCCAAGTAAGTCAGTATGCAAAAAACCCCACCCCAGAGAAAACAAAACTCTAGAATCATAAAATATTATATATATGCATAAATATATGTATTTTACAGTCTGTGTTACATCCCTCTGAAAATTCCAGGTTTCCCTGTGTTTAGCCTTTATTCATTAGGAAGAACTGAGGCATTCATAAAGCAGTAGGGTCACAAATGTAACTGTGCAGATCTGTGTTAGACAGCAGTTTGGAAAGGCAGTTGTAATGTATAAACAAACTTCATTTTACCATTTTCTAAGGAACCACCTTAAAACTGAAAACAGAGGAGCAAGATATTGTGGAAGGAAACTAAATTTGCACTGACGCTCTTGCGAATGTTGCTCTTTTCCAAAAGGTTAAAAATGCCACACCTCAAGTTACACAAATATTCTGCTACGCTGCGACATTAAAATCTCACAGAAGGGGAAGGTTATACCCGCACTGGGGTGACCGCGCACTGGAGTCCTGCCTGTTGTTTGAGGTACGCTGTGAGCTTGGCAATGGTTCAGCGGGGATTGGGCAACCTGATAGAGAAGGGTTTCAGTAGCAGCGAGCGGAGGCTGCGGTGGGGGAGGGCATGGAGACCTTCAGTTTGCAGCAGGCACAACTGTCTGCAGGTGGGAGCCCACCATGCTCCTGCACCAGGGCAGGACCTGAGGTTATCTTCTGCACGTGCAAGAACAAGGAGCAGCAGAGCACTGCTCACACCGAGCACCCTGAGAAACCTTCGCAGAAGCCATGACTTAGGCCACAGAAGTTGCTGCAAGACCCGCAGCTGGTTCCTCCTCCTGTGCACACCTACAAGGCCCTTGCTTCATAACCACTGGAGTGGTATGGCATGTCATATGCAAAGTACACGTGAGCAATTGAAATTTAATTCTCTGGCCTTTCATTTTCCCTTGGGAGCTGCAAAGAAGCTGTAGACAGTTTTCAAAATATGCTTTGACTGAAAGTCTGCAGAGATTTCCATGTGTGTTTTGGTGCAGTAGTGCTCTAATGAAGTTAATGTGGCTTTTGTGACACTTAGATTTAAGACACCAACCAGTTCTGTGAAAGCACCTCCATAGTTATTGTAGACATTAATCTAATGTGTTTTAGGATGATTTACACTTTTGCTTGTCATCTTCCATTAAAAGGAAAAAAAGTAGATAAATTGATTATTTTCTTGAATATTTAATCAGGTTAGGAATAAGTATAAAAATTAAACCAGTGTATTCCTTTAAATCTCTACAGACACGTGCCTATTCACTAAGGGGGTTGTGGTCTATATTCTAGAACCTTTGTGGCTTGTAAGGCCTTTCTGTGATACTTGCATACTGTGTGAAAAGATGGGTCTCTGCAGGACTATTGTTTTCCTTCCTTGTCCTCCGTGTTGAGAGGGGAGAAGGTGGGGAAAAGGTGGGGCTCTGGCTCGCCACCCACAGAGCTGTGCCAAGGGGCTGGGCCGGGCGTGCAGTGCCAGACACCAGCTGCCATGGGGAGGGTTCTTGCCATGGGGACAGAGGAGGAACCAAGCGCAGCCCTTTGCATCACCGTTTGCTTTCTGGGCTGTCCCTGAAGCAATGCAGCAGTGCACCACCCTGTGTAGCAAATCCACAGGAAGCTTTGTAATCTGGTTATTCTTGTCTGCTACTGACAATGGTAGGAAATTAGTTTTCTTTATTTATAAGTTAGAGGTGCTCCATGTTTATTTTTCCAAAGGAACTCTAAGGAGCTACTTCGTATTCTTAATGCTCTGAGCTGGAGGTTATTTTCACACTACATTTTCTGGATACCTGCAGACGACTCACCTGAAGAAAGGGAGTGCTGTGTCATTTTAATTACGTCATAATTTACACCACTCCCCGAGACTGAGATTGCAGGGTGAGGAGAGCTGGCAAACCAGGAGAAGACAGAGAAATAACAAGGTTCCAAAAGTTCATCACCTACCTCATGCCAGGTACAGGGCATTTAAAGCATGTGAGAGACTTTTTATGTCATGTTGTCCTTTAGGGGCCAGTTAACAGTAGGTTCCTGTGAGGGTTAACGTAGCACCAGTACAAGTAGCTAGAGATAGGATTACGATGCGATTAACCTCATGTTCAGGAGGAAGAGGGGAAGAAATGAGAGAAGAAGGGTTGTGTAAAATACCCAGTCATTACCGCCCGTGTTTGCAAGTGATGTCAAAGACTTGGAAAAACCAGTCAGAGCCAGTAGAAAACCTCTCATTAATCAGTAAGCTTTGGATCAGGCCAGTGATGTTCTCCAGATAATCCATATTTCCTCCACCCCTCTTTGCTGGCCAGTTTATCTGATCCCTTCCTTGTTAATTCAAGGAGAGTTTTTCTTGTTACTAATTATGTGTTGCTTACAGGAGCAGGGTGAGGAAGGTGACCACAGCCCTTTCTAAAGAGAGAAGCGTTACCCTGTCTTGTCCCTGCATGACTGCATCTGTCCAATGACATCGTGGTGAACCAACCATGTACTTTGTCTCAGCCCAAATTCTCCTGGACTAGTGCCACAGGACATCTTTGGACGACCTCTGTTCCTCTTCCTTTGCTGTGCTCAGCTAACCCGTATTTTCTGGAAGAAGAGATAAGCAGCAGGATTGGTCCCAAGGTATGTTAGCAAAAATAGAGAAAAGTATTACTGTCTTGCTGCTTATTGATATCAAGGTGTAAATTTTCCAAAATGTATGATGGGAGAGGGAAGAAGTCTCTTCTGGCCTCAGAAGGGTGGGTGGTAGGGAAGCCAGCCTCTGCACCAGTGGTGTCAAGACATGGTGGTGGCTAGAAAAAAATTAGTGTACATGAAGTCAATCCAAATATGCCCAGAGGGAATTCCTCACAGTAAGTTATTTCATTACTTACCTCCTCACATTTGTTACCTGGGTCTGTATTATATATATAAGACTTTATGCATGTCAGTCTTCAGACTTCATCTGTCGTCTTCAGATGCTTTCCTGACAATAGAATCTATTCAGGGGCATGAGTCTCATATTAATATAATTCAGTGATTTCAGCAGGTTCATGAGGTGTACATTTGGGGTGGGAATTAATAAAAGGTGGGCATTTGGGGATGCATGTAGTAATTTAACAGCATGCAGTTATTCAAATCCGTGTTTAATTTATGAAGAATTCTAGAGATGCTATGTCAAAAGGGTCTTATTTTTTTCTAATCAATCAAATAATACAAGTTAAGTATAATACTGGTGGGCTTTCAGATGCATGTGAAACTTTGTGCGTATTAAGGTGTTGTTCAACTAAGGCAACCTTGAATTAAGTAACTCAATAGAAATAGCAGCAGCACCAAGCCTGCTACTTTTCCATTTTTGCATAAGTACATATGTATTTGTCTTTATCTATAGCAATTAAGTTTCATTTAAACACAGAACCAAATCCTGTTTTCATTTATGTTGCCATCAATCAGGATTAACTGCTTTAAATGAAAGGTGCATCAGATGATGCAAGTGTGAAATGAGAATTACAAAAGTAACTATGAAATTCTACAAAATTTATGTTGTTATTCATCCATGCTGAAACTTGAAAATAAAACCTTGAGATACCACTGCCTCTAAATGATGGGTACTTTCTGAATTTCAGTGAAAGACTGTACTGAAAAAATCTATTTAAAAGTTGTAGGAATTTTAACCCAGTCTGTGAGCTAAAATATAGTTGCGGATGTTGTTAAAAAAGCTCATCTCAGACAGTGTTAAATATTTATAGAGAGGACTGTGAGTGGATATAATTCTTCTGATTATAGCTTGGCTCCATTATATACATGAAAACAGAAATAGCGTTCTTGAAATAGAAACCCTGGTATTGAGTATTCAGTACAGACACAGCTCACTTGAGAATTGTTTTCTAAGGGCATTTGGTCACTGCAGGGACTAACTTACCTCAAGGGTGACTTCAGCTATGGCTTCACACCACCTCTAAATGAACTGTTTTCAGATCCATGGAAAGTTATTTATGCAGAAGTTTCCCTTTCTGCTAGTGCTGCTGGGCTGAGCAGTCCCAGAGCTCTACTTCTCTTCCAAGAAAGCACTTGGAGATAGAGGGTAATTCTAAGCATAGCACATCATGCTTTCATTACAGAAAGCAGTAAGGATGAAAGGAGTTTTGGTGGCACCAGCACTTGGGAGGGTGTGAGTTGCTCCTATGAAATGGTGCTTTGACAACCTCAGGCTCCCCTTGGCACAGCAAACAAAAAGCAAAAACCTCTCTGTGAGGAAGGGCTGTGGCTGGGTCACCCTGACCAGCATGCTGAGCGGGATTGCCCAGCTCAGTACGGTGAAGATATATTTACATAAATTAGCTAATGTTTTGATTCAAATTTGGTTTTTAAACTGGTCAAGCCTGCCCAGATGTTTTTTTCAGTCATGTAGTATCACATGGTCTTCAGGACTAATTTTATATTTTCCCTGGATAATAGTATTGTCTTCTCTGACACGGTTCTCAGATGAGTATGAGTCACACAACTCTGATTTTGGGAGGGAACTTACATTAGCATCTTGCCTAGGAAGGGCCTCACCACAGCTGAGCCCAAGAACCTGAGGTCTGACCCAGCGAGCGAGGCCAGTAATCTCTCCAGGTACTTATCCTTTCATTAATGTCAGTTTAATGGCAGACTAGGCCTGGGGTTTGAAATCCTGAAAAAAAGTTCCTGTAAGAGGAATGGTAGAAAAGAGAGGAAATAGAAGGCTACTTGTCCAAAATAGACTGAAATGTTAGGGAAAAGCAACAGACTATAAAATTCTTAGGGGGGGGGGGCGGGGGGGAAGGAAGAATGGAAGAATAACCATATAATCAATACTCAACTTCTAAAACAAAATCCCTGAAGGTCTAGAGTTCTTAGATTCAGGACTGTGTCAGCACATTGTAGAGACATATCAGCTTCAGTCTGGGTTATGCTGATGTCTGTCGTGTCCACTTTTAGCCACATTTAAAATAACCCGTTTTTAATTTCCTGATGGCTGTGTTCGCAGAAATTCCTCTTAGTCTATTCATGTCATGGTTTTAAACTGTTTCCCCATCTTTGTGCACATCATGTTCCCTGCTCTGCATGCACGCTCTGAAATACTCTCTAAGGCAAAAGGACCCTCCCTTTCCAGACTATTGTTACCTGACGTGACAGTGCTCAATCTGCCTTGCAGCTCCCGAGTGTCAGCGTTGGGCCAGTGCTGCATCACACACGGCCATGCTGTGCTGTCCTGCTCCTCACCTCGCCACTTTCCAGACCACACTGAGGTCTGAACGTAGGAGTGAACGGTCAAGTAGGGGTCTTCTCAACAGCCTTTTCCATGCAGAGGCTGGGAAAAAGCCTCTAGCTTTCTCCATCACACTCCCAATTCTTTGTTCTAAGTGTCTTAAGGCCAAATACCCTCCAAACTCTTCACTGACTTCAGTAAGTTTTGGGAGAAGAAAGAAAAAAATCTCTGAAGGGATCGGTCTTTCAAAACAGAACAGGTTGAGAGGTAATACAAAGGGCAAGTTTCAGTATTTCTACATATATGGGAGGTAATACCTGATAGCTCAGAAATAATATAAACTATCTCAGTTAAACCTACATAAACCTGTATCTGTATCCACGTGGTTATTTAGATGGCTTCTTTGTCGTGATTTTGGATGATTATTCTCTTTTTGGTTCTTTCCTTGGGAGCCTCAATTGACATCCCAGATGTCTCACAGTAAGTCTCTAAAGCCACAAAGAAAACTAAAATCTCTGTTCTAAAACCCCCAAGTTGTCCAGGGCAGGAACTGTCTTTGCTGTTTTCTAGATGCTGTACAAGTACAGTCTGGTACTGAGTCACAAAGGAGGCTCCTCACCATGACACAAGATAAGTAAGAGAAACAACAGACAAACCAGAAAAGTGTCAGTGATTTGCTGCCTGACTGTGGGCAGAGCCAAGCACAATATCCTCCTTCCCCCTCGAATGCCCCACTCATCGAGTCATGGTGCCTTTCTAAAGCAAATCAGCCTCTTCAGTGGTATTTGATAATGTTCTGTTAGTCTTGTATGGACTAGCAATGACTTGGTATTCATTTAAAACTACTCATCATTGTTATTTTGACACTTTCATCAAAAACTGATATAATTTGCTTGCGGTTATTTCATGTTCCTAATAAAAATAATAGGACCTGTAGGGCTAAATCGCAAAACAACTTTCTGAAGAAGCGTGGCTCTGGGACTCAAGAGGATGGTCTAGCAAACCCTGAAAATCTCATTTCCCTTCTTTTTTTTCTTTTTTTCTGTGGATAGTGAAGAAAATAATTTTGTGAGCTTGGGGCTACACAGCTCCAATTGCTATAATTACATAGCCAGGAATTTTGCAATTGTACAGGAAATCAGCTTTCTTACAGGGACTAATGCTTAAATTGCAATTTCTAGATTGCTTAGAATGGGAAAAGGATTTATGTGGTTACAAATGTGTGTTTGCTATTAACTAAATCTAACCACATTAAGTAACTTATTTTCCTTTCCTGCTATAAATTCAGGTTTGTTGTATTTTTGCCTTGGTTTTTAAGCTCAAACCCTGTTTCACATTCTAGGATGGTCCTCAAACACCTAAATTGTAGGAAGAGAAATATGCTAGACTAGAGAAAAGGCTTGGTTAATTGGTGCATGTTAGCTAATACTGAGCTAATTTTAACTTCTCATTGCTACATTAGAAACAAATTCTTTGGCATTAGACTTGTCCTACTAGATTCCTTACGTGTTCAGTTAAGTTTATAGTATAAACTCAAATTCCTGAAACACCGCAGACCAGTTTTAGCAGAAGAAGAATGTAGCCTTAAAGGTTTGATTCAGTAATATTACTAGCAGTGAAGGTGAGGAAAAATGGGAATAATGTTTTCAAGACATAAGAGCAGAAATGTGAAATTGCACTGGTGATTATTTTTTTTTATTATTCTTAAAGGCCTAAACCATTTTACAGGAAGGATTTTGTTATCTAAATGACTTAATATTAGGAAATATATTGAGGAGACCATCTAAATGGAGACAAAGCTATATGCACAGGAAAGGGTTAAAAAGCCAGTCCTGGGGGAGACTGAACATGCTCAGTCTCATAGACATTTTAAGGAGATTGGCAAGTGCTCGTGGAGCCCCTCTCCGAACTAATGCCCTTTGCCTAAAAGATGAGGATAGCACCCCCATCGTGAGGGTCACAATGCACACTAGAAATGCCCCCTTTGCCCTTTTTTGAGATCTGGGCCCAGTGCCACGGAGCCTGGAGAAAGGCAGATTCCCGTGCTGTATCACAGAGTGTGCTCCCTGCATTTCACCCGGCTCTTCCATCAGCTAAACGGGACTGAAGAATTTGGGCTATTGCCAGTTGGTGCTGGTGTTCCTAGTGCTTGGAAATGTATTAAGATGACGATTTTGGTGATTAGCTTGCTTTTTTTTGAATTGAAATGCTACTTTTTTGTTGTGTGCTTTGTTATGACAGCCTTTATGTACCCCCAGAATGGTGTTTTGTAGGACTTAGATGCTATCAAACAGCAAACACGTATACAGTGCTGTTGGAGAATAAGCTAATGTGAAATGGTGAAGCCACTAGGAGAGGGCAAGAGAAACTAGAACAGCAGTGGGACCACAGATGCATAGAGAAGACAGTGGAGTGGTTGCTTCATGAAATAAGAGCAGAAGGAAGGGGACAGTAGCAGTGGGAGTGTCACAGGGAATGTCGGCAGGTGCGACAGGAAGAAGCGGATGGGATGTAGGCTGAGCACACTTCTGCTTGGGCATTCCACAGTTACAGCTGAGGCAAAGGAAGTTCCTTCGGGTTCTTGAAATAACTGGAGCAGTGTAGTTTGCTGATGATGCAGATGTGAAAAGGTCTGAGAATTTCTCTAGAAGTTTTGTGCCCATGCAGCTTTAGCATCTATTCTAGGATAGGGAAGAGTTCATTTAGATTTAGGAGTAAAAAGGGGAGATAAAAAATGACTGAATAGATGACAAACAGAGCTATGAAATCAAGTTCCCATGATTTAATAGATGACCATTCATTCCTTGAGCTATGGCAACTGACAGTGTGCAGTCTGCAGTCTCTGAACTAATCCACTTGCAAAATAAAGTATGTAAGCTAGCCTATTTATTTTCATAAGGGCGCAAATTAGGAACATGAATGTGGCTCATTACTGTGGCATGTGGCTCAGATGACCGGGATAATTACTGAACTGTGGTGACTCAGTCAACCTCTAGCCATGGTAACAGGGAAATTGGAGATCAATGTTTTGCTTCTGCAAATTCATATTTTTGTTCCTCTACCTAGGGCTAGGACAGCCAGCTGCTTCCCTTGGACTTAGGCTGTCTGTGTATGTTGGGGATGGAGAGGAGGGAACGGAAAGGAGCATTCTTAACCTTCTGCTGAGGAGATGGGAAATAAGGGGAGACCTCAGGCTCTCAAAGAAAAATAAAATTAAATTAAGGATGATTATGCTAAAATAAGTGTTCTGTTATACGTTAGGGTAAATGCACAGAAACGGGTATTTTGATCATAATGCAGAAGCCTTGGTACAAGACAAAGGTGAGCATTTATGGTAATCTTCTGTTCATGTCATACAGAAAAGATGAATGCATCCTTTTCCTTCTGCCACTTGCAAATTAATCCTATGTCTGAATGTTTCCAAATATTTATGATCTGCCTGGGATGGGAGTTTCCTGCAGATAGCAGTGCCACCACTTGCATGCAGTTTCTGATACAGATTTGACAGGTGTTGCTTGCTGAGGAGGAAACTCTCATTTTTGGGGCCAGAGAAGTTGACTGCATTTACTCTGGTCACTGAGCTGGGCAAGACACTTTCTGATGGGCAGAATATGCGGAGATATGAGCTCAGGCCTGACAGGAGGGAAGGGTTTAAAGAAACAGCTTGGAGAAGAGGAAGCTCTGGGGTGACCTCATTGAGGCGTTCCAGTACTTGAAAGGAGCTTATAAACAGGAGGGAGAGGGAATTTTCACATGGGCAGATAGTGATAGGACAAGGGGAAATGGTTTTAAACTAAGAGAGGGGAAATTTAGGTTAGATGCTAGGAGGAAATTTTTCACCCAGAAGGTGGTGAGGCACTGGAACAGGTTGCCCAGAGATTATGTGGATGCTCCATCCCTGGAGGCATTCAAGGCCAGGTTGGATGGGGCTCTGGCAGCCTAATCTAGTGGCTGGCAGCCCTGTCCACAGGAGGGGGACTGGAACTAGATGATCTTTGAGGTCCTTTTCAACCCAGGCTGTTCTATGATTAACCAGAACCTGTGGTGCTGTCACCAGGGCAGCCAGGTGGAAACACAAGTCAGGCAGCATCTCCCCTTCCTCTCACAGTCCCTCACCTGAGTTTCTCATTGTCACTTTACCCAGCCTGCTCACTCCTGTCTCCTGGACCTGTTGTGGCTCATGGCCTGACCTGTCTCCCATCTTTGCATCCTCCCACCATGGCCGGGAAAGCAAGGTGAAGCAAATAGAGAGGGCTGGAGGGAGCAGAGAAACTCCTGAAACGCCTAAGAGAGGCCAGGGTGCCAGATGCTAGGCACATCCGAGAGCAGGCACATACTCTAGTGCCCTGAGCCAGGCTGCCCTGCCTCCCGCTTGGTTCTGCTTCCACACACCAGTGCAACAGTTGCTCTCCTGAGGGAAATGCCCTGAGGGGAATATTTCTGGAACAGGACACTGAGATGTAAGGTGCCGCCTGCCTGCCGTGGAAGCTGTGCCGGCAGGCCCTTCGCACTGCTTAGGCTGCAAGGCTGCGGGTGCAGGGCACCCTGCGTGGCCTTCCCTGGTGCTGGGCTCCCACCGCGGGGCTGGAACACCCCCAGAGACGCCTGCCTTGCCCTGCTGCTGCCCTTCAGCCCCTCTCCTGACTGAAGCCACCACTAGTTTTAAGAGTTGTTTGTGGTGCCTCCAAGAGGCTCAGAAACCCCCGTAAGAACAGAGGTACAAGCAACAAACCTTATGGCCCAACGTCAGGTGCTGGGCAGGGAGCGAGGCTCGGGAAAAGCCTTGGTTCCCCGTGGGCTCAGCCTGGGGACAGCCGCCTGGCAGGCTCTGGGTTTGCCAAGTTTACGGCAGAAGAGGTGTAGGGAGGTTTTCGAGCTGGTATTGGCGGTGGGTTTGTCGCTCCTCTCTCCCGCGGGTTTCCCCATCGCCTCCTCTCCCCCGCCGCGGCGTGGGCGGCCGCCCGGGCAGTGCCGGCAGCGACAGCCGCCGCGCTCGCGTTTGTCCCGGCCGGTCACATGGAAACGGGCCCGCAGTGCCCCCGGCCCCGCCCGCCCGCACTCCCGGGCTGCCCGGGCAGCGCCCAGCCGCGCCGGGTCGGGGGTCCGTCCGGGCAGCCCCTTCCTCGCAGCCGAGCTGTCGGCGCCCGCGGCGCGGCGTCGCTTCCCTGGCCGGCGCGGTAAGGCGAGCGGGGGGCCGCTGTGTGCCGCCTGGGCAGTGCATCCCCGCCCGCAACCAGCGGCCGGGCTGGGGAGCGGCGGCGCCCCGGGGCAGAGCCGCCCGGCGGCGGAGCGGGGAGGGGAGCAGGGCCGGGCAGGGGAGGTGGGGGTGAGGGAGGGGGCGCGGCCGGCTCTCACTCCGCTCCTCTCTTCTCTTCCCTCGCTGTCGGCCCCCACACCCCCAGCGCCGACCTTCGCCGCTGCGGGACCGCGTCCGGACTGGCCCGTCCGTTAAGAAGCGGTGAGAGAGGCCCAGCCATGGAGACCCTCGTGCGGCCCGGGGCCAACAAGCCGCCCAGCGGGTAAGCCACCCGCCGCGACCCGGGACGGACCGGCCTCCGCGAGCAGGAGCGGCTCCGGGCAGCGGCCGCAGCCGCGCTAGCCCGTGGGCCTCGGTGCCGTCCCTCTCTCGGGGCGGCGAGCCGCCGAGGTCGGTGTCGGCGCCCCTCCGTGCTGGGGGCATCCAGCCCGGGGGTGGCGGTGGGGGAGCGGGGACGGCAGGGTGAGCTGGGGTGAGGAAAGGTCAGGAGGGGGAGAGGGTGCCTGCTCCGCCTTTGGCCACTGGAAGAGGTGGCCCGACCCTGCTGCCGTCGCTGCCCCTCCGTCCGCCAGACCGGAGAGGTCGGGGAGCGGGCTCGGTTTCGGGGTTCATTCCCTGCAGAGGGTTGTTCGCGCTGCCCAGCCGCGCTCCGGCCCTCGGCCGCCACTGCCAGCTGCCGCCCCAGGCCGCCGCGCTGGGGAGCCGGGGCGCGGCGGGTCTCGGGGCGGATCTGGCCGGCCGAAGGGTGCGGGGAGGCCCGGGGCCGCAGGCGTCGGCTCTCGCCTGCGTGCCCGCCTGCCTGTGTGCCAGGCGGCAGCTGCCCAAAGCCTTTGAAAGGTTTATTCAGCCGTCTCCGCCGTGTGTCCCTCAGCCCTACCGCACAGCCGCGGCAGAGGAGGGGAAAACGCTGCCAGCCTCGAATTAAAAATTCTGCCAAAAACTGCCAGAGGTCGGTGGGTGACCGCTGTGCCGGCCGGTGCCTCCTGCCTGGTGACGGGCACCGCTCTCGCACGAGTAACGCTAGATAGCTGTCAGCCCTAGTGTAAACCACGGGCGGATTTGGGGTTCTTCAGGAGAATAAATAAATAGAGAATGTGCTAGCAGTGAATTTATTAGTCCGTTAATTAAACGACGGGGGCAGCGGCGAGATGAAGTCCTAAGTGGTCTCTTTTGTCAGAGCAGAAGCTGGGCAAGTTTTAAGAGCTGTGCTGGCTGCTTGCTGCGATTTACTGCTCTACTTCACAGTGTCTGCACCGACTGAGAAAGACTGTGATTGCTTCAGAAGCTTTTTTATTTTTAGTTCTAATGTTTATACTATAAACATTTTATATTAATTTATACCATAAATTCATTCTCAACTAAGCAGAAAACAGCTTTAAAGTGCATGCTAGTGGGCTACAGTAGTTTTTTTAGGTTTGATTTCTGGAGTTTCTGTGGTTGATAGGCACTGCAAGACTTATTAACTCAAAAGGTAGAACAGGGAGCGATGAGTGAAGAAAAGATGCCGTTGCTAGTGCTCTAGTAGTGAAACCATACATGTGCAATGTTTTTTTGACTTGCAGAGCATGACATAGCTTGCTGCTCTTTTTGTAAATAAATTGCTTAATTCCTGTTAAATATGAGCCTGTTTGGTTGTGGGTAAACTTTTATGAAAAGCAGTAGATATAATGTGTCTCCCTTCTGTGTATTTAGTTTATGCAATAGTATAGCTGCTTTCTAAAATCCCGATGATGAGGAGATTTAGGATGGCAATTGCATTTGTGCTTTGAAGAGTAAGTAGTGTTTCTCAGATGCGGTGCTGATTAAAAATTTGTCTTGATTGCTCAATATCCAAAGATTCACTAAAGAGTTTGAATTTGCAATGAGAAAGTGTGTCAGTGCATCTGGGAGATGAGTCTGAGCGGGGTTCGGAACAAACCTCCTGAATCCTGTGTAGCCAGTTTTATCTGTGTAAACCTGTCTATGGCCACACTCGAGTACAACGTATATGAACAAAAATTACAGTAACTGCATTAACTTCAGTCAGGTCGCTCTGACGTGGCTCAGGGAGGCAAATCCAGCCATGAGGTAAAGGTGTGCTTGCGATACTGTATAGCAAAGCGTGTGGGCGCTAATTCGCCCCTGCAGAAGCTGGTGGTCATGTGCATGGATGGGGACTGCCTGTCTGTTTTATCTGAGATTATTTCAGCCTTGAAATACTACTTGTTGCCTTCTCCTGCAACTCGGAAATTCCCAACCTGGATGTGTCCATGCTGTTAGCAGTGGGCTTCACTGAACAATTTGTAGTTCCCTGAGTTGCTAACATTTGTTGGATGTTTGGTTGCTAATCAGGTTTTACTTGCATTCCACGAGCAAATCCCCAAGGAATCTGCAGGAAAGTGCGGAAGGAGGACAGCCTTGACTGTCCCTGTTGGTTCCCATATGAATCCAAACTTGAGCTGCATCTATGGACTGTGCTTAGGGAATGTTGGCTTTTAAGGCCACTGTGGCAGAAATACCTTCCTTTCATGGCAGAAGAAGAAATGCTGTGCACATTTCTAGCTTATTGACTAGGTTAGTGTCCTGGTTTTGGCTGAGAGAGAGCTAATTTTCATCTTAGTAGCTAGAACAGTGCTGTGTTTTAGATTTAGTTTGGATTGCAGTTACGTAAGTAAGAGGTTAAAATGACCGCAACTTCACAGTTTTTTAACATAATTTAGGCAGACCTGTTTTGTTTCTGTGTAAATCATTAACAGCAACGTAACGAGTTTCCCTTGTTAAACAGTGAACAAATTTAATGTATCATTTGGTACAAGGTAGAGCAGCTCTGCTTTACACAGATGAATTGTCTACGTGTGTTTTCATGGCATGGCTGCTGGAGGATTGCACATTTCAAGTAGTATGCTGTTATGGTTTGTTTTTTTGTTTTTGTTGGGGTTTGTTTGTTTTAGGTGGCAAGGGGAAAACACAGTTTGTGTTGATGTTGCAGAGGTTTTCCCATTTCTTAGTTTCAAGTAGACTTCAGCACTGAGAATTTTATTATTGCTAGGTATGAGTTTTGTAAAGCTTCACCAAGTCTGTGATACTTTATTTCATTAACATTTATTTTAGCTTTTGAAAGTGAATTTAAGATAAAATTTAAGAATTTAAACTAAAAGCAGTAGCAGAAATTAGGATTTATTTTTCTACGAGCATGCAACGGTTGTTAGAAAAGAGAAATACACTTGTTTAACACCTACAGCCTTGTTGTCTGCATCTGCCCGTGCTTTGTGAGGGAGAGCAGAGCGAGGCCTCTAGGTGTCTCAGACATCTGATTGGTGACTTCTTATGGCATAACTGACATACACTGTTCGTAAGTGACATAGTGGGCTCAAGCCTAAAATAAGGACTTACAGGATCAGTTCTGTTCTGCTCTGTTAGGAGCCTTGCAAAGTGTAGAGCATCTTCTGTCACTGTGATTCTGTGTGTGAAAGCATCTCCATCTCACATCAAAACCAGAGGTTCGTGGGTCCTTCTCCACGCCTTTAGGTCTGAGCACAGAAAAGCTTCCTCTGGATTCTTGGGCAAATGTGGGGAAATCTTCTATGTTAAGCAAGATGTACGAGTGCTTTCTTTAGGGAGGCCTTTTTTTTTCCTGTGCTTCAGCTTCCTTCCCTATCTCACAGGGCCTTTTAGTACTAACAAATCCAGGCACATGCTAGCACACCTACTTTGGAGGGACTTATCTGCTGGATTGAAGTGACGCTGGCAGTCAGATAAAGGACACACAATATCAGTAACATTTACATACAGAAAAGTAAACCCCCAGGTACAGAGCAAGTCACGCTTCTCAACTTGTTGAAATCTTTTCCTGTTATTTTATGGCTACTGTGTGAAGTTAAGCGGGTTACTTTGTGAAACTGCACATCCAGCTTAAAATTATGTTTACATTTAGTGTATTATTTGTAAACCTTGTCTGAAAAAGCCTGGAGGGAACTCTTGTCAGCAGAACATCTCTGTGAGCGTTTGTGTAGCACTGCTTACACCATACTCTGTCTCACCTTCAGATGGTACAAGATTTAGGGTATACAGAAACAACCATGTAATTAATCTTTAAATCAAAACTGGAAAGCTGGGCAATTTGGGTATGTTTCCTCTGCTTTGTATTTATATGAGATTTCAGTGTAATGCGCAGAGTACTCGATGGCAAAGGGCGATGACTGCAAGTAGAAACGCAGAGGAGCAGTGTGGTACCAGCTTTGAAGATTGCTGCCTTGGCCAGTTGCAAGACTGACACTTAGGCTTTTGCCATTATCCTTCACATTGTGTCCCTGGTTGTACGTGCACCACTCCTGCAGAATTCAGACAGCGCTTCTCATGTGCACGCCTGTGATAAGGAGCTTCTCTGTAATACAATTTGCTGGCGCTGCAGGCAGCATTAGCCCTGTCCGCCTCTCACAAGTAGTTTGAGTCCGAAGTATTTCTTTTTGTGTCGGTGGAGATATGTCACATTAAAGAAAACTTTGGTGATGGTGACAGAAGTGCTTGCTATTGCTTAAAAGGAAACAAGACAATTTCCAATGTGTTTTGCACCTCTGCATGAATATAACTCTTGACTATACTGGAAGACATTTGTGTTTTCAGTCATGACTAATATCTCAGGATTGCTGCAGATAAGCAAGCTAATTGTAAGAATAAGCTAAATGGTGAGATAAATGCGACACTATCCAGTCCTGACAGCTGTTCTTTCTGAATTCCACTTTCCCATTTTTTTATATCTTACTTTTCCCTTAAAAAAAAAAAAATCATTTCTTTCAGAAATCTGTTAGACTCGTACCAGAGTAGAAGTAAGATTAAATAGATGGCTTTTTAAAGTCTCTTCCATTTCTGAGCTGTCTAGAATATTCAGGATTTGTTTTCACTCTCCCAGTTGTCTCTCATTATTTTCTTGCCCATGGATACCTTTTGTATTTTTTCATGTTGCTCTTCCATGCCACTCCTGCCACTGGTAGATGAAATTGAGCCTTCTTTTTCCTACTGTTGTCTATTTCATTTGTTCTTCATGTCTTTCCCTTGTAATTCCAGCTTCATTTTTTTGCAGGTTTTGGTCCTGTAAGTTTAATCTTAATTAAATTCCTTGTCCTTACAAAAGCACTTCGCTGCTCTGCAGGAGGTAGCACTATGTGTTGATGGGACTGATTTTCCTTACCACCCCATCTAGGCAAGCTGCACCAATTACAGTGAATTTCCAGGATGCTGCAGTAAATAAAGGTGGGGAGAGAGGGGGTTAATTATAATTTAGAGTACTCAAGGATGCACTTTTAGACAATGCTGACCATTAAGGAAAAACAACTTCGTAAATATTTATTTTGAAGTCCATTCAGTAAATAAATAGCTGCTTTGTGTGTAGTGAATCTTGCTAGAGAAGTGGTATATTGCATTTTGCTGAGTAATTCAGATCACAGTACAACCATGATTATGGCCCAAATTAAAGGATTTTTTTTTTCCTTCAAAGGAATGAGAGTTTTATTGAATACATGTACGTATTCTTAATCATCTATGGGGTTGTAAATATTTGTCAAGACTCCTATTGTCACAGAGCTGAATTATCTTACAAGCATTTATGAAGGCTTCTTAACATTATTTTGGATTAAAGAAATACAAATAACAGACTCTTTTATCTATATAGGGGAAAGTTGTGGACACATGTACGTGACCTGCTCTGAAAGCAGCCAGGAGGCCTGTGGCAGTTAGGGAAGTAACTCGCTTCTCCTGAATCGCAATTCAGTGTCTTAACAAGTATTCCCCTGTGTCTGGCCTTTAGCTTCTACACTATTAGCATCAGCAAACACTTGATTTTCTGGCAACGACTGCATTCTGTTTACTGCAGCTTTTTGTGTTGCCCTGGCATTGTGATTTCCATTAAAATTTCACACTTTAATGCTTCTTTTAAGAGACTGAGGCATCTTTAGAAATTTATTTTTCTGTATTTTCTTAAGCCTTTATTAGAATTTGGGAATGGGGAAAGACTTGAAATCTGTGTTTCCAGCTAAAAGTAGTTACATTTCCAGCTAATGGAAATTACAACCTTTATTAACATATTAAACCTCTTATTGTATAGAGTGTTTCTAGAGCTGTTAGTTGCCCAGTGAGCCAGGCTACTTATCTTTAAATAAGTGATGCTGGGAATAGTATATTGTTGTCATAGTTTCAGCGTGAGTGTCAGCGATGAACCAGGGACTTGACCCATGCCAAGGAGTGAGTCACAAAGATTGTGCGACTGGGCCATGCTGTGATGGTGCTGACGCACAGCATCTCCTACCTGCTTCAGTCCCTTCACACAGAAACCTTGTCTTTTTGGTTTCATTAATCCTCCAGCTAATGAGCTGCCTAAGATGCTGTGCATGTGTGCAGAGTAGTCATAGTCAGAGAAATGGGAAAGAAAATGGATTTAGAACAGGTTTTCTGTTTATGTTTCTTTGTTCTTACTATAGCTTCCAGAATGAGAGTGCCATTGGGACAAAAAATTTAATTTCTTATTGCTGACTCTGTAAATTCAACCTGATATTTGTGTGCTGAGCTGTGTTTTGTGTGTTCCTTGCAATATGTTGCATGGAAGAGAGCTGTGGCAATCTCCTCTGACAATTTCAGTGACGAAATGTGAGTTATAAAGCTTTTTCTGGTAGTCAAAAAATAATACAACACTGGTAGACTTTTTTTTTCTTTTTTAGGCAATGAGTATCATTAAAGCAAGTGGGAAAGGTGCATATGAAGTGAGAACTTGGTGTAGGCTGGGCCCAAGGTACTTGCAGAGGTGCCGTAGACAGACTGTGTTTTTGGTTTTGGTTCTGCATTCTCCAGTATCTTATTTTTATGAAAGGAGGTTGACCTGTGCATAGGTTATCAGGGTCTGTGAGTTGCTCTGCCTCTGTCTTGCTGTGTTACTGTGGCGTATGCAAAGAGGAATGGCTCAGGAAGGTGTGATGGCGAGTCTCTTATTTAAGTAATCAGCAGGCAGGTAATTAGGGAACTTGGTTACAGAAAACTCGTGTTTAGGGACCTGCTTGGCACAGGAAGGGCTGAGGATTAAACCTGTGGTAGCTTTTACTACACCAAATTGCCAGGACCACCTGGCAGCCTGGAGTCCTCCCTTTTTCTTTGAGCAAGAAGCCAAATAAATGCAATTTGAAATAGCCAATTTATTTGGCTATTTCGCTATTCCTGAAGCTGTTGTGTTGCAGTCAGTGTTTCCATAGCAAGCTTCAGCAGTGACCAAAGGCTAGAAGAAAATATGATCTTTCTGAGCCATGCTGGTTTTGTGGTGCTAACAACAAAAACATCCTTTACTCAGTAAAATAAACAGGTAAGATGCAACGTCATATCAGTGGCATGGAGCTTGAGGGAGAAAATTACATTTTATGTTATCAGTGTTGTAAATATAGTCAAATTTTAAGGTTCAACAGCAAGTACCAATCCAGAAGTTCTTAATCAGATAAGTGTTACTTTACATTTTCAGCAGGGATGACTAACAAGCAGTATGATTCTGTTTGCCATAGCTGTTTTCCTTCACTGTGTGTTGGAGTTTGTTTATATTAATATATGCTGATCCAATCAACTGTTACTAATGTTTTATTGTGAAGTTGAGCCAGAAGGGTAGAGCTGTGTTGTTTTATGGTAACCAAGGGTTAAGGACTTCTTTTTTCTTTTTTTTTCTTTTTTTTTTTAAGACCACACAAATACATAGAGATTTATAGTGAGATGATATAAAACCTCTTTGTATTACTGCTTTTTTGTTAATAATTTTTTGATGGTTTAGTTAGACTAGGGAACAAAAAAAATCAAGGGCCTGAGCAGGAATGCACCATTGATCATCAGTTGCCGCCATCCCCCAGGTCTGATGGTTGTTCCTGTTAGTCTGCTGGTCCCCTTTCCTCTGAAAAGGCAGTTTGTTTTTTTGGGGTGAGATTGCTAGATTCTTCCTTAGTACTTGTGTTCTGTGGTGTCAGGAGATGGTGTGATGGTGACATGAGGAGGAGTTTGTCCTCCAAAGCTGCACGAAGGTCCTCATGCTGCAGTGTACATAACCACCAGATGCAGAATCAGCTCAGTCAAAGCCGACTTCTCCAGGGACACATCCCGCACTGGGCATTCTCCTGTGCTCGCCCTGGAGGTTTGATGGGAGCTATGGCAGCGGCTTTCTAGTTTAAGAGGAAAGGAACTAGTGAATTCTGTTCAAGACCCTTTAAGATACTAATACTTCTTTTATTTCTGTTGTGTAGAGTTATTTTGAGTATAATAAGCGTTATTTTTTTCCTGCTTTAGCAGGCTCCAAAAACATAATAAAAGCTCCAAGTTATTTTATAATAAAACATTTCATTTTTGTTCTTAATTCTATGCTTAGATGGCTTTTCTTTTTGCATTTTTCTTTTTTGATTGAGGTGAGTATCTTGCGTATGCGGCAAAAATAACCACCAAGGTAAATACATCAAGGGCGACATGCCTCATCTTAACTGTGTATATGACATATCTTCCCTTCTGTTTTTTCTTGGTGTGCCAGAAGAGGAGTATCCAAAATCAATATTTTGAGCCAAATTAGAATTAAAAAGACTATTTTCCACGCTTGTCTTCGATCTCTCATCCTGTGGCAGTGCTTTATTTGTGAACGGCGCAGCAATGGTTCTGAATGTTGATGAGGGAATATCTTGGTGCAAGTCCAGATTCCTGCTTTTTCTTTTTATTTTTTTCTTTCCCCTCTTTTTTTTTTTTTTGAGTAACTTCTCATGGTACTTGGTACCAAGCCTATACTTTCACAAATACCAAATAAATTACTCCCGGGTTCCCTGGGGTTACAGCTCATGTTTCAGTGTCGGCACAGCTTTCTCTGCACTAACAGGGCTCCTGGTGTTGCTTGCAGTCACCCCGATGAATGCTCTGATCAGTCCCTGCTAGGACAGGGCTTTCTCCTTGGGAAGGAGACCAGCTTTTGGCTTCTGCTGTGCTTGAAATCTTGGTACTGTGACACCTTCAGGTGCTCGTAAGACTGACTCTACCAATTCATTAAATACAGCTACAAATAGGTCAGATCATATTGCTAAACTGCCAGTGTTGTAATTAATGCAATTATTTATCTTGCTTGCTTTTAATTACCTCTGTTTCTCTGCCTGTGCTAAACTGAACAGTCACCTGGTCATCTCATAGCAACAGAGAGCAGCATCGCATGCTAAAATCATGTTAGGACATCAGATGTGCATAAACTTGTGCTTTTTGAGACGTGCAGTCTTTTCACTGCCTTGTTTGATGGCTCCCTAAGGTCTGTTGTGCAGCTTGATTCCCTGGGTAGTGCCTTGTCCAGGGAGGGACAAACTGGGAGCAGTTTCTGTCTGCAGTGAGTCCTGAACCCTCCTCCTGGAAGCCTGCAGACCCTCCAGCACTGGGCTGTGTGTTGTAGTGGACTTGTCTAAGGTCAGCCTGGCACGCTGGCACGGGGATGCTGCAGAGAAACCAGAGTGTGCCAGGACATCATCCTCAAACTCCATAAGGGCTTTTATACCCAGAAGATACTTTTATTCCAGGCTGACAGTAAGTTGAGGATTGCTATCTTGAGATCAAGTCTTTTATTCCTGGATATAATACGTTAATGCAGAATTACTTTCTTCTCATCAACCCTAGCTTTTCAATTGTCAGACAAATGCAATTGTATCTGCGTTTGGTGGATAGAGTCCAGAGTCAAACTTAAAAATAAAAAAAGGAAGAGAAAAAGACAATAGGTATGCCTCACCTTTTACGTGGGTAATTACAGAACAGTATTTTAACTTAAATTCAGAGATTTGTGGATTTTCTGAATTACTGTGTATTAGGAGGAGGATAATAAGTTACACTGCTATTTGAAGCAATACATTTATTTGTCCCTTCGTTTCCAGTCTTACTGATTCTACCAAGTTCACAAAACTATCTAGAAAGAGACTACCTAAGCACAGTCCTAGAACTATATGTTGTTGATTAAACCATATCATGACGAATGTAGAGTTGCTTTTCTTCTTAACTTCTAAGCAAATACAGTTAATTAAATTCCCCTTCCAACTCTAGCATGGATTTGCAAGAAACAAAAGAATATCTTCCTGAAAGAACAGTAGTACTCTGCAGCTAGTATTTACCTAGTTTTCATCCTCTAAAGAACATTGATTGTGCTTTCGGTGAGGAATACTTCTTTTGAAGCAGACAAATTGTGAATTTGGGAAATAAAATAACAGCTTGCATTCATTGATATTTGATTATTCCTTTGCTTTTAGTAGTTCTGTTTTGCAATTAATAAACACTGTCTCAGTGGGTTTTAGCATTTGATGCCAGGGATCAAAGTACAGGATCTTCCCTCTCCTGGCTCAGCTGTGTTGTTTCTTCCCAATTTTTTTTAAGGTTTATTTTCCTCCACTGTCACATAAGGCAAATCAGTGATTTTTTTTTTTTTTTCTTTTCCCTGCCCTTCTTCCCTGCCCTGCCCTTCCCTGCCCTTCTTCCCTTCCCCTTTTTTTTCCTTTAGAGGCTGTTAGTGTAGTATTGTACAAAATGACAAGTAGGGGCTGGGCAGGCTCAGGGTCTGTCTGTTCCCATGGTTATTGCACTCTGTTGGGACAGAGAGAGAGTCCATTTACACATGCCAAAGCGCAGCAAGAGCAGTGGTTAGTTGTTTAACGCAGTGTTGTAAATGGGGCTTTGGTCAGCTGCTCTGAAGCAGCTTGAATTTGTATGACCCATTTAGCATGGAGGAGGCTGGGCATGGCTATGCTCCCCCTGCCTTAATATTCAGCTTTAGAGCCAGAGGGCGGGTGGGGTTTGGTGTTGCTCTGTGTTGCTTGCTGGGCGGAGGTGTACAAGTCCCAGGCAGCTCAGCTGAGAGCTCTGGGTCTGCTCCTGCACTGAACAGGTGGGAGAGGGACCGGGTTGGGCTCTGCTTGGGCACAGCAGTGGAACAGTTGTGAGTGCACACTGCTCTTGTCTCTTTACTGAGGTTCTGGTTGATATTTTATGTTGAAGTAGCAAAAATTGGGTGTCTCATTATAAAAGGGGGGATGGGTTTGTGTGTTTAGGTAAAGATGGGTGAATTCAGTGACTATATTCCCCAGCTGTGGTTGCTTTTCTTTATTTACATGATGATAAACTTCAGAGTGCCATTTTTCCACTAGCATTTTACATCTAAAGACCTCTTGGACACTAACAATATATTGCTCATACTGGTTAAGGATAAGGTTGCTTGTTTCTGGTCTCACTTGTTCTCTTTGCAAGACCAGATAGTGCTAATATTTTTTTGAAAAGCCCAGAACTTGTCATGCCATTATGCCAGCCTTATTTGAGAATACTCCTGGTATCATTGTTTATTGTTTATTATTGTGTAGTCTCAAATTAGCCGTAGTTATTTTGAAATGAAATCTATTTGCATTCAAGTGGTTAAATACCATACTTTCTCCTATCTCCAGGTCTCCTGGAAAATATTTTACAAATATAAAACTGCCTGAAGTATAAAACCTGTTTATACAGATACGGTGGGTTTCTTGCCATGAAAAGCACCGTAAATTCCCCATGCTGCTTCATTTTCATAAGGAGTTACTTGGAAAGAAATACTGCTTGCGGTGCATTGCCAATTATTTATATACTAATTTGCTACCTGGGAATAATTTCAGATTTTACAATTCAGTTTAGTATTGAAGTGATGGGGAGGGGGGTGGTGAAAAGATCTTAAATGACTTTGGATTTTACATTTTAGCTTAAATTTGCCTGGAAAGAAACAGGCAATGCTGAATTTTTTGGGTGGGGAATTAACCTTTTCAAAAAAGTGGTGTATGTATGGTTCTCAGTCATTATTTTTTAATGTAGATTCTCACTTACCTGTATTGTTACAGAACAAACAACTCTGTGCTGTATATAAAATACTTAACTGTCTTCACTTAAGTAGTCTCTGTGTGCAAAGCTTCGGTCCGAATTTGAATAGGAGGCCAAGTACAATGACTCGGGGCAGAGCTCTGTTCTGCCATCGTTAGAGAGGATGTGCACGTCACAGATCAGCTCTTCAAGTGAATGACTGAAATAGCTGAAAAAGGGAAGTATATTGTCTTGCTTCTCTTTTATGGGTTATCTTTTTTACTTCAGCCTTTTGATTAATCTCAGAGAAATGATCTAGCCTATGCTATTTTGTTTTCTTTTTCCTGAGCAGGTGGTAAGGAACATGTCACTAGCATGGAGACTGAATTTTCCTTCCCAGTTTAGCCAGGAAGTGGTAGGCAGAATTACTTGGGAAAACACAATGTGGAAGCTCAGATTGCAAAGAAACCCCTCATGCCGTGTTTAGCACCTGGCTATACCTGTGCAGCAGTATTCAAATATTTATAATTCTTTCATAAGCATTGTTTATTTGAAGACAAAACACCAAATCAGCAACAGCATTAAATTACTTTCACCAAGCATTATTTAAGTTTAAAACCTTAAAACTCCCTAGAGAGACTCTCCTCAGTGTTCTGTGCTGCTTTTTCCTTTTACTGAGCATACTGTCACCGTGTATAGAAAGAAAAACAGTAAGTTCAGTGGTATTCAATTGTACTATAGTGATGCAGTTAAGAGAGTAAAAATAGTATTGTCTTTTCTTCTAGCAACCTGATGAATGTTCTTACAAAGCTCAGGGAATTGAGTGAATTGGAGACTTCACGTTCCTTTTGTGCCTTCTGAAGTGCCTGAGATTTGTTCCATAGTGCTTGTCACAGAAAATAGCTCAATTCTTCCAAATTAAATTATATACCATGCTGGTTTTCGCTTGGATAGAGTTAATTTTCTTCATAGTAGCTAGTATGGGGTTATGTTAATTATGGCTGGGGTTAAGCCACAACATACAGGCGTAGAGAGGTCAACATAGGAGCTGTTTTGGAAGCTGCTTTGTGTGATGTTTGTGAGCAGGACATGTACAGCTGTTTGGGAGCTGTGCGAGGGAGGCTTGGGGTGTAGATCCTTCACGCACAGCTTTAGTCCTTGCGTACCGGCAGTATGGCATGCGGCACCGCTCTGTTCTACTGCTGGTAGAGCGAAATAGCTTTTTCTTTGATCCTATTGGCTTGATTGGCTCTCTTGGCATTTAAAAGCAGATGTCTGACGTTTTAGGATTCTTTGAAACTTGCAGCCTATCTGAATTAATGTGTTCATATTTCACATGAAGTTGCAGATGGAAGATTAAAAGCTGTGTTTTGCACAACAAGTAATACTGAAAATAAATGCTACCGTATGGGACCTTGCTTCTGAAGCCAGCGTGTCCACTGTGTTGTACAGCTGTGCTGTTCCTCCCAGAATTGTTCTGCAGTCTATTTACATCAAGCAAATGTTGAAGTCATGGATAGATATATGAGGATAATGATCTGACAGACCATGCAGACTTAGAGATTGTAAAATTTGCTGTATATGGGCAAACTAAGTGTTCCTCAGTGGAACCTACCTTATTTAGGGGGTTGGTACTGTGAGTTGAAACAAAATTTAGGACATGGCTTGTGTTCTTCACCAAGCATGTGGAAGATGAGGACTGAGGGATATCCGTTTTTATTGCTTCACAGTAGGGTGCAGCCGTGTTGACATCTGATGCAGACTCAGAATTGCCCGAAATTCTGCGTTGGTCTGTGTCGCTCAGGCTTATGAGACACGGTCAGCCTGTTTCTGTGGTTTGGCAGTGGTGCCCGCAGATTTCACAGGCAGTGGAGTTTGAGCCTGCATGGTTTTATTAAAATTGAATGAAAGTGCGTGTACATCCCTGGGAGCTCAGAGTAAATAGAGCTCACTTGGAGAACACACTTGGAAAAAATGAAACTGTACCTTGATAGTGAAGTTTTTTCCTCTTGGCCATTTTTTTTTAATTCTCTCTTGCGAGTTGCTAATTTTACGGCCTGACGGAAGAGGAGAATCACGTCCTTGAATTTGTATCTGGAGTAAAGTTCTCACTGCTCAGGGGCTGTGTTATAAAAGCATTGGAAGGAGCTCCCTCTACCATGACTTGCCGTCTGACGGCCACGCTCTGCTCCGTCTCGTGCTCTTTGGTCCTTCCAGGTCTCGTCTGCAAACCCCTACCTCTTGGCAGAGCTCTGACTCCCCAGGTGGGCTTCAGCAGCACTTTCATGCCTCTAAGGGTGTCCTTACTGCTGACGTTGGCCCAGAAAGTCCCAAACCCCGCAGACCCAGGGGGTGTGTGTAAAGGCACAGCTGGGCATATGATGAAGGAAAGGTTTAAAAGTGCACAGCTATGAAAATCACTTTCTTGAAGCAACTTTTTTTTCCCCTGATACCTTGCAGTTCTCTCTGCTGTCTTCACTCGCCAGGAGTTCCTGTGCTGCAGAAAAAAGAGAGGGAAAATGTGTTGACAAAATAACAAATTAACTTGTGTAGGTATAGTAATAATAATAAAGTTTTATATTAATAGATGTAAATTTTACAATCAGCATGTTAGAAGAAACCCTTAAAAACATTAGATTTAGGCTTATAGATTTAGGTAAGAATAGAGTTACTTTTTTTTCCTCACTTAGTCCGATTCCAGCTATTTTCAAGTTTAGGCAACATGAGTGTTTTCTGATACACACTTTTGTAATTACATAAAATTGATAACAAGCCATATGACCTCCGGTTACACAACTACATATTGGCATAAATTCATTTATTATGTCTGAGTGTATCTCTGTGCTTAAATCAGTCTGTAATTCATAATGCACCATCTTTATTACAGTTTGCATAAAGAAATGTATTCTAATAGAACAGTATTTCAGTGAACACTCAAATGAGAGGACTGTGTAGGTGATAATGCATTTATTTTTCTTACAGTGAAAAATGTTTTCCTTTTTAAATATTAAATTTAATACTTCTTTGTATTAAACTATTTTAATCACAAAGGCTCTCAATTTGTGTGCACATATACAGTAAATGGAGTTAGATTGGTTTAGTACTTCAGTGCATTCTTTTTTTTCACTCCGTCTCAAAACTTATTAATAATCAAAACAAGTGAATGTTGTGTAACTTTATGATACCATTATATAAGTCGTGAAGCTAAACTTTAGTAATTAAATTAAATGTAATATACGAAGAGCAGGGACCTTTTAATCTACAAAACTGACTTAGTCTTGAGTGAAAGTTTAGAACTTTTCTTTGCTAGTGGCAATTTCATTTTCCAGCAAAGCTGAATGTAATCTTTTAATGTCTACATCTAGTTCTTAAAAAAACAAAACCAAACAAATGGAAAAAAAAGCAACCAAAAAAACCACACTTGTGAAAATATGGGATTTTTCACTTTATCCAGCAAAAATGTATGGTGTATCTTGCGTGTTTTGGTTTCGTAGTGACGAAATTCTAGATTAAATAAACTGCAGCAAGTTGCCTTTTAAAGAAAGGGGAGAGGAAAATACAGTACTTTTTTCCCACCCTAGATTAAGCTGTAATATAGAAAGCATTTTTTCCTCTTTCAAATCTTTCCTGAAATGACTTCTGTTTTATTAAGCCTGCTTTTGATTAATTTGATTGAGTTTTATTTACCTACTTAATCTGAACCATGCCTCCTCCTTATCGTGTAAAGTCGCTTACTGTTGCTAAATATACCAGTGTATTTTAAAGAAGCAAAGCCGTGCGTGAGTACGACCCATTCAGAGCAGGGTTGTGGGGTAGGGAGGGACCTGCTGGTAACCCGAGAACAAGAGCAGATGCTAAATTAGCAGCTGGATCGTTAGTAACCAGTCCACAAATGTCTGCTGGGAAATGATCTTCTTCGTTCGCATGTAGCGTGGGTGTGTGGGTTATTCAGAGTTTCTAGCATCTAGTTGCTCTGTACTCATGACTCAAAGGAAAGCCATGGAGCCATGAGGATTTATATTTATATATGGAGTGACTGGCAACTTGTTTTCATTGAAAGTACAGGCTGCATTTATAATCTGTTATTATTGTGCGGCATTTTTCATTAAGGCATGAAATTGGTAAATGACTGCAAGTGCAGGGAGGATGCTGGCAGTACTTTAGTTACAGAGTTAAGTAAAAAACCACTAAAAGACCTGTGGAAAAGCAAGTAACATTATAAGGGCATCGTTAATAATCCCAGGGTTACGTTCTGTTTCCACCTTTAACATTAATAAGTATCGACCATTGACTGCAGTCCGAAATAGATCAGATCGTGACTGGATGAGACCATAAATCATGACTGCATAATGGTGACTAATAAGTCATGTATGTTAAGCCAAGCAGGAGAATATGAATAAACGAACATCAGCAGGGAAAAAAATATGAAAGAGAGCTGTCAGAAAAGTGCTATTTATTTGTGAGACAAAACTTTAATTTGTCTAAGTCTCTTGCTAATATGTGATTGAAATCTGTCCAAATGTTTAGCGTAGCTCACGGCAGTCTGCTCTTCCGTGCCCCTCAACTACAGCACACCTTTGCCCACTGCCATATCATGGACTCAGCTATGACGAGGAGTATCTGTGTGGCTTGCCTTTTTGATGAAAACTGTTATTCTTTATTCCTTATGGCAGTGATGATGTAAAAGTGTGCATCTACTAGTCACCATTTCCCCACACTGAAGAACAGCGTTGTTTTTTGGGGTTTTTTTGCTTATCAATGTGAAAATTATTCAACTTTCTCATATAAACAGTTACAAAAATGATACAGATAGAAAAATAGTATCTGCATATCGTGGCCCTAGTGTACACCAAAAAGTTTTGTGATTTCTTTGTTAAAGTAAAGCTTTCTTGTGGAGGGGAAAAAAGCCTTACAGCTGACTATTGTGTCTATACCAGTGATAGCCTTGTCGTTGTCAGGATTATACTGACAGGAGTCTGTCCTGTTCTGAAACAGTGGCTGTGATTTAAAAACAAAACAAAACAAAAACCTCCCAAAACAACAACAACAAAGAACCCTCTCCAAACTCATGACTGGGACACCCGCATAGCAGTGATTTAAAGTATGGAGGTGCTGTATCCTGTTCTTCTGTCCTCTGGTATTTCCTCTCCAGTGCCAGGAGCTGACTGAAGGTCAGGAGAAAGTTAAGGCTTTGGGGCTGGCAGCAAGGTTTTCGGTTAAGATGTCAGGAAAGGCTCTGCACGTCGTAAAGATGATTCTGACAGAAGCCCCCTTCTAGACACAAGCCTCTCGGCTATTTCAGAGAGGGATACACGAGCTGGATCTCCAGTTCAAGACTTTCCTGTTCTGGAGAGGATGAAGACAAAACCTTGAAACAACTTTTTTTCATTTGAGAGTCCTTTTCTGCTAAACAACCCAGAAACTAAACTAGATCTCCCCTCCTTTTCCCTGAAAAATTAAGCATCTGTGTGAAAGATGGGGAGCAAGTTAAGTCAGTGGGTGTCTGTGGGAGTACAGATGACTAAGGAAAAAAAGGCATAACCAGTTTTGGGTTGTGTAGTGGCTATTTATATAAGCCTAAGTATGGAAAAATGTTTAGTTCATATAACTGTTCAGAAAAAGGTGGACATATGGCTTGGTTTTTGTGTGTGCCTATCTATACACATATAAGATTATCAAGTTTTAATGAACATGTTAATGTCTATGATAGAATAGTGCACATACGTGAAGCCCATATAGTGTTAATCAGTTCCAAGTACATGCATGGGAGTTACTCTCTGGTAGCTTTTTTGCAGGGAAATTAAGGAGTGTGATTCTTCAGTTGCTTTTTGGCAAGGGATTGCTTTTCCATCTTTGTACACATGGCTGTAATTTAGCATTAATGGAAAAACAGAGTCGCTTGGTGTAAATCCTCCAGACAGTACACCCCATTCTGGTGGGGATTCAACATGTTCTGCTGCATAGCTGATGTGCTGGATGAGACCGCTGTCTGTTGTGAAGCAGGTGGGAAGGAGGAGAGAAAGAGTTAGGCAGGATTTGTGATCACCAGGAGCAGCTACATGTTTGGTGTTTGGGATTTGGGTTTTTTGGTTGGCTTTTTTAATGTAATGTAATACTTTTTAAAAAATAAATGAGTGCCTCTCCCATACAGCAGTTTACTGTGAACCTTTGTAACTAGCAAAGAAGATTCTTCAGGGTGACACCAATGCTCAGAGAGCAGTCAGGCTGTTTCTGTGTACAGTTGTACAGGTTAGCCAGTTTGCTCTGCATACTTTCATCTTGCAGTATTTTTCTAAATGACCGTTCTATACAGTTTTCTTATATATACACTTCCATGCTTTTAAGCCAAACCAAAAATCTGCTTTTGCATTAGTGTCTTTAAAATCCTGTAGTTACTCAGATACAAATCAGTGTAGCAATGAGTATCTGCTGTCTTATATCTGCACTTTAGTTTTGAAGCTTTTGGGTAGTGTCTGTTTTTTTTTTCTACTTTCAGTGTTTAATGTCAGGTCTGAATATGAGCATGAACTATGTGATCTTTGCATGTGAGACCTTCTATACTGCAGTATTTCATTCGATTCTGCACACTTTCCTGACGTCAGCACATCTCCAATGTACCTTAACTTCCTGAATAATTATGTTTTCTTCATGAACAGGACTAGATATTCAGGATCAGAGAATTCCTATTTGGTCAAATTCACTTCATCTTGTTTGTGCAAGTGTGTGTCATTTTCTAGTGCATCCGAATTTAATGTATGATATAAGCATCATGAGTGAACTGTAAAGCTCCGAATCACCCCAAAGTCCTGTCCATTGCATGTATAGGGAAGAAACCAACCGTAAGCTTCACTGACTCCCCATTTATATTGGTGTAAATCAGGCGTATTGCAGCCGAAATTGGTGATTTGAGAGACAGTACTCTGTTTTTTAAGTGATGTGAATCTTTAATACAGCATTTTAATATAAATTATATAGTCATATAAAAAGCACTATTAATGCAGATAACAGTTTATAATTTATCATAATTAATCATCTCTGGGGTTTGTGGGAGCTAGTCAGGAAGGTCTGGCTCTTCAGTCTGAAGCTTTGGTCTTCAACCCTGAACGTGGGTTGTGTACAAGAGCCAGTGAGGTCAGTTAAGGAGTCTGCAGAACAGACCTTTTAAGATCACATAGGCATGAACTACAACAGCACTTGGGATTAAACTGTTTACCCAGGTGTATCCATCCATATTCTGTCAAATATTATATCCTTTGAAATTGTGGTTAAAACAGGCTCCTCCTTGGAAGTTGCTGATTGAAGTGAAGTCTCTCTGTGGAGTTTCACATAAAGACTCGAGGGCTGCTTCAGTGCTGCATCTTCTGGGAGAGAACCAGTGCAGAAATCATAGCAAATGTGTGGTTTGATGCCTCTTTTATCCTTATTCTAGTTCCTGAGCTGCTGCAGAAGTTAAAATGCCTCAGGTACAAGTTAGAGCAGCCCCTTGGAAAGCTTTATTTGTACATCTAAACATTGTATATACCAATAATTTTTTTCAGCAAACCCTTTGCACTGGGTTTGCAGCGAGAAATATTTTGCCCTAGTGTATGGCCCAACATTTTTGTAATACTTCTTTGCAAATTAAATTGCTACACAGGGGCTACACTGAGAAATGGAGTCCGTTCCTGTCCCTAGGACAGGTGAATTCTGCAAACACAGGTATAACAGCAGATGCCCTAGCTGTGTGAACCCAGGTCCTGCGCAGAGAACGCGTTCCTGCGCCTGCCTTGCATCTGGCTGGCTGTGGATGGGGCACAGACGATGCAGTTTTATTACACAGTTCTGGAACTGCAAGGCTAAATTAAAATACAACAACAATGAGCAAAATTCATTCCAGTCCACTACTGGCATCAGAAAGGAGAAACATTCTCTTATACTGTGTGTCTTTTGGTTTCTTTCTTTCTTTCATTTTAGTATCGTCCACGCAGTAGGCATATGTAAGAGATGGTCAAAGGTGGGGTTTTTTGCTGTTGGAAATCAGTGGATTTTTCCAAAAGATCCAGCTGTTGGGAAATACAGTTTAAGCATTCAGACAAAATCCTCATGGTTTTTTAACTCGTGTGAGTGGAGGTGTTGAATATTAAATTAAAAATATGGAGGTTTTATGCCACCTCGAAGTTGTTTGAGTTCTGTTCAGGTTTCCATGGTGTAGGACAGGGCAAGGAGGCCTGACGGGCCTTGGTGAGGAGGAAGGGTATTAAGGGTATTAAAAGGTCTCATAAGCCTCTGATTGGTATTGGAGCCTCTGTAGATACTCCATCCTTAAAGGTGTTCCAGTGGCATAGCCGTTTCACTGCGTGTTGTAACAGATCCCATATGATGTAGCATTTCTCCTCCTCCCCTGTTCCCCCCAAGACCTTTCATACCCTTCCAAGTCTGCCTTGTCCATCATGTTTCTCCTGCCAGCTACACCTCTGAAGACGGCATCCCACTTTTTTGCTGAGCTGAGTTTCTGGCACATCACACCCTCCCACGTTACAGCTTTGACTCCATTGCTTTGCGGGCAAACCCACTGGTGCCAACTCCAGACCACTCGGCCAGGTTATGTGCCCCTCTGTGCTCTGCAGGCCAGCATAAAAAGAGTCTGCTCCTGTGTGCAGGATTATTCTTGGCCAAATTGTTTCTAAGATAAAACAGGTGTTACCACACATAAACCCCCTTCAGAGGGGAGGGTGTGAGCAGGCTTCGAAAGGAACGGGGCATAAACAAGGCAGATCCTGTGCACTTCTGTGGCACTGTGATCCCATGAAACCTGCCCAGAAGAGAAGCCAGCCTGTGGAGAGATTGCTTCATGCTGTGTAAACAGAGGTTTGGCTCCGAGAGGATTCCTTTTTTCTTTTTCTTTTTTTTTTTTTTTAATTTCTTTTTGCTTTTTTTTTTTTTTGGCGGGGTTCGTTTCCTTTTCATATCCTTGCTGACTGTAGACAGAGGAGCTGTTGTGATTCAGCTACCAAAGATTCAGTGATGATCAGCTACAAATATAAATCCAAGATCCAGAAAAACAAAGTGAGCGTCTGGTCCTGCTAAGGAAATGGTTTCTTTTTCATTACCCGGGGAGGATGAATGAAGGAGGCATGATACTTCAGCACTTTGAATTAAGCTACTGTTTGGAGTGATTTCAGGCAAAACTCTCCCCAGGTAGATCACATGGTGTACTGTAACTACCTGAAAATAAAAGTACCATTATAGAGAAAGTGGCATAAATAGACAACCTTATATAGGACATTTTAGAAAAGAAAGGTGTCATAACTGTCTGGATTTTATATTTGAAGAAACATGTACAGCAATGTGCCCGAGATAATGAGAGAAGAAAGTCTGTCCTTCTGCTTTTTCACCCAACAATTCAGTTGTGATTTTCAGCTCTCGGATTCATGCTGCTGGTTGTATGAGTCCCCCTAGCAGGCAGGTCAGTACAGAGGCTAACTTGTAGGTTTATGCTGAACAACAGTGGTGAGGGCACAAAGAGAAGTGTTCAAAACCAAGCTGCTGCTTATAGTGACAACTTTGTAAATCTTAGATCCTCAAAGTATGTGGGATTTACACTTGAGTGGGAGTGGTAGTTGGAAGCAGACTTTACAGAAGATGTCACTTGCCAGTGACATCTTGATTTAGTGGTCTTGATTTGACCAGAGGTAAAAGCTCACGGAGTTAGCACAGGAGACCATCCGCTACCATGAAACAGAGGGGGTAATCTTTGTCCAGTCTCTTGGTGATACTGCTATGAAAAGTTAGCGATTTTATTTTTTGATGTTGATTTTTCTTATGACACAACATAAACAAATACAATTTCATCAACTTCTTAAGACATGGGTTTTTTTCAGTTTGAGAAAACAAAATACACGTTTTGTGTGACAGCTGTTTAGTAATGTATGATACTGCGTTATCTGCCCTTTCTTAATGTCAAGTTTTCATCATAAAATACCAAAGAGGTATAGATTATCTTTGAGATGATGACAACTGGGACTATAAACTTTATATAGAGACACAAACTTTGTGAGCATTTCTAAATTGGCAGTGTTCTGTATTTCTTCTGAGACCAGATTGGTAATGGGAGGGACTGTGGAGCTCACTTCTAGGAATTAAATCAGACTAATAGGACCGAGGTTGCTCTGCCTATAGCAGAGTATCAGTGGCTTTTCTAGAATAAATTTATAATGATATAAAATATGTTAAAAACATATTTCAGTGGGATTCCTTTTTTGCTCTTATCCTTTACCTCATTGTGATCTGAGAATCCTTGTTTTAGCATGTGTTCTTTTGGGGGACTTGCATGTTCTTCACCTGCTATGTGCTTTCTTGGTGAACTTGCAATCCAATAGCTAAAAGAAGTCTGGCTATTACTATAAAAAAATAGTTACTGCCTTTTTGAACTGATACTGCAACATGCCAACAGGCTTCTTCAGTTTTCAAGCTGCAGATCTGACTCAGTAAATTAAATTGCATTTGAGTGTATCAGAAACTGATCTGCACCGCTGCTGTAGCTGGTGAGAACATTATTTCTAATCTTGGACAGATGTGCGATCTCTTTCTTTCTATTAGTCCATCTTTCAGCTTCTCTGCTAGTGCAATTTTTAAAGTTCTGTTACATGCAAGATCTAACAGTAGAGTGGGAAAGAGCAGTTTGTTTTAGGGTATCCCTAAGTGCAGAAAGTATTAATGTGTATGGTTTTTTCCTCTCCTTTGAAGCGCATGTTCGAAGTTGAGTATTCTTTCAGTTTTCTGTGGTGGTAGTTGGCATCAGATGGAGGGATCATGAGAAATCATGAATTACAATGCTGATCGACTTCAGTTCAACCACTGGTGCTGACAGGCTGTCCCACTGTCTAGAACAGAACAGAAAAGGAGTTAAGGATGTCTAGTCAAGAATTAAACCAGAGATGAGTAAGTGGATGTGAAGAAAAATGATAAACCACTGCTTCAGGATTTGGATCTAACTGTAAAGTAAGTATGACTGATGCAAAATTAAGCATTTCTATTTTAGTGAGCACTTTCCAC
The DNA here is from genome assembly GCA_907165065.1 of Caprimulgus europaeus. The sequence goes on from OU015525.1 coordinate 72,859,474, forward strand.
AAAAATACTAACAAACAGTCAGGAAGTCAAATGTGTTTAAAGAGTCTTTTTTTTTTTTTCAGTTAATCAATTTCTTATTCTCAGCAACATGAAATGGATGTGCCCCGTGATGCATAATCCCATTATATTGACTGAAAAACTTCTTCCGCTTTTCTTTCTTGCTTCAAAATGGGGTACTGTAGAAAAGTTACTGTATATGCAAGAGAAGTAGAGACAGTGATCCTTTTTTTTGCACACAATAGCTTACTTGTGTTACTGAAGATTAGCTTTCAGCAGATTACTAAAAAAAGGACAGATACAGTGGGTATCTGGCAGTACTAGGTTTCTCTGCAGACTCTTCAGCAGGAAAGCACGGCACTTTAAATGGCCTTTGGTTAAGTCTGTATAGAGTGTCACTTCCATTCTTAAAAATAATTAAAAACATAAAAGTTTTAAACTGAGAGCCAAGTTGCAGAATAACAGATTTGGTAGTATTAGCTAAGGGAAGTATTTGTAGGAGGTTAGGTTCAGAAAACTGCAACTCTTAATCCCTCTGTGTGGGCAAAGCAGCAAAACCTAGTAGTTCATGCATCAAATTCTTTCAGCAGCCCTGCTGTTGATTTTTGAAGGGAGAGAGCACCTTGCTCCCCACTCTTTTTCTCAGTTACCATCTTAGAAAAAGGGACGGCTTGCCTACCTGTTATAAATGGCTACAGATTTTGCTGAAACTGTAAAATGTTCCTCCTTATTAGGACACAGGTAATGAATAAATAAGGTGTGATGACAGTGAATGGTTCAGCAGTAACATATAATTTAAAATAATGAACGTTTTCAGAAAAGAGATGTATTTCCTCTTCCTTGTTTCCCAGCTGGATTTAGGCTTTTTCATCCTTTTATCAGTTTTTCAGCTTTGTAGTACTCCACTGTTCTTTTTAAGCATACCTTCTTACCAGTGGTTGACAAGAGACGATTGATCTGGCAGGCCATATGTCTGTTTCTTCCTTCTCTTTCTGTCTGTGTCTTTCTTAAATTTTTCTTATCTTTGTTCCTGCAAGTTAATTTTTCCTCTTTTTTCAGGTTTGTACAAATAACAGCTTTCACATTCTTCCATTTTTCTCTTGATACCATCCCAAAGGTGTGATTCAAGTGCTACTGTTCTGTCCCAGGCTACTAGATTTTATAAAGGTGCCATTGCTATTATTGTATCTTAGGTTTGCTGTACAATCAGGAAATGATCATAAAAATTAAACCATGGGTTTCTCATTCTTTAAGTAATCATGAAATGGTATAAATACATTTCATACATATTCACTTACATTTATTTAGTCATACACATTTTTATTTCTTTTGGTGTGATGACAACTGTTTCAAATGGTTTAAAATCTCCATGCCTTCTGCGTAGTTTCCTTTAATAATTCTTGTATGTTTTTGAATATGAAAAAAATGAAAGCTATCAATTTCACTGTTGGTTTGACACACAGACATTTTGCTCAGAAATAGTTTTGTTAATAAGATGTGTGTGTGTTAGAGATCCCAGGAACAGATTATTTCATTGGTTCAGTTAGAGTTATTCTAGTAATGTAATGGATACGCTAATTCACATTCCAAGGGAATTAACCATTTATCAATTTTATTTCTGTAAGGGTGGTTACAAATTCAACCAGACTGTTGTTCCTCCCTGCCCCCTGGCCAATACAGTTAGCTGAGATGCCTTTTGAGATTGAAGTGAGTTCATGCTGTAATGATGGTATGATTAGCACAGTTTTGCCAGAGGAAAGGGGATTTCTCTTTTGGCTCTTGTCTTTTTCATCGTGAACAATAAGAATGCAGTAGCTAAAAGTAGCGTTTAAAAGAACAGGAGCTGGAATGTCCCCTCTGAAATGCTGGGGCAGGACAGGGTACAAGCAGCCGTGGCTGTTGGCAGCCTGCTGAAGGTGGGGGCTGAGGGCAGGTTGGGGGGAGGCTTTGTGCTCCCCGGGCACCCCCTTGGTCTCCCGGGCCCCATGTCTGTGCTTTCTTAAAACTGCAGTCAAACACCTCACCGAATTGTCAAGTCCTTAAATGTACTTACCAGCACTGAGAGACAAGTGTCCAGTATCAGTGTGAATAAATACCTTTTTTCCCCGCCCCCTTCTCTCTCCTTTTCTTCCCTCCCGAGGAAATTATAACTGGTTTTAAAGCTCTGAAAATAGAAGCAATGCTGTAAATGTGAGTCATTCAAATAGATACATACTCCTTGATGAGGTTTTACACACCCGTTTTACCAACAGGTGGCCCCAGCAGATGATGAGGAAGCTGATCCTGAGTTCAGAAAGCTGAGTTCCAGCCACTGTGGCTCTCGACTCAGGAAAGGGTGCGGGAGTGTGAGCAAAGGATAGCTGCAGGTGCCTTACTAACAGTGACAGCTTCTGCTATGTAATGAGTTGCTTTTCTAAAACAATGTGATGTTTTTGGAGATCCTGAGTTAAGTGGGATATCAGAATTTGGCTCTTTGTTTTAAAGACTACCGACAACCGGTATGAGAAGTTAGTATTTTAACACTTACAATCCTTGATTTACTGGCATGTATTTAGTAGCAAAACAATTGAAAACTTGAAGTGAAATTAGAGGATTGGGTTTTGTAGTTTGGGTGGCATACAGGACCTGTCTGTCACCACCCAGATGTGTTGCTGCATCCCTGTGCTGTCTTCCTGTAAGGAGGAAGCTGTAGTTGCCTTGCTTCAGCGTTTCTCATTGAAGTAGCATTCCCTCAGTTGGCTTTAAGAATCAGCTGTTTATACACTTCTTTATGTATTTGATTTGACTGGGTGCTTGAGTTGTTTATTTTATTTCTATGTTCATGAAAGCTTTGTAGATTTGTTTAAATTAAAAGGGTCTAGCTTGTTTGAATGGTAGACTTTCAGAGTTTGAGGAAAGTTTGAAAATATTCATAGCTGATCACTTATAGTTAAAACATTTCTATATCACTAGCATTCTAGATATGAGTGAGGGGAAAAATTAAGGCAAAAATGAAATGTAACTTAATTTTTCTTGAAATAATTGAAGATTCTGCATTGATAGTGACTTTGTTAGGTGTACTGCCAGTCAAAGCTGCAGGGCACAGGTAAAGCTTAAGTCCTCTTGCCAAAATCCTGAGGCAGCATATCATCCCATGGTGGTGGCCTTTGATCGAGGAACTTGTCCATCTTTGTGCCACAAGTAAAGCTTCTTTCTCGTAGGCTTTCAGTTTTCTTGTGTAGTTTTGTAAAGCACATACCGTGTTGGACATGGAGTGAAGGTGAACTGGATGGCTCAGGGGGAGAGATTAACTGCCCCTAAGACAGTTTGGCATTGTTTTTACTGTGTAGCCTTCTTGGGCTCAGCATGAACCTGGTTTTAGTGGGATCTACTGATGTTGGCTTCAGCTGCCCCTGTTTGTGTTCTTCTCTAGCCAGAGACTGTGTTGGCTCGCACAAGGCTTCTTGCTGGCAGCCTCACACTTGAACCACCTGTGGGTCTCAGGCAGCCCCGGTGCTGCAGATTGGCCTGGTGGTAGATCACTGGGCACATCATCAGGGAAGCTTGTTCTTCTCTTCATTTGTTAGCTCTCCACTTCCACAGTGTCTGAGCACTTTGCTGTAGTGTGTGTGTTGCCAGAGAAAGAGAAACTGCGTGAGCTGGAAGAGGAGGAGGGATCTACCTGGATTATGGATGGATCTGCCTGCAGCAGAGAAATGGGTGGGACCTCACTGTCCTGCAGGCTCTTGGACGGCTTTCCTTGGCTGGAGAAACCAAGTGGAAAGTGAAGCTGCTTCTCTGCTTCTTCATTGTAGCCAGTGGTGGTAATTATTAACTGTGCTGTGCGTAACTGGCAAGGTATTGGGCTGGGGGCTGCCGGGGCTGCCCCGCACCGGACACAGCCTGATCCACCCGGCTCCAACGGCCCCAGTGCAGGGCATGGCCGGGTGGATCAGCCATGGCGGGCGGGGGCCTCGGGGAAAGCCTGTGTCAGAAGGGGCAGAAGAAGCTGAGACGAAGGAGCAGCGGCTCCAGTGCCGCAGGAAGCACCGTGGCTGAGCTGGTAGCACCATGAAGGGACTGCAGCCGCGGAGGAGATGGGTGAGGAGGAAGGCAAGAATGAGGAGGATGAGGGGCAGGAAGGAATGGCTGTGCCCAGCCCCTGCGCTGCCCACACCTCAGCCCCAGGACCGGCATGAGCCCAGCTGGCTCGTGGTGTTGGAGCACTGGGAGGAAGGTTGGCTTTTCCAGTTAGATGTGCAGGACTGTATACGTGTCCTTTAAATACTCTTCCCTTCTGCCCCCCCAGTTTATATCAAGAAAATATCTAGGAAAATACTTGTAAACACGTAGCCGTGTTTGGGCTGTGTGTGTCTGTGAGTTTTCTTCAGATTGGCTGAAGTAGAAACTGCAAAGTGGTTGAATTAATTAGCTGTAGAAGTTACTTGTGAAATAATACTAAATGAAGCCAGAATAAAATTTCTGTTAACATTAGTTGTTTCTTCTTTCAACAGTGAAGATGTTTAAGGATTGACAGAAATTCTCTTTTTTTTTTGTATGCATATGCATAACTAAAATGCAAAAGCACACTGCTTGTCTACTTGACACCTGTTCCTTGTGGGTGTAAGTTTGATGACTCAAGCAAGAGACTGCTAAGTGAGGTGAAGGTTAGGCTGTTTTATTTTTATGAAGGTTTTTTTTCATGCTAGCACTCATTCTTTAATACTAATATCATATACAGAGGTTTTTCCCCATCCTAAGCCTGTCCTGTCCTTTTCTGCAGCAGAAGTTAAAAAAAAATAGTATGCTCCATACTGTTTTCTCATTTTTTAATGTTTTTCCTTTTTTGTCTTTCTGTTTCATATTTCTTTTCTCTTTTCAGTATCATCTATTACTACCAGCTATGCATGAAAAGGGTGTGTGGAATTACTTTGTAAGCCCAACCCAGATATTTTCAGTTGTTCAGACTCTTCCCAGTTTAAAAATAAGTAGTTAGACTTGTTATGTGACACCGTTCATATATGTTTAATTTAGTTGTCATTTGCCAAGACTATCAACATGCCAGGTATTCAGTGAAAGATTAAACTTTTAATTCATTATTTACTTTGAGAGAAAAAGCAGTGGTGAAATGAAATTCTTACCCTTCTCTTCCTACCCCGTCTCTCTGGGCCTAATTCTGTTGTCAAGGACATGTGATAAAGCAGAGCTTGCTTTTAACAGCAGCATGGTCAGGATAATTGAGATAAGGTTGATGCATTAATAAGTCTTTGGATATTGACAGGGAAATAGGATTGCTTGCAAATAGTGTTTTGGCTAATCTCTATACATGTGTGCGTGCGTGTATCTGTGTGTTGGATTCACCTGGGTTAGACTTTTTCTGTTGCTGCTTCTGTCAGGCTTATGTTAGGAGGCATCTACTTCCAGGCATTAATTTGCTGCCTCGTTAAAAACACCAAAAGTACATGAAGTTTGGTAGTGAGGGACACAGTTTTTGACACTCACAGGCCAGGCAAAAGCTTCAGTGTACTCTGTTACCATGCTTATGGACCTGGCTGACCAACTGCTCTGTCAAAAACAGGGTGTGCTCCTGTGAGGATTTGATACTGACAGTATAGTTAACAAATGACTCCATGGTGCCTAAATGCTTCCAGTGTTTCTTTCCCTAGCTCTGAACGTGGGCAGTGATGACACACAGATGGTTACGGATCTCTCATGTCTTCCGTTACACATGCTAATATTTTCAACATATAGCCTACTCGATGAGGGTGGGAGAAAAAAAGTTTGATCTAGCAGTTTCCTGAGCACACCCATCCTTCGCTGGCTGATCCTATTCCCTGATGCTGTGAGACTGAATTTAGCTTGCTGGAGGCCTGGGGCTGCCACAGCCTGGGTTAGAAGCATTCTTGCTTTGCCAGCAGCATTTGGTGACATCCTTCCATAGAGCAACAAGCAGCAATCAGCCTGCTTTGCTTGTGCCTGGGTCTGTAGATGTCTCTAATAATTTATTTTTTCAAGGTATGGTAGAGGAGTATTGTATCAGAAGTTGCATAGAAGATAAGCAGTGCTGCACAGAAGCAGCTCAATCTAAATAATGAATGCCATTTATGTAGTATTTAATCCTGCTTCTCCTATATTACTCCTGACTCAGTGGCCTGGTTTTTAGCTGAAACAGAGCTGGGTTTCTTTTTCAGCAGATAGAGTAGTGCTGTGTTTTGCTTTTCAGCCTGGGACTTGTTATGTGAGAGACACTGATAACATCCCACTGTTTGCATTTTTGTCACTGGAAGTGAAGGACTTTGTGTTCTGTTAGTCTAGAAGCACAAGATCTAAGGGGGTGAGGAATATTTAAATTAATAAGCTATATTGGCATTTAGATATGCCAGTGGGATATTCCATATCATATTACATCATGCCCAGTATATCAATGAGGGTCTTTTCCTCTTTTGCTCTCTCTGGCTTTTCTCTTGGGCTCTTACTCTTCCAGGATTGCAGTTTTAGTTCGGGATTTTCGCTTCTCCAGAATCGTTATTTGGGAATGGGCCAGGCTTGGTCGGTGGGTGGTGAGCAATTGCACTGTGTATCACTCATTTGTGTATTTTGTTACTGTTATCATTATGACTACTATTTTAATATTAGTATTATTTTAAGTTTTCTTTTATTTATATTATTAAACTGTTCTTATCTCAACCTGCAAGCCTCCTTACCCTTGCCCCCCAGCCCTCTCCCCTGGGAGTGGGGGGGAAGTGGGTGAATGGCTGTGTTGGCTGCTGGCCAAGGGCTAGCCCAGTGAAACTGTCACGCTCAGAAGCAGAAACAATGGCATATAGTCTGATAACATTCTTAATACATCAGATACATATACATGGTATCGTTTGGATAAGGGGGATGCAGCATTTACAGGCTGTATGTCCTGTGAAGGTGAGAAGCCCGTGCTTTTCTCAATGACAGTGTGCAGCAGCCACGGGTGTGGGATGCTTTTGTTTCCCACAAGGAAAGTGCAGCAAAATATTGTGCCCTTCCCACACTGGTGAGAGGAGCCCATGCTCATTTGGTGGCGTTCTTGCTGAAGGTCAGGGGCTTGGTGAGCTCACAGTGTAACTCGGATAGCACTGCTGTCGTTTCTTCAGGGCTAGAATTAGACCTAGGACACAAGGTTCAGCAGTGGGTGGTGGCCTGTGGGAAGAAGCCTTGTGGTCCTAGTGGCTGTGTTAGTCAAAATTCCACCCGACTTCTCCACACCAGTCAGGTTTGTTTAGTCTCTGCTTTTCCAATGGGTTCAGCATTCATTCAGCAGCTCAGGGCGATGAATGGTCCGTGGGGCTGAGGCTGGTTGCTGCTTACCTTCCTGCTCCGGGACTCTGTTAATGATTCGTGGTAGGCAGACGTGTGTGCGATGAGGCACGCGTATTCTGGCACACCCGAGTTAACTGCGTAGCCTGCAGAGGAGAAACTCTTCTTTTTTGGTGCTGGTAAGAAATGTAAACCAGAATTTAGGTTTGAGAAATTAAAGTTACTGATGCTTTTGTTTAGTTCTGTCAGTGTATGAGCCACGCTGCAGTACTGTCTTAGAATATGCCATGAGCCTGTGATAGTGCACTGAGTGTAAGATTTTACATGGTCTGTTGTAGTAAGATAAAGAGGGCTGCCAAAGTCTTGAAGTAGAGCTCTTGTAATGACATGGCGATTAACTAACCTGACCTCTTGAGAAGTCTACCTTTGGAAGGTAGAATTTTGTGGAAAAAAGTATGTTTTATTTATATAAGCCAGTAAGATTTTTTTTGTTGCATTTTGTACTATAAAAGGGAGTGTGAGAAGGGAAAATGTTTTTATGCATACCTTTGCTATGGCCTGTATTTCAAGCGTGGCCCTCAAACAACATCATAAACAAAATCTTATGCTGGAGGTTGTTACTTTTGCTTCCAGATCTTGAGAAAAAACACTCTTTTTTGTGTGTGGCGGGTTTTTTTGTGTTTTGTTTTGGTTTTGTTTGTTTGTGGTTTTTTGTTTGGTTTTTTTGTGGTTTTGTGGGGTTGGTGTTTTTTTTGTTGTTTGTTTAGTTCCAAAAGAAAAGGTGGCATTTTTTCTGGAATCAGTATCAGAAATACTGTAACTCTGTATTATTTTTTTGAAGGGCCAGGTACAACACTCAGAAACTTGAAATCTGTAAATCTTTCATCTCCTTTTTCACCATCTGTGCTTCTGTATTGACTGTGGAAAACCTGTGACTCAGCTAGGAAAGTGAATCCCTTTCACTTCTGTTTTGATAGATTTCACTCTGTGTTTTTCCTGCCTTGCTGTTTTGTTTGGGTGTGTTTAGTGTTGGGCTCAGCAGAAGAGAACTGTTTGGAGGATCCTTGCTCTGTAAGCTGCATCCAGGATATTCCTGGCCAGGAAAGTCCGATAAACATTGGAGAGGATGCTCAATCTGCTAGCGGTTGAGTGTCCTCATCTCTCTTTGGGAAGAATGGTGCCAGCATGTGTCAAGTGAGCAACTGTTAGGCCCTGGCTCAGGGAGTGCTCTCTGAATGCTGGTAATTTCACCAATTATCACTATGCCACTGACCTTCCTATTTCAGAGGAGGTGACCAAAGAGGTTGTGGTGTGGCAGCTCTGACTTTATCTCGCGTCCTCAGATTTCCTTGACCTCTCTGACAGACTGTAGAATCGGAAATGATACAAAGTCAGGGTGGTAATGCATGTAGATAGGCTTGCTTTCTTTTTTAAATTTGTTTTTTAATCTCAGTTTTTTCTTTTTTGCTCCTTTTTTTTTCTTTTTTGATACATTAGTTATGTTTGATACTTCCAGTTTCAATAAGAGATAGTAAGAACATAAGAGAACTGTGCCTTTGCAAATCTGAAAGGCAGCTGATTGAGTGTCCAGGGCAGTACCATGCAGTTGCTCTCAGCATCCCAAAGCTTCTCTAGGTGCCACGCTGCCAGTGCTTGGCTTTGTCCTGGTGCTTGAAAGTGCTGTTGAAGCTGGGGGAGGCAGCGAGCTGGGCTATCAGCACAGAGATGAAACTGAGCTCTGCTGAGGTCCTGCCGGGCTGAAAACTTGGCTTTCTGTGAGGTCAGTGGCAAAGCTCCCGCTGATTTCCCCAACTCCAGGATTTCTTTTTTTTGGTTTTTATCAGTTGTGAGGAGGAAACTCTGTATGTAGTTAATCCCTTCCGAACTCTTCTGTTTTAATTCAGTGTTCCCAGGTGGCAGCTTTCAGATGCAGCTGACACCCATGTTTCATCCGTTTGCCAGCGGCTTGTATAGCCATGCAATACCAGATTTTAATGCCGTTTTCATATAAGATGAAGTTTATTTGATGATGTTCTTTGCCTGTATTTTCTTGAAAAAAAATAGTTTATTTGTTTTTTCAGTGATTGGTTTGATTTCAGTTTAATTGACAGAGGGAAAGATGAGCCTAATACAATAGCTTTTTATAAGTCTCTGGAAAGTTGGTGGCTGGTAGAGAGAAGAGGCCTCGTAACCACCCCACTCAGAGGATAGCTGCAGGATAAGAGCCAGAGTTGAAGACAGTTGTTAAGTGCTCCAGAACTGAGAAAAGCTTCAGTGAGACTTCTCACCTTCTTCAATATCAAAATCAGTCCCAATAAGAGAAGGAAGTGGAAGGAAATCAGACATCATTAGTATTGCTATTTCTTTGGTTTTGACAAGATGATGGAAATCTTTTCTCTTGGTTAAAAGACCAGCTCTAAATTATCATGTTTTTTAGTGCTTGCATTTGAAATATGTGTGTGTTTTGCAGTTTCTAGTATAACTATGGCTGTTCATGTTATAAGGTGATCTAGTGTGCCCTGCTTCTTGTGTGGGTTTTGTAGGTTCTGCTGAGTTTGCAGCTAGCTCAGACATGTCTACACAATGTTGCTGTCGCTGCTATGATGCCCCATCAGTACTTACAGAGAAGCCTCAAGCAAGTTTGCATTGGGTTATCTTTCAGTAGCATTTAAGCTCCTCAGTGGTAAATACCTTCGTTCTCATGGTAATGTTTTCTCATTTTTAACATGTAACAGCATTCCCGTGGCTTCCAAACTGCTGACAGGAATGATGCCAGGTCTTGGGTTTGCTCTGTAAAGTCCATAATGGTCCAGACTCTTGTCTGTCTCCTGTGTCCCGAGCCAGTGCCACACACCAGTACAACACCCAGAATAATCATCCCAGATTTGAACGTGTGTGGTAAAGAGGGAGGGTATTTGGCTGCTTCTTCTCTCGTTTGATACTGTCTGGGTGTGTTGGCATGCCTGATTTATCAAGATTTTCTTCATAGCGTGCTCTAGTTTGTACTGCAGGAGGCTATTAAGTGTTCAGTTGATACCACATTCGTTTTTGTTTTGTGAGATTCAAACTCCGTTAAGTACCACATGTGCCTACAGGATACATTAAACAGAATTTTAAATGGAAACTAACTAAAGAAATGGTTTTGCTGACATTTAAAAATCATTAAAACGTTTCTGTTCTTACTTGATAAATCAAGATCAAACTTCAGAGTCCTACTAACCAGCTGTTCAGTGTTGTATTTTTCTGTGTTAATATTTGTGGGTTTCATTTTCATCAGTCCTTCTCGTTTTGTATTAATGTAGGTCTCTTAACTCTGGTATAGAGTTGGAGTAGGGTTTATTACCTTACAATTAAGTTTATGATTTGCTTTTAATAAATCAGAATACTTGAATTTCAATTTAAACTAAGAAGTACTTGTTTCCTGTGTCATTTAGAAAGAACAGGATATGTTAAAAGTTAAAGCAAAATATATATGGTTCTCATAAGAAATTTTACTAAGCAAATCAGCACCAGGAAAATATATAGAAAATCACTTGAAGCAGTGGAATTTCTTGATAAAAGCACCTGTGGCATCCCATAAATACAGGATCTGACAACAGTTAAGACTGCTATGTAGAAGTTGAATATTTCTTTATCTCATTGATGCTGCATATTTGCTTCGTTAACCTTTTTTAATATACTGATGTATGTGATTTCTTCCTGTGTGTTGGAGTATGAATTAAGACTGAATTATAAATGCTGATTGAGAGAGTAAGCAGCTCTGGTCCTGGCATCTCTGGTTCTGTTTCTCAGCAAGTGAGTGTAAACTGTATCTCGCAAAAACACATAGTTAGATTTTTAAGGGTATTTTTTCTAGCTCTAAAGAGAAGCTTGTCAGCCTTGTGGTTCTGATGTTGGCTTCTTCTGTAAATTAAAAAGGGTAGTAGATTTATGTCTTCGGTGTTCTAGATCAGACAATCCAGAGTAATTAGCTGTGTCTCCTTGTGTATCCCCCGATGTGTCAGCACTTCTGGACTTTTGAATACAGAGGAACAGTGGGTGCTCGACTTGGATGCAGCCTGCCCCTCCCTGTCCCAAGACATTTGATGTAAGATCAGGTGTGAAAAGATCATTAGAACTTCTCCAAGGGCAAGCAGACTTGAGAGGAAGCACAGAGGCCTTCCCCCTTCTAGGAGAGCTCAGGGGTGCTGGAAAAGAAATGGCTTCAGTAGGCCTGCCTGCTGTGCTTTGTGTCTCTCCTGCCTTGAACCATCTAATTTGAGGTTAACTTGAGGTTTCAGAAGTAGCACAGATACCTTCTGGCCTGCAGCCTGTAAAGATGTAGAGTTAGTTGCTATTGATTAATTTAATTTCCACCTAATAGAAATTAATAAATTTATTAATGTTTCAGTAAGCCCTTCTGGATCTAAGGGGTGCTCTGGAACTGAGCCAAGATGCCTCTTTACTCTGGTCCACACCCTCTAACTTTGTGCCTGTGTTCTCTTCTTTGGTACATTAGGGTGTGTAGGTTTTCTGAAGTAACTGATCTTGCCACCATTTGTAGAGAGATTAATTAAAACCTTTGTCAAGGAGGCAGGTGGAATAACATAGATCTAATTCTGCAAACTCTCCCTCAGCTACTGTTGCCTGCCTGGTTTTGTGGGATCTGTTTGTGTAAGGGTGAATGGGTGAAATGAACTTCAGTAGTGAGAAGTTCCCAGTGAATGAGAAATGATGGTCTGTCGGCTCACAGTTACGTGTGCTAATGTTTGCCATAGGTGTACTTATTGAAGCCGGTAATCTTTCTAAACATAATTCTTCGCCATCTCCGTATCAGATGGACACTGTTTCAAGGCTATTCGAGTTGAAACAAGTATCAGTAAGAATATAACTCTGTAGTAATGTCAGCAGTTTTCCACTGAAGTGCCCACTAGCTTGAAGGCATGTTGTAAAACTAAGAATTCACCAGCACAGTAAATCACGTTGGAATTTCACTAGCTATATATGTTGTGCTTCTCTGATTCTTTTGAAACTATTCAATCTTCTGTCTCTCTTGTAAACAGGCAATAAAGAAAGCACTTTAATGCAGTAGAGCCTTAATCTGCAGAGTCTTCAAACCTCTGGAGAGTCATTATCAGTAGCTGGAAGTGAGGTTAAAAAGTTTGTGGGTGCAGAAATAGAGCATAGTCTGGGGTACGTTTGCTCAGTAGTACAGTGCAAGCGCACCCTGAATTTGACTCGTAATTGACAGTGCCGGTCACTGCATGAGAGTTTATAAATCAGTGTTGCTAAGCAATGAATTTTTATATCCGTTTAATTAAATAGCGTGGTTGAAAGGGATTGTTGATAGGAGATTAAGAAAGGACAACCACATTGAAATCTGTACAGCACCTATAACTTCAGGGGACATATCATACAGTGAGTATTTCTGAGCTAGCCTCAGGCTTGTGTCATCGTATCTTTAGTCATTGACCACTCTAGAAACAAATTATCTTCTTGCTTTCATGGTTTGCTATTAATAAACATCGTTGAAGACTAATGTAATTGTTGGGTGTTAGTAAAACCTATTCCAACTAAAAAGTTGTCTTTCCAGACCAAAGAGTGTTACTCAGCATGGAGTTGTGGCCCCAGATGCAGTGAGGTAGGAGCTGTAGCATCCTCACAGAAACACAGCCGACAGGTAGTAGTGAGTGTATTTAAAGGATGTGCCTTTGCCCACAACGTGCAGAGGGTGCAATGCCAGCAGTGATTCCAGCCTGCTCAGAAATAGTCTTGGCTTTGTTTTCACGGCGGCATTTTCCCACAGATGAGCATGGTTAGTAAGAATCCTGTTAGCCAACATGAACCTAACTATAGCTTCATGAACAATGCTGAGAAATCTCACTAGTTGTCTCACCAGTTAATGATATTTTAACCTTGTGGTTTTCGCTGTTGAGCCACGGGATTTGCCATCTGTAGAGATCTCAGTGTGCAGCGGCTGTCTGCATGGTTGTGGGCTCCTGTCTGACAAACTGAGCATTCTTAAAACAACTCGGTGAAGATGTGTGAGCACTCAGAACAGAGTGCCCTGGCAGCAGGGTGTGGGCATTTTACAATATAAGCAGCAGATTTCTGGATGCCTCTCTAAGTAAGTTTGGGATGTTAGCATGGACACTTTTTTTTTTTTGCTAACCAGTGCCATTGTACTTAAGCATCAGTAGCGTAAAAAGAGCATCATTCTGTTTTCCTATTTAAGCATACCATGCAAAGCGACCTGATTTGGTCACAAGTGAAGGAGCTGGATAACATTTCAGATGAGCATGAGCAACGTGATGTTTCCCTTGGTGTTTTCTTTATCATTATTGTGATGTTTGCTTGGAATGGAATAAGACTAATAGCTGAATATCTGTTAAGTGGGGGGAAAGAATGGGTGTTCCTGGATAACAGAGGAAGAATTAAAAAAATACTAGTGGGAATAGGATTGTGTGGCTGGTGACTGAATGCTTTGTGCTAATTCATGTCTGCATCTGCTGCAAGTCACTTAACAGCCATTGCTTGGCAATCTTTTGATTTTGGGTAGTGTGGTTTTTGAAGGTGAGGCTTGTTAACCCAACCTCCAGTCTGAATTGTCAGTGGTGTTTTGTTTTGATCACATCTCCCAAGCTGAAGAGTTAAAGCTATTGTATGTCTCTGACTCAGAGATACCACATTACCATGGTTTAGATCTCAGGAGTTTAATGTACCAAAATAGAGTAACTCATCCGTGCTTCCTTGCCTCTAACCCCACAAGACTTCTGTTTTTCTTTAGCATGTGTTTCAGCAGATGAGGCAAATAATTACGTAACGTTAGCTGCTCTCCCATTTCATTCCTCTTCACTGATGTGCAATCTGATGGAGTTGTGTATGATGGCACCAGCTCATAGTGTGGTCTTTGCCACACACTGAACGTGCGGGTGGTATCTCAAAAGTCCTGTGATACAGCTATTAGGCCAAACCTTGCAGTGCTTATTCAGGCAGTGTTTTAATTAACTACAGTGGGCATCTACCCAAATCCTGGGATTTGGCTGCTTTTTAAAAGATTTTCTCAAGGGCTTGCTTTGAGAACTGATACAGGTAGATCTGTGCGGCTCCCTAATGTGACTGTGGTTAACTGATGTAGAAGCATTTGTAGGCTGCAGTGTTATTCCTTGCTCAGTTAAAGCCCACCCCACGTACAGCTCTGTCCTTGCTTTTACTCTTAAGTAAGGGCTTTCTAAAGTAGCAGTGGAGTGAATTGCATGGCCCGTGCACTACAGGAAATCAGGTTAGTGTGCTTATGGCTTCTTCTGGCCCTAATAAATGGCTGTATCATGAAACTGATATGTGAACTGCATTGTACTGGATCTTGAAGGAATGCCTCACTGACTGGAAGGAGGATTAGGCTTTTATTGGAAGGTGATGCACTTTTAATGGAAAGCATGAGTGATGTATAAAAGAAGTGTATTTGAGGATATCAGCCATAAGCTAACACATTTGTTGTTTCTGCTAGAGGATGAGCTGTGGATAGTTCAGCTACATAGTGTCAGTGCAGGAGTCTGAGTCCTGGCTGGATGGAAGCTGATTTTCTCTTGTTTGGCAGCTGTGCACTGCTTCACAGGCAGTGGAACAGCTAAAGGTCTGCTGTGTTTTGGAACACATCTCAGTGTCTCATGAAATGAGTCAGATCTGGGGAGATTTCTCTGGTAGCAAATTTTAAAACAATGGGGTTATTCAGTTGTACATTTGAGACCAGGAAACTGCAGCGCAATAATTTTCAATGATTGATTGGTTAAGTTTGTGAAAGTTTTGAAACTAGAGATGCAACATTAGGAAGTACTTCAATTAGACTGTATCATCTCACCTTGACTTTTGTGTATTTTTCTTTAATTTTACCCTTGGGCAAACAAACCCTTGCTTCCTCTTCTACAAATGCTCTCATTCAGTTTGCTTCTGGTCTTTTTTTTTTTTTTTCTTCTGGCATTAAAACTTCATTTTTAAGATGTGTAAAGCTGTAGGGTTTCTCATCAGTAGAATCAAATAGAAGATAAAAAATATATTTAAATAACTTTAATTTCTTTGCCAAAAACAAATTATTTTTTCTTGTCTATTTTGGGTGACTTTATCACACCCGCAAGGGAATCATTTTCATCATGTCTGTCAGTGTGATCCTGCCTTAGAAATGGAATAATCTTTTAAAAGTAATATGAAATCCAAATAAATGTTTGAAAAGAGAAAAGCATAATTATATACTGTATTAGCCAGGGAATTCAGAGTAAAGACTTAAAAAAAAAAATCTTAAAAATATTAAAATTAAGTAACATAGGCAACCCTAATTGTTCCCTGAACCATATCAGCATGGGAGTAATACAGTTCTTTAGATCTTAGTGTCTGCTAAAGATTTCAGTTTAACAAGTGTAATATTTTTGTAGTATTATAAATATTAGGAAATCTTGTAAAATAATACTGGAAATAAGTTATGGTAAAAGTGATTTATTTTAGACCTGTAGCTTACTATGTATGAGACATTTAAAGGTGTAAGTTACCCATGTTGCACGTACTTGTAATGAATTGGTATATTTTGCCTGTGATAGACTAAGTAAACCTTAGAATGTTCTTTGATTTATTTTTTCTTATTCTCCACCCTCTCCCTTCAAATAAAGAGCAAACCAAAAGCTCAGTTTAATTGATTATTTAAGTATTATAGATGGCAAAATGTAATGGAGCTCTAGTTTATGATATAAAGCTATCTGGATGTACTCCTGCCTCTTTAGTAGTTGTGGACATTATCATGCTCTCCTGGTTTCTGTTTTCCATCTCTGTGGGATTTGTGTAACTTCTCTTTCCCTTTTTCAAAAGTCTTGGTGTGACTTTATGGTGGAGCTAATCTGTTTGTGTTACCTTTACGTTTGTATTGTGTTACAGTTTTTCTCAGCTGCTGTGTCTAGAAGCTGGAAGGATTTTATTTATGAAGAGGAAACTTGGCATGCTACTAATTCTGTTATAGTGAGTTTCTGTTTCCAGCCTGTGATCCGTTTTGTTGTTTTGGTTTTTTGTTGTCATTGTTGTTGTTTTTGTTGGGTTTTTTGTTTTGTTTGGGGGGGGGGTTTGTTTTGGGTTTGGTTTTTTTTTTTTGGAGGGGGGGCAGGGGAAGGGCTGGCTTTGCCATGAGCAATGAAAATATTCGCTGGAGGATATCTGCTTCACAGGGTACATCACTAGCAGGAGCAACTTCTGCCATGTTGTCTGTGTCTTCATTGTTTCCCATTTTCCACCTGAGGGTCACTGTGTTTGCGTACATCACTGAGCACTCTCATGTTGTTTTACTCCTTCTAATTATGAGATGGGGTGTATATGAATGGCACAGAGAAGCCCACTGCAACTGTTCTAGCCTTGTGCATTGACAAGATTGCAAATTGACTGGGTTGGAAGTCCTGTGCTAATTGTTCACTACGTAAAAAATTAATGTTGCCCATAGTCTTCCTATGTTGAGGCTGGTTTTTTGTTTGATTTGGTTTGGTTAGATTTGCTTTCTGTGGTTTTGTTTGGTTTTTTTTAATGAATGGTTAGAGAGAGAAATGGCATAGAAAGGACGAGATTGTACAAACTGGTGTAGTATGGAGCTCTTGCCAAACTCCCACTGATATCCACAGGATGGATTCTTTACAGGCCCAATGCCTGTAAAGTTGCCTTTGCCTTACAGGGCAGAGAGGGTTCTGCATATAGCATTGTCATGGGGGTGGAAGTCCCAGGACCACTTCTGTTTGAAATAAAGATCATGTTTTTTCAGCATGGGATTGTAAAGTCCAGGTCGCATCCTATTGCTTGGTAGTTACATATTAATAAAGTGTTAGGTCCAAAGTGCTTGTGTTACCTTGTCTTGAAGTTCTTAATCTGGTGAAACTTTTCTTCATTTGTGTTGCACTTGTTCAACGTGCTGTGCTACAGGAACGCTGGTCATCTTGGTCAGTTTGCTGCTTGTTTTTCCTTTTCTGTTGTGGGAGCCTCATGCTGTTACTGAGAACAGTGCTGGTAGGTTATATATGTATTATGCCTAATTATTTCATGGCTATATGCATTTTTTCAGCTTACAGTAAAGTGAGAGTAACTATTTCAGTCCTTGGTAAAAGGCACTGTATGTTTGTGTATTGGAATCAGCTGCTTGTTTTTACTCTGTCTCCTTATCAAGGGCTGGACTGAAGCATTCATGTAACTGTGAGTGAATTATAGGTTTGAATTGTTCCCAGGTAGGGGTGCTTAACAAGTGTCTCTGTACAGAGCACAGTGAAAGATGTTTGTGGAAAAAAAATTTGCTGTTGAGCTAAATTTACTTTGAATTTTGCTCATGCTGAAGAATGGTATGCAACTTTTTCATAGTTTATAGTGTGGAAAGTACCCATCTTTAAAACAGGCTTTTTAAATTACTCACTTTCTCTGTGCATTATTTTAGTGGGGGAACAAAAAGGCTTTTATTGTGGAGTGCTTTTATATTGTCCTTTGTAACCTTTGTAGCTCTGACAGAGAAAGCTGAATTCTTTTTCTGACTTTCATTCAATAGTCTTGACAGGCTTCCCAGCACCTTTCTGACTGCAGTTGCTGGAGCCCGTCAGAAAGCAGCTGCTCGTGTGGATCCAAGGTAGAGCCAGAGCTGTGGATTTCAGTCTGTGGTTCATGCAGCTACTTTCTACTACTGTGATGTTTCAGAAAGTTGGCTAGGAAATGCAAATCTGTGCCACTTACCGCTCTACAAATGTGAACTTTAAAGGGATCTGCTTCCACTGAAGTAGTTTTAAATCTGTCATTTGGAAATTGTTGAAAACCAAGCATTTAAAGCAGTCACAGTGTTTCAGGAGAATGTGTAGTCACTATTGTGGAAAAGTTCATGTGAGGTCACCTGAACTGTTGCTGGGTTAGAGAGACTAGTGGGAATATTTTCCCTTTTCCTTTCTCTGATGTCTCTGAAGGAAACAGACCTGCACTGTTCTTTCTGCACAAAATAAAAGGAGGACTGTAGTGTTTAAAAGGCCCTGACTGTTTGTAATGCCAAAAAGAATACACATTGTTACCTATTTTATGGAGGTAAAGTGAACATTGCTGGTCAATGTATAACTGATGTTTTTGATGGTATGTCTGATTTCCTGACACACACCCCCATTCACTGACCCAGGCAGTGTTGTACAAAGTCTGTAACTGCAGAACTGGCTGTAAAGAGTACTTAAAAAGTGGACAAATACAAATCACACTCCCATTTCAGAGCTATAAATTGGTGTTAATGTGTCTGACCTTGTTTATCTGTTCCACCAGAAAACCAGATGCAGCTTTATGGTACTGCTAGGGAACAAACACATGTGTAGCATTCTCTCAATTCTGTTCCAGCTCCTTCATCAGCTTCAAAACTCCATCATTCTTCACTTCTCCCCTGAAGTTTCAAGTCTCTTCAGTTTCAGCTGGTTTTAGTTTCATGTTTATTTTATTACCATTGCTTTATTTCCTCTCTCTCTATTCACTGTGAAATCTAGAATGTACAAGTCCAGGTAAATCATAATTAAAAAAACCCTGGTTCTGCCAGGCTCAGGACACTTGCCTGCCTCTTTTCTGCACACCCCCATTCATACTTTGTTTTGCAGATTGTCCCCCACATTATGGGACAAGCTTTAAATGCAAAAAAGAAAAGCTTGTTTTAACAAACAAGTTGATGTAGCTACAGAGATTCACTTACACTGATGCAGTTGATACTATGGAGGGCAAGAATTACATCATTAGTAAATTGATCTGAAGTCCTTAAGTGTTGCACCACATGATTGTAAATCTACGTTGGCATGATCTGCATTTATTGCAAAACTCCCGTGTCTCTCACCATCTGCTTACAACAACTGTAGCCAAATGTAAAGGGATCTGAGCAGATGAATTCCAATTTCTGTTTTTAATTCTATAGACAAGTATATACATTAAGAGTTTGGTTCCTAGAAGGTCAAAGTAGTTTGATAAACAATAAAGCCTTGAACTTTTTATCAACAGCTCCATGAGGAGGAGCATAGGAGCTGCAGGTTAGTGACTGATGACTGTATGACTCATCGGGTGTAGGTAGGATAAAAAGTGAATGTTTAGGGAAAATTTCCCATGGAAAAGAAATTACTGTATGCTGGTAAATATGGCAGTAGCTCTCCCTGCGTGTTTGTAGAGAGTACTATTTGTTATGCAGATAAGAAATGAAAGTAAGTAATTTTACAGTGTCCTGCTGTGGTCTCACTGAAATGTACATTTTCAGAGCAGTGTAGTGATTTTTGGCAAGTTGAAATATGTCATAGAAATTGTTGGTCAAATACAAATATTGATTAAAAAGTGTAAAGGATTTGGATTGTTTCTGAACTTTTTTTTCTTTTTTTTCTTTTTTTTTGTGATAATGACGTAGCTCTTAATTTTTCTCTACCAGGAGTTTACATTGCTAATCCAAACTGTATGTTTAGTCTTTTTATCTGTGAGAATACGGGCTGTCTCTACTTAAAGAAGAGTTTGTCTTGATATTAATCCTGTTAAGGTTTTAATTTCCCCCTACCCCCACCCCCCAAACACAATTTTATCCTTGACTGATTCAACCACTAAGCTTTGCAGGCTTTTAAGGGTTAGAGTGCTTTTTCTCTGCTCTTTTTTTTCAGACATCTGTTTATGTTGTTCACAGGGTGAAAACAATGTGCAGAATCATAATCTCTTCTCTTCCTGCACCCTAAAAACAGGCAGATTAAAAAATGCAGGCAATAAGACTGGGTAATAACTTCTCAGTAAATATTTTACTGCTTTTTACATGTGTTATACTAAAATCTGACTTAAACTAGGCATAAATCTAGTCAGAAAAGGTCACTGGGATATTAATCATCAGAATTAATCCTCAGACATGTGCTTGGTATGAGGCCAGCTATTCAGAAGTTTAACAGCACACATATGTTGCCTATCTGTCTGGCAGCTTGCCAATGAAGTAAACTTTGAGTTTGTGGTGGTTTTGTATCTCTGCAAAGCACACTGCTTGTTTGGTGCAAGTTGATGCAGCTTTTCTGTTTGTTGCACGTGGCGCATAGCCTGCTACTGAAGAATGAGTTCTGTTCAGGGTGCTTTCAAAGAGCTATAGTCTCTTAGTGTTGTGTGGTAAGAAGTGGTATCATTCATGGTTGACCTTTTTGTGGTGCTTCCCTATGAAGTAACGATGAGACAAATTTAATACTACTTACTCAGAGCAGAGGAAGAGACAATATTTCAAGCAGAGTAACACCGTGGAACCCAAATATAGCTGAATGAAACCTCACCCTGCCTCTACTCCTGCCATTCTGACTTGGAGGAAACATTCATTTACATAAATACAGCTCTTTCTTGAGTTAGGTCTGGACTGGACCCAGCATTTCTGTTTCTGTATTCATAGGGGCATGCTTCATACTTGACAGAATAATGATTATTTCATATCCTGATTCTGGAACTGATTCATCTCCTGGGGCATGGAAAGCAAACAGCAGGAGTGAGTGCATCATTAAAAAATCACCGTATTTTTAGAGAGAAGGTGAAAATAAAATGCAACTCCATTGAAAAGTTTCATGATGAAAAAGAATGTCTTGCATTAGAGGAACTTTTTGAAACAATATGAGATTATGGCTGAAAGAACATATTTTCTTATTAACTTGTTTATACTTTGCTCACAATAAATTCTTAATTTTCTTCTTGCCTTTGTTTCTCAAGGAGAAGAATGAAAGCTCGTGCTCCTCCTCCACCAAATCAACCTTCTGCAATGAGTAGAATTCACAATGAGCACAAGTCACCTGCAGAGACAGCTGTAATTTCTGATCAGAACCTTGTGAGCATGAAGGAGAACATAATAAACAGATTGGTGGACTTCACAGTCATTTTACCCAGTGGGGTGGAGCAGAAGAGCACAGTACAAGGAAGGTAAGGCTTTGATTAGCTCCTGCGTTCTGGAGACCTCTATTCCCAGTGGGATACTTGCTGATGTCTCAGTTTCCGAGTTGATGGTGTTTCCCTGCCATGCTTCTCTCTGCATTTTAGGTGGCTGTTGTACCAGAGTGCCACAAGAGTTTTGTATAAAGGACCCTCTCTGCTGGGGTAGGAAGGATTTAGCAGCTATTGTGTCACTATTTTCTTCATGGATCACCCTCAGCATGTGTATGGTTCAGTCTCTTCCATGTAATGCCACTGGGCTAGTCTTAGGTTGTATCACATCTCTTAATACAGACGGGTTTTGGTGCAGTGGAAGTAGGTGCTGCTGGCAAACAGCAGTCCTGACAGCGTGCCTGACTGGAGTCATGCCAAAGAAGCAAGCCCAGAAGAGGAGTGATTTATCACATTCAGAGATCTTTGCGATTGTGTAGACTGCAAAGCATCTGCTGGTGTTTAGGAAGCCTTCTCTATATAAATGTGTGCTGGTTTTTTTTCCATGGGAAGAGAGAGAAGTTCTCCTTGTCACTGAGTACAATCAAAGGCAAATTGTATTGAAAAGGCAGTTTTGAGATCATTTTCTTCACCGTGGGAGCTCTTCTTTCTCCTCATCCTCTCTGTGAGAACTGTTTTGAAAGAGGGAAATTCACTACTTTAAGAAAGAATTTGGAAGAGTTTTAAAAATATATTCAGTGCTGTGATGAAACTGTAGCAAACAATGGTGTAGTCAGTAGTGGTAAAGGAACTGTAGAAAGTGATAAAACGCGATCAGGAGGATACATAGATGCCTGTTGATAAATCAGGGCCTGTGCTTTTTTTACATTTGGAGTTTGCAGTAGTTATCTCCATTCCTGTGAAACTACTGTTCTTGATCTGATAAATTGCTGTCACATACACCGAGACTGAGTATTTTGATTAATTATTAGTGGGCTAAAACCTGAAAGAAATGTCAAAAATTAAACCTTAGATGTTTCTGTGGGGTTATTTATATCGTTTACGCTAAGCACTCTAAGCAGCCGAAATGTTCTCTCTTGTTGTTCTGTGAAGCTGCCCACTTCTCTCTGTTAGCTGCATGGCAGGTCCTGATTCAGGTGGCAATTAAATTCCTTCTTGTGCTAATCTGAGTATCACCAGTGTCTACCGTAGGTAGCAAGTGTTCTTCAGTGCTGTCTTGAGCACTTGGAGTAGAGAGTTAGTGAGAAATGTCAGGCACTGATAGCCAGCTGTGGGAAGCTGGAAGATGATGGAAACTGTGGAAGGGAGTAAATCATCCTGACAAGTTAGGAAGTAAGAAAAGGGTGCCCTCTAATGAGCCCCATAGTACAGTGGCATCATTCTGTGAACAGAGCTTGTGTGTGCTGCTGTTCTTCCTAACCACAGGAAGATGAAATTTTCTGTACATGAACACTGGTTAGGTTTTTAGGGATGTGGAATAAAAAAAAAAGTCAGGAGCATCTGAAATTTTTAGGAAATGAACTGTTTTAGGTCTCCAGGTTTGGATGAAAACCCAGGCTTTTTCATCTTTTTGCATTGTTTTGACATTGCAAACTGGACAGCTACAAAGTACAATGATACTCAGAGGTAAACGTTTAATGATGAAGACACTAGATTTAAAAAAAAAAAAAAATTAAAAAGCCAACAGCATTCTCTTTAGTTTGAAGCAAGCATGGGAGCCAGTGCAGGTAATAAATTATTTTCTCTGTTCACTTTTTTTATCTATGGTGAGATCATGGAAGGACATTTCAGACAAATTCTGCTGTTGTTTATACTGCTATAAATCTTAGTATTTTCATTGCCATCTTGAAAAATGCATTCTGCAAAATCTGCTTTTGGGTACCCTGGGGAAATAGCTTTTCTGTTGCAGAAAAATTTGCAAAACCTTGCCCTGGGCATCATGATAATGAAAAATTATTCTGTAATTTCAGGAAAGCAGTTCACAGAGCAGTGAAGTACACCGGAGGATGTTTGAAAATACAACTACTGTAGTTAATTAGTATCACTTAAGGTTATTGTAAATGAACCAAGTTAAAAGTCAAAATTATCTCTTTCAATTTGTTCATTGTATGTAAGCAGAGCAGCATGTTGTTAATTTGACTTTGTTCTGTATCTAGAAAGTTTGTATAAATATCAGAAAGAGGGCAGAAAATTCTCATTAAATTTTCTTGAAGGATAGTTCAAGAAAAAAAGAAAGTGTGTGCTAGTTAAAGATATTTTATTGGAGTCTGGAATTTTTAAGTAGATTTATTTATAAGTCTCTCTTGAAGAGTTTATTGGCATCTTGTAACACACAATTTGTTCTAGATTTTGGAAATGCATAGTGCAGATTTTACGATAGAGTTGATTCCTTATGGAGTGTGTACAGCAGTAGAATAGTATTAAAAACCAGTTTTCTTCTTTGACATAATTGATCCCTGTGAACTTTACTGTAAAACAGATAGAAGTATTCATGTAAAATGGTTAGCCTTTTCACCCCTGAGAAGGATTGTAAAATACCCCCACAACTAATCTATATTTGTACTGTTGTATGAGCACTATCAGATGTGCTGAAGGGATAGGCAGAGCGTTGGCCACTTACACATTTTATGGACACAGATCTGTAGCAGAGCTATGCAAACTGTCAGCAGGTCTGACAGAGACAATGGCTAGACATTTAGAAAGAAAATAAGTGGGAAAGCTCACAAGAGTTACCAGAAACTTTTTTGTTTGTGATTCTCACAGGTAATACTTTAAATGAGTAACCTATAAATAAAGGGATCATGCGTTTGTCTCCATTCACACTGACACTGAGGACTTCCTCATGAGCACAGATACAGACATTTAGTGTTAGCAGCTTGAGAAATCGAGAGAATTTGAAATGCATTGCAGAAGAATTGCAATTTTTGAAGCTAAATGATTTGGTTTGGAGTTGTCAGCGCATGGATGGCCAACATGCAGAAGAGCAGACTGGGCAGTTGTTGCTCCTGCTGTTATCTTACATGTTACACAAATTCTGTCGTACATGTGGTGCACAGAGAGCAGGATACTAGAATAAATAATAAACTAGCTGAAGCTGTAGTCCCATTCTGCAAATCCTGGAGGACAGCGCTCAGTGCAGAGTATGTATTACATGGAGCATAAAGCTAATGTAATCATAGAGAGAATATTCTCACATAATTCTCAGTGAAAAAGACTTAAGTGATATTAGTTGTGGGCTTATAGCTCAACATGAACAACGGTGTCTCAAGAAAGACTGAAGGTGTGAAATCAGCCCAGGTTGGTAAAGCATGAAGGAAGTGTTATTAGAAAATGATGAACAGGGCACATACAGTAAAAGGATTAAAAATTAGCTTAACTAAATACTAAATAGCAGTCAGGTCAAAACTACAGTAGTTCAATGTAATAAGATTTTTATTTTTTTTAAAGCCTAGAATAATTAGCAGAATAGTTTATGTTGTAAGGGGCCACTGGAACTCACCTGCTCCAACTCCTTGCTCAGTACACATCTGACAAGAGTAGGTTGCTCAGGGATGTCTCCAGGCAAGTTTGAATATCTCCAGGAAGGAGGTTTCCAAACCTCTCTGTACTACTGTTCCAGGACTTGGCCATCCTTGTGGTGAAAAAAATATTTCCTTGTACCTAAATGGAATTTCCTATGTTGGCACTTGTCTCTTGCCTCTTGTCCTATTGGTGTTCACCACCAAGAAAAGTCTGACTCTGTAACCCTACTGGTTGGTACTTACAGACAGCAACATCTCCCTTTACCTTTCTCATCTCGAGGTTCAACAAAGCCAGTCCTTTGCCTCTTCTTGTGTGTCATCTTGATGTTCCTTCTATGGACTTGCTCAGTTGTGGAAAACAAGAGCTAAATATACATGAGCAAAATAAGAAATGAAAAGTATTTATTGAGTATCTGTTTGTCATGCTTCCCGTACTTCTTTTGATGCAGTTTGCTGTTTAGTGTACGCATTTCTGGTTGTTTAGGAGAACATAATCTTTTCATTAAATGCCTGCTGTGCTTTGGAGCATGAGAAAATAAGAATGACTAATGCTATTTTCTGTTTTTAAATGCAGACAGTGAAAGCATCAGAGACTTCAGGTCACCCCCTTCTACACTACTGTTTTTCTTTTCCAGTTGGTTATCACTTTAGATTCCTAACTTGTGTTTGTCATCAACATAGAGAAGATTCTTTCCTCCAGTTTGAAATTTTTTTTAATGGGCATTTGTAGCATGAAAGTAGAAGGGAATAGGAAAGTCAGTGTCATTTGATAAGAGTACAGTTTCATCCTACACATTCATTTCTTACATGTACAAAATGGTATTTTATAATGGATTACTCTGTGTGATCCCAAGGAGATTAGGCCAAGCCACACCCATAACAATTCAGTTGTTTCCTGCCTCTTCAACTATAGATCTTTGCTACATTTTACTGGTGAACAACAGGACACAAGTGATCTGACACACTCAGACTTAATGAGGGCTTCAGCCTGATAAATATGGCTGACAAAATAGTTATTCTTTACTGTTCAGAATGGGTGTTAATTTTCAAATAGTTTAGTGATAGAACATCAGGACAGAGCCAAAGTACCCTCTTTTGCTAAGAGTGATTGTCTAGACCATCTTGTCTGAATTTTAAATTGGGTTCATCCTTCAGTTTTATTTCTGTGCTCTAGTATTTGCTTATCAGTCATTAATGTGTTGTGTCTGTCACATAGCGTTTACTGTCTCCACTCAAACTTCAGCAACATCTTACTGAAATAAGGAAGTAATGTGTTTCTTAGCTGAGTAGTTGGAAAGGCATGAGACATTTAACTTGTTCATTTCCACTTTAGATTTAGTCCTTTATGATCAGACCTGCCTGAATTTCAAAACAGAGTTTGCTACCTGGTCTCAAAAGCAGGTTAAAATAAAGTGCACATATGTCTGGAATTAAATGAAAGCGGAGGAAGAACTGACTCTTTGCATCTTCCAAGAGACATATTCAGCCTGAGGTTCAAAAGAAAAGTTAGTCCAGCTTAGTAGATGGCTCAGTACCCATTCTCTTGCTGTGTTTAGTGGCTTTCTTCTGTGTGTAGGTCATACATGGCATTACTTAAGCTGCCATTTAAAATCAAACTGAAATGTATTATGGTTTTTTTTCAGATGGCTGGTGTGGATTCTAATCTTGTTGCAGTTATGGTACTGTTGCTGCTGAATGTATTTCATAATTTCAGTGGAAGATGCATGGAGTCGTTAACTGTTCTTTTGATGAACTATATTAAAAAAAAATCATTTTTCAAGTGCTGGGTTTTTTTAAAAGCTATTTTAATGAATAGTTTACATGAGGCAGTATAATTATCCCAGTCTGAAAGAATTAGCACAATATTATGCACTACAGAAATATATTAGTGTTCCACTTCAAATAGAAATGCCTAACATATAGAACACCATGTATTGCGGTTCCACCAGGTTATTTACTTTTCTCTGAAACAATAGTAAAAAGGCTGAGGAAGGGGAGAAACACACGCAGGTTTCACTTTGAAAGAGATATGTCTGTAAACAGACAAGCCGAGATCTGTATCAGGCAGACTGACACTTTTTAAAATGCTCGCTACTGCACAGCATAATGAATATTCATATAAATATCAGTGTGGGTGGGGTTCTCCTATAGCTTGGCCTTAGTAGGTGTAAATGTTTATGTTGGTTTGTGGCAGGTTACATATGAATTAAACATGGTTGTGAAATACAGACGTTTGCAACTTGGGGACAGTGCCAGAATAAGTCACCGTGGAATGACCTGATACAGTTTTGATTTAGATACTGCATGTTTCTATTCAGATGCTCTCTGTGTTAGCAGTTAACCACAGTGCTCTATTTTTCTGAAGCTTTCTCTACATATTAATGACGTCAGTTTTCCTTGTTTGATGTTCAGTCGTCATCTTCCCACTGTGGTGTTCTCTTTTCAATGTGATGACCTAAGATTTTCCATGCTTGCCACTCTTTCAGCTCACACTGCGTAACTCGGTCAAACCTGAAATAGGTTACTGTAAAGAAGGTCCTTTCTCATCTCTTGCACAGGAAGAGCTGTCACCTACAAACGTTTTAGTCTTCCTCCTATTAATAAGAGATCGTTCTCATTTTTCATTCTCATTGTATTTGCCATTAGCTCTTCAGCATTCTTCACCAACTACTTGAGCAGTTACTGGCCCACAACATATACAGAGAAGGAAGATGGGCAGCTCCCCACAAAGTAGTTTCCCAGATGCCGACAGCTTGCAGCTGAAGGGCAGTTTGGGCTACAGATGCAAGAGTGGTAGCAAATAACGTGTGAAGGGTTTTATTTTCTTTGAATTTGCTTGCATTTTGAATCTGTATTCCATTTTTCCAGTTTACACATGAGAAGACATGCCAGTTCCTTTGGCAAATATGCTCTCTGTGCACTTTTTCTCACTTCCACTAGAAGAAAAATATCCTGTGTATATGACAGGCTTCTGGTATAGCTGGTAATTTTTTTCAAATTCTGCTTTATTGGTGACAGATACCGGTTTATGAAAACAAAACTTCTCAGAAACATAACCAGTTGTAATAAACCTCTTTTCTCTGATCTTGGATGGGATTTTAGGGAGGAAGATTGGAAAAAAAGAACCCTTCAGTGCCTTGGTAGAGGAGAATTTCTGGGGTGTGGAGGGTTGTCTACCTTGACTTCAGCAAGGCTTTTGACACTGTCTCCCATAGCATCTTCACAGGTAAAGCTTAGGAAGTGTGGGTTAGACGAAGGGACAGTGATATGGGTGAAGAACTGTCTCGATGGCAGAGCTCAGAGGGTTTTAATCAGCTGTGCAGTCTAGTTGGAGGCCTGTGGCTAGTGGTGTTCCCCAGGGGTCAGTACTGGGTCCAGTCCTATTCAGTGTATTCACCAGTGACTTGGATGAAGGGACTGAGAGTACCCTCAGTAGATTTGCCGATGACACTAAACTGGGAAGAATGGCTGACACACCAGAAGGCTGTGCTGCCATCCAGTGAGGTCTGGACAGGCTGGAGAGTTGGCTGCAGAGGAACCCAATGAAGTTCAATAAGGGCAAGTGTAGGATCCTGCACTTGGGGAGGAATAACCCCAGGCACCAGTACAGGTTGAGGCTTGACCTGCTGGAAAGCAACCCTGCAGAGAAGGACCTGGGAGTGCTGGTGGACGACTAGTTGACCATGAGTCAACAATGTGCCCTTGTGGCCAAGAAGGCCAGTGGTATCCTGGGGTGCATTAAGAAGAGTGTGACCAGCAGGTTGAGGGAGGTGATCTTCCCCCTCTACTGTGCCCTGGTGAGGCCCAGTTCTAGAGAGAGAGGGAACGTCTGGAGAGAGTCCAGCAGAGGGCTGCTAAGATGATTAAGGAGCTGGAGCATCTTTCTTATGAGGAAAGACAGAGAGAGCTGGGCCTGTTTAGCCTAGAGAAGACTGAGAGGGGACCTTATTAATGTTTACAAATATCTAAAGGGCAGATGTCAAAAGAGTGGTGCCAGACTCTTTTCAGTGGTGGCCAGGGACCATGGGCACAAGCTGGAACACAGGAGGTTCTGCTTAAACATGAGGAAAAACTTCTTTACTGTGAGAGTAACAGAGCACTGGAACAGGCTGCCCAGAGAGGTTGTGGGGTCTCATTCTCTGGAGATGTTCAAAACCCGCCTGGTTGCAGTCCTGTGCAACTTGTTGTTGGTGAACCTGCTTTGGCACGGGGGTTGGACTAGATGGTCTCCTAAGGTCCCTTCCAACCCCTGCTGTTCTGTGATTATGTGAACATAGTTCCTATCTGCCATGTCAGGTGGTATCAAGCTCCAGTGAATGTTGAGTTATTGATACAAAACAGAGTACCTCCATGCAAAGGCATGGTATAAGAGAGGGGTAGTTACTCTTTTTAACTTAGTGGTTTCAGAATCACATCTGCAAAAAGAGTTCTTGATAACACAAATACCTGAAACCAGATGTTTTTATACTGGGTTAATATCCTTACCAAAATAAATATGGAAGGGATCTCTTCTACTTGGCAATATTGCTGGTGTCAAATGGATTTGGGAGGAAGGGGGTGAGAACCGAAAGTTGAAAGGTGGAAAAAAAATTCCTCTCTACTTTTTGTTCCAGGTTCAAATGCTCCATTTTGAGTTAGTTGTGTTATGTGAGGATTCAAATCTAGACGGAGTACACCGTACCATGAGTGCATAATTTCTTTATATTTTGTCTTCATGTTAAAGAACAGGATTTGAATTGGATATAATGTATGGATTTAGTAGATAAGATGCACTTAGTCCGCTCTTGACTTGTGTTTGTTAGTGCTGTTGTTAGCACCGTTGTTTGCCTCATAGTGAATAGTTAATTGCCAACTCATAACCACACACTGAAGTGCAAATATATTTAATTCCTAATATTTTATCTGATGTGTTCAGCATTTCAGAGCACTAGCACGGTTCCCTCCCAAAGATGGTTAACTAGTGACCTGTCCACAGCTTGTATTGTCTTTTTTTTTTTCTGTATTAAAATTGAGGTAAAATTTTCAGCAACTGTTTTTTTTCTCATGCTAACAGTGAATGTCTTCTTCCCTACAGTAAAGCTGTGATGGATCTGTTGGTTGATTTATGCAGCCAGTATCGCTTAAATCCATCCCAGTATAGTCTTGAACTGAAGTCTTCAGGAGCTCAACAACCTCTGAGTTACAAGCCAAACACTTTAGTAGGAGCACTGGATATAGAGACGGTACTTCTGAAAGAGAAGGTTCCTGAAGAGAAGACGAAGCGACCTCTGCCAAGGGTCCCTGAGGTCAGTACTCTGTAGGGCTAAAACAGTGCCATGAAACATCATTTAATTCCTATGATTTCAAGCAGTTCTTCCAATCTTTGTATCTTCAAACCAGATGGGAGAGCCTTGAGATTGACTATAACGTGCTTTACTAGCTTAACTGATTTGCATGCAGACTGGCAGGTGCTGGTGTGAACTCCAGCATTTAGACAAAATGTTGTGTTGCATGTGGTTGGATAGATGGAAATCTGCTCTTACAAAGACCCTTGACTGAAGACTGGGGTAACTGAAATTTGGAGTAAAGTCTGAAATGAGGGTTGTGGGATTCTGTTGGAGGGAGGTAGGGTTTTGGTGGTATTTTGTTTGCCATCTTTACTGAAGACATGGGAGAAGACTGATTGTTAATAAATGTGTTTCACAGTATTGTGAAGATTCAGAACTAGCCATTTTCCAAATAGGTTTGCTGAAATTTGTATTATTCTGAACCAATCTAGCTGATTACCCTGTCAGGCCTTTCAGAGTGGTACGTGTAAACATTCACAAATTATGGCTGCCTCTGATTACTTTTCCGTATTTGCCTGTTCTTGTGAATGTCTCCTTAGTGACAGGGGAGTTCTGAGGTTTGTTTTTTTAAAATATTTTTGCAATTATGTGCATATGGAGTAAGTTTGCATAGGAGGAGTTAAGGCATCATGGAAGTCCCCAATGCCTTTCTCATTCTAAGAGAGTGTAGCCATCACAGAGGGAGGGCTGAGAGTTTGTGTTTGTTTCTGCAGAAATCTGTGAGGCTGGTAGTGAACTACCTGAAGACACAGAAGGCTGTGGTTCGAGTCAGTCCAGAGGTGCCTCTCCACAACATCATCCCAGCTATTTGTGAGAAATGTGAAGTCAGTCAAGAGCACATTGTTCTTCTGCGAGATGGCATCACTGGGGAGGAGCTGGAGCTTACTAAGTCCTTGGAGGAGCTGGGGATAAAGGAGTTGTACGCCTGGGACAGAAAAAGAGGTGAGCTGGGACTGAAAGTGGTCCCTTCAGGGTTAGGTGATGTGCCAGTGTTATTATGGGCAACTTAAAAGCACTTGTGCTTTCGTTCCTCTGGGGCCAGGCTGAAACAGCAGAGTGACATCTCAGTCTGGAGAGCAGCACAGGTTTGTTCAGTGAGCCGTGCCCAGAGCAGCAGCCAGGACAGCGGTGTGCCCAGCCATCTCTGTCTCCTCTCCGCCCCTGCGCTAGGCTGGGCTGGCCCCTGAAGGGTGCAGGGTGGCCTGGGGCAGGGCAGAAGGAGGAGCTTTGCTGCTTCCCGGAGCTGCTGTTGGTACAGGTGTGCGTAACGGGCCATAGAGGCAGAGCCTGGCACCTACCTGTGCTGTGAGCTGGAGAGAAAGAAGAGACGTGCCATAGTCATGGCAGCTGTGAAAGCCGAGAGGCAGAGGCAACAGACCAGGGCTTATGAGAAACAGACTGGGGATATGTTCAGAGGTGGTTTCTCCAAAGAGCGAAGTTATTAACAGTTTAGTGAAGAGGAGCAAAGAGGTATTTGTATTTAAAATTTTGTTCTCTTGTTTATGCACCATCACGTTCTGTTCTTGTAGGCGATATTGTAGCAGCAGCTTCTTGGGCTTTAGTTTTATCAGCCTGATTGTGTATTCAAATAGCATAATTACGCGATGTGCTTTTAAATCTACCTGCTTTAAAAATACACATTGACAGGCCCAACTTCCTTTGAGGTCAGAAAGTGATATTCATTAAAACTGTCTCCTGCAGTTTGTCTCAACTGATATCACTTCCAGCACAATAAATGTCCTTATTTATTGTTTAGATAATGCCAGTCTTGTAGGTGCTAAGCAGCAGGCTTATTTTTTATTTATACGGTTATTTATTTATGTTGACTCTCTGTCTCTTCTTTCAAACTCCTTTGGTAAGTGACAGTTCTACCTCTGTGTGAGTCAAATTTCAATTAGTTTAGACTTTTTAGTAAACTAAATGTCTCCTTTTCCGTTGAATTGTTAGGATACTCAAAGAAGTGGATAACAACATGTCATCGCTCAGTTGCATGTTTGGGTTTTTTGAAGATGTTTACTGTAATTAAGCTATCCATTTTGGAGCAACATAATGAACATAGAGTAGTCAACGGGATTCTTTCAGCATGCTTCAAGGGCAATTTACGGTCATTAGCCTAAGCCTTCCTTAAACTTTCTTTAAAATGGAAGTGATGGTGTATATACTGGTGCAGTGTTTGCCCTCTAATCCAGTTGTACTCTGTATAGCCAAAGCAAAGACATTACTTCAGGGAGGGGTTTACAGCAGCAGATGATAGAACATTTCATAGCATGCTGCTCTTTGCATCAGATTTTTTTAAAAATATTTTACTCTTTTTTAACCTTTCAGTATACCTTTAATTATGATAAAATACCCCTAATCCTGAGTGTATTTCAGTCTTTTCTGCCTTCCTCTTCCTGCACCATGGTGTCTGATGAGAAAACCAGTAAATACACATAAAATTTACAAAAGATTGCCTTTGTTCCAGCAAATTCCTTCCTCCTGTATTCTCATCTGTCATCTCCAAGAGGAATAATCTCATTGGTTTCAGTAGCACTCAGTCTATCAGCTGTGCATTGAGTAGATGTCCAGTCTGTTTAGTTACCAGAACTAGAGATTTTTAAAACATTCCCACTAATGAATAAGGCATTATAGGTGCTGAAGCATAGGCTGTGCTTGTAAGAGCAGGTTCTAGAAAAACCTTTGTGCTTGTTATTCTCTCCTTCCCTTAAGCAGAAATAAAAAGTGCTGAAGGATTGTTAAAAGACAAGCTCTGCTGCCACCTGCTTACATAATTTGATTTAGCAGCTGAAGCAGCTACACGAGGAATTAATACAAACGCAGCTACACTGCTTCTAGTAGCAGCTCTGCGTGTCTGTGGTTGGTCAACATTTTTTCTGTAATGCTTAGGAAAACAAATACCAGGAGTAATTAGTGAATATTGTGGCTTATGAGACAATATTAGAACTTTAATATGTTTTCTCTTGTCCTTTCATTGCCTGCCTTTTCCAGTTCCTCCATCAAAAACTCAATCTGAACCTTCTCTGAACTATAGAGGTACTGTACAATGCTGCTGAGGGAAAACTGGATTTCCCTTCACACTATGTTTAATGTGGGCTTGGTAGAATCTTTAAGAATGTCACATAATGTGCTGTAGAGAAACAAGCTATTTGTGATCTGTGTTGTCTTTTGCAACGTATTGTTTACATGTCTGTGCTTTTGGTCAGAACAAACACACTTCTGTGCATACTGCTTCTTCAGTAATTGCCATTAAAATGCTAGCAATTAACAAATCCTGACATTTAACTGTTCCGTGGTATGGTATGTTTCTAGTCAGATTCCAAGCCTTTTTGAGTTACCTAAAGCATTATTAGGTGAATTTCAGAAATACTGACATTTCAGAGGTCTCTTGGGTCCAAAATGTAATTAATAGCAAAGACAGACTATTTTGAGTTCTACTAATTTCAATGTACATGCAATGATGCTATTTAATATCAAACCTATGTATACACATTGGATAATTCTGAATAGATGCTGACTTCTGAATTGCTACAGTAGGTGGAGTTTGATTAGATTACATTAGTGCTTCTAGTTGAACAGAAAATGTGTAAATTTAGTATATCTCCCCCGCCCTCCAGAGTCTGTTATAATACATTGCTTAAATTACTTATCCTCAAGAAAGGTATGGTTGATTTCTAACTGGCTTTACTTCTTTGCATTACTAGTAAACACAACATAACCAAAATAAAACTGTGGGTAACTTCTTTAAATTTTCAGCAAGGAAGGAAGTCCACCTCCAGTAGGTGACAGCCATTGAGCAAATCTTAGCTGGTGGCCTATTGCCTCTTGGCTTCACTAATGCTGGTACTTTTCCCCTTAATCTTCTGTTATTACTTGCTGTGGCTTCCTCTTATACAGAGCATGATATTAGGGAGAATATCTACTGTATTTATTTAAGAAAAAATGATACAGCTTTATAAAGATTCCTTGTTTTGAGATGATATGCTATGTTTAAAATCCCAATTTATTTGGATTATACTGTGTTTATGGTAATGTTGATGATCAGCTGTTACTGGCATAGCTTATGCTAGCCTTTCATCATTATTGTTCATAATTGAAGAGTATGTGAGTAAGGAAATTATGGTCCATGTCTAGTTGCAACCCAGCCCCCAGCAGAAAAACAGTTGTTTCTGGTGAATGAGCACAGGTAGGACTTAGTATTTGAGGAAGGTATTAGTTTATTACTGTATTTTTTTTCAGTGGAGTTGCAGCCTTTCTTAAGGATAGTTTTTCCCTGTTTTCTTCTGGGTTCGTCATCTTTACTCTTTCTGCTGTGCTTTGAGCTACGGTATGTGCTTAACACCTTCTAGCGTCTGACACTGTTGATAACGCAAAGTGATCTGTGTGAACATCATGTGCTTTGTGTGAAATACAAATCAGTTTACAGGAGTTCTGGGATGAGAGGTTTTTTGTGAAGTAAACCTTTATGTCAGCAAACAAGTAATTTTACATTTGCTTCTTAATTGTTACTAAACAAATAAAAGAAATATTTATAAGAGAAAGCAATTTTTCTCTGTGCATCGAACTTCCTATGTGCTAGTGGGATACTCTGATGTGCTTGGAACGAGGGAGGAATCTTTACAGCATTATGCAGTGTCCATTAAAACAGTGGGAGAGCTTTACAGTCTGCCTATTGAATGTCAAACCAATGGTTGTTCCCTGTAATGCATGACCTTATCATGTTGCATATCCATCTTGCCTGGTGCGGGGGAAATTGAAGGGATCTGAGAGTTCATACAGTTCCGTAGCTAGCTCAAGGAGAACATGCATGTTTGAGTTCTTACAGGCTGAAATATATGTAAACTTGCCTGTCTTCCCACCTGAAGTAAAAGCACCAAGGTGAGAAAAGATGAGCACTACCAGCTGGTTTAAGTTGTAAGGAGAGCTTTTTTCCAAGAGGGAGGGTACTCTTCAGTGAGCTTTCTAAAAATCCACATTAAGAGTCTTTCCGTTAATTTCACTGTGTTCTCAGGCTTGTGGATTTTTAAAGATATTCACTATCATATTTTTTAAAAGTCTTTTTTTTTTTTTAGGTATTACAGTACCTGATGTGAGACATCTAGCAAGCATTTCTAAAGTTTAAGCAACTTGCTGATGTTTTGCCTTTTAATAAGGATTACTAAATTGTGATTGAAAACTTACTGAAGTTTATTAAATTATTCAATTTGCCTCAATTAGATTTTGGAATAAACTCAGAACAAATAAAAGTTTGATGAAAAAGAAAGTGCAGGATCTGGGCAATAATTCAGTTCATAACATCTCCAGCTCATAAAAATACAGCATTAATCCAGGATGTTTTAAAATACAGATCTTCTGAATCTTTATTTCAAAGACATAAAAAATAATTCCATTATAATTGTTTCAGAACCAAGTCGAAAGGCTTCAGTGAGCAATGATGCAATAGAAAAAGAAAAGACAAGACTTCTGGGATTGTTTAAAGCTGATAGAAGAAGCAGCAAGGTAAGCGTTCAGCAGTGTACTACGTCACTAAAGAGAATTGTTTTCTTTCCAGATACATTATTTCTGTGGGTGGTGGCATTTGAGGTTTTTTGTTTTCTTCCAAGAAGCGATCTGTTAGCAGATGTATAAACTATATTTAATCAGTGCAGCTTGATGGAGAAATCAGCTGCTTATTGATGGAGTCAGACCATTTAATTTTATTTTTTTTTTTAATTGAAGTTGCGGGTTCAGTAAGTGTTAACAAAGGGCAGTAGTTTCAAGCAATTTATGTCCTCTTAACTAGTAGCGGTCAGATTACAAAATGCATTTATGAAGGGACTGATGTAATATAGAACTCATTAAGATGTCAAGTAGAAGTATCTTATTAACTGTTCTGTGCAAGAGTGATAATCTGCTTTAAAGCATTTATATCTGTAGAAAACTCTATGCAGTCATGCTGTTGCCATCTTCAAGTCTGTAAAACCAGTAAGTTGGGTGTAGAAGAAATAACTTACAGTAATAAACCAAAGGAGCAGTATCTGCTGGGGTGTGTGTTAGGCATTTTTAACTTTGTTTTCAATCTTGAGTTGGAAAATTTTAAAAAGAAATTTCATATAAAATAATTTTTCAACAACACATCTTAACTTTTGTCATTCATCACAGAAATTAAATACAGAGAAACTTTCTAACTCAAGAACATACTAAAAATACTGACCTTTTAACATAATACTTTTTGTATCCTTTGCTACAAATATCATTGTCAAGGTATTTTGATTATAAAGTATTTAATACTCTAAGATGTCAGTAAAAAGAAAATTTTCTTTTGTCTAGTTTAAAAAACCCTCCAAAGCTTTTGCAGTGAAATCGGAAAATGTGTGTCTGATTAACTGGTACTAAGAAACATGTGCTTGTTAATGGACTGGTGTTTCACTTACTCTCTCAGTCTTCCAGTCATGTTTTCAAAACTGTGAAAGCTTTCCAGAATCTTTATTAGTTCTCTGCCCTTTTGATTATGATCAAATTTGAAGTGCTTTTGCTGGGTAATAGCTTCCTTTATGGACACTGGGAATTACTGTGTTGAAAAATTTGATCTGTCATGGATGCTGAGCTTTTCTTAACATCTTAAAAAGGACACACGGAACCTGTATTTTATGAGATAGGAAGTCAGTCATTTTCAGAGTGTTTATCCTCCACAGGAAAATATTTCCCATTTAGAAGGGAACAAAAGCATAACTGGAGCAATAATGCTGTATCTGCTTAGAAGAATCAAGTAAACAAGGGAGTTGGGCGTCGGCCTCTAGGGCACGCTGCGGGGCTGTGGTTCCTCTGGAAGAACCAAATATATTATGGCATGCAGTTTCTGCATTGTCGTTTGTCTTCTGGTTCCATTTACCTGAACTGTGGTGTGAAGTGTGTCCTCCTGGAGTTCTAACTCCTGAAGCAGCTCAGATTTAACTGGTAAAATAAGGTTGCAACCTTAGAAAAAGTTGCTATGAAACTTCCCAATTCTGTGGTTACTGCAGTGAGTTTCTCACAGCAGAGTTTGGGATGAGTATCCCAAGATTGCAAACTCCTCCTTTTTTGTCTATTCTCTTCCTCATGCTTGTTAATGAGAGACATAGGCGATGATACTCTGAGGGTTTTTTAAATATAAATTTTAATAGATGCTAAAGATATTGAGGATCAATTATCAAGTTACGTGTAGTGTTTGAGCTGGGGAAAAGTAGGAACTGTACAAACAAGTATGAGAAGCAACTTCTAAATCTGAAGTAAAAGTGTAAGTCTTGCTGCTGGTTCTGACAAGTTACTTGACTTTCCTTGGTCCTTTCTTTCTTGGACTCTTACTTTCAAATGACAAATACTCTGTAGGGAAATAAACTAAAACAACCACTTTGTTTAGTCCAGCAAATAAGTCATTGTTGCCTTTTTCAATACAAACCTCTAGGAGTTTGAATTCAAATAGACAGAGGAATTACTGAAAACTGAAGAATAGCACAGCTTGCAGGAGAAAGAGGGTGTTAACTGGCTGTAATATGTGTGACTTGGTATCGTGGAAGATTTCTAGCTGAAACAGCAGTGAAATTGCTGAACAACCTTGGTTAGCAGAATGAGGGCAAATTAATTAAGTTCTTTTAAGAAAAGATTTGGTAGTTTTATGAAGGAATTATACGATGAGGTGCTCTGTGATTTCAGAGCACTTGAATCAAAGGCCCAGAGTTCTTAAACTCTGCTCTTTACTATTACTCTTAAATTTTTGCTTCTCATCTAGGCTTAAAGTGGTTCTGCTTATTTGTTTGGTTTTTTTTCTTTGTTTGCATTATGATTTGCAGTGACTCTGTGTGTGTGTGTATGTATGTGGTCATGCATAGCCTGTATTTTAGAACTAGTTGATGGCAAGAATTGTCCAAAATCTTTCACAGTTGTAGAGCTGCAGAGTTGCAGGAATTTGCAAGGCAATTTCTATTGCAAAGGAAGAAGAGTATTAGACTGTGTTGCAAACTGTCCTGGATCAGATGTCACTGCAGGCTGTAGGCCTGTGCTCAGATTTCCATGCCCACACACATAGTTTCTTTCTCTGCTAGCTCACTGAAAGCAATAATCATGGTATGACAATACGCTAGATCTAACATTTTGAAAAAAACTTTGCTATATTAAAAATGCAGCGACACGGAGTGAAAGCAGGGTCCTATTCTCATGGTTAATACAACTTTGTTGGAAGTATTTCATTGGTTAACTTTGTACTGGCAGGCTTCATGCCAGATCAGGTATCGTCTTGTTATCTGCATTCTAATTTTATGCTGGATCAGTTACCCTCTGTTCTCCTGCAGCTGGCATAAAAAACATAAAGGTGGCATGAACTCGGTAACTTTTTGATGTGAAATGTAGTCATCTGCCTGAGGCTAAATCCAGGTGAAACTGGCACTGCTAAGCAATCCAGTAGAGTAGAGGTCCTGTGCAGACAACCATGGGATCTAGGCTTAAGTAGGGTATACGCTAGCACACAGAAACAGTCTCATCATTGACAAGTGACAGGGAAGAAGTTCTCTGCTTGTTCCCCTGTGTCTCTGGGTATAGCAGAGACTTGCAGTGTGGTCCCTGGTGATACAGGAGTTGCTTCCTACCTGTTTTCCTCCTTGCCCAAGTATTGTTCTGTTTCTTCATATTCTTCTTAAGTCTTTCTGCTAATAGATTTCTTAGGGCCTTGCCTACATCAGAGAAATTTTGCAAAGTACTCCAGAGTTTCTCAGCAAGCAGGTCCAGCACTGCTGAGACAGTTTGTCTTGGTTCTCTGATGAGGTTTGATGCTTTGCTCTGGCATGTTTTTGCTGTCTTGTTTCCTTTGCTGCTGCTGTGTAGGATACTTGTTTGTGTTGCAGACAGAAGAACGCATGAGGATGAACAGAGATTGTGGGGAGGAGGATGGTTTTAGTTCTGCATCTACAAGTGAAGGAAGCTTGGATGTAAGTACTAACATGGCTTGTAGATGCTATTGCATTCCTATTAGATCCTGCAGTTTGAATAATCAGAAACCACTGTTATTCCTGATGCTTAGCTAATTAGCAGTAAAAATAGCTTACTTAGCAGGCTTAGTTATGTGAGTGCACAGTTCGTTTATTTTGACATTAAAATGCAGGACACTGTCTTCAAATAAAACTTACCAGCTTCACTATAAATAAAGTTTTTTTCAAAGTTAAATTCTAAGCAGTTGTGGGCATAAAGTGTTTTAACTAAGGACATAGGTGTTGTGACTGTAAGACAGTGATGGCGCTGCATGACGCAGGAGTATGTTTGCCTTCTCAGTGACATTCAGAGGATTTTTTTTTTCTTATAAAACCACATCTCTCATTTTTTCCTTTTACATGCCTCCTGCAGCATGGCAGCATTCCATTTGTTTCTTAAGTAGCTTGGGAGTGGAGAGTACTTTTGTTTTATACACTAGAAATAACAGAAAGGAATTGTGTTAAGTACTTCTATAGGTTTTTGGGTCCTAAAATCCTGTAAACCACATTTAGAAAGGTTGTTAAGTACCTGACACACTACTAAATTGTGAGGATTTAGGTATCTAATTAGGAAGTGTTAATGCTGAATATTTTTGTCAGGCCATTCTGTGGATTAGTAGTCATAAGTAATGGTGTGTCTTTTTGTTGCTTTTCTAATTATTTGGCTTTTTATCATATTTTCAAAACCTGGAGAAGACTATTCATGGCATGATAGAAGCCTGAAATGTGAGGTTCAGCTCTGAATCCCACTTTCACAAACAGGTATTTGGAAAAGGAATGCTGATCTGCAAAATGTACAGCTGACTAGCCAGAAAGAAGGGTGACAGGAAATGGTGGGGAAAATGGGAGAGTGAGAACATATCCCAGATAAATAGAATGACATAAGGATAGCTGTATCCTGGGCTGCATCAAAAGAAGCATGACCAGTAGGTCAAGGGAGGTGATTCTCCCCTTCTGCTCTGTTCTCATGAGACCCCACCTGGAGTGCTGTGTCCAGTTCTGGGGCCCCCAACACAAGAGAGACATGGACCAGTTAGAATGAGTCCAGAGGAGGCCACCAGGATGATCAGAGGGATGGAAAAGAGAAGGCTCCAGGGAGATCTTACAGCGGCCTTCCAGTACCTGAAGGGGCCTACAAGAAAGCTGGGGAGGGACTTTTTACAAGGGCAGGTAGTGATAGAACAAGGGTAATGGCTTCAAACTGAAAAAGGGTAGGTTTAGATTAGATATTAGGAAGAAATTCTTGACTGAGGGAGATGAGACATGGGAACAGGTTGCCCAGAGAGGTTGTGGATGCCCCGTCTCTGGAAGTGTTGGAAGCCAGGTTGGATGAGGCTTTGAGCAACCTGGTGTAGTGGAAGGTGTCCCTGCTCATGGCAGGGGGGTTGGAGCTAGATGATCTTTAAGGTCCCTTCCAACCCAAACCATTCTATGATTCTAAAAGGGAGAAATAGATGGAGATGTTATTGACTGTGAGGTTAAAAAACATGTAACTCTGCAAATCTGTGAAGAATTTGTAATGAAAGAGTACTGAAACAGGAAAGTTGCTTATGACAATAAAAATTTGGGTAACACTATAAAGATGAATGTTTTAGTGAGAGAGCTCTGTTAATATGAAGTCCTAGTAGAGGGTGAAGTGGGTGATTGAAATATACTAGGTAAAAGTATAGAAAATTATCACAAGTTCTGACAAAATCATCTTGTGGTTTGTATTCACTGTCATTCTACATTAGTCTCAGTGTCTTGATACCCATGTACCAGAGGAGGAGGAAGAGGAAGAGGAGGAATTTCAAGTGAGGATATGATGGTAGTGCAGATACTTTGAACTGTCTTGTACACTAGTCTGTGGGCCTGTCCTCAGAAGAGAGACATCTCTTAATTTATTTTTGTAGGGAATCTTAGAAGGCAAATCATAAATGAAGATCTTTCTTTTTTCCTTTGACATTGATGAAAAACAGTTTTCAAAACTATCTTGGATATGTAACTTTGTGTTCTAAAGGCACAGGTGATAGGGAACAAAGGGATCTTGAAGAAGAAAAAAATTATTTTCTTTTTATTCACGTACATGAGCATGTCAGGGATTTTTTTTTTTTTTCCTCTTAAGAGCAATTAATCTTCAAGAACAATGTAGCCATTGTTCAGTGTTTACGTCTTTCACTTCTGGCTTGACACCTGTATTTGTATGAGCACTGATCCTGGTAAGATACAAGT
Organism: Caprimulgus europaeus; assembly: GCA_907165065.1. The sequence continues at coordinate 72,900,637 of OU015525.1, forward strand.
AAATAAATGAATGTATTGCCATAGTTGCATTTAATTTCGTACTATTCTGTTAAAGCTTGCGGAAGATGTGTAAAAATAAGTCTGACAGATCCACTCAGCAGCAGAGGTCTATCCTGTGAACAGGCTAGACAGGCTTAAAGAAAAAGATCAACAATTGTCAGAGGTGAAAAGTTCTAAAGTACTGTAAACTTGGCATAGATAGTTGGCATAGATAACATATTAACTTAAGATAAAACTCAAGCAGAAATGCCAATGAAAGCACTTTATAATTTTTAAAGTTTAGCTTAGTAGTTCCTTACAGGATAGACTTTGAGACTCATTCTGAATAATTATTTATTGCACTCACTCAAAAGATAACCTCACTTACTTACTTCAGTGGAACTGAGTATCCTTATTCAAAGTGGTATCTTACATAGCAATATATGCTAAATGCACATATGGAGCTCATTATATAGAAGTTTAATTAGGCTAAGATAGGACTTCCGGCAAAGTGTCATCTAGTAGAGGCTTCCTCTTTTGCAGTTTCCTTAGGTCTGCTTTCTCTTACTGTTTTGGGTCATCTTGAAAGTATTTTGCATTGTTGTGCAAGAATTAAAGCCAAAGTTTCAAGTTTATTTCTGAAAGGAAAATAGTTTGCCATTGCCTTCAGCATAGTGCCAGGAAATACACTGTCTGGATCAGGAAAGTTTTTGTTGCCTGTAAGGAAATGGGCAACTCATGAAGTACTACTACTGAGGTAAGGGCATGAACTTCAGTATGTTTCATTTAAATCCTTTTCTCACTATTATGTGGTGGTGATGTGCACTGAATTGTAGAAAAAGTAATGAACCTATTCTGAGTATTGATTGGTTTAGTTTGGGTTTTTTGAGGTTTTAATTTGTGGTTTTCTTTTGTTTTTTTAAACTGGGCAATATGAAGGAATGGAATAAAGGTGTAAGAAATAAGAGACTGTTGGTATTTATTCAAGCACAAGTTATATTCACCTTTTTAACCACCAGACCATTCTCAGTGCCATATTTATCTAATTATTATAGGAATTATTAATGCTTTTAGGAGTATGTTGGATTGTTGATAAAGAAGCAGATTTTCAAAGTCAAGATGGGAAAGTCAACACTTATGTTTGAGGTGAAAGGACTTTTGTTCACAGTATCATCAAAAATAAAGGCGAAAAAAATAATGTTAGCACCTTAGAGAGAGAGAGAGAGTGTAAAAATGCAGGAGAAGAGTTCTCCATTACAATCCTCAGAGTACAGCAGTTCATTATACTACATGCCAGTAAGAGATCTGAAATCTAATGGTGTATTGGAAATGAAGCAGAAATCTTTTCCCTTAATCTGTTCCAGTTTTATACTGAGCAGATGACCTCTATATCCGGGTTAACTCTTCACGAATGAAATGCTATTGAAATACACTGGTGTACAAATAAAGCAGGTGGAAGTTGCAGCACAGTTAACCATATTCTTCTACTTTTTGTGTGCCAAAGAGAGACAAGTCAGAGCTGGAATTTATAACAGCTGGGGAAAAAAAGGGGAGTTAAGTCCTCTCTGCCGCTTGGTGTCAGTGTCCTCAAATAAACAGTTGGTCAAGATGAAACCAAGTATTTGGAATGCAGTACTAAAATTAGCTGTTTTTATTTTTGGGCCTTCGTGTTTTCATAAATCAAGAGTGAAAAAACACATCCCAAGTGCTGAACGACATGTATCTGATGTGGAATTTGTTTATGTAATAAATCAGCTTGGGAAAAAAATATTTAGAAGTACAGCCAGGGACACTTATCAGAGGATTTGAAAATTCAGCACAAAGTCTTATCACACAGGGTTTCTCTAGTTCAAACAGGGCTTCAGCAGAGCAATGTTAGAAGATTTTCCTCAGGACTGTTTTTAAAAAATCTGGTCTTCAGTGTATATCTGAATATAGGCATTACTCCTAACAGAATCAGTGGACCTAAATGAAGCAGATAGTCCAGTTCCCTGCCTAATTTAATCTGTCATGCCTATTATTATAAATGTTCATGAACAACACTATCAGGGAACAACAATGTCATTTTGAATTCTAAAAATTCTAAATTTTAAGTGCCATTTTAAATTTTAATGCACTTCTAGTGCATTAGTAACCTTGGCAGTCACTTCTTAAATTATGGTAATAGCTATTTTCCCTATAAAGGCTTTTAAAAAAATCTCTTATTTACTTTTTCAGGGCCTTGTTTGTTTTTAATGTACTCTTTTATAGTGTCCTTGATGGCAGGAGTTCTGTCCTTCATGATATGTTTTCTCAATTCAGAAGTGGTTGGAAGAAGGATGAAGTACAGTTGTGCAAAAGTGATTGGAAGTGTGATTTCTCTTCAGCCATGTCAGCCCTCAGGTGTTCAGTTAATACCGTCTACTGTCAAGGATTTAATTTCACATGGCCAGGTACTGTTTAGGGCAGTGGGAATGAGAGCTGAGTATGGAGAGTCGTCTAAATGCTACAGCAGACTGGTCTGTCCCAACCAATCTTCTGGATTGGATGACACTGGGGAAGATACAGTATAGTTATGAATGTTTTCACTTGTGCTACTGTTTACATGATTAGATGAAAAATAGATTTATTAAATACCATATGTTTCAGGATCAGGTTCACCATGGCAGTATAGTTTTATTTTTATATCCTGCAATACTCTCTGGGGGGTGGGGGGGAATAAATAAATAAATAAAATCATTTTATTGTTAACTTTCCTTAGTAAAAAGAAAGGTTTGCCGGAGCTAACTGGCTTGTGATTGGCATTCAGAGAATTCAATAGGTAGAGAGATGACAGCAATCAACTTTCTCTCTCCTTGTTTACTGAGGGCAGGACAAGAAGTAATGTGCTCTATATATAGCAATGAAAATTTAACGTGGATATTAAAGGGGAAAAAAATCTTGACTGTGTGGAAGGTTCATAAGGGGCAGGCTACTAAAGAGACTGTGAAATCCCTATCATCACCTAATCTGTAAAACCTCCAAAAACATCCAGAGGATAAGCTACGCATATTTGATTCTGTCTCGGAGCAGAGGGGTAGATAGATTAGTTGGACTGTGGAGGTGCCTTTCAGCCAGTTTATGGCTTCTGAAGAGATGCAGCTATACCTACCTCCTTTTGTGCTGTGCACTTACAAGATATTATCTGTCTTCATTCAGTGAATCATAGATACTTTTACATAATATAATATCTTTACATTTTTCTTACAGTATGTGATAGCAGAAGGCAAGAGCTTTAAACAGTGTCTGCCTGCCACCAGGCTTCAAGTTCTTGCTCCAAAGCATGGTGTTACTAGACCTCTTCAAGGAAAAGGTCCTTGGAGTTAGTGTTAAAACTAATAATAATAATAATAATAAACCACTTGGAACCCAGAACCAGCTGAACTACTCTGGCTCAAAAAAAAAAAGAAAAAAAAAAAAAAGAAAAATAGCCTGAGGCAGGCACCTGGAATGGAAAGTCTCAGCATCTATGGTTAAAGCATGGTAAAGTTACAAGCTATTAAAAACAGTATCTGGTGAAGAGACAAGTTGGCTGACCCCTGTTCTGTCTGTGCTACTTAGCTTGTACTACCACAGGATTGCCAACTTCATGCATTCAAAAATCACTTGTCAGCTCTTGCCCTCACCACACAAAAGTGGCTGAAGATCATGAGGTCTGAAAATAAATAATTTACGGTGGACTTCCCTTCCTTACATTTGGCTTCTGAGTATTAAGTTTGTAGTTATTATGTTTCTAAACAATTTTTTGCAACCATGAAGGTTTTACTAAAAACAAAATATTATCACATAGTTATTGGTTGCCAGAACCTGCATTTTTACACAAAATTGCGTGATTCAGAGTAAAATCATCACAACACGTTGCATTCAAGTTGTTGCTTATCATGGAATGGTTTGGGCTGGAAGGGACCTTAAAGATCATCTAGTTCCAACCCCACTGCCATGAGCAGGGACACCTTCCACTACACCAGGTTGCTCAAAGCCTCATCCAACCTGGCCTTGAACATTTCCAGGGAGGGGGCATCCACAGCTTCTCTGGGCAAACTGTTCCTGTGTCTCACCTCCCTCACAGTAAAGAATTTCTTCCTAATATCTAATCTAAACCTACCCTCTTCCAGTTTGAAGCCATTACCCTTGTTCTATCACTACCTGGCCTTGTAAAAAGTCCCTTCCCAGCTTTCTTGTAGGTCCCTTCAGGTACTGGAAGGCCACTATAAGATCTCCCCGGAGCCGTCCCTTCTCCAGGCTGAACAGCCCCAACTCTCTCAGCCTGTCCTCACAGGAGAGGTGCTCCAGCCCTCGGATCATCCTCGGGACTCTTCCTGGTAGGTCCATGTCCTTCTTATGTTGGGGGCCCCAGAACTGGACATAGGACTCCAGGTGGGGGTCTCATGAGAACAGATTAGAAGGGGAGAATCACCTCCCTTGACCTGCTGGCTTTTTAAAAGGCAACTCAGAAACTTCAGTTTCTGCAGTGTTTTTGCAGGACCTTTTGAAGGAAATATTCTCAAGAAACGTTACAAGATGAACAGAGAGAAATGGATGAAGTCAAATTGAAAGGGCTTGAGTAGGTCCATATCTACAAAAGGAACTGGGCACACCTCTGCATGGTGGTGCTTGTTTTAAATACCCAGCAGTGTAGGATTCCTTTTGACACTGGATCTAAGCATCCCAGAGTGAGATTTCCGACGTTTTGAAGCCACTGAAGTCTGCACAGCAGGAGTTGCACATTGAACTTTGCCCATCTTCTGTGTCTGGTACTTGCTTCTGCTGAGGACTGAAACCTTGATTCAGCTGCTAGATTTAGGTGTTTAAAGTTTTTATTCTAATAGCTTTCCACCTACCACTGTTAGCCAAAATATGAGACGCCTAAGTTCAGCTCCCTTCTCTGCCTTTAGAGATACGAGCCAATCTTCTATCTCTCTCAGGGCCATTATTGAGAGAATTATTTCCTCCTTTGCAAAGAAAACCAGAATACTTGCTGGGCTGGAGAATGCCTGGAACAAAGCTGTGAGGTATTCTTGATGTGGGAAGTGCCCTTTTGTAAAAATATCCAAATATTCAGTGACTCAGAAAGAGAGAGCAAGAGCAAGCTTAAATATGCAGACCAGTAACAAAATTACTGAAGTGCGGTGGCAGCTCTGGGTTCCAGTGTCAGCACCAGAGATGTTTTACTATGTTTTATGCTAAGCAGATGTTAGATCCAGAAAATAAGTAGTCACTAAAGTTAGAACTGGAGGAGCCAAATGGCTGTTGTACCTTGCTCAGATGAGTACCCTGATTGCAGTCTCTTTCTAGCTAAACTCATATTCATGTCCTTGAACAGAGAATGATTTCACTCTGATCACAAGAGGGGAAGTTTGTTCTTCTCAGCTTGAAGAAGGTTTTGAACATGGATTTACCATATTCTTGCTGAACCACTGAACTTGGGGCAGGAGTGGATAAGACAAGACATATGAAAGCTACCTTTTCTAGTAGTTATGTTTTTTGTGGAGCCAGGCTTCTTAGCTGTGCTTTAAACCCATTTATTGGATCTAGCCTCTTGGCTAATGAAGATTAAGAGATTTACAAATTTTATGGATCCTCTCAAAGTTTAGACAGGATGTTAGAAGCATAGTTTCTCAGCAGTTTTCATGCTCACCATGCACAGAAGCATAATTAGAATAATAGAATCATAGAATGGTTGGAGTTGGAGGGGACCTTTAGAGGTCATCTAGTCCAACTCCCCTGCAGTGAGCAGGGACATCTGCAACTGAATTAGGTTGCTCAGAGCCCTGTCCTGCCTGACCTTGAATGTTTCCAGGGATGAGGCTTCTACCACGTCTCTGCGCAACCTGTTCCAGTGTTTCACCACCCTCATTGTAAAAAATTTCCTCCTTATATCTAGTGTAAGTCTACACTCATTTAGTTTAAAACCATTCCTCCTTGTCCTGTCGCTACAGGCCCTTGTAAAATGTTTGTCCCCACCTTTCTTACAAGCCCATTTTAAGTATTGAAAGGCCACAATAAGATCTCCCCGGAGCCTTCTCTAGGCTCAACAACCCCAACTATCTCAGCCTTTCTTCACTGGAGAGGTATCTCATCCCTCTGATGTTTTTTGTGTCCCTCCTCTGGACCCGCTCCAGCAGGTCCATGTCTTTCTTTTGTTGGGGGCTCCAGAACTGGACACAGCACTCCAGGTGGGGTCTCACCACAGTGAAGTAGAGGGGCAGAATCACCTCCCTCGACCTGCTGACCACGCTGCTTGTGATACAGCCCAGGATACAGTTTGCCTTCTGAGCTGCAAGCACACGTTGACAACTCATGTACAGCTTTTCATCCACCAGTACCCCCAAGTGCTTCTCTTCAGGACTGTTCTAAATCCTTCATCCCCCAGCCTGTAATTCAAGTATCAAAATGGGAGTAAGCCCATCAGAAGGGTATGTGTCAGGCTTATTGAAGGGAAAGCACAAAGCAATGTGAGTTAGGGAGGCCCAAGCTAACAAGAGCACAGTAAGTTAGGCTGGTGTGAGGCAATTCAGCTTCCAGACCCGAGCTGAGTGCCTTCGTTCTTTCTACTGTGGCTGAACCCAGTCTGGAGTCAGTTGGCTCAGCTATCTCCTTCGGATGTTTAATTAAGACCTGGTGACACACCCTTAACCACCCAAATCCTTTTATGTCTGATTCATCTTTTGTTACTGATTTCACTGAAAAGTTCTGAAGTTAACTCACTGGAAAAAAATAGAATAAAGCAGCAGCTAATAAGACCAATGGCTTTTAATTTGCATTAATAAAAGGACATTAAAAAAAAACCAAAACAAAAACCAAAGACAAACTTAAATTCCATTTGAGATTTTTCTAGTGACATCTCAACCGCTCAGGCTTTACTTCCTTGGTATTTAATATTACCAGAGCCCCTAATAGTGTATAATAGCCTTGTAATTCATATTCAGTCATAATTTATTCAGCATATTGTTCTTAGTGAAACTGGCAAGCATGCAGTGGCATGGAAAAGACAACCTTGAAAGAAAAGTTTATCCCAGGATCATGCTTTTCTGAAATTGGATAAGCAGACATGTAGTTCCTTAAAAAAGTCTTTCACATACTTCAGTGTATGTAAAATGTTTTTTGTGTTGAATTTTGGGATGGTCTGCGAATGAGTCAGGGAATTATTAATTCCTCTGTAAAGTACATTTCTGTTTGATTTAATGATGGATATCCAAAATATTTCTTGTAAAGCTTTCCAAATGTAACTACTGTAATGAAAGGATTAGTGTGTATTTATGCCAATGCCCTTTACTAGATGAAATCAGAAATGGCTAATTGTATGTCATCGACTCCGTGTTTCTAATATACAATGCAATTTTTTTATTTTTTTTTTCAGACAATAACACCTGTTTTTTGCAGTGGCATAATCTGAATCACATGTAACCATAGATTTATTACATTAGTCTAAAATATCCTATTAGCATATGTAGATTTTAGATACAGTGCAGATTTTCAACACCAGTTAAGGTATAATTTCTTTTCTTTTGCAAACAATTTCTGAGGCATGAGCACTAATAGGATTTGGTTCTTTTCCAGCCTCTTCTGTGGACAGTGAAGACTCGATTTCATTAAAAGTAGTGGCAAACAATAACATTTCTTTTAATTAGATGATCTCATGATTTCCACATGTATTTGTTCTGTGCATTATTGTTCGCTGGCAAAACTGAGCTGCTTGGTAGCGTGTGAAACCATATGTCTCAATAACATCTTATGTCAGGTGAGGGAGGATTTGCAAAACAACATTTGCTGGCAGGACACAATGCATTTTACTTTGATGGGGAAGTTTTTCTAGGTGAACTTTATGGCTTAGTTCTCTCATGCAAAGTCAAACCTACATGAGGCTTAGTGGGCCTTACAGGTCGCCCTTTAATGCAAAGAGAAGCTGTGCATGTGAAGCAAAGACTGTATTTCACTGAGTATTGTGAGTGCTGCTTGACTGTTCATCACGACAAAAAGATACCATCTAATGCCTGTAGTCTGTGTTGCTGTTTCACATTCTTTCTTCTTTTTTAATAAATGACTGTTAAATTAGCTCTAATTGTCTGTTACTTGCATCTCCAATACTGATCTTCCCCTTGAGTTTAACAGAAATGATTGCAAATAATTTCAGACATTGCTTTTTCTCTTACTCTCCAGGGTTTAATATTTCACTTAAATTTTCAGCAGCATTTTGGGATGCAAGCTGAAGAGGGGAAAGACTGTGACACATAGCAGTCATCTTTTTAAAGACTTTTACAACAGCGTGAAGTAGTAATACCTTCAGTCAGATCCTTTTTTTTTTACACTCAGGAAAACTAAGGAAAGTATTTCTGGTTTTATAAGTGTTCACCTGGAAGACCAGAAAAGAAAGTAGATCAAGGCAAATAGTAAGACATAGCCCTGCAAAGTTCTTAAATAGGTGGGTAGCTGTAGGCGTAGGGGTTGGACCCACTGACTGTTTCAATGTTGTACCAAGCACCTGTTGAAGTGTTTTGCCAGTTCAGTACCTCGGTGACCTGGTGGGAGAGCCAGGTGTGACCGATGTCTAGGACATGAGCTGTGTAGGCAGTCTTTGAAGTATACTGACATAGCGAGATGTAGAGATTACCAGCAGATTTATGATTGTTAGTGTTTGGTTCCCCCACACCCCCCTCCTCTGACTATAGCATTTTCTTCTTTCCATCCCAGCAAGTGCTCGGGTACACATCCTGATTTTGATCTCCCACTTTCAGCATGGAGATGGCGTGATTTCATTGTCTCTAAATGGAGCTTGTTCTGATTTAGAGTTGTTTGCATAGAACGAGTGTCAAGCCAGTAAAGTGCACTGTGGAGGTTTGCCTTGTAAAAACCTAATGGCAATAGATTTGACAGAAGGGGGAAGGGAAGAAGAAACATTTAAGACTATTTATTAATCAAGAATTCCAGCAGCAAGGCTTTTCTTGCCTTGCTTCTGGCAAATGTACAGATGAGAGATACTGTGCAGAGACCGTTTCTGCACAAACAGAGAAAGCCCTTTAAATGTAAACATTGGAGCAGCTGGCATGGGAGATTAGTGCAGCAGTGGTAGGAGGGGGGTAGTAGTGGATAGTGTGGCACTGTCTAAATTTAACAAACATTAAACAAGGCCCTTGTTCTAGTTTAAGGGTTACAGGTCAGAAAGACAATATCAACTAAAAATACTGGTAATTGTACAAGTCAGTCAAAGTCATTAGCTAGAGTTGAATTAAAAGCAACTTGCCTTTCCAAAGTTGTGACACCTTAAAAGCGGGGGAGGGGGGCAGGTTTTGGGAGAAAATATTCTATGCAACCTTGCAATCTGTTTGAATTAAGAAATAAACCACTTTATCCTTTGTGGAAAGGCAGTGCTTTGAGACTTCTTAATGTTTTTACTTTGGATTGTGAACTGTCTTAATATATTGTTCTACTTTTAATTTCCTGTGGCTGAATATTATATGAAAAGAAAGCATCACACCAGGGGTGAAAGTAGTGTAGGTTCTGTTAGCTTTTTAGACGTGTTCATATGCTGTTTAACACCATCGGGGGGGTTATGTTTTGGTTTTTTAAACCTTCCCCAAATAGGTGCACAACTAGGCTATACATCAGAGTATCTGATCATGGATTGAGGTTTTTTGATTTTGTTTTTTAACTTGTGTTTTGATCACTCTTTTATAACAAATCCTTGCCTATTTGTTGTGGTCTCATTCACACGTGTTTTGTTGGAGGTGCTTTACTTTCTTCATTTCTGTAGCAGTAGCGACTAACGTATGGGCATCTAGAGCCAAATTTTATGTTTAAAAAATCAGAGCTATGCTTTCTGTGCCGGCGTTGTTATGATTTTCACTGAGTTTGAAAGTATACTGAAGAAAAAGATTTCCTGGAGAAATGACAGCAGCAGCATAGTTTAGAGCATTACTGTCTTTTGGTATCATAAAGTTAGAGTGACCACTAGACTCACTAGAGCCAGTGGAAAAATTCCCACTGGTTTCAACTGGCTTTGGACCATGTTCTTTATGAGTTGTTAGCCATTATCTACACTAGGCCATTTAAAAATCATTCTTTCTTGTGCTGCTTCAGGTTCTCTTTTTGCACGGACGAAGATCTTCTGACACTTTCACTCTCATCTTTGAAAACATAAGACCTTTTCAATGGACAGTTGACACAAATAAACCCCTTGAAGGTGCTGAATTTATAGAGCATTTTCTCACTGGGCAAGGGGAAAACCCCAAAGTAAACATGTTAAGTCTTGTAGAAGATGAATTGCAAACAGCGGCAAAGGAAAGGAGTGGTTTTCACCGACCAGTAATTCGTTGCAAAAGCAAGTTTTTCTTTGTTATCTGAAGCAGTACATACCCAGAGAAGCGAGCAGAATTCTCAGCACTGCTTGCCCTATTTAAGATATAACTGTGCTAGTGAAAGTCTAAGCGTAGCTATATGTTGTATGTATTTACTCAGTTTTTAACTTCAATGTCAGTTAAATTTGGGACTGAACTTGAAGTTTCTACCACAGCTCCTCATGGGGAGCGCACTCCAATGGATTGGAATACTCCAGTCAGCAGGAATAAATCGATCAGAGAGCTGTGATTTCTTAGTATTTCACACTAAATTCACAAAGGAAGCAAGGCTATGCATAGTGAGAAAATTAGTTTCTTAGGAATAACAAACATTCACAAGTCTAGCTCTGGTGTCCTAAGGATATAGTACTGAATTTTTAGACTTGGAGAAACTTAGTTGGCTATAGTATATGCAAAGGAAGATAAAAATAAAAATTTTTATATCTATATAGATAGATAGATATATGAAGTGGGAAAAGGCTGAAGTAGCTTGGGCTCCAGCACAGCTGTACTTCAGTCACTTTGCAGTATCCTGTATTCTTGCTTCACTTTAATTTAGAAGGTGACCTGGCCTATACAAAGTCAGAGTTGAAAGGATAATAATGAGTGCTCACAATGGGAAAAAAATAAAAGGCCAAGAATGCCTGAAGTAGTGTTTGAATATAATTCTAAGAAAATTCAAAGGAGGATCTGCTTCTTTATGCTGAACTTGTTCTGTCCCCAATTATTGAACTTGCATAATTTTTACCAGCATGTTCAGGCTATTGATTATTCTCTAAAGCGCATAGCTTTTGGAGAATCCTCCAGGATGGAGAGGAAGCTTAGATCTGAATTTCATGCTCTTGCAAAATTCAGATCATGAAATGATTTTTTTTGTTAGTTTTTTGGAGTATAAGCATATATATTTTCTATCCAAATTATTAATCTTCTTTAATGGGACAAGCTTAATTTCTGTAGGTATTATGAAACAGAAGATAGATGTGTACAACACTTGGATGTGCTCTGTCCATTGTCCAGAAGGAGAGTGTTCCCTGTAAACCTTCCCTTCACCTTTGTGCTCCCGACCACCGATGTTGATCTGGGATTAAATATTCAGCTGTTACAATTCAAAGGGGTTCATTGACATCAATACATGAGCATCAGGCTATGTGAGCATGACATGTATGAGTTTCTTTTTGTTTTGTCTTCTGCAGGAAGCTGTCATATTTCCTTAAAAGACTGGTCTGCTTCAGTGCCATTATTTGCAGACAGAAATTCTCAGTACGGCAGCTGCAGATACTGTTTGGGGCTTGCTTAGGCCACCCCTTAGGGTTTCAGACTCAACTTGTTGCACTCACTGTATGCAAGTATGTGTACATACACACACAAATATACACACAGACCTCTGAAAGAGCTAATTGAAGTATGAAATTTCATGTGTGTATATGTACCTGTGTTTGTATGTAGATAGATGTATGTACACGTGCAGGTTATGTACACACACGTGTGCATCCAGACATCTGAAAGAGCTAACTGAAACAGTAGATTTCCTGGCTGTTGACTTCTGATTCATGTTGCTAGAATCCTCTTAGTGACTGTAATTAGGATTTGTGTGAAGATTTGCACTAATTTCAGAGTTCAAAAGCTGATTTGTTCTTCTAATTTAAGTTTTAAAATTTTCAGAGGTTGCATTGTTTTTCACTAATATTTTTGGCAGTGTTCTATCATTAAAAAGTGTAAAGCTTCCTTTCTGAAAATTTACTTTGACAAGTGGATGATTTTATTTGTCTCCCTCTAGCTAAACACCTACAGTTACCATAGACTTCAAAGGGAAAAGTAGTTGCACAACTTCATTCTAAATTAACAAAGTATTTGTGTGGGAATTGGATTATAGGGACGGGAGCTAGAAGTCAGTTCCCTGAGCTTGAGTAAATCAAAGCAACTCTTTTGACTTTAGAGTTCTGTAGTTTTTGGTGAAAATTTGCCTTTGAATTTCCGTACAGTTTTTGTCCATTCATCAACAGCTATAGTTAGACGTTTTCAGAGGCCAAAAGTCCTATTTGTCAGAATTTCATCAGACACTGAAAGATAATGAGAATTGATGATTAATGTTTCTTGTCTCTGGAAAACTTGTTAAAGACAACACTTTCATTAAAATGGGAGAAATTATTTTTTTTTTAAATTTAACTGGAATAAAAATACTTTCAGTAAAAACCAGAAATTATTTCTTCAAAACCAAATAAATACACACCCAAAAACCTCATGCCAGGAACTATTCGATTCATAATTCTAATCCCCATAAATATTGGCTATTCAGACACTAGAGCGGATATTTTTAAAATTGTAAGTTTTATGCAAAGTTTCCGTCTTCTCCTCCAGTACAAATTGGCACATCTACAATTAAAATATAGTGAAGATGATCAGCTCTAGTGGTTTGATAGTTCCTATATGTTAAAAGAATTTATTGCAGCACAAGTTCTCCTCAGTAGTTTTTAAAAATATTTTGAATTTCAGAATAACAACTCCATGTTTATATTTGTTATAACTGTCTTCCATGAACCAAACATGTTGTCTAGTTAATTTAAAAGAATTAGTAAGCCTAGAGAAAATAAACTCTTATTGCACTGATGAATTCATTTACTTCAAGACCTCTGATCCTTTTTGTGGTTATTTATGATTGATGAATGCTTAACACCAGTGGAAATTATGAAAATGTCTTTTTTGCTGTTGTTGGTCTTTGACCTTTTCAACACCACGTTTCCTGAAGCCTCTTGCCAGACCATTAATAAAGACAGATTTTTATTTTTGTTTTGGTTGTGCAACACTATTTGATTGAGCTAATCTATTTTCACATAATGCAAAAGTAATGAAAGGAGAAACCAGACTTACAGAAATTTGACTTTTTCCACCTTCCCTCTTCCAAGATTGCTCTCACTAGATCTATACTGATGGCTTTCGAAGGCCAAATGTAAATGGCCTCTTTTCAAATGTTCTTTCCTTGTTTTCCTTCTGGCTTAATATTTTTCTGTCTTCTTTCTATACTGGGATTGAATTGAATTTTGGAGTCCATATGAATTTTCCTCTGGAATTCTTCTTCAGATTTCTTTAAAAGGTATTTTTCCATTAGGGTTTGTCATTGGCTTTTAGACCTCTCTTGGTAGGTTTTAAGATGTTTCTTTGATTATTTTTCTTACATTCTGCCTCATTCCATGTCTTTGTATGCATTAAATCCTTACCACAGAGAAATTCATTACGCATTCACGTATCTATAATCTATCTATTAATCCCCTTTCCTTTCAGTACTGAATCTTTACCAATTTGAATTCTGTTCATGTGACTTTGCTCGCACTGTCTTCATGTCAACAAGTGAGCATTAACATCACCATCTTTCTGGGCTAACAAGTGAGTAATCATTGAGTTCTCTTGCAGAGTATGATTTCTGTCCTACACAGTCTCCTTAGTTCATTGTCCTTTCCCCAGGAAATGAGCCAGTACTCTGTCATCACATACACTGAAGTCTTCTGCTTTTTGCTGTTCTCTCCTATTCCAAACTTTTGTCTTTGAATTTATGCAAGGACTTCCTTTCTGGTCAAATCTGATGAACACAGTCACTTCATTTTTTGACATAATGAGTGTGTTTTTATTTCTGTCCTCACGTCTTCCTATGTTCTTTCCTACTTCTTTCCTGTCTGCTTTTCTACCACTTGAACAAATATCCAAGAGAGACTTGTATTGTTTTCCACATTTTTTCCCCTTTCCTCCTGTAGTTCACTGAATTCCCTCCATGTCTCTCATTGCAAGCCCATCTTCTGTCCCCATTTGATGAGATGCTTCATAATATGCAGCAAAAATTTTTCTTTGTCATCTATCTATTGCACTGTCAGGTAATGACTGATATGCTTACTTAGCATATATACGTATAGATGTGAGTAGCTGAATTTGCTGACTGCCTGGTTTTTGTTAGCCATTCCCTTTGGGAAATATTTTGAATTTGATCATTCTCCTCATATTGCCTTAACATATTTGTACTTCTGACAATTATTAAAAATTCAGTTTCAAAATACAGCCTTTTTTTCTGTAGACTGACACATTTTGACAGTGATCTGTGACAAAAGAGCTGGACTTGTAGAAGATAAGTTTTTAGTAGTCTAACTAGAAAGATGTAAATCAGCCCTGAGAGGGTGGATTTTATATATAATTTTTTTCTCTTATTTTCCTAAAAACATACTAAAAAATGGAAGGGAAAAAAAAAAAAAGAAGGAGCATTCTAGCAAATGAGACACAAAGTTGTCCACACACTTCTGAAAGTCAAGATAAATAATTTTACGCTTGTATAAAATGCAAACAAACCTTATCCTAAGCATCTGCCAACACCCCAGACTGTCACCTGCAGTACAGTTTGACTTTGGAATTCACTTCAGATTGTGTCTGGAGCCTGCACTCCTACATCCCACCCGAGTGACAATCAGTAATGTTTCTGCTAAACTACTAAGTAGCATAGAAAATAACAGTTATTTTGTATGTTTTCTGTGCTGTGTTAATGATGGTTTTGTCTCGTGGGGGTTACATATCCAAAACAAAAGCAAGAATATTTACATTTTAGGAGTATTCAAATGGCATCTGTTATCTGGAAATTTAAAAAAGCACATGCTTTTTGTGCTCTTATTTAGCCTGATGGTATCAGGCGCATAGTGCAAGGGCATGAAGGAAGCTGGCATGTTCTGGAAGCTTGTGCATATACGTCTGTTATTTCTCTGTGATGTGTCTGCCACCTTAATGTGTCATTTTTAAGGGGCTGGGCATGCACGTGGTTTTTGAAAAACATGATAATTTTAGTATATTCACTTACAAAGATGTCTGTAATGCACATGTGCTGAAGCTTGTGGCTGGTTCATGGAAGGCATTGGATTTATACTGAAGTTGAAATATCTTCTAAAAATTTTGTTTCATAGCTTTTTAACTGTATTTCTGGACATGGAGAATCTGGTGGAAAGCAGAATATTAAGTGGAATATTATCTGGATTTTCAAGTGGAAAATGTATCAGCTTGTGTGGTTATGAGCTGAAGTTTGCTTTTCTGAACATACACCTACTTGCTTTGCCAGTCACGTTTGTTTAGAAAGGCATGTTTAGCAACCTAAGTTTCGTTCATTTGTGGCTAAATAGCTTCACATTTCAGCAAAACAATTTTTCATCCTTCATAGGACTCACAGTGACAGGAATTAAACAAATCGTGCATTAGAAGGATTTGTAGCAAGTGTATCTTCACTGCACTGAGTTGAGGCTGACTTGTCAACGCTGACAGCTCTGAATCACAGAAGATTGGGTTTCTCTTCTTTTTAACCAAGTTCCTCAGCTCTGATTCACCCAGTCTGCAGGATTCGTGCTTGCTGGTTACTGCAATGACTTCAGTGTCCAGATCGATAGGAAAAGGCACAAATGGTTTCTATGTGCATCCAAATGCGGATTTATACACTTCAGTCTTCTTGTTAGCACTGTGGCAGCATGCTGCCTGCTCCCACCTTCTGAGTTGTGTGAACATGACTCTGCCTTCTTTTTCTTTGTCTCAGCATTCAGAAAAGGTTATGTCTGCCCTCTCCTGTCAAGAGAGATATTTTTTGCTGATTCTGTTGGGTTGCTACTTTTTAAAAAAACCTATGGATTTATTTGAAACACTCTGTCACTTAAACAGAAGAGATGATACAAGCACACAGCTGTAAATCCAGTTAGTTTGTCTTCCCTTTTCTGCATGTATTGCTGTGATGGAAAAAAATTATTGCATCCATTTCCCTTGATACTGTAAATGTCTTCTTCATTCTACCAGGGAGACTTCCTCAGATTGACATGAGTGATTTTGGTTGGCCATAATAGACAAAGGTTTTGTTATGCATGAAGAGTAGTGTGACTTGGGAAAATCTTAGAGTGAAACATGGAAACAGGATAAATTATTTAGAGAAAATACACTGAATTTTAAATCGCCAGAGGTGATTCAAAAGCTTCTGTTCTCAAAGCATTGAGGAATCACATCTATCATAAATCTCAAAAAACTATGAATGATTTGATAATTTCTTGAGTTGCTTGAATACTAAATATACATTGTTGAATTCATAGATCTGTGTTCCACTGCTTTATATGTGCTATGGTAGTTTATTCACTTCTGGAGAAGTCATTAAATTTGTGATCTCAGACTGGCTCAATACTGAGGGAGATGGTGGTAGTAGGTGATATTGATATTAGCAGTTAGGTTTGTTTGTATTTTCAAGAATTCACAGACATGATCATATTTAGCTGGAATGCATATTTCCTAGTCTATGTTTTCTAACCTACTAATAATTTCAGTAAAAAGTTTATATTCCTAAACTTCAAAGTAATATATTTGTTCATTAAAAAAGTAATCAATTGCTTTTTTGTTATATTCATTCAGTATCCATCTGATTTTCAAATAGAAAATGAGTTTTGAATATTGCTTCACACACAAGAAGTATAACAAAAACTAAAGACAGTTCTTGGATGCTCTCTCTGATTGGACACCCTCTTTGTCCTTAGTGTAATGTACGGGGCTTGAGTTAATACCCACACTTGTTCCCTACTTAGAAATTCACAAACAGTGAATCTAAGCCCCTCAGTCTGTTTTGGAAAGCTTTTCTCCTGGAGGCTTCCACTTTTCTAGTTCCCTCCCTTGGGTGCTTGTTCTTTTAGCTTATCAACTGGGAAGAGGCTGGACACCACAGGAGGTGTGCGAAGCGAACAGCGTAAATCAGTTGGAGCTGCAGACCAAGGTTGCGCTCCTAGCTGTAGAGACATAGAGATGCTTTACATCCCATGACCTTACCTAAGTGATGACAAGAAGTAATCAGATAAACTTCTAGGAAGGAAAATTATAGTTAAGGTACAAGGAAAAAAATTCTAATGATAAGGATAATTAAGCAGTAAAACAGCATAATTGCAGATGGTGTGGACCTGTGTCATAGGAAGGTGTAGTAACCTCTGCAGGGACAGGTCGGTCATGCTACTTCAGTGCTGGGAGATAATGTAGATAACTTTGTAAAGGAGGTGACGTCCTTGCACCTGGCACTGCTAGGATTTCTGATCAACAAATTGTACTAAAATGAGAGGAGTGTGGACGGCCATCATGAGGGAGAACTGGCAAGGGCACAAGAGGGAGAAAGTTCTTAGGCATTTCTAATTCTGACTGTGTAAGTTCTGGTGTCCACCAAATGGGCCCTTACCACAAGGTCTGGAATTGTTAGCTAGATACTAATACAGACTTATGTAAGCATAAGATAGTGTTGTAGTTGTACAGATTTGTAAGCATTACTCAAAACGTTGATGATAAAACTTTGAAAGCCTGCTCACCAGATATATAAAATCAACATGGTTGTGCCTGTACAAGTTACTGTTGCAGAAATGAAATAGTTGCTTCTCTTTTAGTATTGTGATGGGTGATCTGATAATTTCCTACCAAAATGCAGCAAATCGCAATGAGATAATGAAGCAACATAAAGTAAAATTGCATTAAAATGTGGATTTTTTTGGTTGGTTTTTTAGTTCAGAGGAGGAAAAAGTTTACTTTTTTCCTTTCTTACAGAGACCGTGTGCAAGTACCATAATCACAAGTGCTTCAGGGAGTACAAAAACCAAACTGTATTCAGTGTAGCTGTTTAAAAGGAAAATCTGAGTAGTCACAACTTTGGGTTTTGGTTTTTTTTTTTTTTTTTTAAACTATGTCTCCAAACAATCTCATGACTGCAGTATTATGCTTTGGTTTTGAAGTAGGAGCTTGGATTAATTCAGTTTTGGTGTTGTCAAATTTAATGCTAGTATACAGAATTTAAGTATCATATCAAGGAAAGCAGCCTCCAACTGTAACTTGTGCAGTGGGTCTGACATAACTTGTCAGGCATTTTAAATGGACAATTGTAATCAATTGTGGTGTCATTCAGCAAATCAGTAAGAGTTTTCAGTAATGAAGTTTAAATGTCCAACAGGCATAAATATTCTTGCTGTCACTGGCAGATGGATTTATCTGCCTGCTGGAAATCTTACCTTTTTTATTTACCTACAGTACACTTGCAAAAAAATTTCCTTTATGATATTGTTATTCTTCATTTTGTCTCTATTTTGGAAAAAATTAAAAACCTTTACTTTTTGCTGATACCTCTGGTACTTTGAGTGCTCAAAAACAGCTCAATTGATTACCTTTGATTTAAAAACTTCTCAGAAGGAAATTGCATAACAAGACTGGGAGCTCAAGTATGTGAGTTCTGGCAAAGAGCTGCGGAAGAAAGGCCCGGCTGTAGCAACCTCACAAGAAAAGAACTTGACATTTTGAAAAATTTTTATTGACCGGTGTGGACAGGGAACGGGAAGTCAAATCACTCTCACAGGCAAGCTGCAGTCTCTTCCTTGCTGACCTTTAAATGCCACTTAGTATCATCAGAAAATCAAGGAAATGCTAATAACAGGGCTTTAGGTAAGAGAGTTATATATAAGGGATATCTTTTGAAAACAAACATAAGCTGACTTCCATCTTTATACACATCTATTTTTGTAAGATGGAATTCTCACAGCAGTAAGGTTGTATTTTAATAGATTAATCTTACATTATTTTATTAATAGTAACATTAACATTTTCAGAAGTATCTGTAAGATATCAGAATTGCTGTTTGTCCTTTAAAAGAGACGAGTGTGCAAAAGACGTTTTATAATTGCATTCTAGGTTGATGACCTTGGAACACAAACTGGCCTCTGCTTTAGGCCCTTACTCTAGCTTGGGTTGAGTTCAGCAGGTTATGGACTTCAGTAGTTTTGCAGAAAGTTGACTTCTGAGTGTCTTTTGAAAATGGGACTGGTATACCTAAGTCACCAGGTTATTCTTAGCCTTCGTACTTAACAGCCTCTCTTTGCCCTTCCAAAAAGTTTTTGAAACATAAATTTCAACTAGAAGAAGCTAGGAAAAAAAGGCCTGAAATTAAACTGCTTATCCCCAAGGAAAGCATCTTGTACATTAGAAAAAAAGAAAGTTCCTTAGCTTTCATAAGTTTAATGAGAGTGTAAAAAACTAGCTGGCAAGTGTAACATGAAACAATGGATCGATGAAACCTGATGGCACCATATGTAGGTATTGCAACTGTTTCTTGCCTCCTTCCACCATCTGCTTCATGGAATTGAAAGGGACTTTACTCCATGGTTGTGGTTCAGTTTACTTGCTTGACTAGTCTTAACTGGACTGCTGACCTATGGTGGTATATCTGTGTTTGTGCTGAGTTTGCTTTGGCTTAATTCAGGGAAAAACAAAAAAACGCAAAAGAACAACAAAAAACCTCAGGAAATTATTTATTTTTTCTAGATAGTTTGTATTACTTAATTGTTCTTTGAACTGCTAGCAAAGTGCTCTAGCACTAGTGGTCTACCAAAGGCTGATTTTACAAGTTGGCAGACGTTTTAAAAACTCTTTGTACAATTCATTTCCATGAATTTTCTTTTTCTGACATGATTTTTCATTTTCTTTTCCATTTTTGTTGTTGTTGTTGTTTCTGAGCAGAACATTCACACTAACCTGTTTGTCAAATGAAACAGAGGATCAGACTGACTGATTTTTAGCCAGCTCCGTTGGCTGCAATACTTGAGCTTGGCTTTCCTCTCAGTTACACTGCTGTAATTTGAGTAATCCATTGATAACAAATTTAAACAACAAGAAATGAGAGATGATTTGAGTGAATAGCATGTACTTATCAGGTCCCTGCAGGTTTGCTTAATTAATGTTGTATGCTCTTAATAGTTGCCTTGCTAACCTGCCTGAAAGCAAAACCTCCAAAGTCCAGTGATTTGGAAAGAAGCTGCACTGCATTTAACACAACATAAAATATAAAAGCTGGGTAAGGCGTTGTCTTTCTAGATTAGGTTTACAACAAAAGACAAGTCATGCCAAAAACAGTTGTGTCAGTGGTTTATATCCAACTTTTTTTTTAATTTTTATTTTGTAAAGCTAATGAAAAGGGCTACACGCATAGGAAAGCTTGAAGGTCTGCCTCCAGTTAGACAAAGCTCTCATTGGTAAATGATGGGGCTTTCAAAAGTACTTTGAAGTTGTCCTCATTCCATTCCCCTGGAAGCCGTAGTGAGTTTTTATTCTAGGGGAAAAGTCTTAACATGAGCATTCCTGAAATGCTCACTCAGTAAAAAATGGGCTTGATATAAAGGTTGGACTTGGAAAAGAAAACACAGATGAATTTCCAAGATTATTATTTTTTCTTTCATTAAAGTCCTTTTAATATAAACTGTTTATAGTGTTATGTAAGTATCAAACTTTTTTGCTATACCTTCTGTTAGGAAATCCAAGCTTTAAAAAACAAACAAACCCAAAACCAGCAAAACAAACAGCTGTAAAGTGTTTAGTTTTTCATCATTTTATTCCTTCACAGTGATCTGTTGCCTGGAAAAGGATTCCGATAGCTCTTCAGCCACAAGACCTTGAGGTAGAATTCAATAGGATATTAATTTAAAACTGAATACCTACTATCTTCTTAATGGTGCCCTGTATTTGTAATGTTGGGAGGGAGGTCTTGGGGTTTTTTATTATTTGTATACATCTTTAAATCTCTTAATAACATTTCTCAACCTTTTTATTCAGCAGTAGAAAAAATAAAACAGTGACAAAAGCATACCTGCAGAATACACTTCAAGATTATTTTGTTCAGTCATTTTATAAGTATGTGAAAAGAGACTACTTTGTATTTTATCCTGTGAACCCACTCATTTCTTTAGGAGTAAACAAACTTTATTTGATAGAATCAGGTACAATATGCACTGAGAATGACTTGTAGGTTACAGAGGAGATCATTATTTTTTCCACTGCTCAAGATATAGAGCCAAGAAAAGAGTATATTTCTTTATAGGATTAGATGTAATCTTATAAACTCACTTCAAGCTTTTTTTTTTTTTTTTTTTCATTTGCTGGAAAGGTATAGAAGCTATTGATGCTGTTCAGTTCAGAGAAATTGGTGATGAAAAAGATTCGTCAAATACTGCTTTAATCCTTCAATAAAACTTAAGTCAGTCAGAGAAGACCAGTAGCATGCTGTGTTTTGCTAAATATACTATTGCAAGAAATCTGTTGTGCAGTGTGCAACATAAAGGTAGCAAAAGTGTCCAGCTGAGGGTTTTAAGTCAATGATAGTTAATCACATGTGTAGTAAATGCAGGCCAAGATGCAAAACAGTTTGCTGTCTGCATTTAGCATTTTCAGTTGCTTTCACAGGAATCTACAGAACGTTGAACTTTATCAGGCAGTCAGGAACCTATATTAAATACATCTTTTTGCATTACTGTATTTTTTTATCTCTTTATGCTTCATCAGTGCTTCCTCAACAGTCCAAAAACTAAATTAATTGTCTTTTAGAGCTTGTTGCACCATATTTTTAATTTTTACCTAAGATTGCTCCTGGCACTTGTGGAAAGGAATTACTGTGTCATGTCACAAGTCAAACAGACTGCAAGTTACACTGCTATGGAAATCCAGATATCCACCACAATGATGAGGTAGCCATGCAGTTGAGGCAAAGCATTTTCCAGCACTTTGCAGACTGGAGAACTTAGGTTCAAAGAATTACCTCTTGGTAACTACCTACTACAGAATCACAGAATTGTCTTGATTGGAAAAGACCTGCAAGATCATCAAGTCCGATCATTAACCTAATACTGACAAGTCCCCTAAACCATGACTAAACCGTGTCCCTGAGCACTATGTCTAGATGACTCTTAAATACCTCCAGGGCTGGGGTCTCCACCAGTGTCCTGGGCAACCTGTTCCAGTGCCTGAGAACCCTTTCAGTAAATAAATTCTTCCTCATATTCAACCTAACCTTCCCTTGGTGCAACTTGAGGCCATTTCCTGTTCTGCTATCGCTTATTACTTGGGAGAAGAGACCAACACCCGCCTCACTACACCCTCCTTTCAGGTAGTTGCAGAGAGCAACTAAAGCCTCCTCTTCTCAAGACGAAACAACCACAGTTCCCCCAGCCACTCCTCATAAGACTTGTGCTCCAGGCCCTTCACCAGCTTTGTTGCTCTTCTCTGGTCATGCTCCAGCACTTCAATATCCTTCTTGTAGTGAGGGGCCCAAAACTGAACTCAGTACTCGAGCTGCGGCCTCACCAGTGCCGAGTACAGGGGCACAATCACTTCCCTACTCCTGCTGGCCACACTGTTTCTGATACAAGGCCAATGGCTTCCTGGCCACCTGAGCACACTGCTGGGTCATGTTCAGACGCCTGTTGACCAACACCCCCAGGTCCTTTTCCACCAGGCAGCTTTCCAGCCACTCTGCCCCAAGCCTGTAGCACTGTACGAGGATGTTGTGACCCAAGTGCAGGACCCGACACTTGGCCTTGTTAAACCTCATACAATTGTCCTCAGCCCATCAATCCAGCCTGTCCAGATCCCTCTGCAGAGCCTTCCTACCCTCAAGCAGATCAACACTGCTGCCCAGCTCAGTGTCATCTGCAAACTTACTGAGGGTGCACTCGATCCCCTCGTCCAGATCATTGATAAACATATATAAACAGGAGTGGCCCCAAAACTGAGCCCTGGGGAACACCAGTTGTGACTGCTGCCAACTGGTTTCAACTTCATTCACCACAACTCTTTGGGCCTGCCCATCCAGACAGTTTTTTACCCAGCAAAGTATATGCCCATACAAGCCATGAGCAGCCAATTTCTCTAGGAGAATGCTGTGGGAAATGATGTCAAAGGCTTTACTAAAGTCCAGGTAGACAACATCCACAGGCTTTCCTTCATCCACTAATCAAGTGACCATGTTGTAGAAGGAGATCAGGTTAGTCAAGCAGGACCTGCCTTTCATAAACCCATGCTGGCTGGGCCTGATCATCTGGTTGTGCTGCATGTACTGCGTGATAGCACTCAAGATGATCTGCTCCACCAGCTTCCCTGGCACTGAAGTCAAACTGACAGCCCTGTAGTTTCCCAGATCCTCCTTCTGGCCCTTCTTGTAGGTGGATATCACACTGAAGAACTTCCAGTCTGGTGGGACCTCCCCAGTTAGCCAGGACTGCTGAAAAATTATGGAAAGTCACACCTCCTCCGGCACTTTCAGAATTCTTGGGTGGATTCCATCCGGTCCCATAGACTTTTGCATATCTATATGGGGTAGCAGGTCACTGACCATCTCTTCCTGAAATGCAGAGGGATCATTCTGCTCCTGGTCATCGTCTTATAGCTCAGGGTGCTGGATTCCCAGAACACGACTGGTCCTGTTACTGAAGACTGAGGCAAAGGTGGCATTGAGCACCTCAACCTTTTCCTCATCTGCAGTCACCATGTTTCCTCCAGCATCTAACAGAGGAGGGAGGGTCTCCCCAGCCCTTCTTTTGCTGTTAATGTATTTATAGAAAGATTTCTTGTTGCCTTTTACTGCAGAAGCCAGATTAATTTCTAGCTGGGTTTTGGACTTCCTAATTTTCTCCCTCCATAGCCTCACAACATCTTTGTAGTCATTCTATGTGGCTTGCCCCTTCTTCCAAAGGCTATAAAGTCTCCTCTTTTCCTTGAGTTAAAGCCAAAGCTCCCTGTTCAGCCAGGCCGGTCTTCGCCACCGGCTTGTCTATGGCACGTGGGGACAGCCTGCTTCTACGCCTTTAAGACTTACTTCTTGAAGAACATCCAGCCTTCCTGGACTACTTTCCCCTTTAGAGATGTCTCCCAAGGGACTCTGTCAACTAGTCTGCTGAAAAGGCCAAAGTCTGCCCTCCAGAAGTCCATGGTAATTGTTTTGCTGAACGCCTTCCTTACTTGACCAAGGACTGAGAATTTTATCATTGCATGATTGCTAAGCCCAAGTCAGCCTCCGAACACCAGCCCTTCTCTGCTGGTAAACAGCAGGTCAAGCAAGGCACCTCCCCTGGTGGGGTCACTTACCCGGCTGTGTCAGAAAGTTATCCTCCACACATTCCAGGAACCTCCTAGACTGTTTCTTTTCTGGTGTGTTATATTTCCAGCAGATGTTCAGTAGGTTGAAGTCCCCCATGAGAACAAGGGTTGGCTATTGTGAGACTTCCACCAGCCGCTCGTAGAATGCCTCATCTGCCTCTTCGTCCTGGTTGGGTGGTCTATTAACAGACTCCCAGCAGGATATCTGCCTCGTTAGCCTTCCCCCTTATCCTTACCTACAAGCACTCAAGCGTATCATCACAATCGAGCTCTATGCAATCAAAACACTTCCTGACGCACAGAACTACCCCACTGCCTCTCCTTTCTTGCCTATCCCTTCTGAAGAGCTTATAGCCATCTATTGCAGCATTCTGGTCATGAGAGTCATCCTACCATGTTTCTGTGATGGCAACCAAGTTATAACTATGCTGCTGCACAATGGCTTCCAGCTTTTCCTGTTTGTTGCCCAAGCTGTGGGCATTGGTGTAGATGCACTTGAGCTGGGCAATTGATTTCACCCCCAACTCTGGCACGTCACCACTAGACTTGCTTCTAGTGAGCCTGTTTGGAAGTGATGGGATTTGTGATGGCCTTTAGTTCCTGCCAGTATGTGTTCTGTGGTCTTGGACAAAATTCCACCTGAGAGGTTTATGTCCTCGATGAGTGAGTTTTGCAAGTGTGGTAGCAAGTTCTGCTGTGATTAAGAACAGTATTATTAACCATGGTCATCAGCCTGTGCTTCCAAAATAGGTATCCTGCTCCAGCTCACAGAGGACTGGTATCAGTGGTGGTTTCACAGAAGCCATTTCTGAAAAGTGACTGTCTCATAACTTAATTAAAAAGTAAAATCTTCAATTTAATATGGAAGCGTCTCCTATGTAAAACAGGAAAAGGTGACTCACAGGTTTTGAGAGAAAAGTTTCTGCAAGATCTTTATTAGCAGATTATAAAAATTAATTATGTTGAATTTAAGTGTCAAAACTAAATTAAAAATGCTTTTTTTTTTCAAGGAATCATGTATCCTAGTCTTTCCTATTAGTAAATTTATTCTTATATGACTGCATATATTTCTATTTGTCCTGGTTTCGCCTGGAACAGAGATAACTTTCTTCTCTCAGTAGTTAGAATAGTGCTGTGTTTTGGGTTCAGTGTGAGAAGAATGTTGTTAACATACTGATGGTTTTAGTTGTTGCTGGAAGATCATGGACTTTACAACTTCCCCATGTTTTTCTAGTCTGCAGGTGCAGAAGCAACTGGGGGAGGGTGGCAGGCATAGTATTGCAGACCCAAATTGGCATTCGGATATGCCAGTGGGATATTCCATGCCATATAATGTCATGTTCAGTATATAAATGAGGATTGACTGGAATGCTTGCTTTCTCTCTTCTGGGATTGCAGTTTCAGGATTTTTGCTTCTCCAGGGTTACTCTCCAGGAATAGGCTGGGCTGGGCACTGGTCAGCTGGCAGTTAGCAACCGCACTGGGCATCACTCATTTGTATATTCTGTTATTGTTGTTGTTGTTGTTGTTATTATTATTATTATTATTATTATTATTATTATTATTATTATTATTATTATTATTATTATTATTATTATTATTATTATTATTATTATTATTATTATTATTATTTTATTCCAGTTACTAAATTGTTCTTATCTCAACCTGTGACTCTCCTTACTTTTACCCCTTCAATTGTCTCCCCTATTCCCTGGAGCAGGGAGGAGGGTGAGCAAGCAGCTGTGTAGTGTTTGGCTGCCAGCCAAGTTAAACTACAACAAATGTAAAAATGTATTAAGGCCTTGATCTGAAATCAGTGAAACTTGTTCAATTGACTTTATTAAGTTTTCAGTGAGAACTAAAGTAGTTTTTAACACTAAGGAATTATTGAAATAGTTTCTGCTTCTCCTTTTATCTGGGCCTGTTAACATCTAGGGCGGTGCCTGTCAGTAGGACTTTTTTTGATCAGGTTAAATGGTTGTTTTCAGTAGATTGCAAATGCTGCTTGATTGTGCATGTAAGTTGGGAATAGTTTGATGGTAGCAGAGTTTCTCATACGTAAATCTGCAGAGAAGACTCAGGTAAATCAGGCAGACTGATAATAAAATATACAAGCCTGGGGCACAGAGAGCATGTGATTAATACAGTGTTCTCATTTAAGAGTAAATCTTGCTTTCAGAAATGTGTATTATTTGTAATTTAAATACAACTGGAAATGTATTTGGTAACCGTAATAAGCTGTCTTGGTGAAGCTAGTGTTTCAAATAGCAAGCAGCAGTAGTGTTCCCACCAATAGTAGTGTTAAACTGCAGTAGGTGCTCATTGTGCCTCCTGACTTATTAATATTGCCTGTAAGCTTTGTTCCAGTTGACCTTTAGAAGTTTCCAAAAGTTACAGTTTGCAATTCAGCAAGTTTGGCAGGGGAACATACATGATTATTCATATCATTGTTTAAACAGTAACCAGATGTGTCTTGTTTTTCTTCTTTCTTTCCCATTGTTTTTAAAAAGTGGTGTTGATCCAAGTTGTTAATCCATTTACAGGGATTTTCCACGGCACCAAATTCCCCTTCAGTGAATTCTCGTTCCAGTAGCCTGGGTCCATCACTGTCCCTTGGTAACATCTCAGGAATGACAGCAAACCCAGAAGTGAAAAAGCGCAGGGCACCTCCTCCACCAGTTGTGATACCTGCGTTGCAGAACATGGAGATGAGTGGGCAAGAAAAGACCGCAGCACAGGTAACAGTGACACCACAGAATGGGCTTCTTTGCTTGATGGTCTGGCTGCCATCAGTTTGTTCATCAGAGCTAAAGTAATTCATAGATATTTTGGGTAGGCATTATCTACAGCTCACCTAAACTCTTGATCTTACAAAATAAATTTATCAAAAGTCTTGGAGTTTTATACCTATTTATGGAGCTTTCTTGAGACTGCCCCAAGCTTTCTCCTATGTCAAGAACCTTTCTAAATCAGACAAGTTTTGTGAGGTATTATGCTAAAAGAAGGCACAAAAGGCAGAAAAGCTGGAAATTGTATAGGGTGACTTACTGGGTATCCTTATTGGCCAGGAGAGTCCTGGAAAATGGATGACAGTTGTAATGATTGACAAAAATCAGCGTGCTGCTTTGCCCAGATACTTGTCAGGCTGTCACCTGCATCCCTGTTTCCAGTGCTGCCATGGGATACCAGAAGATCTGTTCTGCTTTCTGAGTTGTGTCATGTGACCTTTTAAAGCAGTGCTCTGGTTTTGCTTTTAAAAAAGGTCACTGTTCCGTAATACAGTTACTGAGAATTAACCAGAAATGGGGGGAAACCTTTCTGAGGACCTAACCCTTTGAAAAGAATAGAGTTAAGGAAAAAGGAAATTGTTCTTGTTTTTGTAATGACGTTCAGGTATGTATGTTACGAAACATGCACAAGCACATTAAGACTTCTGGTTCCACCATCAACAAAAAGTATTATATTCTAAATGTAAACTGTAAAAGTCAGTGTGTAAAGCTGTATATGGGTGCCAAATAAGAGTGCAAGAAGCCAATACCTTCAAAGTTGTATAATGTGTACTGACCTCTCTGCTTAGGACTTTTCACCTCTACAGCAGACTGATTTTTGGAAAGCAACGTATAGTAGTGCAAAATGGAGTCAGGAAGGAGTCTTTGAGTTCAGTGTAGTGGAGGAGGAGGAGTCTAGTGCTCAGTCTCACTCCCTGTCACTCTTTTCTTTATCTGCATTAAGACACACGTTAAGTGCCTTCTCCACTGAAGCGTTGTGTAAGCCAAGTTGATGCACGCTTTTGGTAAAGGATTGTGGAATCTTATTTTTCCATTCTTAGGATATCTAGAAGTGTGATTGCTGGAACATAGCAGTGTTTCATCTTTCAAAATTGAATTAGGTGCCTTTGAAATAATACTCTTTTACAGACATAGCTGAAGAGAAACAACAGTGGTTCTTTGCAACATTTGGTGCACTTTTTAAAATTCCTACTGCAAATATTTTGATGAGGTTTCTTGCGTCCCCCAAAGTTAAACATTTGAGGATTTTAAGAGAAATAAATCTTTTTATACAAAAGTACTATTGCATTATAAATCTTAAGTTTATACAAGTATGGTAATCACAGACTATTATTCTGTGATTTTCTTAGGCTTATCTCTGTGCAGTGTGGCATTGAGATTTTAAATGGTGTTGCACAAAACCGCTGAAAACCTAACCTGTCTGTAAACATGTTTTCAGCATAGTTGCAAATAGATTAAAGGGCTGGCTTTCTGAAGCCATTGGGAGAAAAGTATTTATTTGCTTCATCATAAGTAGCATACAGAACAGTGTCAACTTCAAATTCTCTTAGTCTAAAGGAAAAGCTATTTTGAAGAAGGGAAACAGATGAAGGTTGCGTCAGAGGATTTTTCGTGATGCAGTTAATTTTGGGCAACAGAAATGTCTTGTGTAGCTGACAAAGCCAATGAAGAGCACAGTAGATTATGAGTACAGTTGCTAGAGTGTGTTTGGCTCCATTTGTTGGGCAAAAGACATCTTTCTGAAAATGGTTGCATAGGTCAAAACATTGAACACTTATGGTGTGCCTCTGAAGCTCCCAGACTGAAAGGTGCTCACAGGCTGCCCTGTAGTTTGAACAAGAGTGTCAAGTACAGTTGAAGTGAAGCGCAAGTTCCATGAAGCACAAAAACTGAGGGAAGAGATGAATTATTCAGTGTTACGTGGCAAGGTAACAACAGGGATATTGTTTATAAGAAAACCCAAACAGTTCTGTTTTATCTATGTGCAGACTATCCAGTTTGCTGTGAAAATAAAGTAAAAAATCTCCGAGTGTAAGTTAATTTCTTTAGTTTATGGGAAAGAGTTAGCACTGATCTTTTTTTTCAGGGAAAGACGTCAATTCCTTATTAATGGACTTCCTTCCATAAAAAGATAAGATGTTTGTTTAGAAAACTTTATTTATGTGCAACTGTTACTAACAGGAAGATCCTGCAAAAGGGGAACATGTTTATTTCCAGTGAAGCTAGCACATTAATAGAAAATTTAAAAGGTGATATTCTGAACCTCAGAAGGTTTTTTCTTTTTTAACTGATTCCATCAAGTTGTATAGAAAAGAGAATACTGTAGTTGTTATGAATACCTGCAGTTTGACTTTCCAACCCAATAAGCCCATTATTTTTAACCCTTTGTTAAGATCCAGGGCATTCTTTACAGCACAGATTATTCTTTAGGAGTATATATCTCGTCTGCTTGCCTAGTGGTTGCAGTCAGAAATCTCCATATGTATACAGACTGAGGTGTTTTAATTTGTACTTTAGATTTAGATTATCTCCACACACTTTTCTGAATAGGTGGATTACTGCAATACAGTTTTACCATATTGCAGCTTTTGTTTCTGTGGAACTTACAGTAATTTGCCTCCTAGAGAGTAAGGCCCCTGCAGTACCTTTAATTACTTCTTAGTGCAGCATCGTTAGTTTTCCATATCTATTTAAAGGTCGTTTTCCCTCTGTAACTGTTTAAAATCTCCTCTAGAAAATAGTCATTTCTGTTCAGAGCACAACTGAGCAATGTTTCAGAGTGTGCTGAGCATACACCAAGTA
This sequence comes from Caprimulgus europaeus, assembly GCA_907165065.1. The sequence continues at coordinate 72,930,485 of OU015525.1, forward strand.
GTTTGCAAAGGAATGCAGAGTCAAAGAAAGGAGTCTACAGATTTCTTCCCTGGAGACTTCCCCTCTGTGTTTTTTTCAAAATCTACCAAGTGATGCTATTTAGAATAGTGAGAAGTCACTTGAAAAAAATATTCTTCAAAAGACCAGGGTATGGTAGCATGTCCAGTATGAAATCCAGAAGGTTGGGTGCTTTAGAAGCAAGGTGGTCCCCTCCTTTCTTAACTTGCTGCACGGAGCCCACACCATCCAGAGAGTAGAGCAGATCAGTGTAGGGGATGAGCAAAAACTGAACCCCTGTTGCAAACACTCTCTGTTCTCTGTCACAGCACTTTAGATGATGTTCTAGCAGAATTTGGGGCCAGTTTACAGTAGTCATAGTGTAAACTGACTCCTCACCTCAAAAAAGCATGCACCACATGGACAAATATGTAAGAGAGAACCTGTATGAGTATGAAATTGTAGATAAAGCCTACAGAGAAAAGCCACACGTGAAGTCTGACAGGATTAAATTAATCTCCTCAGAGGCTTATTCATTGACCTCTCTTTAAAAGAAAAAGAAGTGTGTTTGGGTCATTTCTTGGAAGAACTGCAGAATTGAGTATTTGAGTCTTTTGGATGTCAAGAGTGTTGTGCACTGGAAAACTAGTTCATAGTTTCACTAGGTTTTTTTTTTTTAGCATGTATGGTGAAATATGGAAATTGGAATGAGGGGGGATGATAAAGAAGGCCTCAGGCACTTTCTGTAAGAGCCTTTTCTGTGAAATTGAGTGGTTTATTCAGAATAAAATAATGAGGCTTTTTGGAGATAACATCAGAATTAGAAGAGGGCTCTTCAGTGCCTTCATCTGTATAACAGCTCTGATGTCAACTCCAGAAGCCAGAAATGCAGCTTGTAGACTGTGATAAAGGAGCTGTGTGCTGTGTCAGGTGCTGCAATTTTCAGAACAGAAGTACTTTCATATAATACGTAGATGTAACAGGAGGCATCTGGGATTTGTTACTAGCCAGTCAAATTCCTGTACTAATAGAAGAACAGGGCAATATAACAGATACAATATGCTAACATTTGTTTCATAGATTTTAATCTTAGTTGTCATGTGGCAAGACACTGGGTTTACATAAAAATTGTATTGTTGCTTTTAGTGCAGGTGAGGAACTGGCCTCACACTTTCAGAAGGTTCTATTATAAACCAACACAATATTCAGGTTTATTTCCATGTTTGTTTAGTTTCCTGGCAGTTGGCATAGACAAACTAATGTATGTGACATACTATGGGTTTTGAGTTGCTGAGGACAGTTGTTGACTCCTCATTCTTGGTCAAGGCCATACCTTTAGAGCAGACTACTTGCCCCCAGTGTTTTATCAAGACTCATGTTTTCTCACCCAGAATGACTTATTCATTGAAGAGGCTTACTCACATGAATAAAGAGGAATACTGCAGCCAAAGAAAGTCACAGGCTTACTCAGATCATTGCTGGAAGATTTATTTCTCCCTACTTCCAGTTTAGTTTTGACCAATTTTATGCCTAAATAAGAAGTTTAACTTTGAGATTCATTTTAACATGAACAAATATAAATGAGACTTTCATATCTTTCCTGGAAAAAATAAGGTACAGTAAAAAAATTGCCAGATTTCTTGTTTATATAGAGAAGATACTTTCAGTATCTGCAACATTTCTTATTAAATGGAAGGAAATTAAAAATGTGGAAATGCAGAGGAAATGTTATTTTTGCCATCCTAGTTGGTGATTTCTAGTACTGACTACCATAAAGGGTTTTTCTTCTTTCTTTTTTTTTTTCTAAGTGTTTCTGTACTGCTGTTGGAGATAGCAGCCTCCTGAGACGTATGTTCCCCTGTTCCAGTGCATATTGCACTTGAAAGAGTTATTATTCTCCTGGCAGTCATTGATAGGAGTGCTATGGAGCTGGCAGGACACTGAGTTAGGTATCCTAGACATCACATAGCATTTTCAGGCCTTTGGTAGGGATGCCTTTCTCACAGCAGAATTTGTGTTACAGTACTATTCACTATCCTTTATATATAAACCAGTATAAGTAGAATACACCAGTGACTGAAAACTTAGGTCCCCTCTGGTTGATTGAGCATGTTAAGTGTGTTTCAAAAGGAGGAAATACTCCACTGAAATGTCCTATTGAAAGCCATTTAATTTGTGTCCATCTGCAGGCAACCCTGAAATCCTTAACTGACATTGCAAATGAGTACAGCATGCAGTGAAAACTTACCTGGAATTCATTCTACCAGCAAGAACCACAGAATAATGTTCAAGTAGTAAAAATAAAGGATGGCCACTGAAGGAAATGTATGAAGAAAATTATATTGAAATAGTAATTAACATATTAAATTTGTTGAAAGTATTATTAAACCATATACTCACCCAAATTTCCTGAATCAGTCCCTGAATTTGCAGTTCTCAAAATTCCCATGTGCGTATGTGTATGCTACAGGCATGGACTTGGAAGCCACTTGGAAATGTGACTCATTATCTTGCTTAGAAGTAAAACGTATTTTAAAACAGCAGCCAAGATTTTTAGAAATTGTTAGCTCAGCTGTCCATAATTAGGAAGCTGAGTTTGTAGCTTGACGTTTTCTGAACTTCTAAGATGTCAGAAGCTACGTCTGGTTGCTCAGCAACTTGGTATCTGGCCACTGTGATTTTAATATCATATTATTCTTCATTATGCCACCTTCTGTTGCAAAAGAAGTTTAAATTGAGATTGTTAACATAAAAATCTGAGCAAAGAAAGCATTTCTTCCACTAATGTCCCTCCAGCATAGCGATTTTTTTGCACAGATACGTTTCTTGCACGTTTGCACGAAGCAATAACCGCTCTTCCACCTTACTTCTTCATAATCTAATGCCACGGATTTGTGGTTAGCTGACTGCAAGGACAGTCTTGATTGGTATGAAATCATGCTGTGACTGCTGTTCTTCTCAGGTTCTCAAAATGACATATTTCCCTGTGGCTGCAAATCAAGCCCTAAAGCAATGGATACGAATGCCTTAGAACAGTGTAGAGTAAGGTGTGTTCCTAGTATGCACAGCAGTGTCAATAAAGATGCCATCAGTAGAGCTCTGTGTGCCCTCTGAGTTAGTTTCTTGGATCTGATTTGCCCCTGGGTGTTTCAGGCAAATCTGGTATTTCAAATAGTAATACTCCTGCAGCTGACTTTCCTTCTGAGAAACAGCTGAATGCTTAGGAAGTACCTGTGTTTGTGTGGATGACAGACTTTTTTCCTCACAAATTTTCTTGGACTATCAGATGCATAATTTTATAGAAGAGACATGATACCAGCAGGCACTGCAGTTGTAGGGAAGCTGAGGGACATCAGAATCACAACTGGTTGAGAACATCTACCACAGTTACCTACAGAACTGAGATTTATTGTAGGTAGGTGTCTTAAAATTTGCTTTATTAACATCCACTGTAATCACCTCTAGAAGCACTGGACTCTTACCAGCTTAGTGTTTACTACTTCTTCCTTTGTGCATTTGCTATAATGCATTATTGTGTAAACTCCACTCTGATCAAACTGTGTCTCGAGAGGAAGAGTTTCAAATTGCTTTTGATTAACCTAGTTGGTTGATTCTACTTTTGTACAAATTATATAGTCGTACTTGGGGGATGGGTTGTTTGTTTTTTGTACTGCAGCAGAGCAGCCTTGTGCTGTAGGTATTTTCTTCCCTTTTACTTGTATTTTTTTTTTCTGTACGTCTGTATAAGGTGAAAGCTAATGAGCAGTTCATGGTGGAGACCATCTGACAGTAGTATTCTGTTTTAATAAGGAGCCCAGAATTCAGCTAAAGGGTGGATGGACTCAGATTAGTTATCTCCCTTTCGTAGGTTACATATAAGCCAGAAATGTCTACTAGAAGTCAACAAGATATGAGTGCATGTTTTTTTTATCATCTTTCAGAAAGGAAGGGAGGTTTCTCTTGACTCAGAGGTCTTCTGGGTGAGGTCTTCTCAACCTTTCTCTTATGACACATTTCCTTTCTTCCTTAAGTGTTCTGTGAATGTATTTTTGGTTTGCTTTGTTGTGTTTTTTCTGCAGAGCATCCAGAAGTCTCCTTTGAGAATAACAGATACTTTTTTCACATTCTGAGGAAGGATGCAATGAATCAGTTAATGCTGTAGGAAAAAGCTGGTTTTCAAAATGTATCTTTTACTTTTACAAAATATTGCATCTTCTAGGTCACTTCTCAGGTTTTTATAAGTTCCCTGAGGATATGAAAGCAAGATTTGTTCAGAAGGAGGAGGGAGAACACTTGACTGACTTTTAAATTTTTTTGAAAAAAATATTAAAAGGAATTTAATGACTGAGTTTGTACACCTCTCTAGTTCGTTCTAGTTTTATTTCCTTTTAGCATAAGAAGAAGGCCTGAAACGTGACTGGTGCACGTTATCTTTAAAAGTTCCTTTGTCTTTGTTCGTTAACTGAGGATATCACAGAATGGCAGGAGTTGGAAGGGACCTCTGGAGATCATCTAGTTCAACCCTTCTGTCAAAGCAGGTTCCTTGCACCAGGTTGCCCAGGAAAGCGTCCAGGTGGGTTTGAACATCTCCAGAGAAGGAGACTCCACAACCTCTCTGGGCAGCCTGTCCCAGTGTTCCATCACCCTCACAGTAAAGAAGTTTTTCCTTAGGTTGGTATGGAACTCCCAGTGTTCCAGTTTTTGCCCATTGCCCCCTGTCCTGTCACTGGGCACCACCAACAAGAGCTCGGCCCCATCCATTTGGCCCCCGCACTTCAGGTATTTTATAGACATTGATAAGATCCCCTCTCAGTCTTCTCTTCTCCAGGCTGAAGAGTCCCAGCTCTCCCAGCCTCTCCTCAGATGGGAGATGCTCCAGGCCCCTCATCATCTTTGACATAGAAGTCAAACTTCTCCAGTTTTGGTGGCAGACTTGTTAGAACTCTCAGGCAGTGTGTGATATCTCTAAACAGCATTTTTGTGATGAGGGCAGGGATATGAAATCTTTAATAAAGATGCTCTTTCTCCAGAATACTGTTCAGGTGACCAAGTTGTGTAAGCAGAAAAGAAGAATTTTATGCTTACATAAAATAAGCATTAAATGATACTTATTTTATAAGCTTGGGGGTTTTGTTTTTTTTGTTCTTTTGATTTTTTTTTTTTGAGAAGTGTGTAGGTAGTCCAAAATGTATTAGATGTCCTTTTATGCTTTAAGAATAAACCTAGTGCTAATTTCCAGAGTTCTTGAGATGATGGAGGCGTAGTAGAGCTGCTAAGAAAACTTGTTAATTCGTGCTCTCTTCCTAGTTTTGTATTGGAGTTTGGATACTAGATGCTGGAGTGCACACTGTACCGCTGTACGGTGGCAAATCAGGAGGCTGGGAACTTCTTACACGATTGGCATGAGGCAGTATTTTGATAAGGTCAAAAAGTAGGTGAGTTTATCTCTGTGTGTTAATACAAATAGATAGATTATTAATAGATAAACCCATTAAAAATTGAGGTTGTATCTATTTCTCTGTATTTCACATCAAATTCATGTAGCAGTCAGTGATTTGAGATGTACTAGGCTGTAAATACTGCATGGTAGTTATGAAACTTTCCATTAGGCTTTTGGTATCCATCTCTCTTTGGGACTTTTTTCCCAGCCATTCTGTCTGAAATTTTATTTAGAAGGTTATTTACTTCATTTGTGTATTTCTATATATGTTGAGAGTTGATGGCTGAGACCTTTTTCCCTTGCTCATATAAACATATAAAAATAATTTACTTTGCTACACTGATATAAACACTTCCTTACTCAGTGGTCAGAGAATGGCCCACTGTTCTCCTAGGATGGTAAAACAGTTCAACTTTGCTTTACAATTTTCACAGGTTAAGGTTGCCTACATAGGCAGATAATGAACATCAACCTTGTGGGCTAAAATAGATACAGAATGCACCTTTGTTCCTTTGTCTGAATGTGATCTAGTTCCTTTGAGCAGTAGCTGTGCAAAGTATTGTCAAGATGATGCACCAGAGGCCACAGTGCAAGCTGAAATGAAAAAGGTTGTATAAAATAACTGCATCTGTATTAAGTTTCTTTCTACTGTGTGGAGCAAAGAAAGTATTACTGAATGGTATTGCTGAATGCTACCAATGCCACACTTTGGATTTTCATAAAGAAATTAAGAGAAAAAAAGAAGAAAGTAGAGTTTGGAAAGTATGAGGCAAACCAAGAAAACTATAAGCCTCCTGATGTGGCTTATGTATTGGAGACACTACTAGATCTTAGGATCATAAGACATATTTCTTTGAAAAAAGTCGGCTTAAAGCTCAACAGTAATCAAAAAAGCAAACCAGATGCAGAGCATTTTAGGAGAGGAATAGAGCGTAAAAAGAGAACTGTGTTACACCAGTGTATTTTGAGCTTTATTATTTTTAATGCTGCAATCCTGTTCCTCTTGTTTCAGAAGGGTATTACAGAATGGGAAGAGACTCATGGAAGGTCATCAAGGGTGATCAAAGGTGTGGAGTTCTTAATAGAGGAATAACTTAAACTTAAGTAAACCATGATTCTTCATCTTGAAAAAGTAGCGTGAAGACTGTGGGTAGGGATTTGACTGTTCAACCAGCCATTACAAGAACATTTGAAGCTAGTAGGAAACACAAAACCACACAAAACCAAAGATAATGGTTCTTCATGCAAGCAGCAGGTCTGTGGAACTCCTTGCCAAGGGTGAGAGCTAAAAGTTTATGTGGGCTCAAGAGGAGACTGAAAAAACGCTGCAAGGATGACAAATCTGTTGCAAATTTTTAAATATAAACCACACCAGGAAGTCCCTGACATGAAGGTGATTGGTGACTGCAGAAGTATTAGAGAGAAGGTAGTATTGAACATACCTTCCCTTTTCTTCTGCTGTCCTCTAGGTGCTTGCTACAGTCAGATATAGAAGCCTGAGCAGAACCCCTGATCTAACCCGGTACATCTATTTTTAGAGAATACTGAAGAGATTCGTACCTAAATATTTGTTTCATATGATCTGATACCACTCCAGGAAAGTCACTGGCAGCATTCTCAGTGACTTCACTAGGTCTTCTTATCACTAGTAATTTGATAACCAGGCAATGTCTCTCATTAAAAACAGAAACAGCTGTCTTTGATTGCTATTCCCACTCATCGCTCTCTTTGCTTTTTGCTCATAAGTGCAAAACTTTGCACATGCAGAATGAGGCCATAAGTGTTGCCAGTAAATCGCTGGAGCAATAAGCATTTTCCATCATGAACTCTAAAGCAACTTGCCTGGTGTGCGTGTTACGACTTAGTACTGTAACTGCAGTATTGAAGAGGCCTGCAGGGCTCTGAGGGTCATATTTGCAGCCCCCCTGGGTTGCATCTCAAAATACTGAGATGCAGGTATGCAGCTCAAATTACAGGTAGCTGGGAGTTCTATGGGTGACATCCAGGGCACTCTGCTGGACCTGTGCCTTTCACTGAGCAAATAAAAAGCATCATGAAAGGCTTGATCCCATTCTGTTTGAAATCAGTATCAGATCCAAGTCCATGCCAGATATTCTCTGGATTGCAAATCCTCTGAGGAAGGAACTGTTGGGACACTTCTGTCTTGTGCAGTGATGGAGCTATTGTTTTGCCTTATGGCATACTGCTTTCCTGGATCTGTCTGGTTTTGCCCAAAAGATCAGGCAATATTTCTTTAAGAAGAGCATATAAGGGTAGAGCTTTTCTTAATGACTTTCAGTTAATTGCCTTGTGTTGAAAAAAGCCATGTGCAAACTGTTGTCCTTCACAGATATGAAATTCTGTGATGGCATATGACATACATTAAGTCTTGTAGAGTAATGGTCTTTCTAACAGGTCATAAACTCGAAAGATTTTGACTATTTAATATTTCCACTGGAGCTGGACCTGGCTAGTGCTATCCTATTGCAGAGTCCATTATCAAGATGTACCAGAACCAATTAGCAGAAACATGAGTGAGTAGTAAAAGAGGTCTGTCATCCTTAAAATGCCCTACATCACAGTAAATGGCAAAGAAATTAGAACACAGATCAATTAATTTCCCATTTGAAGTTGATTTGTTCATTTTGCCCTAAAGAGCTTTAAACATGACATTCGCTTAGCTGAGTGAGAAGTATCCATATTTGTTCTTTTTGTGTCTGACAAAACAATGCTCAGATGGCAAACATGGAACCAGCCGACAGAACATCAACTGATGTTTGCTGTGCAGTCTGGATGCTTAATTTAGCTAGACAAGTACACTCTAGTTTGGATAAATGATGCAGGCCCAAATTAAAAGAAAAGACAGAAAAGTGCAATGTTGGCTGAAGGTTTATCTTGATGTCCTGAAAAGCATCAAATTTAGGAAGGCTCAAAAAAAGCTGCTAGTGAAAGGGAGTAATTTGTTCCTCTTTTTATGAGAAAAAACTGGTCTAAAAATTAATTCTAGTATATGCACACTTAAACACATTGGTTCTTTTAATGTACCCATCAAAGACTACAGCAAGATGGTGGGTGCACTGTAATGACTACTTTCTCAATATCTTCAAAGAATATCAGTTAAGGGTATGTTACATCGTAATATAATATTAAAGAATTTTCTTCTCTACAGATTTAAAGAAATTCCATAGTTTCAGTCCAAGTTGCCACCCATCCTCTTTAGAGCTCATAATGCTCAACTTTGTGTTGCCACCATGTTTATTTACTAGCAGCATGTGAATTTCAGGAAGCATTTTAGTAACTTTAGGCAACTTTTTTTTAGGCAACCAACTTATTTTCCAGGAGTTTTTTTGTGTCTCCTTTTTTTAAAAAAAAAAATAAAAATAAAAAAATTTCCAACTATTTTGTTCCATAATTTTAAATAGAGTAAGATGTCCCAGTGTGATTAATTAAATAAAAGGAATCTTAGCTTTCTCAATCACAAAGTGATTAAGTGCAGTTGATTTTTTAAATTTATTTTTTAAGTTGGGCCAGTATGAATGAGGATGTTAGTGTAGAATTTCAGTGTAGGTTTTGATGTTAGCCAGAAGGCGCAGCCTCTCAGAAGTGCAAGGGAAAGTAAGACTGCCTTTACACTGACTCTTCGAGAATCTCTCTTTATTCAGATAAAGTTCATGGTCAATTAATATGTTTGGGACCAGAAGAACTTGAAATTTTAAAGTCTGCTTTAAAATTACGTCTTTTCTGAAGGAGAGTATTGCTTCTTTAGGTTGGGGTGAAAAACTGCTGCTGCATAAAAGGAATCCACTGTGTGGCTTTATTGTATTTTAGAAATAGTTATTTTTTGCAACTTTATCCAGGAAATAGTAGACTTAAATTGCTCACGTGCTTTAATTGAGTGCTGGACTGTGTGAAGTGCTGAGTGTTTCACACTTTGACTTGAATAGGCTGGTACTGTAGAGAGGTGGGAGAATGTAATCTACAAAATTCTGTAATATTCCTCCGTGGTCTCCTTTCCTGTTCTGCAAAGTAATCCAGTCCTGCCCTCTAACCTGTGTAGATACAACCTCTGAATTGACATCGAAATCAGAGTGGCCTGGTGATCCTTAATATGTGTACAAGAGCCCAAGCAAGGTGAGCTTGCGGTGTCTGCATTGTACCATTTAACATACATCACATAATAACTGTGCAAGAATAAAAGATTTGTTTGACAGGAGGGCTTCTGGAGGGCTTGGGAGTTGGAACTAGATGATCTTTAAGGGCCCTTCCAACCCTAACCATTCTATGATTCTGAAATAAGATAGCAGTTAATAAAATAGATACTTCTCTTTTTTGCAAGAAAACATACATCTTGAGAGTTGAGTCCTCGAATTATGTGCAAGAAAAATTCTTGGAATGGTCTTTTCGCCAACATCAATAGTATTCTTGATCTTTTGCAATAATCCAGTTGCTTCTGGCTGTGAGTTCATGGATCACCTGCCAACTGTTTCTGAACAGACTATACTACCTGCCTTGGGAATAATACCACAATTTGCCATCTGGTGAGATCATGATAGTGTCACTTGACCTCCACATGTGGTCTCTGTCAAGCATTTCATTGAAAACTGGCAAGACATCAGGGCCTGAACATACTGTTCTATGCAGCCCTGAATTTTGGCAGGGTTGCAACATTTAGTAAGTAAACTTCATCTGGCTTGCAAGTCACAGACAAATAGGACAGGCTGATGTCATTGTGAGCTTTAACTCTCATTAAAGAGAAAGTATGTGTCAAGTAATTATTAAGCTTTGTTGGGCAAGGTATTTAGGGGAAATTAATAGACAAAGATCATTTTAAGCAGCGAGGCTTCTGAAGAACTGGCATTTAGTAAGCAATAAAAAATGGCCCTAACACTGTGCTTAATTTAGAAACTGGATTTGTATTGTTTTTCAGATTTGTCTTGTAAATCCACCTTTCCTAGATCCTAAATTAAAAAGGTAAAAATTTATGTAATAAAAAAAATTTCTTAAGTAAATGCATGCTATGTAAATCGAGTTTAATTTATTAGTGGCTTAATGGCATTGCATTCTGGTCATTGTTTAGCCAAGAAATCAGGAAAATAAGTAACACATAAGCATAATCTAGTAAAAACTGCTCTCTGCTACATAAAATTGTGTTTTGTTTGAGTTAATTCACAGTCATATCCCAAAATTAAGAGAAGTGGGGAGAGGGGAACGAAAATCCAGTTCCTCTGCCTGCATACCACTTCAGTTTTTCACCTCTTTAGAGCATGAGTGGTGCAGGTCACCAGGAGAAACAGGCAACTTGGTTTTGGTGCAGTGTGCTCACCTTAATCAGAACATCATAGCTCAACAGACAACCCCTGAGTACTGCTCAGCTCTGTGTCGCTGACACTTCCAGGCATGGATAGCAAAGTGCCATGGTGAGTTCCTCTGACAAATATTTGCAGCGGAGTCTGTTTGTAATTTTGGATGATAAAAATCTCATGCTTGTGGGGAGTAACTTGATGTAGAGCCATGTTACACTACAGTCCCTAGTAATGCTTCTAATGGACACTGTGGTACCACTTTGCTATCCTCCTTTCTTCTTGGTTTATGAAGATTGTGGAAGTAAGGGTTTCTGGCTGCCCTTCCTAAGTGCTGGAAGGAACAACACTGAATGGAAATTTGCAGAGGGCAGTGGGAAGTGGCACAAAGCTTGACTTGCCACCTAAACCGCATTTCCCAGGCATCCTGTGTGCCTGCAGATGGAGAGTGCTGATATAAGGGGAGCAAACGCTGGAAATAAGTCAGGTATGTTTTTCTCTAAATTTGGAACACTTCTGAGGTGATTGCCTAGGACTTAGTGCTAAGCACTAGAAATTAAATTTGACTATCTCTACAGAAAAAAATATTAAGTGTAGAAGAAAACTTAAGATCCAAGGAGGTATTTCACTTAGTGGCAGTAGAAAGGGTATGGTTCTCCTTGTTCCTGGTCAAATGTTTGTGTGATTGCCTTCCACTTTCTTGCCCTAACAGATTCTAGGCTACAGCCCATCCTTTTGGTAGCGAATTGGATAAAGATGCAAAATAAATTTTGCACAACTTCAGTTGGCTCATAACACCTCTCAGATTTTTAAGGACAGACAAGCAGACCAACCATTCAACCAGCCTGTAATCCTAGATATGAGACCGAGGAAGAAACGATGATGTATAAAATACTTATGCCAGTGCCTCTCCTAAAGGCAGTGGTTCAAGGAGATGACATTGATCATGTCAAACTCATTTACAGAGTTGTCAGAAGAAATACCGAGCTGCAGTCCTATGTATTTTAACCTCTTACTGATGTTAATTTGTTCTATTAATTGTATTGCTCTAACTAAAAAAAAATAAGCACAAATATGAAATGAAAATTTGTAAGTGATTTTTGCTTGTTTTGTTTAACTTTTCTAGAGGATAAATTAATTTTAGTCACAGATCAGTTCTTGGTGGCTTTAAAATATTTCTAAGTGTTGGAGAACTTCTTGTTGTTTTTTTTTCCCCCCCTGTAAATGAAGACATAAATGAGGAAGATTACATTGTATTCAGAGAAACAGAGGAAGTTCAATTCTCTGCCAAAGCAAACATCCGCAGACTTGTGTAGTCTACATGTTTCAATGCATGTGAAAATATTTGGTGTTGTAGAGTGATTTCCTTGAGTGGAAATAATATTGCAACTAGTAATGAGAGTTTGCAAAAGAAGGAAATCACAGCTATCTTAGTAATTTAACATCTCAGATTTGTTTATGGATAGTTTCCTGTCTGACACATTTAACCGAACAAGTTGAAGTGTTTAAGAAGATTAGAATGACATTAATTTTTAACTGCCCTTGACCATGACATTTCACAAAGGGTGTGTTCAATAAAAACAGATGGAAAAATGAGCTTGCCCCTTCACCTTGTAGTGGGTTTCTTGTGTCAACTGATTGAGCTTTCTGTCGCCAGTCAGCTGAGTATTCAAGGTCATCCTTGGCTTTCGTCTTCTTCATTTTATGAATAAAATAGCAGAGAAGCATAGCAATTTCTGTAAAATCCAGTAATGCTAAGCTTTTTGCCTATTAAGACTGAGATGTTTTTGCAGTCACAGCTTGATTTTTGATAATGAATACTAAATTTAATTACAAAACCCTGTTTAATACCAGAATTATATAATGAGAGAAAAAAAATGAAATTAAAGAGCATAAAAGTGGGCAAAATGATACAATATTTAGTGGCATCTGATTAAAATATTGATGGTAAGGTTATTTTCAGACGAGCAATGCAGTTTGCGCTCTAGTTGTAAGCCAGACTTCCCACTTAACACAGCCCCTGAACACTTCCAGCAGTGAAGCAGCTCAGAAGCTGAGGGCATGAGTATGGCTGGGATGCAGCTATCACATTGGCCAAGCGCAGTATGAGGAAGTGTGGTGCAGGGAGTCAGGAGGAAGCACCCTGGTACAGAGCTGTGTTGTGTCACAGTGCACACCTGCTTGTCCTGCTTGAAGAGTTAGGTGGTGTTACATTGTGGACTTGAGCACCTGTTGGCAGCAGCTTGGAAATTTCCCCATCTAAGCTTGTTTCATGTTGGAGTGGTGTGTCCAGAGTAACAGGAGCTATTGGGTTGAGTAGGTCCAAATGTCAGTCTATCACAGCATGCTTATTTGTATGGCATATTTTAAAATCTCCCTTTTGGTTTATTATTATTGATTTTATTGTCAGATTTGTGAGTTCCAACATTGAAAAATCAAGATGAACAGAACTAAAATGACTGATGCAGAGAAATTGCTTGCTAATTTCTAAAATGTAGTTATTTCTGTGCATTTTATCAAAATGACAAGTTTTTCAAATAATATCCTCTTTAACACTATTTCTATGTGCCAGATTTTTCTCTGTCTCTGTGTATGTTGGTTTTGAAATATGTTGTTGCATTGCATGGGATCCTAGTAAGCATTTTCAATAACCCAACAAATGCATCCTGCAACATAGGACACATTATTGGGTAACATCAGACTGCTTTGAATGCTGTTTGTAAGGTACTTGTGGATTAAACGTTCAGTTTTTATTCAAATGAAGTGGGGTACTAGCCACTGAGGAAGCAAGGTAGAGAAGTTCAGTGCTGAATAGGCAATTTAATACAATGTAACTTACAGTGGTCAGCCTCATGAATTGCTCATAGGCCCAGTTTCTTTGAGAGCTCCCTGAATTTTCCTTTGTCAGTGTATCTCAGTGAAAAGTCTAATAATGTATGAGCTATCCAGAGAATATTAGATGCATGAGTAAATGTTGTTTAAGACACATTAACGTTCAGTTGGGACTTCTTGTGGTTTCTAGTGCTAGGCATGTTGAAGCATCTGTTGCCCTGTGAAAATGCAGGATCAGCTGGATAGAATAGCTTTTATATCATCAACTTTAGTGGACAGATTTATGTCTCTGTTCTGCAGCTGAAAGATTTATCTCTGTACCTTTTCCTACATACATCTTTTCCTAGAACAGCTCCTCTTGAATCGAAGTATTTTCTTCTCAACTGCTTTAAATTATATACAAAATCATAGCAAAATATTTTTTAAAACTCTCAAACCGTAAATCTTACTTACCATCAACCTACCACATCTTTCATGCAATGCTATAGAAGCAACAGTGCAATGGTTATGTTGGGAGTTTAAAACTGGTTAATAAAACATGTGTCTTTTCTTTTTACTTCTAGAGCTTCTTGTAAAGTGGTTCCTAATTATTTCAAGATTTCTTAAAATTCTTTGTGAAGGGAAGAGGATTGGGATGGTCCCACACATACTTTGGGGTGATATTGTTGTTTGTTCAGTTACAATTTAGCTCAGAATTTCTCTGTTTCATTTAAACACTCTTGTAATTCAGTAGGCATTCTGACCCCACATGGTATCATCACCAGCAGGTGTATCAGAATCTGGCTTGCTTAAATCAGGGTGTCTGTCTAGTCAGTGTTGGATGATGGAAGACAGTTCGTAGTCAGGGTATGACAGTGATTGAATCCATGTGTTCTTTTTCCAATCCTTTTAATTTACTTCTAAATATACTTTCTACAAACAATCAATTACTGTTTCCCTGAACAAGACATTTTGTATACAAATTAGACAGAAGTCGCAACAATATAAGCATTCTATAAAACAATAAAAGATGTTGATGTGTAATGTTGCATAAAAAGAAGAAAGCAAAGAGAGTATATGAGCTTTCTTCACACAGTTCATATCATGTGCTATACAATATTTTATTTGTATTTATATGCTAAACCACCATGGGACATCCCTTAAAACCAATCTTTATTCCAGACATAATCATATTGCCGATAGAAATTGTATATCACCTGTAGATACAATGTTTGAGCAGGAAGAAAATTGCTTTAAAGAGGATTTTTTTTAAAAAAAAGCAAACCTGGAAAACTACTGGGTTTTCAAGTTTCCATTTTTGCTTTCTATGGCAAAATGATAGCAATAAGGGTAAAAGGAAAACTGTTTCTGTAAGACAAATGTTTCCTGTAATGTTTATGAAAATATTGGGAAGTGTGGTTTGGATTTTGAAACCCAAACTATGGACTTCTTTTTTTAACATCTTAATCACGTGTTGACTAGATCCACTGAGGGGTTTTCTGTTGAGGCTCAGTTACTGTCTACCAGTTGTCCAGGCTTTCTCCAGTAGGTATGGATGGCAGCCACAGCACAGATACCTGCAGTTGTTCAGGGAAAACTTGTTCCAGGTAACTCAAGAATGTGCTGTTCGCTTTTAGTGTGCAAGTCCAAGAAAGTCATTCCATGGCAATTTTTAAGTTGTTCTTCCCTACTTGTATTCTTAGTGTGCTTCTGAGCAGAAATCACTCAGCTTTTTTCCAAGCTCTTTCTCACTCCTGCAGAAAGTAGGTGTCTCTCATATGTCCGCTCTTCTCCTCAGACATCAATCTTGGGAGAAGGAAGAAAGCATGACTCATTCTCCCAGTCTCTGTGTCCCAACACAGTAGTCCTTGAAGGGTATCAAGTCCCTCTCAGCTACTTAATCAATGTGTTACCTGAAAGGCAGTAGTTCCCAGAAGGCACTGAAGTGGCCTTAAGCCACTTTTGGTTTAGAAGTTACATGATGTTTTTCCCTCAAGCCCGCAAAATCCAGCTGGGCTTCTAGTGTTAGCTTACAGATTTTTACCTGGCCATTTCACCATTTTGGGACACCTTGGTAGGTGCTAGGTTCTTTACTACTCATACCTTCAATGTTTTAATACTTTGTTATTTAACAAGTTTGCACTATGTGTACTTTCCAAGGTTGCATTAAGCCCAGTCCCTTTTTCTCTGCCATCTACAGCAAGAATGAACGGGCTCTCCCTAACAGATCAGACGTGGGTATGTGTGGCTCTCTGAGTGTGCTATTGTAGAATCTTTAATCTGGTTTTGGAAAGTAAAATTTCCTTCTTGGTCCAAGTAGTGATTCAGATGACTGAGATATGTAGTCCGTGTCAAGTGTCCTCCCCTTCTACTGTGCCCAGGTGAGGCCACATCTGGAATATTGTGTCCAGTTCTGGGCCCCACAGTTCAAGAAGGACAGGAAACTGCTTGAGAGAGTCCAGCACAGAGCCACCAAGATGATGAAGGGAGTGGAGCATCTCCCTTATGAGGAAAGGCTGAGGGAGCTGGGTCTCTTTAGCTTGGAGAAGAGGAGGCTGAGGGGGGACCTTATTAATGTTTATAAACATATGAAGGGTGAATGTCAGGAGGATGGAGCCAGGCTCTTCACAGTGGTGTCCAATGATAGGACAAGGGGCAATGGGTGTAAGCTGGAACACAGGAGGTTCTGCTTAAACTTGAGAAGGAACTTCTTTACTGTGAGGGTGACAGAGCATTGGAATAGGCTGCCCAGGGAGGTTGTGGAGTCTCCTTCTCTGAAGACATTCAAGACCCGCCTGGACGCCTTCCTGTGTGATCTCATGTAGGTGTTCCTGCTCCGGCAGGGGGATTGGACTAGATGATCTTTCAAGGTCCCTTCCAATCCTTAACATTCTGTGGTTCTGTGAAGTGAATTATAAATGTTGGTAGATCCTGGAGGGACACAGGAGTGCAAATTAATGATAGAGTTTATGGCGTACAGAAGGAGGCTCAGTTTCAAGACCAGTAAACCTGCTGTAAATTTAGGCCAAGTTTGGTCTGTGAATAAAAGAAAGGTGGCATTTGCCAAATAGCTTAGCAAGTACTTAGATAGATAAACATTTATGTTAGAAAGGTTATTAGTGAAAGGTTGATAAATACAAAACCAGTAGTTTTGTAGTAGAGGACAGGCAAGGCAAAGGAGCGTAGCTCACACTGGAAATTTATCTGAGAACCTCCTTGTCTTTGAATGCTTGATGAATTTTTGATGGTGGTAGCTTTTGTTTCCTCGGGCTTCCATTAATATTTTTCATGGATTCATGTTCAGTGCAACCTAACCCAAAGAAAATACTGTACTTTTACACTTGAGGAAACTCAAACTCAATTTGTACATCCCCTCTTACAGTATCCACAGACCTTTTGCAGGTGAGGTGACTGTCACATGCTACTGATCGAAATTTTCAAGGATTATCATTGTAGGATTATTTTCTACACAGTTTTGGCACATAACCTCCCCATGATGATGTGCTCTAAATATATTCTAAAATCTTATCTAAAGCTCTCAAATTTTAATAAAGCTGTTGAACTTTCTTTCACAGAAGGAAAACACATTCACCACATTCCTCAGATATTTTGTCTGTAATATTGGAAGTATTTTTCAAACAGCATGTGAGCCGTGATGTGAATCTAATGGAAAATTGTTTTTTGCATCATATGTGGTCTCTTCAGTATGGGAACAGAAGTGACAGTGTTTGTCAGACTTAGGTCCTTTTTAGCTCACTGCATTCATCTCTAGCTCAGTTCATGGTATTAGTTATAGTCAGAGAATACTTATTAGCATATTTTAAAATTATGTATTCATTGCATAACAGTAGCTGACCTAATAATTTCATCTAGTTAAAAATGCTACATAGGTGAAGCACAAGTGCTAGGACTAGGAAATATTCTGTTATGCTCAGAGGGGGGCTCCTGTAACAAAGTTTGTTTGGGAAATTACGGCAGATAATGTTGTTAAGGCTTAATTTCTTTATAAAAGAAGCAGCCAGCCATAACAAATTATTTTCAGCTTCTATTGTCTTGGTATATACAATTGCAAGAAAGAAACAGAATGTTCTTTGTGTTTTTTTCCATTTAAGTTTAGCCTCATAAGTTTAGCAGGGTTGGCATTAAATAACCGCTTTTAGCGGTTTTTATGACCTGTTCTTGAACTAGACACTTCTTATATACATTGTAGTGTGACTGGCTTTAAACAAGCTTTTCATCTTCTTTATTGTGTTTGTGAAGTATACTGCACTTTGCTGACAGTATAATACAAGCATTTTTGTGTGTGTATTTGACCAAACTTGCATTATTGCAGTTGAGCAGTAGCTATTTTCTAGCCTTTTCTTTAGCTGTAGCAGAGTGTTCATCCATCCCTCTATCTAATGTTCTTCAGAAGATCCAACTAAGTAAGAATGCATAATGCTGAAAAAGATAGGCTTCTAACAAGAATCCTTTATTCTTAGCAAAGCAGTAATGGATCTTTGAGGAATTTGACTACACCAAACTAACATCCTTCACTCATCTGGTACTTGTGGCAGGGTGATTAGTAATCTCTATAATTTCAAGTGGAAACACACCTTTCCTTAGTTTCTGCCTTGATTCTCAAATTTTCCTAGATTTATCTTTGAAATCACCAGTCCATCTATTTTTTTTTTTCCTCAAGTAAAATGACCTTTCTGTCTGGAGAGACAGGAGTGAACATGAAAGCGGCAAAATGCTATTAAATATAAGTAATTAATTAATTATTAAATATTAATTAATTATTAAATATTAATAGCACTGTAAGAACTCATGGCTTGTGCTGGTGAAGTGTTAGGGAAGTTCAGATGCTGCCTATCTCACAGATGATTCACATTCTTCATAGCTACTGATTTTTGGAGGCTTTGTAGTCAGATAAATCGAAGTCCCCACTTTGATAATTTTCTCTTTTTTGTAAGGTAGTATCCTGAAGAATTTAGAGTAATATTAAATGCTCACATGTCTTTAGTTATTTAAAATGCAATGCGAAAGAATGTAATCTGTTTTCTAAGTGCCTATTTGCCAGTTGCCCCAAATAGACGTGAAGAAGAATGCAGCCTTAGGTTGCTGTCCTCTGTATAATTCCTTCTCTGTATACCAAAGTCTGATGAGCCTGTTTCACTGAACAGTTTCCCATGTTCAGCTCAATATTGGGTATTTTGGTTCTATAAGAATTGAGGCGGGCAGAGGAGTGGGATTCAAATTCAAGCAATTGCAGTCAATTCCTAACCACTGGCAGGTAGTTTCTTCACCAGGATAGGTGCTCCATTTTAATATGGAGTAACACTGTAACTTTGGGCAAAAGGTTTTCAAAGGAGCTCTAAAATTTTGCTGTATCCATTCCTGAACTTTTGGCCCGGTGCTCTTTTCTGGGTAGAAGTCTTATTTTTCAAATTCCATGAAGTTTGGTGACCAAAATTGAAGTCTACAAAATCAGTAGTTACTATTAACATCCTTGTCCATTTATTATGTCTAACTTTATCTAGATTGGCCTCACTGGCTTTAGTCATGCACTGTATCCAGTAGATATTTAATGCAAAATGCAGAAATAATCCATGATAGTAGGAAGCAAGACCAGGACACTTTTATTTCCCCTCCCTCCATCCTTTCCACCTTATAGAAACTGTTTGCCACAAAGCTGCAGCTTATCCTGGTTAATGTTCTCTGTGTCCAGTGCAGTTCTACCAAATTTCTCCATATACAGGATGCAGGTTGACCAGGAACAGGTGGAGAGTGTCCAAATGTTGTGTGGCACAGTGGTTAAAGCATTCTCCTGAAAGGTGGGAACTGAATGTTTGTGGTTTATAACCTAAGAGCCTTCTGAGTGCTTTTAGAAAGGAAGGCTGAGTGAGGGAGGGTCTGTTCATGTCCTACTCATTGTAAAATTCATTTATTCTCAGACTTCTCACTCAGTGTGGGAAAGGACAAATATAAATGAGTGCCTTCCCCTGAACTCTGATAATAGCTTCGAGCAATGTGAAGCTACTATTTGTTTAATGAAATCTCCCACAACAAATGTATTTTAAGGGTTCATTAATACTATGGATTAAAGGAAAAAATATTATTGTTGTTTAGGCCTTTGAAATATTAGAAAACCACCGGGCAGTTCTGTATATTAGATATCTTCAGCTATGGGGAGTATCAGGACGGCCAGAGCACTGAAGTGATGCATGTGAACACTGAGGAATGCCAACAGCATGCCATGTGTGGGCAGCTCCCATTACCCTCTGCCTCAGCTAAGGCTGGTTCTGTCTAGTGTTGTCAGTACCTTTCAAATATAAAAATTAACAGATTTTCCTACGTGTTTTTGTTTGTATTATTCTTATTTTTCTGGAAAAGGGAAATAAAGCTAAGTTCCAACAAGCTACAGAAAATATTATGCAACCCAATGAAACCCAAGTCACTTGTAATAAAATTTTTCATATTTTTAAAAGTAGTGTAAACAGTAATAATTTTCATATTTTTAAAAGCAGTATAAACAGTAACGAAGTCTTGGCTTGCCAACCAACATGTTGCAGTTGTTGGAAACTGAGGTGTCGCAGATCTTCAAAAGTATGTCTGTGAAGTCCAGTAGACATAAATAGAGTACAGTATGATCTCATATCATCATGCAAGGAAACTTAAATTCTTATTCTTCTCTCAAAAGTCCTTAAACAAGAATTTGAGAGGAAAATCAAAGAAATGAGAGAGAGTTTATTCCCCACACATACCAATTGGAGTGTAATTTAAGATCTGAAGAAAGCAATGGAAAAACAAGATCATGCTGTGGCTTAAGCTTAACAGCACACATGCCATACTGTGCATTGCCGAGTATTGGGCTCTCTAGTTGCCTTTTACCAAAACCATCACGTCTCTACCAGACTGGTATTTTTTACTGTGGCATTCATCTGCAGTTCTTGTCCTTTTATTTCTCTGAGTGCAATAGTACTATACCTTTTCTGGTCTGTCTTTTAATCTCCTATTGTCACTATAGGTTCTCATTATAAATATACTGTGCTGAGAAATTAGGTCATATGACAATCACTTCTTTTTTTTTTCTTTTTTTTTTTTGTTACTTACAATTTACAACATCGACAAAACATAGCCTTTACAGTGCCTGTTTTTCAACTTTGCTAGATTTCCCAAGGAGCATCCCTAAATGATTTACAGAAAAAGAAGAGGCGTGCCCCTCTTCCACCAACTGCCTCTGCTCCCTCCACTCCTGCTATGCCAAACAGAACAGAAGACAGGGAAGACAAGAGGAAGAGCACAATGGGTGAGAGGTGTTCTTTTCTCCTGTGTAATTCCATGCATGTGCTTTATATGTTCACTGTTCAAAGCTTCTTTAATTGCATTATGCTGTGAGTTTGGAAACTTTTGTACCTGGGGGGAAAAAAATGCATTTCTCTGCAGAGTGAAAGTCTGGAAATAAGTGTATATTACCTCTTTTGTTTTTTTTAATGGCACTATTCAGAGTACCATAGGGTAGTAAAAGGTAGATACCACTCATCAGATGATTTGTATGTTTAGTACAAGCTGGACATCCAAAAGCACTGGCCCTGGGCCTGTTCTGTACATATAGGAACATGGTGATCTTGTTAGTAAATGGAAATACGAAAATAGTGAAGGGAGATGCTAGTAAATGAAGATAGACCAGGCAATACCAAATGCATCTGAAGCCATGGGGTTCTGCTAGAACTGAAGTACAGTCAAGCTGGTTCAGTGTCTCTTCATGTTCCTAAAGCCTGAAGACATTTTCTTTTCTTCTATTCTTCCAACAGTTTGACATCAACTGACCACATTTAGTGAAGTTATTTTGAATTTAGTCCTCAGTTTTACTATAAATCAATCTCTGATGAGTCTTTAGCTAATCAGTAGAAGAGAACTGGTGCTCTCAAAAGGAATGTCATACATAGCTGGAGACAACAAAAGAAACTCTAGCCTTCAGCTGTCTGTAACAGCACATTTACTCTCCTGTACAGGAAGACTGAAATACATTCTTGCAGACCTTTGTTCTTATCTGACTGCTAGCTTATTCAGATCATTGAGAGCTTTGTCTGAGTGAGGACCCCAAGATTATGCTTTTAGCAAACAAAAGTGATTTTATGATGGGTAGAGATATGAGATAATAACCCCACATATTGGAACTCATTTTTCAGTACATTAAGAGAATCATTCTTCAAGTGCCGTAATGCACTTCAGTTCGTGCCTTTGACCTCATGTTTCATAAAGTGCCGAAGACACACAGATATGACATCCTGTCATACATAATTGCTTACATTACAAATGCCTCACAGTTTAGAAAGAAACCTCTTGGCTTTGTTCCAACATTTATTTTCAATAAATGCTTCACATTTAATGCCTCAGCATTTATGTAGCAGCAGGAGTCCATTATCTTGTGACATGTTCAGCTCCATTGACATCTCTTATTTAAACCCTCTAAGGGCAACGTTATGGTTGTGCCATATAACACAGGAGTTTTCAGCAAATTGGCTTACTTTTAACCACTGCAGATGTCACAGTCTATCACTCCTCATGCTTTGCCCTACTGTTGGTCACTTACTGATGACATTTGGTGCTTTAACTTTTTCTAAGTGTTCGTTTTATTTTGTATCAGTGCTTGGAATGTTACAGATGAAATAAAGCAGAGCAGAGCCGCTACTAGTCCCTTCAGTACTGTGTACATAAGCGCTTGCTGGCCAGACTCTGCTGATGTAGGATTCTGTAGTATCATTTACTTTAATGGAGCCTTACTAATTTACACTGACAAAGAACTCGTCCCACAGTAGCCTTATCTTCAGTGCTTTTTATTTTCTGCTACTTTCTTGAATGAATGCGTTCATTAACAAGGAAAAATGTTACAGCAAGGGATGGTTGGTAAAACAGCCTCTCTTCGAGGCCCTTGCAAGAAAATGATGAGAAAGCACAGATGGCTCTGAAAGCAAGAGAGAAAAGCTGTGAAAAAAGCAAGACTGTAGTGAGGGGAAAAATGAACTGCA
The DNA here is from genome assembly GCA_907165065.1 of Caprimulgus europaeus. The sequence continues at coordinate 72,953,047 of OU015525.1, forward strand.
AGAAATAGGCAGCCACATGATGGAAAAAAGATTAAAGCTAGCTGTGTATCTCCCAAGTCAGCCACATGAATCAAAGCAAAAGATCCTATCAAACTGGTAAATTCACTTCAGTATTCAATACTGAATCACTTATTCTGGCCCCAAAGTTTTGTGCCCAGTTTTCTCAAAGCAAAAAACAGTCTGCACATTTGCCAGCATTAAATTGTGTCTTGAATCTCTGGAAGCTTGTGAGTCCTAAGTAGAAAATCATAATGGTTTAATCTTTTTTTCCTCCCTCTCAGTGCTGCTTCCCTTCTCAGCAGTACCAGAGCATGAGCCTAAGAGTATAGGAATGATCAGAATGGATCAGACCAGAGGTCTGTCTCTGCCAGCATCTGTCTTCAGCAATCACCACAGCAGATGCTTAAGGCAGGGCATGAGAGCAGAACAAGCAGGTAGTCATGGTTTCTCAGTGCACTTTCAGCCTCTAAGGACTTGCCAAATTGCAACAACTGAAGGTCTGTACACTACAAACTGGGAGCAGCTTTATAATATTGCAAATGGTTAATAGAATACAGTGTAAAGGTGCATGTATTTATTTAGTTATTGCACATAGTTTTGAAATAAGCCTCCAGCCAAAGTTATGAATGTTTCCTTTGCTAGCTTAAAACACTGTTTTGCAAAAAACTACTTAATCATCTGCTTCTCTACAATGCCAAAATAATAAAAAACCTATTCAGAAAAAGAAAGAAAAACCTGTCAAGATACCTACTACAAAATACTGACCTGAGGCATCTTCCACTTTCTCTCAAAGAGTCAAGAAAGTAGTCATGCAAGGTGTCTAAGAGGTCAACAAATTCAGGCAGTTGGGCACTTATGAAGATAAAAATAAAACACTTTTTTCACGTTTGCTTACATAGCCTTTTCTTTTTTTTTTTAATTTTTTTTTTTAATTAAGGGTTTTTTTTCTCCTTCCTCGTGTCTACCAAAACTGGTGATTTTAACTGTTAGTTGTGATGTACATGTATGTGCTGGGCCAAATTCTTGTCCCATTGCTGTTGATTTAAGAGAGACCTAGTTTTGCCTTCTTCCTTAATTATTTGGGAGTAAGTAAGAGCAGAATTAGATCCAGAGAAACTTTGAATGTGGGTAGAGGAAAATCAATGTATGTGTAAAAACTAATGATAAACAGAGCAATCATTATCTTGCCATGAAGTAACTAGTTAATTGATCCCCCTGTAGGTGATGGACGACAGGTACCACAAAAGCCTCCTAGAGGCACCACTCGTGGCCCACCCCAGTTAGTGATCCCCCCACCCCCACCTTACCCTCCTCCTGACAGAGACATTGTGGATCCAGCAGTCTGTTACAGAGAAGCAGATGTTACAGCACCAACAGAGCTGGTACCTAAACGTATGTTTGAAAATATATGTATTCGCATTTCCACTCTTTTGATGGTTACTCTCAGGGGTAGCTTTTCCAGACTTTCCTCTCAGCTCTATACAAATACATCTGTTTTTTTCCCTTTTTTCCAGAGAGTTGTCTTTTAAAATGCCCAATGCAGTGTAACTAATTAATATAAAGTAAACAAAACACTTGTTTGAAGACAGTTTTGTAGATGATGCTTGGCCGTTGTATGAAAGCATTTAAAAACAACCATGAAACCTTGTGATGTTTTGCATCTGGAAGCAAAAATCTGCTATCTTGTATTAATTCTCAGTGTTTGTTTTTCTACTAACATTTTTTCTGTCTCTCCAGAGACAAGTTCCTTTGAGAGTCAGTAGGTCTATCAGTCTAGGTTGAAAACTACAGGGTGTCTCCCTTAAGAAAATAAAACCATTTATAGGAGCTGTATATTGTTAAAGGCCTTCCTGTCCTAATGGGTAGATCTTCCTTGCCATCTCTGGATAGTCCTTTGTGTGGTCTTACCCTTGGGGCATAACAGTTATCAGACAAAGAAATATGATATTTTCCACATCCTTGTGTATTTGTGAAAAGTATGTTTTCATGCTACTTTTTCATGCTTATCCATTGACTCTCTTTAAATCTTTGTACACAGTCCAAGTCTTTGATCACGTATTATGTTCCTTGTGGGCTTGCCCTGCACACCCATGTAGATCCTGTAAAGGCAGCAAAGCTCTGCACGTTATGGCATCTCATGGACACACTTCCTTTGAAGGTTAGGAGGGTGTTTCCTAATCATGGAATAAAGAAATGTCTCCATTAGCTGCTAATTTGACAGAAGATCTTTTTTCAGGACATTTTCTTTACCAAAATTATTCTGCATGTAGCAGATACTCTGAGACATTAATGTTGATGTGTTTGCTGTGAGATACCAGCTAAATCTAAAGCATTATTTTTCAAATCTGTGCTGAGGAAATACACATAGACAAATTTTATTGAGGAAGAGAGAAGGAGTTCAAGGAGATGAATACTAATAGAAAACCCGAATCTTCTCAGGGGGTTAACCCTAACTCATTTTTAGCAGTATATGCACAGAAATCATATCATACTTGATTTTTTTTTTTTTTTGCGAGATACCATCAGCCTGCCTACAGTGTTTTCTTTATTAAAAATCCATTGTGGCCTTCTTTCCATTAATATTTCTGCTTCATTTGAATTTCTACCACTGTTATTTTGCCATGATCTATCCTGATCTATCTTGGTGATCAAATACCCTTTAATCAATGCAGCTCTGATTTTATCAGCCTGATCACTTGCTCTTAAATAAACAAAATATCCCAGCCAAAAGGATTTGATTAAGCTTGAATATTGAAACATAACACAAGCTTTTATTATCCTCAGTTTACTGAGAGCAAAAGAATAGTGCTTAGTGTGGGTACTTATTTTAGACTTAAAGCATCAGTGTTGGAGAAGGACAGGTTTAGCTTTGTAATTATGCTGCACTCTACCTAGATAAAGATATGTGTATAGATTTAGACAAGAGAAATGTGTATAGATGTACCCATGAGAGAAAGCAGCACATATGACATGCTAATTATATTGCCTAATGCGATTCTGAAAGGTGCTTAGATATTGTAGCAATTAAGCGATATAAGAACAGAGTTTTGCAATGGTGTTTTTTATTGCCTGAGAATGCCTCAAGCAGTGCAAATAGGACTTTGGTGGTAGATTCAAAGAACAACAAAATTTTCAATCTTCCTAGCTCTAACCTCAGTAAATATGTTTTCTCTTAGAACAAGGTAGGAAGGGGGATAAGCTACTGATGGCAGTTATTGATTCAACAAATATGACTTGTTATGAAATCACTCTCAACACAGCTTTCTCTGGTGAGGATTGTGGGTCTTCCTTTGCTGAGTGGGTGACTGACAGCAGCAGTTTATCTTTCACAAGATGACATTCCCATTCAGAAATTAAAAATTTGTGATTGTGTGGAGTTTAAATTCTTGTTCCATATGATCTGCCACTGTCTGTGGGGCACCATGCCTCACCTCTCATTCCTTTGCAGCAAACACACAGTTGTCCTATTGTGCCCTGGGAAACCCAAGTTGAGGAATTTTCATTTCATAGAGGATTGTCTTGAACATTCTTCACAGAGTTTTCCAAACTTTACACGTAGAGTCTGTGTCATTCATAAATAGGGCCTTTAGTAAGATACTTGGGCTTTTTTGACTCTCATGTTAAGAATCTCTTCCACAAACAAAAGTACAGTTGTTCCTCACGGTTTTTGCTCTTTAATCTTTTTATTCCCATTACATGACATGTCCTCTCACCTTTTGGTCTGGTAGCCCCTCAGCTGCATGTTGTGTGCATGTCTGAAATTATATGTTTGTGGGGTCCTTTCTCCTTCCTTATCTTACTAATCAGATTGTTCATGGCATGCAATTCTAAGATTGACTTGCGCTTTGGGAATGCAGAAATGGACATTGTCACCTCTACTGTATGGCATTTGGTTACGTCACATAGTTTGTGAAGTTCCCAATGAATAGTCAGTCGTAAGCTCTGTGCTACTTACCTCATGTAGAGAAGGCGCATATGGAAAGATTGCTGCGCCTAGACAAGCAACTAGAACATGCTGCCTTGAAATGTTTTCTACTAGCTTATTAGAATAAATGCAATATTCCTGTGAACCTCCATGTCCAGCCCTTTATTTGGCTTGTTATGAATTATCATTAAGAAATGCAGTAAGAAATTAAAAGCTGTTTGAAAAAGAATTAAAAAATCACCTTCTTGTAGAGTGAGATCCTGTAGTTAAGTTCTTTACTCTGACACTGGATAAAGTGCTGGTAAAGTCAGGGTTTGCGCTGGGTAAGGGCTTGACAACTGATTGATTTTTAAATTTCAGATAGTGTTCTGTCTTCAAGGAAGTTAAATCATTATTTGAACATGTCTTTATTTTTAACTACAGATCAAAAGAATCAATCATCATTTAACCAGAAAGTTTGAAAGGGATGAAGGAGTGGGTATAGGCATTTCCCAGTTACTTTGTATAGATGATGTGTACTGCTAGTTGATAGATAACACTAGATTAATTTTAAGGAGCAAGGAGAACAGAAAGGAGGAGGCTTGTCCCCATATCTATTTTTTAATATTTTTCATTATATCATTGATACGTTCACAGGGAAACTCATAGAGAGGAAACTACAGTTTCTTAGATGTGGTTCTAAATCAATTGAGAACTACAGGCTGTAGTTCTGTAGAATTTTGCTCACCTGTTGTAGTGCACTGCCTCAAAAGGTATCTCTCAAGTTACCCAGCCTTTTCTTTGAGATGGTCTTTAAAGCAAGAAAACTTGCAAGTGTGACTCAGGAGGCTTATGCCACCATCACTTCTCTTACTTGTTCAACCTGATCTGAGGCTAAAGAATTAAATTGAATGTCCGACATCATCTATCTTTTATCTTCTGGAGAATTAACATTCAGGCCACGTAAAGCAGAATTTCTGGATATACTGCAAATCAGTAGGTGTTGTGCTGTTGGGATTGAATTAGCTTTTTATGTAAACCCAGGGAGTTAGTCTAAGAGTATCTGTGGGATTTCAAATTTTAGTTCGTGTGCCCACGCACCTACACCTCCTTTGGGCATCTGGTTCCTTGACATTACTGAGCATGCTAGCCATTCTGCTGTCTGATCTACACAATATTTATAATTTTATCCTTTTACTCTTTTTCCCCAACAGTTTACTGTTGTGCATCATTCCCTTCATATACCAAGCGTGTCTGACAGACCTTGCCTCTTCCTATGACCTTCATACTTCTGAACCTCCTGTTGCCTCTGCTACCCTGATTCTTCTGTTGCCTTCCTTCCTCTCCCGCTGGAAAAGAACCTTTTTTTTCTGACAGATTTTGGCTTCCTTTCTTTTTGAACTCGCACATTCTCTTTTAATTACTATTGATTATTTTTGGCTGTGTTTCATACTCATTTGTGAGATGTACGCTCCAGAACTGAATGCTGTGTTATATAAATCTATATATCAGCCTGAGAAAGATTATCCGTACATTTGTCTGTTCTTTTTCAAAAGATTCTCTTTATTTTGAGCCATGCTTTAATTTGATTTGGTGTTTCAAAGAGTGTGTTTTTGGGACGGGCTGTCTTACTTTCAATACTGTCTAAAGATTTAATGAAAACTTCCTAAAAACATTTTTTGGGTTTTTTTTTCTGTTAGTTATAACATTTTACTTTCTCTCATATATTCTATTTGTCCTTCATTGCATATGTTTTGTTCCTTTGGAATAAAACTAGAACTGGGCATGGCCTAGTCAAGTTGAAGTGCAAGATTCTTTCTGTATCTTGGCTATCAATCAGGCTGCTGAGAAAAAAAAAAAAAGAAACAGAAAGATCTGTTTGATCTGTAAGGGGCCTAAAAGGAATACTGAGAACCAGTACTAAATGCACTGATTCATAGGCTTTACTTCTGCTTTCATCCTGATGTTTAGTATGAGTAATTTTATCTTGATGCTGGAGACATCCTGTGGAAATCAAGGTGTGTGTTCTATTTCTGTAACAAAAGATGCAAACATTGCTTGCTCAAGATAAATCTTGTTCCACAAGTCTCCTTTTTATAGTTGTACTAGGAACAGTCAGTGAGTTATAATTAAAATATCAGCTATAGGATTGTACTTACCAAAAACTTTTTTGCACTGAAGAAAGTTCTTCATGTGAACAGCCCATAAGGCACAAATTTTTAATCATTCTCAACTATAAACGTAGATTTTACGAGTTGCAATGGTGCACACACCCAGAACTATTCTGACCTCACACGTACTGTGATTTAGGGTATTTATGTTATTTAAATGAGTGAGTTGCAATACATAACTCTTAATTTAAATGATGAAAAATTATTGTTTTACCCTCAAGCAAATAATCATGTTCATCTTGAATCCTTTCCAGGTAGGCAAAATGCAGAATAAAAAAGCAAAGCATTCCTACAGATAAAGTGAAACATGACTAAAAAGGGTTTTGATGGTTTTTAATACAAATATGACATGTAGTTAATAAGTTTAAAGTGATGCTTCAGCAAGTGTACTTAATACCCTAAGGGTTTTCTAATAAAAGTGGAATAGCGTTGAACTCTCTGCACTGCCAGGTACTTTGTAATAGTTTCTTAAGACAATGCAATGGTTTAATTGTAAGTCTTCTCTTAAAAAAAAAATAGTAGGCGTTCACAATGTGAAGATTAAGAACCTAATCTACCCATTCTCATTACTCTATTTACATCCTGTTTGTAACTCCACAGAGTTACATGCCCCATGGAGTTCAGACTAGTATGAAAATGGAATAATGAAGTGGTGAAAAAAAGTTTTTTATACTGAGTATGATGTAAAAGTACAGTATGCTATAAAAGCAGTTCTTTGCATTGACACTAGTTTAGCTTAAAGGAGGCTCAGGTTTTCAACAAAATTACATTTTCAGTGAAAAAGTTTCCTTGCTCTAAAGGAATACAGCAATGACCCTTCTCCACATAGCTGACAAGATTGCTGTTAACAGCTGTCTCTTTTCAGGTGCTGTCTCTTTTTCTGCTCAAACTTTTAAAAGCTGTAGCTGAAAACTCAAAAATTTCATTACTCAGTATACTTTTTTAAATTAAAATGCCAAATATGCCTCTAAAAATGTTTGTGGTAATTAACATTTTCTGTGAAATTCCTCTGTAAAATATTTTAATGACTGGCTTAAGCTAGCCAGCTCTGCCTTTCGGAATAAAAAAAAAAAATTCCTTGCTTATGCTAGCTCATATCCTTTGTTTCTTACCATTTCATAAGTGCCAGGTACATACATAGTATTAAACAGAACTTTAAAAAAAAAAAGAAGAAAAATTGCTGCATCTTTAAAAGAAATCATCTTAATTATAAGAAATTATACTATAATATTAGCACGTTTAAAACCTCCCATTACTATACACAGTGTGGGAAAGAACTTTCAGTGACACTCGTTAAATCCAGATCTTTTCGGTGGAATTGCATAGATACTCTGTTTCACCACTGTTAATTCATTAATACTGTGTGTGCAAGGGGGTGAAGCGTTTTAAGGAAAATGTGATTACGGGAATGTGAACTTTCTGGAAGTTTGGTTCGTGAGCACCAGCTCCGCGCCAAGGTACGGTCGGAATCCCTGCTTGTTCCAGGCTTTGACCCAGGATTTCTAACGTCACCTCAATTCAGCTTCTGGAAAAGAATGGGAGTTTTTCTGTCATTTTTGATGAGAGGAAAAAGTGTCAGTTTAGGTTAGTGTCTTAGCTTAACAATGATATGAAAGGACATTGGCTTGATTTTACTCCTTTTATTTTAACCACGGAGACATTAGAAGTGTAATGAAAATGACATGGACAAGTTGATAACAAATTGACTACTATACAACAATGTTTTACTAAAATGCTCTTACTAGAGATAGTAAGAAATACATTTAATATTTACAGGATTTGTCTGTACTACTGAACAGCATTGCTTAAAAACTGGCCTTCACGGTAAGGTATCTGAGATGACAAACAAATAAACGGGAAAAAACCCCAAACTGGAAAATATTATTGGGACCTTTCAGGAGGACAAGTAAACACATACATAGCTTATCAGTCAAAACAAATTGTAGTATTACGACTCCAATGTCAGTGGCATTCAGTGCTTTTAGGAAATAAGGGCAGATGTATAATTTATGGTTAAAGCCATTGTGATGCACGATGGATGTGCTTAACCCCCGGGAAATCCGGTGAATTGGAAACAGGTTGAGGTTCCTGTGCACGGGTTTTACTGAACGGCCATGTGAGACGTTTTTGTGGTGACCACCAGAGGGAGCCGGTGTTGCCACGTATCTGCCGTAGGCAGCGAGTGAGAATAGTGCTAAGGGTGAATTTTGAGCTGATAGGTACCACATTTATAAAAAGATTTTCAGTTCTTTAAGAATGCCATAAAATTAAACTTAGTTTACTGAGTTGTTTTATTTAGCAACTAATTTTTTTTTCTAGATTTTTTAAAGAATTGGTTTCATCACAAATATGAAAATGAAAATAAAATGCTATTTATGGTGGTGTATATGCTTAAGAACAGGTGCATAGGAGTAGGTCAGGTTTAGTGCCAATAAAGAAAGATGTGTTCTGCTGGAAAGGTTTATCAGCTTGAGTTTTAAGCATTTTAAAAGCATGAGGAGATTGTTTTAGTATCCATCCTCTTTCACACATAAATGCCTTCATTACCAGCAATTCAATCATTTAGGGACTAAAATCTAGGATTCAGAGACTCTTCAAATGTCCTTAAATGTCTTTTCTGCATGTCATGCTTGCTTTTTTTTCCTTAAGATTGAAATGTTTGAGGATTGAAATGAATGTTGTCTTTCTCACTGAGCAGCTGGATTTTTTTCTTTTCCAGTGACAAGTCTGTAGAATACTAAACTTTTAATACATTCCATTTTTATCTTTAGAAAGTGTGCTCCTGGTCCAGAACTGAAACTTACTCTGGACAAGTAAAATATGGAGAGAATATTGAAAATATTTTTAAAAAATTAAAATTCTCTTTTGTTCATTTTTAACTGAAACCATTTAAACCTCTCCATGGCATCTAGAGTGCTCAGATAAATGCCAGGGGAGAGTGATTGGTAGAGAAATCGTGCAGTCCAAATTGTATGATGAATTGCAAAGGCTTGTGATGCATTTATTTATTAAACATATGGCCATGCAATCTATCATATGCCCATCATATGCCCATCATCTGTTCCCGTATTCTGCATTTGTAAATCTGTGGTAATGATTCTCATACACTCATAATTTATGTTTACAGCCACTTTAAGCCCTCTTTATTGTTCCATCCCAGTATAAAAGTGCCTCTTTGTGAGAGCTGAGCCATGTGTGTGCATATAAGAGAGCAGTTCTGTCTTCCGAGCCTGGCTTTCAGTCACTACCATGACTCTTAATATATATTTAGTACATGCAGTAGGCACCATTTAACTTTCCATACTAAAATACATGTTATTTTAGAAGAGAGAACGTAACTTATTCCATTCCTCCAAAATTACAGCCATATTGTGTTCTAATGTCATTGCAAAACTATGAACTCCCCCCTCAAGGACAGTGAGACAAACTTACTGTCACTGTTTACACACTTCTTATTCAGATTTCTCATGTGTAGTATGCAGAGAGGCTTCTGCATAGCAACCTGTATGGCTAGAGAAGTCCACTGTTAAAATTCCTAAGAATTTGACAGAACAGAAAGGGACATAATTAATTATGTGTTTATCCAGAAGAGCTTGCACATAATAAACTCTGCTGATTTTTGTTGAGATGAAGGGGGGAAGGTGATCTTGTATTTTTCTGTGCAAGAATCAGCTGGTTTTATTCTTTGTTCATTGCATATTCTTCTATGATGCTTTGACTTCAAGTGGTAAATGACTGTTGAAAGGATCAAGCCCAGTAGCAAGAACAAGCTACTTTAGCAGTTTATGGCCTACTGAAGAGGTATCAGCTACTGAGTCCTTTATATCCCTTGAATGTTCCTTGAACAAGAAAAATTTATTTTTTTCCTGCTCAGTTCTAATAAGAAAATTACAGATTTGGGTCACCAGATCTGCTTCATTTTCTCATGCCTTGAGAAGGTTCTGAAGGAGACTCAGTCTCGGGTGAAGTAACACCAGTTGGTAAGGGAGTATTTTGTATTCCCTTACACGTTCACTCTGCTGCCTGCCACCACCGTATTGGAAATAATACCTGTGATTTTGCAGACCTTGAGACATAAGTCAGTCCTCCTGTAAGGGAACACAATTCTTTTGAATTTAACAAGATATTTTTTTGGTTACATTCAGTATAGAACTGGACTCCAGTGAATCAAATAGTCTTTCTAGCCTCATTTCCTGATATTTAGGTTTTTAACTGGTTGTTTACCTATTTCATAGAGTGTGGAATAAACCTTAGCTTCACATTTCCCATCGTGACTAAATGTAAAGACATTTCTAATTCTCTTGCAGCCCAGCTCTGCAGTCCAAGTGGTCTGTGGATAATCTGTGAATATTTATTCTAAGTGAAACCAAATTCCCTGTGTTCCTCTTCCTTAGTCAGAAAAAGAGCAGTTTAACTCCGTGAATTGTGTCTTTAATAACTGAGTGGCATCTTAAATGTACTCTGTTGTACTTGAACAGGGGAATATGAAGCAATCACCACACGCATACAAGTGGAGAGGCTTAGGCTTTGTCAGTAACAAGCTGGACTAAACATCTGTGTCCAGCCAAATACATGCACGTGGTGTGAGTGTGTGTGTATGTGTGTGAACTTTAATCCTGGATATGAATTTGAAGTTATGCTTGATTTACAGATTACATATTGGCCAAATCAAGCTGGAAGGTTGGTATTTGAAATGGCATTGAAATCTGTAGTGCAAGATCCTACCGATTCAAATGTAGGCAATGTACAGGGAGCTATGGGAAGCAAACTGTTGAAATTTTTGTATTCTGTGTTCCAGGTAGGTGATAATACCTGTACCAAAGTGCTTGTCCATCCTTAGAGATGCTCATGCTCAGCTTTTCCTATTACCATTTCTAAGTCAGTAAACAGTGACTAAAATGCCTGCCTGCTTTCTTCTAAGAAATTGAGAATTCTGGCCGTGCGCATTCACTTCTGGGTTTTAGGGCCTGAGGGAGCAAAAGGCTGAGAGCAGAGACAGAGTCTCTTTTGTCAGCTCCTTTTGTGGATTCCATAATTGGTTCTTGGCATGGATAAAAGAATTACTTTCCAACCTACTGTACCATAAGCAAAGGTGGGGTGTAATGGAGGGTAAAGACCTAAAACAAAAGAAGATCAAGGAAAGAATGAGAAAGGGGGACAAATATTTTTTTTTTCTTTTAAGACTCTTATGATTAAAAGGTGAAAGTAAAGTTGCTAAATATATGGTAAACTCCCATAAACAGTGAAGGACTGGTAAGGGAGTATCTAATTAGAGCAAGCAAAACAACTAATTTTTTTCACTTCAAGCATCTAACGAAAATTATTATTGATATCTGATTTTTAAAGCATGTAGGTTAGCATTTTTCTTATTTTCTCTCCCATTATTGTTTTCTTTCCTTAATTTTTTCACTTCAGAGGAAGATAAAAACTAAATGAGAAAATATTTTGTTCAGTTTGTAAAATCATGAAAATTAATGGAGAAATATTTTCAACATTTTTTTTAACTAAGTGAAAACATGCAACCAGCTCTATTTATAACGTGTGTGTAAAGGTGTGACACTAAAGACTGGAATGTAAGAATTTAAGAATTGTAAGAATTATGAAGAATTATATAAGACTTACAAAGACCGTAAGAAAAAGTAATCTACTGGCTTTAAGCTCAAGACAAGAACTTTCTTTACTTGACTTTTACTCATAAGAGACAGAGCATTTTGGAAGCTAAACAGACTCTTACACTTGACTTGCTATGCAGAAAGCCTCACAGTGGACTGTAAGGGCAGTAGGAGCGTCAGCCTGTATCACTTCCTGGTGTTCCTGGAAGTAGAAACTACTTTGGGGACCACTGCAAGAATGCATTGGTATGACTTCCCTTTTTGCGCACTGCCAGTCTCTCAGACGTGTAAAATCAGCGCTCAGGAGTGAGACGATTATTTTCTTACCAGTTAAAACTAAATCTCCTTTCTCCCAAAAAGAGGATTTCCCCCTCCCGCCCCCACCCCAGAAGAAACCTTATTTCAATTAAACAATGTGTGTGATGTATTTTATTGATGTTTTTTATTTTAAAATACATTATTTATTTTTAAAACCCTTCTCTATTTGCCTTCAGAAAACGAGAGAAATATGCTGATTAACTGACCAGTCAGTTAAAGAAACTTAGAGGTTTGAGTGTCCAAGTTTTCCAAGTAAAATCTTTTAGTTGTTTGGGTTTTTTTAAAAAGGCATTCATATACTGTAATTTGCTTGTTTGCTTTTCTCCCTTGTGGACATGCCCAGCTTCCTCTGTACCTGGCAGCTTTCCTGTTATGCATTCATCAAGCTAATCAATGGGATTAAGATGTTCCTCAAATGAAATAATTTGTCTTCAGTTTGCTCTTACAAAGTACACAGATTGCACTAAAAAGGCTTTTTTCACTTTCAGGGTACATTAAATGCATGCCGCTGTTCACAATACAAGGCTTTGCAATGTATCAATTGTAATTTTTTTACACAAAAAATTCTTTCATGAGGAAACTACTTGTGGTTTTTCCACGGAGTTAAATTAGTGCGTCTGAGAAAATTAGCAGACTGAAAGCAATGGAGACAGAGGTCTTTAAACTTACATGCTGTAATGTGAAGAGTAATAACAAGCCACCAGCTTGATTCTGTGCTGGTCTGATAGGGGCCACTCTGAGGTGAGAGGAGAGTCATGTAATCTCATGCTGAAATTATGACCGATCAGGAGAATGAAGATAATGTTTGGGCATTACTGTACAAACTGAACAGTACTGCTGTAGGGTAGAAAGTGTAAAAATATTCCAAACACAATCCTTGCTTGGTGTTTTTAGGAAAAAAAACCTACTAGTTCTTTGGAGTTTAAAGAGGTGATGCCTTTTTTTTTAATGTTCTTTTTTAGTTAGGGATAAAACAGGAAAGAAAAGACATAATAAAGAGATAATAATGGATAAAAAGGGAAAAAATAAATGGAGGAGAAAATCCCATAAACTTCACCTTTTTGCTTTTCAAAACCAAATGGATGTTACAATTTGGGAATTTTGCCTTTGTTTGTTTATTTGTTTTCTTCTTCTTCTCCCTCAGACCCTATCAAGTAATTCCTTATACATTTCTTTTGGACTTCTGCATTAATGATTCAGTTCTCTTGCATCTAAAACCCAGCTTGAAGTTTTGCTGTTGTTCATAGCATCCTTTCCTCACGTATCCCTGCTAGATAATAGAGGATGAGCTTTTATGTCAGCACACATATGAAGAAAGTGTCCTTGCTCTGTCCTCCTACCTCTTTATGAAACTTCTGGAACTGAACTTCAGTGTGTTATCCTTCCTGATTAGTCAGGAGAAGTTGGCAGCCAGTTTAAAAGTTACTGGAGGGTTTCATAGACAGACTTACAAACCTACAACAATGTGACCTTCTCAACCTAATTTCTATATGAACTGAGGGTAAAAAGAAAGAAACTCAAAGATGTTTCCAAATTTCCCATAGGAAAAATGACCTTTTATGCTGATCCTAGTTAAGCCCATTAACTCAGGTGAAAAATTCCCCAAACTAGCTTGTCTCTTTTGAGGGTATGATCATAGTAAACCTTCAGATTCTAGAAATGGCCCTGCTCCAGCAAAGCACTTAAGCATGCTTAATCAGGTACCCCATTATACACCATGTACATTATTATTGAATGAACTGTGTAAATGAAAGCCTTAAAATGCTTCACTTGAATAAAAATGAAGACAAATTTTGCCTGTGGGGATTCATCCCATGCAGCCGATATCTGCAGCTTTGCATTTTAATCAGTGAGTGGTCCAATCCTGCTCCCATTGAAGTCAGTGGCAAAACCCAGCTGCTGAAGTAGAAGCAGGATCTGATACTAACAGCACAAAACGTAAAGGGGAAATTTATTCCAAGTGGGTGTTCAGATGATGACCCATTTCTTGCATCAGGCTACTGTTCACCACAGCACCAGATATGACACTGCCATTAACATTTTACTATCCACAAATCAGTACAGAGCATAACAACCAGTTACCACTCTTGCACGTTCACATTTCTTCCTCCTGGTATTTCAAGTTAAATAGGGAAGGAGATCCCTAGGGCAAAGCACAATTGATGAGATAATTGACTTCACAAGAGGACTATGAAAGAGACGGCCAAATTCGACTCTGACTTAAGTATTCCTATCTCTGCTTACGTCTGAAATAATCTGATCTAGTCCATCTGCTGTCAAAAAGGAGTGGTGGCATGACAGCAGAGCTCTTCTGTGAACACTTTCTTCTCCACATGTCAAATATTCCCCACCTTTCTAGGCTCCCAGGGAGAGCTTCAGTGTGCATTGCTGAAAAAGATACCCTCATAGCTAGTGCCTGGAGTTCGTAGAATGGTCTGCATTGGAAGGGACCTTAAAGATCATCTAGTTCCAGCCCACCTGCCATGAACAGTGTCATGGCACATGAAGGTGTCCACCTTCCACTAGACCAGGTAGCACTGCTCTCCATTTGCCATCATCCCAGCATGGGATTCTGGTTTCCAGTGAGCATAGGAAATGTCCTTTGAAAATTGTACAGGGCCCCAGTGGAGGGGATTGCACAAGACCTTCAGGGAGATATGTAGCATACTCTGGTCCTCCGTTTTGTTCTCTGCAAGAATAATTGTTTTTTTCACTGGGAAGTTTCAGAAGGCAAAATGTCTTACTGACGAGACGTGTTCAGGTACTCCAAGCAGTATTTCTCCAGGTAGATACTTCTGTTGACATCACTGGACATCTTAACAGCTATGAGAAAATTGATAGCGGAGTGAGAACATGCAGTAAAATGTATAACTGGACTCAGAAAAGAAGCATGCTTTTCTAGGTTAAAATATTTCTAGAAATACAATTGCCAAAGTAAACCACCAGCCAAAGTATATCAAAAAGCCTGTTGTTTGAACTTTGGAGAGGTAGGCAGGTATGCCATTGATCAGGAGGTCCAAGAAGGGTCAATTAATGTACATCAAAAGAGGTCAGAATAGAGCTTTGTGTCTTTATAGCACAGAGGTGTATGAAAATGTTTTCATACCTATATTTGGAGCTAGCTGCTGAAAATCTTCTGTGAAGGTATTTACGTTATTGGTGGTTTGGCTGAAGCATGTTTTGACCAATTAAATGGAGTTATTTTGTCCCATCCTAATTGTAAGTTAGACAGGTGGTTTATGCGTGAAACATTTAATTTTCTCAGCGCTCCGTCTGACTTCAGATGGTACTATAGATACTATCCTATGCAAAGATAGAAGGTGATGTAAGGGAAAATGATGGATGCAGTGATAGGGGAAATGAAAGGCAACATCACAGATCTGAATGGACTGAGCTGCTGTGAGGAAGCATAATAGAAAAATTTTCAGGAGTGATGAAATCCCATTTTGTTAGCCACCACTTCAGCCTGGAGTTTGCTCTTAGCTTTTATTATTAAGCAAAACCAATATTTGTTGTCATTGTTGCCTCTTAAGGCTGCGTTGGTAGGAACGTACTAAAAGTATTTTTTCTCATTTGTCTAGCAGTTCTCAGTAGAAGTGCTTGTATGCCCAAGTTGTCCCCATAAATGGAAAGCAACTGTTCAAAATTTTTTGATTTGATGTATGTAATACCTAATGGTTTCAGTAATAGATAGCTCATTGCAGATTAACCTGATTCTCTTCCAGGCTTCCTAACTTTTTAATCACTTTTAATCAGAAATAAATACACAACTGTGAGTGGAATGGTGGCTGTACTACAAAAAGAGCTCTTAAATCCTACAAGTGTGTGTGTGTGTGTACGCTTGGCTTAGGGTTGGGGTTTTTGGTCTCTTTGCTGAGTTTGCTGGAACTAGTCTCTGGGAAAAGAAAGTATAATTACAATGCAAAAGTGTTTTATATTTTTCTCCTCTGGATTATGCTAGAAATATGAAACTGTACTAGAGATTTTATTGAATTGTTAACAGATAAACTAAGGAAGAAAATTAATTGGTAGAACAAAGTGCACGAAGGGGAAAGATGGTGAAGTTTATAAAGAAAAGTTGAACAAATGCCCTTTTTTCAGTGCTCTTAAAAATCACCTAATAAAACATTGTTCTATCGCATAGATGCACTAATCATTTCTGGTTTTAATTGTTACACTGCATATGCTTTTCAGGCAATTTTATAGAGTGTGTTCTCTAAGGTGGCTTATGAAAATCACCTTCACAGTCCATTTGTTTAGATCCTGCAGTGTGCTTGAATGGAAGCCGACTGCCTCTGTAAAGGATGCAGATTGCCAAAATCTATCACTTAAGACTAATAATTCCCAGCAAAATGTGGTGAGTGGTTTATTGCTTCACCAGGCTCATTATATTGGGCAGTCTCTGGTTTTAGATCGAGATTTTCTTTTCCTGCAAAGGCCTCCAAAGAGCCCCATTATCGATCACAGCACATTACCAGTGTTATATATGGTGACTTATGAAGTGCAAGTCTGAAGCTATCTATTATATGTTCTTAAATATATTTGCGTGTTATCCTGCTCTTCTAACCTACATTGTCTGCTTGTTTGTAGTCTTTTTGAACTGCATGGATTAGGTACACTGTCCCTGTCCTCATACTTAGGTAAAGGACCAACTAAAGCCAGGAAAGTACCTTGTGAGTCATTGTAGCTTGCTGTTAACCTCAGATAGTGAACACCAGGAACTGTTGTGAAAGAAACATCATACTTGATTGTTTATAAAAGGAAATGAACAACTCATTTTTTTAAATCTATCATTCTCCAAGCCAAGCAGCAGTGTTCTCCAGTTAATTAAGAAAAGATCTACTTGGACACACGATCCTTTTCCTGTCAAATGGCATTTTGCGCTTCGTGTTGCTTTTGCGACATCTGATCCCTTCGAATAAGGAAGGCTGGTTAGTGGCTATGGTGTAGAGTTGTCAGAGCAACCAAACAAGGGTTTTATAAAAGCAAGGAAGTAGTAGGCTGAAGAGTGTGCCAAAAAGGAGAGGATGAAAAGCAGTTTAGCAATAGCAGCAGCATTCTAGGTCAAATGGGCTTTGC
Source organism: Caprimulgus europaeus (assembly GCA_907165065.1). Next base: position 72,970,131 of record OU015525.1, read on the forward strand.
AAAGGTCAGAGAGACTTGTTCAGTCATTAAAGAAAGGATTGTGATAAAGAAATGGGGATAATGAAGTCCAATATGATAATTTTCCCCTGTTTGAAAATCTGTATTGCATTAGTTCAGAATTTTTTATTTGTTTGCTTGTTTGGCAGGTGTTAAAGGGGAGGGTAGCAGACATTTACGTGAAGTGTTAGTTTCCTCTGAGTCTTTGAAGAGCGAGCAGACAGTCTTACATAGTGTTGTTTCAAGAGAGAGACTTCATGATTTTCAGCATAGGTTTGTAAGGAAGATCAAACATTGGTGCACAGACCTTCACAGTCCCTTGTTCTTGGAAAAAATAAACAATGGAGGGACTGGAATAATCTTCAGTTCCTGCTTCTTGGCTTGATCCTATCTTGTATTGCCTTTGGTGTAGGAAACACCATTACCGGAAAAGCTTTTGTAAGAGTTACAGTACCTTTGTGTTCCCATATCAACTAACAACAGACAGGTTTAACCTCAGGGGAAGTGCTTAACTACCTCAAATTGGTAAGGCAGGTTAAATCAGTCCACACTGCATTTATTTTTCAACCATAGGAAAGCAGATCTAGGTGGCTAAGTTTACTGTGATTAGCTTGGGATCGACTGGAAATGCTGAAGATTCACAGGGTGTATCTAAAAATGCTCTGTGTGTACCTTTTGGATCATATATCTGGTGAGACATGTCCTTTGCAAGTCTTTCAATTTTTGTTATTGGCTAGCATGTAAAGGAATAGATTTACTTCTGTTTGCAAGTTTTGTACAGTAAGAATGACTGCAATTAAAGAACCTGTTGGAAATTATGAGTATGGGGCATAAGACTAGGAAGGAGTGCGAAAATATCTCATTATGTGAGAACTGGGAGTCACATGCAGGACTGCGTGAGTCAGCAACGTGCCCTTATGGTGATGAAGCACTAACCACAGGCTGAGTTGCACTAGCAAGAGCATAGCCAGCAGATCAAGGGAAATGATTACTCCCCTTTACTTGGCTGCTGTGAAGCCAGGTGTCCAGCGTCCAAAAGTGAGTTCAGTTTGGAGTTCTGTGGATCAAGACACTGACAAACCAGAGCAGAGGCAGCAGGGTCTGGCAAAAGGCACCCAAAGATGTACATGAAGGTGCTGAGGCAACAGGGCTTGTTCAGCCTGCAGAAGGGAAGGGTAGGAGAGTTGAATGCTGTCTTGCATCTGAAGGAAAAGGAAGAGCATGTTAGACTCTTCTCAGATTCACTGCAAAAGAATAAGACTGCAACAGTGAGAAGTTGCAGCTAGAAAAATTTGAATTTGGCATTAAAAGATGTTATTTATAGAGAGAAGTATTAAACATTGCCCAGGGAATGATTTGCAATTTCCTAGAGAGGCTGTGGAGTCTTTATGCTTAGAGATTTCCAAAACTCATCTGCTCAAGGTCCTGAGCAACCTCATCTAAGCTGGAAGTTAGCCTTGCTTTAAGGAGGACATTGAACTAGGTGACCTCCAGATGTTCTTTCCAAATTAAATTATTCTGTGATTGTATGACCTAAATGAGCTGAGCCAACATTAAGCTGCTCTGCACCCTTATTTTGGAAGCTGCAGAGCATGGTTCCTCACCTCAGCTTTTCCTGGCCTCATCTTCAGTTTCTGCATGGCAATTGCAGGAACTGGCAGAAGAAGGAGAGCCTTGGAGCTGGATCCATTCACCTACTCCCCCCATGCTATAGTTAGTGTATAACAGTGGTTATTTATTTTATCTTTTTTTCTTTTAATAAATATATATATATATAAAAGCTTAAATATGCTAAGAAGCATAATGGATTAAAACAGTCTTAATTGTAATAGATTGAGAGAAGTCCACCCATTCTGCCTTGTGCTTTAACTGCTCACTGCATGGTTTTTATACCTCTCTCTATGTACAAGTTTTTAATTGATGAGCAAAGTGAGTAAAATGTAACCAGAACACATTGTATCTGTGTGAAGACTCTTAAAATAATCCCTTGTTGTTCATTTTCATAATCTCTGTTAATCATTGCCATAATAAATGTTTTATTTTCCCATTTCTTCCACCAGCCTTCTTCCAAGTGTATGAAAAAATGTACAGTGGTCTAACTTTTTACTGCTTGTACAAATAATTAGAGCAGTGTTTCTTTCTCTTGCTAGAAGTTTTAAGTACTGTCAGTGAAATAATTATATTGTAATTTGGGGATCATTATAAGAATGAATTTTCTTTAACATCATGAAGTTTGTAATATTTTTTACAACTTTGTTGTAATAGACCATTTGAACTACAGCAGAGCAGTTTTAGTCTATGAAAATAAAGTTTTTTGGCAGTGGAACAAGTGATGAAAGAAATTGGAAAATAATTCTTAGCAAGAACTCAGAGGAATTAGAGGAACTCTGCATCTCTAAAACCATTGCAAAGTTCAAATTATTCACAATGTAGGGTTTAAATCAACTGTTACTTCTTTTAAAATTCTTTTGGATATACTGTTTCTGTCATTATTGAATGTGACAGTAAACAACCAGCAGTGCTGTAAAAGCAGAAGGTCACAGCATTTAGCAGTTATAGTCTGACAAGACTTATGTATGCCCTGTGCCCGTTGGACTCAGGGATGATGGCTTGGGCTTCAGTGACTGATTTTTAAGTCTGGGTAGGATATGTGTTGGTGAAATGCTTAGGTCTGATTCTGATCTCATTTGAAGTTGGTGGTGTTTATTTTCATAGCAGTAATCAAAGTGAATATTTTACCCATGGTAGTCTTCACCTATTGAATTAAATTTTTGTTTCTGAAAGTGCTGAGTAGCATTTGGACCAGGTGAGGCTTATCTGTCTCCGCATCATGGGCATTCTGTGCGAGTAATGTGTACCTATATGTGGTATCAAACTGCACGAGTGCAGATATGACTCCTCTAAACTTGAAGTTTAGTGTTTTCCTAATTACTTACAGCCTATTGAGATTAAAGCGACAAGATCTCTTTTGTGTTAAACAAGAAGCTCACATTCTTCACTGATGAGCTACTCTCCTCTTTTCCTCTTGATAATCATGGGCAACATTCTTGCAAACAGACTGTCCCAGTCTCCCCCAAGAAACCCTTTGTAACTTGTGGTTGACCTAATTGTGCAGCGAGGGCACTGCTGCTGCTAAGCAGGGTTGATCCCTGACACAGCACTCATTTGAGCTTTGCACAGTCTGCAACCTGGAGCAGGACAAAAGTAAGCAGCAGTGCCAGGGCACTGAGGGATGCTCTCCAGTTTCACCTGTGGGTGAGATGTCCCACAAAGAATTCAGTATGACTTGGAGACTGCATGCCAAGTTCTGCACCTCTTTCAGTATCACATTCCACTTGAAGCCACTGGACAAGGTCATATTTCCTGAAAAAAAGATCTTGACATTGTTATGCATTTGGAAATGCAGAGTCTTCTGAGGTACAGCAGTGTTTCAGTAATATGTTATCTATGGCAATTTTTACTTGTGTGTCCCATCCTGAAGTAGTTGCTGAATATTCTGCTTTAACCTGGATGTGTCTACATGAGATCTTGAAGATCAGAGCCCATATTGAAATCTTCTTAGTGCCTTGACAGAGAAGAGAGAAACAAATGCTAAGATTTTTCTTTATTCAGCCAACAAATAACCTCAGTAGCTGCCATGGTTGTGATCACACTGTGCTTAGTGTGTGTTGGTTTTCTGCATGTGCACACCCTCTGAGAAAAAATATGCAAAAATCACAAGGCAAAATCACATCTACTACTGCATGTTATCCAGTTCTCTGTGTAAAATTATAAAGTTTTAAAAGATGCTTTCTGACTACTGGAGTCAAGACCACTCAGTAAAGTTGAGGTAGGCTTTTCTCATGTCATGTGTCATTACCCAGTAATGCCCATCCATCTTCAGTTTGCACCAGTGGAGACCTAATCAAGCATGTATAAGGAAGAGTAGTTTCTTACTTAATCCATCCAAGGATGGCTCAACTTTAAAACAGGGATGTTTCTTAGCTGAAACAAGGTTGTTAACATGACACAGAACTGTAGCAGTTGTGTTTTATGTGTTGGATTTCATGTGGCAATCAAAACAGTTAGCCTCAGCCAGCAACTCTGTTCAGTGCCATGTGTTAACTATGTTCAAATTAATGAATCTTCTTGGTGAAGATAAAAGATTAGGAAACCACTTTGACAAACTGATAGGCTTGAAGAGAGGGGGACATTTTGGTTTTGCTTGAACACAGGGGATTTAATTGTTGATTAGAAAGATGCCTTTCTGTAGTCCCATGCTTCAGGATAAAACTGCTGTTGAATGAGGAGGTTCTTACACCAGACCGGATGATTCAGCTGCCAAGATCCAGACGAAACAGGGATCGATTTGCACAGGGACCCTGATAATAAGAGAATTGGTTTCTCTTTTGTTTGTCAGTATGTGGGAAGAATGAGCTGAGGGGTGGTGATCACTGCCATGAAGCAGTTTGCTGAATCACATCAGGGAGAGAGACTCAAGTGTTACTACAGGAGGCGAGCAGGGCTGTGTGACCAAAAGGATCTAAATCCCTGAGCAGAAAGATGCAGGAAACAGTTGCAGGCAGGCGAGAAGAGGATGAGGAAATGAGAGAGACAGCTAGGGAGGAAAAGCCTTTGAACCTTGTGTCAGGAATTGGAAGTAGGTACTTTGTTATAAATTTCTGTGCCAGCTATAGGATGGAGGTCATTTATGGCACCCTGGTGACAATAGATGTGGCCTGTATACATAGAGGTCCCTTTGCATCAAGGTATACTGCATTGTGCATTCAACTTCAAAATATTCCTTTGTGCTTCCACTCTTCAACTTCCACTCTTTAAATTGATTTCTTTGCTATCCTACTTTGTTCTGGTTTTAACATTTTAGCTTTTACTAGTGCTTTGGTGGTGGGTTGTTACTGGAGTTTTTCATTTGCCTTGTACTCTTACCTGTTCATTTACTGTCTGTTTTTGTGGGGTTTTATTATTTGGTGTTTAATGTCAAGTTATTAATATTTCTCCTTGATGTTGGTGTTCTCCTAACTATAGTTTTGTCATGAGTATACTCTAATCCTTTCAGTAATACATTCTTATTTCCTGTAATTGCCATTTTTAGGTGTAACTATCTCTTGGATTAAATCTGGAACCTAGAGCTAATGTTATAGAAAATAAGGTCAAAGAATTCAAATAACATTACTTCCAAAGTCACAATAGTCTTTGGATCATCTTCCATCATTAATATCAATGCTTGACAGCACTTAGAACTTTAATCATGATTTGTAACCCTCTGAATTTTATTGCTTCTGCTGTCAGAAATCAATTTGAGTACTTAATGGCATCTGGCAACCTCAGTCAAGGAGAATGTTAGTTTGATTTTTTTTTTTTTCTTTTTTTTTTTTTAGTTTTACTCAAAGCTTCACTGCTAAGATACACCTTTACAAAATTATTTCTATTACATACAAAGTTGTTTTCAGTTCTTTGACTTAAAGAAAATACTTTTGTATGTACAACATAATACATGTACTTACAACGTACAACAATATTTCTCTCTGTTGATCATTTTTATTGACCTTTCACTTCATGTATGCTTCAAAAAGTTGTAGATTCTGACCCTAAAAAACAGTGAAGTGTATGTTTAATCTTAGTCGCTCTTGTAGACCCAGGATTTCTCATAGAATTAACATCCACCACAAGTTTCTGCGGAATCAGATCATAAACTGTTGTTTAATCTTCCTTTTACTTACTGAGGTTGAAGAAGAGAATGGTTCACACTTATAATTTCAAATTAAACGTTTAGATTAGGCTTTACTGATTCTTTTTGATTGAAAGAAGTGTGTTTGGACTTGATTCTGTCTGTTCCCCAGTCACTCAATAATTTCAGTAACTGAAATTATTTACTTTGTTGGGAGTTCCCCTTTAATGGCATAGTTGCAGAATAGAGTCTATAGAGTTTCACTTTTCTTAAGGAAAATTAAAAAATTGTATTTTTCAGCAAAAAAACAAAACCAAATTAAAATCAAGTTGCTCATAGGAAATAAACTAAACAGAGTGTGAAAAATTCTACTGTGTCCAATCTTCTCTCAAAATTTGCAAGTTATTAAACATGCAAAGGGGGCAAATCATTTGGTTTCCTTTATAAATGACCAAACGTTGGAAAAGGTTCTGGCTTTAAGCATAGTCGTGTTTACTTTTCTGTACACTTATCAGTAGATTTTGTATGCTTTGAAAAACAGATGATTGTTATTCTCCCACTTAATGCGTAGGAAATTGAAGGGTGGTAAAATAAAGTGACACTCGGTGGGCCAGCAGTAGATCTAGTTTACCAATTCAGTGTCCTGGCTGGAAAATGCTGCCCGTTTTTGCCTGTTTATAGGCTTCTTATTGGAGATATCATGATCTATTTGGCTGCATGGAAGAGGAATAGATTATGTTGTCGGAAGCAATAACAGGAGGTGATTTTTTGCACCACATCATTTAAACTTTGGTCTAATTCCCCAAGAAACTGTCCCTGGAAAGTTGTTTCTTCATAAAAGTAAGGAAACTGATTGGCTATGAAAATTGTAAAACCCAGACTCTGCAGGACAGGCATAGCAAACCACCTATCTAAAGGGAAAGAAAGACAATTTATTTTGCACTTTTCAAGTTATCTTTATCCTGTATACAAATAGTGAGCTACATCCTACTATTTCTAATGTATTTCATGTGATTTTTTTCCAATTACAAAGGGATAGCTTTCCTTTGTATAGGAATAGCTGTGTTTGATTTATGTACTGATGACTTTCAGCTAACTTTCCTTGCTATATTTCATTTAGAAAGCCTGGTGCCTGCACATGATAATGTTTATGTAGTGGATGACATGGTTCTGGAGCTATCAGAGGCAGAAGAAACAGCATCAGAAAGCAGCTGTTTTGCATCTGAGGACACCACGGAAGACTCGGGTGTTGTGACCTCCCCATCTGACGTTGTATCTTTGGATTCAAAAAATGACAGTATGAAGTTGAGAGACATCAGTCTGGTCAATGGCTACATGGATTCAACTGAGGCAGATGCAATATATGACACAGAAACATGCCCTGTAAAGAATGCCTACTGCGATAGCGTGGGATCTGACAGTGCTCCACAGAGGTAAAAATTTATTTGCAACCAGCTCTTGGAAAACATCTTGCATGTCCTCCTTGTAGGGAGTCATTTAAGAAAACCAACTTCTACTTTCTTCTGCTCTTTCATAAACCACTACCAATGCCAAGTGTCTCCTCCCAGTGAAAAGCTCACTGCCAAATCCCCTCCAGTGACATACTTGTAGCAACAGGCAAAGGTCACTTTTCTGTTTGAACTTGTAGTTACATCTCTTGCAAAATACCGCTGCCCTCTGGAGTTAATTTCCCCAAGAAGTCTGAAATAATTTTGTTACAGTTTGGTTTATTTTGTAGTTCTGATAGCATATGAAGTATGTAAAATGTTATTGAGTATTGATCAAGAAAAAATACATACAGGTCATAAAAGAGAAAATTCATAAAATGAAAAATTTCAAGCCACTGAAAGCCAGGTGGAAAATGATTGTATTCAGTTAAATTTGGGGTTTGGTTTGTGGGTGTGTGCATGCATATATATGTTCACCTAATGCTAACCTTCATTGGTGTTATACCTTGAGGGTTTTTTTAGTCATATTTCCTTTTTTAACTTTTTTTTTGTATAAACAAACATTTTCCTGCAGTTTTTGCAAGAAAATACAAGAACCCGGAATTTAACTAGAAACTGCCTTCAAGCACAAGTGACTCTGACACTGTTTGTTTGCCAAAACTCACATAGTTGGTGGCAGGGCTGCAAAGGGAACCCAAAATTTATAGGACTTTGCAAATACAAACTGGCCAAATAGGAAGCTGTGCCTCCAGCAAGGAGGGTGGCCTGGTAATACTGACAGGGATCCGCTCTGTGTGATGCTGCAGAGTCATGGGACAGGGGCCAGAAATTCCTCTGAATTCTCAGTTGACACAAAGTCTGTGCTTTCTGGTCTCTCTCCATTCAGCTGCTAATCTGTAGCCCCTTCATAAGAGCATGTATCATGACCTAGTTATTTCCTTCCATGCATTTCTGAAGGAGGACTTCATCTTGGATCATGCAGTGGGTGATTAATTAGGGATGTATTAGGCCAAAGTCAGTATTTAACCTATTGGAATGATCTCAGGGCTTTTCTTTGCCCATCAATATCAAGGAGGACAAGGTCAAAACTCACTATGATACTTCCTCAGTGATACATTTTTCTCATTATTTGTCCTTTTACAGTTTCTTAGGTCCTGATGAAATCTCTATTTGGAGGATTAGATGGTCTAGCATAGTAACAGCAATTAACATTCCAGACCTGATGCAAAAAAAGAACCCATTAATTTCAGTAGACTTAGATTGGGCCTTGCAAGATAACTAAGCAATCTCAGCTTTCCTCAAAATGCAGGATCTACACTGCTTAGGAAAACACATCTCCACATTGTGGCGGGGGGGGGGGGGGGGGGGATGAAGAGACAAGTTACCATCATGTTGAGCAAAGACATCAAAGGAAAGCCCTAAGAGAGCTAATCAGCAGATCCTAATTAGCTGAGAACTTTTGCTGGTTTTTTAGTCAAATAGAAGATTGGCTACAGGTCATTAAGTGACATGCTCCCTCTTGGAAGACAGTACTTTCTATATCTTCCACTTCAACCAAATGTATATATTCTGTACGTTGCATTGAGACTTACCTTTGCCACACAAACACACACAATTTTTAATAGCTGGAAAGAGTGCACATAGGGAAAGACAATGGGACATTTTGTAAACTGGATAGCAGGGCTGCCGCTCAGGGGGTCTCACTGAGCTGGGGGAGGGGAAGCTGGAAGGAGAGTGTGGTGTACTGGCCATCACAGCCAGGGAGGTGATTACTCCCCCTGCTCACTCCCTGTGAGGCCAGCACTGTTGTACCGTCTCCAGTCATGGGTCTGCAGTTCATGAGAGAGATTGTAAAACTGGAGAGGGTCCAGAGGAGAGGCACTGAGAGGGCTGGAGCATGCTAGGTACGAGGGGGAAAGGAGGCAACTGGGTTGTTCACCTTGAAAAAGCAGTGTGAGTAAGGAGGGACCGGATTGCAGTCTTTCCCTAAACAAAGGGAGGACTGTGCAACTTCACAGGTACACGGTGTAAGGACAAGAGGCAACCATCACCTGCTGCCATAAAGAAAATAAAAATTGAATATAAGGAGAAAATTCATCAAAACAGGAGTGGTTAAGCAGTGGAAGAGGTTGCCCAGAGAGGTCAAGGAATCTCCGTGCCTGGAAGTTCTCGGAACTCAGCCAGGCAAAGCCTTGGACAGCCTGGTCTGGCTTTGAAACTAGCCCTGCTTGGAGCAGGAGATTGGGCTAGGCTTCCAAGTTAATATTTTCAGTGATTTTATCGTGCTAAATATCCTGTATTTATCTAATATGTCCATAATTTTAAAAGAGTGGTTTTAGACTGAAATAGGAGACAGTTATTGTTGTTTCAGGACTGCAGTTATGTTTCATAAATTCTATTTATTTTTTTAGGCTGTGGGACAGCAAAAGTACTTCAGATCAACTTTAGGATATAGCAGAAACTTAATATTTGTGATTTATTTTAATCTTACATCAGCAACCACTTAGATTGCCACAGCAGTGATGCCGATATTACTATCTTTTAAACTTTTATGCTCTGAATGTGCCACTAATAGTTGAAGGTAAATCCAATTCCACTCCTAACCTATGCTTGTAAACAAACTGGCTTTGAAAATGGTGCTCGTCTAAATCCTTTTCAGGTCAACTTGCTAAGTTTTCAAAAGCCACTTCCTAAGTCTAGAGGGGAGGAAGAAAATGAGTTTTTTTAAACCTGTTTGTAGGAAATTCTTGGTTTAGTGGGATGTAAATCAATTCTGAGTACAATCTTCAGTACAACCAAATTTGGATAACGACAGTTTCAACTTCCACTGTCAGAAGAGCTGCTACCCCACTAGTAAAATCTGTTGGGAACTCTGCAATTGTATGTAGTTCTTGTGATGAGTGGGCTACTTTCAGGACCAAACCAGCCTCTTAAATTCCCAAACAAGTAAAAATGTGGTTCATGTGAATAACTGATACCAAGCTATACAGAGTTTTAAACAGGTTTCATAAGCTACAAAACTTAAAGGAAAATTTTACATGGAGTTTTTAATTCCTTTCTCTCTTCTTCTAGTTTGTGTACCAAGATCTAACTCAATTCTAAAAGTAATACAAGAACAAACAAATTGGGAGAACATGCTGCTACTGTAAAGTAGCAGTGGTTAGCAGCAGTGAATTGGAGTCCTCCTTGAGTCTGAGCTCCACTGAAGGCAAAAATTTTATTTAGTGCCTGATTTGGTTGAGTCTTTGGGAAAAAAAGTTAATAAGAATAATGGAAATATCTAGCTTGTCATTTTAAATTGTAAAGCTGACTAAAGCTTGGGCTTTTCACCCAGTGAAATATCAACCTAAAGTGGAAGCAAATTATATTTGGAGTGTGAAGGTCTGTAAAGAGATCCGAGTGGTGTTTTGCACATGCATTGTGAATGTGCAGTGAAGAGCAGAATCAAGTCCACAGTTCTTACCTAGGTTTGGTCCAGAGGCTTAGCCTGTGCTCCAAGAGATCAAGAGTATTTTGCCATGTTGCTTACTTTGGTTAATTGTATGTTTAGTTTTAACTTCATTTCTCTTTAGAGTTTCTGGAGTTGTTTACTGGGTGGTCTCTGTGTAACTGGAATGCCTGATAGTATTAGAATATCACAGCAGGGTCTGCACCTTTTCTGCTGCTGAAGTCAAGGAAAGTTGTGAGCATTTAAGGGTACGGTCTTCGACATACAATAGGTTTGTCTGCACATAGCAGCACAATAGTATGGCTGGGTCAGAAGTGGCACATACCATGGGCTTTGCACACACAGAAATGGCGGCCAGAGCAGAGCTCAAATCTCATTCGGTTCCCTGAGCGCAGAGACAGAAATTTCTGGATTCCCAGATTTCAGGGTTTCCAAGCTGGGGACTTTCCTCTGTGGTTTTGTTTTCCAGTACATGAGAGCAACTTGCAAGTGCATCTTTTTTGTTTTGTTTTGTGATTTTTGTTCAAGCAATCTTAATCCAAATACACATATTAATTAGCATATAGAATATCAAATCAAATGTCAGAGCACTAGTTCTGCCCTTGGTTCTGCCTCTGACCTGTTAAACCGTCTTTGTCTCTTCACCTCTGATATCCCCTTCAGCCACCGACTGTTTTTTTATGGTAAAAACCATAATGCAGCTATCATATCTCATGATATGTTTGTAAAGTGCCAGTGGAGCAGAATCCAGACCTCAGCTGGGGGTGCCAAGGGCTAACTCCATATAAATAATTGACTACGTGCAACGTTTGGCTGTGGATGTTTTAATATTAGCTGCTGATTGAACACTGTACTACATAGTTCTCTTTCTTCATATGCTTCCTTATGGTTGATTTCTTTGTGTTGTGTATCTGTTCACCAAATTTTAATATATAGTGTTAAATGAGTAACAAGAAAACCACAGAGAAGCTGAAATGTTGCTTATGTAGCAGTAAGTACATCTCATGATCTCACAGTGTTGCAACTCTGTCCTCTCATACCCCCTCCTTTCCCATCCCTTGTATGGTGTCATCACGCAAGGTCCTAGGGGCAGGGATCAGTCAATTTTATATGCCTGTAAAGCATCATGCACACCTAGTGTCTGGAGCTTTATAAATAATTACACATTAGAAATTATGTTAAAATAGTATTATTAGGGATGCTAGGTCACGCGCTCGAAGTTAGGTAACGTTAATATTGAGACTGCCTTTGTAACCTTAGCTTCCCCTCTTTAACCTTAATTCTCCCTCTTTTGTGCAGGATGATAAAGTCTCTAGTTAAAGTGATCATACTCCATTTTGGTTTATTTTCTTTCTAAGTTTCAGAGCTCAGTTAATAGAGCAGGTATACCACCGTTCACTCTAAGTTCAGATTCTCTTTTGGAGACAGGACTATTTAATTTCCTTTTGCTGTTTTTATCTTACTCATCACACTAGTATCCATGTGCCACGCAGACTTTAATTAACTTCTCTGCACAATACTCACATGAGATGAAAAGGTGGCATTATCCTATTTTAGAGAAGGATAGCTGATGTACAGATTCAAGGCAGACTAGTGGCCAGTTAGACCACTTAGGAACCCTTTTTTTCAGAGAGCTGAGCATTAAATGGCATTTCATGTTTCAGAATGCAGCTCTCCTTTTCCTCCAAGCTCTGTTCTTGGAAGATATTTAACTGTTTTGGCTGAAATAAAGTAATGGAATGAACATGGGCATGATATAAATTGTCACATTTGAACTGCCACCTAGCAAAGAAGTATAATTTCTCAAGGATGTATGTAATGAGTGTCAAGCAATTGAAATCAGGGGCATAAAAGGGATCTTGAGAGTGAGTGGTTCCACTAGCCTCTCTCAGAGCAGGAAAAACGCTTTTTAAAAAAACAAAACATTTTTTAAATTTTGAAAAGGTTTTAAATGTATGAAAATATTTTTAAAATAAAAGTATTTTAAAATGTAAAGGGAACTTGGCAGTTATAAAGCTAAATAAATACAGACTTGTGAGACAAAAAGATAAAATACCTTCCAAAGGTCTGAAAGGGATTTTCCCCTCCCTTGGGTTTCTGTTTCAGTAGCCATGAGAGAGGAATATTTTTTCACGTACAGCTAGTGAAGGGCATAGAGTGGGGGTGGGGGAACCCTCCTGAGATCCGTTCATGCTGTGGGTCTGGACAGGGATAATCCCATTTCCTCCCTTTCTCTTGGCAGAATTTGTTACCTTTGTCTCTGGCTGGGGTAGTTGAAGCTATTGGGAGGAGAAGCTTAGTCCTCTTCATTACCCACCTGAGAAATACTGGCTGTTTGCTACAAAACTGTTAGGGTTTTAATGAATTAGTTTAAAACAAAAGCTTGAAAGGACAGGGGTGGGTGAACTTGTTCTGCTTAATTTTCAGCCCATTCAAATTCAAATGTTACAAGGTTTTGTATTCCACTTGGGAAGGACAGGAGGGAAAGAGAAGTCGGTAGCTGAAGTCCGTAGTAATGAAGCTGGTTTGGAGGAAGACGAAATACAATAGTGAGTGGCAGAAGGCAGGCAGGAAGGAAAGAGAAGAACTGTGTGTATGTATTATATATACCTCTTTGTGCACAAACACATCCTATATAATTACATGCCACTTGTAGCTATCTCTGAGAAATGTGGGAAAGTTTATTCTCTCGTTTCTTTATAGAATAGGTTTTATTTTAGCTGAGTAGGCATGTTTTGCTTTTTAAAAAACAGAAATGTAGTTTTAAGGGGGAGGAAGGTAGAGAAAGAGTTAAAGTGACAGGGAGAACTTCAGGGATGAAAAATTACTTAATTAAGACCCAGATGTCTGACAGATTTGCAAGCCTCTGCTTCTTACATAGTTTTGCTAATTTCCTTCCTTATCTCTGGCTTTCCCTTTCCCCTGGTTCCAGAAAACTCTTTAAATTTGGATACTCTCATGCACTTTTTTGCTGGCAGATCTTCATGGAGGGAAGATACTAATGATACTATGGTTAAGTAATAGATACAGTCGTTACAGAGCAAGAATCCAGATTAGCCTTTCTGTTAAATTCATCCGCTGGAAAAATGCCGTATACTTTGGAGCTGAAGAATATTTTACATGTTAGGAAGCAGCTTAGGTTTTTACAGGCCTCCAGGAGAGAAGGGCTCTGGTCCTTGTTCCATTTCTTATTTTTCTCTAAACCAAGAGAATTTCTTTAACCTCACTATGCCATCCTTTAGCTTTCAATGTTATATTGCCCAGGTGATGTGACTGTATTGAGATTTAAATCATGCTAGTCCGCTTTCCTGACTATTTCTGGCAACGCTGTCCGCCTGCAGGCTTTCCTGTTGAGAAGCTGTTGCCAGAGGCCCGTGCAAGGAGGGGGGAGCAGGGGCATGCTTCCAGCTGTATAGGCTACAAGCTGCTGCTTATGCAGCAGGACCCTGAAACTGACATATGGTGGGGGACTCTGGAAGCTTAAATCACCCCGGTATGTAACAAGCTTAGAGATTTTGAGCATTAAAACCCAAAATGATACTAGGCAAAAGCATTTTCATTTGCTTTGTGTTTAAATTTTTGACCAATAACCATGGAGGGCTGTAAAAGGACCATAAAACTAGCTGCTGCTGTAGAATTACATCATCTTCTTCCTCGTCTATGTTTACAAGTTCTTATTTCTGATCGGGTGATGTTATATCTGAAAGCACTACTGGACCTGTGTGTTCTAGGATTGAAGAATAGCTTAATTCAATCTCTGATGATTTTTATTCAGCACAGATATAACTGCAGTCTAAAGACCTTTGTAAGTTTGATGCGGTCCCACAGAACTAGAAACAGAACAGAAACTAAAAAACTTGGAATAGAAATGATACTTGTACCTTCCTCTCAAAAAGTATGTGTGGTTTTTCTTTTATTGCTTGTTGAAGAATATAAAAACCAAGGTTATTTGGCATTCAACAAAATACAACCACGTACTTTTTCCTTTTCCTAGTTGCCTGCCACTTTCAGAAATCTTGCATCAAAGACAAGTGATGACTTTGTTATCTAACCCTTCCTATCAGTCTACAGTTTGGCATATTAACAGGCTTTGGTCATTCAAACATCAAAAATTTATGCTCAGATTCAGAGGAGGCAGCAGAAGAGAAGAATCTTATTGGTCAGGTCATAGTTTAGGTGACCAGAAAGTCTACCCCTTATACTAGCTGCTCTCCTGCAGCTGTTATATTTCTTCCTCAAAAGGATATAGAAAAAGTAGTAGAGCTTTAGAAATACAAAGAATGGGAAAATGGTTCTAAGATTTTGTAAACTATTGGCTAATCTGGAAAGTAGTTACCTCCACTTTTGAAGAGTACTTTATTGCATCACTCACAAAAATAAATATTTAAACACCTTGAGTTTACTTTATGTCATCTTTCTGACCTAGTTGAATAGAAAGATTTGTTCAAAAAGGATGCACTTTCAGCTGAACTTCCTACAACTTAAAGTCATTCAGCATCAGTTTCCTCTTTAACACCCACCTTGGTATATACCTGAGGTAGAAGTATTTATCTGTGCAACATTTATGTAAGAGGAGAACATTGTGGATTCATTTTGAAGAGGAGAAATTGCGCATAAAAGTTGAAGTAATTCCCCAGTACCGGACTGAGCAGACTGTCAGAGCTGGGAAGGAGGCCACAGCTCCAAAGCCCAGCTGGGAGTAGCCGTAATATCAGCTTTCCACAGTGGTCAGTCCCTGTTAACTGCTTAAGACATGTATGAGAAGCTGAAGGTTCTCTATGTCCATTAAACTGCCTCTTAGCAGTCACTACTTCCCTGCGTGTTCTATAGTATGGTGTGCCCATCTGGATTTGATTCTGTTATTTACAGTGGCTCTGTCTTCCCTCCCCAGCTGGTAACAAATTCACAGGCACTTTGTTCTCGAGTCTTTTGGTTTAGCAAGCGTGGTACAAAATGGGTGAGACTTTCAGGTCACAGTCAATTAACCAGAGAGGTATCTACTGCTGTTTCATCTTACCTGCTGCCACTCCAGTGGGACATGGGTCTACCATACGTTCCCTATTATATCTGTCAGCTCCAGACAGATGTCTTGAATATCCTGCAATATTTAAAATGGCACCAAGTGCCTGAGGTTACATAACTGAATCTCTTCCTTAGTCCCTTCTCTGCAGTTTACATAGGTCTGTGTTGCATTTAAGCAGTTATGGTGGGAGTTGGGGTCTCTACCTCTGGTACCATATATGAGGCTTACCAGAACTCCTGAGAAGTGCTCAAAGACACCTGAGTCAGTTTTATCATTTGCAGACTGACAGGTAGAGCTGCTCTAACTGTAACAAAGTGGCAGCTTCTGTCATTGCAATTCCACTGTCTTACCACTGGTTTGGGTTTCTTTTTAATGATGCGTTTCCAGCTAGGTTTATCGGAGAATTTTCTCTCTTTCTTTGAATGTAAACTTTCTCCTAAATATCTGTCTTCCATGGCAGTAATTTGATTAAAAGATGCTGTACGTTTAATTTTAATTCCAAGTACACAGATGACTGCCGAGGAGCAATTATGCGTTGTAGCCTGAGCTCAGTGGAACGGTAAAGGCTGTAGTTTAGTAGTCACTTTGCCCCATTCTGTGCTCTTGCACAAATCTCTGCTAATCTACGTAAGTAGTAAGTGTGCAGGCTTCCAGGAACCGTACGTGTTTGCCATTTTGAGCTTGAGCTAAATGCTCACTAGTGCTGTATTTTTAGTGCCTCGTGTTTTACCAGAGAGGCAGCGTAAAGGTTATCAGGTTCTTCCCTAAGTCAAAGAAAAAGTGTGTGAGAAAATACCACTGGTAATGTTTATCCAGAATGTAAAACATGGTATCAGAATAAGTCATATTTTTCTTGGATTCTGGCCAAAATAGCTGTCAACAAAAGAAACATGTATAGGGTTAGAAGGGAAGAAGGCTATGAAAAAAAATTAGAGGCCCTTTTGTTTTCATTTCCCAAAAACTGTTGTGAGAAAGAGTCTTCTTAGGTGTATTTATAAGTCCTGTGAGCTGCTGGAAACTACCAGACCTTCGCCTCACAAAACATGTATCCCATTTTAAATTCCCGATGCCAAGAACTTTAATAAGAGCCTTGTCATTAATCTGTACCTTCTGGCTTTCTTTGTAGGTGAGTTTAAAGATGAATTGAACAATAGATCCTTTAGGAATTTGGAAATGCAAAATAAAAAATCTGCTTCTTCTGAAGATCCCTCTGTAAGAGCAAATAAGAATCCTTTCATTTTCCCTTCATTGTTCTCTTTCCTTCAGAAAAAAATCTTTGAATTTGATATTATTATCCCAGTTGTCTAGATAAGGAGATTGAAGCAGAGATTGAGAGGCAAATCATGTATAGTCATTGCATAAGTGCATAGAGAATAATAAAAGAGACCTCTGCTGAAAGTTGCGTCCATCAAGGAGAAGATAATTTTGCTATAAAAAGTCACTGAAAGATTCCCATTGATTTACATGAGAAAAGAGCTGGGCAGTTCAGGTTGGATATTCTTCTAAAGAGTGGTCAGATACTGGAACAGGCTGCCCAGGGAAGTGGTGGATTCACCATCCGTGGAGGTGTTCGAGAAACCTGGAGATGTAGCACTCGGGCATGTGGTTTAGTGGGCATGGTGGTGATGAGTTGGTGGTTGGACTGGATGATCTTAGGTCTGGTCTTTTCCAGCCTTAATGATTCTGTGATTCTGTCTCTTCCTCTGTATTTAAAAAACCAATACAGATTTCTGTCTTAGATTCCAGTTTAGGAAGCCACTTAGGCACATACATAGCTTTGCCACCTTGAATTCATCCCTGTTTAGGAAAAGGATACATATTTGAAAAAAGTTTTGGAAGGCTTCCTTGCAGATTTATTTTGCTGTTTTCATTGATCCCACATACATGAACTCAGCTTCATAAGTACAAGGCAGTTGAGGTGCAAGTAGAAGAATTGGGATATAGGACTGTTAAAAAAGACATAAAGAAAAGAAAGGTGAAGGAAAAATAAATATAAAATAAAGTAAAATAAAATACCTGATGCTTCAGGAAGTGCTTTCATTTGTTCCTGTTATGAGCAAGGGAAAAATCAAACAACAAAACAACAAAAAAAGGAAGCTGCACAGTCAGACATTATTTAAGTCAATGTCAGGAAACTTCCCTGGTTTTTTATTCTTATTATTATCTCAAAGGGCAGCAGAAAAATGTCATTTTTCAGGTATTGTTCGTTAAACTACAAAAAAAAAAAAGTCATCTATTACTGTATCTGTGATATTAAGGGTTTGTTCTTGAAAAGGGCAAATCTACTTCACCTGAACAGAACTAGTTTAGGTGTGGCTAGAATGGAAAACAATTTTTTCAATAGGCTAATCACAAGGGCAAAACTTAGATACAGTCACAGACAACAATGTCTTAAATTCAGGTCAGGAACAGGTAGCTGGAAAAAAATGAATTGCCCAATGTGAAATCCTAGCTTCAGTGATTTAGACAGAAAAGCTCTGCTGGTCAAGATTTTTCTTCCTAAGAAACACAAGTTCTGCTGTGTAACAGGTTGCCATGTGTACTATTTTATTTTAGTTATTTTTGTTAGAGGTTTTTTAGTTTTATCTTCTTTTTCTTTCTTTCTTTTAATAAGCCAAGACAACACTTGGCACTCATTCTGATTTCAGACTTGGTTTAGATCATCGTACAACCTCATCAAAAACCATGGAGTTATTTTCTGGCAAAATCAGGCCCCTAGACATATTTCATTAGAAACAGTTCTCAAGGGATTAGTTTCTTTTTCCTCTTCGCCTCCCTCCCCTCAGGACACAGAGTGATTGTCTAACAGTATGTGGCTGTATTTATTTTTCATTGCCATGCAATTTTTATTTAATTAACGTGCCGATATATTGGCACGGTGTGTGCATAGGATGGCTAGTGGTCTGCTTTAAAATTATATAGCTATGCAAAACCTTTGCCTTGGTGCATGCTGCTTTTCTGCAGCCCAGCTGAAATGCGTACTTCACAGTGAAGCCAGACCATTTCTTTGCAACAGGCTTTATTAATCCTTATCTTTTGATCACCAGCACGCTGACTGTGCTCAGGCACCACAGAGACCCTTCCTAGATGGGGATGTGTCAGCGTGGCAGTGTGTGTCTCCAAGACACACTGCGTATTTTTCATTCTTTGGGGAATGAGTTTCAGAGCCCCAGTGGAACCAAAGGGGCTGAAATGATAGTGTATTTCAGAGCAACAGTGCAAAGTGAAAAAAGGGGGAGACCTGACCTTTTTCTCCTCTTTCATGTAGCAGGAGAGATGAAGAAATGGCTTTGACTAAGCATGAGAATGAAGATACTCTCATTGCTGCACAACTCCAGGAGACTTTGGCTAGCCTGGATGAAGATTTAGAAGGTAAGGAGGTGTGTTAACTCTGAAGTACAAAAGAGGCAGGCGTAGGCGTTGCCAGGAGATGTGGGGTCAAACTGTACTCTGAGACATCTGCACACTTCTCACTAAGATCACAGAGAACAACTCGCAGGTCTAAGACAGAATGTGGTCAACCCAGAGTGGCTGCTGTCCCTTTGCTTCTAGGGCAGCCACTCTTTATAGACTCACACTGAATATTTTTCAAGCTGCTTATCAGATTGACATTTTATATCAATGTCTGCTACCAAAAAAGAGATGAACAGCAGTTTATGGACACAGTTTATGGGCCAAACTTGGTATAATTTCATAGACTGCAGTGAAGCTAAATCTGTTGTGAATTTAGCTCTCTGTTTAATGAACAATGCCTTTGTTTTGTATTTTATCAAAATGAAGTGGAGAAAGGGAGGATATTTTTGTACCTAATGCCTCCTCTGAGTTAGCAGATGTATTTTCAAGTTAAAAAGCAAAAAACATGAAAAGAAACAGTGTGAAGATATAAAATGTCATATTGTGCTCCTCTTTTTTCTACTGTGAATAAAAATATTTCTCTATTAATGGTTTTTCACTAAATTATGTTGAATAGTTTTTTAAAACTCCCATCTTTATTTCAGTACTTCTGCAGTGGAATTGATTCTAATTTAATTTCTGCAAGTTCTCTAACACTGCAGTTTCTTAGCTTCTGTGTTGTAACCCCTGATTTATACCACCAAATTCGAGAGGAGAGTTAAGCTTCTTGCACAGTGAGGCTTCTGGAGTCGCTTGTAATGAAGGGTGAGAAGAATGGAGAAAAAATACAAGTACTGTTTCTTTGTTTGCTTGCTCAAGGAAATCCTTCAACTGTGCTGTTATTACTAACCAGGTCTGGGAAACATAATTTGGAGTTGCTCACTGTTTCTCAGAAATGTTTCTCCTTTGGAGTCATGTGGTGAAATGTTTATCACTGAGAGAAGTTAGTCAAAGATAAGGTATGAACAATAGATTAAATTCTGCTTTCAGCTGCATTTGTATGTTTCCCACTGGCTGAAGCAGGAGGACTGCAGGAATATTTGGCTGATCCTAATCAGCAACCAGACAATAAAAGGGACCCAGATCTCTCCTTTTTTGTAATACAGGCATAAATATATTCCTGTTAGTTGTAATGTAGGTAAAAGATCTGATCTGCTTAAGTTTGTACCAGCTGTTTGTATAATTTAAAGTCATATTGCCTAGATACTGCTTACGTGTAAAGTTGTGTGTGTCTTTTGCAGCAATGGATGGTATAAGTAACTCTGATTCCGGACACGTCAATGAAGTGTTGAGCCCACATGTAAGAAAAATTGAGGCTCCCCAAGATGTTACTATTTCTGTTCCAGTAACAGTCATAGATGATGCTCCAGAAATTACCTCCTCTAACTCAGCTGGAAATCAAGAGACAGAGACGAGGGTCTCACAAAATATCTCAGCTGACTCCATTAATACAGGAACCTTTACAAATAAAAACAACACAGCAGGTTCCTTTGATAAGGGACACACAGACGGTGGAGCTGTATGCATATCCAGGGACCCAATACATCAGCAACTATCTGAAAATGAATTCAGTGACTTGCCTATGGAACAGAGGAGAGATATATTTGAATCTCTTACATCCTCCTTCGAAAAAAGAAGTGAAAAGAACTTAAGACTGGAAGCCCCACCCAAACATGGTGGGAAATCTGAGGAATGTAAAACTAAGCTGACTCCATCTCACTCCAAGGCTACAGCTGAAATCAGTACAGCAAAAGAGAAGATAAATGAATGTAGTAACAGGGAAAGATCCCTGAAAAAAAGTAAATCAGAATTAGAAATCAAATGGCCACCAGCAAAAAAAATTGAAGTAGAAGAAGTCCCATCAACACCCACATGGTGTCATCGTGCCCAGAATTCATTGTGCACAAACTATGAACCTAAAATGGGGTTGACAACCTTTAAAGTTGTCCCTCCCAAACCTGAAGTAAAACACTTTGATAGAGGAGTTTCACTCTCCACTGGTGCCATTAAGATAGATGAACTAGGCAACCTTATAGGCCCAAGCACTGGTGTCAGTAAGCACATACCAGGTACTTCTACTGATGAAAGTGATGAAATTTGTCTTGGGAAAGTGAAGGCATTCTGGAGGTCAAGTTCTATGGAAAAGCAAAGTGATGAGTCTGCTGAGCATCTTCCTAAAAAGTCAGCAGTCACCACAAACTCTAAGCCCTTTACTATAAAACATGAACACAAACCTGTCTGTCTTGCAGCTCCAAAACCTGTACCACCACAAACTGTTACTACCCAGGCAGCCGAAAGACAGTCTGAAAATGAAAGGACCAAACCACCTCTTCCAGTTACACAGTCTCAGGTAACACCGTTAGTGAACCCAGCCATTAATAAGGACAAGCTGGAGCTTCCATTTCTAAAGCCACACAGGAGAACTTCGAGTCAGTACGTTGCCTCTGCCATTGCAAGACACATCAACGTAGCTCCATTTAAGTCTGACCCTGTGGAATATAATGAGAAAGATGAAGATAAGCAAAGGTTGAGAGAGGTTAAAACTGAAGCAGAACTTTCACCAAAAAAATGTATTATTGTGGCCAAATATAGCCCTGTGGAAACAGAACCGTCAGAAACAAGAGAAACACTTTCAAGGATTTTTACTTGCAGTCAAAAAGCATCCCATAGGTTTACACCTGCTGATAATTCTGGCGTGGAAAACAAAGTAGTTAACATCAGGGCACCAAGTCAAGCAACTCCTGCAAGTTTCTATAAAAAGAATGCCGTTGTCCCACTTACTAAATCCTCTTCAAAGGATAACAGCAGTGCTGAAGATAATCATGGTTTAAACAGCAAACAAAGTATGGTAGAGAATAAGATTCCATTTGACCAGAAATGTGAGACTTTGACCCATAGTAATTCAGCCTCATCTTTCAAGTCTCCTGATCTCCAAGGAGTCCCATCCTCTTTCAGCTCAACTTTACGAGTCA
The DNA here is from genome assembly GCA_907165065.1 of Caprimulgus europaeus. Next base: position 72,992,080 of record OU015525.1, read on the forward strand.
CTAAATGGCCTCCTGCTAATGGTGTGCGAGTCAATTCACTTAAAGCTTCACTCGAGTTAAATGGTGCAGCAGCAAATGCAGAGTCAGAACAGGGGGAGAAACCTGGCAATTGGGATATTAATTCTGTCAGTGAACTGGATGTTAATGTTCAGGCCAATATCTTTGGACCAAAGAAGAAGTTCAAACCTGTTGTCCAAAAACCAATTCAAAAAGACATGTCACTGCACAGTGCCCTAATGGAAGCCATTCAAACAGGAGCGGGAAAGGAGAAACTCCGAAAGGTAAAGTGGAGACTTTTTTTTTAGCCTGTTCAGACTGCAGAGCCCTGCATTCACCCTGTCAGACACCAGAGATTTTATAACTGGTCCAGTTACTGGTGAGCTGGAGTACCCAAGGCATTTGAAAAATTTATAATGGCGAAATGCAGACCAAGCCACTGCTTATTCTGCACATCCTGTATATTATGCAATACCATCGCTGCTGCACTAGCTAGAAGAGGCAGAGGGTGCAGAGATACAGCATAAAGAAGAAGTAGTTGAGGTTAGCCTAAAAGCCAAACCTGCATTTCAGTGTGTTATATAAAAACAGGAATACACAGCATGGAGAAAGCTTGCAAATACCTGCAATGAAAGAAAACTACACTTTGTATTACTAGGTGATACTAGTTTGTCACTGACTTCATGCTCAGGGTGTATGAGACTGCATCTGTAAGTACAGCATTACTATCTGCACATGTCCTCACCATTCAGTGTGAGGAAGAGTTGTACGAGCAAGCCTGAAAGAAGACAGACTGATTAGTCTCTGTAGCTTGCATTCTGGTACAAGTGCCAAAAATATTTTTAATAGTGTTTCCAAACTAGTTCTAAGTAAATATCTAATAACAATGTGAGGTTTATTCTTTTCATATTCTAGGTTTCAGACAATGCACTAAATGGCAATCACAGGAAACCCTCATATGCTGAGCCAGAGAATGAGCGCTCAGCCCTTCTAGCAGCAATTAGGGGCCACAGTGGCATCTCAAAGCTGAAAAAGGTAAGAAATCAAGACAGTAAGTAATCTTTTAAGTGCAGCCTGCTCTTGCTAGGTGTTTTGAATAAACCCAGGTATGCAAAAACTAAATGTTGCACTGCAGAGACAGAAGTTGAGGGGGAAATAATACAACACAAGACCAGATCTGACTTACACAGATAGCATAGCAGGTCCAATCCTATCCTGTGCTATAAAACTTCACACTCTCAAATTGTGTGCTTTTAGCTGAGAAATAAGCACATAGAAATCCAAACTAATTACAGGGAGTGCACATCGAAGACATAAAATGTTAATAATTTTCATATTTAGGTGGATATTTATTTGTACTTAGGAGTGTGCAGTTAGATTAATGTGTTTGCATTACCTACGGCATGCATCCAATCCCATTTACCTGAAAACACACTGGGGCTTCTTCATGCGCGCTGTTTATCTGTTAACATGAGCTGGTGCAAGCAAGTTGTATGCAGGTAATTGATGTTGATGAGAACATTAGCTTTCACCACAGCAGGACGATTCCTTCTGTCTGAAAGATTTACCTAATCATTAAAGCATCTCTTATTCCCAATAGCCAAAACCTGCATTGTTCTAGCCTTAGTTTTCACTCAGTTCACTAATCCAGCCAAGGATGTGTATTTGGCAAGGAGGTTCCCCTTTCCCTTGTGCAATGACTCAGGCCATTAACACATATCCAGATAGCCAGCACTAGACAGAAAGAATCTCTTGCCTGCATTAGGGAAATACTTCATCCCTCAAATACTGTACTGCCCTTGCTGCAGGTAGGATACAGCTTTCTATGAGCCTGAGCACAGGACGTGCTTGGCAGCAGCCATCTTTGCACATACTTAACTGCATTCTGCATTCATTTGGAGTAAAAGTAAATTTGTGTAAAAGAGGTTCTGACCAATGAAGTAGTCCTGTCCTATCACAGAGACTTTTTGGAATACTTTCCTCCAGCAGAGAAGATTTTGCCATCATTTTAAAGGAAGTTGCCTAGAAACCATATGGTGCTTGTTCACGCCATGTCACCTGTGCTAGTTAAAGCACCACGTTTGTATGTGTACTGGGCAAGATATAGATGTGCTATGATGAAAGAGCTGTCCCTTTCATGTTACCTCAAATGTTCATGTGTTTTCTCAAATGTTCATGTTTTATCTGACATGACATTATTCCTATATATTGTGAGTGTGTATACAGTGAAGGAATAGAATATAGGAGCTCTCTGAACGTAGATTGTGTGATGGGACATGAATCCTTTCATTTTTCACTAGAGATGTTTCATGCCTCAGTTTCTCTGAGAAAGGAATGCTAATGCATCTGCTTGAAAACCTCCCATTTGGCACACAACACTGAATTTCCTAATAATTGCCAAATCATTGTAATTGCTAACAATTTATCATGATTATTACTAGTAATGTTAACGGCAAAAATATTTGTTGAGACAGTTGATGGAAAAGCTGTCTTAATCTGAAAGGTTCCCTCCTCCCCCTGCATTCATTTAAAGTAGGATGAGTTTCCAAGCTGGTAATTCGTGCAGAAATTTTAGTTTCAGAAGAGAAACTAGTTGGGAGTTGGGATCAATTGGTTTTGTTCTCAGTGCTTTCACATAGTTCTCTCTGGTCCTTTTTTCTTTTTTTTTTTTTTTAGTATGACTGTAAACTTTAGGTTTAACAGCATTTTTTTCAATGACGCTGTGTCTGAGAGCTCAGATCTAGAAGTGCCTCCTTGTCATCTGAGATTATGTCTGTGCAGCCCAGACTACAGAAAGTAATTATATTCCTGGGTGGCTACTGCAGCCTTCATATATCTTTCTGATTCCAAAACCCTTGTGGTTATTTCCAAATGAATACTGAGTCCAACTCTCACTCTTACCTTGCACGCCAAGAAGAGTTATAGGATGCTGGAGCTCACAGTAAATGAAGATTGAGTTTCTGAGACTGAGTTAATGCCAAATCCTTGATGCTGTTAATCAGCCCAGCTGAGTGATGTGAGTGAGTAGTAACAGATGTTCAACCCCATGAGCAAACAAAAGTTATATGTGTTTTACATCATTCAAGCAAAGTGAAATCGGGGTACTGAAAGTGCATCAAATGTCAAATAATTCCAGTGTAGTCATGCTTGATATTAATTACCTCCTTTCAACTGCATCACGAGCAGATCTCCTCCTTGGCCTCCAAAGAGCTGCAGAGTTTTAGGAATGCAGAACTGTCCTTGCAGAAGGCAGAAGACCCTCAGGAAGAGCAGATCCCACCTGCCCCTGCTCAGCCACCACCACCACCTCCCACTCAGCTGTCAGCAGCAGCTCCTAAATCCTCTGCCATGGCTACAGGTAACCCTGGGGAGGCAAGGCAAGCCCTAATGGAGGCCATTCGCTCTGGTGCTGGAGCAGCAAAGCTAAAAAAGGTAAATGTACCTTTGTGTTTTATTGTGGATGAAACAACTGAGGCGTACTGTGCTTTGAGAGACATTTATAAGATGTTCTAGCCACACATTTATTTCTTCCATCAGAAGAAGGTACATGCACTGTTTTCTCTAACTGCGTCAAAGATCAGGAGTGTATTTTAAACCTTTGAACAGTTATTAAAACATAGCATTAAGACTAAAACATGCCTGTGCATGTATGCAACCATATGAATAGTCAATACTTTTTTTTAAAGAGAAAATCAAGAGCATGAATATCATTTCAGAAAGCATTTTCATGCCCTTTTCATTCTTGTGAATCTGAGATAATACCTGATGTCCTTTAGACAAGGTGAACCTAAGAAAGATCAGATATGAGACCCTGAAGCAAATTTAGTTAAGTATTCTCTTCTACTTTCAGTAGCGTGTCCTAGACCTTGATTCTCAGCACTTACACCATGGTCACACATGTTGGGAGCTGTCAGTAAAATTGTGGGGTCATTTTAATGTCTGTCTGAACTTTATTAATTGGATGATGTGTGTTTCACTTCTGTGGTCAGCTATCAATCAGTCAACTCCCAGACAGCTAAATGCTCAGTTGCCCAGGTTCACTTGTATCTTTGATCAAAATTTGTTCTTCCTAACCTTGAGTTGTGCTGCATTTCTTGGTAAAGAGAAGCAGATCAACTGGCCTTAGTGGAGTCATCCCAGTATTACAGTGCAGTATCCTAGAATAGACTTTGATCCAAGGACTTTAGGGAATGTACAAAAGCAGATGTACTTTTCCCAGCACATGATGTAGCTGATGCCAACCATAAACGTGTAAATAGGCTTTAACCTTGTTTACTTGTCCTCTTTAAAATAATTTTAAAAATACCATCAAAATTTAATGTTAAAAGTAGCCAAAAAATCTTGTTTCTGATAAACCAGAAATTCCACAGAATCATACAAATAGCGCAAACAAATCACCATTTCAGGGAACTTTACATCAGCATGGAAACAGAAATCTGTATGTGCAGTTGTTTTAGATGTGAAAAATTACATCTTTACTATGCATGCTGTTATGAGGAGTGGCTGAGGTCACTCGGTTTGTTCAGTTTAGTAAAGCAAAGTGGAATGAGAGTGCATCAGGGGAAGTTCAGATTGGACATTAGGAAAAGGTTCTTCACTGAGAGGGTGGTCAGTCACTGGAACAGGCTCCCCAGAGGAGCAGTTTACAGCACCAAGCCTGTCAGAATTCAAGGACTGTCTGGATGACAATCTTAGTCATATGGTTTAGTTTTAGGAAGTCCTGTGAGGAGCAGGGAGTTGAACTTGATGATCCTTGTGGATATCCTCCAATTTGAGATATTCTATGGTTCTAAGACTATGAATTACAAAGAAATAATACTCCAGGTCAGGCCTTTATTTCCTCACTTCATCAATTTACAGAAAAAAAGGAGATTTGGACATTCAAGAATATTTCATGTAGTGGTTTTCTAGATCTTTCAAAATTCCTTGTTCTTGCAGCTACATTAGTCTTGCAGAAGTCTCTGAGGGGACCCATAGCTCTACTCACTAAAAGAAGTCTTCTTCATATCCTTGGGGTTTTATTTCAAAACAGTAGGATAGCCAGTGCAGACTATGAAAGTAAGCTTGATATACTGATGGATTCTGCTAAATACTGTGCCTGTCTTCTTTCATTTTCAATACAGTAATTTTGGGTAGTTTTGACATTGAAATGACAGAAGAGTACATCTCTTATTGTGTAGGTCTTTAATGAAAATAAGAGAGTGCAGCATTTTGTCCAAGACAGAGTATGATTTTGTTATTATTGTGCTGTCCTTCATGATACAGGATATGCAAGCTAAGTCTTGTATATGCCAAAGACATCGTATCACTGACATCGGAGATCTCATGCCCTTAATCACTGATAAAAGTAAAAATGTTGCCAGATTTCTCAAAGAGTTTCTATCCAATGCATATTAATATCTCTCCTAGTTTCCTGTGTTAAATGAGAGCCAAATCCTGATCCTTCCCTGCAGCTGGACAATTTGTGACACCAAAAGTTGAATCAGTAGTGGAGAATATGATGGCTGCGTGTCAGGGTATTCTGCCTTCACAGCTGAAGAATATGTCTCCAAGGAACACTGAGTTTTTGGTAGATGGTGGCTGGCAGATGGTTTTGTGCCATGGCAGAAACAAGTTTTTTTCTTCATTTTGCTTCTTTTGTCAAAGTCTATGATGTCATGGTTTGGAGATGTGAGCACAGAGCCATTTTACTACTTTACTTTCTAGATTTTGGTTGCAACTAGACTGCAGAGTAGGTAGTTCAGTTCTGTAATTTGGTCTTTTTCTCTTCCATTGTCTTCTCGAAGCTTGCTGGAACAAGAGCTTCTGATGGTGAAGTCATTTATTTAGCTAATATTGTGGGGAATTGGGAAGAATCTACATTACTTAGTTGTGTATGACTCAGTTTGTGCTTATTTATGAGGGGTTATTTGCAATGGAAGTAGATCAAACAGGACTGTCAGGGCAAGCAAATATAAAAAACAACCAATTGCCTAGATAAGGAGCATCCCAACAAATATTTGAACTCTATTAATGTCTGTGAAAAGGCAACTTCTCCACTCCACCCCTGGTTACACAGCTGTTTGCTAAAGTCATGAACTTTAAGGTTAAAAGACCCACTGTGCAGGAAGGGAGAAGAGAAATTGCTGCAGGCTCACCCTGCCTTGCTGAGAGTCAGGGTCTGCACCACACAGGCTGTAATTGGGTCACCCAAAACAACCCAGAGCAAAAATAGGTACTTGAGGGAAATGCCAAGTAAGACAGCAGGCATACAGGTCTCCTGGCTGTTCATGAGTCCCTCTCTTCGAGTACTGTGCCTGCTTTGGCAAATAAATCATACTTTGTTTTGAAGAAACAGCTTCTGTTTTATTGCACACTGTTGCTGTCCACAGGCTCCCGAAGGAAAATTCTTGTGGGTGCCAAGCCCAGTTGGGCTTGCTCAGTGAAATGGTTCATCCCCAGTGCAGTGCAGTGCAGTACAGAGACCTGCCAGAAAGTGGTTAGACTACAGATCCTACCCAAAGGGAACGGAGATGCAGATGTGTTATTGGAAAGGGATGAACTTACCAAACTGGAAAAGACTGACAATGTGCAGGAACTAACCTTTTTCTTCAGTTTTCAAAATGGCCTGTTGAGGAACCTGGCAGGTGCTTAACACGTCTATAGAGTAGAACAGCAAGTCAGGACGATGGCATCAAGTAAAGTCACCAACCAGGATTGCTGACCTAGTGCCTTTGGTGGTTAATCTTCAGGAATGAATGTGTCTCACTAGCGAGGAGCCTGCTTCCCGGCCGTGCAATCTGCCTCCTGTATAAAGAAGAATCAGTTGATCTAGGAAATAAACAGCTGATCTGAGACCAAAGTTGGGCTAATTCTGGTGATCACAACTCAGGTTATAGAGCTGTCTGGTGTTAAAAGCGAAATAGTGTTTTCCTTAAATTGTATCAAGCAACTTTAGTCACATTTTGACATACTTAAGATCTTTATGTTTAGTTTTTAAACTTCTTATTTCTGTCTCAGAAAATGCAAAATAACCTAGCTAGATTTGGGAAATTCTATATATCATTGCGTGTGTATTTTTGTGTCTGTGTAACTTGCCTTGGGATTTACCATTATTATCTGTGGAAAAAAAACATAACTACACATGCAAATAACCCATTAGATGTCTAGCTGTAGGTATAGTTGCAGCACAAGCCCGTGCAAGATTGAAAATCTTACCCAACAAAGAGAAGCTATAAAAGTTGCTTATATACCATCTACTCAACTTAGGTAGAGTTGTACCTAGGGATTTGGTAGAAATATTGCAGGGGGATGTGCCTGCAAAAGATGGGGAGGGCAAGTTGTCTATCTGAAGAACAGGTTTTTGTTCATAGTAAAGTGATTTCTTCAGACCACTTTTTAGTGGTACGTTCAAGAGAGATTCTACAGATTCCACATGTTTTTCCCATAAAAATTGGAGCTGTATCTAAAGCAACCTTTACTGTTTACTTGCTGTGATTTAAAAAAATTAATTTGGCTCCATCACAGTATCCAGAAGCGTTCATACCAGTGTTCAGCATCGGTTTTTGGTCACATGAGCTCTGGATACGTGCAGTGTATCATTCTGTTGGCAGTCAAAGGAGCCAGGTAGGGTAATTACTGCACCCATTACAATGAGTCCCTGGTATACACTGGGATAATTTGAAGTCAATTGCCAACAACTAATGCACCAATCTGAATTATGGCACATTGAGTGTCTTCTACAAAGCATGGGCTAGTTCCATACCTTTATGTCAAGCAGTGGGCTATTCTGCTTATATAATCAGATATATATAATTGTGAATGAAGAAATACTGTTTCTTGTCATCAGTATCTGTGGGTGCAATGGCAGAGATTACAGACTCAAAGCCACCGGTGATGTTGGCATTGGTATGCTGGAAATGGAGCACGAGGCCCCACTAAAAGGTTGACTGAGCTTGATATACAGGTAGTCAAATAAGCCTATAAAATTATTCTAGTTCCCATGCACAGTGAAAAGCAGTCATTTGCATGCTGTTATTCTGTTTGAATTGAAAGATAAAATTTAATTTGAACTCTTCACCTTACTAATAATTTGTACTGTGACCTATTTTTTTTATAAGACCTATTTTTTTATAGGACTTCTGCCATGGATACTAAGGCCAAAGTGGAAGGTTTAGACTTGATCAAATACATTATTCCTGTTTAGCTTTTGTGGGTGACCTTAATGTATATCTCTTTGATAGAATCAAAGCTCAGTAACTTTGATTTTGGAAGAACACTCTGGCATACATACTTAAAATTCAGCATATGCGTTGACGACCTGAGGACTAGGAAGGAAGATAAGCATTTGTTTAATTATTTTCCTGAATCAAAGCCTTTGTGAGTTTCCTTCATTCAGTCAGGAAGCAAAGTACTCATCAATTGATTTTTATGACCAGTGACAGCTAACCAGTACTGAACAGATTTTGACTGTTAGGTCTTGCGCACTTGCAGTGTGGATTTCTGTTCATTCTACAAAATGTTAAGTTCACAGAAAAATACTCACCTATCTTCCAGTAATCGTGGAATTGCAACCGTAATACCTAAGGATGTGTATGAGATGGGAGGTTTTTAGGGAAGGATAACACCTTTCATTAGACTAACTGATACAGCTAGAAAAAAGCAGATAAGCTTTAAGTAGTCTCAAGGAACTGATGCAGAGACCAAGCTTGAAAACAGCCCCACAGGAGAATGCTTGGTTAACAATGTCAACAGTTGGAGGTTTAAAAATACCTTGAATTACCATGTGCTTTTCTTTGTTATAGGTCCCTCTGCTCGTTTGAATCATGTATAAAGAACAGGTAATGGGAAAATCTAACCCCGTATGCACCCATAATCATCATTCAAGGTCTGAAGTGGCAAAAAACATCAAGAAGTTTAGTTTATTCTCTTGTCTACAAGCCAAAATAAGTTGTAGTTAATTTTCTGTGTGTTCCTGCATAATGGTTCTAAGGGGAAAATATGTTGCTCTGCTGTAAAGCTTCTGTGCCAAGGAATTGTGTTTTACCTCTGAATATTTAAGGTTGCCAATAAACTATTCTTGTTGGCAGGTTAATAAGAATATAAACACTGTGCAGTCCCGTGTTAATACTTAATTGTGTTTATGGGCAAAACTAAAAGACTTTGCTAGCTATGTGAAAAGTAATACTCATTTCAAGCTGTTAAAAATATGTAACTATTTCAAACTATTTACTTGCTTCCTATTTGATTTGGAAAAGGGTTGTAAGTGATTAGGGTGAAAATCAGGATATAAGATCTATAAAAAACAATCACAAGAGGAAAGTTATGGCACATTTTGAAGGGTCTAAATTGTCATATGCTAGAGTCATTGGTTTTTAGAATTATGTGAACTTTTTATCTTTGGTGAAGCTCAGAGAAAGCAGGCGATCAATAATGAATGTGAGACAGTGTCAACTGAAAAGTTACTTATGGGATGTGACGTATAGAATGCTAATATGCAGAGATATACTGAACCCTAGTAACATTCATGGCACTTTAAAAGTATTGAGACACCTTAAAGGACCTCTATTTGCAACAGACTGTGAAGGTTATAAATAAGATTCAGAGTGCTGCATAGAGGTCCAAGATTTAGAATTCATTCCTGCACTGGAAAATGAAGTGAAGCTGGTTTATATCAGTAACCAGGACTTTGTTGTCTCTTGTTCAGGTCATGTATAAGTTGGCCCTTTGTTTCCAATTGGTATGGCTGTTGTATGTTGTCTCATGGGTATTTATAGGAGCATCTTTTCCAAATGTTAACTACTTTGGTAGTTGTTATTGTACATATTTTGAAAATATTTCATTAAATTGATTAACTTAAAAAGGACAAATGAAAATGCTTTTTCACATTTCCTATATTGTAATGAAACTTAAGAAGAGGAAGTTTGTACATTTACATTTTTATAATCACAGACCGGAGTGGTGTCAGATTTTTTTTTTTGGAGCTTAAATTTGAAATGTATAGCTATGTAATGTTGAAAGCACGAGACTATTTAGCCATCTGCATTGAATGTGATTATATATTATATATTGTAAAATACTGATGTCTGTTAGTGCCACAAATAAAAACAAAATCAAAATCTTACATGGCTTGAAAGACTCCCTTTTGCCAAATGTTTTGCATTTACAGAAAGAAATTAGATCAAGAGATGGACTTATGCAAACCAGTATGTTCTTGGTATCTCAAGTCTAATATGAAATGTCTCAAACCAGGAAAGGGCTCACAACTAATAATTTTGGAACACAGCAGAAATCACCAACTAGAATCAAGATGTCAGTGTTATATACATTTTGATAATAATGCAGTACTGATAATGGTCCATTTCCACATTAGGGAAGCTAATACATTGCAGAACTGAGATGCTCTGTCACACCCTAGGATAAATAAGATCACCTTTGTTGACTGGTTAGCCTTCTTTTGCCTTAAAAGTCTTTTCAGCACGCTTTAGATCAGAAATATTAATGTGTTAAAAATGCTATTGCAGGAAAGGATTCAGTCACTCCTAAGCTTGAATGCTGTAGGTAGTCCCACCAGCAGCAAATACCGTTTCCTTGGTTAGGTGCTGCAAGACAGAACTGAGTGCACGCAGATCTCTTCCCTGTTCTTAGTGCTGCCTGAAGGCTGGGTCTGTAGCCCCTCGTTAGTAATGCCTCTTCAGTGTAATAAGTTGTATGGGTACGTACTTGGCAGTGGAAGGGATCCAGAACTGGTTACCAGATAGTAAGATCCTTCAGGCTTTGCCTTGCAAAGGTTCTGGGTTTAGGTGCTGGCACTGCATAGAACTAAAGTTTATAAAAGAGTTATTAATGGATAAACTGCTGGGTATCGAATTCCCATGGTTAAAAACTATAAGATTAAGAACAGCTCCAAGAAGAGACATCACCTTCATTAAGACAGCAAAAAAATTACAAAATATCCTGCTAGCTCAGTCACAGCTCAAGCTTAAAATAGAAAGGGAGTTCAGCTGCCTACAGTAAGAAGCTAGACTGGCTGTATGTTCCCTTCTCTTGTTGATGGGAGATGTGTATGCTGTTACACTGTCATCCAGATGCTGTTGAATTCCTGGTAGCAGCTTAATTTAACCTTCAGTGAATGGAACTTTTAATATAAACCTATTTTTAATAGGTATGACCTTTCATATAACAACTTTCTATTAATGCTTTTAGCAGACTTCATTTGGGAAGTAAACATGTGTCAGTGTTTTAGTGCATATCAGGCAAGCACTTTTGAAGCTCTTCACCTCATCATAAAAAAAATTCAAGAGACATGCTCCAGCACAAATTGCGTCTGGTAAAGACATTGTGTCCTCAGCACCAAGTATTGATCTATGTATCTGCTCTTATTGGCCCACACTGTTCGCTAGTGCAGACACAGTGCCTGTGTGTAGAGGTAAACATGCCACTCAGGTTAGTCCCTGACATGTCCTTTCATGGCACTTGTAGCTGGACAGTCTGCAGGCTGATTTATTTTCTGAAGGACTGAAAGAAGGACAGGGAGCTCCCTGTTTCCCCATACTCTTACTTGGTTCAGTCAGGCAGAAGAGTCTGATATATGCCCAATTCATCTGGTCCTTTTTATTGTCTTTTTGAGTAAGGTATTGAAATGAGGTGGAAAATGATATCACCAGGAAAATTGAATGTAGAATTTGGATTTGGTATCCTTATTCTTTGTACAGGTATAAATCAATTTTCAGGGCTTAGAGAAATCTAGTTTCACGTGTCAAATAAAATTTGTAGGTCTCTCCTCCCCTTTTTTACATGTTTTTATTAACTTTTTTTTTTAACTGAGCTCAGAGTATTACTCAACTGTAAAGCCAGCATTAAATCGCTCTGGTTAGATATTTAATTTTAAATAATATTGGCTGTCTGCATGAGCTATTTGCCTTACAAGACTTCATTATAGATTTATTTTTTCTTGTACAGACAGCCTGCTAACACCGATCATGCAACATGCTGGACTAAAAGACCTTTTGACATGCACGTCAATCTACAGAGTTTCAAACATGGCAGGATTCAACTTTCCCAGCTCATGCAAGTGATTTGCACAATTTATGCTACATTTACCACAGCCAAAAATTGGCACTTCATCAGTGTGTAGGAAAAAGGAAGGGAACAAGGGGTGCATTTATGAAACAATGGAAAATGCCACCCCGAGACAGTTTGTGATGTTTTCCCTCTCCAGAAAAGAAAGAAGCAGTTCTGTTGTTCAGTGCTGCTTAGCATTAAGGACATGGTTTAATTTGAATGCAAAAACCTGCAGAAATCTTGATTCGAGTCAGTTTGAATGAAATGTTCACAAATTGGTTGTTTGTTGGTGCAAGATGAAAAATAGTTGTCTTCTACAACAGCTGATTAGCAACTTTTACATATTTATAGTATTTACTTGTGTGTATTGTTTCTCTACTCATCTCTAATCCTCTGTTGAGTTACATGTGCATTATGTGTACCAACGTGCTTTGCCTCTGAGGCTTCTGTTAAGATTTATGAGACTATTCCTAGTCTTACTCTATTTGTTGCTGTTGAGCACACACAATAAAATATGCTTTACTCCTGCTATAGCTACCATAATGGTTGCATTTTCCCTCTTGCAGAAAATGACCTTTGCAATGTCAAGAGTTCCTTTGTTAAAGACAAAATTAAAAAAAGACATTCCAGATTTTTCAGTAATGTTAACCAGGATTTGGTACAACATACTTCCAATCTGCTTTTCTTCGGTTTTGGTTTTGTTTTTTGCTGAGTAGAGTGTGGAGTTTGATTCGCTGATGGTGACTTCATTTGGCTGGAGAAAGTTTTCATGTAGTTGAATTCCCAGGGTCATTCATCAAAGTATGCTAAGATGGATGAATCTTTCTAAGAGCAAAAGGTAACTTTTTTTTTGTATTGTTAATAAATATTCCGTACTTGCTAAAGAAATATAATTTGGTTAAGTACTAACAGCCTACATGATGCTGCACCACATATAAAAGTCACTCTCATGTGTTTACCAGTTTGAGGATTTTTTTTGTTCTTGTTTAAACATTTTTCTGATTTATTGCAATATTGAAGACTCTTTAAAAAGAGAGAAATTCAAACTACTTAACAGGAATATTGCATGTTTTGCACATTTAAGGAGTTTATGAACAAGCTCACTTCCATCGTCTGTTCCCATCACTCGCTCCACAAGTACAGGAGCGTGTGCGCACACAGACACACACAGAGTCTCCTTCATTGTTTCAGGACGTCAGGAATAGTTTAAAAAGCATCTTTACCACAGGATCCTTTACCGTTTTTAACAACAGATCATTTTTGTCCTGTAAAATAGGAACTTTCAGAAAGGGACTTAAATTTTGATGCACCATAACAGCTATCTGCAGTCACTGCTGGAAGCAGCGTCAAATCCAGCTCCAGATAATGCTGTCTTCAGCTCATTTCCTTTTGCTTTTTTTCTTCTTTAGGCTGATAAAAACATGTACATGCCATGTCTCTTTTCTGAGGTCTTTATTGTGCTCAAAGCCCTAAATATTTCCTCCTGAACAAAGCACAGTGTTGTTGCAGTTGAACATCAGGCGAAAGAAGATGTTATTCACACACAAACACCACTGTGCAGTTTGCAAATCAGGAGCTGAGTAAGGAAACATTATTGAAAGAACAAGACTGTGGAACATCATTGTCTTCTACATTGTAACTTGTGTTTACTGCAATAGGAACAAAGCAAACACAGTGCAAGTACGCCTGGGTTTCCTTTGTCTGGTTTCATGCATTCAACAGAGGAGTTTCTGTTAGAAGTGCTGGGATCTGTCCCTTGTAGTGCTTGGCACAGGGAAGTGGGTCACAACTTGAGGGTTCTGGTTTGGGTAGTACCACTGATTGGTTGTGTCCCTTTTTTTGTTTTGCCTTGCAGTAGTGGTTTGATATAGCCAGTACTCGAGGTGGCAAACCAAGAGCTTCTGCTATGGTGATGAGCAAAGGCTCTTCAGATGAATGGCAGTCAAGGTGGAGAGTAATCGTGATTCAGCCTTTGCGCAACTACGGTACCCAGATCCTGGGAGCTGGTGGCCCGCGCAGTTTCATTCTTAGACCAAAGGTAACAGTAAAGGGAGAGGGAAATGGATCCATCTGCCCTCTGACAAAACCTAGGAGTGAGGCACATGTAACCCAGAGAGCTGCAGCCCTCCCTTCCAAAACAACGTGTAACCAAATGGCATACAGGAGGCACCTTGGTAAGCAGTTACTCCACCGAAACCACTGATACGCCTGGATCTTGGAAGTCACCAAGAGATCCTGAGACCTCAAGTATCTCTGTTAATCCAACTATGTGGTCACTTAATGTGCTCAAGACCAAACTCAGCTATCCCCACTGTAGACCCTATGCTGATAAAATCCAGTCCTCAGTCCTTCAGCCAGCCTTGGTGGTGGGTATACCTGGCGCGTTTCCTAACCAGCTGGCGCTGAGCACAGAGGGTGGTTTGGCTGCCTGCACCGTGCATCTCCCCTCATTTGTTAGCCTGACTGCTAATGTTCCAAACTTTCCAGCTGATGGAAGGAGCTGTCAGAGGGAATTTGCAGATAGCCAGTGCTGCAGAAGTGTAAAGAGTTATATTTTTATGTGTTGATGAATAATTTAGCAACAATTGTGTGTTATGTAAAATTACTGTTTTACTGCTGCTGGGGCCAGTGTTCGTACAAACTGTTCTTCTAAGCCCAGTTATACAAGTTAAAGCTTGTTAGTTTTATCCTATGCATCTGTCGTTAGACAGAATTTTTCCAGGTTCAAACTGGGAATTGGAGCAGGTCTTTCATTCCAGGAGAGGACCACTCCCCTTCCTCCTTCTCATTTATAGTCCTGGCCATCCTAACTATTTTCCAAATAGTCAGTTTTGCACTAGGTTCCATATATCAGTTCATGCTGTTTTATCCACAGAGAAGGATGCTGTGTAATGTTCTTCCATATGAATGCCATGGAAATCATCCATTCTCATAGACTTTTGCTTTATATTAAGGAGCAAGCTAAGAGACATATCCAGGCAAATTGGCCACAGGTTTCATCCCCTACCCTGTGGATGAAGCCTGTGCACTTATGTGGGCAGGGAGCACAGAATATGGACAGATTTAGATGTATCATGTTTTGGTTTCAGGTTGGAAGTTATTCTTTTGAGATTCTACCTATTCTGTGCTCACAGCAGGATTAAAAGATGAAGGAACAAAAACAGAGAGCAATATTGTTGCCCCCTAAAAGCACGCTTGTAAGGATAAAGGGAGAATGAAAAGCTGTCGTAATTCAACACCAGGACATGTCCAGAAAGGGAGAAACTCACAGGTTTTCTTAGGATTCTGCATCTCAGCTACTGCTTCTGCCATATTCTACAAGTGTTGCCAAGAGATGCTTAGTTGCAAATGCAAATATGTTCAAGGCTGAAGGATCAAAGAGCAATTAAATTAAAAACTGCTGACAAGTCAATCTTAATAGTCATTTCCATGCTGAAATAAGTCAATAAATCTTAGCTTGCAATAAATCTTACCACATAAAGGTGGGCTTGCATAACAGGAAAATGTAGTAAAATATAGCAATATATTTTATGCAAATACTTTTTAAAAGTAATGAGCAGCATGTTTTATTCATCTTGTCCTGGCATCAAAGCGGTCAAGAAGACACTGGACTTCTAGAATGGGTTAATCCTTTGCAGCAGCAGTATGCTGAGCAGGCAGAATGTCTTCTATTTTTATTACTATTTACTTATATTTGTAAATACAAGCCTTAATTGAGCTCCTGAGCCCTGCTGTGTTTGGTACTGTGCAAACACAACATGAGTGACTATCCCTGCCCCAAAGACCTTTACAAAGTTGGAAAGTCAGAAGAAGAGGAGGATGGGAGCAACGCAATCGAGCGACTTGCCTGAGGTCACCCAAGGTGTTAATGGCAGAGGCAAAACTGGAGCTCGGGACTCCTGTGTCATCCTTTGGCCCGGTTCTCCCAAGTCATGCAGCTTCCTGGCCATACAGTAAGTATGGATGAAATAAGACACAAACTTAACCTTTCATGGGATAGTTCAAGCTTCAGAGAGACAGGGAAAGCAGTTGTTCAGCTGGCTTTCATACTAGACACCTTAACATACCCTTGTGTTTTTATTTATTCTCCCAAAAGTATGAAATATTAGATAATATTCCTAGGTACTTATATCTATAACTAGACACATCGCCAACAAACACATGATCTGAGAGGGCACTGGGATACAGCTGATAAATTTAGAACAGATTTTCTGCATGGTAGAAGTTCCCTGCTTGTTAACTAGCTTCTGTCTCGGTTACAGTTTCCTGCCCACCTGTAGCCATACTCCCTGCGATCCCCAAGGGAAGACCTGAGAGGAAAAAGTTCCTGATATTGCCGCTTCGGCAGCGCCCAAGCACTTCAACAAGGATCGCTCTATTAGCCCCTGTGTAAACACGGGGTGGCAGGCCAGGCAGGCAGCTCCGGGTGGAGGCAGCACGGATCGTTTTAAATCACTTGCACGTTCTAAATCATTGGGTACGATCTGCGAAAAAGCAGATCCTGTGTTACGTTCTGCGCTTGGGAGGTGATGGAGACTTTCAGGCTAATAAAATTCCTGACAAGCGACCCAGCACAGGGGAAGTCCTGTTCTCGAGGAAAAGCCTTACATCAGCACCAGCTCACAGCTCGCCCCTTCTTTTCACAGTGGAAAGACTGGGAATTTTAATCCCGATTCTAAAACAAGTCAAAACTTGGTGAGCACCATAGTTGCACAAGCAAAGAAGGGCTTGGGGACAGCCTGTACTTCTCCTGTTTTTTTCTTCTTTTTTGCAGTGAATCAGAAGAGCTGTTCTTAGGTTTGTGTGGTCTCCAGCAAGATGCAGTACCTCACTTCCAGAGTGTTTTTCCTGGCACTTGCAGACTGCACAGAGCCCAGCCCAGGGTAATAACATCCTGCATGTTCCCAAAACTGGGAACAAAAGGTGAGGATTTCTTGTTTTCCTCAGGATGCTGATCTTGTGTTATATTACTGAGAGTGCAATGTGAATGAGATTTCAAGTAATTTTCAACCAGGTCCCTTCATGTACCTTTTCTTTTATCCAGTAGAAGGTTTTCCCCATTACCAAAAATGGGAAAAATACGCATTTGCCTCATATACCCAGGATAGTAAATTGTGACCAATAAGCAAAGGTGGCATTAGAAAAAATGGGTTAATTTTCCAGGAAGGTTTTTCCCAAGAGCACGTAACGTTATTCTCCACAGCAGCAAACCAGTCCTGCACTGGAGTCTGCGAGTGAAATGTCAAATGGAAGGTGTAAGCCTGGTTTTATAAGAAATGCATCCCAGCTGTGCCTGACCTGTGCTTAGGAGCAGATTTTATTTTTAAGTGTGTGAGGCAGAATTATCGAAGATGAAGAATCATGAGTCAGACCCGCAAAATCATGAGACTGGTCTCCAGCATGATGAGGGTTGCATTTTTTTCTGTTTTTAAGGGAACAGCTTCTGCCCTGTGGTTTGGTCTGCCTGATTTCTGAAGCTCCTTTGTCTGTCCGTGGGGTGTGGGTATGACTGTCAGCGCCGTCCTCTCCTGCCTCTTCCCCCCAGCTGTGCTGCGGGGCCAGGCAGGGAAACCCAAACTGGCCCTAAAGGCAGCGGGTCCAGGGGTAGGGATGCTGTGTCAGGGCAGTGCTCGGCCAGTCCTAGTGAGCACAGCTCCTCGCTCAACCCCCCTCCACACCAGTATCTCCACACAGGGTATTAATTGCTGCTTAAAAGGGAAAAGAACCAGAACAAGAAGGATTAAAGTACGGTATTCCCTGCAAGCAATGTCATCACGCCAGGGAGCCTCCCTGCCTGTCGGGACTACTGAATATTTGACCCACGTTTGCTAGTGAGCACTGAAAGGTAGTCCAAGCCAGTGCTCAAAAAATATCCATCCAGATTACTTATATAAGATGGGTTTTTTATAGTAATGAGTGGGGGGAAAAAAGGGAGCCTTTAAAGTCTTTAAAGTTTTTGCTCG
This sequence comes from Caprimulgus europaeus, assembly GCA_907165065.1. Next base: position 73,010,082 of record OU015525.1, read on the forward strand.
GGCCTCGTCCACTCACAGGTTTTGTACTGGTACAACTATTTCCATTAGAGGTGTGATATTTTTTACTGAAATAGATAAACCAATATAACCACTAGCTGGGGGATACTGTTGTACTGACACAAAGATGCTTTGTACCAGTACAACTTATCCGCCTTCTTATATGGAAATAGAAATTTCAACATAAATAAGAATCTTTTTATTGGTATAGCTGTTTCTACCCTAGGGAAATTATACCATATTTTACTATACCAATAGCTACAATTTTGTGTGTGGCCAAGCCTTCACAGTGGCACACCTTCTGTCTAGAAAAGCCCTCATGGTGACCAGTGCCTCACTGTGCCAAAAAGCTGCAGAAAGTCAATGAGATTATTCAAGTGTTAGTTATTCCACTGGATCAGGCTATCAAAATCTGGAGGAGGAAGAGGTGTGCTTTCATTTGCTTTTGTTGGCTAGTAAAATAATCCATGTATCCGACACTGACTGGCAATGGTTTTGCTGGTATCTAGAAGCAGCAGACAGATAAAATGAGAGTCATTTTTTTGCAACACATTACAGTGAGGAAGAGTTAAATGAAATGGCCTTAAGCTCTTTAAGAGTTGCTTAAATTAATTTTACAGAAGAGGAATAAAGCTTTGGTAGCAGAATTGTGTCACTGAGTGTCTCTCTACTTTGGAAATAAGCGTCCTTTCCTTGCTTACACGTGGGTATCTCCAGTTCACCTCAGCACGGCGTAGAAGCGCAAGGCCATTATCCTGTGAGAGAACAGCTTGTTCAGTTATTGTCACTTACAGACACTATATGCAGGCAAAAAAAAAAAGGAGAAATGCAACTTTTAAGCATAGTCAGCAGTTGTGCAAAGCTTTTCACCTTAAAATGCCTTGTAAACTCTAGTTATATTTAAACTCATGTCAGTAGAGGACGTATGTGCAAGTCTGTCTGTGTGGGTGCTCTGTCCTTTTTTGTATGTTCTAGATAAACACAGAAGGAAGATAGACAACACTTGGTAGGTCAGTGTGTGTAACAGGAAAACAAGTGATATGTGCATAGCAGTGGTTGGAACACAGTTGAGCTCCTGCTGTCAGGAGTCCTGTGGGAGGGGAGGGAAGGACATTGCCTCGCAGCCTCTAGTTGCACTAAAAAATGGAGTCGTCCTCTCCATTTAAGTGCTAAGAAGGTTAACTTGAAGAATAGGGTGGAAATGATTTTTAAATAACTGCTGACAGTGTGATTACTTATGGTATTATTGATAGAGTATGGAAGTTGGTGACCCAAGTCCTATCCTGATATTTACAAATGCAAAGTCTTCCTCCCTTTAATCATTTAGAGGTGGTTTTGGCAGTGTGAAAAAGAAATTAACTCACCCGCTCTCCTGATGGCCATTATGAGAAAATCACAAAGTCAAAGCAGTAGCTTGATTTTTATGACTGAAATTTTCTGAAGACATGACTCTATTATTCAGCCACAGAGCTCTCTGGCCCTTGAAGCCAGGTTGCAGGGGTGAAGGTCACTGCTCTGCCAGTAACCACGTTGCCATTACATGAAGTTTTAATCAGCAAATACAGGGCAGATACAGCTCTGGTACCGTACTGTTAAATATAATGGAATTTGCCCCACAGATGACTGTAGGTCCTCATTGTTAAATCAGCTTTGCCTATTTACCTTTCAGCTGCAGCTTAAACGTATGAAATGTGCCATAATCCAGCTTTTCCCACATCAGAGGCTTGAAGAAACCGCTTTCTCGTAGCATTGCATATAAAGAGGTAACGTTTCTTCATTTGCCTCGCATATCAAAATTCAAGACAGTCAGTCATTCATTCTACATCATAAATAATACATGTACCCAACCAAACACAAAAGGCTGTACTTCTGTCTGCTTTGCCTCCACACTTTAATAAGATCATCTGAATTTCAAGACGAAATGTGCAGTCTCATATTTAAATCATTAGGTCCCAGTGTGGTATTTCATCTCATTGTTGCAAGGTCGAGGTAGCCAACATGGTCAAAGAAAGAAAGAAAGAAAGATAAAGTCTTTATCAGCAGGATAAATGTAACAGGTTCATGTGAAGAGGAAATAGGTGACCCATAGAGGGTAAAGGCTTGCTGGAGATTTGCAAGGGAGCTATAAATCAGTGGTTGCAGACTATGGTGAGGTACACCTCCCCTGGGGCACAGTGTCCCACAGTAACGAGCCCTCAGCTCTCCTGTCGGCCCCTTCCTGGGTTTTGATGTGTTTTGCTGAAAGGATAGCAGTCCAGCTTCCAAAATTCATGTGGCAATTTTTGGAAAACTGGAACAATCTCCCAAAGGAAACAAAATTTCACAATCTCAGTATATGGCTGGGAGCTAAAACCACCTGGTTTCTGAACAGTCTCTGGCCATGACTCCCTCTTTGGAAGAGAGGATGTTCCTGATACCCAGCAAGCCGGGGTTACATTTTTGCCTCCTCACAGACTTCCTCTGTGACCCTGGGCAAGTCACTTCGTTCTTGCATACCCCAGTTTCCAATCCTTTGTTTGACCAGGATATCCCCTCTGCTGGCCTCCCCTGTCCCATCTGTTTCAAAAGAAACCTGGCAGAGAACGAGGGGGCATCTGAACTGCTGTGCATTTGTTAATCACTGAGGAGGTCCAAGTCTTGGGCAGCAGTTGTGATCCTCCTCACATATCACTATTATAAGAAAGCAATTAACTTAACCCATTGATGCTAGCTTCCCTGAATGTGAAACTGCAGATATTTATGGTGGGTTGCACTGACTCATAAAGGTGCTGTGGGTAATGTTTGTGAGGCACTTTGTTGATTAAAGGTGCTACGTGTTCTTTAGTGCCAGAAGATCTCAGCAAGTGCTTGTGTAAATGCATCTAAGTAAAGGCTACAACTCTTACTAGCTTTAGCAGAAGCAGGAGCAGGACCTCAGTCACAAGTAGCTTCCAAAAAAGAGTAAGACAAATTTGGCAGGCCAAGTACAATACATTCTCATGTTATCTTTATATAACCATTTAGCCAAAAAAAGAATAAACCGCCTATAAATCCAGATAGACCCAGACAACTGAAATCTAAAGCTAGTTTACAGAAAAAGTTTCCAGAGACCACATGGTCTTGTATGAGATAAAAAAGGGATTAAAATGTTTTCTTGGACCACAATAACCTGGGCAATACTGGGACCACTCTCAGCAGCAACAGCTTAGGCAGAGAATAGCTGCAGAAGTGCACTATTAAAGCATGTAGATGGGTAACACTAGCAGAAGTGTCGTGGTTTTTCCCATAATTATACCCTTGGTAAATTTTCCCAGCTAGTTAAGTCTTCTATGATGCCCAAAGCTGCTCTCCCTCTTCTGTGATGCCCCTTATAGCACCTTTCAGGAAGCAGAGAGGAGATCAGAAACAGAGGACCTTTAAGGGGATCTAACTAGGCTGTGGTGGAGGACTACCGACTGCAGCCACAGGACAACTTTAACTCAAGTAAGCTCATTCAGTAATAGTCCAGTTTGGGCTAGTTGTGGTCTTTTGGGCAGGTTGCTTGTCCCTTCCACATTGTCAAGCTACTCTAGGCACCCACTGGCACAGCGCTGAGCTGTGGCACAGTGTGCTTTGCTCCCACCATCTTGCAGGCAGTCCCATTTCCAGCTGTGATGCTGGAGGCTAGAGCAGACCTTGGCAGCTGGGGTGGAGCTCATGGTGTCACTGCTTGGGGACGAGGTCAGAGATTTTGTCTCCTCACAGCCAGCACAGCCAGACCATGGTGGTCAACAGACCGCTGACCACAGAGCAGTCACTGGCCCACGCTGAAGATTATTCATGAGAGGAATAGGTTGTTTCCCCCTCCAATTATCTTTTTATTGCTGAAAGCAAAAAAGAAACAAAAATCCTTAAATGATATGGTTTTTCAAGTCCATGGGTTCAAGATAAACTAGCAGGCTTAAGAGAAAAAAAAAAAAAGCCCATAGAGGACAAAGTGAAGAATATGACTATTCAAAACACCACATATTCTTTCCTACTGCTTTTTCTTTCTTCTCTAAGCTGCTGAAAGAAGACAGGCTGACAGACATGTTCCTGAACAACCCTTTGTACATGACATATCTAGAAATTGAAATAAATATGTAGAATGAGTTATATTGTATGCCTTATATCTAAATTAATCACAACCCAGATGGAATGGGGAAGATGTTACACACACACACCCAAGCAGGATTTATACCTCCTGAAGGATGTTAAAAAGGAAACCTGTAAGTGGTGAATGGAAAAAAATGAGAGTCCTCTCTACATTTATTTAAATATGCATCTTCTGCAGTGCTTATCTGAACCCTGAGCTCTTAGAGGTGCTGATAAGCAAGACAGACCTATTAAAGCCTTATTTGAAAATCTCCTGAACGTGCACCCAGCCCTGTGTCAGCTGAAACCCTGCTGTACCCTGAGCCCCCAGGCTCATGCAGAAGCATTAGCAATGTCTACAAAAGCGTGGTGTGTTGCTTCCCTGTGCCTCACCCCTTCCAAACTCCCCTGCATAACCAGTGACTGTCCACAGCTACTCTCTGTCCTCTGCAAGTACTGATCAAACATCAGTAAATATTTTCTTGTCTTCAGATCTTGACTCCCAGCCCAACTTCATCCCTGGGTCTTGTGCCACACATTTTAAGCCGAAGGCTGAGGTTTTCCTTAGAAACTCCCTCCCTAACTTCCCCTGCTCTTCCTGGCAAGCAACCAGCTCAGCTGACAGGATAACCCTGGCTCCTCCTGGAAAACAACCAAACAACCGAATGAGCCTGGCTTTTGTCCTCCCAGAGGCAGCAGGTCTTTCCAGCTGCCTGGATGGCTCAGGCTTCCTAAAGGGATTTTTCTGATGCTCAAGCAAATCTTACAGAGGGATGGAGGAGCCACAAACAGAGCAAGGGCAGAGACCAGCCTTTCAAAAGCAGCCCCATGCAGCTTTCCTGCTGGAGTGTGGCAGGCCCTTTTGGGGTGGCCTCAGAGCTGCTCTTGCTGTTCCTCAGCAAGTGAATTCACTGGTGATGGCCTTAAGCCCTTTTTACATATGCAGTTGTAGAGCCAGCTGGGAGCTGGGCCAGCTTCTGGAGTAATTATGGTCCTAAGGGGTCATTTGACAAAAGACAAAGGGGCAGAGCAAGGACCTGCTCATATTTCGTCTCATCTAAGCACAGTCCCAGTAGCTGGGGGTTGGTGAAGGAATGACCACAAGTGCTCGCCACAATCTGCAGCCTCCTTTCTCCTACCCTACCACAGGTTGATTAGTTAAATCCCCTCCATGACTGGTTTGCCTCATAAATCAGCTCCCCTGAGAGTGCAAATCTTGCCCTTGGAGCATAGACAAACGTTTGTCAGTGCCACAGCTTGCATTTTGTTCCAGCTGTTTATGGATGGTTTATGAGCTGTCATTCCCTTTTGCCAGGTCTTGCCTATGTCATTAGCTTGTGAGCTTCCTAACGCAAAATTTCCAGTGGGGACGTAGAGGTGGAAAGGCTCTTCTTGCTCTGCTGCTGCAAGCCACGTTTACTGTTATCCCATTCACAGATCACCACTTCTATAGCACTGAAGTCTGGAGCCTTAATAGCAGCTGTAAGGCTTTTTCAGTCCTTCCTTCCCTTGTTTAAGCCTAGTCAACATGTTCCTTATATCTCTTCCACCCTTTGGAAGTGTTGGAGAAATGCTGCAAAACTTGTGAGTTGGAAAAACAGCTAAACATTGACTTTCATTGACTTAATCGTCAACCACAGTGAGCTCCCAGGTGTGGCTCTGCCTCTCCTCTGCAAGTTCAAACCTTATCCCCATGGCAGGCAGCTGCTGCAGCAGGGCTGAAAGGCTGTTTTCTCCCTTATGCTGAGATCTGAGCTCACTTGCAGCCGTGTAGCTGAAGAGCGTATTTGTGCAGCAGAATAGCTGGTAGCTATTGTGGTAGAAATGGGCTCTTGTAGTCTGCTCAGCCTTACAGGTAAGTACCTGCCTGCTTAACAAGCTATTGTTTTGGAGCAATTTTTAGGATCATCTTGTATTACATTAGTCCAGGCTTAAAAGCTTTGATGTCTATGTGATAGCAACTTCTACTCAAGACAGGTGTGGTTTTTTTCCTCTGTTATTAGTCTAAAAGTGCACTAAGAAGTCCTAAAAGGTTTGCTTAATTTTTTTTTACATGGAAGGTCATTCTATGATAGCCTGCTGAGAGAACTAATGAAGTGGATTGGAAGCTTTCTCTACCATTTGCTGAAAAGGCAAAGTCATATATATTTTTAAGAAAGCTTTTCTCTCAGCTGCTGGGAGTTCTCTGTCTATAAACACAGAGCTGGGCACATTCAGATTCACCTGCACTGTTGCTTTGGTAGTGGTAGTAGTAGTCCACAGGCTTTCCTGCTACAGAGCACGGGTGGTTGGCTTTCCCCAGGTCCTCAGTGCTCACAGCAAGTATCCCAGGAAGAAGCATGCCTGAAAGTCTGAGCTGAAAAAAGAAAAAAATAAAGAGAGAGAACCTGAATTTCTGAGCTAAAGTTTTAAAAAAATACATAAACAGCTTTCCTATCTTTTATGAGATGACAGAAGTGGTCAGCCAGGTAGATCAGATTCTTTGTTATCGTTCTGTTTAAGGTCTTAAAGGAGATGATGAAAAAAAGGCACAATCTCATGTTTTTCTTTCTTTTCCAAGTATACTGGATATAATAAGTGGTTTTATCTGATTAAAGAAGCAAAATCCTGACAGAAGGGGAAAAGATGTATCATTTTCTGAGGGAATGCTCCCTGCTGGTTTTTGTAGCCTCCGCACCAGGCTGTAAGCCTTTGGACGTGATAAACTCTGTGACCTCCTCATGGGAATTAAAGGTGGTTTGATTTTTTTTCTTCTATTTTTTTTTTCTTACTGCTCCAAGTGATATGAAGCTTGGCTGGAGATATTACAGGACATGAAATTACTCGGTTTCCAGAGCTCACTTTCCTTCTTAGAAGGACTGCTTCTCTTTTTCAGCTGGATAATTTGTTGCTGCTGTCTGAAGAAAGGTCAGGCTCGCTCACATTGTACAGCATTTCTTCTAGATTTCTGGATATTTTCTTAGATGGGAAAAGGCCCAGTGCTGTCACCTCCCACGCTGTACAGGTTCTGTCTTGCACTAAATATTGGAAAAACATCTCATAGTTGCATTAATGGGACTGAAGTCCATTTGTAGAGGAAAATTGCTCTGTAGAGCGTTTGCAGAGGTGATTGCTGTATCAAATAGAGATGACATCTTAATTGCTGGGTGCGGACAAATCCTCTCCTCATCGAGTAAAGGCAGCCCCTGCTGAGTCAGCATTCGTAGCCTTCCTGTCCTGGCCTGAACGCAACAGCCTGAATTTCTCTCTCTAATATACCTCATCAATTATACATATGATACTGGCTAAGCTAAAGCATGAGCTCTTTCTAGGTGGAGGGAGTGATATGATAGCCTGGGCCCTTTCCTTCTAGCACTGAAAAAGGAGTTGCATCAGGAGAAGAAAAACTGTGGTACCTCCAAACTTGCTGTTTCCCTGAGCACTGTAGTACCAGAGCTTTCCTGGCTTTTTTCTAGCTATCCTTCTTTACATTTCTTTGTAACTCATATATGCAAGGCAGGCTTTTTAACAGATCTTCAGTGTGCCCCATCTGTGGCTGCTCTGGTTACAGCATGGGACTTCTTGGAGCAGGGTGGGATTTTTCCACAAGCTCTTGTATGAGTGCAGCAAGGCCCTGCCAGCTTGCCTTCTCACCCAACTTGCCCATGCAGTGCAGCAGCCCATCATTCTGTGAAGCAGCACTGCCTCCAGCAATGCCCCAGTGTCCATAGCCGCCTTGCCTCACAGGGATATGCTGTTAGCTCTACAGCTGGCTGTAGTTTAGAAAGGCAGAGAAAGACAAGTTATTTCTCAAGAGCGCTTGAGGAAGAAGCAGAGACATGAACAACTGCTCTGTATATGTTCTTTTAAGCACCTTCATCAGGAGCTTACACCCAGGTCTGGGGAAGAAGCACATCCTGGGCCAGAAATGGATGAGCACTTTGACCCCACCAGATCACTCTATGTCTGTGATACCAAGCCATGGTATCAACCAAACCTTTCTGAACATAATCACAGAATCATAGAATAGCGTGGTTGGAAGAGACCTTAAAGATCATCTGGTTCCAACTCACCTGTCATGAGCAGGGACACCTTCTACTAGACCAGGTTGCTCAAAGTCTCATCCAGCCTGGCCTTGAAATAATCATCAATTAAACCTCTGTGAGCTTGTATCTTCTAAGCCATCCTGAGCCAGTTGCTGTCTGTAACATCACGGATGCAAGTACTGCCCATATGAGGCCCAGCGTGCCCAGCTGCGTGCAGACCAGGGCTATGACACAGATCTCCCACCACCATCTCCCCAAGTCCTGCAATAACCGTGCTTGGAAGGATGTCATCTGTTTTACCCCATAGTCCCACTGATCAGCACGGGCTGCTCCCCTACTCCAGTTGACTTTCAACAGCAATGCTATCAAGGAGCAGAACAGGAGTCAGGAAATCTTGTTTCCATCATCTTTCACTGGCACTTCTCGCATCTTTAGTAACCAAATGACCATATGGCCTCGGTGGGCCTCGGTGCTGGGTGTAGCCTGTGCATAGGGACAAGGAATGGTGGTCATGCTGGAGTTCCCTTGTACAGTACATCTGCCCAGCCTTACTCATCATGGTGGGATCACACAGCTTGCAAGCAGCAATGGAAGAAGGCACCACACAAGAAACACAGTGCTCTGTGGAGTTTATGTCTGCTTGGTTTTGATCTTAGTTCTGCTCTACTGTCCCTTCTTCAAGTCTATGGAGAGCAGAGAGATGCTCTGGGGTAGATGTAACATTTCTTCATCAAAAGGAGGTTGGATGCACAGGCAAGGCTGGACATTTGGCTTGGGAGAGGGCTTGGGTCAGGCACAGGAGCTAAATGAAAGTAGGAAAAAGGTTTTCCATCCCCCAGGACAGTTAAATGAGAAATTAAACCGCTGTGGGAGCTGAGGAAGAGTGGAGAGATGCTGGGCTGGGACAGGTGTGGGACAGTGAGCCCCAGCCCCGAGTAAGCCCCACTTTCTTCTCTGGGGAAACGCAGGGAGGAGACGGGGAAGGGTCAGGCAGTTTTGGTGCACCACCAGTCCTCTGTACCTGGCAGTTGTGGTGAAGTAGACAGGACCCCTGGCCCAAGGGGGCAGTGGAAGAGCTGGAAGGAAGCGGTGGGAGGGGAGAGGCTCCTTGGAGGGGCATGGGAGGGAGGCAAGCCCTGATGAACACTATTTTCAGCCCATATTGTCAGACAGGATCTGTTCAGGAACAATATATTTCCCCATCGTGACAGCTCTGGCAGACGATGCAAGTGTGGCTGGTCCAAAGCCCTGCTCAGGGGCTTGCTTCCTAATTAGGAAGAGAATTTAGGAAGAATTTCTGAATTTTGGTTGCTGTTTACCACCACCCTGATGGCCACTGCCAAGGCAAAGCAATTCTGCGACCTGGAGACCTTTGGTAAAAAACTGCCAGAGGAAGGCTGATGGAGAAAGTGTTGGTGGTACAAATGGTCTCACAAAGACTGTTTGCACACGAAGGGATGCACAGGCTCAGAGCTGGCACAGGAGACAAACGAGCAATGATTTCTGAAGATGTATGTAAAGCAGAATAATGAACTTCATAGAGGAAGTAGCTCTACTCAGAGTTCAGGAACAGGAGAGACTCAAGCAAATTAGGAGGCAAATGTAGGTAAAATACAGTTCTTTTAAGGAAGTTGTTCTATACACAACCAATAATTAACGTGTGGAACTTACTGCCCCAGCTGCTATTATTGAGGTCAGCATAGAAATAAGATTTTAAAAGGCCCGTGAATAATACAAACACCAAGCATTGCACTGAGTAGAATAACAAATTACAAGGGATATAAATCACTATGCTGAAGATCATAAATAGCAAAAAATTGCCCAGTGATTAGAAAGAAACTTTTGCTAGGGACAGGTTCTTTAGTAATTGTTCACTTTAGCACTTCTTGCCCTTTTTTTTTTTCTCTGAGTGTGTGGTGCTGGCCACGGCCTCAGAAAGAGAAATGGGTTTAGATAGTGAGCAGGCATTTTTCTGTGTACAGTGTATTGTAGTGAAGAAATAAAAGCTATTTAAGAGGGAGCTTATATTACAGAAACACTACAATAGCAGCTGAAAACCTGCAGTATGCTATTGGAATCTGTAATGTTGGGGAAAAGCTTAAAATAAATAAATTTTTAATTATTTAAGTATTTTTAGCCTTCCCAGGTTAGTTCCTAGTTTTTGTCATAATTTTGTTTCTTTATTTGTTTTGGGCTTTTTAAAGTAAGCCATAAAAAAATTTCAAGATAAACACTGTGCTTAGACTGTTGTATTTTTGTGGCACCTACTTTTAGCTGCTCTGTCAGACAAACTGATTTATAGATTGGATAAACGCATGTTGCTTCAGTTGACACACCAGAAAGCCTAGATTCGAGCTATTTGGATTCCAGCTCCTTGCTAATAGAGACTAATACAGTTCTCAGAGTTAACATTTAATTTCTGAGCTGCCAAAAAGAAAGTAATTTGAAGCAGCTAAGAGACAGTCGTGGAGCTGAGCTGGATGTAAATTGAATCAAGGCTTTCAGAGCTCCTCTCTCTGAAGCATTGCTCCCTGGCTTGCTTCCTAGCAGGACGCAGGGCAACGTTGCTGCCACAGGCGCTCTACAAAGACATTTTGTGCTGCTTCCCCATCCTGATGTTTTCCATATGCTTTTTCCATACTCAGTAATTAAGGGGGGCTCAGGTGGCACCACCTCGCTGCCCTTGGGATGAGGAACGTGTGCTAGGGTCAGAAGTTTTGTAGCTTGGGTCTATCTGTATAGACCAAGGACTATTCTGGTACTGCTCAGCACTGCAGGGCCTCTCTATGGTTTTTTTTGACCTTTCAGCATGTGTAGACCAATCCTCCATATTAATAGTTTTTTTCCTACACCAATTCATTACTGCCTTCATCTTATTTTGAATAAAAGGCAATTGTATTCTTTTCCTGTCTCTCTGCACCCTAGCACCCCTTGAAATGCAACACTTCACCTTTCTTAGTGTCTTTAACCCTTTCCTCAAGCTCAGCTTGCCACCAGAGCAGGGCAAGGCCAGCTAAAACCAAGCTTGGTCATCTCCCCTTCATTGGGCAGCCCAATTGTTGGTATGTTGAAAACCATGACACCAAAGCTGCTCCTAAACCATGTCTGCCCCTTCTCTCCATGGTAAAGCATGATCAGTCCTGCCCCGGAGAGACTAATAATAATGTCTCCACTGTTTTGGACCAGCTGCTTTCCTAAAATTAAATGCACTGGAGTGCCTGGCGTTTCTTCTGAGGAAGTGTTTATAAATGTTAGGCAAGGACTTGACACCACTGGTTATCATTTTGCAGGATGTGCTAATAAGGCAATGCTCAATAGAGCACAGACATTGCTCGTACTGCACAAGCAAAACTGGTGGCAACATTCCTCTCCTCGGAGAGAAGAAAAGTGAACCACCTGGTGGGTTTAGATTCAGATAGCAAAGAAGCTAGAAAATATGTACTTCCACTAAAGGCATCTTAACTCTGTACTGAGGACATAATTTTCAGTTTTTCCATAGTATTTTTCATACTTACCCTAGTTTTTGTACACAACACACACACACACACACATTTACTGTTTGGAAAGGTGTGATAGTCACGATCTTTTAATGGCTTTTTGCAATTCAGGCCAATGTGGTAGAGTACTCTCCTAGTGCAGTCCTGGCCAAAGTTGGGAGCTGGCTCCTGAGGTCTCAGTTGGAAGGGGACGCAAAGGAAAACAGCTGCACTCATGCACGGTGACCTCCTGGTGCCACCTTATGAATGGACAGTGTGTGGCCATATAGTATTTACCTGTGAGCACAAATGTTTAGCAAGAGGCTTTGGTTTGTTTTACGTAAGGTTTCTTTCTCACCATAGGGCATTTATCAGCATTTACCTGATTATTTGGTGTCAAATAATGGTGTCAAATGGTTCTGCTGACTTTATTCAGCTGGGTTCTTCTCAGGGAAGGACTCTGTTCCCATCTACTGAGTCCTTGATGGAGCAGTTAAGTCAGTATGATCCAGCCTTTTTTTTGGGCCTCCAGATAGCGAGAAAGTAGGTGAAAACTAATAGTCTTGAGACCAAAGGCACAAGATGATTGTCGAGATTAATGATGTCTTGGATTGAATCGACACAATTTTGGCGAATCACAGGAGGAATTTCTGATACTCGGGGATGAGACTCTGCGCCCACACAGACAACTGGGCATTCCTCCCATGACTCTATTATCTGGCCCGCTGTGTGGAGCATGTAAATCCACTGCTGGTTTTCTGTGCCAGGAATCCCACACGGGACCAAAAAGGCTTGTGGTGTTCATTTCCCTGGCCCACTGCTCTTCTGAGGTCCTCACTTTTCAGTGGCGCTGGCGAAGCCGCGGGGCACACGCGTGCCTACTTGCGTGGGTGTGCGTGGGCTCACAAGAGAAGGCACACGTAGAGGGTACAGAGGTTCTGTCCCACATGCTTCTCTTCCCTCCTCTGCCACTGCTTTTCAGTGCAGCTGAAGAAAATCTGCCTTTTCACTGTTGTCTGAAAGTTATTAAGAATATTGTAGCGCTGACAATTACTGTGAAAAGAAACCCTTCCCATATGGCACGGCAAACTAACTTAGAGAACATGTAGAGATAAAACACCATCCACAAATCAAGTAAAGGAGGTGGTTTAAAATGATACAATTAAATGCTTTCTTTTTTTCCCTAACTGTTTTTAAATTATTTTTTCTCCATGACAGAGTTTTGTTGGGAAAAGACTCTTGATTGCAAACAGATTACCCAAAAATGCTTGCTTGTTTGTTTGTTTGCAAAAAGAACTTTGTTCCCCCTAGAGAATGGGCAAACTGGCAACCCGCTCTCAATGACTATTTACTCGTCCTCATTTAAGGCCTATAATTGATACACTAAATGACGTGATACGTTTCTATTCCCCTGGTACTGTGATTAGATGACTGGCTCTCTTTTAAACAGAAGAATAATGAAATAATGACTAGTGAATAATAAATCCTTGTTTGCATGCTAATACTCTGTTGCATATCAGGTGCGGTATAAAAAGTGGCTATTCCCCAAACAATTTGCTCAAACAAAACCCTTGTTCTGAATTTAAACACTGTTTCTGCCATATCCAGTCATCTGTAGCCAGAGGCTTCACAGAGAAAGTGTGTTTCAAGGAATGATTTAAATGAAAATGGGCGGCTGCTTGGATCATAAAAGAGGGAAGGAGTTCCAAGAATGAGAAACAGTGTGGAAAAAGGGCCAAAATAATAGAATGTAATTTTGTGCTTTTAGGAATCATTTGCTGCTTTTCAGACAAAAGGAACTGCTTATCCTCCGCTCACTGGGGAGTGTGTCCCCGGCTCTAGGAGAAGGGGAGGTTGTGAGTTTGATGGGAGGACGGTGGATACCATGAAGGGGAGCTCCAACCTGAGCACACGCTGCCCTTCATCCCAGGCCTCAGGCCGCACAGGGTTGCGCCAGGAGCCCCGTGCTGCTGGCCAGCCAGGGAAAGGCTGGGGTGGATGCCCAAGAGTCTTTGATTCTTGAGCAGAAGGACATAAATTCTGTACCAGTGTGGCCTGCGAGGATTTCACCCCCGCTATTTTGATAGAGACTAAGGAGGAGCGTGGCTTTTTCGGTGTTCCAGCAACCGTGCACGTGCACGAGCACCAGGCGTGTGGGCAGCAGATACAATGTGCCCACGGAATGTGGGAGCGCGTGTGTGCCTGTGTCGATAAAGCATCAGACTGACAATTGAAGTTGGTTTCTAAGAAACAGTTTGTTTCTAGCACAGTTTGGTGATGTGATAAGCCTGACTATTTGCTGAGGCTGAAGAGTTAAAATTGTTGCATGCCGTGCAAAGGATTTTTATATTGTTATATTAATCTTAAATTAATTTTAATAACTTCATTAGATTTACTTAGGTATCTGCTTTGTTTGCTTGATTGGATTACCCATTATGAGGTCTAGATTTCCTTCAAACATGGTGATACGCATGTTGCTATAGCTACCCCGGTTCTGGCTATTTTTTCTGTTGAGAAGGAGTTCTAAACAGTCTTCCTGTTCCAGCATCTGAAACAGTTCACCCATAATTTGTATATTCACTTATATCTTGCATTTAAGACTTCAAGAGTTTGTGTTTCATTTGCCTCTTGAGAAATAGGACCTTCACCTGATGACATTTAAACTTCACTTAGGTACAGAAGGTGACAAAAGGTGTTTGAAGAATACTTTAATTTCTTTGAAATTAAGAATTCACAGAAGGGACAGCAAGGAAACCCTATGGAAGGAGAAGTAAAAGCCCTCCTCTGCAAGAAATAACTAGCATAAAAGTAGAGAGGAAAAGCCAAAACCTAAAATTCAACAGAGGTGTATAAAGCTCAACGGTTGGACAGTTATCTAAAAGGTGCCATCCACTAGGAAATCCTCGAGATGGGGAAGAACCTGTACAGCTTTTGTGTCTGCTCTCCCACTGGTGGAGGACATCACTGCAACTTGCTCTCTACCAGGACCAGGGGAGAAATGTGATCTGAGGTTCAATTTCTCCATGCAAAGCTTCACCAGAAAGGATCCTTTGGACATGGTCTCTGAATCCAAATACATTTAATACTGTCTATCTAGAGTGGTCCATGTGCACCCTGCAGTCCACCAACAACCCTCTGACACTTGTGTTTAGATGTGACTCTAAGGGAGAATGGAGGGGCACGTGCAGGTAGGTGAGTGAGGGAAGGCGTGAGGAAGCTGCTTTGTGACTCTCGTGCAGAGAGGAGAGATTAAATTTTACTGCCTTGGCAACCAACATCTCTCCCGTCTGCCCTTGTGGCCACAAATCACATCTAAGCAATCCTTCTTACAGGGCTTCAGATGTTGCTTCACCTAGAAGCACATACAATGTATAGCTGAGAGTTTCTTATGCAATGTGGATGCCAACAAGCTGACTGAGAAATATTGTAGAGTCGGTGGCACAAATGCAGAATGTGGGGTCAGGGGGTGCACCAGACTTTCCCTATTTGTGCTTGACAAGCTGTGTAGACATAGCCTAGAATTATCACCGTCCTCTACTCCATCGACATCTCTGGTATTTCCTCCAGGCCCTGCAACTGGCAGTACTGGATTCTTATTTTACCTGGCATCTGTTGTTTCCTTCAGACCAAATGGTAGCCAGTGTGTCTCATACACTTTAATATCATATTAGCAAAGCTGCAAAATATGTTCGAACACTGGGAATGTGGTTTTCTAAGGTTACGTGTTGTCAACTATTTTAAAATGCAATTCAAGGTTTTTGAGTGAGATAAACAAAACAGGGGGGAGAAGAAGTTTCTACCCAAGTAGGAGTTTTTAGCTTGAAGTCTGCCTGAAACCCCTTGAAGTTGGTTCAACAAATAGAGAAGAAACAGTTGGCTCTGTGAGGCATGCCCTACTCCCTTGCTGTGACTGACCACCTCACCTCAACCAGCCCCAACTGTTTGGACTGAAGAACTGACATTTAACCTTGATTTCACATTTCATGGAATGCCAAGTCCAAAGGCTTTTGTTATTCAACAGTTCGTCCAAGCAGAAGGGTGTGACTCTGCAGAAACTGAGATTTCAGACTTGATGAGTATCAAGTTACACCCTTATCGCACAGTGAATTACTTTATGATTTCTAACAGCACGGGACAGACTGCTCAAGATGTGCCATAAAATCTCACCATTCATCATCAAATACTATAAATGTGACCTTATGTTCCTCGAATGAGCTGTAGCTGCAGTTCACATTTCCCTGACCTCGTCTGTCAACCATCTCGCCTCTCCTGAGACCTCTCCCAGCTCCGTAAGGGCACCCTTTCCAATAAGTAGGCAGGTCCCTTGACTTCTCTCTTGGTTACGAGCTAAGGATCTTCCATCTCCAGGCTATACCTTCACGCCAGCTGAGCATGACACTTCTCCATTACATGCTGTGGGACCTCTGCCTGGAATTCAACTCCTGCTTTGGGTCGGCATATCTCAAAGAGCCCCCTTCTCTGGAGAACCCAGTTATGCTTTGGGGTCAGGCTCTCTGCATGCCAGCTTTTGCAAGTGACAGTTTCCTCTCCTTTTTCCCGGAATCAGGCCTGTAGCAGATAGCTGGCTTTCAATTGCTGTCCTCTGAGCTTTGGCAAACAACCCTGCCGCGGCGCTTAGGAGCATGGACTGAAGGGTCACCTGGAAGCTGTAAATCTGTTTGAGGGGATGCTGCTTAATTAGGGCAATGTTTTTATCTTTCCTGCACCTTTTTTTAGCACTCATGATCTAATGTTAATCACATAGATAAGGATACTCTGCCACACAGATACACTGAGGTTATATGATAGGCAACTAGGTAATACATATTAAAGTTCAAACTTTGTGCTGAGCAGCTAATGATCAAGTAATCCACGTCAAGGACACCTTGACCCAGTAAACTTAATAGAGACAGCTTCCCTTTTACCATGGGTGTGATGAAGAGGGCTGTGCTCCTGTGTCAATTCCTAATAATCTTAAAGCGACACTTTGCCCATAAATTGCTATTTCTCCTTCATCTCCCCCAGGCACAGTCTTGGTCAGTACCCATCACTCTACTTAGTCAAATGCCTACTGGATATTCAGGATCAAAGTATACAGGATGCACATCAAAAATCAGCACCCTGCCAAAAGGTAGCAGAGACAGACTTCTGTAATCTCTTCTATAGAGGAATATTTTCATCAACGTGTTTGAAAATCAGTGATAAGAAAGAAGTGGTGCCTTTCCCAGTTGCTGATGACCTTTTGTCTGGAGAGCTATTGCTTTCCCTTCTTTATCCATTATAATGTCATGGTCCTTTCTCTCCCATGCTCCCCCACTGGCATAATGTCCTTTGAAACTAGTTGATCTTGCTATTCTCTTTTTTTTTTTCCTCCCTTGTACATGCAGCTTTATAGCACAGAGCACCTTGCCCCTCTTTTATCCTCAGGCAAGAACCCTGGAATAAGAAAAGATTAAAACCCCTGACCTTCTATTTCTCTAGCTCCATAGATTTAAATCTGTTTACACTAGTGGGATCTCTAGCACAATGTAGCTCCTACTTGTTCAAAGACTTTGCTCACCTTGGTCTTCATTTTGTAATCTGTATTTTCAGGACTAGTGCTTTGCCACTATCAATAAATGTTGCTTAAATAGGGAAATATTATTTATTTTGAACTTCAATACTACAGGATATTCAACACTAAACTGTTTAAGAGTGAATTTGTTTACCTTAAGTTTTAGCAACAAAGAAAGATATTCTTCATATTTTCTTAAAGTAGCACTTTGTGAAATTCATATAACTGAATAATAACACGTAATTACACTGGGATGCACTGAACTCCCAGCACACTTGTTTAATCAAAAGTAAATGTTCTAGCTGCAGAAGTTTTTTAACAATACAGCATGTCATATAATATGTTATTAAACACAATCGAGAAAGTAACACAACAATGATATTTTAACACAAATATCTTTCTATATTACCAGCCTGCTACAGAAAATGAAAAACTGTAATAAATATGACTGAATTATCTAATGTTTTATCTCCTTCTATTTTCAAATTTGGCTTTGGCATCTTTCAACTTTCAACTAGTCACTGCTCAGCATAGCATTTAAGTTACCCAAAGACGTATTATATAATTTATTTATATCACTGGTTCCAGCAATATGCTGAGTGTTGTTTGAAACACAGTGATAAAAACAGCACTCGCTGCAAATTATTTACAGTCTAGATAGAGGCATAGTCCAATTCCCTCACAGCTTAAAAGCTCGAGATACAAACAGCCTTTAAAAATGTTAAGGATCGCAGTGGTTTCCAGAAATTTCACTCAGTACTGGCCTGCTGACTGTGCGCCTTTTGCCCAAAGCCTTTACAGGAGACAGCAGTGTTACATGGGGTTACCTTCCACTCCCCCTGCCTGACTTCTTCAGGCTCCCTCAGCCTCTTGCTGATGGGCTTCAGAACTGGACAAAGGTGATTTTTGGTTGTGATCCACCTCGTGTTTGGTTCTTGCATGCTGGAGTGCTGGGGTTTGCCTGCTCAGGAGAGAGGCAAGGGGCCTCCTCCACTCCTTTACACCAGCGAGGAAAAACCTGTGTAAGCCATGAGGGGAAGGGATGATCCTTGCCTCAGAAAAGGAGTCTTTCGCTAGGCATGGTGCGTCATATAAAACACAGTAACATGGCAGTCCTTAATTAAACCATTATGCAAAAAATGGTTGCTTCAGCACTTTATTTGCATCAGGCATTTCTAAAATATATACTGTCCCACCCAGATTTTTCATGAGCTGCGATCTTGGGAGGGACATGTCTCTATTACCAGCTGTGCAGGGGAGATAGCATTTGTCATGTGGCAAATCAGAAGCAGATGAGATAGAGGTGATTCCTGCAAGGCAGCTTAAACAGGTTATGGTACCTCATGCTACACCATGAGCAAGCCTGATGGCAAGCAGAGCTTTCCATGAAGCAAAGCTCCAGAATCGCTGCTGCTTTAGTCTTAGATGAACCAAGCATCAGCCGGCACTCACCAGCTATCTCTCTCTCTGAACAATGTTTAATTTATTGAATTGTTTCATTTATCACAGTCACAAGGGTACTTTAAAGCTTGAAATGTATTATGTCACTAAGAAATGCATGTTCACAGAGGGCAAACTCTCCTGCTGTTGCTGTCATTGCTACAGACATTAAATGAGATGGTCGGAGTTTTAATTGTTCCCCAAATCATTGCATCACATCTTGCTTGGGTTAGGGCAAAATGCTTTACAGGCTAGTCACCATTCCAGAAAGTGTCAGAAATGAATAATCTGCTGTCTCACTGTGGTCTGAGGACACTGACCCTAAGGAAAGCAAACCACAAATCACCTCTCCAAGGCTGCTGAGCTGTACAGCTCCGATTCCCCGTGTGCTCATGGGAGAAGTGCGCCTGACACCACTGGCATCACTGGGGGAGTCCTCCACCTTGGAAAGGCCCAGAAGCACATAACCCCAACATCCAGCACTTGTCCTCTGCCTACCAGGGACTGAGGGCACAACAGAAAGAGGACCCAAAGGAAAGGCTGGTTTTCTTAAGGGCACCACCTGAAAGCTGAAGATGAGAACATATTGTTTTTAGATGGTTGCTTTCCAGAGGGAGTCGGCATGGGTTTTATCTGCCCAACTGCCTCAAAAACGAGTTGCTCTAAATCAGTCCCCTGGAATCCAGGCAATGTAAACCTTTCCTGTCCCCAGCACATGCCAGCATTCACAGCTGCTGAGATGTGGGCATACTCCTGCATCCCAAAAATAAATCGTGACCATAGCCGATATACCCAGCCCTGCACCAGTGGCTGCAACTGTCTCAGAGGCCAGCTGTGGAGAATGTAAGGCACTTAGACAACTAGGAAATGCTGGCTATAGAAGGGAAGAAAACACGACAAAATGTTTTTCATAACTTGTGAGTTGAGAAGCCAGAGAGACAATATGTACAAGTTAAGACAGGGCAAGAGCTGAGGTAGACAGAATAAAAGGGTTTGGAGGGCAGAAGGCACTGATGTGTTGAGCTATCTCCAAACCATTGCCCATGTCTTATCTGGGTGGCTTTGATGGGGCTGCTCTGAATTACCCCACCCAGAGGCTCTAGCTTAAGGGGTCAGGTTGGCTGAGAAGGTTTGTGTGACAATCTCTTGGTCTTTATGAGGGCCGAGAGAAGAACGGGAGAGCGGCACCCTGCTACAGCCAGGCAAAGTGCCAGGTAATGTAAAATGCCCACAGGAGCGTCCCATCACCTCTAATGTGGATCGTCTAGTGACTGTGATTGCTGAGCCATTAGGACTTCAGAAAAATGAAAAAGTGGAATAGTGATTTCAAATGGACATGGCTCAAACTATGAGTGTGGTAAAATCTCCCTTGTATCTTGAAGAACTTTTCAACTGCAGGAAAAAGAAATTACAGCTGCAGCTCAGTATTCAGCCCTTCCTGTCGTTCTGACCCAAGGCTTGGGACAATTGCCAGACTCCCATTTTATACTGGTAAGGGCTAAAGCTGCTCAGCGCCTCGCAGAGCCAGATCCTGTGGCTATTTCTGAGGAACATTTGCATGTAGTGATGATCTTAACCACTAACTGAAAGAACATTGCATTCTGTCATACTCCCAAATGCATCAGATAAAAATGGTAGTAAAAGAAAATGCTTTGCTGGGACTGACTGTGTTTAAATACAGGATTCTCCAACAGGAAGGAAATCTGCATAAAATATAGCTTGTAAAAAAAAATATATCCTACAAGAACAGCCTAGACACCTTTGTAAAAGACAAATGTTTTAATTATAAACTGCTGCTGCTGAGAGTACATTCTCCTATCTTTACTACCGTGATTCCTGGAGCTGAGGGTTTGTGGTTATTCTTTTTAATTTTCATTTTGGGTGGAAGATAACTCTGGAGACAAAACAAAAGCAATGAGGTGAGAGAATTTAAGAGAAGACATCACACAGTGGCTTCCCTCCTCCTCCCAATCATGAAATAAATTAAGTAATAGCTCCTCTAAATTCAGTGTTCACCTTTCAGAGCTGGAGATGAGAATTACGTGGACAAGACCATAGGAAACTTGGTCTCTCTGTAAGGAAAATGACAGGGCAGGTTGCAAAATGCTGACACAGGCAATATTTAGAAAAAAAAAATGCAAAAAACATGGTCAAAATATGCTGGATAGAGATCATCAAAGGGATGATTAGTCAGAACATGAACTGTCTGAAATCTAAAGACCGTGTTTGATGGTGTGCCCCCTTTCACATGTGCCCTTTTGTCTGACTTCTCCCAGACCCGTTGTCTAACCACATAAAGTACTGTTTTGTTGTTTGTTTGGTTTTTTCTCCACACCTAGACTGTACCATTGGCAGCCAGTAAAAAATTTCTGAGAAAATAAACCAAATCTCCATTTCCAAATGGTATGAGAACCATCAAGCATAACAAAGGATCCTGAGACAAGAATTTAATTTCATTGCATATGCTTAAATTCATAGTCTGTTTAGAACATGACTTTTAACCACAAAAGTAAACTTTAAAATATTTTTAAGTGAGAAGCCCCACGTCCTAGTATTCTGTGTACCAAAGGGCTGTGTCACTTGAGATGTGGTGTGGAGAGTTTTTTATACATTTGGAAATAAAGTACAGATCAGGAAAAATTGAGCCATTCAAATAACCAGCAGCATCTGCCTATTTTTCCTGGGTATAAGTGACTATCTTAGCACTGTGTGCTGTAAAGGAACTGTTCAGTTCACTGCTGCTAAGAGTATGGCACCTTTTCTTATGTTTAGTATTGTCAACTTGGAGTTCACCCTTTCTCTACCTCAGTTTGCCTAGAACATCTGAAATAATTGTACACAGTCACTGCACACATTCAAGCAATGGTAGAACTGTGATACTACCTAATATTTAGGGAAAGGCATTAAGCAAAACCCCTACAGTCCAGCAATGCCGGCACTCTGCTGAGGTTTTTATTTCATCCCTTTTTTCATTTACTCAGTCCACTTATCTGCCAGGCTCATGCCCCACCAGTGCATGACCCCTCTCCCCTGGCAGCCCCAGACAGGGTCGGGAACACAGACTTGGCCACCCCTTTGCATGCATAGCAGACACCCACTGAGGTGCTGAGACCTGCCTGCCTCCTTTCCTGCCACAACCGCCCAAAAGGATTCCTCCAAATAATATGAAAGTGACACTGAGAAAGAAAATTCTGGCAGAGCTGCTACCATTTTACTATCCCCTAATAAAAGGAGTGTTTGGTGCTCAGCCAGATTGCCCATCTCAGTGTGCCTGGGTCAGTCCCCATCAGACCTAGCTTGTCTCTTTCTGCACATCCCCTTTTAGATAGCACCAGGTGAGTTTGCTGAGAGTTGACTACTCCTTTGTTTTTTTGCTGGAAGGTTGAGAGTCTTGGACTCATCATGAGGAGCATTGTAATGGACAGATAGGAACCAATTTAATGACAGAAAGGTTGACCATAAAGGGGAAAAAAAAAAAAAAATCTCCTCTTGGACCTCTGGGTTTGCTTAGAGGATGCACAACTTCTTTAGGCTCCTGCTGACTTCACAAAGAGGGCTTTTAATAAGGTTTCTCCATGAGGGACATAGGATTATATCACCTTAAATTATTATTGCTTTCTTTTTTATAGTTCGGACAGATACAGAAACAAGTACACAGGACAACACGAGTTATTGAGTTTCTTTGCATTTGTACATCATAGATGTTCAGCTCTGAAATGTCCAAAGATTATCTATTTCCTTAGACCATCTGCAACATCCTAGAACAAGTGCAAAAGCCTTTTAGCTGAAATCTAAAATAAAAGCTTAGATTCTGCAAGAGGCAGAACAAAGAAGATCCTGATCATGGGGTTGAATTTCTAGCACAGATGCTCATCTTGGCTTCATTTCAGGAGGCTCTGACTCTACCATGCAATTAGGCAAACTCCTACCCGTCATGTCCCAGCACTGGAGCGCTACCGACTTGTGTCAGACGTAGATGATGCTCTCATCCTGCAGTCCAGCAGCCTCCTTCGAACTGAACAAAACTACAGCATGTCACTCTTCTTGTTCTTCCTGCTGTAGTTTTAAGAAAGATATTTTAAGTGGACAAGAGTAAATAGCACCATTTATTTCTTGCTCTAGATCTGGTAGCTGCTCTTTGCTTCTGTGCTAAGCAGCTGAAGTAGTCTCATGGGATGGTTTCTCAAAAATAGAAGATGGGAAACTGAACACAGCAAACTGGACTGGCAGATGACTTGGGAGATTTTGTCCTTTCCTAAACTGGGCCAACACTGGAGAATACAATAGACATCCTATTTCCCTTAGCAATAATCACGTTCCTGTGGACAGGCAAAACTATTCAGCCCTTCAGCATTCATCGTTTATCCAGTCAGGAAATGTATTATTGGCTCATAAAACGGGACACCTGTCTCATTGTCCATTAAATATTAACAGCAGCACCACAGAAATGAACTGTAACAGTTTTATTACCATAATGTTGTGGGTAAATCTTATTACAGTGTAGTGTGGAAGTCAACAAACTGAAAGAAAATACGAACACATGAATTTTATAGGAAAATTGCTGAGTGATGTGATTTAGACACAACTGCATCCTTCTAGCACAGGTAACAATATTGAGCGCTCCTCCATCCTTCAGTGCTGTGAAGGATGCTTATTGCTTCTGAAGTATCTTTTGTATCAATAGGTATCAAAGCATTTGTTGAGGGCTGAAAAATGCCTCTGCAGTGTGCTTCTTGTGGAGCAGAGGACACCCAGGTACAGACAACACCTGGAGCCGGTTGCATCAGCCTCAAGAAAAGCAGTGCAGAAACATTCCCAGCACCCCGACGCCCGCTGCCCAGCACCCTCCTTTATCCACTTAGCACTGCTTGCCGTGTCAGGGACAGCACGCCTCGGCTACCGGCCGCTTAGACCTCGCGCCATCTCATGAGCTCTGCTGCCTGGCTCCCCACCTTTGTCGGCAGAGTACGCCCAACGGGGGCTCGGAGACCCTCACTTTAAAACGCCACGTGCTTTACGCTCCCTCACTGCAGCCCAGGAAGGAAGCAGCAGTACAGAAATACCTCGCCAAAGGCTGTTCCTTCCTCTTTCCCAGCCTGACCCTCGGGTCTCCGATCCTTGTGGATAAGGCTCCAGAAACCTCCGGACCAGGCTGGGAGTCTCCAGGCTTTCTTGGGGGGTTTCCAGTTGGCCTCGGGTTCCACTGAGCTGGGAAATCTGCAAGACTAACTTTTGTCCCACCGCTGCTTTATTCCTGTTTCCCAGCCTCACTGAAACCAAAGAGGCACGGGCAACACTTCCTGATATCGCAGATGAATAAGATTTTCCCAGAACAAATAAAAAGGTCAAATTCAGTTCCGGTCACAAGTCCTGCGCATTTCTAGCTCACAGGCCCTTACCTAGGTCTATCCACTTCATGCTCAAAAGCCAGCCATCGCCTTTTGCCCAGTTCTAGTCCTTTGTACCGTAAGGGACTGCACTCAGCTGACGAGGGGGACAGCGGCGGCAGCAGCGAGTCCCGCGGCTGGGCACGTGCTGAGGAGGGGGCGGTCCTGGAGCGAGGGGAGGCTGCGGCCGAGTCCCGTCAGCAGCGGCCAATGGCGGGAGCGGGGCTGACGCGGCGGGGGCGGTGCCAGGGACACCCGCGGGAGATTTAAACGCGGTGAAACCAGCCCCTGCTCTCGGTCGGCGGGGAGCAGAGCGGCGGCGGCGGCGGCGACGGCGACGGCGGCGACGGCGACAGCGACGGCAGCGACGGCGAGTTGTTTCCTCTCGGTCAGCGAGGACCAAAGCGGCGGCAGCGAGCGGGCATCCAGGGCGGGCGCAGCAGTTGGCGCAGGCAGGGCAAGCAGCAGGGGCACGGGCAGCTGATCAGAGCCGGAGCAGCTGGAGCCGCAGCGGCAGATACCGAGGTACGAGGGGCAACCAGCTTGTGAGGTGAGCGAGTCCCACCCACGCTGCGCTGCAGCAGCGAGTGTGGAGCTCCTGCAGTGGGGTGCCCAGGCTGTCACCCCTCGCTGACTTTCTCCCCTATTGGCAGTGTCCCGGGCTGCCTCTGGCTGCGGTCTCCTCCAGACAGAGCTTGTCACAAAAAGCCTGTGGTGACCCAGCCGGAGAGCCTGCCCCGAGCGGTGGCTGCTCAGGTCTCTGGCTGCAGAGAGTGCCAGAGCCTGCTGCTGCCGGGGGAGGGAGGCATTCCACCTGCCTGAGGTGTGAGCTGGTGGATGATCTGCTCAGCATGGTGGTGAAACTTAAGGAGGAAGTCAAGAGACTGAGGGCTATCAGGGAGTGTGAGAAGGAGACTAACTGGTGGGGAAGGCCTATCCCGCAGGGGCACCCAAGATCATGGAAGGAGGGGCTGGCCACTTGAGAAGAATATAAGGCTGTTGTCAGAGGATGTAGGGAGGCAACTAGGAAAGCCAAGGCCTCCTTAGAATTAAACCTTGCCAGAGGGGTCAAGGACAACAGAAAGAGCTTCTTCAAATACATGGCTGATAAAGCCAACACTAGAGGCAATGTAGGCCCACTGATGAACGAGGTGGGTGCTGTGGTGACAGAAGACACAGAGAAGGCAGAGTTACTGAATGCCTTCTTTGTCTCTGTCTATTCTGCCAGAAGTTGTCCTGAGGAGCCCTGGACCCCTGTGGCCCCAGAGGGAGTCAGGACAATAGAGGAGTTTGCCTCAGTTGATGAGGGCTGGGTCAGGGACCAATTAAGCAATCTGGACATCCATAAATCTATGGGTCCGGATGGGATGCACCCACGGGTGTTGAAGGAGCTGGCTGAAGTCATTGCTAGGCCACTCTCCATCATCTTTGCTAAGTCGTGGGGAACAGGAGAGGTGCCTGAGTACTGGAGGAAAGCCAATGTCACTCCAGTCTTCAAAAAGGGCAAGAAGGAGGACCCGGGTAACTACAGACCGGTCAGCCTCACCTCCATCCCTGGGAAGGTGATGGAACGACTTATCCTTGGTGCCATCTCTAGGCATATCAAGGATAAGAAGGTCATTAGGGGCAGTCAGCATGTCTTCACCAAGGGGAAGTCGTGCTTGACCAACCTTCTAGACTTCTATGAAAACACGACGAGGTGGCTGGATGATGGTAGAGCAGTGGATGTGGTCTATCTTGATTTCAGTAAAGCATTTGACACGGTCTCCCACAGCATCCTCGCTGTCAAATTGAGGAAGTGTGGACTGGATGATCAGGTAGTGAGATGGACTGTGAACTGGCTGATGGGAAGAAGCCAGAGAGTGGCGGTCAATGGGGCAGAGTCTAGTTGGAGACCTGTGTCTAGTGGAGTCCCTCAAGGGTCAGTACTAGGACCAGTACTATTCAATATATTCATCAATGACCTGGATGAGGGAACAGAGTGCACTGTCAGCAAGTTTGCTGATGACACAAAGCTGGGAGGAGTGGCTGACACAGCAGAGGGCTGTGCTGCCATCCAGAGAGACCTGGACAGGCTGGAGAGCTGGGCAGGGAAAAACTTAATGAAATATAATAAGGGCAAGTGTAGGGTGTTGCACCTGGGCAGGAACCCCAGGTTCCAGTATAGGTTGGGAAATGATCTCCTAGAGAGCAGTGTAGGGGAAAGGGATCTGAGGGTCCTGGTGGACAGCAGGATGACCATGAGCCAGCACTGTGCCCTTGTGGCCAGGAAGGCCAATGGCATCCTGGGGTGCATTAGAGGGGTGTGGTTAGTAGGTCAAGAGAGGTTCTCCTCCCCCTCTACTCTGCCCTTGTGAGGCCACATCTGGAATATTGTGTCCAGTTCTGGGCCCCACAGTTCAAGAAGGACAGGGAGCTGCTTGAGAGAGTCCAGCACAGAGCCACCAGGATGATTAAGGGAGTGGAGCATCTCCCTTATGAGGAAAGGCTGAGGGAGCTGGGCCTCTTTAGCTTGGAGGAGACTGAGGGGTGACCTCATTAATGTTTATATATATGAAGGGTGAGTGTCAGGGGGATGGGGCCAGGCTCTTCACAGTGGTGTCAAATGGTAGGACAAGGGGCAATGGGTGTAAGATGGAACACAGGAGGTTCCGCTTAAATTTGAGAAGGAACTTCTTTACTGTGAGAGTGCCAGAGCACTGGAACAGGCTGCCCAGGGAGGTTGTGGAGTCTCCTTCTCTGGAGACGTTCAAGACCTGCCTGGATGCCTTCCTGTGTGATCTCATGTAGGTGTTCCTGCTCTGGCAGGGGGATTGGACTAGATGATCTTTTGAGGTCCCTTCCCATCCCTGACATTCTGTGATTCTGTGTAATTTATTTAAAACATCCTAGCAAATAAGTGGCTTATTTTGTGGACCCAAATCAGTAATTCATGCCATAGACATTAAAGACAGAAAACCATTGAAAACTCAGTTTGGGGGTGTCCTCCTGTTTCTCAAACAATTCCAGAGGGCAAAGTTTTCAGACTAGAGCAGGGGGAGGCAGCCTCTGCCTGGTTAAACCATCCTTAATGGGCTCTGCTCACTCCAGTAGTATTCAAATGGTGTAGCCTTGTATATGATAAAAATTGAGCTGGAAAGTGGTCACTTCAATTAAAATTTGTAAGTTTGTAAGCCGTTTAGTAAAAGACAAATTACCCCAAATATTTGGCAATAAAAATCTTACCCATACAGTACATTCATACACTCTTTTATATGCTGTTTCCTAAAAAACAAAACAAAATGCTGCCCAAAAACCAAACCCCCCCCTCCCCAACTTTTAAAAAGGCACCACTTTTAGAAATAATTTAGAGAAGTCTTTATTTAACATTGGTTCTAGTTTTTATGTGAATTATCCTGTAATAAATTCAGACTTAATACTATGCATCTACCACACAGACCTTGAGGGGGGAAAAGAAAAATTATGGTGAGTAAATTGTGGAAAGACAAAAGCTGCCTGCAGTTGGTTTTCCATATGTCATAACAGTTCTTAAAGGGAAGGAATATGAGAAAGAATATTTAACTGTCTAGTCTCTATTTCTTGCCTTGCTAGAGTTTATACCTGGGTGTAGTCCTAGACTAAACTGTGTGTGGGAGTTGGAGGGAAAGAGGGAATTCCACCGTTAAGGAAGGATGCGTTTTGTAGAGATTTGAGGGGGGAGTCAACAACACTTGGTGTCTGAAGCTGATCAGGGGCTTGTCAGAGTCAGTCCCAGGACAGATGTTCAAGGGAATTTTACAGTTATAGGTGCCTGATAAATGTTGTTTGGGACTATCCCAGGAGCTGGCTGAATGATGAGGAGAAGATTTACAAATGTATGTGTGAATAACCTTGCAGCTGCTTATAGGGTAGCAGCTTTTGTTACTTGAGCTGTTTGGAGGGTCACAGTATTTGTTCCTTTAAAATATTTATCTGATCTGAAATTGTAAGAGGTGGCTGGTTTATGGTCTTTTTTTTCCTATTTGCTCTTGAACGTTATCCTGTTAAACTTTTTCAGTCATCTAGTCCAGGTGCTACAATTATACAGTAAAACCCAGCGTGATAAAGCCAGTAAATAAACAGGAAATAATAACCTGCAAAGTAACCATGGGCAGATACACTACTTACTCGAACGAGCTAACAAATTTTTGCAACAAATTAAATGTATAGGTAAAAGTAGGAAAGATTTCATGACTGGTATACAGTCCAGAAAAAAGAGAGAATGTCAAAGAAATTTATGCAATGTTGGCTTCAATGATCTTAGTAACTTTTCTTCCAATATATGTTATTTATATACTGTTTATTGAACTTGGCCTTAAAGTAGAACAAGAACCCATCAAGTACATTCTGTACCTTACAGAATTTATATTCTGTCATTAAAAAACAGTATTAATGGATGCTACAGTGTTTCAGATCATAAAGCTAAATTCTGGATTAATGAGGACAATATATCAATGTTATACTATAGTTGAATAGACAAATTTTAAAGAACGTTTTTCCACACAAATCAGTGTCGCATTTAGTGCCACAAAGGCCTCACATACATGTCAAATGAATTTTAATTTCTGAAAAAGCTGTTGCTTAATAAGTTAGTGATACGTAGTTAGGAAGGCAAAAAAGGGAGAACATAGAGCTGAGTTCTATGTAACTGCTCTGTGGCTGAAAAATGTAAACAAATAAAAAAATAGAAGCAATAATCCAGTTCAGTTGTGTCTAATGGCAGATAATGTTGGTGATAAGTACTGTAATATGTTCTGCCTTCTTATCTGGAAAGACCACAAATAATGACTAACTACTGATAAAAATAACAATTCCCTTCGCAGACTCGCTTTTTCCCCTCCAACTATGTGCGGACTTTCTGTGAACAAGATCCCTGTGATGTTGATGACTTCTGAGTAACTTGTGTTGTCTTGGAATAAATTTTTAATTTATGATTGTGTTGATTACCCTGGCTGAAGGGGAAAAAGCTCGGAGCTCCCAAACCCCCACCTCCTCTGCTTTTCATCCTCCGAAGTTTTATTTTCCCAGCAGTCCAGCTGTACTCTCCTCATACTGTATGTATTGTCAGGATTATCTTCAGCCATGTGAACTATAAACACGGCTCACTGCAGCCCAGCTAACGGAGTGGCAGAGGGCCAAGAAGGAAAATCATCTTCTTTGTCTGAGAGGCATCTGGAAAACAGTCCCAAGAAGGGTCTTTCCCTTACTGTGCTGAAAGACCTCAATGACAGAGCAAAGCCCCTGGAATAATGCAGCAGTTTTTTCTAGGTGAGGGGATACTCCCAGGTAATCATGATGACCTCAAGGATTTCTTCTTAGGTTTTTTTTTTAAGTTATGAGGGAAAGACAGGCTTGTCCCCATTTCCCACCAGAGGTAGGCATGTTCTTCAGCAACACGTTTTCAGAGACCAAAAAGCAGATCTCAGGGCACTTAGTTTCTAATCACTATGAATTTGGGTAACACAGTTCTTCTGCGTCTCAGGTTCCTTACACATAAACATTGAAAGCAAATCCTCCCACTGTTTTTTAATGTCTCCTTGTAGCTGTAATGTCCAGTGCTGAGCTTACTGCTATGGAGAAGTATTTTATTTTATTTTATTTTACTGCAGTCTGTCTGAAGAGTAAGGATTAAGTCCACAAAGCCTTGCAATTGCTTAACACCCCTGTGGAAAACTAACTCCCTTTAAAATTATTTGGTATGAGAGGCCAAAGTGAGAATTAAGAACATTAAGATTTCCCTGTGTCTGTGGTGCTAGGGTTAGTCCCTAATTAATAGAATAGTTTTCTGATTAATGGGCAGTACCAGATGGCATCAACGGAGATGCCTCTTTTAGCTTTATTTAGGCATCCTTTGAAAAACCCTTATTTCGGGCTGCGGTGAAATTCTCTTCCGCAGAGTATCACCTACAAATGTACGCTCCCTCTGCCAATTCCTCAAGTGCCTGGGAAGCAGCATTCAGAGTAGAGCAGCTTATCAACCTTAACAGGAGCCGTCTTTAACGCTCGAACCGTATTTTTGCTTCCTTATGTCCCATGCACTTTGCAGCTTGGCGAAGCAGAGACAGAAGGGCTTCCCCTCCAGCCCCGCTGACTAAAGCACTGCACAGCCAGGCCAGCGCTGGGGTCAGCAGTGCCGGAGCACGTGTGGGGGTCCGATCTCCCACAACCCCTGGCATGTGCCTAAACTTTAGTCTAGATTAAAGGTCAAACTTTGCTTCTGCCTTTTTTTGACTTGGAGAGCTGATGTCCTCAGCCAAGCAAGATATTGTGTTTTATTTCATCAGTTAGTGGAAAGCAGTTGTACTGTTTAGCATAATTAACAAGGAGGTTAGACAGTAATGCTTTGTATGCAATAGTGTTATATGCAGCACCAAGGCAAGTAATTGCCCATAAAAACAGTAACTTGTAAAAAGGAAGGGGAAAATCCACTTTCCTTGAAGAAAATTTAGGGGCACAGTACTTCCTTTTAGTCATCGCTAAAAACATTCCCCCTTCAGGTCCTTCGATGCCAGAAAATCACTTACCAAAAATATTTGGGAAGTAATCCACAGCAATATTCACTACTGTTTACTGAAAATTTGCAACTCAGTGTTGCAAATATACATGAAAAATATCCATGTAAAAGGAAGGCAATCGCACACAGTGCTGTTTTTACTACCCATCCTGCTGTGTCCAAAGGTGATTTAAAAGATAATGCAAGTTGATGTTCCCAATAGCTTCCTGTAAGTTCTGTTGTAGAAGAATTTAATTCAGCTTTTCTTTAACTTCAAAAATAATACATTTTTACAAACAGGTGGGAGAAAAGTCATTGGTATAGGCTTATTCATGGTAAAATGTCTACTTTGTCCTGCTGAAGCCACGCAAGGCAAGAGCAGGAAGCACACTTTCAGAAACACCGAGCAGGCTAACCCAGCACTAGCTCATGCTGAGCCATTCATCAGGAAACGGGGTGCTGGAGAAAACAGCAGGAAGAATGGTATCGCTCTCAAGCTAAGTTTCATTATCTAATTTATCTTCAATTTTTTTTAATAGAAATGCAGGGTGGCTTCTGAAGAACACAAAGGTGTTAAAATTGAGGACATATGAGCATCTGTCTGATTCACTCCACTAAAGAGATGATATTTAGGTCCAGTGAAAGGCCTCTGGTTCAGTATTCTGAGCATCTTCTTTTACAGTAATGATAGGTCATAACACAGTGTTTCTCAGATGTCCCTTTACTTAAGAAAACTGTTTGTCTTTGCTGTAAACCAGTGACACCTGAAGATTGTTCTGCCAGCCTCTCTTGTGCTGACTGGTAACTTGCTCGTGCACAAAGGTATGTGACAGAACTGGAGGATGCCAGGATGACAATACATAGCATGCAGGTTACAGCACATATACAAAACCTCTGTATGAAGCCTCACTCTGTGTGAACGCTGTGGGCCAAACACTGGGCAGCCCCTTACTCCATTTACAGTTTCACTAATTTTGGTGAGGATGTTCTCAGTGCAATATTGATCCGTGCACCTGATCTGAAAAGATCCAGTCCTGTATAAAAATGTTAGGGCGACATATGAGAAGGTATATTAATATACTAATTCCTCTGGAAGAGTACATTTTATACATCTGGTCTGTATGTATCAGATGGTAGTAATTGCATATGAAACAAGCTGTCTAAAAGTACAGGAATCTAGTCTTGTGTAATCTGTAGGGGAGATCATCCCATCCTAAGGTCCTCATTGACTACACAGGCAACTGAGACTATCATTTTGGATTAGACAGCTAACCTTTGAGTAGCCAAAGCTGGTTGAGATAAATCCCCTCCATCCTGTCTGTAATATTATACACACACAAAAATAAAAAAATTTACATGTGTTTATGTTATATATATCTTGGATATAGATGTCAGCACTACTGAAATCCATATAACAAGCTCTTTCCCATGTAGTATACTACTGCAAATATGGATCTGGCAAAACTTGTAACACACATTTAATGGTGTTCCACTTTTTTTTTTTCCTGATTCTTCTTTAGATCTACAGAAAGTTACCTGATACCTAGAACTAAAAGAGTAAATAAAATATAACTTTAAAAATGAGGAAAAAAAAGTTAACTAAGGTTGACTGGCTCTGCAAAGGACTGCAAAGATGTTAACCATATGCTACATAGGCAAGAGTGGTACTGGCTCCTTCCCCTCCCCTCTCTCCTGGTGCAGTGCAGGGAAGGCGACTCTCCCTTGGCAGGTTTTTACTTGCCTTTTCAACATTGTATTACTCAGGCTTCTGCTCACTGTGCCTGGGACACCAGCTGAAATGGAAAGAGCATCTGGAAGGAAGCACATGATGTGTGCCATGAATATTTTATATTAGAAACACACTTTCATTTCATGTCTGTTTTGGCATGTTGTGGGTGGGGTTTTTTGTTATTGAAGCCTAGAATATTGGGTAAAATCTTTGGGCACATTTTTCAATGCATTGAAGAGGCATGCTAATATTTTAACCTAAGACACAGTGTTAATAGTATCCTTACGGCTGGCTCTTGGACTCCCTCCTCGCTGAAACAAATGCTACCCACACATTCCTTCACCCGATACACAGACAGTCATAACTTGGCGATTAGTGTGGTTCCAAGGCCTACTGAGATAAATCAGAGAGAAGCACCACATTGCTTTATATAGACTAATAACTTGAAGCAAGTCAGGAATGCAAAGAAAGCCGTAGGAAGGGATATTTCTAACGAACAGCCCTCTGTCAAAGATAAGAGCGAGGAGCACGAGTGACGGATGGCACGGGCAGAAGATGGAATGTAGGAGAACCAGGGTGGGGGGTGGGGGGGTGGAATTTGAAGCCCAAACAGCCAAAGATATAAAAGCAATTTGTAAGTTCTCAGCTGATTCTGCCATCTCCGAGACGTGACTAATGCAGAGACAATGACAGCGTGTGGATGTCTCGGGGAGAAAGCAAGCAGTGCAGGGAAGAGAAGCCGAGTTTGAAATTTCTAAACTAAAAGACAACAGTGACTATTTTTTTTTTTTAATGAAGCATCATTAACACAGGGATATTGCTGATTTTCAGAAGCAAGTACTCTCCTGGGAGTAGAAAAAATTGGTATTATGTATGAGCAGTGTCCTTACAAAAAAGTACAATTATCACGTAGGGAAAAGGAAAAGTCAGAGCATTCATTTGGCCCTTGCAGGACATCTGAACACAGGAAAAGGATAGTTAATGTCCTTAAGCATAGAATAAAACAGAGTTGCATTTTGACCCATTTGCAATATTGTAGGGCTAACAAAAAGAGGGACAGAAAAGTGTTGTTTTTATATAGAGATTCTATATTTTGTTTGTACCCATACTGATTTGAGGGATTTTCTATTATATTTCCCCTTCTCAGAAACAAGGGCATATCAAACATTGCCTGTAGATTTATTCTGATTGCTGCTTCATTGATTCTGAAGCTGAAATAATGTACCCTCCAAAACCACTAATATTTCTATTGTGACCAGACTTGTCCAGGGTTTTACAATCCTAATTAGTTTCACAGTTGTCTTGTTGTTTTCCTGTACTCCCCCTCTGTCTGCTCATCACCATCTGCTGTCCTCCATGGTAAGATCTTAAAGGAAGGACAATCTCTTTGTTCTGCCTTTGCACAGCACTTCACAGAAATAGCTCATTATGGGAACCCAGGGCTGAAATTCCTGAACACCATGGAAATCAACGTAGTGGACAGAGCGAATAATGAGTCTCAGAAACAGCGCAGAAATGCCCAGCTCCTGGGTTTTGGATAGTATCTCCTGCTTTCTGATTCTGTCTTTTGTTCCTGTGCCATTTCTGCCCTGCCCATTACCGGAATTACCAGAAGAAGGAGTTAGATGAGAACACAGAGCTTGATCACATTGCAGGCACAATTTGGGAGGAAAAGGCTATGACAGATGTGGGAAAAGTTTCCTGAAAAGGAAATGTGAACATCAGAATGATGTTTTATCAAACTTACTCAAGAGCAATAGGGAAACAACACCTTTGTCTGTACCTGTACTTCAGACTGCCTGTTTGGGGGATTTATTCTGTTTTAAGTAAGTTAGGAGTATTTAAATGAAGACACATGAGATGCCAGTCTGTCCCAATACTGAAATTTTGGTGGGTGCTGTCAGCGACTGCATACTAAAACAGAGCATTAGCCCTAAGGACCAGCTCTCCTCCTCCTCATTCGGCAGCTCCTTCTTTCCTCTCTCCAAGAGCAGACAGTAACTCAGGATAATGCTCAGTGGTTGCTTCCTACTTACTGCTCTTCTGTCTCCTATCACCCACAAGAGCTTTATGTTTGTCATTTGTCTGTACTAAGAACATGAGTGGTTCATTCAGTAACTAAATGCAGTAACTGATTCCATAGGAACAACAAAATGAAAATATCATTTCAGCTGCTAAGTGAACAGGTGATGATAACTGTCACCTCTGCAATTAAGCTCTATTGTAAATTCTTGTGTCTTGGGGTTGAGGGGGTTGCTTAGATTTTTTTATGAACGATATGGAAAATCTGAAAGAAATGGATATTTTTCACTACTACTTAATAGAAAAGCCCACACACACAGTGGAGGCAGGTTAGTTCAAATGCCTTGCTTAGATTAGATATGAAACGTGGTTGAATTACCTCCAAAATTTGAGGTTTGTGACTATTAGATATACAAATGTTTGGGAGACAGTGTCTTGAACCTCAGTGAATGAGTTTTGGCACTTAAACAACTCAACCTAAAATGGTGAAACTAAATATTCAGGAGGTATTTCAGAATTCCTTGAGACATGCATTGTCATAGCTGTTCATCTTGAATCGCAGTCCACGGTATTCGGTTGCTCATAAAACTCTTCTAAAGGAAACCATGTTTTCAAATAAGGCTGACTTTTTATTTATAAAGGTTTGTTAAATGAGTTCAATTAATACTTAATCAGTTGTTACAAAGTTCATCGAATCAGTATGATGCTTACACCCACAGTTCATGCCCATTTTTAGCCCATTCTCGCATAAAGTACTTGCTCTACACAGTACTATAATTTATAGGACCTTTATGTCAAGCTTGTAATATTCTTTTAACCTTATAAAAAATTCTAAACGCACCATCACTATAAAATATCACCTTGTTAGGTATTTATTTTTAATGTTTTAGATATTCACTTTTTAAATGAATGTCCAAGTCTATCCCATTATTTTAAAATTATATGACTGATGAAGTAAGTTAAGGCCCTGTTTGAAAGAACCAGATATTATCTCGGCGACATGTGCAGTCTGTCTTAATGTAGGAAATTGCAAGGTGGTTGAGCAAATGCTTAGGTTATATTATTTAGTTATTTAAAGTGACTTTAAAAGACTGAGATGACTACTCAGAAGATGACAGTGTTCCCAGGGTAGTCCTTAGCAGGGGTTACACAACAGCCCGTTGTGCAGGGCAGCATTTAGGAGTGCCAGCGCTTATTTGGATCCTAGGGCACATAATTTTTCCCGATTTTCAGGTCATTCCACCCAATGGGCAGATGCTGAGGAAATCATAATAGAGATTATCAGTTTGGGGGTGCCACTTCAGCCGATGACCATGGCTAAGTGTGGAATTTTCACTTGCTAGAGGAAATAACTGCATCTGAGGGGACAGGAGAAGCTATGATGAACACAAGTATTTGGTGTTGTGGCTGGGGAGGTAATTGCCAATGTGCCTCTAGCACCTTGGGTGAGCTGCTCAGGCTCACATTCCTTTCCTTCTTGACACCCTGTAATCACTGGGGTAAAGACCCTCATTACCTGTTCCCTGCAGAAGTGTTCTCGGGATGTACTGGCCATTGCACCTAAAGTCTATGGATACTTGAAAAACTTCAGGGCAGCAATAAAGGGCCCAGCGAATGCTTGCAAGCAGTCTGGTAAGCTAGCTTCAGGCAGATTCTCGGGGAGCTGAACAGCTTGGGTACCCCCTGGTCTGTGCTGGCGTTGCTCAGAGGTCAGCACAGTGTTCTTGGTGGTGTGTGAGAAAGTAGGAATTGGAAGTGAAAGGTCTCCAAGCTCTGCCACAGAAGCACTGGTTGGTAAACCTGACCTTTTTCATGAAGTAGGGCCCCAGTGCAAAAGAGGTCAATGGTCAGTGTCCCTCATTGAGATGCTCCTCAGGGAGCAGGTTTTGCTGAGCGATATCAGCAAGTTCAGCCCATCCTCCTCCACGTGGAATATTTCTCTCTTCCCCTTGCCTCTCTCTTGGACCCAACCCAATTAGGGCCACTTGTGTATTCTCCTTCCCTTCTTTTGCCTTATTTTTTCTTCCCGTTCGAGCTGCCGCACGCATTTCCCAGTAGCAGCACAATGGCCTTCGCCTGTGGGATTGGCGCATGGTGCGTGTGTGCTGGGTACCAGACTGAGGGCTGGCTTAGCCTTCACCCTGTGTCAGACTCCTCACCGGGTAAGGCAGGCTGCTTAGCGATGCCTGCTCCCACTGGCAAGGGATTGCTCCCATGTATCACAGGAATAAAGGATGCAGGTGGCGTGGTGGCAGCATTCAGGAGCGCAGTGACCTGAACAAAGACTAGGAGTAGTGGCAGACAGCTAACTAGGTCTCCAAGTGCAGATAAGAAGGCACGTAAGAGACCTTAGATGGATAAGTGAGCTGGGGGACACCAAGCTGGAACGGGGAAGAGAGATTCTTGTGGCTGCCTGAGGCAATACAAAGACTGTAGCTGAAAGTCTGAGGATTTACACTAGAAAAAGGGCACTGAAAAGTTAGAAAAGGTCAGAAAAGGGCAACAAGAATGACTGGGAAGACTTTGCCTTATAGCAAAAGACATCAGGATACTGATCTGTCTAACTATTTAACAGTGAATGTAATTATCCTTGGTGCAATTTAGTGAAGAACATGGTCACATCTAAATCACCTGATGTCTTTAAATCAAGCTGGCTATCAAAAATACAAGAGAGTTGAAAAAGGACTTGAAACAATGACATAACAAAACAATGTCCTATACCCTGTGCACTGGGTAATCCAGAAATATTTATATTGGCATCTTCTTTAAGTGCCACATAACATTCCTAGCTAAACCAATACCTGTGAGCTGAGCAAATTCCTTATGCTTACAAGAAAATGTCTCTAATTTCAAGCCAAAACGTATTTTTTATGCCTATGTTTTGCAAATTTTTACACTCTCTGTACAGCAGGTCATGAGGAGGCAGGAAAATTTGTGATCAGGTTCCTATATGGGTGCATAACTGTGCAGTGGTAATGTATTTACTTGCAGCAGATGGAATGAATATGGGAGAACATCTAATGTGGTAACTGACGCTAAAATCAAAGGCATTAATTAAATGTGTGTTCTACTTAAGGAGTCAACTGAATGATGAGTGACAATTAAAAATGATGTCTTTATAATTATTCCAATTCCTATCTGTGAAAGTAGAGTGTGACTGCATATTAAAATATGATTGAAGGTTTTATGACTCCTTATTCTTTCACAGTTAAAACGTTTGCAATTATTTCTCCCTCAGATTAGAGCAATGCATAGCGATGTAAAGTAAAACAGCGTAGGCTTGATTCTCCAGTAACCTAACACAGGTTTTATATTGGCATATGGTGACTCCCTTAAGCAGAGCACTCTTCAGTTAGGTTGATTTGAATGGACAATTAAGCTCAGCATGCTGAATACTGCAGATTCAATATGAACATCTGGGGAGGCATTTACGGATCAATGAGTCATTTTTAAAAATAATATTTGGTCAGGTCTGGAAAGTCTGCTGCAGCTGTAAGGGTGGAGATTTCTCCTTCCAGATGAAACAGTGGGAAAATTCCTTTTCCTTTGCGGGGAGCAAGATTAGCCTATTCATAGAAGTCAGGGTCCTTTCCTTCAATCTGCGTGTGTCTAATGTATTTCTTTGAGAATTCTTAACTAGTGTAGCAGATCCAGACTTTGCAAGAGGGCTGCACACAGCTCACTTTGGATTAGGTTAGCTGGAAGTTGTAACTGATCGCAATACCAAGAGACATTCTCAACCCAAACCTCCTACATGTCCACAATGCCTCCCTAAGACACCAGACAGTGGGCAATTCCCTTCTCTCGCCAAGTTTTTGAAAACTCCTCAGCCTGATTTATTTTTTTCTTATCCATTATGTAACCATTACTAGTCCTCATTCTCATTTATTTTTGTATTTATTTCTCATTGTATTGCAAATATTTATATTCAGGAACAGAAGTTTGATTTTATATTACACCCAAGAATTACAGGGTAGAGAAGGTGAGTCCTTCCTTTATTTGACTTTTTTTCAATTTATTTATACTGTGCATAATTTTTTTGCCTTTCTTTCGCCTTCTGCACTTGTTGAAGATGTGCCGTGAAACCACCAGTGCATATCTTTGAGAAGGCAGTAAGCTCAAACATAGCTGGCAGTGCTGGTGATTATTTTTACTGCAACTCTGAAAAGGCAGAGAACAAAAACTGTGTGTATGTGTATATATCTACACGTTTATATACACACACATTAAAGGTAAATATTCACCAAAGCTTTAAACCCAGTGCCAAGCTTGAGAAGCTGGTTTTCATGCTGGAGTCTCTCCTAGCACCCAAGGCAAAGGACTCTGGCTGCGGAGCAGCAGCAGGGCATCCTTGCAGCCCCTCCACTTGCTGCTCTCCTGAGTGGAGAGGAGGTTGGACAAAAGCCTGCTTCATCTGTCTGCTTTGCTTCCTCTGGTACTGCTACTGAGCCACTCTGTCCAGTCTTCATGGATCTCACCTCTACTTCTATTTAAATCTGTTTGGCATTTTACAATAACAATGCTACCATCTCCCCCCCGAGCTGGCTCCCCCAAGTCTGCTGGACACCACTGCCTCCTCCCAAGTGCTGCTGCAGAACACCCTTGCCCAGAGCCCAAGACCCTGTCCACCTCTCCTTGCTCTTTCCAGGTACTACATAAGCATTTCTACATTTTCACGTTGTGTTTCCATCTGGAAAACATCCACTCTTTTCCAGTCCATCAGCAGTTCTCAGACATCTCTTCTGTGTTGATTTCCCACGTCAGACAGTGCGTTGCAGTAGATGAGCTTTTCTATTTACCTCATTCAATTAGTTTTTATTCTGCTTCAAATTGAATTTTAGCAGCCTGTAATTTGTGAGTATTTAGAATTAGATGTATTTTTGCAAGCCATTTGAAAAACAAGGATATCAAGCTTCCAGATGGCATAAAATACTGGTTTCTGGATTTAGTACTTCTCAAGATAGAACCCGTTAAAAATCATGTCTGACTGGAAGGGTGAAAAAAAAGCAAGAGGGCAATCCAAGTACAGTGCTTCTGGGTTTTTTTTCTTCTTTTTCTTCCAAGTGGGCCCGTTACAGGTGACAGTTGCATGGAAATAAGCAGACAAGAGCAGGGCAATCCATTCTCATATGTAGAAGACGCATCTAGAAGGTGGTTAGGACACGCATGAGAAACTAACCAGAGGCCAGAGCCTTCTTGCTTCTTTTCATCTTAAATAAAATGAAATGAGATGGTGGAAGTGCTGACTTTGTTATTAGTGACATTAGTTTTATTCATGCCATAAT
This sequence comes from Caprimulgus europaeus, assembly GCA_907165065.1. The sequence goes on from OU015525.1 coordinate 73,049,600, forward strand.
GCAAATTCACTAGTATAATCCTGTTAATGATAAACAGCTGTATAATTTAGGATTTTTTTAGTTCAATATGTGTTAATATCGTGAATTATAAAATAAAAAGCCTAAGTCCTAAAACAAAGTGATTTTTAAGGTCAGCTCTCCAGAACCCATTTAAACCTTAAAACAAATCTTTATTTTTTATTAGTGCCATTCTATTTAGATATTTTCCTGCTTCTAGCTTCCTTCTTACTTTATAAAGCTACTGCTCGTGAGCTTATCTCCACTTTAATCTGTTTAGCCTATGTGTCATGGACTTTCTCCTTTTTTAATTAGTGGAATTCAAATATTCTCTCTGACAGCCTATCTTTCTCTGGGAAGATTAGATTATCTCAGGGTCTTATAGGCAGAATTATGAATTGGGCACAAAACCCACATTGCAGCTTGCTCCTGCTGTGGAGGCGTTACAAGGGCTGCTCCCCGAAGGTCTCTTTGCTCCAGTGCAAAGGCCTTGGTCTCATGCCTGGCTTTCCTGCAGTAGAAGACGATTGATGAAACAAGATGGAAAAGAAAAGTCTAATCTGAAAGTTCCTACTTGAGGAGAGGAAAAGCACTTCTATTGCATCCAGAGGAAGACAGGTCTTGCTAAGCATCAAAAAGAATAAAGCTGAAGGATTTTGGACACAGTGAAGAGTAAATGATGGGAGAAGTCCGTTCCTCAGTTGGGCCACAGTGTGACTGTGCATGGAGGGGAGAAATCCACTGACTGGCAATCCCACTGAGCAGATGTCCTACAACAGAAAGTCCTTTATCTCTGCACCTGCTGCATCAAAAACTCCTCTCACAGCTCAGCACTGAATGCCCACAGGAAAAATCACAACTATATAAATGTGTACGTTTCCTTAACAGTAATGCCTGCCTGTGCACTGTCCATATACCAGGCTACATGTGAGCTGCTTCCCAAAAGCCCCAGAACATTGTACATGAGCTATACAACCCCAGAAGCACGTGCTGCAGGGCACCTGGCGGACTTTCATTCAGCAATCTTGTTGTATAATGACAACAGAGAAATCTCTCCATGTTCGTTTGCAGGCATTTCTAATATAGATGCATTTACATAATATATATGTATTAGCATTGTTTCATTAACCAGCTTTCCTATCCAGCAGTTGTCAATGAGGCTGGCACTTGGTAATTGCAGATTTAAATGGAACTGGTTTTTGCTCTTTGAGGCAACAGGTACATACATTTTTGGTGGATGTAAAGGCCAGGTAATAAGGTAAGTATGTGGTAGTTATGCTTATTTATCTATGCCTACGTACTAGGCTAAGGGAATCTTACCAAGTTTAAAAATGTATAATACTTCATTTTTCTGTCCAAGGGCAAGTCAAAGGTTCACTAGCTTTGAGTAGAGACTTACCCCTTCCAAAAGTTAGACAGGCCAACAAATTACTGCTCTAAACTAATAGCAGTGTTGAAGACCTCTCTGCTAACACTATGAAATAAATACATCTACAATCTCTGCTTCCCACATTTGACACTTCTTAAGGGCTTGCCTACACAACGAAGTTGTTCTTACATTGATTTTTTTAAAATGTCATTTGGTTTATGAGTGATTTAGTTCAACCTAGTTTAAACAGATTCTTTTGAAAAATGTGTGTTTATACAAAACATTGCACATATGCAAGTATAAAAGCTCTGCAAAAATCAACACCATCCAGGTTCTGACTTGGATAGAAATCGGGTTGTTGTACAATTTCCAGTCTTGGACTCAGATGAAGGTTTGTGCTTTGCTTTAGTTGGTTTTTTTTTTCCTTCTTTCTTTTTTCTTTTTTTTTTTTTTAAACAGAAATGAAAATGTCTCTAGGCATTTTAAATTAATGCTAAATTAAAAAAAATATGATTGATATATATGTGTGTGTGCTTATAAAACCATGTATATATACACACACACATATATTTTCTGTTGGCATAACTAATGAGTTTATTTAGATGTCCTGATCTGGTTAGAGGCACTTTTACTGAATAAAATGAAGAGCAGTATGTGCTGAGACACTCTCTCATATAATCCTAGTATTTCTGAAGTGCTTTCTTCTGTGAAATACAGAATGTTTAACAATTTCTTATCATCGATATGGTTGTAACTGATATGACACATCCTTTCTCTGTTGCCCGTCCAATGTCCTAACCCCAAAGTTAAATAAGAATGGGCACAAGTGGGATTTCTCTTGTTCTGCTGTCTAGAAGGATAGCCAGTCATGGTCTGTGTAAATTACCTCATAGTCACAGTTATATATGATATAGTTTCCTAATGAAGCAAATTCCCTAGGCAACAGCCCAACCCTGTAAATATCTAGCACAGTAATACAGCCAGCAGGATGTCTAATTCAGTGGAATTCAAAGGATATGATTTGGTACTCATAATCACCTCACCTCCATGAACCATGTGCCTATTGTAAGTGATGTATTCAGAAAGAAAAAAGTATTTAAATACTCCTTCTTCAGTGAATTATTTCAAAACCTTCTCATTTTCCCTGTGAATTTCACCATCCATGTTTTGAAAAATGTTTTCTCTCCTGAAATTCAAAACAACCTTCAAGAAAAACAACTAAGAAATTACACTGAAGAAGCCCTAAGTATATTTAATACAATGCTTTGTGGTTTGAGTAACCGAAGACGTCTACTTGTGACCATTTTAAGCTCCTGAAATGAAAATAAGTTTCAGCCTTTCAGATCACAGGCCACAAACTGATCTACTTTTCTTCTGGCTTGCCTCTCCAGCATTCCACCTCTTCTCCCCGACATGTCTATTCATCTGTGTGCAAAGCAGTGTAAAAATACTTCCATTGCAAATGAGTGGGATGTTTTGCCCTGTTAGTCCTTTTAGGCAACTTTACATGCACTTTTGCATGTGTCACAACAGATGCCTGTATTGCACCTCAAAAGTCAGGCCTAATTGACTTCTTACAAGAAACTTGGACAGCAATGAGATAATTACGCATTATGATGATTTAGCTCATTTCACATGCACTGTATGTCTGGGGCACCACAAAGTTTGCTTATGTCCTGACAATATCCACAAACCTGAAATCCAGCATCTGTTGAAGCTGATAATTGCCAGTGTAGGCCACTACAGTATTACTGCAAAGACCTGTGTGAAATGGCCCCAAGATGGAAGGAAAATAGACTTTGAAGTGATTTCTGTAACACTGCTTCCCAGTCGTGCTGAATGCTGCTCAGCCCATCCCTGTCCAGGAACCCGGTGTCGGAGCAGCATTGCAAGCCTAATAAAAAGAGCAATCAATTTTTACTCCTCTGAAAGGACAATGCAAAGTAGATATGCCTCAAAACCAAGCTTTAAAATAGACAGTGTGAAGGTTTTACTAGATCATAAATGTGTGATTCATTATAACCCAGCTTACGTGATAGGACAGAGCTCACCTAGATGCTGGTTGCACTTTCATTCCCAGTGAACCCACTGCACCATATAATATTAAACTGCTAGACACACTAATGAAAAGAAACTTGAGGAACGTACAGGTACATTGCTCCCTATCTCTCAGAAAACCACCTAGGGAAATGAGGTCAGCTGTCTGCTCAGAAATTGTGCTTGAGCATGAGGGAGCCTAGCTTTGTTTCTGTAAATTACAGGGGGTTTGGCCTTGCTTCCACTGGAAGTGAAGGAAAATTCTTGATGCACTTTCATTAAAGTGGGGTCAGCAGCTTTAAAGAGCACAAGGATACAAGAAGCATAGGGCCTGGCTATTTGAGCTGAATACGAAAGTTTCTTTTAAGTGTATGTAGCATTCAGTTGTGTAATGGTAAAACTCACCAGTTTGGTTTTGCCTAAATTATCCTTCCACTGCCTTGCATTTACCCTTGATTATCCTACTGCCAAAATCATATGATACAATGGAGAGACATTATCTGATATAAACATATGTTATTACGAACAAAGGAGAAGGACTTTCCTGTAGTTTTCTAGAGGGACTGGTAAGAATTTATGTTCAGAGTTTTAATACCATCTTGAATCTCCTATTCTGGAGATTTTCTTTTCCGCTTAGGTAGATTTGAACTGCCTTTTAGTAATATAGGGAAAGAAATCCTCCTAGCTATGGTCTCTGCTGGACCATCGGTTTGGTACATGGAGTCCTTTTAGCTGATTGTAAAAGGGGGGGAGAAAAATAAATACCTGTTGAAATAAAGCCTCTATGATTATGTCTTTTTGGAACCAGAATATCCTGGACCTGCTCTCTCCTATATAACGTGCAAAAAGACCTGCAATTGCTCACCCTTATAACGCCTGTAAAGGTAAGAAGGAACAAACTCTGTTCTTTTACATAAAATTTCATAGGGGCGATTAGGGAGAGTTTTCCAGCAGATACAAATGGAAGAGGCTTTTGAGGGAATGCCCTTCTGCCTAAAAGCCTTTAGTAGGAAGTTTTTAAAAGATGCTACAGAATCTAGATGACTAGTTACTGAGGTTGTTTGAGGACTTAACCACAACACAATACAAATATGTAAAGTCTGCAGTACAGGCTGCAAAGTCTAAAAACTAATCGTCATGCAAGGAATACACTGTGTTTCATTTCCTCTGTTTAGCTTTTTTGGGTAGTCTGCCACTGAACCATGAACTAGACTGGGAAAGCTGGGGCTCTTCCATTTCTTGTGTTTAAAGTCATACTGTCCGGCTCCAGATTTGGGTAGAGAATGAAGCCTCTCGTTCTGGGGCAACTCATTGACGGCTGGAAGACATTAGAGTTGTTGACATCAGTAAAGAATTTCAGAAATTATGAGGATATATAGTGATGAGCAACACAGAGGCCACATCAGACCAGAGCTTCATGGTCACCCAGGAATTGCGTAATTGAGGAAGATACAGGGATTCTTTCCAGAAGATGTTAAAACCAGTCCATCTGTACCGAGGCACAACTGGAAAACGTGTACTGAAAAACTCAGCCAGAATTTCCCTTTTACAACTCTGTCCAGTGTATAGTTCTGTCTTTACTCTGCTGGGCCCCTTTACACATTTATAGCAGTACTATTTCTCCTCATTGTCTTTAACAAGGGCAGACTTAAATCCACATATTAAATCCCACCTTCCTTGCGCTGATTCTTTTATTACTGTATTTGCATTCCTCCACAGCACCCTCCTTCATTTGTCTTTGTTCTCATTTCTAGGCAGATGAGACAGCTAATTAATTAATTATTGGGAGGTAGAAACATGTAGATGAAAAGCAGGGGCATTACAAGTATTCAGCTGAGGTATTGTAGGGAATAGGTGGGAAGCGCTTCATCAGAAGCCTGCAACCTCATAGATTTCAGACAACAATGGTGTTGTCCTTGAGTCCCACTGTTCCAACTGCTGTAGGAGTTCCCTGTTGGATGTCCGATCTCCCATGGTGATCACAGAGGGATTCCCTGTTCTGGATTTCCAGGAGCCTGTGCTGTTTTGCAGAATAACGAAAAGATTTTTGTACGCTGAGCTGCTACTCTTCATATGGTATTTTGATTGCATTTCACTTCTTTCCTGCCCCTGCCCCACACACTGATGTGTTGATTGCAAAGCTGCCATTCTAGTTTGCCTGGTAGCTTACATCCATATAAATGAGGCACAAAATCCCAGCAAACCAGGCTGCCATAAATTTATCCATGTCTGATGAACACATTGATGTGCATGGGTAACTAAGACAGAGGAAAGCAGTGAATGAGATTGGAGAGAGCTAACAGAGGCCAATGTTGCACAGGTGTTAATTGTAGTGTCGTGCTTTGATTGTACAGCAAATTATGATCTCTCTTTCTTTTACTATCATAAACAGTTTCCACATGTCCCCACCATGCTTCTCACATTTTTGTAAGATGTTTTTCTTTGCCATAGGTAGGTTCCTCTTTCCTACATAAAGACATTACCTAGAAATTAAATTCCCTTTTTTCTTCAAAGAGTGAACTAGAAATATGATAACCTGCAAATCCATCAATTTTTTGGGGGGAGGGGGTTACAATCATATTTTCCTGTCTTTCCAAATTTTGTTTTCTTTTACACAATGTCATGAATAGTACTTGCACAAACAAGAACTGACTAACTAAAGAATAAAGACAGTAAAACTTAAAATATCAAGAGAGCTGTCAAACGTAGTGAGTAAGTGGGGAGGAGTAGAAATTTTATTCTAATCTCTTTCAGCTATTGTAAACACATCTCACTTGCAACAGCACATCTTATCAACAGATGTTGGCTGTTCTTGGCTTTAATTGTTGCTGTCACTTTCGCTTCTAGCAGTTTCTGGTGCTACTGCTCAGTCATGAAAAGGACACTTCGTCGCTAACTTCTTATTGCTGTGCCATCCTGTACCCCCTCTCGGGGATGTGTGTGTGTACGCACGCTTTCTTTGCAGCTTCCCATCCCCACTGCCATGCTTGCACCGCGGTGTGGGTGTGCGTAGGTGGGTGGTGTGATCCCTCCGTGTTCAGACTGCACCACTGACTCAAGGGACAAAAAATGCTGTCTCCCATCTGGTCCCAATCCTGGGAGGCCATAGGAGGACTGTGTGGCAGGTGCTACTTAAGGAAACTCTCCTCATGCTCAGACAGAATCCCCTTTTTAGCCTCCATAAACAGTGACAAAGTATTTTTCTCCACATCATCTCTCAATTCCTGCCTCTTTGCTGCTTTTCTTTTCCTACCCCCACCACTGCCTTTTCTTTCTCCCATGGGACTGGCAGAATCTCAGAGGAAATAAGTAAAGCTTTCCTAATATAGAAGCTCATCTCTGAAACCACTTCTCATTCTGTTAATGGAGTTCTGGAAATGTTTCAGTTCTCTCCCTACACTAATACTTTATTCTTTTCCTCTGATAGCTGTCCAAGCACCAGTGTCATCAGTTTTCTTAGCTTTATTAGCTCGTTTTGCAAATAAATGCACAGGCAGCCTAACAAAATAATCATAAAAAATTGGCTGGAGAGTTTTATAGCTATGTACTCTCTTTAAAAAAATAAATATGCATCTAGAGACATCTTTCTGAGGCCATTCCTTTAACAGGGTTTTACACTTCACAAATATATGTGCTCTCCATACAAATATCAATAGAAGATAACACAGGATGCTTAATAGGTTTACACACATTCCTTCCCCCTTCTCTCATCCTATATATGTTTTGCCCAGGGCTCTACTTTCAGAGCCTTTCCACCTTTGTAGATGTGACATCAGTGCTGAATATCTGCAAATCCACTCTTAACATTTTATATAACAAAAGCACGAAGTGCCTGCAAATCCTCTGTGTGGAAGGGAGTGCTTTTTCTGTGCCTCCCTCCCCCACAGTTCCACTCGTTCTGGGGAGAAGCAAGGGAAGCGCAGAGCAGCAGACGTGGAAATGCTCTTGTTCTGCAATGAGAATAGGTTTTTCCACCAGGGAGAATATGTGAGTTAGTACCAGGGCGGTGGGCGGATCTGTCGTGCCCAGCGCTGGTTCTGCAGGGCAGCAGCAGAGATGGAGGGAAGCTCAGGCACCTTCCTGTCCCCTCAAAACCCCAACCTCAAGGTGGGAGAGGGGCGGCTGAGCAGACCTCAAAATAGAAATTGTGGGGAGCAAGACATGCTAAGCAGGAACACTTGGCATAGATAAATAAAAGTTGTGGGAAGAAAAGTTCTTCAGAAAGGTCACATCTGAGGAGGCTACGGCTGAGAGCAGGAAGTACAGGTGGCCGATAATCGGAGAAATGCCCGCAGTTGCCCTCAGACAGAACTAGTTATACAGAGCACATGAAGCAGGCTCCGTAAGCACATGCTCAAAATACTCCACCTGCATTTTGGAGGCATCCATTACCACCAGCTACCCTCCTTGTGCTTTACCCTAGCCTCCCAGGGCACGCTTTCCTGCCTATACTTTTCCAAACATAACACATGCAAAAACAAGGACTGACTGACATAAGCACCACACAAGACATGGACAACTGCTGGCAGGCAGTGCCCTGTCTAAATGGCTTCTCCCAAATGTACAGGGGGGATAGGAGAAGAGTCACCAATGATGGGCTTCCATTTCACACAGCCTCTTCCAGTGAAGACTAACAAGTCAGAGGGTGACCTGGACCAGCACATACAGAGTTTCTAGGCAGATTGTAGCACCAGGCCTGTTGGTTATGCTGTCCCTGCAACAAGAAGACCATTGCTTATGTGTGGTAGGGTCCACCCAAAGCTAAAAACAAGGGAAAGAAATAGAAACTGGATCTCTGTTGGCGCAACTTGGTTGTATGAATTGTAGTTTGGGAAACACGCTGGTCTTGATAAAGGCTATCTACGCACGCTTCAGAAATTTGAAGTGTGGATTTGGTGATAGCTGTGTGCACAGAGTGCAGAGACAGGAAAAAACCTGAGCCAAAAATGTGGGTTCTCCAGCAGGAACACAGGATTAAGGTGCTACTTTTATGCTGCATTTTTATTAGTGGCATCTCAAAAATATCACTTTCAGCATGCCTTTTTCACTTCTCCCACAGAAGCATGAAAATTAACATCAGCTAACAAAATTTTCTATTGCTCTGGAGGAAATGTTGTTGAGAGGTGTTTATACATTATTTGATCCACTTGCTTCTTTTTTTTTTATTACTTTATCAAAGTCCAATTATAATGAAATTCCTGTTGTTGTTTTGGGTTTTTTTAAATTTTAAGGCATGATTTAATTCTTTCCTCCCTACCACAGTTTAAGATATACACATACCCCAACCAGCAAAACACAAGACCCTACATGCAGACTCATTTCCCATCAAGTTTCACACTGGGCATGATACGCCAGCTCAGATAAAATATAGAAGTGAAAGCCACGTGGTCTGGCACACAGATCCCAGGCGCAGACATCAAGGTTGCCCCCTGGGTGGCTTGAGAACATCTTCACCAATCGGGTTCTGCTCTGTGCAGAATAGCTGTGCTGCTTGTGGAGGTGAGGTGGGGTCACATTTGGGGATCACAATTCATTCCCTACCTGTCCTTTATGCCAAGGGAGAAGTATTTGAGCTCATATTCTCATCTGGCTACTGCTGTGCTACCTGAAGAGGTGAGAAAGAGCCTGCCCCCACCACCTCTCACCTTGCCTTTTCCCCTAGCAACTCTCCTTCCAACCCAAGTGGGCTAAGGAGACATTGCAACTGCACATCCAGGTGCACACACCTCTGCAGGTAGCACGGGAGGAGAAGGTATGGTCCAGTCCTAAGCTTCTGCAGCCCTTTCCCTGCTCACCAAAAGCCCAGACCACCACACCTGCCTGTCTCATAGCTGCACAGCAGTGATAACTAGTTGTTTTCCCCCGAGGCTGAAGTGCTACCACTTACAGGGAGCTTATGCAATCCCACAGGTGACTTAGATCTACCCCAAACAAGAACCTAATCAGAGTGAAGGTCAATTCCTGTGAAAATATCCTATGCTGCTGCTGGGTCTGTCGTTCACATTACTCAAGGTCAGTTTTTATTTAATCATGCTTCCTTCCACGATTTTTTCCCTGCAATATTAAAAAAAGCAATTAGATAACGAAGCATATGTAGCTTGTTTTCTTGGATTGTTTCTCAGCTTTTTCCTAAATTGTCACTGCCCCTTTGGACTTCGGCAGCAGGGTGGCTGCCAGGTTTCCACAGAGATGCGAAACAAATTCTATGCAATAAAATATAATCTCTACATAATTTAAGCCCCAAATGGACATGGTGACAGTTTTATGTTTGAATAATATGAAAATCCAAGATATTGGATGTGAGTATAATTTAGGATTGAGAGCTACAAATATTTCTGTGCCCTGGAATCCAGTTAAAATGCACCGTTGCACATGCTGTGTTTCGGTGGTGAAGTATTTCTTGCCTCTGATTGCTGCAGGGTAAGAGTTTTATTTTCCTAACCCATGATTTAGTGCTTTCCACCCCCTGTAAAGTGTAGCTAACAATGCCCTCTATGTGAGCTCTGCTAGCTTAGGAGACAAGAGGGAGATGGCTGCAGCGGGAAGAAAGAAAGGGGGGATAACACAAGGGAAAAAAAAAGGGACATCTGCAATGGGTAAACACATCCACAACTTGCTTTCTTAAAGAGCTGAAAGCTGGATATTGGGCCAAAACCCCAATTAAATTGTGGCAGTGGAGCTCTACTGATGTTGAAGGAGCTGAGCCAGACTGAACCAGCTGAGAAGCTGGCCTGCAGTCTTGCATTTGGTGCCCAAAGTGGTTGGAACAGGGGAGGTTTGAAACTGTGCTCCTCACGTACTGCCGAGGGGCCCGTGGGAACCATGTTTGCTTTGGCATGGAAGTAGGTTAGTGTAGACCTAGCAGGTCTTGCACTGAAAGGCTCCTTTCTGCTCTGAGTGATGGTAGCTTCCATAAAGAGAGTAAATTCATTCAGAGATATGGCTTTACCCACATCCTTCTTTAATTCATGGGTCTTTGCGCAGTGCAGACCTCAAGGTGAATCCGTGTGGACACCCTTCTCCCTGCTTTCATCCCTGGATGTCCTGTGTTTCCCTGCAGGGCACAGATCTTGCAACTTTTTCTCTGGATACCTATTCCAGACTCCTTTTTTGGGTACCCATCAGCAGAGAGAGTCTATGTTGGGAGCTGATAAATTCTGATGCATTTGCAATGCCTCCTTCCATAGCTGTGGGTCCAGGTGAGGGAAAAGGAGCTGCTGCATTTCCTCCATCTTCCGTTTGCCACACAGAAAGAGGCAGTCTGTGCTAAGATTTTCCTGTTTCTGGCATGCTTTCTGAAATCAAATCTCTTCATCCCTCCTGTTCTCTTCTCTTTTGCCATGATACCTGCTTTGGCTCTGGTATAGAAAGATCATCTTCTCCCAGCATGTGAAATTAAGAAGTAGCTGCAAGGAAAAAGTGGAGGTAGATAAGAGTTTTATCTCACCACGGGCAGCCTGGTGCAAAATCTTCCAAGCAGTGCAGGAGGGCCTGAACGAGGGAGGGATGCAGCAAAGCTAACATCTCGAGATCCACTCCATGAAGGCCACCTTCTTTCAAAGAGATGACTAACGGGGAGAGGACAGATGGACAGGGAGTGGTGCCTGATTTCTTTTCTGATATAACAACCAGAGGATATCAAAAAAGTATAGCAGGCAACACTTTAAAAATAGACAGAGATACTACATTACACAACTCATAGTAAGCAGTTCCACAGTTTAATCACATAATTTCGTGAAGACCAAAAAATTGCATGGATTCAAAAAAGTGATTAGCAAATACATTAAATTAAAAGAAAATAACTCTGTTGTGGGTAATCCCTGAGGCACAAAACCTGGAGAACAGGGAACTACTGAAGGAAATACCACTTTGTGTTTGCCCTGCTACTACACTCTCCCATAAGCATCTATGTACTGACTATCTTCACAGGGAGGACACGGGGCTAGTGAGCCTTGGTCTGATCCAGTACCACCACTGCTACGTTCAAAGTCCAAGTTGGTCAGGTGCTACATGCCACCAGACCTTCAGCCCTGTTCTTTCAGGGACTCTGAAAATAGCAAGCTAGATCAACTTTCTAACAAGACCAAATACTGACGTGGAATTGGCAATTCCAGATACTCAGTCTAGAAACTCCGAAAGCATTTTCCTTCCAGAGGAAAATGAATGTCCACGGTAAATACTGACTGTACTTATCTACAAAAATGCATCTAGTTGATGCATATTTAGTACAAGAGAGTCCCTATACATACTCAGTTCAATGGTAAGATGGATACACCACTGCCCCTAGAGAGATAGGTCAATCATTCCTTCTTCACTTCTTCTGGGCTCACGTTGTGGTGATATTCCTCACCTGACTGCAGCCATGGAAAAGCATCACAGGTGAGAAAAATAAGACATTTTGAAAACCAGCACCAAAAGTGTTTTGTGTGGCAAAACCCCAAAGACATCCTTTTCCTATTAGCAGTTCAGGGGGGTGCTGCTGGTACAGATGAAAGGCACACGCTCCTGTGTTCAGGAAGGGATGCTGATCGCTGAATGACCATACTATTTACTTCTAATGGCACATTATCTCTCTTCCACCATTATTGCAGCAGAACCAGAAATCCCAACCCAGAGCATGTGTCCATTGTCTTGTGGAGGCATTCCAAGCTGCAGTATTACCTTGGGTTTGTTGCAGGCTGGTAAATAGTAGTCCCATAGGGACTGATATCTGGCAACTTGAGCAAGACTGAGCTCTCAGTTAGAAACACTTTATCACCAAAGGAGTTGCTTTATTCAGGTTGGCTGTTATGTCACAGTACACCAGACCGCGATACTGAAGTGGTGCTGTTCAGGCTTCTCAGAATCTTAGGGATGTGAGTAATATTTACCATTTAAAGGTCATGCTAGCAGCGTGTCTGGTTTTTGGATGGTTAGCAAAACCCCTGCAGTTCTGCCTTACAAGTATCTAGGATTTCTTTTTAATGAATGCAGATCAGATGCCACAGCTTACTACTCATGGTTTCTTCTAAATTATAGAATCTATGTCATAAGGTCAAGTCTGCTTGTTAGGAATAATTGGAAATATCTCACTGCTATCTGTCTGGAATAAATGCCTCTGGATGCCCTGGTGTCATCTAAGGAATATATTAATATTGAACATGGGAACTTATTAATTCCCTACTGAATGAGGATTTATGGCCTCAAAGCATTTAACAGTGGAACAGCAATCATTCATCACAACAAACTGATTATGAGCATTTATAGGAAAATGGGACAGCATACGTGTCCTGTTTTTTAGCTGAAACAGAGCTGGGTTTCTTCTCAGTAGCTGGAATGGCATCCTGGGGTGCATTAGAAGGGGTGTGGTTAGTACTCCAAGGGAGGTTGTCCTCCCCCTCTACTCTGCCCTGGTGAGGTCACATCTGGAATATTGTGTCCAGTTCTGGGCCCCACAGTTCAAGAAGGACAGGGAACTGCTTGAGAGGGTCCAGCACAGAGCCACCAAGATGATTAAGGGAGTGGAGCATCTCCCTTACGAGGAAAGGCTGAGGGAGCTTGGCCTCTTTAGCTTGGAGAAGAGGAGGCTGAGGGGTGACCTCATTAATGTTTATAAATATATGAAGGGTGAATGTCAGGTAGATGGGGCCAGGCTTTTCTCAGTGATGTCCAATGGTAGGACAAGGGGCAATGGGTGTAAGCTGGAACACAGGAGGTTCCACTTAAACTTGAGAAGAAACTTCTTTATGGTGAGAGTGACAGAGCACTGGAGCAGGCTGCCCAGGGAGGTTGTGGAGTCTCCTTCTCTGGAGACATTCAAGACCCGCCTGAACGCCTTCCTGTGTGATCTCATGTAGGTGTTCCTGCTCCAGCAGGGGGATTGGACTAGATGATCTTTCAAGGTCCCTTCCAATCCCTGACATTCTGCGATTCTGTGATTCTGTAATAGTGCTGTGTTTTAGTTTCAACCTGGGATTTGTTATGAGACAGACACTGATAACATACCAGGGTTTGCATTTTTGTCAGTGAAAGTGAAGGACTTTATGTTCTGTTAGTCTACAAGTGCAAGATCTAAGGGGGTGAGGAATATTTAAATTAATAAGCTATATTGGCATTTAGATATGCCAGTGGGATATTCCATATCATATCACATCGTGCCCAGTATATCAGTGAGGGTCTCTTCCTCTTTTGGCTCTCTCTGGCTTTTCGCTTGGGCTCTCGCTCTTTTGGGATTGTGGTTTCGGTTTGGGATTGTCGCTCCTCTGGGATCATTATCTGGGAACGGGCCAGGCTTGGTCGGTGGGTGGTGAGCAGTTGCACTGTGCCTCTCTCATTTGTGTATTTTGTTACTATTATCATTATCACCACTATTTTAATATTAGTATTATTTTAAGTTTTCTTCTATTTCTATTATTAAACTGTTCTTATCTCAACCTGCAAGCCTCCCTCCTTGCCCCCCAGTCCTCTCCCCTGTCCCCTGGGGGTGGGAGGGAGGTGGGGATGACTGCGTTGGCTGCTGGCTGAGGGCTAGGCCAGTGGAACTATCACAATACGTGAATTCTAGATCCTGTCACCCTTCCTCACATCAAACCCTCCCTCAGCAAGCAGCTGTAACACCTCCTGCCTTCCAGAGCTACTCCAGGTGCAGGGATTTTTCAGTGGAGCAACCGTAGTGTATGTACAAATAGGGGATCAGTGATGTATTTCTTCCACTCCCCAAATTCTCTTACTTCAGTTACCTGGTTCTGGATATGTAACACAAACCAGAAGCCGTATCAATCTCAATTCAGCATGTTTAAATTGGCAAAGGTTGTGTGATACCTGAACTATGAGATGTTGCTTTAGGTTTTTGGAGGACCTACCTGGTGGTTCCTGAAGCTAATGGGGACAAGGGAAAAAACCTATTTTATTTCAATGGATTTTATGTGATTGCTTTACTGGTATCTTCAGAGATTCAATTCATGCTACTTGCAAATTCACACTACTTGCAAATTCACACTACTTGCAAATTCACACTACTGCATGAAGAAACATCAGACTCATAGGGAAAACGTATGACTGAATTAATGCATTTATTTAGTGGGTCTCAGTTCATTGTTGACACGTGTTTAATTTAACTACATATTACTAACTGTCACACACCCCTTTTAATAAGGTGATGTCAGGTTCTAGGACTTTGTACACCTTGACATAGACATCTATACAGCTGGCTAACCTGGTATGGTGACCATTGGTCCATCAGATCTGATAGTAAAACTTCAGAAATAATTTCAATAGACTGATCTTGCTATGTAGTTGGTTTCTTCGGTATAACTTATATACATAGCTGTCACAGGAATTTCTGGACCCTTCATAACTACAGCGTTCTAGTTCTCCCTGTTAGATTTTATATTGTATACAAAAGAGCAGGGGCCTGCTTCTGAGAAAGAATTAATTAAGAAGAAAGATTAAGATGTTTTAGGAACAAACTCTCAAATATCAGAAAGATGTCTTGATGTACAGTTTATTACACAAATGAACTTATGCCATCCTGGGATAGCAGTGATTCTTTGGATCTTGCCGAGTCTGATGCATGAGACTGCCACTTGCTTAAACTATTCTATAACAAATCCAGGACTCGTTTTTTGTTTTGTTTTCATTCAAATTCTTCATTGTTCTGTAAGTACAGAAAAAAAAAAAAAAGCAAAAAGCATGCATGTGGTTTGAGCATGAGCATTCTTAGACTGGATGACTAGATGAGTCTAAAGGTGCGAGGATTTTGAATATTTACTTTTTTGAGTTAAATCCATCCTATTTCTTTTCGTTTGATCAACGACCTGACCTAATTTCCACTTATAGCAACAGCAGTTTATCCTCCGTTTCAGTTGACAGAATCCTCTGCTATGGTCAAGAGTAGTATAGACAAGTTCATACCAGAGTTCACATTTCAGCTTGATGTTCAAGTATTTTCATTTTATAAATGTCTCTAAAATCATGATGTGGTATACCAAAGAGCTGACTCCCTGCAGGTAATAAAGTATTTTGAGAGCTTTATTTGGAGGGAGGGGGAGAAAAGATACATGACTATCCTGGTTTTTCTAGGATAGAGCTGATTTTCTTCTTAGTAGTTAGAACAGTTGTGTCTTAGTTTCAGTGTAAGATTTATTATGAGAAGAATGTTGATAAAGTACTGATGTTATTAGTTGCTGCTGGAGCTCAAGGTCACCGTGTTTGGCTGGTTCACAGCTGCATTAGGGCTGGGAGGGAGTAGCGCAGTATTTAGCAAAACCCAGAACTGGCATTTGGATGTGCCAATGAAATATTCCAGATCATATTATGTCATACTTAATATATTAACCCGGGTTGACCGGAAGATGGGGGTATTCTCTCGGGGATCGCGCAGGGTCAGTCTTGCGGGGTTTCGGTTTTGGGACTGTCTCTGCTTCGGGATCGCTGGCTGGCACAGGATGGGCATCAGTCAGTGAGTGGTGAGCAATATACATTTGTATATTCTGTTATTACCGTTGTTATCATTATCATTTGATTTTAATGAGTAAATAGTTTTTATCTCAACCTGTGAGTGTTCTTACCCTTTTCTTTCCAATTCTCTCCCCTCTTCCCTGGAAGCCGGGGGGAGAGTGAGAGAGCAGGCTGTGTTTGGCTGCAAACCAGAGGGGTGAAACCACCACAATGACCTGAACAGTAACTGTCAAAAAAAAAAAAGGGAATTTTACGCTGGGATGAAGGTAGACTTACTTGAGATACATGAGGGAAGATGAAGGAGTGAGAAAAGGGAGAGGACATCTATGTGTATTGGGAAATAAAATAACATGTTGTATAGGCCAGTACTGCTGTGAGGGAAAGAGGATACTGAAGTTAGAATTACCTTAATCCTCCTGGTCTTTTTTTAAATATATCACTGTTTCATACAGTGATTTCACTTTCTTCACACCCACTTCCATCATTCAGAATTAAGTAACAAATTGGTTGCCTTCTCAGGAAGAAATGTGCCAAAACACAAACTAAATCCACAAATAATACTATGAGACATGAGTCTTCCCCTTACTTCAATCTAGATATCCTTCATTTTTAAAATTTGAACTTGCTGTCTTTGCCAGCATGGTATCAGTTTCTGAAAGAGCTTGGATTTCTGAACATCACAAGGTGTCCTAAGCTAAATTTTGGTTTCCTCTATTTATGTTTTATTTCACTATTGCTCAGAATTGCAGTTATCTCAAAGTAAAATCTCCAGAATGTTTAAAAGACAAGTAAAAAGCATGTGCTAGCTTAAAATCTACCGCTATCTTACTTTCAGCTTCTCTTTCCATCTGAGTTTTCATCTGTTCTCTTTTTCATTTCTCTGAGAATGTATCAAAACCTGAAGATGGGGAGCAGAAAACTTTCCATGGTAGAAAGGAGAAGAACCAGTTCTGTGCCATCCATTCTCTGATCTCCTTGTTGGTCGCTCATCACAACTACTCACATTGCACCACAAATGTGTCCTTCTGCTCCTTCTTGTCCTATTCTGCTGTTCTTCCTGATGACAAACTGCATTTCCCTCCACAGATCATCTCTTCCACCTTTTCAGCTCATTCTTGTTACATGCCCTTCTTTCCAATGTGGTTTTCCGGCTTGACTATGCACATGTTATTTCCTCTAGAAACAGAAATGGATGGGTATGGTCTACCATGTGTTTATGTTGACTTCAGAGATTTTTTGGATGCAGTCCTCTCCTTGCAAAGTATGGACTGTAAAGCAATATGTTATTTCTCCCTTGTTGGTTCTAGAGTGTTCCATGTAATACTGCAAACTCAGTCCTCGCCTTGCACACAGCATTCAGAAACTTGCTGAATGTTTCTTCTGTGCTGTACATTTATTGACTGAAACATTTGAGTTGTTGCTTTTCACGCTGGTAATTTTAGAGCGCAGATGCCTAGCATGTTTACTCACATACCAGGGCTCACATTTAATGAGCAAAATGTCAAGTATATTGTTATCCACCATAAAAACTGTGAAAAATATCCTTGCCATCTGCAGTGTGCCTTCTGCTTCAGCCTAAAGGACTTTTACAACCAACTACATGAAATTAACATTAAAGTCAATATTTATAAATGGAACCACCTCTGAAGGGCTGGATCTTCTCCCCTCCCACACCCCCCACCTCCCAATTCCTCCGGAAGGTAATGAGCTGGGAAGGAGGCTCGGTGCAGGAAGGAGAGCCGAGTCACTCTGGGCTCCTGGTTGCAATCAGCCAGAACAATCTCTCTGCACTAAGGAAGAAGCAGAGACAGAAGAGTGGCACTAATGGCACTGACAGCATCGGGGGTCCAGATCCCGCACTGATGTCAGTTGGTATAACTTTATTGTCTTCACTGAAGTGACGCTGCAAGCATAAATCAGCACAGCTCAGCTGATTTACGTAGCACAGTGTTTGATTTGTGCCAGCTGAGGATTGAGCCCGAAATAACATTCATTAAATAGATGGCGGATAGCAAAGCTGAACCCGGGATTTGATAAACTGCCATGAAATAAGATAGCATCTTCCAAGAAAATGTCTTCTATTTCTCCACCAAATGTAAGCCTCTCTGGGGCAAGAACCAGCCATTTGTTCTGACTTTTCATTTATGGTGCTGAGGACAATGGAGATCTCGTCTGTCACTAAAGCCTGTAGCTTGTCCTGCAAGAATAATAAAATGAATAACAGCTACTAAAATGTCCTTCTCCAGACAGGCTATGACCTTTTAATTTTGCTCTTGAAAAGCTCTCAATCCCAGCATGATTAGTGTGTTGTAGGACTGAGATCCAAGTACATTTGGAAAAAATGCTGTTGTCCACTGCTGTTATCCCCAACATCCAGAAACAGCTGAAATTCCAGCCGGACCTTTATGGGGCAGAGCTGACGAACCAAAGCCGGACCTTGCTCCCTCTGAGAGGTGAGAAAAGATAACTTTTGCCATTTGTTCCAGCTGTTCTGCTAAGTCGCCCACATACCCTCAGCTCCACCAAGCTCATCTGAACCACGGTCTAGCATGGACATCATGAAAGCTGGTAGCTCCCACAACTGGAGGCTAATGAAACAGGGAAAGGTAGCATTATCATATAATCAACCCTGCCTTGCCTTGCTCCTCGTACACATGTTGAACAAGAAGCCCAGGGAGAAAATTGCTGCAGTAATTAGCAAACATAGCATAAATATTTATTGAGGAAACTCCAGGTCAAATGGATTTTAAAATTTTTATTTAGAGTTGTTTAGATGTAAACATATTTCCTTAATTGGACTTTAAGAAGGGCATTTGCATGTTTCCTTTTGAAAGTTTCTAATATAATCATCGCTTGGGCAATCAGGCCACTCACTAAGCCACAAATCTTATCTTTCACACTGGTGAGTCATAAATAAGGACTGAGTCACAAATAGACCAGACAGACAAATGGTAGCAGGAAGGAAATAAGATTGGCTGTGAATATATTTAGGCTGGAAATTAGAAGATGGTGCAAACTACCTGAGGAGTGCAATTCTCATACAGTTTTCTAATTGGGAGGAATTGAGAGGAGAGAAGTAACTTAAATTGCTTTATCATTTAGCTTGATAAGCTCATGAAAAGGATTGTATGCTGAGTAGGAGAATTTCTTAAAACTGAGTTACATTATAGGAGTCCTCAAGTATTCAGAGTTTCTGCCTGCTATGACCACCTGCAATTTGAGGGTTAGTGGCCTGACTACCCAAGTTGTTCCAGCCAATTCTGTTGTTATCAGTGGTCCTTAGGACTCACAGACAGCAGGGGCAGATTGCAAGGTACAACAATGCCAGTGTTGTCATAAACTCCAGGCTCTATTTAGTGCAGAATCTAGTGTTTGCTTCGTGAGTTTACAGCAGTGTGGGGATGTTGCAAAAGCCTCCTGTTAGAGAAAGTGAGAACAGCTTGACTTCTTATGATTGCATTTGAGGTCAAGTTCAATTATGGGGTATTCAATGATGGGGTGCACCTAATAAGATGGAGATCAGCTAATAGCTCTATCAGCTAATGAAATGTTTTCCACTGTTTGACCAGCACAATGACTTTTTGTCATGCAATCAAAGTTCCTGGGACGTGTTGTAATATAAATAATGGGACTTGAGATGTTGGGGTACTCTTTACCAGCTTCTGTATTTTTCAAGGAGAAAGGGAGACTGGGATTTTTGCTAGCTATGGAAGGCAATTTACTTACTTCCTTTGTGTAAGTAACACTAAATATGTCAATGTGGCACACAATACAGGCTTGAAGGGTGTCGGAGTATGTGAATGCTATCTGTTAAATGAACAAAGTCCCATGTCTGTCAAACCATCGGTTTCACTGTACCTTCCAGTTCCACATCAGCAGCCTCATTTTTAGTGTGATCCTTGCTTTGCTATGACACATTGTGACTCAAAAATGCTGTGTTTTTAATCAATCCCCAGCGCACAGATGCACATTTGGTACCACACTGGCCACATCAAGTGTTTTTACCAGTATAACCTGGGGACAGCATGCTCCCTCCTATTCCCTTTCCTGCACGCCCTTTGCTCTCTGTCCTATCATATGATACAGGTACTGTTGTTTCCCACAGATATTCATGCTTGGTTATGCAGCAGGAATGCATATGACATGATGTTGAAATTATATAGCCATGTATGATTATCATGTGATACCAGATACCTGCATTTTCTTATGATGAGGGCCATATTCCCCAGCCAATGCTCTACACATCTAAATGAAAGGACCCTTCGACTGCAAATATCAGGGCTATCTGACCAGTGTTCAGTACTAGCATTTTAGGGTCAGTTACCGCATGTTTTCTGCAGACTTGCAATTAGGTAGTGTTTTATTGTCCTGGAGAAATACTTCTCTTTCTTGCTGTTTCTTAACATTTGGTCAGTCTACACATGGCAATGGAAAGGTGCTCTAACTCATTGCCTCAATGTGTGAGAAGGTTTTAAGTAGATAAAAAAACAGAAGGACCTCAACATATCTCGCTTCAGTTTCCTGGAAATAAAGAACAATTAAAATATTAATATGTAAACAATTAAAATAAAAAGTGACAATATGTGTTGCAGAGTTTAGAGATGAAGAAATCAAGTCTGACTTGAACTTGCACTTTGACCTCACTGGGAACAGAATTGTTTCCTAGTATATTTTACAGGCTTCTTTCTTGAAAAGCAGCCTGTCAAGGTATGAGTGTCAGTACTGAAATACATTCAGATTAATACATAAATTAAATTCTATACAGCAAAATGCCTTTTGTTAAAGTATATTATTTTCTTTGCATGCTAACTTTCTGAATTTCTAGTTGAAAAAAGGGATTTGCCTCTTCAGAAACCTGTATTTTTTGTCTCCTGTGTGGTTTGCCATTAGTTCAGCTTTCTTTTTCTCCTTTGCTAATCTACACGGTAAAGCTCATTCTAAAATGTTTACTGTTTTGAAAGAATCAGCTTTCAAAAATCCCTGAGAAATCACCCTTCCATAAGCATGAAATAAAATCTCTGTGAGCTGAATCCCCACTTCAAATCATGCCAAAGTTCGCAAATCTACCTAAGTGGTATTGGGAGCTTTGCAAACCATGCCATGTATTTCACACAACATACACCTAAAGATAATGTTTAGCTGATGCATGTTTTCCTAGCTCCACTTCTATAGAGAGTTTATAACCACTTAAGATCTGCCGTTGTGGATGTGCACTGTAATTTACAGCAGAGTCCTTTGCTGTGTGCATAACGTTGTTCATGCTTGAGGGTTTTGCTTTTGACCTCACTACGTACAGAATAAGGTCTGAGAAATATGCAAGCTTTCTCCCACTCTCAAATTAACTTATTTATGCCGTCCCCCAACATTTGGGTGGAAATTCTTCACATTTCAACATCATGACTGTATTGGTTACTGTATCAGTGTAAGAAGTAGGAAAATCTCCCTGCTTTTTCCATTGTAAAAATGTCTCTTTCATTACCAAAGAGTTTGCTTGGCCTTGGCTAGAGAAGCATACTAACTGCCTGTTTCTGGAGAGTTTCACCATCTCAGCAGGTTCCCTGTATCCAGCTGTGCTGCAGGGCATAGCACCTAGCTAGTATTTGCTTTCAAAATTTCAGCTCCACTTTAAACAAGTGCTTAACTTGTCCGAGAGGTGCTTTGTGTTGGCAAGTAGTTTCAGGAGTAGCTGGGTACTCCCCATGGGCTCACGGAGTGAGTCTACACAGCACAACCCGGGACTGAGCCGTCCTGCTATGTACTTTCTTCCATGACTTGCAAAAGTCTCTTTTTGCCTCTAAGTAGCATTCCTTAATTTCCCATGCTTGATATTTGGGTGCCAAACTTGTGGCAGAATGCTGGGATTTTAGAGATGCTGAATTTTCTTCAGAGGGAGAATGGGATCACTCGGAAAGCTGTGGGCACGAGAATAGTGTAAATGTAACTTCCATATGCATCAGTTCCTCTACGTGCTAAGGCAGAGGAATCCTACTCACTGTAGGATGCTACCAGGGCACTACAAAATCACAGGTGTTTCTGTTTGTAAAAGGCAACAGGTCTCATAGATCAATATCGTTACTGAAGTACAAAGTAATAGTACTTGAGGAGGAAGAGGATTGCCTTTTGAGTTGCCATCTGCTCCTGGCCTGACTCCAGTTGCTTCCTGGTGAGTAATCTGGAGGCAATTTTTTTGAATCAATTTTGTACCACATTTTCACAATACGACATATGTAGCTCTAGGTCTTAAAGAGGAAGGTACAATCAACCAGTAGTCTGCCTCCCACTGTAGAAGCAAATCCTCTAAATTAGAGGATAGTAATTAGACAGATTCATTGATTTGCTTGCTGTGTCATCACCCTATTGTGGTTCACAGAATGAAGTCTTTTTTTTTTTTTTTTAATATGGCATTTTCTAAATGATCTCATCCCTGAGGCATGGGTGAAATAAAGGTCAGTTCAAATGCTTCCTAAACAATAATCAGTGTAAGAGGATCACCAAATCTTTGGCAGGAGGAGGGAGAACCTCATTGTAAGACCAGAAATGTCATCTGTCATCTCAGAACAAGGGCTGTGTGAAACAGAACCCACGCCTTTTAGGTGAGCACGCGCTCACAGCGGAGCCACGTTCCTGCTTCAAGGGAGCCTCCTTGCTGGACCCCCAGTCCTGATGAGGCCTCTTAGCCATCCTGCGGCACCCGTATATCTCCACAAGGAAGTGGATGCTAGAAAGGTGCTTGATCAGAAAGAATTGATCTTGCCTGGTAGGTGTAATTGTCCTGAAAGTCTTTTCTGCAAAGATATCTTCTGTTCGCTTTCACTAATCTTTTTGAGGTCCAAATGGCTTATGGTATTAGGCAGAAGTGCACCTTTATGCTACTAAGTTTCGAAAAATACAATAAATCATAGCTAAATCTTGGGCTATCAGTGACAAGCTTGCCTGCCCCAAACTTCCAGCTATTAGACGGTGAGAACTTCCTGAGGAGCATCAGTAGATCTCCTCTCGTCTGCTACAGTAGCTCCTATGAGGTTCCCTCAGACTTCTCACTGCCTGTCATCCTTCCTGGACTGCTGAAGGATAAACATCTGGGCTACTGTGTTTTACCATATCTTTGTTTTTCTGCTTCACATCTGATAAAGCATCAGAAGAAAACAATTCAGGGCAACTTGACCTTAATAACTTTAATTACATTATTTGATAGCCAAATGAACAATAACAAAAAAATTACCTCTCAAGAATGTTACAAATAACATAAGAATACATGCAGATTATTTGCATACATCTGACAATCACAGAACGGATGTACTGTGACAAAGAACAGCCTTCACAGTTTGAGAGGAGAGGAGATCTGCATTTTGTCAGGATAGCAACTGCAGGGCAGTCCTTTCTGTTTTGAAAGATGGCTCTCTTAACAAAGGATGTATATCACAAGGAACAATTTGTCCTCCGAGTTTTTCTCTGTAATAAAGATAGAGTAAATGCCTACTTCTGGACAGACAATCTGAAGTGCAAGTCTCACCAGCATTTGCAAGTCAGGAATGTGGCCTCTGCTGACTGAGGCATTCTCCAAGCACACCTACCAGATGCAGCCTAGTACAGATACTGGGAAAATGTGACGGATCTGACCATTTTCTTGTTATGATGAGGTTAGATGACCCATATCAGATGGAGAAAAAATAGTTTAAAATCTCCTCTTTGCTTGAAGTGAGATACACCCTTCCAAAGAAATTGATTCTCTCACCAGGCTGGGTGATATTCTGGCATGAGCTTCTTTCAGTCTGTCTATTTTAAATAACTTTGCTTTAAATCATTAACTGAGAAGAGCAGGAAGAGTTAAAAAGGTACGTAACAGTTTAAGCAGTTTGTAGTAAACCTTTCTTACGTAGGAGAGTGAAGAAGGGTTTACTTCTCTCCTGTCCTAGAAGGTGTGTTAACTGTTAAGCCTGGGAGTCCTTCTCGTGCTCTCTCCTTGGCTGATTAAGTATTTTTCCATACAAAAGGGAATAAATTAAATGGGGGAATGACTTCTTACTCCTCTCATATAGTCAAATCAATAGACAAGACTTGTAAAAAATATAATTTTAAATCACCAGAGTCACAACTTGTATTTTAATCTAAGTTCTCAGTCCTCTGTGTAAGCAGCCTACCCACTGTTCGCTAGGGATGGAGCAGGGGAATCTCCTCCTGCCAGATGATTTCCGAGAAAGGTTTGGCTTAATTGGCTAAGGAGAGTTTGTAAAGGATGATAAGTTTATGACAAGGGGTTAATTTGGATGATAATACAGTGTATGTTTGTTTTGGTTTGGGGATTTTTTTTTTTCCTGCAGCAGGAAAGCAAAATATGGCAGTCTAAATACAAGAAGCCTAGTCCAGACTTGAAACTACTATTAAGACACCTGCATTTTGCTCATGTGAAGGTACATGATGGGAATGCTTCAGAACGTCACACTGGCCTGCACTGGAGAGCGGCGTGAGATGTGAACTGCCTGCTGTAGGGACTGGTGGTGCCTGTGGGACACAGGGAGACTGTGCTCAGTGCACACCTCGGCTCTGCCTCCCTGCCCTACAAGCCAGGAAAAGGCACGCTGACACCTTGCTAGGCTGTGTTCTACAGAGGCAGATTTTAATTCAGAGGATGCTGGGATCTGCACACAGCTGAGTGCGCAAACCGAGGGAAGATCTGGTTTGGGTCCAGTACTGCTGGATTGCTGTGACTCTTCTCTCAGCTCAGTAAAATCTACCTCTATATAGATTCCTTCTTGTTTACATTGACATAACATTTCTGGGCTTTTTGGATGGCACTAGCTGGAAGATCCTTCTATGGCAGTGATGAAAATAAGCTCCTAAAATCTTCAGCACATAGAGCAAGTTATGGCATTGAGGATTTTCTTTTTGTATTTATTTTTATTTAAAGTTTTTCCCCCCCAGGAAACAAGAAAAGACTCAAGATTAAAACATGGTTGCACTAAGCTCCCTAAGAGTTTTGCCACTGACAGTAGTGTGGCTGGATTTCATTCTGAGTCACAGTTCTCATTGCGTTCTCTCCTCCTCTGTCGCAAAGCTGTGAATGAAGCGCTACATGTTTTGAATAAATCCCAATTTCTCATGTCAAAAATGAGAACATAAAGTATAGCTTGAAGTGAATCTCCTCCTATTGCAGTAAAATTTTGAATTTTTCTTCCCATCTAGTGTTATCTGACATCATAGCTGAAAACTTGCTATGCATCTGGAAAGCAGCTGACTTTGATTTGGAAAAAGCAAACCACTTTTAATATGTAATTTTACTTAACATCCTTGATACCCAAAAGTACCCATTTTCTTTATTTCTTTATCAGAACTGAGAGAATACAGCAATTTATAGTTATTAATGTTGAATTAGTCAATGTGTTAATTGTGGGGCTAGTACTGGGAACAGATATGTTTTTTGTAGAAGGGTGGGCTGAGTGTATTAATCTTTTTAATGCTGTTGCTGTTTCTTAAAATTCCCTTCTCCTCTCTACCACCTTGTGTAACTGCTCTATTTTTTACAGCCCAGAAAGAGCACATCTCTCTCACTGGAGCTTAGGGCTCCATCTCAAATTACAAAATGTCCCTGACTATTCAGCCTTTTGAAAAAGATGTAAATAGAGATATAACTTACCTAGCAACAAAAAGTAGATCTCCACAATGTAGTCTATGAACACAGTGAGTTTATTCAGCTACGGTCATGCCACAGCTCTTCTTTTTCTGTTGCCAGTCTTGTAAAGACAGACTATAGAAAATGTCTTTTCTATACTCAGCTAATGTTAAGCAATCCTCTTGATAACAACTGGGAAGAAGATGAACTCTCTAAACTTCTAAAATTAACGTACTTGGTAGAGTTTCTGCTGTGTCAGGTAAAAACAGAATTGAGTGAATATTGGGGGAAAAACACATGAAGTTCTAAAAATGTCAGTCTTTTGGTGAATATTGAAATACAGTCTGTATCATTTAGCTCATACAGCTATATTTTGTGAATGTTTTTATAAACATGTTTAGTTTCCTTCTTAGTGCTTTCCTTTCCTCTTTCAGCTTCCAATCTCTGCCTTACAATGATAAAATAAGTATAATGGAAAAGGATGTAGACAGAAAGGAAGGAGAATGTTTTCCCACCCCTATATTAACATTTAAAATATATTTTTTTGAGGGGGGGATAGCTTTTAAAAATATTTAAAACATTTGCTTCGACTATAGTAAAAGCAACATAAATATTAGTTTTGACTTGGTTTTGTTCCAGATTAAGCCTTATTAAAAATTATAATGTGCTAGAAAACTTCCGCTTTATTTCAGGTGAAAAGTATTGTCTATGACAAAAGAAACTTATTAGTATTTCAAAAGTTGGTCAGCATTTTTGCCTGTATACTTACTAGGTAATAATGATCATGTTGACCCTTTTTTGATCACTGAAGTCTTTTATCAGTGCATTCATACTAGCCAAAGATGATGCTCAATGCTGACTTTCATACAGTGCTTTTATGAAAGTGCTTTGAGAATGAAAGCAGTGGCCAGATTCTAATCTCTCCTCTTCAGATATTCTACAATTGGATCTTCATTTGCTAAATCAACATAATAGAAAAGAAAATTATGCCCGTTCTCCAAATACATATGAAATCTAAGAATGTTTCTAAAAAAACCATCATATCTACTAGACAGTTTTCATTAGTCAATTTAATAACACTTTAAAATGACCTTTTTCTGTCTTGGAGCTAACTGAATTGTAGAGCTTAGTGTCCTTTGGATAAGCTCCAAAAAGGAAAGTCACCCTGCAGAGTTCAAGTCTCAGTGGAAAGCAAACCAAGCCCACTGTACTTGAACTCTAAGGGCCATTTTATTATTAGGTCCTGAGTTGTTAATGTAGTGCTAAATAGATAGAGAATGCCTACATTCATTCTGCTTGTGTTTCAGACCTGTTTCTGAAGCTTTAACACATGAGAAACTTATGCTAAGATACGTTTTCTGAGGAGTAAAAATGGCACCTAGGGCATTTTCTGTGTTTTCCTGATTTTTTGAGAGTAGTAAAGTGGAGAATAAAATGACAGCCTAAGACCAGTTGTACCACAGGCCCTGAGCTCGGTAGCCACGGGGTAGCGAGACCTTCCCCAGCTCGGAGGGGGCTGCACACCCCATCCTCCTCTCAGCTGGCACCCTCCATCCCCCTGAGCACAGCCAGGGAGTCTCATCAGTTCTTCCATCAGAGGTCAGTGGAATCAGTCTTCTCTAACCTGAACCTTAACCACCGCAAAGAAGAAAACAGGGAGTTGGGACAAACTTGTCTTGGGTGCAATCCCACTGCACAGAAGTCCTGAAGGCACAGAGGCTTCTGCGCTGATGTCTGCCTTTACTTTCTGGACTCTCTTTGAGTAGGAATAATGTTTACACAGTTGCAGAACGTTATTGCCGTCATTATTTCTTGTGTGGTTTTTCTTGCAGAAAATGACAACATTTTTTTCCTTAGAGAAAATAATTGGCATTTTTAGGCTGTTATTTTCATGATATGGCATACTGTAGGGTTTCTTCAGAGATTCGTTAGTTAAGGGAAAAGAAGATGACTATCCTAAGTATGTCCCTCACTGCCATTGAAAGGATGCATTGCTACTTCTACATTTAACAGTTTTAATGGTGCTATTTTGGATAAACAATTTTATGACAGTATAGTTTTGTCTTGAACGACACAGCTGTAGCCTAGGAAACTAAACATATCTTTCCTAATGTTTTTATTTGTCAGAGGAGTATTTTCAATACCCTTGTGTATCTATTTTTTTTTAAGCCATCACAAAATGAAAAATATTATATTATTAAGACCTGGACAGTCTCTTATTTTTGTATGTATTAGAAAGAAATTTAAGTACAGACACATGCTTAATAATAATCCAATTGAACATTTTATCATTGTGAAAGGCAATCCATCAACTCTTCTGATTTCCATACAAGTCAATTTACTGTCTTCAAAATGTAACGTTAATGGCACTCAGTGTACACACTGTAATCCTTTAAAATAATGTCCATGGCAAACGGATATGTTCTCATGCATTAATAATTTAAAAGTTAATTTTAGGTACTTACTCAATATGATTAACTGATGGATCAGCACTCTTATACAGAGACACAGTGAGCACACTTAAAGAGAGTGTGCTGGAAGACAGCCAGGTAGCAGCATGCATGGTGGTTCGAAGATACCTGGGCTTTATCCCTCTAGTTTCCCTTTGGCGTTGGATGCAGCATGTGGCGGTTGGAAGGGTGGTCTCTGGTTAGCAGACTACATGTGTGAAGTGCCTTTGAGGTTGAGGTAGCAGGATTTTTGGGGCAGAAGCGGGATGTTTTGGAAGGCGGGAATCCCCGAGATGCAATCCGGCGATGGTGGCTCTGCAGCGCCGGCCCAGTTATATAACTTCTCTCCTTTCACTTCTTGCTTTCTGAGGACACCCTGTAACGCCAGGCTGTAAATTGATATTCTAGGGTGGAAATACTACGGATGACAAAGTATAACCCTTTCCTTGAACAGCTAAAGAATGTGCCAGGTCAAAGAGCGTGAAACAGTATGTAGAAGAGGCGTGCGTTGAAGTCCTTGGCCATGCCCGCGGCAGTGGGCTCTGCGAAAATAGCAAGAACCAGACATCTATTGTACAAACCCTGTTCAAATTGTACAGGTACAGCTACAAAGAGGATGGAGGCTTTCTCTTCACGGGGAGTCCCTCCTCACAAGGGGCAATGGGTACAAGTTGCATGGGGAGCTGTTTCATTTCGATGTAAGAAACTTTTTACAGTGGGAACAATCATCCACTGGAAAAACGTCCCAAGTGATGTGGTGGAGTTCCCATCACTGGATATTTTCCAGATGCAATTGGACAGGGTGCCAGATAATCTCGTCTAGGCTCCCTTTCCCATGAAAGGCTGGACCAGATGACCTCTGGAGGTCCCTTCCAAGCTGGACTGTTCTATCATTCCATAATCTATACATGCAGAAAGTTTCTTAGGTAAGCACATGGGGCTGTGACGCCAGCCACACTGTCCTAGGGTCCAGCAGGTGGTAGGTACCTCCTACTTCTTGGGAAGAAATCTGATAGCACCTACCTTCACTAGATGGAAACCTGGACAGGAGCCTTCTGCTAGCAGCAGAGGCAGCTTCTCCTCTAGTGAGGCACCAGCCTCCAAGGCTGGCCCTCCAAAATGCACGATCAGGGGTGAATGATGGCTCACAGAAAGTTGGGGCAGATGAGTGTGGCGGTGGGAAGAGAGAGGTGAACAAGTGGCTGAGAAGTGGTGGTGCATGGAGCAAGGTCCCAGAGGGCCGGGCCAGGCCAGGCCAGGCATGCAGGGTGCTGACAGACAGAAGAGCAATGCTCAGCAACATGTCAACTGGAGATGGTAGAGGGAAGCGGGATCCCTGGCAGAGGCCAGGGCCTGGTAGCGTGAGGAGGGCGAGAAGGCAGCGGGCGGCATAGCGGCACGTGCCTCTGCGAGGCTGAAACGACACACAGGAGGAAACCAGAGAGATGATTTGAGAAGTCAAACAGGGAGAGTGAGTGGTGAGAAGAGAGCAAGATCAGAGCAGGGCTGGAAACGCAGGGACGGAGAGGGCGGGCTGATAACAAAAACATTCCTTTAAATACAGTACAGAAAAGCCAGGGAGGAAGAAAGAGGAAGAGCAAGGAAGGTCTCATGTTACATTTCAGAATACACTCAGCTCAATGCTCCCATTCGCGTACACACATCTGTCTTAGGAGGAAAAGCCCAGCGATTTCTCCTGCTTCTCCTTGATTTCCTTTTATAGTGCTGACCACTTATTATGAGAGGTGTTTTTTGTGCCTGGCGAACAGAATATTCCTCTCCTCCTGCAGTGTAGCGGCTTGCCTTCAAGTCTATATGCTTTGAAACGGTAGCTCTTAGGGAAGCGTGTCTCTTTACTTCCAAAAGAGCTTTTTTGCAGTCCAAGTTATTTGCAAGCTACTCGCAAAAAGGATTGCTTGGAACTACGGTAACACTCCGGTGATCCACAGAGCAAAATACCAAAGGTCCCACCGGGCACAAGTTGGAAGCAGCAGTCTGCAGGAGTGCTGGGGGCAGCGTGAGGTCCCAGGGAGGCCAGGGTGGTCTGCAGCCCCGAGAAGCCCTCCGCAGAGTCCACCTCGCTGCCGGCGCCCGCCCAGCGCCGGCTCGGTACTCCTGGGAGCGCGGGAAGGAGCACGGAGGCTCCTTCCCTGGGTCTGGGCAGGTTTGGGGGGAAAATGCGAGAACGGGGTGGGCGGATGAGGTTAAAGGAAAAGTCGACGCACGAATGTCTCGCGTTCGCAGATGCCCCTGGCTGCTCCGCTGGCTTTATTTTAAAGAAAACGCAGCCCTCCTCCCCGACAGGAGCACGCGCTGCAGCTACCTGAGGGTGCGATTCTGGGAGAGGGCGGGAACCCCATGCAACAGCCCCCTAACCTGCCGTCCCCTGCCCTCGGCGGGGCGCTGGCGCCGGCGTGCGCGGGCCGGGCCGGGGCTGGGGCTGCGGCTGCGTGCGGCGGGGGCGGGGGCGGGAGCGGAGCGGGGCGGGGCGCCGCCGGTAGTCAGCTGGGCGCGGGGCGAGAGCGCGGCGGCAGCGGCGGGGCGCCGTTAGCACCGGGAGCCGGCGGTGGTGGCAGCAGCAGAAGCGGGGCGTGCGTGCAGAAGTTTTCTCCGCAGATCCCTCCCGCAGCCTGGGGTCGCCTTGTGGAGGTGCGAACGTCCCTGTTGGTGTGTTCTGGTTTTGGGGTTTTTTTTGTTTAATTGCAGGGGTTTTATTTTTTAAAATTTTTTTTGGTTGTTTTTGAGGCGTGCGACTCCGAGAGCTAGCCCTTCCCCGCCCGTACCCCCTCCGCCCCGCCGTCCGGAGGACCCCGCTCCTCGCCGCGCACCACCGTTCCCCCGTCCCCCTGCGCCCGCCTGAAACTTTGCGGGTGCGCGGCGCCCGGCGGGGAGGCTGCCGGCCGGCCGCCCAGCAGGTAAGGGGCCGGGGGACGACGGTGGCTGCTGCCTCTGGGGAGCCGCAGCAGGGGGAGGCCGGGCGGGTAGCGGGGGGCTTGCCGGCTCCCCGGTGGCGGAGGCCGGTGGGAGGAGGAGCAGGAGGGTGAGAGCAAACTTCCTTTTCCTGGGGCCGTCGGCGAGCCCCCCGTGCCCGCGGGGAGCGTCCCCCGCGCACCTCCCGCCGCCCGGCGGGGAGCCCTCGGGGGCAGCCGGCGGCTGCTGGCCGCGGGGCTCGGGTGAGCGGCCCTTTACCCCGGCTCGGGGCTTCCTTGCCGGGTTTTGTTTGCTCGCCTGCTGCGTGGCTCTCCCCGGCGGCGCCGGGAGCCGGGCTTTCCCGTCGCCCCGCGCTGGGAGTGGGTGAAGACCTGCCCCGCCAAATGCTGCCGGTGCTGCCCGGGGTCCCCCATGTTCCCGCCGCCTTGCGCCCCCCCCCCCCCACCCCCCCCCCCCCCCCCCCGTCGCCGTGCGGTGTTCGCGGAAGGCTGGCGGACGGGCACTTGGCAGAAATGCGACCCTGGGTGCTGCCACCTTCCTGCTCCTCCGCTGCGCGGGTCTGCGGCGGCGGCCGGGGGTGCGTACGGGAGAGCGGCCCCGCCGCCCCCCTCGCCCCTCGCTGGCCCATGAGCCCGAGAGCGGGCGGGGAGAGCTCGGTTCCTCCTGCTGCCGCTCCCCGGCGGGCAGAGCCGCGCACGCATGGCCCTCATTGTGTCCCTGCGGGACTGCGGGCTGGGGCTGGAGCTGTGGCATCTTCATAAGAACAGTTCACAGTTAATTGATTTGGCAGTTGAACTCCCGCAAAATCCTCCTGCCCGC
This sequence comes from Caprimulgus europaeus, assembly GCA_907165065.1. The sequence continues at coordinate 73,081,251 of OU015525.1, forward strand.
TTCTGTTGCTCAAGTGCCAGCACTCCCCGTTTCCCCCCGCTTTCCTTTGAAGCCTCGCGTTGCTCCCTATTGCCAGCGGGATGGAAAGTGCTGATTCAGCAGCCTGGAGCCCCGCTCCATCTGAAGTGGTGGTCTGTCTGAAATGTTCCCGGTTGCTGAAATGGGAACATGTGTTGCTGGTATGTCAAAGCAGTGCTGATTGGATTTTCTAAAACAGCCCCAAATAACATAGTTTGCTTTTCCCTTCACTAGAGAAGAATGAGTTTGGGGCTCAGAGAGGAAGCGATAGAGGGACAGGAGGGATGCGAGTTGCTACCACCTTAAGTTATGCTTCTGAGGGACAGCTGGATTGTGTTGCTTCGTAAAGGTGCTGAGCAATTACTCATTTTAATGAAGATTTTGTAGAGTGTATAGCCAGGATGCGCTAACACTCCAACTCAATCTGTTCCTGCATCTAGAGACTAGTTGTTCTTAAAGCTCTAGAAAAGGTATGGAGAAGGGCAACAAGGCTAATCCTAGGATTAAAAGGAGTGAGTTATGAGGACAGGTTAAAAAAACCCACCACAAATGGTTGGAGACTAGAAAAACTGCATGGAAACAGGAAAGGATGGTAGCTCTGGTTATGCTTCATGACCATTTTGGGGCTGGGGAAGGGTGCAGGGGCTCATCAGGATGCTCTTTGCGTGCAATGTTAGTCTTTCAGGAGGGCGATCTCACAGTGGAGCAGAAGAGGAAGAGCTGTTCCAGAGCTGTGTTCCTCTGTCTATCTTTGTACAGTTACATGCTAGTATCAAGGCTGTTCAGGTTTTCTTCCTCTAAAGCCAAACTCTTTAAAATTCAGCACAATGTAGAGCAAACAACAAAGCCTGAAGAGCAATGTTTGGTAGCCTTATTGCAAATGGTAAGCTGACGGAGCAGCAGACCCTGACACTTGCCTCCAGTGATCATTTTACCATGTTACACTCTGATTTATTTTATTTACTTGGACTTTATTTGTTCTTAAAGTAGGTCTTGTTTGCCCTGGCTACATATTAAAGATCTTGTGGTACTTCCATGGTTTTCCTCGGTTTTGTTAATCAAAATATCCCCTCCCTTACCGCTGTGTGAGTTGGCTTTCATCCTCAGATACAGCCACACCTGGGTTTCAGTAGCATATTCCTGTGTTTTTTATTCTGTAGTCCAAAAGCACTGCCTAAATGCGAAATGAATCTCTGCATTTCAGTTCTACTAAGCATATACCATGCACTCTGTGAATAAAACAAATATTTGCAGCTCTCTATCTTGCGAGCGCTTAAATGACTCCAGCAAGAATTGTCACAAAGGTTTTTTAGAAATCTTTGGTTGTGTTCTCAGCTCCGCTCAGGGTGCAAATGGGCGAAAAGTATCTGGATGTCTCTGGCGAAGGGATCCTTCCAAGGCAGGGAGTTCCCAGCTGGCAAAGGAAAGGCATAGCTGGGTCATGCGCTGCTTCTGCCAGCAGCATGGGAGTGTTGCGCTCAGAGTTTGTTTTCTGACAGCACCGAACTAGCAGATGTCCCTCTAGACTGTGAGGCACCGGCAGCTTTCCTGGGCGTGCGTGGCGGTGGCAGCGGGCTAACTGTGGGGCTCCCTGGTAGTGTCACACCGGATGGGACCGTGCTGTCACTTCTGCTGTGCCCCAGTACACACTGGTTATTTGGGTTTACGGTGCTAGTGCTAAATGAGGCCAGATTCTTAGGCAAAACTAGAGTTTCCTTAAACAACTGAGCTCTTTCTTGGGAACTGTATGCGTGTTTGTGGGGAAAATGCTCTTGGGTGCTTCTTCAGAGATCTGGAAGCTGGGGTGGGGGGAGAGATGAAGGGGGGTGCATTTTGATGACCAGCAGTATGTATTTTTAGCATACACTTAAGAGTTTGCTCAGGTAAAAATGGTGACAGCAAACACTGTGGTGCAAAAACCTTACCAGTTTCTGCTGGCCTTCTTATGCTAAACCTCTACATGAACTTTATTAGTGGGGTTGAGGGAAATGCACTTTCTGATTTTAAACCAACATTTCTGTCCAACCTAAGGAAGCCTGCTTTTCTTTGGCTTAGTCACAGTTGTGAGGGTATTGATGCCGTTTCATAGTACAGCCTTTCTTGCATGTACCCACCTGGCCCAGCATTTTCATAAACAAGGAAGGTAACTCCCGAGACCTCTGCCTCTGTCAGGCTTGCATGAAACTTGCCAACTGGCTTGGCTACAGTGTGATTGCATAAGCCTCCTTCTGTAGGAAAGCAGGCTCAGAAGTTAGGATTGTTTTTCTTGGAAATTGGACCTGCTTCTGGGCATGTCCAAAATATACCAGTTGTGACTCTTCACCTAGGGAAATCTAAGAATGGAGATATTTTTCCTAAAAGGTGAAACTCCACAATCTTTTTAGGAATTATGAGGTTGCCAAGGGACCCTTTTATAAGCATTAAACTTCATTTACAGGTTTGTCGTCAACTTGCACTGCCTGCTGGTCAGGAGAGCACTTTGCAGCCTAAACTTGGATGTGGTGAAGTAGTTTTGTTTCCCCTAATTTTTCTCCCAAACCAGTGGTTGTTATGAAACATGATAATTATCAAGCAAACAGATGTCACCTCATTGACTTTTCTTTCCTTATACTTGTTGAGCTGTGCACTTCTGAGCTCGTCCTGTGCCAGGTCGTTCCTATTCTCATGCCATCTGTTGAATTGGATGATCTTTTTGAACAGCAGTTCTACCATTAGCTCAATGTGGCTCCACTGTTGCAGTGTTGATGTGGGGAGGACTATTCCAAGGAAGCCAGATTCCACTATGAGTGGAGCATAAAAGAAAACGGTTGATCATGGTAGAGCATCCTGTCTACAATTTATCTCTTCAGTGATGGAGCAACCAGAATAGTCTGACTTTGAGATCTGGTTGGATATAATGTATAGTTCCTTTGCTGGCACACTTTATTCACATGGCCAGTGTCTCTCCAATGGATAACCTGATGGGAGAGTGAGACAAGTGCTATGTTTTTCATATAGGTATGTTCATCTGGAAGTGGTGTCAATCTGTGGTTTCTAGCAGCTTGTGGACTCATAATGTGTATGGGAGCACTGAAGATTGAAGTATTCATGAAGTGAGTCACCACCAGCGCAAAGTTATCCTGAAACTCTCATTCCAAGAGATCTTCACATTCACAGTGCTGTGCTTCCATTGCCTGAAAAGTCGTCTACCTCTTTGCTTTCCGAGGGTCTTCCGTAAATCACAGATGAATCGGTTCATGCAGAGCAAATGGCCACGGCTATCGGGACTGAAGGCATTACACATTCAAGCCCTGCTTTAGAGTAGTACCCTTGTGAATGGTTCTGTCTTTCCTGGCCTCTGTAGCAGAAAAGACCAGGGATTTCTGTTTAATGGTGAGAAGCCAGTGCTGCCAATGAACTTGAAAACTCGTTGGAAGACACTCTTATGAAAGCATGAGGTTTTGAGCACTGGGTGAGTCATTTTCTGTTAGGAGAAGGCGGAGGCTATGTGGCTGCTTGGAATTTTACAGGCAAACTACCCATAGTGGAAAGAAGCAGAAGCTCAAGTGTGGATTGAACAAAAGTATAGGCAGTATGAATCATGTGAGTTCTTAAAAACCCAACATTAGTGGTCATTTACAAGCCAAGAGAGCTTTTAATGAAACCTGCTAATTGCATCCCAATTAGTTAACCCATGGGGAGATGTAGGTTACCACTCCTGAATGGCTACAGCAAAGGCTGACCATCATGAAGATTGGTTGTTCTAAGTGGATGATCTTTCTATCCGTGTAGGAGACCTTCTCCAGAAGCATGGTGGTTAAAAAGCATGTGGTGAATACTTGAAATTAGTGTGAGGGACCTTTTCTTTCCCGAAGCCTTTCAGAAACCTTTGGTAAGTCATTTTTGGGAAGTCATTACATCTTTGGGTATCAAACTGTAACTTTGGACAAAGGAAAATGGTAGAGGAAAATGTGTAGTTCTCTAATGTATGGTATGAAGTAAAATTACAGGTTGTTTCAAGCTTGTAGATTGCTAGACTCCATCTGACATAACCTAGGCATGTGGCATGAAAGTCTGCCTCATTGATAATGAGAGAAACTAACTCTTCCTGGAGCTGAGAAGAGGTGAAATGTGTCTCTTGGAGATCTTTGAAGCTTTTAAGACTGCTGTCTTTGAGATAATGCTGGTTCAGGTATGATAGAATAAGGCTTGTTTGCTAGAATAGTTTGACTCCTTCTTGGAGAAGGGATCAGCAGTGAGAGATTTCCCCTTGACTACATGAAGGTAGGACGGAGTTTGATTATTCTTTCCTGAAGTGAGAATCGGGGTGAGAGGAGTCGCAAGTGTTAATAATGTGCCGTGCTGTTCTGAAAAGAGCTTTAGGACTATGCTTACTGTCATGGTCCTTGGATGCAGAGGCGATGAGTGCCCTAGACAAATTTTACTGTGAGCACTATGACTGTCTCTGTGTTCTCTTCTTGTGGGCCGATACTAAAGAATATCTGAGAAAGAAACACCGTGTCCTATTTCTGTTGCATTCTTTTGTTGGACTCCAGGGGAAGACTGCAAGAGGTTTTCCCATTATCTTACCCTCCTGCTGCTAAGCTGTCATCCTTAGGCCAACAGCAGCAAGTTGAGCAGCTATGTTGTTTTTAATGCCCAACAGTTGTATTAATGATTACAATATTAACTATTGGGCAGTCCTGTTGTTCCAGCAGTACTATTCAAACAATGTATTTCTTAGTGAGTCTGTTACAGCTTTTTTAGAGGCCAAAGCCAAGGAACATGGGCAAATTCCAAAAAGGCAGTTTTACACAGGCAGGTCATGATGAATGAGGTAATTGTAAACACATGTTTGGTTAAACCACTAGCAAACCAGCCTCTGTTTCTTCCCAGCCTCCATCAGTGCCAACTTCTACTAGTTCTCAACAGGACAAAAATAGGAAATTATTTTCCTGGCAGGCAAACCCTAGAGGAAATGCCATGCCATCCCGTTGGAATAAACCTATAGCCCAGTGGGAGGGAACTGTCCTGCTGAGCAGCGGTGGGGATTTCTACATTTGTTCACAAAGTAAACGTCAGAGCACAGTCCTTGTGCTCCCTTCACGCTTACTGCTGTGGAATTTGTGTCAACAGAGAAATCGGAGAAACTGAGTGGCTGCTGTGAAGCTGAGCCTGTGGTCGCTGAAGGCTGTGAATACGTAAGGGTGGATAATACTCCATGACACCAATATCATTCTTCCATTATGCGTCCCTGGTGAGAAAGTCGATAAACAGGGAGAATCTCTTAAGTAAGTTTGTAGACTCTTTTCATGGTGGAGATTAGCACTTGATGAACACTTGGAAACTTCTTTCAGTGCTCGAGATCCGAATTCTGCCTTTCTGATGACTTGATCAAGTGGCTGCAGCTCTGTCCTAACTCATGTTGTTGGTTTGTAGCACAGTCATAAGTTATCAGAAGCTCTTTTTTTGCCTTCAGTTAGCTTTATTTCTAGGTCATCTTCATGGTTTTGAAACCATAGGGAAGGGAATCTTTGAAATGTTATCCAAATCTCTTTCACTGCTCCTGTTAGAGAATGGTTTGACAAACATATTCTTGGTCAGGGAGTTGCAACTGGGCTCAGTGTCTGTGCATGCTTCATATGTTCTTAGAGTGCTTTAGATTTCAAAACTAACTGGCAGCTGGGATTTAGATGCTTTAGAAAATAAAATATTTTTAGAAAATTTTCCAAAGTCCTGACTTTAATGCAGGGCAGTAGGATGAGATAGTTATATACTGAAAAGGATCAGACCAGAGGCTTTCAAGAGCTGAAATAAAATTGGGCAAGTGACTTTGTTGTTGGTTTCCCCCCCTGCCCTTTTCTTCTTTTCTGTGATGTTTATCTCTGCCAAACTACTAGTTACAAATTCAGATAGGAGAACATTCTCTCTCCTTAAATGGGAATTGGGAGAGGGGGTGAGAAGGACTGGGGGAAGGTAAAATCTGTGGGTTGGTCTTGCTTACTGTACTGTTAAAGCTCTGAGCATCCTTGGAAAGGAATGAGGAGCTTTTATTATATCAAAGCACAAGTGTGGAATTGAACTTCAAGGAGCTGGAAAAGCTAAAAATTCAGAAGCTTGTGATATTTTTGTCTTGTGCCAAAGCCTTTCTTAAAAGGCCTGCGTTCCCTTCTGCCTCAAATGTATTAAAGTCCCTTTAGGAGAATGTTAAGGGAGAAATATGTATTGCAAGGCCATTGATTCTTCTTAATATCTTGTGGGTGATCATTCTTCATTCTAATAGCTGTTCATGCTGACATCACCCAAGATGTCAGGGGATTATGTCAGAATTCAGGCCTTGATATTTTGCAGAACAATGGCTCAAGCACTGGCAGACTCTTTCATGGTAGGTCAGGTTGCTTTTGTTTTTCTTGCCCAGCTTGAAATGTGATGTTCCAGTTACTGTACTTGGTCACAGCAAGGAGTGTAGTAAACAAAACAATTTCCAAGAGAAAGGTATCAGTGCACCACAGTTGTGAAGGCAAAGTCCTATGTGCTACTAAATCTTTTGCTAGACGCAGGTTTGCCATCAGCATCTATAATCTAGACACAGAAATGGTTGGTTAGTTTGTTTTGTTTTTCCTCTGTGGCTGCTGGGCACCTAGCTTTAGTTTTTGAATGATCATTCTTAATGAAGGCACTCTAAGGGAAAACCAATCAAAATAACCCATTATTATGCTCTAGAAATGATCAAAATAGAATGTCACAGATTAAACATGATTTTCATGAACTGCCTTTGATAGTCTTTACCAGTAGGCTATTCTAACATTACCCATAGTCATGACATTTAACATTTGAAAGGTTTTGGAAGAGGCATTGGAGTTTTTTTCTAAAAGGCTTCAGGAGAATTGAGCAAAGAGGCTATGAGATGAACTATAGGAGTGCAGAGCAAATGCTGTTTGGCTTGCTGGCGTCTCTGATGTGTGCTCAAGCTTGTTTTGCATTCAGCGTGCATGTTTTGATCAAGAGCCGATGCTAAAAAGGTCAGGAAAAATCTCTGTGGAGTTCCTGACTAGCAAAGTTGGAGTGCATTCTTAACACCTGGAAAATCAGAAGAGCATTGCAGAGAATGTTGTGGCTGATCCTGTACATGACAGGATGAGTTCAGGTGTGTGATGATGCTTGCAACACTTGGTTGACTTGCAGTCCAGTAGCTTCCCTCCTCCTGCTTTCCCCCAGTGTCCTTTGGAAAGTAGTACTGCTGATACAGTCTTTGGTAGGGGAATGGCATTGCAAGATGCTTTGCTAGGCTTAGCCTGAGCTAATTTTGGTAAATATATAGTTTGCCCTGGTTTACTTGTTTGCCTTCTCTTCCCAGCAGTGGGAGAAGTTCTTATGGGTGTTTGGAAAATGGGCAGTTTTGAAAAGTGAAGTGAATGAAGGAATCCTGTGCTCTAACAGCCTGACTTTTCGTTTTTATTGTATTTATCTCTGAGGACTTCTGGGACCCTTCATGTCTACCAGTACAACTCTTCCTTACAAGATGTCTCTCATTAAAAATGAGCAAAGGTGACACTTCTGTAGGTGATGTGAAGTAGCCTGTCAGGTGAATTTGGTGGCTCTCAGTAGAGTTTGAGAGAAACAGCTTCTGTGCAGCCATCAGTGATACAAGTCACTTTTTCCTTCGAGTGCTGCAATACAAATTTCTGTGAAAAATCTGCAGTGTGAAGAGGTTGAAGAAGCTTTTCTCCTGGAAAATTATGTAAGGTATATACTGTATCTTATTATAATTATGAAAATTATGTAAGGTATATAGCTATATCTTATTATATGACTGTCATAAACCAAAGCAACTGAGGAAATAACTGGTAATAAATCCAACATTACTCATGTTATGAGAAATATCGAGAATAATAGCTGTCACACTTAAGACAGTGCTATGAGGAACACTGGAGATCTGGTTGACTTGCTGTGAAATGTTGTGGTAAAACATACTCGTTTCAGGCCAGTTACCAGCTGAAATGTTTTTTTTTCCTGGAACGTCTCTGCTGTATCCAGTCTCACGGTCCCAGACCTGCCTGCGAGCTGGTTCAGCTACTCTGCTCTGACCAAGAGGGGTTTCTGTAGCTGAAGTCAAGTAAAGGCACTAGAGGCAACTGCTCATGTGTCTACTAGGAAATGGTCTTGGTGGCTGTTGGACAGATCTCGCCTATAAACTCTTGTGATTCTTGAGGGGTTGTCTTGGATAGAGCTGCAAATTTCTCAGCCTTGAAGCTAGAATGTTTTAGCCTGGGAGGGGTGGGGGACAAAAAAAAACCCCAAAGCAAACAAACAAAATGGCAACAACAACAAAAAACAACACAAAGCCAACCAAAAAACACCCTGCAAACTGAAAACCAAAATAAGTTCTTCAGTAATTTTGGTTATTGTTCTTGCCTTTGGTAAATGTTGAATTATTTTGGGGGCAAGGTGACATGTCATGGCTTTCCTTCGTTTTACCAAACAGAGCTTGGGAAGACCTAGAGTTTGGGTTCTTGGGTTCTGGATTGCACAGCAGTGACTGGCATTTCTCTTCAGAAACGTTTCTGGTTGGCTTTTTCTGTAATTTCAACACAAAAAAGTTAGAGCTAATTGACTAGCTCAGGCTTTCTATCTAGATACCAGCTTCATTAGATGTGAACTCTTGGGTGGACTGAGGGAGAAATCTTTTCTGAGCCTTCTTTACAGGGTCTGCCTCTGTCTAAAAACAGTTTGTCTTTTACAGAGTCACTTGGAGAGTGACAAAATGCATATTAAATGTTCTTTCCATCCCCCTTGTTTTACTTTGAGTGCTCTTACCAGCTGCTGAATGAACTTCACGTTTTTTAGCAAATGCTACTCATAATTCTTCCATGGCTTTGCATAGCTGTGTTAGGTTTTTTTGGGCTATTGAGATGAAGGAAGTAATTTTATGGGCACACTAACATGGCTGCATGCAAATGCCAAGATTCTTCCTCTTCTCAGGATATCTGGCCAACTTGTATGCTTGACTTCAGCCATGTCACATCTGTACTGACTTTGGCAGTGATTCAGGGAAGGCTTATCCAGCCAGAGAAGCATCCATGGGATGACCTTTTTTAAAATTATTTTTTAATTTATTCTTTTAAAGCATGTGTGGGGACTGAAGCTTTCCTGTGTGCAACTGTGGCTTGTCTAAAGTCAATGTTTTGAGTATGGATCTACATTCAAGTTGTGTGGTCAGAGTGAATTTTTGTCTAAACCTATGGTTGGGCCATAAATGGTTGCACTGTGTGGGCAACGATGCCTTCATCCAGTAGCTGGTCTTAGTTCACCTCTTCCTGCCAGTATCCTCTAATTCTGCAATTCTAATTATTAACTCTGAAGCCAAGCAAGGAAGTGTGTGCTTTGTATGAGGAGCTTGCAAACCCTTCTAAATCCTGGCTCACTATGCAGGCAGAGCAGAGGTTCCCAAAGCAGCTTTCTCTGCTCCCTGTCCTGAGGCCAGGGCTGCATCCCTCGGGCTCCTCCTTCAGCAGAATCATCTTCTGCTCCCAGCAGCCCTGTGACCATGCTGTCCCACCTCCTGGCTACACAAATACCCCATTTCTCTCTCGAGAGTGGGTTTTTATATATGCATCTCAGGGTTGTGACAACTGCCAGAAGTCCCCAGTGGCAACTAAGTACAGGGAGCTGGAGTTCATGGTGAGCATCAGTATTGTAAACTAGAAGAGGAAGCATCTTGAAAAGGTGCACCAAAAGAGACGTGGTCTTGCAGTAAGACCAGTTTGCCACTTGTGCTGTGTGGACACTGTATGCCCTCAGAAGTCTGTGGTCCAACCTACTGCTTGGAGCAAGAACACCACTGTCGCCGTATCATGTTGGCCCTGACCAAGGCTGGAAAGCCTCCAGAGACCCCTCCCCAGTCTTGCACTGACTAGGCAGTAAGTGGATTTTCGGTGCTGGGCCATGGACTGATAAAAAGTGCATGACAACTGGCGTGTCATCTCATGGCTTGGGTCAAGAGCAATTGTCATATCTGAGCAAATGGGAGGTTTGCTCAGTGACAGAAGGAATTTTAAAACACATGTTCTGCTGGAGCCCTGTGAGAAGACCCAAGTGGAAGGGGGAGACGTGCTATGCTGTGAACGTGGTGATGTGTTTTGAGCACACAACCTGGTTAAAGCAGGTTTTCGTGGTAGAGACTGTCTGCAGTACAGAGTTTCTAGAATATCTTACAGATACTGAAGACTTGCTCATGAAGGATCTTTGAGCCTTGACGTAGTTCAGTGGTATGCTGGAGTTTGGTATAGGCCTTATAATTGATCTGCTGACTACATATGCGGCATGGGAAGATGAGGGAAAAGGTGAAAGGAAGAATGTGCTGCTTCTCATGGCTGTGGTGACAGACATCCTTCTGCAGGTCAGGAATAGGGCATCATTGGCATGGTTTCAATTGAAACATTGGTTTAGTGAGTGGAGTGCATCCTCTGACTATATTTACTGTATTATAAAGCCCCCTTATAGTGGCTGAGTGGGGCATAAATCCTCTGCAGTTCCTTAAAAATACCCAGGGTTTCTGTGCCAGATCCTGCACACACTGAACACCAGCGGTGCTCCTGGCACCTTATGACAAAGCCTCTCGGCAACATGAAGTGCACAGGGCTGGCTTGTTTCGGAGTGTGCTGTGGGAACCATAGTTCCAACCTGGGCTTAGGAGGCCACTGGGCTCAGTGGTGGCGTGGAGGCTTTGCAGAGCTGTGGGTGTGTGCGGAGCCAAGGGGCTTGGAGGAGAGAGCTTCAGGTTATGTCTTCCTGTTATCTTCTGGGATCCTTTCAAAAGTCCTGCTGTAACGGGGTAACTTGTGCTCCCTGATACCCTCACCATGTTGAATGAGGTCCCTAGAAAACCAGTGGAGTGAAAGGATTGTATCAAAAGTGACTTTGACCTGAGATGCTGCCTCTGAAATCCATTAGCAGTTTAAAATTAACCAAATACTCTAGGTAGCTTAAATTAATCTTAATGACTTTGTGCCCCTTTTATTAGAAGAGTCTGTTTACAATCTTGTTGGCTTAGTGCAGCCTGGATTGCAAATGTTTGGGTTTTTTGATCAATGAAGATGTTTTTGCACCATGGCTGTAATCTCCCTGAATGTTTAATGAAGAAATAACAGTATTTGTATAAACCAAAGCAGAGCAGCCCAAAGAGCTATATCCTAAAACTGACCTAACCAACCAATTGATCAGGATGTTGTCTTCCACCAGGGAGCACTGCAAGGTCTCTGCCATTTTGCATCCCGGAAGAAAGGACTGAGCTGTTTCGTTGTTAGGAAGGAAAAACTGAATACAGACTAAGACTTAAAATTTATCTGAGAAAGTGAATTTATGCTGGATTTTGGATGTATTTTTTATTGTGTTTGTAAAAGCGAGATTAGAAACCATTCCAGTCTGGTTTTGAGGATTTGACTGACATTTTCTAAGTGACTTCTCTGCTCACATGTGTGTTTTGCAGCAGTGGAAGAGGAGGGGAAAGGGAAAGCTACTTTAAAGGAGAGAATTTGGGAGACCTGGTGAGAGCCTAGAAGAGAAGGCACAAAGAAGGGCAATATTGACGCAGCTCTCAACTCTTTAATCTACTTGATTTCCCCCCCAGTGAAGCCATTTCTCAGCACCATGAGAGGAGAAGGAATCAAATTGATTTCTGTAGTCATGTAGGTATTTCTGCTGTAATGGAGAGAAAAGGCAAAGCAGGCTGCTTTCTCACCCCGCCCCTCCCCACCCCTTCAGTGAAGATGGTGTGAAGGGTGAGGAGTGTCTTAGCTCACAGCATGGCTAGATCACAGCTCTGAAAATGATTACTGGTGTGATTATCTTTTCAGAGTAATGCTGACACTTCCTTGGAGGTGCTGTCAGGTGTCTGTATGTGAAAAGCCTGCTGTTTCTGGGAACCATGTTTTGCCCATGTGATGGCTGTATTGTTCTCCATTTGCTTCCATGGTGCAGTTCGTGGAAATTCTCGGAGATGATGATTTCCTCCTAACACTTCCTCCAGCGTTGAAGAGGCAGAAAAGAATGGGAGGAGAACTGAGTGTTTATACCACAATGCATAGTAAACATCCCACTCGTGATACAGGTAGCTAATTTGCATCTAAAACTTGGCCTGACTTCAGTGCTGGTCTAAACCACAAGTGTCACTTTTAGAAGATATTTGCCATGTCCTGTGGTCTGGTGGCAGTTCGGACAGCTGGGGATTCCAGGGTTTGCCACATGGTGAGGTGCCTGGGCAAAACCGCTTCTGCTCCGAACGCAAACGGTGGCACATCCAAACTCCGTGAAATGGCGATGCCTGCTCAACTGTTGTGACTTAAAAGGTCTACACCTATTGATTTTATTAAAAATAAATATATAATTTCCCTTCTTTTCAATTTCCCAGCCCTGTCCCTTCTAGGCGTGACTAGTGCTTTGCCTTTGCTGACTGTCAGCCTCATGCTCAAAGATCCCAGTATCTGCAGTTGTAAAGATGCGAAGTGGGGAGCAGACAGTCATTCCTGATAGTGAGGGAAGGGCGCTAGTGCTAATCCACTAAATCCACAGCGGGCCCCTCCCATGCATAGAAACCTGATCTAACTCTTAGATCCTCATTGCTGTTGCTGCATAGTTCCATTTAACGCCTCCTTCTTAAAACAAAAGGGAGTTAGATATAGTCATATTTAAGAAAATCTGTATGAACTAGTCTTATAAAAATATTTATCCCTGCATCAGCATCTTACTCTGGGATACTTGAGAAAAGATGACAAATAACTGTCATTTTGACGTGGTATGATATATAGCAAATGCAATCCTAAAAGCCTCCCTTAAGCCTCTGTGGCATGCTTAAATATCTTCCAGTTGCATGATTAAAGGCTAAAATAAGTCTCGTACCCGGGAGTAGTGGATTTGAGAGATTTGTGCAGTGCCTGTCTCAGCTACACATTGATGCAAATGATGGAGGCCAAATTGTGGTGTGTGGGGAGTGGAACTGGAGAGAGAAAATTGGCTGAATAAGTTGATAATACTTGCAGTTATGGCTAATCAGTTTGTTTCTGATAAATACTCCCAGAGGTTTTACATAGTGAGAACAAATGCAAGCACAGTCTGGAATACGCTGATGGGTACAGCTCAATGCTCGCAATCCGTAAGCTCAAAAAAAAAAAAGGGGGGGGGGATTGAGTTTTTGGGGCTTTTTCCCCCCCAAACTTCCAGAGATGCTGCTACTGAGTAAGTGGTGATGTCAAGTTGCAGAACGACAGGGTTACATCTTACAGTACTGACTTCAATTAATTGTGCTGGGATAGGTGTATAGATGACTCTCTTCCCGTCTGGAAGAAGAAATTTCTTCACTCCTTGTACCCTTTAAAAACCTGACAGCCAGTGAAATCTTAAAATTTTGATCTATAGCTCATAGATGGTGGCTAAACACATAAAAATACTCAAGATATTCGAGTCAAGGTGTTGTTTCTGCTATTTGTTCTCCAGAGTGAGAGTCAAGAGCAAAATTCCCAGCGCTGCTCTCTGCAGGGTGTTAGCCACATGCCTCTCTGTTGTCAGGTTCTGGTTTGTTTTTAGTGTTAGGACATAGTTGTATCCTTGTATCAACAGAGGCAAGTACATGGGTTAGACTTTGAAAAAAGATATTATAACGTGTAAGGTTTGCAGTGGGTTGGTGTGTTGTTTGTTTGGGGCTTTTAAAAAGACGTTTTTGACTCTGAAGGTTACAGTTAGCAGGCAGCTCGTTGATATTCTCACTTTGGGTAATGTCCTTATAAGAAAGAGAGGAGACAATGCATCTGTGTTCAGCCAGTTTTTCTTGTAGCACAGTTCTAGATCTGGAGAGGGGACTTCAGACAGGTCAACTAGTCAATGAAAAACTGGAGTATAGTTGTGTTTTTTGATGGCCGTTTGGTGACCGTGATGGGGAAACTCTACATATTCCCTGGACAGTTTATCTGTTGACTTTTTTTTTATCTTTTGGCAATTTTGACTTGGTGTTTTTCTTTCCTCTTTCCCCAGTGCCCTCAGGCCACACCCTCCCTGCCACTCCACCCAGTAATGTTTTCCTAAATCATCTTTGCTTTTTAAACCTTTCTGTTTCTTCTTCTGAAAGTTGTGGGCATGGAGAGCAGAATCTTCCTTCTTTCTTTGCAGCAAGCTTTCATATATTTGGAAGATATCATCATGACCCCTACTTTCTCTTTTTTTTGGACAAGCTCCAGTTCATTCTGGTTTTTTTCTTTTTTCCTCCCAGATGTCATGTTTTTCTAATTTTGTGATGTTCCTATTGCTTTTGCTTGGCTTCTTTCCAGTTGATCTTTTCTGAAATTTGCTGAAAACTGAATACAGTGTCATGCTGGAAGCTTTATCAGCTGCAAGTAGAACAGAACTTCATGATTGCTCACTGAGATTTGCTTCACGATTCTCACATGTTTCTCTGTATGTTCCTGTATGGTATTTACCTGTTTCTCAACAAAGAGTTTTCCAGCTCCTAAAACTTGCTTTGAATTCAGTCTTCCAGCAAGCTGACTGCTTTAAGTTAGCAGCTCCCCCAAGTTTAATGAGTGTCATTTTCTCTTTCATTATGTAGGTCATTAGTATTAGAATAGTGTGGGACCAGAGCAGATCTCTGCAGAAGTTATTCAGTATGTCAGGCTATTTTGTGACTCCAAGCAAATGGTAAGTCAGTGTGGCTATCCGGTCACTTCAGAATATGCCATAAGATGACTGTATTGATAACTGTAAGACAAAGGTTTGGTTTGGTTTTTTTTTTTTTTTTTTAACCTTTCATAAGAATGTGGTTTGAATCTTTTGACATGGTTTTGCTTATGCCAAGATTTGGTGTCTTTTGCTTCTGTGTTCCTAAAATATATTATTCTCCCATAGTAGGAAGTTGAGTTGGTTTGACCTGGCTTATCCATGAACAATCAGTTTTTGTTGAGTTGAATCTCTTTATTTTCTTCTTGGTGTTAGCAGATGAGTTTAATGGCAATCCATATAGAAATAAGCAACAACTTATAATTCTTCAGGTTCTTCTTTCCACTCCTTTCCATTCCCACTTCTTTAGGATATCACTGTTTGCCATTCTCCAGCCTCGATTATCTTGTCAATCCTCTATGAACTTTCAAAACTAACTGCTAATGGATTGAAGTTTTAAGGAAAGCCCAAACTGTTTAACATGTTCACGATCAAATTCATGAAAACCGGTTAGTATGAGAGGAAATTGATTCATCCAAGTAGTGTTTGATCTGTGCTCTTTTAAAATATTTTTTCATTCTTCCCTCCCATCCTGTAAACACTAGTATTGGGGTGCTTTTTTTTTGTTTTGGCCTTGTTACCTGTAGCTTTCTTGAGACTCAAGTGATGAGTGGACTGACTTTTCCCTTAATCATTATCTTATTACTGTGGAATTACAGAATGAGTTCCTGATATTTTTTATGTCTGTTGCTTCACCTTCGCTTATTTTGGTATTGCAATAGTTGTCTTCAGGCTCTTTTAGTGGAGTACAGATGAACGGACTTTGCTTGACCTCTTTGGCAAGGCTTGCTTTTGGTCGTGTATAAGCAACAGCAAAACTTAAGCATCTCAGATCTGAGGATTAACTGGAAGCCAATTAAAAAATGGAGATGAGAGAGAACAAACAGTCAGTGTCAGAAAGCTGTCTTCAAATACAAAGGCCAGTTCTTTCATCCGGAATCAACCCACTGAAATGGTTATTGGTTAAATGCCAAAAGGTTGAAGGCTTCACCTCAGCTGGTTTGGTCAGATTTGGATTTGAGAACATCATTTAGTTGGTGCCCTGATCAGCTCTGCCATAATTCAGAAGCCGTGTAAGGTTTTATATGTGGTGATTCTGCTGTCTGAGACTAGATTAGTTTAAGGTAGAAAGTATTGAAATATTCTGATGAACCCAAAATGGCTAGATAATCATCTGATAAACTAGAGGCTTGGTCCTGTGTCACCACCAGATCTAGAAGCATGTTGGATAAGGGGATGTTTACAGAGCAGAGACGGTGAACAGTGCTAATACTGTTCACAAAATAAGAACCCTTCTGTGAAGGAACATACAGTCTCAAGAACAGATGGTCTAGTGGTAATAAAGACTAACAAGTTTCTGTTGACTGGCAGCCATCTTTCAGGTTAGGATCTTGTCTTGAAAACTCTTTCATACAGTTGACTTCCTTTCTGCAAAGTACTTGATAAAAGGGCTGAGTAAGTTCCTCACAGGAACTTGTTCTGGGTCTAACAAAAAAGAGCTTACGATGAAAGCCCAGGGTAAGCAGCAGTAAGCTCATGGAGTCTTTGTTGGAGCAGCCTGTGGCTATTTCAGGTTTTGTTCTGCTTTATGTACTCCAGAATTAGCATGCTGCAGGACAATTGTCACCCCTTTGATGGAAGGTGGGAAGACTGACTTGGAAACATGCACAAGTCTTGCTTTGATCATCCCTCATTTCTTCTGCAGAAGCAGCATATTGTTTGTTAGACAGAGCTTACATAATCCTCCTTCTGTGTGTGTAAACATACTTAACACAGGCCTTTTGTTTCTTGACTGGTTTAAATTTATCCATAGTGTATGTGCAGTGTGGAAGGGGACTGAAGAGGGATGAGTTACAAGATGCATTTCAGATTGCTCCTCTCCTCCAGTGCCCCAGCACTTGTACAGACTCATAACAAGAAAAACACAGGTGAAATAATCCCGTTGTTATCTTCTATCCGTGCCCTGCCCTGCTAAGAGCAAACTGATTGTCTCTTTCTTAGACTAACCAGTGGTATCACAACTCTCTCTTTCCTTGCTGGGTTGATTCTCCTGTCACACAGTAGCTGGTAGAGAGGCTTTAAATGCAGAATTAGCATATAAGCCTGTGCCATTTTTGGCTGGCTGTTAGTTTTTAAAGTCTTTAAAGTCACCCACTAAAGACAACACAAAAGAACAAAAGTCGGCCTGGATATGTGGCGTGTGTGTTCTTGTTTAATATTGGAATTCCTGGTATGGCCAGGGATGCATGCCAGCTTTGGCAGTACAGGGCACAGTTCAGATACTTAAGTACTATACTAAAAATAACGGGACTATTTTAGACTGGGACCCAATTAGGGACAGAATAGCTTGTTGCTCTGCAATCAGTAATATGAAGTAGCAGGCAGGCTGCAATGTGCAAGTAAACTCGGCTGTTTTGCTTGTGGAGTTGCCGGTTTTGACGCAACTTCATCACCGAGTTCCTTAGACGCTTTTCCAGAGGTTAAAAATTTTGTTAAAAAATCCTCCTCTTAAGGCAGACTTTTTGTGTGCTTTAGTTCAGATTTCAATATTGCAGTGTTTAATAGCATTACAGCTCCTAATCCTCCTGCGGTGGCTTGGGAAATTCCTAGAAGGTAGGGAGTGGGAGGCGGGAGCTGCTGCACGATGCCCTCCTTCGCTTCGCCCTGCCCTGCCGAAGGGCAGCACGGGGGAATCTGGGCAGCCGAGGGGCCAGTTAGAAGACGGTCGCTTTGCCCCTGATTTGCCTCCTGGAGAATGGAGGAGAAGGGAGTATGGTTCCTGGGATGTACTGCTACTGCTTACCTTCCCTGGGTCAAAAACTACAGTGAAAATAACTTGCATGTTTAAGTGCCTGAAACAGAGCAATTACTTTACACTTCAGTAGTTTCTCTCTGATGGTTTTATTTTTGATGATGCTGCTTGCTGCCACCTTTTATTAGATTGCTCAGATTTCAGTGAAGCGAGTTAGAAGAATCTGAATTTCTCTGCACACAGGACGTGGAGTGGTAGGGAAGGAACAAGCACCCTCCAGCATCCAAATCCTCTGGTCTTGGAGGGCTTTCAAGGGATTAGTTGCATTTGGTAGCAATTCTCTGCTGCTCAACAGGGCTGTTGTCTATGTAGCCTTATGCAAATACTGCATTGGACAGACTTGTGCTGGCTCTTGAGATGAAAGCTAAATGCACCTAAAACTTCTATTTTGGTAGACATCTTTCTCGAATGCTATTTTGAGAATATGAAAAAGCTAGAATCTTTTTGGTGTTGTGACTCGCATGCTATTTTGAAAGCAGCATTTCGCTTTATTCAAAATAAAAAGCTGCTAAAAGAGGAGTTGAAGGCCTTGTTCAGCTGTGATCTCTTTACAGCTTTCAGCACGGTGTTGAACTTGCATTGTGATTTCGGGAGGACTTAATCAGACTTGTGCAGGAAGCTTCATGTTCTTTAAAATCTTACATTTCAATTTGCTCTTGTCCTGGCCTGAAATGCAAAGAAAGAGGCTTCCCAGATACCCATTATGAAATTGTCACCTTTCGTACACAGTGCTGAAATGTGTCGCATCCTGTATATAATAAAGTCCCGTGGAAATAGTGGGAGAGGCACCTGGCAAAGCGGTTTATGCTTTGTGTTGTAGAGAGCCAGCATTTAGGCATGTGCTTGTCAACTCGCAAGCTACATGGATACTGCAGCAGCCTGCGGGACTTGCTGTTAAAAGTAAATGTTACATGGAGGATGCCTAGCAACTGTAGTTTTTAGGTCTGTGCCAAATTGTTAAAGGTGCAAATCTGTTAAATTGATGCAGTATTTTCTGGAAAATGCAGTGTGGCAGTGCTGAGGTTGTGCTTCTGGACCTCTCTGTGATGTGGCTGTCACTCCAGCTTTCCCTCACTGTCCCAGTTAGGTTCATGTCTAGTGCCCACAATTCACAGCCAAGAATATTAATTTGCAAAAAAAAAAAAAAAAATCATTGTATTAATTTGAACTGTGAACTTAGTTCATGTGAAAGGGCTACACTGATGAGCCTAGCTGTGGGGCAAGTAGCCCTCTGTCCTGCTGTCTCTGCTGGGGGATCGGACCTGGAGCAGAGGGACCTGGGGCTGGCTGCTGCGAGTAGTGATACCTTCAACACAGAGGCTGTGGCTCAGAAACCTGCTTTCTGCTGGTGTCTGGGGCCTGCTGGGTGACCTCAGAATCCTTTCCAGCTGTCTCGGTTTCTCTGTTTGAAAATGGAGTTGGTACAGGGCTCCATGGTGGGGGAAAGGCATAGTTATGGCTGTTCCTCTTGATACGCGTAGCTGTAGTGCATCAGACCACAGGTTGACCAAGGACAGTTTGTTTGTCTCTGGGCCAGTGGCAGCAGTTACTTAGGTAGAAAAGAACTCCTCCAAGGAGCTTTCCTCTCCTTTTTTAGGCCCTTCTGCTTCATGGAGAGTAGTGCTGCAGTTCTCTGCAGTGTGCATCTCCGTTACTATAGTCACTATCCCTTGACAAGCTTTTTACAGTGCTTAGCCTAAATTAGTATTTTAATACATTGATAGGTCCAGTCACCCCATGGAAATGACTTTCATGTTTCCTGTCCACTTCAGATGTCTTACCTCCCTCTTTCTTTTGAGAGGGAATGGTCGTTCTCTGGATGCTTTGTGTGTATCCTCCATAGCTGACTAGATGCCTGTCGTCTTCTCCCTCAGCTGTCTCTCTTCTTCTCCATGCTGAATCACAGAATCACAGAATGGTAGGGCTTGGAAGGGACCTCTGGAGATTGTCTAGTCCAACTCCCCTGCCAAAGCAGGTACATGTAGAGCAGGTTACACAGGATTACATCCAGGTCAGCTTTGAATATCTCCAAGGACACTCCACAACCTCTCTGGGAGGCCTATTCCAGTGCTCTGTCACCCTCAAAGTAAAGATTTTCTTCATGTTCAGATGGAACTTCCTGTGCTCCAGTTTGTGCCCGTTGTCCCTTGTCCTGTCACTGAGCACCACAGAAAAGAGTCTTTTCCTATCCTCTTGTCACCTGTCCTTTAAGGTGTTTATAAGCATTGATAAGATCCCTTCTCAGTCTTCTCCAGGCTAAATAGACCCAGGTGTCTCAGCCTTTCTTCATAAGTGAGACACTCCAGTCCCCTAATTGTCTTTGTAGCCCTCAGCTGGACTCTTTCCAGTAGTTCCTTGTCCTTCTTGTACTGGGAAGCCCAGACTGGACACAGTACTTCAGCTGTGGCCTCATTAGGACACAGTGGAGAGGGAGGATAACCCCCTCAACCTGCTGGTCACACCTTAATGAACCCCAGGATACTATTTGCCTTCTTGGCCACGAGGGCACACTGCTGGCTCATGGTTAACTTGCTGTCTACCAGGACTCCCAGGTCCCTCTCTGCAGAGATATAATCCAGGTCTGTTAGTTTCTGCTTTAGGAATTCCTCTTCTCTATGCTCTGTTTTACCCTTTTAGTGTCATAATGGTCTACAGTTTTCAAGAAGTGGGTGTGCCCTGGGTTTAATAACTTGTCATGATTCTGCTTTGCTTGTGGCAGTTTCTTAGTTCTTAATACTGTATTTCCTTGTGAGGTATCATCTTTTTTTTTCCTCCCCCTCACTCCAAGATGGTACTTTCAAACAAGACTTCAAACTCCTGACACTTGCTTCAGCAGAAGATAACATGCAGGGTTATTTTTCTTTTTGCACGTTAGCTTGAGTTTGTGAAAATTAAATCAGCATTTCCCTTTTCGTTGCCTATTTGCTCGTGATCATGAGATCATTCCACTGCGCTTTGCGTGAAGCTTCAGCTCCAATGACTGAACACGTCATACTGCCAGCAAACTTTGTGTCACCTCCTCGTTTGTCAGGTTTCAGAGAGTGTATGGATATGTTGAGAATGGGCACTCTGCAGTCATTTTGGAGACTCCTTGTATACAAAAAACAGTCTCTGTTTTCTTACCTTTAATTCTTATCCTTCAGCTGGGTGTTAAGGGGAAATCACTCCTGTAAACTACAGCAGCTCAGGTTCTTTTAGGAGTCCTTAGTTAGGTACAATGTCCAAATGTGTCTTTGTCCATACGGTATCATAAAGCTTGGGTAGCATTGAGTCATAACTTCTGCAAAAGCTGTACTGACTCTTCCTCATGCCTTCTTATTTGTTATTCATGTCTGTGTTACCTCGTTTTAACCTAGTTCTTTCAGTAAAGAAGTAACTTCCTGATTTTTTTCAGTTCCCTGAAACTCACTTCTGAAAACTGATCTGACTTAACCATCTTTCGTGCTATGTCCAAATCAATTTAGATGTGACAGGGTATATATGGCAATTAACAGCTTGGCAGTTTGATGTTTTCCTTCAGAAATCTTGGCTGAATTCTTTCTGTTCTAGCAACTTAGTACAGTCTTTTTATGCTGCTCTTAAAGTGCCATCTATCAGCAGTTGCTTTGTGTGTGTGTATATATATGTATGTATAAAAATATAAATATGGTGCCTGGTGAACTTTTGGAGATTGACATTGACTTTTACTTTTTTAATGAACAAAAATAACATCTCTTAAGGAATGAAAACAAAAATGGTTCTTATGTTTTCTTCCTGTCAAGAAACCTTGAAGGTGTTTGTAGCCAAGGTGAGTTTTGAGGTAAGGGGGAAGACAGACTTGATTTTGCATTAGAACTGATAGATGCCATTACAGTCTGGTCTTCAGGTTCAGCCTTATGCCCCAGTTCAGTCTGGGCTTTTGCTTGAAGGTAACCGCAAATGTGAAACTGATCTTTGCTGTCCTGACTTCTGGGGCCTTTGCCTTAGGTGTTAGGGAGCGCCTGTTGCAGCATCAGTACTTCCTGTGTTTCGTTTCTGAACTTCAGTGTCCCTCTGCGTTGCCTGTTCTCAGGTTACTGGGACACTAAGTTAATGTCTTCAGTACACTTGGCAGAACAAAGTCAGGGGAACGTACTTCTTGGTTAGGCTTAGTCTCCAATTTCTGCAGCAATAAGATGAATAAGAAATTTTCATGCCTAAGCGAGAAGTCTCAGGTAAACCTCCCTCTAGCAAAGGAAGAGACCTGAGAAGCTTTCACGGATCTCTTGCAAGGTTTCTAGCACATCACAAAATGCTACTTTCTTGTCTGTTCTGAGAACTTGTTTATGAAACCTAATATTGCCCTGTGAAACGCAACACTTTGCTTCTTAATACTACAGCCTGAATGATGCTCAGTGAGGTGGACAGGGTGCTTTGTGTATCAGCTGTTTTGGGAGTCCTGAAGTCTAAATACAGCATTTCCTTAGCTGGTACTTGGAAGCTGCACCCGCTCCCAGGGAGGGTAAAGAAATATCGGTGTCATGGCACAATCCTGTTGCAGATGTATCTTCCAAAAAAATAAATAAAACAGCTGAGTCATTCCTTCATTCTTCCATGCTGCTGGCTGATCCCATTACCTGTATATTTCACACAGGAGGGAGAAGGCAGACAATACTGTCTTTTATTACTCATACCCTGCAGGACACTATTTTCTTCTCAAAAGACAGGTGTTGTCTGTCTGTCTCCACTTCATGGGAAAGATTAACAACAATTACAGTTGACAGTTAAGGTTGTGAAAACCTTTGAATAACTGCAACTTCTGCTCTCTTATACTGAATAAAGAAAATAAAGCTGCAGCTGTAATTGCCAACAGAGTACTTGCTCATATCTGTTTTGTAATTGCGGGCTTGTGAAATTCGTACTGTTAACCAGTCCCTCGCTGACCAATGCGAATGACCAGTGGCCGGTGCACGTGGTGGTTTGGCCGAGGGCTGTGTGCTGCAGCTGAGGCTGCGGGGTGAGAAGCGGGAATCCTGTGTACAATTAGGGGCACTGTGAACCTTGCTGTGTCGGTGGTGGTTGGGTGGTTCCCAAGGCGGACGTGGGATGTAGTCAGCCCTGCACCTCAGGCATGGCAGCTGACCCCCTGAACTTCCCAGTCTGTTTCGATGTCGAATAAAACCGGTTTTCCTACACTGCTGTTGATGCTAACTGGTTTTACTCTTGCTTTGAGACAGAATGGAGTCGTTGAGGGGTAATTTACTGTGTCTCAACTGACTATTGTTTTTTTCCATAAGCTCCTTAAATTTGATGGCAAGAGAGCACCTGAGTGTGTTCAGAGACGGTCACTTCTAGAAGTAGGCATTGAGGCAGCACTGGAAATAACTGCTTGATAATGCACATGAACCTTTTGCTAATATATCAGAAAAAACCCTAAAAATTAGAAAGAGTGTCCTGAATTTCAATTTAGGAGCATTCATTCGGATACAGCTATTTTGCTGTGAAGAAATGTTAATCTATGAATGGACTGGAATATTTTGAGTTGGAAGGGACTGACAATGGTCATATGGTCCAACTGCCTCATCACTCAGGGCTGACCAAAGGTTAAAGCATATTAATAAGGGCATTGTCCAAATGCCTCTTAAACGCTGACAGGCTTGAGGTATTGACTATCTCTCTAGGAAGCCTGTTCCAGTGTTTGACTGGAAACCTTGGTAAAGGAAGTGTTTCCTAATACCTAGTCTGAACCTCCCCTGATGCAGCTTTGAACCATTTCTGCACATCCTGTCACTGGATACCAGGAAGAAGCTTGCCAATAAGTAGGAATCACATATTTATTTAATTTTGTCTGACTATACAGGGTAATTTCTTAAGTTTGGTGATCATTTGCTCTGCAGATGTGTTGTACGTTCTTTCTAGGAAATGAAAACTTCAGTGCTGCTTAAGTGCTGGGAGCTGGAGCCTAGTTCTTATTGGCACATGGAGCCTCTACAGAAGGAATGGTTTGTGTTCTGATTTGGTGCAAAACTGCAGAGGTTCTCCTCTAAGGCTTTTTGTGTGTGTATTTAAAAACATATTTTAAGAGGCTTTAAACCTTAAAAGGCTTAACCTGTTAAACAGAGATCTGTATCAAAAGACTGTTGGGCATCCATCGTCAAAGTTTGGTAGAAAACAGCCATGTCTTTCTATCCCTCATACCATGGTAGAAATTCAGGTGTGCTATTCCGTGGTTTGCTCAGTATTTCTACTTCTCCATCTGTTGGTAGTGGTTTTCTGCTACCCTGCACTTCTTTACTGTAGCTGCAAGATCTTTTCTGGACAGTGCTGCTGCTTGGAGTTGTACAAAAAATTACTGAGGTACTTAATGCTTTCTTTGCCTCAGTCTTTAATAGTCAGACCAGTTATCTTCAGGGTATGCAGCTCCTTGATCTGGAAGATGGAGAGCAGAATAAACCCCCTATAATCCAGGAGGAAGCAGTTGATGACCTGCTGTGCCACCTGGACCCTCACAAGTCTATGGGGCCAAGTGGGATCTGTCTGAGAGTACTGAGGGAGCTGGCGGAGGAGCTTGCCAAGCCACTCTCCATCATTTATCAGCAGTCCTGGTTCACAGGGGAGGTCCCAGAAGACTGGAGGCTTGCCAGTGTGACACCCATCTACAAGAAGGAGGATCTGGGGAACTACAGGGCTGTCAGCCTGACCTTGTTACCAGGGAAGATCATGGAGTGGTTCATCTTGAGCATGCTCATGTGGCATGTGCAGGACAACCAGGGAATCGGGCCCAGCCAGGATAGGTTCACGAAAGGCAGGTCCTGCTTGACCAACCTGATCTCTTTCTGTGACCAGGTGACCCACCTGGTGGATGAGGAAAAGGCAGTGGATGTTGTCTACCTGGACTTTAGTGAGGCCTTTAACACCATCTCCCACAGCATTCTCCTAGAGAAGCTGGTGGCTCATGGCTTAGACAGGCTAGATAAAAAATTGGCTGTATGGCCAAGCACAGAGAGTTGTGGTGAACGGAGCTAAGTCCACTTTGCAGCTGGTCACAATGGTGTTCTCCAGGGCTCAGTTTTGGGGCCAGCTCTGTTTAATATCTTTATCAATGATCTGGATGAGGGGATCGAGTGCACCCTCAGTAAGTTTGCAGATGACACTGAGCTGGGCAGGAGTGTTGATCTGCTTGAGGGTAGGAAGGCTCTGCAGAGGGATCTGGACAGGCTGGATTGATGGACTGAGGCCAATTGTATGAGGTTTAACAAGGCCAAGTGTTGGGTCCTGCACTTGGGTCACAACATCCTCACACAGTGCTACAGGCTTGGGGCAGAGTGGCTGGAAAGCTGCCTGGTAGAAAAGGACCTGGGGGTGTTGGTCGACAGGCGTCTGAACATGACCCAGCAGTGTGCTCAGGTGGCCAGGAAGGCCAATGGCTTCCTGGCCTGTATCAGAAACAGTGTGGCCAGCAGGAGTAGGGAAGTGATTGTCCCCCTGTACTCAGCACTGGTGAGGCTGCAGCCCGAGTACTGGGTTTGGTTTTGGGCCCCTTACTACAAGAAGGACATTGAGGCACTGGAGCGGGTCTGAAGAGCAGCAATGAAGCTGGTAAAGGGTCTGGAGCACAGGTCTCATGGGGAGCGGCTGGGGGAACTGAGGTTGTTTCATCTTGAGAGGAGGAGGCTGAGGGGAGACCTTAATGCTCCCTGCAACTACCTGACAGGAGAGTGTAGCGAGGTGGGTGTTTGGCTCTTCTTGCAAGTAACAAGTGTTAGGATGAGAGGACACGGCCTCAAATTGTGCCAGGGGAGGTTTAGATTGGATATTAGGAAAAATTTCTTTACTGAAAGGATTATCAAGCGTTGGAACAGGCTGCCCAGGGAAGTGGTGGAGTCGCCATCCCTGGAAGTATTTAAAAGACATGTAGATGTGGTGCTTAGGGACATGTTTAGTGGGCATGGACAGTTGAACTTGATGATCTTGGAGGTCTTTCACAACCTTTATGATTCTATTTTTATATCCATATTATTCTTGCTACTCACTTTCTGTTCTGAGACTGACCAGTGCCATACTGGTAAATGTAGTGTTGCACTTTGGCAGGAGCAAACTATGAGGGAATGCCTGTAGTTTAGGAGACAATGCTGGGAAGGTTTGCAACTAGGAGCTTCTCTGGGAAGCACTTCTATCTTCAGAGCACTTCTTCCCTGTGAAGTAGCAATCTCAAACCTGGCTCTTGAGAGCCATCTGGCTTCACTAAACTTCTGCTTGTCTTGTGTTTTGGAGGGAAGCTTTTTGGTTTTGTATAATGAAGATGTTGTCATTTAGTTAAATGAGACAGTTCTGATGAAAATTCTGCTACTTATTTTAGGCTATTGACTTATGAGTTATTGGACTAGAAAAGATGTGTAGGAAAAGATGTTGCAGAAAACACACATGATGGTTTCCCCAGCCATGTTTTTACCTAAATAATTTACCTAAGACCAAGAATGCCATAGAGAGGAGAGTATGTCAGACATCGGTGGCAAATTCTGTGATACTGCTGCCCATTTGAAGGAGAGAGGAGAACATTCTAAGCTCAGAGATCTGTAAGCATTAGAGCCTTAAGTGAAGGAAATATTTGCCCTTTTGCAATGACAGAAAGTAGAATGAAAGCCTGTGGTAAGTATTTGTCTAAAGTAGGCAGGTGCGTGGAGCCATCTCCTTCATGCAGAGCTGAGTTTCAATAAAAATTAGTGGGGCTGAAATGAAAATCAAGACTTTTCTGATGCATCTGTCAAATTGATTGTGTTAATGATGAGTGAGTACTTTTATAGAGGAAAAAAAAAGGAACAAAAAAGAAACTTTTGAAGTGTTATTGCATCAATTAAGAGTAGCAACTGGAAATTTCAAATTTCTGATATTCAGAGAGCCTTTTGCTGGAGAACTTCCCTGCTGCTTTTTTGATAAATCTTTTTTTTTATTATACTGCAGTGTGTTTTGGGAGGGGGGAGAACTTTTTTGAAGACCAAAGCGTGAATAGAATCTGTCTCAAACAGCAAAGGAAACTCATGAAAGAGAATTGAGCTGGATATGGTTTTTTTATTTTTATTTGTGAGGTGGAGCATTCACAACGCTGAATTCTGCCACATTAGCTGAAGGCATTATCTTTTGCATTGTGTACTGCTGCTAAAGAAGCTCTTCATCTGCTCACTGAGTTCGCATACACATATGTAAGTGTGTATGTGTAATGTATGTGCATGTACACGCATACAGAATGAAATTAAAGTCTACATCTGAGCCAGTCTTCTAAATTCCTTTTGTAGTCAATGGTGAGAACCAGGTGCTCTGGTGATGTACTTCGCTAAGTAATGTAGGTTGGAAGGGGCCTTTTGAGATCATCTAGTACAAACCCTGTCTCTCTCTGACCTCTTCTAGATAGCTGCCTTGGGATGAGATGAACTGCACGTAAGGAGTGCCTGTATGCCGTCACTGACTGATGTGACAGTGCCAGGGTGTATATTTCCCCTGTACACATACCACCACACAGGGTATGTGACTTTCTTCCTTCCCTGTAGTGGAGTCGTGGTCAGCTCTGGACATAGTCTGAATGTTCATTTGTTTCTGTGGGCAAAGTACTGCAGGTCTGTTAAATGATTTTGTGTATGGGGATATTTATGTGCTGTCTTCTCCCTCCTTTCTACCGCTGCCAGTACCAGCTGGACAACCCTGGGGATGGGAGAATGCAGATGGGACCTGTGTGTGGTTTCCAGGCTCGGAGCACAGGTGTTTTGTGGGTTGAAATACATCATTGTGTAGGAAAGTAACTTTGGCTACATCTGGAGCCTACATCCTTTGAAAGCAAGTGTTCCCCTTGAGCTGCTCTGTAGTCTGAAGGTTAACTAGGGATGTTTCTCATTTAACGCATATCTAGTTAACCTTCAGTGCTGGTGATGTTCACTGTTTCATGCCTCTGTTAAATAGTCTTATAAGGCCTGAAACAACAGATTTCCTTTATGGCATCCTTAAAGAACAGGGAAGTAGCTCTTAATGTAGGTGGCTTGGCAAAATATTCTAGTCAAGTATTTGGCGTGCTACTGAGCCTTCGATATGTAATCTTTGGGTGCTGCCAAAATACCATTCTAATTAGGTTGACATAGTCTATGAAGCCTGGGTGGTATTACTTCAGTTTTCTTTCCTGCGCTTTCCAGCACTGCATTTTGAAAGGGTTGATGGATTCTGTGACACTTGCAAGCTCACCGGCGTTTTCATTAAGCTGGGATTTTGGTCACCTTGTGACCTTCAGGATCAAAGGAAGGAATATTCTCTTTCTTCTTCTCTCTGCAGGTGCAAGTTAATGGCAATAAATAAATGTACACTAAGGCACATGGAACATGTGATCAGTTGGCTAGACTTCAGCTTTCCGTTGAACATTAACACATTAACCCTTCTACAAAATATTAACCTATTCTGTAAATTTATTTTCTGTTTTGTTTACACTTGGTTGGAAAAGCTACGCCCTGTTTGTCCCAGGGTGCTATATTTGCAAGTAGGTCAACAGACTTGATTTTGAGATGTCAGCTTGAAACTATTTTTCAAGGGCAGAAAACCATAAGGGGGTAAGAAAGACTTTTGCATTTCCTATCTCCATTTTATTTATTTATTTATTTAGAATTTTCCAGCCTCTATTCAAGAATAGAGCACCAGTAGCATTTTAGTTGTGTCCTGAACATCAGTTAGGCACTGCTGCAGCACTGATTGCCTGCTGCCAACTGAAAGCCACCTGTGGATTTGGAGCTTCATGTTGCATAACACCAGCAAATTCATCTGAGATTACAAAATGGTCTCTTTGCTCTAAGAAGAGATTGTTGTGATTTGTTAGTAAGGCATGGTTAAAGTACACATGAGGTATCTGTGACATCAGAATCTTAAAATGGCAAGTAGTTTTTTGCAATTGAGCGTACTCTGGCACTGCTGATTCTTCATTGCATAGGGGTGAATGAGTGCAGTCTCCCAATGGTGTACTCCAAGCTCGATTGGCATAATTTTTTGTTCCAGTTGATCGAGGGTGTGTGTATTGCTTTACTAAAGGTTATCCTTTACACTTTTTGTACTTCTTTACTGTATCCCTCTTGAATAAGACAAGATTTTCTGTTTGTCTTAAGAGCAGCACAGTATTTGCTGGAATTGCCTCTTTGCAGTTTTTATGACTGGAAGCAGATTTGGCCATTAGCTGCTTGCTTGGGGCTATTGTGGTCCAGGGCTTGCTTACATGGTTGAGTTACTCATGGCTTTAATGAGTTATCACTTACTAGCTGTCCTGTGGTAACCCCTACCCGGCTGTGCCTGAGAGGTAAAATGGGCTTGCTTGTTTATTTTTACTACTTACTTTTACCTTAATTGTTTGAACAGTTGAATTCTTTAGAATAAGCAATATTTGGGAATATGTCACTGCAAAAGTCTTTGGAGGGTGAATTTAACATACTGTTGATATCGGGGAATGCATCTCTGCTCACAGCATGTAATTTTTTCAGAGGCTAAAGCAGAAAGGCTTTATTTTGAGTGTTCTAACCATGTGAACAAGAGGTGTATTGAGAATAACCTGTGTACTTAAGTGTACCTCTTATGGTATCTCATCTTAGTGAGTAGTGTGCTGTTTGAATTGAAATGTCTTAACTTGCCCTCTTGCTTCAGCCATTTATATGGTATTAGACAAGTAAATAAACTAGTACTTATTCTCTAACATGAATTATAGATAACTATAAAAGCCTCTGTCAATTGATTTGCTTTAAAAACATGAACCTTGCTGTCTAAATAAAAGCTTTTGATAATCCTAGTTAATAACTTAAAAAAAAAAAAATCTTGTACTAAGAGAACAGCAAGTGGCACATGTACACTTACTGTGTTAACTATCAATATTAAGCCCTGTACATCATAAAAATGAAAAACCTTCTTCCACAATGATGGCTTTTTAAATTCAGGAAAAGTATTTTGACACACATGAGAACTTTGGAGGTCAGGAGAGACCCATAATACAGGAATGTGTATGATATTGATAGATACCTGCCTGTAGCTTTCTGTGCATGAGTGTGGGCTTTAGAGGTCAGTCTTATGGTCAGTGCTCTGTAGCCAGTAGTGTATTTAAAAAACCTAGCAAGTTTGGTGAGAAGCTTTGCTGAGCCCCCTGCATAAATCTTATCGAGAAGGAAATTTCCTTGTAAAAAGCATCCAAACAAAGAAAAACATACTGTGAAAAACTGCAAGGATTGATGAATGGATCACTTGGATGAAACAGACTTAAAATGCTTGAAAAACTGATCTGTGGGTCATGTGTTAAGATTGCCTTTTGTTCTTTTTTCTTTTTTTAATATATCTTTGTCTTTTGCATCAGTGAGAAGGGAAGGAAAAGCTTCTGCAAGCTCTGCAAGGTTGTCCTCCAAAATGAAGGAAATAAGGGAACAGAAGCCAGGAACAGAGTATAGGTTCTGCAGGTTGCTACTCCATGATTTAAGAGTCTCTGTCACACATGCATATGTATTTCAACTATTTGCTTTCCTGACTCTCACTGTCAGGAGGCTATAAAGGTTACTGCTGTGGGGAGCATCATACAATCTTGTCACCTTAGTAAAGGGAAGTTCAGTGAGTTGAGTAAGTCTTTCTGGTGTAATGCTTAGGGGTGGGCTTGTAGATGAAGCTGTGGTTTCAACCAATATCTGTAACAGTCTGACTTTCTTCAACAAAAATGCATTGTGCAGAGGCTGATGAACTTGCTCTGTTTGTATAAGGAGTTAGGTAGGAAAATGTCTTGTGTGTAGTTTAGTCTCTGGGCTGGGGGTCTAGAACCACTGGCTTTCAAATCCCACCCCTGTGCAGGGGGAAGGACCATTCACATGAGTGGCAGGTTGGAAGCGTAGAGCCTTCTTAGCATGTTGGATGCCGAAAGCAATGCTTTGGTTAAGTATGCAACAAAAGCAGACTTCAGTTGAGTCGGTAGCACAAGGGGAAAGTAAATGCCTTCTAAAAGATGCAACTTAATATTTTGTTTGGAGACTTACCGTGAGATGCCTGGAAAGCAGTAGGTCTTATGGACATGTGGTAGGAAAAGTTTGCCAGTTCCTAATGGCAGTAAACAAAGAAAATGAAAGTTCACAAGTTGCCTTGGCCAATGTAATAGTTTGCTGCCACTAGAAAGGGGTGATCCTGTTCCCTTCCTCTCTTGCTCATGCTCTCCTGCCATTCACATTGTGCCAGCTGAGCTACTTGTCAGATCTAAGTTTATTGCGTTTGCTTCCTTAGCAGAAAACTAACCCAGCAAAACAAATGAGTTAATTAACACAACAGAAAATTACTTTTTTTTTTTTTGCTAGCTGAACTTATTAAGGACCATACATGGCACAAAAGAGGGAGAAGGAGGGAGTGCCATGAAGTTGCTGGTAGGAAGTGGAGGAAGAAAGAGCAAGGGCTGATGAAGAGAGTGGGATGTCTGTCCTGTTCTTGGCAGTAACAAGCTATTAAATCATCTTAACTGTTGTATAACTTCACTCTGAGTCTTCAGGTTGGATAATAAAAACCTAAAATAACAGAAGGAAATAATTATTTAGACAACTTCCCAAAATCACAAAATTTTGGATTCTGTGTTATGAGAAATGTGACTAGATTTTTAGGGGGAGGGGTATGGGAGGAAAGAAAAGGATAACACAGGATAAAGGCAGTATTTTTCACTTCTCTGGAAGTGAAGAATGTAGTGAGGAAGTATATGTACAAAATTAGAGGCTATTAGTCATGGCATTTTTGGATGAGTTTGCCCTTGGGCTGCCTCACTGTGCATCTCTTGTCCCAGTCATGTATCTATGGACCTGCTCTACTTCTGCATGTGGCTTGCTGATGGGATTGTGTACTGCATGCTACATGGTTCTTTATTTCAGTTTCTGTCCTAATTAACATTTCATTTAGACTTGGGTACAGTCTGTTTACTTGTCGAAGTTCCTGCTTCAAAGCTGTGAATTTAGCCGTTAAAAGGCAGAAGAGGATTTTGAGTGATCAAGGGAGATAGTGAAACTGCAGAGTTTCATAAATATTTCCAAACTTCATTATAGGTTTGTTTTTTAAACTGGAATACTTCTTTCAGGAACAAGGGGAAAAAATCCTTACTTCAACAGGCAAGGTGCAAAGTAACTATTTTTCTCTGAGGACTTTTTATTCTTGCTGTCAGTGAAGCTGCCTTGTCAGGAGGTGAACATGAATTCACAGGATCTGAGTCTTGAGGAGCCTTTTCAGAATTTTAGGCAGTTTCAGGAAACCAAAAAAAATGCTGAACTGCATGTATTTTATTTAATTTTATTTGGCAAGACTTAAAGTGGGATGGCATCGGCTCTTCTGAGCTACTTCTAAAGTATGTATCTGTTTTGGCTTTCAAAAGCCTGAATTGCTGTTGCCAAGATTCTTCACTTTCTGGCAAAATTACAATGGCAAATGGCTTCCTTTACAAGGTGTAATATTTAGACTAACAGCTTTGCAATTAAGAATGGCAAAGAGAATTATATTCCCTTTTTTTATAAGACCAGATTTTTTAGTATGGAATCGTGGGAGTGTTTGGACGTAACTGAAGTGCTTTTGATTGATGATTTATATTTTGAACAGTGCTTTTCATTTTAGTGCGCAACACTCACTTGAAATTTTAACTAGAACAATGCTTTGTTTTCAAAGATATGTTCAAAGTATTAGTCTAGGCAGTTGCTCTATATCATAGACCTGCAAATGCCATTTGGGTGCGTACATGTAACAAAATGTGTGTGCACGTGCCAACTCATGCAAGGGAAGTGGAAAGAAATTGAGAAATCTGCAAATATTCCTAAATATTATCTGATATTAATCTCAGTAGGCCATCAGGATGTCAATGATAACGTTATTGAATCCTTTACAGTTGGAGTGTTCAGGGAGGTGTTTTGGAGCATCAGGCAAAATAACTTGTTTGAAAGGGAGTTGCCCAAGTATTGGTTTTCAGTGTGAGAAAAATGGAGACTTTGGGTGTGGTGGAGGATGTTCAGAGCTGGGGAGAGGAGGAAGCATGTGTTTGGAGTCAATAAAACAGAGAAGTGGAAAATAAGAGGATGAATCCTGTCCTCTGGGGTGTTCCTTGCACAGGAAGCTGCCAGTAGAAGTTTGAAGTCGACACTCGTTTTGTTGTATTTGTTTGTCAACCTGCATTAATGAACCTGTGAGTCCTGCTGACCAAATGATCACCTTGGGGGTGGAGGGCATCCTCCATCTTGTAAACTGACACAGTCTCTACCTAAAACCACTACCAAAAGAGAGGGAATTGCTTTAGAAATACTTACACACACTGGTTACTAAAGCTGTGATGGAATCTGATGGTGAACATGTGTGCTGCCAAGAGTGCTTTAGGATCTAGTCTCCTTAGTCCAGCCAGCTACAGGATCTGTCAGTGCTTTCTTTCCAGCCCATGTGGTCAGGCTTCTTTCTTGTGCGAAGTTGTGTGGATCCTGTCTTTGCAAGGAAAAGCACAACTGGGTCCTTGCATTTTAAATGCAGCTGGGGACACTGTTAACTGTTAGATCTTTCAAACACAGAAAATTCCCTGGCATACCTCATGCTGCTCATATCCAAATCTTATTTCCATTGTAACTACGGCCATAGGAGCAGGCTAGTGAGAAAGTATAAGTGCATGTTTCCTCATGCCCTGTGTTGGTATAGAGGATTGCTAGATGCATCCATTTAACTACCTTATCATGAAGCCATCTGAAGAGATCTTCAGATTGTTCTTTGTGCAAACCAATAAGACATGGTCTTTTTTTCCCTGACAGTTCAAGATGTTAAACTGTAAGTCTTGTATAGTTGACTCAGTCCTGAAGGTGACTTAGGAGAGAATATTGTATGAACTCAGTTGTTCAAAGACTTTATTCTAATTTCTTACAAAAATCCAGGCTTGGTTTGCTAAGCCTCATGCTGTAGTGTGGGGATAAATGGTGACACTGGATGCCTGAGAGAGTAAAAGGTACATAAAAGAGAGAATTTTTTAACCCATATATGAAACCTGAGGTCTTGGAGAAAGGTCTTCAGGTAGGTCAGAACTTAAGTTTATGTTGAAGCTTTTTTCTGCTCCCTCTTCCATAATAATTCAATTACAGAAAGCAGAACACTACGGAAGAAAAATAATGAAATAACCAGGACTTGAAAGGGGATAGTATTCAACAAATTTGTTGTTACCTTTCATAGAAGAGCTCTGGAGCTTGTCTTGCAACTCTGCCAGGTTAAAATATTCCCCCCACCCCGTTCCGAATTAATCTGCAAGGGATTGCATTGTGAAAAATATTTTTCTCTTGAATTTAAAGACTTTGACAGATGGCACATGTAGAACCTGGAAAACTTCCTGAATTGGCAGTGACCATACCCTTGCCATCTTCCTACTGTAGTTATCTGGAGGTGCGTAGGCTGGCTGTGCTTCCAGAGTGCTGAGTGAGATACCGTTTCCTCTACTAGGAATATGCAGAGAGCAAGTGGTAAATCAAAAAGCATACCTGATGACAGGCTTAATTTGCCGTTAATAGATAACTGTTTAGGTGGGTAATCTGACCATGACTAGAAACAACTTGTTCAGGGCAGTGGTAATCTCCAGGATGTGTACCCGCAACGTTTTTCATGCAGGATGAATATTGATCTTTGTTTAGATGGTGTGAGTTGGTTTAACGCTTTTGAGAGACTGAGACGTCAAAGCTGTGCCTCACAACAGACTATTCTTTAGCTAGAGAGTATCATACCAAAACTGAATCTTATGACCTTGGAAACTTGGTTTATCATGATTATCCTTCTTTCAGGGACCCTGTCCGAGGAAGAGCTCTTAAGCCAAGAGAAGCACTTGAAGTCGCTTGGTTTTGAATGCACCCAGGCTGTCCGGCTCGATGTTGCATGACAGTTGTTCTCGCTGTTGAATGTCCTGAGTTTTTTAACAGTGATTAGCTTGTTTTCTATTTACAATCCTTAGGAGTTTCCCCCCCCCCCCCTGCCATCCAAGGCATTTTAGGAGAAGGGCAGTAACTTGGTACTTAAATATCAATTTTGTGATTTGTGCTGTTTAACTTGCATGGAAAGAACATGTAAGTCTGTATGCAGTTATCTCTGAAGAGTGGCATGCTAAAAATAATATTTGAAGACAATAGTAAAGAAAGTTTATTTATTTTTAAATCCTAATTTTTATCTGTTGAACACATGAATTGGTGTAGAGTTCTGTCCTTATAAAATTTATTAGTCATTGATGTGGTGCAACAGGGCCTTAGATCTTAAAGGTGAGCAAAGGCTTTTTGTATTCCTAGGGCAGGACTACTTTGATAAAGTGCTTTTAGACAGACAAAAGAGATGCGTTCTTAAATCAGTGTTGATGTGTGACTGACTAGGAATGATATCATCTAGAGATTATTGCTTTCCTCTGTTTCTGCGGTGTTAACAAATGAATACTCAAGAATGTAGCAGTGAAGCAAATGGTCTTGATAAATTATGCAGTCTTGACTCCAACTATTGTTCAAGGTAATTGATGACCTTCCATTGGCATAATGGGGCTGTGGCATAAACTGCAGCATGCCCTAGAGTAGACAAATTGGTCTGGTATTGTTTAGGAACATATTTAATCTATCTTATTGTAAGTGAATCGGTGCCTTTGCTGAAACATCAAGAGAAGGACCAGTATTTTGATATTCAGTCCTAAAAAACCCTGCACTTAAATTTACAGCAGTTATGCCTTTTCCTGTTCTTTAAATACTGAAGTGATAATAAACATAAAACTGCTGCAGTGCAAGGCTGAATTATTTTCCCTTATCCCTTTTGCCTAAACTTTCTTTAATCTCTGGATTTACAGGCTAACAATATGGTTCTCTTTGTTCTTGATGCATTGTACCAATGTTGGAATATCTACTCCAGTGGCTTGCCTAATTTCACTTTAGATGTAGTCAAAGAAAACTGTTGTTCTTAAAGTGAAAAACTTTGTTTTGTCTTGGGGTTCTTTCATACATCAGCCAAGATAAGAGTCTTCCATAAATCTGTGCTTAATTCTTCCAGAACAAACTGGGCAAATGAAGCAAATCTTGCTGAGAAAATTAAATCTTCAGATCCCTCTTAAAAACTGACTGTTAACTTTTAGGTGTGGAGTAGAAGATAGGTGGCTGTAGACCACTGTTTATATGTTTAAAGATTAGCAACCGTGCAAGTTGGATATCATGCCTACAGAGTTAGATGTTTGAGGTGGTCTTTCAGCCTGTTCTGCTCCCCAACCCCTAATGTGAATCCTGTAAGGTTTTGATTTTAAACTTAAGTAAATGCTATGGAAAAAAGTATCTAGAATAAACAACTTGATTTGTGCATATTGGGTTAAATAGATTTTCGAACTTTCTGTTGCCAAAAAGTTTCTTCGCAAGGTGATTGGCTGTATGAACCAACCTCAGAAAGTTACTACCTCAGGAAAACTGCAGATGCCCAGTAAATTCTTCCTGGGAACAAGCTCCCAGGAGTTTGTCAGCCTTTCTGATAGAGGAAAGGGCTACCATACCTCAGCCAAACTTTTCTGGAACTAGATAAAATAAAACTTCCTTGATGAGTGCATGGTTTATGTGGACCTCAGGCTACAACTCCTCTGGGAGCAGTTTTCCCAAGATGTCTTTTACCCTTGTCAGTGACTTAACTGTGCCATAAATC
Source organism: Caprimulgus europaeus (assembly GCA_907165065.1). The sequence goes on from OU015525.1 coordinate 73,117,450, forward strand.
TTGCTGGGAGCTTTGGTTTGGTGACAGTTCATGCCTACTAGAGAGCAGTGGGTAGCCTGTTTAAAACTCAGGCTTCTGTTTTGAATCCATAATTGATAATTAACAGTGAACGAGACAGGAGGTTGCTTGTGTTGGGCCGAAAAGGTCTGTCTCTGCTTTGCAGTCTGCTCTCTCTCACCCGCTCACCCCCTTTCCTCTGCTTGGAGGTGGCATCACTTGTCCTAAACTGCAGGGATGTCTCCAGCTGAATGCCACCGGTTGGGAGAAATGCTGGGAATAGCAAACAGTGCTTATATGCTTTTATTTAGTTTTCAAACAGTGCTTTATATACTTATATGCTTTTATTTAGTTTTGTTTCCTTTGTTATGAAGCAGCAGTTAAAAATCACTTTCTTGACACTGGCTTAATACTGCCTTCTCTTTTGCATTTTGAGTTCTTTAGCCATATGCACCTCTAATTATGTTTGCAGTAGATTTATTTTCAAGCTTGATCTGATCACAGAAGTAATGCTTAAAAGATACACTGCTCACCTTGCAAAGTTGCTGCTAATAACCACTCGGAAGAAGAAATGCAAGGCTTGAATGCAGATTTGCATGGGACACCCTGTTTGATATATTGCATGACAATAAAACTGTGAGAGAAAAGGCAGGTGGGAAAGGGTGAAGGGAAGAAGTTGTATAACTAGGTGTTGAAGGCTAATGCTGCATAACGATCTCAATGGTCTTATGGGTCTTTTCCAACCTAAATGATTTTATGATAAGTGGCTGTCAGCTTAATTAACTCCCAGATTTCAGTGTTTTCTTTCCACAACTGAAAACATAGCCTTAGTTGGTGAGAGCCAGTCTTCACATGGTTAGGGTCTAGGTATGAAGGGAGGCTGTCTTTTTTGCCTGGAGTGTGGAAATAAAGAAGGAGCCATCCATCCTGAAAATAGTTATGTTGGACTTTTGAATGAAATACCAGGTTGAACGTGTTTTCTAGGCTACAGACAGCAAATGTGCAGATTTGCTACTGCAAGTTGATGCAAATCCTCGTCACCTCATCTTGCTCTTCTCAGTCTTCCCCTCCGACTGTTTTCAATAATAAGTTGATGAAATGTCTTCAGTATGGTTTCTGACAGTTTGTTTGTACTCTGCAGGTCCTGTGAAGCAGTAGATGTAATTTGAAGAAAATTTGAAGGAACAAATGGCTTTAGCTGGCTGCCCAGACTCCTTTTTACATCTTCCTTATCGGATAGTAAGTTATGAAACTGCATGTTCCTGTCAGTTTGTAGCATCATATTGCTGTGTGCCAGTGATTGATTGTGCATTGAAACTTTTCATCAAACTGCTAATAGCTGTCTGGCAATTCTCTGGGTTTTGCTAATGTTTGGGAATGGAGCCTCTGTTACCATCCTGTATTGAAGACCTGCTGCTGAAAAAAAAATTGGGTCACTAGTATACACCTATTAAGATTTGATACCTGTCCTCTAAGTAGTCAGTTTGTATTTGGGAGAAGGTACTTGTTTCCCAAAAAAAAAAAAAAAGCAAGCTATGATACCAGTAAAATGTCTTGCACCAAAAAGTATCAATATTTGATGAATACTATATTTGTGGGAACAAAGGCAGAGATTTTTACACTTGGATAGATCTTATGTTTGTCAAGTCATCATGCTGTATCTAACCAGCCAATATGGCATATTACAAAGAATGTATTTTAAAAAACCTCGGCTCAATTCAAAGGTGCTAGGCAAAAATGCACTTAGAAGTTCATTGGGGTTTTGTTTTGTTTTTTTCCCTGAGCAGTTGTGGCTGTCATAATGCATGCTTTGTATTTTTTAATGAAACTGCACATTTGTTATTTTGAACATGACCTGTTTTGGGTTTTTTGCCCTTTTTTCTCTTGTTTTCATAGTATGCTAATCCTAAGGATTCATTTATGATTTTGGACACTGCAGATACACAAAGAATTAAACAGACTATCATATGATATTTAAACTTTTTTCTCTTTCTCCCAAGAGAAACATTACTAGTCATGAGTACTATAGTCATGCTAATCACTTGAAAGAAAAGCAAAAAACACCACCACCACCAACAACAAAACACCCAACAAACCTCTATAAGTTTTATGCATCTGTTTGGAATATGCCAACTTACAATTTTTTCCCCAACAGGAAACTTCAAATTAGTTAAAAGACTAACATTAGTATAGACTGAGTTGTCAGTTGAATGTACCTGAATGCTTTTCCTGATAACAAGAAAAACATAACAGTTCCTTTATAACTGCTTTTGCAGCTATAAAAATAGAATGGACTTTGAGAAATTGAGTGTCCTGAAAATCTGTTACTATACTTGAATCTATGATTTTTAAAGAGGATGTGCATAGATGTGCTTGGACTTCATAATTTTGATACACTGTGAAATTGTGCTTCCAATTCATTTGGGGCATCATCTGCGTCATGAAGCGAAGCTGAGGGAGAGGAGAGCTGTATAAGAGAAATTTGGCGTTGTAGGCAGTCATTTTTGAGCTGCAAATTCTTCACTGGATGTCAAACTTTCTCATGAAAATAGTGTCTTCAGTGGTTCATAAGCATAAGAATGTGAATTTTCCTTTGTACTGCGCCTTGCTTTTACAGACCCTGTAGATAATCTACTGTAGTCTGGGGCAGTCAACAGACTAGAAGTGTCAAACAACATGAGTGACTAAAGACAGTGGGAAAGTAACTCCCTGCTTGCGGTGGTTTGGGTGGATTCACCCTTTTTGCTTGCAGCCAAACACAGCCTGCTCTCTCACCCTCCCCCCCCCCACCCAGGGAGTAGGGGAGAGAATTGGAAAGAAGGGCAAGGAGATTCACAGGTTCAGATAAAAACTATTTACTAATTAAAATGAAATGAGAATGATAACAACAGTGATAACAGACTATACAAATGAGTGATACACAGTGCTCACCGCCCGCTGACTGATGCCCGCCCTGTGCCAGCTAACGATCCTGGAGGAGAGACAGTCCCAAAACCGAAACCCTGGAAGAGTGAGCCTGAGCGATCCCCCAGAATGGTACCCCCGGAAGAGAAGTGCCGTCTTCCGGTCAGCCCTGGTTAATAGACTGGCATGACGGGATATGATGTGGAATATTTCATTGGCACAACCAAATGCCAGTTCTGGGCTTTGCTATTCACCACACTTCTCCCTCCCAGTCCTAATGCAGCTGTGAAGCAGCCAAACACGGTGGCCTTGAGCTCCAGCAGCAACTCACAACACCAGCCTGTTATCAATGTTCTTCTCATAATAAGTCTGAACTGAAACACTAACTAAAATACTAAAAAGAAAATTAACTCTATCTTACCAAAACCAGGACACTGCTCATTAATTATTTTTGTTCATCGCTTACTGTGTGGTACCTATCCTAGGAGCTTGTAACTGGTTTAAAGACTGGCTTTGGAAGCCCATTCACAACTACTGTGCCTTCTGTCAAAAGCAAAGTTCGCATTAAAAAACCCCTGAACATCTGTTTTTGCACTCCTACTAAATCTGACTTTGAAGCTTTCATCAACTTGTCTTTCAAATTTGGCTACATTGCCAGTATTGTGTTGGTAAAGGGCTGAAAGAAGGTTAAACTAAATATGCTGTAGATTAGAGTGTGAAGAAGTATTCTATTTTTTCAGTACATTTTCTGACTTAATGTGAATGAAAGGATATAGAGAACATTCCTCCAGAGCCCCCAAGGTTGAAGCCTTAATGCTGTAACTTCAGTGTTTGGAATAAATTGACACGTTGGAGTTTGGGATTACAAAGCAGATAGCAAGAGAAATGAGAAACCTGGATAAGTGAATATACCTTACGGAATATCGTTTAGGATGCCTTGTTGCTAAGCCCCCTCTACCCTTCCTTTCTCTGTTTATGGAGAGATGAGCAAGGTGTAGAACTCTGTCTTTCTTACTGGGGTCTTTGTTTGCAATGTTTGCTGCTTTCAGAAGCTTTCAGGTCTTGTTTAAGATGTTAAAGAGCTGCTTTTTTTTAAAAAAAAAAAACCAAAACCCCACAAAACACAAACAAACTCCTTCCCCCCCCCCCAAAGAAAAAAAAACCAACAACCCAAAAAACCCCAAACCAAAACAAAAACCAACCCAAGCTTTCTCTGGAGTTAGCACATAAACCAGTCACACTGAGTGCATTCTCCTAGAAACAATCTCTAGCTTTGTGGAAAAAATCAATACTACCTTTTAGTGGCTTTCAGGAGCCTTTTCCAAATTCTCAAACTCTTCAATAAAAATCCAGCAGTGAGAATTGGCAGTGTTTGTCTTCTGTTCCTGGAAATTCAGAACATAGTCCCAGAATTTCTCAGAAAAAATGGGATGATTTACTGTGTTTCCGTTCTTTTGCAATCTGTAGTCACAACAGTATTTATGTGCAGTGACTTGAACTCTTGGGGAAGATTTAGTTCTTTAACTCTTTGATGTATGAATTGTACAAGTCTCCGTGACATAAGGAACAAAAGGATGTTTTGGCTTGTTTTTTGTTTTTTGTTTTTTGGTTTTTTTTTTCCCCCCAGTTTCTGAAGGTAAAATCCTGGGCATGCAGAAATGTTCTGCTCGTCTTCTATTTTCTGCCTTCCGTTTATTTTCTCATAAGCAAGATGCAGGCATGATGTTATTAATAATGAATAGAGTTTGTTTTCAGAGAGCTGAATTCTTATTAGAGAAAGGACTTGTTCGCATCATCTAACTTGGCATAAAATGTGCTACAAGCACTTGGTCACAAAATAGGGAGAAAATGGAAATTGCTTTCTTGTACATGTATGGAGCTGTGGATTTCAGGATTGTTAATAGTCCTTTTGACCAGATAAGAGAGCAGAGTATTGCACATCATACTTGAGAAGCTTTGTGCACTTCAAGAGTAGAGAAGCAAATACCTAAGAGAATTAATCAGTTAGAGGCTAGCTACTGTAATAAAAGCCTTTTTTAATGATGTCCGACTTGGGGATGTGAAGATGGTATACTGCTGTTACTAAACAGTCACGTTTCTTTGCCTTCAGCTGAAGGAACAGCTAGGCACAGGTTCTGCAGGTTTTAGCATGGCAGCTTTAACCCTTGTTTTCCATAAAATGATACAATAAGTTAGAAGCTACCTTTGGAGGTCACCCAATCCAAGTCCATGGCATATTGAGGTTACACTTGTTTTCCGTGAGTGCTTCATCTGGGCGAGTGTGGGGTTTTGGGAGGCTTGCTTTTTAAATTTTTATGGATTGTTTGCTTTGATTGGGTGGTTAGAGAGGGTTTCTGGTTTAGCAGAGAGGAAAAATAAAAGCTTATGTGTAATTCAGAGTTACCTTGATGGATGCCATAATCCTCATCCCTCTGAAATCCAGATGCCCTCTATGTGACTTAGTCTTATCGCTGCCTATATTAATAAAGGTGTACATGCTGCTGTCTGTTTGCATAAATAAAATGTATTTTGTTCTAAAAAGTACAGCATGAAAAAAAGCCAACCCAATTTCAGAATTGGTGTCCAAGCAGACTGAAAACTTACATAGAAAGGGCTGTCAAGACCTATGTTTTGCCCCTCGTTGTCTGCCTGACACTGAAAATCTTAGTTCATTTAGCTACTGATAGTTGTTTATTGAAACTAGAGAGATATTTCTTATGATTTGTAGTGGGCTGATCCTGGCTGGATGCTGAGTGCCCACCAAAGCTGCTCTATCACTCCTCTCATCAGCTGAGCAAGGGACAGAAAACATAACAAACAGGTTCATGGGTTGAGGTAAGGACAGGGAGAGATCACTCACCAATTGCTGTCATGGGCAAAACAGACTTGACTTGGGGAAACTAGTTTAATTTATTACCAATGATGAGAAGTAAAATCTAAATCTTAAAACACCTTCCCTCCACCCCTCCCTTTTTCCTGGGCTCAACTTCTCTACCTTCTCCCCTCAAGCAGCATAGGGGGATGGGGAATGGGGGTTGTGGTCAGTTCATAACACATGCCTCCTCAGGGGGAGGACTCATCACTCTTCCCCTGCTCCAGCGTGGATCCCTTCCGTGGGAGACAGTCTTCCCCCACAAACTTCTCCAGTGTGAGTCCTTCCCGCAGGCTGCAGTTCTTCATGAACTGCTCCAGCGTGGGTCCATTCCATGGGGTGCAGTCCTTCAGGAAGGGACAGCTCCAGCGCGGGTCCCCCACGGGGTCACAAGTCCTGCCAGCAAACCTGCTCCGGTGTGGGCTCCTCTCTCCATGGGGCCACAGGTCCTGCCAGGAGCCTCTTCAGCACGGGCTTCCCGCAGGGTCACAGCCTCCTTCAGGCATCCCCTCAATCCTGCATGGAGTCATGCATGGGCTGCTGGTGGACATCTGCTCTACCATGGACCTCCATGGGCTGCAGGGGACAGCCTGCCTCACCATGGGCTGCACCAGGGGTTGCAGGGGAATCTCTGCTCCAGCACTTGGAGCACCTCCTCTCCCCCCCTTCTTTACTGACCTTGCTGTCTGCAGAGTTGGTGCTCTTAGGTATTCTCTGTTTCACTGTTCCCCTCAGCCCCTTCTTAAATATGTTATCCCAGAGGTGCTACCTCTGTCACTGATGGGCTCGGCCTTGGCCAGTGGTGGGTCCCTCTTGTAGCCGGCTGGCATGGGCTGTGTCAGACATGGGGGAAGCTTCTGGCAGCTTCTCACAGAAGCCACCCCTGTAGCACCCCCACTACCAAACCTGGCCATGCAGACCCATTAGGCTTAAATGTATGAGGATGGAGCTTGTATAGAGTTTGGCCCAGAGTTTGGGTTTTTTCATGCTAACAGGACAATATCAAAGGACCAGAGTGCACAAGCAGGCTTTCAAAGTCCTTGGGCATGGTTGAGTGAAAAAAACACCAGAGGCCTTATTGCATTGTCATTCATCTACATATTGTATGAAGAAATGAAGCTGAAATGTTGCTACTGCCAATGCAGAAAGTCATCAGATTTGTGAAATATGGTGTCAGTCAACAGATATTTTGTTGATGATGCTCTTGTTTTTACAGTTTACATGTATGTGGTGTAGAGGGTTGATGGACTGCAGCAGACATAAAGTACAAAGCAGTGAGAACATTAGTGAATGTTTTTACAAGACATGTTGCCTCCAATATGAAGTTATGAAATCCGTCTCCCTGAGTGCAGACGGCAAATGTTCTTTACAGATAGAATTGATGCTGCTTAGTAGTTCTTGTTGAAGAGCACCTGGAGCTGGATTTCTAGCCTCTGTCTGTTTTTCTTGGAAAGAAATCTGTTTAAAAAATTGTCACAAAAGTGGTTGTTTTCATTAACATTGAAATAAGAGTGTGGTGCTTACCTCTTAAAGAGGCCACTGGAAGTGCACTTGCCCCCACTATCATGTGAAATCAGAACATTGTATATGAAGCAAAATAATGTCAAAGGAATTTGTATTTCACACTAAGCTTCTATACAATTGATTACAGTTTCCCGTCTTAGAAGAAATTCCCATCAATTACTTTTTTGCTGTACCAGTTTACCTTCCTACAGTTCCAACTAAAAGTCTCAACTCTTTGCACTTCTACCTTTGTATTTTAATTTACACAGAAGTTGGTTGGCAAAACATTTAAGTCTTTTTTTGAAGGTGAATGTGAGCAAGGAATTTCAAGTGGCTAGATCCACATTTTTTCAATTATATAAAATTTTTCAATCCACCAAAAAAGAAAAAAGACTCAAAGTACTCTAATGGTCAGTCGAACCATTTACTACTTACACTGTTTCCTCCTCAATGTTAGTAGTAATGTAGATACTGCAAATAAAGTGAGGAAATTACAAGTCAAGAAGCTTAATTTTGCATCTTCCTGTTAATGGTTTCATGTTCATGCTTGAACAGTAAACCAAACCTGTATTTCAGTCTTGTTATGGCATTATATACAAGCAACCTCTTAAATTTGTCCCTTAATTTAGATCTAGTTTTCATACATGTTTAAATCTACAGTTTACTACTTTTTTTACTTGAGAAGGCTGAGAGGGCATCTTAAGGATGTATATAAATGCCTGAAAAGAGGGTGCAAAGAAGACAAGAGCGAGGCTTTTTTCAGTGGTGCCCAGTGACGGGACCAGAGGCAACAGGCACAAACTGAAACACAGGAGGTTCCCTCCAAACATTAGGCAACCCTTTTTCATCATGAGGGTGATGGAGCGCTGGTACAAGTTGCCCAGAGGAGTCTTAGAATCTCTATCCATGGAGATACTCCAAAGCCATTTGGACATGGTTCCAGGCTGTAGGTGGCCCTGCTTGAGCAGGGAAGTGCACCAGATGACCTCCAGAGGTCCCTTCCAACCTCAACCATCCAGTAATCCTATGAAAAGCAAAAGCAGCGGATCTCTTTGGGTTCCGACTTGTGTGCAACTTCTAAGATGCCATTTCCAGATTGTAAAAACACCCACTTTGATAAAAACATGCAATTTTTCTGGTGTTTTCTCACAAAACTTCATGAGGCCATTCTGAAGTAATGTTAACAATCAGTTTAACAGACTATAGCACAAAACTAAATCCTCTATATTTTTTTTCCTTATGAATGGGATCTTTTCCAAATGAGTAAATATTTAACAAGCTGTTTACCCAACTGGTTGCTTTGGAGAACTATCAGTACGAGTGTTTTTATGTTAGTAACAGCTCTCACTTAACAGAAGAGAGAAGTTGATGAACCAGTCCGAAGACAACTTCGCACTTCAAACGTCTGCGTAAATGTAAGAGAATAGAAACATGAAATGTAAGAGAATGGAAGGTTTTGGGTTTTGTTTTTTTGTTGTTTTTTGGGGTTTTAAATTATCTGTGTTATAGTCAACTGGAATTAATGTTAGTGGTAGTTTAGAAGGGTGTGTTTTTAATAGATCTCCCTCCTACAGATATTTTGTGCTCTACATGTGAGTAAATAATAACCACAGTAGAAGTTTATTCTGTTTTTTAAGAGGAAGATAAGATTGCTGTGTATTTGGAGCTGTCACTTTTCAAGAAAATGCTGTGGCTCGGATAATTCTTAGTGTTGTCCATGCCAGTTGGCTCAGACAGGCCTTTCCTATCCTTGGAACAGACTAGAGATAAAATGTTGTCTTATACTTAAGTATTTCCAAGAAATATATCTAGATACAGACTTTGCTAAACATTATGCCCAGTGGATTTTCTTGCTTTACACAGTCCAAAGGGAGACTGATCAAAGGAAGGACAGTATTTCATAAGCACTTATGATTTTTTTTTTTTTAAAGTTTAAAAAGGAGGGAAAACCAACCAAACAACAATCCCACAACCCAAACCCTTTGATTCTTCATGAAGTTGTTTAAGTGTGATCAACTCTGAGAAGAGAATCTTTCTGTTTCTAAAAAGAAACTATGAGTACAGTTTCCAAACTTTGTTGTTTGTGATGTCTCATGGCAGGGATCATTTTGTTTCTGCACTTGCTGACCATCTAGTTGTAATGCTGCAGCTGAGTCCTGAACTGGAGCTGCTGGTTCAGATGAGAACGTGTAGCCTAAACTCACTGCTCACTCATGGCTTCGGTGGTAGATGTGCCACTTACTTTGTAAAGCTAGGAATGAATGTGCCAAGTCCACCTAGCATTAGCTATGACTGAAAAGGATCTTCACCTGCTTCTTTTGCACCCTCTAAGAATTTTCCTTTCAGTTTCTAATACAGTGCAGTCAGAAACACTCTTTTAAAAGTTCTCCCTATGTTCTTACAAAACTCTGCCACTTTTCAGGTGTATCTTTCATTCATAGCATGGTAGGTACGTTCCCTTCACGGAGATGTGGGATGGAGAGTGCAGCATAGAACAAGGACTTCATTCTTGAAGGACTGGCTTTGCTTTTTCAGGATGGAATTTTACCACATTGATCAGCTTTCAGGAATCCTTCATGTAGAAAGGGACAGGTTATTGGTATTAATGGTCTTTTATGCTAGGTAGTATTGATATTTTAATCTGAGGCATTAAGATACAGTGTTTTTCTTTCTGGTTTTGAAAGAACAACAAGCAATCAAAGGTAGAACACAAATGCAGAGCAAAGCTCTCAGGCTTTCCTGCTATTTAAAGATAGCTTTGGCTTGTGTACTGGTAGGACCAGTGTGCATATTTGAAATTCTAGCCTCTACAATGAAAAGACAAGCCCTCCAAAACTGCCAGTGGTTTTGGAGCATGCTTGTCCTTTGCAAGCTGAATGTTAAACAATGACTTAAGACTCTACTACACACTGGCTGTAGCTCTTGATGTCTTACACACTGGCTCCATTTTTTGACATAATTTTGGCAAGTGGGGGAACCTGGCAGTCCTTCGTGCTAGAGGCCTTAGCTCTAATAAAGCGCTTTAGTTATTAGCACAAGTAAATAGTTGTCCATTTGTGCTTCATTAATGCATATTAGTCATACAGTAAATACTGTCATGCTGGCAAGTTCCCCAGAATACTGAATACTTCTGCACAGTTCAGGAGGGGGTTTCTGACAAAGTGGTGTTGGCACCTTTCTTGAAGAAGTTCTTGAAGCTATTAGTGTAGGAGAGTGACAGACCATTATTTCAGCTTATGTGGGTTTCTGTAAAACTAATACTTAAGTGGAGGCAAAGAAGTATTTTTTGATTAATTTTATGCTACTGCAGTAGGTTCTTCTCATGTTTGCAGTTAACTTTTCTACAGTCTTCAACTATATCTGAGGCATCTTGGGCTGTGGGGGGTAAAAATGAGGTGCCTACTTTTCTAATGAAAACAAATTAGATATTCTAAAATCCCATAAGATTTTTAATTTTTTGAAGAACCTAGCATGTGCCACAGTACAGGAAATCAAAAGGCAGCGCAATGATCCATGATCTGTGTAAGTGTTTTGGTTTCTTGAGAAATAAGACCCTTGTTATAAACATTATAAAATTGTGAGCTGAAATGTCAGGTGTGACTTGTTCTTTGGAACAGCCAACATAGATTTACCAGTTGTTTTTTTGTCCTTCGTGTGCCTGGCAATGACTTCCAGGAGGACTTGCTCCATAATTTTGCCAGAAACTGGGCAAGGCTGACCACCTTCTGGTTCCTCATATTCTCATTCTTGCCCGTTTTGAAGATGAATGTGATTTTTGCTTCTGTGGTCATCAGGATCCTCCTCTGATCAGTGACTTTTTTTTTTTTTTTTTTTTTTTTGAAGATAAGGAGGAGCAGCCTTGCAGTAGTATTTGGGCCAGCTTCGTTAGCATCTTCTAATGCATCCCATCTGGTCCCAGGGACTTGGTCCAGTTAGCTTGTGTGATCCATAACCTTCCTTTACTGTGAGTTAATGGTTCAGTCCCCCAGATGTTGATGCTGTGCTCAAAGAACTGGGAGATTTGAGGATGAACTTTACTAGGAAAAACTGAGGCAAATAAATAAGTGATCTCTCGTGTCCTTAGCTGCTGGGTCTCATGCACAACTGAGCACTACCTAGTCTACTATTAGCCATCCTTTTGCCCTTGCTTACCTATAGAAGTATTCGTTGTTTTTTCTTGGCATCCTTCGCTTGCCCCAGCTCTTCTGCTTGGGCAGTATCTCCATATTCTTTCTGTGTACTATCTTCTTGCTTCGACCTTCTTTGCATTTCAGCATTTGAGCTGAGGCAGGAGTTGCCTGTCCATTCCCCCTGGCTTTCTATCATTCCCCTGTGACTTTCTGCATGCCAGAATGGACTGTTCTTGAGTTTTGAGGGGCCTGTCCTGGGAGATTAGCTTGTTGTCCTGCCCCCCTTGGTCCTTCAGAGCAGTCTCCCATGGGAAGCTGGCAGATAGAACCTTGAGCAAGTGAAAAATCTGCTTTCCTGCAGTCCAGGATTGTAACTCTGATAGTAGTCTTGTTCCCTTTGCTTACTCTTGTTACCTTTACCTCAGCATGGTATCAGGCTGCCATCAGCCTCAACCTCACCAACTGGTTCTTCTTTGTTCCTGCGTTGGCTTTGATAGTTTGTTGGCCAAGGAGAGTGCTTCCCTGGCTGGCTCACTGATCACTTGTGAAGTTATCCTCAACGCACTCTAGAACTTTGTGGTGCCTGGTGCTGGCTGCAACTGAAACTGCACTGTTTGCTTGTGAGAGGGTCACAGAAATGTGATTTAGCTGATTTGTCTCCAGTTTCTCCCCATCCCATGCACCTGGCTAAAAAAATGGACTTGTTTGGCCTAGATGAGAGAGGTACTCTGAGCTTTAATCTTCTCCAAGATGATGGGTACTTCTTTCGGAAACAAGCATTGAGATAGAAAACGAGGGACTTGCCACTGTGACAGAAGCAAAGGAAAACCTAGAGGTGCTAGTCAATAGCCCAGGTGTCTCCTGGCCCTCCTTTGTGGCTTCCCTGCCAAGCTGCTGGCACTCAGTCTTCTGTCATGGCACTCTCCTGACTCCCCTGGTGTTTACTCTCTCTCCCAAGGTTTACATCCAAGTGGGCTGCCTTGTCTGAAGACCTACTGCCATCTGTATCTCCCCAGAACCATCCTTGGGGAAGCTCCCCCTTACGAAGTGGTGTGTGAGCTTCCACCCTCAGGTCTGACTGGTACTGCTGTCCTTTGGTCACAAGTGCCCCTGGCTCCAAGTCATTTGGTGGGGATGGGCATGAGACACTAGGATTCCTGGCCAGATGTTCCCATTCCCTCTCCACCGAGGGCCTGTTGCAGAAGAGATGCCACCCCCCATGCCTGGAGCATGGAGAGGCAGTGCAGGTCAGGAAGTAAGGGCTGACACAAGCCTTGAAATGCAGGAATGGTTTCACTGATTGTAAAGAGCCTGTGCCTAGCCGGGCAGGGCTAACATCTCCCTTTCCTGCCCATGGGTGTTCTGTCTCCTGCATGCCTCTGGCAGGGACCTGAGTTGCCCAGGATTTCCTTGAGTGGTTGTATGGAGGCTGATGGAGCGTAGTGCCTGGGGGACCTTGGGAGAAGGCATGTTGGTCCTCCAGGAAAGAGATCACTACTTCTTTCTAGTGGATATATTGGCAATGATGATGTTAGGCAGCAGTGACTGTCCCCGTGGCTAGTCCATCTCCATGGGCTCTCTCTTTCCTAATCAACCTCTATGGGCTCTGGGTCTCCTGCCACCTGGTTAAGTCCTTTAGTCCTGCACAGTCCTGTGCACTCTTATCCTGTTCCCCCTGTGCATATCCTTCTTCCAGAACCCCTCTCTTGGACTTGTCCTTCCTTGACTAGCAGGGAGGCAGGAAACCCTTGGCCAGCCAGGAGTGGTTGCTGTGGTCACAATGCCATGACAACTTGTCATGACCTGTTTGAAAGATTTCTGCAGAAGGTAGCTCTAGGATCATGTGTTACATACATGCTCTTCAGTGTTCATGTGTTAATTGTACTTGTTAGATCACTTCAATTACTTTCTTGAATGTAGCAGATACCCATTTATTAAAGGATCTTGAAGCACGTTTACTCACTTGTATATGCACACTCAATTTATGTAATTTTTTTTCTTTTTAAATTCATAAGAGACTCAGCATTTTTTAAAACCAAATATTAATGTCCACATTTGAGGTAGTTGCTTTAAGGCTTTTGTAGCTGGAGGCACTTGTAGAGCCTGTTCTCTAAGGTGAATGCGAATTAAGACTTCAGAGTGCCTTTCTCTGCTTCTGGCCATGCAGAAGTATGAGGCTGAGTGTTGTAAGTCAGCTGGGAAGAATGCCTCCCTGCATGCATTTCCTACATGCCTTCCTACAATTTCATGCTGATGAAATTTCTGCATGATTTTTTTTTTTCCTGACATGAGCAAATGGTTAACGAAGTGTGCTAAAGATGTTCTGAAACAAGCACCTCTTGAGATCCTGTTTTTTCTGGAGTCTTTTATGTCCTCAAAATTATGATAAACTGCTGGCTGTTGAACATGAATTGGCTGGATGATTTAGTCGCAAACCTTAACTGCTCTGCTGGATGGAAAACTAGTTTTCTGACTGCATATCTTTTGGAGCACGACTTGCCCTGGAGATTAAAATAAACCCAAACCTGCAAGACCAGAAACTTCTCATCGACTGCCCAATAGCATCTTCTGGATCAGGGATATTGACACAGTAACACGCGTTACCAGGATGTGAGATTACACACATAGCTATCAGTATTGTAATGATATGCTAATGAACTCCTAGGTAATTTGTCACTGTTAATTTTCTTGTTTTAGCTAGATGTAACAGTGTTCAGTTCAGCTGTATCCAGAAGGTGGCTTGTTCCTCTCACCTGCAGCTTGCCTCTGAAGCCTAGTTCAAAGCTTTTCTCTTTTCCTCCTCATCCTACAATTCCTTTTTTTTTTTTTTTTTTTTGATCTCTGGTTTGACTTAAATCTCAGCAGGAATCTTTTCCACTCCCTTTATTTCATAGATCTGCATTTTTGGGTTAAAAAGAATAGCTCAAAACTAGAGGAAGCAGTATAATAAATACTGATTGTGCTGTAAAGTTACCACCCTCAACCCTGGAGTTAATCACCATCTTGGCTGAAGCGCGGTAGCTGCTTGTGCGCAAGCTGCTGGTCCCTCCAACTGCTAGCAAACAAGTCACAAATTCCCACCCTCCTTCCCCCCCTATCTTCAGCAGTGGTTTCGGGGAAGAGAAGAGAAAGAAGGGTGTTTTAAAGCTACTTTAATACTGATTGAATAGCTCATCTGACTGCATCCTGTCTTCCTCGAAGTGAACAGTAGAAATCTGCAGAAGTGTTGTTGCCATGAGTCGCTGTAGTGTTCCAGCCCTGCTAAAGCCAGCACCATCAGATGTTGCACACATGGCACTACTATAACTGTAGGATTTCTTGAACTTTTCATCTGGCTGACCAGCTTTGCAATCTCTTGCTGTTTGGGGACCCTGTACCTGAGCAGGTCTTGTTTGGGGTGGTTTGCTTGTTTTGTTTTATGTGCTACTTTGGCAATTTTTGTACACCAGACCTTCCAGCAGTGTACTGGTACGTATGAAAACTCCTAGATCTGCTGAGGCCTTAACATAGCCCGGTATTCAGAGGCTTTGTGCAGAATATTAGCAGCTGCTGCTGCTAACAAACCATATTGAAGCGTTGCAGTGTATGTTCTGAAGTGCTCTGGGTAACTGTTGGATGTGGCCAGCAGGCAGTTCCAAAAAGTGGGGAGAAACTGTACAAAATAAGAGGTCACTTGACACGCTTGTGCTGTGAACAACTAGTTACAAAACAAAACAAACCAAATCTAAAGCCTTCCAAGCATGAAGAGGTGATTGACATACTTGCTTTTAGCAAGCAGGCTTTTTTCCAAGTTTGCCAGTTTGTGCAAAAGCCAAAAGATTTACACTTTGTATTGGGTTTTCCTGGGACAGCTTGCAACTTTACATGTAATCTGTTACTATTTAAATGCAAATTGCTGAGCTTTTGCAAATTTTCTCCCTTTAGAGAATGTTAAATCAATAAAGATTTTCTGATAAAGCAATCTTCTTGATGCAGTATGACTGGTACCTTAAATTAGCTTACTTTGCTCAAGGAGGGGAATGCATGGTAGCCACTGCATTGAGATTGATTATATATAAACATAATATATTTATTAATACTGGAACAAGTGTAGCAAACATATTTCGTATTCTACCTAGACTTTTGAAAATCAGACAGAGAGACGAAAAGTATCCAGAGCACTGAGAGAAATTCTCAGGCTAAAAAGTACTTTTGAGGTGCTTGGATTTTACTGTAGTCAAGGCAGTTATTTCTTTTTTGTATTCTGATAAGGCCTCTGAAGAAGGAGAAAATACTTAAAGCGTCTTTCACTTTGAGAAATGGGGTAAGACACTGGCACACTGGAATAGCCAGGGTGACTCCTTTTGTTAGGTTTAGCTTAATTTTTGTTTTGTTTTCTTTCTAACTGTTGTGAATTGGCAATCTGTACATAGTCAGCACTGCAGCATAGTTTAGAATTAGTATTAGAAATATTCTGTGGAACCATTGCTAACACTTGGGGGCAGTGACTTAGGAAGTTTAATAGAACATGACTGTTGAGGATTTTTTGTTTGTTTTTTAAGAAAACTCTTTTGAACATCAGCGTGAAAGGTGTGGTGATGTGACTTACTGAAAGCTTTGAGGGTGAAATGAGGTTCAGTGTGGTTTTTTTCTGAGGACTTGCAGCGTAACCTATTACTGCAATGTAAGCAGTACAAAACAACTTTTTTTTTTTAAAGTACACATATATTGTACACTATTTCTTACACTCCATAATTTTCTTTGCATAAATTACATTACTGATGTGTTCTGAGAGAGTGGAACCTTGCCCTTTGTTAGGGGAGAACACAACGGTCTGTTCCAATACAAGATTTGATACTGGGTTGCTACCCATGAATAAGGCATGATTGTTGCGCTTTAGGGATGTGTCTGTGATTTCTGTGGTGGTTTGTTTTTTGTTTTTTTAATAGGTTATAGAACTGTCAACTGAGGTGTATATCTGAGATTCTTAACTATCTTCATGAGGTGTGTAGCGTTAGTTCTGTATCTAACTGAAAGGAACTCACTTGAACTACAAATACCCTTCTTTGAGGTTGGCAACTTAGTTCTGGAACAGATTGCACCATGTAACAGGTAAATGTGGGGTGTTTCATCTAAGCAGAAAGATGTGTAGTCAATATAATTAGGTTCATAAGTTTGATCAGAATGGCCAGCCCTTTCTAGTTAATTTCCTAGTTAATTACTTATCTAATGCCAAGAATCACTCTTCAGGGAAGGAGGGGAGGGGTATCAAGCACACTCTAAACTGCAGCAGTTGAGCAGATTGGCTAGAAAGTAGAGAGGTAAGGTCTGTATCACTGTTAGATGAGGCAAGTAAGGATAGCAAAGTAGTTTTGTGTGAAGTTGTTCAACATGGTACTTGAAATTAATCAGATTTTCAGTTTGAAGACCTGGAAAACAATTTCACTATCAATCTGGAAAACAATTTCATTATCAATCTGAGAGTTACTGTTCTCGCTGATGTCTGGTGAATTTTTGCGGTCTAGGAGCACAGTGGCTCTTTCCCCACCGGGAGGGTTACCATGTTACCAGCTCTGTCGAGGGCTGTGAAGAATCATCTTCACCTGTCAGCCATTCAGACCCTCAATTTGATCCTGAATCATCAAGAGGACACCAGGGGAATAGCACTATTGCCTTTAAGAAAGCAGACCCACATTCAGATGGGATAAATTCCTTTGCTCCTAGTGCTTCACACAACTTTAATTCCTCTGTTAGAGTTTTATCAGTCTTGAGTTTTCAGGGCTGCCTTGCTATAAGGGTGCATACACTTTGGTTTAGGTTATCTGGCTGTGGTTGCTGCTTCCCAAAGTGTAAAGATTAGAATATCTATTCTTAAAGAGAATGCATTGGTTTGGAAATAGTGCTTCCTGCAACCTAGGTTTTCTCTTCCCTTCTCTCCTCCCTTCCCAAGCCTGAGACATACAAATGTGTTGATGCAGTGCTGGATCCCAGAGTCCACCAGGTCATCCTTCCAGGCACTGGGCCTTCCAAGGTTAATGCAGGGCATCATTAGCCTGCGTTAGGACAGACTGTCCAAGGCAGTTTACAGAACGTCTCCTGTCCGCTTGGTGCAAGGGTGCTGTCAAAACCTGACTCCAGGGCCGGTGTTCTTGGAAGCAGCTGGCCAGGAGCACGGCTATAACCGGAGCTCTAGCAGATTGCTATAACTGGAGCTCTAGTAGATTAGATGCCAAGTGGAACAGACGAGCTACCTTGTATTTCACAGGTCTGAGCATGGGGAGGGTAGTGGGTTGAAAAGGATCAAATATCCTGTACCTTCTTTGTGTGTTACAACTTCGCCTGAAAGAACTTGTGAAGATTTTTTTTTTTTATGCAAGATAATATAATTTTGAAGACACTTTCTCAGAGTAGGCAGATTCGTTAGCAAGTGTGTGATATGCTGATATTTTCCATAGCACCTGGGCACAAAAATTCCATTTATATTTCTTTTAATCTTTCTGATGAGGAAGGAATGTTATCAGACCATGCACTTCAGAAACTTGGACAAAACATTGAAAGTGATCCTGGTAAAGATTCTTGAATCAGCTAAAGGTTTTGTGAGCAACAACACATCATTAAGGGTTGTGTTACTCCCTTAGGTTGCATGAGCAGCATCCAGTATAGCAGTTAACATATATGGATCACAAAGTTCATTAGAGCCTTGCTTTTAACTCAATTTAAGTAGTGTAGTCTGTTAAGTATCTGTTCTTTGATGAGAGAGTTATGCAAAATCTCATTGAAAAGCCTCTTTAAAAAGAAGAGGAATATGACGTATTACTTTATACTTTCTCATGGTAACAAAACTCAATTTTTCTGTTTAATTCCTACTGGTAAATACAATTTCTCTCTCACAGAAAACAGATTTTTTCAGGGACTTTATTGATGGAGTGAGTATTGACCAAAACCAAAGAGCTTGGAACATGCAGCAAATTAGGGCTTTGGTAGCTTTATCAGTGGCAGTCTCTTGCCAGTGAGAGTGACTTGCTTTGGAGGTAAGGTTACAATTAAGTACAAGCTAAAGATCCATTATCAGGATCTATGGGCACCCACAGAAGAAACAGAATTTCCGTATAAGCATGTAACTTTCTACTGTGAAGAATTTCCTAATATAAACTTAATTTATTCAGTGGTATTTTGTTAGAAATTAAAAGGAACCTAGTTTAAGTTTTAAAACAAAGAAGCAAAAAGACCTTTTATCAGAATGTAACTGCTTCATTTTTGTAAGTGCTTTCTAGCTGAAGACAGCTTTAAGAAGTGATTGCTTTCACAGAGAACTTTGTGCATTTGTTTCTTTTCTGTATTTCAAGATTTTATTTTAGCTGTAAACTATGTAAACTGTCTCTTAACAGCCACAGTGGTTTTGGTCTCATTAAAAATAGAACAAAGCTTTTAGCATTTCTAAGCCTGTCAGTTGGATTCCCTCCTTGCTAGCTGATTAAAAGACAGCAACCATGATGCATTGGATTTTCTTCTACCATAATAAATGGCAGTCTGGTCCAAAAAGTGCACAGTGTGGAATATACCATCCATTTTCTCTGTGCAGAATGCTGAGAGACAGCTGAATTCTTGCAAAGCGGTTTATACTAAGAGAGGACTGCATCTAGTGAGAGGAAATTTAATTTGACATAGTTCTTTCCAAATTCTGGGTTCAATAGTGTTGGAAACCCTGCTTTAATGCCAGTTTTGCAAAGACCAGCCTAGAGAAGCTGAATCTGTAGTGCCAGTGTGTGTGCTGTAAAGTGCATTGCTGAAGCTGTTGGCTAACATGGTATGCTCACTGCTGCCTTACTGGATGGAGAAAAGCCTTTTATGAATAAACTGCTGCTACCAGGTACTAATCATGGTCCAGCTCTTGCCAGATTAATTTGTTTGTTTGTTTGTTATCTGCTGAGGGGCCAAAGAGCCACTTTTTTGAGAAGGAAGAAGACAGTTAGTAGGTAACAACAGTTTTTTGTGTGAACAATTCTGCCCTTATAGCAGTTGCAGTGCAAGTAATGACACGTCACATAACTGGTAATACTCCAGTTATGTGATTTAAATATACTTAAAGTGCATTTAAGAATACTTAAGTATACTTAAAATAAAGCTGAAACACCTTCAGAAAAATAACTTTTAGCTCAGCAATAGCAGCATATTGTATAACTGTATCAGACCATGTATTTAAGAAAGGTTTTTTTTTTTCCTTGGGCACACACACTACAGGGTTTCAGTGTTGACAATAGCATCCAAACACCCAATTTTTTGCTGAATTGAAGGACTTCAGTGGGTTATTGAAATCCAGACGGGGGTCGGGAGAGAAGTTCCTGCAAGGTCAGACTGGCAAGCCTTTCTGCCTTCCCCTGTATCATGGGATGTAATATAATTCCTGTGATTCATTTAACAAATTCCCTGCCACTGCAGAGACAGAGACCACGGGCACAGGTCTGTCTTGTCTGTCAGTCTTTCTCATTTTCCTTTTTCCTTTGCTAATCTGTGGTATGTTGTGTTTCTCAGCTGTTGTATATGTTGTATGGTGGGCTGGTAAGTGTGCCGAGGGTGGTGTGAACGTGTGGGTGGCGATCGATCTGTGCGCCCTGCTAGGTTACCGTGTGTTCAGTGATTTGCGGCACCGAGGGTCGGAGGTGCCGTGGTGCATCGGGAGGGATGTGCTGCTGCCTTTGCTACTCCTGTAATCCCAAGATGGGCTTCTTTGTTCCTGGTCTCTAGGGTTATTGCTCTCGGTCTTGACAACCAGTACGGTAAAATCAGAAGGATTCCTGCAGTTAGTGGCTTTGCTACTTCAGGAGAGAGAGCTTGACTTTTGATGAAGCTAAGTGGCTTTATTTTAAGCCCTTGTTTGTACAAGCTCTCTTAGCAATGGGAATGCTAAAATTTTAGGTTCACGGTTACTCTGTTGACTTACTGAGCCTTTCACTTGGCTCTTACCTAGTCAAATGACTATAGTTAAGAGGCAGGAAACCTAGTTACAGGTCTTTAATTATGTAATATGTGGGTTGTCTGAGAATGCACTTTAAAGTTTTTTGCCTAGTGTAAAAAGCCTGTTTTTTCTGTATTTCTATGACATGTTAAGCACTGGCTCAGGGAAGATGTGATTGGAGATCTGGCAGAAGACAGTAAAAAAAATATGGACTGTTTTTGAGTAAACTTGAAATTATTTGCAAAGGAGGGACTTTGGACAAACCAAAGAGCCTTGCTCTTCCCTTATGACTATACTTGGGACAAACTTCCTCAGGCTCTGGGGTGTCAGCAGGCTGAAAATGCATTGTACCAAACAGCTATCTGGTAGGGGACTGTGCTGCTCTATTTAGCCACTAACAAGCCCAGGGACCTAAATCTTTTAAGAAAGGAGCATCATTTGCATTACTAATTGATCTAGACTGTGGAGTCTGGATTAGAGCTTGAACACTGGTCTGGATCTGTCAGGTGGATTTCTTCCTGTAATAGCCTACGTGTTTGCCTTCACAAGGCTAAGAGCAAAATTGAGTGAGAGAACAGAAACTTTGTGGATGGCTGCAGATACCAGTAAGCTATAGCAGTATTTGCTTAGATAAATAGCTGGCTATTTGGCCCTTACCATAAATGTCTATAATACCTCCGTGTACATGGGATGCATTAAGCAAAGCAAAGCTGCAGAATAATGGCATAAAGAAGAAACCTAGCTTAAAAAACAATGCAGAAAGTTACTTTACATGCATGCAAATAGTCTTTTGTTTGGGAAGTGAAGAAGAATAAGAAGTGGTCCTCAGAAGAAATGCTGTCTCATCTATTCACTGCCTAAGGAAACTCCAGGAGCACGCTAAGAATGGCAGTACTGGGTCAGATAAAGAAATCTTGGTCTACCTCTATCCTTTGTCCAAGAGTAACAAGTTGCAGATACAAAAAGAGAGTGTAGTTTCTCAAAGTATCCCCTTTGTGCTTCTGCAGCCTGGAGCTATGTTCACTCTTTCACTGCCCTGGGTGGACACCTCTTCAGCGAATTTTAATAATTGCTTTTTTTGGAAACCATTTATATTTGAACACTTTGTGATACCTTCCTCAGTCTGTGCTAGCAGAAGGTACTTCCTTTTGCTTTACACAAGTTGTCTGAACAGATTAAAGCTAAGGTGGCTCAAGTAATGACCTGGCTAATTTTCTCTTTACACTTGACTAGTTTCAAGACATCCACCTCAGTGTGGTAGAGCAGCACTGCCAGGAAGGCAGCAAGCTCCTGGGGCAGCAGGAGTGCCTCTCTGCAAACTGAGGTGTATCTGCCTTGATAGCCTTGTAAACCACAGTGGGACCCATCAGCACATCTGACTTGACTTTCTGCGGTGCTGGACACTGCACAAACAGCAGAAGTATGTCATGATCTTAATTTGTCGCTGTGGGACTGCTGGCATAAGTACATGTGACTGTTGCTCAATTGAACCTTTTGTTCAGGGGCATGGCTGTGTGGGTTTGCAGACAGCTACAGTAAATCCAAAACCAGGGACTGTTGTCTTGGTGGTCTGGACATCCTCAGTCTGGCTGTGCTCCCAGGAGCTTCCGAGAAGCTGTGCTGCCACTTTGTAGCCGTCCTTCATCTCATAAACTTCCAGTGACTGCTGAAGTTAGAAAAAGTTGAAGCCTTTAGTAAAAGGGGATTTCCAGACTAGAGAAAGCTACTTTTGTCTCTGCTAGTGTTGGACCAGTGACGAGTGGAGTCCCTCAAGGTTCAGTATTGGGACCGGTGCTCTTCAACGTCTTTGTCAGTGACGTGGACAGGGGGATTGAGTGCACCCTCAGTGAGTTTGCTGATGACACCAAGCTGAGTGATGTGGTTGATACGCTGGAGGGACAGGATGCTATCCAGAGGGATCTTGACAGGCTTGAGAGGTGGGCCTGTGCTAAGCTCATGAAGTTCAACAAGACCAAATGCAAGGTCCTGCATCTGGTTGGGGCAACCCCAAGCACAACTACAGGCTGGGCAATGAGTGGCTTGAGGCCAGCTCTGAAGAGAAGGACTTGGGAGTGGTGGTGGATGAGAAGTTCAACATGAGCCAGCAATGTGCACTTGCAGCCCAGAAGGCCAATAACCGTGTCCTGGGCTGCATCAAGAGAATTGTGGCCAGCAGGTCAAGGGAGGTGATCCTCCCCCTCTACTCCGCTCTCGTGAGGCCCCATGTGGAGTACTGTGTCCAGTTCTGGAGCCCCCAACACAAGAGAGACGTTGACCAGTTGGAACGAGTCCAGAGAAGGGCCATGAGGATGATCCAAGGGCTGGAGCACCTCTCCTATGAGGACAGGCTGAGAGAGTTGGGGCTGTTCAGCCTCGAGAAGAGAAGGCTCCAGGGAGATTTTACAGCGGCCTTCCAGTACCTGAAGGGGCTACAAGAAAGCTGGGGAGAGACTTTTCACAAGGGCAGGAAGTGATAGGGCGAAGGGTAATGGCTCTAAACTGGAAGAGGGTAGGTTTAGATTAGATATTAGGAAGAAATTTTTGACTTTGAGGGTAGTCAGACACTGGAACAGGTTGCCCAGAGAAGTTGTGGATGCCCCCTCCCTGGAAGTGTTCAAGGCCAGGCTGGATGAGGGTTTGAGCAACTTAGTGTAGTGGAAGGTGTCCCTGCTCATGGCAGGGGGGTTGGAACTGGATGATCTTTAAGGTCCGCTCTAGCCCAAACCATTCTATGATTCTTTCTTTGCAAAGGAAAAGGTAGAAGTGAAGTATAGATGATACTTTATTATTTGTACTTTCGGATCTGCTTCCTCTGTTCTCTAAGCCCTATTTACCTGTAAGATTATCCTAAGTGATTGACTGGATAACCTTTGCTGAAGGAACCAGGATGCGAGAAGCAGCAACAAAGAAGTAGCAACATGCTGGTCAGCTTAATATTGCTGTCTTGTACTGATAAATACTCCTGAACTAAACTGCAGGTGGGAACAGTAGCACTTGGAGTAGAAGAAGTGATTAAAGAGCACGTGTGCAGACAGCAGAGCAGCTATAGTATATGGCTGTCTGATTCTCTGATTTAAACACCAGATTTAATGTTTTCTTTGATGACTTGAGTGCTTATCACGCTAGCACAAACAGCAGCAAAGATTGTATGTCATGGTTGAAGAAGTGCAACTTGAAAGGCTTGGTTATAGATTGAAAAATAAATCCAGATTGTCCTGGTTACTGATAAGTAGAGATAACACTACCCATGAGTGGACTTTGGCTCTCAGTGCGATGCAGGTGTGTTGCATTTTGTGTCATGCGGTGTAGGTTTGGAAAAGGACACTGAAGTCTAACCTGTAATGATGGTATCTTTGGCTATATGAAATGCTGATGCTTTAAAAGCCTCTGTAAAAAATAAATGCTGCTTCAGATCCTTCTAGAACTCTTGCTACTCACTTGATTAAATCGTCCTTGGTCACAGATGCTGACTGACAGAGAAAATAGTACATGCAAACAAGTCAGCAAGGGCTAATGCTCAGCTAGCTTCTAAAAATACTACAATAGCTGGACATCACAGTAAGTTAAGTAACATGCTTTAATTTCATATTGAGAGCATTTATTGGAAGAGGAGGGAGAGCTGGGGATTAAAACATGGAGCAAATGCATGACTTACCAGAAGCCTGGTTTCAGCAGCAGCCAGGGGGATGGTGATGGAGCCAAGCAGGTGCCCACCTTGCTGAGGGCCTCGGCCACGGCCCTGAGGAGCCCAACAGCCAGGCCAGTGGCACGGAGCAATTATATAACTTTTGTTTCTCCCCCCCCTTTCTTCTTTTAACCTTGTTCCAGTGTCTGTCTGATCTCTGCTGCAGCTGGCCGAGTGCCACCGTTTGTCTGTGAGCAACGGACACAAACAGATTCTGGAGGGTCATGTGAAACTACCCTGAGCTCTT
Organism: Caprimulgus europaeus; assembly: GCA_907165065.1. The sequence goes on from OU015525.1 coordinate 73,141,723, forward strand.
TAACTCGCACCGCCCTTACCTCTTCTCCTCTGCTGCCTGCATTGCTTTGACAGGTGTGGCTTTGTTTATGCACGTCTGTTGCTTTACTTTAGCACCTGGGTTGTGCTGGCCCTCAGTGCCTGGAGGAAACCTTCAGTTCTGTGCTTTGCTCAAGCTGCAGAAGTCTGCAGACTTCCAGGGCAGGGGTTTTGCACCTATTGAAACAGGCAGGGGCATCAGCTTTGTAAGGGCAGCACCAGCAGTCATTAATCATCAAAACCTCTCCTTCTGAAAACTTTGATATCTTATAAGTCTTTTATGACTTTGGCTTAAGCTTTGTTAATGAGGCCTGCGGTTCCCAGCATCTTCTGGTACAGCTGTAAGGTTATTCCAGAGAGGATGAATCCTATTTCTGTAAATTATTGGCAAATGCTAGTTGAAAAATATCTGTTTTAATTGAAGATCTATGGGCTTGCAGCCAGCTGTAAGTCTGAAATAAGTTCTTCTCGGTTAAGTGTTTGTGTGCTACTGCTGTGGGAAATCCAAGGTAAAAAGATGCATTTGGGCCACATCTCATCCTCTGTTACTGCATAGCACTGTGTGAATCTTGGCTTCCATTAGGGACTTTTATGTCTTGGGACAATGGAAAACACACTTAGGTGTGTAACAAATAGCTTATAACTGGTTTTCTTGTTCCACCTTTTGTTTCTGTTGGAGTGCCCTGTTGCTCTTCCCAGCCAAGAGGCAATACGCAACTGCGTCCACGTGCTGGATGTCTGGACTTGTTCCTTGGAGGTGGAACTAACGCTGCTAAACTGTGTCAGTGGGGTTTTAGCTACCCAGTAAAAATACATAACATTGAATTACACGGGGGGAAATGCACAAGGAAAGCTCTGCACTAGGAGGAAGGATGTTCTGCTGCTTTGTTCTCCATGCCTGCAATGTTCTCCTCTTTTGTGCTAGGTTTGAATAACTGTAAAGCAATCAACTTTGGCTTTAAGGTTTGACTGAAACTTTTCCTAGATAAGCATGTCTTCCCCTGTGTTGTCCTTGGAGCCTTTGAAAGAATTACATTAAACTTTCTGGGGAGCAGACTCAGTTTTGCTTTCTACTTCCTGCAGTGGCCTTCTTGTGCTGCAAATCCCAGACTTCCCTGAAATTTAAAATTGAGATTTTGTGGGCCAGGTCAGTGCTGGCTGTGTGGTATCCCAGAGAAAATAAGATACATCCAGAGAAAACTACTAGTGCTCCAAAAGCAGTAATAATGTTAGGATGTGATACCCTGCGGTTGCAAGGGCTTTGACAGAGACAGGAGCTCGTGAGTTGCTTGTTCCTAACACGTATTCAGATAGCTCTAGTGAAAGAGCTAACAAATATTGCCATGTTTCAAGAAAGTAAAAACAAATACAGTCATGCTAACAGAATGTCTGATTATTTTTTTTCTTGATTCCTAAGAAGAAACTTAAAACTTGTTAGATTAATTAGATGTGGGTTGTGAAACAACAGCCAGTATCATGAAAGTCAGTGGCAAGGATGTAAAGAGCTATAAGGGTAAGTAGCCAGTGTGGAGGCAGAAGGCTGAGTAGTCCCAGTTTTATCTGGCATAGATAGATGGATGCCATATGCATCTTATAATATATTGTTTGCATATAAAAACCTTGCTTAGTCATACCACTGTTAGCAGTTCTTGTCTTAAAAACACCTGTGGGCTCCTGGATTGATCCCTGATGGTAAAGGCACTCAAGAGCGGTGCTTGAGTACTTGAATCAAAGCTCAAGTATCTGCTGTTTGAGACAGTCTCTCTGAAGAAGGGATTTATTTCATATCCTATATGACTATATACAGGTCTTATCCCCAAGCACTACATCCATTGTGTTTTTGAGCATTAGCTTATGTTCTGTAAACTGGAAATGCTGGGCTGAGAGCTCAGGGTTGCACATGGTTGAATCAGCGCTCACTGTGTGCGTGTTATTGCTCTGCTGCAATTATGTCATTTGCCGTGAAGGTGGTTCCTATGTTTTGATATACGTGCAGGTAGCCATTGTGTGTTTATCCCACGCTTTGGGCACAGCAGGAGCGTGTATACAGTCACGTATAGCACTGCAGCATGGTTTATGGGCAGTGATATATTAATGTAGTCAAGTTTATGCACTTGCTTCTGTTTTTCCATACCCACCCACAACTGGTATATGCAAAGGTATGCCGGCTTTTGTAAAACTGTGTACCTGCTCTAAATTTCCTTTTTATACTTCTAAAACTCAGTGTGACTTATCTTACTTTTTTTTTTTTTTTGATTGCATTTCAGTTTTCCTGCTTTCTCCTAGTCTTGGTTTTTGGCAAGTTCTGTGAGAAACTGTGGTATTTTAGACTTCGCCAAATTCAGTCTGTGTTAAAACTTCTTGAAAACTGATCTTGTAGGAGTTCTAGTATGAAAAAAAGAAAAAATACAGGTTGGCATCCAGAGCCATGGATGTTTATCTAAACTGAACTTATCATTCCTCTTGAGGTTTGGTAGTTCACTACTGAATCTGTTTCAGTCCAGTTAGTTAGCTACAAACCCCTAAGCCACAGACTTGGAATTAAAGAAGAGAAAGCCTTAAGCCTCCACATAATTTGATGCAAGAAGAAACTTTTGTTAAACTAGGAAGTGTATTTACGTCACTGTTTCCTAGTTTGAAGTGCAAACATGATGTTCAGATGAGCCAACAGTGTAGTTATTGATTCTGGATTCATACCACCTGTACTAACGTGATAGTCTAGTGTCCCCCTGTAGTATTTTGGGATGGGTGTTTTTGTTGGGGTTTTTTTCTCTTCCCCCTTCTCCAGCATTGGTTTCTCCTTTCAGAGGTATGGCAGGAATTTTTTTTGTATCAGTGGTTTGGCTCTGTGCTCTTGTAGCTTCCATGGAACACAGAATGCCTATTTTTTTTTTAAGATTTTCTGCTCTTCTGTTTTTAGGACAATGTAGATCAGACTTCGGCTCACGGTCGTCGGGATCTGGTGGAACCGGGTTTCCAAGAACCATCCAACCGCATCTCCCTGAGTCACCAAGGTAAGGAACAGTGGGGCTGGAATTCGGGCTCCTCGGGAAAGCCAGGGTGCTGTGTATGCAGAGATAGTTTTACCTCCATGTTACCATTTCCCCTTCTCATTTGGGAAGGGGGGAAAAAAAGTAGTTCTGGATGGTTGGAGGAGAAGAGTTGAGAAATAGTTCTTTGTCATGAATGTCATGTGAGCTATAGACGAAGATGATGAAGAGCTTTGTGGTGCGTCTCAGGCCTTGTAGCCCAGACTGGGATTGCTAACCTGGGTGGCTGATATATTCTCCTGTTTGTAGGAGGGAGAAGAAGGAAATACTGAAATTGAATTCAACATTTGTAATGTTAAAATTGCATTTGAAAAATCTTTGGTTGCTATAAGAGGGGTTCAGGGTTCTGACTCAAATTTTGGAGTAGGGGAAAAGAAGAGAAAAGTATATTTACTTGCTTTGTATGACAGAAATCAGCTCATTCGGGGAAAGAAAGTCCTGAAATAGATGTTGTAGAATAAATTTTGGAAGTTTGTCTTTGCCAATTTCTGTCCAGATACCTAAAGAAAGACTTTTACTATTTTAGCAGGGACTTTTTTAGCTCAGCTTTATTTTTTTGGCTTTGAAATAATTAATAATAGAGAGTGCCATCTTAACAAGTGAACCTCCTTAACCCTCAGGGTTTGTGATGGCTTAATTTGGAACCAAGTCCTTGAAGGTCATCTTCAAGCGTAGTTTCTTCAGTGCAACAGCTTACAGTATTGCAGTCAGCACAAGGCTATTGAAACAGAAAAGATCACAAACATATTACTTAAAATACTTGCCAAATATGATGTGCTTAACCTCTCCTTTAAAAATCCAGCTGCTTTTGTTTGCCAAGGGCAGCAAGACTGGAATTTCATGACTTGTAGATCCTAGAGACTATTTAAGTTTTACAAACAAGTCCCAGAATGTAATGAGGATTGCATTTTAATTTACTCCTCGCCCCCCTCAAGTCATCCAGTTTTTTAAAGCTTTGCTTTCAGATGAAAATAGAAGATGATAAGGTTGCCATGTCATCCGATCTAAAACTTGTAGCAGCCTAGGCAGTGTGTTGTGGCATGCTTGTAAAACAGAGTTTTGTAACATCTATATAGGTGATGATTTCTGAAGCTATTCATAAACATAGCTCTTTTTAATCAAGGGGTGTGTGGAGGAACACATCCTGTGGTCTAATTTCATGCATTAGAGTGAGAGTGCGTGTGGTTGCTGTGTGTGAAGTCTGAACACTTACTGAAGAGACAGGTAGTATTGCATTTTGATGGCAAAATGCTAACTTTGTAGCCTGACACTTTCCTTATAGAGTCACACTTCCTTTTCAGATCCTCCTTTTCCTCTATCAGTATTGTGGTACTGTGGAAGGATCCATACAGTGTCACCTGACATGTGGCTCTGCCTCAGCTAATTTGAGACAAATGTCTGCATGCAAACTGGTCCAAGTTAATCTAGGAAAGAGCTAACTTCAAAGAGAATGCTTTTTTCATAGAGGCTGCAGCACTTCTGTCGTGTTGCATTGTCTGGGGAAGCAACGTGCCTTGCAGGCATGATACATCCTGCTTCGGTATCCTTCTGAAAATGCAAGTGACCCTGAACGTGAAACGTGATGTTATGTCATGACTTGCGTGCTTGTTCTTTCCAGGCGTGAGCGTCTACCCTTTGTAGCATGGGAAATACACATTCTAGTCTGAAAACTTGAAAATACAAGTATTTTAAGAGCTGCCACGTATTCTATTAACTGGTTGAGGAGTAGTGCATAGAAAAATATAAACGAAGAGCTCCAGAGGGAGTTGTGACATGGTCTGAACTAGCTCCCGTGCAGTCATATTAGTTGCACAATAAATAGGAATACTAGATTATTACCATAAAATGAATTTTTAAGTTCTGTGGCAGCTCCTTGCTTTGGGTTTGTTTTTTTTTTGATTGTTACACTAAGCTGTGTTATCCATTGCTTTCTATTAAAGCTTTTCTGGCACTAACTTGTATGAAAATCTTAAAAGTAAACCTGTGTACAGAAGTAAGTTGCAGGACCACTGCTTGCATTTGATAAATTAATCTGGTGATATGTCTTGATTATCCTAATGATAAAGATGTTTGCCACAGACCATGGCAATTTTTGCTTCCAATTATATACAGCATTACTTGCTGAGTTCAGTTTATACTGACTAGGAGACATAAGGCTTGTGTTCCTGTGTTTCACAAGACTTTTAAGGAAATCCAACAGGCTTGCAACAAAGCTGGTTTAATGCATATTTAACATGAGCAGAAATTGTGGAAGGACTAGAATTGGATAAAATATTTAATATGTTAGATGCTCCCTGCCTTTTTCCCTTTAGTGTGCTGTGCCTTAAACGCTGCAGCTGAACTTTGAACCAGCGTACTTATTACGTTATTTTATGTATGCACTTCAAATTCACACCTGGCCACATTGCGCAGTGAGCACAACAGATTTTCCAGTTTCTGTTGAACATTAACTTAAAGCCCTTTGCTTTTCACTAGGGGAGCTTTGGTACAAGCACTTGCAATTCTGAACCAGACCCATGGACTATAAAAATGGTGATTAGCTTCCTCCCAGGCATCTGAATCCCTTCAACATAAGCTGGAAAAAGAGCATTCAAGTGGAGACTGAGATATCTCTGCCAACTGTCCCTGCGTGAATAAGCTCTTTCTTGTGAAGGGTATTTCAAGTACATGTTTCCTGCTGAATCACTCTTTTTACACAAGCAGATGCTTTATAACTGTTTGGCTTTTTATCTTAAAAGAATGGCTTGTAAAGATTGGGGAGCAGAGAATACTTTTTGTAAACTGGAGTCTTTAAAATAGGCAGGTTTCATATGAAACACATGTAAAAACTTGAGTGCAGATGGAATAGTATTTTTTCCTAGAAATAGTTTAATAACTGCTTATGTGTACATATGCTGATAAACATACTTTAACAATAAGTAATATTTTTTATCTAAGCCATTATTCAGTATTTACTTTTCAATGATTCTGCTAGTTGGGCAAATTTTGTAAAGGTACTGCAGAGAGCAGGAACTAGGATTTCTTACCTCTATTTCCAAAAGCTACTTCATAAATTAAATGCAGTAGGAAAGAACAAGCTTTATCCAGCTGAACAATGCTAACATCCACTGATATAAAGGAACAGATACGCTTCAGCTACCTGTTGAGAGTTACAGAAGGTTAACAACAGCCAGCCAGGATTTGGCATTTAATAAATGGCAAGTCAAGTATTTCTTGAGCAGTCCTTCCAGGAGCTGTAGTAAAGCCTCTAGACTTGGAGAAGAAAAATATGTCTAAACTATGTGGCATTTCCTGAAGAGTTAAGAAAGGAGGTGAAGAAACAATCAAAACAATTATTTGCCATCATTAAAAACACCAAGAGAAAGAGGAAGTGAAAGCATGCTTAGAATGGAACAGGTGCTGTTATTTTTCTAATTTTTTTTTCCTTCAGGAGCAGAGAGAGGAGATGAAGGAAACTGTAGCCTTCTTAGCCATGTCTTACTTTGCAAAACACTTAGTGCTTACAAATGTTGTAATATTTTGCAATGACAGGTTCTCTGCAGTGTGTAGCCTACAGCGTTTGTACCCCATCCAGTACAAACTGGGGGCACAGCTGGGGAGCATAGGGGTGGTTTTAGTCAAAACACTTGAATTCACATGGAGGTGCTGTTTTAAGGCCTTTTGCAGAGGTGATGGGCTGCAGCACTCCTTCTCCCTGTCCTGTCCCAGAGGATGGTTCTCCTCTCTTCCCAAGTGCTCTGGCAGTGCAGCTTCTGTTCCTCTTGGTTGAGCGCACTGCTGTGCGGTGCAAACAAAATTCACCTTCCGTGTGCCTCGGCAGCAAAACAAATCTATCCGATGGATTTCCCTGCGCTGCCTGGGAGCAGCCTTGCCATATGAAGTATGGTAGCAAAATGCACGCTCCTACAGAAAACAGTAAGCCCAACTGAATTTGTTTACTCTTGAACTTCAGGGGGGTTTGATCTGCCAGCCATGCCACCACTGTTTCTTGTCTTGCTCTGTACTTCTGCGTTTTTCTCTGTTGAAGCGTGTTTTGGAACTCATTTTTCTGTTTGTTTTTCTAGCAAGCAGCCAATAGTGCCAACTCCAGTCCCAGCCATGAAGTTTATGGGCAGGACCTTTTATTGGTACTTGATGTGTACTCTTTGAGGTTATGTAGCTACTTCTTACTGAGGATTTTGAAGCCAGGAATAAATAAGTTGCATTCTGTCAGCTTGAGTAGAAGTATTAGACGTAGGATTCTGTCTCTTTCTATATGTATGCACTTTGGGGGTGATTGTCAGTGTCTATACAAATGTGTTTTGCCATGGGTCTGTGGTGGAAGATTTATCTTCCTTTTACTAATGCCTTTGCATGCAGCCTTTTTCTCCTGAGACACTCTCAGCTCTTGTTGGACTTGATGCTTTTTGTCACAGCAGTGCCAAATGTTGTGATACCTCTGGCTTCATAGCCAGGTGGCTTTGGCAGCAGGAAAGAAAATGGTGATATGAGTTGTTTTTAGCCAACAGCTGTCCTCTGTCAAGAGCCAGCTCATCCTTTGGTTCTTGTTGGTTGGTCATGGTAGGACATCTTGCCTGTAGTGAGACCATAAAGATGTTGTGGCTGTGGATCAGTTTGCATTAGGTTTCCTGCCTCTATGTATGGACAACTCATTCCCACCAAAACAGGAGGGATCTAGAGCAGCAGCCAGCTTGTGTCAGTCACACTGCACCCTGCTCTCGAGGTAGATGCTCTCCTGGACCTTGCTGGCTTATAACTAATAAATTAACTTTTACAGAGATGGTAAATGTCAGCAGCGGTGGAAACTACCGTTCTAGCACACTGGCTGGGTCCAAAACACACAAGCCCGTGTAAATACGGACAGGCTCTTGAATGAGTGTGCGCTTAGATGACGTATTATGTTGCCCAAGATTTAACCCAGAGAAGTGTGTAGCACTTTTTTTCTCCACAACTGCTATTATTACTTGCTTTTAAGTCATGTGTCTGCCTCAGGGTAGGCATGTGAGGTTGAGGCGATTTTGTTATTCGTTCTGTAGCTAAGGAGGAGTGTGTTTAGGGATGGCCTGTGCTACCTCTGATGTGCTTGTGGGATCCCACTGGGATGAGTCAGTTATTTGGTGTATCAGAACTAGCCCATGTTTTTGCAGAATCCAGCTGGTACTGAATTGAAAATGTGGACTGAAAAACAGATAGCCTTGTTTGTGTTGCAGAGACAGTACCAAAAGCTGCCAGACATTCATGAATTCTCATGCTTTGTATAAATGTTGTTGTCATTGTCCAGCCTTAAAATACCCCACTATTAGTGCCAGAAAGATTTACATGGGCTACCCTTCCGCAGAGAGCTGAGCCCCCGCTTCCTGCCTAGCTCATCACAGTACCTTTGTCTTGTCTTGGAGAAGGCTTCCATTGTGCTTGGTGATGAATCTGGTTAGCAGTTACTAGGAGGGCACCCGTAGTAGCTGTGTGGAAGTTTGACTTCCCTCATTATATAAGTTCCCAAACCCTTGGGCTGACAGAACTCTGGGAAAAAAAAAATTAAAAACTGAAAAGATAAGACAAAATAGGTTGGTGTTTTAGTACAGGTAACTTCAGAGATTTGCAGCAAGCTACAGGAAGACAAAATAGACCAACTGATGGAGTTTAGCAGGAAGACTCTGTATCCGATAAGGGTGCTAATGAAGATTGAATGAAATCAGTGAAATGAGATGAAACAGACTAAAAATGGTTTAAAATGTTACATGTTAAGGGAAATGTATTTGCAGGCAGCTGATGGATTTTCCTTTATTTTTATTAAATTTTTAAATTTTATTTTTAAATTTTGTATTTTTTTATTTTATTTTTCATATAGCAACTTTTTAGTATCAGCTTTGCAAATCTTCTATTTTGAACATATTTAAAATTAAATATGTTTCTCTGAAGTCATCTGATATGAATTAAAAAAGCTCAGATATCTCCTAGTTGACACGTATGGGATTAAGCCTGTTTATAATCTCTCAAGATTCAGTATGTCCTTCAGGTAAATTTCTCTAATGAGGTAGAATTCGGTGCAGGGAAGGAGCCCTCTGTCTTGGTTGTGGACGGTATTACATGGTTTGCCTGGAGGCCTTTATTAATTGGAAGTTTTACAAGTGCAGATGTAGAAAAAATTGAGAATTTTCAGGTAAGCTTAAGGCAGGAAGTATTACAATATTCAAAATTAATCTTCTCTGTTTACATGACAATGACCTTATCAATGTTTATAAATATCTAAAGGGCAGGTATCAAGAGGATAGGGCCAGACATTTTTCAGTGCTGCTCAGTGACAGGACCAGGGACAACAGGTACAAGCTGAACCACAGGAGGTTCCACTTAAACATGAGGAAAAACTTTACTGTGAGGGTGCTAGAGCACTGGGCTGCCCAGGGAGGTTGTGGGGTCTCCTTCTCTGGAGATACTAAAGACCCACCCAGATGCAGCCCTGTGCAACTTGCTGTAGGTGAACCTGCTTTGGCAGGGGGGTTGGATTAGATGATCTCCTGAGGTCCCTTCCAACCTCTACTTTTATGTGATTCTGTGACTGTCAAAGTAAATTTTAAGCCTACGTTCTTCTTTGGCCTGTGGAAAAATGATAAAGTTATTGCTATGTTTGCAGTGAACCTCTTGTCATGTTGGGGGGGTGATGGTTGCTGGGGCAGAGCATTGGGAGAGCAGGTGGAGCTGGGCTGGGGAGTCGGGTTCCTTGCTCAGGATAGTGCCTGATGCACCATACCCATCCCTTGGGGACTGACGCTGTATGGGTGTATGATGTCTGAGAAAGTGGGAGGGGTTTTTTGTACTGAAGATAAGAAGGATTGTATTCCTTCACCTTCTCCTTCAAGATTTTTATCGCCAGTTATCATGGGGCAGGGCTGGGGAGTAGATTCACAAGGCGAGTATTTAGGGTGATGAGAAGCTAGAGAAGCTCATTGCTTCTTGTTACTGTTAAGTTCTTCTATAAGGCTTTGGGAGGGGGAGGTGTAAATTGGGTGTCTGCGAGGAGGTGTGATTCTGTTGCTTCTTTCCAGGTCCTTCATGGAGCAAGAGGGCATTTAACTCCCTCAGCCCTTATGTGCTACCTCTTGGAGAACAGGCTAGCTTAGTGCTAGGGTAAACCTAAAGTGATGACCCTTTAAGAAACTCACTGCAAATCAAATAGAGAGAGAAGGAGACACCGTGAAATAAAATGTAAAATCAAATGTCCTTTTTGATTCAATTTTGTCCTTTTGTCCTTCACATCCCGTTAAGGGATGTGCATTTCCTGCTACTGCTTGAAGCCGAGCTCAGACCAACTGTTGGAGCAGTCGTCATTTTGCATCCTTTGGCTAGGCAGTGCAAGAGGTAGCCTGGGGATGCCCTCTCTTCTTGTCCAGGAGTGTGCACTCTTGGGCACCTCGTGGAAGACTTTTCTTCTGTGCTGCAGCCGTTGCCCAAGAACGGGCTGAGTGAAAGGGGATGTGTTGGGGAGGGTGCTGCGAGGTCAATCCATAAACCTGTTAGTCTGTGACGGGAGCCTGCTCTGTCAGCAGGAGGCAAACGTTCACATCGTGTATTTGTTTACTGCTGGCACGCTTCCCCAGAGGTGTATCAGCTCAGCAAGGTGATGTCATCGGTGGCACAAACACTTTCTGTGCTGGTGCGACTGCTCCAGCCGTGTCAGGGCTGCTGGCCAAGCACCCGTCTGCCGGCAGCTGGGTGCAACAGCCGGGCTGGTGGCTGCTGGGGAGGAACAGCACCTTAGAGGCGCTGTGACAAGCCTCCCGGGGGAAATCAACCTGCAAGCCCTTCATGGAGTGGATGATGTTCAGGCTTTTCATTTCTGGAGCTTGAGCTCCTGAGTCCAGTGCTTCCATTGGAAATGGTGTGTGCGGGGAGACTCAGACACCAGTGGGAAAACAGTGTCTCAGTATCTACTTGTGATGAGGTGCTGCTCCCAGGTAACTGTGCTGAGCTCATTTTTTGTGCCCTTATCTCATGTCTTTTGTGAGCAAAAATGTACAAAATTCTACGCTCTTTTCTCTGTAGATGTATTTACTTAGGAACTTGCATTGTCCCCATCCTTTCTGTAAGCAGATTGTTAAAGCAGCCAAGCATGATAGATTCTTATTTTTTTTAATTGATTTATATATACTGATATACTTACTGTCCAACAAGTATGGGTTGACTTGTGTTCTTAGGTTGTCCTCTGCCTCCTAGGTGGCTTATTTCTTCCATTTGAGTTAATGGTCCATAATTGAGCTTAGTGATCTGAAATGCCCTCTTCTAATTTAATCAATACAAGTTAACTGTAAGGTCTTGGGATGAGCTCATAGGTTTTCTGGAAGAAACCTTCTGGAAGGTTTTCTGTTTTATTGCCTTTATGTTTTCTTTTGTAATCTGACTAAACTGGAACTGTCAAGATGTTAGGAGAGTGGAAGGGTGGAAATTAATCCTATCAGCAAAGGCTCTTTGATAATTCTGGATGAGATTTTTTACATGGCTGAGTTGAATTCTTGCCTGTGCCATTCCACCCTCTTCGTGCATGTCCTCGGGTTCTGCATATTCTTCCCTGTTAGGGAGCATGTTTTAAGTGTATTTGGCTTTATGTAAGAGGCTTTTGAACTTTTCAGTGAAGGTGTTATATCCAAATGTCAAAACATGACTGTGGGCACTTAAATAGTCTCAGTGCTAATGAGCTTTCCCGATAGGAAAGTTGATTTATTATGTAGCCTAGTTTTTAATCATGTCGTTACAATGGCAGTTGTTCAGTAAAAACAACTGTATCTGCAACATCAGAATATTAACTTCAAATTCTGACCCCTTAACAAAAATCAAATCCTAAATTTTCAAAGGCAGTTTGACATGTAAAGGGGAAAGGTCTATTTAGAGATTGAAACAATCCATACTTACTGCAGATGTACTGCCTGTTATGAAATACTGCTTAGAATAATATTTTTGAAAGTGTAACCATCTCTAATTTTTGAGATAAAAGTACAATGTCACTGTGCAAGGTCAGCTTTAATGAAGAGAGAACTGTCTTTCAGTATCTGATTACATAGAAAGCTCTAGGGCGCTAATCTGGTTTCATGACTGTTGTGTCCAAGTCTGAAATCAAACTATTCTCTTTATTTGAATATTTAAGAATGTCACCTACAAACACATCAGAAATTTATTGCCATTTATCTGCAATGTGTGTAATGTTTGAAATTACTGTGACTGATGGGGGCAGCTATTTTCTGTTTTAAATCTGACTACTTTGGTAAAATCTGGATCAAGAGCACAGTGCTATTGTATGTCTCTCTGCTTTCTGAAGGCAGCGGGGGAAACCAGACCTTTCCCTTTCCTAGGAAACTTATTTCCAAGAGTGTGGTAGCAATGGTGTGACAAAGTGGAGGCAGTTGTAATGCCAGGAACTGCTCCCTGAATTCTTGAGATTGGCTGGACTTGGACTTTGCAAAAAACCTTTTAACAGCCTTTCATTCACCAGGACCTCTAGCAATTGTGGGACTAGACATAATTTTTATTCTCCACACACCCACCCCACCCCCCAAATGAGATCCATTTTAACTCCTTCAGATAAAGCCCTGAGCTACTCCCACTCCCATTTAAAGCACACTAAACTGATTTGTGTCCTGCCTCTGATCAGCCACACACCTCTGATCTCTCTTGTGATGGCAGATAATTTCTAAGAGCTGACACAATGCAGCCCTCTTGTCTGCAAACAATTCTGAGAGATGTGTATTCAATTTTTTAGTTTTTTTTTTTCCTCTGACCTTCAAGGTTATATTTTTGGTATCTATCAAAGTAGTGAGAGGGTGGAGAACAGGCAGTTCAGCTCTTGGTTTCCTTCCATTGTTTGGCCTAACGATAAAAGTGTCCTAACCTTTGGTTTCTGTCTCTTCTTTCCAGTGCCTCAGGTGAAGCAAAATATAAGTTGATTTACCTTTTTGTGAGCTCCATCCTTTAAGCAGAGCTTTTTATCATCTTAGGAATGAATACAGAAATTCACTTTGCTCCTCTTTAAAAAAAAATTAAAAATTTAAAAAACATTTAAAACTCCAAGCAACGTCTAAATCTGTAATGTTTCCAGGGGTAAGAAATAGAACAAGGCGAGGTAAGGCTCATTTGCAAGAGTTCTCCTGGCAAAGGCTTCTGTAGCTTTAGGATTCCTTACGGTTTAACAACTTGGTGCCCTCCCTTTTCAGTTGTTAGCTGGTCTTAATTAGAGGAAGAATTATAAATGGTAAACAAAAGTTGGCTTTGTATTTAAAAACCAAATGGATTTTAAAAGTAGACTGAAACTATTACAGCATATTTAGGTTAAACAGTCTGGACAAGTGTAGAATTAGTTTAAAGTTTTAGTATCCTTTTCTGCATATTAGAACAATTTTTTGGGGAGCTTATGTACTAGATAAACCAGGATTGTCACTTAAAGATGTAACACATCTTACAGCTGAGACGAAAATGCCCAGTTCAAGTTGTTACAGCTTAAACATCATCTTTCTTAGAAATGCCTTTTCTAATCTGTTTATAAAAGAGATAGGTTCTGCCAGATGACTGGGAAGTTGAGGACTGTGGATTTTAAGATTTTTCCAGCATGGGAACGTATTTCCTTTAGTTGAGACAAACAAGTTGCACTGGAATGTGTTCATGGTCTGTATCAGCAAGTATAGCTTAACTTAGTTATGTCAAAAAGAATATATACTGTGGTACATCCGAAAAAATGGACACCACTAAAAATATCTGGCTAATAAATTTCTGTGGTGTTGGGTGAATGTGAAAGTAGTGGCAAAGTTGTGTTTATTTAAGTATCAACATGATTTTCTATGTTTAAAAAATGATTAAAGGTTCATGACTGAAGTCAGATTTAAGATAGCAAGAACAGTGTAAAACAGTGCAGGGTTTGATTGCAGCAACACACTGGTTCTTCCTTAAGTCCTACATCGCTGCAGAGCTTCCTGCCTGTACCCACGGCCAGTCCTCACTGAGAAAAGGTGATCTGCAGGCAAGGAGTGACCTCGGGCCTGCTGCCTGCTTTATTGATACCAGGGCCTTTGGGGATGGGGGGTGGCTCCTTTTCTCACTCATTTTGGAAGTTTAGTAGTGTAACAGAGCTCCAAAGTCTGTGCTGCAGGGTTTCACGGAGACTCATGCGAATGAGTGATTGCAAACTGTAGCAGCTAACGATGGCAGCAGCAGACCTGGTTCCCGTGTGGTGTTAGTTAGCCGTCTATACCTCAGGCAGCTATAAGCTATGCAGAGTAATTGGACTCACACAAAGTGTTGATGAAACTGGACCACAGAAATCGTTGCAGGATGCTGCTAAGCCTATGTTCCTTCACAGGAGTGCGCAGAAGCGGTGGTGGGTTCTCCACGCCTGCGAAAGCCCCAGGAAGAGTTGGGAAATACTTGCTGGCATTGAGTGTGCAGAGCCAGGCAAAGAGTTACAAGCCCTGGTTCAACAGATTAGCTGTTACATGGCATGAAACAAATCACTGTAGTTGTCTACCTATGTTTTCCCTGTCAGCCAAATGAGGATATTGCTATTGCAAAATGTCTGTCAGGTGTATGATTGAGATCTGCTTTGTAGTGTGCATGCTGTTTTTGAAGATGAAGTCCCACTCTGTTCACAGCATTAAGCCGAGAACCAGTTCCAAGGAGATGAAATCAAGACTGAAATGTGGATGCACGTGAGATTGTATCCTAGTTATATAGGATAAACCATAGACTGTTACTTTGACATGGCAGGTTGCCTTTCTGTAGATTGACTTCTCTGTATGCAGTGTATGACCTGGAAGTGGTGAGAGATAATGCAGCTTCTAAGAACTATAAATGTGCTTTAGTTGAAGGTGCATAATTCTTAACTCACATGAGGGAGAGGACCAGTGAATTAAGCTGAAGGGTAGTTGAAGTTTTCTCTGTGCATGTATAGGCACTGAAGTCAAAGTTAGGAGCAGTGACCAGCCTTGCAAGTTAACCTTGGAACATTTACTAAAAAAAAAAAAAAAAAAAAAAAAAAAAAAAGACGTTAAATGTGGGATAACAAGATAAGAGAGAACCACTTTAGGCATAAAGCATGGTGAAAAGCCATGGAGCTTCTTTAAGATGGTTTTAGTATGTAGCTGAAGTGAAACTACTGAAAGATAAGTAATTCATTTTCATTACTGTCGGAGCCAAGATGTCTACTAATACAGTATTTATGTTTGTGGTAATATCTTTCCACCATTGTGTATCTCTATAAACCTTCTGTTTAAAAAACCAACCAAACAAAACAAAAAAACCTCTCAACCTTCCCTCCATATAGCAATGGAGCTGAGCTGTTGGGGCCAGGATACATGTCTCCTGCTGTGTTAGGCTGATGAAATATAAAACAGAGAGATCTTTCTGAAGAGCAAGTCTAGAGATGAATCTGGCAAATTGTTGGCTCCAAGGCAAATTGAGACTATCGGGGAGAAATTTGTTGAAGGCAGGGCTCTGGTGAAAGCTGCTTTTCTTAAATCGAGGGTGTTTGAGCAAGAGTACTCTGATTGTGGCGCTGATGACTGCTCTGAAAAGAGATGTCCTTTCAAGTAGGCTGTTCTCAGACCATTTACATTCCCCAGGGCCTGGTGTCTCCCAGGGGTTTGGTGGTACAGCTGTGCTGGCACACTTCCTAATGTAAGAGCAAAACCACTTTCTCCAGAGGAAGTTTATTCTGTTTTCACAAGTGAAATGAAATGCGGCAGTAAAAGCATTTTTAGACACTTACGCTGGGCTAGAAATACAGACATTTTAGCAAGAAAAATAGTTGAAATGTGGAATCATTTCTACAGAACTGGTTGTGAGCAGCCTTTCCTTGCATTTCAGGCGAATGTGCAGACCCGTAGAGAGTGAGGGCAGTGAATTCACGAGGTTAACATTGAATGTTGTGTATGTCCCAGCTCCAGCCTGAAATTAGTCCTTTTGGTGTTTGTGCCATACAAACACAGAAGAAGGCTCAGCCCCCTGCCAACAAATCTGACACAGAAGGGATAGAGAATAAACGCTTTTGTACTATTATCTGTTTGATGGTTTCAAATCTGTGAGGTGGGAGAGAAATTTTTAGTGTGGTGGGTTAAATAGCATTTAAATAGACTTGGAAGAAACTTAAGTATTAATCTATCCAGAAAACTTTGATGAATATAGTAATATCAGTATAAGCTTGTGATCCCTTTACTGTATTTTATACTTTTAATAGACCCTTGTATATAGATTGAGTTGTTCTGGAAAGATGCTGCTGTTTAGCATACCTTGCTTTATTCATTGACCTGATACAAGCAATGGGAGTGCTTTTCACATGTTCATTAATACCTGCCTGGAAAACATCGGTCAAAATACTTGACATGTCTCGTGCAGGCATCTAGATTACTTCAAGATGCATTTTATTAAGAGGATATAGGAATAAAGAGTCTTCTAGTGAATTCTCAGTGTTGGAGGGGGCAACAGAGGGACTAGCTAATGAGGACAAAATTGAAGGGTGTTGTTGACAGAGTGAACACTGTAGAGGTTAATAAGGCAGAAAAGAGCAGTAAGTGGCTCTCAATGAAGTGGTGCTCACTGTGGTGAAAGAGGAAGATGGTAAGAATCTGAAATTTATTTGAATCAAGTACAAAAAGTGTTGCTCTCACCTCATGCAAGATAACTCTCAAAATTAGTTCACTGGAAGTTGAAAGGAAGCCCATCTGGGATGTCCACTCTGGAGGACTGTTGGGGATGGAGAAAACTTAGAAGCTGGTTCTAGTGCTCTACATGGTCCAGGAGCTCTTAGTTTGAATCTTTGCTGTTCTTAAACTGTGTGTTGGGGTTTCATCCATTTTATTATTAGAGTTAAGAATGTATAGTTGCATAAACACATCAGAAAACAGAAAGAACTTTCATTTATTTTTTTACTACTAAAACTTTTAAATATTTTTAGATTACTACATTCTGATGTTAAGGTGCAGCTGCTGTGGCTTGTGCTTTAAGTTGTATACTTGTCAGATAAAGAAACAAACTCTGTGCTTGTTTGTTTCTTTTTCTAATCAGGTGGTCCTCATGTTCATCTAAGAAAAGACAGAGGGACATCAATGAAAGCATGTTGTTGTTACAAATAAAATAATTTTGGATTCTGTAAAGAGAAGTAAAATATCAAAAAATAATATTGTGATGTTGCATTATTTATGGTGCCTGTAGCTTTGAAAACAATCTTCTTGCAGTGTTAAGACTGCCCCAAAATGAACTGGAATGGTACACTTCTCTAACTCAGGATTTCTTACGTTGTCTATAAAGCAGATAAAAGCCCCAGCTTAGTGTATTAAGCTCCCATAAGAAGGGGGAGCAAAATCTGTAGAAAAATAACTCTGTTGTAATTTGCTGTCAGTTCTGCACTAAAATTTTTTACCACAGTGCAGCATTGTAACAATAAACCTCAGTCATCACTGTCTTTGAACTTATCTGACTATGATAAGTAGTACAGTATTTATTTCTGCCTTTATGTAAACATTGTGTTGCAAGTGGTTCATGACAGCACTTCAGTATGGCAAGCTGTGTCATGTGAGGATACTTTAGAAATGCATAATTTCAAAGCAGCTGACATCTTGCATTGAGGATGAAGAAGGTTGCAGCACTTTTCTTAAAGCCAGAAGCTTCAAGGGGAAGATTAATCTGAATTTGTTAATTTATTGAAGTCTCTTTGTGCCTATTAACAAGGACAAAATTCTGTTAGGCTAGGTGTATTTTCAGCCAAAAAAAAACCCCAATCTTAAGTGGCTAAATATAAGAAAATCAAAATGTAGCATGAGATGTAGCTAAATTGGGAGTTCTTAACAGCACGCAGCTGCTTAAGTAATTATATAAGGTGCTACTGACCAAAGCAATTAGTCTGTAATTTCATTAATGGTATTAGGATTGCAGTAACAATATTTAAGCCTTTCTGTCCAAATCAAGATTGCGGGCAATTTGTGACATGTGCAAGCCGGGGTTAGCAGCAGTGCAACGTTAGGGTATGTTACAGCACCACTGTCTGAGTGGATCTGTAACTGCGCAAGAACCTGTCTTAAACTGGCTGTGTGTCTTGTTAAGGCTCCTAATTGGTATACATTGCTTGCAAGTTTGCATATATACACACTTGTAAATTTTTATGAGCTTCTAAGTTTATATATTAAAAAAGGCTTCACGGGGGCTGCTTTTTTTTTGTCTTTACAAGCTCGTAACTGAATTGCATTCAACAGCAGAAGAGAATTACTCTTTTTGTGTACGTTTTTGTGGTTTGTCCTTAAGTGGTTGAAAAATCCCAGAGAGTTCAGGCACAGTAAAATATTCAAAGTCCCTCTGAAATCTAAAGTGCTGCAGATGACAGGTTTACAAACTACAAGGACTGCAACTCAAAGACTGGTGATATGTCCAGCCACCATAGCTAGGTAGCTTCTATCCTCAAGAATAACCATAAATATTCCTGAGAAGATGGAAGTGAATTTTAGAAACCGGATAGAAAAAATATGCATCAGAGAGTTAATCTAGAGTGTACTAAAGTCTGCATACAGGTCACCTCCAAGGCTAAGGTGGCATCACTGAAGAATCACTCAGGCAGGTAACTGAAGCAAGGCAAGTTTGCTGCTGGGACACCAGCGGGTGTTACCACCACAATGGCTGACCTGGAGTTACTGACATTGTCAAAAAGCATTCGAGAGAAGTCCTTCAGAGCGTGAAGGCTTTACAGCGATGCTTTGGCCTCCCTTAAGCTCTGTCCTGTTCACACGTTGTCTCTTTCTAGGTCCAAGGCTTTCTAGGTCTGTAAATGCATGGGTGTGCCAGTGTTCTCTGCTTTTCTGGGCTGTATTTCAGGTGACAAACGGGACAAGGTGATCAGGCTGTCTAACCTCTTGCAAACACTGAACCTGTGCTCACAGATTTTTGGGGTGTCTTTCCTCAGAGGAGTGGTGGGGGGGATTTTGGGAGGGGCAGCACAGGGTGTCAGGGCCCTGCAAGCTCTTTGGAGTGTAGTGATGACATCCTTGTCACGCAGGGTTAAGGGAATAAAGATTGCTTCCTCAGAAGCAGTAGTCTGTTAGCACAGCACCCTTGGGGAGAGATGTCTTGTGTTTGCTTCCAGCTTTATTTTGTGGGTATGCAAGGAGACAAGCCTTGGTCGGGGCTTCAGGGTCCCTACCCACGGCCTGGTGAAACCCAACCAGGTGGCTGGCTTCCCAAAGCTACGGGGTGCCCTGAGTACCTGAACCTTGCAAACCGGAGTGTGTGGGCCCCGTCAGGAGAGCAGGCGTAACCGGCCAGTTGGTTTTGGCTCATGTCAAGCCGTGATGAGTCTTGTGCATAGCAAACCCGTGGCTCTCGCTTCTGGGTGAACCCAGCCTGACTGACTTTAACTGATGCAGCTTGCCTGCAGGTTGTTAAATGGCAAAGGACTACATTTTGAGTAGATGACTCAAAAAAGGAAACTCATTTTGGTGAGTTTAGAAGAGACTTAACTACATTTCTATTTTTTTTAGCCTGGATGAATTTAGGCTGATGTCATTGCTCTTAATTGAAGATTCGAATGGTAAATTCAGATTACTTTTTCTTTTGTATCATTGCAGTTCTTGGGTAATTGACTGCAAAAGTTTGCCCTTTTTCCAGGTTTTGTTTTTGCTGTTCTTATTTGGTTGTTGATTTGATGGTTTTCTTTTAAAAAAACAAACAAACAAAAAAGGTTGGCTAACAGGAGCTCCTGGGGTCAGCATAGTCACGGCGGAGGGAAGCATTGTGGAACTCTTCTAAGCGACTGGTTTCCGCGTCACGGTGTGGGGTGCGGGCGCCCGCAGCAATGGCTCCACACCGCCATTTGGGATGTGACTGCAGCAATATGCTCTGCCATCTGGGGATCCGCGCGGCAGGGCTGTGGCGTTCCCTTCTCACGCAGCGGAGCTTCGCGCTTCGTTACAGCAGCAATTCCTCACAAATTATCCACTCTTTGCTGGCAAGGGCAGGGGAGAGCTCTGTTCCACACCCAAAAGGACCACTTGATTCTCTGACACAACAGCTAGGCTTGCGTGAAAGGAGAGCCTAAAATAGGCAACTCACAAGAACAAAGTATCTGTGTGCAGATGAAATTAAATGCATGCCCCAAAATGTTGTTCCCTTAGTAGGGCAAATAACTGCAGGGAAGGCTTCAATCGACGTGCTGCCAAGGTAGTAGGAGGACATCTGATGGCCTTCATCTATGAGGCACAGCCAAGGTAGGCAAGCTTGCTCCTTGTTATTTGTCAGGTGCTGGGTTTGAAAGTCCCAAGTTGGGGGTTCTTGGGGAGCTTTTTTGATGTAGTGTTACAGTTCCAGACAGCTCCTCTTTATTTTAGTCTCTTGCAGTTAGTTGGAGTTAATGCTAAACTATTAAAGCAACTGGTAAAAGAAGCCAAAATTACCCTGGTGTTAAAGCGTTTTACTTTTTCATATGACTTTGGTTCTGTACACTCTGGCTACAAGTACCTTAAATATGAAATATTCCTGTTGTCTGCTTTGTAAGTACGTGGGTCACAGCTAGGTAACTATTATGTGCTGAAAATGCAATCTTTAATTAACTCGGAGGAATAGCTGATTCATTAATTGCCATGTGCAGCTTTTGGAACTTGTGTTACATCCTCTTAAATATGTTTTCTAAGCCAGCAATAAACCTGTTCAAAGCAAATTTTAAAACTCATGGTTTAAAGTTAGTAGGATTAAAGGTTAGCCTGAGTACTAGGTGATGATGTACACACCTAATTTAATAATGTTTCAGCATCAGCTCTGAGGACAGGTTGCTTCCTGAAGAGAAATGCTAACGGACTTTTTGGGTTCATCCAACTGCTTTTCTCTTGAAAGCTTTATTTAAGTTGTCACGGAGCAGCTTTGGAATGAAACTGCCAATGCAAGAAGCCTGGGGCTTGCTGGCTGCTGGATGGGGACTGCCCTGAGCAGGCAGGTGATGCTCTCCCCGCCAAGCAGCCGCCGGCACCAGTGCCGAAGCAGGCAGGGCGTTACAGGCTTTGGCTGGAGCGGCGCAGCAGCAGCACGTTAGGAGTTACCCAGGACTTTTCCCAAAGCGGGGATGAAGGTTGGGCTTTCTTGGCAGGGACGGGAGGGAGTAAACCATGCAGTGGTACTTACATCGATTTGTAAGGCTTGTTCAACTGGGAGCATTTGGCTGGGTATTACGGTGTTTAATCAGAGAGGGAGAACACATAGTCCCCAAAGCAAAGCAATATATGCTTTGACTGTGTTTTAAACTTTGCCTTTAATAGCTTTAGACTTGTAAAACATGTGGTAGCTCTTCTCATCTGTCTGAATTTTTAACTCCTTTTTGAACTCTGACTTGTCTATTAGTGTTGTTTATGTGTATATGTTTGATTTTCTCTCTCATTATTTGTTTGGTTTTTTCTCTAACACGGGCAATAGGAAAACAATATCTAAGTAAAACTTTAGCATTATGAGTAGAAATATGTATATAGGAAATGGTAGAATAAATTTTGAAAAATTATTTTCATTCATTTGAGCATAATGAAAACACAGTATTTTAAAACTTTTTACTATGTCTCCTCAGTGTAAAAATATGTAATTTTAATATGCAACTAAACCTGACCTTTGCTGTGCCAAATTGCAGCTCTCACTGATACAGCGTATTGTCTTAAAGCCATTCGCCTGTAAATATGACTGATATAAGATGCAGTCTGCCAAGCATTTACCATGTGGCCATCAGTGTTCAATTCATCTGTTCGTTGCCATCCAACTTTGTGCTTCCCAGGTTCTGACTTGGAAGTATTCTAAGAGCTCAGGAGATTAACGTGGTTTTCCCCATTATCTGAAAAGCTTTGGCGCATTTTCTGTTTGGTTTTGTGTGGGCTGCACAGGCTCGGAGTTGTTCTGCTGCCCAGGTGTTACCCCAAACATGTCCTCAAAGGATGAGTGACAGTCCCTCTGTAGTCTTCATTTTGGGATGTATCGCCAGAACGTTGTTTCCCGGTTTGTCTGTAGTGGTGATGCACCGAGACTGAGGCATCCCATTAGCCTTACCAGGAAGATAAGACTTGAATAGAGAATCCCAGGGTTGGTTGGTCTGTTTGTCTCATGCATTCACTCAAGCTCACTCTTTTTTCTCTTCTTTTCTTTTCTGTTTGTTTCCCCACCCCCAATAAAGGAAGGGCCACAATAAATGAGGCTATAGGTGCATGACTATTACTTTCACAATTATGATTTAAGCATAAGATTTCCCTCTATTTGTACCTCTTTTTGGGTCAGGACAATCAGTCTGGCCTGCTCACCCTGTGGTGTATTGAGTCCTTCACTGATGCAACTGCTCCATCCTTCTCGAGGGTTTTTGAGAATTAGTCTTCTCCCACCCTTGGTTTGGCCTTCAAACGAATTCCCTGTTCTTGCCTGCTCTGGTTCTGCTTCTCCTCTCAACTAATGTTATTTTCTATCCTCTGTGTAACTGAGGGTTTTTGTTTTGATTTAGTTCTCCATTTGGTTTGGTTTTGTTTTGTTTGTTTGGGGTTTTTAATTTGCTTTTTCTTTTTTTTTTCTTTCTGTTTTCATAATTGCACCCAAATTATTGCTTCCCTTTTAAAGGTCTTTCTTAGTCTTTTTCATAAACTAATGAACCAGAAGTAGGTGACATGAGAAAATCATACAGGGAAACCGCTGAATCTAATGTTCATAGAAGCAAGCTGCAGGTGTTACTGTTGAAACGTTCTTGAAAATGAATCTTCTGACTGGATTTTGTAATCATCCCAGGAAGGACAATTTCCCAGAAGTCTCCTTATCCTCAGATTTTGCTTTAAGTGATCCATTTACTCAGTATTTTCTATACAACAGTGGCCTGCAAAGAGGGATTTGAAAGGCTGGCAGTTGCTGTTGCTATCAGGAGCTGCCTTATCGGTGATGGTGGGAGGGAGGGTGTGTGGAGCTGGTCAGTCCCTCTGTCTGGGCAGTCACACGGGACCAGCTGGTCTCCTCTTTGACTTTGGATTCAAACTCTGACCTGATGCTTCTTTTAGGAATGTATGCTTTTTCCCTACTTTTTTTTTTAAAAAAAAAAAAAAAAGGCTGCAAATTTCCTACTAGAAGATGGGTATTGGGAAGGTTGGATCCAAACTCTTATGTTCTCTAAATGGGATGTGGGGATCTGGAAAGAGGACTAGCCGTAACTTCCTTATCTCTTATAATTAAGCTAATATGTATATACATAATCAGCGTTCTAGACATATTAGATGTTTTACTTAAGTTTCAAATCCCTCTCTCATAGCGCTGCCACTAGTGTTTCAACACCTGTGCCTTAGAGTCGAGCGAGGGCTCAGAGATGGTGGTGGCAGTAGCCATGGCCAGCAATTGTCTGTTGAGTTGACTGACCAGTGTCCATCCACTCCACTAAAGGGCCAAGGTCTGTGGTTCTTGTGTTAGAAAAGGGAATGTGCACACTGGGAGGTACTCCTGAATGTTGTCTGTGAATAATGGTGGCCTCATCAAAGGGCAAAACAGTTAGAATCTTCATCAGAGATGGGCTTTACTTTAATTTGTCTCTGGAATTAAACAAACCAGCTCATCCCTCCTTATCCATCATCACCCTCTCAAATACTGTCTTTATGATTTCCAGTTGCTAGGTGTGTGAACTGGGCAAGAGCTGAATTTTTCATTTTTCAGCCCTCCATTTTTTTCCATCAGAATTCCTGAAACTTGTTTCTTGTGATAAAGACTAGTCTGAGGGTACAACTTCGTTCCTTCCTGCTATAGGGCACCTATAGCCAGTTGCTCCTGTTACTCGTTTTTGCTTTCATTTTTTTTTTACCAACACCTTTCATATGTAGCTTATTCCTATAGCTGTTACCTAGCAACATTGATTTTATTCAATTTAGTCTGTCTTCTATTTTAAGAAATCTATAAGGTGTGTTAGAACATTTCTGAAGTCCAACCATGAACCTTTAGTAAAGAGGTGTCTATAAAGTGAATTCTCTACAGTACCTGTAATTAATGGACATACATTTGGTGTTAGCCTTCCCAGCCTTGTCTGCAGAAATGGGAATAGATGCATGTGGGATTCAAAAATTACTTGGAAAATACTGGAGCAGTTACAGGTTCCCTGTTGACTTCTCAGTGGCATTTCAGTGCAATCCAGAGAGCCTCGTTGCCTATCTCAATTTCACGCTCTTTTATTAACCAGCATCTCTGCTTCTTGCCCTTCTTTCTATGGCGTGGTCCATTCAGCATTTTGGAAGCTGCTCATACATTGATGTGACATTTTGTAGGCCAGGAACCACAGTTACAGTAGAACATAGAGGATTACACCTTAAGCTGATGAATGTTAGAAAGTAAAGGGAAGGACTTCTCATTGCAGAGTACCATAGGGGACTCATAAGATGCATGAAGTTCTGGAGTTTTGAGGTTCAGATTTGTCATTTTTAATTCAGGCTATGACCACTCTGGAATTGGTGGTGTCTCTAAGAGACAAAGTTGAGTTTGTGTCTAGACTTTAAAGGAACAAAGAGCCTCCAGCCTTCTAATATTCAACAAAGTCAATCTTTTGATACTTTTATAACGAGGTCCAGCAGTGGACCTGGAGAACAGTGTGAACACACAGGGTTTGCAGATGTTTTTTATATTGTCTTTTTGTTTCTTGTGCAAAACCACAATCTCTATGTAGTTTTTAATAATGCAGTAGGGGAGAGATTGCATAGAATTGGAGCTGATATTGGGAGCTGGAGGGTGTCATTCAGCTGCAGCATTGCTGTAGAGGTCACTGTGGGGTTTTTAAAGGACATAATAAGAAATCTTGCTTGGTATCCACCTTCTGTCGCATGCATTGCTCAGAGGTGTAGTAGCTGCCAAGTCCTAAATGCATGCAGCCTTACCGGGGCTGTAGGTGACTTTTTCACTGTACAAGAAAAGCAAGTTCAAATATGCAGCTGGTGCCTGTGGCGTTAGTGGAGGCTGAAACAGGTTACGGAGGGAGGTGAGACATTTGTGTAAACATAGCGTATGTGGTAACAAGTTCAGAGGGAAAAGGGAGCAGAGGAATACGAGTGGTACCTAGAGCAGACGTTTTTGTTCATCGTTACAACCATGTGTTGTCAACAATGGTATATCTTCAAAAAGTCTTAGTGGCTGGAATTTCTGAAAAATCCTATCAAAACAGCATTTGGATGTGGCACAGGAAGGACATGCTCTTGTGCAAAGGATGCCCTTAAAAAGGGGTTATCTTGTAGAAGGAGTTTGTATGCACATGTCACTCTGGTAATCCTTACCTGGGTGGCTATTTGTGATGGTAAAACGTGAGATTTCCATGATAACAAAAACCTTGCAAAATATACTTTATCACTAATGTAAATCAGAGTAACTTATATGCAGTTTTAGGAGATGAGAAATGAGATATTGAGGTGGATACCATAATACTTTTAATGTCTTTCCCCCCTGACCCCCTCTTTTTAAATTCTGGTTAAGTCCTTTTGTTAATTTTAATGTAAATGTATTTACCCTGTGTTACCTCTAGTTTACATAGTGTTTCACTGGATCAGCAGTGCAGGATGGCAGAGTACATGTAATTATACATTTCTTTTCTTTTGCTGTTTCCATCTGTCTCCTTGAGGGTTAATTAATGTGTGCAGGAGGGCCCGCTAACCCCTTTGATATCTTCCTCTACTGAGCTAAACCTGGGTGAAATCTTACATTAGTTGTATCTTAGCTTCTTTCCTTTGTCAGGCAGGATTTTGAAGGTGCTGCACTGAAACTCATTTTGGGGAAGTGATTGCTGGAGTTAGGCTGTCAAAGAGGAACAGGTGATCAACCAACAGCTGCCTTACTGTAGTATCAAACACTCGTTTATATACACGCCGTTAGGCTTCGTGTAGTGTCAGACTTACTTCCATGGTGACAGAAAAGGGGTACAGCATTTTTATAAACCTGCTGAATTCCTAATAGCACTTGCATCAGTCTTCCCTGTGAACTGGTATGAGGGATAATGCCAGAGAATTAAGTTCTGAAATGAGCAACGGAGAAGGAAATTATTTACGTATGTATGTATACAATTTTTAAAAGCCTTTTAAATCACAGCTTACTTAAGTCCTGTGATGTTTTTCACGGTATTCCCTATGAACTGCAGGCAGTGTGTAAAAGGGCAGGGTGCTTTCTGGGCTGTCATTCAGAGACATGAAATGCAACCTGGTCTGTAGTCCAAAGCTGGGATGCTTTCCATGTTCAGCTTTTTTTCAGTAAACAGAATTTGTGCAGTGCAGTGAGCCCCTTGGCAGCCATGGAAATACCTGCTTTCTTCGGGAGGCTGGCAGAGATTAGGCTGAGCAGAGCTCATTCCAGCTTCAGAATAAGCAGGATCCTGCTTAGTCCTGTTAATGGAGCTTGGCGAATCAAGACCAACAACCATCAAAATAAGTAATTAAATTAGGATCTAGGGGATAGAGAAGGGCTAGAAGCAGAAGGACAAGTGGGACATGGTTAAGCACAGATTAAAGTTTGCTCAGGGCTAATTTAAGGAGTATCATCCCTCCTATGGTATGCTCAAAAACACTCAAATGGTATCCAAAGTGTTTTTGTTTTTATGGAACGTGATAGCTTAGCTCACTAGCTCAGTAGAAGTTTTATAACAAAGTTCTCTTCTTTCCTTGAATTGAACTTTTAAATTTTTTCTTGTAATTGAAATAATGATTTAATTTAGCAAAAATATTACTTGCAACATCCAGTGGAGCTGGTTTGTGAACAAAGCCAAAGTTTAACAAATTGTGGGCAAAGAAGCAAAATGAAGTTCAAACAGCTGCCAGTGTGTGCACTTTGGTTCTAGTTTGGGAAAGAACATTACTTACAGATGTACCAAACATTTTCTTATGGTATAAGAAGTCTCCAAACTGGCAGTACCCCATCCACCACCACAAGTGTGTCAGAGCTAGGTTTTGACAGTGTTTTCCTTTAAATATTACTTTCAAAAGCAGAAGGCTGCTTGCATGTTTGTACATGGAAGTGATAAGCTAGCCTCTGTGCAGTTCAACTGAGAGTGGAAAAAACAGACCTCAAATATCCACTTTCACACTCCTTGATCTTATGGCAGAATTCAACGCACATTAAGGAAAATAGTGTCCCTGGAAGCATGTGTCTGCAAGATAGGAGGTAAAGTTGCAGATAGCCGAGGAACCTCCAGCTCTTCAGCTATAACCTACACTGGTGATTCTTCCAGATCAATCACAAAATTGGTGTGCACAGACTTGGAGGACCAGCACAATGCCATAGTGCATAATGCCGCCCCTCCCCACCCCGTAGGGTGATCCTGATAGAGACTGGGTCTCGCTGGTTGATAAAGAAAGATACTTTGAATTATTTCACTGTATATGAAATTTTATTCTGAACAGCATACCTGCAAATGGTTACAGTGGTTTAGAAATCCCATGGATGACTTGCTTCATTTTTATGTAGTCAAGCTCTGTAGAGAGCCGTCACAAGTAACATACTGGATTGGTTGGCGGGCTGAGACATCTGCTGGCACTTCTGAGGTAGGCTACAGCAGGGAGGTTTCTATTGCAACATGCTGAATTCTCTCCAAAACATAATGGTATTTGGTAGTAAATGCTATTGTTTGTAGAGATGAAACTGTATGAAATTCAAGACTGCAGGCTTTGTCTTTAAAAGCTTAAGGATCTACACTCCTGCAAAAGTTTTCCAGCAAGACTGAGGGCTATTATTAGCAGTGCCGCTCCCACAAGGAGAAGGAGCTGACAGAAGAGTGAAACCAGATTCTGGACTTGAGTGCAACATATTATTAGGAAAACTCTATGTGCACCTCGTCAGTGCCTGTCCTGTTGGAAATTGAATTTAGGTGTGTAATTGATATATTTAAAAGCCTACTAATGGTAATTCAATGCTTTAAACTATGTATTTGGTTTGCTTAGCGTTTTGCATGCAGTGCCTTGTTTTATGCATATTAGACTTCGTATTACACCTTTGTGCCTATTTGATTATTCAGGAATAGCTTGAGCTGACTCTTAATCATTCCTCCCATGTTACAATCATATGAAAACTTAATGATCTTTCACCCTAATAGCTTTGTCTAAGTTGTTAATAAATTAGCGCCCTTGGGGACGAAGCCATACGGATTGCCGCAGAATGTACGCCTTGACTTTCTTCCCTTTCTGCTTTTCACCCTGCTGAACAATTGCTATTAGTTGCTGTAATTTACTCCCTGACTCTGTGGCCAGGGTTTGTCTTTTATGTCTCCTTCATCCATTACTTGACAGCCATCTGACACCCTACAGCTCAGTCCTCTGGTACTTTAGATGAATGATAAAATTAAAGAGCCTTGTAATTCAGCCTCTCCCTCCTTTATACTCCTACTCTGGTGGTTCCCTTGTGATTGCTCAAGAAGTGTTTTCGGTATACCCTCTCCAAACAGGAGAAGAATCTGGAGGATGGAATGAAATTGAAATTGCAACTCTGTCTCAAAATCCTAAAAATAGCAGGAAAATTATTGCAGACTTTGTCCAAGCAAAGCAAAGTCTGGATGAAAATGCATGAACTAGCTGACAGATAGAGAAGATGGTGTAGCCTAGTGAAGGTGAGTCTTGGTAGTAGCTGTTAAGTACAGAGACTGTGGGAGATAACCATAAAGAAACTGAAGGAAGAAAAGCTGTTTGGGGGTTGATAGAGGGTTTTTTGTGTTGTTTTTTAACACATGTTCAAACTTGGAAATCCCATGAGTACATTTTCTGTGAAGGCCGAGAGGCTTTTACTTCACTAAAGGACCTACCGACTTTCAGTGAGGAACATAATATTTCAGGGCATTAAATAGAGCTCAGATGTAGGTACATAACCTGTTTAAATCTGAGCAGACCTTTGGTTCATCCAGCACCGAGAACTGGGGTCACTGGTGTCCGAGACAATTGCCATGTAAATGCCACATTCAGTTCCTGTTACAGTTATTGAGTCATGTTGGTGGTGGATAGAAATTGAGTGGTGCTGTTTCGGATTATATCCTCAAGAGAGGTGATATTGGTACAAAATTATTTATGACGTCTCAAAGTACTGCAGTCGGTTGCAAACCGAATAGCTGTTCTTGGTGGTTCATTTACCTGGAAAACTTGGCAAAAGAATGGGTATCAGAAAATAATTGGGCTGAAAAGCATGTATTAGCTGCATAGTGATGTGTAAATGTTTGCTAGCTCACTTGCTTGGCTCTACTTTCCATTTTTGTCATGAAAAGTTTTGAGAGATACAAGGTTTGCCATCAGCAATGGTATATTTTACCAGGCCAATTGATACAGCTGGAAAATCAGGGCACATTTTTGGATGCACAAAGTTGTGTTTGGTCTGAAGTAGCTGTTCAGGCAGTGGCTGTTCAGTAACCAGAAGCAGATACCTATGTGTGTGTTCATCAGCCTGCTGAACTCCTGATAGGGAGGGACCTAACTTGTGGTTAGGGAGTAATTACAATACTCTGAAATAGGAGTTCAGAGAGTGGTTAGTGCAAAGGGCTCACAGAGTTTTGTTGTCTTGCAGAGTAATTATGATCGTTAAGGAGGAACGAATGAGCACAAGTTACTTGTTTACTGTGAGGTAAGGTGGTGTGTATAGGGAAGTTGGTGCACTTTTGAGGGACTGATGTCCCTCCAGCCACCCACACCACATCCCTGGTTGATTGATTCGAGCTCTGTAGGTCAGGGGTCTCTATCACATTGCAAGAGCAAGGATACAGATCATTTTATACAGTCCTTGGAGTGAATGTTAAAGGCTTGTGTTGCCCTCCAAAATACTGTATTACAAAAACACTCAGAAATACAGATAGGATTTTTAACAAATTATAATGATCACTTTCCCGTGTGTACATCAGAGGATTGTGTCTTCCACCTATTGACTTCTGCAGCTCTGTCTTGTTTTTTTTCTTCTAAATTATTGAATCTTGCAAAGTGTTTGTTATACTGTTTGGCAGCCTGAACTTGATGGATTGACAAACTGAACTGAGGTATTTGTAAGTGATATACTTTTGAAATGTATGTTATTTTATCAGGAAGTGAAGCATTGCCATTATTTAAAAATCCTACCAAATTTTGGTTATATATATATATATATATATATATATATATATATATAAATCTATGTAGGAAATACCATAGTAGAAGTAATTAATTCTGTATCAGTAGCTTTTCACCGAGGAAGACAAAATAAATGTCCATCACTCACTGTTACTAGCTGTATTTTTGTGCTCTAGAATAAATGTTTTCTGCAATAAAAAATTTTACTGGAAAAATAAAACTATAAAATTATGTGATAACTTTATTGAAACGTAGCCTTTGGTCTTTCCAGACTTCTTTTATCTGGGACTTGGAGATGCGTTATGCTGCCTTTATTTTGTCTTTCAGATGATGATGTGGACCTAGAAGCTTTGGTGAATGACATGAATTCCTCATTTGAAAGTTTATACTCTACATGCAGTATGCAGTCGGAAACCGCTCCGCTCCTTCAGAATGGGCAGCTCAGCCGCAGTCAGCTGCCGTCCCCAGGGCCTGGCGCACTGCAGCCCATGTCTCCAAGGCAGAAGGTGCAGCGGTCTCAGCCAGTGCGCATCATGGCAGTCAGGTAGGAGCCAAGGGACTTGCCTCCTTTTTGTTACAGCTGTCTTGAACCAGCTTCGGAAGAACTGTGTTTTAAAATAGGAGATCAATTTTGGTAGGAGCCTAGTAGTGTTAGAGTGGACTTTTGCATAGGAAAAAAGATGTACCAGGTAGGTGAAGGACATAAATTTTCCATGCATTTTGTAAAATGCAAAAATGTCACCTTTTTACCCCTTTGAAAATCAGTGTTTGATGTACTTGTAGTAGCAGACATATATAGAAGCGTATCATTCGTACCAGTTTGCAGAAATTAGGTCCATGTTTGGATTTATTTCCAAACTGTTAAAAACTGTTCTCTCTGGTATGGTGCCTGTTGACACCACATACTGGTTTTCTAAAACATAAGAGATCATGTAAATAGATGAGGGTGCATTCAGCTACTTTTGATATACAAAAAATAGCTCACTTTGTGGAGGTTTCCTGAACAGTCCAAGACAAACAAAAAAAGAGCACATCATAATTATTTAACTGTTCTTCCTAGAGGACTTTCAGCTCTTCCACTTGAGTGCATTATGTGAGTTTTTACCCCCCAAAAAAAAGTGTTTAAGTTGTCTCTCTGTTGTCCGGATGGGGGCTTGAATTCAAGCTTCAAGTGGAATACTCTTGGTGGTGGTAGGAGAGTCTATAGGTGATGCTGAAGTTCTTAAAATCTTTCTAGGCTGCAGGAGGAAAGCAGCTCCGGTCAGCATGAGTAGGTAAATTGCCTGAATCAGAAAGATTTGGAGTTTCCCTTCCCTTCTAGTTAACACTTTCTTCTCCAAAAGAAGTGAGGAGTAGTAATAAAAAAAAAATGCAGAAGGGGTTGCTGCTAAGTTCTTTATGTTGATATATTTTCTGTAGGAATGGTATGCTTAGGACATTCTGTATGAATGGGTGGTATGCAGCAACTGCAATGCAACCAAGTCAGCTAATGATGCAACCATTTTTACAGGTTTTTCATATTTAACCTTGACTAGGGTGGTACTAGAACAGGCACTCTCTAGAGTACTGTAACTTTTGATGTTTTGTAAATATCTCAATCAAAACACTTCATTTAAACTATTTTTGGCATTTCAAAACTTAGCAACTCTTTTTTGGGAACACTCTGCCTTTCTGAACTCTGTACTTCTATACGCACAAGAACATCATGTGTTTATTATTAAAGAGAATAATGGTGAAACTTTTAGTCAGGGTTATCCAGACCCCTTGCCTATAAAGGAGGATGACTGTCTTTTTTGCAGCTGGAACAGAATGTTTGACCATGGTGATTCCCTTAAGAGCACAGTTTTATGTGTGTATCAGTCATGAAATAAATGGTGCACTGCAGCAGTACAGGCAGAGCAGAGCGCAGCACAGTGAATTCTCATTTTAAGAAAAACACACCTTTCTAATTGTGTCGAGCCTGTAGTTCCACTCTCATAATGGAGGTCAGTCAAAAACTTGCAGTACAAAGCACTGTTACACAGCTGCTGATACGACAGGTATGCTGGGCTGAAGAAATCTTGCACTGTCCTTCGCCCTGTGCTGCAGGGAAGTGCACACACGCGGGTGGCACAAAGAAATCCAGCAGGTCAAGCAGTCATTTGCACGGCTCGTAGTTATGGTTGGAACTGCTATTTATAGCAAAGCCCCAAATCTGTAAGGCTCATTCATGGAACACCAAGGCAACTAAATTGCAGGATAGAGTTACCTGCGGAGCAGATTTCCCAGGAGTTACTTTATCAGCCCCTGGGCTCTGGTTCAGGCGGAGGCAGCCAGCGCGCCCAGAGCAGGACACGCAGCCAGAGGCAGACCCAGCCCTTGTCTGCCGGGCAGCTCGGTTAGCAAGGCCCTGCTTGCTGAAGGCACGGCAGGAAATGAGAGCAAATCGAGTTTTTAATGATTTGCATTTCAAATCCAGGAGTTAGTCGATTGTCCCCGGAAACTTCCGCGGTTGCCACTAGATGGTGCCTTCTGCACAGGCCTTGCAGACCTGCCTGCTGCAGTCACCTAGAGCATCTTCATCGGTGGTGCCCTAGCAGTAGGGAAACCTAAAGCAATCAGCAATCCGGGTGGTCATCAATAGGTCTTGCATCTTTTCAAGGTTTTCTGTGGCAGCTGGAAGGCTTTTGTTTTTCTTTTGTTGGTATGGGCAGTACAGGTGTATTATAAACTGGAACTTGAAACTCTGTTGGTCCTACATAGACTTGTGAGGCGTATCTCAGGAGGTGCAAACTTGTCTGAACAGTAACGGTACAAGTAATATAAGGTGGGAGGGTGTAATTGCAGTTTATTGCTCAAGTTGAGTCTTTGCATTTCCATTTCTCCAGGAAACGTTGAGTTGCTTGGAGATGAAATCTGGTATTGTAATTGGGTGACAATATTGGTTTCATTCTTGGCTTAGAGACTTCCCAGGGGTACACCTTCATTTGAAAATCCACGTGAAATTTGGCTCCAAGTGACTGCAGTTATGTTCTCCTCTTTCACATTGGTTTGGAAGAACTTAACTGATTTTATTGCATGCAGAGCTTAAGCTTATAAGCAGGATCCTGATCAAGGTCTAGTGATGCCAGTTTGCTTCTCTTAATACTTGCTACTTCTGTGTTTATAGGCGTCTTCAAGAAGAAGAACAGCAATTCAGAACATCGTCTTTGCCAGCCATCCCAAATCCCTTCCCAGAACTTTGTAGCCCTGCAAGCTCTCCAGTGCTGGTCCCTGGATCTTTACCTCAGAGTCAGCCTGCTAGTAAGCATGTGAGTATGGGACAAAGCCTTGGGTTATATATTTGTGTTCAAACCAGCAGTGGACTTATTTCATTTTGAAGGCAGAAAGAAAGTTTCAAGATAAGTAGAAACACTTGTAGGCTTTGTCCATCGGTAGGACAGCACTGACCGAGAGACCGTCTTCAAATGGGCTTCAGACCTTTTTTTTAAAAAAAGGTTGGTAAGAACGAAGTGTAAAAATGAAGTAAGTCTCTTTCAGATATGTTTGTGTTGTGAGTGAAATAGTAATGCCTAATATCTTTTGGATTTTGTTATCTGAGGTAATGGCTTACTAATTCAGAAGTCAAGTTAATTAGCTTAGACTTGGAGAACAATCTGTGCGTGTTATACTGCATATTCTAGGTGCCACAAAGACACCGGATATCTGTCTGTTTTCCTTAAGGACATGGTGCTGCTTTGTTTCTCTGTTTTTCATGAAACTACTCAAAAAGCAAAATAACATTCTTCGAGCATGTAACTAAGCACAGCTCCTTGTAATGGAACTTAAGGGGAGAACTGTCCCATGGAAAGCTGGTTGAGCGGTTCTCTGGGTTCTTGGCAGTGAAGATACCACAGGCCAAGCTCTCGGTCCAGAGCAATAACTTCAGTGACATTGCAAACAAGTTTCTTTCCTATCCCACTCTGCTGTCTGAGGAACAACCATCTTGTTTTGTATTAGTCCTTGAGCGTGTTTAAAGCTGGGCTTAGAAACTTTTATTTTGTAAACTGTGCCGACTTGCGTAGGCATGAAAAGATGGGTTGCTCTTACTGACTGTTGGCTTAACACAGTTGTGTGTTTGAGTACCCAAAAATATGATGATGATCATCTGTGTCACTGCTCAGTTAGTTTATAAGTAGCTCCTACATCTGTTCTGATGGATAAAAGGGTTTGAGTGGACAGTTCAGCTATGAGCAGTAGACCCTAATGTCTGCCCTCGCATCTTCTCTATTGCTTTATATCACCATAAACAGCTGTCTGCTTTCTTGAAAGACACAGTGTGTTTTCATTGGTTTTACTGTATTTCTTACACGTACAAGACAGATAACCAAATAATGCTCTAGGGAAAAATGGAGTCATCCAGTTGGGAATTTAACAAGACCTCATGAGAGGGCTGGGTGCTGGTTAAGCAGAGAGGCTCTTTTGTCAAGGCAGTGCTAAGTCTGACTCTGGGGCAACAAAACAAGGGGCTCCTGCCACTTGCTGACAGGTCAGCAGCAGCATAGCTGCCTTTCTGAGACAAACTGAAGATGCTGATGAAATCTGCATTTACCTTTCCAAATATTCCTCAGTTTCAGGGATTCTTTGCCTTTTAGGTTTTACTAAAATTAACAAAGCCACTCTGTAAAGATCTCTCTGTAGAGCCTTAAGAACCCTAAATGATCTGTATGTCAGTTTTTGATGGTATTTAGAAACTTGTGATTTAATAGCACATAAATATAAAAATAAGGAATCTTTTAATGTATGTAAGGAGATGACTCTAAAGCCAGAATAAAAATAGTTTTCCTAAATTTTATGTTATAATTAAAAAAAATTAAAAATCTACTGATTTTAAAATGGAAAATTTTGACAAGCTTTTTGAAGTCTAAAATGAAATAAATATTTATAACACATAGATATGCTTGCTGAAGTTTTTAATCAAAGACAATCCATTATAGTGGTAAAGCCTTTTAGGGTACGAGATGAGGAGGTAAACTGTGTTGGACAATAGTGTCTTCTTCTGTAGATACAGATACATTGTTAATTTCAGCTTATTGACTGATGGAGGCAGGTGAGAAACGCTGACTCAGGGTGAGGGAAGGACAGGAAAGCATTCTTTTCCTCTTGAATTAATTATTTTCCTCTCTTTAATGAAGGAATAGAGGAACAGAACTGGAAAAAAAATCTAGTTCTAAAGTATTGATGGACAAAAGTAAGGAAAAAAGGAGTAGGTTCGGTTTTTTCATGAAGGAAGAAAACTTTATTTTTAATACCTCAATTTTAAGTGTGGAGTGTTGTTGGATAACAAAATTGTCTGTTCAGCCTCCTTATAGGATGTTAGTTGTGTTTAATCCAGTTTTAGTTCCCTTCAATGGAGACTGCTACACATCATGAGTAAAAAAAGAGTAACTTAAGTTCTACATATTTCCAACTTCATCTCATTAAAAAGATAAAATGTTTGGGAATTTGAGTAAATTGTTTTAAGACATTTGCTTAGATAAATGTCCAAAAATACAATATAAACTACTGTTTAACAAAATATGTGATGAATTTAGTTAAAGGATTGTAACAGCACATTTTAATGTCTGGCAGTTAGTGAAAATGAGCTGTGTTTTAAGAAAAATATAAATACAACATCCAGTGCAAACTAAGGTTAAAAGTAAGGATGCTTAATGTAAAGTTCTCTGCTTGCAAATTATAAATAAGGATTAAAATTGAGGATTGGAGTCAGCTATTCTGATTACATGGGATATAGGAGGTGTTAGTGAAAAGTTAATTCCCTTTGTGGCTCTTGAGCATTTGTGTGTAAATAGGCAAATAGCAGTTCCAGCTGGCAGCGCTGCAGCTGTAATATCACACGGGGCATCACAGCACATGCATGGCGTAGAGGAAGCGTTGCCTTTGGTCAGCTTGTATCTAGGGGGCTGGAGTCTCGTGCCATGTTGCTGAGCCTTGGGCATAATGAAATGCCAGCTCTGTTGAAGTTTTACTAAATTAAAACTTTTTTTCCCGGTATATTGTTTCCTATAGGAAGAGGATGCATGTGGGAATGAAGGAGTGACTAAAGGAGCTTTCAGGCTGTAAAGCTTGAATTATATTTGCAGCTGAAAAAATGGATGTTGTCTTTTCTGATATGCAGAATTTTATTCACGTAGCTGGAGCTTGACATTTCCTGTAAAGATGCTTCTCATAATGTTCCTTTTTTTTTTTTTTCATGCAGTTGCCACCACTTTTTTTAACAAGCGGTTCACAACATTCCTTATGTGCCTCTCTGCATTTGTTTTGTGCTCTTTCTTGGCTTAGCAAAGAAAGGTAAAAGCAGTAAAGCAATGAAAAATAGCTGTAATCAACCTTTCTTCCTCTTTTGTGGTAGATTTTCTTGTTTCCTGATGATGATGGAGCATTTTAGAAGCATTTTCCTTATCTTACTCAAAAAAGTGCACGTATCGGGAATAATTTCTTTTATTTTAATATGTATATATATTTTCAGAGATCTGTTGGGTGATAGTACCGATTTCACCACAGCAGAAAGCAGTATGCTACCTCTAGCTCTGCTGCCAATCAGGCACTGAATACTGCTGTTAAAGCTGATGGCTGCAGCAGCAAACCACAGCTGCCACCCAGAAGACCAAGAACAGTGAGAAATAACGGATCTTCTGTACTAGCACATAACTAAAAACATGTGTAGGCAAATGAGATAGCCATTTAATGGGAGCATCAATATATCAATATGGGAGGTAAAACTGGAATGTTAGACTTACTGAAATCTTTGCAGATTTTGTTGTTGTTTTGTTTTGGTTTTTTTATTTGACTCTGGATAGTCTTCTCTGGTTTAGGAAAAAAAGCTTAAATTAGAAGATTTTGTAGAATTTTTTTAATTTTTTTTTTTTTTTAAGCACATGGGCATGTTGAGTAACTGACACATAATTTAGTAGTAAAAGACTTAGAAGATAAATAACTGTGTACCTTAAAGCTATGTTTTGGAGGCTCTCTGACACTGAGCAACCTCCACAGTGATGGGGTCTGGGCTGTACAGTTGTGTGACCAAACACATCTAGCAGTAGAGGTTAAAATATGACTTGTAGTTAAACAGATACAAGCTCTTCAGGAATTTAGTGCTATGATCATTTGTTACAGTTCTGCAGGTGGAAACAGCCCATTTTGAGCTAAGTTTTATGGTGAGAAATGTTAGATGTTGACCTGTTGATAGTGAACACCATGTGGTTCTGTAGAAGTTGGCACCACTGAAGTTTTAGTAGCATGGTCAACCAGCTGGTGAATACCTGAGTGAAAGATACCAACCAGCTGTGTTACTGAGCAAGAAGCTGCTTTATCTACTGGTGTGGTGAGTGAAACACCTCAGATGTCTCTTGTTTGGAGAAAGTATGACCCTTCCAGCGGCAGCTGCCAAAAAGCTCTTAAATTCTTGAGCTGAGAGCAGCGTTGTCCGTGAGCTTGGGCAAGAGGAGGCTGACGGGAGAGGAGCTACCTGATCAGTGCATGTCCAAGCGTTTCCTCTTTCATCGTGTGCCTCTCTGTCCTCTAAGTGCCCCCTGTCTGCTGCTCACCACAGAGCCTGACTGTGAGCAGGGAGAAACTTCAGCACTTCTGTGAGCATGTAAGTGCCCCCACTTTCTGTGCTGGGAAGGACAAGTAAAGGCAAGAGCAGGAAGGACATTTTCTGGAAGACACTGTGGGGCATTGCAAGACCATTTGCCTCTCCCTTTTCCTCACGTCTTTGTTCGTAAAATGCGTGTACACCTACAGACACGAGATCACCCCACGTCTGAGGGGGACAGTGATTGTGGGCTGGGAGAAGGGACAGATGAAAGTTTTTAAAACATCATTTACTTAACAGGATAAATATGTTTGTCTAAGAAAAATGGAAACCAGAAAATTGCACCAAACCAAGACCAAACATTTGTCCAAAAGATTGCTAAAAGCATCAGACAGCTAGGTTACCGCTAATTGAAGTCCATCTTTGTGTTGCTGGTATAAACTAAGAACTGTTTGGTAACGTAGGTTATAATTTCTGGTTGTGTACAAATATTTTGGAAAAAGCATGCAATAATTACATGTAGGTCACTGCAATGCCACAGGATATTAGGCTAAAGTATCTTGTGTGAGTCAATGAAGCTTTCAACTGTAAAAATAGGGCAAATTTCTCACATCCCCCCTCTATACAGCCCAGGCAAACTTCCAAATAGCAGTTTGATGTACCAAAATTATTTACTCTCTTCTAGCAAATTGCATTTGCAAATGGCTATGAATTAAAGCCATTCTGTTTTCGAGATTTAGTTACCCTTCAAGGGAACTCCTGTAAACAAACTTCTTAGTTTTAATAGTTTTAATTATATGTTATGATGCGATTTTTTTTTTCTTCCTGTAAAACTTTTATATTGTTTCTTTTGAAGAGGAGATTGATTTCCAAAAGAGAAGCTGTATAAAAATACAAACTTTTGTATAATGAAAACTTCATGTACTAAATTAGATTTTGCATATGTGACAGCAAATTTTGTGCTTATTCCTGCAGTTCAATAACCTTTAGCAATAATACATTTTGAAAATAAATACTGACATCAGGTTTAGACAACAGGACTTTATTTTCTCTAAGCGAGCCAAATCCTTTAGCTGGATTAATCTGGACAATTCCTTAGGTCCTGGTCCAGACAATGCCCTTGGCCCAACTATGAAATACAGGTTTTCATGGGTATCTTCCATGATAGGCCATGGTGGTTTCCTTAAATCTTTCTTCGAAGCAAGGCAGCTAAATAAATAAATCATGCATAGATTGTTCTGTAGCACGTTTAACTTGGGTGCGTTTTTTTAAGGAAGTTGTGATTGTGTTTGGGGAAAATTGGGGAAGATCAAGCCTCCCCTGTGGGGCTGTGATTCAACTGTATGAAAATGGGCCTTGCACTTGCCTGGGTGCCCTCTCTCGTTTGGAGAAATAACGCTTTCCTGAACTAAACAGATTAAATTTGATGGACAGTGTAGGAAAGACGTTGTCTTGTCATCTGGTCCCCTGTGTCACACAAACACGTTATCCTGTTACTCCCGAAGAAGTCGGAGGGGTGAGCTCACGTGGTTTCTAAAGTCTCATTTGCTCGTTGCTACTGAAGAGGGTAACGAACCACTGGAGACTGACTCTACTGGACTAAGCTGCAGCCAGGCAGTCCTCAGGGCTGTTAGCACTGGTGGTCAGTGGGTCTGCAGGCCCTTCAGCTGGAGCCGCACCGTCTGCCGGGGACTGGGATCAGTACAGAGTCAAAGCTGTTGTTTCTCCTTCCTCGCGGCGAGAGGCTTGGTGGTAGAAAGAAATGGTTCATCCTTGCTTTTGGAAAGTGCCAGAACAGTAGTTACAGTCCCAACATGAATTACTGGAAATATTAAGAGCGTCTGATGCTCAAACCCAAAAGTATGTTATTTGTTGGGATTTTTTGTTTTTAATGACACAAACCTGGCCCTGCTCCCAGGAGCTTTTTGGCTCCCTACCCATAAGTGATGCTGCGGCAGCGGGAGCGTGCAGGGAGGAGGGCTGCGTGGTCAGGACCAGCGGCTGCGCGCCAGGGGATGCATCGCCCGGCCAAGGGTAGTCTGGCACGCTCCATTGGATGGGACCAGCCCGACCCAAACCTGCCCTGCTGCACATGTGCTGGTAGCCACACCGGAGTTCAGCCACACAGTGATGCTTGCAGTTGTCTTTAAAAGCTGGTTTACGGTAGCAATGCCGTTGCAATTAACCTTTCGGACTGCCTTGTGTAAATACTGAGCAGTCTGTAGTATAAGCTGCAGTAGCTGTGCATTGGTGTACTCACACTAGATTTTTGTGTGAGCATCCTGGTTGCACATGGCCCTTGCACATTTTTTGTTGCGCAACATTATTCTCATGTTTCAGTAATGGCACAGTGAGAATATAACTTGGCTGTCCTGTGGTTTGATCAGGAATTTACAGCACTGAGAAGTTATCAGACTGCGAGTGAAGGGAAAAATGAGAAGACTTAACATGAGAGAAATTAAAATTCTCCGCCTAGCGAGGCAAGCAGGAGTGGGTTTGGGTGTAAACATCAGTGCAGTAGGGAATTAAACACAACCTCAGAACTATATTGAGTGACTGTAATTATACTGTAAGTGAATGGCTGAGATGAATCAGAGATCTCATAACTTTATACTGATAGCCTTTAAGGAGTCACTTAACATAGAGGGAATAGCTACACTGAGTCTCAGCTCTGCTTGCTGTCTGGACTTGAGCTATGAGTTCAGGTCAACTTTAGATAGTTTAGATAGAAACCTTTTTGGACCTCTACTACTTAGTAGGACAGATGCAAGAAAGCACCAACTCATGGGTTAGAGCCCCTGCTGTGTATCCTATGTGAACTTGTGGCACCACGTTGTTGCCAGCAATTGGCAGGTGAGTTGACCATGAGGTCTTCTCCAAAGTCTGAGGTGAGCTGAGGCAGCCTTTACAGAGCTGTACTGGCACCTACCGTGAGCTGCAGGTGATCCCTTGGTGGGTGCTGCAGGCATATGTAGGGCAGAACTGGGAAGATGACAAATTTTTTGCTTGCTTGCTGCGATCTACTTCTAGAGATGGTAGGCAAAGCCAGTGTTTAGTTCCAAACCATCAGCACAGTGATTGCCTAAGTACCAGGAGTGATGCTGTTAGTTCACAGCAGGAAAAGGGCTTCTTTGGGCTTGCTGTAATCACCTGGATAGTGGACTGCACCCACATTTACAGTGGAAATTGGTTTGAAATGTCTGTCTTCACTTAGATGGTGTTTTGTGTGGATGCGCAGGGGAAGAGTGAACTTGGAAGTTTTTTGGCATGGTAATGGAAAGTTTATGCGCTGCTCCAGAGCTTGCAGATATGGTTTTGTTCAATTTCCTAAGCAGAGGGGATGTTAGTTGGAATTTAATAACACTTCTGCATTAGAATAATACTGCTGAGTTAATTAAACCATTGTGGGATGAGTTTCAATTCTCTGTTCTCTTGATTTATAGTCTCCTTATTGCTATCAAATTCTTATTGTATTATTCTTTCTCCTAACAGGAGTGCAGAATTACTGTTCTAAAAAGTGATTTTGTTTAATTAATGTAAGTACCTTCAATCTTTGCTTTAGCCTGGCTGCAATCTGAACATCATTTACAAAACTTACATAAAAGCGAGTTTAATCTGGACTTGTTAAAAGGCAATCCATCACTGATTCATAAAAGCTACATGTCATGTTTCTCTGTTGGCATTAGGATTGCTTGTTCTCTCCGGTGGTAGACCTTGCTGCTGCCAGGGTTACTGGAGCCAGTTTCTCCTGCTGCATTTCAAGAAGCAACAGAGTTGGAAATACCTTTGTTATGGCATGAAGCATGTGTTTGGTTTTTCTCCTGTTGCTGAGGGGGCAGTGAACAGCACCCAGAAGGAAAATGGATTGACTATCAGCTGGGAGTTTGGATGTGAGATCCCATGTTGAACTCGGATGTTTCTGGAGAATGTGGATAAAGCAACTTTGTCTCAGCAGACCTATTGCTGGTGAAGTTTCATTAACAGCAAAGCAAAAACCGTTCTTCAGGTTTTTATGGGGGAAAGTGGGAGAGACTTTTAAAAGCTGCTTTTGTTTCTTACCAAACAGGTGCCACTTTAAAGTGCCCAGATCTTTCCAGCCATCCCTTTAATCTACCTAGATCTCTTGCCTGGCCAGAGTGAGGAACTGCTCTGCTTTTTGGGGATATTTAGATATGTGCTATACCCATTCCCAGGGAACACTACTTTACCCCGCACACACCTAGTGTCAGCGGTGTGCAGCGCCCATCCAGACGTCCAGGAACACGGGCGCGCCGGGTGCTTGCGGAAGGGCCCACGCTGTCGCAGGAGGCATCTGGCTCGCTGAAGCGTGCTCAGCAACTCCAGAGGGCCTGAGCGTGAGGAACCGGCTTTGAGTGCTGGAAATAATGTCTGTGCCCTGCAGCCACGGACGAAGGTTGGCTGCCTCGCTGGGTGGTGACCTGGCACATGTTCTTCCTCTGCCTCTTAGGTTCACCTTTAAAAATCACATTTCCCTACTGTCCTTGCCAGAATAGGTAACAAGGATAGGAACAAGCCATCCCTAAGGAAAAAACATGATTAAAAAAAGAGTAAAAAACAAATGAGGTGCAAAACATGGAAAAGAGTATTCAAAGCTAAACAACAGCGTCCTGATAGTAAAACACTGGGATTTAATTTTACAGACAATTTGCCCTCAGGCTTCTCTGAGTCATTTTTGAGCTTGTCCTTCCCTGCAAACTGTTAAGAGCAGCTAATTACTCTGAAGTAATTTGTTTGTCATACTGTTCCTAGTCACACTTATTTTCCCTGTTGATTACTAAAATCCACTGAAAGCGAGCCAACCACAGTATTTCCAGACTTTATAAATAGCTTTACAGATGTTTGCTGCTATTCCCATTCCCCAGGTACTCAGTTATGTAGAACAAGCTGTAGATGGGATCTTTGATAAGTGTCAGGTATCAGGTACACAGTTTTAGTATTGAAAAATACCTGTTTACTCATTACTGAGTTGTCCCAAACTCCAGAGTAGTGTTACGCTGAAGTGTTTTAAGTATGTCTGTGTGTGTGTATATATATGAATATATAGAGAGGATCAGAAAGTTGCTTGCAATACTGCCACACACCTTGTAATGGATTTATGGTGCAGCTTGAAAAGAAAAAGACTTTAAATATATAAAGATCACCCTCCTTGGGCTAAGAAGTGGAAGCTGTTGTTACAGGAATAACATCTAGTATTGCAAATAAAACCTTGTGTTTGATATTCTCAAAGTATTTTTCTGCATTATATGCTGGTATGTTCTATGGATTTCTTTTCCACAGCTGACCTTTGAACTTTTTTCTTTAACAAACCATTTGGCAAAGCTTTGTAAAGCTTGTCCAAGTGAGGCTAAGCCTTGCCTCTTGTGTTACAGCCTTGTCAAATGAGTGTCCTCTAATAGCAAGACTCAAATACTGTCCAGCTGAAAAACGTCCTTGCTATGCTTGAAGCTAATGTCATTCCACTTGTAGCATTTAAAAGGTCCAAAATATATTTGAGAACCTACTATTAATTTCCTCTTTTGTCTGTCTCACAAGAGCCAGCAAGGCTGAGTTTTACTCCTGAATGTGGATCCAGTCAATGTTTTAAATGCTATTTTGTGAAAGTTTTATTTATGTTTTTTATCTTTGAGCATACTTATCCATCTTGCATCCTAGTCGTTGGGATTTTTGGTTGTTTTTGGGGGATGGAGTTGGTTTTGTCTGTGCTTTTTTGTTATGGTTTGGTTTTGGGGGTTTTGTTGTTGTTGGGTTTCAGGGGTTTTTTTTGACTGCATAGATGAAGAAGGTAATCCAAACCCCAAATCTTTCATCCTCTGCAGAGAGAGGCTGTCTTCCCAAGGGGAGCGGAGTGCTCATCAGCTGTGGGGGCAGGAGAGCAAAA
Source organism: Caprimulgus europaeus (assembly GCA_907165065.1). The sequence continues at coordinate 73,185,282 of OU015525.1, forward strand.
ACATTCAGCTCTGAGGATAGAGAATGTGTATTTGTAATCATTTGTAGTGTGACACATTTCTTAATATTTTCAAGGATATTAATAAGAAGGGAAAATCAGGAGGCTGCCAGCTATATTTGTGTGAATGTACCTTCAGTGTAATTTCCCTTTGCTCTCAGTGAACATTTAGTTCTGTGTTACACTGCATGCAAGTTACAAATGGGGGTTTGCTTACAGGCTAATTAAACATAGCTTAGAGCAGTACTTAATTGCAACACTTTAAGCAATACAGAGGAACTTGAAGCTTGGACTTGAAGTCTTGGCTAACAAGAAATTAACTTTGTGTTCTGCTCAAGGTTACACTAGCTGCTGTGTCACTAAGGTTTCTTTTCTGCTTGACCTCTCTTATGTATGTGGAACAGCGCTTAGGCAATCTCCAGAAGTCACTTTTTTGAGGAGAAACCTTTAGGATTTAAACTATAGCAGGAAATTCTGCAAGAAGTGAGACAGGGTGAGGGCACGATGGAATCTTTCAGTGGGTAGGGAAATTGCTTGTGCAGCAGATGCTGGCTTTGAGTGTCTCTAGCAGTTCGTCCTTCAAACAGATGTCCAAACTGGTCTAAGTTGAAAGACTGCTATTTTGATGTATAACCATTACAATGAAAGAGCTGAATGAACTTCATAGAAAGCTTTCTGTATGTTAACTTTTATCCCTTAAATAAATAATTAATCTAGTAGTTCTGAAGATGGGGAAATAAATTTTACAGCATTGTAAACATGCTCACATCGGTTTCTCTTCTTTGTCTTTTTCTCAAGCCTTCTCTAAACGTGCAGCTGTAAAAGCTGTGGTGGTTAACTGAATCTTGTCTAGCAAAATGGTTGAGGATGATGTGTGTGCATGATGTGTGTGTGTGATGTGCTTGGTTTTCCCCTAAGCCAGAGTCTTAGTAGTGCTAATTGCCCTACATTCAAATAGCAGCCATTAAGGAAGGGGAGACCCTAATAAAATTCTGGCAAAAGTAATATAGGAAGTGTCTGTAGTGCCAGATGTGATTCACAGTGACTGCATTCCTTTATCAGGTTGCAGCAACCTCTGCTTTCTACACAACTGAGTTCATCTCTACTACAGTTATGTCTTTTCTGAACATAAAGCTGCAGAGTCTCTGGAGGTGCAACTTGGAGGCAATATCTGAGTATGAGGACTGATGTTGTGTAGAGGAATTAGTTGCTTTTCTTGGTCGACTGCTTCGTTACTCTATTTTGAAATCTGCAAATGCAGGGAAGTAGAAACTATTTTTTTTTGTCTTGAATTGTGTGATGATATTTGAATTTCAAACCAGTAAGGTCTCGCTGAGTTCAAGAAATACATTAGAAATATTTGAAGTGAAGATATTTTAAGTCTGAGTTGATAGTAGCTCAGATTGCTTGGCGTAGACTTGCGTGTCAATGCAGAACTTTGATCCTAATATGAAAGGACTTCCATTATTTGTGTACAAAACAACTTCGGTTGGTGCAAAGCTTTTGCAAGGTCGGTTTTCCTGCAGTGACTTACCAGATCTTTTGAAAGGTTGTTGAAGATTATTTCTTTATACTGAGCAATTCTCCTTTTTCACTACAACTATAATAAAGTATTTTGGGAAGGACATACTTGACTTTGCATAAGGTGGTTGCAAGTTCAGTCTGTATGCTGCAGCTGAACTACCGGTATCTGGAATTAAATGCCTGTATTGATTGCATATTGAATTATAAAAGGTGTGCATTAATGAAAGACAATCTTGGAGGCCTTTGTGTACAGCAGACAAGCAGTAGGAATGGCTATGCTTTTCATATTATTTACTACGCAGTGGCATTTTTTTTTGCTCTTGGAAAGTGGCATGTAGACTAATGAATGACATAGAGTTGGGTTTAATCACCCTTAAGTTATCAGATCCCAGCTGTCAGATTAATTTGTGGTAAATGTGATAGTCCCAATCTTTTACTGTCCTTCTGCATATGGATCTCTTCAGGTAGCTGCTTGCTTCATGTTAAAAACAAGTTAATAACAGCAAGTGCTATTTTGGGAATGTGTTGCATTCTGCATTTTGCTTGATTAGCCTGGTGTCTGACCAAGAGACCTTTGTGTGTGCTCTGCTCCTGCCCACCCAAAGTTACATTGCTCCCTGTAGGGACAAAAAGTTATTTACAGAATTGTATCTGTTTCGCTTCAATTTATTCCATAGTTAAACTGAAACAAAACTTTCCAAAAAAATGCCACTACTAAGCAAATCTTAGGTAGTACTTTTTTACATTCCCTGGTTTCTTTATCATCATAGCTAATATTGGGCAACCTCTTACTGCAGTTTTTCACAGTGTCAAGAAATATGATCACCTTTAAGCAACCTTTTGGGTGGGAATTATTTCTGTGAACTACCGTTATATAAAAATTAAATCTCTCATTTGGGTTGCTTGTCTGGGTATCTGTAGCTAGTGGTGAGACAGAGGACTACCTTTGGAGTGCATTCATGCCATTTTAGGGTAGCAAAAACTATAGATGATGATGAATTGCACTGGAGTGCCTCTTTCTGTTGTTCATAGTGGGAACCTGCATAATCGTTGAAGACTAGATGGGCTTTGACTGAGGTGGCTAGGGACAGCTGAAGTGACTGCCACCTCTGTGTAGTTTAGGTGTAATGCAAACTGAACCTTAAAACAGGTACTGATCTGTGATGGAGAAAATCCTTTCTTTCCTCTAAGATACCAAGCTGTTTAATTAGGAGCAAATCTGGCCTTGTTTCTAAGTGGGAATTTTTTGTTGACCATTGGCCTGAATGGCCAGCCTCCCCATCAGTTACTCCCCTGGAAGAACCATCAGAATTTGTTTATCTGGAGAGGTGCTGGCAGCTGCAGGGCTTATTTTTTTTTTCCATCATCTGTTAAGGGCCTGTGAAAAATGAACAGTTTCTAACTGCATTCTTGTTGTGCAAATTAAAGTCAGTGCCCTTCCACAGGTCTCCTTAGTGCTTAACTTCAGTATGCAGTGTTCAGGTAGCTGAGGCAGCCATTTTCAACCGATGAAAATATGTAAGATTTGAGGAGGGAATACAGACATGGACAGAATTGGTACCTGATACATGATAGTGATGCCAATTCTTGTGGGGGGGGGGAAGAAAAAAAAAAAAAAGAAAGAGCAAATGGGAATGAAGGAGCAGGGGGAAGGGGAATACTGCTTCTTTAAGAGCCAGTAAGCTCACAGGAGAGAGTGATAGCAGGCATTTCTAAGGTAGAGGGTTGTGGAATTGGACCGCTGTTTCAGAAAATAAATTACCTTTGATTTGCCTGCTGATTTTATACTAGGGAAAGCTACCCTCAGCTTTCGTTTTGAGTAGAAAACCAAATACAACAAACATAAGTTCATTTGTGAAGAAGGAAGGAGGGTTAATTTCCTCAAATTATTTGTTTTTGCAATGGATAATCAAAGTCATTAGACTGTCTTTCTGATGTTTCAGTTAAAAAGGCTGAATTTGTCATCTCAAGGTGGTTTCCATGTTGAACTCCACAATAAAACTACCTGGAAATTTATCTGATCAATCTGTACACGTGGAAAATAATGATCTTTACAGAGAAGGTTAAGCCTTTAGGCTTAACACAGCACTGTCCGCGGAAGGGAAGTGTGTTCTATGACATCTAGAACAGGATGCACCTTGTCAGTTATTTTTTAAACACAGTTTTTATGGTATAGCTTGAGTAACTTCATGCACTAGCTATTCTGTTACGTTTTAAAAGTGAAATTCATAGAGTGTGTAGGTTGGCAAAGCCTGAGCTGATGTGAGCCAAGCAAACTTGGGTTATTTTCTGTACAGCTGGCTGCACTGCAAGAAGAACCTGCAGAACTCTGGCAACAAATCCACAAAACTACTTATTTCTTACACATTGCACTTCAGGTCTGATCAGTATCTGTTAGGTTGAAGGGTGTATGAGCAACAGTTGAACTGAAAATAGTTTCAGTGCAGAATATTTTTTGTTATTACCCTGCAGCTAGCAAAAAATGTTTACTTTTGCCATGTGTAACCTTGTGCAACAAGGTGGGGGAGTCGTGAAAAAAGCAAATGTGACACTTTTCTACATTGCACAAAAGGCAGGTTAGACTTTTTTCCAATGAGAAACCTTATGGTGGTTATGCTAAACTGCCATCCAAAGACATAACCTTCTAAAGCTTGAAGAAGCAAGATTTTCCCCTGTGCAGAATTGTCCTGCGTGAATGAATAAAGAGTGATAAAGAGAGGCAGGTGCTGAAATCAGTAGATCTGTATTGGACACAGTGATAGAAATTCAGTAATAATTATTAATAGCTAATAATTATTATTATTGACAGTTATTAATGCAATATGTTTTTAATGGACACTTTTAACTTCAAAATAAATAAGCTTTAACATGTAGAACTATGTATTTAACCTAAGAAATTATACATGGTGATTGAATGGAAGAAGTAGGTGTTGTAATTTGAAATCTATAGAATGAAATTTTTATGTATGGTACTAGTTTACATAAATGCAAGACTGCAACAAGCATCTAGTCTAAAGGAAGCAAATCTTAATATTCAGTACTCAGTATACCCCCAGGCTAGTGTTTGGGGGGGGAGGGAAGGGAATGGGAGGGGGAGAGGAAAAACACTGTTTACATTCATATATATGTTTATTTATAGAGTAAAGTTTTCTCTAGAAGGGACTGTTAAATTACTATGTTACCCGGGATCCTAAACTGAGATATGTTTACATATCTTCTGTTATATGTTGATCTAAGTTGTACTTTTGCCTTTTATGCCTAGCCTTCTTAAAGTTGTTTTTATATAGCTGGATCTGTTTGCCAAGTACACAACATTTTTAAAAGTGTTTTATTTTGGATGGGAATGGAATTAACTCACTCATGGAAATAGAAACTTCAGAATAAGAAAGATGTCCAAAGGCTGATCTACCTTCTGGCAGTCAATCTGGAAAAAGAGGAGCTTGTGAAAAGGCAAAGTAAACCTGACATCAGTGCCTTTGCATTCTCTTCTGTTTCTCTGTGGTTCAGTTTAAGAAGGTTTTAATGACCTGGATTTTTCTCAGCATAATTCTTAAAGAAGATCTATGATGTAAATACAAAACCATCAAAATCCTTTTAAAAAATTGTCTTTCATGCCACGATGGAAATAGTTACTGGTATTTCTTTAACTTATTGCAAAATAATTTAGGGAGAGGGGGAAAGGGAAGAAGGGAGCATGCTTGAAGCTGATGACTGTTATGTCTTATCTATAGTACTTAAAAATACAGAGTCAACTCCCTCATTAATTCCTTTCTGAGTCTTGGAAATGGTTGATTTCTCCACGATCTGCTACAGTAGTAAGGCCACTGTTAAAGGATTTTCCATTTAATACCATGCAGAATTGGTTTCTAGGAAGTGTCTATTGTCTTAAAGAAAAGATTCACCCAATATTTGGTCTTTTCCTCTGGGGATCTTTTTCATATTAATTTGCCTATGCTGAACAAAGAAACTAGGCATGTGAGTTATTTGAATATAGATGTCTTTCTAATATAGCTAATTATTTTAAATGTTTAATGGGAGCCTCATGAAAATTGCTGCATAAACTTTTCAATTAGAGAGAAGGCTCGTCGATGCATTTGCGCAAGATATTTAATTGGGGGGACAACACAGAATAAATAAATTTGGAAATTATCTCAGATTACCTACTTTTAGGGGGATGCCTGTAGGGAGGGGAAAGGCTTTGCTTCCAATCAACTTCAAAGATAAGACAGCTTAATTGGAAGCTGACTGTGCCTTGACAGCTTCAGAGCAGCAGTGGCTTCCATGTAATCTGAAGCAGATGCTGACTTGAAGAAGTAGCATTTTCTTTCATGCAAGCTTTGGCATCGAGTCTCTGGCATTATGTTATCTAGTTCTATATCAGGAAGCATTTTTTAATTGTGACATTAGTTTCAGCACACTACCTCATATTTTGCCTTACACAGTTAAGTTAATCAGCCTATGACAAATGGACGTTAAGTGTTTCTGAAACACGTAACTTAAAGGGAACTTTGAACCGCTGTGGCATGACTTGGGAAAATACTGATGAAGGATCCTAGGAAAAGCCTCATTTAGGGTTCCTAAACCATGATGAAACTTCACTAGAATTTTTTATGCTTTAGTTAATATCGTGGTCTTTGTGTAAATCTGCACTATTTGTGTAAGAGATTACAGGCTAGAGAAATGGGCTGCCAGAAACCTCATGAAGTTCAACAAGGGCAAGTGTAAGCACAAAGTCCTGCTCCTGGGGAGGAACAACTCCGTGCACCAGTACAGGCTGAGGGCCGCCCAGCCGGAAAGCGGCTTGGCAAAAAAAGACCTGGGGGTCCTGGTGAACACCAAGTTGAATGTGAGCCAGCAACATGCCCCTGCTGCAAAGAGGCTGATGATATCCGGGGCTGTTATAGGCAAAGCATTGCAAGCAGGTTGAGGAAGGTGATCTTTCCCCTTTATTCAGCACTGGTGAGGCCACACCTGGAGTACTGTCTCCAATTCTGGGCTCCCCAGGAGAGACATGAAGGTACTGAAGAGTGTCCAGCTAAAGGGCCAGAGAAATGATTAAAGGACTGGAGTATTTCTTGTATGAGGAAAGGCTGAGAGAGCTGGGACCATTCAGCCTGGAGAAGAGAAGACTGAGAGGGGATCTTATCAATGTCTATAAATACCTGAAGTGCAGGGGACCAAATGGATGGGGCCGGGCTCTTTTTGGTGGTGGCTGGTGACAGGACAAGGGGCAATGGGCAAAAACTGGAACACTGGAAGTTCCAGACAAACTTAAGGAAAAACTTCTTTACTGTGAGGGTGACAGAGCACTGGGACAGGCTGCCCAGAGAGGTTGTGGAGTCTCCATCTCTGGAGATGTTCAAAACCCACCTGGATGTCTTCCTGTGCAACCTGGTGTAGGGAGCCTGCTTTGGCAGGGGTTTTGGACTAGATGATCTCCTGAGGTCCCTTCCAACTCCTATGATTCTGGGATTCTGTGACTTTGAAATATGTCATCTGTGATATGTCTTTAATATTAAGCTTGGAGTTATGAGGATAAAGCTCACTGTTAATTCATTTATAACTACTGAATTTCTAAGAGTAATCTTTTTATTTGCCTCATGTGTGCTAGCATTATCAATGTAATTCACTTGACCATCTTGTAAGGATTCTGTTGAAATTTCCTTTATGGGGGGATTTTTCTGTTGAATATTTGAATCTTACTTTGACTGATAATAATACTGAAGTGAAGCAAGGGCAACCAAAGTATACCTAAATATCTGTTCTACTTCATACATCAGAAAAAACAGAGAGGAGCCACTTGTCTGATTTATAAATGCTGAGAACCTGGACCAGAGCACTTAAAAGATGATCTGTTCTCATGGGAAATCCTCAGCCTTGGAGGCACTAAAAATGAAATCACTCAAATGCTTATTCTACTAATCACAAGGGAGAGTACAGCTTTAGAATAAAAGACTACCAGTTGGCAGAAAAGATGATGGAAAACATTTAAGGGCTGAGAAATTAGGTTTATATGTTTCAGTGAAGCTTTGCACAGCAATCTGTTTGGTAAGTGTCAGTGGAATACTGATAGTGATGTGCCCAGAAAGGTGAAAGCCTGGTCTAGGAGTATGATGTGAATCACTGCAGTGGAGAGAGCGTGTATGGATGTGAAGGGAGGAGGAGCTGCTTTCGAGCAGGTAGCTGTGCTGGTCCGTGATGTGACCTGCAGCTGGAGATGCCGAGAGGTGATATGTTAGTCTTCAGGGACGGGCTAAAGAGAGGAAGGATGGAGTGGTATGTGATAGTTCAAATTAGGCTGCTGGAAACTGTGGAGAACATGAGAGAGGAGAGGCTGCTACTGTTCAGCAACATGGCCATAGGTCCTTTACAGCAATTTGTGTGCACGTCTGCTGAACATCTTATTAGTTATAGCTTTAGCAAAGTAGCCTTCTTTTTAAAAGTTGGAATGAAGGCTGCAGACTTCGAGCCAAATAATGCCATCTATAATGAACTAACTACTTCGCATTTGAGCTACTGCTGCTCCAGGAATTAGTGCTTGGAAACCTCAGTACACCTAGAGGATAGGGGAGAGCTTCCAGAGGACATTGTTGTAAGATTGTGTAGGGGACTGTTTAGTTGCTTTTGTGTCTCAGCTTTTGGTAAAAACGAGTTGAATCCTTTCAGTTCCTAATAGGCTGTGTTTAGATACTAAGCTCTCTGTTTCTATAATGCCATGTATTGCTTGTTCGGCGTCTTTTTAATTAGTGACATTTTATTTAGTCCAAATTAAATATGCCAGATGTAGCTGATTTAGTGGTTAACAATGATGAGCGAGGGGAGGGAGGCAGAGCTAACATTATATAGCCGTCTGTTCTCAGGGAAGTTTTTTTTTATTTCTAGTTCCACAAGAGAAGTTGGAGTGGTAACCATGGCAGCAGGGAATTTGTCCCTGTAAGCTGAGAAAAGGGTTGGGTTGTGTGGGGTTTTTTGTGTTTGTTTTTTTGTTTGTGGTGCCCCTAGTAGGAGGAAGGGGTATGCAAAGTGGTCTGGAGAAAGCCCTGGAGAAGGGAACTCAAAAGTAGATAAGTCAGAGACGCTTGCCGTGGAGTTAAAACTCACCCGTTGGTCCTGCCGTAGCATGCACGGGTGGATGGGCGCAGCAGTGAGGTAGAGCTCTGAGGGATGGGAAAAATTTCTTGGTAACTTGGATGTCTGTGGTAGGTGTTTCGTGGCAGGGTGGTTAGACACTGTATGCTTATAAATCTCTTGTATGGTTGCGTTTGGGTTTTCTCCCATGTTTTTCTCACTTTTTTCCACTGAAAATGAGTAATTCTTAGCAGGTTGGAAGGTAGTAAGATTTGCATGGGGCTGGGTGAATTCAAGAGAGAATATCTAGCTTAGTCATGATGACATAACCCCAGATTTTGCAGCAGCCCCAAAAACTTTTGATATACCAATCTTGAGTTGGGGGACAACAATTACTTTCCTCTGATGTCTAAATTTACCAAAAATTAGACAGCAAAGCAGTTTTGTGGAGCAGTTCCCCATTAAAGCAATTGCTGAAAATGAGAATTATCCCTGCGTTGAGGAGAGGATAACGTGAGCCCTCTTCTCCCACTGACCTAACTTTTCCTGGGCTAAGATCTTCAAGGGGTTAATTCTGGCCACGCAATCAATGCTTGCACAGTTGCACAGAAATACTCTCCCGATGCGAGCAGCTCTGTTAAAAGCATTTATTGTGTGCGTGTGACGACCTGACCCATAAAACATCCTGAACGTTGCAGGCAGCAACAATTAGCTGATACTTGCTGCTTGAAATCGCCGGCTTCCAGAGCCGGTAGCTTGGGAGACGGGAAGCTAAGCAATATTGCTGAACACTGTACAGCAAGGAAGCAGCTGATGGCCAGGCATTAGGGATGCTTTGCCATGCTGCTGTAGCTAAGCCTGTCACCCACTCATTATAAAGCTCCCCTCTTTTATTGCTAGAGCAGTAGGAACTCAACCCTATTGGGAAAACCTATTGGGGGTTGCAATTGACACTATTGGAGTGCGGGAAATTTATATTTCCAAGGTATGCTAGAGCTTTTGGGATTTTCAGCATGTGGAGGGTGTTAGGCTGTGAGTTTCATAGTGTATTTATACTTCAGGTTCCCATCGTTAAATGGTCACAATTTCTTGAGTGCCTGGAGGTGGTAACCAGTCTTTATTAGGACTATTTCTCCATGTTTTGCCCCTTTTTTTCCATTAGCTTCCATGAGCTTTTCACTGCCTTAAGTTGCTCTCACGTTTCTACACTTTGGTTGGTTGTAGGCCTCTATTGTGTCTCCATGTGATAGTGCTTGATTCTTCTCTGGTCAAGCTACACATATTAGATTCATATAGTTTTTCTTAAAAAGTTTCATTTTTTTGTTTTGGTTTCCAGCTTCCCCCTCTCTCCCAGCGGCTTTGGTGTAAGTGCCTGGTCTGGATGTCAGTGTTGGTTCGTTGGGATGTGGAAGGGAATAAAGGGACTCTTGTAACAAGAGACAGATAATTTTGTTTGTTTGGTTGGGTTTTTTTAAATCTAGTGCACCTCTGTATGTGTCGTGAAAACTCTCTTTATCCTGCTGTTGTCAAATCTGGCAAGACTTGTCAGACCTGGGAGCTGGAGCTTCAGCTAAGAACTTGTTTTCATTAATCTTTTAAAATTTTTTTTGGTCTTCAGGGCTGCAGAGAAAGCCTTAGCAACTCTGCACTTGCAAACACCAGGGAACAAACTCACAAGTTCTTAAATCGTTGGCTTTTTCACTCCTTGTGATTACTTTCTTGGGAGAAAGGAGGAAGAAACAGGAGTGGGAAGAGGATCTATCTTTGCCTTGCCCTGTATTGCTTTCTAAGTTTGTAATTTCTGTCCATCTCTGCATTTTATGCTTCTTAGATTCCTTTGCTCCCAGACCAGGTAAATTGGATTGCAGTTGTTCAAGACAAATTTCATAACTACCAGTTCTTAAAATAATGTGTTTGTTTTGTCATGTCTGGACATGCCAAATATAACTTATTTGGCATCGTCCCCCATTGTTGGGCTGTTGATTTCATTTTATTTTATTTCTGTTATTATATCAACCACAGTCAAAATCCCAAGGTTCTATTGTATCAGAGACAATCGCTGCCCCAAACGTTTTCCCATGCATTAAAAATGCACGTATTTTCAAATACTAATCCACAGTTTCCAAAAACATCCTGAAAAGTGGTCCTTTCCCCTCAGAAAAGCGTGCAAGAGAAGGTGAATTTTGTGGACTACCCGCGTAGAAGTTGTACTTAGACAATAGTAAATCAAAGTGAGAAGCCAATTGTATGTTGCCAGACCCTATGCTGAAATGGCTTTCTGGCCCATGGGGTGGCCTGGGCACTCAGGTGGCAAGCGCCTCAGCTGGAGTTGTCACAGTGTCCTGCTAGGAAAGAAAGAGCCATCCGAGTCTTTGGGACCTGCACCGTTTTTCTGAATCCTATGGGAAGCTGCTCCCGGGAGCCTTGTTGTGCTGTCTGCCAAGCTTCAAATTAATGTGGTTCTTGTGGTTGAAAGCCTGTAAAGCAAGGAAGATGTGGTAATAATGCCTTTTCTACAGAGTAATTTATAATGGCAAAACAATTTAAAATACTCAGTTACTAGCTTGGTTACTTAATAATTTTAATCAAGAAATTATTATGGCTTTTCTTTGTATTACCCTTTCTAGGGTTGTTAGTGACTTAAATTGTGTTTGCAAGAACTTTTCTACTAAACCTTTCTCTTGGAGCAAATTCAGACAATAAATAATGCATTCTCTAAGCACAGCTGAGGAAGATTGCAAACTATCTAGGGATAAATTGCACAATAAAATATATGAAAGATAAAGGTTAGTGCCAGAAACATCACTTTAATGTCTTTCATTACATAATCAAAGGAGTGTAACAGTGCCTGTAACTATCTTCTTTTTTTTTTTCCGTACATAAAGGATCTCAAAACTAGAAAGGATTTTTCTATGAAGGCAGTTGCTGTTGGGAGGAGCTGTGCGGAGAGAAGGGAGCTCGTTTACAGACTTGCAGTCATAACTAATGGGAAACGCTGGGTGGGGGAGGATGCAGGCAAAGAAGAAAATGTAAGCTGTCGGTGATATGACAACAGGAAGAGTCTGGACCCCCAGATTTGGGACTGGGTGAGCTGGCTGTTGCTGGGCTGCCTTCCCACTGGTGTGGACTGGTACTCTGTCAAAGCCTATCCAAACTGCTTCCCAAGCTTTCTCTCTTCCAGCATCCTGCAAATACCCAAAAGCTTCAGCAAAATTCGTAAAGGCCTATTGTTACTCTTAAAAGGACTGAAAATTAGTCTTTCTCCTTTCTTTTTCCTAAAAATAAGAGGGAAACAAGGAATCAAGTGGGAAGATGTGGAAATGTCAAATGGGTCAAATGATTTACCTGAACGTGTGAGCATTAAACCAAAGTGGGAAAGAGTGAAACAGCTTTTGGGGATACTGTCACTAAGTCAGGGTGTTGCCTGTATGTAGGTATGTATCACTTAAAACTGCATTCTGCTATTTATAGGGTAGCAACTTACCGTTTCCAAACCTTCAGCCTCTAAGTCTGTGTGCACACGTTGGAATACGTCTTTTGTTCATGCAGGCAGTGGTTATGTCTTGAGAATGTGCTCTGTACAGTCTTTTCTTAAAAGTACATTGCACAGTTCACACCTTTGTATGTGAACAGCTGAGATTTTTGAAGAAGCTTCCATGCAGTTGCTCTAGAAGCCTAAGCCTATACATGGGGCATTAGTACTTTGAAGTTTTGAGAAAATAGAAACAGATAATGAGTATAGACTTCATCCAGTGTCTCTATAACAAATAGCCATTTTCACACATAGTTTTGAATGAGGGGAGGAGAAGCTTTGTATTGTTTCTACAATATTCAGGTTTTAAACTTTATTAGTACCCCGAGTGTGCTCACTGTAGATGTTCCTTTAAATGTGCTTTGTGTACATGCAACATCACCACTTTGCCTTTTTTTTTTTTTTTTAAGCTCAAATGTCAACAATTGCAGTGTGTAATTATGCCAGTAGTGCAGAGAGACATGTTTGCTTGATTAGTCACCATGGCCTGAATTCAGCCAATATAGCTTACGGCATCCAGCTGAAGTTGAGAGTCAGGAGCCTAGATTCCTCTGCAGCTAGCAGAGACTCCATCGCTCACTTGGCTTCAGAAGGAATTTAACTCTCTAAAATTAACTGGGGTGAACATGGGCCTGGGCAGAAGCACTAACTCTCCAAATACAGATGCTGACTTGAACCCAGCACTAATCCTGCCCTGCCCTTCTCTGCCCACACTGGTGTGATTCCCAAAACCTGTCTCACTGCCATGACCCTCAGAGTTCGTGACTTCAGTATTGGTGTTTGATGACCGCTGAACATACAATGATACTGTGATTCCCTTTCAAGTCAAGTTGTTCCTCTGACTTTCAGAAATGGATTTAAAATTCAATAGCCCAGCACAGAGGGATAGAATCAGGGTTTTGTAACTTGGCCAACTTTTTTTTTTAGATTGCTGTTCTGAATGTGAAAGTCAAAGACTAAAATCTTGATCGTGGAACAGTTGTTCTCCTTTGTTGTTCATTGGCTTTTAAATGTGTACCTAAATATAGCATGTGCCAGAGGAGAGAGTTAATGTTGCTATGAGAACCTTAACCTCAGCATTTCCTAGGGTTTTATATTTATATGTAGGTGGGGAAAAAAAAGCAATGATCAAATAACTCTCAGTTCTTTTTCTTTTATAAGGAAGTACTATCTGATCTCTTGTATATAAGTGATCCTATCTGCAATGTATTGCTGTTACTGCTGCTGTTTGTCTGAAGGGCTTTTTTCCTGCACGAGCTGTGTAGCAGAGGAGGCAAAAAGAGACATAGGGTTGACCTATATATTTATTTCATTGCAGCACTTGAAATTCCTGTGTCTTACAAAGCTGCCTTAATGCTGCTGGGCAAGTAAGGGGGGGACTGGCTGGTGCTCGGGTGTGTAGATGTGGCTGACCGAGTCGCTTGCCTGTCAGGTGTGCACAGGGCACACTTAGAGGCTTTTCTTTATCAAAGGTTTGCAACTTCAGTAAGCAAAACCTTCCTTTTTTGTTACCTCTTTGACTAGGCAAATAGCAGTTCAAGGGTAACCTGCATGCAGAGCTTGAGTCTTCAGCAGCTTTGAGTTGACTGATCCTAATTGAAAGTTTCCCTATTCCTCCAGTGACTCTGACTCTGTTCTTGTGAGCCTGTGAGCTTTGAGTATGGAAAGCTTTCAGGAAAAATGATCTCATCAAACAGGGTTCCAGTGGAACCTGCCTGCTGCATAGGTGCCTTCTGCAATAAATCGCTGCTTCTGCTTGCACAAGGTACATGCATTTCCATTCGATTTTCTTTCAATTTACCTCACTGATGGTACAGTTCTCATGTCTGAACAATCTTGAGTGAAATCAGGGGATGAAAGTCAAAACTTGCTGGGCTGATTTGCAGTTTGTGCAGCTCTTGTTAATGACTCTTCAGTTTATTTTAATGGCTTTCTGTGATGTCTCTGATCTTCATCTCTTACAAAGGGAAACTCTTGAAGAATTAGTGTACTGAAACCTTTTATCTATTAGATTTCAGTCAGAGGGCCTTCTCATAACTGGTACTCTCTCCTTACACTTTGGAGTCATAACAAAGGTTTGTTTGCACTGATATAAATTACACCATGGTTAATTTCAGATAGTAGAATGCAAATTGGGATCTGTTTGATGCTGAAGATTTTCAGCATAATGTCATTAAAAAGCATGAATTTTTATGATGATTGTATATAGACACAGGTTTTCTTTTGCAGAAAAAGGAAAAAAAAGCCAGCACAAATAAAACTATAGAGAAGTAGTAATGTGACCATGACACGATTGTTTGGGGGTTTTTTTTGTCCTCATTCCTAATAATGTTTGCGTTACTTGGTGCACACAAAACACTGCAGTGAGGTTGAGGAACTGAGGCTGGAAGATGAAACAGCCATGAGGGTACTCAAGATATGCGGCCCATTATATGAAACCACTGAAGTGTTGAATATTAATGATCTTTTAAATTTTTAATTTTTAAGTCTTTCTGTCTTTCAAAAAAAGAAAAAAAAAAAAAAGGAAGCTTGGGGGAAGAATTCTTCCCAGAACAATGGTGCAGTCTGTTATCTGCTCCTTTGCACTGTAAAGCACTGAATGTTCAGCCAATATAGTGCTGTGGTTGGCTTAGCATTCTTAACCTTAATTTTGAATAGAAGGTGCCTTGTGCTGCTGACGTAATTAGTGCCTTTTGTAAATCACTGTTGCAGGCAGTCTGCTGTTGCATTTCACTGCATTTCTTGTAGGGATGCAGGGCAGAAGTGTCAGACTAACTTTCTGAACCTCTCTTCAGGCTAAGTGTTTTCATTATTGGAGTATTTTATTCGGAATGAATTCTGCTTCATTTTCCTTTGTATGTAGTAAGCCCCAAATCAATTTTGCAAGTGAAACAGTGTTTCTGCTGGAAGAAGTTTGAACAGGGAGCCCTTAACATCTTAAAGTAGGAGATGTGTCCTTGAAAAAAAAAAAAAGAGGGGGGTGGGGGGGACGCGGGGAAGACATATGAGAGGGTTGGATTTGACCAATTGACTTGAAATTAAGTCCCCTCTGTGATACAGGAATATTTTTATCTGCCTCCTTTGTCACAGAAACTGTCTGAAAGTTTGAGCTGAAGCTTTGTCATTGAGCTGGTTTCATATTTGTGGCCATACATCACGCTCTGCAGCGTTGTGTGGGGGCATGGAATCCCTTTACCTTTCACATAAGCCTCTTAGGGAGGGTGGCACTGGTACCTCCGCAGGGGCACGGGGTTTCACCTCACTCTGTCTCTCCCATCCCTAGGGCAGGGTTCAGCTCAGGCTGTTACATCCCCTCCTGTTGCAGTCTTCTCCATCTGTGATGTCAGTGGTGATACGCGGCCTTGCCCTGTCCTTGATGGCAAGCACAGCACTATTAATAGCCAGAGCCAGTGAAGGTAACTGGCTCATCTCTGCGTTCATGCCATCCGCCCACTCCACTCCAGTCCCTGGGCTTTACAGGCCTTGTCGTTAAAATCCCCCACCGCTGACCGGCCCTGCGCATGAACGCACCCGCGTGTGTGAGGTGCCCCCGGTTGTCCCCGAGGGGTGTGTGAGGTTGTCCCTGGTTGTCCCCCAGGGGTGTGTTAGGTGTCCCCGGTTGTCCCCGAGGGGTGGGAATGGCAGGCACTGCCTGCAGGGCCTGGCTGGCGGGAGGAGGGAGCAGCAGCACACAGCGAGCTGCAGCCGCCCTGTATCCTGTGCGGGTTCCGGGTGCTGCAGTGCTTTGGGGTAGCTGGCATCAGCTCCAGCTCCGGGCATGGAGGGGGAGTGTGGGACACGTACCCCTGGCCCCTTCACTTCACACTGAGGGAGTACAGTGTGAATGAGGATAAAAGACAGCTGCAAGTTTCTTCTTGTGGCTGGGCTCCATTAAGGCTTTCCGTGCCTGGGAGCAGGGAGAAGTGTGGTGATCATCTTAGAGCTCTTTCTTTTCCACCTGCAAGGGCTTGAGAGGCCCCTCAGCAGAACAGCTTTCCCTCTCTTCTGGGACTTGGCAGGGTCAGGTGCAGCCTGTCCTGTATCGCTGCCTTGTTCTCAGCAAAACCGCAGGGAAGGAAGAGAGGGGGTTCTGTGCTCCAGGTGTGGCAGAGGGTGATGCCGCTGGCCTCTGCCTGCTGCGGGCTCCCCGGTGACGGCTGAGGCAGGGAGCGCAGGGCTGCGCTTCTCGGTGGCTGGTGAATGAATGAATGAGTGATGTCACCAAGCCGGTTCCTGAGGCAGGAAACCCATCCAAAATAGTTGAGTTTCAATACAGAAAGTGGAGCTATGCACACAGAGTAAGCCGAAAGTAGGAAGGAATTCTTTCACCACCACCTTTTCGGTTGTGTCACTCCTTTCCAATCTATCACAGTAAGAAGTAGAGGGGAAGAATTTCAAGTGGGTGTTTGTCCCTCCCCATTCCCCACTCAAACCAAACCAAACGCAATAGCAACTTTCTGCCTGGCTGGGTGCTGCCTTCTCAGCGTGCCTGCGCAGCCAGAGGGCTGCGCTCCCCGGGTGCGGACCGCTGGAGTTTCTGGTGGGTACCTGGGGTGCCCACGCGTGTCCCACCGCGCTGGGCATAGCTGGTGCCGCTGTGCGTGGGTGCCCTGCGCTGCTGGGCTGTCCCGTGGGGGCTGAGGGCAGAAAAGAGACATTCCCGCGGGACAAAATCCCCACGGACACATTTCAGTGAGTGCAAGGGTGGCTGTGGCTCGCGTGGGCGCTGGCAGGGGTGGAAGTGCGGCTGCACCAGGGTACAGCGTGCGTGCCTGCCCCAGCGCTACAGCAACCGGGGCTCCCCCCGCTCCCTCCTCCCGAGCCGGCTTCGGAAAGAGCTGGCTCATCCCTGCTGTCAGATGGAGCCGTTTCCTGCACGCGCGGGTTTGAGTCACTTGGGCTCCGGGAGGGTTTAACCCCTCCGTGCCCTCTCCCTCCCCCCTCCCTGGGCTTCGGTCTGCGCCTCGCCAGGGGAACGGAGCGGGGCGGGGGGGCAGGAAGCGGCCGTCGGGCGAGAGGCTCCGCCGCCCCCTCGCCCCCGGCCCGGCTCGGCCCGGCGGGGAGCGGCGGGAGGAGAAGTTCAAGTGCTGAAGTTGCGGGCGGGTGACATCAGCCACGGGCGGGCCGGGCTGCGGGCGGGCTCGGCGCCGCCGGGGTCCCCGCTCACCCCGCCCCTGAACGTGGGGGCTGCCGGGGGGGTCCCAGTCGCCCGCGGAGGGTCATAAAAACAAATTTCCTTTGAAATTTCTTTTTTTTTTTGGTGGGGGGGGGAGGGTGGGGGGGGGCGGGAATAATTTGGAAGTCTGATAGTGTGTGGGAAATGATTACATCAGTCGGAGGGAGGGCTAGGATTGGTCTACACGGTGTGGTTTGATTCACTACCGCAAAGATTGCGTGTAACCCTTTGAGTGGAGCTCCGGCAGAGTTGTTTCCCTCCCCAGAAACAGTCCCCATAGCAGGGGCTACGTGACAGGTAGGGTACCGCTGTCCCCTGTCGCCGCGGCACCCCGGGCGCCCAGCCGTAGGCTACAAAGGGTCGGCGGAGGCAGAGGACAAACTCTCTCAAGAGGCAACCTCTGTTTAAAATGCCATCTTGTTCTTCCGACTGCTGCCTTTTACGTGCCGTTGAGGTAAGATTTTTCCGTATCAAATTACCCTCCAGGTTTTTGTTAGGTTCACCTTCTCTTGTTAGGATGTGGAGCGTCTTAAACGCAGAGTTGGTTGAAATCTTGGACCTGCACGTTCTCCTGGAGAAATAATTTTGCGGCAAGTGCCTCTCGCTTGAGCAGAACAATGCAAAGAGGGAAGCATCTGTATAAATCGGGAGCTGGGGGGAAGGTTCCTGACTTTTTCTCTCATCTCCATTAATATTTAGGATGTACAACATATGCACATTCGGTTTCGAACTACTTTCAAGCTAGGATCAAAAGAGAACTTGGGGCAGGGAAAGAAATGTGTGGACTGTGCTAGCGAATTGATCCGCCGGAGAACTGCAAGTGGGACTTCCCCAAGTGAAACAATCAAAAGTTAGTAGGGAACAAGAGAGCCATTTTTAATCTTAGGGGTCTTGGCTTGCTCCTCTGTAAATGTTGGGAGGCCTCTGACAGGATTGCAAAGAAAATTGTGTGTGTTTGGATGTTATTTCTCTCACCCACGGTTGCCAAAGTACTCCCTCGATATTGTTTCACGTTTGCTTACCTTACACAGCTTTATAGAGAATCTGCTCACTCACTTTTTCTGTGGATGTGGTCATATTAACACTGCTGAATCTTTGTTTAGTGCAGGGCGGTGTTGGGGAGGGGGGAGGGGAAATAGGGCAAGGGGGCATCAAGAGAAAGTGTTATAAAGTGAATCATCCATGTCATTTGTCCTGGCTGCCAAGGTGCTTGGAACGGTCATGCCAAGAAGATGCTTTTCTACGGTAGCTGTGTGGTTTGCCTGTGTTCAGAGCTGTTGATCTGTAAGTGTACCCTTTATGTTGCAGGATGTAAAAGTCTTTAGTGAAGATGGAACAAGCAAAGTGGTCGAGATTCTAGCAGACATGACAGCCAGGGACCTCTGTCAGCTGCTCGTTTACAAAAGTCATTGTGTGGATGATAACAGCTGGACTCTAGTGGAGCATCACCCTCACCTAGGATTAGGTAGGGAATGGTCAAAGGGGTGGCACGGTTACCTGGGAACATAAAATATGTGTAATTCGTATTAATGTGCTTCCAGCTGGAACGTTTTCTTTCCACTGCTTTTATTTGTACAATTAGCTGAAGTCACATACGTGCTTTTTGTGTATTACAATTTGATGTGTTAAGCATTTAAGCCATTTTAAGTCCTTCTCTTGTTTCCCATCCTGTGTTTTTTATTATAAAAAAGAAAAATAATTGTCTAATCTTCACGCTAGTGCTCTGTTGCTACCTTGCTGTGTCTGAAGCTATTGCAAATAAACAGCTTAGGCAAATTAAGCTTGATCCTTAGAGTACTGGTCCTGTGAAACAGCTCAGCTCATCACCAGCTGGGAGACCTGGGTGAACAGACTCAGCTTTGCATACCTACAGTAATGCTTATGAAAGCTAGACATGCTGAGGTGGGGGAGGGGGTTGGCTAAACTTGACTTCAGGCAGGGAAAAAATGGTGGCACCACCGGCAGATCCATGGGCAATTCCTGGACCAGCGGTGGCATCTGCTCTCCAGGCAGCAGCTTCTTTACCTGCTTGAAATTAAGGTGTCATGGTTACAGTTTCAAGAAGGCAGCAAGAGGAAGAACTGTGGGGAATTAAATAACACCATGAATTGGTTTAATTACAGTACCTGAAAGGATCTCATGTTATTCAGTCTTGCTTTTCCTCTGATTTTGTGGCACTGATTAGTTGCAGGGTTTTGCTGTGCAGCTTGCAACTGCGTATCACTCAGATACGCTATCTATAATTCCATGTAGCACACAATAACGCTTTAGAAAGTCTAGCATTTGGAGTATTAGTCGATACACTTCACGGGGAATTTTTTCTAGAAAATAGAGGAAGACAAATCGTAAGCTGCGATCACCAGCGCTACAATTGTGAATGCTATCTGTAGCTAACAGAGGTTTTCTATGTCTAAAAATGTAATTCAGAACCCTTACAAATAAAAAAAAGGAAACAATTTGCTGGAAATGTAATACCCTAAACTGGTACTGTTAAACACAGATAAATTCACTGCTCTACAGAATAGCACTCAAAAAAAAAAAAAAAAATCCTAGGACATCCTGATTATTTAATGGTTTTATTTGGTATCTCTCCTAAA
This sequence comes from Caprimulgus europaeus, assembly GCA_907165065.1. The sequence goes on from OU015525.1 coordinate 73,205,176, forward strand.
ATAGAAATATGTGAAAAAATTAACTTGAAAGACTCGTTTGTATATATCTGTGACATACTTACAGTTCTGAGGACATAGGACGATGTGAAGAATTAAGGTATAAATTACAGAATCTTTATCTCCGCAGCTTAATATGCCACATGGGCGCTTCTAACAGCCTTTACAAATTTTCAGTTTTATCAATGCTCATTAAACTACCAGGCTCTTTTTTTCTATATTCTCTTTCCCATCATTGCTGATTACCAAGGTATTGTGTAAACAGAAGCCTTCTCCTTTGTAACCAACATCCTTCTCCTGCCAGATTCATTCAATGATGCCACAATTCAGTGTTTGTGACATCACAATAGCTTCCATGGTGACTAATTGTGCTGTCAAACTCTGGTGTGTGACATCTCTGAATGAATCGGGCAGGAGGCTGATTAGGAAATCAAAAGCTTCTGTTTACACACAAATAACTTGGTAATTAACAATGATGGGAAAAGAGCAAGATACTTATCGGGCTGCATTTATATATATGGGGACCTGCCTGCCTTGGACCTCTTGTTTCACACTGAAACGCAAAGCGGGGCCTGGCTGTCCCAGAGAAACAGGGTGTGCAGGTTGGGCTTCAGCAGCCACCAAACTTTGTTCTGCAGGGATTGATTGCTCCAGGGCTGTCCTCCGTAGGCCATGCAGTAGATCTGTGTGAAAAGTGCTGCAGCCTTTCAGGGCATAAGGCAAACAGACAAAGAAAAAATTGTTTAAAGCATGAAAAAATATGTAATGATACAGATTTCACATATTTGAAAGGATGTGGACAGAAAAGGGAATAGAAGAGTTCATTTAACGAGAGATAACGACATCCAATTTCTTGTATTTGGGGACCAAAGTATATGCTGTGATGTACTCAATAAACTTTAAATACCAACTTCCATGTATCCACCCAATTTTGGTTGCAGTTTCAATTTTTTCTTATATGGCTGCGTATTTCTAGCTTCTCCGTAGCTTAAATGCTTCCCTGTGTCTCAGAGACTGTCAGATCAAGGTTGTAATCTGTCAGCACCTTAGGTGAAGTTATTATCAGGTGTCTGATGTTCCATACTTTTCGCTCTAGAAGCAAGATTACTAGTGTAAGTATGAAACAATAGCAACTACATACTTAGCAGTGTGGAAAGAAATATGGTTTAAGAGCAGCGAGACATTATTTCTTACTCAAGACATCCTTGCTGACTTAATGCTGTAGGTGGTAATCTGGAAGCCCACCGAAAGAGGCAAGTTCCTTCATTAAGTCCACTCTTTCCCTGCCCCTCTTGCCTATTATTACTGATTACTGCTCAGTTTGCAGAACCAGTTCATCTTTTTACTATGGGGCAGACTGAAGACAAGAGCAAATTTTTGAAGCCATCTCCATATTTATCATTGTAGTGATCTTCTAGTCAACCTTCACTTGACTGCTTACTTTGCACACATGGTCAAGTGTATTCCAAAGAACACACGTACTTCCAAGTAACTTCAGTTACTGGACTGCACAAAGGCAACGGTGTGACAATTTACCATCAGACTTGCTTAGATTTGACATGTAGAAGTGGTTCCTGCTGCACAGTACCACTAGTATCTAAAACACTTTGTGGTCAAGATTTAAGCAGTCTGTGAAACTTGAATTGGTCCCATTATTTCATTTGCTACCAGAAATACACCAAACCTGTTCATACGATGCCGTATCCTCCCTATGTGCTTCTCTGTGCTTAACATCAGTTTGGGACAGGAACTGAGATACCTGTATTCGACATTAACAGAAATAAAAATGGTGATGAAGACAGACTGTTATGTTAGTATCTGTCTGGACACTGAAAGAGTCCATACCTACAGACCTCATTTATCCAGCTTCAGAACTGACTGTGCATCTTACTTAATATAGTTGAAGCAGGAAAGAAAAGTAGTAGGGCTCTGAACTATATGTAGGGTTAGAAGAAAGAATTGCTGCATAGTTTTGTACATAGATTTTCTTACATGTGCACTGAATTTGATTTGCCTTAATCTGAACAAATTAAAAGTGGAACAGTTAGACACAGCACTTGCTAAGATACAAAAACAGGGTGGGCTGTTTCACACTTCAGTCCACCTGTCATTTGCCGTGATTTTCTGATTGGGAGTTTTGGGCCATGCCTGTGAGTTGTTCACAATGGAATCCAGCTCCTTTTCCCATCTTGTATCACTTCTACAGTTCTGTAGAAGTTTAGATAATAATATAGGGCAATTTGAAGAAAAAAAAAAAGAAAAAAATAGTCTGTTCTTCTAGGAAGTGTGTAGAGGAGACTGAGTTGAGCCTATCAGATAAACTAAAAGGAGACGTTTCTGGTCACTTCAGCAGCAATGCCACTTGAAGACTCAATAGACTGACACCTGTGCTTCTAGTTTTGTAACAGGAAGCTCAAAGCAGGGCTGAGGTTGAGTTGCTGGTGTGTTATGAGGCAGTCCATTCCATTTGTACTAACCAAGTGCAAATTACCAAGGACTTCCCAAGTGTACAACTTCTGGGAAGTAGTAGCAAACTGACCAGGACTAGCTTCCTTTTTACATGCACGTACTATGAAATGCAGCACCTTTTCTTCAAGATGGCTTTCACCATCAAAGTGAAAATGTAAACATTAAATCAGTGGGAGTATTACCACAGAATCTCAAAAGGGTCCTGATTTAGTAAAGAAATACAGCTAGGTCAGTTGCCTAAAGCATCTAAGAAACAGTCACTGGGTATATTTACACAAACTAATGATCAAAATACAAAATGAATTGACAAATGTTCATATGTACTACATTTCCTCAGGACAGAATGAACAGGACATGGTTTGTCCCTGCCCTTAGGTGAGCAATCTTCAGTGCATTAGGAAAGTAAAGACCACAACTTTGTGCGATCACAGAAGCAGGAAGTGGCAGGACATGAGCTTTTTCAGGGTTTATATTGTGATGAAGATTCATACCAATATAATTAAATGTTTTTTGGAGGAAGCATAGTTTAAAAAACAGAAAGGCCCTCCACCCCCATAGGCCCACCGTCCTCATCACTGTGTGGAGGAGATTTGACTTAACTGGTTGCCTAAAACCATGACAGTAGCAGTAGGTTAGCAGCAATACCTGAAACTTCACCTGTGAAGCCCCTAGATAATGTGGAGGCTTAGGTGATGAATGCTCAGGTGGTGTAAAATGTTTTTAATTAACTGCTACCAACAGCAGTATTTTTGTGTACTTTACTTGAGGAACTACCCCTTAAAGTGATGTTATGGCAAATGCACTGAGAAGCAGCTCTTTATTTCAATGTTAACCCCTCAAAACACAATCTGTAGCAACGCTGGAGGTTGCAAACGCACAACAAATGTTGAAGTCATCAATGAGCTGGTGATGACTGACAATCTAGAGGCAGGTGAAAAAGACAATGGGATCATTCAGAGAGAGGTTAAATTTTCAATCAAAGAACTTACATTAATCTGCTAAGTTGAATAATTCAAGTGACATTGAGGAGTTGTTACTTTTTGAGATACCAATGACTGCTTGCTTTCTATCCTGAAAACACCCCAAGAGAACTTGGGTGGCAGCCTGGCATTTCTAACCATGGGAATGCGAGGATGCAGGAACACAAAGTGGGGAAGGGACTGTCCAAACTTCTTTGGCCAGCAAGTGACACGCATTTTGGAGAGAGCTGTGCAAAAGTTCTTTTTTGTTTGACCTAATTTTTTATTTCCTATTATATAAGGGATGAAAGTACTGGCTATGAAGACTTTTGAAAAATACCTAAATATTTTCTCAGAAACTTTTGAAGATTTGCCAAGATAATGAGTTCATTAAGTAGTGCACGCTTAGCCCAGTGGCCTTCTTTCGAGTTACTGCTTTCAGTGAATTGGATTTGTTAAGCTATCTGTTCATGCTTTGATGTGCCATTCTTTTGACCAGAGAAGTGGTGGTTATGGGGAGTTACCTTGTAACCAAATCTAGAGCAGAAAATTGCCCTGTCATGTGTACAAAACATTTGTCTCTGTCAGTATTCCTGTAAAGTAGATCCTGTGACCTCTTGTATAATAAACCCCATTGTCTAGCATCTACAATAAAGGCCTGAAGTTCACCTTGAAATGAACTGGTTTTATAGAGTGTGATCAAATAGGACACTGTATTTCTGTGCTAATTCAAGACCTGACAGTGGCCTTTCCACGACTTTTTTCCTCTTAAATCTGTCCACCTTGACAGTTCCACAGCGTATAGCCAGCACCAAAAGAAGAGGCTCACGTGTATTACTTAAGCTACTGCTCACAAAAAAATCTTAGGTTCTTTCCTTTCTCGAAAGTCCTTGCTTGTGAAGCCCTGATATAGGAAATCTTTGAAGAACACTGCTATGTAATGTTAAACCTTCTAATACTTACACCCTAGTTCCTTTAAATTTCTCTTGGCAGCATGGTTTGAAAGCTGTAACATGTTTTGTTAACTTCTGAAAAGGTAACGGAATTACACTGGGTTGTTTTACTTCTGCTCTTTGAAAGTTGGTCTCGCTGTTTCTGCTGGTTGTCTGTGTGTTGACATCATGTTCTTTTTCCACAGAGAGGTGCTTGGAAGATCATGAGCTCATAGTTCAAGTCGAGTCCACAATGGGAAGTGAAAGTAAATTTTTGTTCAGGAAGAATTACGCAAAATACGAATTTTTCAAAAATCCCATGGTGAGTCTCATTACTTAGTTGTTTACACGACAGAGAGAGGGATGTATTGCAGTAACATTTCTGGGCACTGTTATATCTTAAACATCTATTTAAAAAAAAAAAAAGCAAACAACAAAGAGAATTCTTCCCAAAGAAATTTTAACTAATGTTTAAATTCCTTGTACATTCCTCTCAGCCTAAAAACCTCAAGTGTTTTCAAGTCACCAAATACACTTGTTTCAAAATAGCTATTGTTATGTTGGAGAGTAATCAGAAGTGCAATTTACTCATTATCTTCAGTTACTCGATTTGAAGCAAATTGATCACATAGCATGTAGTATCCAAACCTTTTAATTTCTGACAGTACTAATTAAAGAAACCCCTCTGGGTAACCCCTAAAGCACTTGCTACATGCAAGGGATTTCCATTGTATCATTATTTATGTTGAACAGTGTCTCACCTGTGGCTGTGCTTTGCTACTGTGCTCTGCCTTCTTTACTGATCACAGTAACTCACCCTCTCTGTGTCCTCATGTGTATCCATGCTTGAAAAGTATTGTACATCATAGCTGTACTTATTCCTGGATTTGTAATTTAAAACTGTAAGCAGTGTAACTGCTTATTTGGGGACGATTTTTCACATTTTATCTAAACAGTTAAGTTGGAACAGGCTGTTGACATGAAACAGTGTCAGCTGGTGCAGCCCATCAAGAGAGCTGAAGAAGGATGATCCAGAGGTGGTTTAGGTGAGAGCAGATTTTGGGTCAGTTGGACATTTGCGGTGTCAAAAGAAAAAAGACACATGAGGTCACATGAGAACTCATGCTGAAATTACTGTGGCTGATAAATTTGTTCCTTCCCTCATTAGACGCTAATGCACAGTTGCTGCATCGTCGCACGTGCTCTTGCACATACATTTGTCATCTGCTGGTGCTTGTTTCGGAGGCTGTGCCTTGACTTACTGTGTGAAACATTTCTGTACATGGAGTGTTTGTAATTTTTCACTTCTGTTGATCTTCCCATCTGATAACGTATGAACATCTGAGTGTTGTACAGAAATGTTGGTATCATAGGAGCTAGCACATGGGTTTCATGTGGTATACTTTAATTAATAACAGAGCATGGGAGTAAAACCCAGAATGCTTGGCATTCAGTCCCAGGCTCCTGCAATCAGAGAATAAATCATTCTTTTGGTGTAAGAATGTGAATGCTCCCTATCCGTTGCATTAGCTGCTGCCATATGGCCCTGTTTCTACTCAAGAGAGGCTGGTAAATGTTAGTGTTCGTAATTCATTGTGCAGCTTACCTGGCAGAAGGGTGATTCTTCTTCAGCCCTTTTCTTTGTGCCCTAAAGACTGAAATTTATATTGCCTGAAGAGTGACGAATGTTCTAGACTGGAAACATTTTTCTTGTGATTCATCTTGTTATAATCAGACATTGTTTTATTTCAGACATTTCTGCATGTCTTCATGCTTCAAGTAATGTTTAAAAACTTCAAGAATGACTGAATGTAATTGCTGTGTATAGTAAATTCTGTGTGCCGAGTTATATAGGCGTTTTAAAACATGGCAAATGAAAAGGGCAACTGGAGGAATAAATCTGAAGTCATTGATTTAGCAGTCAGAAAACTGTCTGACCTTTGTCATGCAAAGATTCAGTATGAATGAAATACTGTATCAGATGCCTGAAATCAAAAAGCTCTGTAGAAGCACCTGTTTGTATGTTAAACAATATTTGCTTCTGTGTTTGTGGGATAGGGGAAGGGAGGTAGATATCTACTTTGAGACTATTCATATCTAGCACATGAAGCAGAGCATGCAACACAAAGCCTAGTTATTGTGCGTGTGTCCTCATTCAGTTTTTATTATTTAATTTCATGGACTGTATGTTGACCTGTCCTTACAAGAAAAAAACACTGGGCTTCGTTATGTTACCTTGAAATATAAACATACCAGGGGTAGATTTTGCAAAGGGCTTTTCTCTTGACAGATTGAAGGGTTTCAAGCCCTGAGCATAACCTGGCTGTTGGAACAACCAAATGAAAGCATGAACAGTCACACATGAGCTCTTTCTCATAATTAAGGTCTGTGAATGGCACTTTGTTTGGAGCCTTCTGAGGGACTGAGCAGGGTTTAGGGTGAAGCAGATACAGCACTGAAGAAAGGTATTTTGGATAGAAAGAGAGTGCTGTCAAAGGTAAAGCTGAACGTACTGGAGATCCTGCAGCATCCCTACCTGAGACAGCTTTTAATGCATTTGCATGCAGCTTACCCCTGTGAGGGTAGAGAAAACTCATTGTTCCTCCTGCTCTGCATCTTCCACATGGCAAGTGGAGTTATGGAGAGTTTGTTCGCTGCACAGCCTTTCTGGACAGAGAGGGAAATCCGGAAATTTGGTGGCACAATATGCAATAAGCAAGGAGTCCCTGCATACCCAGCCTGCAGGACCATTCATGTTGTCCTTTCCTAGAAAGTAGAGGCTGATAGAGATCCCTGAAAGCCCTCAGTAGAAGAGGAAGCAATAGGAAAATGCACTTAAAAATGCTGCTTATCAGATATTTTAAAAATCCACATTCTGTCTGTGTGGTGTTTGGTCAGCAGAAGGAAGGGAAGAACTGCACTTGAAAGCCCTAGATCCTGGCACTTTCTGTGTCAGGGGATCTCCAAATTGATATAAGAGTGGTAGTTTCAAAAAATTAATGACTGAAAGAAAATTCCACTTGTTCTATGTAAAAGTGTTCAAATATAATGTGACTTCCAATTGTCTTCTCTTTTTGTGTCTAGAATTTCTTCCCAGAGCAAATGGTTGCCTGGTGCCAGCAAACAAACGGCAGTATCCCACAGTCACAACTTCTGCAGGTACTGTAAGTTATCTGTGTGGACAAAGAAAGTTTTGGAGCTGGGGGGAGAGGTTGAGAGGAAGGAAGGAAGGGAGAATTCAAAGATCTGGAAATAGCTGGTCAGAGAAAGACCAGTGTAGTGAGTTAGCGTATGGTACTGATGTTCAAAATATCTAGCAAAGATCTTACCCAGTGGCACTGAGGTGTAAGTTATATACACAAATTATTCGTAGCTATTTGCCTACATATTTCTTCCAGTAGTCTTCAGCTTACTCTGTGGGTACCTGGTTTGGCCACCTAGTGTTGTTCCTAAAACAGTCTCAGCAGATATATTTCTAGAGAAACAAATATACCTTATAAAAAGCAGAAAAGAAATACTCTTCTCTACTCCACATATAGCATAGGAGAAAGTGCAAAATGCATGTGCACATTAGAAGAAGGGTTTGAGATGGTGAGAGGTTTTTCTTTTGCTGTTTATGTCCCCTGTTTGTGCCTTGTGAGAGTTAACAGTAAGGACCAGTTTCCCCATGGTTCAGCCAACTAGCTGCTCTTTTATATAGAAAAATAATCCCTTAAGAAGTAAGTGCAAGTAGTTACAGAAAATTGTATGTAGTATTTGCAAAGTAATCCCATTTAAAGCTCCCCATATTAAATTACAGGGCTGTGTACCTTGTTCATATGTGTTGGTAGAGTTGTGTAATCCATGTGGCAGTGGCACATGCACTGAGTTTATACTGAAGTTTTGATGTTGTTGTCCTGTTTCTTGCGTGCTTATTAAGGAACTGGGGTAGTGGCACAGTTGGTTGGCCTCCAAGGATGGTGCTGAAGGGTGGGCTACCTCTCTGACCAGTATCTCATTCACTTAAACCTCTCAATTTAAACACTCCGATCTAAACCCTGTAGTCTAAATATTTTTCACTTTATTTTCTCAAATGGGGGACATTGAACTCATGAAGCCAAATTAAAACACAGTTTATTAAAAGAGTACTATATTAAGAATATAAGACCATGACACCTGGAAGACAATACCATGAATAGCAGGCAAATTATAAAGCACAAGGCACAAATATGTGAAGAAAGTATACATACAAATAGCTTGATTTCTGTCATTCTGCATGTTGGTAAATATACGCTGACTCCCTGTTTAAATACAAGAAGTTTCCACGGACTATTGAACCAGTGCACTCATTTTCTCCTGTAATGACTTCAAAATCCATTAAATACTGGTGCCAGGTTCACTGAGAAGAATTTAAATTGTTAGCATCCCCTCTCAGCTGGGAAACGAAACAAGAATAAAACCAATTTCTGAAATCAAAAATGAAAGTTACGTGCAATGAGATTGCAATTGGGAACCAAAACTGGCGTGAGCAGGCATTGCCACAGACTGGTAGGAACCAGCAGTGCTCACAGCTTGGGCTGTTTTTTCTGCAGTGTAAAAGTGGAGAATTGAGTTTGCTTGTTAACACGAGCAGTGGGACTCCCTAAAAAAGCAAGATGTTCCTGAAGATGGAAAAGTTGCAAACCTAGGGTAACTCAAGCAGTAGGGAAAGGAAAATCTGACAGCCTTGTGAGATACAAGAGTTTGCTTCTGGGAAGGCTCAGTTAGGTACAGTCCTGGAGAAGCCCTAATCACAGGGATTAACAGCGTGAGAGGGTGAGGGAAAGAGGATGGGTATATTCTCTTTAGTTCATTGTTTCTTAAAGCATTTATATTAAGCAGCCCTTTCCTTTTAAAAAACACACAATCATTTCTCATAATTTCAATGGCAGTTGTAATCTGTTGAAGGTAAACTTCCTGCAGTGTTAGTAGTCATTAAATGTGTTGCATCTGAGGCCACCTCCAGGCACTGAACAAGTACACTGTACTTAATTACGCATGCAATAGGAAGAACAGTAAACACCATCTCACGATAGCATATACTGCATTAAGAGCCAGTATGTTTAGTCTTAACAGCAGCATTAACAACAGCGGGGTCTGTTTTCCCTGGTGTCAGCCTGGCTCAGATATGCAAAAAGCTTGTGTTTTCCTGTACTTCTGGTTTATTTAGCTGGACAGAGAGAATATATATATTCTCCTTAGCAAGAAGGTTGACTGTTCTTTTCCATTCTGTTAGATGAGTTGGGGAGGAGGACTGGGGAGGGGTGGGGGGGGAGGAAGGTTTTAATGCAGCTAAGAATTCTGACACAGGGCACTGATTTTTGCTTTAGTTTCCTGTGGGAATTGTCCAGCAAATAACACCAAAACACAACTTTCAAGAATTTCAGAGGCATCTAGGCCAACCAGGTTTATGCATTTTTCTTCCTACTGTTGAATGTATTAGTTTGGCACTTAACTTACTGAGCAAGCCCTCCGTCACTCAAAAATCCGGCCCATTGTAATAAGGGAGCAATCCATCAATTCACTAACCATCGTTAATACTTCCTTCCTTTGATGTATTGCAAATTAAATAATTCCATATGTGGTCTCTCTAAGTGTGTCAAGAACTTAAATACTTCTGGATCTTGAAATCTAGTATAATTGCTGACACTTACTTGACTGCTCTGCATTTCATTTTGTGTTAAATATTCTGTTGTCTGTCATACCTCTTGTCATTGGTCAGGTGCATGTGTTATGTAAGACTTCAATGTGGGAAATCCTGAAATAGGCTGTTCTCATTCTAAAACTTTGGGATAAAGTTGCAGATTTTGGCCAGTGTTTCCAAGTTGCCAGAATTGTTGTGATAAGGTATTATTTTAAGAAGTAACAAGCTTACTTTGTGTCCCTTTGGGCCAAGTGCAAGAAGAATGGGGATACAGAGAAATGGTTATTCTTTCTTTGGGAGATTTAAGCATTGACACAGAGAGCAGGAAAGTGTCAGTGGCAGGAGGAGTTATGTAGGCAGATGTAACAGGAGGAGCACAAATATCCATTTTAGTCATAAATCAGTCTAAACATCTAGGTCAGTTTAAGCATAATGTGAAACTGTGCCCCAAGTCAGCAAAGTGATTTGCCCTTTGCTTCTCTGTTCTGCAAATACAGCGTCAATTTTAGGATCCATCTGTAGGGCACAATTCTCACTTACATTTTCCTCTCCAACAGAACTTTTTAAACTCCAGTAGCTGCCCTGAAATTCAAGGTTTCTTGCATGTGAAAGAGCTGGGTAGGAAATCATGGAAGAAATTGTATGTGTGTTTGAGGAGATCAGGACTTTATTGTTCTACAAAAGGAACTTCAAAGGTAAGATTAAAGGAAGAAGTTGCACAGTACTAGCATGTGAAAGCATTCTCTTATTTTTACAGTGGGTATTTTTTGCTGGTTTTTTAGCATCTGCACATAGCATTCCCCCTTTTTATTGCCTAGAAAAGGATAAGCAAGCCATGATCAAATGGCAATCAAGCCCTGGGCTCTCAAGACATGAAAATAGCTATATAGCATTGTTACATAGTAAAACCAAACTAGCCAGACAACATAATTGTGGCTGCTGAAATTGTGCTAACAAGGTTAACACAAGAAATCATGCACATGGTTCACTAATTTAGTTTAAATGATACCTTTTAAACAATATTTGATATTACCTAACTTTGAGATTTCTCAGGAGCAATGTAAAAGGCTGTGTCAATTTTAATGTGATGTGTTTGAAGAAGTATTCTGTCAGCTTCCTGTATAAAGCACCTTCTGCTAGTAGGCTGGTATTTAAAAGGTGACACGCCGTGTCCCCATCAGGCTGGCCGAGAGGAGCACAGTGTTGGTACGCTGCCCTCTGTTGGAGCCTGGTCTTGAGAGACTGCAAAGCTTGCAGCAAGGTCTTCCAGAATCTTACACTTACTATGATAAAACATGTTATTTCCTCAGGAACCAAGACATTTGCAATTGTTGGCTGATCTAGAAGACAGCAATATCTTCTCGTTGATAGCAGGCAAGAAGTTGTACAATGCACCAGCAGAGTATGGATTTTGTATAAAGGTAATTCTTCTCATCAAGTTCTTCCAAAGTTCAAGAGGGTGTCATTAGCTCAGAATCTCCCCAACCCCCAGCTGAATGGGATTCCTGTGTAAACCTTTGCAAGCATTTCTGTCTGGAGGACTTGATCTTTAATGTCATTCATTTGGCAGGCATGTCCTGTGAATCTTGCCATCGTTTTATGTGACACTTTTAACACTTTATCTGGTGCTCCTTTGGCTTGGGAAATTTCTGAGCAATATCGGCTCAGTGCTGGAGCGTGGTGTGCCTGTGAGGTGGCCTTGGTTCACCCTCACAGATTATTTTTTTTTTTTTTCCAAGTACTCTAACTGAATAAGAAAGTTTCTTTGGACAGAGTGCACCAAAACTATATAGCAGCAAAGGATAAAGCTCCAATCAGGTGGAACTGTACTGTTATTGTGGGCCACAGGTTTGCATTTATTTGAAGAAGATTGACTTGGAAAATGGAAATAAGACTAAGCAGTTGCTTTCAGGATTTTAAAAACTGTTGTGTTGATGGAGAGGTCTGGAAAGTATTTCAAAGCTCCATGTAATTTTCTGAGAAGAAAGTAAGGCTGGGAGCTAGTTTTATTGACAGCAGTGAAGGGGTCTCCTTCCTAGCAACTGTTCCAGAGCTAGACAACATGGGTTTGCCTACAAGAGTAGAGACCGTTTGCAGGACAGACCCTGAAGTGATGGAAGCAGACTTAGTTACGGAAACTTTGATTCTTCATCTTGAAATGGGGGCTCATAAAGCTTCTCATGGTTCTAAAAAAAACCCAAAAAACAAACAAACAATATCTCTAAATGCCTTGGTTCTGGTTCTAGCATGGCCTGAATACCTTGTTCCTATGAACTGCCAGAACTGCAGCGTATCTCAAAGCAGGCACTGACGTTTATCTTACTGGACACCAGCTGAGAAAGTGATTTCTTTCAAAGCATGCTCAGCCTTTCCTGAGCTTTAATTCAGGGTTGCATGAGCTTTTTCTGGCCAGTTCTTAGACTAATAGTGTACCTGCCTTTACCCTGCAATAAACTTACTAGTGTTGCTTTTCTGTTGAATGTAGCTGACTTCCCTCTTAATACTTTCTAGCCCAACAGAGTGAGAAATGAAACTAAGGAACTGAGGTTGTTGTGTGCTGAAGATGAGCAAAGCAGGACATGCTGGATGACTGCCTTTCGACTCCTCAAGGTACCTAATATTTTCTACGTGAATAGAGCTGCACCTATAGTTAAGTTGCTGTTTTACCAGTTGACAGGGTTAGAAAAAAGGATACAGACAACAATTTAGTACCAGAAACAAACTTATCTTACTCTAGTTTAAAACAAGGAAAAGAGGAAGAAAAAGCAAGGTACAGAGTGAAACAGGGTGATGCACCTAATCGTTACTACATAAGAGAAAGCATAGTGATTAGGAAAGAAACATCACCAATTGCCCAAATAATTCTCATCTTCCAGATCCCATATTTCAGCTGGGGAGCCCCTTTCACAGCAAAGGGTTTGGAGAGCCTTTTTTTGCCAGCCCCGTCAATTGGCAAAACAGCTGCATTCATTGGAGTTTTTTTCTAAGAAAATACCTCTATTTTCTTAATCATCATCTGCCTCCAAAACAATACAGCTGAGCAAAATGCCAGGTAGACCTGTCCCTCCTAAGCTTTTAAGCACAGAGCTGAGCTCAATTCCTTCTACATATGAATCGAGCATAATTTTAGTTTTGGAGCCAAATTTATATGTGAATTAATAAAAAAACCTGCTTAACAAAGTATTTGCAAGTTACCATAAAGGTAGAGAAAATGTTTTGATAACGGTAAGTGGTTATCTTAACTAGAACAGAGTGCTCCCTAGAGCCTTTGCAATTTTTTCAGTTTTCTGACGGTTCTGTTAAAGCAGTAACAAAAATAAGCAACTCTATCTCTGGGTGAAAGTTATTAATATCTGAAAGCAAACAATGATATTTCTTGATAATATGGTAGGAGGCTTTATACTTTTTTGGAACAAAATCAGCATGGAAGGAAGTGAGGAGAAAGTTGACTATTTTGCACTCTTTGAAGTAAGGAACTTCCTGATCTTCATAGGGAAATGTGCAGAAGTTTTGGGTTGGTATGGTTTGGTTTTGAATCTTTCCTTGAAGATGCTGCCTGGAATACTACTGTGTTCTTCTCTGTACCTAACTATGTTGTCCCTCATATTAAAGGGAATGTACACATATATAAAAAAATGCATTAAATAGGTACAGATAATGTGTTACCTGTGAAAATCCCACCTCTCTTCTGTGCAGTCATCTACTCTCTAATGTTCTGTGTCAAAGTGTAACATACAAAATGTGATAAAAAATAGAAGCATGCACAAAGTGGTACTGCGGTCCTTGATACTAGATAAGTGTCCACCAAAATAGGATGGAGAACCTTGAGCTCAGTCAACTTTGGCTCTCTCTGTAGCAAACAGATAACTTCAGATTTGGAAATGAGGGCATGGCTGTTCTCTCCAGCTGCTGAGGTCAGGGCACCAGCGTCCTTCTGGTGGCTGCTGCATGCCAGGTTGTGCCCAAAATGGGGCGCATAACCCAGGGACACTGCCAGCACTTGGTCTCTCTGTCCTGAATTAATAGAGTCACTGTTCCTGCCTAAGTAGCAGCCCACATCAGCCAAGCCTTTGCACCCCTCTCTGCCAAAATGCCCTTTCACCCACTGGTGTTTCACACCCACCAGCTGAAGAAGATGCGTTCCTGTAGCACGCGTCCAAGGAGCTGAAAGGGAGCAGGTGCATCAGAAAGAGTGTGAGGTTGTATTGCTTCCCAGTCCACATGTGGCAGTGACTAGGAGAAGCCACAGAGATTCCGGAACTCTGCTACATGAGGTTGTTTATTCCTCCCCTCCCTTTCAAAGAAGTCTGTCATCTCATTTGTTTATCCTCAAGACATGACAAGTGTTTGCTACAATTGCCTGTTCTTCTCCCTGGGCAGACTGTCCACCATGCAAAACTCTGTAAGCGTGGGGAAAGCAAGTCAGACTCCTAGGCCTGCAGGTGTGGAAACGAAATGCCTGGTCTCCATCTACACTGGTCACCTTCCAAAGCAGAGCACATCTTTTTTAATACTCTCAATTACTATCTAATTGTTTAATTGGAAGAGATCTGTGTTGCACTACAGAAATTCCTATTTTAAGTTGTTACAAAAGCAGGTGTACTAGCCATAGTGTGGGCCAGGATGCAAGAAACAATCCCAGTTACAAGATGCATATTTGCTTTCTGTGGAGCTGATACCTCTGTTGGTTATCATAATCTGCTCTTCAGTTGCTTAACTTGATTTGTCTCGTGTTTAATACACACTAATAATTATGATAGGAGTTTTAGGCCCCAGGTAATTCCAATTGCTTCTTCTCAGCTGTCCTTTACTTCCCCTATTTACACAGAATTTTGTGTTGTGGGGAAAGCGCTCAAACAGAGGATCAGATAGTTGTAGTGAATTGTGCCTTGAAGATACCACTTGTTCTGAAGAAATTTGTTACACTTGTCAAGGCACTGACGTTCCTGAATGGCAAGGAAAAATGTTCACAGTGTATAGAATCAGCTATTCTTATTGCTTGCTATCAGCAAATAGGTAGATGTGCATCTCGCTGTCACTCTTCGGAGGAATCTTACTTTGCAGTGTGACCCGTGGCAGCATCGGTGCTGTATGGCAGTAATTTCTGTTTACTGGCATATAACATTCACCCTCAGGGAGTAACACTAGGGAAAAAAAAAAGAGGTTTGTTTTTAAGGAACACTGAAAGATGATTAAAGGTGGATAATTATGAAAAATTAAGGCTATGTCCCAAGGCTGTGGCCATGACCCTTCTTTTTATTTACCTACTCATTTAGCTTTCTGTGGTCATACTGTTTACAAAATTATATACCGTTCCAATTAGAACGCTCAGTAAGCAGTGTTGCTGTACTTCAGCACTGTGCCTCTAGGCAAGGCACTGAGTAGGTGTTTCCCTACCATCCTAGCTACTAGTGTTGCTAAAATTTATCATGTTCTAGGAGGAGCATGACTGGAATTCAGTCACCTTTTTTTTTTTACATGGATGAGAAAATAGAGAAAGTGTTATTTCCTGCTGAAAATTATTAAAAGAGATAGTGAATTAGAAAGGGTCTTATTTTTTATCATTATGAAATCTGAGTTTGAACGTCTTATGCAGAATTTCTTTTTAAGTTCACATTACTAGAGGGTAAAAAGTGAGGGAGTTAATATGTGCGTTCTGAGCTAATATATGTTCTGATGTCGAGTAAAAGCTTGTATTCTACAAGGAAAACGTGGTGATAGCCGAGAGTGGCAGAAATTACCTGTGTGTTTCACTCAGGCTTGTAAAAGTGCTGTCTTTTAAATAAGACTTTTGCATATTTCCTGCTCAATTGCCACCTGCCAATCACTGTTACTCAATGCAGATTGCTTTGGGACAGCTTCTGATCATAAAAATAATAAACTGGTGGCACCTTGGTCCAGTGTAAGTGGTATGATGAAATCACTACAGTTTTTTTCCTGAATAATAATGTTCTTGCATTTCTGTTGGCAGTATGGAATGCTACTGTATCAGAATTACAGAATTCCCCAGCAGAGAAAAGGCATGCTTCCACACTTTTCCACTCCAGTAGTAAGTAATGAACTTTACCTTGTTAATGTATGATGTTGGAAAATATATATTTGCTTTTGCATTTTAGAAGTGGAAAATTTTACGCTAAGAAATGTAAATTCTGCATTGTGTAGCAAATCAGTGTAAAGTTCATGTTTCACATGAGTGCAGTTTACGTGGTTGGCTCTCCATTATCTTAGGCTTACATGATCCACATGATTGAAAAATCTTGGATACGTCAGGCACTTTGAGATGTACAGTACAGAGACATCTGCCTTTCTCTGCAGAAGCCAGCTTAGGTCTGGCAAAATGAAGACGTAAATCTCTTAAAATATGTTGGGCCAAGAGCTGACTGTTAGCTATCTAAAAGTGAAGATCCTATTTTTGGATCCCAACTGGCCCTGAAAATGACTGGAGTATAGTAACAGGGCAAGTGGGCAACTTGAGCAATACAGATTTTATTCTCAGCCTTTGAATCCTCTCCCTTCTCTACAGCCTAAAAAGAAAAAACGTCTGGTTTTGTGTCTGTGAATCTTTTGAAAGGGGAAAAAATATGAGATATATTTTCTGTGCTGTTGAAGGATAACTTTGGACAGTCTTCTGAAACCAAAACATTTTGAAATGAAACTCTCAAGCTGGTTTTTTCTTTCCCTGTTTTTTGAAACAAGTG
Source organism: Caprimulgus europaeus (assembly GCA_907165065.1). The sequence goes on from OU015525.1 coordinate 73,221,893, forward strand.
AAAATTCCTTTTCAGAGAAGTGTATCTGAAAACTCACTAGTAGCAATGGATTTTTCGGGGCAAATAGGAAGAGTTATTGAAAATCCTGCTGAAGCACAGAGTGCTGCCTTGGAAGAAGGACATGCTTGGAGGGTAGCTATCTTCTCTTCTTTTCTATTTTTGTAATTAGTAAGTGTCTGTTGAGAGCCAAAACACAGAGTGTGCTATGATGTTAGTGCAGTGCTGGTCACAGTATAGCTTAGCTCCGACCTGAAGCAATCACACTGCAAGCATGCAGATCTGAAAGTCAATATCCATCTTTAGCAAAACTGTCACATTCACAACAACCTTCTACCACTGCTTCTCTGTCCCCCTAGTGTCCAGAGGAAAGTTGAGGGGGAAAGCAGACCCACCAGAACTTTACTGCCAGTTTGCAAAACCAATCTCTGAGGAGGAGTATGTCAAATTAAATGCTTCCCCACATGGAAGAGGCTGGGGCTCTGACTAATGGCTTGCTCCCAGTAAGTTTAATTGCAGAATATACAAGAGGCAGGACCTCTTGCAATGAAAACTGATGTAACTTGTTTATAGTGTCTTGTGGACAGACAGCTGCAGTACAAGTTTTCCCACATGCTCGTCTCTTAGGGAATAGGAGTCATTACTGAAGCACTAGCCGGTGCTTTATGTATGGGAGGGAAATACTGCTTGATTTACTGAGTGCCTGGTGTTTTGCCTGAGCAGAAACATATCAGACTTTTCTTTTTTCTGTCATTTTTCTTTTTCTTTTTTTTTTCCTGTTTTTTTTTTAGATACTGAGCTTTCGTCATTAACATCTGGCTTGTGTTTTAAGCCAACAGAAATGAGCTGTTGCTTGTAGATTAGCCCCCTTCAAAGTTGCATTTCTTTTTCTTATCCTTGCATTAAACTTGTCCAGCCCCCAGTTTCCTGTAAATTAAATCTGTATTGCATGTGCACTAATTCTCTTCTGTTGAGGCTGTAGTGTGGATGTAACGGTAATTCATTTTCTCTGTAGAAACGTAGCACAAGAATGAACATCTTGGGTAGCCAAAGTCCACTCCATCCTTCCACGCTGAGTACAGGTAAATTCTGCTGGTTTGTAAGCATAGCATAAGAGGCCTCTGTGGGTGCATAAAAGTTACATTTCATATAGAGACGGAGTGCAGTCGTGTAGTAGTAATGCCTGGATGTCAAATACTCTGTTTATCAGTAGCTTCTGTGTCATTTACATGCTTACCCATATAGAGATAGTAGAAGGAACCTGTTTTCCTTTGAAGGTGCACTCAAGCTTTTCTTCAGTTTTAGTCTGTTGAAACTATATATTTTATGAAAATGGAGTCTCCATAAATGTCCCCATTTAAAACAATCCAGAAGTCAATGAGTGATCTCTTAATCTTTAAAAAGTAAATGTAGAGTCTTCAAAATAGCGTTCATTCCATAACTGAATAACATAAAATATGTAAAAAAAAATCAACCAAGAAACCGAACAAACCTGTAATGAGAGTCCTGAACATCCTTTTGAGATTTTAAGTTTATTAAAATAATAGGAAATTGCATATTAATATCCTGGACTTCTGAGAGAAAACACAGCTATTCTGTGTTTCTGTTCTGTTGAACAGAGTTTAAAAATACCATTTGAGAAACAGTAAAACAATAAACATGAAAATATTTGGGGGTAACTCTACCCTTGAAAGCACAAGCTAAAGAGCTTTTCATTATTTGAGAGTTAAAGGGACTTGGTTCTAAGTTGATCACTTATGCACTGTATTCTAAGAATTATTTAGTCCCATATTTTCAAGAAGCTATGAAAAGGCAGTATTATATGAGATTTCTCTCATTAACCTCACTGTACATCTGCACATTGGCAAATACATGGGGATGATGCCTGGCCACTTGGTATATTAAGTAGATGCAACAGCTGGTGCATTTTTTTCATATACATTTTTTTATATATAGATTGATGAAAGATTTTATATTCTGTAACAAAACTATACCCACTTTTAAAATGTTTAAATAATTAGTGTGTAGAAAAACTTGCATATGTTACTGGTTTTAACCATCTTGTCTTTCCCTCTTTTCCTTCTGGCTTCCAGTAATTCATAGGACACAGCACTGGTTTCACGGCAGAATCTCTAGAGAAGAATCTCACAGGATTATTAAGCAGCAAGGGCTTGTAGATGGGTAGGTATTCCTGTTGCTTTGTATTTATGATCTGATGGTAAGCGTTATAGACAAGAGCACAACTTCTGCTGTAAGGGTTTACAGGGCTGTGAGCACTTCTGAGTAACCTGATTCTTGAGTAGTACCCTTATAACCTGCCATGAATTTCAGATAGACGGAATATGTGTTTCTAGGAGTGGGTCCTAACTCTTTAGTTCGAAAATCTTTTTTTCTTTTTTCCAACAGAGGCAATCAAGTTTCAGAGAATGTTAGACTTTGAAAATAATTAATTCCTGTAATCTGCATTGAGGACATATTTTTCAGGCAAAGCTGTACCTAGCCATTTGCCCACAAACACATAATCAGCTATTTGTGCTCTTTTGCATGAATTAGAGCAGTTAATGATGATTTCTCACTATTTATTTATGTTCTAGAGCAAATAAATAAAGGACCTGTTCTAGCGCTCTGAAATACTTGTAGTTGAGATTTAACTATCTCCTGAGCATCTGTGTTTCCCTTATTTATATGTGGTTATATGCATTCAGCAGTTCTTTATTTGTAGGATGGGAAGAGCATGGTTGCCCTCAGTTAACCAAGCTCACTGCTGTCAGGGTTAAAGTAGAAACTCCCATGTTGGCTTCTCAGGAGATAATCAAGTTCAAACCTTTCTTTGGCATTTTCTGATTCAGAAGCATCACTAATCTGTGTGAAGAATGAAATAAATTAGAGAAATGGAAACTGCTAGTGCATGTGCATATTCATCAAGCAGTGTTTTTTTATTGTTTGGGGTTTTTTGCTGGGCTAAGGCTATTGGGAGTTGTATGAGAGAAGATTTTAGCGTAGCAGGTCAAACAGCGAAGAAAGGCTGAGAAGGCAAAGGAGCACTGCTCACTTGTTGGGTTCCTGGTTCTCTCACACTACAAACCTTTACAGTCTTGGGCTTATTTTGACTTGTTGCCTTAGGAATCTCACCACCATCCTTCTTGGGGTTTTCATAAATGTGTTGGTTAATGCTTTTGAGGCAGCGTTAAATTTGTGCCTAGGCAGCTTGCTTACTGTGGAAGGTGAAGATCAGTTAGTTTGGATGTAGTGAGGTCAGTTGGTAGTGGCAAAAGAGCCACGTGATCGATGTGCTCTGTGATTGTGGTTTTCAGGTTAGAAAAGTCTTGCCTGTGCTTTCCTGCTCTGTGTGTTCTTGAAGAAAAGAAAGTCTCCTTTTCATCAGAAGAAAATAGTCTTCTGATGGCTGTGTAAGGTGTTCAGCAATCTATATATGCAGCTGATAACTGCTATCATTTGACTGTTTCTGGAACCTGTTGTTGAGGTTGCATCTATATTTATAGTCGTTGTTTGTGTGGACAGCCTGTTGCTTACCAGAGGTTGCAAGGATGAGTTGTGCTGAGCTTTGCTTTGTGCCACCAGCTTATGTTACCATGTGTTATCTGAAATGGTTCGATGAAAGCTAATTTAGAGATAACCTGCATGAACTGCAGTGACCGCAGGGCAGGTAAGATCTTTCTCCCTGAGCTGGATCCTGATGTGTGCAGTCTTTGGTCCCTTTTCCACACATCTGGTCTTGCTAGGACTGAAAAGGAACATGCAAATACCATGCATGGTTTCCGGTGGTGGCAAGACATGCCTGTGTCTGAGTATTGGACTGACCCTGGTTGTGATGGTGCATTTTTGTTGTTTTGACATTTCTCAATCGGTTCTGAGGAGCTGGAGTAGGTTCTTTTTGGTTCATAAGACTACGAGGAGTTCTTGCAACTCAGCGTTGAAAAAGCGTGTTCCTGGCGTAGTGGTTGGCAATTAAGAGGGCTTGAGGCCTGCCCCAGTACTGTGCTCTGCCATCTCGCAATTCCACTAGTGATTAGCACCGTGAGCCTTATGCCAAGGGTGTATTCTTGTTTCCTGTGGCATGGAGAGGTTCTCCTTACTTAGTTCATAAATGTCGAGGGGAGGAAACATTTTTTGACTAGAGTTTTTTTCTTCTCTTCTAAGTATGAATTTAACCCTTTGAGTTAGGGCTTAAATGTTGTGGGTGAACTTGAAAGTGACGGTTACATAGTGTGTGATGTTGCTAGCTGTACTGCTGAAGTAGATTCTTTTCCAGTGATGCTGAGGGAAAAATACTGTGACTGTTTCAGAATAAAAATCAATGTGTGTATTCCCCATCCTGGTAATGTGTCATTTTAAGAAAGTATTGAGCTCTTTCTGTACTATTGCAGCCATTTAACTTAAATGTAATTTTGCTAACACTGGGTCTCTGTAAACTGATGCAAGATCCTGGAGAGTGGGAACAGATTCTTAGGTATTACTTTCCCATTTACAGAAATGCAAATTTGCTTCGGAATTAAATAAGAACATTTTCTTCATAAGAGTGCATATCAGTAATGGAAAGCTTAGAGAGACCCTTAAACAAAAGCCTCATACATACACTGATAGAGGAAGAACTACTGTCATGTATCTTCCTCTTCTTGTTTCTTCATCTGTTACTGTTGCATAGCCGTGGTATAAAAATTAAAAGCAAATTGCTAGTTATGGAATCCCCTGTTAATGCAACTAAAGCACAGTTAGGCAACAGCACAAAATGACTTAGTAGTTCTGATTATTTGTGAAGAAATGGATTGTGGTATTCAGTTAATTCAGAACTTCAAAATATTCTCTCCTAGACTATTTCTTCTCCGGGACAGCCAAAGCAATCCAAAGGCATTTGTACTTACGCTGTGCCATCATCAAAAAATAAAGCATTTTCAAATCTTGCCGGTAAGTAGATTATTTTTGATACTGATGACAGAAAAAAAGGAATTTTAAATCATAAAGCTTTGAGAGCATCTGAAGAGACCTTTTATGAATTACTGATGTAATTAACAAAGATGTTTCCATTAGCAAGTATTTTTAAAACTTGTCAAATGTCTGATCAAAATCCTGTGTTAACATTGCCTGGAAAACTAGTGTAAGTCACTTAGGTATAGAAGTAGTGCACAGCACTCGTTCTCTGGCACTGACAGCAACAGCAGCGGCAGTTGTGTCTCTATCACTTAGGCAAATGTAGAATCACTTAGAGAAACTTTGAAAAGTTTCCTTCTGGAGGTTATCCAGTAACATTGAGCTTAAAATAACATTACATTGAGATGTTGAGAACCTATTTGATTTTTATCTTGATCAAAAAGAGCATCAGCAGTTTAAGGTGATGTAGATCTCTTTATTGGTCCAAACCCTCTTCTCTTGCTTCGCCTTCCAATTTTACAAACAGCTAACAAGTACCTTTGGGGTTTTTTTGTTTTATGTAATGAAGACCAGTGCTGTCTCTACAGCTTTCAATCACTCTGCCCATGAGCTTTCACCTTTATAAACAAAACATTTTAAGTTGGGTTAACATACATTATTTTCTAGTGCTGTGCATGGTTTCGTGAAGATCTCTGGGCACTAGGCTGTTTGGACAGTGCCCATCATTTGTCATACGTCACACACTTGCACTCTTTGTGTTTTGCCATGCTTGCATCTCTTCATGTGCAGTTCAACTTGAAAAGGACGTTTTGTTTCCCCAGTGTGAAGATGATGGACAGATATTTTTCAGCCTGGATGACGGGAACACCAAATTCAGTGATCTAATCCAGCTTGTTGAATTCTATCAACTAAACAAAGGAGTCTTGCCCTGCAAACTCAAACACCACTGCATCCGAGTGGCCTTATGACCTCAAATCTGACTCTCACTGAAGACTGGATTTGCTAGAAGAGTAGTTGTAAGAGAACGTTGACACTGGGGAATTGGCAGATTTGTAAGTTGGTAAAAATAAATAAAAATATTATGCACCTTGGGACTCTGAAAGGGATGGATTCGACAGGTGCCAACAGACCAAGATTGCTGGTTTGTCTAACACCTAAGAGTGATTGCTGCTGAGTGTCCCAGCATCCCAAAAATGGGGGGAGGGTATGTAAAACCAGGCGTAAATTTGAAACAAAACTGGAAGCTGTCTTGGCTGGGCCACTTAACAGGAACAAGTGTGAAGAGAAATCTTTGAAAAGAACTCTTGCCCTGGAATAATCTTGACAATTAAGACTAGTGTGTTTACTTTTTGTATTGATCACTTTTTTTGCACTCCTACTTTGTTTCGGATATTGTATGCAGCCTATATTAGGAGCTGATGTGGCTTTTAAAATTCATGCAGGAGTTGGGTATTAATCTGCACCCTAAAATGTATGGAATGCTTCAGCCTAAAAGGATCTAGAAGAAAATCAAGAAATGTGTGTATGTGTGTGTGCGTGTGCGTGTGTCTCAAAACTTCTCTGGAGACCTGAGGTTCGATGATCTGCAGATGTCTTTGAAGAAGCAATGAGGATACAATTCTAAAAGAACATGCCACCATAAAAGTACTCTTAAAACCGTTGACTTGTAGCATTATGGCTGTAGTATGTTGATGGCATATTAGTGGCACCCAGTCATGCAAAGACTGTATTAGATTCTATGCACAAATTTTTATTATTGGAGTGGTGGTTTGGTTTTTTTTTACAGCCTTTTGACTGTTTTCCCGAGGAAACTTAACTGTTACTAAATAGAATTGGACCGAATGACTACACTTGTATTTGAAACCACCAGTTTTTGTGAGAAGATTCTTCTGCAGCTAGTCTTAGTATGGCAAAATAAAAAACAAACAAACAAACAAAAACACAACAACAAACAAAACAGTGCTTTAGCTTTATAGCTCCTTGAATTTTCAGACTGTTTCAAAGAGCTCTTTCCATATAGTAAAGCTACAGTGACACAAAGCTCTCCTGGGGAATAGGGCATAAAAAGAACTGTACCCCTTCTGCTTTCTGTAGGGCCGTGAAAGTTTACATGGTGAGAAAGAACATACTGGGAATGGAAGCACATTTGATTGTGAACTAGCTGCTGGCAATATCATCCATTGAGGTAACTGGTGGTCTCTGTGTCACACACTGAAGCGCACCAGTACCTATGGCAGACAAGCATGTATCCTGCTCTGGTGCTGGTTTGTCATCAGAACTACTTTATTGTTAATGTTTTAATCAATTGGTTAATGTTTACACAATAACTCTTTCTGGTGATAAATCAGTATTAAGACAAGTCCCACCTTGATCCTTCAATTGCAAATACCATATTTTTAGCAACATGGTTGGTGCAGGAACTGTTACTGAATTAACTTCCCAGTGCTTCACCCCGTTTGCCAGAGAGAAGTATTCCACCCTGGGAACTTGCAGAGCGTAGTGCAGAACGGAGCATTCTTAAGGTGGCAGATGATTTACGCAGGCTAGTTCATCCTTACTCGTATTTGCCACTGGGTTTGAAATCCTAGCCATCTGAAAGGGTAAAAAAGGAAAACCAATCCTATACCTTTAGGTCTTCATGTAGTGTTGAGAATAGCTTAAGACAAACCATAACCTGCCTGAGTCATCCATATCAGCTTATAACTATGTCAATGGTATAGAAACACTGTATTTTAGTTTACAGAACACATTTAAGTTGTTTTTTTTTTTCCATTTAATGTCTAGATACTAAAAATGAAGAAACTTGATTTTGTTTTCAGTAGAAGCCTTTTTTGTTTTGTTTTGGTTTTTTTAATTGTACATAGTGAAATGAGTGTTCCTGCTTTCTAGACAATGTATTTTAAAACCTTGAAATTAAGCTAACTTAAGTCTGACTTCACTTTGCATGCTTCTATTTGGCCCCTATTAGGAGAAAAAAGATACTTGTATTGACTACATTACCAGTTTAATAAGACCATTTATGCTGTAGTTTTAAGTTTTTCTGTTTACATAGCTTAGTGACAACCATGCATTTTTCCCAGTAGGCGGATAGTATTTGCAGTGTTTCATATTTATAAAAAAACCTTGCATCTTATTTAAATTGAGAATAAAAGTTTGACTATGAATCATGCTTTTTGTATGTAGATGGTTGACTTAGTATTTTGTACTTTTCCCAGCTAAAGTGAGCTGTTTTGAGAAAGTGACCACCTTCAAAGTGGCAACAATCTTACTTAAGCAGATCACTGCTTTGTCTTCTTTCTGCTGGAAAACAGTCAATACCACCTTAGTTTTCCAACAGATTCAGCTGGCTGCCAGCTCAGAATACCAAGGACTGAAGGACATTTGACTCTTATTTTTGTATTTAAATGACATGAATGTAAAGGGGATGCTCAGGGTTGTTTTGGAGCCTGTTGAATTTTTATCTTTTTGCCTGTGATTTTATTTTCTAAATAAATACTTCATGTAGCAATCTTGAATATGTTGAGAAGGAAAATGCCAAACCGTTTTGGTAATGAGGTTACTAGTTAAGTTATGTTACGATAGGTGTTAAAGTACAAAAAACTTTTTATTTGTTAATTAATCTTGAAGAAACACGTGCCTCAGTTTAGATGTTTTGTCTTATCTTTTCTGCACTAAATACCTGACAGTTTGACCAATCAATGCACCTTTCCAGTGGCAAGACTTGCTTATCGTAAATTATATTGTCACAATGCAAGATTTAGTGACTGTAAAATGGAATAAAGTTTAAAGTTTCAGGGAATGCAAAAGGTATTAACTTAAGAGACAAAACCTTTATTCAATATGCTTTGCTTCATACTGTAAATAGCTTTTTGGCTTGTGAACCTAATTGTAATCTTTCAGGTATTTTTGTACAAATAAGGGACTGATATTCTGTTTCTTGTAATTAGAAATAAACGTTAATACAATGCTATTCATTTTATATTGGAATGAATGTCTTCTTTTGGATATAGCTGTACACCATGTACCTCTTGCCTTAATTCTGGGTTCTTTGGGGTGGGTTATATTAAACAGCATTTAAGAAGAGTTAAGAGAAAAACAGAATCCCCAAGATCTCTTCATTCTGGCTGTTCTGTCTTATGATTCCTGTTAGGACAGACTGTCTCATATTTAAAAAATAACTTGTTCACCCCTTTTGTTTGAGGAAAATTATTTTGGGTATTCTGCTATGGTATTTACAATACTCATTTGGGAAGGTTGCTGGAATCAAATCGGGAAATATACTGTGAGCATATTTTGGGTCATAAACAAAGCTATAATTCACTGAAAAATGTACACTCTGCATAAAGCACTTTATTGGCCTGATAGCTGTTGGATTTGAAAACTTTTCAATAGCAGTTGCAGAAAGCAATAATTTACCCCTGTAATCCTTGTATTCAAGTGGTTCATCACCATTTGGGTGGAAAAGCACATCTGCACAAAATATGTTTTTAGTTAAATAAGCCTTTTTGGGGGGGGCAGGGAGGGAATTGGTGTTCCTCTTGGTAGACAGAATAATAGAAAGTTGAAAATATTTCACTTTTTTGTTGGACACAATCATTTCCTGTTTCTGCCTTGCTAATCTATAGAAGCCATCAAATGCATTCCACTTCAAGCCTCAGTCGCACTCTGGCTTCTGCGTGCTACATCTTCATGTGAGTTTGTATTGCACTGGGGCACAAGTTACATGTTAGCATTATGAAATTCATTCATCAGCACACAAAGGCAGAGTACTCATTTTGGATTTTGATATTCCCCAAAACTTTTTTATCTGGAGGCACATGTTAAAGTGCTTTAGAGTTCACTATCCTGCATGCATACACTTTGACCTTGGCCTGTTTCTTGCTTAGCTGAAGGAAGCTGTGCTAACGTTGAAACTGGCCCCCTCTGTAATCATTAGAAGTCAAGGACTATAATTCCTCACAAACCTGTAAAAACCAAAGAAAACAACCTCAAAACCCTGCCTTACTTTCTTGTATATATTAGGTTTGGAATGGACAAGAAGATGGCATACAAAAAAAAGCAGCACAGTACAAAGGTGTTGGTGGGCCTGCCCAGTGGCAGGGCAGTGTTGCCACATGGTTGCCCAGATGTGAGATCTGGCCCTAGCCGTTAACAGCAGGTACCTGTGCTTCAGAACACCAGTCACCAGTACGAAATGAGTCTGGATCAGAAATGGGTATATGGTACAGGCTGAATTACTTCCCTGATAGGTTTGTGCTGCTTTTACATTAGTTGCAGGACTGCAGACATAATCAGGCTTCTGATCCTGCATGAAGCCTTCTCACATGAAGTTCATGTGGCAAAACAGCTTAAGTACATTTGAACTTATGAGTCAATTTGTATCAGACTAGTGTTTTACAGCATGTGACTGTAGCACTTTTATCCTGATAGACAGAACCCTGAAGAGAGGTTTAACACCAAATCGCTGCTTCAGCCTGTACCCGGAAAACCACATGAGAAAAACATCACCAGATGAGCCATTTCCCTTCAAGTAAGTCAAACTTTAGGTGGCTTTGGGTGGATGTTACTGCTAATTTAATGGTGCTTTAATCTGGTTTGTTAATGTCCAGCCTGTATATTGCTTTGTATCTCATGCATTGTTTGTCTTAACATCTTGGAAACTTCAGTAACAGTACCAGCAGATGGAGAAAAGAGAGAGATCTTCCTTTGAAATATCCACACTGCCTTAATTTGAGTTGCTTCTGCATCCCAAACCTTAGGTCTTCCTTCCTTAACTTGGAGCACAATTTAATTAGTATTTGAAACCTAATATAACCACAACTATGTCTAAGAGCTATATGATTTTCATTAGATACTGTGATTAGTCATATCTGAGACTTCAAAATAAATTAGTTTGTGTAACACTCACAATGCAGACTCTTAGCCCGAAGACATTCTGCTCTAATTGCTCATAATTTTGCACAGATACTAGCAGATGTTATAGGAAGAAAGACTGGTTCATCACAAGACACTGAGCTGTGATTAACAGTCTTAGGACACTTGTTGGTTACCCAGGTTTGTATGCTTTGCTGTAATCAGGTGCCACAATTGGGGAACAGGAAGGTGAAATTATAAACAGCTGCCACCTCTGAGTCAGTGTACAGCCTGGGTTTATGGGCTCTGAAGCTCAGCTCAGCTGCAGCCAGAGGTTTTTAAGAATAGAGAGCTCAGAAGAGCTAGGCTGGGAGGGAAATGAGTGGAGAAAATAAGTACTCTTTAGCAGTATTCTCTAGGTGATGGTTTGGGTGTGACTAGGAACATAGGAGAGTTGTGCAATGCCCAAGTGCTGCTCACCAGTCAGTCCCTTAGAGTCAGTTTCCCCTCCTCTTCCCTCAGACTTGTGAAGACACTCCTACGTAAAGACTTCCATTTTACTGGCCTTTAGAAACATTCTCCAAAGGTGTGAGGATTGGCATTTTGGGCTATCAATCAGAGAAATAGCTATGGAATTGGTGCTCTCTACAACCTGACCATTCTCCAAAACAGTCTGTTCAACTGCCATCAAGAGAAAAGGAAGGTAAAAGTATGGTTCTGCCAACAGCGATGGCTGAAGTGTTATGGAGTCCAGTTCAAGAAAACCAGAAATATTTCTTCATAGTCTGCTGGTGTAAGCTCTAGTGTTCTCTACCACATAAGGTAGCACGTGGCAAAAGTTCACAGGGGTTCACAAAGGGCTGAAACATCATGACAGAGAAAACTCAGCTGATGGACATTAACTACAAAATATCATCTTTCATGCTGGAAGTCCATGGGCCACATATTACCAAGTGCCAGGAGCAGTCTTTAGAAGAAGCATTACTTGACAGCCCGTATTTGTACTCTTTCTTCCTTACATGGCCTCTACGAAGTATTAGGCAAGGGCTAGAAAGATTTCTGATCTGATCCCATACATGTGTCCACATGAGGGCCAGCTCGTACAGAAACAACTGAAGGTAGCGTTAATAGCTGAGGAAAGACCAAGAAAGCCTGCACTACAATCAACTGCAGGACCCCTTCGACTGAATTAAGGCTGCCTGTAGAGAAACTGCCAGGTAAGCACTGAATTTGCTGCCTACCACCCCAGAAGGCGATGCCTCCAGGGTCTGTGACAGCCGTCCCCCCTCAGCCTGCGCTGGAGAGCGTGCTGGGGGTGCAGAGTTCACCTGCTACAGGAGAGCAGAGCCCGTCAGCGCCCTAAAACTGTGGAAGGGTAGCATCTGGCTTCATTTGGCCTCGATAAATGGGTGATAAACGGCAGGGACTGAGCTGAGCTTCTGCCTCAGCCTCTAAAATGAGCACTAGACTGGGAATCAGTACTGCTCACTTGCAGGCCAGGAGCAGGTATCCCAAAAGCTGTGCATAAATGGGTGTCTCTGGGCTTGCTTGTTCAGCGGTGCACAGGGGTGTGTTGTGAGGGCTTCTCTCGGGTCAGAAGGGAGAGCTGAGGAACAGAAAGTGGTGCGCAACTGCCGAACCCCGGCGCTTTGTCTCACTGAAAGCTGCGGTGCAGCAGGAGGGAGAGGGCTGTGCTGGGGCGGGACCGAGGGGGGCCAGGGCAGCCTGCCAGGCTCTCCCGGGCCATCCACCGCTGGTCAGGCAGGGAGAGAACGGGAAGAGCACACGCTGCCGCTTATCCGGGTGGAGTCCGGGAGCGTCTCTAGGGTGGCTGGGCGCAGGGGCCCGCCTGCCGCCGCTCACCCAGGCCCCCAGGCAGCTGCTGCCCTGTGAAGGGCTCTGAAGCCTCCCAGCAGGGCAGCCCCCAGCAAAGAAGAGCTTGTGGTGATGAAATCCCATTTTGCTAATTCCCAGTCTCCGTTCCTGACCGGTTTAAACCCTGCAGTAAGTCAGGACAAAAATAAATAAATAAATAAATAAATAAAAATCAACCTTCCAAAAGGAAAAATAAGTAAATATAAAAGACAGGCAAATCTGTCCGTCACATCAGTGCAGGCCGGTTGAAATAAAGCCTGGACTTTGCTTCATTCCAGAGCTGAAGGAAGCCGGGTTTGGCATGCCGGAGAGCTGCAGCTAGGGGAGAGCCCCCTGTTCCCAACCCTCCTCCTCCGCCTCCTCCCGCGCCCCGCCAGGACAGGCCAGGCCGGGCCGGCAGAGGGCGGCCACGGCTGGGCCGCACGGTGGAGCCCGGGTCGGTGGGCTCTCACGGTTCTGCGTTAAACATGCTAGGGGTTTTTTCCTTTGATGTGCCTTGTTTTATGGCGGCAACCGAGCAGGACCCCGCCCTGGGCCCTGTCTCCTGTGAAGCTGCAGTAGAACAGCTCTGAGTGAAGGTCGGGCGTTCGCCAGCCCCCGCGGGGCACCTGCTGCAAATAGCGCTGGCTGAGGCTGGCGGTGCCGCCCGGGGCGAGGCCGACCCCGAAGGCAGCGGGTGTCGTGTCTGTCCCGTCCCGTCCCCCGCCAACAGAGCAAGCCTCCGATCTGTGAACGTGTTTCGGCTCTCGGCAGTGCTGGGACAGCCGGCCAGCCTCACCCCGCCTCTGAGGCACCCAGCCGCGGGAGCCGCCCGCAGCCCGGGCCCCGGGTGCGGCGAGGGCTGCCGCTGCCCCCGCCCGCGGGGGGTCCGGCTTTGGTGCGTCCTTAGCTGTCCCACTTGCTTTCTAGTGTGAACGGGCAGACGTCGCAGGTGTGTAGGCACTGTCATTAACGGAATTCCCTGGCTTCAGATGGGCAGAGGCAGGACGTGCGGGGGCTGCTGGCTCTCTCTGTCCCACCTCTCGTTGGCACCCAGTGTATTTTCACTCGAGGCCCTGTGAGTAAGGGAAAAGTCCCACGTCCCTCCCATCCTAGCGCCTGTGAATTGCCGCTGAATGAATTCACAGGTTTTCTCTTTTTCCCCCTTGTTGAGAAAGAAAGGCTGATAAAGCCAGTGAACACACTGCTGTGCGTGGTTAATGATTAACAGAAAAGTGCAAGGCAAGCACAGTAGCCATGAAGACCAGACAGTTACTGGAAAAGCCCTAGAAATTTCTTGAGATTAAGATTCCTTAACTGTTTCTGGTGACCTCTTCCTCACAAGACAGGAGAGTATAAGAGAACTGCAGAAAATACCTGTTTTCAAAGCACCTGGAAAAGGAGCGAAATCTCCAAACAGGTAAGGATAATCTCACTAATGTCTGAAAGTGAAGTTACCTATGTACTTTAACCAAATAATCCAATCTGATGAGTCCACATAATTTGTTAAGTATTAAGCTAGGGAGCATTTAGAAATGCAGCATAATATGCTAAATGTAATTCTGGCCAATTTTGTTGAAATAGTCAAGAGTTCATTAAGTATTTTTAAATCAAAACTTTGCAATTAACATCATTTTTAAGAGACTCTCTTTTCAACTTCTAAAAATTGACTTAAGGGCAGTACTGGTAGAGTGAAGCAGTCTGGAGGGATGGCAATACCACTGAATGATGGCATGCTGGGCAATCTTGGAGCTGAATCCCAGCTGATAAGGGAATTTTATTAATCTTTTCAAATTTGGTCAGAAAAAAGTTCTTATTTGTTTGAAAATTCAGTTCTCCTGTTCCTGTAGCTTGTTTTTATTTTAAATGTGTCACATTGGTCTTGTCCTCTTAGAAGTGCTCTTTATGGCACAGGGACCAAAGCGATCCCCATACATTGACATTGCAATTTTATGTGTGGCTAATGTAGAACAGCAAAAAATATTTCAACACTGGTGGGGTTCAGAGAGCAAGAAGATTATCAAATTGGAACTACTGTTCATAGAGATAATAGTTGGAAAAAGAAAGGAGACTAAAATGACAGTGTTTACCATTTATGTTAAATAAATTTACTGTTTATGTCAATGGTAAATAAAAGGAAGAAAAAAAAAATAATAGAGACCCTAATGAAAGTGTGATGCAAAACAGGTTTCCAATCTAACTGTGATGCATGCTGAAAGGTTTCCTCAGGAGAGTGACACTTAAGGAAAGAGCATCCTGTAAGTCTGACATTCAAAGTGTGCGTCCCCCACCAGCAACGCAGACTAAAAGCAACATGAGGAAACTGGAATGTCTGTTGTAAGAAAAGGGGATTTACTGAAACCAAAGGAGGGGACTGTGGATTTTTAATTATACAGCTGTCCTTTCTGCACCCATAATGGGGTAAAACTGTTGCTTCACTGGTAAAACAGAGGCTGTCATCTCTCCTATCTGCCATACTATGAAGTTAGTAGAGTGAAATAGCAGGACTGTGGTAGGTGGAAGTTTCATCTGTTTATCTATTTAGAAGGTAATATAAGAGCTCTGTTAACAAAGAGGTTGCTGAAACCTCATGTTTGGGAGTAAGGAGGTGGAACAGGGCAGTTTTCAAAGGTGGCTGCAACCTGGCAAATGAATCTTGTGACAGTGCAGGAAACTTGAGATGTATTTTGCCTTCCTCCTTTGCCAGTCAACTGGGGCTTCTATTTCATGGGAAGTGTGCAGAGCCAAGACAAGCAGATGAGGGGATGGGTAATAGTGTTTAAGATGGTGAGCTGTTACACTGCAATGTAAACAAAATTGCAAAAGGTTGTTTAAAGTTGTCAGAGAATTTCTTTGGCTGGTAAATTGATATACATACCTGGGAAATTTCCCTGTTGTTTCAGTCTTTCCCATGTTCTCCGTTCAGTACGTGTTTCTTAACTCTGTTCCTTCCATTATACATCAAAAAGTGGTCGCTTCATTCTTCTGAGGCACCAAAAATAATTTATTTTTTAAAATCACAGATAATATAGTGCATAATCAGCAAAAATGTGTGGTCAACAGTATTTTGCAATACCATCATTTTCAAGTGGAACAAAATAGTCCAACCTATACAACAAACTCAACTTACTTCCAGTGTATCCTAATCGCAATCCTGTTATTCAGCTCAACTAAATCTGTTGCCTCTGCCTGTACACACACCTCCAGTGTTCCTCTGATGACTGTCTCCCCGTCTGACCAGTGCTCACACTGGTTACACATTTTATCTCTTGGTAAAGATCTCTTTCCTGTGGAAAACGTTTTGAATGCAACAACTGTTTTGTTGTACATTTTTCACCTTATTTCTTGATTGTATCTTCATCTCTTCACAAACAAATAAATAAACTATTGTAAATAGTCATTACTTGAAAGGTGAATTGGGATTTTAGTATTAGTTTCTTTGTCAGAGAGCTGGCAAGAGCACTGTACACCTAAAGGATTGCTCTTACAGCTTGCTACTAAATACTGTGCCATTTTTTCCCTCTTGCTTTTGAAAGAAACGTTTGCTTTTAAAATTAAGGGAAAGTTTGCTGAGCTTTGTGAAGGTGTGATAGATTTTAGTTTTACCCTTCCTGGTTGTGTGTTTTCAGAGGAGCTGGATGGTTTATAGGGAGTCAAATGGAGTTTAATGTTGTTATTCTTGTATTCTGTGAGACATATTACTTTATTTTTTATTTTATTTTTTTGCAGTTTAGAAGGTAGACAGTTAGAGAGAGTCTGTCTCTAAAAAGATAGATGACTGATGTGAGTATTAATTATATTTTTTCCCACTGATTCTCCATCAGTGAAATGTCGTGCTGTAAGTCTGGATGTAAAAACATGGGGTGACCTGAAAGCAAAGATTTGACTCCAGTGCTGTGCAACGGATCAGTCAGTCTTTACAGAGGGTGTATCTCGCAGTCTGCTAGCTACCACCTGTCTTTACAAGACTGGATATGAAGCAGAGAGGTTAGGAGGGTTTTGAAGTGGTTTGAACAAAGACAAGGTGGAAGGGTTTCAGTCACTGAAAGGGGTGTAAGGAGAGAGGACATGGGACTCTTCTGATCTTAACACTGGAGACAAGTGAAGCCATAGTAGCAGTGACTCTGCATCCCAGTAGAAGCTGGAATACGTATAACCTTAAGTGAGAGTTATTATTAGCATTTCAGAGTTTCAAGCCAGTCTTGCCAAATTTGAGTTTGTGACATTCCTTATGCTTCAGAAAATTCTTTTTCTTATATACCATCTACTGTCTGATTGCTAGGGTAACATCAAGCAGTTGTGTTAGCAGTACTGTCATATATTTGGAGTTCAAGGGATACAGTAACATCTTAAAATGCATAGAAGGATGCTACAAAAAAGGAAGGGAATAATCTTCCTGCTTGGTGGACAAGATATGAATTGTTGAAAAAAAGATCCTAGAAAAAAAAAATGCACTGGAGTGTACTGTTGTTTAGGAAGGCTATAGACTCAGTGTCAGAGTAATGCTACTGTTAAGTTGCTTCTAACACCTTCCAGTGGTTTGCCCTCATTTGCCCCAAGTTGTGCTGTTGACAAACAGTTTCGTTTAAATGAAAAAAACCTCATAGTTTTTAGATTTGGTTTTCTCTGCTGCATGACAGTGCAGGTACAGTTAAGGTGAAATGACAGGAAGCAAGCAGCATTACTGTGATGACCTAGTCGGGTAAAAAAGCGAGATGGGAAATTATAGCCATTCTACATATGGTGCTTTCTGCTTTTAGAAACAAGTGGAGCTCAGAAAATTAGAAACAATCCAGCTACTCATAGAACCGAGTATCTGAATTTCAAGGTGAATATACATTTCCAGATACACTGGGCAGGCTGAAGGCTGCTGAAATGCCAGCATGCTGGGGTGGTGGCTGGCCGACACCTTTTCACTGTGTGCAGTACCATAAAGGAACTGGTCTTTCACTGGAGCTCATACTGTCCCTTTCTGTGCTGTTCCTTTAAAGGGAAGGAGAAAGAATGAATGCAGAAGATTTAGGAGGAGGTGACATTTCTTTAATGGCATCCTGTGGGTGCATTATCTTGCAGAGACCTTTGTCTTTGTATCTCACTCTGATTAGCACGTTTCTTTGTGCAGTTTTAAAATGCTTGGACAGTTTTCCCTGAAGAAATACATGTGCCTTCCAGCAGTTTTAAATTGCTCTTGATATGTTTGATATCCTTATACATCTGCAAGCCCATCAGAATCTTGCTGAGTTCTTGACTGCAGTGCTTCCTGTGGTAATTATATTTTCTGCAGTTTTAACCACACATCATGTGAAAAAGTGTTTCCTTCTGTCTGTTTTTAATCTGCTATCTTTTAACTTCACTGAGTAGTCCCTCTTGGGCTTTTGAAAATTGAAAAATGGAAAGAAGTTCTTTATCTTCTCTCGTTACTCTTTCTTTCCCTTATTCCTTTCCTTGGCTCCCCTCATGTTGTCCTGTTTTCAAAGCTAACCAGGCCCACTCATTTGAATCTTCCCTAGAGGAGGGGGTAAGTGCCTTTGAACAGAAATCTTCTCTTAAACTCCAGGAGAGAAGTGAAGTCTTTTTGAAAGTGAAAATCTGAGAGAATATTGAATATTCCAGAACTGTTCTAACAATTGATCAAAAGTCACTAGCATTTTTTTTTAATAATTCACCAACTTGTTCTTACTGGATCCAAACTTCTTGCTAGTCTTGATCATACCACGTATTAAACAGAGGTTTTTATTCAACAGAGGCACCAAGGTTCCTTAGACTAAATTAATTAGTTTGGTCTTCAAGGTTTTTGGAGGTTTAATTCCACCCTCCCTCTGAACTACTTCAGAATTAATGTTCCCGAGCTTCCTGAGATTCTGTGCTATTTGATATATGACATTCCTAGCTCTCCTCCTCAGTGCCTGTGGCTGCATCTTTAATAGGGGGAAAAAAAAAGGAGGGGAGGTGTGGAATGGGGTGGTGGGGTGATGTCCTTTCACTGCAAGCTTTCATGCTTACTGACAAAAAGTCCCCAGGTGATGTGCCTTTCAAGTATTTTAGACAGCTGAGGTAGAGGAGTCTGCCAGACCTCCTGGGCAGGAATTGTGATTGAGATGCTATTTAGTATTAAGAAGCAAGGATAAACTGGGGTATATAGTCAAACCGCATAACAAATGTTGATACAGAACTATCATTGCCCAGAAATATAAGTCCTGAAATAAAATATATGCTTTTTTAATTCATTCACCTTAATTAACCAGTTCAACTGATTAATTCAAGCTAACCACTTAGGTAATAGGAAACATTTGGAAAGCTTTGTAAACAATAACTGCATAAGCCTAGCTTTAAGGAATGTGCATACTCAAACAGAAAACATTTCACACCCCAACTGGAGTGCAAGTGGCGGCATCCCAAGGCAGGCACCGCCAGCAGCGGAGCCCTGCTGCAGTCCTGAGTGGCTTCACCACTGACCGTGTGGCCTGAGCCAGCAGAGCAAGCAGCCAGCTCTAACTGGATGTACATGTCACACACACTCCCATGTTTTTCCTTTCTTTCTGTTTTTTAGCATTTTGATTTAGCAGTTTTTCTTCTGGCATAATCTGTTTCTTCAGTATTCTTTTTCCTCCAAGGAAATTTATATTTAATGTTGGCGTCTGTCCCTAGAATCCTTCTCTTTATCATGTCCTAGAATTTATTTAATTATTTAGTGATACCTTCCTTGTTGTGTTTGAGGATAATGACATACTACTGTACAGTCTTTTCTCAGGTGGGCATGGGAACACATGCTTATATATGTTAAGCTCCTGTTACAAGATCTTTCCAGGCCCTCAGAAGTTCTTTGTTTGCCGCTTGCTAACATGACAGGTGCCTCACGCTCTCTCTGCTGTTTTCTCTCGCCTTGCACGTGCCAGAAATTGTTTTTGGCACTGCTGACTGGGACGACAACTCGTCCCCTCATGTGCCTGCCTTGCCAGCTTTTAAATGGGCCCATATTGTGCCATTATCTTCAGATACCAGGGGACCAGGTACATAGATGTTGATTCCTGAGTAAGTATTGCAGGACCACAGTTCTGAGGCCTGCTACACCTGCCAGGATAGGTGCCTTGTTGTGCTGGGCTATTGAAAATAATGTTTATTATGATGCAGTCTTTAAACTGTAAAAATAAAACCCAGAGCCTTACAGATGTGGTTTATGCTAATGAAAGATAAGACACACACACAAAAAGAATGCATTATTATGATTATATACAAGTGTAAGGGTTCTCTGTAGCTGCATCAACAGCTTAGCAAGTTATAAAGCTGATCTCAAGAATGTCTGCCCATGGCACACTGCTTCTGTGTGAATCCATGCCCTGGGTTGTTCTTACGCCTGCCTCTAGCTCCTCCTTTTCAAGGTTATTGATGCATATTTCTGTTGTACATCCTAATGAGTGTGTTTCTGGCTTTGGGTGGTTTCCTTTCTAGCACTATCCAAGACTTTAAAATACAAACATTTTTTTCCTATTCTGTCTTCCTTAAAAAAAAAAAACAAAACCAAAAACTTTTTACCATTACAGTAATTTGTTACCATGTTGAATGTTGTTCTGTTCAACCCAGTAATTACTTAACTATGTACTAGTCCTTAAATGACTTTAAGACTGAGTGGTGAACTACTTATTTGCTATTACTGTGACTTCCTCACACGATTCCTCACAAGGTTTAAAGAAAAAAAAAAAAGAAAAAAGAAAAAAAGGAAAAAAATCTCAGTCTTTTTTGCTACAACTTTTTCTTTGTTTTGGAGGTTCCTTTAGGCAACATTTTTCTAATTTTTCAAGAGCAGATTTCTTATCCTTTTTAATGTATATTTCTTAAAAATACATTGTGCCCTTTTAGAGCAACAATTTTTGACATAATGCTTCTTTAAAATAGTAGATTACTGACCTGGGTTGTATGAATTTATTATTGTGTAAGATACAGTAAATAAATCATAATTCTGATGAAAAGTTAGTGTGATTTTTTACATCCTGAACACACGTACTAAGAAACAAAATTAGCAACCAATGTAAAATATTAACTGCTTATAAGTAATTCACAAGTCAGTGAACGTAGATGCAAATCAGTTTTCCTAATTTTTGCTTCAGTGGGCAATAGGAATAGGTTTAGACTGGTGTCTTGTTAAAAGAGGGAAACTGAAGATATTATCCCCTGGAATTCAGCAGAAGATATAGGCAGGTGAGATATTTTGCTCCATCATATGTTGTAATGTATGTAATATAAAATGTGGTAGTGATTCTCCTTCCCTCAGAATACTTTCCTTCCATTCATTATTCTCTGAGCACTGAAGAAGAGTGAAAAATTACATTTCTTAATTAAATCCTGCTGAGAGAAATTAGCCAGGTAGAGGTGGAAGAGATGTCTCTTAAGACTATGTAAATCAAGATCACTCCTAAATAAAAGAGAGAGTTTGAAAAGAGTTAGCAGGAAGAAAACAACAGAAATCTCAAAACTCCCCGAAGTTTCCTAGCCTGCCTTTCAGACAACAATGCCGAGTGTCAGACTGCTGTAAAGGCAGGTTGCTGCTCGACTGGCAGCATCTGAGCTCAGCGTGCAGAGGTTTAAAACCTGTGCTCTGACCAGAGATGCTCTGCCAGAGTGTGGGTGGGGAGGTGCTGCCACTTTAAACGTGGCCTGGATTTGGGCCATTTGGATTCTAAATGGAGTTGGAGCCAAATGTGGTAACACAGAAAGATAAGTTGGAAGAGAACAACCCTTCATAGGAAAATATTTTATGGAAACTGCCCCTGAGGACTTACCCAAAATTGCACAGCACATGGCAAAGACTTTCATCTGTACTTGAAAACAAGAATTTGAACTCAAGTCTCTGAGCACGAAGGTAATGAATGCATCGGACTGTCCTTCTTATTTAACTGCCTGTCTCTTCCAGTCACATGTGAATCCTGTCTAAATGAGAGCCTGTCTCTCCTAATGATGATGTGGGAACTGTGATCATCTGGGGTGTGGAAGTGAACAGTGTCATAAGGAGAACAGATGGCAGGCAGTTCTGAGTGGGGATATGGCTGGCTGCGCTGTGGTGAAGCTACCTGCAGCAGCTTAGGCTGTTATCTTTCCTGGCTGGCTGTTTTGCCTCCTAGCTGGAGATGATTGCCCTTCTTATGGAGTTGGCAGGAGGGAGCGTATGAACACTTGGTGGCTCTGTCACCCAATGCTACAGGGACAGGCAGGTTCTTTTAGGGATCTTCGGTAGAACGAGGACTGGCCACAGGCTTGTAGTGACAATTGGAGCTTTATTATTACATAAAATATTTAATTATCAGCGTAGCTTATTCTTATCTACGATTTCTAGCATTTAGTGTAGCTTCTTGTTGCACAATTTGTTTTTCAATTGTCATACTTTCAGTTAGGCAAAATTTTGAGTAATCAATGTAGCTTTCTTACTATCTAGAGTCTTTAGTTACTTAGACTTTTAGTCACCTGGGCCCTCTCCAGATTGGGTCAAATTCTTAATAATCAGTGCACGATACAATAATCATAATCTGGACTCAGACTTTACCCAAAAGAACATGAGTCACTCACTCAGTCTCTGGAGGAAGAAGACAGTGGTGGATATGTCCCAGACCACTGGGGGATCACGGGCTTTGCTGTCCAGCAGCAGGACTTGCACCTGCTTGATTTTATAGGCAATGTCTCATGTGCTCTTACAGTTCCCTGTTCTGTAACGTGTGTCACCACATCCTGGCAGCAGTCCTCGCTGGGCAATAATCTTATCACAGCGCTGACAGGGGATCTGGCTGTTCTATAATGGGGTTCATCACATCTCGGTGACAACCACAGTGTTGAAAAGGGGAAGAGAGAAGGAGGGGATACATGATCAGCACACTTATATTTTACAGCCGTTTGTCTTAGGAAATGGCGCTGGTTGTGCTAACCACATTACCAGGAGTCGGGAACAGGGCCTACTGGTCACATGGCTCCAATGGAAAACTACAT
The DNA here is from genome assembly GCA_907165065.1 of Caprimulgus europaeus. The sequence continues at coordinate 73,244,459 of OU015525.1, forward strand.
CTTACTGTACATGTATCTTCCTAAGCACAAATCACACACTGCACTCAAGAGGCACGTACATATATCGCTGCCACCTCTGGGATGGAGACAATAACACACAGCAGAAGGTAGCAAACATTACCTTACTCATCTCTTCAGCTCTGAATGCGTGTCTGTGACCAGGGAGACCTTGTGGAATTATTACTGGAGGTGACTTAGGAATCTCTCTATACCTACATCTCAAGAGAAGGTGCAGCGTGAAGGAAACTTCCAGGGTGGAGTGCAGTTGGTATTTGAAAAATCCATTCCATGGTAGTTCCCTAGGTACAGCCTGTGACCTTAGAGTCACTGACTCTGAGAGAAACAGCACGGAGGGTGGAGTGGAGTGGAGACACCACGGCAGGCTCTGTGCATAGCAGAGGAGAACTTGGTGGTACTGTGGAGCTGCTAAGCCGCATGATTGCTACCCTGAGCTTGCAGTTTCTCATTGTTTTGCTAAAACCATGTCCTCAGTGGAACCTTGCTCATTATAATGCTAAACTACACCTCCATCCCATCAGCTACCCACCTCCAAGGTGTGACCACCCCTCACTGAGCACGCGCTCTGAATTTCCTCTGGTTTACACCTTTAAAAACAAAGGGAGGAAATTTTACACCAATTATAATAAAGGTATGTATGACTAGAGTCACTCAAGCTCCACCTGAAACTGAGAAAATAGTATAAAATAGCCTAAGAGAGGGGGGATGTTAGGGAAGATACCATCAGGAACTATCATCGACTTCTGGGACCAGTTGACGGACTGAGCCTCTCTTCCCCTCCTACAGGGACACCTATTGGGTGAGATCAGAACCTTCCCCATGAAACTTAGAAAATCTTTATAGAGTTGTTTTTCTTTCTCTTAACGTGTTTGTAGATTTATGTTCTTAAGTATCTACACTCATTTTTGCAGACAGTATATTTGTCACCAGCAATCCAGAAGAACCTGTACTCTGGTGCTTCAATAAACTGCACCATTCATTAATTGAGTCACGATAGTCCCCATTGAACATGGCCAAGCACGGCCGTGTAATTTAATTTAAACACGACTAGATGCATTGCACTATCAGCAAATCCAGCTGTGAGAAGTTCTCAGTGAAGGTGACGAGGAGGCCGTGCTGGTTCATTCGAACGCGACTGGACTGTGGTGCCGCACTATGGGTGCATCCGGAGCCGTGGTAGCGCACTGTATCGACCAGACCGATAGTGCCGAATTGGGCATCACTCTGAATCTAAGCTCAGCCGCCCCCAGCCCCTCTGATACCTGAGGATAAGCTGGAACACAAGGGGCTTTATTTTCTGACAAATCTCTGCCTTTTAGCGCAACAGACCTATGGATATGGAAGATTCAGTTCCTACTCAGTTCTCCAGAGCCCTAGGTCTGTGATAGGTGTAAAGTAATTTCTCTTTCTTGGGGAAAGTGCATGTACTTTGTAACATTTATGTTATATTAAGCATAAATTCTGAAGGAAATTGGCATTGGTCTTTTCTAGAAAGGTGTTTATGTTAGCACAGGACTGAAGGAGAGTCAAAGACACCTTTGCAACAAAGCTGTCAGGGAGGAAAGGCGAGAAACACCAGTATGATCCCTTGCCATAGTGCTTGCTGTAGTCTCAGACAATTGAGCATCAACATCTCTTTATGAGGAGGCTCCAATGTGGTTCTCATCTCGTAGAGAATGTCTCAAGGCTTATATTGGTGGCAAATGCTCTTCCAAGCTTATTGCAAGCAGTGCTTGGTAGTGTGTGGTCCTCGTGACAATGTATTAATCACAGCCGGTGACAAAATGTCTTCTGGACCAAGCATTATGTGATCTTTGATGCCTTTGTAAACAGTGATCAAACCAAATCACTTCCATAAGAGCAAGCACTGCATTATGTTCCCTCTGTATCTCAAGCCATCTTTTTCCTCATGCCTCACCTGGGTCTGTCTTTTCACCCACACAGTGGACTGTTCCATTCATAAACTAACTGCTATAATTTGCTTTTCTGACATGAGGTCTTAATAGCACATTTAAGCCCTGATGGCAGTTCACCTGTCAGCCACAGCTTCTGTGAGGCTCACAGTGGTCAGTGCTTGGGAAAAGTCTCTGTGAGCAATATATGGCTGGACGAGTGCCCCAGCGGTGCCTACACCCCTAGGTAAGCACATCTCAGCTCGCAGCAGAAGCTATTCCTGTCCATGTATTGGAAGAGCCTGCCTACTGTGATCGCAGCCTGCTCTCACTGTATCTGTGACTCTTCACAGCCTGTCAGTTTTTCTATTGCCACTTTTTCAGTTCATCACAACCTCTCTCTTTTCTGTAGGCTTGCTTCCATAAGAGTAAAGTGCTTAGACTGCCTCGAACCAGCAAGTGGTATGTTAACTCCTCCGAAGCTGTGTGTTTGAGTCTGTGTCCATGTTCACTTCGTTAGCAGTTCCTTTTTCTCCTTCTTTGGTTTACCTTCACATGTTCACACAGACAGCAATATGGAACTGAACAGGGAAAACAAGTCACACATAGAAAATATTCATGAAAGGTAAGATAAATACTTTCCCAGTTTGTCAGTTCTGTCTGAGACTCATCTCCTGGCTAATCTGTTGCAAAGTCTGCTTATGTTCTGCAGAAGACTTAGTTTTTATCCTTGTATGATGCACGTAATCCATCTATTTGTGTCTGAAGGCTTTATTTAATTCTTTCTCTCTTCTAAAGGAAGTGCTCCCTCCATTTTATCCAGAAAATTTAGTTCCAAATTTCTGCTAAAATATCCTCTTCTCTCTTGCCTCATCTTTATGGCTCATGCAGAGTTGGACCTTGTTTATAGAACATATAAGGACTTTTCATTCCAGTACATCTGAGTGATTCTTAGAGGTTTTTTCTTTCCTTTTTCTTTTTGTAGATAATTTTCTCCTCCATTACTGGTATTATTACATTAGTGGAAAAATATATTAGGGGAAAAAAAAAAAGACAGACAAAGACAGAATTCTGCTTTTTTTGTTGTTTTGTTTTTGTTTGTTTTTTCCCCTGAAGGAGCAACAGTGAGGGAAGCAGGAAAAAAGGCCTGCAGCTTCCAGATAGCATCCTCAAACTATGGATAAGGAGTAAACCAAATACTGAGCAACAAAACAGTGTTTTTTCTTATGCTTAGACAACAGTGACTGTTCCTTTGACACCAAATGTTGAAAACAGGCACAAACATTGTTCTAGTATGATTCCTAATTCATTGTTTCAAGTCATTTTCTCAGTATCTAAGGTATTGATGATATCTGAGTTAATTTAAAGCTCCTCACATTATAGCTCAGAACAGGTTTGTTCAAATAATGTTAGCTTCAGGGATCTACAGCACAAACAGATCTTGACCAAATTTAGTAACTAAAGCCACACTGGGAGGCTAGCATGAGATGAGTGGCATGCTATTCAGATGAGGGAAAAATAAAGTTGAGAGTAAAGCCACTTAGTCATAACTGGACTGAAAGCCTGGGAAAACTGCCTTTTAATTTTAATCTGCATTGTGTAAGGATGGAAGAGGTGAATCACAGAATCATAGAATGGTTAGGGTTGGAAGGGACCTTAAAGATCTAACTATGGGAAAGTGGGTACAAACTGTTAAACTCCCTCTGCTTTGATCCGTGTCTGTGCACACAGGCTGACAGTGGGACTGCAAAGTGACTGATAACACCCAGGCTGCATCGTTCTTCGGTGCTGCTCTGGAGCCTCCTGTTCAAACACGTTATCTCTCCTGCCTTCTTTCCAAATCAGAGTTCAGCAATGGTTATAAATTGGTACTATTGCTGCATGGGCACTGCATCATTATCTGTCATCATCAGGGTGACATACCTCCATGAACAAAAACATATTGAAGCCTCTCTCATGTCGGCTGTAAATAAAATGAGCTGTTGGTTGCTTACCAGCAAGCCCTGGCCTTTAAAACTGTTAGAATCATCTGTTATTTCTCTCCCACCTGTATCCTGAATTTTGAAACAGTTTGGCAGTAAAGGGGAGATGTCTCTTCATTGTGTTTCAGCAGTAAGAGAAGTTCTTCTCCGTGAAAGAGCCACCACACTGAAGGGTCTGGAACAAATTCTCAGGGCCATAGCAGGTCTGGCTTAGCCAGCACCTGTTATGGAAAACTTAATTGTCTTGCTTTTGTCCACCACAGAAAGATTCTGTTAAGCAAAGATTTTTGTATTGACAACTGTTGATGAGGAGAATTATGAAAAGTAGTATGAGCCAGAAGAATTATTAGAATTAGAGAGTGACATGGGATATGCTTTTTAGAAGGGCATTTAATTCCCCTTTCTACCCTGCCTATTGTACCTCTCTCACTTTTTCTTCCTGAGAAATAAAAAAAAAAATCGTATTTATAGCAAATGAAATTATTGCCTGGTCATAGCAACTTTTAAGGGAACTTACAGGTTACAGCAGATAAGTAAAAATACATCAGATGACTTTGAGGTGGTATTTTGACATTCTGATTGATTAAACCAGCATTTTAATACTCCAGTTTTAATGTTGGTTTCCATTTTTAATTTCCTTTGAAAGTTATTTACCTTTTGCAAGCCATTTGCCTGGAACATTGAAGTTAGATTTGAGCTATCTTTATGTTTACTAGGGACATCTTCAGTTTCTGCATCTCTTATACCCTTAAAACATATTCTGAATTTTCAACCTTTTCAGCTGTATTCAGGGAGAAATTAAAAGTAGGAAAAATCTCCGAAATACTTTTTTTTTTTTTCCTATGGGATCCCAATTTCTCCAGGCTGTAACCTGGCGCACTCAGGAGTTGTTTTGCAGTAGAAAACAACTTGAGGTTTCTTGATGCTTTCAAGATTATAAAGTGATCATTACAGCAGACAATGCAAGAACTGAAAATGCAAGTCAGATCACAGAGTAACATCCAGCACAAGTGCAATGAAACCCGAAAGCCACTCTGTGGATTTTAGGTCTTGTTTTTGTTTTGAATAGGCTCTTTTGGAATTACAGCAGAGTTATAATCGGCCTTACACCATTATAACAGCAAACACAGCCATGACAGTTTTGAAATATATGAGAGCCACAACTTTTCCCTCCTTCACCAAAAGGCTGGCTGTAGTACCGCAGCGCCCTGGAGACCTGTCTGGGAGCAGTGGCTGTCCCGGATCTCCTGCCACACCACCTGGCTGCAAGTTGTTTGGGACTATAAAATGCTGATTTTTTTTAAAAAACAAACTCGAACTAAGTAAAAATGACAGGCAGTTACTTGGAATCATCTGTGAAAGAGAACTCCCCATAAAACTTTTGTTTAGAATAGGGAAATAAATCTTGAACATTTACTGTTGCTTTTATGTATGATGAAAGAGAGAAACTGGGAAAAGTTAGGTGCAGCTTATTTGAGGATGATAATCCCACATGTTCGGAGCTTGCAGTCAGTTGAGTGGCATGTCAACCGTATCTGTGTTTCTCTTCTGAAAGTGGCGTTTCACAGAAGCCTTCAGAGCGCTTGCTTTTACAGCAACAGCCAGAGCAGAAACGTCCCAGTGTGTAACCCCGAGCGGGAGCGTGTGATCAGAGACTCGCTGTCAGATTGCTGGTGGAGTCCGAGGGAGGAAACACACCCTGCTGCACGGTTAACGGAGGCAATGGCCGTTTGTCAGTCAGACCCCGCCGCCTTTCGGGGAGCTTATTTGGCTCAGTGCATTCGGGAGGAGGTGTGGGAGGAGGGGGAGATGCTGCTGCGTGCTCAATGCAAAGCTCTTGGCTGTGATAGGCTGAGGGGAGGTGGATACTCTGCCTATATATGCTGGCAACTGCATCCTGCGCTTTATAGTTGTCAGTGAGGAGCAAAGAAAGACAGTGAGAAAGACAGAAGAGAAGGGAAAACCTTACCAACTTGCTGTAAGTAACATTCTTTGTCTGTAAAGCTTTGTGGTTATTGAATTCAAGTAGGTACATTTGGATTAATGCAACAATTGGTTACTTAGAGAGGGAGCTTGGCTAATAAACAGCCAGCCTGTGTTGTTCTAGGGATAATCTGAGATACTAAAAAAGCATTTATTTTATACTAAGTTAGCACTATGTAGTGTGCACCTCTCTTTTTGTGTTTGCTTGTTTTTACATATCATGTTTGTCAGTTATAACTGTTCATGTACATCTATGCAGAATCTTGTGTATCCAAAAGTTTATATCTTGCCTTTCCAAGTCCAACAGTTCTGAACAACCAAGCAGACTTTGAGAAATTCTCTGCCAAATATTTTGGATAATAAAATTTTCAAGATAAATTCAATGCATGACCTTTTAGGGTGAAGTTTTCCTCAGAAATAACCCTTTCCCATCACTATAGTAAGACCTCAGCTGGGAAAATTACTAAGCTGCAGACTGTGCCAGTGAGAGCAATGAATAAATCCAGAAACTTCTAACTGGAAAATGAATTATTAAATGAAATGTAGACCTGTAACATATATACCTAGTTCTTGGCCTGTGTAAGGTAGAAGTGCAGAGTAGATCCAGCTCCTTTTTACTCATGATGAAATAAAATGCATCTACAGCCTTTATTCAAATAATACTCCTATTGCCAGTAGTAGAAGTTTAGCTTAACAGGAGCAACAGCTGCAAAAACCTCCAGTTTGGTTCAACAGCAGAAAGTTCTCATGGTTTCGGTGCTGTCACTGTAGCACCACAAGCCTTTAAGTTACATTATTTTCTGTAACAATCTGTTGGCAGAATACAAAGTGCACTTGTCTCATTTATTGGAAAGATATCCAGCTATTACTTTTTTTGAGCTAATGCAGCTATCAGTTTAAGGTGTTATTAATGCATCTGTACATTCTTCCTTTTTGTATTTAATAATAGGAGCTGCTAAAAGATTTTATTACGTTAGCAGTCTTATTTTACTTTGATAAACTGGAGAATAGGCACTCATAATTTTATGATATGTCAAATGTACCTCTCTCCTAATTTGTTCTCTTTTTCTTCTTTTCCTCCTTTTTTCTCTTTTTTCTCTTTTTCTTCCCCATAACGAATTTCCTGGTAGTATTAAGATATCTTTTAAACTTATATTTAGTTAATACAAAAAACATATTCTAAATTATAGACAATACTTTTAAACAGAAATAATGAATAAGCTGAATGTTATTTACATAATATTATACCTATAAATGTATTTAATACTTAATTGTGCATAATCTGCTCATTTATGTGGTTCCGTTTCAAATAAAGTAGAAGACAGTTTGCAAGTGAATATTATACTAAATATACAACCTAAAGACTAACAACAGTTTTCAGTAACTTCACTAAAATAAAATGTTGCCATGTTCTAATTTCAGTGCACTGAGGTAGGAGGCGTAGTTCAAAGAAAGCAGCAAAGGATATGGAAAATTTAGATTGTGTAGTGTTACTTGTCCTGTGACAAATTCCAGCAAAATTAAGGAGAAAAGAGTTTATCTATGAATTAAAAAAAAAAAAGATACTTTGATATAATTTAAGGTTTAACTTTTTTTTTTATTTTTTTTTTTATTTTTTTTTTTTTTACCTGAAGTTAAGAGCAGCACTCAATGTTCTCCAGTAAACTAGAACTTCATCTGAAGAAGTATGCAGTGGTGGTAATATCCATTGATTCTTGCTGGAACAAAAGTACTCAGACATAATAAATGTTTGTTAAAATTGTATTTATCAATCAGAGTGAGGCTGTCAGTAAATTTGGATACAGACTGTGCTTACAAAGTGATAGAGGTTGATAATTAGGCAGGGTGCCTCCTGGGAAGCTGTGCTCCTCTCACTTGAGGTTCAGCTGATAGTTGTTGAATATGCTGAAATTCATCCTGGGAGGTGTGGGATCCATGAGAGCATGGAGCCTTTATCACTTTCTATGGGCCTTCAAGAAAATAGGCCACTATTAAATACTTTAGAGAGGCTCAGTTTCTCAGAAATTTCCATTTAGTTTCAGAAACTCAGCTTGTATTATTTTGCAGTTTAAGAGTCTTTGACTTATGTGGGTATTTTGAGTACACATAGATTGTAACAGCCCTTCAGAAAATATGGATGCTCTCAGTGTTTTTAATTTTAGACCCTAAAGGATGAGTTGTCTGAGGTATTTTGCTTCTTAGAAAATCACATTCGCTATTTTTAAAATATACCAGCATAGAGGTAAGGTCTCTCTCTGTACATTCATTGTGGTGTTGTATTGTGCATGTGTTGCAGCATGTGAGCATGCAAGAGGTAGAAGAGAGAAATATTCTGTACTGGTAGAGAGGTGAAGTAATTTGCATTTTTATAGTACTAGCTGGTAAGCATCACAATTGTTGGACAGTCAGTCTACTGGATGTGGCTTCCATAGCGAGTAATACTTTCGAGCAGATGAAGCGAGATCTGTAATGAACAGTTGAGGAAGAGAGTGAAAATAGGGATGAGACTGTAAGTGCACCTTGTCGCTCACAGGAGAACAGGTCTAAAATAGGAGGTGAAAAGGAGGATTGAATGCCCACTGTGTTCCTGCAAGGAACAGTTTCCAGTGAAAAATGTGTATTAGAGTAGGTAAAGAAGATTACCACGTGCAAGCTCTTCAGAGCATGCTTAGCAATGAACTGATGAATGAAGTAGCATAAAAGAAATGATAGCATAAGCTAAGGGTTAAGTTAGAGATACTTTGAAAAAGAAGTGAAACAGCAAAATATTTAGATTTCTTCTGGCAAAACTATCTAAACCAAAGAACTGAGCCTTGTGGTGTAATTAGATTGCTGCCACAGCGATGGATATTGATTGCTGCTGTTCATGCTGACTTATTTAGAAAGTTGATTAGAATTTTGAACTGTGATCAAAGATGTGTTAAATGAAAATGTACATAAGATTTGGGAAGTTTTGAAGAAACAGAATCATCCTGATTGTAAAGGAGTGGAAACAAAACTGCCTGCTTAAACAATAATCTCTCAAAGCTGCCCACCAGAAGCCTCTGAGGGCCATAATGACTACTGGTAATGTGTTTCATCAACTTAGTAGCAAGATCTGAGAAAGGTCCTAATGCCCCTTTCAGAAAGGCATAGAGAGAGCCAAATAAACACTTACAGGATGGTTAAAGAGAGTAAGATAACTCTAACAAAAGAGCAACAAGAGCAACTATTCTCTGGGGAGCTAGAAGTCCCTACTCTGCAGATCCTTGCTTTCCCAAGTGGTTCATGACCTACAGCAGCACCCTGCTTTCTCAAGTAGCAGCAGCAGCTGCTCTGCACAAATCCCAGATCCTCTATCTATAGCAGGAGAGATCTCTCTAGGATGGTGTGTATCAATGGTGTCTTTCTTTTGTAATGTGACAGTACTAATTAAAATAAAATAAAGCCCAGAAGGGTCTCTCTTTTCTCAAAATGATGTCCTTAGTTACAAATCCTTAGCACAAATAACTGATATCTAAGAAAATGTCTCTTAATTACATAATGTCCACATTGTGCTTAATATAGTTATTTCCTTACAAAGTGAAGATCTGAAGGTATGTGAACTAAGCATAGTAATTCTTTGCACCAGCTTGTTTCACTCGCCAGTTTTCTTACTAGATCCCAAGAAACAGTATCACTCACTCAGTCTGTGTGTTTGAAGACCCTTGGACACTTTTTAGGCGCTGTGGTCTCAGCCTCGTATTCACTGAGCACTCAAGATGCACAGCTGCGCGCAGCAATAAAGTTGAGCGGGCCAGGGTGGCAGGAGCAGGCACCCCAGCAATATGAATTTATGTTTGCACAGCACTTCGCGGGCAAACTCCAGCTCATCTCAGCTGAGCAATATGTCACCTTGGGTGTGCTCACACAGGCTCTGCCTAGCTCAAAGCACACCTAGCGCTCCAGCCCAGCCTCTTGGAAACAGGGACAGCCCCAGACAGAGCTCCCTGACATCTCCTGCAAAATACAGTGCAGATCAACTCTTAAAGTGAATTATAATTGAAACCTCAGTAAGAAATAAGGTTTTGTAAATGGCACAGCATGTCCATTTACAGTGAAAGAGTAGAGAAGCTAAATCTTGAGGCAAAACAGGTGGCAAGAATTAGATAAAATGACAGGGCAGCACAGTGGATCACTGTGATAACTGTGATTATATAGCTTGTTATTTTAAATTATAATAGAGACACACAGCATGCTATTTTCTTAGATCTCTTCTTTATAAGGCAAGAGGAAGTTGATTATGTGCCACATAAGTCCCACACCCTTGTGTCCACCAGCAACAGTAGGGGTGAAATCTGTGATTCCTGAAACTTCTTCAACCTGCCTCTACTGCTCTTCTATGCTAAAGATACAGCCTATCTGTATTAAGCTAATCTACATCATGATGTAGGCATCAAAGATATAACAGTGTGATTTACTTCTATACAATGTCCATCTAGTACTGGGGTGGAGCAGAATGCAACTCTGTGTGGGCATTGGCCTAACATGCAGAAATAAGAGTGTATGGTCTTTTCAGAAAGGCCATATGAGTCATTCTATAAATCATGTGAATAACAGGTTTAAAACTAGTAATATTTTATTTCAAAAGTGACCTTTTTCTTTTTTCCTTTTTTTTTTTTAGGGTTTTTCTGATAATAAGTCCTAAACTCCGATATTCATGGATGCTACAGAGTTCCGCAAGAGAGGGAAGGAGATGGTGGACTATATTGCAGATTACCTGGAGAAGATAGATAAAAGACAGGTCTTCCCAGATGTGGAACCAGGATATCTAAGGCCCCTCATTCCAGACTGTGCACCCCAGGATCCTGAGAGCTTTGAAGATGTCTTTAAAGACATTGAGAAAATCATTATGCCAGGGGTAAGAAAAATAGATCTGTAGTGTAATATTCAATATGCATTTAGGTTTTCAAGGACTGTAAAGAAAGTGTGGATTGAAGGCTGTGCAACTAAACCTTATGAACAGAAGTACCCGCACTGATTAGCTTTTAGAGCTTTTATAATGCAGGAGTCTGCTTCACATCCATAGTTAAATATGATCTAACACTTTACACAACTCATGTTTTTTGTTCTTGCTAGAAATAATCACGTCATTCTTTTGCTTCATGCAAGGCTTGCTTTTGGAAATAATCCCCTTTCCTCCCCTGAGTTGGTAAAGGCAAATCTTCATAACTTTCAATTTTGTGTGATATTTTTGCTACTTGCAAAGCACAGTAAATATTTTATAAAATGGGATTTTTATTAGTCCTCTGTGCCTGAAGTGTTCCTTCAAGCTGATCTTTAAATAGTAAAATTCTCTTAGGAGCCTTCTTTTTGTTATTACAGAGTTGACTAGAAAGGAACCTGCCCAATACTTGTTCTGTTGACTTACTCTCCTAAATGTCAACTTCTTCTGGTACCTTCTAAGGAAGATGGCCATTACCTAAATATTAATCCTTGGATAGATCAGTGTTGGGCAGACAGTGCAAAACGGAGCGTCTAGCATATGTCCAGATCTGAATCTTTCTTGTTTTTCTACTCTTTGTATACCTTTTTTATTTTAAATATATGCTTGTCTCCTAAGGCTTGTAAGTAGCTTGAAGAGGACTTGATTATTTGTTAATGTTAATGAGGAATCTCTCCTGTGGATCTCTGCAATAACCACTTTGGGTTGCCTCTCTGGATGTAGCTAGGTGATGTGATTGCTATGTGACTGGACATGGAACCACTGCTCTGCAAATGTGTTTAGTCAGTCTACTATAATACCAATTCCTTTTCATTGACCAATGTAAATATTTGATATTCAATATGACCTTATCTTGTTTCCCTTGGAGCCAACCCTGCTGTCCTTTCACAGGCAAAAGCTCCACTGAAGTCAGTGGAAATCTCTCCACTCTTCTCAAAGATTTGTAGATGAAGTCTTAAATCCAACAGAATTAAATCAGTGCAGATTAGATAAGAGAATTATGTCCAACACATGCAAATACTTTCATTGCTGCTCATAGATATGATTGCCTTTCCCTTCTTGTTGGAGGAAAATACTAACCAATTTTTTTTTGTCTATGAAGCAGAACTTTGCTTTGAACATTTGAGAATGTTCAATAAAATAATATCAAACTAAAAAATAAGAGATTAATCATTTGAAAATAGAAAGTGAGACATTAAATTCCAAGTAAGTCATCAATATGTCATGTTCCAGCTTAACTAAATTGATTTTTTCTTGATATTTACATACCCTGCAAATAAGTTTACTTTTACAAAGTGATACATTAAGAAGAAATGTTCTATCTAAAACTTTCCTCTGGTGTGCAGTGTTAGAGCACAAGTACATAAATATGAGTTCTTATAGTAACTGATTCTGCCTGTGTTGTTACTAAATACTGAAGACTCACATGAGCAAAGAGTCACAAAGTCATAATATAGAAGAGGTTGGATGGCACCTCTAGAGCTAATTTAGTCTACCTCCACTGCTCAAAGCAGTGTCAGTTAGAGCAGGTTACTCAGGACCATGCCTAATTGGCTGTTGAATATCTCCAAGGATGAGAAGTCTTCACAATCTCTCTGTTGTCCTATTCCAAAGTTTGACTGGCCTCACAGTAAAAAAGCTTTTTCTCATGTTTAAGTATTGTAAAAGTACAATTGTACATTCAATTGAAACTGTATTTAAATTTGTACACATTTCTTCTTGTCTTTTCACTCGAGAAGAATATGGCTTGAGCTTTCTGCAGGCTGAACAATCACTGGAATCATGCCATACGTCCATGTCTTTCTTGTACTGGAGAACCCAGAGCTAGACACAGCATTCCAGGTGTGGTGTCACCAGTGCTGAGTAGAAGGGAAGTATGACCTCCTTTGACCTGCTGGCAACAGTTTTCCTAATGTGGTCCAGGATGCTGTTGGCCTTGTTTTCTGCAAAGGCACATTGCTGGTTTATGTTTAGCTTGTCCACCAGGACCCCTAAGTCCATTTCTGTAGAGCTGTTTTCCAGCCAGTCGATCTGTGGCCTGTATTGAGGCGGGAGGTTATTCCTCCCCAGGTACAGGATTTTGCATTTCTCTGTTGAACTTCATGAGATTCCTGTTAGCTCATTTCTGCAGACTGTTGAGGTCCCTTTGAAATGCAGCATGACCATACAGTATATCAAACACTCCTCCCAGTTCTACATCTTCTGCAAAACTTCTGAGAGTGCACTCTGTCACGTCGTCCAGGTCGTTAATGAGGATGTTAAACAGTACTGGCCACAGTATTGATTCCTGGCATACACCACTGGCCCCCAGCTGGACTTCATGCCCCTGATCACAACCCTATGAGTCTGGTAGTTTAGCCCGTTTTCACTCCACTTCACTGTCCGCTTATCTAGTTCATATTTCATCATTGTGTCAGTAAGAAAGTTATGGGAGACAGTATTGAAAGTCTTAATGATATCCTGCGCTCTCCCCTTGTCCACCAAGCCAGTCATCTTGTAGGAGGCTGTCAAGTTGCTTAGGCACAATTTCCCCTTCATAAATTTTTGCTGCCTAACCCCAAAAACCTTCTTATCCTTAATATGTTTGGAAATAGCTTCAAGGTTCTGTTATCTTCCTTGGGATTGAGGTGAGGCCTGTAGTTTCCCAGATCTTCCTTCTAGCCTTCTGGAAGGTAGGAGTGACATTTGCTTTTTTCCAGTCTTCAGGAACATTCCCTAGTTGCCATAACATTTCGAAGATATTTGAGAGTGGTCTCAATGACATTGTCTAGCTCCTGCAGCACTTGTGAGTGCATCCTGTTAAGCTCCATGGGCTCATGTATGTCCAGTTTATTTAAATGTTTCCTAACCTGATCCTCGTCCAGGTGAGGTCTTCCTTGCTCAAGGCTTTCCTGTGCATCTCAGGAGCCCAGCATTCTTGAAAGCAAATTTACCAGTAAAGACTGAGGTGAAAAAGGCAGAGCACCTCAGCCTTTTTCCTGTCCTTTGTAACCAAATTCCCAACCACGTTTGGCAGCACACCTGCATTTATGCTACTTTCCTTTCAATGCTGATGAACCTGCAGAAGCCTTTTTTGTTGCCCTTCATATCCTTCACCAGATTCAATTCCAGATGGCTTTGGCTTTCCTAACCCTGTCCCTACATACTCAGACAGTGTCTTTATAGCCCTCCTTTCCTGGGTCACCTGACCCTCCTTGCTTTTCTTATATGCTTCCTTTTTACATTTGAACATTGTCAGGAGCTAATTGTTCATCTATGAAGGCCTCCTACCCCTCTTTCTCGACTTCTTGCATGTGGGGTGGACCATTTTTTAATTTGGAGGAGGTGATCCTTGAAAACCAACCAGCTTTCCTGGACCACTCTTCTCTCCATGTCTGTCTCCCATGGGATTCTTCTAAGTAGGTTGTGTAACAGGCCAAAGTCTGCCTTCCTGAAGCACAGGGTTATGATCCTGCTTTGTGCCTTTCTTCCTGCTCTCATGATCCTGAACTCCACCATCTCATGGGGACTGCAGTCAAAGCTGTCCCTGACTTTCACATCCCTGACCAGTTCTTTCTCGTTTGTAAGTATTTGGTCCCACAGCATGTCTCTCATCAGTTCCTGCATCATCTGTGTTGGGAAATTATCATAAATGCACTCCAGAAACCTCCTGGACTAGTTGTGGCCTGCTGTGTTGTCTGTCTGGTAGATATCAGCTTGATTGGGGTCCCCTTCGAGGACTGTGACCTGTGAACATGAGGTTTCTTCCAGCTTTCTGAATGCTGTGCTCATGTACTTCTTCCTGGTCAGGTGGTCTGTAGCAGATACCAACCTGGATGTTGCCCATCTTGAAATCTCCACCAGTCCTGACCCATAAGCTCTTGACTGGCTCATTGTCCATCCCTAGACAGAGCCCCAAGTGCTCTCTGCTGCTCTCTTGCATAACAGACCACTCCCCTGCCTTGCCTTCCTGGTCTGTCCTTCCTAAAGAGCCTGTCCTCCTCTACTGCAGCATGTCAGTCATGCGAGCTATCCCACCACATCTCTGTGATTCCAATGAGATCACAACCCTGTAACTGCACACAGCCTTCTAATTCCTCCTGTTTGTTCCCTATGCATCATGCCATAGCACACAGGTGCTTCAGAGAGGCACCCATTTGTGCTGATTTCCCAGAAAAGATACAAGAGCTCCACCCTATAATGCTATTCTCTCAGCACTTCCTTATTTATGTCCATACACTTGGGGTGGGTCCGCTTTAGCTCTATCTTGTTTTCAGAATCTCTCTTCTCTGCATGACGCTTCACCCTTTGCTTGCCAACTCGGTCCACCTTCCTGCCTTGACTATGGGTTTTCATCTCCTTCCCTCATTGTTGCTAATTTAAAGCTCTCCTTACCAGGTTAGCCAACCTGTCTACAAAGATATTTTTGCCCCAATTACAGAATCACAGAATCAGAATGGCAGGGGTTGGAGGGGACCTCTGGAGATCATCTAGTCCAAACCCCCTGCCAAAGCAGGTTCACCAACAGCAAGTTGCACAGGACTGCATCCGGGTGGGTTTTGAACATCTCCAGAGAAGGAGACTCCACAACCTCTGGGCAGCCTGTTCCAGTGCTCTGTTACCCTCACAGTAAGAAAATTTTCCTTCATGTTTAAGCAGAACCTCCTGTGTTCCAGCTTGTGCCCATTGTCCCTTATCCTACGCTGGCTACCACTGAGAAGAGTCTGGCCCCATCCTTTTGACACCTGCTCTTTAGATATTTATAAATGTTAATAAGGTCCCCTCTCAGTCTTCTTTAGGCTGAACAGGCCCAGCTACCTCAGTCTGTCCTTATAAGAAAGATGCTCCAGCCCCCTGATCTCTTAGTAGCCCTCTGCTGGACCCATCAGTTGTTCTGGTGGGTCCTGTCTCTTCCTAAGAGCTGATTTTTAAATAGTGTCCCACTGATCTTAAAACCCGAATCACTGTTGTCAATACTCGAGTTGCTTGGGACCTTCACTAGACACAGCAAGGCCCCCAGCCCATCTGCAACCAGGGCACCGAACCTGTTCTGTAGTTGCAGATCTGCAGGTGGAACAGAAGCCTTCCCCCTAGGGCCAGCAGTTACAAGCTTCAAGCCTTCACCATTGAGGGACTCCATTTCCCAATCCACTAAGCTGAGACTCTGACTGCCCCTCCTTTGGTACATTTCGGGATTCAGGCTCTTGTATCCGAGATACCTGTATGGTACGTCTCAGGGAAGATCCGATCTGCTCAGTCTCCTTTTTGTCACCTCTGATACTGCAGAATCTGCTGACCTCGTCCTGCTGCTCCTTTGCTTAGCAACACAGAGCCTCCACCAGTGCATACCTCCTGCGGGCCAAAAGGCTGCCTGCCGCTGCCCTGGCCTGGGCAAGAGGCACTGTCAGCCCTGCAGTCCCCGCCCTGCGGAGCTGCACGCTCCCTCGGGAGCTTAGTCTGGGTTGAGACTCGTCCTGTGCCAGAGGTGGTTGTTCCAGTTGCTGCTGGGGACTGTGCGCTGCAGAGCGTCACTGCCCGTGTGCACTAACCGTAGCAGGGTTTCTGCACCTCTCCTGTGTGTAGCGCTGCACAGACTGCTGCCTCTGTCTGCTGCCTCTGTTAGCTGTGCTCGCAGAAACTGAAGGGTGGAAAAGGTAGTGCTGTACAGACACATGGGGGCAGGCAGTACAGGAAGAACTTAGCACAGGAAGACTTGTTCACATTTGTTTTAGAGCCCTTTAAAATTATTTATAATTGGTTTGAGGGACCTTTTAAATTTGCTGTAGGGACAATCTACCCCCATTATATTTTCCCTCAATCTTTTTCCCATCTTTTTGCTGACAAGACTAACATTTATAAGTACAACTCTTGTTTGTCAGCTATAGTGCTTTTCCAGTGTTTCACCAGAGAATGTCTTATCTCCATTTTATAAATGAGGAATTGGGCTTCTTCATAGAGAATAAGTAATATGATAGAGGTCATAAAACCTTGTTTTGCCCATAAGCTATCAGTGGCCCGTAAGTGATTCTTGTTTTCTTCATGTTGACATCTTTACTGTGTTAGCTGTGTTCAGATTTTTGCTACTTATTGGATGATTAAAAATGGTGTTCCTTCAGAGGAGTTGTGTAAAGCAATAGTGCAGTGTCCATTGCTGTCTTTACATTCATGAGTGGTAAAAGTTCTTTATGGAGATTTCTTGTGAAATTGATGTAGGCCTTCAGAGGGCAATCCACTACATGATAATGACCATAATAGTGCTAAGTTGCTAATATTAACACAGCGACTCAGGGAACAAGTGCTGAACTCTGGTCTCCACAGCAGGAAGCCAAGGTGGAAGGGAGCTGCATATAGAAATATCAGTGGGAGGCACCTTTCTCTCTCAGACTTGTTTTGTTTTCTTGACATATATCTCTTCCTTTTTTAGAGTCAAAAATGATCAAGTTTAGTTGTAACTGCAAATGGCAGTACTGAAGATGTTAATTTTCCTCACATTGGATTAATTAATCTCTGAACTTTCAGCTGAAGTACGTATCCTTAGTGAGCAGTAAAGGAAGACTCTTGCTTAAACTAAGCAAGCCACAGAAAGACATCCTCAGAAGAAATCTGGGAAATAAAATGTCTCTGAAAAGCATTAGACTGGTAATTACTGAACCCAAGACACTTGTGTATCACTGTTTATGAGCAGAGGGCTGAAAAAACAAGCATCAATTACATCAGGCTCTTTGCAATATTTGGCTAACTGTGTCTGTTCCTACACGGTGGAAGAAATGAATTTTACAGCTGCTTCAAGCAAAGGGGGAAGGGGAGGCAGGGGAAAGAACCGCAGCTGCACTTGCCCTAGGGCTTCCGACTTTTTTGCTTTATCTGAGTGGTGCAACTGGAATCTGCTGTGTCTCATCAAACAAATGGCTCCCAGCAAGTAGGCAGTTTAACTTGATTAACCCAAGATGAATGTCACAAGTTCTACAGATCACAGAGGATTAGAGCTGGGGAGATGAACAGTGGCAGCCCTGGCTTATTATGGACGTCAGTGAAAGTGTGCATGTGAGTCCTATCAGGGATCGTTGTTTATTGGGTAATTTTTATGTTTATTGTTTTCCTATGAAGAACCAAGTCCTATCTCATTTTTTTTTTTCTGATTTGTGAAGGAAGGTGTTTGCCACAAGCACCCTAAAACTTTGTTACAGCAGAGAAAGAGGTCTTGACCAGATATAAGAGATACAGCTGAAAATGTTCAAAGTGGCTTTTTTTTGGACCTGATTTGAGCAGATTTTGACCTAGTAACCAGTAAAAGTGAAATCTTGAATATATCAGGTATAGGGCTAGTTTAGACAGTGGAAAATTGTAGTGGGTAGGAGCTGGTTTCATAGGAAACAGATAGGGGTGTTCCAAATATTGTATATGGTATACTACAGCAGAGAAAGTGATATCTGATTCATTGTGTATACAAGAGTTAAGACAGTTTCCCCTTAGCATGGAGTGTATCTCTTAAAGAAGAGCTGGTTGTTGGCATGAAGAAGGTTAGAAGAGGAAATAAAAGGGATATTTGCAACATGTAGAACAGTGCGGTACAGTGATCCCTGAGTTAGCTCCAGAACCAGAAACCTTATCATAGACTGGGCAGGAGGGGAGTGTGAAAGGTGCAATTCATTAGAGTGGGAATGCAGAACAAAACAGTAAGGAACCACTGAGCTCAGGTAAGTGATGCTTAGAAATAAGGATGCTCTTACCATCCTCCAGTTGTGACAGAACTCCAGTATAAAAAAAACCCACCAAAACCAAACAAAAACCAAAACAGCATAAGAAAAAGCTAGGCTTCAGTAACTCAGCAGCCTCTGGACTTCCAGCCAAGGAAAGATCTTTTATGCATTCTGCTGAATTCTTGCTTATAGTCCATCTAATCCTCTAGAAGCACTTTTTTTTCTAAAAAAATTGCTTTTTATCTTGAATGTGAAAGCTGTTTTTGCCAAACATATCGTATCATATTACTCCTATTGAATATTGTAGTGTGGCAGTACATTTCCTGTTTTCAAATTTTATTAGTTTGGAGTTGTGGAGAACTATTAACTAGCTCACAGATCCTTAAAAATTGCTTAGACATTGCATAAGATAATTTTAAATATTGCTGCTGCAAGAACAGTTGACTACAGCTTATGCAGTTATTGTGTTGTTCTCTCATATTAGTACATATAAAGTGGAATTGTACATAAATCACAACTTGTTATGGGGAGATGATAGTTCAATTTTCTACAGAAGGTATTGGATACTAGAATGTATTGTTTCATTTTGTGGCTAGGAGCTGTTTGGGCAGATTCAGTGCGTGAATTTTAGCAACTATCTCCAGAGTGTGGGCAAGAGAGTTCTGTGGATCTCTGCTGCACTGAAGACACTCTTGCTAAGTCAGTTGCATGACAGAGATGAACGAACAAAATACTGGCGTCCCTGAAAGCAAAAGTTCGAGAACAGTGCCCTGCACAGAATCTCACGCTGCCACTGCCCATACAATTCTTGTCTTCTATGCAGATAAATTGAGAACTCTGATTTTGGAACTGTTGGGAGGTGTGGGCAGGAACTAATTTATTTCTAATTTGAGTAAACGATAGATAAAAAATGGAGAGAAAAAAACCAAGGTAAGCTTTTCTTAAAAATGGGATCTTGTGTTACAGCCAGGTCGTAGAGAACTGTTGACTGGTCCCAACTTCTAGTCTTTTCTGATTTTGTAACAATTTGTTTCTGCTTCCTGCATTAGTTAAAAATGACCATTTTTGCCTTAATACAGGTGACTCATTGGCACAGTCCGTACTTTTTTGCCTACTTCCCTGCAGCCTCTTCCTTCCCAGCTCTTCTTGCAGATATGTTGTGTGGTGGAATAGGATGTGTGGGCTTCTCTTGGGTAAGCTTACTGGGATATGTACTGCTATGTGGTAATAGTGCTCCACCTTGCCAAGATTTTAAGCATTTCAGTAACATTCTGCAATGAAAATATTGACTAATAGCAGTGAAGTCACAGGACTATTTTTATAGGTAGATTTCCTTGACTGATTAAGTGATTTCACATAGACACCCTGAATGACTCCAGTAATAAAAGGCTACTTCCTCTTAGAAGTTTTGCCCTTGAAAAATCGCTAGCATTCAGAATTAGTGGCAGCAATGCAAACTTACTGATAATTCATTAAGCAGCAAGACTGTTGCCTATCACCCAGTGTTGTTACTTCTCTTATAATCTGGATGAATGGAAATTTTGTTTAAAACCCCATATTCATATGAGATGGGCCCTTCTCAAAAGAGGTTGGTAGTTGATGTCAAAAAAATATGCAAGATGCAAATCCTAGCTTCGATATTTGATAGTCATGGTTCTATGAGAGGGCCAGTTTGACTTTTTTTGTAAGTATTAGAAACAACCTGCACAAAATAGTCTTCAGGTCCCTAATTTATCTGGTGAAGTTAGTCAGCTAGTCTCTTTATAATCGAAAGACACAGAGAGAGAAAGAGTTATTCCTGCTCTGGTGGATCTGATTTCTCCTCATGGTCTAGTGAGGTTATTCACTCTGTTCTATTTTTCAACACAGGCTGCAAGTCCAGCTTGCACGGAGCTGGAGACTGTCATGCTGGATTGGCTAGGGAAGATGATTAATTTACCTGAAGAGTTTTTAGCTGGGAAGGATGGCCAAGGTGGAGGAGTCATTCAGGTAGGAGAGCACATGAAAAAAGAATATGGGATGATTTTGTGCACTTTATAATTTTGGAAAACCCTAATACCAAAACACTAATAAAGGAGAGATATCCTTTTTTCTGCCACATGGGTTCCTTTCAGATTTTCAGAAAGATTAATGCTCTGTGAGAATGTCCATAGGTGGGTAGGTTCATTCATGAAAGTCATGGTTTGTTTTCAGAGCAGCTGAATTCTGAAACACTCTTCTCAGTGAAGAATTGTTACTATTTCAACTTCGTAGCACAATTTGAGTTTAAAATTCAAATCATAATGTTGAAAAATGATGTAGAATGGAAGCTTTAATTTGCTGTTCAAGTGAAGTGAGCTCATACTTACCAACAATGTGTAGCAACGTTTCATGGCTGAAAATAGAGAAAAAACTTCTCAAATAGAAATATATCTGAGTATTTTGAGTACGGCATCATGAAAAGTGGTTAAAAAGGCTTCCATGAAGTCCACCCTAGTCATGTTCAATTGTTTACTTTAGTCAGTTTCCCAAAGAGCCTTCATTTTTTTCAGAAAAAAAGTGTCAGAGATCAAGCAATGAATAAGACCATAGGAGAGAATCTTCTATAAGTAAAAATAACAGAATGTAGTAGAAAGTCTATCAATTTTTGTCAAAGAAGTTGGAATTATTTTAAGAAGTTTTCCTAATATAACAAAATAAAATATTGGAATATTAAAATAAAATGAAGAGCTGCCTAAAATTTGAACCTAAATGGTTCTATCAGTAGATAATACAATTTTCAGACTACGCTGCAGTATCCAAAATAGAACAAAACCCCCAAACTTTGTTGACTGCTTCATGAAAGCCTACAGTGTTGAACAGAGTATCTGTATCATAATGAATATATCATCAGTGGGTAAGCTTCCATGCATAATAAAGCTGTATTGTTTGTCAGCCATGGCTCCACTAGCACACGGTCCTTCTGCAAATGCAGACTCTGGTCGCAGCTATTAATCTAATTAAAATAGACCTCTGTTATGAAAAAGACTAATTTTTAAATAATTGTTCTGTACTCCTTTGATAATCCCTGGAGTCTGGTCATTGGAGGCCAGGGCACAATCCATTTCATCCTAAAACAGGCTTCTAAAATACATCTGAATTACATACTAGAAGCAGGGGCTTCTTTCTTTATCTCAGATGTAAATGCCTACAGCCAACAAATTCTTTCCAGCATCTTCCCAGGGTAGTAAGAATTTAACCCAACTGCTATGATTTTCCTAAGCGGAACTGCACCTACACCAGGGTATTTCCAAAATAACTCTTTACTCATCTGCTTGCTCTCTTAGTTTTGTTTTTTTAATTATTATTATGATTACTAGGGAGGTGGTTATTCTCAAGAAGTCAAGCTTTCATCATGCATCTCAACAGTATTTATTTTGTACCAGTGAAGGCAAGCAGTTGTGCCTGATGGTTATCAGCAGGAAATATTGCCCTTCCAGGCTGACAGTGCTGGATGGTCTGTAATTTTCATCAGAAACCAGTCAGTTTCAAGAATCGAAAATGCTCTGTGTTCCTGCTTACGATAAAGTCATTTGCACTGTGGATCTTCCTGTCTTGCTCTTGAAACAATAATGATACAAATAAGAGAGTGTGAGGCAAAGACAACACAAGCGTGTGAAAGTGACAGTCATTCTCTTGGTAAATACCAAGTAATTATTGTGCTATTGGGTAAAACTGAGCCTGTGAAAATTGGCTCTTAATTACATTTGAAAGTCTATGTCAATATGAAGCACTTTGTTGCTGTGTGCAGGATGACACTTGAAAATGGCAAAAGATGAAAGAAAATTTCAGTTCAGAGCTCTGGTGGACATGGACATCAGCTCTTGCTGATATTTCTTCCGCCTCTTGAGCCTGCTTGCCATGGCAACCTTTGTTTGCTTGCGGTAAAAGGAAAGGTATCATCATCCTTCCCTTAATGCAGAATACAGCATTCAACAGGAGAAAAACAGGTTTGAAAAATAAGTAAGAAAGCAACTTTCTTCCTGAAGTTTGTATCCTGCTGTTCATTCTAGATAAGCTGCTGAAGAGTGTACCTACTTTGAATTCTGAAGAGTTTTCTTGCGCTGCAAAGAAGTTGTGTTTTAAGGGTGAAACAAGATGAGACTCAGCCTGTCTTTGGCCTGGCAAGGAACACTGCTGATTTATCTTTCTTGTCAGTTAACCAAGTAGTTCAAGAACTAAGGATTGTTTTCCTCAAAGTATTTAGCACAAGACTTTGGTTCTAATTGATTAGAGGAGCTTTACAAACCAGGTTCTGCAAACACTGTAAACTTCAGTATAAAGAAGGTGACTTGGAGAAACTGCAGCAAGGTGAAAAAGCCTATGTCTATCATGAGACATCCAAAAGCATTTCCAAGTTGGTGGATTCAGGTGCCTTTAGGTTATGTCCCAGCTCTACATCAGGAGGCAAGATTCAGCTAGGCAACAGTCCCTTTCCTGTTCATCCTTGTTTTTGTGTAAGGAAGTTCATACAAGAACTATTGTACACACTGACTACGTGCCAACCTGGATGAACAGCCAGGATGCCAGGACATCTTGTGGCACTCCTCAGAAAGCTGAGGCTATTCTCGAGCCTAAGTCATTTGCCTGCCCAGTTAGGCAGTCTCCAAAATAGTGGGGGCTTAAATTTCCAGGTCTCAATTTAATGCCTTAACCTTTGGAATTTCCTACAGCCGTTTTCTTTTATATATTTGTGTGCATTTCTTTAATATGCATATTCCTTACGTGTCTTGGAAAGACACTAACAGTTTTACAGGGCCTTATCATTTAAAAAAAAGAAGGAAAAAAGCACCATTTTCTCCACATATATTTGAAAGATTTTAATGTATCCCCTTAAAAATGTATTTTTATAGAAGTAATAATTGATGTTACTGACTGCATATTAAATGCAAGGATGCTAGAGCTAACTTTACTATGAAGAACCCAGGTTTAAAAAGGCTGTTTTCAGTGAGTTGCCCAATACAAGATGGAATTAGGTCTTGCACACAGGCTTTATGTTGCTCAACTTCATTATGAGAGCACACAACTTACCTGAAAATAGTCTGAACTTCACAGTAAGTTGCAGTGGCTTGCACAAATAAAAACCATTCTCATCTGCTGAATTGCTGGAAAGGGTATTTCAGGCAAAATTGATAGTATATGATAGTATATGCCCATTATGCTGCAGGTCTTCTGATGATGCAGGATTCTTTAGACGATTATATACTGCTTTTAAAAAAACCAACCAACCAACTCAACAAAAAAAACCCAAAAAACCCAACCCTGCTTCTCAGAAAATAGGTGATGTTCTTGACTATGAAACATTCCTCACATCTGCGGGTCACCCAGGACCCAAGTCGTACTCTAGCTCACAGGACTGTCGGGAAGCACCGGGGTTTTTTTCACTGTTACTTAGATAATGTTGTGCTGAGCATGGCAGAAATAGTTTTTTTAACACAGACATGATGACAGAAGTTTCTCATCAGGAAACTTATACTGTGTAAGATTAATCTCACATTTTGTCAAATAAAGTTGAACATAGAAGAAGGTCCCTTTTGAGGAACCATTTGTCTCAGTCCAGAATATTTCCCTAAAATAGATGGAATTATTGCTTTCTGGTTATGCTTACCTCTCTCCGCTGAATACTAAGGGACTGTAAAAAATTATTTTATCTCCGATATTAAACTTTTTAGTTAGAATAATATTAATCAGATCTTGAAAGTTCTTTATATGTAAGATTAAGATAATTGTGTGCATACACTCTTGTATCGTGAGTTTTGAGAGCTATGGACAGACCTAATTTCTCAGTGTTCAGATATTCTGATGAGTATTCTGACTATCTGGCTGCAGACCATAGGCAGAATAAAATTAAATTGTGAGATTGCCAAATTAAGTTTTCTGTAATTGGACAGAAATTCCTTCACCCCTTGCCTCCACATTGAAGTTCTACCTTACTTGACCCAAGAGGGATATTTCTTTTCCTATACCATTCTGTGTCTGTAGTATTTCCCTCAGTTGCCACAACGCTGTATGCAGTAGCAGCAGCTATAAGAAACTCACAAAACTGTCTCCAGCTTGTCTTTGTGCTCTGATGCAAAGCCCGGGGTCCACACTACTGGAAAGGCAGATAAAATACATTCATCATGGCAATATATTTAGTAAATGTTTAGAGATTGTCCCTTTTCCTGCTAACTCCATTCATAGGGCTATTGAATTTCAGCTGGATTGAGTTCACTCACTGTTGAGATGTTGACATGTGTAGAAGTCAGCTTTGTCTCCTATAAATATCTCAGCTAACTTCAGTATTAGGAGAAAGTCGGAGTTCACTGGGATCATTCTCATGTATGAAATCTGTAGTATCAAGCCCACCTCCAGGGAAGAAATAAGACTTCCCAAATATTTAAACATTTGTTGTAATTAGTAAGTATACACAGGTCTTCGACAGAGAGAGGATAGAATTTTGGTACTGGATAAGAAACGTCACTCCAAAATCAGCTTGATGAGAGTGGGGATATTTCTGAGACATACTTATTAATATAAGTATTCTTTGCAGTGTTATGTGCTTGGCAGATGAAAGTTCACATGACAATTGTTCAACTTTGAAAGTACCTAAAATCAAAATGTTGCATATGGACACCCAAAAGCATTGAAATTTATGAACATGTGTTTACAAACTGTTACTTATAGGCTAAAAGAGAAGTTTAGAGCATGTTTCATCTGCCTGTTGTAGAGGAAAACCATAAAAATAATTTGTGGGAACTTGTATTCTCTTATGAAATGTACAGATCAATTGATACAAAGAATTCCCCTCTTTGTTGTCATAGAGTATCCAAGACACAATTTAAACTCATGTTTTCTGAGTCAAAGTGCAATTTAGAAATAGTGTGTGACTGTTCCTTACATCTAATACTTTGAAAAGCAGTTAGCGATATTGAATCATAGCTTTTTTGCTTTTTCATTGTTTTTTTTTTCTTTTAGCCACCAAAATCGACTTGACTAGGGTAACTCTAAATATTAAATAAGCATTCTAATTTTGCATGTTGCTTAACAGAAATGAGAGCTGACAGTCAAATTCTGATGGAAGTTAAATGTGCGGAAATCCAAAGTAGCAGCAACCAGCAGTTACTCTGCTGTTGTTATTGCTTAACAAATGATTGGTGCCTGGTTCAAGAGCCTTTTCCTGTGCGTTTAAGTCTGTGAGTCCAGCTTTCTATCACTGATTGCAAGGCTGATGCCTAAACTGAAGAAGCATAGAGATTAAAGAGAGCAGATAGAGGCATCAGGAAGGAGGAGACCAAGATCAGAGATCCTCCTTTGCTGTCACACATGTTCTTAAAAAGCATGAGATTGCACAGTATCTCATATGCAGTTTCTGTTGATAACTTTGCAGATTCATACAGAAAAAATGGCTACTTTTCTTCTTCTGGAATGCATTCCTTTTGAATCTTCCTTCAATTTGTCCCACAGGGAAGTGCAAGCGAGGCCACCCTGATTTCACTGCTTGCTGCAAGAACAAAAACTATCAGACGGGTGCAATCAGAAAAGCCTGACCTAACAGAAGCAGACATCATGGGCAGGCTGGTGGCCTATGCTTCTGATCAGGTAAGTACCTCTCAAAACCATGGAAACCTGGGGTCTATAGTTAACAATTTCAGCCATCTCAATAGGCAGATGGATTAAGTATAAACTCTTTGGATTGGTGATTATTTGGTTTAAACAAGCAAAATCTTATTGTGCATCATAAGCGGGCTGGAATCTCATGTGTGCTACCATAATAGCTTGACAGGCTTGAAAAGTGGGCCCACGATAACCTAATGAAGTTCAACAAGGCCAAGTGCAAGGTTGTGCACCTGGGTCAGGGCAGTCTCAGATATGTGCACAGACTGGGAGAAGAACTCATTGAGGGCAGCCCCACTGAGAAGGACTTGGGAGTCCTTGTGGATGAGAAGCTTGACATGTGTGTCAAGGTTGGCCTTCTGGGCTGCAAGTGCACATTGCTGGCTCATGTTGAACTTCTCATCCACCAGCACTCCCAAGTCCTTCTCTTCAGAGCTGGCCTCAAGCCACTCATTGCCCAGCCTGTACTTGTGCTTTGGGTTGCCCCGACCCAGATGCAGGACCCTGTATTTGGCCTTGCATGAGGTTAGCACAGGACCACCTCTCAAGCCTGTCAAGGTCCCTCTGGATGGCATCCCATCCCTCCAGCATGTCAACCACACCACTCAGCTTGGTGTCATCAGCAAACTTGCTCAATCCCCCTGTCCATGCCTCCGACAAAGATGTTGAACAGCACCGGTCCCAATACCGAACCCCAAGGGACACCACTCATCACTGGTTTCCACTCAGACTTTGAGCTGTTGACCACAACTCTTTGAGTGTGACCATCCAGCCAGTTCCTTATCCACTGAGTGGTCCATCCATCAAACCCACATATTTCCAATTTGGAGATAAGAATGCCATGTGGGACGGTGTCAAACGCCTTGCACAAGTCCAGGTAGATGACATCAGTTGCTTTAGCCTTGTCCACCAATGTTGTAACCCCATCATAAAAGGCCACCAGATTGGTCAGGCATGATCTTCCCTTGGTGAAGCCATATTGGTTGTCACCAATCACCTTCTCGTTCTCCATGTGCCTTAGCATAGTTTCTATGAGTATCTGCTCCATGATCTTCCCTGGCACTGAGGTGAGACTGACCAGCCTGTAGTTCCCCGGGTCTTCCTTGTTTAAAAATGGGGGTTATGTTCCCCTTTTTCCAGTCGGTGGGAACTTCACCAGACTGCCCGGACTGATGGCAGTCTGGTGAAGGACAGATGATGTTGGTGCCCCATCACTGGAGCCATTCAAGGCCAGGTTGGATGGGGCCCTGGCAGCCTGATCTAGTGGTTGGCAGCCCTGTCCACAGGAGTGGGGCTGGAACTAGATGATCTTTGAGGTCCTTTCCAACCCAGGCCATTCTGTGATTCTATGATAGCAGAAAGAGTAAATATCTGGAGGTCAGTGTTACATAAGTATTGCTCCTTTACAAAAAGAGCTCATTTGAAGTAAATAAAGATACTTGAGTAAGGTGTTAATTTCAGTTGTGCTGAGTAAGTCTAGACCATCTTTTATTACATCTAGGCTTGTGTGTCCATGTGTGGACACATTATTTTCATCCTACATACTCATGTACAAACACACATACGTCTTCCCCCTGTATGCATGCATGGGTGCAGGTGCATGCACACAGACAAACCTAGTGCATGGATATAAAGCAAATTGGTCATAGTACTCAAAGAAGCCCACTTTTTTTTTTTTTTTAAGAAAAAAAACTCTTAAGGACTCAATGGGTTGATCCAGTTAAGAAATCTTCTAAGAAAACAGAAAACATAAGCCTTGATTTCTGACTGTGAGTGGTATTTAACAGACTGAGTTAGGCTAAATTCTCAGCAGGCCAGGACCATGAGAGGCTTTTACTGTTAAGGAAAACAAATTTTAGTCTTGTGAGTTCTGCTGCTTCTACCTTTCTGAGATGCTAATCCTACTGAAGGCTCAAGCAATGCTGTTTCTATCAATATCTGTGACATTTTCTTATCCAAATGTCAGTGAGATAGAAGAAACTTCCTTAGTACTTGATTTTTTGTTCAAAGTAGTATCTGATTATGCAGAACAAAATGGCTGGGTTTCAGGCTTACCTTGATTTACTATTAAGTGTATGTTGAAAAGCACTGGAGAACAAGTTAAAAAGAAGGAAGGCTATTTTCTGGAAGGAAGAGGGACTACACTTGTAGGGTGAAGAGAGTCAGGACAGGAAAATATGAGGAAAGATAACTGTTTTCAAAGCACACAAAGAATATTTGTCCTTTTTTTATCTGGGACCCTAAGGTCTGTGTTGTGCAGACCACCATTCCCAGAGCTCAAACTCTGACCTAGTGATGCACAAAGCCTTTTACTTCTTTTTATTTTTTGTCCCATGTAAGTGTCTCACCTGAAATGAGGACTGACAGGCCTTCCTGCCTACTGAAGGTCAGAGGATCTTATGTTTACAGAAGGATTTGCCTTAAGATATTGTTGACCTTTCAAAGCAGATTGTTGCAAAGCTCACCGGTCCTTCTGCATTAAGAATGGATCTGTGTGACTCATAGGCAATAATCCATGAAAGAAAGTAAACCTAAGCCATTCTGTGGGAGAGAAAACCATGCACCGTCAGAGCACAGCCCTAAAAAAGGCATTGGGAAGGGGGTGGAAAGATGGCTGATAAGGAGACCCAGAGCAGAAAGCTGAACTTGGATCTCATATATCTTGGGAGATCATTTTAGTGTCTTGGCATTTTGGGAAAATCTTTATCCCATTGAAATAATTTTGCTTTGTGTTAATGAGAACAGAGCAGGACTGGCGATAAAGCTTTCTCCAATAACTACATGGGGGTTTGGAGACACAGGAGAGCATCCCTGTCTGTTTTAGTGTCTGGGCTATCCTGGCTGAGGCTCCTCTTGCAAACAACACTGAATGTGAGATCTTGGAGCTGAGTGGAGCATCCAGCTACCCCGACAGTAAACAGCTGACAGTTTGGGACAGGAGTCAGTGTAGCTTTTTGATATTCCTAAATTTTCTCAGGCCATTCTCTTCATCAACCTTTTTTTATCATGTTTCTTTGGCTACCTTAAGCAGCTGCCCACTCATTTCACTGATTGTTTGGTTCCTTGCTGTCCACAAGGATGGCAGGAGATTCCCAAGTACTTTGCTGAGGACTAGGAATTCCATGGAGCACCAGGTCACTAAAGATTTGTTTTAATGCAAAAGCATCTTGGCAGTTTTAACCTTAAGGTTGTGAATGGCTGTAGTTATCAGAGAGCCTTACTACAATTTTGGAGGCTTGAGGAAGGAATTCTGAGGTTCTGACTGGCTAACAACCTCAGTTTATTATTATGGTTTGCTTATTTACAGTTCTTGTATAACTCAGTTATAAAATACCTCTTTCCTTGTACACTTGAATCACGTATGGTGTTGCTATGGTACACACATTGTTTTTCACTTCAAAAGCAGTTAGTTATATTTCAAGTCTAGACTTCTGTATTTTCTCAAGCTAGTTCCTAATTAGTTTGACAAAATAGTTTAACAAGAGGCACTGCTTAGATACAAGTCAATAGTCAATCTACTTCTAAAACATCATTCCAGGGGTTATGTGAAGTTGAAAGGCAGAAACTTTTATCTTCATCTAGTCTTGTTCAGTCTATGTTTTAGCTTAATCTTTTCCATTATTATATGCTAAATTAGACTAGAATTACTAAGTGCTCTTGTAGGCACCAGCAAGAACCAACCAGGGTAGGATAGAGATTATCAATGAGAATCAGCATGATATGAAAAGGTGAGGTAGTTTTCTTTTTCAAATTAATGACGATTAATGAAATTGTAGAAGGTGGAAGGTAAAATACCTTCTTTTGGGTTTAGTCCTGCTCTAAAGGAAAATATTTTGTGGCTAAACGTACCTTTTACTCTTAATAGAGTTGTTATAGTATTGTACTTCACATTTTTATAAGAATTTCTTGGTGATATCTTTGTTTTTATTCACTGTGATGTACTTTATCTTCTAAAAAATAGTATTTAAGGGACTAACATAACATATTGGGAACAATCCTTAATTGTCTATCAAAATAAATGAATGATTGAACCACAGTTTTGTCAGGAGGTAATCTAGAAGAAATTGTAATGTAAGAAAATATCTCAGTTTATACCGTTCCATGATGTGTATTTTTTTAGGGTTCAGCAAAGCTGCACTCCATAAAAATATACTAATGAGCAACTGAATTATTATCAAGCAAGCTGATTATTTGCCTGCCTTTTGGTTGATTTGGAGCCAAATCCTGAAGCTCTTAATCAATCCTATGTAATGGTGAACATGTTAATTAAAGCTCTCACTAAGGTTAATTGAACTCTTGTCTGAATGATGCCATGACAATTGTTTAAAGAATACTTTGGGGTTTCTATTACTGTATTACTCGGGGGGTGTGCGTTTGTGTTTATGTGTGTATGTATGTCCATCTATCTGTCTGTGTATCTATATGAAAGAGAGAGGGGTATGTTACATACCAGCAACAGTCTCAGAGTCTCAAGTACTGCTTTACTTGAAATAAATAATTTTTTATTTTCAAATTAAAATGAACTTTTTATATTTCAATAAAAGGTATCTGCCTTAAAACCTGCCCATTTCTTTATAGGCTCATTCATCAGTGGAAAGGGCTGCATTAATTGGTGGTGTGAAGATTAAAAGTGTTTCTTCAGATGATACATTTAGTGTTTGTGGTTCAGCCCTGAAGAAAGTTCTGGATGAAGACAAAGCTTCTGGTCTTATCCCATTCTTTGTGAGTACTGGATTTTAATTAATCAGTGTATTTAGTGTTTCTGATAAGCTATTTTTGACATGGGTAGATGACCTCTTCCCTAGCAGAGGGATCGATAGGCAGCCTAGCTGGTGAGAGGTTCCATGAGTGTTCACGCAGCTTTCTCTACAGCACTAACGACGCTTTGAGCAGCTGGTTGCACTTCTCAGGAAAAAATGATGTTTAAAAAGGACTTAAAGTTATATTAGACAGTTAAATAAATGCAGGTGAATTTTGTAGTTGCATGTAATCCTGCAATGTTATAATCCCCTAACACTTGAATTCTGAACTGCCTTTTTTGCAAAGGTATGCTTTTGTTTTTCAGGTTCTGACTTACTTACACATAAAAAAAGTTTAAAGGCAAAAAACAAAATTATGGTATCTCAATTATAAGTATTTTCAGGAAAAAATAGTTTATCATCCTCACTACTTTAGCAAAGAAACCAACTTCTGTAGCTTAAACCAAAATTCAGCAAGAACAGACATTGTCAGACAAGTATTTGTGAGTATATGATTTATCTCTAATAGAAGAGCTATAGGGAAGCTGGCTGTGGAAGTTTTAAGCTGTCATCATTTCTTGTTCTCTGTCCACTTTCCTTTCCAGAGATTCCTGCTTCCACAGCAGTCCAGCAAAAGCAAATGTTTACATCTCAGTAGCTAAAGCTCCTAATCCCCCAGTTTTTGACACAGAAATGTTAGATTCGATACAATTCTAAAGTTTGGTTCTGCTCTAAGTACCTGATTGAAAAGAATATTTGTTTGTTCATCAGATCTACTCTTCCTGTCAGTTCAGAACACCATCTTATTGTTTCAAGTTAAAGCATGGTTTTACTGTTTGTTTTTTCATAAAGTAGCCGCTGTTGTGTTTTTGTACATCATCAACAACACGTTTTGCTCATTTCCAAGCATTATGCCTCTGCAAAACTTGATGTAGAACATGATCTATATAGATCTGTAAAGGAGTATAATATGCTACCAATAATACATTTTTACTGGCTTCGACTGAAGAAAAAAATGAAAGAAAAAAAAAGCTATTTTAGAAATGGGATTTTTTAAGAGAGTCAAAAACGTCATGATTTTTTCAGAAAAGTCATGTCTGATGATGATTTTTTCTTTCCTTCATGTGGTAACATTTTGAAAAGGGCTAACGTGACTTAAATTTCTATTAACTGTTTTTCAGAAGAATTAGCAGATTAAGCTTGCTTATAGTCGTGGATAAGTGCCAAATAGGACAAAGAAGCTTAAATTTCATCATGCTTTTTTGAAAATCAAATCTTTTTACTCTTCTTGTTATTAACCTTTAGTGTCTGCTTTTATGTAGTATGAGGATGACTAGGGTGAAGTGTTTTTTTGTATGTGCAGAATGCTGCTAATTTCTAGTCTGTGTAGAACTAGTGAGCCCTTGGGATGACCAAGCACATCCCATCAATTGTTTTCCGATAGAATAAGACTATGACTGAGAAACAAAGCATCTATAAGGCTGCCCAAATGAACTTTCTTCTGCGGGCTGCACCTGTTGAAGTGGAGATGTGCCATAAGGCATGTTTTAATTCTCTGTTATATGGTACCAGCTCATAATATCCTATATAAGATTCTACTTGTTTATTTTACTGTTAATTTTAAACAATTACAAGTACAGCACTATACCACATCTCCGTGCACTAATCACAAATTGAATGTGTTTTTTTCTTATCTTTTGTCCATTTACAACAAAAAAAGCAACTTGCCTCTCATAAATATTCCTTTCTTATTAATTTTTCTATGTGTAGCAAGAAGAAACAAAAAATTCTGATTTATGCATTTAGTTATACCTTTACAAAGGGCGATTTAACTGTTGTTTTTCTTCCTCTGCTTAGCTGTGCAAAATAGGCTTTCAAAGAGAGTAGAGGCTCAGTTTGAGTTAATATGACCTGTGTCAGGTCTCTTCAATTTATTTGTATACATAAAACATGTCAGCTTAGATTAAACTAGATCTCATTATCCTTATGGCCAGCCTCTCATTTCAAAAGGTGTGTTAATTCTCTGTCATGCTGAGCAGCAGTCCATGCACTGTATTAGTGCTCCCTTTTCTGGCTTGCAGATTTCAAAAGCCTTTCCATTTCTTTTGTTCTTGAGTAATTTGGTACTATTTTATTTTGTTCTGGCGACAAAGAAACGCACATTGCCAAGGAAACACCTTACGCCACTTTATTCCTTGTTTCCCTGTATTCAGTGATGCTTCATTAAAGGGAGTGATTCAACATCAAAGCAAAAAGTTTAACAGAAGAAATTCTGCCTGAAGAGACAGCAGAGATACCATTCCTAATGAAGAGATCTTAGTTGCACCCAAGCTGATGTCATTTCCCTTATAAGCAAAAAAAAAAAAAAAGTTTTGTAGGTGGTTATAAAGAAAATACAAGCAAATTACAATGCCTTATAGGCATGATTGTCCTCTAATAATTAATGAATAAATGAGGAATCATTAAACAGAACTTGATAGAAGTGCTTTGTTTATAGATGTAGGTGGAGAATCAGGGGAGCTTTTGCTTGATGTGAAACAGGTTCTCTCATTACAGCGCTCTGGTAATTATAGGTTTGCTTTTCACATACATAAGATTTGGAAATCAGCCTTTTTTGGGGAGGGTCATTGTCTTTAAAAAGAGTCTTTGAATTCCTATCCACCATCAACATCTTTTAGCACTAGTAATGTGTGTATCATTTTGTTCAGTGAAGGCTATTGCCAATTAGTTTACACAGACCTCTACATTTGTTTCCTTTTTTTTATTTCTAAGTTCAAACTTGTGTTAATTTGTCTCTTTCAAAATACTCTTGCAGAAACTGAAACAGAGATATTTTCATATAGTAGAGCAAGCAGACTGTGCAAACAAAGCACTTAACCATATCAGGTGTTGAGGCTGTGAAGTTGCCACGATTTACTGAGGAGCATTTCCAAGTGTGGCTGAGAAGCAGCCCTTCATCTGGCCACTAGTTAAGAGGGAGCTTTAAAGCATGTGCTGAAGTTGTGTCCATTTCGTTAATTACGAACATTAACCAGTGGTTAAGCACATGCATAAATGCCTTTCTCAGTTGAGCGCTATGATCCCAGTTTGAGACAGGCTTCTACACTGGGTGAATGTTGACCAGGATGCTGAAATACGGAGACCACTAAGTTAAGAACAATTCAGACGTGACATCCGCTGCGTTCAAGCTTAGCTCACTTGAATATATAAAAGTGTCCTGTGAGCTTTATGCTGTCTTTCATAAATTGACACTGATGTACTGCAGCTGGCATATGCATAGCACAATATACTTCAACAACCTCATCCAGTATAAAGCTGCTAGAACACGATTGCCTTGCTGCTGAACAAAGGCTCAGCATGAGATCTCTGAGTCTAGCTGAACTGACTCTTCTGAATGATGATCTGCAGGATATTAAGAAGCAGGCTGTTCGTATCCAGACTAACTCAGGAAACAATAAATCAGAATTAGACTGACAGAGGAGCCATCTTTTCAGTAGAAGTTAACACTTAGATCCTGACCACAGATTCTCATTTGGAAGAAGAATTCTTGAGACATATACAGATGTACAGGGCAATGTTTCTTAACCCACAGTTTGTGAATGATTGCTGTTTCATAAAATACTGAATGGTGGTTTAGTAAACTGTTGCAGTTTTCTTCAAGCCACAGACATTCTCATGATTGCAGGCTGGCAAACAACTGAATAGGAGAAAATAAAAATGATAAGAGAACATTGAAAGTTCTGCCTCATTTTAGTTAATTGCAAATGAAAAGCTTTGTGATGAAACTGTGCAAAACGTGTCCGCATCTTTTTCAGAAGCTGTAGGAGGTCTTCCGGTTGAAAAGATTGAGAGTCATAGCTCTCAGGCATCATAAAGATTCATGCGTGTTCCTTGACGTAGCTCTTGATTTCAGGACAGTAATACATGAGGTGACTGATGCAAGCAATTTAGCTGCTTTGTATTCACAACCAGGGCTGAGTCAAATTTGAAGTGCACAACCTGAAAAGGATAAGGCCTGCAGGCTATACTGAGCCATCAGTGCCATTTCTGTGATGCAGCCTGTCCCCAGCCCTGTGCACAAATGTGATTTTGCCAGGGTTATTCAGGTTACAAATTGAGTTAGATTCATTGTGTAGTACTGAGGCGGGGTAATGAGAGTCCCAATAAGAGCAGATGCTGTCACTTTAAGTTGTTTCTGAGAATTAAAACAAGTAGCTTTGAGGCTTAGACACCTGCAGAGAGGACAACAAAATTAGTTTAGAAATTGAGGTACACTTTACAGAATAAGCTATTATTTAAACAACTAAGCTTATGTTTGAACTCACATAATCTGTCATTGAAGAAACATACTCCTTATTCTGATTAGAAGGAGGATACTTTAACTGCAGTACAACACTAATAACAATAATGCATAACTTCCTGTTGTGAAATCTCCACTATTATTTTATTGCTGGACCAGGCAAGACAATTTCACTCTAATCTTGTCAGAAAGTCCCTACCATATTATCATAAAATATATGTAGTGCACTCTTTATTTGGCTACTTTCCAATCCAATGAGTTAACTCCTATTCTTTATGTATATAAAAAAATTGGAATTTTCATCATCCTCTATTTATTGTGACCCAGTTTGTAGATCTATAGTTTGGCCAAAGATGAAATGCAGGTTTTTCCCTATTGTGGGAGCATCTTAGGTAGACAGTAATGCAATAAATATATTTTCACTCCATACGTGCGTGCCCTCTTAGTAAAAAGAGAGATCAAACTTGTTCCATTTTAAAAAATATCCTGCAATCTTTTTAAAGCAACCTCCCCCAAAGGATGATTAAACTTCCAGAGAAGTCAGAAATGTAACCCCAAGGCACTATAATTATTTTGTTCTTCTCCTGTGTCTCAGGAACATAGGAAGGCCCAGTATAGACAAAGATTAGACTATTTTGTGGGAAAAAATGTGTTAGCAGCAAAATTTTATTAACCATATATCCAATGTGCTTCTAATTTTCAGAACTGTATTTGTTTCAAACTCAAGTTCTTATAAGCTTGATATGGAAAAAAACATTGAATTGTCCCTTTCTTATTAAAATAACTTTTCCCATAGCCAATATTTTTTATTGGTACAGTGAAACATGACTGTAGTTATTGATATTACTGTAATTGTGAAGTTGGGGGAACGTGCACTGTGAGGGATAAAATATTTTCAGGATTTTATATGACTACATTTAACCAGGTCTGCCCTATACAAAGGCAGGATATGACTTCATGTAAGAGTGTACATAAATTTATATGAACTGAGTACTATCTGAGTGCTTTCCATTAAACAGAAAAATTCAGCTTCCTACAACAATTTAAAATAGCTCTGATATTTATGGTATAGCATAGATTCAGAAATGTTAAGAAGTGTA
Organism: Caprimulgus europaeus; assembly: GCA_907165065.1. Next base: position 73,280,729 of record OU015525.1, read on the forward strand.
CTCATTTAAGAGAGGTTTTACCTCTCTCACAGTAGATTATTGAATTAGTTCAATATTCCTGGGATGTATCATTTTTAATTCTGGCTTTTTGAATACATATCCTCCTGCCTTTTTTACTGGATGTTTATGTTAGTGTAGGATACCCCAGAAATTTTGAAAAATCTAGTTTAATGAGTAGTAAAACAACCATCTCACTTTGCATGGATTCTCTGGAACTTGTAAATTAAAATCCCATCACATTTATCCAACTCTGTCTCATAATCAGATTATTTTTTTCCAAGAGGTCAGGCATTTCTAGTGTGCTGTACCTGCTTTATTTCATAGAATGAAAGGAACAAAAAATAAAGCTTGATAGGAAATGTGAAAAGCAAAAATAAACATACGTGTTAAAACTTCATGAGATGTTACTGGGAGGACTAGTTAAGGAACCCCGAGGGGGAAAACCAGCTCTTTGTCCTGAGATTTGTACAGGACCTGCTTCAGGATGTGACTGTAGATGATTTGTAACAATCTCCAATATCAAATAGCTGATAGAAGTAAAAAAGTCAATAAATTCTCTAGTTTGAAAGCGGGTGACAACTTATGAATGAGGATGAGTGTTCAAGAGAACAAATAAATCTGTAAAATATTGGCAGCTATCAAGCAACCTGTTTAAGTAGAGCAGAAATACTTAGTGCAAATTTGTATTACCTTTTAAAAAAGAAGGAAGAAAACCCTTCTGAAAAAGCTGGCATCATTTAACTTTTGAGTAATGGGAACTCTTATTAACAAGAGATATCAGTGAAATGCAGGAGAGACAGAAAGTGAATGTCCAAGCTAGAAGAATAGAAAAGAGCATACACTTGCCAAGTGAAATGTGATATTAGGCTAAAACAGATTATAGGATTTTGGCAAAAAATTTTCTACTGGCATAACAACATAAAATTATTTTTCTTGGAAGTAGAAAGCTTGTTGTGCTGGAGAGAGAGAGACTAAAAGCAGATAAGGCCACGTCAGGTAACATAAATGTGAGCAAAATCCTTTGCTACAGAAGTGCTTACTCACATCACAATGACTGTAACAGAATAGGCCAAAAGTCCTCCCCGTCCCACACACTCAGGCCACCGGCTGCACCTCTCAGCTGGGCACCGGCAACATGTCCCCATTCTGCAGCAGCTCCACAACTAAGGCAGCAATGACAACGCATGCTGCTCTTCAGTAAGGACATCCTCTAGTACAACAGAAGACAGACTGTACTGGACACACCAAGCAGCTGCTTAAGAAATAGAAGGTATTGCTTGGCATGTTGGATCTTCCAGAGAAGTCCAATGCAGAGAAGGAACCAGTACAAACATTTCTTGATTGTATCACTTCTGCTATAAGGGAGAGCAGTGAACCCAAAGGCCATACATACCTATTCATTATGGAGCTGCGAGACGAAAATGCACTGTATGGAGTTTTAATGTATAATTCTATCTATGTTTTGCTATGAAAATATGTTTGTTTCTTGAAAGGTCTAGTGGATGGACAAGTATCATCTAGGTGTTCATTTTTCTTCTTACAGGTCTTGTCATGAATTCACTGAGGGACGTGCACACATACACACAGAGAAAAAAAATGTGTCTAGTTGCAGATATATAGGGGAAAAACAGAGAAAACAAAAGATAGTGCATTGACAGTGTACTTGGCAGAAAAAGTAACCAGAAGTACAAAAATAAAAATACAGAATTCTGGGTTTCACATATTTATAGTAATCTCCTGGCTGTACTATAGTTTGTGTGTGACCTTGGATAAATGATCTAGTTCCTTTGTACTTCAAGAGTCAAATCCAGCATACTTTATTTGCCTATTTAAACTGTAAAGTGTCCTTTATTATATAACAAAACAGTATAATGCGAAACCCAGACCTAACCTTTATTAGTGCATGCAAAAATCAGACAAGGTGTTTAAAACATAAGTGTAGCAATGAAGAACAAAATAATGGCAGTTTACATGCACTTAGTAGTTGTTTTTTTCAGTTACACTCCTACCTGCATATTCCCAGTAAATTACCATAGCTCATTTTCACTCTTTCTAATGTGAAACTTCAGCATTTAAGTTACCTCTGCTTTTGGCCCACCGGCCATGCAGAAGGATGCATTAAATGAGACATTAACACAATGAAGGAAGAATGGTTCCAGTATTTTAGCATAAATTTGTGAGAAAAGGTTTCTCTGGGAAAAAAATCTTGCAAACCTAATAGTGAATGTGAGCTGGTAGGGAAGTCCCAGGCTGCAGATCCATTGAGCTCAAATCAGTTACAAGTCTCTGTTACAGAGCTGTGGCTCTTTAATTCAGGCAGTAACATTTTATGATCCATTTCGTGAATAGGAATTCCAGCACCTTTAGTTGCTCAAGTTCAGAGCTTGCTTATATACAATAAACTGCAAATCATTTTGATGATAATTGCGTATGTGAGGTTAGTATTCGGCCACATGGTAAGCATGTGGAACACACAGAAAACGTATAAAATATAGCATTGATATAATACTGTGACTACATTACATTAATTACCAGTCAATTTTATATTAACATCTGGATTTATGCAACTGTCTCAATGGATGCTTATGGGACCTTAGAAAAAAAAAAAAAATTAGATTCTCAGAAGTTCAACTAAACTATAGGTGTTGGCTAAAATAAATTTATTTTGGCCTATATAATCTATTCTCTCTGTTTATTGTTGCCTTTGCAGACAGTTTTTTTTATTTGTTAATTTTGTTTGCAATAACACTTCATTTTTTTTTGCCTTTTTTTTTTTTTTTTCCTGGCTCTGCAGTTCTGTGCCACACTTGGAACCACCCCTTGCTGCTCCTTTGACAAACTGTTAGAACTGGGTCCTATTTGTAAGTCTTTGCTGCTACTTTCTAAAATTGCAGATACCAGTTTAAGCCACACTGAGTCATTTCCAGGTCATTATGCAGTGTCAGTGACCAAATTCAATAAGGCTACTTATAGATGAGACCTTTAGTTAGAGTTTTCTTTCTAATATTAGGTCAAGCAGCAAACCATTAAAGAGTACAGAGGCCATTGCCTCAATGTTGGGGTTTTTTTTGGGTGGGGGGCATGTTTTGGAATGCTGTCATTTAAAAAATAGTGTAGTGCTTCAGTTTGTAACGTTTTTCTGCAAGTCCTTCTACCTGCAAGCACATCTCAAGCAGTGGTGAAGATCAGGAATGCAAGTTCCCCTCTGCACCAAGTGTTTTGTTTTTGTCTGGTTCTAATGACTATAAAAAGCAGGGAAATATACACCAAAAATCCACATGTATGCCCCTTAGTCTTTCCTATCTCTTCTCCAATTTCCTTCCTCTTGCAAGAAAACAGGACAAGTACCAGGGTGTTTAATACAGTGATGGAGTCATGGACTGCATAAGTATTTCTGTGTTACATCAAGCTTTGATCTGCAGCAAAGTCTAGGTCAAAAGCACACACTTGCTGGCAGGTTAAAGATGCAACAGAAGCGCAACATATCCAAGTGTAAATTTAGAACAGGAGGTTTATAGCTATCAGCAATTGGAAGCAGCCTCATAGAAACATGGCTAGATTTAATGTTCTGTTAATTTATTCAGGTAGGGCCTAAAATATTTGGAGTGTGGTGGTGACTTGCCCTGTGAGGTTTCCTGACCTTCAGCACAAGCCTCAGAGACTCAATTTCTCCCAATCCTCCTTTTTTAGAAAGGTTTCTAGTAGTCTGCTTAGCAGCTAGAGATTATTTTGCTGTCCAGGTTATTCCTGTAGACCTGACCTAATACAATAGTGACACCAATGCTTTTAGGTATGGCAGCTAACCATGTGTGTTTCACCAGTTGCTCTCAATGATTTTCTGCTTGTGCAGCAGATACCAGCAGAAGGATTATGCACTATTCAAATAATAAGCCTCTTGCTAGCTTTTCTGTGTGCAGGTGAATTTTCTTCTTAGTATACATAAGCAGTAGTCCTGTGAAATAAAGGCAGTGTCTCAAACCCAATATATTTAAAAATAATCAGTTAAACTTTGAACACATTTTCAAATAAACCAAAGTTGTACATGTTATGAGTATTATTTTATTAGCTTTTTCCAGAAATTTATGCAAAAAGAAAATGTAGTTCACAAGAATGCAAATTCCAGCATGAACTTGGTGCCCAATTGCAGATCTCAATGGATAAACTTCTGTATGTGGAAATACCCACCAGAATTATTTGGTGACCAGTGTAAAATGTTATGTGGCCTTCAGTCATTAACTCATAGACCAGAAATGTTACTGTGTGGATGAATACAGGTGATCCATAGCAGAGTGTGAATACTAAATTACTGAGAATATATGGGAGGCTCATATGCTCAAATATTTCTGCAGAAACCATTCAGTGACTAATCAAAACTAGCAAGCACTTCCTTAGCCTTTCAATGCTTGCTCTTGCATAAGTGTCTCAGTCCTTGAAATAAATAGTTTGCTGCACATAGTTCAAAAGCATGTGCATGCACATATATTAATATGTAAAAAATACTGTTTAGAAACATTTGTTTGTGATTGATGAGTTAGAAATGATAACTATATCTCTAGATACATCTTTTTAAAGTGTATTCTATAATGGTTCCTAAATCAAAATAATTTAATATTTTATGTTGCTTTGTAAGATAAACCCAGACACGTAAGGACTCTGTTCCAGTAGAAGTGGGGAGGAAAAAGAATATGTTCTGTATATGTCTTGATGTATTAATGGCAACCCAGATAGTAGAAACATTTAATCTCTTAAGTTAATTTTAAATTGCAAAAATAACACCAAAGAAAAATCTCTCAGGTACTTGATTTAATGCAAATTGATAGGGCTTTTTAATCTGCTGTTTAATTTATTTCCTTTTCAATTATTTTTTTTTTTTTTAGGTAATAAGGAAAATATCTGGATGCATATTGATGCAGCCTATGCTGGGAGTGCATTCATCTGCCCTGAATTCAGGCATCTTTTAAACGGAGTGGAGGTGAATGAAGTGCTGCTTCTCTAGCAGCCTGCTAAAACCTTCCTCTTCCATAGAATTTGTGTGTTTCTTATGCATCCAACATTAACGGCTCTTCTAGAATCTCTGAGCATGCTACACTTCAAATCCCTGTATATTCTATTACATTAATTATGTTTATGTATTTTTTTACTGGTTTATTCTGGTAGTGTGCAGGTGACCACAGTACATAAAAGTTTGTCATTCAGAATAGCAAGTAGTAGTGAATCAACAGTGTCTTACAAAATAGAAAAGAGGAACTTTTTCCCAAATATCCAAACAGGCATGTTTATAACATCCTAATTCTGCATTATGTAAAAAAGGAAAAAAAAATCAACAAATTAATGAGCTCATTATGTCTGATTTTTTGCATACATCCTGAAAGTTATATAGGATACAGCCAGTAGCTGTATCTCAAGCAGACAGGGTTTAATAACCAAGAGAGCTAAATGAAATATTCCTCCAACAACACTCCTGTTCCTTTCCCCCCGCCTTGCTGAGCTACTTGGCATTCAGTTGATTAGATAAGAATACTTCAATTTCCTGCTGCTCCCCTCAGACAGTCAGATAAGTCCTTGTCTTCTGTGTCAGTGGAGAAAATATTACTGTTTGGTCAAGCCAGAAGTTTAAACACAGCACTGATAGGTAGTGACTAATGAAGAAGAGGAGGGAAACCCCCCTAACAAATGAAGTATTCCTTTCTGTCTCTTTTTATCAGCAAATGAAGCTGCTTGTAATTTCCTGTGGGGAAATATTTTTAAAATTATTGTTATTGGTTCCTGAAGGAAATGAAACAGCATACCTTGTCTGGGCCAGCATTTGTCGTAAGAGCAAATATTTAACAACCCTGAATAGGTTTCTTACCTTACATAGTACAGGGAGCTAGCTAGATAAATGTATAGAGAGACAGACAGACAGACAATCTCCTCTTATGAGAGCAACTGTTAATTGTTTTCTAGTGACAGGGAAGGTTATGAGAAGCAAATAAGAACAGAAAAGTGCTATATGGAGTAGTCAGACCGTGGTGCTGCCAGGCCCCCATCTCTCGTTTTTAAGGCTGATGGTTTCTGCCTTTGTTAACGCACAAAACACGGACGAAGCCTTTCCCGCATGATGTCCATCTCACCTACTTGGGTTTCCACTGATGCCACGCCTAAACGTATGTCAAGTAAAATGGGCCTGTTACAGGATTTATATAAACATGTATTGCAAATGCTTATTCTGTGTTGGCTTTTCTTTTGACTTAAATGACTTCTACTAAAAGAAAATACCCAGGCAGTTAAAAAAAAAAAAAAAGTAATTTCCTGGTCAGTTGTAATTTTATGATTGAATGTGATATGCAGATTCTGAACTAAATGTGTCATTTGTCTCTATGTCTGAATTTTGCATGTATATGCTTAGTATTTTTGGAAATAGAAAGCTTAGTGTATTGTTACTGGAAATTGGGATATGAACCCCAGTGGATGTTCCAGATTTTTTTTTAGTTTACACTAAGATACATATTTTTTCATAACATATGTCTAAAAAGTATAATTGTCAGCAAGTGCTCAAAATGTTGGTAATACCAATAGCCGAGATGCACACCTAACCTGAATCCCATCCCCCAAATAAACGAAGATTTAACTACAATAATTTTTAAGTAAAGTGATATAAGCATGGACATTGTCTACAAAGCCCCAATTCAGGAATTCATTTGCAGTTAAGGTGTGGTCACACAGTTTGACAAAGTTGTGTCATTAGCACATGGATCCTTTTCTCTTTTATAATTCTGGTTTTTATTTCTCTATTCTCAGTTTGCAGATTCATTTAACTTTAATCCTCATAAATGGCTCCTAGTGAATTTTGACTGCTCTACTATGTGGTAAGTATTACAGTTAAAGAAAACATTACAAGAGACAAAAATCACATGTTGAACTAGTCTGCCTTTCTATCAGTAGACATTTATTTACATTTCTCTATTGAAATAAGGATAGCTTTATATACATAGCTTTAACTTTGGAAATTATTTACAAAATTCACTCTTTAATTTAATCCACATTTCAAAAAATTAAAATTTAGAAATAGGCCTGAGCTCTGCATTATGTTCCAGAGAGAGAGAAATCCTGAAAAGTCTTCAGGTTCATACTTGCTCCATTTTGGTACTGTTTAAAACATAAATGAAAAAATGCAATGACCAGCAGGCTAAACAGGACTTTTTCGTCTTTTCCATCAAATTTGTTTTTCAGCTTTGATTCTTTCAAAAGCCTTTTTAAAAATACTTAGGATTTGCCTGATGAAAAGCAATTGTTTTCAAAAAGAGCTATTTATGCGATTTTGTACTGATTTTGGGTTTCCTCAGATGACAGCAGAGACAACATTTTGATGTAAAAAGAAGCCAAAGTAGAAACCAGTAGACATACTTTGAAACAAAGCTAAATATGATAGCAGTAATAATAGCAGGAATAATAATATCCCATAAGAGATGATCCTATTGTGTCCCAAACTGGCATTTCCAAAACCTAGTGTTTATCAGCATCATGGCTAGCGATACTTATTAGCAAAACAGCTATTCAGACTATTTATGAAAATAAATTAAAACATTAATTTCAGTTACATTAGAACAAAATTTGCAAAAATGTTAAAAGAAGGAAAAACAGAATGTTAAAAAGAAGACTCTAAGATCATCCAGAAAAAGGTCACCTTATTTAAAAGAAGAATAAATGTGAGACAGTGATAACTCAGTTGCCTTTCGTTAACCTTTGGCTCTTTTAATATCCTCAGCAAAGTCGACTTTTCCACAAATATGTATATTAGTCAGATAATACATTTTTTACTTTAATAGTTTTCCTGACATAGGCACTTTAAATATCCCAAGCCATTATGTATTTTTTATTCTTAGAGTAAATGGCTTACATTTTGATCCTGATTAGTCAGTAGTGGCAGTGATTAACATAACACTCCAGTTTATAAGTACCTCATAACTAGCTGTCTCCATATATGGGAATAGGAAAATGATGGAACTCCTTTGCTAGTTTCTCTTATGTTTTTCTCATCACTCAAAGACATTATTAACAAAGGAGCCACTTGGAAATAAGAAAATACACCATCATTCTGTTTAATGTTTGTAGGACAATTAGAGGCCACAGTCTAGTCCCTACCAGTTTAATTTCTTATTAATTCTGTTTTCCTCAAAAACCCTGTGGAACTGTGTTTAAAGTATTTTACCTGGATTTCCAGGAAAACAAGGTATATACAATCACACTTGTCTTGTCAGTTTAATGTTCCCATCTCAGGCGATTTTAGCTTCTTCCTAGCAAAGCTTAGACTTCAGATATATGAAAGTATTTTTCTCCATTTTCTTTCTTCCTTTTTTTTTAGATTGCATAAAATGCATGTTTTCAGAAGTAGTAGTTCCATTAAAAGGAATCTCAAGAGACATTCTTCTTACTGTCTTCTTACTCAAAGTGAAAGCTTCACAACTATAGTCATTCAGGCTTCATTTCTGCAAGGCATCTATGTATAGATGTAATTCACTTAATAAAGAATGAAGTATACATTTAAAGTTAAACTCTTTGACTTGAAGCCAAATCTATTGTCCAACTAAGGCCCCTGTCCAAAATTTACCTCTCTTACTGACTAACACTGCCTGAAAGGGTGAAGTGGAATAACAAAGGATGAAGGAACCTGGTGAGAAAAAGTAACTGTGAAGGATACATAGTCCCCTTGGGATCCACATGAAGTATTAACCATGATATTGTAATAATATGGAAAGGGTTCAGTAAAGAGTGAACACCATTGCAGAATCAAATTAAGCTGAGCTTCATTGATGGACAGGCTTCTAAGTCACCCAGGCTCCTCAGCAATTTCCCCAGTAAGCACTCCCATGTCTTTTCCTTGCAAGTTGATTAAGGTAATCTAGCCATTAGATCTGTAATGTAATTATTTAACTACTCAGTGCAATATGTAGCGCTGATGTCATTTGGGATATGGAGGCAATTTCGTTATAAACATTTTGTAAAATGTTCTCAGACTTCTCAATGTACAGAAAAGAGCAGTGAGTTTTCTACAAAAAGGAATTTATTATAGCCACGCTGAGAGGGGTATATTCTCCATATTCAAATATTAGCATCCTTCAGAGACTTTGCCTTGAAACTACCAGTGAATTTTGGCTGACCTGTTTAATTACCAGCCTGGAATATGTTAAAATAGGAAGAAGTGCCCTCCTTTGAAGAGATTGAAAATAATAGTCTTGCAAAGTCTTGGTATTTTTGCTTTTCTATTACTCTTTTCAGGGTTTAAGTGTTAACTTTTGGTTGGGAAGGTATTTTTAGTATTTGGAAGGAAGGTGCTTATAGGAAATCATAGAAACATAGAACGGTTTGGGTTGGAAGGGACCTTTAAAGGTCATCTAGTTCAACTCCCCTGCAGTGAGCAGGGACATCTGCAACTAGATCAGGTTGCTCAGAGCCCCATCCAACCTGACCTTGAATATTTCCAGGGATGAGGCTTCTACCACCTCTCTAGGCAACCTGTGCCAGTGTTTTAGCACCCTCATTGTAAAAAATTTCTTCCTCATATCTAGTCTAAATCTACCCTTTTTAAGTTTAAAGCCATTTTCCCTTGTCCTGTCGCTAAAGGCCCCACTAAAATGCTTATATGTAGATGGAAGTGAAATTTTCCTGTTGAAGTCACCTTTTTATAATTTAAAATGGACAGAATAAAGTGAGGCTGTTAAAAGCTGCAGATGTGGGATCCAAGTAAGTAACTTTTCACAGATTTTCACTGCTTTATTCACCAGGACTTTTGTTGTGCATTTTATGAGTACTTAATATGTGAATCTGTGCCATTCAAGCTAGATCTTAGTAAGTCTATTAGCATAACATCAAGCTTTAAAAAAATTATAGTAAAAAATTAAATTTTAAAAAATTATATCAATGACACTTTTGAAATATATATTCATGATCCTTCAGTCAACCAGAGGTGTTTCAAAGAAAGTTAACACCACTCCTGTCCAGTACCAGACCACACAAGCACTTACTGCAAAGAAGCTTAAATACATAGAGTGAAATCTAGCCATGGTATATAGAGGTGCAACTTAACTGGTTCATATACATTGACATCTAAGGCTTTGGATTTATTTTAGTAATCCTTTTAGATAGTTTTTCATGGTTGCCAGATTAAGACCCGTGAAGTCCCCAGATGGATCAGGCACCGTCTTTTAAAAAGCAGTAACATCACTAAGAAAGTGCAAGATGACAGCATTTTTTTAGCTTCTAAGTGACCAGATGTTCCTGCAGAATAGTTACGTGTTTCATTGTTTAGCACAGCGTATTGCAGGAGAAGGAGTGGAGCTTTCACAAGACAACTAATGATATTGCTTTTAACTTGGGTTAGTTGCATATAGAATGAGCTACTGAAACAAGAAACTATCAAAATAATCAAATATATCAAATAAACTGCAGGAGAACAACTAAGAGTTTGTTCCCAATATCTACCTTAATTAAACCTGCTTTCCAATAATAGTTTCTTCCTTCTGTCCACATCATATTTTCAACACACAATTAGATTATTAATTGTTTTTACTGAGAGTATTCTGAATGTCTTTTACTCTTTTATGTGTGCATAAACTTACTTCTTACAAGTACTTTGTTAACCTGGGTACTCTCCTGACCATTAAAGTGAGAGGAGGGCTTTTTGTTTGTTTGAATAAGATGTTTTATGAGCATAGCCTAGATGTAAATGAGACTGGGAGTATGTACTGGCCTGTGCATTTATACACACACACTAAAATATTGGAAATCAGATTTTTACTTAGAATTTTACATTAAAAGTGTTAAAAAATGGATGCACAGAAAATAAGAAAAGGTTTGGACTTTTATAATTTAGATTGTTTCCATGTTGACATAATTATTGCTTACTTTGTGAAATATTTATAGGCTTAATATAATTATGTAGCAGTCTCTCTCTTTTTTTATTTCTGGTTTCTTCTTTTTCTGCCTCTATAAACCCCATCATTTGCAGAGGTGAGTCAATCTTACACACAGAGTGAAGCATAAACCAGCAAAATCTTGTTATTGCTCACTGGCAAAATGTAGCTTATTCTCTCTAAAAGGGACACATTGGCTTTTGAACCTCAGTCCAGTTATACCACCCACTAGCTGGCAATAGTGAGGTGTGTTTTACCTTGTGCTGTAGTGTGTCTGTCAGTAATTGTGTATTGGATCCAGCCAAGGGCAGGGTGGTACAAGAGGGAAGCCTGAGTCTGGACCTGGTGGCTCGTCCTTATCAGTGGCTGCTGCTGCCACCACTGCAGCATGGAGAGACAGCGGGAGCATCCACAGAGCCTCAGCTCGGCTGTGCACTGTGTCTAGGAAGCCACAGCTCTTCCCACACAGCTTTGTACTGCAATAATTTCAAGGCAACTTCTGTTGACTGCAAACATTAACATTGCTTTAGCTAGTCTCACATTCTGGTGTGAGTGTCTATCACCATAAAAAGATCCTCTCTGTCTGTTTCTTGTCTGTTGTAAAATATGCAGCCGTGCAGTCATGCTACCCGTTCCTGCTGAGCCTTACACTTAACTACTTGTAAGTACAGTACTGATATGGCTGTGAAAAAGCACTGAAAATGGCACAGGCTGTGCTCAGAAAATACGCCAGTTTAAACACATTCAGTTTGCCTTCACTTCTTGTGGAAATTTAATCCCTTAAATTTTAATTCTTAAGTTTCTCAATTTTATTTCTTTTTTTTTTAATTTAGGGTGAAAAAAAGATCAGACTTAACAGGTGCCTTTAAATTAGAACCTCTTTACCTGCAGCATCACCATCAGGAGTCTGGTAATTTTATAATTAAATGAAATTATTACTATTTTGTTTCTACATTGATATTTAATGGAAAAATGGATTCAAGATGAAAACTGAAATGCTCGAAACTGCCTAAGTTGTTTAGGAACCTATTTCCATTTTCAGAGTGCCTCAGGGAGTTAAACTTATGAAAGGGCAAATACATATCTAGTCAGATTTTAGTTAGTATAAAAAGGAATTGTTGGAAAGCTATTTTATAAAGTATTATTATTAATACTTTTGTATTGGGATTTCCCCAGCTCCAGATTTACCACTGACTCTTTGTAGGAGTCTTGAGAAAATCCTTAATGATCTTTTGGTAGTCAGTTAAACATACTGGGTGCTGTGTATCGCATCCCTTAACCTGCCCTCCCCAACATGTCTTGCTCTAGAGTGGTTTCAGGATCTGATTTGTTTTTAGGGTTTCTGAAGTCTGTGACCTTTTTTCTTAGCTGTGCATGCCAGCTCTCATTCAAATTTTCAAATACTCATGTCAGAAGCAAACACTCCCTGAAACCACAAAGAAAAGGTGAGCTCTGTTTGATATCTGTGCTCTGTTTTGAATGATAGCTACCTGAGACGTCACACTTGCTCCCATGCTCTTACATTGATTGGTGAGGAGGAGGTAAGTGCAGGCTATCTGTCCTGTAGAAAATGCTCACAAAAGCTCTTCACAAAATGCTCACAAAGAACTTACAAATCATAGGCCCTGTACAAAGCTCCTTAATGGATTAGTGCTGCTCCTTGCACTTACCTAGCAACTGCAGAGTGGCAATTGCCATCCTGAAGCCTGTTTTTACACATTCGGTTAATAACTGATTAATTGTGAAGAAGGTCACAGCAGTGCAGTGATGCAGTTCCCTCATAACTTTCTCAAGAGGATGAATCACATGTGGATGCTCTTGCCATGTACTCTATCTCATATTTTTCATGGAATTGCTGGTGCTGATCTGTATTCACAAGTTTATCCTGAGTACTTTTCTTTTCTTTTCTCTCTGTTATGGCTATGAACTCATTGACATTTAAGTAATACCATCCAAAATTCCACCATTCACTAAAAAGCCCTGGGAAAAATAAGTTCCTCTGCCTTAATCCCAAACTGTCAGAAATTTTGCATTTTATTCCTTTTCTACATTTCCAAGCAATGTAAATATAGAACAGGGCAATAAACAGGAAAATGCAGTAACTTTGGAGCTGAGGTTCACCCTCCAAAGGCTAGAATTGTTAAGAAAAAATAAGATACTGCATATTTTACCTTTTTAAACAAAAAATACAAATTATGGCAAATGTACTTACGTTACTAGCTTTTACTTAACATACATGAAAAATACTTATCTTGAGGAGAAATAATACAACCTTAACCAAAGTGAAAATATGTCCTTGCAACAACTGACAATGCTGATACAAGAAATTTAGGTTTTCCCCAGGTTAACACCAGAAAAAATGAAACCTTTCTGAAAACTAGGTGCTTTCAGTGAGGCCACCGAGTTGACCTCAAAACTTTCTCCCCAGCTGGATAGTAAGTTGTTCAGTCTTTGTCTTGCCTTCAGAAGCTGTGATAGTATGTTATGTAATTTGGGTGTAATGATTCCAAATAAATGAGCTGATTACTAGCAGTCTAAGTGAAGCTAAATTTTCCTATGCTCTATTCCCATTTGATACCAATTCTCCAAAGAGCTGGACAACACTTTTCAAGTGTAAGTGCTTCTAGTTAAACTGTTAAATCCAGTTCACACTTATACCTTCAATAAAAATAGTCCAATTTGCAATGGTGCTAGGCTGTTACAGTCCTTGTCGATCCTTATGTGATTTATGGGATGTCAGCATTCCTGGAAATAGGACTTGTCTAATGGAGGGTCTTATTTTCTGAGTATGTCTCAGCTCTGAGAATTCCCATCATGGTTTACAAGGCAAATGACGTAGCATTTTTGAATTTGCTGATCTCTCACTCAAGAATTTAAATGAGCGGAAAAATATATCTATCTGTGAGAAGTTACTCTTAATAACCATATGGCAATTATGTGTGCCCCCAAGGGGAAAACCTTTATTTTGTCATTAATTATAATTTTATGTGATTTGCATCATCACACCAGGATGATTATACTAGCTTGCCTGGCAACCCAGGATATAAGTCAAATCCTAATGGCAGTGTTAGAAGAATGCAGCCTTATACTCAGTTTTGAATGCCACATATGCTCCTAAGTGCAATTCCTCCTGGTTAAATACAGATGTAAGACTAAAGCTTGTAATCAAGGACTAATCATGTATTGCATTCTGCTTCACAGCTTGTGAAAGGCGTTGTTGTGGATCATTAGACATAGCCCCTTACAGGAGCGTAGGATTATTTATCTGTCACCAGTTGCTTTACTCTCTTTGCGACCAGTCTTGCAGCTATCAAGCAAAAATGGCTGCTACAATGCAGAAGAATATGAATGTTATCAAATTACCTCGTTACCGAACTGAGACAACCATGTTTGTTTCCTGAAGTCCAGGAACAGGTTAATGATTGCTGGTTGTTGTGTGGTTTGTTTTTTGGGGGTTTTCTTGTGGTTTTTGGGTATTTTTTTTTTCTTAATCTGGAAAATAACCTAGTGACAAGTTAAAGAACCAAATGGCTATATGTTGCAGGGAGGAAGGACCATGTTTTTTCTTATGTTTTGGCTGTGTAGATGAGAGAACATTGGCAAGAGAGCTTGTAACACAGGAAATACAGTCTTTGTGCCCCCAGCAAATACAAAGGCTGAGAATTACATAAATGACACAAACTGGTTAAATTCAGAAGCTACAGCTCTATGTAGTACCTTTTGGTTCATAATTTCAGGAGCACTTAGATTCCCTTGGAATTTAAGTACACTCTTTCCTATGAAGCTTATGCTCCACTGCAGAATAATAAGACAGAATAAGAACGCTAAGCAGATGCTTCCATAATTTCCTGAAGAAGTGCTTTAGATTTTAGGTCAGTTTAATTTCTATCACTGGCTTACTGCAAGTAATCCAGCTTTATGTTACAGTTTTATTTACTGTGAAATCATTGTAATTACCTGATTCAAAGAAAAGGTAGATGCATCTTGACTCTGTGTGCTCATATAAAAGATAACTAATAACGCCTTCTACTTGCCTCCCCTGCTCTGTGGCATGGTCAGTCTGTGTTTGTAAGGGGCTTTCACCACATCAAATGAAAAGCCATAAACAAACACAAAATACTATTCTCCACACAGGAAGAGTTCTATTCTGAATCAAATTTTCAAGTCACTTATTAGACATGCTGAAGAATTATCAACAAATATATGAATGAGTATAGAAGACAGATGCAGAGAATGAGTGATGAAGTGAGTTTGGGGATTCTGCAAACTGTTTCAAACAAAATTAGTAATTGCCATTTTATCTACTACTGCTTTTCCTTACAAGAGGAAAATAAGCACAGTATTTAGTCCGTCATCTCCACAGGATCTGAAGTATAATAGAAAGGAAAATGATGTTTCTCCTCCTGAAAACTGTTTAATTTGTTAGGGGTATATTCTGGCTAGCTAAGGAATGAAGCTTACTACAAGCACCTTCATTTAGCATGCTTCCAAGTATCCTACTAGGTATTTAGTGGTCTTGTTGGCACGGATGATGCTGAAGTTCGTGGCTAACATAAAGGATAGCTAAGATACAGCTTTTTCAACATCATTAGAATGATTATAGGTTTTGGTTGTTGTGATGAAGTAATGTCAACATTTTTTCTTTAACTTCCAGGCCTTGTAACAGATTATCGGGTAAGTACAGCACCAATGTAGTAATTAATACTATTACTTGTATACACTGATATTTCCAGGATTTTTATTTTCTGTTACTATCATACACCTCAAAACCTTATGTTTCTTTCCAGGAAGAATACAGCTTGCTAAATTTTTAACATTCTCAAGCTGAAACTTTAAACTCTATTTTTTTTGAAAGAATTGTTTAAAAGCAGAAATCATCTTGCATGTGTAATATCTAAAGGTTTAGGCAGTAGAAAGAAATGCCCTACAGATTTTTCTTCCTTCGCATAGTGAATAATAATATTTTAAAAATGCACTTGTGTTTTAACCTTTAACCAATAGAAACACTTCTGTTTCGAAGTGGAAAATGGGCCTGTCGTTGTAGATGCTACCCCCACAACTGTAAGCAAGACAGTTCATGTGAGCTTCTCAGATACTTATTTTTCCAAAGCCTTCAAAGAGAATTCAGGACGTATAAAGCAAATTTGATTTGCCTTGTGACTCTTCCGTTCTGACACCAATCTCCTTTTCCAATTTTCATTTGAAAATTTTGAGTATTAAACAGTCACATGAAGGCATTGACCAGAGATAGACTTTTCTGTTACCATTTGACCCACCACGAGCAACTGCCTGTAGCATGTGGCAATGCAGAATGCTTCCAAATAATTGCAGAAGGTAACAATTTCTGCAATGGTGACTTCTAACATGGGTGCCCTCCCTTCTCCCTGGCTTGCAGCACTGGCAGATCCCACTGGGGAGGAGGTTCCGCTCCCTGAAGCTCTGGTTCGTGCTGAGGATGTACGGGGTCACAGGACTGCAGGAGCACATCCGCAAGGTGACTGGAATTTTCTTTCTTGGGTGACCTGTGTTTGGGACAGCGAGGGAAAATGAGCTCGCTACCTATCTACTCTCTCTGACTTCTGTACGCAACAAAAAGTACACACAGCAGGTGTTGGACAACTGGGTTCAATAGCAGGACTGTGTGCCCCACGTAGTATCAGTATTTAATATAATGGCAGGATTAAAACTGTCATCTGTTTTGTGTTAATCTTCAGAGAAAACAAGTTTAGGAATTTGGAATTTCTACAATGTGGGACCATAGTTCCATCTGAAATTAAGCCAGAGCACTTTAATGTTTTTATTGGGGGAAAACATGTTTATTTATGACTTGTTTATTTTATTAATGTGCATGCATTGATAGCATGTTTAGATTATGATTAAGGTCATTGGGCTGCATTTATCATATAGTAACTTATTTGGTATATCTACCTCTGCTGTTTCTTTGTTTCCTGTTTAAAATCCACCTTTTTTATTTTTTAAAGGATGTGTACAATTTACAGTTTGTTAACATTGTTAGGAATAAGTACTAAGTTTATTCTTGATGTAAAAAGGTAGGTTTTTAAATCATAAAAAATAACACCTGGGGCCAGTCTAAATTATGTATCTACTTCCTCTATAGCACTAAGGTAAAATTCAAGCACATCTTTCATCTTTATGAAGTTTAGGGAAACTTCTAGTGAGTGGAGATCCATGACTTGGGTCTAAATATTTACAAAAATATCCATTAGCTAAGAATCTGGTCTAGTATACTAAACTCTCTGCAGATACACATTCCTTTCTGTTGTGGTACTAAACAGAATAATTCCTAAGAAAGGCTTTTTCCACTGTTGTAAAATTGCTGCATGAGTAAGTCTGTTTCAATTTGAAAAGGTTCTGGGATGGAGGGTATCTTCTTTGCCTCTCATTTTTTACACACTATAATTTTCAACTATACAGATAGCTGAATTGGATTTTTATCCTTACTGAGGCTTTCAGAAATAACTTTTGACAACAGTGGCAATCCTTATGTTCTGTCATCCTTGTGGCAATCTGATACATAACCTTCTGATGAAAAATTGGTACAAGGTTTGTTATCACTTTACTAGGCTACCATTACAGTTTCTAGTGGGTTTCTCTCTCAGGATAGATTTCTGGAGACTGCAGTTAGTTTAATATGATGCCAAGTTTTAAAGTAGGGCTATATCTCTCACTGTGAAAATAGAGGGTTGAAAACCCCATATTAATTACATGGTCTTTTATCAGGCTGATTTCCACAGGTCAGTATTTACATTCAACAAGTTCTCTCTTTCACTGTCTCCTAGCCATTTCCCCGACTGCCCTGCCAAAAAGCACTTGTCTGGCTATAATCATTGCTGAAGACCATTTTTTATACTTTCTGTGACAACATAATTTCAGGAAGATTAAGCAAATCAATCTCTTCTTAAAGATACTGACTCCAAAGTAAAACTCTAATATGTTCCCTTATTTGTAAAGGTAATTCAGGCAGCTAGATTTCCAAGGGCTTGTTGAATTGAATGTGTATGTTTAATACTTCATTAAGGAGTAAGGTGTTCCCTGGTGTACAGCGAAAAATAAGTTATGATCTTAAGTTTGCAGCTTTGAAAGGGCAAGAGGGCTAATTAAGTGCAGAATTTGGGTCCCTGTATACATCTGTGAAACCAGAACCATTAAGGTAGTTTCTCCTCCCCTCTACCCCCGGATGAGTGATGATTAAATTCAGTGTGTTCCAATGCAGCTTTAAAAAAAAATCAGTTCTATCTCCAGCGGTTCTCTGTTGAACTTGCATTTCATTTGCTCCCTCCTCTAGCAGTATTTAAGATATATCTTGTGAGTTTGAAGATACGTTGGTAAAGTTATTAAGAATATCTGCAAAATAATATTTTTGAATGTGTTTCATATGTTGCTCATTTTTGTCTCTTCTCAGGAATTATCCTTGGTTCCAGATTTATTGTGATGGCTTTTCTTTAGGTAGTGTAGTAATGAAGTATGTAAACCAGCCTGACGCTGGTTTATATTTTCAAACCTATAGACAAGTTTCCAAACAAAAAGTAATTTGGAACTAAACTTCACTGGTTAACTTCACTTTAATGTTGTTTGTCCAAGTGGTTGGCCTTGAACAATTGCTTTCTTTTGCACATGTCATAGCATCTTGTAGATCACAGCTTTTATATTCCCACTGCCGGCAAAGGCACTCTTTGAAGAGCTGGTACTTTATCCTGTGTACTTGGGACTTCTAGCTGTGTTTTAGGTGAAGCCCTGTAGGTGCCACAATTATTTCTGAAGCTGCATTTGTACAGTGGGACATGGAATGGACATAGGTAGAATGAGAAGATACCTGGGAACAGTGGCAGAAGCAGGAACTGCAGCCTTCAAGTGGAGAGCAGAATGGCTGGAGCTGGGGAAGGGGGAAGAAGTTCTCTGTGTTGTGTTACTAAGGAGTTGCCCAGGGAAAGGGCCAGGCAGACGGAGTCAGACAGAAGAGCAATGGTTTGAAACTGCTCCTCGGGTGGGACCTGGGGAAGGGGATGTGTATGTTTGGGACGTAGCATGCAGTCGTACACCACGTAGTTTTCCTGCGTCTGCACCTCTGTGTGTAGCGCGTGTCTTTCCTGTTCATGCTATACCACAGCGGCTGAGGCATGTTCAGGTGCAGGGCTGGGCCTTATTGAGAGCTCTGGGACCCAGGGTTTCAATTCCTTTCCGAGTTTACACAAATCCCAACAGAGATGCTGTGATCACCTAGGAAAAAAAAAAAAAAAGACATTTCATCTCCGAAGTCATAGAAAACTGTAGGAAGATTTATCCGCTGTTTATAGACTTCTAGTTAGGCTTCTTTTGCACAGCCAGGTGTTACTTACAAAGTGATTTGAGATTTTCAATAGTGATGAGTTTCTGATGCAATATAGAGGGGGAAAAACACTGCATATCCTTAAGAAGCCACATTATTTGCTCTGTAATTAGCAAGCTTCTGTATGAACGACCAAAGATATCTGCAACTATCTCTTCACAAACTTTTTTTTGTTGTTTTCTGGACGTAAACTGCCACAAAACCCAATTTGTCTCCTTTTTTGGTTGTTTTTTCCTGTTTTATTAGTATGTTTTAAGAAAAATATATTTACTATGTTTGCAGCCTTGAAGTCTGCATCAAAATGACTAGATAACCACTACAGCCTGGCATTTGCTTGTCCTGAGGAAGGCATTTGGGAACTAAAATATTCCTGGGAGATGAGAATGTGTGACTTGGATTTAGATACAGTAACTTCTTTTGTTTTCCAAACCTTCCATCTATGTGCTCCTTCCCCACACCACATATATTAACCTATTGCAAAGTATAGGTTTTAAAGCAGTGGTAAAGGGGAGGACAGTCATCTCTGAAGGATGTGGGGGTAGAAAAATACAGATTTTGGAGGTAAGTCCCAAAGCCACAGAGGAAATGTACAAAGAGGGCTAAAGCAACAACAGTCTTCTGGACTGATTCCAAACACTGAGAGTCAGTATAAATGTGAAACCCAAATGGCCCATTTGCAAACTGATTGACCATGTATTACTCCTTTGTCTGTTTAAGTCCTCTCAAAGAGCTCAGAAGTAATTTGAGAAATTGAGCAGTTAATGTTTTTGCACGTGATCACCATGAATATTCAGGCTCGGATGAATCCTTGGTAGGACCAGAAGAAATCAGTGTACCACATCCTTTTGTCTTTGCTGAGGATAATGAATCCATTAAAAATTAACAGCAGAGACCGAAAAACTGGAACTGTACAGAACAGCAATGCCAAAGATAGCATTTCAGCTGGGGAGTGGCACAGTCCAAGGGGCTGCTGAGAAGACTTTTGCTAGCGTTTTCCTTCAGAGTGTAGTGGGACGTGAGCTAAGGCAGGCAGAGGGGTGAAAATCTATAGGAGCAAAAGTATGAAGTGATCAAGGCTAGGCAGGTATGCTTATTTACATATACATATTAATGTACTCTGATGCTTCAGAGAAGCTCTCTTCAATCAAAAACTATTTTAGTTTTTGAAGGCTTTGCCCCAAAATCAAAATTTAAACACCTCAATGCACAAGTCTTTGTATTTATACTTATATTTATTTAGACTTATATTCACACACATACATGGACAAATACAGATTTTTTTTACATAGGGGCCACATTTTAATGCATCAGAAGTTTACTGCTCCCATTAGTGATTATGTGAGACATTTCCCTTAATCCTGAATAACCAAATTAATTAAATCCCTTTCTTTTTTCCCTTCTCACTGCAGAAGAGTAATGGTTATTTCCCTGAGATAGATAATCACAGAATCATTAACATATTATGATAGATACATATATATTAGATAGATATGATATCTGTCATAATATTATTATAATTAAACCCACAAATTCCCTACCAGCTTCTTTTTTTCAATCTGCTAAGTTTCCCTGTGAAGAGAAGGACTGGTATTCCGTTCCTACATACCAAGACTTTTCAGGCCGCTAACACAGTCCATGAGATTCTACTTTGGGAACTCATGTGATAAAGGGATTGTCCAAATGATATTGCTAGAAACAGTATGTGAATTAGTCAGTGTACATCCACTTTTTTTTGTTAAATTATATAACAATGTTAAATAAAGTACTTTCAAAATTTTGCATAATATTTGAATGTCGGTTTATGTTAATTGTGCTAGGGACACAGCATGACACAAAGGTCAAGATCAAAAGCACTTGGAGGGTTAAAATATCCACAGGTCAGGCTTATTATGTACACATTCTGCAGAAAAATGAGAACAGCCTGTCAGTTTTTAGCCCTCCTCTTTTCCTCCCCTTAGTGTCGGTGCCTGTGGCCGTCCCAGTAGGGCTTTATACTCACAGTTTACCTGCTCGAGGAAAGTTGAAGCCCAAAAGCCACACGTGTCCATCTGTGAGTTATTGCCACGCTCACGTCCAGACTGTGGGTACAGCTCTCGGACTCCCAGAGGCAGGTGTGATACCTAAAAGCCCTTTGGTTTTACAGAGTTTGAACTTCCAGACTTAGTAATGTTTCACATTGTTGCGTTTAATTATTTTTAGTTGCAACAATCTTTGTAAAAGCAATTCAGGATAATAGCTTATGGTTCAAAGGTGCAGGGCCTTGGGTAACTGTGCCAAGCAAAGCCACACAGGCGAAACTTCAGTTCAATCTCCACTTTGTCACCTTCCCGTTCTGTAACATCTGAAACGCTTGGTGCCCCCCAGTGGCTTCACGAATCATTGTCACTTCTCAAGACTCGCTATGGATAAAAGTACTTGCATCTAGACCTGAATACAAAATACTTCCAGAATTTTTATTTGTGTTTTACTGAATATTCTCTATTTTTCCTTGATTTTATTTCTTTCAAATTCCTGAAAAATCCTTTGGTGCAAAGAGTGAGATATAAATAAATAGAGACATAAATTCCATCCATGTACAGCACGGGTCCAGAGTTTTCTCGTACAAACTACTCGCAGTAGGCCAAATCTTAAATTCTTGTTTTATTCAGTTCTTACTCAAATTTAATGTTGATTAAATTCAGTTGGTGAATACATTCAGATGAACAGTTGTGAAGTTCTCATTGAACTTTTTTTTTTTTTTTTTAATGTCTTTGATTTCCAAGACCTAGTGTATGCAGAGTGAAATTTTGCAGAGCTGTGTAAAAGACATCAGTTTGGTTAAGGCCATAGAACATGAGGACAGGAGGAGACAGTAAAAGGTGATTACAACATGTGTGCATATTTCACTTATGTTCTCCATGCGGTTATGCATACAACTATCTGTATGTGGACATATCCTTCTGGTCAATTTTCTTTGCTGTGAACTCATGCTGTTTCTATTAGCAGAACTTTCAAATGCCTTGGAAAGGACTGGGCATTTTACTGGTCTCGTTCCTGACTCAAGAAGCTTTCATTCTAATTTTAGAGGGAGATGATAAGTGGATGTAACAAACAGCACAGAGGAAGTGGTAACAACAGAAAGATTGGCTGGTTGCATAGGGTACCAGTGTGCCCAATATGACGGTACTGAATCAATGTTTTCATTCACTGTAAGAAATGTTTTTCTATTTTAAGAAATAAACAAACATCAGAAAGCTATGATTAAGATTGCAAACTGCGGGGGTTTTTTTCTTTTTCTTTTTTTTTTCTCCTTTTCTGTAATTTCTGTTTTGCCTTATCCTTGCCCTTTTGGGAAAAGTTCCTGTGAGATGAAACATTCCACATCTAACCCTGGCCTAAAGTGAAATGTTTCATTTTTGTTTGATATCTGTCCTTGAACTTGCAAAAAGGCAAAGTGCAAAGGAAGGAAAAGACATGGAGTTAGTTGTTTATCTTTATAAAATTATTTGCAATCATAAATACATAAAAGTTAACTTTTAAACATAATTTTAGATGTTGCTGATAATTTTTGGTGCAGACTGGCTATCGCATGAAAAAAAAATAATTCTAATAGCTGGTTATGGCTGTCTTTTTTTTTTTTTTTCTTTTTTTTAGGGTAGTGAGCACTAAACTGATGATAGGCAGAGAGAGGGGGACTGGATAAGGTACTGCAGGTACCTGCTGAGGATATGGGTCCTTTTTTCCCCAAGTGCTTTTGAATTCTTTTTCTGTTTGGCAGAAAGCGAAATATGGTATGAGTGTGCAAGCATCAGTGATTGATGTTAAGACTTCTCAGCTGGTTGTTATTCTGCCTGTTGGTATTTTTCCCATTTATTTGATTTTAGAAGAGCACTCTGGCTTGGTGTCCACTTTTTTGTTGTTACTCTTTTTTCCCCAGTAACTTTTAAACAGGCTGGCTGAGGTTTGCTACCCATTTTCTTGATTACACTGCCATCACCTTTCTTTTCAACTGAACCTGAGCACCCAAGTCAGAAGAGTGAGCAAGTTCTGCCTTTCTTCACAGTTATTCTCCTGCTAAGGGAACTCTTCTAAAAAGTGTATCTTTCCAGCTTATTTTGCACTGGAGTTGTGATAATTTTCCCTATCTGTGCATCTCCCTCTTTCCCTACAACAAGTTTTGAACTCTTTAGCCATTCTCGACCAAAACTGAGAGCGGTAGAAAACTAAAGAAAAATTAATACCATCATTTACTATTAATCTAGTATCATTACAGTTATAAAACTGTGCTGAAACAAATTTATTAAGGAATAGACTAGTACTGCCTAAGGTAGACTGAGCGGCCAATACAGTAACAGCTCAATGTGGTCTCTGAAAGTCATAAATGGGATGTAAGTTAACATAAAAAGGTGGCAATATGTGATCATTATCACATCAGAAGATGGAACAGAGAAAAAAGATTAGGGGTGGAAACAATTTAGCACATCTTTTCTCCCGATGAATCAAATTTATACAACATAGACACTATCTTTCTCTTCTCAGCACGTCAGGCTGTCGCATCAATTTGAACATTTAGTCCTTCGGGATGAAAGATTTGAGATCTGTGCTGAGGTTGTCTTGGGACTGGTCTGTTTTCGGCTGAAGGTAAGGCAGCTAAAGCCTCCTGTTTCTTCCATCATGTTTTATAGCAATATAATAACCTGCAATAGAATATAGTCTTTGTAGTTAATATACTTATTTTTTATGGGACGTAGTGGGAGTTCATGTAGATTAAAGCATATTAAAGAAAGAAGTTTAAGACAGTTTTGTTAAAACTTAATCAAATGCTTTAAGAGAAATTAAAGCATATTAAGATATGGAAATACATAGTCAGAGCAAACAAATGGTCTTAGTCTACCCGCTCATACACAATTACTGTATTTGATATTAGATGGGCTTTGATGAAGATAATTGTTTTAACATATTTTCCTAGGCATTTTTATATGATGTGTGTGTATGTTTGTGTATTAGATGTTTCTGGTCAACTTAATTTTATATGTGTGTATATTTAATATACAATTATATATGTGTATATTTATATATATAATGACTACCATAGGTGAGGATTAGAATAATAAACTTGGGTTTGTTGTTTTCTTTAAAGAATACATTTTCATTTGTAAAATCCTACAGTCAGACTGGGCAAACTGGAGTGAGATATGAGTAAGAACATGTTGCATAGGAGGCCAGCTTCCCAACTGCCCTTGGTCTTTTTTTTTTTTTTTTTTTTTTTCTGAACAAGACCCTTTTGCCCCTCTCAGCCTTTCATTCCCCAAAACCTCTGTAAGTGCCAAGTTCATTGTCATAGAGACCTTGCCCGGCAGAAACTTGAAAACTCACTCTGCACTTAGGGCATAACTGCTGCAGTAGTTGGGAGAGTACCCTTGTTTAATCAGACATTACAAGGGAATCAATGTCTTGTTTTAGGTACAGAACTCATTTAATAGAGGAGCTTGCAACTCAAGCCACTGTAGAGGGCTGGATTGTGACACTGAATCTGAACACCTAGCAATTATAATAACAGCACTGGTGCTTTCTAGCTCACATGATACCTAAATCAGCACACCTGATTTAGGTGTGCTCACAAGCACACCTCAGTGTTGATCAGACCAGGGTTTCATCTACATCTGGTCTCCTGTCCCTGATGCTGCAGAGGAAGAAATCAGATCTAAAGGAAACAGTAGGATATAAATACTGGACCCCTAGCTAAGAAACTTTTGGACAAGTTGTAGAATAAAGGCATAGTTCTGCTGAAAACCAATGTCAAAACAGCAGTGTTTTCATTGCTTGCTTTCGCTATCCAAAAAAATAAAACAAAATTAACAAACTTTTAAATGAAGACCATTTTATAGTTATTTTTTACAGCTTTATTTGCTTTTAAAATTACTCTTTCAAAAATCTTCCCGAGATTTCCGTAATTCATATTAAAATGCATCATAGAAGTAGGATACTTGTAACTTTTATGTGGTTACAGTAGGATTGAGGGACGGGAGACTTGAACTCTAATGCTGCACAGCTGTGAAAGTATGAAATATTTTTCCTTCCTTTGTTCTTGAGAAATCCTTTTTAATTTTTTTTGCTTAGCTGTAACTTTTACTTTTTTGCCTTTCACATTGTTGAGCAGATGGATTAATGACTTTCATATTATAACTATTTCATCAAATGTATCATGCCAGAGGGTTAATTTTTGGCCTCCTTGTCATGTCTGCAGATGAATACAAGTCAAGCTAGTCATTTCTCCAAGGGGGTCAGAATACTGTCTTATTGAAGCTGACAGACTCAATCAGAGCTGGCTGCTGGCTCCTCAAAGCTCTGGGAGAGGATGTCACAACTAACTTCAATTTGACATGACACCAGAGTGTCACAGCAGCCCCTAGGTGCAGCTGTGAGAGTGGAGCAGAAGGACACATAAATCTTCCTCCTCCCTCTCATCACCCCTGCCAAGGGCATTAACTTAACATTGTATAAGCGCTTGTATTGCCTAAAAGTTAGTGCTGTGCATTTCATATTAAAGGCAAGGATCATCATTTTAATGATGGATTACCTTTGATAAGAAAACAGTATATCATTGTCACCAGTGACTGGCCCATAATGGGGATGGGGACTTGCAAAACACTGAAGTGGCTCCTTTTCTTAGTTAGGAGCATTCAAGTTGCATAAATATCTCCTAGAAGACTAAGGCTAAGCCATGAATTTCAGGCTGTCAAACAAATTCCCTAACAACTTGTGCTAAGTTAGAACAAGATTTTGACTTGGGTTCAACTCTACTATGATCCAAAAACACGAGAATAATACATTTATCATCAGTGCCAATGGGAAAGTGTGTCTCCCTTATGCTTTGTTTTCATATAGAAAAGGCTAAGAAGGCAAGTCACAACTGCGCAGATTTGAGGGAATGTGTTTTCTGATACGGATGTTTCCAAGAAGATCTGTGCCACTAGAGTAACAAAACCGCCGCTGAACAGACAGATTTGTCCATTTGCGACTTTTACTGCAGTCTGTGTTCAGTAAGGGAAGGCTGCAGTAAAAGCATAGATACTCCTAGTATCTCTTGCAATTCTGTATTACCAGCAGTGTAACAGAAAGAGTGAAGGCTGTACCTCAGCTAAGATTCTTCCCCAAAGAATTAAATTATAGCACTCAAGATGAACATGGTGTATCCTAAGCTATTATGGCAAACTGCCCAGCAAAGCTGAGGCCATCTCGCAGTCTGCTGACAGAAAAGTTAGAGATGGGTTCCTTTTAACTTGGGTAACACTGTCAGGGATAGGCAGCTAGCATATCATCCTGTGTTGCTAAATCAGGCAAAATCCCAAGATTCTTGGGATCCCTTCTTTCATTGTTTTCATTTAAAGCAATTTACGACTGTTTTTGAAAATCCGATTACATCTTTTTCTCAAATGCTGACGGACATGAACTAGGAAAATCATTGATTCAGCATTAGCTGAACCTGCAAAAGAAGCAGTACTCCCCTGTGCAGTCCTGTTTCTTTTGGGATTTGATATTAAGAGCATCCAGCTGCTCTAAGGGAAATCCTCACATTCAGTAGTTGAGCACAAGGAGAATTAAGTACACTACAAGGAGATGAGATTCAATACTGCATGCATGTAGAGTCCCTCTGACCCTCTGCAAGGCATTTAACATTTATATCTTTGTTTCCTGGAATGCAGAGCACTGCTTATTTCCAGTGGGAGGGTCAGTTTACCACATTTCTAACCACCCCCCCCAAAAAAAAACCCACTCTGTAGGATTCTGTGGCGGACACTTCCTATAGAACTTGAGGCAAATACTTTTTTAGGGTTTCTGCTGATAGTATGAAACTTACTTATGCCAGGGATACATTACAGTAACTATTTCTTAGCCAAGGGTAAAATTTCCATCCTCATATTCAAAAGATTGTCTCACAGCAGCCATCATGTTTAAGTGAAGACTGGAAGGTTTGTTTTACACATTATTAATATACTTCATTGCAAAACTTCCTCCCACGTCTGTTTGATTAGATCTAAGACAAGTGTAATGAAATCGATGCAGTAATGAATGCTTTTCTATGAAGCTACACAGCTTACAACCTTAGGTCACAAAAAAGTAGTCAGCTATCACAAATGCCTCAGAATGAACAGTGCTTCTAAACCCCAGTTAATCCATAAATGTCTTCGTTGCTGAAAAATGATCTCTTGCACCATCATCTTCTTATAATCCTTTGATGGTAAAGTACTGAGAGGTGAGAAAGTGGCTGTGTGTTACTGGTGGTACTTGGGCTTGGCTGCTTGGTGGGATTTGCATATTCCAAACTTGTTTCTGAAATTCATTACCATATCTGTTAAATTACAATGATTTCAGGGCTCCAATGAACTAAATAAAGCACTTCTTAAAAGCATAAATGAGGCCAAGAAGATTCATCTGGTTCCATGCCACCTGCGAGAGAAGTTTGTGCTACGTTTTGCTATTTGTTCCCGCACAGTGGAATCCACCCACGTCAAGTTTGCCTGGCAGCACATCTCACAGCTGGCAACTGATCTTCTGAAAACATGGGAGCAAAACCACCACCAGCAGTAACAGCAGTGAAGTAGCAATGGTGAGGAGGTAATTAACTGGCTTTCTCTGTGTTGCCAAGTTTTATTTTAGAGGCAGGTGGGAAAGTCATATTATGAAGGAAAAAGATACAAACCCCGTTGTTATATAGCCCAGCTGCAGTAGCAAAATCCTTGCCAGCAAGCAGTGTTGTAACCTTAGTCATTCCTTCTCTGTACTGTACTTTCATCTTGCTGTGGCACATAGCCATAGGGACTTGAGCTGTAATTTCTTACCAGTTTGTCTTCAAGAGCATTTATTGAACCAAGCAATGGAAATGGGTTAGCACTCCCTCCATTTTCCCCATTAACCTCTAGCACACCCACTCCTTTCTTCACAGATGGAACTGTGAGGTGTTATAACCAATTAATGTAACATTACTGTGACTTCAGATAGAATCCAAGTTGGGGGAAGTTCAGTAACCTGGTTACAACACTATTCAGGTCCTATCTAGACAGGCATGCACAAATGTTGTTGTCATGGTTTGGGGCACTATCATGTCATGACACGCTTGCTGTAGTAATTTCGTAAATGAAGTTAGGACTTCAAGACTCCCCTCATTACACAGCCAGACAAGGGGGGACTGAGCACTAAATGAACACTAACCATCCTTGTGGCAGTTTCTCTACTCTTTGCAGTTTCTCTGCAGTTGCCTCAACTTTCTTCTAAAGAGTTTGCTTTTAAAACAGCCATTCGGTCAAATCTCAGCAAAGAGGTTATGCTGGCTATTGGTTTGCACTTTGATCATTCAGAGTGAGGCCTCCTAAAAGCTCCTTCATAAGAGTTTTGTCAAAAGCCATGTGCTACCTGGTATTCTATATTTTTAACCAAGTTATTATAAGTACTGATTACTTGAAAATAATCTGTAATCTATGTTCTGTGAAAGAGAGTTGTGATTTCTTTTTATGGCTGCCATTCTGCTTACTTCATTGTGTAATCAATCTTTGACAGAATGCCCTAAGAAGTGTGATAGCAAAAACATTTGCTATCGTTTCTCAAATTAGCTAACAAACAAGATAACAAATTACAATAAAAATAGAAATTAAGAGAACTAACCCCCAAATATGTTGTGGTGCTCCCATCAGTTGTTTTCTTACATTAACAGTGACACGTGGAATATGAAAATACTGGAAAACAATCAAGTTTCAGAGAAAGTCAAATAATGTGTGTTTGACAGAAACCATTGGTATGTCATCCTGTCAAAGGCAGGTACAGTAAAGACGTAAATGAAAGTCAGAAACAATATCTGACTTTAGGAGGTACTTCTGCCATTTTGAAAACATAAATTCCAGACAGTTACCTTTATGTAAGAACAAAATAAATAGCTACTCCAAGAAAAAGAATTTGTAGGATTCATTTCTACATTTGCATTTGTTTTATTCTTTTCCTTTTACTGCTCAGATTAACTTCTAAAGCATCTTGAACAACTTGCACAATTATTCCGTTTTCTTCCTCCATCCCTTGCAAGAATACTTCCTACATTTGGGAAGTTGCAAGCAGACCATGGAACACGCACCGGGACAGTTCATGTTGCACACAGTCTGCTCCTACCCACTGGCTTTCCAAAAGGGATTAAAAAAGCTGACTATGGACCAGGTGGATTTTTCTGGTGATTTCTAATCACCTCACTTCTATGGTGGATTGTTGGGAATCCCTCTGGGGAAGGATTAATATTAGTGTGTGTGCAAGTGGTGCATGAGAGACGTGAATGGATCCTGACACTCAGGAAAAACTGACCAGGCGCTGCACTTCCAGCAGGTCCCGCTGTGACCAGGGGTGGCAATGGCATACTGCCCTCCTGTAAGGCTAGCCAGAGGCAATGTTACCCATCCAGATGGAAAAGCTGATTACTGTTTATTTAAGGAATTGATTTCACAGGTAACAGATGAAGCAAGGGATGACAAATCAATCTGGCAAAAACAAGTAATATTCAAGCAGGTGACTGAGCCATTCCAAGACACTACCCTCGGCTACAGTATCATAAATTTCGATAGCGTCATTCTCTTCAGCAGAACCAATATGAAATTAGGTGTTTCTGTAGCAGCAAAGTGCAACAGATGAGTAGACTGAAGAGAGCAGAAAATGCTGGCACTTGTTTCCTGTCTCTGTTATTAGGTTTTTTTAAATACTATTATTCAGTTCTCATAACTTGGGAAACAATGTTCATCCATAGCAAATATGGGCCACACTGATACAATTTCACAGCTTTTACATTAGGAAAACACTGAAATCTAGGAGCCAGAGAAGAATTACACCTGCTCTGTGAGACTGACCAGTATTTTGTCTGTGAAATATATAAGTAGGTCAGATTCTGATCAAAGCTATCAGAGTAAATCCAGGATAATTCCACTGAAATGAAATGGAGTTGCTTTGGGTTTATGTGACTATAATTGAAATTAAAATCTGACTAATAAGTATTGGAAAAGAAATGCATAAGGTAAGGTAACGCTAGACTGAACATAAGAGGATTTTGGTGGAAATCCTCTCCATGGAAACCAGAGCGGAGGTGTATGATGCACGCCTGCGTGAGCCTCAAACTGCTCCAGCACAGGGATGTGAGCAGGATGCACATCCAGACCCAGGAGGGGTGAAATGTTCCAAACAGCCGAGAATTAGACACAGGACCCTCTAGACACTGGTGGCAAAATGTTGCCAAAACTGACATTCAGTTAAACATTCTTCAGCATGTGGATACCAGTTTTGGAAGAGGCTGGTACCAGATTCCACAACAGCTTTTGGCAAAGAATTTAGGATAAAGGTTAATTTTAAATATTATAAATGCAGTAAAAGTTACTTTATTTTTGTTTTTAAAGAAGTGACATAAGTAAATTTTCCAATAAACAGCAGTGACAAGACCCATGGAATTACATTTCCCCATAGCCAGCCCAATACAGAACTCTCAAGTTCGCAGTTCTAGTTTTTCTGCAAGTCTGGGATGATTTGAATACATAATTGGTGAAGGAAGGCTGCCTTAGTATTCAGTCTCTCATTCCCTCTTTTCCCCATGTGATAATTCCTTCCTAGAGTATTAATGTTAGGTCATCTGAAAATGAAATCTGGGCTATGTAATCAACTCAAGAACAAAAGCGTTGGAAAGAACATTTTTGAAAGAACACCACAACTGCTGTTTCTGTTCTGTAGCTTTGCAACGTATCTGTATGTGAGAAATGCTGTATTTATCAAGAGTTAATATGTGAACCGGGATTTATTGTGCCTTGTGTGCAAAAGCTATACAGTCTGTGCCGATTAATGATGTTTGATGTTAAAAATAATTACAAAATCTCAGAATTGTACTTTAGGAGAATATCCACATCTCAAGGGAGACAGTGCAGCTACTAGAGGAAGGAAAATAACTTTTCAGGAACCATGCTTTTTTTTTTTTTTTAAAACTGGTAGAGTGCTAGTACAATACTGACACTCACAGTACTAATGATATATTATAAATATATTTTATTACTGATGGTGGAATATTGAAAAGATATGTATTTATGAAAGTATTGCTAATATATTATGCTCTGAACTGCATTGTAATTACTAAATTTCAAATATTCTCTTGCCTTTACTTATGAGATTCTATTCATGGTGATTGTTTTCTTGTTGTTGTTGTCTCCTGTAAGGATACTATGTCTTACGAGTAGTACTCACATTGCAGTTGCCTTACAACAGCAGTCTAAAACTTGAGATATGCGTAAACTTGAATTGCTCAAAGACAGGAGCAAATCAGAAATAAAACTGAGAACCTGAAACCGGGGTGGTGGGGGCAGATTAAATAATATCTACATTGCATATGTAAAGCCTGTTTGATCTAAATAGAAAAATAATCAGACATTTAGTACTTTTTTATTATAATTTGTAAGCTCTTTAATTTCTTTAAAAAACTGTATCCAAAGCCTACTAAAGAAACATTTGGGTTTTAATTGGCAGCATTAATAAATGGAAACAAAACTATGACTGTTGTCTGTCTTCGCTGCTAACCTAGCTTTTCCAATTTTATTCATGTTGGAGGCACTGTCAGGGGTCCAAATTCCCCACTCGGGTCACGCCAGTGCCCTGATTTTCACCACCAATGACTTTTTCTCAATGCGTTCTTCAAACAAATTACTTTGCAAATGAGAGGCGAGTTTCCTCCTCAGCAACATGAGGCTGAAAAATGCCTGGCCATAACCGGGGTGGACGCCAACACCTCCATCCCGTTCTGCGTGGTCCCGGAGCTGGAGCTGCCACTGGAGCCAGCTGCCCAGCTTCGGCCCTGGTTTGCAGCTCGGGGGCCATCAGGCAGGACAGGTCAGCGGCCCGTTTCATTAGCCCTGCGGGGCTGCAGCCCGCCTTCCCGAAGGGAGCCTGCAGCTGCGGGCTCCTCCGCTCCCTGCCCCAGCGCAACCCGTGGAAGTCACGGCAGCACGCCCTGGGGCACACCGGGTGCCGGCAGCGCTCCGAACCGAACACGTCAGCCCGGTCGGTCCCCGGCGAGAGCTTGCACGGGAGCGCAGAGTTTAATGTGCTGCCTGCGCCCGCCGCGTAAGAAGCGTGGTGTGCAACCAGGACCCGACAGTAACGCTGTTTCTCGGGGGACTCAGACCTTCACCCACACAGCAGTGCCGACGCTAACGCCAGAGGGGTAACTGCGCCTCGCTCTGGGCGCGGGTGCCCAGGTGGGCGGGTGGGATTCACCGGGACCCCGCGGCCAGAGCCAGTTCGCGGGTTCCCCCCACCTGGGCCGCCATCTTATCGCCTGCAAGGCATTGCCATTCACCCCGTCCCTCAGCCGGGGAAGCCCCGCTGCCGCGGCCTTTAGCAGCGCTGTTCCTGCACAGGCCGGCCCAGCACCCGCGCTTCGCCGGCGGCTGCGGAAGCCCAGCTGGCCGCGCCGCTGTGGGAGAGATGAGGCAGGGCAGGCGGCGGCGGCGGCGGCCGGGCGCGGTGTGCACGGAGGGTGCGGGCACCCACCGCCCCAGCCACCCAGTGACGCGGGGCGCATCGCCCGTGGAACCGGCCTCCCGTGGAGCTCGTTCTGCGCGAAGCGCGGCCGCTGAGGTGGGTCCGGGCCTACGCTGACCCGGCCTCCTCCGCACCGAGCGGCGGACGCCGGAGAGGTTCCGGCTGAGAAGCCAGGCAGCCAGGACGGGCAGCGGGGGGTGCAGACGGGAAGCGGCCGCCCACCGAGCTGGACGCAGCAGAAGACGCGGTACTTCTGTTCCCGCAGTCACCGCGCCCGCGTAACAGCAAGGGCACGGCCCGGAGCAGTTCATCGCCGCGCTTCCCTTTCGGCGCACGGAACGCGCCGTGCTTTGAATTCCGCCGCCTCCTCCTCCCCGGCCGCTGCCACCTCCCGTGGCAGAGACCAGCCCTCGCGGAAACGGCTGTCCCAGGCGTGTGCAGCCCAGCAGGCTGCCGGAGCCCCTCGGGGCAAGCAGCGGGCACCGAGAACCGGGCACGCGCGCACTCCCGGCGGCGCCGGACCGGGGCACCAGCCGCGCGCTGCGGCGGAGCGGAACCGGCCCACCTCCCAAGGCACGGACCCCGCGCTTATTGGATGGCGTAGGCCTCAGGCGCAGCCAATAGGAAGCAAGAAGGCCCGCGTGCGGGTCTCGGCCGCCCGCCCCCTCGCGTCCCTGTAGGAGGAGCCCCGGTGAGCTCGGGCTGGTGACGTCGGCGCAGCGAATCTTCCCACCTTCCACTCGGCCCTCCCTTGCGATCTCTGATTGGCTGCGCTGCCCAGCGCCCTGTTATCCGATTGGTGGAAGGGAGTGGGGTGGGGCCTGGAGCAGCGCGGGCGCGGGATCTGCTGAGGCGACCGGCGGCGGCCGTGGCCGGTGGGTGCACGCGCAGTCACGCCGTGGGGTACGCAGGGGAAGCGGGGGGAGTTGCGGGGCTGCCGCGGGACCCCCTCGGCCACCGCCCGCCCTCGCGCCTCGCTCTCCTCGCCCCCGCTCCCCCGCCTCGCCTTGCTGCAGGCGCCGAGCGGCGCGCGCCGGGCCCGGCCGTGGGTGCGGGTGGCGGCCGCTGGGCCCCCCTGGGTGGAGGCTCCCCTCGCCCTGCCGTGGAGGGACGGAGGCCGCCGGGGAGCCCGCTCGTCTCGGCTTTCCCTCCCCCGCGGCGGTGAGGGGCCGTGAGCTGCTTGAAGCGGTGCCGGTGAGGGCTCCGCAGCCCAGGGGCCCTGCCCTGGCCCCTGGCCGGCGTCGGCCCTGCCCAGCCTGCGGAGAGGGCTCCGCCTTGGCTGGGCAGCTGGC
This sequence comes from Caprimulgus europaeus, assembly GCA_907165065.1. The sequence goes on from OU015525.1 coordinate 73,314,784, forward strand.
GGGCTGCCCTTGGGGTTTCCTTGCCAGTGGGCAGGCAGGCTGTCCCCGTGGTCCGAGGGGGGTGGGTGTCCTTGTGTGGGTGCAGAGACATCCAGCACCTGCCTTGTCAGCCGTGGTGAGGCTGGAGGTGCGGGCCGGAGACTCCCCCTTGGCCGTGCTGGGGTAAACCCCGACTTTAGACACTGGCATGGACGTAGGACACCCACAGCTTGCGGGAACGGGTTTGGCTGTTGAGGAATGACTGGCTGGCTGTGTGCCCATCTGGCTGTCACCTGGGGAAAAATAGTAAGACTGTGAGGACAAGTAATACAAACTGGAATAGGGAGAAAATATGATATAAGAGATACTTAAGAAGAAAAATCAATCTGAAATTTTAAACTAGCTACAGCTATTTACTTACTTTGACCTTCCCTCAATGCTGTGAAGATGATTACTAAATCTTTGGGAAGAGCTGGTGAACTTGAGATTACAATTTTAATGTTGTAAGTCTGTGGAAATATTTCATGGGAGCAAAGACCTGATACTAAACTTTTTCTGACCTTTTTTTTTTTTTAATAAGTTTTTTTGATTCAACAATTACAAAAATGCTGTGTGCACAGCAACAGTTATTTAGTATGTTGTTTAGCAGTTGTTTAGATAAAAGGCTGTGGCCCTCCATCTCCTATTCACCTGACACTCAGCTGCAAATAGACTGTGGTGAGAATTTGCACCTCATTCAGTAGGCAGAAGTTAGACTCCTCACAGTGCAAAGTTGTCAGTAATTTTTCAGAGGAAGTTGTATTTTTATGTTGGCTTTTTTTTTTAATTGGTTTCCCATGTAAGGGCACTAAATTTGCAGGTGGAAGATTGTGCTCTCTGTTGCCTAACACTGATGCAAGCCTTTTTGAAAGAATATAGAGAGGAGCCCCACACCCCATATTCCTTCAGCTCTGTCTCCCCAGTCCTGTATGTATGTTACATCTGTACCTTAATTGGCACTTGTACATAGTCTGTAGCTGATTCAGCAGCAGATTGCAAGTTGACTTGTACTCTGTTGGGATGAGTGTAGAGAATATGGACCTCTGCTCTAACAGTTTTTGTTTTAAGTGTTCTCTGGCTGGAACATCCTCGTATATTTTGAAGTTAAAAAAGGAGAAATTAGATTTTTATGTATTTCAGTCATATAATATATTAGACTTAGGTCCCCTATGGATGGATGAGAAGATCAGAATTACTGTGTGTTAAGAGCTCTCTCCAAACCCTGCTGAGGCTGTGGTAGGTTTCTCGTAGTTCTGCTTGTGCCTGCATCTCTTCTGAAATCATGAATTTTTGACATTACCAGAAAAATCTGCACCTGATAAATTGCAGAGAAAGACCTATTTGAAAATGCATCATAAACATGAGCATATCTTTTCAAGTCTGGCAAATTGCTCCTTCCTAGCCAAATGTCACCTTTCCTATTTCTTTAAGTAAAAGGTTGCTGAAGGGATTTAAATTCCCCTTTCTAAAACTAAAAAACAAGCATTGCTTTAAACACACAAGAGCTTTGTTTCTCTAAAATGTAACATGGGGACATTTCAGTATGTTCTAAACAGAATAAATAGTTTTGAACATTTGCTATGAATCTACAAATGTTCTCTTAATCTGAAAGTTTACTACGTTCAGGCTTATTCATTCCACTTTTACCTCCCCTCAGACTTTCCATATAGTTTTGTTTATTAGCGTCATTGTTTCATTTTTATTACCATCACTGTAATAAATGTAATCATTCTGACAGTGATGTATAATCTGTCTGCCACTGCACTGTGCTGTGTTCTGTCAAATAAGAGTGAAAGCACTGGTGATTTCATTTAACAAGGCCAGTTTTGTTTTGGCCATCTGTTACCGTTCTTTGCAGTCTACTTGCCTTCCCAGGAGACCTCTGGTTAGAAGCAAACTCTCTCTTTTTTTTTTTTTCCCTTTTTTCTTCTTTTCTTTCTTTGAACAAGGAAGAAAAGAACACCTCAGTCTAAATGGCTTTGCACCACAAAGCTGGTAGCTTTTTGAAAATGGTAAAGTGTCCAGACTGGGTAAGTAGCATACAAGATCTGCTGCACTATTTCTCCCAATTAAAACAATGTATGTTTTCATGTATGTGTATTTAGGAAAGGGGGAAAGCAGCCAAAACAAATAGCTGTGAAACACACTTTATAACAGGAGGCATTTTATGTACGTTTCAGTGTCAGTGATGGAAACCCCGACCCACAGCGCCGTGCACCTGAGCGACTGGCAGAAAAGTTACTTTGCTATCACCTCTGGCACCTGCACACCCGGGCAGAAGGTAGATGAATACCGTGCCAAAATCCTGCGTATTCAGTATGCATGGGCAAACTCCGAGATCTCTCAGGTCTGTGCTGCCAACCTGTTTAAAAAATACGCAGAGAAGTACTCTGCAATTATTGACTCTGACAACATAGAGACCGGCTTGAATAACTATGCTGAAAACATTTTGACTTTGGCAAAGTGTCAGCAAAATGACAGTGACAAGTGGCAATCTGCCTTGACAACAGATAATGTATTTGAACTGAAGTGTGTGCAAGAGGGGATGCAGGCTGGCAAAAGCTTCCGAAGCTCTCAGATGGCACCAGCAGATGCCTGTGTAGTGGCTGATAAAGGGGTCAGTGCCTCTGCTGCTCCAGGGCTTCTCAAAAACAGTATCCTCAGCAGTGCCGGAGAGACTGAGCTCTGTGCTGGCGCAGCAAAATGTGCAAGTCAGGGACCAGATCTCCTTGAGTGTCCCTCATCTTCAAAGTCTCTTCACAGCAGTGTGCCTCCTGTGACCAAAACTTCAGGTGCAGTTCCTGCCTCTTCAGCCTCCTCAGACGAACAGGTTCCTACTGGTTTCCAGGCAACTCCACTGTTTGGAAGTAAAGAAGTGACAAGCAGTAGTTCTCTGAAGATGTCGGGTAACTGTCGTGATGAACTAAGTTCGTTTCTTTCCAATCAGTCAGCTGTGCCTGCCTGGTCTACAAGTTCTGGAAAAAGAAAAGCGTTTTATGGTCTGTCTGATGAGGGCAGCATGGTGATTCCTAGCCTTGCTCCGTGCCAGGCTTCTGTTAGTACAGAAACCAGCAGTTTTTCAGGGAACAGAAACAGAAGTGAAGAGAGCAGTGCTCCTGGATTTAGAACTGCAAAAGAACAGCTGTGGGTAGATCAGCAAAAGAAACCTCAAAACCTACCCCAGCGTGCACCAGTCTCGTCATATGGAGGTGTAAAAAAATCACTGGGTGCAGGCAGGTCTCGGGGTCCGTTTGGCAAGTTTGTTCCTCCGGTTCCAAAACAAGACGGAAATGAAAATGGGGGAGCACAGTGTAAACCTCATGCGAGAGGACCAGCAGATCCATTGCTGCCTGTAGATGAACGACTGAAAAGCATAGAACCGAAAATGGTTGAACTCATTATGCACGAGATCATGGACCATGGGCCTCCTGTCGGCTGGGATGACATTGCCGGAGTTGAATTTGCTAAAGCTACCATAAAAGAAATAGTGGTCTGGCCTATGCTGAGGCCAGACATCTTCACTGGGCTACGTGGTCCTCCTAAAGGCATTCTTCTCTTTGGCCCCCCTGGGACTGGCAAGACTCTTATAGGCAAGTGCATCGCATGCCAGTCTGGAGCGACTTTTTTTAGCATCAGCGCCTCTTCTCTGACTTCCAAGTGGGTAGGCGAGGGGGAAAAGATGGTCCGTGCGCTGTTTGCTGTGGCGCGGTGTCAGCAGCCGGCAGTGATTTTCATCGATGAAATTGATTCTCTGTTGTCTCAGCGTGGAGAGGGGGAGCACGAGTCGTCGAGAAGAATAAAAACTGAATTTCTAGTCCAGTTAGATGGGGCAACAACCTCCTCTGAAGATCGCATTCTAGTGGTTGGAGCAACAAATCGACCCCAAGAAATTGATGAAGCTGCCCGGAGGAGACTGGTGAAGAGACTGTACATTCCTCTTCCAGAAGCCTCAGCGAGGAAGCAGATTGTTACCCGTCTAATGTCAAAGGAGCACTGCTCTCTAAATGAAGAGGAAGTTGAACTCATAGTTAAGAAATCAGATGGATTTTCTGGGGCAGACATGACCCAGCTGTGTCGAGAGGCTTCGCTGGGCCCTATCCGCAGCCTGCAGTCCATGGACATCGCAACCATCATGCCAGAGCAGGTGCGCCCCATTGCTTTTCTGGACTTTGAGAGCGCCTTCAGAACCGTGCGGCCCAGCGTCTCCTCCAAGGACCTAGAGCTGTATGAAACCTGGAACCAGACGTTTGGCTGCGGGAGATAACTGCATCCTAACTGTTTCACTGAAACATTTCTTTAGCACTGTCACGTTTCCAACCCATGATAATTTAGGGTTTCTGCACTTCTTTTTGTTTCTGTCTTTGAAATAAATCTTCTTACGTTATGCAGGCAGATGTCCAGGCCCTGGCCTGAGGTTTGGCCAACTGAAAAGGCTGTGAAAAACGGCTGGTCACGATATGGGAAACTGCTGGACACAAGTAACAGAGTGAGAAGCTGACAAAAATTAACAAATGGCTGCTGTGAAAGATAGACCAATTTCACTGATGTTCAAGGGGTTGATGGTTAAACCTCATATATAATTGAAGGGAGTATTGTGGGGAATCTCGCGAGGCCCACTGTGCTGTGTCAGTAGCGCCGTGCTAGGCTGACGGGGCCCAGGTAATGTTAGCAGAAATAAACCCATTTTGCATAGTGATGTAGCAAAACTGGGACTGGTGGGGAAAAGTAGTTAGGGGGGGCATTGTTTGGGAAGAGGTGGGAGCAGAGGAAGGAAAGAGTCAAGGTAGATGTGGGAAGATTAGAAGGGGTAAAAGATGATAGTCTCATGTAAGCAGTGCTCTTGTCTGACTGAGCCCTTTGCCACATCACTGCAGTCTATCCCAGCTTATTAAATCCTTTTTCTGGTGATTTTCTGCTTGATTTTGCTGTCTGTGCTGCATCTGTGTCTGTGTGTCATCAGGAGATCTGGGCACCTCCAGCTGGAGAGGAGGTCATAGAGGCTGAAGGATCTGAGGCCAGCCGTGGGCTAGCCAGTGTGTTCAGGGCCGGGTGCTGCAGGGATCCCGCTGTGAGTGCACACTTCGCTAACAGAACTCAACGGTAAACTCCAAGCTGGACTAGCTGGCAAGTAGGAGGAAACCAGCACCTGGAAAGAGCTCAGATATGAGCCAGTGGCGGGGTAATGGGGGCTCAGGGCCTGGGCATGGATTGTAGATGAACATAAATCCCATGGCAATGTTTGAAGGCTCCATGAGCCTGGTGTTCTTGTGAAGCTGCAGAGTGCAGGGGCCTGTGTGTCTCGCTGGTGAGCTTCAGGCCTCTTCAGCTGGAGATGAGGGACAAGACTGGGCTGTTGTTGGATTTCTGTGAGCACGTTTCCTGTGTACGTACGTGCTGGTAAAAGCACTGCTCGCTCTGCGTTCTTGCCTGTGTGTGTGTCTGTGTGTGTCTGCCAGTTTGGATTAGGGGCTCAGCCTGGCTCCTGGCTGGACCCATGAGCAAAACCAGCAGCAGCCGCATCCATCAAACTCAGAGGGGAGAAGCCTCAGTCTGAGAGTGCACCCGACTGGGCTCTCATGGCTGGGAAGGAGAAATCGTGTGTCCCAAAGTTGGCTGGTTCCACTGATCCTTAAAAAACCTTCATGCAACAATGGTAAAGTTCCTAGCTAGCTTGTACTTGGTGTTCTCACCTATGGTCTGAAAGAAATGCACAGCCTTTTGTTCACATAACCTGTCTGTGCCCACTGGCTGGACAGAGCTGCCCTGGAATGGAAAATAAATTAAAAGCTTTCCTTTGGACTCTGTTAATGTGGCAGGGCTGGCTGCAGTGGTGTCCATCCTTTATTTTCATTTTCCCTAAAGCCCTTTTCCTCGTAGTGGGGAAAGTGCAGAGCTTAAAAGCTAGTCATACTTAGATTTTTCTAAAAAATGGGTAAATGCTCTTTAGCATTTTTAAAAGCCATTTGGGACTTTGAGACTCTCACTATGAGACTGTAGTGAACCTTGAATTCAGAATAATTTGAAAGACTTGATGTTTCTTAGACCTCATCCTGATTGAAACATAAAAAAGACAGTTTTATTCTGAGCTTATGTTTTTAGTGGAGTCTGGTTTATATTAGAAATTGTTTTGCAGAGTTCTAAAAATTCAGGTATGCAAATTTATCTTAATATTTCAAATAGTGATACCAGAATAATTAGATTCTTTTGTAAGAATAAATGTGTGATGTGGTCCAAACGGATTGACTTTTGTGCCTTTTGGGTAAAGATTATGAGATTAAAGGTACTCTTACGAGTTTAGTGTTGGAGAGCTATAAACATGTACTGGACAAGACTTTTGCTCTCTCCAAACGTCTCCAACCCTAATGAGAACATGTTCTTTAAAATGTTTTTTTTCAGGCAAGTGAATGAAAATACCAGAGAATTTTAATTGTTTGGTAAAACCTAAGGGTTGCTCAGGGGCAGTAAAACCCTTATGTATGATTAAATAATTGCCTTATTTATGCTGGGAAATATTCTGGTATGCTATCTGAGCATCCTGCGCTCATCTGTGTCCCTGAATGTTTGTATTTTAGTGGAAATGGCTCTACTGGCAGGAGCAGTGAGAATGCACGTGGTGATAGAGACTAAAACTAACATGACAAAGGCTGGGAGAGAAATGCTGTGCTGCTCTTGTTTGTCTTCTGCAGAGTGGAACTTGTGAACAAGATCAAAGAAGAACCACAGCACCACGCAGGAGTGTTCTTCCTCCTACTTCTTACCTTATTCATTACTTGACAGTTACATGAACATGCTTTTGTTTTAGAAAACACATAGAAATAGCGAAAGGGAACATTAGGTAAAGTTTATTCTTTTTCTTTTTTAGGAATGATGCAGTTACATGACTGTCTCTTCAGCCATCTAGCAATGTTCAGACTTTGCTGTGGGACTCGCCAGTCAGCCGGACTTCCAACAGTAGCCCAATATGCATTTCATAACCTGCTATAACAGTGCCACCGAGCAAGAGATTAGATCGCCAGTAGCATAATTTCACAAAAGATAGAAGATTGCACAGAAGTAGGGCGTGATTGTAATTTAAGGGAAATGGTGCAGATAAATCCACTTTAATGGATCTGTTTAGTGTATGCAGAAACCTATGTACATCATTATTTATTCTTTTTGGCTGGCTGGACTTCATAAGAGGAAAGGCAGGACTCGGAGTTCTCTGGTTTTGTGGTTCACTAGCATTTGGTGCACAATCTCTTAGTTTCTCTTAAATAAAGGTAAACTATTGCAGTTCTGAAAAGGGGAGGTCTTATTAATAATCAAAGCAATTCAGACTCTTCATTTTCTCAGTGCATCTTGTATTTGAGTTAGCTCAGTTGTCTCAGAGCAGCATGAAATCCCCCGATGAATTTTCATTTGTAGAAGACTGTGCCAACGCAAGTAGGTAAAAAGCTGATGAAGCAGCGACGACCATCATCTGTTAATGGCAAGTAGATGAAAACCAGACTGGCCTTGAAGAGCATCGGTAAGATTGTCCTGTTGAAATAAGGCAATTTCTGTTTTTCTAATAGAAATTATGGAACTACTCCCAAGCCAACATGTCATTGGAGAAGAACCAATCAAGCACACAAAAAACCCTCTTTTCCTATTAAAATTGTAATTTTGATGGCAGTGAGGGATTGGTCTAAGTCTTGGAGAGCACTTGCATTTGCTAAGACTTAGAAGGTGCTTTGAACTGTAGATACACAAAGAATGCTTGTGCTTGTCTTCAAACTCACGGGTGCCCATTCCTTTGAAGTGTAAACGAAAGCTCAGACTTGGGGGAGTTTTGAAAGAGGGTGCATGAGCGCTGTTTTTACCTAAGGAGATACTCTGGCAGGTTAACCTTGGCTAACAGCAGGTGCCTGTCCAGCCACTTCACCTGCTCCCCCTCCTCAGTGGGTCAGAAAATAGGATGAGAGAGATTGTGGGTGGAGATGGGGAGATGACTCACCAGTTACCATTGTGGGCAAAACTGAGGTGACTTGGGGAAAATTAATTTATTGCCAATTAAAATAGATTTGAGTAGTGAGAAACAGAAGAAGGCAACCATCGAAACACAACCTTTCCTCCCTGCTGTCCCTGACTTGATTTCACTCCCATCTTTCCCACCCTGCCACCACTGGCCACAGGGGTTGGGAGGTTGTGGTCAGTACATAGCTGTTTCTTGCTGCTACTCCTTCCCCATCATGTTTCTCTTCTGCTCTGGTGTGGGCATGCTGTGGGCCACAGTTCATTCAGGAATATCCATCTTTGGCATGGGCTGTCCATGGGCTGCAGTGTGGATATCTGCTCCGCCGTGGGTCTGTTGAAACTGTCTGTGTCTGGCAAAGGGCAACCCCTCGCCTCTTCCCATGGAAGCCACTCCTGCAACCCCTCACCACCAAAGCCTTCACACCTATACCCAGCATAGGTGCCTTCAGCAGAGCAATTCACGTAACTGCAGTGCTTAGCAAAGATACTGCCATAAAATTCCCAAAGACTAGGTTTCTTAGCTTTACTTTGCTACAAACTGCAACTACCTGAAAGGAGAGTGTAGAGAGGTGGGGGTTGGTCTGTTCAATGGAGTAGCAAGTGACAGGATGATAAGAAATGGCCTCAAGTTGCACCAAGGGAAGGTTAGATTGGATATGAGGAAGAATTTCTTTATGGAAAGGGTTCTCAGGCACTGGAAAGGGTTGCCCATTGCAGTGGTGGAGTCCCCATCCCTGGAGGGATTTAAGAGTTGTGCAGACAAAGTGCTCAGGGACATGGTTTAGTGGGGTCTTGTCAGTGTGAGGTTAATGATTGGACTTGATGAACCTGAAGGTCTTTTCCAATCTAGGCAATGCTGTGATTCTGTGATACTTTTTCATATATTATTACAATTCTTTATCTTATCTGCAGCAAATCAGTCATGTACAGTGCTGTAGCTATAAGCAGTTGCAGTACTCATTGATCTCTAATACTTTTTGTCTTCTTAGGTCAGAAACTTCAGATAATCTTGGCTCATACACATGAAGCTAAAATTGCATTATCACAAAGTTATGGGTCTGGAAAGGACTCTAAGAAATCATCAAATTCTCACTTCATGTAGGGTGAATTAATTTTTGTGATTCCTGGTGCATGTTTTGCCTAGTTTGTTCTTTAAAACATTTGGTGCTTATAAAAACCTTGTTCTCTTTTTGGGCAGAAACCATGTTTAGTATTTTATGTTCATGCCCATACCAGAGATGATGTGATCACACTCTGGACTTCCTGTGTACAATATATCCTGCTCTGCAAACACAATCTGAAAAATACTTAATGTTAACCAATAGTAAAATGTCACAGACAGGAAAAATTCTTCCCCAGTGCCTCATCTCCAGTGCTGCAAGGCGAATGTTTTGTGCCGTATCCTGTCCTTATTGCTCGCAGATATGGGAAACTTTATAATCATCCTCTTTTGCAGCAGGTGCTTAAAACTGCTGAGGTCTGTTGTCACTGGGTATTACAATTCTGCTGAGACTAAATAAATGTCACTCATCCACTCTTTTTAATAACGTCCTCTCGGATAGGCTCCTGATCCCTTCAGTGGGTTCACATCTCTCCTGTGTTGTGATACCCCAAACAGGGCAGTGCTCATCAGTGATAAGGGATGAAACTGGAGAAGACCAGGACTGAACATGGGTGCCAGGGTGGAATGTGACACGTGAAGTTTTCATTGGGGCATGATGCTTGTTTTTTCTTATCAGTTTGTAGGTCATCTTCAGCAAGGTTGATCTGAAGTTGCTGCATTTTCCCGTCTTTCCCAGCTTGGTTTCAACAGCAACGTTGTGCAGTGTAGCTTCTCTCTTCCATCATTGAAGTAACTGATGCAAACATTGACACTGCTGCAGGAAAGGCCCAAGTGAAATCTTTGATACGGCCTTGCCATTTGTCTGTAGCTGCACTTTGAATGTGGTTTTACAATTATCTGTGCACTGGTGTTACAGTAATTTAATAATTCCTGTCTTAAGAAAATATCATGCAAGAGTTGTAAAAGACTCACAGAAGGTCAGGTGTGTCCTGTACACATATTCCCATGTTGCCAAGGCACATAACATGTTCTAGAGGAATATTGGATTGTTTTCTTGTGGCAGAGAAAGATGCAGCAGCCTGCAAAAGGCAATATTGTTCCCTTTCAGAAGCTGAGGGTCAAGAAAAGTGAATGCCAGCTGCAGGGATGCTGAAAAGGTACTGGATCTGATTTTTGGTTGGCAGAGAGATGGTGCAGTGCTTCTCCACTGTAGGTTACCAGGGGAAAGGGGAACAACTGCCATTTCTCTACCCAGGCATGACTGGAGTTGGGCAGGGGGGACGGCAGCAGAAAAGGGAAACCTTTAGCTGTGCAAGCTCAGGCAGGGGCAGGGCTGCTGCTGCTGCTGTGGATTTGGTTGTAGCATCACAACCATGTTGTTCATCCTGACTTGGATGCGTGTGGCTTAGGTGGTCTCCCAGATCCCCTAACAACAGCCTAAGCCTAAGAGTGCCCCTCCATTTGACTTGGGTTGGTTTGTAGACTTCATGGGTAGGGTGGTATCTTGTGTTCTGTCATGCTTCTGTACATTTCACACTTTGCTTTGGCTGGCGGTGTGTGCAGCATCACCAAACATCCAAGCTAGAAATACAGCTGGGCTCTTCTGAGGCTTTTCACCAAAGCCGTGCGAGAAAACCTTCCAGGAGCTGAGGCTGAGGCTGAGGCTTTCCTTATGTTGTGCTGATCGCAAATTCCATTTTCAGATTAGCTTGCCTGCTTCCTGAAATTCTCACTGGGCTTTGTAAAGAGGAAACATCTGGGTACATGAAACTAAATGGTGGCTCTGCTAAGGCATTGCTTTGAAAGACCATCAAGACTGATTGTGTATTTGCAACCAGGAAAATAAATACTACTTTTTTTTTTTTTTCCCCAGAAGTAGATTACAAAATTCCAGGTGGTGTCTTGTGGAAATCCCTCCCCAGTTCCTACAGTTTTGAGTTCTGTACTGTCAGTTAAAATGTAATGAGAGATTAAATTTCCCAGACTTCTGCTTTTAAATTTAGAGTACCTTCTATGATTTTTTTGACTCTATTTACTGATTATTAATAAAACTCTTTCGGTAACTTTTTACCTATGACCAGAGGAAATGATGTCTCTATCAGTTGGGATGGTCCTTCCACCTAAACTGTTACACAGACTCATTTTGATTAATAGGCATCACCGATTAGAAATGTTACTCTGTACAAGTCTGTTTTCTCCTTTTCCAAATAAATAATTTTATTCTGTGACAGTTACAACTAGTGACTGCTTCTCCTTGCAGATCTGGTGTAACCAATGACATTTCTTACAAGAGTTGTCATGAAATAGCTTGTGCTCATATACTTAATTCAATATTATGAAGAACTTTGGCCTTCATTATTATTTCACCTATGTTTTTTTTTTTTAAATATGAAGTGAAAAGAAGAAAGAGGTGTGAGATATTAACATAGGGAGTTTGAATGCTCTTGATATATTGTATTTTTTACGTACCAATTATTTGTGCTACAGAATGGATATAGATATCTCATAGTGAAGGATGTAGCCATGTAGATAGAATTATTGAGACTCTTGATTTTTCTTAAATTCTGGCAATTTTTTTTTTTTTTTCCAGTGAGGACATGAACTAGTTTCTGCAAGCTATTCTGGTGGCAGCTACTCCAAGAATGCTGTAACTTGGCGTCAAACTAGAAAAAAGGGGGAAAATTAAAAAAGAATCAACAGAGAAAATTGAAAAGTGTTGTGAGGAAATTGGTTATAAGCAAAGATGCAAATAAGCATTTATACTGTGAAGTTATTTGGGCAACAATGATAACTTTTCAATATCTGCTGATGGCTGAATGTCATATAAAAGCATACATGCAGCAATGATGGCATAAAATTAGAAAAAAAGAAAAACTCAATTTTCAAGAAGGTCACAGAAACACTGGGCTGATACAGATGCAACATGAGTGAAGGAAGAGGTAGAAAATAGGCTTGTAGTGAGGAGGGAGAAGGTAATAGGTAATTTGCTCCCAAGTTCTGTGATTAACCTGTTATTTTCTGAACATCCCTTCTGATTTTTTTCAGCAATTTTAATGATAAATTTAAAAGGTTCCACCCTGCTTATTGTGCCTTACTGTCATATGACAGTTAATCTTACAGCTGACTGAAGTAAAATAACTGGGATAATTAAAACATTGTGATTTCAGAGATCATTCCCAAACCAGAAGTTTTGCACTAAAGAAATGCAAGAGAACTCAAGATGAAATCTTCAGAAATTTTTGCTGTTGTCTGCTAAAAACAGGCACTCATGCTCTGTCTGTAAAGCTCTCAGAAGGGACAGACTTGGGCATGCTGGGCACTGCTCCATTGTGGTTTCGTTCATGAAAACTATTTCTCAGGTGCTTTTAGAAATAGTTATGGTAGTACAACTCCCCAGATAGTTACTATAATAGAATCCCCTCCTCTAGTGACCCCAGAGTAGGGGTAGTTTTTACCAGGGAAGGTTACCTTTCATCTGTATAACATAATCCACATAAAAAATGGCATCGTCTGGCAGTCTTTTTGTCCTTACAGCCGTGGGAAAGGCGTACTGCCTTGTTTATTTTGCTATAGAGGGACATGGCCATTGTCTGTAGGTGAGTCCTGATACCCTGGACACATCTGCCTGCAGGTGCAAGTGGCAACGGTGCTGCTGCTTGTGGGGGTCCGCAGGCTGGGGGTGTCTGTCGTGAGGAAACGTGAGCCCCAGGAGCTCAAATGCTTTTGCTAGACATGCATCTGGGACAGAGTTAGCAAGAATAAAGGATGCCTTGCTCAGTCTATCTATATATAAGGTTTAGAAAATGATGGAGGGAAGTTTATCCACAACAAGTGCGCTCCATTCCTAGTGAGAGCAGTTCTCTCAAGGGAAAGCAACACCGCTGTAGTGTTGACTTATCTTTTTTACAGCTTGCCACCAGATGGAGATCTTTTCCCAAGGAAGTCCACCCCGATTCTTAAGGAAAGCCCAAGGGTAGTCCAACTTATGTTTCCTTGTTTTGTCACTTAAAATCATCCAGTATTATTGACTTGTTACAGGCATTTTATTAAAGTTTATTGTTGATTCGTTGGGTTGACTTTGATTTTTAAGAAATATTTTTGGAGAGAGCTGTGAAAAACAGCCTGAGATCGCTAGAACTCCCAATTTAATGAAGACAGGATTTTTAAAGATCAATTTTACCTTTTGTCTCAGACTATAATATTACACTGGGGTTGGGAAAAGAGATTAAAATCCCGATACAGTGCATTTGTTTTTAAACTGATCCTCAATCTTAGGAATTTTAATAGCGGAGTAAATGAGCAGATAAGAGCAGTCTCCCAGGCTGAGATACTGAAAATGCCTTGAAATGTCAATACATAATAGGTAGGTAACAGGAGCTGAGTGCAATTAATTCAAGTGTCTCTTGTCACTGACAGCAAATGGCATTTGTTGCTCTGTTCATGTTGCCTCAGAAGTGAAAATCATTAGCGCTGTTGTAAGAGGGTTGAACATCTGGCACCACTCTTACCCCAGCCATGCAGGGACCTTCCCTTCTCCTGACCCACGTGATAGAAGTCCCAGAAGACACAACTCCTATGTGCTGGGTAATTATTTAACTTTCTGGGTGATCCCCCTGCTAATGTTTGATTGAGTTGTCTGGGCAGCCCAAGGCAGGCCTGTCTGGTCGGCCTTGTAGATAGTTTTTGTGACTGAAGAAACCACTTGACTGATTTCTCTGGAGAAAGAATTCTCCACAGCTGCTGAAGACTTCAGCCCCTTGAGCACATTTCAGGTGAAAATTGCTGATGCCATCCATGATTGTTAATCAAGTATATTAAAAAGAAAAAATTAGATATAGGTGGTTAATACTGCTCTGTCTTGTCAAGCCCTACAGTTTCTCACTTCCCTGCTTTGTGGGTCAGATGCTTTGCAGCCAATTTACATCAATTCCTGGCACTGTTTTTAAAGGAAGCAAGGGGGAACAGCACAAAGTCTCGCTTTCTGCCAACAACAGGAAGCGTACGCTCTTTGAGTCAGGCAGCTTGTTTCAGCCATGCCTGTTGTTGAACCAACAAAGTACTGCAATACAGATTTGGTCTTTAACATGGTAGCGCTGCTTGGTGGATCTCTGGAAAGGCAACGGCACAGGGCAGTGGGAGGGATGGTTGGGGGAAAGCCGTGTGCCCCTGCAATTCCCTTTTTTGAAGGGAGTGTTTGCTTTAAAGACCAATTGACTGAGGGAAGAGAGAGGAAATGGCGATAACATCTCATTCTGTCCCTTGGGTCTGAACATGCTGCTGCTGAGATCTTGCTAGGGTTGGCTGCTGGAGGAGCCTCCTGTTGGTGTCTGGGATGATGCCATGGAACACAGTTGTCCTGCCTATTGAATGGAGAGAGGTGCACTCTTGGATCCTGTACTTAATTTTTGTACCTAAAGCAGGCTAAGGTACTCTGTGGGGTCCAGGAATTTGTTACACAGGTTTCCAAGCCTTCCGTAAGTCAGTCCAAAATATGTGTTTTATTTTTTCCTGATACATAGTTAAAACTGAAACTAATATGAGGCAATCTTCAAAAGTTATAGAAATCCCTTCTCTGAAATATACATCTTTGCAGGACCTGTTTCCAGGCCCACTTTTTGCACTTTTTGGATGCTGATTGTACATGGCATTTGTACTATTCCCCCCCCCCCCCTCCTTTTTTTTTCCCCTTACCACTGCAATATAATTTTTTAGAAACCTAACTGCAAAAGCCAGTGTTTTTTATATCTACCTTCATTCCTCCCATTGTGTTCCTGATGCAGAGGCAGGCTTAGTCTAAAGAAGCCAAGAATGAGCAATGGGCAGTTTTCTGAAGAAATTATTTTTTCTGCCCTCCAAATATTTTTATATATTGTGTAAATTTACTTTCCCTTCTCCCCTGCTGCCAGACCTCTATGTTTGTTTCTTTTAAGTATTTCCTCTCCAGCTGCATACCAGCAAACTTGCTGGGTGCCTGGTTAAGACTGGAAGCAGATGAATGCCCCTGAGGCACGTGTCTGGCGGCCAGGGCTGGGACACTGCCTGCTCTCCTCCTGCATCATCCCCTGACCCTGTGGGGCATGTCGCAGGCTGAAGATGCTGGGCATGCATAGGCTGGCGAAGGGCTCTGAGGGATGTGTTGTCAGGAGGCAGTCGCCTTGAGGGAGCTTAGAATCACAGAATGGCAGGGGTTGGAAGGCATCTCTGGCACTTATCTAGTCCAACCCCCCTGCCAAAGCAGGTTCACCAACAGCAAGTTGCACAGGACTGCATCCAGGTGGATTTTGAACATCTCCAGAGAGGGAGATTACACAACCTCTCTGGGCAGCCTGTCCCAGTGCTCTGTCACCCTCACAGTAAAGAAGTTTTTCCTCCTCTTCAGATGGAACTTCCTGTGTTCCAGCTTGTGCCCGTTGCCCCTTGTCCTGTCACTGGCCACCACTGCAAAGAGTCTGGCCCATCCTCTTGACACCCACCCAGAAAAAAAAAAAAAAAAGAAAGTAAGACCCTGCTAGCCTACCTATGACAAAGCATTTATTCTGCTTTTCTGGAGAAAAAGCTCCAAGGATGACCTCAGAAAACACGGAGAAAGACAGGCTCTGTAACTTCCTATATTGGCGCGGGGTGCAACAGCGAAGAGACCTGGCCCTCCGTCCCTGCATGCATTTTTGGAGAGGCTCTGCTGAGAGCTGCTGAATGGCACCACCCTCCCCCTGCTCACTGTCCTGGTGACTTCACCTTGCTTAATGTTAGTGCAACCTAGGCTTTGAGAAAAAGCAAGGTATTGATATAATATTCATAATCTAACATTATGGAAGTGGCCAGAGGCTTAGTAGCAAAAGTATAAAGCACAGTAAGATGTGGAAAGATGGGGTTTGAGTAGAATATTTCTCTAATTGCAAAGGAAATTAGGCAAGCAGTTTATTTAGGAGAAGCAGAACCAAAAGGAAAGCTCTTGGCTTTCCCCCTCTGCACATACTGTTTCTCCAGAGAAGCTGTGGTGATCCTGCAAAATTTGACAAGGAGGGTGTAACAAGTCCTTCCCTATTTTCTGGAAATCCCACCCTCTTTCCACAGCTTATCTGAAGTTTCTATTTTGCACGTTGGTATTTGTGCAAAGTTTCCAGCAAGCCTTCTCTTTTCTGTTGTAAATTAGCCTGCTAACTAAAGCCATCATAGATTTCTTTTTCTTTGGAGCATAATATTTTCATGTGGCTATTGCCCTGGTTTGGTTTGTTTTGGTTTTTTTTTGTTTTCTTTGAGATATTTGGGAGGGTAAATAGAGTGATTTTTGCATTGTGTTTTTAGGGCATAGAAAAGCATCCCCATTTATCAAAGCAGTTGGTCTCATTATGTGTCCATAGGAAAACTGAGAGAGGGCCCACAGTGACGTACGTCAGCCAGAGAGACCCTCTCCCAATGTTGTTTCCCTTTTTATCTGTGCATCATTAAAAGATGTTTGCAAAAGGTGTCTAACCACTGATCAAGGAAAGGATTATGTATTTTTGTTTGGTCAAAATATTCTGTAGATTCAGGTGACACAAGATGTTTTCAGTGGCAAAGAGGCAGAAGGCGAACTGGCAACTGTTGGTTAGAAATACAGAAATTATTGAATATTTTGAATTAGACACGCGTATAGTGTATCCACATAGAGTACACACTGATGTTCTCTAAAGCCTGGATTCTTAGGCCTTTGGCCTTTTTACACCCCTCAAGAATTAGTGCAAGGGTCTGCAAATATGGACTCCTGAGTTTACTGCCCACTGAAGAGGAAGCCTGGTCTGCGGCTGGAGGAGAAACATGTTAAAGACCTGGCAACCAATCCTGATTTTGTCAAAAACTCATTGCATGATCTTGCGTAAGGAATGTAGGCTTTTTTTTTGTGCTACAATTTCCCTTTCAGGGAAGGGGGAAGGATGTAATAGTTTCACAGCAGTGCTGCTGTTTACCAGCCTTTCAGAAAGTGTATCATCTTGTATTTTGGAAACTACAGAATAAATTTAAAGATAGTAGGATAAAATGATATTATTTTTTGGTTCAAAGTCAATTCCATGTATTGTAATCTTACCCCCCACTCCCCTCCAAAAAAGTCAAAAGAGCTACAAACCTCCTGTATTTAAAACAAAAAAGGATATTCTCCAGAACTGTGTATCTCCGGAGACTGGGATATTAAGAAAAGAAAAAAAAACCAAAAACACATTAATGAAAACATGAAAGGAATTGGTAAAAAGGATTTACACTATGTGATTCTCTGCTTTGTCAGGCATTGAAGAAAAAATGAAATATGAATGTACGGTGAGAACACCTGCAGTGGCTGTCTGGATTTGGTGGGGGGGAAGTTGCTAAAATCCAAACAAAAAGTAGTTTTAGTTCACAAATTGATTTTCGATTTCAGGCTAATGAAGAGAAAAGGGCAGGTTTTCCATAGTATGAAAGGCGTGCGACTATTAAGAATAGTAGAATTTTATTTTTTTCCCCTGAAATTAACTGGTTTTGGCTTTTCTTAATTCTATGGTAATAAACTTTATTGTAGAGAGTAATTTCTTCACTACTGAACTCAATGTGTTAATTTTTCTACTCGATCTTCTCCCACCCTTCATTTCCCTTCTGGTCTTCCTATCACTTCTGGTACATTTGCCCCTACCTTCAATGACCAAATTATGATTCAGCTATCGAGAACTGTTTAACAAACCTCAGACAGATGCCTATTGTCTCCTTCTCCTGGTTTGGGCTTTGAAATTTTGTTGAAAATACTTAATTTTAGACATCTTAGCCTATTCATACGTGCATTTCATTGTCTTCCTAAAACCACACTAGCTTTTCTTTTTGTGTATTTCTACTCTTTCTGCTGATGAGGATCCAATCTTTGTTTAGAGGTCAGTTAAATGCAATGTAGTGGTGACCTGGGGAGAAGCAGCGTGCTGTACGTGCATGAACTGCAGGGTCTGTTAGGACTCTGTGTTCTTCAGCACCTGGGTTATTTTCACTTACTCAGCTACAGTAGAAATTCTCCTGTCAGGTACAGTCATAGTATCAGCATTAGATCTTATAAAACTGGTTTGTGTCTCAGCCAGCTTACATTTACAAAGAGATAGCGAGACAGATGTTTCCAAAGCAGAAGTAATCATTCTAATTCGTACCAATATTTAATGAGCCCCAAAAACCCCCTACATAAATGTGTGTGTGTTAAGTGCATGTCCCATGTGCATTTGCTAGACTATGCAAATAAAATTCTATATATATATTATTAGGCTAGAACTAAGTGACTGGATGCAATGCAAAAATAAAGAGTTTGTGAATGTTTCAGAGCAGGACTTCTGAAGTGGGGAGATAAGTCACATATGTGCTGTGCTTAAAAAAAAAAAAAAAGGAAAAATTAATGTAACAATGCTTCTGTTAATGCACACAAATATGTTTTCAGCAAGTTTTTTCTCCATCTCAATGGAGAATGAATGTATATTCTGTCCCATGGCTACACACAGGAATTTCCCTAAGATGATAAAGGCACTTTTTTGTACACTACAACTATCAGTGAAATAAAACCGGAGTGTCTGAATCCAGACTTGAACCTTAATGTTAAGAGCATTTTGGGTCTCTGCTTGAATTTATATGATGTATTAAGGCTGCAGTATATTTATTCCTTGTCAATGCAACAGGAACCCTATGAAGTAAAAACTGTAGTCAAATAGACATTACTATGTCCTTTGAAACAAAATAGGAAGGAATAGAAAAAAAATAACCTTTCCTTTGCCTGTAGTACATCCCTACATGTTAAATGGCCTTCTCAATATTCATGTTATTTTCCCAGTTTCTTGGCAAAGTTTTTTTGTGCAGCGCTGGCTCAGTGTCAGTGCAAAGGCTCCCACAGGCTGGCGAGGCTTCGCAGTTGTAGGGCTGGACCCCCCACCACCCTGCAGCCGTGGGGAGAGGTGCTGGGCTCCTCTGGGGCTCTTGGCTCTCCTCTTGGTAGTAAGGAGCTTACAAAGGGCGTTAGGCCAGGCCTGTAGCCTGCCCGTATCCAGGCTCCATGAATTTCAGTGCCTGCAAATAGAGGATCTTGTCTCAGGCTCAGTTTTGCTGGTGGTTCATAGGATGACGTGAAGTTTAGGGACTTTAAATTGAAAATCAGAGCCTGCTGAATTTGGTCACTAAAATTTTGACTGACTGAACAGAGATCAAGGGTTTGGTCCTGAAATCTTCAGTAGCGACCCCTTGGGTCCTCCCTGCCTGCATTGTAGGTTTCCCTAGAAGACGGCTGAGAGCAACCTCAGGCAAACAGTAGGCTCAAAATTAAAATTTAATCTGGTTGAACACTGAGTGGGAAACAAGAAGTGAAAACTGTCAACTGTGCCCAGATCCATTCAGATCACTTCTAGGGACAGTTTTGATACCAAATTATCCTTGTTATGCAAATTTCCTCACCAACCGGCTGGTTCCCAGTTATGCATGGGGAGAAGCGGTGGCCACATCTGCTTCCCGTTTTGCCGTTTCAGAGACGAGCCATCTGTTTGGCCTCATCCCGAACAGCCTGCTCGGTGCTGATTAACTTCCTCACCCCACCAGCCCCAGGCTCACTGTCTGCTGCAAGGTGTAGATTCTTTTTTGCCTTTTTTTTTTTTTTTTCTTCTTCTTCTCTAACTGCTTATAAACCAGAACCTTCACTTCTCTCCCAGGGGACAGGAAGGCGTTGGTTTGTGTGATTTGCAGCCGCCACCAGCACCAGCGGCAGCAGCAGCTGCCTTCTATCACTCACATGTTTCATATGTGTGGTCGGGACAGATAAAATTGGGAATTGTTCCGTGTCCTGGGATGGGCTTTAAAGCAATGAGAAATTACCCTAAATTAAAAAAAAAAAAAAGAAAAAAGAAAAAAGAAAAAAAGAAAAAGTAAATAAAATGTTGTAATGCTGAATGCAGCAAAAGTCTCGCTGCAGTTAACAGAGATTCCTTCGTTTGCCAAGAGCGGGGTTTCAGCCGTGCTCCCTGCATCCTTTTTTTGTTTAACTGTGATGAACTCCAGCCATCTGAAGCCCGGCTTTGGATTTCTCACTCCCATCTATCCCATGTTCTGTGACACTCTGCAAAGTTTTGGCCCTCCCATTTTCTGAATACCCATCTTCTGGCAATTACAGCAGGATTTCAGAAATGTTTCCTGTCTGCAGCTGCTGGTGACTTAAATGAGACTTGCAAGTTCAGCAGCCCTGAAAATGCAAAGTCTGCGTAGCCAAAAAAATAAAAAAAAAGGTGCATAAAAAATTTCAAAAATTAAAATTGGGAAACCAGGCTAATGGCCCTCCTGTTAAGAGTAAGACTTCTCTTGCCTTTCACAGGCCAAGTTAGAGGGATTTTTGTCTTTCATGATGCATTCAGACCAGAATTTGTTCTCGTGCACTGTTTTCCTTCCAGACAAGGAGTCAACCGTGTTTCACCATGGTGGCCACAACCTGGCTGGCCCATAGCAGAGAAGGATGCCCTGGAGCTCGGACCCACAGGACAGGCAGGAACAGTTATTCAGAAATCAAACATTTTGGTTTTCCAGTTGCACCATTTTCAGCTTTCAAATTGTCGCTGCTGCTGCTGAAACTTGAAGCTTTCAGTGAAAGCTTCTCCTTTATTTTTGACCATCTCACCAGCTGACAAAACCAGTGTAATCTCCTCAGCGTATTGGCAAAGTCAGGATCATTTCTAACCCCTTTTCCCCAAATAAGGTGTTAAATAATTCCTCCCCTACCCCTGGAAAAAAAAATAGGAAATTGTTGCATTATCAGATCTGTGTGCTCCAGGTCTGGCTTCCAGTTCTCATTTTGTTATCTACCAAAAGAATCTTGTGTGTTTTAGTGTATTTCTTGGTTTCAAAGACTGACTAGAAAATGTTGACTGCTGAGCACATCTTAATACTGTTGTGGTGTTTAGATGCTTACATATGGATTGGGAAGCCTGTGTGGGGACTCGAGGCTGAAAATACTCACCCCTGGGAGTTGTATGTTTGAGTCTGTATAACAATTTGCAGCTTGGCAACTACAAAAGTTTCCAATGTAATTTAATCAAGCTAGCGGAGTAGGAAAAAATACAAATATGATGATTTTAAGAAAGTCTTTGAAATGTAATTGATAGATACCCAGAATGGATTCTTAGATTTAAATCTGTGGATGTCTCTACTTTAGTTCAAGGTTTTAATAACATTGATTGAGAAGATTTCATTTAGTCTATTTTTGTAATTAATATTATTCTTATTTAATGGACCATTTTTATTTTGCAGAAGAGTCACCTGCTGAAACAGAAATTTGTAGTTAATTTCATTTTCTGAGAACTAGCTACCATGGTGAACAAAAGAATTAGGATGTTAAAAGGTTTCTTCTTATAGGAAAGTAGTTATAGTTTACTATGAAACCATACCACAGTAACGCAAGATTTTTGGGAACCTATAAAAGAATTGATTGCAATAACATTAGAATTTGGGGTTTTTTTAATCTCATGTTGTTCATAATAATACAGTTTTACAAATGGAAATATTTCTAAAACTTTATAAATGGTGCTTTTTTCTAAGCAAAACAGTGATTCTTGTTTGCATTAAATATGTGATGTGCAATTTACTGTGCTGGAATCTGAAGGAAATGGAGACACCTGCCGAGAAATCACCTTTGTTATGGCGAATAGTAGAAATAATTTCTCAGTGCTTTATTTCGAATTACCATGACTCTACATGCAGAAGTAATTCTGTTCTGTAATGACTTTGGCTGGCTGGTGGGAGGGAAGGGTAAGAGGAGAGGGCTGGGAAGGAAGCAACCTTCTCAACATCAGCTGCTCAAAGGGGCTGTGGGAGTTTTGTGGCCAGGGACACTGGGTAGGAGGTCGCTAGTGAATTTCAGGCTTGATCTTCAGCTGGAGCCAGCTTAGCAAGGCTGCTCCATGTAGCTGCTGAGCGCAGCGTGACTGACACTGCGTGACTTTTTTGGCCACAGAAGGTGAGTTGTGAGGACAGCAAGGATGACCTCACCACGATGTGGGCTACAGGTGGGGCAGCAGAGGCTGAGGCCGTGCACGATGCTGAGCGCTCCCTCGCTGCCCACGGAGCTCTCTACCTGCATCTCACCGTATGTTGCCCACAGGCACAGTCACCACCCTGCACACACACACACACACACACACACAAACAAACACACACACACGGCCTCCAGCTGCACCAAACAACTTCTTCACCTGATCGGAGAGTGACAGAAATGTTCTGGCTTTGGGTTTTTTACCATGTTCTGTTCTCTTAAAAGATACATCTCACTTTGCAAGCGTAATTTAATAACATTTTCAATTTTTATGAAATTTGCTTGGTTTTTTTTTTTAAATACAATGTTCTCAAAGAAAAATGAAATTACAATATAAAATCACGGCAAAAAAAAAGTGTGTAAATACAACTTTTCTATTAGACAAGGCAGTGTCTGGAGAAGTGCTGGGAAGCGATTCATTTTTACTTTTTTTAAACAGATATAAACATAAAGCCATTCACCATATTTACTTGTTTTAGGGTTCAGCTAAACCAAAAAAGAGAAAAAGGGAGCTTATACTAAACTAGTTTTCTGAGGGCACAGTTTGTTTTGATGTACACACACACACAACATCCTATTTTCATGCCATCCTTGTATATGTTCATAAATAAAATTATTGAAACATTTGTTTCTAAGCAAATTGAAGATGAGTTTGTGCAAAAAAAAAAAAAAAGAAAAAAGCAAACCTAAAAAAGCCCCTTCATGAACAGGGAATGCTGTTTGCTCCTGCCTTTAGACTATGCCCTCTGGTACACTGTGTCAATATACTTACTTATACTACTGTACTGTTCAATATACAACAACAACATACTCTGTTATAGCATAAATAAGAAAACTCCAGACCCAGGAAACAAACCCACTGTGTCTGACAGTGCATCATCATGTCATATGAACAATTTTAGATATATACACATATATATGTATATAAAATATTAATGAAACACAAAACCACAGATAAGGCACGTGCATGTCAATAAGTGACACAGAAACTCACATGCACGTGCACATGTGCTCAGAGATGTTGCAAAGGCAGTGAACCTGCCCAGTAATCAGAAATCACACTGAAAAACTAAGTTCAAGGCAGTCTTTTAAACTCCACTGGAGCTATGCTTGTGTACACGGTCAATGAACGTGGCTTTAGTTGTGTGGGATTTTAGTTAAAGCAAAGAAACAAAACCACCTGAGCAAGCTTCTGTTCCTCTCCCCTTTATAGCTTGGGGTGTCC
The DNA here is from genome assembly GCA_907165065.1 of Caprimulgus europaeus. The sequence goes on from OU015525.1 coordinate 73,338,121, forward strand.
TAAAATGAAAGGTTAAAAAAAATTATGGCATGGGGTATATAGTGGCCTAAATCTAAGAGTGGTAGGAGAGAGATATAAGAGCAACAAAAGTAGATTATTTCTGTACAGCCAACAGTTGACTTCACACAGGACATTGCAGCGAGGCTGGGAAATTACTTTGTCCTTTCTTGGTTGATAGCAATCAAAAGTGGAGGGGATAAGAACAGATGAATATATCCCTATCAGCTATGAAAAAAATAAACCCATTTCAACTGTATTTAAAAAAAAAAAGAAAGAAAACTTATCACCGTAAGCTCCTCCCCTTGAAGGTCCTCTTCAGCCTCTTCAGGTCATTTCTATACAAAATCATAGAATCATAGAACCATATAATCATTTAGGTTGGAAATGATCTTTAAGATCATCAAGTCCAACCACTAACCTCACGCTGACAAGTCCTCTACTAAGCCATGTCCCTAAGCACCACATCCACATTATCTCCAGGGATGGTGGCTTCACCATTTCTCTGGGCAGCCTGTTCCAATGCTTGACATCCCTTTCAGTGAGTAATTTTTTCCTGATATCCAACCCAAACTTCCCCTAGCACAACTTGAGGCCATTTCCTGTTCTGCTGTGGCTTGTTACGTGGGAGAAGAGACTGACCCCCACCTTGTTACACCCTCCTTTCAGGTGGTTGTAGCAAGCAAGAAGGTCTCCCCTCAGCCTTCTCTTCTCCAGACTAGACAACTGCAGCTTCCTCAGCTGCTCCTTGTAAGTCCTGTTCTCTAGACCCTTCACCAGCTTCATTGCCCTTCTCTGGATGCACCTTTGGGAGCATAGTTTACACTACTCATTTTTTGGGGGTCGTTTGCCATCCTGTATGTACTAGCCTACCTAACATGTACTAGTAATTTGTTTTCACTGTTGTGGGTGTATGCTCAGTCTATGGACATTCATACACAGCATTTACGTCTGATGACCAGGGTACTGAACAGCCATGCACACGTGCACTTTCAGTGTAAAAACACCACTGTGCACACATGTTGTATGAAGTAAGTGGCTTAAAGGTGGCATGAAAAGCTAAGGCATGAGATTGTAAACACATATATCTGTAATTCATTATTTCATCAGTATCTTTCCTCTAACTTCAACGTTGTTGCTCCTGACTCACACCTGCAAAAGTGAAAGCAGAAGAAGGAACGCTGCTTGCCTGTAATCGTGTGTATATATAGGAAATGTAGATCAAATATAGCTACACATATCGGGCCAAACTGGCCTAGGTACAAGCGTTCATGGTTCCATCAAATCTTTTTTATAACAAATACATGTGCTTGCATGCACTTGCGAATGGAGAATGTGTAACTGTATTAGAAGAATGCTAGTCTTGTTGGTTACATGACTGCTTATTGCAGAATATCCATTTATTATGCAAAGTGGATGTATTTACACATTAAATTAATAAGATGGGTTATTTTTTCCAAATGTTGCCTAGGAAGTATTGCAGCACTGATGACAGATTTTTATGCAGGTGCAAAAATTTCTTTTTTGCCCAATCTTGATGTATGAGGGTGTTCAGGGAGAGGAATGAACTATTTGGAAGAGGAAGTTAAGTAGAAGCTTTAAAAAAAGTAATTTTTATATCAGCTGTGTTTGGGTTTCATCACTGAAGTTTTTATTCTAACCGAAGTTACAGTAACTGCAGCAGAATCTGCAACGGAGAAAGCTCGTTCGACTTCACTGCACTTTGCAAAGTGCTGCAGCCTCTGGGCTCTATTCAGCAAAACACCACTTCTTTTTTTAACCTTAAGATTAGTTTCCCTGAAGTAAAAGTAAGTTAAAGCACATGGTGAAATGATTTGTTGAATAGGAAGCCAGGGTTCTCAACACCTTTGCGGGGCTTGGTCCCTCATTAAACAGCAAGTGCCAGGAAAAAAGGAGACAGTTACAAATTTTGACTGGCTGGTTTAATTCAGCTCAGTGCTTTAAAAATAATTATGGGCAACACTTAGGGGTAGAGTGGCAAAATCTAGAAGAAGACATCTGTGCAAGCAAAATGGGATTCTTTTTACGTATGTAAGAGAGGAACATCTGGATATTTTCCAGGCAGTTTAAAAAGATGGAAAATGTGCATAAGGAGACTTTCCCCACACATATTTCTAGTTAGCACTTTTCTCAACTGCACATTATACTTTTCTAAATAACTAAAACTTTAAAAAGAAAGAAAGAAAAATTAAATACATTGTAATTTTTTATATGCAGAGAGAGGAAGGGTTGCTTAATGAAAAGTGGGGTTTTATTAGATAGGGACAGAAAACATTTATTCAAAGAAGAACCAACAATACCCTTTTTCTATACATTAAATGCCATTCATACTTCATAGAGTATATTACAAGGGTTTTTCTCCAATCTTTCACATACCTGCTCGTCTGCCTAGTGACATAAACAAGGCATGCCGTGATGTCAATATCAGCAGCACCCTTGCAGGTGGAAACATTCTACTTTTTACTGCCAAAGCAACTCAGAACCCTCTGGCTGGTGGTCCTGTCCCACCCCAGCCATCTGTGAAGTCATCTGAGATGGGCCCCTCCATCTTTAGTTGAGTTTAATCTTCCCAAAAGAGTCAAATAATACCAGGAAGTCAAAACACATACGTCTGGTGTAAGAGCCCTACGCTCAGCGTGTTTAGAGAGAAAGCTTGGCCACTCCTGTCTGTTGCATCCTCATCTGTGTGGTGCACCCTGTGCATGGTTAACAGTTCTGGCAAGGGAGGTTTGCAAGAAGCATCAAGTTAAGGGAAGGGCTTTCAGCTACGTGACTACAAAAGCTCCTACTTACTTTACTAAAGCTTTTTGGTGATCAAACATTTTCAGTAAAAACTTTAGTACTCATTTTACAAAACTGAGTTGCAATGCATGCTGCCAAAAGGAAAAAATCTTTTCTTGTGGGAGAAGACAGCTGAACTTTTGATTCTTTTGTTACTTTTACTGTCCAGCTGACTTGTGCTTTGTTGCTGTCGTGGCTCGTGCAGCTCCAGTAACACAGCTGTTGAGGCTGGATCTGTGCCGGAGCAGTTTTAACTCATGTGGAAACGGTGCTCCCCTCGAGTGATGTGGGAAGAGAATTCGTACCTGTCCTGGCTATGGTAGCCACACATGTTGCATTCAAAAGGATCGCGGAACCCATGGCAGCCCATATGGATTGTATACATCACATGATCCAAGAAAAGGACTCGACAGTGTTCGCACTTGTAAACTTTCACTTGCTCTCCATTGCTGCTGATCACTTTGAAAGCATCCTGGGAATTGTCAGTACCTGCCCTCAAGACATCGTATTGCCTGTTTTCTTCTTTTATAGAGATGCCATTTCTTGCATGGGGACCTATGTGGTTTGTCAGGTAAATTAAACCACCGCGTTCCTCGTTATTGCTCTCTGTATCTGTTGAGTCTTGGCAGCTGTTGCTGGGAGAGGCATCTCGTTCAGAGGAGACAGATTTGGCTTTGGAAAGCAGCAACAAGTTTTCCACTGCGCTGTCCTGAGCTGTATGATTGGAGCGAGCCTGATTGTCCCCAAGAGGTTTGTGGAGCTGGTACATGGGGCTGATGACAGGCACCACCTCAGAACCACCTGGTGGTGTCTGGACAAGGGGACGCAAGGACTCTGCTCCCAGGTAACTGATGGCGTTATTAATTGCCTGGTCTATAACGTGTGTCTGCATTATCTCATTCTCCTTCTCATAGTTGGTGGTCGCATCATATGGAAGATCAGGCAGACACTTCTCACCTGCAGTGAAAAACAGTCAGGAGTTAGAGGGTTGATTTCTACATAATTAGGTTGCTGAACATCATGGATTAATAAAATAGCAACATGGAAGAAAAGAGTTGACCAAATCCACCTCTGAAATTCACACGAGGTATTCATAGCTCTCTAATAGGGCTGGTCAGAAAAGTGGTTGGTTGGTAGGTTTTTTTTCACCTGCAAAATAATTTGAGGTCTTTGGAAAAGCAAATGGATGAAAACAGACTCTGGAAATAATTATATAGGGACTCGTGGGAGCTACAGATTTGAGTGCTTCACCCTCTTTCTCCTTTCTAACTGGACTCCCTCATCTGCCTCCTACAGTGAGCTGAGGGGTGCCTTTCTGGTTAGTGAAGACAGCGTACCAGCGCAGCTACAGTGAGCCTGGCCTCCGTGCTTTAGAGCATGAAGCACATTATCAGTATTTTTCTCTAAAATACTACAATTTCAGACTGGAAAGGTTATGTTTTAGTTTCAGACCTTCAGTTTCTTACAAGTAACCCACATCAACAGTATGCTTATATGTCATTTTTGTAGAAAAAAACAACAAAAACTTAACTTTTCATATTGCCACCTCACACCTTGTTTTTTAAATAAGCCATGTTAGACATGTTACCAGAAGCTACTCATGTTCCTAGAAATTTTGTGTCAAAAGGTTATCATCTACAGGAGCAGCCAAGAACCACAGAAAAATTTTAACTGCATTTGTAATTGGAATATATTTTTTCTATGAGGTAAAAAGCCCTATATATATCAAGATTACTTGTTGCAATGACTCTGATTTAGGATACCAAAAGTAAGGGAGGACTCCTAATTTTTTTTTAAATCAAACTTTCTCAAAATTCCTGGACAGATAGGACTAAGTAAAACATAGAAAATAAAAGTTAGGAGTGAAAGAAACTATTTAAATAGACAGATGCTGAACCTGAACAGTTTTCTCAAACAGTGTAAACTATCAACGTTATTATCAAGCCCCTAATAAATTTGTGCAAATGCAAAGGGGTAAACATTTCCCACAGGTTCCCAGGAACTACCAATAATACATTGTTCACAGTCCAGATGGATCTTCTAGCTCTGCAGATCTTGGGGAAATTCATTGAAAGCCACAAACATCTCTATGAGGTGCTGTCACCATTTTCTAATCAACATGGCATTTGTTGGTAGGCCTTGGGAAGTCCTAATTAGTCTAAAAGAAATGCTAACAGGAGTATGGAAAATTTACCAGAAGATCTTCAAATTAATTTATCAACAATTTCCCAACCAGTTTCTACTCAAATTGACTATTCAAACCCAGTGAAAAGCCCAGAAAATGTCTAGCATGACACTATTGCAACGATGAGGCTAAAATGTAGAAAGTCCTGCTGTCTGCATTTCCCACAAGCTATGGTTTCATACTAGTTTTTCCATGCTCTGCAAGCAGAGAAAGAAACACTTTGAGCATTGTGTAAGTTCCTATAAGGGATGTAGGGTACAGATACCTTTCAGCTGTGCTGCACAAGCTTCTACTTCCTCTTGTTTCCTTTCCCCATTATTCTGCCAATTTGAGCACATCTCGACTGGGGTGCAGTCTTTTTTCTTCCAGATTTACCCTTGCTAATGCTATAGTTTTCAGGAAGAGTTTGGCACTTAAAATTCAAAATAAGTGTTGTGAAAGACTCTTGAATTAAATATAGACAAACTTTCCTAATATGAATGTATACCCTTGACTCAAGGAGGAAAAAAAATAAGTAAAAATTGTTTATATTCCATGGGTACTGTATACCACTGAAAAGTAGGATTAGTCTTCATCATACACAAAATCTGGGCATCCATAAGGCATGATTTTAATAACTGTTTCTTGGGTAGTATTTGCTTTATGTACACTAACTAGTTGGTAGCTGGCTGAGAGGATCAAATGCTCATAAGAAAAATTTGTTTCCAAGCAGAGTGTCTGAAACAGGCACAAACTTGAGGTAGGCAGGTATCATTTCTATATCTGGGCAATGCAGGTAATACTCATTAAAAATAATAGCTCATTTCTGTGGTTATTAGAGCATAAGTAAATTAAACTGCTAATGGTTTGATGCACTTCAAGCCTTGCAATTCTCAGGGTTCTGCAGCAGATACCTAAATAGTAAAAATGCACTCAGTGCATCTAGGCACTTTTTTCTTTCTTTTTTTTTTCCTTTTTTTTTTTTTAAAAATCCCTCTCTTTTCTTTGCTGCCAATTGTTTTAACATGATAAACCTGTGTCCACCTCACCTGCAGTTCTCACTCTTTTAGTTTGGATGGCCCAGTTATGCTTTCAGGTCTGGAAGTTATTCCACTTTGGAATCCAGAGATAATTTTACAGAAAACTGGCTTACTTCGGTGCACAGTCTCACATTTGAAAGGTAATTAATTTAGCCTTGAGAAAAACAAGTGAAGCAGCAGGCAGTCTTCCCCTTAGGGGAAGGATGACACTTGCTCCTTCTCCCTGGAATTCAGCATGGGGATTGGGACTACACGGTAATCTACAGGAGCAATAAACATGTTTTATTACCCAAAAGCTCTCCTGACCAGCCAACCCAACCTTGTGTTAATCAGGAATGTACCTATTACATGATGCAGCAGGTGAGGATTGGAAAGGATTTGAGGGCATTTTTTTGTCAGAAAAGTTCACCCTTTTGAAGGTTAGCAAATTTCCATAAATATCTGCTGTCAGTAGGTTGTCTTCCTACACCGCACCCTGAATAACTAACTGACAGGAAACTCTGCCCTCCTAAAACTCATAGTTAAACTGGCTGTCTTTACTGTTTCTCAGGGTAAAGAGAGAAAAGGAGAATGAAAAAGCTAGTCCACACACACGGATACATCCCATATAGAATACTTGCCTGTACCTTTTAAATTTTAACACTTCTGGTCTTCCTGGAGCTTTCAGAGAATTAGTATTTTGCCTAATGCAATCAGTTACTGGAGTGTCTAAACATTTTAATATATTTTTGGTAACTACCTGTACTACAACTTTTATCCTTTTATAAGCATAAGCATTTATTATCCTTTACTGCCTCCTGGAATTGCTGCCTTTGGACTTGAAAAAAATCTTGGACTTTAATTCAACCCTTTTGTTGCACCTCCTGACTTAGCTGAGATTCCCCTTTCCTTGTCTCAGAAACACGAATTTTCCTTTCACCCTTGTATCCTCATTGAAGAAGGTATATTTAGAATTTCTGTTCCATAAACTGCTCTTTTTTTGCCTTGACTTTTGACTGAAGACATTCCTAATGTGTGGTTTGCTTCAAAGACTTCAGTTTTCTCTGATTGTCTCTTACAGAATAATATTATAAATGAATGTGTGGAGAATTATATAATAATCTAACTAGATATGAGTACATGCTGTCCTCTGATCTCTCATGTTTTTATTCATTTAAGACTAACTTTACATAGCTGACAAAATATTGTCTGTGGGTCTCACTATTACAAAACTGATGTAACCACTACTTGGTACAGGCTTACTAATCAGAACAATGTAGGTGAGGTCTCCATTTTTATAGGTGTAGCCTTGATTTTTTTCATTGTTAAGACAAAAACTACTAGGTGCAAATGGGCATGAAGTTTTTGCATCATTTATAAAATGTACCTAAAGATCTTTTCATTTAGGTATTATTCTCAGACACAGATTTATTTATTTCCATGATCACTTTGAACTGTAAAAGTATACAGACTTTATGATGGGGTGAAGAATATTATCCAGCCAGTGCCCAACTATTCACAAATGCTTTCACAAACACCAATTTGTTCAGATCTGGATGTCATCCAAGAAGTTAAAATAACCTTGAAAGTGTAGTCAAATGCTTTTCCAATAGGAAACTTCTATTCCTATCTTCAGGTTCTTAAGGCAACTTCAAAAGCCGGTCCAGATCTTGTAATGATCTGGTTCACAAGCATTAGAAAAAAACAGGAAAAAGACTTGAAATCAATCTCCAGATGTGGAAAATTAAACATGCAGAAATGTATGCTGGAGAAGTTTGTTTGTTTTCTCCCAGTACATCACTGTACTTGCTTCTATAGAGATGGATATTGTGAATTTAGTAAAACAAGTAAAATCATAAAGCAAAATTAAAAATCCTGTGAGATGTTTTTTTGGGTTTTGTTTTGGTTTATTTTTTAGGAGACAGCAAACGTTTAACTCTTACCAACAAATTTCTGAGGCATAGAGCTCTTACGTTTGGCGACGTTACTTGCTAGTCTATCCAGCACGAGGGATCTTTCTGACCCTATCTTGCACAGGTCTTCAGCCATTTCACTCTGGTTAGTTTCCTCTTTTATGACTGAAATCAAATGACATCAGAAGGGTTAGGCACACTTGTTCCATTTTAATGGAACTATTGTCTTCAGGTTATTGTTTCTCAGCTAATGTCTTTTAGCTCCCAACCAGGAAGGAGGAGCTCACCACTTGCAGACACAGGACGATTCTGACTCTTGGTAACAAAGTCCCTCATGCTGATTAATCTATGTACATGTTCATGTTTCCCTTGTTTAGGATATAAAAATGACTGCAAGGTATCTGCCTGTATGTAACGTAATCACTCCACCCTTGTTCTGCAGCCACTCTGCATTTCCATGAATAAATGAGGTCCTAACATTATACTGGACATGAAGCAGTTCATCTTTGCACCCTCCTACTGTCACCCCCCACCGTCCCTCTGCACCTCTCCCAGGGGTACCACCTGTATGATCATTGCCTCTTTAGCAGGAAAAATGGACAAACTTCTGAACTCCAGCAGTAGAAGATGTATTTGCAAGCTACACCACCCTTCTCCCCACCCCGCTTTTTTCCCCTAGTAAATATTTCTATACTTCCTTGACACAATTTTAGGCTTAAAATGACAATTTAAGTTGCTAAAGTCAAATCTATAGCAGAGCACTGATTTCCAGCACTCAGATCTGTTTTCCAACCTCCTGCTGCTGCTGAGACAGTGTAGAATTAGAAAGGAGCTTAGCTGTGAGGCTCTAGGAAAGGAAGGCTATTTCACTTTCAAGACATTTTACTTCAATACTTTCCTACAGAAAGAGAAGGGACGTATGAAAATGCACTGTCAAAACAATGACTATGAAAAATGTATGGACAGGTATTTCTGACTTCCAACATCTAAAGAAAAGGTGATATGCAGCAAGATCAAAGAACAATTTTTTTTTTTCTTCTTCTTTTTTTTTTTTTTTTTTTTTTTTTAAATAATGTAGGTCACAGACAGGAGAGAAAGGAGTTAATTTTACCTGCTACTAGGATATGGATATTTTTCCTGAACTTGTGAGTTGCTATTAAAGGAAGAAGCAAAAGATGATTCGTAGACTTTGATTCTGCAAGCTATTTCAATTAGGTGCACCACACTACATTTTGCCTTCTGCACCTGCTGAGAATTTGTTTTATCACTGGATTGACTGGTTCACAGAATCCATTACTCAGGTACCTGGGTATTTCTCAACAGCTGAGAACACGCCGTTCCTATGCAATGTTATTTTGGCAATATACCACTGCCACAAAAGGATGATTGCGAAAGTTTAATTGTTCCTGAAAGATGTGAAATCAGGGTCTGGTGGATAACTGGAAGGAGCAGGTGAAGTGTCCTAGACATCACCACTCAGCAATACCAAACTGAAGAGTACACAACTCGTTCTTGAATCCCTGCTGCAGCAGCACATACTGCAGTGACAGTGAGTCTCATGGAATTATGCCCCAGCCCCATAAGACACTAAAGATTGTGACTAATTTAAGATATGAGCAGAATTTGGCTATGAAGGTGCAGGAAAGTAGAGGGCATTGATGGTACCTAGTCATCACTGTACAAGCAAACATCAGTGTCTCATGCTGGCTAAGACTTCCAGATCCCACTCCAGGAAGAGACTTACAAATAATGTTTTAAAGGAGCCCATTCAACAGGGAAACAAAAGATTGAATTTTTAGTTAATAACATTCCATTTCTAATCAATTGAAGAGAGGGTAAGTTATGGATTCAGCTTTCAAACATTAAATCTTTTAGAACTGCCATTAAAAGAAAGGCAAGTTGAATTACATACTAATTTCCAGCCTTTGCAATTAAAACACTAAAATTTGCTACCAAGCTGATGACTATTTTCCTCTAATTTAGTGTCTGTGAACTGAAAAAAAAGAAAAAAAATCTTTCCAAATGAAAATCCACAAGTAACTGAAGAATTGTAATTGCCCCTTTTTAAACTTCATAAACTATTTCTTCTGTTTTTTTATATAGGCCAGGTAAGACTTCAGTATACTTCCACAGAACTCAAATGCAAACTCCAAATAATATCTCTGAGAGAAGAACTTGACATGGACAGTGAGATACTAGTCCTCTAAAATAAGAATATTGCCATTAAATTCAGCAGGTTCCCAAGTTTGTGCTGAGTCTCCTCTTAAAGAAAGCAGACAAAAGTTAAAATACAAATACAATCTCTTGTTCTGCTCCTTACTCCTCTTTGCTGTATCTTTACCTTATTTAACTACTTTCTCAATTATATTTCTTAGATTTACAGGCTGATGGAAAGCTACTACTAGTTTAGATCCTTCCAACTGACATTTTTTTGTATGTATACTGCAAAAAGTATTTTTAAGGTGCTGTAAAAAGCAATCCCACTGTAGTCCAATCAGATGCCCTAGCAGATTGTTGTATCAACATTTTGGAGTCTGGGGGAAAAAAAAAGCAGCTTGAATCATGGCTCTAATAGCTCCATATCACACCCTGAAATATTATAAGAACAGTGGTAGTATAGCTACTTGCTTTTCTAGATATAATGTAGAATGCACTAAAAATCCCAAGACACTTACTCATTCTCAACTGTTTCATTGTACATTTTCATCTTTGAGTTTATAGGGAAATTATGTAAACATGACAAAATGGTATGTTTGCAGTGAGGCAGAATAGATTCGAAAGCAAAATACTAGGAAAAATGCAGGAAAGTTTCAATTTTTAGAAACATAAATAATTGATTTATTAACTGAGTACTAAATTTTTTTGAGCGGAGTCTTTGGCTGGATACAAGGATACAACCCTGCAGTTAATCCTATCTTTTTTTTTTTTTTAATTTGCAAAAGCACTCCTATTATATCAAATATGGATTTACATGATACTTTCAGAATATGCAAGGAAGAAGTAATCTTTCCAAAGCATTCATGAATTCCCCAAGTTTTCATCCCACTGAGATATCAGATATTCAGTCATAAGCTAGTGTAAACTCTCCTGTCATGATTTTATATAAACAAAGGTCCATCTCTAAAATTATATTATTTCTTACTAAAACTTATGAATCCTGACACCAGTTTCACCTGGACATTTTTGCTTACTAAGACTTTAGCAGTAGTTCAGCTACTCATTCACACAGATTTTCATGTTCTGCATACAGGTATTCAAATCGGTGTGCCAGACACTGAAAATTCAAATCCCAAGACAGAATATTTGCTTCTAAATCCTATCACCTATTTGAGGAATAAGTATTGCTGCCTACTGTATATTACATTGAGCTTTTCTATTTATACATTCTCCAGCCCCTCAATAAAATTAGAAGGGGTGCTCCTCTAACATGCTGTCTGCCAGAAGCATCTCAGCTGTACTCTCTGCTATTATTATGTGCATATACTTTACATTATTGGATAGCTTGTAAAAACATATTCAGATTCTGTCCAGATACAAAATATTAAATGAGGCATCATTGTAAACAGGTCAGAGAGAACCTTCCATTTTTGTCATTTGATAAAGCAAATAACATATACTGACAGGATCAAAGAGGTATGCAAGAAATGTAACTTACTGGATGGGTTTAAACTCCACCACAGAAGCTGGATCTTATATTATCTGTCTAAAACTGCACATGCAAGGGGATTTTGTATGGTTATTTACTGTAATCAATCCCACACAGAACATTGGCATCTTTGTTAAAAAAATAAATAAATCCAAACCCCAATATCTGCTTGCTCTATTTCTGGGCATAATTTTACATTTGATATTCTCCAATAAATGGACTTTACCTTCATCATAAGACTGGTCTCTCAGAGAAGCACAACAACTCCTCACCTCCCTCCAGTTTTCTTTTAAAGGGGAGATTGTGAAGAAGGCTATCAACAAATTATTAGCCTTTCTGCACTGTCTCAGTCAAGCTGGCTAAATGAAATGCCTGTCTTCATGTCCTCTTGCTTGGATGAGTAAGATCAAAGACAGGTGGCTCATCCTCGTTAGATGAATTGGTCCCAGTGGTCAACTAAGACCCTTAAGCTGGGCCTGGGAAGGCAGGAAATGTGCAGTGCAGAAGATTCTGCAGCCCTACCTGGAACACTGATATTAAGTCTTTATTAAGAATACATCCACAGGAGTACTGCAATATAGGACTCCAAGCAAAAGAGAAAGGTGGTGAGATTATGTAGTCATACTGTCTTGAGATGGTGAACTGAAATTTTCCAGGTCTTGCAAGCGTTTTGCTACATGCCTAAGTTTTATTTTGATTTTTTTTTTGAGCTAAACAAAACAAGACAACAGCCAAGTATTTATCAAATATAGAATGAATCCAGATGCAACATCATACGTATGGGGGGTGTGTGTGCTTCCTCAATGCAAAAGATGCCACAAATGGTACTACTGTTCCTCCTGCACTCCTTTTTCTGTATACATGACAGGACAGTGTTAATCCCCAAATGGACACATTTGTTACCTGAATAAAGGCTGCTTGAGATATTCATGGTTTGCAGGTAGTTATGACAGCGTTCTTTATGTTCTTCCAAAGAGCTGCGCTGCTTATAGCTGCGACCACAGTATCCACACTTATGCGGTTTGCCAACTGGAGAAAATTAATTGAGAGATTCAGATGAGGTATTCAACAGCATATTAATAATGTAAGACCAACAGGAAAAAAAGCTCACCCCCAAAACAAACCCATGCTGTGGTGAACTGAAGAAAGATTTTGCCAAATTAAAAAAACCTCCAAAACTAATGGAAAACCAGTTGTATATCTTTACATCAACAGGCCAGTTCTGTGGGTGCTACAAGCTGATTTCAGATGATTCACATCAGATAAGGACTGTGACATTAAATCTTCAAAAATGACATCTATACAAGTTAGAAACTGAAACACCTTCAAGGGTCTGAGTGTAGTTGCTTTAGTGCCTAGCTCCCACAGAGACTGCCAACGGGAGACCTGGTGGTGTAGGTAGAGACACCTGCCCACGGCTGGATGTCAGTTCTGATGTAACCAAGAACTAGCTCAACCGCTTTAGGACAATGCCAGATTTCACTTGTTTTCTGCTTCTGGAAATTCAAGAGAAATGGCATGACAAAATTTTATCTGTTACACCAATCCAGATGTAGGTAGTTCCAGGAATTTCAAAGTTACAATATGGTTTCATGGACTTCTGGACCTGAATATTCTGTCTTAGCATGACAAGACTGTCACCTTATATGTGATTTCACACTTACATGTGATTTCATATATATATATGCGATATATATGATAAGATGGTTACACAGACTAACTTTTGAATTTTATTTACAAATTCTTGGGTGAAAATCAGACTCAGACATACAACTTGCTTTATAATGTATTGATGTAAATTTGCTAATTGCAGGAACTAATCACAATCTATAGTTTATGCATTGTCTCTTTAGCCATGGAATCCTCAGAGTCTGACAAAGCGTCTAGATGTAAATTCATGTATATATGAAAAATTATGTTTAAAATTGTGCAGCCATAGAAATCAGAAACAGCAAGGGAGAGGGAGGCAAATAGTATTTTAAAGAAGTGCTTTCCTGAATTGAGCCAGAAGAAGTGGAAATTATTTTGGACACCTGAGACGCACACTAGGGATCTTATTATTTAATTTGCTAGAGAAGAATTTCCTTAGTTTTGTGCAACACAAAAATGTCACTTTGAGAGCTCCCCTTCTGCTGCCCAGGACTTGGTCCCAAAGCCACCTTTTACAAGTAAAATTACCAGTGTCAGTTCCAGCAATGTGTTCTGAAGGTCTCCTATCCAAATAACAATTTGAATTTCCAGCTTAGCTTGGGAAACTAGATGAGACAACACTCTATTTTTAAAGGCATTTTAAAGGTGCTAAATTGGTTTTGCTTCATAGAAGGTACGTGACTATGGTTTCTGTCAAACAATGAGAGGTTCGAGGTAATGGAAAAGTGCAGCTATTAAGAAATATTTATTCAAATTCCATATTACTGTAGAGACAAAACTCTGCAAAACTCTAGCAGAGCTTTGTCTTTTGGAAGATTATTATCTTTCCCTCTCCTACTCTCCCTCTTACCCACCCTTTCTCTTTCAAAGTACTTTTAATAACAAGGTGCCACAACTAAGTGCTGCTAAATGCTGGGGGTGGCATTCACTCCTTAGGTCGAGAATGACTACCAGACTGGAGGCTTTTGAGACTTTGTGACTTCAAACTTATTGTGTTTAGACCTTAAATTGTCTCTATATGCAGATAAACGCCATTCAAACCCTAAAACATTCATCAGCTTTAATTAATTCTCATAGTTCCATAAAATGCATTACTCACATGAGGCTTGTAAGATGAAACCCAAGAAGTATGGGAAAAACCCCTCAGTTCTTCTGGTGAAGGATCATGAGCGTGAGATGTGTTTTTAGTAATCTCTTTGCTGCTAAAACACTGCAGCCAGTTCACAGCTTGGTTAATCCTGACATGGGGCTACTTGCCTTCCCAGGGCGAGAAGACCTCTCAGGCTTGGTGGTCATGAATGCCCCTATCTCCTCAACAGTTGCAGTGACGAGCACCCTGGATGGTCCTGCACCTTCACTTACCCGAGTGAGTCCTCAGGTGTCCTGTGAGGGCATCCCTACGACGGCAGGCGTAGTTACACAGGTGACACTTGAAGGGCTTTTCACCTGAGTGCAACTTTATGTGGCGCAGAAGGTTGCCCTTCTGTGTAAAGGAGGCTCCGCACTGGTTGCACTGGAAAGGGCGTTCTCCTATGGGGAGAAGGAGAAAATATGTGAGAACAAAAATTCTTATGCGGTAACAAGAGAAAGATTTCAGTGAGAAAGTTGTTTTCTCACTGCTGCTCTGTGACTTCCACCGGCTGCAGGTTTGATATAACATGAGGCTTTCAGACTAAACCTGCCAGTTTCTTAATGCTTCACTGGCTGGGTCAATTTGATCTGAAAATCTAATTTTTTTTTTCTAAATCAGAATGGCACATCACAATGCAAATTCAAACTCATTTAAATAAAGTGACTGCAACATTTTGTGTTGAAGAGCCACTCTTCCTGATCAGCAGTTTTGGAATAAACCAATATCCAATTTTGCATGTTGTGGCATTTGGTGGGGTTTTTAATGTGGCTTTTTTCAAAGGGTCTTTAAAATATGCCACTGAAGCAGCAAAATAAAAAGGAAACTCATTAAAAATGCATTTCAGGATCACAAGTTCATTTCAGCGTTACATTCTTATATTTAAATGAAAGGCACTTCATTATAACAGTTATAATAACTTCTTTTCATTTACATTTTCCCTGTATTTTCCCTTTCAATTTCTTCTCCATTACCTGTCTGTCCCTAAGCAGCCAAATCAGGAAAGAGACAGAGAGAGAAAGAGAGAGAGTAAAATCACATAAGTTAAGACAGTGCAAAGGAAGCCTGTCCTTCCATGCCAAAGTCCCAACCCTTCTCTAGGTAAGGTATGAACAGAGGAGCTGCACAAATGGGCTCTGCTGGTCTACACTTGGGATGGACACAGGGCAAAACCTGAAGAGACACAGCCTTGATTTGTTCAAACTGGTGCCTGTTAGCAAGAAAGCGAATCAACTAGCCTTTGCAAAAATTAATATGGCTGTTGTTTGCTTTTTCGTGCTGTTTAAAATCAATATGCTCATTTATTCACTTAGCTTTTTCCTTAAAATTTAAGATAGATGAAGCTTTTTCTTAAGTCAGTGGGAAATAAAATATGTTTCCAGTTCTACCAGATAGGAGTAAAGGAAAATTTATACATCAGAACACTCCATTGGCAGGAACTGCTCCTGCATGCCCATTTCTCTGCAGCCCTCAACTAAGTCAAACCAGCCCTTGAAACTCATTTACTGAATTCTGTTTCTCTTAGGCATAAATGTAATCTGCTATAGTAATTATAATGCATTGACAATATTAGAAACAGCCCAGAGATGACCTGTTCTTAGTTTTGATTTTCTTTAGATAACAATAACTTTAAAATTTCAGTGCTGAAGTTAAGATATAAAAAAATAAATACAAGTTAAACTATTTCTTTCTTCTCTCTCACTTAGCCATCATGTATTATTTTGCACATCTAGGACCAACTTGTATGTCCACACATGTGCATATATGTGCAGCATGTTAATTTTTGACTTTTGTGTAATGCACAAAGAACCACCTGAAAATCAATCAGACAGCAGCACAGTCCCAGCCTCCAAATCTGCAAACTCTACCATCAGGGCTGGCAGTTTTAGCATTCAGCAAACAGTAAAATGAAGCTACTTTATAGCAAGATATTTTCATTAGTCAAACAGCTTCAAGCAGGTCAGCATAGTCCCTGTGAAGCCAAATGAGCTCACTTTCTTTGTCCATCGAGTACCTGTATTTAATTAAACTACATCCACAACTGGTTCAACTGGGGTGGCCTGCAGAAATGCCAGCATTAGCCTTGCAGGATTATGCGAGGTGCTTCATAAGCCATGCACAGTAGTTGTTAGGGGAAAAAGAAAATGGGTAAGGGTCTGTCTCTTAATCTTTGGGGCAGTTATTCAGTGTGGAAGGTATTTTTCAGACATGGACTAAAGCAGTAATGAAGAAGTCAGTTTGTCATGGGGGACACAAATTCAGAAGCTATGGTTAATTCTTACTAAACAGCTTTTCTAGCATTCATTTGTTATTTCTACTCAGAAGAGCCTAAGAGGAGAAAATGAGGATCATAACAGTACTCCAGGAATTAAATGTAAAGCAAAGTAAGAATGAAATGTATCTCCAGCCAATAGCTCTCGCAGTTACAGGGTGAAATCTTGCACTGGGTGAAGGCAGATGGATGGAGCATTTCAAATGAGACTGCTGCATACCAAATATTTCTACAAAATTTACAGTGGGATGAAATGTAAAGCAACCTGCACTCACACTGCTGTACAAGAGAAATGACACCAACAGTGAAAGTCCCTGAAACTATGCTGCAACTACCAGGGTGGGAACACCTATCTTGTGAGCCCAGCAGAGTCACTGATGGAAGGTTACTGGGTGTGGTGCTATCCCCCCAAAATGGGGAAGGGACACAACGGAAAGAAAAAATACCTAATGCATCTTTTGCTTAAACAGGCAGCTTTGTGTGTAATTTTCTCACCAGTTCTGAACAGCATGTCTATCCTGTGTGGATTTCACCACATGGTGTGTAGCTTTGGGCAAATACGGCCCCAGGAGCAAAAACTGCAATGGGACCCTGGACTGAATTAACCGCCATTGCAGTGATTTGCAAGCCTAAGTGGGAGCACAGGCCCTGGACTACTTATTTGCTGAAGAATATTTATCATCCTAATTGAAATCTTTCTAATTTCTTAAACAATAAATGACAAAATCACCTAATATTCAGAGACATGCATAGCCCTCTTTTTTTATAATGCTCATTCTTCAGTGGGCATTAGTTTTCTAAATAAATTTGAGACATCCAGACTCAACTAACAAGACATAAGTGAACTAACTGGTGACTTAAGTTAAAGGAATGTACATATAAGAAAGGAATATATATATACCTATGCTCACACATGTATATATGCATATATATACATATTCACACGTGCACATACATATGAGCACACTGAGCAAGCGAAGCCTGAATCTACAGCCTGAGGTCTCAGCACTAGGGAGCCGGGGGGCATTTGTCTCTCCTTTCTAGATCTCATTTTTCCTAAACACTGAGCAAGACAGCAGCAAGCTGGAGAAAATCAATGTACTTCAAGCCCTGGGGAAGGAGAGCAAGGAGAGTCGGGCATCTGTGAGTGGGATTTGCTCTGCAGACGGGAGCAACAGGTAAGGTGCTAGGAAGCAGTCAGTGCTGTACAGCTGCTTGCAGACAGGAGAGGGCAGAAATAACAGGTGCTGCTCTACATATCTGCACTTGGCAGGTGTATTCATTAAAAGTAATTACGCCTTTTATCAGGTTGGGCAGTCATTTTAATTTGGCATTTTGGTGTGCTAGAGTTTTGTTCACCTATCAAATATTTATTTAAGAAAACCTCACTGCATATGCAGGTTTTACATGAATTAGCAGCAAAGTAATTCATTTGCGAGGCTTATTCCTTCACCAGGCATGTATTGAAATGGGCTTCAGTATAGTCAGTTAAATGTCTATAATAGTATATCCCATTTCTACTTTAATTTTCACAGCACAGCTGAAAGGAAAAGCAGTCACCACTGTTTCCCCATGACATCCCTTTAATTTAAACTACCAGCTCTTAAGCTCCACTCCCTTGCCAGCCCCCCAAAAACTACCTAAGCTCACCCAAAGAGGCTGCACAGGAAAGGAGCTGAGGGTGAGGGGGAGCAAAAGCAAAGGCTTTCTTCCCATGGAAGAACTCAAGGGTGCGATTTACCACCCTTTAGTTTTATTAAGTGTAAAAGAAGGAGGTCCTGCTGAGTGAAGTGCCGCTTGTGAGGTGCTTCCACTGTAGGCTTTGACCATGCTCCCTGATTAAAAAGAGGATCCCATTGGCAAGGGGAGGGCTTTACAAAGGGTGGAGAAGTCTCAGAGTGACAGCCCTTGTGTGGCACATGAGTCCCTCTGCCAGGCAAGGAGTTTGGGCAGCTGGAGGTCTGTGCCAGGGAAACCAGTGAGGTTGCCCCTGGGGACGCTGCCACAAGGAACAGGGAGCCCAGGTCATCCTCTGGAGACTCACCCTGCCAGGTACCAGCCAGTGCACTGGAAACAAAGGCAGCTCTGCCCATTGCCTGCCTAAAACCAGGTGTGGCCCCACACAGGCCATTCAGCCCTGGTGCAAACACTGCCTCTGACCCCCAGAGACCCGAAACAGCTCCTGCGAAGCAGTAACAGCATGCTTTTAATGAAACAGCAGTGTCCTTAAACACAAAAGCTTCTGCCTCTAAATGCATTTTAAGTTGCAACATTTTATTTCAGCTACTACAGCATCCTCTTCAAGCCCAGGGATCTGTTTAAAAGGCCTCATGTCCAAGTCATTTTCTATATACATTTTTATCAACTTTTAAAGGATCACATTAATATTCAATTAAAAAAAAAAAGGAAACAATTGACTGACTTTATTATATCTAGGAAGTAGGCTGCAGCCTCTCTTCTGAGAACTAATTGTGGCTTTTCCAATAAAGATAGTTATCTGCTCCTCCCTGACGAAGGGATTTATCATACTGAATTGGAGAGTATTTGAAGTAAGCAATGTAACAGTATTGCTAACTATCACCAGTAATGCTTCTGAACATGGCTAACCCATGCTACACTGACAGATCACATCCTTCCAGAGCTTGAACAGCCACAGTTAACAATGACAGACATTAACACTGGGGGAGGTGGACAACACCTGGGGTCTTTTCACAGATCCTCTCTATGAAGCTCTGAAAACACTTTGCTAACCCCAGTCCCTAGTAATTCTAAATTTAGTATTTCAGGCATGATTGGGAGGATGTAGAGGAAGAAAGTAACTACTTGTTCACTAGTATGACTATTTCTGTGGAATACAGCCATTGGACAGGTTGTTCTTACCTTAATTTTTTTTTTTAATTCTCTTTCATTTGAATATTTATGCAAAAATACCAACTACTTTAATTATTTCTTTTCAATGTAACTTTTTTAGCACAACAGTACGGTTCAGTTCTTCTCTTTTGACTATGGATCTATTGGAAGCCTAATTTTTAGACAGCTTATATCAGGTAAGATGAGACTCACCCTGGTCTTTACTTCTTCATTTGTTTCAGCCTCTTCATTTTTTGCACTCTTTGAGACTATTTAAAACTAGAAAATTCAGGCAAGAAGATTCACAGCACTGTATAATGAAAAGCCATCCCTACGGAGCACAACATCTTTACATGTGCCTTTTGGTGTCTCAGTGGAAACCTTTTAGTCCAGGTTTGACCAGTTATAGTACTTGTTTTTACTTCATGAAACATTTGACATAAAATTAACCCCTTTTAAAATTAAGACTGCTAGTACAGTTCCCTTAACATTTATTTTGCAAATTACTTTCCTAATCACTGATCCATAATGAGCTTTGTTGCATTGTTGGAAACATCAGAACTGGGTCAATTTCAGAGTTAGCCACAAATGGGTTTTTCTTCAGCAATTCTTAGAAATTTTTTAGAAATTAAACGAGACTTCTTTACTTCTTTTTTTTAATTTGAATTTTTCATGTAGCTTCAAACCAAACAAATTGCACAATTTCTAGCCCAACAGATAGACTCTTATCAAGAACAAATCTCAATTCCTGTGCTGTCCGAAATGGTGTAACAAAATAACCGAGTTCCAAATGCCCATCGATGCTGCATTATCTTAGAAGAGGGAACACATGCATGATACAGAAAATAAGTCTTAGTTCCTAATATGTGGCCAGTTCTTGTCAACTAAAGGAAAAACTATGGCAGGCCTTACCAGTGTGGCTTCGTTTGTGAACCATGAGTACATTGGGACCGATGCAAATTATCCCACAGATATCACATTTTAGCTTTCCGTTAGGAAGTCGAATGCCTCCAACTCCTGACATAGCCTTGCTGCCTGGGCCATTGTGTGAGCCATTCATTTTCTCTCCCGAGGTATCAAGCATTCGTAAATCCTCCGCACATTCTTCCCCATTCATTTCACAGGCACGCCCATTCTCTTCATCACTCTGAGTCTCTATTTTAATATTACCAGCTGAAAAAAACAATACAGGATGCCACTCAGTTGTGTTACAGAATAAATACGGTGGCAAAGAAACAATCACATCAAAGGAGATAACTTCTAAACAGCATGTACAATACACCTAAATAACAAAAGCTACAAACACAACTACATTTCTATGGGCAATGTGATGACTTTGTAATACATGGAGCAATGAACAGTGAATATCAATAAGACAAATACAAGTCTGTTCCTAGGTCACTTTGAGATTTTTGCATTTGTAACGTTCATTTTGACAATTCAGGATAATTGAAATGAAACTTAAAATGAATCTACTTCACATGGATTTGTCCAAAATAATTGTGAAAGTAACTCATCAAAGACAAAGGATGAAAATGAACTGAAAATGCAACATTCTCCACCTGGCAGGAAGATCCCAAGGGTTGTACTGAATTCAGGTATTTGGTTTGCAGTTCTATGGGATAAGCAAGGACAAAGGGAAAGCAAAGAGTACAAACACTGATAAGGAAACCAGAGTGGGGAAGGATGGAAGGAAGAATTTAAGGGCAAGAACTAGCATTACAGGAAGTTATAGGTGTGATAATTGGTTTTTAGGACAGCAGGATGAGGATCACTGAGTAAGAGGAGAGATCTATACAGCCATGAGCTACTATTAAAAACCAGTCAAATCAACAAAGGCAGGTGGGAGAACTATTTAGACTTTATTGGGTAAGTCCTTTGAGTTATAATCCCATAAGTGACAATTACCTGCAGCTAAAAGAACAACTCTGGTATAAATTTGGCATAGCCTCACTAAATGTGATAATTCATAGCTTGGTAAATTTGATCTGATATGAACACAGCAAATCTAAACATTATGGAAAAGGGCTAAGATTAAGATCAGTTAATGGCACTATTCATTCCTCTTCTCTCTACAGAACTGTATGATATTTTGTGTAGAATAAATAATCTTGACAGTTATTTCCCTCTTTTCTGATCTGATGATTTTGGCGAAAAAATGGTTCTTCGTTAGGCTGAAAAAGACTATTTCATTGCCCCAAATCTTACTTTCCTTTCAGAAAGAAACCTTTTCCTTTGCCCCACCCCAAAAAGCAGAGCATTTACTTTAGTGGCTAGCTGAGTACATGAGGGGTCCGTTTCACCCAATAAAGACGAGGTCTTTTCGCTTTGTGGAACAGTAATTTCATGGTGGCCTTATTCATAAGTGATGGCGTAGAAATGACATAATTAAGCTAAAGGCAGCAATTACCCCAACACATGAAAGACCTTGACATTCATTTGAAATTGAAAGGCTTGACAAACTCTTCTCTGCTACACCCTGCAACCTCCCAGATGTCCCAGGAGAATTGCATGGATGTGACTGACAAGAGTATCTGACTCAAAATCCTACTGGGAAATATGTTGGCTGTAAAGGTGTTCACATTTCTGAACACTGCTTGACTGGACACCTTTTATAAAGTCTATCGATCTAGGCATTTTAATGATTTTAAAAATATTGCATTTTTAAGAGAAAAAAGAAGGTGTCCACATCATAAATATCAGTTTTTCCTTTAAAATGTATGTCCTAAAAAGAGGAATAATTTAGAAATATGTTAAAAAAAAAATCAATGACCCAACAATGATTTACAAAGATGATGTACCCTATTCTGCAAATTTAGTGGACTACAAGGCTGTAGTGCTGATTTCACAATGGCAAACAGAAGCAATAGAATTATTTGGCTTGAGCACATGACAGATTTTCCATAATTCACACAGCATTTTTTTTCTCTTAATTATAAGAACAATAATTTGAACATAAATATATTTATACAAAATGATTACAGGTCCCTTGCCTGGCATGGATTTGGAGAAGGTGGCTTTTGAAGTAGACTTTATGTTAAGTTAAAACAAAATACACGTAAATGAAGAAAAAGATCAGACGACTTAAGCCTTTTGGTAGCATATGCAGAAAAATGTACATGTGCCAAATGACACAAACAAAAATCATAAAAGTAGGAACTAGATGGAAATGGTTTGTAGTGAGCTGAGTTTGCGGTATACTTACGGGAAAAACATTTGGGAATTATTGCATGAAAGTCCCTAAAGCCTTCTGCCCCATACACAGCTGCAATAAAGAAAGCAAACAGGATGCTGGTTTGTGGTACTGCTAGCAGCAAATGTAAGAGAAGATGGCATTATCACTATAAGAGAAATAACCAGGAGAAAGACAGAACTATCACCACAGAAGCAACACAAGCAGTTTAGGATTAAGCCGGAACAACAGCAAGACAGTTTGCAGGGGAACCTTGACCTGCTCAGAACAATTCCCATTTGTAAAAATGCCTTTTTCTTTTTCTTTTTCTTTTTCTTTTTCTTTTTCTTTTTCTTTTTCTTTTTCTTTTTCTTTTTCTTTTTCTTTTTCTTTTTCTTTTTCTTTTTCTTTTTTTTTTTTTTTTTCCTAAAGCATCCAATGAGTTTTATCATGTTTTCTAAATGCATAACCTCTCTTGGGTATTCCTCTTGCTCACAGGTTAGCTCCTGCCGAAGTCAAGAGGAACTTTTGCTAGAATGTCTCAAAAGGGTCAATGGGAGCAGAGCACCTAACAGAGCCTTCTCCTGCCCCCAAGGAAACCACAGGCACCTGCAGGGCAAGCTTCCTCTCAGGATTTATTTTTTCCCAACAGGCCCTCTTCGTATGCCAGAGATTACTTCTTTATGTGTCCTTGTTTCTAGTCACCACAGTTATAAAAAGTGAAATTGCATTGTTTTCTTCCCACGTCTGCTGGTCTTATGCAATGGAAGAAGAGGGAGTTCGATTTTATATATTTATGACTGTATATATTGACATATTTTTTGTTTGTATTTCTAAGGCTTGTCCTCAAAATGTATCTACACAAAAGTAGCTGCACAAACACACTATACCCTGCATGTTATGAGTAGCCACCTGCAAATTAACATGCCATATGGGGCACAGTGATACAAGTAATGATAGAGTTCATTACTTGATGTAAGCAACGATAGGGATATTGATCCCGTTAACCTTCACTAAAGCACCTAGCAGCTGTGCCCCTGGACCGCCATAGCTGTGCTGCACAATAAACGTCCCCATGCAGATGAGGCCAAGCATCCAGGATGCCCTTACAAGCCCATCCATTTGGCAGCATAGCTCACGGCAGGGCCTTGGTTCAGGTGCGGATCTCACTTTGCCAGTGAGAGCTTATGGATGGTGAGACCATCTGCCTCACCCTGGGTCCTCAGGGATGTTTTGTAGGTCTAATTAACAAACAAAATATCTTCAAGTTCAAACTTACCACTTTTTGAAAACCTGTTTTCCATATGAAAACTAGTGAAAAAAGCCCCACTGATGTAGAAGACACGGTAAGAGAGAGAAATGGCTCCAGTAGAAATTCTAAAGATTTTTATTAAATCTGAACGAGAAATAGGAAGGCAGGCTACACAATTTTTTTTCTGGAGGCTTAAACTGAAAATAAAAATCAACAATGGTTTTCTCTTCTGAAAGAGGTTCCTGTGTCACCCTTGCTCTACTGGGGAAAAAATCACTCTTGGAGCACTGAGAATATGACAAATACTTGGGAATCAGACTTTTCAGATGCACTGATCAAGAACACACATACAGGTTTCTCAAACAGATACTCGATACAGTCTTTGTAGAAATAATTTCTATGCACATCCATGTCTATGTATGCATACATGTAGCCATTAATTAGCCCTACAATAATTCATGGTAATAATTTCTCATTGGCTCTTCTAACACCATTAAGATATTACTCATTAATTAATTTACTTTGATTTGGTTGGAGATGACCTTAAAAGGCTGTGTATTTTACTCTCTTTGTACACATTACTGCAATTCAGGGGAGTTTAATCTAAACCCTTTTTTCCTGCAAGGAGTGTGGAGTGCACCAGTGTCACTGAACTGACAGCTCTGCTCCCCTCCCTTTTTACCTACCCATAGTGTGGAAAAATTACCCAAAAGCGGTGCACTAGGTGGGTCTTTTGTGCTCTCTGATGTTTACTGGGAGCTTCACTCTTTCTGAAGAGTATTTGAAATTTGTGTTACAATGATCATTCTGTATTCTACGGTTAAAGGTGGTTTATGCAAGTCTTTGTTAAAAAATAAAATAACTGACATGTCAAAGAGGAAAGGGGTGACGTTATGATTTAACATTAAAGAGCAGTGTAGCTGCCCTAGCATGAGACATGGGCTAGGACAGTCAAGAAGGCAGCACAGAGGGCAAACAGAGTCACACTTCCCTGGAAAGAGCTGAGCAATGCAGAGAGGGAAGGGAGGTATTTGCAGTAAGTGAAAGCGTTGGTAGTGGGGAAAAAGGAGAAACCAAATGGACCTCCTGGGAAATAGGACATGGAGGGTGGCTTTTAGACAGAGAAATAGGCAGCCAGAAAAAAAAGGCATATGAAGAATTAGTAATTTGTTTTCAACCCATTGCCAATTTACCTTCTCGTATAGCTATGGGACTTCTTTCCAGGTGTAAAATCCTTTCAGTTTTGTGAGACCCTGGCACCAGCACAGGTTTAAGTACTTAGGCCAAAATCCCATTTGGAAGGGGACAGTCACCTCCCAAGTAATATTATTCTCTGGTGGGATTTTTGAAGAAAAAAAAAAAGCATAAGACCTAGGTATCAAAGGAATTTAGAGAGTAACAGAGAAAGACAAATCACACTGAAGTTTCTGGGGCATTTGAACAATAGAGTTCCCTAACTCCCTTTCATATTTAATGGGATTTGAGCATCATTAGTACTTTTATCCCAATAGGTACTTAACCGCATCTTCTGGCATATATCTGCTTTTAAGAAGTTATCCTTTAGCCTTTCTTTGAAAATAACCATGATAATCTGATTCTTGGTCCATGCAATGTCTTGCTTGTACTTTGTAGCCAACAGCAAAGAAAAGACCTCGCTTCAAGTTGCTTCAAATAACTTGGGTGCATGTCATTTTTTGTTTGAATGGCTTATTTGTTATAACAAGACAAGTCAGAAATATTTTGTTGAAGTTAGTTGATGCTTAAATGGTATCTTTAAAGTCCAACAAGAGTTTTTCATGGAGAAACATAACTATTCAAGTGGCAGATAGAAAAAGCTTCAACAATACCTGTCTGACTTGAACAGTGGATTAACAGTGTTACAGTGAGGAGGAGAAAACCTTTAACACCATCCTTTCCAACAAATTATAGAAAATGTTGCTAAAAAGGCAGAATGAGATTAAAAAAGCCTATCATGCCAAAACAAATCACCTCAGCATGCCCACATGTGTCAATAAAAGCAGCCAGGATCTCTTTCTGTTTACATAGGTGCAAAAATCAGAAAACAGAATATTGCCAGCAATTCCACCTGTTATTTCTGATATAAGACATGACAGCTATTCTGTTTTGTTACAGTGCACCAAATTCTAGTGCTTGGCTGTGACCTGAAATCCAATCTTTTCCCACATAAGAACACTGCAGTTAGAGGAAGCCATTCTCAGAAATGTAAAGCACACAGGCAAGTTGTTTGTCCACAGAATATTTAAGGAGTCAGTATCCACTGGCTGGGCTTGACAACAAGATTGATTCTTTAACTTAAATTATGTTTCCATTAATAGTATATTTCCCTTATGATCTCTGAAGTGACACAAAAAAATATGTAGGTATAAAAAAGGCCAACAAAAGGTCTGGGCAGAGCAACCATAATTAGTTATGGAATGGCCTCACCCCTTCTTCAGTAAAATTCAGAAGACACAACAAAACATAGGTGGAACCGATTCAAACTAACTAATTATTTAGCTATGGAAAAATCAAATTTATCCAAGTGCTGTTAAAAATGACTCATTTGCCCTCTCCTTTCTACATACAGTACTGCAGTGCCCAATTAATCAAGCATTTGTGGTATCTGCATGTGCAAAAATACTGAAAGTTAGAGGCTAGCTCAGAATTGCCTAAAAAGTTAAAGCCTACAATGCAACCTAATTGCTATGTTCAAAAAGAAACACATCAATAAACCAAAGGGGTTGTATGCAGCCCATGTTACACAAGCTGTTATGGAGGGCTTCCATTAAAAAAGGGCCCAGCATTAACTGTGTGACAGGACAGTGAGACCACTAACACAGTGGGAGGTGCATGTCCGAGGCCAGCAAGGCAGCCCAGCAATGCGGTGCTGGCACCTTGTTTTGCTTGAGAGAGCTTTATTCTTTACCAGAGACTGCAACGTGAGGAGGAGGGAACAACAGATAAAAATGAAGGCCTCTTAGTAAGAGGCTCTCAGCCAGCTTTTTAAGGGGAAACAAAAATAACAGCAAGAAGAGTAGTAGCAGGAACCGCTGGGGCACACCTGCAGGTAGAGCAGACTGTTGCTGACGGATAAGGAGATCCTCCTTGTGGGGTCTGTGTTGCCCCTCCTTTGACTCCAAGCGCCAATCAGCCCTTGGCAGCCAATTTCTTCCCTGCTCTAATTTTGGCTTTCAATCAAATGTATATTATTCCAGAAACACAGCCATCCCCAGATAAGCTATCTCCCACGGGACAACCGGTGTGAGGAGCTCCACCCATATCATCGCCCACGACTGCCATTTCCTCCCAGTGCTGGGTGCCCTGCTGCTGCTGGCGAGGAGGTGCCAGCGGGTGCCAGAGCCCGTGCCGGCACCCACTGGTGTGCACAGCTCGGCTTCAGCTGCAAGGAGCAGGGAGCTGTGTTCACTGCATCGCAAAACACATCAACATGGTTTTCTGGGGGCTGCAATGAGATCAAACTGTACTTAAGGCAAACAAGTGAACAAAACAACCAACAGAGTATGTCCTCTCTAGGTCCAAATGGTGGCTTCTGCTCCATGGTGCAGACTCCCAGTAACCTCCAGTTAGTCACCTATGGGAATCCTCTAATGCACCAGTAAAGATGGACAAGGTAAAGACAGATTCAAGTAATGCCCCTGAAACGTACTTACACACTTGAAGCTAGGTGCTTTTTATGCATCTTTCTGAATTTGTGTTTCAGCAGGAAACGATCTGTAATCAAGCCAAGGTGCTGATCTAGTTCATATTTCTTGTCTTTGTTGTGCTACTCACTGATACATTTTGTACTGGATTCAAGTTGTTTTTTCAAAGGACTGCGAACTACCTGGCCACTTGATGTTCATCATCTAAATTACCAGAAAAAATAAATTGTAAAGGTGAGAGAAAGAGCATTAACAAGAAAAGCCATGCTAAGCCTCTATTTCTCAAGTTCCACATGTATTTGTAACCCATGCTTCCTCTACACAAAGTGCTGTGCGTCTTTTACCAGCTGCATGATGGAGAAGCGAAGGGAACTGCTGCAGGCTTGCTGGTAGCAAACTTTATTGACACTTTTCTGTTTTGAGAAGCAAGCTGAAAAGATTTTCAAACAGAGAAAAGGTTTTTTTTACAAATGATGGCAAGAGCAGAGCTTCTTATCCTCAATGTCTTTGTCTCTTCTGCTTCCATCAGATTTTTTTAATGTGGGCATTAAAGGATGAGGAAGTAGCAAAAGGGCATTTAGCAATAAATTTTTAAAAAGTAAAGTAACCTCAAGTAACAATACTTAACAGTGAGGTAAAAACACTACCATACATGAAAACATTCCTGGTTCACACAGATATATCTGTGTGGATACACATGCTTATGTGCTGACAAGTCTGCTGCCTGTGAAGCTGCATTCTCCAGAAACACTGTAGGCACAAACATTGTGGCTTATGCTTTTCCCCACACAGCAACAGATACCAAACAGAAGCAGAGCCTCAACCATGTGATAACCTAACATTTACAAGGCATCATCCTCCTCTAATCCTTCCACAAAGCGTGCTTTGGTGAAATTAATGGGTGTTAACCTGTCCTCAACTAATGCAACAAAATTCTAGCCAATGGCAGTCACACGTGGCAGCCTGGGAGAACATGAAAAGCATGTGCACCTGCAAAGGTTAGTGTTTTGCAGAAGAGGAACAACTATGTTGGGATTTAACAGGGAGACCAAAGAAGCTCCTCACAGATGGGAGAGACAGCCAAGTTCTTGCATGAAGCCATGCTGTCATGGATTGCAGTTGCTGCAAACCCAAGGGTTTCTGTGGGGGTCCCTAGCCAAAGCAAAGGTCTTAACAAATGCAGGAATACGAGTAAAGCACAACTGCACTGGGATCACTTGAGGTGATCAGTTATGGTCGAATTATGTGAACTGTAGTTAAAGAGGGAATTTTAAGCCTGCCTGACCAAGAGAAAACCTTGTGAAATATAAACACACACAGGGGGTATTGGTCAGACCTATACCAGCTGAATACAACAGTTGTTACCCTGCAGAAGAAAGCTACTGCTTAGGAGTGATGAAGTGTCCTTGGGTCTGCAGTAGGGAGGGGAGGACCCAGCTCCTAGGCTCGCCCTACAGCCAGGGCACTGCGGGGCGGGGCACAGGGACAGGCAGGAAGATGAACTGTTTTGTATCTTGCTTCAGAGCAACTAAATTTGCCTTGCCCTGAGTGCAAAATTAGCCCTTGTAAACCTTCCCCTTTTCAAACTCCAGCTCAGTGAGCTGCTCACAGCTCTTTAATTTTGTCCCTGTGATGACACAACGTTACCCTGGCTCAGGATTGGGCCATCCTAAGTCCACCCATGTGAACATTTAATGTGCTGTGCCTTTGTTGTTAGTGAGATGGATGCAGGGACTTTTACTAGACACTGTTTAGCTACTGTGATGATGTCTGGAGCACTATTTTATGCAAGTGTGGATAGTTCCCCAGCTGTCAAAGGGTCAGTAGATCTAAAATTAGACCAAGCAGCTGTGTTTAGGTTTGGGGAGGTGCCTATGGGTACTGTGCCAAGGCTGTGCACTGTCAGTCTCCGCTTTCAAGAAGAGGTTGGAGGATGAAATGGAGAAGAACCTAACCATTTCAACACTTGAGAGGGAACACTTTATGACAATTTTATTATCTTGCTTACTCAAATTCCAGAGCAGAGTCCTCTGTGTCCCCCTCACCAGATGGGGAAAAAAACCAGGGGTACAGAAATTTTATTTTACATATGTTAATCCTGAGTGCTCAGTGCTCAGTTATTTTCGTAAAAGTATCCATCCAAGGCTATTAAAGTTTTTTCTTTTTGGGTTGTAGAAATATTGACAGGTTTCTCAATGTGAACTGCTGTTTACTTGATTACTGTGTGTGCTCAACAGTCCCATGGAAGTAAATCCTAAACTACATCTTCCGGGGAAGAGGCATTAATAGTTCTACACAATTCCTAAATGAATTATCTGAATGTGGAATACTAGATAGCTTCTGAGGAGAAAAATGTCAGGACAAAATTCTTTCCTACTGCATATTGCAGCCAATGCTTTGCTACAAGGACCTGGAGTCCCCCCCAGGCAATCAGTCCTCTGTACTGAAATGGCAAGAAACCCCAAATGATGGTGGGAGACTCTAAAACACTCCAGATTATTATGAAAGTCTGCAAACTTAGTTCAGTCCATATTTTTAAAAGACTTTGTGTCTTTCCTCACTTCCTTGGTCATTTTTTGTGCCTTCTGTTTCCTTGCTTTTACCTTAGGAAAAACAAGCCCTCCTTCCCTTCCGTGAACAGAATCTAGCCTTAACCATATTAGCACTATGAGGAATCATCCCTGATGTTGGATGGTTCTTCTGTGAGGCATCCAACAATTAAAGTTGTATTATGTTTCCTTGGGTCTTTGAACACAATTCTAAGAGAAAAACCTAGATTTCACTAGCTTTCTGCAACAGCTGGCTCAAAAAGAAGGACAGATTATTAAGAAAGCACAGTTTCTCAGAAAGGTGTGGGGAAAAATATGACAGAAGTTCAGGCCAAATAATTTTCTATATGTAAAAGATACTACATCAGGAACAGCATCCTAGCTGAACTCCCTAGCTGTGCTCTGCAGGCACACCTCAGCTATGATTTGAAACTGCTGAATTCAGGAGTCCCTATCCCTGTCCTGAAGGGTATCTCCAAAATCAGAAGGGAACCATGCCACAGATGGGCACTCCAAGCTGAGGTTTAGTTAGGTTTCTGGTGCAGGTGCCATCATGCCTCCAGGGGAGAAAGGCCAGAATGGCAATCCACTTGGACATAGCTTCCTTAAACCCTGAAAAAATCTTCAGCAATGCTTAAGGCTTGTGAATGTAAAAGGGTGTTTTAAAATTACTTTACTGCTCCCTTGAATGAATAATCTGACATTTGAAACTCACTGGAAACATAGTCAAGATCACAATCTTCAAACAGTCACAATTACCATGCTGAGTATCACTATCTTACATCAAAATGCAACTGTTTTCTTAACATGGATAGGTCAACAGAGCATCCAGGCAAACATGTTGCTGGCAGAGCTTCAAGGGAAAACACTTTTAAAATAATACTTGTTGAATTAAATGGTCTCAAATAGCACCACTCTAGACTAAATTGCCATGAATAACCCAAAACTGACTATTACAAACAGGATAATTACATAACTACATAACTCAGATCACAGAAATTCTTCCATCAAGCTCTTTATTTCTGGCTGAGGTATAGAACAGAATAATCTAATATGATTTAACCAGCATGCAAATACTGCTTGACTTTTTCTAAACTCTTCCACTCATTTCAATATACCTACAAATTATTTTAACAATCCATCAACAACATATTTTTACAAAAGCAACTAATGTTTTGGGGCTCTCCAACTTCAGACAATAATGAAACTAGATTATCAGAAAAGAAATCAGCCCGGAAAACACCGATCACTGAGAAATCAGACCAAGCTCCATATTGGATTTCTGAGCATCCAGTCACCTCTGAAAATCAGGATCACCCTCTGTTTAGCAGGCATATGCAGGCAGGCATTTGTTAGCTCCTCACAAACTCTGCTATAACTAATGGCAAAACAGCTAACAAACAGGACGTGTATTGGCATATTCCGATTTCAAAGCTCAGAGATGGTTCAGGCATTGCTTCCCAATCTGCAGCAGAGGGAGGCTACCAAACCCTTGTTCCATCGCACCCCAGAGACTGCAAGCAACTGAACGGCAGTAGAGAGCAATTCTGAAGTATCTAAATTATTTAGGAGCTTAAGTCTCCTTGACTTTTAGATTCAAATTTTTAAGACAACCTGAGCTTCTCAAGGAGGGTGGAGATACAGCAAACCTACACAGAGAATGCTGTTGAACTTGAGTCCAGTCGCAGCCATAGCTGAGAAACATCACAGCTTCCCCCTTGTCCAGCTTAACAGGAAACCTCTATCTACTGTTCCTCTAACTCCTTCCACAAACACACAGAGCAGTCTGGACATATTACCCATTTCCTCCCAGCCCACAGTTGTTTATCTCCTTAGCATCTCTCACGGCCTAGAAGTTTGGAGCAAGTCCTACACTAGTTGCTATGATGTAAATTTAAATCATCTGAGTTGAAAGGCTTCTAGGAGACCCTAGAAAGAGAAAGAGAAAGAGAAAGAGGAGAGGAGAGGAGAGGAGAGGAGAGGAGAGGAGAGGAGAGGAGAGAAGAGAAGAGAAGAGAAGAGAAGAGAAGAGAAGAGAAGAGAAGAGAAGAGAAGAGAAGAGAAGAGAAGAGAAGAGAAGAGAAGTACCTCTAATTAATGGGTGCCCTAGGAGGTAGCTGGAGCAAAGTCCATGGGTGCGAGTTTTCCCAGTTCCTCATTTTCATCTACAGCGTCTTCCAAAGGTTTACTTCACACACAGACAATGGGCACTAAGCATATTTTTTCCTTTGAGGTTTTATTGGGGTTTTTTTTGTGGGTGTTTTTGTTGTTGTTGAAAGGGCAATGTTGTCAGCTGTGCACAATACAGGCCTAGAGGTCTGGTCAGCTTTCATGTCTCTACAGGCAAGTTCAGAAATACATCAGGGTATATCTTCTCTGTGGCAACAGTATTGTGGGAGATCCTGAGACTGGTACAGACTGCCACCTCTCCTTTGCATTCAAGGATACAGTGATGATTCAGTTTCTGATTGTCTACATGGAGCCATTATCCCAAGTTCCTGAGCTGTAAACCTTGTGACCTTCTGTCATTTCTCTTCCCTATTTATAAATCTCTCCCTTCTTTCCCTCAGCCCCCCACTCCTGCCTCTCCACCCTGACCTGCTTCTGCCCACTCCCAGAGGTGAAACCAAAGAGCCGTAGTTGTGACACTGCAGTTTGTGTGTCATATTGTAACTGGTTTCCACATCCTCCTCACTCTGTTGTAAAAGCACTTGAAGAGGAAGAAGGGCAAATAATGAAATATAGGAAAGCAGGAAAAGAGGAAGCAGCCGAGAGACAGCAGCCCAACTGAAATGCTAAGAATTATGGAGAAGTGACAGAAAGGGAAGCACAGACCAGGAATTATATTTGGTGGCTTAGCAGAAAAAAAATTTAAACCAAACAAAAATGTATAGGCCTGGCCTTTTCTACCTCTGCAGCAATCTTCTAAATTACTATTCCTCTCTTTTGGCCACTTGACCTGTATTCCCCTCCTCACCTACTGAAAGACAGTTACCGAACTGTGCTGCTCTGTGTGCAGCTGGCCTTCACAAAACCTGGACCTACCACCACCCCACTCCGAATCTTCATATCAACCGAGAGGAAGGACTCCTCAAATCACTCTCAGAAAGAAAAGAGGGAAATCAAATATGAAGAGGAGGCCTCAAAATGTCTAGCTATAGGGTGAGAAGACTCAGTTAGGTAATGGACTTATTTGCTGAAGGCAGCCACAGAGGACAGAGTGATGGAAGAGTTCAGAAGGAAATTGGCTAAAGCAGAGTAGGGATTGCCTAACTGGGCAATCCTGCCTGTCTGCCAGTGGATAGAGTAGACAGCTTAGGAAGTCCTTCCACTGAGATCATGTACCATTCTGTCCCACTTGTTCAGAATGAAACTTGGCTGAAGCAGAAAACATTTGAAATTCACATGAAAAATTTTCTCTTCTCCATTTGCAGGCAAAAAAGATACAAGGCAGAGCATGAATCTCTTTAAGAACAGAGCAGGACCCATCTTTTTACAATCTCCCATTTCTCAGGGACTTTTCAACAAGAATTTGTCTGATAAAGGGCTCAGGAGAAAGTAAAAACTTGAGAAAAGACCCTCTATAAATATCACAGCACTAATAATTATGCATCCCTTTTGAGTCAAGCTCCAGTCTTTATCTCATCCAGTGGCTAACTGAATGTTGTAGTTTCTCAGGAAGATAGTGGTGAAATCCTGCATGTAGATGAAGACAGGAGTGTTACACAAAGGTGTACTGTGGTATAATTATTTGTTCATCACTGCATAAAGCCACCTCTTTGTGCATTGTGGCTATTCCCCCACAAAGGAGGCTGTCGGGAGATGATAAGAAATGGGTATTACTGAGGCTTCACTTTCTCTGAAACACTCTTGCACAGAGAATATCAGCATGCTCATCTATTTTCCCTACCATTTATCTGTGAATTAGGAAATATCTTCTGGGCCACTTGATCAGTGTTTAGTTCTTTGCTAAAGCTAATGTATTTTGTTATGTGTAGGACAGAGGAGAGATGACTTTACCTGCATAGGAAGGAGTTAGCAGTTTCCTTTTGTGAACGGCAACAGTCCCTTAGACATTATGACTGTTGGAAACCTGCACTTCATGTCCTATCCTGCAGTTCTGAATGCTCCTCCACTTCCCACTTCCCTGCAGATATAGCACCAATGCCTCTAGTTCACGGTGGCATAGTTTATATGTTGCATTATTTTTCTAGAGGTGGCAGGGTGACCAAGCTGTGTAATACCCCTGTACGTATATATGAGAGGGACTATGACCATTGTGAAAGTTTGCCCAGCTTGTCATCTCCTACCTATTACAGAGAAGGACTGGTCTGTATTTTGGGTTTGAGGGCCATGACTTGCCTGCCTTCTTCTGGCTTTACTAGTTCTGGTCTGGTTTTAACTTCATTGTAGCCCTTCTTGACTTTGGCCAGCATTTCCAATGACAAAAAACAGTCCTGCAGCTGTTCAACAAACAATGCTATGTCAAGTCAAATGAGTATTGTAAGAGGGAATTTAGCTATGGAAGTTCTCCACAGTAAATCGATGCAATTTTTCTATTTGATTTTGGATGAGAAACGTCAAGCAAAAGAGGCAGAAACATGATCATTTTCCTGTCAAGCCAGTCATAATGCTACTTACAGTTAAACTAGGACAGCTGGAAACAACTAAGCATTGGCCTCTACTGCAGTCCTAGCCATAAGGAAAGGCATGAGGAGTTTGCTTGGTTAAGGAGCAATACCACAAGGGGATTTTTATGCTGATGTAAACTTGAGAAAAAAGAGAACGTTGAACAGCACTAAAAATGGGCAATACTTGGTCCAGAACTATTCTCAGTTTCTCACCAATTATAAAGAATATTTATCTTTTAATAATTCTCTTCCTCACAAACAGCAGACTTTTGCTTCAGCCTATAGAAAATTTGATAACAAAAATTATGGCTTAAAAGAGGGACAGGGCACTGGATGCAGACTGAGGAAATCTAGGTTTAATTCCTAGCTTGGCCACAGACTTCCTGTGTGGCCATGGGAAAGGCACTTAATCCATCATGTGCCCTTACTTCCCTATCTGCACATTTTTCAATTCTGTTTTAATAGGGATAAGACTTTTTTTCTTTTTTTTTTAATGGGGAAACTCAAAAGCTATGTTGCTGTCTAGAGTGATTCCTATATCTGGGTACATGCCTCTCAAGTGTCCTAACATGAGGCTGAAATCTGGCCATGCTCGTCACCCTCCTGGCATGTGTCCCCCAGAAGGTGACTAGGGACCATGGGGCAGGCAGCAGCTGCTGCATCACTTAGGTATTTGTGATTATGCTATCCGTAATCTGTGATGTGTCCTGTGGAATTATACAAAGGTAGAATTACCATCCAGCCTAATAAACCTCAGTTACACCCATAAAATACTGGGTATCAAGTGCTTGGAGTCCTCAGCCAGCTCTCCCTTATCTGGGATTGCTCAAGGTCAAGAAGGCGGCTTTTTCTTTCTTAGACTAATGAGGCAGAAGCAGGAAAGGAATGATATTTTTCCTCAGCTGGCCTTTTCCCATGCTACCACTCTGTTCCAAGAGAGATGTAAAAATCCCAAACGCAACTACCTCAAGTGAAAAAGCATAAGCTGTTTAAAATATACAAATCAGTTTTTAATTTCTCGCCACACTGCAGCCAGCATGGCAGAAGCTATCAGTGGTCTGAGAAAGGAAACAAGAGAGGGGCTCAGCCAGTACCATTTTTGTAGGAAATGACTAAATACTGAAAACTGTGTCATTTCCAGTTCAGCACTGTAGCACTTCTCATACATGTTCAGTTATGAGGTGTGAAATCTCACTCCAAAACCAAATTGCTAGAGTATTTTTTTTCCTTTCTGGTAATGCAAAAGACCTTCAGAAACATCTCAGCAAAAAGAAAAGCCTTGTCAAGAGAATGGATTTGGCCCCCTGAAATTTAGGTTTATATCCAAATTTTATTCTCAGCTGCCCACTCTCCTAGGACCACCCTCACTCACTGCTCTATCACAGAGACACCAGGCTGTAATTCCAGTCATTGTGCTGGCATGACCTGGGACTCCTGCCTGTACAACTCAGGTACAGAGCTGGAAATCAGCCCTCCCCATTTTCCAGAAGTCCAAGTGATACAGTGCATTGCTCCTCTGTACTAGGATCTAGACTAATTAGAAGTCAGGAAATTAATTATTTCCTGATTACCAAAATTATCTAATCATTCACTGCCAATATTTATTTTACTCCCTCATGTACCATCATCAAATCGTTTGCTTATTTATGTTTACTTGTTTTATATTTTTCCATCTCACTTTTCAAGCTAAAGAGACAAGTTGTTCAAAAATAAGCTGAGCACTTTGAACCAAACCAATCCCACTGCACCCTGGAAGAACACACAAGACTATTTTGCTGCAACTATTAGAAAAACAAATTTGCTGTCTAGTCTCCAGAATACTATTTATGGTTTAGATTCCACATCACAATTGATTACATCTTGCTGTGCCCTACCTCACACTTCCCTCAGCCAGGAATTGCAAGGTTTAATTAATCAACCATGTATATATAGCCTTTATTAGATTGTAAGCTCTTTGGAGCGTGCTGTTGGTGTTTGTGCAGTGTCTAGAGTGACAGAGCTCTGCTCCTTTTCCAGGAACCCTGGGCCACAACACAAATTAATAGATAAAAACAGCAAAACAATTGGAGAGAAAAGGCAGTGGAAACAGCCAAAGCTTAATTCAACCTCCTTCCCAGTCTTACATAAACAGTAAGAGCTTATATGGACAGAGGACACCAATTATATGCAACTAGACCAAGATCTGTGCTGTGAAAACTGGTGTTGGGCATTCAGAGTGACCAAAACTTGGCCTTTCATAAGGGTTGATGATCTGTTCAGACCATCAGCATTGGCATTTCCTGCCCTCTCAGCATTTATGGAATATATGAAAGTGTCTAGCAGGCGAAGTTTCTGTCAAACTTCCTCTCTGCTCCTAGTTCATGTGCTAAACATTGTAAGTACCTTTTTCTTGGAGGAATCCTTTTGTTGCTTTTTAAAGCATCTGCCCAGTTTTTGTTCAAAGCGCTTTTCAAATATTGCAAAGGAACAGATATTACGTTGTATTTTTAACATACAGAAAGGATTCTGAGTGTAGAAACTCCCAAATGTGTGTCCTAATGTGCTATTACACATTAGGAAACCTTCTTATTTCCCATGAACTACCAAGCTGCAACTCTTTGTTGCTACCAAGCCAGAGAGAGTGCATCACTACTACTCAATTCAGGACTCATAGTGCACCTAAATTTTATACTAACACCCAGACAATGTGGCTGGACTAAGAGTGAGGGAAATACAAAGTGTGAAAAATCTTCCCCATTAAAATACAAAACAGCTCTACAGAAGTTGCTATTTCTTATTAGCTAAGGTAAATTCTGATACCTGTGCTGTGGCCATGCTGCACTGTCAATATAGTATGAGATCAAGAGGGTAAGTGAAATCCTGCTCACTCCACCACCTAGGAACACATTCATCAGGAATAACAGTTCAGGCTGTTAGGTTATACAGGCTGAACCAGATCATGGCTAGGCAAGTTTTTCAGAGGCTGCAGCAAGTGTGCAAACTGCGTCTTCAGAAAATTAACCTTTACCTGGTAAGCTGGTTGGCAACAAAGACAAAAATCTCAAGGAAAGTTGCTTCTACCTTGTCCAAAGACAAAATTGTGCTGGCTCAATATTTCTGAGCACATAAGGCACTCAAATCGCGGTGATCCTTAGTACCCTACTGGCAAGCCTGTGGACTCTTGGAAACTGTTACACATCAGGATTGTCACTTTCATCAAAGCAGTGCTGAGAGCTCTTCTTGCCATCAGGACAAATGAAGCATGGCTTATCCACAGCTTCAAGTTCCTTTACCTCAAAGGCTCCATGGAGTCCCAGCAAAGCTGATATGAGCCATAGGCTCCTGCCTTCAGGATAACGTGCTTCTCAAGTATTCATAGGAGAGAATGTTAAAAGTTTCATTTTCTGTTGTCATCTTTTTTATCGAATGAATGTGCAGTGCTGTTAGTAGTGCAGGACTGTGGCACGCCGTGGCAAATCTTCCCAGCAAGTCTTGTGAAATTTGTTTCTGCTGATGCAAATGTGCTATTTGCTAGAGCTGCCCATTGCTATCTGATGAACTCCCATCCTATGCCTGAATGCGAAAAACACAACCCGCAGCCCAGAATGTGTGGATCACTGTGTTCTCAGGAAGTATGCAACTAATACAACTATTTGCACTCTGTTCCATTGAGGGTAAGAAAGGGGTGAAAAAAAACCACCATTGCACAGCAAACACCAGTCCTCACACAGGAAGGCTGGGGACTGCATTTTGCTCAACTAGCCTGGCTTTTGTGAGGGGTCGTATTTTGCACTGAGCTGTAGCTCCCCAAGATGTGCATAAAGAGATTCCCTGAATATCACTGTCGCTTTCTGGGATGGGAGAGCAGGAGAGTCCATCACTACATGTGTTATAGTAATTATTTTAATTGTGTTTTCAGCAGTTAGCTACTGAAACATCTCTAACAAAGTTATCAAGTTAGGCATGCATCAGCTTTTAGTGGAAAGTTGTATCTCAAATGAAAGATACAAGATATTATATCAGCATCTTCCATGAGATTATTTCAATACGTCAGCCTTCTACCCCCCTGCTGTGTCCCCCAAAACTTCACTGTGCAGTTCTAAATTTGGTATAGGACTGTAAAAGAATCTTCTGGAAAAAACATTTCATCAACGTATCTGTCACTCCCTGTTCCAGACCTTACCTGAATAACACTGTAAGAAGTTAAGTGAATGAAACATGTGAACGTTGAAGGAATGGCACTTATGAACTGCGGAGAGGATCTTGAGAGCCCATGTAACCCTTCACTGCTGAACCAGCAGCAGCAAGCAGGAGAAGTTCTCTGGGGCATCACCACATAGGAAGGATTGAGAGGGGGTGCGTGTCTCTCTCTCCCCTTTCCTCAGCTCCCTCTTTCTTCAATAACTCCTTGGTGGTCCTTCTAGTACCATGACTCTGTCTGCCTTCACAGCTGCCTCAGCCTGGCAGCTCTACAGAGACTGCAAAAGCCACAACGGGTACAAACAGGTCTTCCTCAGACGCTGCCCACTTCCCAAATGGAATTTACACTTAGGTTTCTTATAGGGATACAGACAAATTAGCAGGAACTAACCTTTTCCTCTTTTAGGTTTGAAAAAAAAATATTTTATCACATGGGTTTATTTTGCAGAGTGTATGTTTGATAGGTCATTTCTTTCCCTCTTAAAAAGAATTAAAAGCTCAGCTTTCAAGATAAAAGCTCTTTTGCATACGTGTGCTGTTTTTCAGTTCTTTTACAGACATTCATAGAGTTTGACTTTGCAGGCATATAATTTTATGTGTGCTGACAGACATATCTTTGTATGTACACATGTATATGCATGTGCATTTACACATGTAAAAGAGAGAAAATATAATAAATGGCTCTTGTTGGCTAGAAAATACATTACCATTTCAAACTTCAAAGGGAGTATTAAAGAGAAGAAATTAATTACAAAAAGTTTTAGAAATGAAAAATATTTTTGCATTGCCTCCTTCACACCAAGGGCTAAATAGTGCATTGTATAAATCAGTCTCTGTCATGGCACACAGGAAAGAGCTTATTAGCTATGGTTACAGTGCATAGTGAACATCCAGACTCAATAATTTGTGATTACAGAATAAACTATATCAGACTTCTCTAGTCTGTTTTGAAAGGACAAAAAAAGCTGGGGGTCAGGGTAGGGATGGATCATGGACAATTTGAGACTTCCCTTGGCCATATCAGTGTTTCTTTCCCTTTGCAAATCTGGGCACAAAAAACGAGCAGTGCTCTTGGCCCACTCCACAATAAGGCAAATAAATTTTTCATAGTGAATTCTATATGTGCATGTGTTGTTTTTTTCCTGAAAATAAATTTGCATGTGGGAAGACCCAGAAAAATATCTCCAAAACCCAGATGCAGTGCGAGGGGTGCAGGAATGGCAGTGTTCCCTAGCTGGCAGTCGCCATTTTGGTGCTAATGAAACCATCCCACTTCAACACCAACCACTGCCACCACTTCCGAGCATTGCAACACATACTCACAGCAGGAAAAAACAGGCTCAATAACTCAGTCCATATATTGCTGAGGTGCACAGTACTGTGAATGAGAAGGGACTCATCTCCCTTCAAAAAAAACCCTAAGCCGTTATTAAAAGTCAGAATGAAAAGCTCTTAGCTTAGACAAAAACCAAAACACAAAACCAACAAATATTTGGGAAGTTCAAATCCCTAGTGGGGATGTTGGCTGATCACAGCTTCTTACAAATACAGGATGCTTTTAAATGATGAAATATGGAGAATGAATATTTCCTCTTCTATTAATTGCAACACAAGCTGAAAGTGTCACCAACTTTAGTTAAAACCCATTTTTCCATTGCATTAAACATTTCTGTTACATTACTTAATCAGCAGAGAGAGCAGAATCATGTGCAGATACTCTCTGTTATATGAAGGAATTAGCAATTCCTTTTAAAGCTCTAAATCTTTTTTTAAAAAGGAGGGGTCAGGAAGCAGGAGAGGTTTTTACATTGTTCCATAAAATAATCTAGAAGTTACTGAAAACTCTGGTAAGAGCCACTTCCTCAGAAGTAACATCTCCAGGGTAAAAAAACTGGCTTATGTGAAAGTTCTCCTTACTTTTCACTCTCTTCTCTCTCTCTCTCTCTCTCTTTTCCTTTTTTATCTTTAAACTCTGATATTTGGCTCGGAAGAGTGGAAGTCAATTCATTCTGTCACATTCCTCCAGTTTTTCTACATTTATTACACTTCTCAAATGAGATTATTTTGGTCTGTCTTTGGGGGAGGAGAAAGAGGTTAAACGGAAGGTGAAAACCAAAGAGCAAAACATGGACCTTAACTATTTTGGTTGGAAATTGAGAATACTTCTGTGCTTGCTCTGTGCTTACTAATTCTCTGCAAACTTTCAGCGGGGTTCTTAATCTCATTTCTAGGTATGGATTTTGACACGTTAAGGTTGAAATCTTATTTACATCAGAGGAGTAGGAATTACTTCCAAAAATCCCATTTGGTACCTGTGGTTTTACTATGGCTGATGGTGGAACGATAGATTAGTTACCTTCTGGGAATCTCTTCTTATGCCTATAACTTAGACACCTAAATGCTTCTGGGAAGCATGTCCCTAACCTGCAGTGGATACAAGAACTAGGCACTATTCCTAACTTAAATATGTGTAAAAACACACAGAAAAAAAGAGAAGCACACACCAAATTGGTTACTTTACTAGGGATTACATTCCATGCACGTGCGCTTTTACAACACAGAATTCACTTACTGGGGAGAGAGGAAACAGCAGAAAGCCTCTCATATTGTAGGCTGCAGGTCTAACCTGCTTTTGGGCTGCTGCTCTGATAGCTCATTTGTTCAGGTAGACAGCTAGATAAGGCAGGACAGTGTGTCTAGCAAGCTGTCTCTGGAGGCCAAAATTCTGGGGTGCTGGCTGCTCCACCTTCACAAGTTAACAGCTTGTTGTGGTCTCACTTCACCATAAATGACATGCTGAGGGTGAGCTTGCACTAGCTGCTGTGGCATACCTATCTACTGCACGTGGGGCAAAACTTTTTCCAGGGAGATTATCTTTTGAAGCTTCAAGAAACCTCACATAGTGAGCTCAGTGAGAAAGGTTCAGGGACAAATCTCTGTCCTGTTGCAATGAATGGTGTTTGCTCCTGGCTTTAGGACTGCAGCTTCAAATAAGAGCTCCCTCTTTAGCATAAAGGGCTTGTTCTACACTGGGGAAACCTGTGGTGGCATGGGCACGCTGTAAATCCTTCCTTACAAATCTCTAATGTAGGAATGCAGCCACAGTGACATTGTGCCTGTACATTTTGCTGTTGGACAGAGCCTGGGGAGCTTGCACCTGAGGGGAGACCTGCATCACTGCAGGTCCTCTGCAGACAGAAACCGTTTCCTCCCAGGGAGCACCATAGCAGGAGTTGAAATTACAGAAATGTAATGAGAGGCTGAACAAAATCAAAACAGCAGCTTGTTCCAAAACAGCACCTCTGTAGATACAAGTGGTCCCTATAGTGTGCCTCAGTCCAGTGGTTAAGCTTTTCACTCAGAGTGCACTTCTGAAGAGCACTCAGGTTGAACGAGAAGTTGCTCAAGAGAAAAAGCAAGCCTACAACAAAGAACAAGCAAGAAATAATACAGAATAGAGGGATGGCTGGTGTTGGGAGGTCCATCCAACCTTTTGATGACGAGTCATTCCCTAAAAATAACCTGAGGTTTAGCAAGCTGCAGTTATAGTGGTCCTCTCCAGCTTAAAATATGCCCCCCTTCCAGCCAGAGCCCCGTCTTTCTGCTTTCTGAGCCGTGCTGCAGCCACGGCTGAGATCCTGCTAGATAATTTTAACTCCCAAGCTAGAATGGGGCTTATCTCTGAGGCACATCTCTTCTGCTCAGATAAAGACAACTTCCTCTAACTGTAGATTAGATCAGCAGGCTCAGTATCCGTACCTAAAAGCCACACAGCTAAACACCCTGCATCTCTCCAGTTCAAACAACGCTCGCTGCTTTTTCAATGCTGAAAAAAACAAAACTTGCACAGCTCCCAGGCTTTTCCTGGCTTTTGCACTGATGTTCCCCTCTGAAAACCTCACAGTACCCAGCAGGTGCTCTTGAAATTGGCCACAGCTCCACAGTTCTGGAGAAATAAGGGAAAAAACCCCACAGCTTCACCACCCACTGCCATGTCATGTTGCCACACAGCGGCAATAGAAACCATACTTCTACCAACCAGGCCAGGAGTGGAAAAACTCCTCACTAAACTAAATAGAAATCACTGGAAAA
This sequence comes from Caprimulgus europaeus, assembly GCA_907165065.1. The sequence goes on from OU015525.1 coordinate 73,381,100, forward strand.
TTACAACTCTCTTTTAGGATCAATTATTTTCTTAAGGATTTGATTTTTATCACGTGCTCTGATTACATCAGCAGACTAATTTTTATGTTCCTGCTTACAGAGTGGCTCTGCCCCAGCTTTGCACTGGCTGAGTTAACGATGCTACTGCAATGCAGCCTCTGCTGGGACTGTGGCAGCTCTTCTTTCCAGACTGGCTCGCCCTCCCTTCAAGAAGCTACTTACAAGTTTGTTTTGAAAATTTTCACCCTCCATTACTTGCAGCGAGTATTTTAATATTTGATAAGGAATTTGCCTTCAGTAAGAAGGCTGTTTGCTACTTGTGTTGTGCGTTGTGAAAATTTGTGCACATTTTGCTAAGTTCTAAGTCATTACATTGAGCAGAACTTGTCTCTGGCAGTAGCTAATTCCTAAGCTTCCCAGTAGCCCTGTATACCTGGGCCTTCTGCATCTCATTCTAGCACACTGCTTCACACTATGCACATACAAAACATACTTTTGAAGGCTAGTAGAAACCATATATCCTATATAGCATATATAAGGTAATTAATGAAATTTGTCACATGCCTTTTTCCACTAAGCCACCCCTATCCTCCTCTATCCAAATTCCTTTAGGAGTTTTGCATACAAAATGAAAATAATCCTGACAAAAAGATCTCATGTGTTCCCCTTAAAAACAGTTAAGTCAGAGCATGCAATACCAGTCCATACTGGTACTTTGGGGCTCGAAATAGGGGCTTTGAACCAAACAAGAGGGGAGATTCCCAACTTCCTTATTTTCAGAAGTTCCTAAAATATTTTAGTTACACGTTTTTCAATTCCTTCAGAAGCCTCCTTTGGTGGACTTTCAAGCCCTGTTTCATTGTGGAAGGTTAAAGACAATTCTTTAAAGCTCCCCAAACCATCTTGAAACAGATTTTCTCGCTGCTCTCAGAGCTACTAGAGCTACATCAGGTGAGCAGCAATTATCAGCAATTATTTACAAAGGCTCATCAGCTCCTACACACTTTCATACCTCTAAGCAAGAGATGTCCATCTGAAACCTGAGCAAGTAAACCACATTACACAGCCCTCCAGGTTGTTTTAGTTCTCTGCATGATTACATGTCCATGTGCACACATGCCACACGTGCATTTTATTACCCATACACAACATACTGCCTTCATAGCCACTGAACTCCTATGGGAGGAGCACACAAAAATGTTGAGCTCTGGCAGACTTTTTCCTCAGCTCCCTTCCGTGCCCTGCAGAAGTGCCAGGGCAGCAGTGAGCTGGACCTGTCTCAAGCAACACGACTGATTTTGCAAGCTGGGGTGGGGCACTTCCCCTTTCGGCTTTTCTCCCTTCTCCTCTCTGCCTGCAGACTTTCCACACTTCTACGCTGCCTCCACCCAGCTATGTGTGAGTTGCAGCAGATTGATGTAATGGCAAGCTGTTGTGGTTGTTCTGGTGGCCCCTCAGCAATGCTTGTGTCCATGCTCTCAAATGATTGAGCTCCTTTTAAGGAAATAAAGCATTGAAACAGCTCAGAGTGAGGCCATGTGTCTACACCAGTAACTAGCTACTTGTGCAGGTTACCACCTCTGAGTGCCCATGGCTGGGAGGAAGACCCCAGGATGTGAAGGCAGTGCCAGGTTCCCAGCAATGCCAGGCATTGAGGCTCTGCAGCTACACAGGCTTCTGCTTCAATAACTGGGTTGTGAGAAGGACATGCCATCAGTCACTTGACATTTCCCACAGGAGGAGAAAAATGTCAAAAAGCTCTTTCCTTTTAACGTCTCTTCCCATATTAGTGTTCTTTATTTTAAACAAATAGCGAGTTTCTAACTTCATATAAATCTCACCTGTCTTCAACTGATGTCTGGGATCACCTTGACTTGTTACTTTGCGCGTCTTCTGTCAGTTGCCCAACAGTTTCAACCAAGTTTTTTGACATAAGTTCTCCCCATCTGTTCCTCTCAGAAAAAAGAGTATCTATATGCATTGTATATTCCAGGTCCAGACTGTAATCTGTGACTATGGTGGTGACCACTTTTTTCAGTGAAAAACACTTGACTTCTGTGTTGGAAGTCTAAATGGTCATCATCAGACAGCTGCCTGTGCAGAAATGGTGAGCCCATGAACATTGAGGACAGTAGCACTGAGATGGCTTTTTGTTGCTGACCCATCGATGGCCAGCTACCGTATGTGCAGTTGTGGATAAGGGAGGTACTGCTTGCCTTTCTAGGCAAATGCTACCACTGCAGCAAATGGCTTTTTCTGCATGAAGTAGGATCTGACTTACAGCTCACTGAACCATTAGCTTCCCACACATGGCTTGAATAGGATACAGTCCCAGGGCAGAAACACCCCTAAACTGCAACTGTCTACCACATACAGGATCTTTAGTACTGATTGCCCACAAACAGTGCACACAACATTTAACCTGAAACTTGAATGGAGACAGTAAGAGTCGGCACAAGATATTTCAAATCAGCTCTTATGTTATAGCTTAGCAGAGGAAATAGGGCTACCCATCCAAAATAGGCTGCAAAGCACTAATTCTTAATGGGATGGCATTTCAGTGGGATGTGTATTTCTAAATAACTTAGATCAAAATTTCAAAGGTATATTTAGGAGAGATGGTAAAACAATGTCTCTAGTGCCTTAAAAAAAAAAGTTATAGGTGCCAGATCAGCCTGAAAAGAAAATTTGGAGTGAAGAAGAAGACAAGGAATGAAGAAGATCTAGTGGACAGAGCAGCAGAAATTAAGTTTGCAGGACTTCACGTAGAAGTGAGAAACAAATTTAAGACTTGGAGATGAAAGCATTGCACCGAAGCTGATACCTACAGTTAAGATCGTCCATAGAACAGACTACTGCAAATTGTTTTAGTTTCTGTTTGCTATGGTAAATGTCTTACTACAAGATATGACCCTTCAAAACCAAAGAGCTATGAGTAGAGAAAGTGGCCATAGAAAAAATGTTTTAAGTCAGCTGCTCAATGCATAGTGGCATTCTGGGAGTTACAACATTAAAACCATAGCAAGCTCATTAGTGAAATGAATAGACGTGACAGTGACCAAAACACATCTTTGAATATGTTTCTGCTTTGCTGTGCTGCCTGGGGATATTACCAGAAACTGTTGATAACTTTACTTCCCCAAATGACCTTTTCACACCTGCTTATCATTTTTGCATTGGTCAGAAGCAACTCATGTCTTGGGTGCCTCTCTCTGGGCATACAAGTCAAGGTATACATTTCATGAACCATTGGACACCTCCTTTATGAAATTTGCACCCTCTCTAGTAATTTTAAATAAGACATTCAAAATCTGGAGGCAGCCAATAAAATCTGGCACGTGAACTGAGTACTTGAACTTTTGAAGCCTACTACACCTTCATTCTCAGAGCAGGAGAGATGTTTCGAATGGTTGTCTCTGTCAAGTCTCTAGCACCACATTCCAGTCTCAGTTTAGGGTTTGAAGAAGCAAGAAAGGAGATTTTTGAAAACACGGAGGAGCTAGAGACTATCTGTCTGTTCTAAAAATAGCTTATTTCCCCTAATCTTTGACCTTTACATTGCTAAATTGATGAAGAAGGTAATTAAACTTTTGACTCCAGGGTTAAAAGTTTCATGAAATGTTACTACAAATCTGAGTAAGCAAACGGTCATTTGAACATTCTGTCTCACAGGCTGATTAAACGTAACAGCAGATTTCTCACCTAATTTTAGTAAGATGAGGTAAATACTTACTCTTTTCATTTAACAAACCTGCAATTTCCATTGTCACCTCTATAATACTGCATGTACAAAAAAACCCACCAGCACCTAGTGGCTCTCTTCCGTGGGTGTCTGTCCCAAATTGCCCTTCCTCAGTGCATGCCGTAGAGACAGCTGGTCTCTCAGGGCGTTACAGATTAAGTGGAATGCACTATAAATCATATGTTGAAATACAACAAAGAGGATGTATAGAGAATTCACTTTTGACAAAGCAAGCAGATGGGACATTAGGAAAGTCATAGAGAGAAAAATTGTTGCCTGGTCATATCTGTCAGTTATCACAGGCCATATCTCCCAGCTACAAGATATACACAGTGTCAGTGGGTCTTTACAATATTGTCCTGCCTATCTATCGTTCTTCAAACTACTTTTTCAGATCATCCTTTTCTGCCTAAGTTTGGTGATAAATAGAGGTGAGAAACAGATCTTAGAAATAACAGTGTTGTACTGAAGACCAAACCTGTCTACACTGTCATGCCACTGCCTACACAGAAAGACAGTGCCCTTCATCTCTAATACATCTGTGGGATCATATGGGCCAAACACTACACTTAAGGCATTGGTTTATCCCTAAAAAATTTCTTTTGACTATGATCCAAAGTGTGCGTAGCGATCATACGGCTCCTTATATGTTTGGGGAATGTGTTCAAACCCTTTTTGTAAAAAAGGAGAATTATTTTTTTCAGCATACTGTTTTTAAAAAGTTAGTTTAGTGCTAGAAAAAGAAGCATCAGAAGAAGTAGAAGTATATGCAGCTTCACAGAAAAGACAAACATTGCGAGCGCTGGAGTTGATACCTACAGTCAAGTTCATCCATAAAACAGAGTACTGTGAACTGTCTTTGTTTCTGTTGACTATGGTAAAAGTCTTACTACAAGATGTGACCCTTTAAAACCAAAGAGCTATGGGTAGAGGAAGTGGCTGTAGAAAAAAATTTTGAAGTCAGGACATGGAAAATCTAATTTATTGTTGAGCACAAAAAGTAAAACTAATGAAAAAAAACAAGATTGAATTTATCATATTTAGGATACCAAAGATAACATTTTCACATTCTTTTATTAGAGTAACTTCTAATATGTCTTTATATTGATCTATAATTGAACTGTTGGGAGTATTGTTATATTATCAGCAAGTATAAATTTCGTCTGCTGGTTCTCTATGATATTTCTGAGGTGAAGTAAATTCAGTGCAAGTAAAAATCTTGTTTGTTTGGGTTTGAACAAGGGATTTTTTAAAGTTTTTTTTTTAAATCGAGGCTTAAATATTTTGTGGGGCTTAATTATTGTGAGAGAAAGGAGGCTTAACTCATTTTACTGAGTTGACACACAAGCAGTAAAGGCAAAATTTTTTCCAAAGAGCTTTGGACTGAGAAACAAAGCACTATGTAAGCAATTTACAAGCTTTTTTAAAAATTAATTTGTTCATAAGATATGTCACTATTCATGTAGGAGCTGAATTTTATGCTCATATTTTTGGTAAGAGGAGATCAAGTGGTAAATAAAGTGAAGATGCATAAGATGCTGCATTGTCTACTAGGTAGTGCTGGAGTTTGGGAGTAGGCGCTATTGCTAATGCTGACACCATCCTGCTGTATTACTTTAACTTGGTTACTTTGCCTTCTGTGCCTCCCTTTCCACCTACCTCCCTTTACTGGGCTTCTTAAGACAATAAACATTTAAAGGTGCTTGCAATCGTTCTATAAACAGTCTTCCACCCTGACCCTCCTTCTTACAATAGGAATGTAAAAATGATGAGCAACACTTTTATTTGTGGATAAACAAACATATTTTGGTAGTCACTCCTCTCCTGAAATATTTTTATTATATTGATCACAGCATTCTGGGAGTCATTGTGCTTTTCTTTTTTGCCCCCTTTTTTTTTTTTTCCTGCTAGTAAACAAGCATTGTGCTCGAGTAATATCATCTAGTCTTTTTTAGTGGACTGCATGACTCCACGTGAGCTAATGCATGCAGCAATCAGCAGTATTACTAGATCTTGGTGTGGAGTCTGGGATCCCTAAGAAGAACCAATATTTTGCAAAATCAGCTCTGGACAATAATTTACTTTAATCCATCAGACTTAATCAATTGTTGACTTTTACCTAGAAGAACAAAATTCAAGTGTTTGTGAAAGCTCTCCTACTTAAAAAAAATCAAGGGTAAATTAAGAACAGATATTGGAATCTAAAACATATGAATACCATGTGTCTTCTAATACCACATTTCTGAAGAAATCCAAATAGCAGATAACATTCAAATGAATAAAAAAATAGTAATAAAAGTACCTGAGAGTATACTGATTTTTTATCACATCTGAGTTCAGATAATTTTGACCAGGAACCACATATTTAATTCCATTTCCTATGCAGAATGAAAACCATCTTTCCTGGGGAGAATTTCATGCAATCAGTCATGCTTTAGAAGTAAGATAAATGGTAAAATCTTTATAACTTCTCCATGGATGAAAAGGCTTGTTGTCCTTCAAAATGCATTTCCCAAAGAGAAGGTTGCAGAAAAAAACACTAAGCACCTGAGTAGTCCTGTGCTGTACACGAGGAAAAGGCACAGGACCTGCTTGTATACCAGCTTGCTATATAGTAGTTTAACAATATTGGCATATTATATTATGTACTAATATTTCTTATAAGAGTGAGCTAGTCATCTTACCCAAGACTCTCTCATTCTTAGCACTCTGTTGTCCTCCAGTACTAGTTGAAAGGTCCTCTGGTACAGGCATAGGTTCATCTGCATCATCTGGGACATCACTAATTGGAGGACTTTCCTTTCCTAGTAGTGAAGAAAGTAGCATCAGTGAGTCATCAGAGTAGTCTCATTTTCAAATAATACTGTAAGAGGAACCACATACCAAATAAAACTTAACAAAAACCCTAAACACTACTAAAACCAGGACATTCTTAGGACCAAAACCTGTGTCCTGCAGAGAAAGCTTCTTTTGAATACAGAGAAATTATATTTGTGAAAAGAATGCATGGCCAATGTCTCTTCCAAATTTGCTGAAGTCTGGATACACAGTTATCTGTGTCTTAGAAAAACAGTCTTACTATTTTGGATATTTGTAATAAACACAAATATTTTTCAGCTGCTATGCTGAGAAGATCCAGTTTAACTAATGTAGACCTGACAAATTGTAAAGGTTATCAAATGGTCATCTTTTGTAAAACCTCTTCTTTCTTCCACAAATGCTCTCTAGCAAAAAATTCAACTACATCTTCTGCACGCTTCATGAATACCCACAGATCAAGCTGTGGTTGGTCCATATGCCTACAAATAATTAAATGCCTGTAGCTCCTGGGACTTCCCAAAACATGTACAATTAGCAGAGGTAAGTCAAGAAATGACTTCAAGAGTTTTATGGTCTCTTATTTGTAAAACAGAAACAAACCTCTGTATCTCGTGTACACTAGGTTTTGCGGAAGAAAACAGTCTGGTGCTTTAGCATGTTATTATGGAACTGGTTTTGTGCCAAATGCAATACAATCAGGAAAATAATTCTCTTGCTAAGTATTGCATTTCCAGAAATGGTGAAGTTTCTTGGTTCAGCTCTCAGTCACAGCATACATGTCCTGCCCACAGGACGATCCCTGTCTTGCAGAGCTTCTTTTAAAACGACTTCACACATGTGTAGCAAAAGCATGGCTTGAAAACAACCACCAAAAGAATTATCTAAGTGATTAGTTTTGCCAACTATTACTAAAAGGCTGGTCTTTGCATTAATAGCAAAGAATGGAATAGGCCCAGAGTGGGATTTGAGCCCAGTAATTTTCATGTAGGATGTAAGAGCTTTGTCTCCAAAATGGAGATGTTACCAGTTTACACTGATGCAATCTAGCAGACATCCCATGTCAATCAGCACACCAGTAAGGGCAGTAATTTCATGGCACAAAGGCCTAGCAAATTAGTGGGTTTTTTTCTAATGATAATTTCCTCATTAACACACAAACATTAATTAATTCTGAAATAATTTTTCAGAAAGGAAAAATTAAAACAAATATAGCTTACTTAAGTGACAAGTCTGGTGATGCCAGTTATGGATTTGACCTGAAAGAAGGAAACAGTTTCCTCCCAACCTCCTAGATGGAGCAAAGCATTGTGCTTTCTGATCTACACTGATCATGACGAGGGAGAAATGACAGGTAAGTTCAAGTCATCTTCCAAATTAGCTGTTTTGTGTTGTTTGCACAGATCTAGGTTTAAATGAATGAAATGAGTGGATGAGTAAATTTCTTAATGATCTGTCTATCAGACTGTGGAATAATCTCTGAGCAGAAGTGGTGGGGGCGGCATCAGGTGAACCATCTAAAACTACAGCCAGAGCACTGGAGGGTAATGAAGGAACAGTCCTGCACTGGCAGAGGGACTGACTAGATGACTTCATAAGGTCTCCTCCATCTCCACCTTCTGCGGGTTATTCTTAAATAGGCAAAATCACACCCACTGGATGCAAGTGCAAGAGCAAAGGTAGATTGCGTAAATGGGAAAGAAGGTTTATAAATTTTACAGCAGAGGAAAGGAAAAGCAGGAAGTAAGCTCATTAAAAAAATGTTTTAATGTTTTCATTCACTGTTTAGATCCTTATTCAGTTATTCCTGGAGTTTTCTGCACTATTTTTATGGGATGTAAAGAACTTAAAGAACTGCCAGCAATTTTCCAATGCAAGTCTCATCCTGTCAAACTGAGGTATCTCTTACAGATAGGATGCATGTGTGGGGAGAGACAGCTGAAATATTTCAGCTTTTTCAACACTTCCTCCCCCAAGAAAACAAAAACAAAAAAACAGAAGTTTACTTGGAGGGCAAGAGGCAGTCTGGTCAGAATCAGCTCTCTTGGCACTACATGCAGGTTAAGGAAATTTGTTAAAAAGTAATGGTAATCAAAAAACCACTTGCATCTTCGAAGGTTCAAATAGTGCTCCTAGTTATGATGGAAGTTGATGCTTTGACTTAGTCTAGATTCAGAAGAACACTTACCCTAAAATGTTGAAGGATTTTTTGACTACAAACCAGTATAAACACATACTATCAGACTTAGGAAATAACAGATTGGAAACAAAATCAAAACGTTCTTAGTGGGTAATTAGGCATCCTACAATAAGCAGCCTAAGTAGGATGCTTTGAAGGTAAGCAGTCTTTTGGAATAGAAACCTGTTAGTAAATCAGTACTTTCACAGTTTATGGTGAACTGTTCAGTTCACTAAACAGCTATCAATCTTCCACTTGTTAAATTAATAGCCCTTTGCCCAGATGGCAAGAATCAGACTAGCCTCGTGGACTTGGTGGGGCAGAAGCCAGAGATGTGGTACGCTTTCCTCTTTGCAGGAGACTACAGTTAAGAAAACTTAGCAAATTTGGCTTTAGTGACTCACTTCATATCATTTGATTTCTTCCTGTTCCACATGATCAAAAAATCCATGCATGCAAAAAGGCAGGGTAAAAATAGTGACTTTAAAATAGATATATTTGTTGAGCTCTGTGTCTTGGATTCTAGAGCATGATATTTGTATTTTATGCCTTAACTACATCTAAATCGTTACACCATGATAAGTTCACCACTGCATGGCAATCTTACACATATGCAATCTCACTAACATCCTTCTGACAATGAATTTAGGAATGGAAAGAGGGTGGGGGAAAGGAGGGAACAGTTTCCCATTTAATTTCTAACAAGTATGTCCAGAACAATAACTGGTTGAAGGGATGGAGCTAAAAAAAAAATCCACCTAGTGGCAAGCACTGAGGTGAATTATTAAAATGTCACATAAAAGAGGAAAGTACCATAGAGTTATTCCATTCCCATTTCATATTTTGCTCAAAAATAAGAACTGAGGCATAAACAAAGCAATCTTGGGGTGCAAGGGTGTCTTTTTAATTTTTTTTTATTTTTACAAAATAAACCCCCCTCTGTTTCTGCCACTACCACTTATTCATGGTGCCCTTGGTTAAGTCAGAAATGGAGATAGCCTCAACTGCAGGCTGTATCATGGATTCCTCTAATTCATCCTGGAGCTCTGAAAGATGGTCTCAGATTTCCAAGCACTGTCATTTCTGTATGAAAGTTGTTCAAGAAATGCTTAACCTATCAATAGTGCCTGGTAAGATCCTCAACTTGACTCTACTTGAGTTTCCTCATCTCTGCCCTAGCAATATAGTTAAAGACATGAAGAGAGGAAGGGAACAAAGTGCCCAGCCCCGTAAGGTTGTTTGCATCCTTTAATCCTACCAACGTACGTAGTCTGGTGGTTTTTTAACAGCTCCATTCAGTTCTGAGAGCAATTCAGTTCATGCCAAGATGGTGCTGCTGGAGCTATGAATTTTAAAAAGAAACCCAGAGCAGGATTTATTACAGAAATCTCATTCTCTCCCCTTTCACAAACTAAAGTTGGGTTGTTTCCTATGGAAACACTAGAATCACTGGACAAGTTTTTGAAGAAAAGCAACACAGACATTGTTCTGGATGAGAGTCACAACCCAGTTCACCCCCCCTTTTCACTACTAGGACCTCAAACCTTCAGTGATGAGAAGAGAGTTGCTCTGGGACACGAGCCAGGATCTCAGGTGGGAGATAGCAGCCCAAGATACACTCATTTCCACCTTCCCAGGATGTAGCAAGAACATCAAATGCAAAACTCTTCTTCCTGCTTTTGCAGAATGCAGCACAGCCTGGTTGGTGCTCGGGGCATCTTTTTATGTTAGATGTGAAAACATTTATACTGTTTTTTCACCTTCCTTAACTGTTAGGCCCTAGAACTGACAGGAAAAAAAAAAAAAAAAAAAAAAAAAAGGAGGAAAAATACTGTGTGTTAAGTGAGATATTATCTGTGTTTTCTGACTCTCTTGTTCGGGTGCCGGATACCATTTGGTTAAATGTATGTCAGCTGTCTCCTCATTTCAGAACTGCAACTGCTTGCCTCATGAAATACCACTTTCAGGAGAAAAATAAAAAGTGTGAACTCTGTGCTGGTCACACGGTATTTCAGTTCCTCTAGGAGCCAGCCGTGCCTGGATTCCCAGAAGTGGGAATGCCTGTGCACACACAGGGTTTGGCTTGATCACACGAGTTTTATACTTTCTTGGCCTAGTTCACCCCTGCCACACCTGAGTCAGCTACAGCTGCATAAGGCACATGGCTGCAAAACACTGCTTTTTAGCTGAGAAGAATGTTTCTAGAGACCTTTTTATTTCTGGGTTAAAAACCAAAAAACCCCAAAGAAACCCCCCAAACTAATTTTATTTTAAAATTTATTTGTTTTTCAAACACAACCAAGTGTGCTAGTGAACCAAATCACCTAACTCCATAGGCACAGAGAGTAAGCTACACCCAACAAGCATTACTCCCAGAGGAGGAGAAATAAATAAAAATGTTTTTCAGCTGACAATCCCACACTCCTGAAGCTGTACAATTGTTTAACTGGTTCCCAATATATAGTAGAGTTCCCTCATCATGCAAGGAAGCACCCAAGAAGTGTGGAGAGCCTGAGAAGGAAGAGAAGAGGAGAAAACTCCTTTCTGGATTTGCCAGTTTGTGAGAAAGAAGTGGGTAACATCACTGTACCTTCTCATCTTCTACTTTTGAGGTCTAGTAAGAGTTTACAAAGAGACAATATCAGTGGAACCTAAACTGACAAACTCCTCCTCTCAGAAGGCTGCGTTCACACACAACTCAGATCATAAATGAAAGTAAATTATCATGTTGTTTGTCCAGTTGTTCACAAATCCAGGTAACAACCCAATACAATTCACAGCCTCTGCTCACAGAAAGTACCAGATACTCAGTGACAGGAACAGCAGGAAGAGTTCAAAGCAGATTTTTTTTTTCTTTAATCTGTTTATGTAGGTCTACTTCTTTTCAGGGGTACAATCCCTCTTACACTGATATATATATGTATATATTTTTTTAAGAGAACCTTTTTTCATTGCAGAAGAGTATTATTCTCATCAGCTAAAGGGCACAAGAAATTACTACAGTGGTTCAAATCCTGAAAAACTTTGAGCACTACAATTTATATACATGTATATACATATGCTATGTATAAATTTATATATACATGAACATTCAAAATGGCAAAGTTTCTTGCAAATCTTCCCTCTCAAGGGGAGAGGCAGCCCGTAAGGAAGGCAAAGCATGTGACCGAATCCACTCCTTGACTCAAGGCAGCATCTCCCACACTGCTCCTCCCCACGTCAATAGAAAAGAAGAGCAATGCCCTGGTAAGAGGTAGCAGGTGTGGAGCTCAGATTAATGCCATTGCAAAAAATACCACAACGGTTAGGTGTGGGTGTCCAGGGGAGCCTGTGCTGCTGCAGAGGAAGAGGAGGTCAGCGCCTCTGCCCCCAGGAGCTCACGCAAGCAGGAAAGGGTTTTCTGCAGCAGGCAGAGGAGCTGGGCTGGGATCACGGCACCTCTCACTGCTCTGAGCAGATTCAGTGTTTTATCTGCACAAAAGAGTAAAACCTCACTGCTTTTTCTGCTAGGGCCACACATGCTCCATGCACAGCGTGTACAGGACGGGGTTTATTTCATTTACAAATTGTTTCAGCATCCAACAAAACAATGATGTGTAAGTATATCCAGTTACAATTTTAATATTGTTACCTGATGAGGGGAGTACAACATGCAACAGGACTGACTAGGAATGACTTCCCTATACTAAATGTAACTGAAAATCTTCTGTTGGCATAAAGGATTACTATATTGTCATTCTTTCAGATGGAAAATGTCTTTGATTTTCAATTTTCAGATGACACTAAAAGTTCTGGGTTCCAATTTTTGAGAAAACTCAACATTTGTAAAAAAAGAGGGAGAAAAAAGAAGAGAAAGAAAATTGTGTTCATATATTTCAGGAATACCCAGTGACCTAGCCTCCCACACTGTATTCAGACCTTCATGATCTCCTATAGCTGGCCTCCAGGTCCTAAGCTGGCAGTGCCAGAGAGCTTCCTCCTCTAAGAGAGAGCCACACGCCCAGGTATCTGCCTGGAGCCGCCTCAGTGATGGGGCTGTCCTGCTCCAGGCTGAACACTAAAAGTGAAAACTGAAAGCCATTAACCATTGCAGCTGCCAACATGTTAGGGAAACTAGGAAAGAGACTAACTGGTCCTTTTTCAACTGTGGGGGCACAGTGGTACGAATAGGTATTAAATTGCTAAGCCAATTTTTTAAGGAACCAATTTCCAAGGAAGTTAAGAATAAAACCCTCCATAAGAATGTCAATATGGGCTAAGACTGCAAAATCTCATCCATGCCACTACAGGGCAAATTTCAGAAATCCAACTTCTCTGCTGTTTAAAAATTTTTCAAAATATTATAATCTTGGACAAAAAGAGTTACAAGCATAAAACCTTACATCAATCAGTCCTTCCCCCCGCCCTCCCACTTTTTTTCCTTTTTTAACAAAATGCTTGTAAGTAAAATTGAATGCTCTGGGAAAAGTCAAATAACCCTATGTAGTAAATACAGTTTGTTTGCTTTTAATTAGTATTTGTTCCCTCCCATCTGGTGAACACTGTTTTTTCTATATTTGTTTTGTAACAATCAGAATTTTGCTCCCAAAAGAAAGAGTGCAAATGTGCACCTTACCATGCTATAGGGATATGCTACCACAAATTTAATGCAAAATTACATCTATGCTTCAATATTTATCCAGTTCCTTTTAAAAAATCCATGCACTGTTGGGCTTGATATCAAATGACATCTCTGTTTTTTAAAAAGACCCAAAGCAATTTTATTGACAACAAGAAAAACATTGTGCTGTGCTAGAAAGATGAGCAGGAGTTTAGGATTTTCTTTGTAGAAGTATCTGTTAAGGACCTCACCTGAAACCTGGGACATATCTTGAGCCTCATCTGTTTCCATTTTCCTCAAGTTATCTGAGAAGAGAGGAAGAGTCTTAAGTTAGTGCAAAATAACATACACATACAGAAAAAGAAAAAGAAAAAAAAACCAAAAAAAACAAACCCACACACAGAGAGAAGGAGAAAGAAGGCGAAAGGAAAAAAACCAAACCCTTTACTATTTAACTATAAGATTATCTGGGGAGAATAATGTATTTTTCTCTTTATTTCCTTCCTGCATACTTGCTGGAGTATCAGACTGGCACAGACCTTGATCCTTTTAAAAACAGCATTACAAAGATTTATAAAAATATCATTACAAGCACAGGAGGACCAAATTTGTTATTTATTGTTAATTTCCTACTGCATAATAACCCAAAATGCAAACTGACTGCAACAAAATTAAGCAGAAAATTAAATGGCCCTGGGTCATTGTAGGCACAGAATTCATTCTCTTGGTTGATCCATAGTTATGTTCTTTCTAATTTACTGAGCATGCATCGATGAACCTTGAGTCAGCTTGGTGACACGCGTACAATCAGCAATCAAAAAACGAAGCAATTTGCTGAAGAATGTCTCATTTACCCAGGCAGGGCTGCATATCTGAGCAGCAACCGCCGCTGCCTCCATTAATAATGAATACACCTCCAGCCGCGGCAGATGGGCAGAGCAGCAGCTTCAGGCTTTGGCCCCTCGCTCGCCCGGGAGCCCTTCCTTCAGACCGCAGCAGACCGGCGCTGCGTGGGGGAGAAGTACAGCTCCCGAAAACAGCGAAACGAGCCCAGGAGGGAAAGGGAACCCGTGCCTTCCTGTTTTGCTGACAGATGGCTGGCTCCACGGCGTGGCGAGCGATACAGGGAAGCTCCTGCCCTCCGCTTGCGACACTCCATCTTCCGAGGAGCCAGCGACCAGTGACCACAAGCACCAGGGAGAAGCGTGTGGAGGGTTAGTGGGGTAGAAACAAAATTCAGGCTTGCAGTTGGAAGGGGACACTGCAGGTCCCAGGGCTCAAGCACTGGCTGTGGACAGCTGGTGGCCACTTGGATAACAGATGTGCTGCTGGAGCAGGTAGTCCCAGCACAACCTGGTCCCCACCTGGAAGTATGGCATGGGCAGCTGAGGTAGCCTCTGGTGGGAAGGGGACAAAAAGCCTACAAGCTTTTTGTTCAGCCATGGTATGCTAGGTCATGTCTTTAACTGGTGTAGCTGGCTTCACATCCACCAAGCAGAGGAGCTGGCTCTTTACTGTTACTTTTAATTGAGTTGTATGACCCATCAACCCTGTTTCCTGGAACTAAAGAAGGTGCATTTTCCTCGAGGGTGGGAAGTAGAGGAGGATGTGGCTTGAGTTCCTACAGAAAGGGTTCAAACCTTATCCTAATCATTGTAGCCCAACTTCCATAATTCCTACCCCCAAAAAAATCTTCAGCCTGCTACCCAATATACTACAGTGGGAAAATGTAATAGCTGTGATCATATTAATTAATTTCATAAATTTTATGGTCTCTTCACTTGTTTCCGAATGTCATCAGTATATCTGAGATCCAATATACTACTGCCCCCACCTTGCATAGCCTGGCTTCCCTCACCAGGTCCATGGTAGACTTGCAAAAAGAGGGCATGTAGAATGCAAGACTGCAGGCAGATAGTTTGGGGAACAGATTGCAAAAAAGGTTGGGTATTCTCGCATAGCATTCTGTCTGTTGCACATGTACCATAGCACTGCTTAATATCCATTAATGGTCTGTGTTGCTTTATTCTGCTCTTAAACTTTAATTTCAGACAAGCAATTTGTTTAATGTCTATATATAATTCTCAGAAATGACTACAGCCATGCAGAATGCAAAAAGCCACCTACTACTCAACAATTTGCATCAGTTCCTATGGGACTGAAGATCTTTCAATAGGTCCATTTTTAACGAAGTAGTCAGTGGGAAATGCAGCTTCTCTTGCAGGAGGGAAAACCCTATAGTGGTAGCCTGCTTAGTTACTGGAAACATGGCCTATTTATGGCAGGTGGTATGGTACAACTGCTCAGTATCATCCCTTATTTTGCCTGCAAGCATGACTGAACACAAAGGAAGACAAAAAGAAATGCCCATGCATCCATTACCACCTTCAAGGGTCACTTGGCTACTATTAATCAGTTGACTATGACACATTTTTCCACAGAGTACAGTGAACCCCAACCAAACAAAGAAAAGGTCCCAAGAAACTACCCACCAGAAGGGAGCCACACTCACGAAGGGCACTTTATTCTGATGGCACCTGCCTTCTCCCTATTGCTCGGGCTTCAGTAGGACCGGGAGTGACAAGGGGAGGTGGTGGCAAAGGAGAAAATTTCTTCTATTTTCATATTCCTGAATTTACCTGCCTTTGGCATGACAAGCCTTACATTCAGCATTTCTGCAACTTAAGCAACATCCTTCTCAGCTGGACTCTTTCTTGTCTCTTGCTGCCTGTCTTTTACTACCAATTCTTAAATACAGAAGTAAACTATAGTACAGATTTATTTTATTTTATTTTTTTAATAGAGGTAAACTATTTTCTTTTAGCTGAATACTCCTAGGCTTGCTTTCTGTGAGGCTAGATGACTGCCTGTCCTGAAACAGATGCCCTCAGTTCTCAAAGAGATGACTTCACGTTTTACCCTTGAATTAGGTGATTTTAGAATTTGTCAAGGCTGATGCATTTGCCAGGGATGAAACATGGATAGAAAATAGAGCTGGTGGAAAAGTGATGAGGGAAAGATTTTTTTTTCCCCCTAATGATTACTTAGAAGAACTAAGCATGGTTCCTAAATGTAGATGAAGATCCACAAGCACTAAGCAAACTGGTAAAAGAGAAAAAAAAAAAAAAAAAAAAAGGTTGTTTTGAATCCTTCCCAGGGGAAAATGGTACTTTAACACTATAGTATCCTGTGATATCTGGTAAATACTAATGAAGTCCCAGCTAACTTCTGCTTAGGCTGTGTATCAGCAAAGAGTATATGACAGGACCTCTTTCCCCCAATTCTGCTATGACAGCAGTGCGTTGGTTTTGACTCTGTGACTGTTAAACAGTTTTTCACACTGGACTTGGGCATAACATGTCTTGGGCTAAATTTTAAGTGCTAAGAGTAGAATTTACCTCCTTGCCTTTGGTATGGTAAATCTATGAATAGGAAACTATGCCCTGTTTTTCTTCCTTTTCTTCCTCTGCTCTAGAATCAGCAGAAACATTTTTCACCAACTTCCTGGAAAGCAAGAGAGCCCTATGTACAGATACCAGGATTTGCACCAATATATCTACTTGATATCAATTTGTAAATTAATGGATCTTTACAAAGATTTATCTAAAATAGCAATGTCTTAGAAATTTTTATGACATGAGACCCTAAATGACTGTTCATTTTGGAAAAAAAAAACCCACAAAAAACCCAACCCAAACAGTTTTGCAATTTTTCATTCTATCTACAGAATCAAATGTATCAGTAGCATAAGAAGTGTGTATGACTTTGCTGTCTTCAGTGCAGTCACATCTGTTTAGGTTAGCATCTAATTTAGGAGCCTGAAGGTAGAAATCAAAAGCTAGGTGGGCAGCTGACTGAAGCAATCTTGCTCTCAAATGCTGAATGTGTGTAGCTCTCATTTATAGTAGGAAAGGGATCAGCACCTACGTGATAATAGATATTTCTTCTATTTAGGAAGCCAAATAGCTTCAAAGTTTGCCCCCTTACTGAAAGAGGTACAAAGCTGCCTTCAAAATAGACAAAACTATTTTTTCAAGTCTTTTCAGACACAGAACTCTAACCTGTACATTTTCCTCTTCAGATTCTAAATACCATATTCTCAGATGAAGCTACCATAATGCTTTGGAAAAAGAATAATATGTTGCAATCTTTAGCTAAGTAGTAATCAACACATAAAACCTGAAAGGCTATGTTGGTTTTGTTTTAAATAAGGAAGCACTTAACTGACCATGCTCACCCTAAAATTTTGGATTTATCAGCACTTGTCCAAGTTACCATCCTGAGCCCAAAGAAAATGTACAGGTGACCAATTACCCTCCTTGTAACTGTGTCTCAATATAACTTGTGCTATGTCTTAAGAATATGTCAAAGTACACCCCTTGAATCACTGAAGTACTGCTCCATTAATATCTGGATTCAGTTACACTCAAAAGTGGATTTGGGACATTTTAGGATTTTGGGTGTAAATAGGAAGAAGTCATTGCAAGGTCAAGACTTTCTCATCTTTCAGAATAACGCAAATTAATTATTTGCAAGTCTTGGTTTATTATTTCATCTCCTGTTTTACAATGCAAATTCAAAAGTAAACCTCCTTGTCAATAAAAGGAATGTTTAGCATTTATACAGTGTTTTATCAATTCAAACAAACGTGCAAGCATGTCAGTCCTTCTCCCAACCCTCCTCTCTTAAGATATTAAAAGATTGCAAGACTGGGCCATGGATACATTCAATGGAAAAATCTAACCCAGTGCCAAGGACTACCTTTGTTTTCTGCTTTGTGTCCCAAGCTTCATATGCACTGAATTTTCTAGGACAACACGTGCTTCACATTCAGCACAATAGGACCTCATTTATGGTATAGAAATGAAATCACAATTTTTTACATTTGTGGAGTCACTTTGGACTTACACTAACACACCTAAACTCAGAGCTGTCCTTCCATCTACATATAGCTTTACTTCTGGTGCTGCAAGGTGTCCAAAACATGTATATCAACCACATGAAGCAGCATGTTTCCTGACTATTTGTAGGTGCAGCCTTGCTGAGCAGACATAAAGGTCCCTGAAGGAACAATTCTGTCTTCAGTGCACCCTGTGGGCACAGGTATACTTTTCCATGAAGCCTCAGAGCAGAAAACATGAGCACTCAAGAAGTCTGGAGAGGGAGAAAAGAAATCTTCTACAAGGGACCTGGTGTTCAGCAGGTGCTTTTGGAAAGAAAAAAAGCAAGAGGAACACATGTTCCTCAGCGACGGCAGCTCTGGCTTAACTGTGATAAAACAAACAAGCAAATAGGTAAACCCCAGCCTTGCTTCCACAGCCACCACGGGGAAAGGACCAATTTCACAACTCCCGCTTGTGCAAGCAGCCCTGCGGCAGGTGAAGGGTCTGCTCACACGGGTCATTGGAGCAGCTGCCCCTAACAGAGTGCTCATCTGTGAGCATGTCTCCTCTTTGTGGTCTTTGACGTGTCTCATTGGCTCCTCATCGCATAGGCTGCAGCTTCAGCAAACTAAAAATCCAAACCAACAACCAAAAACATAAAACCCCAACCCACTTTACAACCTAAATTGAAGCAAAGCTCCTAAAATGAGTCCTAGATTCAACCACCCATGACATCTAAAGAGATGTTTAATAAATAAGCAAAACTAGGCTGCGGTCTGAAAAACACAGTATAATTGAACACCTATAGCCCCTAACATGCCCGACAGGAGAATTTGCACTTTAACAACAGGTTAGGAGTGGTATATATCATCATGTATGTGTCATCGGTCTTCTAAGTTGGGAGTTGTGTCTACCTGCAGAATGATAATACAGCTGCACTTCTGATTGCACCAGAGGGTCTCAACCTAGCAGAACCAAGCCTTTTGCATCCACTGAAGTCAATGAGTTTGAACCAGAAACCAAGAGAGGAGATTAATAAAGACACCCTTGTAAAAGTATTTAACATTTAGTTTCCTTTTAAACAAAAGGCCTAATTTCTTTTTTTTAATAGACTTTTAACCTCACATGTGAATGTGCTACATACGACTGAACACACAACAGGAAGGCTGTTAAATCTGGGTAAAAGGTAGTATGTATTGCACAACCAGTGGAAATACTTGAAGAAAAATTGCTAGAATCCTACAAACTAGTTTTAATTAAAAGCATCCAATATCTCAGCAAGCAGCTGATAATTAGCTTTATTATTGTAATTTAATATGCTAGACTTCACAATCTCTGGGAATGACTCTACTTTAGAACCATTTAAATTCTATTTTTAATTTCCGCCTCATCACACAGCTCAATGTAAATAATAACTACAAAGATGAGGGGTGGTCCTTTCTGAAAACTACGAACTGAGAGTCATGATACGCACTTCACTGTCCTTCCATTTCTGTTCAAAAGAAAACCAAACCTCCGGGTCTTTTAAATGACTGCATTAAAACAGAAAAATGTTAAAACTAAGTGGATCAATTTATCTCCCTCTACACTAATTCCATATTTAGTGTTTTCTACAAAGTCTAGGAGATATTTAGTTTATTCAGTTGTTTCTCTATTCTTGCCTAGTGTAAATTCTGATTAACTACATGAATTTACAATACAATTTTGAGCATTCAGTCAAATTTGAATGGAGAGCTCCTGTCTGCAAAATGAAGGAAGCACTGCAATTCAACACACAAGATTAAGAAAAGAACTCAGCTAACAGTGCAGATGTGGAACATTTATATGTCTGGCACATGTAAAATTAATTTCAGTGTTAGTGAACTATTGTGAGAGGATAAAAAAAAAAGTTGTCTCAAAGATCCTACATATTTCTCAGTTCTTTGGGAATTCTTTGTCAAAGCACTGACAAATGATAAGAACTGCATGTTGTATACACGTAAGTGTTTTCCATATGCACTCTTAGCATTCTACTGTGTCTGAGCTATATTCAGGTAAGAATTCATAATTAAAAACCCCTGTTCTTTTATTGACTTTGTGTGCAAGTTACTGGACTTTATATCATTGAAAATATGAAAAAGGTTCTTTCTTCAAGTTTTTAAATTGCAACCAGAATAATTATAAATGGTTTCCGCAATATGAGAAAAATATTAAGGTAATTTTCCTAATTAAGGCTACATTTTATTAACTCATTAAACTCTGTCACCTTTATTCATGAAAAATCAAGCAGAAAAGTGGAATAAATTTACCATGACAAAGAAAATGCACATATTTCCACCATATAAATAAACTGACTAAAAAAAAAAGTGAGGTGTGTAAATGAAAGCACTCAATCTAAGAACACAGCACATTCTCAAGTGGCCAAATTGAGCTCTTGGATATTCTTCCAGGACTCTCACTCGAGAGAAGGCAAGCAGCAGATGCAAAACTGTACTTTTTGCATCCACATACATATGATTTAAACAAAGTGTAGGATGTCCTTAGCACAGCATATCTAACTATGCAATACAGAACACATAAAACGATCCCTTTATTTCTAGAATCATTGTTGCCAAGTATCCCAAATAATATATCAGTAGTCAATTTGTCCAAATTATAGAAGGTTTCAATATCTCTGCTTCATGATCACAGAATTGCTTCCTAATTTCCCTTCAAACTGTTCAAGTTAGGGATTAATAAATAACATCATCAGCCTGAATAAGCATATTAGAGATGTGTGAGATTTTTTTTCCCCCTAAATAAACCTAAAAATAACTCCTAAAATTACTATAATTTAAATGAATTAGTGAGTTTCTCTACACTACATGTTTCAGTTAACTCACTCTGCTTTTGCAAATATTTTGGACCCAGTCCACTATGGACAATTCCAGCTTTATATTGCAATTGCTCCACTGTTCTCAGTGAGTTGACACAAGCGGAAAAATGAAGCAATGCAGCAGGGAATCAGATCTATCTTACAGAGCAAGTTTCTCTTTTACTGAGAAAGCTAGAGCAACTGGGATCAGAAGAAGAAAGGTAAATCTTTCATGTAAAATATACTTCAAAATAAGATAAAGACATGGACAGTTCCCATTGCTTAAAAAAAAAAAAATACAATTTTAGTAGGACTGCTCTTCAAATCCTGCAGTTTGAATGGCCTTTTGAGGCATTTATACAAGAAGCATGAGCGTGCCCACGCAGGTCCCAAACCTGCACTCTCCTATCCCCATGAATTTACAACGGTGCGAATAGAGCTAAGAACAGGCACATATCTTTTCAGGACTAGGACCTACCTTTGCAGTCACCACACTGCGTTGGTAGTGACCTGCTCAGTGCAGAAAAACCTGCAATCTCTTCTTGTTCACTAGCTTAAAGCATGGAGGAAGCTGTGTCTTAAAGGAGAACAGTGACACAGAAGTTCTTGGGCTTTTAATAAAGATGCATCACTACATACCCTCGAGGTCTAACATAATTCTGTTTAAATTTAGGGAGCAAACAAAACTCTTGTTGACTCCAAGTTGTGGTTACGTTTATGTATGGATTACAGATGTAGGGACAACAAACCACAGGTGACCTTGGAAGCGGGGAGTTTCCCAGCTGAAGTCAGTCGCTTTTGCTGGGTAGCCACGAGGGAGATAAAACTCCTGCAGCTACTTTGGATGAGTGGAAGGTAATTGAAGTACCCTCTTGTTTAAAAGCTGCCATAAAGCTGACAAGACCAAAGCTGCCTATCTTGCCTCAGGTGGAGTTCACAGTTGTCTCTAAATGCTGCTCCCCTCCAGAAAAAATAATCTTTGGCTTACAGAAAAAAATACCAGTGAGGAA
This sequence comes from Caprimulgus europaeus, assembly GCA_907165065.1. The sequence goes on from OU015525.1 coordinate 73,403,164, forward strand.
TAGGTCTTTCCTCTTTTGACACTTGCATGGATTTGCAAACATTTAAAAATGCTTCACAAAGAATCATACTCCCAAAAGAATGGATGAGAGTCCTTACCTTCTGCTCCTCAACTGACACGATGTATTCCTGCTATCCTTCTGAAGGTATCTAGCAACAGCGTTTTACCCAATGGTGCAGCCTCATCCCCTCCCCGTTCTTTTCTCTGGGAAGGTTCTGAGAAGAAAAAAATCATTCCCAAACCTTTCTTTCTGTATGATTTTACACTTCCTAGAAAAGTGGAGTTTGTCACTTGGGAGGGGAATTCTGAGGGAGCCCACTACAGTGTCAGCAGCGCATCCCACCTCACACTCATAAGGATAATAACTTTTTCCAAAGATCCTGTTTTTGCTACACTACATTTTACTACTTTATTATGTTTTATTTGGTCTAATTCTATTACTTTTCATAATAGTAGAAAGTAATGACTGGTCAAAACATAATCAAATACATATGTGAATCTTGACTGAAAAACAATAAAATTCACTATGGACCCAGCATTTCTTGCACATAAAACAGGAGGAAAAAAAATAAAATCCCACAAGTCTTCAGTGGAAGTTTTTCCTGACAAAGAGCCACACAATTAGGCTATGATCCATGACTTTTGATATCCTCTGGACTTTTTGAGAAAACATTGCCAAGAATGATCTGCCAGAATAGCATACAATTCATTATGCCCTTGTTTTCTGTTGCTGAAATACAGACTGGACCCATTTCCTTGTTTTCTGCAAGATTATGGCGTTAATCTAAGACGTACCTAAGCTCAAATAAAATATGTCTGGAAATGTTTTTGGCTTCATTTTGGAGTTATCCAATTTTAATGATGAGAAACAAGTTTTGCATTGTTGTAAAACTCTGTGGATTGATTCTCCACTTACATTTCTGCATTGCTATGCAGTGGAAGTGGCAAGCAGACCAGGTTTTTGGTACTAAGGTCCACAAGGGAAAGGAAAACTGCTACAGTAATGCTGAGATGGAGACTATTGCATTTTTTATTGTACACTGCATGTAACACAAATGACAAAGGTGTCATTCATGCTTGTATGAGGAAACATGCAACCAGATCAATCCCATAGCGAGCTCTGGCAGCCGGGAGCTGAGGTGGAAAGTCACAGGTATATGACAAGCTTGTCTCTCTACTGCACCCCCTGAGCATGGAACTTACTTAAAATACATCAACTCACTTTACTCACTTGGAGTTAGGTAGCCACCCTGAGAAATACTCAGCTGGGACAAATGATGCACGCAGATCAACTTTTAAGCTTCTCCAGTTACTGGGAGCATGAAGGGCAAAGAGAGAGAATCCTCTGCCTTGTCTGCACATCATTACAGTGAGCCAGAGAGATTAGTGATCTCTGTTTAATTACCAGGATCCACCAGTCCTTCCTGACAGAATTAGGACAGTCAATACAATTCCACATTACACCTCTGCCTTCCTGTTGCTTCCCATGGAAGCTGTACCCAAGAGGCACAGCTCTCCCAGGTATCATTGCATTAGGTTTGAAATCCTGGCTCCTGAGGATGTCCAGTATTGGTCCAGTCTGGTCAGTCTTCTCACTTGGGGATAAACCTGCCTTCTCCTTGGCTTTTTATCTTGAATTTACTTTATTGTTAGGGATACGATTTTTTAATTTTTTTTTTTTTTTAAGACTTGTGGTATATAAATTTCTGAGTTTAGACTACTTTACAAAAGGGAGAGGGGGAGAGGGGGAGAGGGGGAGAGGGGGAGAGGGGGAGAGGGGGAGAGGGGGAGAGGGGGAGAGGGGGAGAGGGGGAGAGGGGGAGAGGGGGAGAGGGGGAGAGGGGGAGAGGGGGAGAGGGGGAGAGGGGGAGAGGGGGAGAGGGGGAGAGGGGGAGAGGGGGAGAGGGGGAGAGGGGGAGAGGGGGAGAGGGGGAGAGGGGGAGAGGGGGAGAGGGACGTGGATAATCAGCAGTAGTAGTATTTGTGAGAAAATTTTCAAGGTTGGAAGCAAGTCTGAGGTAACAGAAACATGAACTAAGGAAAGTGCAGAGATCTGCAGTATTTTGGATACTTCCCCCATGCAGTTCTGCTAAGGAGAGCTATCATTTTAAGAGTTCCTGGTCTTGCACTTGGAATACACTTAGTTTCTCATGTTCACATGCAGCAGTTTCAAAGGGTTTGATAAAGGAATAAGGTACATGACCATCAAACTAAACTTGGTAGAGCTTTGCTAAGGAACAAGGTATCTTTTGGGGGTGGGGGTGTAGGAAATATATGGCAGTCTAAACAGTATATCCTGTATTTTTTATTCAGTTTTAAAACAAACTCGTATGAGTTAAAATCAAAGCAGAGCATGTCAGTATCAGAAAGAAACTTCTACCTGTGAGTGAGCACTTCTTTCGAAAAAGGGACATAGTATGAACTATTGTATGCTACTGTTATATTAACCCATGAGGAGGAATACTGGGTGTTTTCATGGCAACATGAACAAACCCATTCTCATTTTTTCGACTTACAATTTCCCTCATTAGAGAAGAAAAAGAAGAATAAACAAAGTTACCTAAGGGCAAAAATTTGGTTTGGAAATTTCAGAAGCAATTACATTTTTATGTAAGAAAGCCATCTCATCCTCAATTTTTCTATTCCACCAACACCGAACACCATAAGCTATGCGATTCACTAGCAAGGTGAGGGAGCAGTACTGCAAATCACTCAGAACATTCTCCTGCTTAGTTGATTCAGATAGTCTTTCCAAGTATTTGGAAAGAATTTTAGTACTTATTTCTAAATGTAATATATTAATATGCTTTTCATTTCAATGATCATTTATAACGTTTAATAGAGAGGCATACTCCATGGTACTCCAGTATGCACGTGAGTTACAATTGACGTGGTCAGTCAACTGAAGCTAACAGAGTGCATCTTTTAAAGGATTTGGCCCTTACAATGCATTACAGCTTCCAATTTTAAAACTACACTCCTAAATCCTAGCAAATGAGTTGCTAAGGTTAATGCATGAAATATAATTAGAAACCTGGATAATTTTATTTGGGTTCTTTTTTTTGGAAGGCTGGACAGTGAAAGCATGTGGATGTAATCTTAGTAACGTCTAGCTATCAAAAAGAAAAAAAACCTAGTCAGTAAGCTCTTGTTCTAGCTTCTGATCCCCATGCAAAGTCCTTTGAAAACACTATTTGCATTGTATGTGTAAGCAGACTCAGTGCAAGGCAAAAACTAAACTAAGAAAGAAAGAAGAAAGAGAAAAAGGAAAAAATAAACAACACTATATTCCTCTACAATACTTTACATAGTTTAAGCCAGTGGCCATACCAGTCTAAGAATTCTTGCATTCCACAAGACATCACTTTTTTGAGGTAATTTGCAATCATAAGCTACACATTTTTTCTGACACAGTATTACTAACTTTTAACAATTTTGGAAGCAGAATGCTTTGCACAACATCTGGCAGTGTTACCATACCTTCTAGACCAAGGTAGAAGTAATCCAAGAAGTAATCAGGTTTCTTGAAGCACAAAATTAAAAGTTTCCTTAGAACCGACTGCTGCAGTGGGAAGTCGTTTCTTCACATGCACAGTTTCTAACTACACGCATCTTCTTTAATAACGACTACAGAGCGAAACCGTCCCTTCACAGAGAGGGTAACTTTGCGGAGCAGGGTGTAAGAAAACCTCCAGCTGTGACAGGCTGTATCGCAAGGAGGAAAACTTCTGGTGGCATTCGGAAGTCAGCAACTTCTCCTCTAACGCCGTTCCCCTCAAGCGCACAGGGGCTGCTAATTTTACAAGTTCCTAATGGCTTTTACAACCTCCGTACCTGCCTCCCATCTGCACATGACAGGCGCAACCGATTTGAACTCGGGCTCTGAACTAACCCAGGTGCCGTAGTTCACTCGAGGAGGCGAAAACAGACCGGTCCGCGCCCGCTCCTGCCTGGGGGAAACGTTCCCACCGCACCGCCGCTTCCCTCCCCTTTGAATCAATGAACACCCTTTCTCGGCCAGCTCCTTGCGGCTACTCATCTCTGAAATTTTATGGAAACGCTCCAAAACGCCTGGATTACACCCAAAATGCGGCGCAAGTGTTTTGGTTTTTTTGTGTTTTGTTTTGTTTTGTTTTTTTTAAAAAAAAAGCGGGTGGGACGAGGAGCCGAGGAAGAAAGGGATGTGATGGAGTGGGATGGGAAGACCTGCCTGTTGGGCTCCACACTCTCCGACTTTGCGCTCCCGGCAACTTCCCCCGGCAGCGCCGGCTCAGCTCGGCACGGCCCCTCCTCACCCCGCGCCGCAGCGGCCCGGCGCTGACCCCCGCCCGCCCCCGGGGCCGGGGCAGGTGCCCGCCCGGGACCCCCCGCCCCACGGTACCTGCTACGCCGGGGCCGGGGCGGGCGGCAGTTGTGGCGGCGCGGCCCGGCGCCGCTCCATGTGCCGGTGCTGCCCCGCGGGCGGCGGCTTCGCGCCCGGTCCCTCCCTCGCCGCTCACGCCCTCCAGCCGCCCCGCGCAGCCGCCCCGCTCCGCACCCGCTCACGCCGGTCCGCAGGTGCCGCCGCAGCCGGGGCCTCCGCGGAGGGGTTTTACCTGGCGAGGGGTTTTACCGCGGGCCCCAGGGGCTGCTCCCAGCCACAGGCGCGGGAGAGGGTCCGGGTTCCACCGCCGGGCTCTGCTGGGTCCCGGCTCATGCGGCGCCGGGACTCGGAGGTCTCCCAGCGCGGCAGGCAGCTGCCAGCCACCGCGGTGCGGCTGGTGTCACATGCCGTCACTTGCAGACATCCACCTGTAACGCCTCGGAGCTGAGGTGAAAGGGGTCAGGTCGTCCTCCTTCGTCTCAACCCGGTCATTCCCATCCCCTGCAAAACGTGTCCCACGCTTTGGAGGCACTTGGATTTAACGCCCCAGCATCAGAACTTCAGTAACTTACTAAAAACTGGTGGCAGAGCCAGTCACTGAAATGCAGACCTTACGCTTCGGTCCAGAGGGCACGGTGAACCCGACAGAAATTACTCATATGCTTAAGGATTAAGTGGATATACACTCCGTGGAGGATCAGGATCTCATTTTTGCTGTACTTCAGTTCCTCATCTGCAAGATGAGGATAATAATTCTTCCTTTCTCACATTTTACCTTTATCTGTGCTCTCATATGCCAAAAAATTTAGGCAGAACTTTATACATGTGAGTAATCTCCTTGACTTAAGAGGGACAATTCAGAGATGCAAAGTTAAGCAAGCATGTAGGCATGGGAAAGATCAGGGCCTTCTTATGCAAACTGTTCGGAACAGAAATCTTCTGCTACTTACTGGAAGTTTATACTCTACAACAAAATGAGGTCTCCAATGCTAAGTTTGGCTTCTTTTAGGACAGAAATGGCAAGTCTGTACCTGGGGACATATTTCAAGCACTCCTTCCCTCTGCAGATGTGATTGCTGTGTGCTTCACAAGCTAGGATGGTACCTGGGTATGCTCGAGATGAAGCGGGTATACCTAGTGTCTATCAGGTTTTTTTTATTTTTCTCACTGTGTCTTTACAGAGATGCAGAACATTCCTTCTGCTACAACTTTTAAGCAGACTTAATGAATCTGATAGGGTTGAAACCCAGAGCCAAATTCTCCTCTTACTGATTCCAGAATACCCCCTTGTCTTCCATCAGGTTTGCATGCAGGGAAACGAGAGCATTTGATCAGTAGAATCACACCTTGGCATTAGAAAGAAAGAAAGAAAGGAGGGAAGGAAGAAAAAATAGATGCACGAAAGGCACCCCCATACTCTTAGCAGTTAGTAGCTTTCTCCAGGAAATCCCAAAGAGCTCTGCCTCAGCGAGACTGTGAAAAACAGGCAGGGAGAGCTTCACCAACCACCCTCTTGAAAAGCAGAAGCTGGTGAACTCAAGGGCACACAGCAGCTTTCCACAGATAGCTGTGTCCAGATATTTTGAAGTGAAAGGACCAACACTGCACCGAGGAACAGTGCTTTCAGGAGCTGTTTGCTGCTCTCCTGTGCTCCAGCTGCCACAGGGCCCATAGGCCCAGGGCTCTGAGGGTGCTCCTGCCAACCAGGGAGAGCTGATTTGGCACATATTTTTAGAGGCAGATTTCACACAATTTCTCATCAAAGATTTGAAAAGAGCTTTAAGGTCAAAATCAAGTTGCTGGACATGTGTGAGCTGAGCCTGCTGAAGTCAAACCTTGTGAGATGTTAAGCATCTTCTGCAAGTCGCTGTGCTGAGGTTTGTTAACAACTCAAAGGAGCTCTCAGGACTTGGAAGATGTGAAGATCCTTTTATGGCTGATGCCACTGAGAAGTACTAGCAGCACAGTCACAGGAGCACGGAGCTCACTGTTGGCAGCCCACTCTCACATTCAGCAAGATTCTTGCTGGGATTGCAGCAGTGGGCAGTCTGAAGAGACCTCCGCTCTCCCAGTGATGCTTACCAAAGCTAGAGCTAGTTCAAGCAGATCTTATAAGGTACAGTTGCAGATACACACTTAGTAATTTGTTTAAGGAGCCAGATTCTGCTATCCCTTTCTTGCAGCATTTCCACTGACATTACTGGGAATTTTGGATGACCCAAAGTGGGTTGTAAAGTTAGAGCAATGTATAGAAAACAAAACAAAACAACAACAAACAAATGGCTTTACAGTCATCTAATTCGTTGACAGCTAATTCTTATCTCAGACTAAATCTGTTAAAGAAACTTTCTGGTTTATTGTGGGAAGCATCTAAGGAGGCTGCACAGTGAATGGTTTGTTCCAGATTAATTCTTAAATACAAATAGTTATTGTTACTGCAGGAGGTACAACGTTTCTACGGCTGTGTGTTACCTTTTCCCATTTGTCGCTTTCCTACACCAGTCTCACCAACCTGTCAAACAGACAGCATGCCATGTTTGTGCTGCTTCAGTCCGTGACTAGGCAGCTGATGACCATTAAATACAAAAATACAACAGAAAAGCTTTGCAAATTGAGAACAAACGAAAAAGTTTCAAGCACAGAGCGTGCAGATTCTCTACAACAGCTGGAGTGTAGCAGCCAGGTGCTTCTCTTGCATCTCCAATGCAAGATTTATGTGATAGTCCCGATTCTTCAGGGAATGGCCAGGGTACAGTGTCCAGAGGGTTTGCTTGCAGGATTGTGAACTTGTTGGATGAGTAGTTCTCATTCAGTTTGGAAAATGGAAGTTCTGATCTGATGGTACAGATTTATCACCTGGAGCATGGTAAATTTCCAGAGGCACAAAAGGGTGATAGAGATGAAGTTTTGTACAGTCAGAAATCTTCCCCAAACCATGATTTCTACTATAATACTAAGTGTGACCAGCTTTTTTTTTTTTCACAGTCCTTTCATAGCTCATCCCCCTGCCTCAAGAAACCCCCCACAGTCCTATTTTGCTCTTAGATGTCTCTTGATACCTTGCAGTGCCAGAAGTGCTTAAGAAAATGTAGTGGACCTCACACTAAACAGTTGATTGTCAGCTATTTGAATATGAAATAGGAAATATAAATCTCTGTCCTCATACCATATAATGTCTAACATTTAATAGCTCTTCCTTTGTTTATAATTTTTGATCCATGAAAATGTAGTCTCAGATTTTTCAACTTCAAAAAAGAACTCTGTCACCTTTTAGCAAAGCTCTAATGCTTTTAGCTCAAAAGCATCTCGAAGGTCCATGGTTTCCTCTTCTTACACACCATGGGAAATACCACCTGTACAACTGACATATAAACACAAAATATCACCACCAAAATCTTCTTTCTTTCCCATCAGTCTGTTCATGTCATTTTCCTCTTTGCATTGCTGTGCTGACTCCTCAGCCACTGTTGCAACGTATTTATTACTCACCTCTCTCCTAACTTGTGTCCGCTTCCTACTGTCCTTGATCTCTCCCATCATTCTCATTTCTCATGTACATATAAGCATTTCAGGCAATTGCCTCCGGGCTTTTTTGCCACATAATTTTTCTTCACTGACTGACCTCCTTGAACCTACAAGTCCCATCCTCTCTCCAGTCTGTGTATTTTCCACTGACTTCTACTGTACTACTGTTTTTGAGTCACCTGCATACAATTAGAAAGCCCCCCTTGTTGTTTTCTATACCTCAGCCTCTCAATTCTTTCTTTGTGAGATTCTTATCTAGAGGCCAGAAAAACTCTTACTGCCTTATAGACACTACCACAAACTTAAGATATATGTATATATTCAATATGGATATTGTAATAATGCAAGGAAATGTAGATGACAGCTGACCAGATATGTGAGATTTTAATCTGTATGTAGGTGAAAGGAGAGAAAAATTAGCAGTTTTTCATCAGTGTCTTTGTTAACTTCTTTCCATTTTAGGTATAGTAAATGGAAAGAGGTTAGTTGTGTTTTTTTGTTTGTTTTTGTTTTTTTAAATTAAAAGAATATTTTACAGTAAAGGAATGTAATAGGCTGAATATGACTGCAGATATTTTTTAGCGTCAAGGACAGGTACACATTTTATGGCCAATGACTGGCTGACTGAAGTGGAGCCATGAAGTTGAATGACATTTACTATTCAGCAAGGAGCATCTCAAGCTTATATGTATTCATTATTTTAGTGGAATCAAATACTCTAGTTATGGGTATGTACATACATAAAACACATGGGAAGGGGTATACCAAAGGCATCATCAGTCCCACACATTGTATCATATCACTGGTTGAAAAGCATCTCTTCTAAAACTTGCTGCTCATAGTCATATCTGGATCAAAGCTAAACATGGACCCAGGACAAATCCAGGAGCTCTCACTCACATCCAGCCTGTTAACTCCTTGCTTTTCTGGCTGATCTCTGTCATTTTCACTCAGAGGGCTCTGGTAACCTGAAGAACCTGTCAGTGGAACAACTGGCCAGTGGGTCTGCCTACAGGACAAAGAGCAGTGGAAATAGGAATGAGCTGCACCACCACTCCATTTCATAGGGTAGACACACTGTAGTTATTGCTGGTTATGTTTAGGCAGTGCACAGAGGTACCAGTTAATAGGTGTCGCTTTACCACAAGCTGCTCCAAGGGATTTGCTGGATTCTCGGGCAATGGGAATTGTCTAGCTTATCCAGTAAAATGGGACATTCTTGATTATAGGCTGATCAGTCTTGTCGGGGACTTGGTTACATACAGTAACACCTGTGTGTCAGGGGAGGAGAGAAGGACACAGTAAGAAAGTTCTGACTACAGAAGACTAAGGCATTACTGTCAGCAACATCAGCCTCAGCTAGGATACAACTAAAGATTTGCAGACTTCTTGCTTCAAAGACAACCCAAGCAATTACTCTGCATATAAAAACATGGCATGTAGGATTTAGTCTAGTGTAACTGAAACCAAAATTCTGGTTCTCTGTTCTGAAATGCCCCCTATGGCCTATAGAAAAAAGTTTTGCTGCTTCAGCTATTTCAAATGATAGGTCTAGTTTATACTTCTTTTCTGTAGCTAGTTTTACATAGAATATACACAAAATTCAACTTTCAGTTACACCTGGAGACAGCTACTGAAGTCAAGTAGTTACTCTAGATTTCCAATGTTAAAAGTGAGAACAGAAATGCTTTAGTAAGAGTTACAATTTTAAAACTAATTTGATACTTCCCTTACTTCAAATGCCTCAGAACAGGACTGCAATCCTTTCTGTACTAATACGTATCCATAAGGTTTCCAGAACTCTTTGATCCAACATGAGGGAAAACACGCTGAGTCCAGCACAAGGCAACACAGACAATGAAGGGACTGGAGCATCTCTTCTATGAGGAAAGGCTGGAGAGCTGGGATGGTTCAGCCTGGAGAAGAGAAGGCTTGAGAAGACTTATCAATGTGTCTAAATACTTGATGGGAGGGAGTGAAGGAGAGGGAGCCAGGTTCTTCAGTGGTGCTCACTGGTAGGACAAGAGACAACAGGCACAGGAAATTTCACCTGAACACAAGAAAACACATTTTTCACTGTGAGGGTGTTCAAACACTGAAACAGAGAGGTTGTGGAGTCTCTATCTGTAGAAATACCCACAATCCATCTGGGCAACTAGCTCTGGCTGACCCTGCTTGAGCAGGTGGGGTTGGACAAGATGATCTCAAGAGCCTCCAATTAGAAAAAGGCAATTATCGGCTTTTCAGAGATTATAAAATCTATGTATAAATTTTTAAAAAAAGAAATGTCCTATTATGTTAGTTCTCCTGTTACTGATCCCTTCCAAACTTGTGAATTCAGCAAGTATAGCTATAGCCATACTTCAGTTAAAGTTTCTCAAGTCATTTTCCTATTGGAAAAGAGGGGTAAAACTTTTCTATATATACAAAAGGGTCTGAACTAAGAGCGATTATCACACTTCCTTCATTGCATCTGAGGTTCAATTTTTTTTTTTTTTTTTTTTTTCTCCCATACATATTATATGATGGAGGTGCTATGGCTGTCTGTCTACCAGGTGATGATCCTAGTAGTTAGGATCTAATCTACCTAGGCAGAGGTAAAGATGTCCCTGATCTATTCCAAGATCCACATCGTTAATCAGGTATTTCTCTACTAATAGACTTGTATAAGAACTGGCAAATGTTTCTCTTAAGACACTACTGCCAAAATTAATCCTACCCGAGAAGGTAGCTGGAAATAAAAAAAAAGATAAAGGTCCATTTTTGTATAGCCTTAATCTTAACTTAATAAATTCAGAATAGTTGACTGGCAAAATGGTAGTTCATCCTCTTCCTCAACTACTCTGATGATTACTCTCTAAAATTTCACACAGATAGTTTAAAAATCCTGAAAATGGATGTCTGTCTCATTTGCAAAGGTGAAATGAAACAAGTCTGCTGTCATTCCAATGCTCTCTACTAAGAAGCAGGATGCAATGGAAAGTTGTGTTAATGAACCAATGTATTGATCATAGAGGTTTGTTTTTTCATTTTCTTTTAAATCCATCTCTTAAGTCTCCCAGCTATTTTTGCAAATCATGAATCTCTAATGAAGTCAGATTAGAAAGATTCAGAAGTACATTATGCTTGATTTTCAGGAAGAGTAAACTACTAATAGTACTGCTAATACTTGAAGGATTGATCCAACTTCTCTGCTTGCAAAAGCTTAAATAACAGATTATGTTTTTTCCAAGTTCATAGAATCATAGAATAATTTGGGTTGGAAGGGACCTTTAAAGGTCATCTAGTCCAACCCCCCTGCAATGAACAGTTAATTTATTACTGATAATTATCAGTGAAGATCTCTGAACACTTGCATTGCATGGTGGTTCAACATTCAATTGTTTTAATTTAAGTAGACAGTATTCCTTGTCTTTGTGCCTTCCTATTCCAGTGTATTTCAATACAGCTGAGAGAGTACATCTCTCTGGATTATCTTATTTATAGTTAATGATGACAGGTATGTGGTCAGAATGCCGTTGTGGTCAGAGTGTCGTTGTGATCTCTATCACTTGTTGAAAACCTTTTTTGTTTAATAGCAGTTAAAACTTTCTGTTCAAGAATCCAAGGGGGAGCTTTCTTCTATAACAAACAGAGCAATAATGCAAGCTCTGGAGACTGGTGCTCCAATTTGCAAGCAAGAGGCTTGGACAGTGTCTGCTTTCCAGATTTGAGTGAACAGCTCAATCTCCTACCATAATTCTCTGGAGAAAATGACAATGTTAACACTTCTTTATTTCACAAGGGTATTCAGAGGACACCACAAACATTTTGAAAATATCAGGAGGTGTGATAAAGGAATTAGTTATAAGGGCATGTCTACAGGGCAGACTCAAGCTTCTCTACCTTCACTTTGGGCTGGCCAGATGACAATCCAGCTGTGAGCTTGTGGAGGATTGACCTTGGCTGGCTGCCAGGTGCCCACCAAGCCACTTCAGCAGGACAGGGGGAGAAAATATAATGAAAAAGCTCATGGGTCGAGATAAGGACACAGGGATCAGGCACTGACCACTGTGATGGGCAAAACAGCGTCAACTTGGGGAAATGAATTTACATAATTGTCAATTAATAACAGAATAAGATAGTGAGAAACAAATAAAGAAAAACAAAATGAAAACCACCTTCCTTCCATCCCTCCTCTCCATGGGCTGAAGTTCCTGCCAGGAGCCTGCTCTAGCACGGGCTTTCCACCAGGTGCAGCTTCCTACAGTGCACATCCACCTGCTGTGGCATGGGGTCCTCCACAGTCTGCAGGGTGGATATCTGCTCCACTGAAGTCCTTCATAGGCTTCAGGTGACAACCTGCTTCCATAGTCTTCTCTATGGCATCTCTGCTCCAGCACCTGGAGCACCTCCTCCTCCTCTTTGTTCATTGGTCTTGGGGCTGTTTCTCTCACATTTGCTCACAGCTGCTGAGCAACATTTTCTACTCTTTCTTATTATGTTATCACAGAGATGCCGCCAGCATTGCTGATGGACTCAGCTTTGGTCAGCAGCAGGTCCCTCTTAGAACTGGCTGGAACTGGGTCTGTCCAACACGGGACAGCTCACAGAAGGGACCCCCACAGTTCTCCCCATACTCAAACCTTGCCACATAAACCAAATGAGCTGGAAGACAAATAGCCACACTAACACTAGCTTGAAAATACCAGCACGGCTGGCTGACTCCCAGTGTAACGCTTGCTCCAGCAGATGCACAGCACAGGAAGGGAACATCTTCACTTCACCTGGGTGCACACATGCCCATTTGGCAAGTGAGCAGACTTTTGCAACCTGGGCTCATAAAAGGCAATACTTCAGATTATTTTTATTATTTTCTTTACCTTAAAACAGGCAGATGCCACTCAGGGACTGGGACTCCAGCATGTGTGGCAGTATGCAAACAGTTCATAATGTATATTTAATCAGACAACAGGTAACCAACAGCTACACACAGCTCAGGGAACACAAAGAAGTGGTGAGATATATATTATCAGATAAATCAATATGTTGGGGCTTGAAGGGCAACACCATTGTAGTTGTTATCAAATTTTGTAGGGATAACAGCTACAAATAGGTTCAAGGCAGAAAATGAAGTAGCCAGGATGGTACATACAGACACATCTGCATGTACCATCCCCACAAGTAACCAGAGAAACGGCTGATTTGAAAAGAGAAAGAACAGGCCGGGGAGAGTGGACAGGGATACAAGAGCTTCCCAGCAGAAGTATGGTAATTAAAGAAAATCTTAGACTAAACCAAGGATGGAGAGCCAGGAGTGATAGAAACTCCCAAACCATGTGCTAAGGCAATGACGTTTCCAGCATTTTGAATGGACATGAACAAGACAGGATAGCCTTGTCTCTGACAAGGGGGAGAGGCAAGGCAAGAGGTGACCAAGGCACACGGTGATGCGAATTTAAACATGAATTTCAGCTACGGGCAGGGTACCACCTGGGCAAAGGCATGGAGACAGGATCCACAGCTTTCAGGCATTTTCTTTAGAGGAGGAGACAACAAAGGTGGTTTGAAAGGAGGGCTACATTATTTATTCTGGTCTGAACCAATATCTGTTATACATGTTTGTTACGGAGCTGATCATGTCAAGAATAGATATTAACTGTGTAGCTGTCACAGCTTCTCTTTGTCCCATGCCTGCCCCTCCCCTGGGTGTGTCCTTCATAGCGAGCGCCTCGGGAGAGTCAAGATGGAGACAAGTGATATTAGGGTGAAATTAGCCATAAAGAAAACATTTAAATAAAAATGATTAACCCAGTGTTAGAGCTATTATGGGACAGAAAAGAAATGTCAGAGGAAAAAAAATGTGTACCATGACTGCCCCATTACACTATAATTAGTTTATCTTTGTATAATTTATGGTTAGTTCTATGTCAATGAATTCCGGCAAGAAGAAACCCCTGGTCTGTGGCGAGTCTGAAAGAGAGGAGCCGGTGATGCCTGGAGTGCGCAGGATTTTTAAAGGTCTTCTGGGAACTCAGATGTGCTCTGTCTTTGGAAATTAAAAGGAAACAACTCCTTCTTGTACAAGTTCATTGACATCAAATTACAATTTGATGTAATTAATTACAAGCTAGGCACTTAAATATCTTCAGACAGGTACGTTTAAATCACCAATTTTGCCTTGGTACAGGCAAACAATTTTAGGAGGAATTTGGAGGACTCCTCACTGTTTATATTATAAAATCAGTCTAGCGGCTCTTGCTAGGCATCACCTGAGTTTAATGAAAAGTATTTACTTCAAGAAAGGTGAGCAATTATTCTTTTTCTGGTCCTCTAACTCCTTCTTCCCTTTAGAGACTAACATTTAACTAGAAAAAAATAATAATTAAGAGAGTTTATAGTGTTAGATGGAAATCTAGCCCAGTTACCTGACTTAATGACAGAAACATACAGTAATATGTATATATTGATGCCTTGAAGTGAATATCAGGATGTTTTGTCCTGCAAAGTAAATATTGATCAACATGTACAGTGTATTTTCCTTTTGGATCAATAAGTCTGTTTCTTCTTAAATCAATAAGTACTTATTCTTACATAGAGGAAAAGTTTTGTTCATAATTGGATAAAAGAGGTTTTATAGTAAATGAGAATATTCTTCTCACTTCCAAAAGCTGTGGGGCTCAGGTTTTTAAAAGAAAGTCAGACTGAATATGTAGAATGCTGTGTATGAGGTTCAGAAAATATTATCACTCACATCTGCTGAGCTAATATAATAAACATCCACTTATATGACCCAGTCTTCTAATCAGAGAACAATGGTGCTTGCTGACTCAGTGAGTTAATATTCCACATATCCCTCTCTGCTTTTTTGGTCATTTCTAACTTCTTGGAGTATTTCTTTGTGTGTATGTTAAAATAACTGGTACAAACATCCAGAGAATCCTGGAACCTGTTTTGTCACTGTGTGTCTTCAAGCTCTGCAACCTGTTTTTCAGTTGCAACTGATAGCCTGACTTTGAATTAAGAGAGGAAACAAGAATTTCACCATTATTTCAGAACCTCAGCATTTTCAGAATCTGGGAATTTTTTTTTTTCTTCTTTATTCCAAATCCATGCAGAAATCCTTTACTACAAAAACTTTTCCTGCCACTTTGTTGTTCTTGTGGTTGTTGCTACAGGTTATTATTAGTTTAAAAAAAAAAAAAACAAAACGCAAAAAACTGAAAACAAAATTCAAGCTCTCCACTCCCAAACTCCATCACATAAATAAATTCCGGACTTCAGTTAGAGCAAACTAGCCAGCTGCAAAAGCACTAAACTGGTCTATCCTAAGTGAGAATTTGGCCTCGTAGATCTCAGTTTGAAAATGGTAATATTTCATGGAAACTAGCATCGGGGAAATAAAGTTAAAAGTACTATTTAAATACAAAAAACCAAACAAACTAACAAAAGTCTTTATGGTTATTCTGGCAGCTCCTTTTTTTTTTTTTTTCCTTGAAGAATTAGGAAAATAAATAACTATCAGAAGCATTGCTACGTTTTGAAAAGTTAAGAACAGAAATGCTTTACAGAAATGAAGTAACTTAAGATTATTAACCACATTAAGGCAGGAAAAGTAAAAAGATTCATGAACATACACACTTTGTAATATACATAACTAATAAATGCATAACTAAGTAAAATAATAAAAAACTACTTTTACCCTCTAAAGAACTGCAATTAGAATTTTTATTTCTCTCCTACTGCACTAATACATAACTAATACTTCAATTTTCAATTTCCAGTACACCTTCCAGTTCATCTGATACATTTATGCTACTATATTGAAATTTGTATTCCCCAAGTGAATTGAAATCTTAATGGATTTTACGTAGGTGTGATTGACTGCCATGTGGCAAATTAAGGCACTCTTGTTAGGACCAGTCTGCCATTAGGTCGCTATTCTTTGCTATATTTTCCTGGAATTTTCAGACAGTCTAAAGTAAGGCCAGTGTACAGTGGCACAGGCTTCCTAAGTTACTTAGGCCATTTCAGGGGAAATACTCCCCCAAAATATTTTTTCCAGTGGAAGAGATAAATACAATATACACCTTCCAGCACTTGTCAATCACTTTTATACCCTGGATTTTGAGCTCTGAAGGACACTGTGCAGGACCAAGCAAACTATGTGCCCAGTCTGCTGCTGACCAGGAAGGTGAAAACTGAGTGGAGGGAAATTGGCTGCTGTTGCTGAAGTGTTGGGGTGGGAAGAGGAACCCACCAGGCAGCCCCCAGGGTGAGTGGGAAAGCACTGAGGCAATCGTACTTTCTTTACCTATACTGAGGCCACTGCAGCAATTTTTGTACAGCTGTTTGACCAAAGCACTGCAAGTTGTAAGTGCATAACATTCCTTATATTGCATGCATAATTTCATTGTTCTGAATAAAAGGGATGAAAACTAACAGCATCCTTCAATTGCACTTCACTGTGCTAGTCCTGTTCACAATTTGCAAAGGTGTAACAATTGCAAACGGTCTCAGTATGACCACTACACTCTGCTTTGCCTCCTTCATATCCTGCAACTTTCCTTTACCACTCTCACAGGCATAGGAATTTTGCAATTGTTTTACTCTAATTCTTCCACTTTCCCCAGTAACCCCATCCACCCTATCAGGCCTCGATCTCCCTCACACCCATTCTCACTCCCTTCGTTACGTTTCTGCATAATCCATCTCCTGCATTCCCATGCCAATTCTGCAGCCATCTCCCATCCTTAGCTTCCCGCGCCTGTCCAGTTACCTCCTAACATTTCCCCTTCATATCTGAACACATTGAGTGTACTGTCTGCAAGCACCGATAAGATTTCCTGTATTCCATTTCCACCCTAGAGTGTCTAATCTAGTTTCTGCACCTTTTACTCCACTGAAATTAAGAACAGCTGAACTTGGTCAGACCAGAGGACCATCTAACCCAATATTCTGTATTACACAGGATGAAAACAGATGCCTGTGAAGTGTTATCAACATAAGCAAGCATATAGTGATATTCTCCCCACCACCCCCAGCTATTCTGTTCAAAATCTCTAATGATCACTTTCCAGCCAAGTTTCAGAGACAGAACTTGCTTATTCTTTTCCTTCTTGTCCTGTCTGCATCATTTTACATAACCTCTTTTTCCTTGATAACTTCAAAACCAGTGCTGATTTCTGGTTTTCCTCCTAGCTTCATCATACTTCTTGGAAGCCCCTCTTGCTCTTTAACCATTTTTTTTTCTGGAGAGGCTTCTGGGCTCTGTCCCGGAACTCTTCTTCCCCACGTTTCCCTCCAAAATAAAAAGATGCAAAGTGCTTTTGCAATTAAAATTTCAGCTAACAATTCCATATTGATTATTGACAGAGTTATCAACCAGACTTTCCTGTCCAGTTTCTGTCATTTTCTGTCTAAGGTGAAAATTCAGCCTTCTCTAGCATGTCTATGACTATTTTCTCCAAGTTCAATAGTGACAAATGAGGTGTCATTCTTCTCCCTTGAGTTCTGACCGCGACCTCCTCCTGAATTATAGTAAACCAAATCAGCATCCTGCCTTTTTACTCACTGTCACCCAAAAACCTCATCCTCAACTTAGAACTCTCTCATGTTTTTCATATTCAGACCATTGCCAATACTTGAAAACTATTTTAGAACATTTCTAAAAATTATCTCAGCTATACATCCAACAGTTATAACAGCTAACTCCAAGTTCTCATCCATTTGTATCTTAATTACTGCAATATTCTTCTAATCATGACAAAAACCATCTAGGTGCAGACATGTTCATTCAGAATATGGCTACAGAGATCATTATGTTTTCCTACCCCTTTAACCAAATTAAATCTTTTCCTAGATACCTCCACCCACTATTAATTCTATCACTTAAAAGAGGAAGGAATCCTTGAGTCCTTTCTGGCTTATAATCTCTCATTGCCTATCAAAATGCAAGCCCTGACATTCAGTGTGCCTTTGCAACTTGCCTCCACCATCCAGTAATTTATTTTTTTAAACAAGAACCTTTGTTCTCTCACCCATGCTGCTCCTCACTGAGAATGGCTTCTGATTCTACCCTTTACTTCACTCAGAGTGGTGGTGGTAGTTCTCAAAGTTCTCACCTATGGCCTTGGGGGAAACCAGAATTGCTGTTTCTTAAAGTTAAAAGCAATTGCCTGTTTTTAATAGTCATAAAAGCACTAGAAATTTATTGTTACAATGTAGTGGGAAAGGCTTCACATGGACTACAAAATGGTTGGTTGAAGAATAAACTGTACAGTATTTCCAATCATAAGAAATCAGTACATGGATCCTTCAGTGTTAGTGTGGCCTTACTTCTCTTACTAAAACATCTATTATTTCCAATATTTATCAACATACAGGCAGCATTTTAAAGGTCCTCAATACAGAACAGTGATAAATGAAACAAAGAAGGTCTTGATTTTATATTTTTTTCTTGCAATGTGTGAATGATTTTCCCCAGAAAGTGAAATACTAAAGATTTTATACTAGTCTGAAACCAGATTATATGAACTTCACTTCCTTTTTTTTCAATTGGTGAGGGTACTATTTAGTAGTGAGATAAAGGATAAAGCCCAAAGCAATCAACAAAACATGAAAGATGGCAAACACTGCTTGGGACAGAAGATGAAGCCTCCAGCTGCTTGTCCCAGTATTGCAAGAATCACTTCAGTAGCACGAGAGAAGCCAGTACTGTCTTGATTAATGGGGTGTGTAGAGTTTTGAGGGGGTTACTTTTCTTGACGCGCACACACACCAAACACAAGAGAGAGGAAATCATATCGTTACCCACATGAGCCTGCGGTTAAAAGACGAGTGGTTGGCTTCCGGCAGCTGCAAGGAATGATGGGGATTCAGCTAGGGCCAGCGTCTCACACACTCCATACACTTTTTTGCACCACTTTCCCCCCCATTTTTTTTTTTTTAAAAAGCAGCAAGCATGCTGTCCAAGTCTGCCAGAAAAATGAGTTACACAAGCATCCCCTCACTCAGCTATCAAATCCTTCTCTTCCAACCTACTAAATAGAGAGAGGGGCTGTTGCACTCATAAAAAAAAAAATGAAAGCAAAGTAAAATCGTTTTCATGCAAGCCCATACTAGAGAATCAGGAAGGTATTCATTTTATTTTGTATCTAGACAGTGATTTTAATGTTATGTAAATGCAGCAGGCAATTCCTAATCTATCCTGAAATGTATGTGTCAGAGCTCTTGTGTAGTACAGGTTACTGATGATAAAAACAAGATGTGTTTTTATACAAGGAAGGTGCATGATTACCAGCTTTAGAATTTTTTCTTTCATTACAAATTTAAAATAGGACAAGCCAGTGCAATGGAAACTGAGGGGTACCACCACAGAAAAAGCTAGTGTCTTTTCAGAGGCAAGTTTGACAAGCATTGTTTGCCTCTCTCTTTGAAACCAGAACAGCTAGACATGGTAGCAGCCTCTTAGACTTCAAAACTGATTAAGTAGAAAAGCTTCTATTAATCCTTAGTGCACCAGTGTTCCTCATTTTCCTTCTTCTTTTATTTTTTTTTCCCCTCTCACGAAAAGGAAACTTATCTTGTCTAAAGAATATTTCCAAACACTCAGTCAAGTTGAGGTTGTCACGATAAGGCAATCTTCACATCAGGAGGCTTTTTTCAGAGAGGAAGAAGCAGCTTAGATACAGACAGGGTCCATGCCTCAGATCCAACTGTCAAGGAAGCTGATGCACAAAGGGTCTTAAACTGACATTTATGTTGCTTATGTATCTTGGTAGAGCAACCCAGAGTCTCAAACCAAATCTGCTGCCTCAATCTGGCAGCCCCTCAATTTGTTTCCCCAGTGAAGTCTGAAGTCAGCACCCTGCTTTTACCCCAGAAGCCAGCAGTTAGACCATGTACACAGATTGTGCATCCACACAGACATCTCTCCTCTGACTGAGCAAACTCAGATCTACTTCTGCACCTTGCTGGTTGAATTCCTGCTACTCCCAGTCACTCCTGTGGAGTCATAAAACACACTCAGCTACCGGACCCAGCTTCAAGCCTCTTCCCCACTGCTATAAAGCTGTTAGGATTTAACAGGCAAGACAGAGACAGCACTACCCCTAATGGTCAATGCCTCAGCAGCTCAAACAACAGACAATGTTCTCTTATGGCAAATATAGGCTTTTCCCCACAGGCAAATTGAGGACTTGAACCAAGTTCTCCTATAGCTGTAACAAGGACTATCAGATAAAAATTTGTGTGGGGAGAACAGGAAGCAGGGTGAGAGGAGGAACTCTGCTGTGTTTTGTCAGAAAAAGGCAGACGCTACAGGGTAACACTAAACTATTGAAGGAGATTTCAGGGCTGTGACTATCAAGTACCAGCTTGTGTTTCACAGCAAGCTAGCTGATTAAAAGAAGGACCATAAGCTAGTCAGCATGAGCAGAACTGAGGTGTTTCCCTCCTCATGCACTGACCTGGATGGGTATTGCTCTGAGAAGTTTAGCAACACTGCCCAAGTCATCTCTGGCCTTTGTACTCAAATGGTGCTACAGCTTTCCCCTAAAACGAAGGTTGATTAACCTCTCAGTCAACTTAGAAAGCCTCCAAAGAACCCTGATGACACCAGAACACAATGGCGTTTTCCCTACTCCTGAGAATTAGGCAACATGACCCAGAGACAATAATATTCGCCCTACCTGACAGTATCCTAGGGAACTTCTGAATTGTCATTTCAATTCAACACTGCAACATCTTTCCATTGGAGAGTTTCCAACGAAGCCAAAGACCACCCAGGATCCAGATATTCATCTCAAATCCCATTTCTAACCACGTGAAAACTGTGCGCTCACTTCCACTATCCTTTAGCATGAGATAAACTAGGAGAAAGTACACAGAAATATTAAGGCTTCACTTGTAGATCCAGAGCTTCTAATGCCAGGTACAGTATACAACTTTCAGTGGAGAAAACTTTAGCAAGGTCAAACGAGATGGTGAAACTGACCATCCAAGACTGGCTAGAAACCAAACCAACTAAAAGCAGCGAAGAAAGAAGCTGCAGGAGTAAGAATCTGCAGCACAAAATTGAGGAAAACCCCTTTATTTTTGTAACTTGCTTCATCTCTTTGATATGCAGACAAGCCATCGGTTGGGTCTACAGACCAGTCAAATTCACCTGGTTCTAACATTTTTGGGAAGCCACTTTCTCCAAAGTCTTTTTTTTTTTTTTTTTAAATAAAGTCCTGTTCTCATAGTGACTAAAGCATAGAATTTGAAGTATACATATGAGCTAAGAGTGCGCCCTTTAGAGTCCTCCACAATCCATTAAAAAAAGGTAGATCTATCACATATTTATGTTCTTATCATCGATAATGCCATATGGCAAAAAATAATGTAGAAATTTTGCAGAGGAAAGGACAATTTCTTCTTTTCTTTCCTTTGTACCTGTATATGAGTGGAAATGTTCATTTCAGAACAGAATGTGCATCTCATTTACAGTCGCTTGAACCCTTAGCCCACTTCAATCTTCTTTCAAAACTGAGTTTAAACTTATAAGCAAGGATTTATGAATCCAGTGTTTACTGAGAAATGGTAAATAGCATATAGTAGAATAATCCCAAATAAAAGGTTTTAATCAAACAACAGGAAACACGTAGCATCCCTTATATAGGGATGCCTCATGGTGGCTAAATTGTCCTGGTGAAATTGCATTGACATTTGAATGGTTAATATTCTAGATAGCTCTGGGACACAACATTGAAATTCCTAAAAATGTGAAAGGACTGAAATACAAGCCCACAGATGGAACTTGAATTTCATAAGACAATTTGTATTGCTATCTATGATGGCCAGTTTTAGCCTCAAACCTGTACAGAAGAGCTAGGGAAGCACCAGATAAGCATGTGGAAACTATGTATTTAGGGAGCAAAATTGTTGCTGAGCATAAATCAAAGGTTTACTGAAAGCAGCTGGCACTATGCAAGGAACATGTAGGTCCCATGCTGTTACCAGAATTCATACTTCATTAGCCTAAATGCCAAAATTAGGTGTACTAGCTGGCCAAACAGGGCTTTACTTGTACAAGCAAGGACATGTGTTTGATTTACTCATGTTCCATGTTAGTGAAAAGACAGCCATCTTGCTTCTTGACCTGAGCAAGAGTTCCAGTGTCAGGACAAGAAGAAACTGTGTTAATATCTTGTGTGTAAACAAGCAGATACTGTGATGATGCTCATCCTCATTCAAAGAACAGCAGCAAAATGAAAAAAAAAAAGTTCAGCCTTTGTGAAAGAGACAAAAGACAGATTTTCGTTTCATCAGAATTATCATGACTATTTCATTTTGAGATGAGCACTTAAAATATTTACTCAATATTACATCAAGATTTATAATGTTCTAAACAAGTTTTATGCATGGCCAAATATTACGTAAACATTTGCAAATCCGTTTGTCAACATTGCCTCTGAGGTATGTTTTAATGAAAGTGAAAATTTCTAAAAAAATGTTTAAATGCAAGCTTTTCAGTGCAGTCAATAAGAAATTTAGCTGAGCAAAAACAGTATATTTGAATTCAAATGAGCTGTAAATACACAGTATCTAGCAGGAGTATGTAAAAGCTATTTAGTAAAATAAGCAATATTCTATTGCAATATGTTAAAATATTAGCTGGTTGAGAAAGCTAAGGCATCTGGAGCCTGTTATTTTAATATGAGCTGTGTACCAGGGAAGGCTTAGTTTGGCTGATGGTGTCAATGGAGTTATCAGAAATAGAAGCATTTATCTAAGTAATTGAAAAGCAGAAAACATTAAGAGCTTGGCACATGTTAAAAATGATTCCTAATTAAAATGTTATTTAATAAACAGGCCTACTTTATTACTCATGGACTAAAAAAAATAATAAGTGACTGCTAAACAAGTAATTATAAGGGTAATAAAGCTCTCCATTCTGATTAGGGAAAATATTAATTTCATGACCATCCAATGATCCATTGTCTACCACATCTGTCAAAAGAGCAGTCTGTAACCATTTAGAGATGTACTATTGTTATTGTGCTTATGTAATACTGATATTACATTCTGTAACAGTAATGATGCTCTCAAACTAGTTCTTAGGGTAATTATAGATCAGCTTGCTTATACATTAACCACTCCTGAGTCTTTCTTAGCTCACAGGTAAACTGATGCAATTTTCCTTCTAGGGTTGTGAGGCACAGGGTGGATTTATAGCTTACTGCCTCCTATCAGCACCACTCAAAGCAGTCAGTGCTCTGAGCCAGGTTGTGGTGAAGTGGCTTCCACCTGCTCTCTGTCTCCAATCATTAAAGTCTTGACAGAATGGCCCAAACCTATGAGATGCTGATAACCACCCTTCTCGCTGATATAACTCTCTATTCCTGCAGGCACCTCTGCAATATGCTCCAACTGTCCGAGAGATGAAAAATTGTGTGTGTGTCTGTGTGTGTAAGAATAAAAAATTACAGAGCAGGTTTAATGCCTGGTAGGCTAACAGATTTTCAACCTAACCAGAGATCAGGGAGCCCGTAGCTTACCTTCCTGTCACTAGTTTAAGACCCTGTTTCCCTTCAATTTTCACTGTTCAGGACAACCCCTCCACAACTGTCTGTACATTTTTCCTTTTCAGCTCTTTCAGGCACAGGACATCTGGATACTACCATGGTGGGAAACTGATCAGGCTTCCAAACCATTTTCTGCCTCATTTGTCCTATCTAGACATGGACTAGTTCAGTCATTGAGAAGACTAATTTAGCTCATAGAACTAAGTACTTCCTCAGCAATTTTTAAAACAGGCTGTGAGCCACCATCTCCTCTGTCTCCATTGGTGGAAACCAGTTAAACCATGAAAACACATTTCATAACTGAGATAGCTCATAAAAATGTGCTGTCAATTATTCTCTGTGTTCCCCTCTCTTTTTCCAGTAACTTAATTATGGTTTGAGATATAACACAGGTGAGCAACAACTCTTCAGCTCCACTGACACTCAACACTGATGCTGTACTCCTAAAGAGGTATAGTCACTGTCCTTTCCCAAGACAGAAACAGGATGTGTTGTAGTGGGAGGCTAATTTTCCAATCTCATTAGTAAGGCATATATTTACCTTACTTAGTCTACTTGGAGATTATCTGCATTTTTCTTGCCTTCAGAAGATGTTTTTTGAAACAAACTTGCACGATTAGTTCCCTTGCACTTGAAGGGATCATGTTTGAAGCCAGAGAGCAGATGTTAATGCCTTCTCTGCAGTTTGCCTTTATGGTGTGGGAGCCCCCAAAGGCCCCTACCAGCACCAGGGCTCAGCTGATAGCAGATCAGGAGGATCACTGCACAGAGGGAGATGGTACAGTGGTTCTTGCTACTCCTGTGTGATAAACAGCAAAGGGAACAATTGCACTTCATGAGGCAGAAGCCCAGTTGGCACTGTCCCTTGATATTCACATCTTTGTATGGCATCAGCCAGTGGATTAAGAGATAAAGGTTGAACATTCATTATCTTGCTGGACAAAATCAGTGTTTTTAAAGAGCACTCACAAGGCTTCATTTCAGCTGAGAACCACGAGACTTGTGAGTGATCCACAATTCTGGAAAAAGTCAGGCAAACTCTGAGTGTAAGATAGGATTGTCAGGAAGTCACTATAGGATTTTTATTTAAAAACAAAGACTTTTAAAAGGAGAGTTGTGCTAACAAAATTAAAATTCTGGAAATGTCTTTTGTTGCTGACTGTTTAATCTTGCAGTTCTCAGTCCTTATCCATCTGGGCCAGGAACAGGTGGGGGGAATTTTTTTTTTTTTTAAATATTAAAGGTTAATATTTAAATATTAAAATTTAAATATTTACCTTAAATAAAAGGTAAGAGGTGAAGACCTAAAATGCTAAGCCTTCTATTTTTTTATTTGATGTAGAAATGATAGTGTATATAAGGTTGTTTCAGAACTTGGGTGTCATGGAAGAAAAGTTTGTTTTTCAACTGAACTATCTTAAAGAAGATTATTAGTCCAGCTACCACACTTAAAAGGGAGATTGTAAGTGTTACAATCTTTGTTGTGAAGTACAAAAAAAGGGAAGAAATTCTTAACTATAAAATGCAGGAGATGAATTCTTAGAATTAGTAACCTCTTAACCAATGTCCTGATTCCCAGTATCAGATAGTATTTAGGAAGTGACTTTAAGACAATATTTATATGAACAAATTTTTGTTTATTTAGGGCCTTACCTGTGTTCCTTTGCTGTGTGTGCTGCCAGTTCTGCTATTCTGAAAAAGTATCCTAAAGATTGTCAGCATAAGAAAGGAACAAGGGCTCTTAACAGCACAATGCAAGAAATATGCTATCTGGCTACACTTTTAAAAGTTACTTGTGATTTTGTGTGCATTTTACAAGCACTATCCCTACTTTTCAGCAATAGAACAATACATCATACCCTGTGGGGTAGACTGGAAAAACAAAGGTATCCAGATTCTTTCTCTTTCTTTTTTAAGGAAAAAAACCCCTCCAGATTAAAAATACAGTTCCAAGCACTACCTGGGAGAGGATGAGCGCAGGTGTTCCATTTCTCACTCCAATGAGAGAACAGGACACAACTCGTATTCTCCCCTTTACAAGAGGATTGTTTGTTCCTACTTTTTTCTCCATTACAAAGCTGGAAGACTAACTCACCTTCTTTAAGAATTTTTAATTTAAGAATTTTTAATTATTGTTTAGAACATACTGTATTTTGCCAGGTAAGACTGTAATGAGAAATTTAGATCTTATTTCCAGGAGCATCTTGGAAACTAAAGCAATTATTTCTCTAAATAGATTTCAGTTCTCAATTGCAAATCAGCAGCAGCTGCTCACTGTTCAATACAATAGGTGCTCTAGCCAAAGATCCATGCTTACACAGTTCAAAAGGGACAAGGGAGGTTCTTTTATTCAGGTCTCCCGCATTCCTGTCATTGCACTCGGCTGGTGTACCTTTATGGGGAGAAGCGTAGGCAGCTAAAGCCCTCCTCCTCTACCCTCTTTATTGCCATAGTATTTCCTCCAACTCTGAAGCACTAGATGTTCCAGATGAGACAGAAAACTCCAATGAACTGGAATTTCTTGTTCTTCAGTCTCTATTCTTAGACCAGATCATCTCAAACTCATGCCCACTTGCTTCTCTAGGAACCAACAGAGGATTCACACGTGAAAGCTGCCCTGGCTCTAAGGGCTGGACGTACTCTTAGAGGGCCATTTCTATCATCATGACATTCATCTCCCTCAGCTAAGGCCCATGCCTTGAAACACTACAGATTTCTTGTGCAGCAAGATTCCAAAAGGAATCTTACAAATCCTACAATCATAACATGGAAGAATTGTTTCTTTACAACACTGTTATCCAATATGCTGTTTAATAAAAAAACCCATATGTATGTAAGGCATTTTAAAGGGAGGTTTGCTAGTTTAGCTGATACACAATGTGATATTGTAAAGTGATATCATCTATGGAATATAACAATACTTTTCCCTAGGATTGTGCCTGGAAAACAGTCAAGATCATAAGTCACTCTCCACATTCCCACAGAAGTGTTTCTCATATCTAATCATTTACTTTAATAAGAAACATAACTGAGAAGGTTTTTATATCTACATAAAGGTAGAAGTATTAATAGCTACATAAACAAAATTAAAACATGTACTTACCCAAGCAGCAGTATACTGCAGTTCCTCCCTGAAAGTAGCTTAAAAGAGGGAGCATTTGGGGGATTTAGTGGAACCCCTTGTATATTAAATTATATTTAAATTCCACCTACTAGCAATTCAGGAACCATTGCTGATTAATAGATGCTCTATATGTTACAGATGAAATGTCAGTTTTCTCTGGCTATGGGTACATCAGCTTCTTGCTCTTCTGTAGTAATATCTGATAACCATATATTAATTATCTAAAACATTTTTACAGGAAGTGTGGTCTTCAGCAGCAAATTCAGGGTCTACTGGCAGTTAATTAAACAATCACCATAGCAGTTTTGTAGTGAACATTGCCAGTATTTGTGCCTGAAAAGCAGGAAATCCTGGTAGCTGTGTTTGACCACTACAGTGACCACTTGCAGAAATAGACATCTAAGAAATACTGGATTTTGGATTTGTTTTTTTTTTTAACCTGAAAACAAAAGTTTAAAAGCAGACTAGACACTTATGTTAGATACCTGAGGATGCTAGCTTTCACATGGACCACCACTCAGCATCACTGGAGACATTAGAAAGAATCCTCTTAAAATGAAGAGTCATACAATAAACAAGCCTTACTCTAGAGAAACTCCAGGTAACAAGTTCAACTTTACTGATCAACAAACCACAAAACAAATCCTAATTGCTACTAGTTCAGTCCAGACTAAAAAAGAAACCCTGGTAGGAAAGAACATGTGCACGACAATCCCAATCCAGTATAAACATTGTGGAACAAATAATGAAAAACAAATAAAAATGCCTGGACATAAGGCAGGAGTAGAAGTGACAAAGGAAATCTGACCACTCCTTGGCTTGCACTGGGGTCCCTGCAGAATGAACTGTCAAACCTGACAAGAAAATGCATCGCTGAACTCAGAAAACTTTAATCAGTCAGCAAATATGAACGTTGGCTATGGACCCGCATTAACCCAAACCCACCGATTACTGAAAAGAAGTCACATGGATCTTGTCATCGGTAACAATCAGTATCTGCCCTGTTACATCAAAGAAGATGACGAGCTGACATGAGAGGATGAGATACTAAGGATCTGCTTGGTGACACCCTGAAAAAAAGATAGGGAAGGGACAGATTCAGGTAATAGTTTCAGCAGTCCTGCCTTTGACCTCAGAAGTAATGCTTCATCAGGTCACTCCCTATGAAAAAGGGCCATGAAGAGGTCCCTGTGGTGTGGATCCACACAGCTACAACCCACACATTTGAAACAAAAATGCTATGATGCACGGGTAAGGCCATGTCAAGCCAAGCCAGCAGTGATGACAGATGCTCAGAGAAAAGCATGCTTTCCCAGTGAAGAAACAGACTGTGGAAAAGGAGAATGGGTGTATTTTCTTGAGTCATTATCTCTGACTGAGGGCCCAGGACAGACAGTGTGACTAAGGACCAGGTGGTACAGGAGAGTCAAAGCAGTTCAGAGCCGGTGACGCTCCCAAGATCCATGTCTGCTGAATGGAGGGAGCTGCTGCTGCCCAGCAGGGGTGGACCTGTGCTTGGGAGGTAATTGGTTCTCCAGAATGGAGAGGATTGCATCTCAGCAGGTTTAAGAGCAGATGTTGGCTCGGCTTTGTAGTTACGGAAATATGCCTGACATGAACTAGGGAACATGTCTCTTGATCTCACACAAAGAACCTGTCCAGACTGCCCATGAAACACTGAGACACCCACAGTGACTGCAGAAGATGTTACAGCTTGTCTAAATCTGCTGTTTAAAACCCATCCTGGGAAGAGGTTGGAATAGGGTCATTTCCTCATTACACCTGGAAAGGCGCAGGTTGTTCCACTCTCCTAGAACCACAAAGAGCAGCCTCAGACTTCCAAAAGGGTAATGGCCAAGGAGAGTAGCTCAGTCCAAGTGCACACAAGTGGATCTGTAGCCTTAAAATTTGTTCCAGACAACATCTACTGTTCTTCAGCATGTAATGCAGCGATGGGAAGGAGAGGTATTCTGCTGGTGAGGAGAGTATTTTGAAAAGAACTGATGTCAAGTCATGTAAAAAGAAGCTGAGAATGTCAAATTGTCCATGATTGCCAATAGGCGTGCAACACATGTTCTGCAAAGTGCTTGGGTAACAGGAAAAGAGAGAACATTACGCTATCATCAGGAAATAGGAGATAATGAAATAGATGCCAAATAAAGAATGCAAGTAACAGTTCCTCTTTTCCACCCCACTTTTCCTTTTTTCTTTTCTAATCCCAAAACACAGTGTTTTGTCCAATACACCAACTCCTTTTTCATTTATTAGGTTTGAAAGAAAAATTCACCCGATGAATGTACTAGTCACACGTATTCTTCTGAAATGATATGTAAATTTTGCCAGTTTGACATCCTAAAGCTGCTTAAGATTCCTGGAGCTGGAAGTGAGTATGACCCAACCCAGAGGAGCCTGGTTCATGTATAAATTCACAAATGTTCCTCAAATCCTAAGAGAAACCAGCAAAGGCAGGTTTTTCATCTAAGAAAACCTGTGTCCAATTCCTCACTTAGTTTTTCTTCTGTAACCACAAACATTTTCCCATCTTAAAATCAAGATGATGCACATTCTTTCCTCGTAGAAGGAATCTCATCTACACAAGAAATAGAATTTATTTTTGAAAAGCACATGTCAAGTTATGTAGAAGTTGCTTTAATCCTTGTTCAGTGGTCATGGTTAGCCATTGAACTTAAATTGTCATCTACAGAGAGAATAAATTATAGTTTCCATTCAAAGCTGTGTTAGCTTTCCCCTGTGGTTTCACTCTTTAACATGTCTTTAAATTAAACCCCTTATTTAAAAAAGTATTAACATATCACTCATTTCCCACCAAAGCAGGTGCACCATTTGACTCTGAGCCTCCAAGGCTGAGAGATGCTCAGAGTAGGGACTCCTTCGCACCTCTTTGTGAAGCACTCAGCCCCTCAAGATAGGAGATCTCAGTGCAAGTAGTTATCACTCATTAGAGTAGGTAGAAACTTTCAATTTAAAAAAGAAACTTACTTTGTTAAAAAAACACAACAAAACCCCAAACAAAAAAATATGTTTTAAAAAAAGCATTCTCTGCAAATTTGTGTCTTTCTCCATTACCAGATTTCAACTTAAGGGGAGGAAAATTCTCAGAGTTCAGGAATATTTTCTGGTCTACTATTATATAGATTATAACAATAATGCCAATTATAAATGACAGGTTAACCCAGCCATGACAAAGCTTTCAGCCATGGGAACTTCCCTGTCACATATGGCTACTGGAATATATGACTCTTTCTGTGTCTCTCCTGCACTACCCATATGGACATTGTCCCAGCACATGCTCTGCCAGCTCACAAAGGGGAACTGCCAGCATATTCACAATTTCCTCTGAACTGTGTCTTTCAGTCCCACCTTTCCCCAGCAGCTTCACTCACACAGCTCAAGCTTCTCATCTAAAGCAAACACTCTACTCCACCTCCACACAAGGATTAGCAACTTTTATTTTTGCATCACCTCTTTGCCTCGCACTCCCACTGACAGGTTTGCTGGATGTGACAGCCGAAGCTGACTGACCTCTTCCCAGTGCCTCCCAGCTTCAGGATGCACCAGCTCACACCCACACAGCTCATTTCCTCCCCCATCTTGGTTTCAGCACCTCCCACCGACCTCGGCAGGAGAAAATAAAGCCTTGACTATATATAGTAAAGTGCTCAGATGTTTCCCCACATGATCTGGGTGGGCAGCAGGTGGGAGAACATCGAGCATTGCACTCTGCTGGGTAGGAAGCACATTCAGACTTGCCTCAGAAAAAGTTGCTCTTCCTAAGCGTCCACAGTTTTACTGTAAACACTTCAAAGCATACCCTCACCTTCTGAGTGACTCTTAAACTTGGGACATTATGTATCTCTGAATGGTCTTTTAATCATGAATGCAACATTTTATTATCTCCAAAGGGAAAAGGCAGTTATAACAAAACCTACTTATTGCTCTAAATTCGAAGTTGCTTTTAGAGCATATCTTGAACATCATTTACTATATGTATCATAACTATTGCAAATTCTCACAGTACTATTCAACTACAAGCCTTACTGGGAATACTGGTTTCCTCCTGAAGAACTAATAAAAAACCCCAAACCAACCAAACAGAAAAACCCACCATAAATGAAGAGTTTTTTAATAACAGATTTCAAAATTTGCAATTTTTCCTATGTTGTGTTTTCCCCTTTTCAGCCATTCTCTCCTACACGCTCCATGATCCAAATATTCACCAGAAACAGACATTTTGCATACAAATGGGTTTTTTTGTCAGCAAAAAAGTGTTTTTTAAACCACTTTCTCCAAAATTCTTTTAATCATTTTGTAAATCCCCCAGTTGCACTGCAAAGAGTCTCTGCTGATAGTACCCTCATGCTAGCACTCCTAACCTGCCTTCCGCAAACACCACATACACTGCCAGAAAAAGGATTGTGGTGGTTGTTTGCAGCACCCTGGCATATATACGTGGCAGTGCTGTGGTTCGTTTCTCACCCTTAACTAATGCAGCGGTATTGGCAAAACTTGTCAGCAACGGCACTCTCAGCCCACAAGTGCTCCCCTTGAAACAGAGCTCTGCCCCAACTTCACTGACTCTTTCCCAGTCTAAGAGTCCTCCTCCCAGTGTTACACAGAGACCTTTAACCCTCCTGTTTCATACACACAGCCTTACCTGAAGTGACGCTGAGGAAGAAAGAGCCCTAGCCTGGATTTTTTGAGAGTGCCTAGCTGCTGGTTCTATGTACTTTGAGACTACACCCTTGTTTCTGAATGCAGCTCTTTCTTGAGGTAGAAAGCAAAAGCCTATCCAGTGACCTGCAGACCAGAGACATGCAGACGCAGACTTTCTCTGCAGCGTAGATACAGTACGTACATGAGCACGTTTGCACTGTCACCTCAGTGAGCCATGTGACAAAGACAAGGCAATACAGATTGTGAAGGCTCATCCTGTATCCAAGCTTTCAGCTGTTGACTGCAATAGTGTTCTGGCTTCTCTAGGAACAAATGGAAGCCATGAAATAGCAGTCTGGGACAAAAATAGACCTTTAAAAAAAAAAATCCAACCAGAAATCATGATCAGCTACTCTCTCATAAGCTGATCTTATCAGGGTTGAGTCACATCAACTATAAACTAATCTCCAGGAAACAAAACCCCCTGTTACTCTTGCTCTGGAAACTCTTGGCAAGCAACACCTCGTTTTTGCCTGGGTAAGTGTTGCACAGAGATCATGTGAAACAGCAGGGAAAGCAAAACTCAATAGTAAGGCACTAGCCAAAGCAGCTCAATAGGGTGAGGTACATTCTAAATCACCACCACATTATTCTTCAAACAGATATTCCTCCAAAAAGATAACATTTAGCTGGGTTCTCCATCCAGCTACATCCTTTGGTATGGCTTGTGCAGCACAGAGGGACAAGAACTTGTAGTTTCTCCTCAGAGAATCCTCCTCTCTGCAGGGATCCTCCACAGCCAGGAAGCTGGCAGCACCTTCTCCTGTCCCTACAGTAGCTTTACTG
Source organism: Caprimulgus europaeus (assembly GCA_907165065.1). The sequence goes on from OU015525.1 coordinate 73,435,243, forward strand.
CCTCCTGTGATGGTTCTAATGCTACAAGGCATAGTGGGAAACTACAGAAGCATCTTCCGGAGGAAGCAGAGGTAGAAGCTTTTCAAAGGAAGAGAGACTGTAAAGGCCAGGTAGCAGATCACTAGAGGAGAAAATACACTGTACCTTTAGGTCTTGATGTGATAAAAACAATGTGCAGAAGCCACACAGCTGTAACTAACTGTCTTCAAGGCACACACCAAAAAAAAAAATAAAAATCAGGCTTTAGCTACTGTTGAGGGCAGTTCTTGGCAACTAGCAGAATTAAAAGCATTGTAAGAACCACAACAGACTCACGTATTTAGAGGCAACATTGAAATGCTACATGATGGGCAAAGAAAGAAAAAAAGGAAATTTTCTATAGGAAGAGAAGACCAAGGGCATGAGACAATAAGCTTCATTATAGCCATACATCTGAGGAATTAGCTACAGGTCAGATTAAAAAAAATAAAAATCAGTGCTTAGTAAGTTTTCCCCCAAAAAATTATGGAAAGAGGACACTGATGCATGTCCAAATCAATCTTACCACCCTCTCAAAAAATAATTAAATCACAATGCTACAGTTTTAATACTAGATTAATATTTCTGTGACTCCCTGAGCATGTGGAAGAGGGCTATGATTCCCTATTTCCTTGTCTCTTAACAGACCCCAGGAAAACCAAGCGCAGAGGAGAGTGCATGCACCACTATGTCTGTATTACCAAATACCTAAGCGTGAAATATTCCCAATGGAGAATTTCCTCTGCTTATGTATTTCCTGTAGTGGATTAGGTGATTATATACTGTATCATGTGGCTGTGTAACGCCATACAGTTATACAACTACAATTATGTATCATATGCTTATGGGAAAGTATGCGGGTTTTTTTATTTTGGATTAAAATCCTTCTCCAATTAATTTGCTATCCAAGTTCTTTCCAATTTCAAAGGAGAGATTTTTTTTTTCTACAATATTTTGTGGCATTTCTCATTTTTAGCTACTACAAGTCTTCCAGATTGTGCAATACAGGCAAATTTTGTACTTTGGGGGCACGTGGAAAGAGAAGTCAATACACAAAGCAGAGCTGCCTTTACTGTTAAGCCTCACTAGATGTGTGAATTTGGGCAAATATGCTGCTGTTTGCCTTAGTTTCCCTAAAACTAATGTTGGGATCTATTGCTGAAAAGTACTGTAAATAGACCAAGGAGCTATTATTTCTATATATTAATTAACTCTTCAGGGAACCATAAGAAAAAGCAGAAAAAGGGACTTAGCTTCTCATCTCTCAAGTAGTTAGACTTGAGGCACTTTGGCAGGGCAACACAGGAGCAGCTTTGGGTGAGATTCATGAGCCGTACTAGGGCACATGAGCCCAGCTTGTATGTGCTACTGAGATCCATTCCACTCAACAGCTGCCCAGCCCTGCAGGTACTTTTGTTTCTTCCAGGCAAATCCCCAACCTCCAGGCACACAATAACTGCTAGAGTCCCAGCTCCTCTGAGCAGCTAAGCACTCACTCCTGCCAAGCTATGGTGGGATTTATATTACTTCTAGGTCACTGGCTCTTAGTACAGTGACTCCTATACAAACGGATAAATGGCAGTAGTAGGATCATTTTACATATACTAAATAAATTGCTCAGCTAGAATACAGAAAATGCAAGTTTGGGCCCTAGTCTGAGAGATGCAGAGCAAGCACTTTGAATGCACTGCTCAGGTCTGCTGAGGAGACAGTTTCCCTAGGTGTGAGGCACATACTTCTGTCTAGAGGATGACTAAGAGTGACATTGGCAAACTGGTCATTGCTCATGGCTTCCATACTTGCCCTGCCTTGGTTTAATTTACAAGAAAGAGAAGTGGATTTGATGTAAATATTTAACTTTTGGGGTAGGAGCACAAGACAGTTTCATGGTGAATCTTTATTGGAATCATGTTCCAGTCTTGAGAGATTGGAGGTTATCTCACACCACTTTAACCTGTGTCTTTGCTTTCAGGTTCCTGAAGCATTTCAGCCAAAAGATCCATCTATCTAAGCAAGCTCATCTCTCTCTCAAGTATTTTTGGAGTGAGTTAGGGCCACATTCTTGTACACAAACTGAATTGCAGATGTCTTACATGGATACAGTGTCAGTTTTGAGAAGGTACCCTTACCAACTCTCCGAACACAGAAATGTGCAGCCAGCATCTCTCTACAATGCTACTCTGGCACCCATTCTACTAAATTCTCTAGCAGCATCATAGCTTGTTGGGAGGAACTCACAAGGATCATTGAACCCAACTCTTCTCCTAGCATAAGACAATCACAAGATTCAGACCATGTGTCTGAGGTTGTTGTCCAAATGCTTCTTGAATATTGTCAGGCTTGGTGCCGTGACCACCTCCCTGGGGAGCCTGTTCCAGTGCTCCACCACCCTCTGCCTGAAGAACCTTTTCCCAATGTCCAACCTAAACTTGCCCTGGCACATCTTCCTGCCATTTCTTCTGGTCCTATCAGTGGTCAACAGAGAGAAGAGATCAGGACCTGCCCCTCCTCTTCCCCCTGTGAGGAAGTTATAGACCACGATGAGATCTCCTCTCAGTCTCCTCTTCTCTGGGCTGAATATACCAAGCAATTTCAGCCTCTCCTCATATGGCTTCCCCTCTAAACCCTTCACCAGTTCAGTGGCCCTCCTCTGGACACTCTCCAGTAGCTTTATATCCTTTTTATACTGTGGTGCCCAAAACTGCACACAGTACTGGAAGTGAGGCCGCATCATTGCAGGGTAGAGCAGGACCATCACCTCCCTGGACCAGCTCACCATGCAGTGCTTGATGCACCCCAGGACACGGTTGGCCCTCTTGGCAGCCAGGACACACTGTTGGCTCATGTTCAACTTGTCATCGACCAGAACCCCCAGGTCCCCCAGTCTGTGTGACCAGGGTTGCTGTGTCCCAGGTGCAAAATCCAGCACTTGTCCTTGTTAAAATTCACATGGTTGGTGATTGCCCAGCTCTCTAATTTATCCAGATCTCTCTGCAGGGACTCTCTGCCCTAGAGAGTGTCCACAGCTCCTTCTAATTTGTTGTCATTCGCAAACTTAGTTAGCAGTCCTTCAAGCCCTGTATCCAAGTCATTGATGAAGACATTAAAGAGCATCAGCCCCAGGATGGATCCCTGAGGGACCCTGCTAGTGACTGGTCACCAGCCCAATGTAACCCCATTGACTGGAACCCTTTGAGCCCGACCTGTCAGCCACCTGCTCACCCATTGCATTATGTGTTTATTCAGCTGCATGCTGGACATTCTGTCCAGGAGGATGCTGTGAGTGACAGTATGGAAGGCTTTACTGAAGCAAAAGACAAGGTGGCCACAGGAGAGCTTCAAAATTACTGAACAGGTATTTAACCTGGGAGGAGGTGTGAAATCAGAAAGCAAGGCACAGGTGATGGAGGACTCCATAGCACTACCTTCTATTATGAACATTGAGCTCAAACCTTCCAGGTACACTGTGTTCATGCAGTGTAAGCCCATGTTTCCACATGAGATCTCATATTACTGAAGCTAGAGTCAGTCTGGGTATGTATGGAAGTAACTATCGTTTGCAGTATGGGTGGTCATATGCTGGAATTGCAGTATCACTTCTTCTGGATAAAATCAGAGTGCAATGCTGAATTTTATGTCAACTGGGACTGACTGTCCAGATACCAATGACTGCTTTACTGGCATTTTCTTGATTTTTAGTGTATCCACTGTTAGGAAATACGAACAAAATTAACTCTCAGTTAGCATGTTATTTTTGATGGAAAAGTATTAGCCTCACATAAAAAAACCTTAACAAATACATTGTTATAGACATTTACTGAATTCAGTAGGGATAGACATCTCTGCTGCTGTGAAGGAAAAAAAAACCTGTTCATTTATCTAATCTGTCCATTTACCTTAAAAAGCATGAAAAGGCAGAAAGAATAACTTTGAACATGTCTCTGACTACCTTCTCTCTTTGTCTCTAATGGTTCCTCAGGACAACATTCAAAGTTTGATTGATCCCCTTCAAATTAAGACCTTCCTCATCACACTACAGGAGACCAAGCATCTAGAACCAGAGAAGAAAAAGCACCTCTCTTGTTACCAGTGATCTGACTTGTTAATGAAAGCTGTCTGCAATTCCCAACACAGGCCAGTCAGCTTTGGAGAGTGCAGAATGATTTGCCTTCCCAAAAGCCATTTCTGGCCCTCCTTTGCTCATGATTGCTACCAATCGTAATGTCTACATTTTTCTGGAGAAAAAGAGCGACACTTTTTTATTGTTTTGCCATTGACATGCAATTAGTAAATGAGTCAGCACCTTCTTGTAAAACAGTAGTAACTTCAGTCTGCTGAATCACAGTTTCAGAGGTACTCTAAGGTTCTCTTATCTGCACAGGCAACACATTTTCTGTTTGCTTCAGCAGGGAGGCTATTATTCTGAGGCTAAAAAAAAAAAATGGGTTTGTGGTCTCATGTCTTATTCTGAGATCAGCATTTAACTGCTTCAGTTCATTGCATCTGCACCCTCACATGAGAGTTTGAATTCATTTTTCTAAGTGATGGCTAAAATCTTCCTGAGGAAAATGTACAGCCCACCCAAACTGCTAACTCCATGTTGTCACAGGCTTGGTTAATGAGTGTGGGCAGGGAAAGGTTGGGTAAAAAAGAAACCATGAAAAAGAAACAGATGTTTAGTTTAGATTTAAACAAACAACCAAACAAGGTATTTGAGTATGAAGCATTGTTTCCTCTGGAATGAAATACCCCATCTTCACACGACCCACTCCTAAAAACCCCAGCCCCCCATATGCTGCCTCAACATTCCTGAGTGCCTGTCACTCTCCCCTCCTCCTGCTCTCTTCCCACAGCCCTTGCACACTCAGCTGAAGGAGAGGCAGTGTGCTTGGTGGCTGCTGCCAGGTGACACATGTCAGCAGCCCTGTGATGCACACACGCTGCCTGGTCACCTGCCCTCTGGCATGCGGTTAGGCAGGGGCCAGCTTATAAGCTCTCAACTATAAGCTCTCTTCAGACGAGCACAGTAAACTTAGGTACTGGAAAAGTGAGACTAAAGTTCAGCAAATGTGTCAATCTTACATTGGCTAAACCTGCACTTTACAGTCTTTCTTAATTTCCTTGCTTTTCCTGACAAGATAAGAGCAGCATAGCTCTAGAGGAACCAAGAGGAATAAGTGCATAGAAAGTTTTTTCCTCCCTCTCTACAAACTGTCCTGTTCCAGATGAAAACAAATCCAGGTTTTTTCACCCCATGGTGGGACTTCATTATATCACAACTTGTCCTTTCTAAGCCAAAACCTCTTTGTCTTGAGACCACTGGCAGGACTAAGTTTGCTGGGAGCAAGAGGTTCCTACATCCATGCTGCCAAGTGAGTTCAGAGTTGGGGCTGTGAAGTCATTCTCAACACCAGGGCTCATTTCCAAACTCATGAAATCAATCCCATGCAATTTTCCCACCAACCTCATGTGTGGAAAGAACAAACATGTATATCCCTGTAGAGGTACAAGTATGCAATCATCCTATCTGCTTTTAAGGTATAATAAAGTTTGCACTTTAGCATTCAATCCATAGTCCAGTGCTTTGGTATTAATCATTTTGTTGCTTAGTTTTTTACTCAGGGATTACTTTGTTAAAGCCTTCCTTCACATCCTCAGAGGAAACTGGAATAAACGATTGCCAAATGCCACATTTCCCATTGGGAAACAGCATTCTCAACCATCTGAACACTTGGTGTACCACTGAACACCAAAGCTGTGCTACAGATAGTATTTATAGTACATTTTACGAGACCAAAAGTTGTCAGTTAAACCACTAGAAACTAATAAATGGGCCTAGTGTCATTTGAGTTGTCAACAGGATATAAGCTGATGTAAGGGGAATACCTACATCTTGTAGGCTTCTTTTGCACGAATAAACGTATGGCTGATAGTCATGCTTGAATTCGTAGGAATGTTCTGAGTAAGGAATATAGCAATTTCCTCCATTGCAACAGTAATGATCATCAGGTCACTAAAAGACATTCATTATATAGGCATGCCTAAATCTTGAATATGATGTTGCTCAGTAACCTCTACTTACAGTAAGCATTCTCACATACAGTAGTTTTGACGAGTGAGAGAGCTAACAATAGGAAAATCACAATATTGAAAACAGTCTCTGCTGCAAAGGGCAGATGTTAAAACACACACAAGAGAGAAATTTGATTTAATTTCATAAACAGAAAAAACCTTTGAATTAAGTTACTTTTTTAAATGCATTAAAGCCAATGAATGCATTGTTTGAAGCATTGTAAAACTGCATTTATAGACATATATATAGGTTAAACAACAGCAAAGCCTTCTTAAATAAAAATAAATCAAACTCTCAACAGGTAGGATTCCATTCTTTGTCGTTCCCCCCCCTGCCCCAAATCACATGCTGTGAGAGCAACTATTTTAAACACTCTGCTTTGCAGAGGTAGGTGAGTATCAGAGGCAGAGGTTCTTGTGACCCTTCAATCACAAATACAGAGAATCAAGAAACTCTGGATGAAATGTAAGTCTAACCAAGGACAAAGGCTTGACCACAGGGTTTGAATCTGCTAGATTCAGATCAAGTAATTCAAGTGTCAAGATATGAATCTATTTCTTTGTTCGGTTCTACTTCTGGTCATCATCAATACTTATCTACTTGACAAAAAACCCCAAACTTGACTACAGACTCCTAGGATAAAATGCAGCTTAATCAGTTTCTGTAAGCAGAAAAATCTCAAATTTTTACTGGCAGAACAGTCTGTCACTTTTACATGTTAAAGTTTCGAAAGTTTAACACAAACTTTCGAGTGTACCTGATGACACCCTGAAAATGTAGATTACTATCTGCTCAGAGAACATGTGCTATTAAATGAAGGCAGAGATTTCCCATTTCAGGGAGGCCAAGCAACTTGCCTGTGCACACACTTTTTGAGAAGAAATCTGCGCCACATTCTTTATGGTTTGGAATAGGAAGTGTACGTGAAAAATATGGTGGGAAAGATTTTTCTAGATATAGATATCAGGCTGTTTGAAAGAAGGAAGTAGTAAGAATCTCAGCAGGTAGCAGGATTTTGAAAGATTTCTACTTTTAAAATTTAGATATGGTTCCAACGAAAGTCCCAGCAAGCCTTTTAGTTTTGCTTTTCCTCATTAATTCTCTCCTGTTCAATATATACAGAGAGAAAACACTACACTGTTCACTATGAGCTCTGAACTTATGTCAAGTTGATCTTAAGAAGAGAGACAGTTTGAGAAAACTTGCATTTAAAAGCAATGAAGGATGAGTTCAATATCAGAGTTCTTATTCTTATGATTTACCAAGAACAAACATGATGACAAAGAGGAAAGCCAAATGTCAGAGATAAAACAAAAATTTTTTATTTCTCCAACACTGCAACTGAGATAATAAAAGAAAGTATAAAGAGTACATTTAATTTTGATGCAGCTATATGTTTCCAGCACACCTGAGATTTTGCAGTGCAAGCTCTGGCCTTTGGTCAGATCATGCTAGAGTATGTCAAAGAGAAACAACAGCCATTAAGCCCGATCTGCTGCTATGAGGAAGCTCTCAGTCCCTCTAGCAACTTGCAGGACATGTTTGCATTTGTAGATGGAGATACAGCCCTTTAGCATAGACTGGCCTAACCAAGACAGCTTCAGCCTAGCAGTGCCTCAACCAGAGTACAGCCTCCAGCGCACGCTTGCTCTGGCTGCCCCTGGGACTCCAGACAGATCTGTACAGCCCACGTCGACTGACGTTTTGCTGACTTGGTTGCAGCTGCATTGGGTACTGGAGCTTGACTGAATCAAGGCAGAGCTAGAGCTATGATCATGCACAGCACGCCCCAAGTGCAGTGCACAGACTGTACAGCTCGCTCCGGGCTTGACCAATTCTGCTAGTAGAAACAAATCTTCTTTATACAGCATTTCTCTGTCCATGGCCCCTCTTTCGCTGGGCAAACAGCACAACAGAGCTAGTTTGCTGACTCCACTCCAACCTGGGATTCCTCTGATGTGAAGGGAACTGCTTAGTTGCAAGGTTTCTTTGGCACTGGTGCAGAGAGATGGAAACCACCTCGATCCCATATGATTCCTTCCTACATCCCATGTGAAGGCAAGGTGCTTATTAAAACAGCTTCGCAGGAAGCCCTGCCAGTTTAGGTCAGCTGTGGAACTGGGTGGCCTGGGCATTTGTGCTTTGCATAAATATGTAATTTTTTCATGGTCAAATAAAGACAAATGAGTTATTGCTAAATATATTTTTCTTGTTGTTCTTTTATATTCCTTTGATTCTCTTTGCACTAGAATGAAACACAGATGCCCTTATGCTAGTCATCTTGAAACTAGAAATATTAATTACTAGATACAAATGACTGATATTTAAAACTGCATGCTACTCCTCACTGAGTACCTAACTGGAATGAGTCACTATCTGGGACATTTATCCTACATCTCTAGTCTAGTTTTTGTTTGAAAGCCACCAGGAAGGAATCAGGATCTTTCCAAAAAATACCCAATACCAGAAAGTACTTCTATCCCTTATGTATCATCCCAGATGGAGAACTGGGACATACAAACAAAAGGCTAGATGTGCAGAACAAAGGCACTGACACATTCACCTTGCAATCTAGCAGAGCTTAACTGCTCTGACTTGGGCACTCAAAATCCCTACACAATACATGCAGAGAAGTTAAGTGCTTAATCATGGGACCCCACAAGAATCAGCAGCTGTCTAGAGCATGCAAAAACTGCCAAGGAAAGGAGTGCAGCTACAGCACCAGCTAGGATAGCATGAGGCGTTTTTCCTACAAGTAGGAACCTCTCCCCCTGCCCCGAGGATACACTCATGAATTAGGGATTTAAGCCAAGGACCTCTGCAGAAGGTGAGCAAACTTACTTGTAACTAAAGGCTTACAGGACTCTTTCAGAATGTGGAAGTTTTCTTAATCTGTGAGGACTTGAAACTGCTTCTCTGGTGAAAGTCCCTTATCGGTCAGACCATAGGTCAATTTGTATCTAAAGCTGTCTTAATCTCATATTCCATTTTCAATGGACTAGGGAAATACTTGTGGGTCAAAAGATGTCTCTCCAACTTGGAGCCTCTGTCTCCAAGCTGGAGAAAAATCTCAATGGCTACTAAAAATAAAATTATTAAACATTCATTTACTAGGTCCTTTCTTATCGAGCTCTAAGCTATTGACCTGAGTTCATGCAAAAAGCCTTTCCATGTGCTTTTAGGTATCTGCAAACTGAAGGCTATGATGATTCATTTTCATTTCTTCACTTGCAGGAAACTCCTTTGAAAATAAGACATCTAAGAACAGATTACTGGGATATCAAATTGCTTATAGAAGAGGAAGAAAGTGAATACAAGTGTGGGTGAATTCCCATATAAAAAGGAAGTAGTAGGAGAAACAGAAAGCAAGCAGAGTATTAGTACATTTTTTAACCTTTTCTTTATTTGGTGACAAAGATGGATTTACTTTAAAAATAAGTACTCCACAGAAGAACAATCCTAAACTGTTATCTATTTACAGTCTAGCACCAACTAGTTTGATTCTTTTCCACCCACTCAATATCAAACCACAGCACTTGCATAGCTTGCCTCAGACTGACTGCTCCAGGATTTTCATTGCCTGAATTCTGTGACTTTAGCAAGAAACTAGCTGGGCAGACTTCTTTATCAATCGGTATCATAGTGTGCTATCATACCTTTGATTTCAAGGCAAGCATGGTTCAAGTATCTGACCTACCTGCCAGCAAACAGGCCTGTTCCAAACCCACTGAAGTCAGCAACAGCCTTTCTAGTGATTGGCCACATCACAATTAAATAAAATTCTAAGACAAATAAATCATAATATTTAACTGGACATAACAACACTAAATAAGGACCTCTCTTAAGGAGGCTTTTTTATCTTAATTTTAAAGTCATGTCTTTGGAAGAAGAAGAGGTAAGGCTTTAGGCCACAACAATGCAAGTTTACCTTACACTCAACTATTAGTCATATAGTTTACCTGAACTATTCTTTTTCCAGCTCCTAACTACAGCGCATGCCTGGTAGAAAAGACTACACAGTCCCTAATAGCCTTTGTTTTGATTCATGAAAAGGAATACTTAAAAATAGCAAGGTGGTAGTAAAAAACCACTGCTCATATCAGCTGGTGGAATTCAGAACAGTAAGCATGCAAGTTACTATAGATGTTAATATCAAACAATATAGTGGTTGCTGGGACAGAAGCAGAGCCTCTTCCAGTTTTAGTTCCTAAATGTACAATATTCTTTTCCTCCACAGCTTGAGGTTAATGTCCAAAGTAGGAAACAAAACAAAACCCCAAAACAGTTCTTGCATCTAGCTTCATGATATATCAGACAGTTTAGTGAGGTTGGGGTTGCTTTTTTTTCTGATTTGGTTTGAGGAATCAGGGGGGACTCTCAAATTTTTCAGTAGAGTTGTCTCTAGATAGTGTGCTTGGGATTTTCAGGTGATTGGTATTTACCCAACCCTGCACTTGATGGTTATCAATTAATTCAATAGTAGCAAAGTTTCTCCATAGTTTTTTCTTATTTTTCTGCAAACCCAAGACCATCTATTTATAAAGCCATAGGAATTTCAGCTTTGCCCTTAGTAGAAAGAATTTTTAACCTAATACCCCCATACACCTATCCTTTCCTACCTGTATACACACAGAGGCACTTGCTTCTCTTCTTTGACAAACAAATTTTTGATCTCTTAGCTTATGTGCACCTCTGGACCCCTTTACTATTCCTTTGCTATTGCCAGCCCTTTTATCCTCATCTTCACTTATTCCTCCAGTCATTGTATTTTCCAACTGCATCTACCTCTTTCTCAAAGTTGTCAATGTTTGCCACTTTGGTTTAAATCTTTCCCACACCATCAGTGTGCTCATTGCCTGTCCTTCCCCAAACCTCAGTCTTCCCTTCCTGCTTCTTTTGTGAGTAGGGAATTTGCAGAGAAGTAATTACGATTCTGGGATTAAGTCTATGTCAAATGTGGGGCACAGCTGAATTTTCCGCTCCAGGGGTTTTTCCTGGAGCAACCGTATAGCACGGGAAGGCTTGTCAGCCTGGATGTGCTGATAATGTCACGAAGGAAAGCAGCAACGGGTCTCAATTTTGAGCTTCCCCAGCACTTGGGAAAGCTCCCCAGTAAGCAACCTTATTGGGGCCACCCTCTCCCTCACCTTGTCCTCTCCAGCAAACTTAAAATATCAGAAAAGGGGATTATCTAGCCATTTGCTAGGCCTGCTTATGTATATATTTACTGGAACAAGCAATAATATTCCAACTAACAGTAACCTTTACCTTTACCGTGATGAAGGTAAGCACATGCAAAATTATTTGTAGAATGAGGACCGACAAGTGCCACCTGTTTGGAAAACGGCCGCAGTGCCCCGCGCCTCCCTGGCAGGACTGCTGTGGGAGGCTCCAGGAAAAACAGGGCTCACAGCTGAGGAAAAAAAAAACAACCTCCAACCCATCCTCTATTGTATTAAACAGCTTCAGCTATAATAAAACATAATTATTAAATCAAAAGCCACAAATTCATTTACTTAATGACAAGAAAACCAGAAATGAAACAAATTTAACCCAGAGAAAGTCTGTTATAGGGTTGGGTTGTTTTTTTTAAGACTAACTTAATATTAGCTTTTAAGCAACCTTTTCACAGCCCCATACTTTTAAAAGGCAACATAAAGCACATACCTTTGGACAGCTGGAAGATCTGCAGTGCTTGGGATGAAGCCTCTCAGCCTCTGCTTTCCAGTGCCACCACAGCAGAGCAAGGGCTGGCAGAGACTCACCTGCTGCCCCCCAAACTGTGCCTTGGCTTTGTGCAGCTGTGGAGGACGAGGCCACACAGCTGGGCACAGAGACCCGAGGGACAGTCCTACTGGGGATGTCCAGGCCCACAGGCCTGAGCTCGCTGTGGGGCAGCAGCGCAGGGCAGGGTGAAGGCCCCAGGTGAGGCTGCTCAGAGCCATAAAGACTTGCAAGTGCCCTCAGGGCCCTGATTTATACAGGGACTCTCTCGAGGGATGACTATCAGCTGGGGATTTGTAACTGCTGCTAAATGGCCACTCCATAGGGCAGCAGGAGAGCCCAGGTGGCCTCCCAGTGCCTTGGTTCTGGTGCTGCCCTGGAGGTGGCCATGGTGAAATGTCACTGCCATGGCTGTAGCATGTCCCAACACCTCCCCAGGAGCTGGGGCCCTGCAGGGTGATTTGTATGGCTGCAGCATCGCAGAAGATACGAGGAAGGCCTGCCATTCCCTCCGAGGGAGGGAGCCTATCCTAGAGGCAGCATCTCTCCTGTCTTTGGAAAAAGAAGCAAGAAGAGAAGCTGTCTGCCCTTGTCCCCACAGTGAGATGTGACTTTCTTTCTCATAGTTTCCAAATCTGCCTTTGAAATCCGTATTTGCCCCCAAAGGGTGCTCCCTCCGGACGTGTCCCTGGCTGCCTGCCATGTGCAGTGACAGGCTCTGCCTCATACAGCTCTAGCCAAAGAGCATCCTGGCCCATGGGTTTTTTCATTTTGTTGGATTGTTTTGTGAATGACACCCTGATGTCTTCTGAACACTAGGAGCCCAAAGATGTCAGACAGAGAGGCAAGACTCAGCTCTCCCAGGGACATCCCTGGGAGTCTGGTCCTGGCTCTTCACAGGTGTAGGGGATGTCATCTTTCCTTCTTCAACTAAAAAAAGTGACATCAAACTGCTGACTCTTCTAGCAAAAAAAAAAAAAAAAAAAAAAAAAAAAGGAAGAAAGAAAATAAGGGCACCCATCAGGTTAAAAAATGGTCTCTGATTATCTTTCAGTGGAAGTTAGAATTTTTGTTAGAAGCTGAAAGGGTACAGTATACCCCATTACCATTACATATGCTCATTAATAAACCAGTCTATTACACAGCAGTAGTATCCCCCTATGTGTCTCTGTTAATGTTGTGCAATAATTTCCACTGTAACCCACTCTTCTCAATCACCCACCTAAACCACTCGCTCAAACTTTCACCCTTCAAGTTAAAAATTTCCATGCCCGGCTTCTGCGTGAAGCTACAACTTTTTGGAAACGTGAGGTAAAACTGTTTTCTGAGTATAAGGGGAAAGGAAAACACACTTAGTGTAAAAAAAAACCCCAAAACAGAGTAAAAAAATCTCACTGCTTTTTCACAGCTCTGGGGATGGCGTAAGATAAAAAAAAAAAAAAAATTTTGAAAAGAGTCTTGTAAAAGAGTAGAATATCTCCGAGGCTTGAAGGCTTCTAGGTTGGGTTTGACAGCATCATGTGTCTCTGCATGCCTTAGGAAACAGCCAAAGTGTGTGTTTATATACATTTTTATATATATAGTGTATAAAGTATATACTTTTTACACTATGTATACTTTTTATATATGTTTATACATACATATAGTAAAAATTTTGTAAGTATGTGCAAGTGTGCTCCATACAGACACTGTATATGTAAGTTTGTAAGGTGCCTATAGAGAATCACATGTTTGAGAGCAGGCAACGCAGTGCCTGGTGAAGGCACAGCTAGGATGTCATGCACTCACCAAGTTGCCATCCAGACTGTCTAAGGTAGAAAATTATTTGAAAGTACAATTAGGGATACTGATTGAGGGGACATTGAATTTCATAGTTTTTCCTCTACTCATTTTCAAAGTTTTAGGACTATGATTCCTTAAAGACTCCAAACACACATGGCAGAGAGGGCTTGGTGTGCATAGATGACCAATGTACCTCCCTGGACTGCTCAGCTCAGCTGCCAAGGTTCCCCTTTCTGAAGCACAGGTAAGCCAAGCTAAATGTTTAGGTAAATATCTACCAGTTAGGATCTCTTCTCGGAGCAAGGGATTTTTATGTAAGCTGGTGGACTTTTGGCAAGCTTCAGAAAGAGAAATAATTCTTTTTAAACTATTGATTCCCTGTTCATTTTAATTTCCTAAGAAATTCTGTAGAAGAATTTTGCTAGCAGAAGTTCGATCATGGTTAAAAACTGAGGAGAAAATATTTTCCAGTGTAAGTGGATCTACTCACTTTGAAAAGAAATAACCCAAGTAGAGCACCACAGCAGGCAATGTCTCCTATAGCCACCAACTCTCCCTCTTGTTTCTTCCATCCCTGTTAGCTGTCCCCTCTAGGTAAGCCATGACCTGGGAGAGATGTTGACTCCAGTGATGTGCAGTCCCTTCAGACTGTGTAAGAGAACATCATCATATCCTCTGTGCTTCTGTGGTTATTGACTGGCTCTTTTCTGCAATTTGGGGCATTCTTACAGGTGAAGTTCTAAAAAACAACTTATTTGAAGTGAGTGCTGATGTCATTGCTGACATTACGCTCTTTCCATTTTATATTATGTATCTATGGCTGTAACTAAATATGGCATGGCTTTACCTTTTATTTTAGAAATAAAAGCAAGTCATATAATTCCCTCCTCGTATTTACAGTTTCTTAGCTTCTCTTCTGCAAATATGAAAAGTGTGCTCTTGACAAAGCTGTTTAAGAAAAGACAGACAGAAGCTGGTTTTGAGTAGATTATCTGAGGCACCAGAATTGTCCATATTCTATCCCTACTGAAATAATAATTTCTTTGGTTTTAATGCCTTTGATTTAAACAAAAAAGAATAAGAGAAAACACTGATCAAAAGTCCTCTGTACTATCTAGAAATGCTCATCAGATAGTGGGTGGTCTGGAGCCCATAGGCTTTCTTCAGTTCCAGACTAAAGCAAAGACTCCTCTGTCCTGACTGTGCTCCTAATGAGGTGTCAGTCAAGGCTCTGACCAGCATCATTTCCAGAGTGTCATGAGGTAGAGGCTTCCTATCCTTGGAGGGGGAACTTTAATCCAGAATGAAAAATATGTTCTAAGAGAATATTTCAAATCAGCATTACCTCTGTTTGTGCAACTGCTACGAGGATGAGTTAGCTACAGATGCTATTCAAATTCTATTGATAGGTCCTGCAACTGACAGATACTTGTCAGACACTCTTGACAGTTTTATTTTTGTTCTCTGACAGTACAACCTCATGACAAATGGACAGAAGGAAAGTTGTCTCAAAATATTTAGGAAATTTTCAAATAAACAAAAAAGGCTTACTAAATTCCATTGCTCTAATTCTGTGGTTGGGTTGAAGTATTATAAACTTGGAAGTTCAGTGATCAAAGCAAAGCTTCTGGACTTCATAGAGGAAGGCTTTTCAGGATTTAAAAATTTTATTTTTCAGAAGCCCCAACCTTTTGGGCCTTCCTTATTGTGTTCTGTGTGTTCTGCTTGCAAGGTGTATATGCTATGTGTTAGAAAGAATACTTTCTCATGGAAAGTAAACAGTTTTATACAGATTAACTAAATTAATCTAATTCTAAATCCCATGGATTTCTCTTGAAATAATCAAATGCTCAAAATAAAACATAAGTTAATCACCTTGCTTAATTGGGATTTCAGCAACTCCTTCTTGGTTCTACCGGTTTTAAACATTATAAGCAATTTGTATTTGTGAATAGGACTAAAGAGGCCTTCCTGACTGATGGAGTTCAGGTGGAATGGGCTGATAACAAAGGATCTATTAAAACATCATTGGAAAAAGCTCTATAGTTCATGCATTGGCTCAGTTAATCTCTATAGATTTTTTAATGCTGTTGCTGGAAGGTTGGTGTTGGAGTCAGGGGGAGAAAGAATGCAACCTTCTTTTTTGTACTTCATGGATCCTTAACCCTTATTTAAAGACGACTTTGGATTTTAGACCAAATAACTGTTCTTGTAATTATATCAAACAGTTAAAAAAAAGAGCTAGTTAATGATGTTCAACATAAGTAATCATGTTAAATAGTGAAATTTAATTTCTTAAAAACTTAAATCCTCATATCTTTTGGAATGCATTGTACTGTAGGATGTCTGAGTAAATTAAATTCTCCTCTGCACACTAAAGCATCAATTTCCTTATGGTAATTATCTGCTAGATTGGATCTGTCAGTAGCAGGGAAGCATGCCTGACATTATACCCTCTTTACAAAAAATGATTACAAAAAATTAAGACGAATGAGTAAAATTAAGGCTGTGGCTGGTAAGCCTGTATAAAGCTCTCATAGATCACTTTACATAAGCTACCATTGTACTGGATACTAAGCTTTTAATGACTAGTTGCATAATGAGGTGAAGGCCATTAAAGAACAGCAAAGGTAACCAATCACAGAGATAAGAGCTAAAAAATGATTTTCAGCCAACTAGAAGCAATTTATTATACACAAAAACACAGCTTTAACTGAAATGTCTGGATAGAGGAGGAACTTTAGAAAGTTGACAGGTTTTCCTTCCTGGTAAAGTTTTACAAATACGATGGGAGCCTGTCTCTGTCATATTAGATTCTTCTTCTCTGCTATTCAGTACTCCAGAATTGAGGTGGTGGTTTGTGGCTTGTTTTTTTGTTTTTTTTCAATATGGCTGGACAGTAGCACTGCATTTCATTAGCCCACTTGAAAGGTAGCACACTGCCATCGAGCAGTGTATGGAAGCAGGTTAGTTGTTGCAAGTCAATTGATACCCTATCTTGGGCTGAAAAACAGCATCCATGCCACAGAACTGCCCCTCACGAGCAGGGTTTAGGGGTGCAAGGTAACATATTGCTCCCAGGACAGTGTAAAAATGAATATGTAAGTAAATTCTCCTATATAGAGCAGTCAGTTGGGGCCAAACCAGAAAAAGAGCAGAAGTGCCTTAAAGGTGGCACAGGGTCAAATTTTGAGGTATCCCCATCTCGTAGGGGATGGTCGTGGGGCTGGAGCACATAATCTAAGGGCTAGAGAACTGGCTTACTTTAGCCTGAAGAAAAGGAGTCACGTGGGAGGCTGTAATTGCCGTCTTCAGCAAACAAAATCAAGGTTACGGAAGAGACACAGCCCAACATTTCTGTGAGGTGCAAAGCCACGTAACATGAGGCAATGTTCTCAAACCGTAGCAAAGATAACACAAATAAAAGATGCTCACAGGGAGAGCTGGGAAGCACTGGAAGGTGTTACCCAGAGGGGCTGGGGAGTCTCCATTCTTGGAGATTTTTCAGAATTCAGCTGAGCAAGGGCCAGAGCCACTTGCTTTGCCTCCATCGTTGGCCTCAGTTTGAACAGGGGATTTACACAGATGACCTCCAGAGCTCCATTCCAAACTACATTTTTTTATGACTTCATGATTCTTTTCTGAGGCTTATGGCCACGTTATTCCCGTTGCAGTTGTGAATCCTACCCATGTCTCTTCTTCCCAAGGACGTATGCTCGTTCACCAGGGACAGGCTGCTTGAGGAAACTGATTCTTTATTGTTACTCTTATTTTCTGGAACTTGATCTGGCTTATGTGTGCATTGTGTCAGGTAATTCTGTGCAAGCTCTCAAGCAAAATTCTTCATCTGTGTCTATGTGAGTAAATTAAACACCACTGGGGACTCTTCCTGGCTGTACTACTGGACCAGCTACACTGGTAGATTTTTAGCATAGCATCTGGCATATTTTTGGTTCATACTGGCCAGCATTCTTCTCCACCCACCCAAAAACATCTCAGACAAAAATCTGGAAATTGTCAGGAGTTACCAATTCTTCTTATTGTTGGCATCCTTGTTTTGGAGTCTCATAAAGTTAACAGTATGGATATTGGACATTCCTTGACCTAAGTGACATCAAGTGGTCCTTGATGTGTTTTAATTCACCAATGTGGCTCAGTGTCTAGGGAACTTTTATGCCAAAGGGTCAACTTCAGGATGCACTGGCAGCTGTGCAGGTTGATGTATATTGTGGGGAGGAGAATTAATCTCAGTTTTTGATTTGAGTAACTCCCACCAGACTTCTGCTTTAGGCATACATCACCCTCCACGCACCTAATCTTTAGCCATCAGAAAGCTACAGCCTGATTTACATAGAACTGAAGTCAGTAGATGTTTTTGCTTTTTTATTTTTATTTTTTTTTCTTGGAGCTTGTCCAGTTTACTGATAAGGTAAATAGTTTGAGTTCATAGAATAGAATCATAGAATGGTTTGGGCTGGAAAAGACCTTAAAGATCATCTAGCTCGAACCCCACTGCCATGAGCAGGGACACCTTCCACTAGCCCAGGTTGCTCAAAGCCTCATCCAACCTGGCCTTGAACACTTCCAGGGAGGGGACATCCACAACTTCCTTGGGCAACCTGTTCCAGTGTCTCACCACCCTCACAGTGAAGAATTTCTTTCTAGTATCTAATCTAAACCTACCCTCTTTCAGCTTAAAGCCATTTCCCCTTGTCCTGTCATTAACTGCCCTTATGAAAAGTCCTTCCCCAGCTTTCTTGCAGGCCCCTTCAGGTACTGGAAGGCCGCTATAAGATCTTCCCAGAGCCTTCTCTTCTCGAGGCTGAACAGCCCCAACTCTCTCAGCCTGTCCTCGTAGGAGAGGTGCTCTAGCCCTTGGATCATCCTCATGGCCCTTCTCTGGACTCATTCCAACTGGTCGATGTCTCTCTTGTGTTGAGGGCTC
Organism: Caprimulgus europaeus; assembly: GCA_907165065.1. The sequence continues at coordinate 73,453,785 of OU015525.1, forward strand.
CAGAACTGGACACAAGGAATTACCTTGCATTTAGGCAGCTTTATCAAGGCTATCATCAAGACTTTTCTTTTTATTCACTTACATTTGTGATGTGGCTTGCCTTCTATGAAATCTTTAGTCATTCCAGTCATTTCTCCTTTATTCTCTAATTATTTTAAGTGTAAATTATTTTGATTTACAGCCTGCTGACTGTCATTATTTGAGATATGTACCTACTAACATATTTACTGTGTCAAACTGATGGTAGCTAATACAATTATATGCTTTTTTCACTGATATGTGATCTGCTAATTAACTGGAAAATATTTTGATTGGGGTGAATGCTTACCCAAATTATTTAATTGTCCCACGCAAGGCTGTCAGCAAAAAAAATATGGAAATAAGTCTAGGAAGTTCTGTGAGATTTCACACTAACAGCTCTTCAGGTTAGGGTTGGAATTAGACAAACAGAGAAATAGCAAGAGCAATGTGGACCCTGAAGGAAAAGAAATCAGCTCATATTTTAATTTCAATACAGAATAATAATAAGAGCACTTAGGTTTCATTTATCCCTTTTCCTCACTGACTTTCTTACTTCTTTACAAAGCAAGGTGCTCTTATCTCCATTCTAAAAGAGTGTTTGTGTGGAGGACATGAAGGTAAAGAGAACCGAGAGCATGATGTAGGTAAATTGGAAAGCCCTAACTCTCAGGTCTGTGCCTGGTTAACTTCACTACACTTCTTTCCGCTCTTGGGTAAGCTTTTCATCCTGAATTGACTAGCAGTCACTGGTGAGCTGGGTATGATAGAAAGCTTCAAGGAATTTTATTAGCTGAGAGTTTTACTTTCACCCTGGGCAGAACACATTGGATACTCTTTCTTCATAAAGCATAGAGGTCCTGTAAGAAACTTAGTTCAGTTTTTAAAGAAAACGTCTAGGAAATTTTTTTTTAACCGAAAGTCATATACTCACTGAATACTCAAGTTCTTCTTGAGGGAAATGTCCTGATTTCATAGATACATCCTTGCTTTACTGAATAACTGTAATATTTACATATTGTTAGATTTCCTATCAGCAACGAAACAGTTAACTAGTTTAAGTGGTGCTAAGCCAGTGACCTGTAGAATTATAGTGGTCATTAATATAAACGAGAATGTTTACACCACAGGAGTCAGCAAGGTGTATGCTGTTCGAAAATTGAGAGCCAGCAATGTGCTTGTGCTCAGCTTTGTCTTAAGTACTCTGCTATATAGGGATAATTTATTGAATCAAAGGACCACACCAAAGATGAGAGAAGATGCACAAATGTAATTTTATTCATGTAAATAGTTCCATTGTGGTTTAGATCTTTATTAGTAAGTCCTGGAAATTTTATTTTGTATTCCAATTGTGAGAATGCTGAAGAAATTCACAGCAAAATCCTAAATGAGTGAGTGTACATATCATTGAAACATACAGATTTGTTTCATGCAGAGTGACAACAAAAAGCCATACAATGCCTTTTATCTAAAGATGGAACCTTATTATTATCTTTTTAATGGTAGCAGAGATAGGACAGTGTCAGACTCTTGCAGTATAAGCCATGGTAAAACACAACACTCGCAGTGCTCCGGTGTCACCCAGCTGCTGACATAGTGACGTGACAAAGCTGCACACGCAGGCAAACAACACCACCAGTAAGTGGAATGTGGGTGCCTAAAGACCTTTGACTTTTACGGCCTATATATGTGTATATATACATATATGTATGTCATACCCATACTACATATGCTCATTACTAGACTAAGTAATGAGCACACAGCTGCAGCAATGGCTTTGCCAGGTCCCGTAAGCAACTACACTGATTCCTGATTCTCTGAGAAAACCCCAATGACAATAAAATTTAGTAAATGAGAGGATGATTTGGGTGGCTATTTTCCTTCTCAGCCTTTACTGAGACATTTCCTCAGGCTGATCTCAGAGCTGCTGTTTTTCAGAGACGAGATGAGGCACAGTCTCGACTTCTTACTATCACTGAATGTCCCACAATAGTATTTGCAAGGGAAAGGGTGTCCTCACTTCCTACTTCAAAGCCAGTAATTATGTTTTCTAAGTACAAACAGACCATGCATGAGATGATAAGCAGTTGTCCTGCCTTAGCATGAGATAGGTCAGTGTTTTGGGAGCAATCTCTTCTGCGATGGCTCGATATACGCTTTGCAGGGCTGCTTTGTATTCACACACACGGGAAAACATAGAGTCCTGTTCTAAAGTGTGAGACAAGGATCTCAAGTCCCACAGAGCTGGGGGGAGAGAAAAATTGGCAGTGGTTGAGAGATGCAGAGACCCAAAACAGGAGCTTTTAGCCATCAGTGGAGGGGAATACCCCACTTAAACATTGTTTTCTCCTCTGCTCTGCCAAACTTCTCCAAGTAAATAATATTTTATCTCTCAAATAACTTCTGAAAGCAACACAAATTGTCTACTTGGTCATGATGTTTTTCTGCTTCTAATTGTATTTTATTAAATAAAAAATGCTTCCATCTACAGCGAAACAAAACAAAGTTTCCAGTTATTATATGCTTTTGCTTTCTGCCTCCTCTGTAAGTATCTTATTTTCTCCAGTCATTTTCAAGATTTCAGGCTAGGATCACCACAGCCTCTTATATCATATTATTTTCCTACCATGAAGTTGTTTATGTGTATTGTTTACCCAACAGACATTTCTCTTTCACTTGGTATATTCATTACTAAATAATTCTGTGAGAAGATACAGGCCACTGATTTTTTGCAATTTGCATCCCCATACTTTAAGCTATGTTGAAAGCAAAGCTTTTTGGTCCTCTTGCTTTGGAAGTACATTAATATTTCTATGACCTTTACTAGATGGCAGATGAGAAGCATTAGGAATAAAATAGCAAACAAACCAAAGGAAACCATTTTTTTTAAAATGCATAGTTCTGAAAGGAGCAAGAGGGAATAGAATCTAGTCTAAAAAAATATGAACTTTAGCTAGAGTTATAATTGTTCTATTGTAGACTATTTTTCCATGTCAAAATGTTTATGCTCAATCCATTCAATGTAATGCAAAAATGTATTTGAAGGGGTTTAGTAGCTATGCATAAATATATATAGATAGATATTATTTAGATATTTAGAAAGAAATAGAACCGCTTAAGACATCTTTATTTACTGTGTACATAGAAGTGGTCATATTAAAAGCACGATCACTATGCTAAAAACTGCTTTACACAAAATTACTTCAAATCACTTAACTTCCAGTGCCTGCTGGTTATAAAGAGAAATTCTGCAAAATAAGCTGCAAATGTAGGGACTTTTTGCGTTGTGCAAGAGCTCTGCTTTAGAACACTATACTTTCAGAAGCCTTTAGAAGACTGTAGAAGGAAAACCAACTACATTTTACCCAGGAAACCATTTCTCTCACGGCAGCATTGTTTTTCAGTGGTTTTACTACACACCGGAAGCCAACTCTGTTCCTGTTCATCTAGCTTTCAATGCCATAACTCAAAGGAACACATCCAAAAATGATTTTTAGTGACTTGAAATTTGACTGCTTTATGAACACCATGTATAGATTAACAACATCTATGATTCAGCAAGGCGTTTAACAGATGGAAAGCAGAAGTTGTCCCATGAACTAAAGTCTTTGTTCACTGGTTTCCAACTGGAGGCAAAACTGAGATTCTTTAATAGCAACCCTCTTTCATATACTTTATATCATATGCCACAGTATCAAGTGAAAGGATATTCTAGGGAGTTTTTTTGTTTCTCTTTAGGATAGCGTGGAAGAGTCAGAAAATTTTAAAATAGGAATAACCAGTTCACCATACCGTGAATCTAGAGAGGTTCAGATTAAATCAAGTAGTGCTATTTATAGGATTGACATGATGGCAAGAGTCTCCTGTCTTTACTACCAAGAGCAATGCTACTGAAGCCAGTAGAAAAAGGAATAGACCTTGTACTGGATATGTTACATACCAATTTTTTAATTACTACTTTTGTAAGTTCATCTGTTTTGATACATCAAAATTTTCCTTCCTTGCGGTACTACCTTATAATTTTAGGATCAAAATATAGATTTGTTAAAATCATAAGAACTTCTTAATGGGAAAAAACAGTTTAAAACATGCTTTTTGTTCTTTTAATCAGTTTATTTTAACTGAAATGGGGGACTTCATAGTTTGGATACAAGCATTTCCCTTCTATTTGCTCTTTAAGCCCACGAGCTTGTTGCTCTTTATTCAAGTTTTCATAAAACCTGAAAGTAACTAGAAAACTGAATATAAAAACCCACCATTTTTCCCCACTGTTTATTTCTTTATAAATTTCCTCAACTTGATCTAGCAGTATGGAGAAGTGTAAATCATCCTTACTTTTTTTTTTTCTTTTTTATTACAATTTTGATTTATCTAGAGGATTTGTAGCACACAGCTTTTGCTCATTTGATGTAGATATTCTGGCTCTTAAGCAATCTGTAAAGTCAGAGAAAACTATGCTAAGTTATCCAGCTGAGAACCTGCCCCATTTTAAATACAGTTCCCATCTCCTTAGGTTATTGTGCTTTAACTATGCCATGTGTAAAAATATTTCATACATAAAGCATCCAATCTGAACTTACTCAAGCTATGGCATTTGTCTTTGCAATCAATGTTCTCAGCCCATTGCTGGTTTAAAATGTAGTCAGTTTTCATCTGCTATTTTGAATGGAATTTAAGTTTCTGTTGAAGATATAGCCTGTGACACTGCATTGCATTGCACAAAGACAGCTCCTACATTCTTACCCAAAGTCAGATCACTCTGTGCTGCTGAGATGGGGCTCTGAAAGATTTAATTAGAATCCTCAAGCATACAAAAACATAATATTTGTAACCAGTGACAAATTTGCAAGTATTTGTATATGGTACATAATAACTCAATGGAACATAATAAGCCAAATTTGCAAAAGAGACTGTTTTCATTTAAAATATTCACTGACCCATGTGCATGCCCAGCTCCAAAATGGACAAGCTCAAAAGGCAAAGGTAGGTTGCATCCTTCCCGTACCTGTACATAGGCTTTAATTTTGCACATATACACCTAAGTTCTAATTTAATACATACAGAGAAATTGATTAGAAGAGCGCATCTCTTTTTTAAAAAAATCACCTACCAGTGTTTTGTGCCTGATGAAAATACAGAGAGCTAAAAGTGTAATAGTTCTGTGTCAGATCAGACATTTCAAGATCTGGAATATTTCTGTTCCACGTCAGGATAAACAATCTTCTACAGTCTCATTAGGAGCAATGGTATACCTTAGTATCAGTGCTTGTCTTAGCTGTCATCTCACATTCCCAAGGGGTTTGTATATCCTGTATGACTGAGATTTGCACAGCAGCATCAGGGATTTGGATGCTCAATTTGCATTATTATTGCTGAGGATCTAACCCCTTTGTTGAGGGATGCAAGTTCTTTCTGTGGATTTTCTGTCTTTTGGCTCTGTGGTTTATATTCCCTACCTTTCAGTATTTCCAATGAGTCTCCAGCATGCTCTTGTGAAAGCTTTTTGCCATTGGTGCATTTTACAAACCTTCACAGAAAGCTCTTAACTGGCTATGGTAAAGCTACTTCTTATAAACATGTTACAGATGTATGTACCTCAAAAGCCTACTGGGGGAAAGCAAGCAGGAGAGGTAACAGAGCAGCAAGACAGATTACTTGGGTAATACAACTCACCAGAGACCTCAGGACAGAAACTTCTGAGCAAGCCACCAGGCTGTCCAAATTAGAATAAACTATTTATTTGGACTGGTTTGGCCCCTGGAGCACAGTAGAACTCCCTGAACTATAAATTTGCATTTGGTCTCCTGTTTCTCAGGGATGCAACTTCCTCATGATGTCTACACCAAAACCAGAAGATAAAACAGTGGTGAAACAAAGGCTTAAGTACTGTCCCTCCATCTTTCCTAGTTAACTGTTTTCAGTTTAAGCATAAGAGAATTTAAGCATGAGTGCAAGCCACACAGTCTTAATTAGCTTCCAGATGAGAGAACATAACTTGGCTCCTTTTACTCACTATTACACACAGAGCCAGCACAGGCAAAGATTAAAATCTCACTCTGTGACATGTAACCATCTTTGCAAGGCATGCTTAAGACAGCTGGTGAGAAGGACTGCTGCTCTGTAAATGATTTTGTAGTTAATAATACATTTACATAGGTGTGTCTGTATATGCATGTGTGTATATACATATACAAAAAGTTTATGTCAATGGATGGAACAGCTACAGCATCATTTTCTACTAGTCACAAAGGCAATCCAGTACAGAGAGCAAGTTTCAAGCCTTTGACTTACGACTCCTCTTGTTTTTAATATGGTTTTAGCTGTCAACGCTAGCAAGTCATAAATACGAGAATAACGTAATAAGGACTACCACAAACACCCACTTCTATGTTATTTTATTTTTGTTCCGTATTTAAGTATCCACACATCTTCACACATTTCCTTCCTCCTCACTGTCAGACACAGAGGCTCACAGTTACGCAGGTAAAAAGGACTGACACTTTCTAAACTGTAATAGTTTCTTGTTCTTGTTGAAAGAATTTTGAGGACTAACTGCAGTCACCATTTGAGAAAAAGGCCCCTGGTGTTTATACTGAGATGAGCTTCCATGTTTTGCTATATATCTACAGTCACAAAAAAACAAAGAAAGAAGACTTTTAAAACATTCTCATATTGCTAAAGATTTCGTCTTCTTCCCTCTCACTGCATTCTTCATAAACAGGTATGTCCACTGGCCTCAGAGAATATGAATTATTTGAAATATTCCATAGTATTAAAGTCACCCCCCTTAAGTACAATGGTGGCAAAACTTCCTTCAAGTTTTAAAGCTTACTTTCTGGATATATGTAACACGCTAAAAGACAGATTCCTACAGCAGCTGCAAGAAAGGTATGTTCTGCCTCTTTTCAGCCTTTCTTGGACACACACAGTTGCTTCAGAGCTAATCTGCACACTGTGGAGAACTGTTATGAGCATGCTGAATGCATTCAAGCACATGTGGTGTCTGGAGGGCTAACTCTGGTGATGCCAGAGGTTTGGCTTTCAAGCCTAGAAAAAACACTTTGCTGGCACCATGACACACCTGCTTTAGATGGACAGTCCTCATGGTACAGAATACTGGGATGGGTATTAGAAAATATGATGATGACTGTCTGGGAGGGAATAATTTATGCTAGACTTCTGATATTCTTCTAATCTTTTACAGGAAGAGGTGCTATAAATAATCTTACACCTACAATCTAAGTTGGTGTAGCCTCTCCTGCAAAAAACCTAACTAAAAGCAGGGTAGACACAGACTGACCACAGAGTCTTACGTTCACTCACTCTCCAAACAAAAAATATTTTCTTCTGACCTAAAGATCCCTTTTGAAATCTCCAAAGCAACTTGCTGTAAAGGTACAACCCACCTCTTTAAAATCAGATTAAAGACAGCACTACCTTATATTAACTATGGCAAGGCAAACACATTTCCATACACCTTATGGTGCAAATGGATTTGTGTTTTTCTGGGTAACAATGGACAGTTCATTTAAAAACAAAACAAACCACAAAACAACACATTAAATATTTCTTCCTATGCAAAAGTTAACAATGTTGCCAGAACTTAATTGTGCTAAAGGACTGTGCAACCTAATTTTCTGACTTCACCTTGGGATTATCTGGAACTAAAAATATAATAAAATACAGCAATAAAGCTTGACATGTAAAAATGCTACTCATATTCAAAGATTAAGAAACCATCTTTCTTCTGCTCTATATACTATACAATCCTGTTGAGTTCAGGATGCTTAAAACAGGTATAAAGGATTTTGCCTGACATTCTGTGGAAGCTCCATGCGATCAAAACACAGTGCAGAAGCGGTTATATGCTGCCTGGTCTATCTGATATTGCTGATACTTTTGACAGGAACATTTATTAGACCATGTTAGCAGTAGACAAGTGATACCCATAATTGTTTTCAGGAGACTGACCGTATGCTGTAGACATGTCAAATAAAGTAGCTATTAAAAACATCTACCACAGGCAATCACTTGCTACATTCTGAGAAATTATTACAGTCATGGCTTCAGAATGATCAAAGAGAGAAAAAAAGGGGTCAGCACTTTAAAAACAGTAAGAATGAGATCATGTCCTATGTGAAAAGCATGTGTAGGTGAATTGGGGTAGTCTGACCCCAAATGCCAGGAACAGCCTCTCTTCTCTTCACCTCTCCACTACAGTCTAGCTTGACCTGTGACCACTGAAATCAGCAGGACTTCTATAATTTATTTTACAAAGGGAAGGAATAAAATGTTAAACATCTCTCTTTTATAGGCATCACTAACTAATGGGGGGAGATTCCCAGCATCCCTAATAGTTTTACATAGCAGTTTCACAGAGGGCTATGATCCTCCATCTTAAGTCAGTGAACACTATCTTACCCCACAAGTAGCCCCAGAGAAAGTAAAATAGGACTGCTAAAATTTTGCAACCAGTGGTTCTACTCTCAGGGAAACATACCACTTAGCTCAAAAAAGAGTGGTAAAACCTGGTCTACAATGTGTGGGTATGATTATGCTCGCTATCTCTTTCCTACACACCCTTCTTCAAAAAAGTCAGGGGATTCCATCCCAGTTCTGGAAAGTCTCCATCAGCACAGAATGACAACCCCATACCTGCTATCCACTAGATACTTAGAAAATGTATCCAGTATGAACTACATCCACAGTAACAGCTGTAGAAAAGAAAAGGAAGTAACAGGTGTGTTTTCCACTCTTGGATCACAGTGGTGCCTATCTTTTTGCTCTTGAAATCTGGTATCTGTCTGAAGTCTGTCAATGATCTTTGCTAAGGTACATTTGCTTTTTTATTTGTCTGTGACATTTTCAAGCAAGTTAGTATTGCATCAGGCTGCTCCGAGTTCAGCTTTATTAGCCTATAGAGATTCAGGACTCTGCTGTGTCTTTTCATTCCCTGTCAACAGCAAACTGTGACTACAGGTGACTGCCTATTTTCTAAGTATAATCACAAGAGCAAAAAAGCAGAGGTGAACAGATGGAGAGCAGCAGAAATGGAAGTCAGTGCATTTTGCACAACAATGAAACACTTGACAAGGTGAATTCTTTAAAAGCCAGGTAGCTCCTTAAACCTCCTCAAGCCTTTTCTGGATACTTTTCACTGGCAGCGCTGAAAAAGAAGTGTTATGTGTTGTGAACAGAATTCTAAGGCCAACTAAACAGTTTAATGGAAGATAAATTTCTCAGGAAAACATGGAAACTTGGGAGAGTGTCACCATGTCCTAGATCATTATGGATAACAAAAAATCATAATCTAAAGCACAAAACCATAAAGGAGAGAGGGGCAACAAACGGTTATTAAGCTATTCTGAAGCTACTGCAAGAAAGGCTTTGTTGGTCCTTTGCCAGCTCTTTCTGCTAACAAAAGGAAAACAGTTTTTCAGCTGTTCTGAAGTGTCCAGCTCTTTTGATACCAACAAGAGTTAAGACACCTAAATATTTACAGTGGCCTGTAGTTTTAACAAGCCTTGTGTGGAAGAGCAAGAGAGAATAATGATCATTAACTCATTCCACGAGGTAGCACAAGAGTGATGTGGGGCTATGATGACTTCATAATTCCAGGGTCCTGGGCTGCATCAGTGTGAGACATGGCAGGATTTTGCCTCTCAGTGCCTTCTGAGTAAACCCACCCATTTTTAACGACTATTTTTGTATATCAAATACCCATTTCATAAGTTTGCCAACACCACCTCGGACACATACTACCACATATTTTTCTTTTGGGAATTTTTAACTTTGACATTCATGGGCCTCTTTCAAAATGCACAGATTAATTAATCAAAAAAAAAAAAAAAAAGTCACTTAAGCCATGACTTAGTGATGATAGCTAAAGAAAATATTCCTCTGTATAGAAATAATCCACATTTAGAAATCATAATTTACCTCATGTGTTAAGGTACCTTCCCAATATCTACCTTACAATGTTCCAGAAAAATTCTAAAATCTCAGAGGATTTTAGATTAGCATGACAATAATGTCATGGGATCCGGCTCCAACTGTTCTGTATTTTTTAAGCCAATGGAATGCTATGCTTAACATTTAATTGTTCTTTAACTAAATAAATGCAATTAGGATTTTCCTTGTAATCTTTCTGAACAACCTGAGAAATATACTTCATATTTACTCATGCATTTGTGCAATTATTGATGGAGTTGTTGATAGAAAATTAGAATTTGCTGGGTGGGTTGCTGACCAATGAACCTTGCCAGTGTATCCAGGGACATTTGGAGTGCTAAAGGAAAAAGTTAAAGGGGGGGTGAGGAGTGAAGAATAAATTAAATGACTATAGACTTGAAATATGACTTGCAGATCAGTTATAAAATAGCTAGTGTTTATCAAAGATGGATGGGGTAAAAACTCTTTATAATATAATGAGTCATCCTTAGAATGTATGAACTGGCATAGCTTCTTCAAGATCAGCAAAACAATTTTATGATGATCTAGGTGATGATCTGACCCCAAATCGTTCATTAGACATGGCAAAAGTGAGTTCTTTAGTGACCTCTCTTTTTTTTTCCCAGTTGTTTAGGTTGACTATCTATATGATAGTCATGATTACAAGCAACATTTAATCTCAAAGAAAAAAAAGGGGTCATGTGATTTGCAAAGAGCACAAAAACCAAGGAAATGTTCTTTAAAAATGTGATATAGATTTAGTTCATATTTAGGTTCCAGCTTCAAACATGGAATTTAGCAGGCTTTAGGAAAACAGACATGATTTCTCATGGCCTAAGCCACAAATGATTTCCTAAATGATTCTGAAGTTCTCATATGTAATATTATTAACACTGCTTAGACACATCAACTGAAATTCTAGCTCGAGTACATCAATGAACTGAGTCAATATGCATCGTGTCTTAGAAAACTAAAATCTTTTGTTAATTCTGATGTGAAGTGTTAGTGTAAAATTCAAGAAGGTAGTTCCTTAAAGAGCTGGAGGAAAGAATTCTACTTATCTGAGATAGCACAACAGAAAATTTTGATAGCAACTGCTGCAAGATGAAGCAGAGATGGACAAAATAAAAAAAAAAAGGTGGTATTAATATGAATTTAGAGAGATAATCCATGATTATTAAAAATACAATCTAAACCCCCAATATGACAGCTTTTTGGTAGCACCAAGTTATTCAGAGAGTATCATCAGTACTGTTCTATACTCACAGAACAAAACAGGACGCTGCTGAATTATACCTCTATCCAGACTGCCCAGACACATGGAGGTAAGAGCCCATGACAAGCTGTTTTATCCACTGAATCAACTAATTACTTGGGATTGTAAACCTTGCCTGCATTATTCCTTTGTGGGTCTTCAGACCACAGTGCCTCCTTTAAAATAATCTCTGAGGTATTTTTTGGTTCCCTTGTACTCTGGGTAGAAATAAACAGTTCCTTTAATTATAAAGTTCATAGAGCTATTAGTTTCAGTACAGGTGATCAGCTACTCCTTCTCAGCTAAGTTCAACACAGGATGCAAACCTGGACATATGTGTGAGATGTGGTTTATCAGAAAATTCTTTGACTTGTGTACTAGGAAACTCAGCTCTGAAATTCCTCACCAGAATAGCAGAGGTAATGACAAAATGCTCTATCTACCTACCACAGTCATAACAAAGGACTGTGGGTGAACTATACCTGCCACAGGAACACTGGCAGTCTGTGTTGTAGTCTTTGTATCCATAGTTAGCAGAAAGACCATCTAGTTATTTGCCTTATTTTGGAATAGCCTTGCACTAACCCATACATTCATCCAGCGCTTTATTCTCCAGGCTATGTTCCAGTACATGACCTTTCAGAGAAGATGGCTTTGTAGAATCAGTACACCAGTTCTGTAGCACTGGGGAAGCTGTTACTTATAGGAAATTGCCAAGTAGTTGGCTGAGCAAGTGACAAATCTGCTCTCTGTCTTGATAGCAGCCATGCAGGGATAACAAGTAGGCCTGAACATATAATACAGCAGCGGAACATATTTTCAGAATTCGCTAAAATGGCTTGCAGACAAATTTGTTTTTTCATGTCAAATAAACAATTGTCAGATGTGCAGATGGAGTAACTGTGTAGAAAATTTCATCTGTGTATGCAGCGATCCCACTGAGGGACACGATGGACATTGGGTGGGTGTGAGTATAAGCACACACATTCAGCCAAAAGTGAAAATGTGATATCACTTTGAAGGAATCATTCTGACTATGAACAGAGTTTTATTACCCTGGTGATGTGCTACATACCAAGATACATCTCTCACATGTAATAAAGGAATTCTGTTGACTTCCTTGAAATTGTATGAGTGTTACAGTGAAGAGAAGGAGATCACAAGAAGTCCCATATTAACTTGCAACATTTTATAAGTCTGCTTGGAGTTAACTCATATAATAACTATACAACTGCGGAGAAATTAAAATACATTATGCGCTGAGAGGCATCTGACTGAAAAAAATCTTCTCACCCTTAAAACTTGCAAAACTAGAAGAGAAAAGCATCATAAATGGCCAAACTTTATCAAAAAATCAAGTCTGAGAGATGATCCAAGATGAAGATTTGTTATAGGCTGTTTGTTAGAAAGGACTGGCAGAAGTCAGTATATTCATAACATGTGGGAAGGATGTAGCTCTGAAAGAGAAGAGAGGTGGGTAAAGAGAAGCTAAAAGTACCAGGATAGTAAGAAAGCTTACACTACAGTAAAGCAGCTGCTCTCCTGGGAACCTGCAAAGAAGATGCAAAAATGTGCTGTGGTTATATATGTGATAAAGCAGAAGAAACTGAGGTTAAAAAAATACCCTTTTGGTTTTTTGTTTTTGGATCACGCTGTCTAGCTCTTGTGTGTTTTCTGTAATGAGCTGCTAAACCAGATTATTGCTGCCAAAGAAAACAACTAAGTGCCAGGCTACCACTGGGCAACATACAAAACTCTTCTGTGGTTATGCTGTCGTCACCAAGCTTTCTTTCTGTAGCCATCACATCTCTCTTCTTCATACACTTCCTTGTTATCATGCTAGCAGGTCTTAGTCCCAACAATAAGAAACAGTGTTGACAGTTGAATCTGTGCAAGCTCTAAGATTTTTCATGTGGAATGCAATGATTTTGAGTGTCTCTGCTTTGGTGTGTCTCTGTTTTTTATGTCCATCTTAAGACATCTTTGAAGATTTTTATTTCATGGTAGTGTTCAAGAAAAATAGTGTGGACTTAATTTAATTTGCCACCCATACTGGCATTTAGAGCTATTTGAGATGCCTTAAGGTATCTGAGATAATCCCTATCACACAGGACCTGCAGGAGACCCATACTGTTCTGAAACAGCATCTGAAAGTGATGCTCTAGGGCATTTCCAGGGCATTGGATGCCTTAGTTTGCCATGTAAATTCCATGTCAGTTATTTTTATGGGAGCAAAATCAATATGCCACCAAATAATTTGTAATTCTTGAAAACCTTGGATCTAGCACTTCAGCTTGAGTGACTGAGGTATTCAAGTTTTAGTGCAAAAATTCTGTCTAGTGAAAGCAAACCCATAGATTCTTACCTCGCACTTAAGAGCAAAGAGTTCCTAACATCTTACTCTTTCTTTGAAATACTGTTATATAAATCTCATAGAACTAAATCACCAGGTTAAGTCATTAATTAGCTCTTCTGGTTACTGCAATTATAAAACAGGCCCCTCAGGTCTCATTCACAGTGCATAAGACTTGCAACTGGCTTCCACCTTAAATTCCTTTCCAGGAAGACTGATACATCACACGTTTGTGGCCCTTCTTTTACTCCGTGATCCCATTTGCCAAGCAGAATAATCTGTGATAAAAATGCCTCAGATGTGATCCTATGCCAGGAAATGCAATGCATACAGTTTGTTGTGTTGGGAAAGAATACATCTGAGAGAACTTGTGAAGTCAAAACAAGGTGCTCCATGCAGAACAAAGAATGGGATCAACAGGATTTTCGAACAGAGCATTCAGGTTTGCATTTCATACTCTTCTCCCTCAGCCCTCAGAGCAGGATAGGGAATGGGTATTTAAAACTGGATTTGGGGTTCCTAAATGGATAAAACCATCAAAATGGTAATTCATCAGAAACATTTTGAATCATTTTGAACTCAAATATTTTGTTCCTACAGTTTCAAACAATTTTATTCTGCTTTCAAATTTTTCAACTCCCCTTTTTAGTAAGGGGTAATATTTTTCAGAAACAAGAACGCATTTCAAGCCAGCAATCAAATCTCATTTGGAAAATGTCAAAGCAGGATATTTCAGCATCCCCCACCCTCAACTATCTGAATGACTCAAACTGCAAAATCATACATGGTGGACAAGCTGTTAGTTTCTGAAGAAAAGATACATTGTGGGAAAGCTCTTAGGCAGCCCATGAAAATGACTGTGCAAGGTGCAAGGCAACAGAGGGTCCTGTCCCCAGCTAATTGTGGGCTGTGAGGTTTCTGTGGCAACTTGAAATGATAAGGGATGCATGCACATAGTCAGTTGGAAGGTGACTACACTGAAGAAATATGACTGAAGTCACTACAGATATACTGATGTGATAGTAGTATTTTGCCCAATATGCTTGAGAAACCAAGAATAAAGGGTAGTTTCAGAGAACAGCTTTGTGCAAGAACTGCAGGACTTGAAACACTTAGGACTTTGTCTTCTTAGAAACTGTATGTATTAAGTTCCCATTTCAGTCAACTGCTTCCAGAAATGGATTTTGGTCAGATCCTGTCCTCTCTCTGACACAGACAACTGTGGCCTTGGACAAGTCACTTCAGTCTCCTTAGTCTTCATCTTTCGAAAGCTCACACTATAAACTACTTTACCAGTGTTATGGCAATTAATTAGTTGATGCTTCAGAAGTACTGCTAAGTAAATAACACTTTGTTAGAATGCATATGCATTGTGTAAGCACTGCCCTCTACTGAGTATTATGAAAGCTGATGCATTATGAGTAGCCAGTTTTAAAATGCTAATGACTGCCAGATTTTCACTTCATTCTGGAGGCAGAGGCTTTTAATGTGGAATGATAAAATATAATCTCCGTCCTAACTCCTTTTGTAAAATTTCAAGAGGTAGATTGCAAGAAGTACCACAGTGAGAAATCACGAAGTTGCTGTGCTATAATACAAAAGACGCACAAAAGAGGAAAGCACGAGGCAGATATAACACCTGATTGATATGAACTGTTGCTGTGTATGCTGGAATGCAGTAAGTGTGCTACACTATTACTACACTAAGTACCGCTAACTCACTGAGGGTGTAAGGGAGTTCTAACAATGCCAAGGAGGAGAGTTATTTGTGTCTGTCAGACTGAGCACTTACCAGAGCCCTGCCCATGCATGTTACAGAGGAAATCCCCATCACCAGCGTGGGAGGCTTTTTTTCCATTGACCCTTAAAACACCTGCAGAACTAAAATACCACATAGAGAATAACCTTTTCTGAGCAGTTGATTGGGGAAGAAGTCAACCAAGGAAAAAGCTGGTGACGAGGGGTGGAGGAGAATTATACACAATTATATACCTATAAAGATGTTTAAGAAAAAGAGATCAGCAGATTACTATGTTGGGAATCCACATGAGGCATGAAAAACAGCTCCTGCGCGCTTTTCAAAAGTATTTGGTTCAAAATGCACTTCTGAATAAGAAAGCTGAAAATATAGTGTTTCCTCAGAATTCAGACCATTCTCTTCTTCCTTGATGCACATTTGGGTTGCAGCAGCACTTACACAAAAAGGATCAGATTTTTAGAAGTGCTCAGCACCTAAAAGTTTCTTTGTGGTGTTTGTGGCCAAATTTTCACAGGAGCTTAGCAATCAATGTGCACCCAGAATGTGAACTCTTTCAGAATTCTGGTTTTCATGTGTGGTTGCTGAGCTATTTTTGAAAGCCTATCTGGCTGCACAAAACATACTCTTTAGCTCTCAGGTGCTTCCTTACTTAGTATGTAGTTAGCTATGTAACATACAAAACCAAATGTAGTATTCATTTTCAACAAATAAATATTATAAACAAATAATTAATAACCAAATCAGTAAGAAACAAAGAAAAAATAACCAAAGAAAACAGACATAACTGATTCGGACTCCAAAGTCTTCTAAAGCAAATTGCAGAGGTCTCAGTTCTGCAAAATATATGAAGAGCTACTCAATTCTATCCCTGTTCAGAAACTCTTATTAAGCAGATACTTTTAACTCATTGATTCCAATGGAATTTACACTTCATTAATTTGAAAGAAAAGAAAGCAAATACAAGAAGAGAGTTTAAAGTAGGCAGACAAGTAGAGAAAGTAGGGAAAAAAAACCACAAGAAAAATAAAATATGCAAAAAGATTTGGTAAATTTAAAAATACAACAAAAGTCACTTGATCCACTGGACAATTGTTGTCCAGTATACCTAACAAAATTACACAAGCAACATAGAATGAAAATACACAAAGCATTCAAATTGGAACCTCTTAGTGGCACAAAAAGACAAGATTCAAGCTTACAACTCCTGTGCTCTGACAAAGTAGTCCACTTGATGGAGAACTGAGCTGTAAAACAACATCGTGATAAGTTTTATAAAAGATTTTTGAAGATCTGTTGGTGAAAAGGACTGCACTAGAAAGGGATTTTCAGAGTGCTCTTTCACAATAACTTCCTAATTTTTTTTACTAGTTCTTTTTTTCAAAAGGTTTGTGTGTTGCCCTTGGCGAAGAAATGGTAGAAGATTCCGGCTTTTAGGCATACATTGCAACATAGTCAAGGATGAAAGACAGGAACAAGTTAATCCTAAAGCAGATTCACGAGTGCATACAGAAAGCAAGGATACTAAGAATGATGCTACATTCCAGGGCTGGAACAGACTTAAAGAAATGATGTAATTGAGCCCTTTCTCTCAAGACAGGCTTTAATGAAAGCCTGGAAGAGAATGAGAGAATCTGAATTACCACCCAGGATCTTTGGTCAAGTGTGAAGATGAAGAGTCTGACCTGAGAAAAGCACTTCCACAGCACCTTTAGGGAAATGCCCACTGATCATCCTAGACTGCCACCAGATTACAAACATAGTTTTAATTAATAAATTCAGAATAATACATTTAGCACTTCTAGATGAGTCACAATACTTATGACATGGCTTTTTACATGTACTTAAAGCTCCTACAGCTATTCCATGTCTGAATCACAGAGAAAAACTGGAAAAAAAAATACTTAGATTCCTAAATCTTCACTTGTGTCTCTCTCTAACTTTTAAGAACTATGGGCATCTTTTTGTGCTAATTACTATTTTTTTTAAAAAAACAAGTTTTAGCAAAACACTATTTCAATAGCTTAAAGCTCAGAGTTTGATAAAAAAAAGGCACAGGCTAGGGCTCAGGATACATGACGTTTCATTCCTAACAGTGCTACAGATGCCCAATGGTATTTGGCAAACCACTTAATCCCACAGCACCTGGATTCCCATCTGTAAAACTTCCAAATTACACAGTAGACTTTCATGTATTATCTAGAGTGCTGGGCATATGCACAGCAGCTTTTCACAACACTTACACAAGGGACTTTTAGGCTAAACTGTAGCATAAATCATGACTTCTATCTCTTTTCTAATTCCTTAACAAAAAAGAAGAGAGACAGTTTCCTGTTCTGCCAAAAGGAAGAGCGGGTGGGCACAAGGGTAACATACAAAACATGCTCAGGTTCACCACTCTTCCTGTTTGTCTCTGCAAAATTACACGACAGATGACTCTTTGCTAGTTTCAGCTGTGCTAATAATTTGAATGGCAACCACTTTCTTGCATGGTCTGGAGAAGAATAGTGTCTCACTCTGGAGTAATGCCTGGGTGCTGATGCTGTTGCCCAAGTGCTAGAGGCAGGAAGTGCAACTGCTAGTCCATGAAAGAGTGAAAGTGACTATCGACAATGACATTTTTACATTTTACAGACTTACAAAGCATATTTAGGCCTCTAACTTCTCAAGGATTTTTGTGAGAATATAGCAGCTTTAATATCTTTACACATCTCTCCAGAGCTACTGGCAAACACAGAAAGTGGAAAAAAAAAAATTATAGGCATCACTTTTATGTCTCCTTTCTGATTTTCTTTCTTCTGCTTAAAATCATAGCAATCTTAATGTCTGACAATCACAGAGAATAAATACACTTTACAAAGAACTTAATATAAACTTTCAGGAGGAATTGAGTTTTGCACAGATTTGAGGTCTCAGAATCTTTTAGGACTCAGAGATCTTGGTCTCCTGGTTTCCAGAAATTAATGAAATCCATGGTTTCACTCACTGAAAACCAGGAAAATTACATGGAAGATACTGGAGAAGGTAATACAGAACCTGTTGCTCAAACTTTTAAATCCACTCTGATACTATATGCTGCAAATAGTTCCAGACAATGTCTGTTTGCACTACACTGTACACTTCAGCTTCTATTCTTCAAAGCTCTACAGCAACAGCAGTTGCAACAACATGGCAGAACTAAGGGTTAATAGGTCTGTTAAATTCTCTTCAAACTCAGAAATCTGTTCAGCACTATGTTGTATGCTATGTGTGCTGCACTTTTAAAGCACATTTCTCAATAATAATGTTATACTATTTTATGTTCTAATGGAATCAGAAATTACAAGTTAGATGAAGGCTGTGAGAAATCAGATGACTTGTGCAGGAGGTGAGATAAAACAATCAGAATGGTACATTATGTACATAAAAGCTTGACATTAATAGGTTTGGTTGCAGTAATACGGGTCAAATTTGACCACTGTACAATGCTTAGCACCTTATTTTGCCTTCAAACCTACTGCTGTACTGAGTAAGTCTGTGTAAAGAATGATGTTCCATTCCTAAGTGCAGTAGCGCTTGATGAATTACAAAAGGACATGCATTCTCTCTGAAACTGATGTAGGAAACAGAAATGAACAGACTTAAGGTGGAGCTCAGAAATTCCAGCTAATTCCAAGGTAGCTCCCAGCAGCTAGGAATGTTTAGCACATACTCTGCCATATCTGAGTAAGGCCCAGGATTATGCCTTTTCTTCAGAACAGAGAGGGAAATATTTTCACAGTTTCTCTCCCTCTGCTTCCCCCAATGAAGTAGCCCTTCTGTAATTTCCTCAGAAAGATCACTGAAAGGGCAGAAAGGCAAAGAGAAAATCTGATTAAGTAAACAGAATAGTCTCTTTCCTCTTTTGTTCTACCATTTTTAGTTCTTATCATTATGTTGTTACTTCTACCGTTTTGCTTTCTCAAAAGTTTGCAAAAAATGCTTAATACCAGCTCAAGCTACTAAAGCCAACTTTAGGAAATGCTTAAACAGAAAACCTTTGCATGACAAAAGCTCGTGACCTAGCTAAAAGTCAGGAGGGGCTCCTCATGGCATTCGGGGAGCTTTTGCAAACTCAAAGGCCATCTAGTGGCTAAGTTAAAAAATCACACATTTTTAACAGGGGTATATTTAAGTCATACTACCCAACAAAGAATGGCACATGCACTTCTACACAACAGGCCTGTTATTAACACTAAAGAACAGGAAAAGTTTGAAGTATGAAAGTATGTCATAGTTTGAAAATAAATATAGTTTATTTGGAAGTATAGACTCTATTCATAATGACATCAGCAGAAATTCCCAGTGCATGCTAAGCTCAGAACTTTCTCTTCTGTGTCCACCCCACTTGAGCCTTCAGTGCAACACAAATCTATTTTCTGCTGCTGGGCATTTACAGGAATGCTTGTGTTAGGTAGTCTCAGCATCATTAGGAACCACGAATCAGGTGTTCTGGGGTATGATCTAGCAGATGTGCCCAGGCTAGCTTCACATGCTGCCTTTCTCAATTGAGAAAAAGGGCAAGGTGCCCCCTGAGTTCTTAAAACTTGGATGTGCAATTAGTCTAGCAAGGTTAACAGCAGGAGGGAGAGGATACTCTGATTTCCATCCCAGCCTAGGTCAAAGTCTGCTGGTCATGAAGAGCTCATTACACCAAGACAGAATATTGCACTGGCCACAGGCAGCTTTTACTTCCCAGGATGGGCACACTAAGGGTAGCTTTTTGTCCAACAGTCAGTTGTTGGCAGTCCATTACGACCATGTTGTACTAGATGGATGAGAGGGTCACGTGGGCTACAGAGCAACTACTGGATGGGAAAAAAACCTAATCAACATTGCTGGTTGATGAGCATGATGCATGGTGTTATAAGCATAATTTCCCTGAAACTATAACACTAATGCGATACAATAAAGAATCAGGCCTTAATGTTCTATGACAAACCAATACTTAGTCAAAACAGGTTGCATTTAAGCTTACCATAACAGAAGTAGATGGATAAAATCTGTTATAACATCATTTCAGCAGACATCGCTCTGCTCATTTTGTATCAGCTTCTTCGAGTAATTTTGTATACCTAGGCTGAATGCCCCAGTAGGTTTATACAGACCTACACTGACCACTGTAGGCAGTTACCACTGTAGGGCATTTACTACTGACTCAGTTATTAAAAAGAACTTGTCAAGTTCAACCTTGAATCTGAAATCTCACTTTGCTCCCCGTGTTAAAAGACCTCAAGTTATTAAAAAGAATAAGGAACATTCCTCCCCCCCCTCGCCCCCATTTTTTATTTTTTCATTATTTTGGCCCAAGAGCAGAGCTTTAACTGTTTTTTTCCCCTTTCCCAAGTAACAAGAACTGAAGAGAAACGTACTGTGCAGTGCTTGTATAGTGAGGCTTTGAAGTTCGTACATGGTTAAGTGGGATTAAGTCTACTTCGGTACTGTCAATGTCTTCAAAATTTACTGCACCAACACAGCCACTGTTTGGATAGAAAAGAAATCAAAGATATGTACATTATTCATAAGACAGCTGGTGGAGACAGCTGAACTGCATGCTCCAAAATTCTAGTTATTTATTAAAATGGTCCACAAGAAAATACATGGACATGAACTGCCCTGTGTGCTTGGCATGTCCCAAGATGAAAACAATCATCTGCTGAACTAGCAGCACATAACAAATGACAGCTCTAGTACGTATGTGTAGAGAGGAGGCTTGGGAAGAATGGAAATGAGAGACAAATGTGTCACCTCTTGTTCTTTTGGCTATGTCCATAGTTAGACTGGATATTCTTCCAAAGAGGACATAATGGATCCCGATTTCTAGTTTACAGGTAAAAGGCTGGAGTCACCCACAAACAAAGGAGACTCAGCATATGCTCTCCCTTGGCACCAGAAAATACCTTAAGATTAGATAAGATAGATACAGCTCTTGCTTCAGAAAATGAGATACAGATTGCTTGGCCTTAATAAAAAATGTAGAAAGTAGAAACAACTCAGGGACATTGTACTTATATATATAAAGGGATATGACAGATTTGAGAGCTTTGGCTTACACTGTTAAAGATAAAATAGATCAATCACCTTTTTTCACCAGATAGACTATTCTGATAGAATATTTATGAGGTCTCAAAACAGAGGTGGTGACAGGTCAAAGTTTTGCTCTTGGAATGATGCAATGCTCATGTGAATTTGGTAAAAGACTGTGGTAAATAATTAGACTGACATATATGCTAAATGACCCAGTTCAGCAGGCAGAATCTTGTCTTTTAATCTTCATCCTCAGATGCTGGGACTTCAGTCAATTTCCTACGACAGTATAAGCAAGTTTTTATTAAAAATGAACCACTTCTCTACATGTAACACTTCTCTCATTCAGTGCCTGAGGACATGGGAAAATTTAACATCAGGTCTGAATTTCTCTCTGTCCCTGCAAGCTGCCCCCGTTGGCCATGTCTATATTCCTTTGAAAGAGCAATGTTCAAGAAACTGTACTGACAGAGTTTTCCCTCTTCCTTCCACCCTGCAGAGGTACCTGTCTCTCCCATTCTATATGGGACTGTGCTCAGTAGCAGCTCTAGTCCATTGAGTTTGCCCCAGCAAACCTGCTGGCTCATGGCCTGGAAAGGAGGCAAGTTCTAGCTTTCCTATCTTGCTTTGACCAACCTCTCCTTCCCTGTCTCTACCTGGCTCTTGTCTGAGCCCCTCTGAACCTCCTGTCACCCTTGACTGGACTAATCTAAAATGCTCCACTGAGATTGTTATGGATTCTACAGACAGCACACAAAAACTCAGGTTTGTACATGTGTATAATTATTGTGATGTTTTCATAAACGTCATGTCTCAGTGAAAACATCAGATGTATGCAGTCATGACAATCATTCACATTTTTTCTGTTCTGCTTTTTATATTTAACTCTTTCACAGAAGAAGCATGTTAGAGTATACTTTTCATATAATTATTGACTGCATATCTTAACTCCTCTAATAACAGAATGCGGCTGAATTTAGTCTTCTGAAATAATTAACTGCAAACTTCATAAAGTGTTTAGAGGACCCTGATATTCACACAAAAAAAAAAAAGAAAATAAAAAGGAAAAGAAACTTACAAATCAACAGGCCTCTGTGGAGAGGTAAAAGATCTTGTTTGAAATCTGTCCCAGAAGCCTTCAACAACCTAAAATCATAATTAGATGCTTCTTGTAAGGCAATATTACCTAATTAATTTGGCTTAATAGATTTTCATGCAGCAATAAGAACCAATTGCAGGACTGAATTTTAGTTCAGTAAAAATATTAATTATTACAGTTAATAATCACAAGTAAACTAACTTAACATGAGATTTTTTATACTACAGCATCATTCTTATCAACCAATTTTTCATCAATATCCTTATCCTCTCTTTTGGTACTGTACATGAGTATCTTCTTCCGTTATCAATTTACAGGGGAGGGAGAGGGAAAAAATATGAGATCATTTGAGGCAATTACTGGAGTCTGCTCATGACCTTAAATGCTCACTTGGGATTGTTTTTATTTGAAAACATTGCAATGGGTTTATGTGCATGACCCACACAACATTTAGGCTACATTTCATTAGCAAAATCTAAAACAAGTTGGCAAGAAACTGTTCACTGACTTGGCTTATTTCAGGTTTGGGATTGGATCTCCTTTTTGTGAAACACCGGGAAATGAGATCAACCAACACTTCTGCTGTTGATGCTGGAGGCTGGATTTTGGAAGGTAATATATTATCCCAAGGAACTTCTTCATAAGCTGTAGATCAATAATGAAAAAGAAGATTAAAAAATTACTGCAAAATCATTAATGAATGACATCAGTAGCTAAATAATAAGGAATTATGTGGAAAAGGATGTAGACAATAACAAAGGTGTATATTTCTAGTTTAAGGGGAAATGAAAAGCCTAGGATTATATGTTGCTTGTTGGAGTACAACTAGAACACAGTCGTTTCTTTAAAACTTTCTCACTAACTGAAAGAGGTACTTGTACTTTTATCTTCCAATAAGCTTACAGTGATGATGTGTTTTATTTTGTCTAAATTTGAATAATCAGTTAAGTGAGATGAGACATAAATAGAGACTAGACACCAGTCATATCACGCCTATGACAGGCATTGAAGACAGATGTACAGAATGCCCTTTGGAAACTCTAGTTTCTCTTCACTGCTTATAGAGGAAGTAGAGATGAAAGGCACAGACTGGATGCAAGCTTTTAGACAACTAAAGTTCATGAGACAAACCTTATGCTAAATGCTTACCTAGCAAGAGGCCATATCCTGCAGTTACTGTAAAGTCACATATGTACTCATTGGTGAGCCAGTACACACACGCCGATAATCAAGTGAGCTGCTGCCAAACAAAGATGTTACATAAAGCTCCAGCTCCCTTATGAGGAACACTGATTTATGTCTTTCCTCTCCCCAGACTTCAAACTTCAGAAATCATGCATGGCTGCAATTATCCTTGAATATCTCTGTCAAATTTGGCAGAAGTTGGCCAATAGGGTTAAGAGTTAGTAGGGGAGAACCAATAGAAAAATAAACAAGATGAATGGAAACAACTTGTCTCCTTAGGACATCAAGATAAAACACACAAAATAATCCTATAAATAAGGTAAGGGATACATATGAGAGTATAATTCAAACTGCTGTGCAATTAACTAGCATAATGCTTTTGGTGACTTTGGGAAAGGTGTATTTCTAAATATGCTTTGTTGTACTACATTAAAAGGGGTAGGCAGCCACACAGCCATCACACCACTCCCCCTATGAACACTAGAAACTATTAACGTAGTATCAAAAAATATCTTACTTAGGTATTTTTCAACCTGCTTTTTACTCCCAGACCCCTACAAATTTCCAATGCATATGAAGACCTTTATGTAACAAATTTAAGCTTATTCATAACAGAGCTACTTTTCCTGGTTATTTGTAGAAATTTTAGGTATACTTTGGAAAAAATAGTTCAAAGACTAAAAGTTGAAAACCAATGTGGAGAATGTGAAATTAGTTCTCACAGAACTAATCACTCTGCCAAAGTTTTAAAGAAAATCACAGTTTTCAGTAAAAGAGACTAAGTTTAGTATCCTAATGCTATATTTAGGTACTGAAATAGTATGACCTGTTTTTTTAAAAGAGCTTTTTGCACAGTGTGCTATGACTTTAAGTTGCTGCTTTTGAAAAGCCTGATAAAATCTATGGATCTTTGTAGTGTGAAGAGCTTTCAAACTGAATCACTCTCAAATTAAAAAAAATATTTTGGAAAGTGTCTCTTAAACATGCTTACAGTAAAGATGGTGGCTGCATCTTCATTGCCGCAGCTTTGTGTAAACTTTAAATGCTACCTGCAAATATACAACTTATACTGATATGGGAATGCTTCCATTAAGTTTTGTCTGAAATGCTGTAATTACTTAATACGTATGCATGTACTAATGTCCTCTACAGTAAGAGGTAGATGGCTCAAATATATCCATCCATATGTCCTGGTAGTTCCATAAAAATAGTCTTCCTCTGGTTCATTGGCTAAAGAGCTAACAGTTACAATTCTAATTCCTCGTGTTGCAACACTCATGGCAGCTACAATGTCCTTAGGAGGATGTGTATAATTTTACATTTGCTTTCACAATTGTACACATGCATTTCTATAGACCTCTGCTCGTGCACTGTCTGTTGTAATCTGCCATCTTGACACTGGTGGCCTACTGCTGGGATGATTAATCTTTTAACTTTTACTTCTCCTTTTGCTTTCAGTGGAAAGATTTATCCTAAAAACTGCAATATTTTTTTCTTTAAGTCAACTTTCTGAAGATTTTAATGCCCTGATGATTTGCTCAGTCCACAGGATTGAAAATGGCATGTTGTCAAGTTGGGAACTCACTGTCTTGGCTTTGTTACTTTTAACTAATGACAAGCTTAATGACACTGCCAGTTTCAGTTTATTACTTAAACTAATCTCCTAAACTGACAAAGCAGGATTCAATGATGGATAATGAATTTGGGGAATTTCTGGTTTGGATTCTGAGTTGGAAACTGAAGATATACTCATTCACATTTCTAAGCTGTTTCTCAGAAACCATGAAAGCCAGAACATCTTTTTGTTTTGTTTTTAAAGGAGAAAGTGAGACTCTTATGTCACCACATAAAGACATGCAGAGAGGTTTCTGAAAACCAGCAGTCTCACAAGCTGTGCACTGTTTTTGACCTCTTGTATTTTAAAATTAGTAGGAGTATTGGCTTTAGTGGGACCAGCAAGAGATAATAATTCCATCTGAGGGTTTACAGATAACTCTTTCAGATTATTTTGCTTATTCTTTGGTTAATAATTTTATTTATCTTCATATATGAAAAATAAATAAATCTATTAACACTACTGCTTCTCTCTCCTGCTTCTATGGAAGAAAAGGCCACAAATAACCCCCTGCAAAAATAATTATAAATAAGCATAAACCCCATCAGTTTATATTGGAAAGACATGCACGACAAAAGAAACTACAGAGACAGAACAAAGTTGCTGAATGAACAAAGCATCACTTTGTTGGCAAGTGAAAAACAACCAACCAGTGAAATACGTAATTGTAGGGACAATAAATAATCAAATCCTTAGTGAAACCACAGTTGTTTTCTTCACTGACACTCAGTCGTCACAAATTTATTCTGAGTTTTTATGCATTATTTCCAGGTGAACTACTAGTTTATTAGGCAGTATGCTATTACCTATTTCATTGTGTTATGGGAAATTATTTAATAGCACAGATATTTTTGAGCCTACTGTAGGCCACTTGGCATTCTTAGTTGACTTTGTTCATGTGCTACAATAGTTATGAGCTATGCATGTTATTTAGGAGTGTTCTTTAATTGTTAATTTGATGTTTTTCAAGTTGCACATTTTTTTGCTCTTTGCTTTACAATCTGTTGCCTCTGACTAACCTTTCTTCTTTCTCTTTCTGCAGGCAGGCAAAAGGTTTTATGTCACTAAGTGCCTATGTTAAAAACTGGGGCTGCACCAGCACTGCCTACAGTCATTTTCTATCATTATTTGAAAAGCAGGAGAGGCTGGAATCCTACTTTGATGAGCCTCACACTCAACGTGCTGCTTAATCCTGGATAATTCCTGTATTATTACTTCTCCAGAGTAATCATTTCTTCTTGCTTCAGGAGAGGAAGCACTGGGAAGTGAACCCTTCCTATACAAAGGCCATTGCAACCACAATTATTTCAACAAGTTCTGCATAAAATTCTTCAACAGAGCCTCTTAAAGTAAAAACAGAATAAAGATAAGATCTTCACATAGATAAAGGGCTTCATCACCAGGTTTGCAGGTACAAACATACCTGCACAGTCAAATTCTGAGGTCCTCCTAAACACTGAAAAGAAACTTGAGACCACAGAGAAAAGGTTAAAAAATCCTATTGTCATATGAATGAGAGAAGGAGACTCTACTGTCAAACACTGTCAACTTCCTAAAGACTGTCTTCTGGCACGGAGCACCTTCCCTACACTGACCAAGAATATATGAAGAATAGTTCTTCAGCTGTCTCCTTTCTCTGGTAGCTTCTGATTCTCCAGTCTGAGAAGGACCTTTGTCAACCTCTTACCTTTGCTCTTCTATC
Organism: Caprimulgus europaeus; assembly: GCA_907165065.1. The sequence continues at coordinate 73,480,764 of OU015525.1, forward strand.
ACAGAACCTCAGTGTTCAATAAACCTGCTTTGCACAGTAGATGCAAAAGGCTGCTGGGGAAGTTCAAAGTAACACTGTTGACTGCCAAAGCCGCAGCACTACATTTCACAACAGAGAACCTCCTGCCTATTGCAGATGTTTTATATAGCTCAGCTTATCCGTCTCAAAGGCTGCTTCCCACTCTGGTTTTTTTTCCATTCTTCTCTGACACAGTGGAGAAAGTGACTGTAGAACTTGCTTGTGAAATGCCTGACTGATCTCTCTTTCAGCACAACTTCCCCAAACAACTTAGCTGTGGAATGTCTCGGGACTGATATCTAGAAGGATTAGAAACTTTCATCACATCATGTGCCTGGGGTTCTCTGAATCATATTACTGAAATCTGGAATTTGTTTACACGGACTCATTAAAAATAGTAGCTTAAAACTCAACTACTTTTTATATCTATATTTACACATTTGCAGTTAATACCTCAGCATCACAGGAAAACTTGTAAATGTATACTAGATTTGGAAGAACATTTGCATGGCTTTCCTTAAGAAATTTATGCTGGACTATTTGTCCCTGAGTTAAGTTTGACTTTTTCCAATAGCTTCAGTGGAGTCAGTATTTCACTCTTAATAGTGAACTTTACCCAATGAAAAATCACCAGAAAGCCACCAGACAGTTCTATCAGCTTTCTAGAACTACTCTCCTTTCAGATCACTTTCTTGACTGTAACCCCGGTTACTGACTTGATGACATTCAGTTGCAGATTTTGTCTGTGTTTATTTCAGATGTGTGTCTATTTGCCAGAGTATCTCTCTCTCTCTCTCTCTCTCTCTCTCTCTCTCTCTCTCTCTCTCTCTGCTTTTCTCTGCATTGGAAAAATTAATGGTCAGATAGAATGGCATATGTCAAATCTTCTTTCCCCTTCACTTTTCCAGAGGCTTGAAGAAAAAAAAAAAAAAAGTTGATCAGTTCTGGTTGGTGTCTGAGGTCTAATTTAATATGTAAATAGAGAACACAGTAACTGAGAAACAAGAGTGAAAAGTATATAGAATGAGCAAAAAAGGAAAATTATTTTATCCCTTGTGGTTTCTTTGGTTCTTTTGTGTTCTGTTATGTGACTGCAGTAAGCTTAAAGTGATTTAAGATGCAAAGTTTGAAGACAGAAACAAGGAACCAAAACCACTGCCTGAATTTATAGCATATAGAGACTTAATGGTGACAATAACATGGATAAAGTATAGCTAACTGTGAAGTGTTATCTCTGTATAGTAAAATGAAGCAATGAGCTTATTTACATTTCTTTACCATGTCCTAAGAAATGCCTCCTCCCACCTAGGAGCAAGTTGCCCAAGTTCTTATAATATTTTGTTTTAGTTGTAATGAGCATTTCTCTATGACAATCATTGGAATTGGTTTAATCTTTATAAAATTCAACCCTATTGCCTACTGCTAATTATATCTGCCCTTAGAAGCCCAGGGTAGATATTTCTGCTTCTGAGTATTAACCACCAAAGAAATATTGCTTCATGTTAAAAAGAGTGAATTTCCATTTTGATACTGTAATCAATAGCCAATTACCAGACCAAACTTTATGTGTAACACATTGATATAAAATAAGAGAGCAATATGTACTTTGACCAACATGTGATGGCAGTCCTAAAGAACTGTTCTCTGACCAGCTAGGAATAGGTCCTTAAACCCACTGTGCTGCAACTTGTCAGGAAATACTAAAAGACATAGAAATATCCAGGGGATTTCCTGACTCTGAAGTGATTAGTTGTTTTCATTTACATTTAAACAGGTGCTCATTAGGACTGTTGTATGTAACTTCACAATTTGCCAAAATAGACTTTTTAAAACATTATTTACCTTCAATTTTTTAGGTTGGTTTGTTTGTTTGTTTTTGGTTTTTGGTTTTTTTTAAGCAGTAGAATGCTCATTAGAATTTGCTGACTGGTACCTCTTTGCTTCATTGGGGACAATGAATGATACAAACACTCTGCTGCAGTTGTTATATTCAGTTCAAATATCCAGGGCAAATATATTTTATAAGGTTGTTCTTTCAGGACCTTGGGGGTGGAGCTCAGAAACTAATTGTATTTATCTGTTAAGCATCACCAATTTCTTTGGTGATTAGGAAATAAAAACAGCAGTTTGCTGTACCTCTGAGTCATGCCTGGCCAGAAGCAGCTGACACAGACCTGGAGTTCCACGTCTGTTCTGGCTGGTTTCCTCCAGGAGGACCATCTGCCTGCTGTGGGCAGCCTAGCCTCTCCTTCCTGTGATGGGGACCCACTGGTGAGGTCGACCAGGGTTTCAACAGCTCTTCTAACACTAGGCTGCAGGTCAGCGTCTGCTCCTGGACTCACAAAACCTGAGCAGGGACCACTGAAGGTACACCATCCTGGTGTGGCACACCATCCTGCTCTGGGAATAAAGGGTAATTCAGCCCCACTGGAGGGGTGAATGGATTAAATTTAAGGAAAGAATTACTGTTTTTCTCCTCAAAGCTGGCAAAGTCATATCTGTTCTCAGGACCTCTCACAACAGGCATGCACATCATCTTTAACAGACTTTGATACTGTTGGCAATCCATCTTGTGAACTGGTTCAACTGACAAGTTGGACTTTTAAAAGGCACTTGCCTGCCTTTCAGCTCCATGCGAAACCATTCTCTTCTATCATCCCTATGTGGCAGTAAACTTAGAAGACTCCATCTGCTCCTGTTTCTCCAAGTTTCTGAAGTCCTAGCCAACAAACTGCAGTAAAACTAGAGGTCATCCTCCAGAAGATCAGTACACAGAAACTATAAAGAGCATGGCAGTGGTTTAAGTAGTGAATTCTTTCCTGAAAAGAGATTTATCAAGTATGGTACAGAGAGAACACAGCCACTGAATAAGCAGAGAGTTTTTCTGTTGCTTGGTAACGGTGGAAACCACCTCACAATGAAATGTCTCCAGGTATGAAACACGGTTCATGTGACTACCACAGTCCTTTAAATGGGCACACATAGCAACTTGAAATGGCACTACCAGTTACTTATTCATCTAGTAGAGGCAAAATTAAGAAGTTTTCAATCTTACTAAGATTAGATGGTGTTTTCACTGAAGTATTTTAAAATTCAACTATTCTGTTGGTATCACAAATATGAATCAAATTGAAAAACAGACTTAACACAAAAAAAAATCAAACAGAACCACAGCTAAGTGCAAATATAAAAAAAATTAGAATTCTTACTTGAAATGAGTAAATTACATTGACATCAGAGTTTTCCATGAAGTTTAATTTCCTCCAGAGTTTTGCCTTTTGTTCTATCAGGTTGGCAAATCCACTAATGTCTCAAGTCAGAATACGCAGCACTCATTTCCAAACCCCAAGCCCAAGTCTTCACTGAGCAATTTAAACAAATGCAGTCTAATTTATAGAGGTTCACTCTGCATTAATTCAGTGGCATCTGCAAATATCTGGCACTTTGGAAAAATCAAACTATGTTTATTTAGACAGCTCCTTTCACATTCTGGGGCCTTTACTATGTGACTTTGTCAGGAAAAATAAAGGCAGTGTCTGATCATTCTCTCATTTATGTTAGTCTCACACAAATGTCACATCTCTGAACTCCAGATTTGCTCTTTATTAACATAACATCACAAATAGATCTAACGTGTATTACAGTACAGGTCTATAGTAACAAAAAATTGTGTTCTAAGATGCAGAAGCATAGTGATTTTTCTTTGGAGTAGTATGCTGATGGAACAGAAAATAAATAAATAAACAAACTCTCCTTCTTTATTAAGATAGCTTTCATCTATAGGTCACAAGAACTAAAATGGGTAAAAAGGGACACTTGAGAACACTGTATGTGCAGTACCAGCATTGTAAGGCTAAGATAACACTATGAATACACGAACTCTGTCTGAAACGAGTTGCGTTTTCTTTCCCTCCTACTTGCACATTCAAGTTAGCGAAAAAGATACTTCCAAATTTGACTTCTGTCTTTAACAAGCCTTTAAAATGCCATACTGCTGTCTATATTTACTGACACTCACTAATCTCCATAGCAAAGGCATTCAGCTTTACACTAGAAGTAACATCCAGTGTTGCAGACTGGCCACGTCCCCTCCGCTTAGCTTCTACTGGAAAGCTTTAGAAAGATGAGGGGCGAAGACATGGGAGCCAGGTATGGCACAGGATGGAAGACATTGCAAGGATGACTCATGTTTTGTTGCAATCATTTTGCAGAATGAAATGCAATTAAAACTTTACCTTGGATTTCACTGACAGATACTTGTCCAGATTATCCTGGGAAGTAAATCTGCCAGCTAAGGCTGAATTACTTCTACTGTCAGTTTTCAGAAGTGATCCATACTTGAAGAAAGAACATTGATGAGCTGGTCATACATCTAAGCTAGTCCTCTTTACTACACGTCTGCTTTTTACTTTGCTTCAGGGTTCCTGTGGAGCAGTCTTTTTGGCTCTGATGTGAACAGCTGTTTTTCTTCTCTGGCACAGTAACATACCAAATTTTCCAATACAGGGAAATATTCTTGCCAGACTTTATTTCCTTCCCAGGTAATTCATTGTCCCCTCTGCCATTCTTTCAATAAATCCTTTATCTAACCTACTACAAATTAAAAATGCTTAGGCCACGGGAACAGGCACATACCCTGGGATTCCAGACACTTTCTTGTAGCAGTGCGATAAAGACTGAGCAGCGCAGCTGTCAGTGCTCATGGCACTGACCAGGTGAGCACCGAGTTCTACAGAGTTCTTCTCTTTTGCAAAGGGAACTACTTCCTTGCTTTTTTTAAGGAGGGTGAGGCCCCGGCTGTTTCCGAGGAGCTGCCCCCGGAGCGGAGGCGCGGGCGTGCTGGTGCGTTACTGGATCGGGATTAATTATGTCCAGCCCGGCAGCGGGACCAGTGAGGACGGAGCTGCCGCGGCGGCAGGTGTTTCCCGGGGCTTTGCGGATGTGAAAGCCGCCCCCTCCTCCCCTCTTTCCCCAGAGACTCAAGTGCAGCGCTTGGCACTGCGGCTGGGAAAGCCCCGCCGGTGCCTTCCCGGCGGCAGGTCACAGCAGGGAACGCCGCAGGCCGGGAAAGCCACCGCGGCGGCTCGCCCCCACCGCCCCGCCTCGCCTGCCGCAGCCGGGACGCCCCTCGCCTCGCCCGGCCGCGCCCGACCCGCGCGACTCGCCAGGCGGCCATGGGGGTGGCTAACGGCTGCCGCGCGCCCGAGCGGCCGGAGGAGGCGCTGGGGCCTTTGGCGATGTGGCGAGCGGCGCACGGCGGGGCGCGGGGCTGCTGCTGGCAAACGACCGCCGCCGGCCGCCTCCCGGCCCGCCTCCTCCTCCTGCTCCTCCTGCTGCGCGCACCCCCCGCAGGTACCGTCCCGGGCAGTGGGGAGCGCCGCCGGCGGCTGTGGGCGGGTGTCGCTTGTCCCAGGCCGGAGACACCCGGCGCCGCGGGCAGGGAACGGGACGGCGACGGCGGTGTGGAGCGGAGCCGCGTGCTGCCGCTGAGCCGCGGAGCCGCGTGCTGCCGCTGAGCCGCAGGGCCGGGACGTGCCGCTCGGGGAAGGCGGCGGTGGCGGCGCCGAGCCCTCGCTGCTCCCCGTCCCTGCCCTGCCTGGAGCATCGGGTGTGAATTTCGCAGGTGTTTCTGGGTTCACTCCCTGCCTCAGCCTGTCATGGAATCGTTTTGGTTGGAAAGGTCACTTAAGATCATCGAGTCCAGCCGTCAACCTGACACTGCCAAGCCCACCGCTAAACCATGTCCCCAAGCACCACAGCTACATGTCTTTTAAATACCTCCAGGGATGGTGGCTCCGCCAGTTCCCTCGGCAGCCTGTTCCAATGCCCCTTCCGTGAAGATTGTTTCCTAATATCCAACCTAAACCTCCCTGGCACGACTTGAGGCCATTTCATCTTGTATTATCACTTTCAACTTGGGAGAAGAGACCAACACCCACCTCATTACACTCTCCTTTCAGGTAGTTATAGAAGGTTTCCTCTCAGCCTCCTTTTCTCCAGACCAGACCACCTCAGTTCCCTCAGCTTGCCCTCATGCCTTTTTTTACACTGCTCTACAAAAGCAGAAGCTTGTGTCACTATGTATGTGACCCCCTTACAGCCTAGTAGTTTTAAGTTTGTGTTGGTATCTGGGGTGTGCTGTTCTGTAATGTGGGAGCCGTGCCCTTTAACATCCCGCTTGCACTGGGGGGTCTCGTTAAATGCCTGTCAGTGCTTTTGCCCACCTACACCCACCATATCCACCAGTGGGATTAAATTTACTTTCCACATATGGAGGTGGAAATGGATACAGGAATATTATCTAAAAAGCATTTTTTTTCCTCAAAAATGAACAGTGAGTGCAGGGAAGAGGGGTGTTTTTCAATGCTACATACCAAACAAGCTGCATGCCTGAGAGGGTCTAACACCACAGGTAAGTTTCATGGGCAATGAGTAGCTGGTAACTGTGGTACTCAGCTGGAAGAGCTGCATCACTTTGTTGAGGGCTCTGAGATACAGAAATAGTTATGTGATGGGATACCAAGACTGCACATTTCTGGTGTGCTGGTGCTGATCTTGTATCCACTGTGTGCATAATGGCAGCTGTCAGCTGTCACTGACTGGGAAATTCAGTAGTATGGCCTCTCAATTCTAAGACTGGGAATGCCCTGAATTGACAGTCTCTGCTTCTTGGTGAGGTTTTGAAATTTGACTGTAGGAAATCACTTAGGCTTTCTGATAGTATTAAATTAGATTATTTAATTTGTCCATTCGTGTGCATACATGACAGATCTTCTTATTCCATGATCTAGTTATGATCGAGTTTCACCAATTCCTTTAGATAGTCAGGGTCTTTTCCAGGAGCAAGATCAGAGGCTGATTTTGTCTCTGACAAAAAAGGGAAAACCATGTACAGTATTTCAGTATATATTCACCAAAACCTTCTTGTCATAGTGTTTCTTCTGTCTGTGATTTTAGGAGGCATAATAGACATTGTCAACTACAAAAAAGACACTTATTTCACTGGGATATTATTTCTATAGTCCGAGTTCAGACTGATGTGAAGAATATGAACATTTTTCTGTAAGAATTTTTCATTTTGTTTTCTGTTTAGTAATGCTGACAGTTTTGTCTTACGTGTTTTTCTTTAAATGAATAAATTAACTTTTTGAGAAGCATGTTTCTTAAAATGGCTTAATTACATTTGACTTTTCTGAGTGATCTGAAAGTTTCCATTTTACTGAAAAGATACAACATTTCAAACTTTAGCTTGCAATATGATAAGGAAAAAAGTTCCTTTTTGACTTAATGAAATGTGTTAGTGGTGCAATTGTCAGAAAGGAAAGATGAAAGCCTACTTGAAAAACATAATATAGTTAATTTCTTGCAGGCTTTTTGTCAAAAGGGTTAAACTTAATTGAGAGAGATTAGAAACTGAAGTTTGGTTTCTCCTATATGACTTTCATATGACTAGTAATAGAAATGGTAATATTTCTTCACAGCACTTACCATCAATAGGCAGCTTAGAAATGCCAGCTGTAATTAAAATACTTGGATATAGAAAAACACTTGACTATTAGCATGATTGAGCAGAAATAACTTAAGTAAATAGCGTTGCTATTTATATACTCTTTTGGTGCAGAAATCTCTTTACAAAAATTATCTCAAAACATCATTACTTTAAAAAAACTTAGTGATTACCATAACTTAAAAAAATCTTTTCCTGTTACTTCACAGAATTTTCATTTCTAGATAAATGAATTGAAACTATGCCAATTTAACATTCTAGTATTTTATTAATTAATTGTTTGTTTATTTAAGGCTCATTTTAAACTGTTTACTGCCACTGCAACTTTCAGACTGAATTTAATCTTCTGAATACTTATTTTGAAGATTATTAATTTTGTAACTGTAATTTTAAGATTAAAAGATTCAGAATAAAATATTTCATGAAATAGTAGGATATACTTCATGTGAAATTTTAAGTGGGTGAATGGTGTTCCCTTTCCACACAATAGGCGTAGGAATGAATGCTGATTTGGTCAGTACGAACCTACCTGGATTCCTCCTTTGGGCAGGAGGTGGGAAGGGACCCCTCTTTACCTGGCACTGTTATAACTCCCTCCGACCAGGAAGGATCGGGAGGAGTTGTTTGTGCAGCTACAATCTACCTGCTGCTTCTGGTCTTGAGTGGAGATTCTTCCCCCTGTAGGTAGAACCCCTTAGAAATACATGAGCTCAATTTCTCCCAGTGTTTGGGAAGAATTTATCTTACACCTGCCAAGTAGATTTGAAATTATTCAGACAGGGTATTAGCATTTTACACTTAAATTTAACTCTCTGCAGGATCTTGGGCCTGTTGTGGTGGCATAATTCAGTAGTAAAGCTGTTGAATTTAACTCCATCAGATTTTGAAGTCGCCTAATGAATCCCAAGTAACATAGCTACTATATAAGGCAAATGGATCCTTGAATTTCAGTCTTTGGGAAGGGATCTTTAGGCAGCTGGGAAGTTTGGATCACCCTCGACTTGGGGATGAATTACCCTAAACTTCCATGTGTGATGTAAAACTATTTTTCTTCATCTGTGTTATTCTGCAAAAGGAACTGTTGTTCATACATTGTGTAGCACCTGTAAGAAGTACAACACAATGAGGAATCAGGCCATATATATTTCTAGTACATTGGCCTGCTTAAAAAACTTAGTTGGGGAATTAATTCAGAAACCTCACTTATTTTTCTCAAAAATGAGTGAAACAGCTTTTCTCACTGCTTGTTAAGTGCAGGTTCAAATTGAAGGTATGGAATAATATATTTAATGACTTTAAAATACAGTTTAAGCACTGCCTTTGTCCTTTATTGTTTTTGTTGCTCTTTCTGTGGGACTTAATAACCTCTTAATACCTTTTTTTCTGTTAAAAGCTTATTTTTAACTTGATAGGTGTGCTCTTAAAATCAAGAGTGAGAATTGGAAGATCATTTTTGCTAGAAACTGCTGCAGTTAGTGCCATTTAAATTCCAGGTGATTAGGAGCAGAGCAAATGAATTCAAGTAGAAAACCTGAAAGAAAGCTTGAAAAAAATTTAAGAGACAGTGTAGAAAGTGAGGGGAAAACTGTGTGAGAGTTGGGATTCATATGTGGACAGAAACAGATACTGACTGAAATGGCTGCTGTGCAAATGAAACATGTACATATGAAAGAGCATTTAAGCTGACTTTCTCAAAATCTAGCATGCATTGTCATTGAAGATACCAAAAAAGTAATTCCAGAAGTTTCAGGTTATCTTTCTTCAGTAACCATACTGCTTCCACTTTTTTCTAGTTCTTTTTAAATAAATAGTTCAAGAGCTCCATCTTTGGGTTTAAATTATTATTGTAAAAAAAAAAAAAATTCCTTCTGCATTGATTAAGTAGTGCCTAAACATCCCGTAAAGTTACGTGTATCTGCTCATACCTTGTTAATTTTCAATACTTAACCTTTCTAGATGCATCTGCTCCGTTGCCTTCTCATAAACTTTGAATACTTTCTGTATAAGATTGATGTTTTGAGTTTTTCCTCTCATTAATTTGTTTTTGGTGAATTATATTTTTCCTTTCCAATTATGATAAATAAAACAACTTGAAAGTTCATAAAATATTTATGGATCATGTGGACAGATAATAGTGGCAGAAGGAATTTTAAAATGGGCTGTTTTTCAGGTACAATTTATAATTTGCTATAAATTAGTGTTCTTTTATTAAAATCAAAGCATATGCTGATTTTTGTCAATGGAGAATCTGATCATGTTCTTTTGGGAGATGAATTTTAGTGAAAAATTAGTTTTGTTTCTGCCTTTGCAGCAGAATTCTAAAACATTTAATGTAAATGTTCCAGTGAGAAAATTTCAATTTATTTTGTTTTTCAATAAAAACTCTCCAATCTGTCTAGGAGGTCTTTGGGGAAGATTAAGTTATTTGAAAAATTTTGCTCCTCAGACAAAGTTGAGTAAGTGATACACTGTGAAGAAATACTGCAAAGTGAATGAAACTGTTAATCACAGAAATCCATGATATATGCGACTACTCTTACAATTATCTTATCTCGGTTTTTTTCTCAAGCAGGTTTTACTTCTTCCCAATTCGTAAGTATTTTCAGTGGTGTACTCTGCTTACATTCTGAAATGACAAACAAAGGCAGCTCTTTAAACTTACCTTGATTATCTTGTCCTGATAGCTGAAGAATTTGCCTTGCTTCTGTTTTTTCTAACAACTTTGTAGAGGAGTACAGTTACCATTTGTATAATAGATGAGGTGAATTCACAATTTCCTATTATTGCATAAATCAAGATAAATCAAAACAATGCTGGAACTCAACCCCACTCTCATTGTCCCCAGTAAATGCCTTGATCTATAACCAGTATTTATTGCTGCTTTCAGTTTTGGAATATTGAACCTAAGTTAGCAACAAACACTGATCTGGTGCCACTTAATTGTTCAGCCCATCTTCATAAAATAATTGCTACTGATGATATGTTCAGTGTTTTATTGCTGTCTTTTGTATTCAAGGCTTTCTATTCCTTTGTTATTTACTTATCACAAGCATACCTTAACTCCCAGTAGCCCATGGTTTTTTCCAAGCAGGAGGTGGAGACAAAGAACACAAAATGCTGAGAGGTCTAATAGCCATTGTCTTTCTGCTGGCTTTAATTCTGTACCTCTGGAAACTCTGTAAAAGAAACTCAAGATCTGACTTGTATTAGAATGCCCACCTGAAAGATCCTTCTGTTTTCTTTCAGAAGCCTTTCATGTCTTGCAAAACTGCAAACTTTATGAATGTGTTTTAAATTTCTATTTAAAAAGGAAGAAATGCAAATGAAATTATCAATGAAATACCTTATATTTGTTTTCATGGGGAAATTAAGAAAATCACAATCATGACAAAACCCAGGCTCATTACTTTGTTGATTGTTATACACATTGGTTGACATCCGGACTGAATTATTGTAACAATGCAGCTGAATTTTATCCTTATTTTCGACAGTCTCAATTTAAAATGTGACAGTTCTTTTGTAAAACATGAATATATTTAAAACTAAACCTAAACTTAAGCACTGTTTAGAATAAGGATGCTTTTTCTATACCAGGCCTTTGTCATCATTTTTTGTTGCCTTAATGAGAGTCATGTGTTCTGTAAGACATTAGGCAAGTAATAACTTAATGTGCATTGATGAACAAATTTATTAAAGGGTGTGGATTAACCTAAAGTATGCTGCTTGCCTTTTCAGATAAATTAAATAATTGTATTAATGTCACTGTTTTATCTTTTAACAGTTCAGCCATCAAAGAGATTTTTAAGAAGTGCAGGACCAAGAGACAATAGCTTAAAAATAGTAGGATCTGTTGTATTTCCAGGTATTATTCTTTAAACATAATGTAACACATTTTAGTGAAAATATTGTTTTGACCAAGAAAAGGCCCTTCTTTATCATATCCCTTGTTGTTGAATAGTTTTTAAATGGTTTAAAATTGTTTAATTAATTACAATTCTGTACTGACTTATGTATACTTAACAGGCTATCCCACAGCTTATATTTCTATCATTGGAATTTATTTTTCATAGGTTTTTTTTAATTCTAACAAAAAATTTTTATGAAACCAGAGTAGTTGTTTTCTGTAATTGTTATAAAAATAAGTATGTTCTATGGACTCTTCTACTCTACCTGGCCATAGGACTCTTGCTCTGAAATGCTCCTTTCTTGCACTGTAGGTTCTGACTTCATCTTACTTGTTATGTGCACAGAACCTGAGACTTGAAATTTGTGTTATACTCTACAACAAAAGAAGAGATAAGAATTAATTGCTTTCTAAGTTAAATCCATCTAACTCCAGAATATAATATCATCACTTTATCTTCTCATTAAGCAAAACAATTATTGGAAAATCTGAAAATTAAATTAAAGACTGCAGCTCCTCATTGCCATGTATTTAGTCATGTTGCTTTTTCTCTAAATGCACATAGCTGGCTTGGTTTTGGTAATATTCTTCCCCATAGTTTTCTCCATGTGTGTTTTCTAGTTATATCTTCTTGTTTACACAAACAGATAAGCCTAGAATTCTTTCTTTTTTTTTTTTCCCCCCAGAGAAAACAAACCTGCTCTCTATTTTGTATTTCATGTTGATGGTAATGATAACAGAACCAGTCCCAAAATTAGAACTCTAACCAAGATTATTGTTGAACTACTGTCTTGAAATTGATATAGATCACTGTTAGGATATGATTAATAAATACTTGATCTTAATGATTTTTTATTTTTTTCAGTTAAAGTTTACGTCAAGCTGAATCACAACAGTCCACGTATTTTATGTCTTACAAATCATCTGCGAAACTTAGAACTGATTGATCCAATATTCCAGTGGCATGGACCAGGTGGTAGTCTTTCTTCAAGTAAGGATTTATTTTCTTACATGTCCCCCCACACCCTTTCCAACCCACTCACCCCCCAAAGCAACATGAGGGTTATTAAAGGTAGGAATGTAAATGGAGAAGTAACTGAGGATACTTCATGCGTGTTTGTATGTATAGCGTATAAATTAACTTTCACTTTTCCGCAAGAAAGGAGTAAGATAACCAAACCAGAACGTATTTTCAGATCTCTAAAGAATACTGCCATCTCTAAAGAGTACTAGATGGAGCCAGAAGTGTTGGATGCAACGGAGGCTGAGGGTGACATTTGCTGCACTGAGAGACAGCAGGGAGTGCTCTGCAAGTATAGAATAATAGGGTGCTGCATGATGTGATCTAGCCCGACTGCCTGCTCAATGACAGACTACACTTACATATGAAGTTGCTCAGGGCCTTGACCACTAGAGTTTGGGGAGTCTCCATCCTTGGAGATTTTCCGTCTTTTCTGTGCAACCTGTTCCTCTTTTTTTTCTTATTTTCAATCATAATTTCCCTTATGACAACTTGTCATTGTTACTGCTTGTCCTTTTGTGGTGCACCTCTTAAAAAGTTGAGGTTGTTCTTCCCTGTATCTCCCTTTAGGTAGTGAAGGACCACAATTCCCTCCTTAGGCTTCTCTAGGGTAAAAATTCCAGTTTCCTGGAATTTTGTCCTATGCTCCAACTCCCTAATTGTCTCAGAAGCCTTCTTGTTGACTTGCTCCAGTTTGTTAGTATTTGTCTTGTACTGAAGAGTCAAAACTGGACACAGTGTTCCAGAGTGCCCATATGAGCACTGAGTAGGGAGAGAATAATCACTTCTTTTGACCTGCTAGATGTGCTATTGCTAATGCAGCCCAGTATGCAGTCAGCCTTCACTGCTGCAGAAGTGTGTTTCTGATTCAGGTTCAGTTTAAAATCCACCAGGACTCTCAGGTGCTTTTTGCAGGGCTGCTCCCAAGTCATCTGGTCCCCATCTGCATATGTTGCTGCTCTTATTCCGTCTCATGTGTAGGACTTGGCATTAATCAGTGTTGAACTTCATGAGGTTTCTGGCAGACTGTCTCTAGCCATGCAAGGTCCCGCTGAACGGCAGCAATGTCCTGCAGTGTGTCAGACTCACTGCCAATTTGCTATCTTTTGTATACAGGACAAGAAGGCATTCAGTCCTGGGGTGTAGGCCACTGGTAAAGATGTGAAGCAGTTCTGGTGCTTTTATCAGCCCTGAGGAAAGCTCTTAATAACTGACTGCTAGGTAGATCAATCTTCAAAATGACAATGCAGACAGTTTTTCATCCCTCTTGTATTCAACTCATCTAGTCCATATATCCAAATCCTTGCTAAAGGCTTTCAGTGTATACGACATCTACTGCTTTCCCCTCATGCTTAGATGCAGTCATTTGATTCCAGAAGATACTCAGGCTCATCAGCCATTATTTGCCAATGGCAAATGCTGCCTGTTCTCAACCACTGTCTTGGCATTCACACATCTGGAAATGACTTCCAGCAATTCTGTCATCTTTGCAGGGCCTCAGGTGAGGATGGCTGACCTGTGATTCCCTGGGTCTTCTTCCTCACCTGTTTTTATGATGGCTGTATTTTTTTTGTCTTTCTGGTCATTGAGGACCTTAGTACCATCAAAATAGACAACAGTCATTAGTCAGCTCCCTCAGCATTCTCAGTTTTATCTCGTTCTGGTCTATAAACTTATATATGTTCAGCTCATTTAAGTCCTTAACACCACAGTTCTCTCTCCCTGTAACATCTCCCCTCAACTCTGGTAGAGCCTGGGGCAGGGATACAAAGCAGCCCTTGCTAGGAAAGAATGAAACAAAGGCGTACCTAAGTGTTTTCCATGTCATTTGTCACTAGGTCATTCAGCCTGGGGCCAAGCATTTTAATTGTTCTTCCTCAGTTGCGTGTGTTTCTGTTGGCCCTTCACATCCCTTGCCAGTTTCAACTTCTGGTTAATCTGCTCATGGAGAATTTAAAGATTCTTTTTCAGAAAGATGCCTCTAATGAAATACTTGTCCTAATCTGCTATTATGTCATGAAAACCCCAAATCATTTCTGCATGGAGTACATATGTTATTTTTCTCATCTAAATGGGATTGCTTAGAGATCATGACTGGCTCATCAGCAGTATCTTTCCAAGTCTGAGCAGGGAACCTGAGTTCTGTTTTTTGTTTCCTTCTGTGTTGTGTCCTTTTTAAAAAGGACATTAAGCATTGTGGTGAATTTATAAACCTGATTAATCTCTTATTTTAGTTTACAGCCATTCATCCTTTTACAATGGCAGTGTTTCCAAATCCTTTTTGCTTTCCACTTAGCCTGTACCGCTGTCTATTAGAATTCTGTCCTTGGTCTTATATTTTCAAGTAACTTTTCCTATTACACAATCTGAAATATCATTTACACCATTGTGATTCTTCATTTTTAATCTGCCACATACCAACCTTCATAGTAGAGCATTTCACATTTATATGACATCTAACACTACACTCTGTTTCGCTCTGAATTTGATAACAGACTTCGCCCTCAGAAAGAATTTTTAGCATTCTTTGTCTCAAAGTGGTATAGATGGTTTTGCTTATATTTAAGCCTGTGGGCTATGTCATTTTACATGCAGCTGTTACTCTCTCTTGGGATGGATATATTCTGGTGTCCAGATCCGATGTTGGGATCATTTAAATGTCCCAATCCAATGTCAGGGAAGGTTTCGATATGATCCCAAGAGTGAGATTAAAACACAAACGAGGTCAAATGCCATACTCCCAGAACACCTTTTATTATAAAAAGAAAAAGTAATAAAGAGGACAGTGATAGGACAGGATGGAACAGAAGATGGGAATCAAGCAAGGAGTCGGGATAGGGCAGCAAGAATAGTCACCACCACGGGTCCAGTGGTGAGGCAGTGGTGAGCGGGGGGCGAGGAGATCTCAGTTGCTTGTTCCAGTGGTGGTGCAGTGTGGTGTGGTGCAGTCAGGCAGTCAGGTGGTGTCCTCTCTGTCTCTCTCCTTCTCTCCCTCCTTCCCTTGCCCATGCAGGTCCTTCTTAAATACCCCTTCAAGGGCTGTGGTTTCCATAGCAATGGCACATCTCTTTGTGCCCCCCAGCACTGGGGGCAGGGATATGTCCGGGCAGAACACCCTCACGGGCAGGGCATCTTCACAATTTGGGGTTTCCAGAACCCAGTGGTCTTGTGACCATCCTTGCAAGCAATCTTTGAGACAAGTCTATAGTGCACTTCCTCACATCTGGTTAGCTGAGTGTCCTGCATTGTAACTGATATATTTTGATGCCTAGTCTGTGATGCATGACAGACACAGTGTTATGTACATTGACACGTGTGTAAGTACTGAACTTAATCTCATTAAATAGAAGACAACCTTGTGATTCACAATTAACAAAAATTTCCTGATTCACTCCTCTAGCTTCTGTTTACTCAAACTGCAGTTTCAACAGTGTAAAACAGAAACCATGGAGACCTCAGACTTCTTCCAGTTGACAGGTTTAAATCTCTTTGGGTGGATTGCTTCAGTGGTATCCCAAGTTGCTATGTCAGCCTTGGTTCACTAACAAAAAAGCTATGGTGGCAGAGTTTCTTGGCTCTGTGGCAACTTCAGGTGTACTGGAATCAGCAGCAGGTGGGCAAAAAACATTTCAGTAAGAGAAGAAAACTTGAATTTTCCTGACATATAGGGATTAGAGAGGTTTTATGAAAATTCTTTTTAAAAAGCAGAAATCAGAGGACTTCAGCTGAAGCCACCACAATTTTGGGTGAATACCACAAACATCCTTTTTAGTCTCCTAAGGCTGTTGTCACATTCTTTTTTCTTTTTTTTTTTTTACTCAAAGAAAACAAAGTATAAACAGACAAAAAGCTATTTAAAGTTTCTAGCTCATGGAATGATTGCTGTGTAAAATAATTTGATCATTCAGCCTCCTTTTAGGACAGGTGTAATCCTCTCAAAGTGGTAAAAATCATCTGAGTTTTGGAATGACTAGTTGGTCTTCTAATACCTATCATCGTGCATCTCCGTAACAGTAGGAAATTAGAATTCATAAACCTTGCTTGATACACTATTTTATACTGTTTCAGTGTGGTTGGAGGAAAGAAAAGAATCCTTTCAGTGGAAATGTAGAATTGTGAATTGAGTTCTAGAAAAGAGTAACAAAATACTACATCTTGGAACGCTTCAAAATAAATGCAATTATTTAAGCATAAAATATGTAGGAAGAGAGCTCATCTTTCTATCTATGACACTATCTGTCATAGTAAGAAAAATAAATAGTCTTTCTGGCACACCAGCTCTCGACACACACCCTAAGAAGGTGTGTTGTGCCACAAAAGTCTGTCTAGCTGTATTCATCAAACATCATGACTACAGTAGAAGCTCTCAAAGAGCACTAAATACTTTGCTTTCTGTAGCCATTAAAAAACAGTTCTATCTTTTGGACAAGCAACTTTTTTCACAAATAGTTCCAGTCCACTTTTGTGCAGTTGAAAGAGTAATGAAAAATTAAATACTGCACAAAATGTAATTTTAAATCATTACAACTTTAAAATTAGCAAGTAATTTTTCTTTACTTATCACAGTGACTTTTGTGCTAAGATCTGGAAATTGTAGTTTGAGGTTTTTAAACAGCTGTTAGGCTGAGAATAAGAGTTTTTCAAAATATACTTTACGTGGAAGAAAAAAAAAAAACAACTTTAAAAACAATTGACTCATGTCAAAGTTTTACTGCATAAAACAGCATTTTTGATGTTGTGCTGAATAAATAGAACAAAAAAGAGAAAGCATTTCAGTCTTTATTTCTGAAAGGAGATATTGGAATAGGCCTGTTCTAGTTTGGTGAAAATGAACCTAGAAATTTGGATTTACTGGAAATCTACTGCTTTTCATACACATAACATCTAATATATACATAGAAGGAATATTTGTGTCAGAAGATTGTGACTATCCTTTCATAGAACTGGAAAAAGTGTGTAGTTCTGTAAAACAAAGCAACTGACAAATTAAATACTGTACTCAATCTCTTAACTACAAGCTAAACCCCAGATATTCTAAAACCTACTATTGTTATATGTCCTGGTTTTGCTAGGATAGAGTTAATTTTCTTCTGAGAAGTTAGAATAGTTGTGTTTTAGTTTCAGTATGGGATTTTTTATGTGAAGAATGTTGATAAAGTACTGATGTTATTAGCTGCTGCTGGAGCTCAAAGTCATGGGGTTTGGCTGCATTAGGACTGGAAGCGCAGTGAATAGCAAAACCCAAAACTGGCATTTGAATGTGCCAGTGAGATATTCCATGTCATATAACGACATGTTCAGTATATTAACCAGGGTTGACAGGAAGACAGGGGTATTCTCTCAGGGATCGCTTGGGCTCACTCTTCTAAGGTTTTGATTTTGGGACTGTCTGGGCTCTAGGATCACTGACTGGCACAGGCTGGGCATTGGTCAGTGGGTAGTGAGCAATTGCACTGTATCACTCATTTGTATAGTCTGTTATTACTGTTGTTAGCATTATAATTTTATTTCAATTATAGGATTATAATTTTATTTCAACTCAACCCGTGAGTGTTCTTGCCCTTTTCCTTTAAATTATCTCCCCTACTCCCTGGAGGCCAGGGAAAGGGTGAGAGAGCAGGCTGTGTCTGGCTGCAAACCAAAGGGGTGAAAGCACCACAGTATATCAAACAGTTCTTCAGTTGAGAGGAAGGAAAGAGAATCCAAAGAAATATGAAGCTGCTTTTAGTAGATGTGTATATCTGTATACTCATGCTATCCTTATAACTGATACCTGACTTACACGTTTCCTGAGAGACTGTCAGAATCTGGACTACAAAACAGAGTATGTTTAATTCCTAAGAAACTTTTCAGGTGACCTCAAGTTGCTTATATACCTTTTAGAAGGTATATAACCTTCTATAGCTTTTGTTTCTGCACATGTATAATTCATCACTGAATTTACCTATTCTGACATCTTTATATATTGCATATTTAATTTGGAACATGCTTGGTAGTTTAATCCGAAGATTAGAATTTATGATCTGGATTGATAGCTGTTTCTAAATGTAAAAAAAATCTGTTTCTGAAAATTCCGTTGGCCTGATTCTGCTGTTATTTACTTTTGTTCTTAACATATAAATTCAAAATACAGTAGTTGCTCTACTGTAAAAGCAAATGGAGTAAGAGATGGGGTGGGAGGATGGGGAGTAACTTTTTGCACTGAAAGAACTGCAAAGAGAATCAATCTATTGGTTTTAAGTTTAGTAAACAGAGAAATGAAAATATAGGAGCACTTAGTTTTAAATATAATTGTACAAGGGTATAGAAAGTTAAGGGATTTCATCTCCATAACATATTTCTCACAGGAACCTCTTTGCATCCTTCTAATTCATGAGGATCCTGGAACGCGGTCTAGCTTCCTCTCTTAGCATGAATTAAAAAATAACTTCTGTTTTAAATCATGCCAGTTTTCACTGACTCCAGGGAACCTCTGAACTTCACCACATTGCTTTTTTGTCCATCATGCATGTGAAATACCTCCCATGTAACAGAGGCGTATTAAAGAATATAATGTAATTCACATCACAAAATGTGATGTGAAATCCTACTCACCTGTCTTTCTAAACCTGCTGCAGAGGAATAACATGGAAAAAAATACTGGATTTTAGAAAAAGGTGCATAGCTTTTAAAATGTCATTTTAAAGCCAACAGTCTCATTTGTGAACCCAAATTCATCTGAGTAGGCAGTGTTCATCCAGATAATCCCATGGAGCAAGGCATTTTAAGTGTGGTCTCTTTTATAACACTATGCAAAAAAATAAACCCAACAACATGACGTGCTCTTGATTTCATGATCCAAAAGGAGATTCGTTACACACAGACATAGCATTAAAATAATTACTGATTACTATGTAAACATTCTGATCTTTTCTGGTACACGAAGCATTCATTGGTCAAGGTAGGATACAATTCTATAATAAACTCAGTGACTCAACTCCAACCCATCAGAATAACAGTTTACTTTTCCATTTCTGCTGATGTACTTTCAAAAAGTATTTGTGACCAGGTCTCTTAACTTTTGTCTTTTGCAGACTTCTTATCATCTTTTCAGTTCAGTAATGCCTTTTATAAGTACAGCAAAGCTGTCCTTGATACACTTTAAAAGTGCTGCAGCTATCCAGTCAACTAAGGGTGTTGTTGCTTTTGGCTCACAAAGGGCAGTTGCATATGTCAAAGATCAGAACTATAGTTCTTAAATTTATGCTGTTTTTCTGACAATGTTACTATGTTAGCTATTCCAGCATACAGTAGCAAATAATATCCTAGTTTATAGACTTAGTATCCTGAGTAGTTTGTCTTCAGATTCAAAACCTTTTCATTGTCCAAAAAATGAGAGATGGTGTGCTTTTAATGTTAGAGCGTAGACTGACACAGAATGCCAAACCATTCTTGTCAAAGAGTTTGCACTTTCAATCTTTTTAGTAGTACTCTTTTACCAGCACTTGATTTTTTTTTTTAAACACACTGATATATATGACCAAATTAAGTTAATTAAAAGATGAAATGCTTTCTCGAGGAAAAAAGTTGTCCTACACCCTCCTGCCAAATATGTAAAAAGATGCATTTCAATCAGGCTATTTTTTTCCTAATATCTTTCTTAAAATAGCGTATCAGGAAAATCAGTGTGCATCTACAGGAACATGTTAGTTTGAATAGGAGTGTGGCTTTGAAGTAAATTGCTTGACCGTACCCACTTACCACATTTTGTTTGGATCATGGTCTAGTCTTTGAGTGCACAAACTGAATTCCTTTTGTATGAAGCTAATTGGAAAGGTTTGCTTTGAGAAATAATGTGTGCTCAGTCTATAAAAACAGATCAGGACTGGTCTGAAGTAAAAGCCCTAAGATGTGTGTAGTATAGATCTCATGTCCCTATTAGCATTGATTTTTTTCAGTCTAAAAATATGATGCTTTTGCACCACACTACTTGTCTGAGCTTCCATCATCTACATAAAAGGTCTAAATTATTTAGGATGTTTTTGGTTGGGTTTTTTTTTTGGCATCTGAAAATGGAAACAAAAATCCATTCTCAAAATATTTTATCAAAGTGAGTATTTTACCTTGGAGTCTATTACAATTGACTCTAACCTAGTGGTTCCCAAGGTTTTCTTTGACAGCTGCCAGCAAGATGCGCTGCATATTACTATTTGAGAAATCCTTATCTATATTGTTACTGCCTAAGGACTTTTCAAGGCAGGAAAGGACTCAACTGTCATCACGTAACCCACATGCAGGCAACATGGGACAACTGTATGGCTCATAATCCATGCCCAAATCTGACCATAAGCAGTGCTTTCCTTTCTCTTAAAAAACCTAGTTAAAGAACCACGCTCATGATTTGTCCTTTGAGGAATTAGGATCGTACTTCCTCTCTGCCTTGAACTAAAGAGCTGCGTTAAGACTTTGGCCACTATAACAATGTATAACTTTCTATAGAGAAGAATTATTTTACAATCTTAAACATACATGGTTCTCATTTTGGCATATACATATAATTTTTCTGGAAAGTCTCTTACACAATACTTGCTTAACTTGAACTTCCTGTCTTGCCTACTTTGAAGTTTACTGCATGTTAAACACAACCAGCAGCTAATTCAAGAGGCAGTTCCTGAAGACTGAAAAGCTAGTAGTCAGTTTGGTTATATAGAGGTATAAAAAGAGATTATTTGCCCACTTTGTCCTTTTTTTCTGGGAGTTTTCTGCTCTTGGAAGTGGTTATTGGACAGAACAATAGATGTCTGAAATAAAAATTAAAATAGGTTTATAGGACTGCTTTGTCAACCAGTACTTAACAACACAGCAGCAATAGGGCATATTTGTGTAATGCTGACCTGAGTGACACCCAATCTGCTTCAGTTTCTGAGTTCTGTGACTTCAGCTGAATCCACAATACTATTATTTTGTGCGTAGCTTAGCAGTAAATAACCAGCTGGACCTTTACTTTCTGCATTTTCCCATGATGACAACTAAATTTATTTCATTTTTGTGTTTACTAGAAAATAGCAGTGTGCAAATATCACCAACAGGAACTTTAATATTGAGACGCTTCAGCCTGAGTGGAGTTTACACTTGTTCCATTGTTTATAAGCTAACAGCAATGCAACCTGATAAAAAGCTCATAATAAAATATCTCATTTACGGTAAGTTATCAATCCAGGTAAGTGTGTTGTTGCCTCAAGAAAGTTTCAATTTTTAAAATATGTGTTGCTATTTTTGAATAAGTAGGCTTATTTAGAATTTAATTTGCAGAGATAAAGACATTCTGTTTCTCTAGAAATTGTTTTTAATATTAGTTACTACTAGGCAGTTCACTTAATGTAATTTACAGAGCCTTAAATGAAGCTTAGTGGCTGACTGAGAAACTTATTAATACAGTTCTTTTTAAAAAAGAAGCATAAAACATAATGAAATGTAACAAATTGAATAGGCAGTAATCCTTAGTAACATTAAAATAGTATAATTTTAGACTTAATTATTCTTTATGAGATTAATTTTAGCACAGCCATATGGATTTATTTCACACATTAATGCCTTAATTATTACCTTATTGTGTTTTTTAAGTATGTATCGTTTAATGTTGTAATATTTGTAGCTTATTCTTTCCTGTTCCGATTACATATCCTTCTGTTAGCCGGTAAAAAGACTTTGATAAAGTGAAAGATGGTAAAGGCAATGTCATTTATTCATTATTAGCTCTCGTTTTCTTCTTTAAAAGATACTTTATTCTTTTAGAGATGTAGGCAAGAGCTCCTATTGCCTTCAACAAGAACTGTGTCTGATCTTGAATTTAAAATGTGTATCAGTGATCATTTAGAAACATGGTAGAGCACAATAACCTAAATTAACCTTTGATGTAAATTAATTTTACTTTGGCACAGTAGCCTTCATACAGAATAACCATGACTTTTAGCAGCTAGCTTGCTTGACAGAGCTGGAAAGGAAAAAGTTTATTTGAAACAGTTTTGGTGGAAAACGTTAGTTTTCAGTAATGAAGACTTACATCCATCAGTAAGGATCCAATCTGAATGTCAGCATACAAAATTCAAGTTTCATACATATATACAAAAAAATCCAGAATATGCAGCAGCAAGGGAAAAAAAATGGGGGAGGCAAAAGCAAGGTAGAGAATCTAATGAGCTGTCTTAATTGGGCAACATATTTTGGATGTTCTGCTTCTTCTTTCAGCTGTTTCAGTTTCCATTCCTTTGTTCTTTCTTCCCTGCTGCCCTCTTATCCTTTCTGTGATTATACCCACACCATGACCCCTGTTCTTCATTCTTTAACACTTGTTTTCTGTTTAACATTGTGCTCTGTTGGTCTTCATCTTTGGGTAGGTAGAATGGTTATCATGAAATAACTAGAAACATTCATTTTATGGTACATTAGCTTATTTGCAAAAGATGCCCAGGTGTGCATTTAGCTTTGTAGTAAAAGTGACATAGTTGATCCATCCATAAAAGTAAATTTCATACCTATATGGAAGCTTTTCCAGTTTCTTCTGCTCACAGAGAAGGAATTTCTGTTCATCTTATTAGTCTTCTATTGACCTCTGGGGAAGAGGATTCAGTTTTTAAGCCCTTTAAAATACTTTTGTGATAGTTGACTAAAAATATATATAACATACTACTATAAATGGCCATAATGTGTGGGGTTAAATATTGTGTCACATACTAAAGAGCATTTTGTATGATTAACCTTAGTTTTCATAATCCTGATCCCCTTACTTTAATCTTCTGTTGGCTTTAAAATTAAAAAACTGCCATAATAAAGTGTAAAACTTACCTATGGATATAAATAAGAATGTTGACTTGTAAAAATCTTTAAAGTGTTCCTTACTGGCCCAGCATATGCTATTTCATCATTACAAATTCTCTGGGGGTGCAAAATAGGTTTTGTTTATAAATTAAGGATTTAAATTGACAATTTTATTTTCAAATACATAAATTACTTTTCTTCCACATTTTTCCCCGCAGCTTATTCTGATCCTAAAAGTTATTATGAGTTCACAGCCCAGTATCACGCAGCCCCCTGCAACAGTTCTCATAATACTTCTTTTGAGAAAGCACTGCTTCACATACTAAGGAAACTTGTTGCTCAACTTTTTTGTGAGGTTACATTAATTAAGTCAGAATGCCATCATGTGAAAATGCAGAGAGGAGGTCTACAGAATGAAATCTTCTTTACATTTTCAGGTAAAAATCTGCCTTACTTTTAAAGAATGGTTGGAATTTTTATAGTTAATGGAATGTATTTACTACTTATATGCAGAAAGTATTGCAAGTGTTTAATAATAAAGTTTCTTGATTGTAAAAATGCTTCAAAGTATTGCATGTGAAATTCATGTCAATATCAAAAAGACAGTTGGCCTATGCAAAATTGTATATTTTACATTATTTCAGAAGAACTTTAGAACTTTTTATAGCTCTGGATAGATTGATGTTTTAAATTTTGTGTTATAAAACACTCCCTTGCTGCACGCTAACATAGGAAGTGAGGTGATACAGTGTGTTCTGTAACTCCCCTACAAAAGGTGTGTTAAATCACACTATGGATGCGCCTTGCTATTTATAAACAGCTTCCAAATGACAAAGACTGGATGTCTGTTTTTCAAGAACTAAAGAGATGAACCTCAGTACTTTTCCTTCTTTAGGAGATTTAATAATTTTCCATTTCTTTAAAACAAAAGGAGCCTAGAGGAGACCTGGGTAAAACTGAGTTGCCAAAAATATTGAGTTGGCTTGATTTAAAGCAAATCATTAGGTGGTTTTGGAAGATGTCAGCAAATTATGGGATATTTAAGGATTCTTACTGAGTGTGATTATGTATTGTAATAATTATAAAACTTTGTATCTGATCTTTGGGCGTGTTTATACATAAATGAGTTTATGCTTAAATGAAGACCTCACAGTGCCTTAGTTACTTTTCCTCCTGTGATAAATTTTAGTTATTAAAAATACATTTTCACTTTAACATGAATTTGTTACCATAAAATGTTTCCATTACCAGCTTTAACTAAAGACTTTATCTGTGGAAGTCAGAAATCTGTGTCATGTCAATCCAAAGGAAATATTTTTTTAATTGAGATTTATTCTCAGAATATTCCTTCTGAAACCTGCAACCATATGAAAAGAAAGTCTCAACTCCTTTATGCTGTGAGTGAGGTCTGAAGGGGCTTGCAAATCAGTCCCAATCTATGTTCAGTTCATTGAAGTACGTTCTGATATTAAGAGATATCTAAAACCCGAAGAGATGCTATTTATAATTGTTGAGATGAATGTACATACAAACATCTGCAATATTTTCTCAAATTTACTGTTTCTAATTATTTCAGCTCTAAAAAGGCCATTGTTTTCATGTATTGTATTAGTCACTATGTATCAAGACATGCGATTTGAAAAGATGCCTTTCTGAACAAAGTACACCAATTATACTTCATTTTCCACTTCCCACTTTCCAATTTTAATTTTCTTGAAAATGAAATATAATTGCTTATAAAACCAATAAAACTATAAGTCAGTTGTATTTTTCTGAAAATTGTATTTGTAGTAGATGGGACTGATGTATCTGAAGAGTCTCATTACTGATAGCATAGTTAGTTAAGGTTAATTCTAAGGTTATTGAAACTACATAAATGAGATTTAGCTATTGTGCAGGCTTTATAGAATATTTGAGCATTAAGAGGAGAAATTCTCCAGTCAGAATTTTACATACACCTAAATCTCCAGTCAGAGATTTAGGTGTATGTAAACTTTGATATGACCCAGTGGTAAACTACATGTTCTTAAATAGCTTGAAGTTTGAGAAAGTATTTTTTTGATTTCTAAGTAGCATTTGGTGTTTCAGAATTACTTCCATGACAGAAATAGGTAAATCTTATAAGGAGTTAAATTCACATGTTAACAGATAATTTTATTCTTAATATGACAGCTTACTCTAATGTCAGTTCTGGAGAGCAGTCCAGCAGCTTAGTTAACTATTTCCCAGGCCTTCACATGTTAGTACTTGTCAGTTGATAAGGAATGTGGACCCAAGCAAACGGATTACTAAAACAGAACGACGCTTTTTCTTCAGTCCATACCTGAAGTCTTTCTTTGGTTCTGTGTCAGAGGCATTCCTACAAGAATGTAAAGGGTTGAGTGGGTGAGGCTCAGAAACTGATGTGTTTATGCAGGGGCGGAGCAGGGAAACATTTTTAAAAGCATTAGATATTGCCCTGATTGATTGATCTTGAGAGAAAACTTGAGTCCATTGCAAAAACAGTCAGAAACTTGCTGTTAGGGTTCCTGGATGACTGTTTTGAAATCTGAGTCTTAATAAAACTACAATGACAGGCAGGTAATACAGAGAGAGCAGTTTATTTCTTTTGAAAAGAGTCAGATATTTTTAAGTCTGAGAAGAGCCCAGAATTATGCATTTCCTTGCCATTAGAATTTACAAATAAATTACAGTTCCCATAAAATATTTAAGTATACTGAAAATTAGACATAGACGTGTAATATCTATAAGAAGGGCAATTTCTTTGATGTCTGTAAAACATTGTAAGTTAGACATCTGAAATATGGTTAAAAGTCCTAAATACTTGCATCCAAACTGATTAGAATCCTGAAGAGTAAATAAAAAAAATCAATGTGCATTTCATTTTTTACTTCGTTCTGTAAACACATTGTGTTTTCTTACAGTTACTTCCTTAGACAGAGAAAAAGAGAACACACTATGTCAGCAAAGTGCTTGTGATGCATCTCATAGACTAAACAAGGTACAGTAGATGGAAGAATAAAAAGGCAACTAACATAATAAGATACTCTGACAATAAAGTAGAATGACATAAATGAAACATACTTTGTTTAGTAAATTAATAAATCGATATAAAAGTTTTAGTGGATATAAAATTTGTATCAGTTAAAATTGCTAGTATTCTATTGTTATGGATAAGGCAGATCACACTATCAGTCTATATTAAAGAAAGTATATTAAGAGCATGAAAAGTAGCAAGACAATTGGGAAACTTGAAACATGTGCTATCTTATAAATATGAAACATGCTGTTTTGCAATGGGAGTACCTTTCCATCACTTCAGAGTGACTTCATAATTTATCTGGCAGAATTTTAGCTGTTTGAAGGCATGTGGCTTTTACAGTAGGGAACTAGAAGCCAGAGTCTTGCTTACTAGGTTAACTGTTAATTCAGAGGTTCTTAAAGGGGAAAGGAGAAAGGAGATAAAGGAGTAATACCAAGAGATAGCAGGTATGCAAATCATGCTCTGGGATACCGTCTCTCACAGTGTCCTCCTTGACAGAATGTCCGGCACGCAGCTGAATAAGCACATAATGCAATGGGTGAGCAATTGGCTGACAGGTCTGGCTCAAAGGGTTCCAGTCAATGGGGTTACATTGGGCTGGTGATTGGTCACTAGCGGGGTCCCTCAGGGATCCATCCTGGGGCTGATGCTCTTTAATATCTTCATCAATGACTTGGTTACAGGGCTTGAAGGACTGCTAACTAAGTTTGCCGATGACAACAAATTAGAAGGAGCTGTGGACACTCTCGAGGGCAGAGAGGCCCTGCAGAGAGATCTGGATAAATTAGAGAGCTGGGCAATCACCAACCATGTGAATTTTAACAAGGGCGAGTGTCGGATTTTGCACCTGGGACACAGCAACCCTGGACACACACCCAGACTGGGGAATGAGAGGCTGGAGAGCAGCCCTGCAGAGAGGGACCTGGGGGCTCTGGTCGATGACAAGTTGAACATGAGCCAACAGTATCCTGGCTGCCAAGAGGGCCAACCGTGTCCTGGGGTGCATCCAGCACTGCATGGTGAGCTGGTCCAGGGAGGTGATGGTCCCGCTCTACTCTGCACTGGTGCAGCCTCACCTCGAGTACTGGGTGCAGTTTTGGGCACCAGAGTATAAAAAGGATATAAAGCTACTGGAGAGTGTCCAGGGGAGGAACATAAAGTTGGTGAAGGGTTTAGAGGGGAAGCCACATGAGGAGAGGCTGAAGTCGCTTGGATTGTTCAGCCTGGAAGAGACTGGAGACACCTCATCACAGTCTATAACTTCTTCACAGGGGGAAGAGGAGAGACAGGTGCTGATCTCTTCTCTCTGGTGACCAATGATAGGACCAGAGGAAGTGGCAGGAAGATGTGCCAGGGGAGGTTTAGGTTGGACATTGGGAAAAGATTCTTCACCCAGAGGGTGGTGGAGCACTGGAACAGGCTCCCCAGGGAGGTGGTCATGGCACCAAGCCTGACAATATTCAAGAAGCATTTGGACAACAACCTCAGACACATGGTCTGAATCTTGGGATTGTTCTATGGTAGGGTAGGAGTTGGACTCGTTCCTTGTGAGTCCCTTCCAACTCACAACATTCTATGATTCTATGATCCCATGGGAGGCATGAGGGAAGTTAAAATAACATTGTACTCATTAAGCAGCTTCCTTCCTGGCCTCTGAAAAAATCCGTAAATTTGTGGAGAAAGCTCATGATCACAGTTCATCTTTTTCATACAGACAAGATAATCAAATTAAAAGAGAATGAATAAATTTGGTTTTGCCAATTTGTGTGTGTACTGAACCTTACAAGCCTATTAAAGGGTTTTTCTTTTTATTTTTAGCTTTCTCTATATGCAGTTAATCCCCATGTACAATTGAAGTACTGTCTGATATGAAGCATTGATACTTTTTACTCTTAGATTTTGTCAGATTACTAATGGGTCTGGTTTTTGTTGCATATTTTATATATTTTAGCCAATTAGGGGTCACATTTTTAATTTTAACTACTATGACTTAAAAATCTTTAATATTCCAGTAGAAGACACTTCATAAAAATGGTTCAAAATTCCAGAGAAAATAAAGGATTTTTAAAAATAAACATTGCCTTTGCCTAGGGAGATTGAGTAGATGAGATAGAATAGAGCTCCTTTGTGTCCTAATATTTCTGTGATTCTGTGCTGCTGGTTCTGCGCTGACTGAAAGGAATGTTTTTCCCATCTAGGATTGTATTTGTGCAAATACTTTTGAGTGAAGGAATTAGTCTTCCGTGATCATATTTGATTGATAGAATAATAATCATCCCTTTATTAAACTTTGCTTCAGGAAACCATTGGCATTTTCTTTTTATTGAATAGAAATAGCTAATAAAGATGGACGTATATCTGAAGTATAAGTGGACCTACATAATGGTACCTATATAGATGGGAAAGCTGCACGTCTATTGATGTAGGGCTACAGATATCTAATGTAGGCAAAATTGCCATGGATTAGCTTGTAAAGTTCTACTTGTATAATCCTAAACATTTTCAAAGACATTGCATTAATTTATCAAGATTTATCTAAATTAAAACCAACATATCCAAGAATATCAGATTGTCCTCCTGTTTCCATTTAGCTACCGTCAAAAGATTTAGTGGTAAATCTTTTAAATCTTAATCCTAACTAATTTTAACTAACACTCACAATCTTCTGTCTTTTCCTGTATTGACCTCTTTCCATCAAAGACTCTGAAAAAATATTATTCATTTCAATTTAGGCAAAACACCTTATAGAGGAATTTTTTAAGCAGCAAGTGGAAGTTAGCAGGAAAAGTTCTGAACCTTTGCCTGAAATATACTACATTGAGGGAACTCTGCAAATGGTACGGGTTGATCGCTGCTATCCAGGGTATGGAATGAATGCTGTTACACATCCGGACTGTCCAGAGTGTTGTGGTAAGTGACAAATTCATTTATTGTACAAAGTATTAAATACTGTTACAATGGTTTTTGCTCTGACTGAATTCAGTATCTTGCTATTTAAGTTTATATTGTTACGCCATACTGTTTTGGGGTGTGATCCTGTCAAGTCTGTCGAGGTAACCAGTACTAGATCAGGTTAGTTCTTGGGTAGAACTTTTGTAAGACCTTGTTGATTTAGATTTCAAACCAAACCCACAAATTCTATGGACTGATTTAAATTAAAATATATGAGACTAAGTTCAAACTTCTAGATAGCAGTGGGGTTTTTAGCATAGAAAATATGTAATCTGACAATATATGTTTCAAGTGCTGTTTTATGGTGAGACAAGCAAGAGAATTTTTTTTGTTCATAAATTTATAAAAGGGGCATAATAATGCAACACTTTCATCTAATTACAAACTTGAATGCTATGTTGCTGATCTAAATAAAGAAAGAATAATAGATAAAATAATCACTCTGTATAGCTTTGCCAAATAAAGTTAAACTTGTAAATATTAGTGGTCCATTTGGAAGAATAAGGAAAGGGGGAATGAATTCTGGTAATTTTACTTTTGTCAATCCTCATATTAAAATGAGTGGTATTACCCTCCTTAGATGCTAAGGAGTGGGTTGGTGTTTTAAAGAGTGGCTTTGGCAGATTGCATTTCACCCAAGAAAGGGTTATTCATATGATTCCCAAATATTGAGCCTGAGGTTTCAAGGGAACAGTGGGAGACAAGACACATAGAGAATAAACCTGTAGTCTTTTGACAGAGATGATACCCTGCACACCTAGAAATGATGAAAGAAAATGCTGGATTACATATTGAGCAAGTTCACAGAATGGCATATACTTTGAAAAGAAATAATAAAGATATGGAAGAAAATAGAGACAACTCTAAAATTGCAGGACATGGAAAATGTTTTCATATGTGATTTTTTTCCAGTTTCTTGTCTTCAGAAGGAACTTGAATTTTTTCATCCATGCCTTTCAGCAAAAAGTGACAAATATCTGGAAGGGATATATCTAAATGTCAAATTTATTACATTTATTATAACACAGAATATTGCTGCACATGATTTCAAGGAAAGGCACATGTTTAGTTGTACCTTATTTGATGTTCTAAACATCAAGTTTAGAAAAACATGTCTTCTTTAGGACGATTTGTTTTGTATGGACTGTAGTTTTATTTTGGGCTTTCCCCCCCAGAATATTCTAGACTAATTTGTAGTCTTTTTTTCTTCAAAACAAAACTTTTGTCTTAGCTCTGGTGTCTGTTTAACATAAATAGTAAAAATTAGTACTGTTTTCTTAGCTGCCATGCTCCTTTACCTCCTGTAATAGACAGAAACACTACAATGTCCTACACCAGTGTCAACCCAAGAGGCTGATCCCTGTTCAGCTGGGATTGTAGCAGACACATCTTTGGCAGATAGAAAGGGCAAGCCTTCACATCTGAGGTACCCAAAAATCTGAAACAGCCAGCCCTGAAACTTGACTGATTACTGCTTCCCATAGTTGAGGATGCCATTCTGTCAGCATGCTCGAACATACACTCTTTTCCTTAGTTGACATCTTGGTAAAATTAGTAATTTCTTGTCCCAGAAACCAAAACACAATTATCATAGGCAGCAAAACTGAAAGGGTCCTCTACCTCAAGGCAGGACTTGAGCTTCAGTTATTCTTGACAGATGTATCCTGCATAATCTTTAAAACCTCAGAAGACTACATAGACTCCCAAGGAAATATAATTCAGTACTGCACATCTTCACCATTTTGTCTAAGATTTTTATGTAATTTCACTTGATGTAGTTTATACCCATTACTTCTATTTCTGTCTCAATAAATCTGGAAACAATTCTGTTAATTTTATCTTTGAAATAGCTTTTTTACATCCAAGAAGACTGACCATTTTCTTTTTCTGACACTGTCTTCATTGAACTACACCACCTCAAGTTCAGTATTTTGGTCGTGTTTGTTCAGCCTGATTACTGTCCGCTACAGGTTCTCTACCTTTGTTTTCAGTGCTTCAAACTTCATGCAGTAGTTCTCAGGAGACCATTTTAACATGGGAAAATTAGTTGTGATTTGCTAAAATCCCTAGATCTGTTGCTTAAATAGAAAATATTTCCCATGTATCTCTGTTAGTGGGGGAGCTTTTTACGAAACATGCACTTACTCATAGAAAAATTTAGATAAACACATTTCCATGGAAGAAAGCAGAGTTCAGCTTCTTGGGTTATCCAGTAGTTTCCCTTGTAGTTGCAGGAACCAGGTCCTCTAATCCAGTTAAAACAGTTTTAAGGTCCATTTTAGAACTATTTGGGAGTTTTGGTCTCTTCAGCTACTTTTGTTTTGTAGTTAGAAGATCAAGCTTTCCATAAAAATTAATTCATGGAAGGTTCATACCCACTTGTCCTGATAGGAAGAATGCCCTTTAGCTTAAGTAGAATTTTTTTTGTCTCCTATTTTATAATCAAAACACATCAACTACTTTCTATCTGCTTTAGTAAGAGTTTTCGTTCAGCAAACCTGTATCTCACATGCCCTATTCTGAGTTTAATATTCTTGCACAGGAGTGACTAGAATTTAACATGGTATTTCACATGAGCTTTTAGCAGTGCCTTTTACATCATTAGTGCTTGCACAGTTGCACATTAATGCACAATTGTGCACTAAGCAAAACCCTTTCACTTACTGCATCATCTAGCAACCTCAATCTCCCGTATTAGGACTTGCATTCATTTTCTTCCCCATGTTTCAGTCTCATGTTCTTTTATATCATACTATATCCTCATTTGGTTTTCCTCCTCTGCTTTTATATTAAAATTGCATGAAATCTTGAGCTATTGTCTTACCTTCTACTCTCACTTTCTAGTCTAAATCTCTTTCTGAATTAGTCAGTTACACGTTAACCTGATTAGTCACTGTGTGATGTATCTGTCTTTAGAGAAATCTTTGTGGCAGAAAACACTGGTGGTAAAACATATCAAAATTTTGTTCATCAGGTACCAGATAAGCCTCAGGCAGAACCCTTTACTGAGTGATTTTGTAGAGGCAATGTCTTAAAGACACGGAGTTACTGCTGATTAATAATTCCATTTAGTCTTCAGCCTCTGTAAAGCAGTCTTGAATAAACAGCATTGATGAGTACAAACATCATTACATTAGAAATAGTTTAATATTATTTTATCTTAATTTCAGTGTTTTTCTGCTTTTAAAGCCCTGTTTTATGTTAAATAAAGCACATTATTCCTGGATAAGTTAATTAAATATTTTGGTAACAGCTACATGAGGTATGATCCACCATTAAATTTTACTTAACATAGGCAACTGAATCACTTTCATGTCATCAAAATTTCTAAATGTAATTTTTCTGCTTTATAAATCTGTGGTTTTTTGTTTAGCTTTTTTTTTTTTTAAACACATGAAGCTATGAAATTAATACAGTACAAAATATCATATGTTTCTTAGGGCTTCTCTGGAGAGACAGTTTGAGATCATACCCTGTACTAGCTTTATGAAGTATTTTTTGTTCTGTATTATTACTCTGCAGAGCTTGTTTTCTGTGGTATTTCTAGTAGACTAGATACTGAATAGTCAGTTCTAATTTGGTTTTCTTCCGTTTTTTCTCACAGTATGGTGATGATTTATGTTACTGAAACATAGTAACTTGAAAGTTCAAAAGGAAATACATTATTCAAGGAAATATTGAAATAGTCCTGAAAATCAGAAGAGTGCAAAATACTAATTACCTTATAGGATACAAGAACAAATTAAGTTGTGTGCATTTCAGTCTGTGAGGTGCGAAGTGACAAGTATATAAAATACGCTGTAAGAATGTTCTCCTAAGATGTTTATACCTTAGAAGTGAAGGTATACTATAGAAGATTTCCATTAGTGAAAAGATTGAAACAAGTTAAGTTTACTGATTTAAGAAACTTCCCAGCAGCTGGCTAAATAAGCTACAGGTCCCTACTTCACATTCCTTTCTCTTTTTCATGCTTTCTGCTAGATAACAAACAGATGACACTTCTGAGATACAAACTTTTTATCCCATTGTAAGAGAAATCTACCTTGCTCCAATTAAACTGAAAATTCTGAAGGATTTACTAGAAGTGTGCCTGTAATCTTCAATAAAAAGAGTAGAATTACTCCTCTGCTACACAGGATGATTGATTTTCCAGACAGAAAGGTTGGAAAATGGTTTTAGTTAACATGTATTTGTAAAGCTTTCTCTTTCCCGTAAAGCCACCTTGGTCTGCCTATACTAATGTACAGAAAAGGCAAGGTTTTGACATCATTTGCAGAGGACTCCTTCTCTCTTACATTTCCTAAGACCTCTAAAACCCTCTTCAGTCAATAGCAGTGGCAAAAAATGCTAGGCAAGATAATAACAGCCACTGGGGATCAAGTGAATCCTACGAGCCACAACAAACGAAGATAAACCAAACCAAATACTGAAAATCCTGCTGAAAGTTTGTGCGCTAGTGAATCAGAAGTCATTATTAAGCCAGGAAAAAAAACAATAACCAGGTAAGCTCCAACTCTGAAAAAGGAAGGAAGGTCTTAATTACCTTTGCATACTGAATACTGCTGTTAATTAAAGATCTAGCCTAAAGAAAGGCTACCACTGCCAAACTGAAGTAGGATTCAGGATTGTCATAACCAAACAGCTCAAATTCTGCTTTTGTCTGCCAAGAGCATAATGCTGAGTTATTCTTTTTTGATGCAGTCATTCTGCAAATGACTGTACAGACTTCATCAAATGGCGTAGCATCATCCAACAGGAAAAAATGTTTAATTCGGAACATTTGTTCTGCGTCATACACTGATTCCTGGTTTGATGTATTATTTTGCACTACTTCTTAATAATTATCAGAGCTTAGATTTCAGCTTTATTTTGGCTTGTGTTACTTATTACAAGCAGCTATAGCAGTTTATTGAAAACATTACTGGAATAGGGCATATTACAATGTAATTGATGGACAGATCCCCTATAAGCACATGGAGTGAAAAGTAGAAAAGTGATGAAGAGAAAAATACGGTGTAATAAATGGCTGACGTATAAAATATCTATTTTTTTTTAATCAACTAGCAGAATGCTGAAAAACATCAGATCTTTTTTCAAATAAAGATGCATTTGTAAACATTTAAAATATAAATATTTCTTTATTAATATAACTTAAATTCCACATTTCTTCCTTTTTTTTTTTTTTTTCTGTCCACAGTTGTGTGTAGCCCAGGGTCATACAATCCTAGTACTGGAATTCACTGTCTTCGGTGCGACAACAGTTTGAAATATGGCGCAACAAAGTGCTAATGACTGAGGGATTTGCACTCTTGCAATAGTTCTTCTGTATTTTAGCATGGTAATATTAATAAATATTTAAAAAATATGTGCAGTTTGTTTTGATTACATCAATAGAATACACTTGTCTTTAAGAAATAATGACTCATTAGTATATTAGTAAAATATTTTAGGTTATACCACTTAGGACTACTTCATTTTTAAGGTCTTTAGAATATCTGCTAGGTTAATACCAATAGAGACAACTATTTAAATCACAAGCAGAAAATACAGAAGTTGAGGTATTTTGCATGCTTGGTCCTTTGCTGCTAGACCTCAGCTCCTCTGAACACAGACTGGTGTAAGAGTCATCATCCACCTGTCCATTCAGTCATTGGTTAAGAGGATTGTAATGAACAGCTCATGGTGTACATCCAGCACTGAGAGGTCATGAATGTTGCAATGTAGCCTCAAATGGAAAAAACATCCTAAAAACTTTCAAGATGAATTATAATATCACTACTGACTGTCCCAAAGAATGTAAAATTCCACTTGGGTCACTCGTCTGTTCCACCTTTAAAGGTGCTATGCTGAGCATAATACTTTTGCTCTTACCTGAAGAAAACAAACAGTAACATAACATACCGTGACACTCATCTTTACTTTTGTAAGACTGCTGAGAATTACTGAGTGGTCAGCTCAGTGCCTTCCTTGTCGTTGTCATTCATTAAGGGTCTCATTTCAGTTGGTATTCAGTAACAGAATCCTATTTAAAATCCTATTTGTTTTCTATTTGCAGTTCATACTCCATGTAAATTGCAAAGTTTTTAATAAATATTACAGACTTTATACTCTCTTTCCCCTTAGCTCTTCTTCCTACCTAGTTCATGTATAAAAATGAGCTAGATGTGAAGCCCATTTTTAGTTCTTTGTTGTAGCTGGAATATGGGGTTTGCAGGTGTTTGTTTTTTCAAGCACAAATATGAATGACAGGTTTAAATACATGTCTTCATGAGCTGTACTCTGAAAAAATGAATAAAAAGAAATACTATGCTACATCTAAGAAGTAACTTTTCAATATGATGTGTTATCTTAAGATACCATACTATATGCATCTCATTAATATATTGTTTACATGCCAGAGCCCAAAGCTCCAAATACATTATATTTTGATGTGAAGGACACAAAAAATGAAAACAGTACATTTGAAAGTAACTAGTAAGCCTGTATGATTTGCCTTTCTGGTCTGAATGAACTAAAGTAACTTTATATATAAAACATAGGCAACAAAGGCATTTGAAAAATATTGAAAACAAGCATTATTAGGATTCTACAGAGTGACACTGTTTATTGCTCAAACACCAGTATAAACAGCATAACTAGCAGAATATATAAAATAGCTATTTTTATCAAATGCCATTTGAAAAGAAATAGCTGGAAAAGAGCATGTTAAAAAATGTTTAGCAGTTAAGAAATTAAACTCTTATTTAACTGTAATCCACAGAATGACTAAAGGCTACCTACTCCTTATTTTCATGTAGTAATTAGAAATGAGCAGACCACTGGCTCATTACATTAGGCTGAGGCACTGCACGTCCATATGTTACCACCAGAACTTCCCGCTCACAACAGCACTAAATTAGGTAGCATTAGTTTGAATTGTTAATGGCTAAGGAGAGGGCACAGTATGCAGTATTGTCTTTGTGAAAATACAGACTTTTTTGTTAAAACCCCAGCATTCTACGTAATATCCGCACATGGAACTTCCTACAGTATGGATAGCAAATTAAATCTGAGAATTGCCCTCTGAAATCAGTGCAGCTTTTTAAGGCAGTAGCAATACAGATTAAACAGCAATTTGACATTTTTATATATTAATCTTCCTGTTGCCTGTCAGAAACAGAAAGCTCTGGTTGGCAGACCATTTCATCAAATAAAGGCATTTATAGAATTGTATCTGTACTTTGAGGGAGAACAGTAAAGCTGATGTAGATTTCACTGGGGTATTAAACACAGTAGAATATCGACTTTCTTCTCCGTGCATATATTTATGGATTTTAGAAGAGAATAGAAACGATGGTTTTTGGTCCTCCTGATTGGTAAAATCCACTTTAATTCACAAAGTTTGCACACCCTTTAAGGCTGACTGGAAAAGATAACGTAAGTGGTTATAAAGGCTTGTCTTTAATTCTGCCTATGAACAAAAGCACTTTACATGAGTATTTGTGAATGTTCTCTCTCATTCACTGATTGCAGTTGAGATGCTTTATTACAGGTGCAATCTGTGCAAGAAATCTTGATCTCAGTTAACCGTACTAACCTGGTCTTCCAAATGATTCTTGGTTTATGCTGGCTTAACCAAGAAGAGAATTCTAATTTGTCAATGCATACATGTTGTATATATAAAAATATACATCTGTCGTTGCTGAAATATTTTAGGTTCACTCTCTTGTATGGTTGGAGCTGGAAGAAAAAAAAAATTGTCTATAAAACCATGGAAAAAAGCTTTCCTTGTTTATCTATTCCCCCAAATAATTACATGTTAAACTTGCTTTCATTTCCTCATGTTACATCTGCTATGTGTTTGCTGTTTTTCCACAATGTGCGTGAACTGATGTTTGCATTCCTATTTTCACCATTTTTCATAAATTCAGCTCTTTGCCACGAGGTGGAATCTGGGCCCACAGAAACACTCGGCACACTCCACTTCCGCAGATGGTCCTGCAGTTTGTTCAAAATCCGCAGCAGTGCCCTATGTCTTGCTGGAACTGGAGTGCCTACTGGTTTATGTGATATTTTTCCCTTTTTGCCAAAGAAACATGAAGTGGGCTAAATTCTTGAGTTTTACTAAATTTACAAGGTTACTGACAAATCTAAGTGGAAAACTCAACACTTACAATCAAGTTTATATATATTCAACAAGACTAACTTGTTATTCCATTACAAAATATTCTGCCTATTCTTTTCAACAACAGCTTAAATTATGCTGTAGATTTCTTAAAAGCGATGATCTTTTTAAAAGCAGGAAACTGTTAAATGTTAGAGAAATAGCATTAGTATTGGCCAATAACCCCAAATGAGAATATAATCTCTTCAGGCACCTACTTACACAGGTTTGAAGCCAAATTCATATATAGTGCACTCCTACAAAAATGGATGAGGCCAAACCAAGAATTAATTTGTCTTGATTTCAGCTGGGAAATAAGCAGAAGCAAGTGAAGTAGAAGTAGAAATCTCATATTCATGGCAATGCAGCTACATAAGAACATCTGAGAAGACTATTCATTATCCAAGCAACAGACCTTCAAATACATAATTATTCATGAGCTATCAGTGTGTCTGGAAATAACAGCTTCTATAGACACAACCCACCTGCAAAGCTGAAGAACTCCTCAAATGCAGGATGAACAAATACTGTTTGCACTGAAGCAAAAACCAGCTGAGTACCCAGGCTTCAGTAGGCAAGCCAATCTTCTCTGGAGTTTGGTTCACTGGACATGATGCAGATGGTTTTTCTCTTATTTTTGAAGGTTAAATATGAACAGGTATATTACTTGACCAAATCATAACATTTAGATAAATACATGTAGCCACCACAGCCGTTCTGGTTTGTTTGGGGCTTTTTTTGCTTAGAGATTAAGTTAGTTTAAAGATGAATGGTTTCCAACTGCATTCCATAATGGCTAATTTTTAACTTTAAATATTTTAATTTCCATATTTTCACTTTCCACTCCTAAAAAGAGAAAGGCGGGTTTCTGTTTTAAGCCTCTCTCTATGTGACATTATGCTGCGAACTGCAAATCTCGGCTCCCAGATTGCATTGCTGAAGGCCCACACGCTGCTGGGTGCAGTCACCTGTTGGAGTTTGGCTCTCGGGGTCTTTCGGAGAGTTCGCCTCTGTGCTGAGGTTGCTGATGATATCACCATGTACTGGCTCTGACTGGGATGGAGTTGTTCTTCCTAGTAGGTGGTGCAGTGCTCTGTTTCAGATCTGTGACCAAAACAGTGCTGGTAACACAACAGTATTGTGGCTGTTGCTGAACAGTGTGTGCACAGCGTCAAGGTCTTTTGTTTCTCTCTCACCCCCAGTCAGTAGAGTCGGGGTGCATAAGAACCTGGGAGAGGACACAACCAGGGGACCTGAACTAACCAAATTGATATTCTGTGCCATAGAACATCCTTCTCAGCAGTGAAATGGAGAGGAGAGAGGTTTAGGTAAGGTTATCTATCTTTTGCTTGGGAACTGGCTGTCCACCAGTCTGCCCATGGGAGGTCGTGAGCGATTGCCATTGCATCACTTTTTTTTCTTTTTTCTTTTTTATTCCACTTATTAACTTTTAAAATTATTTTCATTTTGACCCATGAGTTTTCTTGCTTTTACTCTTCTTTTCTTTTCCCCTGTCCCACTGGGGGTGGGTGAGTATGTGAGCGGCTGTGTGGTGCTTAGCCATCTACCAGGGTTAACCCACAACACACTGGGTGCCCACTGTGGTTCCACAATTGGGCAAGGCTCAGGCCACTTCTCCATCTCGGGAATAACCAAAGAGCTCTCATGTGGTACATACTACAGGCCAAAGTTGGATGTGGCCAGTGATCTCAGCACAAAGAAAGGCCAAAGCTCATTCTGAATTCTACCTCACTACACTAAAAATAATAATAATAATAATAAATCTCAAAAGACTTTAAGTTTATTTCTCAAAAAGAAAGGCAATTATATCTCAAAATATAATCTCCTTAAGAAACCACTTACAGATCTGGGTTTCAAGATGAATTTGCCCAGGAAATTCGATATGAAATGGGAACAGACCATCCTATGACTGCAGTAAAGCTGACATCAATGTGTTGTACTAGGACTGAAAGACAGAAAAATATTTTGGAAAAAGTGTGCAATAAAAAATATTTATAAAAGCTACACTAGAAACACACCTTAAAATATCCTTTAACTTTGTGTGCACTACTTCAGTAAAGACAGAACTTCCCAAAATAAGATAAATTCAAGCCCTGGGAAACATTATAAGGCTTAGGAAAAGCGTTCAGTGAAGGAGAAGCAAAGGGTGACTAGTCTGAGGCGAGATGTCCAAAAGCTTACCCATTATCATGATACATTGAAAGATACAAATGCTGAGCTTCTCATAATTTCACTGAAAACACATTTTGTCTCTTAAAGAGACACTAAGCAGTCCATTTGGAAAGGCAATCCCACACTGAGTCACAAGTCCACCTCTGATCTTACTCGTGTCGCACAGCCGCTTCCTACCCATCCCGAGGAGACCTGCATGGAAGACCAT
The DNA here is from genome assembly GCA_907165065.1 of Caprimulgus europaeus. Next base: position 73,520,550 of record OU015525.1, read on the forward strand.
TTGCCCTCATGGCACTTTCTCAGAGCTGTGCGGACTCTTGATTTCAGTAAGCAGAAAACTACACAGCCATGAGGCATGGGTCCTACTGATGCAGGAGCTAGCTTTCTGTCACAAGAGTAGTGAATCTTATGAAATGGATAGGTATGCCAAAGCACACCTCCTTTACTCCCAAATAAGCAGGGCCACATTGTGTTAATGAGAGGGATACAATAAATGAGGTACTCTTTTTATGAAATGGCAAAATCAAGTATTTATGTTTGTATCTGGAAGTGTACTTATGGTCTAGGTACAAATGAGACATGAAACACTTCTTCCCCTCTTCCAAGAAAAAATAATAATCTGTATTCTGTGTCACCCTCCACTGCCATCACATCAGCAGACTGAGTGACAACTCAGGTATAATATTTCCTATATCCCTGCTAGGAATTCCAGCTACTGGAGAACAGCAATTCCAGTACAATGTTTACATATGTGCACATCCACTTCAGGGAAAGTTATTATTTACTTGATTTTTGTGCAATTTAAAGCAATTTAAATCAAATAATCTGTCTTCCCTCTCCTGTTCTTCTTGTGACTAAACTAATGCCATGCATGACTTTGCCACATGACCGTCTGTGCAAGAGACAGTTCTTTGATTTCTGGTTGTAACTCATCTTCCTCTCCCATTCCATCACTGAGGAAAACATCCAGCGACACAGGGACACATGCTCAAAATACAGATGTGAGGTGATAACTAGGATCCACTGAAGTCACTGGCAAAAGTCCCAGAAGTCTTCTGGTCTTCAGAGGTACCAGAAAATCATAATTCATATGGATGCAAACATGGTAACCAGGGTACACCATGGGAGTAAGTAGTATAGGGTAGGTGGGAATTTAAGCAATAGTCTTCTGGTTTTAGATACTGATTCATTATATCTTCCTGCTAGCAAAAGCTTAAAGGTAAGCCCATGTTTAAGTGTTTTCTTGAGCCATTGCCTTAACAAGTATTCAAAGCAGACATAATGTAGCAGATGGTGATAAACTAAAACCAAAATGAATCTAAGCAAAGGCTGTTGGTGCCTGAAGCAGGGAGACATGATTCACCTCACACGTAGTCCGAGTCAGCTTCTGTGCTAGAAATCCTTTGACAGATTCAAAGGGCTGGTTCAAAACCTTTCCCTTAAACACAGAGTGTCACAGACTCTGTACTGAGTGTCAGAAAGAACCAAAAAGTTGTACCAGCACCAGCAAGGTTGCAAGAGAAGGGTCTAGGGAATGACACAGCTACTAACCAGCTCTCCTAACCACAGGTTAACCACATGAAGCCACATCAGTGGAGGCTTGTTTGGTCGCTCCAGCCCTTCCAAGTGGCACTTCTTCACATCCACTATGTGTTACATTAACAATGTCTTGTGGTTACTTACCATCATTTCCAGCAGCACGGTGATGCTCTATTATTTACGTCACAGAGGAATCTGTCCTGCTGAAATGTGTCATGTCTGAAATGAATATTAGGAATTGATTTTGTCTGATTAAATTTTTATAACAACAGCTATGAGAGACCAGTTTCATATAACCCTCCACTCCAAGTTCTCTCAGCTGTGGACCAGCAGCTATACACCAGTGGAACAAAGAGAAGGAGCTGACCCACAGCAATATTCTTAAATGAGTGCATGTTCTTTGAAAGCATAGTATAGTCCAATTTTTTTTCAAAAGTGAAAACATTAAAGTTTTGTCATATGCTGGTTCTTTCCTGGTGCAGTAAACTGAAAATAAGCAAAATAAAAAATCCAAGCAAAAAAAACCCCAAATAAAAGCAACAAACCTCTCATATGATGAAACTAGAACAGAAATGTAATGTTTTAGCCATAGTGCAATGATACAGTACTTTAATCTGTATTGTCTATATAAAACATTTATTTTTACGCTCTATAATGGTATTATAGAAATACATAGAATATTTTATAGAGTGTATTTTAGTGTACTCACTGTGAAAATAACACATTTATTAAGACAGGTATTCTTATGTCCAAACGTTTTAAATATATGCACTTCTTTTCCTTGCAATATTATGTTACTTTGAAAAACAAAATATCAATAGTTTATTCTTTGCTCCTGACCAGAATCTCCTCATTCAGATTCCCCTGGGTCATCTAGGGTGCTCACTGCTGTGAGATGCGTTATAAAAAACACAAAAAGTACTTAGATTTGTAGATTTCCTATATTTGTTTGCATTCATGTCTAGTGCACATCGCTTGCCGCTCAATTCTCCAAGTGCCTTCTTCGTAAGTACAGTGACATATAGTGCATTCATCAGTTTTCACCTCCCGGCCTGCTGGAATCACAATCGTTTCTGCAAAGCAGTTCGGGCCTAAAAAAAGGAAAGAGTTTATTATGTGATACCCACAGCACACTGTAATCCAGCAGAGTTCTGTTTTAGTCTCGAGGATGGAAAATCCAACGCAAAGTGAGTAACGCTGGGCATGTTAACAAACGTGGTCATCGCACACAAGGCGTAAAGCAGCAAGGTGAGCAGGGACCTGCTCTCTGAGGGGGCTGGAGGTGCTCAGTACAGGCTGTCCTGTCCTCCCCAGGCAAAGGTGCAGCAAAGCCCATCTGTGAAACATGCAACCGTGACAGAGGCCTGGGCACAAACTGATGACGCAGATGAATACGATTTAAGCTAGAGAAAAAGCCGGCTGTTGGTAATGCAACAGTGCAACTCTGAGCTACTAGAGCTGACTATGAATGTCAGTACTCTTTCTTCACTGGAAACATACATTGTATTTTGTGTAGTAATCAAAGCATCAGATTAATTTCTTTTCCATTTCATGCAAAACTAGTCCTTTTCCAGTAGAATGGAATAGCTCCAGCCTCTTCTGAATGAAGACACTTTTTGCATATAAAATGAAATATTCCATCTTATATAAGTCAGCAAGTCTACAAACACCCCTTTTCACAGCACAGTGAAATAACTTCATTTCCAAGGACAAGGCAGGAGAATGACCCAGCAGCACAATGTCCACAAGACAAATCTGGCTCTTTCAAAAGGTGGCATCATCACATGTTTCTCTGCCACAGAAGGCTGTGCGTGCTGCATTACCTACAGTTCTGTTAAAAAAGAGGTCTCTTTCTGCCTTAAAAATCCACATGTCCTTGTAAAGTGGCACTAAACCCTACAAGTCCTCTCCTATCTATGCACTGTCACGTCCTCAGAGGAACAAGGCCCTCTCATTCACTAAGGACCCACAACAGCTGCTCGGGCAGAGCCTGGCCCTTTGGTACCACTATCCACCAGGGTAGGACGAGCAGTTGGGACCAGCGTATGTTGGTCTGATACAGGTTGAACTCTTGAAAGACTATGGGTGTGCAAAATGCTTATCAACTGCCAACCTGTTTGCCATGCAAGTAAATAAAGCACAGATGAAGTTCAGTCTTACACTAACAGGGGTCTCCTGTAAGACCTAAGGCTTCTTCTTCTAAGGCAACGTTTGTTTTTTGGTTTTTTTTAAGTGATTCCTCTGAAAACCAGAAGTAGGTGCACACTGCACATTTTAAAATACAAACCACATAGTTCATAATTAAATTTTAATAGTTATCTCTTTGGCTCAGGTTATGTGTTTGTGTACTGACACTGCAGCCTGAGAATTAGTTGCCAAATTGACAATAACAAAGGCCTTTCCTCAATGAAGAGGAAAGAAAAGACCTGGAGGACTTGCAGAAATTTGCTTCCCCACATCATACCCATTAATGCTCTGAATATTAAGCCAGTCTTTTGGTTTAGGACTGACTGTTGATGAAGATCTATAACATGTGGCTTCTTCCCTAGTTTTGGGTGGCTTCTGGCCCATTCAAGACTTTGCGTGCAGAATGGATAGCAAAACACAACATAGCTCATGTAAAGTTACCTGATTCAGTAACTTAATGTTCCTGTGGTACGTTTGTGCTTGCAAACCCCTCAGTCTGTCCATGCAAAGTACCAGTGGGTTGGACAACACAGGAATCACAGAATCATAGAATACCAGGTTGGAAGGGACCTCAATGATCATCTGGTCCAACCTCTCTTGGAAAAAGCAAGGAAGGAGGACTTTCAGGTGGAAGACATGCTCCTGGGTCCCACCACACCCTGGGAAGTGCCCTAACTTTCAGCTGAGACAAAGCAGCATTACAAACTATGCTGTCCTCAGTGGTACTTTGAAAGATTTCAACTCTAATCTATCTAATTCTGTTTCAGTGAAATACAATATTCTTCTTGCACCTAATAAACTTTCATCCCAAGATGGGTTCACCTACACTTTAGGTAAAGATACCTCAATGTTTAGCATGCTGGCCTATGACAGCCCCATGATTTTAAAAAAGCTGTATAATATAAAGAGTTAAAATATTAATAGTGGAATCTACTTCTTTCCAATTTGTATGAAATTTACAAGACCACTTGAAATTTAAACACTATATAAAAAGCACAAAAGAAACAAAAGTGATGTCAATTCCCTGTGCAGGATTTATTTCATTCTGGGAAAGTAAATGTTACAGGCTATACCTGAGTTATAAAAATCAACCAGGGAATGAAGTAAAAACAGTGCAACACACATAACCTAATTCACTAGGATTCAGAATGCAAATGCCTCCATTCACAATTAGCAGCACCTTAATGCCATGCGTGACGACTCCTCCTTACATCAGAAAGTTCTTAAATGTAAAGATTTAGTAAGCCCTAAATTGTTACACTATTTAATATGGAGGAAAGTCATTGCTTTGGTAAATCTACAGAAGAGCAATGCCCATCTACTTGAGAAAGGGACCCTACAAAAATAAATGACAGTAACAAAGTATGTTATTGGGCAAGCTAGGTATTTTTTCAGTATCATGCAACTTTCCTATAGAAAGTTGCCTGCTTTCCGGTTCTGCATTTGCACCCATCATTCCTGTAACTGCAAATCCTATATAATGCTTAGACTGGTAATAGTCAACTGGCATCCTTGCCTCATCTTTTTCTTTGCAACATGGCATGTGGACAATATTGTGGTTAATGTTACAGAAAAGGTCATCAATGAAAAGGCTGAACTGACTATTACTGCAACATCATGCATATAAATGTCAGCACAACATAGTGTCCAAATACAGGAAAATAATTCCACATTTCTCCTTTCACCATTTCTTCAAATCCTCAGACTTCTTCTAGGGAAAAAAAACCACCTGAGTTTCTACCCAAACCTCATTCAATTTTGAAGCTGTATGAGCTAGTCCTGGCTTCTGGCATCCTGCAGCTCCCTTCACACCAAGCAGGCGATGTTCATTCCTTTCCTTTTCCTCTGAGGAGCAGTCACAGAAGCCAGGCTTACAACTGCACCTCCAGCAGCCCTTTTGTGGCCCTGCCAGTCAGACATATGGTGCTGATGAGCCAGCCAGTGATCCAATTCTCCATCTGCCTACAGACAGTGGGGAAACTGAGGAATCAAAGGTTTTAAGCAGACAGTGGGGCAAGAAGGCAGAGCAGGCACACAAAGGCTGGTGTTAGTCTCAAGAGTGCCATTTTCTCACTCTCCCTTAGCAGAGGGAGGCAGAAGCATGCGTCTCCTCCACATTCAGAGTGGATAAGCTGCCCTGAAGGCACGACATTTTCTGAAACTACTGCTTTACTTAAAAGTGGGCAATTTATATTGATTTAGAAAGATTTGCAGCTTCTATCACAAAGGGTGAGACATTTTGCAAGTTTTAGAAAAGTTTGCCAAATCACCTGACTTGCCACATGAAAAGCATTTCCAAGTAAACCAGGGCTGTTCCAACTCCAAAGCAGTGGTGGGCTTTCTGACTAGAGGTTGCTGTTGCAGGAGCAGTGAAGACTCCTTGGTCTACAAAGCAGGCTGCCTGCTTTCTGAGCTCCTGCTTGATAACACCACTACTCTGCCCGACTTCAGCACCCGGTACTCGTTCAGTGCAGCAGGGCCTTGTTTGAGCTTGTTTGATCTGTAGCATAAATCTCCTGGGCCCCATCCCCAACTGTATACTCTTATATAGCTCTAAGGAAGTCAGTGGTGCTGCACATCTTCACAGCAGATTAAGATCTTGCCATATCACTCTTAAATCTGGCAGAAAAATCAGTATGACATATTGTACCAATTCCGAGTGCAGCTTGAAATCTACCACGACATCATTTGTTTTCCTAAAGTATATACTGGCTCTGTCAGACTCTGCTTGAGCCATGCCGTGCTGGTATCAGCACACATTTCTTTCCTAGGGCTCAGGCACAGTTGCTGCCGTCTCAGTGATGTCTCGAAGCAAGTTCCGTGCAAATCCTCAGTTCTCACACTGAGCACCAGATTGGCATGCAGCTCTTAGCTCCCCTGCATCCAAAACAGTGAATTCTAGCTTCCAAAAGCAACATTTATATTGGGATCTAAGGAACTAGGAGGGCATATTTGATAGTTAATTCATTGAGAGTTTAGAATGGGATCCTTGCCTCTTAAATGCTTAAAAACTGAAAAGTTAAAAAATATTACTAGGGTAAATGCTAATATTGTAATCTTTTTCAAAGTCCTTATGCTGGTCCTGTGAAACATTTCCAATGACTTATATGTTATGCTTCAGTGTTGACAAATGCAACAATCTAATTCAAATCCAAATGTTGTTATCTTGGAAGAAAACAGCCAATACCAATTATCAGCATAGAATGCCCAAGCCACTCGCCTAGAGAAGCACTAGCACCTGTAACCTTGACAACCTCGCAAGAGGCTCTCTGAAGCTTCTCCTCCTCCTCTTCTCCTTCCACAAAACCACAGCTGTACGCCACAGAGTTGTGCCTATTTCCTCTACAGCCTTCCCCTGCTTTTGCATGGGCACATGTTCCGATCAGTTCAAAAATATAAGACACAGCAATTCAGTAAATCATGTTTTAATCAACTGTTTTCATAATGTGTTAAACAAATTATGGACAAAGAAATCTGTTCAACTGCAAGTTAATGTGTTTGCCTGGAGAATAAGTCACAGCAAATTTTTGCCAATTAGAACTACAGTGACAACCTCTGCAATAGAACCCTTTGATGTAAGACTGCTTTGGGCTCCGGTTTATACAGAACTGCCTAATAGCTGCCCTTTTAATAGCTCCTTGCAGCAGTCAAACAGGTCACTTCCAAGGTACCTGATAGCAGTCCCATCTACCCTGACAGTTTTATGACATTCATCATCGTGGTATTAGAGCACTTTGTAAATGACATTTAGCTTAGCTCCTACTTTTTTAATTTACTTTTTTTTTTTCCAGATTTCATGGAGACATTTCCAACAGCTAGAACATGAAAAGACAGATCATACACTTTGTCCTGGGAGTCTTCAGAACCATGACATTATATAACGAATAGCTGTGCTGGGTGAGATCAGAGGTCCACCAGCACCTGCAGCAACCAAAAGGAGATGCATGGGGAGGTCTAAGGGGACCAAGCAAGCACACACACCCAGCTTCCTGCACTTTGTGAATCAGAGACTTTGTAAATGACTCCCGTGTTGTGAGCTGATGGAGTTAATGGATGGAGTTAATAAATTTCTTTATGATTAACCTCTCCAACAGCCTGCTGAGCCCATATAAAAAGCAGTTGGTGGCAAGGAGGTCCATAGCTCTTGTGCACAGAGTAGAACAGTTTTCTGTTGTTATCTGATGCTTTCTACCTGCTACCTAATTTGGTATCCTCAAATCCTCATAGTGGAAGAGGCAGTAACAATCACCCCTCCTTTGCCATGCCATTCATGAGCTTATAGACCTGTATCACACGTCCCTTCCCTCCCATTACCTCAGCTGCAGCCTGCAGAGGCCAGTTCTGCACCCCCACCACTCCTGCTGACCTCCCCAGACCTCTCCCAGTTCTGCTGCCTCTTTTTTGGGCTGTGAGGACCAGACCTGAGCACCATGCACAAGTTATAGAAACACCATGGACTTGTATAGTAGGACAGTGACACTCCTTGTTTTGTTTCCCTTTTCCCTCCTACTTCCCAATATTTGTGCCACTGCAGACTACCTGGGATGCCACAGCACACAACTTCCACACCCCAGCTGGAAGTTATACTGGGGAGTGGAGCTAGGACAGCCAAGGACCAAAGCATGGATACAGGCTGGCTGCACCTGCCTCCCAGCACACTGGGACACAAAGTCCCTTACACACCTGCTGAGGTATTTGCGATGGGTTTCGAGACATGCAAACGCAGCATGGCAAGAGAAGTAAGGCTGCTCTGCCACACAGCACCGCAGCAGCAAGACTTTTGAGATGCAGGCACTACCTCCCTCATCCCTCTCAAATCTAATCACTTCCTCCAGAGATGGTATCAGTACCTACGTTGTGCCCTTTCAATCTCTAATCTCTTCTGAAGGGTCTATATCTCTCTCACTTGAGTTTCCCTCTCATGCGGATATATATAAAATACGTCTATCTCCTGTGAAATGTCAGCTTGGAAGATAAAGCACAAAAAGCAGCTGGCAAAAGTAGTCTGTGACTAGGATTACAGCAGACTCATTCTCTCACAAAAATAAGTTCATCACCCCTGCTGCTGTCATGATTCTGACTGTTCCCAATCCTGTGCAACCTTTTACTTGCTTCAGTACCTTGGGATGCTACTGAACCAAGTCCAAAAGAGAGTTTTCAATTACAGAAGAAGGATTCAGGAAGACCCAATTTTAAGAGCAATTTGGGACCCTGAAGAACAATGTACTATTTCTGTGGTTTATCAGTGCTTTAAGATACTGCCAGCCAGAGAACCATGGCAAATATCCTAACAGACTTCCAGTAAATGTGCATATATATGACAGGGAGAAGAAAACCAAAGGTATTAATCCATTTTGCAATTTTACCTAGCTGCTGCGGGAAGTAAAAAAAGGCAGCGTGTGCAATGTGCTACCTTTCATGAAAGCAGTGTTTTATTCAACCTCTGCTGAATAAAAACCCCTCCCTCTGTTAGGGTCATGTTTTATTAGATGCATAGGGAACTGACAGATTGGAAGAAGATTTGCCAAGGGCAAAACAATTAAAAATATCATTTTGCCACCTAATTTAGAAGGATGGGTATAGCAGCATCTGCTGTGAGTGCACAGACAGAAGAAAGCTCAGTTCTGTAACTAAATGGAGTGATCATGTTCTCAGTGATATTGTTGTTACAAAGCAGATATCAAACCTCCGGCACTTGCTGAAGTCTAAGTGTGCCTGCGCGTGTGCGCATGTGTATGCACACACACTTTAATCTGGAAGATAAAACAAGTATAATCTTACTTAGAACTGGGTTTTGATATTCTGCTTATGAGACTCACAAGCCCTGTTTAAGTTCTGTTGGTTTACTTTTTCATTTAATCGTGTGTGACAGCACTATTGATTAATTTTTTGTTCTGGCCCCGGACCTAAAAATTGGAGGAGTGTCCGAAAATGCCACAGAACACACAGCAAAGCCACCATGGCCATTGGACTTATCCTTTCCTCCACCACTTCTTCCCAGCTCTGATTTTCCACTGCCTTGCACTTTGTGGTGGTGTTAACATCCCTGGAAAGGCAATACCAAATGCTACCAAAACCAGGGCTGCATGGCTACTTTTGGACAGATAGCAATTGCTCGCAGGAAGGGAACAGTCCATAATCCTGATGCGGCCGCTGTCCCCTTGGATTTTAATGTGTATTCAGAGAGCAGAATTTCAGATACCTGCTTTTTGTGTACTGAACAAAATGAAGCAAAGGAACATCGAACACTACGAAATCCAATACTGCAGTGTGCCAAACAGAAAGCCTCGGAGCATAAGAGCCCAATTAAATAGGAGGCTTGAATGCCTTAAAAATAAACTACATCAAACAACTTCCTTTATCAGAAAAAAATACAGGAATACTTGAATACACTACTTAAAATGATTTTCAAAAGTCCTACAACTTGTAAAGGGATACTGTGTTCCACCCAGAAATGGCACCAATTAGACATGAGCTGAACATTGTATCTTACAGAAAATTATATAAACATTTAGAAGCAGCAAGCCATGCATCAATTTTGTGCTCAGCTTTCGTGCAGCTCAGTCACAACCCAGATGATTACAAAATTAGAGAGACCGGGCTTGAATGCATCAGGAAAACTCAGGTCAGATGCCTCAGACAACGGAAACACTGAGGGGCTGGTCCTGCTCACCCACAGCCCAGCTCACCACTGGCCCTGCCTGCTGGGACCAGGTTTTCACTGATGTTAGACTCGCAGAAAGCTGCCTGCCTGCGCTCCCCCCAGCACCGCCCAGAGCAGTGAACCAGCCTGGGCTGAAGCCAGCCTGGAAGAGGGTCGAGTGGTTTCAGTCTGGGAGACGCCCTGCAGCGCAGTGTCCTGCAGAGATGCTGGCGGTGGAGCGGGGCCCAGCGGCTGCACGGGATTGTGGTTACGCAGCAAAAGCATCGCCTGTTTGCTTAGAAACTCTTTCTGAAGCCCAGAGAGGGCAGTCACATCTAAGAAAACAAACCCATGCATTGCTCGATTTCCCCTAGGCTCCAGAAACCACAGAAGCATTGCCAGGCACCGCGGGGACAGACGGACTGACAATGGTGGTGGGACATTGTGTGGGCTGCAGTGGGGTGAGATGCTGCCTGCCCCAGCATTCATAGTGTGGGGGCTTAAAAGCTCTGCTGCTGAGGCTAATGGGGCTAATCCTTCCCTTTCCAAAGCTTCATTCATCCCAGTGACCCTGCCGGGCTTGGCGGGGTTACTGGAGGCCTTGTGAAAGACCAACTCTGCACTAAGTCATCTTCACACTGGGCAACATCAGCTTATTCTTCAGACTAAGCAGGCTGTGTGAAATGCCTTTGTTGAAAGATCCTCCAGAAGTTATCCTAAAAACTATTATGCAAATTTAAATAGACTCCACACTTCCAAAAACATGTGCTAGACACCGGTCATTTAACATATCAGAGACCTGCTGCAAACAGTGGAACTAAAAGCACATTTTAATTAGCCAAAATGCCACAGCACTGGTGGGCTGTAGCGTCTATCAGGCAGTTGCAATTGTACAGACAGACTTACCTAACACGTCTCTCTCTGGCTAACCTGCTGCCAAAATGATACATGCTAACCTAGACAAAGGCATCTCCACCCGAGGAGCAGCAGTCCGGGGTCTCAGACACCCGTGTAACCTTCTCATACAGAGAAGCTGTGAGCAATGTTGTCAGCTGCAGAAAAAGGGAACAGAAGTTGAGACTCTTCAAGGGAATAAAAAGTTTGTGCAGTAACAGAAATAAGCACTCCATCACATCTGAACTGCTCAGCTTCATACCCGGACTTTGGTCCTGTGGCAGTTTCTGGACCGTATCTGCAATGTTGTGCTCATTTTATCCATTTCCTTTCAGTTACATGACAAAACGTAAGAACCCCGAGACTGATCCCAGTGCAATTGTTATTTAAAACATAAAAAACCAGTTCCACAAAAGACTTCCATATACACTGAAGACTGACCACCTTCTCTCCCCCTTCTACCTTTCTAATTTAGAATGTTTCCAAAAATCTGCCTCCTAAAAATAGATAAATAGTACCCTTTATTACAAGGATAGAAGTGACAGGGATCTATGCTGAAAAATGAATTATAATTGTCAGCATGTCATATATCACTTTAAAATATAATGAATTCTCACAACATCCTTTGCTGTGCATTAACTTAATTGACTGAAACAAAAATCTGTATAAAAACCAGGTGTAGTGCATGGGAATCAGAACAGAAACCAAAGAACCTTTTTACTCAACAGTCCTGATTAATTACTTCTGTCTTTAGGTGTGAAAATTTACTGCGTACACAGTTGTAATCGCTGGCTGCTTTAACATGATACTAATACTGTGTGAATATGCCTGTAAACAACAAAGAGATGTTAAGTTTTCCTAGGAAAAAAATCTTTATCAACATCAAGATGCACCTAAGTGACTCTGCAACTGAGAAAAAACACAGTATTTTGATCAGCAAAAGAGAGGTTATGCTTTGCCCTCCATGTCACTGAATCAATAATTCTACCGCTTCTTTGTCTTCCCTGGTGGTTATGAAACACAGCACTGAGACAAGCTTGATGTGGAGGGACTGTATTTTGTACCCATTCAGGAAGCTGAAGAGAAAATACCAGAAAAATGTTGCTGTGAGAGCACACCATTCCTGTCCCTGGTACCCTCGGCAGCTCTGCTCCCACAGCTGGCCAGGATGCCACTGGGGAAAGTCTGGTGTCATCCCTGCTCCAGCACACTCCACCTGGACAGCTACTGCCCAGGGGATAAATCACTCGGCACCCAACCTTGCCACCTAAAACCGAGGGATCTACTCCAAGCCAGCCATCTGCAGCCCCTGTGTACGGGGGAAAGAAAGGGGCAGACGCCCTCCTCAAGTTTCAGCCCAATTTCTGACACGGGCTTGTATTGCTTTGTTACCTTATCGAGGTCTTACACAGAATAAAGACTGAGATGCTAACACAGCATATCTATTTGGACTGTAGAAATACTCAGGATAGGAAGGAGTGCACCAAGTAATAGGTACTATTCTGTTGATCAGAAACTGCCCACAGGTCAGAGCTACAAACTTAAGACCCCATTCCTGAGGAGACCTCACATACTGAACTTAGGACCACGTCTAAAGATAGCTGTTTAGAAATGCAACCAGGTACTAAGTAAATCTAAATATATTAAGTTGCAACATGGAAATCAGAAGTTCATTCCCTCTCATTTCTGTTTGCACCACCCTTATACAACTCATGAATCAGCAACTGGCTAACAGAGATGCTTTGCGGAAGGAAGAGTAGAAGATGGAAGGGTGATTCATTGCAAGGGCAAAAGAATCGGAAGGCACTGGTGTTGGAAGAAACCAAATTAGTGGGATTGCAAGTGGGAAGGAAAAAGGCAAGAAAGCAGGCAAGGTGACTGGTAAAATTATTTTAAGGGGTCATCTCCTTGTGGAGATGGAAAGACAGGTGATTTGAAGTGAGAGACATGAATTATGAAAGATATAGGAACTGGTTTTGTTAAATGCAGAGATTGTGTCTGTGAGTTACACAAATTCTTTCATCTCAGAGAAGTACAGCAGCACAGAAATTGTATGTCACTCTCAGAGGCAGACATAAAAGGATACACACTACCCAAAAGAATTCTTCAACGCAATATTACTCAACTTCATTTCTGGTGTCTGAATCCAGCACTTATTTTCCCATGTGCTGCAAAATTAAGACCACCATTTGATAATGCAGTGGTCTTCTTCTGTGATGTTATCAGCACACGCTCCTTTCCATTCCACAGGCGTGTGAAATTGGGAAGAGCACAGCAAAAGAGTCGGTCCACTTAGAGCAGCCAGATTTCTATACGCACGAGTATATGTGTATTTGGTTCATGTGGCAAGGTTTTGGTAGCAGGGTGGGTGCAGAAGTGGCTTCTGTGAGAAGCTGCCACAAGCTTCCCCCCCTTGACAGAGCCAAGGTCAGCTGGCTCCAAGACAGACCAGCTGCTGGCCAAGGATGAGCCCATCAGCAACGGTGGTAGCACCTCAGGGATAACATATTTAAGAAGGGGGAAAAAAGCCTATGCAAATGCAGCTGGAGAGAGGAGTGCGAATATGTGAGAGCATCAACTCTGTAGACACCAAGGTCAGTGAAGGTGCTCCAGGCACCTCCTCCCCTCCAGCAGCACAGGAGGATGGGGAATGGGGGCTCATCACACGTTGTCTCTGCCGCTCCTTCCTCCTCAAAGGGAGCACTTCTCACACTCTTCCCCTGCTCCAGCATTAGGCCTCTCCCATGGGAGACAGTTCTCCATGAACTTCTCCATTGTGAGTGCTTCTCACAGGCTGCAGTTCTTCACAAACAGTTTTAGCATGGATCCTTTTCATGTTGTGCAGTCCTTCGGGGATAGACCGTTCCAGCGCGGTCCCCCATGGAGTCACAAGTCCTGCCAGCAAACCTGCTCCAGCCTGGGCTCCTCTCTCTTCAAGGACCACAGGTCCTGCCAGAAGCCTGCTCCAGTGCAAGCTTCCCACAGGGTCACAGCCACCTTTGGCCATCCACCTGCTCCGGTGTGGGGTCATTGATGAGCTGCAGGTAGACATCTGCTCCACCATGGACCTCCATGGGCTGCAGGAGAATCTCTGCTCCAGCACTTGGAGCACTTCCTCACCCTCCTTCTTCACTGACCTTGGTGTCTGCAGAGTTGGTGCTCTCACATATTCTTACTCATGCTGGCTGCAGTCATGTAGGTTTTTTCTTCCCCTTCTTAAATACGTTATCCCAGAGGTGCTACCACTGTTGCTGACAGGCTCAGCCTTGGCCAGTGGCAGAACTGTCTGGCATTGGCTCTGTTGGACATGGGGGACACTTCTGTCAGCTTCTCATGGAAGTAACCCCTCTAGTGCCCCCACTGCCAAAACCTTGCAATGCAAACACAATACAGTTATACTTTCTCTGCTGCCCAGCTGTGGAGAGGAGTGATAGAGTGCCTTTGGTGGGCACCTGATGTCCAGCCAGGGTCAACCCACCACAATATGTCAGCTGGGTCAGGGTCTAGTGACAGAAACGTGGTAAACTGAATGTTTCCCTCAGTATTCCCACTGCAACTTTTAAAGAGGTATCAATGGATCTAGTTTGCATATTTAGGCATCAACCCTAATGGCAGAGGGTGGGCTGTTTTCGCTAGGAAGATGCAACAGTTTATCCCAGTCAGACAGCAGGATAGAGACACACTTTCAAAAGAAATCAGGACTCATTCAGAGCCCAAAGGTTTTAGCCAATGCAAGATCACAGTCTAAGCATCCAAAGTTCATATAATGGAGGTTGCAAAGATGTCTACTTTTCTAAGAAGGAAGAGACAAGATATTCCCGGTCAGCTGCTGAACTATTTAAATGTCCTACCGCTAAGCCAAAAGCACGTGAGGATGTAGACACTACATTACTCAGGCTCCGGCTCACAGGAGTAGCCATCAAGCTCCAGCAAAGATGCCCTGGGAAAGAAATCAGATCACGCCTTGTGTTAAATTAACAGTCCAGAAAACTTGGTCCTGGCAAAAATCCAAACCGGTGTCCAGGCAATGGTCCCCAGGATGGCCAAGCTGACCCTAGGAGGCTGGACTGCTTCCTGGATCTCTCTTCTGTTTTTTTGCCCAGCACATCAGACCTCTGGAGCCGTTACTGAGGCATGAAAGCTAGTCTTTGTATTTATAGTAATAGAATTATCGTAAACCTATTCTGAAATATTTCCACATATTATGTTTCTTCTTGTAAAATTATCTCCAAAGGCAAGTATTATGGAAATAAAAATTCTGGGTGAAAACCAGCTGGTGCTTTTATGTTTATCTGAAAGCTATGTTTGTTTTCTCCTAGGCAAAACCAGAACCTTAGGAAATTGTAAAGGATTCCCATGACACTTTGAACTGATTTTCATAAAACTCGGATTAGTGCACTAGAAAGAGAGTAGTAAATAAATTGAAAGCAGCAAAACTAAAAATTACATTTTACTTTTCTAATGAAGTTATTACTCAAAAATGTCCTACAAATGACAATTAAGCACTTGATTTATGATTACAGTGTTAGTTACTCCATTTGTCTTTGGGGCATTCTTCTACCCTATGGTAGCAAAAATGATCACTGCTGACCTGCAGCATACGCTGCATAAGGAAGACCTGGAAAGCTGGTGTGGAATTTATTGCTTCACAGAACCCCCACAGAAGAAAAAACTAAATCAGAAGGAGGAGCTCTTAATTACAGATTGGATCCAAGTGTTGTAAAATAAGTGGGATTCAGAAATGTAGAAAGGAAACATTTCCTGGAGAAGAATCAATGTCCTAGTGAAGGGTGAGTATCAGCCTTCAGGTGTCAGGAAGAAACCACCAGCTCCTCTGACTCATTCCCTTTTGCAAGGTGCGGTTTATTCCTGTCTTGCTCCGTCTTACAGAGACACTAATTTCTAACAACCATTGAATATATTCTTGCTGTCTGTCTAAAGTACATGTGGAAATAATGTTTCCAGTATTATTATTTTACAGGCTAACAAGGGATAACTTTATTTCTGAATTGCAATCACAAAAAAAACCAGAATAATTTTTAAGGGAAATCTTGACCATGATGCTGTGAATAAGGCCATTTAAATGCTTTAAAATAGATAAAAGCACTTTGGAATGGAAACTTTTATATAGAATTTGTATCATTTCTGGCAAATTATATTATGGAATAAAATACATCAGAGTCTCTTCCCTCACGCATGACTGTCAGTTGATGTCTACTGTATTAGGAACACTGCTCTAGGTAAAACCAGCCCAGCAGCACGGCAAAATAATGCAGTTGCAAAGATAAGATTCTCAGAGGGAATCATATGTAAACAGAAGCAATGGCTCTTCAAAATGCCTGCAATAAAAAACACAGTTAAACACATCTTCACCTTTGGCTACTGCTGCAAACACCGGAAGTGTCAAAGGATACTGGGACTAAGTCAAAATACCTTAATCATGGTTAAATAATCAGATTAATAAATTTAGATTTCAGATTTTAAGCCTTATTGGCATGTTGTGTTATTCTCCCTGGGCACAAAGTCTTAGCAAATAAAACAACTCTACACCTGTAATTACAAGACCCATATTTTAGCTAATAAGGACATTTATTCATATTAAATAAAACTATGTTGACAAGTAACGATTGAACATGGATACTAACAAGTCAGAAAGGGACAAATTCTTAAAATAGGATAAAATGTCAGATATAAGGCAGCAAGAAAAAATTTTGCTTTTTATCCCTTTGGCACTTCATCTCCTTAGCCTTCACTCATTTTCAAAGGGGAGCTTTTAAAAGCCGCACTCAGTCACTTATTTTTGCCAATAACTATCAGAAGTTGTTCCCGTGCATGACATTGCTTTTAAGAGACCATTTCTAATACAGGTTTCTGGTTAAAAGCCAGATTCCATTTCCAGACTGTTAAAAACTGAGAAAAAATGTCTAAAGGAGAGGGCTAGCCTGCCTAGTCATATTTGACCACATTTGACTCCCATTATGGACAGGCTTCCTATTCTGTGGTTTCTTATTTATTTACTTTCTATTTAAAGAAAAGTTTTAAGAAAAGCTTTGATTCCTGTCACATTTATTTTTTCCTCTTAAGATGTTTCTCTGCCCAGTGCTCAGTTTTCAAACGTGAGCTCCGTGAAAAGATTGCAGGAAGATTGTGCAGGGCATTCAACCACACAGACATAGAAGAACAGAGCACCTTGGCCACATGGCAATAGAGGAGGAATGGGACTGGTAAAAGAAATTGTGGAAAAATAAGAGAGTGAGGAAACTAAGCAAACAAGCAAGCAAGGTTCCCACACAGAAACGTGCATGTCTGCACATTCAGGAAACCAGGCCTGAGACACTAGAAAGGTTTCAAAAGAGCTCATGTAGTATAAATCACATTCAAGAGCCCCTTTCTTCCTCCAGCTATCAGGGCATGAGCACCTCACATCTAAACAAGTTTTCTCAAATTTACCTCATTGCCAAGTCTATCTACATTGCAGTTCCCAGCAGTGCCTTGGGTACATTATTTTTCTTACTACCTAAGTCCCTAAGAAATTTAAAATTACTTAACTGTGCAATACGAAATGAAAACCTAAGTAGCTATGCACACATATATATGGACAGAAGACCAGCATGAAAAGCAACTGAAAGGCAAGAACTGTAGATTAACTGGAAATTATACAGAATAGTAACATTTAATGCTCTATTGGAGACGCTAATCATGATACAATATACTACTGTATAAAAAAACTTGTTCTGCCATCATTCACTGTCAAGCAAGAAAAAACAGATGAGGGAAGAGAAAGGGATTTCCATTCATATAATTTTAAACATAAGGAAGTTCTAAAATCTCATTTTTTTAAGGTCACAAGGAAATTCTGTGGCAAAGTAGAAGTTTGTATGAACATGTTTAGCAGCGTTCATAGCAGGTGAAAAATGAGCCAGATCCACAGCTGTTATATACCAGATTATCTCCAATGACTTCCAAGTATGAGCTTGAATGACTTGCATTAATTGAGCCCTGCTGACAATGCGGACTAATACTAATTTGCTGCAGAGTTGTTAACTATATGATTATATATGGGGGCAAGAATTTAAGTATTTTCTTTTTGAAGACAAGCTTAAAACTTCCAGCATACAAATAGCACCTTTGCAAATGGAAAAGAAATAAAGCTAACCACGTCCAGCCTGAGGGAGATAAACCTGCTGGGTGCAAAGATGCCTACTGGTACAGGAGGAGCGTATTTCTGAGCTGTCTCAGACACACAGCAGGACACAGCAGGAAATGTCCAATGCAGAAATATTTATTTTGTGTTATGAGATAATTTAGGGAGAACAATTGGATCAGGCTTTGAAATGGATCAGGGCGAGAAACACGATGGCCAGATCTGTGGTTAAAAACACTTCTGAAAACTTTGAAAACACTTCTAGAACATCTTCTGAAATGGACTCAAACATGAGTCTGCACCAGACCCAGCCAGAAGCTCTTCAGGGATCCACTTGTGCCAAGGATGTCCTCTAGTCCCTCCCAGTGATCAGTGCCTCTGAAAAGGAAGAGCCAGCAGGGGGCTTACAGCAGGCACCTTGCAAAGCACAGCTGGAGGAATCTGAACCAAAAAACCGGAAATGTGCAGGGGCCCCAGAGAGCTCCCCCAGGGCAAAGGGGCAGCCCATGACAGAGAGACTACACACAGACCAGCTTCTGCATCTCCCATCTTCCTGCACGGCCCAGAAGAACAGCACAGGATAAGCACTTGGCACCAGCAGCCTGCAAAGCTGTTCTAGATAGACTGAGGGTGAAGCTTTCTGCTTCTGGAAAAGTACTTTCTACTTCTTTACTCTGGACCATCCGCAGAAACAAGAGCGGCTCATAGGCTGACTAACCTCAGCTCTGCCCACAGCAGCTGCAGAGAGAATTTGCAAAGAATTCTTCTAGCATTTGCAGCTGACAGTTTCTATTGTGTATGTATCTGGGATGTTTGTCTAACCAGTACCCATGTATTTCAAGATAGCAAACTTCTGAGGCCCTGTTTTTATTAATAGAATGATTTTCTGCAAAAACATACTTTAAAATTTTTCAAAAAAACCCAACCCTCCCCCCTCCCCATCAAAGCTTTACACTGCCTGCAGAAATTACATTAATTAGCACTAGCTTCTACAAAGATGATAGGAGTTAGGGGAAAAGAAGTAATCACTCAGGACCTTGTATCTGAACTTTTGTTTCTCAGTTCTTGCTCTCTTGGTAGGTCATGCAAATAGGGACAGATACCAAATCGTTCTAGCAGCTGACTATAAACAAAACAATTCTTTTGAAAATACGTTTGTTTGTAGGATTAAAAGAGAAATATTGTTTGAAGGATTATAAGACAAAGAGTACCAAGTCTGAAAGAGTGTCACATCCCTTAAAGTCCAGGTACGGGACAGCGACTTTTAAAACTTGAGAACAGTTTTACTCAGCTAGAGGTATAATTAAACACGGCTGGAGAGCACACCTAAAAAGCACCTCAAGGACTGCTCTTGGCTATATGAGTTTTGTCCATCTTGCTCAAAACATGGAACTTGTCCAAGTGCTTTCAGGAAAACACAGCTGGTGATCAGTCTGCTCCTCACACCCAGCAGGTTCTTGCAGGTCTCCTCTTCCATGTGCCAGCTTGTAGCTTCCCAAATCGCCGCTTTGTGCTGGATCACGCTCTCACAACAGAAATACACACAGTGAAGTTCTTTGCAGTGGAAAAAAACTTGTACTGAAAGCCAATGTCCCTCAGCCTCATGCTGTTCTACTGATACCTGGGTATTTGCTCCTACTACCACAGCAAAGGCTGATGACAAATCACTGAAAGAAAGAATGTGCCAGTGTCTAGAGCAAAAGACTCTTTACCGAAGAGATTTTCAGAGACTAACAGATTATTGTAACAAAAGCTTACAAGATGTGAGAATGTAGTCCATCAGTTAGAAAGCCTATTCTCTCATTTACTGGAGAACAGATGGCTCTGCATGGATGTCTTATCTTTGCAAAACCAAGTAGTACTGCGTCATTCACTATGGGGCAATTCTGAATTCAATACTAGGAGCAAATTCCAAAATTCCAAATTCCACTTATTCCATGTCCCCACCTCTTGGTCACGGAGGAGAGAGGAACAATCTGAGGTTTCAATCTAAGCTGCAAAATCTAAATGAGGCAAGTTTCAACTGTACAGCAGAACTTTATTTCTATACAAGATTGATTTGTCACAAGGGCACCTTTTCAAGATGGTCACCAAGACGAAAGTTGAATGCCATAGTGCCAGTTTGGTTTGTACTTCTGTTATTACCAGTAAAGTTTTAGTGCCATTAAAAAAAGAAAAAGAAAAAAACAAAAGACTTGCTTGAAATGTATCACATATTTGCTCAGCAGCTATATTCTCAACACATTTTTCCAAACGTGCATGACAGTACAAAGCATACTGCAGAAGATGCAAGTTTCAGCTGGTGTCACCACAGGACATATTTTCATGGAATAATCTTCTCTAAGTTGCCCAGATCTGCATGCAAAGGGCAATTCTAGCTCCTAGAAAAACCTTGAATCAAAGTGAAATACTAGTGGATAAGAACGCTGGTATCGCCTTGGGAATTTACACAGATGCACCACAGTTTTTTGACTGTCAAAGCACTTACCAAAGACTGCTGAGGGACGTGTTCTAACTGAACAATCCCACAGGACAGACACAAGTTGGGGAGAAACTTAGTATCTGAAAAGATCACTCAGATATTGAGGCCTTTTTCTTGCAGTTCTTAAACACTTTAGAAAAAATCCAACAAACATTGCTCGAGCAGGTCCTGTCCATCTGTTGATGCATCAGTTAACTCTACTAGATGTTGCTGGTGACACACTGACTACACAGAGAAGAAAAGCAAACATTCAATAACTTCACTAAGAATCACCTGGAAAGCCATTTTCCTTCACTTAAATGTTCTGAGCAGGTGTCCCTATAGAAAACACATTTTCAGAGCACTGCAGAAAGCACTCTACAAAGATCTCAAGAAATTAATTAAGACTCGTATATAATACTCAAAATAGAAAGAGCTGGACATAAGTCTCTGACACACTGGCCTTGGCCTCTTTCCTACAATGCTGCTAACAATAGATGGGACTCTGCAAAAACTAAAATGGGCAATTTTATTTAGAAGAACAGTACAGCACAAGTCCTACTGAAAACCTTCCCATCTATCTAAATTATTGATAAATTGAATATGATCCAAAGAACTGATGGTGTTAACAAAACACCTATAAAGTTCTTGGAATATGTCCAACTATGAGCTCTACATGAATCACAGAATCACAGAATCACAGAATATTAGGGATTGGAAGGGACCTCGAAAGATCATCTAGTCCAATCCCCCTGCTGGAGCAGGAACACCTAGATGAGTTCGCACAGGAAGGCGTCCAGGCGGGTCTTGAATGTCTCCAGAGAAGGAGACTCCACAACCTCCCTGGGCAGCCTGTTCCAGTGCTCTGTCACCCTTACTGTAAAGAAGTTCTTTCTCAAATTTAAGCGGAACCTCCTGTGTTCCAGCTTACACCCATTGCCCCTTGTCCTATCATTGGTCATCACTGCAAAGAGCCTGGCCCCATCCTCCTCACACTCACCATTCAAATATTTATAAACATTAATCAGGTCCCCCCTCAGTCTCCTCTTCTCCAAGCTAAAGAGCCCCAGCTCCCTCAGCCTTTCCTCATAAGGGAGATGTTCCACTCCCTTAATCATTTTGGTGGCTCTTCGCTGGACTCTCTCAAGCAGCTCCCTGTCCTTCTTGAACTGTGGGGCCCAGAACTGGACACAATATTCCAGATGTGGCCTCACCAGGGCAGAGTAAAGGGGAAGAAGAACCTCTCTTGACCTACTGACTACACCCCTTCTAATGCACCCCAGGATGCCATTGGCCTTCCTGGCCACAAGGGCACAGTGCTGGCTCATAGTCATCCTGCTGTCCACCAGGACTCCCAGATCCCTTTCCCCTTCACTGCTCTCTAGGAGATCATTTCCTAACCTATACTGGAACCTGGGGTTGTTCCTGCCCAGGTGCAACACCCTACACTTGCCCTTATTATATTTCATCAAGTTTTTCCCTGCCCAGCTCTCCAGCCTGTCCAGGTCTCTCTGGATGGCAGCACAGCCTTCTGGAGTGTCAGCCACTCCTCCCAGCTTGGTATCATCAGCAAACTTGCTGACAGTGCACTCTGTTCCCTCATCCAGGTCATTGATGAATATATTGAATAATACTGGTCCTAGTACTGACCCCTGAGGGACTCCACTAGACACAGGTCTCCAACTAGATGAAAGTGTAAAACATCTTTGAATATACATCATGCTTTTTGTTAAAAGCAGATTTCCTAAAATGTTCCAACATAAAATACAGGATGGTGCAAAAACATTCATTTGGAGCAAATAGGTTACGACAAAAGAAGGAAAAACCTATCATATCTCATCAACATTTAATGAAGACTCAGGAACCTGTTGGGTCAGTGAAAGCTAGCCCAACCTATCTAACAACAGAGAAGTACTGCAGAACAAGTGCACCCATGTCTTTGGTGAGTTCTTCTTCCAGCTGTCCAAAGACCTCTGCAAGAAAATCCCACTTCTCAAATCACCTTTACACCACAAACCAACGACTTTGTTTGTGCTTCATCCTACACACAAAGGAACCAACTCAGTCCTAACATTAGTGCTACACACATATTCACATGGCATTCTGCTCAGGCTCTGCAATGATGTAACATGTCTAGTATACCAGAAATTTAGAACACACAACACAAATTAACCAAAGGTTAATCACGTTGTTACATGGGCTTAAAATCTGCAAAGCACTGACATAAAAAAATGCCTTTTTGGTGCAACAATTGATTAGTGCACTTGCAGGCAAAGAAAATTGGGAAATCTGAACATTTGGACAAATGCTTGTTGAGGAATATACTCCTTTTCATGTTTGTACCCTTTCTTGCCACATCAGTCACAGAACGATTTAGTTCCCCTCTGGTATTTCAAAGTTATCATCCATGGATACTTATATTAAACTTTTCTCTTTTTAAAAATGTAAATAAAAATGTCTCTAGCGTATATACTGGTGAGTGCCACCATCAAGAATGTATTCATCAATCCTAGGCTAGCAGCAAGAGGTCGTCATCAACGCCAAACCAGAACCTACAAACAGGCACAACACAATAAAAACAACCCAAAAGTTTGTCACCTCAGGCTGAAACAATAGTTGAAATTTCTGATGACAGCTCAGTGACTAACACAGACTGATGGATGATGCCTACCTGTTTAGAAGCATGGTCTAAAATATATTTACTGTGTATTATGGCAGCCTTTCAGTGGCATTTTCTGCTCATGAAAGCTGGGAGATAGAGCAATTAAAGCAATTACAGAGTATGTACCAGTGGACATTACTAATGGGACTAAGCTGCAACCTGCCATTTCCTTGTTCCAAGTAGATGATTTGATACACAACTTATACCCTGTCCTTGTCCCTGAGGTACGGAAATCACACCAAGACTCACTGTAGCTGCAGAGTTTTCAAAATTAAGAATACCTGTATGTACAGGACATTTCAGATGAACCCATTCTTAGCTCCTCAGCCTCTTCTCTTGAACCTTTGCCTAAAAGAGAAACTGCAGCTGTTTGAAGGAGCAGCAAGTCCAACTGGTTCAAGACAGTATCTTACAGATCCAACTGAGGTTCCAGACGTTCTTGGGCTGTCAGGCAACTGGGAGCAACAGTGGAGTCTGCTCCCTGCAATGAATAGAACTTCTTGCTCCTCAAAATTGGAAACAAATAGATAAAGTACTTCAGAGTATTATTACTCTTGGGCACGTGCTCATGGGCAATTATTACAGAGGAGATGACGGTCTCTGTAATATCATCTGTCCAGAATCACTATCATCCCCAAAAGACTATTAGCAGAGCCTGTAGTCATCTTACACTAACAATAAAATATATGTTTTAATTCCCTCATCCCCTTCTAAAGAAGTTGTCAGAAACTCTAATAATCAAATTGAAGAAAATAAAGAATAGTACAACTGTGACAGAATCCTTTATAGGAAAGCACCAGTTTGTGGTTTCTTGACTCTGAAAGACTGAAAACTATTCACTGATGTTTAAATCACCTCAACCACAACCTTCATGCACAATTTAAACATAATGCCATTCAAAGAAAACCACAAGGAAAGAAATAATTACTCACGGGCTTCCAACTTTAATTAATGCTTCCTGTTATAACAAGAACAGAGTACAATTAAAGTGTACTTGTCCAATGGAATTTCATATGGCATGCTTATTTCTTACAGTAGCTTTTCCAAATTGTGAAACTGAAATAATTAATTTAAATGCTTAAAATATCGACAAGATGTTTACTACCAAGTCTTAAAAATAATTGGGTCATTATCATTAAAGCTCCTTAACTGACTCCAACTTGAAAGTGCTTGCAATGGTGGAGATAGGATGTATAACATGAACATGTTTTTAATCCCATTTTTAATGCTATGTGATCTAAACAACCAAGACATCAAAGACTGCACTTTCTAACAAGAGGATTTTTCAGTTTAATGACATCCAGTTCTCCATTGCATTTGCCCCTTTTTCCCACACTCTTCAGTCTTCCAATTTTTTTTTTTAATGATGTTAAACCTGCAGCAAAGGTAGACCTGCAGTCCTAAACCTATGGCTGGGGGCACGATTCCTGCACAGGCAGTGCCCTGGTCATGCTGGATGGCCTGAACATCCTGGAGAAGATTGGGCAGCACCACAGGGAACCTGAAGCCTTGCTGGAAGGAAGGGTGCAGGGACCTCTCCTCTGTTAAACCCTTCCAAGGTATCCATGGTGTCTCAGCTTGGGAGACAGAGAAAGATGCTGCTGTCTCCCACAGTGTGACACACTCCAGGTCAGCTGCTGACATGCAGGACAACAGCTCAGTAGAGAGTTAAACTCAAAGGTGGCAGACATGAAAAAGAGACCTTCCGAGCAGTTCAATACCTTGAACACCTTCAGTACTAAGAAGTACTGAGTTACAGAGCACCTTCACACACAAGACGGTGTGTGTGCAAACTCAGCATCACTCTTCTCCTCTTTCCACTCTCCTTATTCCTGCACAATTATTTATTTCACGTGTGAGTTGTTCAGAGCAGGGGCTGTCTACTTTCTCATCTCACAGCACTCTTTTCGTTATCAATAAATACAAAATAAAGTAAGGCAATTCTTTTCTGTAAACTGAGTGTAATACAGACAGTAATGTGGGTCATTCTGCATTTTTTTTTTCTATAGTGAAATGCAACTCTTGATGTTTGCTATGGGTAGCAACAGAGGACCTTGTCCTAGATCAGGATCCCACTGCAGTGCTGTTGGTCTATCTTGGTGTTTTCTTCTTTGGGTTTTCTTTTTTTTTTTTTTTTTTTTCCCCTCGAGATAAGTTTAGAAAACAGTCTATCCTAGTTTCAATCTGTTAGGACTGTGTGACCACACACCATTCGACACAGCCAGACCAGTCTTAGTAAACCAAAGCTCCACCATTGTACCTACATGTCCATATAGAGGACAAGGAACTCCTTCCTTGCAGTTGTGCTAAATAAAATCTGTAAGACTGTAACAATGGCAATCTGAATTCTCCTGTAACGCAGAACTGCACATAGCAGAAGCCCACAGGAAACATTTATAAGTGTACACACAACTCAACACCTGCACTGTCTATTTTGAAAACATTATAAATAGGCAATGCCCAAATCTCACCTGGCTACAGTCCAAACCAGTGAGTCAGAAGGTTGGCAATTAAAATTATACTAAACAAGAAAACACCCGAGAGACACTTCCCCTTCCTTTGGATGTAAATCCTTATCGAAGAATATGTCTTATACTTATTTTTTTTCCAAATAAAACAGGTGGCAAAGTAATATTGATGGCACTAATACATGCCTGACTACACATTTTCTTAATAAATAGATTGGACAAAGAAGTAGAAAGTTCCTAATTTACTCAAACATTTACACCTTTGTGGTTTAATGAAAGTAATTAAAGAAACTGAAGTCAGGGTCAAATAAGCAAGCTTATTAAACTGGAATAAGCATGTTAATGAATAATAACTACTTTTAAAGGTGTCCTAAAGGTTTCTTGCTTTGTCCACTGGCCAAGCTTTCAGATTAATGATTGATGCTATTCTCTGATTTTTCACTACTTTCAAACTTCATGTTGGCACAGGATTACCAATATACTGTACTGACTTTTCCTATTAATGAATAATAATAATGATCAGATTTTTCCCCTCCATACTTGATACACACTCTTCAGCACTATGTTTTGTGGCTGCTAAAGGTGGCCTGTCAGAGTGAGAAAACCACTGTGTGCACAGGATAGGCAACTGACAGTTTAGAAATTGCTAGTTTGGGGACTGTGGCACTGAGAATTGCATTTACGAAAATAACCATGTACTTCTTAAATATGAATTTAGATTGATAACTTTTTAAAGCAGGGATTTACTTTTTATTCTTCATTCACATAATACTTACTACCTAACCTAGTCCTAGTTTCTGGATTTAGGGTCTTCAGTGCTGTTGCCAACATAAACAATCCCATCACAGATGTAGTGAAAGCTGCCTCCAAGACTGGAGGTCTCTCTAAGCAAGAGACTTTTTTGATCATGTGGTTTGAGGAAGGAGGCATTGAGAAGTCACAATACATTGCTTGATCTGGTCAAGAGATCTCTACTACAAAATGTTTTTGAATTACTCATGCAAGTAAACATAAAACCACGCAAAAAAAGCTGGGAAGGGGTCATATTATCCAAGCAATGAATCCATTATCACTGCCGAAAACTTCACATGAGCTACAGGTGCCATCAGACAGATCAGAACTGCTCTTTTCAGCACTTCCTATTTGAAATGGATGCCTCCTTAAAATGAAAGAGGAAGAAAAAACAAATAATTCCCCAAACCTTAAATATTTTTTCCCAGCTGACACTAGCTTTGATTGTGACAAACAGAACTGGGCATCACGGTCTTCCCTCAAACAACAGCACACAGGGACATCACGGACTCATACTGGATGAGATGTGCTTGAGCACCTGTTCCCCGAGTTTCTCATGCTCGGAATACTTGCCCTAGACATTTAAAATCTGGGAGTCCATAAAGTACATCACACAGAATTTGTGTATGGTGAATTTAGAGGGTATTTTACATGTACAATCATCTTACAGCCTCTCCTCCTTCCTTCACTTCCTAAAAAAAACCCCCCAAAACCAACCAAAACAATTTCCCTGTGATTTTTGTGCTTGCAAAAGATGAAATGATATCTTTACAACCTACAGCACTGAAACCTTTTGCCAACAACAAAGGGTATAATGTCTGTTTACCCAGGAAAAAGAAGGCAGAAGTGAAATAATTCATTCTTTCCTTATGTTCCTCTGCTGCTAAGAATTAGTTCCAAGGTAATACAAAATCTATTACGACTAAAGGCAATTAGTAATTAAAAAAAACCCCAAAAAACAAACCAAAACCAAAACAAAAAACCCTATGAATTTTCAGCTAATAGTTCTGTTTCTTGAATACCCCAGTGTCTCTATTGACTACAGACTCTACCACCAACTTCCTTTTTTTAAAAATAAATATTTAGCTGTGCCAAGCCCCCCTTTTGTTTCATACATTTTAGATAAAAGCCTCCTGTCAAAGCAACAGAAATGTGCTGTGATGAAAGCCACTGTCGGGCACATATAAAATCTCAATAAGCTCATCAATAAAATGGCTGCTTACCTCCTATCCTAGGAGGAAAGTTTTAAGACACTGATGGATGACTTTATTGAGGATGATTAAAACAATGAAATAAATCTGGTGCTCGCAGGAGTGCAGGACGGATTCAGGGAAGACAGAGATGCATACACCATGTAGTTTGCTCCTGTCTGCCTTGCAGGGTTATAGCCAGCCAAGCAGATGCAGGGTCTGTGCAGAATATACAGCCACTATGGCTCTGCTTTTCATGCCTCACACTCCCTAATTCTTCACTTGCAAACATTTGGACTTGACCCTGCAGCTGGGTATATTCTTCTCCCCCAAACACAGATAATAAGAACATACATCAGACTGTAAGTAAGAGCACCTCTTGCCTACCTAGCTCTGGGTACACAGCCTTTTTCTTCAGCGTGCCATAGTCTAATTCTCCCTCTCCCATCTTCCTTGACTCCTTCTCCACCTTTTTTCCCTCTTCATTCTTCTCTCTCCATTTTTCTCTTCATTCTCATACCTTCCATCTCTTTTCATCAAATCACTTGAGCACTATTTGAATTAAGATGTTGGCAGAATTAAAGATCAGCTTAGATGAAATATCTGCAATTATAACTGCTTTGAACAATTATAATTGCTTACTGGACCAGTGTACCAAATCAAATTTATCAGGAAAGGAAATACTGTTACTTTGTTCTGTATAGCCAAGGTATCCCAGACTTTTTATGAACTATCTTCCAAACAAGGGAATGATAAAATTTGGGTTGAAATATTTCACATTTCAATGATTATACTAGATAAAGCACCCACATTTTCATTGTAGCACCAGAAGAGATAGGTTTGCTCTCTCCACAAGTCTGCATGCTTACAAACACAGAGATAACAAGGGCTAACACACATTGTTTTAGTCATTTATTAAATTATTTTATACAGAGTTGAGGAAAAAAACAAACCAACAAGCTTTTCCTTTGAGTTTTCCCTCCCTTATTATAGTTTTTCAAAACCTCTATATATCAGCATGTTCCTGGCATACAATAATATTTTGCTTTCTTTTGTCATTCTAGTGCATATAATCTTTATTACAGTTTGGCACAGCTTTGCCCTGTGCCTCCACTAATAGGTATAGTTCATACTAGTGGGAAAGTGGCCAGTAACAGAATTCAAGCTGCAAACCTGATAGCTACAGGCCTATCTCAATCCCATCAATGGTCTCAAAGCTCATAGAGAAAATACATAGACTGCACACCTGTTAGTCTTTAGTGTTAAACAAAGAAAAACGGATCTTTATCAGTTTGACTGTCACCTTTTACTAGCACTGTTTTGTCAAGAGCCACTAATGAAAGGGCTTAGCAGAAGATAAAGGACATACACCTTTCACTGAATTCAAAGATTTATCTAAAACATTTTCCAGCAAGAATTATATTACTTTCTTTTCAGAGCTAAAATAGGATTACAAAGCATGGAACTGGATGTCTTAAAATATATATCTATATTATTGCATACGACTGAGCAGCTTCATTAATAATGATGTCTCTGCAGATCTTGGTTTGGCACATAGTCTTGGTGAAAGTTTAAATACACTGACTGTCTGTAATCCATATTAATTTTGGCTGGCATTTTGAATGGATGCCCTCGGAAAGAATGGAGGGGTTTAGTAGTTTGCATGCTAATATATAACCCAAGAGTTAACACATTCATTTCCTTTTTCATCCATGTCTTGTGGGTGCATCACCATGGACACGGTACTTGCTCCACCAGTGTTCTCCTCCAACACTACTTCTAGACATTACAGATGTACCATGTGGCTCAATTACACTGGAGATGGTTGGACTGACTACATCGTGTGCTCGTGGAAGTGTGTAAAGAGACTTAAAATAAGCAATGCTAACTGTATGATGCTGCAGCTTGAAGACCTGGAGGTCTTTCTGAAAATTCCACCAAACGTTTCAATGGTACCAGAAGAATTAAATAAACTTCTGAAAAACTGAAAAGAAGTTCTGAATCAACACACTGCTTTTAACTGTCCTCTGAGGTCATAAAAATAATTAGTTAAAAAAAAACCAAACCAGGATGAAAACGTGAGTCAAAACAGCAGAGCAGTAGGGGAAGCTCTCCCCCATAAATGTGGAGATGCAAACTTGAGTCCTTTCCCAGAGCCACATCTAAGGACACCCTGGGCAATGCAGCTTCCAGCGGATATCTTTCAATTCAGCTGAGGAGTCAGAGTTGGATAAACAACATGCTAAGCACATCATTTCTTTGTGCACATGAACTGCAGGAAACTTGTGTGCCTCAAGCACACTCGCCAGATGGGATAATTAGGCTTAGACAGATCACTGACCTTCCTAACAAAAATACCCCAGAAATGGGAGTTGACTGAATAAATCTGTGTCATGTTATCAAACTCCAAAACAATCCATGGAAACCCATCTATACTGACTCATCCAGCAGCTTGGTATTCTTGTGGGTGCATCTCGTGAGGGCCGAAATCATTGGGTTCTGGGTATTTCTTGAATTTTCTTTATGGAAAATAAGCCCTGAGAGTTCACTGCTGGGAACTACTGAGCTGTCTTTCTATGAAAATGATGAAAGCCGATATAAATCCATTTATGCTAAGCTATTCTCTCTTTAATTATCACTGAGGCTGGTTTGTCACACTAAAACAATTTTGAGGAAGTCAAGGCTTTGAGACAGCACAAAATGCAAATACCATTTCACCTTCCACAAACGGAAGGCATGACATTCATTTAAATAACACTATATTATCTGGTACTATAAAGGTAAATACAATCAAATACAATCAAATAATCTAATGTTTGAAAATATGTTCGTTATTGCTCTCCCTGAAGTCATAGAGGTTTCGTTCCTTTCCCCATCAAGTCTATTTTTCCTTCCTCTATGTGTACTACAATGACCAAACCCATATTGATGAATTAGCACATTCACATAAGGCTACTCTGTTATTTTCCAGGCGGTGTCATGTCATGCAATTCTATTCCATGCCAACATGCCCTAAACCAGAAAGAATCAAGACACAGTGTCTGTTATTGCTAAGTGCAATCTGCTGTGAGGGAAGTATACACCACAGCCCCAAAGACAAGCAACCCTGGAAGTTCATAGGCAGAAGATAACAGCAACTCCTCAAGAGTCCCATTGCTCCCATGGAGATTAGGGCTGGCTCAGTGAGCTGCAGCAACTGGCAGTGTCTTTTCCTGTATCCCCATTGGCCAGCATTCTCAGGCAGCCAAAGATTTAGTTTATCCAGAAGCTTTCTATGAGCACAACCTACAAACACATTATGTACCCTAACAGAGACATGCAGCTCCACTTGGCCATGCACTGGACATTCTTGCATGAACAAATTCATCTTGCTGTTTCAGACTTCCACTTACGTACATTACTTCCACAAGGAAAAACTGGGCACTAAAAGCTAGTCTTTATTTCAACAAAACACACATATTCCAAAAATCAAAATAACTAAACACTCAAATTCAACTCATAGCAAGATCTGCCTTTTACATACGGGTCTTCTTTGTCTGGGATATTCAAAGGTGATTGAAGTAACCTACACCAAAGTTAGAGGAAGGGCTTTGGTGAGGAAGTTTTACATCTTTGCTTCCATGACAGATGTACTCATACACATGGACACCATCTCCTATATGCCCAGCTGCTGATGTGCAAAAAATAGCAAATCACAATAGAATCATAACATATCTGTGTATCTAACTTCTGCTCCCAAGTCCCATCTGAAAACGATTTTAACAACTATGCAGTTGCAAAACTACTAATGACCTAACCCACAAATTTCAAAAGGAACACAGATTTTTAATTATGAAGCAGGCAAGTAAGCAGGGAGGGAAAACAAATGATAATAGATCAAATAGTCTTGTTATTTATCTGCAGGTAAATCAGCAGTCACTCTATCAAAACAAGAGGGGTTACAAGAATGGATGAAATGACTCCATCCAACTATTTAATCTCAGTATTTTACTCATTTCATGCAAGCCACAACCACCCACTGCCCGAATTTACAGGAAATCCACTACAAGGCAAGAAAAGATTTGACCTTAAAATTATTTTAACACTGACCTCTAGTGACAATAGCTGGGAATTTACCTGTTTATGCTGCTGCCCAGTTGCGAACGCATCTTCACACCACTCTAAGGATGGAGCTTGTTCTTGCATCTCCAATCCATAGCAACCCTCACCCCAAGAAGCATGTAGCCAAAGAGGGACCTCCAACTCCTCTGTATTAGTTACAGTCACGGGTGAGTTATGGGTGATGCACCACAGTCTGGAGAATTTTATTATTAAATCCAAATCTGTTTTCACTTACTAAAAAGAGGAAAAGGCAACAAAAAGGAAATACAAACACTAGATTTTAAGCCTTGTAACTAACAAATGTATTACAGCATAAGCTAGGCACAACTAATGACATGACAACTGCCCACATCTTTGGGCAGCCAGCTGAGATGTCATCTTTCATTTCAGGGACTGTTCATACCAAGGCAACCTCCTCTCTAATGCTCTGTAGCAAAAGTAGCCTTACAGCTCTTGGTACAGTGCTCTTGCAGCTTTCTCTGCAAAACGAGGGTGCAATGGTCTGTGGACTGACATGAGCAGGTGTTTCACCTGTGCATCCATTGCCATACAGTCTAGAAGAAGGAGCACACAACAAGAAGTTGCCAACCACCTTGTCTCAAGAAAGTTGTGAAGAAGCTACAGCTGCCACTCCAGTACACAGTTCATCTTACTGTCCATGCATGTAGAATCACAGAATGGTTTGGGTTGGAAGGGATCTTTAAAGGTCAGCTAGTCCAACCCCCATGCAGTGAGCAGGGACATCTCCAACTAGATCAGGCTGCTCAGAGCCCCATCCAGCCTGACCTTGAGTGTTTCCAGGGATGGGGCTTCTGCCACCTCTCTGGGCAACCTGTTCCAGTGTTTCACCACCCTCATCATAAAAAATGTCTTCTTTTTATCTAGTCTAAATCTACCCTCTTTTAGTTTAAAACCATTCCTCCTTATCCTGTCGTTACAGGCTCTGCTAAAAAGTTTGTCCCCAATGTCTGGTAGGTGAAGAGGCTGATGGCCATAGCTCACTGCAGGGAAGCATTTTGAGAAGGAGTTTGAAAAGTGAGAAGTGCTTCCACTAAGCATGGTGTCTGATGACCTCTTCAGCATATGTATATATACATGTGTATACACAAACACACGCACAAAGAAAATGCTTAGTCAGGAGGCTAGAAATCTGCCAGCTGGACCTCAAAGTGTGAGAGCCACCTTTGAAGTTGATCCTAGCTTGGGGTAAATATGAGTGGGTTTTACATCATCTGAATCTATAAAGTTCCATTTTGCATTGCCAAGACGATGTAATCCGCGTACTTCATTCACACTAACATGACTTGTAACAGAGGAGATCTTAACTTTCTGACAACTATCCATCTTGAATATGTGTCCCAGTTAGCAGTCCTCAAAACCACAGTCCAGAAAACTTCTCCTGCCCTTCACAAAACTTCCTTCAAGGACCGCAAAGGTTTCCAGACTGCTCCCCCACTTAGCTGATACCACAGAGATTTTGATGGAAGCATCTTCTGGTGCACAGCTGTAGCCAGGTGACTGCACAACCAGCAGCACAGCCAGCGGGAGAGCACCAGGGCCCTGCAGGAGCATGCATCACAACAGACCTCAGAGCCAAAGCCTAATCAGTCATACCTAGGCACAAATACAAACCCACGTATTTCAAGATAATTGACTTGAATCTCCAGTCATTTTGACTGGAAAGAATCAGCTGTCAGAACAAACGTAACTAAGAAGACTGAAGATTAAACACCTGACTGATGTGAAATTAAGAAGTCCTCTCAAACTGACAAATACATCATCTACTCATAATGAAAACTGTGCAACGGATAAAACTTCTCTTCTGAATGAGCTGCCAGCAAGAAAAATCAAGGAAGTGGTTATTTTTTAGTACCACAGGTATATAAAAACAGTGCACTCGACAAATGCCTGCTTGCCAGCAAGCCAAGCAGCCTTCGGCAACACACATGGACCTTGCTTCCCCAATGCCTGGACCTGACTATTCTTCCATATTTTAGCAGCTTACCTAATCACAGCAAAACATGACAGCCACGGGAGAAGGAAAACATACCCTACTTAAACACACTGAAATCAAAACTCAACCTGCAGATTTAATGTTTAGGCTACAAACTAGGTAATGAGACTTCCTCATGTATTCCAGCTGTATGTATGAGTGTTTAGGGATGTACATGAATAATTAGATTTAAATATCTATGGAAAAAGAGAGAGAAATACACTAAATAATGGATGCAGAATTGCCTCTAAGTTATCATAATCATTACCTGGTTTGCACCTCAGCGGCAGCACGAAATGGTCTTAAAAACAATCATTCACTCATGTTAGTGGCTGCCAAATCTCCATCTAATCCATTCATTAGCAATATATCAGGTCAGCAAGCTGCCAGGGCAGGAAAATAATTAGCCTTCCATTGTGGGGTGGCACATTCTCTGTTGTACTGACATAACAAATAACTCCATAAACTGCTACAATTTATTTGCTTCTGGGCCTTTTTTTTCCTCAGTTAGCCCTTCAGTAGATTGCATTAAACACACACAAACTATAACTACAGAGGGTCCTTTGACCAATCTCAGAAGTCTTAAGACAGTATGGAAAACTATTATACAAGCAATTCATGGTGACCTACCTTTAGGTCGTTTAAATAAAGCTTGATAGAACAGCTGAAAGCAGACCATGTCAAAAGGCATCCTCATTACATCTCATCTCTATCACTTGCATGTACTGAGTAACATGCTGTTGTGTCCCAGCACTCACCACAACGATTGTGCAATGCTTGTGTGGGAAAAGGATTGCTGCTGTTTTGAAGATCCCTTATTTAGGTCTGTCTTCTTGCCTTAACAAGAAGGTACATATACTTCCATGGTGTGTTTGGCTGGGCTAAAGTGAAGATAGCCTAACCATTCAAAAAGGAAAATCCAAGATGTGGACAGCAGAAAACAACGTTACATTTCTGTTCATGTGGAATGAACTCCTATAAGCAGGTGTCTACTAGGCTCTACAGCATGTCACCCTAAGCAGTTTCACCATAGCTAGGTTAATGTATTTTATTCCTTCTATCAAAGATATGATCTTTATTTTAATCTTAGGAAACTGTATATCAGCACTACCTTCTGCATTGTGTTCATGGGTTAATTACATGGTACATTAAAGACCTTATTATATACAATGCCTTTTGATTTTCTTGGTTCTCCCTTGACTTTGTATCTTGAGCACAGGGAAGATTTTCATTGGTACTATTCCTCTCCCCCAGTACCACACTTTATCACATGATTTTTAATTCATGAGCTATCACTACTAGCAACTTCATCTATTCTCACAGGGGAATGCTTTCTTGCTGCTCTTCTCTGTACTTCTGCGACCTCTTCTTGCTGAGGGCTCAGCAAATGCGCACAATTACACAAATCAGGTGGGAGGAACCAGTTTTATATAATAGCATACTTCTAATAAATGCAAGCCTTTCTTAACGAAGTCTGACGGATGTTTACATACAGTATTTCACATTGATATTCAACTAACACCACTTGGCAGAAATCTTAACAAGAGGTCATCAAAATATCCAAGCAATTTCTTTCGCTACCTGACATACAGTTTTGCCGAATTTCATTTACCATTGTGCTGCCCTGTTATTTGGCTTCGTGAGACGTCATTAACAGTCACTACTCCTTCTTTCTCTTCTGTCTTTAACAGGACTCACTAACTGCATATATCCCTCAAAATTGCCCAACTTAACCAGGGATTTTTCTTTTGAATTCCAAATGTTTGAGGGATTTGAGATCATACTATCAGAAACAAATAGGAATTATTTTTGAACATAAAACTAATACCTTTAATTTTTCTGGGAAAAGCAATTAACATCACACTCTTGTGGAACTACCTTTGAGAAAGGAGATAACATTGCAAGCAAGTATTTCAAACACAAAAGAGGCCCCAAAGCAATTGCTTGGATATAGATCTCTTTATTCAATGCTATTCACCAAATAGTATTTTGAGTCCTGTTATAATTAATTGTTTGTTCTTTTCTTCTTGCCACTGCTCCATCTGATCAATTCTACTGGTTTAAAAAAAACCCCATAAATTACATGTTGGGTGAGCATGCAGTGAAGATACACTTATCTTTTCTGTGGGTGATAAATATTGTGTGACTTGCTGCTTGCCGGTACTTCAAAGAAAGGTGGTCAGAAACCAGCATGCCAAGCAATGTGTTGCAACGTGAGAAGAAATTATGTAGGAGAAAAACACTCGTCATCTACAAGACTGTAAGGTAAGTTGGAATTATGCATGCAGCTTTTTAGTAGGCCCCTTATCCAAGGGCTACTGGCACAGAAACAAGCAAACAGAACTGAAGACTTGGCAAAAGAATGAGGCATTTAGAAGGGAGTGATGTTTTCCAGTAGGAAGTCACTCCTCTAATGAAAATTCAAGTAGCACCACTGTGGGCAGCAAAAAACCCCCCCATAGTATGGGGTTTTCTTAAATGAAAATAACAATCAAAAGGTTTTGGTTGCCTATCAGTTTTGGAATGCTAATTATTTTAGTAACTGTGCTGGTAAAGGTAAGGAATTGCTTAAAAACTGTTGGGGTTTTGGGGGTTTTTTTTTAATCACTGCTGAACATACTCAAAGAAGCAAAACTGCATGGGTAATTACCCCCATGGAAGCAATTCAAAGGTTCATGAAGTAAAAGCTGCTTCCAAATCAAAGATCAAAGTTTTAAATTAGGAAAGCACTTCAGTCTCCAGCTGATAAAGATGTTTGACCTGCTGGGCACAGGTAATCGTCAGGGACTTAATTCAGGACTCTGACAGCACACAGTGCAGGGGAGTTCCCCAGTGCAGCAGTTTTAAACAGTAAGATGCTATTTAGCGCAACAAGAAAAACAAGCACTGCAATTTCACAAATATTAATAAAAAATACCAGAGGCTTTTAGCCTCTCTCCTAAGAGCCCATTACTCCTCTTCTGTCAGAGCCCTTTTCCAAACACAGGCAGAGGTGTACAAGTCAGTCCATGTCAAAACTGATGTCAGGAAAGGAAATGGGTTTTCCTGTTCTTCATCACATCTGTACTTAATTTACAAGCACAATTCAAATAGGACTCAAAGAAAACTTCTGAGATTGCTGCCATGCTCATGTAAGACCTAAGGCATATCCTAAAGAATGAGGAGTTACAAGGAATTAAGGCAGACCTTGCATTAGCAATCCTGCACTGTGTGGAAAGACCATCACAGTTGCAAAGCACAAACCACAGAAGAGCTAAGTGTTATAAAGTTTAACAAAATCAGCTAATTTCATGCTTCCATCAATCAGTAAATCACCCAGATCAATTCGTAACTTCCTTAATGCCTAAACCTTAAGTTCCTGTGAAAAATAAGCAGAGAAAATTACACTGCACTCAGAAGTAAAAGGAGATTTTGAATATATCATTTAGCATCAGCGGGATGCACTGCCAATATACTAACATACCACAGCACTTCAATATAAACCTCCGCCTCCCCTCAAAGCCAAGCAAACTCTGGATGCCCCATTTAACGTAATGAAATAGCAATGAAAAAACCTGAAAGGACATAAAGCAAAAGACACATGGTATATATATATATCTTTCTTCATTGCTCCTTTTAATCACATTGCAAAAAACTAATCAGCCCTGTAGACCTATTACTGTATTGCTGCAGCACCTGGCTAGTAAACAGCTTCTATTTACGAACAGGATTATCTGCAAAGAATACAACCAAGAGCTTACAGTGACAGTGGCTCAGCTAATACTGGGTAATGCATTAACCTATGGTAACTCCATCTGGAGCAACACAGGGTTTCAGAATCTAAAAGCAAGCTCATAATTTATATAGTGTTCTACTAATATGGAATATTATTCCAAGAATATAGCATACAACGAGATACACACAAGTACTTCAGCCCTTGGAACCATACATGCCCCCCAAATATCTGTCACAATTTCAATTAGTGACACATATAATACTAAAATAGACATCCAATAGCAGAATGGAGGAGCAAAATTAACACTGGGAATACTTTCTCTAATGAACAGCATAAAGAACAAGACTGGCTGTAGGAAAAACTTCAACTCCCTTAATGACAGTTTCCTGAACCTTCTTCAAACAATAAAGAATGAATGCTGGAGGCAATGTGCAGAGGAGGAAGGGGGCAAAAGGTGAGCTCCAGGACTTTATTTTTCTATCGTCTTACCTATCTCCCTATATATGTGTAAATAAAACTGCAATACAAACCCAGAAAATTCTTATATTAGTAACTTAAAAAACAAAACAAACAAATAAAATGCCAAAGCAAGTGACGACTTCATTTTGAGGAGCACAGGTTAGCTGTTTCACTAGGAAACAAGCAAATGAATCTCTACATAAAGAGAAGCTGCTAGGGAAGACAAATCAAGCAATAGCACACTGTTTAGTCCAATAACCTGTCAGATATTAGCAGGAAAGCACTTTCCTGTTTGAACCAGAACCAGCATCCAGGACTACACAGGACTGCAGATAAGTGAAACTGCTGTGGGGAGCAGTGCAAGGTACATCAGACCACTCTCTCTCTTTTTTTTTTAAATACATGAAAGTTGCCAGAAAAAATTTCCTTCTCACCTCCATTCAAGGATTTCAGTGCTTTTTTTTTTTTTCAGTTTCTTTTTTTTTTTTTTTTCTATCAGCACAGAAAGCATTTTAACCTTTGTGCTCCTGGAGCTGAAGCAAAACATCTTTTAAGAATCTTGGAGCCGCGACTGAAGTTCTGACTCCAGCACAAGATGCTGGCAGCTTGCTTCCCTCACTCACCTGGGACTGTGACTGCTAAAAAACTGTTTGGGGCACATCACCATTGACTTTTGCTTCAACCCATAGTAAAGTGACACCCCCTGCAAGCAGTAACCATGAAAATGACTGATCCAGAAGAATTTAGCTATGATATCGGAGTTATGCCTGCAGTATCAGGTAAGAGGAGGAAAACTGACTGCTAAAGAAACACTTCTCAGGCTCACTAGTAGCAGCCTGTAATTAGAAAATATTGCTAAGTGAGTTTTGGAAAGCTTATAGGATACACTGCTTTTGTATTTTAATAGGCTCTTCTACATTTTCCTACCTATGTATAAAGTACTACTTTAAATACTGAACACGAGAATAACTTCTGATTGTCCTCATGTGTCTAAGCAAAATGACAGGATGCTATACATTCAGGGACACTTACTGCTGCCTTTTGACAGCAGAACTCACAGCTGAAAGCATTTTGTCTTCTTTGTGAAAATAAAAACTATACACATAATATGTATATGCAATAAATACATATAAACTACATAAATAGATTTGTCCTGGTAACCAATTTTGGCTCAGTATAACTGGATATTTTTGCTATGTGTTCAGACAGATCCTTCTCATCCCCTGACAGCTTTTTATCATTAAGAAAAGAAATTATATACCCTGGAAGTCAACATAACTTGTACACTAAATAAATACCCTTAGAGGAAGTAACAACACTTACCACTACATAGTCAGCTCAAAATGAAAATACCAAGTCAACACTGGATGCCATAATACGTGTCGTGTGTAATCTCATGTAGGTGTTCCTGCTCTGGCAGGGGGATTGGACTAGATGATCTTTCGAGGTCCCTTCCAACCCCTAACATTCTGTGCTTCTGTGTGTGCATGCACGCACATGTATGTGAGTTGGAAACAGCAACCCCCAGCCATGTGGTTTTAGTACAGGTTTTTTCTCAGCACAGTTTGCAGTGGTAATCCATGCACATTTAAAGAAGGTTGTGATCTAAGTGGAAAAAATGGCACGAGAAGAAAGTTACGTGACTAGGAAACACACGTAAGTTGTGTAGCCAGCAACTTTCCCAGAGCAGAGACAGAAAATGAGAGAGGTGAGCAGAGAGATGAAACACAGTTAAAGGAATTAATGAATTAAGATGACACAGACTGAACGTCCTCT
Source organism: Caprimulgus europaeus (assembly GCA_907165065.1). Next base: position 73,560,294 of record OU015525.1, read on the forward strand.
CAATTTTTCCACAGCAGAAACCAACAACAAAAAACTACTGCAACTACTTTACTGACCTCACCTACCAGATTGGAAGCCATTTTAAATGCCCAATGCAGCCAAGAAGAAGCAAGTTTGAAATTTTTTTTGTTTCAGTAAATAGCTGCCAAAATATCTGCTCCAGTTTTTCAACCTACCTGCATATTCACTAGGCAATTTTAACCACATACAGCTGTTCATGCAACTTTAATGGTGTTTTTCTCCCTGAAACATTAATTCCCTCTGAAACATTAATATTTCCTGGTTAACAGTCCCATATTACAAATCATTTTTTGTGAAATACAGCCTATTAAAGCGGGAAGTTTAAGCAGAAGTTTTTGCTAAGCGACTCATTCACACAGAAACATGGAACAAATACTACCCTGCATACCCAGGCATTCAAATGCCTGAATTAAACACATCAGAAAGGAACAAATAACATTGGCACATACAGTATGAGTGGAAATGGGATTAGTTTGAAATAATTTCTTGTTCATTAGGTTATTATTTTTTAATGTAAATTCCTTTTTATATAAATGAAATACTGTTTTAATCTTATAAATAGACTTTACAGTGATCTTATGATTTCTGTATTTTTCATCTAGAAGAGACCACCACGACTACTCGATTTGATCACTTCCTTAATTTAGACTGAAGAACCACTCTCAGGCTTTAAAACTTCTGTGTTAAAGACGCTTCTGTGTCTTCTTTGCTATATATAAATTAGCCGCCAAAGAATGACTGAAAAAGGTATTTAAAATGAAAACAGGAAGAGAGTACAATCAAAGGCACCATTTATATAAATTTCACAGCAACTAAATTCCTGATGTTTGCAGTAGTCCTGCCTTGACCTCTACCTGGACAGCATTATGATACTTTCTGCATTGCTGAGATTGAGGCATATATGGTCGAAGGAAAATCATATTTTATTTAGACACATTGCAGAAGGACATTAAATTTTACAGGTCAGATTCTCCATGGTGCTTGAGCAAAGCTGGGGCTGCAGGGAAGAGCTTACAGCCAGCTTGCTGCCAAGGTGCAGCTTCCCTTTACCCACCCAGAATAAACATCCTCAACCTGTTTGTGGCTGGACAGGTCCCTCAGCCCAACAAACCCTCTGTCCACCTGGATTTTAAAGGAATGACAGCTCACAGTGGCTACAATGCTGCCTTGTCCAGCACCACTTTTTAACAGATTCAAGTCCCACAGTGAGACAAAGTCCCGTGGTACCAACAGTCACAGAAGGGGACAGGAGCTCTGCCAGCCTTCATTAGGTTTCTGTCCCCCTTGAGAGGTCCTTTGCACAGACGGAGGTCCCCACCTGCCATTCAGAGGCACTCTCAAGCCGCCCCATGCCTAAATATTGTAAATGTACTTAAAGGTACTAAAGCAAGTTTCAGTGAGTCAACCTCACAGTTCCGGTATACAAAACCATGACCATTTACCCTCCCTGGCCACATCATGTTAGACCTGCGCCTTACTAGCAGCAACCACTACAACCACATGATGCATGTATTTCAAGCATAACTATGAACTCAAATATGAAATAAGGTCCTGACTCATCCCACCTAAGGCACCTGAAATTGCTACATCCAGAGTAAAGGCTCTGTATTGCATGGTCAGTGAGAACAGACAAGACATCTCCTGTCAATATTGCAGCCCTGAGAACACAGGTGACTCCCTGGGCATCAGCGCTTGTATTTTTGACTGCGCAGCTACGATCCTCCACCAGCCGGAGACGTTCAGCCCTCTCTGCTGCAGACACAGAAACAAGACTGACGCACAGACAAATAAATGCTCGGAAGGCACCAGGATCAGCTTCATCTTATCTGGGGCAATCTTTCAGCCATATAATGAAATAAATAGCTCTTGGGGACCTTAGAACAAAACATTTTTTGGTTTAGTAACCACGCCCGCTCCTCCAGGCTCCATGTGGGCTGTGAGTCTAATCTCATCCTCCTGCAATGACACCAGCCGAAGCAGGGCCACCCTGAACTCCATCGATTGCTCCGCAGCTGCACGCTTCAGGCACAGCAGCATTCAGCTGTGTACGCCTATTACGGCTCTAATACTAGAAAGAGAAGTGGAACAGACAACCAAAGCAATTTAATCTAGCAAGATAATTCACTTTCAGTATCACCCTCTACCCCCTCCCACTGCCCCAAATGAACCAGTGACAAGTGCCCAGCCTTTTCCCAATGGAAAGGGAACTGCATGCCTATTATCTTTACCTTTCACTCCATAAGAATTGTAGAAATGTCTGTACCCAATTCTGAGCTTATTGACATCACTGTGAACAGGGACAGCTTCCACAGGAGTAATTAGTAGCTAGTACTGTAAAGCAGGATGGAGATCTGAATTGAGCACCTGTTAATTAATGCAACTCTCTGAAGTCAGATTTCACTTTCTTGACATTTTTTCTTCTTGCTGCTGTTGTTGGTCACTGAAAGCATGAAGCTCAACATGTCAACTCACACAAGACTAAAGCCTCTCCTCTATTCTTCTCTGACCTCACCCTGCCTCCTTACAGGCATGTATAGAAGATAAAACCAAAACAGCTCTGTTATGTGTAGTGACTTGAGACATAAAAAGCAGGAAAACTGCCCCCAACTCAAGACTTTCTTAGTGAGGCATCACCTTTTATCCTTTCTATAGACTACTTTTCAGAGCAGATACTTCTTTACAGTACTCCCTGTCCTTGCCAACAAAGAAGAAAATAACATCTGCAGCTATGGAAGTATCTAGGCTCTAGATACGGGATGTGATATATAGATTATTAAATCCTACACGTAAGACTGTTCTTCGCTCCGTGAGTCTGGCATTCAGTACTTCTTACATTCAAAGTCTGTACCCATACCTGGGCGCAGCTGTGTCAGCCTGATGGGCAGTTACCTATCCATCCCTCATCTGAAGGGCTGCCAGCACTTCTGTGGAATGAGGTTGGGAGGTCAACTACATGCCCCTCTTCCCACAGTGTCTCACACCTGCCAGGTGACTGAATTTGTTAATTTCTAGTAATGGCAGGCTTTCACTAGATCTCCTTCATAATTCTTAATCAGGCATTTGTATGTGGTCTTACCAGTGACGGATGTAGCTCCTTAGCCCTGACTCTGTCGGTTCACTGCCAGCAATCCACAGGCCAGGCAAGTTGGGGAAGTGGCATGTGTTATGAAATACCAGGAAAGGGAGGGAAATCTGAGCTGGATTTTGTGCATTTTTAACCCACAAATGTCAGTAAATGTAGAGAATCCAAACTTCTTCTCTCATTCCTTCTTGTTCTACCAGGGGTGGGATGCAGAGCATGACAGCGGTCACCCCACTTTTATGCTTTCCACGGCTCTACCTTTCCCGCCACTCAGGTTATGCTGCTGAGCTCCCTGTACATCACCCAAGCTCTTCTGGGTCACTAACACAATGCCCTTGATGTTATCACTGCAATGATCAACCTCGAAGCACAAGGCAATGATCGCTTCCCCAACTCACCTTCACAGCGCATTTGTTCCAGTAGGCTTGAAAATGAGAGGATAAAGCAGGCTAGGTTTTCCTGCTCAGTAGGTTTTTGCTTCAATCTAATTAAAAACATTCAGCAATTCACTGAAGTTCCTTGCAAACTGCATCTCACGCTTTAAAATAAGCTCTGAAAGAGAGTCTGGTATTTTTTTTTAAATGCACTCCCCAGATGGAGAGGATTCCTCAGAAATTCCTTTGTGAAACTATACCGAAGCTGCTGAACCAGAAAAGTTTAGCTTCTTCTGAACTATCTTGTTTTTGTTGTTATTGTTAATGGCTTTTTTCCTCGTCTAAAAGCTAACAAGGAAAGCCACTCTTGATTCTCTGACATGCAGAGAAGTGACAGTACAGCTTACTGGAAACAGGCAGCTCTGGTCACCTTGGTCTGAAACTGGGTCAGGGATGCCAGCTTGTGCTTATACCCAAGGAATAGGCAAGTAATATTGGATTCAGAAGCTGAGGACAAGATCACCCTTTATCTTGCAGGCAGAACTTGGGTAATTCACCTTTAGTGCTCTGAGAGAAGGCAGCCTGCTCACAACTAAGGCATGTTTTCTGTACAATTTTTTAAAAAGGCCTAATTTCTGGGAAATGTGTCAGGGGATCTATAGGAACAGCCAAACCAAGCCCTGCTCTGCCATACCACCTTAATCCAAAGGCAAGGTACCACTGGGAGATGGCAACTGCTGTGTATTATGTTGATGCTTGTGGGAGAATGTGCACTGATGGAAAGTCGATCCAGCTCCAGTGTTAACACCACTGGAGAAATTCAGTGGGAAAGACTACGTAGACTTACTGTGTTACGCTTGTAACTACATCCCCAATACTGAAAACAGACCTTTTGTCTGCCAAGAGTCACTCCAACCTGGGGAACTGCAGCAGAGCGTGGTGCACACAAAGAGCTTGTGAGCATGTCAGGAACGCTCTTGCCATCAAACAAGTGCTGAAGGATCCTCTGGACCGGCTAGCTATCACACCACCAGCTCCTAACTTCAGCCTTTCTCAGGAACTGTCCCTAAATGTCTCAAAAAAATGTCTGTCCTCATCTCCAAAAGCAGAGTGCCCTTAAGCTGTACAGCTGAGAACAAAATCCTTCAGGGTTGTAACAACCAATTAAGGGATGTGAAGCAATTACTTTTATACCCATACAAATGAAACTCCTCCAATGCAATTAAATATCCCTTATCATCTACTGTTGAATTTGTGGAAAGCATATGCTGTACACTCTCTTCTCTCCTAGCTTTTCCACAATTTTAATCAGTTTGTTTTAGCTAATGTAATGGAACCTACCTATTGTAGAGAAATAATATATAGTTGCAAATTATCTGAATATTTTTCAATGTCTTTTTTCATTTTAAATATAATTTCATTTGAGATTTTGCAGCCTTCATTTCTATTAATAAATTATAATTTCTTCTTTATAAGTGATGAGCTAATGTGTCATGTAATTTTTTCCTCTAAATAGACTAAGACTTTGATCTAAAGCAAGCCCTTGCTGGGAGTAGAGAGACTTTCTGTCTAATTTAGTTACGAAAAATATTCAATTAAACTTGGGAGTTTAATTCATTTAATTATGAAAATTAAATGAACTCAATAAGGTACATTTGATTTGCCTCAGAAAAAAAAAAAAAGAATCTCTGAAAGGGGAACAAATAAAACAAAGAAGAAGGGAGAACAAATCTAACTTTTACTGATCACATTGAAAGGCGCATAACATGAAGATCTGGAGTCCCATTTTGTGTGCCTATATAAAACATACCTACAATGAGTTAATTCAAAATTTATATCCAGAAGTCACATGAATACCTGGTATTAACACCCTAATTGTCTCCTGGGTAACAAAAATCCCCGTAGGTCATAACTGAGTCCATCCCAGTCAAGGGAAGATCCTGGCTCCTCATACTGGGATGACACTACTCACACAGAACTCTTCTCCATCTCCATCTCCATCAAAAGGAAAATACTGGAATTGTTTTTCAAAACCACAACAGAGCAACGTGGATCTCTCCGACAGAAGCTCCCTTCTAGTTTTGCAGCTGTCACTTACCATTTTTGCAGATAGGACAGCACTGATCGGGCTCATACACTGGGTCCACACACTCCGTCTGGGGACAAGCGGAGACAGTGCACAGCACCTCACCATTGGCTTCACAGCGGCACTTCTCACAGGGAGAAACCTGAAACACAAATCCAGTCACCTTTTAACTCTTTCACTTAATGCTCTCCTGAAGTGTGCAATGCCTTCCTTCCCATCTGCATTGTTCTTTCCTTAATTTCTTTTTCACCCCGCCCACCCCCCCTCCCTAAAAAAAATGCGTTTTGAATAATGCAGAGTGAAGCTGGCTCCTAAAAAATTACAGAACTGCAGCAGAAAAAAAACACAGGTTCTGCTGTGAACCTCTGCATCAAATGGGAAAGTCAAAGGGTTCTAGGGAACAAGAACACTTTAGACTTTTAACAGGAATAAAGCAAAAATTTCCCTACAATGCTTCTAATGAACTTTCAGCAAATTAAGTTCATAATTCAGACAAAATCCAATTTAATTCTATTAGAGTTTTGAAAAATAATTTAGCAAAAAATACTATATTTAAAGAAGAAAAAATTTGCTCAATGAAATATGAAAAAAAAAAAAAAGAAAATCCTTATTGCATGTTTTCCAGGTTTGAAAGCTTTTTGGTAGCAGGAAGTTGCATTTCATTGAAAATTACCATTTTCAAAGAGAAGTCTGGAAAAAAACACCCTTTGAATTCAGGTATTTCCCACAGGTTAATTGTATATAGACCATTCTTGTGTAACTTTCTGAGAAGAAATTGCAATTCAAAGAAAGGGGTGAAGCAAAATACAGGTCATCCTTTTTACCTACTGAAATGTTACTGGTTTGGAAGAACTTTAGAGAACTGGAGTATGAAGAGATAATTACTTGAATGACCTACTTCAATGAAATTACTTCCAAACAAAACAGCATAAAGGCCCTATTTAGGAGAATAATGGACTTGCAAATGTCTGCATTTGCCACATGCACAATTCTAGCTGTCCTCTTCAGTGTTGCTGACCAGGCATTGCACATTGCATCTCTGACATCCTCCTGCCATACAAGGAGCTGGAGGTAGAGGGAAACAAGGGTGCTAAAGAGCAGTAAATGGCATACTGTAAAACTCATTGCTGTACTCCAAAAAACCACACTGGCACCCATGCTCAGAGTGCAGGATGAAAATGCAGCTGAATGTTATTATCAGTGATCCTCTAAATCTACAACCTGTGCAGATTCTAGGTTTACTTAAGAATTAGATATTTTTTTATAGACCCTTTTCCATTCCAGATTCCAGTTAATGCCAACCAACCATGTGTTGCATTTCTCCAATAAAAGGAGACTAACCTCATATTTAAAACAAATTATTCTTTGTGAAGAATCATCCAGATGTCTAACTTGCAGATCATCCGGTCTTTTCTTCCTATTTCGTAGGCAGCCCATCAGATTTCTCCTCAAATCCATTCACTGCTTGCTTGCCTCTTCCATATCCTTCTCACTTCCAAAGTTCAAACATGCTGATGCTTGCACAGCATCATCTCCAACTGAATGCTCATTCATGCTTTTCCACTTCTCTTCCCACCTGCCAGGGCTGTTATTTTCTTACGCACTCACAGCATCTTCTCACACTGTCCCCTCTGCTTAGAAAGCCTAAATAGGGTCTCTTGCTGTGCTGCTTTCTGCTTTTCTTACTATTATTTATTTCAGGCTTCCTTTGCCAGCTACTCACTTCCAGTTTACTCTTGCTTTACACTCCACCCAGGATAACACCACACCATACATTTATAAAATGTCAGCCAGAAAGAGGCTGACAGCCGAGTACTGCAGTTTTTTTATTGCAGGCTTTAGGACAATAACTTTGTATCTGTTTATAAACTGCTATGTTCACTTGCAGAGCTGGAGGGTCAGCAGATGAGATTTCTGTGTTCAGAGTCAAGAGGCTCAGGTATTCCAGGTAATCATATGAACTGCATGTGAAATTTTGAGTTTCAGCGAACCTGACCTCCTAATTATCTGCAAGTCGATAGTAAGAATCCTTCCCTCTGCACTTATATCCATAAACAATACTTACCAAGCTGTGAAAACATGCTTTCTTGAGAGGATTTATTTTACTTTTTATTAATTAACTCTACTTGACAAATGCGACTAGAACTCCACTTGAAGGATCAGGCTCACCAAAGCAAGCCTATAGCTTTCAACTGGTTTCAACATTTTTTGCCATCACTTGACGTATTGGGTTTGTGTGGCCAGGTTCTGGTAGTCAGGGGGCTACAGGGGTGGCTTCTGTGAGAAGCTGCCAGAAGCTTCCCCCATGTCTGACACAGCCCATGCCAGCCGGCTACAAGAGGGACCCACCACTGGCCAAGGCCGAGCCCATCAGTGACAGAGGTAGCACCTCTGGGATAACATATTTAAGAAGTGGCGGGAGGCAGGGGGGAAACTGTGCTGGAACAACAGAGAATATGTGAAAGCACCAACTCTGCAGACACCAAGGTCAGTGAAGAAGGAGGGGAAGGAGGTGCTCCAGGTGCTGTAGCATAGATTCCCCTGTAACTTGTAGTGAAGACCATGGTGAGGCAGGCTGTGCCCCTGCAGCCCATGGAGGTCCATGGTGGAACAGATGACCACCTGCAGCCCATGGAGGACACCATGCTGGAGCAGGTGGATGCCTGAAGAAGGCTGTAACCTCATGGGAAGCCACGCTGGAGCAGGCAGGACCTGTGGCCCCATGTAGAGAGCCCATGCTGGAGTAGGTTCACTGGCAGGACTTGTGACCCTGTGGAAGGGACCCATGCTAGAAGGGAAGGGTGGGGTGAAGGTATTTGAGGATTTGGTTTTATTTCTCAATATCCTACTCTGATTTGATTGGTAATAAGTTAAACTGATTTCCACAAGTTGAGTCTGTTTTGCCTGTGACAGTAATTGGTGAATGATCTCTCTCTGTCCTTATCTTGACCCACAAACCTTTTGTATTTCTGGGCAGGGGGCCCAGCTGAGGAGGGGAGTGACAGAGTGACTTTGGTGGGCACCTGGTGTCCAGCCAGGGACAACCCATCACACTTCAAAAAGATGCAAATTTGCCAATGATCACAGTTCAACGAGACCAGTAACTACAACAACAGATACTCCCTCTCCCAGGACTCCACTTAGTAGCTGTGCTGTTCAGTATTGTAAGTGATGTAAAACCTAGAGTATCTGAAGATAATCAGGAAACAAGACAGCACACAGATGTTATTCCTAAAATCTCTCATCTGTAAAATTTAAACATATTCTAATTAAGTAGGTTGTTTACTACAATTCAGAATTTGACAGAAGCCAAAAATTCCTTGAACAAGAAGCCATTTAATAAAGCACTGAAAATATTTTTGAATAAGAAACAAAATTGATCTAATTTCTATCTAATAATGATGATTAAAATAATGCATTTCTTTCCTATACATACACTTGAAGACTACATCTTTCATGAATGGAGAACACTGTTAATGTGATACTGCAGTCATTAATACCCATCCTGTGTAATAGATCATGAGATTTCAGGGGAATAACTATAATACACCCTCAAGAAGTACTGTCATCTGTACAACCCACCACTACATGAGTAATGATAGCAGAGTTAAGGAAAGTCTCCATGTGCTTGTTTCTACAAAGCTCTTTTCAGGCATATAAGTGAAGCACAGTAGCTGCCAAAATGGTATTAGTGTCAACCTTTATCTGTTCATCTTTGGACTAAACAGTAGTGAATTGCTTTTTATACATCATCAGGATGCAGCAGGAACCAAAGAAAATCCTCACTTCTTTCTGCATCTTAATGGCAGCTTATAACTTGGAGACATAATCATCAGCAGAGAGAAAGAGAGAGAGACAGTAAGAGTGCGTTTAGGTAACAACAGCTAAATAAATCAGAATTAAAAGACACATTTGGTCCTTCACTTCATCTCCTCTACTCCTATTACACAAGCATGTTCCCTGCCCTTCAGTTCCTAGTGGCAGCCAACACAATGATCATCCCACTTGTTCACTCATGCTCGGCACATCTGACATAACCAGGTGGGACTGGAAATAATATGACCCATCAACCTCTCTCTGAAGACTAATGACACCACGTCGCTGTGGTCTACAGATGAAGCTATTAACTCTACAGCAGCAGTAGTTCTGCCTATGCAAAAACTGTGGGAAGACAATGAGAGGCACAGAAGTCTTAAGTATTCACAAGGCAGCTGTAAAACCCTTAGAAAGTGAGAGTACAGATGGCAAAAAAATAACTTATTTAGAATTGTTTAAGGGGAAGTTTATGAGCAGATGTGTAACTGAATTTGCAGATGTAAAAAAGCAAATGCACCATTGTGTAAACAGGTAGATTTCCCACTAGTGGGACATAAAGAAAACTAGCTTAATAGAGATAGTAGGTTTATCCATCAACTTAGTATAAATTGTCATAATTAAGAAGACACAAATCATTTGCATTCATTGAAGTTCTAGTCCAAAGTAATCTGAGTTTTCTCTCCCCCCTTTCCACATGCCAAACTTTAATTAGAAACCAAAACAAACTAAAAAGAAACCAACTAAAAATCTAAATTAAAAAATTTTATATATATATATATATATATATATACACACACATATAATCTACATTTTGTTCCTTGAGCCTTGAAAACATCTAAGTTTTATTAAAAAAATCAATCATAATACCAAACTGATTTGCTATTGTGCTGGAATTTTTATTAATACTTCCTTGCCACTTACACAACTCAGAACATGGAGTTAGGCTGACAAAAATAAACAGCCTTCTTTTTACTCTATGCCTTCAAAATACTATAGATGTTTCAAAATCCATTTGGGCTTGTTGATTTCCAGATTTCCAAGTTATTCACAAATAAATACAAATTTTGGCAGCAGAGAAATTCTAAACAAAACATACAAAGCAACAACTTTCAAAAAATGTAGGTCTTTCCCAAACCATATTACACTTCTGAAGAGAATTTATAGTCCTTGTAAGGCTGTAAGTCAGACTGCATTTTCAAATCTTACTGTAAGATTCAAAAACATCCAGTGGAGAACGTGCTCAGCAATCTGCAGCTCCAGTATTGAATTCTATTCTCATTGCATTTCACCAACTAAGGCTTCTGCTCCCAGTTCTACTTGTATGGAAGCTGTGATCCCTCTGCCATCTGCACGATACCCCCAGGAGAGCGGAGTGGTGCTGATGGAAACAGCTTTATGAGATCTCATCCTTCCCCCACACCTGTGCTGTGCTTTGTGTCAACACTCATGTCCTTTTCGAAAACAGAAAAACAGGTGCATACATACACACAAGCAAAGCCTGCAGGAAGGACTGTGAATCAAAGAAGAAATGCACCAAACCTCCTGTTCCTTGGCACATCCAGCTTCCAGGTTAGCACTGGCTCTGGTCAGGGAAATTTTTTGCCATGTCAAGCCATATACAAATTTTAAACAAGCAAACTCCCAAATATACATGCATATTTACACATCTATACATATATGTTTGTGCAGATAACTTAAAAGTTAGGAGCTGGTCATTTTTTTTCTTCCTTCAGTGTTTTCTGGTATTTTGCCACAAATAGAATGTGCAAGACACACAGAAAAATCAGACTGCTATCCATTTATAACTCCTTCTCTGACCTTAATCAAGAGATAGCATATTAATAACCTCTCTAAGACCATCAACTTTAAACTTGTAAAATGACCTTTGAAATTGTGTGCAATTACTTGCATTTGCAATTGCTACCACTGAACAGCAGCGATCCAGCTGCATCTGTCTCTTACCTCACCAGACAGCATCACTGATTGCAGTGGCACGGGCAAACAGCTGCACTTAAGAGTTTTGTGCTCAGAATATTGGAACCAATGTTGAAACTCAACTAAAAACCAAGTTGCCAACAGGTCAAAATCAACAGGCTGCAGTTCCACTGCCCAACTGTGCTGTTAACTTTTCTTGCCCACCCAGAGCAGGCATCCCTTCTTCCTCAGCTTTCTAAAAGGCAGGAAGGGAATCGATGTTTCATTACAGGGAGATATGAGCACAAGGGCTAAAGACTGAATGGGGTTAAAAAAGAAAGCAGAAAGCCAGAGTCTCTTCCCAACATTTCTGTAAATGTCACCATTCAGCATTCCCTTTATAGCAAGGCTGCCAGCCATGTAACAGGGAGCCCTAGGGTTTTATCCTCTGGCTGCACACTAAACACACTAAGGTATTTTAGGTTTGCTTTACAGCCATTAATACACCACTATATACAATGAAACGCTACTCGTTAGAAAAGCGTGGGAGAAGCCGTTAAAACTTTGATACCGAGACCTACGGAGACCGTGTGCAGAAGCATCACTGTTCTGGCCACCCCTCAGAACTAACTTGTCTAAAAAAGGAAAGATTTCATAATCCATCTCTAAAAATGTCACACCAACTGGCCACTCATAAATGTACTTTCTCCCTTTTAAAGTAGAAAACTGCCACCCTGAAGCTAAATGCAATCCCTGAGGGTGACATGGAAAAAGGGAGGATGATATGATGCTTTCTGCCATGCTTTGAAAATCCCTGATGATCTACACATTATTGCCTAAAGAGAGCAAGGGGAAACACTGTGATTATTCCAGAGAGAGTAATTCTACTCCTTTATTTATTTGTTTATTTTTCAAGAAGTTGAAGAATATGGAAAGACATGATGAATCACAGTTAAGTTTCCAAGAACACACATATACCACAAAGAGCAGAGGTGGGAACTTATTTACAGCCTTCACAAATATATTTTATTTTTCTCCATCCTGACAGAGGCTCAAGCTGCCAGAACTCTGAACTGGACTTTGTACTCCCCTCAGTATATTCAGCTCAAAAATCTCAGGCGTGTTCAGAAATGGGTTTTGAACCAGGCCTGTACCTAACAGTTATTAGCAAGCAAATTCTGAGAGCCTGCTCACAGATCTCAGCCACAATAAAACACTAAAGGGAAAAAGGCAAGGTAAGCAACGAGAGGAATTGGCCTCAACTCCAAAACTTTTCAGTGCACTGTAATAAGTTGCATTTTCAATGATAAAGACCTTGCGCAGTGGTGCTAAAAAGGCCCCACTCTAAAAGGATTTCCCTAAACACAAAGCTTTTCAAGTCCATTGTTTAAGTATCACCGTAATTCAGACTGCAATCCATGCTCTTATTAAAAAGAAGGCCCATAGTCATTCTCAGAAAGCAAACATCACGCAACCTTGGCAGCACAATTTAAACAGAAAAAAAAGGTGAAGAGAAATGACTGTTACGAAAAAGATATCATCACAGACTGATCATGAGGAATAGAAGTCAGCCCACAAAACCCTGCTTGATCCCTGCAATGTGTAAGTTTCACAGATAACAGTTAAATAAGGAAGCAAACATAGTGTTGGAAATTCTCATAAAATCCCTATCACAACCCAAGCAACATCCTTTCAAGTAGCATTTTTTACTGTAAATACCAAAGGAATTAGTAAAGATCAGCCCCTTCATTTAAAAACATTACAATATCATAGAGCAAGAAAGGTCATGTTTAAGGGGAATATTCTACAGCACCCCAGAAGCAGTATTAAAACAGAAAAGAAAAGGGGAGGGGGACAGGCAGAATGCCCTCTGAGAAAGTACCTCAAGAACGTAACGCCCCTTAGGATGACAGAAGGCCCCACAAAATGACTTTTGGCTTCAGCCCTTACCATGAACTCCTCTAGGGTCTGGTAGGTTTTCCCTCGAAACTCGCAGTAGTTCTTCCTCTCCTTGCACTGCGGGCAGCACTGTGTGGTGTCCACCTGGATGCAGCGAGGGTGGAGCCTGGGGCACTCGGGCTGGATGCACAGCGGCCCCTCTTCAGTGCAGAGGCAGGGGCAGGCCGAGGGGCCCGGAGCAAACTTCTCCCCGATGGCATAGACGAAGCCACTCTCATCCACGCAGCCCTTCCCACGGTAGTCCGGATAGGCATACTCCTCTGGGGGCTCGGGCGTGATGCTTGCAACAGCTTCTGGGAGAGAGGAATCTTCAGTCACCCGAGGTTCCTCGGGAGCGGCGTCCCTTTGCTCTGGCACTTGAATGCTCCCGGATTTACTGCTCGTCCCCTGGCTGTTCCAAGCCTGCTTTTGCTTAGTCCAAGACTCCTTGTTGGAGTAGTTCCTGTTTCCTTTGCTCTTCCAGTCCCTGCTGCCCTCCTCCCTCCCGCTCCTGCCGATCTCATTCATTTTCCCCGGGCCTGTCTGGCTGTCCCTTGTAGATGTGTGATCCCTCTTTTCCTGGCTCGCTTTTATCTCCTGTTTGTCTTGAGCCTTGGCCAGTTTTTGTACAGGTATGGTGGAGCTACAGAGGGCAACCATGAGGCAGCAGGTTACGAGAAGAGAACTAGAGAGAGCTCCAATTGCCATTGCAGTGGAGCTGGGCATCACCTATTGCATCCCACAGGGGACACTGCATTCACATCGGAGGGAAGCACTTCGCAGATCCACAGTCCCTAGGAGAAGAAGGATTAGGAACACTTCAGCTTCTGCACTTCCCCCCTACACCCCTCCACCGATGCAACACCTCAAGCAATATGCAACCTGACTCGGTAGTTTATGCAAAAGACAAACAACAGCCTGGTGCTGCATGCCTCCTCCTCCTCCACCGCTCTGCCAAGTCTTATAAATAGCAGGGCTCTGGACATGGACCGGGTGCCTTCGGCTTCGTCAGAGCAGCACGCAGAACTCCGGGGAGTCAGGATTTGCAAAGGCAGGTGCATGCAAAAACCAAAACATCTGGGGGTTATTTTTCCTGTCAAATGACAACACGTGAAGGGGACAGATGCATGCTGAATTAAATGGAGCTCCCCAAAACAGCAGAGTCCGAAACAGAAATCAGCCAATTGAGTCCTATTTGCTGACTGCATGCACAATGATTTTCATTAACCTCTTATTCAGTCTGAAGCGTGCAGTTGTTTTGGGTTTTTTGTTTTGTTGGTTTTTGTGTTTTTGGTTTTTTTTTAATACCTACCAGTGAGTACATTTCTGTTAAAGACAACTGAAAACAAGCACATCAGAGCCACCAGACCCACACTACCTCTCTTCCCAACTACCTAAATGAGCGAGCACACACCACCTCTTTCTCCCCGTGTTTTAAAGGCAAAGCAGAGCCGATAAGAGTTTCCGCAGCAGAGGCTCATGTAACCCAGGTCCTCCAGGAGTTCAGCAGCGCTCCCGGCTCCTGTCCTTAACACCGCACACTACACCGGAAAAACCCAAACCACAATACGTACTCCACTCCGGCCGCGATATGCAAAGCCGCTCCAGCCCGCCGGCACCGCTCCTCAAAGCCATTTAAAAGCCTCCTTCCTTCTCTGCCTCCCTCCCTGCCCGCCCGCTCGCCCCCTCCCCGGCCCTCACCGGCGGCGGCACCGCGGGGAACCGCGCTCCGCCCGGCCCGGCCGCCGCGAGGGAGCCAGGGCGCTGCCTGACCAAACTTTGCGGCGGGCTGGGCAGCACCGGTGGGGTGGGGGGGAGCCGGGGCCACCTCCCGCAGCCTCCCCCGTAGCCCGGCCGGCGCCTTCCTACCTGCGCTGGAGCCGAGCTCAGCCCCGCCGGCAGCTCGGGGCGGCGAGCTTCGCCCCCCGCCCGGCTCCCATGGCGGGGCTGCGGACGGGCGAGCGGCCGGCGTCGCCTTGTTGCTGCCCGGCCGCCGCCTCCGCGGACCTGCAAAGCCTGCAGCGCAGCGCGGCGGCCCGCCGATCCGGCCCCGCCGCCCCGGGGGCGGGCTCCGCCGCGGCCCCCGTTCCTCTCACATGGCGGCCGTGCGCCCCGTCCCCGGCGGCGGCGGCAATGGGGCAGGACGGGGCGCTCCCACCCTCCCTCGCCCGCCGGCGGACCGGGCGCAGGGTGCGGCGCGGGGAGGGGACTCGCCCGCCGGGGGGCGGCAGCGCCTGGTGCGGCCGCGCAGCGCCCCTGCCCGCCCTCCCGCCGGTGTGCGGGGCGGGGGAGCGGTGTAACGCACTCGTCCTGCCGGGCCCTGCAGCGGCGCTGGGGCCGGCGAGCGGCTGTGGAGAGGGCGCGCGGGGCAGGGCGGGTGCGCGCGCGCGCGCGCGCGGTGAGGGGTCAGTCCCGCGCAGCGGCGGTTGGAACTTTTTTGCGGGGCCGAGGGCGTCAGTGCGGGGCGCGAGCTTCGTACCCGGCAGAGCCCGCGGCTCGATGCGGCGGGGCGGGCGCTCTCCCCGGGGTGCAAGGCGGGTCCCGGCGCCCGGCTGCGAGGCGAGGCTGGCCCCTCTGGAGAGGAGCGGCGGTGCCGGGACCGCAGCCGCTCTCGCCGGCGGGCCCCGCTACCCGCCCGCGGTACCGCTGGGCACGGGCGGAGGCGGGTACACAGGGTTGAATCCCCTTCTCTGTCCACGCTGCAGCATCAGATCGCTCGGCTTTAACTCTCTCTTGCCAGCCTCTTCTGGCAATGAAGTGGTACCGATTTACTAGTGGACATGTTTACTTAGGCTTTTGAATGGCTGATGGACACCTCTGCACTTCGTTTTCTCCTTTATACTTCCTGATACCGAAAATGGGCAGTGGTCTATCATACAGATGGTGGCTGAAACCCAGGTAGTCAGACTGTTGGGGCAGAAATCCAGAAGAAAAGCTAGACAGTGATCTTTCAGTGTGTTGCTTTTGTTCTGGAGGTGAACAAGGGCTTGGTACCCAAAAGGTTATTTATGTATGTATTTATTTATTTTTTTAAGCCTGGTTAGATGACATACCAGTATAATCTATGAGTTTTGCTGTACAGATGTTCCAGAGCTGTCCCAGCTGTGCTAACCCTTCAGCCACAGTAGCTCTTTAGCAGCCTGCTGTGCCCTACTCATGGCTAGGTCTGGATTTCCCAAAGTACTTGGCACTATCACTGAAATTTTTATGCTAGGTAAAATTTTCAGATTTTCTTTTCATTCAAGTGGTAACACTGCAATATCAGTACTCAGGAGAGCCATGAAAATCTGCTGGATACTAATGTTTCACTGCTAAGTACCTTCAGGCGCACCTCTTATTTGTGAAAAGCCAGACACTTAAACTCCTCCACAGGAGGATGCAGGTGCTAAACTCTTTTGGCTACTGGGTTCCTGCTATAAACATCTATGAGTGTTGTCTAGTTTACAAAATTATTTCTATTGATACCATCTTGTCAGATATTCACCAGCTAAATAATGTTTTAATCTTCTGAAAACTAAAATACAAGACTAAAGTTTTGAAGGATACTAAGAAATCAAATGTTTCCATAGGTTACACTAGTAGAACAAAATTCCAGATTATTATGGGGTTCCTAGACTAAATTTTACAGAGTCAAGCTAGACCTTTCTCATTACCTAAATAATAATCATCAAGAAGTATTTGCCTTGAAATTATCCTCTTTGACTTTGCTAAAACCAGTGATGTTATACCTTTTATAGCTTAAACCCTGCCATGGTGAAAGCAACCAGTACACCACATCACTAATTCTACAAGAACAACTTGAAATACCATCCTTACTTTGCGTTTACAAGCACATAAGCTTTGCTGCCAGACAGCAGCTAGTTGTGGTTAGAGGAAGACAGAAGGAAGTAGGGGATGTGTGTAGACAATGCTAATTCTGTGATAAAGAGGAGAGAGAAGCCAGTTTATGGTTCTGACATTTTCACATGTTCCCAGGTGAAACTGTGGTACAAAATCTGAGATCTTCAGCATCAGGACTCTCTTCGTAGGAGCTGTGCTTCTCCCAGATCTAATTCCATGGCACACATCAGCTGGGACCAAAGGTTCAGGATACTGCTGTGTAACAAGAAGGGCAAAGCCTCAGAGCACTTTCACAGCAACAAACTGCAGCTCATCTTAGCCTTCTTGGCTAAGTAAGAGGTAAATACCCTGATTTCTTTTTCTAAAAGATTGCTCATTGGAGTACAGCCTCTGTTCACTCAGATTCATAGATACATTAAGTGACGAATGGTACGTGACGTTAGGACCCTTGCAGAACTGAGACCTGGCCGCTTCGTTAGTGTTATAGGATCAACTTGCAATATATTGTAGTCCAAATGCTCGAACAGCAGATAGGTAAGAAATGTTTCGTGTTTTCTTCAGTGTGAATTCTGAACTAGAAGAGAGAAACATGATACTCTATTATTTCAAGGCCTCTTTAACAATTTCTTTAGTGTGAGTTTTATACTCTTGTAATAACATAGAAAGCCCTGGAGACTGAAGTCGTTCTGTTTATTCACAGAACAGATGCGGCGTGAGAAACACAGGTCCAGGTTTCCCCACTCTGCTCTCCCCCTAGGCAATGGTAGCAAGGATAACTGTGTCTCTGGATGAGAATCAAATGCTGCATCTCCGTTCAAGACATTTTCTCTTCTGCTAGGTCTTGTCTGTGTGATGAGAACTTTGCGTCAGCTAAATCAGAGCTGTTGTGCGCAGAACAGTCTACGCTGGTTTTAGCTTAATTTTACTAGAAATTGGCTCAATTTTACTAGGAAACAATTGAATGTAAACCAAAAAGGAAGTCAGTAGCTGAAATAAAAATGGCACTGGCAAAGAATGACTTCAGTTAAACTGGTGTAATGACCATTCTGTTGGACCAGGCTCAAGACAGTGAGAATGAACATCCATGATGAAAATAGCTGGCTATTAGTCAGCAAAACTTAATTAAACATCTACTCTATGAGATTAGGGGGACTGAAATTTTGAAAATTATTTCTTGAAAGTAGCCTTGGTCTGAATGATGGGAACCCAAATGTAGGATATATCTTTTACCAAGTTAAAAACGGTTATCTGCCTGGTTAATAACAATATAAACCCAAAACCTTGCAGCTATGCAGACACTTCATCTGAACATCTAAGATCACTGAAGACAACCACTTTTAGCCTAGTATATGGATAAAGTGAGGGTATGCATGTACCCCAGTGTAGGCACGTGGTCCCCACACGCCAGGGTGTCACCTAGCACACATATCTCATGCAGGCAGCGTGCCCTGTCTTTCCTATTTTAATAAAAAGTGGATCCCCTGGTGACCCCTGTCTTCACTGAGAAGACGGGGAGAGAAAAGAGGAGAAAAGTCCATGAAAGCCTGAGGGTTCTCTTTCCCCCAGGAAGGGCAGGGCAGGCGGAGGGCAGAAGAGGACCCCTAGTACAACTGGGGAGCTGGTGGCGTGTTTAGATAACCCCGCACAATAGCGAGATTGGCTTTGGTGTCATGGTGTCTGCTGAGCCCTCAGTGAGGGTGTGCTGAGGGGGACCAGTGCAGCAGGAGGTGTGCGCTGTTTGTGCCCATTGAAAGGGGAGAAAACATCCCCAAAGCCTGACTCCTCTGGGAAAATGGATGGTTGTGCCTTTTTATTTTGCTTCATTTCATTATTCCTCCTGAAAGGAAGAGAGCTGTTATATGAAAGGTATTTTTTATTGTGGTGCTAAAGTGGCAGTTGTTCAGGCAGGTTCACATCGCAGCCTTAGAAAGGTACCAATTTCTGCAATAGTGTTAGTCCAGCTGTATGAAATAAGGCCTTCAAATAGCAGTCAGTCTGAAGACAGTCTGAAGACAGAAGAGAGACAAAGCCAAGGTACATATTACTCTAACAAATCATGTGTATTTGAAAGGCTCGATTATAAATAAGCAGTTTAAACAACTCTTAAAAAAATAAAAAAAACAAGCTTCCATAACTTTTTTAAACTAGGTTAGCTTTCATCTTTTCATTTTTATTTCTTCTATTCTCTTTATGCCACTTGTCAAAGGATACTGAATGTGTACTGCTCCAGATTTTTCTTTTTTC
Source organism: Caprimulgus europaeus (assembly GCA_907165065.1). The sequence continues at coordinate 73,579,609 of OU015525.1, forward strand.
ACCAGTCTGATGTCTTTTTAGTTGCCTGATATGTATACTTTTTACTGAAGAAGTATTACACAAGCTGTAGTTACAATCCTGTCTTCATTAATTGTTTTTAAATTATTCAGTTTTTCACAGATAATAATATGTTACAACATCATTTTTTTCTGCTTTGTGTGAGTGAAAACAAAATTTTAAAAAGCTTCTGTCATTTAGAGTTTAGGCTCTTCAGTGCAAGGACTCTCCCTACACTTCTGTAAATAACAATTTGTATGCTGGAAAATAAAGAATGTTTTTTTAAAATTTTGCTTATTACTTGTAATTAAAAAAAAAATCTCTGTAGACCAGTGGGAGATTTAAACTTTAGAAGTAATAAGTCTATGAAACATCTTTTAAAGGAGATTTTTGCTGCTACTGGTTGATGTTCTAAGAACTCCCCCTTTAGCTTACGATTTCTCTCATTATTAAGCAAAATGTAAATATAATGGAAATATAATTCTTAAATTTTTTAAAAATTTAAAATATCCTAATTAAAGGTATTCATAATGGAGCTTGTTCCAAAATGCAGGAAATAAGGCTAATTTTGTTTAAAACCACTCAGAAAAGCTCTCTTTCTGTGATGAGATCAATTTTTTTGCCCTGTAAGCTGTGAGGAGACTCTAATGAACATATTCCATCTCAGTAACTGTTCCCTTCTAGGTCCATGAAAGAGAGAGGGAAATACATGCTGCCTCTTTGTATACGAGATGTCTACAATTCTACCGCTTTAAATCACTTTTATCTTCTTACATGCCTGTTGCATCTCTGATGGAGGTTTTGCCAATATAAGCTTCAGAAAAATGTTATTACCATCTTTACTACAATGGTTAAATAATATTAAAAATTGCATAGTGAAACCTTTGGAGAGTGACGAAGATTCAATTCAGGACCTGTGCGTATTGGCTTATTCTGAGAAAAAAATAATTGTCTATTCAAAGTGCAGTATTTTGTGCTTGTAATTACCAGAAATGAGAGTGATTATAAATGGATTTTGATGCATCTGTGTTCACCAGTCTTTCAGTAGCCTGGGGAAATTGGATGTTACTCACCGCTCACCATGTTATTTGATATTGGGGCCTTTTTGCTTGAAAAGAGGTAACAATGTTCTTGCACGTACATACACATGGATGTGCACAAAATAGCATGAAACATTTAAATACACAATCATTTCTATGAACATAGTCTTAATACTATACCTTGTTCTTCCGTTTAGCAAAGCCAAATAATGCATTACTAACGTTTTTAGTTTTTACATTGTCATTGTGTTGGAAAACTTAACAAAATATTTCGTAAGCTTGTTTAGCTCTGGTCAGATGTAATCTGAAATACAGATCATTATTAACTTTTCCCTTTATTATTTATAATTATATGATTGTTTATAATATTTAAGTTTCTCTAGATATATTTGAGTTTACAGTAAGTTTATTCAATAAAGGCAATATCAACCATTACCAGGTTTATAGAAAAAAAATAAATAAATAAAAAACTATGTTGTTACACATTTAAGTTAGTAGATCTCCTCCTTTCACTGCTCTTTAATATTACTGAAAAAAAACCCAAACAAACCACCCCTCCCTCCCCCCGAAAACCAAAACCCTAGCTTTGCTCTCTCTTCAGTTCTCACAGGATTTCTTGACTTCTATTATATTTAACATCGAACTAAACTTAATGGATAAATGGAATTTAACAAAAAAATTCTTCTGTACCCTAAAGGAAGATAAGGAAAAATATAAGCCATTTTTGTCAAAACTGAGTTAGCACTGTAACTCACACCAATATTTGGTTCCATTTTGTAACTTGAAAACTTCCATAACAGGAACTGTACTGTTTAGTATTTGTTTTTCTTTAAATTACTCAAAACCCAACATAGATTGTTTTCTGAACAATGTTGGAATATATATGAAATAAAAATATTTTAAAAGACATTATTCTTACTCAAATACTCATGTTGACTTTATTCTTGTAAAAGCATTTATTGTATGGTCAGTAATTATAAACGGTTGTCTCCCAGAAAAACAAGAAAGACAGTCTCTTAAAAAAATAATTTTTAAAATGTCTTCTACAGTTTTTGCATCATCAAACATAAAAAATGCTTTATATAACTGAACTTTGGGTTTGTTTTTTTTTTTGAGAAGCTGATTAAATATACATTGAAATTAAGTTTGCCAAAGCAAGAATTTGAAAGTTAAGGAATTCACAGCATGTGTGCAAGAGCCTGTTTGTAGAATTACAGTATAACCACCAGACATCACATCCTGTGATATAACTGTTTGCAGACACAGGGAACCATTATGCCTTTTAGGGAATATTCTCCAAAAACTTACTGAGCATAAACCCCTAGTTATGAAGCTTTCAGAGATATACTTTCCAGAACACATCTTCAAACTTTTCCTATTCTTTACCCTCCTCTTCACTGTTACTATACAATTTGTAAAAATTAAAGCTTTTGCAATGACACTTCATGCATAATGCATACACATCTTGTCCTGCTGCCCTCCTTACTTTTTGAACCTGCTGACTAAGTTCAACCAAACTTGATGAAGAATTTGGATTCTTAAAGCTTCACAGAAAGTTGTGAATTGGGAGAGGAAAGCAATCTTATACTGGTTGTTACTCAAGGTGTGCTGTGACCTCATCCCTTGTTACAGTGCAGTGACTCCATGTGAGACAGTACCCGCATAAATGCCCAGGCTACGCTAGATGCGTAGAGCTTACACCTTCTTGGATGCTGGAGTTAACTGATTTAAAGACACCAATCTATAAGAAAATCCTGCCAATTTTGGTGTTTAAATCCCTATGCTTTCCTGTCATTACCCTTCCCTGTATTACCATAGAAGTCCCTGTGTCCCTTAGCAAGTACCTCTGATGCGGTACTAGGTAAGAAATGGATTATTTTGTGGCTCTTTTTAAATTAAAGACCCAGTGAGGCCTTTAAATTAATTCATATATGTTTGATAATATCATACTTTTAAAACTGGGCTAGTTATGATTTGTAACATATTGAAAGTTTCATGAATTGCAGATTCCCAAGTGTTCTGTCTTTAGATCTAATTACTGGAGATGATTACATTCAGGACCTTCTGCAAACACAGAGGGTGGTGATACAGTTTCCTCTGTAATGAAAAAAGTTACACGTCTCAAAAATCATGATTTAGGCTACGAGCTATCAGAGCAGAGAAAAAAAAAGACAGAGTAAACAATCTTTGGGCTAGAACTTGAGTTGAGAAACTTCAGAAATATTTTTCTGTGTTTGCACACAGGACGTAGACACCCCAGCTGCAACTGGGTCCCCCATATGTAGGCACTGCACAAAGGCTTAATGCATTGGCTGGTGTCGCTAGAAGTGTATATCCTCCAGTGACCAGGAAAGAAGGGAAGGAGAGCAGAAACGAGTGGCCTGAACTCATATATCAGGTCAGTAACCGAGCTGAGAAGCTAATATAAAGCTCCTGGTTCTCTCTCGTCTTCCCTTTCAAATGCACCATTTACTAGTCCATGTTCATTTTATTCCCTAGTAAGATATAGAGGTGGTATACTATGTCCCTTATATGTGTACAGCAATTTAGGTGCTCGTTTGTGCAAAAAACTTGGTGCCTTGTTCAGTTGTTTCCACCAGGCCTTGACATACTGATGTCCTTAGGACCACTGTAGCAGGCAGGGGGCTCAAGCACCACGGTGCAAGGTTTAACATAAAAGAAATGGAGGTGTTCTGTAACTGTGATAATGAATGCAAGTTGGTAATGATGTTTACTAAATAGTAAACAAATAGTTTACTATTTGTTGGAAGAAGATAACAGGGAACAATACAATCTCCCTGGCTACCCACAGTCCTGCTTGAGAGTTATTACAGGCAAGGCCTGGTAAATAACTGACTTTGGATTAGGTGCTTGCAAGGCCAATGAAGAAAGTGACAGCTTAGATGCTCACAAAAACTGCCCCGTGACACTAGTGACCAGAAAATCAGGCACCAAACACCATGCAGAGCTACAGGTTTCCTCCCTCCCCTGCCTGAGGACATTTGACCCTATGGTCCTAACTTCCCAAACCACCAGGCTGCTGGCAATTAATTTCTCCCTTACTACTGTTCTGCTTTATACATAGGAAATGTTTTGTCAGATAAGAAACCAGAGATCAGCGGTCACCACTGCCAAGGCAGAGCAATTCCAATGCTGGTCTACTGCTCCTCTCAGAGCTTAGAAACAGATTGTGTTTGAGACCTGTTTTCTTCTAATAGTTCTGTGTAATCTAACCCTAACCAAAAAATATTCCATAAACATGACACAAATTAATCTTTGTGTTGATGGGCCCTTGTGCTCTAAGGTGTCAGTCCCTACTTCTACAAAGCCCATTCCACTTGTTTTTAGAACAGAGGTCATGACAGACCAAAAACTGCCAAAAACCCTGGCTAAAAAAAATATAAAGTTGTGTCTTGCTCTAGAGGTAAAATTGTTGTTCGAGGCATATAAGGATATTAAACTGAATCAGCCATAAATTGGTTTGCCTGAACCAGCCAGCCCTAACTTGGTAATCCTCACAGAGTGTTAAACTTGTGCCTTCAAGGGTTTTCAAAATACATCTTTCCTTCCCCCATTATTAAAATTAATGTGGCTTTAACACAATTACTGACTCCTAAAGCAGATTCAGCCTGCTGAACCAGTGTGGTAATTTGATAGAGAGCTATACCTCAGCTTCTGCCTAAGAACAGCAGCAGCAGTAGAGAAGAAAAGGAAGATCATTGCATCTGGTACCTTAAAGACTCAGGAAACCTTCCCACAGTCCTAACTAGCCAAGCAAGTAACTAGGATAACAGGGAGCCAGTTTGCCAAAGGACCTCATCCTGAGGCACTGAACTCCTCTTGAAAAATGTTGCATTTAATATCACAGTGGAAACAAATTAATGTCCAGGACTTCTGAAAATTTATCCCTTAGCATGTCCTAAAAACACTGCTCAGTTCTTTTGCTTGTTTCTTGACCACAGTTCAGCCCCCATCACTATTTTCTTCAAAATAGCTATCAGCTAAGAAAGCAATCCAGGTGTTGACATTGAAATGAGTTTTCTTTTTGGTATCTGTTTGATTTCTGAAACTTAAGCAATTACAATTCTTTTTTCCTCATGTCATCTTTTGCCTTCCTTTTATTACAAGGCTCCACTTAAATTGCTTTTTCCTGACAGGTTCAAGAACATGTGTTTATTTGCACATTTACAGTTTTCATGGACTATTGGGGTGAATTCTAGAACTTTTATTCAAGAAATTAGTTTTTGTTTTACACCAGTAACTTCTACATAAAGATCATTCAAAGAACTGGGAACCTAAATTATTTCCTAGTGCTAAAGCTATCATACCATTCACTCTTTTATACCTGATACTCTGTTGGAGTTTCATTTTCCTCCTGTATCTGTTCGAAATCAGTCACTTTCAATTGTGTGTCTGTTTTTTGGGGGGATTTTTTTGGGTTTTGTTGTTGTTGTTAATAAAGGATGCTAATAATTGATATGAATTGTAGCCACAATAATGGATGCCCTTGCCACTACTCCATCAAACACTGGCTGAGGCCTTCGGAGAGATCCTTACATAGCAGCTTACAACCACCCTAAGCAGTCACATTTCTCTCTGTAAATTAAATTTCTTTAAAAAGTCTCATTTTATCCTGAGGCTGAATTTCTGTTCTAGTAAATTCTGATCTACAGAGACATCTATTTCCCATTGAAGTTGATCAGAGCTGCAGGTGACCGGTGCCTCTATAGCTCGGACCCCTAGGCTGGATTTCTCCCAGAGTACGAATATGTTATTAATACGAGGTAGCTATCTTTAGCTAAAAGCCTAGCAAAAAACACTTTTGTGCTTTTCACAGAAGTGAGATGGTTGATTATGGCACAGACTTCCAACTCTCCTCAAAGATTTTTGCCTGGAGTTTATTTTAAAACACTTTTTTTTTTTTTTTTTTTCCCTAGTGAAGCCTTAAGTAAGGAGTAAACATGTAAGAACAGGCTCTCAGAACTTTTCCGCTTTCTCAATTAAGCAGAATTGAATGAGATAAAGGGGGAAAAAAAAAAAAACCCCTCCTTCCTTCTCCAATTCTTTTTTCTCAGCTAGGATTAATTTTTCTTTAGAAAAATAGAGGTTATAACTGCTTTTGGAAAAAGAAAATATCGAGCACACCTAAGGTTTTAAACAAACAGTTCCTGCTGTTAAACAAATCCATGGTGAATTGTAGATGGAAAAAAAATCCCTGAAGCAGAGGCAAAATCCAGTAGTAGGTCACCAGGTCTTTATCTAGGGTATTGCTTTGGTATTAATGTGATTTCTTTGTTAGGTTGACTCAGGTTTTTGATAGAAGCAAGATTTAATGAGAATATGTTCATTGCTTCCTTTGCTGCCTTAGTTCATATGTTTGGTTGCCAGATTTGGTGTTATATATTGCTTTTTGGAGTGTGCATTGCACAGATCACAACTATAATTTAATTTCTTTGCTCTTTTGTGCTGCAGTGCTCAGATTACACAAGAAAAAGCTTCTCTGTTTTGATGCGTACCTGATAGAGATTAACTTGCCATGAAGTTGAGTTCAAATGAAAGAATAACTTTTTTCCCTTATTATTAGCAACTGAAGACTGGCAAACACACCACAGGATAAAAGAAGCTGCATGGATAAACACGTTACTCTTTTTACTTGCCAGTTGGCAGCTGGACAACCAAGAGCTCTTGAATTGTTACAGATGTTTTATTATTTGGTTGTGGCGTTGTGGCAAATGGGTCCCACAATTCTTCTTCATCTTAAACAGAGGTTTCAGTAGGTGATTCAGGAAGAAGCCTGCTTTAGATGATCCATTAAGTTCTTGTCTAGAGGAGAGAAATTTAGTGTTGTGCTGTTGTGAGGAGTCCTCAGTCCCCAGGGTTAATTGATACAATTGCTGAAAAGGGCTGTCAAAGTCAAACAGTCAATTATATCAAGGCTATGGGAGCTTGGTGACAAGCCTCAGGTCAATTCTCTCAGCACAGATGTATGCAATATTTTGTCAGCTGCATTGATGCTGCATCAGGGAGAGAAAGAAGCAGTCATACAGGCAAAGCTGGAGCTCTTTGTCCCACTTGCTGGTGCGTCACAACTTGATTTTTCATACTAAGGACAGAACTATCATAAAGAAATAATGAATTATTTTAACTTTAATCATCTAAGAAGAATTTGGAATATAGACCTGAAAATGTCATCCCAGAGTTGCATGCTTTAAACATTAAAACAAAACAAAATCCCACAAAACTCACAAGAAACTAAACAAAAAATCCTCTTCCTTCCTCTCATCTTTTTCATCCACACACAATAAAACTTCAGTGGAATGAAAAATAAAAGATATCTCAACTCTGCCTGTAGAATCGCTCTGGCAATGCAGCAAGCAGCTTGCCTGGGAGGAAGGCAGGGAAGCGAGAAGACGACAGAGGGACAGCTGGCAGGTTTTGCAGGGAGGGTTGGGCTGGAAATTCAGCATCATCACACTGTGTTTGCGAAAGCCTTTGATTTTTGACAGGTATGTAAATTCATAGAAAAGTAAGGTTAGAAAGTTTACTGAACTAGTCCAGTCTTCTGTTTTACTGTCTCTAGAGTTTTGTTTGAGATCATCACACCATGAAAGGTAGAATATGAAAGGATGTGTTCAGGAGGGAGAATACATCTGAGAGAGACTTCTGCAGTGTTTCTGGATCACTGACGTATAATAAGTAAGGTGATTTCACATTCTTTTTATGAAGTAGAAAGTTGGATTGTGATAAAATTAAATAATTCATTTTAAATTGTATTTGGTGGTCAAGGGCTGAGTGGCATCCCAGAATATCTAATTTTCATTCCCAAAAGCCACGTTTATTTCAGTAACACTCTCACTGCTGCATCTTTATATTGTCTAGCCCTGCATCTATCATTTATAGACCTCAACATCTCTCTCCAAATCGAGGATTATTTACATAAGTGTGGAGAAAGAAATACGTGCATCAAAGATCACCCAGTGGGACTGACTCGCTAGCAACCTGTAAGGGCAGTAAAGCACATGATGATTTCCTGCATCCTATGCAATTGCCCAGCCCCTGAGTAACATTTATTCTACTGCCACCCAAATACCTCCTGAAGAAAATCCCAACGAAGCAGCTACACTTCCATGGCTGCATTCAGCCTGATTCAATTAATCAGGACTGTCTGACAGAATCTTTTAGTTAGAAAGTCTCCTTCTAGCAGAGTGCAGAACTCTAAGGCTTTCATTTGTGGGAGAAAAGAATCTCTTCTCTTTCTTGCTTTCACTTCTAATTCAAGATAGACCTACTAGACCTTTTCTCCTCCACTGTTCTTCTTTAAGCATCTGTGCTTACAATATTGGGGTTCTTTTCAGGTACTTAAAAGATTTAACCCTGTGTGTATGTAAGGTAAAGTAGGGATATAATGAATCTTGCCATCTTCCCCCTTTTATGCTGTACACTCTTCTTCTCCACAGTATCCAAAATGTAGATACAGCCCAAGAGTGAATGTATGTGTCAGTGCCTGTATGTTCTTGGTACTGACCATAACAGGATGACACAGCATACTCTGTTCCTTGCTTCCTCTCACTACAGAATAGAGTATTTTAGATTTGCAAAATAAATAGAATCCTAGACATCTCTTTGAAACAAACTACATGAGGAGCTCTTGGAGAAAATAAGGTCATAACAGAAAAGCTAAATGGATTTTTTGTATCTGTTCACTGTGTGTGAACAGTGAACAGATACACCCCAGATACAGTGAAGAGATGCACCCCTTTACAGGGGTGCATCAAAGATTGTTTCTCAAAGTTAAGTTGCAGAACAAAGTTGATACAAAGAACTATTTCTTAAGATTCAGTGAAGAATTCTAGCCTAATACTAGAACTAGAACAGCAACATGCAATTTCTCATGTCAGCCTTGGTATCAGAAGAATATAATGTAAACTTCTTTAAGGTTTTCATTGGGTTCCAGAGATAGCACTTAGCAGAAAAGCCTGACATAATGTGAAAATCTGTAGAAGAAAATCTGATTTATGTACCAGTTAAAACAATAGTGAAGAATAAAAATAGTAGGCATGTAAGCAAAACAATATACTATGTGAGTGTCAAGGAAGCTTCACAAATCTGTTGTACTTCTTTGAGGAAACCAAGAGGTATGTAGATGAACGTGATCCAGCTGATAACAAGTTGCAGGGGAGAAAGTTTTTAAGTCTTTCCCAAAAGACTGTAAGTAAGATGGGTAAAAGGAAAGACATTCTCATGAACTAATACTGGACTAAAGCATAAGAAAAAAGGGCAGGAATAAAGCATTATTTTTCACAATGGAATGAAATCAGCATCTGTGCTGGGGCCTATTCAATCTACTGTATTCGTAAATGATCTAGAAAAGGGATTGGATAGTAAGAAAGTAGTCTGAGGGGTAAAATCAGAAGCTGACTGAAAGCCGTTGCAGAGAATGTCTTATACTGAAAAAAAAATCAGCAATAAAATGGCAGATTAAATTCTCCATCAGTAAAGCATGAGAAAAAAAAAATCCAGAAGTTTTTGAACTGTAAAATAGCTACTACCACCACTAAAAAAAATGAACTGTAAAGTAGCTACTACCACTCAGAAAAGAGATTTTGGAGTTATAATGGATATCTGTAAGAAAATATCAGCTTGATACTAATCAAAAAGAGACTAGGATGTTAGACATTGTTTAGAAAAGTATGGAGAACTGCCATACATACAGTTTTGATTCCCATCATCTCCTAATGAATACAGCTGACTGAGGAAAGGAACAGAAAAATGTGACAATCCTGAACAAAGAGCTCAACCAACAAGAAAAGTCTTCATATACCAAGGCTCCTCAACTTATAAAAGAGATGGCTCTATGAAAACATGATAGACAGGAGTGCCATGAAGGTGAATATGATTCACACCTTTTCATAATATCCGAATTAGAAGGAAGCAAATGAAGACCATGCCTTCCATATTGAACTTTGAAACTCATTGCCAAAAGATCTTGTAGATGGAAATGGCTTCAGGAAACAAACTCACTTAGGTATGAATATACAACTACACAGTGTGCTAGCTCGACTCTCCCTTTGTCATTTACTACTGTCGCCTTTCCGAGGGAGAATACCCAACTTTGGAGTTTTAATCTAGCACACAACAACTGTTTTTGTGTCCTTTACTGCATGAGGAAGGAGTCCGCTCTAGAAGGCCAGTGAAGTGCTATTTCAGGAATTATTGTGCATGTTCTGAACTTCTTTCCCAACAGTGCCTAGTTCCTCTGAAGTTAATATTATGTTCAGAGCAGTGGGAAGCTTCCAGATTCAAAGCAGCTTCTGGCAAAATGCAGTACTTTACCTCAAATTTTCTGCAAGATATTGATTTGTCATATTTTGCATGTTTTATGATTTTAGAGTTGTCTCAGAAATGCTTACAGCCATTGAGCCACATAGTAATGTTTATTATTGCAATTATTCCAGCCATTTTTAAAAATTAGTTTAGTGCTTATCACCAACTTTGGCCTATCTAAATTTGGAGACAGATTATGACAGATTGCCAAGAAGAATAACGATATGCCTCTTAGGACTGTTTTTCCTAAATATAGCAAAGAAAAAAAAAACAGAGCAAGGTGGAAAGGAACAAAAGGATACAGACGAAAACTGAAAGAATTGGGAGACTTTGAGCCTACAGAATCATTACATATTAAAATTCTATATCTAAATACAATCATTATATGTTAAATGTATTGCATAAGGTATAACTGACGACCCAACTAGGATGGTGGTAAAGACTGCATAATGCTGGAAAGTATTACATGTACTCTTAAGTATAGAAAATTTAATAAGAGAACTCAATTATCCCCAGTGGTAAGTATTTGCATACATTTCAGAAGAACTGATGCAGAGACTAAATTTTTAGACATTATAATGGACTTGCATATTACGTTAGACTATTTCTTGGAACAATAAAAATTTACAAAAGGAAAATTTAACCCCAAGCAACACAGAACCTGGTAAATGTATATCTCAGAATGATCCACGCAGTCACACTAGTTAAAAAAACCAAAACATCTGCTACATAACATTTAGGTTCAAAAAGGAATTTTATAAAAAGCTATGAAAAAGGACTGAAAGAAGCATTGGAAAGGGTAAAATGCTTTCAGATTTCAGGAAGAATGTTTAGAGACACTGTGTTGGTGGCCCAGGTTAAACCAAGATCGCCTATCAAGAGGAAATTACTAGAACAAGAAAAATGTGGTGTAGTTTTAATAGAAAAGTAGAGGAGATCAACAGAACTAGTACCCTATTTCAAAGATTGAAATTGTGTTCAAATTAAGGAAATACAAAACTGGTGGTATAAATGTGGAACTTCAATAAAATATAAAATATATTGTATACAATACAAAGTGTATTATAGGGATATATTAACATAATATATTTATATAATATACACAGAGATGTTATAAAATATAAAAATACAAAACCAGCAAGTTAAATGTAAACCTAGAACCTGACAGACAAAAAAAAAAAAAAAAGATTTTTGAGAAACACTTGGTAAAACAATTCTAACCTATTAAGAACTTTTTCCAAAACAATAGAAACAAGAAAACTAGTAAACTGCTGAATAGAAAATGAGATACAATAGGAGAAGTCATGGGGCATAAGACTATAGGGAAAAAAATCAAAGTAATCTTACTTTATTGCCATGAAAGAGACAACCTTAGGTAGCTTTCTGTGCCAGAGTCTTTCTTTACAGGATGCTAGTTTATGAAATTATGGTTAAAATTGAAGTACCAGCAAAAAAGCCTTTACCACAAATAAATAAAATTTTTAATAAACCATTGGAACAGAGTTCTAAGATTTCTAATGAAATTCCAGGAATTCTAGAGGAATTTAAATATGAAATTGGTAACAGTTAAGTAAGTACTGTGTGCAGTATACTACTTATATTGGCCTGGTCAGAGAAACAGAAGATATTTTTATCATGCCAGTTTCATGTTTTTTAAAAAGCATCCAAAGTACTTATGGATCAGCAATTTTGATTTGTCTGACATCCAAATTATGTGAGGCCATAATATATACATGAATGTATAAACAGATGGCAAATGTGTTATAATGAGGAATAAATCATGCCTCAAAATTTTTTTAAATTCTCTCAAAAAAAGTCCATGGAAATATGGCAAAGAATGATCCAACTATTAAAGTGGACTAAATTGTAGTTTTCTGTAAAACTTTAGGCAAAGTCCTTCACCAAAAATTGCTAAAAATTAAACCAGTGTGGTACAGGAGAAAGATCTGCTCATTTACAGAAAACTAGCTAAAAGGCAGGAAGCGACACAGACAGACACAGGTGGCAGCATTCCCCAGGGCCAGCTCTTTTTTTTTTTTTTTTTCACTGTAATAAGAGAGATTGGAGAAAAGGTGACAAAAGCAGTGACAAAGTTTCATATAATGTGACAATCAACATTAAAACAAAGGGCAAACAGCTGATGGACTCAATATCAGGTATATTATCACTTAGGAGAGACTCCTGAGGTACTATTGGTAGGTATTCAACATCTACTGTACAAAGCTCACTGTCATTCAAAAATAATAAAAAGAAAATATTAGTAGGTATTAGAAAGAAACAGAAAACAAATAGGAGATCATCATTATGATGCTGCATGAATTAACCTCTCAAATGTTATGTGTGGTATCAAAGGCATCGAATGATTTCTGTTTCAGAGAAAATAAATATCAAAGACCACAACAATTTGATAAAGAAATTACTATTGGGCACAGGGAAACAGAAATCTGTTATATAACTGTGAAACTATATGAAGAAGGAGTTAAGGGAAAAATTTTTCAGCATTTGTTGTGCTATAGAAAGTAGGCGTACCCAGTGATAAGTAAACAAGCTTAAAGCAAACAAAAAGTACTGATTTTTAATATAATACATACTTGCGGGATTTGTTTTGACAGAAAATTGTCTTTAAAGAGCAGTTAAAAAAATTATGAAAATAATGTCAAAGCCTATTAAATAGAATGGCCCAGAAGCAAACTTTGGTTCAGGATGTCTCTAAACTGCAGACTGCCAAAAACAAAAGCCAACACTATGAATACTTTATTCCATTTTTGGCCTGTTTTAACATTTTTTCCCTAGCTATCTCCTATGCGCTACACTAAGAAACAGAAAAACAAGACTACAAATGGACCTCTGGCAGTTTTCTTATGTAAACTTGCCTTGTGTTTTTTGGGATTACATGTAGCCTCTCATTTTCTCTACATGCTTATTTTTAAATTTTATTTATTAGCATCTTTTCTGCGACCTTCACAGATTCACTGCAATTGGCTACCAGTTTAAATTTAAAAAAAGCAACAATAACCGGCCTGTACTTGCTATTATTTCCTTCTCACAACTTTGTACTTTTGGATTTTACTTAGGTTTTTATTACGGCATGATAGCTCTAGACATTGCTCTCTAAAAGGACACCAGCAACTTATATTAAATAGTTTTAATTCCCTCTAACTATTCCCCATTGCCCAACACATTTTCTGAGATCCTAGAAAATACCATTTCTTTCCTTATTGATTTTTTCTTTACTATAAAACAAAGCATTGATTTTCTTCCTCCTGTCTTGTGTTTCTAATGGTACCTAAATTAACGTGGTTCATTTGTATGCCACCTTACCAGGACTAATGCATCCTTCTTGTCAGGCCAGCATCACCAATAATAGAATGTAGGACCTTCCACTTAATCAGCAACCTGATAAACAGTGTACCAGTTGACAAGAGCAATGGTTGGAGTCAGTCTTGCTCTATGCCCTTAGGCAAATCTCTTCTAGGATCTCAGAGATCTACCTTCAGTTATATGTGTTCAAAATAGGGAAACTGTTTATCTATCCCATACATGTTTGAGGATGATAAAGACCCATTAGTGAATGTTACATGTGCTCAAGTACTTCTTGCAGAGGCACAACTCACTGTGCCGTTACTTGGATTCAGAAGAATGAACGTATCATAGTTTCATTGGTGCAACCTCTCATTGCTGCAGTAGTCAATACATTCTTGAAGCTGTAATATTCATCCCCTCTTGCTGAAAAGTACTCTACTTTACAGGTGTTATTCAGCATCACTGAATAAAATTTGTTTTTAGAATAGGCAGGATTCTTAAACTCTCTTGAAAAGAATTTGTCTCCAGTTACTTTGTTTCCTTTGAGTTTCTTTCAGCTTCCTTGCTCTGTAATAGCTGCTAAAAAGACCAACATTACCATTATGTCTTGCAGAATTGTTAGACATACTCAAGTTGTGCCTGTTTGCCTAACATTTCTGTGACTCCCCAATACAAAGTAATGCTTAACTAGCATTTGTTCATTTACTCCATTTTTTTACTGCTTGGAGCATCTTGGGGCTTTTTAAGTGTTTTGTTTGTTTTCTTGTTTTGGGTTTTTTTTTAGTTTAATTTCAGTTTTGGCTTGTGTATATTTTCTTCCTTAATGTAAGGTGATGCAAGTGCATCCAGATGCAGAGCAGGCCAAAAGAACACAAATGTGAAGGGGTTTTGAAACAGTTATAAAGACTACTCATTGCTCATCGATTTGGCTATAAAGTAAGGACCTTTTATATCTCAGTACAGAGTTCCACAAATTAACAACTCAGAACTGAGTGCTGAAAGAAACAGTCCCAATAATCAAAGTGCTGTTTCTGTCAATATGAGCCTTGCCAAAAGAAAACATCTGCAGAGCTGGATTTGTCTCCAGCTAGTGCTTAGAACCTGAAAAAAGACCTAGTGCTTTAGGATTAGTTCATTTGGCAGAACTCAAAACCACATGCTAAGTGCATGAAGAAGCAGAATCCATTGACCATGGCATTAGAGATTGCTCCTTTAAAAAGACTAGTTTCCTCGCTGGGGAAAGACAGGTGTAGAACTACACGGTCTAGTAATAACAGCGCTTGGAAATACATCAGCAAACAGGACCTCTGTCAAGCACCACTGGCCTGAAACGGTTCCTGAAAATGCCAGGACTAGATTTTACAGACCAGACTCCAGTAAGTAACTTACTTGAAATTGTTTGTTCTTAAAGTTAAATGTTTCTAGAGCTGCATTTTCCTTATGCTTATGTTGTGCAATACTGCTATAGCTGATGTTTATAAGCTTGGGGCTGAGAAAATAATTCCATTCCTATGGACAAGATATGCAGATAATAAAATGCTCAAAGTAATAGAAGAAAGCTTGTTAATATTTTCCTTTCATTGAATTCTGTATCAATTCAGAAAGGAAAATATTTAAGTGAGATTAGTGAAGAAAACTGAATTTAGAAGAAATCCATGTTAGAAGTAGAATGATACATTCATGGAAAGTTGCAATATAAAACATATTGTACATCCAGGTAGTAGCTCATTTGTACTCTTCAAAGGCAATTTTGCCAGTAAAATTGAGTATCAGAATAAATGAGCACCACACAATAGAAAAATACAGTGTAAGTGAATCATTCATACTTGTCAGAATTTGCTGATTCTGTGGAATGTCTCCTGAGCCTGAAATGTGCTCTTAAAAAACTGAAAAGAAGTCTTCAATGCTGCACTCACATTGAAAGTCAGCACATTCCCCCCCACCCCCCCCGCCCCGAGCAATAAAAAAAGAAGTTCAGAGCTCACTAGTTACAAGTACTTATTTAATGGCTAATGAAAAAAGACAGGCCTCAAAGTGAAATAATCTCCAGATACATAGGATACAGTTTAAAAAAAAAGGAGTTGCCTTTCTTTCTTGTGCACTACAGCATTGACCATCTAAGTCACATGAGTCTTCAGCAGCTGTGGCAATAGCACACAAGGGCAATTAACTCAGAGGCCAGTGTTCCAGAGAGCTGTGCCATCTTCAGGGGTACCTGCCATGCACAGGGGAGTTGGCAGCATGTAAGGAAATTTTTCTCAGGATGAGAACCGCTCAGTTGAAAATCTATTTATTTATTGAATTGCATAAGGCTGATACTGAGCTGGGAAACTTTTACAGACCTCTTAATTTTTAAAGAGTAGATTCAAACCCAGGAAAAAACCCTACTGATAAACTACTGTGAAACAAGTTGGTGATTCTCCTTATGGGAATTAAAATCCCATAGTGTAAAAACCACCATTCGCATAAAACATTGCTGACATTAACTGGCATCATTAATTATAGTACTAGTAAAGACAGTAGGGACCCAGCTGGCACCAAAAGATGAACGACCTTCTCAATTTGTGTCCCTCAGCTTCATCCAGCCAGCAGTACAGGGGTGAGCAGTGTAGCGGCATGTTGATCTGTTATGCAGATTAAAAGGATTTTTCCATATTAGTCTGAGATGTTGCACCAAGACTAAATCCCTATCAATATTTAATTAAAGGCAAGCTGTATATGACAGCTTTGTTAATGGGCCATGAAGCACCCCTTACAAGTGGCTTTGGCTGCTATGCATAAGCCTGAAGTATTCAAATGTTTGTAGCTGCATAGAAAGCAGCTGTGTTGATGGAAATCTCTCAGTCAAAAAACACTGAGACTGCTTGAAAATATACCACCTTGTGCCTGCAATGAATGAAGAAATAATATAGGATGCTACAGATCTTTAACTGTTTGCAGCAGCAAATAAACCACATCTCAGGATAGCATAGTTGGGGGCAGAAAATATTAAAACGACAGAGGAAAAAATGCAGATGAGTAAAGAAAGTGATGTTCCACATGTCAGCAAGCTTACCTAAGTCTTGGAAGTAGAGACAGTTCAGGCTAAATGATCTCCTCTGATCTCTCCCAAGCAAAAAGAGTTTTCTCCCTTCATGCTATGGGTAAACAACACACAATCACAACTTCAGTCTGGTTAAAGTTGAAAGCAGTCAATTCATTTAAAATGAATGAAGTCCACTTGGAACAAACTTCACAAGCTGAAGTGAGAGAATGATGTAGCACAGAAAAAGGATCAGATTGAAGTGGTAGAGCTTTGTAATAAAAGTGAGGAAGCTAGCAGCTGGGAAGCCAGCTTGTAAAAAAGGAAAGGAGCAACACTTTTGAATCTGAAGGAAAAAAAAAAAAAAAAGTTACATAACACACTGCAGCAGGTTTGATTTTTTTTCCTCTTCCTGGCCAGAAAATCACTGTGAGGCAGGGAAAAAAAACAAACCATAGTGAGCTTCATCCTGCTGTCCACAGGTAGGCAGAACAACAGGGCTCTGAAAGTGAGGTCAGGTCATTAAAATAGAGCATAAATACTTGTGTATTTCGGTCTGCCCTGGAGGCCATGTAACAGAAAGCTTTGGGACTGTTTGAACTCTAGTTCTCCCTGGGGTTGTCCCATGTAATACAGATTCACCCTAAAACTCTGTGTAACTTTCAATACCTGTCTGTCAGGTCCTACACTTATTGTTTCCATGTTTAAACTTGCGTGAGGTGCTCAAAGGGAAATTTCATGGCTGCTTTCTGCTGTACGTGGTCAGAGGAGTTCCCCTGTTGCTATTACCAGGGACTTTTGAACATCTTCATACCTTTTCTTCACTTCGATTTTGCATAAAGGGGCCAGAGCAAAACTGCAGATTAGCATGGGAGTTGTAATGGAACAGCATCTCCTTGAATTAGGTAGAGTGCATGTATTTGCATTAATGTTCAGTATAAAAGGCACACGTCTTGCTGTGTGAATGTGTTTGTGAAATCAAATAACTTCCATCTGACTGACAAACTCTATCCCCCCAAAAATGCTCCGAATAATCTATTACATAAAAAGAAACAGAAGTGCAGCATATAAAAAACAATGTATTTAAAGCTTCTTCATTTAAGAGACATTGGAACAAGAGCAGACATCTAACACTCCAGTTTCACATCCAGTCAAAGGTATTTGTGCTTTAATGGCAGTAAACCATTTCAGCATACTTTTGTAATGTCATTGATTGTGGTTTGTAGTCCTCAGAACTACAGCGGTCTTTTACCGCCTAGCTGGTGTTGGGAGCTTGACTTCATACATTTGTATTTTAATTTCATGTATCCACCCTTTAAGTTCACTGAGCTTTAATTGTGAAGATGCCATGCATGGAACAACAAGCAATAGCCGTTCATTTAATCAGCAAGGCTTGAAGCAGACTGATAAAGTAACTGTTGTTCTCTGATACTGGGACTACAAATTTGCCGAATAGCGGGATTTATCAACTTTAGTTTAATGACAATGGATTTTACAATACAGCGCGTCCGGTTTCCAACAGCCTCAGAAATTCCTGGGGAAATGCTTATTTTCTTGACAACTGTGATATGATTCCTC
This sequence comes from Caprimulgus europaeus, assembly GCA_907165065.1. The sequence continues at coordinate 73,597,873 of OU015525.1, forward strand.
AGTCACCGAGTTCAGAAGAAAAGCAGAAATTAAATAATAACTTAAATTAACATAAACATACAAGAATTTTGTTCTTGCTTATTATTTGGACTAGTGATATTTAGTGGATAGCCTGATCTGTATGTATTGCAGCAAACAGCAGAATTCCCCTTCACTTTTGCAGTGTACAGTGACACTAAATAATACTCTTTTCTTTACTTGCTAAAATTTCCAGCTACCAAGCTGAAAATCTCAGGAGTTTCAATTGTTTATCTATACTTTTTGAATTCTCAAGTCAGAAAATATCACAGTTTCAGCCACTAGTGGGCAAGGGGTGGAAGAGAAAGTATTTCCTTATGTTAAAAAAAAATAAAAAAAAATTGTTGCCTTTTTTTGAGCAGCATCACAGACAAATTGTGGCTTGAAACTCAACCCCCATAAAGATGAACACTTGTTTTTCTGCTGAAGACCATTTTTTTGACTTAAGAATTAAGAGATTGTGAGAATTGCTCGCTAATGATGCACAGCAGATCAATACAGCCCCTTCTGCAGCACATTTTGAAAGCACGTGTCTGTGACTTCCAAAAAGATGATGACAGTGTTTAGTACCCAAATCCAAATGCTGTCTTCCCAAATTAAATATTAAACTCCTTCAGATTTCTTTGCAGATATTCTTCCTGTGCTAGGCACATATGTGTGGAGTGACTTGCCTGCATTTTGTGCTGCTCTTCTCTTCATTACAGCTGACACAGCCCAAGAAGAAGAGCTGGATTTCCAAAGCCATATGTTCATTTCCTGAAAACTCAGTGAAATGGGAGGACTCAGAAACTGAGTGTGTGAACCAAAATAATGTTATTCTCCTCCCCGTACCCAAACAAAACCCCAAACAGCCCAGCACTTGAGGCCATATGCAGCATATGAGTTGGCACCAGAGTCTGGCTTGGCAAGATTTCTATGGATGCTACTTAAAATAAAACTCAAAAAAAGAGCACAACCTCAGCAGGCAAAGTCTTACACACAGCCTGGCTGCGCAATCTGCCATAGAGGAATATATACCCTGAAGAAATTCTTATACATGTATGCACTCTCAGCATTTTTCAGTTCATCTTCCTCTCTGAAATAGAAATTAACCCTGTGTTATCTTGTTCTCTACATAAAAGTTAATCTAGATTTACTTTTACATCAACCCCCCCCCAAATTAGCCACACAAAACCTGCAGAAAGAGAGCAGAGGAACTCTTGACTCCCAGCACAGCAAAGTGCATGCATAATGAAATCAGAAGACATCCTTTTTTCAACACAGGAAAATCCCTGTATTCAATAAACAAAGAACACCATGAGAAGCACTTTTCTGCCTTTTTTATACAAGGAAAGTAAAAAAAAAAGTTTTTGTAAACAAATTTACATTTTCCTCTGTGTAAATATAAACTAGATCTAATCTGTGTGTTTTTTAGTCTAAAAAGAAGTCCTGACCTCTAGGAAATGCAGTTCATTTGCCCAGGGTAAATTAGCTACATGATAATTTGCATTCACCAAGTGTTGAAATGCTTCATCTCCCGTTTCCTCTTAACTGAAATATTCTCTTAGGTTTAGAAGACCAAATGCTATATTTTGCTCTTGTTTGTGCTTTCAAATTAATATGCTCATGCTATTTGAACTGAAAACACTGTGTCATTCCTGAATTTCCATATTAAAAACCTGCACATATAATAGAGTTATATATATACCTAAATAAATATGCATACATGCATTAGATAGAGATATATCCCATTTTTAAGATTAACTGTTAAAGATCCTTTTATTTTTTCAGCCACACAGAACATGCTTTCTCTGAGTGCATTTCTGTAAAAAAAAAAAAAAGTTTTAAATAATACAAAAGCATAAATATGTTTCAATGCCAAACCAACAAAGGACTGTGAATATTCTTTTATTCAATACTAGCCTTGCTGTAGCACTATTTATGCATATAGATTGGCATCTGTGTAATCTGTTTTAGAAAACACTGACTGTGATCATACCTATACTCCAACAGTTACTACCAGAACAGTGAGACAGATGACATTTTAGGTGCTGAAAGTAAGTACACTACAGTTATGTTTGTCCCCTGGTACTGTGTACTGAAGGAAATTTCTTTCAGGACTTCCTGCTTGTGATTTCCCCAAAATCCAAAAGTTTTTCAGAATTTCCTGGAGGAGCTCCTCTTGTTCTCTAGCATATGACCCCAGACTTTGCTAGAAATGACGAATAAAACATTACTGTCTTGGCAGCTGCGAGCTCAGAGTACACAGATATTTCCCCAATCTGTTCAGCAGCGTTCGATGCACGAGACGTCATGTTTTATACCTCGAGCCCAGGGTTCATTTATCTGTCCCTGCCTCACATACCCGCTTCCCTGCCGCAGATTCTCACAGCTGCTCTTGTGGTCCCCAAGCAATAAAGAAGTTACAGCTCTGCATCCAAGAGAGGAAGTTCCTCCTCAGGGGACAGCTAGTTGATATTTTTAGCAATGCCTTCACATTGCTTCACAATGCCAGACATCTCACCCTGTAGCATGCCTCACTGCAAAGGTGTGTGCCATGGGGCTGAGTACTTAGGAAGGCCTAAGCTGAGGCTTAAAAATGCCGAGCATTTGACCAGTCCTGCCTGGTGACATCAGGGCAGCAATTGCTGGGTCAAGGGTTGCAAGCATACAAAAGATAGAGAGGAAAAGGACATTTATAGAGGTTTGGTACATAACTGTCTCTGGGGCAATCTGGGGTGAGGAACACAAAGCTATGAGTTATATTTTTTAAAATTTCTTCCTTTTGTGATTGCAGTCTTATGAACAAATGGTTGATTTTGAGTAGCAATCGTGTGTAATAGAAAAAGATACTGGTATTAATTGAGGACATTGATTTGCTAGCTCACCTGTACAAAACTGGTGAAAGTTCGTAATTTGTTAATGTCATTACCTGTGGCAGTAGTCAGTAGTCATTAGACAGTCTCTAATGACTAATGACAGAAGGAATACAAAGAGGAGACAAATATAAGAGATTTCAAACACAATAAATATCAATTTTCAAGGGCTGGGGTATTACCAAGACCTTTAAGTGAAGGAGAAAAATTAGATCTATTTGGTGACTCCAGTATATCAGACTTGATTTATATCAGTCATCAGTTTAGAGTCCAAGGATCTTTATATGTATATGCCCAAAGAGTAACACAACACTATGGACCAAGACAAAGAGGTGATGAGTTGTGGCAGGTTGCACTGGCATAAGGCTGGCTAGATCCTTATGCACAAGCCTCAACTGTTGTGATATCCAGCTAGGATGCTCTGAACTGCATGAGCTCTTGCTCCATCATCCCATGGCTGTATGTCCTTCTTCACCAACCCTCACATTCTCTCATCCCCTCGCTTGTCATTCCTCCTGACCTGGAAGTGAGCTACATTGCCCACCAGCGCTACAACACAGAGTGATCCTTTCACTTGGGTCTAGCCTGCAAGAAATGAGGGAAGGAAAGAGATTTATTCAACCCATCCTGATGATGCTGTGGACCAGGGAAGCAAGCCAAGGTTTAAAGCAACAGCTGTCATGGCCGACCTGCCAGCCCAGAGCATCCATCTGTGACTGACCAGCTGCCATGTACCCTGTGAACATGAACACAATACATGCGCTTCCCTACTTTCTGCTACACTATCTCTTTCTCTTTTGTACCTGTTTGTCAAGTGCAAGAAAATTACCTCTGTTCTCACAGCAGTCAACTTGAAAAGTCAACAATATAACTTTCTTTCCAGCTTTATTTGATAGCCTAGGAGACTATCTGGCAGCCTCTTTGGGCCAAAGGGGCTTGTGTAGGCTTCAGCAGTTTGCTTTGCATAACTCCTCAGCCCCAGTTTCAGAATTCATTGTGATTTGATTTTGACTATTTCCTTCTTGTGTGTTGTACTTTAAATATTTCCAAAATGGGATGTGTGTTTTCTGTCATCTTCTGATGGAAAAAGAAAATTGAAAAAATTATACTCAAAGGATGAGCCATGTTGATTAACATTGCAGAAAACCAGGAATAATCTGATAGGGAAGGTGCAGCCTGAACTAGCAGAAACACAATAACTAGTTGCATGAAGAAAAAACCACACCACTTACCAGAAGCAACTTTAGCAGCAATTAACTCCTTCTTCCCCCTTTGCAGTTTGGCTTTCAGCAATTATAAGTCTCCTTGCCGTATCATTTATCTTTAGCCCTACCTGATAATGTCTGCTGACATCTCTATCAACAGGCAATTGTTGCACAGGTGCTCAGAAAAGCAGAGGTGTTCTTCAAAGTTTACTGCATTAGTATAAAGAAATTGCAAAGACATAGTATGGTCTATCTGCGGGTAGGAAAGGTATGTACTCAAGCACAGAAAAAGAGGTCCACAGGGGGTTACTGATATAAGGCAGAGCAGAGACCTTTGAAGTTATTTCCTACCTCGAAGCAACTAAGCAGTGCATCCTGCTGGCCTCTATCAGTTCTCCAGGACCACAGTAGTCTGTTCTCCAAATCTCAGGTGCCTTCAGGCAAAAACTGTCTCCAGCCCCTTGGGAAAAGGTTAGTCCAGCTCTCATGACTTCAACTTTCTTAAGCAGCCGAGTAGGGAATGCTGTCCCTGAAAGCTGGGACAAAAAGATGGTATTGGCATGTGATCACACAGAGGCATGGAGTGGAGTACAGGAGTACAGAGCAAGGCTGGAGTACAGGAGGTGCTGCGGACAGTACCATTCCTCACAAAAATGGGATCACTGTTTTGTGCAACTTGTATATTTACTTCCCCTATCAAACTGTCATGGGAGGAATTCTGGGTAGAAACCTCAGGCAAATTAAACTTTTTTTTTTTTTAAGCTCAGCATTTCCCTTTCCAGTTGCAAAGAAAGCAGTGATTTCCTTCTCTTTGGAGAGTCAGTTTATCTAGAGTTTTAGGTGAATAGTTCAAGCAATTAAAGCAGGTCTGTGGTTGTTTTTCCCTTACTGACTAACACCACATAGCAACAAGAACCGCCCAGAGGGATTGGCTCAAGCTCAATAGCACATCACTTTATTTCATGGTTTTCCTTTCCTTTCCTTTCCTTTCTTTTCCTTTCCTTTCCTTTCCTTTCCTTTCCTTTCCTTTCCTTTCCTTTCCTTTCCTTTCCTTTCCTTTCCTTTCCTTTCCTTTCCTTTCCTTTCCTTTCCTTTCCTTTCCTTTCCTTTCCTTTCCTTTCCTTTCCTTTCCTTTCCTTTCCTTTCCTTTCCTTTCCCTTTCCTTTCTTCCCTTTCCTTCCCTTTCCTTCCCTTTCCTTCTTTCCTTTCCTTTCAAAAAAAAAAAAAAAAAGAAAAAAAGAAAGTATATAAAATGTGGGAAGGACTGATATCAGTCTAAGCTACAGGGATTAATACATCTACACTACTGAAACAATAAATGAAAACTTTTTTTTTTTCTTTTTTGCTTTACGGGTGAATATTTGGTGCTTTTGTGCTCCTCTGGAGAGTGCTTTCCTTTGGAAAACTTGCTATGCCATTGAAAGAAAACGGAAGGGATTTGCTAGATGCTCCTCTCCTCCTGCAGGTCCATGGGGGGCCATGCCCATGAGGCAGTGCCATGGCACGCAGGGAGGATGGCAGCCACACAAAGCCAGATGCTGGCAGACACAAGCATCATCCCCCACCCGCAGAGGTGCTGCCCTATACAGTCTTATCCTCATTTGTTCTCCACTGAGCTCCTTCCCAATAAAGAGAACTAGGTGTTTAAGAAATTAAAGGCCTGCAGTATTATTACTATGGGAAAACCCCACAGCACTTGGAAAAGAATTCTTCTTGCCTATGGGAATGTTTTATGGCTAGCAGAGACCAGAGAGTGGATTCCTTAGAAATGTAGCCTTCTTGCAGTACCACTGGTGTAGCCTTTGTGCTTTGCAATCATGGTTAGATGGAAATGGAGATCCAGCCACTCAGGATCCACTTCTAAAACTTTTATTTTACTCTAATATCATTGCAGACCTTGCTTTTTCCAGTATTTTTGTACTGCCTGTAGAAAAATGGATAAAATAGCCATAAAATGACAACATTTAAGTGTATGCCTGTACCACATTTGCCAGATAAGAGACCAAAACCACCCTAATCTGGTTTTAAGGTCAAGGGCTCTATCAGCATAGAGGTTGTTTTGTGCACAAGTAGGGCATCTCCCATACTGACAGCTACAACAGCTCTACTGACAGGACCTCACCTGGAGTTAGGCCACCTAGATTTAGGTCCAGGCAGATTTCACTCACCCTGCCTATTGTTCATCATAGAAAGATTAATTAATTATTTGATGGTCATCTTTACAACAAGGAAAAAAGCTACAATATATTAATCAGATTACTTATGGTGTTACTGACATGAGATTTAGGTGAATATGGTATTAATTACTTATGTAACATCCCTTTTCCTGATCATTGCAAATAAGCTATTTGGAGCATGAGAAGCATGGAGCCAGAGGAACAGGGTGACTCAGAAAGACCCTGCTTCTGGTATATCTTAATTTTTATTCTTTCATAATACTGTGCTTTCTCTTCTGATAAACCTTATCCAAGACAGTTTGCACTTTGTACTACAGATATATTTCCTTCCTAGCCAGGCTATTTTTCAGACTCTAATGTTTATGCATTTGGAGAGAGAGTGAATTAAAATAAAAAATAAAAATGAAATGAACAATTTTGATAAAGCCTTAATAGAAAGCTGAGAGAATGTGAAACAAATGAGAGCCATTAGAAATGAATTATTAGCCTAGCAGCTGAAAAGCCAGTCAGTTAGGATGTAGGGGACATGATTTCAAACACCTTCTTATTTCGTTTTCCCAGTAACTGTTGATGTTAAAGCAGTAATAGAAATGGCACTAGGGCTTGATGAATAAGACATCTGAGAGGGCAAGAGCTCACATTCAACTCTGTTTATAAAGTATAAATTGCTTTTTGTTTTTGTTCCACACCCTGAATTAAAACTAATTCTTTAACAATAACATTTCCTATAAATTGGAACTGTTATTTTTAATTCAATGGAAGTACTGAAATAAGTAGCCTACAGCTCTCTTTTCCACACTCTCTGTGTAAATATTTGCATGCTTTATTATATATGTTTTTAACTTTTATGACAATATTTTGGCCCAATATCAATGATAGTTCCACCTATGTAGAACGGCCATAACCAATTTGTTCTCTTTGTTAGTTTTAATATAAACTGAATAATTTTAAAGTTCTGCAAAAATTGGGGGAAAAGACACTATATTATATTTAAAGTAATTGCATCATAAGCGTTTGTTGAGAAATCTGAGAATTCAGCATATCATCAAGGTAGAATATGTGAGGTAAAAATACAGCCATAATAATCTAGATAATAAAGTAAATGTGTTCTGACAAGAAGAATGCCCCATGGCATTATATTTTTTAGAAATACCAGCTAAAGGATGACCTAACTAAAGCCATTTGCATACCTTCTGAATACAAGTGATCCAAATGTTGTAAAGTGGTAACAGAAATATGCCTGGAAATATACTTAGCATTTTTTACAGGACTTCATCGAGGTATAAGCACTTATCAGAGAAGCTTTCTTCATAAATATATTGTATAATACTCACATAAAAACATTATTATATTTACTCAGATATTATGTCCTACCTATATTATCTTCAAGGCCTTCAGTAGCTACTGTTATTTCAAAACATACTGTTTTTCTCTGTGGGAATGTGCTAGTAGGATTTTCTTCTAGCCTGAGAGTCATGATCATAGCTTTGGTAATTTCAGGAAATTGTGAATACACTTTGTGGATTAAAATTAGATCACAGAATCACAGAATCACAGAATGTCAGGGATTGGAAGGGACCTCGAAAGATCATCTAGTCCAATCCCCCTGCCAGAGCAGGAACACCTAGATAAGATCACACAGGAAGGCGTCCAGGCGGGTCTTGAATGTCTCCAGAGAAGGAGACTCCACAACCCCCCTGGGCATCCTCTTCCAGTGCTCTGTCACCCTCACAGTAAAGAAGTTCCTTCTCAAGTTTAAGCGGAACCTCCTGTGTTCCAGCTTACACCCATTGCCCCTTGTCCTATCATTGGTCATCACTGCAAAGAGCCTGGCCCCATCCACCTGACACTCACCCTTCATATATTTATAAACATTAATAAGGTCACCCCTCAGCCTCCTCTTCTCCAAGCTAAAGAGGCCCAGCTCCCTCAGCCTTTCCTCATAAGGGAGATGTTCCACTCCCTTAATCATCTTGGTGGCTCTGTGCTGGACTCTCTCAAGCAGCTCCCTGTCCTTCTTGAACTGTGGGGCCCAGAACTGGACACAATATTCCAGATGTGGCCTCACCAGGGCACAGTAGAGGGGAAGGAGAACCTCTCTCGACCTACTAACCACATGATGATGTGTGTTTATGCAAGTGTTTGGCATGTACAAATAACCAAAACATACTATTTTATCACAGACTGCACTGGAAATTACTAACTACCTGAGGACACTGTCACTGACACTGAACATGTGTACATTTTCTATCAATGCTTTTGATAGAAATTCAGGTCTGTGCTCTTCTGCCAACAATTTCTGAAAGCATATAGCTTGTAGAAGAAGTTCATAGCTGTAGAAGCACACATAAACTCTAATGAAGACATAGACCTGCATGAAAATGACATGAATATGTTCTAGAACATATAGTATTTATTAGGCACCTATATACCAAACACTTTAATTGGTCTGTTCACAAAAACATTTATAGGGCTTGAGAGTGAGCTGGAACACTGCCCGCTGGCTCAGGTGCAAGGCCTCATTTGAATTTTACTTAATGCAGAGGCATTCTTCTGTAGCTTCATGAATAGCCTCTGTTAAATGTATTCTTTCCCTCTTCTGTTAATTATTACATAGTTTCAAGGCAGTCTTCTGTGCCTGAAGTTTTTGCTTTACAGTTCATGGCTCACATATTCCCTCGTGCTAGGATTATGCTGTTTCACTGTGCAGCCACGATGAGCAGAACTATTAATAGCTCGCTCCCTCATGCTGCACTTACTGGGCAACTTGTGTACAGCCAGAAGAACTGCAGTGATGTAGCACTACACATCCGTCTGCTCTAGCCTTTAACTGTTTCTCTGCTTCTCAACATATTTGATTACACAGCACAAAGCACATTTGCTATGCTCTTTCACATTCCTGGTAGGGCCTCTAAAGAGCTACTCTAAAGAGCACCTGTGGGAATTCAAAACTGTGGTCCTACCTTTAGTCTCTCTATCTAGCAGTATCAAACTGCTTCATTTACAAATGAATAATTCACTTTTCTTGTCCGCAACCAGGGCTGTTTCCATGCACAATCAGAACTGGCAGCAAGCTAAACGTCCAGGACCTTGTTCTCCCTGTTGCTCATGCACCCTACCAAGCCAGAGCCACTGCTGGTTTGCTCAGATAAGGAGAGCTGGGGAATAAGTCCGCAGCCTCCCTCCAGTGCTTCCCAACAGCAATCACAACCTGTCTCCTACCTTCACGTTGACAGCAGAGGCAGCAGACTCAGCTGCTCAGGAGTTCCCTAAATCTGCCCATCCAGAGCAGCTCCTGCCTGCTGCCATAGGAGGACCCTCCCACCTTGGTCACCCCGCCCAGCCCATCCTCCTCCTCAGCTGAATCTGTCCTGCACCACTATCCCGTGCTGCCTACCTGCCTGCCTGCCTGCCTGCAAGCACCTGAGCCTGATCTGCACCAGACTCAGGTCTCTCTGGGTCTTCCTCTTCTGTTGTGCTAGCTCTGGCTTTGCAGACCGATGTGCACAAGTAGGGAAACTTACTGAAATCCACTTTTTTTCAGCTGGCTTGTTAAGGAATTAGAATGTAATTAACCTCTTGTTAATGATCTGTGGGGACTACCAGAGTCACATTAACTAACCCTAACAGGCATTGCTCTCAAGATCATTTTGCTTCAAAGCTGAGATTCAGCGGTAGGTCACTAGATAGGAGAACAGATGACATTTTTGAAGATACATACTGAGGGGTGCCCTTTTGCTCACTCTCACTAGGAGGGAGAACTCCCAGCTGCAATCTTTTTGCAGTGCATGCAGCTGGGTAACAGATGAATGGGTTGACCAACCTGCTTCATAAAGTGAGGAAATTATATGGGAAAAGGGGCTAAAGGATGCATAACCCTGGAAGGGGGAAAGCAGGAGCAGAATGTGCAGATTGCCCTCCCTTGATGGGGTATAACTGGCCTAAATTGTAAAGTTGGAAAACCTCAGGTTTTCTCATTATTGTGAGCTGATACAATTGAAAGATTACAAGGAATACCTTTGTGAGACTATTTTCACAAACATCTGAAGAACAAAGCCACCTTTAAAAAAGAAGAAAAAATAAATCCATGGTGGCATAGAGGTTGCAGAAGTGGGGATGTAGAGAGAAGAATTTACCTTCAGCCCTTTTAGGTCCTTCCCATGCTTATCTACCCTTTCTGATTCCCTCATTTTTCATGCATCCATCCTCCCCATCGATTTTACTATTTATTTATCTATCTATTTATTTATTCATTACTTTTGTGTGCAGTTGGGTGGGGAGCTTTCTGAAACTTAGGAAGCAATTCGCTGGGAAATCCCAGGGAAAAATACAACAGAGCCTCCCTTTTCTAGAAAAGTCTGCCTCACTTGGAAGAAGCCAGGTGTGCACAACAGCCTCATTGACTTCCCCCCCACCCCACAAAGGGGTCAGGCAGTTTCCACTCTGCAGAGCTGGCTTTGAAGCTGTGGCTTTTTGTGAGTCCTCTGCTGAAGGATGGATGTAGTGAGGGCACCTGAGCAGCAGCTTCTGATGAGAAAGGAGGAAACATGAGCATTGGCAGTAGCCATCATAGTCAGGGTAAGAATTTGGCAGATAAAGTCTTCTCTCGGTCTCAATCCAAAGCACCAGATCCCACAGACATCGAGAGCTGAAACACAAGTTTTTGGTCCTTTCTCAAGTAAACTACAGCATTCAGCCTGCTGGTGCTTTAGTAGCAATAATAGTGCCAGAAAAGAGAGTTTACAATTCATCTTTTGGTGAATTCAAAATCCTACGCCATCCAGCAAAACAGACAGAAATTGCTAATGCCAGGTCTCAACACAGGCAGTAAAAGATTCCTTGCTTTTGACTCACAAATGTGAAAAATGAGGCACTGGTGACTCTAACCAGACCAGACAACCTTTATAACTTATTTTGAATTAGTATCTCTTTCTCCTCCCCCTCCTCCTCATATTAGGCTCTTACTGCAGTTCATTTACAATGTTCAGTGTATAATAAATGTGATTAGCTTCAGAAAAAGAGCTGAGGCTGCTCACTGAAAGAATAATATTCTGCACTTTGGGGAGAGAAAAGGAGCTTGCGTGCAGGACCAGGGTGGAAGATTCGGGGGAGGTTTTGAGACTGTTAATAATTTTTTTTCCTATTCTTATTCAAAGCTTTTCTGTTCACAGGGGAAATATTCAATTAGGAAACCCCTATGGAGCAGAGGGGAACCCAGCAGGCGAGGAGTCAAAATCTCTGCAATCAGCACTGATAAAGGGCTGTTATTTTGACAAATGGATAAAAATAAAAAACATGAAAGTCTACAGTAGGAGGCCTGAAACGGATGCTGAGCACTCTCCTTACTCAGCAAGGATGTGTTTGTCATGGTAAGTCATGCATGATTGTTCGGGGCAATATTGTCTGATTTGTCACTTCTTTTTATCTTATTAGCACTTACTGTAGTTCGAAATGTGTTAAGCAGAGAAATGCTCTGTGTGTGAAATGCTTTCAAGAGTTTGAGTGCAGCATTTTGATGCCTTTCACAGGCCTTCTGCTTTGAAAGAAGAGTTTGGATGGTGGTGACAAACAGTTCTGTCATTTGGGATTCGATGTCTACTCAACTCTAGAAGAGCATCCCAACCAGATATAGAAGTTGTAGGTTCAGTTCAGCACATGCTTACCAATGTCTCATGGGCCTCATCTTTACTTGTCAGATGCATCAAGAGGCTACAGGGCATCATATCTGACATTTGATTCTCTACCCTCTACCGTATTTCAGAGTGTGTAAGTTGGCCAGAGGGTTGCCCAGCACTATTTTCTATGGCCCTTTGAAGCATAGTGGCTGGAGAAGCAAACCACAGGAACGTTACAAGGCCACACTCAGCAAGATCATAACTTTGCAGCATTTTGCTCTGCAACGTGCAAACCTAGCACTGCCTGCCATGGAAGAGGAATTGTACATGCTCTAAGAGTTTTTATAAGCCAAAGCAAACTGACTTTGTATAAGCACAAAGAAAGAGCAATGGAGAAAAGCCAGGAGGGTGGATGCAGTGAGTTACATCTGAGACACTTGCAGCTATTAGCAGGTGGAAATAAATCAGATTAATTTCTCAGCCAGAAGTTCTCAAAAGCTGAGTCTGGATAATTAAATAAAGCATAGATCCATCTTTATCCAACTTTTCTAGGAAAGCCACATACTTCTAATGGTTAGAACATCAGAGTATCCTATAGCTACATTTCTTGCTTTGCTTGGCCTGTGCTGTGATGTTTGATAAACCTGTTCAGCTTTTGTTGAGGTTTTTTTTTATCTGTAAAGCAGGATTAAAATACTTACTACCGTTCCCTGAAGCACGTGATGGATGTATGCACCTCAGGATGGAGACAATGACAAATTGTCTTTAAGAGCCAATTTAGAAGTGAAACTGCTTCACATGGATTTATTATGCCCAGTAACATCAAAATAATATTGTGTACAATCAAAGACTGTCCTAATCTGCAGAACCTAATTGTGTGGAAAACACTGGATTTTTCTAGTCAATGTGAATATCTTTAAAAAGTACACACATATATTCTAATCCTAAATAAGTTAGTACCATGTTGATACTAGTCTACTTAGCACGCTGTATTACAATATTCATTACAAAGTATTCAAAATCAATCGTTCAGATATAATCTGCTAAGGAGACAAAAGTCCTGAAAAACAGCAAGAGATTAGCAGCTTGATGCTGACAAAAGCCAACTAATTATTTCAGTTATGCCTCAATAATTTATAAAGCCAGCCATTTCCCCAAAAGATCTACAGATCTCTTTTGACTCCTCAAGGGGAAGAATAAATGTGTCAGAAATAAAGTACCTAGATTCTCCACAAAGGGGTTCAAATGCATGGTTAAACACAGATCTCCAGTCCTTTGAAACAGATTAGCTGAAAATTTACATGGCTATTTGAAAGAACATCCTGAATTTTGGGATAAGTCTCTGAGCTCTGAAAGGCTGATTGTAGAAAACAAAGAATCTTAGGTGTCCCAAAATAATTTTCCATTTATAGTCCACAGACAAAAATAATAATAATACCCTATCATACAAATATGGCCTGAAATTTTCAGAACAACTTACTGTTTAAATATCTAGATATCAAATTTTAACCTTTCAGAAGGTCCTAGCCACTTGTCTCTGAAAACTTCTGTCTTTATTTGATATCTCCAGTTGTTCATGTAAAATTACTTTTTTTTTTTTTACTATAGTCTGAGGCTTTGTTTGCCTCAAAATAAAAATCCATACATTGTATACATATATAAATTTAGATATAACATTTGTTTTTTATTTATATTTCCTCGCTGCTTTAAATTCTTACTGTTTTCTGCCTCTTCCTTCCTTACAAACTGAATCATTAGTTGCCTGTTTTCTTAGTCTTGTAAATTTTTAAATTTTACAGTGTTTATACTATGTATTCTATTGGAACAATGGCAAGAACAGTTGAAAAAATAATCAGAAAGGGTGAACACAAACCCATTGATGGTATAGGAAAAACTAAAGGAAATCATAAGCTAATTTGAAGGGTAATACAAAGATAAGGCAGTGTACAAAATCTCTAGTTTTTAATATGGTTGCACAATTTCATTTAGTCCTGATCAGTCATCTTTGCTATCTTAGAAAGCAGACAAGAGAGTTCACTGAGCAGTTACCAGTTCCCCTCGCTGCCTCAGCTTTTAGGAGAATATCAAAACAATTAAAATCTTGCATCAGTGAAATGCGTACGCAGACATTTAGGTGAATGCAGTTTGGGACATTAGAGTGTTATAGAACCCCAAGAGACAAAGGCATTAAATTTCAACTGAGTTTTTAACAGAGTTGCTTCCAGGCTCTGCCTGGTGCCAGATGAGGCTTTTTGCCTCTCGTGCCACTTATGTGCAATTGGCTGATAACTGTATGTGTGCATAATGCTCCAAAGAGTCATCAGGGGTGCCAAGAATGAGCATTCACATCATTTTCTGTGTGCAGTTAAGGCAACCTTGCAGCAGTGTGGTTTGTCATGTGCTTCCCCTCTCCTCCCAATCGCTCTATTCCAGGGCGATAAGGAAAGGCCTCTCTGGCCGGTTTGCACTTCTCTTCACCCTGGAGGCATCATTATAGCCTGTTCACCACTGGAAAGGGATTTATTAGCTTTGGATGAAGAGACTTTCTTCAAAGCCAAGGCTAAAGTTTTCACTGACTTTGTTGACAAATTTCCACTGCTTTGGGCCCAAATAATTGTGGAGCATCATTTAAACACGAGTTTCAATCTCCATTTTTCAGCTAAAAGCTCCCTTAGGAGATGGACATCTTTTCATTCCCTAATGGAAGCCTCCTCTTCCTTTCCCATAGAGAGGAGTAACAAATTCCCTCTTTCAGTTGTCACAGTTAAGGAGTTAAAAGAAAGAATAACTTTTTATCCTCTATTCTAAGAAAGCTATATTTACATAATAGAAAATAAGAATTTAATTGTAAGCCATTTTTCATGCAAAGTCTAAGAATTTGTACATGATGGATTTCTCAAAGAATTCAAGTGACAAAAAATGTATGATCGCTATGAGGAAGAGTATAAACTAATAAAATATGTGTGATGGGTGCTAGAGTTATGCTAGCAAATAAAATATAGACATGAAACCAGACAACCTGAAAATTCAAGATTGTTAGCAAATATAGCAACACATCCTATTAGTAAAAAAACTCATGAAAAGGACTTCAGGTTATGAATAGCACTGTCAGGTGAAATGAACATTCACAGATCTCCCTTTTTTCAGCTCTGCTACAGCTCTGCTTTGATAATTTATTCCCACCTAGACTCCAGCACATTGTGCCCAGTCATCCATACAAACATAAAGCAAACAAAAACCTATAATAAATTAATCAAGCCATTTCTCCTGTCTCCAAGGAAGAAGAAAGGGGAGTAGTTGTTATCGCTATTTCAAACAGTTGGGTGACAGCCACATAAGTATTTTAAGGTAAGTGAAATGCAGCTTCATTAAAGGAATGAAAGTCTATTGAAATTCATGGGTGCAGCCCAGGACTTTGACTGCACACTAAGCAGCGTTTTGTTCAAAGTTTGTTATAAGGGACTTTTGCTGCAGCTATCACAGGTATGCTTATATATTGCTTCTCTTCTGTTCTGTCACATTTAACAGTCTTTCTACCAAGCAGTGTTGATAATAGTGAAATCAGGTAGGTTTCTGGTCCCTGAGGATGCCATACCATCCCATACCCTGAAATCCAGCCTAGCAAAACAAAAAATGCAATCAGCATAAGCACAAGATAAACTAAATTATGTTTCTACCCTCATCACACTGCAAAAAAAAACCCCAACAAACCAAAAACCAGTAAGAAAGACAATTCTAAACAACCTCGAATAATATTTGCCACAAACATTCAACTGAGAAATTTTTTCAATGCTGCACTAATGAGAGGGCTATTATGGTTGGGGTCCTACCTTCACCTTGTTCTCAGGCATTAAAAAGCTGGCTGGTTTATGACTGCAGCCTGCTTAGGCCCTGCAGAGGGAGCAGGAGCACCTCATTATCAGAGGTGGGAATTTTGCAAGAGAGAACCTTGGATGAGATGTACCTAATTAGACAAGTCTCTTCTCTCCTTCCATCATCAGCAAGTGAGAGCAAACCCAAGAATTTCTACCGCAGGCAATATCTTCTGAACAAAAAGCACCTAAACGTGTATTTTATTGTAGTATTTTCTTTAGGAAATTCATATGAAGGCCACTGCTGGCAGCCAGTCCTGTCTGTGCAGCAATTGCATAATCAAGGCCAGAAGCCCTTGGGGCCTGACAGTCAGTGGCTTTCACAAAATCACGCTGTTTCAAGTCAATTTAGAGAGGATTTTTTATAACTTTTGCTTTGATTACTTTCCTAAGGAAAATCCCCTGTTGTTTTTCCATTGTTCCTGATCTTGCTGTTTATTTTTTTTCCACTGAACAGGGTTTAGAAAGTAGACATTCATTTTAAATAATTCAATTACTCCTGCTGCTGTGCAGTTTGCCTTAAACTCCCTGTTTCTATGCTCAGAGCTATGCTCAGGGCAAGAGAAAACTTCTAATTAGTTGGAACGTTTTGCTCTTTAATTATAGAAGAACTTTGGATAGAATGACATTTTCAAGAAATGAAGAGAGGCTTATTAAAGAAAGATAACAAAAAAACCTGCAAAAGCCAAAAGCCTGAAATCTTCATGTATTCCTTGTTCTGATATAATGCAACCTATTATGATAGTGTTGGAGCAGGTTTAAAGCCTGGGGGGTGGGAAGGAGAACAGATAACATGCCATATTGGAGACTGTGAGAAACACAGCTACTGTCAATACTGATTTTTCTAATCTCCAAGCTCAATGTTTATCCTGAGAACTGTTCTCAATTTGCTCAATGTCCTTGCAGGGTTGGCCAAATCCTTGAAAAACAGAATTATCAAGATCTGTAGAAACGGCACAGTGACTAACATATTTTACATGTCAGCTTTGCTCTCTTGTTTCTCGTGCAAGGGTGCTTACATTTCCCAGGAAGATTCCCTGCTGACTTACACTCTCCATCTGTCTAACTAGCTTTTGGGCATCCTTCCCTTCTTCTTCCTCCACCTTCTATTTAATTTAACTCCCAGAGGCCTACCATTGTCCATTCTGCTCCACCTGCCTTTGCAGTGCCCTGCCTACTGTGACTTCCTTCATATCAGGTCCCTTCCAGGTTCCTTACTCTTCCTAACAGTTTGTTTTGTAGAACAACAGCCTTGCACTCTTAAACATGGTTTGTTCCTTTTTGAACGCAGATGTAGCAGGTGCTCCCAACTGCAGCTTGGCACTTAGAGCATCACAGTCAGCTTTCTCCTTCTTAAAATGAAGATAGCACTAGAGAGGGAATCTCGTCCTATGAAACAATTAATTATCTCATAGTCTTCAGAATGAGTCATCTCTACTGGAAATGCTTGGTCTGGATGGCAGCTTGCAGTGACAACTCCCCACGGGTTAGTTGTGTGTGCTGCTGGGAATGTGGCAGCAGCTCCTGGCTCTCGGGAAGGTTTTGCGGGCAGAACTTCTAATAACCAAGAGGAGGAATGTAGTAATTTGCACTAAGTATCGCTGGAATGAAAAGGAATCGTTAAGATAGAAAATAACTCAGGTTCACCCACTGCATATGTTTTGTGCAATGAAGCAAGGTTTTAATTTTAACTCAATGAATTATATTTCAGAGCTACATTAAAATATCCTTTAGTGTTCAAATATGCAGTAAGAAAAATATCAGAAAATCAAATGCAGATGGGTAGACAATCAATGAGAGGGCCAAATTCTGATAGATAATGAGATTTTTTTATTTTATTTTTTTTTCCCCCTAGTGAATTAAATGAGGGCTTTAAGTGCCCACACCACCAGAATCTGACATAAGAGTAATTGAATTTCTGTTTAGGTCATGAGGATAGAGCAAGTCAGATTGCTCAGTCACTACCATGCCGTGACAGCAAAATTGATGTAAATGAGAAAGTACAACACAGGACAAATGCTGCTACAAATGTAAAGTGTTTAGCATTCTCCAGGCACATATACACACAGAACTGAAGACTATATTGCAATATGTAGTCACAACTGTGAAGATGGTGGTAAAGCGGCTGCAAAGCACTGGAGTTAGTACCTCCAGGAGTTCAATGATTTCATACTAGGTGCCATTTTGTACTGGTTCATGAGAACCAGATCTGTAAGTGGGTCCAGGGGCTTGTTGCATTCAGTCTAGCTGCTATGAGCGTTGTGCTGCTGCACCCAGTGCCAACACAGTCCTGGGAGGCACGTGCCTGTCTTTAGGCTTTGGCCAGGATGATGCTAATTACATTCCCTGCCTAGGAGATGCACTCACTCCATGCTGCCCTTTGGGCTTTTGCTTACAATCTCATTCTGGCTGGTATTTTTTAGATTATAATCTCCACCTCTAAATCAAAGACTCATAAATTCAGAGAGAGTCTTTGTAACTTCCCTTCCCCCACAGATGTATCCTTTTCTCACCTCTAAACTTTTCCTCCTAGACCTTGCACACTTTTCTAATCACTTGTTGACTTTATTGTCTATACCCAGGAACTGTGCTGATCCCCAGATACATCACTTTGCTGACATTAAGCATGTCTGGAAGTGCTGGTTTTGGCTGGAATAGAGTTAATTTTCTTCCTAGTAGCTGGTATGGGGCTATGTTTTGGATTTGTGCTGAAAACAGGGTGGATAATGCAGAGATGTTTTTGTTATTGCTGAGCAGGGCTTACACAGAGTCAAGGCCTTTTCTGCCTCTCACCCCACCCCACCAGCGAGGAGGCTGGGGTTGCACAAGAAGCTGGGAGGGGACACAGCTGGCACAGCTGACCCCAACTAACCCAAGGGATATTCCATATTGTATGACATTATGCTCAGCATATAAATCTGGGAGAAGAAGAAGAAGGGAGGGGGAGATGTTCAGAGTGATGGCATTTGTCTTCCAAAGTCACTGTTAGGTGTGATGGAGTCCTGCTTTCCTGGAGATGGCTGAACACCTGCTTGCTGATGGGAATCGGTGAGTGAATTCCTTGTTTTGCTTTGCTTGCACATGCAGTGTTTGTTTTACCTGTTAAACTGTCTTTATCTCAATCCATGAGTTTTCCTCACTTTCACTCTTGATTTTCTTCCACATCCCCCCAGCAGGGAATGAGTGAGTGGCTGTGTGGTGCTTAGTTGCTGGCTGGAGTCAAACCATGACACTAGAATTTTGCCCAACTACACATCACGAATCCTTTACTGCTGTTTTTGCCACAGTGTAGGCTACAAGCTGATTATATAAAACACAGGCACCAAGCGAGTAGAGGCAACAGTTCTCCAGAGGCTACCTTCAGCTGAGCATTAGATTCCAAGAGTAAATAATAATTGACTAAAAATCATTCATGTAATAAAACTGTGCTGAAAATGATACTGTTTCATATCTGTTTAAGCATCTTGTAATGGATTGGGCATTATTCTCCTAGCAGAGTGATGGATACACAGTCCTCAGATCAAGGAGCCTGTATTTTCTTCTGGTTTAAATCTTCAATTTTAAAGGAAAAGTTTTTAAAAGTTTATCCTGCATTATTAATAAATTAACACATAAATAATTAAATTTAAATGGAACTAAGAAAAGCTGATATCATACATAAAACTATAAATGTAGCCAAACAGGTTGTCTTTTCACCCCCAACTTAGCTCAGGTATTCTTATCCTTCATAGTGGATCATATGTTTCTGCAGGTTTTTCAATTGAGATTTTTTTTTGTTTTTAAATCTAAGATATTCTTCTTAGCGGAGACTAAGAAAAAGAATAGGAAATGGAATAAAATAAGGTGAAGCAATTCCCCTAAGATTCAGGATTAAGGAGTCTTGATAACAGTTGCTCTCCTCCTCCTCCTCATCAGGTAGAGAAAAGGTAGTGAAAGACACATGCAAGAGAAGGGAAGGAAGAATATAATTTCTTTGCTCCTAGGGCCAAATCACTACTTGCTGGTACAGTTCCTTAGGGATTACAACTGGATCAACTTCTCTGCTGCTTATTTTAGAGTCAGCTTTTGCCAAACTGCTGTGCTATTTTCCCATGTTGCTATTCTCCATAAAGTCCTCCATTAGCCTTCCTTGGAGAGCTGCTTGTGGAAAATCCTGACTCAGCTAAAATGCTTTAGAAAACTAAAACCGATAGACCTTGGACTATTTTTACTAGGCAAAATAAGTCCTTATGGAGGACTCTTTAAATAGCAGTCCTGCCCCAGCATCAAACTCCCTCCTTCTCCCCCTCCTCCGTGCCACTTTAGTGTCATTTGCAGACTTGCAAAAAGACATTAAACATTGTTGGCCTCAGTATTTTTCCCTGGGGGATGCCCTTCGTAACAGAACAACCGTTGGATTTTGTGACACTGACGAACACCCTTTGAAACTGATGGTTCAGCCAATTTTCCATCCACCTTATTGTTCACTTATCCAGACAAAAAATATTCACTTTGGCTACAGGGACACTATGGAAGACCGTGGCCTTGCTAAAGTCAAGGTATACTGTTTCCCTTACTTACAGAGCCATTAATCTCATTCCAGAAGGCAATAAGGTTAGCCAGGCATGATATGCACTCACTGAATCCATGCTAACCAATCACAATAATCTTGTCCCTAATGTGGCTAAAAATGGCTTTGAGAAGGGTTTTTTCCATGGCCTCCACAAGAACTGAGATGAGGCTGAACTGGATCTGCTTTTTTGTTCTTCTTGGAGAGGGTCTTAGCAGTTGTTTTCTTTCAGTGGTTGGGAACTTCCCTGATTGCCATGACTTCTGAAAGGTAACAGGCAGCAGCTTTGTGATGACATTGTCTGCCTCCCACAGACGCATGCCACCTCCCCTGCTTGCTCAGGCAGCCTGCCCTTGTTTCCACCTTCTGTGTACTTACATTTTGCATATAAGTTTAGCAAGAAGTTCTCTATTTCAAACACAATAGCTTCTTGTGGAGAAGGGATGAGTTGACCCCCAAAAGTTATTAGTCTCATAAAACATGACAGAAACATTTCTCATGGAGTTAAAGGTACTACAGTTCCACTTATAGGACTGAAAACAAGTCAATGCTTCTTGAACTACCGGAAGAGTAATCTGTGAGATTTGAGTTTCAACTCTTGACATGGATATCTTGTTGCAGAAAGACTGAATACTGATTTTGTATATCATATGAGTTTGTATATTATATCTAGGCCTGGGTTCACAGTGTTAAGCTGCTTTTAGGGAGTATGGCTTACTTTAAATTATTCTTTCAGCTTTCTCTGCTTTGCTTCAGGCTCCCTGAACCAACCTCACTTGGTGCATGACAGATCTGCTAATGAACTTCATCTAGCCTGTGGAGACGCAGGGCACCAAGGGGCAGAGATAGTACACCAGAAGCCACATGGTGTGGAAGCACAAGGCAACAGGCAGAGGAGTAAGTCTCCTGCTTAAAACCTGAGACACTACGTGTTGCACTCTGTTGTTCAAGGGTACTACTGTGACACTGAACTTGGACTTTTAGCTCATACACAGTCCAGTAGCTTGCAGGTATTTGGAGAGAGTTGATATCCAAATGGATGGGATGTTGAAAGGTTTAAAAAAAAGTCCTGAAAGCACACTGTGGGAGAAGGAGATCAACATCTAGACTCTTATTAAGAAAATTCATGCAAGATCTGGAATTATTAATGTGTAAGAGTTGAGCAGACCACGAGACACTGAAACAAGATCACTTTGTTGGCAGCTCAAGATGTACCCAAAATGTAGGAGGAGATTTTTCATCTATTTGACTGCATTACAGTTATGAAAGAATTTATAATAAGAGTTTCTATTAGAAGCTAATGAACTTTGGTCATGAAGCATGCACAGGAAAGAACCGCAAAATGAAAGGTGGAAAAGAACAGCTCACATCAAAGAACTTTTATGTAGTATTGTTCGTTGTTGACAGCCATGAAAGGTATGACCCTACAGCTGTGTGTCAAGGTAAATCACAAGCGTGTCAACTCAGTTTTCCTACTGCCTTTTGCAAGCAGACAGTGTATGGAGGTAGAGCTTCTTTACAGAAATGTCTCTCATTTTTACAGACCGAGAGAAAGTCTCATGAGCTCATGAAGGACCCATGAGCTTACAGAGGCTAATGAGACTAAATCAGTGTTCCCATTCAGATCTTATTTTGATTTTCTTTTGGCTGACTAGAACTGGTCTCTTTATTGCTTTCCCGGTGCTCTCTGGTTTGTAAAGGCCATGGGAGACCAGTCTCTCTTTGCAGGATCTAAACCTATAAACAAGGTAAATTGCAGAGTAGTGCAATGTATTTATTTCATTATTCCCTGAAATACAGATGGGATTGACTTCTGTTTCACCTCAAACTTTTTAGCTGTCCTAATGTAAAACACAAAATCATTCAATAATATCCAGAGAGACTTAAGAAAGATCATGGCTTGCAGTAAGGACCTAAGCAGCTGTGATAATAACTATAGGGTCAGAATTACATCCATCAACTTAAGACTTCACATTTACCATTAAAAAAAACCAAACAAAAACCCAACATACCGAAACATACATCTGTTCATTTATTAAAGAGTCAGTCATCCTTACATGTTCTCCTGGCTCACAGTTAAATTTCATCCATTAACATGGTTACTTTACATAAGTAACTGGGTATCCCTGTAATACAATATTGCCAGTATTTTGTAGTGAGTTTGCAAGGCCTCAAGACTGAGACATGTCAGGTCTGCTTTGTCAGAAGTTTTCTTGACCTGCCTTCAGCTTTGTTTTACTTGCTTTAACCCTAACAACAATTGTTTTCATTGACCAGGTGTCTATGGCTCATTTGTTTTACTTTTGTTTTTCTTTCTGTGTAACAGCCATAGTTTTATATAGATAGCAGTAACAAGCAGTTACTCTATGCAGAATGAGATATTTACGACTCTGCAGTGAAATTCCCTTGCTCAATTTAGATCCTTTCTAGGTGATTGTTTCATAATGCATGTATCCTTGGGATACTTCATTAACAGCAACATCTGCTATCGAGGCATTTAAAAAGCCTTGTTTTTCTGAAAATGAAATCTCTATCACAAATATGTTGAGGGGGAAGGAAATTTTTTATTGTTGAAATAGGGAAATTTTAATTATAATCATATATTCTGGTTATAATCCTGAAGCAAGGGACCCAATTCAGAATCCTGGATGTTTATACAGAGGCTCTATTAAATTCCTTAGCCATAAGAATACTTATATGAGATTATGGTTTTCCTTTAAATTAATATAGATCGTGTTCACAGGCTGGAATCAGGTGGATAATGCTTTCCCATGCTTGTACCACTCCCATCTATACAGAGCAATTTGATAACTGTATTTGAAAACCAAAAGTAAATGATACATGTAATCAGTATGGGACCAAATCAAGGTTCAGCTATAGGCACTTCAATCTATTTCCCAATCAGTAGTGTTTCAAATGAAGGGTGTACGTGGAAGTGCATTCTGTTCTGAGCTGTTGTCTCAATAGCATCATCAATGAAATACCAATTACCGCCTTGTAACAACTACACTTCTAAAGGTTCAGTTCATATGGTCGATACAAGAACTCTCCATCTCTCCAGCTTTATTCATGCTCTAAAGCATTTCACAGGACTATATTTCAGCAGGGCACTTCTACTGGCCCTGAGGTGTCTGTGTGCAGACAGTTGGAAACAAACTGTAAGCACAGATTGCATACACCAGTGATAGGATCACAAAATTATCAATGTATATATATATATAAAATACACTGTTTTTACATGGCACCTCCTACTCGAGGACTGAGAAGTGCTCACTGATTTTAGACTTGCAGCATGACAGAATATCTTACTTTGCTGTAGTCTAGGAGAACAACCCAACATCCAGCAGCCAAGTGTCATTTGTTATATTTTAAGCTACTATATAAGCTTTTGTGTAAATAAACATTGATAAAGCTGATTGATAAATTAAGATTCAGCCTCACAGCTTTCAAGTATCAAAGATTCTGTGTGCATTTACTGTGCTACTTGCCCTTCTTTTCAGTGTGGATGTGTTAAAAAGAAGGAAGAATGTGCAATATGGCCTACTATCTTTGACACTAAAAACATAGAAATAGGTTTAACCACAAGTTCTACAAGGTAAGTTGAAAAAGCATTTACTTTCATTGGTTTCATGTTATAGTTTTATTGACTGTCACAAGTAACTATGAGAGAAATAAGTACATATGTACATAGAGATAATTAGAAATATGTAACCATTCATAGTGCTGTAAATAAAGAGGGAAAATGATGAAAATGCACTTAAGATGTTACTAATTTGTGCAGAAACACTAATGAAAAGCTGCTCGTGGATGACAAGAGCAACACACAGCGTGCTGGAACGGAGCTGCATTTTTATGATAGAGCCGTCACTAGGCATTGTAATACCAGTAAGAGTGAACTGGGAGACACTGGCACAGAGAAAAATGATACGCATTTCACCGCTCCTCACCATACACAAAATTTAGCTTAAACAAGTTCATACTGACAACACCTCCACTGTGAACACAGCCAAAAGTATGTTCTCCCTGCAAGACAGACAAAACCTCTGGTTGGAATACTCGACACAGAAACCCATAAATTTACTTCTGTGTATCAGCACATGTTTTGTTGACATCAGCTACTGTCATAAGGTAATGGCTTTTGTTGCACATAGATTAAATACTGACTACAACACGTCGTACATGTAATCCATATTGAGTCTCTCATGTTGCTCAGGTTTTGGAACAGGCCTATTAAATGTTTGGTCATTTCCACCCATGCATTGTAGACTTGCATGCATTGTAGACCATAAATCACTCAAAACTAGCACTGTAACTGTAAAAAATTAACCCACCAGAGACTTTCATGTGTAGCAAATAGATGTTTTTGTTCTTATAAATCATCAAGGTAGAAAATAAAGGGAGTTCTTTTTAATGTATGGAACAGTACTTTTTAATACAATTTCTGCAGGGTCTTTGAAAAGATGTTTTTCTAAAGTCAGGGAACCAAAATAGCCCCCAAACTGGAAAAAGGAATAGGATTATGATTGAGAAAATGAACCCACATGCATTCAGTCTAAATGTAAAAAAACCCCCAACCAAACAAACCCCCAACATATTTGTCAAAGAAAGATGCCTGTAATTTGTAAAGGATTTAGAGCTAATATTCAGTTATACTCATTTTGTGAAGAATAAACACAGTGGGCAGAGACAATGTTATCTCAAAATAGAGTCCCAAACACATTAGGAGACACAATCTTCACTCTTTAATGAAGACTCACAGTAATGTCAGCTGTACTTCTGCAGACCCTCCCTTTATTTGGACTGTGAAATTATATGTTTAGTTTACCATGAAACAAAATTGACATGGTCAGAAATCACTGAAATTAATGGAATTGCATAGAGCACTGTCTGCTAGGTTATAAGCGAAAACAGCCTACGAGTTGGGGGATAGTGTGCTGCATCAAGATTTCCATTTTATTTTTCTGCAAGAGAAATTGCTTCTTGACTGGATGCTGTTTGTTTTCATGTTTAAATGAATCGGTACAAAGAAGCTTAGTCACATCTCTGAGGCAGAGGAATAGATGTGTAATGCAGTGCAGGCTATGGAAACAGAGGGTTAAATGCTGTCTATCAGTGGTTCAGGTTTAAATCTGGCACAGGTTAGTGCCCAGAGAAGCAGTCACAGCCACCATGTCCTGCAGCTCCTTCTCCGTGTCCCCAGGTGCCAGGGCTGGCATTCATGCAGCCACATAGCAAACTTCAGGAAACCACTGCTCATCCTAAACAAGCTTCCGCACAACTCGCCCCTGCCTCCTTAGTTTCTACCTTATACCATTTCAATCAGTTCATGCTGAGGCCAGATGAACATTAGCTCCAGCATAAAGACAAGAGTAGAAATGACCTTTTAAGCAGCAGCACAAACATATGCCTGATTAAACTGACTGTGGAATTCAAGTCAATTCTTCAGACACTTTCCAATTATTTGTAATGGCTTAATAAATATATAATCCTCAGTGAAAAATTACTATAGCTAGGCTTGTTGTAGGGTAGCAAGTAGAACTCCGCCAACTAAAATTCTTATTTATTTATGTTTTGAAAATCAAGATTCTTATCAGTTTCAAAAAGATAATTATAATTAATTCTAGGAAAAAAAAAAAAACCCAAACCCCAAACCAACAAACCATGGTTATAGAGCCTTCTACCAGAGGATTTACAAAACAGCCTTTTGCTGTGCATTTACCACTGGGAAAATGCAGGGCATATGTGTATTCTGTTACTGTCCATGTTGCTGGCTTTCTTTTTCTACCTCCTTCTAACTGTTTATATTGTATAAATTGCAGGGTATTTGTAAAGTAACAAAATGAAACACTATCAATATTATATTAGGACAGTAACTGAGACCCTGCCAATCAAGACAAAACTCAGAAATTAGATTCAAGCCTACCTGATAAAAAACATAATAAACTGAAAGAGAAAATACAAAGGAGATGTAGCCAATAGAAGGAAAGAATCATACCAAACACATCTCATTTAATCCTTGTGGTGGTTTCACTTGGCTATCACTTGGCTATCAGACAAACACAGCTATCTGCTCACTCCCTGCACCTCCTGGGGATAGGGGAGAGGATTTTGGGCAAGGGTAAGGAGACTCGTAGGTTGAGATAAGAACAATTTAATAATTGAAATAAAAGAAAAACTTATAATAGTAATAAAAAAAAATAATGATAATAATAGTAATAAAATATGCAAATGAGTGACAGACCATGCAACTGCTCACCACCCACTGACCAAGCCCGGCCCATTCCCAAATAACGATCCCAAAGGAGCGACAATCCCGAACCAAAACCACAATCCCAGAAGAGCGAGAGCCCGAGCGAAAGCCAGAGAGAGACAAAAGAGGAAGAGACCCTCACTAATATAATGGACATGACATGATATGATATGGAATATCCCATTGGCATATGCAAATGCCAATTTATCTTATTAGTTTAAATATTCCTCACCCCTCCTAGATCTTGCACTTGTAGACTTACAGAACATAAAATCCTTCAACTTCCAGCAACAAAAATGAAAACGTTGGTATGTTATCAATAGTTTTCTCATAACAAATCCCAGGCTGAAACCAAAACACAGAACTATTCTAGCTACTAGTAAGAAACCTAGCTCTGTCTCAGTTAAAAATCAGGACAATTCTCCTCTTATTTTTCCTACAGCACTAGCAGAGTCAGTCATAACTATTCAGCCATAAGTCTATAGACATTTCTACAGAGTTCGCTAAGTAGTGAGTTCTTTAGACCAGATACAATTTTTGTCCTTATTTTGAATTTGTGGAAAGTCTCACACAAACTTTTGGACAGTGAAGTACTTCCTCCTTCACAGGCAGGATCATGAACTAACCTGGAGTTTACTTTAACCCAAGGTATATTATACACATAATAATAGAAAAAGCAAATATCCAACCCATCTAAGAACAGCTATACACATACAGGTCGGGAGGACATTCTCTGCTGTCTCCAGTACCTGTTTCACGGTAGCTGAGGCAAAGTGAACACTTAGGGAAAAGCTGCTCATTAACTCACCCAAACACAACAGAGTACCAAAGCCCTCAAACCACTCCCAGGAAAAATTCATCCTTTTCCAAAACATCCAAGCAGTTACATCAAAACATAAATAGTTAGCAGCAGTTGGAGACAAGAACCATGAGAAAACCACCACCACCAATGAAAGTCCAAACATTTAGTGGTTAAAGAGAAATCACAGGCTTCACCACTAAATTGCAAGAATAAGTAAGGGCTCCTCAGGGGCTGCAGCTAGTAGGCTCTTCCAGGTTTAAAGACCTAGCAAATGTAACTAAAAAGAGAGGTGGAAAAGAATGAGTCAGTGGTAATGTCTGAAGAAAGAGAGTCCTTTTTTATAAACACTGTAACACCTGCTTGTGGAGAGATTTTGGTGTACTATAGCAGCAAAAAACTACCAAACCTGTTTGTTTTAATTTGAGTTGTGCTTGTGTGCTCTCTCATAGGAGACATAGTTTGAGTTGCATCAAATTCATCAGAGCAGCTTCAAAAATCCTTTCAAACTTCCTCATGTAATCTAAAATAATATTGTACACATATATTTTGGATCCAGATTTTTATACTGCACACATGTAGTTCATGTAAATATACCTAGACTAACTTTAAACCTGGTTAGCTGTGGTTTTGCAGAGAACACGGATAAGCATGGATTACTCACCTGAGAATCTACTCAAGTTTTTCAAATGGTTTTCATAAATGGTCTAAAGTCCCACAACGGCGTCGCTGAACTGCTGACATCACCTGTGTTATCCTGAGAGAAAGAGATCTATCACTGTCCACTTTAAAGGATTACCTATATTCGCCTTTCTTTCTAGAGTGCTCAAGGGAAGCAGGCGACCAGGGCTTTGCTTTCAGATGCAGTTATGAAAAGCATATTTGTAACAGAGTAAATCAAGGAGATTATGGTCTTTTTTCTTCTTTTGTTCTGTAGGCATTTATAGTTACTATAGTCAGTAATCTAATTCAGTTGAGCTCAATCAGTGCATTCACATTTTTAAAGGCTGTTTCTTTGTAGAACCTGGTCTTATATAGTATTAAAAACCTTAAATTATGTTACCAAAATAATATAGGCAGACAGTTTTAGAACTTGGAATTGGTATTCAAGCTGCATACTAAAAAATTCCTGAAAATCTTAAGGAACTATACCTTTCTTTCCTGCAACATATTTGCTTGTACCTAGAGATCATACACAAAATGTTCTACTCATGTGCCTGTTTTTTCATCAAGTTTTATGCACAAGAACTGCAGTCTGGCTGCTGTGTGAATCTGTTCTGAAGACAGTGGAAACCACTTGCTTGCTATAGACAAGTGGTGTGAGACTGTTAAATTAACAGCTATGATCGTATGTTGCCAACTAAAGAAAAGTGAAGCAGTACTGGTTTGCATTCATGGAACATAGGTAGGTCTAGACTGCACAGCCCAGACGGCAGGCCAAATTGTCTTCTCATTTACATGTGTACAGCCTCAGTGACACTGGGCCACTGAGTGACTCACTCCAGGAATTGTGGAAGACTAAACCTGTCCATTATTTAAATTAGAAATGAGCAAACCTCAGGAGGTTACTAGTAGCCTTGTATTTCATATATTGCAAGCTAAAACTCTGGTTCATAATAATTAATCCTAAAAGGAGAAACTTTTGGCTGTGAAAATACAGTGTTTTTTTA
Organism: Caprimulgus europaeus; assembly: GCA_907165065.1. Next base: position 73,626,883 of record OU015525.1, read on the forward strand.
AAATGTTAGCCAGGTGGTTGTCTAGTAGTGAAAAGTTGTATTGGTGGCCTAATAGAATTCAAGGCACTGTTTCACAACATGGCCCTAAAAGCCAATAAAAGAGTTCCTCTTCAAGTCTGATTCTCAGTATCATATAAAAAGATAATAGAAATAGCTGCTGGCAGGAATGTGTATGAACTACAATAGCACGAGTATTAGCATATACACAAGCCATCCATTTCTTTCCTTTTGAGCACTATCCATTGCAGTCACTTTCAGATAAAGTAGATCTTTATTAAAAATGTTCAAGGGTTTTGTTTTTCTAAACTACTAACCTCATAAGTGGCAAACCATTTACATTTTAAAGAGAGCTCTGCTAGGTGAAGGTTCTGTTTGAATATTTGCATGCACTTTAATGAGTGTGTTCTGAGATTCTTTTCAGTGGTTAGAAAAACCACCATGTGCTGAAACAGTCTGAAGCTTTGGCAAATTACAAGGCCTATCAGTTTTCAAGAACTCTCTAGGGAGTGAAGATGCTGCATCCTTTACATTATTTAGTCAATGTAACAGATTTTTTTTTTTTCCTTATTCTTTCATGGTTAAAATCAGTGATTCCTTTTATTTAGAGGGGCTAAGCATATTATATGTTCTGTAACTTAAGAAAGCACTCTTTACTATTTGCATGTCACACTGTGCGTTCCATATCATTATTTCAGTGTCACACAAATGACCAAAGAAATGCCAAGCATCATAAATGCTACACTCTGTAAAATAGCACAATGACTGCAACCACATTGAAAATCCTTTTTGATCCAAAGAATGGTAGTGAGAATGGGCTCTGTTATGACAGGAGAGGATGCATTTTGATCTCAGTAGAGAGAAACATATTTGAAAATAGACTATTAGAAAGTTTGTAAAAAAGAAAAAGCACCTATCGAGTGAAGCAAATGAAAACACTCCTGTTGACTTAATCAAAATTGACGTTGACTCTCTTTATTCATTATCAATTAGTAGTAGCCAGTCTTGTTTGCATTGAATACTACTACACAAACACTTTCAATGGGATCTCTAAAGAACTATTTATGCTGTGCAATAATCTACTCCATGTGAGTAGAGGCATCAGAACTATCTTGATCATTTGATCAAAGGCTGTGTATACTTGGGGACACTTACAGAAGTTCTGGAGCAGAGAAATTTTCATATTATTTTGAACCCAGTGAATAAAATTTAGGACTTCTTAGAACTTTGCAAACACTAATTACAAAAACACCTTTTCATCCTCTCTCAGAGAAGCAAACAAGAACTCTTTGTTTCATAGGATGGAAGTGAAAACAGAGCAAAAGAGAGCCGTAATTTTTATACTTGAATAGGATAATTAAAAGTACGATGTTCTAAACAACTTAGTCAAAAAGTAAACTGAACTGTTGGGAACTTGGTATTTCCATTGTAATCTGTGCGAGTTACAAAAAATAAGCACCTACAGGCTAGGTGCATTATGTCAAATATACAGTCATGTTGCTGCAGCAGAGCTGACTATGGCAAGCCACCATCCTTGTGGTCCTTTTCCTTCTGTCATTGGAGGTCTCATGGACTTCTCAATGAAGACTTTATAACAAAAATGTTAATCCAGAAATGCTGAAACCAGCAGTTGTGAAAGATTTTGATTTTTTCCTAAAATGAAGGCTAATGGGTATTCTGAACACCAGAGAGAAGTCCTAAGAATCATGAGTGGATCTTTAGAAACAATTCATGGCACACTGTCAATAATCCTTTTGCATTGCATTCTACATATTCTGGGCAAGTCTGTGTTTTTAGATCTGCCCAACATAGCAAGATCATGCCATTTTCTTTTGTACCAGACCACACAGCAGTCAAGACAATTTGAATGGGTCTGATACCTTACTGGAAACTGCAAATTGTACAAATCACCTTGAAAGCAGGGGCTCCACTGTTTTAGTAAACAATGTGGTATCAAAGAAGGTGCATATCTTAGCGGTTGTTGTAATGGACAACACTTTAAAAGGCTAACCTTTTCTAGTTAACCTGATGATTACATTAGGGAGGAATAGTTGATTCAATGTTTTACTAGCAATTTTTGATTGGTGGAGCTAAATATTTCTCTTGTCTAGCTATGACACATCATTCATGACTCCCAGATACCAACTGATACCTTGGTATTTTTCACATGCCCTCCTTAAGTACCGTGATACAATGAGACAAGAAGCTCTTCTCTTATCAGCCTGAGTTTGATGCCAAATAAAAGTCTACTTCCTGTCTACATCAAGGACTCTGCAGCTTTTGTTTTTTCCAGGTACAGATAAGAATATTCAGGTTTTTTGAAATCAAACTCAAACAGCACACTGAAGATCTGAGACAGATGTAAAAATTGGAGGCTGCTCTGGAAAAAAAAATAGTATGTAAACAAGCCACATGGCACAGTTCTTGACCAGAGGATAGGTTAGTATATAATATGTTGTATACTCTTTGCAGATGATGTTTGACAAAGTAATAAGGAATACCCAGAGAATAAAACAAGTGAAAGGGTATGTGTGTGTGTGCACGTCTGTGTGTGTGCTTGTGTGTGTCTATGTATACACGTTTTATATCTCCTGCTATGTTACTAAAGATGTCTCAAGTGTTTGACTTGCTTATTTCCTTCTTTTTTCTTCATGACTATTATGTCTAAATACTTGCATCCACTATTGTATTTTCTGTATGAAAGCAATACATCTGATTTTTTTTAATAAGTAATGTTTTCAATACAAATACCTTAATCAGTGTCATTTTCCACAGGCGGGTTTCTAAAACAGTTGTTCCTGGAAACCAACCAGAGCTATAATTAATATACAAGAAATACCCCAGGATACTATTTTATTTTTCTGCACTGCAAACAAGGTATTTTTTTTCTGGGAAATGTGCATGTATCTGGTATCAGAACAGAATGTGGGAATAATAGGAGAGGCTGCAGAGATTAATTTGGGCCAGATAAATTTGGATACATAAGAAACCTAAACCAAGAAGGGACAAAGATTGGTAAAATTTGCTTTTTGAATATTCTGGAAAAAAAATGCACTTTCATTTTCTTATTTGGTTAATCATTCTATGTCATTTATTGAGAAAATATGCTGGTAGGTGGCTGTGGGATATTTCTTACGTTATGTAAAATTTACAATTACATTTTAAAAATCACTGTTTACAGACAGAAATGAAGAGAAATGGTAAAATTCAGTGACGTTTGTGCTTACCTGGGCTGACTACAACAGAGCAGAGACAGCATTTGCATAGTTCAGTGAGAAATCTCTGGTACTGAAGTGTAGCTGATATTTTAGGGGAAGATTCTGAAATCCTTCTTTAAACAGTTGGAGAGAAATCTGCTTTAAGGTTAAAATATTTCTATCTTTGGAAGTATTCTTCCAAGGTATATTTAAACTTAAAAGAATAACATTCTAATGTTCTAAAAGACGTATTATTTTATCAATTTAAACATCCATTTAAAATGAGAATATCTTCAGCAACGACTTTGTTTAGTATCCTATTAAGTTTCTGACCTCAGTTGTCTTTTGAGAATGAGTTAAACAAGCAGTCACATTTTCATATAGTTAATACATACCTCAGACAATTCATTTCTCTTTGTAGGTATAAATTCTTAGCAAACCCACAGCCTCTGATAACCTCTCTGCCTGATATCAGATATAAAATGGCAAGAAGAAACAAAGATTCAGTAAGTAGGACTTCTTAAATAAATTTATTTCCATCTTACCTCCACACTCATACCACTTCTACTCACAGGGGATTGCAGGATGAAGGTAAATACATGTGTATGTATCTATATAGCTTTATCTATATCTATCTACCTATGTCTATCACTCTCTCTACATATACACCTTCCCCTCCACACCTCTCTTTTTTGAAATGAAGATTGACAAACACTGGAACAGGTTACCTAGAAGGTTGTGGAGTCTCCATCTGTAGAGATTTTTAAAATCTAACAGAACATGGTCCCGGGAAACCTGGTCTAGCTGACCCTGCTTGAGTAGGGTATTGGCTGATGATTTCCAAAGGTCCCTTCAACCTAAACTGTTCTGTAATTCCCTGTGATATATGTTTAAATGGATAGCTTGTATGAATCAACTGCCCAAATTACTCAATCTCAATCTGTCTCTTTGTAAAATTTTCTGTATGCCATATGCTTAATATTTCTCACTGTTCGTTTCTGAACACTCTCTATTTCTTTGTCCTTTCCAGGATTGAATCTGAAGAGAGTGTTCCATTGATTTCCAATGTGACACTTGTATGCTTTATATCCTGTTCATTATCCATCCTACCAAGTTTGCTTTCTTTAATTGCTGCTGTGAAGTGCAGAGTTCTCTTCAGCTTGAGCTGTCTACAATGATAATTACTATTTATTCTTTCTGTGAATCTTTACATGGAGCTACTTTAAAGTAATTTATGTGGAAAGATGTCTTAAGCAACAGCTTTGCCAATTTGTAGGTTTCAAACTAGAAAGAAAAAGAATTGAGATGATTTGCTATCATGTTGGTAACATATCTCTAGAGCACGTCAGGATTTTCTATTTTAAATTAAATGTTTGCATTTGTTTGTTATTGCCTCCATCAAAAATCAGAGCAAATCTTAGGAATATTTGTAGAAAATATGACTTCTTTTATATCATACTCTATCTTTACATTCTTGTCCACAGATCTATTAGTTATAGAAAGTCTAGAACAGTCTGATTTTATTGTCTACTTACGAGACAAGGACAGGAGAGATTCTGGTTAACAAAACTTTGATGCCAAGCAAAGCTGTCATTACATAACTGAAAAATGCTTCTTGATACCTCAAAGGTGACATTCTTGACACCCCTGTAAGTGCCAACAAAAGCTTCGCATACTAAATGAGGGCAACATGACCCTGAAATTGGAAAATGTCTTTGCAGTGAAATTGTACAGGAGGTTGTGACAGTATAACATTCAGCTTCGAGCTCTTCCACTCTTTCTCCATTTGTACAAGGGTTGCTTAGTGTATGTGATAGAGGCCTCTGCCTTCTTGGCTAAAATTGTTACCCAGGGCTTGTACTGAAAACTAATCACCTCTGGAACTATACTAGGCAGGAGAAATACATGCAAATTGATGCTAAAAAGAATATAAGCACCACTGTGTATACATGGGCTCTAATGGTGAAGTCATGGAATTTATTCTGCAGAAACCTTGTTGCCTAATGGACTGAATCTGCTCCAATGCCAAGTGCAAAATAGTCATTAACAGCAGCAGAAGCAACCCCTCCTACAAGACAGAATTCCACTGTAAATTCTAAGGTGTTTTCTGTACTGGAAAAAAGCTATAATTCTTTTACTGAACCACTTCTAACATCACTAAAGTGGTTTGAACACCTTCCACAAAACAATAAAACTTAATTCCTTTCTGTTGAGAGTTACTGAAAGGTTGAACTAAAAAGTACAGAGTTGACCATCTTACTCAGCACCTAATCTCCAACTAGTAAGGATGATGTGAATGCTAAAAGTTTACAGAAGTTTAAAGTGCTTGAACAATATAATAAAAAATTCCATTAAGGGTTATTAAACAGACAGTTATGGTATCTAGGTGAAAAAAACTCTAAGTACAAATTTCTGAAGGCTGCAGAGTATTTTCAAGAAATATCTCTGCTTACTTGTCCTATTCTTATACTTTATCTTAGATATCTTCTATTGACCATGGCATAGCTGTTCAGTTCAATAGACCTTTGGTGTGATCAATCCTTCTATTAGGAAAAAGATATCAACAGTTTGCAAGAAAATGTTTTGCTTGTGCTTGTTTTCGTCTTCAAACAAAATGATAAGAGCATTTTAAGGAGTGGAAATCTCAGTATATGACTATTCCAGGCAATGCCAGAGAGAATAAGACCTGAACTAGCACAGTGCCCTCTCTAGGCTAATTAGTCTTCTGCTGTGAATTAAAGCCACAGCATCAATACTACTCTTTAGAAATACCTAAATTTTGTTAGATTTGTAGAGCTATTTTCAGTAGAATCCTTAGATTAGCTACCTGGTTCAGTTCATGGAAAGAATTTTACTCTTTAAAAGCTCTTCAAAATATTTAGAGAATTAAGGCCTAAGACTGTACCTAGCAAATTAGTCAAAATGAAAGGGAGAAAAATAAAATATCTGGGATGTAATGGAAGTAAAACCATCAAAGTTTCTGCACAGGAACGTCTTGGGTTTTAGGTTTTTTGGGGTTTTTTTTGTTTTTGTGTTTGTTGTTGTTCTTTGAACATATTTGGAAAACTGTGTGCAGTTTTGGATGCCTCAGTATAAGAAGGACATCAAACAACTATTAGAGTGTGTTCAGAGGAGGGCAACAAAGACGGTGAAAAGCCTTGAGAGCAAGACTTATGAGGAACAGCTGGGGTCACTTTGCTTGTTCAGCTTGGAGAAGCAAAGGCTGAGGGGTGACCTCATTGCAGTTTGCAACTTTCTCAAGGGAGCCAGCAGAGGAGGAGGCACTGATATCTCTCTCTCTCTGATGACCAGTTACAGGACATGAGGAAATGGAATGAAGCTGCACCAGGGGAAGTTCAGATTGGATGTTAGGAAAAGGTTCTTCACCAAGAGGATGGTAGGTCACTGGAACAGACTCCCCAGGGAATTGGTCATGGCACCAAGCCTTTCAAAGTTCAAGGACTGTCTGGATGACAATCTTAGTCATATGGTTTAGTTTTAGGAAGTCTTATGAGGAGCAGGGAGTTGGACTCGATGACCCTTATGGGTCCCCTCCAACTTGAGTTATTCTATGATTCTATGAAAAAAATAATCTTGAGAGGAATGGCAACATTGTCATGAAGAAAAAGCTAAAGGACACAATTAAATGTCCAGTTAAAAAACAAACCAACCTGACCCAATCTAACCCAACCCAAACCAATCAACCAAAGACAGCAAGCACTTTACTGCACTCAAATTTTTATTGTTTAATATCTATCAATAATTTCAAAAGAACTGTAGAACAGTAGTGACTCTACTTACTAAAGTTTGTAGATATCACTAAGTTCTTTAAGTCATGAAAGGTCATAGAGGTTGAAGGAAACTTTAGAGAGGCCTAATTCAAGCAGTTTACTCATCAACATAATAAATGTTCCATTTCATATTTCACATTTCACATTGAAAGTTCACACTTCTCTGACATCTCAGAAGGCTCTAAATTTATGGAAGCAACTCCTACAGCAGACCTGGAAATTGCCATAGATTGCTTGATATTTAGCTGTAGCTGGGTGTCCAACAAGTTAGATTACATGAAGACTAATAGGGTAATTAACATTGGCATATAATGCCTCTATATAATTAATGATATGACCTAATTTGAAGTGCAGAGTGCTGATCACCTACCCCAAAAGGGACATTGCAGAACTTAGGTGAGTTCTTAGGACATTGAAAAGTATGACCGGAGGACTGGAAGTGCTTGCTATGAAAAGAAACTGAGCAATTAGGACTGATCACTGAAGAAACAGAAGAAAGAGGCATGATACAAGTACACAATGTAAGAAAAACATTAGAAATCAGAGATTTCTGTTCCTTTGTCTCATAATGCAAATGCAAGGAAACAAGTGATGACATTAAAAAGCTGTCAATTAAAAACTGATTCAATTAGATTTTGCATTCATTAACTGTAAACTGTGGTACTTATTGCCACAGAAACTTACAAAAAAAAATAGAGGAAGAACTGAAAAAAGATCAACTCATTTAAGTGCTATTGCAAATTATGTCCATGGTTGCCAGAAATACCAGGATGCTGGATTTGTTGAACTTGGAAGTCTCTTTTATTGTATTTTCCTAACTCCTTATGAACAGGTTGGAGTATAAACTCCTAATACTTACAGCACAGATCACCTTCAAATAAATAGTAGGTGTAGTATTACATTTGACCAGTACTAACCAGTTGAGGGAGACATGCCCCACTTTCCTAATAGTGTGCAAACTACTGGATAAAGAGCAGAGAAACACTGGAAAGTGGGTATGTTTGCTTTGTGGAAGGAATGAACTAGGTGTCTCCAGAGAACAGAGTCAAGTTCCAAACTGTGCTCCATTTATCCCAAAAGGCACTGACACTATGCAAGAGGTATATTTTCTACACTGGAAAGTATAATTTTGCACAAACTACTGATTGTCTTACTTTGCTATTAATTTTCAACCTTCTTTCTAACATATAAATTACATTCTTTTTTGTTTTATAAGATAACGATCTGAAATCTTACTCACTAGAGAAAGGGCAATTAAGTGCTGTCCTGGTTTTGCTAGGATAGAGGTAATTTTCTTCCTAGTAGCTAGAATAGCACTGTGTTTTGGTTTCAGTATGGGATTTGTTATGAGAAGAACGTTGATAGCATACTAATCTTTTTAGTTGTTACTGGAAGATGGACATTTCCAGCTTCCCCATCTGTAGGTGCAAAGGACTCTGGGGGAGCATAGTAATTAGTAAACCCAAACTGGAATTTGGATATGCCAGTGGGATATTCCATATCACATAACACCATGCTCAGTATATTAATGAGGGCTGACAGGAACGCTCTTGGATTTTTTTCTTGGACAAATTCAGGCTTGCTCTTCTGAGATTTAGGTTCCAGTTTCAGGATTGCCTCTCCTCTGGCATTGCCTCCCCTCCAGGATTGCTAGCCAGGGACCAGGTTGGGCATCAGTCAGTATGTGGCAAGCAATCGCACTGTGCATTCCTCATTTGATTAGTCCATTATTACTGTTATTATAATAATTATTATTTTAATTTCAAATTTTTTTTCAGTTATTAAATTGTTTTTATCTCAACCTATGAGTTGTCTCACTTTTACCCTTCTGATTCTCTCCTCCATTTTCCAGGCGGTAAAGGGTAAGCAAGTGGATTTTTAACATTTGGCTGCTGGCCAGGCTAAAACCACCACAGGTGCACAAAGTAAAGAATACTTATTGTACAAGTTGAGACTAACAGGTCTCCTCAAGGCTTGCAATCAACTACAACTGCAAAACAAAGTGGTTTTTGCTGTTATGTGCCCAGAACCAGTGGTCTCATAAAGAAATATTACTGAGGATGGGAACTCCTCTATATTTACACTAGTAAGTAAAATATATCTTTGCTCTTGTTAATTGTTCATGGCACAGCTGATAACTCTTGCCTAGACTGTTAAACTCATTTCTCCCTGGAGTAACTGTTACTTATCATAGGCTTTGGCATCTACTTTCTACACATATTAAGTGTATATATTCCTTTCTTGTTTGTCCCTTTCATGACACAACAACCTGCCTGTAAGGTTTTGGAGGCTGCCCTTTGAACACCCTGCTCACTGTTGCTGCCAACACACCTCAAGGCACCTCTGAATTCCTGCTATTCCCAGACATGCACTATGGCCACGATTCACTAGAAAGTGAGGGTGCAGAAGTGGTTAATGGGAGAGTCCACGCTCACAGTCACCTTTTCTGCTCTTCATTTCTAGACTCTGAACGTTCCCTGCCTGAGGGTCTGAGGACCTGGCCCCTAAATGCCAGATGAGGCACAAGCCTGCTTCTCAATGTGCAGATATGAACTCCATAAAACCTTGACGGACAATGCTGAATTGGGGCAGATGCCAGATAGAGAAGAAAATGGGAGTAGGGCAAGGCATGCATCAGGTGCAAGCAGGCAGTGCAAGATGCTTTTTTTGTGGTAGACCCTGCAAAATGTTTGGCCTGGAGACTATTGAAAACACATAAATAAAAGAAATGGGTAGATTACTATAGTGGGTTTTTTTATTCTTTTTTTTTGTTCTTTTTTTTTCTCAGAAATTATGTTCTACAAACCAAGAAAAACCTGAATCTGAAAACTGTGCTTCTTACTTCTGCGTTTATATAGAAAGATCAAGGCTTTTTTTGAGTGTCTGGGACCATGCTGAAAGCATCAGCATATCTTTTTACAGGGGATGGACAGGTAAGTGGAGATTTTCAGGCATAGCCATTTATAGACATCTGCAAGGATCATTCATGTTTGGTAGACCCATAAATTTGACTATGTTTACCTCAAGTCTAGTGTACATGCCCTTAGGTGTGTACCCTGTGATATGACATAGCGGATTGCTAAGCAGAGGTACTGCTCTGTGATTACATTTTATCTGAGGTACGATCAGTGGGACACTGTTGCATAAGATGAAGGCAGATTCATTCACTGTCCTCCCAAATCCAGTCCCATTGGATGTGTTGCTCACTGTCACCCAGCAGCCAACCCTGACCCTGACAATTCTGGTGCATGGACACACCAGTGTTGCCCTGGCATCTCTTTTGCCATGGGGATAGATGATCAACTATGGTAATGAGCAGAGGTGGCCAAGAGTACAATACTCTTGGGCATCCTCACTTCCTCCCAAGGTACTAGGCCCAGTGAGGCCCACTTCTGACGTGGGTCAGAGGACCCACTAAATTGAATTTCCAGGGCATATATCACTAGACAATATCACTTTGGCTGGACATCCAGTAGAGTTCAATAGCTCAAGATGGTATATATAGCAACCTCTACAGGAGCAATGGTTCAAGCAGCATAATACAAACTGGGAGCTGGCTGCCTAGAAAGCAATTTTGTAGAATAAGACCTGGGGGTTCTGGTGGACAGCAAGCTGGGCATCAGCAGTGCTCCTTCACATGGAAGAGGACATCCAGCAGGTTGAGGGAAGAGATTCTTCCCTCTCTGTGTGCACTTGCTAGACTGGCTTGGTGGGCAAGAGAAAAGGCAAGGTAAGCAAGGTAAAAAATGTTTATTTTGACTTTAACAAGAGAAATGGGTAAGACATGGACTTGAGAAATTGACTGAAGTGGCTTGATTGCTGTCTGGATCAGGAGGCATGAAGGGCTGTGATTAGCAGTACAAAACTGACAGGTGACAGACTGGGTAGGGATCAGTCTTGCAGAAAAACAGCTTTAGGTGCTGGTGAGGAAGCAGATTACCACAAGTTAACAGTGCACCTCTGTGATGATGGAGGATACTTATACACTGTGTGACGCAAGTGTAGCCAGCAACTTGAGGGAGCTGATTCCTCCCCTCTCTTCGACCCATATGAGACCTTGTTGGGAGGACAGTATCCAGTTTGGGCTTCTGAGTCAGTGCATGCCAGGCAGTGACTTCCTGGAGCCAGCCGCCAGGATGAGGACAGGTTCTCCTTTGGTCATACCTCCTCCCTGTCTACTTAGCTCTGGAAAATAATGAGGGCATCTCCACTGCTGGCACAGGTGAATTGGGATTGCATGTGCATGCAAAGAGGCAAGGGCTGCTAAGATGTGACTGGGGAATCAAGCCAGAGAAGCACATCAGAGCAGCACCAAGTTTTCTGTATCTCTAGGACTTATCTTGGACTTATTCTAAACTCCAACCCGCTCCTAGGAATTGCTTGGAAGAGCGTGAGTTATTAGAAGACACAGCTGATTGCATGCTGGTGCTCAGAGTAGTCTGGTACTGTTTTAATTTTTAGTACAGTTGAGATAATTCAGGATGTCTGACTTTGATTAAACCTGAAGAAAACTTCAGGAAGGAAATGTTTACACGTACTGAACTTGTGCAAATGGATGTTTTTCCTGGAATGCAGCCTGACCAAATTTTGTTTGATTATCTCACCACTCTCTCTAGGATTATACTCATGCTGGCTTCAAAAGCACATCTTCCAAAACATGGAATCGCTTCTCTTCTTCAAAGAAACAGCTAAGGAAATCTTCAACTTTGACAGAACTGTATTGTTGTATACTTTCCAATAGACAAATTACTTTCAATAAAATAATTAACAAAACCCAAAAAACAACTTGATGGAATCATGAGAAGTTTTCATTTCACATATTTACTATGCGCCTTATAAACAATTCAGAAAGAAGTTATATGATCAAAAGTGTTTGACATGTTACTGTTTGGTTTTTGTTTTTTTTTTTTTCAAATGGTAAAACAAACAGTCTAATTTATTCCATGGACAGAATATTATTCTTAACAGTGAAAAGACTTCTGTGTAAAACTCAACAGATATAACATGATCTTTCAAAGCTTAGCTTGAACTGTATATTATCTACAGAATGACATTAGAAACTTAACTTGCCAAATAAGCAGAATTTGAATGAATGATTTTTTATATATCATAAGACAAAACAAAAACAAACAAAAAAACCAAACTGAAAAGATATTTATACTGCACATGAGGGATCTGACTAAAGAATGTGAAGTATTTGTACTAATCAGAAAGGAATTGGACTTAACTAACTCATACAGAGCATATGCAATTTTCAGTGAGTGACTTTCAAGTCTGTAATACACTTGACTGAATCTTACTCGATTTTGTGCTTGAAATCTTTTAGTAACAGTCCACTGAGGTGTAAAGGTACAGTAAGTTCTTACTGTGGGAGGAAAGGTGCATTTCTTAGGAGTACACTTGAACTAAAAATAGATTACTATTTTCCCACATGGAATATGCTACTTCATACAATGGGTTCAAATTTATTTCTAGGTACTAAGGTCCTATCAATGTTCCTTTCTATCTGTTGTGGCAAGCCTTTATCACAAACATAGTTTTTAAAAGAAACCAGAAAAACTTTGATCTTCTACTGTTGCAAGTATTCTGATAAAATAATCAAAATTTGATCATATAGAAGAGTTGAGTTTGATTAAAAGAAGTAAAAAACTGTAAAGCATAATATATAAGTTAGGATTGTTAAGTTTGAACTAGGTAATCACAGAAACCTCACCAAGAAGAGACTGTAAAGTCCCAAGCCTGTTCTAATCATTAACTTAGTACTGGAGTTAAGAACACTGTATCTTCACCACAGAATTTCAGAAATCAAAATTTATTACCTTAGTGTTCATGGAAGCATTAAGACTCTTTGTTTTACTGATCACTGGGATGTGACAAGAGAATGTGTTGAGCTAACTCCTTGGAACAAGGGAGACAGAAGTGTTGGAAACAAGCCCAAGAAAGAACTGAGCATGTGCAAAGGAAACGTACAACCAAAGGATGCAGTGATGACGACCACCAGAACACAATGATGGCCACCAGAGAGAGAAAATGTGCATGCAAAAGGAACACTTACATATATTAATAAGTTCCTGGAAATGTAATGAATATGTTAATGGCTTCTTGGAAAAGTAATGAATATGAATATTTTTATAGTATAAAGCGTTTGCAGAAAGACAAGTTGGTGTGCACGATAGGTGGAGCAATGCCCCGTGCAGCCAGTGCTGTAATAAAGAAGTGCCTGCTTCTTAAGACTACATTGGTGTTAAGAAGTTTATTTCCCAGTTTTGGTGACACTACTGTCAGGTACACTTCATGGAACAATTTTGTGTAAGACTTAATACACAATCTAAAATAAATAAATAATCAGCAAATATACTTTTTGTATATTTGCTTTTTCCAGTTTGCAATTCACTTTGAGGACTGATCATCTTCCGAAGCATGGCTTCATAATTATGATTATAAATTATTGCCTTCTTTATGTTTCTGTGGAATTGCTTTTCTGGCTCTGTGCAATTTTAGGCATAAAGAATATCCATACCAAATAATCTGCCTTTATTTAAGTCAACAAAACATTTCATGGCTTGTTGACAAATCCATGGTGCTCTAATGCACATAATTTCAGTATTTTCTATTTAGTAAAGAAAGCAATACAGGGGTATATATCAAATTATGAAAACTAGCAAAAGCTGAAGCTTTATGTTTTCTGTTCCACATTTCAAATGTTATTGTGAATGGGAAATATTTGGGTCTGTTTAAGCAATAGAAATAAGTGAGATTATATGTATTTTTGAAGAACTAGATACTGTCCACATCAAATCCTTCTCCATCTAGTCTTGCTAGCAGCAGGTCATCTGGTTCAATTAACTAATTTTCAAAAGCAAAGTGCATTTTGTTAGATAGAGATAATATTTCTGTGACTTCAGATAAGTGACACACTGGAAACTAACAAAATTCTTTGTTACCTCAGTTAGAGCTCAGAGAACTTGGAGGAAGCCCAGATGTCTACCAATGCTATCTAAATGGCTTTATCTGTTTATCTAGGGTTTTTTTAAAGTATGTTTGAAGCTGGTAGCAACAGGTATGTTGGGACCAACACTTCCCAATATTACCCTGCTTTCAGTTGCTTGTAACTTTGCCACAGTATACCTGCTTAATTTTAATTTTTCAAATTTGGTCTTTGCTAGTTGTTCTTAGCCCTAGCAAAGTTTGATCAAAAACTGGTATGTTTTTCCTGGAACTAAGTTACTATAGAGGTGACAAAATCCAGTTCTGGCAATTTCAGGAATATCTATATTTTTTTCTGGATAAATTATCAATTTTAAAATATTAGTGAATAAATTTCTCCCCGACATGCAGATAGAATGTGTGCAACATGAAGCCTTTTAAATATTGTGGCTACATTCATTTTAATTTTCCAGCACCAATATATAGTGGTGCTATGAGGTAGAAAGTTTAAAGTCTGAAACAGAGGAAGTCCTGTAGTCAGTCAGGTTCTGCAGGTATCCTTACAGAAGCTCACCTCAGTTGGATGAATAAAGAAACAAAATAATATTCTGGCTAGTGAATACACAGGAGAATCTGAAAAGTACTGTGGATTTACTGGAAATACCTAAATTATGCAAGGATGCACATACAAGCTCTAAAGGCTGCAACTGCCCTTGTTGCTTGACCATGTAATACCCAAATCATACACAATTTCAAGGAGCAGGATTCATCCTCTTTTCTGAGCTTTCTGCACCAACATCCGATTGAAATTGGGAAATAAAAGCTTAATTAATGGGAGACTTATCTTTTTTTACTTTTTGGTGGCCGTCAAAAAGACTTTTAAAGCCTTTTTAAAGCATTTTATGACCCTCGTTACTGAGCAAAGCCTGGGGCTACTGCCATGGTACACAGGCAAGTACCGTGCACTGCTATGTGCATTTTGGGTAGATGCACAGTGGCATAGGAGCACCCAGGCAGCTGTACCTGGTCTGCTTGCTCCTACTTCCTGCAGAATGAGCTACTCCTGCATCCTGGCTGCAATGCACTTTGAAACGTATAGATTCATTAACAGGAAGTAAATACAAAACATTAATCATAAACAGTGGTACTGTTCTCTGTGAATAAGAAATAAAATCCAAGAAACCTCTTTCAAACTGTGCAGTCTGCATTTCCAGACAACCTACCTCAAAAATAGTGTGATTATATGCCCAGAAAAAATTCTAGAGGCTACCAGAATATTAAAGTGAGCACAGACTGTGTGGCAATAGCAAAGACTGGATGAGCAGAGAAACATCCATTTTCTATTGCCAAGACACAGTTTTTACTCTGGATATTCTTTATTCTGTCAACATTTTCATTCCAATTCTCTCCTTCAAGGTCTCTTGTCTTCAGCTGAAGCCCCTTACTCTTTTTCTTCCAGTCTCAGCTGAAAGTAAAAAACTATCAAGTGTAATGACATTTGAGTTAGACTTGCAGAATACCATATTTTTCACTCTGTTCATGTCTTAAATACGTATCCCAAAACCCAATACAACTCTTGTCTGATCAAGGGTTATGAATGAAAATAGTCAGTTCAGGTTTATGATACCTGAAGTACCCAAAACCCATGACATTCCAGCCCAGCTGAAGCTTGCTGGTAGTACATAATACAAGTAACGACATAATACTACTAATAAAATAGTAGCATAACAATATTTGTAAATATTTATTTTGAAGAATACAGAAGATTACCAAACGATAGAGGAATTCCATAGAAACATCTTGAATAGAAAGGACTCATACAGCAAACTCCATATGTCATCATGTCAATACATTCGTCATTGCTCTCCTATGGTACAGGTCTACTGCAAAGGAGCTTCATTAATCTGCCCCCATCAAGAGCAGGGGGCATCCCTGTGCATCCCTTCTTTCCACTTGGTTTCATTTCACAGCCCCAAGTTTCAAATTACTTTTCCAATTCTTTCACTGAATTTAAAGTTCCTTTTTCACTTGTTGTGAGTCACATCCAGAATATGCATTTCACATATTATTTTATTTGACATTATAAGAAAATAGACATTGATTTTTTTGAGTATTCACAACATTTTTTCCCTATCTGAAACTTTGTAAGGCTTATATGCATAAATGCCAGACTCAGTAAGAATAAAAAGGATTCAGAAAGCTTTGGTTTTGCTTATTTTTATTTTAATTGAAAAAGTGCTAACAAATTGTATCATATCATTTTAGCAGAGGGCCTAGGTGTCTGTTATCTAGGTAGTGCTCTGAGGCCTATAGAAATGTAGTGGTTTAGAATAAAAACTTATACAGAACACAGACATAAAGAAAACCTAAATCTGTCTCAATATTGCAAGATGACAGCCAGCTAAGGAGAGGTAAATAAATGAATCATATTCAAATTTGCAAATTACCAACAATAACAGGAACAAAAACATGCAACTTAAAAAGTTAATAGATTTGCATAAAGCAAGTGATTACATTTCTTCTACATAAGTTTGTGGTGTTGGTAATTTAACTGGGTCACAGCCATATCATGGTGCGGTGGCCTTTAAGTGATCTACTTCAGACTAAATTGGAGCTACAATGACGTGTTTGTTTCTATTTATGCAAAAGTGCTATAGGATATACATGCTGAAGATATGCTATGCAAGCTACAAGTCATCATCTGTGCTGATATACTCACTATGACTATTTTTCTATTACTTTCATATTTAGATCAATGAGAAGATATTTATGCCATTATGATCAAAACTTCACTCATCAGCAGCACTTTTCTTGTTCTAATATTATTGTTTGTAACTCACTAACTACTGAAAGGGAGGAATTATTATCATTTTTAGTCATCAGGCAGCCTGACAAACAGCAGCCATTAGGGTCTAAATCTATCTTCAGGTATGCTGCTGTCGCTGAGAGCAGAACTTGACCTTTTCAAAGTATATGTGCATAGTTTTTTTGTCTGGTCTTAGTTTAAAACTGGAGGAGGAGGACAGGAGCATACTGAACACTTGCCCAGAGGCTGGTATCTTTTTGGATATGCAGAGAAGGTGTCCAGATTTGAGAATAATAGAATTAGGATGAAGTTTGGATTATCAAACAGATCAACTAGACTACATGCAATAATTCTATACCAATGACTTCATAAGAAAGTATGCTAGAATGATGACAGTTTCAAGCAAATATTTCTACAAAGCATATTCACGTATCCATGCATGCAGCTAGCGCATGCACTAATGAAAAAAATCAGATCTTAGGTTTATCACAGGATAAATCCAAGTGATCTAAAGATCATAGTTTGATTAATGCAAAATGGAGATACATTCAACAGAACAAACACAACTGATTATCTCACTAACTTACCTACTGGTGGATAGTTAGATAAGAAACTAATAAACAGTCAATATCTTTGGGTGTTTTGGGGTTTTCTATTTGTTTGTTTGCTTTGTTTTATTTTCACTTTTGTTTCACTTTCAACCACTTCCTCGGAATAAGAGGGCTTTCCTTAGGTTAATCAGTTTTGACCAAATATCAAGGGTAGTTTCCTTCTCCTAACCTAGAGAAAAACCCATTCAAGTATCATGTTTCTAAATTGAGAAGAATCCAGATCACTCCTTTAGTTTTCCAGTTTGCTTTATTTTTCCCTTTTGTTATCTGTTCTGTATTAATCAGCGTGCTGTTTAAAATGTGTATTGTCTTCTTCTCGGTTAGCACACATTATACTAGAACAGCAGTACTTTAACATAAATCTTTCCTTCTATCAGCCTCTGAGAGGGTAGTTCGAGTTTTTATAAATCAATACTACAAACTGATCATTAGTATATAATTTAACACTTATTCAAATCCTGGTGATAGATCAGATAATATTTTAAGTAAAAGAGATGTCTACTTTTACTGTGACAGTAGCTCAGAGAACTCTCTGTGCACTTTTGCATCTATAGTCCTTCAAATACGCTAAATTGTAAGAAAGTATCTTAGAAATCAGTAGCAGAATTTAGGTTTATTGAAAGATTGGAGGAAACTTAGAGGCATGTTTGTGCTTCGGATATAGCTGAAGGAAAAAATCCAGTTGTTGAGTAGGCATCAGAAAGTGCTTTACTGAAAGCCTTCATTGGTACTTAGGCTACAAATATTCATATTTTTTCTGCCTCTCTCTCTCTCACAGACCACGATTATTTAATATTGTCAGTTTACACTTAGACTAGACTTTGTAAGTGCTGATCTGAACCCACTTAATAACTTTACCAAAGTTGTTCTAGATTACTGATCATATAAGTGAGAGCTGACTCTACACCAGACTGAGGTTTTGGTATTGCAAACATGCTACCTGTAGAAGTACTTGTGACCCTTGTGTATAAAGTAGCTGTGTTATACCTTATATCTCTGGCAGGCATTAATGAAAGTGCGACACATATAACCATCATACAATTTTTTACAGGCCTGCTTTGCATCTCAAGAAATTCTCTAGAAGAACACATCTGACAACCAAAGCTTAAATGAAATTCTGAGCATGTAAAACACAAACAGTTCTAAATTCCCATCACTTTCCTTCTCCGTTATTTTGCAGTCACTATAACCACAAATCTCTGTTTATGCTCCCCTTTGCCTCTGTGGGGCAGGCATCACAGTGGGATTGTTTCACTGGAGTTGAAAGAGTTTAAAAATCAACATCTTAAGCCTTGAGATAGATTGGATCCAGACTTTTCCAGTTAATTTGTGGGTCACACAAGAAGAACTACAATTTGAGTCCCCTGAGAAATGCATTATTCAAGTTGCATATCCCTTCCAGAAATGCTGCAAGGCTTAATTAATTAATGATTATAAACTACTCAGGGTCTTGAGATGAAGAGTACTATATAATTCCTTAGATTTAATATTGTGTTTATTGATGATAACTGTGTTTTCCTTGTCTCTTATGGAAGAGGAAACACAAAATATCTATTCCAAACTTGAATTTCTGACTATGAAGACAAAGAATTTCTTTGCTCTTTTTCATTTCCTCCTATCTAGCTTTGAATTAAAAATCTATTTTTCCTCATTAAAGGCACATGGAGGATCTTATTACTGATAGATCACACACAGCAGCTTTTCTTTAATCATCTGAGCTGTCTGTCTACAGTGGAAGTGAGTACCCCAAAGTAGACTGTCAAGAGTGCAGCTGGTATCACACCTGATAACAGGGCAACCTTTGCGGCTGAAAATTCAGACAGACATGTCTCCATCACAAGTCTGTAAATTATGACTGCACTTTGGCATTTCAACTGAATTAAGGGCTGCGTCCACATAAGAAGAAAATGAGTTGGAAGCTGGTTTTTATAACCTGAAGATCATAGTTCACTTACATCTAAGGAAAGTTAAATTTTGTTCATCACAAATAGAACAAAAGACACTGAATGTTTTTAGATGGATTTGTTTTAAAAAAGAGCCCAAACAGCACTTTAAAAGAAAATGAGTTTCACAATTAAAGCCATCAAGTTAATTAAATTTTTATAGTTGCTGTCCATCTAAAATTCAGTGCTCCTCAATAAAAGAAAAAAAGAGAATAATTTCTTTGATTCAGAACAGTGGGATCCCTTACCTGAAACAAGTATCCCTGTTAATTTGTGCTGAACAATACACTACATTGCTGCTTTGTAACATATGCACAATTTACCAGCTTCCTCCTATGCTCTAAACTTATTTGAGAAAACATAATGAAACAGATTATATTTTGAAGTATCTTTTCTGCCTGTTCATGAACTGATATTTAATTTTATTTGCATTAAGTAAAAATTCACACTAAAAGTACATTTTTTCCCAAAGGTTTAGTTCAGGAACTAACTACCTAGTCTGCTTATTACTCTAGATAGTAATATTTACATGGTTTTGAAATGAATGGTCAAATTCATGAAAAAATCCACTGAGGACTATTAAATATAATGGTACCAACTTTGTCTCAAATTGTTGGAGACTGGGAAAATATCAGCATGTAGTTTACCTAATCTTATAATCTTCCTAAAGTGTCTGATCTTGGGTGCTCTTAGAGGCAGGCTGCCAGGCAACAGGGATCTTCGGACTGGATATAGCTGTTTTTCTGGCCTTATGGTTAATCCAGGCAGAGTCCTATGTAGATAATTCCCTTGCTACTGGGGAGAAAAGCTGAAGTCTAGTGCTCAGCATTATTTAGAAGAACTGCTCCCACAAATTTTTCAACACAACATTTAAGCTAATTCTCCCTAGCTTAACCCAAACTCAATTATTCCTAAAATGGCATCTCACCGCTCACTACATTATTTGCTTTAGTGGAATATGAGGTCAACTTACTTTACCGGTCTCCACCTTGCAGAACGCTGAGCAAGCATGGTTTGTGAAGTACAGCACCATAGCAAGAAGTGGATGTAAAAGAACAGTATTTCATTTTTCGTTCCAAGAGAAGATACACTTGAAGTGTGGAAGAAGAAAATTTAAAATCAATGTGCCATTTAATTGCTTTTATTTCGTCAAATGACTGACCAATGAAAAAGCCATTTTGTTTTAAATGTGGGTTTTGGTGAACCATATCCTCAAACAGAAAGAAAGAAAAATCATAGACCTTTAATTTTCTCTCCCTCTGGCTTTGTATTGCTCTGGGACTACTAAGTCTTGTAGCATCCAAATTCTCAAAGTGACTGTATGAAACATAAGATTTAAAACCCCTTAAAATTATTGTAAATCAAAGCTGTCCCATAATTTACAGCACATTTATTTTAAAAAATCATATTTATATAACATCTTTCAACCCAAATGATCTCATAGCATTTTACAAACTGGATTAACTTCCATCAGCATTGAGATTCAGACATCTCTGGGAGGTTAAGAAGCTGGCAATACAGCAACTTCAGCCATCACACGGACAAACTAACATATTGGCTAAGACTGTTGAGGTAAATTCCCTCATGAGAGCCACTGACACATCATTTTCATCTACTGAGAAGTTTGCTTTTTCAGTATCTTGGCTCCATGAGTCTCTTCTTCTTTTCTTATATCATAAGAGTATTTCACATAATTTGTGTTATTTATCTACAGCAGATAAAGTGATGAACAGAATCTCCTTCCAAGCAAGTGAATTAGCCAAACCATGTTGTGACCTAGTGTGAAAGGAGAGTTTTTGAGAGATGTGGGTTTGTCAGAGCCCCTTCCTTCTAATGCCTTACTCTTTGGCACTTATGACATGTACAGAAGAAACATATTTACCCATATTTGATTCTCTAAACTTGACAGAATGGAGTATATGCAAATAGGAGTATACTCCAGTCACATGTGTCTTCTACTGCTTCCTCCCACTAGATCTTTCTGAGCTTCCCTGTTTGAGGATTTGCCCTGTGCACATGCAGAAACTGAAAACCATGTCTCATCCCTGTCACTTCTCTCTTGTTTGGGGAAAACAGAGTCAAATGCTACAACACACAGACCAAAACTGCTGGGTTTTATAACATCAATTAAATCATATAATTATAGATAGAGACCAAACAATTACAATGTTTACACTAAAGAGCAGGGATAGATATGTCAAGCGGTTCATTCATCTTATCATTTGCTGTGAAAAATTTGAGGAGTTTAAAGAATGAAATGTGGTTAAAATGAAATGAAACTTGAGTTTGCCAGATCTGAAGTCACGTAAGTGCTTCCACTTATTTAGATATCTTCAGTCAGCAACATTGATTTATATAAGCTGTACAACACAAGTCGTTATACTTGAAATTAGAGCTTTTCAATGTTTTTAAAAAAAGTCTTTCAAAAGATGTTGCAAACAACAGGCATTGAATTTTCCTTGCTAAATCTAGCATGCTTCATGAATAACAGAACAAATAATTGTTCATCTATTAAAGCTGGTGTTCAAGGATATTTCATTGTCTGATATTTGTCATTCAATACATTTTGTGATCCTGTTTAAGACATTTCAGTCTCCCTGATAGGAGCAGAAACAAACTATCAGATTTAGAGGGTCACACTGTGTATAGCATTAGTGGAAATAAAATGTATAAATAGCTCATAGACATATCTTGCATGAAACGTGTAACAAATGCAGTAACAGAAATCAGTGCATTTTCTCCTTGTTATAACAATTCACTAAATTGTTCATATACAATGGCCTGCTGGAACGGTAGTTGACTCAAAATGAATGGCCAAGTATATTTCAAGTGTTGTCTATAAATCAATATTATTGAAGAAAAGTTTCTGAGAAAGTTTAAGATAGTGCAACCTCAATTCCTTGAATGGAGATAATTATACACTCTCTAGGGTTTTGATCTAGCTTCCATGCATACACATCTGCACATCAATATAGTAAAATTTACTTCTGTGTACTGATACTGATAGCGGATTGTGTCAATTTAAGAAAGAGTTTATAATACCTGGAACTGTTGAAAAGTTGGTTTATGAGGAGGCCATTAACTTTCAGGAGATACTCAACTCTACAGCTGAGAGATGACTTTCAAAAAATTTCTTAGATTGGAACACCAGGTGATGAAGAATTTCAAATCAAACTTTCTTTTTGCTTGATGGTCAGCAATATAAACTTGCTCAGAATGTCTCTGCTGAGATTGGAGGATGCTGGATGTGATTGTCTCGCTAGAGGTGTTTAGGTGAAAGATATTTGTATGTTCTACTGAACCCTCAAGGTCTTCTCCAGGTCAGCTCTTGTGATTTCTGCATCTCCCATGTCATCTTGACAGCTTCAGTAATTAGCCTCCTGCATGCAGCCTGTGGGCACTGATGATGAACACTTGCAAAGACTGCAGAGGCTGTGGCAGCTTGCCTTCTCCAAAGTGATTTGCACCCCTCTGTCTCAGCACTACAGCTTCTCAAGTTAAAGTGTAACTAGAGCAACTGCGTTGCTCCTCATCCTACATGTTGAGTGGTACCTTGTTGATTCTTAAACTTTTAGACCACTGTCTGCAAACAACCAAGGTTGCTTACTATTACACTACCCATTTACTATTTTAAACAGCCTACACACTTATATGCCTTATAGCATCTCTCTTGCCTTGTACTGTAGGGTTCATTCTGTCTTTCAGAATAAGTGGAAAATAAAATAACTAAGTTCAGATACTTTCCCATTTCAAACCAGCATGAACTCATGCAATTTTTTAGTTTATTTTCTGCTGATGTAATGACTCACGTTTCACTTTTTCTCAGCACTTGCATTCTCTGTCAGGCTATTTTTTTCTAACACTCTTAGCATGTAACTGTGCCTCCTCCTTGAGATGGTTCAATTTTGTAATAATACATATTTCTTAAAAAATATTAATCCAGAGATTAACTGTTTGTGGTTAAGATTTCTGTATCATCTGTAGTTGTGTACTTGCTCAGATTTCTTAAGTTTTGGTTTTTTTCGCCTGACATTTTACCTATAATTTTAATCTCTTCTTTATCACTTTGTAATTCTGTGTGTCTTTATCTGAATTTTTTCTATTGATTTTCTAAATCACAGCACCCTTGCGTTATCATCTTGCTTTCTGTCAGATGCTTGTTTGAAGAAATTCTATACACTCTGTAAAGAATATTTCTTTCAACTTAGCAACATTTTTCACATTTACCCTTGAGGACATTTTTAAATGTGAATACTGTGATTGAACATATGAGCACATGAAACCAAATTTTTCAAACTGAGCATATTGTGAATATTTCAGATGAAACATATAAAATATTTTCCAGTGCTTACAATATTATAAATGCATGTATTTATAATTTAAAGAACAAATCTGTACAGAAAATATCCACAAAGAGGATTAAATTAATGAAGGAAGTTAATAAATAAGTGCAAGTATCACTAAATAATTGTCATTTGCCATGAGGGGGATTTTCAGACTCTTCTGCTTACAGAAAACTAAATATCTTTTTTAAAAGCACTTTTCTTCATAAGACTTATAATTTTTATATCAAAGGTCTGATGTTTTGGAACAGTGGTTCACATCATCTTTATTTTCCAGAGTGGTTTAACTTTTATAGCTAATTGTTGTTCTTATTCTTTTGTTAGGGAATGGTGCTGAGAACATTGACTTTTCTCTTGTCCTCCCTCCCCATTTTTAGATTTCCTTTATTTCTGGTGTGTTCAATGCATTACTCACAGTGTCGATGCTCAGCAGGAGAAAGGCTGACTAGGACGTAGGGCAGGGGAGTGCTGGTGCTGTGAGCACCAGGAAGCCCTGTGGGCTACTGCCATCACAGGGCTCTTTTCTGCCCTGATCAATGGGTCCCTTTCCAGGAAGGTTTGCTTGGAAACACCACTTCATTTAATTTTGATTTTTAAGTGGAAATTCGTGTTTGCAGCATATGTCAGATAGAAAAGAAAGGGGCAGAAGTTCAGCCTCTGTGCTGCTCTTGTAATCCTTTGTCTTTCTGTTAAACTGACTGTCCAGCATGTCAGTTCTGACAACGATATCTGTCTGCAAGAAACTGCTCGGAGAACATAAAGAGCATCAAAGATGTGTCACATTAGCCAACTAGGGAGATTTGAGCTGCAGACCTTAAAAAAGGCAGGTTCTGTACTCTAGCAGAACACCAACAGATAGACCTCTGTATATCCAGTTGTGTGTGGCTAATGCCACAGATTAATCATACTGTGGCCAGATGTGGATAGCAAAATAGTTGACCATAATGTCCCCAGGGGAAAAAAAAAAGGCTTTGAAAATATAATGAAATTCCTGTTCCACACAATCAGGAGAACAGTGCAGATGGAGCTACTTGCTGTCTGGTACATGGTCCCTAAACCAATGTTTAGCAAAATAGTGAAATCTGTAGTTTTGATCATTCTTGCATGTGGAACAAATTATTGGAGAAAAAAGCAAGGCATCAGTGCTGTACTTTTACTGTACCTGACATAAATAATATACTAATTTGTATCATGAAGTATCTGGATGAAATCTTCCTCATGTTCACATAATCCATCTGAAAACAGCTCTGACCTTGGAGAAAACTGTCACCACATGCATCTGATAATCCTCACCTTCTCAAAAAAGTAGATATTTCAGAGGTAGAGAGTTAGTGGTGAAAAGCATGACATAATAGAAAATAAGCAATAGTCTCTCTTTTTTTCTTATCTATTTTTGTGATGTTGCTAGTGATTTATAAAGCACTAATCTTGGTCTATGCCAGTTCAGTATAGAAAGGAATGAGCTCCATACTCTCCAACCTCACTTTCAGACTTTGACCTCACTCCTGAACACTGCATACTAACCAAGGAGGTGAGTCTTGCTCTGAGGAGGGTGGACACAGCACTATGTGCAGTACCAGCCTTCAATCTTGATACTCTGAGCAGGTCTGGCAACTCAGCACAGCTCTGTGTTTTCTATTTTCAGCATAACTTGACAGTCACTTTATCCCTGCAGTCCCCTGATCCTCTAGCATTTTGTGATAAGCCTTAAGACCTGCATAGTACATGAACTCATTGACAGGATGAGTGAAGAATGAGGAGGATTATTCATTGTTCCTGTTAAATGTAAATCCTTTCAACAATAACTTAACAGGAAAGCAGTGTTGCTTCACAAGGAAGTTTACTTTGGACAGATGTGCTTTGTAAATCTGCACTTTATTCTTGAACTATGCTGAACAATCTCATTTCCTTCTTTTCCCCTCTCCCTCTCACTGTAAAGACCTTGTTTATCTTGGGGAAATTGGTTTTGCACCTTGATGACTAAAATTACCAAGACTGCCAAGGTTTTACATCAGGAGAGGTGATGGGCAGACTTGGGTGGGTGGTGTGAAACTGGCAGACGTAGCAGTAACTTTGCAACCATGATGTGATGGGCTGTTCTCATACGCATAGCCCCCATGAGGAACGCAGCCATCGTGCTTCTGCTCTGCAAGTATGATAAGCACTCTGAACTAGATTATAAGCAGGTTTCAGATCAATCTGGTCACATACTGAAGAGTAGATAATTCAGTTTGAAGTCACATTCTGGAAATACTTTCAAATCCATTTCATGTTGGTCTTCAAAGCCCCCAGAATAAGTCTGTCAGGAAAAGTACACCATTTCTGAAGGAGTGATGATTTTTATCAGAAGCTGGAAAATCATGCACACATTAGCTAGAAAATGAGGATAGAGTTTTAAGATAGGGATTGTACAGATCTCTGAAATTCCCTGTTATTATAGCTAGGAAAGTGACTACTGTATGCTACACATGGACTTGCTTTGGTTACAATTTTCTGCATCATTCTTGCTGACTATTTATAAAAATGTTGGTTTATGTTTATTAGCCTTTCCCCTTGATGGGAGATGGGCTGAATGATCTAACAGGCTGTTTTTGTTTATGACTTCTGATTCTATGAACAACATTTTTTTGGATGAAAAAAAAAGAACATCAAAAGGTGGTCATACAGAAAATTAGAATATCATTTTATATTATAATAACCATATATGAAATGTAACATTAGAATATTTTCAGAATAAATTTTTACTAGTGTATTTAAGAAGGACAGCTTATCAGTTGATTGCAGTTTAAAATAGACCCAAACACTAACTGAGATGCAATGTTCTGCTTTCTTTCATCAGCAGGTGAGAGGGGAGGTAACAGTAGAAGGCACCCTAAACTTTATTTCCTAGCTCAGATACAGACTTTCTCTATTGCTATTTTGTGTAACCTCTCAGCCACAGCCTTATTTTCTACATCCTTTTAGAAAGTGTGCTAAAGGAGTAATATAAGCAGTTCCTTCATCCCCATTCAACGAGATTGACAGCTTCTGTGAAAACCTATAATTATCAACATTTTGCTAAATCATGTTTTCTACCAGAATTATGGTATTCTCCACCATCACTACATATTTCCAAATCTGTTTCAAAACCCTGCGTGCACCTGTGCTTGAAGAAATGCAAGGTGTAGCTCTTGCCTAAAGAAGGCTTTGAAAGATATTCCCCACAAGAAGTTACAAATAGACCCAAGCTTGAACAGTTTTCCAGGTTTGGAAACATAGGGATGAAATCAACTGCAGCCTGGGAGAAGGAGATGGCAGTGCCCAAGAGACTGAAATAAATAAAAATGAACATCATAGAAGTGTAGATAATGCTTGACTGGCCAAGGCTCTGTTAGTTACTTTTCCTCTCTGAAAATGTGCTCCCTCTTTCTGTCTCTGTGACCTACGTTTTGCCATCTGCTCTTGCTTTTTTTTCTCTTACTTGATCAGAAAAGCTGATTTGTACTGGGCTACTCCTAGACTTACTTGCTAGGACAAAGAATTTTCAGCAGGATTACACAGGTCAGAGAGACTAAAGATTCTGTTCAGACACTGGTTTAATGAGATCCAGGTGCTCCTTGTTACCACATCCATATTCCAAACCTCTCAAGATCTCCCCATCTCCTTTTGCCAAGTAAAAGTTTTGCAAGCAACAACATGGAACAAGCACAACCATGGTTTCTAGTTTCTGCTACATAGAATTTTCACAGCAGAGGACTTTTCACAGGCTTATTAGGGTGGTTGCAACTCTCTAGTCAACTTGCATACAGAAACAAGTGTAAAAGACACACATAATAGTAGTGAAATGTGAAGCTGTATTGTGGATTTGAAACTCAAGCTCATAATTATATTAATGAAAATAACTGCTTTCCCAGTTTCTTTGTATGACCTTTTTTCCT
Source organism: Caprimulgus europaeus (assembly GCA_907165065.1). Next base: position 73,654,415 of record OU015525.1, read on the forward strand.
GTAGGATGATTTTCTAACATGCACCAAACATCACAGTGTTTTGAAAGACCCCAAATGGTCTTAATTCACAAAGCTACTTAAGCACACATCTTTAATGAGACTGTGCAACTTCTTCAGGCTATACATGCACCTTAATACTGAACAGAATCAAGGCCCACAGTAGGAAGAGAAGCCTCACCACTCACACCCTAATATTCTTTCTTTATTTTGAAAGTTGAGCAATTGAGAATTGATAAAGTAGCATCTAAATAGAAAAAGCCTGCATATGATTTATAAGGTATTCTAGAAGATACATTAAAAAGCGTCAAGGGATGCAATCACTCAGTGCCTGGACTACTCAAGATACTAAATGCTTTTCTCTTTTCTACTTTCAGCAAGTAAGAGGAGAGATCAGGTATTAGTATGGCACATTTTTCTAACTGATGGCATCATTTTCTAGTACCTTTTTGTGATTTATGTTCCAGTGTTTATCCAATTTTCTTAAAACCCCATCCAAAGCACAAACATTAGGTATTTGTTATTTAACCTCTATGATACCTTCAGAAATTGGCAGAACACACTGGACTCATACTCTGTTGTTGCCTTAGATGACAATTTGGCAAAACTGAAGAAATGCAGCATTAAATTTATTTACTATTGTCACCATAAAATTAGAGAGTTGTTAGTGCATTTTCTGGCCTTAGAAAAAATCAGATTTTTCTTACTAGCAAGCAAGGTTGAATGAAAAAGACCTTCTCCTTTTCCCAGTAGAATAAATAGGAATTTTGACACCAAAATACAGTCAGAACACTAGTTTCTTATTATTTGTGAATTTCCTGGTATCAGACAGAGCTGCACAAGAAACTGCAGGCAAATGTAGCTAATAATTTATTTAGCAAACTATGGAAATTTTTACTGGAGAAAGAGAATTCTATTCCCTGGCTGAGGGCTTTCTGGCTATCACACAGCCAGCTTGGAGACAGTGATTTCATTGGAGTCTGTCCCTTGTGGCTTCAGTTTGCAATCAAAAAAAGTATCTGACTGACAAAAAGCCCACTGTGTGCACTAAAGAGCTGGGATTTCCACAGAATCAGCCAAATGCTCATACTTGTTTCCCAAACCAATTTTTTTTTTTTTTTTGTCAATGTAATATATTTGATGGCAACATTGTGTAACATATAGCATGCCAGAAATTACTTGCAAACTTTGGAAGTCTAACAGTATAAATAACTTGACCTATTCACTCAACCTGACCAGTTCCAAGTTTTGTATTTGCTTTAAAGATTCCTCTAGTTACAGCTTGAGGGTTGGTCCTAGATAGAATCCATGAATCCTTTAAAATGCAAACATATCATGGCTGTTACTTGATCTGCTGGCCCATCCAGGCATACAAGCCAAATTTTGATCTCATGATAGTTTAATAAGACCACAGTGCTGTGTGAATGCAGATGAAAGTTATTAAATTCTATTAGACTCCTAGTGCCTTCTCACAAATCCCATGTGTATCCAATAGGACAGAAAATTTTCTCCGCTGTATTAGCACAAAGGAATTCCTAATGTAGATCATATTACAGCAATAAAAATGATGAGATGTGTCAGTAAAACGTCTTAGAGCTGTGAACTAATGACACTTCTTTGGATGCTGTAGTTCAAGTATTATTTCACTGGGGTGTAGCCATTCAGACTAATGCAAACTAACTCAGCAGAAAACACTCAACCTCAGAGACATATTTTGAGAAGTGAGAAGCCCTCCCCATGTTGAATCTTACTGTCACATTGTGCAGCAGGGGTGGCACTAGAGAGGTGGTATGTAAGAAACAGATAGGTTAAACATAGGCTGTACCTGACAGAGCCCCAAAGCAGGAATGGTATGAAATTGCTATCTCTCATTCTATTGATGATACCATACAGCTTTCTAAGTCTAAGCCAAACCCCAGAGAAGTCAGAGAGTCCCTTTGGTACAAGGGAGGTATGTGTTGTGTCCAAAAAAATATTTTGTTGGGAATCCAATTTATTTTTTCAGAATCTAGTAGTCTGCCCCAGTCTGTGACTTTGTGACGTCACAACTGGAATAAAAGCTATATGATTTTTTTAAAAAACAATAAATGCTAGCTATTTTTTTTTGCCTTTGGTACTTTGAATATATCTAAACTTTTTCTTCTGACTATGAGGGTTAAAAACCATCCTTATTTGTAAGACTTGCAACAAAATTAGCAGCATTACATAGGAAGTTCCCAGTGAGAATTACTAAATTAGTTGACAGAGTTTTGGTGTATAGTATTTGGGACTGATCTATAGGAAATTCAGTTTTCTGTTATTACTAAATACAGTGGAGGCAATCTTCTGGGTCTCAGAGTTAGATGGAGCCACTGCCAGGGAATCCCATAAACTGTCTTTTAAACATGTTCCTAGCATCAGATTCGAAACAACAGTTAAACATAATTTACACTAGAGCATCAATAAAACCCCAATATGAACAAGGCAATGTATTACACTGTGTACCACTGGCTAGGAGGCTCACTGGGACAAGACATACAGGAAAGGAATAGTAAGATCATACACACCGGATAAGGTGTCACTCCCACTAAGCGAATCACTTGAGCAAATAGAAACTGCTGTCTGAGATGACATTGCTGCCCTTCACTGTGGAAGTACTTTCAGGAACATATCTTGGGTTTTTTTTTCCCCTCTCTCAATGAGCTGGTAATTGCAGTCTGAAATTTTTTCTAATCTCAGTCCCAAAAGGATATTGAATGATTTAAGGGATTTATGCAAGTTAAGCCTGGCACAACAGTAGCTAGCCTTGGGGAAGGGGGTGGGGAAGGAGTGGATAAAAAAGTTAGACTCGTCCCTTCAAAGCTCTTGCTTCCTCATGAGAAAATTTAGCTCAGTGTATGAAATCTCCTGCCAGATCTTTTAAATAATTCACAAAGTGCTAGGGAAAAAAAAAAATTGAATTAAGCAGTCCTCTCTGAAAGATATGAACTTTGCCAGAGAAAGCTGTAGCACACTTCAAGAAACAGGCCAATTCTCTGGTAGTGACAGACTTGGTCTCTGTGCTTCACTAGTACGGGGATGAAATGAGAAAGGTTCATTCTCTGTGAGCCTGGGCTTGTCCAAACTCTAGAGGTGCCCGAGCGTAACGGTAGCAGTGGCATATGATAATATAAATTTTTCTGATAGACTGTCTTCTGTCATGTAATTCACATAATGCAGAAGTGGAAAGGCACTCTGCCTGGTCCATCAGCATCTTGGCCAGAAGATTTTCTGGTAAAGCTTGTGCAGCCAGAGGATGCAATTTTGCTACATTCCTAGCCTTATAGCTAGGGCAGCAATATCTTATAACATATTTAGCTTCAGGGAGTGTTATTTTAATTTCCTGTTCCAGTATTTAGCTCTTTTCTGGAGCCAGAATGAAAGCTCTCTCTACCTCATTACTGTCTTTCTTTGGAGAAAGAGAATCCTTCCCCTAGCAGGGGTTACAAATACCCCTATAAAATTAAGCCTAGTGTCCTGTACATTTTTTGCAAAGTGTAGGCTGTTAAAAATTTCAGGTTACTATGGTAAAACAAAAAATCATAGTGTCAACATTCAATAAATTAAATTACTCTCTTATAGTACTTCTGTGATGATGATAAAGTTATTTGTCTTTCAACAGTCTTCAAATCATGTTTTTCCTGTAGCACTCGGCTATCAGAAACCCAGGACAAAGTTTGGATTGATGTAATTTGTCATGGTTCTGATGAGATTCTGGGAATCTAATATGACAAATAGACATGAACAACACAAACCTTCTAGCTAACAAGTTTTGAAAAGAACTAACTAGAGAAAAGAAGTACCTTGGGAAAGACATGATACATTAAAAAAAATTGTAAATGTCCTAGCTCACAAATATTTCTATTAACTAATGCAGAAAATTCTGGGAATTTAAAATTAAAACATGCTAGTGAGATAATATGAATCCTCTTAGTTGTGAAGGAAGGAAAAAGGACTTAAATTACAATTTTGCACATATACACAGTTCCATTACCCTTATTTAAACTATCACTTGTAAACCTAACCCTTAATCTCCAGCAAAAAAATATTATTGTATTAAGTGTACCCTAGAGTATCAGCTTTCACTGAAGTAAAAAGCGTTCTTACTGCTTATGATGACATAGATAACCCTAAAAATAAGAACCGAGTATAAATGATGACAATGTTTTAATCCAGAAAGAAACTTTTCATCTCAAGAAGTGGGTAACTCTGCAGCTATATTGGTGACAGTTTAGATGTCTCTATTTTTACCTAACTACAGAAGGATTGAAGTATGATGCATTATTTTTCATCTACTAGTATCTATGTCCTTTTCAAATTAATTTTTGTATACTCAGATATGATGAACAACCCTATTGTTCTTGATCTCTGTCTCTTAATATCTTTTGTATTGGTGTTATGCATTGCTAAGGAAAATCTGTAATAGTCTGAAAACAGGAGACACTGGAGTAAGAAACAGAATGAAACAAAATACAGCAAAGAACAGAGTACTGCTTCTACTATCCCCTTTTGTTTGAAGCCCTACACATACTACATATCTGTGTACATATATATGCACAGGGAGGGAGGCATATTACAGCCTGTTGTAATATGGTTGTGAATGCCCCCTCCCTGGAAGTGTTCAAGCCCAGGTGGGATGAGGCTTTGAGCAACCTGATCGAGTGGAAGGTGTCCCTGCTCATGGCAGGGGGGTTGGAACTGGATGATCTTTAAGGTCCCTTCCAACCAAAACCATTCTATAATTTCTATGATTCTATAATACTAGAATTAAAAGAAAGCTAAAGAATCTGCCACAAAAGATTAATTTAACTGCAGTATAGTATGCCTAGTACAGGCTTTAGGCCACAATTTAGTCTTGTCAAAAGGATAAGGAAGTGTGGAGCTGAATATGGTTTCTGAAGAGCTTTTCAACTTCTTCTCTATTGGTCACTCCACATACTCTTGTGAGAAGGCCATGACTACGTGACTTAAAAAAAAAATGAAATGGAGCCTTTTGTGGTTTAACAGAACCATTCAGCTTCTGAATAGCCCAGGAAGTGAGTGAAACAAGTTTAATTTATTGTACAAGTTGTAATTAATTTTCTCATTTGGGATATATCTGAACTTTTGCAGGATTAAAATTGTATTGATAAGACAGGTAGATCAACATAGATAGATAGACCTGACTAGAAAAAGTAAATGGAAAACAATATTTATCCCTCCTGTTAATCAGTGGTTCATTGGACAGGATGAGGTACAAGAATAAGCAATAGCGAGGGAAAATTAAACAAAGGACTGTGACAAAGGGAAAGACAGAAAGACTAGGTGAATTTTATTATAGGTAATACTACCAGCAGAACCTATCTATACGCTATACAACATTTCCCACAAAATCACACATTTATAGTTTTATTCCCTTGTATGACACTTTCCCACATTACAACTGACCATTTCTATTAAATTTTCTTTTTTTATTCACAAACCACTCATTTCCTTTAAAGACACCGAGAACAAATAGCACACATTGTTCAATGTTTAAAGACTGACAAAGATTCAGCAAAAGTAATCTCTGAGTGTACCACCATGCTTCCACTTCTCTTTTCTTACTTCAGTTAGTAACAACCACTGGCTAAAAGCAGAAAGGGTGTAGCTAGCATTAAACTATAGTTCAAGTACTGGGTATTTTTGAAGGGCTCATAGTGAAGAAATTTCAAGATGTAGAAATTGCTATTGTTCTTATACCAAGAAATAACTTAGTACAAAGTTAAAGAAAAATAGCAGCTAGATTTTCTTGTGTCTGGGTTTTTCTGTTTTTTTGGAGTGGCAGCAAATACTGGTTTTAAGACAGGTTTTTTCTTTTTCTCTCACTTTTCTTTAAATGGTTCTGTCACAGTACTTGATAGTGATGGTTATGCTTATAAAGATAAAATGAAAGTGGTGATCAGAATGTACAGTCTTGACAGGCATACAGGCCTAACAGAAATATTCTGCCACAGAAGTGAAATTGTAGTATTTCCAGTTGGTAAGCAATCATCTTATTTGATACATTTTAAATAAGTCTGAAATGAGTTATCTTTTCGTAAGAGCACCAGTACAGCAAACTTTCAAAATTTCCCTGAGCTTAACATCTACAGCAAAAACATTTATTCAGAAATGAGAGAAAATGTATGTGACCTTTAAAAGAGGCATATTAAAAACATTATGACTTTATAACATGCATCATGTAAAAAAAAAAAAAAAAAATCCAACCCTCCAAAATGCAAAAAATCCCAGTCCACTCTGCAGTAGAAATACATTTAATTTACATGGTCAGTGAAATTGGTAAAATATCTGGTTTTCTAATCAAAATTATATACCCTGGGTAAAAAACATTTCCAAAAATTCTTTTTAGAATCCAGAATGCCATGTTCTAATCTTGAAAACACTGCATATGTGTTGATAAAATAGTTTGGCAAAAAGAATCTAAGCTGATCAGATCATTCTACCTATTTTTTTTTTTTTAATTTATTTTCTGTGTGTATACGCGGATAAGGAGGTAATGACACCTTTGAAGATTATGAGATTGAATATAATCTTCTGGATGGATACCATCCTATAACCACCCTTTTTTTGGAGGACACATACATTTCAATGCATGAACATAGAAGAAAGTATTTCAAGGGAAAGCACTAAGATTAAGGAATTTTGTGCGTACAGAAACTTATAGTCTTCATTATTACATTAGGTCTGCCTTGGCACACTTTTAGTCCACCCTCTGACAACTTCATGTTTATGAGTCTCTGTGCATGCAACTCCCAGCATCAGCCTAGACTTAATCACCTATTTAACTCCATCTTCATGGCAGATTTCTCCTCAGGGTGCAAAGTGCTAGAGTTTAGGGTTGGACCTTCTGTGTGGCAACAGGAATATTACTTGTTCAGGACATCTGTTGATAGAACTCTGGAAAGAAGTGACAGGCTGGTACCAGCAAATGTGGAGGTTTTTAAATGCAGGCTAGTTTCTAAAGCTGCTGGTCTAAAATATTCACCTTGTAAATAACATGTTGATCTCAATAAGAATGTTTTTGGAGTCAGCAAAAAATCCCACAAGCTAAAAAACTGTTCAAATCTTGCTCTTCAGAGCACTGTTCCACCACTAGTCTTAAAAATGAAAATTATATTAGTGTTCAGTTCACAGGAAAATACTACCAAAAAATTAAATTAGCAGATCTAAAAGGGAAATGCAAATCACATTCAGGTTCACAAATGTCCACAAACAAATAAACACAGAATGTATTTTATTATCTAGCACTCAGGAGTAAAGCAAAACTCAAAATAAAGAATTACTGGGTAGCTGTTGAGGTAAACAAACTGATTGTAACCAAAACTTATTATTAAAGATGTTAGTAGGACTGCCTTTTAAACTTTTCTAATGCTTCTCTTAAGATCTTTTTGCCATCAACTGTAATCTTGCCAAGACTAGAACCATTAACAGAAACATTTCCCATCTAGACATGTCCTTCTCGTGTTGTAAAACATATAACATTATTCTATAAATAGTAGGTACTGATAGTAACAATATTATTGGATAAACACAATTTGAATGAAACATATTCACAAAATCACAGAATGGTTGAGGTTGGAAGAGACCTCTGAAGGTCATCTAGTCCCACCACTCTGCTCAAGCAGGGACTCCTAGAGCACATGAACCAGGATTTTGTCCAGACAGTTTTTTAATATCTCCAGGGAGATATCTCCACAACCTCTCTGGGCAGCCTGTTACAGTGCTCAGTCACCCTCACAGTAAAGAAGTTCTTCCTTATGTTCAGGTGGAACATAAGGAAGCTGCATTTTATGCCCATTGCCTCTCATCCTATTATTGGGTGCCAGTGAGAAGTCTGGCCCTGTCCTCTAGGTACTCTCCCTTTAGATATTTATAAACATTAATCAGACCCCCTCTGAGTCATCTTTTCTCCAAGCTGAACAGGCCCAGCTCCCTCAGCCTTTCCTCATATGAAAGATGCTCCAGCCCTTTAATCACCCTAGTCACCCTTTGCTGGACACACTCCAGGAGTTCCATGTCCTTCCCATACTGGGGAGCCCAGAACTGGACACAATACTCCAGGTGGGGCCTCATCAGGGCAGAGTAGAGTGGGAGAAGGTCCTCCCTCAACCTGCTGGCAACACTCTTCCTACTACAATCCAGGATACCATCAGCCTTCCTGGCCACAAGAGCACACTGCTGGCTCATATGTAACTTGTTGTCCACCAGGACTCCCAGGTCCTTCTCTGCAGGGCTGCTTTCCAGGAAGTCAGTCCCCAACCTGTACTGGTGCCTGGGGTTATTCCTTCCCATATGCTGGACCCTGCACTTTCCCTTGTTGAACCTCATGAGGTTCCTCTCTGCCCATCTCTCCAGCCTGTCAAGATCCCTCTAATGGCAGCGCAGCTGTCTGGCGTATCTGACAGTCTTCCCAATATTCAAGTACTCAAAAAAATGAAATGACATCAAGGAAGAAAAAAAAACCCAACAAAAAACCCAAACAACCCCACAATATTTTTTTTTGTCTATGCTAATAAATTTAATCCATTTTAGAATCACATTGAAATAAACCAAAACATTTTTGTTCACACATATTAAAAAAAGTCTTACCAGTTAGGCAAGCTCATCAAAGATGAATTCTGGATTAAGAAAGCCTCATTGTTTGTCTGCTGCAGAGAATATTTTCTTACAAATCCTGAGTCTGTAGTAGAATATCAGGCATGACTTTCAATTTGTATTTTTCCTGCTGGCTTGAGGAGCAATGATGAAGTCATCCCTGAAATGAAATGGAAAAGCAACATTTCTTACAACATTAGACATTTAAAACTCATGCCTAGACATCCAGAGCAAGGGGAAAGACTTGTTGAGAAAGCTGGAAGCTGCAGTAGAAGCCCATGGGAGGAACACTCAGAATGAGGTGAAGGCTGAATCTCTTACACAATTTAAGACAGCTTCTAATAGCATATGTATAATAAGACAAATTTCTACTGCTCTAAGAGTCTTAATTCTATCACTACCTAACTTTAAGACTTTACTTCTGCTTGAATTTTTTGGTCTTTTTGTTAAATTAAGAGTCTGGGATAAACCAAAGTGATATCTTGGCACATGACGCTAATTCTCCATTGACTGCAGAGACAGAAACTTTTTGTTTAGGGATGAAGACGCTGAGTTATCTGCTTATAATTGAACTTTTAGAAGGCTGTGGAAATTATCACTGACACCAGGCAAACCCAGAGTAACAGCAAGCTGCTGAACTTTTTGACAAGAACTACAATGAAATGACTGCACATAAATGAATATAACAATGAAATGAGCCACAACAGGCAACTTTTTCAGGAAGGAAAACTACCTTCTATGTATGAAATCTAAGGTGACACTGTTTGAAAACACATCCTGTGTTATTTTTAATATGAAAATTTTATTGATAACAGATTTCTTTCTGCTGACATCTTGACTTCCTTTAAACACTGGTGGTTCTTTGGCAGTTCTTATTTTGCATGTCATAGTATTTCCGATAAACAAATAATTCAGCTCAAGGCATTTTTCTGAAATTTGACAGCTCTTCCAGATTTCATTTATTTGACAATTTTTAAACTAGTAACGCAGTAATAAGAGGGACTACAAAACAAGAGACTTCTGACTAAGTACACATGGTGTTTGAACCTCCTGCAAAAGCCATTTTGAAACAGTATATTGCTGCTGTAGTTGATTTTGAAGCATTTTATAAATATATCTGCAAATGCAAACCTACTCCATCTGACCTGAATGACCATATATACTAGATTAGGTAAATGAAGTTTTTGCTTTTTCTTGTTCTTCACTTGCTCACATGCTCTACACTTAAGAAAGAGATGTGAATGTAGTATGTATTGAACATACTACATAAATTACATTTTTTTTTCTTAATTTGAAATATATAAGGTACAAGTTTTTAAGTCACTTTCTCTAAAAAAAAAAAAAAAATCTTTCTTTTAAAATGGCGTTTTAGCTGTAAAAAAGGTCATGAGATGACCTTGAACTTTTTTTTGGTTTTAATATATTATTCTGTACTTAAGTTCTCATTTCCTATGAAGAAGCACATTAGAGTCTTTCAAGTAACATGCTCCCTGTCTTGGTATCTGGTTCATGGCAATCATGAGCCATTTTTCGTTCACTTCACCTTATGAATTGCATGTCAATTGCTTTGATGAAGTTTGTGTTGCCAAAGCATGACCAGAATTTTATCTATTCTCAAAGTACAGAAAGTATCTCAATCACCCTTGGTGTATGGACCTTGGATTCAGTTAAGATGGGCTTCAATCTTTCTTGAAATCTACAGAAAGTATATAAAGGCAGGTAAAGAATAAACTAAGAGATGAAGAATGAGAAGTAAAAATGGAGGAAAGATTACAGGAAAATGAATGAAAACTGCTTTCCAAATGAAAAATCATTGGTAAAATGACTGTGGGAAATTTTTAATCCAGATCCTGTAAGGAGCTGTGTTGACAGGGGTCATGGATCACTAGAGATGTTGTACAATCAGAGGCTTAGCAGAAGCAACGAGGGTATGAAATGGCTCAGGCTGCAGTAGCCAGCTTAGGCCCTTGACATAAGTATAGCAAGCAATTGCACGGTCAGGGTAAATTAGCAGAAGTCTCCAGGATACTTACTTGTCCTTGAGACTGCAGACAAAAAACTTCAGCAAAACTAAGCTGGGAAAAAGAAGGGAGTAGCTTTAGCTGGTAACCGCAAAGTAGGAGTATCCTGTTGACGTCCTGGGGCTTGAACAGAGCCATGAGATAAGAAGAACTGAGCTAACCACAAAGGAGAATGTTCCCAGGAAAATTAATAAACCAATCAGTATGGGTCTTTAAGAATATGCATGAGCTTAATTAACCACTGTATATAAGGAACACATATGTAATCAATAAACAAAGCTTGCTGATCACTCATATTGAGCATATCTGGGTTTTCCCTCCATCGCGACAGAGCTGGAACCAGCATAATGCTGTTAAAGCATCATGAGATAGACACTTCAGTTTTTCCTAAAATGACAGATCTTCCTGAGGTCCCATGTTATACCCTTTTTAAAGAAACAAGATCTATTATATGCCAGGACAAAGCCAATTTTAGCATCTTTTTTTAGATTATTATTTGGTTTCTATGAAGCTTTTCATCTGTCTGTTCATTTACATATCCCAAAGTGAACTTCATTTTCCTTCATTGTGTTTACTTGAACAAATGGTGAAAGAATTGCAGAGATATGGAAGAAACAAAAGAGCAAGACTCACACAAGAGGATTAAATGTATCTGCTCTCCAACAGATTTCAGTGGTATTTATGCTATATATTTGAGTAGCTTTTGTTACTTTTTTTCTTTTTTAAAACATCAGTCTTGCTTTGTCTTTGTGTGTACATCTAGAGAAAAAAAAAAAGAGTCAGGAATTCAAAACCACATCAGTTGTACCTGAGAAGCAAGTCTGATGCATCCTACAATTGAGCCTGAGTGAGTGATCAGTACATGCTCAATAGCCACTTTCTGGATGGCTTTTGCAATGTTTTCTTGCTGCATTTTTATTAAAAAGGACCGATAGGAGGCAACAAGAAAACCTTCTATTGCAAGAATATGCTGGTATCAGCACTCTGTCCTCTGCAAAAGGACATTCTGCAAGCTCCATTCTGTCTCTCTCTACTTCGCACTTGGGTGTTAAAGCTTTCAGAACACTGATATTTATCTCTACTGTGACCATTATATGGAAGTATTCCATACAATTTTGCATTTGTTGTAGCCGATGTGCCAAACCAAGTCTAAACTGATGCACAACTCTTACATTTTCAATACTTCTAATTAAATGCCATAATTATGTTTTAGAAGAGAGATAGCATGACACCAACATAGTTGGTAGCAATCTCTGCTGAAAAAGAAGTCTGATTTCAGAGGTTAACAAAAGTCAATAATGGAATACCAACACCAAGAAAAAAATCCAATGTCACCTTTAAGTCAGCAGGTGTGAGATATCAATATTAAAAGATTTCTTCCTTTGTTCCTGCCAAGTACCTCAAGTAGTTAAACCATTACATTAACCAATAAATCATCCTCCACTTCAGCAGACAAAGATTATTTCATTATGTTTCTTGTTGTGTATTCTTATAACTATTAATTCAAAATTTTAATTCCAAAACTTCACTATTTCTTCTTAGGCACAGACTGTTTTAATAAATAGACTAGGAAACAAAGACATTTGCTAGCATATCTGCAATAAATGACTATCAAAGAAGCAACAGGAGGTTAAATGGAATTGAGGTAAATTTCTTTAAAACTGGTACTGAATATTCATATCAAATATCTTGCAGCATGTACCCAGCTCTCAAAGCGTAATAATAAAGTTCTCCCATTGTCACTCCTGTAGCATATAATTTTTTGAGTATTGAACTACCCTGAAAAACAATATCTTTTTAAATAATTACACATTTTAGTACTTTAGGATTAAGTGTCATTGCCAATAGCTGCCTCTTACCATTGTTTTATTTAAGTAAACAGAAAATGGAAGTAAATCTCACATCTGGATGGGCTTTCTTTTTGTCAGCTTCTGTTCAGCTGTGGAAGTAGTTGGTTAGAGACTTCAGATAACTGCTCCAGCTATCAAATACAACTAGAAAAGAAACATAGAAGGGGACCAACTATGAACTCTGTAGCAAATCATTTTACATGGGGAGAAACTAAACATTGGTATTCCTCTTTCTTGAAATGAATATACTGAGAAGGAATATGATACAGGTCTATAAAAATCACAGTTGGTTCAGGGATTGGCTGTGATATCATGACTCACTATTATTTGTGATATGAGAAGTTGAAAGCACACAATGACCCTCTTATCAGTTTTAAGGCATATATTTAATGGCAAAAGGCCATATATTTTCACACAGCTTGTACTGTGGTACTCAGTGGTGAAGAATGTTTTGGAGGGAAAACATTAAAAATGGTTCAAAGAGAGAGGCTAGAAAAATTAAATTTAAACTTATTGATGTTTTTAAACACAATGATCCAATAGTGTTCTCTGATTCAGAGAGCCTCATATTGATGCATCATGGAAGCTAGAAATATGCTACACTGGGGAAAGATTGAATATTAAACTTCTCTCCAAACATTTGCTTCTCACCACTTTTAAATGAAATGAACTTATATAGGTAGCCTTTGGCCTCATCCAGCAGGAAGGGCAAAACATGGTCGTACTTCGTGCCATGCAACAAGAATCTGAAAACTGCAAGCTGTTTTCCAGCAATAGGAATATGTTTTAAAATGGGTAAGAATTTTTCCTTAATAGGAACCTAAGCATTTTCAGCTTCCCTTGTGACAGGAGGGAGCAAAAAAAGTTTAACAGGAAAGATTTTGCTCTGTATTAGACCAATTTGTATTCTTAATCCTTATCTTAACTAAAAATGAGACAGCAGCTGCACCAGATAAATTTTGCTTCTGAAGCCCCTCTGGCCAATTATTAGTTCCTCAAGAAGCTGTTCATATAAACAATTTCTGTTCCAAGAATGCAAAAAACAATGCAAATTTATTCTTACACCTCTTTTCATGTTGAAATCACCTGAGGAAGGGCAGTGATGATACACAAGTTTTAAACCGCTCTTCATATCTATTCTGCGGGGTTTTTTTGGCTGATAATAGAATTTCATTATATTACAATAAAGCTTTAGTGCTGGTACAACTTGTTCCTGCTGTAATTTGCTTCTTTCAGTTTTGCTTCTTTTAAGACTGTCAAAGAATTTTTAAATCTAGACAGCATAAACCAACTACATGGTAAAGGAAAAGGCTTTCAGTCAGCAGCAAGAGTGTGTGTATTTGACTAGCCTCATTGGTAGGTGAGGTATAGTCTGAAGATATAGTGTTGTTGTCTGGTGCAAGACAGCTACATCAGAAAAATCATGGGGAACAAAAACCTGTCATTTTTCAATCAACCTGCAACATTTATAAAATGTGCCTGATCACGTTGCATTATTAGGAATATCTCTTTGTACTCATGGAACAACAGGAAATTTGTACAAAAATATCTTAGCATGGCATGATTAAAGCTTCGATTTGGACTTTTTTTTAGCACTTTGTGGGCTTTAGGACTATCAGGACTTCAGCATAATCATGATTCCAAGTCAAACAAGGGGAATCCAAAATAATACCACACAAGGTTGTGTAAGCACCTGTAACCTATGGCTAAGAGGCTCTCTGGCATTGTGTGTGTGATCAGTAAACGGACTGTGATCATTGTGACTGCACTGGCAAAATAGGGACTGGTCACATACTCCATCAGAATAGTCCTCACCATTTCCCCGATACTTTTAAAGTTACGTATTTATATGTTATACCATTGGATAAGTATTTATATCTCAGATGAAATTATGAAAATGAGTATTCAACTTCTATAGAAGTTGTTTGTACTGCTGTTTTATTATCAGGAGTTTGCTCAATGGCCTCAGACTTCCACAGTTATTTGTACATTTGCTGAAAAAAATTATTAGCACCTAATTCTGGAGACATAACATGCTCTCAAAAACACATTGAGTTGTCAGATTTGGAGGGCTGATTTGACTCATCTAAATATCATATATATTGCAAATTACCCTATTAGAGTGCACAACTGGGACAAAAACTGAATTAAGTGTCTCTAAGTTGTGGCTCCTGTCTTTAATATATAGTCACAGCCTTTTTGCAAGATATCAGCTAATCAATAACAGAACCAGAGAGTCAAGGGAGTTGAATTCAGTAAAAATGCCAAAAGCAATAAGTCTTAAAGCATTGGGTAATAAGTTTAATTCCATAAAGGCTAATGAGAAAAAAAGCCACCAGATTTCATATTCCTTAAGGTTATTGAAAAAGTTATGCTTCTCAAAACAGAGAATAGAAGTTTTACAAACCAAATATATATATATATATTTTCATGTTTCTAATAGGTAATTATGTCTTTCTTCATTAGCACACTTCCATTTGCCCCTTTATGCCAATTAAAGTTAAACCCAGGTAGCAAAGCAGCAATTATTTTCAAAAACCTATGGTCAAGAGTGAGTGGCTGGTGAAACTAACATAAAATGCTGTAATAGTTACCAGCTCATCCCTTGCATCAAGTATATTAAAATAGGAATGCTCATGATCACCATTTTTTTCCAGCTGTCAAAATACAAGTAAATCTCACAGTCAACATAGTTAACTATTAGCACAATACCCGAGCACTTCTGGTATGGCTGTTATGTATCTTATTACATCTGTCTTGCATTGAGATATTTATCTTCAGCAATAACTACGAATTCCTTTTGAGTTCACAATTTTCTTCACTTGATATGCGAGCACAAAGACAGCTCCAGGTAAGCCTTAATGTGAAATACAGTAACGAATATAAAAATTTTGTTAAGTCAAAGACACTGACAAAGTTACTAGCAGATAACCTACTATTACTTTTTTTTTTTTCCACTGGAGGACAGTTTGGAGAAGGATGCCGCACTTTTTGTACAGTGTCCAGCTTCTGCATATCCACTGCACATCTCCTCTTGCAGTGTTTTGGCTAGAGAAAACCTGAAAACAAACCAGATGAACTAGAGGCAAGGTCACAGAGCATGCACTGGAGAGAAACCAAACCACCACAAAGGACTGGACTGTTTCCTCTAGCCCATTTTTATATATTTTTCATAATTTAAAACAAAAACCACAAGATAATTTGCTGCAGAAATTAGTTATACGTGGAGACTTAAGCAGGAAAAGCAACCTGGCACACTGCAATAGCAAGAAGATAAAATAAGTATTGCTGTTAAAGAAAACGCAGCACGCTGCAGCAACATCCTTGAGGAGTCAAAAATTGAGAAAGTGCATGAAAGTACAGGGATAGAGGTAAATACAAAGTCTGATGAATTCAACAAAGACTAAACAAATTAAGTTTACAATGGGAGACAGATGGACAGAAAGCCATAAATATTTATGATGAACATAGCTAGAAAAAAAATACGAACCCAAAACTAAAATAATGTAATTACAAATTATTTAGAGAACTTATAGCCTTTTTTCCAGCTGACCAGATTCCTCTTATCAATCATGTCAATTACTGTATTTATGAGGTGACTCTAACATGCATGATGACTAAGCTTGATCAGAGCTGTTCCCTATAACTGAGTCACTAAAATAATCCAAAATAAAAGTTTAATTTAACAGGAATTGATTGTATTTCTTTGCTGTACACTCAGGAAGGAAAGCACAACAACCAATTTAGGAGGAGAGAAGAAAAACTGTTGAAAAAAGGCATTATTTAACCATAAGTAGTTAAACTCATAGGTTGACTAACATTGCTCTAAAAGATTTATCTGTCTGCCATCAACTTGCAGTTTTGGATTAGTGTTATGTGATAATTGCTAGAATTGAAATGAAAATGAATGAAATGAATATTTTACTCAAAAGTTGAATTAGTGAGCAATGATTTTAGGTATTACATAGTATTTGGTCAGTGCTCAAACTGTGTAATTTGGATTTTAAAATTGCACACCTATAATTAATTACCTCCTAATCTGCTTTCCAGTTTTAATGATTGATAGTTCATTTTGGTAATGCTTTCCTCTGCAAGAAATATTACTTAGGAATCACACAACATTTGTAAAAAAGAACTGCAACAATAATATTTACATCAACCATGAGTCCAAAAACATCAAATGTTAAAATAGTTTAATATACTAAGGAGAAAGGGACATTTTAATTGTGCATGAAAGTTAGAATAAACTGCATGGCTAGTGTAAGCAATACATTAAAAGCAGATTATAAAGAGTTATTATCAGGTTATCCTTTTGCAGAAGAAAGATTAAGTGCTGTAAATCCTCACCCACAGATGCCCTGGTTCATCCTGCTTAACTCAAGGCACCTACCTGAAACACCTTGCTAAGAATGCACTTGTCTGTGGCTTCTTTTAAAATCAGTGGTGAGAACCCAACACCTCTGGAGTTAAATTTTGTCCAATTAAAGCTTTGAATCATCCTCTGAAGGCACCTGTTCCTTTTCATTGACTAAGGCGACTAAGCTTTTATCTTAGATGCCCCAATTAAGTGCTTAGAGTTAAGTAGGATGAATTCAGTAAAAGATCACAGAAAACTTTTCCACTGTGTTTCATATAGCAAGTGCAAGAAATAGTTCTGTTCATGTTACAGATGCTCCTAGGGAGACATAAGCTTTATCTTCCTGCAAACATCTTTGCAGGAACATCTGTCAACCATCTTGTGATGGGATGAACTTAGTTAGCAGCTGGAAGCCTACCCAGCCTCTCACTCACTTGCTTTCCCCAAACAGGGCAGAGGGAGAAAATAAAAAGAAAAAGCTCATGGGTGAAGATAAAGATAGGAAGATAACCAGTTACTGTCACAAGTAAAATAGTCTTGGGGAAAAATAATTTATTGCCACTTAAAATATATGGAGATGATGAGAAACAAAGAAACAAGATACTTAATTCACCCCTTTTTTCCCAGGTTCAACTTCATTCCTGACTCCTCTCCCGCCCTGCACCCTGCCCAGCATTACAGAGGCAATGGGGAATTGGGACTTGCAGTCAGTATATGACAGTTCCTCTCTGCCTCTCCTTCACAGAATGACAGATTCACAGAGTGGTAGGGGTTGGAAGGGGACTCTGGAGATCATCTAGTCCAACCTCCCTGCCAAAGGAGGTACACCTAGAACAAGTTGCACAGGACTGCATCCAGGTGGGTTTTGAATATCTCCGGAGAAGGAGACTCCATAACCTCTCTAGGCAACCTATTCCAGTGCTCTGTCACCCTCAAAGTAAGTATTTTTTTCCTCATCTTCAGATGGAACTTTGTGTGTTCTCATTTGTGCTTATTGCCCCTTGTCCTGTCACTGGACACCACCGAAAAGAGCCTGACCTCATCCTCTTGACACCTGCCCTTTAGATATTTATAAACATTGATAAGATCCCCTCTTAGTCTTCTCTTCTCCATCATCAACTCTTCCTCCTCATAATTTTCCTCTGCTGCAGTGTGGACTTTTCATGGGCTGCAGCTTCCTTCAGGGCATATCCACCTGCTGCAACATCTGTCCTCCATAGGCTGCAGTGTAAATACCTGCTACAGCATGGAGCGTTTTCTCCTTTTCTTCCTCCTCTTTTTCTGATCTTGGTGTTCCCTCTACAGTTTCTCATATTTTTTTTCTCCCTCATCCTCTGTCTGTGTAGAATTTTCTGCCTTTTCTTAGAGACGTTTTCCTCAAGGCACCCACCTGTGGCTGAGGAACTCAGCTGTGCCCTGTGGCAGGTCCATTGAAGCTGGCTGGAACCGGCTGTGTCTGACATGGGACAACCCCCACCTATTCTCATGGAGGCCACCTCCTACAGCCCACTGCTACCCACAGCTTGGAACCCAAATCCAATACACCACTTTTTTCCCTGCAGACACAAATATATTCTGTGAGTCACGATGAAGTCATAGATAAAAACTGTATTATTCTAAAAAGGAAATTAATGAGTCAAATGTAAGACTTTTCTAATTACTTTTTTCATTGATAGCTCAGTTTATTTTAAAGGTAAGAGTTTTCATTCTTGCCGGTGGGACTTTTTAGTTCTGGACAAAATAACTCTCTAATTTCCCTGAAGGACAGCTCTCAGGATGTAGTGCTAAGCTGAGGGTATTCTCTGTGCTGTTAAACAGGCAATTACTTTCATCCTGTGCTTCCAGAACTGATGAGCCTGCTTCTTTCAAAAGGCAGTTCAGATACTCCAGTGATCCGGTCAGATGGAGATATTGAACCACAACTCCACCAAAACCTATTATGTTGCATGTATGGGAGCTTTGCTTAGAGAAATGCTAACTTTAATCTGGAGTGTGTCTGATGTTTAGGGAAGAAGCAGGTGCCATATAAACTTTGCATCTGTAGATATAAAGTGCAAGTACATTGACTGAAAATTATTTTAGGAAATGACCTGAAATATCTCAGGTAACTCAATTTATACAAAGGAAAACCAAAGCAGGTAAGTTTCTCTCCAAGGCAAAGTACACAGCTATACAGGCAAAGTGTGAGCAAGCAAGTAACTAGTCCACAAATGCCACCACTGCTGTTAGTTTCTTTGGGCTTTTTCTGAACATTTTGGTGGAGGGACAGAAAAAAGTCCCCCTTTCCTCCCTCCTATTTAAAAAAAAAAAAAAAGACTCTGTACAGACTTTCTGCTGTTTCTCCAGAGCACCTGTTTGTCTCAAGTCTTCTGAAGAATCTGAACCCAGTGTCTTTCTTGCTGCTGAGCTGAACAAACTCTATGTTCTTTACCTAGTGCCTCTCTCAGGTTACATGGTCCTTCTGAAGTCTCAGACAGCTCATTTCATCATACTAGAAAAAAATCTCTGAAGATGCCTGACCTATATAACCTGAAGCTCAGGCCAACTTTAAAAAATATTATGAAAAACCTTGTGCTCTTAAACTACCACACTGCCAGTACTGACAAGAGGAATTGGCTTTGCATTTGTGTCTTAACTCAGCGAGGGCTGTGTTCCAGAAGAACGAGATGAGACTAATGGACAATAATTTCAAAAACACTGATAATTTATGCCTAGTTGTTACATATTATGTAATTAATGCAGCTTAATCAAAGAAATACTTATAGGAAAGAGCTAATTCTGCTTTTACATGCAAAGTTTTTTTGTGATCCTTAGCTTGTTACAAAGAGATCCCCATTCTAAGAGGAATTAATGCAGATGTAGATGCATGGATGTCATAGAATTAAACACTCCTAGACGTTGCACTAAGCCTCTTTTACAAGAGCTAGCTGCTATCAAGTGCCTCAACTGAAAGACTTGGCTAGTAAGTTCCTGCTTTTAGGTGTGGAAGTGTATGGTATATTCTTGAGACTTAGAACTGGTTGAAACAATGGGAAAAGATATACCAGGTAAACATGACTATACGACTAAATAACTAGTACCTTCTTCAGAGCAACTGTTGATTCTGCTAGTTTTTACCAGATGCGATGGGAGTTGCTAAGAACTTTCCATTTCTGAAAACATTGTTCAATTCTGGCCTCTTTAGAGGTTTTAGATGGGATGAGAAGAATGAGGAAAACTTTCTGCCTAGATAGTCCACTGTTTCTTTGACTATACTTGTTAGCTACAATGACACTAAGTTCTTGACAAAGTGCTCCGATTTTACTCCTTTCTGAACATTTATGTTAAACATTGCTATCTTATTGCACTTCTGTGCTATAGCTCTTTCTCATGACTTTTCAGCATCCAGCAGAAATTGTTAGGTACATACCCAAAGTCCAAAGGCGCTTTCTTCATGCACATTCACTCCCATTACCAGGTCTTTGAAGCACCAGATACTGGGATAGAAAACAGAATTATTTGGCATACATTTCACAAACCTGTGTACCACTGAAGAGAGAAAAATATACATGCCAGAGCTCACTCCAAGGCTCATCCTCTGCCAGCTGGGCTTGTAAACAGGTTACAGACTTCTTGAATAAATAGTGTTGAGAAAATCTGTGAACCAAATGTCCAAATAACCTGAGGCTTAGTTTGGTCAATGACCAAAGATAAGTTCTGAAGCTCTGTTCTTAGCTGAAAGAGGATATGAAACAATTTTCCTGTGGCTTTAGCCACCTGTGAACCTAGAATAAACTCCTATTAATTCCATCGACTGAGACAGAGTAAGATAACTTTTGTTAATGTTGTTCCTTAGGAAACAGTCGAGGAAAACAGTTGGCAACTGACTGCATCACCCAAAAGTTGTAACAACTTTTTTTCTGGATTAATCAGTCACTAATCAGTTGTTGAATTAAGACTGTGTAGAACCTGCTTTTGTAGGTATGCTCAATCAGTGAAAACTATATTCTGAGGGCTCTTTAATTTTTTCCTTACCCCTTACTAATCTTCTGAAATAAGCTGCACTCTACAAACTTTGATTCCATGACAGCAAGTCTTGCTAGATTATTTCTTTGTTACCTAGAGAAAAATATTTTTATATACAATTGTCAGAGAAAAAAAAGAAAAAGAAAAAAAAATATATTTTTATGTACCATTGTCAAAGAAAAAAAAAGAGAGAAAAAAAATCCCCACAAAAAACCTCAACCTAAATAGGGTGAAATCAAAGCACTGAATGAAAAAAAAAAAAAACAGCAAGAAAAAGTACATATAAAACCTATTTCTTGTAATCTAATGGACTCTGAGCTATTCCTTATGTTGTTAGAAGCAACAAAAATGAACTGATTAACAACATGGATTATTCTCTGATTTATGCTTCTTGAGAGGGGAAGAGTAGACAGACTGAATGTACGTGCTATGTCAAAAGAAATGACTGGTAAAAACATTCAAAATTTTACTAGTCTATGATTAGAACCCATGTAGGCAGATATTGTAAAGAGAAACGGTATTTTTCCTTCAAGAAGGGTCATTGCTTTGGAAAGTTGAGCCTCAATGTTGTTTTACTGTCTTGGTTTTAATTTCCAAATTAAAATCCAACAAAGAGAAAATGTATTTTCCTCTTGGATGTCTGAGTACTGAAATTTCCCACTGTCATTCAAAATACCTTTTTCTGCAACCTGAAGTCAGACTAAGATAATAATTATATGTGACAGTGACTCATTGTTTTGAGGGCAGGATGCTACACAATAGTGAACCCCATGCCTGTTAAAATAACTTGTATTTGTGCCTCAAGACATTGCTGAATGTCTTAACAATACCTCAAGACATTATTGAATGAACAGTGCTTTCCCTCTTTGTTGCCTTTTGACACAGCAACAATTCTGCATTTGACATTCCACTATTAAAAAAAAATAAAGAATTCAGCTTCATCAGCCAAGGAGCATTTGTTCCCCAGCCTCTGCTATCAATGACTCTGTTTGTTCTAAGTGTTTTAATTAGTACATGAGAGTTTTAAGACCAAAATATACTAAAAAAACCCAGAACTTTTTAGAACTCGGGTAGTATGGTTTTCATGTGTATGTGTTTGGGGTTTTTTAAAAATGTCATTTCTGAGTTTTAGAAATCTTAGAAAGCTTTTCTAAAAAGCAAGAGATTCGGGAACAGGGTCTCAGACAGAAGTAAACAAGACAAAATCAACTTGAAGAGAACTCAAGCAGATTCCATGTAACATAGCAGAGCAGCTGGCTTTTGTGCTTAGAGAAGCTTTAGCTGTGGTAGCAACAATCTTCACAAAGCACTACTTCATCATCTTGGGAAAAATGCTACTGCTCTGAAAAATAAAGTTTGCTCTGAACAAGCAGTCTAGCTAGGCATTGAGAGTTAGGTAGATTTCATGGATAGGATATCCTTGATAAGGGGGGAGGAAAAAAAATCTCTAAAAGACTGTAAAAGTCTCATTTTCTCAGAATAATGGGAAGTGCTTTGGATGACACTATTATCTAAATAATAATGTCAAGTCAAAGGAAAGGTTAGAGTGTCTCCACACATCCAAGATTCATTTTAGCCTATATATAAATGTGATTTTGTATTACTATACAGCTTACACCTAGACAGATCAACATTACCATCTTGTTCTTGTCTGCAATTCAGTTATTAGCCTGAAGAAGAAAATCACAACTTGTCAGACTAATAAAATGCAGATATTCTCAGCAGAGAAAGCTGCTTGGATTTAGTCCTGTGTGATATTTTAATCAACTTGCATTCTTCTCAGAATTTTTTTCTGCATCAGCATACAGATTTTGTGATATCCCCAGAACAAGATTTGCTCCTGCACTGGTGTTTTTCAGATCCAATAATGCTAATGTCTTTGAACAGAGAGACTATCAGCCTTAGATCAGAGATCAGTTTGTTCCTTTGCTACTAAACAGGAACTCACTACAGAGATCCATCATTCCAGATTCTCTCATGTCAGTTCTCAAGGTCAAAAATGAGGAGAGAGGAAGTTTGCTTAATTATTGCTCAGCTTCTCTAGCATTATGCAAAATTGCTGAATTCTAAATGACGACAGATTTGGTGATGTTTGCCTATGAGAAAAAAATATTCTGGGAAATCAGATTATGGATATTATTGATCCCAAGGTGTCTAGAATGTGTCAGTGTTAAAATTACAGTGCAGTGAACTGAATTTGACATGCAATATTTTCTATTCTATCTTTTCCTGGCAGATAAGCCCTTTCCTTGTTTACTAAAAAAAGTCAATACCAGCAACACCCTTTCCTGCATGTGGTATAAGCATCTACTTTTAACGTGACATTCAAATCTTCCCTCAGAAATAAGTAATAATTAACCATGCAATTTCAAGGACAAGCTTAAGTGTCGATCATGCAATAATTTGACAAATAGCTTTACATCATGGATGTGATAAAAGGGAAGAGGAATAACTTAGAGAGTGTCCATTCAAGCAGGTACAGGAAGATATTTTCAGTGCCTATCCAAGAGCAGTTGAAAACATGAATGATCTGAAGTTACATATACACTGAAAATATATGTTGTTCTTTCTTGAAACAATAACCCTTCAGCTCATCCTGCACTCATTTATACTGCAAAATTGATTGGTCTAATGTTAAAAATCTTGTCAAATCGCTATTGTAATATTTGTATTTTCTGTCCACAAAACTGAATGTAAAGTATATTTCAACAATTCAGTGGAGATTCTGCCTGAAACAGTCACAAACAAAAATGAGTACATCAAACACTAACAGAAAAGATGAGACCAGCTCTAGCTACTTTGTCTTGTTGCTGTTATTCAATAATTATGCTGACAATATGATAAAAAAAAAAAGGGCAGAGAAGAGAATGAAAAAAATTCGTCTTTACATTTGCAAGCTATGAACTAAATGCTTTTCCTCGCTTTTTTTAGGATATAATCACAAAGGCTACATCTTTCCTTTCCTGATGACAGTGAAAGAGCAACTTATTTCAATCAGGACATGCAAAATAAGAGAAGGAGGTTGTTTAACATAGAAGAATATTTCAAAGAAAGAAAAAAGTACTGCGACAGTTTCTGGGGCAGTGTGCATTTGGTAATAAAAAAAGGAATAGAATCACAAATTCCAGGTAAACAGAGTTCAGTTACTTATGGGCCTTTAATTGCTGAATGTAGATAGTGGGTAACAGCCCCAGCTCCCAGCATAATTATATTGTAAATATTTTTAATATGAATGGGGTAGAGTTATTCATGGCTGATGCAGAAGATGCAGAACTGTTCTCAGATTTTGGGAGAAAGCTAGATTTCAATTTAATATTTTAGGTCATACAGAGGTGGTTATGGGTGCCCCAAACAAACAGTATTGTATAATCTAAACTCTCAGATTAATCTAACTGCTGTCTAGCTTTATATTCTAGAAAAATCCTTCAGAAATACTTTTAAATAACAGTTAAAAGACAATTCAAACTGATGCATAAGTAACTGAGCTTACACTTTAAAGAGCTCAGAAAGTGTTACTTTAGATCTTCTTCCAAAATAGGTTTATTCAATCAATTACAGACACATAATTCTATAAATAATTTTGCATTAATAATCATACAATTATTAACACATACAGTTGTGTTCAATTGTCACATATATATTTTTGATGCTTCAGCTATCACTGGTCAAGAATATTAGAGACTTTTTTTCAGTATTGGACAGACATTAGGGAGGGGGAAAAAAAAAGTTAAAAGAAGTTATAACTACTCAGATAAACAAACTGTCCATCCTGGAGACCTTAATGATGACACATATCCTCTGTTCTATGTACGCACTGCACTTGAGCATCCATAGGTTGTCTCCAGACTTCATTACATCAAGTAAAAGCCAAAGTATGTAGGAGAAATTTTTAACCTTGCTATAACTGACCTTAAGATTATCTCAGAAGCATGTGCAATACCTGTCTCCTCAGTCTTAAGTCATAACATTTCCAGCAGAACTGTGTTTGCACTCTATGCAATCTGTGGCAAAGAGCTCTAGCTGTCTGTAGTCCGTGGCCCAGTTTTTTATGGCACAGTTATGTGGCCTTGGCTCAGCTTTATGGAAAAAATGTTGAGCTATGATTGAGGATATTGGCTAAAGCCAAGATTTTCTTATTGAGAAAAATAAAAATGAAGATAGAAGTGAAGTTGTTGAAATACAGGGGGACTTAGGGGTCTCAGAGAAATACTTAGGGTCTCAGAGAAAAATACTGATATGAAAAGGTGTGAAACACTGAAAAGAACCAATGAGTTAAAAAATGAAAACTCAAAAAGATCAAGAACCAGCTTATTCCAAGGACCAAGAAGGACCTGACACTTTCCCACCAGAACAACGATTGTCTGGGTAGCAGAGACTCATCAAATGCCTGCACTGAAGATGCTGAGCATACTCATCCTTAGTCTAGTTATTCCTACCTACCTGCTCTGTGTATTTAGCTAGTGAATAATTGCTGTATATTTACAAACTGTATATAGTACTACTATAGAGCCTCTGCACATGGTGAAAGGTACCCACACTAAAGGGACCCAATAAATGAAGAGTTACATTTTCACAATAACTTGAATGTTCAATGACTATAGGTGACATACCTTTTTCTAGGTGACATACCTAGAAAAAGTACACTGGCTTCTGGAAGGAAAAAAACCAAACCAAAACGTGCTTTTTGTGTTAACAAATAGTGACAAAGTCAGAGCACTAATATTGTATGTAATGAAAATACTAATTTTACTCTCTAAATCTTGGTCTCTAAGCACTTAATTTTAAGTCTGTATATTAATACACAATATCCATGAGTTGTAAGAATTTAATTGACTTATATAAATTTCATAAGAAAGCCTTATAATATTCAAAACAAATAAAAGTAGGGAAAAAACCAACCAAAACCTGACAGAAATATGACTGTATATTGGGTTACACAACACTAAACTCCCACAGAGCAAGTGTTTGGAACTTGCAGACATCAACTAATCCCCTTTCAGAGAGCCTCCAACAAGAATTCATTAAGACATAAATTGGTTTAATAATCAAAATTTGATTTGCTTCTCAGGTCATTTTGAAACAGAGAGAAGACAAATAAATATACAGAATTGAGTGAAGATTCCCTGCACCTTTCAGAAGCCATTTCTAATATAGCATAATATCATGTTCTAACAGCTGCTAGTCATTAGTCTCAACTCAGTCTACTGTCTTTGGGGTAGGAGACTCTAGATCCCTGAACATAGTCCCTTCTGCTACTTTATCACTAGAAACTGTAATAGAAGGCACATATGTGCATCTTCCACCTATTCCAGTCTTTGAACTAGTCTTTATAGATTTTTGAAAGTCAAGTGGATGGAAAAGGGCTTTTTTTTTTTCCTGCTACCTTTCTGCATAAAGCTGGCCATATATTGTTCACTACTATACTCAATGATGTTAGAAAAAATGACCATGAGATGGCCAGACAGAATGTGGGCCTTTGTTAGCAACTGTTTTCAGGTGGAATAGGAGTGCATTGCTGCTATTTTGGTCTCATGACCTAAGGTCGGAAAGCTGGAAGGGAAGTGCTCAATTTTAACTAAATTAAATCTTCTTCATCTCTATTTATACTTACGTTTAAGGAAGAGAAACAAACCAACAAAGAAATGTATTAAAGAAGCTGGTACTTTGCCTGGTCAGATAGCAAAAAATTTATCAGTTTTTTTAAATGCAGGGAGAAAGCTGCTGAATTCTGTGACTTTTCTTCCTCCTCAAGGAATATGCCAAATAAGCACCTTTTTTTTTCTAGCTTAATGTTATGAACAGCTATAATTACTACACAGATACTATAAAGTTTATTTATTTGACATTAATCAGTCCATAGTGAACAGACAGGGCCAGAACACTGAGTACACAGCTCCTGGACCACCCTTGCCTTGTGTGTTCTTTGCCTTCACTTTGGGCCCAGTAAGGTGCCATTATTTTGGTACTTTAATTTCCATGCTAGGATCCTTCCTTGGTTTAGGCACTATCTGTTATCCTTTCTCAGCAATTAAGTCTTGCAGCTAGACCCTCAGAACCATCACTACTTTCCTCTTCTTCCAAGATTCCTAGGGACAAAAATACTAGTCCCCTAGCTTCAATTGTAAATTCCTAGTTTCTTGTCTTAAAGACAGACAGTCTTTAAAGTTGAACAAACACTCAGACTAGGAAGATCTGGAAAAGAAAAAAAAAAAATCACCTTGTGATCTATAATGCATTTCTCTTCATTAGATTCCTCTCTGTTCCTAAGTACCATGAGCCTTTGTAAGGTTGCCTTAGGTCAGAATCTACTCAGGGCAGTTTCTCCCTTCTTTAAGAGAACAGAATGAAGTTTAATGACTCTAAATTCACTGCTACAGATTCTTCCAAGACTCTTTTTTAAAGACCAGACAGAATATCCAGTCCATCATTGACTTTTTTTTTTCATTGATTATAAATTGAGGACAGATGAAGTTTTCCACAAGCCACTTAGAAGGTACAATCTAGCCTTTTAAAACTGCTCCAGTGCTGCCTACATCTCTGTGTTCTAGCAGCTCTTGATCTACTGAACATTTAAAAATATAATTAATATGAAGAATATATCCATTTCAGGAAGGGGGGAAAAAGCCAAAAAAAAAAAAGCAGAATCTTTTATTATGAGCCTCCACGGCTTTGCTGAAAATCTAAAGCTTCTTTGATACTGTAAGATCAAAATCTTTTCATCTCATGTACAGCAATATTATGGTTTTTTATTTAAATGAGAGCCTGAGCTCTCCAGCAGTACTAATCTAAAACTTGTATCATGGATTAGATTATGTTCTGGTTTTTTTTTTGTGAAGGATGTAGTTGACCTATCTTCTTAGGCTGAGAAACTAGAAGCTGACTAAGTAAACAAAATCATGGCAATCATTTTTTTTTAGCCAACAAATGGAAAAATACAGGAAAACAGTGTATTCTTACTCAGACAAGAAGTTACTAGATTAAATTCATACCCATGGTACACAGCATTCACATTTACAGAGTCATAACTTCATGTGGCACCATCACTCTTCAATAAACAGAGTGGGAAAATGCTTACCAAATACTATAAGTGAGAAAAACAGACAGAAGGAAAATATTATGCTGGCTTCTTTGTGCATGGTGGGGAACATGTAAACATAATAACAGTTATGAAAAATATTTTCTCCTTGAGGCTGAAACAGACCAAGATTCATCATTATTGAGTTTTTTATATCTGGCTGTGGTTCTCGGTAAACAAAATTTATCTACCATTGTTTCATACTCTTTCACTGAGATTATTTCTTCTAAACTGTGTACCATACATAAGCAGCTTTTTCTGTATGCTTTTATTTATATCCCTAACTCTACAAATATTCTGTCAGTGCTGCTCAGCACCTCAGAATTTTAGGTCTTTACGGAGGAACCATCTGCTACAATAACAATAGCAATGTGCCAAGACCCAAAGCTGCAGGACACGGTAACTCTAGTTACATGCTTATATTAACATTTAAGTGCGTGAAAAGAGCCCATTAAAAAAAAAAAATGCTGAGTACCCGAGTACTAAAATGTAATATGAATAGAGAGCACTAACTACTCCCTGTGGAGAATGTATCCTTAACAGGAATGTGTTCTTGAATCATACTGCTTAAGCATGGAACTATTCCTGCCACACTAGAAACAGAAGGGTACAAGGCTGTATGTGACTTGCTACATTACAATAAAACATACAACATACAGCTGACAGTAGTTGTAGATAACATATTTTGACTGAGCTGTACCCATGCAACAAAGATCAAAACTTGAACAATAACCATCTGAAGCATAAGAAGATACATTCATATAAGAACATCAACTGAAAAATGTATTTCCTAAAGTTAGCCATAAATTATCCATTCCAGTCCTTCCATATTTGCTTGTATCTTAATTCGCATATGACACACAATGAGTCTGGCACTGCAAACAGAGCAACATGATCAGTAACGTCTATAAAGCATATCTGGCCTTAATGATTCAGAAGACACTGGTCATGTTGACTTCATGTCATTTAAGACTAGCAGATTCATACACCCTACTATATTCCACAAGCTTACAATTATGTATTCAGAATCTGAATCAATTAGGTATTCAGATACTGGTAAATAGGAGATTATGAGACCTATTCACTTAATTTTCATCACTGCCATTCAGTGAGGAAATGACTCAAATCCTGTTCACATTCATAATACTGGGAAAATTCTCACTGATATAACATAAAAACAAATCCTGGTCTCATTAAAGAACTTTTAATTTAAAAGCTTTACAGCTAGCAAGTGGTCTGCTGCTCCTTCTGAGATATGTGGAAGAAGTTTGCATGCATATATTTTGCTCAAGTTTACTTTCTTCCCTTCTTGATTTCCATTCTAAATCTGGAAATCTCTTTCTTAAAAAAATTTCCAGAGGAAGGATACACTATATTCTGATAATACTCCTTTCAGAGGAACACAAGCATAACCTCTCCTGAAGCATGGTATGCCTGAAGAGATGTGTCTGATGAGATACTTCTGTACCCAAGACTAACTGACTATTATTGTCGATGCCTTAAGGGCTGCTCAGACCTTTCTCTGCTCTTGCCCACACACTGTGTATTCAATGTATATGTAAAAGGTGCCTCTCCTCTTCATCTCTTCAAGATCTTCTTAGGTCATAAAGACTAAAAGATTACCTGACAAGTTACATATCTTCTTTTGCTAACCTTTATGTGTAACTTGGTTGCTCTGTGATGACATCCCTCTACATTTAGTACTGCCCCAAATACCATTTTAAAGACTTTTAAATTTCTTCTCTTTTTGATATGAGACTATATGAAAAGGGACTTGATGCCCCTCCAGTGTATGTATTGTTACAGATCTCTTAGTAAAGAAGATTCATCAGCAAAACTTGATAAAGAATTTTAAGAGAATATAAGATATTATAAGGTATATGGTTTATGTAAGTCATAAAAGAAACTGCACAGAAAGATAAGGGTGTCTTAACCTTAATTAACCTTTTAAGTCTGGTCATGTAATTTAAAGCATCCTAGTGGTTTAACATGGGAGTTTAAAATTGATCAAATCTGTACTTTTAGAAACTGGTAACAGTACCATTACAATAACAATTTTTTAATATTTCAGTACAGTTTGAGATTCAAACAGAGTTCATTTAAAAAGATTTTAGATTTGCCTATATGATTTTTTTATTTCAATTTGAGCCTCATTTTTCAATAACAAAAAAATTTACTGTCTTTTTTGAGTAGATAAGGTAGTGGGTGAAGAGCTGTAGAGAAAGTACACATGATGGGCCTTGAAAATCATAAAACTATTTTCAAGGTGTCCCTAAGTTCATAATGTATACAAAACTAGACTGCTTTCATATGGACTGTGAAGAAATGCTTTATGAATCAAATCACTAGTGTTTTATGAAGTGAAATACTTTATGAAGGAGTTGAATGTGAAAGTGCTACATTCAAAAATACACATTATTTCTCAGATACAAGAACATTCGTGAATTGCGTGTTATGGTCATGTTTATTGAGTGTGGAGAACTATTTTATGATGTAAATTTAGATCTTATTAACTCATTGAGGAAGGCAACAACATGATAAATTAACATGGATATCGTTATGAGCATCTCTTTCAGTAATTCAGAATAAATTCAGCCATTATTGTATTACCTTTCCAATGGAAATCGCCCAAAAATGTCAATAAACATTAAAACATTTCTGAAACAATGCTACAATTCATAATGTTAAACTAACTATAGAGATACCTCAGCCATTGTTAATAAAACAGAACAATGCTATTTAAGGATAAAAAAACAGCCTTGCCAAATGTATTATGTCTGTTGATTTAAAAACAGTAAAAAGAAGAAATTTTTTTCTAGGATTTTAAGACTATATTGACATAAGAAATAATCTCCTTCTGTGAAAAATCTGTTGTGTTCCTTGCATGCTAATAGTTTCCAGAATATGGACTTTTGGAGAATGAATGTTGCAGAACCACAGGGATACGCAAAACAAAACCAATGCTTTGTCATAGGGACTGGGTAAATCAAATAGTCCCCCAGCAAAGTGCTGGTCATAAGATTGATCTTATGTAAATTAAGCCATCAAGAAGAAAGCTATCTTCAAGCTTATTGGGGAGTCTTGATTGTTTTAAATATACCTGAATGTTAAAAAGACTTATGTATTTTTGTGCATAGGTTCTTTCTGCTCCAGCTTCCCCACATGAGGACTGACATTGCAGCACTGACCCAGAGTGGATGCAGATGCAGGGTAGGGTAGATATATTTAAACCAAGTTCAGCACTGTGCACAGCCACTTGGTATTTTTCACTGAAAATACAGCAACCATTAAGCAAACAAGACAGATCAGCATTATTGAATATAGCAACCTTTAGACAAACAAGTTGGATCAGCATTATTCTCTTACTGGCCCTACATTCAGAGTGATACTCTTGAAGGACATAGGCTTGAGGGCTTTACATCTTTTGCAGTGTCGTGAGATCAGTGAGCAATACTATTTGTAATATCCAGTTTTAGACAGCTCTGCAGGCATAATGTGTAAATACTCTTGATGTTTCCATCACTCCAGTGATGACAGACACATCACCACAGTGAAAAAATGAAGATGTGGGTATTGGTGAGTACTCACAACTATTCCTGAAGCCTCTTGGAAGATTTGTGAGTAATCTAAAAGGGCAGCTTTGAATTATGTGAAGCATATAGGTATGACAGTATGCTTCATAAAGAGATAACTTCAGCTAGTCTAACTAAGTGGTTTCTGTCTCAGTTCTAGAAATACCTTACCAATATAAATTTTGTCATGGTTCATACAAGACCAGGATTTCTCCTCCCAAAACACCATGTTAGAGAGCAAGACGCAGAGTGTATTGACACAACAAATAATTTATCCAAATGTTTTTAAAAACGGACTCAATTCACTGTTATATTGTGCATTATTCCTGGTTTGTTCAGACAAAAGGGTGATGCTGCAGCAGATTTATATCAGAGCCCCATAAGGGTTAAAACAGAAATAACACTAGTTGCAATGAAATTACTGCTCATTTATTAGAAGGTAGCTAATTTAAAAGTCTCTGCTGCTAAACATCTTTTTTATTGTACAATAACTTCCACAAATGAAATATATTATAACTTCAGATGATCAGTCTAGGGTTTTTTTTGTTGTTGTTTTTTGGGGTTTTTTTAAGTAATGCAAGTAAAAATAGGCTTCCTTGTCACCGGGGACACAGTTACTTGTGCTTGTGGATGAGACATAGTAAAGGATTTAGGGCTGTCAAGAAATGACAGTTTGAATGAAAGATTTCAAAGAAATAAGAGGGCGGAAAAATGTCTCAGGGACACAGAAAAGTAAAAAAATGTTTAAGAAACAACTTCGAATTAATGCAAAATAAAATCTTCTCCTGCCAAATGAATGAAACTTGTCAAGTCTACTAGATCTCTTAATTATCTGGGAACATGAAAGAAGCTCCCTTTGAGGGATTCAAACTTGCAGGCATCATGGCTAGTTCCTTTTGCAGAAAGTGTAAAATGAACAAGGCATTTATTACACTGATAAAGTAATTTGGAGGGGCTGAAAATATATATGACTAATCAGGGGAGAAATTATTCATAATGTGGAAACAGTGTCTTTCAAACTGAGGTCAGGGAAGGGTTAAAAAAAGCTGGCAAAATTTACATTTTTCAATATACTGGAGGGTGAAAAGGGACTCAGGCTTTGTCATATTCAGACCCTGCAAAATCCCTTTCTTTCAAAATGTACAGCTCTAGAATATCTTTAACAGATTTTTGTAAACACTTTTAATAGGAATCATAAACCCAGGAAGTTTATTTGGAATAAAATAGAACTAACAGTTGTGCAGATGATTTGACTCTCTCCTAACAGTCCAGTGCTGTTGTATGCACTATTGATTTGGAAAACAGTGACAGAATTAAACAGACTTCTAGCAGCATTTGTTTGTAATCTGTTGCAATTTGAGGGGATTATGGATTATGCTGGATAAACACAGAAAACAAAAAAGTACAGATCTCTCACTAGGACATTTCCTTCTCCTGTGTTCTCCTATACACCTGACATAGGCTGCTGGGCCAAAACATTGGGGGTTTTTTGTTGTGTTTTTGTTTGGTTTTGTTTTTAAAAAAAAAACCCCAACAAAAACCAAACAAACAAGTAAGCAGCAGTTCCACTTGTCATAATTTTGGCAAACCACTTCTGCCCTTGAAAAAATTCCATTTCCAGAGTTCACATTTTCAGCACTTTCTGAAAAAATGAGTTATTTTAAACCATTGATCTGAACACCTAAACTGATCAAAATTATTAAACTTTAAAAATTCAATTCTCATTGAGTGAAGGATTGAAAAATAAGTCCTTCCTCAGATGAGATGCTTCTACTAACAGCAAATGCACAAGTAATACTTAGTGCATTGCTGTTCCTTAGATGAACAAATGACAATATCAGTGTGAGCAAGGACTGCAAGAACAGACTCAATCAGGAACAGAGGGTGCATGTTAACAAGAGTCAATCAACAATCAAGGACAGAAGGTGCATGATAACAAGGTTTGTTCTGCTCTTTGCATATCTTTCCTTTTTTTTTTTCTTTCTTTCTTTCTTTTTTTTTTTTTTTAAAAAAAAAGAAATTCTTTACCCA
Source organism: Caprimulgus europaeus (assembly GCA_907165065.1). The sequence continues at coordinate 73,687,957 of OU015525.1, forward strand.
TGCACACCAACCATTAAAAGTTAATGGAAAGACATTTATTAAAGCGTAGGTTGCTCTGGGTCCTCCAGTCACCCAAAAAAAGAAAAAATTAAAGGCTGATATTTTAATGTAAAATATTATTTTAAACTATAGAGACCAATATTTCCAAATATTCCCCTTGCAAGCAAAGGAATTGGACTACACACAATTTCAGTGGGACACTTCAGTGAACAGAAAATATCTTTGTAGTGTCTGATGAATCCACTTGTTAAGAGTCTCTCAGCTGAGCTAGAAAGATTCAAGCAATCACTAGACTCACAAAAAACCATTTTTACTCCCATCTTGATGCTAAAGGCTTTGTGAATGCACTCAATTTGTGTTTGTGTGTTTTAAAGACCTGGAAGTGAAATCTATTTTTCTCACATCCCTGAGGTAAAGAATGTTAAGTCATTACAGAACACTTAAATTCTAGATGTTGGAAACTTTTTCAGAGTTCTTCTAATCCCTCTTTTGTTTCCAAACTGAAAGTAAGAGCTTGGAGAGCATGTAAAGGTCAGACAAAAGCAGCATACTTTGAATGAAGCTAAGTAAGATGTTATGAGCAGCAAGTCAGAAAGGAAAGGACCCCAGTTCCAGAAGCCATGCTAAATGTACGAGTAGCCTTTTAACTTCAGTGCACTTCTCAGTGCTCATAGCTATTTCACACAGACTGCATCAGTATATTATCAAATAAAGATCTATGCAACAGGTAATTTTCCTGAGAATGGCCATAATCCTCCTCATAGCTTCTGTTGCTGGTGGAAAGTGAGACAATAATTGGCTCGCAGGAAAAAATTAAACTTTGAGTATCAGTAGGTTGATTTAGCTTTGCATAAGCCCTGCGTCCATGTTTAGATCTGATCCAGACCAGCCAGACAGGTTGATGGATTTAACTCAGAGTTTTCCCTCCACTACTATGGTATTACTGCTGTTGGTTTACCAAGTGTCGCCTCTGTTCTGCAGTAGATAGAGGACAAACAGGCATATGCATACCCCATATCCCTGTGCTACCTCACTCACTAACATTGCTTCTAATTCGCCTATTGCTACACCTAGACAGCAGAGGCCATCAAAGAGCAATTAAACACAGCAGCTCCTGATCTGAACTTGTTTTGAAGCCTAAAATCCTAGAAGTAGCAAGTCTAGTAGGAAGTTCAATAATATAAAGTGAAAATAATGTGAATTATTTAAACTTAGGGTATTTAGGCAAACAGAGGAAATTTTCATTGTGTTTAGTAACTGGACACAGTCACTTCCAAATGAATGAGTGAGGAGAATCTTGCTTCCCAAACTTAGAAGGCTCATTAAATAAAATGTAGATAATGATAAACTGTGTGAGTATATGATATCTTTATAGTATGGAAAAACTGCCTGATCTTCTAGTTTTGGGGGATTCAAGGAGTTCTATATCTTCATGTATTATGATATTTTGATGTGTTATTTGTAGTTTTCATATTACATTATCCTTTATCAATCAAGGAACCACTTTCCTGTCCTAATGATGTGCCAAAAAGGGACCATATAAATCCTGTCATTTATGTGAAGGGATGGTTGACGTCATACCCTGCTTAAGGTTCTCACTCTCTGCTTTTTCTCAGGACCCTTGCAAAATTTCTCTGCTGAAGATAAATTGACCCTGAGCAAAGTTTCATGGGAATTTTTGAGTTTCTTTTCTATCAGAAAATGTAGTACCTTTAAAAAAGTCCCTTAGCAGTTAACGCAAGACGAAGTAACTCTTATCCTGCAGATAGATGTCATGCCAGTGACTGTATATTGCTTCTGTTGCTCTGGGGATTGCTCCAGGGAATTCCTGGGTAACTTGGTAAACTGGGCTTTCAGTGGCTCCATACACCTTGTAGACTGCAACAACTGAAGCAAGTCTTGACATCGGTTGGTTGGTTTTACTTCCTTCCTTCAAGCACACCCGGTATACTCTGTATTTTTATTTTAGTGGAAAGGGTAATTTTAGAGGATATCTTTGTTAAAATAGAACCATGTAACCCCTATTCAGTGCTTAAAGATCTGAAACCAAGAAATGGGCATAGAGATTGATATAACATACCACCACCATAGAGGCAAGAGCAGAGAGATATGGAAGAAGATTCAATAACTATTCAAAGGTATATGCCTACATCCCACGAGGAAACTTCAGACATAGCAAAGGATGAAGACGAATGAACAGAACTTGAATACACAGAAAACCTCTTATAGCCTCATTAACGGAAAACATAAAGAGTTGCTTTTAATTGCACTCATACTTTAAGAACATACAGACTTCCGTAAAATTTCCACATTCATTTACATCTTATATATACATTTAGAACATAATAGGCAAAATCAGATTTAGCTAAGATTAAAGAAAAAAGATCTAGGCTAACAGCTTTTATCTAGTTCAGCTACCATCACTTCAGGCATTTGAGAAAATATTTAGCAAATGTTGGTAAATTTGTTGAGGTTTATGTCCCTTCACAATTCTGTTTTTCCAAATTTGTGCTGGGAATTTAGGCCCTAATTCCTATGAAAGTGGTAGTCCTGTACTACTCAGGAAAAAAACAGAATGTTACAGGGTCTTATTTCAGCAACAGAAATACCCATTAGAGACTGCCTCTTGCTGGAAGCAGTTTAGCTTAAAGAGAAATGGCTTCAAGCAAGTGCCAACATCTTTTCTGGTTAGAGCCTCCCATTTCCTAATGATGGAATTTAAACTGGAACAAGTGTCCAAAAGCTTTTAGGGGCTTATGTAAATTGAACCAAATTTAGTGCTTGTCCATTATTAAATCACATAATTAAAAACTATTTTCCTTACACAAATTTAAATCAAATAAACAAGATAATACTATATTTTTCAGGAGGCATTTAAAGGCCTTTCAAATCCCAAGAAATAAAGCATCAACAGGATTAGCAAGTATTTTGGTGTCCCAAAGTACAAATGTATCAGCTTCAGTAATATTAAAGCATTTGCTAGAGAAAAAAGAAAACAATTAAAGTTTTATATCAAAGTACTTTATCACCTTGGGAGGTAGGAGTAGAAGTTGTTGAATAAAACCAGAAGAATAGCCCTTCCTGCATTCATTTTTGCAATGCATGTGTCAGGGGGATTCAAGTTATTAAAAAAAAAACCTGACCAAAGTCATTTGATGTGACAGGTGCATGAGCTTCTGCAGATCTGAAGGGATCTTTGCAGATTAAAGTATTTGGGAAAAAACAGAGATTAAAAGAAAGTGTGAAGCTTTCATTTATACACAGTAAAAAAAAATGCAATGACTTTGCCTACAATACACAGAGGTAATGCATGAAATTATTTCATGCAGTATTTCTGTCAAGACAGAGTTATTGAAAAATTCACTCCTCTAAAATAGAAGTGTGATTAAACACTTTTAAACAAGAAGATACAAACTTACGTTAGAGTCTTAATAATGCACATGCATTAAAATTCTTCTCAGATTCCTAGGCTGGTTCTGAACAAGGTTAGAAAATTATAGCTTAATGCAGTGTAATAATCTCCCCCATGGAACCAAATATGGATTTATATAACTGTGTGTGACATAAGAAATGGGCCAAATGGATTTAGAATCATAGAATCATTAAGGTTGGAAAAGACCTCCAAGATCATCAAGTCCAACCATCAACACAACACCACCATGCCACAAAACCATGTCCTGAATTGCCATGTCTACACACTTTTTGGACACTTCTAGTGATGAACACCACAAGGCATCTGGTTGGGTTTTTGAAGGCATTATAATAATATGCATCCCTTCTGATTACTATTTTTCCAATATTGGCCAAAAAACCCACCCCAAACCCAGAGTTTTGGTTCTACCATTAAAGACATCGCAGCTGTAAGTTCTGGCCACAAGCTGAAGTAATTCATATGCCATAACCCTTCAACATGAAAAGTTCCTAGGGCTATAAGGACATAGGTAATCAACACCAATACATATATTTAGAAATGTAAAGGTTATGGAATAAACAATAAAAACAACCATGTTGATACTGTGCCATTTCTGGAGGGCATGCTCCTAGGAATAACCACCAGAGTAATAAATGACATAGGAGATGACAGAACCATGAGGATTTCTTATAACGTGCAAGATTCATGACAACACCTAGAAAGTTAATGAGATTTGTCCACAGTCCTTAGCTGACTAAAATTATTGTAAGATGGGCACAAGTCACCCAACTTAAGTGTTTACAGATGTTCATGAAAGGATGATGACATAGGCTATTGTATTGCACAGTAAAATGTCATTGATTTTTATCCAGAAATACTGTAACTTGCTATCCTGCCTGGAAAAAGAACTTCAACTGAAGATACTTCAGCCTGTTCCCTTAGCTAAGTCTAATAATTATTCTTCCCTACTTTCATAAGGACAGATATGAAACACTGCAAAACAAGATGGCCAAAAATTACAGTATCTCTTGATAGAAAATTTTCTATCCTTGTCTCTCACTGACTATGTTTAGGCTGTATTTTTATGGTTCTTATGTTTCATTAAAATCACATGCAAGCTATTCTCTTAACTTTGCTGTTTGTCCAGTAATGACTCTCCAGATTTATTTGTATAATTAACATATTACTCCAGGAATAAATTTGAAGGATAATGGTTCTTTTAAAGCACTCACACCTAATAATGTAGTGACAATCATTTTCCATTCTGACAATAGTGCTGGCTTAAACTGCCTAAAAGTTAGAGGTTAGCGGTCCTTGAGACATTATAAATAAAAGTTTTACTAACTCTTCTTTTGTTTGTTTTGCTTTCACACTACTTATTACACAAAAGGAAGCTGCTGCAAATAGTGGTTGAGAATCAGAACTGTGACAAGGGATAGTGAACTAGGACCTTCCTTCCCTTGTTTCAGTCCACAGATCTGCAGCTCAGGAATCTCTCTGCTCACTGAAATCCAGATGTGTTAGGTGGGAATAAGCCCAGTGGCCTGCAATTCCTCTCCTCCCTCTGTACTTTTTTTACCAGCCTCCTAATTTGGAGCTTTCCACAGCAACTGAGAGTTGGAAAAATATTTCTAAGATCTGGAAGGAGAATGCATTCCCATTTTCCATGTTTTGACTTATGTGCATTTTGGGGTACATAAAGTAGATTCCTTTCAAAACGATAAAGTGATTCTGATCTTACTGCAAATTGTGATGGTGAGACTTGGAATGATATGAATCCTAAAATGCTTTGTTCTACAAGATATAATGAAGAGCAACTGTAAGGAAAACTTTAATCCTTCAGTTCTGATGCTCTTTTCCTGACTTTTCAAGTTTCAAACCTACAATCTATTATTTCTCTCTTCATTTGCTCCTTAAACTCCAAGTTAATAATAGCTCCCTCCTCTATTACAATCTGGGTCATGGGGGGATGAATTAACTATGTACTCTCTTATAATGTAATTTCTGTCAGGAAATGAGAGGCAAACACATAAAATGTAGCAAGAATTTGAAACTATACATGTACAACAGGTGAAAATATGGATGAGCAGTGGTACATAATACAAAGATGCTACTCAATCCTTTTGAGGGATACTAGCAGAATCTCTTCTGTCTTCTCCAGACCACTTTACAGTGGTATTAATTTCCCTTGTATTTTACATATTTATTTTTTACAGTCATATTATTAACCCTTTTTTTCTAGCTCCATGGACCACGTGAGTTTCATAAGAGATAACTAGCAGAAAATGGTCAAGCCAAACCATGGTTTAGCATTCTGCTAGTTACAGTGCAGGAGAAAAACAGAACACTGTACCAAACCAAACAGTGGTTTTTATTCACCTCTACTTTCCCAGCCTGTCTACTGCTTTGGTTTGGCAGAACCCACTGAGCAGATCTAGTGAACACCAGCCTGGGAAAAGTAATTTGAAAGAATTACCTTTAAATATATTTTGCTCCTGTACTCATTCACTTTATTAACTCTATTTGATAATACATAATTGTGCATGTATTTAGATTACCATAATCTTTTACACCAACCATGTTACTTATTTGACTTAAGTGAAATCTATCATAGTTACATTTTTATTACAGCTTAACCTAATTGATCCTTCTCAGAAACCTGATTTTGAATGTTAGAGTTTCCACCTGCTATCACATTTTTTCTTCCCATGTTACATACAAGGTCACTATTAGGAGGTAGCTATTGTATATTAGCATATCCATACACTATATACTTCAGTCAAGGTAAAATCCTCTTTTAAGGAAAAACACTGTTTAATGTAATGACTTCAAATATTTTTACTGATGAGTTGACTCTTTTCTAGGGAATCTCAAATTTTGACATGCACTGATATGCAGGGCAGAAGCATGGAAACATATACAGAATTTGTATAACCAATTAAATCAGAGTTGTGAGGTGTGTAAAGAATTAAATATATTGACTCTATCAACAAGCAGACTCAGATTTCTTGTTCCTTAAATGTCTTTCCTTTGGAAGAGTGTTTGAATTTTGAGAAGTGAACACAGTAAACACATCTTCAGTAAATGCCATTCAGAATACTTTCAGCTCCCATCTTCATGATCAGTACAGATGAGTTTTCTTTTATTTTGTGTTTAAAGCTTCTTGAAGAGCAAAATCATATTATTTGTGCCTACAGTTCTTTCATGGAGAAGAATTTATCTATCTTCTTATTAAAGAAATCTTTTCTAGAACCAGCAAAGATTTCATACTAATATAAATGTTAAGTGCCCAGAGGTGGAAATATTCCATGGGAAGGAGTTATTTCTTTAGGCAAACTCTGGCTATATCTACATTATCTGTATGGTCTGTACATTGTAGCCCAATTCAAGCAGTGCTGTAGAACAAAGCAGCTGGTGCAGACATCCACTTTATGTGCACATTAAAGGATTTTATTTTACAATAACTCTAGCGTGGTGTCGAATTAGACTAGTCTGAATAGTTGGAGTATATTCCATGTGCACCTTCTGGTTTAGTCAGCTCTTAAAGGAATAGAGCATGTGCAGCAGCAAAGCAGAGCAAGCAGGGCCAATTGGTAAATTGTCTTAAAAGGTAAGATCTTAATCTGAGCTAAAATGTTAAAATAAATGCATCCTGTAGCATGTAAGAACCAACTTTAAGATAAAAAATCCTTCCAGATTGTCATTATTAGGAGATATAAACAAGATTATTATCTGCAGAGAGAGAAGAAGTACAGGATGGTCTGTACTCTCAGCATTTAACTAGGTTTAAATTTTTATAATTTACCAAAGTTAACATTTCATGGAAGCTTTATTTTCTTCTCTTTATATCTGTTTTCCGTGCTCTTTACTCAGATTTGTCTGGTAAATGTATAAAATATGAGATTGAGACCTCTCCATCTTTTGCCCAAACCAAAATTACTAGGAAAAATGTAATGATTTGGTGAAAACAATCTTACCATGGATTTCAAATGGGGTGTTTTATAGCGACTTTAAATCAAGATTAGTGTCTATGGAAAGCAAGATAAAAGAAAAACAGATCTAAAGATGACTTTAGAAGTAATGTGATTGCTCTGCAGTGACTGTACAGATATTTTTAAGTGGATGATTTAAAATATGCTGTTAAAAGGTTAAATAATGTATAACTCATACAGTATGCCAAAGGCTCCAGTTTCCTAAATAGGGCAGATCTGTCTTTTGTGAGTATAGGCAAATCTTGGGGCAATAGATGTTCCTTTACAAGCTGTCTTACTTAGATCATGAAGAACCTAAAAAAGTACCTCCCAAGGGCCTGTTTTTCAAAACTAATTTTGGAAAATGTTCTGTTTTGGGTAACAGTTGCCTCTAGCTAAACGCTTGTTGACTGGAATACCTCAGCTAGAACTGCACAGTTAAGATACAGCTTTTCAGCTGGCTGGATTATGTCTTGTAATTGCTCTACTTGCATTATTTGAATTCATGTAGGCATAATGTGAAACAGTTCTAGTTCTTTTGTAATGTCTTTCTTTCCGATACAGGCTTCAAAAAGCCAGGAGCAATTTTGTTCATCACATGTTGTCCTTCTGTTGTTAAGTGCAAAATCAGCAGAGGCAACAGTAATGGTCTGGGTTGGTGTTTGCAAAAAGCAATGTTTGTCCTGTTAACACCTCTGTGATACAGCCTAGTTGTGCTCTTCTGTACCTCTTAATCAGAATCAAAACTTTCCCTTTTACTATACCTGTTTTAGGACAAGTGTTATTTCCTTTAAGAAAGGTACTTCATGTTGTCTAAAACACTGCCTTATATACACAAAAAACTTTTAGGACAAGAGTTATTCTTGGAAATAGAAATAATTAAGGATTGTCTTAGTCAAAAATTTGGGATTATTTTTTTTTTTTCCTTTGAAGACTTATGTTCTATTTTTGTAAAGTATACACATTTGTTCTTGTTTCTCTTGAGGTAGACTCTCACATATACAACCTCCCATACAGTGGAGACTTCTTGAGTATTTGAAATAATAATACTGACACTTTAGTCTGGTCTTTGAAAATAATACTTATGAAATAAACTGTAATCCTTATTTCAGCATAACTTCTCTTGAAGTAGAATTAGGCACATTTGTAAATCTACAAGGCTATTTCTTGTAAATCTATAAGGCTGTTTCCTAAATAATCTCTCATACAGTAGACCCACATATATATTTATATATATAGTCATCATAGTAATGGCAACTCTGCAGAAAGATGATCTCTAGATGATTTCCAGACCTTGCCCTCCAACCTAAACTATTCTGTGATTCAGCTAGTAGTTATTATTGGTAACAACCTCCTGGACAGAGCTGGTGATGCATGTTTGTTTCCTCAGGGTAGGTCTCCCAGCAAACATCTGAGGAGATGACTAGGAAAGTGTCTTTGTGTCCAGAGCAATGCTGTCAAACTCTCAGCCTGTCAGGCCTGCAGTGTTTTTAGGCTCCAAGCAGCAGTTTATAAATGACACCGCTCCAGGATACCCAAGGAAGAACATCTGCTTAGATTAAGCTGCAGCCATCCTAGCACTCAGGAACACTGTTCTTCACCATTTACTCCATAACTGGAGATATATTTGCAGGAATGTGTTTAGACAAAGCATGGATATTTCCTCTACACTACCTGTTGGCACTCTCTAAATGGCACCATAAAGCAGCAAGATGGATGTTATAGTAAAGAGAGAAGAGTTATAGGAATTAGGCTTAAAAATGATTAAACTCTGTAATTGCAGTGCTTTCCATGGAAGATTATCTGTACAGCAAGAAAAAGAATTGATCTCCAGACACATCCAGATTAACATCCGAAAAATGCTTTGTGGGACCTCTGCTCAAAATTCTGAATGTTAATTTGAAATGCAGTGTTCTGCAGGTACACTTATAAAGAGAAGGGGCTTAATGAGGAATAACAAGGATGAACTGATGAACTGTTTTATTCTGTACCACATGAATACACAGAAAGCTTTCATGAGTAGTCACGCTGCAGGTGGCTTATTTAGATTTAAAGTTCATTCTAGGTAATAAGACGCCAAAGAGTGTGACTTTTTGCTCAAGGAGAACTCCCCCACAGTGTTACTGCTGATTGGATGAGAAAAAAAAATATATAGCCATAAAATTGAACACAAGCAAGCATCCTTGATTTTGACAGTACAGTATTTGGACTAGTGTTTTCCCTTGCAGCTGACTGTCAAATAACTTTTACTCCAATGTTGAATGCAGTAGCTTCATGTGATCCATAACTTCAGGCATTATTATAGAAAAAAGTGTATTTTCACCGACAAGTCTTCGACAGATTTAAGAGAAAAAAGACTTCTTAATGTCCTGAAGATAGGCACTATTCTATACTTCATCTGCATAGATGTACAAGTTCACATTATATCCACCAAGCTGATAGCATCCTGGTATACCCCAGTGAAAGCCGTGTAATTTTGTTAAGTAAGAACAGAAATTTGCTTGCAAGTCAGATGTGCTCCCCTGAAGTTTGAAAGTCAACAAACTGTTCATTTCTGTTTGCAGACTCTGTATTGTGTTATGTAGATATGACAAGCCTCTAAGCTGGCTGTAACTCTGTGGCTGATTTACCTAAAATTTTCTCATTAGAAGTACTCCAAAGAAAAGGCTTTTAAGCTCAAAAGCCAAGTCTTATTAGAGTGTGAAGTGCAGGGAAAAATTAAATTGGGGGGTGGTGGGGGGAAGAAAGCTAGCAAGACTAAAGACAATAGAAATAAATAAAATTTATTACCACCTTTCTTGCACACTGGAGCAAGAATTCCTTTCTCTCAGGTTTATTTTTTGCCCGCTCAGCAGCTGGATTGGAGAAATATCTGCCGTGCCATGGGCATGCTCAACATGGCAGTTCACCTGACCAGTTCCCTCTGAGGGGAATGTGACCAGAGGAGTGTGACCAACACACACACTGTCACTGCACACACGGCTTCTCCAGGGACACTAACAGAGGTCCACCCTCTTCCGTAATCCACAACTTTGCCACCACACCACAAACTGTGAACTCCAAGCATTGTACCTACAGTCTCACTGACCCCATGGCAGATGCCAGGGTCTGGAGAAAAGTTGGACCTCACAAGACATGTGACTACTTCCTTCCCTTTCAACTTTGAAATTTGCTCTTTGAAGAAACTGGATAAGCTACAAAAGAAAAGCAGCATTTGATTCCAAATTGATTAGCTACATCTACTACTTAAATTTTATATTCTCTAGTGGAAAAAAAAGGAAAAAAAGTGCCTCCTCAATAGAACATAGTTGTAGTAACAACCATTCAGGATGTGAATAGGAGCACATTGTTATTTGTGTGATTGAACTACTTCTGTCTGAAAACTTAATTTAGACATCACAATTTATCCAAGGTGAAAATGTCATCTCCTGCAGCTTCCTAACTTTTCTTTCAGGGAAAACAGTTTAGTCCTTAACTTTTAACATGTGAAATGTTTTTTTAACATGTGAAATCTTTTAGAAAAGCAGCCAAGAACAAAGCATTTAGAAAACAAAAGCAATAAAATTTCTGTTCTCATCAACTTATCTATTAGTTAATATCTTTCTGAAAGATTTGCTCCCAGTGGCTACCATTGGCTCAACAAGAAAATCACTGGAAAATATTGACTAGTTAATCCTTGTTCATAAACTTTTTACAAATATTTTAATGTAAATTAAGATGATTACTAGAAGTAGCGGAGTCAGATTGATCATAACAATCTAGGTACATCCTTACAAAGACCTGGAACACTGAACACATCTGTTCAGTTTCCCAGGATTTCATATAAAATGTATTTCAGGCATCTAAATCCAAATACTTGCTTTAGGAACCAAAACATCAGGAATGGTAAATCTCTTTCGTATTAAATCAAGAACTGTCTGGTTGTTTGACAAGGGTAGATATTTAACCTGAAAAGTATAGATTGCATTTGAAACAGTATGGTTTATTAGGCTGACAATTAGAGTTTGAACTCAACATTTATTAGTTATGAGAGACATTGGAAGTTAAAGAGGTTTGAGAATTTATAATTTTTCTAGATTTTCCAACTTTCTGTATGAGCAAATTTAATTGCCTTGTAAAATGATGCTTTTTATCCAAAAAGTTGAATATTATTTGGAGAAAAACTTTTCTGTTTCTCACCCTCTATGAATATTTAAAAATACAGTTATGCAACGTAACTAAGAGTAGAATATAAATGAAAACCTTAGCATACCTTAACTAAAGCAGCATCTGAACTGTAAATGTACCTATCTATTTTCAGTCCCATATACCTACACCATATTCTGGCAGTTAACAATACTGATTACTAGTAGGCTGTGCCTGCAAAGCCCAAAACCATTATCTGCCAAAACCTGCCTTTGAAATTTATGTTCAAATATTTTCTGTTCTACAGAGCAGTTTTATTTCAAAGAAATCTCCCTCCACACTTTTCTGTGTTATGCACACCTCAGTTGCTTAGATCGAGCACATATTAAATCTGTCATTTCTCTAAAGGAGGTGGTAAAAAGGTGATTCACACATGTAAGAGGCAAGCAGAGATGGAAAAATTTTTAATGCAGCTTCTAGAATATTCTTTGGTGACTCCCTAGGTGGTTTTCATTATCTCCTTCATGAAACGTTAACCCCCCATTCCAAGATGAAACAGAAAATGATTAAAAATTCTCTTCAAAAAAATAAATGCATTGCAAGGCCAACTACTTTCCTAGTGTCCAAATGCTAGTTGCTTTAAAAGGGAGCTTTGTATCAGCATTTTATTGCACCTGCAACTTTATACTATGCCCCTAAGGATAATAGTTGAGCCCCTAGCACAGGGGTAGTTGTGACCCATGTGTTTTCATTCCTTCCAAGCCACCAGCTTTGTTCACACTAGATGAAGGAAACCTTTTTCATGCACAGAGTGCCCTTGACAAGCAATTATGCCCTTTTTAAAACAATTTTTTGTATTCCGGTCATACAGAAGAAATAAGAACATGGCCAATTCAATGCCTGCCATAATGGCCACACGTTATAGTTCCACAGTCTGTACTTCTGGAAGGATTTAGGTGAGGATTTTAACATACTTCCAGAAATTGGGATGTTCCACATTGCTCAAATTGAGTGGGAGGGTGAAACAAAAACAATTTCTTCCAACCTCCCCTCGGCATGAACCTTGTGCAACTGTGCAAGAATAAGTGACACCCATTAATGACATAGAAATAGTGTCTGTACTTACCTGTCTTGTGTCCTGGTGCTGTAAGACAGGATCAGTTCTACTCACAAGGCCAGGTCAGGTTAGGTCCTGCTTAGCATCATTCTTCTGCAAACATTGACATAAGTGGCAGGCTCCAGGGAGTAGGAAGCACATCTAAACATGCTGCCTAAACATGAAAAGAAAAATAAGAGTTATGAGGCAAATGTTATGGACTTGCTGATCACTAGAGAGAAGAGAGAAGCAGTATGTTCTTAACACATACATAATACCTTTTGCAGTTGTTTCATTATAATAATTAAATTATTTAAGTTGGAGATGATCTCTAGAGCTCATGTGGTCCAACCTCACCACTCAGAGCGAGATCAACTTATATCTGGTTGATGAGGTTTCGAATAAATCTAAGTATACAGCAGACAAAAAATGAATACATAAACTCTATTTTTTTTCACATATTCTTTATCCTTTGACCTTCATTCTTTTTGTCTAGACTCCCACTCTCCTTCTCCTTCTTGGATCTTTTTTTTAATGCCTTCTTACCGTAATCATAAATCAAATATGACAAATATGACACCATTGATCCTGGTATTCCTCTCACAATCCTTCTCCCAAATTACTTTCATCACTGAGCATCATGCATTTTACCTTTTTCTTTTCCTAATATGCAAACATTGTGGAGTTTTTCTGCTTCTTATAATGGAAAGCATATATTTTTTACCTGTATGAACCTTAATTGTAGGCACTTGCTCTATTGCAAGGTTTCCTCATTTGCCTTGTTCAGGCTATTATGCCCTGAGTTTTGTTGAAAACTCTCGAGGGTGGAGGATATAGCACATCTAACAGCAATTACTGCTCAGGAAGACCTTCTGGAGTACAGAGTGACCCAGGCAGAGAAACTGCAGCAGGAATGAAGACTGAGAATTATTGAAAAAAGCACCAAAAGCAGAACTTCATGTCATGTCACATCATCCCATTTCCAACAAAGTACCACCTCCAGCTCACTCTCTGAGGTGAACAATCCTTTCCTCTTTGAGGAATCTCTGGGCTTGTGCTTCTTTGCTTTTTTGTCCCTCACCCCATACCCCCCATCTCTTTCTAAGTCTCATAAATGTTGTTGCACATTGTGAAAGATCTGTCCCTCCTTCATGCCAAATCCATTAGCACCACTTAAGCCTTGCTGTCACTTTCATTCTCTGTCTTACTGGAGGAGGGATGGATGTAGCCCTTGTTTTGCAGAGAAAAAGCCATGAATACTTTAAGATATCAATACTTTAAAAATATGTTTTCTTCTCTTCTTTTTTCTTTTTTTTTTTTTTTTTTTTTTTTTTTTTTTTTTTTAATCCAAATACTGAAGGGGACAATTGTAATCTGTGACATCCCAAATTTTCACTCCAACTTTGACACGTTGGTTTCTGCTGTAAGGCAGAAATAAGGCTGTAGCCTGCAGTAGTGATCAGCTGTGCATGAAGAGAAGAAGCATAAAGGAAAGAGTAAAAAGAAAAACTGGGTTCAAGGAATCTCAGCTGGTCAGCAAGTCCATTGTAAAGCAGCATTATTTCTGTCGGGATTTTGTGTAAGGTGACAGGAGCTCTGCAGCATCTCAGGGGAATGGCTCCCTGTGCTTTGCTATCCACCCTTTAGAGGAACCCACCCAGCTCAGTGCCTAACCTGCATCCCCTGGTGTGTCCAAAGCCCATTGTTTCTTGCCAGATCTACAGGGTACAAAAAGGAGCCTGATTTTTACCTCTTTGAAGCAGTCTTTTTGTAGTTCACTACCCTCTTTCATTCATCTCTTTTTTTGTGTTAAAAATGACCCAGACTGAGCAATAAGAGGCACTAAGCAATGCCAGGTAAAATTAAAAGATGACTTTGCTTTCCTTGAGGCTCTATTCATATGTGAAAAAACCCTCACCCCATAACACATTTTTCTCACTGTTTTTCTTTTCTTGAACATGTACTTGCATAAATATTCATGATTATACATTAAACATTATTCATGATTATACATATGTACATATACATATGAATTTATTTATAATTACTTTTCAACGATGTTTATTACATTAATGCTTGAAAGTTGGTTTCAAGTTTGCCTCTTAACGAGAACTAAACTTGTGTGTTCTGCCTCCCCACGATAAAAAAGAGCTTGTTTACAGCTAAGCAGCATAATCAGGTGTGAAAGTCAATACACTAAGATTCAGTTGAGCTCAGTCTTTTTCCTCAGAAATATTGATCTACTACATTATTTAGATTTATTTGCCTAAGGTAAACTAAAAGAATCAAAGTATAAGTGGGAAGTGAGTCAAGGCTGTATTTAACTTGTCTGGGGAAAGGACCATCCCTTGTAACATTTGCAAAAAGTCTCTAGTATGAAATAAACTACTTTCCTCAGTTTTTTTAACAAGAAAAATAAAAATATACCACCAGGAGAATGCTGCATTACTCCATTAAAAGTTTGAGATTGCTTGCAATTGCTTATTCTCCTGAGGAACCTAAAGCCCAGAGACTGTTAAGAAAGTAGTTTGTGAGTCCTGTAAAGTTTGATACTTTCAACTTCAAAGAAGAGGTTTCATTCTAAGAAATATGGTTCTATGAATTCTTTTGGTATCTACATTTTCTGTTGTTGCCTTCCTTCCTCCAACAAGAAATAACATTCCAAAATCTGTAGTGGAATTGCAAGTTGGGCTGCTTGAGGCACCAAGATCAGCATGTATCATATCTGGATTACGTGACACTGTCTGTAGAGAAAATTAGAGCTAAGTACCTATTGAACCATGGTACAATGATTTCAGGCAGCTGTGCTTTAGCTAGCTGAACTTTAGCTAGCTCAACAAGGTCTGTTTTTATACTTTGCTCTGAAGCCTATGTCCCATAAGATTCCAAGTGCTTTCAAGACTTTGAAAAGTCAACAGAAATTCAAAGCATTTTGTAACTGATGTGATGTGTTGAGAACATCACAAAGAAAAGCCCAAGAAGAGATATCCATAAATAATGCTATAATTTGTAAAGAAGGAGAGAAATACAGTTCAATGAATATAGGCATGACAGAGGCTAACGACGCATCTTAATTATCTCTTTCTTGTTAACAAAATTTTGCAACATGTCTAATTAGCACCGAGATTAAGGAACCTAAACTTGTTTTACTAGAAACTAGTTCTTAGTATAATGACATGAGTGTGTACAAAAATAGTAATAATAATAACAAAGCAAAGCCAGAATGAACATCCTGTATATGCTGTAGGTACAGTTCAGGCTTGCTGGGAGTTAGATTTTCTGTGGTGGCAGAGTTATTCTCAACACTTTGTGGGGTTCTTGGGGTGTAAAACAGAACCTAAACCCAACAACTATCTATTTGGCTTCTGAGTTCAGATTACCAGCTTTCCAAAACTCACAGAATTGGATTAGTACTAAACTCAATTTTCATTAACATTTCTGTGAGCAATCAACCCCCAACAATATTTTTTCACTAAGATAATCAGTTTCATTATTTGTCACATATTGAAGAGATATATGTAATAATTCATTTAGTTGTAGAGTTTGAAAAAAAAAAAAGAAAATTTGTCAAGAGACTTGACTGCTCTGGATCTAGCTTTCTTCATGGGAATATACCAGTGGCAATCATTTTAAGCTCACTTAAACAAGAAGTAAATTCTTAATCTTAGATTAGTCAGTAACTTGCTGATGAGGCCATTTAAGTACACAGGACAGATTAGAAGTCCTGATGGTGTCAGACAAAGGCAAGACATCTAAAATCCTGACTGATGTTTTAACATCAGCTATTAGCTGTGATCAGTGAATTGTCTGCCTACCACGTGCTACCTGTCATCCTACTGCTGATCACCACCTTTCTTTGGTGTTTCTCTCCCTGGCTCTTAGAAGAACTGCTGGAGGTACCATCAATTTAATTAACAGAAATTTAACCCAATGCGTATGCAAAGCACAATCACTTGGAGTAGGAACTACATGTTCTGAGCTACACAGAAAGAGTCTATCTTCAAGGAGTAAATTACTTTAGGAGTAAAACACTTTAGGCAGAAGATGCAATCATGAGGCAATGGAGGAGTCAGGGCATCACATTTGTTAAAGTTATCCCCACAAAGCGCTGAAATTCTTTGAACACTTCCCACTCTAGTTGTAATTTTACACTGAAAGGACAATCAAACAGGGATAACTTTTCTTAAAAAAAATAGAATAAAAATAAAACTAAGAATTCTTCAGTTCATCCTAAGCTTTTAAGATTTTACTGCTTTCTCTATTCTGTTTACTTCAACAAATGTACTGCCTTCTCTCCCTTAAATATCCGCACTTCCTGTTTGCTGTCATGTTTGAAACTGGCAGGGGAATTTTCTGATGGTGGCAAAAACAAGATCAAGGAGATACATGTTTTTTTATCAGCTATCATCTCTCCGTACTTCTCTGCTTCATGAAGAGCATATGTTCCAGAGAACCCCGCAATGCTGCAAATGAGTGCTTTTACACAAGCAACGCTACCGACTGCTAAGACACAAATTTCTGCTGTTTCCTCTCATTTTTTCAGTAGACAGAAAAGACAACCTTCCTTCAGCAATCTTTGCAGAGCAGGTCTTCATTCCCCACATCTCCGGTCCTATAGCTAGTTTGATGCAAAGTGCCCTAGAAGGGGCAAGGCAGAATTATTTAAGCACTGCTGTCAACCTTTGAAAGAGAAACCATGCTTCAGTAAGTTACACAGACCATCCTGTGAACAGTAACACCTTAGTACCATCATATACATACTAGATGATACTGCTAATACATAACTTTTATGTATACATATATACATATATTTTCTTTGCATTTAAAGAGACAGTATTAATGTACAGTGGGCAGGATAAGAAAATAAAGAAGAAAGCTTAAAATTGGGGGAGGAATAAAAACATGGGAAGAGAAGAGAATATGGTGGTAGCAGGAAAAACTGCTGAAGAGCAAGAACATGGAGGAGAAGGTTGAGGGGGAAAGTAAAAGCTATTAAGGAAAAAGGATTAAATAGGATATCCAGAGAATCACAAGGTTATTGTGATAAAAACAAAAAACCAAACAAAAATAAAGCCCAAGCCTTATCTATATGTGAAAGAGCAGCCAAAGCTTGATTCAAGAAGAGACCTGATACAGAGAAGATAATCAGTCCACAAGAAACTCATGAACACCACTGAAAGTGAGCTGTGCTACATATTAAGGATAGTAGTAGGCTGTCCCCTAATCTGACACGTGCTTTTATTTCTAAAAAAAATACATGAAGCATCCCAAAAAATGTTTCTTATGAGATGCAACACCCTGAATAAGACAGAACCAAAAACATTAAAAAAAATGACAATGGAAAATGAAGCTTTCCAGTTACCATGGGCAGGTGCCTACCTGAAACAGGGAAGGAACCTCAGTTTCAGCAAATACCATGCATTTTCTGACATAGAGAATAATGTAGCAATTGCAGTCAGTTATTTTCCTGGTATCCTAAAGAACTCCTTGGTGTCTTCATCTTTCAGTGACTTGTCACATAAAATAAAGTGTTAAAGAATGCTATGGAAGTCTACCTTGCAAGCAGCTGTTTGCTGTTATTTTGATGATTGCATAGAGCTAGTGTAAGGAAGAGTTCCTCTTTTCCTCAGCTTCAAAGGACCTTAGAGTCTTTGTTTTTAAATTGACCATAACCCACCCGTGGAAACAACAGCTTGTCAGTGCTCACAGAAAGAGGACTTATAAGAATAATCCATTTGAAGCAAATAAAATGACAATCTTATGCTATGATTTTTTAATAAAAGCAGTAAAAAAGTCATATGTCTTACTTGCAGCAGTGACAAGCATTAACAAGCTCACATTGTAGAAGACGAGAAATATATTGTGCTGAAGTGTTTTGCTGTGACCAGGGAAAATTATTTCCAACAGAAACAGTGAGAGACAGTCCAAGGTCTTGTGGTAATGAAAAATCGATGCAAAACTATGAGTATAGATTTTAATCACTCTGGTTGTATTAGTGCTGTTGAGACCTACTGTATAACCTATCTCTAGAATAATTTTACTGTGAGATTTCT
The DNA here is from genome assembly GCA_907165065.1 of Caprimulgus europaeus. The sequence goes on from OU015525.1 coordinate 73,706,614, forward strand.
GGGAATTAGACATATGCAAGCCCCTTTGACTTGAAAGAAAACCATACAGCAAAATATTGTGCAACTCTGAAAAATATATGCAGCCCTGCCATGCAGAGCAGAACACTTTTAATGCAGATCTTCTCATTCACTTTACATAGTACTGAATAAATACATTTCTAATAGCCTTCAGCATTTAAAGTTTTTTTCTCACATGTGCCAAAATTACTGTGTGCCTGAGAAAATTGTGTAGGACTCTTTCTGAGATCTGGTCAGCAAAGACAGTCCATGAACATTGCAAAAGATATACTAAGCCTTCATGAAAAACTATGTCTTTCCTTCAGAAGATATTGTGTCCTTCTCAATTTCATTCTTGCATCCAAAAAGCACTGCTTTTAATTGAGTGCATAAACATATATTTTTTAGCTGTAGTATTTTTTAAAGGATTTTAGGATTCCTTGTTGAAAAACACATAAACCTATAATTAAATAAAAAAGTAATTTAAAAACAGTCCCAGAATTATTTGCAGGCCATCTATTTCAGTGCTTGTGCTCATAAATTAAAGCAGTCAAGCAAATCTGTTCAGTGGGTAGAACTACAGACAAGGACAGGAGTCAGACTCTCGCTGCTCAAGTGCTATGTGACACCCGCATGTTGGACAGCCTAATTTAGGACTGTGGGTTTTCCACATTGTTGGCAAAGAGAACTCAGTGTGTCTAATGGTATTCAGCTAGCATAAAGCCATTGCAGTCAACACATCCTGAGCAATGCCATGCAAATTCCTCACTTGAGAAAATATTTTTATACAGATATTGTAGAAAATACAGCCAAAAACTCTGATGACAAGTTCTCATTAAGAAATAATCAGGAGAAAATCCTACTTTCTCTTCTTTTTTAAAGTGCTCTCTCTTCCATTAGCAAAATGATTCTCCTACTCTCTTCCACTGAAAATATTAGGAAAAATGATAGTGGAGAAATAATAGTAGGCCATATTCACTTTTTATTTTTTGTCTGTAAAAGTGAAATATCTATGTGGATTTTGAGTGAAAGACAATGTTTAACTTGTTACTAAACCTTTTCTCTGTCTCTTATCCTTCAGGTATAAGAATATTCAGAGTACTCAGAAGAAAAGAAAAAGAAAAGAAAATTAAAAAAATCAGCATTTTCAGAATGTCATACCAAATACTAGATTCCTAAATTAATGAGGAATCTAGTATTTTTATATTCTATAGTATAGAATCTAGGAATTTTTATAAAAACTGTTGCATTTTCCCTTGAGCTGATCACATGCATCTTATAGTTATGAAATTGTTGTGAAAGTGAGATATAAGCATGTTTATCAATTCCAGGTTCTTGATAATCTACTGCTCACCTTGCTTATGATTCAAGTAGCTCTCCTACAAAGGGACAATACTTTATAAGCAAATGTGCTCATAGCAAAAAAAGGTAGTGATTTCAATAAGTATCATATTTACTTTATATATTGGTGTTAGCACATCTATAACTTTAATAAAAAGTGAGTGTTACTTTTTCAGAGTAATATTTTTTGAAGAATATATAATTTTCATTAAGCTAACTTTGTTTTAAAATCAGGGCTTGAGTGTTTAACTAGTAATTAGGAACTAAACATAGCATGTTTCTGTCTGAATAAGTTTGGAAATGACTTTCAGGTTGATGGACAAGGTTTCCAAGTGTCAGGTTTTAACAAGAGTCCTAAAGACATCTGCAAAGACATTTTTATCAAAAAGAAAATAAAAAGACTGTGACTTCTTTTCAAAGGCAGGAAGGAAGAGGAAAGTGCTTGATTTTCTGACCACCTCACAAAATTTAAAGAAATGGGTTCAAGTCATGAATTTCAGATTTAAGGTGCTTTCAAATATAGTTAAAAAAATCTTGGAGCTGTGAAGCCATGTGCCTTTTTATAGGCTTAAATTGATTATACAGTGTACAGGACTTCAGTGGGTTGTTCCAGGTCATGCTCCTTATTATTTAATCTATGCTGCTTTACAGGACAAATGGTGGCAGGTGTCTCAAAATTCCATGTGCTTTCTGGCTCTTGTTTGTTCATTCTGACTAGCTATCTGTCTGTCTGTCTCTCTGTCTATTTATCTTTCTCCTAAAAAAATAATTACACTTAGAGATAAACATCCCTGACGTTTCATTCGGAATGCAGCATCTAAGTAACAATGTATGGATGTGCCTTTATCTCCAGAAATAGGCTGTTTATTTAGATGGTGTGCAGGAACATGTAAATTTATTGTGAATAAAACATACATTTCCCTTTCTTCTAACAGAGTCAGAACATCATGTGTGTGGAAACAGAATTGTGTTGCTGTTGAATATTAGAGACAACAGTACTTTGATGCATGTGGAAAGGCTCTGAATGATTTGAAAGGCTGGCCACCTGTATTTTTAAACTGGGGTATGAAGACACATTCCACATGACAGACCAAATTGTGGCTTTACTCATTCCAGTGCAGATCATATTACAAAAGGGGGAGAAGGTGGGTGAGGAAATGCAGTAGATATTTGTCTCTTGTGGAGACAGATTAAATTGATACATGTTATAAATTAATAGAGTTAAGTCTATTTAATGTGAAATTTATCCTCATTCTTTCTATTAGAAGATCTGATTTATATGGGGGACTATTCCAAGAACTGATCTGGTTACAAAATATTAAACACTTTTTATATATACATGGAGAAATGCAGCCAAATACTGACTGCAATTTTCAATTCATCTCAGTGATGCTTGTTGTCTTTAAATTCCATTATTTTTATTAGTAGCATAAATACTGTTATTTATACAAGTTCTCTTGAACAAGAATTATTTTTTTCTTCCTATCTGGGCAGGATCACAAATAGAAGAGGCACTGTCCATCTGATTTCATGAAGTCTGAGAAGGTATTTACAGATCCTTCCTGCTAGAACTTCCTGTCAGATTTTTTTTCTTCTTTTCCTCTTGTTTTCTCTTTTTCTCTTTTTTCTTTTTTTTTTTCCCTTTATTTTTAATACTATACTTTGCTTAGTCCTTTAAAAAGACAATGTCATGGATTAGCATTGTACTGCTGTAAATAACAAAACATCATGGCATTTCTAAACAGGATTTCTGGAATAAGTATCTTAACCTTGAGAGAGCTGTAATACACAACTTATTGTTGCATTGTTATTACTGGTCCTGGGGCAAAGTTTAAAAGAAAGTAAAAAAATCAGAAGCCTCAAATTACCTTCCTGCAGTACAGAAGTAAAGTATTTGATCTGATTAAAAACCAAAACACAGGTAGCTGTAAATGGGTAGGGAGGACCTTTAAAGCAACACGTTCCATTAGGAAAGTATCATTTTCCCAAGAGTAAATGAAAGACAGAGCACACTTCAGGGAAATAACAGTGTTCAGCACATCTCAAGCAGGTGTAAACCACAAACTCTAACAAATGTGACTTCTAGCCAGGTGGCAGGAGGGAAGAGGAGAGCACTTTTCCCTCAGCTTTTGCTCTAGAAGAGGCAAAATTTTATTTTCAACTTACTCTAGATTTGCACTAGAAGGGAAGAAGAGTAAACACAGAGGGAAAAAGGCCAATGAAAAGAAAGGTCAATTTCAGCTTCCAACTGCAAATTTATGCAGCAGCAACAGCAGGCTTAATCCTTTGCCCCTCTGTGAAAGTACTAGGAATTGGTGAATTGCAAGGCAGAGAAAACTAGCAGCAGGACATTAGAGAGAGTAGGACTAATTTCTCCAGCTACCCACATCAGGAAAAGAGATAAAAACTCTCTGCATGGGTCTGAGGCAGGTGGGAGAAGCAGTGGACACACACCAGGACACACACTAGTTCTGATCTCAGCTGTAAAAAGAAAAGTGTCTGTATTAGACTACAGTTAAATAATCTAAAACATTTGATGCTGAAACTGGGGCAACCCAGGAAAGAGGATGAGGAGTCACCATGGCTTGTTCTCTGAAATCATCGTGTCCACGTGCAGCAGCAGCAAACAGAAGTTCACAGAATGTTGAGCATTGTCAGGAAGGAATCTGAGAACAAGACAGAGGGTTGTGTTTTGCCACTGCAAAAACTTTGGCACCCATGCCTTTAATATTTTATGCAGTCCTGGTCTCCACATCCCAAGACAGATGTAGCAGAGTTGGAAGCAGAGAAGGGCAACAAACACGATCAAGGGGTGAAACATCCAACATATGTGAAGAGATTGAATAGTGTGGGATCTTAAATTTGGTGAAGAGAAAGTTTGTATGCAGGCTGACTGAGGTTTACAAAATAATGAAAGTGGTCAACTAGGTGACTGCAGGACTGTAGTTCATCCCATCTAATCGTATTATGGGTACTTGTTAAAACTAGTACTCATGGTACTAGTATCTGTTTTAAAAATAAACAAATAAAATACCTCTTTACAGAGCAATTGATGAACTTCAGGACTTGCTGTCACAGGAGGCTGTAGAGGCAGAAGAATGGTTGCAAAAGAGTTTGAACAAACTCATGAACAGATCAATAAACATATACTAGAGGGAATATGGAGGCATGTACTGTCAGACAGGCCTAATACAATGACTGTGGATGTTAGGAAGACTAGGTGAATGGATTTTTAAAACCGTACAGGCTCATATGTTTCCTCCTAGTGATGAGCTGATTTTTTTGCTACCATCAGGGCAGGATGTTGACCTAGATGAATCATTGTACTACCATCCAGCAGGGATTTTCTTGCCAACATTCACAGGTACACTATAAAGGTAGTGATAAACTGTTTTTTAACTCAAGTCATTTCTTAAGGCATGAATTTGAAAGTTTAACCCATTTCAAAATCCTAATAATCTTTCTGTTGTTACTATTTTAATCTTTCAGCTAATTCAGATAATAAAGAATTTTTTTTTTTTTTTAAATTATAGACATGCCCTTCCAGACACACACAGGACTTAATTAGTCCATGCCTGCTTTATCTCATATGTACACTCATCTTTATATGTATAAATACATTCATGAGCACACATCTTTTTAAAGAGTAACTTTAGAGGTGATACAGTGGGCACTAAAAAGCAGGAAAGCCTGTGAATTTCATGCCTGCCAGAATTCCCACTCCAGTTTTTGTCTTGTCTTTAACATCCCAGTCATGCTTCTGTAGTTGCCTCTGCAACTCCAGAATGATAGAGCTGGATCTCCCTCATAGGAGTTGTGCCCAGCTCTGCAGGGCTCCCCCACGGGCTCTGCCCACTCAGAAAATTTGAGTGTCAAGATATAATACTTAGAATGAGACAATGGTTGTAGTCCTTTCATATTGTACCCTTATTTAAGTGAAAGTCTGACTCCCACAATGTCACAATCTGTCTCTATTTCAAGAAAGCATGGTCATTAATAGATAAAATGAAAACACAGTAGAATGGGTGATAGTACCTTAATAACATTTTGTTCTTATTATCTTTCCTGAATGTTACAGCTTATGTGATGGTTTATAACTCTTCTGTGAGATAAAGAAGGGGGATATTCATATTCTCATTTTACATGCAAATACAGTACCATTAACTGTCTTGGCGCAATACCATATATCTAGATTGCACAAGAGGTGATTGCACGAACTGGAACTTCAGTTTACCAGTTCCCTTTATTATTTTCTATTCCCCGGTAGGTGTTGTTTTCACTAGCAATTATGATAAAATAAGGAACTACTTGTGCTTAAACAATACGCCTAATTGTTTTATGATTGCAGACTGGCTATTCCTGTGACTGTCCTCAGTCTGTTTTAATTTCTTTTACCATGAGTATTTCTGCCTGGAAACTTCCATACAGCTTGCTATAAAAACAAAGACGTTGTTTACAGAAAATATGTTATTTGTATTGTTGGAAAAAGTTTCCCTGTGGTGTTAATGTGCCTATATACTCCATTCCTTTTCAGCATGATTGTATTCTATGGACATTCTTATACTGCACCTAAGACTGTGGTGTCTGAACACCTCGTACAACTAAGCACCCATCAAGGTGAGCTATGTCGACCAAGTTTCCACTCCATTCCCTTTTCTCACATAAAAGTATGATATATTGGATTTGGATGCACATATTCCTCAGCTACTAATTGGTTTTGAGCTACTGTGAGGAAAAGTAAGGTCAAAAAAGAAGCTTTACAGTAATGCTGGAGAGTTTATATTTTTGGTCATTTTTATATCCAAAAGGAATTAATTTCAAAGTTTCAGACACAGAGATGAGAACAGATATGAAAACATGGATCCTGAACTCATGAGCATCACTCCTAAGGTGAGGGAGTGCTCAAAAAGCTCTGCTGTCCAAGTTGATAATAATTGAAAGTTCCCAAAGATGCAGCACTACTTGATCTTATTGTATGGAATACTTTGCAAATACTTGTCACAAATACTGATTTTTATATGATTTAATTCTGTGGCAGAGTGGGTAATTTTGTGTTACCAAAAGAAAATCTCAGCTTCTGCTTTCTACTCATAAAAGTACACATGTGCACTTTTTTCTTCAATTAAGTTTGGGGGCTATGGCTTGCAAGTACTTATATATTTTATTATTTGTGGCCACACAATCTAACTAATTATAGGTGACTTGACAGTGATGAAATGTTATCAGGGGAATTCAGTAATAAATATTGCCAAAGAAATCTCAGCCAGTAGGTCCTTACCAGTTTTTCTGCAAACTGCTAAAGAACTCCTTTATTGCAGTCTGCTTACTCTGGTGCTTGGGAAAGATACTGCCATTTATGATGTCTGAGGAGCTTTGTCTTCCCCTATAGCTTCAATTGCTAGTGCTGCTGCACAAATGAATTTGATGGAGCACATTATGGATTTTTCGCTTGCCTGGAAGAGGAAAATCAATTTCCATCTAATAGAGCAGGAGGTCACTAAATACTACGAGCTGCTCTGTGACACTGTAGACTTAAGAAGTGGTCCTACGAGACAGACAAGCATAGAGAACAGGATCCTGGAGTGCATTAGTACACAGATAAATAGAGAGGAAAATTAGGCACTGAAATAAAACCGAGCTGAGAAGAAAGAGTAAGCTGCAATTTATTAAAGAATATCTGGACAGAAACTCTGCACATGGAAGCTGGAGTAAATGCATCTGAGTCAGATTTGCCACATAATTTTCTTGTGATGGAGAGCTTGAACTCACATGCACACAGTAAATCTACCACAGGTGAGACTGGGTCATTCAGTAAAAGACAGCTGGGACAGCTGCAGCTCTGACTGACATATAATCATTTGCAATTGAGAGAAAGTTTGAAATTAGATGTAGGCAGCTTACTGCTGGAATATATTTAGGAGACATGCGTATGAATAAATAAACAAATGAATAAAAGCAATCCACAAAATATACTAGTACCTAACTCAATGGAGCTGTGCCATTGTCCTTGTTTACTCTGGTCATTTTCATACTGAGGGAAATGACCAAGGGAGCTGATGGGACAGGAGGAACCTGCATACTTCTCTGAGCAAAACCTGAATATTGTGTCAAGCTGTCATAAGATAATCAGTTTGTATTTGTGTAAAAATGGGCTTTTTTCCTTTGAGATATGGCTGAATGTCCTGCTCTTTTCTGTAACTTCCAGGTGACAAGTTCATTACAAGGAAGATACACACACCTCAGGTTTAGTGTTCAGGCTAGCACTGAAAGCTAGCAAGGTTTGCTGCTGATAGGGTTGTGTGTGCTGTCCCTTATCATGCCATAAACAGGGGACAGGCTGAAGCAAACTGATGAGACTGCTCACACAAATTCTCTGACAGGTGGTGATGACAATGCGTGTTCAGTAGCTGAGAGAGGAGAGATCCAAAGACAAACTGACTTACTGAGGAAATACTGATTCCTTAGGAATTGTTTCTGTGGGATGCCTATTACCTGAAAGAGAAACATTGCACTGGGAATTCCAGGAATATGCACGAACATACCAAAGAGAAGCTGAAGGATTTCTGTTTGCAGGTATAGGATGAGCAAGCAGTGAGAAGGCAGCAAAGTAGGACCAGATAGTTGAGAAGAAAAGTAAGTGCTGAGGCCTGCATGACCATGATGCATACCAGCAAACACTAAAAACAGAGTGAAAAAACAAAAGCCAAAAAACCACTACCTTGATCTCACCCTTTTTTTCCAGATAGCCATGCTGAACAAAGTACAGATCAGTGCACTCTACTGAGCAAGGCATGTAATCCTGAGGTTCCTGCTCAGTTCAAACATTCCCTTATTGTGCAAATAGCTCAGCTGACTTCAGCGAGGATACTTTTCCCAGTCAATGATGTCCGAGTAAAGCCTTAAATAGATCAACAGGGGATAAAACAGAGTTATGGTGCTGTCACTCCAGCTCAGGCTCAATTGGAACATGTTATGGTTTTACTAAAAGGAGTTTACTCAGTATCAGCACTTATAGCAGTAGACTGCCATAGAAGCAAACACTTGCCAAAGCAGAGTCAGTAAATCAAAGGAAAATGTTCTTCAGGAAACAGACTTTGGTTTTCTTTCTACCTAGAAGTATCATACAGTAACAAAAGAACTGTTTTTTTTTTTTAAAGACTCCCTTAATTTAATTGCATTTGCTCCAGTACTTTAGAGAATTTATGAGAGTGAGACTTACAATATCTACTAAGCATCTATTCCATCTTGAATTATACTCTCTTGGGTCAAATTTTTGCAGTTTCACTGCACAGGCAACGAAGCAAAGAATGGATCCAAATTGGTTTTAAATTAATCAGACTCACAGTTAAAAAGCAGAGCATCATCACTTAGGTTAAATGTCAGTTGTTCATCTTCAGATTCATGTATTTTTTTAAACTTACCATAATTGACCTTTTCAAGTGTAACACCCAGTTAAAACCTGGAGAAATGAAAATATGATAAGAGAAGGACAATTTGAGTTATGACAAAGTCATTATATAAAAGATGAGATATGAAGATATTAATTAATCTCTTCTCACCGTTTTCCACAGTAGGGCAATTACACTTTGGATCGATGCTACTTGCAATAGATGTGGTCACACAGCTGAATTAGAGGTAGGCAAAAAAGGTAGGAAAATGAATTTTAAAATAGTGAGAAAGGCTTCATTCAAAGTTACAGAAGTCAGTGGAAAGATTATAATAGATTTCTCTGAGCTTTATATTAGACCCTTAGAACACAAGTGGAAATTTGTTCAGGTTTAAATAACTTGAATAAAACAGCTACCCCTTTGGCTATTGCATTCCCTTTGATTTTCTCTCTTTGGTCCCCTTTTTCCAGACACAGAATATCCCTTGTAAAAATAGTGTGAACTTTCTTTGGGAAGAAGAATGAAATCATCTTGTTGCAGGGAGTCATTGGGTAAGTACACCACCTGAGGAGGTTTCTTATGTGCCACTCCTGTCCATGCCTGACTTTCAGCAAGGGCCACTGCAGTCTGGCCTCCTCTTGCTATGTCACTGAATACAATTAGCATCTGGCAGCAGACACATTTTTATCTCAGCTTATGAGAAAACTCATTTTTTTCAATTAAGCTGTGAATGTTTAAGACAAAATAATAGCCTGGCTTGCTTGAGTGCACCAGAGCATGTTGGAAAGTAAGCTGTGTGCTTGCTGGGAGCCAGGAAGTGTATGTGTGGGCAAGGCTTGTGCCAAGAAGGAATTGTTCCCCTTAATTTTTGGCAGATGAACAATGTCAGTGAAGTCAATGAGTATATTCACAGACTTACACACTTCAGCAATTTGAGGCCAGTCTACTCAGTAGCTGGGCTGCAGAAACAGAGCTTTGACCTGCTACAGTTAAACTAAATGACAAAAATCTCACTGGCTTTAGAGGGACAAAACACTAATAAATGAAAGATGCTAGACTGTCATAGTGAATAAAATGTTGATCAGAAGTCTTATTTTCAACAAGTTTGTTGTCAGCTTGTAACCACACAAGCAATTCTGGGATGAATCTTGTATTTCTAGCACAGACAAAACTCATTTGCTTCAGAAACAGTTTTGCTAGAAGTAGCATTGTGTAAATCTAGGTTTGGGCTTCATCATTATCTCAACTTTCCCCAGCAGAGCTATGGTATTGTGTTTTAATTGGCATCATGTGTGTCAATCTTTCAGTCACATATGCTACTTAACAGGTCTTCCTAGACCATTCATCATTTATTCCTGAATTTTCAATGATTTAATAAAATCCTTTGAACCGAATAATGATATTAGCACTACAAATAAACTGAGTGATTTCATTACACTTCATATATTTTATTTTAGCTTTCATTGTTATGACAACCAAGCAGCTCTGTACATGTAGGAAGCAAAACCAGTTTTATCTGGAAGTCTATTTAATATTTTATGAAACTAAAATGAATCTGTGCTTAATAATGTGTGAACTCAAAATGAAAGCACACAAGCCTTCTTGGGGGTGAGATTACAGACTGTTTCAACAAATAAAAACAGATTTTGAACCCCCTAGTTTTCACAAAAGCACACCATAAAAAAAAAAATCTGTCTAAACCAACATTTACAAGTTAAGGTATATAATGAAGAACCTCACTGAAGCCCACTAATGGTAATGGAAATCTCTCCACTGATTTCAACGGATGTTGACTCAAGGCTTTTAATGTCAATTAATGATTTTGCAAGAATATGCACTGCATAGAATTGGGCTTAATCCCTACCCCCCACCAATAACATGACCCTCATCAACATCATCCTTTGTTCCATACTCAATGAAGAGTCCTCTGTAAGCTCAGGTATCCATATGGAAAGGAGGACAGGAGAGATTTGGGTATGTGACCATTCTTGGACTAGGTAGTCTTCCAAAAATTTATCACGTACATTTATTCCTTTGGCCTTTAATAAGGAGACTTTTTATCCAAGGGGTTGTGTGTGGGAAGTCCTGAGGGGCCACAACTCTAAGCTCCCAGCACCTCTGTTAGGTGTCCCCAAATTCTGTTAGATGCAAATGTTTAAGATAAATGAGTTGGATGCATGAGGGGCAGAATATGGCAAAAGAGAAAAAGATTTGGCAGTTCTTCCACATCAGCTCATTTTCACTGAACTGAATAGAAATTATTCTATTTATTCTCCATTAATATTTTCTCTCTCTGAAACCATTATAAGTTACTTCAGTCATGATGGAAGTGACCTGGCAATGGAGAAATAGCAAAAGGATAAAGGAAAACAACAAAAGCTCCATACACATACCAGAAAACAAGATGGATTTGCTGTTTCCAGATTAATGAAAAAGACAAGAAAAACCTGGAAAAACCATCAAGAGTCAAAACAAGAAATACGTTCACATACCAGCTAGCTGCCAGGGCAGGAAGTATAAAAATGAAAGCAAACCCCTTTTATCACCTGACTGGAACCCACAGCAGGAGGCTGGAAATTTCTCTTTTTCTGCAGATCGTGCCGCAAGCAAATGTGAAAGAAATTTGATGATTGTAATGACCTTAAAATGAGTGAGAAAGTAGAAAATTATTGTTCTCTCTCTTTAAAATTCTAAGCCAGATAGTAGAAGTAAGGGTTAGATGAATATGACAAAGAACCAGGAACTCTTCTGTTCATAGACACCTTGATGATCAGAAAAGATAGAAGAAATTACTCATAATAGGAAACATTTATGATTCACTGGTCCTGTTACTGAATAGAGTTAAAGTCTGGACAAATGAATTCCAGTGATAAAGATCAGAAACCCTACAGTAGTGAGTCCAGTACGAAAGAAGAAAGCAAGCAAAGGTTATATGAGTAGACAGAGCTTATTGTTGCATGACATGGTATGCTGTATTATATTATAGATGTACAATGACTTTTTTCCCCCCTGGCTCACTTCACTTTGACCTGCAGGGATCATGTTTATGATACTCTCAGCAGAATTTTAAAAATTAGGTATTTTTTAGACTGATGTTCAATTTAATTTCTAATATTGATTTTACCCTTTAAAAAGTAGTTGCATTTTCAAAATTAAAAAGAGTTTTAAAAGTTCATTTTCAAAATGCCGAAATGGAACACCGAAAGTTGTGGGGGGTTTTAATTTTTTAAAAAAATATTTCCTCAAATTTTGAATATTCACGTATAATTTTGATCAATCCATACCTGCACTTTTCAATACACAATGTATTTCACTAACAAATGGGAAAAGAAAACAAAAAAAACCCCAAACAAAAATCAAGCAAAGAAAAAAGAGAAAGCTATTAGCTGCAATGAGATCAGTGTAGGAAGGAAAATCACATCTGACTTTAGTTCTCCATTAGGCTAGAAAGAAAGCAAAAAAAGGGCTTGTAGTGACTGATGTTGAGAGAGATTGATGGATATGGGAAAAGCTAGGGATCACCGTAGGAAGTTCAGGATCCCTTAGTTCTGCTACCATCTCACCAGAAAACCTACTCTCCACTGGCCTGGGGACCAGATGCTGTGTAACACAAGCGATAATTTAAAGTAACATGACAATCATGGAAAAAGCAAGCTAAATGTCAGTAGGTCAATACATGCTGTATACAGAAATCCATAGAATAAAAAATTAGACCACCTTTAATTTGCAGCTGCTGACTTGTAGAAATTCTACTTAGAGCTGAACAGTAAAGCTTTATAGGTAATGGAGTTGATTATGGTCCAGTACTTATCTCTCTCACACAGAGCTGTTTGGATTTAATGTTTGCAAAGGGTTTTGAGAACGCAGCAAGGAAAATATTATTTTGTTGTGTGGAGGTAAAGGCTTTTTGGCTGCTTGGGAAACTTGAAGTGATCATTTCCTGACTTAGTACAGTGAAGTTCATTTAAAGAAATAATAGGAGAGAAACTACTCCCCACACAGAAATTCAAAATATTTTAAAGAAGCCTAGAAAATTGCTTTCAGATGGTGTCATAGTGAAGAAAAAAGGTAGATTTTTTTTCTCTTTTCCCCAGAATACATTTCTTTAAATTGCCACTTGAAAAAAAAAAAAACCAAAAAACAACAGGGTGAAATAATGGAATGGCAGCTCCAATGCATTAAGTTTGTCAATAGATTTCCCAACACAGATCTGAAGGACTGTGGAAGTCAGTATGAATGTTGCCATTGGGTTGTGGAAGGGTTGTGAAGGGTTGTGAAGGGTTTTTTGTTTGTTTTTTTTTAACACTCTCCCCAATCATCTTGTGACACAGAGGACTTTATTTAATTTTCACTTGCTTTAGGTTCCCATAAAATAAGAATAAAATTAGCATTAGTCACTACCTCACATTGGGATCAGCAGGTGGCAAAGTGGAAAAAATTGTAAAGATTTTGGTTTTGACAGCTGAAAGTGAAGAAGACAAAGATAGAGAATTTATCAAAAAATGTATTTTAAGAAAACAGCCACAAGTACAACATGTTTTTGAGATTTAAAAATATACCATTTACTAACAATAATATTAATCACTTGTGAAAAAAAAAAAGTTATGATAGACTGACCATGAGAGATAATTTTTCTTTTAGCAAATATTAGTGTGCCATTTCTATGTATCTTTACTGTGATATGCACAATAAAGAAACATGCAAATGTAATATTGGTGGGAGTAGGTATGATATATTCAGTAGATGGTGCATCAAAGATTATGGACTGTGAAAGGAATATGTAATTCTGTAATTCTTTAATTACTTTTTGCTCCCCAAAGCTTTTACTGCATTGAACAACCAGAGAAACAGTTCTAAAATTCAAGTGTAGTGGAACAAGCATCTCCAAAATTGTGCATGGGAAGAATATAAGTATTTAAGTGATGTATTCTGTCCTGTCATAGAAGGCAATCAGGTTAGTTAAGCATGGTTTCCCTTTGGTGAATCCATGTTGAACACCCCCAAAGACCTTCTTGTCTTTCACATGCTTAGAGATGGCCTCCGGGATGAGCTGTTCCATTATCTTTCCAGGGACTGAGGTAAGGCTGACTGGCCTGTAGCTCCCTGGGTCTTCCTTCTTACCCTTCTTGAAGACAGGGGTGACATATGGCTTCTTCCAGTCTTCAGGAATCTCTCGTGATTGCCATGACCTCTCAAAGATGATAGAGAGTGGAAACCAGTTGCCAGCATTCATTCTCTATAGCCTTCTCTATTACTCTCCTTCTTTACTTAACAGAGGCAGTCAGAATGCTTGGGGCTGACTGACTCACCTTAGGCAACCCGCTGGATGGACCCTCATGGACATACTTGTTTGGCTGACCCTCAAGTTCTAAATCCCTATACCTGTTTGGTAAGGGCAGCTTGGAAGGTAAGGGAGGTCTGCAGCGGATTTGCCTACCACCTGAGCAGGGACCTGTTTCCATTTCCCTCCAGCTCTTAGGTCCCTTCCTTCAGCCTGGTGGCAAGAGGGTAGGAGATGTCTGCTTCTCATAGAGTCTCCATTTGCTGCCTTTGCCTCAGGGATGGTAGCGTGTGGCTCCACCTATCTATCACCCTCTTACACTCCCTAATACTCCTTAACCTTTCCAATTCTTCCTTCAGTTCTGCCACCATGCTGAGCAGCTCATTCACCCGGTCACAGCACACACAGGTATTGTCTCTGCTGTCCTCTGCTCACATTGACAGGGTCAGGCACTCCACGCAGCCGGAGACCTGGACAGCTGCTGGTTTGTGTGGGGGCTCTGTCTGAGTCGCCACATTCTTTCTGGTAATGGTTTTCAGCTGGGTGGAAACCATAGCCATCTACTTCTGGGAAGGCAATGACTGCTAGCTGAGCGGTGAGGGACTGCACCCTTCCCGCACAAACTGCCACCCCACACTCTGGCTGCTGCGCCCCAGCTCTGTTCGCCCGCTCTGTTGGCCAGCACGCCCTGGTGCAGCCTCTCACGGAGTGAGGGTGGCCTCTGGAGGAGCTGGCTCCATCCACGCCTGGTCAGCAGCCTGCCCACAAGCTGCCAGTCCCTGGCTCAGGCCAGCTGCTTAGCTGGTGTTGAAAAGCCTTGAAAAGACCCAAATAGCCCCCAAAAGAGCCCTTGCTGGTCCTTTTTGCCATGATTTAACTCCCCAGTGAGGACTTACCTGCACTGGATCTGTTCCCACAGGCAAATCTTTAATATTAATCAAATCTCAGCTAGACTAACAGAGAATTTAGGTTGCACATATGTAAGTTAAAAGTCACTCACATTCATCCATTTTTTGCTGGACATCTGATCCAGAAGACCAAAATACCATACCTAAGAAAATGTTCTTTGGTCATAATTATTAAAAGTAAAGAAAAACAGTTGAAATGATTATATGTTATTAAAAAGGATCAATAAAAAATCAATTTTACATATACAGTTAATTTCAGCATGAGACTACCTAGGAACTTAAGAAGGTACAACTTTGCCCTCCAGAATAAAATGGCACCCAAAAAAGTATGCAGAGATTACCTGCCTGTAATATCTGTCAAAGCATGGGGATTTACAGAGAAGAAAAAAATTATTTTTTTTTCATTAACAAAATAAAATAAATGTTAGTCAACAATTAATTTCATTTTCAAGGATAACTAAAATCAAGTTTCAAAGAAAAAAACTCCACACACAGATGTTATGTCAAAATAAGGAGAATAATAGCATCTCTGCTTATAAACTTTGCTTTCCACTTACATTCCTGGTCATCTTTTTCACCTTATATTCAGCAGACTTGACACTGGGGCTGTCTTGTGTCTAACCTAACATAGTTTTTCCTCTTACCCTTCCAGCATTTAGTCGTTTCCATTTAAGGCATGTGGCACATTGTAGTGCCATGTATAGAAATGTGAGTTAACACTTCAAGGCCCAGTTTAAGCCATTTTGCTTAACTGGAAGCAAAATTATTACAAGTTATGACACTCTGCCCAGGGAGCACTATTAACATTTATAACAGACTGTAGCTCAAGCATTGTTGTGTTGTCTTTCACCTTAAATTCATGCCCCATCTCTCCTGAAGTACATGCAAAAACTGCATTGATGACGTACATTTCAAGTATAACTTCTCAATAGTATTTTGAAGCCTGAAGCAGATAACACTTATTTTTACATGCCATGTCAAACAGGAACAGTTGTAAAATATCAAATTAGAAGATATCTTAAGGTTTCCATTTAAGTGTAATAATAATCTCTATCATTTACACATGGTAAAGCATAGGAATCAGGAAATGCACAAGATTCTTCCTCTTTGCTTATATTGTGTATCTGTGATGGTTCTCATTATAACTCTGCAAAAACTTCCTCTGAGAATTATTTTTCCTCAAAATAATAATAAAATATTATGACTAAGTATTTTCCATTCCTAGGCAGAATGGCCTTCATGTTTTTATAGAATTTTTCATTTTTTCCTCTACTCCTCAAATCCCTGAAGAAATACATCTACAGGCTAATGTCACTTAAGTGTCAGTAACAGAATTATGCCAGACTTTAAAGATGTCCTGATGGCCTATCAGTTGGTATCGGTTTTCTGTCTCTTGAGTGCTGTAGAGTGTGTAATCTATTCTGATAGGCAGATGGATGTGTGAGTTTGATGTACTGACACAGTACTAATACCCCCATTAGACCCAAAGATTAATGATGTATTGTGCTTTGTGCATGCCTGCCTCATCCATCATGTACCTGGTTATCAGGGGGAGAAAAAAAAGCAGACCTTTTATGTAATCAGTCAATAGCTTTGTTAATCTAATTGCCAGTAATAATAGTCTTACTGGTAGAAAGGACTCAATTCACAAGCATTCTATATTTTCTAATGATGTTCCTTCACATGATTCCTAGATAGCACCTAACAGAAATGTATATTTTAGTCTAATGTTTCAAGCATTCACTTTTGCCTTAAAGGGCATTTTGTTCTATAAAAGCTACTTCAAAACTCCACAGAACAGCAGATTACATGAACTGTGAGATCAAAGTCAAGAGTAAACCAACTAGTGGGAAGTTTTAATCTCATAGATTTAGCTGGGTCTCGAGTGAAGCTACCAGAAAGTCAGAAAACCTAATGAACATGTTTCTTTTTTAATAATAACACAATTTCAAAAGTTCTGAGATAAAATTTATTCCATTACACGCTATGTATACAAGGTCCAATGAACCACTCTTCACCAGTGTCTTGACACACATCATAGGAGCACTAGAGGAAGAGAGAAACGTCATATAAAAGGAATGAGTTGTAATGAGGAACGCATACAGGCAATCAGCTTTTGTAGTGGTTAAGAGGTATCACCAGTGTCACTTTGCAATTTGACAGAGAAGCAATCAAATATAGTTAGGTGATATTAAGTCATTGGAGCCAAGAGCACAAACAGCAAACATTTATGTGTTTCAGAAATAAAATCCTGCTCCCACAGAAAGCACTGTGAGAATTGCTGTTGACTTCATCAGGGCAGCAATTCCATTTACAGGTGTCAGTGCCAGTGAGAAACATTATGATCACTTGGTTTGAAGCTTGTGAAAACATGGCATAAAATTCCTTTTAATGAGTCCTGTGTCCTGCCTAATGGCTATGCACTTGAATGACATCATGTCTCATAGGAAGACAGGCAACTTAGATTTAAAGACTTCATGAGCTGGATAAACTGTTATATATCTCAAAAATCAGATCCAGTACAAGACTAGTGTGAAAAATGTGCACACATTTTCATTTTAAGTTTGTCTCATTTTCATTTTATCTAGCTTCCATCTTGTCTGTTAAATTTAAGTGCTGTCTGGCACGAGAGGTCTTTTCTCATCACATATATCTATAAACTGTGATCAAATCACCTCTCTATCTTCTCTTTGCTAGGTTGAGCTCTCTACATCTCAGCATGTTTCCTAGGTCTCACAGTCCTCTTTGCAGAGCTGTATTAGTTCACAGTGGCAGTGGCTTTAGGCAGGCCTTTGGAGTATTAACACTATTTATGAAGAGCTGTCATTTGTCAGTTTAGTGACATTGTAGAAGCACATATGCATATCAGTCTAGAGAGTAGTTGTAGGGGTGTTGACACTGCTGTTGGGGAGTCTTCATTTGACAAAGGCCACAAGCTTGGTAGGATTTTCAGGTGATTTCTAAACTCTTCAATTCCTAAACCTATCCTAACCACATCAGTTAATAGCAAGTAAGAATTGTATGTTTATCTCAAGCACTTTACTCAAACTTATATCAACACTCATAATTCTGTTATGTACAATGGTGGGGTTTTTTTGTCACAACTATAAAAAATTTGCTAGCAAACAACTCAAACATAATTTTACAAAAATATGTATTTATTTTCCCTTTAATACAACAAGGGATCCCAATTAATGAGCAACAGAATAAATGCCTATATAAGCAATACTGTATGTGCATCAAGCAAACTTCTTTGGCATCTGTTTGAAGGCCTCACTCACATTTCTGCACAACTATAACACCTTAATAGGGTCAGCAAGAAAGTAATTAGCAGCTGTGTATTCCTTTTCAAAAAATTCTACATCTGTTGTATTTGTCAGCATTTCTGCTGATGGTAGTGTTAGATTAGGACTTCAGTACTCACAGAGTGACTGTCTTTTAATCATGCAGGTGGCAGGAAGCTCTTGTATCACCTTACAGTTATGTGGTGCCTCACTTCAGCAGAGTTGCCTCAATTTACAACACTCTAAGATGTGGCAATATATCTAAAACCTGCTGCTCTCTCTCGCTAATAGCTCCACTAAAGTGAGGCATTTCATGTCTGCAGAGAGAGACATCTATGGCTCTAGCTGACTTCTTTTTCATTTCATTGTGTTCAATATTCTGGCTTTCAAATAAAATAATTTAATTCATTCTTGATTAGTACATCTCAGTTTGAATATTAGATGGGCTTGGGCAAGGTGGATGAAACACAAAGCATTCAGTAGTGCTCCAGGAGATTGCAGCTGAAATACTTTGCAGAACTCGCTAAGATATTTGTATTTTCAGCCAAAAATCCTTCCAAGACTTACAACCACATCTAGCTTTACTTTTACAAGTATTCTTCACATGAAGAACATCACAGGACTGCGCAGACTTTGGAAAAAAAAAAAAAAAGGAAGAATATACAGTGAGTTTATTTCTTTGCAATAATTGCTGTAAATGGGAAGTGACTCATTCTCTGTCTTTGCACTTGCAATATCCCGCAATGTCATTTATTACTACTTTTAATTCATTTAGAAAACCTCGTTTTTCCTGTTTGCTTCCGAGACAGCAGCACTTCTACATGGATAGTGCCATACTAAATGACATTTGAACAGTTCCTGTTGTGACCATCTACAGTGCTTTGTGAATCTCGAATAGGATTTGGCTGATCAAGAAGCTTGCCTTTGGTTTGACACAGAGATACCTGTAAGCTATTTTCTACAAGTGTGCTCTTATATGAGTAGCCTGATTTCCACTGAATTATGCCAGCACCCAGAGTTAAGGCTGTGTGAAAAATGCTTTGCTGTGTTGGAATAAAATAGTCATTAAGCTCCTCAAATAACAGAAGCCAAAGAGGCAGTGCTGATGTTAGCCTTTTTTCTAGGAGAGTCCATAGGGTTTTTTCCCCTCCTTCTCCTACCAGCTCTGTTGCTCTCGTGTGAAGCATGAACCTAGGGCAGATGTCCCCAGTGGTGAGGCCTGAGGAGAGTTGCCCATGCAAACATAGAAGCCAGTGATGAGAATCCTAACGACTCTTTAATGTGCTGGGCCAAGCTCATAAAAAGGGGCAAAAAGCAACTTCATAATCCCAGAGCTTCCCAGGAGAACTGTGACAGTTGCAATCACTATTATCTCTGCTCCCCGTTCCCACCAGCGGGTAGTCATTTGCTGTGAAATTGGCAATATCCAAAGTTCACTCAAATGCAAAGTAAACAAACTGAAACAACAGAGATAAATATTTGCTTTCTAATGCCTTTGAGCAATAAGAAAATTCAGTAACACTTTTAATGTATTGAAAAACAATTGAGTCTACTAAAACCCTTCCCCTAAATAACAAAAAAATTTCCTACCTTCTTAAATTGTTCCTTATCCTAGGTCACCTCTGAGGAGGTCAAGGGACATTTCTTGTGATTGTTTCTAATCTTATGACAATAGTGCAGCTGCTAACTTTGCACTGACTTTTTTAGCTGGCTCCTGATGCCCTGTGCTACAAACAGGTCAGAAGCAAGTGCTGTAAAAGAAGATGGAAGCAGACCACTTCTTCGTCACAAGTTTGTTACAGTGGAACTATCTCTGGCAGAAATACAAGAGCTGATAAGGAGGTAGAAAAGTGAACAGGCTTTTAATTTATTATTGTATGGTCATACTCCTGGGGTCCACAGTTTTACTCTGAAGGAAGAGATTTCCCACAATGAGTTTCACACTTCACCATTTTCCCATGGAAGTAAGAGGTTCACCCTCCAAATTTCTTCTGCACTGCTTATAGCAGCATCCCAGGTCTTCTAGGTTTGTATATTACCTTTACACAACAATAAATTTTGATTTTATGTGTGATTACTCTCACACATGCATCTTCTAGATGTAGAAACAGAAAGAGAGGGCATGTCTTCTCCATACTGCCTGCGGTAAATGCTCATTTAGGCATCTGAATGATTCAGGCTGCACGTCGCAGCCAATATATATGTATGCAGTAACATCTGGCAAGTTACTTTAATAAGTAGTCAGCAGTTTCAGTTTCAGTATTTTTCATTGATTTAGTTTAAACCATAAAGAGCTGCTTTTGATTATCTGGCAAATCCACATTCTAATACTTTAACTTTCCAATATAAGTTTGTAACTCTCAGTGCTATGCAGTTTAAATGAACTTGGGATTTATTAGAGAGAAAAAAATATCTTGGAAAGGAAAAGATTAAATACCCCATTGCTACTGGCTTTTCCTAGTACCATCACTTTATATTCTGGCTTCATACAAGGTTGAATTCTCATCCAGATGAACAGAGTTGCACTTCTGAAATTTGTGGATGGATCTATCCCATACATCCCTTTATCATTCATAATGGAGTTACATGAGTGATGTGTTTGCCCTCCAATAAACCACCAGGGTTCGATCCAATTTTGTTTGAGGAAACCTCTAACACTTTGCAAAAGGAGCATCTCATTCTTAGATTGGCATCTGGCAAAAAGAGCACCTTAAATCATCATGCTTTTAAGTCTCAGGAATATCTGAAAGATTTCCCTGTAAAGTTCTGTATACTATTTTCCTCAAAATACCCACATATTTTCTGTGTCCTCTGCTAAAAAAAAAAAAAAAAAAAAAAAAATTTGTAAGGAAATTAAAGTGGTTTGCTACTGAAATAGCTTTTGTTTATTGGTTGTTTTGTTGTTGTTGTTCTGTTCCCCTCCCCCCCTCCAAAAAAAAAAAAAAAAAGAAGAAAGGCCAGGTTAAGAAAACACAGTCAAAACTGAAGTCAAATACTTTCTGACAAGACTTAGCAAATACAAATACTTCTTCAGTTTCTTTTCAATTTGAATTTGAGGTTATAGAACATAAAGGTTCTGACTGTGTTAAAAAGCAGCCATTCTCTTTCACAAGATTGCTTAAGGAATTGTATTAAAAGGAATGTGTCATTCTCCAACAGAAAATTTGAGCTGAAAGATTAGTAAAATTGGTTAGCTATAGGTCTACCCCTCTAATTAGGTTTCTTTTGTGTCTACAGCTCTAAGCTTTTGCACAGTTTTTCCATTCATAGTTAAATGCCTTCAGATTTACATTTAATTCCCTTTTCCCTTTAATCTAGGTTAATAATGGATCTAACTCCCTCCGGTGCTCTCCCTAGATGCTATCGATAGGTATATATGGCAGAAACCCACTGATGGTCAAAGAGTAAGGTGTTGACTATTGACCGTGTTGGATTGCAGAGGTTTGCAAAAAGGAAATAGCCTGTTTGTTCTGAACTCTGAAACCACAAAGACAGTCAATGACTTTGTTGGGCAAGAAGCTGAACACCAGTGAATTTTCATCTGCTGTCATCGGTTTGACAAGGTGACTCAGGCTAAAGAACATACTTTGGGAAGATGAATTTGCTGTTTTGCTAAGAAATTTTGAACTGTCATCCTTGGGCACTGCATAAACTTACACAAATGGTTTCCAGACACTACCCTCAGAACATGATATCCATCACACTAATAGACCATAAACCAGCTTTAACCCAATCAAGCACAAAATCTTTTTGGATAAGAAAATAAAACTTTCTTCACCACAAAATTTAACTGTGGTGCATATAAAGCATTTTAGAGCCAAAATATTTACATGACACAGGAAATCTTTGTGCACATTCTGAACTTATTTTATTGCACTGAGTGATGCATTTATTTGGCTAGTATGGAAAAAATATCTCAAGTAACTGTATAAGGGTGGTCTAGCAAACACCTGTGTCTCCATCATGGTGTTTCAAACTATGCCAGTCTTCGATGTCTCTGCTTAAACACCTCAGAATTGAAAATTAGTCATAAATGTGAACACGTTCCCATCTATGTCCACAAAACAAAACTACATGCATAGTGACTGAATTAAAAAAGCAATTTAAAAAAAAATCACTATTTGACATGAAAGATATTCAGAAAAAAATACACTACACAAATAATATAATGAGTATGACTTGCTTTTGTCCTTCAGAAACACACAGAGTAGCAACTGGAAATAAGATAAAAAACTGTGTTTTGTGTTCTGCATGGACTTGAAGAAAAGGTAGAATGAGCCTACCAATCCTCCCTCAATTTTTCCAGCCCATTAAGTACCAGTTACAGCACAGAGTCACTGATGACTGTGGTGATTCAGATTAGGTGATAGACAGCCGAGATACTGCTGAACAGTTTTTACAGTGCCTTCAGGTAAAGCCTTTGTGTCTCAAAATAAATGCAGCTGCATTAAGTGGCATCTGCACTCAGCTCTGTTGCCTGAGTTGCCAATCCTTGCTGCTGGAGCACTGCATGGATCACAGAATGCTCTCAGGCACAGGTTGTTGTTGTACTTGGTGACTTCTGAAACTTATTTTTAAACTTTATCTTGCCTTCTAATGTTTTTGAATCCTACAATATTTCTTGCCCAGCTGTCTGGAGACTGCACAGCTTCCTGTGGGCATTGCTACTTTCACGGAAACATGGTGAGATTGTAATTATACAGCCAAGAGGTGAGAAAACAGAGGCAGAAAATCCCAGTTTATTTTTCCCACCCTTTTTAAGATTTCTCTCCTTATAGGTTACACTTTTGCTTCAGAACATTTTCACATACACATCAGAAGGCAGCTCAGTGCACAGCATCTTTCCAAGGAGGCTTTACAAACTTGGGCTCTTCATGGATATTGATATTCTAATCTTTGGTCACTTTTACCCATGATATCCTTGTCCTAATCTAGTAGTGGCTGGAATTACACTTGTTTAACACCACTTAATAATAAAAATAATAAAAATAATAAAAAGATATTAGAGCCAGCATTCACCATTTCTTAGTAGTTCTAGACAGGGAGGAAACCAGAAGAGATCCAGTCCTAGATATGGTGGTGTAACCTGGCATAGCTATTTCCTGGTGAGCAATTCTCTGGATTTATATATGCATATAAAGGATCCAAATCTTTCTTCTGTTAGAGAGAACTCATTTCCCAAAGAGAAAGAACAGTAGCAATCTTTGAAAATAATAAATCACTAATTACTGCCACTTTAAGCAGTGTTTTCTCTAGAAAGTAAAAAAACAAAACAAAACAAAACAACCTGTTGCGATTTAATATGATCTGTATTTTCCTGAAAGTTTCAACTTGATCCCCACTGTCACACTTTTTCTCTCTTTCTTTCTCTTCAGCGTGGTAAGTTTTTATCCTTGCAACTCTTAGAAATAAGTGGATGCCGCCTATGTTCCTTAAATAAAGCCTCTGAATTATTCCTACACGACCTGCATTAGAGCTCTCCAGATTCTATAATGTTTTTCTGGGAACCTGCCAGGGTCAAAGGAAGATGGGAATTATTTCAAGCCTGGTACACAGTTCTTTGGAGATAAATATAATCTGAGGGGTTTAGATTTTTGCTCATCATTATGAACTTTTCACTTAAGGCTCTTTTTTATGAGGTTTATTCACCCTACTCCTACTTTCTTGGAAACAAAAAAAGTTCACTTACTGTGACTTTTTTTCCTTTTTAATTTTTGTGTGTGTGTGTTTTTAAAAGGAAGACAAAAACATAATTAAAGAGAAGTAGGAGAAAACTCACAGAAAAGGAGATGTAGGGCCCAGGAATCTCTTCAAGACTTGCCTCACACATATGTTTGTGCTTGACCATTCTCAAAGTTTGAAGGAACTATGCAACAGAAAGAATCCTGGGTGACACATTCAAAGTCTGATAACCAATCTAGACATTGAAGTGCTACAGAACTAGCTCTTAGGAATCTCAGCTTTACTAAAGGTCAATGGCACACAGTGTTTTAAAGCAAATCCAAAACAAGACCTTAGGCAGTCAAGTTATTGGTGCCTAGGAAAGCTTTACCTGTTGCTGAAAGACTGAAGAAGGAAAACAAAACAAGCATAACTGTTTTTGGCTCCTCTTACTGTCCCATTTCTCACTGTGGTATTTGTACCTATTAAAACATCCTTTTTGGAGGGGAAAGTAGCACAGAGAGACAGTTAATGATAAATAACAAAGTCCTGATCAAATTCTGCTGAAAATAAACTGTAACCACCATAGTGAAGCAATGCAATAACACAGTAGCTAGCCTATTTTTCAGTTCATGACACCCCTGAAGCATATACTCACGAGGCAAGGCATCAGCTTTCCATGTAATATTCCTGAGTCAAGCAGGCAGACATTCCAATTTAAGACAGTTACACCTGAAATCCTTTTTGCTTAACACTTGTTCACTCACCTTTTACCTAAAGGGCTACCAATTCCTGTAATAAGTCATGAGGAACTTTCTACAGCTTGCACACAGATTTTCTTTGGCCTGAATAGAAAACTCTCTTAGATAGCTGCAGCAGCACTGCAGGAAGATTAGAGTGTACAGATGACCACACCATATGCAATTAAATGCGGGTGTAGAAAACTATGGTCAAAGCCTCCAGAACAAGCTCTGAGGCCACTGATTTGTTATCAGCAGGTTATCACACCTTCTTCAGATGGACTAATTAACTACAGGCAAGAATAACTGTTGCTGCCAAAACCAAGGACTGCAGCCCTCTCATCAGATGCTTATCCATGGAAGTAGCTACTCTCAGTTAGACCTATTAGGTAGCACTACAAGGCTGAAAAAAAAACCCCGTAGGGTTTTACTTTATCCCAGCTAGCTCCTGGACATTTTTAGTATTTTTTAGAGTTGAATTAGTCTGTTGACATATACTTAGCTCAAACATGTGACTTAGCTGTAAAGGCTCTGCCCCAGTCTGCCTTTGTTAATAAGATTGCTAGGTAAACTGGGTCTATCTAAATAGTTGGTGTGTGCATTTATTTTGTGTCAGGGGGGTGGAGACCTGGCCTTGCCAGTCAGCACTGCCCCTGTAAAAGCAGTGTGGAAGTTCTGCAGCCTTGTTGACATGTCCGTGAGAATTAATTCATAATCTCACCAAACACAGACCAAGCATATACACTCATCAGTGTCTGGCTCAAAAGAATACACCACTCTCCAAGAACATTTTTATAGAAGGAGTTTTTTGCTTCTATGAAGAAAGGTATCGCAAAGTGTAAGAATATGTCTAAAACTACCTATTGCTTTTGCTATTCACACTGTGTGATATATACTCCAAAGATCTATCTCCCTGTTTAGTGGTGGAATGTAACACTACCTATGGTAGCCAGGTCAATGACTTTCTAAAGAGTTTTTCCTATGTTGTTTGTTTTACTTATGGAGCTAATCTCTCTCTGTTTTCTCTACTCCTTTTGGAATAGTACACTCCACTTAAAAATTCTTACTGAATTTCTTCAAACAACAGATTTCTTTTTTAAACATCACTTGTTCGATAAAATAGAGAGGATTATGTAGCTATATACAGAGGATATAATGTTGTAGAGAAATTATACTGACTACTCTGTAGTTAAGCACATTTTATTTCAACTCAGTATGGACATAGTTTCTCATCCTATTGTATATGAAGACCATGCAATTTAGGTGACTGATTTTTGGGGAAAAGCTCTATGAATAGCTACATATAGAAAAAAATCTTACTGTACTCTTTGTAGGAGTGTATGATGTATCAACACCATCAGTGTGGGCAGCTAATTTCTCCAAGGTATGAAAGAATTCCTCTAACCCTGTTTAAGATTCAATGTTCTTAGTCATGTGGTTTAGTTTTAGATAGTCATATGAGGAGCAGGGAACTGGACTTGATGATACTTATGGGTCCCTTACAACTTGAGATATTCTATGATTGTATGAAGATTTTTGCATCCATATTGTTACTATTTATAACAAAACTATTTCCACTTATCCAGGAAGGCCAGCTGGTTTTTATGCTTTGAATTCTATATAAAAAAATAATTAAAATTTAAAATATGTTCTAGATTTGTCAATTATGAAATGCAGAAATGAAATAATTATCTGTGAATAATTAAACTCTTCTTCATATTTTCAAAAGATTTTAATTCTTCTCCCTTTACTACATGTAGATTCTTCTAAGAAAAAGATCTGAGGCCAGCCTTCAATGTGGTTTTGGTTGTGCTCCAAGGTGTGTTCTCCAGTTCTATAAATTCTGAGGTATCAAAATCAATCCTGCAACCTATGTCCTGTACTTCTATTTCAGTAATGTAGAATAGTTACAGATTGTTCTATACAAATGTTTTGGTTTATCCACTGCCATGTCTTGCTTACTGTTCTGTATATTACAACTACTGAAAGCATAATTCGATAGATTAACTCAAATTATCTTCTAGAAAAAATATTTTAGTTACCATTTTAAATCAAGCTAATACAGTGAAGAAAGAATGCTATTAAACCTAATGTCTATTCTGAATTGGAGATAAATCTCCATACACAGCTGAAGAAATTTTGAAAAGATCAGCAGTCATGATAGGATTGAATTCCATTGTTTTTTTCCACCAGCCTCATAACTTTGTAGCCCGCTGTATATAATGGCATAGACTACTGGCTTGGGGCCACACTTCTGCATAGTTGAGGCAGAAATCGTTCTGAATTGCTTTTAACCTGGATTTTGACACACAAAAGAAACAAAATTACTTCTATAACTGTATTTCTTGTATCATTTGCCATCAATTTCCTGTCCTGTCAGGCTGTTTTGTTTCTCTGTACTGCTCATTTTAAACCTAGTAGCGCAAGTGTTGGACTAGAGGCTGGCATTCAGAAGACCCATTCTTTGTTTTGCTGCTCACCTGTGTGACCTTTGGTGGGTTCATAAATCTACCTTTGTTTCACTTTGTTTGTCTCTAAAATTGCTGTGATAAATAGATGTTGTGTTTTGTTGATATGAACTTCAAGATATATTGACCCAATAATCAATAATTTAGCAACTAATAATAAATCCTAATATTCAGCCACTGGAACAAGAAGTCAGCTGGATTGCTCAGAGCACTCCTTACAGAGAGGTAACTTTGCTCAAATTCTATCCAAGGTTCAGAGGTATCTGGAGAGACGTTTTCAAGTTAGCACTTAACCTGATATACATGGACTTCATTGAATCATGGTTTAAAATCTTAATAACTTCAAATAAACCTTTTATCCTTTCAAGTGCCAATCAGGATATATTCATTTGCAAATACAGTCTAATTGTTTAACCTTATTCTAGACCTTTGGGACCCAATTATCTTGCTGCTTGTAGGAGTGAAACCTAATTACTATTTTTTTTAAGATGAGATTATACAATACTTGTAATTTATGTCAGGAATTTAATTTTTTAAACAGATCTTTAGCTGGCATGGTTCTACCAAACCAACAGCGTGCTGATTCACACACACATATCTTGAGGTGTTTGCCAGTTATTTTCCCCGGTAAGATCTTTTAATATGAGGTTTTTTTATTATTACTGACACAGTTTTCAAAATAATAAGCCAGCTCAGCTTCCAGGGTTTGTAATGGGATTCACCAAATTATGTTGGTGCAACCTAGTGTCTGGTTACTGCATGCTACTGCACTGTGTACATGAGCTAGCCCTAGTCAAACCAAAAGAAAGCACAGGAAGACATCTAGCCACCATCAGCCAAGCTTTTGTACAGTCTACACCAAGTAACTGAAGATCCTCAGTGAGTTATCCCCCATGAAATGTAATGTTTCCTCAGCATGACTGTTTCTGGTATTTGTACTCTCTTCTGCCTCTCTCCAAAATAAACCATAGCAGTCAGTGAAGGTACAGAGCAGACCATTATAATCCAGTTACAGTCAATGATCGTATTTTCCACCTTCTGTTAAGATGGGCTAAGCATTGAACTGCCACAAGACTCAGACATGCCTTGCCCCTGGGAAACTGCACAATCATTGACATTGCTTCTGATGTGGTGTTCCCAGCATCACATTAAGTCTTATCTCTGTCCATCTTTCTGTTTGCTTATGAAGGTTCCTGAAACTCCAAAGGTTCATGGAAAATCAACCCCATGTCTCCTCTGCTCTGAGACAAAATCAGCTGTAGCTATGACATTCTTCATGGATGGCTGTCTCAGGTTTTCTGCCAAGATCTTTAGCAACATTGATTCTAGAGCCACTTGGTTGCTCCACTATTAGAGAAGAGATTTGCCCCTTCTTTGCACCAAACCTTTTGTGTTACTGTGTTCCTGCTGTAACCTCCATGTAATGGGCTGCTTTTGCTTGAACAACTCTTACTATGCACAGGAGGACTCTGCAATCAGAATATACCTCATGTAATGGGCTAGAAAAAGTGTTTAGTGGTTTATATATGCAGTTACCAAGCTAAGCATTAGTATCCACAGCATGCCTAATAAATCTATGTCAGCTAGACAGTTATAAGTCAGTTGGGAAAGTATTAACATCTACTGCTTCTTGGAACAGCCTAGGTTGCTGTCTCTGAATTCTCTACCTTTTTCTCACATTTATGTCATTAGTTTCCCCTTTGAGACCTTGAGTTACTAGTCACTACCATCACAGCAATTCTATTTCTGTGTAGTCACATTTCTTATCTTCCATGGTTTTATCTCATGTACTTTCACATTTTAACCTTTTCAGTAAAATAGAACCAAAGTTACCCAGACATGCTACACAAAGCTAGACCTTGGATCACATCTGGCTGAACCACTGGGCTATTGGTTACACCACATTCCTCTCCATTCTCCACCCCATTTCTTTCACTTTTTCCTCATAGGTCTCATTTGGTAACCTCTGGTCATTCTAGTCACTGTCTTATCAGAGCTGAGTAAAGGAGAAGGATGGCTTTCCAGGTATTCAGGACTACATTCCTGCTGATTTAACAATTACCACTTGTGGTTGGTTCACCTTGCCTGAATGCCAGGTGCCCATTAAGCCTCTTTGTCACTCCCCTCCTCAGCAGGATGGGGAGGGGACAAAATGAGATGGAACAAAACCCCCAAACTCGTGGGTTGAGACAAAAGGCAATTTAATAGAAACAAAGCAAAGCTACGTGTACAGAAGCAAAAGAACAAAATATTTATTCTCTACTTCCCATCAGCAGGTGAAGTTTGGCCACTTTCCAGGAAGCAGGGCTTTGGTATGCGTAATGGTTACCCTGGACGACAAACATAAATAATGAATGCCTTTCCTTCCCCCTCCATTCTCATTGCTTTTATTTTTTAGCAGATGTCATATGGTATGGAATATCCCTTGGTCCGTTTGGGTCAGCTGTCCTGGCTATGTCCCCTCCCAAGACCTTCCCCACCCCAGCCTACTAGCGAGGAAGAAATGTTGAAGAGACAGCCTTGATGCTCTGCGAGCACTGCTCAGCAGTAACCAAAACACTGCTGTGTTATCAAAACCTTTCCAGCTACTAATACAAAACACAGCACTCTGAGGGCTGCTACAGGAACATTAACTCCATCTCAGTCAGACCCAATACATCACTCTTGTATTTTTCACAGCAAATACTGGATATTGTTACCACATGATGAAATTTAGGATGTAACCACATTTCTGAAAAGCTGCTCCTGATTCAGTCTTCTGTGTCCTGTAGTACTCACAATTCCTCCTGTCTAAGCACAAATTTTACAGGTGTATGTTACTGAATTTAATCTATTTCTCCAGAGCATTTATCTATTTTTAGCAAGATTCTTTCAAATTCCTGCTACCCAAAGTTTTTGCAGCCCTTCATTTGTGCCACATGCAAACTAAATACACTTTCTCAGTGCTCTGTAATTTCTAATGGAAGCATGAATAGCTTCATACTTATGACAGATTCCCATGAAGCCCCACTTGATGCATCCTTCCATTCTGGTGTATCATTGATCCCTATACTTCAGGTATAGTTATTTAAGGATATTTGCACAGTTCTTAGAGAAGTTACATGAAACATATGTTTTGCAAATATGTTTTTGAAAGTATTACTTGACACAGTATGAAAAATCTTAATACAATCAAGACATACATGTTCTGTGCAACACCCCTGTTAACATTTCATAGATAATAGACTGATTTGACATGATTTCATATACACAGCTATATCCTGACCACTGTGTTGTCACCCTATTAGTTTTCCAAATTAGAAGTAGATTAATAGTTTTTTTAGAATTTTCCCAGAAGGTGAAGTTAAGCTGATTTGCCTACCTACAATTCATTACATCCTGATTTCTTCTTGAGAATAAGCATTATATTTGCATTTTCCAGTCTCCCAGTATTACACCCTTAAAGACAGAAATTAAAAATTATCTGATTGCTTCAGCCAGTTACCTAACTATCCTACAGTGCTTTCACACATGCCAAAATCACCCTATATAACAGTCTCTGTATAAAGATCCTTTATCCATAGCACCCATTCCCTCATTCTGGAACATATGCCCTGCATACATATTCACTCTCTAGATTAAGCTAGGTATTAGCAGTCCCAGTAAAGCTCCTAATTAAATCAGGGTTTTGTCATCCTGGGAAATATACAATAAGGCAAAAATACTCAATGTGGCTGTTAATACATTTAATATATCTAGTAAGAAATTACTTCTATGGATTTTGTGAAATTTCCTGCACGTTCATAGGGTTATTTCTTTAAAGTCAGATCTTTATCTAAAGCTAACCAAAGCTACCCACAAAAATCAGTGAATTTAGGATCTAGATTATTAGATAACATTTTAACACCATTTAAAGACCAGTTGAAGACCAGACAAGACCAAACTTGTGAGCAAGCCTGTTGTGATATGTGAATTTTCAAAGAGTCTCAGTCCTGGATATCTGAGACTCTGTCACTGGCCAAAAAAAGTTTGCAGATAGGAAAGCAGCATTGGACTTTGGGTAGTAAGAATTTAGATAAGTTTGTTTCCTTCTTCCCTTAAGTCCTTCTAGAAAGGTCAGAGTGATAAAAATAGAGCTGCCTTCTTCTACAAGGATTTTGCTTGAGAGCTCAATTTATTCAGAAATCAAGACAGATTGATGCTGTTCCCTGGGAATGCAGATAGGCATATTTTAGACAATAAACCAGGAGCCCTTATCTGCTGAATTTTGTCTCTTCAATGTATCTATCCTATGCTAATTTTAGGTCTGCATCCTCTGTATCCTGCCGTGTTTTGTTTTTCCTCCCATTCAGTTCTGATTTCCCATTACGGCATGTCCTTTTAGCACATATTTTGTACTTATGACGCATCTGTTCTCATTTTTTTGCTCCTGCAAGTGTCTAAACGATAGCTAAATGCATCTGTAAGGACAAGTGCTGAACAGGTGCAGAACAAGACCACAAGTAATGAAAGGAGAGGAAGAAATCAGAGAATAATTTTTGCTCTGTCAGGATTTGCCTAATATATGTGTAGCCATTACACAGGCAATACAAATGTCTCATTTTCACAGTTCTTTATCTTTAAAAAAGGATCTTTCCAGAGTTAATTTAGTAAAGAAAATTTGGTAGGAGAAGATACTAATTCTTGCTGATTTGACAGACATTTTGTAGTGTAGCTTAAGTAATTTATAGGGGATCCAGCTCTTCTGTGTTAGTAAAAGAGAAAATGCAAAAGTATGAATGTATATATATTGTTTGGAAAAAAAAAATCCAAAATCCTCACTATTTTTATTTTATGTCTATTTTACAGCGTCCAAAGCAATTTTGCCTGTTACTCTTGAGAAACGCTTGTGCAGAGATAGTAATTTCACACATGCCATACATGAGTATGTTTTTTGTCATTCTAATCTCAGTGATACAGACTGGATAACTGAGCAATGCTACGTTCCTTTTATACTGTTTCAACAACATAAAAAGCCAATTGATCTTATTCTCTACCCAATGTTATGGCTTCAAAATGCCTCCGAGTTCAGCCTCCAGGACAGCAGGATTTTCAGGATTGTGGCTAAGAAATCTTAGTAATTACTTTTGAGAATAGGCCAAAAGAAAATTTCTTTTTGTCCAGTAGCCAAATGATAGGTGGGAGGGAAGAGTAGGAGTCAGTTCAAATAGACAAAATCTGAATATTTCAGGCTGAAAAGAAGCATCCAGGAAAAAAAAACAAAAAACAATTTCAAGTAGAACAAACCTTTTGATTCAAAACATTCCCTTTCATGCACTTCTTACAGGAAGAACGGATAACAGATAACTAAGAGGTCAGCTCATAAAATACACAGAGACACCAATGCTTTTCTACCTCATAACCCAGTTAGTTAAGCACTTCACCTGCATAAGAGACAATTCTATCCTCTGCCTGAGATGAGTTCACATCATACGTCTCATAGGAGTATGTCCAAAATATTTTGCTATGGACTGCCCAGTTTTCCCAATCCTATGAACAACACACCAAAATGTGCTAAGGCAAATTAGCAATTTGTGTATATCTGTGCATGCTGTAAACTCCAAGTGACCTACTGGATCAAGACTCAGAGGCTGTTGCTGACTGGCTTTCTCCAGTTGCTGGGATTTTGGATCATCCAGCAGTTCCAACGACAGAGACCCTCTGCTGCTAGCTGTCTGGCAGATCTATTTGATCTGGACTGAAAGGCTGGCCACCCTGCATAATGGTCCCTGGACTAATCTTTATCCCTTTTGATTATAACATTCCACCTTGTATTTTAAACAGTGGTCATTGGAAGTGAGGCAAATCTTCTAACTGCTAGGCAAGAGAATAAATGAGTCACACTCTGGCTTAGTATTTCAGTATATTAAGGAATATTTAGATGGTTTGAATAAAAAGGAATTACCTCAGAAGGAGAATACTTTCTCTCTCATCCTTGGCTATTAGGTAAATGCTTTGCAACTAGCCACGTGACTAGTAATTTTATGAATCTCAGACGGAAAAGTTTTTTTGAAAAATATATTCTTTTTTTTTTAACAATCAACATTTACAAATACTTTGGAGGCAGTTACATCAGATAAGAAACTTTGCCTTATGCAATCATCTAAAATCAAAACAGAATGCTGAGGGGTAGATTGAGTGAAGCTGTTCTGTGGCAGTTGTACAACAGAAGACACAGAAGTGTCTTTTCTTTCTCCTCACATTCGAAATCATAACAGTTCCTTCTGAGATTAAAAAATCCTAACATATGGTGAAACCAGACTGTGTCTGGAGCTGCTTTAAGCTGCGCTGCAAACCATAGCCTGAGGAGCAAAGTTTCGCACAGCTCCTCCCCACTTCAATTCTTCCTCTTGGTTCATGAAACTATTCCTGGGGGGAACAACCCACCTCAGGGATCATGGTTACATAGTCATCACACCAAGCAGAGCCAGACTACTTATTTTAAACACGAATTGCTTCGTAGGTTTCTGTGGACTCCAAGCTCTTGTGTCCTTTTTGTTAATGTAGGAAAGAAAGTAGGGAGGAAAAAAAGGCCTGTGCAATAAAGCCACTGGGAAGAAAGAATTTTTATTAAGATCATACCTTGAGTTAAGTGGCTCCTTTGACAGCAGCCACACCACTGCTCTCTGAAGGGCAAGAAGCTGAACTTTCAGGGAGCCAATTAGGAAATGCTTCAGAAAGAGTGGTAGTGACAGCAACAGTCTGAGATATTAACTATAGAAAAGGATCCTCAAAGCACTGACCTCCAAGTATTTTCAGCATAGTTATGATCTTTCTTTCGCATTACTTAAAAACTGCATTTACAAAAAGAAAAGCAGCAAAATGACTTGATTCTTTGCTGAGTCCCAGAGCTTTACAAGTGAACAGTTCCATGGCAAACATCACTTACCAACAGAGCTTTACTTCTTCAGAGACAAGTAAGTTTCTTTAAGACAAATAATAAATACCCAACATATTATTGTGGCTGATAAGACAAAGCAAGTCTGAAAAGTGCATTAAGTTTTGCCTTTG
Source organism: Caprimulgus europaeus (assembly GCA_907165065.1). The sequence goes on from OU015525.1 coordinate 73,740,711, forward strand.
CAACATTTTTTCTTTTCAGAGTCAGAAAGGATTGATGTTGCTCTTGGACCATTGATGAATACCTAACTATTTAGAAATACTAAATTTTGGCTTGTCACTGAAACAATAAGGTAGAAACTGCACAGCAACAAGAAGAGTTAATTAAATTTACATGAATCTTCTTTGATTCTGTAATGCAAAACAAAATGTTAATGAAAATAGGATAATAATAATCTTCCCATGATCACATATGTGATCTTACAAAATAACACCTAAAATTCATAAAATATAGTGTATTTGATGTCCGTCTTCTTATAATAAGACAAAGGTGTTCCTACTAGGAACAATAGTAATATTCTTGCTCCAGCTGAACTAGGCTGTAATTTTTCTGTTTTCATTAGAACATAGGGAAAAAACCCATGTGTAAAAAATAATAATAATATCTTTAGAAGTTTAGTATAATAGCTTTCTTTCATAAATCTCAGCATAATTAAGAAGAACACAAGACTGAAGGGCTCACGATTTCTTGTGTGTTAGAAAAGAAATGCAGGCTGATGTTTTTAACGAGACTGCTGTTCGTGATTAATGATGTCTGTTTGTCAATGCACTTTAGATATATTCACTGTATCCTCATACTGTGTTACAGCTCTTGCACAAGGGTCAACTTCACCTGACAGTTTCACTGGATAATGGCATTAGGATTCGCTAATCAGCACAGCTCCCTCCTTATATGCTGATTAAAAGCAGCCATCAGCATCTGGTCATGCAAGTTCTGACCTTGAGGTGCTGTGCTGGGAGAAGAGATGTATCAGTATCCCTTCACAATACAGAGGAAACTGCCACAGCAAGACTGAATGCTAAAATGAGTGGAGCAATTTTTATAAAAGTAAATATTTGTTTACTTCTTTTTATCAAGCACAAACACCCCTGAGCTGTGTTAACAGAAATCCTCTGTTGTTCAGACTTAGTTTGGTTAGAATTATTGCTGTTCTGTATTCACTGGGGGAATGTAGTGTTTTCCCATTTGGATGCTCTATATCAGTTGTTATTCATTATTAGTGGTTTTCTACCCTTTTATTTTACTTATTATTCTATCTTTTTTGTAGTAGTATGCACATTTTAAAGTATGCCTCTATGTAATCTGCTGGGTAGAAATTCAAATGATTACCCATCTTCTACATGATATTATTTGAGGGACAGAGAAATTAAGATCAAATTTTCAATTTTAATACCTCTTTTTATCACAGCCTTTTCAGATATGCTGACTTTCCTGGTGTTTTCTGAAGTCAGCAGTTCTTGAGAAAGATTATCACCTTCAAAAAATAAGGTAAGTTAGTAATTTGTATGTATACTGTAAAATAATTTACAAGCACTAGACACTTTATTTTACCTTCCCTGTTTAAATACCTTTGTTTTGTTCATCTTTTATATGGGAGTTACTGCTGGAAGGTTCTCTTGGAAACTGCTTTCTCATCTACAAGTCATGATTTGGCCATTTTGCTTCTAATCACTAAGATTCTCCTATGCTGAATATAAGCTCTAACTCCTGCCAGGTTTCCTTTCAGATTTTTTTTTTTTTTTTTTTTTTTGTGTGGCTGGTAAGTCAGATCACCTCAACAGATTTAAAAAAAAAAAAAAAAGAAATCACTTATAAATTAAAAAAATACCTTAAAGTATTGTGAATGTTTTAAAGCTAAATGTCACATAGAGGTTTATGTGTCTATACATAGAAACATATCCATTAATTACCTGAAATATGTGTCTTAATTAATGAAAATAAACTAGCAAATGTGATTAAAAAAAATGCATAAAAGATAAATTCTTCTCCACTTTGTTTCCCTGTTCAGAGGGAGATTTCTTCACAGGGCTTGAATAGTGTAAAACTTGACACCATTAATTGCTGTTGAAATGTATAGTCTGTTATTATTTTATCCCTATGTAACTTTACATTAGTTAGGACTGTTTCATGATTAAATAATCTGCAGAATTTTTATACTTGTCTCTGCTGCTCACATGGTACAGTACCAGAAAGGGTTGCATGAAATGAAGAATACAAGAGTATGTTGCCAGCCTACCTTAATATTTCACGTATACCTGAATGATATATAGGTCATGGCCACTACAATGCAAAATGCTAGATTAAATAATTATTTTCATGTTAATATTCATGTCCACCCACAGATGAGGCCACCAAAGAGTTGTGGCTCAGGGGTCCAGCTTTGTAGTGCTTAATTACCAAATTCAGCAAGTCAGGATGACTTGCACTTTTCTTTGTGTGGAAACATCTGACACATCATCCTCCAAGCTGGATTCCACCCAAAGTCTGGACAGGGCTCAGGGAGGAACCCAAGGGAGTATTTTTGTTCTTGTGTTTTAACCACATGCTTCTCAACTGATATCTGTCTGGTTTTGCCATCTATTTCAGTTCTAACCAAAAACATTGCTGTTTGCTGCTAAAAAGTTGCTAATTGCTGTTGGACTATAAATTTTATGGCAAATATATTCTTACAGGTCTGTCTAGAGATCAGCAATTAGCTTGGGCCTGTTACCCAGGCCTTGGCATATCAGAGATTTAAATGAAATTCAGTGGTTTAATGCAGGAACAGAAAATGATCTTAAGGAAATACTTGAAGCACAGGGGAATCTCAGCTTGTTGTATGATGGTTGCTTAAAGGTGACTAAAAAAATCTTGAACCTCAGTCTTAAACATATTTTTCCTTTGCCCATCAATATTTTAGACTTTGTGTCTGATACCAGCTGTTATTAGCTGCATTTAGCTTTGAACTGGGAAGCCAGACTCTGATAGCTAAGGAAATGTTGTTATGTAGATAGAGTGGAAGAGTGAGTCAGCTGTCATGGTCCTTTCTCTTGGGCCTGTCACAGGGCAAATCCAGAATTTCTGTAAGGAGGACAAGTGAAAGGAAGATTGTAGGCTACAATAAAATGTCACTCACTACTTAGAGGACCTTGTTTCAGCAGTTTAGCTGATGTAGAATTTAATTTCTTTAAACAATTTTCTTGTATGATGCTGATGAACTTCTCTTTCCAGTTAATTTTAGCTCTCTTAAGTAGCTTGTATTAAAGAATTAATGGTTCCAGTTAGACAAGGATTTGCGTTAAAACAACCCCCACATACAACATGGAATATGGTTGCATGGACCTAGTGAGTGTACTTTCTAGTCACTGATTGTTAAGTGGAAGGCTCTGTCTCAGGCCTCATCACAGCTAAAGTAAAATAGACTGATTAGTACTTTGAACATTTCCAGTAGTACACATCTAAAGAGTTGCACTATCCTGGCTGACCTCCATGTATGCAGACCTTGTGACAGCAGCTCATATTGTGCAGGAAGTGGGCCACTACCGCTTCAGCTTTCACTCAACTAATATCATCCTCTCACTAAAAATTGGTGGGGATTTGCACATACAGCCAGATGATCTGATCTTATTTATTTATTTATTTATTTGAGAAGAAAGAGTCAGACTACTTTGAAGACAGCAGCCTTGCAGGTCTCTTGCCATGAGCAGGGTCTTTCTGCAAATGTCTCCTCTCCCTGCCTCCATATTTGACCTCTGTGAGGAAATTATTGGAGATTTCTCGGCAACTTTTCCCTTAAGTCAGGGACTGTGGGTTTTTGGCTGCTTGCTAGGGTCAGCCCACCATTACTGGGGACTAGGTTTCACCTGACTGGGGCCAGTGCTGGATGCAGGTATAGAAAGATGGCTGGGAAGAGGACTGGCTGGGGTGCCAAGTTGATGGGTTGGGGCTGGGGAGGGAGATATCCAGGCATGGCATGGCCATCACATACTGTGATCTTAGAGCAGCCCTAAGTGACAGGGCGGGTCTTGAGGGATCTTGTTTTCCAGCCCATTGTCACCCAGCTCCATCCTGGCCATCTGTCTTGGGCTCTGTGGCTGCCCCCAGCATGGCTTGCTGGTCACCTACATCCATACCAAACCCAACCCAAGTGTTTGAGTGCTCGGAGCAGGCTGCAGAGCCCCTGGGTGTACACAGGGATAGCCTTGGCATGTCTACTCCCTCTCCCCATGTTACCATACATGCAAGCATCTGTTCTTGAAAGCACATTTTCTCCCTAATAAAAATCTGTAATACATTCAAAACACTCTGATCTTCACAGAGTGTCTCTTAGTCAGGGTTGAAAGGCTGTGACATTTAGAGCAGGAATGCACCGGTTCTGGATTGCCCATAAAGGAACAATAAATCCTTTCTGCCAGGATAGTGGTTGCAACCCGTAGCCTCCGTCTCTCTAGGCTGCAAAGGGTGAAGGTGACTAAGAATAGTAAACGCTACCAAATCCTTTCTTCCATAATTTTACCTGTGAGTTTCTGTGATGTTTGACTACTTAGTGGGATCCAAAACCCCCCAGAAAAATCTGTTTTAACACTGAAAAATCCACTGGTATTTATCTTGTTTAGACAAATACAGAGAATGCAAGTATAAAAAACATGCGCTCTAGTATATACTTCATAGTTTTTCTACTTCACCTTTTCTACTGCTGGAGATACTTTGTTTCTGAGAACTTCCTCTGCTGCATACTGCACAGTTTGGTAATTCACTTTGTTTTCTTACTCTTTTTTTGTGAAATCACAGAAGAAAAATCTTGCTATATTCATTTTGCAGTGCTTTAAATATGACATGCTATGTAGAGAACTTTATTAAAAAAACAAAAATGTTGCAGAGTCAGACTCCAGAATATAAAAATTTCTAGGTTCTCTTTATGCATACAAATAATTTCTAGAAGGAGTTCAAAAAGATAAATAGAGATATTATTTTAAAAAAGGGTTTGGTAGAATCACCATCAGTGTTAAATCATCAATGTTAAATTAATTGAGTTCTTAAATCCAACCCAGGTGTTTAACATCAGGTTCTTAAATCTGTCTAGGTTCCTAGGAGCAAGACCACGTTTAAAAAGTGCTGGATGTTCAGGACTTTGGAAAATCAGTAATTGTTTGTCTATGGTTATAGATACTGATATAAATTAGTAATTGGTAGTTTATGGTTAGACATTCAAGTTTAAAATCTTGGCTTGCAATTAAAACCATTCTAAATAATTTCATTAGTACTCACAATTGATAAGTCCTTAGGATGGAGGTATTAAGCAAGTTCCTATTCCTGGTTCCTGAAACAGCTGAAGCTCTGGGAAGTGGGAAGTGAAAATTCTTTTTGGACAGTGTGTTGTTTGCTCCCCACATAGAGATATGGTGACAGAAAAATGAGTCAATAGAACAAAATCCGACAAAAGCAGGATGAGAAAGAGAAAAGAAGGGACAGAGAAGAAAACAAATTTGGAGAGAGCACAGGGAAAGGCAGGGAGTGGAAGATACAGAGTGAAATTCTATTGAAAGAGAAGTACATTAAATAGCTGTCTTTGGGTAACTCTGTGTGTGCAGAGCTTTTGTCAGTAATAGAGGGCATAGACTTCCATTTCAAGCCTGATGCAGCACTCAGAAGTCTTTCCATTAACTTCAATGAGCTTCGGATTAAGCACTTAGGGGGAAAAAGGTTCTGCTTAAACAGAATGCTTTTTTTTTTTTTTGAAGGAAGGATTTTAAATTATGGAAGAAAGTTTTAGTAAACTCTGAAAACTTGCCAAGCTCTCAAGCCCTCAGAATCCCCAGTATTTACAGTGTCTTCTTTAGACCCCATGCTTAAAAAGGGAGAAAAGTAGCTTATCTTAGAATTTAAATGAGTTCAGTAATTGCTCAGGCTGCAGAATGTAACACAAGATGTATTACAAACAAGTCAGCAAAGCAGTTTATTACACCAAAAGTGTGCAGGGGATTAAAAAAAATACAAGGGAATCCCTGATTGCTATTGTGCTTTGGGATTAATAGAGTTCAAAATAAAGCTGCTGTGTTTACATTGCCTGAGTACTGCATTTTAGTATTTGGAATACATTGTATTTATAATTTCTGCTGGAAACACACACACACAAAAAGCAAATAAGACTTTGATGATAAAAGGAATTTAAGAACTCTTTTTTTTTAAAAAAATATATATATTTTCCCTTTCTGTTTCTGCTGTTATCATTTTCCTTTCTTTACCAACCTTTTAATGTGGACAGTTGCTGCTTCTGAGATTTCCAGCTATAGTTCTTAATTGTGCCGCTTGGTCTCACTGCCTGAACACCTCCCATTTCTAATAGAGCCTTGAAGCTCAGCTGCAATATTCTCCTATTTACCCATCACCAATGACCCTTCTCATTCCTTTCCCTAGTCGCACCCTCCTCCAGAACTGTCATTTAATGGCTGCTTGGACTGAGTGTGGGTGTCAAGGCATTGGCAGTGGCAGGCTCTGCCGGGGCGGCCCCTGTGCAGAGTGGTCGGGGCTGCCCAGTGCTGGACACAGCCTGATCCATCCGGTTCCAACGGCCCCAGTGCAGGGCATGGCCCAGCCCCTCAGCCATGGGCGGGCGGGTGCCTCGGGGAAAGCCTGTGTCAGAAAGGGCAAAACACTCTTAAGTAGTGAGAAGTGAGGGGGAAAAGTGTGAGAGACACCTGTGAACACAAGTAAGGAGTGAGGAGAAGGTGCTCCATGTGCTGGAACAGAGATTACTCTCCAGCCTCTGGCGAGACCACAGTGGAGCAGGTGGATGGGTCTTGAAGGAAGCTGCAGCCTGTGGAGGGCCTGCGCTAGAACATGGGAAAAGCATGGGATGGAAGGAGCGGCAGACAGGAGCTGTTATGTACTGACTGCAGCCTCCGTTCATTCCCTCTGCATCACTTGGAGGGAGAGAAGAGTGGAGAATGAAGGAATGAAGTTGAGCCCAGGAAAAAGGATGAGGGGAAGGTCTTGTTTTAATTTTTTTCTTTCTCATCATCCAAATATATTTTAATTGGCAAAAAATATAACCTTTTTTTCCTCCCCGAATTCAAGTTTGTTTTGCTTGTGGTGGTAATTGGTAAATGACACCCCCTCTCTTTATGTTGATCCATGAGCTTTCTCATCTTGTCCCCATGTTGTCCTGAGAAGAGGGAATGAGAAAGTGGCTGGGTAGGCATTTGGTCAAGGTCAACTCAACACACTATTTTACAGTCAGACACATAAGCAACTTATACTGGAAAAGAGTAAGGGTATATATATTACAGAAGAACTTATGTGCTCTATTTGAGTCATGTACAAAGTGCAGGAGATACACAGATTAAAAAAAAAAAAAAAAAAAGCTTGTACAGATTGCAGTGACCATCAGCAAGATCTACACAGCTTGGACTCTTGCAGTGTGTCACATCATTGCCATGTAGTTCCCTGCCCTTATATAACAAGGTCAAATCTAATATTGAAAAGAATTATGCCATTCTCCTCTGAGTCTTTGTTAAACTTGAATATTCTTTAGTTTTTCAACAAAGCATACAGGCATATTTCCTGCATCCAAAGGCCTCTGTACAGTCATGTTTTTCTAGTCAGAAATTATCTGCCGGCTCTTACAATATTCTCCCATGAGCTTACTTATGTCCAGCGTTCATAATATTTCCTTCATTCAGAGAACAGTGTTTTGCTACCCATGAGCTCCAGAGCCCGCAAAAACCAGTTTTTGACACTTTAGTTCTTTGTTCTCTCATTTCTGCTGGGGATTTTCAAACTCCTACAGTGAGTGAATAGATTTTTCCCTTAGGTAGCAGCTATTCCATTGTTCCAAAGTGCTCCTATTTAACTGGAAAATTCTTCTGGTTACATAGCAAAACTAGATTTACTGTTTGCTGAAATCTATTATGATATGGAAATTGCATTAAATGTAAACAGGATTAGTAAGTTTCTCAAGAAATATAACTGCATCAGAACGGTTTCAGAAAATGCCACAGTTTTTATATAGCCTCGTATTCACAGCTATTAGACAGGCATATTCTTTTTGAAAGTAGTCTAGAAGAGTGAGGCTAAAGTTATGCTATAACAAAGAGGGAAAAAATAACTCCTAAAATGAGATTTTGCTTAGCAAATAGATTGGCTGTTAACAGTTTCTCTTCTGTTTAAAAATCATGCAGTTAATTCACAGCTGCTCCTACTATCTTTAGAATGTTGCTACTCATCAGTAGGGATGTGGACATATTCAGTGGGAACAGACAAAGTAAATGAACTTGAATATTTGTCCTCTGACAGTCTCATGATAAAACTTGTTAAGGAATTTTAGTGATTTATAAGCTGTAGGATCTGAAGCTAATTACATTAACTAGTTCTTCATGTTCTATCTTCTTTCATGTAACAAATAATTTCAATCAAGCATTGCTTTCCAAAATATTTATGTTAAATGGCAGACAAATATAAAAGTTTCATAGTATTCCACTAAGTTTTGCAAGTTCCTAAATGTCTGCTTTTACCAATTGTTCAGGTATTCTCCAGCATTAGGCTGAGTACTTCCATAACATCTCATTGTTTATGTTTCCCAAACAGGCCATAAATATGCCTAGTTGGAGTATTCTGATGAATTTTGCCATAGTACTTTATTGGAAATAATCAAAACCTATCGTTTGTGAGGGAAATTGCAGCTTCTTTTCTATCACCCAAAATATCCTTTGCTGGGTCCTCCAAACAATTCTCCATTACTAAAAATTTCAGTGTAGTAATGGTTACATAATTAATCATGAAGCTTTTTTTCCAAATCGAAGCTTTCAGTATTTGAACATTAAAAAGTTTCATTTGAATGTATTGATATGAACTCCATTACAGGATCACTCAATCTTAAACTCAGTCTTTTATTGTAAACTGTATAGCCACTGGAATTCAGGTAGAGGTTGGCTGGTACCTGGTCCATTGACATTCATGAGACTTTTATGATGACACTCAATAGGAAACCTGCACTGCATCATGAGTAGTATAGGCTTGACCCGACTGAAAAGGAGGAAAAGCTTGAAATATTATTTTTACTAGGTAATGTGTCACACTGAGAAAATAAAAGTATTATTTCAATTTTGATGATAGGTTGTTGTGTTTGGTTTTGTTTTTGTTTTTTTTTTTCCTAAATTTATATTCCTCATCCCTCTGAAAGTTTAAGTGTAACTAAGCAATTCCTATAGGAAATTCTCAGCAGCCTATATTATTTATATTACTATTCACCTAGATACTGCCAGCTGCAAGAGTTACCTAAGATTTTATTCTGAAAATGTGACAAATAATAGCAATTGACATCCCACACAGAAATCCACAAAACTGTTGAGATAACCTTGCTAAATGATATTTCTCATATGCCAGGTTCCTGGAACATATTTCTAAACACTTTGGGAAAGACAGTATTTATCAGGGAACAAGAGCTATCTATTCAGTTAGATTTTTCATTCACAGTTTAGAACTGTTTTAAATTTAGTTCTCCACTAATTACATTTTTTCTTCCTCCTTGCTCCTCTATTTCTGTGTTTCCAATCAGTTTTTGTTATCCTGGGTAGGCAGAGTCAGCAGTTTGGCTGAGACTACCTCCAGTGCAAGTGCTGCAAGATCTAATTTGTGAGCATTCCCATTTCTCATGCTGTAAGAATGATAGCTGGTATTTAGTATCGTACTGAGAGGCCTTGCTGGAATCATTGTTTCTCTATGAAGTTTCATACAAAATCTCTGTGTTACATCACTGGTATTATCACAGCCAGGTGCATCTCTATATCACTTAATTGCAAGACAAACCCTGCATTCTCACCACCAGTCTAAAAAGAAATATCATATGAGTCCTCAAAGAAAATTGATATTATTGATTATCTGTTCAATACAGGAACTTGGAGCACTGGCTGTGCCAGTTCACCCGCCACATGACATGGAACTGAAATTTGTGCCAGGACAAGCTAAATACATATTCCACACCCTTTTCCTGTTCCTCCAATGGCTCAGTCATGGTTTTATTGCCTCCCAAGTTGAAATATAAACCAAATCTTCACCGATCTTTTAAAAAATTTGTCATTCAACTGCAGGTTGGGTGCACGCCAGCCCACTTAGTGATACACTTTTTCCCAAATAAATGCTACTGGGGGTTTCTTGCTTTATGGAACCTCAGATAGGAACAGCTCTGGGCCGCTCTTCTCTCCACATGCCATCAAGAATTACTACTGAAGCTTCTGAGCTTCAAGGTACAAGACATTACTAGTGAACATAAATTGAAAGCTTATACTTTCATCTCAAATCTAAATCAGATTTAGGCAAAGAGACAAGACAGGAAGTAAAAATAGAGTTTCCTACACACATGCTCTATGCTGTTTGCTCTCTGCATCTGACACTTACCTCTGAAGCATTTTGAATCAGCTATAGCTGCATAGGCGACTTATGTCCTACAGTTTTGCAACTGATATGTTTTCATATTATATATGATCCATTTCCTTTATGCTTAAAACTTGATGTAATTTTCAGTTTGTTTTCATATCATGCTTGCAAAATTATAGCTTTTCATTTTAGAAAGAAATGTTAAAAGTCTTCATGGTGCAGAGCTTTATGGCTTTAATTCTCCTGGTCTAAATGCTGCAATTCTGACCTATTTCTTAATTTCTTCAGATTTTCTTTTTTTTTTTTTTTCATTGTTAAAAACTGTTATATTTTTCAACAGTTTTCAAGCTTTCAAAATCCAGATTCCTGTTCTGCTCTGCCTGAATAATCTGCTGTAAATACCACTTTATCAAGAATATTGAGTTTAACTATTAGATGCTGTTACACTACAAGGATCAAGTATCCATCTAAGCAGAAACTAAAATGAAAAACCCTTTTCAGTTTGGAGGAAAATTGTTTGATAGGAAGAGAGTGGTGCTTTGCCTAAAGCGACTCACTCTAATTTTCTTAAAATGTTTTTTTATAGTTGATTTAGAACACACTGAGAAAATAATATATAATTTTTTTATGGACAATACTATGTAGTTGTAATAATAGGGTGATCTGGTATTAGTAAAAGGAGAACAACAATATGATCAAAATTTTATTAAAATGCACAGTCCTACTGAATATGAGTAGGAAATAGGCTTGTACTTGGTATTTATATATTTCCTCATTCATTTTGCATTTACCCTACTCAAATATGGATGTAATATCCACTTGTAAAAAGGCTTAAAAACAAAAAAAAAAGAGTGAAGAATCAGATCTAATTAACTTATAAGCCTTTGGGGGAAATTATTTTAGTGTGTGACACGATAACTAGAATAGTGTTTGCAAACCCAGTAAACATGATCTTGTGTCTTTTCCATTGCAGATAAATGGTGAGTATTATGTTTCTTCCACATATGTAATAAAATACCTGCATTAATTCATGTTGTCATACGTTACTGAGATGAAAAGAAAAGCTTAATCTTGTAGGAAATAGGCACACATTACTCATAACATGTCTGCAAGCTAATCTAATCTAATTTGAATACTATCTTTGTTAATAGTCCCTTGGGGCACACATTTCAAGCTATCCATTCCGGATTAAAATGAATAGGGCTAAGTTTTGAATCATGTTCTCTGTATTTCTTCTTGCAGCCTATAGATGAAAATGACTTAGAGATGAGTTTGTGTAAGTTAAATATTTGAGAACACAGATGTGTGCTCAGTTCAATAAATTAAATATGAAGGACACACGCCATGAACAGTTCTACCTGAAGGAGCAGCTTCAGCTCATGCATTGGGCGGGGAAAAACTTAATGAAGTATAATAAGGGCAAGTGTAGGGTGTGCACCTGGGCAGGAACAACTGCAGGTTCCAGTATAGGTTGGGGAGTGATCTGTTAGAAAGCAGTGTAGGGGAAAGGGATCTGGGAATCCTGGTGGACAGTAGAATGACCATGAGCCAGCACTGTGCCCTTGTGGCCAGGAGGGCAAATGGCATCCTGGGGTGCATTAAAAGGGGTGTGGTTAGTAGGATGAGAGAGGTTCTCCTCCCCCTCTACTCTGCCCTGGTGAGGCCACATCTGGAATATTGTGTCCAGTTCTGGGCCCCACAGTTCAAGAAGGACAGGGAACTGCTTGAGAGAGTCCAGCGCAGAGCCACCAAGATGATGAAGGGAGCGGAGCATCTCCCTTGTGAGGAAAGGCTGAGGGAGCTGAGTCTCTTTAGCTTGGAGAAGAGGAGGCTGAGGGGTGACCTCATTAATGTTTATAAATATATGAAGGGTGAGTGTCAGGAGGATGGAGCCAGATTCTTCTCAGTGGTGTCCAATGATAGGACAAGGGGTAATGGGTGTAAGCTGGAACACAGGAAGTTCCGCTTAAATTTGAGAAGGAACTTCTTTACTGTAAGGGTAACAGAGCACTGGGACAGGCTGCCCAGGGAGGTTGTGGAGTCTCCTTCTCTGGAGACATTTAAGACCCGCCTGGACACCTTCCTGTGTGATCTAATGTAGGTGTTCCTGCTCTGGCAGGGGGATTGGACTGGATGATCTTTTGAGGTCCCTTCCGATCCCTGACATTCTGTGATTCTGTGATATCCCTTTGCAACAACCAATTCTAGCATTATACCTATGCAAATCTGCAGATGTAATAATTATTTACTCTTACGCAAAGCTTCCCAGTAAAACACCATGCGTTTCAGAGTCAAACTTGTGTAAAGCAAGAAACTCAGGTCACTAGAGAAAATTACAGAAAACCACAGAAAATTGCAGAAGCACAGTGCTGAAAGGACTTCAGGTGTTCCCCTTGTTCATCCTGTTGCTCTAAGACATAATCAGCTCTGCTAGTGTCATTCCTGACAAATGCTTTTTGAATCTCTTCTTAAAGATCTTCACTGACCATAGACTTCCTTGACAGTCTTTGTGTATGACAATGGTAAGAGATCTTTGCTACCACATACCTCACAATATCCAATTTGAATCTTCTTTGCTGCATTTAAACTCATTAATTTGTGACCTACTGTGACCTCTGGGTTATTTCCAATTAGCGCTCATCCCTTTTCTGAAACACAGCGCTCTACTTCAGCTGAAGCATTATCAGTGATAAGAAGGATTACTTCATGATGTGCTATGGTTTGTACTTCCTGATAAGATGTTTGCCTTTTAAACAACAGTGTGAAACTCCTTCTGTTAATTGTCTTCCATCTTACATTTGTAGCAGTTTATTGTTCCTGCTCAGATGTTGTAGTTCGTATTTGCCCATATTGCTCTTTCAGATTATCTTCATGTCATTTACAAATTTAATGAACATGTTTTCCATTGCAACATTCAGGTGTTAAACTATTGAAGAGGAGACAAGCAATTGGAAAACTTGCATAACTCCACTTAACATATCCTTCCATATTACTTAGTCAACTGTTTTTGCATCCTCCTTATAAGAATTTCATCAAGACTGTGTTTCTTCTATAATTTATAGGAAGATCATGTGGGAATATAAAAAGTATTAAATATAAAAAGTATTATTAAACCCAAGATAAACTACTTCGATGACTTCTAATCTCTCTGCCCAGCCTACTGTCCTAGCTGCAAAGAGTTTTCTTTTCATTATCTCCTTCAGAATATTTTGGGAAGATATCATCTTAATTCTATTAGTCACTTGATCATAGCTGGCTTGTTTAGTAAAGATTGCTAGGAAAAATAAGGCATGAAACACCTTCATGCTCAGATTCACCTACAAGCTATTTTCCTCTCTATTGAGTAGAATAGTCCTTGACCTTGGATGAGGCCTGCTACAGGCAGCTGAGAGTAGCCTAAAGATTGCAGGCCCTGGTTCTCATGGGGGATTTCAATCACCCTGACATTTGTTGGAAAAGCAACTTCAACAGGCACACACATTCCAAGAGGTTCCTGCAATAAGTGGAGGATAACTTTTTGACACAGGTGGTGGAAGAGCCAACTGGAGAGGTGTGATTCTGGACCTTGTTCTTACTAACAAGGAAGGGCCGGTTGGGGATGTGAAGGTTGGGGGCAGCCTGGGTTGCAGCAATCATGAGATGGTGGAGTTCAGGATCTCATGTGGAAAATGCAAACCGATAAGCAGGGTTGCAAACCTGGACCTTAGGAGAGCAGATTTCAACCTCTTAAAGGACCTACTTGTGGGTATCCCATGGACTAGAGCGTTGGAAGGTAAGGGAGCCCAAGAGAGTTGGTTAGCGCTCAAACACCACTTCCTCTAAGCCCAAGACTGGTACATCCGTAAGAGAAAGAAATTGGGCAAGAGTGGCAGGAAGCCCACGTGAATGAGCAAGGTGCTCATGGAAAAATCTCAAAGGGAAGAGGAAGGTCCATGAAATATGGAAAAAAGGGTCTAGCCACCTGGGAAGAGCATAGGAATGTGGTCAGGGCCTGCAGGTGTGCAACCAGGAAGGCTAAGGCCCTCTTAGAACTAAATCTGGCAAAGGAGGTTAAAGACAACAAAAAAGGCTATTTTAGATACATCAATAATAAATGGAAGACTGGGGAAAATGTGGGCCCACTGCCGAATGAGATGGGTGCCCTGGTAACAGCAGACACTGAGAAGGCAGAAATACTGAACGCCTTCTTTGCTTCAGTCTTTACAGCTAAAAGTGCCTCTCAGGAATCCCAGATGCTAGAGTGAAGAGAGAGAGTCTGGAGAGAGGAAGACTGCCCCTTGATTAAGGAAGAGCTGATCAGAGATATCCTAAACAAAATCAATATACAGAAATCCATGGGCCCTGATGCAATGCACCCACACGTGCTGAAGGAGCTGGTGGAAATGATCTCTAAACCATTCTCTGTCACCTTTGAAAGGTCTTGGAGAATGGGAGAGGTGCCTGAAGACTGGAGAATAGCCAATGTCACTCCAATCTTCAAAAAGGGCAAGAAGGAAGATCCGAGCAACTACAGGCCAGTCAGTCTCACTTTCATCCCTGGGAAGCTGATGGAAAAGCTCATTCTTGGTACCATCTCTAAGCAAGTGGAAGAAAAGAAGGTTATCAGGAGTAGTCAACATGGTTTCACAAAGGGGAAATCATGTTTGGCCATTCTTGTAGCCTTCTATGATGTCATCACCAGCTGGGTAGATAAAGGTAAAGCAGAAGTTGTTGTCTACCTTTATTTCAGCAAGGCTTTTGATACTCTTTCCTACAATATCCTTGTAGCAAAGCTTAGAAGGTATGGGATTGATGAATGGGCAGTGAGGTGGATTGAGAACTGGCTGACTGGCAGAACTCGGAAGGTTGTGATTAGTGGCACAGAATCTAGTTGGAGGCCTAGCAGTGTTCCACAGGGTATAGTACTGATTCTGGTCTTGTTTAACATCTTCATCAATAACCTGGATGTAGGGATAGGGTCTGCCCTCAGCAAGTTTGCTGATGATAGGAAGTTGGGAGGAGTGGCTGGCACACCAGAAGGCTGTGCTGCCATTCAGTGAGACCTGAACATGCTGGAGAGCTGGACAGAAATGAACCTGATGAGGTTCAACAAGAGCAAGTGCAGAGTCCTTCACCTGGGGAGGAGTAACTGCATGCACCAGTACAGGTTATGGACTGACCTGCTGGAAAGGAGCTCTGAGGAAAAGGACCTGGGTGTCCTGGTGGACAGCAGGCTGGCTGTGAGCCAGCAGTGTGCCCCTGTGGGCAGGAAGGCCAAAAGTATCCTGGGGTGCATTAAAAAGAGTGTGGCCAGCAGGTTGAGGTCGATTCTCCACCCCCCCTACTCTGCCCTGGTGAGGCCACATCTGGAATACTGTGTCCATTTCTGGGCTCCTCAGTTCAAGATGGACAGGGATCTTCTGGAGAGAGTCCAGCAGAGGGCCGCAAAGATGATGAGGGGCCTGGAGCATCTCCTGTATGAGGAAAGGCTGAGAGAGCTGGGACTTTTCAGCCTGGAGAAGACTGAGAGGGCATCTTATCAATACCTATAAATACCCAAAGCGTGGGGGACAAATGGATGAGGCTGGGCTTTTCAGTGGTGCCCAGTGACAGGACAAGGAGCAATGAGCAAAAACTGGAACACTGAAATTTCCATACCAACCTAAGGAAAAATTTCTTTACTGTGAGGGTGCCAGAGCACTGGAATAAGCTGCCCAGGGAGGTTGTGGAGTCTCCTTCTCTGGAGTTATTCAAAACCCGCCTGGACACCTCCCTGTGCGATCTCATTTAGGTGTTCCTTCTCTGGCAGGGGGGTTGGACTAGATGATCTCCTGAGGTCCCTTCCAACCCCTGCGATTCTGTGATCTTCCTTTTTACAATTAACAGAGTATATTAAAGAACTGTTTCAATGTATGAAATTATTATAGTAACTCAATAATAGAATAAATTCTTTTTTTTTCCCAAATAGTTGCTTGAGTAGTTGCACCTCATTCCATGCCCTGTTTTTTGTGGGGGTTTTGAGGGTATTTTTTTGTTCGGTTTGGTTTGTTTTTTCCCCCTCCATGTGGCTACATTTTCCTGCTGCTCCTTTATTTTCATCTTTGGTAAGTTATCTAACACCCACAGTATTTATAATACATTCTTATGGGTGGAGTCAATGAGGATTTTATACTTTAACCAAGTTAATCTCCTATAACACTTCTTACATCTCTGCCTAGGGTTAATTTATGACCCTAGCATTTTTCCTTTAGGCTTTACTTTATCCTTTAATCCTTGTTCCCACTAGATACTGTCTAAAAGTTCTCTCTCTGCATTGAAGTCTACCTAATTTTTACATAACCCTTTCCCTCTCTCAGGATTGCAATAGACACAATTCTGTGGTCATTCTCTGTCTTTCTGAATGAAGTGTATTCATTTAGTATTTGTCTTGCCATTATATTGATTATCTTGTCAAATCTCTTGTTTTTTTCCTGTATACTGTGAATTAGCATACACGAGTAAGCAATCTGACATTTTATTTCCTTTTTTGTCTTTCCTTGGATCTTTTTCTGCATAAACCTAATGCCCTCCCACTCTAGCAGTCTTAATACCCTTATTAAAATTCTCTTTTTATGCTTACCTATAATTTTTTTGTCACTTACACTGTCTCTTCCCCTTGATCTCTGTTTAAAACATTTCTTACTAGGTAAGTACATCCCCTTATAGAAAATAAGCTGTTTTCCATGTTTAGGGGTTATTTTTTCCATGTACAAGAGTATGTGAAAAATCTTCTCAGTGATCAAGGGAGCCAAAGCTGTTCTGGTGTCCTGGAATGAGCATGTTTCTCCAGAATACCTAGATTCCAAATCTTTTTTTAATCTTCAACCAGGAAAATGAACAAGTATGCCATAGGAGTCTCCTGCCTTCCTAGACTGATACTCACTTTTGATCCATATGAGATTGTTCCTGAAAGTAACAGTAAGACACAAATAGAAGGGCATGGGATTGTGATCACTGTGAGAGATGAACTTCATCCACTTCATGATGGTTTGTAAGAGCTGGGTTCTCTGGAAGTAGCACCCTAAGATGTCAGCTGCAGTAGGCAGATGAGACATTTAGGAGGAGATTACCAGTCTCTGCTGCTTGTTTTTCCTTTCTCTTAGCAATGTAGTCTGTGAATCTTACAGGTCTGAGTGTCTTGTCTTCTTCTTCCAATGACATTTGACCACTTGCTGCTAGGACACTGTCCTGTTCTTGACCCTGATAGTGAAACACCACCAGTTTCCAGCCAAGACCAGCAGCCAGATTCTCGCTAACAGAACGGCCATTTCATTGCTGGTGCTCTTATGGACCCCAACCGGTTTAGCTTCTGTGGGCTCTGATGCTGTGGCACAAGTGATCTCTGCATTTTGACAAACAAGCAAGAGATAACAAGATAACAAGAGTGAATGAATGGTGCAGCTGTGTGGGTTTTTTTCCTAGAATTTTAATAAAAAAGGAAATCCAGAAAGACAAAAGCTCCAACAGTGAAAGAACTAGCTAACACCCCTCTCAACAAACACACACAAATTTCTGTATGTTTATTCCAGTTGCAATTGAAAAACAAATAACCAGCCTGTCAGCTTATTTCATCTCTTCCAGGAGATAAAATAGGAGTTTTAGGAATGGTCAGCTGCTCTCCATTTAATTTCAGTTGTTGGCCATTAGAATAGCCATAGTGCTGACACAGCAGATAAAGACAGTAAATGGGGGAAAACTTGGCCAGTTAGAAAGCCTGAGTGGTTTGAGGAACTGAGGTTCAGTCTCCCAAAATTGCTTTGTACCTTAATTGCCATTGCTGGGAATTAACATCTTTGGGAAATTGACCTTCATGACTCAAACTGTTATGTGCTCTAAAAGATATACTGGGCTCAGTGGAAGGCAGAATTTGATTGCTGAAGTTTCTAAGTCCAGTGGACTGCATCAAACTCAGATTTGTAAAATCTGGGAAACAGTGAGAACTGGAGCCTAACTGAAGAAATTAAATCTAACTCATTAATGTGATAATTCAAATCATAATATTTTCATGCCTTTGTAAAAAATTTGGTGAGGCTTCAAATCCCAACTTTGTGGTTCTTGGTATTTTCTGTGTTCTTACAGGCTTAATTAAAGAAAGGCAAATACTATATCCTTTTCCAGTTGTGTCTATCAGTATACCAACTGTAAAAAATAATTCCAGCAGAATTGCAGTCTGTCTTCTAAATAATGCAAAATACCAGCTGTATGTTCAGCAATATTCTTCATCAGCTGTGAGATTGATTTTGCCTTTGATATTTTTCTTCCATGAACTCTTCCTCTCAGAAATAGTCACAAATCAGTACATATGCAGAATAAATCATTAAAGAAGGCTTCTGAAAATGCAAGAAAACATGAATTCTGAAGATGAATGCACTCACACCAATTACATTTCACAATACATGAAGAGCCTAACAAAATCTCTTTCACATTCTAACTTATTCTGTGATAATATAGGTAAACTAAAGAGCTGGAGCAAGTTATTTGCTATATAAAACCCCCCTGTACTTCAGTCTAATTATTTTCTGAGGTTTACAATGATTATTTGTTTATTTGTTTTTTCAGATATTTTTTTTTTTTTTAATATTGAGCATGTAGTTTTTAGGTGAAGCTAAAAGAAGCCATGTAAAATTACTTATAGAAAATCCATATAATTACCACATTTTGAGCCCATTTTTTGTGACATACACAAACCAGTACAAAGTTTAGATTGTCATTTTGGGCCTAATTTAATACTCCTATATAATGAAATAATTGTAAGCACATCAACATTTATGTATAAGAGAAAGTTAACTTCAGTATTTGTTGAAGCAATAGTTACTACATTGGTTGATATGTAAACGAGGTAACTTGGTTCTTTTTGCCATCAGTGATATAATCTTTCTTATTTAATCAGACATAAAAGTTATATATTGCATTTATTTTTAAAATGAATTATTTATGTCATAATCTAAAGACTGAAGGGCCATAGTTACAAAATCAGATATTATCAAGTTACTAGACTTGGAGTGTATCATTTGCCTTTTCTCATCAGTCATCAGGATGTAGGAGTTAGGAATTCTTATGTCCTAGCAGAATGACAAGATCACAGCAAACTCAATGAGACTATGTTTTATTAAAACAGGGTGCACTCTAAAACAGCTACAATATATAATGAATTTACCGTGAAAAGACATAGTGCAATATTCTGCTTTCCATTTTTTATGTATTTAAGACAATTGTGAATGAAAATTAAGTAGTTATTCTATGTGATCTTGGTATTTGCATGAGTTTATGCTTAAAAGCTGAACAGTAGCATCTTCAAAATGCAGACAATAATTTAAAAAGTGTTACTACTGAGCTAATTTGAGTCATGCCTTTCCGACAAAAGAATTTTATAAGCTCTTGATGGGGAAAATTAAATTTCTAGCCACTGTTTCATTTGCATTTCCATACTCCAACAGTTTCCATAATTGGATTATTTCTAAAATAAAAAAAGACAATCATATTTTATTTAAACAACGGGAAGTAGAGAGACTTATCAAGGAAATATCTACTTTAGAAGCCAACAGTAGCTAACTGAAAGAAAATACTTACAATGCAAATTTTTCAAGAAAAAACTCTCCAAATACATGTTGTCTATTTAGTGGGATTTGCTTCAAAAGATGTTTACACTGTAGTAAGGTTACTTTGGAGCAGGGTCTCTCTCAGAGTTCAGCCCTTCCAGGTGTCTTCAAAGTATGTGTCATAAAAATAGAAATGTTTGACAATGGGTGGCTAGAAAGACACATCAGGGCATTTTGATATGTGAGCCTCTGGGGTCCATTGCACAACTAACTCTAGTTTCTTCCTTCCCATTTGGTCTGCTGTTTATTGCAGACATCCTACATCTCTGGACACTCAAACAGCTCAAACACAGATAAGAGCTCATTCCTCTTTCCTACATTTTCACTGATTTCTAATACAACATTAAGTCTTTCGGCTCATCTAATCTCCTTGTGCAGACGTTGATTAAAATCTCAGTCAAGTTTGCTGATTAGACCTATTTTGTGGGGTTTTTTTTAACGAGCAAGTGATTTTTTTGAACTATACATTGTTTTCCAAATGAAAACTTTTTCTTTTTAAATGAGTTCACATAAAAGAAAAAGTGAAAGAAAACAAAAAAGAAGCTAAATGTCACAATGATGGGGATATCACAGCACTTAATCTTACCACCTATTAGTCTTTAAAGCTAGTCTTGCTAAGTTCTCCATAGAACCAATGAAGAGTAAAGTACTCAACTATACCTGGACCATTCCAGAAAGCTGTCTTGCTAGTCTGATCTTAAATTCTCTCAGTAATTAATACTATACACTCCTTAGCTAACCTATTCTAACTGGTAGTATCACACTAATGGTGGCATAATAGCTATGCTTTAGCTCTTAAGTTTACAAGTTCTGAGGACCATTATCATTTAACTATGGTTGGAAAGAAATTTAGCTGAGTAAGAAACTTGATTTCTTCCCTTTGTTCATTGATTCTACATGTTAAAATGTGTCCATATTAAATCATTCAGTGAGCTCACTCTGACCAGGAGATATTCTGAAGAGCTTTAACT
Organism: Caprimulgus europaeus; assembly: GCA_907165065.1. The sequence goes on from OU015525.1 coordinate 73,761,470, forward strand.
GGAGTGTGTCTGAAAGTTGCATCTCCATGTTATTCAAAAAGCATACAGACTTGTATATCAGAAGAATACAGACTTACATGGACTACTCCTTTGAGAAAGAAGCACCTCTGTGACGGTAGTAACACTTGTTTAATGTTGAGCTTGGGAATAAATGGCATAAAGAGACTTGCTTTCTTCCAGAGGTTCACTATTGATTTCCATTCTTAGCACACATATAATGGCTACAGGAAGATATTACATTTTGTTCTTGTTTTTCCCTCAGCACTTCAATCTCTTACGTGACTAAATTATCTCTTACTGATGATATTTTTACAAGAAATACAGTAGTACCAGACAATCATTAAAGTAGAAAGTACAGCTGTAACGTTAAGAGCTGAATTCTGTCCAGCTTCTCTCTGTCATAAACATATTTATTTATTTTCATGTGTTATGTGATTGAAGTCCTGATACTATAGTAATCATGACAGAAATGAACAGCATTTCTGCCACTGTGCAGCATCACCACATCAGTGCTATCCTGGGATTACACCCAGCAGAAACCATCTATGCTGGCAATTCACAGAACTGTTTATAAGGTGCATAGTGGTGCAGTGGATCAGAGAAGGAAACTTTGTGAGTACATAGTATATGCATGCTATGACAGAGGAAAGTGGCCTGATGGGTAAAGGTATGAGATTCACAATGAATGAAATCTTACTGACATGTAGATGATAGGTTTCAGCTGTATTTATATATTATATTAGGAAATATGTTGCAAAGAATACTCACACCATGGCAGAGGGAATAAGAAAGTAATCTGATATGAAATAATCCAGGGTTCTTGAGATCAACAGGGACTGTGGGATCTCTTAACACTTTAATATGATGCTGTGGCGAGTTGACCCTCGCTGAACACAACATCCCCACCAAAGCCACTCTATCACTTCCTTTCTCAACTGGACAGGTGAGAGAAAATACAACAAAAGTCTCATGGATTATGATAAAGACAGGGAGAGATCATTCACCAATTACTGTCATAGGCAAAATAGACTTGACTTGGAGAAATTAGTTTAATTCATTAACAGTCAAATCAAAGTAGGATAATGAGAAATAAACCCAAATCTTTAAACACCTTCCCCCCACCCTTCCCTTATTCCTGGGCTTAACTTCATTCCCAATTTTCTACCTCCTCCCCTGCAGTGGCACAGAGGGACAGGGTATGGGGGTTGCAGTCCATTCATCTGCTGCTCTTTCCTCCTCAAGGAGATGGCTGCTCTGACTCCAGCATGTGGTTCCTCTGTGGGCTAAAAGAGTTCAGGAACAGTGTGTTCCAATGTGAAGTTCTCAGAGTGTCATGGACTTCTTTGGGCTCAGCCCTTGGCTCTGGCATGGTGTTCTCCACAGGCTTGAAATGGGTCTCCACTCCAGTGAACCTCCTTCTTCTGCTCTGGTGTGAGCATCTCTGGGGTCTTCTACTCTGTTGTAAGCACACCACATTGTCACAGCTGCTTTTGGAAACAGGCTCCCACTCCAGCATTCTCCATGGGCTACACGTAGGTATCTGCTCTGCCATTAACCTCCATGGGCTGCAGGGGAATTACTGCTCACCTCCTCCCTTGTTTTCCTCCACTGACCTGACTGTCTGTAGTTGTCTCTCTCACATCCCCCTCTCCTCTCTGCTCAGATTGTTGTCTTTGTTGTTGATGTTTCTGATTGCCCTCTCTTGTCAAACTGGTTCCCCCTTTCATAAATATGGATTCACAGAGGTGTTTCATGATCACCGGGAGGTGGGTTCACCTTGGAGCCAGGGAAGCTTCTTGAAGCTTCTCACAGGAGCCATTGAGGTAGCCCCTTCCCCTGCTACCAAAACCCACCACACCTCCCCCCTCCTCCCAAACCTAACACTCTCTCCAGCTGCAATTGCACAGGTTCTTTTTCCTCCCATCTCAAATATGTTATCCCAGAGGTGCTACCACTGTTGCTGATGGGCTCGGCCTTGGTCAGCAGCTGGTCTGTCTTGGAGCCAACTGACATTGGCTTCTCACAGAAGCCACCCCTGTAGCCCCCCTGCTACCAAAACCTTGCCATGCAAACCCAATACAGAAGAAAATCACTCAACTACCCCTGAGCAGATGTCAGTGAGTTAGACTTAATTAAGTATAATTTTATTTTTGTTAAACTAATCAGACTGAGTTCTTTAATTATCTCTGTGGAACATCTTATCCAGCCCTAGAATAATTTTTCTTCCTTTTTTTACATAGTGTTCTTTGAGTTTTGAAAGGGGACAATTGTAAAAATACCCAATAATATGGATTTCAGAAGAAGTTAGAGAGAAATTAATTTTACACTGCTGGAACTGCAGTGTGCAAATACTAGCAGCTCTGCAAGACATGGGTCTGCTGACTGTGATATTTTTGGAGAGAACAAGTTGACATTCCTGTTCTGTTCTTTCAGTAACCTGTTAATTCTCTGATGACTAGATAAGGATTTGCTAATAGAGGAAAGGTGGTGTGAGAGAAAGGCTTAGTGATAGAGCTCCTCTCATAAGAATAAGCATACATGCCTCTGCAGCATATGCATACTGGATGTGCAAGTAGTTCTGGACAAGAGTGAAGCTGAAAAGCTAGGTCTGCACGTCTATGCTTGAAAGTTGAGGGTTATATATTCAGAGGTACTCAAATTATTTTTGTGTTCATTTTCCTGAGGAAAATAATGAAAATTAAGTGGTGTCATCATTCTTTTTAATGTCTTTCTAATTTCACTACAAAATTAATTTCTGCATTTTCAAATAGTAAGAATCAAAAGTTCCCAACAAGATTGTATTTTAAAATTAGTTTGTTGATTTTAGTCCCAAATCTGAGACCAGCTTTAAGTTTGTATCTTGAAAACTTTTTCATTTGCGGCTTTGTCTAAAGCTTCTTGTGGAAAAGTTATTTTGTTTTGTTTCAGGGCATAGATCAATGAAAAATAATATAGGAATTATTATTTTAAGGAAGGAAAGGCAATAATACTTTTTCCATATCAACACTGATGATTTTATGATACTTCATTACTCTGTGGTGTCATCTCTGCATACTTTCATAAATAATGTTGCTTAAAATATTCTTAATGTAAATCAAAACACTTGTTCATATCTCTCTGGGGAATGAAATCTTAGCAGGAAATATTCATGACTGGAAATAGCTTTAAATTTTCACCATACCTGTTTTCATTCTCCTTTTATTTTCCTCTCATTTTTTCCTGTCCATCTCAACAACCACAATAAACGGAATTGTACTGAATTTTTTGATTCAAAATCAAAATAACGAACAAACTGGATTAGAAAAGTTCCATATATCATTAAAAAAGACACAGTTATGGTTGCAAAATAAATACCTGTATTCACAGATGTTTTACCTAAGCAAAATATGAATACAAGACATGGCAGATCCAGTGAATTAAGGAATGATTCATAAAGAAAGAAAGAACTGAAATATAACAGATCGGATCGGCTTATTTAAATACAACTCATGGTAATTAGCAGATTGACACTATTTTCTCAGAGATACAGTGGTTGGCAGCCACAGTACAATGAAAAAAATCATGTAAGCCTCCAGGGAAGTAACATATTGTCAAAAAGGAAAAAAGGCCTACAGATAACATTAATTCCTTCTCATGGAAAGAAGATAACAATTCCTACATCTCCTAAAAACAAAAACATAAAAGAGAAAATGTTCTCGATTTTTTTTTTTTTTACTCTTAACTGATGTAAATTATCTTCACCCTTTGAAATACTATTTTATTACATCTATATATAAAAACCCTGCATACTTTTTATAAAGAAAATGTTGACTTTCCTTTGCCTATCTTTTCTCTTTGCAACTTTCAGAGCAGTGATGTTATTAGTGATTGCTTATGGAATTATTTCACAGCACTGCTCAGCAAAACAGGATGCACTGCTAAAATGACTCATGAGGAAAACAAGAAAATCATAACTTGCTTGGTGCAAGAAGTTGATGACTTAATGTGGTGTCTTACTGTTGACTTTTTTCTTTTATTCCATGTCATCAATGCCTCACAAACTGAATGACACCTCCCTATTTGCACAAAACTGGAGTGCGTATTGGTCAGATGTTCATCATGCTTAAGCAAGAAAAAAAATTCTTCCCTCATTACTCCCTGATTTAGTTTTTCCTTTTAAAATGTATCTTTCTCCAGTTGACATTCCTGTGTTGTGTAGCAGAAAAGTCAACATGGGAATAAAACCTTTCCATTTAATGGAAAATTTGATTTCTTGGTAATTTTTTTAAACATTGCTTGAAATTCTGGTATTTACGTGGGATTGAAATTCTGTTTTCTGATTGGTTCCAAAACTCCTCATTTATCATTCATTCAGAGCAAGGAAGTAACAGGGAGGTAAAGCTAGTTAGGGGTCTAAAGAACAATGTATTTTGAATCTAAATATACGGAAATATGTGCAATACCTCTTTCTTAAGCTGTATTTACAGTTCTGCCTAACCCACAGTGATTTGGAAAAAAGATTGCTCAGCATACTGTATTTACAGTGATCCTCTAGGAAGGGCATTCCTCCATTTCTTTCCAGTTATCCACAAAGAAAAGTGACCATAATCAGATCTATTATATTCTGAAAAAGTACTTACTTGACAGCTGTCACTGTGATTCTAGACTCCAGGATTTATGTACATTTTAGGTGATTTCCTCAGGTGTTCAGCAATATGTTTTCATTTTCTGAGTGAGAACTGGGACTGTAGAAGTATTCCCTGTTGAAATAAATTCAATTCATCCCCATTCTTCTGCCCAAGTATAACAGAAATTGCTTATATGGTTATTGTGTTCTCAAGTGCCATATATAGAACAATACCTGCATTATTTCACTTTAAATGTGAACACCAGAAAAGTGCCCACTGCTATCTCTGTTAGGCAGAAAGCTACTAATGGTTGAGTTGGACTACTGATTAGACACTGAATATGAAATTCTACAAATCTTCTACTGAAAATAATGTACCTTTGATTCTGCCACCCTTCCTCCTCTGTGTTGTATCTTGTACAATAAGTAGCACCACTGAAAAGTATAGGAGAACACTCTGGGCCAAATATTTCTCAGTGTGGCAGAACTGTAACTTCAATAAATAACAATGAATTATGGAACATACAGTTCTTAAAAATAATCACTGTGTACTTTTACTTAGTCCATTAAGTCTGTTTTATACCATGTAATTGTGTCTAAGGAGAAGGTGGATGGAGAGAGTGTACAGAGGTATTGTCAGAGTTTAGCTAACAGTAGCCCAGACTATAATTTTATTATAATAATAGAATTCTAGGTCTTTGACTGGAGTTATTTAGTGTACTTTTGTTTAAAAACATTAATAACCATTTAATTGCCTGTATCAATATCACACTGAACACTTTGCATTTTTGTCATACTATTTGTCTTTGTTTTTTACTTCCCACATAGAAGATGTGCAGATGTCTAAGCATGTCAAAAGCATGACTATTTTAAGACTACATGCATGTTCCTACTTTCATACAGATGGGACATGCAGAAGCCCTTAAAATTATGAGCAAACAGTATTAAGAAGAAAACAGGACATAAGGAAATCATGATGCATCATTGCTTCAGGATAAGTGTATTTCAAATGATCCTAGTCAACAAAGTGTGATGAAAATTAGAACCAGCCTTCTAGTAGATATGCCACTTACAGCTCTAATACTCAGACAGACAAATGTCTCAGCAGAAATTAAGGAAAAGTACTTTTAAGAATTTTTCATTTGCATTAGAATGGAGTCATTAGCTAACCACTATTATTTAAACGTTATGTTTCAAATGGCCCAGACAAGCAGCCCTCTTATTTCGTGGTATATTATCACCATAAAACTACTAGTGTGTGTAAATACATATACATATATTCTAAAACAATAATAAATAATAACATAGTAGTTTTAAAAGTTATCTATTTTGGGCAGGTAAAATATCTTCCATAATTTAACCTTGGTGCTAGCAAAAGTTATCACTTGGTTGGAGTTGTTTTTTTCTTATTTCCTATAAACTTTTGATTTTTGCTAGTGATCAAAGTAAAAGGTTTGGACTTTTTTGCCATATTTTTGTCATTGTCAGTCATGTGGTCTTGATCACATAAATTCATTCAATGAACTTCAGTTTTCTTACCTCTAAAATATGTCCATCAAACTTCTCAAAGGATAGAGTGCAGTTTCACTGTAGCTTTTAAAGCTTATTTGTAGCCTTGAAAGTATATACAAGTGCAAAATATTATCTTTACTTAAAAGTTTTGAATTTTAGCTTGTGTTCACTTACTCATAAAGTCAGAAGGAACTAGTAGAACTTTGGTCTTAACTCATATAATATAAAGTATAAGATTTAACCTAGTTACTTTTTGATTGTGCTCCGTGACTTAAACTTGACTACTATTTCCTGTGCTGTTTTGAGTCTGTTAAGATACTTTTTTGTTTTTACATCCCGGTTTTGTTTTTTATCATCATATTTTTGCTTTACTGTCCTAAAAGGGTATTAGTTATCTGTGTTTTCTCCCTGTGACTTACCTGCCTACCTTGGTCACCTTTTGTATACAAAATATTATATTTGATAAATCCCTTGGAGGTAATCCTAATATAACAAATTATGAAACACAAAATGGTTGATGTTCTGCTACAGTTTTTGTGATGTGATGTTGATCAGAGGGACCAAAACAAGGGTTAGAAAGATCAGGACAATATGAGATTTGCTGAAGTTTTTCTCTTTTTCCATACTGCTTTCTGTTCTGCCCATGCTATCTCTCAGGGTCACAAAATATCTGAGAGATGTTTAGACAAGGTTTTATTTGTTTGGTTTTGTGGAGGGTCTTTTTGGTTTGGTTTGGGTTGGGTTTTTTTTGTTTTTTATTTGTTTGTTTTTCAGCTGGGATTGGAATGATTTAATTTATTCCTTCACTTGTAAAATTAGATGCCTTTGGCACCATGCATAAAACCATGAGTATGTTAAAATTTCTGTTAGAATTTCAGGATGAGTGAACTGGGATTTTGCCAGGGAGTCTAACTGTGCATAGCTGTGAAGGAACCTTAAGAATTAATGAAAATGAAACATTTTTAAATAAATAATTTACTTAATTTTTAATATGGAAGGAATCTACATCACTGAGATATCCTCAGCATTGGTTATGTAATGAAAGGGAGAAAATCTGATTCGCATTGGTTTATGACATGAGTGGATTTTAAAATTACCCAGGTTATTTGAATAAGTCCTGGGATACAATGGGTAAAATACAGATCATATGGATATTCATTGTGCAATATTTCAAGACTTGTGTAAAGAATGTACAACATGGATATGTATGTGTGTTTATACACCTGTGTCTACACTCCTGTATATCTCACTGTTAGTCATCTGAGCTGGAGGATGAAAACATCTGAAGATTGCAAAGTTCCTCACTTGTATAGAGATGCCCTTTCTTTAATGCAAAATAGATGTTATGCAAAGAAGCCAATGCTAGTGCAAATTTCCTATAGAGTGTAAAAAAGCCCATCAATGTGTTAAAATGATTGTTTACATCTGTGGATCTAAATAATGTGAAACATCCAAAATTTATCATCCATGCTTATAAAATACTGTGAGCAGTTGACAGATTTGTTCAAATGCTGAGCCAGAAGAGGAGGATTTGGTGCAGGTTTGATGCTTTGCAACACACCCCAGAAACATTCTTCTTGATGATCAAAACCCTTACCCCTCCCCAGATTGCTTTCAGGAAGAAGAATCAAGTCTTGTTCTCTATGATAAAATCTCCTTTTGACAAGCATCTAAAATGTAGACAAGGTCAGCAGGTAACACAGCATGATTCTGAGACATGGACAATGAAACTTTATAAACTCTGTACTGAGGACAATAAATAGTTGGGAAGAACTGGAGGAGAGGAAGGTAGTAAAAAACCTTACAAAATGGAAGTGATACATTCAAAAAAGGATTTAATTTATTTTTGTACATTGCCTGACAGATACAAGGCCATCTGTCTGGTTGTGACACCATAAACATAAAATATGTAACACCCACCTAGATAACCTCTCCTCCATCAAATGAATATTTCTAGCCTTCCTCACTCCCTAAACTCTCTGTGCTGCCCACCTCTCAAGACTTTAAGTCTACCTCTTTCTCCTGCCACTCTCTCCTCAGAAATACTGGAGTAGTCAGAGTGCTGCATGTACAATCTACGACACATTGCTTTTCTGATATTTGTTGTAGTGTTATTGTAGTAGTACAGAGCAGGATGAAAAGCAGACTGGATTCCATAATTTGTGTTTACTGACATGACCTACTGTCAGCTCTTTATCCTTGATAACCTTGGGCCCACCCCAGAAGTCATAAGGTTTTATGCCTTTGGTGACAAGGCTATTTTGTTGTTTCTTCCTGCTGACAGCATTCCTAGTGATGCTGCATGGTGACTTTTGCTCAGCAGAGATTTAGTAGAAGGGCTGAGTGATCAGAAACAATGGGTTGGGTTTCTCTACATCTGTGCTGGCCCCAGTCCTTATTTGCATATTTGAGATATCTGTGCTTAAATACCACAAACGTAGGCAAAAAGACATTGGAAGGAGGTACTTCTCTAAAAGAGAAAAACAGACTTACTTAGGAAGTTAAATATTTTCAAAAAATTTGTGCCAAAAACACAATGAACTAACGTGCCAGTCTGGTAGACTCAATCCACCTCAAGGCAACTTGTTGGGATGTCGGGATCATGAAGCCACTGAAAGCAATGATAGCTGTGGCTCTCATTTCACGGGAAGAAGTTATTCCCTTTGTATTTTCTGGAGTAAAGAATGTGTTGAATTCTCCACAGGAACTTAAATAACAAGATGTTCTCCATTTACTTTTCATTTTATATAGCTTTCCTTGAAATAAGATATTTAAATGCAAAATCTGCCATTCACACAAGGTCAGTGTGTGAATTAGCAATGTTCTCTGGAGGTTTGTGGGTTCATAAAACCACAAATGGAGGTACTCCTCTATATCAGCTTTTTTCACCTGTGAAAAATATGAAACTAACAATTTTCCTTCATTAAATAAATCACCCAAACCTAATTTTTTGAAAGCTGCTATTAGCCCCCAAATTCTTCATTTGACTAAATAGTTTCATGAAAACTGTAATAGGAGAAACAGATGCTTAGAGAAAGGTAAGCTACAGGTGGAGGCAACTATTTATGACGATAATGCAGGAAAGTATGAAAAGGGAGCAGGTACAGCTTGTAGGTGAAAGCAGAAGACAAAACAAGGCTGTAGAAAAAGCATTATAAAAGAAGGCAAATAAGAAATACAGATAAAGGATCAGCGATCTAAATCAAATGAAAAAGAATAAAAAAGACTAAATGGGCTAAAATATAAGATAAGAAGACAGTAGGGAAAGAATGGATGAAACACACTGCTCAGTTACTCAGCTGTTTTGGAGCAAATCATTCAGTATCTTCTTTGACATCACTTTGCACCTGAACATTTTGACAGAACAAGATAAAAGAACAAAAAAAAAATGAAGTCTGACAATTGTCCTTAATGGTAACCTTGGAAAACCTCCCCGTCTTCTAAAATTTCAATGTGCCTAATGAGATGTCATCACTTTTCAACAAGTTTCATGCCCATCATCCTTTGCTTTCTCACCTACTGAACTCACTTTATTTCCTTTTCTTGCATTTTTTCCATGTTGTAACTTTCTTTGCTTTGAGCTTTTTGCTCTAACTGCCTTTGAGATTCAGTCAGCTAAGCACAGCTATTTTCAATAATTTCAATATATATTCACTATCAGGCATCTGTTTAAACTTGCACTCATAGTATGAGGGTAATAACAGGTGTGCTGTTTATTTTCTCAGACAAAATCCAGTTTCTTCACCGCTACAATAAGCTGCTCATTTTCCACTCTGATAGATCATCCACTTAGAAGTGGAATTATTTTTCTAATAAGAAACTAAGAATTAGGTTCACTGCCATAGTTGTATAAAATAACCTCCTTTGAAAAGTCTGCCAAATGTACTACAAGGTCAACTTGTATGAGCATGATTTGAAATTCTACTGTAGAATTTAAATGTCCTTTATGAATCCTTCTCCATGGACAATCAACTTTCATAGAAAGACACAAGGGAGGAGAAAAGGTGAAAAAGAGAGGGGGTGAACATGAAAGAGAAAAAATCAAAAGAGAAAAAAGAGCAAATGAGAGAGAGGGGAAGGAAAAGGAAATACAATTAAAAAGGTTTCTTGAAATACCACAATTTTTGCCTCAGAATCTTTGGTAAGCAGAAATGGTTTATTTTATGCTGCTTGCAAGATATGCTTCTTTGCATATCAGTATGCAAAATTGTTTTATAATAGTGTCTCACTCCTATTGCTCCTTAACCATTGGAGCACACTATAATTCAATGCTACCTGCAATGATTTGAACCAAGCCATAAAAAACAGTGGATTAAAAAATTCCAAGTTTTATTATGTGTGTTTTCATACAATTTTATATTTTATTTATAGTAATATTATGTCAGAGCTAACAACTGTACAATGATATACCTATACAATATATGCACTTTGAGTTACTAAGATAATGAGTGGAGTAATTACCTGTGCAACAGAATGTTACTGATTTACTATCTTTTTATGCTAAACTTTCCCTGAATGCATATTTCATAATGGAAAAAAAAAAAAAAAAAAAAGGTTGATCTCAGCAAGCAATCTTCGGTAATTACAAAACATTCACTTGCTGGATTATCTACTCTAAATCTACATTTAAAATGCTACCAGTATAAGAAGTCAGCAAACTGAATTAGAATGCCAGACAACTGGGTTCAGATTCTGGCACCACTGCTCCTACTTAGTAAATATACTTTATCTGATGAATTATCTTGTGGAAATTAAGAGCAGTATTCACAGTGCCAATCATTTATTTAAGGTGAAGATGATTAAAAATAGTTTCTGCATTATTACTATTCATTACTTTACATTTCTATATATTGCTTTACATTGCTGTTATTAGAAATGTTAATTTTATTACTCTAGTTTCTTGTTAGAATATTTGAGATGAAGCGGGAGGGGGGCATTTTTCCTGGAGAATGCTTCTATTTTCCATTTATCTCTAATTATTCACTGTATATCAGAGCACCCAAGTGGGGGATCTATTTTGCATTACGCTAGAAAATGGGTAAAAATAGCTAGCAAGAGAGCTTACAGAAAAAGGTTTTGACTTGGCAAAGCATTTAAGTGTATGCCTGATTTAAAATATGTAATTAGGCCCCTGGAAAACCCAGATTTATTGCAGGAAGAGAGTCTGAAAAGCAACTATGGCTTTAAGTTTCTGTTCTGTGCATCATATATTTGGGGTATCCAGCCACTTGGCATACATTAGAAAAATATCAAAATATCACAGCAGATCTTTATGGTCTGTGTATCAGCTGATAACTACCAGCATTCAGTGTGCTTTTGGTACAACACATATACAGGAAGAAAACACAACATAACTGAAGAGAATCACTTATGGCCAAGATATTACGTATATTTTATGCAGCTGAAATACCCCTTTAAACTGATGAAGGCATTGGAGAGCTTTTGGTAGGTATGAATCATACTCAGACATGGTATATTCTATGCAGAGGAGAAAATATGAATCTGGTCTTTGTATATAGTCCTTAAATATAATTAAAAAAATATATAAGTATATACATATACTTTACTGATTTTCTGAAACTATTGCTGAAGGCATTTTTCACTGTGTGTCAGTTGAATTCAAGGTGCTTACAATTCAGTAGGTATTGATTGAAGAAATCTTTGTTTATGTGGCTGGAACAATTGTCCTGCGTAAACAGACCACTTCTAGAGACTAAAGTCAGTCACTCCTTACTGAAGCTTTGAGGTCTGTACAGGTTATCTCATTGTATTTCGTGGAACAGTTACCCCATGTTGGAAGTAAATGGTTCTTTATCCCCATTCAGGGTAAGCCCCAGCTCATAAAGTCATCCCTTGGAGCGCTGCTGCCACTAGCGTACATATTTTGGTCTTGTGGTCCACAGAAGCAATGGGCTGGGTGGTTATCTCATGGGCATCCAGTGGATTAGCGGAGTTAATGGCAGAAGTTCAGTTATGAGCTCCTTCTTTCAGAAGGACCTCAGCACTTGCTTCTCCCTTCCCTCATTCTTTTCCCTCTGTTCCTGAGGGCACAGCCCATTCCCCTGAGCAAGTCAGCATCTTGCTCACTGCTTCCCATACTCATCAGCAGTGGAATATAATTTGAAGAGACAAATTAGTTCACTGTTCATATCGTATCCTGGTAGCATCTTTAGGGAACCTCAAGTGCAATCTTGAAGGCAGATTATTGAAGCCTGCCTGTGGAAAGTTTTTTAGCATGGATGAGTTTTCACTCCAGCAGATGTTGGAGAGTTTCAGATTATTCGTTTGTAAAGGCATGGATGAGTTGGTGAGCAGCTTGTAACTCTCACATCTTTAGTTTTCCCTTGGCTGTCCATGAATTTAGGAAAACAGCTCCTAGATTCCTGACAAGTGATCCACATAGTTGTTATAATTTAGATTATCTGCCAAAAACCTCTTACATCTAGTTTTCTATTTAATTGAATCACAGACCGAGAGTTTTAAAGTGTATATCAGCTGCAATGGGTAGGATGAGTGCTGTAAAAATCATTTTTCAAGACTGTGCATAACTTCCCTCACTGGTCTATTAACATGATGAAATAGATTTTCTAATAGTTCTGCTTAACTTCTGTTAGGCTACTTTTTCCCTTTCCTTGCAAGAGGGGCTATTCTCAAGGATCAGTCAAATAAAGGCAGTTCACTTTCAGGGTCACTTAAATTCCTCTCAAGAAAGTATATTGCTGTTTTCTTCTTTCTGTTTAACAACTATAGGATCAGAGAAGAAATTTGGTCACTTTTATTTGTTCTAAAAAGGTAAGTTATTGGAATCGGCTCCACCTAACCCCATTCAGTATTCATTAGTGGTAAACAGCATTTGACAGATCTCCTTTTTCTCTGTGTGACATCATTCATATTCTCAAAATTCTCTCTTCTGTTGTATTTAGGGTATAAATACCTGTTACTCATAAGCAAGCTTTTACCTTTCCGTAGCATTTTATTTGCTTCTGATGTCTTACATCCTAAATATTTTTTGTCTTCAACACTGGGACAGAAGGCTGTATCAAATATGCAAGTAATGCAGCTGTGTCAGGAGTGTTAGATAACCCCAACAGCCCCTGTCAGCAAATTTCTGCAGTGTGGTATGCAAGAGGCTTGATGTTAATTGAAAAGCATTGCTGTGGCTTTGACAAGGAATAATTATCAAGTAGAAAGATTCCTGTGTTACCTCTGGATATAGTTTACGCTCTTATTTGAAGAACAACTGCAGTAAAAACAGGCTTTTCCCCACCTTATCCTGGTGAAGACCACTTGGGTTGCCCTGAGAATCCTCTGACAAAAAAAGTATGTGTGAACAAATAAATCCATCTTCAGGCTTTCCACCTTCCCCACAGCAGCTTTGATACAGCTGTAGAGAATGGTGGTTCATTCACAGTTGTGATTTCTGGAAAGCTGTTGTGTGTTCTTTTATATTTAGAAAGTCCTGACCTCTTCTTCATGATTAAGAGCTCAGCAAGGCTTCTGGCAAACCCTGGAATTGTTCTTTGGTTTTCTTTTGTGTTTTACCCTCTTACCCAGTTTAACAGCTGTCTAGGAACATCTAGTAACATCTCTCTTGGAAGTTATTTTGCTAGAGGTACTGGATGATTTTGAAGAATATTGCCTGCTGGGAAGTTTATTGGCAGCTATGGTAAACCCTGAGCTTCTCTCTCTCTCTACCCCCCCATTTTATACTAAATAGAACTAATTCAGGTAGCTGGCCAGCTTCTTAGGTTTGTTATAATTCCAGCCTCCTGGGAACTGAAGAGAATGATTAAAAAGTGGTTTGGATTAAAATGTTAGTTACTATTTGGTTATTTATCCAATGACCCAAAGAAATACTAGGAATTACTTCAAGGAAACAGGATTTCTGGATACAGGAATTCTTAAAGCAGAAGTGAGTTAGAGGTTAAACCTGATCAAGTTAATTTTAAATACAGCCACATAATAGAACAGCAGTCAACTTTTCTCTGTATTTGTGTCCAACAGATTATGCATGCTGCAGAGCTAATAAAAATTGCACCCTCCCTCAAAAGAAAACTTGTCAAAGTTACCCAGCAGGCCTTGGTAAATCTAAATCAAGTGGACCTGTTCAATAACATGATCAATGGCACTGAAAGTAACTTAGCCACAAATTTTATACAAATGTTCAAGACAATAAGCCTTCTTATCAGTTTTCATACTGTAAAGAAACAGGAATGCATGCCTGTCTAAAGCAGAGATGCTGAGTCGTAAGTAAAAGAACCAGAATACCCCCTCCACTCCCCCCATCACCACCCCATGCACGTTGTCTTCTTTCAGGACACGAGACTTCTTGGCAAAGCACTTGGAACGTATAACCTAGGAAGCAAACTTGCTTGCATTTCTGATTTGGGAAGGAATATCTATGGGGCCAGCTTCAGTTTTGTTTTGATTTTTCACCTCTCAAACCTGGAAACGTGTCGTTTTCCTGCTTGGGAAGCAATACCTGCATTTCAATCTGGTGTTTTAAGTTGAGAAGCTTCTCTAAGAACTGATGGAACTGTGTGAATGACCCCCATCTGTAAAGCAAAACTTCTCACCGTGCTATTCAGCTTGTTTGGATTGCTTGTTTTTAAAATAAATGTGGTGTTACAGGAAAACAAGAAAACTGCAACATTATCAAGTTGTCCCAATAGTAAACTTCTGTTTGTAATGTAATGGTTTCCATCAATAGGTTAAAAAATAAAAAGGATAAGAGAAAGGAGTCAGCACCAGTCAGAGTCATCAAAACCCAAGCATTGCCATAGTCCCCCGTCAAGAGATTAATTGTAATAAAAAGGAAGACAAAATAAATTAAGGCACCTGCCCTATTAAAACAAGTGAGCTGCTCTTAAAAAGATGCTGGTGTTAATCCAGATAGAAGCAGGAGATGCAGGAATAATATGTATCACCACAACCATGTATTTAGATTAGTAAAGAACTCAAAGAATAAACTTAAAGAATTAGATTGTTTAACTCTTAAATGTACATAATATATTCTTCCCTGCCAGGCTGCAACCATAACAAGAGAAAATAAGAAATATTTTGGAGGAAGAAAATTAAGAGAGAGAGAGGGGGATGGAGAGCAGGACAATGATTAGTGTGTATAGTTTTTTCTCCTCCTTCACTCCAGAGTATAGAGACATCTGATGCAGATCTCCAAACCAAAACATAAATTATTTGGAACCCTGTGTAGAAACATGACTACATTGACATGTTAGTGAGGAAAAGATGACCTGACAAAAGGTCTTCACACCTCTTAATAACATTTAACGTAGGAGTGTTTTTCACCCAGTTGATTCACTTGGGTTAGGAGCATGGTTGCCTCACACTTTTATCAGCAGAGACTGGATTCTAATGCAACTCAGCCCATCTAAAGTAAACGCATCCCACAACAGAAGCATTAGTTAAGGTATCCAAATTGAATTAAATTAACCTGATTAAGGTGCTTAAACTAGGATCCAAGGCTTCCTATGCAGCCATTGGAAAGGAATAAGCTTCCTCAGAGGAAGAGGGTTGAGACCAAGTTGAACCCACCTGTCTACAAAGACAAGGAGGAAAGGCTGTCAGGCACTTGTAGTGAATGGATTGACCATATAATGATAGTTTACTCTTCGTTTTACTTCCTCAATGGAAAGAATAATTTTCAGAATGAAATACATCTATCAAATATTTCAAGACATTGTGTTGTGCTACGCAAACAAATATCTCTGGAGGAGTCCCCGTGGGATCAGAAGACTGCGAACACATGATATCCAGTTCTAATTAAGGGAAATAATGTGTTCTTCACTTCTGTATGCAAGAAATGTTTACTTACCATTCCTTTGTGATTGCATGTGTCCCATCCTTACAAAATAAGGTACCACGCTCCCTGAGAGCATCAGAGGAAGATGAATCATGTCTGCGGAGAGGATTTACTCTGTATTCCAGTTCTATCAAAGAATGCAAAATGATAAAATTATATTATGTTGAAAGGTCAATTTTATCTCCTTCAGGAAGGATATGTAGGAGATGATTAACAGGTTAAACTCACATGTGATAAAGGAAAAGAAATATTCTGTTTGGCTGATGTATCTACTCAAAATAATGTGAAAGGTTAAATGAAGCATTTCTCAGCAGCTGATAGACTAAGGTTTTTACATTTAAGTTATCACAAATAAAGCAATACTGTAGTGGTTGTGACCAGTCAAGGGTAGAAATATTGGCAAGATTCACTGTCTACGGCATTTGAGGTTTTTTTTAACCCATTTGTACTCCTGATGTGAGTTAGATACATATCAAACTTAGTTCAATTGTCCAAAGGACTCACCATAAAGAGTACAAAGAGGATAACAGATGTGTCAAATATTAATTCAGTTTATTAATTAATTAAATATTTTTTTCATCCCTGCTAGTCCCATCAGTCATAATCCTTTATTTAACATTGATCAAAGATCATTAATGTAAAGCTCTGGCTTTTTGCCAGATGAAATAAGACCTAAGGATGCTTCACTAATAATATTCACTTTACAGTCCCTCAACAGACCTCATAAGTGCCTGTGAGAATTATTTCATATGTATATTCCATTATTGCAAAATGGAACCATGCCGGGTTTGTGATTGTTCAATGTGCAAACAGGGCTAAGTACGAGGCAGCTTGCTCATATAAGAACAACACACGGGGTGAAGATTAGAGGGGACAGAGGACCCCTTTAGGCAGACCTTTTTCACACTGCTAGAGCAGTAGAAAGGATGGGTTACAATGTAAGTCTTATAAGAAGGGTCCAACCCTGATTTTGTTCTCAGCGTTTGTTCTGTGAGAAGTTATAGGATATCAGTATTTAAAATTTCCTCTAACATTAGAAATACAGAACATTTAATTCAAATAAGAGGTAATGACCTCAAGTTAAGACAGTGGAGGTTCAGGTTGGATATTAGGAAAAATTACTTCTCTGAAAGAGTGATCAGACATTAGAACAGGCTGCCCAGGAAAATGGTGGATTCACCATCCCTGGAGGTGTTCAAGAAACGTGTAGATGTTGCACTCATGGATATGGTTTAGTGGGCATAGTGGTGATGCATTGATGGTTGGACTGGATGATATTAGTGGCCTTTTCCAACCTTAATGTTTCTGTGATTCTGTAAATGTAATAAAATTAACAACTCCTACCTAGTGCAAATTTTTCTGAGTTCTCTTGACTTCTGTAGAAAAGAAATGCTGATTACACCACCTAAGATCCGAATGCAAAGAATCTGTTATATGCATGCTACAGACTGCCTATGCACTCTCTCTGGACAGAAAAGTGACAGAAAACATATTTTGTCTCTAGTTGAAGGATTTAGAACACACTTTCAATTCAAAAGTTCAAAGTTCAAGTATTATTTGATTACCTGTGCATTTAGGATGATTTGTGAAAAAAGGAGGTAGCATGAAAAAATAAGACCAAAAATAGCATGAAGATTCAAGCCAAAATAAATGGTACAAGGAGACTGAAAAGAGAACAGAAAAGGGTGAATTTAGAATTCTAACAAATTCTACTCAGCAATAACAATAGACAAGATACCAACCCAGGTTTTAGTAGGAGGTAGGGCTTCATTTGCTAGCATGTAAAAGAAATAGCCCTAGATATATATAAATGAGTTCTTAATGTGCAGGAATAGGTATACCATCTCTGAGATCCTCATACCATGTAAACTATTTTACCTCTACAAAAGTAAATCCATTAACTAAACAAACAGAGATACCACTGCTGAAGTTACAGTATATCACCTCACCAAAAAATGACCATTACTTGGAAATTATGTTTAAACTGCTAAAACTCAAAATTATTTTTTTTGTATCCCTCTCCGTCTCACTGGAAAATCCCACATGCATGTAAAACCCTAAGGAAACTGTTGTTGCATGTAGAGAACAGTCAGAATTTATCAGGCACACTGATCACCGACAACAGAAGAGAGGAAAATCTCCATGAAGAACTTTTGACTCCATGAGATTAAGAAACACAAATCACACCATTTGTTGTTGCAGCCCTCAGGACCTAAATCACAGAACAAGTTTTTTTCCACACGTACAGAAAAGACATTGTACTTTGCCACAGTGGATTTTTCAGTAACAAATACATCTACTAGATCAGCCTTCTCTATACAGATCTGGTGTGCTTTACTCTTTCCTAGGCATCTTTTATGATCAGATGTAGGACAAAGTTATCCGAATCTTTTAGGCTACTCCATTGTAGACAGTTTTATGTCCTAACACCTTAGAAAGGCAATGGGGGGTATCAGTTCTAATACGGCATAGGAGGAAACTTAAAAAATGTTTTAAAACTTAACATCCATTGTTTTCCACAGATAGCAGAATTAGGCAGTAATAAAGGAAATGACCAGTCAGTAGGTTTGCAACAAAGAGGAAATATATTTTTTATAGGATGTATTTAATGCACCCACCATTTAAGTACTGAAGTAGTCCGAATATTTCAGAGAAGATAAAGGCTTCCATTCACATTAATTTCTCATTGATTTCTTAAGCCAATCAAAACCAGCTATTTAACACACAGCTTTTTGAACAAACTTACTGGAGAGGAGACTCTTGTTTTCCTGCTAATAGTCAGTGCAGAGGTCCCATTCTTGGCATATGTTCCATTTCATGTTCCTTCCCCCTTCGTGAATGGTCAAACAACTAGGAAATTGACAGCAAAAAGTTAAAATGGGTAATTATTCTAGAAAGACTGTCTTAGAAAAATGGAAAGGATCTGTCCTTGTGACAGCTCATTATGAGACATACTACTACTTAGATACTGTAAAAAAATTTCACAATTTCATACAAAATGTGAAGACAATTTATATGCACAATTAAAATCCAGAAAAAGAATGTATATTGAATTATAATATCTTTAGAACTAGGTTTTATGCCAGAAAAATAACACACTTTCCATTTAGCTGTAGTTTCAAATGCAAATACCAGTGTTCTTAGAATGAAGCAGATGTTGGGCTTTTTTTTTTTTTTTTTTTTTTTTTTTCAGTAGAATAAGCAGTTGTTCATCTCTGAATCCTTGTCTTCTGGGAGAATATTTCACTGCCTTAGTGAATGAAGGATGGATATAGCTGGGTTTTTCAACACATTCCCAGGCAAGCTAATTTTAGCTCCATGTTTGAAGCAATTATTGAAAAGTTGTAGACTGTTAGAATGATAATTCCAGATTAGGGTCAAATTAGGGGAAGTTTTTTTTTTAATGTTCTGGGAGAAGGTTTTGCTACACTTGGCTGTAAATTGTTCTGACAGTGCACAGAGGACAGACAGATGCTTCCACACATAAATTGGAAGTTGCTTTGGCAACTAGCTGGAAAATAAAATCCTCTGGGGCGAAAAACCTACTTTAATAATCCAACTGTAAAGGCAGCTACAAGTGGTTGGGTTTCAGTTATCACTGGGGAAAGCAATACACGGATGACAGAACATCCTGCTTTCATCCAGGTCTAGGCTTTGTTTTCCACCCTCCCTCACCCCACAGTACATATATATGTATGTATATCATGTGACCCTCACCAACAGGGCAAACTTCCTAGCATCCCCAAGTGGGGCCAAGGTGGTGATAGCGAGAGGTCCATGTTAATAATAACAGAAAATAACTGAGAGTTTGCATAACACGAAGGGCCTGACAT
Source organism: Caprimulgus europaeus (assembly GCA_907165065.1). The sequence continues at coordinate 73,781,241 of OU015525.1, forward strand.
CCTGTTCTGCTTGTGATTTTGGCATTTAGTTGATTTTCAACCAGTATATGCATTATAATGCTGCCTTGTTTGCTAGAGTATTTCATGGTATGGCATATTCTGTGCATCTCTTTGCTGTGCCAGCTGGCACTTTGGAGTGAACACTGATGGGTTTTACCTCGGGAGCTGACACCAGTAGCATCCCATGATTGGCACAGCACCCAGGGGAGGCGAGTGTCATGCTAGGGAGACGGCCATGCCCTCTAGGTGGCCAGGAGCAGCTGGACTAAGTTGCAATGCCTGGAATGGAAAAGACACAGAAAGGCAAAGAATAAAATGACCAAAGCACAAGCAAACAGAAAGGAGAGTGTATTATTAAGCATACCCAAGCAGTTATTTTTAAGAACTTTTCTTAGGGATAAAACACGGGAGGTTCAAACATCATTTGGGCTGTGCACAGGTGGAGCAGGACCTCTTCCTAAAGAAACGCACACTGCACACGGCAGTGCAGGTACAGAGCTCCATTCGGGGGCTAATTCTGCTTTACAGAACAGCAAAGATTTTGTTGTCTTAATTAGAAGTTAGAGTCAGTCTTTGATATTAAATTAATAAAATTGCTTTTTTCCCCCCTTTATTTTGATCATTTAGGAAAACAACATAGAAAAAAAAAAAAAAAAAAAAAAAAACCAAACCAAAACTGGATTAATTTCCTCCTGGCCAAATGCTCTCCTGAAATAAATTTACACAACTTCACGTGAATCAATGATTCTTTGTTTGAACCATAACAGAAATTGGATCAGTAGGTTTCATGAGATTTCAAAGTTAAAATTATTTAGGATGATCTAGACATACATAATAAAATCAAAATATAAAATTTATGCATAATTGAAAACTATATTATAAAATTATGTTTAGAACCATAAAATGTCATGCAAAATCCTACTAGATTAAAAGAAAAGACACTTTATTCAACTGTCTTTTATAAATACTGAAAGCTGGCCAAATATATATTTTACGGGTTGTTTTGGGTTTTTTTTAATACAGTGCATAAACTATATTTGGATTATATGTCACAATCTAAAAATAAGTTAACATAAAATGGAATTAAATAAAATAAAGTAACTTGTACCTTTTCACTTTGTTATTGAGTGTTTAATCCTGATTATTCAATACAAGCATCCAGATCCTCAGCAAGCATTTGACAGTGTTCCTTTCACTTCTGTAAATCAAAAATGTCATTGGCTTGGGGCAGGGGTCATAGGTTGAACCCTAGATTTGGAATAAATTTAGTGCTAGGCTACATAGTCTGGTCTTGAAATCTGAATCACAATTAGGTTTCATGCATTGAAAGAAATACATTTTCTTAACAGGTTTATGCACTAAACAATGTGCTGTTGCATCTTTTTGTAATGCATATCTTGGAGCTGCACTGTGATGATGAACCTACAAAAATCAGGTTTGCATCCCTAGATAAACTATGGACTCATGTGCTTGCCCTGCCCAGTCTATAAACCAGCATTTTGATAGTCCACAAGTAGCAGATAGATAAGACAAACTTTAATGTTATGCAGTTAAAACAAACAAGTAAACAAAAACAAAAGGGCAAACCTTGGCTTCTGTACAAGAAAACTATTTTAAGGAACTAGTGGTCAAAGGATTTGAACTGAAAATCTGCTTTTAAACCTAAATTCACAGCAGCTATTTCAGCTGACTTGGGTATACTGGAATAGATTTTTTTGTATTTTGTTTGATTATTTAACTAAAATATTTTTCTTCTTCTCCATGGTATTTTGTAGCTGGTGCTTTTTATGAGAAATCTTTGAAAATAACAGTACCCTTTCTCATCACACACTGTAAATGTATGATTGACAGTTCCTCTGGAAAGATAGGACTTAATGAGAGATAAAAGGCAATAGAATATAAATAAAATACATAAATCAAGAATGTATTTTCATCTCATTACATCTAAGATAATCTTGGATGTACAGAGCAAGAACTTTACATCATTTATTTATGCAACAATCTAAATTCAGATTGGCTGGTCATGAGGGCTGGGAAGAAAAATGAAACCCAAGGCCAAAACTTGCTTTTACTCTTTTGTGCCCCTGCTACCATCCTGGGAAAGAATGATGGATACAATGGTGACATACCTGCCAGGAAAATAAGTTGTTGTATCATAACCTGAAGGAAAACCCATGCAGGTATTTTCTCTGCATCTGGACTCTTGTAAGTGTCACTCATAATTTCCCAAGGGCATGACTTTGCTACTCAGATTCAGTGTGTGAATGCACACACGTGTGAGTGTGTCCACATGTGTGGCAGGCATTGGATCAGGGCTATGTTCACAGAGGTAACTTAATTTTCTTGATTGTATCAGAAAGTGAACCAGAGGTCTCTGAAGAGAAGAAATGTTAGTATGCTTAATGCCAGACTTGCACAGTGAGACATTGCTGTGTTCCTTCTTTTTTTCTTTTTCTTTTTTTTTTCACTCTTTTTCTCAGTTTCATCACAATACTGACTGGCACAATGCATGGACAGAATTTTTAAAAGAATCCTCTCTGACAAAAACCTAAAAACAACCTTCAAAATTGGAGTGGATGAATGTCACCGGAAAAAACTTGCCCTGTTCACATAGTTTAACCAAACCGTTTTTAACATTGTTTATGTACGCTGCAGCTCTCTGTTCCCATACACCTCACAATTTCTTAAAATAATTTTAATTATCAACCTGTATAATAGACAATGCACAATCATTAACTTAAGGACACCGTGGGCCAAATAATTTCACTGTGTTGTGCTAAGAGTGGTTTCAATCAACATCATTGGAGATTTAACTGCCTTTTTCCTACACATCTTATTCTCCAGACCCATCCTACAGCTGATATCTGCCTTGTTTAATAATTTTAGATAAGTTGGGTGCCTTAGCATTCCCCAGCAGTTGGTCCAGGTTCTCCTGCCCCTGCCTTATCTTTACTTGAGACATAAATACCTGCATTTCCATACTGAGTTGGTGGAATTGGGTATTGCTCCTTTCAAATCAAAAACTACTGCAGTAGTGGCAAATGACTTTTGTTCTGATCCAAATTCTAATTTTATGGCTTGCACACCTCTTAGCATGGCAACCCTTCTTGATATGTTTTGCCTATAAATTTTACTAAGTCTTGGAGCTGGGCCTGAAGTTTTCCCACCTGGGTTTTGAAGTCTTCTGAAACACTGAGAGTCCCTGACAGCTCTCTTTCTCTTCATAAAATCCCCTAGCCCTTCATCATTCCTCAAAATAATCTGTTTCTGTAATCTCAACATTTTTGTACATCATTCCTTACTATGATGGTGTTAAAATTAATTTTTATATATTCACTCTGAAGAGCCATGTGAAACTATCACAAAGATACAAACAAAACCGAGCCTTCCTCTGCTCTCCTTGCAAGGTTCACTGTACTGTCTACTAGCATGGGGGCTGTATGAAGCCCTTCAGACACTTCTTGATACAGAGCTTGCACTTCCTGGGGTACCATTTGTGTCCAGACAGGTGCCATACTGCACTCTTCAGTGTCATCCTCACTTAATTTCCAGATCTGTCCACCCCACATTTTTGGATCTCAGTCCTCAGCAGGAACTGCCACTCAGGCTTCCTGGCCCTGTTCTCTTGTGCCTGTTTCCCCTTTTTTCTCCTGCACTGGCCTCTCAGCCTGCCTGGCTTTCCCAGCCTCAGCGCACTCAGCAGCTGCCTGTAAACACGTCCACCTTCCTTTATAACCACCCGTATGTCCCCTCAGCTGCCAAATCTCACCCTCCCCTTTCATAATTGCCTCACTCTGCTGTGAGTCACTAATTACCATAGAAATAGCTACCTCAAGCACAAACAGTGAGTTTTCTGTTACTGTTCTTCACTTTAGCTAACACAGAATACGATTTCCTCCCGTTGTAGTGTACAAGTCCTATCTGCTCCTTGTCCCAGTACTGGGATTATGATTTTCACAGCTACTTTAGCCAATGTGTCTCATGGTTGGGACCAGCAGAAGGTCAGGGTTAGCCTCTTATTCCCTCCTGCCTTGCCCTTCTACCTTGTGCCGTGCTGCTAACACATAAGAAGCACCAGTAATACAGACACACACATCTTTCTTTTTCCAAATTACTGACCCAGAAGCCAGAAGATGCTTAAGTTCATTACCCAAAGCTTTCTTGATCCGAATAAGTTCAATAGATTGCCTATGGTCTTCAGCAAGATTTTGTCACAGAGAAACATCTGCTCACTTCATATAGTTTAACCAAATCAGAATTGAGGTGGTTTATTGTTTCATTAACTGGCAGTCAGTGAACTATAATTATTAATGTTAATAAACACCTACAACTTTTGAAACACTTTTCTAGGACTAGCCACAAAAAGCTCTAATCCCACAGATGCACATGTGCTCACACTGTTGTGGGTGCACACACCCACCACCGGCACACACCTGCATCCGCTGCAGCTATGGGGGACAGGTCCTCAACCTCTGTTTGGGCAGGGTGTGTTGCCCCATTTCTCCCCTCTTTTCTGTGGCTGACATGGGCTCTCAAGCCCCATCTGTGCCCCTGTGGCTCCCCACAATCTGTCAACAAATGCAGGGGCTGGTAAGAAAGTCCCCATTGCCTCACACACTCTGGGGTGGGGGGTCCCATGTATTGCCCTATGCTGCCAGACCCAGGTTGGAGGTGATCCTCCTCCATCATAAGGCTGCTGCCACACCAGGGTGTCTCCCCCTCCACTACTACTTTTCATGTCTCTTGTATTTCCTTTTAGGCTAACTCCACCTTTGTTTCAAAAGTCTCTTTTAATGCTCTGCAACCACCTCCATGATGATATTAGCCCCAAATAGTTGCAAACATGTATGCACATTGCAACAATCCTAAACCTTTGATGTACCATGCATTTGACCTGTCTCTCTCAAACAGGTGTAAAACTGAATATGCTCTTCTGATGCTGAGAACCATTAATTATTTGTGTGCTCCAGGTCCCTCAGGAAAAGAGTTTCAATGCTGTATTTCAAAATAATTTTCCCTGTTATTATCAAGAACTTGTCCCTGACATTTAGCAGATGTAGTTCCTAATAGTCCTTGCAAGAGCCACTGGTTCAAGCTTTTTTTTTTTTTTTTTTTTCTTTTCTTTTGGTGGCAAAGGATCCACTGTCTTAACAGTCTAGAAAAATTGGGCCAAATATTGAATATCCCCCTTGGCTGCAATTCCTAATAAAATATAAAACCTAAAATGATAGACAATTTGGCTGGAGAAAAACCAGAAAAAACTAAAGTTGCCAGCTGTCATTCTGACAAGCGACAATTTCTCCATGTCTGGACATTGGCTTATTTCTCTTGGTCACAGCAATCATTTTTGTTTTCTCCAATTACTCATGCCTGTTTATGCTGCTGTAGCATCTGTTTGATTACTGCATTTAGGAATTGAACTTGGAACATTAGTACTAGCGGGATCCATACTTACTCATATTTATTCTTGGCTGAATCTGCAAACCAGAATAAAAGTAACTTTGAAAGATACAAAGAATGGTATTTTCCTTTTTTTTAATTATTATTATTTTTAAGAAAATTACCTGCTTATTCTTCTGCTAGCATACTGAGGTACCTGGATATAAACCGAGCATGCTCTCTCTCACAGATTTTAATTTGGTATATTATTATTGTAAGTAGGGAGAAATATAGGATAGAAAATTTTTGCTTGCATAGTTTCATTAAACTCTCAGGCAAAATTTTTTTAAAATCCTAATTCCCTTTTTGAAGGAGGTAATAAAGGTTCTGATGCCACTCGGACTCTAAAGTTTGTAAAGCATTCATTTCATGTTTTTTAGTCCTTACAAGATACACCAACCCAGAATGTTATGATTATGGAAAGATGTTGCCTCAATAGAGGTTTGATGTCGTACTCTTTTTAGTCTCTCTTTGTAAGTCAGTCACTCTATTTTGTTGATCAGTTACTTGTCCTTTCTGCACCTTCTTTCTCTTTTGTATCCTTCTTAGGCTGCAGAACTCTAGAGAGGGTGCCTTGAGGTTTTATACAGTAGTAAAGTGATTGCCCCCTGTTTTTTCCTTACACTGTCCTAAAGATGGCCAGATTTTTTCTGGCTTTTTTGTTTGCCACTGCAACAAAATGCAGTGAAAGCCTGAGGTGTAACTACTAGTACTGAAATCAGCTATGGGTAAGCAGGTTTTAAAATATTTTCCCTTTGCCTTACATTTGGCTACAATGAAGCTTGTCTGACACTTTTTTACTGATGGAATCAAGCTTTACTGGAGAGGGGTTTTCTGCAGTCCTTTTGAAGGAATTTGATTGCTTGAGACATCTCAGTGTCATCTCAGGTTTGAAGATTTCATTGCCAGTTCATTTTCTAGGTAATGGTGTTATTCAAGAAAGACATTTCCGACACTCATCCTTAAGGGATCTCATTTCTGATCCTTCACCATTGTGAAAGATGATCTTTAAGGCTTATTATTTGCTTCCTACCTGTTAACAAACTTCAGTCAATAAAATTTTTTTTTCTTCCAGTCCCATGGCAATTTTTTAATGCTATGTGTTAACACATTATGTTACACCTTAAGAAATAATGTATTCAAAGGCTTTTTGTAAAGACAAATATATTAAGTCCACCAGATCCCCTTTTGCCTCTGTGCTCAGTGACACCTATCAGGATGCTGCCTGTATGTGAGGCCTGTTAAACTGCTAGGGAGGAGAAGGAGGAGGAGGAGGGAAGCACTCAGGGCCCTGAGAGCATCCTCATAGGACTCCTACAGCTTAGCAAGGCAGCATTTCTCTCTACAGAGGCCTCGCAGACTCTTTTCAACATACTGTGCTTATTCTTATTATCAGACATGGAAATCAGGCTCACATGTAATGCCCAGTTTCTGGATATCATGTTTAATACTTGACTTCCAAAATACTCACAAAATAACCCATAATTTTGAATTCAGCCTGCTCTAATGTGCCTTTCTATGTATGACAAATGAGACAAATTTCCCCTAAATATGGGAAAAAAGCAATCCTCTTGAGCACCTTCCAGAGATGCTATGACATATCCAGAAGACAGTTACTCAAGCTATGCCTGAAGTTTGGTCTTTTATTTTCCCCCTAACCTTTGCTAATGCCACCCCTTTTGATTTGAGGTTGCCAGAGATGCATCTCTCTTATCTGATAATTTTAAGATTATCTTTCTTAAGCTTCTATATGTTTCAGATATTGTGGCCAGAAATGTTTCTTGGTCACACTGAGTGTGAAGCCACTCCTTCCTAGGTTTTGTCATTAGCCTCATTTTATAGCTAGTCTACAACTCATGATGAAATGAAATAACTTGCCACAGGACTTGCTAGAGCTAAGCTGCAAAAAAAACACAGAATCAAAAATGCTGACTAAAAAAAAAATCCAGATTTGCATTTTTTCTCATGCTGACCCTTGGAAAAAAAAGAAGACAGTCTACAAATTTTGAACATGGGCACTCCTGATGATTGACTCATTACCTCCACCTCTGAAAAGTCTGTTTGCTGTGCACCTCGCCCACCAAGGGCTCCTAGCATCATACTTACAGCTTTATCATACAGCTTTTGTGCATGTTATAAAAACTCTCTGGATTAAGGCTGACTCTCCTGAACCTAGAAGCTGATTTTCCATCCTTCCCTAAATATATTTCTGACTATATTACAAAAATCAAGAAGTAAGGTTGGAGGCTCAGATATAAAGCATCTCTATTAGAAATTTTAGAAAATCAGCTGAAAGCAATGAAAATTCGTGGCAGTTTAGTGACTAAGCAGGCCACACTTTCTGGCATGGATTCCTGAGCTTCCAGTGATTAAACGGTTCTTGTGTCTCTCTGAGCTTTAGATCACTGACTGCTCTGCCAAATCTCCTTACCTCACTGTGTCATGTGGATTTCTTTAATAACCTCATATGAAATTACATGTTTGGGCACAAAAATCCTGTTTGTCTCTCACTTTCCTGTATTGGTGAGATCTTTCTAAAGGCTTGAGTAGCAGACACGTGGAGGATAACTGTCATTTATATCCTTGAAATCCTTCTGTCATGGTTTCAATCATAAAGACCAGTGCGACCTGTCAGTACTTCAGTACCTGGTTTACAGTTGTGCACACTGAACACCAGGCTCCTTACTCATAACTGCTCCATCAGATACAGTCCACCTTGTGTGTTTACATTATTTTTTTTTTCTGTTTTCCCACATTGAGGGATTTAGCTTCTGGTATATTTAGAACATACCAGGGTGTGTTTGCTTGCATGAAAGAATGAGCTGATTTTGTAATCAATAATTTTACACTACAGCTTTTCCTCCTAGAGGTACTCACTTTTGGACAATCAAAATCTACAGAAAGCACCTGTCTAGCCACTTTCTTCCTATTTTTATTTCTAACTTTCTTGACACATTTACAAAATCTTTCACTTTTAAGCTCATTTGTAGTTCATTAGCAGCTCTGAAATTCTGTTGCAAGCTTTTATATATAACAAAGAAAACCTCATTGTAAAAATACCTGAGGTAACTAATAGTAATGTAGTGGTACATCCTAGTAATCCACACATACATTCTTCTTACACAATAAAGCTGATGGGAAGGGGTTCAATTGCCCTTCTAGATCCCAGGGATGGAGTATGAGAAGACACAAAACCAGAAAGAGAATGAAACAAAGTCTGTGTTTCAGGTAAAAAAAAAACAAAACAAAAAAACAAACCAGTTTTAGTTAGCTCCAATTACTGCAGACAGCCACAGGCACAAATGTGCATGCCATAGAAATGCATGGCTATTTTGTTGCTTATTCTTCCTAGACTGAAAAGAAAATACTATTATCCATTGCTAGTTCAGTGCTTCTTTTATTGATTGCATTGTTCTAGGCAGGCATTTTATAGATTTTACACAACAAAGGCAAAGTATTACCCTTAGGAAAGTCTTCTACTGAACCAAAAAAAAATCTATTATTCTGACTTTGGGCATACTGAGTGAGCCAAAATAAGCAATGACAAAAGACTGTAGTGACAGATAATCACATGAAAAATTGGAAAATAACTTCTTTTTTTTCCTAGATGGAACTATATAATGGCTTGCCTAGTGCTGATTTAACCAGAAACAGAGTAATTATGATTGAAATATACACAAAGATTGTACAGCAGAGGGATATTTAACTTGTAACTTGCTAATTTGCACATGAAGTGGGTTATTCTGTGACCCTGGGCAATTTCACATGTTTCCCAGGCTAGATTATATCTCCACATAATTGAAATAAAAATGAATGTAGTGAATTGCTTTAACTGCTACTCTCCGATCACTTAAAATCTGATGTATCCTTTTACTTCTGCCTGACAGCCAGGCACAAGTGTCTCTAAAAAACAGAAAAACAAAACAAAACAAAATATAAAAAAGAAGAACCAAAGGACCTAAGCATTTTTCTCATAAGAATGCTTTGTCAGTCTTAAGGTGGGGGGTGGGAATCTACCCTGCTCTCAGATAATAAACCAGCTCACAGGCAGTATTGCTATTACCTTCACTGGAATACATGCAACTTGCTGACACTAGCCCCATTTATGGGATTGTGTTTTCATGTGGATGACCTATACCTGAAAAATTTAGCCAGCAAAGCAGATGAAAAGTAAAAAATGAAGACCTTTCTTCAAGTCCAAATGCAACTTCTCTGCCTTGTCAAGGGATGCTAACACACATTTTGTATAACTTTTTCTCAGTAGCTATTTGGTACACATATAGGTAATTCACAGTGAGTTTTTTCTTGAAGGTGTACCAGAAACAAGGGGAATAATTTGTGAAGAGGGTAAGGAGCAGGCTAGGTATCAAAACTGACTATGCAAGATAAGTTTGCTCAGCAGTTGTGTATGAGCAAGCCCTGAAATTCTGATGCATTGTTAGACTCACCTGCAGTTTACGGAAATCAGTGTGGACCTTTCCATCAACTAAGAGCAAGTTGGATCAAATCCTATGTGCTTTTTTTTTTTTTCCATAAATCTGCAGAGAATAAATCCAGTAAAGGGATGAGGTTTTTTCACACATAGTGTCCAACGTATTTTTATATACAGTTGTATAATTGCACACAGATTATTTAACAGATGTAGTCTGATTAGTTTTTATAGTGACAAGTCTCATGAGACACCATTCATTACTTCAATGGAATAGAAGCCAAAAGCCCTTAACTACAAGTTCTGGACTACGTTATATGAGATGTTCTGGCTAACACTGGTTAGAAATGGGACCAAGGTTGAGCTCTGCGACTCTTCACTGCCTTCTTTCTTGGAAGGCTTCTGCCTCTGTCTTTCTGCTCCTGTCAGTCAGTAAGAGCTGAAGTAAGGGAAAAATTGTTGGTTACAGGTCTTCATCACCATTCAGACTCCTCACTCAAAACCACCAGCTTCAACTTGACCCATTCTTTTCCACAAATTTGAAACACAAAAATATCCTCCTCTTGCTTTATATCCTATGCAATTCTGTTACTATTATACTATTTCATCAAACTTCTCAGAGCTGGGATTCAGATGGGAAGGAAAAATATGTTTTTCAATACCTCTGGAATATGAAGCATGTGAAGAGTAATAAAATACTAGCTACATTTTTTTACTGTTCATTTTTGCTATAAGGAAACAAAAAATTTGGAGTTAAGTTTTTGTTTTTCTTCAGGAACTGATGGGTTGACTTTTTCCCTAAGAAAAAACATTCAGCTCAAGATAGAATCTAACAAGTAACTGCATCATGCAACTGTCCAGATGTCACATATGTGATGGTTATCTGGAAAATTTCCAATGATTTGGTCTGGTTTGTTCTTATTGTTTTAAAGAAAGATTTAAAAAAACATCTCTGTGCATCTCCCATGTATCAGACATATCTCTAACTATAGGCAACCATGTTTCTAGAGCAGAAATATGTAGGAGCTTTGATCTCTTTTAAAACCACTGAAGGTAGTTTATCTTAAGTTGCACAAATATGGATAATCTTCCTGGCTTTATGTTCCAGCTGGGATCCTCCTTATGTCTTTAATGGATCTCAGTAAGTTCTTAATACCTGATGACTTAATCCCAAAGCAATGCAGGAAAAAGATCAAGTAGCTCTGTAATGCTGATGAAAATCTAGCAAGGTGGAAAAAAACTTAAGCCATGATCCTCTGCTAATGGACGGAGCTACCACCAGCTCTACTGTGCTGCTTTGTATTTACTTATGCAGAAGGAGAAAAGAAGCAAATGTTTCCTGGGGTGTGGAAATTTCTGAGCATCTATTAAGCACTTTTCTGCCTTCAAGACTGCTGCCTTTAAAAGCCATTTTCAGTCCTTTTCAAACTCTTTCTTCCAAACGGTCTCACAAATGGCATGTTATTCCACAAAGTCATCTGTTGCAGTAAGATCACTTGCAGGGGCAAATACCATTTACCCTGAATAAGGCTAGAAGAAATTGTCCAGTGAGGAGAGTTACAACCTCCATGTAAACCCTTGCAAGGTTCCCTATGAACACTTTCACCTGTGCTGCTTCAGTAGTCTGTTCCATAGATTCAAGAGTCATTGTGGCTTCCTGTATGGTTCTATATAATACCAACTTTGGAGAAGAATATTAAATTAATCTGGTACAAATCTAACACATTATTTACTGTCTGTTGCTCACCACTGTTGTATCTAAACACTTTAATGCATCTGTCCTCACAAACCCTATGTATTATTTATGGTTCATCTTTAGCAAACCACTGGGAAAATTAATGTACTGCAAAATTAAAGGGCCATATCCTGCCAAATCCTAATGGAAAACATGCTGTGGGAGAAAAGGTCATAGAGAACCTGCAATCGCTTTCCTTGAGAAGCCTACAAGAAGGATTTCAGCTCCTAAACAATGGTGACAATTTTCCCGTTACTCTTCATCGCTAGCAGACTTTCAAAAGAGAGGGGCAGGCAGCAGGCACTGGCTCTGCCTTTCCTCACTCAACTCCTCAGGCCAGGTTACCGGCATTCAAAGTGCCACAGCTCAGTGTAGGCAAAAATAAAAGATAAAGGAAAGGAAACGATGGGCCTTGGAGATGAGTGGACTTAAGCACCTTAAAAAGAAGCCTAGAAGGAGCGTAGATATGTAATATATAATTTTGTGAAGTTTGGAATAAAGACACACTAACCTGCATTAAAACAAGAAGTTATGCTTGTAATCAAGGCACCACAGGAGCAGCACTGCTCTGTTTGCCTGTGCCCTCACCTCTGTGCCCAGTGCAGGGTCATAGATGCAGCACTACAATTTAAAGGTTGGTGTCCAGGTTGGTTCAGAGACTAGTTGGTGTCTCTGAACCACTGCAAGACTGGAAACAGAAGAAGCAGTTCTGGAAAGCAAACGCTTCTCTCCATAACAGCAAAAATGAAACAACTTTGCATGTACAGCCAACTCACAACCTGGTAGAGGACTCCATAGGATATCGTACAATAAAAATCAATTTCCTGGATGAGTTCTGCTTTTTGTAACTTACTGCCTAGTCCTGTGTGATAGTTTCACTTGGCTAGCAGCCAACACAGCTGTTCACCCACTTCCCTCCTACCCCCAGGAGATAGAGGAGAGGATTGGGGGGCAAGGAAATGGAGGCTTGTCGGTTGAGATAAGAACAGTTTAATAATAGAAAGAAAATTTAAAATAATACTCATATTAAAACAGTAGTGATAATGATAACAGTAACAAAATATGCAAGTGAATGACACCCAATATTATAGCTCACCCCCCTCCTGACCCAGCCCAGCCCATTCCCAGATAACGACCCCAGAGGAGCGATAATCCCAAACCGAAACTGCAATCCCGGAAGAACAAGAGCCCGAGCAAAAGCCAGAGAGAGCAAGAGAGGAAAAGACCCTCACTGATATACTGGGCATGACATGATATGATATGGAAAATCCCATTGGCATATCTGTCAATTAAGTTTATTAATTTAAATGTTCTTCTCCCCCCTTAAATCTTGTGCTTGTAGACTAACAGAACATGAAGTCCTTCACTTCCAGTGACAAAAATGCAAACACTGGTATGTTATCAGTCTCTCTCTCACAGCGAGTCCCAGGCTGGAAGCGAAACGCAGCACAATTCTAGCTACTAAAAAAGAAACCTAGAGGTTTCAGCTAAAAACCAGGACATCCTGTAAAGAACCTCACTATTACAAATGATTCCCTCTGATAACCAAATGAAGAAAAAGTCATAAACAGCCAAGACTATGCTCTGCTTTTGCTGAGACTCCTGTTAGCTTTTTAGTGAAACGGGAACTGAAGCATCTGGATTTGTTCTCTATTTCTTCCTTTTCACTAATCTTTTCTAATTTTCTCTTGACATCATAGTATCCTGTAAATGCTTCTCCACATCACCTTTCCTATAATTTCTCTGCCCAAATGCCCTGGCAGGTGTGTTTCCCTTTCTTCAAACCTCTGGGAAAGAAAATACACAATGTCCTGAAGCAGCCTCTTACACCTTCTTAATGAATCTCTTCTTTCCCCAGCTACATACTCAATCTAAATCACTATAGCTAAAAACCAAACTTATTTCTGCTTGCACTTTCCCTAGTTCTCTTTAAGGACAGATTATGCTAGTTTCTTATTAAAATTTACCATGTGGCTACTAGATTTATTAGTCTTCTGACTTTATTATTTTTTGGTTCTGAGCATCTCGCATGACACACACAAAGCTTCATAGATGTGAATTAGTCGAGAGAGTAATCTGATTTTGGAGAAGCCCCACATAGGGCTTATGTAGTAATTAGAAGTGGCTGATCACTACTTGAAAAACATACAAGATTATTATTGTAACATTTGATAAGTAATTGAGTAGCTGGCTGAATAATAAAAGAAATGTTTACTAGCACATCTGAGGAGCAACATAATTTGTTCTACAAATGCATTATTTAATAAGCAATTTTTCAGCCAGTGTTGGAGGTGATATTTGGCAAAGAACAGGACAAAATGTTGTTCATTGTTGAGGTGTAGTTTGGCATTTCTGCTAGTTTGAAAATTTGTCATTCTGCTGCATATTTGGAAAGTTCTGTGAACAAGTCCTCAGGCTGTCAAACTTTGTTCTTTTAGAGCTGCTCATTTTTCATCCAGTCTGAAGATGGTTTTATAATTAAAAAAAATGCAAAAAATGTTACAGTTACAAAAAGGTTATTTGCACACCAGCTGCAGAAACACTGTATAATTTGTTTCTGAAAATACTTTCAGTGTCAAGTAAGAAAAAAAACCCTGAATATTTTGTGTTCAACCTAGTGTAAAATGTCAGAGCAAAAGTCAAGAAGTGCAAGGTGCTCCCCTAACACATTCTGACATTAACAATTTTTGATTTTATGAATATGTGCCCTATAGCTTACAGATTTTTTTCCTGTTTCTTTTTTATTTCTCCTGTACTTTTTTTCTCTTATTTAGCACTCATCTGTGTGAAGAAGGTTGCATTTCTAGTGAATTTTATGAGCTGTGTTCATCAAAGAACCTGATTCTTGGAAATTAAGACTGGCATTCTTCTGGTGGTTACTGGAAGAGCACTGTGTCAGGCCCCATGAATATCTGAGACTGAACATCTGCTCTAAACGCTGGTAACTAGCACATTCCTGATTTAGTTACTGTCAGAGCCAGCTCTGGGCTCTTCAGCAGACAGTGATATTTTTGCTGCTTAAAGGTCTGATAGCCATAGGCGTAAAACATACTGGCTGTAAGAAAGGGTAGAGCTGAGATGGAAGAGTGGTGGGCAGAATCTTGTCACTCTGTCCAAATTTGAGGGCACAGAAAAATTGAGGGACAAGGAATATTGGATAGGATGACCCTTCCCTAGCAAGTACCACTGACCTAGATATCCTTCCTATACCCTTTTGGAAGCAATAGCCATAGCTGTCCTGAGCATCCAGGCTTTGATGAATTTAGGTAGTGAGACAACAGATTATTTTCTTCCTATAGCTATACATTCTCTATATCAAGAAGTAGTGCTGTTCAGTGCCGAGATTGAAATATCTGATTTGGAAGAAATGCTTTCTTTTTGTGATCCTTCTCTGCCTTTGATAGCTACTATCGTGGATAGTTTTGATCTTCTTCCCTGAACCTATGAGCATCTTCTACATATCATCTTATTTCTGACAGTCTTTGTTCGTTGATATATTGTAATCTTTCTAGAGTATCACTGCTGTACCAAATCTCAGCTTGTACTAGGAAACCTAAAAGAACACCCTCTGAAAACATAATCAAGGTGATTAACTGTATACAAATGACTGAAGAAGACACAAACATTATAAATATGGTCTCAGCAGATAATATACTTAATCTTCTCTCTGACAAATTATTTAACATGATTGTCTGAATATTCACCAACTTGACTTAACTCTGCTATTTTCCTATCCTAAGTTTCATCTCATATTAATACAATAGCTGATACTGGACAGAGGACTTCCCTGCAACGTCTGAGGCTTCTCACAAGGCAGATGTACCACTTGAGGATATCAGGTTGCTATAGGAAGCATCCTTTAGATGACTGGGAATACATGGGCATTGTTTTGTGCATCAGTTGTTCCCGGCTGGGAATGATACTGAAACAGCAATCATGATCTACCCCTTCTTCATTTTGCTGCATTACTGCTTTCCTAAATGCAAATTGACAGGATTGAGTTGTGGTCTATTTGTTTTGGTCAAGTCATCATATTTTATTTTAAACTAGCCCTTCTTCTAACATTGGTCAAAGTTTTAAGGCTGAAATACAACAGAGCCAAACAAAAACTGTTCTGTGGTTTTTATACACACAACTGTATCTTAGCCAGAATATAATAAATAGTTACATATCACATCTGTAGAAATTTCGCAGGTTATTAATATTAAGAGGATATTTTTATATTGTAGTCTGTATTAGCTGTAATAATTTTTTCAGCAGCTGCCAGTTGTAACTGGTTGATTTGATGACACGATAAACAGCAGATGATATGTAAGTCAGATTTCACACAAGCATATATAAAACTATTAGCTTTGATAAATTAGTGATCTCTTACATCACAGCTGGCTTTGCCTCATGTGATCAGTTAAAAAGTACAAAAAATTTTCTTGTTGATACCATAAAATAAGTCATGAACTATAAACATGCCAGATTAAATTTACACCTAGGTGACAGTACTATTTTGATTTTGCTAATGCTCAGCACGTCTCTACTTTGTATAAATTAAGACAAAATGAAAAATATTTAAAATGTTTCTAACACTTTATAATATTTAATGTGAATTTACAGCGATTCTCAGTGTGACTCCTTGCAAATCAGTAAAAACATTGATACAACCATCAAAATATATTAAAAATTTTGTATTGATCATCATTTCAGCAATCTAGTCCATCATTTAGGTCTGAATATTAATGATTTAGCATATTTTTTTATTCTCTGACCTTAGATTGTTATCATCAACACTGCTTATAGCTATAAACCAAGTCCAGTCCAGTAACACCCAAAACTTTTTTTGAAATGTGAGTTTCTTCCATCATTTTAGGGAAGGAAAATTTTCATTTAAAAGAAATACTCCAGGTGAAAACTCTGGTTTCAAGTGAATAAAGTGTAAGATGAAAATTAAATAAGTGTATGAGTTTGTATATGGAATTTAAACCTATTTTTAATACTCATTTACAAGATTTGAATGCTATGCTTAAGGTAACCCACACAACATGTTTTCCTAGCAACACCATGTTTTCATTAAATATGAATATATTTAACAGCATTTTTCGAAACCCATTTATTTCATACAAAAACATATTCTTGTTTCAATAGAAACAATTTTGTTTCATTATTCTACTAAGTTTTGTCTTAAAAAATGACCAAATTAGATTTCATTACTGTATCTGAAACATCATCACATCTGCTTTCCTTTCCCTTGATTTGCTAAACAGCCCTGTATCATCACTGTGTTTGCAACTGACTACTCATCACTGTTCAAAAATTATTTGAAGAAGACTTTTAAAAAGGATGAAGACGACTGGACACTTGCCTTGAAAATTGACTCCAGCTGCTTTCCTGGGGTGATAACTTTTGTTATGTATTTATGGTTTCTTGTGAAGAATTTTCTTGTTCAGGCAACAACAACAACAAAAAAAAGCTGCTCAGTTTTTTTCATTAGCACTTCTACTGATACAGGCTTGGGCAAAATATATTTTGTACCTTCAGTGGTAATTTTTTATTGCAGCAACCTACGGGCTTTATACACAGAGAATTGAAGATACATCCAAGTATCCATCTGTGGCTGGAAGGAACGTAGCTGCATCTAAAGTGAAATGCAAAAACCACAACCAGGAGTCTTTAATAGAAATTTAGTAGGAATGCTCTGATATTGAAGATGTGTGATGTTTCATTCCTGTGTCCATACACGGTAGAAACAAAGCATAGCCAAAGAGGGGCAAGACTACAGGTGTAGCTGCTGACTAGAAAATATCTGATTGCCATAGACCTTATTGCCCTTTCTTGTCCAGTTACAGACTGGAGATACATCTCATTCTTTACCTGTAACTCCTGACAGATACAGTTGAATAGCATCTGGGTACAGCTATACTCAGAAACAAGTGCAGGAGATGTTGAGAGACATCCTTGAAGTGTCAAACATGCTGCCACCTCTGAAACATGCAATATATAAAATGGGTTTGACTAAGTCATCATCCCAAAACATAGGTACTTACTACTTTGTATGCCATCCATATAATAATCATGTTGATGTTTCAGGTACTAATTTTGTACATTTTATAAATAAAGTTATCATGGGGTGCTCTGGAACAACTGTCCTGCTCTCTCATAATATTCTAGGGTAAAGACTTGCAGAGGTTCTGGGTATCGCAGTATGAAGAGTTTCTCAAGAGAACTATTCTTTTGGTTCTTTTTATTTTACTTTATTTTATTTTTTTCTCCCCCACGGTTAAACAAAACTAGCCAATTTAAAGGCATGCACCTGGTCTGGAAAGCTGTAATGCCATTAAATGCCTTATGTCTCGACACAGTGTACGACAAATTGGCATAACTTTTTGGTCCCATACTTGGGTGTATTTCATTCCCATCTGCTTATTTTCTTTGATGTTCCCAGTAATAACTGACAGTCACTTGGGTCTCTTAGCTATCATCTACACAAATAAAACCTGACATTGCTTTCATAAAATAATGTCAATAGTATATCAAATTCTCCAGCATATTCCCTGCACAGCTGCACCAAGTGACAGAAACAAAAACTGCCTTCGAACATAATTTATAAAATCATAAAAGGAGTGAACTACTCTCCCTTTTAAAAGCAAAGCTTAGCTAACTTGTAAACAAGATGACAAATCATGGGCAGGTTGGTTTCAGGTTTTTTTCCAGGACAGGAAAGGTCATTGGAAACACTTTTTTCTCATCTGGTACCTCCTTACCAGTGGCAGCAATATAAAAAGCAAGAATAATTGTGAAAAGACTCATTATTAAAAACAGAAATAAGTTCTTATGTCTTCCACAATTTAGAAACAAAGAAATAGATGCAGAAGGTGAGAGATATAAGTCCTTTACAAATACAATAGGTTTTATTCTCCTTTCCATCTGAAATCTGCCCTTTCCAGTTTAGTATAGGCATGACTCAGGCATCAGTCACAATTGCATTTAGGATCTTCTAACACTGATGTACAATCCCTATTGTTAGAGAACTGGCATATCAATGCAGACTTCTTTCATAATATCTTTGCCCAGCATAAGGCCAGTTTGGTTAAAAAAAAAAATATTAAAAGAAAAAAGAGCAAAATAATGTTTGATTTGGCCACCTTTTTTTCAGATGGAACACTGTCATGTTAAATGGATATTTCTAGTGGATGTTTTAGAACTACAGCCTGGCTTTTGTCAGTCAGGTGTCTTTTCTAATCCAAATTATTTTTTATATAAAAAAGATGAGAAATTTTGACACATACTCCTTCTGAAACAAGCATAATTACTGAAAGTCTTTACCAAAAGCAGAAATTCATTTAATATGAATTAAATACTGCAAATGACTAGGTTATAAGTTAACATTTTTGAAACACAAGACATATTTTGGTATATGTAAGTTGAAGTAATTTAAGCTGTGACTTAATTAACACATTGGAAAAACATTAAATGCTTGGAAAATTTTGAAACTGATAGCACTTTCCAACAAAGGTGGTACAAACATGCAACACAAGATCATAAGACAGATGACCATTTTGTTTCACTTGAACTTGAATATTTAGCTATTAATTGGTATATTTTAAAGGAATCTGAGAAAGCAAATTTTTCAAATGGGATATTACAGAGTATCAAAGTTCACAATTTAGTTTCAAGTACTCATATCTAGTGCTAGAAGTGGAGGTGAGTAGTGGCTGCATCCTTCTGTACCACTGCACTTGTAATGAAAAGAAGCATTACCATATTTTGGGCAAACCACCGGAAATGTCAAAATGTTTATACAGCTTTTTGAAAGCTATACACGGATGTTTATCTTGGAAAGATATATGTAGTTGTACAGACACATAGCATACTAAAAAGATATGGAGTGGAACTCTTTCCTTACATCAAGTGCTGAATAGCTATTCAAAGCAGTCTTGACTGGGGACTCTATGCTGTAGTTATACCTAAATACTATTTATTTATTTTTATTAGAAAATTACATTGCTATTTGCTTTATGATGCAACAGTTTCTAAAAGGATACGAAAGGGTGCAGGAAGGTTAGAAGAAGGTAGAATGAGTACTGCCTGTGGCCTCCTCACTGGCTTACAAAGCTAGTTGGTGATGAGGGGACCATGTCTTGCTCTCTCCTAAGGATCTGAAGACATGGCACTTACATTCACACCCCTGGTAACTCCTAGAACACCCTTTGATGTGAAGTCGTTCTGAACTGCCTCCGTCTGCCTCTTAGTATGATTTCACCAGTCACAGTGAGACCCTAGTGAGATCTTCATTTGGGTTTCTGTATTCCACTGTAATGTAAAATATTAATAGAAATAATAATAATAATAATAAGCAACTTGCTACTACTCATGGCAAAAACAGGATTTGAGTTTAGATGAAAATATTATATGCCAGCAGCCAGTTCCAAGCCTTTAAGAATAAGACACATCTAGCCTTTGATTTGTAAGATATGATATTTACACTGCAATGTGCCATATTCGTAAACTCAACTGTTAAGTAGTATTTACTGTAACTAACGTAGGAGCATACAAAGAATATTTGTATGCAGAGGTGTCTTGCAATGATAAGATTTACTGACAATTCAGAATTGTGAACATGAGGGAATTTAGTGAGCAGCCCCGATGAACTGTTTTTATATGGACTAACAATTACACAGAGGCTTCAGCAGATGTTCTTTAGCTCTTAAACGATATTTTATGAGGTAGCAACATGTGTGGTACATCATTTTCAGTTTGGCTTTTCCCTGTTCTCTTTCTCCAAAATGGGACAGAATGTTCACAAAATGCATATTTCAGCTATAAACATGGCATGTTCTTACTTTCTTAGTGTAAATGAGTTGATGAAATTACAGTTATAGATTACTTAAGAGTAATCTACATCTTGAAGCCTAGCAAATAGCATTACTCTTGATTGGCTAGCTCAGTTAGGGACTGTGACTCCAAAATATAATACCATCTCTCTCTTCAAGGAATGAAATAATTTTGCATCAATTTTGAGCTGATGACATATTTTTTCCATTAAGACAGTGAATTTTCTCAGTTATTCTATGCTTACTTTTTCTCCTCTTGAGGAAGAACAGGTATAAGACCTCGTTATTAATTCAGAATGTACCAAGGAAGCTTGAGACTCCTCTTTGAATTGTGAAGGCAAAAAACATATATAAAATGATTTTAAATGCTACAGCTTGGGCTTTAACATCTTTTTCCCTGAGGTATAATCCTCTCACGTCTTTAAAACTAAGAACTGTATGGTTACATTTTGCTGGTTTACATGGCAGCTAATTACAGCATGCTGATATTGCAGTACAGTGGATAAGTGACATTGAGACACTTCTCCATCTCCATAGTTCCTTACCAGCTTTGGTCTCCTAGCTAGCCAGTATATGTGGTTCATGAGAGAATATCTCAATAAAATATAAAGGCTGGTAAAGCAGAACCTTCTAGACTCTTGGATCATCACCTCTGGAGATCTCTGAGGATAGCCCAGATAAACTCCTGTCAAGCAGGGTACAAGCTATGAATAGCAGATTCTGCCCATGGCAGAGGAGAAGGGCTTGACGACCCTAATTTCTGTGAGTTTCTGGCTAGTATGGCTCTCTTGCTTGGGTGGTATGATCTGTCTTCACTATTTAGTCTTCAACATATTCCTTAAGCTTTTGATGATAACAATTACCAATAGAACTTTCTAAGTGTTATTTGTTAGGCCTTCCTTTTTCAAGAAAGCAATAATAGTTCTTATACAGTATAAATGCAAGAAAAATAAGGAAAGCCTGAAAATTTGTATTGAGTGAATTACTATCATTACACATAAGATGGCTTATGGAAGCTGGACAAAGTTTAGAGATCAGAAAAAGAGGCATCCGAGTACTACGGACGGATTCACAGGTTAGGTAGCAACAGGTGTCCATTTAATTAATGCCTACCTGTTGGAACTGGCCACAGTTACATGAATTAAAATCCATGGGACTAAAACTATCCTTTTAAACTCTCAAAATCCCAGTATTTTTTTTTTTTTTGGTTGATGTTTCCTATCACAATGTTTCCTTTGCTATGTGAACTCTCTGGTTAGTCTTAATTTTTTATTTATTTATTTATTTATTTATTTATGATTGCCAAGTTACCCCATCTTGTCCTTATTATTTTGACCATTGTAAGGTCTCACATAAAAGTCACACATGGAGCTGCTTTTAGAGCTTTTTTCTTTTTTCTTTTCTTCCGTAACTTGTGAAATGTGGCCTAATTGCCCAAAAACCTGAATGTCACAGGCAGCATCTGAGGATTCAAAACTCCCTTTAGATATGCAGTTGCATCTTACAGAACAATGCTTAGCCAGTAGCAGATCTTCCGTACCTATTGAAGGTGGTTGTTGATAGCTATATAATTTTAAAATATAATCTAAGATTAGATATGTAATTAAAATGTATGTATAACTTGGCTAGTCTCCTCCTAGAATCAAAAGAAAGAGAAAAAGAATAGGGATTCAGGGCACCTCAGTTAGGCATTGAAAATATCTGCCATACATTATAAAATAACAAATTATTTAAATCCTCTGTAAAACAACTAGGCATCCAGGATGAATTGTAGCACATTAGTACATCTCATATTTATACTTAGCTGTACCCTGACTTACTGCCCTACTAAAGATCATGTATACCTTCTGCAATGCTTCATACTTTTATGTTATCATTCCTGCATGTTTTTCCTCTTCTTCATTGCAAACAACTCCCTGCAGCCTAAGCATCAAGTGCTAACTACCTGAGGCAGAGCTTTTCAGTCTACTCAGTTACCAAGTTCTGTTGCTGGTCTCATATAAACTTCCATATTGTGTGCACTCTAGATAATTTCTCTGAGTTTCATGGATTTATGTAAATAAGCTAGACATTAAAATTAACCATCATTCATGTATTATTCTTTACATATACATGCATAAATACATAAGCCTAGGCTTAAAATACATTAGCTATTTCGTGACTATAACTGATGGCATAACAGAGACCCATCACTGATCTTGAACTCATTGATTTATCATACCTTAATTTAAAGTATTTATTAGAGAAAGGATTCATGTTGCCCTTTCTCATCTACCCTGGTATTATCTATTCATTGGATGTAACTTCTACGGTTGTCAGTATTAGCATTGTGTACCTTTTCCATGTATTCACTGCATATATGCCAGAAAAAGAGGTTCACTACCTCTTCTTCTTTTCCTCTTCCCTTTCTTCTTTAGTCTTCCTCTCCATTATTCTGACCATGCTTTCTCCCCCGTTACAGTTCTAGTGCATACTGGAGTCTTCATTTCTCAAAACCAGACTGGATAAAGCCCTGAGTAACCAGGTGTGATCTGACCCCTGATCCTGCCTTGAGCAGATGGCTTCAAGACATCCCTTCCAACCTGGATTATCCTATGATGCTGTGATCTGAGTCACTTCAATCCTTCACGCAAAGCAATCCATCCAGCTTTTTTAGTTGGGTGGGGAAGTTATAGCATTAAAGAATCCATGTATACACAGAACATGAGCTAAATGATAATAGTAGAAGGGACTGAAGGTGGCCTCCTCTGTGTCACCTGCCAGATGGGGTCTCTGCACCCTGTGGAACTGCAGTGTGATGTGCCAGAAGGCTGGGATACAGGGTGTCATCCTCAATTGCTTGTTAATATAGTTCCTGTTTCATTCAGTGCCTTATGCAGAGAGGGCTCTCTGCACCTTTTCTTTGTCTTTCTATTACTCTACATGTGGCTCAAGTCTCAGATCAAGCCTTCCCCTGGAGACAAAAAGGATTGTCTAAGCTTAAGCTTTTCTATGGTGCTCAAAAGCACACTATGTGCTAGAGACTGTGATGTACCCTAAGAATAAATCTTATATGTGGATTTCTACAGCATTCAATGCTGTGCTGTATGCTAAAGGCAGCTTTGAGGCAATACTTACGAACAAATGTGTCTATGACATTTGCACAGTGTTTAACACTACACTGTGCATTACCTCCCTCTGCAAGAGAGCCCTTTAGAATATTTTTTTCTCCTATATAAACATAAAATACAGATGTGTAGATTTTCAGATGAACATAAACATGAACTCTGCCTTCCACCACCCAGTGAGGCTCCCCTCTACGCCACCTACACAAAGGAAGGGAGGTGTTCTCCAGCTCTGCACCCCGTACCGCTGGCCTCTTGTTTTCTCCATTGTTTTCCAGAAGGCTGGCATGACCCTTTCACCTCCTTACCCATTCACCCTACAGGAGAGCTGGACCACTTGGGCACAATGCTGTTTAGTCCCTTAGAAGACAGACCTTTCCATATACCATACAGGAAAGACGGCTCCTTTCCTGTCTTTCCTCAGACATGAGCAGAAAAGCAAATGGGAAAAGGGAACCTTAGCAAGGGAATCCATCTGTCCAATCTCTTGCAGTTGCAGTTAGAGGTTTTATATGTATCCTAGTGACTGCAGATACTTTATCATATAACACAATGCCTAAAAACATTTTTCTTAACTGCCACGGTTCAATTTCATTACTTACTAGTACTCAGAAATCTCTAGGTAATTTTCTTTACTAGAAAGCTGAAAAGTCTTAAATCATTCTCATATATTGCAGCATGCTATTTTACAATTCTAAGGCTCTAACTTTAAAATATTGGCCTACGGGGCTCTGATGCTAACACTTGTAAGACTTGCTGGAAACTCTGAAAGGAACAACACTTTCATGAATAAAAAGGATGTTAACAAAAGGCTGTATTTTTATAATACTTCTGAACTATTTTAAGAGTTGACTGATTCCCAAAGAACTGTACACCACAGCATAACTCTTGCCTTTGGCAATTGCAGAGGAAGAGAAGGGTTCAGACTTGGAACTTCTGCATCAAAGAGTGGAATCTCAAAAGATTTGGTTATGCTCAGATGATGATCATCTTAACGATTCAATGGTTACTGTACTTCAGGCATGGCCATACAGCTGGATCTGTTTATTCTACCCCTTCACTTTTTCAGAAGGTTAGTTGAAAGAACCACTTCCCCTACCTTTAGGGATTCCACTGTTTTTGTTTTTGAGAGTGAAAGAACAAGGTGATTAGTAATCCATTGATTTTTAGACAAATTTTTGTGAGATATATTTCCCTGAATAATTTTTTTAGAATTTGCTTCAAGTAAATTGCACATTTACATATCAGAAAACAAATAAGCCCTGAGTTAGCACTTTCTTGTGAAAATCAAAGCAAGCATTATTACAAAGCAGCTATCATTATCTTTCACTTGGTAAGACAAGATTATTTTAAAGACATTATCTTGGGAAGAAGCAGCTCTTAAAAATGTCTGTTCATATCTACTTCACGTATTAGGGTTTTTTTCAACTAAGGTTAATATTTCAAAAATTTTAGTCTATTGTTAAATGTTAGTTCCGTAAAATTACATCAACTGTACTCCAAAGCTATTGCCATGATTTTGTTACTAATACAGTTTAGTTTTGCAGGTATCATGTACAGACACACCTACGGTGTCCTGTCTGTATGCATACCAACTCAGAAAGCCGAACCGTTTATATGTTCTATTCATAGATTAGCAAAAAGCTATAATTTTTCTTTTTTGATTAGCATAATGTTATATTAACATCTTTTAGTCAAAGATAAACTACTATATACACCTTATATCTCTGTAATAAATGTAGAAAAGTACATGTATTACAAATGAACTGTGCAGCATGTATGACTTAAGGTATGGCTTGTATCTCAGCTATTGTTGGAGATTCAGGGACTTAGGAGCTGTCTCTGGGTGCGCAAGTTAGGATGTAGTCTTTTTTCCACCCTGTGGTTCAGACTTTAAAAGAAGGAAGATGCTTCTACTTAATCTCATGCTTCTCATGACTTCTGATTGTATTTCTTAAAAAGAAATAAAAATAATCGCCTAAAAAGTGTGGGGTAGGGTGTGCTGTAAAGTTTAATCAGATTTTGACCTTGTCCACAAACTGAAATGGTCACCTCAGTCTGAAATCAGATGAAAGATGAAGAGAGTTTCTCCCAGTTAGACAGTATAAATTCTGAAAAGTCCTTCCTGGGGGATATTTCTTTAGAAACTCGATCAGACATATTTAATTATGAAAAAAACCCACAAAAAACAACCTACACAAAACCCCAAATATTTGGATATTTAAAAATATTTTAGAAGAAAGGCAATGCCTTTATTTTTGTTTTATTTCAAAGAAAAACTGAAATGCATAATTATAAAAACCAATCTGTGAGTGATGAGGTTCATGACTATTTGAGTTACTATTGAACTTGTAGCCCAGCTATTGAAAACAACAGAATTAAAAAAAAAAATAAAAAAAAATTGCATATAACAGCAAATAGATCAAGGGTTAGGAATTCTTTGCAGAACCCAACAACCTTTCAAATAAGGATACAAGACTGTAATGTGATTGAACCAAAAGCTCAATACTGTTGTAGATTTTTTGCCTAGGGTTACCAGATGTAATGAGGTAAAAAATTCTAATAGATCAAAGTCTAGTTTGGTATATAAGGCCCAAGCAGTCTACTTAATGAAACAACATATCTGCCTAGACTTAAACTACAGTTGTTGTGATGTATCTGGCTCAAAATTTCAGCTAAATTCACAGAATCACAGAATATTAGGGATTGGAAGGGACCTCGAAAGATCATCTAGTCCAATCCCCCTGCCGGAGCAGGAACACCTAGATGAGTTAACACAGGAAGGCGTCCAGGTGGGTCTCGAATGTCTCCAGAGAAGGAGACTCCACAACCTCCCTGGGCAGCCTGTTCCAGTGCTCTGTCACCCTTACTGTAAAGTTCTTTCTCAAATTTAAGCGGAACCTCCTGTGTTCCAGCTTACACCCATTACCCCTTGTCCTATCATCGGTCGTTACTGTGAAGAGCCTGGCCCTATCCTCCTCACACTCACCCTTCAAATATTTATAAACATTAATGAGGTCAACAATTCCATGTATAAGGCCACCCCACAAAAAAGCTGAACTGAGAAAATAGCAGTTAGCATCTGATAGATGTAGATCACTTAGGGAAACAAACAAACAAAACTCATAAGAAGGTCATCAGCGTTCAGAAACTCAGTAACTTTTTTCTGCCTCTATTGGCTGCTGATCAGGTGAGACTTGTCAATGTGTTTCAAATGACAAGGTAGGTTCTGTGGAACATCAAGTTCTTCTAATTTTAACTTATCTTCTTAACTTCTCATCAGTCTTCTATAGATGCTTTTGTTCCCTACCCATATGCAAAAGGAAGGACTTGAAAACCACATGACTGGTCAAACTCAGTGGATGCTTCCAATTTGTTAACGCTATGAGGTTTTCTCCATTAGATGTCCAGGTAGCCACGTAAATACACATTGCACAGGAAAATTGGTACAAGCGAAAGAGAAGCCCATTCTCTCCTTATATATTTTCTCCTTTCAGCCTAAGCACCAAATCAGTGCAAGTCATTTCAGACTGCATCTACAAGGACTTCTGCAGCTTTCCCTCCCCTCCAGGAACTGCAGCAGTCCTGACACACTATCTTGTAAAATAGTTATTTAAGCCAGTTGTCAAGGTAAATCAAGCAGATGGATCATAGAAGGAGCTGAAGTTACTTCTCTTATAACACTTCTGTTCAGTAACCATTGATATGTTACTCCTTACATAATAAAATACTGAGATTGGTCCTTATTTAGGTATGCAGATGCATTTTATTTCAAGACATGACAGAGGAATTTGAATCAGTTTCATAAACTTATTTTCCTATTTCCCCACTGGAAATAATTCAAGGAACTATCTTATTTGTTTTTTAGTATGCACAATGTACATTTTTTTAATGCTTCTTCTTGATATAGTCTTCAGCTACAGTCCCTAAGAAAACATGTCACTTAAGCAAAGATAATTTAGACCACTAAAATTAGGCCAACTAGTTTTAAGACAGATATAACTTTTGCAGCTATTGCTCTTCTTTATTTCTACCCTCATCATAGCCATCAAGGAAACAATTATTAAAGAAATATATGGTTGCATGTAATAAGATTTAATTTATATCTTCTCTTATTAGATTTAATGGGAACAGAATTATATCTTACAGACACTGGCATCATTTCCTTGGTGTAATTTAACCACCGTTTCACATTCATAAAGCATTCAGTTTTTTACTTTTTTTTTTTTTTTTTTAAACTCATCAACACAAATATATGTAACTTAGAATTTAGGTACCTCTGTCATCTAATTTCTTAGAGACATGAAAAGTAGAATTTAAAAAAAAGAAAACAACAACAAAAACCCTAACTTTAAAATATACTTTAATATTCCTGCCCCTGATCTGAGCTGGCAGTTTAAAGTCTCTCATGAATGTCTTTTGAGGGGTAAAATATCTCTTCTATCAAACCTTATGCAAGTGACAAAACAACAAAGCTCTTCAAAATCCACTGCTATTCCTAATTTAAGTTTAAATGTATATATATACACACACACAAACACACACACACACAAACTATCCTGGTACAGTCAAGGGCAATACTTACACATGTCAAGAAGCAAAATCTTCCTCTCATATGCCCGTTTCTATTGAAAGGCAGCTTGTAGTAATCATCCCTTAAAAAATGACAAATGCCAATCATTAGCAGTCAGCTGAAATGATTTTAGCAGGTAAGGTTATTCTGGTCCTAAGGGGTCAAGAACAGCAGGTGAAAATTGTTTAGTGAAAGAATATCCTGTCTCTGATCCCTGCAGCAAAACTTAAGGAAGAAGAAGTTACATAAAAAATGCAGGCACCAAATGAAGTGAGAATGACAGTTTTTCCTCATACATGGACATTTCTGGGAGTGCTGAGTATTAGTGTGCTGAAGAGACAAAGTTTATTGAGGAAAAAATGGTAAACAAATTTTTGCTTATATATTTAAGAAAGCTATTGCTATTTCTTTGTCACTAATCAGCACAGGGAGCTGTCAATGACGGCTCCACATGGATGTTACTTCCTGACTTGTATTCTATTGCATGAAGCCAAAGCAGGTCAAGAGAAAAAGAAAAGAAAAGAAAAAAAAAAAAAAAAAAGGTCAATCAAGAAAGCAGTCATTTCATTTTAGTATTTCTAAGGTAATTTTCCACTGTGAAAGGCTAAATTTGTCCTGATCAACATTTCACTTCTTTGAAAGGAAGCTGGTGTTGGCAGGCATAAATAAAAGGTCAACAGAAACCACAGATCCAAAAGAATCAAAGGGATTGCAAGTTGGAGTGAAGTGGCCCATGTAAAAATGAAAAAAACTTAAGATACTGCAGTAGGAGTTTCCACTCGTGGTTTTGGCTTTTGTCCAAAGTAAGAAATGACTTTATTGAATGTGCCCCTAATGACTGCTTCTTTTTCTCCACTGATTCAGTTGTACAGTACCAGTCTCACCTGCATAAAAGAGGAAGAAGCCACCTTTTTCAACTAGCTTACATTTTGTCACAAGATCCAGTGATCAGCTGCCCTAAATATTGTCCAAGGGTACAAAGAGAATTGACAATCACTTTCACTAAAAGGCCAGAAGAACAATCTCAAGGGCTCAATAAGGCACAAAACAGGAGATCTTCTAAAATCAGACATGAGAAATATTAGTTAGAGACTTAAATTTTTTCAGTCTGAATAGTCCAAGTTATCTTTTGTCTTATCTTTCCCCATATTATCACAGTAGATCACAATGTGTGCAAAACTGACTTTGGCTCTAGTGTGCTTTTCTTAGATCCATGCATCTGTGAATATTTAAAAGATTATTTAAGTAGAAGTTTGAGAGTATGAATTTCTGTTTTAAATATTTTGTTGATTAGTAAGTTTTAATATATGAGCAGTGGCAATGTTGAATTTTGCATGACATCATTTTTGTAACTCCAAGATAGACAGGACTTATTTGAAGTTGAAAAGACTGTTATTTCATTTGGGGAAAGATAAATACCCAAGAAAGTGCTGAGCTATCAAAACAATTCTGAGATACAAATTACATCCTGAGCTAATCATTCACATTCACTGCCAAAAGCATCTTCCTTCCTTGCTTACAGTATTAGAAGTAGCAGCTGCTGTTGAAATCTCCCCTGGAGATTGTTAGGATCTGCATGAGAAAAAGCTGTGTGCTGGAGGCCAATTTTGATAAATAACAACTGCAACTTTATTTTGCATGATACTTTGTAGATAACAACACAAAAAGGTGGCACCTAATTTTATACATGTCAGCCGATGGTGATCTTTCTAATTATGATGTGCCTACCCATCTATCTAGACAAATCACTGTATGGAGTATTTCTGCAGTAACAGGAGGCTCCATTTTCCTGGTTAGTACATAAGATACTCACTGCAAGACATAAGGTATTGACTGCAAGACATTATCTTTACAGTGCTACTCTTGCTGAGGTCAAATTTCCTTCCAGATGACTTCAGAGACCTGTCTTGGTTCCCACCAAAATAAATAAAGAACTCTCTTAATTCGAGTCCATTGATACGATTGTTTGTAAATACACATTGTCTTTCCCAGGGCCATGAATACTGCATAATTAGATTGACATGAGGAACTCCCTGATAGGTGCAATCCCGCAGTGTACATAATCCTTGGACTGGCTGAATTATAGGGGAACTGCATTTTAGTTGTATAAATACTACAAAAAATAAAGGAAATGCTGAGGCTTCCACTGAAATCAGGCTGTTTTGCAGTATCTTAATTGACCTCCTGTAAAGCAGACACTTGAGCAACAGTTTTGGAAAATGCTGCTCTTGCTTATTTTGGTGAAATTAATGTCAGACCTACTTTAACCATTGCTTGTTTTGAGCAAAACATCCAAATAAATTTCTATGACAAATTAAACATTGACAAAGAATAGGGTATTTCTGAGCAGGGATCAATAGCAGTAAGAAAAGTCTGTTTAAAAAATATAACTTAAGAGGTACCCAATAGAACAGCTTGGAAAAGTGTGTTTTCTTCTTAAACCAGGTTATTTATCAAAGTTCATGTGGCTTCTCTATTGACTATTTTATTTCCCTGTATTGACAGATTTAGTGAAGACTAATGGCCAGTTTAACGTTTCTTATTCTACTGAGTTTTGCTAAAAAAAGGACACAAAAACATCAGCATTTTTTTTCCTATCTTCAAACTGTTATCTGTGGAAACCACACCATATTCTAAGAAAAGCAGTTTATAGCTTCAGCAAATTTTTTTATGCAGTGAGTAATTATTAGTCCACTGCTCATGTTTCTTGCTTTGGACCTTGATTATTTTGTATCCTTCATGGTCATCAATTCTTAAATTAGAGTATTGAGAAGAGGTAAGAAAAATCTCTGAATCAGAGAGTACAAAGTGAAATGCATAATAATAATAATTAATAATAATAATAATAATAATAACAACAACAACAACAACAACAACAACAACAACAACAACAATATATAAAGGCCCAAATGACATCAAAACTTACTGGTAGTTTGGCATATTATTTGGCAGATAAAGAAATAGAATTTTTCCTCTTTTGTATTTATTCCTCAATACTATATTTTGTAATAAAAAAGAAAAAAACTCCAATTATCTAAGTGCAAATATAATTGCAGTGAAATACCTTTATGAAAACAAATACAATCAATTACCTAAATCTTGACATTAAAGCAAGAATCTACCATAAAGACAACTTATTCAGCTTTTCCTTCTCCAATTACTATATACCTTGTATAATACAAATCCAAATCTTTGGGTGAGATGGAGATCATCAGAAACCTCTTACAGTATAACTTCAGTTTGGCTCCATTGCTATTGCTCTCTTACGCCATGCTTCTTGTCAGGGAGAACAGAAGTGCTGCTCTGGGAATTAAACTATTCAGGTCTCTGCCTATTGGCATTGAAAATAATCTACTCTACTTTCACAACCTCTCTGAGTATGTGTTGTTTGAAAAGTGTAGTGATAGGAGCCAGGATTCACAGAAAAAAAACCACAGTGCTTTGCCTGGGTGCTATACTTACGTTGACTTAGTGAGAATATTCACTTTCTATCCAGTACAATAACCACTTAGTTGTTAATGTCATCTTCCCCACGTTAACAACACCTAGTTTGAGGTAGCTACTCATCTCACATTAGTCAAAACCTGGAGCAAAGCCAAATAAAGTTAACAGGTTTGCTCTGGTGTATAACCAGTGTAAAAGAAATTACTTCTGCATGCAGATTGACTTGTCTTGCTTTTCAAATTTCTTTGCCCATGCATGTAAAGCAAACCAGTTTTTATGCAGCTCATGGATAAAAGCCTTTCATGCAGAAATTGAAATTTACATCCAATTTCTTTTACCCAGTAGATCCTATGTGTCAGAGAAAGTAAAACATAAACAGTCGGTATTTCTTCCCAGACAAATCTTTTGCATTCTATATTTGTCTGTGTCTGAAATTGTTTTCACATCTACTTCTCCACGTATCAATTTACTGGAAAATTTAGCTATAACTTTGTTACAAATGTAACACCTTATCATACAGAATTATAGGTGACCTCCTGTGTTTTTTCTAAGCTGTGCTTCCACAGTAAATAATGCTGATATGAGAAATTGAAATAAAACAAATGCTACAAAGTTACACTGATGCAGCAGTGTAACCTTCCTATAAAAGAAGCA
Source organism: Caprimulgus europaeus (assembly GCA_907165065.1). The sequence goes on from OU015525.1 coordinate 73,813,441, forward strand.
GTTACATACACTAACCAAAACTATTCAAAGAAACTATTTGAACTGAATCACTAATATTTTAAGACAATGGAATTAGCAGTTTAAAAAAAGGGATGGGGAGGGAAAGTCTCAACAAAGGAAGGCTCTTTTCATAATATGTGAGAAAAAAAATATTTTTCATGTTTTATACTTCAAATGGCTATACCGATGGTGAAAAAAAGAGTGCAACTAAATATGACAGTCAATTTATTTGAACAATAAAAGATTAGAAATACTATATAAGTAACAAAAATATAAAGTGAAATAATTATCAAAAAATTAATCTTCCAGGCATTAATTCCATAAGATGGGCACCCAGGAGGGGCAATTGTTATTTAATAATATTTACTGTGGTAAGAATGTATATTTCTATGAAAGAAAGGAAAATTAAGGCAATCCCTTTATTATGAGAACTTAACATTTTGAGAAAGAATCTCAAAATTAGCAAGTAATACACAGTTGGGAACCCAATGATTTAAAAATATGTCACTAAGAAGGTCATTAAGTTAATCTCATGGTGCTTCCTAAACAAAAAGAACGGGGTTAAGCACAGCATTATGTAAAAAACAACTTAGTAAGCCAGTAGCTACTGTATCACTGCTTTCACATCAAATATTTTCTTACCCTATATAATTGCCAGCTGTGTTCACATGATTTTTACCATTCACAAAAACACTGAAATAGAAATCATGCCTTAAGTCAGTCAAAATTGTAGCACTGGTACCCAGCACTGGGTGCTCACTCAGGAAAATACAGCTCCCTTTTCCAGTTCTCATGTGTAGTTTGAAATATTAGAATAATATGAGAATAAATACCTGGAGAGAGTTTACCATCATTAAAAAGCTCATAATGTAAGTTAGATATGAAAAGTAAAAGTACTGCCATTGTCATTTCTAGCTGAATTTCTGGTGGACTTCAGTGTAGTCAAGGTTTTACTTCAAGTATCGGGATACACAAATGGCTCAGGGTAAAGGAAGACCATGAGAAGTCTGTTTGCTAAAATAGTTTGAGAAAAGAAACAATGCAATAAAGGAAATGTTCAGATCGTTACATATTTATTCACTGGACTGTAAAAATATAAAAGATAATGAGATACAGTCAGAAGAACACTATATGCAATTAATAGAGTGGAACTAATCCCTAGATGACACCTGTTACAATTTGATTGTAGTTATGATGTATGTGGAGCTTCACTGATTTATGACACCTGAAGACATAGTTTAATTTGTGTGAATTTCCAAACAGAAATTATTCTTACCACATTGCCAACAGTATTCTGATTTTTCAAGTACAATGCTTCCAAAAATTGTTTTTACCTCTATTCATTATTTCATACATGCTTTAGAAATTTAAATTGAAAAGGATGAGTTAACTTAAAAACAATGCCATAATAATAGTAGTCTGAAGAGAGAACTTTTTTTTGAAAATGACTCATAGTTATCTAGGTACAGAAACAGGACATCGATCATACATGGCTGAAAGATACCCTAATGTATGACTTAAAAATTCCCAAATGCAAATGATGTGTTTCCTAGCTGAATAAACTTCAAAAAATTTCAATTTAATGAGGAGACAAATACATGCACAGTACTGAATTCAGAAAAAAATGTCGGATAAAGCAAGATTACAGGGGAAGTTCAGATTGGACATTAGGAGAAGGTTCTTCACTCCTGACAGAGTGTGATGGATAGAGGATGATCCCTCACAGTCTCCCCAGAGGAGTGCTTCATGGTACCAAGTCTTTCAGAGTTCAAGGAGTGTTTGGATGATGCTATTAGTCCTATAGTTTAGTTTTAGGTAGTTCTGCAAGGAGCGGGAAGTTGGACTTGATCATTATGAATCCCTTCCAATTTACAATATTCTATGGTTATATGACAAACCGGCTTTTGTGGGAGATCAAGAACATTTAATAAAAATGTCCTTGCTTTTCTGTCTGTAGAAGATCTACTGAAAATCAGAGAAGATATATTATAAAATATAGAAGAAATTAAAGACTGCAAAAAGTTGCAAGTTGTGAGAGTAAAGAAACAAAGAGAAAGGGAGACAAAAGTGAAGATTACAAGTTGAAACTCCAAACTGAAAAATCCAAGTATTGCTATCCAAGTTTCAGTTTCCACTAACTTGTTTTACAAACTTATCTATGTAAGGCAGATACCACAAGACTCAGGTAGTTTGTACAGTCATTTCGAAAATATAAAGAGAAAGCTATTTATACTTCAGTGTACCATTTCCCTGATGGCGATGCCTACTTATGCTACTGCTCTGATTTTTCCCTGTTATCCTTTCCCATCAGTATCCGTCATCCACCATTTTGCTGTTTTTTTCCATATTGTTGTAGAAGGTCATCAACAGTACTGTGCAACATGACTGCTAATGAGGCCTGCTTCACATAAAAGAAAATGAAGTTATTTGTAGTTCAGATCAGTTCTTGTATTGAACTTCTGATGCATCACCATAAAACAAACAAACTGAAAAACCCAACTGGCCCGAGAAAAACAGAAATGGCAGGGTAGGGATGGCAACAAATGACTAACAAAGATGAGGAGACAGGTGTGATTTGCTATAATCTGGAATCACTTCAAAGGAAATTATTCTACTCTATTAGACTACAAGAAACGGTAAATGACATGAAACCTCTGAAATGCAAGAAAAGAAAAATCCAGGACTGGGGAGATCAGAGGCAGAGTGCTTTTGTAAACAGAGAGAGTGAGTTATGTGAAGAGGTAAAAAAAATCATATGAGTAAACAGCACTATTCTCTGACAGTCCTGCTGCGTGTGACTCGGGGAGGGCAGCAAAGTTTGCAGCAAATCTGTAGAGAGTGTGGGGTAAGTAAGCAGCTTACACAACTCAGTGGAGCAGAGACAAATTAATAAATCTGTGGGATAAATAAAGAAATATCAAAGATCATAACCATAAAGCACAGAGTAAGCTAAGGATTATAGGGTTAGTAGCTAGAATCAAATTCTACACAATGTGTAAAGGCAATAAGGCAAGGAAAATATAGTTCCAGGAAGTGAGAAGGGAAATGTTGAGCAACTTGCTGGGTATTTTTTTCGTGACACTAAAAAAGGGCATTAATGAGGCCATATTTGAAATGTTGCATTGATTTTCTGTCTGATTCATTATCCTACTCATAAATATGACTTTATGGAAAAGCTACAGCTTTGGCAGGCAGCTGGCTACATACATATCAGTAAACAAGACCAGGAAATCGGCTGCAGTGCCAGTGTGCGATTATCCACACTTTAACCCTTAGCTTGCTTCCTGGCACTATAATGTCCAGGAGTTCAGCTGACTAATCAAGACTGGGCTTGATGTAGCAGGGCTGTGTGACTTTGCCTCTGTTTCACTAAGAAAATTGATACAGACCTGTGAGAGAGTCTGTAAACTAAAACAATATGGATCAGAAAAGCAAAAAGGCAGAAGTGAAATAATTTAGGTGGCAATCCTCATTGCCTCTTCTGAGGACGTATTTCAGCTTCCACCCATGACAATTTATTCACTTTCTCTCTCAGTCTATATACAATGAATGAGGCTTTGAGAAACCTGGTCTAGTGGAAAGGTGTCCCTGCTCATAGCTGGGGAGTTGGAACTAGATGATCTTTAAGGTCCCTTTCAAGCCACATCATTCTATGATTCTGTGATAGGCCACAGTCTTTGTTAGGATGTTCTTTGCTGGTATCAGGTATAAGAAGCTTGGCAGAAACTAAGTAGAAGAAACTTTGCAGTCATGTTAACTAAAAGACCGTAAAAATATATTGGTTTTAAGATTTAAACCACATAAAAAGCCATACACATAACAGTTTAAGAAAAGATTCAATAATGTATCAGTTCTCTCCTCAGTCTATATACATGAATGATATTTCTTTACATCATTGTGCTGATAAGAAAACTGTGTTTTCAAAATGTGAGTTTCCTTGTGGTAGTTCTATCATACATGTCTCAAATGAGTGACTTGAGCTCAACATAGTAAAACTGAAATACATAAAATATTTGTCCATGGACCATTCAACAATGAACAGGTGTTTTTAAATGCCTTGTTAAGTCGAGGATAGGACTAATAAGGAAAAAAAAAAAGAGCCTGAAATTGCATTCTGGAAAGTATGCTTAGGAATTTCTTGAGCACAAAATAAAGACCAATGAGATTTGCCCTTGTGGAAACTGCTTTAATGAAAGCAATTACACATTCCAGGTAAATTCCAATTAAATTCCACTTAGACATGCATGAACTAATGCTCTGTAATGGGTAAATATTATCCAAAGATGTCTATAAAGAAAATATATTCTGATTACCCCATGTCTGGACTGATTGGTTTCCTATGGATTTCTCTGACTTTGCTGTCCATATTTGAATGATCCATATCAGAATAACATATAGTTTTTGTTAGTGGGAGATTAATTGAGTCTCTCTAATAGGAACAATAGCAATTTATAGAAAAGAAAAGCTAATGCAAAAAAAAAATATTTTCCTGTCTTTAAAACATCTTGAAATAATTTGAGGAGATTTCTTTCTACACAACAGCTCCTCCTTTGCTTACACAACAAAAAATTTGTATCAGTCTTGTTAATCCTTGACAAGCTGACAAAGCATGACATCCTGCATTATTACCACAGTAAAGCCATGAAATTTTTCATCTACTGCCATGATCTATACAAACCAGTGTATGAAAAATTAATTAATATTAGAGTAGTATGGAGTTATTTGAATCCCTGCCAGATTAGTTCCAGCAGGTATAAATACGAGAAGACCAAATTTATCCGCATTATCTGCCCAGAGGGCGTGCTGCAGGGTCCCTGCACCTAGCTTTTATCTAACTTTCTCCTATGTCCTTCAACGATAATGTCAGGGAACCTGTTAGTTTCAGTCAAGCACCACCTGAGGTTCCTGGATCAGATGAGCTTTTTGCAGTTATCATCTACCTCCTTGGCCCTACTGTGTTTAACATAGTAATGTATCTGGCATATACCTGCAATTTTTATAGGTATAACTCACAAATCATCTATAAAATAAGTTCTGATAATGAGTTGCAATGCAAATTATACTACCTGTGGACACATCTATCCAAGGAGGACCTCAGCTTCTGATTTCCATCTCATTTTCTGTTAGCTCCCCTAGTTAAACCTCCACAGCATCAGAAGCAGTGGGGTGGGTTGGTGTAGGCTGTACGATGACTCACTCCCAGTGTCTGTGCTTTTAAACATGGTCACTTCACAGAAGAAGTGTAGAAGAGTATAATGTAGCACAAATTCACAACCTTAATTTCCTTTGAATTCTTACCACAGTTAAATTTGGTGGAAAAAGGAGAGGATCTACACCAAGAAATGAAAAAAAGATATAATTTTTAAAAGATTTGACTCCATGGGGAAAATGTATATAGAAACACATTTCTAAACTAAAATGTTTCAGCTGCTTTTCCTCAAGAATAAAGGAACTGGTCCCAACTTCTGTAGTTCTTTTTTCTTCACAGGAGAAATCTTACATATTTGTTAGCTGCTGTACAAGATTTTCTTTGAGATTCTAACAAATCCTGAAATCTTTGTGACTTTTCTGCAGAAGTTTGGTTTTCACCTATGACATTAATGAGCAAATACAGGTCCTTGCTCTAAAAGAGATATAAATAAAGCTAATAGTGTTCATTAGCTTTTTTCAGTTGATAAGAACAATAACTAAACCAACTGTGTACTATTTATTTTAAAATAATAGATATCAGAGATTCTTTTTCAAGAGGAATACAGTGGTTCTTTGTCAGGTAACGGTGGTTTAGACTCTAATTCATTAATGCCTGTAAGGGCATTTATATGTCCACTTGGAATGTGCTGCAGGGGTATAAAGTAGTATTGCTAAGCATATTGCAACAGCTACAAGTCACAGACGCATATTTAAGATCACAAACTAAACCAGCTGCATAAAACATTTATCTGGTAGAAATAAAAATACCACCTGGCAATTGCTAACTGTTAAAGCATTGCAGGAATAGACACACCATCGGATATGTGACAGATTCATTTTTACAGCAGTGCCTTAAAGCATATGATTAACCTAAAACAACCTCTGAAATAATACTCTTTTAGGAAAGATAGCACCGTGTCAACCTGGAACAATACAGAGGTTTCATCACAGACATTTGCTGGTCTAAACTGCAACAGCACTATTGCCATTTAATGGTGAAATCCAGCTCTGATGTGAGACTAGGTAATCCTCAGAGCTTATTGTGATTCTCCGTGTGTCTGCAACCATCTTCTTCCCTCCTTGTTAACTACTAGCAGCCTCTCTACCTAATTCTGTTCATGATGCTAAAAGAGATCTTTAGCCTCAAAGAGACTACCACCCTTTGGTCCCCTGATGGTACTCTCCAACTCCCCAGAATCTACTATGTGCAGTGTATGCAATATTCCACTTGCCAAGTTGTCGTGGTTTAACCCATCTGGCAGCCAAACACCACACAGCCACTCTCTCACTCTCCCCTGCTCCAGGGAATAGAGGAGAGAATCAGAAGGGTTAAAGTGAGAAAACTCATGTATTGAGATAAAAAAACCCAATTAAATAAGTGAAATAAAATAAAATTAAAATCATAATTACAATAATAGCAATAACAGAATATGCAAATGAGTGATGCACAGTGCAGTTGCTCACCACACACCGACTGATGCCCAGCCTGTTCCCAGCTATCAATCCCAGAGGACAGAAAATCCCAAAACCACGATCCTGGAAGGGAGAAAGAGTTTTCCAGCCAACCCTCATTTATATACTGAACATGACATTATATGGTATGAAATATCCCACTGGCATATCCAAATGCCAATTTAGATTCATTGCTCTGGCTATACTTCCTCCTGTCTGCAGACTAGCAAGGCATGGGAAATTGAAAAGTCCTTGATTTCCTAACAACAACTAAAATCATCAGTATATTACCAACATTATTCTCACAACAAATCCCATACTAAATTCAAAACACAAGCTACTAAGAAGAAAATTAGCTCTCTCCCAGCCAAAACCAGGACACAAGGGAATAAAGAGATGTGCACTATTCAATGTGATTAGCCTGCAGCAAGGAAAAGCCCACAACTAACAGATTTTCCTAAAAACAAATTAAAAAAAGGAGTAGTAAACTATCCCATGCAGTCATTAAATTAGTAAAGCAGGGCAGGAGGTCAGGGAGAGAGTCCTAACGCTCTGCCTTAGACTTAATTCAAAGTTTGAACTAAGGTTTAGACATATTCCTGGCTTATTCATATCAGACTGTATGGGTGAAACTAATGTCATAATCCTGAAATTAAGATACTACACAAATGTACCTCTTTATTTGAAGCTTGTTAAAAAAGGTTGACTTGACAATTTATAACTATAAACTGGTGATTTCAGTACCAATTTGCTAGTATCAAATCTAGATTTCTCTCAGCCAGAGGTACTAGTGGTGTAGAGAACAATAGCTTTAACATAGAAAACCCTTTTTTTATTTAACAATATCTTACAAATATGAGTAGGTACTTAGATTAACTTTTTAAATTGAATTTAAGAATAATAGGACAAATTCTAAACCAAGTGCACCTCTGCAGCTCCAAATGAAATGCCAGAATAACTAATTTATAAGTACAACTACTCTAGCCATACTATAACAGCTAATTGTTTGGGGTTTTTTTAATATACTGTTGCTGTTATAAAAATGCAAGCCACTTATTAGCTGTCTGTAACAATTTTTATGGGTTTATTGCTTAATTAGGTTTGTACCTATATTTGGCAGGGGTTATTGAATATAGCATGTACTCCTCTCAAGTCAGTGTAAAAGTCTAAGTCAGTTTTTATGGGATGCTGTATTAAAGCACAATTCAGTGATAAAATAAAATGTCTTAGCTCACTTCAGGGAGTTTTAATATGGCCTATTATAGCAAGTCGCTATTTCCATGTTTTCTTCATTTTTCCCAACATTTTTTCTGATTATAAAAACATACATTTTAAACATGAAATTATTATTTTTCTCCCTCAAAAACCCTTCTGCTCCTTCTCTGTGATACAGTGGTTAAGTGATGATGTTGAATTTATGGTATCTTCCGCAGGGAATGAGAACAGGTACCATGAATGTAACAATCCCATTTCTCTTCTGGGACAAGCAGAAAAGGAACATTCTTTGTAAGCTGACTTCTAACCCAGCCTCTGACTTCAGAGGTTAAACATAATGGAGCAAAATAAATATTTTTGCAAATTGGTATGAAGAGAATCATCCAGACCAATATCTGGAGCAGAACAAAATTATCCCTAATTATTTATGCTGACTTCTTGTGTGATATTTAACTGTGTCTTGATAATTGAATGTCAGGCAGAATCAATAGACATCGAGCCCGTTTCTGCTTGCCATGCTTAACATGTATTGCTACACCGAAGTAAACGGTGCAGATTTGACCTCTGATGATGGAAATCCTCTCCCACCTGTGCAAATTCCCACTGGTAAGAACCTATTATTCACTCTCTTCCAAAGATCCTGCAGCTAGTTTAGTGTCAGCCCAGTATATTGCCATGGGAGAGTTGCTGGCATTTCTCACTTAGCAGACATGCCTGCAATGTGAGCACAGAAACAGAGGTCTCCTAAGTATTTCCAAATCTCATGAAATTATTCTACCCAATGTGGTATTTTGGGCCTGTAAAATAGTGTATTTCTCACATGAATTTTATTGACCCTGGCATATAGAAGGAGAAATACAGATAATAAAGTTACAGAGGGCATGAAAGCTATGAGGCAGAAACACAAGGATTAATGACAAACTGGCAAGTCCTCAAAGTGCTCTGAGGTCTCTGGTGCTTAGAATGAAATCCAGTGTTGCTGAGGGCACAACAAAACATTTATGCCTCACTGCAACTTTGCTTGGAAAGCTTAAAAAAGTTTCTTATACTTTCCTTAGCATGAGCATGAATTTCCAACTTTGATGCATAGTCTAAAAAGACTTTTTTTTTAAAAAAAAAAAAGCTATATGAGAAAAAAGAACCAGAGAAAATTTAAATAATTTTGCACTTTAAAAAAAACACTGACAGTGCTTTGAAATCTCCAGCCTAAAAGAAAAGATTTATATACAGACAATAGAAGTAGTAAGCAGTTTCAGTGCAAAACAAATGGAAGTAGTTTTCAACATAGATCTAACATCTGGAAATAAAAATAACTGAAAAGAGAGAAGAATAGTCATAACTACACTTAAACAAATATTTTTGCGAATAAACTAATGGACCTAAAATAAAGGTAACCAGGATGTAAACTCATCAAATTTCAAACAGTTTGTTTCTTAAGTTTGTTCAGGTAGAGAGAAGTCCTTGGGAAACAGAAACATTTATAAAATTGCTATTGGTGTGCAAGCACTGGGCTTGCAAAGCACGAAGGAAACAAGAATGAAAAAAAAATGATACATTTCACCTCAGAAACTGTAAGAAATTTAAAAGATGAAATGAGAAAGGTTCGTAGGTAACAAAGATTTCAGAAGAACCTACAACAGGCTAATGGTAAGCAATCTTGCCCACAAGAAGACAATTTTTTTCTATTATTGCCCTGCTGGACTGGGTGTTATACAGTGGTATTTGACTGAAATTGTGACACTAGGCTGCACTGTCTCTTCCCTTCAAAATCATGTTTGAGAGCAATATTTTCATTAATCTGCTGGTAAGGCTTTTCCCAAAAGTAACCCAGACTAGTATAACAACAGTCTGTTAGGGTATGGGTTGTATTTCTGTCTCCATATGGAGAGGCTCCTGGAATGATGAATGCAAAGACCTGGCTGTTTCGCTCCCTTGTAAGCTCCCCTCCTGGAAGCTCCTAGTTCTCTTCTCCTATGACCCATATAAAAATGGACAAAATATTTTTTTCTCTTCTACCCCAGCTGCTGTTGCCTCCCTGGCTGCTGTACTGTTTTCTACATCCACCCTAGATACAGACAAGAAATCTTAAAGAAAGGAGATGTTGGCCAATGCAGTGCACATGGGTTTGAGGTTAGAGCCTGTCATCTCTCCCGTGTCCCAGGATCTGCTGTAACATAGCCTGTTATTTGTGTTCAGTGAGATTATTCCAGTGCATGAATTTATTTACAGTTATGAGCACTGATAATCATGGAAATATGAAAGTTTTGCAGAGAAAAATAGGCCATGTTAGCATAATGACTGTACAAAACAGGCTGAGCTTAGTGTTGCTACTGCTAAAGGGGACTAACACTCACTTGGGTTTCATCAGTATTTTTTTTTTTACACTCTCACAATCTGATGTTCAGTATCTTCTAGCATTTTGTGCGGCACCCTTTGAAGATGCAATAGATTTCAGAGCCTCAAACTGCAGCATGTTAGTTATGGTCACATTTCTGAAAATAATGTTCCAAAGGATTTATTTTCTTTTTTAATAACCTCAGTTTCATTAACAGCCTTGCAATTGGCAGTGATACTTGATAACTATAAAGGCTTTTATACAGAAGTGACTAAATTTTAGCCAATCTAAGGGCATTAGAAAGAAATACCTGGAGCTTACCACTGACAGGACATGGACTTGTAAGTCGTCCACAGACATGTTCATAGGACATGATCACAAATAAACCAAAATCCCAATAAAATAAGATTTTAAAATTTTAGGTCATGAACAACAAATATTTAAAGAGAGAACAGTAGCAATTTAAAATAGATGGAGCCCGCTTAGCACCTATTCAAACACAGAAACACTGCACAGCTTTCAAACCAGGTCTTAATTGCTTATGCAGACATTACTCATGTTATTTGCTGCAGAGAAGGAAAAAAAAAAGACAATAATTAGTGAAAATAGCATATGTTTGCTGATGATGTAATATCCATGAGTAAATAGTTATTCCTTATAATTCATTTGTTGGGACATACTTAACATATTTTGAATTTTTCATTTTTAACTTGCAGATTGTTGACATTTTCATGTGGCATCTTCCCATCACAGTTGCTCAAGTAGATAAACAAAGTTGTGCAATATTTCTTCTAGTTCTTGACTGAAAAAGTGCAACCATAGAGCTGATGAAACACTGAATCCTTTAAATGGAGAAAACAGATAAATGGCATTAGAAATTTTTAAAAAATATATACGTCCTTTTGTGATCCTTGCTTGAGGCAGGATTCCTTGAAAAATTAGACTATTGCAAAATTTATTGACTAAGTTAGAAGTTTAAATTTAATTTTGTCTCTTCATGTTCATATAAAGTAATTCTTTATGTCTGATCTTAACTGGAACAATGAAGCTAGATGCTTGTGTGATTTATATGATTGTCTAAACTCTGTCATAGAAGACAAGAGCTTTGGACCCCTTCTACCCCACATATTTTATATTGTTTCTGTATGTATGAGTTTAAAATAAAATATCAGTTGCACACGAAAGTTTAGAATGTACCCTCTATGATCATATCTTTATCCAAAATTTATTGGAGAGCATATATAAATTTGAAGTAAGTATACCTAAAGCACATGGATCATTTTTGTGAATAGTCCCAGACAAGTTTTTATGTTACTGGCTCAATACTGATTTATTCTTCCAGGGACACCCTTTCTGACCTGCCAGGCCCCAGCATTCTGCTTTCAAAACTCCCTCAGGATCTATCCTACACACTTGACCCAGCTTATTTGGGAAGCCATCATCTTTTATACTTAGCTCCTATATCTCTTAAAGCCAAAAGGGACCTCTCTGGCTGTTTAATATGTTTGCCCACATAACACAAGTACAGAAGCCTCCACCCGTAATTTCTGCCTTAAACCCATCACTTTCATCTGAATGCTAGTTTGTTTTTTTATAGAAGATACATAATCCTGAAAGCCAAAATAGTCTGTAAAAGTAGGTATTTGTCAATGATAGTTAAAGCTCCTGGCTCCCTTAACCCTCAAGCAAATTATTTAATCAGAGGATCTCAGCATTGTAGCTGTTCTCTAGGAACAACCTTATTTTCTGTCACTTACTACATAATCCAGAATTTGCTGTTACTTTTCTCACACTGCTTGAACACTTTCCACTGGATACATTTTAATTCATGTTGTAGCAAGCAATGAACACCTTTGTACCACCTCTCATGATGAGTTCTCTGCAGCATAGTAGGAATTACTTCCCATACAAGAAGAAACTTCTTTTCCCAACTCCCAGCACTTTCTCACAGGGCAGGAAGCTCCTCCTGATCTTCAAATACCCGCTTCCATGTCAGGATGGGAAGGAGTGGATAACTAGCAGGGATACCCAGTGTACTTATGTGGTGTACCTCCACACTGTATGGAAAGAGTAATGTCACCAGGGAAAGGGGACGGAATTGGCAGTAAGGTATGTGTATCTGGTTCATCTATACTGTCAGTAGTAGCTGCAAGAGAGGAGAGGTTGCCTGTATTGAATGCTCTGGCTATTATGTCAGATTACTTTTAAACATGTTAGGCATCATCATGGTCTTCAAAAGGACAATGACTGTCCTAAATCCTCTAAATCCTCACTTTCCTTTTTTTCCACCCATGAAGTTATTTACATGATTAAGGCATTTAATATTTGACCCAGTTATAGACTAAAGGTACGTGTCTTTGCTGTGTAACAGGAATGGAGAGAAAATAGAGCAGTCTAGAGAATGATTTTATACTATCAAGAATGAGAGCACATGCAAGCCTGCTGATGTGAGTCTTACCCCACAGTATGAATTTACCTTACAGCTTTTCTATAATATACTTAAACCACACCTGTGACTCCACACACTATCCCTACAGATTTTAAATTTGGCCATATTCCGTAAGACATTTCACTTCCTTCAGTTGCATTTCTCATTCACATAAGGTAAAAATTATCTTTCTAGAAAGGACAAGTTTTGTCTATGTCCTGTATTACAAATGTCACTTATTATGTCATATACTAAGGTAATCTGTAATTTAGAAACCATACAAGATTCAACCAGGAAGCAAGACCTATCTGTATCAAGTTCCTTAAAAATGTATAATAAGCCCATATCTCCAGAAAGCTCGTGGATAGAAGGGGTTATAGACACTGTGAATAAGAACAGCTATGAAATAGAGGACCAACAGGTAAATCAGTGAAGCGTACTTGTAATATGTTCAAAAGTAGATGTGACATTAGGCATCTTTAGTGACTGTATTTCAAAATACATCTAGGTTTTTGGGTGAAATGAGCTATATCTCTAAAGAACATGTTCATTATTAAGTGTTGAAAATCTGTAAGCAAGAAAAATAGTGTTATCTACAAGACAAGGAATTTAATCACTAATTAAAGAAAAGGTAAGTAAACCTGTAAGAGTAGAACAGCTGTCTATTTTATTCTATTCCTTAGGAAGATTATTTGATGAATGATAGAAATGGAAAAAACATGTCTTAGTGTTTACACTGCTTGTTATAAGTACAGCATTAATATTATCATTCCTTGCTTATAGTTGTTGACATGTTTACACAGTTCAGTGTGATGTTCTGGAAAATCTATCAAAAAAACAAACTGAAAAGCTTAAATAAACACGCATCAGAGTCAAGGAAACTACAAGAACATTTTGTGGTTGGGTTTTGGACACTTGGGAGTTTTTCTGCAGGAGAAATCATCTGCTTTTTGTCAGATATGTAATGAGCAGATTCTCAGTAAGAATAAGATAAAAATCTTTCTAATTTAACAACTAAAGAATACCCTTGATAATAACTGAACAACTGTTAATGAATTCATTAGCATAGAACAAAGGAAAATAATAGCCTCATTTAGCAATTTCACACATTATTTCTGTGCATTTTAAGCAACCTTTTAAAAATGTATAAAAATTAAAAGAAACAAATCTTGAATTTTAAGCAATGTATGAATAAACAGCATGACATTAAAAAGTGTTAAGTTATAACCTTATTCAAAGATGCATCCAGCTAGTCTCTTGGTGTGTTACTGAATAAATCAATAGCAATGGAAGAAGAGTCCCAAATAGCCCACACTTGCCATTTGGAAAACATCTTTTAAAACCCAATTTTGTATTTGAAATGTTTTGTTCAGATCATGGGACAGAGAGTATCTAAGAGTTTTTTAATGATGTGAGGCTGAGGCCCTCTTGCAATTGAAATACACAATCAGAGGATGATGGACTAGTATTTCACTGAAGGGAAACAGGCAGTCTAGGCCAAATAATGTTGCATTGTACAGATATCATTACTCATACAGGTTTGCCTAAGTAGAGAACTACAGAAACCCATTTCACTTAATGCACATAGAAGTGAGGTGTGAGTAGACAACTCTGCCCTTTGTATTACACCGCAAACTGCACTTCATGTTCACTTACTTTATCTTCTGACACATATCTACTTCATTATTGTTTCTTATAATGTAGTTCTTATGAGAAGTAGTACCTTGGTTATCTTAACTAATGAAAGTGTTTTTGATTCGAAGTATTTTTAGATATGCCATTTTGTTGATGTTATTACGGACGTTCCAGTTTGCTCCTGTTCTTAATAGCAGTATCCAACCAGTAGATACAATTATTGGGGATCTTTCCACAGCCCTCAAGTGGGAAGCATCAATATCAGGACTTTCCCAAATGCAGCAGCCAGCCATTATGATCAATAAGGAACAAAGCAAAATTGGCTGCTTGTGAATAGCATATCTCAGCAATCTATGTCAAGGTTTAAAAGGTAAATAGAAGGTAAAGAAGCATGATCCTGCCAAAGAATACCAGAAAATGTTTATACTTCACCTTTTACGCTAATTCATGGGCGACAAAAGGTCAGCAGCCTGTTTGTACATGGGAAGCACTTCTGTTTTGGGGGTATCTACTAAGTATTACAGGCTCTTAAGGTGCCTTTTTCCTATCAGCAAACTCTCGTTTTCCTTCTCCAATAAAGATTAAGGACAAAATATCTTAAAGTTTACATTTAATTAGCATTTAAACTCTAGGGAAAAAACATGTTTCTTTTAAACATTTTCTAATTAGGGGTGACATTTTCAGTAGAATTTACAGAAGTATTTTTATATGCACACATATATAAATATACACACATGGACTCCACACACGGGTGCTGTGCAAACCAAATAATGTTGTCATACAATCATTTGGATACATGGATGTACATGACAGTATCATTTGCTTTGCTCAACAAAGAATATTAAAGACATAAATGTGTAAGGAGTGCAAAGGTGTGCCTAGTCATCTGGTGGCCAACATAAACCCATTGTTCTTGTAATTCAGAGGGAAAAAAAAAACCCCTTAATTTCACCTTCCCTCCAAAGCATTACAATTGGCTTGCCCTGAATGCAGAAACTTGGCAACTGAAGAGGGTATATTTACTCTTCCAGAGGGCTACAAAGATCAGAGAGATAGTAATTTCATTTGAATCAGTCAGTAGCCAGGAAATGTGATCTTAGACTTGCCTTAAGTGGAGCCAACTGTGATTTTTAAAACCCCTTCTCCTCCACTGAGGTGTGTGTGCTTGTGCATAACAAGCAACAACATCTAGAATTAAGTGATAAACTTCCCCCTCTCCCCCAATAACAGAACTGTGTCTCTTTTATAAATCCCTGTATTTTTCTATACTGGACTGACTCTGTCATGAAGAAACCTTACCATGGAAAAGTGTAACTCTTTTGTAACCTTTCATAATCTTAAAATGTGTTTTAGAAAAATTACTCTGAAAGGCAAATTTGTATTATCACGCTGAGAAACCTAAACTTTTACTACATCTGACCTTGAGATAAGGAACATGAAAGGTGAGAATAAGAAAAACTTACCATGAAACACTGCTTTCAGAGACATGTACAGTGGTTTTGCAACTGACAGCACAATTGGAAAGCCAGACTACTCCTGCTGGCTTTGGAAAACCTCACCCAAAAAACAGATTCCTGTAAAATAAAATAGCAGTTAGATAAGTGAGAAAAGATACTGATTCCCTTGTGCCACTGAATGACTTCAATACAATTTTGTAGCAAAATGTTACTGGTGAATCAGGCAGATTAATTATATATGCTTGTACACACTGAGTTTATTGGCTGGATAAAAAGAACGAAGAAATTATTTGAAACTTTTTTTTTTTCTTTGTATCTGTGTGAAATACCAGTCATCACAGAAGTAAAATTTTGGGTGTAAACTGACAGAATTCTTCACATAAATTATTCATAGTCGATAATTTCACTGGCTCTGATACCAAGAACAAATGACACACTTTAAATACCCTGCAGCATTATATAAGCCAAGAGAGTGACATTTCCAGCAATAAAATCACTGACAGTCTCCTAAAGACTGTTTGGCTAGCCCCTTCATGCTATTCCCACCAGTACATCCTCTGAGAGGGGATGCCAGCTTTGACTGGGCAGGTCACCTGCTTGGCAACAAATCGTTGCACCTCAGTCCAACTTGCAGATTTTTTTCAACTCCGTTTTAAGCAGCCTTATCCAGAAGGGCAGAGCTGTCATCCAGCATGTGAAATGAAGCAAATGATAAAAGGACGGTACGACCCAAGTGAGTACAGGGCCATTTGTACTAATGGACAGTATTTGTGGCAGGTGCTGGAAGCTTGTCTCTCTGTCCCAGTACATCAGAAGATATGGTTAGGGGAACAAAATCCGATTCTCAACACAAGGTTCCTAGAAACACTGAAAGACTTTTCTTCCACTAGCTACCTTTTCCTGGATTTTCTACAACCCTTAAGATTTTGGTTCAAAGTATCAAACATTTTCCTTGTCATTTTGTATTTCCAAAAGTTCAACTTGCTACATTCCCATAAGCAATACTTCTGACTTGGTCTCAGCTCTTGTTATCATTAACAAGGACAGAAGTGTTTCAGCTAAGAAAAGAACTGCCAATTTGCAGCCACATCTTAGCAGAGGCCAAACCCCTGGTTTTGGCCAGTAAAAGGCTTTTTTATTACTATTTTCTAACACAAAGTGTGCTTCAGGTCCAGAATAGAAGTTTGTCCTAGCTTTTCAAGATTACTTCTTCTGGTGAAGTAAAATCACCAGTAGTAAAACTCACACTTATACTAATGGAACTAGGAGTCCACTGATGATAAGTGCTGGAAGTATCATAAATAAATACACTCTTCTAAGCTTCCTCATCAAGTCACTAGTACAGGAGGGTTAAGCAAGTCGGATAAGTATTCAAACGGTACCGGCTGCCTAGCTGGATGAAATCTAAATGTTAATACACTGCAGGGAAAAAAATAAAATAGATTAAGTTCATACACTTCTCTCTAGATTAAATTAGGTATACAATATTATGATGAGGTGATATATAGGAATTGACACTCCAGTCCCATGGGGTACAAGGATAAAAAAGATTGATGAAATAGCATGGTACTAAGGTTAATCAAGATTAATAAAACTGATTCCACTTTACAGATATAAATGATAAAGAAATGTAGGCAGCACAAATTTTCACCTCATTAGAGCTCACATTAATCTCTGCATTTTTGGAAAGAAAGAAAGCAGTAACATGTGAATATCAATAAACTAACTATATAAAAATGAACCAGAAGCAATTGGCCAGTGAACTTTCAAATAATGTTTTGCATGGTATTTATGTTTGACAAACCACCAGACAGCTACAGCAGTCAACAAGACACTTGAGAAACTGCCAACAACAAGCTTAAAGAATTAAACAGCCGAAATGCACCAAACTCTGGTCTTTGAAGTTTTATTAAACTTTAAATAAGTTCACTGGAAATTGGAAATCCCATTTGTTTTGATCTTTTTTATATCATACTCCCAGACAAATGTAAAACTCCATCTTTTAAAGGCAGGTTTACTAAACAGCCCTGCTCCACAAAGTTAGGTGCACAGATTTAATTCTAACCTGTCCATCCAGCAATTGTGACTGTATTTGATTATGAAGAGCTGCCTGCCTTTTCCTAAATGCAGATGGATGTCAGGGAGGTTGAACATGCTCTGTATCTCACAGTATCAGTCCTTCTCTATCCTTCTCTTTCTCCCTTACTTGACTTTCTCTAGAACTAGGCAAACTTCCTTAGTGAAGTGGATAATCTCACACAAGAGCTAATATCCTCTGTTGCATCTGTTTGTGTAGGTTTATGTGGTGTCTGGTGTTTCTTTTACCTCAAGAAAAAAAAATTAAAAATCAACCCTCAAAGCCTAACTGGTGCATAAATCTGATGTGCTGAAATGAAAGCTTATAATGTGGGGACTCATCAAGAAAATCTGATCCCACTAAGGTCAGTAAGAGTGCACCTTACACTACATCAAGAAAATCATGAGGGAATGGGAAACATTGCTTTCTGTTGACTTAAGGCTGGATTTACCTTAAGGCAGGGCTATCTGTAGAAAAACTGTATAGAGTCTGATAAGGGCCTATCAATACAATGGCTCTTGCATTGCTGAAGAACCTCCTGTGTTTCTGTTTTTTCCCCGTGATCTGCATTTCATGGATGAAAAGAGAGCATACAGAACTAAACCTGGCAATGCTAGAGGTGGCACCTTGCTTCCTACTGATCATACTTTAGTAAAATTACCAGATTTCCATCAAATTACTCTGTGCCCTCAATTACAGTTAATTGCAAACCCTTGTCCAAGAATGCAGATTATACCCCAATGTTATCATAATGGACTTGTATTGGCATCTAAAATCAATGATAATATGTCCTACTCAGTGCCAGAAAATTTTAATATTGCCATGGTAACAGTCAGAGGCCTTCGCAGAACCACTAATAACTACATCTAGTTGGTTTATTATCTATTCTCTTGAATTTATTTTTTTAATTATTTTTCAGCACCTTGTATACAGATCCTGAGATCTGGTTGTACTGCAAAAAAGTATTTTCTGCATGTGCAGTCATTGCAAAGTCCCTCTTTTTATTCCCGTTGAAATCTTATCTCTGTATGAGTCAGTGCCAAAATTAGTGTTAAATTCATTGTGACTTTGAATTGCAGTGCTGGTCTAATCATGTGCAGAATTCTGGCCTTTCTGAAGTATGGCATAAACTACAGAGGTAAAAGTGATGACTGACAAGACTTGGGATGAGGGAAAAACCAAAATGTAAAATATCAGCAAGCAAAGACAGTTCTTTGGATGTATATATGTTTGGTCACTGTAGCCCAGAATTTATTTCATCACTTGTACTTTAATATTGGTTGGTTATGCTAAAAATAAATGAAAATTTTTGTCTGCTTCTCATATAAAGGGAGAATGTTCCAACATTAATTTTCAACCAATTTGGTCTGGGTGTCTTGGAGGTACAGAGGTTATCCAGGACTGTAAAATCTGTTTGCATTGAAGGAATTGTGTTAATGAGAATCAGCCCAATATGACTGGAGAAAATAACTTTTAAAATGTGCAATTTTTGGTACTATGAATTTCAGTAACAGCAAAGTAACACTGATACACTTTCCTTAAGAAACGAGGTTAGATCTCATTAGCAAAGTAAAGGCTGTTAAGGAGTGTCTCCATAGTGTAAGCACTATATACTATATGTATTACGAGATGTGAGAACAACTCCAGCTAAAAGAAATAATCTGTAAGATGCTGCCCCTCCAAGCAGTTCAGATGTGTGAGTGCATTAGATATCTAAGATCTGTTGGCTTCAAGCCATCCCTTATTTTCAATAAACTGGATAGAAACAGAAGGCAGTTTCACCTTTCACTAACCTTCTACGGCATTTCTTGACCTCTCTTGCAACTTCAGATAGTGAGCCTTCTGCTGGCTACTGTAGATCATCCAATTTTCTGCATTCATTTTCAGAAGAACTCTTAAAGATCATACCTTTCATCAACCACTGCATCATCACACGTTATTTCAGTGATTAAGTACCATTATAAACCAGAACATGTTACTAAAAGCCACTAGAGCATTTTAAAAGTGAGCATTTTGAAAGAAAGCTATAAGATAGTCACTTGATAAAGGCTTTTATTCATTTAATTGGGAGATTTCCTTATTTTGCATGTTATTGGGGGACAGAAATAAAATTCAGTTTGGGAACTAGTTATAATGTAAGTAAAGTGATAAAGTAATAATGAAAATAAAGCATTTCAAATCTCAATATATAATAGCATTTTATCAGGCCGTTAGACAGACCTATGGATTTTATCACAGGTTATGTCTCTAACCATCTTTAGAAGAGAGGTGGGTTTGTTTCATTATTCTATACTCCAGCTATAATGGTTTGCTCTTTTCTTTTTTAATACATTCTGGTTTTTTTTATTGACATATACAATGGACACAGTGACTCTCCCGATTTCCTATCTAGTACTTCTTTTTTTCTAGGGACTTCTAGGACAGTCATATATTGCTGATTATAAGCCTTGAACTTCTTAATTAGACTTACATTTAGAAGACGCTTCAGGCCTGACAGATTAGGATTTTCACCTTTACAACAGATTTATGATTTGATAAAGATGGAATATATTGATACAGAAACAAGAAATGGAAATTAGCCCATAAGATGCTGATATCTGGCAAAGAGAATTCACCTTTTACACATATCAAATATTCTGTTATGCTAAAATTTTTGTAAATAAAGTGTCAAATAGGTAACTTCCATGTTTTATAGCTGTATATTACTAATAAATGATCTAAAAAAAGATTTTATTTTATCAATTAAGTATTAATAAAATAATAGCTACTGTGAGGCAGTGTGGTTTATTGGACAGATGAGATGGGAAGTGAGAGAAAACATATAAAAAATAAAGTAAGCATATGAAGCATCCCTCAAAGTACACATGGAATCAAAAAGTATGATAAAAAAGCTGTGTGAGAAAACTAAGCAATTTCAAAAAATTTCACCTAAAGCTAAGAACAGGCAATGTGTTAGACGTTTGAAAACAAGGGTGGCAAATAGAATTAGAGAAAGAGAAACAGTTTCTGAAGGGACCCACTTCCATGTCCAGAATGTGCTTCTGAGGGACTGCAAAAATGTTTGAGAAACTACAATTTGACATTGCCCTCTCCTCTCCATCTCATATGTTTCTGCCTGTTGCTTCATATACCTGCAGCAGATTTCCTTTTGTACTTGGAAACACTAATCAATGCAAACGCTTCAAAAAGGAGCATACAGCACTAAACACTTCAATATTACTCCTCTACAGAAGAAGCTTCTTAATTTTTCTCCCCTCACAATGGTACCCAATGTCCTGGCCATTCAGCAATCTAGTCCACCTCAATGGTGTGCATGGAGGTTATGAATATGCATTTAATTTGATATATAAAAATCACCAAATATCATGACTAAGTTGGCTTACGTCAAACACCAATATAACCAGTGAGTTCTGCCTGTCTTTTCTCCAGTGGAAGGGTAGGTCTCTTCTGCTTGGCCCACAAATTTACACAGAGTTGTAAGACTTCTACTCTTCCTTCAAACTTGATATAAAACTAGCAAATAGATCTCAAAGTTTTTAGAAAATGGGGGAAAGCCCATGAAACAGGTGGATGGATGAATGGATATCCTGCCAGCACTACTACAACAAATACTACTCCTTTTGGAAATCAGGTTAAAATACAAAAGGACACACAAAATTTTAGGGGGAGAAATCTATCCATTGTATTCCTGCACCCAGTTTAAGGTTGCATTGCTTACTTTGTTGAATGGCTGGGGAATGTAGAGCTGAAGAGAAACACTCCTCACACAGAGTTATCAGTCAGAATAGCCTTAATGCTGAGTACGACAATTTTTTCTTTACAGCTGCAATTCTATTTCTGTTGGGTTAATTTGATGTTTGGAAATGTTTTTTGCATGAAGGAGCATTTTGCTCAGAGAGAATGATTGTGCCCTAGAGCTCTGCCTCTCTGCATTTCATCATGTTATGTAACTACTTCATGTCTACAAAAGCTATCTTCTCGTGCAGTATGTACATACCTCTCCTGTCAAGGACACAGCTCCCTCCATTGCTGACAGCTTTTTACTACTTGCACCATGTTTTCTTCCCTCGTTTCCATTTAAACTGGGAATAAGAACTACCTTTTCTTTCTAGCCTTGTCATCCCTTCAGAAGTTGAGCAGGTGTACTTGGAAAATTTCCTTGAAATTTTCTGTTTCTTCTGCTGCCTTATTAAGACAGAGAGATTTTCTTGGCAAGACAACTGTTTTGAGGACAAAAGTTGAGTCATGAAGTTAATGAGTAAAGACAGCATTACGTCCAGCACTTATTAAAAGCATTACAAATAAGACAATGGTCATCCTTCAAAACTTCTAGCAAACACAGAAAATTTTTTTTTCCTCCTCTTGAATTTAGAAGTCATCAGGGGGGAAAAGTGGATTTAATTAGTCAATAAAATCTACAATTCAAAAGCAAGTGGAGATGCATATTCATTAAGAAAACTGCAAAGTCTGAAACATTCTAGGAACTACACTGATTCACTTCACTGTGCTGTCTCACAAATACATAAAGACAGTTAATGAATTGATTTAGCTGTCTGGTTTCAGAACATTTTTAACCACTAACTATTTGGTAATAACTCAGTGCTGGAAGAGATCATATTGTCAGTGGCATAAATCAAAGACTAGTTATGAAGAATATTTCCAATATGCTATCCTTTATGTGAAATCAAAAATATTACTCCACTTTTCTTAGACTAAACCTTGGTAACCAGCCACAAAATAGAAACACAACTCAAAATTAAATTTAAAAATTTATTTGGCTGCCAATTTCCTATTTATGAGGACGACTTTGAGGGATAGAATGAGACGGAGCACATAAACAGTGTGACAACACCTGTGGCTTTTGCCACAGTTAGATTTTTTTTCAGCAAAGGGAGAAGAAAATGGAAGAGAAAATAGTATCCATCTATGAGTTTAATTCATATGTTCTAGTTTCTCTTCACAAACAGAGGCGGCATTTGGATGAGGAAAGTAATTTGCAGTAGCAGATTCTAAATATATGGCTGATACAGACTCTCCTTTGGGCTGCTGGAGACAGCAGTGCAGTTTTAGGAGATTCTCATAGGTGAAGTTAGGAAGAAAGCTACTCTGAGCTCCAGGGACCTGGACAATCTGAGATACACATTTGACTCCTTCACTGGAACTCTTTTCAGGGGACAGAACAGGGGTACAGACCAACATATTTTTATGCCTCTTGTAGTTTTTCAGTTAAGACAGCAAATGTGTTTATTTCCACTCCTTCCACTCTACAGCCATAGTGGGGTCACAGGCTGAGAAAAATGTGTCAGAATGTGAAGATAGCCACTTGTATGAGATTTTGTCCATGCAGGGCAAAAATCTGAGCTTTATGTAATCCATACAGTGGGTAAAAATCAGATACTTTCTGAATAGTATTTGTGAAGAACTCCAAAATTTTCTGGATGGACTGGAAATCTTGTAACACTCTGTGCCTGAAGAAAAGCTGTGCCATGAGAATCATGAAAGCCCAATCTGTGTGAAAACACAAGTTTTAGAGGGAAGTAGTTGAGGGAAAGGGAGACTGGCCTACCACAGCTGCCAAACTAGATTAGGTTTATAGCTAGGCCAATAACAGGTGTGCAGGAATAGCAAGTATTGGTGGCGTCCCATAACTCCTCCAACAACCATCCCTAGAAGATACCTCTTGGCAATGTGAAATAGTTCAGGTTTTTCTTAGGACCTATCTTTTGTTATTTTTGAAGCTATTCATTTGCAAAGAATGCCTCCACCACAGCCTAAACGACACCGGGCCCTCTCCTCCCCTCTCCCTTGGGGCACTGTGCAGAAGAGATGGCATCTCTCCATGCCTTTTTATGCACAGGCCAGCCAGGACTCCCTTGCCTGCCTGTGGGATGTCTGGATGCTTCACTCCCTCACAGCCACTGTCGGGCGTGAGGGGATGTGCCACTTGCAGGGCACCAGGTCGATGGGAGGTTGCTGAGGACACCCAATGCTCCTGGAACACCCTTGCCACCATCTCATCCAGGGATCTCCAGGCACCGGAAGAGGAGGGACCTGGAGCCCAGGCACAGAAGGGGAGGTGGAGGGTGATCCCTGTGCCCAAGGGGCAGCAGAAGGGCACAGGGGAGCAATCCCCAGCCCATGCTCAACCTCCTCCTTCTCCCACATTTGGGCATTCTTTCAGGCCACAGAACCCCCCTCTCCCAGAACAGCTACTTTTGGCCACATACATCCACCAGCACAGTGTCCTCAAGATGTCACAAGCCACCTCACTGCCTTCTGTTCTGGGCCCTGCAAATACACAGCCCTGGAAGCTGGCTCATAATTCGGTGAGCTTTGAGGCTCTCAGGTGCCAAGGATGCTTGGTAGCAAGAGATCCCAGGGAAGCAAGGTGGGTGGCTGCTCTCCTTTGCATGGGGCAGCAGAGACATAGTTGCAAGAACCACGGTGCCAGAGGGAGGCACCATCAGCTGCGTGGTAGTGATGGCCATTGCTCATATGGCTGATGATGTGGAGCCCACGGAGGTGGATCCACCTGAAGGTCAAGAAGAGCCAATGCAATTGTATCCACCTCCAGCATGGCTCACCTGGCACCACTACACCATGTCAGGGCTCCTCTCCATGAAGTTATGGCAGCAGCGTTGCAGGAGCACCCAGCCAGCACCCTACCATCAACCCAGACTCCACCTCTGGCATTAGCCAGGAGGCCCAGCCTCTGCACCTGGCCATCCTGTGGGCTCACCTATAACATCTCCCAGCAATCAGCAATTATTTTGTTTACTGCCCCAGGTGGTCTGAACCCTTCTTTCCCATCCCCTGTCCCTCCTGAAGGGGTGCCATCTCTCGGCTCTGAGCTCCAAGAGGATGAGTTCACCTGGCTTTTGCCAGGCTGCTGCAACAGGTGACAGGAGTGGTCCCTCAGAGGGCCACTGAGGTCCCTGGGACCTGGAGGTGGCATTTCTCCAGTCTGAGGATGAGAAGGCTGCCTGACGGGTGGTTGTAGATGCAGCCAGACCCTCCGTGGTGGTGCATGAACAGATGAAGCAAAGAAGTTAGAGAGACAGCCGTTCCTTTGGAGAAGCAGAAGACTGCAGTCCTGACAGGAAGAAATGGTGGCCTTCAGCATTAAAATCTCTTCTAGCTGCTTCATTAGGAGTTCTTTTCAAGATTAGGCAAAAAAAACAATTTTAAAGGAAATAAAACAAGGGATGGGGTGGGGGAGGTGGGAGTAAAGAATGCTTTCCTCCTCTCTTATTTGGTATTCTGTTGACTGTATCTGGACTCTTCTGTCCCCTTCTGGTCTCCCCAGTCCAGGAAGGGCACTGGTACATAGGCTGTGGGCCCAGGCCAGGGCCTTTTTGTTGGTGAGGGGCAGCAGCACACAACACACAAGGGCAGGCCGAGGAAGCTGGCTCTGGTCATGACGGTGATGAGACACTGGAGCAGGTTGCCCAGAGAAGTGGTGGATGCTCCATTTCTGGTAGTGTTTAAGACCAGATTGGCTGTGGCTTTGAGCAACCTGGTCTACTGAAAGGTGTCCCTGCCCATGGCAGGGAGGTTGGAACTAGATGATCTTTAAAGGTCCCTTCCACCCAAAGCCACTCTGTGATTCAACGAGTCTATTTTTCTATTATTTTTAGGTCAGTCTGGGATTTTTTTTTTCCAACTCAGTTTGTGACATCAGGAAATGAATTCTGCTGTAATAGGCCCATAATACTGATATGTGCCCTGTAATAACCTTTCTAGATGAAGCTAAAGAAAGTCATTAGTCCCTTTCCGATGCTTGCCTGTGAAAACAAACATTCGAAGCACTGGGTTTGGACTGATGCATAATCTAATGTGATTAATGTGCTGTACTCTGGATGTATTAGTGAATGTGGCACAAAGGGCAATACATGCTGATATCTTGTGAACTATCTGTCAGATTTGTTCAAGTTTCTCACTTGTGTTGCACTTCGAAGTTGTCATGCCTTGCTCAGGAATGGTAAAAGCTAAGAGAGCTGTGCTGTAATGTTTTGAATAGCTGACATGAGAAATGGCCTTCAATATAATGGCATGAGGTAGAGAACTCACAGTAGACTGTGATATAATGGTATTGCTCTGCATTTCATTTATCTACATTTAAAGAAATTAATGACTTTTCAAACGCATGCATATCTTTAAAAATATTAAGGCAAAAAAATGTTTTCTGAGTCTTTATCCAGATTACAGCTAGTAGGACTTACCTGAAGGAAGCTTACTGAGGCAAGTTTGCTTGTATTTTATTTTGGAAACTACTGTCTCAAACTGAAAGTTTAGTAAAAACTTGTATCACATTTTATTCTCAGTTGGAGAGTGAAATTTCTGGTCAAATGAGAGGACAATGCTTGTTGTATCTGTATCATAGGAGAAAATTCTACTCAGTTCTCCAAAATCCCAGTGAGAAGCTGTAGTCAATGTGCTGTAGAAGTGGCTTTGTACAACATTCTCTGTTGGAATAGCTTCTCTGTGTTAACATTAAATATACATTGATAACAGTGTCAGTCTTGGAAGAAAAACTTCACTTGGTTGTCACTCAACACATAAAAGTATCCTAATCTCTTGGAGCTTAGTTGTTTTGCAGTATGGAAGAGGATTTGTCTGTGGGGATTTGGTGGGGGGGGAAAATTTGAAAAGTCTCACTTACAGATTGTTGTGGAGCCAAAATGAATGCAGAAACACTAAGACCCTTGCAAATGGAATTCAGGGGACTGTTTGGTTTTGTAGAGGAGAAAACAATGATAACAGAAAACAAACAAACAAATAAAAAACCCCCTAGCTTCTCCTCCAGCAAAAGGAAAGAGAATGCTTATGTGTCCTTACAAATCCTAGCCCTCCATTTTGCACGTCCACATACAAAGGCTACTTTATGCTCTACAAAATGCTCCCCTAACAAGCAATTACATAGTGTTGTCTTTGTGCTGATGTTTATACGGTGGAAGCAATGTAGACACAGACAATTTTCTTTCCCTGCAGCTTTTATTTCTACAGGTCATTTGCTGATGATTTAGTTTATCAAATATTTCTAAGAAGATACAAAAAAAAATCCCAAGAACCATATAGTGCTTCAACATGTTTTTATACATGTTATTTTCAAATGCCACAAAATTCCCCTGTAGTCAGTACTCAGACCTTCTTGTCTCTCTCAACATTCCTTGATGTGCCTTGGCATCCTGACCTTGCAATGTTTTGTCTGATAATTTTCAACTTTTCTCTCTTACAATCTTAATTGCCTCTGCTCTGTGAGTTTTCTTACACACCACTTCTTATAGCACTCGAGGCAGAACTGGCAGAGATGTCACTGTTACACAGTAGGGGTTTCAACTGCTTCTAATTTGCTCCCTCATATACAGAAGTGTTTTCCAGAGGCACAGTTTCTTATGTGATTATGTAAAAATATGACTTATCTAATAGAAATAAGGGAATGACAGACATAACTATTTTACAACAATAGAATAGATACATTTTAATAATTAAACAATGAATCCCTGCATACCATGTAACGTTTTAGTTATATATTCCAACTATAATGTTAAAAGCAATCAAGATTCAGCAGTTATTTTATATTTAAATTGGAATAATGGAGTAATATTTGATTTTCTCTAAAGTGATTTTCAAAGTGAAATGCAGCATCTGCTGGGGGTGGGTGGGGAGGAAGAAAAAAAATTTAAAAATAAATCTTGGAAAACTACTAAATCAGAGCCAGATTCAATTCTTTGCTCTTCTCTTTGGGACATCACCATGACTTTTAAGAGTAGAGGGACTTTTTTTTTGAGTCTTCTTTGTTGTGTTTGTTTGACATTAAAGTCATGCTTTTTGTAGATATCTGCAGCAATCTGAAGATCAACAGAAATCGATTTTTTCTCTTGTTTGTATTTACAGGAAAAAAGGTGTGTTTTTTTCCCCACACAAAGAGCTGTTAATTCTAAAAAAGGAAAAGTAAGTTTCTTGTTTAGCAAAGACAAGTACCAAATATAGCACTGTCCTTCTACAATTATTATTTGCATGCTTAGTTTATAAATTTTCACAATCAGAACTATTATTGTCACTAATAATAATACCCTTCTTGACATTCCATTGCATTTAAGAACATTGCTGAAATCTCAGAAATAAATTAGATTGACAGAAAAGCTCCAAAGAGAAAACTAAAACACAGCACATAGAGTAGCTACCATTTTAATGTAAAAATGTGGATCAAGTGTGAAAACCAACTCTCTTCCTCTCTCCTTCCATTTATAAAGGAAATAATGCAAATCTTGTGGGATCCCTGTATCCTGATACCTGATTCTTTTCTATCCACTTTTTTTCTTCTCCGTATCTAACCGTGTGGGATTTTCATTGTTAGAACCTGCATGTTCAGCTGTAGCATCACTTGAATCCTTCCCATAAAGTCTGAAGTCCTGATCAGGAAATGCGATTTCTGTGCCTTCTCAATAACAATGTCCAACCAAAGCTCAGACTTAGGTCAGATAGCTGAAATCGGGACTGGCCAGGACCCATAACCAGAATACTGAATATTCCAGCCCAAGTGGTTTGTTAGAGATGTAATCAGACCTGGACTCCAGGAAAACTGAGAGAATCTACATGAACTACTGAAGGGATTAGTTAAAGGCAAATGTTGTGTTGGAGAGCCTGGGGAACTAAGCAGTAGGGCGTATTTGCAGGTAAAAAATAGGGCCAAAGACAAGAGCCAGTACAAGGAAGTGTAGTAAGGTCAGAGCTGGCACCTAAGGTAAGACCAGAGCAGAGAAACCACAAGGAGCAGGAATCTGACAAAACCACAGCATTTGAACTGCATTATGAAATTAGTATAATTCCTTAAGTTCTAGCTAAGAAGGGGAGAGCAATCTCTGTATTAAAAATTACTGTGGAAACAGACTGGGAGCTTATTGCCAAGGTGGGCCTGACAGGGGCTGACTCTAAAGTCCTTATTTTCAGAAAAACCAGGGAGCAGCTATTCTATATTATTTTGAAATTATAATCTGCTATTCCACTTCTTTTAAAGGGATACAGATATTCCTTGTCAGTCTGTGAGCAAATTCTCTTCTAATTACTTCCTGTTACTGACACAGCTAAATGTTCTTCCATGCACAGGCTTTCCCTGTGATGAAAAAGTTCTTATTTTTAGTAGCACTTAACAGAGTTCTAACTTTCAGAAACCATCAGCAAGAGACACAAAAGGGCAAATAATAAAATAGATGAGACATACATAGTCTCCATTAACCTGTTTCCTTCTGGAAGCTGGGCAGAGATTCTTCCTTCTTACTCAGATACAGCATGAGCATTTGTAGCTCAGATTCTCCCAATAAGTTCTGAAAAGCATATTAGACCAACAGAAAACAATAAGCAGCAAAACATTTGAAGTATGGTTGTTTACTGATTCTAATTTTTACACCTCTGTATGTATCGCCATGACAATTTCAGCTGTCTGAACACCTTCTAAGGCCCTCTGCATTATTAGCACCTCCCTGAGGTGACATGTGTCTGAGTCACATAGCAACCAGCTGAGAAAGACGTGGCATATGTTGTGATCAGCTTGGAGATATACATGTATTAATTAGTCAGCTACTATATGTGTGCTAGTCAACAGGCCAAGCAGATCAGGTAACTGTTGGTTTCACCATGTTGCCACTATATCAGGGGGCTGCAATGACGCTAGCCTCTCCTTTTTCTGACACCAATTTTCAGTGATCTTAAGGAATTCAGTGCATTTAATCCTGGTTGAACTTCACCAGCAGGCATAAACATTTCTACAGGAGAAGTGGAAGACTGGAAAGCTGTCAGGACAGTGCAATTCCATATGTCACATTTCCTTAGAAAAGCAGGCCAAAACCTATTCCAAACCCACCTATTGAATGTTAATCTTGCAATCAAAGTCAGTTCCTAAGAGGCTGAATGTAACTTGTTGTACTGCTGACTAAGCAGAATCAAATTTAGGGTGCATAGAAGGACTGTACATAAACATGAAAAAAGCAAAGGACAGCAGTAACAGGTTGGAAGGTCCAGGGGGGAAATAGTTTCCTGTTCATTTTTTTACAAACCTGTCACCATTAAAGGTATAGTCATCACTTTATATGGAGAAAATAAAGCAGATATATGGCTGCTAACAGAGGGTAAAGTGTACAGATGATTAGAAACAAAGTATGTAGACACAGAACTCCCCAAAACAGACCTTAACCTCCGCAGCCTGCAATGTTTCTGTCTTGGTTGAAGTGTATGTATGTGTGTTATTTCTCATCTGACCCACCTACCAGTTCCTTCTTCCCAAGCCCACTGCCTAGTACCAATATTCTGTGCACATAGTATTCTTCTATACTTAACAAAACCTCAGAGTATTCAGCATTATCTTATCCTTATATATTTTAGACCTACTGATGGCAATTAAAATTGAAAGATGTAAAATTTTTATATTGTCACAAAACATTGCTATAGTCACACTCAGACACATGACAGGAAAGAGTTCTTAACTTGTATTTCTTTATGACTATGTTTCAATAACAATAGGGCATATACATATGTGGTTTAGTGTTCAGAGACAGGAAAGGTG
This sequence comes from Caprimulgus europaeus, assembly GCA_907165065.1. The sequence continues at coordinate 73,843,792 of OU015525.1, forward strand.
AGGAAGAAGAAGGAAAAATATCACCAACTGCTCCCATGCTAGGCAATACTGAAATATTCTCTCAGCATCCACACAGCACCCACAGACAAAGCAGACTACCAGTTTGTTTTTCTCATACAGTTTTTGTCTTTGGTGCACTGTTCAATTCCAGCCTCTTTTACTCTTTGGCATCACCTAAATATTAAAGACTGGCTAAGGCAACAAACACTAAAAACTTACTCTGGAAAGGGTCACTGATAGCTCTATTCTGCTCATTCAGTTTGTTGAATAGGTGCAAGAATTCCATAGAATAGTCATTGAATCCCACTCTACTTCTCTAATCTAGTGAAATGGATACTAAGATTTTTATCCTAGAAAGAATCATGTTTTCTAGAATTTCTACACATGGTTCAATGTGAAGAGGTGGAGTTTGCAGCAAACCATGCACTTCCCACTTGCTTCATATATAAGTTTTAGAAGAAACATAAGAGTTAGTTATCTACAGAAAGCAAGGTAGGAAATCTCTTAACCTCTTTCTTTCCTTCTAAGTTCTACCTTATTCTATCATCCTCACGATAACAGTGTTGAAAGTGAGAAAATGGCAACTGCTTTCCATAATATTATTGCTACCATGATCTGCTTCACATTTTAGACAAATGAATTTTGGAGAACAGGATGAAAATTTTTAACAGTTGAAAAACCCTCTTGAAGTCTTGAATTAAAAAACAAAACAAAACAAAACCCCAACACAACAAACCCCCCCCCCCAAAAACCCCAAGATGAAACTGGTTCCCTTTTCCCTATTTAGATCTCATAACCCATTCTCTGTGGTTTAAAGTTTTGTACAGATCAAAAGAGAAGCTGAGACTTTCACTTCAATTACAGCATGAGCTAGCATCTGTATCAGGTCTAACAGTGACCACACAATAGGAAAATAATAATCAACTGAAAGAAAACAAGGGCAACTGCAGAATATCTGTGTACCTGTTTTCAACATTTCACACAAGATGCATGCCACATACAGAATTGTTTGTGCATTTAGCCTTCTGTTTCCAGCTTTCTGATGATAAACTCCTTGACATTTCTTTGTGTTCTAACTGTCCCATTTTTCCTATTCTAGGATTATTAATGGGACTATGCACATCCTTTTTCAGGCAGAGGTTGATGTGGGCAAAAAAAGTTTGTCATGCACATGCAAAAAGCCCACATTTTTTTATAAACAAGAATGGCATAAGTAGTTTAACCTATTCATAGTGATAGCCCCTTATCTAAATTAAGAGGAAAGTGAAAGGGAAATATTTGAGAGTTATTTTCTCATGTTAGCAGAAAGTTTACGTTCCTCTGTTAATAAATCTAAGTGGTATCCTGTATGTCTATCTGTCTGCAGCACCGGATTATTTCTCTAACCATTAAAAGAGACCTGTGGTCCTATCCTAACCTGTAAAAACACCATCAGAAGCAGACAGACATAATTTGCCCTGATATTGTTCGTCTCTGCTATTTGCTCAAATGTTGCTGCAGCTAGGGGGATATGGGTTAATCTGCAGGATTTAAAGACAACATCATTGCCATAAACAATTTAGAAGTTTATATTTTTTAGAGATGTCAAGTTCAATATTTTCCTTCAGAGATTAAATCATATTTTGATCATGATGAGAAAAAAGTTATATTTATAGGCAATGAATATATTGAAAATGAAGTTTCAAAAAAAACAGTGAACAAAAAAGTTATCCTCCTCTAAAAAAAAAAAGGTTCAAACATTCCTTTGCTCAGATGGCAGATACATTTTTCTAGAAGTCACAACCTAAAAAACAGGTTAAACACAGATGTCTTAAAAATGCCGTGATAAGTAACTCTCACTACAGAAATGTCAGTTGTGATACCATTCCAAGATGTTGCTATAAATTGACTATTTCTAGCCTTATGAGCACAGAATCATAATGACTCTTGTCTTGTTTATGCCTCCTGTACAAGGGAGCTATGGCCCACTAAACAAGAGCATAAACGTACAACAGCAGTTGCTCTCTACCGTCTGCAAGATGAGCCTGGACACTCAGTGTGCAAACAACAGATCTTCTGTGCTAAGCACCAGTGTGCTTTGAGAAGCAGAACCACTGGTGTGCTATAAGGTTTATCTACCCATTTACTGAGTAATAACCAACTTGGGAAGAAAGGAGGCTATGCAGACAGTGCTTTGCAACCAGCATACGGTACAGAGTTCACTCAACTACTATTTAACAGGGCATGAGGCAAATATACCTAAATGGGTGGTGTTAGTGGGAAGAAAGCAAAAGAGAGAAGTGGGTTATAGTCTCTTTGTGCCCCTTAATAATATCCATATCTGCAGGTACCAGCTCATTAAACCTTTCTTTAAATATTTGATTTTCAAGATCTGTACCTAACGCTTGGCACTTGCATCCCAGTGAGACACTACTATTTCATAAACTGTGAAGGCAGCAGCAGGATTTTAGAGGCTCTTGGTGTGTGTGCATTATATATTTAGAATATGAATAATGGCAGACAGGCTAGAGAGCTGGCTAGTATCTGGCCCATGTCAGGGAGCACAGGGAACACTCTGTCAGCATGCAAGTAACCCTCTCCTGTGGTCTGTGCATTGCCACAGAGAGACAATTTTCTAATCTGTGACAGTGATTAATTTTCTTTTTTTGGACATAGGCCAAATTTACTAACACTGGGTCTATCCAAAGATATATTCCCATCTATTAAACAACAACAAAAAAAAGGTCAGCTTAATGGCCAGTGGCATTCTGGCACCTTCAAGAAAGGTTTAATTAATGATACTATAATAAGACATGTATCAATCATTTCCTCACAGTGTGAATCCTGATTGGCAAAGCTGTGTTAGCTTCCAACTGGTTGCCAAACCATCATTATCCACTTATGGCCAGAACCTGTTATTTTATCAAACAGTTCTTCGTAGGCTTCATAGAGTTGTGTATGTCAGTAATTTGTTCCTCTTTGGGGCAGACAATTCCATACCCTTTTAGGAAATACCAGCATCTAGAATCTCTGGGGTTTGCTTTAAAAAAGTAAAGTGTGGATTAAAGTGGTATATGATAATGATAAAGACTTCTTTTTGATTATTTCCTCCCCTCTATATTTTTGGGAAGTGAATTCATTCAAAAGAAGAGAAGTCACCCTGACTTCTTTGGAAATTTGCTTTGCAGGAAAAAGAGTAGAGTTAGTCCTCAGAATTTTTAATGTGCCTGAATAAGATTTTACAAGTCACTTTGTTAAAATATCAGTATTACACTCTATTATTCAAAGTGATTAAATGTCAGTAATGTAGAGACAGAATGCCATAAGGGAGTAGACTAAAAGGGCTTTTAATAGTACAGGGACTGTCACTGTTATCATACAAAATCGGTTGTTTGGTTGAAATGGTTTTCCACCCAGCAATTGTCTCTGTAATTAGGGAGGTGACTTCTGTCAATTAGGATAAACCTCATAGCACTGAGGAGATATATGTTTATCTCTTGTTCTGCTCACTTTCTCATCTTGTATTAAAATTCATCCAGGTTCTGGATAAAATAAATACAATAGCAAAATAAGAATATGCATAAACTATCCCACCACTTTGAAAACAAAATGTCCCCTCATACTATCAATGCTTACACATTTGAACTTTCCAGCTTTTTCCTTACCCTGCTGTTAATGCCTTCATCTTCTTACTCTTTCCCTTGCAATTACTTAAAGATGCTACTTCCTAGCTGACAGTTGCGTCACTCCTCTCCCTGAAGGGTAAAACAGGAAGCATTTATAAAGAACTGGGCTGAATACGTTGTTTTAGATGGGAGTTGCTAAAACAGTCAGTCCCTTAACTTTGGGAAATCTTTCCCAAACTAGGCTATAAAGTCACTTTTCCCTCATACTGTTCAAAGTGCTTTAAATGAAATGGAATTGTTAACTAATGAACAATAAGGTCTTTAGCAACATAGAGCACATGCTGTATTATGCATTACATTATCATTAAGCACATGTATAATGTACAAATGTCATGTCATAATGTAGATTGATGAAAGGTCTAAATCATACTAAGAAAACAGTTTTAAGACGCCCATCAGTATGTTGTTGGCAATTTGCTTTTATTAAGCACATGTTAATGGGGAACTGGAGACACCTGGTTCCTTGGAAACAGATGTATTTATTTGCAAATAACTAAAAGGCATCCAATAAGCTTATGCTTTGATAACTGCTAGTAATAAATGACATAAGCTTCTTGCAGCAGTCCTGAGAAATTTGCAGTCACGAGACTGAGCTTTTAGAAATGCATGTGTATAAATTGCCTGCACAGTCTTGGACCAAATTGACTGAGCCACGCAAATATCTCAGTAAAATCCTGGCCTTCTATAACTACATATGAGGCCTAATGATGGTTATTTTCCATTTGTTGAATTCGGTGATCACCAAACTTTGCAATTTCCAGGAAACAGTGAGTGTGTTCAGAATCAGTCTCCTGACCTTCCTTTGGCTGTAACCAAAGGGTTTTTAACAACGAAGCAAACTTTAGAATTATAGCCAGTTTTAGTGTTTCTACCATTATAATTCACTCTGTAACAGTCAATATAGCTGATTTTGTGATTCTAGTAATTATGAAAAAAAAGGAAAAAGAAAGAATTAACACAGCATATGCAGATATGCTAGAGTAGGAGTTTTCCCCCTCCCCTTAGAGTGGTCATTAAGGAAAACTGAGACTGGTTTAAATCTTCCTGAAGAAACTAGCCTCAGCTCTTTTCTCCACCTGCAAAGATGCAAACTGACATCTCTTTCAGCCCAGCAGGGTGAAATAATCCAATTAAAGGTTACAATCAATTTTGTGGAGTATTCTATCCAACAGTACTCTTCCAAGATGTAACAACGAACTGAAAACTCTGAGCCAGGAAGACAGTGCAGCAGAGGACATAGATGAGACAGAGAAATCCTCTTTCTCCTAAGCGTACAGTTTCTGCAGTTTATCTCATGACCATTTGTTCATAATATCTTCTTGTAGAAGAAGCAGAATTACTCTTCCTTTACGGTTTCCTCATTCAATGCTGCAACCTGCAGACTACAGTGTACCAACAGGAATGGAGATAACCTTCCTACTCCAGTGGCCAATTCAAGCCACTAAAAAGGAGGAAATAAATACCTGCCCTCAAGACAGAGTTCAGAGCCATGGTAGGAATAATATTACTTTCTTATATGAGTCTTCACACAGGCAATAGTCAAAAATAAATCCTAAGCCTTAGGCTTTTGTGCTATCTTACACTATATTTATTCACCAAGTCAGCCAAACAGATTATGGTCTACTGAACATGCAGCCTTTTGGGGATTCCATTCAGAGGCATCCAATTCTCCTGTTATATAGGAAGCCTAGGAGATAACATATAGGTTTGAATTCTTCTACTTGGGTCAGGCATTTGAAAGAATGGTATTGTTTTATCTAACTTTTGGATTTTGCAATCCCTTTTAAGCCTGATCTGAAGGCCATAGAGTGCCTCATCTTTCAGCAGCTCAGGTTCCAAGTCATTCCCAATTAATTCAGCAAGTGTAAAGGCAACAGAGTTGCCCTCTAATTTTACTATGCCTCATAAAATTGTCCCAGAATTTAGATAAATCTAAAAGCATACAGGTTTTTCAGTCAAATAAATAAAATAAACTACTGGTTTTCAGACACACAGACCTGTAAAGTGATTCTTGCTTCAGTTGGCCCTAAGAGGGAAATGAAGTAACCGTTTAAAAGCTTTCAGTTACTATCTAGCCCATTCTATGGAAAACAAAAGGGTTAATAACTTCTTCTGAGGTGCAATATTTGTAGTGACTATCAGTTTCTGGATGGGTTATTGATCTTCACCGACATTAAACTGTGCAGATAGGCATATAAGATGTATCTTAAATTAATCTGTTAAAAAAGGACCAGTCAGCAATATAGCTTAGGAAATTAAGATTCATAATTGTTAGGAATTGTTCTAATGTAACTCATCATGCTTCTTGCAAACACAATCTTACATGGAGTCGGAGAGATTTTTGACAATCTCTCTTTCTTTTGGTAGTCATTAATGAAATTCCAGAATTCTCAATAAGAATTATCTGTCTAAAGGAAAAATAAATATTTCATACTAAATTGTTTTGGTGAACGTTTCTGGGCTGCTCTAGTTATGTTACTGAAGAGATCACCAGAAATGAGAAATTATGCTGCCACACATCGCTCTTTGAGCGTTCAGGAAGGCAAAAGAGCAAAATATAATCATTAGGATTAAATACAGAAGTATCTCCAGAAATATATCGTTTTTACATGCTGTCTAAATAAGTAAATAAAAATGAATAAAACTGGAACAAACTGATAAACCAGCTCCCATTTTTTTGTGTCCCTCTGGTTGCATCAATAGGACCATTAAATCTAACACTCAACAAGCAATTTTCCTTGATGAGAGAATGGCAGTTAGGGCATAATACCAAACTGGTAGCTGGAATCTATGTTTTCAACAATCCTCAGCTGAAGAGAAGCTCCACACTTCCCACAGGTAGTCTGAGGCTTTTTCTTTACCAGTAACCACATGGATTCTGGGACCTCATAGAAGATAGGAGCACATAAAAATGAAAAGCCTTTCCATTCAAATCCCAAAGCTAACATTAGCTAAACCAGGGGGTTAAGAGAACAGCCCTTTGCTTCTACAATATTTTTTCCTCATAAGAAGACATAATACAGAACATCTGAAGATTTTAAAATACTAGGATGAATACGCATAATAGACAATCCCATGAGGATGCCAGCTGTGAGTTTATGGATGGATAAAAATACAGACTGTTGGTTGTGCAGTCATTTTCTTAGAGATATAAAGATCTGCTGCTAAAGAGCAGAAAAATGAAGTCACAGAGCACACAGCTGACGAGCTCTGTTGATGAAGGGCTTGTTTTTTTGCAGAGGCTTGTTTTCTAAACATCTGAGGAGGCAGGAAGGAGATAAGGGATTCACATGACTGGTGAGTTAGATTGGAACAAATTCATACCACGGTTTTTGTTCTGGGTGGGGTGGTGGTGAAAATAAAACAAGGTTTGTGATCATGAGGAGAGCATGAATCAGTAAAACTGCCTGAGCTCTTTCTGGGTGAGCATGGAGGATAGTTCAGACTGCATGTTAGGAAGCAAAGGGATTTATGGGGAGCCAAGACTTATAATGTTACAAGATAAAATTGTGTTAGATATGTCTACGGTAATTAAATTATGTGATTTTACTTGTGTTTTGAGCCAAGACAGAGGAGAGGGAGGTGCTGAGTCCCTCCTTCCATTCACACAAGCTCCATGGGGCAATCACATAATGTGTGGGCGGCTGGCTGCCAGCACAGCCATTCCCTCCGCCAGCTGGGACACTTGCTGCGCTCCCTCTGGAAAGTATAACAGCATGTTCCCTGATAAACATGGTGGCAAAAATAAGGCCTAGGAGAAATGCTGGTAAGCTTCACTGATCTGTTAGATCTATGCTCTTCCTGTCAAAAAAAGTTTCCTTTGATACTTCAAAAACACAGTAGGAGAGTGGTTGATTAAAGACTAGTCAAGTGCACCCCTGAATGTATTGGTAGAGGGACTGGAGGAAACCCCAAGCTGGGAGGTTATCACATCTCCTGCACAAAGAACTGCTTCCTTTTCTCACATTTTGTCCTCTCCAAAGTGAACTCGCTTAGCTCTCCTCCTCAGTGTCTGTCAGAAGTTTAGGCTTAATTTAGCCTATAATAGATCAAGGAAAGCTTCAAAATATTTGTGAAGCGTTCATTGATTAACCTGAAACCAAAATGTCATACTCTTTAAGTCATAATTCTAGGACAGAGCTGTCTGTTAGTGGTATCATTTAAATTTTCATTTGGTGTGACAACACTTGGTCATAGTCTTTTTCATTTACCTTCAATTAAGATGTTATTATAATTAAATTCCATCAAAACTATTGAATTATATCTGGGCTGAATACAATGAGGAATTTATACAGCCTTATTTTTCCAAAAGAAGAAGGAAAAAGTGTAAATAATTAACTTCTTAACTTAATTTCTTTGCTTAAAAAATTTATGAGTAAACAGCTTTGGCACAGGTATACATCACATCTTCTCAGAAAGTGCACATATACACTGTAGACACAGAAATGATCATCCTTCTTTGACTAAGGCTGCTGACAGTTCAAAAGGTGCTGGCTAAATCTTGTTTGATGTTTGTCTTCTCATCCACATTTGCTTCCTTCTCAGTCTTAACCATTGGGGTAGATTTTTGGCAGAAAAGTAAGCTGAGAAGGTTAATGAATATACTACTGGTGGCCTATGCCTGTTTTGCCTGCTGAATAATTTGTTGGACAACTGAAATATGCCTAAGTTGAGTGTCATTCAGGTACAAAATTATTACTTGGACTTTTACTCTTTCATCCTGATTATGACATTCTTTCTGTGTAATTTTTTAAATCATTAATGGCCTGCTAAAACAAATTCTCCTCATTAATACCTAGGAAGTTCTGGAATGATTATAATCAGGCAGATCTCGCAGAGACAGGTGATCTGATTAGATGGAGAGAATCTCACTGCTGCAGAATCATCAGAGAGTATAAAGTTCTTGTTAATTTAGCATGGATTTTGAATTGCTCTCACACTGTTAGATACATTCAATGAATACGGGCCATTTTCCTACTATGGGATCCAAAACAAGGTGTCTTTAAATCACAGGATATGCAATCAAAGTAAAGTAAAGCCTGCTTAACATGCTGAAACACATTAAAAATGTAAGAAAAAAGAAAAACTGTGATTTTAAAGTAAGCACCAGAATTTCAGTATGCTGTCCCCTTATGTCCTTGTGAAAGATTTACACCTTATTTTCATACATCTATCTTCCAGAAATATGAGGGTCACATTTCCAAAGGTATAATGGTAACAGTACTGTGAAAAGAACTGCACCCAAACTTTTCTGCTACAACAAATTGCCAGGAGAAAATGTAAGTGAATTGCACCTGCAGAATCATGTCTTTAGCAAAATAATGATTTAAATAGGATTGATGAATAAGGGAATGCAACTGTTAACAAAATAAATTTCTAACTCACTAAAGGACAAAGCACAAAAGACCTTTTAAGAAAACCATATAAATTATATATATATGGTATCTATGGCATCTCTGAATTGAAAAAAATTGAAAAAAATAGAAGTAAGAAAATACAAGGTGAGTCTTGTAGCAACCAGTTAGTGCTAATCAGATATAGCCTCTCAATAATCTGAATGGTAAGTATTTTCATGTCACAGAATCACAGAATCACTTAGATTTTTATGTGAAAGTAGAAGTATTTTCCCTCAATCTCCTCCTGTTATTTTCAATTTTTTATTGAATTTTGTGAATTTGGCTTACATTTCCAAGAGGAGATTTAGCTAAACAAAGAGAGTTAAGGGGATATTGGCTTTAGAGGGGGATGTTGGGTTTTTTTTATTATTACTATTTACAGAAATACAAGTTTGTTAAATACAGGTGAACTGAATGGTGAGTCTAATACAGTGTGGAAGCTATTGTATTGCTCAAAAAGTTTACATTGCTCTTATTTATTGAGTAGAAAGCAAAGACAATGTTTTTGTTAGAACAGAATATTCTGGTTGCTTGCTAGAATTACTTTATTAGTAATCCATGTGTAACACTAAGTTTTTGTAAAATCATGACTGCTGTTATGGTAAATATATGCTTGGGTAAATCTGATCTAAATATAATACTGATTTTATAGGAAATAAACTCCAGATTATAAAGGTCTGGTTAAGAAATGTTTCACATGTGAAAATGTACAGCAGATTAAGTATAGGAGGTGTATTTAAGTTTATGATCCTTTGGAGTTTTTCCTAAGGTGAGATAAATTGCCTCAATAACGTCTTCAGTCACCAAGCCACAAAAAAAGTGTAGCTGATAGCAGCCAAGAAAACAAAGCTTTTTCTTCTTTTTTTTTAATAGCTAAGAACTCAAAACTGATTTTTATTTTACAAATAGCTGGTATTATTTTAGAATGTGTTTAGAATAACAGATCAGAGAATAATGGAATAAAACATAGGAACATGTTTGTTAGGTCTTATTTGAATCAAATTCCTCTGGTAGATGTGGACCTTTGCAAGCTGCATGTGTCAATGAGAAACCTCAAGTCTTCCAGACAGACCCCACTTCTGCATGCTATCTGAAAATACAGACCATTTGCAGAATCTTCTAAGTGTCATATTGTGTGAGATCTCTCCCTCTTACACAAGTTTTGAAAATAGCAGGGATCAATTTGACAGAGGAAATAAATGACACTTGGGTAATAAGTCAACTAGTTTTTCCTAATTTGAGAGAGCAAATTTATAGTTTTAGTATGATTTATCAGAATATGGTTTTACAAGAATAGATGACTCTTTTGCCAATTGACAGGGCTGGCAAAAGGAACAGACACCAACAGAATACTAGAAATAAACTTATTTTACGGTAGTTTAAAACAGGGAAAAAGAAGAATAAGCAAGGTACAGAGTTAAACGGGGTGATGCACCTAATCATTCCAACATAGGAGAAAGCATAGTGATTAAGAAAGAAAAATCACCAATTCCCCAAATTCTTATCATCATCCACATCCTGTACATCAGCTGGGGAGCCCCATCACAGTGAAGGATTTGGAGAGCCTTTCCCAACAACTGGGAAGTTCTGCTGAGTACGTTCACTGCACTCATAGGTGAGATCTCCATCTTTGCTGTGAGAGGGTTCTGCTTTTATACAATCTGACAAAAATTACACAGACAGAAAGGCCGAGTAACATCTGTTTGGTAGGTTTCAATTCACACGAGCACATCCCAGATTTGGCCAGGATCCGAGATATGTCTGAGCAGGTACTATTTTGATATTCTGCACCTGGCTTTGAATTGTATGAGTAGAAGTCTCACAGTCTTATTTCATGCTGATGTGATACAGGCTGGGAAAAGAAACTCAGGGTCGCATTTCCTGCTACTATAATAAAGGTTGGGAAGTTCACGAAAAAGTCAGCTTTAATTTAAGCTTCTATATATCAGTGACACACTGATTAAGCATAATAATATTAGAGTTTCTTGGCCACAAAATACCACATTTACTATTGATAACCCTTATTATATATTCTGATGTTATTTCTTTGATGTACAAATGATAACTATTTTGGTCTACTTTGTAGTATAGACTTTCCTCTAGAGGCTATCTCTAAGTAATAGCAGATTCTTTTCATTACTTGTAGAAAAATGTAGATATTTTATCAGATTAAAACACTTCTCTTTCTGTATCCAAAGAATTTGTATTGGGACATACAATGTGCCAAAGATAATTTGATACCATTTATATTTGATTGCTTTGTTAGCTTGAGTTTGAAAGAAAAACAACATCTGCCTGTTGCCAAAGTCCATTTCCCTTTGAACTATGCTTGGATAAAACTCACAGCTGAAGCAATTTACAGCATGAAAAAAAAAACAAAACCCAAAACCATTATTGTCTTGCTTATAGAACAGTTTTTTGTACCTTTCATAGTTTGCACTGTGCTTAAAATAGTGGAGAAGATACTAGAATTCCATCCCAATATCAAGCTCTTCCTCTTTTAAAAGTAAATTTGTAATTATAAGTTAATATTCTATATAATTGCACTTCCTCACCAAGTATGAATATTAAAAAATAGCATGGAAGGGCCAACACTTGTGTCTGAACACTGTGTACGGCCCAACATCACAGGAGAGTCAGTGTTCTCCAAATGGAAAAAATCCCTAATGGCAGCACAACCTGTCTGGGGGGCACCATTTCAGCAAGCATCAAAGATCATGGAAGCTTGGGATGATTTGTTTATCTTCTTGATTAAAAAATTCATGGTCTTCACTACTGTTCAGTGCACATGTCACTTTATGACTGCTATTTTTGCACCCCAAATCTGTCTGTACTCCAATTGCACCTGCCTGACCCAAACCTTGATGGCTGTAACCCCTGTCGGTAGTTAGGGTCCGGCGACCGGAAGATATCGCGTTGTACGGAAAGATAAGACCCCTCTCCCATAAGCAGACGGAAGTGACGTTGTAAATCTAAGGTATATAACACCGTGCTACGCACTAATAAAACACCATTTGCCGTCCACCACATTGGTGTCTGTGAGCTAATGGCCCGAGCGGCCTGGGGGTGGTCGCCGTGCCATTCCTGAACCAGGTCGTCATGCCTCTGAGAGGCAACAAACACCCTAAAAAATCAGCCCATAGCTCTGAAGTGCTTCAGAGTGAAACAATACAGACCACATAGCGTTACTAGTTCTAAATGAGAGGGACTAGAAAGAAAAAGTAATCAAGAAGTTACATAAAATGACAAAAATAGTATATTCCAGGATTCCCTGTTTAAGATCCCATGTGATAAAGACTGAATGGATATGAACTGACAGACAAAGCATCCTGTTTTGTGAGATTGGCTTTATCCATTGTGAATTAAATGTATTTTGATTCTATTTAGGTTGAAATTTCCATCTATGAATATAATAGACCTGTGTGTTGATAATGAATTTGAACTTGAATAAACTGATTGTGGTCTCACAAATGAATGTAGGTCATAGTAGCATTGTCATAAGTTAAAAAATATTTTTTTTTAATTAACAGAAAATTTAAAACAAATTATAAGGTAGACTAAAAAAGTATGGCTTCTTAAAAAGTAGTAAAAATTTTAATGAATTTCACATAGGAAATTACAAAGATGTATGTTATTTCTTTATGAATTACTACTTGAATACTTCTAAAAATATCGCTAAAGGTATTTATGCCACTCTGCAGGAAAGCTGGGACAATAACGGGAGAATGTACACCTTCTCTTCCAGTCTTATTCTACCTTGTCTTGTCCCAAATCATCAACACAGTAACAAAAATAATTGCTGAACAACTCGCAGTTTCACCTTTTGTACAACACTGCTTCTAACATAGTTATCAGAACTAGAGATAAAGGAAGGATTTAATCTACTTTTAGGAAATTGCAAATGGTGCAATTTTCCCTCCAAAATATATACATACTGTTCTCATTCATAAACTGAAAGAACAAAAGCAGTCCTACAGTCTGCATTTTCAATTTATTTCCTTGGGATCTTTGCCCTCACATGATTTTGGACATAGTGGCTGAAGCACAGTTTCCTAGATCTTGACATTGGTGTTTGTTTCTCAGATGTGGGCAGGAAAGATGAATTTATGACCTCATCGTTTATAAGTTGTTTTTTTGATTTTTTCTTCATGGAGAAGTGAGGGATCTTCTGATAGTTATTGCAGATAAAATGGTGAAAGTGCATTTTGTCTTTATGGGAGGCATTTCCCTGCTATTACAGGTGAGATCCCCTACATTCTGCTCCTGATGGGGACTGGGCTTTTGAGTCCCCACTTACAAAGAGTTGCTTCCTTGAGAAATACTTCATTGCTTTTTCTCCAAAAGTATAGAAACCAAGAAACTTTCACCTAAAATAACAGACAGAGGGCTCATGTTTTTCAGCTGCCTTCTTGAAAAGAAATTAGAAAGTAAAGATGGGGCCTTAACTAGTTGGTAAGTTTATACTTCTAAAAACTTTTTCTCAAAATGAATTCTAGATAATATTAAAAAAATTCTCTAGACCTAACTTGCATTTGGGTGATTTTCCTCATTTATAGGAAAAGCCCTTATTGGTTATCTGTGGTAATATTTTATGTGTTCAGTCAGGAACACTTACTCCACTCCCTGAAGCACTGATAGCATTATTCGTATTAAACTTGATATTATTTTGATGTGTTTCATCAAATAATGCTTTCTGAGTATGCAGTTTTACCTCTTCTATAATCCCATATTTTCTTCCATTCTGTTGCCAATAAAGATGGCTACAGACAGCAGCAAAATTCTCTAAAGAGAACAATAGTACAATATTGAGCTTCTTACCTTTAAATAATTCAGGTAGTGCTGACTGTGACCAAAATTCCTTACCATTTGTCAGTTAGTAGATTTAATTTTGTTAAATGTCAATCCGTTCCTACTAGGCAGCTGTCCACATAAACCACAGCACCCCGCATTGAAAAATCTCAGAAGAAAGACCAGTAAGTGAATGAACACGGACTTTTATCCCTATCCAGAACCAATTAAGAGTACATATATTGCAATTTTTTTATATATATATTTATACTGAACAATAAATATTTTCTCATATTTTAGGAGCATATGTTTCGTGGCAAATATATTTAATATAATTATTAATTAATTATAGTTAAATAGTAAAATAGTTAAATAATTATGACCTAATTTTTCTTATGTCAATGTCTCAAACTGCAGACTTTATACATAGCAAGAGTAATAATCTCAATTCTACATCCCCCAAAATTACCATATATTTTGCATTTTCCATTCAAAACCAAGTTTTTCAAATAGCACTGTGGAACCGTCACAAACTTGGTGGAATTTCAGACACTACAGTATCATATTCAGTTCACACTCTGTTTTGGCAATTTAACAGCACAAGTGGAATTTTCAACATTTACACATATTACGCATACACTTTCTCCTACTAATAATTTTTCTATATTAATCCCCAACTAAGTTTTTTCATGTAGTAACAAAACTCGTTTCTCATTTTCCAGCATAACAATACACATTCACTGCAGCGAGAAACTGCAAGGAGAATGTTTAAAACTGTTTTACGTAAACATTAATTAAGATAAAGTTATCTTGTTTATATTAAGACTAGGTTTACCTTGTAACTTGGCTGTTGCTGCTGCTACTCTTTTATGAAGTTAATTATACCTTTATATTTTTATTTTTATACATTGCCCATCATTCTCTGCATACTAATTAATGTTCAGATCAAAAGAATCTTGGCTTTATTGCTGTGACTGCTAAAAATACCATTCCATAACCTAGGTACATATCTATCCCTACTTGGATTATTCTGGCATATTACTTGTATACTTGAGTGATGTTGAAGTTGCTGATCTAAAAGGGGCAGGAAAATGGCTCTCTAGAGCTGTAAATTGATAGTTCAGTTATAATGTATGATAAGCTCACTGCACAAAACTTGAACACTTAGACCTAGCAAATGTCCATCTCATGAGCTGACTTGCTTCTATAGAAGCCAAAGGTTGACAGTAACTTCACTTTAGATTCCTACAAGGTTTAGAATTTAGCTTTGTGAAAATAATTATTAATTAATACACTTCAATATTTCATTTATCAACATGTTATTTAAAAAATCATTAGATTTTAAAGAATTAAACAATTAATTAAGGACTATCATTTTAATAATTATTATGATAATCAGGAAAGGAAGGGATGATAGCAGCACAAAACAGTCTACCATAAAAAATAAAGTTTTGTAACAAAAACAGCAACAACAAAAAAATTGTTATTTCCAGGAAAAGTCCATTTTTATTTTATTCTTCTTGGTTTTACTATCAAATTTCAAATTCTCCTTAAAGAAAGTGTCTTAACTGTTTTCAGTGTAGAGACATAACACAAAGTATCCAACGTGATTTTTGAGTTTATTAGAATAGGTTTGGGTTTTTTGTTGTTTTTTTTTACTCGAGGTTACTTATTCAAGGCTCTTTAAGATGCTCCAACTGAAGTAGATTATAGAGCCTTTTGAATTTATTGGTTTTATAAATGCTGTCATAATATAGGTTTGTCAGCATCCAGATCCACTATGGGTTGTAATTTACTCTGTTTTATCTGCAACAGAAGAAAAATAATTTCTAGAATATATTTCTGGAAGTGGTTTTTTATTATTCCAAGATGGCATCTTTTTTTTTTTTTTATTAGGGAGAAAAAAAAATCAATTGCATACATAACTTGTTAGAAAATGTGATGCTTCAAGAATGACCCTCTCCTTCCTCTCTCCTAAATGGCAAATTAGTTAAATTAACAGGAAAAGACCTTGGAATAGAAATGCAGGAGGTCTAAAAACAAACTTGCAGTGAGCTACTTTTTTATAACTGTTATGCACTTTTTACCTAATGGGAAATTGTTTTGGCCGGCTGTGCTTCAATTGCTTTAGGGAATCAGACTGATTGTTCAGCAGATAAAAAATCAAGTATTGCACCATAGAGTCACTTGGTAGCAATCAAAATTTACATTACTTTTGGAGCAATCCCAGGAGCCCCACAACCCAGAACAGGTCTCTCAGCAGGGTATATCCTGCCTGCACGTAGCCATCTAATGTACAGCTTGGAGTCATCTCTAAGAGACACCTGTTCTCTCCATTTACTGTATAGGTAATTAATTACACCAGAGGGAGACACCTAATATCATCTGACATGGATAGCCTGGAAATCTCTGTGCTTCCTTCTTGCTCCTTAGAAACAGTAAGACACAGCTTATCCTTCCTCACAGACTTATACCTACTCCTGTACATTGTGACCAAAGTCCCAACCCGAGGTAGACCAGCACAAAAGGGAAGGGAATGTCTCCTTTCCAGTCTGACTCCTGTGCACAGATGCCATTTCAAGAAATAACCCCATCCACAGAAAGAGTACATTAAAGGATTTATTCAGCCATCCTGGCCCATCTGTGCTGACTTTTAAGCTTGTGACATCAGCAACAAGCCCCACATAAACTATTTTGGCTATAGAAATATACCGAGTAGTTACACTTTATATTTTTTTTCTCCTAACGCATGCAGGACATAAAGTTATGATCTTTAACTGCAATTGCTATATGACCAAAACCAGCAAAATGAAATAAGGAAAGAAATCACATTTTTCCTCAGCATTTATCTCTCAAAAGAGGAGATAATGTGCTCTGAGTTACTTTGTGAGGATACACAATCTTGACAGTCAAACTTTACTGAAGATAACTTCTGATGCTGTTGAAATAATGTAAATTTTTTCATGGATAACTAGAAAAACAATGGTTCCTTTGTTAAATTACTTTTATCAGCTTTTTAATTCAATTAATTCCCTGTGCCTTGCAAACGTAAGAAGGCAATTGTTACATGTAAGAGTTGTAGCGTTAGAGGCAAAAATTGCTGTGTCATTCTGCCAGCTATCTGAGTAGCTCGGAGCAGTCTCACATACACCATCAAATAGCTATAAATGTACTCACCTGCCCACGCTCTATATAACGAGGCTGTGGACTTTCTGAAACAGGAAAAGCAATTATGGTTTAGAAATACTGCTCTCAGAGTGCAGAGAACAGAGCAGGTTCAGTGCTTCGTGGAAATTTCACTAGGATAAGGCTCTCGCATAAAAAAAATCCTAGGTGACCTTTTGCAGCTCACTGAATCTTCTCTCAACACATCATTTTGGGCAATTCAGGGCTGGCTGAGGACCTGACCATTTGCTGGTGGCATTGCTGAACCCCTTCTAGCAGGAGCAATATGAGCAAGAAAAC
Source organism: Caprimulgus europaeus (assembly GCA_907165065.1). The sequence continues at coordinate 73,861,106 of OU015525.1, forward strand.
TAGCCAGGGCTCACACAAAGTCTGGCAATCTCTGAAGTGGTTGCATGGGATAAAAAGGGGCTTAGTGTCTCCAAGTTCTGTTTAAGCATTAAAGCAACAAAACATTTCAAAAGGCAGTGGGGGGAGAAGGCAAAATAAATTTAAAAAAAACCAACAACAGATAAAAAGGTACTTACATTTAGCATGCAGTCATATCCAAGACCACCTCTTCCCTGCTGTACTACGGCAATATTCACATACAAGCAGTGTGGTTTGGCTTGATTTAACACAGGCAATGTGTACCACTTCCAGGTAAGCCCACTTTATGTTTTTAATAAATTAGCAAGGATAAACTCATAGGATATAAACAGAAAATCAGTGTGTTCAGCTTTCAGAGCAAGGCAGAAAATATTTTTCATTGATGATAGAATTCTAGCTAAGTCCCTATGTTTTTGCTTACATTTTCTTTAGAAGCAAGAGAAAATGTCAAAATATTTGTTTAAAAAAACCCCACACAACATTTTACTGCTTTTAACAGATATTTACTTATTCTTGAAATAAAGCAGTAATTTTTGTCACTCTTTCAGCTCTCAGTATGTAAAGCTAGTCATAGACTTGGAACATAAATTTCTCTGTTTATACAAGCTCTTTGTATAAAATGCAGATAGGCAACAGTATTGTTGCAGCTGTGTGCCTATGCCTGCTTAAAAAAATTCTTCAAACTGCTTTAGCATTCACAAGACAACTCATATATTAATATAAGGATATATGAGAATGTATACATACTTTTAAAAAGGATTATTTATAAGGCTGGTACTGAAATAGACATAGAAAAACTATATTAGACTGATGAGACACTAAATTGAGAGTCTTAAATGTGTTTTTCATTTAACATTAGAGATGGAGAAATTAATATTCTAAAAGTTATTATTGGCATATTTTATAACAGATATGAATAAATTATCTCTGTAGCATTGCCTACCAAGAATGAGTAGTTTTATACAAAACAAAACAAAATCCTCCCCTCCATTTTGATCAATCTCAGCACCAAATAAAGAATTTATGTAGCTGCACTGATCTTGAACAGAGCCTGCCTGAACTGGGGCTTTAATAGGTTTAAGTTCCAAATCGCAATGGTTAACTTTTGATAAAAACAAATAAAAAATAATTTGAATGGCATCACTTACCAAAAGCTTGATGAGTAAGTCATGCCTACTTCTGCTCTGGCCTTTGGAGAAATGGCCAGTCTTGGGAAACAATGGGGGTGAGAGGCAGATCACACATTTTTTAGGCTTTCTGAAGGAATTCAAGAAAGTTTAATGTTACTGGACGTTGTTGAAGCTGTAAATGGGAAAGTAAATCAAAGGTGATTGAAAACTTCCCCACAGGACAATAACAAAGAGGACACATGTTAAGCAGAGAGCTTATGAGTTTCAAAGAGATCATGAAGAATGGGCATCAGAGGGAAAGGACCTCTGGCCTTGCTCCTCTAGAACAGCATTGCCAACGCTTCTTCATTGTGCTATGTTAGAAATGCATTATACATGAGTCTCTTACTCCTAGCATTGGACTTTGTATGTAGCCAGGCAAGTCTTTCAATTATTTATGGAAATGAGTCACAATGAATGTATTCTTCATTTGCATATATCTATCAAGGCAGAGGTTACTCGTTGAAAAAAAAAAAAAAAATCAGTGCTCCTTTGCACTGAAATGCAATATCTGTGAAGTGTGCAGCTCTGAGTCAAACCAAGGTGTAGGTCAAGCAATCAATTTTTCAGCAAAAATCCCCATCCACAGCACTAGGGGTTCCTACAGAAAAAAAAAAAAAGTATATCAATACTTGACTACAGCCATGTTCTACTGAGTAATATGTGCTTGATATTGTAACATGAGACATTATTATTAAGAAAATGTGGCTATTGCTTTCACAGGTTGAAGATCCCCTGAGTGGAGAAGTAAGATAGAGGCCAAAAAGGGCAGAGAGATAGAAAAATGGAAAAAAAGAAACATTATCCTTTTAGAATTTCACTACTGTGAATAGCAGGTTACTGACTGGTAAAAATTTACAAAACTCCATCTGTGATACTGGGCCTGACATCAACTAAGGCTCAAAGTTTTGAAAAAGAGAGATTATTTTTTTTCCTTATTATGGGCTGCTGAAATAGTATTTCCACTGTGTCTATTGCTTTCATGACACTATAATGTCCATGTCCGGATGCTGCAGCATAAAATTGGCTTTTTAACTACAAAATGGATAGGACTTTCATCTCACATAATACATCCTCATTAATACTAAATAGGTTAATTATGATTAAAATATTACCATAAATAGTATAGGGATTAATAATTTATCACCTATAAAAGTATTGTCATTTTTCATAAAATCTTACGTGTAAAGCTCACATAATCACCACTTGGATTGCCCAGAAAATTACACACACAGTAACCCAGGGTTTGCACTGCCCTTGTTTTGCACATTTAAACTTCCTGTTATGCTAATTTAGGCCCTATTAACATGACCAGATCTGTTTGGCACAGCCCTGCACCTGGTGATTATACAAGCATTGGGTAGTTCCTAATTTAGGAACTGACTCTATAGTTTCCTTCTTTTTAAGTAAATGCTACAGCTTCAAGTTAGTATACAGGATTCAATCCTGAATCTAGTCCAAGTTTAACTGTATGAGTGACTTTAGGCCCAAGAAAAGACTTACTTACATGAATGTCAGACATTCTCTGACAGTGATATTTCACAGCTTCTTGGGCAAGACCTAAGAAAAATGGTTTCAGTTACTGGTTTGAATGCCTGGGTGAAGTTTTCCATCCACTTATTCCTCATTTTGTCATTGCCTCTGAAAAACAAATGGTGATGAATCCTTCTTCTAGTCATCATCTGTGTTTTCCATTTAGAACATAAACTGAAAGCTGAGAAGGTAATGAGGAACAGAGGAACAGGGCATGCCCTGTTCATGTACTCTTCCCTTAGCATACTCTGTTGTCTGCTGCCATAGGGTACAAGGTTTGGCGTACTTTTGGACTACCTAGTACAGACCTGCATGGCTGAAAAACATAAAATAAATATTGCCTTTACATGCAAAGAAAGAGCTGAAGAACAAAAAGGGTTTGGAAAATGAGGATCTGGGACTTTGTGCCACCCGGAATAAAAGGAAAACAAACCTGTAGGAAATCAGAAATTAATTTTCTTCACAATCATCATATAACATAAAGCTATTAGTTATAACAAAATAGTTTTCCAGAAGTACATTCATACAAAAACAGCAGTACTGGAGCTTGAGATAACACATGCACAAAATCCATTAGCAATTTGTAAGAGCTGAACCATGCTGACAAATTCCTCTCAACAACAGCTCTGAGCTGAAGTGTATAGCATTCACCACAGTATTTCACTGCGTGGCACTGGCAGGCTCGGCACAGAGAACCTGAAATAAGCACCTCCAGAAATGTCAGTAAATAACACCCTTTTTCTACTGCTGATGACAAAAGTGTTCAAAGAGCTCAGGTGGAAACAGGTCCTATGTGTATTAGGTAAGCATATGTTGGCTCTAAGAAGGCCATTTAACGTGCCAAAGGCCAAGGGAAGTGGTGACTAATGTCTGCCTATTCACATGCAGTCACTGCCTCTCTCTTTGTTTCTCTCTGGGATGAACACTATTCACTTGGTGGCTCTACCCTCACTGCAGGGAAGAAGTAAGAGTGGAGGCAGGTGTCCTCCTCATCCTAGAGCTGGGCCAGCAGTGCCGCCCTCTCTGCTCCACAGCCTGCTGGAGCAAGGGACAAAAGCTAGGCTGTGGGGACAATTAGTCAAAAAAATAATGATTTTCATACTTTTGACAGAAACTCAATATAATTCACTGTAGAAAAATAACATGCACTCTAGCCACATAAAATATACTGGTAATATCTCCATAGGTATACATTACAGAAATAGGATAAATTTCCCATATGCATCTATCAAGCAGTTTAGCTGAACTGTACCAGTTCCTGGTAATGAGTCTGAATGAAGGTCCTTGGATCTCAAACATGAGGAAAACTCTGAAATAGCAGCCAACAGTTTCAAAAGTAAGGACTCAGTGTGCCTCGCTGTCAGGCAGTCAAGCTGTAATAAGAGATTTTGATTTCATGATGTGCTAAGCAAGTCTGGAAATCAAGCTCCTTCATGGTACTTCAAGACGGGTGGTAAAAATTAGAGGACCCTAAAGTCAATCTAAACAGAATTCTTTTCAAAATTTAATCTTTTTAACCTAGCTCTTACCTAATTTATACGACTACTATCAGCACAGAGAAGCAAGAATATGGAATTTAAAATACAACAGTATAGTCTTCCTGCTTTGCTTTATTAGACTCATAAAATAATAATATTTTTTACTGTTCTTATATGAAAGTGCTAATGCTTTCTGTTACAAAGAGAACTGGCTTTTCAAATTACAGATTATACTCCAACTCATGTGAAGTTATTGTGCTGTGATACAATATGTGATGTGCAATATGTGATAAAATAAAAGAGGATTATTTAAAGGATAAAAATAACACAGACAATATGTCACAGTATTTTTCATTATTCTAAAACTGTTGATTTAGCTATTTTTTCAATGGCTAAAGTAAATCTTTAGAGACAAAAAAATAGAACTTGACAGCATTGGTGACCAATGAGTTTGTAGCACTGCCTATTTGATTTCAATAAAGAAGTATTGGACCATTTTGTTTATGCATCCTATATACTCAGATAATTATTCAAATGTTATAAGAAGATGTAAGTCCTGGATATAGAGTCTAAGAAAGGAAAGTAATGTTTTAAAGGTAAAAAACTTATAAACTTTTCAGTAATCTTGATATCACTGTGGTAAAATCTCCAGTGAAAGATACAGCTACAGTGTAAGACAAATAATAGAATAAGGATCTCATCTTTGAGTGCATGGCAGAAAAAAGAAAAAGAAAAAAAAAAAGAAAAAGAGTGCCCACCTGCATTACAAGAGCATATCCAAGTCCTTAATAATATATCTATCAAATCTTGGAGTTTTTTTCCAAAATCTCAAATGTAGCTATATTTTGTGCAGCTGGGGTCCAAAGCACAAACAGAAGATAGAGTTTGGGAGCAGATACATAGGATGTTCCCTCTATCACAAGCAACACTTGATTTGAAAGCAAATGTTTATAAGAAAACAAACAGATAAAGGGCTATAGTGATAGAAAAATCTAGGTTACATTACATTTCTCATTTTGAAACTTTTTCAGAAGCAGACTTCCTGTGATTGTCAAATTGCCTGTTTTCTATATTAATAAAATCAACGTGGAGGGTCAAAAAGATCTTTAATTTAGTGGCTTTTTGTTCTTTTCCTCTGTTAAAGACCTATAAGCAAATTAAGTCTTTGCAAAATGTCCTGAATAATTTTTAAACTTAATTGTACACTGATGTCATTCTTTACTTTTCTTACAGCTTTGGTTTGAATTCTATTTTCTAAGTTTCTTTTGCTTCTCTTTCCCTCTCTTCTGAGTAAGACTTCACTTTTATATCTCAAACTTTCATTTGGGATAGGAAAAGAGCTTCTCAAGTTTACCCTATTTGTTACTGAAAATATGTATCCCACCTCTAATTTCAGGGTGCATAGAAAAAATGGGAAATAAACCTGTATAAAAGAGACATTTTTCCTCATTATTTTCTCACTAAATCCTAAAACAATGCAGTATAAGAACAGTGTCTGTGCTTGGACCAGATTTTTTTAGCCATTTTCTCATAATTTCATAATATAGTGCCAACAGTTCTGAAGAAAATGTTACTGCATATACAGCAATGCAAGTGAGCTGCAATTCCCCTCCCGTAATTCAAGGTTATCGATTTCTACTATCAAAAATGCAGATAATATTTTGAAGCCCTCAGAATTCAGAATCCAACAATGGAACTGCAAGCAGTAGGCAGGAGTCCACTGCACAGTTTTTGCAAGATCAACAAAAACAGATCATGACCATAAACATACATGATTTTTACCTGTGTACCCTTTCTGAAGTAGGTGTAGAAAGGGGAATTTCTGCAGTGGACTCTATTCAGGACAGAAATGTCTGGTTCAGCTCAGGAAAACAGGGAAAATGCTGGGCTAAAAAGCAAGGCTAGAGAATGAAGTCATCCTACCTGGACACTGTGGGCAAGGGGAAGATTTATTTTTCACAGCTTCATTTAGCCTCTCTGTTTCAAGAATTATTTTGTTTCAGTAATATGTTAAAAATATTATATATTAATAAACCAACCTTTAATAATTAGAAGCATTTTGGTGAGTTTGGTTGGCTCACTTTAAACAAAAAGAAAAGCTGTAATTTCACCTCAGGACCAGAGCTGACTCTTGATCCCTTTAATCAAATAGGCAACAAGCTCAGTCCACCTCCAGGGAGACAGATATATACTAAAGAGGGATTCTTTCTTTTCTTTTTTTTTTTTTTAAGAACAAAAGTGGAAATGAATGGAATATGTTACCTAGGCAACAAAACATCTGCAGCAGTGGAAAATGGTACAGAAAGCTGGCCAGCAGGGAATGAGTCTGGTGACAATGTCAGAGAAAGACGTAAGACTTCCCCTGTAGTAAAAAGAGAACAAAACAGAATATTCCAGAATTCAGCAAACATTTTAGAAACAGACCCATGTTAATTTTATCCAGAGGTAAAAAAGTACAAAACGTACTTCATAGCATTGTTTACAGCTTGGTCTATAGTAGTGTGATGCTACTTTTGAAGGACATCCTTACCTTCCTTACTATCCTTACCAAAACTATTTCTTTTAATCACTTTGCAGTCCTTTAAGGATGTCCATCAGCATTAGGCACAGCTTTTAATATTGATGGAGGGGTGTGCAGAGATAGTGCAACTTAAAAAATAATTTTTAAACTATGTTCCTATTAAAGTCAATACCAGAATTCCCATTGACTTTAGTAAGGTGAAGATATCAGTACTTTAAAATGAAATTCAAAGTTACTAAGATCTAAGGAAGGCCTACATTTAGGAAGGCTGGCTTTACCAATATTGACTTAGACCATGGCGGAGAATAATTTCCTTTTTGTAATATTGTTTTGTAGTATCAGGAGGGGTTAAGTTAACACTACTTTCAACTTTTGAATATTTTCTAGCTTCATACTTCTCAAATGAGTTCAGAAAAGCAGCTTTAAAACAACAACAACAAAACATATCATTATGGGGGGAAAAAAGGAGTTTCTATGACTAAGAAATGAAAAGATTTCATACTTCAAGTCACTTGTGCATGTAACGAGACTGGGGAAAATAAAAAGGCAAAATTTATTTTATCTTGACATTGAAGCTAAAGAATTATTTGAATAGAGGAGCTATGATATTCAGTGTCACATTTGTTTATCTCTATGTGGTAATCTAAGGGGCTTGTCAGTGCTGTGTCAAGGCTTTAGACGTGTGTGTTCATGGGTGCGTGTGGGAGATATGTGTGTATGTAGAATAAAAACGATAAGTGGAACAAAAGAAGAGAATCAAAGGGCTTCAGATGCATAACATGGATAAAGTGATTGACAAAGAATGAGATAAACAAAGGACAGAAAAATAAAATTGACGTCATTTTTCTATTTACCACATTCAAAAATAACCCATTTTCGTGTGAGAATGAGATTGTAGAAATGGAGACAGATAAAAAACAGCCTGTCAGTTGGTGACATAGTGAGGTAAGTTAAGACCTTATGAATTTTAATAAGCGTGTTGGCCCTGTACAAATTCTTTTTAAGATAGTGACAAACCTTCTGAAAGGAAATAAGATGACATTTTTCATACTGATTATAATGCTTGAAACCAGGTATACGCCAATCCTCCCTTGTCCCCCACAGAACTCCACTCAAAACAAACTGAAATTTGGCATTATCCTGCATATAAAGAATATTCATTATTAATAAGTAGGCAGAGATTATAGATGACTCTTTTGTCCTTAATGTCCACTTATTTCACTTGTTGTTAGACTAGAGAGACCATTTTGAGGTGCTGAACAATGAGGCAACTGTGAGGCTGTTAGTCACACTGAGCTCTTCAGTTGAATTTTATGCTATAACAGTATGGAAGCAAAATTGGTGCTGTGTCAGCTCACTGAATGTAAATCACACTGAAAGAAGGAAAATGTTGTTATAATGCAGCCCTTGGGAATAAAGAAGATAAGGTCAGAGATGAGACAAGAAAAAATTCTAAAAAGTATGTGATGAGCAAACTTTCAAACCCTTGTGCAATCTAAATCTACCCTCCCTGATAAGTAATTCCTTCTGTACTGTGTCATCCTTGGAGAAATCCACCCAACCTGACTCTGCAGTCAGCAAGGAGATTTAGCTACTGAGGACCCTCTTCTTTCCTGCATCCTGCTATTCTGAGAGAAAACTTGAGGCTGGGGAAGGTGAGGAGGAAGGGATTGATTGATGAAAGCAAAATCATGAAGGTCTGTCTTTCCTTTTTAATTTTTCAGTTGGGCAAATTGTTTATCCGTGAAAGAATTTACCTGATACTTTTTGACCCATTGAAGGAATTGATTCCTTAGCTGTCTCAAATCCTACACCTGACCTATTAGCTAAGCAACCAAGCACCAAAATATGGATATTAAGCTCATCTCAAAGCTTGTTGAATTCAGTGTAAGACTTTCTACTGAAGCAGTTGTCTCTGTATCTGCCTCAACATGAACATAACTAAATGAATATTAACAACTATATGTAAAACTTATTCCTAAAAACACAGTTTTCTAAATATCCACTTAAGAGTTTATAATTCTATGTCTCTTTCATAAGGTCTTGACCTTATTTGGAAAACCTATTTTCAAGGAGATGTGTGTATAGGAAAAAGGACATTCAATGAAGTGATTGTAAATACATTATTCATTTCTAGTCCTTACTAATGACCTTGTGTATTACTTGTGAGTGACAGAGCATAGCACAGCTATGAATGATTGTTGTGAGGTCTCCAATCATGGGCACAAATTAATTCTGTATCTACATGTTCCTCATTGCAAACTTTGTTTAGTATAACATTGTATCAATATTTATGATTTTTGTGTTTCAGTATTTTTCTGAATTTAAGTATACTGCCTTAGGCAATGTCAGATGGAAAATATATCCAAGAGATTTTCATCTAGACATATGCTTTTTACCCAGAACACTGAGACAGCAAATTATTGTTGGTCTTCATATGCTGGGAAGGGACAGATTATTCCTACAGGAAGGTATATTTAATTTAATAGGAGCTTTGTCATTGAATTTTTAATAGGAACAGTGGCTCTGAATGTGAGACTAAACCATATATTTGGAAGTAGGACTTAAGAACAAGTTTATGAAAAAAGACCTTATTTTTAATTTCCGTAGGAACAATTATTAAAGAATTCAAAATAACTATAGTATTTGATAATGTTTTATATACTAACTTAAATACTTTCTCAGTGCCCTACAGAAGTAAATTAATTCCATACTAAGAAAAAAATTTTTCTGTATTAAGAAAGCACTACTCTAACTTTAATGGTGAATTCCTGATATAAGAAACACTTTTGCCCTTGAAAACTGCCTCAACCACAGATGAGGATATGTCTGTTCTAAATATTCAGAGAAGTTATTTAAAATTAAGAAAGCTCAATTGATTAGATAGGTAGGTAGACAGACAGATAGATAGAAAGAAACATTCAAAAATAATATAATAAGTTATCACTGCAGAAGTAAGTTGAAGCTCCTGCATATAGAAAGACTTCCAAAAATTTAGATTACCTAAAATAAGACATACTGCTAAGCATGTAGATTATTTCAATCAAGTTACACACATATGAATACTCTAAGTAAGAACTACATTAGTAGTTATTAAATTAATCTTAATTAAAACCTAGTTCTGACAGAAGATATTCATAGAGGAATTTCATACAAATTAATTAATCAAGTAAAAAATATTTTCAGTATAATTTACTGAGACTCTTCATAAAGACAAGTCTCCAGCTAAACTGTATTGTGGTCAAATTTTCCTAAGAATGCAATTGGTGTCCTCTATAGTCTAGATTTATCTGGATAGTATGAAAGAAAGAATTAACATCAAGCCTGTTGAAAGTCTGGCTTCCAGACTGAGGTATTGGACAGATTTCTCTCCTGCAGTTGTTCCTCTAATGCCCTAATGGAACTCATACACATCTTGAGAAATAGTTCAACTGAAGCCACAGATTTAAATGCCTCAAGACATCCCACACAAACTTCAGGTTACAAAATCCTTATCAGGCAAAACTCAGATCCTCTGAGGCTTTATTAGGGAAATTGTAGTCGAAAACAGTTTACCAAGGGACCTCCAGATTAATTTAAGCCAAATAATGAAGAGACATGAAAGCTTTTGAGTTTCATTCAGGTAACTGTGCAAAGCAGGGCTCATCTGAAATGAGAGCTTATTTGGAGGAAAAACATTCGAAAAATCATAATAACTACAGACAATACTCACCCAAGCAGTGGTGGAAGGAAGCTGCTACACACCAAGCACCTTGATCTAGGAGCTGTGGGCCCAGTTTGCTGCACTTCAATGCCAGTAGCAAACTACGTCTTTGTTTCTACAGGAGTAAGGTTAGACATATAATGACTAATAACTAGGTTTATTAAAAACATATACTAATTAGGCTTTGTATCTAAGTATTTTTAACAAAAAATAATGTCAAGTGGTAAATAGACAAACAAAACCTCAGAAAACTCATCACAGTATTCCAGTGCTTAAAGGGCAGCTACAAAAAGGATGGAAGCTCTCTCTTCACAAGGAGCCACAGGGAAGAGACAAGGGATAATGGGTACAAGATGCATGAGGAGCGGATTCATCTTGATATAAGAAATAAATTTTTACAGTAAGAACAATCATCCACTGGAAAAACGTCCCCAGTGATGTGGTGGAGTTCCCATCACTGGAGGTTCTCTAGATGCAATTGGAAAGGCTGCCAGATCTAGGCTCCCTGTGAAAGGCTGGATCAGGTGATTTGAGGTTCCTTCCAGCCTGGCCTGTTTTACCATTTTATGATTCTATCACTATTCCAGCTCAACACACAGAACTTTTTCAACAAATTTTCAATAACATTTAAAAACTCATCATAGCTACCTAATTTCTTCAGCTTTTCAGGAAACTATCTAATAAACAGTTAGTGAATTCTAACTGGAATTGGTTTTGTTTGTTGTAATATTTGGTGTTTAGGGAAAATAAAGTTGAAACTAATATTGTCCACAAAATATTTAATGAATACAACTGCCAAACTATCTTCAAGTAGTTTGTTTTTTTATTTTATTTGTTTCATCTAATCCTCTCTATATTTATTTATATCTCTGATCAAACCTAACATGGATGACCAGAGGAATCTCATGTTCTCATTAGTCATTAACACACTATTTGCAAAACATTTACTCCTTAAGAAAGTCCCGTGAATAGAAGACTGCCAACAAAAAGGTCTCAAAGAGAGAAATTGTTCCATCCTTTTTTTTCTGTAGTTTGAAAAGCCACACACAGACCAAACAAACAAGTACAAGAAGTTCTCTCTTCCCACACTAACCCAGGCATATATCTCTTCACTGAGTGTTTGAACACCTGAAGTCCCACAGCATAGCAAGATACCCTATAGAAGCAACAGGCAAGGTCTGTTCTTTGGGCACAGGCTTCATCTGTGGCTCCCATAAAAAATATAAGGTATACTGAGGTCATTTTACCTTTTAGTGAAAAATTTATACATTTTCTCAGGTGATTTGTAAAATGCTGCTGGGCAAGAATGTGCTCATAGGTAGGTTTTGTGGAGCAGGTGATGTCAGGTAATTTGCAACCCCACAACATTCTGTATGTGCATCAAAGCTCTAAAGTCTCTTAAACAGATTTAATTTATTTCTTTCAACATTGATTTTAATACAAGCTTTTGATTTCTGATTCCGTCAAAGCGTTTTGGTATGACTTTAGGCAAGATGCTTAACTTGGGACCTGAGGCCTAGGGAAATCATGAGAGAATACATCCATAAGAAGTCGTTACAGATTTATAGACAGATTATATGACAACCTTGATTTAAATACCTCTTCACTAGACTCTGCAGTTTTAATACATTTTATCTTTAAATTCATTTATTGTGATGGTAAAAAAAGTCAAACAAAGCTTCTATTAGCAAATTTAAAAAAACATAAGAAATTCAACAACAGATGATGAGATCTCATGGGGGACTTAGTTAGGAAGAACAGGCAGTCATTTCAAAGCCCACTCTTTTCCAAAGAAGAAACTAAAAGCAATTAAAATGCATACCAAAGAGTGGAAAAATGCTTCGATTGCATTATGCAGAAGGTGTAAAGTAATTAAAGTAGCAGTATTTATAACTGATTCTCTTGTCACATAAGTTTATTCAAGATTCTAGCTAAAGTCAGCTTAAATTTTAAAAATCAGGTTTTAAAGGTATTTTGAACTTTTTTAACCTAATTCCTGCACACTTCCCCTCTAACATCAGTGAGCTCACCCTTCTCTGCCTTGGTGTAAGTAACTAGAAAGATTTAGGTAGCTCAGCTTGCCAATTAGGATTATGATTAACCTTATAGTGACCAGAGTTATCTGGAAATATTTAATTAGCACATGGTTAATTTCCTATATACATTTTTCCAGTTAAAACAAAACAAAACAAAACAAAACAAAAACCAACCCAAAACAAAAAAAAACCCAAACAAACAAAAAAACCCCAACTAAAAGTCATATTTAAAGGTGGGGTGAGAGGGGTCAGGGAAGGCACGGAACTGAAATAGCAAAACTCCCTATAAAACAAAAAGCACAGCCGTAACAGTGAGCAAGAATGTTTGCTGAAACACCTGTCTCATTGCTAGGTCTTTTTTTTAATCTCCTTCTCTTTTATGCTTTCATTCATTTTATATCTTAAGAACAATACATATAGTGACTTCTATACCTCTTGCAGTTCATCTGGAAAAGTGGTTTTGTTTCCCTTTGTTTACAGAGAGCAGAACCTCTATTCAAATTCAAAGTTTGGCACAACTTATTAATATCTAACACATGCATATTGTGCTACATCTCTCAATAGATCAGCTTTTCAGTGTCAATTCAAAATGAAGCTTGTGGCCTTTCCTTACTGAAACTCTAATGGGAAAAATCTTTTCTTTATTTGCAACTTTAACAGTTACAGCAACAACAGCAGTGAAGATGTGTGTTCATCCAAACTCCATCTCCAAAACTGAGATTTTAATTGCTCAGCAGCTTCACAAAGTGTTCTTGTGTTTGGATTAATCTGTGGAGACCATCTTTATGGATAAAAAGCCATCTTATAATCCAGTGGGTACCACAACAACACAGGGTAAACAAACAAGCAAATTGAAAACAGAATAAAGAGGGAAAAAGATATAAACTTCTGGAAATAAATCTGGTATTATACATAAGGAGGGGTATAAGAGTTTCAACAGAAACGGATCTACACAGTGAAACAGAGATTGCTTCTTTTAGCTGCTTCCTCCCCTTTTCAGATTGCTTATGATTTCTGGAAAAAACCCTCTTCCTACTCTTTTGCTGCACTGAAGAAGTCTACATTGTATAAGTAGTATTTAAACCAAAAGCAGGCCAGGCCTAGATACAGCAAACTGTCTCTCAATATATAATGTGCATATGCTCAAAATATGCATATACAGTTTTTCTTGTAGTCTCGGCAAGTATAAATAAGGGCTAAGAACAAAACACACATGGCCAGATACTCAGGTGGAATAACAAATTTACCTCCACTGAAGCTGTTGTGAGATGGCCTGGGGAACTGGTCTGCTTTCTCAGAGAGAGTTCGATAGGGACAGAAGCTGGGAGTTGTGAGGGGATTCACTACAGCAGTTACTATGACCACTTCTTGATTATGGACATTGTACACAATATTACATAACTTTTAATATTTTTCCTTTTAAAAACAAACAAACAAACAAACAACAACAAAAAAAAACCCAAACCAAACAAACAAAATCCCAAACCAAACCCAACCACCCCCCTGATCCCAAACACCAGCAACAACAAGAGGAACATGTTTTTCATTCAAAACTAGTTTAGAAGTACCTGAAGTTTCATGAATTACTAAAGACTCTCTCTATATAAAATCATTGTCTGGTATCCTTATTTGAGGAAGATGTCACATTATGTCCTTTTGATGTAAATGGCTTGTGAAGTTGACTTATTATTTCATGTTCTGCTGTGGAAATCTTAAGAAGCAGTGGTAGAAAGTACAGCAACAACTAACCTGGGGTACTTGAGTACACTTTCTCAGACTTATAAAGCATTTACAGAAGTAAATTGTGGGGGGTAAAATCCTTCTTTGGCTTGTTCAGAAAGGTGAGCAAATTGTTCAGAGTCCAAGTTTGACTTGGAAGTCAGTTCTCTGTGAGAGAACACAGCAGCCACGACTTTATAGAGCTACTAAATAAGCCAACGTACACAATTGACACTGTAAAGTTCAGGACTAATACGTTCACTTGTCATTATTCTGCTTAATATGAATATACTAGAATATTACCTTCTTTTTAAGCTGTGCTTAAAATAACACTTTTATAATGGTTCCAGACATATCATGGTAACTTTCATCTTGCATGTTCCTAAAATGCTTCAGAAATGCCATCTGTCACTAAAATGCAGCTCCATCTAGTCATATATCTGGGTTGAACATAGTTAATATTTCAATAAAATCAAATAAAAATTTGATTTATATCAAATTTTAGTTTTATTAGAAATAATTTGCATCAAATAAAAAAATTCACTACCATTTTTGTGAATGTTTGCATTAATGATCTAGATATGACTTGTATTTCATGAAAGCTATGTCAGGTCAACTCCTTTGCATATTAAAGCATAAGAAAGATGGTATATCATATAATAAAACAACCTTAATTTAGTAGTGAAATAACATTTTATCAATATACCTCCAATTCTCCAAAAATATAAGCATTGTATCTAGTACTCTCCACAGCCATTTCTTAGAGTAACTGAGAAGACTTGAAAATAAGTCTCTCCAAACTAGAGACAAGAATTTTTTCCCTAATATTTCTCCAGATTTTTCACAAAATCAAGTCAAAACTATTTTTTTGTTTCAATCCAAATGCGAGAAACACCCTGACTTTGCAAAAAAGACTTGAACAATCTTGCAACTGTTTCACCCCTTGCTTTTCCCTTTAGTTCATTATTTAAAACTGTGCATGCAAAATCAATCTCTCTTAAAAGGCAAGTAAAATTTTGTATTGGGTCTGGCTGGGTTGGAGTTGATTTTCCCCGTGGCAGCCCTCAGAGTGCTGTGTTTTGTATTGGTGGCTTGAGGGATGTTGATAACACAGCAGTGTTTTGGTTACTGCTCAGCAGTGCTAGCGCAGCACCAAGGCTGTCTCTCCAACATTTCCCCTCCCAGGAGGCTGGGGGTGGGGAAGGTCTTGGGAGGGGACATAGCCAGGACAGCTGACCCAAACGGACCAAAGGGATATTCCATACCATATAGCGTATGCTCAGAAATAAAAGCAAGGAGAACAGAGGGGGAAGCGGGGGCATTCGTTACTTCCGTTTGTCCTCCGGGAACTGCAACGCGTATGAAGCCCTGCTTCCCGGGGAGTGGCCAAACATCGCCTGCTGATGGGGAGTAGAGAGTAAATATTTTGTTCTTTTACTTCTGTGCACGCAGCTTTGCTTTGCTTCTGTTAAACTGCCTTTGTCTCGATCCATGAGTTTGGGTTTTTTTTGTGTTCCATCTTATTTTCTCCCCTCCCCATCCTGCTGAGGAGGGGGGTGATAGCGTGGGCTTTGGTGGGCATCCAGCATCTAGCCAGGGTCAACCCACCACAAATTTTGATTGTGAAAAAAATTCCAAATTACTTACATAAATAATTATTGATTTTACTTCCCTTTTGTGATCACATCTCCTTAAATTTTCCTTTGTACTGTCATATATCTTCTATCACCTATGTATTGATTAAGGCTAGTTTTTTTCTAGAGGTAGGTGGTACAGAGTGTAGACACATTTAAATTATAATCAGTCTAGAGATTCACTTGGTGGGTTGAAAAAATTTGAATATGGAAAAAATACCCCTTCTTATGTCACATTTACATGTGATACAATTTTTCATTTAGAGCAACAAATATTCTTACGCATATGCATATTCAAATAGCATATTCAATAGCTCCTACAATAAAAGCTAATAATTTAATTCTTCAAGGTACAATAGGGTAGGGACTAATAGATAATGCCCATTAAAACTTTAAGTCAATGAGACTACTGAAAATTTTAGAGTGTCACCAACCAAAGCCTAGTTTTTAAAATGAAATAATCAAGCCTAATAAATCTGCATTTAAGCATCTAAACAAAAAAGATATGTTACAGGTGTCCAGATATTCACTAACCACAACTCAGTCAAAGGATTTCCAGTCAACAATAGATTATGTTGCTTAAATTCATATATTTGCATCTTTTGCTAGCTTATATTTTCTGGGTTAAAATGTAGTTAATGCTTATGGTCTACTTCCCATCACATTTTTTTTTTCATATTTTCTTGCGTATTTTCTTCAATTTTGTCTTCTACATGCATAAGAGTGCTGTCAATACTTAGTAAAATGCCAAGTATTACAGCATCATAATATCCTTGTAAGCTAGATATTTACTCACTTGACACAGGCAAAAGCAGAAAAACAAACATCACCCTCACAAAAGGTGGTACAGTGATTACACATCAAGAGCAATGATTAGAAATCAGGTATTGTGTTGCTCAGTATTTTCCTCTGAGCCAACAATCAGTTTCTCCTTTTACTCTGTGTGATCCATCTAATTTCTAGTATAATGTAATCATATCCCAAAGTACTTATACAATTAGAGATTTTTAACTTCATTATTAATGATGGAATTTGGGTTAATTAATAATTCCCAAAAGAACACTTAGCATAATCTACATTTTGAAAATAGAGCATGAAAACTAAAAAAATTAATGTATGTGCATTTCCAGCTGTCTTTGAATTATGACAGTGACATTAATAATTTGTTACATTCATTGTTCAGCATTTATTTAAACTGCTCATAGAGCATGATAAACACAATTAAAATTAATGAAACTGAAAGAATACACAGAGGAACAGATGTCAGTGTCAATTGTATTTGCCACTTAAAGAGAACTCTGAAGTTGGAGGTTTGCATTTGATATTTGATTTATGTGATAGTTGTCTGGTGTACGATTAGTTGATACATGTTATCTTTCTTATTTTACTGCTACTGAAATGCTAGTAAGAGGTTACTAAAACAAAAGCAATTATTTATGAAACAATTCTGTGGTAACTTTTGCATGCTACTCCAAGTGATGTAACTTACAAAACTAAAATATCTTACAACTAATTTATCCTGACTGTTCTGAAATACTGTGGCTTCAGTTTTAGTTAAAAGTAGATAAATTGGCATGTATCAAATATATATTCATTTTAGCTGTATGTTTATTATGTGGTCTGTATCTAAAATCAAGTTTGTGTCCCTGGCTCAGATATTTCAAAGGTCTTCTCAGAATTACATTCTGTAACTTCAGTATATTCTTCTTTGGATACAGGCTTTGAATCCCAAGCCCAGAATAATGATCCTGTGGCTTTAAGCTTGTGCCTTGTCCATAACCAGGAAGCAGAACCTATGTCCCTTTATCCCATATCAAGAGCTTTATCTATTACTTTTTTCTCATTCAAATATTTTTGTTGCAACTGCAAAGATCTAATGAGGTTGCAACAAATAGGCAGCATATTCACAACTTCAACTGCCAACAAAGACTTCTAAAATAATGTGTACTGAAGAGTTTTCATTCTGTTTTCCCCTCATAAATGCCTGCATACTTATGGTTTCTTTGAAAAAAATAACACAAGAAAATTTTTTCTTTTTTCCTTAACTGACCCCAGGAACAAAGCAGCAGACTAGAAAGGTTATAGATCACACATGTTTCCTTGCTGATAAAACCCACCATACTCTCGTAAACCAAATTAGCTGACAATTTGAGATTACATGCTCACCCTCCCAACTCTGTTCATTGGTAGTGGAGGACACCAACACATGCCATCTAGTCTACTTTACACTGTTCTGGGATGGACACTTGCTTTTTACATTCCTCTTAGCCTGTGGTTCCATCACACTAAGCCTAACTCATGTCTGATAGCTAGGCCAGCCCTGCACAGTGCCAAGCCAACAGGTCTCCACCATAACACTGTGTAGTAGAAACTGAAAATAAAACATAGAATATCTCCACTGGGCACTTTGAGACTATAGCTGATCTGGATGTGAATGATCTGGAGACAGTTACTTGAGGCTTAAAGTACCCCAAGCTTCTATTTGACGTGGGTTCATATACTGCTTTTCAAGAATGCAAAGAGACAGAATTATTATAGTACTCTTTTGAAAGATAAACAGACACACATAGGTACATAAAAACAACTACTCACTGACAAGCAACGTTTTGGAAGACAGACAACAAGGAAGCTAATAAGGAATTATATCTCTACCTCAAAGCCTTGCTTTTTATCTCCTGTTTTTCAAAGTTCTCATCTGGGATGTCTTTTTCAGACTGTTTTATCGCTCAGCATATGTGCATAGAAGAATTTTGCATAGCTGTTTAAAAATAAAAATAATATATATATATATATAGATAAAGTCAGAAAAAGTGGTTACAAAAATAATCCACAAGTGGCTCCAAAAAAAGATCATCTTCCCATTTAGGAAATGAATACATTAAGAATCATTTAAGCTACGGCCTATTATTAAATTCAACCTTCATCTGAAGGGTTTGATTACTGTCATTGGCAACTTTTGAAATTACAATCCTGTGTACAAATTTGCATTTGCATAGATTTGGTCTTTTATTTTTGAACACTTCCTTCCCCAAATCTGAGTTTTCACTCACCTTCTGCAATTTTTTAAATGAATAAACAATAAAAAAAATGTATGCAGATAAATCTGGAAACTGCACACTTAGCCTTCTAAAATTTAGCTCACAAGTATAAGCAACTAACATATATTGATCTACATCAACACTGTATTCCTCTGGATTGTTAGCTGCTATTACTTTCTTGAACTGCCACATCATACTGTATGAGAAAGAGACTCATACTGAATGATGTTCCAAAACCAGCTGACATGCAGTCCTATGAGATCTCTAATGTTCATGGCAAGTATCCTTCTTATCATTCATGAATGGAAATATAAGTGTACAGCTCATAACCTAGATTAACTGTGCACCAAGATGTCCCGCAGATTTAATAAAGAGATCACCAAAGTTCAGATCTCTGAATAAATGGAGTTCATTTCTGTGATTCTACAGTTCCATGCAATTCACTTATTGCTTGCAATTTTACTTGGCCTTGACATAAATTGTCAATTATTGTTTTGCTCAATTGTCCACTGTAAAAGATTCTCTTAATTTTGTTACCAGAGTTTTCATAAATAATGCCATGATGTTTTTTACTAATTAATGGTAAAGCTGTGCAATTCTAGATTTCAGTGAAATTGAAATTGTCTTCTGGAAGCTGTTTTGCCTCATTTTCTCAAGCCAATTAAAAGACAAATCACTCTATCTTATTAATTGTATACTTCCACAAATTATTTTGTGAGCCCTTACATTGACAAGCTTGCTTTTCAAACTGTTTTCTCTACAGTACTAACCGTACTGAACAACATTATCTTCTTAACCCCTACCTGAAATCCTGTGATTCTGAGAACAGCTCCTGATTGATTTCTAGTTCCTGCTGGAAAAACAAAGCAAAACAAAAATCTTAACAAAACAGAAGCAGTGAAAGTCTTTTAGATTAATAAATATTTAACAAACTGCAAAAGGAAAAAAAAAAAGCCAAATGTTAGCACTGTTTCTTGAGATGTTTTGAATTAAAAAAATACCAGACAGAAGGGGCAGGGGGTAGGGAGATGGGCAGGCAGGGAGAAAGGCAAAAAGAGAAAGAAAATGTCTGCAGATAAAACTTGGGACAATGACCTCCTTCTTGAGCTGAGGGTCTGTGATCCTCTATTTGTTTTCAAATGCTTTGTCAGAACCAATACTACTGTGTTTGTTAGAATTGCCTTTCATTCATTAGTGATTTAGATACTGTGCCAAAATGCCAAGATACACATAGGCAGCAGTGTACAGACGG
Source organism: Caprimulgus europaeus (assembly GCA_907165065.1). The sequence goes on from OU015525.1 coordinate 73,881,207, forward strand.
TACTGCTCTTGACAAAGCAGTTACACAGATTTTTCCTGATGTTTTACTGTCAATCGATATAATGAATGAGCTAACCATCAATGGTTTCTGGAGCATGCTTGAATACATATAAAGCCACAAGTATGGAAAAGACTCTCAGTTTTGAATTAGGTCATTTGTCTTGTTTTTAACAGAATTGAGGAAAAAAAAGAGAGTAATTTCATTGCCTAGGGATGCAGAGATGCTTGAAACAGAAACAGAATACCTGTTCTTACGCATGCCTGTGTAAACTAGGAGCAATCTGCTTGGAAGATGTTAGTTATTGAGCTCCTAAGAAAAACTCTAGCTGCTGCCAGAGGCGTATTATCAACAACAGAGCTGAGTATGGGATCCAGTGCTCTGCTAAGCTAATGCCCTGCAATCCTTCATTCTATGCAAACTACCTCTCAGAACTTGCACTACAAAGTATGTGGTTTCTTTACATATTTTAAACTCCATGCAGTGAAGAGAGGAGTGAGAAGATGTGAGAGCATCTTCTGACACCAAGGTCAGTGAAGAAGGAGGGGGAGGAGTTGCTCCATGCACCTGAGCAGAGATTCTCCTTCAACCCTTAGTGAAGACCATGGTGAGGCAGGCTGTCCCCCTGTAGTCCATGGAGGTCCATGGTGGAGCTGATATCCATCTGCAGCCCATAGAGAAACCCATGCTGGAGTAGGTGAATGCTTCTGAAGGAGGCTGTGATCCAATGGAGAGGCCATGCTGGAGCAGGCTCCTGGCAAGACCTGTGACCTGGTGAAGAGGAGCTCACACCGGAGCAAGTTTACTGGCAGGACTCGTGACCCCATAAGGTACTCACGGTGGAGCAGATTGTTCCTGAAGGACTGCAGCCCTGTGGAAGGGGCCCACACTGGAACAACTCATGCAGAACTGCAGCCTGTGGGAAGGCCTCATGCTGGAGAAGTTCATGGAGGACTGTCTCCTATGGGAGGGACTCCACACTGAAGCAGAGGAAGAGAGTGAGGAGGAAGAAGCTATAAAGACAATGTGTGATGATCTGACTACAATCTCTATTCCCTGTCCCCTTGTGCTGCTTGGGTAGAGGAGGTAGAGAAATCAGGAGTTAAGATGAGCCTGGGAAGAAGGAAGGGGTGGGGGAAAGGTGTTTTTAAGATTTGTTTTTACTTTGCACTATTTTACCCTGACTTGACTGGTAATAAAATAAATCAATTTCCCTAAGCTGAGTCTGTTTTGCCTGCAACAGTAGTTGCTAAGTGATCTGCCTGTTCTTATCTTGACCCACAAGCCTTTTGTCATAATTTTTTCCCCCTGTCCAGCTGAGGAGGAGGAGTGATAGAGCAGTTTGGTGGGCAGCTGGTGTCCATCTGGTGAAATCCCACACTGAAACCAAAAGACGGTGCTGTCTAGCTATACTAAGAAGAAAATTAACTATGTCCTAGCAAAACCAGGACAGTATGGTCCAACAGTAAATCCAGAATGTGACTAAGCATTAAAAACCTAAGAGTGGAATATATAATGTTCTTTAACTAATGGCTTTTTTCCCAATTTTATGGTACATGCTTACCATTGCATTATGCAACATCATTACAGTAGTGAATTTGAGAGCTAAAAAGAATTAATATAAATTAATTAGTAGATATTAAGATTATTAAGAACTCAAAAGCTGTTTTATATTTAATTAATTCATATATTTTTAATTATTTAAATGTCACAGGAAATCCAATGTATTATAAAATATAATAACTTAGAAAATAATTTAAAAAGAGTCATAATTTAAGCAACAATTCCTATTTTGTGGAAATAGGAAACTAAACACCCAGCAAAAATAATATGAGATAATAAAATGCAGAATGGCTAAAAGGAAACTGCTTAACAAAGTTGGTCTTTTTTAATCTGATGATATTCACAGGAAAAGTTTAACTTTACTAAAGAGTGAGTGAATCTGTTTGGATGTGTGTGTGCGTACATGAGAGAGGAATATTGACTAAAGTAATCACTACCTTGGGAAAGGCAGTTGATTAATTAACATACAAGCAATTAAAATAAATAGTCTAATTTTTTTCATATTTTTGACTTAAGAGCTAGTATCTGATTAGACTGTCATGGAAACTGTCATATGTGATCTGATTAGTATTTAACAATGACTTGCTTTAAGAATACGTACTCTCTATACGATAACAAAATCATAGCCCCAGGGGAGAGAATTAGGGATAATTATCTCATTTTTTGATGAGAGTGAATTGAATTATTAGGCATTAAGCCTTCCTGATAAAAAGTCGTGAATACTTCATTTTAAATTCATACAGCTAATATTATTATCACTGGCATCCAGTCTTACACCGCTTACTCTAATAGAATGATTGACTGCCAAAGTTAATTTCTAGAGGTCCTGCTAAATGAGAGCCTTGAAGTTGGGCTCATTTTGTGTTGCCAACTACACAAAACTTAAATATTTGACCTTTTGTCCTCCCATCATGTACTGCTCTCTCAAAACTAGACCATCCACTAAGCATAGGACAGTTGCTCAGTGCCATAACCACCTACTGCAGTTATCCAGGATGTGAGAAAAGGAGAAAAGGAGACTTAGAGGATGATAGGCATCTGGAATAGGATGAATTCCTTCAGACTAGCATATGTTCACTGTCAGATTTCAAGCTCTAAAGAAAACTTCTGTGCCACATTTTGTAAAGGTGGGTGCTATCACCTACTAAGCAGGGAAAAAATAAAGCCACAGGGTGAATGAGCACCAGCACAAGCAGCAGGGCCTAATGTTCCAAGCACAGGGAATGTTGTTCAGCAGCAAAACCAAGGAAAAAAAACAGGACTCCCTGAACTTGAGTATTTTCCAGTGAACTTCATTACCTTACAATCAACTTTACCTCAAACATGGGATGTCTGAAAAACTCAAAATTGACCAGGTTCTATCACTGAACTGATGGATGAAAATGAACAAGTACATTTTTTTTTTTTATGTTCTTCCTTAGCTTCTCAGCAAAATTATGCCTGCCCTCTGTTTTGAGCATATTGAGTCCAATAGAGAACTACATTATTCATGTTTCCCGTATTTGAAGGACTTCTTGTACTGGTGGATGTTCTTAGCTCTATTTTTATAGAGTTCCATTTTTAATGTATACCTGTCTCTCTCTTCATTGCCTGGGTGATTCTGATTTATAAGCACTGTAGGTCACCTATAAAAAAGCTTTGATTTTCTGGGATGTCTCTTTGAAAATGAAATGGCTGTTTTGAGGAGTAAAAATTGGCATGGAGCAGAGAAAAGTGGAGCACATATAAATAAATACATCCTTGTAGACACAGAAGAATGAAGATGAGGGTTATCAAGACCAGATATGACCTTTATTCCCTCTGCTTCTGGCAATACTGAAAAAGCAGAAAGCCTTGCTGCAGTTACAGCTGAAAACCCAAAGGCATATGTATAGCTATTATAGTGTTTCCATACTGAGATGTTCCAAAGCTAGGAAAGGAACTGACATTTTAGAATTGAAACTAAGGAAAAATAATCTCTGAACAATGAAGAAGATCTTAAAGAAACATAGCAGGTAGGGGCAATTAATAAATTAAAGTTGAGACAGTTTGCGTAGATCTCATCTTTCTCTACATATGTGGATGGCACAATAAAACAACAATTCTGATTGTGAGATGTCTCAAAATAAGTAATTATTATGGTGTTACATTTTATTAGAACAGAATCCACACAATGGTAATTTCAATATCATGCTGAGCTAGTAGGATATTTTCTGAGCCTTTTTGACCTTCTTAAATGTTTCACAATCCCTCCAGGAATTTCCTCTAAACATTTTACTAGCTTTACTTTCACCTTCAATTAGGTCATTCTAATCAAAAGCCAAACAAAAACACTGATCCTAAGTAGCTCCTATCATATTTTAAACATTATTTAGAGAAAAAAATAAAACCAGAATATGTACAATGATATTTCATCAGCTTTTGTTTCCCACTTCATTACAAAAATGAGTATGTTATCTTAGAATACTTCAAAATTATCTTTAACAGTTCTTCCTATTTTAAAGGACTGTATTTCTTGTTATGAAGCATTGATCTATTAATTGTAGATTTCCTTCTTTAATGCTGAACTGCAGGCATATTCTGGGGCATAAACTTTATTAAACACAACTGAGACAGCTCAGATTCATTTACCTGTCTTGGTGCTGTATTAAGTCAGTTAGTTTCTCAACAGTGATTTTATGTTTGAATTTTCTGCAAACAGTAAAAAAGCTGTGAGTAGATAAGGAAATGCTCCACTCCCACTTTTGTTCTCCATTCCACAGGGACACTATGACTAACAAGGGAAAAAGAAGAGGAAAAGCCACCATTTCAACGGTCTGTGCATTTCAGCTGGGAAAGTCCCTTTCATTCCTGCTCTCTCCTCTAAGAACACTAATAAATGCAGTATATAAAACAAAGTCTCGTGATCTGCAATGTTGTGGCCCAGTTATTGTCTTAAGAGAAATGGAAAATTAGCCAGAATTTATTTTACTACATTTAGATGAAATTACATGAACTAGGTATGGAGATACCAATGAACATTTTAAAAATGAATTATTGAAAAACTACCTCAGCCTAACTCAATAAATTACCTTTATGAATCAAACACCATTATGACTCCAGTAAGCACATGAAAAGCTAAGGTGCTGTTGCATTCTTTGGGTGCATTACACCAGTTGATGATAAACTCTTGTCATTAGCTCAAAAAATTTTGATGGTTAAACTCCATACAAGCTGTTTCTACACAAAATTGCTATCACCTCTTGACAACAAGTTATTTCACACTATATCAGATACTTCTCATTTTCTTGCAATGATTTGAAGCAAAAATAAAAATATACAGGCAGCACAGTACATTTAACAAAAAATTAAAATAACAATAAATATATAACATGTCTATCTGGACGAAACTAGTACTGCTGCATGGTTTAGCACAGATTTAGTATTTAATAATCCTGGCATCACAACATCAGGAAAAATATTGATAAGTGCTAAAAGTAAGTATGAGCAAGCCATACTTTATCTGTGTAAGAGCTGATGGATCTGTGATGTTCCTTATACTATCTGGGTGAGCCACCTGTTGAACATAAAGTTTATTATCCTGTTTACACAAATCATTGAGAAGAGATTTGGAGGAAATCAGATGCAAACACACTCTATTGCAAAACAGAAAATAATGCAGCAAGAAGTTAAACAAAGAAGAACAAGAAACAAGATAATAAACTGTATAAGCCGCAACAGTAAAACACTGCAGACACGAACTGTAGAAAGGAGACATCTTTCATAGTACAATGCAAGCAAAAGTCAGAAAAGTCTTAGATAACTCAGGAAAGCAACACAAATTTAACAGCTAATCATTGAAGACCTAGATCATATTAAGTCCCAACAACTCTATCCTGAATCCAGTTTTACAGAAATAGGTGTAGAAAAAATACAGAACTCCTGTCCTTCAAGGAAATGGCTACATATATATGTATCATCCCTGCACTAAATGAGAAATCTCAATATTGGTTTGCTGACTTTCTCCCCATACCGCTTTCACCGGTGTTATTTACACTTTTCTCCAACTCCAAAGATCATTGTGATGACCATAATATCTCTTTGAAATTGATAGGATTCTGTGAAGAAGTATAATTTCTACTTGTGCAAATTAAATGCATTTAATTTTCTTGTTAAATGTATAATGAATAATCAAACCCAAATTCTACATGGTTTACTGTGAAAATTTAACCAACGAAATCTGTAGAAATCTTTAATAAAAATGAAAAGACAGAACTATAATGATTTCTTTTTTTATGTCCGTAAATATTGATGTGATTCCATTTTGGCAGCACCTGAGCTCCACCTATTTTTCACGTTAGTCATATATTTCTCTTATCTGTGAAAAAGATTCTCACATTTCACTACAGAAGAGTGTAGCAAATTATAATTGGGAAAAAATGAATATCCTTTAAGAGTGATTCCACTGTATAAAAAGAGCAGCATAGCATGCGGTTCACATCCTATTATGCTCCGTATAAATTGCCCAAAATGAATGACGAGCTTCTCTTAGTGAGCTGGAGGGAATGTGGAGACATAGAGCACTTTGTGCATCTTTGGAAGCAACATCCTTAAAAGAAACCAGTACGGGAACAGATCAGAGAAACTATCTATAAAATAAGAAAAAAGCAACAAAAAGGGAACCTTTTCCTTCAGATAGGGTCCAGAATTCACAGAGTCTGTAGCAATCTGTCCCTTTGTGTACACAGGGGAACTGATGAGCTAGCCTGCTTCTCTGCTGGCAGTGTGAATTACTCTTGCTCCATATTGCAGTTCAAAAACCACACAAACATGTGTGGGCCATACTGAAGATTAAAAACATCCAGCCTTGAAAGGAAACAGAAGTAATTAGTCTATTAAAAATAATTATGCACATTAATTTTACTGCTGTAACTGGCATCCGTCTTTCAAGTTTGAGGGAGGCTTTTTCAATATCAGTGGAATCTAGCAATTTTTATTTCCCAAATGTAAGTTTGATTTTGCAATGTGTTGAACTCACTCTTTTCGTTTGTCCAGTTTAAAGAGAAGAATATTATTTTTTTTCTTAGTAGCACAGAGAAATATAATCTGTATTTTCCTGCACAGTCTCCGGTTTGTTTGAATAAGAGATGTTTATTTGCAGTAGGGAAGAATCAGCAAATACACACAAACTAGCACAGCCTCCATAGCCTTACTCTACAGTTTTTCCTACTGAAAACCCTTTTCTATGGATGCTAAATCAGCCAGATACCTGATTTGAGAACTCAAATCTTTGTGTCACACATGCAATCAGTATCAGCTTAACTGAACCCAGCCTAATGGGTTTTGTGATTATACAGCTATTGAAGAAGGTGTTTGTTTTCAATCTCTTGAGAGTCAGCTTTATAAAGAACAGATAAAGTAATTAATTTTTTTTTATGCTGTTATGCATTAAGGTAAAAAAAAAAAAAAAGACAACTGCAGCTGCTTTAGGACCTGATTGTTTTCCCCTGAAATAAGAAAAGGTAAAGTAACGAACTTACTTCAAACAGAGCAAAATCTAAACTTAATTTTCACTACTGCATCATAGCGGAGTTTATAACTGTTCTAACATCAGCAGGTCCTTATTCTGCTTTTCATAGAGATTTATAAACATGTGCAAATAGGAAACAATCTAGTATCTACACTGATCCTGATTAAGATCTTTCAAACACAGTCAGAATCAAACTGCCACACAGGAGAAGAAAACAACGTTTGTGAAAGTGCTCACTGAAATTTTCCTAGCCCAGTTTGGGGTCTTCTTTTTCCAGGCTAACATTTGGTTCCGCAAAACAAAATTTCACCCTTTCCTCCGCTCTGTAATTACTGTTCTGCACTCAGTTCTGCAACATGTCACAAATTCATCATATTGTATACATCTTCTTTGTGGAGGTTACTGAATCTGTACATGAAGAGGACTAAATGCTATTCATAAGGAGCCACTCTCCCAATTGACTAGAGAGAGGACCTACAACGACTACACACCTAACTAAGGCACTTCAGGTATGGAGGGTTGATGCATCCTGCCTATTTACGTACTGAAAATACAAGGCCCATTTCCATGCATTAAAAAAATATATTAGATTGAATATTTTTGGTAAATATTTTTCAAGTTGGAGTGATAACTTGGGATACATATTTTGGGGTGCTAAATTTGGGCAAGAAAAGAAACAAGGCTATGCAAAATCAGGTTATAAAGGAGAAAATGCCATCAAAGGAGGCACCATTATCTTCTTTTGTTTCTTCAAATCTTCAGTGAAAAGTTTAATCTTTTGTATAAGCTAACACTATTCTATTCTTATCTACACCTAAACGTTTAAGCAACTGAAATTGAAAGCAGCTAAACTTCAGTTCTGTTTTTTTCTGGACTCATGCAACTTCTACTGAGCTCAATCTGATACAAACAAAATTGAATTTGCCTTTTTATGAGGGCAAAACTGAGCCTCTGTACCTTGAACTACCCCTTTACCTGTAACACAGCTTCACAAGACATCAAAACTACAGCAAAATGCAATTTCCTCTGAACAGCAGCCTATGAAAGAAGAAAGGAATTTGATTAGGGGAGACAAAGAGATGAAGTGTCAGTTCCCATTTTGAAATGAGTTATCAAGAGACATCACTTGAGGAGAGAGATTGAATGAGCATATTTCGGTTCTAACAGGTTTACTCCCTGCAACGCCATTAAACAATAATTATAATGTATTGTAAGTGATCCAGGGAGGACCTGTATAAATAGAAAAAACCCACATTTTGAAAGGGGCAGAAGTTAGTGCCTCATTCAGTGACTGTAATTTGTGTTAGTAGAGGACTATAAAGAAATATATTCTTTTCTCATTAGCTTCCTAACTGGTTTGTTACGTAGATCAGACACCTGAAAATTAAATACAGCACAAACAAGATTAGATCATGCTAAGTTTACTTTACAAAATTCCCCTCCCTTGTTTTGCCTCAGTTTTATCATTAAAAAAGCCTATTACACATTGGTTTTCTTTTGCCACTTCACAGTACAGCTTTTATAGTGACAGATGTACCACTTCGGCAAGCTGCACACATTGCCCAGCACTTTCATCACCAAGACTTATTTCAATGGGTTTGTAACATCACTTGGAATTTAAAAAATTGTATATAGGAGTCAGTCTCAAACATGGAAGGAAAAGTTAACAAAAACTAACAAACACAACAGTGAAATAACATAAAATACAAATATTTTCTTCAAGCTGTCAGAGCTACATGGTATAGAACAGAGTGGATGGTAGTTTTCTCTGAAAGATTTCAAAACGTTCCTTTGTTTCCTTTACAGTCATGAAATCAAAGCCTTCTGAACAGGAGAGATATACCCCACCAGTGATTTTCTTTGAACTCAGGCACTGGACTCCTCTACTTGTTATATATAAAAATGTGACCCTTGTCACTAGTAAGTAAGCCTATAACTGGGTTAGGCAGTCAGGTTTCTTCCCTCTTTCTCCTTCCAGATGAGAGCAGTACCTCTTTCACCTATGATTTATGGGGGAGTACAGTAACAAATTTAATTAGTGGTTAGAATTATAATTTATTAAATATACATGACTTTTTAAGTGATCAACAGACAAAAATTTCTTCAGTGTGGTATTATAAAATAGGACACTCCAGGAGATTTTGTACCCCTTCATGTGTGTAATTTTGATTTGTATATCTTATTTCGTGCTTTTGAACAATCACACGCTTTTCAAATATCAGAAACTTTCCTGTGGTACTTTGCAATTTACCAGTTACTTGCATAGGCAAAGTAATCTAAGTGATGGGACTGCTCACATATAAAAGTACCTTACGTGATCAAACAACTAGTGAACAGTGCAATGTAAACTACCACTTCATCAGTAACTAATCTTCTAGCTAAAACCTTTCTGAATAGAAGTAGTATTATGCATATTCAAAATTGGAAGTTAAAAATTATATTTAGATTGCTTGAAAAATACAAATAATAATAGTACTGAAATCTATTGAAACAATGATGCCAATGGGGGAAGGGAGAGTAAAACCCTGAGCAACTTGTTCTGATCTCACAGCTGACCCTGCTTTGAACAGATAGGACTAGAAACCCTCTGAAGTCCTTTCCAACGTGAGTTAGTCTATGGTTCTGTGGAGAAAGGTGCCGTAACTTAAAATGCTAGCCAGATATTCACTTATACAACCCAGAAAGTATGACATCAAAAAAGGAACCGAATATCCAAGAGAGAGAATAAGTTATTCCAGTAGAATCAATTTGAGCTTCAGAGAAGTAAAGATCACACCATAGTAAAGCTTCAACTAGTTAAGAATCACCAGAGGATAAACCTCTGTGGCCACACAGCTGATCTGCACCAAAATCTTGGCACAACCAATATCAGAAGGAGTTGCAAGAACAATAATAGTGAAGCTGATGGGTAAATCTAAGAAGACACAGTGCACTGGAAAAAATCCAATGTAATATAGCCTTCAGCAAGAGGAAAGGAGAAATGTCAGAGAAAGAGAGATATATTTGCAAACTAATATTCAGTGTTGTAGAAATGTTTTTGGCAATGATGTTCATTTTCAGATAGTTCAGAAAATTTCGTATTTAAAAGCAAACTCGACTTTCTAACAGAAATGTCAAGGTATTTTTATTGGGATTTTAAAAAAATATTTTATACTCCTTTTCTTTCTATCCTGTTTCTATAAGCTTTTAGGAAAACTTCACTCTTTTATTTGCAAGATTGAGAGTCATAATATCAGAATACTCACTTACATGAGCTGGCAACAGTGATGGGTCTTTATATGAGAAGCACGAATAGCCACCGTGCAACCACATACTCTTAGCTAGGATAATCTTTTTTTCTAGCTAAAACAATGTGCTAATCCTCCAAAACATATGCTCAAAAGAAGACAAAACTTCTCAGAAGGCAGCACTTAATGTTCACTTTTCTAGTGTCAGCTCCAGACAGGATGTTTCAGAAGACTACAAGTTCATTAAAACTGCTGCAGATTTAAGCATTCACAGTTTGATTTCAGCTGATTTCTATTATAATTGATTTCCATTTTCTTCTTGAAGTTCTGGAATGTTTCCAGTTTTTTATGCTGACCTGCCAATTTGTCTGCAGCAAATCTTTATCACATCAACCCAAAGAATTTTCGTACAACTAAATTATGTACTAAATTATGTATGTAAATTATGACATAGACAATGTTATTTCAGCATTAAAAAAGGAACCAGGATTTTATTATTTGTAACACTGCCATTAGTGTTTTGGAATAACTTTCCAAAAATCACATGTAATTGAAAAAGATAAAGGATTCAAGAACATCATGGCATCTGAGGCTTGCCTCCTTTTTTTTATACTGCAAACTAGAAGAAAATCTCAGTAACGATATATTCTTTTATATAACACAAATAATGCTCAGCAAGATTTTTTCCACTTTTTTTGTGTGTTTCTTTTTGCTTTGAGTCTCATCAAATGCACTGGATGGCTTTATTTTGAGAACAGGAACAAAAGTGATATAACTATAAAATCTTCATGCATATATTTCCACTTATAGGATAGAACTTTCCCTCTTAGATATTTCTGTTTAGCATTTGTGAGATCATTGTCACTCCCTTTTTTATTCAGTTGTTTGTTTGAATCCATTCCCCTTAATATGGGGAAAACAAAATGTTTAAGTAAACGGAATGATGCCAGTCTGGTATTCAGACAGTGATGTTGTTATTCTGTTTGAAGACACAGGACAATCATCTTCAGCATTGCCCCATTCCAGTCTTATATCTGGAATGATATAAAGGGAAAGTAATTGCCCAACCAGCATTCGTGCAATTTAGTGCCAGCTAAGAAGAGGGGCATAGGGATGTTTCTGAATATGCACCTCTGAGCTTCTGAGAAGAGGAAAAAAGTGGGAATTTGCTATTCACTCACAGTGAATTTCAGGTCTTTGTTTTGTGCCCTTCTCTCTGTGATAACACTTGACTACAGTATGAGCTACCCAGATCTGCTGACTCTACAGTATATTTAGAACAAGTTTTACTGAAGAATGATGTTGTATTACTACCAGGAATACAATACTAAATCTACACTGTTGTATATCCTTACACTTTCCTTTATGTGGTCATATCGAGATCAGTAGGTAAATTCAAAAAAACAGACTAGTTTCTTGGCAATGATAAGAAATTTACACTTGTTCTCATCTGTGATTCTGGGGCAATTAACTAATAACATAAGTATGCAATTATCTGATTGAAGAAAATTTATCTAATCTGATAAATCTGGGAAAATTCTTCATCAATTTGTGACCATTTGGAAAAAAGAAATAAATGTGTGATAACTAACACAAAAATTTAGAATTCATGTCAAACCAAAAAACCCAAACTGTCTATGTCTATTGCAGAGTAATGGGCTTTGCAGACTGGGTAGAAACCATAAATCTTACCTAAACCTGGACTACCTCAAAGTGACTTTCCAAAAAATAAGTTGGTTGGATTTAACTTCTAGAATGTGGGAGTAAAACTTCACAAAGCAGCTGAAGACTAGTCACAAATGGTTTACTGTCAAAGTGGACAGCTATACTAAGTGGGACTTTGTGAAGGTCTGCGCTTCATAGCAACCTGGGTGGTGGAATGTAGCCTACATTACATACATTAAATTTGCACATGACAGGAAACTGAGAGAGATCATGAGTACACTGGAATTTATAGAGACTGAGTCACTGTAGGTAACTTGGGTTACTAAGCATAGATAACCACCTGCATTGAAAAAAAACATACACTGAAGAATTCTCTCCTTTCTATTACACATTGTTACAGTAAAATTAGTAAAGTATTAGAACACATCTTTTTGATAGTTAGGCAAGCTAATTATATTAATAAAATAACAGATGTATAGTCAATTCTGCTGTAGGACCACATGACCTCTCAAAGTGCCTTTCAAATCTGTGGTGCAGGACCATCAATATCTTAGATTGTATTGGACCCAACCAGTCTCCAAGGTGACAATTTATTCTCAATAATTTTACTAGTTCAGGATCTGATTTTACTTTCTAAAGCTATGATCTTTTGATCTTCCATTACCTTGTTATTCAGATTTCTGCTGCTATAATATTAGCATTGGCTTAAATCACAACTTTGCAGGCATTACAAACAAGAGTACGGTTTTATTCTAAACTGTATTTAAGAAGAAATGAAGAAGCAAGATTATCACAGAAGAACCTGGAGATATATATCCTGATTTTGAATACTCTTTTCGGTTCACTGTCAAGCATTCACTTGACTAGGAAAAAGCAATAAAGATATTTCAGAAATTGGATATACATTTTTATTTTTTGTCTCTGAGATGCTTCAAAAAACACAAAAGGATTAATACAAAATAAACATAACAAACTGCTAGTAAACAGATAACCATTTCCAGAAGGGTCTAAGTTCACTACTGGCATAGTAAAAGGACTTTACTGATATAGCGAATGAGTGATGAGAAGGTTAATAAGAGGGTGATACATTTTCAGAAGCTTGCCACAAAGTTTCTGTCTAAAGTTTATTGTTACAGTTCGTATATTTGTGAGATAAGATAAAATAAACTTGTTAAAGAAGAAATAGTAAAAATCATTTATGATACAGATTACCTTGATATCTTGAAGAAAACTGGAGACATTAGAGGCATATGATGCTAGCCAAGAGACTCTGGTATGTTTCCAGCCAAACCATAACAGTTACTGGCAGCTATAAACATTGTAAAGGCAAAACAAGTTGTTAGTGCTATAATCAATTCATATATTGTAAAATGAGGAAGGATTGGCAGAGTTAATACATTGAGGATTCTTAGTTCTAGGGAAATGTATAGTTTTATACAATGCAAGACTAACAGTGGTGTAATTAAAGGATGGATCCTTCTCTTTTTTATGTGTGTACAAGAACATGAAAGAAAATCTGGAAGTTTAGCAGGGAGTATCTCAAGTAGTGTGATTCTTGACTGGTCTTGCAAATAAAGGGAAGAAGCAATTGCTGAATGACTGCTTTCCTTTTTCAGTCTAGAAATTCCAATACATTTAGAGAAATGGGCCTGATGACTCAATGAATAGCACTTTCCTACTTTAGCTGGCAATGAATATGTAACTCACTGATGTATTAGGTTCCCTAAAGTATTTTTCATATATTTTATTAAATGCCCCTTAAGACAAAGTAAAATGTCAACATCATTAGCTACTGTACTATTGATCATGAGTCCCTACTGACTCTATATCCCCAAGAAGATATTTTCAGCATAGGCTGTGTTAAAATAGAGTATTCCTCTTTTACATTCTGAATACTGTACATGTTTGGATGAGCTCTCTCCCTTCAAAGCCAAGACTAGGCAGTGATGACTTACTGTTTGCATTTTTAGATAACCTAAGGCTAAAACAGAGTATAGATTACTATCTTAGAACAGGATGTTATAACAATTGACATGAGGCTATATATTTATCAGTAACTAATCTGTCCTAAAATTTATACTACTAAACACAGTTACAGTCATATCTGAAATTACTGGCTCCTCTCCACTTCTGTTTTGCAGAAAGTTCTGTATGGAGTAATTTTAAAGAATGAGCTTCATTTAGATAGTTAGAAAATGAATTTTAAAAAACCCCACAACAACTTTCCATGTTTGTAATTACTGCAGCAACACTGCAAATTGCTTATGTTGTGTGCAGTCAAAACCAGAAGGACTATGTCATTTATATTAAGTACTGGTATTAGCATATGGCAAATGCAATTTTACTGCAGATAAATGAGTACCTATTTCAGAATAGATACAGTATCTTAATAAATCTATCTACAGATTCAAAAGAAATAATACGAATTACACTAAATGGAAGAATGATACAACATAATGACTTAAAAATTGCCTCCAGCATCTCAATCAAGTATGTAATCTATAAGTTTCATTTTGCTGCCTGCAATTCCCAATGTAGTTTCAAATGTCTATGATATTTATCTCCACTTCTTCTCCTGAACACTTTCAAACCAATATTTGAGAAATAGGCAATTCACACATTTCTAAGGACTGAACATCTCATGAGTGAAAAAAGATTCCACCTAAAAATATTTAATTATTAATCAGGTACAGAGTTTTCTGCAATTTAGAAAAAAATTGAAAATGTTAACACTGGTGAGTGAGAAATTACAAGCCATAGAGGATACATTTTCCTTATTAATACATTCTATGCAAGACTTGAGAATCAGTAGAATTCAGTCAGTGAAGCTTTGCAGGGCAGAGCATGTGGCAGAATACAGCAGAGCCGCAGACGCCTAAGAATTTCCCACTGTCCACTGAGTAGCCAGAGCTGGTTATCGTAGAGCGGAAATTAATCTCAGTCATAAGGTAAAATATTTAGGAAAGAGAAGGAAACTAACATTGAACCTGCTCCCTTCATGCACCCAGACACAGCAAATGACCACATACATTCTCCTACCTATTCCACTGCAGTGTGAAGTCAAGCAGATTAGTCAGAATCTGTGAATGTGATAGGACCTCCAATGCCCAGAGATAAAATGAATTGTATATTGAGATAAAGAGTGTGCTGAAAAATAGAATTACACTGAAATATACCTTTAATGAACATTTGTTAGGCATTTAAGAATAGATGGCATTGCCAGAAAAACAAAATACCAGAGGTTTAACATCAAAAACATAAAGATTAGTTGTTGACCAAGTCACAACAAGAGTGCTTTTTCTCCCTATGCTGTCACACAAATGCAGAAAAAATAAATGCTTTTCAGGTGTGCAAAGTAGCAACATGTATCTAGGATGCCTTGCCCATTACTGCTATCAGGATAAAGACAAATTCTTGAAGGTAGGATTGTAAATCAATAGTTAGTCTGAATGACACGATTACCATGGACACAAAATAATTACAAGGCAAGAAAATCTGGGGAGAGTAGACCTGTGTCCTACTCAGTAAAGCTGACAATGTTTATCCCTTCAACCCATTTGCATTCCAAGTAACCATCAGTGGTTAATAATGACAGACACCTTGGTGACTTAAAGGAAGTAATAAGGTAAAACATGAGGCCCAGTGGAATCATCTCTTTCTTTCCGCATACATTTTCCCCCTAAGTTTGCTGCCTAATAGGTTTGGTTATTACTCCAAGAAGCAATATTAAGCACAAAACTGGTTCAGCTTTCGCTTCCCTCTATCATTTGCCCTTTAGAAAACATTGTATTGCCAGGGTATGAGGCTCCTCAGCTTGGCAGAATAAAATAAGTATTTTTTTCTTTTGTAAATAATTGTTCAATGACCTAAATATTTTGCTTCTTTTCCCAGCAGACTGGGCTTCTTTTACTTCCCCACTTTCACTTTTTATTGGACCAAGACCAAAGTGTCAACTGTGTGGCGCTGCTGGTTCATTATAAGGAAGAGTCAAAGTAGTTTCTCTGGGATCTATCTGTGACAAGCACTGGGAAGCAGGGAGCATATGAAATATTTTTATCATTCAATATCATCTTCATTATACCTATTATCAATACTTCCTGATATTTTGTAAGAACCTTTCTCACAGGTACTTACATATTTCAATAATCTCTCCATTCATCACTACTAAAGAAATATATCCATATCATATCCATGTCATATTCATATGCCTTTCAAATGAAGAAAGGCATATAGGCAATACCCTTCTTCAGCAGGTTACAAAATAGATTATCAGGTGGGGAACCAACAGGTTCTCTCTGGTTCTGGTTCTCTCAAGTGACCATGGGGAAGTCACCCACAATGGATAGAGATCCTGTCAGTAATGCAGTCCATATCATCTTTCTGTGATTTTCATGCAAGGGATCATGTGCTAACTCCATTTCTCTACTGAAAAACACAGGAATGACTCGTCCACCTTTGAAAACTGCAGATGAACAGTGTAGTGTAAATGCCAAAGCAAATTATTTTAATTCTCAGTTACTTGCAACATTTTATTTGATAAGAGATTTACTAATGCTTTATCTACATGGCTGTCTATCATCCAGGGGCAGCTGACACCCAGTTTACTCAGAAATAAGCATCAAAAGCTCAAAGATATCTGCCTTTCTTCAGATGTAAAATGCATGTGCTATAGAAGTACAGCCCAGAGAAAACTCATATCAATAGAAAGATTATTTTTTATTGCAGGAGAAGGTTGTGTGGCAACTCAAGATGAAGGTTCTCAGTTGAAGTATAAAGGAGGCATACCTGTTTGAGTAGGGGTTCCTTCTTAAAAAAACAGTTAAAGGATTTGGAATTTTAAAACTGTCCTATAAGAACACATAGTGAGCCCATGAAGCATCTGACATGTATGTTTGGCTCCATCCATGACAGTATACTTTAACTCTTAATAGATCTATGTTCTGGTAAATCTATTAACCTATTATGATTAGAGCAAGTCGATATTAATGGGATTTTCCTGTTTATGGTATCTGAGTTGCTTTGCACTGTGTGGACTTCACAGCCCTAGTGGTCCGTACCTTGAGCACTTCCAAGCCACCTAGGCAGGATCTTTTATCAGTTTTCTGTTGACGGAAATTGTGAGTAATCTTTTTGCCAGGGTTAGCAACAAAGATGAAGACAATCTGTCTAAAAACTCTACTAGTGGACTAAAAGGCTCATCCAACACAATTTCTAAATCTACATTTTTTTCTTCCTCTGCCTCCCAGCCCCTCCAACTCTCTCAGAAGAAGCAAACCTACTTGTCTTGGTCTTTCAGATGGAAAAGGGAGAAATATCTGTTCATGTTACATAAGAGAAAAATCTCAAGCAGTTGTAAATTTAATAGGACCTTGGTTATTGTATCTGCTTGCAGGACTCAGGTAACATATGATTTCTTGTTGGAAAATCGCAAGTCACTAATTCCCACTCAGAAAATATTATTTTCATCACTGGGTGAGTATAACTCAAGAGCTCTGTTTTAAGTTAGGAAATTTGCCATGAACTTATGGGCTCCAATTACTTTTAGTAAAGCCTAGCTCCCACTGTCAAATTATATTCAAAAGTCAAGAATTCTTTCATCAAAAGGTATGTTTTCACACCAAAGCTGCAAGACAAGTAATAGCAACTGCATCTATATTATTATTAAAAAAAAAATCAATCTATTTTTATTCTTATAATGTCATAATTTGTGCAAATGTTATAAAAATTTTAGATCTCATGGGCCTGAAGTAACCAAAATATTTTTTTTGTATACAGTTCATAGAACATAATACATTATCAGAATATATACAGGTATTATTTTTATGGTTTCAGCAAGGACTTGAGATCTATGAAATGGATCTTATCTACCCTCAATAAACTCTTAATTTACTTTGTGGAATAATATCCCTTTTCAAATATTAGTGCAGAGAAACAGTGGCAAATGGATTTTATAATGAAAACACTATTATAGCTGAACTATGTAATCTTCTAGGATATACTTACTGTATACCAAAGCCAAGAGAAAATCAGAAGGGAAATGAATGATGAGTTTGGGGGAGGGGGAAATCTGTCTAGAGAAAAAATATCTAATCAAAATTACAATAATTTTCAGTTATGATTTCCCAGCACTCATTGAAAGGAGTATTTCAAGTTATGCATTTATGACTACTCATATAGCAAGCAGTATAATATATGTAAACTACAGAGATTTTTGAGGATTCCTTTCTATAAGTTGTTTACCTCTATAACAAAAAAGTGAAATGCAGCTTGATTCTGTCAAAGACTTGATATCAAAGTATACTAAATTAGAATTAGAAAGAACCAAAATATGTCACATATGGGAACATGTCGGATTCTGAGAAAAAATATTTACTTTGTTTTGTAGTACTGAAGAGTGGGGCTGTGCTGCATATTTTTCAAACCTCAGATTTCAGTGTTCTGGAAAGAAAAAAAAAAAATCAAGTTCCTTGTAAGACTTATCAAGAGCAGGATAAGAAGTTGCAGTCACCAGAACTACTCAAACAGGAAATAAATTCTGTACTTTTTCTTGTGTACCACCAGTTTACATCCTATTTTTTGTTCAGATTTTGCACGTAGTATATATTGCACCTTACAATTGTGGTGTCATGTTTAGATTAGTTTCTCCTAAGGATATCACCATGGGACATAAAAAATGCTTATACATCCTGTTAATTTTCATTTATACACTCAGATGATTTTGTATTAATTCTTTCAAAAAAGAAGCAGAGAGCATTTATTGTTTACCTACAGTCCTGTAAGTGCTTGAATAACCAAGTGCACTAAAGCACACTGAAGGAAAGATTTTTCAGACAAGAGCGATAATTTTTAGAGAGAAATTAGAATGTATCAAGATAACAAGATACTAATAAATCCAGTCTAACAGAAGCAAAGATTATTAGTTTTAGTTGTAGTTGTATAATAAAATTAAAGATTATTTCTTTTTTATTGCCACTCTCCTTTGAAAAGCAAAAAGAAAGCCTTGTTATTAGTTTTCTTGTTTATTATCTCTCAGTAGTTGATTTCCATACTGAGAAGTGCTCCTTTCCCATACAAGAGCATGTTTCCTAACTTGGAGCACTCTCTACATCCAGTAATTTTTTTCTGTTCCAAATATTGTCATTATTAGTACAGATATAGATCAAAGGGCAAACGACACCTGAGAAAATTTCATAAAACTCAGTCACTACTGTGAATGTGTAGTTATTGGCTTTATACTTCCAACATCTGCAGTCATTTCACTCCTTCTGTAGACAAGAGAAGTAACCTTCAGTGATGAAATAAGACAATGTTAATTTCCTAATCTATGTCATAACCTGGAAAAGATTTTTTTCTCTCCATCATCTATAGCCCCAGGAAACTAGTTTCTCAGGAAAATAGTTTCTTGGTACTAACTTGGTTAGACAATGAAATTAATCAAAGTAAACAGTCCTGTTGATGTGAAAAATATGCTGAAACCTGGTTCAGTTTCAGCTTTGTTGGTTCTTTTAAAGTCAAAAGACTAACCATTATTTTCTGACAAACACAGTTGTGAAAACACAATATAGTTTTGTAAATTCATCAAAAAAGCAAAAAATCATTACCATGGAAAGAGTGAGCACAACATTTAGATGGCAATTTCTCTATACACTAGCTCACTGTCAAACTGGGTGAGTGGTTCCTAAAATTACCTTCCACTAGCTTTCATGCTAGGTATACTTCTATAAAAAGAAGAATTTTCAGAAACAGTCTATTGAAATTCTATTTCAATATTGCCATTAAAATACTCATAGACAGAAAGTGAACAACTCTCACACTTCTTATTATTTTCTTAACTTTTTCCTTATAGGCTTCCTCAAATCTCCCTTTCATCATGGGAGATAGTGACCTCAGATTTATCTTTACTAAAACTCTGAATTCAGTTTACTGAAACTTCTGAATTTCCCATAAAATATAATATTTCCAGCACCATAAGTGTCAAGCATTCCATCCTATTCATATGCCCTTGCATTGGTATGTTTTGATCATCATAAATCACAGTTAGCATTGGTTTAGCATCTGTTCCCTTGGAAAACTACTGTCTTTCTGAAGATACTGCTGAAATCCAGGAGAAACTCGTATAACACTATAAATGAAAGGATTAAGAAGGGGCACTGAAATATAAACCCTGCTAATAATGCTATAAATCAAAATAATGCAATGCTGGCTTCTGGCGCTGAGGTATTAAAAGGAGTAAATTCCCTCTAAGTCACTATAATGGGGCAAATGCATCAACATAATCTTGCTGCTACTGTACAATCAGCCACAGAAATAACCACAGACAATTTTCTTCTCCAACCCTTCTAAGTCCTCAATACTATAAAAACTTTGTGTTTTCTCCCTTTTCAGATTCAGGTTCTTGACTGCTGTTCTACAGATGACTTACTCTGCCTTTCTGTAACACAATCTTTTATTTATATGCAAGAGACTCTATTACAACAACTTGGAAGAAAGCCTGCTTTTGTCAAGTAGCTGATTTAAAGGATTTGCATTTCTAAACATTCTGTATGCATTTTAATGTACTTAAAGAAGAGAACCATCTGTGCATTTCTTTCTTTATTTGAAGCTATGCTTGGCAAACAATCATTACAATTATAAGTAGCATACCACTAAGCATATGGTTAAATGACAACATATTTTCTTATTTCAAGATCAATTCACTTGAAAGAACTATTTTTTAATATTAAAAATCATAAATCACAGTTTTATAATAATAAAAGACATCCACCAATAAAATAATGATGTTTTGCCTTAGGAGAAAATACATGACCATTCTGTCTGGAGGTTTAAGAGTTGTACATAAAGTTAGGTTCTTGGCACATTTCAGTATCCCACTTGGCCTCTTGCTAAAGGAAACATTTGTTAAATTCTGACAATCTCAGATATTGTACCTGGAAAATATTTACCACTTCTATATGAACTTAAGGAGACCCCATCTGAGCTGCAATATGTACTACTGTAGTTCTTGCCAGCCTATAATGAAATGTCACAGTCCCCAGTCGAAACATATTATATGAATATATGCAATATTTCACTTCCTGGCAATTTTCTTTGCTCCCAAGATACAAGACAAAAACCAAGCTGGAGATCATGCCTTATTAGATTAAAAAAACACCAAAACCCTCATTTACAAAATTAAGGAATTTAGAAGCTTAGGTCCCCTTTAACATTTATTGCCAAGTCTGCCTTTCCTGTGAAAAAGGCCAAATAAAAAGTATAATTGTGCATTATCTCTTGAGTTTTGAAAAAATCTGCTGCATTTAGAACTAAAAATATGATTCAAGGGAGCTGTTTGACCTGAAAATTCAGCCTGAGATCTGATATTTAAACTACACTCTCTTGTTCTAGTATCACTCCCACGCTAATGTTTTCTTTCAAAAATTGGATGCGTGATGCATGAGTTTAAAGTTTCCAACACATTGTCTCAACAAAACCTTTATTCAACAGAATTAAAATAAAACGTGGAAGTAAGAGGGCAAAATGGGTTTATGACTGTCTAGTCTCAATTACCCATATAGGATAGTCTCATATTTTCTTAATTACACTCTTCACATATAAACATTAAAATAAATTACCAGAAGTATATGCAGAAACCCCTACTTTTGACAGTGCTGAACAGACTCCTCTGTAAAACAGCTCTTTCTGTTTTACCAGTGAGGGTGCGTAGCAATGAACCACAAGGTGTCAGCTTCAAACTGGCAAGAAAATATGTACGTGAAAATAAAAACATTAGGTGGTCACAAAGGTGAGAGAAAGTGATATAGCTGAACTTTTTGGTCCTGAAACCAATTAGCAAGTACATGCTTGCCACAATCATGAAAGCTGCAGGAAGACTGGAGTTTTGAAAGGGCCAGCTGGAGACATCAAGTAACATGAGCAACATGTGTACTTGTTTATTAGTTACTAGGAACAAGCTACCAGAGGGGGAAAAAAACAAAAAAACAAACCCCAAAACCAAAAAAAATCCCCCAAAAACCCCAGACCATATCACGTTCTCATTTTGTATCATTTGTCAGAGGAGACACACAGCTGATGTAAAGCAGAGGTAGTGCTTTGCATATTTAGGGTTTAAAATCTAGTGTAGTGAAGAGTACAGTTTTCCCTTAACCCAATGAAGAAGAACAGTCTAGGGCACAAGCGGACCTTCCCTCATGAAGTGTTTTATATATAGCAAGCAAGAGACAATATTTTCCAAGATCAATGCATAAGAGCCTAGGCCAGTCAGCTCAACTTGCTCAGTCAATTGATGCAGCTTATTTCCTTTTACTTACTATCTCTATGCTCTGCATCAGAAAAACAAGCCATTCTATCCTTTTCACTACTGTTCTGATTAATCTTTTAAACTTATCAAGCTATAAGGAAAATAGATTTTTTATTTGTGCCAGCATGAAGCCAAGGTATTTGCTAAATCATATTCTCTTCCTTTTTTGTCCTCCTAAAATGTATTTATTTGTATCAAATCTCAGTAGGGGAACCTCAGAGAAGCCACCTTCAGGCTTCTCTGTAGCCATCCAGATTAGAATCTTCTTCTGGCATGCAAATCATGGGTTCAGAGCCTGTTCAAATCCATGAGACATCTTAACTCAGACAAAATTCAGATGAACTATGATGTTCAATTAGACATCTACCTTACTAAGACCTGCATAAGGACAATAAATGAACTTCACAATATTTGGTCTGTTTTTACTGTAATTTTGTTCTCTTAACACACTGTAGCCCGATGATTGTTCTATGCTACTTTTCACTGCCCTGCATATTTCTTCCATAGCCTCCTTAATAAAACCTTAGAAGAAAATCCATCTAGTTCTGGAGACTTGATAGCTTTCACTTGTGCTAAATGACTAAATGCTTCTGCTTCACTGGTCACAAAATCATTCAGAATACTGCAAACACAAATAGTGTCAGATGGCATATTTTTCCTGATCTCTCAAGTAAATACACTGGAGAAGCATTCATGTAATTGTCTGCTTTATCATTCCCCCCATCTCCTTTTCTAATCCTCTCATCTGAAGTTTTAATTTCTTTCATCAGTGAATTCTCTTTTGTTACCCAAAAAAAGTCTTGTATATGTGTTTCTATAGGTCTAATTTTAGTTCTCCTTGCACTGCTAATGCATTCTTCTTTTTATAGCATTCAGTATTTTGCTTAATATTTTTCATTATTTATTCCTTCTTCTGTTGCTGCTTACACTTTTCACATAGTTGTTGACTTTTATTCTTGTCTAAATTGGTCTAGTGATTTTACACTATGTTTAGTCAGGATTGTTTCTTATGCTGAATAGATATTTATATAAACTAGCATATTTATTTCTATTCTGACGTCTGTGTCACAGGCATCATTATGGGGAACTTGGAGCCAACAAAGACGTTTCATCTCCAGAATTAAGGTCTCCTCTGTACTGCTAGAATAAAAGGTTTCTAAATGAATGATGGATCAGTCCTTCAGGGAAGATTTTACGTAAACTGTAAATTGCAACAGTTTAGACTCCTTCAGGCTAATCTCTGATTTCGGCCATTACGCCTTCTCTACTGTAATGCAAGCCATAATAGATACATTCATTTTACTCTTTTAATTATACTCATCTAATGAATATTACTAGGCTTTGTTTCCCTCTTGTATTCTGTCTTTCTGAAACACTGCATGACCTGAGCTTACAACCTCAGTGATGGATCTTTAATGATCTGTAGGCAATGAGCCTCATAACTTCCTCTTGCCAAATAAGCTTTCATTTCAGACAATTTTATTACTCCTTAGCATTATAAACACAAGCATGTTTCTCTTGTTTTGAAGAGTTTCCATTCTTGGTGCTTTATCCATCCCTTGTCCATTGCATTTCTGCAGTTATAATAGCTTTTTCAGTCTAAAGAATACCCAACTAGAATACCCTAGAATACCCTTTAGAATACACCATAGAATAGCTGAACAGGCCAGCAGGCTGACTCACACAAAGTATTCAAAAGCACATGGTATATGGATGATGCTTTACAAAGCTTAAAAATATCTTGCATTGAAATGAGCACAACAGTATATGTTCTTAGCTGGCATAAGGGTCTATCTGCTCCACAATGAGCATAAGGACCTTAATTTACCTCTGTATATTGAGAGCTTCTAAAGGACTTTCCTTTTTAGAACTCAGAGTGGGAAAGGCTAGTCCCCTACAAAGGTCTCCTCCTTAGAGTTAGTTTATTTCCCATCCAGAGTGTATACTGGGACCACAGATCTTGGGAAGTTTGCATCACAATAACACTTCCCATTATTTGGGAAAAATAATTTGTTATTAGGACAGGCAGAGTTTAAAAAAAATAATAAACAGAAGTCTCCTCTGACCCCAAGGCCAAACTGGGTAGAGAAGATGGAACACTAATAAGCATTTCTATTTTGAGCTCCTCTTTACTAGCTGCTGCTTAATATTACTGCTTAACAAATAAGTTTAGTAAACAAGAAACTCTTTCTTATAAATGAGGTAGGTTAAAAAGTCACTAGAGGTAGTTTCATCAATCCAGTCAGGCAACTTCAAAAAGAACTCCATGCATTCTTTTAACAGATTGGATGGGAATACGCTTTCCATTATCCCCAACATCAATGTTCTCATTCCATTCTGCAGACTTCAGAAACACATACTGGAGGCTGAAGTAATTGTTTAATTTAATCATCTGAATTCAGAGTCACCTCTTCTGGTAGACTCCTACAATTCATGCTGGTAGGAATCAGACCTCAGCCATCCCAACCTCACCCTGTTCAAAAGCTTTGTAAAATAAACCCAAGATATTTACTGTGTGCCCGATCCTCTATGCAAGGTAAAACGTACAACTGAATATCACCATTATACTAAAAACATTGCAGTTGTATTTTTTATTGTAGATTTCCTATGAATTTTGATATATCATACCAAATATAATCAAGTATTTATAAACAAAGACTTACGAGAGAGCTCAAGATTGTAAAAAGTGGAAAATCTTGCAAGGCTTGCTTATTAAAAGCAATGAGAAATATTAACTATGCCACCAGCAAATGGCCACAAATATCCCAGCAATCGTTAATAATGCCAGATGGTTCCACACAGTCAACAGGCACAAACGTCACCTATACAAAATGATTAAAGCATATGCCAGCACTGATGACTGGGATCAGCTTCTACCCCAAAGCAGGTACGACTCCAAACTCAGATTAAAACTCAGTCCGAGAGGCTTCAGGAATTTACCCAGATCATTCTGTGATAGCTCCTCCCATATGGTAGATTGGGTATGGGCTGATAAACAGCAGTGGTTTTGGAAATACGGAGAGCATTTTACCTACCTCAGGACATGCAGGTGCCAAAGCCTTTGTTTCAGTGGCTGCACTGCAGTGGCCTTTCTCAGTCAGACTGAGGATTTGAAAGACTCCCTAGCAGCACCCCAGCTTCGGTGAGTAACACAAGCAAGAGAAAAAATGACTCATGCCCTATCAAAGCATTTAGTCTGTTGACCCTGGACATCTACGGCCTCATCTCCTCTAACCCGGGGGGGTCTGGCAATGGGTTCCCAACCAGCCCTGCCCAGAAGCAGCTGCAGGGCTTGGGCCTGATGGCTGGGAGGGAGCTGACTGGGAGCGGGCTGTGAGAAGCCCCTACAGGGCCTTCCCCTTCACAAGGCTGCCTTAAGCTCAGCCATGGATCCCAGCCTGTGCCATGTCATGGCCACCTCCCTCTCCAGCCCCAAACCACCAGTGTGGTTTCCCAGCCAGGCATCATCCTGGCTGCATCCCTGCAGCTACCACTGGGCCTCGGGTCAGTCCCCTGGACAGGCCTCACAGGGCTGGGGACAAGGAATGAGCACCTGCCCCTGTCATGGCCCCCAGCTCCACCACCCCTCGAAACTGACTGCCAAAGGAGAAAGTCTCCCATCAAACCACAGAAAATTGTTGTTCATAATGCTAGATCTGGATTTAAGGCAGTCTAATCAGAAGGTACCTGTTTTGGCCTGTGTTTTCCTTAGCAGCTGTGGCCAATGTTGCTCCATAGCTGTCATCTGCCCAAAGTCACAAAAATTAGCCCTCTCACCATCTTCAGTGTCATGATGACTTTCTTTACAGTTGTGAGGGGAAAAAAGCATCTTCACGACATTACCCTTTGATCACACTTAAGATCTTACACAACAAAATGAACTCTCATTCCTAGTCCTATCTACGGTACAGAATCATTTTTGTAGATGAGGCTGTATATAGAAAGTGCAGTCACAGTCTACATCTCCATCTCTTCTGATTTTGTACCTTATGTTAAGCTAGAATATTATGCGGCAACAATCATCTTGATGCATTGTATTTCTTACCACAAATATGTGTATATATATTTCCTATATTCAAATATGTAATTGTCCAGACTTCTTTTATTCAGGAATCTCAAATCTGATTTCAAAGTGGTTAGTTGCAGAACTGTGTGTTCACTCCTACCACCTACAGCAGGATAAGTACCCAAGTATATCTCACCTTTTACACCCACTTGTCCCTCTGCAATCCCTTTTCTTTACTGAACACTGGCATTTTCTCACTTCATGCAGATTTCTTGTCAAACACCATTGTTAGATCTCAGGGGAAAAATTCTTTGCAAATTGTGGTACAAAAAATTGTATATTCTAGTATATTTTAGTGAGATAAATACTATATTATTTTTTATAACATGGAAGGAAAACAAAATTCATTTTAAGTAAGTTTGAAAAAAATTCTGTAAAACATACCCTGAAAGGCTGATGAATAAGTATCTTCAAGAACATTAATCTAGAATTAATTCAATTTTTATTTGAGCTTTTCCGTTGACTTTTATGACAGATTTTCAAACCAACAACTAGCAGAAACCCAACTTGCACTGTAGAGGTCGTCTGAGTACTAACAGATGTCACCTACCGGGGAGTATACTGCTTTCAGTTAACATTGTCTCATGTGGAAAAAAACATTCTCTTGATTGAACCACCTCCTATGAAAATCTTATAAAAGACAACCCACTACAACAATTATTATCTTGTGTGGATAAAAAGCAACTAAATTATCTGAAGTCAGATGTAGCTTGATGGAAACGTCAAACCATCAAATTGAAAAAGAAAGGGGCAGGTCAAGTATAGGAGCCATATTCAGTTGCATGTTTTTAAGTTCCCTGTGATAACAGTGGAATTTTCTTTATGTGCCCCCAGGAACTTAGTAATAATCTTGCTGATAGTTGTTGAAGCCCATGTTCTTTCCTTATAGAGAAAAACAGTATGTGAAATCCATCTGAAAAATTCCTACTGTTTCACCAAGATTTAAAAACTGATCTTGTTTATTCATCAAAGTCAAACTGAGGATCTCGAAAATCCAAACTGCCCATCAAAATTCTGAAAAACCAACAGTAATGTTGGTACTGAGCTCCTGCTCAGAACAAGCTCTCTGGAGCAAAACTGTCCCACTCCTCCTAAAGTCTATGTTGTTAATAATGATCATAATTGCCAACCAAAAACCACAGGGATTATGCACTACTGACTTTCAGACTTGCCCCTCCTATTTTACAAAAGATTGGGGTTCTGTTCAAACTATTCCCTGCATATAAATGATTCCTCCCTTCCTTTTAATTTAGGGGTTTTATTCTCCTTTGCCTTCACAATTTCAAAACTCAAAACCAAGTTTAGAGAAACTCGAGAAAGCAATGGTGTGAGTCTTCAAGGCCATCAGCTTCACAGTAGACATTTCCCAAGAGAAATTGCCTGACCAGTGTGGTAGCCTTTTATGACAGGCTTACAGCTACATATAAGGCTAAAGCAACTGATGTCACCTACCTGGACTTGTGCAAGGTGTCTGATGCTGTCCCGCACGACATCCTTGTCTCTAAATTGTAGACACATGGGTTTGATGATGGACCACTCAGTGGGTAAGGAACTGGCTCGATGGTTGCACTCAAAGAGTTGTGGTCAACAGCTCGATGTCCAAGTAGAGACTGGTGACTAGGGGTGTCCCTCAGGGGTGAGTATTAGGGCCGGTGCTATTCAACATCTTTGTTGGAGACATGGACAGTGGGATTGAGAGCAAGTTTGCTGACAACACCAAGATGTGTGGTGTGGTTGACATGCTGGAGGGATAAGACACCATCCAGAGGGACCTTGACAGGCTTGATAGGTGGGCCTGTGCAAACCTCATGAAGTTCAACAAGGCCAAATGCAAGGTCCTGCACCTGTGTCGGGGCAATCCTAAACATAAATACAGGCTGGGCGATGAATGGATTGAGACCAGTTCTGAAGAGAAGGACTTGAGTAGAAGAGAAGCTCAATATGAGCTGCCAGCGAGCACTTGCAGCCCAGAAGGCCAACCGTATCCTGGACTGCATCAAAAGAAGCATGGCCAGCAGGTCGAGGGAGGTGATTCTACCCATCTACTCCACTCTAGTGAGACCCCACCTGGAGTACTGTATCCAATTCTGGGGCTCCCAACATAAGAAAGATATAGATCTACTGGAGCAAGTCCAGAAGAGGGCTACAAGGATGATCAGAGGACCGAAGCACATCTCCTAAGAGGACAGGCTGAGAGAGTTGGAGCTGTTCATCCTGGAAAAGAGAAGGTTGGGGAAACCTTGTAGCAACCTTCCAATTCCTGAAGAGGGCCTACAGTAAAGCTGGGGAGAGACTTTTTACAAGGGCAAGTAGTGATAGAACAAGGGTTAATGGCTTTAAACTGGAAGAGGGTAGATTTAGATTAGATATTAGGAAGAAACTCTTCACCATGATTGTGGTGAGACACTGGAACAGGTTGCCCAGAAGTGGATGCCCCCTCCCTGGAAGTGTTCAAAGCCAGGTTGGTTGAGGCTTTGAGCAACCTGGTCTAGTGGAAGGTGTCCCTGCTGATGGCAGGGGGATTGGTACTAGATGATCTTTAAGGTCCCTCCGAACCCTAACCAATCTATAATTCTAGGAAATAAAAACTAGAGAAACCTGCAATGAGGTGATGTGTGTATCACGGTTGCAATTTGCTGATGCCCTTTAACTACTTCAGGATCACATTGCAAGAAAGTTGCATAAAAATGCAAATCTCCCCTTTCTTGTAGTTTCTTAATGACTGGCACACTTATGTATCTAAGGCATCGGTTTACAAACTAGATTATCGAAGACTCATTCAACAAAAAATATCAGTTCATCTAAAGCAAGGTTCAGGAACATAAACCTGAGATTATTAAGAAGGTTGTTTTGAATAGTCAAACCTGTGCTATGTCTCAGTTTAAAGCTATTTTGGCTGCAGTGTGAATGGCTGTGAAATTGAAGCAGGCAGTATAATCAGACATGGATAAAAATAAATTAAAAAAAAAAATGTTGAAATCTACACATTGGAAAAAGTATCTGTACCTATGCTCATATAAGATCCCCTGTTACATGATCCCACGAGACATGCAGGCCTGAAACTATTTCAGAGGTAGTAATAGCATAACCCATCATCCTGAGAGACTATTAATAAGAACATCTGATTTATTGTCTACATTTCACTCATTGCTTCTGACTCTACCTCCCATGAAGACAGATTGTCTTCTCTCTAACTGCATGGTCCTGGGATTTTCAGTCTTTCTTCACACAGGGCATTTTCTCATGGTTTTTATGGCTATTTCTCAATTACCTCCATTCCTAATGTTTTTGTTTGCTTTCTTTTTCTTTTTTTCAGAAAGATTGTTACAGAAGGCAGTAGCCACAGGAGAGCATACTATTGATTTATATAATGACAGTCTGTCAGTTTGACTTTGACCTGTTGCTTTTTGTTACAGGCTACCAAACTCCTATGGTTGAGCCTGATGGCCTGGTATAAAACAGAGTATATAACTACTTGGCTGTCAATGGCGGGACTGCAGCTTGTGTATACACCTCCAAACTACCTTTAAATGGGCTAGCTTGGGTGAGGAAGGTAGAGTGGTTCAGCACAGGCCATAAAGCCCTCCTGGGAAGCTGTGTAAATATTCGGGCAATTAGACTAGGCTAAACTCTGTGTTGCCGTGACTACACTGCCAGGAGTACCTGAACCAGCACTCTTAAAAAGAGCTTGGGCAATGTGCATGAGCTGGAGTTGCTACAGCCCTGCTGGGTAGCCCTAACCCTCAGTTCAAACAGAGCTACAGAGAAAAGACAAGAGCAACCACAGCTCTGTGTCCTCTGTTATCTGTTCTGTAACATGCAGCTGGAAAATAGGAGGCTTTCATTTGTTAGGTAGATTCTACACTGATTGAGCTCACTGGAAAACAGAAGCCTCCATACAGCAACCAGGGCAGTGTATACACTCAGCAGACAATACAGAGTGTGTATATGTAGCACGCTGCATATGGAGTGTTATGCTTTAAATACAGGTATCTGAGACTTTGCTGCTTTTTTTCAAATAAAGTCACATATTTTAATACAAAAATAAGGAATTAACAATTTTAGCCATTCACTTTCTGTAATATTTTTATTTCAACTGTAGTCTACATGACAGATGTTAAATTCCCTAATTCTCACTCCTACTTTCAGTGTGAATTCTTTGCTTGCCCTTCTTCGGAGATACATAATAGGGCTCAAGATAAACTCCGAAAATACTGAAGTGTAAAGAGAATAAGTTAACTATGGGTATTTGTGTACAATGTAACATTTAAGATATCCTTCCTCAGTACGTATGATGACTTACTGATAGTCCTAGTGCACAAGTAATGTATTACCTGCATATCTTTGCTGTAGAAAAAAAAAAAAACAAAACAATAAAACATTTTACGCAAGTGTAGCAATCTATTATTTAATGATAGCTTCTGCTACTGTGATTTAGGTGTCTAGTAGAACATGAAAATTTAGAGAAAGTTCTTAATTGGAGAGAAGGGCACAAGGATTAATTCTGAGCAAACCATCCAGTTCTGAAACATCAGCTTTAAATCCATATACTAAAAATACCCCAAACAAACCAAATCCGATCCATTTCAAGTTATATTTCCTGGAGCGTACAAAAAGGTCTTATATTTTAACCGTCATGCAGGAGATGTGCTTGGATTTACACTGTGATGTGAATAGTTGTAGGACACAAGTCATAATGTACTTTGTATTCAAGAATTATGAAAATGATTGCTGACAAAGAGTAACTCAAGTGGACATAGGTCATAGCTGAAAAACGAGAGATGACGATGATTGCATATTTGGATCTACAAAGTTGAGGCATTTTCATAAGGATTCAGATCAAGGATGGACAGAAAACAGCCAGCTTGGGACTAATCAGCCATCTATGTGGTAACATGTAACATTAAAATATCCATTCAGTCAAGGGAAAAAAACAGACCACCATTCATTTTTGCTAAATCACCTACTTATTCTGCTTCTACAAATAGAGTAATACAACTGCAAATATAAGGTTGGTGTCATAACTATTGATATAATTCTGAATATGGCAGTAGTATCTAGAGACTCCAACTAAGAGGGCAGCACAATTATACTTGCATATTGCACAAACACACTGTAAAACTGACTTCTGCCTAAGGAGCTCAGCTGTATAAAAGAGAAAGAAAAGCTGGGAAGAAACAAAAATTAATGCCTCCATTTTCTGAAAGTACGTGACTCACAAAAACTTAATGAATTGCCATGTCCACTGATTGATGTCAGCAGAACTTAGGTATCAGATAACTTTGAAACTGCAGACTAAAATTATGTGCCCTAGTCTGCAGTTAATTAAGGAACCAAATTCTAAACTGCTGAAACTCATTTGAGAGCTTTAACTAAAAAAAAAGCATACAAAAGCCACCAAAAAAACCCTAACAAAACATCTTCCCACCAGCCGCCTTTCAAAACGCAGAAGAAACTCACCAGCATTCTTATTGCTATTTCATCAGTCTTGTCCTTTGTGTTTCAAAAGATAACACTAATGACACACCAAATGGCATAGTGCATTTTTGCTTGTTTTAAATTCCTTTGAGACAGGTAGTAAATGTTTGATTTTGTTTTGGTTTTATACCTTTTGTATTCAAAGAGTAAGAGTTGTCATTTTAAGGTGATGCACAATGGGGACACAATTTCTATTAAAAATAATGACAAAAAATACCGTTCTTTTATGTCATTGCTTTGAACTGGTGGTTTAGGAAGGCAGCCTTGATGATGCAAATAAAAACAAAGCCTTCAAGCTTAAAAGCTATCTTCATCTTGTGTTGAACAGAGCATAAACTGAATTTTAAAACCAAAGAGATGGGGTTACGCAGTTATATTGGCAGCAAATCTAATTTTCAAGATGCCCTCAGGCGCCAAGACCAGCAGAATATTTGAAAGGACTGTGTAGAGGATTATTGTTTGATCCCCGTTTCAAGCTCAGAATTTGCACTATGCTTCACTCTCTGTAGATAAACATCTCTGCTCTCATAGGCAAAGCCAGGCACTTTGCTTTACGACTCCAAACGCCTTCCTCGAGATTAGGTGAGCTTGCAGGGAGCTCAGGGAATGTCAAGACACAGAAAGGACATAAAGAACAGTTGGAACACCATCTTCATTTTTGTGCTATGATTTTTCTTTGTTTTGTTATTAATAATATTTCAACTAGAAGCACCATGGAGGTGAATATAGAGTGTGTGAACAAAGCAAGTCAGTTTCCTTATCTACATTTGAAAATAGGGAAAATATAATGAGGCTGAGAAGAGGTGACTAAGATAAGAGAAAATTAAGATTTATACCTTACTCCATGAGTTTAGGAGCTCTTTGCCTTTCTAAGTTTTCTAACTTCATTGCCTTTATGACAACTTTTGGCTCCCTTTTGCATTTATCAGGGAAATGCAATGTTTCTTCTCTCAAAATTGGTGTGAAGGGAAGGGCAAGAACTGGGGAGCAGGTCATCTTTGTGCTATGTAACAATGCTTTTTTGTAAAGTACTTCTTTAACACCAAATTCAAATATTATGGGAGAGAATGAAAAATCTTCAGGTTTACTATTCTCAGACCAATCTTGTGACCAAAATTTTCACAGGAACACCATTAGTTACAGAAAAAAAAACCACTAACGAGAAGTTAGGCCTATCTAGTTTTTATATCCTGTACATCAACAATTTTTGAAAACTACACAAATTATCTTTTCTTTTTTACTTTTTACCAGTGCTTCATTATGTTTGTCTTTTTTATATAATTGAATTTTACACATCATTTTGCTTTATACACATTTGAGACTAGATTAAAACAGTGCTACTTCCTTGGCTTAAGAAATAAATTTAAACACAAGTAATCAAGGAATTATTTGGTTTTTGTTGATGATTATAATTGTTTCTATAGTTTGTTCTAGTAATTACTTATACTGCAACTTTAACTCAGAGACTTATGAATATTACATCTCAATTTCAGGACTTAACATTTAAGAATGAGAAGAAAAATCCAGAGACTATTTATATTTTCTACCTTCCATGTTATCACTCATAATGGAAATACGTGAATTGGAGAGAAATGACCAATCTTGTCCCTAGCTCCTAAACTAAGCTTGATTTTTAACTGTAGGTTACATTTCAGCATTGACATACTGAGTCAAAAATATAAAAGCTGTCTGTTCTATCTATAATTCAAGAACAGTTTTAATTTATGTACACAATCATGCACATACATGCATATTCCTCTGTAAGCACTATTATTGACTGGATGGCAGAGAGGGAAGAAAAAAACTTTAAAGACTGTTTTCAAGCTAAACTTTAGACAGACAAGGTGTCTCAGCAGCTATTCCTATTCATTGTAAAACTATGTCTATAACCATCAAAAAATGTGTTCTTTTTCACTGGACATTCAAGAGAAATTCTTTGTAGAAAACAGAATTCATTTGTGACAAAGAAAGAGAAAGCCTACAGTGAGCAGAAATGAACAAGGCATGAGAAGGATCTCAAGTAGCTGTCAAAGGCTCTGATACCTAAAATCATTTAATAAGAAGCTTACTTCCTTCACCACAAATGTGCAAGAGTTCTATCCTTAGTGAGAAGACAGACTTCATATTTTGAACACAAACATATAGGGAGGATTCCTATAATAATTCATAACAAACAGAGATAAAAATTAGACTAGACAGAAAAATTGCCTATATAGAGTACTCTCAAAGTTAACATAACCTCTTCATAATAGATACAAACTTGACTGGCAACCTGAAGTGACAGGCACTGTAATTGAAGATGCTTAGGTCAGAATCAATGATTGAACTTTAAAGTGCTAATCAGACCTATAGCATTGATCGATTTTGAACAATTTTAAGTCTACTTATCAAATGATCTGGACTGACAATTAGTAAAGCATTAAAATAATGAGTTCAGGAAGAAACAGGGGATATTGATCAGAAATGGGGAGGAGGGGCAAAGAAGAAAAGACAAAGCAGCTGAATTTCAGAATGAAAAATAATTTTTAGATGATGGAAACACAAGTTCGCCACTGCCTAAATGCAGACAATAAACAAAAACTTAATTAGAAAAAAGCTCTATTGAGTTTAGATAGTGGCTGCAACAGAAGAGTGGTGATGGGAATTATTCATAGTGAATAATGTATTCAGAATTAATAAGTGTTTCTAGATGAACATAAAATATCGAAACAGTGCGCATATCTACAGATATTAACTACACATTTTTAGAAGCATATTAGTCTTTGGAGCTCTGCAGCGCTGTGAGTTTTCTGATGCCATTGACCACCTCTAATTCACCGCTCCTATGGGGCAAATACTACACTTCCAACATTCCCCTGTGCAAAGGGAACTCTGTGGGCCCAAGATCTGTCGCAGAAAATTTTATCATAATTTTGTATTATTGAAGTAGCTCAAAGCAACTGTGAGCATAAAGACATGGAACTGTTTTAATACCCACTACCCAAACAAAAAGCATATGTGTGTTAAGCAAACGTCTATCAGAGACATGACAACACAAGCAACAGCATCTGAAGGCACATGGAAACCTAAATTAAAACCACTGAAATGGTCTGAGTTGTGAATGTGCACACTGGGACGTTTTCAGTCAAACTAATCTATGTCCACTCAACACAATTTCCTGCCTCATGTTGTCTTTTGAAACAAGAATATGCGGTGAATACAAATAAATCCTAAATAGCAGCAGGTCTGACTTCCCACACAGACTCTGAGTACTTACAAACTGGAGAGAAACGCTAATTAACATGAGTCTTTCCTGCCTGTCCTAGCTAAAAACAAAAGCCAACAACAGCTTTGAGGAAAAGATTTTCAAAATCTTCAGCGGTGTTATCACACCACACTAATGACGCCATCCTAGAAAGACTAATTTTACATAGCACCAGGTCAGATATTTGGGAACAAACACCATTGCAACTCCATTTTTTGCATCATATATATTAGAAAGTGATTGATTAAACAGAAGGGGACAAATAGTGTCCAGCAAATTCTACTCTCTAGATTTCTTCTTGTTGCAGTTTCAAACTCTTGGCTGTAGACACACCCTGCCCTTGTTTACTTTTGAAATGTAAACATGCTCCAAACCACTCAATGCTATCTGCATTTTCAACCCTATTTTTGCTGGTTTTGTAGGATAAAGCTCTTCATGGAAATTACAAATCCTCTAATACATGCATCAGTTATTCTCTGACTATGTCAATAGAATAATCCCTGGCCTACTTTCTCTTATTTCTTCTATCTGCACTTTTAAGTATGTTCCTATTTACAGGGCTGCCACTTGGGCAAAAGCTAGAATACCGGAAGTTCCACACAAACTTAAGAAAAAACTTCTTTACTGTAAGGGTGACAGCACTGGAACAGGGTGCCCAGAGAGGTTGTGGAGTCTCCTTCTCTGGAGATGTTCAAAACTTGCATGGATGCCTTCCTGTGCAACCTACTGTAGGGAGCCTGTTTTAGCAGGGTGGTTGGACTAGATGATCTCCTGAGTTCCCCTCCAACCCCTATGATTCTCTGTCTGTGTGTGTGATGCCTTTCATTTCTTGTTTCAATGTGTCTCATATATGGGAATTTTTCTCTGCTACTGACCTTTCCAGATTCCCTTATTTTCAGACTTCCCTACATGTTATTTCAAATAATCACATTGTTTATGTTAATGATTAATGGCAAACCCAGAATGGGACTGACCTGTAACAGACAATAGAGGAAAACACATAAGTGCCCAGTCTGAAGATTTAGATATCAAACCACAACTGAAATAATTCTCCTTAATATCCTATCTAAAAAAAAAAAAAAAAAAAAAAGGAACAGACTATGGTTTAAATGAATGGAATACTGTGGGGAAGATACGAGCCCCAGACAAGTTTTTCGGATACACCTCTGAAAGTACAAAATGTTTTGAAGCATCTATGAACAGAGATTAGCCAAAGGAACAGGAACCAGTGCAGGTTGAGTTGTACTTTTCGTAAACCGATGGTAGATACTTTTTCAGAATGCATACCTTCTTTTTTTGCATATCATTGAAATATAAAACCACCGAGTTCCTTCCTCTGAGTTCAGAAATATCAATATGTGCTTCAAAAAAAGAATCATTTGACAAAGTAAGTAAAGGTAGATAACCACTACAACCAGAATTTGTTTAACTTAATTTTCCCTATCCAGTCTAAGTTATCATTTATGCTTCCTTTAGAGATGATGGAGACATTCTACACCTTCCCAGAAAATGATTAATCCCATGCGTCTTATGATGGAATGCAAGCATCTAGAGAAACAAATTACTAGAGAGAAAATAGCATGACAAAAAGAATGCTACTCCTAATTTGCATATTCTGAAAATAAAGCAAATAAAAGAGAGAGATCTATACTGTCTGAAATAATAGAAAAAAAACCCATGCAACAACACACATGGGAAAAATAAATAACTTTAAGAACATTCTTGGGATATATTGTAGCCAATAGCAGCATCCCAATTTTCATTTATGTATTTATTTAAGACATAATGCCAAATCCTTGGCTGCTATAAACCATCATTATTCCATTTAAGTCAAATAGACTTCATTAATTTACAATAGCAGGATGTTTGGTCAATAAAATTTACAATCAAGGGAAAAAATAGAGCAGATGTCAGGCAGAAAGATTAAGGGACTCTGTGAATTTATCCAAAATAGAGAATATAAATAAACAAGGCCTTTATTATTTGAAGAATAAACTAATAGACCTCATTCAGAAAATGCTCAAGGAGCAGGGACAGATTCTTCACGAAAGAACCCAGAATACAGATTGAAACTTAAGGAAGCTTTAGGATTTAAAACCAGAAAAGCATACTTTCCTTTAGGGTATCATTTAAAATATCAGGATACACTCAGGCAAATCTCTTCAGACTTTTCATCAGCTGGTGCCCGTAGCCCCTAACTTACCTGTTCTTTTTTAAGCCTGGCACGACAACGCTACTATACATTCACAGGACACTCTGGAATTTTATGTGCCAAAGACTTTATTGTTGTTGTTGCTGTTTCAATAACAAGAATATTCACCCAAGAACAACTGTACATGGTAGTATGAATCACTTTACAACTGGAGGAAGCAAAGTTCCACATTAACAAATAATTTTTACAAGCAAATTACTGTGCAGATTTTTTGGATCTCGACCCAAGTTTATAAAAAACTGTACAGTATGAAATATTTTACTTGAAGATTAGGAGTGTGAATTTGAGTGACAGGAAATATAAACAATTCTAGGCACAATTGTTAACATTTTTTAAGTGCTCATAACTGCATTTGCAAGATAAAGCATTGCCACCTGTATCTACAACTAGCTATAATTTTGTGTACACAAACAAAGCTCCCTCTGAAGATTTGCTTTGAAAGGAGTATAAAAAGTTAGAATATTGAGTGCTTTGCTCTCCTGGAGACCTCATCACCTCCTCTTCCATCTTAGCTTTAATTCCAGCAGTGACAATGTCAAATATTCTTCAGACATGCTAGCAAATTACTTACACAGCTATGCATATCTTCTAAACAATAAATTCATTTGTCATCATCATATTTTACCAGGCCTTTCCAGGGATAACTGAAATACTAAGGAGTTCTAGTGCTATGCATGCATACATGCCTGGGGCATGGATGTGTGGATAGTTACACAAGTAGTTTTCCAGTTTAGTGCTGAAAAATTCAATAGACTTGGCATTTGAAATAAATCTTAGGTTTGCTATTTGTTATTATTAAGAAATATTTCTTATGCTACTACAATTAAATGGACAGAGGATATGCTGTATTTATCATTCCTTGAATTTAAATAATTGTGGATACTTTTTAGTAGTTCCCACCACAATACAGAAGGCAAGGAGTTATACACATCTATATTTTTATATATTCTCTCTCTCATTACATACATAATGTGTGAGTGAGACTATATATATAAAACTTTATAGAAGATCCATATACAAACCTTCTCATTTCCACAAAGAAAACCCCTCAGTCTACAGCACTGCTCACACTAAGATCCCCATACACCATGGTGAGGGTTCTGCCTAGAGAAAGAGAGGAGGTGGCAGCCTACCTTGCTCATAGAATGCATCAGGAGCAAGCAGCAAACAGTAACAGCATTCTCAGACCTTTCCTTTTTTAGATGTTTGAAAACTGTTTGTGTTCTGTCTTTAAGCTTTCCCAAATTAAATAAACCAATATAAATCACTTTAAAAATGCTGCCTTGGATATCAAACTGCTGTGCATTCACAAGCTTTCCTTGAATCTCCCCCTCCCTCTTATCAGTTAGGTCTTCCTGAGTCTTCACTTCTCAGTTTCTTTGGTAAACAAGACAAGACAATACATTGTTTGTCTCTGCTAACAAGATGAAAGCTTTCAGCTTCTCCTTCTGCCCAATGCTGATGTTGCAGCAGAAAATACACTTTCAAGATTAAAAATCTGTAGAAAGCCAGCACACAGTACAGAATTTCTGTTCTGTTGCTGACTACAAACATTCATGAATAAAAGGACTTACAAGCACCCAACTGCATACAGAAAAGACGCAGTTACCGTGGCAGTTTCCCTTGGGACATCATGTATCACAACAATAGTACTTCATGGATCTGATTAAAACCAGCTAATTATTGTGAATCACGGTATTCTGAATGTGCCAACTTTTCCATAGAATATTCTTAAATATCCAGAATTATTTGCTAATGGTTCTTGCATATACAAAGATTTGAACCTACTAAACTCAATTATTAACCACCTTAAATAAGGTATCTCACACTGACAAACAGAAAATATGGAGAGAAAAATGTCTTAATGCCTATGAATTATTAATAAATATTACTGAAGAACTAATAAAGTAAAACTTGTCAGTTGAGGGATATGATCACATGCAATATGACAACATACTAAAGAAATGGCTTAAGAGAAGAGGAAGACTTTCATTATTTGGAGAAGGAGTTGTC
This sequence comes from Caprimulgus europaeus, assembly GCA_907165065.1. Next base: position 73,920,457 of record OU015525.1, read on the forward strand.
ATTAGACTGAAGTAAAGAGGTCTCCTCCTCTTGGTATCTACAAGGTTCCTTGAGAACATATGAAAATACTTACACTGATAATAAATCTAGCTGAAGGTTTATCAATGTATGTGTTTGTCAGAACTCAGAACTAGGTGCTTAGGCAAAAACAAATCAGCCATTTGCACTTGTAGGTGAATCGCTCCAAGTCAGAGGTAGCAGAATAGAAATTCTTCTGTTAGTACCAAAGTATAGAAAGCAAGTACAGAATGATCTTACAAGTAAAATCTTATTTTCGTAGCATCTCTTCCTGCCTTAGTGTTTTCAAAGTTTTTAAATACACTGACAAAATTAGAATAAGGCCTTAAAAATATTAGATTTTAAAATAATAATTTATAAAATGTCAGAATATAACAAGAGAAAGGAATTTGTTTCCTGGAACTGAATCACTTCAAAAGGAAGAAATTATAGTCTATTAGAGCAACTGAGAACTGAGCAACAGACAAGCAACCTTCAATGCCAGAGGCGCGGTTTTTGCTGTCAGCAGAGTTTTAATGAAAACACTTCCTGAGATTTTTCACTCCTTAACACTGAGAGTTTCTTTAACTTCATTTAAAGGAATGAGAAAAATACGACTATGTATTAGTGTCTCTTCCTTTCTTAAGTACAGCTATAGAGAGGTACAGCTATAGAGAGCCAGTGAAGAGCAATGTTAGAAAATCAGCCCAGAGGAAGGATGATTAGCTGAGTAAAAAAAATTACCACAACCAAAGATAAGCAGAACTTTTTTTTCCAGCAAGAGCTCCCTGTTCAGCCAGGCTCGTCATCTTCCCCGCCAGTTCACCTTGCAGCATCCAGGGACAGTCTCCCCCCGAGCCTTTAAGACTTCCTTCTTGAAGAATGTCCATGCTTCCTGGACCCCTTTGCTCTTCAGGACTGTCTCCCAAGGGACTCTCTCAAACAGTGTCCTGAACAAGCCAAAGTTTACCCTCCAGAAGTCCATGGTATTGGTCTTGCTAATCCCCCTCCTTACTTAACCAACAATTGAGAACTTTATCATTTCATGGTCACTTAGCCCAAGATGGCCTCCAACCACCACATCTCCCACCAGTCCTTTGCTGTTGGCAAACATCAGGTCAAGCAAGGCACCTCCCCTGGTGGACTCACTCACCAGCTGTGTCAGAGGACCTGCTACAGATCAGTTTGTCAGTCCAAGAGAGATTTGCAACTCACCTAAAACCTTCTCAAGTACAGCTTTGCCTTTCCAACCAAATACACTGAACAAAACTTCCACATATAAATTCTGTCTTTTTCTCTTACCCAGGCTATAAGACATCTTTCTTCTTGTGCAGGCTCTCTCTTGAAGCTTTCCCTCCAGCTGTACTCAATAATCTATTACAAGAAACATCTGATTCTTTCCCAGCTGTCACTGGTCCCTCCTACCATGGACATATACCTAGAAAGCGTATATCTCTGAATAAGTCTGATTGTCTGCAGGAAGAAACTACACCTTAAGGTCTGTCGCTGCACTTATCATGAATTGTCATCAGTATTTCCACCAGGTTCTGAAGTCAAAAGCAAAACAACGGGAAGCCAAGGGGATGTATTGAGTCTAGGATACTGAAGTGGTACCTTGAGGGGTCCAGATATCACCTTCTGGTAAGTAATAGCTGTGCAATAGCTCTTGGGTTTGCACATTTTTAAGCTTTTTGAGAATTAATGACTTCCAGTCAGAAACTCCTTCAAAGCAACAACAGAAAATGAAAATCTACTCAATGAACTTTTTGCTCATCAAGAGATATCTTTCCCCACCCCCCACATTCTTGCAGAAACATACTAAAAGAGGGGTGGAAAAATCCTAAATCCTTCCAAGGAGTGAAACCATTTGAAATAATTTGTAATTCCCTGTTTGCAACAAAGTTTGCCCAAGACTGAATGACAACATGGACAAACATATTTAGTTCAGTGAGGCACCAATATAGGTGTCTAACTATCCGAAACTCCATATATTAGCAAAATACAGATGAAGAGAGAAGGGCTAAATCATTCCTGGGTTGTGCTTATCTCTTTATACTGATTGCAAGCCACCTTACGGTCACCATGCTTCTAATTCAAGTTTTGCAGCAAAGTGTGTCAAATTAGATTAGATGAATCTGAGTCAAAGTATGGAAAGATGACAAGTTTTTTTAATATAATCAGATTAGTACATAGTCAAGAGGTAGGTGGAAATCCATATCAAATGTTTCTGATGTGTGTGGTCATGTGGAGCACAGGATCTACTCCTGGCAATGAGAGTCCTTTTGGTCAAGTAATTTAAAGCTCTGCCAGCTGTGGAACATGACAGAACATACAGGATAAAATTATTATTTTCTGAACACTTGTTGCATTAAAAGGCAGAGATTTGTCAGAAAATAAAGCCCCTTGCATTCCAGCTTATCCTCAGGTATCAGAGGGGCTGGGGGCGGCTGGGCCTAGATTCAGAGCGATGCCCAGTTTGGCACTATCAGTCTGGTCGATACAGTGCGCTACCACGGCTCCGGATGCACCCATAGTGCGGCACCACAGTCCAGTCGCGTTCGAATGAACGAGCACAGCCTCCTGGTCACCTTCACTGAGAACTTCTCACAGCTGAATTCACGGACAGTGCAATGCACCTCCAGTCTGGTAGTGTTTAAATTAAATTACACGGCCGTGCTTGACCATGTTCAATGGGGACTATCGTGACTCAATTAATGAATGGTGCAGTTTATTGAAGCACCAGAGTACAGGTTCTTCTGGATTGCTGGTGACAAATATACTGTCTGCAAAAACGAGTGTAGGTACTTAAGAACATAAATCTACAAACATGTTAAAAGAAAGCAAAATGTAGATACTTAAGAACATAAATCTACAAACACATTAAGTTAAGAGAAAGAAAAACAACTCTATAAAGATTTTCTAAGTTTCATAGGGAAGGTTTTGATCTCACCCAATAGGTGTCCCTGTAGGAGGGGAAAAGAGGCTCAGTCCGTCAACTGGTCCCAGAAGTCGATGATAGTTCCTGATGGTATCTTCCCTTTCTTAGGCTATTTTATACTATTTTCTTAGTTTCAGGTGGAGCTTGAGTGACTCTAGTCATACATACCTTTATTATAATTGGTGTAAAATTTCCTCCCTTTGTTTTTAAAGGTGTAAACCAGAGGAAATTCAGAGCGCGTGCTCAGTGAGGGGTGGTCACACCTTGGAGGTGGGTAGCTGATGGGATGGAAGTGTAGTTTAGCATTATAATGATATTATAATGAGCAAAGTTCCACTGAGGACATGGTTTTAGCAAAACAATGAGAAACTGCTGGCTCAGGGTAGCAATCATGCGGCTTATCAGCTCCACAGTACCACCAAGTTCTCCTCTGCTATGCACAGAGCCTGCCGTGGTGTCTCCACTCCACTCCACCCTCCATGCTGTTTCTCTGAGTCAGTGACTCTAAGGTCACAGGCTGTACCTAGGGAACTACCATGGAATGGATTTTTCAAATACCAACTGCACTCCACCCTGAAAGTTTCCTTCACGTTGCACCTTCTCTTGAGTTGTAGGTATAGAGAGATTCCTAAGTCACCTCCAGTAATAATTCCACAGCACTAAAGATTGCACTGATCTCCTTGTAAATGAAGAAAGCTCTGCTTTTTAGGAATTGTGTTAGCATATAGTTTAAATATAACTTGAAATCACATATGAGAATCAAATATAGGCAACTGGGAAAAAAGAAAATACATAACAAAAAGGAAGGATTACTTTATCAGTCAATAGGACAAAGCAGTTATTTACCATGCTGGTGTGTCTCACTGCCTTTATCTTTTACATTAGGATATGCAGTCTCAAATTAGGACCACAAATCTCAGTAAAATAAAAAAGATAGAAAAACTAAAAATACAAAATGCTTTCAATACTGCTGCTAAAGGTACCTTGAAGGGCAAGCCAGGTTTGACCCTCAAGTCATTTCCTAACTACTGAGTTCAAACCCCCTCAGACTGAGTTTCAAGACACCACTATAACCTTACCTATTGTGCATTTAAGCAGGCACAGCTATGCTAAAAGAAATATCGCTAGTGTTCTTTATGGCTAGTTCCTAATGCATTCCACTTTATATGAACTTCAATTCAAAGAGTAGCTGCATGAAGCAGCTCCCAGGACAAGACATCATTCTTTATTATATCTTGGCCTGTGGATTCTGTCTAAAAAAAAAATAAAGAAGAAATATTCTCTTCAGTCTTAAACTATGATTAACTCAGAAAGGCTTTGTATTAACAAACCAACTCATTTCTAGTTTATGGGTCTGACTTCTTTCCACTGAAATAACTGCTAAAACCCCTGCTGATTTGAAACATGCAGTATCTTGCCCTTCATAGGAACAGAAATACTATCTAGTTTTACCGACTATGTGAAAGGCCAGCCTTAGTTTCAAAAAGACCAGTTTCCTTTTTCTCATTAGAGGGACACAGTTCTGTCCCCATAAATAAGAAGGTGACTCAGAACAGTCACCTTCTGTGACCTTCTGTTACATTTACTAAGTGTAAATGACACCTGGCCAGCCTGGTTTCCTTCTATGATAAAATGACTGGAGTTGTGGAGGAGGAAAGGACTATGGATGTCCTTTACCCTGACTTTAGAAATACTAAACACACACAATATTCTCCCACAGTAGTCTTTTACCCAAGTTAGTATCTTATAGTCTGGACAGGTGAACAAGTAGATGGGCAAAAAATTGTTTGGATGATCAGGCTTGGAGGGCAGTGGTTAACAGATCATATGCTGCCTGAAGGCCGGTAACAAATCACAAGAGTATCACAAGAACTTATCCTGGGACCTGTCCTGTTTCATATCTTTCTTAAGATCAACAGTGCACTCTAATCAGGCTCTTAGATGACACTAAATTGGAAGAACCAGCTGACATGCTCAAGGACAGAAGAGCTGCCATTAACAGGGACCCAGAGAGGGTGGAGGAATAGACCAAAAGGAACATCATGCAATTCAATGGGGACAAATGTCCAGCTGCATACCAGGGAAATAAGTGCCCTTGCAATGACACAGCCTGGGAATAAGCTTGTTGTGGAACAACTCTATGGAAAACACCCTGGGTGTCATTGCACAGCAAGTGACATGTGAGCCAGCAGCCTGTCTGGTCAGTAAAGATGGCCAACAGCACCCTGTATGAACAGCAGCATAGCCAGGAGATCACAGGAATAGATTATACCGCTCATTAGTCCACATCTAGATAATACATTCAGTTTTGGTGCCCTCAGTATAAGAAAGCACTGATAAACTGGAGTATGTTCAGGGGAGAGACACCAATATGGTTGGGAGCTGGAGCACTTGCCCTTTGAGGAGAGGATGACTAGGACTTGTCCATTATGGGGAAGAGATAGCTTCAGTGAGGGGGGCACATCATAGCAGTCCCACAGCATCTACAGGGAGGTCACCCAGGACACTAAGCCAGGCTCTTGACAGCAATGCATAGTGCAAGAGACACATCAAATTTAAATGAGAGGTTCAGACTGCATATAAGGAAAACCTTTTTCACTATGAGGTCACTCAGGCATTAAAACAATTTGCCCAGGGAGGCTGTTCGGCCTCCATCCCTGTAAATTTTCAAGTCCTGACCAAAGAAGTCTTAAGTAGCCTGGTCTGACTTGTCTGGCTCTGCTTTGATCAGGAGATTGGTTTAGACATGTCCTGAGGTCTTTTCCAACTCAAATTATATCCTGAAATTTGAATGCAGGAAAGCAAGAATAGACAAAGAGGGATAAGGGGAATTGCATATCAAAATAAGGTGAACCTGAAGCAGTGAAAATATAACCAAGAAGGCATTTAACAGACATTCTTTTAGAAGTCAGGCATACTATTCTCATCTTCACAGGCTATGTTTCAAAGTTTTCTCTCTTGCACACATGAAAGGCTTCCCGCTCCCATAGCTTCCTTCTTCTATTACCAGGGATCCCTCCTTGACAATCAGAGAGTTATGGAGAATTTAGCAGTTGTGAATTTTACTGACACATTGAGTTCTCTTACCAATATGCACAAATCAGTAATTTTACCACAAGCTGTCTCTTGTTATAGTAGGAACTGCCTTTCCAAATATTTCATGACACAATCCCTTAGTAACTATTCTGTGAGATCCCTGCATAGGACAGGTGGCTAATCTGTTAAATACAAAGCTATTATAAGACAAAGAGCTTTAGGGCATTACACCTGAACAGTGCTTCCAAACTTCACCTTGTTGAGGTTTGATCTCTGTTAGCCTGATTCACACGGAAGTGCTAAATTGCTGTCACAAAGAAGCTCTCCTTGGCTTTGTAACCATAAAATCGTATTGAATGTAGGAGACACATGCAAAGCTGAACTGTACAGGAGCCAATGAGGGTTGCAAGCAAAGGGATGGCCCTGAGCATCTTCCCTGCTCACTTCCAACTCACACACTGGACAGCCACTGTTATCAGGCTTAATCTAGGAAGAGCTCACGCGCATCAGGCTTTGTAGAATTGCCCTGATTGCTGTCTCTTTTTTGTTCATACAGAACAGTGATTACACTCTTGAAAATGAAACGAGAGAGTGCCTCCATGCCTGCCATAATTGGTAATTTTCAGAGAGAACATAAAATTATTATTTTCTTGGTGAACATGTTTCATCATGGAAAATGCTTTGACAGGCATAGCAATTTTATATCTTGCATGTATCTTTATCTTATTGGATCTTTCTTGGTATTATCCTGTATTTTGCCTTTCATGTGTTGAGGTGGTTTCCATTTTAGTATTTCAAAAGCTTATTTATGCTTCTCAAACCACTTGCATATACAAACTTCTATAAGTTAACACAATACTCTGTTCTCTATACAAAAAAAGATACCTTTTTAAATTGAAATCATACTTCCACATAAAGTATCATCACAAAAAGCTCTTTCAAGCTCCCACTACAACTTTCTTCAGTTCCTCCCTTGGTATTTCAATTATTCTGTCTTGAAATTATGAACAATAAAACTCTCTTATACAAGGTAGAATTGCACTTTTAAGATATCTTTTCTATGACAACAGCAAGAAAAATACTCTCTTAAAAGTAGAATTGTTCATTTAATCATCCCTGAGATCAGGATGTTTTCTATATTACATTTTCCAATACTTTTAACTTAGTTGCTCCTTGACTATTTTCAGTATCATCTTCTTGACAAAGATTTTACAGATGCAGCAAAAAAACTCCAGTATGCGTACATCATCAGTGATAAACAGATGCCAAAGCCTCACAGAGGCCAAGTAGCTGTCGCAAAATAAAAAATAACAGGGGATACCTACACTATGCATTTTGAGTAAGTAACTTTGGTGCAGTTCAGAATCTAAGATCTTCTGGCAAAAAGAGGTAAGTGAATAGCTGGAGTAAGTAGGTACTCGGAATATTTTAGTTGGAGGCCAATGAAGTCATCTGAATATTCGCAAAATGTGCTTGCAACCCAGAAGGGAGGGGCTTGTATCGTGAGCTGCACCAAGAGAAGCATGGGCAGCAGGTTGAGGGAGACGATTTTCCCCCTCTACTCTGTTCTCGTAAGTACTGGAGTACTGCGTCCAGTTCTGGAGCCCCCAAGAGAGACCTGGACCGGTTAGAACCAGTCCAGAAGAGGGCCATGGGGATGATCCAAGGGCTGGAGCACCTCTCCTATGAGGACAGGCTGAGAGAGTTGGGGCTGTTCAGCCTCGAGAAGAGAAGGCTTCGAGGAGATCTTATAGCGGCCTTCCAGTGCCTGAAGGGGCTACAAGAAAGCTGGGGAGGGACTTTTCATAGAGGCAATTAATGACAGAACAAGGGGAAATGGCTTTAAGATGAAAGAGGGTAGGCTTAGATTGGATATTAGGAAGAAATTCTTCACTGTGAGGATGGTCAGACACTGGCACAGGTTGCCCAGAGAAGCTGTGGATGCCTCCTCCCTGGAAGTGTTCAAGGCCAGGTTGGATGAAGCTTTGAGCAACCTGGTCTAGTGGAAGGTTTCCCTGCTCATTGCAGCGGGGTTGGAAGTAGGTGATCTTTAAGGTCCCTTCCAACCCTAACCGTTCCATGATTCTATAAGACACTGCTAATCCCAGGAAGGTCTTTTCTTCCAAGCCATACATAGGTGTGAGGATGATGATTCTAGGAAATGAGGGTCATGAAAGTAAACAAACAGCTTATGTCTTTTGTTCTTTTTCCAAATAATTCACATGTGAAGCCACCAAGTAGAATCTCACCCCTAATTATTGCAAATGAACTAACTGAAGGGTCAACGTATCTTCAAACTTGATGGAAAAGCTCTTTTAAAAGTAAATTTATTTTTTCTATTTTTTAATCTACAAAACTCTAAGCACAGTCAAACAAAAATACATAAGAGCAAATTCATTTTCCTCTCTCCTATTTAGACCTAAATTCTTAATATCACCTACCTGTTGGTACCTAAATGCATCAAAAACATTAACTGTGCAAATCCATAACAGCAATAGAATCAAGCCAGAAAAAGCTTACAAAAGGAGAGCTAGTCAACTAGTCTTCTAATCTGGCACTCTTTGGCATTGTACCCTCTTTAAGGTTGACTGAAATCCTGGGGTATATTTAATGTCTTCAGAATGTGACCCTTCTCAACATAATCAGGGACAGATTCTCAAATTCAGCACTCCAGCCTGTCTGAAAAGTCTTTTCTGGGCATGGTCTGTAGACTGTAACTTGATTCTCAAGCATGCAGTTGATCATTTAATTCAAGGTGCTCAGTTTAGCTTTAATAAATCCCAGTTGTAATTTTAGCAGATGCACATAAATTGCTACTGGTCAACTAGGGAAGGCAAGTGTTTCAGGTCTCACCTGATACACCGGCTGCTAGGTCCAATACTATTTTCCTTTTTGTTACTCACACACCATCAGTGCAACTGCTCCCACTCTCAATAGAATAACTGAAGAGAGGAAAGGGGAGGCCATTGGAAACTCTAATTTTATTTACTAAACTACTGAAATAAACTGATAAGACAAAACGCTTTAAAGCATTAGTCCTGAACAGTGCTTCCAAACTTCCTAATGGAGGACTGTCCACTACAATTTATGGTTTGAAAAATAAGCATAAAGAAACAGTCTGAGAGCACTGATATGACTTTAAGCTATCTGCAAACATCAATACTGTATCATTTTAACTACGCAAATTCATGAGACATTCTTTTTAAATCGTAGTGAGGCTGCTAATCTGTTAAATGCAAGACAAACTTTTACCTTCGAGCAATTATAAACATGGTTCCAAGCACCACTTCTTTATTGAGAAGACTGTTTATTAAAATCATGCATGAAAGCATTTAAAAAAAACCCTGTGGTGGGTTGACCCTGGCCAGAGGCCGGATGCCCACCAAAGCCCACTCTATCACTCCCCCTCCTCAAAATGGGCAGAGGGAGAAAATTATAACGAAAAGCTCGTGGGTGGAGATAAGGACGGAGAGAGATCACTCACCAATTACTGGCACGGGCAAAACAGACTCGACTTGGGGGAAAAAACAAATTTACTTTATTACAAATCAAAATTAGAGGAGAATGAGAAGTAAAACCAAATCTTAAAACACCTCCCCCATCCCTCCCTTCTTCCCGGGCTTAATCTCTTTCCCGATTTTCCACCTCCTCCCCCCAGCAGCACAGGGGGACAGGGAATGGGGTTGGGGTCAGTTCATCACACGTTGTTTCTGCCGCTGCTTCCTCCTCAGGGGGAGGTCTCCTTCCCCCGCACCAGCGTGGGGTCCCTCTCACGGGAGACAGTTCTCCACCAACTGCTCCAACGTGAGTCCTTCCCATGACTGACAGCTCTTCACGAACTGCTTTAGCATGGGTCCATTCCATGGGGTGCAGTCCTTCTGGAAGGGACTGCTCCAGCGCAGGTCCCCCACGGGGTCACAAGTCCTGCCAGCAAACCTGCTCCGGCGTGGGCTCCTCTCTCCACGGGCTACAGGTCCTGACAGGAACCTGCTCCAGCGCGGGCTTCCTGTGGGGTCACAGCCTCCTTCGACATCCACCTGCTCCGGCGTGGGGTCCTCCACGGGCTACAGGTGGTCATCTGCACCACCATGGAACTCCATGGGCTGCAGGGGGACAGCCTGCCTCACCATGGTCTTTCTCCACAGGCTGCGGGGAATCGCTGCTCTGGCGCCAGAGCCCATCCTCCCCCTCCTTCTTCACTGACCTTGGTGTCTGCGAAGTTGTTTTCTCTTACATCTTCTCACTCCTCTCTCTAGCTGCAAAGTGTGCAGCTTTTTTTTCTCCCTTCCTTTTTTTTTTTTTTTTTTTTTCTTAATTATGTTATCACAGAGGCGTTACTGATTGGCTCGGCCTTGGCCAGCGGCGGGTCCGTTCCTGTAGCCGCTGGCATTGGCTGTGTCGGGTCGGACATGGGGGAAGCTTCTGGCAGCTTCTCTCACAGAAGCCACCCCATGTCCCCTCCCCCACTGCTACCAAAAACCTTGCCATGCAAACCCAATACATTCCACCCCTCGCCTCTGTGAATCACATATTTAAGAAAAGAATCATCACTAAAATCCACATTCATCACACAATCTTCACAAACTTCTACTCACATCAACAAAAAAAGAATTCCCCACACCAAAATCAAAATAACTTCATCACAACACCAGACAAAAGTGGACAATTTACACACATAATCCACCCCTTGTCTCTTCACCACAATTAAATCGATAAAATCCCCCATAATTGTCCTACTCATCACTCTTTAGCCATGTTCAGTCCATGTTTTGCCCGTTACCTCTCCTCTCTCCGTTAATAACCTTATCTCCAATCTCTCATGCCCCACGTTGGGCGCCAAAAAGACTGTGGTGGGTTGACCCTGGCCAGAGGCCGGATGCCCACCAAAGCCCACTCTATCACTCCCCCTCCTCAAAATGGGCAGAGGGAGAAAATTATAACGAAAAGCTCGTGGGTGGAGATAAGGACGGAGAGAGATCACTCACCAATTACTGGCACGGGCAAAACAGACTCGACTTGGGGGAAAAAACAAATTTACTTTATTACAAATCAAAATTAGAGGAGAATGAGAAGTAAAACCAAATCTTAAAACACCTCCCCCATCCCTCCCTTCTTCCCGGGCTTAATCTCTTTCCCGATTTTCCACCTCCTCCCCCCAGCAGCACAGGGGGACAGGGAATGGGGTTGGGGTCAGTTCATCACACGTTGTTTCTGCCGCTGCTTCCTCCTCAGGGGGAGGTCTCCTTCCCCCGCACCAGCGTGGGGTCCCTCTCACGGGAGACAGTTCTCCACCAACTGCTCCAACGTGAGTCCTTCCCATGACTGACAGCTCTTCACGAACTGCTTTAGCATGGGTCCATTCCATGGGGTGCAGTCCTTCTGGAAGGGACTGCTCCAGCGCAGGTCCCCCACGGGGTCACAAGTCCTGCCAGCAAACCTGCTCCGGCGTGGGCTCCTCTCTCCACGGGCTACAGGTCCTGACAGGAACCTGCTCCAGCGCGGGCTTCCTGTGGGGTCACAGCCTCCTTCGACATCCACCTGCTCCGGCGTGGGGTCCTCCACGGGCTACAGGTGGTCATCTGCACCACCATGGAACTCCATGGGCTGCAGGGGGACAGCCTGCCTCACCATGGTCTTTCTCCACAGGCTGCGGGGAATCGCTGCTCTGGCGCCAGAGCCCATCCTCCCCCTCCTTCTTCACTGACCTTGGTGTCTGCGAAGTTGTTTTCTCTTACATCTTCTCACTCCTCTCTCTAGCTGCAAAGTGTGCAGCTTTTTTTTCTCCCTTCCTTTTTTTTTTTTTTTTTTCTTAATTATGTTATCACAGAGGCGTTACTGATTGGCTCGGCCTTGGCCAGCGGCGGGTCCGTTCCTGTAGCCGCTGGCATTGGCTGTGTCGGGTCGGACATGGGGGAAGCTTCTGGCAGCTTCTCTCACAGAAGCCACCCCATGTCCCCTCCCCCACTGCTACCAAAAACCTTGCCATGCAAACCCAATACAAACCCCTAAACCTGACACTGGGTTGTCATTTTAATTTGTAATCATTAAAAAAAACCCTCAAATTTTGAATCTTTTCATTGTTGGTTAAATGTTATGTCATACTAACTTAATGAAGTTGAAAAACTTTGTGATGAACATTAACAGATCAAAGATATTGGCAACTGCCTTTAATAGAAGCAGTGGAAAAAATATTAATGATTCTACTATAAATGAAACTTTTCCTTTAGTAAAAATACTTCTTCAGACTGTGCCATCTTTGATGTAAAAAACAGTTCAGGAGAAGTTACTGGTTGCCCTTTATTGTCAAGGTAATTGGTACATATTGTTTACAGAATATTTATCAATACTCCCACTGTATAGCGTACTATCATGAGAGAGCACAAATACAAAATATAAAATACATTAGTAGTAATTTTGAGAGGTTTTGCTGTCACTAAGTAAATAATAGGCTATTACACAATAGGGGAAAAAGAAGAGTAATGCATTAAAATCCCTGCCTACACTTAGAAGAGTTCATAGCTGTTGTAAAAACACAGCACACAGACCTGACTTGCCCAAAGGTCCAGCTGTGGTGGCAAAGCTGTTCTTCATTCAGCTGAAACATGTCACCTCCACCTTGCAGAAGCTACACAAATAGCAGCTGCTTTTCACTGGGGTATGTGCATCTGCACTTGGGGCTTTTAAGATCTCAGATGGGGCTTCACATCTCATTCAGCTTGGGCATGCTGGCAGAGCTTAGTGTTAGAAACATCATCTAAGACATCTGAAGTATGAGGCAAATAAAGACAAAGCTTGACTATTTCTATGACAAATAGTGCAAATCTGCAGTGATGGATGGCACAGCATTTGAAAGCCAAGGTAGTTCTGTGCTTTAAATCTTGTGTATTGCACAGGGAGAAGGCACTTTCTAATGCTTTGTGAACAGTTTAAACACTGCAGCCCACATTATCCTGGGACTGGCACACACGAGCAACATGTTTAATTTCCATGAGCTGAGCCAAACAGAAAGGGCTCTGCAGAAGCACTGCTGTCTCTCCAGGGTGCTGTGTGCTGAACATGTTAGCCTCTCACTCACTTCCATTCACTCCCTTCATATATCAAAGCAGGGCAACAAAGAAAGTAATATTTTACAAAGACATACCCAACTATTGTCTCAAACATCAAAAGACAGCACACACAATACTTATCTTGTTAGAGAGAGTCTTCCTTATGTAAAAAGCTATCTGTTTCCCAGCTTGTCATAGACAACTGCTAGCGGAAGGAAGCAATTCTGATGTCAAATATTTAAGCAGAACTAAGTTAATCCTACCTATATAAATATAAAATAAATCAAGAGCTGTTCCTTTCTCTTGCAATAAATCAAAAGAAGGGACACTGGGCTGGACCTCTGAAGTCTGTGGCAAAAATTTATTCAATACTGTACAGAGATCCAACCCCTACGATTCTGTGATTCTGTGATGTGCTTTCTTCAATCATAGATGAATTGCCTGATTTTAATAAGTTCTAAACACCTGCAGCTTTTACACAAGTGGAGACTGTGAAGGTTGAGTTTTTCCAGGAAAAAAAAATAGGCTAAATTCTTATTTCTCAAAGCTTTTGGCAATAGATATGTAATTATCAAAACAGCAGCATATCTAGAATATCAATATGATGAGCTAAAACATTACCCATTTTTAAGAAGTCATATTCACTCAATCATTGCTCTGTAAATATACAAAAAGATTATACAAAACCAGAAGTGATTTACCCAATAGATCCATGTCGCTTATTGCTTCTATGGCACCTTATCCCAAGTAGGGAAGCAATAAATAGAGGGCATGTGAGCATCTCAACTTTCCCAATTTCCATGACTTTCAATAAACAGAATTTCCTACCTCTCACAAGTGTTTTTTTCAGGCAAACATAGAATTATTCCACAATTAGTAACTGCCATGGGCTCATATCAGGGTGTTTGAAAACTCTACTATTTTTCTTTTTTAATCAGAACAACTGAAAGTAAAATGTGGTTCTTTTTTTCCTCTGTAAGAAACAAATAATTAAAAAACCTCCACACTTACAAAAAATAGTTAATTAAAATTATAATGAAAATGCATAAAGAAAATGTATACTCTGGCTTCGAAAAAAGAATTAGAGTCTGTGAGGACATTCAAGTAGGGAGTCTTTCACTATTGCCCTGGATAATTTATAAGTATTGATACCCATTTCATCTAAGTCTTCTTGTCCAATGGTTTCAATTATTTCATTTGGAAAACTGCAGGGAAGATAAGATCTTTTTTGTAGAAAAACATATACACTGTACAAGTATTTATAGAGGCTGCCCTTCTAGAACAGTTAGAATCCCAGAAAACTTCAGAAAACTGAAAAAAACCCAAAATGTCTTGAAAATCAAAGTTCTTATCATTTTGGCTGCATCAAGATTGTGAAAGAAAGGAAGACAGCAAAGAAAACAAAAGATAGGTCTATCAAAGGTGCTAAAAAAAATTAACTAGTAGGAAAGTTAAGCACATTTGCAGTCAATGTTAAGCTTGTACTTTGAATACAGAAAGTAATAAATGGTGGGGAGAGCTTACTGAATAGCATGGCTGACCCTCCACTCTTAAGCACTAAGCACTCAGGTGACTCCTTTTTCCTATGATCTGCTCTGACTCAGCAAGGAGCTATGGGTTTGGTGCAGAAGTTGACATCTGATCTGCAGGAAACCAGATCAAATGATCAAAACAGTCTTAAAACAGCCCTCAGCCTGTGAATCTGTGTCAACAGCAGCCTGCGTAACTGAAGAGAGTTTGATTTCAGAAGGAGCCAGAGGACTGGAGTAAATGTCTCCAGAGTTCTGGATCCAGTTAGGCAATCATTCAAAGATGAGGTTCAAGTCCTTCACATTTGGGGAAAACATTTTAAGCACATCAAATTTCAAGCATGCATTGAACTCTCTTGTTCTTAATGAGATTTTAGTATCATGATTAAATATCTCTTTCAGTCTTGTCTTCAGGAGGGATGTTTTCCTAAATTGGGGTTTGTAATGACTAAATTAATCTTTAGGAGCAGGGTTGATCCCATCACTGCAGCAGCTCTTGAACTGCAGCAGGAGTCACTGAGAACCTGTCTGGACCTTGGTCAGCAGATCACTGCTTCACCACATCATGCGCTGCAGCAAAATCAGAGGACAGAGTCTTGCTAACAGTCTCCTTGTTATCACCCTGGGAAATATATCTAAGTCAGATAAGTATGCCACAAGTAAGTAAGTGAGAATCTTCTGTCTTGTAATCATGTCATCATATTACCTGTTCATAACAATAGAAAAAAAAATATTGGATGATTAAGTAGTAGTTTTGGAGAAATGCTAGATAATATGGAGACAATAACTATCAGGGGATTTTAGCTTACGAAATACAGAGGATTTTATGAAAAAGGACTGGAAGATCAAACTTACATGCATTCAAATAAAAACTATGGGGCTGTCTTTATTCTCACATCAGTGGAAATTAAACTTTCTTGGTTTCAGTGGACTTACTTACTCTTTACCAACAGCTACTGAGAAATGTAACTGAGAAACAATAACTGAAAACTGAGGCAGCCAAGGCCAATCATTATATGATATAAACTAACTTCCTTTTGCTTACTGTAACAATAGCTGCAAAGAAAAATGAAGTATAATGAAGATATCAACAAATATGGTAAAGAAATATACTCAAGCTTATACAAGGTTGGCCTTTTTTAAAAAAATTTCCAAAGGAGACTTTAATTGCAAAGCAGAAGCTATTACAACAGAGCCATGAGTGCACGAATACTGAAGTAAAATGTGCTGTCTGCATGCAATGAAGAACTACTCATGAGAGTTCCACATCTCACTACACACTGGTTCTCGTGTGACCACTAGTTCTATGGGTGAGAACTGGCATTGCTGACTGTCATATTGTTGGTTTGTTTAGCAGAATTGCAAGAGTGGGGTCACTACGGTCAACAGGGAAGTCTTGAAGTGGCTGCTGCTGT
Source organism: Caprimulgus europaeus (assembly GCA_907165065.1). The sequence continues at coordinate 73,936,418 of OU015525.1, forward strand.
GTAAATGAATCAGATAAGGGGAGGAAAGAATGCAGAGAGTTTCTTCACGCTTCACCCTTAGGAGAAGCAACTGTATATGGGAATTTGTCCTGCCTCCCACTGACAGTGTTGTAAAGTCAAAATAAAGCATCTCTCAACAAGCTGGGAGAGATAGAAGTCTAGCTCTACGTCCTGGGTACCACCTGCTACACAGACTCTGTGTTTAATAGTATTACTCTAGCAACGGCTGTAGCCACCTGCCTGTCCCCAGCTCCCCCACAGGCCTTAGGAGTGGGTGTAACCTCACAGTCACCTCAGACTCTAACAGCAGGAGGCAGACTTCCTCGCTCAAGCACCATCTGCCTCTCCAAACTTGTCCTGTTCTTTTATCCAAAACAGTGCTTTAAGATGTCTAGAAATAAAGAGGAAAACAAGACAGACAGAATTTAAATTTATTTACTGTCATGGTGCTTGTGGTGCCACATGAAAGCCAGGCTTTTTCAGTACTGTAGAGTTGCATTTACAATTTATTGTACTGGCAGTGTTGTTCACAAATCCCAGTAGGAGTCAGCCAGTAATATCCAACACAATGTCTTTGACTCTCCAAGGCTACAGACAGACTGTTATTTGGAAGAACATGCAAGTGGGTTAATCCACTTAAGTAAAACATCTGTTTATAGACATAGGTCAGTTCCGTGAATAATCATAGTGAAATGCTATGCTCACCAGAATTTATTATCATATTCTAGAAATAGTTAATATTAATATGTGTAGGCAAGGGGAACACTAGAAAAAATATTCTCTCATCTGTAATAGCCTCTTAGTGCATACAAAGCCTTTTTTTTTTTTTTTTTTTTTTTTTCTCCTTAGCACAGAAAGATTTAGGTCAGGAAATATGGTTCATGGGAAACAAGTAGTTCATTTGCAAATCCTCCTTGGAATGCACATGATCTTGGCAGGTTAACATTTGCCTGAAGGGGTCTGTGATGAGGAGAAACAAGGACTTTGGTTTCCATCACAGTCAGTCCATTAGCATAGATGAACACACGCTCAGAAACATGAAAATGAAATTAGCCCCTCAAAATAACGAACAACATTGGGGGACACACACACAAAAAAAAAAAATACAACACCCAAACAAACAAAAAGCATTCAAGAGATCACTTTTGGATTTGGATTTTTTTGTTGTTTGTGTGTGCTTGTTTGTTTTAATGCTGTGATAGCCTCTGCTTTAATTACCTTCCTGGTATGGCAAACTTACTCTCAGAGGATTCAACCTCCAAGGAAGCAGCTGCTCTTTCAAGAACTTTACCTTCTTACTCCCTCTAGTGTTCCAAGAAATCATGTACAGTTTTACCTAGCCCTAACAAGAATATTCTTATTACTTCCTTTCCCATTATGTCCAACCAAAATTACTTGATAGGAAAGGCCTGCGACTGACTTTATTGTGCCAATAATTTGAAATGTAAACCTTCATCTGGCATGCCACTAAGTAGTCTGAACTGTTGTAACATCCTTTACATTGCTCAAACTAGTATGTCTTATCTTTTCAGTGAATACAATGTTTGGACTTGAGAAATAAAGTACAAATATATGCATTACTACAGCTGCTTTATGTACACATTTGAATTAGATATTGGCATCACAGACCGAAGTTGTAACTATCAATTAAACTTTTCCATAACCAAAGAAAAAAAATGTGTCTGCATGCTGTACTTTTAGTTATTTGTCAGCATTATTATGGTGCAAATACACAAAACTAGCACATATCAAGTTTCTAAGCTTAGAGAAAAAGCAAACCTCCACTAGCTGTCATCATAAACACTTAAAGCCTGCTATAGATAGTGGTATTCCTGGATAATGAACACCTGAACTACTTGATTATATATGAGAAGCAGTACTGTTACACTTGCACAGGATAGCAAGCAGCAAATTCACATTGTTCCTCAAACATCACTGCTACTACCTTTTAAAGGTTCATCTTTATCTTCAAAAAGAAAAGTTGTAAAACTAAGATCCAAAACACGAACACAGCATGACACCCTGGCTGCCTATAACTTCAATCTACCCAAACCAATCCTGCTCCCAGGTACCTCAGTGGAACAAGTTAAACTCTAAAATATCAAACTAGCAAGACTGTGTTTGTTAGCCTCCTGGTGAGTAGAAGTATTTACAAGTATAAGCATCTGCAGAATCTACTGTGAAAACATTATTCTGTGATCAAAACAAGGGCAGAGACTAGAAAATTGGCACTTAGTTTTTCCAGTCTGATCTGCTAGTGGCAAGATGGAAGCATCCCCAGGATGATAAAAGGTGGAGGGACCAAAGCCTTTGCTGCTGCATCTGCACAGTCCTCCTGCCACTCTCTAACCTTGAGATGGGGAATAGTAGACCCCTTGCTTCTCATAATTTTCAAATACATTTTTTAAAGCTATTTTTGATAAGCACAGAAACATCTTGGATCAGAAAGATATCAAATAAAACATTTTCTTCTTTTTTTCTACTTCTACTGTATTAACCTTGCCACAGACAACAGTAGTCTTAATATATAAATATTATTTCAAGTTTCCATTTCTAATCAAATGTCATTTTCTTTAATTATATATCAGAGGGCAATTTTTTTCACTTACATACTTCAATTTAAATTCTATTTCCTTCACCATGATATGTGGCTAAGTCTTGGAAGGCAGCTTTAAACCAACTTCTGTGTAGACAGAAAAGTTACCAGACAGTGATGAATACCAGAGAAAGTTTTAGCTTCATGCCTAATCACTGAATCACTGATACAGTGATAGATTCTTTTGATACACAAATGTAGGCTTTGGGAAATCAACTCAAAACATTTTAAAGGGTCCACATAATGCTGTCTTAACAAACAGGGTCATATTCCTTTCTTTACAAAATCAATTCAGTGTGAATCAAGAAAATGAGTCATCCTTATTTCGTCCCAGACTTTAATGTTTCTGGCTGCTCATAGTTTGGTTTCAGATCAAAGCAAGATAGAAGTGAATTAAATATTCTTCTAATCTGTTATTCATATCTGACTAGAAATATATATCCTTTTACCTATTTCATAATATTTCATATATTTATTTTATTGTGTTTTGGTAAGAAAATAGAATAAGTTTGTGCAAATTTAAGTTTTATATAAATTTAGTAAATACTTTATCTTCATTTACAAGGTAAAAACATAAAATCTTGACACAGATAAGTAAATAAACTACAAAAATAATGAATATATCTATTACCAAAATAGATGTTTAGGTTTATCTTATCAAATTTGTAGGGTAGAAAAGCATAGAATTTTCAAAGACACCTAAGGGATTAATTTTCAGAGTAATTTTCATTTGGTAAACTGACAAAAAAGAAAAAGTAAAGGCTTAACATTGCTTTAAAAGATCTATTTTGTTTTAAAAACTTCACAGCCAAAAATATTTCATTTGTGCACATCTGCTCCTAATCTTCTACTTTCCCACACAGAAAAAAATAATTATAAAAACCCAACAAATACAAAACAAAACATCTCCTTCCCTATCCCGCCCCGCCGTCCCCTCTCCCCCCCCCCAAAAAAAAAGGGGGAGAAAAAAGAGAATGGGGGAAAAAAAAGAAAAGTAAGGCAGAATAACAAACAAAAAAGCAGAAAAATGGCTTGTATTTCACTGGCTTGTTATACAAAAATATGTTATTATTTGTAAAAGAACAACAATGCTTTTCAGTAGATTAATTTCAGTAATTGCAGACCAGATGATTATAAAAAAGAAAATAATGCAATATTTGGAAAGTCTGTGTAAGGATTGTTCCTTTCCCCAAACCAGAGGGAAAAAGCACTGTCATATCCTCAACAGTGACAGTCCTCTTTGCAGTACTGCTAGCTAACATAACTGCTTTCTGCTGAAAGAAACTGCAGGAAAGAAGAGGTCCTTGGTTGCTTCATGTTCACCAGTACACTGCCATTGTTTTCAGACAATTCTCTATTTTACACCTACTTCAGTGGCTTTTCTCAGCAGGTATTTGGTCTTGCCACCAGACCTTTCTGTTATAGCTACACCCCCTTGGGCTCTATTAAAGCTAAAGGGCCACATACAAACATATTATTTGCTTTTATGTCACTGTATATTAGTGTGATCTAAATCAGTGTCATAACTATTTCATATGCTGCTTAGCAACAGGCAGAAACTGCAGCACCTGGGGTCACCTGCAGCGTTTTGTATATTTCACTTCCCATTCAGTTCAGAAGGAAAGGACTGACCTGGGGGCACCAGGCAGGCTGGCAATCAGCCTCACCTGTTCTGGCATCAGAAGAATCAAACCTTGAATAAAAGCAATTAATTCTACAGTAGATTTCCCAACTCTGCTCAGATCCATTGAAAAAACCTGTGCATAACTTTTGAGACACTGTTACTGGTTGGGCTCTTGGTTGTGTCAATAAGGACCTTTCTGTGAGATATGCACACTTTTCACCGCTTCCAAAGTTTCATGAAGAAAGGCTAGTAGTCAAACTGATGTACTTCCCCAGCCCAAGAAATCTAGTAAAACTCTTATTTGTAGAGCAATCAATGAAAATTAGTTGCCAAAAGCCCTCCACAACTTCCTGCAATTATTGAAGAAGCATGTTAAACCCCTAACACTCAAATCTGATCAGGCACATAAGCCACGTACATGATAGCGATACAGCAAACACAACTCTGACCTTCACCCTCAAATCCTGAATATTGGTACAAATAGACTCAAATTTGCTTTCTATGAATATTATCTAATGTTTGTAAACAGTTACTGCTCTTGTGAACACAGTTACCAGGAAAAGTTCTCTTATAAATGGACCTCCACACACATTTTTTGGAAATAGTGCAGAAGCATCAGTGATTTCTTTCAAGTCTTCCCGAGTAAGGTCTTTTTCACCTGATATCTAGTGATGTGCCTTCTGATGGAAAATGCTAACTAAGATCAAGTGTGAGATCTGGCACTGAGCAGAATAGATGAAAGACATTGCAAACACCTTTGAGCTCTCCAATACTAGCAAATTTATTTAGAGAAAATGCTCTAATGATTTAGAAGTGAAACAGAATAATGATTCACAGAAAAAGTCCCAGCTCTTCAGTGTTTCCTACAAACACAATTTAGGGGAAGTTTTTCACACCCAAGACCTGGCAACCAGTACAGTAAGCAAAAAGCAAAGCAACTATCAAGGGAAACTTCCCTCAGATGCTGAGGCTATTTCAGCTGTGGTGTGTTTAAAGACCTGTGTAACATATAGCACCAAAAAACTAAAAGTGAGCTGCAGCTTGACCACAGTGGGGTAAAAGCCAAAGACTGAAAACACTGATTGATAAAAGTCTATTAAAAGAAGAATGTTCTTGAGCAGAATCCTAGCAAATGCAACCTTGGTGCAGACAAAATCTGATCCTTCCTGACAAACTAGTGGCAGTTTCTCTGCTACATCTATATATGTGCAGTCACAGGTATTTATAAAAGGGAGCAAGACTCACAAGAAGCTTTTCAATTCTTCTCATGGGACATGTCTTGAAGTGGTTAAAAAGAGGGATCTTTCGGCTTTCTAGAGGCATGCACCCTTCAGGCACAGAGTAACATTAGATATCTGCTGTTGGACTCTGTCCCTGAGTTCAGACACGTAGCAGGTGCTTGGTACTCCTGCTACTCTTACCTGAAGGTGTGAGGCACAGAAGTCAAAGAAAGGAGAAAGTGCACTGAGGATGGGGAAAAATCCAGGCTGAATCAATTTACTGAACAAGTTCAAAGCCATGGTACTCTATTTTTTACCCTCTCTAACCTCTCTTTTCTAACACCCTTGTTGAGAATCTGCCTGAGAGAACCCATGTTTTATTGTTTTCATGTAGCTAATTCAGTGAACTGTAATTGCAAATGAATAATTGAGGGCTTGTTAGTGTCTGGAGAAATTGAATGTCACTGGTCTTTTGCCCTTTATTGCTTTCCATTACACCTTTTTGTATAATAAAACTGTAGCCTCTAGTCAGCTTTTAATAATAGTTGTGTAGTCAGTTCTTTCCCAAACAGTGGATCACATTTCTTCATCCTCTTAAGGCCAAAAGTCACCTCCTTGCCTTCTTAGCTGCAGCCACAATTAAGTTTGAGATAAAATGCTGTATAACATTTACAATTTTTTTACATATTAAATCTAATCTAATTGTAAAAAAGATCATACATGTTGAAATAAAATCAATTCACGATCCAGGGAACACTTTGTGAGGAAGGGAGTGAGTAGAAGATGATGTAATTTTATATGAACAGGAAAATCATAGTGTCACAGAATGGTTTGGGTTGGAAGGGACTTTAGAGACCATCTAGTTTCAATCCCCCTGGCAAGGGCAGGAACACCTTCCATGAAATCAGGTTGCTCAAAGCCCCATCCAGCCTGACCTTGAACACTTCCAGTGAAGGTGCATCCACAACTTCTCTAGGAAACCTATTCCAGTGTCTCATTACCCTCACAGAAAATAATTTCTTCCTAATATCTAACCTAAATCTAATATTTTTCTGCTTAAAGCCATTACCCCTTGCCCTGTCACTATCTGCCCTTGTAAAAAGTTCCATCCCGTCTTTCCTGTAGGTTCCCTTCAGGTACTGGAAGGCTGCTATAAGGTCTCCCCGGAGCCTTCTCTTCTCCAAGCTAAACAACCCCAACTCTCTCAGCCTGTCCTCATAGAGGAGTTGCTCCGACACCCTGATAATCTTCATGGATCTTCTCTGGACCCACTCAAGCTGGTCCATTTCTTTCTTATGCTGGGGTCCCCAGAGCTGAACACAGTACTCCAGGTGGGGTCTCAGGAGAGCAGAGTACAGAATGAGAATGACCTCTCTTGATCTGCTGGACACGTTGTTGAACTTCATGAGGTCTGCAGGGGCTCACTGCTCTAGCCAGTCAAGGTCCATTTGGATGGCAGTCCTTCCCTCTAGAGTATCAACCACACCACTCAGCTTGCTGTCATCTGTATGTGTGGGCTTTTTTGTTTTGGTTTGGTTTTTTTCATTAGGTCTGCTTGAAATTTACTTCCAGTTCTGTAGAACAGGCAAGGTAAGCTATCTTCCTAAAGTCTTGCCAGGTCCTGACTGAAATGTTACAGGAAGACAGTGATTTAAGTTCCTGAGAAAACAGAATTTGACTCTTCTTCTTTGTAGAGAATTCATACATAGGGTCAACTTCTATGAGATGGTGAAGTAGCCCAGTTCCCAGCAAAGGCCGGGTTCTGATTCTCTATTGTTTCATGCTTACCTGGGAATATAGAATTACGCCATCTTGATGTGTCAGTGTTTCATCCCATACTTTCTACTGTGCAACAGGATGTTAAAAATCAAACAACAACAACAAGAACAAAAAAACCCCAAAGGACATAGAAACAAGCAAGGATTGTAGATGATCAACACATTACCAGCCAAATTCATATATAGTGGGCAACCTTCCAAATGGGAAAGAAACTTGGACTAATAGTGCTCATAGTCATTAACAAGAAGAAGAATATCATATTACATCTGTTATCTTTTCACTGGCATTAAAGATCTTTTTGTTGTTGTTATCTTATGAAAGACCTATGCTTCCCTCAAAATATTTACATGATTTCTCTCTTATTTCTCTGGCTCTGAGAAAGACACCACTACTGGCAGGCTACCTCCAAGGTTCCTCTACTTCAATCTTACAGCAATACAAATTCTGTCTCAGAAAACCTTTTTCTTTCGTTCTATTCCCTCTTTCCTTTACTTCATTCCTCTTTCCTCTCCTACTGTCTCCCTTTGGGTCTGGCTGCATAAATGGGCTAGGTTTGAAGAAGTGACTTGTGAATAAGACTCTGTGTCACTTTTTCAAATCCACTGATATGCACAGTCTTTCTCTATTTAGTCCTAAATACACTGAAAACTGTCTGATGTGACTCAGGTCAACTGGCTGTCTCAAAACTCAGCATGACTGCAAATGTGTTTTACTAATTTTGAGTGGTGGGGGGAAGGATTCTTTTCCTATTTCACCACTTTCCTCCTTTGCAACCTCAGACAAGTGATGTAATCATTCTGTGCTTACCTTCTTGTTTCTTCAAACTATTTTGACTATTTATACTGAATTTGTTTTAAATCATGGACTGCCTTCAAGACACATCAGGCAACTGGACTGCAGTTTTCATTGTCCAATAGTATCTACCACAATTTGCTCAAAATAAGAATACACTGTTGTATAAAATGTCTCAAATCACCTTCTCCATTTGATCCAGCTTACATTTGCTTCTTTGGCACAACAAAATAGTGGATCTGAAACTAACTTTGGAAGATTTTTGTTTGTTTAACTTTGATGCCTCGAAGCTCTGCTATAAAGTAATATCTTTATTTCCAATAAAAATTTAATAAAGGGGAAAAGAGATCAAGTTTCTTTGGGTTAGTCTGTCATTGTCCTCTAAAGGCAAAAAACAGATGAAAAGTCAAAATAACTGTTTTATAGCACTTTTCATCTAGGTGCTAGAAAGTTTTGCAATAATGTATATTTCTAACAAAACTTTTTGGAGAGTACTCACTCGTTATAAGTTGGTCTGCATTCCTCATAACATAAAGTGACCGTGGAGCTCAAGATTATATGCATCGGACAGCACTCATCCACTCCTCCTATCCAACAACCACAAACCTCCTGTGCTATTTTGATTCTTATTTAGCCTGCCACTGGGACAAGCCCAACTTCAAATTAATGAACAATATCAAATTATAAATCAAATGTAACTGTCAGAATTCTTTAATTTTGGAAATTTGAAAGTGGAAATAGTTATGCTTTTCTTACAATTAGCATGAACAATAGAAATAGTGTGGATATTTATCCGTACTATAGAATCAAAAGTGTCCAAATGGCTTAAAGCTAAAAATATCCTTTTCAAAATTAAAAATATATAATTATGGACATACTTACTTGCATATACATTTAAGGTAGATGTTTATATAGTATATATACATAATAACTCACAATTTCATAACACATTTCTATGAGTACTATGTTTAAATTTACTTTAAAATATTCTATATGTGAAAATACTTAAATTCCTCTGTGTTACCCAGTTGCTGAACATCTAGAAAATCTACTTCTAATTGCACAGCTTGCAAAGACTTGAAAACATGATATAATTCTATGCATTAACTTCTACTACCAGTTCGTATAAAACAAACAGTTAGCAAAAAAGGAGACTACTAAAATAAGAACATAGAGTCATCTCAATAACCAGCATGTAAACAGTTGCAGCTCTGGGCCATCAATAAGCATTTTCAGTGACTAGTTGGCCACTGTCAAATGCCACTTCTAATTTTTTAGTTAACTTTGGAAGGGAAAAAAAATCCCAACAGAACAACACTTAAAAATGTTGTGCATGACCTTGATTCTTACCTTTCATAAACTGAGAATAGTCTTATCTAGATTCAACCTACTTTGGATTCACACATTGCTCATAGAATTATTCATAACAGACTTCTAAGAAAACAATTTCAGGTTTTTCTTATTAGACAATTATAATTAGCTATAAAGTACTAGATGACTACGATTCCTCAAGCTAGTTCATTACATTCATTTTACATTTGATTCAGAATAAATGTCACACACTCCTTCACTCAAGTTCTCATCATTGAAGTCTTAAGAACCAGCTCTGAATAAAATTAAAGAAAAAAAAAACCAAAAACCCCAAACCATGAACTTTCATATTTTGTAGAAGTTGAATCAAGTTCCAAAAGATTTAAGTCTGAGTGGAGTGTTGAGGTTTTTCGGGAGGTCTCGTTATTGCATATAATAAGGCATATAGATCAGGAATTAAGAGTGGTGTCAAAATGCTATATGAAATAAAGTTTGCAATTTCAGCACAAGTTAAAGGAAAAAGTTTTTCTGTTACTTCTCTTGAATTGTGTGCATTACACTTAATTATAAACTAGCATTATTGCCTCAATATGAGGGGGAAGGACTTCTGTTTGATCTTAGCTTATACTGCAGCACATTAGAGGATCCTGTTCTTTTCCCGACATACACCTCAGTCAGCTGAATCCCAAGGTACTTCATTAAATTGTCCATGGCAGGCATCAGCAGCCTAACAGGCAGCAAAATTCTGCATATATGGTGTCCTATAGCTGAAATAAATTAGCTGCACATGGAAATCTTACCTATTGACTTAATCATTTGCTTATATAGCTTACATTTCCTTTTTCTTCATCTGTATTTTGTGGGAAGGAAGATATGTACCTTGGTGATTCGATCTGCCCAAGCCAAAGACACACATAAACTTCTACAGCACAGATGTTTCTGATTATGGATTTTATAGAGCCATTGTGAAAGGAGCCAGAATTTGTGCCATGTATTTCCGTGTAGCAATAGACACGTTCCACTGCTGGAACAATATTCCCTTAATTTAATAAAGAAAAATGTTTTGATTTCTTTCAGTGATCCGTATCATTATTCAGCATGGAGAATTCATTTGTTACAACATTCAGCAGTACCTTGCCTGTTGATAGCAGTAGACTGTTGCTTTCTGTGCAAGAATAAGATGGCTGTGATTTCTGCTTTGTACCTGCTGCCTACCTTCATTTCACTTGCAGCATCAGTTTTATTTGTAATCTAACATGCAACTCAAGAAGCATTTTCTTTTTAGTTGTTGTAGATCTCAGGAAAGCTGTCTGATCTAGTCTCAATCACTTAACGTAAGATCTTTGCACCGTTAGCTTTGATCTCCCTATTCTTTATAAAGAAAAACTGAAAGTAAAACAAATGAAATAAATTAAAAAAACATATTAAACTGAATCAAAGAAAGTGTTGACTTTATTACTTATTAGGAAAAGACCAAGAAAGCAATACTCTTACCTAAACTGGGTTTAGACTGATCTAGGAGTTGAGCAGTTCCAGAAAGAGAAAGTTTCAAATACCTAATTCATGAGATTTCAGACCCCAGTTATTCAAATTTCACAAGGACAAACAAGCTCAAAAGGCAACAAATTTCTCTGCTCAAAATAACATTACACCACCTTGTAAGAAATTTAATATCTTTGGTCATGATTAAATCAAACCAGAGAAATATGTTATTTCTTTTCAGGACAAAAATAGATACAGAAATTTATATGTAGCAAGATTCAAAACGACAAGTCATGAGTTTCACCATCCTGTCAACTACTACCACCACTTCTCCACCTCCACTGAATTTGTTGTACTTTGACTTAAGGTTCAAATCTACAGTTTATTTTTACCCATATCATTCTATAATTGTATGAAAATTAAATTAGGACCTGAAACAATCTGCTCTATGGTTGGCAGAAGCCCTTCTTTTAACTCAGACAGTGGAACAGTCCCTTAAAAGTATGAAAATCATCTTCCCAGTTTCAGTATTGAACATTTCAGATGTTCAGTTGATTTTCTAATTTTGAGCTTAATTCTAGTTTATCATTCAGGGTGAAGGACATGCTTTCAGAGAAATTTCCAGTTGAAATAACATGAAGCTTTCTTAACAAAAATCTTACAAGATGAATTGTTTAAAATCCTCAGCTGTCTGATTAAAAATCCAGAGGTGTTAGAAAAAGAGATATTTCTGTGTGACTTATGAATTCAAGGATTCTTTCATCATTAACACATGACCTCTCTGTCCAGACTCCTAGTTTAGGAATTTATTTTAAAAAAAAAATCTTCAAAAGACTTATTGAAATTTACACACTTCAGGAATGCAGCAAGTCAAGGAGAGGGAACGTATCCTCTGAGACAGAACCCAGTACACTGGAACTCAATTAGATTTTGACCTTCTTCAGCCATAAAGGATCGGTAGACAGACATTGTTTGCTACTTGCCTGAATTAAACTGGGTCTCCCGAGACATGTATGAAGCAATTTAAAAAAAAAAAAAAGAAAGAAAAACACCGTTAACTGAATTTATGCAACCATCAATCTGAAGTAAACCTTATTTACTGTATTCATCTATTAAACTAATATAATCTTTCACATTTTAATCAGAAAAAATGACATTTAATTAGTGTTACACAGCCAAGCCTTGAAAAAGCTCCTCTATCTAAGCATTCACCTAGGCTACTGTTTTTCAGTCTCACCACAGTGAGTCTTGTGTGCTTTTACACTTCCCTTGGTCTAAGCAAGCTACAGGACCGTTTTATTAATCCACTCCCTAAGCAGGAATAGGTGCTCTTGTCACAATTTCATACAAATGGGACCTTCTGGCTCAGATGTGTTATACCCCTAGAACTGGCACCATCTCCTTTTCCAAATCCATCCTCTAAATTTGTTTGTGTACATTTCATTCTTTTAAGGACTTGTGATGGTTGAGAGAGAGTTATTAGTTTATAAAAACAAAACAAGAAGAAAAGCAAGGCAATCAATCATAATGTCAGCAATTTACAGAACTAAACATACCAACAGGATAAAAAATAAAAGCCTGTGCAGATGTTCCTGCCATACATTCCTCTTGATTTTTTTTCATCTGAGCAAGAGCTCCAGAAATGTTCTCCTGTTATGTGGTGTCAGACTATGACTCAAAGATGCCTGGCTGTGCCTTGTACATTCAGTTTCTTCCACCCTAATATCCTGAAATTAAACAGGACACTTTTGTGATCGGATATCCCTGTTTCTGCCCAAATTTCCTGCATCTGCCTTTCTTTGCTTTCACTTTCACTACTTCTTTCACACTCTGGTTTGTAAGATTGACCTTTTTTGTTCTGATTTGGGAACTTAATATAGAATGGTTTTGGTCAGAAGGGACCTTTAAAGGTCATCTAGTTCAACTCCCCTGCAGTGAGCAGGGGCATCTTCAACTAGACCAGGTTGCTGAGAACCCCATCCAACCTGACCTTGGACGTTTCCAGGGATGGGGCTTCTACCACCTCTCTGGGCAACCTGTTCCAGTGTTTCAGCACCTTAATTTTAAAAAAGTTATTCCTTACATCTAGTCTAAATCTACCTTCTTTTTGTTTAAAATCATTACACCTTGTCCTATCCCTACAGGCCCTGATAAAAAGTTTGTCACCATCTTTCTTATAGGCCACCTTCAAATATTGAAAGGCTGCAATAAGGTCTTCCTGGAGCTTTCTTTTCTCCAGGCTAAACAACCTGAACTCTCTCAGTCTTTCTTCATAGGAGAGGTGTTCCAGCCCTCTGATCATTTTTGTAATCTTAGAAACATTCCACTCCCAGCCTTGAGCAGAAATTAAAGATAACTGGTTTAACCTCAAACATGGCCATCCCATCATGCCATGGCATATCTATCAGGATGGTAACTGTTGGAGTTTAATATCTCTCAGCTGGTTTGGATCTTGAGGAGCATGACAGAGTTCTGATATTGTGCAGCAAAGTACACAAAGCCATTCTAATGATAAAGCAGTTTCATAAGCTCACTCACTCTGATCTATATGTACACACAGACCAACCCAGTAAATCTTCACTTTTTTCCAGGATTTAATTTCACCTTTATAGAAATAGGTAACCTGAATTCTGACTTTAAAAAATAATAGTGAGACAAAAGCACACCAACAAATCAAGCCTCAATAAGCAGTCTCCTGAGACAGTTTGCAAAGCCTAAAACACAAATATATTTTTTTTTAATATTTCAGCGTCTTATAACAGGGAATTAGAGCAGCAGCACTGGAAAGCTGTTAATTTAAAATCAAACTCTTCCATCTCAAAGAACACTTCTCCCTCCTCTGTCTACTGCAGAATTATGTTGCAGCAATTAACTTCTAAGTCACCAGTTCTACAATTTCAACTATTACACAACACAGTCCAATAAAAGTGGCATCAGCTACTTTTCACATGAGCCCCAAAGAATTGCTTTGGAAAAAGTAGCAGTTTACTCCAAAATTTTTGTGTATTTTTTTTCACCCACCACAACACACAAGGAATTTTTAGTCATTAAAAGTTCACTTCTTTTACAAATGTTTGTGCTGAAGGCAGTGGCATGGCCTTGTCTGAATTATCTAGCATCATAATACACATTTATTGCAAAGTTTATTCATCAATGTCTGAATGCTTATCTTACTTTCTTTTAATATGCTCATTGAACAGCATTTTTTACATTCTTCTTACAAAAAAAAAAAAGAAAAGAAACAAAAAGATGAGAAAAAGGAAATAGGTCATTAAAAAGATACTTGAGAATTCCTCCACCAGCAACCTGCAGGCATATGGGAAAACTCATTGTCAAGTATGATTTAACCTTGTTAAATTTACTTATGATAACTGGGAGGCAGACTAGTACACTAATAACCTCTTTAACATGAAACCTTATGGAATATAGTGCATCCTTTATACAATAAAAAGGCTAACTTGTCACAACACAGAACTGAATTAATACAGAAGTCAAAGGCTCACAATTTGTGCTATTAAATACAAATATTGGGTGATAGTCCAACTACTACTACTATTCAATGGGCTTTCCTTGCATTGTCATATAAAAATTAGATGTTAAGTGTGCATGCAAGAGATCACTGTAGTCAAAAGTAGAGTCAATACAAAAAAAAAAAAAATCTACAATACACTGACATTTCAGATCAGCCTTTTTTCTTTTTTTAAAAAAAACATGAAGCTGCATGAATTAGGCCATTTTTAAAATTGCAGTTATTTTAAAAGTTTTATTTTCTGGCAGACTTTTGGTCTGCATGTAACCAGTCCCTTGCTTTACTGAGAACTTGCAGCATTCTTTTTGGCCTACAAATGCAAACTCACCTCTGTTTCTACTATTTGTTTCTCAAACACAAATTGTTAACAGTTGAAAAGTTATTGCATGTAAAATGCCCATATATACACACAAACATCCACATGCATATATGCTGCTGAAGCTGTATCCTAGACTGGCAGGTGGTCATGACGAACAGGAGGTTCTTGTGAAGAATGCAAGCCTCCTTGCTGTTGTGTAGCAAAATTAATGAATACCTGTAAGACATTAAAAAAAGCAAGAATTTCAAAATAACAGTACTTGAACTGAAATTTTTGAGTCATAGCTGATGATATATTTCAGTAGCTTTTCTAAGCTTCCGTGTTAGAAAAATTACCAGTTTATGTTGAGAGGACCCTTTTAGAGATATGTTTTGCAAACTCCAGAAATAATCCCTCTTCACCTCTCCAGCTAACACAGTGGTTGATGAATTATAAAAGTAATGGTAAAATGAGTTACTAGTTTATGTATGAAAACTCTATTTTACTGCTGCACAAGTGAGTGGGAAACAATTGTTTTAATTTGCTTTGAAATAACACACCTAAGAAACTTGAGCCTACTGTTTCTATCAGTAACCATCACAGATAAGGGTCCAGATATTTCAAGGTGAAAGTGTACTTCTGAACTTTGCAGAGTGATGATTCAACAACTAGCATGCCTCCTTGACTTTTTTTATTTTTAAACAGATATTACTACAGAAAGGACGGTTTGCTTTTTAATCACACAGCTATTTGACAACAAGGAATGTAGAGAGAAAGGCACCCATTCTTGATTCTCATGATCATATTCATATGCAAAACAATGTAGGATGGATTATAAGGGTGTTTGTTATTTAGGAGAACTATTTTCCTGTTTAAAACTGACACTCAGTTATTCAAGGAGAGGAAACAATGGTAGGTGACTGAGGTGATGAATCACTATGAATAATGGAGAGGAAGTAAGCTTGAGTGAACAACACCTGAACAACCAACAGGCTGAAATTACCTTATATTAAGATTATTTACAAGCAGTTAATAGATCAATACAGATCCAAATACTTCATTAATGATTTCCACATGGGAAAAATGAAAGAGTTCACATCATCTATCACAGAAAATTAATATTTTGACGAGATGCGACTCTAAGTTTGTAGAATACATAACAAGAAGTTGCATATGAAGATGCTGTAACACATCACAACCACCTAGAAATCCCATCCTTGCCATCAGTCTGTTCTTCCTTTTACCCAAATAGGATTTCACAGCCTTTAGTAGTTGGATCTCTTCTGTCTGCTTGTGGATTTCCACTGTTCTCTAATGTGCAGCATGATACTGCAAAACTCTCAAAGGAAAACATCCTGTAAGTTTAAGGTTTACTGTAATTTACAGACACTGGTTCAACATTTTCAAGGACATTGGCAAGATCCCAAGTTTTGGACTGTGGAAGTAGAAGTTCACAGTCCCACCTTCTCATGCCGCACAGATCTAGATGCATCTAAGCACTGATTATACTTGCACACAATACAAATAGTGTGGCTTAGTGCGATGCTTTTACTGTGCTCACCTCCAGTGTAAAAGCAGTAGGGTTCACAAAATTACTGTGTAAACCTGAGATAGCCTGGAATTACTGGTTTATCACATACCTTTGGGTAATCTAGGAAGTGATATAGTACAACAACTACATCAATTATTACAACACACAGCATGTTTAGCCAAAAAAAAAAAAGGAAAATGATAAAAGAAAAAAGAAAAAATTACCTCCTCTAATGTGGTTTGGCTAATAGAGTAGTGTTTGATCTGGAGAAAAGCTTTGTGGTTCTCTAGGACTCTGAAGAGCTCTGCTAAGCATCCCTGACTTTGTGGTACGTGGTACTCGAGCAGGTTAAGATGCTGTCCCTTAAAACAAGTAAAAATTATTTTAAAAGATAAAAGTGAACGCACATTATGATGAAGTTACACTTGCTTATAACCAGTCTAGCTTCAGTAGGCTCTCATTTCAGATTAACACTGAAAATACGAGCTTTTAAAAAATATTTTGTCTATGTTGGTAGCAAAAAGAGATTTTCATACTCACTTTGTGAATGTTCTGAGATGATATTTTGTTACTCTCATAAAAGATATATAAATTTAGGATAATTTTATGCTATAGGCTTTTAATCCAACAAACTAGTACTGTTACAATACAGTCTGGGAAAAGGTTGAGTGAACAGACACACACGAGTATAAACAAAACATATACACAAACATGGATAATATTCAAGGTAATCGTAGTTTTACATTATTCTTTTCTTAAACATGGATAAAGTAAAATACCAAACAAGCAAAAAGTGAAGTCCTTTGAGAGTCTTTCTTGGCATTTAATTAATATACATCTTCTGTAAGGGTTTGCTTCAAATAAAAGTTTCAGTAAAGACTGAGACATTATCTCTGGAGCTTATTATAAAGTAATCAAAGCAAATACTCTCAGTGACTACATCGCACTTCTGCTTCAGGTGAACACAAAGGCAAGTTCAACTTCATCAACAACAAAAGCAAAAGGAAATTTTCACTCAGAGAAAGGGTCTGTTTATTTACATTGCCTAAACGATTGTTTGGAGTTGATTTAATCAGTATCACAAGTCAGATTTTTAAGAATTGTTTAATATGAAAACAAAAGGGATGCTCATACATACTTTTTCCAAAAAGATCAATATATCCAAACTTTTATGTATAGTTCTTACCAGTCCATACTTAATCATGCCATAGAACAAATACTATGATGAGGAGTTTTAGCTGTACCTTAAACTGTGTTCCAGGGAAATGCAGTTGTAGACAGTCCAAAATAATTCTTTGATAGCTTATTTCTTTACTAAGACAAACCTTGACAGAATAGCCATCTCCAAACCTGAGAATAATGCATAGAAATATAAATTCATTTATCTACATTATGAAGAGCATTTACTTCAATTGATTTTCCTATGATTATGTCAAATCACATCATGTAGGCCTAATGTACTATCACTGTGATTTTAGTGCTATATTATTGGACAATAGAATTTCAATGAGAAAGTTGTTAAATTAATCATAACAAACAGAAACAAAAGAAGTGTCTTATGTCTACATTTTAATTACTACACGGTGTTTCACTATCCAGTGTGCTTGAACTTAAATTAACTAAACTCTGCTTTAATTGCTATATTGCTTTGAATGGTTAGCAAAAAGCTATGATTATCAGTCACAAATACAGAAGAAGCAAAAAAAATCCTTTAACTTTTCTACTAGGCATGTAGCACTATTTTTCAAATATTTTAACAAAGCTGCACATTCACATGCATATTTCAGCAATGTGAGTACAACTGTCTTTTACAGATATAAAAAGGCAAGTATAGGAGTATTTAGGGAGATGGCAAAGTTAATGAATTTTCTTTCACTCTACTGCCACAAATTCTGTCTCAGAATAGTTTAGGAAGTTAACTTCACTTTCTCAACATACATTTGCTAAAAGTTAAGTACAGACAATCTAATCAACACATTATTTTTTATCAGATTTACTCATTGCTAATATTTAGATGAGGAAGTTGCAACAAACCCATAAACACCAAAATGGCAGACCCATTCTTCTGCACATTTCTTAAGCAATGGAAGTTATGGTGCACCAGTCCCCAGAGCAAGGTGCAAGGACAAAGCTCAGCAGAGACACGGGGCTGCTGCTGCATCCCTCCAGTTCCAGCTCTCCTTTGCAGCTATGCGTCCTCCCTTTGGGTTCACCTCCTTGGTTAATTGCTTGGGTAAAAAGAGCAGCAGGAGCAAAGTCATAGAATCACAGAATGGTTAGGGTTGGAAGGGACCTTAAAGATCATCTAGTTCCAACCCCCCTGCCATGAGCAGGGACACCTTCCGCTAGACCAGGTTGCTCAGAGCTTCGTCCAACCTTGTCTTGAACACTTCCAGGGAGGGGGCATCCACAGCTTCTCTGGGCAACCTGTTCCAGTGTCTCACCACCCTCACAGTAAAGAATTTCTTCCTAATATCTAATCTAAACCTACCCTCATCCAGTTTAAAGCCATTTCTCCTTGTTCTATCACTATGTGCCCTTGTAAAAAGTCCCTCCCCAGCTTTCTTGTAGGCCCCTTCAGGTACTGGAAGGCCACTATAAGATCTCCCAGAAGCCTTCTCTTTTCCAGGCTGAACAGCCCCAACTCTCTCAGCCTGTCCTCATAGGAGAGGTGCTTCAGCCCTTGGATCATCCTCGTGGCCCTCCTCTAGACTCGCTCCAGTAGGTTTATATCCTTCTTATGTTTGGGTCCCCAGAACTGGACACAGTACTCCAGGTGAGGTCTCACAAGAGCAGAGTAGATGGGTAGAATCACCTCCCTCAACCTGCTGGCCAGAAGAAAATCAGAAGAGCTTTACTCTGCTGCTGCTATTCCCTGTTGTTGATGAGCAACAGAAAGGCTGAGCTCGTAGAGTGACAGGGAGCTTGGACTGTACTGCCCACATCCCCCCAGAAACCTGCCACTTCGTCCATCTTCCCACAGACCACCACTCCCACATCCTTCACTCCAGTATTTCTTCCTTTTCTTCAGTCTCCAGCTCCACGATTACTCATTGCAAAATCCTTTACTCCAGTTCTTCGTTTTCTAGTGACCATCCTCTGTACTACTCCTTCGTGCCAATACTCTCCTCTCCCATCGCACTACTTGCGATTCAGGGTAGCAGCTGGGTTAATGGGATTTGAGATATGAAACACATTTTCACTTGAGCAAAGCAGAAGTATATACCACAGCACACTATGATGCTGCCCTTTTCCAATATAGAAAAAAAGGGTACAGAATATCAAACCAAATGTAATAAAAAATAGAAAGGGCTATTCTGAGACATATGTCCAGTTTAGCCACTTTTTGAGTGACTCCCAGAGAAATACTTCACATGAAGCACTACATGTTCCTCATCTATGTGCATAGCAATGTAAGGGCTTTAAATTTTATTTTGTGTTGGATCAGAACCTCTGTTGGTATAAACCAATAAAGTCTCCAATGATTTCAGAGTAGGGCAAGTTTCCAGGATGAAAAATTCTAGATTGCAGATTTTATTCTATTAAGAATTTCACATAAATACAAAATATATTTTCCAAGGATCTTCTCAGACAAGAATCCTATTTCTTTGCATAGAATGAAATCACAGTTGCTACACTTTAGGTATTATAGCAGCAGCTTCCGCATAAAATGTTGCACTGTATGAAAAGCCTCATTGCAAATAAATTGTCATAGGGTTTCTTGGTCTTTGGTCAAGTTTTTTTGTTTATTTTTTATTCGTCAAATGCAGCTACTGAACTGCTTGAAACACAGTAAGAAGAAACATTTCTGATGCAGTGTCCTGTTTGTTGGTTCCTGAAGGACTTTATATGAATTAAAGTCTATTGTGTCGAAGGTGCAGGGTACCAAATATTCACTGGGCAGTGCAACCTGACAGGTGAACTGTGCTGTTACACCAAAGAGATCCAGAATAAGGTGGAATCCAAAGCAGTGGATGGCTGATTTGCTTTGCAGTGATTTACTAACACATAATAGATGTCTAATTAAATGTTTTAAATGCATAGCATCATCCCTGAAAAAGTACATATGACAATAAAAAGAGATGTTACAAAGATGGGTATAGTTAACAAGGGTGTTCAATTTAGTTGACAGTAAACCTGAGGCAACATTTTACAAGAGATCATTGATTCTGATAAGTTTTCTAGCATCTCTACACAACCACCATTGAATTACAGTTTGAAAAAAGCTGGCTTATGGAGATCTTCAACAGACTCATAAAATGAAATTGTTCTATGCAATGAAGTTTCCAAAGAAAATGAATCAAAATTCTGATTAGCAAAGACAGAGAAGTCTGTGCAACTTTGGTTTAATTTGAAATTGTGAATGGCATAAATAACAGCATGGTACAAATAAAAAGCTTTAAAAGTTTTTTTTTCTTTTGGCTAGTCAAATTACAATGTTTCTATACCTTGATTTTATAATTCATTTTAGTACAAGATATAAAGTAAGCTGATCAGCAATAAACATTTCCCCTTGCTATAATCATCAAGCTGCTTTCAGTAGTGAATTGAGGCAATGGAAATTGAGTTGGCCATTTTTTTCACTCTGTTTTCCTCTCTGATTCAGACAATATAGTTAATTCAGAAACCCAAAGTGGAATTACAGAGAAAAGCACAATCTGCTTTTATTAGCACTGTTAGGATCAAACCTTTAGCACCTGATAGTTCAAGACCTAAGGAGGGAAACATTATCATTAAAATGGTGTAAGTTGAGCCAGCACACCTGTTCAGCAGCCATCTGCTGCAGAAGAATCACCATCTCTTCAAAGCTATCCGACAAAGATATTTTCCACTGCTAATTTCTACCACATTACTTTAACACCTGCATTTTTATTTATGTATACACAAACACACAGAAAAACACAAATTCTAACAAAAATATATTTTTCCTCTCTATCCTTCCTCTTCTCCCTTAGTCAAACTAGTTGTTCACGCTTGACTTTCAGCTCATTAGCAGTTCTGGGAGTATTACTTATTGAATGCTTTACCTACTAAAATGCCACCATGAGACCAAAACTAAAATATAAATTCCTGGACTGACTGTAAACTAATTAACTTGAGTAACAATAACAGCATCAGCTGTAGAAGCATGAGCTTAGCAAGGACTACAAAACACATCCAAGAACTCCACATCTTTAACTACACAGGTTCTCAAGCTAGCTGAGCAGCTCAAATAACAAGGGAACAAAAAGACCATACAATGGCAACAAAGAATTGGAAAATTTCCAGATCAGGAATTACTAAAAAGCTTAAAACTTTTTAGCAACGAAGAAAGATGATGAAGTAGTGGAAAGGTGGTTTTGCCGAGTCCAGAACCATGACTGGCCAAGGAATGTAACTAGAGAAATTATTCTTTACTGTCCTATGTTTCTCATGCAAGAGCAGGGGACACCAACCTAAAGTATAGGAAAGGCAATGCAAAATCAGTAAGAGGAAGTAATTTTTCTGACAGTGCATAGGGGAACTGTGCAACTCATTGACACAGGATGTGCTGGATGCCAGAATATGAGTTGCACAAGGGATCAGAGAAATTAATGATGGGGATGGAAACCACTAAGACCACTTCTGCCTTAGAAAGCTTCTAAACAAATAGCTGAAGGGTGGTTCAGTAATGTGGAAAAGTAACCATGTGTTTAACTTGTTCCCGTGTTCCCCTTCTGGCTGCTGTCACAGAGAGAATACTGTGCAAAGACTGAGGTCTTTGATCTGACCTCACAGTTTGTGTTTCAGCACAAATATCACAAAGAGGAGGTCAGCCTAGGCCAATCACCCAAATGGTTCTGATGTTAAGATACTGATAGATAAAGTTATAGTCCACAGAACAATTGTTAAAGATACATGATTTAAAAAATGTACCTTTGTCTGGTAAGTAGGATGTAGTCACCAAAAAGCAGAATGGGAACTGATAAATTGCTAACTCGGTTAGCCAGCCCTGAAGAACTGCTTTGACTTGCCAAAAGACTGTGATCTTAAAGGAAAGTTAATTCTGGCAGGGGGAGATTGAGACTACCAACTCACAGGCCCTCTACCCAATTCATATTACCGACTCAAAAGAAATAGGCAGAGTAATTAGACTAAGCATGTGTACTAATTTACATGCTAGGCAAAGAAACTTTGACCAATCATTTAATAAAATAACGATGTATATGTATTAGGAGACCGAATACATTAATGTTTTGTGTATAAATAACCATAGATTTGAAGATTTAGTGTGCTAGCTTGGGACAGGCACCCATACACACATGGTGGCATTAAAGAGAAATACCTCCACTCTGTGTGTGGATTGGCTCCTTGCACACCAGGTGATGGACCCAGTTTTTGCAACAACAGTTCCTCAGTTCTCAGAAGGGTTTTGCAGCCATTTATACAGTTTTACAGCCACACTGCCAGCAGTATGAAGACAGATAATATAAAACTACCTCAGATATGTGTCTACACTAGCTGCAGTCACATACTGGAATAAAGTGTAGCCAGATCTATTCTGATGAGGAAGTCCCTTGGCTGCTTTCCTGGTGCTCTTTCTAGCCTTGCAATGGGAATGGAAGTGGATTTAGATGCTCAAAGGCTGAAAATTCTCATAAATACTGAGCAGATGAGTTGCTGCTTCAGGCAGATCCTGTAATACTAACGTCTCAGTGTTGCTTTCTGCCCATTCCTCAGAGGTCCTGGTTCACAGATTTGAATGGGGACAAGAAGAGAAGTTGCCGAAACACAATGCCTTGTGGCCACACAGCTGAGCCTACTCTTGCCTGGTCACAAGGAGTCCCTAGAGGTACTGAGTGTTTCCTGAAGCTTGACTCATGAAACCCTGTTTTCCATGAAGGGTGAAAAAGAAAGTCCATTACCAAAAGACTTCTATTTGCTCTTTTTAAAAAATAAAAATAATAATAATAATAATAATAAAAAATCTGTATTTTCATTTAAAACTCTTAGGAGTTTGCTTTTATGCAAATTAACAAACCCAAACCTAGAAACCACTATTTTAACCTCCACTAGGGTCCAGAACGACCAGTTCATTGAATCACACTCTTCCCAAAGCCCATTTACCATCTCATCTCTCCCCTTATCAAAAGTGCTGAATGTAACCCCAGGAAATCAAGACATGGCCCAATTTCCTAAACATTGATGAATAAGAGCAGCATCTAATCATCCATATGCTTTTTTTCTGCTAATCAAAGATCACATTTCCTGGAGAATGTTGTAAGATAGGTGTATATAGACAGATATAAAAATTACAGTTCCTGGAAAGTTTACTGGATGAAATATAATGTGCATATTTTATGTATGCAGTAGTGTGATCAAAAGATTACTTCAAAATTACATTATTGGATAACATAATAAAAAATAATAAGGAGAACACTGACACTTAAAGTCTGCAAGAAACTGCATCTTTTAGAATATATGTCATAAATCAAAGAGGGGGAATAATTTTTTACTGTGCTTTTTGCCCTTCTGCTTTGGTTTATATTAATTTGCTAACAAATATGGTTCTGCCTTCCCTGAGTGAATAGGCTTCATCTAGACAGGCTAAATTAGTTATTCCAGTATAATTGCTGAAGCATGGGATACAGATTCAGGTCATTCCTCTTATAGCCCTACACACCAAGTACAATTTACAAAGAGAACTAAACTTGAACAACATTAAGAAAAAACAAAACAAATCAAACAAGCAAACCAAAACACTTTGAAAAACATTGAAAAAATAAACAAAAATTGAGATAAAATTATTTAAAATTACATCAGAGTTTAAGATAATTTTAAATGACACAATAAATTTAATTATTTCATCTATTAAGTGGCAGGTAAAGACAATACCTAGGAAGAAAAAAAGGCTATAAAATTTGAAATAGTTGCTTTGGTTTTTAGCAAATGCTAAAATCAAATGCAAATAAAAATGTAACTTGCAAAATGTGAATCCCTTCTGCAATTATTCAGAACAACCTCAGTGTTGCTGAATAGATAAACTTGATTAGATGCAAACAAGCAAACAGACATAACAAATAAATTATAAAATCTGTCTTCCATATAATAGTCATGGATCTTGTTTCATCATTTTTTAATTGATTATAATTTTTTCAGTGTAACAATAGAAACATGAAAACAGTTATTAAAACAACAAGTAACACTTGTTGAAGTATGTTGTACATGCATTATTTGTTCACATATAATCCAGGCTTTCATATCAAGCCATCTATAGTTAATTTCTGTATTGGGTAATATCATTGCCATAACAGTGAGAGCCTAAGGTTATGAGCAATGCAGGGTACAATTTTGCCTTGCTCTCTGAATGTAGGCATTAAGTGCTTAGTCATGATTTCCAAATATGTAGTAAAACCCTCAAAAAATCTTCTTAATTGTTTATGCATGTGCTCCAATGAAATCTGTCTGTATATGAGCTTGTCTGTGCATAAAGGCAAATATCAGAGATCTGTTACTCTTCTATTATTTACGTATTATGTTCCCAGAGAAACAGGAGCAGCAGCACAGTAACCCTGTGCAAGGTCAATGGCTCAGCCTACAAAGAACTAAAACTGCTTCCTCAAAGTACCTTCTGGGCCTCCACAGTGAAAAAAAAACAGGGGTTAAGGAACACTATCATTGTATTGCTATCACTGTTTTCTGAAGTGCTCTTTTTTTCAAGTCAGTTTAAGAAAACAACAATAATCAGGATATGACACACTAAAATATTAATTACAAGGACCTTATCAACACTTCAAGGTTAAATTCTTAAGTTAAAAAGTGCTAGAATTGAGACCAGTTGTGAAATTAATATTTAAACCACTGGTATATTTGCATTATATAATAAGCTTTAGTTACATCATAATATAGCATTTCTCCATTAAATCCCTATCATGAATGCTTAATAAGATATACTGGAAGTACCTGCTCAGACAAGAGGCTTTATTTACTGCAACATCTAGAAAATGTTGCAAATAATATACCAGACTGATGAGCAAAGGAAAGAAGGTGCTTCATGGTTCTGTTACAGCCCCAGGAAAACAAATTCTACCCTTCTACACCAGTACACCAGTGTGATCTGTGGTAACTCACTCAGACCACCTTTTTCACTACTGCTATCTTTTGTTCAGGGCCCGCTTTGAGACCTAGGGCTCCAATTTGCAGAAAGAATTTGTAGTATTTTCAGAAAAACCCACAGCTACAGCTGAAGTTAACAGGCCTTGTACTTTGAATGCAATGTTAATCAAACAGAAAATATTTAGCCATAAACTTCTCATATTGACTACCCAAACCCTTTCAATTTCAGCATCATGCTTCTGTTACTCCTCCATAAAATGGGAATAATTATTTCAAATCCAGTTTCCCAGAAGTATTGTGTAAAACGTAGATGTTGAGATTTATGAAGTACTGCTCCTGTCAATGTTGACAATACTGTATTTAGAGACATCTTTAACAAATGGCTAGTAAAAACAGTACACATATCACGTACTAGGGAAAGAGAAGAATATGAAATCTTAATTAGCCGCTTCTCATTGAATGAACAGGTACACAGATACAATGCAGTGTCCTGTGGAAAACATAGCACAAAAATGACAAAAAATGCATTGTAATGTGCACGCACAGTAGGGCTGAATTAATGTTGCACACAGTTTTATGGGAGTGCAAAGATATTGCTCATTTCTGAACTCTCAATCTGTTTGAGATTAAAATTGTAAGAACTCTTTTCTTCAAGATCTGCTCTGGAAAGATAAACTAATAGCTATATTAACATGAATACACATTCACTGCCTTAAGACATTTTTCATGTACAAAAGGAATTTGTTTTCTAGTCAACAGGAATAAAAATTATATTCACTTCTATATTTTATGGCACATAAGAAACTTACTGCTACTATATGTTAGTATGATAACACTATTTCCACTTAATCCTCTTTTTTCCATTTAAGAAATCTACATGTGTGAGTTTGAGAAAAGTGATAAAATATTCTCAATCAACCTTAAAAAAAAAAAAAAAAGGTAAAATGTAAATAGCTTGCCAATATATTTTCCATTTTAACTCTGCTGTAA
The DNA here is from genome assembly GCA_907165065.1 of Caprimulgus europaeus. The sequence continues at coordinate 73,962,645 of OU015525.1, forward strand.
CAAATGGATTAATTGTTGGGTAATTTCATCAGATGGCTTGCTGATAAAATTTGAGCAAAGACTTGATGTGTGTCCAGCACTTGAAAAATTGGTATGGGTTTTTCAGCTATGAGAAGTCTGTCCAGATGGCCCTAGAATGAAGGATAGTATTCAAAATGTTGTTCCCAGAGGACTGGCCAGCTGTATCTAACATGGAAATGCTTCTGTGAATTTTTTAAAAAACATTAAGTATAATGGAGAACACTGGAGAAAGCATTTAAACGCAATCCATTCACAATTTAGAGTAATTGACTCAGTTGGCAGGAATCATCTGAAATTAGGTTTTAATGGGCACAACTGCTAACACATCCATCTCATACAAACTACATCTAGAACTAAGATACTAACTTTTTGGATATTGCCCTTCAGTTCTTTCTTTCCAGCTAACACCTTTCTTGGCATTATTCAGAAGTTGGCCACCTGCAACAGAAGGCCTTTCTAAAGGAATCCGACACTTATTATAGTGCCGAGAAACATCTGAGGGTACTTTAAATCTTGTTAAATGTTCATAAATATAGTCAGGACTCAACAGTTGGGACCAGAAACCCAAACACCTACATTCGTAGCTACAAGACATTTTTGGATAAGCATTTTGTAACAGGCTTGCACAAGAGCTGGAAAAATGAATCAGGTCTCCTGCATTAGAAGCAGCATGTGTCACTTTTTATATCCCTATGAAGCTTTTATGTTTCGCATTAGCATCTTCCTGGAGCTCACCCATACCCTTCATAGCAGAATTTTGTTCCGCCATCTGACAAAGCTGTATTCAGTCCAAGATTATCGTCTTTCACATCTGCCAAGGGCTGAAAATGTAGTGAGAGAGAAAGCTGAATCCTTGAAACTTCCCACCACAACAAAGCAGCAAATTTAACAGGGCCTCAATGAAGACCCATTTAGCCTCCATCACACATCCATCAAAAAGGTGATCATAACCTAGATTTTACAGGCTGGAATGGTACTAAACAAAAAGCAAACAAAATAATTCTGAGAATTTCCATCAAGACAGACAGAATTGCCAGGAAGGAAAGAAGAAATGTCATATTAGTGGACGTAGTTACATTTAAAAGGGGAAAAAAAAAATCTTGAGACATGCTTATGCAATCACATCTACTATCAAAATGTGCTCCTACTCTTATTTCTTACAATATAGGACTCATTCTATCATAAATAAAAGCTGTAGGAAAGTTTTAATTGGCTTAATTGTTCATACAGTGTTTAGATTTCTTACCTTCTTCTAATCTTCAAAGCTAGATCAGGCCACTTGTACTTGATTTTAAAATATTTGTTCAATTTGATTAGTAGAAACAAATTGAAGACAAACTAAAGGATATCGAGAGCGGTTTATAAATAAGAGCAATTCTTTTTAAAAAAAAGAGCTGTAAAATCTAACAGAAATGACAAGATAATCTAAAACTATAGGCCCCATTAATTTATTTTATGCCATTCTTATATGTTAATACAAATATGCATATTACTAGCACAAGAGATTCACACGCATAACACAAAAAGCACCATCAAAAATCAATTTTTATGGTACAAGTAATTTCGATTAAATCAGATGCAGTAAAATCAGTTTTGCTTATGTTTTCCTTCACTTACATTGCTTCATGGAATGGTTTCGTTAAACAAAATCTAAGGTGAAATGGTGTTTACTGTGAGATGGTGCCAGGGACAAATACACGAGACAGTGCTAGTTGCAGGAAAACACTGAAACATAGAACTGAATAGTGACTATATCAGTGGAGGGGGCTGTTACAGAAAGTGAAACTTTTTACTCTTGAAAAATAAGTGTGGAAAATTTGGAGACGAAATCAATCAATAAGCTGTGAGTTAAAGGGATCGTAATCCTGCCTTAAATGAACAATCTCAGTGCAGCTTCAGGTACACAGTTTCTACAGATAGCCTCAGCAATATTGGTATCCAATGCACATATTATCCCACATGAATGCCACTGACATGCATTAAAGAACTGTCATGGCAATACAAGGAACAGAAACCTGCTGATAGTAGGAAATTTTCTTAACATGGAGAAGGTGTGCTTTTTTTAAAGTTACAATTATTTTAAACAATTTCTATGAATATGAGTGCCAAACATTTTTATCATGACCTTGCTTTGGAGAATTAAAGAGTTGCACATACAGGCTTGATTCTGTGAATGTCTTGATAACTTCAGAATTAATTTGAAAATACTTCCAGCATATCATATAGTTTATTTTTCTACATTGATTTGCTTACTGTGATCTCAAAGAGGTATGTGTACAGAGATAGTGTAGCAAATTGAGAAATAACTGTCATATTAATATGGTGCGTACTTCTGAGTATGCATATGATGTCTTGCTTCCTAAGAAGGTGGATGAAAAGATGCTGCTAAAGGAAATATCAGGAGTGGCAAAACAATGTAACTGAGAAGATAAAAGTAAAACTAGCCCTTGTGAAATGTCTGATTTTGGCCTCTCAATGTAAAGCTGAGAAGACAGACACACACTCACTCCAGAGGATCTGAAACATAAAAAAGGGAGACCAACTTTTATCCCAGCTAACATTATGCACTCAGCTGAAGTGCCGAAGTGATAGCATTTTTCCTTGTTAGAGGACACACACATCTTCAAAAAGCAGTTTTGGCTTTCCAAGGTCAGCATTGTCCTCTAAAGACATCTGCCTCTCTTACTAGAAAAGGAATTAAGGATGCCTGCACTGCTGCTAAAGTACTCCAGCTAGTTGGACAACAGGTCACTCATGCTATGAAATTTGTGAATAAGAGAGAGAGTGGCAAACACAAAGAGCTATACACAAGAGAAGCAGAAATTACTGAAGACCAACTGATTTCTCATGCCTCCAGAAATTGAGGTAACTACTCTCTGAAAGGTACACATAAATGAAAAGAAGGCTATGATCACACAGAACAAGCAGAAGTATAGATGCAGTCCTCAATTTTTTTCACCATCCAGTTTGTAAGATCTCTAGCTGAAAGTTTGTCTTGATGAAAAAAACCTTGAAAAGAGAGAGTTTATTAAACTATATAGGAATCAAGCCTGTCATGTTAATGTAGCTGTGAAACAAGAGCCTAGAATTCTACCCAAAGGGAAGGACAGAAAGCCAAAAGTGCCCTCAAGGGACAAGAAGTTACGGATAACTTCTGCCCTATAATCGTGGCAGACAGTAATTCCAAAACATTTCTGTAGAGCTTGTTTACATTGTCAGATGTATCTGCACTTAAGAGTGCTAAATGCTGAGCTAGTACAAAGCAGTGTCTTTGCTGCTTGTAAATGAGCTGTGTCATTTTACATAACTGACTGTCTGGGTGTCATAAAAATTCTACTTATTACTGAATGTGAATGTTTTATCTGTAAGTTGCAGCAACTTTTCTTTCAGCTTCTGATTCTGATTCCTTTAGGGTAGCTTAAGCCTGCCCTCTAAATAAGCATCTTCATTAACAGGTATTAAATTAGCTCATAAGTAGAGTTCAAGCAGAAGAGAGGCTCATGCCTACCAGGAAAAGGATGCAGAAAACACAGCACAAATATTTGCAATTGGCAGAGAATTCAGTAAGAAGCAGAGATGGTTCAAAATACATTGTCTTACTGCCTGCTGACCGGTTAAAACTGATTGTTCCTGTTACAAGAAATACTCACAAGGAACCAAAGTGTATTTCTTCTCAACATGTTTAATTCTCACAACATATTTCTGTTTGAGTGCAGAAGTGCTTCATTTTAGATACAGATCTGTCTCTTTCAATTACCAGTGCAGACTACAAAGCATTTTAGCAATGCCATGTGTCAATTTAGCTTGCTAAGATATCCTAATTGGCTCCTTTTTAACTTCAGCTACAGTAGGAAAAGAAAGATGTGCCTAGAAGTCATAAGTGTTTATGCCTTGGCACTATTAAAATGTCTAGCAAGCTCTTAGATTGAATGTAGCTGCAGATAGTTTGATACTGACATACAATACCTGTTTTTAATGTGCTGAGGAGATCCTAGACACTTGAAACTTCCATTGACCATAATAGCAAGTCGTGTGCAGAGGGCTTCACATTCTTCCATACTACAAAATACAGTGAAAAAAAAAAAAAAAAAAAGAATAATAGTGAAAACAGAGAACATTATTTATACCTAACTTTAATTAAAGCTGAAGGAACCTGGACAGCTGCAAAAATGGGTACACAAAACCTTTGACTTCAAAGGCAACAGTCCAAATTGTAACCCTGGTCAGTACATACCAAAAGTTATTACCACTTGACAGCTAGAAGAGAGCCCTAGAAGAGAATTTATGTTTTTAGTGCAGAACTAATTGGACATTTCTGGCCACAATACAAAGGTTTTATTACCACAGGCAAATATCTGATAGGTAGTCTCAGAAATGTCACTGAGCGTGAGAGTCATGAACTCTGTTATTCGCTGTAATATCTGTTTGTGGTCATTTTGAGATAAAGGATAGAGGGAGAAGAATGAACTATTTTTTCTCAGCTTGCCTCTTGCATAGTACATACCCTTAAAAAGTAGTTACCCTCAGTCTGATTGCAGGATAGAAGAAGATGCAAGACACTACAATTCAAACAGAATTTAGGTCATAGAAATGCAGCTGAATAGAAAAACAGGATCTTATTAGATGCAATTGCTTCAGATGAGAGATAATAACTTTGATTTGTAAAGCTTAGGGCAGATGTGCTGCCATTCTACATATTATACAGAATTATGTGAGCAGTTCTTCCAAAGCATCGCTTCAGACATAGGACATCAATTGGGACATATCCATCATCTCAAAGACCAAGGTTGTTTGATGTTCCTGCAAATCACTATGTGCACTCCCCAGCCCTTTTGAGATAGCTAAACAAGAGTTGTCTTGTGTGCCTCAGCCATGTGCAGTCCAAATTAAAGTGCTTTTACTGAACAATTAAGTTTAGTACTGGCAATTAAGTACCCTCCTAGGAACAATGTCCTTAAACATGGTGAGAACTGACAAACCACTGTACTTGAGAGAGATGAGAAGAAGGCTTGCTAACACATCTTCCCAAAAATCAGGAGGTTAGCTGAGTCTTTTTGGGGTGCAATAACTCCTAATGCTCCCCTTAGCATAACATTCCCCAATGGTGGCAAAATAACACAAATCTCAGCCTGTATGGACAGTTAATACTATCTCACCCCTCCCCTTCTCAAAACAGAATTTAAGCACTGCCTCTGAAAATTAAGTAAACAGACCTCAAAAACTATTTTTTCACAGGAAACCATCTCTATGCCTTATAGACTTTTTTGCTGAAATGCATGAAGGTTCATTTCATAAGAAAAATTCCTTTACCTATACAAGTAGCCTTCGAAAGAATCTCAAATGAATTTCCAATGGCCTTCAGCAAATAGTATAAAATAATTCCTTCTTCCTTCAGCCTGGCACAGCAGTATCTTATTAATTAGAAATGAAACGGGTACACTATCACTCTACTTATATCTGCAAGTCATTCATTTGTAGAGCTAAATGAGTAATTAGTAACAATTTGAGTTTGTTTGTTTACAGCTTATTAATAATGAGACCATGTCTCTCTTCTGTTTAGCTGGTGTTTGACAACTATGGGTTCTTAATCTGGACTAAAAAGTCAAAGCACACTGTTTCCTGAAAATCACTCCATTCACAATGCATAACTTGTGTTCCCTAAATGAGTGAGCTGGTAAACACTTGCGGATCAAATACAGGTATGTGATTTTTAAGATTCCATAAAGAGAATACTACAACCTTTTGCGAGCACTTTTCCATCAATAATGTAGCATACACACATACAGAGACAACAAATAAACTTTGAGAACATCTGAAAAAAAACTAATGATATCTAGAAAATACTGAGGAAGTTTAGTGGCATTCTTCTCTTGATTCACCTATGGTTCAAATATCTTCTGGCCAAAATGTTACATTGTTGTTTGATTAATGAGTTCTGTCCTCTCTGGGCATGTTTTCATGATCTCTCCCTCACTTAAAGGCATTTTATATATAATTATACATACTATACTACATTCCCTAAGGGAATATTTAATTTATTCAATTTACTATAGATGTTACAAAACAGTATTGATGTTTCATCCACTAAACTAATATACCAATGACCATACTAGAGAACTGACAAGATATTTAATGTACATAGACTCTTCTAAGAGAATGGGGTCACTCCTACAATTTCTAGTAGTGCGTACAGAGAATAGCTGAGGCATCTCTTTAGGATGCCATAGCACACCCTTTACACACACTGACGCAAAACAGAATCCTTAATAAAATCAGAAGAGGGATTTTCACTCCCACCTCCCTGTGTAAGGATTTGTAAAGTGGGCAGCTGCAAATGAACATCTTGGTGTTCTAAGCAAGAAGAGACACTGCAACATTGAATAGAAAGAGCACAGCAAAGGAAGAATTCATCGCACCATTTTTTCTGTGTCTTCAGCCCCCTTGAGCCAAATTCTAGTCCCTAAAAACTAAATATGGAAAATATTCAGGATTTACACAAGTTCAATTTTCAAAGCAGGAAGGAATTGCCATAAAATACCAAGACATATTCCACATTTCATAGCAGGGTGAGCATGCCTTCAGTATATGCTCTTCTGCTTTCAGTTGACAGCAAGTGGAGAGAGAACAGCAATAGGCTGACTGCTGGGACGAGTGTCCTACCTACCTGTGAGATGTCAGCACAGCTGCACAGCCATCCTGAACTTCCTTCAGGATAGTTTTCCAAAGGTAGCGTTTAGAGCAGGGATCCATCCCAGAGCTGGGCTCATCCTACAGGAAAAATGAAAATTATGATACAGCAGCATGGGAAAAACATACCACAGCTCCAGCCCAATATGAATAATTAACAAAACTCACAATAAAATTATATATTTTTCTCGAAAAAAGCTACCTTTTCAGGAGGTCACTTAAAAGACACCCTGATTAGGTTTTTGCTCTAACAGATATAGTTTCATTTCTAAATTTATAAAAAGCACTTTTTATTAAAGAAATTTTCATATATAGATATATATAATGTTTGATATTATGTAATAATATAATAAATATTACATAATTTATATATATTTAATAATATATATACATGCACATATATATTTTTTTTTAATAGTAGAGACTTGGCAGGTGTTTTTCCTCACTCTCTGGGAGAGTTTGGTGCCTGTTTCTCCCCTACACACACATCTGCCATGATCAGAAACTGGAAAAAGAAGTCCTGTGACTCCTGACTGCCTGCAATGCCCATCCCATAGCCAGATAGCATGTTTACATTCAACATCCCCCTGCAGTTCCTGCCAGAGTGCCTTTGAGAGGAACTCTCACCCACAGTGGAGAGAATCCACAGGATTAAATAACGACCCAGTCAGTGCTGCCCAATGCAAACCCATTTCCCACTCAAATGACTTTCATGGAGAAAGAGGTGCAGCTACATTTCCTCTTCCTGACTAATCCTGCTGTCTTCACTAAACCAAATTTTTACTTCATCTACTCATGAAAGCAGAAAGAATGATATCCATTTGTCAAATACCTGTTTCTGGCACTACAAAATTAGGGAAAAGGAAACTCTTCTAGATGTTTTTTATACTATATAATATCATGAGCAGTGTCAGCACTTATTAGGGTGGTATGGCCTTGGCATATTTGCAGCAAGGAATCCCAGCTGAAACCTGGAAGCAAAGTTCCCAAGATACAAAGCAAACAAAATATTCATTTTGATACCGATTTTGGTGCTTAGTTGCCAGTGGCAGATGTGAAAAATAATTCAGTTCAGTCTCCTATTATCTGCGGTTAGCTAACAAAGAAAATGTAAAAAAAAAAAAAATTAAAGCAACCCATACTATTGCTTAATTGAACAGCCGTGCTCCTGGATGCAATCTAGAAGATTCAGTGGTTTACATGGGTGTCTTTTGTTTTCAGACAAAAAAACAGCCTTTTAAAATTACTGAATAACGCCTTTAAAATTTGTTAGCTTTCTAAAGCCAGCCAAATGTTTTAAGGGATTTGACATGTTTAGATATTTTTATTTTCTCTTGTCATTATATATGCAATAGTCTGTGCCCTGCAGCAAGAAGTAGGTTGAAATGGATACTTGTAGTAGCATGCTGTCATAAAGACATTAAAAAAACAGTTGGAGCATTTTCTAAGATCAGGAAAAAACACTGATTTAAGATTATCTCCTCCTTTTACTAGCAGAACTGGGGTCAGTTTAAGCATAAAATGTAAATAAAATAATTCAGCTCAGATGTGAGGCAATGACAGGGAGTTAGAAGCAGCAAAATATGTTTGTTCTTCTGAAACATGAACCCCACAGGAACACCACTTTTATCTGGTACTACTTAGCCTTCCATCTACTACTGGAAGCATTAGTTTCCCCTCCTCCCCAGCTCTGGGAAGCAGATTCCCTCCCTCTGACAGTTCTGAAAGGTTTAATCCACTATTCAACTGTTTTATCTCTTCCTAGCCAAGGCTTAAGAAAGATATGTTCAATCTTCTCTAGTAAAACAATAGGCAATGATAAGAAAGAGAATGTGGTGTCATAATAACGCAGTTCCCAAAGCCTTGTAATTCCCTGATCTTCAATACAAAAGACATCGTTTAAACTCGAAAGGCCAGTTTCAGGCCTAAATGAGCAGTAGAATGCAAGCACCAAAACAATATGTGATAAATAATTCCAATTAATATCATTCAAGAGTACTGATTTGACAGTGATTTGTGAATCCATCAGAAATATAAAAACTAAACAGATTTGTGAAGCATGATGGAGCAAGAAATATGAATATCCTGAAAAAGATGCGTCAATAATTAATAATATCAGCTAGAAAAATTACTAATTAAAATAAGAATCTTCCTTCTTAAGGAAGCCAGTAGAATGGTTCATATATATTTTTTTATGTTATATAGAAAGTAAAGTATACATAAAGCATTAATATATTTTACATTAAATAATATTTTTTCTTCGTCTACATAAGAAAACCTTGGAAAAAAGTACATATCCATTTGGCCCATGGGATGCTACATTTGTATTTGTGTTTGTTTAGGGTCCTTTTTTTTTTTCTTGCTCACCCAACTACCGAAAGGGGTGGAAGGGGAAGGGGGAAGAAAAAGCAACTTAATTTTATACCTTTTCGAGCACTGGAGAACAAAATAAGAAGTGTCTATACAGCAGAACAAAGAGGACAGTTGTACAGCCATGAATCAATTACCTCTTGACTGACCAGAAAACTACCTGATTTTCTTTAGAGCATCATACAAGACAACAAAATTCAATGTAACCTATTTATCATAGGCACAGTATTACCTTTACTTACCAGTAAAAGTATTTGGGGTTTTCCAACTAAAGCCACGGCAGTAGAGAGCTTCCTCTTTGTGCCAGCACTGTATGTTCTCACCAGTTTGTCAGCATGGGCATTGAGGTGTAACCGGTCAACAAGGTCCTCTGCAACCTGTGGTTTAGAAATTTTCAGGACAGAAAAGATGAGCCAAATTAGGTAGTGTTTGTGCTTAGAATAAAAGAACACTCTGCTCATGAATATTAAGCAAATGCTGTTTCCTTATTTACCCCCATTTGCTGCATATTATTACTTTTGAATCCTAGTCCCATACAAAAAGCTGCTCCAGAACCCCTTAGTTCTCCACAAAGGATAAGGATTTTCTATATAGAAAATTTGGCTTTGTCATTGCTTGTAACAACCATTTGCGTTCATTTTGTGTTGATGGGTCAATGATCTAAAATGCTCCTCATTTCACCCCCTTCTCCAGTATTTATGTGATCAAACATCTCAGTGACTGAAAATTCAGAAGACAAAATTCTATGCCAGTCACAAAAATATGAAAATGGCAGAAAAGCAAGTCACAGGTCAAGGATTTAGTTTCTTAAAGACAAAAGGTAACTTAGGGTTAAATTAATATATCTTTCTAATAATTGAGAGGGGTAAGTTGACCCTAGCTGGTTTGGTTGTAACTGCTTAAATAAGTATGTGTGACCTGAGTAAGATGGGCAGGCATATGAGCATAGCTGGAGACAATGCTCATGCTTTCTTCTTCACCTGTCAGAAAAAAGTCCTAATGTACAAAGCTCCCTCAAATACTGGTGCTAGAGAATTTTGAATGTAGCAAGAGCTTGGCTCCACCTATATCAACTATCACTGCTGGGCCATCCAGGGAGACTTCATGCAAAAACATGAGGGACACAGCAGTGACTTTTCTACTCACCACTGCCAGACACATCCTGCAAAGCAGCAGGTGTTTAGTGGCATGCTGCTGGGTGCCTGTATCATCAAGCAGTGATCAAATTTATAATAGAGACAGTATGTCTTCATCCTGGACGAACCACAGCTGGGAGATACTTGTAAAAAAATGTAGGTACATGATGCTCTATTATCTGAGATCAACTCTCAGAGCATCACCAGTAGTATGGTGCATTCTTTTTGCTCCCTCTGCCCTACCTTCAGCAAAAAGCAAGGAAGGACTGGAAGGATTAGGCAGATCAGATGGACAGTCTCAAACTAATTCAGAAAATCCAACAGAAAAAATATATCAATAAACAGTATTGTGAATTAATATTCACTATTCATTTCAAATAACCATGAGCAGTTTTATGCAAACTTCTTAGGAAATGATCAAGATATTTGTGACCCTTGTGTTTGGTTTTGGTGTACTTTAATGTATAACCTGACAGCAACGTATTTCATAAATATTACTCTGACGACCTTAATGCAGAGATTTTTTTTTAAAAAACAAACAAACAAACAAACAAACAACCTTAATCAACAACCATTAAACCACCCACAGGAAATTTTATACTGAAAAGTTCAAGTCTTCTGCTATTTCAGAGTTAAGTCACAGTGGTTTACTTTCATTTAGACACGATTGCTGTGTATCAGTAGAAGTGCTGTGAATTCAAACATTTCATGGCTTTAGAAATGGCCAAGCATCTAAACTATATTCTGAGATGTAATAGCTGAGCTTTTTTGTTTTAGTTTGGCTTTTTTGTGTGTTTTTTATTTTACTTCCAAACATAGGTCTCATTATACACCGGAACAGCCTGTAAAGTGAACACTGCTAAAGCATACGGTAGGTAGTTTATCCACTCTACTAAACTGACTTGACTTTACTACCTCTGGGAATGCATGCATGTTAGTGACAACAGTATTATCCTCCTACAAATCCACCCACAATACACAGAGAACTGCACAGAAAAGCTCATAAATATTAAGAAAAGAAAGTGAAAAAACAAATGATCTCTTATTTACACAAAAATTAACATGTATTGCAAAGTATAACAGTTTTCAAGAGTTATTAAACATTAAGGAAAAGAGGACTATGTATCACAGCTGAAATGTAGTAAAAACTATCCTTCACCTATGACCAGAACCACTATTCCCAAGACTGCTTTGAAGTATTACCAAAACTCTCAGTCTAAGTCAGCAAAATGCCATTCTTTGAAAGAGACCACAAATGCCGAACAGGGAAGAATTTAGAAAGCGAAGAAATAGAGAAGAAAAAAACATTCAAGTAGGCTTAGTCTCATTGTGGTCTGTAGCCCCCAAGGAGACTCAATCATGTATGAACATAAAGTTCTCTGTAGGAAGTAACATTAAAAAGAATCTACTTTGCAAGGTTTACATTTCTACACATAGAATCCTCATAACTATCTGGTATGTACTCAATCATTCATGCACAGATACTCATGACCACTATTTCCTGCTTTGTGCTAGGAAAGAAAGCCTGGCAAGTCCTCTGCTATGGGAATTCTGCAAGACAAGGTTGACTGAAGGAGAAAAGAGAGGAGTGGGAATCATTTCATAGTACCTGCTTTCCTGCTGCTTTTCACGTGTAGAGCTTCCAAAATAAACCTTGCAGATCATTGCAATGCACATAATCTGATTTGATATCTAGATATGCTTCTTTGATGCAAAATGTATCAAATTAGAACAGATTTGGAGCTGACTCACATCAGCAACATAAAGGCAGAAGGACTAGACAGCTTTCTTACCACTAATGATTTCCCAGGTGCACCTAAAAAAAAATCTCCTATTCCTGCTATCCTCCTCAACTCTTACGTTTCAAAGGAACACTGCAGAGCATGCTTCAGCAAATATTAGAGCATAGAGCTCATTCTTCTTTCAAGAGATGATCTGAAAGCTTTTTCTCTTTTCTTTAATGTATATCATAATATTTCCAGTAATAACAGTCTCAGCACCATCAATATGACCTAAACAATAACAAAACAGTCACTGGAAGAAAATTAGAAACACTATTAGCTATATTGTGGAGAGGCCTGCACATCTCCATTATAATTTAATTTATCTGTATAAACAGTGGTATCTTATGGTTTGCATGATAGTATACTATAAAGTAGAAAAGAGAATTCCTCTTAAACTACTTTAAATGAAATTCAGAATTGAACATGTGACAAATCTTCACATACACTCAATTATGCAAGAGATTTACAATTCTAATAGTTTCCTTCCTTTACTGAATGTGAGATAAATACACAGGCACCTTCTCTCCCTTCTTGTCATATTCATCATGGTGTTCTATTTCTGGTTTCAATTACTTTCAGCAGTGAAGAGTAAGAAGATACATCAATTTATTTAGCAAGTGGTTAACACTGAGGCCAAATTAAAAGACAGAGTTATATGCAAGTATATATACATTGTGAATGCACTTGAACCATAAAGAAGTTTTACATCTAGTCATGGCTGTAGTAGTGTATTTAAATTCTTTCCTTCTCCCCTTCCCCCCAAAATCCAGATTATAACAGACTTTACATCTATCAGATAATTTTCCTATTTTCATATATTCCTTAAATTATTTACTTTTCCCTCATCAATTCTAACACCTTTTGCAAAAGTTCTTTTTCCTCAAATTAATTATTTCCCCTAGCTTTGGAATATGCATTGGAATGAGCCCTCCAATCTGTAAAATTTAAACCAAATCCTCCAATACTTCATGCATTTCCTAAAGACTATTTTCGTTGCAGAAGAGGCAGTAAGGTAACTTGAATATTTGCACACATGTTAACAATTGTTGGAGTAAAGGTTAAAGTATGATGGTGTCCCCTATCTACCAGGGAACCATGAGGCACATCCATCTCACTCAAAAGCAGTAAGTGATGTTAATTACGTAACCACTAATGCTAATGATTTTCCGCTCTCTTTGAAAATTACTATTAATACTGAAGTAAAAAATTAAATGGTACTTAGAGTTTTCAGCTAGTATGTCTTCCAGAAAAACTTGGAGTTAGTAAAGATTCAATCTATTAGAAGACTAGAAATGTAATAGTGTGTCTATCCTGACTCAAAAGGCTGTATGCATCAGTGTATTAATTTTGCATTATTTCTGACAAAATAATTACAATGTATAGCTTCTTGCTATTTTATTTTGAACAAACTGTCGTAAGGAAAACCTGACCTAATACCAAAAATGTGTATCACACTGAGAACAAATGATAATAAGCATGGCATGAATTCTAGAATAATCTGAAAAAACCCTATACACTTCCAAAAGAGTTGTGCAAAGTGTCAGGTTCTGAGTAAGTGAATGCAGTGTAGTTTGAACATCCTAAATAACAACCATTCATCAATTCCAAACCAAACAGTATTCATTCTGCTTCAGAGGAAACTCAAAATTATTAGATTTCTTACATTAGGAAAGCATACATTCATGGTCAAGCTTCTAAGGGAAAACAGTTCTTTATGCCAGAACCTTATAAGACGGTACACACTAATTCTGCTTGGGATCCAAAAAAAGCAAGCATGCAAAGAATAAATGAATTTACAAATTCCCATTTCCAGCAGCTATAGAATATAACATGTAAGGAAGTCATTGAGATTCCCAGTCAGTGCAAATATCTTCCTGGAGAGTTAACATACAGAGAAATCATACTGATATTCCAAGAAGTTGCCTTGGAATAGTTTTTAGAGATAGCATAGCCTTGGAATAGCAATTTTGAGATCTGCAACACAACTTTTAATGCAAATAAGAGACGTCATATAATCTGCTAATATTTTATAATTTTTAACAAGCTGTATGCTGTCTTTTGGAACAAATTGAAATATTGAAACTTGATATATTAAACAAATAAAAATAAGAATTAAAAATATTATGTTAACTCAGAATCTGTCTAAATAGCCCAGAAGCTCTACTCTAACTTTTCCAGTTTTGCAGCAAAAATAAACTTTCAGAGCAGATATGGGAAGTAAATTAAAAGTTCATTACATGAAGCTTTAACATTGACAGCAAATGACCTGTTTTTCTCCTCCTTTCCCATTCAGTTAATTACTGTTTTGGAACATTAAGTGCACTCAACTTTATGTCAGGCACTTAACTCCTGCTGCTGATAAATCTTTCTAGCAAAGGATTTGATCCTTGAAGTTAGCGCTTCCATAGATTACCTTAGCAGCTACATATCCTGTAAGTAACCCGCCTGCTTGGCAATTTATTAACAAAGTGAATGTATGTTTCTTTCCACATCTAACCCATGTACTCTCTAGAATATACCTGTATGTGTATATAAACACTCACTGGTAAACATTCAGAGGCAGGCTTGGAGCACCATATCATAGGCAGGAGGGAATAAGAAAATAACAGCTTATATTTCCATACATCTGCTATTCCAAAGCATTCCAAATCCTTATTTTCTTTATAGGCAACTAAAATGCACGCTTTCTCTAGGCACTAGTCATTTCTGAGTTGAAACACAGCAGCTGTTCAACACTTGACAACAATGCCACACAGTCAGAAGGGCCTGCTGACAAAAACATTTCTTTTCCTCTGAGATAGCTGCATTTCAGTTTTTGATGAAGGTAAACCAGAGTAGTTAAATATTATTTGCAGGAGCCCTTTGATGCCTTGATCGCAAGCATATGGCAACAAAGTCTCCTCTGCAATCTATGCAGATAAAAAAAGAGGACAACTGAAAGGAAGAATGGTCTCTATATCATAAATGTGAAACTAAGACACAGAAGGCTGCTTATGAAAAAAATAATCTAAGCCTACACCTAGATCATCCAACACCCAGGATAATGAGATCAACATTTATCTTCCCCCAATGCACCACAGTAACATAATTCATCTCTAAATAACACAGAATTGATTTTGCTCCACTTGAAGCAGGACCCATATGTGAATTACCACAGCATTTGAGGAACTCTTCCCCAAATGGTTTTGAGAACTGCCATTGCAGTAGCTGTGTACTATTTGCCCAACAGCTGGATCTGAACATAAAGAGGAAGCTCTTAGGTACACCAATTATTCCTAAATACTTCTGCATTTGATACGGGTTTTATGAATGCCAGATATTTCAGAGAGAGCACTATTCTTCCATTATCCACAGAGAAAGTATACAAATCCAGGTTAGCCCTGTGGCTCCTCACCAAATACAGACAGCATTCACAGTCATGTTCATTTACGTATGCACACGAGAGCCACCCTGAAGGCACAGCATAGAAATTTGTTGGTATTGTCCTGCTCATTGCAATCTGGAAAACTTCCCAGGCACCTGAGAAAAGCTCAGTGCCACATGGGACAGTTTACTTATGATATCCAGGTCCATAAGCACACCACACATCTCTCTCCATTCTCAAGCTTCCACATAGCTCCTGATCCTGCTCCTCATTCTCCAAAACATTTACTTCTGGAGGCCAAATGACCTGAAGGAATCACAAATCAAGCAGTGACAGCAGGATTCATGTCCACACACAGGCACACTCTCCTCTGCTACCTGATAGTGATAGGGCTTGCCCAGAGTGTATGATTAAAGCATTAGCAGCCAATTGTAATACTTGGATCAGTTGTCTGCAGGTGAGGTAATACCAATAAGGTGTCTGCCAGTGCCACCTGAATACCTTTTCCTTGTATCTGTGAGTACTAAAATAAAACAGCATGTGAGTCTGCGAATCCAGGAGTCAGAAAGGTAGCACAGCACTAAAAGCTCTACCCAGCCCTGACTGAAAGTTACCCCACTTGGCAAATTCAAGTCAGTTACAAAAGTAATTCTTCCAATAAGGCTGAGGTAATTATTTTAACTGTGGAGAAGTCCTTCTTAACCTACATCATAGGCTCATTCCCACTACATTTTCTCTCTTAGATGATCACTATCCACCTGGGTTTATGCACTTCAGCTTATTCACAAATGGGGAGTATGTTTACTATATTCTCTGGAGTGAGCTTGCTGAGAACACTGTATTTTTATTACCTAAATTATGTGAGTTAAGTGAGTCTCATGAAATTTAATTAAAACTATGTACTTCTGTCATTCAGATGCTTCTGAAGTTTCCATTCTTCTTACAGTATCTTAAAAACTGCTTAATTTATAGTACCTGGTGTACCATTTGGGCATATGCTTTACAGGAACATATTGTCTTTTCTTATGAAAATGATAAGACAGAAAAGCTTAAAAGCCATGTTTCGAGCATTTTAAGAGCACTGCTGCATAATTAAGCAATCAAACTTTGATTCCTGTTTTAAATCACACTTAGAACCAAAAGCATTCAATAACATATGTAAGATGTATGGATATTTAACAGTATCCTTTTGAATTACTATAAAGCTCTAGAGGAGATGCCAGAATCTGTTGCCACCTTTGAGTCTATTAAAGTGCCACAATAATAGATGCTGGTTACGACAGGCTTTTAGCCCAACTGTTAGAGAGGAGCTGTCAGTTCATGGAGAAAACAGGTAATTATAGTTGTGGGGTTTAGTGCAACAACAATTATCTTTTAATATATTTCCTTTAGATCAAGGGAAACATATGCAGGTTTTCAGTACTCTCTGCTAGTACTCAGAAGCAAAAACTATCACCGCTGAGTTATGAAAAGCAAACAACTAAATAAAAGACTACATGATGATTTCTAAGCAACCTGCAAGAAACGTACTGTTAAAACAGTCAGTTAAAAGTCCAGCCAGTTGGGATACTAGCC
Source organism: Caprimulgus europaeus (assembly GCA_907165065.1). Next base: position 73,979,582 of record OU015525.1, read on the forward strand.
AAAAGAAGGGGCAAAGACTTCTAAGAACCTTTTATTTCCCCTAGTTTCTCATCCAGAAACACACAAATTATTATATTAAGACAGGAAAAATTCAAATATTGCCTATCCTGATGCCATTTTTGTGGCATTATTTCTGAATATTCAATGTCTCATTGCAGGAATTGTATCTTTTTCTGGAATAGTACCTAGACACTGAGGAAAAAAGGTGCAAAGAACCAGAAGGCAGCCCTCTCACATACAGACAAGGAACTGACTGTAAAACATTTAGCAGACCCTGAGGCAATAGCCAGGAAAATTCTAGGTAGGTAGAAAAGAAGATATCTCAGTTACATGCAGTTTTGCATCTGGAAAAAGGATTAGGAAGAGAACAGGCAGCAATCCAGAAGTTACAAGAACAATTCTAGAGCCATAGCAACTTACATGGGACCAATCTATACAGCAGGAATGGCAGACATTGATTTCATATCACACTCCAGTTTTATCAAATAGAGATGCAATTAAGCACAAGAGACTGAGCTGCTCAAGTCCAGGTCAGATGAGAAACTTCCATATGCAGAGACAGGAAAAAAAAACCATTTCTACACTATATTAATTTAGTACCTCATTTTTGGTATGGGCTCACTGATTGTTTATTACAGAAAAAGAGCTCTGTTTGCCAGTCAGCACAGCTACATCTGTATGTGTAAATTCAAAATCTCTCAGTAACATTCCCAGATATTGTCATCATCTGTGCTAGTAAGCTCTTGAAACACTTTCTGATACAGGTCTGACCTCTTCTGCTTGGACAACCTCAGGCCTGGTATGGCAGCTAGAATATTTTAGAGATTTCTCCGCACAGGCAGTTTGAATGTAGCCTCCATCTTCTGAAGTTTAAGACATTTACTTGCAGAATACTGACAGCTGCCACCTCAGTACTCAGATATTTGGTTTATTTATATAATCATTCAACAATTTTTAATTCCTTCAGAGTTTAATCCCACCTCTGAAGAAAAGAGTTTTTCAGATGTGCATGACTCAGAACATGTGGTGTTCCTTTCCAGTCCTCTAAGACTCATAATGAAGGTGCTGAACCATTCATAAATTTAATTTCCTCAAGAGTTTTTTTCCCTGAGATTTCGTCTGTATTAGTGTTACTTTACTATCCTCAGTGACATTATTGTGTTTTGAACTAGCATAACAGAAAGAAAAAAAAAATCCATATTATTTAAATTAAGTAGTAGTAATGAAAAATCTTCTTACTAAAGCTGTTGAGATGAAATATTAGATATTCTGTCATGTAAAAAAAGAACACAATTGTTTTATAAGCTCCACAGCCTAACCTGGCTTCAGCTGCCCCGAAAATCTGTTCTGGATAGTTACCTTGAGGATATTCTGTTTTGGAATTCCACGCAGTGTGCAGTAATAGTAAAGATGCTCCCAACCTGTTAAAAGTTCATCCAGGGCATCTTGCTGTGGACAATAGCCAATGAGAATGCCTTCAGAGCTAGCAGACAGTATATCCATTTCAGACCTGTTTAAAGAAAAGCAAAAGACTTAAATGTTGTTTAAAAAACCACAGTCCTGGGTTCTGGGTTTCACCATAGGGATAGAGGGTCCTCAAGACAAGCACGTTTACCCTCAACTCCACAGGTAAATTAGTTTGCACCTCTTCACTATGATCACTTATCATAGTACCACCCACATGCTGTGCATGCTTTTTGTCCCTTTCAGATTAGCACTGCCACTCACGCGTCACTATTCTCACACTGTGTGTGTCAAGATGAACAGATCGACATAGGAGGAGGACAGTTCTGTGAGAATTAATTCTTACCAGGTCTATCTCCCTTATCTCTTAGACCTTGCTCTAAGAAGACGTATTTCAAAACCACACTGGATGTATCACATTCAATATTAAAAGGGCAATAGTTGAGAGAGAAAGAGAGAGAGAGAGAGAGGGGAGGGGGGGGGGCGGAGGAAGTGTTGCTGCATATTCTTTGTCTGTCTGTGCACACACATCTGCATGCATGCATTCTCTAAACAACAAGAATAAAACAAAACATAGAACATTAAAGCCTAGTAGGTTAAAAGACAATAGAGGAAAAAAATATATAAAATTATCCTGATTTAAGAGAATTTGGCCATCATTTTGTAGTTGTAGAGCTTTACTTGAAATTATATTCATTGCTAAGAAGCGAGCTTGATTGCAAGGGTATCTCATTACTCATAATGACACTAAATCTATCCTATTTATTCCAACATCTAATTCAACATTCAATGATGCTGATTTACATATACAGAAAAGACCTGTCAAAATTAAGATATTTAATAATAAAAAAATCTGAGCTTTGAAAGGAAAAAGTTTTTAAAAGGTTCTGAGTAACAGAATAGTTTTCCACTTAGTGGTTTTCTACATTTCTGGTTAAGAGAACTAAATATATGATTAATCATTTAGACACAAGGTAAATGTATTAAATGCAGGATCTACAAATACCAGCACTACTGAAAATGTAAATAAGTATCTCCTGTTAACAAGATTCGGGAGTCTGGGAAGAAAAAGAAAACACAAATTTTACATAATGAACCATAGCATCAAAATATGTTTTAATGCTATCAAAAGATAAATTATCATTATTATGATGAACCTTGCTGGAGACGAATTTAAAAACTCGTTTGTTTTTAATGGCAAAGATAAAAAAATTTAGTATCTTTGTAGGTTTGGATGGTGCCCAGAAGGTTAACTGCCTGTAGATATCTCTCTAGACAAAGACTTAGCAAACAAAGAGGAGGAGTGATGGTGGAAAAAAGATACCAGATGTGCACTTCCTCATTAATTTATACCCACTTATAGGTTGTTTTAAAAGAAGTATATACAGAATTTTTGCCAGCTCAGTTTCCAGTAATACCTAAACAAAATTAAATTATTTTTAAGATAATCTTTACCATAAGATATTAATTGATTAACGTTGATCCTTTAGGATAAACTGTGAGAAGTAGTGGATTCCATATTTAATGAACTTTAACTTAGTGAAACACTATTCACAGTGAAATGTTATCTAGATGCTGCTGAACACAGAGATGTGTCTGAGGTTTGTTTTACTAGGAAGATTCAGGCACACTAACAAGGTTTCCTTTTGGTGCAGCTGCTGTCTTTGGAGAAAGAAGACACTGGGCATTTGGTAATATGCCAAGTTCAGTCACAAGAGAACAAATCACACTCAGGGGTAATTTCAGGGACATTTACTCAGCATGAACCCTGTAGCTGGATAGAAACATCTAGTCTGGAATGGGTCCATACCATTAGGAACAAAAAATAAGTATGCATGGCTGCATAAGAGACATGTAATATTCTTTAGCTAGAACTATATTAGACAACAGTTATTCAGTTTGCTCCAGGAAATAAAAACACATCAGTGTCTCCAGTGCTAATTGTACAGATATTATTTTAATGTTGTGCCTCCTGTAAAGCACACACACAGCCTTAGATAAACACTATCTCACCCACTGACCTTTAGCTTTCATAAAGGAAGAGTACAGTGAGAATAATTTACTATTCTTACTCAGTTTGGTCCTTATCTTGCAACTTCATCCATTAGCGCTGACCCTGAACACTTAAAGGATTGCCATTAATTAAGAGATTGCAATGTATTCACTAAAGAACTCATGGACCTATTTTTTTTTCCATCTCTGTATCTGTCAAAGCAGAAAACAATCTGACCAGAGGGAAAAAAAAGCCATATGAGGATTTTGGTCTTTTATTGAGAATTTTTTGGTATGTATAGTGCAATGCCTATTCTTTCCTCAGCAATATCACTGAGTAGATTTTCAGATCAAAAAGCTGGAGATCACCCTTCAGTTTTGTTTAGCCAGGTCCTAAGCTTTTGCTGAATACTGAAAGAACAGATGAAAGAAAGCACAGAACATTTTTTGATTATAACACATATATTGCAACAGAAAAGTGTCCTCATGTATGGAAATTTGTTTTCCTTGAAATTCAATTAATCTCAGATTTCATATCCATGGGTCTAAATGAAATGACCATTTCAAGTATTGATGGCATGATACCAGAAAACTTTTTCACTACATTCTGTACTGTAAATACTTTTCTTTTTTTTTTTTAATTCTGATGCCATTCATTTAGTTAATAATAAACCTTTTCTTCCTTAAAAAACATCTTCATGTGTTATGAAAATCAAATTGGAAATATATGTTTAAAATATTTTCTGAAATATAGATTAGCATGTAGCAAATTGCTGATATTTTTTTTTTCTCAAGCTAGATAAAAACAGACATTTGCTTTCTGACTTTTTATGATCAGCATGCTAGCTTATTAGGCCATTCATATAAACAACAGGACATAGAACAAGAAAAAATCAGCTGGTTTCATAAACAGAAAAAGAATATGTAAGTACAGATTCCAAACTCTCTCAGCCTTTTTGTCCATAGTACAGTAGATACAATGAATTCCAGTGTGATATCTAAAAACTACAGGCACAAAAACAGACTTTTACACCAATATGGGACTTTTTGTGTCATTATAAAAACACTGAGTAATCGTTATCTTTATATTCTGTTAGTAACTTTGGTTATATATTTTGATCAAGTTAAGACATAAAACTAACATGGAATATGAGTTTTCTCCTCCTTAGCGAAGACTTAATTTTTAGACTATATTGTTATGCTCAGTCAATACTTCCACTTACTATTTGATTTTTCTTTTAAAATGAAACAGCTGCAGCAGACAAAACCAACAGAACATGCCCAGGAAATGTTATATATTAGACAAAATGTTGAAGCTGCAAAACTACATTTCTAGTACATTTTCAGAAAATGTCAACAGAATGTATGGCAACCTCAAGAAAAACAGCATAGTCTAGTACTTGAAGCATGGAAAATACTGTATTGCAGTCCTTTCTTAGTGCTTTGGGCTCCATGTACACAGTGAAAATTATGATACTTTGATGCAAATAATCCTGAAAACAATCCATGACTGGAGGAGGTTTACATAAGTTTGGAGTGCTCATCTTACAGAGTTTTGTACTATTGATGAAAGAAACTTGCCAGACTTGCAAGGTACTGGGGATGATAAACTAAATTCTGAGTGATTAAAATTTTTGATTCAAAGTTGTTCCTCCACTGACCATCTTAAGGCCTTTTACATGAATCCATTTCTTTCACGGATTGAAACAAGTCCCTGAACTCTGATTCCAGCCCTGAGGCTGCATCAGGGTGGCATGGGGCACTTGAATCAGAAAGCCCTTGCTGGCACTGAAAGGAAAGCAAATCACTGGAAAAAGCAAGACTGATCCTGGACAAAACTTGTTGCCTTCTCTTGTCTGAACTCGATTAGTAGCTTCCTGAAGGCTGTAGGCTGGTTATTGCAGAGACTAGATTTAGTTCTTATTTGTTACAGTGGTTACCAGCAACATAGCTTATAGGTAGGTAGCTGTGGGCTGACATTCAAAGGTACATCTCAGTTTCAAGTTTCCAGGGACAATTTAGTACCCTCAATATCAGCTTTATGTCTGGTTTTGGAAAAATTGTTTCACTATTGACTGCTGTGCACTTTGCTTGCTTCACTTTTGTATCCTTTTTCTGCAGTTTTTGAATGCAGTTAAAATAAAGGCAGTGATATATATAGTACTTACAATGGCTTCTGTAGAGAGATAAATTCCATTAGCTAGTCAAAATGAAATATAAGTTTACAAATTGCAAAAGTAGTTAGACATTCCATTGTACTTTTAACTGCACGTTCAATTCAGTGTATATCAATGCTTAATTAACATTATAAAAAAATCAAGGTTAAAATATAATTAATGTAACTATAGCTTAGATATAATTAAACTAATTATACTGATATACAGTGCAACAACAGCTATCTCAGCCATTATATTGATGTAAATTTATTCTGCCTTTCAAGTAAAGCTATTTGAATTACATTTTTAATTATTTATCAAGCTGAATATCATAACTATCAAAAGAGTCCAAGTTCTAGCTATAAAGAAATATTTTACTTTCTCCTCTTTGGAGAGTAGCTCTTTGGTCCTGTGACTTTTTAATTCAACAGCTGAGATGACTAACAATTCAAATAGGATGGGGAGTTGCTGTCATGGAGGATCTCTCTGTGCAGAAGGAAGATGGAAATTCATGGGAAATAAATTAATTACATGAGGAACACTGCCAAATGCTTCAGACCACAGCAGGGCAACTTAAGAACAAAGTGACACCGAGTTTATCTATTTCTTCTTCTCTGCACCTCACCACAAGTGAAATTTTGTTCTAAATAAGAACTTAAAGTCAACCCTATTCAGCAAACAACAATGGCAAAGACTGCAAAATAGAAGCACCAAAAAGGCAAACAAATCACTAGTCAGATTATTCATTATTTTACATTCATCTTGATATGGCACTTAAAAGGATTTTGACACTTTCTCTTCTGAGCTGTGTTTAGCTCTCCTCGGTTGAGGGAGGCTTTATGACAGAGTCACTGAAGAAGGTTTCGACACAAATATGGAAAGAGAAAGAAACTAAAGAGCAGTTAATGCACTCTAAAAAAAAAAAAAGTGGAACAGACACACAATATCTGCTGATACATCAGCCCAGTAGAGGCTTGATGTATCAGCAGATATGAGGACACACTTTGTTGTCCTTTGTTTTACCACTTTGTTAAGTGTCAGCTTTTCTACATATTTAATATGGACCTTACTACTTCAAGTTATTTGACAGAAAAATTAACTACAAAAATGTTTACAGTTTTATACACTAGCTTTCGTTTAGCCAGCTCACCCACTGGTGGCAATCTAATTATGGTGGTAGAGCTAAGCCTAAGATTATTTGAGTCCATTTGTACTCTTAAGCAGAAACAGCTGTGCTACAGAGAACACAAAAAAAAAATTCTAAATGTCAAGCAGACCATGCAGTTAACTATTGTACATATTTAAGCTTGACAACTCCTTTGTGTAGATGTTGTTCAAAAGCCAGTCAGAGTCTCCTAGTGTCTCATGGCACCATACTTGATAAACACAGGTAAGCAAATTTTATTAAAATACTCTCCTTTCTCGCAATTTTGGTTTTGCTTTAATATTTCTGCCATTTACGAGAGGGACTGCTGGTACTTCAGTATCACTGTTTTATTTCCACATTTTCTAAAGTAACTGTTTAAATGCTGCTTCTTCCTTTTGCACTCCTTAATATTGGAGTTGCAAGTATCTCTCACTGATAATAGCAATGTTAATGAGGTACACAAAATAATTAAAAAGGGAAAATCCCCTGTGAATGGTGTTTTGCTATTATCTTCACAAGATTGGCTGTGGTTGGTGATAAATTCCCATTATTTCTTTTACTGGGCTATCTTTATCACATCACAGTTACAACCAGAATAGGACTGCAAAGGTTAGAAGTTGCCTAGAAATATTTTCTACAGAGGGGTATGAAAATTTAAAAAGCCGGTTTTTGGTAGACTGATTAGCTTTCATGCTATAAATGTGTATTTACCATGTAAATTGGGAGATACAAAGTTTAGGCATATAGTGCATTTCAAATATCTATTTAATTTGTAGTGTATTAAAAATAAAAAAAAAATAAAAAATAAAAAAGATCAGAAGCCTTCCCTTCCCCAAAACAATGTCCCCATCAAGCAGAATGCCAGAAAATCCTGATTTGCAGGTGAGGTGAAGTTATGTCTAGTATGTAATAAACATTCCTGCTTAATAACACTCTGTCTTATGAATCTCAGTGATATTGAAAACTGTTAGATAACATCTAGCTTTTATGCATTTTATTAAGCTTTTTTTATGAAAACAGTTTTCTCTCAGATTCTTAGGAATAAGCTCATTTTTTTCAGTATTAAATATTCAATAAACAAACAACCTAGAGACCTAGAGGTCAATAAATCTTTTAGAAGTACTTGAATATGTTGTGAATCTGCTCTTCTGCCCTGTTAAAAAGGCAGCTGCTGCACAGAAGTACATTTTTCTTATTTTCTTTGAGAATCTAGCAAGAGTTCCCTGGATGCAGCTTGATTATCAGTGTGTGAAGCTCTTTCTGTATAACCCCATGCACCTCCAAGATGTTTTAGGTTGAAATTCCAAAATTCTATTTTACAATTCAACAGGCACTTTTGAAAAAGCTTATCTTTCATTTCTAGTCCCCTGTGTTGTCCAAAGATGCAAAATCTCTTCTGTAAAATTCAAGGCTGTTTTCAGTGCACCTGCCTCAAAGAGACACTTCTGACTTCATTTTAAATTCAGTTAAATGATTACAATAACAATCAGGAAAATGTATATATAGTTGGGGATATTGAGGGGGGTGTTGGTGGTGTTTTGTTTTTTTGTTTTGTTTTATTTTGTGGTGCTGAGGGTTTTTTTAAACCAGGAGCTTTCAAGCATATTTAGTCAAGGAAAAAGGAACTGATAAGAATTAAAGGTTTTCTGCATGGAGTTACACCATTTAGGTTTTCTGATGTTTATACTAATTATTTTCCATACTAATTCCATTATTTGATCATGAAGAATGCATCATGAAGGATCCATCAGATTACAGTATCCTGTCCTTTCAGGATCACACAGGTCAAAAGTTGTGTTCTTTCTAGTCAAACCCCATAGAGATGGGATATATATCTAAACTGCTGCCCAAATTATTCATCAGGAATCACTATCAGAGGTAATGTCTCTGTGGAAGCTGCTTCATGACACAGATTTTTAACAAAGAAGTTGAAATCTGTTGACCAGCAAATGGTCTACAACTGTGAACACAACTGCTTTCTTTCTATGATTCTCCTCTTCCTCTGTGCCAGGAATAACAGGCTTTTGAGCACACTACTGGAGTAAGAAAAGAAGACTTCTTACCATGAGATCCCCTTTCCTCCATTTACCTCAGGTGTAATTACAAATCAATCTATCTAAAAATCAGTAACTTTAGTCATTTTTCAGCTGTTGAGGAAATGCTCTCCAGACCCATTGAGGTTATAATCTTACCTATGGAAGAGTCAACAAATTTGCCCCATAGTGCTTTTCAGTAGCACAGCAACACAGTGCACAAGCGCTTAATAGCAGTTGCCCAAATAAGCAAGGGACAAAATCAGGAATGACCTAAATCTCTGAGCCTCACAGTTGTTTGTTACCCCCAAATTTAGCTACTGTATAACTGCAACTCTGGCTTGACGTTGCTTTCTCAAGCTAGTAATAAATTTTGAAAATTTGGAAATATGGCTTTTACGCTCACTTCAGCCACTTCAAACACATAAAAATCCAAATTCTGGATTGACACCATCATAATACAGGGTGATAATTAATATTGTCAAGGGTATTTTGGACACTTAAATGCAGATGTCTAAGGCTTCCTCCTGAGCCTCCTAAACGTGTTAAATTTCATTACCTATATTTTAGTATATGGTAAATAACATTGCATATTAAAGTGTACTTTCATGTTGGATTTATAAAACAGTGGGGGAAATTAGAGTAACACACATGATATGCAACAAGAGCATTTAACCTCTTTTTAAATGCCAGTGGCATACTAAAATTGACCTCAGAAGAATTTTTATCTGTTTAGTTACAGGTACATAACAACATATCTAGTAAAAGGAATACAGGCATTGTTAAATTGTTTTGTGATTTTTATTTTTTTTTCTAGAAGTTATCTTTAGGGGTTTTGATGAAATAAGTCATGTAATCAATAAATATACTATAAGTGCCTATACATGTAATGATTAAATATATTTTTATAACTTTATATTTGCTTTCAAGTGGACATTAAAATTTTGGAATCATCACATCAGATCAAATCATTTGCCCAAATATAGATTTGGTGCTACATTGTACAGGGAAAGCCATATGCAATCCATGAATGCACAGGTTGGACCAAAGGCAAGTCCCATTAAAATCTACAGAAAAAATAGCCCTCAAAATACAAACAAAGCCTGGGAGCTTAAATACTGCCTTGATAGCAACACCTTACCAAAAATTATTACAGATCAGTTTATTTTTCTGTAAATCTCAAATCCTCTTCAGATTCATGCTAAACTTCTTACCTCCACTATATCCTTGTACAAAGCATACCACCAGTTCCTAAGAACACCAAATGTTGATTTTTACCTAATTTTAAGTCACTTTTGTTATTGTTGCGTAATGTCTGAAAATATTTGTCTTCTGTTCTGGGAAATTAGAAATTAAAACCACCATCTAAAAGTCTCTATATCCATTGTAAATCCTCACTCATATCACTTCTCATTCTCTTAAGAATCATTTTTCCAAAATCTCTTTAGTCATTCCTTTGTTATGATTAATAATTATTTGATTGTCATTTTAGGAGTTCTTTGTTATCAAATTATTTTCACACTAAATCTCTTGAAAAAACAAACGTTGTTATGAAAGATAATGAAAAAAATCAAACAAAACACACAACTAAAATCATGTTTGGTAGTGGTGATGGTGTCCATTTTAAAAGAAGTGTAAACTTTTTAGAAAACTGAATTTTGCAATGACCAAAACTACTTACATTTTTATGTTAAATCTGCTGATTATTATCTTTGTAAAGAAGTGACAAAATACTGACCTGTGAAAACATTTAATTTCTAAAACAAGGAAATGTAACATGTCATTTTGGAAACTCTAAAATGCATCCTTTAAAAATTTTCTGAATTAAACCCTTCACCTGTCTTTCTCCAAAACACGTATTTTAGACATCATTTAGGAAAACAGAAGTTTCTAAATTGTTAACTGGCCCAGAACACGTTTATATATACACATAAACATTTTACTTTGGCCTGATTAAAAAAATAACTTTGTTTCATGTCCAATTTTGCTGGAAAAAAATGGTAAATGTTGGTTACATCTAACCTAAAAAGTCCAGTAATCACTTATCACTCCATGAAAGTTAGCCTTAATATCATCAATTCTAACTCCTATCCTAGTTACATAGCATATTGATTAAGTAATTAATTATTGACTTTGAAGCACAAGAGTGTCAGAAAATATTTTAAAATTACCCACTCAAAGCACTCTTCAACAGCCTAAGCCTGGAAACCTTTCAGTGCAGCACTAGTACGGGGGATATGTTTCCATGCATCTGAACATACTGTATGTTTTTTTGTTTAAAATTTTTTAAAACTGTATGTTAAGGCTTCCTACAGCCTATTCTTTTGCCACCAGATAAGTATATTCTCAATTAACAGAGCTGTCAGGCAGAATTAAATAATGCTAAAATGCTTTCCTGCAGAGACTTAACAGCATTAAAGCAATATACATTTAAAAGGGAACAAAACAGGTCCTTAGAGTACAGTATAAAGGACTGAAGATGTGCTGAGTCTTTGATCATTGGCATTATCAATTAGCACTGTTCTGATCAAACCTTGTGTTATTTACCCTGTAGGAGTTCTGATAACAGCACGTCCTGCAGATGGGATGATATCTCCAGTCAGCATCTTGAATGTTGTGCTTTTCCCAGCTCCATTTGTTCCCAGGAGTCCAAAACACTAACAGAGATCAAAAAAAAAAAAAAGAGTAAAAGCAATCTGCTATGTTTCTCCCCTTTTCCTATTTCCTCTCATATGCCTGTAAGATACTGTATATGGATTTACTGTATGTGCAAACTCATTTTCCCATGGAAAATATATATAAAAAAAAAATATATGAAACATTTTTATTATCCCCTAATTCTTAAAAGTAACTTATTTAGGATTCTAGTCCTCCACTTAAAACCCTGCCCAGTAACTAAATGCATTATTTATCCATATTATCAGTAAATGCTATGTTTCATAGAATCATAGTAGTCAGAAAAGGTCTTTAAGGTCATGAAGTCCAACTATTAACCTAACACTACCAATTCCACCTCTAAACCATGTCCCTAAGCACCTCATCTACCCATTTTTTAAATACCACCAGGGAAGGTGACTCTACCACTTTACTGGGCAGCCTGTTCCAATGCTTGACAACCCTTTTTTCCCTAATATCCAATCTAAACCTCCCCTGGCACAACTTGAGGCCATTTCCTCTTGTTCTATTATTTGTTACTTGGGAGAAGAGATTGACTCCCACCTCCCTACACCCTCCTTTCAGGTAGTTGTAGAGAGTGATAAGGTCTCCTCTCAGCCTCCTTTTCTCCAGACTAAACAACCCCAGCTCTGGCAGCTGCTCCTTGTAAGACTTGTTCTCCAGGCCTTTCAGCAGTTTCATGAACCTGAGGATCTCAAATCATATTTGAGAGCCTTGAGTACCGGTTTATAGAGTTTATACTTCTGTTTTTCATGAGCAAGTAAATGAACACCAAACAGCCAAGATACACACTGTCTCTGAACAGTTATTTCAGGCCCCTAGCAGCAACGTATATATGCTTTAGCTGAGACATGATTCATATTAAGTCTACATATAGCACTTTGTAACTTTCCAACTTCTTGTTTCATGAGCTTTCTTATTGGTAAATAGGCTTTAATCAGCAATAACATCCACCTGGTTACCTCAGTTACCCAACAGCTGACCTATAACCGGCAGGATATCATTGGACCTGCACTGCCATGCATTAGTTTCTCATATCTTCCAATTTGATATTAGCAACCAAGAAAAGTCTTTTCCTTATCAGTATTTTTGAAATCAAAATATTTGGGGGAAAAAAACAACAAACAAACAAAAAAACAAAAAGAACAAAACAGAAAATCTTTAGGACTAGCATATTCAGTGCTAAGTTTCAGTTTATTAAAACAGTATATTATATGCTATATTAAAATGTACTGCAATGATTTCAGCATGGGAACTACAAGTTTGACTTGGTGACAAATTCAGGATTCAGTCCATAGCTTACAATTGAGCTAGGTATTCTTTGCTTTCTCTTTGGACATTAAACTGCTATGCTTGTTTTTTATTTTAGACTATAAAACAGTACCTCAGTAAAGAAAAACAAGAAGAAAAAAAATAAAGACTGGTGAATTTGTAACCCAAAAAACATGTGAAGAGTTGCTTCTTAAACACTACCAGAGCTTTTGCTTTTATCCAGCTATTGATTTTCCGTAATTACTGCAATTGAAATTGTTCTGCTGCTATCTACACGTCTTTGATTGTAGACATCCTGAGTATGTCTGAACAATTGCTCAGAATGAAGTGTTGTTTTCTGAAAAAAAAAAAAAAAAAATCTCTTTACCTCTCCCCTCGGTATTCCCAAGCTTATGCTCTCCACAGCTGTGTTCTTCTTACTGAAACCTCTGTAACACTTCCTGAGGTCGTACAGAAGGAGGACATCATTACCAGTTCTTCCACCAAAGAGTCGCTGTCGCTCCATTTCTACATCAATATCTTCTGAAGGGCTGACCACACTGTTAATTGAACACTGACCCCTAAACCAGAAGATGATAACAAATAACACACGGCAAATTGGACATTGCTGTATACTAGATAACTGTTTTATATCCTATTTTTTTTCTGCAGTTTCCACTAATTCAGGTACACCATGTTATCAGTAGTATTTATCTTCTGGTGTTCCAAGGAATCCACCATTTTCTTTCTTTAATTTTAAAAATTAGCTCAGTGTCCACTATAGCAGAATAGAAATGGTAACACACCTTGGTTTCTGGAGGAGATCCCAATGAAGAAAAAGCCGTAAAAGAAGCAGTAGCGTTCCCTGTAGGGCCATTTCCACAAAAATCCAGCCTAGGAAATTCATCTCAAAGGGGCTCACATATGAATCTATTCCAAAATTGCTGGTCAGGTCAAACTTGATCTGATTGTATGAAAGTTCTATTAAACCCTGGCCTAAGCAGAATTGTGGGAATATGATGAACGCCCATTTGAGGATACTGTAGATGTTCTGAAAACTCTGTGTTAAGATTCAGTAAGGGTGGGAGAGAACAGAAAAAAAAGTAAAAAAAATTAGTTTTCTCGAACAGTATATTAAGCACAAAGCTGGATACAGCATTCAAATCTCCCTCAAGGTGAGCTGATTTCAGAAGAGTACACTGTAAACCATTTGGGGCAGGGTTCATCTCTTATTGCATTTTAGAATGCCTGGGACCACGAGATTCTAATTTAGTTGAAGTTCACAGACAGTAACAAAACACATGTGGCCATATTTCTGTTTTCTTAAAATTTTTATATTTTTATGTTATTAATTCTAAAACACCAACTTAAACCCAAGTCAACATCAAATCTACCTCCATATTTGAATTCAAACATCAAGTTTTTGACCTGGTACATGCATAAGATTCATACACATTCTGGACCTCCTCTTAAGTTGCTTAATTACCATTATAACTAATGAAAATTACATACATGGAGTGAGAATGCATATTAATATTCACACAGTGCGTTACACATCCTAGGAGTATGCAGTTTATCTCATGTCAATATTATTCAAACACATTTTACAATGCATATAATCTATTCAATGGACCAGAACAGCTCCCATTATGTGCCAATTACAACTTAATCGTCTGGAAAATGTCAAGGTTTCAATTAACGCTGTTTTTCCATTATTACAGCACAATTATTTTTTGTTTTGTTATAAACAATTTAAATTCAAGATGGTAACAATCAATATAGTATACATTAAGTCAGAAAAATCATTAATGTTTAAAACATAAGTTCTTCTGCTGGAAAAAATCTTTCTGTGCATATGTACAAACATACATATATATATACACACACACACACATACTTGCACGCACACGTGTAATTGCATGCACATGTGTGCATATATTTCACTTAGGAGTAAGGTAAAGCAAAGGTTTTATACTGACCTGCACTTTGGAAATTATAGCTAACAAACGAGGTAAGAGAGTCACCAGCATGGTACACAGGCCAAATACAAAATTTAAGGAGATGTAGGAAATAAAAGCTACATCTGAACTTGAGAAGAATCTGGATACAAGATACATCCACGGTAAAGTTGCATATCTGGAAGTTTAAAGAAACAAAATAAATAAGTTATGGTTTTGCTTAAAAAAAAAAAAAAAGAAGAAGAAGAAAACAGGAAAAAAGAAGTTATCATACCCGAAAGAAACCAAATAGTTACTCCTTATTTTTAAGATATGCAAACAACTCTCTTGGCCAACTGAGAAAAAATGAAAAATTTGGGATAAGTTCTCTGTATCAAATTACCTTATGATTCCATAGATGTACAGATAGCTACTGCCATGAGCAGATATGATCCATTTTTGCAAATAACAACTGCTCATATTTACTTTCACTGTTCCAGAAAGCTCACAGCCCTGATTTCTGAATGATTGCAAAAGCATGCATCTTAACAAGCCTCTTACACAGAGATAGAATTTAAAAAAAAAATATTTGAAGCTTCAATCATGGATGCTGAGCAATAAGCTTTTCTTAAAGGCTTTCATAGAAAGAAAAAAAGAACAAACAAGAAAGCAGAAAGTAAGCAAAGAGAGAAAAATAAGAAGAAAAAAAGAAAAAAAAAGAAAAACAAAAGCATTAATCCTTGAACCAGAGCTAATATTTATGCCAGTAATATCCAAGAACCAGAGATCATCTCATCATTGTTATTACCTAAACAGGTTATCAGTTAGTAGAGTAGCAGCCATCAAAACTGAGTGCATAGTTACTTCATACCAGAATGATGATAAGACAGCATGTCTGTGGCTACATAATTTTCAATACAAAACTTTAAACAATGAGTGAAGGCACCCTCCATTCTGGTAAGTCAAATGACACCTATCTAAAATGGAGTAATCGTATTTTTTATAAAGAGTAAGATATGTCTAGCCAGACTAAAAAATGCCCAGGCAACTTGATGAGCATGAATGTCATGTAAAGGATTTTTTCTTTTTTTTTCCATTCAACACAATGCAAGACATATCTATCAAACAAACAATATACAGACTGCAGGAGCATAGGTATCAGGATACACCATTGCATGATGATAAGTATATATGCAGTACATATATAGATGTATATACAAATACTTCTTAAGTAGTATTAATATATGTATATATAATTGTTTTAACAGCGAGCACAATGCAAAAGCAACTAGTCAAAAATCTGTTAAATCACTTCTTCACTGCATTAAACAATAGTTTAGATTATGAGCCATAGAAGTCCCTTTGAATTCAATATTGTATATTTTACAGATGAACTTTTTTGTCTAAGAATGACAAAATCCTTTACTTTGAGAAACAAACTTTCAAATCCTGCTGTGAAGTAACATTGGTGTTATCCTCAGTTTACATAAAAATAAAGGTTACTTGACTTAATGTTTGGGTCTCAGATGAAGAATGTGAGTATTCAAGGTAACACTACACTTTTCAGCATCCTGTTGCCAGTCTTAATCACAAGATCTTTTCTTCCCTTCATGTACATACCAAAATCACTGTCCTAAGTTTTGCTCTGAATCACACCATCATAAATGCAAGACAAGTCCATCCTTGGAAACAGCTCAGGAAAGAGAGATTATTTAGAGTGCTGTTACTCTGCTGTAAATGGAAGCAAAATTTGGTTTGTTTGCTTATAGTTGCTTAGTATTCCAAAAGTCTTACTCATTTCTTAAGTTGTATGATGTTCAAATGCAGCTTTTAAAGTACTCATGCCTACATTTCTATCCTGTTTCTTTTCCTTCAGCTTCAGCTGTAATTTTTTATTCTGTAAGTATAAAAGAGCATTTTGGACAGAAGTGCTTAAGCAGTTGCATTATGAAACACTTCTGCTATCAGATAAAAGAGGAAAAAAATGCTGTTTAGTTAAGAGACCATTATATTTTCAAAGAAAATCATTTTTAAAGTGGCACCCTAAGAAATTGTCGATTATTCTTTCAAGCACAACCCCTTCTGGCACATAGCTTAACTTTGTCATATAACGGGGCTATTTTATCTTTGTTCTAGGTCAGAAAAGCTGTACAAGTGTACCAGGAAGAGAAAAATAATTTTTTAAAAGGAAACAATGCATTATGGAAGGCAGATAAATACGAATTACATGCACAGTACTGGGGAAGGTTAAAATGACCACATTAGGCTTCAACAAACCTGCTGTGTAGTCAGGCTGAGTAAAGGGCAGAACAGAAAGAGTGACAACTCTGAAGTTTATCAGAGTGTTCTTTAAACACATTAAGCTTACCGACTGAGAGTTATTGTATCTTTAACAGATGTAATACATATTGAATACATAGACCTTCTTGTTAAAAATCGCTATAGTATCTTTCAGCCAAAGCTGAACAGTACAGGAGGGATTATATTGAGATGATTAATCTGCATCTGTAGTCAACAAAAAAATTTCAGAAGTCCAGTCCAGCTTTTCAGTCCATGCTTGTTTCTTCTGAAACACCAAAACTTTAATTCAAGATTTTGGTTAAAACAATGCCAGCATAACTCTTGGCATCTGGGATTTAGTAGTACACTGTGGGCATGACCAAAACTGATAGCACACCATGTAATGACTTCAGCAGATATACAAGTACGTACTGTACGGTTCTTTTGTTGCTTGACTAAGATCTCTATAGATGTCTATTTTTACACTAGTGTCACAGCAACCAGATTACAAGAAGGATTCAACCGTTGTAAAGGTAATAAAAACCAACAGGGATGAGATATAGAAGTGTAAAGTCTTTGCACTAAGACTGATAAGAATTTCTGTATTTAAATTGAAGGAATCAATTGGTAGTAGTGCAGTAGGAAGGAGGAAGAAGACAGGAGTGATACAGATAGGAGAAAAGTATGAACTTTGGATGTTTCAGCTCAGTTATTTACAAGATCCTAGCGTCATAACCTCTAGTATATTATATACTAGTCTGGCCACTCATAACCAGGAAAGATGAACTCAAATCAGAGTTATAGAGGAAAATTATAAATAGAATTATCTAGGGAATGGGAAGGTGGGAAGGCCTTTTTACAAGAGAGGATTTGGCTTGTTTGGGCTTGCAAAAGATGTATGATGAAGTATGGTTCTAAATAAACTTGGGATAAAATGTCAAAGAAAACAACTAGCTATGGAGATACTGAAACAGTTTTCCAAAAAAAAGGAGTTGCTGAAGACATGAGTTCTTGAAAACAGTTTCAAGACAAAATACAGTAAGGTTTTTTTTAAACTGTTTTTCTGAGACTCTTCCTGGAACGGAACATGTCTAGATCTTGCAAAAGGTTCTTTCTACTTTCCTTCCCTGTGATTCTCTCATGGAGCAGTTACATTTCATTATCTAAACATCCGTCTGTAGTGGGTCTGGCTGGGATGGAGTTGATTTTCCCCGTGGCAGCCCTCAGAGTGCTGTGTTTTGTATTTGGTGGCTCGAGGGGTGTTGATAACACGGCAGTGTTTTGGTTACTGGTGAGCAGTGCTAGCACAGCACCAAGGCTGTCCCTCCAACATTTCCCCCAGTAGGCTGGGAGGGGGGAAGGTCTTGGGAGGGGACACAGCCAGGACAGCTGACCCAAACGGACCAAAGGGATATTCCATACCATATGACGTATGCTCAGAAATAAAGCAAGGAGAACAGAGGGGGAAGGGGGGGCATTCGTTACTTCCGTTTGTCCTCCGGGAACCGCAACGCGTATGAAGCCCTGCTTCCCGGGAAGTGGCCAGACATCGCCTGCTGATGGGAAGTAGAGAGTAAATATTTTGTTCTTTTGCTTCTGCGCGCGCAGCTTTGCTTTGCTTCTATTAAACTGCTTTTGTCTCGATCCACGAGTTTGGTTTTTTTGTGTTCCATCTTATTTTCTCCCCTCCCCATCTTGCTGAGGAGGGGGGTGATAGAGTGGGCTTTGGTGGGCACCCAGTATCTAGCCAGGGTCAACCCACCACACCGTCTTATAAGTTACACCTTCTCCCCTACGAAGATAGCAATAATTAGTTGTTTGAGATAAGGAAAAAACTTCTCAGAATGCTTATCCTATAACCATTCATCTTCAGCATTTCTCACATCACCTGAGATTGTACATAGGAAGAGTTAAAGGAACAGAATAGACAGACCATTAGTTTGATTGAGCACAGGACTCAACAGCTCCATTTCTACAGAAAAAACAGTCCACTTTTTAATCAGTTATTTTAACTTTTTATAACTGGTTTGGGGGTGGTTTTTTGTTTGTTTGTTTTTTTCAAATGAAAATAACCAAGGGGGTGATATGGGAGTACTTTCCCCTCCCACAGTACTATTTGGAGACAAATCTTCAACCAGCCTAGTACTCCACAATGGACAGCCATCTCACTGGACATATAAATTCCTGGAGTTCTGTAAAATTACAGAATTACAGGAAATGGGGAGAACTCTAATAAAAGAGAGCCATTTCTTGCCTTCTTGATGATAATCTACACAGCAAAGCACTGAAATTCTGACCTGACTACATTATTATTCCCTCATTTTCTGGAAGATAGCATACAATTTATTTCTAACAGCAAACTATTGTTATACAGGCTGAGTATTTTCTGAGATATTTCCAGTCTTTTTTTCTTTTTCCTTTTTTTTTTTTTTTTTTCCAGGATGTTTAGCAAATCTCCCTCCACCTTCTGCATGGAACCTTCAGACTCATGTTTCAGCCTGTTTTCTCACTATCTTTTGCTGAATCATAATCATTTCCAAAGAGAGAAAATCATGCATCCAGCAGCAGGTGCAAAGGAAGTCTAAAGATTTCTGTTTGTTTCTTACAAGCTATAATTCCATAGTAGCATTTCCAATCACATACCCAAAGAGTATCAGCAGGAGAACAGTGGCTGCCAAGTTCTTTCGGAAAGTGAAGGCTGATAGCTGGAAGGCACTAATAACACCAACACACAGGGTGACTGGAACCATGTAAAACAGCTAGAAACAGAAGAAAAAAGGCAGTTAACGGGTTAGCATCCCTTACTGGTCTTACTTAATTGACATAGAAGGGTTCTACAAATTAACTTTTCCATATTTGCAGTATAATTACACTATAAATTAGAAAAAATTAGGCAGAAGACCTCTGAGATTTCATAGTCCACACTTGCTATGAAACTGCCCCTCTTACATATATACACATGAAGCTGCCGGACAAAATAAAATCCAACTACAGGATATTCCCCTTAATTCTACTTCTACTGACCTTTCCAGGTCATCCATTTAATAAGCTAACTCTTCCAGATAATGAGTCCATATTGGACTGTTGCTCCAAAATATCAAATTACACTGTGAATACAGAGTCTTGGAATCAGAAATAGCAGTTTCACTGATTGGTGGTTCGGTCATAGGAGAATAGCAAGGATACAATATTAAAAGATACTTTAATGAAGGACCATGTGTGCTGATGAAGCAAATGACAACTTTTAATGGGAACAGACATAATACTTAGAAGAGTTACAGCCATTAGGCAACAGGGAAAGCAGTTACTCTGTTTAGTTTCTCAATATAATGGTAACCAAATACTTAAGGGAGGAAGGATATGATTGGTACGGGGGATTCATATCCAAGTATTCAAGAGAGATGAGTTCTGCTTGCAAAGAGCGATGGCATGTGAAAATCTGTCCTCAGGTCCATTCTCAGTGCCTGCTCTGTGTAGTGAAGCTGAATTTGTTAGGGCAGTGACTGCCTCCATTTCTGCTTATATAATGTTTAACCTTATCCTAATATAACTGAGATTCTGAGATGCAACTGTTGCCGAGAGGCAACAAATCAAGGTCTAGCTAAATATTCAGTGCAGAAGAACAACATCCTTACTGTTAAAATAGGACTTTTATACTGAAGTACAATGTACATCTGTTCCAAACTAAACCAGAGGGCATCAGTTCTTTGCCAATGGAAAGACAGGCTTTTTTTAAGAGAAGGACAATGAAGTGAAAAGTAGACAGATGTAATGTTCTCATCTTGTTTACAGTGCACCTTATTCAGTGTCATACACAAATATCATACCATATCACTCTACAGATTTAGGTTTCAGTTATCCTGGAGCTGTTTAAAAAAGATAGTAGAGAGCTCACAAAGCATATGAGTCCCTGTATATTTCAATAGACCTAGGACTTTTTTCTAAAAATAAATAAATAACTTTAAATATTAAATTATATTCGAAATCTTACCTGAAATCATGGTATGTTATACAAGTTGGTCATGAACAAATAAAATAACCTTAATTTTGCCCCTCTAGATGCACAAGCTTAATCTGAGCAAAATGTTTCTATTTATCATGAAATTTTCGTAGCGCTTATACATTTTTCATTTGTTGAACATAGCAAAGAATACCATTCACATATATAAATACAGTAAAAACAGCCTGGTTCTCATGACAGCAATTTCATAAATCAAATACTTCTGCAGGTCTACTAAAGATTATGTTAGCAATAATACAGGACATAACCTGTAACACTTAAAATATGTAGAGTGATTTCAAATTTGACAGTTCATATACTCATATGTTCAGTGTCCCTAAATGATCTGAAGCACAATTAGCATTTAAAGCCACATGTGTTCTTTCCCAGTTTGTGATTGATCATGCACTACTGTGCTGAATTGTGAGAACATTTTGAAAGGAAGAGATTGGCAGAAAAAAATGAGGAGTTGACTTTGTTGCACGAGGAGAAACCTGATGAAGGACTGAGTTTTTAACCAAACCCTCTTATCTGACATGGCAGAAAAAGGAATACAAAGATTGACTGGCCAAGTAAATAATGTTTGGAGAAATGTGCTCTTCCTTCAAGCTTGCTCAAGTGTGAAAATCCTGATTTAAAGCATGGATGAGTGAAGCTCTAATATTTCAGATTTAGAATAGTCTGAATGAGAACAAAGAGTGTTCCAAAAATCTCTGTTCCTGGCCTGGCTAGTTCATGTTTGTTCAATGTCCAAGTGGAAACCAGTGAGGAGTGGCACACATCAGGGGTTGGTATTGGGACTGGCACTGTTTAACATCTTTGTCAGTGACATTCACAATGAGGGCACCCTCAGCAAGTTTGCTGACAATACCCAGCTGTATGGTATGGCTGACACATTGGAGGGAAGGTTTGCCATCCAGAGGGACCTTGACAGGCTTGAGAGGAGGACCTGTGCTAATCTCATGAAGTTCAACAAGACCAAGCACAAGGTCCTGCACCTGGGTCAGGGCAACCCCAAGCACAAATTAAGGCTAAGTGGAAAATGGATCATGAGCAGCCCTGAGGAGAAGGACTTGTGGTGGTGGATGAGAAGCTCAACATGAGCCGGTAATGCACACTTGCAGCCCAGAGGCCAACCATATCATGGGCTGCATCAAGAGAAGCATGGCCAGCAGGTTGAGGAAGATGATTCTGCCCTTCCACTCCACTCTCATGAGACCCCACCTGGAGTACTGTGTCCAGTTCTGGGGCTCCCAACATAAAGAGGATATAGACCTACTGGAGCGAGTCCAGAGGAGGCCACGAGGATGATCCAAGGGCTGAAGCACCTCTCCTGTGAGGACAGGCTGAGAGAGTTGGGGCTGTTCAGCCTGAAAAAGCTCTGGAGAGATCTTATAGCGGCCTTACAGTACCTGAAGGGGCCCTACAAGAAAGCTGGGGAGGGACTTTTTACAAGGGCACATAGTGATAGAACAAGGGTTAATGGCTTTAAACTGGATGAGGGTAGATTTAGATTAGATATTAGGAAGAAATTCTTCACTGTGAGGGTGGTGAGACACTGGCACAGGTTGCCCAGAGAAGTTGTGGATGCCCCCTCCCTGGAAGTGTTCAAGACAAGGTTGGACGAGGCTCTGAGCAACCTGGTCTAGTGGAAGGTGTCCCTGCTCATTGCAGGGGGGTTGGAAGTAGGTGATCTTAAAGGTCCCTTCCAAGCCAAACCATTCTATGATTCTGTGTCTTGTGACCACATCTCCTTTTGCTCATTTATGACAAACTAATTAAAAATTTACAGCTGAACACATGCTGCCCCACACCGTACATACCATATCACAGCAGAAGTTAGCAAGCCAGTAAGTTTTGTAACCCAGGCCTGTGATGTGCTGCAAGCGTTTAGTGCCAGATACTCTGTCCTTCACTATGGCGCTTCCAATGGATGCAGTAAGGATAGAGAAACCCAACATGATACACAGTGCTACCCCACACTGACGAACATTCTCCATTCTAGGGTACAAAGCAAAATGGAATAATGAAAACACAATGGAAAAAAATGTCACTAAACCCAAACATTTTCAAAGTCAACTTCTTACTAAAGCAACACTAGACATTATGACCTTAATCCTGTCTGCACACACCATGTTTGCACACTGTCAACATCTAATTAGAGAACAGGAGCAAGATGATTTGTTAAGTTACAAAACTATATGTGAGTTACAGAACACAGCATGTGTTTAGAGTCTGAGTAGTAAAGCAAAGCTTTTGCAAATATTTCCCCCTCTACAGAAAAATAAAATTTAAAAACTTGACAATCATTTAAAGCAGTCAACCTGTTTGAAAATTTCACAACCTGTTCACAAACAGTCTGTAAAGCACAGTCAGCATAAATTGATTATTTTTCTCTACAAAATAATGCAACCATATTTGATATAAACAGTAGACTTGACATATAAACACCAGACTAGAGAAAATGCCTCACTCAGTGGAAATGAATTGCATCCGTCAGGTCACAACATCTATTGCATGCAACATACATGCTTCCTGAATTAATAGTTTCAATTGTCTGCTCATTGCAGCTGTTACATATTTTAAGAGTTTACTCACATTTTGTCCTCATCCAGCAAGGCTCCTCCATATGGTTGGCTGTAGAGTGTGATCCCTGTAAAAAGAACAATAAATTATGGAATAGTAAATAGTAAATGTTGCATCAGGACTTCAAGTTCCAAAATACACTGTTGATTCCTTATTACACAAAATGAATGAAAAGGCTAAACATTTAATAAGCAACAGAAAGAAGTCAACCACCAAGCTGCCAAACCAAACACTATTTCTTGTTGAGTGACTGCCGGAGTCTGGATCCACCAAGATCTAATGAATAAACATAAGTAATAGCTGCTTTTCTGCACTCTGAACTGCAGAAATGGGTTCAACAATGTTGTATATTGCTGCGGGTTCTACATCACAGAAAAGACAAAATACAAAACCTAAAGTAGAATTTGTTCATAAACCTAATCTTCTGCAGCAAGGTAAGTTTTATATACTAGGTATTTTATCATTGCTAAAGACATTTTTAGATTGGTGATGTTGTACAGAAAAAAAAAAAATGTTTAGCTAAAGTTATTTTTAAAGAGGCACACCTCAGATTGAAACTGTAGAGCTTTAAATTAAAAAGATACACAGTTTAGGAGACCAAGAAAAATCCTGAGTAGGCAATGCATTCTTAGGCTTATTTTGGTTCATGGTACAACTAGCCTGTAACAATCTAGCAAACTGAACTTTGGAATTGGAAGGTAGTTCATGGATAAAAACTGTGGGGTTTTGCTTTTTTTCTTTTTAAACAAAATAAGAAAAATGGGGGGAAGGGTGCAAAACCTTTTCAGTGCAAAAGTTGCTGTCCAACTGGTCTTGATGCAATTCCTGACTGATTTCTGTGTGCATACCTGACAGGTGTGCCAGGTGTAACATAATACCAACCATAAATTCTTGCAGTGAGATTCAAACAGTGCTAGCTAATTAGACTGTCTAAATAAACCTATGCTGTTCCAAAATAAAAAATTTTTAAAAAGAAAAAAAAAATCCATCCTAACAGCAATTATAATCTTTCCGGTATCTTTGGCAAAGGAATAAATTGTTGGTAGCCTTAGATGCTACTCAGATGCTGCAGGGTGCCACTTAATTGAACACATTTTGTCATATTTTGTTAGAATACAGCTGTATAAAGATAAAAATTGTGTTCCAGTAAAAGGTGCAATCTGACCGAGTTTACCTATACCTTTATTTTTGCTCCTTTAATTTTTTCACTCCTCATCTTCAAGCCAAAGTAATCTAAACATCACTGAGTCACTGTGTGGTATAAAGCTGAACAACTGAGGATGATAATTATCTTGCACACAAAACTAGAACAAGGTAAAGATTTTTCAAATACAGTTAAAACATGTACACTGAAGCCCAACGGTAGTTAACAAAACAAAAGATTCGAGCAGATAAGATTTTGATTCATTACTAGTAGATACATGTGATATTTGCAGAAGTCTTTCATGTCATTTGCCTAGCAGAACTGTTTAGTTTTCCTTTGTTTTTCTTTTCCACCATTAATTTTTAAAACAATACATACTACTTGTTCTGAAGCAAAAACCGGCATATCAAAGAAAACTATTTTTTTCCCACTGAAACCAAATATCAATCAAAATTCCATTTATATAAAGAAAAAGTAGCATGATAGGAAAAAGCTTCATTCCCAGAAATATTTTCTAAGCTTTTCCAAGGGTTGAATAAAGGTGTGAATATTAGAAGAAAGAAGGTATTTACTTCTTATATATAGAGGATTCTTAATGAATTAGAAATAAGTAGCCAAAAATAGAATTAAAACAGATTTTTATCATGCAGACACACTGAAACCAATGTAAACTTACTTTCAGACCTGGTTAGGAAAACAAAAAAAAAAAAAATCTGATTTTAATCTAATTACAGTGGAGGAAAGATTCTGAAAAATGGGAATCCTGATATTTTCAGAAGCACTTAAAAATGAAGTTAACAACCTGAAATGTGCATCTTGTACTTACTAGTGCTCAGCTAAGTGTACAGACACCAAGAGGAAGCTAAAAAAACTTTCAGATTATTACACTGCTATGAAACAAAGTCTACAGCACTTGACTTGGGTTCCATACACAGAAATACACTACTACAATTTTCTAGTACAGAATAAACAGAAACTGTGAAAGAGAGATGACTGCTGGAGCAAATAAAAAACTCCATGACATTAAACAGCATAATGCTTCTTGCAGTCTTGTACTATACAATACTGAACAGAAAGTAAATTGCACTGAATTAATTTCCTTCAATGGAAGAGTCTCAAAAGTAATTGCTCTTCTTAAAAGTAATAACCATTTTCTACAGTCAATTTCCACTCAAACCATGTTGATGAAACAAAGGATTACATTTTTGAAAATTTACACACACAATTGAGATTAAATTTCCCAGGGTTGCTGAATTACATTTAACCAAAATATGACCATGTTAAGCTAAGTTCAGTTCTATGTCATAAATCAAAATTCTATCAATGCATTAAATATAATACTTGCCTACATTCACTATTTTAAATTTTTCAATTAGTCTGGAGTATGAAGGTTTTCTGCATTTGCTACATTTTTCAGTATAATTTCTTCCCTTCAATCCATTGTCCAAAAATAAATTATGAATTTATATAAAGCCAACAAACTGGCTTGCAATTCACAGAGGAAAAAAGATTTCCCTTGAACCAAAGGAGGAATAAATTATAAACTATATTTCAATAGCAAAATAAGCCAACATTTTTTATATATGCTATTTGCTAGTATATGTATTTTTTTAATAAAAAATACTTTCATGTACTTTTATAACCAATCCCTTCTTAAATTTCTCCTAACCACCTAGACCATCTTTCTTTACATATATTCCTGTCTCAATACAGCTGTTAACATGATGTAAAATGTACTTACTGATGCTTTCTTGCCTTTATGTGCCTTCTTACTATGTAAAGCTGCTATAATGATGCTCATTAAGTTGAAAACTAAACACTATCTTTGACGACTTAAAATGAAAACCATAAATGACAGATAAACCAAGAACTTCTACATGACAAAGCTCCTATCAAACAGATGTATGAGATGTTTATGCAAAGATTTTTTTAAGAATTGTATTTGCAAGCCTTGTGTGAACAGCCTTCAGGAAAATTTTACCAAATCAGTATTCACAACAGAAAAAACAAGACAGGCAATATCAACAAGTACTATATGGTTCAGCTCTAACTCTATCTGCTCCTTTTCATAAATTTCTCAATATAAAATTATTTCTTCCACATCTAGAGATTGCCATTATATTCTTCTGACAATCACAAACAGATTTTTTCCAATTGTACTAAAACATCCTTTGCCTGCATCCTCTCCCCAGAATTGGCTGAGAATATAGACATTATTTTTACAGTAACAATTAAGGCTTCTTTATGGGCACAAGTGAAAAGTTGAGGTACCCACCAATTCCAATCTTTCCAAAGCCCTGCATAAGCAATTCACAAACAGGAAAAACTGTGACTGTGGAGGTCTTTATACTACATCAGGGTTTTAATGCTGTATTCAGAAAGTAAGTAAACACTATGATGCCGAGACTTTCTTAGACCTCCTAATCTACTCCAATATTAAAATGAAGAGCTTGAAAAATGAGAGGCACTATTTTCCCAATTACACTGTGGTGCAGAGGAGGGCATATCAAAGAAACATGATTGTATACAACTTAATTGATATATATGTGCATGTATAACTCTGAAAAGGAACAAAGCTAGATGTCAATCCCAACAGAGGGGACAAGCAACAAGTTATTCTGGTAATATATTTTCTTAGCTGGTTTTCAGCTAAGAAACCTTTTTTTCTTTCTTTCTTTCCTCAGTTGTTTTGGCTACAGTTAACCACATTTTCAGCATGGTTTTTTTTTTTCTTTCTTTTTCTTTCTTTTTTTTTTCTAATAAAAGGCTCAGTTGCTATCTCTTGTATTGCTCAGTGAAACATCTCTACACAACTGAGAAACAAGAGCAGTTTTACCAGTCTTGCAAGCCACATTAGTAAGGAAAATAGAGGAGGGAAGCAGTCAGAGCTTCACAGATTAACTGTAAATTGCATTAATAACCCAGTTGGGGGGCATGGGGGGAGTATTTATACTGGAAATGCCACTAGGAGCTCCATGCTACATGCTTAATAGTAGAGGATACAATAAAAAATTAATTGTACCCTCTTCAGCTTCTCCATCATTTCTCTTTAGTTTTCTCACTTCCAGGATGAACAATCTTATTCCTTTCCTTATATTGTTCTTGATTAAACTAATTTTAGATTCTAATATGTTAAAAAGGCATCTCTAACCTTGTGAAATCAATATAAAAATCAATATAAGCATTACAACATTCTCTAGAATAAAACACTATCCTTTTTCCATTCTGGATAGGACAGTTCCCAGGAAAAAGGAAAATGCATCCACATTACAGATGTTTGAAATTAAACAGCATCTGTGTTGCAGTAGGAAAAATCCTGCCCTGTTGCCATTCAGGAGTTGCACAACTCAAGATACCCGTCCCCTTACCAAGATCTTATTAACAATCTGCAAACTGTACCTTAAAGAGAAGGCGTTCTAGATCATCTATTTCAAATCTACACCGCCTGACCATTTGTCAGAAAAGAAAGCCACATGCAATTTGACATAGTCTTAGAGACTGGGAATGCTTCCTTCCTGTATGTTATAAGAAAATGAGGCACTGGTAGCCCCACTCCATCCTGCCTGGACCCAACTTTCCACATAATCACACATTACAAAATCTGTGGTTTTATAGTAAAAATGAGGACAGTGATATGAACTAAGCAGTACTTTTTCAGTATAGGGTGGAAAGATCTAGAAGAAAAAGTCTCAAGTGTCTTCAAGCTTGTAAGCCATCACCATAGGCTAATCAGAGCTCTTCTCAGGTGTACTTCATGGTTCTGCACTATATTTTGTGTGTGTCTGAGCCTGTCTCTTGGCACTCCTTTGTAAACTATCTCTTCTTTCTGTCATGTAGCATGCTGAGTCTTGTGCACATAGATCAATTTGGATCTGTTATTAATTCAAAATACCATAACTATCATAGAATCATGGAATGTTGTGAGTTGGAAATGACCCACAAGGATCCTCAAGTCCAACTCTTGCCCTAGCCTAAGACAATCACAAGATTCAGACCATGTGTCTGAGGTTGTTGTCCAAATGCTTCTTGAATATTGTCAGGCTTGGTGCCGTGACCACCTCCCTGGTGAGTCTGTTCCAGTGCTCCACCACTCTCTGCCTGAAGAACCTTCTCCTAATGTCCAACCTAAACTTGCTCTGGCACATCTTCCTGCCATTTCCCCTGGTCCTATCAGTGGTCAACAGAGAGAAGAGATCAGGACCCACCTCTCCTTTTGCCCTTGTGAGGAAATTCTAGACCATGATTAGATTTCCTCTCAGTCTCCTCTTCTCCAAGCTGAACATACAAAGCAACTTCAGCCTCTCCTCATATGGCTTCCCCTCTAAACCCTTCACCAGTTTTGTGGCCCTCCTCTGGACACTCTCCAGTAGCTTGATATCCTTTTTGTACTGTGGTGCCCAAAACTGCATCCAGTACTCGAGGTGAGGCCGCACCAGTGCAGAGTAGAGAGGGACAATCACCTCCCTGGACCAGCTCACCATGCAGTGCTGAATGCACCCCACGACACGGTTGGCCCTCTTGGCAGCCAGGACACACTGCTGGCTCATGTTAAACTTGCCATTGACCAGAACCCCCAGGTCCCTCTCTGCAGGGCTGCTCTCCAGCCTCTCGTTTCCCAGTCTGGGTGTGTGTCCAGGGTTGCCGTGACCCAGGTGCAAAATCCAGCACTTGCCCTTGTTGAAATTCACATGGTTGGTGATTGCCCAGCTCTAATTTATCCAGATCTCTCTGCAGGGCCCCTCTGCCCTCGAGAGAGTCCACAGCTCCTCCCCATTTGCCCTCATTAATTATTTATATTTTACTTTCCCCCTGTATTTGGTTTCCATGGCCAGATTTTGGTAGAGGCGGGGGGCACAGAGGTGGCTTCTGTGAGAATCTTCCCCCATGTCTGACACAGCCAATGCCAGCCGGCTACAAGAACGGACCCGCCGCTGGCCAAGGCCGAGCCCATCAGTAGTGCCTCTGTGATAACATAATTAAGAAAAAAATGGGAAGAGAAAAAAAGGGCACACTTTTTGTAGCTAGAGAGAGAGGAGTGAGAAGATGTGAGAGCACCAACCCTTGCAGACACTAAGGTCAGGGAAGAAGGAGGGGGAGGAGGTGCTCCAGGTGCTGTAGCAGAGATTTCCCTGTAGCCCATGGTGAAGACCATGGTGAGGCAGGCTGTCCCCCTGCAGCCCATGGAGGTCCATGGTGGAGCAGATGACCACCTGTAGCCTGTGGAGATCCCCACACCTGAGCAGGTAGGTGCCTGAAGGAGGCTGTGACCCTGCGGGAAGCCCGTGCTGAAGCAGGCTCCTGTCAGGACCTGTGGCCCCATGGAGAGAGGAGCCCACGCTGGAGCAGGTTTGCTGGCAGGACTTGTGACCCCGTGGGGGACCCGCGCTGGAGCAGTCCCATCCTGAAGGACTGCACCCCATGGAATGGACCCATGCTAAAGCAGTTTGAGAAGAACTGTCGTTCATGGGAAGGACTCACGTTGGAGAAGTTCATGGAGGACTGTCTCCTGTGGGAAGGAGGATCCCATACTGGAACAGGGGAAGAGTGTGAGGAGTCCTCCCCCTGAGGAGGAGGGAGAGGCAGAAACAATGTCTGATGAACTGACCCCAACCCCCATTCCCTATCAGCCTGTGCTGGTGGAGGAGAGGAGGTAGAAATCAGGAGAGAAGTTAAACCTGGGAAGCAGGGAGGGGTGGGCATAGGTGTTTTAAAATGTGGCTTTATTTCTCATTATCCTCTTGTCTGATTGGTAATAAACTAAAGTTTGGGGTTTTTTTCCCCAAGTTGAGTCTGTTTCGCGTGTGTCAGTAATTGACGAGTGATCTCCCTCTGTCCTTATCTCGACCCACAAGCTTTTAGTCATATTTTTCTCTGCTCTGTCCAGTTGAGGAGAGGGAATGATAGAGTGGGCTTGGGTGGGCATCTGGCATCCAGCCAGGGTCAACCCACTACATCCCCCACTAACCAGACATGGCTAAGAAAGTTCCTACTAAAAGCCATTTCACAGTTTCCTTTGAAAAGAGGTTTAAAGTCACAATTTGCAAAGCAATCAGGAAACTATACAGTCACTTTTCACCAAAACTCAGCTGAAAATGGGTCTCTTGATCCTTTCAACTCTTTTGAAGAACTGAATCTGAAATAAATGAGGATGCTATATGAACACTTACAATGAGCCTTAACATGAAAGGTTTTTAAAAAAATCAATGACTTCAATAGAAGTCCTGAGATGGAGCAGCTGCATTGCACAAAGTCTTTCTATATTGATACATTTCTGTTCTTTAAGTAATGATGTGAGAACTTTTTTTGACCACTATACTTTACAGACATCATTATAGATAACTACCACTCCTTTTTTCTTTATATAACCTTACCCTAAGAGGTAGGTAATAGTTCGTCCCCTATATTCCAGCATGATAAACACATTCTGACTTAACTATATATAATTAGGTGTGAAAAATGACATTTTTTCTTGATCAGAATTTCTATCTTAAGGTTAAGCAAAAGGTGTTGCTTTTAGATTTTATTCCTCTTACTTCATTATTCCATTTTTTACTTGCTCACACTTACATTATCTAATTGTAGAAATGCAGCATTTCAGAAAGAGATTTAAAAACATACAAAGATCATTCACATAAGCTTGAAGACCAGCCAGAGCTGAAGAGTTTTGACAGAAATCCAGTACATCTTCCTTTCTCTATTGAATAACCTTTCTCACTTTTTAAAATTGTTTAATATGTTCATTCTAATTATCTGTCATTGAATTTATAACCCACTAGAAAATGAAATGTATTTGGCTTCCTTTCCAGTAAAACAGATGAGTTAGACTTTTCCCACAATAGAAACACGTACTCACATGATGATGAAGCTAGTGGTGGCTATGCACGTGGTACAGAAGATTAAGTATTACTGAACTGCTGTTTCAAAAATAGACATCTGATCTATTAACCATGATAAACTGACATAAATCAATCTGGCTGTCTTCTGTTGCTCTGTCTATTTACATGCACCTCCAGCTGGCACACACATTTTCTTCAACAACTATATCACTCCACATGAAAATTACATGAAACAAACATTGTAACTTTCCAAGCATCCTTCAGGAAGAAGCTTATTAATAATCCAATGGGGAGGGGCAGCAGATAAATCTCTCCACTTGCAAATAAAGGATTTGAAGATCTGATTACACAATAATTAAAATTAAGTAATTTTGACCACCAAATAACTACCATTTCCTGCTCCTATATGCTCAGGATGATCAAGCATCAGTAACTTAGACTGGCACAAGAAACACAATAATCAGGTTTTTTTCACAGTCTTTTGAACAGATACAAATCCCTCAAGATATAAATCAGCGCAAAGTAGCATATGCCCTCTGTATTCCTGGGGACAATTTCTTCCTTCCTCCAAACTCTCACACAAAATCCTAAGTCTATATTCCCTATATCCTCTTGACTGAAGAAAAGACATCAGACAAAAGCATTTAGCCTCCTTCTCACTAAAACCTGTCACAAACTCGGACCAGTACTATTGATTTCCTATTAAAGTTACTGGGTCTGTCCCTGTGAGCAAAGCAGGTAGAATTAGGCATATTGTCTGTAATGACTTTTCCCTCATCCAAAGGATTTCAGAGGACTCCAACTGGGTTCATAGTCAAGAAATTCCCACAGCATACAACTGCCAAGTGAAAGGGTTCCTCAGTATTTCTATGAGCATTTAATTAAGCTGCTGACTGCTTTCAAGGTTATGTCATTATCTTAGTAGTTAATATCATGTTTACATCCATGGTAATACTCTACCCTGTTGAAGTAACTCTCCTGCAGTAAAGCAAGATTTTTTTTTTTTTTTGTGAAGAAAGGAAAGACTGTTCTTACACTCCTTTTTCAAGGGTTAAATTATTTTTATGTCACTTAAAAGTAATACAAAAGCACTGGTTCTATTGACAGGAAAAAGTGATCCTGTGGAAAAAAACATGGCATTAATGTAAGTCAAAATTACAAAGTTACATTCTGCAACATCCTAACAAGCTTCCTCATGACAATTTCCAATAATATTCTAGAACTGATGTTCCATATAAAGAGTTTGCAAGTGGTTAAAAAAAAACAACCAAACAAACCAGCCTAAAGAATATGTTTCAGTGTTGAAACACAGTATTTAATCTTCTCACTGCTACTTTACAGGACTGCATATAACTGTTTTAACAATAAAAGCATATAAATAGTTTTCTTTGTCAGAGCAGTATCCTTAAATGAGAGTTAAAAGTCAAAGGGAACTGGGCTTAAGTGCCCCATATGGCATTGGAAAACTGTTGAGATTTTTAAAAACTAAATATACATATGTATTTGTCTCCACACCTACCTACACACACATATACATATATGTGTACACAGACACATATACATGCATACAGATAGATAGGTAGATAACTTGACTTCTCTTGCTAGGATTTCTCTGGCAGGTCCCTCTGCATTACATCTCAAGAGCATGATCAATCCACCTTTATTGCTCCTGTCCAATAGATATGCACATAAACAAACAGCTTTCTAGTTCATAAACTCTACTTCCGCAGAGACTTAGGCAGAATATTTTGCCAGCATATTATATAATGAGCCCATGTTTGTATAGATGACAGTCCAAGACTTCAAATATTTATTAAGCACACTTTTGTTTACTGTGTGCCTGTGTCGTGCCACGACATAAAACAGGTCTCCACAGTCCTTGGGACAACTATAATTTTCTCCAACTGTAGTCCGAGTGGCAAGTCCCCAATTCTCTATGACATATAAAAGTGAGGGTACTTAAACATTCAAGTTCCAAAACAGGATATCCAAGGCTACAAAAAACAAGCTAGCATCAGTACTATTCATGAAGTGCAGGGAAACTTGATTAAAAATGGATCTCTATTAAAAATTCTCATTAAAATACCTGATTTGATTTCATTCAAACTTTCTGCAGAAATACATTACCTTTGATTCTTTCTCATAATTCATTTAGAAAAATAAAACCCCAGCCATCTGGAAAGCAAGCAATTATTATTTTTTTCATTAACAATCTAGAAACTTTTCTTAATTAATTTCTGCTTTCAGATACTCAGGCTTCCTTCTCCCTTTTCACTGCTTTTCGTCTTCTTTCTTCCTTCTTCATTATAAACATGCTGAAAATTATTTTACCATTACAGACAACCATCCTGTCTTTTCAAAAACTCTTGAAAATTGGTCATAAACTATTTTTAAATTTCTCTAAACCAAACTATTTCCTCTTTAACAAAACCTTAAGAACGAAAGGACTTGGAATGAGCAGAAGTTAGCCTGAACTATCAAATCCAGATTTCAAATGGGGCTTCAACATCCAAAAGTTCATCTGTGTGAACAGCTGATTCTTTAGCTGCAGTCACTCTTAAATGTTACAGTTTGTAAAATTTTTACTTTAACCAGTTCTTGCAAAGTTCAGGGATATCTGAATCAGAGAATTCAGATGTCAAATATACTAATTTCTCATTTTTTATGTAAAATACTAAGACACACCAGCCATTCCTGCTCCTTGAGTAACAGGATGCTATGGAACATCACGTTGCAGTGTGAATTTGCAGGATGCTCTGAGTTTACCCTGGATATTTACATAAAGAGTCAGAGTAAAGTGACAAAGTTGTAAATTCATATTCTACTGTGCAGTAATCATCCTATTTAAACAAGCCCTAGCAGTGGTTTCACAGGGACTAACATCCCACACGTAGTGAACCAATTTACACTTATTCCACAGGAATTTCTTTGTGAGAAACTCATACGGCATACTGAGCTGTAAATTCAAATTTTACCTTATTGTGTACTACATTCTTCACACAAACAAACCTTTTGTTCGATTAAAATCTCTGAAGAAATGTGTGACTCTGTAACCCTATTTTATACTATTAAAATTTTTCATACTTAAAATTATTTTTGTTTATCTAAAAACTACTTCTCAAAAGATGTGAAAAAAGATTTTAAAAAGACTATTACCATACTGTCTCCAATCCACATTAGGAGGCAAATTCAGCCATAAAATGAAGTTATTGAGTTCATTTAAGTAGGACGGCAGCGAATGGAAACCTTTTTGGTTGTACCACACCTGGAATAGAGAATGAAAATTGTGAATCAAAAATGAGTTGAACCTGAACACTGATCTAAAAGCTCTCATACCTTGAAAAATTGAATAAAGAAAGTGAACTGGGTAGAACAGAATCAGTGGAGTTGTACAGGTCTTTCAACAGAGTGCAGCAGTTTGTTTTCTACTGTTGGAGCTGTACACCTACGCTAATCACTGAATTGAGTTTCTCCGATTTAATGGAACACTGTATCCCTTCCTTTACGCACATTTGATCAAAAGAGATAGAGGAAAAACAATGCAAAAAATAACATTTGATAATTTAATTGAAAATACAAAAAGATGAGTAAAATTAGTGTTACAAAAGGAGAACATTATTGAAATTCCAAAAAGATTTATCTAAATATCACCTGCAAGTGACAAACAGCATAAAACATCTAGGAATAGAATATTCTAGAATGTGGGGAAAGAATCAATCAAGGAGGCATTGTTTAGAAGGTATTAAACTACTCCATAAAGGACAAAGCTGTGTCTCCACCTTCAACAAGCAATTATCAGTGGTTTGTTAAGCATGGAGGCAATTAACACGGACTAACTTTAAGGCAAACAAGGCAATCCAGTCTGAGGAGCACATGGATGCAATTCTGCTGTAACATGTCCTTTATCCTTATATCATGCAGAATCACCTCGACTTGATGAATGTACTAAAAATTCACACTTCCGTGTGGCAGAATCATTGCTGAGATCCTGATATGTCCCAAAGCTATATATACTGAGGTCTGAGTTTTGCTTTTCCTTTGGAAATGGATTCAATTTCTATGCCTCATTACTCTTAATCATAGTGCCTTTGAACCCACATTATCCATACTGAAAACTAGGTCAAATAATTATGTATGTTTGTTTTCAGTTTTACTGACATGTTTAAAATCATCTTTGATTACTATCCATTCCTCACTTCACAACAACCTTTCATCTCCCCTTTTTGTTTATACAGCTGAAAACTCTTAACCTTTCCCTATTTGATATCAGCTATTTACTAATCTTCATTTTATACACCGCAGGTTGATGCTGGACCCACTTTGTGTCTCAATCATACTGCAAAGTGCACAGTTTTTAATATAGGTCTTTCTTGCCTTAACGCCCTTCTTCTAGGATTTCAGTTTTCTTAGATCCCTTCTAAAATTACCATCTACACAGTTACATCTTGGAAACTCCCTAAAGATTTTTTGATTCTTTTTCATCACTCTGATGCTTTTCTCATCTAGTGCTCTTCCATATATATGCACCTCCTCTTGATACTGGTGTAAACTTCCAGATTATTATTCATTTTTGTTAGTTTATTTACTTGCATATAATTCTGTTTTCTTTCTCGTAGCATCCAGTTACAGTTCTTACTTGGACACTAGTTCCAGACTTTGACTTTTTCCTGCTTCATTCTTCTCTGTTTCCCAGTACAGGTTGTCTAATCTTCAGTTTTATTTCCCTCTCTTAATAATTATTTTCTTATGAGTTGTTTTCCTGACTACCTGGTTGTTTGATCTCCGCATTGTACTCTGTTGTAAGGCAAGGTTTACAAAACCCTACTTGTCAATTCAATTTCCCCTCTTCTATCCTATATCATGCTTTCAAACATCACTCTGAGTTCCACTGTCATTTCTCTTATGCCTCTCATCCTTGAATCTTCTCTGTCATAAGCTCCAATAGTAATTATTTGAAAAATGAGCAGCCTTGGTCTACCACTGCTCTTGCTTGCATTAGGTTTCACATTTTCTACTCTTCTTTCTCTGGCCTTCACAACTGCTTGAAATCTCAACAGCATCATGTCTCCACATTTAAAGAAAATAAAAAATAACAAATCTCAAACTCCTTCCTCTTTCGCAAATTCATGTGCAATTCCCACAAATTACTATACAAACTAGATTTCCTACTCTTTAATCAACAAGAGACTTATTTAAATAAATTAAGTTAAATAGAACCTAAGCATCCTGAGGAAACCTGCAAACCTTTGCACTGCTGAATCTCCTGTGCAAATAGCAACCAGAGTAAACAAACATAAACAAGTGATCAAGGTTCTTTTTCACACCCCCTCATACTCATTTCTTATTCTAGCTTTAGAAAAGATTTGTGCCAAATAGAAAGTTATACATAGATAATGAAACTCCACTATAATTGTGTTCATTGCATTGACAAAAAAGGCAATTAAGAAAACAATAAAGCAAAATTCTGACCACACACCCTCATTTAAATGAAGCAGGGGAAAGGTCTCCAGTGTTCACAGAACACCTTAGAAATATAATGTGACCAACATTCAAATTAAAATACAAAAAACACAATGGAGCATTGTGTGTAACAATACATTTCAATATCCCACACATTAATTAGAATTCTTCTTCAAGCTACATTATGTGACTGAATCAAATGATCAGGAAATAACTGAATTGAAGCTGGATATGTAATTGTCTATAATCTGTCAAAAGAGGCATCTGAGGCTGTTCACTTTATTCAGGAGATACATTTAAGTTCTGTTTTCTGAAGTCTTGTGACTTATTTTAAATTGATTGCAAAGCTAAAATATTAAAAAAGGAAAAATATTCTTTCCAGCTGAAATGTCTTTCATATTTCTTTTGTACCACACAGGTGATTATTTACATAGGGTATAAAAGAGATGAGCAATGGAAAAATATATAAAGATTAATAATTTTTATTTTCTTTATTTTTTCTTATGTCCATGGTTGATAAAATTCCATCCCAAGGAAAAACACCGCCCCTCACCGATTAAAGTTCTATCAAGACATGTTTTCCATTATTCCATACCTTTTTTAACTGCCATTAATGTTCCAGAATAATGTTAGACTGATATTTCCACTAACTTATGGCCTATCAAGAAAAAAGGGGTGAGGAGGGGCAGATAAATCTCTAAGCATTGCTGGACCAGATTCATGATGGGGAGGCAGAGACAAGGGATATTAGCCTGGAGAGATGTAACATCCTCTGGACAATTTTATTGTACAGTAAAGCCTCAAATCCCAACATTTAAGATTGGAAAAATGCACACCAGAACATCACATAAACAGCATAAATTGCCCTTCAGAACTATCTAATATTATCACATATTTAATTATGCTATAAACAGCAGCAATGATGAAATAATTATGGAACAATTTTTCCCACATTATCAAAGAAAACCAAAGAATATACAGTCATGAAAACACAAAAATTTGAGGAGTTGTGTTTTTGACACATAGTAGTGATCATCAATGAATGTCAATAATCAATGGTTTTAATCAGCTCTGATTGTCATGTGGCAGATATATCATTTCTCATGCACACACACATACACATTCCCTGTGTGCATCCATGTATACAGTATACGCAGCATGGTATGATTAGGCAAAGTAAAATAGGTATTGAAGAGGTATTTTTAATTTGAACTGGAAAAACTGTTGGCTTTTTGAGTGGAGGAGAATAATGTATAAAGATTCAGAAATTTTCTAAAATGGAATGAATGGTACAGTAAGCCTCTTCAAATGCAAATTTCTCATTTTCTTTCATACAAGGCTCTGTAAGTGGTACATTCACTGTCTCATGAACAAGCTTGAAAGGTCAAAGTAAAAGTCTGGTCATTAATTACTGAAAGGTTAATGCAATAATTTGACATTGCATCAGTTGAAAGCCACTTCCAGGAGGTATTTTAGATAACACAGTGCCCTTTATAAATCTACTCCACTATTTTCTTTGGGTCTGAAATATGAAGCTTACTCACTAACATTATGACTATAATTTATCCTTGTGTTGATGGCAGGTGGAGCTCTATGCCAAATTTTTTTTTAAAAAAGGACCCTGGCAAAAAACACAGTGCAGATACGTCAAAACAAGAGTCTAAAATGATTAAAGATACATAGTAGGACAAAAACAGTAGCCAGAAAAACACATCTTACTGCAATCCTCTAGAACTTCAAGTTTCTAATGAAGGATTGATGGAACCGAATTTCAAAGCTATAAATAAATCTGGGGGTAGAAAGGAGATCACAAATGACCAAAATGAAAATATATATAAGGTAGGGTGTGTATATAAGATTGAGATATTTTTAACACAACTATATAGAAAAGACATTGCAAACAGGCAGTGATTTTGTAAAACTAAACATGAAATTATATCGAACTCGACAATATCTATATGTTGTTTTAACACATAGTTGTTTTAACATTTTGTCCTAAAATGGATTTTGGGATAAAGTTTATTTGCACTGTTCCTTCTCTTCTTCTTTTATAAGAGCAAATAAAGTCTAGTTTATATACTCTCATAAAACAATTTAAAGGTAGAAGCTTTTTTTTTTTTTCATATTCCAATCTGGAATCTTGAAAATCCAAACCTTCCTCTTAAAAAATGTTTTGCCTCATATACAAAAATGGAGACCACTCACTTATATTCTTCAATATTCCTGTTCCACTACTCGTTACCAGTCTACATTTCAATGGATCTCAAAAGAAGCTTTCAAAGCATCCCCAAGTAAAATAGAATCCCTTGCACTGGTAATTGCCTGTTAGCCTCTAGGTCCCATCCCAAGTTTTCACAGTATGGAGATGCTGTATCCTTCCTCCGGTGCATACCAAAACACCTCAGGGAAAAGCTCTTTATTTCATTTTTCCTTAGAATAATCCTTCCTTTCTCAACTTCAGAGGTAGCTCCAGACAGAAAACACTGGCTTTGTGGAGCATTGCTAGACAGTAAGATCTACTGTCAAGAAAAGATTCAGATTTTACAATCTGATTAATTTCAGCAAGGCATACTTCTGTTTCTCTGGGATAAAAATGGGAAGTTATTCATATTTGAGAAAGGGATTATAAACACAGGGTATCATATTTGTTATGCAGAAGTAGTTACTCCTAGAAGCTAAATCTTTACTTTTTTTTTAGTGGGGGATGGAGAGAGGAGAAAGATAGAAATGTAGCAAAGAAAAGTATTCCTTGCAGAAACGAAGAAAGCATCAATAATAACTAATTTTTGAGAAGTTTGATGAACTTTTGTCAATTCTGAATTGACTTTTTGCAAAAAAACAAAGAAAATAAAGGAATATCTGGACTGACTTCCCCAAAAAAAAAGTTTTCAAGGTGAGTTCAGTTAGACTCTGAAGTAAGTTTGCAAGAGAAATACAATTAAAAACATATTTCACTCATTTAAAACAGCTTCTCAGAACACGGAAGAATCCTTCAAGAACTATGAACAGAGAAGTGACTGTAATAGAAGGGTTTTCTCCCAATTTCTACATGCAAGGATTTTATGTAATGATTTATGATTTGCTAAGTGCAGTGAAGTCTGGAGCCTGAACAAGTAAGCAACCCATACATACTCATGCACACACGTACATGCAACACTTACCTTAGCCAGAGGCTTAGATTTGGTATTATTCAATTTATCTTGAAGTTCAAATGCTTTCCTCCCTCCAAAAGACCAACCACCATATCTGGTAATAGAAAATAAAGTAATAACAAGTTTTCTGCCTTAAGATTAGCAGTCTTTTCTTGTAATGATAAAGTGGTAAAAATCTACATTAATGCTTTATTTTTCAACTGAAAGTAAAACTTCACCCCTCACAAATCCCTTCTCTGTTAAAAAGGACGATCTCGATATCTTGAGTCAGGTGAACGTTATTGCTCTTTTCTCACAAAGGGATTCCTTCAGATAAGGATTTTCACTTCCTGAAAACTGAAATCCCTGAGCAACAGGAGGGTTTGTGAGCAAGTGAGGTATTACTGACTTCAGAAACATCTTAAACAGCTTGATTTCTTCCTACTCCATTCATATTCTAGCTTAAATATTTCGTCCTAAAATATTTACCTCTGTTTTTATCAAATCAGAGGATACACTTTTTTTAATGCATAAATGGCTAACATTTTCCTCTCTTGATAAAATCATAATTTGTCTAGTATTTGCACTTATGTCAAAGGCAGTGGTTGATCTGTAAAGGCACATAAGTAAACCTCAAAATACAGCAGGTCACAACCTGTGGCTAGTATCACAGAATAGAAAGTTTTACCAGGGGGATACCAGCCCTTTTAGTTCAAGGAAAAGATTAATTGGAGCATAGCCACCTTTATTTGATTGAGTCTGAGGAATGGAAACTACATGGTTCCTCTGATTTGCATATGAATATACATTTTCTCTGAGATGCTGAAGTGACTTGCCATGTGGCAAAAGCCAGAGTATGCCTAGAGGCAATTATCATGCAACTGCT
This sequence comes from Caprimulgus europaeus, assembly GCA_907165065.1. The sequence goes on from OU015525.1 coordinate 74,020,561, forward strand.
GGAGGAAGCTGTGAGAAGTGACCATGGTGGGGGTTCTACGTTACCTTAGCCTGACTCTATGTCTTTATGATTGACAGATAAAGGCAATTACATCTCATGTTCTCAGCGATCTAGGTCTGTGCTTTGGATCAGAAAGGACTGTGTTTTTTATACACAAAGGATAAACAAAGATTTGATATTTTAAGGTTACCTTGCTTTGTTGGAAGGCCTCACTAAATATTCTTCCAGAAGGAAACCTGAAAGATTATACAAAATATGCCCTTTCTTATTCTTCACATAGGGAGCAGAGGTATTGAAACTTGGACACATCTGAAAAAAAGTAGACATAAGTAAAGCACTCTTAAAAATCAGTGGTACTACATTTAGCTGTATTTTGAATTTTTACATAGATTTTATAGCATTGCTTTTCAATTGGATTTGCCTTTCTCAGCTTTGATAATTTTTCTATAAATTATGTATGGGTTTACGTTTATAAGACATCTTAAATAATTGTGTCACCTACGTATTAGAACCTGATTTCTCTTGCAATCCTCTGTTTTGTTTTGAAAACATTAAAACTTGTATATGAGTTTAGAAAGGTTTACAGCAATGAAAAAGACACGAGTGCTATTCATTTGTTGTGCCTAAGAAGAAACACAAAAAAGGCACCAGATGAATGAGATTAAAACAAAATTCTAATTAATACAATATGCTTCTAAAAATTTCATTGCTGAACTGCAGAAAAGAATAAAGATATTTTTTTTAATGATTCAGTGAGATACTCTCACAACCAAAGAAAAGGAGACATATGATTAGATCTCAAAAGCCTTATAAAGTACTTTATGTATATCAACTGACAAATTTTAATGCTTATTTGACATCTCAACCCTATGCAAATTAAAATTCACTCTCAGAGATTCTAGTTTTCCATATCTCACAGCTACAGGTTCTGCCTCCACTGTCAAGTGACTTCCCTCCCTTGAGCTTTCACAGTTAATGGGTCTCTCCCTGTGTGAGTTTCCATTCCCATTTTATTTAAGTATTTTGTATTTTAAGTATAAGTCTCTCTAGTATTAGAGACAAATTTGTTTCTGGACCAGTAAAAAATTTGTTTCCTCTTTCCAATTTTCCCAAAACTGTATTACTATATTTCAGATTCAATTCTTACTCTAGATATTTGTATCTTTATGAAGGATAGGACTTACTGGATAGAGTGTTGTTATTCAGGGAAATGTATTTGTCACTTCAGACACAGTTTCACACTCTTGCTTATTACTCAACCTCAGAGCAAGTCAGCAGGAAAACTCACTATTCAAGGTCAGAAATTAATTATCTCTTTCAAAATCCTTTATTTCCTTGAAGGTTGTTTTATTTTCAATTACACCATCCAAATCAAAACCAAATTCTAACAATTAAATCTCATTCACAGGTAGATTCCCTGGTAGCTTCTATCAGCTAGGTCTACCTGCCTTTCCCTTTGAAAAGTTGGTGGTCTTCCAGATATTATGGAAGTGTTATGTTTTAACCTTGTTTTACATGAGGTTTTTTGTAAGCAAAGTCATATAATATATTTAAAGCAAAGCTGCATCTGCTGAGAGTAGTTCAGTCATCTGATTTCTGTTATTTCAGATCAATCTATAGCCATTTCTAGTGCATATATACACACAGGTATATATACATCAAAATTGTGCAAGCTCTTTCTCTGAAGACTTCAGAACACATAGCCCAAACGTTAGATGAAATAGAAGGAAATCTCCAATCATAACAAAGCCAGTGCTCTGAGGGGTTATTTCCTCATCCCCTTCTCTAGCTCTTCAAAAGGAAGAGTCAAGGTACTAGATGTAGCATACACACATATAATTATTACATACATATGTAAATACAAAATGACATACTTGTTGAACCACACATCCACATGAATCCTGGGGTGACACAGGTTCCATCTGCCAACATGAATTATTTTTTCTAATGGGATAAACATAATAGGAACAACCATTATATGAAAGGAATATGTTACTTTACAAAAGAAATCCACAGAGTAATGCAGATCTGGCATCTTGAACACCTTCTTATTATTTGTTACAGTAGCAGCTGTATCTAAAGCTGTATCAATTTTACTTGTTTGTATCAAAGAGAATCCAGTAGAAATATTCATATATGTAAAGCAGCAAATGAGCTGCATGCCTTGTGTTTGCAGCAATAAGTAAAGCATGGTCACAACTCTTTATTCCTACATTTGGAATGTTTCCTAACAAATATTGTAATTATTGTCCAACCTTCATTCTTATAGACACCAGACTTGGTCAAAATATATATATCAGTTGAATTCGGGCCAAACTATACCATTCTGTGAAAATCCTCTTGAAATTAATCAGAAAGCTGTCACTGACTTTTAAGGGATTTGGGTCAGACCTCTGACAATGAAGCCTACTTATGTACTTTATCTGGATGCCAGCTCCTTCATCAGAACAGATTTGTCATTAACCTCATGCTGCCAAGAAAAGATCAAGATGGTCCACATTACACAGAAAAAAAACCACTGAATTTACAATTTACAGTTAAGAAAGTAGTTACATTCTTCAGTTACCCTTGTTTTGAATGCATGCATGTGTGGTCCCAATTAGAGAAATATCTCAGTAGAATCTGAGAAAGGTTTCCTAGGTTATCATCTTCAACGCTGTTCAAAGTTGGCAACAGGGAGGAAAAAAAAAAAAAAGAACACAAATATGTTAATAAGTCTAGTTCTATTAACTTTCAGTCTCAAGATTCCACATGTTTACTAAGAAATTAAAGAACTATAAAAACCATGCATAGTGAACATACCAAAACAGTAAAATAATCTCATTTTTAGAACTATATGTGAACATGTAAAGAAAATTCAATTTAATTGTGGCTAAACAAATCCCAACATCTCCCTGTGGTCATCTTTCTCTTTATAAACATGTATTCTTAACAGTTACCATGGTTTAAATGTTTTTATGTTTCATTTATAAATTCAAACAGTATCCTTATGTTTATTAAGATATGTAGATATTTGTCCAGTAGAGAAATGATTTGTATGTGGTATGCACTCAATAGAGAATAGTTCAGAGCTGAGATATAGATACTGTATGTTAAAAATAAACATATTTAGTTGGCTTCAAAGTTGAGCATATAGAAACTAGATGTTGAGTAAGAAAGATGCTAGGATTTTTAATACTGTGTGACTCTTTCAAACCTGAGAATTATTTTGACAAACTGGCTTCAGACCTAAGCAATTCATTAAAATGAACCATGCAAAGGCTTGTTTGAATACATTTGTGCATTGACATATAAATGGCCATGAAATGGCATTGAAACAGATTACCCAGTTCAAACTGCTCCAAACTCTTTCCTCTTTCCTCCAGAAAATCCTTGTCACAATGCTTTTCTGATTTTATCTATCTCTCATAATGATCTATACAAATGTACTAAACATCTGAAAAATAAACAGCTATTGTAAAAAGTAACATATTATTCTTCCTAGAATTCAAACAGCCTTTAAAATATTAAAAACTCAAGGGTAAAGGTCCCAGAACCCTGGATATTGACGATGATGGATAAGCTCTTTACCTAAAGAAGGATTCTGCATTGTCATAAAGTCTTGGTGTCAGCTTGAGAGAAGGATAATAAATAGCCAGCGGCTTCACACTAAACAAGGCCATTGCCAGTGCAACAAAGAGGACAGGCAGCAGCACATTGGACAGACTTCCTCTCCAGTCCCGCCTAGTGTGGTGAAATCTCTTCATCAGAAGGGCAACAATCTGTGTGAGTACAAGGTGGGCTCCATGCACACATGAGGCCTCCGTAAATGAGATATCTGAGTGAGACAAAAAACCCCATCTTGACAAACAAGAAAAATCAAGTTAAACTTTTACATACTACATTTTCAAATATGGACCATACTAGTCTTTTTGATAGAAAAAACAAAAGTGCATAAACCTACAATGTTCTCCTGGATGGAATAGTATAATCCCCCTAGTATAGCTAACTCTTCCTATAAGGGACAACAGATATTCAGTTGCCTGAATATAGCTCCCCATACTAAAAGAGTACTGAATACCTGCTTTCCCACGGTCCTCACACTGGTAACAACCATTCCTTGTGCATTGCCACCTTTGCTCCTAGACAAATGATTGTGACAAACATGGCCTAGATCAGCAGTAAGGTCTTGATCTACCTTGACTGAAATCAGAGGCAACTTTTCCACAGGGATTTCAATGGGACATCTTCAGAGTATGTAATAGAGCATCATAGATGCTAGAGACATGGATTCTCATTAAAGTATTCCCTTAATTTCTCTGCTGATATGGGACTGGTAAAATTTTCTAATGTGTTAGTCAATGCAATTTTCATAATCCCAGCTGATAGGCTGACTCTCACATTCCCGTGGGAGTGTATCCACACTTTATTAACATCTCGCCTTTCAGACATTTTCCTGATAGACTCTCCCTTAATTTCATTTTATTGTTCTTTGTTAGACACTTATGAATCACACTGACCACTTTGCCTCCATTTTAGACCCGAATGCATTCTAGGTATGTGCAGGCTATTACCAGTTTCTCTTACTTGTGGCCTTGCCAGACTAAACGTACTTCAGCCTCTTTTCTTCCTTATAGCATATCAGTGTCTGGTAGATTTACTACCACAGGTATTTGCACTGTAGAAAGACTGAATAGCCTGTTTATAGTAGTGCTCAAAGACACTCTATATTTTATGATCCCTTGTGACTGGTCTCTGACTACCTTCCCTTCTATATACTGAGACCACTCTAAGCAGCACTTCCATGTTATTTTTTAACAACTAGTTTTATGGGAGCTTTCAAGTAACTGCAAATTAATTATCCATCACTTGGCACAGTTTTTTTTTTCTCTTTTACTAGAACTTTAATCTCAGAAGACAGAGCTGTGGGAAAAATAGGGTGAAAAAAAAAATCTTAAAAAGCTGAACTTTTGACAGTGGCCACTGAGCAAAACAGCTCAAATTCTGTGCTTACTACTGGAGAGTGAATTATAAACTTATTATTTCTTATATTTAAAATTATTTGTATTTTGCTATGAAAAGTTATAATCAAGTAGGCACATTGTGGGAGACTGTGGCTTTTAGGGTTTGGGCCTACACAAGGGGAGGATGTCAAGTGTGATAGGGCTTAATGGTGACAGAATACTTCGTGTGGACCTCTCAAGGCTAAGTCTTTTGGAAAAAGATAAACATCACATTCACCTCCAAGAAGAGCAAAAGAGTAGGATCCAGGTAAAAGCAGGCTAATTCTCCTCAGTTATGGGGAAGGTTACAGATCAAATCCTCCAGAAAATAACACTCAGGATGTGAAAAACAAGAAATGACTGGGAATAGACAATATGGATTTGTTAAGGTTGTGCCACCTGACAGCTCATCACGAACACAGGGCTGGTTTGGTGAATGAAGGAAGAGTAGCAGATGCTGTTCACTTTGACTTAACAAAGCCTGTGACATGGTCTCCCACAGTGTCCTTAGAGCAAATTTGGTGAGGAGGACTACAAGGACTGCTGGCCAGACTGCCAGGCATCACACCGCAGGCTGTGAGCTGTGGTACCAGGTCCAACTGAGGAGCAGTTGGTTACTGGGGATGGCCCTCAGGGGTGATGATGAGGAAAATGCTGACTAGCAGTACTTGGTTTTATTTCTGGGAAAAAAAAAAATGTCCAGTATATATTATTTTAATTCCTCAGCTGAATTATGTTCCTTTTTCCCCAGAAAAACCCATAGAAGAGAAATTCTCTAATCTAAGAAATTCTCATTTCTAATCACAGCTATATCTTGCTAATTTGACAGCTAATACAAATGGGATTTACGATTTTTAACCTCTGTGGAGAGGAAAAGTAGCTAGAAAATTCAGATACTGGTTCACCATTCAAGCACTCCCCTTAAAGAAAAGTTACACTTTGGGCTAGGAAGCTTTCTTTTCTATAAACTGGACTAGTAGAAGAAGGTGATCTTAGTAAAAGAATATTTTTTTTTAAAACAAGCTTCTTATAAATATATTAAGCTCTTTGAATTATTGTGGTAAGACTTGCAATAGTTGACCCAATACAGAAATTGAGACACTTGGAAGCAGAACAATTTTCAAGGGATGAGTGGTTTTAGAATAAAACATATTCCTAAAATTGTAAAATGTACCCTTTCTTATTTATCAAAGTAGTGAAAAGGAGTACAGAATGACATTTGTCATAGTCCCAGACCTGTTCATAGATCATAAGCTTGAAATGTGAGTGAAAGATACTTCAAAATATTTGCCCCTTTCAATCTCTGAAAGAGGACTACAACAGCTACTTTCTGGGGGCAGAAAGGGAAATCAAAGCTGCCATTCATTCTTTTTTCTTGACAATTGGAGCAGAGAGAAATTATAACAAATTAATTCAGATTACCATAGGAAGATAAATTATCACCCTGAATTAAAAAAAATCCATTTTTTCCAATATCCTGACTCTTACTCAATATTTCCAATGCTGGCCAGCCAAGAAACATCACAAGAAGATGCAACAAACCATTATATTAAAAGTATATGTTTGCCTTATGCACTTCTTTTTAAAATCATTTTTCTTTTCTAAAAAAAAAAAAAAAAAGCAAAAGCATATGTTTATTCTTTAAAATTCTCATTGAGAAAGGTATCAAATGTCTTCCTGAATAATCTTAAATTTCAGTCTTTGTGACCTGGAATTCTGTCCTTCCTTTGTGTTTCAGGTAAAAAACAAAAGTCTTGTTTATCTGTTTTGAGTTTACTCTATTTGCTAGTACTGGATATGCTCTTAAATCTTGCTTTGGGAGGCAGGTTATAGAAGTTTCCAATCTATCTTGTAAATAAATAATCTCAACCTTTCAGTCTCCTCTTATAAAAATCTTTATAGTCCTAATCACCCTCATCACTTGCCTCAAGTCCCCTTATATTACCACTGTATCAGCTCAAGACATATTGTGTTCAACATGGCTCTCTAATTAGATGTGGAAACTCTACTGATTTATACAATAACATTATGCACTCGTACCAATCTGCTTGCCTTCTTTATGCATCATACCATTTTGATGACTGCAGCCACACAGCAAAGAGTAACCTGCATTGGGCTTTCCACAATTGACTCAATATGGTTTTCAAGATTTCCAAGGTATTAAATCACTCAAAAAAACAACAAAAAGCTAAATAATGTTCCTGTGTGCACTTGCCATTTAACCCTTCATGTTTCTTTATCCTACATGCATAGACTAATTTAATTTTCTTTTAACAAGAACCTACAAAATTAATTTTTGCTTCATAAACCTTGTAAGTAATTCACCACCTACATTTGGTATGTATGTCAGGATGCATAAACGCAGCACACATTTATGGGAAAACAGCTTCTGATTACCACTGATAATGATAAAGGCTAGAAGACAAGATGAGCTGACCTCTCTATTATGAAGTCAATTTTTATGCAGAAAGCTTATGGAAATATTCTCATTAATAATTTAGATCATAAAATTAAAAACCTGACCCAACTGTTAGAAGCTGTCTTGCCTGACTTATGATTGCAATTATCTGTGAGAAATGCAATTATGTTCACAATTAAGTTGTACTTCCCAATTCATCCAGACTCTCCTTTGTATTATGGAAAATATTTTTGCCACTTTCCAATTCATATAGTTAATATCTAGTACAGGGAAACAGAGCACAAGTCCTAAAATTTGGGAACCAATGTTTTTGACAATTCTTGCCTAGAGACTGCTCTAGAATTAGGAGCAGAAGCAAATATTTTAAGAGTTTATAACTGGATATTAAATGGTCTTTTTCTCCTCTTTTCTGCACTTCTAGAAAATAATGTCATTCTAAACTTTTTTCATGGTGCAATAAAATAAGGAAAAATGGGCTATACAATGGCTATGTTAACAGCCAGGAGTAGACATTTTTAATTCTACTCCTGTCATTTTGGCATTTAGACAAGTCATTTAGGCGTGGTCCAGATTTTGGGAAGATAATCCTGGAACTGAAACACCCTGGCAAAACTGTTGAGCTAGCTCACATGAAACTAGTTGCATTTGGAAACAGTATATATTTATTAGCTTATCAGAAGTTCTGCACTTCAGCATATGCCCACTGTGTACAGCGTTCCCCTAGAAGGTATAAAAATGTCCTTAATCTTCTTATGTATTTGTTTTCTCATTATAAAAATAAGTATAATATTGATTTTGTTTCCAGGAAGATTTTGAGGACTGATTTTCATGTAAAGTATTTGAATAAACAACACTTTTACAGTGTGAGGTATAAAGGGAATGCCTCTAGTATGTGTTTCATACTATGATCAACTCTTGCTTATATGTAATAGGGTCATGAGGTGTCTCCATACATAATGGTCAGAAAAATCTATATTTTGTGGGGAATTTCACAAGAGAAATCTTGTTCTAGCAATTTTCAGGTATAAATCCTCTCATTTCCCTTCAGAGTATTTTTCATTTAAGCATTATGAATAGTTCTTCTAAAAAGTTGATTCAAATTTTTTCCATCTTAAGAATTTCCTGTCCAGAAAAACAAAACTTCAGAAAAGTTACATTCCTCCTCTCTCCCCCATAATACTGCTTAATCCAATTGAATGACATGTTTAGAAGGGATTTTTTTTTTTAATTTAAAACTCAGCTTTACATTCTGGGGTCCAGATTCCAGAATGCGCTTCTGCATGAACCTGAAGATCTTTGAGACAGAATAATAAAGATCTAGGTAACGATAGAGTTCATCAGTAAAATTAGTATAGTTTAAAGCCAAAGCATTGGTATCTCTCACTCCTAACCTTGTGGAGAATCTCCTTTACAACTCAGATCTACCAAGCACTTTCCTCAAGCCAGACAGTTAACTGATCAGAGAATTTCCTTCCTTTATCTAAGGCATTCTTATTGTTAAGATTCGGCATGTTTAATATTTTAGCACACTAAAGACCACTGAAAGGACAGCATCAAGTATGTAACCGATTCCTATTGGAAAATCATGAAAGAATCAACATAATCAGAAAAATTAGTTTAATACTGTGTTGAGTTTGGCAGGGGGCGGTATTTAGAAGAAATAAATTCTAAAATTGGGCCTACAGCTGTGATCTACCCACAGCAATGGAGGCTGAAGAACTGATAAGGCACCATTGTACCTAAATCTCATACAGGCAGGAACACTATACAGTACCCTCACTCAGATGGTTGAACAGGAAATACATCTGACCTTCACCGGCTAAACAAAAGACACAGCCAGTAAAGTGCTTTTTTGCAGGAGTAAAAGTGTAAAACATGCAGGAGTTACAGGACAACAAGCCTTCAACCATAAAATAATTTTCTTTACTGTTTCTTGCTGCATTGTTATCAAATCAGTGACAGAAGTGCATCCAAGCAACAGTGTTTGATCTTGTACATCATTGTTTGCATCCAGGATTTTCATTCAAGTTTTTTGCAGGTGATAAACTCATCATACAGACTGACATAAGGCATATAATTAAATGGCAGCAGAAAACATGTTGTTAGTACCCACCAGAGAAAAGGAAAGAAACAAGACAGAAGTATAGCAGGTTTTTGTCCCCTTCCTTCCTGTTCTTTTATTTTAGTTTTTCACACAACACTACAATGTAATCTGAAAAATGCACAGTGCAACACAACACATATTAATTTGTTAAAAAATAAACGAGCTACAGTCTTTTCTTTGTTGGGAGAGAAAGAACAGTTAAAACGAGGAAATTTCCAGAAATGGTTTCACATGAAATACGACTGATACAAACACTATAAGCACCAATCTAAAATTCTCTACTCCTCTTGCACATTGATGCACTTTAACCCTACATTCCATGGGAGAGCTTTGGGATGGCTAACTAGCAAACTGAGAAATAATTAAAACCAGGACTAATTTTTTGGGTACTGAATAACCCAGTTCAATAGAATACATTACAGTTATCAAAATAATGAACTAAATAGAATACATTATCTAGATTCTCAACAGCTCATTAAATGGATATTTTACCTTTCCTGACTTGGGCTAAGCAGTTAGAGGTGAAAATGTGGAATCACAGCTTCAACACTGAAGACAAATGCCTGGCCCAAAAAGATTGATTGATACCCCCAGCCTCCCCCAACCTCTTCAATTTTTGTACAGATTATTAAGTGAACTTGAACAGACTCCATCTGAATCTGCCTCTTCCTACAGCAGTCCAGCATCAGGGTATGCTGCTGTAGAGATCTACAATAGTCAGAACAGGAGATTTTTCATGTAAAAAAGAATCCAACTCAAGAAGAATCCAATCCATACTCATTCTTTCCAGACATACCATAGCCTCACTCACATTACAAATATCATCCTTTAATTTCAAGAACTTGCATTTTTTCAAAGTTAGAACATTACCTGTATTATACAGACAAATAGGTGAGCACCACTGAATCTAATACGCAAATTAGATATAAACTAAAAAATTAGATCCCAATTTTCCCTTCACAGACATCCACAACTATTTCTAGTATTAATTTAGGTATCTGTAACGCCTATACAATATACAAAGAAGGTAAGGCAGCCTCTTGAATTCACATATAACTAATATTGAAATATACATAGCATTTTCTGACTGTTTTAAACTTCTATTTAATGCAAGAATATCTAGTCTCATACCACTGCAAAAATCCATTAAGCTTTCTCATTACTCATATAAAAATAACAGAAAATCCTTTAAAAGTATAAATGCCACACCATGCAACAGCACTTCATGTGTGATAATAAATAAGAATTTTAACACAAATGTGCATCACAGCCACTCTCTATTTTAAGGATAAATTTGGGGAAGCAAAAGAGTCCAAATGGCATTTAGCAAGCAAATGTAGTTAGAAAGTCAGTGAACTGAGATCTCTGCTTTTAATTTGTAGACCTGATTTATAATCTTATCTTCCCAAACCTATTTGTCTATTTTACCTACTCATTGCATTCAGCCTTATAACTGGAGTGTAAGCTGTCAATGGTAAGTTTTTTTATCCTTGCTATTAAGTCCGTAGGATTTCTTGAACAACAAGGCTTGGTTCTAGATTGGGTTTCAAGGTACAGCTGTTAGTATAATAAACAATAATATCCATCGAAATAACTAGTAAAAAACAATATTCTATTTGCTTCTGAAGTATTAGCTGATGTCAAAACACCACTTGTTTGGGTTTTTTACTAGTATGAAAATGGGTAGGCATGTAGCCATAACAGAAACTCAACTGAGTATGTATTTATTTTGGAATGTAGCACTTCTAGTGAATAGTACAAGCACCGACTCCAGGTAATAAAAACAGTATCACAACTTTCAATGAAGGGAACTAATTTTCTAGTACAAAGTAGTTAGACAAAATGGCCTTCTCCAGTCAGAAGCACACAAATAGTGCACAAGCATAAAAAAATGGGAAATAATGGTGCTACCATCCTATCCATTACCCTACAGACGCTAAAGAGAACCAAAAAGGGTTGTTAATACTAACCACCAAGTCGATTTGATGAATGCCATCTAAACTAGTCTGGTCCTGAGGAAAGAGGACACATTGCTGAATGCACTGTTCCCATAATTCATGAATCTAGGGTTTCATTTCTTTCTACAGCTGTGATTTGCAATGCCTATTACAATCTCTGTTGTTACATTTTCATGTTTTCTTCCACTTTGCCTTCATTTATATCTCTTCTCTACATTTTAGTTGTGTTTGCTACCAGCCTAACCCATACTGAAAAATAGTTGGAATTAAGTACCAAGTATTTTTTAGTTTTGTGTGGTGAACTATACTGTGATAAGAGCTCCTTCAGCATTATAAGATGGGCATATTCTTTGGAAACAAACAAAAGACAAATATTCAGCCAGGTGGACACAATCCTATCACACACAAGCCTATCCTTTCACAACCCTGAAAAGGAAAATTACTGTAATTTTGGGAGCCCTAATTCTCTGTTTCTGAGTTTCCGCATAATTAACTTGCAACATTAACAAATATACTAATTTCAGTTTCCAGGAGATAATTTTCCAAATAGATATGCTTTTATTGTAGTACTGCCTCCCCCAGTGATGCACCTGCAATGAATTGCCACATGGTGGAGGGGATAAGAGGAGGAATAGTTGAAAAACAGGCCCAGAATGGTTGATGGTGGCTACAGTGGACGCCTATTTGCACCTTGTGTCTTAGTATTAATAGTAGTAAATTAGTATTCTTTAAAAGTACAAAAGCAGAGAAGTACAGTCTGTCAGAATTGCCAAAAAAACCCCACCAGATCCCAAGCGATTTTCTCCCTCTCTCTTTCTCTCTCTTAGACTTGGCAGAGAGAAAGAACACATTTGTACATGCACAGGCAAACATCCATCAGATACATCTTCTGCTCTAGAATATACCCTCTTATTAAAATAAGCAGCACACTTTTTGAGATTGATTCCTTTTCTTTGTAGAAGTGTAAATCAATACACAGAAAGCTATCAGAATTCAACCTGTAGACTCAGGTTACATTTCAAGACTGAAGGCAATGTAGACAATAGGTCTGTAACCCACAGTACTTTTACTGTGTTTGGTGAAGATTTGGTGAAAGAGCGAGACAGCAATACAATCTAAATGTTCTCTCTACAACAGCACTTAAGCGGGAGACTTAATGCTAAATATTTTAGCATTTTTAAACTAGACAGATTAAATGTAGTAAGGGTTGAAGGAACTATATATTCAAAACAGTTGCTCTCAAGTACTTCTCACTGGTAATTTGCTTCCCAGAAAGCAGACTTTTAAATTGCAGCTCTCCAGTTTTGTACTGTAGAAGACTTCTGTTATGCAGCTGCTCAGTTTGTAGTGAGTGGCCTTTGGAGGCAGTGTATGAAGCACTCTGGAACAAGCCTCTTGGAATTGCTCAGAGAAAATTCAGACAACAAATGGAGCAAACCTCTTCAGCAGGGCCAATATTTCACCTTGATAAGCAAGGACATTCTTAGCTACTTTAACTTTCACAATTTATGCAATTTTTAGCTTAATAGGAACAAAATACTTGGTCTAAAATATTGCAACTTCCATAAGCAATAATATTTTTAGATACTATCTCTACTGAAGTTATTCTATTAACAATAAAATCATAACAGAACTTGTGCAGGGAAATAATTCAAAACTGAAAGAGGACTGAGTTCTGAAGGAGGTATGTTTTATTCAGGTCCACAGCTATAGCAAACAACTGAAAAATATGTTTGGTGCATAATATCTTTCCTCAGGAATTCTAGTGTCTCATAAATAGTTGTATTAAATAGCTACAAGGATCTTGATTAACAGAACAACTGTTCCATTTTTTTTTTTTTAATGGCTCAAATGAATACAGTAATCTAGATAAACTGCAAAATATATTGAGACAGATAAAAAGAGGAAAAAATGGTATGGGTAAAAAATTTCCACTTCTGCAAAAGTCTAACACCAGGTCTATGTATCATAAAGTCCCACTTCTACATTTCAGATGAGGAACTAACTGGCAACACTGTAATATACAAATCATATCAAGATGTAACCTTGTGACCTATATAAGTTTGTTGCATTAACAGTTAGCAAAAAAAAGTGCAGTTTTAAGTGCTGGCTGCTTAGCATAACGCCTTTCAAACTGTAACTACTTTGGATGTTGTCCCTGTAACTCCTAAAAGAGTTTTTTGTTAGCTTTGAGAAATGAAAATCTTGGAGCTCTGCAGAATGTTGCTGGTATCAATGAAACAGATGTGTGACTATTGATAAAGTCTTTGTCAGCTTTTGTAACAGGAAATAAATGTTTTAGTGACAGAACAGAGACAACAATTTCACCAAAAGAGATACTTTTGAGAAGGTACTGGACACATGAAAATCTAGTTTCACGTGGAAGTATCAAACACAAATACAGCCTTGCTAGAACAACTAAGATATGTACCATACCTTCTACATAGATATGGTATTTACTCATTAGATAAAGCAAGATGTTAAGAAGACTCCATGAAGCCTCTTCCCTAACCAATGTTCTATTTCAGAATTAAAAGTAAGTATACTTAGTTTTGATAAGCATTTCTTCAAAAAAATACAATTTACATTAAATTACTTGCATAATTCAAGTTAAAGTATCTGCATTTGCTAGTGTAACAGCATTAACAAAGCAAAGTTATGTTGTAAAATATTTGTGTGCATGTGTATACATACACATACAGCATCTTCATCTGATAAAATACATAATACACACAGGCACACTTGGAAAAAAATTCTATAAAATATGTACTCCACCTGTAATCTAAAGCAAGGCAGGGAATCATCAGAATTTACTTTGTATATAAATCTTTAAGACTAGCTATTAACAACAAATATTTTCTGACACTATATGTGTGACTTGGTATTAATTATCTAAGACCCAAAATTTCCTCCAAAACATAGGCCCCATATTATGAGGGAGAGAAATAATCGATTCTTCATGAATGTGAGAAGTAAATACTACCTTTGGAAAACTCCTACTACCAAGCAACAGGAAGAACACAAACCAAAAATGATTTCATTATTCAAGTTAGTAAGAAAATATTACTATAGGTGTAGCAAAAGCCACATTAGTGTTACACCAGACAACTCACTGCTGTTTAACTTTCAGTTGCTTTTCAGATAACAGATGATCACAAAAACCATACACTGCATACCGATTTTTTGAAGATGTCGCAAATGTGAAAAAAAGTGGAATATCTCCAAAAAGTGCAACCAGGTCATCCTCAAAAGCAATAACTGAGCACTGGAATACTGTCTGCCAGATCTCACTTATCTGCTGAGAAAGAGTTCTACTTTGTTGTTGTTGGGGATTTTTTTGGGTGGGGAGAGGGGTTGGGGTTTTTTAGTAAAAATTACTTAGGAATCATGAAATCGAAAATAAACAGTCCTGCAGAGTGGAGAACAAGACTCCTGAATATTTCATTAAAATAAAGATTTTTGAAATACCATAAAAGATCATAAACACTGTCAATACCTTTTCCCTGTCTGCAGCTGTTGTAATAGCCTCAACAACATATAGGAACTAAAAGAAAACAACAGGAAATTCTGGAGTGCAAAGGAAAGGTTGGAAAAAGAGAGACAGAAGGGAGCACTAGCAAGTCAGAGAGAAAACAGAGTCTGTATGAAGAAATATACAGTCAAGAAGAAATCAAAGAAGGGTTTATAGGCAAGGCATAAGACCTGCAGAGCTAAAATTATTTGATCACTTGGTTTTCAAGATGCTAAGGAAGTGACTACTGTTAGTCAACATTATAAAGATGGTGTATCTTCATTCTGTGCTTCAGACAATCCTGAAAGGATGACAAAAAGAAAAGGAAGCAAGATTCATGGTTGAGGAGTATAAAGCTAAATAATTGGAAGAGTTGAAATTAAGTTTTCAACATAGAATCACAAGATTTCCTGAAAGAAACTAATTAAAACAACAATAGAAAAGTTGAAGGAAAATGTAATTTATCCAAGATTTTTAGACTAGCTATTTTGATACTTTTTCTCAAGATTTAGTGCTGAATTTAAGTGATAGTATCACCTATACTATTAGACTACTAGAAGACTGAAAAGTATGGTGTATCTTCTCCTTATCCATAGTTGTCAAAAACTTAAAAAAAATTCATATCAACCTTCATGTCAGCAGCCACTTCTTCTAAACAGAGTCACTGCCACTTACTGTCCACAGTTTTCTACTCAGAAATCAAGATACATTTTGCAAGGTAGAGCATTAAAATAATTCTTATATCCTTTTAAGTGAATTTTACAGGAAAATAAGAAGAGTTCCACTTAAAAACTGATGATGTGATATAACTTCAGACATTATAACAAATACTATGTCAACTCTTATTTTGTAATTACAGGGAACTCAATTTGTCATCGTGGATTAAAAGTTCCTCCCTAAGAACAGAAGAAACCACTTGATCACCTATCAACAGAAATCAAATTCCACTCTGTTACGCCTGTGAATAAATCAATAACACCTTTTATTAAAACATATTTTCTGCAAAGGCCCTAGGATTGTGGCAAATGCATCTGGAGAGGGAACATACTTCCCTGGGCAGACTAACTGAACTGTTATTTAACCTCTAGGAGAAGTACCTGGCTTTAACTTCCAGCTATTTGTTTCTCTTATTTCTTCTTATATTCCATTTATCACTTCTGTCCCTATAAATTTAGAACTATATCTTAATAGACAGTAGTCTTCATGCATTAAAAAACTCGGGATTTTTAAGCAAACCACTTCTCTTTCTTCTTTTTGATAAACTATATTAACCGAGGCTATCTTTACAAGGACTTCACCTCCAGCCTCCAATATTAACTCCTCTCTGTTCCCTTTCCAAATTCTCAACTTCTCCTTAAAGACATTCTAAGTTAAAAACATGGACACAAAAGTATTGTAGCATTAGTCTCATCAATTTTTTACTGATAGTCAACATGACCTCTTCATGTCCTTTGGTATATTCAGTTGAAACATAAATCATCTTAGCCATACTGTCTTAAAAAGCTTTTCCACCAAGATTAGTAGGTAACTTTCAAAGTCAGTATTTTTGAGGATATTACTCTCCATTACATAGATTTACCCAGCATTTGACTTAATTAAAACACACTTTATTTAGAACAGATTCAGCTTTTCAAGTGATCTCACTCTTTAGACCTGGTCTGACTCATTATCATTCTACCAATTCCTTGCAGCAGTTGTTTTTTGGTTTTATTTTTCCCATCAGCAAGATTTTATTTACTCCAGTATTGCTAATGAAAATAATCAAAATGCAGAGTTGAAACCCAGTGAAAATTCACTGAAAGCCTTCAGTTTGATGTTTTGCTGTTGATGACTACTTTTTGTCAGCTACAATTTCTTAATTAAATTAGCTTTCAGATGTGCTTTATAAGTGTTGATTTCTTAAATCCTGATATTGTTGATTTCTTAAATCCTAATAGGATTTTGCCAAATATCCTTCAAAATGGCTAACACCAGCTGCTTAAAATGAAGGTTTAAGCAACCATTAAAACTAATTATGCATCAACCTGCTTCCACACCAACACTTTCAGTAGCTAACTTACCCAAGAAATTCAAATACATATAAGCTTGAATAGCACTTCTGTTACTATAGTTCTTCATATTACATATAAACTAATAACCACTATTTGGCTTTTTAAAACATATTACCAGAATCTTAGTCTCCATAAAATTTTATGGCAATGAATTTCAAATGCTATGTATCACAGTTTGAAAAATATAATTTTATCCATTTTGAATTTTCTTTAGATTAGTTTCACTATATCTCAGGTTCCAACTGTATTTTACTGCCAGAAGAGATTAGATCCAAAGTTGGTAACTCCCAAATATTTCTACTATGTAGAATGCTACAAAATCAATTAATTTGCCTCTTCAGCAAGATACCCGAATATATTAGTTCTACAGTATTGGTCCCTTAATGATCTAATGAGCCCACTCTCTAGCCTATTGCCTGCTTTTGCATATGCTTAGAATATTTTGTTATTTAGCCACGGTTAGCTAGGCAACCCTTAGACTTGCTCTTAGTTCTTCTGATTGTTTTTGTACATATACTGCCTGCTATAGTTTATGTGAATTTGATTGGACTTCATGGAGTTGGTTTCTCTGCTTTCTCAAGGCTATTTGGCTCCAATGATCTTTTCATGCACTCATTGCAAGCTCAGTATAACCTTTTTTGTGCATGCTCTGTATACACCTACAAAATAATAACAATTAATTGTGTGCTTCAGCTGTGTAGAAATTAATTATGTACATCTGCATTATAATGCATGTATGTATGTATTATGCCTGCATATATAGGCATTCTCTGACTTAAAAAGAAAATCTTAACTGTTCTCACCAAAAGGTGAATTTTATTCCAAGGGGTTTTTTGTTAGAATGAACTAAAAATTATGAATAAACCTTCCACAAAGGAAACAAACCACTAGAAATTACATAGTGTGCTTTATATCTTTAAAGTTACTGATACTAAAACTGTTATAATTGATTTAATTAATAGACTACTACTTACCTCTAATGTTTACATTTAGAAAGGGACAATTAATTCCGAATTTATTTTACGTTATCGTGGTGTGTTGACCCTGACCAGCAGCTAAGTACCACACAGCTGTTCACTCATGCTCCCATTCATCCAGCAGGATAGAGGAGAGAATAGGAAGAGGGAAAATGAGAAAACTTGTGCGTCAAGTTAAAGACAGCTTAAAAAGTGAAGGAAAAAAAGAAAAACAAAACAAACAAGTGATGCAAAGGCTATCACAAACCACCTCCCACAAGCAGACTAATACTCAGCCAGTCTGGTATCAATGGCTACCCCCTCAAAAAACCCTTCCCTCAGTTTTATTGCTGAGCATGACACTATATGGCATTAAGCAACCCCCTGGCCAATTTGGTTCACTTGTCCAGCTCATTTCCCCTCCCAGCTTCTTGCTCACCCTCAGTCTACTCATTTCTGGGAGCAGGGCAGAATGGGAAAAAGAGAAAGCCTTGCCACTGCAGTACTTCTCAGCAAAAGCCAAAACACTGGTGTATCATCAACACTGTTTTAGTTACAAATCCAAAACATAGCACCATAAGGGCTGCTATGAAGAAAATTAACTCCATTACAGCCAGACTCAGTACAATAGGACACTGTAAAATGTAGTTAGAAATTATCAAAGCTCCAACTTCAGTGAGATACTGTCATGTTTTCATGAAGTGATGTCTCTTGCCTGTTTACAGCATTGGTCATCAGCCTAAATCATATACTGACTTTTTGCAGTTTTGTTTGAGAAGGGACATACACACTGCTCCACTACACCTCCTGGTCTGAGAAAGATGAGACAACATTGGGGTGTCTACACAATGCTGATGCTCCAAGGGCTCAGTACCAGTAAAGGATAGCCAGTATCCCTGCTTGTCCTCACGATCCATGGTTTGTCAAAGTAGCTCTCTAATCCAAATTCTTTTACAAATCAAAAAGCAGCATCCTGTGATCTTCTCAATACCCCAGCTGTTTGCTCTAGGGGGTTTTGAAAATTTGTTTGACTACTTTGACAACAGAAAGTTTGACTGCCTTTGAATCTGTTTTCAAAGACAAAATTATACAGGTCAAGCTATTGCCCATGAAGTATTCTGGTTAACTTTGACAATGATGGATACTTCTCATGACTATTTCCCAGATCTTTTATGCCTATACTTCACAACTGTCCTTAATGATGAATGACAGTCATCTACAATGAATGACAATTTTCCAGTACTCTCATTCCCAAAGAAATGGCATTATCATCACATTTTCTTGCTGCAATTTATCAGACTGAAACCTACAGAGTCTCTGATTACAAGATTCTTTATTAATGTATGTGGTGGTTTGGGTGGATTCACCTTTTTTGCTTGCAGCTTGCAGCCAAACACAGCCTGCTCTATCACCCCCACGCTCCTTCCCCCGCCTCCCGCTCCCTGCCCAGGGAGTAGGGGAGAGAATTGGAAGGGAAAGGGCAAGGAAACTCATGGGTTGAGATAAAAACTATTTACTAATTAAAATAAAATGATAACGATAACAATAGTAATAACAGAATATACAAACGAGTGATGCACAGTGCAACTGCTCACCACCCACTAACCAACGCCCGGCCTGTGCCAACCAGCAATCCTGGAGCTGAGACAGTCCCGAAACCCAAATCCTGGAAGGGCGAGCGCGAGTGATCCCTGAGAGAATACCGCCAATCTTCCCATCAGCCACCGTTAATATACTGGCATGACGTGATATGATCTGGAATATCTCATTGACACATTCAAATGCCAGTTCTGGGTTTTGCTATTCCCTACGCTTCTCCCTCCCAGTCCTAATGCAGCTGTGAACCAGCCAAACATGGTGGCTTTGAGCTCCAGCAACAACTAATAACATTAGTGCTGTTATCAATGTTCTTCTCATAACAAGTCTTACACTGAACTAAAACACAGCTATTCTAACTACTAAAAATAAAATTAACTCTATCCTAGCAAAACCAGGACAATGTAGTAATTTGAACAAATAGTAAGTTATGCGTTTTGAAATGTGAATGGTAAAATATATCAAGTTGTTAGGTACAGTATATTGTGTTTTCATTACTTTAGGAACTGTAAATCTTACTCTTTAAAGAAAATGCAATGTGGAGAAGACAGTGTTTTGATTTGAAATTGGTTCTGACATCCTAGCTGAGCCTTTAAGAAATACACAATTGTTATAAAACAAAGGAACACTCAAAACTGCATTTTGAATGGAAGTCTCGTTCTCACCACTCACAGGAGTGGATAATTTATTCGCTTAATGAGGGTTTTTTGCTATATAGTTACATCTTCAGTGACTCAACAGGGACTGAAATAGTCCAAGAAAAAGACTCACTGTAAAAAGTCATCCAGTCCAGTTTTCACTTTGTGAGAAAAGTTCTCATCTTAAGACACAATCTTGGCACAAATTACTCATTACTGGCAGAAGCAATTGGCCTTATCTTAAGAAATAACACAAGATTGGTTCAATTTTATTATTTCCATTACTGTAACAACGAAGGTCCTCAGTGACAAACCAGAACCTCCCTGTGCCTGTGTTCTACAAAAAAAAAAAAAAAAAAAAAGACTGCATATAGAACAAAATGTTTGACAGCTAACCCAAACAACTATAATCTAGGTATAAATAATCAAATAGAAAGAAATATGGTAAGCATACAAGCATGAGAATCCCAGGAAAAATGAGAAAATATTTATGAGCTTGGTGGGCACTGTCATCAGGGAATTTGAGTCTTGCATTTTGCAAAGTATCACTTCAGTGACTTCTAAGAAGAGTTTTTAAAGAGAACAAGCTTCCTAAGGTTTCACAAATGTTAATGAGGACCTCCTCCCAAGCTTGCAGGGTAGAAAAATAGAAAGTATGAAGGAATTTATTTTACAGCAAACAAATATAAAAGGGAATCTGAAATAACATGCCACTTTAGAGGACAAATTATCTTCTACCATGCAGGGGCAACAGCTTGTATTAATTTTTCTTATTTGCACATTGATGGAGATGAATACATCTTTCTAATAGCTTGCATATTTTATATTTCTGGTATATCTCAACAATATTTGTCCACTATCAATACAAGTCAAAGAGAGTAATAAGTTGCCAGGGACTGGTAGGAAGAAGCATATTAATACCGATGTAGTGAAAGAATGCTTGTGTGCATGTGTACACATAGTAGAAGGGTGGGAAAATGACTGTGAAGTGATATAGAGGTGAGTCACAGCAGACATAAAACCTATTACCCAAGGCAGATCACATCACACACACAAAAGAATTACCAGATGGTAGCAGGCAGTA
The DNA here is from genome assembly GCA_907165065.1 of Caprimulgus europaeus. Next base: position 74,041,860 of record OU015525.1, read on the forward strand.
TTCTTCATTTGCTTGTGCATTCCTCAGCTTTGGGAAATTCATGCACGTTTATCTTTGAGTTTGTGATCTTTATAAATCTGGTTTCTTCAGAAGGTACCTAATTTTCTACTTACAGGCTGATTCAGCAACATTTGCATGGTCTTTGTGTGCTGCCTGTGGAACATAGGGCGTCTTCTCCGAGTCTTGCAGCAGCTTCAGAAATACCTTTTGTGAAATAGGAGAAAAAAAAATATAGAATCCGTTTTCTAAAAACTACTTTTTATATGTATCTCAAACCATACAGATTGTGTCAGATATTAGTAGTGGCTGCTCTAGCCACCCAGATGGAATATGACAATAAAATCCATTAAGCTCTCCAGCAGAGGGAAAATTAATAAATGTCAATAGATGTAAAAGCACCTAAGCAAAGCATTGTTGGCCCATGCACACCACTCTCTGCAAAGCTTTTTCAGTAGACTTGCTGCACTTGATTGACATTTTATGCTCTTAAGCTGTGGCATATGTTGAAACTCAGTTACTGCAGTTTTTACCAAGGGCATATTGACAGTTTCAAGTCCCTTCTGATACTCTAGCTAGAAATCTGTGGGCACAACTGGGACTGTTACCAGAGTTCTAGTTCTATGAGTACAACTAAGTCTAATGTACAACAGAATCAAGAATCCACAGAGCTCTGGGAAATGTCCATAGATTTATGCAAGCATGTGGGAAATAATGTTATTGAAAGACACTTAAAGGACAATGCATCATCAGGCCCAGCCAAAGTTAACAAAGTCCTGTCTAACTAATACTGTGGAGAGGACTGGGCAACAATGCAAATTTTCTGGCAAAAGCATAAGCATGCATACCCCAGATTGTGAGAAGATGATAGGCACTTGTTACCTAAAATCACCATGGGAAAAACTGAAATTATTTTTTTTATTAAAGTAACAATCTAAAAATCTGCACCAGTGTAAAATTGCAGGGGTTGAGTCTTCCTAAGCAGGGGGACATACATCAGAAGAGAGTTAAAGATAACATTTAAAAAAACCCACCAGAATTCACCAACTTTATAATCATGAGATCTATTTAAATGATACATACACTTTGCCAAATAGATTTGTGTTTGATCTGCTACTTCCTGCTTAATCCTGTTTCACAGTTCTGTCCACATGAAGTCCTTTGAATTTCATAGACATGTATTTAATTTATCAGTGCCTCAGCCTTGCAGAAACTTGTAACAGCTTTCATAGTGAGTCAGTTATAACACTCACCCCACCCCTTGTAAGCTCAAATGAAAAATAAAATTAACATTTGCTTATCTTAACCTGAACTGAAATTTAAACAGATCTAGGAACTTCAGATAAAAAGAAAGAAAAGAAAAATTAACAGAAAATACAGCCACAATGAGTATCTCTAATTGAACAGCAAAAGTACAACCAAGTTTTGCTTTCTGTTGATGAAAGCCTTCTCTTGCTTTCTCTTCTTTGGGTTGAGCTGCAAGACTTAGATTATAACCACAGTGTGACTTTCAGAAATCATTAAGAAATAATTTATTTCTTTCCACAAAATAATTTGGTATCAAATATAACAAAAAATTCCTTGTTTCCATGAAGCTGATATGATAGACAGTAAAAATCAATCTGAAGTACTTTGTAGTTGTGGAATGATATTTCTTGACTTGCTAAGGTCTAACTGTTATATAAACCATATTTTGCTTAGTCAAAATAATTGTCATTTAATAGTGGTTATTGATTGTATTTGTTACCTGCCAGCTTTCAGGGAACATTTTTGGCCATTAACAACTGCAAGACCAGAAGAAATTGATGCCTCCTGACATTTCTATATTAGACCCTGGAGGGAGATCCTGACTGCCCAAAGACGCATTCTAATTTGTTGTCTTGGACCTGCTTGCTGATGGCTCCTTTGCAAACCAATCTGTTAAGTAAACCAAACTAAACTGAATCAACTAAAACCACAAAGGAACTGCTCCTCTCTGGATAGGATGAAAACTACACTACAGAATATTGCCTGCATATACTCAGTGTCAAAATTCCTGTTCATGTTGCAGACAGATATTTTATTCCTTAATCACGTCACTTGAAGAGAGGATGTAACAATGCATTAAAAAAAACAAACAAACAAACACCAAAAACTTTCCTAAGACATACTGTGTCTACTGTAGCTTCACTGACACAGCTATTCTGATACAGTTATAAAGGCAGAAGGCCAGCTGCATTGCCCAGTCCTCCCCACAGTATCCTGGCAGGTCTCAAACATCCCATTAAGAATGAGAAACATTAGGGACCATATTGTACAGAAAGAATGATAGTTTATCTAATGTAGCACAGGATATTGTTGATAGAAGTAGTATTAGCCTAACAATGTTATTAGCAGAGTAAGTACCCTCCAAAACACACAGATCTGGAAAAGTCATGTTTAGACACCATGACAGAGAGGCAATGTGTTCTTGCCATACCTAAAAGACTGGATAAATTCAAAAAGAGAAGGTGTCTTCTAGACATCAACAGAGCATCCCTTTCCGTACGTGCCTTAGAAATTCCTGCTTTATTTCTGCTTTGGTTGGCAAGTCCAATATCTGAACAAGGACTTGTTCAAACAGCCATCTGTAGGGGAATCTGAGGAAACTGACGTTTCCTGCATCCCTATCTAAGCTGTACTAGGCAGCTACTCCCCAATTTCTTCCTAATTCCTTCTTTGGGACAGTATTATAAAACCAAGCCTGGTTCACTGATACAGTGGTACAGTATCCTTGACACTTCAATGCAGAGCATGAGGATCCTGTTACACCTTAGTTATCATTCCTAAAACACATCTTCACCTGAAAAAGTGCAGAAAACCAAAGTGGCTGAAAGAAAGAGAAAGCGAAGCAGGGGTAGACAAAAAAGCCAACATCTAGAGCTAGTCCTTTGTCATCTAAAACCACTGACTGATATTTTAGCAACACTTCTGGGTCCTCCCATCTCACAAATCCCACGTGTATTCTAGGTGTTTGGCAGGGGGAAACCGTTAACTGCTTGAATTGCTTGCTATCAGCAATTTTGCAACAAGCATCTGCAAAAAGAGTACTCAAAAGTGTGAGTGATAACATATTAAGTAATTTAAAAGCCATATGAAAGTCCCTGAAAAGTAAGAAGCACATGGAATTAGGATCACATGGAAGCAGTGCTTAACATTCTCTCAACTGTTTTTGTAGACCTTTTCACTAGGACAGGCAGACTTATATGAACATATCATTGAGCACAGAGCAGTGCTACATACTCATTTTTCCATACTGGAACCACTAGTAACACTCAACAGAATACTGAAATCTGAAAATCTTCTTTTTAAGAAATATTCATCTTCACTTGGGAAATGTTTACATTCTGCATAATTCAGCATCACTGAATTTTCTTCAGTAACTGAGCAGTACCAGGGCAAGTATCCCTGGGAAGTTTCCAAGTTTTAAACCTACTTATGTAATCTATATTTTACCTTAAATAACTTCCCTATACAGGAGCCAATTTTCCTCTTACTCCATTTCCTGTTCACATTGCTTTTATATTTTCTTCCAGGCAGTTCATGCTCAGTATAGCCTTCTGTAGCTACAGGCATACTTCACTAAGAAAAACAATGCAGAAGCAGTCTTAGAGCCATTCACTGTGGATGATTGTTGACTGAGAAACTTTTGGAAGCAAGTCAGTGGTTATCCACTGAACAGAAAAACTTCTGACTGTTAAACTTAGATACCCACACACTTGGAGATAGACACTTGGCACAGCTCAAAGTCACAGGAATAAACCCTGTATGCTCTTGAGGAAGGTGCTTAAAATAGGTAAGGAGTAGCATGGCTCACTTCCAGCACTTGCCCCTGTGAGCTTGCTCCACACCAGACACTCAAGGGCCACCTCAGCTGCTCTTGGGGACAGAGCGAGCAGGTAGTCATGCTGGCTGTTGAGAAGGACTGCCCTACTTGCAAGCAGTAGCTACTGTCCTTGCTGCTTCTTTCAAATGACCAGATTTTTTTTTCCCTCTAGGAAAAAAGTCTGTCCAGATGGCAACATTAGAGTGGAATCGATTAATATGATTGTGTCATTACTAGATGTCATTAGAGCACTCTCAACAGAACCGTACCTCATTAGAAGCTAGATAGTATTTTCAGGCTAAAATATTTAAAGGAGGTATATGGCTTTCCATTATAAGTTTTGGAGTAAACTTTCTGGTCACTTCAAGGAAGAGAATTTAAAGTACTACTTCATTTCAACACATCTTATTTTGCATAGATGTTTCAATGTTGTTTTTTTTTCCTCTCCTCAAAGCAAAGCAAGAAAGCAATAAGCTTTGAAATCTCCAGTGTTGCAAGAAAGTGAAACATCACCCTCCAGAGAGCTCTCATTATACACTTAATTTAATTAACCACCTCTCTGACCTCCTTTTGGTTCTGCTAACACTCTTTGGATTATAAGCATTATAAAGTACGCAAATACAAATAGTTGGAAAAAATATTTAAAACCTAAAATGAAGCAAATATCATATTAGTGATATTTTAAAGTATCAGGAACTGATTTTGTTAAAACTTCAAGATTACTCTGAAGTATGAACGGAAGCTCGGTTTCGCTTGAAAAGCAAGATTTTTAAAGAGTGCGAGTGTCCCTCAGATTGAAAAAAAATAATGGTGAGTGTATGAGAGAACAAAAAGAAATGATAAAATATAAATTGTAACATATTTCTTCCTTTAAAGTCAGAGTTCTTTGTTTCCAGATTGAATTGGTTGAATAGACTAAATAGCACTATTATGTGTTATCCATTTAGTTGCCAATGCAAAGAGGCTTTTGATAAGAAAATGGAGAACTGAGGTTGTAAAAACTAATGATGAGCTGCAGAGATGACAGAAATCACCCCAAATTAATGCATTAAGTCTTCAAGCTGAAGAATGATACATCAATATCTAATACCACCTTTAAAGCTTTTTTTAACCTCCCCTGCAGAAAACAACCAAAAGCAAGCTCTCAAATGAAAAACAGATGTAGCATACTGAGGAAGCTTCCTCATACTCCATTACAAATCCACATTTACTTTACAGATGCCACTTCTGGAAAGTCCTGTGATATCCCATAGAGATGTTATCATAAAAGGTTCCCAATATATACATTACCTCAGAATCTATAAAGTTTGGCAGTGAACAGAATTTTTTTTTATAGCATGTTAATCACTCTACATAATTTGAAAGAAAATAATTTTTCAATAAGCTTTTTACTTGCCTCATAGAATTGTACAGCAGAAACATAAATTACTTTATAGCATTATGTAAAATGTTTATTAAAATTATATAATTTATTCCCCCTTCTCAATTGCCACAGCAAACGCTGCCACACTAGCTCTGTGTTCTGTGGTGTTTTTTAAGAAAAACACTGAAGAAATGCCTTTTTTTTTCTTTCTCTTTACAAATAACTCAGTCGTATAGAGCTTAACTTCAAAGGAAATTACATACTTGCTGGTAGATTATTATTTGGACTGCAGTTTAAAATCAAACGTGCAACACCAGATCCTTTATGCTTGTGCAGGATCCTCAAAACCTATGTAGCAAATTAATATAGTCCTAAAGATGTCCCCTGGTGGATCACTTCAGGATACAGCAGCTCCATGTAGTTGCATATTGGTTCAATAAATTTCATGAACAACTGCCATTTTAGGTTTACTTGCATTATTTGGGTTCTGTTTATAGTTTTTTTCCCTGATTATATAAAACAAACAATTCTGAACTTGCAAAACAAACCCTTAACTGCTGATGCAGTTTCAAACATATGACACCATTAATTCCCATATGTAGAGCTCACGCAGCAAAACTACAATGCACGAGTGATGTCTGACAGGCCTTAAAGTGCATCATCTTCATAAAACCAGGAGAGATTAGTGTCTTCCCTGGGGATCTCGCGCTCCAGATGACCACTGCATCATACCGTCCCATACATTTCCAGGGAACAGAGGGAGAAGGGATACATCCCTTTTCTATACTATTTATTGCTACATATATAAAAAACATCACTCTACAGGAATCTGCATTTCATTAATTTTGTGGAGTATTTTCTAACATATTTCTAACAATTTTCTGTTAGAAAATGGTCCAACCTTGTCCATATTTAACACTATAGGTAATCAATGGAGAAATCAGTTTCATAAAGTGACACTGAATGAATAGTGACATCAAATAAAAATACTGACATTAGTCCCCTATCATTAATTGAAGAAGTGGAAAAAATTATAATTTCAAAAGGATCTATAATACAGAACCTGAACAGTGGAGGTTTACGGAATATTGATATTTAGAAGTTATAGTCGGGATAAAAACAGTCCAAAGAAAATAACTTCTCACTGATATGGCTATTTACACAGAGCTAAATTCAGAAGCAATGAAGAAGCATAACAGAATCTTTTTCTCTAGTCCATTTGGTGTGTATATACACACACACATATATGTATATCTATATTAGTGTGTATATGTATTCATATATACATATATGCCTCTCTTTCTCGGTATACACACAAAATGCTCTTTAGAGATTTCACCACACAGTTTTGCTAAGTCCTAAGCTTTAAAACTTTGTAAGTTAGAGAGTATTCTCAGCACTTTTTTTTCTGTCTCAAGAGCTGCCTGAACTGAACATCCAGTCTTGCAAGATCAAAGCACATTCCAATGCTACAGTTTCAGAACAACAGTGGTTTTCATTAAATCAATGACACATTAAATTCTCCATAAGTAAATACAGAAACAGACATTTAAGAGTAACACAGTTCCTCAGTCTTCACATCAGATTCTTGAAATAAGAAATAAGTCAAAGTGGAGTGGGTGCTGAAATTAACAGTACAGCAAAACTATAAAGTGTGCATTTTGCCTGAGTTGTGCAATATGAAAGATACAATCAAGAGTAACTGGAAGCTAATACAGGATTCTCTCACCAAGAACATGCCATTACACAGAAAAACAAAAAGTACCTCTTCCAGCGTGGTGTCAGAAATGCCATAGCCAGTCACACATAGATGATGAAGGCTTTGATCCAAAGCCTGAAAAAGGCCTTTAAAAGAGGTCTTATCTGCCCTTTCTGGAATCACATAGGTCAGCTCAGTCCCACTGTTCTCTTTCAAGAAGGCTTCTGGTATGTGGGTCTGTACCAAAGATGTGACCTGAATAATATGCTTGGCATCCTGGATTTCAAACATGGAGGGCTATGAAGAAAGAATCATGTACAAAAAATTAAATGTTACCAGAAGTACGGGACTTGATAGTAGATTTCATAAAGGAAAATTTCCACTCATGAAACTGCATCAAACCTGAGATGCAGAGACTATTTCTCAGGAATAAACAACAGTGAGATAAAGCCCTTTTCATCTGAATATTGAAAGTCATCATTTTCAAAGATGTAATTGTATTTTTTAAAAAATAATAATAATAATGCCACCCATCCAAAACAACCAAAACCAAGAAAGTTGACAAAAACACATTTCACTGGCACTCTAATAATCTATATCACATATTACTTCCTGGCAGGGACATTTGACTCCCTTAGAATACACACAGCTAATACTTTGCAGGGACTTTTAAGTTCTGTAAAGCACTTTTTTAGTATACCTTCTTTATGAGCGTTAGACTGTGTCCCTGGCCATATGTTTCTCTTAGATAAGAGGGGGAACCACAGCACCTCAGCTGGCCACGCTGCAGGATGGCAATGTGATCACTGAGCACCTCGGCTTCATCAAGATGGTGAGTGGTAAAGATCAGTGTGCAACCTGCATCAGAAAGATTGGTATACATCTACAAAAGCTGATTTCTAGAGAAATACATCTTGCTTTCACAAGGGTCCTTTAACCTTAAGGGAATATGTTTCAGGTCCCTTCAAAACACAACTGCAAAACACAAACAAAGCCTGCATTCAGATTTACAGCCTGAGTTAGATCTAAACCTGCTTTGCATTATACATAGCAAGCAGTATTAAGCCATTACAACTTCAAGCTGGTTTAAGAGCTTAAAAGATTCCTTAAAATCACATAACAGCAGTGTCTGTTTCAATGGATCATCCACTGTGAGTTATTATAGCTAATTGAATGCTCACAAGATGAAGAGTTTGCTTCCCACAATCAGTTTTTAACCTTAGGGGACTTAAAAAATTAATTTAGCAGAATGATGAGTCTATTTTCATTAGAAGTATATAAGCATCTATATACAGATATGGGCAAAGTGGGAAATTAAAACTAGAAAACAATTTTGAGAAGCTAACAAAAAAGAAAAAGGTAAGATAAGAAAAACTTCAGGACAGGAGTTAGGATTAAGCTCAGTCTTCTGTTAGACTGGGCATCTTTCTGTGAGATAGCAAATAATCCTTGTAACCTCACTTCTCTAAAGTTTCCCAAGTTCAATTAAATGTTACCTCTGAAATTAATGTATTTAGTTACTGAACAGAAATACTAATTTTCTGACTACCCTGTTGAAATTATTGAAACAGAATTACAGAAAGTAAATTAAGCAGCAAATTATGTGTATAAGCTTTGTACCAGCTTTGTACTTCAGAAGAACATCCCAGATCTTACGGCGAGAACATGGATCTACCCCACTGGTGGGCTCATCTAGAATAACTGTCTTTGAGTTTCCAATAAAGGAGATGGCAATTGACAGCCTCCTCTTCATTCCCCCAGACAGGGCTCCAACAGGTTTGTACTGATGCTGGGATAAATCCACATCTTCCAGAGCTCTAAAATAGGAGTACAGAAACATGAGCAATATTGAAAAAGTTTTGCCAGTCACATTATGCCCACTCAGAGCAGAATTACTGAAAAGTCACTGTAAATGGAAAGTGACAAAAATACTTCCTCTGACTGATTATACAGGTTGGTGAAAAAAAATAAAATCTCTTTGCCTACAAAGTAGAAACACTTGTCACCAACTGAAATACAAATTCTGGATAAGTATCGTGCAGGATAAGAACAGACAATTTTGAAATTGAGTCTAATAAAATACATACCGGTTTGTCTAACAATTTCAGCAAACTAAGTTATAATCTTTTAAACCACAGTAAAGCTGGTTAGTTTCATAACTCAAACAGTGTTTCAGTTTTTGCAACTACATAAAGAAACTTTAAAAAGGCACACATTTTTTTCTTTGAAGTAAACAGCTTAGTGATCTCTAGGTAGAATAATACTACCTCACCTAATTCCCATGTTAAGAACTGGGAGATACCTTACAGACATCACCTATTCAGCCCTTGCCCTCTGATGATCTTGCATCTGAGCAGTGGGTGGAAATATGTTCAATAAAGGCAGCACTGAAAGAACATCAATTTATTTTTTATCACATTGAACAGTCAGTCATTGAACTAAAAGCTTTCAGTTGCTATCAGCCTGGAAAACAAGACATAAAAGGCTCAACAGTCCTAAGGTAGTCTCCTGAATCATTTGAGTGAATATGCAGTCTGTAAACAATGCCATTTACCCTGAGACGATCTTTCATTTTTAAGAAAACAAGTTTCTATAATTGTTGTATAGATATATCTCCAGGGAAAGTAGTCTTAATCTCTTCAGAAGCCATTATTTTTTGCATTGCTTTGTTGCTTTTCTAATTTCTCTGAAGTATTTTAAAGCTTTCATTGCCTTTAAAAAAACTATATATATTATTCTTAGCAGCAAGGCCTGCAGAGTCCTGAGTATTCTTATGTGCCATCAGTATGACAGACTACTGCTGAAATTACAATTCAGCAGTCTAAGTACAATTAAAAACAGGATCTGCTTTGCAGAAATTTTAACCAAACACTGTGTTTGGTTTGTCCTTGTTCTAGAGAGCTGTTTCTGTGGTTTCTAGAGAGAATGCAGTGTCTCACACCAGAGATTTTTCAGATAAAAAATTTAAAGGAACAGGCTTTTATGATAGCCACTAAAAAGTAAAGCCACTTTGCCACAAATGTATCTGTATATGCCTAATTGCACACTTAAGGAGAAATCCCATCAACTTGGAATTTATTTCCATTGAAGTATGGAGTGCCCAGCCTTCCACAAAACCTAGCATGAATCAGAAGGTTAACAGAAGCTATTTACACTGCTACACTATTAGAAGAACATACATTTTATTCCTAAAATTCAGAAAATGTAGTTTGCTATTAGTTAACAAGATCTCACTTTGTACAGTTTATTATTACTTTAATATATGTGATGTAAAAATGAAGTAGATATAGTCCTATATCAAAGAAGCAGCAGCCTAAAAACACTAGCAAACATTCTCAACCTGACAAGTGGAAAATCTTCTGAGATCGTGTCAGAGCTCTGGCTTGTTTTTCCTATTGGATTGTTTGTTTTTAAATCTCTTCGTTCATTAAACACATTAAACTCTGAATTTCACAAAGGAAAAATATTATAGCATATTTAGAAAGATCATAACAAGCACTGCCTTCACCTAACTTTTCTGGTTTTCTAGCCTTCCCTCTACTGCAGGTGAGAGAATACAAGATAGTAAATACATAAATTCAGTGTTGACTTATGTGAAAACACAGGGCAAACACACAGCAGTTTACTTTCTATCTGCCTCTCCAGCAAGGAGGGAGGTAAGGCAGACAGCAGGAGGCAGGAACCACTACAGTTGCTACCAGGCCAATCATCTCCACTCCAGTCAAAACATTATTTGAAGGTTCTCTATAGTGGCTTTTTAAACACTGACAGTTTCACTACAAACACATTCAAGTGAAAGTTAGAAACTAGGAAATCTATTTTCAAGGCATGATTTCAGAATGTGAAGTATGATAAAACTCATGAAAACCTGCAGTTTCCATTTGCTTCTACTTGCAATTTTGCTTTAGCACTTTTTTGTTTGAGCAGCTTGCGACAGACACTACAGATTTACTTGACAGATTTCCACAAATGAAAGGAAATCTTACCCACTGACTTGCTGATTCAACTGTTCCTTTGTCCAGCCAGGTGCCTTCACTGATCCATAAAGCAGTAGATGTTCTCGCACCGTCAATATGTTGAACAGGACATCATACTGTGGGCAAACACCCAGCTCTGTCCTGATGGCAGCCAGATCAGTGCGTATGTCCTTTCCATTAATAATAATAGTACCAGAGCTCGGTGGATAAAGACCAGTCAACAGTGATCTGATACAAGAAAAGAAAAAAAAAAAAAAAAAAAACACCAAAAAACAGCAAGATCGTGTGTAATGACTGTATTGCATAGCACACTTGGATTTCCTGAGGCACGCCCTAGCATGCTCAGAGCAACACCAACTCAGTTGAGCATAGTTATAGAAACAGTGTATTCTACCTGAGGAGTAATTCCTAATTGGGTCCCATCCTGCATCACTGGTTTTACTAAAGCTGATCATAGTTAACATAAAGGTAGAAATATAGAGACCTTTTAACTGAGACATTTTGAAATGTCATTTTCATTTTGTTATTTCCATTTCTAGTCAACGGCCAAGAAAGAAGTTCCTTACAACCTCTAGCAATGAAGCACAAAACCCCATAAAACTCCACACCCTCCATGTGATAAGAGTACACCTGGGATGCCAGAAAAGAACACTGTCCTGGGATGTGTTCAACTACACAACTAGACTTGACCAGCTCCTGCTTAGCTGCTCCTGAATGATTACATCATGGTTTCAGTGGCACAGAGGACCCAGTTCTCTATTACATTGCTTTTGTCATAGATATCTAGCTTTCACTTTACATGTGCTTTGGGGAGATTATTAAATAGTTATTTGAGAAAAAAAAATAAAAGACATAGAGAAGATTTCACAAACATTTTGAAGTGAAAAAGCATCACAGATCAGTGGGAGTTAAATGCCAGACTTACATAACTGTTGTCTTGCCAGCTCCATTAGGCCCCAAGAGCGCTGTTATCTGGCCTCTCTGGAAAGTGAGGCTAAGATCCTTAACAGCAGCTTTCTGGCCATCCACGTGCTCTTTGGTGAGAGACAGCAGCACAACACCGATTGTGGCTCCTTCGATGCAAGGGCCTTTCAAAGCTGGAGATGCTGGGTCTGTATGGTGAAGAGCAGAAGATCAAGAGCACTGCTGAATCTAAAGATATATGTGTGTGTATACGGGGAATAACACATTAACTTAATCCCTGTTGCCATTTATCAAAGCCTCAAACAGATGTTCAGATGCTCCAAATGGACATAAGCTCCACTGAAATCAAAGATACTATGCCAGCTAATATTTCCTAAGAATTTGGTCTATTTGCAGTTTTAAAAAGCAACCTAAAACAATTATGCCAAGTTGTGTGCATGCATCCACATGCATCTCCATAAAGTCACAAAATAGTTGTTATATTTTATTTCTAGTAGAAAAAACACTTATAATAACATTGCTTGAATCATTGTCTTATGTCCACACGGATGAGAAAATTCTGTGTGAACTACACAGATGATGCCATCAATTTCAGGCACATAAGATTAACATAACATTAACAGGCATAGCAAGTTAATCCTCTTCATTCCCTCAGTCAGTAAAGCAAAGCAGATCTCTGAAATGATTCAGAGCAGCAGCCTAGTCTAAAGATAAGTCAACGTCCTCAGTGCAAGTAGATACTCAGCATTTTTCTAACTGTGAGGTAACCAGCTCAGCAAACTGAAATGACCATATATATGATGCAGATCAAGTTGACTTCCTTTCTGAGTCAGGAGGAAAGGTTGGTACTACTTTCTAAACATGAGCAGTCAATCACTACCCCCATAAATATATTATTAATATGTAATGTTTTATTGACACATTACAATGGAAAAATTTGGCAGTGGGATTTCTTTTTTCTTTTTAAACAAAGGCAAGCAAAATTGGAATGTTAGCTCATAGGAAGATAATGCTATGGATTAAAATTATTATGAGAGAATTATGGTTTTAATATCTATTTCTATATCAAAATATTATAATTTTATATTTATATATCATATTTATAGTTTGTATTTCTACTTTATGTAATAATTTTACATATTAGTAAATAAAAGATAAATAATTATTACAAGAAGAAAGAATTATGCTTTATATAAATATATAAAATAATATAAATAAAATTAAAAACTAAAAATAATATAATGATCAAGGATTGCTTTGTTTAGACTGTTAATGAAGAAGATTTTTGCTCCTTTCACAATAAATTTTAATTTTAGAAAGAACTTTCGTCAGAAGCTTGAGGTTACCTTCCAGCAACTGAGTTCACACACAGGCAATTTGCTACTGAGCATGCAACGTGCATCAGTTTAAGCAGAGAAGAAGTGAGATGAACAGATCCACAAAGTTGTAGGCAATCACTTGGATGTCTTGAGCCAGAGATCATACTAGTAACTTTTCAGGCAGAGGTAAGATTTTTTTTTTTCTTTGCTTTCTACGGAGCATGTGGTGAACCCAGGCAGAAACACCAAAAATGTTCATCTTAAGTAAGGACCAAAGGCAATCATCTCAAGAAAATGAAATGCTTTCAAATTTCAGAAATTCAGACAAAATTCATACTGATATTTTTTCTACAAACATTTAAATGAACCTCAATACATTTTGAAGTTTGCCCTACTCTAGGAGACATCAATATATAAAACTGCTGAGTTGCTCGGCTTCTTCACTCATACCAGAAAACTGTATCATTTCCAAACTACTGTAACAAGATCTCAACACATAATATATGACCAAGCAATGAAAAAAACAGATTGATCAAAATCAGCACACTATTCAGAAAAGAGCCACTATTAAAATTCTATTATGAACTACAAACCTCTTTCTTGGAAGTTTTCATTGAAGAAAAACACGTTAGAATTCAGATAATGTCTCTTCCTCCTCTCTGCACCAAACAGGCTCTTCCAGTAGGAAGCAGTAAAGGGAAAGTACCATTGGTTCTTTAATCCATATTTTCCTAGATGATAATTATGATAAAAACTGTTGCAAAATTTATAGTCATTTCATATTTGTTCGCAGACTAATAATGTCCCATCATTACTTACAAAGAGCTGGTTAGACCATTTAATTGGCTTAAAGTCTTAGTTGCACTCAACAAACCTCAATAAAGGGGAAAAAAATAATTTGGCCATAACATTAGGTCCTGCCATAAAATAATCAATTTTCAGTGATACTGTGCTTTACCCTATACCTCCAAATCAGCTTTAAAGTGTAACAGAATCATAGTCTTAACAGTATGTAGGCACAGCCTAACATAATCTTGTAACCTAGAGCAAAGAAAATGCACCAAATGGCCTGCCAAGGCAAACAGCCATGTTTTTTATTATAACAATAATCCATTGCACCAATCATTAAACATTATTCTTCCATTACTACCTGCACAATTTAAACTAATCAGCCAGTGTAAGAAACATTTAGTGTAACGTGCAAACATATGTTCTTACACACAACCTAAACTTCAGTGTTGCCTGGTGTTTCCAGGCTTCACTTACCAATTACACAATACACTCTGTGTGTTTGGAGTTGTATTTCATTGACACTGAAGGACAGGTGTGAATTTAAGCTAAAGTTTGTAAAATTCAGTTGTATATTCCATACACCCCTATCTTTCAAGGCAAAATTAATTTTGTATTTTTATATTTTTTTAAAAAATGGAGAGCAGCTGGAAAAAAAAGGTGACATATGCAAATCAGAGGAAAGGAAAATTTCAAACTGCTAGTGAGGCATTAGGCTATGATTCAAAATGCATCAGTCAACTCAATAACATTAATAAACCTTGGTTACAGAAAAAAAATCCCACTAGTTTATGAAAATATCTTTGAAAGTTAATTAGTTTTATTTACACATTGGACTGTGGACTAACTGGGAGCAAGATACAGCTACCAGGCAGTTTGAAGTATTTGTGATCTAAAAACATGTTGTTATTCATGGGTTTCAGCCCAACTACTGACTCAGAAAATTCACCATTTTCACAGGAAATTTCACTACTAGACTGAGTTCTGTTACTGTGAAGTACCAAAAAATTCTTAAGTCTTTCAAATATTAATCATTCCCATAAGCAAACAAAAGATATTTCATGCCTGGCCATAAATTCTAGTCCATGTGTTACCACTACTCAATATTTACATATGTAGGAAGACTTTCTTACCCAGTCCCTAAAGGAAATACAGGCAGTTTTGCACATCAAAATCTCAACTCAGAAAAATATATGGTTTTGGTTTAGCTGCATGCAATTAAGAAAGCCAATTCTATCCATTTCATTCAATGACTTCTTAAAAAACATGAAATAAGAACAACTCCATTATCTTACCAGGAATAATATTGCTGAAATACCAGCCACCTATAGAATATAAAATAGTGTCAAGGAACATCATCCAGCACAACCATCCAAAGGTCATGTATCCTCTTTCTGCCATTGACTGGTGCACATTATTCCACTGAATTCCTGGTAGTAATAGTAATAATAATAATAATGATTTTTTTTAAAAGGTCAAAGCTAAATCAGTACAGCATTAAAGATCACAAACACATCAACATCACACACTTCCGCATATTTAAGCAAACACAAAAAAGACCATAGTTAATAGCAGTAATTCTAATGAATTGAAATGAATTGCTATGCTTCTACAAGCCTCTGTTTAAAACAGCAGGTGACACTACTGCTGGGAAAATGCAGAGAAGCTGTTGCAGAAAGGGCTGTTTATGAGGTTTTTGCTGGCCCTTAATTTGGAAAAAGAAAAAGAACAACTCTGACAAAATGGGGCACTGTCCTCTTCAATCAGGCTTTATGCCATTCTGCCGATATTATAAAGAATGGGTTACACAAAGTTTAAAGTAATTTCTATAATGCTAAGTTTAAAAACTTGATTCTGTGAATTCTAACGAAGAAGCACATATTTGTGTGCATTGACTATATTCAAAGGTAAACTGGAACAACAAACTCACTAAATAATTGCTTCATAAAACTATTATATTGCAAAAGACACGAAAGGAAGAAAGAAGGTGCAAAACACTACTACTACAGAAAGCCACCATATTGCTAAATGGAAAAAAAAGTAACCAAATAGTAGATTTACAGAAAGTGTTGCATTTTTTTCTGAAAATGTTACTTTGCAGTACAGTGGGTCATTACATTGTTTCTACAATTCTTTTTCTATGATTGTCAAGAAAAGTAGTTTTCCCACAAAGCATGTTTTGCCCTTTCTTCAGTAAAGACGAGTCATTTTGATTAAGTGTCTGGTGGGAAATTTAAGCAATATTTTCTGCAAGTGTCTCTTCCACTCTTACCAACTTTTTATCATTATGATACTTTTTCAATGCTTAGTGGTTTGAAATATCCACTGTCATCAATATCGATCTTGCTGTAGTAGTAAAAAAAAGAAAGTGATTACATCCCTTTATATATTTAGATACATAAATGCATATCCTTTGTAGACATTTATCAAGGGCCCGGACATTCAATTCTTACTTTTCTAAAACTTCAGCATCAATGGGGACAGCTCTTAGCTTGGGGATAGTAGGGATCACCATGTTAAAACATGTAGTAACCTGTTAGAACATTTAGCCAGTTTCCAAACATTTTTTTTATTCCTAACACTTAAACATAATAAGGTGTCCTCATGCATTTCTGCACCTGTGCAATATCTCAGTGGGGATTTCACCAGCTGTCTCCAAGCTTACAAAGGCAAGGTGCTACTCAGGCCAAGTATGAATAGAGTCACACAGAAGAAATATACAAAATACTTCTGATAATCTTTTTCTTACTCCCCAATGTATAATAGTTAAATAATCATTTTAGCATTATGTTGAGAGTAACTTACACTGTTCTTGTTCTGTACAATATTGTTCTCATAAACCTCCATTGTGTTATATACTAGTGCATGTGTGAAACCAAACATCTACCAAGTTCAAGAGTAGACCAACCCAATGAATAGGAAGTCAGGTAAAAATGCCAGGAGACCTGCATGGGATGAACAAGGAGCTCCTGGTCAAACACAAAAAGAAAGCATATACAGGGTGGAAGCAAGGATGGATTGGAATACAGAACATTGTTTGAGTGAACAGAGATGAAGTTGCGAAAGCTAAAGCCCAAATGGAATTGAATCTGTTCAGGGATGTCAAAGACAAGAGGAGGGGCTTCTATAAGCACATAGGTGACTAAAGGAAGACAAGGGAAAATGTGGGCCCAGTGCTCAACAAGACAGAGGATCTGATTACAGAAGATGTGGAAAAGGCTGAGGTACTGAATGCCACTTTTGCCACAGTTTTTACTAGAAAGTCTGGTCTTCAAAAATCCCAGGTCAAAGAGACCCAGGGAAAAGTCTGGAGCAAGGATGATGTAACTTTGGCAGAAGAGGATCAGGTCAGGGAATACTTATACAATCTGCACATCCCTAAGTCCATGGTGCCTGATGGAATGCACCTAAAAGCACTGACAGAGCTGGCAGATGCTATTGCTAGGCCACTCAATAATCTTTGATTGATCATGGCAATTGAGAGAAGTACCTGAAGACTGGAAGAAAGCAAATAGCACTCCTATATTCAAGAAGGAGCACTCAGGGATTTACAGCCCCATCTCTATCCCTGAGAAAGTGGTGGAACAGCTAATCCTCAAAACCATTTCAGGGCACATGAAGGACGAGAATATCACCAGGAGCAGTCAGCATAGCTCCACCAAGAGGAAGTCATGCTTGATGAACTTGATTAACTTCTACGACAAAAGTTCAGATAAGGTGAGACTAGTGGCTCTGACATTGTTTCCCTTAAGACTCTTCTAAAGAAACTAACGAAGTATGGGCTGGAGGAGTAGACAGTGAGGTGCATTGCAAACTGGCTGAATGGCCAGGCCCAGAGGCTGGTGATCAGTGGCATAAGGTCTAGATGGAAGCGAGTAACTAGCAGTGTACCCCAGAGGCCAATACTGAGTAAAACTGTTTAACATCTTCATTAATGATCTGAATAATGGGGCAGACTGCAACCTCAGCAAGACAGCTGATGACACAAAACCGGAAGAAGTGCCTTATATAGCAGAGGGTCATTCTGCCACCCAGGGAGACCTGAACGAAACAGGCTGACAGAAACTTCATTAAGTTTAACATGAAGTGCAAAGTTTTGCACCTCTTGAGTGCCACCACTGAGCTGGATAATATCTTTGCAGAAAAGGACCTGGGGTCCTTGTGGACATCAAGTTGAACATGAGGCATCAATGCAACCTTGTCACAAAGAAAGCTGATGATATTCTGGGCTGCCTTAGGCAAAGCATTGCCAGCATGTGGAGTGAGGTGATCCTTTCCATTTATTCAGCACTGGATAGGCCACACTTGGAGTACTGGGTCCAGTTCTGGGCTAACCAGTGCAAGAGAGGCATGGAGGTACTGCAGAGTCCAGCAAAGGGACACAGAGATAATTAAGAGACTGGAGCATCTCTCCTATGAAGAAAGGTTGAGAGGCCTAGGACTGTTCAGCGTGGAGAAGAGAGGGTCAAGGGGGATCTTATGAATGTATATAAATACCTGAAATGAGGGTGCAAAGAAGACAAAGCAAGGCTCTTTTCAGTGGTGAGCAGTGACAGGACAAGAGCCAATGGGTACAAACTGAAACACAGGAGATTCCCTCTGAACATCAGGACATACTTTTTCACTGTGAGGGTGACTGAGTACCAGCACAGGTTGCCCAGAGAGGCTGTGGAGTGTCCAACTTTGGAGATATTCCAAAGCCGTGTGGACACAGAACTGGGCAACCAGCTGTAGGTGGTTGGTTGAGCAACAGGCATTGATTAGATGACCTCTAGAGGTCCTTTCTGACCTCAACCATTTAGTAATCCTACAAAACTCCCAATGTATATCCTCACCAGAAAGCAAGCATTAGAGCTGTGTTTGACATCAATGAGGACTTAAAAGAAACTGCTCTAAACGCCTTTCAAAGCTTCCTCCACTGAATGGAGAGAAATAACACATTCAATGAGTGAAATAATATTCAGTCGGATGTTCACCCTTAGGTAGCTCTAGTGAATTTCACCAAACAAAGTTTGGGTTTGCATCTCTAGATGGATGAATAAACTCATTCTGTCATCTAATGGGATGCAGAGATTTTACTCCAATCTATTGCAAATAGAGCAATGCTAAGCCCATTTTAATTTACTTCTAGAAGGTGGCACAAGACTAATTTAGTTTTCAAGGGGTATTAAAAAGGTTTTTCTGCTCTTAAGATCTATGCTGTTAACTCATGATTAGATTTTTTTCATAAGTAAGTGAAAAACATTTCCAACTGTAGTTTTTTTAAATACTAATTACAAAGCTTTTCTTCTTACTGGAGAGCTTACCTATTTCTTGGCCCTCAAAGAATGTAATGAAAAATACTCCTTGCCCAAAGGCAGTTGTAGACAGAAGACACTACAACACCAGAAGAGAAACAGGATGTGAACGTAAAATAAAACACATCACTAACAAGCTCCATGAAATAAAATAACTTGTGATACTAAAAGCAAGCACAAAATAAATGGACCTTTGTTTCATATAGGCTAATGGTCATTATTTCCTTTTTTTTTTTTAACATTACTGCCTTCACATACTGCAATAGTATTTGCTCCACCTTAAAGAGCTCCCACTGAACGAGTTATTAATACTGGAAAGCATTATTTAACTTTATAATAAGTTTACATCATCATAAACCTACTACATACCAGAAACATATAATGCATAACACTGTAAAAAGAACACAAAAGAAAATACTTTCTGTAATAAGAACAGTGGTCCTATTCATTTTTGTAAGACCAGAACACAAAAATATATAGAGGCAGAAGAAACCCACACACTGGGTACTGCATGCTGAGACAGCATTTTTGTGCAAGTAAATAACATTTGACTTCCAAGAAGTAAAATAGTCATGCTGTACCACCAAAGTAGACAATGGACAATGAGCAAGTTAGTGATGCAGTATAACAAGGAAGTGTGATGATCAATGGAGAAACACTGGTGAGCTCATGAAGGCTGATGGGGAGATGCAAAACATCACTAAAATTAATAAGCATTATTCAGTGATAAAGTTACATAGTTTGAAAGTGAGCTGAAAAAGAAGCCAATTTTATTGCCTGTTTTAAAAGAATGCAATTAAATAAGGTTTCTGCAATATTTGACACACATGGTACACATCCTGCAGCTCTCTGAAGAAAGAAGTATGACATAGGCTGCCTCTGACTTTCAGCAAATGCAGGATATCTGAAGAGTTATTTTGAAATAACTGATTTTTAAACATGCAAGTTATCTGATGCATGCTTTTCCTTCTGTGGTCCAAAGGAAAGGAAAAAAAAAAGCAACAGAAAAAAACCCACAAAATTCTACCCTGCCTATTTATGCCCAAATTCTGCGGTCTTACATCTATGCTTACTTGTGTTCAAACCACCAATGCATTTTATCTGACTCATTTACACTGAAAAAGTGTCATTTTTTTTTAATAGCATGTGAATTATTCTACTAGTTTAATTTGGTATGTAACTTTTACTCTTTTTTTATATTTGTATTGTACAGTGGTGATATTTGATGTCCCAATCAGGGATACAGTCTGTTAAGACAGTACAAAGACATAAAACAGCCTATGGCATACATAAAATAGTAAAGGACATGGAAGAGTTGATGCCAAAGAAAAATACACAACAGACCGTATATCTGGATACGCACTAGACAATTTCTGGTCTAATCCTCAGCTGTGCTCAACCAAGAATTATCCACTAGATTTCCTTCAAACAAATAATGACCTTCAGGAGTTGCATGCCATCAGGTGCATATAGTACACTATTATTCAAATATTTTGAGGCAAAAACAAAGACAACTCATGAGCATGAGGAATGCAACTTCCTTATATTTTCTGTAGGTTTACAAAATTTATCTAAAAGTTTATTTTTTATTCCTTTCTACATTTAAAACTTTTTTTCAATTGTATATCTATTAATGTGACTTATTTCCAATGAAACACAAAAGCAAACACAAACCTGGGAAAAAATAACTAAATTACAGCCTAACATTTCAAAACTATGGAAATCCACATCATGGTTGGAGGATAAAAAATAGAAAAGAAAAATAAATATTTACCATTATAATCTGGTTGATGAAACTCAATTGGTTCTGCAAGACCAACAAAACTATGTAGGGTAAAAAACTGATCATATACACAAGGCTGGCACACAGAGCTGCTGTATCGGCACTGCTAAAAAACACGCCCAAAAAATAGCTTAACATAATAACTGTAACTCCAAAATCCAGAAGAAAAAGGAAAATGAGGAAGCCATTGCTATAAGCAAAGATACCACTTGCTTTTAAAATGATGGCCATAGCACAGCTGCTTATTGTGAGCACAATGACATTGTCCAGAAACCAAGCAAAGAAATGAATGGCCGGATGTACACCCATTGTCTTCATATACTGCAAGACAACATAGTAAGAGAGTTAAGGTTAGGAAACAAGTTCTCCTCTCTCTCTCTTTTTTTTTTTTTTTTTTTTTAAAAAGAAGCAAAACATGTTGCCACCAAGACACTACCCAAAGGCTGAAATCTTCCCCTTAATTTACTCATCTCTTTTTCCTTTTCCTGTGTTACCCCTTCTGCTGCTCTCTCCTGGATCAAACACAATTCTGAGAAGGGCTGCCTCTGAGCTTATCACATACTAACACAAGGAAACCCAGTGCTCAGGCACAACTCTCTTTCGCATAGGGTTGCAGGACCAGTTGTCAGATTGCTGGGTCCTCCAGTGAGGAGTTTGCATTTTTATACTCTAAAAAGTACTGGGGATATCTACAGGAATGTATAAACAATTTTTTTTCCCCAGCCTGGTACTGAACTAAAAGGAATATACAGATAGGTTTGTAAGCCTTTACGTATTAGCATGCAAATAATAATTTAAGAAGGTATGAGGTATTACACTATTTAAAAAAAAAAAAAAAAAGAAAAGGGTTTTGGAAACAAGCTAATACTACTTCTGAAACATTTTTCATGAGATGATAAAAATTAACTTTGCTAAGTCGATTTAATATTTTAAAGCATTAAAAATAAGATATATATTACAACCCAAAGTTTAGAGAAATCAGATAATTTCCCACATTAAAAAAAAAAACCTTACTCCATCAGTATAAAGATCAGTATAATTCTTCAAAAAATATATACTTATCCATACATAAAATGCATCATAAAACCCTCTATGCTTCCGTATGCTTAGCAGATGCTAAGACTAGGTGTTGATATAAGCAAATATTGCCTCATTTTTCCTGTGTCATCTTCCCTTATATTTCTGATAATTACACAGTACATGGCAAATTTTTAATTGAGTTTAGGAAGTTTTGTCATTTTAGACCACATATAGCAAAACATGAAAAAGAATCCAAAACAAAAACTATTCTAATTACACGGACTTTTTCCAAACAATTTATCCACTTCAACTTTTATGGATCTTTTGCTTGTTACTTTTTAATCTCAGGGACAATATTTGCATACTAAGAGGACTGATGCTCAAGCAATGTTGTGAATCTGAGTTGGCAGCTAGAACTAGAACCTATTGCCTAGAGGAAATAAATTAAAACAAAGCCAGCTGGATTATGAGTACATAAAAGTACCTCAAAATTTAAGTTTTGCCTTTCAGTACATTTTAATAAATAAATTATATTTTCAGAGGCTAATCTGCTTCTTACCTCTTCAAGATTAATTTCTCTCTCATAAACCAGCTTGCGAACCATGCCAGCAACTGAAACCATCCATGTTAACATCATCATAAGCGGGAAAAAAAACCCTATATTGTTCAAGAACCTATGAAAGAACATAAATGCAGCGTTGTTAGAATAGCTGCAATAGAAATATTTTTTAGCAGAATGTTAATAGTTTAATACTGTGACTATTCTCAAAATACGCACAAAATAAGATCTGACACGAGCAATACTCTTGTTCTGGTTAGAACTGCTTATTTTTCACATAAAAAGCTAAATACATGTATTGCATTAATATTACACTGCACTAATCTTACATTAGTATTTGTCAACAAGACAACTGGTGTAATCACTCTTTAGAGCTCCATACATAGTCAAACAGAATTCAGATTTGTGTCTATGACAAAGTATTATATTTGGACAGTAAGGAATAACATGAACAGTCAACACTTGCTCCACTTTAACAGATTTATTACCACTGACTAATTTTAAATTCTAATAATCAGGATGTTTTTACAAAGAACAATTCTACACTTTTACTTTTGCTTCATCAACTTTATACTGCATTGCAGTGCATACCAGGGACCAATTTACAGTTTGGGTACAGGACAACTAGGGATGGAAAATGAATTTCTTAGCATAATCTAAGTTAGTTGCACAATACGTTGACACGGTCTCTGTCCAGCAGACTACTCCACAGTATAGCTGTAAACAGCTTGTAAGGGATCATTTGACAGACAGAAGTTGCATGATGTGTTGTGATCACAGCTGTTAAACAACATTTCCTATACTGTAATATTCTGGTGTTGGACATACTGGTTCAGTCCTGTGCTGAGACATATAAGAACCCACTACAAAGACCTACTAGCTTCTCAAGTCCTCTAGCACTAATCTAATAAGGATAACACATGGAATTAAAAAGCTGAATGTTGACTTACAGATCACTGGTATGACAAGGGTAAGGCATAGCTTGCACCTGAATGGCTGGCTCTGAGGTATCTGTCCCAGTCTGTGCTGAAATAATTGCCCTTTCAATCATGTCTTGAAGAGGAATAAAGATGTGGTTGTATTTAAACCCGTCAGCTGGCAGCTTCTGGGGATGAGATTTCCATACTGGGTTTTTTATCAAATCTGTTCTCATGCTATAGAGAACACTGGTTCTGATTGTATATGAAATGTGTCGTGGAAGGAGATTGTTGGAATCTTGCAACTTGTCCTTTGGCGTATCAAAGATGACACCTGACACAAAAAGAAAAGGAGCTTCACACTCAAGTTTATATGATTTATGTATTTACATAGCTAACTCATGGACAATTATCATATGACAGTAGGATACATTCACCCATCAGGTTAGGACTCTAAAGTTACTCAAATCCCCAACAAAAGAATGGTAGGTTTTATAGAGACTTCCATTTTTTACATTCATGAATATGACATATAAAAAATTATTCATGTGATAAACGGGTTTGCAACAATAATTTTTATCTAAGAAAATTCCTTCTGTGATTTTTTTGGGGTTTTGCTTTTTGTTGTTTTTGTTTGTTTGTTTTAATTGCAGTTCATTCTCTTTGCATTCAGATTTAATCTCTTTCTGGGGACTGATCTCAATTCTACAGTGAAAGCAGCAGCCATAGAATTTGTCCATCAAAGGATAACCACCTCTGGAAGTGGGTGACAAAGTAAACAGTATCAACCCACTAGAATTTACTCTGATTTTTAATTTCTGAGTCAATTACAAAACTTCTGGTTTAGAAGGGTAGAATTTGCATATTTATTTTTTCTAGCTCTGTAAAAGAAAAAAAACAAACACAAATGAAAGTTTAATCTGTAGCTGGGAAAATTAAGTTAAAAACAGCAAATTGGTTGCATTTTTTTTCTGGGTGACCCAGACATTTTAGGATTTCTTGATGAATGTGAAAAGTTGATCTTTTTTCCTTAGAAAAGGGGAGAAATGTCTTGCCTCCCACCTGGCTTTTTGAAAGATAACGATACAGAATACTTCACTCTGCTGTAAAGCTTATTTTTCTCAACTAGCCAATTTCATTTTCCTATTTACACAAACATTTAATTTCTTAAGACACTTCATGAGACTATGAAGGCTTTGAAGACTACAAACAAAGCAAGCAAGGAAAATTCCACTTTAGTTTCATATCTTACTATGGAAAGGAACGTATACCTATATCTGAACATGTAATATCGACATGTTGGACACATTAGGTCCCTTAAAATGCCATCCTCCCTTTTTAAGCATCTGAAGATATTATAAAGCCACAGTACTAAAAAAAACTCCCCAAAAATGTCTTGGCTTATGTCAGCATACGACCCTTCCCTTTATAAGTGGAAGCAAAATGGATCTAGAACTTCATAATTCAGTTTTCTGAGGGCCAAGATCTACCTATCTGTTTCTTCCCTTGAAGAGGCAAACAATTCCACTCTCTACAAAATACTCCTGTGAAATTTTCCTTATCTAATGGTATGGCCCATTGGTTTTATATTGATGGAGGGTGGTCATTTCCACATTCTGCAAATGTGGGTACTGTGCAGGTTACAGAGTAAACACAAGATTCCCGACTGAGTAGTTTCATTCTCTAGAACGGATTTGACATGTCTTCTCTGTTCTGTACTTACAGGAGTCCAGGAAGACCATAAAAACCAGAACAGCCGGGGAAAAAAAATGTGGCACACACTTATAGACTTAAATGAAGCTCTCTCTTGGAAAGGCTACATGCAATTTAAAACATTTTACATGAGAAGAGAAAGTGCACGTACTAAGAAAAACATTCTAGTCTTAAACTCTTGTACAATTAATTGATTCTCAGCAATAAGGATATAATGCAGAAAAAGGATAGAGTGTGTAATCCCAGGGGAAAGAAAAAGAAATATATCTATTGCTTAAGAATTCATTTACTCTGAATAAACAAGTTAATTTATCTGAGATATCAGTTTGAGAATAAAACTTACAAAAAAACCCCTTCGTTCCTCCTTTTTGTAAAGCCAAGAATATAAATATTAAAATTCAAAAGGATGCAAACTAGATGCTGTCATAATAAATAGTCAAGTTTCCTCAGTATTATACATTTTTCAGCTCTTTTTATTCTACTTTAAAGGTTTATGACTATTATTTATAATGTTTTGTTAGAAATAACAGACTCCAAGGATTCATTTGGCATCATCACAATTAAAACAACAATATAATTAGTCTTCACAGCATATATTACAGCATTCATATGATGGGGAATACCTCTAATGTGCTTTATTTTGCCTGTATAACATGTATTTTAATACATATTTTGACCTTAATCTAACTTATCAATAAACACAGATAACAACTACAAAGTCTGATGTTTTATGTCAATATATATTTTAAGTAAGGTACTCACTAGCCAAAAAATTATTTTTCTGCATGAGTTCATGAGCATTCTCCTCCAATTTCTCAACAGAGTCAAAAGGCTGGAAACGGTCCAGTAACACACAAGAAGAGATATTTACTACAAGCTGTGACAACAGGTCAATCTGTTTACTTGCTGAGCTGTTAAAGATCTTGTTCATTGTAGTTTCTAAAATGAAGAAACAAAATAGACTCTTAGTTTTAATGACCAGAACAGAAAGGTATGTTCTCACTTGCACATCCTACAAGAGGGTCCTGGTTTTGGCTGGGATAGAGTTAATTTTCTTCCTAGTAGGTGGTATAGTGCTGTGTTTTGGACTTAGTATATTGAATACTGAATATTGAAGAATAGAGATAACACACTGATATTTTAGTTGTTGCTAAGTAATGTTTACACTAAGTCAAGGACTTTTCAGCTTCCCATGAAAGGGAAGAAGTTTTTAAAACACAAGAATTTTAGTGTGAACTTGTGGAATTGTAGCTCGTGTTTCAGTGGCTTTTATAAGTCCTCAGCTACATATTCCTTCCATTTCAGAGCACCAAAAAGTGTAATAAATTCTACCAAAGTTCTAGAAAGAGACCATGTCCTTGAAGCTGTAGGACTTTTAACATTTCCTTATCTTTCCATAACTACTCCCACAAATACAAATGAGTTACTATACCTTGAACATCAACACAGAAATCCATCTTTTTCATCTAGTAATGTATAGGCCAGTTCTTCTCAAATATTATATATTTATGTATATTATATAACTGCAAATGAAATTTCAAGTACCTTGTTATATAGGGCATAAGCTTGACTTGAGCTCTACACTTAAAAAGTATCTTAAAAAAGCCTCCAACTCATTCATTTTAACTTCTATCTTATCTATGGATCCAGGATTAACGTACACCTCAACCTAAGCCTGGTTTCCAGAAACATTTAACCTTTGGAGGACTTAAGATCTTCATCCATTGGTAGAGAATGTAGAGACAGTGCTATATCTTTATGTTTGAGAGAATAATCAGAAGGATAGCATGATACAGAAACAATCTTAACTCATCTGGATTTAATGGAAACATCTGCACAACTGCCTCCCGGAGCCTCTTGAGAAGTTCATAAGGACTACACCCAGCAAGGAACCTACAAGGTCTAGCAGGACAAGGTTTATATAAAATCGTTTATATCAAATGAATTATTGCAAATTACAGGGTCAGAAAGCAAGCATAGATGAATACAGTTGCGTTGCCTACCCAAAGCTAGTTTAGAAAGTAAAAGTTTTAAAAAGAAAACCATAAACTTTTCTGCCCTCAGTTAAATATTTACTTTGCTCCAGATGAGTAAAACTGGCACAGTAACCCTGTAAAACAGCTTCAGAAATTTATAACTTTGCTAAGTCTTAAATTGGAAGAATTCTACATCAATGCCCTCTTCTACAACACTTTCCAGCAAGAGAAGCAGGGTGAATAGGACGTCACTAAGACTATTAACCATTTTTATAGCATTGTAGAGAAGTAAAAGATACAAACACAACCACCTTGGATTTGAGCATAATTAGAAGTCTGCTTAATGCAAGTGTAGATGTAATAAAGCAAGGGAATATTTGCTTTAGTTAGAAGACAAAATATATATTCACATGGATGAGATTATTTTAGAAAACTTGAGCTTTGGATGGAAATCAACAGATTGTGCGTAGTAAAACCAATAATATATATGGATACATTTAAGACTTTAATTGGATTCAAGCAAGATCATTAAAGAACTAAAAAGCTGATGCAGTATAAGAGTAATGAAATTTAAAAAAAAAAACAACATAAGAACAGAGGTTTACAGTAACAGCTGCACATGATTATAGACTAATAAAATGAACAAAAAAGCATATACAAAACCAACATAAAAATACAAGGGCATAGTCATTTTTCAAAAAGCAAGATGAAGCGAATCTGTAAAAAAAAAAAAAGCATAATCAAAGTGTAAATGCAGAAGAGTGTTCTGGCACTTTGAACAGATCAGTTTCACAAAGGCATAAGTGCCATTGTGATCTATAGTCCATATTGATTTTCACTTTCCAGATGATGTTAATTTTATTGACTGTATTCCATTAAAATAAAGAAATTCTAGTTTCATAAGCTATTCTACATAAATGATTTCCTGTATTCATTATCCAAGACTATCAACCATTTATTACATATTGTCATCTATCCTTAGCTCTGTTAAAAAGCCATAGCTTGAGAAACACACACACAAATTTCTTGATGTTCTCTGCAACAGTGAAGATGGACCTGATAACTCCAGAGATCTTGATTTCTACTTAACAAGATATTGTTTGGCCATGACCTATCATGTAGTTCCAAGTGTTAGATCCAAACAAAATCTATCTATTACTCAAATAATATATTGAGATAGCTATGTTTCCAGTAGGCCTTGTGGGTTAAGAGACTTACTCTTTCCTCCCTCATATCTTTACAAATAGAGTGAATCTGTGGAATTTCTTTTTTAGTTGTATTGTGATCCAGCTTCACCATGAGAGGTGAGCTGTGCCTGACTGAGACTAGGCAACAGTTCAGTGGTTAAGAAAATCTTCCTGAGAGACAGCAGATTCAAGTTTGAGCCTCTCATCTAAGGAGGATACTGAGCACAGATTGTTACTTTCTGGATTGAATTGCCATTTTTCTCAGTGAAAGTGTAAGCAGCTAGTCCTAGCCTTCAAATCAAGGTCAGTTTCAATTAAATCTCACATCCTGTATGCAAGAGAAAAGCCAAGAACTTCAGCTCACACCAGCCATGACAGCACCAGCTCAGGGCAGTAGTACAATTTAAGAACACACTTCATAATTTGCAAGCTCTCAGGAGCTTAAGTGGATTTTGTCCATCTCTTGCTTAGAGGCAGGTATCAAAATCCAATAGAAGTTGCACTTCAGATACATCTATTTGTTTATTGCAGACAACACCAAGCTGGGCAGGAATATTGATCTGCTTGAGGGTAGGAAGGCTCTGCAGAGGGATCTGGACAGGCTGGATTGAGAGGTCGAGGCCAATTGTATGAGGTTCAGCAAGGCAAAGTGCCAGGTCCTACACTTGGGTCACAACAATTCCATGCAATGCTACAGGCTTGGGGCAGAGTGGCTGGAAAGCTGCCCAGCAGAAAAGGACCTGGGGGTGTTGGTCAACAGCCATCTGAACATGACCCAGCAGTGTGCTCAGGTGGCCAGGAAGGCCAATGGCTTCCTGGCCTGTATCAGAAACAGTGTGGCCAGCAGGAGTAGGGAAGTGATTGTGTCCCTGTATTCATCACTGGTGAGGTTGCACCTTGAATACTGTGTTCAGTTTTGGGCCCCTCACTACAAGAAGGACATTGAGGTGCTGGACTGTGTCCAAAGAAGAAGAATGAAGCTGATGAAGGGTCTAGAACACAAGTCTTATGAGAAGCATCTGAGGGAACTGGGGTTGTTTAATCTGAAGGAGGCTGAGGTGGGACCTTCTCACTCTACAACTACCTGAAAGAAGGTTGTAACCAGGTGAGTCTTAGTTTCTTCTCCCAAGTAACAAGTGATAGGACAAGAGGAAAGGGCCTCAAGTTGCACTAGGGGAGGTTTAGATTGGATATTAGGAAAAAATTTTTCACTGAAAGGGTTATCAAGCATTAGAACAGGCTGCTCAGGGAAGTGGTGGCGTCACCATCCCTGGAGATATTTAAAACACATGCAGATGAGGTATTTAGGGACATGATTGAGGGGTGGACTTGGCAGTGTAGGTTTTCTGTTGGACTCCATGATCTTAAAAGTCTTTTCCAACCAAAATGATTCTATGATTTTAGCTCTAGACTTAATTCTTTGACTGTAGAGCAGACTTAATAACCTGTACTGCTGTAAAGTCTACTTTTTCTAGCAATGAAGAAAGCAGCCCCTTCATGGGGGCATTGAGAGCTCATGACTGCCCTCCTCCAACAAAAAACTAGAACAGGTTTATATCTGGCTCACAATTATCCTAACACTCACTGATAACAAACTATGCAGATCTGCCTTCTCTACCACAATCCTCCCTTTGTACCTGATGTCACTATCTCTTACTGCATTTTATCCCACTTTTCTCTCTTGTTGATCCTCAAAATCATGAACTTTTCTCAAATGACATTAGATTCTGCTTTGGTATGGACATTTCCTTCTGGCACATATCAGCAGCCATTTGAATTATCATGACCTATCCTACTGACAGTGATACATAGTGATATTTTAAAAATTATCAAATTCTTATAAAATCTTTAAGTAACTTAAATTTCCAGCATAATCCTTTCTCTTCTCCTCCTTAAATCCCTGTATACACAAAATTACTCATAATAATCCCCATCTCCTCCATTATAAACTCTTGCTCTCGGGATATCTATCTGTCCCTGAAGGACATATTCTCTACTTCTGGAGGTCTGGCTGCCAGAGTTCAGTACCAAATGCAGGAAGGGTGTCGCCAAGGATCCCTTGTCCCCCCAGTACCCAGGAGGGCACTGCTGGGTAGTCCCATGCGGACACCTGAGCCAGTGCCACTCCTTTCCTATCTGAGCTACACAAAGCTGTGGCTGGGCCTGCCCCAGGCTGCAGCTCCCACCATATAACAGCCTGTCTGGGGACCTGGCCATGGACCTGCTGATCTGGGCCTAGATCCTTACTTGCAGGATGGCATCCTGGCCTGGCCTCAGCATCACTCCCATGGCCTGACCTGGCTATCCTAGGGCTGGGTCTGACTTTAGTTACTCTCTACCGACCTTAGCTCAACCTTGCCGCTCCCTGATTATAACCACATCTCAGGCTTTTCCAAGGCTCAATAAAACCACACACAAGTAATTATTAATGAAAGGAGAAAAATAAATATACAGACAACTTTTCATTAAATGTACTATATCAAATCTCATTTTCTATTTATTTCTATTTTATATATACAAATTTCCTTCAAAATTTACTACAAAAATTTACTACTACCTAGTGGAACTTTGACTACTGGGATTACTTCTCCCTTCCCTCCTTTTAAGTATAGCTCCTATGTTTGTAACCCTCCCATGACAGTTTGACACTTCAATTTGTTACCAGAGTTTAAGTCTTTCAATATTTTCACTAGTCAGAATAAAAAAGACAATTAGGAATAAGACAGAAAATCTAATAAGGATAATCAGTACATGCACTTTTATGTACATACCATATACTTCCATTTTTTTTAAGAGTTTTTCCATGTCAATATCCAAATTACTTTCTATAAAGTGCTTTATGAAATTGCTTTGCAGTGCCTCCTAAAATGAAAAGTGTTAGATATTGCATCAGGTTTATCTTCTCTAAAGAAATGTAAAATACACATATGTATTCATGTTTAATTCCATTACCAAGATTTCCTGCATAACACTGGAGAAGTCACTTCACCTTTCCATGTCTTCAGTCTTTCCCTCTAAAAAGGTTAACTCCACACAATTCAAATAAACACCAGAACATATACTGCCCATGCTGTACATCACTGTCCTCCTTTACAGTGAATATTTTAACTCAGAGTCCATTCTAATGTCCCTGTAAGTCTGCTGGGACAGGAACTCCTTTTCTTTTCCTACAAGACTTTTAGGCCATTATACTATTAGCATTGGCTGTAGTACAAGAGGTTCCGCTTAAACTTGAGAAGAAACTTCTTTACTGTGAGAGTAACAGAGCACTGGAACAGGCTGCCCAGGGAGGTTGTGGAGTCTCCTTCTCTGGAGACATTCAAAACCCGCCTGGACGCCTTCCTGTGTGATCTCATCTAGGTGTTCCTGCTCCGGCAGGGGGATTGGACTAGATGATCTTTCAAGGTCTCTTCCAATCCCAAATATTCTGTGATTCTGTGATTCTGAATAAAATAAATATCTTTAAATACAGTATTTGAGAATTCCTTTTACATTATTTTAACTTCTCTACCTCACTTGCCAGGATGCTCTACAAGAGTCTAATACACGATTACTAGCATCTTCCTTAATTGAATTTAAAAGTAACAGTTCAATAGATATGTATCAGCCATGATAGGATTTTGTTTATTTTCCCAAAGTGTAACAGCCATGCATGTTTTCAGGAGACAAACATGGCAAAACTAAATCTCATTGGAGGAAAAAAGTTAACAAATATGTAGGATGGGAAAAATCCCAGTAACAACAATGCTCTTTTTTTTTTAGTCAATATTTTCCATATCAGCTTTTTTTTTTTTTAATCATTTGCACATATTATTGGAAAAAGCAAGTGATAAACAAGCAAGGTCTAGAAAATATTTCATTTCCTACAACCTTGTTTTAAATAAATGTATAAAGCTTGCAGATGTACCTACTTGTTTTATTTCCCCTATTGCCTGGTAAAACTGGATACAATGAGATAACATTGCTTTTAAGCATTTTTACCTCAGAAGTCTCAGTACCTCACTGTAGGTTCATAACTTAACGCTAATATGCCTCTTTTTCAGCTCTTTTTAAACCTGAAGCCAGATAGATGGGTGGTTTTACATATACAGAAACTCTGTCTAGATCACAAAAAATTACTGGAGAACAGGAAGCCCCCCCCATAGTTCACCAACCTGCAGTCGTGAAGCCATAAGGACATTTCCACTGTTTTTAAAAACCTTGGACATCCTAAGTCATGTCTCAGAATAAGTCTTCAAGTCTTCCACAAAACCAAAAGTTAAATTAGCCTGGGAAAAAGAATACAGGGAGACAAATGAAGTAAAATTTGTGCATAGTAAATCTTAAGCAACAGGAAAAACTGTCACACTTCAGATCTTCTGCAACTCCTTTCAATTTCACTTTGCAGTAAGGATATCCATTTTTTTCTTTTTTATACTTAAAAAATGAAAAGTATTTGTTGCACTGTCTGGATACCATGTGAATCAGAATCTTCCTACAGTGTTTTTCCTACCTGAAGTACCAAAAAGACTTCTTTATTTTATGTCTCTTTCATACAAAGTATCATAGAGGTGTTTCAGAAAGACAGGAAAAAAGATAGTTAGGACATATTCAAAACAAAGCCTTTGCATACATTGTGGGTCTTTTATTCAAACTACTTTAACTGAATTGCCTGGAGCACCTGCCTTACGAGGAGAGGTTGAGAGAGCTGGGACTCTTCAGCCTGGAGAAGACTGAGAGGGGACCTTATCAATGTCTATAAATATCTGAAATGTGGGGAGCAAATGGATGGGGCCGGGCTCTTTTTGGTGGTGCCCAGTGACAGGACAAGGGGCAATGGGCAAAAACTGGAACCCTGGAAATTCCACACAAACTTAAGGAAAAAATTCTTTACTGTGAGGGTGACAGAGCACTGGGATAGGCTGCCCAGAGAGGTTGTGGAGTCTCCTTCTCCAGAGATGTTCCCTGCCTGGACGCTTTCCTGTATAACCTGGTATAGGGAACCTGCTTTGGCAGGGGGATTGGACTAGATGATCTCCTGAGGTCCCTTCCAACCCCTACCATTCTGTGATTCTGTGAATAAAAGTGAAAATTGGAGCAATTCAACAGACCAATGTATTTCAAAATAATCTCACAGAGGAAGACTTGAGCATAGCAAAACATTCTCTTGTCACAATCAAGCACATACTACAATTTCTCTTAGCCACTAGCAAACAGCTAACAATTTTCTTCCAGTCTGTTTTAAACAGATCACAAGCATACTCAAAATTAGAAAATATTGCAGTATCTTCTTGTTTAAATTGTTGTTATCAGTCACATAAGTGCATTTAAGAACAATCCAGCATTGTTGTGATGGTAGAGATCGTGACATTTCCCAGCAAAGAGTGTCTGCAATGAGTTGCAAACTCCAATTTGGGACTACACGTTTTGCAATAATTCTCATTGAATTTTTGCCATAGTATTTTAAGTGCCTCTTCCAAAATCCTACTCCTGGCATAACATAGGAAAACAATTTGTGGTGGTGCTTTCTTTCCATTTGTAGCATAGAAGGGCCCAAAGAGAGCCTTGCAGATAATTTAATTTTCTTGAAAGAATTTATACATTTAACTTCTATGAGATTCTCCATTCCACTTGCAAAGGGAGACTGATCCTAAATGTTAAATTAAAGTTTGGTGTCAAATCAGCTAAAGAAGTTCTTCTGTTAATAAGCAACACAGAAACCTCAAGGACTGAAATCAGGATCTTTTGTGAGTCCAAGAATACATAATGAAAATGAGATATTGTGCTAGAGGCATCTCCTAGAATCTTTGTACTGTTCCACAGCATTAAAAATAAATAAGTAAATAAAATCCCTAATCACAAACACAAGCAAGCTTCATTCTGAACTCTATTACTTAGTTTTGATTTCACTAAAAGATCCATAGAGGAATACAGCGTATGTCAGGAGATTTACCTTTCTTACAGATGTTTTCAAGAATGTTGTTTTGGCATATTAATTGGCAAAATAATGTGGAAATGTCTTAAGGACATTATTCTAAATGTCATTGTAACAGAGAATATAATTATGTATTCAAAAAGATTTAGAATTTTTATCATTTCTTACAAATCATTCTTTATAGAATTTCCATTCATAAACATCAAGAGTAGCTTCATTTTTAGCTAACTAAAAATTTAAAATTAATTGTACTCAACTCCAGAGAAATGGCCTGTTGCCCAAATTAAGTTATTTAACTACAAAATATGAAATCACTGAAACTTTACTTCTGATTCACAGCAGAAACAGTGAACGTACCTAGTATCTGTTATTTAGTACAAACTTTTTGCCTTAGTTTTTTTTTACTCCCTTTTTAGAGCATAAGTCAGAATACCACACTGTGTTCCATTTATGCAGAAAATAGTTATCATCACATTTAAAGTTACTACAGTCTTTCTGTGTAGCACTTACAAGTAGTAATGGTTTTTTTCTAGATTTTAAATTAACCTAAATTACCATTCCCGCAATAAGTAATATTCCAGGGTAGAAATAATGAATTTTCAAGACAAATGCAAAATTTGCACAGAACTCTCATGTGTACTTAAAATAAGTCATCATCTTTCCTCTTACAGAAGTACCTCAAAGCTAATCATGAACAAACATGTCATTGTAGATAATCATGCTAAAGACAGAGCACCTACCATACCAAATCTGCAGACACAGTAAAACTGTTGAATAATATCAAGTCATCAGTATTTACATATATGGCAGCTCAGCTCAGCTATTGCTTGTCATTCATACTCCTGGCTCCTGGTGTTAGAAACTTAATCAGGAAGGACGCACTGTAAGTTGGGGTTTTTTTGTTTGGTTGATTTTTTAAATGCAGTTCAGTGACTCCCTTAGAACAAGCTTTTGTTCCCAGGGCATCCCTTCCCAATAGCTCCCTATGCTGCCCTATTAGAATTTCCACCATAAGAACACGTTCAGGGCAGAAAATCACTTGGAACACATATATCCTACACCTCGATACAGGATGATTCACACAACACTTCTACTAGTGTGTTCTTTGGTGTGTTCTTTTTAATCTTTCTATTCAAGGTTTAAGGGACTTTGAACAAAATTCTGCTTTTCACACTGAAGTGAAATGACTGTAAAAAGTAGGATAAAAGTTAAGAGAAATATTAAGCTTAAAGTGGGAACAAGGTGAGAACTCAGGGGACAGGGTGGATGCAGTTTTCTGAAAGGCAATTATCCAATCACTTATACCTACCCTGAAAGAAGTAGACCTTTAAAATGAGGTACAAAGACAAGATCAATAAAAAGAAATAGTGTTTCTTTTGATATTCACCTTCTCTATCACCAGGTCAATCTTGTCGATGTTTGAATTGTACAGTATCTTCCCATGTAACAAAGGTTTCAGGAAAGTCCATAGCAAAGCCCCATTAGAAGACTGCAAAATCTCCTGATAAATCTTCAAGCAAAATGGAGCTGTGAAAACAAAGACAGACTCCCATTTAAGGCAGACAATATGTGAGGTTAGATTTTTTTTTTTTTAATTTAAATAAAAGCTTGAGTCTTAATTTAGGATCTGCCACAGCATCATGCCAAATACCATCCAGCTGCCACTAAGCAATCAGTGCAAGTCCCTGAATAAAAGTTGTTTAACCAGAGTCCATTATAGTGTTGAGGATGCAGAACCAAAATATTAGACAAGAAAAAAAGAATCAGAATCCAAAGAGCTTCTCACATTTGTGAAAAGCAACCTGTGAACATCATCTACCCTAAAAGTTACATTAGTGCATTTTAGAGTGGAAGAACACAAGCAAAACCTCTGCCCATAAAATGAATGCTGAGGGAAGAATCATTTTAAAACAAAACAACAAAAAAAAGACTCATTCCACACCCTTGTTGCTTCTCAGTTCTAGCTTTCTATTTCTATTTAAGAAAGAAGTAGGAATACACAAATTCTTTCAGAAATACAGACTTATTTGCATAATTTCATAAGAACCTACCAAAAATACAGGGAAAAAATTGGTTTGACACTTAACTTCTTGATTTAAAATATTGATCAATTAACTTCTTTCTTTCCTTAACCAAAAAACATGTTCCTACATGAGATGGGACCAATAATGCATTGGAGTGGATGTCTTTCAGAACTAGGAACCCAGGAATAGCTTCCAAGATATCCCAGTGCACTTGCTACCAAGTAAAGGCAGTGAGTTTTCTGTGAGAAATATTAAGATTTTTATGCCTAGCACATGTGTTTAGGGTTTTTTTTTATTATGTATGGATCTAGAAATATCCCGTTTCTAGTGCTGTGAGGATATATTAGAAAATGTCATTAACTCAAGGATGACAAATTATTGTATGTAATGGAAAGCTAGGCCAAAAACATTTAAACTCCTGCCAAAAGTTAAAGAAACAAGCATCAGAAATGTATAATTAAGAACATCTAGTTCTTTCCCCAAATTTTTACTTTCTTCAAGGAAATAATCATTACTAAACACAATCGTTGCTAAACAACAGTAAGGAATTAAGAGGCTTCAAGCTGGGCAGTCAGAAATATCAATATGCTAAAGACACAGAGGACTTGCTAATCTGAGTTTGCTGTGATTTTCAGAAGGCCATTGGCAAGTGTCTGGTACACAAAATACATACAAGCCAATCACCATGAAGGAGTACAAATCAAGTTTCAGTGGCCTCAAATTTTTTATTTTCATTTTCTATTGCCTCATTTACCAATTTGTAAAATATGGGAAACTATTAATTCACTCAGAAATGCTGAAATGAACTGATGTTTTGAAAATATTTCAAGATCCTAAGGTTGTAAGGATCTCCTAAGACAAGATCCTTGTCTTACAACAAGAGCTGTGACAATATTTTAAAAAATGTCATAAAGAAATAGATAGTGCTTCTGGCCTAAACAGCTTTGAAAGAGACTAAGTCCCAAACAATTTCACTAATCAGTCATCCTGCTAACTCCATTCTACAAATAGGAAGGAAAGCAGAGCTGCCAGGTGACTGCTATGCCACACACAGTGAAGAAGGCCAGGGCAGAGCTCTGGCTCCCTCCCACGGGTGCTAACCAAGCCAGGGTCAGCTTCTGGCTGTAGAAACTGATAGATGATGGAGCAATGATTCACAGTCACAGACTCTTCCCCAGTGATACTCTATCACTGTATTCTTCTCTTACACAAGGCCACTGAGGCATTACCAAGTTTATTAACAATATTAAAATTAATTAGTGTAAGTCAAAGGTATATTGAGGAAAGGGAGCAAAGGTGAAATCATATGAGAGCTAAGAGATTTTCTGGGCACTTGATAAAGAGAATAGGAATATTAACAATTTAACTTATTTTATCCAAAGGGCCTGCATATTTTACTGCATAATAATAGCACAACTTTGTGTTCACAGACAAGAGGTATGCAGCAATAAATTCTCAATCTTGTATCTCAAAGATATATTTTTACTACCAAGTGTTTTAAAAATTCCAATATATATGTCTCTAAGACAGGAATATTCTCATTTATTATTTGCAAAGTTAGAAAACAATCAGAATCATTTGTGTCTCATCCAAAATTATCTTGTAGCCACAAAACTGTTTTGATCAATTCTTATGCTCAGGAATACAGTCTCAATTGAGATGTCAGCCGATATAAACATTTCTGTTTGAGAAGGAAAAACTTCTCTAAACTCTGAATACATCCATACAAATTATAATTGATAGTTTTTCT
Source organism: Caprimulgus europaeus (assembly GCA_907165065.1). The sequence continues at coordinate 74,079,912 of OU015525.1, forward strand.
TACTTGAGTCTTCAGGAATGCCATATTTTGCCATATTGTCCTCCAAGAGTCCTGTGATTCTGGGCATGTCAATGAACAGGTTTGCACTGCTGAAAAATGAAGATTCTTCTTTACACACTGCCTTGATTACAGACTTCAGGGATCCAACAGCTAAACTTCTGAACTTCCCACCTTGCAAGAACTAGAACAAACAAATACAGATTAATCAAAGTTGCTTTTAGTGGCTTCAGGGAGTAGCCCTGATGTTCTCTCTATATTGGCATCCAAGAAGATTGACAAAATTAGACTGTGGAATCTGCCTACAATGATGAGGGTTTGCTGTGCTCTTTTCTGTTCTCCTTGTCACCTTTATCATATGGGGGGAGCGGTGCAGGGGGAGAAGATAATACAATTTTAATTCCCAGAATACTTGACGAGAGACAGTAGTATAATGTACTACAATTAAACTTTGAAAAAATACTGAGTGTTGGTTAGGCAGAAAAGGAATGAAAATATCAAGACAACTGGTTATAGATTCCTTGATTACAATGTCAGTTTTCACAAAGTCTGCTGTTCTTGTAGATTACTCCTGTGTCACAAAGACAACAGAAACAACCAAAACCATTTTGCATATGAATGTCTGCAGTGAAAACAGTTGGCTAGGAAGAAAAAAATATTCAAGTGCATGTTCCCTAAAAGCCTATTTTTCAAGCATACCTTTTAACTTGTTAGATGTGCTTCTAGTTTTTACACGTCTTGAGTCACACTAGTACTTCATATTGCCATTTGCTCATGACTAGCATACATCTAATGAGGAGAGCAATCTGACTGCTTTTATGGCTTAAGCACCCTCATTCATTACATTATTAAAAAACCCTAAAGAAACAAAAACCATCCTCCTCTGTGCAGGTTCATTTTTCAAATGTCATGCTCTGATGTAACTAGTACGTCATGAAAGGCTGTACGGGTGGGCAGTTCTAAGAGAGGATACAACTGCAAAGCGACTTGCTGCTGGAGTGTAACTGAAGGATGCATTGACCTGCTTAATACTCATTACTGTTGCAGATCCTTGTCAAGAAAAACATAACTAAATTACCAGATGCAATCTGAAGACTGCAAAACTTACAAATAGAAAAAAGACTGTGATATGTCAACCAAACACCTTTGACACTGAAATAAATTAGCATTTTATCATTGGATTTTTTTTTTTAAAAGGAAGAGTCAATTTTCAAAATAGTATAGCACTTTACATAAAGAATAAATCACTGACAGTTTAGAGATTTTGCTGTTAGAAACAGTTTATCCTGATCAATACATTTACTGAAATATTCTGGAGGAATATGAGAAAATAGTATTTAAAACTTAATATTGGCTGCTCCAAAAATCTGACTTTTTGCATACAGTTTCAGCATACAGTATAGTAAGCAAAGAACAGCCAGATTTCATAGTAACAATCTACAGTTCGTTAATTAATCTGCTACCATGGACTTTTTGGTAGGAATAAATTTTATTTATGCACAATGCTGAATAAAGTGGTTTTGAATCCTTATTAGTGACTATTTGCACTAGAAGGATAAATGAGGCTTATTTCAGTCAAACTTGCTAATTAATTCTGGTTCCAATCAAGATAACTTGAGATTCAAATAATGAATATTTATGCAGTAAGCTGCCACCAACAGACTGAATCTACTTACTGTCTTTCAACTAAATATCCACGGACTCAATAAGATATGTTTCCTAAAATTTATCTTTGATAAACTGGGACAACTATATAGGATGGATGTTCACAAAAAGTTATCTTTGATCCAGTTGTTTTAGTTTAAAATAAATTAAGGTCTGTAATCAAGCCTGATGAATCCAAACAAGCAGCGTCCTACAAACAAAGTAACCAGGCCAGTCACTCCAACAAATTCATGGAAGAGGAGGCTGGTACTGAAGATTAAAAGGCTATTTGGAAATGGAATCTCAAACAGGGGCAAACACCTCATAGCATAGGGGTTTCTGACCTAATTGGACGGCTGTATGCTTAAAAATAAAAATTAATAAAAACAAATTAATGTGGAATAGAAACATCAGCTATTCAACAAAAGAAACCTACAAGTCAAGCCAGGTTACAGCCTGCACATAAAACTAAAATAAATTCAGAATCTTTACATTAGCAGAGAGAAAAAAAAAAAAAGTGCAATTTTCCTGGAAAACTACATGGAGTTTAAAGATAATTCAAAATTGGAGGAAACCAAAGGGCTAAAGGAAACAAGAGCAGAGATATAGATATTCCTACTTCTGGGCAGAACCATAAACAAAACAAAGCCTTTCTTGTACTGAAATTGAAAGAATTAGGGGAAAAAATGGCAAAATAACTGATTTGGTTAAAATTATTTTTCAGAAGCCTATCAAATTTAGATGGTAATATTTGAATGAAAAGTAGAAAATTCATCTATACTAAAGAACGAATGACATAATGCTCCAGGAAATTATAGATACCTCATCATGATGTTTAACAGGGCAAGATATACAACAAATTTTAAAGTAGAGAACAGTTAAAGACAAAAAGTACGTGAGGAGTAGAATTTAATGCATTATCAAATTATCATTCTAGAGCAAGACAATATATTTATGTGGGAAGGCAAGTGCTTTTTTCCCTGAAAAAGACATATGTTATCTCTAAACTAACGACCAATTAATTTTATTGTCCTAAAAAATATTAATCAGCATTAACCCAGTAACTGTGTGGTGAGTATAAAATGGCATTAATAAGATATTGCAGGGAGCCTAATAAAAGGAAAGAAAATACTGGATCACAGAGAAGTTACCAGTGTTATTCCTGTGAAATTGATCCTAGGTCCACTGTGATAAGTTTTTTAGCTGTGAAAGAAGCAAATTACTGAAATCTGCCTATAATTTAATACTAGAAGGCATTGCAGGAGAAAAGAACATCAGAATATGATATAGCAATAAAACAATTACCTAATTTAAAGTAAAATGGATATGAAGATAACCAGTGCAAAACAATATTTATCAGTTGAAATCATGAGATGCTGTTATAAAATGGAGCTTACCTGGGTGTATCACTGATCTTTGATTAAGAGACAAAAATGAGTGCAGCTTATGAAAAAGGTGAATGCAAGATTAAGAAAGTCATTTTAGTAGATATAGACATGAATGAGCAGAACTCTGAGTCATCAGCCATAATTCTCCTCAAAGACTGCACACATTGTCACCAAAATTCAAGATGAGGCTTAACGCAGCATGCAAAGATGACACCAAGATGTCCAAGACAACTGAGAGCTTATTATAAAGAAAAAAACTAAAACAAACAAAACAAATACTAAAACAAATCTATTTAACCTATCAGAACAGAGAAGGACTATAACTGGCCTCCCATAAATACATGGACAAGTCAGAAGTTATAAAAGCTACAGAACATTTTTGATAAAAGAGTAAACATAGTAGCTATGGATAAACTTAAGTCAGAATTTTATACATGTAACACCAGAAGGCTTCTCAGTAGTGACGGTTTTAACACAGAACTTGTTCAAGTTAGTGGAAGGATTACAGAGTGAGGCCGCCTTTCACAACTAACATTCAGAAACTCAGCAAGTTCCCCCCAGTTTATCTATTCGTGAGTGACAAACATACCAAAATTTAGTTATGGAAATATAAGCAAATTATTTCAAACAGAAAACAAACAAGCAAAAGTAATTATTGAAATCAGTAGTGTTTTTCCTCAGGGAGTTATCCAGCCTCTCATTGTTGTTAACAGCAGACTGTGGCTCTGCATTCCAGTTAATACTGACTGGCAGATATTGAGTTTTCACATCATCTTTTATTACACTATGTAGCATACAAATTCAACTTCAATATATATTTTAAAGGTATTTCTTGGTTTTCATCTTATCTTTCAGACAAAAATCCACGTGCATAATTGACAATTACTTTATTACCTCTTTCATTATAGAAGTTATTTTTTCTCTTTTAAATCCACAATTCAAAATAACTTTTTCATTTACAAGTTAATGAAAGAAACAACCTATCTCACACTATGCTGAAGGTCCACATACTTTTGCATTTAGAAGCTTTACATACTTTACTTTATAATCTTCCTAGATTACTGAATTACATTGCTGATGGTTACTGTGAAAATAAAAATCCAGAAGGATGGACTTTTTTGGAAATAGAAGAAAATATTTAAGAAGGAAAGTGTATAAGCAATAGCTGCACTTTAGTAGCACACTTATTCAGTAGCACAGGTTTGTCCACTATAGAAAAAAAAAAAAACCTTAAATAATCAATAATTAAAGGTATTCTTGGAAAGTAGGAAAAATCCAGTTAAACCTGAAAAGAATACTTAAGAATAAACAAATTTTACTAGTCTACAAAATGAGAAAAAGTTACAGAGACAGAAGAGTCTTTGAAAATATCAAACAGCTAATTTATTAACAAAAAAAAGCCATTGAATTTTTTAATCTTCCACAAATTATTAGGTGACAAAACCAGCAATTTCTCAAGAAAAAAGGAATTTTAAAAAAATAAAGACTGTGTCAGGAAAAAGTGAGCAAAAAGGTAAAGTGTAAAAAAGAACAAAAATTCCAGAGTTAAATCTATGCTATATTACAGGATAATATAGGTTGTCATGGAGCAAAAATTAAAAATGTGACCAGAGGGCCCTCTGCTGTTCTATTTGTTCCTTTGCAAACTTTTTTTGCCCAGGACCTTTTGAGACTTTCTTCTATTAAATAAGCAAGTTTAGGATTTCAATGCAAAAAGAATAATTTATTTGTTCAAAGGGAAGTCTGACACAAACAGAAATAGTTTAAGGAAAGCAGAAAGTTGTAAGTATGTGATGGAAGCCACCTTTCATTGTGGCAGCCAAAGAGCTACCTCAAAGAAGAGAGGTTCAGAAACAAAAGTAATATCACAACATGCCCCTTCATCACACAGTCTAGAAGATCTTGGGAAAGATTCCTATCACTAGGTAAAACAGTATTTGAGGTAGCGTTTTCTCTGTGCTGTAGTCACAAAGTAGTTTGCATTGTCTAACACTGAGGGATCTTTTAGAGGTCTGCAATTTTAGAACCAGATTTAATACTAAACTTTCCACACAGAACAGCAAATCCAGAAGGTAATGCCACAGGGGTCAGCAGGTGTTCTTATGGAATTGGACTCTGCTTAGAAACAGAAATCTTTTTTCTGATTTATTTAATACTAGATCCACAACAGTGCTATATGAATAGATACACACACAGCAACTGCCCTTAAAGGCAAAGGTAAAAGAAATATTCTCACTTACACCTCATGCCACTTTTTTTTTTAAATGTCAGGCAGAACTATCACACAAAAACCTTAAGTGACACAAACAGAAACTCATAGCAGATACAAGAACTGCATACGTTATCTTGAAACATTATCCTTTAAAAAAGCAAAGTTATTTCTTCTAAACAAAGTAATAGTCTGCTCATCAAAAAAATGCAGCATTAGCATAAAAGGCGTGGCTATCTCCAAATCACAGATAATACATGCTATTATTAATCAGCAGCCTAAAATCACATTAACTTAGGCTATAATCTATAAGGTAATGAAAAAAGAAATGACAGAAAAAACGCACTGATAGTCTCAAAATTACCAAAGTACTTGAAAGAGACCAAATGAATCTTCCCAGAGTCTATGGAGTCTCTCCTCTCTAAGTTCCCAACTTTCTAGGGCACAATTTCCATTAGAGTTCCTCCTTATTACACACACATCCTTAAAAAGCACCTCATAATGGAAATTAAGTTTGCATATTGAAGTCATACACAAACCTGCTGCAAGGCAGAGATGTCAAGCACATCAATATTTTGAATTCCTTGGAGGAATACTGGAAGGTTTTCCATGACATAGTGGGCTTTATTGAGAAGAGAGTTGATACTAGAAACCACATCCAGCAGCATGTTTAGTACGTTGCCGACCTGAGGTGGTATCTTAATCTTGGAAAAGAAGAAAAAAATCACAACAATAAATTCTAATTAGAAACAAATTTTAACTTTTCAATTAAATACTCAAAATTATTCAGTCTTTTTCTAAATCTGATTATACAATGTTACTGCAAACCATGTTTAACAAACACCCTGTTTTGTTAGAATAACGCCCTGGTTACTCAAATTCCGCTAGAGAAAAATTCCCTGGTAATGTTAGAACTGGCCTATGACAAATCAGGAATTAAAATCCAGAGAACATATGGATACCTGAAGAGAGCTCTCCTACTCAAGATGCTAATGGGATCTGCAACATTCTGCCCCCTTGGAATTCAGTGTAAACGAGAACTTTTCCTTCAACAGGTTCAAGATGCTCAGTGCAGCAGTTTAATATTTTTAAAATAATTAATAACTTAAATTAAATCTAACAACTACTTTAGTTGCTTTAGGAATTATGGTAGACAACAAACTTTCCTGTCACACTCTTCCTCCCTTTGCATTTCTCACACATACTGCCTTTTACCTAAATTAATTGTGTGCATTTCATTTCCTACTTGACTAAAGTTCAACTGGCTGTTTGCTGTTTCCACCATGCAGGTTTTGTTATAATGAATTTTCTCTCTTTTCTTTTGCTTTTGTAGGTTATTTAGATTATATGGTAATATAATCTCATGGTTACCTGCCTATGCATAATAATAAATACAATTATTATCTTTATTTTATCCACTTTTATTTGACTTCCTACTATAATAATGTCTGTGCTTAATTTTATTCTCAGCCCTCACCTGCTTTTATATATTAAAAAAACCCTGTAAAAAAAATCTTATTCAGTTAAAACATTTGCAAAACTTCCATAATAATTTAGGATGAGCTGATAACACTTTTTATTCTTTGCTAGAAATTCATTATGCTTCAGCAGGGTTCAGTAGAAAGGCCCATCCGAATAAACACTGGTTTGTTTTTTTCTCCCTCTCAGGTTGGCAGATAATTCAGAAAGTAGAAATCTTTTATTTTCCCTCTGGTATCTTAACCTAATCTGGGAAATTGTTCTGTTTTATAAGTGAGTGGCCAACCTGTTTAACTGCACATGCAGTATCCAGAATATAACCTAGCATCCACAGCTTTAGAACAAAATATTCTTCCTCCCAATGTTATAACTATTTTCCAACTATTAGTATTCACAACATTTTATGTTCTGGCAATGATTTAACCCAAAAGAATGGAAATAACATCTGCTAACTATCACAAATTCCATCCAATAGCTTGGCTCTTAAGTAAAAATATTATTTCATTGAAAACCCACACTAGATCCCAGATTATCTACACTTGTACAGATAATACAGTTTTGCTAGATTTCTGCATCCCCTTTGTTATGGTTTTAGCACTATATTATTCATGTCAGTTGTTTGACTGGAATCATATAAAATATAGGAGGTTTATCCTTGCAGAGAGTCTCATCCTGAGATCTGCAAAAGCTCCCTCCTGAAGGAGCCACCTGAATTGCCAACATGATTTCTACAGCAAATGAAGTGAATTCCAGAATGCTATGTATTTTTCCTAGAAAATAATTTTGTAATTCTTGTAATGTGAGCTTACATGCTTGTTTTAGTTCTAATGATGCCAGATCAGTCTTCCACACTTACAAATTAAGAAGTGACTAGTTGCATGAACTGTAAACTCTGCTAAAGATTAATACACCTATGTCTTAAACCTCCGTTGTTTTCTTTAAAGTTTTCATAATTAACTCCTCAGTGACAACTTTCATGAGGAAGCAAGAAGTGGAATACAGTAACATCTACCAACACCATTCTTCAGCTGCTGTGTTTGTTTTATGGAGCTAAGTGAAGATAAAAAATTCCATATGTCCAGTGTTTGCTTCTACAGAAAAAAAAAAAAAAAAAAAACACAAAACTGAGGAAATAACAGAATTACTCATTTCTCTACCTGCATGCTTTAGACTATTTTCAAAAGGAAAAACATAGGAACCAAATGTATTTTTTTCCCCATCTTACCTTGTAAATTATATGACGTAAGTTCAAATTCTGTATAATCAGTACAAACATGGTATATAAGTCCAGTGCTGGTAAAGAACATAATTCTTCCACTACCAAGGAAGTTTTACTGTTTTCAGGTAGCTTTAGCAGCAGGTTAAGTACTTCTTCATCACATCTTCCAGTTAAAGCTGCCACAAAGGCACTGTAAAAAACCTACCACAATGTATGTGTATTAAAAACTTTTCTACCTGAAATACTTCACCTTCTTTTATAATCAATAAGGTGAAAATTTGTATCACAGTAACATGACAATTTGCAGTCATCAACAGACCTGAAATAATGAACTATACAGCTCTATATCACATTGGTATGTTCTTACTTTTTGTTCCATGTACATATAAAGAGATGAAGTATATTTCTTATAAGGATTTACTTTCATTTGTGAACAGGTTGATCATTCATTCTATGAGCATTCATACCATAAGCAAGAATATTTACAATGCTGAACATACCCATTCTAGCACTTTTGTTGCAGAAACACCTAAAGTCCAAATCTAGATGTATGAATCACTAAAATCAAGCACTACGGAGCTCTTTCTTTCAGAGGACACACAAATTTAACCCTTAAGGATGCCTATATGGCACAATGTTCACTCTGAGCCAGGTCACATTTCTCATTTCAACACTCCTTTGAAGTATTATTATTAAATAGTGGATGAAGGGACATGCCTAAGCAGACCTTGAGTGAGACCACAATTAAAATTCCTTAGATAATGATGGTTTGTTTCACTACCCTTTCTCCTGAAATGCCTGAAAGAAAGCAACTGGTAGCAAGTCCAGAAAAATTACAAGTTCAGAGACTGTAGGAGCCAAAGTATAGTACACAGGGCTCCACTGTGTTCCTTAGGACAGAACCTGCCTGTACTGCCTCCACTGAATGCATCTGTAACTAGTAACAGTACTTAGTGACGGAAATAATCCTCAAGAAAATCAAATTAGGAGCCAAAGTTGGTCAAGATATGCAATTTAAGTCTTTAATTCCTATGAACATTTTAATTTCCAACTTATTAACTTGACATTTAGATTTTTTTCCGAAACAGAATTTTGTGTTTGTGATTCCGAAGGATTTTTTTTTTTTTGGTGGGGGGAGAGGGGATGGTACATGTACAGGGAACAGAATAATAATATAAATATAATTCTGCTCACAGCACAAAAGGATACTGATTTGGACTTCTCTTTGCAGAGGAAATTTGACTGTGTGACACAATTTGAAATTAATTCCTCATGTTCCACATGAATATTACCATTTCAGTCCAGTTTTAACCCATTTGATGTTTTACCCACTAGATTAAGCCCCTTTGAACTTTCCTTGCAGCTTTGAGAGTACCTGAGCTAATTCAAACTCCTATGCTCAGCAAATGAATGCTTATAGTCTTCAGGTTACAGGTTTTGAGCAGTTTCAAAACCCTTAATCACATGGCAATGAGCATGGCCAGAGCATAATATTGTGCTAGAAATTAAGGGTAAGTGTAATAAGCACAAATTACTCGCAGACTTACTCTTACCATTCCAGAGGCAAGCACAGTAGTAGTATACAATTAAAATTCAGTCAATTAGTATTATTATTCAAAAAGATCAACGGTGCACTGCATCCCATTTAACTGAATAGCTTCCAGATTACTTCTCATTACCATTTACTGGTATCAAAATAGCAAGCTAACAATAAAGGCAGTCACACTATCAAAGAAGCAGAATAAATCATCTGTAAGCAGTTATGGTGGTCTAAACTGCCTTTTCAATAGCCACATTTTTCATGAAAAAAAACTTGCAACTGTTTCCGCAAGTGGAGCATCAGTGACACCCAGTGTCTGCTTGATTGATCTGATTAGTTTATACCAAAGGTACTTCCAAGTCTTTTTAGTTATACAAACATTAACAGGAAAGAGAACCTGTAAGTTAAGTGGTATTTCTCATGATTTCTACTAATCACTGGGATCACAGGAACCAGTAGCAATGATAACACACACAGTCCTTCACGCAGAAAATTAACACAACCCACCCTTTAGACAATACTCAAGAGACAACAGGAAAATAAAATGAGATAAGGCAAGATAGCGTAAACACAGTGAGGAGCACATGAAAGAATTTTTAAAAACCCCAAAACCCAGACAACTGTATTGCAAGGATCAGAGGTAGAAAGATACAAAATTACTTCTCCAGGAGCCCTCACCTGTTCTACAGGACCAAGATAGTAAAGCTGAAATTCTGTGTCATAATAGGGGGATAAAACACTGCTGAAAGTAATGAAGTGGTGCTATTTAGACCTGAAGACTAGTGCTACTATAAATGGATCTCTTAATTCTTCACATTATTATTTTGAAGTCCTAAATCTCACAAAATATTACACATAGAAGTAACAAGTGAAAGTGTAAAATTTCACACAAACAAGGTGGTTTTATTTTGGTCAGCACACCAGCCTAGGTTGTTAAATTAATGGACCAAGCCACAACATAGGTTGATGTATTAATTTAACACCTCTTTTCAAACTTTTACCTTGGAGTGAGAGATACTGGCTTCCAAGATGGTACTCATAGTTTCTTCAGAAATATTGACAGAAGAACCAATATCCAGCCTCAACTGAGTAAGATTCTGCACACACTCTTTGACTTTCACATCTGGAAGTGAAGAAAAACAGCATCAACAGTATCAAACTGCTTAATTAAATTCCCAGACTGTATTCTTTTCATTAGATTTATTCTGAGGGGTGACAAAGGACACAAAAACTTCTTATGTAATTCACTTCTGCTTCAACTGTAAAGGTCGCTCTCCTGGCAGACTGAAGGGCTTGTGGATCTGTTTGCACTACCCTCTAAGAACACAGGTTACTCCCTGTTTTATGAGAACATCTGAAATGAGTGAAGCAGCCTTTAGTCCTTTAAGATTTCCTTCTTCCACTAATTTAAGTCCCCTCTTCTTTCCAATAAATCCTTGCATCTTATTGGACAGGCTCTGACCTGATAAACTATGCTGTCCTGTGCCAACTCAAGTGCATGTATGTGCACTTGTGTACAATTAAAATATATTGCATTAAATCAGTAATATCCATAAGCAGTACCCCTTTAAAGGTTGAAGAACAATGAAAAAGTTATCGTCCGGCAAAATTATGCAGCAGTGACTTGTAAAAGAGTGAAGAAAACTGGAACCCACCATTCAAAACATTAAAATTGCTGAGAAAAGTTGTCGCTGGATTTTCTGACAACTGTAGCTCCATATTTTCAGCCACCCTGAAATGACAGCCTAAGTTAGGCAAGTTATCAGAACTAAGTCATTGACATTCTACGCATAAGGAGCAACATGAATAGTGAAACAGACACTAAATGAGGCAAAAATATCACATTATGCTCTATGTGCACATACTGTGCATGCAGTAATCAACTGTGCAAAGCTTCTCATGTCGTATTTCTATAGTACACGAATAGATCATAATGCTTCATGCCTAAATAAGATTGCAAATATGGAAACCTCCCCACAATGCCTAAATGCTCCAGGAAACAGTAGCTTATAGAGAAGCACAAGTCTAGCAATGTCTCATTTCCATGTTTCTTAGAGAACATACGTTTTAAAACCTAGAGATACAAAGCACAACAGTTCAGGATAAAGTCTAATTATTGTAATTTAAATAATAAAAAATATACACACATCAGATATCATTTACTGTTGAAAAACTAGACATAAGTCAGTGGTCCACAAGAACAGCATTTAAGCTCAAGTTCTTCTGTATTATTACTATAATTCACAGGGAACACTTGAGACCATTATGAAAATAATCCAACAGTCAAACCAGTATAATAATTATAATAAGGACGACTTCTCACTGACAGCAATTTTGAAATACTCTATAGTAGCAGTTTTATTCATTTACTTAAAATCTACTATTTTTCCTCAAGGGAATGGCAAATATCTGAAATTCTGTGGAGTTCAAGCCTGTCAGTTTGCAAGCACCATCCTCTGTTTCTGACTGTTTAGACTGCTGAACTGATCTGAATGTTTAATGCTTTGCAAAAGATTTCCAGCTGATGAGAGGGCAAGGCCATAGCAAAACAGCTTTAATTTAAAAATTAAGATATCGAAATTTTGACCTGAAGTAATGGAAAATCCAAAGTTTTCTCAGTTATGATTCAAAGCATTCTTGTAGAGCAGCAAGATATGCTGCAAGTGCTCAATAAAAGTATAAGGACTTCGAAATATCCAGAATTTTTCTAAATTGATGATGAAAGTGCTGGAGCATCTCACCTACAAAGACAGGCTGAGAGTTGGAGCTGTTCAGCCTGGAGAAGAGAAGGCTCTGGGGACACCTTATAGCAAACTTCCAGTACCTGAAGGGGGCCTACAGGAAGGCTGGGGAGGGACTTTTTCAATGGCATGTAGTGACAGAACAAGGGGTACTGGCTTTAAACTGGAAGAGGGCAGGTTTAGATTAGGAAGAAATCCTTGACTGTGAGTGTGGCCAGACATGGAACAGGTTGCCCAGAGAAGTTGTGGATGCCCCCTCCTTGGAAGTGTTCAAAGACGAGGTTGGATGAGGCTCTGAGTAATCTGGTCTAGTGGAAAGGTGTCCCTGCTGATGGCAGAGGGATTGGAACTAGATGATCTTCATGGTCCCTTCCAGCCTTAGCTATTCTATAATTCTATGATTCTAAATTATTTACTTAATTTGTACACTGTTTCCACTCAACTTTCAATTAAAAGAATAAATCTTAAAGAGACTTTGATAAACAGTATTTCTCCTGTAATTACATAATTTAAACATATACATATGTGCAAAATAACATCTTTAACAAGAATCATCTGGGGTACCAATATGTAAAAGGCTTTACATTTGCAGTTGTTTCTGTATATTCCCCAACACTAGTTGACATTCACAGTTGTTGTTGCTGGTATTCTGCAAGGCTCTCAGAAAGATCTCCAAAGTATTGGGAAGTTTTTGGTTTATATATGCCATACTCTCACAATCCCCCTTGTTGAAAGCAGGCCACATTCTTTCAATATCCTGCAAAACATAGTGATCATATGGTTAGCAAATTCATAAGATTATATTATTGCTTGAAGTAGCAGGTCTTGGCAACTAGGTGATGCATATTTTCAAGTGAGAATGTGGGTAAGGTAATACTTATTGTATTTGTAATTGAAATTGAGCAAGAGATTTTCAAGAACCAAAGAATTTTCAAACATCGGAGTTTTGGAAACAACGAAAAAACGAAAAATATTGTGAATTTGACCTAGACAATCAAAGAGATTAATCCATTAACAGAAATATCAATATTTTATTTTTAAATTTAATTTTAAAATTAAATTAGTTCGGCGGGGGGGGGCGGGGGGGGGGAAGGTTCAGTTTAGGCTGACCATTTTTCTCTTTTCCAAAAAAAAAAAATTTTCTAAACAACATCAGTTTGCATTCAGCAAACAAAATATCTGGATACTCATATCCAAAGTTTTTCTTGCATTACGTTTTGTGTAGTACTCATCTTTATCTTTTCTCCTGAATATCTGCATTTCTGATTTTGCAAGGTTTTTTTGATATTTGCAGAAGTAGGTCATAGAATGGTGGTGAATATAGAAATACATTTGTTCCACAGAAGTCTACTTTGATATATGAGTGATACCTCGGACCTCTGTTTACTTTAAAACATTGCTGTTCGTATCAGCAAAATCTCCAGGTACACAAACTAGCAGAGCTATTTCATAAAGAGGAAGCAAGTTCTATAGTAAAAGCATGACATTGGTATTTTGTCCGTGTGTACACACGTGTGTGCTATCCAAAGGCCTGCTTCCAACTCTGGATGAGTTTGTAAATGCCAAATGTTACTCTCTCCTGCTGGTAATTTCATGCACTGCTAAAGAAAAACAGATTGACCCTAGTTGGTATCTATAATTGCTATTTTAGATTGAATGACTCTGGTCAAGAAGTTTATTTATATCTAGCTTGATTTCACAGTGGTTTCTGTGAAGATTTAAAAGTATAACTGTATGCTGACTCATTAAATTAGCAGTATCATAAAATTTAAGGGAAATAAAAATGGGCTGCTGTTTGTTATTGAATGGCAATCTAGTTATTCTAGTTATATGAGGTCTAGTATTTCTATTTGTATTTACAGCTTCCAAAGCTCTCTAATGTTTACTTAAGGAATTCCTTCTAGGTATCACTATTAAAAGCATCAGAACTATACCCATAAAAATCTCAGCTTTGTATAGTCACTGTGGAGACTCATTCAGACAGTAGGGGGAAAAAAAAAAAAAAGAAAAAAAAAAACCCACACATTTCCATTAGTTTCCAAAGTTTAATGCATGCTGTAAAGAACACTTGTACGTGTGGAAACCACTCAAACCTGATAATGATCTCGAACCACAGTGATTCCTTCAGTGATAAAGAGGAGTAAGTGACTCATTAATCCATCTTTACACTTTGTAACAACACAGAAAAGGTTGTCAGCGACAACTGGTTCTTCTGTAAGAGAAAATGTCAAGGCTTAATCAGTTTTAAAAAATAAGTTACTGGAATCAGATGAAAAGTTAACCAAATAATAACAGACAGAGAAGTTTTTAAAAGCAAAGAAAATGTGACTTGTTAAGGCACTGAGAAATATTTCTGGGTAAATGTATTTATCATTAGAGAGGGCAAGAAGGGATAGTTTGATTCAATTTTCATTACTCTTCTCCGTTGCACTTTCCTGATCAATAATAAGAACAGAATTACCTGCTACAGAACCAGAGAAGAAAACTTCATTTTTGCTTTTTGTGAGCAAGAACCATAACTCTGTTAAGTTATGTATATTAACCAAATCTACCTCCTTCTTAGGCAGGTTTCCCTAATCCTATTTCCCTGTGTAGACATCAGGATTTTACTAACCCTCCAGTGAGTAGTAACTTTCAGACCCTAGCTGCAAGGGGAAGGAAACAGCATTACATCAACATTTTGCACATCTAGAAATAAAGAATCTATGTAGGGGATATCTATCACTTTATCATCCCTGGAGGAAGTTTCTACCCAAGTCTGCAACCCCCATGTCCCTGGAAAAAAGCTACATTTCCCTGCCTGCAGTGGGTTTGTACATGGGATGGTAGGGAAGGAGTTTGGTTTGAGAGTTGAATTCTGGTTTATGGAAGGATCAAGTTCAATTTTTCCCCAGGTTTTGTTTTGGTTTTGGGTTTTTTGCCCTTATGTTTGGTTCATAAGTCAAGAAGGAAAATTAATAAATAATCACCACGGCTTCTAAAACAAGCAAGCCTTGATTTTGCTCACAGAAGTAATACAATGCAACTCAGTAAGGCCAACCAAGTCAGTTTTTCTCTTTTCTCATTAGGTTTTATAACTAATTTTGCAATTTGTTTTCTGTATCAAATGAAACATCCCTATGATCAGCATATTGATATAAGAATGATAAAAATTTAGTTCCTTAATCAGAGTTCTCTCAACAAATAGACTGTTCTTCAGAATGAGTATCACTCATTCCAAGCTCAACATTTTTACTGTTTTATTCTTTGGGAACTACATCAGCCACAGAAGAGTGGATAAGATAGTCAAGATGGAGTTGCAATTACATCTTACATTTGGAAGTGAAGTTGGCATAAGACATTATTGGTCTCTTCACAACAGGTTAATGTCTCCTAATTACTCTTTGAAAACAGTTCTTAGCATAGTTGGTCTAAAGCATGAAGTTTGAAAAGCAAAGGCTTTGGTTTCCCCAAAGAAAACATAATATGAAATTATACCCTTAGGTCAATGCAGACTTTTCTTAAAGTGCTCATTAGGGAGCCTATATACAAGGAATAAAACAAACCTAACACATTAAAATTTGAACAATTTCTTGAAGGTGAAGTTATTCAGCCATAGTTAGCCAGTCCACTAGCTCAACACAGCCAGAAGTGGGAGGGGCCACTTCCTTTATATACTCGTCCCATTTTTCCTTTCTGTCAGCTATATGCTGACTTGTGTCAACTTGACTTGACTAAGTTCACTAGACTGGCAGAAAAATATCCAGTAAAAAAGGTAAGACACAGCCCAAATGTGTATAAAATCTTCTGCTGGGTTTGAGAGTCAAATCAAAAAAAGGAAGAGGTCCTGGTATGTCAGAGTAAGCCCAGGAGGAAGGGAAAGAGCATACAGATAAAAAACGAGAGAAGAGGAGCTGCAAGACCTTCTGCTTTCACCGAGATTTCAAATCAAAATGACCTCTCCAGAAAGAAAGCATCCCTTTATGTGATACGCATCAAAATTTTTCCTGTGTTTCTGTTGGTTTAATTTCCAGGCATCTATATGGTTGCCTTGCTTCACATCAACCAAATTAACTTAATTTTACAAAAGGTTTCTCAGAGTCACTACTGTAATAACGAACCTGAAAAGATTTTAAGAACATTCAAAACAGTAAACTGCAACTTCTGCAATAGGAGGACACTAGCAGGGTGTAAGTGTTTCTGAAGAATCTCGCAGATTTTAGATGCTCTGTAGAAAGATTAATAAGAAAGCATTACTTTCATAACAAGGGTATCACAAAAAACTTTCAACAAGTGACTATGTACGGTTGCAATCTTCAATGAACCTTATAAGGATTTCAGTTGCTACATTTGTCTGAACTACTTCAGAATCGGAACATAATACTTCCACATTAAAAAAAAAATCTTACCATCAAGGTAGCAAGTTATCAGCTTTCTTAAGACCTTAGGAGTGATAGAAATGACCTCAGCAAAATAAGAAAAATCATAACAGCTTCAGAAATGTTGAGAACCCACAGCATATACTGACCTGACACAAAGAGCAGAATACTCAAAGTTTCTGATACTCAGCATTTCGGGGGAAAGAAACCACTTTTCTAGTATTGGCTTTTAGTTTTTCAACAGATCTGGCCAATATCTGGCCCTGCTGACCACTGGTTTCACATATTTGCATAAAATCAATCATAAAGGTCTAAATACCATGTCAGAGTCATACATCAACTTCAGTATGCTGTTTCTCAGCTGGTCTATGTCTATAGGATCAGTAGCTCCACCAGCAAGACATCCTAGAGCTCTTTGGACCAACCACCTTGTGGGATTCATTCAGTGAATGTTACTTAAATGCAGAAACTCCAGTCTAGCAGTAATTTTATTAAATAAGTTGTCAGTAAACATTTTCCTGAAGCAGAGTTTCTTCTGCTGCTGGATTACATTTGATTTGAGTAATCTGGCAAAAATTATCTTTGGCTCAAGATTCCTTCAGCAACTATTTGTTAAACTGAAGGATCATCTTGTTTGCCTAAGTGATCAGCAAATTTAAGTTGAAGACATTTCAAATAAAATATATCTACATTTGGATATAGAAAGAAAAAAAAAAAAATCAAACACCACAAAACATATGTAGCTCCATAGCCAAAATGACTGCTGTCTACCAAAAACTGTGGGTTCAGTGTTCAGACCTGCAAGGATTTCACACCAGTATCTTAAAATATTTGGTTCTATAATAATTCCAAATAAACCAGTTTGAGTACCAATACAGATGACTAAACACATCATTAACCTGGTCTACACAACAAAATGTGATACCAAATATGGCTGGCCTCAACAATATAAGTTGATACAAAATATTATTTTACTCAAAGGCACAAATCTGGAATGAAACAGTAATTAACTTATAAATGTTTTGATTGAGCTGTTTACAAAGAAAGGCCCCTTCTGTCATTGTCAGCACACTGTCAAAATGAGTACAGAGAAAACACTCACCTCATTTCTGCCACTATATCCGTATGCAAATCCTTTAGAGAGAAGGTTATTTTGTTCCTGGCATGTTCTGTGGTAGACTGAAATATCATCTGCAGGATCTCTTCCATGATCTCCAGAGTTCTGTTTTGGGACTGGGCAGAAACTCCTATATATTGTGCGTTATCAAAAAATGAATCAATGAAGTCAACTATCTGAAGCTCAATATCGTCTGTATGCAGAGCTTCTTCTATAACAGCAAGATCAGCAATTACATGAAGGAGAGTGTTTGGCAAAACTGAATTAGCAGTATGAGTATTATTCAGTTTTTCTCTGCTAAGACGATGATCACCAAACAATATACCAGTGTAATCTTCCTTAAACTTACTTTGGAATAGTTCCAGAAAGTTAATAATGTCTTTAACAGCCAGCAGGAGGTCATTCAATGAACTTTCACTAGCCATAAGGAGAATTAGAACACGCATTATTTTAGAATAATTTTTATTGCTAGACTCGCATAGAAAGCTATTCATAATCTCTTGTATGTCTTCAAAATTTCTTAAATTACCATCTACAGATGATGTATTATATTGCTGTATTAAAACATCAACAGTCACTGAAGACGACTGTCCAGTGGCTAACCTTAGTAATTGTAACCCTTGGTCTATCACTGCAAGTAAGTGTCTAACATTAAAATTCATTAATAAATCTTCTATGCTTCTGAGTGTAGGAAACCAGAAGTTCTCAAAGTTATCAGATATATTACTGTTTCTATTTAAAGCTGATAGTATCATGAGCATTGAGTATGTCTGGTTTCCAACAGAAGACAGTGTCACTAAAGGCTGAATTACAGAAAGGAAAGAAAGGACAGCTTCTGTATCCAGGAGTCCAGAAACTTCAGTGGTCATATTCTTAACATTAGTAACAACAGTTTTAAATGATGTTCTTGAATGTCTATTCCAACTTAGACCACTATAAAGATCATCCAGCTGCTCAATAATACTTTTGGCCATTTCCATTTCTGCCACTGGCATACTGCCTAGTGTTTCTACAATTTGTAAAGCCACTTGCCTCTTCAGTGTGGAGGAACAATTGATCGAGTGTGTATTATTCACCTGCAATGGCACAGCATAAAGGGATAGCTCATTCCAAAAATCCAGCAGCTCTTTGAGGACTGAGCCATTTACATGATGGAGTTTAGAAAACTTCAAAAGAATAGAGTTCCATTCTTTGATCTGATGAAAAAAGCAAGTCAGATTGCGAGTGATATCCATCTGAAAGTCTTCCATAGTGCATGAGGAACTGTCTTCCAGAGTTATGAGTTTCAGCTCCTTAATGCTTTCAACCACAGCGTTGTAACTAAGAGTAGAATTGCTATGCACAAAGTCACAAGGTTTAAAAATGGGATCGCTTCGAGGTGTTGCTCTTGGGAGAGACCAGCAGAACACTGAAAAAAAACAAACTGAGGCCTCTGTAGGTTTATCAGACACATTTGTCAGTGTCTCCAGTAACATTAAAAGACTCTCTACTTGATTAGAGAACTCCTCTTCAGTAAGCATTGGCATTTTTCCTTCCTGAGTCAGTATGAAAGCATATACTTCAGTTAGTGCTTTCGTGATGTTTCCATGAGATAATCTTTCTGTAAGGCTGGTGACATCAAGAAGGAGTTGGAAGATCTCTTCCACATCGAAGAGCGCGTCTTGTTCAAAGAGTCTTGTTATTTGCCATAAGCCATTCAGATTCCATTTACAGTAATTGCTCTCAAAGGCATCCCACCAGTCTGTTAACATTTCTAACTCAGAGTTCTCAGTATAGACAGGTTTGATATTTTTAAATAAATTATCTAGGCTCCTCTGGACTTGTTTGAATTGACTTATCAAGAACTTAACATCCATGTTGCTCATATTTTGCACCAAGGCTACTATATGCTTTAGAAACTCTTGATCTTCTCTTAATGGAAAGCCAGTAAAACTAGAAGACTTGAAAATTTTAAGTGCCTTCTTTACCAGATCAATATTCAGAGCTGCTGTTTTTGTCAGTTTCTGGAGAAGTGTTCTGTGTTCACCCTGCAAGTTTGTGTCAAGTTTACTAAACACATATCTAAAGAACTCCAACAAACTTGTATTTTTCTCATGCAAGAAAGGTTCAATCTCAATATCCAAATGAGAGGACTTGTTTTCTTGAGTGTCAAAAGTTTTATTTTTCAGAAGAGTTTGAATTTCTGCCAGAAGTTCTAATGAAAGCTGAACATGGTGAAAAGGATTAAGGAACATCCTCAAAGTCCTGTTAAATCCATGCATTGACTGGCTAAAATGGGTCTTATTTGATTTATACTGTGAGTGCCCCACTAAATCATCGACAACCATTTCAATTTGCCCTCCAGAGTTATTTAAAAGTGTAAAAATAAGTTCAAGCACACTAATGTCACCTTTTACATAAAATTCAGGGAGAACTAATTTTAAAGTTTTTGCTATAATATTGAAATAAACATTTACACAAATCACATCTGAACCAGTTAGGGAACATTCAGGGAGTATCAAATTAAAAATAAAATTAACAAAGTCTATAATGTTCATTAGTTCAGCATCCGTCTCAATCTTTCCCAGAGATTTCAGTAGAAATAAAATATGTTTTGCACTTCCAATGTGGGAAGGTGACTTGTATTTTTCACTGAGACTATTTAATCTACGTATCCATCTGTTACAATCCTCTGCTTCATCCACTGTACTATAGAAGTTTAGAAAGGAATTAAGATGAGATGAAAAATTTGTTTGTGAATGGCTTAAATCTTTCACACTGTTGTCCAAAATTAGTTTGGTAATGTTCTGGAAAATGTTGATACAAACCATATATTTGCCTTGAGGTACACTTTTAAAGAAAGCAGTTGTGTCTTTTATCTCAGTAAAAATAAGTCCAAGTTCCTTTTGGGAGAGCTTGAGAATAGTAGAAAGGGAATTTTCAATGGAAAATACATCAGCACCGCTATCTTCTCCCTTGGATCCTCCTGAGACGAAAGTATCAAGCCAAGAATTCAAAAACTCTTCATTAACAACATTCAGTATAGATTTCTGCAATTCAGTTACCATGACTCCGATTATTTCTAAAACACTTTCTAAACTGTTACCTTTAAGCAAGCTTGTGACATCAATTGCATTGTTAAATACACTTTGAAGATTAGCAAGAAAAGCTTCAAAATCTTTCCAGTTATTTAAATCACCACCTCCTTCAAAAATGATTTTTAATAGATTCATTGCTGCTGTTGTAGCTTCAACAATAGCCATAGCTGTATTATTGCACGGTCTGTTGTGAGTTGCATTTAAAAGACTTTCAGAGAGAATTGTTAAATCATTTCTTAGACAGATAAAGAAGGTTGAGTTCAAATTTAAAATTTCGGATGCTTCTTCAAAAATCTCTGTCCAGGTTTTAAGCCATGTAAAAGTGCAATGCAAAGCAGAAGGCACACTTACCTTATCTCCCAAGTTTGTTATATTAGAAAGAACACTATCCAGTGGAAGCAAAAATAAGTTGTAAACTTCTGCTGAATTTTCCACAGAAGTAATGTTTGATACATAAAAATCAATGCATCCATTATTTACCAGGCATTCTGAGGAGATACCAAGAAACTGTTCCAAATAACAAAAGGCAGCTGTTTGGAGCTCTTCATCTATAAACAAAGTTTTAAGGCTGCTCAGAGTGCTATAGATAATTTGCATCTCTCCTCCGTTCTGTGCAAGAGACTGGGCCTGAAACTCTGTGTAGTTGTAAATGATTAGTAACTTTTCACAAAGAGACTTACTGGTGAAGTTCCAGAGAATATCAAAAGTTTCAGATAGAAAATCAAAAACTTGGTCCCTATCTTGGAAATCATGCCATACTTGAAAAGATAAAATCTCTTTTGAAGTCTCATAAAGAAATGTCAGACTGCTATTGCTCTCAATATTTAAGACTACATCATCATTCTGATACAGAGAGAAAAGTATTGGAATAAGTGAGGCCACACTAGTACTGTTTAATTTTTGGATGTTTTTGAAAAAATCATGCACAATTTCTCCTAATTCTTGTACTTTATATATAAAAGTTGCATTTGAGAGCAGTAAAGAGGAGTCATTACTCACTCCATGAATTGTGCTGAAAGACACATTGACATGATCATCAGTCAATGATCTGACCCCAGAGAGATTCCTTAGGAAGCTTTCACTTAAGTGAAACTCTGGCCAATCAGTCAGGATATTCTGGAGTAATAGCATACTTCTATTAAGGATTTTATTTTCTGTAATGGAAAATATAATTCTAGATAAGGTCTCCAATACCTCCTCCTCCTCTTCCACTTGACTCATGTGAGAGAGCCTTGAATCAAGTTCATAGAAGATAATTTTCACCATATGCCAGAAAAATTCTGTCTTCTTTTTCATCCGGAATCTCTGAAGAGGCTGAAAATATTTTTGTAGTTCATCATGGAGTTCAGAAACTGCAAGTGAGAAATTGGTGGCAGATTCCTTCCCCTCAGCAAAATTTTTCATCCATATAATTGCATCATTCAAAACATTTTTTATTAGAGACTGATTTGAAGAAGCTGGGAAATAAAGCATTATAAGTTCTTGCATGACTTCTACAAGATGAAAAAGATGATCCATTTCCTTTTCATCAGAAATCCATAAGTTTTCTTCTCTTTTCAAATACTCTTTGAAAGATGTCAAAATCCTGAAAAATTAAACATGAGTTTTTTCTTGTTCGTTACCTAGCAGGCAGACAAGGATCGGTTAAATACATATTTTATCAGTTTAGAATATAGTTTTATTTCCTTAACTCAAAGAAAGTTTAAATACCATTTAAATAGCAGTCACAGGTTAATTGCCACAAGACCTGAAATAGCAAAAATTAAAATCACTTTGGTTTTCAAAAATATGACAAAATTCACTGAAAAGTCACAGACACATTCAAATCAAAACCTGAATTTAGGCAGCTAGGTTAAAGACGTGTGCAATTATCAGTAATTATAACCGAGCTTGTAAGCCACAAGGGGGCAAACACCTGTAAGTACTGCACATTTTCAGATGCTGAAAAGAGCAAAGCTTTTATGCTCCACAGACCAATTATTTTATAGAAAGGAACTTGTCAATAAAATTGATCAAAACCTCTAATTTTCAGTGAATCCTGAAATTTTTTTGTTTTATCATAATTATTGAATGAGCCAAAACATCCCAGTTGGCTGATTGATAGCTAAACACTGCTATTTTAATACCTAGAAAAAACTCAAAACTTGAAATCACTGTGAAAATTGGAATGCTCCAACTGATATTTCCATTGTGACAATACTATCTATCAAAAGAAAAAATGTTTATTAGCTCTGTAAAACTGGTCAAGATTGAGATGCATAAAAAAAGGAGTATTTCAATGCAAAGGTCTTCGGTTGAAAATGTCTTCTCCTTAAATACGTTTTCTTTTCATAGTTAAAAAGCAGAGGACCACACACCATTAAAAAGATTTGTGAGCTAATTTCTGTGTTAATTACTGGAATGGCTTCTACAGGAGAAAAACCAAGATGTCAAACATTGGGGAAAAAAAAAAATCTCTTTCTTAAACCTATTCAAGTCAAAGAAATACATCTGCATATATAGCAAAGAAAACCTAAACAAGTCAGGTGATTTTTGTTGGCACTACTGTGTAGAGAAAATAGTGCATACTCTAGAAGCAGCATTTAAGACCAAATCTAAATCCTTACCTTAGCAAATGGGTCTGCATTGATCTTTATAACAAAGTTGGGAAAGAGCACAAAATAAAAGTGACTGAACATTCAAGGTATCAATTTGCATTCTACTCCTTAACTTCCATTTTGTTTTTATTGTAGATATCAAGAATATCAAAGATTTTGAAAACCCAAACCAGTTCTTTGTTTCTAGAGCCCATTTTAATTACACTGCTAAAGTCCCTGTCAAGTTCTGCTTGAATGAAAAGCATGACATGACCTATCTAACAGTGGAGGAAATATTCAAATTGTGCCATTTATAAACTTTTGATTTTTTTCATCTTTCATTGCATTGATAGTGGTTATTTCCATTTGATAGGTTAAACAAGGGACAGATTTAGCAAAGAGCTAAATAGTAGCATAATGAAAAATAAAGTTCAAAGTCCAGATATGTAATTTAGAAAGTATTCTTATCTATTAACAGCTGTGATGGCCAGCATAGCCTGGTGAACAGTTAATGGCACTTAATAGCAGAGGCAGCACTCAATGATTAATCCAAAGTTGTTCCATGAGGAATATTTTTTCTTTTTTTAAATAGACTGATGATTAAATTGGTTATCATTGTTCATCTAGACATTAGCAGGGGCTACAATACAAGTAACTTAGTGACAAGAAGCCCTTGTAACAATACACTGGAACTGTCAGGAGTCCATCACTTTGATTACTACCAGAAATGGAGATTCCTTTTTTTCCATTCTTTTGAACAATAGCCACAAGACAACTTTCTTTGCAGGATTCTATTTCTTCCCAGAAATATGGAAGAATGCCAGACATTTGGTGAAAACAGGCAGAGTGATTAGGCTCAGTAATTACAAAAGTCCAAAGTGGAGGTGGGGTAAAGGATTTCTGGAAAATGGTTAAACAATGAAATTACATTGATTAGTTCAACCTTACCGTGCCCAGGAAATACTTGAGGAATAATCTGGCACGTCTTGCAAAAATGCTATATAAGGACCTAGGATGGTCTCCAAACTGAGATTTTGTGTAGAACATAGAGATGTTTCGAGTCCACCTGCAGAAAAATAAATAAATAAATAAATAAATAAATAAATAAATAAATAAATAAATAAATAAATATCAAGAGACAGATCAAACATTTTTGTGAACAACTGGATCAACTCCCACTGAAACAACCTGAATAAGTCCTACCAAATTTAGTAGAAATTTGTGCAGATGTGTGCATAAAGCGAATTACATTATGTACATTTTAAAAGAGGTAAACATGCAATTTCTATTAAAGTGTTTGATGTTAGTTCTACTGAATGACTTGAAGGAATGAAATGCAGAATCAATAAATATCCGCTCTACATAAGGCACATCTATATTTTCCTTACAGAATTCCTCACAAAAAAATTTAAATACAATTCCTTACAGAAAAAAAAGAGGAAAAATACAAGATGTCTTTTGAATTATACATGATCTGCAGAACTAGTTCCAATAAGATTAGTTTTATTATACCAGAGCGGACTTAGTGCTGTACTCAGCACTGAAATGAACTTTAGTACTTCTTTTTCTTTGGAATTTCAGTAAAGAGAAAGCAGTTTTATAAAATTCACTATTGCTGCCCAGATAACTGAAATATCTGGAACTGTAGTAGATTACAAAACTTGTGCAATCAATTCACATTTGAGCAGTTCATTTCACTAACAGAGTTCTTTGATTAAAAAAGCACTGCTTATTTTTGCATACATTTCACAGCTGCCCACTTACTGATGAGGTATTCAGGACATTTCTGATTAGCTCTACAGAGAAAAAGAGCAGAGGGGGAAAAAAAATAAAAGTTTGCTCAGAAAAATAGATCCTTACCAAGAACAAGAGCTTTCACAAATCTCAAGAACTAGCTTAAAGATCCATCAGTAATCTAAATTCTTCAGGAGCTGAAAATACAAAAATACTTAAAGGAAACAAAAAGGTGATATTGGGTGAGGTCTTTTTTTAGAGCCCTTTGGATCAGCCACATTGTAACCTGCTTCATAGCTACACTAAAACGCTGAGAAGAGTAACACAAATATTTAATAAGAATTCTGAAATGGATGATCTCCCATTTTTCAGCATAAATCTCAAACACTTCAAATTTTTCACCAAATAATAAAAAACTAGTGCATTCCAAGAAAGTTAACAGCAGATTGGTTAGGACATCTGGAATATCACAGGACAACTGGGATGAAGGAAACCTAGCATGAAGTCCTTTCCTAACATGAAACAAGCCTAGCCCAGCTAGTCTGGTCTCCCATTTATGTCCTGGGCTTAAGAAGCTTTCCTGACAGAATACTGTTGCAAAAGTAGAGACTCCAACCAGGTTCAACCAGTTGGAATTTTCCCAATAGAAACGGATGAGCCAAAAATTTTCCATCCTGCATTAAAATCACAGCTATTTACCAGAGTCAGGCTCTGTATATTTTAAGTTTTCCTTGCTAATGATCCATTGAGCTGGTGAATCCTAAAGGCTGATGGAAACACAAACAGGAAGAGGCTCACAAATCACTTTTTCCCTTTCCAACAAATACCATACTCAAAAGAGAGGGAACCATCAGCATAAAGTTTGTGCCACGCAGTACCAGTTTCCTCACCTGACTGATCTGTGGAGCCTGCTTCTTCATTCATGTATTGAGCTGCCTTGCATGACCAACTGACAAAAGTTGTTAAATACTTCCAGTATAAGCTTCCCTCAAAAGCAAACAAAATTTCTTCAACTGTATTATTAATTCTGAAATGACACAGAAAACAAAGCTATCATGATTAAACCAGGGATTTATATCTAAGTCAAATTGCCTTGTGAACACATGTGGTTTCTCTGGAAGTCTCTAGATAAATTATATTGGTACTTAATGCACAGAGACAGTCCTATTATATTGCTACTTTATGTACACAGTCCTATTGACTTAGAGAAGAACTGAGGCAGGCAGCCTAACAGCAGAGTCCTTTGCTAAAGAAATCAGCGGCACAGCTATTACATCACTCTAAGCACAACTAGACTTTACTACACAGGCTTATGAACAGAAAAAAAAAAACAAAAAAAACCTAAAAAAGCCTTTCAAGAAACCCCCAACAAAATGCTCTGGTTCAAAAAGCAGCATTTTGAAACTGAAAACAATTATCGAGAAATGCTTCCTCTTGTCCTAACACCTTTGCACTAAAAAAGGAAAAAAAAAAAAATCACTTTGTCCCTGAAAAAAAACAAATGATCAAAAAAACCACCTCACATGAAAAGCTCAGAGCTGTTTTTTTGTTCTTCAGTGTTACTTAAACACAAGCCTCTATTCCCAGGGGCCTTTTCGCTCTATCAGAGGTTTTGACACTCAAAAAATAAAATGCAAAACTAGTCCTCCTGGTGACTTCCGAGTCACTTCGAAACCTGGAGGGAGGGAGGGAAGGCAACTGACCAACAGCAAAAGGGACAGGAAAAAGGACATACATTTTCTAATGTCTAAGATGTTATTAATGTCTGTGAATTGAATCCCTGCTGCCAATGCAGCTTCTGAAATTTCTGACAGATTCTTGAACACTTAGAGCTAATAGTTTTACTGCTTTAATAGCAAACTCTTCTGTCTTGATGTGTTCAAAAAGCAACCTGAGGCTGTAGTACCCCTCCTAATGCACTTTCTAACAACCTTCTTTTTAATGTTTTCCTGCATCTCCCAGGAGCCTTTCAGATTCAAGTTTCAAATCATCCTGAGCAGCATAGTACCAGAGGTACGTACCAGGAAGCAGGCTGAAACGTATTAGAAAATGCTGGGATGTGAGAAGATAAAGAGGGAGAACAGGCTTTTAGAATTCTAGATACCTGCCTATTCCTCAGTCTATTTTCACCCCTACCTCCACAAATACTACTGCTAATTAAAAAAAAAAAAAAAAAATATATATATAAATATATATATATATACACACACACACACACACTTTACCTTCCTGTTTGTGCTTATAGAAAATTGTTAACACTGGGTGGTAATCAAAAGCAAAAAGCAGGGTTTTAACCTTTTTATCTATTCAGTGACTGGTTATAATAGCTTATTCTAGGCTGGTACCAATCAGGATCTTTATATATTAAAAGGTACACAAGATACATACAGTGAGAAGAGCAGCTGTTCCTGACAAGAGTTTAAATGGACATCCTCCTCAGATGGTGCCTCTGTGCTCAGAAATTGATTAAGTTCACAGTAATAAGCATAATTTTTGGTTAGCTGCTCTTCTATTTCTTGCCATCCCAAATTATCGACCATTATTGAATCTGGCAGGCTCTGTCGTCCCCGAGTTACTTTCTGGAGAAGCAGGACCTTTCACAGTAAAGAAAGCAATATTTGAAATCGGTAAAAGTGAAACTCACCTGAGACTTTGGCCCTGCTTCTTCAATTTATAATATTGAAATCCAACATAAAATGGATTAAAAGAGCAGTCTTCCAAACCTTCTCAGTTTTTTCTGGAAGCCACAGCTACTCAGCACATCTAAAATGTCACAGCCACTCAAAAGACTCAAGAGGATCATTTGTGCCTTTGCTCCAAGCATATTTTAATGAGTTTAAATCATCAGTTAGCCATCCACTTTTATTAATAGCAAACACTAAGTAGTTAGCTACAATCCCTGCTAATTTATTTTATTTTGTAATAGTAATATAAAGCAAGGCACTGCAAGCTTTAAAAATGAAAAAACAAAACAAAAAAAAAAAAACAAAACCCCAGAAATACTTACAGATTCCTTCAGTGACTGGACTTGGTTACTTAGCTTGAAGGTCACCTCTGAGCCATTACCAGGGCACATGTATATTGCTAAGATGTCAACGTCATCTGAGCCTTGTGGAAGTCTCAGGGACTTCTCAAACACTGTAAGTATGTCATTGCACGTATAGGAAGCATTGCTCATCAACATCTAAAATTTAATTAATATACTGTCACTTTAAAAATTAACTCAGGATGAAGGAACAGATTTAATTCAGTCCATATTAGTTCTTACCATGAAATACTAAAAGACAAAAAAATACAAAGTAAAGTTGGACCAAAACACTGGTGAATAAAAAGTGAAATACTCTACTTAGCAAGTACCTTTTATTCCCTAAAATAAGCCTCTGCAGCTTTCTGCAAATTAATATACAAACATTAAGCAACATACCTGTTTTATCTCCACAAAGAGCTTTCTGATGTCTAGATGAATGAATCCATCTCTTTGGGCAAAGGCTTTTTCCAGGCTACTTAAAGCTTCTGCAAGACATTTCCCCCACACACCCCATAAAGAAAATATTTAACCTACAGAGTAATTCAGGGTCAGCACAGTAGGAAGCATCCTTCTGAGAAAAAAAAACAAAACAAAACTGTGCATGCTGTGGTTTAAAAATACAGCAGTTAAAGGCACAAAGGTTCCACTTTGGCTTAGATTACATCCCTACCCAAAGCACTCCATTTTGCACAGAATATGTACACAATTGCACTCTGCACTTCTGAGGAGCAAAGGCTGCTTCCCTCCTGCACCACTACTGAAAAAGGTTCATCAAGACAAAGCAGAAGAGACCAATCTTCTTACACGAACAAAAGCATGACCCTATCCCCTTTCACAGTTATATCAGAGTAGCTCAAATTACTTCAGCTTTCATGATTTTTCAGGAAAGGAAAATTAGGTCCTATGTGGGCTTCTAGCTATGAATTCTGAAAATAAACTTGGACTTTCTCCATATGTAACTGTTGGATTTAGCCAGCAAATTCTTCTGAGATATGGAAAGGTAGCCTAATTCCTTAAACTCCCAAGCAAAACTAATCTCACCCTTCTCAAATGAAAAACAACCATAGAAATGTTACCAGACCATGTAGGGAGCTGCCAAATCCAGTAGTCCTACAGAGGTGAGGCTGTTGTAGCTCCATGCTCCCAGGTCCAACCAGCAGCAAGGCTAGGCAGGTATGCACACAAGCCAACACACACAGAGCAAATGCACATGGCCAGCCACACAGACCAACACACACACAGACTAATACACACTTACTTAGAAAGAATATATACATATACATACACACTGAGGATCTTGAGGATCTCCCCCAGCAGCTAGGCTCAGACACTCACTCTGCCCAGCAGCTGCTCCTGGATCCCAGTGGCCCTGTGCAGTTGCTTGCACCTCAGCACACAAGTCCTGAAGGCTGCAGTCCTGCTCCAGCTTCTGCTACAGATGTGCTTGCTCACACACAGTGGATCCCTGCAATAACTGCTCTTGGACACCCAGTCTGTCTAGCAGCTGGTCCTGATCCATCCGCTGTCCCTAGCTGCCTCACACATAGGAGGTACACAAGCAGATCTTTCAGTCAGCCCCCAGACCCCATGGTCTCTCTGGTGTTGGCCTGGACCTCCTGGTTCCTCCAATAGCTGGTTCCTCCTCACTGTCAGAGAAGTGCACTTATCCCCAGCTCCCAGGCCACCTCAAACACCCTTCAGCTATTCCAGCCTGACACTCACTAGCAATCACACACCAATATGCCCACTCTCACTCTACTTTCTGGCACCATGGACACACAGGTCCCACCCATTTGCTGCCATTAGATTTCACTCACTGGAGTCTTTTCCCATTGTTGCTATGGGCCCCTATAAGTCCTGTGGTCTGACCTCAGTTGCTGCATGCAGACCCCCATACACACACTTGCACACAGAATAGAGGGTACCTATCCAGGAGAAGAGTTAGAAATGGAGCTTAGAGAGAGGTCAGGAGAGCCTGCAAGGGGCATGGCCACGCAAGCATATTGACCAAGTAGCCTGTTTATATGCAAGCGGTCCTTTCACCACCTTATTCCTATTTCAGAATCATAGAATGTATTGGGTTGTAATGGACCTTCAAAGGTCATCTAGTACAATCCTACTGCAGTAAGCAGGGACATCGTTACTAGAGCAGGTTCCTCAGGGCCCCATCAAGCCTGACCTTGAGTATCTTCAGGCACAGGGCCTCCACTACCTCTCTGGGCAACCTGTTCCAATTATCCACCACACTCATATTGAAGAACTTTTTTCCCCTATACTTGTTCCTTCCTCTCCCTGCCTTTGGTTCCTCTTCCCAACCTCACACACTAAATCTGGTGCAACCCCAAAATACTCTTTTCTCTGCTTCCCATAATGAGTCCCAAACCCCTAGACAGTAATCCCCTGTCTGCAAGGAGACCCAGTCTTGCAGTGTCTGCAACAGGGTACTACATGGGTTCTCCCACTTGCCACTGTTCCTCTATACTGTGGATGGAGATGAGTATTTTACCACATAAGTTGACAGGGCAGATGCCCAACTGTAATAAAACAGTATAACTCCACCATCATGAAGGAACATATACTGATATACAATTTACAGGCAAAACTGTGTAGCATGCCTCAAATCAATCCATCCTAAAAGGGAGACTACAGAAACTACCCTGAAGTTCCAGGGGTGACTTGAATGCTTGGGTGCACAAGTAAATCAGGATACAACTTAGCAGTACTGATTCCAAGTGGCCATGTGCTATAAAACAAAACCCATAAGACAAAAATGACACCTTGTGGTCTAATGAACTTATCAACCCAGAAGATAAAGAATCAGTAAACCTAATATTAAATGTCCTAAAAGTGCACCTTTGGAAAATAATGTTGAAAGAGTACTTGTTTCTCATGAGATCTGTACCCTGCTATGCACTCAGTCCTTGTTCACTTTTAGAGGCGAAAGCAGATTTTAGAGTTTAGTTCAGTCAGCTGATACAGATAAAGGATATGTTGGATTGTATCATCTTTTTTGTGTGTATTAACAAAAGAACTGCTTGCTACATTCTAAGAGTAATCAGCTATAAAGCCATTAAAGGCAAGAATATATGTGTCACACAACATGACTCAATGAATGTGGGCTTCACTGTTATCACAGATGCTGTAGTGTGACCTGCACAACCTTTACTCCTAGTAATGAACAGTACAAAAAAACCACAAAACTTGTGTCAGTCTGTGTTAATTTCCAACAGTTACCTTCAAACAAGAGGTTTTTATTTGTAATCTGAAGACATCTGAGCTAGAAATCAAGGATAAAAATGCACAATTTCAGTGACATCTTGAACAAAATTTGTACTTTTAGTATATTGTTTATTCTTTACTATAAAGTCATATGTCAATATTAAGTAATTTAAGCCTGTCCCCAAAAGTACCAAAGTGTTTTTCACATACCTAATTACAACTAATAAAAGTGTATTTCCTACATGTATCCATATTATAGTATTGCAGGTCTCCACTAAAAGGTTTCACAGAAAGATATCTTGTCCCTTTTCCTTTTTTTTTTTTTTGTTTGTTTGTTTGCTTGTTTTTGTTAAATCCAGATCTGTGTGGACCTTTATAATATGATTATACTGCAAATCAGCTCCTGGGTATCATGGTGCTGAACATCACACAATAAGTCCTAGTGAGTCATATAATACTATAAATTTATTCCAAGTCAGAAAATCCCTATGTCCACCACATAATTTTGCTTCACTTGCAATGACCAGCCAGAAAAGTTAAGCTGCATCTAAATCTAAAACCAAGACTTCTTGTTCACAGTTACATGACTGATTGTGTGAGAAACATCTCTGGCACTGGTAATTTTAATTAAGCAGGCTCTTCAGTTAGATCTTTAAACAACAGTCACAGCACCATACACATCATATAAGATGCCTAAGGAAATTGTTTACTCCTGATATAAGAAGTGTTCTATCATCACTAAGGGAAACAAAATTCTAGGAATTCAAAAGCTGCTTTAAATATTTAGGTGTGATTTGTATTACAGAGTGCAAATGTCTTCCTAGAGGTAGAACATTATCCAATTCCCATATTTTGCAGAAATAATTCGAGTGCTAGTAACTACTACGCAGCTTTACCTTCAGTGAAGTATAAATATTGTGCTATTACGTTCCTTATAGCTCCATCTACCAGAAGCAATCTCTTCATAACAGGCCACTGAGGTACACCCTGAAGTACAGACTGCATTCTCTCCAGATGGAGGATTCTGCAATCAAAAGAGGTAGAGCACAGAAACATTGTGTACTACAAAAAAAAAAAAAGTAAAGTTGCTGAAAAATTATGTGATTTTTTTGTTGCTGTGCAGTCACTGTATCATCTACTTCACAGTTTCTTCATAGTTACAACAGCAGCAGTATAAGTTTCCTTTTAGAAAAAAAGAACCAAATTCCAAAGTGTACTACTAAATTATTTAACAATTTGACTGCAGTCTTTCTCAATCGTACATAATGAATTTTACAAAAGTCTTGGCAAACTAAGGAAATAACTGCAAAAACAAAATAAAGGAGAGTTCTCATGAAAGAGTTCGTTTTCTATCAAGCCATTTACTGTACTAAAAAAAAATGCTTCTGAACACTCATAGGTGGGAACAGGAGGTAGTGGCTGCTATTCTACCAGTGACTTAGGTTAAGCACACAAGTTATATACCTGTTTATAATCCCACATTAGTTCATTTACTTAGGAAACTTTGTGTGTGTCCCTGTTCAAATAAATGTGTTTGGAAATACAAAGAGGTCTGTGTCCTTTTTACAATTTAATTAAAACAGCAACAAATCTAGAACCAAGGACATTGACCGATCACTTTCCAGTTGGGGGTGTGCTGCATTAGAGCACTTTATCTTTCAGATTTATCCTCTGATGTTGGTTTGTTTAGCATGAATCATCTAATGAAGGACAGTTTTTGATATGACCAAGTAGAACTATTATAAGCAATGGCAACTTGAGGCCAACATTATAACTCCCAAAAGCAACGCAAGTCATCCAATGTGCAGTTAGAAAGAGAGAAGCAAGAGTTCCTGTGCTCTGCCATAGACTTTTCATTAGGCTCTGTCAACTCTCACAAACATTAACTCCCTATATCTACAGCTTTTAAGTTTTATGCAGAACCTTACAGGTCATTTATAACAAGTTGTTTAAAAAAAAAAAAAAAAATAGAGAAATTGCTCATAAGCCACTTTATTTTGTGTAAATCACCCAGAACAATTGTCTTGATTTGATAACATATGTGAATCAGAATATCTGAAATTAAAGCACAGTCAATTTTCACAGGGTTGTATTTGCATTTGTCCTGAAATGGGAATTGAAGACATGTTGCAATGAAATAGATTTCTACTAGATTAGTGACCAACAGCTGAAAGTATAACTCTACTGCACAGGAAGACTCAAACTGCTTCAACCAAACAAATCATTCTGACTAAGTACAGAACTTATAGCCATATGTTCATATAAACTGCTTAGATTTGCATTAAGCTATAAGCCAAATAGGGAACTTGAAACTCTAATAAAAGTGCAAAAATATTAAAATAAATCCTAGCCCCAGAGTGCCCCAAATAAGACTGGAAACTAAGTCTGCATATAAACACATAGCATTATATTGTAATTCTGCTCCCTATAGCAGGCTTCTGTTCCAAGTTTTCCTCCACAAACCAACACAAGCATGACTCCTACAACAAAAATCCAAAAGACTGCAGATGAACTGGACTTGCTGCACATGATCCTAGAGCATACATCCAGGAGAACCACTACTAGTCACCGCAACTATTTGTGGGGAATTAGACTTTGCAGAACAAGATAAAGACTTCAGATTCTAGTTCCAAGTGCTTAATTTCACACAGCTGCTGATTTCTATGAGTCCTGATCATGTACTTGGGTCCTCTATTGCACCTGTGAGTAGCTATACTCTGAATAGCAGATTTAATTTTTTTCAGAATGTGTATGCATCAGCACAATTATGTGGTTGTATGAGGCTTTTAATTACAGAATAAGAAATTAAAACACAAACCAGACAAAAAATCAATTAAATGTTATGTGAAAATAAGTATTCAAGTAGATCTGAACTTTAGAAGACAAGTTGCAGAAAGATAAGATAACTTACAGATCATGAGACACAGTATATCCTTCCGAAACATAGGCATCTGATTTCTCATGCCATTGCTGGATCAGAGTATTTATCTCTGAAAAAAGTTTCCTGGCTTCCTTGTCATCTGGAAACTGAGACATTAAATCATCTATGATTGTTTCAAGTTCCAAAAGGAGTTCCTGAGAGAGCCTGTTGCTGCTGAACCATTGCTCAAATACCTAGCAGATTAAATGCAAAACAGAATGCACCTTGTTAGATAATCAAAGCTTTCTTATTTAGACAATACACAGAATTTGCATGGCTTAAAAAAAAAAAAACCAACCAGTTAACGGTGGTAAAAATTTTCCCTTACAATGTGTCTAGAACCTGAAATGACTGGCCTCACAAAGGTTGATTTTCAATACATTTTGGACTGACCTCCAAACTGGCAATACAACATGCTACATCATACAGAGAACTAACACCCCACGCTGTGCTGCTGTGCTGTCCTTGCCCAAAGACCCAGGAATGGTAGGATCACCTGAAACTGAACCCTACCAAAAGCAGACCTCCACAGTCAATCACTCAGGCTTGCTTTCCCTTACAGGACTTCTGCCTACACGACCAACACGATGGAAGGCAGCAGCTTCTGCACTTTTTGGATTCCACTACACAAAAAAGATGGAGAAGGACCCTGCATGCTCCCATTGTGTACCAAGGCCTGGCCAAACCTACAGACTGCTTTCCTTTCCTCTACCATTATGGTTTTTTTAATGCCAAGCGGTTATAAAATACTTTTACTATAAGATGTTCTTTTCACCAAGGGAATTCCCAGTGGCCAGCAGCTTACAGTGCTTCAACTTGCCATCATAAGGATGCCAGCTCTTGCTAAGAGTTTTTAAAATCATGGCTGAAATTATTACTGTATTTTCCTGTGGCTACAAAAGAAATTAGTGCATTAGTTTTATTACTTCAAGTCATCATACATCAGTGAAAACTTTATTAAAAGGTAAGTCAAAGGCTACTTTTTTGAGGAAATATAGGATAAGCTCTATGTGCTTTCTTTGGATGGTATTGCAAACGTCTCCAGAGCAACTTGATACACACCTGATTTTTTTTAACTTAAAAAAACCCCAAACATATTTCAGTGAAAAAACAAACATTAGCATTAAGTCAGCTAGGTAAGCATTTTCCTTAGTAAACATCTGAATGGTTTATCCTTTTCTCCATGCAACTACACATATGTCATCACAGAGACCACATGCTAAACTGTTCTACCAGAGCAGAATTTTAAGATGCTATACTGAAGAACTACTCTCATCCTCTTCAACAGGCTTCAGCCACTACAGCCAGAGATAGTGGGGGGTAATTATAACCAAAATGTACTGTATCAGTGGCAGCCCGTAGTTTGCTTTCAGTTTTGCCCAAAATTCATGCTCAGATGGGGCAGTAAATGGATCTTCCTTCTGTCAGGCCTCTGCAGTGCAGCATATTTCACTATTTTCCCTATTAGATTTCATATCTGTATTTGAGTTAATGAGAAAGTCTGATTAAGTGGATACATGGTGATAGATTATTCTTCCACTGTAACAATACTTTAGAAGGATTACTTTGTCTTATTAGCAAGATGAAAAAAGTTCATGATTATAACATTTAATAGCTAACTCAGATCTAACTGAGTTGCTGTTGACAGCCTCCATGAAAAAATTAGGAATTTAATCTATTATCTTATTAAAGTGTACCTGTGCATAGAGTCTGATCTTGCTGACAGCATGAACAAGATACAGTTTGGCATCATGCCATGCAGAAATACAGCCCACTTCATTATTCTCTTTGTTTGTTTCATCTTCTGGCACACTGGACAGAGCAGAGCACACAAACTGCTCCAGTGTCTCTCCTGTGGGAATCTGGCAGGGACATAAGCAATTGATGAGTATCTCAAGAGAGCTGCTGAGTGTTATCTATGCTATCAACTTACTTATCTGGTGAAAAAACTATACCACATAGCCTCCTTCAGTGAGAACAAAGCCCATTTAATCCAGCCTCATATTCTGGGGCATATACTTCAAAGTACTCCACAGGCAGAGTGCTGTATAAAATACCAGTGGCCCCATTAGGGTTCTCATACACCACTCAGAGTGATGATAATTGTATATGCAAGGAATTTTTGCCATGTAGCCACATCAGTGTTGCTACTTCTGCAGTCATTTGCAGGCTGATGCTGAATGAATTTGATAATGATACAGTACACTTACACTACAGTAACTGTATTGAAGTAATTTTACAAGTATAAAAATTACTGATGTAAAAAGCATTCAGTACAATGGTACATCTTAAGCAATGATTACATGCAGCAAACTAGTTTTAAATGGAAGTTGTTAGGTTTCAGCAGTGTGGCCAAGAGGCCAGAATTTTTTTCCTCATAGCCTGACTTCTAAGTTCTGCATTGAAAGATCTATTATTCACAATCAAAAATTTTATTAAAGCGTACAAAAATAAATTAGCACATTTTAATTCTCCCTATTAATGTCTTTCTGAGGTACTTTACATCCCAACTTCCTTTCAATTGTGACTAGAAAGTTTATTAAAAGTTTTGGAGATGTTTTGACACCAAACAAGCTGGGGCATTATATACAGAATTGAAATACTCAGAACAGATATTGTCCAGGCTTCCATATTTCTTTTCATACTTTTTGAGGGTCTTCAATGCCCTAACACAAGCACAAAATATCAAGGTATTAGTTTAGTTTATAAATAGCTAGAAAGTGAGTTGCCTGGGATTGCACAGCCAACCATAGCTAACAGGCTGCAGTCAAATTCACTTCAGTTGATCAAACTGGCCATCACTGATATCATTAAAAGGCCACTCAAAAGTCCAGGTTTTTTATAATTTATCAATTTGTGTAAATCAGCTGTTTTTATAATGAACTCTTCAGGAGTACATCTCTAGACTGTACCCGGCAAAGGGCAGATTTCAGATAAATATCAGCATGTTCTATTCAAAAACTGTGGAATTCAGTAAAAATTCAAAAGACGTTTCACATATTCTGCACTTCAAACCAGACCATCAAAACAGATCACTTTGGTCTGGAAGAAAGGTTAGGAAGCCATCTCTGAGAAAAGAGATTTTCTTCAAAAATTGACACATCGTCAGCATATTTGAATAGCCCCACAGAGAAAAACTCATCAGTCAAGTATATTAATATCAAGACTGCACAACTGAGAAGAAAGGACTTTTGATGTGCTTTTATGCACAGAATAGACAGGCATTCTTTGTCCAGCAAACCAGATGAAAAATACTATCTGCCAAATTAATCCAGGCAGCTTCAAATCTAGGATCTAGTTTAAAAGATTAGTGGAGCAAACCACCAAATTCTCTATGGGATTGGATAATAAACTCAGGACTTTGCCATACCCAGTGGTGACTTCACCATACTCAGTGGTGACTTCAGAGAAGCATTATTTCATAACGTAAACAACTAGACCTATCAGCATCTTAATGTGCAGAAATTTCATCTTAAGCTAAATACATTTATTTTGATGGGAGTGAAGCCAGGATATTTATCAGCCTTGTAGCTGCTTCACAAATCTAAGATATGATTACAGCTTCTGTAAGGCATGAAAAATCCCTTCAAGTAAAGGGATAAAACAAAAATGAAAGGGAATGACACTGAAATTTTCAAGTGATTTACCTTTGTTAATTGTGCTGTGTAACTTAGCAGCTTCTCAATATGAAGATCATCAAAACCAAACCTGGATTCAAGTTCTGCTCTCACAGCATGTGAATTCCACAAAACATCCCCAAGAGATAGATTATACTGAAAACCTGAAAGAAAAAAAAACCAAAAAACTTCTGTTTACATCATTCCTTTTTTTTTTTCATGTTGTTTCTTGATGGTTCATACCTGATGAGATCCAAATAACATGTTTCCAGGTTTTTTTGGGAAAAAAGAAGTGCACCAGAACACCAATTTCAGTAGAATAAAATTCATGATTACATTAGTAGTACAGTAAGGCCAGACAATCTGATGGTATTCTGACAGCTGATATGATAATGGTGAGATGCACAGTGACTGCCAGCAGACCCAGCAGGGTGCCATTCTAAACTGTGTGTATAATTCTGCATGTAGTTATGCTAATGTGTGTGTATGGACTGGATACAAATCATTGCTGAGAGGCAGAACACCAGGAGAATACCAGAAGACCCCAGGGAATTCAGGTTCACCCTCTGTGCAAGGGTTCCAGCATTTAACCTTTGTACTGCTTCAGTCTTGGTTTTGACAGCTGAAGTGGGATTTAGACCACATATAATTCTTAGTTTGACCTTCTATGCAGAGCAGACAGCTGCACCTGGAATCTAATTGTGTGCCACCAGACAGTTTACCAATGCCAGCCTACCTTCTCCAGGTAAACTCATTTCTCATACTCAAACAGCAGATGGAGAAACATAGACCTTCACCTGAGACCAGAATTTATGATAACAGAAGAATGAAGCTTAAAGTAAAACAGTCATAATGTTTGGCATGACTGTCCAAAACAAGATGCTATTCTTCTATCTAATGGAAGAAATTATCCTTTGCAGTGATTTAGTCTTATACAAAATTCACCACTGAAAGATCATTCTAAACATGATATATTAGACCAGCCTGCTTTGTTTATCAAATAGTTGCCAGTCTGATGAAATTTAGCTATTAGTATTTTTTAAATAGATCAGTAAATAAATGGGTTAGCACTACAGCAATATAGTTCAGTTCTTAACCCTTTTACATCAGGAATTTAGTAGGAGCTCAGTTACTGTTACTACATATTGCCAGCATGCTAACAAGGTACTTCAAAGTAAGTTTGAAGCCAAATTCCTTACCTCCTAAGCTCCCATCCTGTACTGATGCAGCAGTTAAATTCAGTGCTGCTTTCACCGCTGCATAGAAAATTTTTCCCAACGGCATCACAGTTAAATCCTTCAATGATGCTAAGGTACCGAAACTGAAAAATAAAACAAAAATCAAGCTATCTATACAACCAGAAAAACAGAGAGCACTTGGCGGAAAAAGATGAAGTTCAAGCAACTGGTGAACTGCCATTTTGTCAAATTAGACTTTTTAAGGAAAAAATAACAAGTTAAGACTTTATAGTTAGAGTTTCACTCCATTTTCATTAAGGAAGTGTCTCACAAGAGGACCAATGTCCTCTCATTAAAAAAAAGAAACAAACAAAAAAAAATTACAGAAAAAGTTAAAATTGGGAGTGGAAATTAGAACAAAACCACCACAAGAGTTCTCCCAGTTATCCCCACAACAAGGCAAGATAGACACGGAGTACTTATATTTTGCTTCCACCCAATCTGTAAAGAAAAAACCTTTAAAGCAATGGAACACTTGCAACAAATTAAACACATTAGAGAACACATTGATAAAAATAGATCTATTTAATTTCTTGCATGTCCCAGTCTCACTTTAGCTCTGAAACAAACTGCTTTGTTAATGTAGCTTTAATTTACTACTTAAAGCTTACATCAGATTTACCACTTATTTCCTATAGAATACTCCTTTGTTACTTTGAAAATAAGAATCCAGTTTTGTTAGAGTGGATCAGCAGTTTCCAACATATGGAAGAGGAGAAAGAGGAAGAGAGAAAGGGGAAAAAAAGAAAGGAAAAAAGAACAATCACCACCACTACTTAGACAAGTAGGCGTGAAAAGTTTGTTAAGTACCTCTGGGAAACACAGCAAACTTGGTACAGCCAGGAAGCAGGAGAAGTTATGCCATCATATCTTTTTTAATTAGGAAAAAAGATAGCGGGATGCTAAAGGGTGACAGAATCCACATAGTAATTTCCCATTCAGTCTTTGGGACCCTGCCTCCCCACGGGGTAAGGCTGGTGAAGTTCACAGCCAGTCTTGCACAGGCAGCCAGGTTCAGTTATAGCCTTATGTGACCATCATAGCCTTGTTAATTAACTATAATGACAATTACATATCAACTTATTACAGTCAACTACCTACTTTTATTTTTTCATTACAATTCCTTTATTTTACTGAAAATTCCTGTAGACACGTGTCTTAGTATGTGTTTTTGATACGTCTTCCTCTGAATCCAGCTGTCCTTTACCTGAGGCAGAAAACTTTCATATTCAGAATACAGTCTCTGTGGGTTTTTTTCCTACTGCTTCAAGTCTTGCAAGAGAACAGCTGAAGCTATTTTGATAGCAACAGGTTTGAAAAACAAAATGGAGTCATTTTCCTGATATTAACCAAATGGTATATATACATTAAGTTGATTAGAATCCAAACTACGATTTTCTTATATTCATATGTAAATACTCTCTCTTTCAAAAGTCCCAAAGCACATTACAAAGATCAAAGCCATATTATGTGATGGGCTAATTCCAACCACTGCTAAGATGAAGCTACTTCTTGGATACTCTTAGGGAATCCTTGCTGAGCTGGAGAGAGATTAAAAATACAGTTATGAAGGAATCAGAATAGATGAAAACTCCTACCACACCTCTATAAAAGCAGAATAAAAACAGAAGAAAATTTCAGTCTCTCTACGCAGATAAGGATGCTCATTTTATTAATTAGACAGCAAGAAGAACAAGAATTGCAGATAAAACATTAAAACAGAGCACATTCAAGCATGTAAAAGTACTTACTTTTGAATAACATTCAGAAACTGTGCTATGGCAGCTAACCAATCTTCTGTATAAAAACTATTAGATTCAAGGTGAGGGAGTGAATGCAGAAGGTTCCAGAAATATGGTTGCTTGTACAGGTTTTCTGCTCTAGAAATCATCTCCTCTGCTTCATTCAAATCCATCTTTATGGAAAGAAAACACATTTACATGAAACATATCCATTCACAGAAAAAGAAAAAAACAGCAGGTGCGTGTCACTTACCATACCCCCACCCTATTGAATTTTAAATCATTTAAAATATTTTTTGCAATTGGAAACATACCTCTAGCTTTGGTAACTCACCACATTTTGGTGGTACTTTGAACTTGTGGCAGCTTTGTTTCAGATGTCTTTCTCTGCTCTGATGGAAAATGGAGCTGGCAGAAAAGCTAAGCAATCTTTCTGCTCAGAAGTGTAACTCTCAAAGAGAAGTATCATCTCTGATATTTCAAGCACAATGAGTTCTTTAGCCCTGCAATGAATTTCCAAAGCCTAGAGTATGAAGACCAGGGGACTGCCAGGGACATGCCATCCTTGCCTCACAGTGCCTCAGGGTATGTTAAATAATAATTGATAGCATGGCTCTTTAAAGATGGACTGGGGTAAAACCACTTATTTTATAGGACTACACTATCAGATGCCTACGCAAAGCATAGGATCTGTCATACTTTAGTGTGCAGTCTTTGTTTCTTTAAATTAGTGTTTCATTAGGTCTTTTTTGGATAACAGTAACTTTGGCATAGTTTACCTAAAAAGAAGCTTGTGTATACAAGTTCTGTCACTAACAATGACAGGTTACTTTCAACTAAGTATTTTCTTAATGCTGATAAATACATTATTTCTATAGAATCATAGTATGGTTTAGGTTGGAAGGGACCTTAAAGATCACCACTTCTAACCCTGCTGCAATGAGCAGGGAAACCTTCCACTAGACCAGGTTGCTCAAAGCCTCATCCAACCTGGCCTTCAACACTTCCAGGGAGGGGGAACCCACAATTTCTCTGGGCAACCTGTTCCAGTGTCCGACTACCCTCCCAGCAAAGAATTTCTTCCTAATATCTTATCTAAACCTACCCTCTTCCAGTTTAGAGCCATTACTCCTCACCCTATCACTTTCTGCCCTTGTAAAAAGTCCCTCCCCAGCTTTCTTGCAGGCCCCTTCAGGTACTGGAAGGCCACTATAAGATCTCTCCAGAGCCTTCTCTTTTCCAGGCTGAACATCCCCAACTCTCTCAGCCCATCCTCGTAGGAGAGGTGCTCCAGCCCTGTACTTGTGCTTGGGATTGCCCTGACCCAGATGCAGGACCTTGCATTTGGCCTTGTTGAACTTCATGAGGTTTGCACAGGCCCACCTCTCAAGCCTGTCAAGGTCCCTCTGGATGGAGTACCATCCCTCCAGCATGTCAACCACACCACTCAGCTTGGTGTCATCAGCAAACTTGCTCAATCCCCCTGTCCATGCCTCCGACAAAGATATTGAACAGCACCAGCCCCAATACCGATCCCAGAGGGACACCATTCATGACCAGTCTCCATTTGGACATTGAGCTGTTGACCACAATTCTGAGTGTGACCATCCAGCCAGTTGCTTACCCACTGAGTGGTCCATCCATCAAACCCACATTTCCAATTTATAGACAAGGATGCCATGTGGGACGGTGTCAAACGCCTTGCACAAGTCCAGGTAGATGACATCAGTTGCTTTGGCCTTGTCCACCAATGTTGTAACCCCATCATAAAAGGCCACCAGATTGGTCAGGCATGATTTGCCCTTGGTGAAGCCATGCTGGTTGTCACCAATTACCTTCTCACTCTCCATGTGCCTTAGCATAGTTTCTAGGAGTATCTGCTCCATGATCTTGCCTGGCACTGAGGTGAGACTGATCGGCCTGTAGTTCCCCTGGTCTTCATTGTTACCCTTTTTAAAAATGGGGGTTATGTTCCCCTTTTTCCAGTCTGCGGGAACTTCACCAGACTGCCAGGACTTCTCAAATATGATGGATAGTGGCTTTGCAACTTCATCTGCCAGTTCCCTCAGGACTCACAGATGCATCACATCAGGTCCCATGAACTTGTGCACCTTCAGGTTGCTTAGATGCTCCTGAACCAGATCTTCTCTTACAGTGGGCAGCTTTTCGTTTTCCCAGACCCTTCCTTGGCTTTATAGGACTTGGGCAGTGTGGTATGAGCCCTATGCTGACCCTTGCCATTGAGCACCTCAGCCTTCTCAATGTTCTGAGTCACCAGGTCTCTCATTGCATTCCAGAGAGGGCCCATGTTTTCCCTAGTTTTCCTTTTCTCCCTGACATACCTGTAGCAGCTTTTTTTGTTGCCCTTGATATCTCTGGCCAAATTTAATTCTGTTAGGGCCTTGGCTTTCCTAACCTGATCCCTGGCCACTCAGGCAATTTCTCTGTATTCCTCCCAGGTAACCCATCCTTCCTTCCACCCTCTGTAGGCTTCTTTTTTGATCTTAAGTTTGTTCAGAAGCTTTCTGTCCTTCCACGTAGGCATCCTGCTGTTTCTGCCTGCCTTCCTCTTTGTTGGGATGCATCATTACTGCACTTGGAGGAGGAGATCTCTGAGTATAAGCCAGCTGTACTGAGCCCCTCTTCCCTCCAGAAATTCATCCCACAGTGCCTGACCAAGCAGATCCCTGGAGAGGTCAAAACCTGCTCTCCTGAAATCCAGGGTGGTGAGCTTACAGTGAGTCTTTCTCACTGCCCTAAGGATCTCGAATCCTGCTGTGTCATGGTCACTACAGCCAAGGTTGCCTGAGAGCTTCACATTCCCCATTAGTCCCTTGTTGCTAGAACTATTTTATATTCCATTCCAGAAATGAAATTTCCTATTGATACAGCTCCTTTCTATCAAGTATCTCACGAGC
Source organism: Caprimulgus europaeus (assembly GCA_907165065.1). The sequence continues at coordinate 74,123,673 of OU015525.1, forward strand.
AATTTTAAAATGTTACTACAAAAATGCCATCTTATTTCAAGCTATATATAGGAAATCTAGGTTTCATGAAGTAGCAGTTGCAATCAATCACATATGGAGAAAATGCATTTTTTTTAATATTTTTTAAGTAAAACTAGTGATCTGTGAAATGTAAAAATTTGACAGTAACGGAGATCCACTACTGTGCCCGTTCAGGCTTCCTCTTTTTGTTGAGATTGCAAGGGTGAAAGACTAATGCATTAGGGACAGCACAAAGACCAAACCTGTTTCACATTAACTGTCAAATTGATTCTGGAAGGAATTATTCTGTATCTTGCAAATCTGCATTCTTTCACCCTCACTTGACTCTGCTTGCCATATTTACTGGATCATGAATCTGAATTCAGAGTAATCTCGCCTAAGCAAGAGCCCTATCTTTTCAATCACTGCAGTCCTTTTTTAAGTTTTGGGTTGGTTTAGGGGGTTTTGGTTTGTTTGGTTGGTTTGGGTTTGTTGGGTTTTTTTTAACAATAAGTACACATTAGGGTAAGAGTTCCTTGCAAGACATTTTGTAATATTATTTTATACAACTACACAAGGTCTGGCAGACACACTTTTACATTGCTTCTAAAGAACACTCAGCCTTCAAATAGCTGTAAATTTTAGCTACTAAGAACCTAAACTGGTTTAAATCTGTAATCTAGAAACCACTGAACTGCTATCAAATTTACAAGACATTATTTTCTCCTTCAACAACATACCTTTTTTTTTTTTTTTTTTACAGATAGTTTACTAAAACTTGTCAGGATATAAATTTCTATCCATTACAATAAAGATGTCTCAAAATCCAGAACGGTAATTTAGAAATAGAGAGTAAAAAATACTTACAGTAAGAAAAGCAGTGATGTTATGGAGCCCTGGGAAATAAAAAATTCAGAGACATTAGACAGCGAGACATTATTAACTTCAGAAGAATTAATTTTATAAGCAAGAGCAAGTAGTGCATTAAGGGCATTTCTACAGGAGTAAAGGTGTGTGAAAACTAATACGCTAGAAAGACAGCGATCCACTTGATTTTCTGTGCTTTCCAATATTTTTACTATTATAATAAAAGCAATTCAAAAGAAACTGCTTACCATTCACTTTCAGTAAGGCAAAATCATCACATCAACACTAAATGAACATATTAGCTCTCAGACAGGCAAGCATGAAAATTACTGTTTTGCCTAAATCTTTCTGCTTGAAAACTCAGCCAGAAAGGCAGGGTAGTAGTAGGTCTTAAATGCTCACCTTCTACAGCAGCAAGGCTAAGCAGTATGGGTGGGAACAGAGTGGGAACATCAGAACTTGGTGTTACCAGTCTCAATGGTAACTCTCTCAGTGTGAGACTGGCTTGTTTGCCTAAATGTCAACAGGTGTGAGCTACTGAGGTACAAAACACTCTAGTACAACATAAAAACCTGGAGAGAAAGACTTAAATCCTGATAAATTATTTTTCAATGCATGATAGACCAAGTAACCATGTACTCAGATTATTAATCCTTACCTTTAAACCTTTCCCCTCACAATATTTTGTTAACTATCAAGTAGTAAAACAAAGCCACAGTTTTAGAAAGCCAACTGTTTTTTTAACAATTTTATGACACCCACAGTAATAATAATCATAAAAGTTCAGATCAGCTAAAATTTTACTTTGTTCATTTTAAGATAAGAGTGTTCCTTTATTTGACGGTTATCACTTCCTGGTAGTCAAAGCAATTCATTATTAGAAAGACCATAGTTTACCTGAGAACTTTGAATTTTCCTCCCATAGCTTTTCTAAAGCCATGGTTTTCTCTGTGGTTTCAATAAATCCCCTTGCAAGTTCTTCTATCTCTTTCATAAAGTCTCGATCAGGTCCTGTGAAGCTCTCTGGACCACTCTGGATGCCTGCAGTACTTTTTCACAGAAAGAAATGGGACAGGGAAAGTAATTACACACTGGAAGCAAGTAGCTGGAAGTATATCTATACTCACAGCAGTATTCTGATATTTTGTTTGTTTGTTTAAACTATTATGCATTTACACAACTTTTATTAGTTCAATTCATTAGCATGCAAGTTGCAACACTCAGTCTCAAAACCTCCAGAAAGAGAGCAACAAAAAATTGCTAAGCTGGAGTAGCTCACCTATTCTGGCAGCAGCCAGAGACAGACACATCCAAAGAAGTCTTTGATGCTGCTGAACACACTCAGCTTTTCTCCCCTGCTTTATCATGAGCCCAGGCAATGGTTCTTTGACAGCCTGTACCCTGAAGTTCAAGTTTTCCTATTGCATCTAATGCAACACACTGCTACCAGAACAAATAAGTTTGTCAATATCACCAGATTAAATATAGGTAAGTCTCTCTTTCTGGGCCCTGAAGAAACTTGGTTCTTCCTCTTTAGTCAGTTTAGTAAGCAACAAAACTATGATAACAATTCCACCACCTCAGCAAAAAAGCATCCACACTAACAAACATACACTAATTCCAGATGAGGTGCTCCTCAAGGTACCCTCCTACTTGAAGAATGAGAAGGAATGGTGTTTCTGGCCACGAAATTTTGCCTTACGCTGACTCTCACACAAAAAGTGCCTGTTGTTAGGAAAACCTATACAGTTCGTATTTGAGACAAGACAACTTGTTTTTTCAAATACGTGCAACAACCTATAAAAATAGTATCCTATTGCCACTACTGGCTTTCCTCTGATTTTAGCTTACAGTTTAACCGCTGGTACATGTTCTATCTACTATTTCTATCACACTACCACCTGCTGGCTACACAAGAGCACAACAATTTTCTAACTACTTTCAAGGTGAAGTCAGAAGTCAGTTTTTTAAATGTCTCTTTGCAGGATGAAGTTACTTAAACTCTCCTAAGGCACCATAAAAAAATGCAATAACCACCTTTAACATGTTACTAGGTAATTGAATTCTGTTTTATCTTCTAGGAAGTCCAAATGATCTTAGAGTGAAATCCTGTGTAGCAAAAATAGTGCTATTTTTCATTAGAAGCACAATTAACTGTTATATAAGCCCCAGTTACAAAACTATAATAGAGAGTTACATTCCTTTCTTGTCGAACTGGTATGTGAATACTAGTTTTCTGTACAGTTGTTATTTACTGGTAAAGAAAAATCTAATGAGATGGATTCATAAACCAAAGCAAAAACATCAGCCACTGCTCTCTGATATTCTCATTTCTCTTTCCCTCTCTGTTCCTCATTTGTTTAGACACCCACAGAACTGTCTGAAACTTTAGACTAAGGGATGAGAAGAAAATTTAATCTTAAAACAATCAAGTTATTGATTGATTCAGTGCAGCTTATTTTTATCCCAACTTGGCCTACAGCCAGTAGGATTTTGGAAAACTCTTTCTCCAGCCTCAAACTTCAGTGGATTATAGACAGAACAATTCCTCATCGAATGTTTTTTTCCTTTTAAATGGAGTTTTAAAAAGCAGGTTTCTGTTGTTCAGAGGGTGGCTTTTAGGGTGACTAATAGCTATACTTTAGCTATTGCTTTGGAAAACTACAACATAAATTCCAATATTACTAACACACCCACTGCCTGAAATTTCAGACAGCTAGAAACACTGGTTTTTGCAAAGAACAGGATAACTATGTACTGAAAACTTTCTAGCACTGTGCTTTTTGAGCATGAACAAGTGGCTAGCGCTTGACTAGAACAAGAACCACCACATTGGTTAAAACACAAATCTAGTCAGAACTTTAAAAAACGATAATACTCCAACTCAGTTTCCACAGGATTTTCCACAGATTTTTTTTAAATACTTCCCAAATCTTAAATTGACAGCTAAACTCTTAGAACAAGGTAATTTAAAATAAAGACAATTATTCAGAAAAGTGGAACATAAAGGCAGTATTTCAACCCACATTGTTTTCCCTCCAAACTACAAGTAAGCCTTACATCTCCACGTATAAATCTCCCTGTTTTAGAAGCATTGCAAACAATGCTCTAGGGAAAAAAAGGACACTTTTACTCACATAAGGGCATATGGCTGGGCTCAGTGTTGGCTCCAGGGCTACTGGTGCTGCCTGGCCTCCCTGCCAGCAGCAGGTTGCACAGATAGCAGTGGCGGGTGCAGTAAGTAACTCCCTCTCCTCTACCCCCATCACTGACTCTTCAGTGCCTTGGATCTGGAAAGCTTGGGTTAATGCACAGGAAGGGAACAACAAAAAAAAACAACCCACACCAAACCACAAACCAAAAAACAAACCTCTTGGCATCTCATTTTATGTGCTATAGCCACCTGTTGGATATATAACAGAAACAGGGGAGACAAGCCACTGCTGTGTGAGGGGTCTCATGAGTACACAGTGGGGGATGGGGGAAGACACATAGACTAGAAACATCAAAGAAAATAGCTGGCAGCACTTGGAGCATTGTAGCTCTGAAGAGCTCCAGGGAGAAGTGCAGGGAAAAGCAAGTTGATGGTGAAACTGAAGAGTGAGCTGGGAAACAGTGGGGGAAAGTAAATATTTAGAGTTTGGAAGAAGGACCAAAGACCATAAGGTCCAGCTATGAGAAGGCAGCATGTGCAACGTGAAAATCCTCATAGAAACACCACACTCCCAAGCACAAGCCTCTCAGCAGGACAAGAGCAGCCATGTGGACGTGCTGTTTCTGAACTATTAGCTTTATGGGGATTTCCAGGGCAGGGGCAATGTCAGACAGATGCCATTCATGCCCCTCTTTTGCCATCATTGCCACAGCCCTTCCTCTGGTTACTCTTGGAGCTGAGTGCAACCTCCTTTGGAAGAGGAAATGGTAACAGGCATGATATCAGAATCAGTTTTATGAAACATAGAAAAATTACAGAGGTTCTATTTGCTGAATATCCATGCTAAGTTTTAAAGATTTTATATATTTTCAACGTAGTAATAGGGGACAATATCTCCTAATAAGAATGCTATAAGACACTACTAGTTTCTTGATTCAGCACAAGTTACACAAAATTGCAGGAAGATGTCACCATCTTGCCAAAGAGATAAGAAACTAGACTTCAAAACCAGCTGCAAGGACAGTCAAGACAATCAATTTTCAGACAGTATTCCAATAAAAATACTTAATTGTTGTACTGCTACTCTCCCAAAGAGCCTTCAGTGTGTGCTTTCTGGGGCAGAAGATGACATTAACTTACTTGTGTAAGTGTAATGGAATTCAACAGCAGCAGTTGCTAGGAGCAATAAAGAGTAGAAGCAAAGGATGACGAAAAGGACTAAAGAAGGAAGTCAGTAATTTGTAGGAGAGGACATACATAATTAGAACAGGGGTGTTGGGAGGAGGTGTATACATATATATGTATAATTTCATTATCATCCGTTGTAACTCTTCCCTTAATTGCGCATTTCCAGAAATTCTTGCATGAGGACAGAAATCAAACTAAAGACATGCGTGACCATGACAAAACACTGCAAAAAAAGTAAAAAGACTCTGCATTTCTTTGAGCATGTAAAAGAAATTGGCATTTCCTAAAGCCATGACTCAGAAATGCTAATTCTGTCCAAATTACCCAGTTACCATAACAATAAGAACATTTTAGAGCTCATACGAAATCTCAACTATGATGTGCAATGCCATTTAGACTGGTGATTTTCATAAGCCTCTTGGCAAACTCTTGTCTCAACCTCACTTGTCACCACATCCAAAATTTCTCTCTGAAACTGCAAATCCCCAGTATCGTTGGCTCCTGTTCTGCACTCAGAACAGCCTGGAGACATGACATCTCTGTCAACACCAATACACATGCAGAACAATAGCTTACTGTTCATTCCCCTCCATGTTGCATACTATTATAACCCTCCTAAAATGTGATGGACCAAAAATATAAAGAACAAAAAAAAGTGTTGTTCTTAATTGGCTATAATATGGAGAAAAGCCGTGTTTGAAATTCTTTTTCTCCACACCTTCTGACAATCTATAAGCAAGACCACAAAAATTGCTTAGGTTTCTGTTTTCCAACTACATAGCACAAAACTACTATTCCAATAAGCCACTGCAGATGTACAGCTATCTTGCAGAATGATTACTTTTTTCATTTGAAGATACACATAATTCAAGAAAGACTTGACCCTCTGAGCAATTATTTTGCAAGTGCTATCATTGTTGCTTAGATCTGCCTTGATTTCTTTTTCCCCACACCTGCTCTTATACTTGAGCTCTTCTGATACTGCTCCACTACAGAACCACAGAAGCCCAGGTATCAATAAAACCAGTAACAAGTAAAGCCTCAGAACTGCTGAAAATCTGATGCTTTCCAAGGCAAAAACGGAGATGGCAGATTTTGCTGCAAAATGAAGTTAATGAGGTAGTTGTAGCCTTCACCTGGCTCATCTTCTCACAGTCAGAGACTGTTAAGGGAGACTGTTGCCCAAGGGGATGGTGCCACATCTGTGAGGGCATGGCCTTCACCAGGATGACTTCAACCCCTGGCTCAGCCACCTTCATGAAGCAGCCCTGCTCAGGCTGCTCACTGACAAATACTTGAGTGGTTTATGGCTTTCATAATGGAGGTTAAAACAGAAATCATAGAATTACTTTTTCCAAAAGTGACAACTATATTTCAAACTGATAGCACCCATATGGTACATACTGTGAAAACAAATAGGTTAAGTGTCCATGCAAACTATGCACAGTCTTTGATTTACCCTTAATAGCCACAACACTGCTGGTGCAAAAATGTCCCTGAAAATGACTATGAAGAACCACCTACGGTTTTATATAAATCCTCAAAGGGAAGAGAATTTGTATGGTTGTTCCTATGCCACCCCTTCTCTCCAGTGAACACAGGGACATTGTAGGATTCAGTTACGTTTGGCTGACCAAGCTGACAGACTGTATTCCTAAGGCTGTTGGCAGCCAGCATAAGTCAGAGCAGCCCTGATGTTGATTTAATTTATACTGATGGACCTTCTGGAACAGATTCACCTCAGAATGAATTTCATCTTACCTTTTTAGCCCTTTTCCTTACCTAGGCTATATGCTGCTCAGTATAGCCTATTGAGTGTATAAATACACATGCATTTTAGTTTTCAGATGAAAAATTGAAAGCCACTGAATAATTTTCCCAATTCTAAAGTAGGTCTAAGACTGCCTCCGGGAAATTCTTTCCTGCTTTTCTTTTGACCTGAAATATAATTCAAGCAGTTCAAAGAGTGTAAATAATCATGCAGAGTAGTCAATATAGTTTACAGTTGCTAGAGGTTTAACACACTTCGATGGCATCTGGACTAGTGATATAAATAAAAACTATCCTTTTACAATTTTTAAAAAGGCCAACAGCTATTGTAACTCTATAATCCAGTAACATAGCATTGCCATTGCAAGTAACAGGCTGCAGGCTTTGTATTGAGTTTGCAAGACAATGCACAAAGCCTTGTCACCTTTGCTTTGCCTGGAGTTCTTTTAATGTGCCTGCAGTTTTGGTTTTGACTTGGTTTAGTTTTAACTTTTTTCTCGTTTCTGTCCAGATGACTAAGGCCATTTGCTTTACTTTCATTTGTCATTGTATAATGCCACCATACCTTTATACAGATAGTACTAACAAGTAATAATTAAGTGCAAATTGAGACATTTATGATCAACATAGCAAAGCATTGCAGAGGAACACAGGCCCAGTAAAACAGTGGAGGCCTTAAGAAGTGGGGACACCGGATGCATGGTACTGTACTACAGGTCCAAAATTATAAGAGATGGCATTGAGGACCCCATAGCTATAAACAACTCACCAGTGGTCAATTAAAATGCAGAACTATAGCTGGACAAAGTCAATTTATAAGTATTAAAAAAAAAAAAAAGAACAGGTACCTAACAGACATAAAAGATACCATATACATTAAGATGTACCATAAAAGTGTACCAGGTGTATCATAGACATACAGACCAATGGAGAACAAGCAAGGTATAAATGCATACAAGAAAACATAAGTGACTCCAAGAGTAGCCTAGAGTGAAAAAGAAGCCATTAACACCACATTCCTCCAAGTAAAGGGCTCCAGATCATGACTTGCCGTAACAACCCCACTACCTCCAGACTGCAGCCACTGACCTAATGACCCAGAGCAGCAGTGGAAAGCTAAGTATAACCCCAAGGAAAGGAGTAGGAACTAAGTGGTTGTAACAGTTTTAACTGGGTTTTTATTAGGAGTATTTTTGCTTAGGAATATTACTGAAATAATGTGTGATAGTTCCACTGGGCTAGCTCTCGGCCAGCAGCCAACACAGCCGTTCACCCACGTTGCCCCCACCCCCAAGGGATAGGGGAGAGGATTGGGGGGCAAGGATAGGGAGACTCGTAGGTTGAAATAACAACAGTTTAATAATAGAAATAAAAGAAAACTTAAAATAATACCAATATTAAAATAGTAGTGATAATGATAACAGTAACAAAATATGCAAATAAGTGACACAGTGCAACTGCTCAGCACCCGCCAACCAAGCCCGGCCCGTTCCCAGATAACGATCCTGGAGGAGCAACAATCCCAAACCGAAACTGCAATCCCGGAAGAGCGAGAGCCCGAGCGAAAGTAACCCCTACTGATATACTGGACATGATGTGATATGATATGGAATATCCCATTGCCATACTCAAACACCAATTTAGCCTATTAATTTCAGTATTCCTTGGCCCCTTAGATCTGCACTTGTAGACTAACAAAAAGTCCTTCACTTCCAGTGACAAAAATGCAAATAGTGGGATGTTATCAGTGTTTCACTCATAACAAATCCCAGGCTGAAAGCAAAACACAGCACTATTCTAGCTACTAAAAAGAAACCCAGCTCTGTCCCAGCTAAAAACCAGGACATAATGTTATTTCTGTATATATTTATTTTGTGGAATAATAAATCTGGACTAGTAATAATTTGCATCTTAAACTGTTAAGATTTCAATTCTACTAACAGATTATTGCTTTATGTAGAAAAGGTTTGCCCATGAAAAAGATTTATTTTGTGTGGTCTTATACAATCAACAGTTCTTTACATGTACAAATGACCGAAACAGACTGTCTAGGTCAAGCAGTATTATGGCTTATTACTGCAATACTGAAGCTTTCCAACTTGCTGCATGCTGAACTTATTTTGATCTATAAACCTCTACAATAATAAACCATAAAAACTCAATGCTCTTATACACTTACCTGGCTCAGACCACTAAGATGTTTTTTGGTAGATATTCTCAATTTTCTAAGAATAAACATACATATCTACACACATCCATTCCAACTAGCTCACCTTAATTTGACTTGATTGTTATATATTTTGAAAGGCTGCGTATGGCTACATCCTTTAGCCACTTTGCATGTCTCTTTGCATCTCAATGTTTTTCAACATTTTGAAGAAGATGAAATTACTACATTTCTTAAAGAAAAAACCAAAAACCAAGTTCATCTCTTTTCTTTCTGCATTCTGTGATTCTGTGACAAGGCCCTCTTACAGATTACTTTTTCAAGTTGTTTTATTATTATTATTATTATTACAGAGCTTCTGCTAGTCCTTTTTGGTTCTTTGTGGGTCTTACTCAAGAGTTATCCTTGTTTTGCTTCTCTGTGTTTACTTCTCCCACCACATATGCTCCCAAACTATTCAAAGTTTAAATGCATGTATGATATACATTTTTCTGTATCTAATACCATGAAATGCCCAAGAAAAGCAAACAAAAATGAGGAAGAGGCATGACTGAGGCTCTACACCTTTTACATTCATAAGGAATTTAAAGGAAACTTTTAGTACAGAGTGACAAAGTTCCTATTCTACCTGTCTACAAGACAATAGGAATCTCTGCTGTAGAATAACAAGCACTGTGACACTGACAGCTCTGTCAAATTCGTGTAACTTACTGTAAGCGGCTGTTTTTCTGTGTTGTGTAGCTAGTATTCTTGCACCTTGAACCAACATTACAGAAAAGGGTCCGCATGAAAGGGTAAAGACCTCGACTTGGTAAATCCCGAGCTTCTAAGTAACCTAAAACCAAGCAGCAGCAGAATTAAAAACAGTGATATTGCAGTTACAAATGTATACCATCACACTGTCTTCCCTTCTCCTAGAAAGTGACTTTGTCACCTGCAAACAATTGTATTGATGGCAGGTCTGCCATTTAAAAACAACTAATTCATCACAGAAAATGAGTAAGTTCAGTGTCAGGCTGTGACAACAGTGTATAACATTTGATAGCAGTCTTTGAAAAGCTGATTTGCATGGTAGTAACACCATTGCAACATCATATGCTTGCCAGCCTTTCAGCACAAAAAGAATTGTGACCTAGATTAGAATATAGACATCTTCACAAAATAGTATTTCCCCTTTTCTCCCAGGCTTTCATGGGATAAAGGAACTGGTATTCAGCAATATCTGAATGTACACTTATCAAGACTGTCTAAACAGCAGCTTTCCTGTATCTCTGGAATTCATCCATATCTCTCCATAATTCTGAAAATTTAAACTTCAAAAATATAATGCAACTTTTCACTTGTTTTGAAACATAAGGAATAGCTATAGAGTTCCTGTTTAATTTCATTTCTCTGTTTAAAACAGCTAAAACTGAGAAATACTTGAAAGGTCATTCCCTCCTTCCTCCAGACAATCTTTTGGCAACAATTACACCAAAATTAAGGGAATGACATGAGAAGGAGGTAATAAAGGCAGCATTTGGGCTAGCACTCTTACGGAGTATTCAGAATTGAAAGATGGAAGAAATTGGGAATTTACTGCATATACATGATACTTAAAAATCATAATTTTATTTACATTCATGTGTCAATATTTTTGAGATATGTACCATTAGAAATCACACTGTTAGTCAAACCATCCTTCATTCCTCAGGAATTGTACCTGAAGTATAAGATAACAAGTTTTGAGCTGTGAACGACCAATGCCACTTGCAGATGAGTTATTAATCACAGCACACTCCAGTTCACATTGTAGAAAGCTCTCTAAGCACATTCACTGGATCCCTTTCTACTAAAACACAGCAGAAGATGTACTCCAAGAGCACACTTAATATACTCAAACCATCAGCATGCATTGCATCCTTGGGTCCAGAGTAGAGCTAGTCTAAAGTAAATGCCTATAGTGCAGAATAGATTCTCTCCAGATATTTCACTCTGCAGATCTAGAATTATATTACCAGATTGGTTTCTAATGTAGGCAAAACTAGCTTATCCCCAGATTACTGACATCTGTGAATAACAGAATAATAAACTGAATAGACTGTAATATCATAAATCATTATTTTCTGAATGAAGTTAATGTTTGACAAGATAAAAGCAAGAACAACTTCATAAGGTGGAGGTAGTCACAACAAGTTTTGAAGCGTTGATGGAAATGGAAGAAATCACAAAATGTTCATTCTAAGTCCCAGGGAGTGGGTAGGGGAAAGATTCATCTTGTCTAATTGTTAAAATCTACTGCGTAATTATCTACCTCTGAGCCAGTCACCTAAACTCCATTACTTAATAGAAAGAAGTAAGTACAACTAAAACCCAACTAATCCACCTTACTCCAAAATAGACATCTAAAACTGGTCTGAGAAATCAGACCTTAAACTTTGTATTACTTTTCTGCCTAAATATGACTTGTTCAGATCCACAGCTACACAAGACTGAATCCCACTGTAGGATTCATTCCACAGAGCCTACTACATTTAAGTCTCTCCTTCTAGGATATCTCTAATATTTCCTAAATAATTATACAAGCAGAGGCAACCAAAACAGAACATAGGTGAAACAAAACATACAGTTTTCCTTGTATTTTGGGGGCTCCTGGAAGCGGATTGCAGCCAGAATCAAGAAAAGGACACATGGCCAGAGTATTTCAGTGAGAGATAGGACCTGAAAAGGGAAATCAAAACATTGTCAGTACTACAGAAAACAGGATTTGGGAACAAATCATTAAAATTCATTTATCTTTTAGTGCTTTCCCAGACCTGAGCCTCCTAAGAAGCCAGCAGCATTCTGCACCTTGCTGCAACTCCACGTGTTCCCTGAAGCCTGCTGTCCCCAGTCCTGCCTGGCTCCCTGACTGCTGCCATTGCACCCTTTCTTTCACCTGCAGTCACCTCTCTCCAAAAGCTGCCTTTGTCACCTCCAGCAGCAGGGCATTGTGAGGCCAAGCTAATAGGCTTGAGGCTGCCCACCGACACGTTTCTCACTTCCCTGCCTTCCCACGTCCAGGGCCACCATGAAAAGGCCCCCATGCTGGTGCACTGCAGAACTCGCAGATCTGGAACGTCTCCTCTGAGCTAGCGGCACATGCACAGCATGCAGAGAGGCTGCACACCTTTGAGTGGATGCATGGAAGGAAAAAGATCCAAACAAAAACTATTGCCTCAATTTTCAGCTTTCAAAAGAATGCTAGATTTGTTGATAAAAGTGCTAGGAAAGTGTGAATACCAAACTCAGTAGCAGAAATGCAGTAAAAAATAACAAAGAACCACACTAAAGATCTCATATTAGAGGCTTTTAACTTCTCAGAAGCTGATAGAGAATTTTTGTGTCGGAGCCGAATCAAACCCCACTAGCTTCAGGCAGGAGCTGAGGGCTCAGGAGCCCCATTTCAGCCAAGTCCTGGGCCCAGGTGAGGCTGCTCAGGGCTGTCAAGCCCCAGCAGTGGCCCCAAGGCCCTGGCAGCAGCCTCTCCTCCCTGGCAGGTTCATCCCCACACCTCCCTTCTGTGATCAGAAGGCCCTTGCTGCGGAGCAGTGCCATTGCTGCAGAGTACCCCTGGGATATTTTGGAGGAGTGCAGAGCCAGGTACAGCACAGGAGGTGCCCACCAGCCTGCCCATGAGGAGCTGGAAAGGGTCAAGGCTGTCCCTACAGACACAGACTACCACTGCCTCCCCCTCCCTGCAGCCAGGGCTGCTAAGGGGGCAGGCCCCATGAAAAGCTGAGGCAGGGGGTCAGGACTGTAAGACAGCAGAGCTCAGTGGGGTTTGTAGGTGCAAGGCCCTGGAGAGCTGAAGGCTGGGCTCGCTGGTAGCTATCTCAGGGTTCAAGGTGGCCCAAACTGGTGGTCAGGGCACAGCACCAGGCAGCTGCTCCCCAAAGGGCACAGAGCCAAGGGGGATGCTGGGCCAGCAGGGTCCCCATCAGGCAGGGTCTGTCCTGCAGTACCCAGCACACCAAGCAGGCTGGGCAACAGCAGCCCGGCTCAACCGAGAGCCTGCATCACCAGGTGAGTCTGCTGCATTGAGTCAGGCCTAAGATCAAGCCAGGAAGCTAACTTGTGGGTCATGGTCTGATCCAGGGAGAGCAGCCAGCATCAGAGACAGCCCTGCAATCACCAGCAGCATCCACACACACACATTTAAAAAAAAAAAAAACAAAAAAAACAAAAAAAAAAAACAAAACAAAACAAAAAAAAAAACCAACACCACCACCAAAAAACAAACCTACCACTCCTGCTGAAGGACTCAGACTGAGTTTAAATAGGGGCAGGGTGGGGTGTGTGGGTGGAGGCTCCAGGGTGAGGCTATTCAGGGCCATTAAGACCTATCAGTACCCTCAGAGCCCTGCACCTCCTAGAAGACCTGTAGGTGTATTTAGCTATTCAGTTGATAACACCCTCTAAATAGGATGGAGCTATTTATCATCTGCCTTTCTTTGTGCCTGCTTATCTTTCTGTCAGCTGGACCACCTGAGATTCTGCATCATGTGGACCATCTCTGGGGACCTCATGGACTAACCAGTCTTCTGATTTCAAGCCTGCTGTTCTGTTCTCTCTCTCTCCTACTGCACTGGACTTCTAACAGGGACTTCCTTATTGTAAGCAGATCAAGCATAAATAAAGAAATTGAAAGTGCAGTTGGCTCAATAGCTTCCAAGTCCATTGCACAATATCCAGGATCATACTTGAGAGCTCTGGGCACTAAAATAACTGTCCCAGCTCTTTGCTCTTTTCAGGGCAAAACACTAAGTCATATAAATAAAACCATGATGACGAGTCACCACAGCTGATTCTAGGCAGCTCTGCTTCTGAGAGCTTAGGACTGGACTCATGGTCAAAACAGGTCACTGGCTGTCACCACCAACCAAAAAACCTTGAGATTCTTGGTTATATTTAACAAGGACTCATGACACGGGAAGAACAGGAATGGTTTTACCTACTGGTTCGGTCACCAGTATCCAAACTGTTAGTAAAAAACTTAGTCTTATTATATAAAGCTAAACCTAGGCCTTTCTAAAAACTAAATTAATTTGGAGCAGCATTTCACTAGGACACTTGTTGGTGAGAGCCCCTCTTTGGTCAAGGAAATCTAACATGTTATTTTTAATTAATTTAATTTAATTTTTAATTTTGCTTAAAAAAGCAAAAGATGCAGGGGATTAAATATGTTGGTAAGAGGGATTAATCTGTGCTACAAAGCAGAGAAGAGAGAGACTTGAAAACTTTTCCTCATTACAAAGGCCTTTCCAGAGGGACAGAACAGATGTTATTAAATGTCTCTGCAGAAATAGACCTAGGATCAAAAATATCACACTATCTTACTACTAAAATTGAGGAAAAGCATGCTACTAGCACTGGGGGACATTTTTGAGCTTGTACAAACAGCTTTATAGGAGTTACGGGATCTGAAAAATTCTGCTTGCTTACTAGAACAGAAAACCAGAAAACACATTGTGTTTCCCATTAACTGAGACAAACCAAAACCCTACTAATGGAGAAACAAATTTTCCATCGATTCAGAATAAGGCAAACTGACTTTAAAATCTAGATTAGCTCAGCCAAACAAATACAGAAATACCCTCATTCTGGAGCTTCTTTTTTTCTTACATTATCCCTATTAGGCTGCATTAAGGACCAGTCATTCATATTTAAGATAGCTGTGAAATTAATTGGTCTTTCTCCATTGACACTCCCTTTGATATACCATAGCAGGTCACCAGAGGCTCACTCTTGCAACTTTCATGAGCTGTGATATAACACTTGGCCTAATGTTTTGAGTCCTATTCTTCCTGTAGATTTTTGTGGACTTTGGATGCAGACAAGGGAGTTAATTTATTTCAGGTAGACTCTAGTTAGTTGATTTTGGCCCATTCCTGGGCTTTTTCTCTGCAATTACATTTTCAAAATATTTTGAACTTGAAGAGTTTGACCCACTGAGAATTGCTGATGGATTATCAGATGGTGTGTAAAAAGCAAAACAGAGAAAGAAGAATAAGTGTCATCTGGATAGAAATACAAGAGAATACTCTGTGACTAGAAAAGTCACACAGGCTGTAGCATAGTAGGATATGCCAAGTATGGAACAGTTACAGTTGAGAACTCTCTTCTGGTTTAAGCTCTTCCAAAATTAATTTGCTTAGTCAAAATATACAAAAATCTGGCATGCAGTGAAGGGTTATTATTCCAAATCTAGGACCATAAGCCAAAGATTCTTAAAATACAAAAATATAACAGTAGCATTGTTTTAAATGAGCAAAATCTCTATTTTTTTTTCCCCCACAAACCTAGGGATTAAAATGAACATTCCACAGTGCCACTAGCATCAGTAGTAGGGGAGAAAGACACCTAATGAAATTATAAGAGCTGTAAACATTTGTTACTCTCATTCTGGGCTGCATTCTCCTTGGTTGTTGCCATTCACCTGAGAAACCTCACTGCACCTAGAGAGTAGGGTAAATAGCAAATATTTTGGTGAATCTATAATATTCAAAGTTTAATAAATATATCAAATTAACAAGTGGAGAACACCAGTGAGCCAAGCAAGTATAGGCCTATTAGAATAGTTTATGTTGTTTTAGAAGGAAAACAAATTATTTCCCCATTTTCCATTTGTCTCCAGAATTTCATTATGCATTAATGGCTTATTAGAGGTAGACTTCTCAGTTTAACGTGCTTGTGTCTTTCTTTGTTAAAGTATCAGGACTCTGGATGTCGATAGCAGCAATTGCAGAGAACCTATTAAGAAATAATCCCGTTGTCCACATTACCATAGTCTTCTCCAGCTGTCCTTTCTACCATCTCAACCACTGCCTGGGTAGCAACAGCAGCAACCATGCAGCTGATGCTTGGACAAGAGGGAGTCTGAAATAGTTGGAGTTTTTTTTCCCAGCCCCCAGCAGTCCTGTCCTTCAGTAAACTGATGATTTTTTTAGACAAATAAAGCAAACCCCTCCTCAGCTGTCTTCTAGCAGAGCATATAGTAACAGAGGAATTTGGGATAAGTACAAGATCTGAGACAGCAGCTGCAGATGCAACAGCAATGGGTTGGGCTGAAGTGGAAATAGGTTGGAGGACTCAATGAACCATCAACATGCTGCAGACGGTAAGAAAGCAAAACTGATCTTATTGAGGAAGTTATTCCAGTTAAAGGTGGGAAGTAATGCTGCTGTACAAGGCATATTCCTGTTCAAATAGGAAAGGCACCAACAGAAGAAGGTCCAAAGAAAGGGCTTTTGAAAGATGGCAGTCCTTCTGCATCTGCTTTGTGCAGGCACTGAAGGGAACTGGGGTCTGCTTGCTCATGTCACCTCTGGTGAGTTGCACCTGGGAAGAATGGTGATTTTGGTAATGGAGCTTTAGGACCGGGCTGATAAAAGCAGACAACTTTGAACCGTTCACTGTTTTTTTATTTTATTTTTATTTTTTTGCACTGATGCAAAAACATACATGTGCCAAACAGAGAGCACTTGGCAGTAAGCAACTTATAGGGCAGTCCATATCTTTTGAAGTGTGGAAGGAAGGAGTGTGAGCTGTAAAGGAGAGAAGCAGGGCAAAGATGACACTCGGTGTAGGGGCAGATGAAAAGCAAAAATTATACCAGCACTTTCTCTCATGTTTAACATTATTCCAAAATGGGAATAATTAATAATAGCAACTTTTAAAAAATGCATCGTTTTAGGATAGGCTATGTTTCTGGTTTTAATAGCCATATTAGCAACTACACACTCCAAGCATTTCACAATATGATTATAATCCCAATTATCCTCTAAATTAGGGTAACAGAAGAAGAGAATTTGGGAATCACATTTCATCTTTCACCTAGCTGTAAATTTGGATGGTAATAAACACTATGTAAACAATAGTTAAGAAATGCATTGATAGAAAACTTAAGTAATACAGTTGCCTGGTAGTATGTGCTTCCTGAGCTTCCAGAATCAGTAGTTCAGAAGCAAATGCTTCTGAAAACTAAGAAATGAGAAGGTATCTTCTACACAACTGCAATTTCGTACTTTGACTGATGTCCAAAAGTACATATTATCCTGTGCTGTCCCTGAACCATGTTAATAACAGGTGCTGATGCCTGCCTGAATTTCATTCAACACACCTGCTCTTTACAGAATATGTGCCTCTTTCACAGCCCCTTTGCCCTTCACTGTGTGCTATCAACTAAGGCCACATGACACTCATGACACTAGCCCTAACTGCTGATAAATAACCATGAGAAGACAATCACCTTCTACAGACAGATATACACAATATAGAACAGAGCTGAAGCACATCAGATCTTTCAGGAGATGCTTCTCTCTTCAGATTGACCAGGGTCTGACCTGCCCTTTGCATAGGTGGATTGTCCACCTGGATTTCTCCTTGCATAACTGCAAATAGAGTGCGTTCATGTCTCAGTGTTCACACAATAAGCACATAAAGAGGTTTTGCAAATTCCCTGGGGCAGCTCCTGGCTCCACACAGCCAGAATTAAGTTTGCTTTGGGTCGTGCATTGTAATTCCTGGTTTGGGGAAGTCAGCATCTGAGCAAGCTATCTATTCAGGAAAGGTACCAATAAGGCAAACTTAAAACTTAAGATTTTGTCCCTCAAAAATACCTATGAGGGAAAACTAGCCAGAGCAAGAACAGAAAGAGATCAGCATGGAGGAGAACAGGAGATACTGAAAAGCCAATTCATGCACACCGTTCAAAGTACGAAGCACAGGGAGCATACGGAAGTGTTTAGGAATGGAGAAGAATATAACCAACATTATACCTCCCACAAAAATATCTTTCATATTAAAAAAACATCACTTGAAATAATTTAGAGAATAAATTGTCTCTCTAAATCGCAACTTTATTGAAGTGAAACATGAAAAGCTGCATGTTTATTTAATTGAGGTAATCCTATCCGAAGCAGTCAACATGCCTCATTGCAAATCCCCACATCATCACAGATCAGGGAAATCAACGAGAAACTAATTGGAGTGACACATTTTTCCACAAAAATGTTATCTCACTTGAAAGAATTCTTTTCTTGCTATCTGAAATCTAAAAAATCACATCAATCACAGTAAAAATGAAAAATGACATCTCATCTCATATATGAGTATTATTTTAATTTTGCCTGCTGTTGAAGTAGCTGCTGCATTCTTCTGCATATTGGAATTTAAAAGGTTAAATTTGGCTTTGTAGAGTGGACAAGAAAGGAAATTTAGAAGTATATACAATTTTAATATACAGTCCTTGCATTCCCCATATCTAGATTTTTATCTCAATTGTGCAAGCTTTCTTACATTACCAATGAGTGCCTGTGATGAGAAGGAAATTGATTTTCATCTTCGCCACTGCTACAAGCACTGGTAGTATCTAATGATAATTAAAAGATAAGCTGTAACTCTTGAAAACTTTTATGAGATTTACTATCTCATTTGCAAATTGGAGAGCATTGCTGTGTTCAGCCATTTTAGAGTTAAAACACACTGTTGTTCTCTACTTGTGTTTTCAACAATTAGGAGACCAAAGGTAAAACAAGAACCATTTGCAGCCAGCCTATCTTTAACAATCTGCAGTGAAAAGGGAAAATCAAGGTAGATGGATACACTCTTTCTAACAGATATTACAGTAAGATTTTAAATATTCCTTATCACTTATCACAAAAACTCACCGGTTGCCTCACACGGTAGAGCCAATTCTTCCAAAACAGAGCCTTGAACTGGTGCACAGCATGCCCCATATCGTCTTTTCTTCATCCACTTGCAGAGTGGCTTCTTAAGGGCTTTCTAACTCAGTATCATCTCACCAAGCAGTCTGAAAGTTATCATTCCGTAGCTGATTAATTCCAGCACTAAAGAATGGTGCAAGAGATTTGCCTACTTGCTGAAAAAAGATCAGATTATATTTCTGCCTCTTGTTTTGCATTCGTTGAGGAATCTCATCTTTCCATTTGCTTCTCAGTGCAATGAACAGTAAGGGGACGGGTTTGTATAAATGCCTTCAGGGTGCTTTACTCCACAGTATATATTCTGCACTTGTGTCTACTTTTCTGGAATAAAAATGGATGCAAATAATAGGAAAAAAAGAATATGTAACACACATTTGTTTTTTTCCAGAGTTTGATGGCTTTCTGTCACTGCAGTGTTATTATCATTTTGCATGCATATGCTTAGATTTTTGAAAGAAAGAATAGTAGGAAAATACACTGTTTAACCACACTTCTAGCACTGTGGTGGTCCAATTGCATCATCATATGACTGTTTAATTTATCTTATGAGGGGCATGTGTTTGATCTTTCATTCTCTTTTTTTCAGTATACATTACCTACATAAAGGCAGAATTCATTAAGTTATGTATGAAGGTGGATCTATTGAACACATTTTCTGTTCTTCCATTAATCCCTATTTCCAACCCCACTCCTCTGTTGTGGTACTGGCAAAGCGTGCACCTCCAATGGTCATCAAGCATGTCACCATCTTTCTGCTTCCTGTAGTGCTGAAGAACATCCCCTGTGCTGTGCAGCAGAGGCACAGGTACCCCCATGTCTCACCTCTCCCATCGTCCCCTCGCTTTGGGGCTTTCCTCGTGGCATGGCCTGTGCTGGCAGAGTGTATCTGGGCAAACAGCCCAAAAGCAAGAACATACCTCACCAAGGAGCTCAAATTCACAGCTGGCACTTCCATAAAGGATGTTTTTGCTTTTAGTCAAACAATGCTAAAATCCCTGCTATTTCAGAGTAAGTGCAGAAATTTTGCTCACCAGGACCAAAGACGAAATTCTGAGATAGCTGAGATGAAAAATCTGTGCGCAGTTGAAGTATGCATTTTTAAACAATATTTGTCAATAACTGAATATTGTGAATATATGTATGGGTTCACACAGCCATTTTGGAAAGCTGGGGAGCAGAATCTGTAGTATGTGGCTTGTAGGAAATTATAAACTAATCAGTCAGCGTGATGAATTACAAGCAGTTATTTATCAAAGCAGCTGATTCAGAAGACAGTTCCTGACGAGTATGTAAGCTAAAACAGCCCACATGAACCATTTGCCAAATTATTTTGAACAAGTAATTCAGCAAAATCTCTGCTCATCCAAGTGAGTGATGTGCATAATTTATTATGCTCTATATAATTACATACCCATAAATGTTGCATTCTATTTTTTTAATGCTAAACAGTTTTTCATGGATGCAGGAAGCAACTATTTTGTATGCAATTAGTATTCAGTCATAATGAACTACTGACTCTTCATTTTACTATATAAGACATGCAACAGACAAATAGCTTTCACCAGTCAGTTCTGTTAACTTCATTTGCCCTCAAACATCATTGTCCTTTCCTAAAGAAACTCATTCTTACCTAGTGTGGTGTTGTCCAGTAGTAGACTTGATTTTTCTAAAAACAATATGAAAGTAAAAGATAGCTTATAAAAAATCAACCATGAACAATCTCTGCAGTGGAATTCTGGAAAATTACTTCTAAAAGTAATTTTAGAAGAAACGGGCTTGACTGTTATTTGTCATGTTATAGAAATATGAAAAACATGAAATCAAATCACCATCCCCTGCCCCCCACAACAAACCCTTGGCACAAAAGAGACAATAATATTAAAAATTAAGCACACAGGCAGGAAAAGCAAATCAGTTCTGAATATTTTTAGAAAGACATATCAGCTATATTGCTGCCACCCTGGAAGCTCTTTTGAATCATCTAGGTTTCATCAGGACAGTGTCAAGCAGCCTCTTGTGCAAGTACCAGCCTTAAATAGCAACTTTGTTCATGAGCTGCACGTCCAAAGAGCTTGAAAATGTTCAAACGGAGCACAGTTGCTGGTAGGCTAAATAAATTATACGCTTTCAGGGCTCCTTAACAGAGTGGCTGTAGTCAACAGCAACATCTTGAACATTACAGGGCAAATCAGAAGGTCATATATTTCACCATGTGCTCCCTTCATTCCTTCTGGAATGGAAAAAAAAAAAAAGATGCTCAGAAGCAGGTGTCCAGGTGAGGACAAGATAGGGTGACCTGCCCTTTTCTGCTTTTGCATAGCTTTAGAAGGCTTTGTCTGGGTTTTTACTCAGAAGTTTTCTGTCACAGTATGTAAGATATTCAAAACCACTGGGGCAGAAAATGCAGAGAACCTTCTGCCAGCACCCACATTTGGTTTTAGAACTTGACTGCTTTATAACATGATACCATCAGCACAAGTCTAGCCTACAGTTTTAATAAAGGCTAATTAGAGTAGGCTGGCAAGCACATTCAAAGAAACAGAGTTTTATATGTTAAATAGGTTAAAGCCCAGCAGCCAAAAATACTGTTTGGCAGACGGGAATGCAGTCAAATCGTATGAGAATATGTCTGGGAATCTGGTAAACTAACATATTTTCCTACCACCACCCACAATTTCTTTCACAAGGTTTACTGTGTGATCACAAGGCTTTCCTTTTAACATCACTGGGAGTACTACTTGAAAATATTTACATGGCACAGACCTCTTTTGCAGACAAAGTGCCTGCAGAATGACACCAATTAGTAACATCTTTCCCGGGAGACACTTCCTGTGTACAAAGTTAGGATATGAAGAAAAATGTTAGTTGTGGGCAAGGTCAAATAATAGGCCTGATTTAAATGGAGCTATGAATTAAGCAAACAAAACAGAACCAATCACACAAGGAGGCCAGTGGTTTGTTTGAGCTTCTAGGTAGCTCTAGTAATTTTATTCTTCTAATATGACAGACTGATAAAAAACTGAAAATTTTTTCACAGTTACCAGCTCAGCGCCGACAAGAAGCATCTGGAATCAGGTTTCTGTGTCGTGTAAAACTGGCTCTGTATGTCTTTTTCTGCTGCTGCATTTTGTTTGTAGCCTGAGCAAAAGCATTGCTCCTGTCAGCGTTACTCTTTCTTCTATTATTTTACCATAGAGTTTCAGATTTAGTGTTGCTCTGTTCAGTGACCTCCTTTCTCTTCAGGCAGGAGACTTTTTATCTGTAATTTAATTCATACTCTGGAGTATAATATTAAATGGTTATTATTTTAGAAAGAGAAAGCATGTATTTAAGTCACTTCCACTAAAGACTGACAAACTTTCAGGGGAAGCAAACCTCAACATCTTATAGCAAACGACAACACTGCCATCAAATCACATTGCTGTGCTTTTTTGTATTCTGCTGTTGCACACAGACCCAGTCCCCAAAGCTCAGTTCTGCTCACAGTACCGAGTGCTGCTTTCAGCACAGAACTGACTGCTGATAGGCAAATTTAAAAACATTCACACTTCATTTTCTTTCACCTAGCCTGTCAGTGGAAATTAATTCCACTGTATAAACATTTTACTTAGGAATATATTGAGATCCATCAGGACTTGTGAAGAAAATACAGTTCTGTTACATAATGCACTGAAAATCCTTTGCAAGAACTTAGGGAGAATGTTAGAAAAAAAAGCTATTGCACAACACGTGTATATTTTCAAGAAATATTGAAATTATTGAATTATTTTGCATGTTTTTTGAAGGACTGATAAAAACATTTATACTCTAAGAATTTCTGGCAATAGGTTACTCCAAAATATTCCTTTCGGGATTTCACATACCTTCCATTAAAGAAAATCATCCTCTGAAGTACATCAAGATGCCAAAAACAAAAATCCACTTCTTTAAGTCACCAACCAAGTTACTGCACATTCTTAAGTCTCCTGCAAATGTGAAACAAATGAGCTCTAGCCTGTCTTTATTGTGGTCTCAACCATTTCTTTAACAAAAAGATAGGAACAGGCCAAACACCATAATTCACAGAACAAACTATTAGTAGAAAACACTATCTCCTCCCTTCATACTTCCATCCTATTCGTATCTTCTACCTTCCTTCTTTACTTTTATCTCTCTGATCTCTGGAGCAAACTGATTCTGTAGTGTATTGCTAGGTACAGGGTGGCATAAAGAACAAAAGCGAGCCTTGGATTTGAAAGTGAGGTTTCTGGGGTTTGCAGGATTTGTAGACCTACAGGGAGACACTGCACTATGTAATATCAAACATACATGTAATATCATCTGTGCCTTTAAAAATATCACTACTCCAAATCCTCATTCATGTCCTGCAGCCTATATATGCTGCTTTTCTATATGATACAGAAATAATGTGAATGGGGAATAATAAAGAATTGATTTGCATATAAAAGCCTGTTAAATATTTTATAATTCTTTATGGACATCTCTGTTAAACCTACAGGAAGGTAACTTCACTGCCGGATGCACATAGCTGAGTCATTTCTTTATCTCTCTGTCCAGTTGCAGTCACAAAGGAAAATGCAATTGTTCTTATCAGGGTAACATTCTGTCAAGTTTCCTCTGAAGCTAAGAAAAGTATTTTATTGCACACAAGATGTGTTGATAGAGCACCCTCTTGCATTAGAAATACAACATTACAGCATGGTGGCCACTAGAAAACAGCAGGAAACTCACTCACTCTCCTTTAAATGCTGATTTTTAGTTATCGTGCATCCTTTTACTATACCTATTGGGAAGCACAAAAGAAAAATATTTAAGCAGAAAGAAAAATAAAATATCCTATGGAAGAGCAGGAAGGAGAAAGGATATATTGGCAAAAAGTGAATGGCTAAAGTCTCCCAGGCGTTTCTGCTAGGGTCTTCTGCTTTGATTTCATAGAATAGTTGCATCACTCCATGAGTGCTTGAACCTTAGCTCCAACTCAGCCAGGCCAATGCTAGTGATATTTCAGCATAAACAGAAGTGCCTACTTCATATGACTGTAAATACAAAAGCTTTGTAGTTCCAATTGACAGTTCACACTGTTAAATGATTTAAGAACTTTTTCTTTCTAACCAGTTCCAGATTCTTGCTGTCCTTCCTTTAAAAGGCAAATCACACCATTTCAAATTTGTATCTCAGGATAACTGCAAAAAGCTTCACAGAGCCACATTAGGTGTTTCTTTGTTTTCTTCATAAAGTATTTTTTCTCTTTTTAGGTAATTCATGGTACTTCTTAATACAACAGCAAACTATCTCCTCCAAACCCACAGTGGTCTATTCAGTATAAAGCTTTCTTCAGCTTGGAGTGCAGGATGTTGCTTTTTATGCAATCTTTTTATGTCCTTGTTACTGCTCTGGGAACAAGAGGTTGCAGAGCAAGGATGTCCGTTGTTGCCTGTTTCCCCAAGGGACCTCAAAGGGCTTTGTGCAATGTCCAGGCAAGCACTAGGCATAGTTAAGCATAGAAATTTTTTTTCTTTTTTTTTAAATACAGGAGGAACAGTTCAAACAAAATCTGGAGCCATTCTCAACTGACTCCTTCCCTTAGCTTTCTCTGAAAACTTACACTGTATATCCCAAGCATCTCTTTTTCAAAGAATTTATTCAGACCCTTCTGACCTGTGACTCCTGCTAGGAGAAAAGGGATAAACGTATTTTTCTTTAGCTGACCTCAGATTTCTATTGTAACCGCTGCACCAAATAAGTGATGAGTATGATTTTAAAAAGAAACAAACACCAGGCCAATGGTAGTGGAAAAAAATGGTAGAAATTGTTTTGATGATGGCATGCACAGTCCATAGGTATTCTCTAGTTCTTCAGAAGAACAGTTAGTGTTATGTTCTGAAGACATGTAGATGAAAATCAATTCTAAAAGAAGCAAAGTAAAAGGGAAAAAAAAAAAAAAAGAACTATCATAATGCATTCCTGTAAACATGCTGTGCCTCTCCTGAACACTTCTTTGGTTCCTCTTCAGTAAGCAAAGGCCTTGATTCTACAAAAGAATTCCAAGTTCTTCAATGCAAAATTACTTAATGCACAAATGTTTCCTGGGTATTGATTCAATCATACAGTTAAAATGGGATATGAAAGACCTTGTTGGATCAATGTTTAAGAAGTACTCAACAGCTCAGTGTCAAGTCCTCAATCCTTAGAAAATTCAGTCCCACACTTTGCAATTTCATTAAATTTTAATATATGAAAATAGTATTGTTTATTTGTCAAAGTTTGCAAAAAATAAACTGCATTCACTTTAAATTCTCTTTACAAATGAAGCAACAGAACACAATTATAATTTATATAATTTTTTAAAACAGTGAGAAAGGGATTAGCATTCTTAAGTTAATTTTAAGTTGGTGGTTTTTAAATACTTGGCAATAAAGTTTGATTTTCTTCCTAGTTTTTCTTTTACAGCACGGATAAATAAAACTTTTTCATATATTACAGCAGGCTTATCCTTCACAACAGGTTCCACCTTCCAATTCACAGAAAAGTGAATCTTACATCCAGCATCGCATAACTAAGCAAAACGGAACTGAAGTCCATTCAGCACATTCAATTCCCAAAGCACAGTGGCATAAATGATTAACTTCCACAGACACACAAAATGCTGTAAGCTATTCTAAGGAAAAAGACATTTAATGCACAGAAGTCATGACCATGGCTTCAGCTATGCAAAAGACTTCTACTTCTATAAAACAAAGATTGCTATTTCATACTTTCCCAAGACTTTTCTTAATGAAATATCCCACTAACTTCTGCGGTCTCTGCTGATACTCCACAAGTACATCATGTGAGCTACTAATCTGATCCCCTTCAAGCCGATTCAGAAGAGTGACACACACTACAGCAGCTAGAAATGAAAAAACAGCATTAGTTAGGAATGACATTCTGGCACTGCTACACTCCAAAAGCATAAACATTTGAACTAACAGCTAGACAATTAGAAATATGAGAGAAAACCAACCCCCAAAAAAACAGTGCACAGAACCATAAGATGCTAGGGAACTCGCATGCTGTGGATGATATAAAAAAAGTTATAAATAGTTTAAGACAGCTGGTCACTACATCAGTAAAGCAAGAGGTCTCAGGCAGCTGCAGATAGTTCTTGTTAAGTCGTGATTCTTATGTTTTTCTGGATAGGAATTATATTTCACAAGTACCCAGGACTTGACTGGTAGGGAGTGATCAGAGACACTGTTCTAGCAGATGTAGTTGCAGCCCTCTGCAATCTAGCTCACCCCCAACTCAAATCCCTGTGCTGCAGGTGCCATCCCTCAGGAACCAGCAGATGAGCTGCTTTGGCAGCATGGATGGGGAGCACTAGAAAGTACACGAGAATCTCATCAATCCTCTCTGGCTCATCAGCTGCCTTTTGCTAATCAGAGCCTCTAAGGCAAAATCCCTCCTTTCACTCAAGCTGAGCTCCTATCTGGGGTTTCTGCTAGTGACAATTTCCAGAGCTTGTGTTTACAAGCAGTAATATGCATTACAGACCTACAAGCTAGAGACAGCAAAAAGGACCAGGCTCCTTAATGGCTCACTGACAGCCATACTGACTTCCTACTCTCAACTCAGTAAGAATGGAGGATGTTTGATATAACTGTTGGCCTTTTTGCTTATTTTTCTTCCCTTCATCCTCCTTGAGTTTAAGCAAGTTTGAGAAACATCAGTGTTTTAAATTGGCAAGTTCTTTGCCAAGAAAAGTGAGAGACTATAGTTAACACAGTTAGTAGAAAGGCATTGTATTGCATTATTTGTAATCAGGCTTTTTTTTTTTCCTTTAATCTTTACTGAAAAATAGTTAGCTTGTGTAAAAAAATTAAAAACTCACTTCATGATTAGGAACAGTTTATTCATTATGCTACTAAAAATCTTAAAATGTTTATTAAATCTACAAGTCTACACAAAATGCTCGTATTTTCAATTTGATATGAAAGTGTAGAAAGTTATTATAGTTTTATATATGTGGGAGTTACTTGGCTGCTTAAAATTAACCAGTTGTTTCCTGTAAGCTTCAAAAACTAACTGAAGAAAACAAATTAATGCTGTAGTGCAATTAGGTACTTTAATTATTTATGTGCTTGCCATGGGCTAGAATAGCAAATGACAGAAATAAACTGTGTGAAAACTATGTGAGGAAGTTTGCATAAATTGCAAATACATATGACACAAATCAAACAATTACAGCAACAAAACTATAACTAGAACTGTTTGGGTTTTTTTAATATGCAGAAGGCAACACCTTATTAACAGTTTTTATCACAAAACCCCTGCAATGCAGAAAATTTTCTATAGCTTGAATAAAGTGACTTTAAGTTCGTTTACCTTTGACACCGCTAAGATTACACATTGCAGCAAATACAGAAGACTCCATCTCTATGTTTCTGACGCCAGAATCATAAGCTTCCTTCAAATATTGCAATTTCTCCTCTTCATTATATAAGCAGATTGCACCATCCAACCTGCCCTGTCCTACAAAGTAATTTTGTAGAAGTTTTCAGAATGATGAAGTCACAGAACAAATTCAGTTTCTAAAACACCCAATTACTGCAGTTTCCCCTATACAGTGTCCAGCTTTTACTACTACCCTTTATTTTCACACACAAGACAAATAGGACAAAGTGATTCTTAGCTATTGCTAGAGCTTCTACATATTACTTGCAATTTTTATAATGTGAATCATGGTAATGTAATTGGTCTTCCCCAGCTTAAATTCTCAAATTCATAAATGGGAAAATGTAAGTAGTAGTTTCCCTCATGTGTGGCACGCATCAAAATTCAGCAACAAACTTTAACCTGAATGGAAGTGCTGCATTTTTTCCATTGTCTAGAAAAACTGCCAGGCTCAGAAATGCTTTCCTGATGCTACCTTAAAAGGACGAATAATTTATTACTTTGAGACTCTCTAACGTAAGAGATGAAGAATCTCTTAAGCTATCTACCACTATTACATTTTTTGAGAAAATTAGTTTATTCAAATTACTCAATAATAACTCTTACAGATAAAACAGCACCAGGTTATGTACAGTGAAGTTAAATTACACAGTGTTTTACTCAGTATGTTTTTGTTGTCAGGAGCCATACTCCTTAATTAAGGCCCTTGAGCCTGTTCTCAGTTTTTGCTGCACAAGTGCATTCCTCACACTTTTTTTAGTGTAGCTTGCACCTGTGATTGGTGTCTGAGGAGATACACAAACTGACAGTGTCTGCTTCTGATCAAGCTTGAGGACTATTACAAATACCATGTGTTCCCCTCTGCAGTGCACCCTTTGTCACCTATTCAGTAACAGCTAGAGAAAGTAGTATCAGGTGCCATCTACACTCTGCTCTTCCAAGATTTGAAAGATGTTTGTCAATAGACTTGGGAGATCAGAAAAGCACCCAAATGTCTACATGTTTATCCAAAGTAAGCCTTGGAACTTTGCCCCTGCGATGAAGCAGCATTGACACAACTCAGCAAAATCTTGTCCTCAGTTGTCTGATTATTGCTTTGCTCAAAATGCACATAGGAAACAAGTTCCAACACTTCTTTTATAAAATATTTACTTTAGATACTTAACCAGTGCAAAAAACCCACAACCCCAAAACAGCCACAAATAGTTCTCACTCCTCTAATCCTCCAGGATGCCTCAGTAAATCACAGAAATTTTGTGACAAACATACCTAACTGACAAGTATGTGAAAAGTATATAGTATACTATATGTACTTCAGAGGACCTATTAGATCTGGGGGAAATAAACCTCCACCAAATTAAAAGTTCCATACAGCAAAATGCTAAGCACAACGTTTGATTTTATGTATATGAAAAAACAGGTTAATTACGGTTGACAAGACAACTCAAAGTAGGGAACGTGTTCTGTTCAGTGAACTGGTACCTTAACATTAAGACATTATTCAATATTTATCTATTGCTGCTCACCAATATATTCCTGTTAGTTCATCGCCAGCCTTACCTTCATAGAAATCCAAAGTGCACATAGTGTTTCCAATGACCGTATTGAACTGACCGATCTCTTTACTGCACTGCATCAGTTCCTTAGCTAGCTGTTCATCTAGGTTTGTGCTGCGAATTACAGTCTTTCCCAGAATTACTTGTTCAAACTGAGGTTTGAAGGTGGCATCTACAGACTGCCTAGTTATAACCACTGAACCTGGCTCCAGACCTGCAGGAAAAAGAAATAGATAGAGCTTCACAAAGCAGTTAATGCTTTGTTTCCACACACATAAAACATACATCTTGACCCAATCCTGCTTCTTTTGAAAAGGGGCAATTTTTCCCCTGAATTCATCCATTTTTTGTGCATATCTAGCTGCTTCAGTTTATTATTACAAACAATTTACAAAAGAATAATTTTTTTCCTTTTTCACTATATATTCTTTTTTATCCGCTAATTTTCACACAGGACAGGAATGTTGTTCTCCATATGTTGTCAGATCTCTTAAGTGCACTTTCTCTATCCAGAGGCAGCTATTGCCTTTTCTTTCAAAATCATAAAAGCAAAATGATTCATCTCCTATGGAAAACTGTTCTGACTATCAACCACTTACTTGCAGAGAGATGCTTTTTTCTCCTATAAAAATGCTTTGCTTTGAAGAAAAAAAGAAATCAAGAAGGGAAATACCTATTCCACCAGAGGTGCCAATGCGAATAATGGTTATGTTGGAACACTTGGCATGATACAACAGTTTGATCAGCTCGTGCAACATGATTGAAATAGAAGGAATGCCCATACCGTGCTGAAACAAAAGCAGAAATTAATATTCAACATTCACATAGACAATGTAAAATATATATATATATGGAAAAAGGAGCTGGACAATATTTCCTTCCTGATATTTTTTTTCAAATGTCACCTAATGCACTCCCACAAAAACTCTGACCTATGGGCCTACTGAAAGGCTATTGCAGGTAAACAGAAGACTCCCACTGGCTTCGGTAGGCCATGGGTGAAGTACAATATTTCTAAAAATTATGAATTACAAAATATTTATATTCTCAAAAGTATAAGCAGTGTTCTTTCCTAATCGTTGACAAATGCACTTAATCACAGAACTTTCTTAAACACAAGAAAAACCTCTCTCTGGTGCTTTATCAACCTGATGTGCTAGTGAATAATTCAGCTAAATTTTTTTTTCAAAACACAGACGTTGTGGTTTACTCACAAAGTTCAGCAAATATAAATCTACCTTAACTTGCATGATAATGCAAATAATTACAACTCAAAAGAATGAGTGCAGAATGATACTACAGTTATGCAACTGAAATTGAAGTATATAAGTGTATCTACAAATTGAAGGTATGCATTTTTAAAATGCATACATGAGTCGTCAGCACAAGTCCCATGGAAAGCTCCTCTTCAGCTATGTTAGCACATTTGCCAATGCCACTGCAGATACTTGGGTCTGGATGTGACACAGTCATGTTTTCCAGTACCACACATGCATCAAGTGACTTTTTTTCCCCATTATTAAAGATATAGAACAGGGATGAGGCAACAGTAAGTCTGATCAAAAAATGTGTAAGGCCATTTCTGCAACACCTCAGTGGTACACTGAGAAAAAAGGAGGCAAGAAAGGAATGAAGGTGTCAGAGATTTGGCCTCTTACAAGAAAGGCTAAAAAGGAATTCTTAATTAGCTGACTGCACTGTTTTGGTCATGACTGATATAAACTTAAAAACCTGACTCTGTCTATTAAGTGTTTAAAAGAAACGTGCATTCATATTTTCTGCTTTGAACAGCATCACAGAACTGTGTCCCATAGCTGATTAAGCGAGGTACTTACACTGACTGACAAAACAGGTCCCACTTTGTACATTGCGTAACGGTCGGTTCCCGCACAGATGTTGGGATAGTCACAGCCAGGGCTCCCCAGCCCCAGCTCTTCAGCTATGTAGGCGATAAAAGCTTTCATCCGTGAAGGACTTCCTCCAACACATACAAACTGGGGTGGACAGCATTCAACAAAACCAAATCAATTGCATGATTCAGTATATCAAATAACATGCAAAGATCAACATGAGGACACAAACACCTTCAGTTAACACAAAGCTATTCCCAGTTGTGGTGTTTCTCATAATCATTACAAAAGGCCATGGAGAAAAATTATGGGGAAAAAAACACCCCTTCTATATAGCACTCAAATGCCTTCATCCTGTTTAAACTAGTAAAAGCAGATACTGCTGAACAGAGACTGTAGCATCTGCTTTTTACTGGATGAAAAGAGACAGTCAGAAACAATTATCCCAAATTTTGCTTGATATTGAAAGCAATAAGAACCCATAAAATCTTATCCTCGTTCCATTCATTCCTCAGTTGTGGTATGGTGACACATTTAGTCTTGTTTTGAAGACGGCTACAATTCCACCTTCTGCAGAAAAGCTTAGGCTTGCTGAATGAAATGAAGCATCTTACCTTTACATCTCCAAACAATGCCGGAAAATCATGGGTACCAGTCCCAAGAGCAAAATGGTACAGGATGTCTTCTTTCATTTTCTCCAGGTGAGGGTTACAGAGATGGATAAAATTCTCTCTGCCAGGACAGCAGCATTGTGAAACATACAGAGTATATACAAATACCTACATTGAACAGGTGCTAATTTTGCAAAGTCAAGCAGTAAAAGTTGAGAAATGCCACACCTCAGTGTGCCTGCGCTACCTCATTTTGGTTCCTCATGCATTACATTAAAGAAATCCTAAATTTCCTGGCCACCTTACATCTCATAATAAATCACATGTGATATAAAATTGCTTAAGAAAAGCCCAGATGGCAGGATGCATTTACAACAGTGCAACCTTTATCTTAAACACTATTAAAGCTGTGAACCACGGTGGGTCTTTGTGGTAAGCAGAACAATGAGAGCAGGACCAGGGAATATTCTATAGATCACTTTATTACATAGACAACCCACAGCAAACCTGAAAAGCAAACTTGACCACTGTGTTTTCACTGACCCTCCTAGCCACCTGAGAGGGGTGGGAAGATTTGGGTTTTAGAGACAGGACAAAAGGAGATTTCTGGCAATTTGGCTCGCTGTAACTCTGTGTCAGCCAGCCAGCAGAAAACACTCTAAGATATGAGACTGGTAACAAGAACACAGAGGATCTGAAATAGAAGAGAAAACAGGCAAACGGAAATCTGAACCAAAGAGAAAACCATGGAAAAGGACAAAAAAAAAAAAAGGCAAGAAAAGAGGAAAGAGAGGAAAGAGTAAAAAGAATTCACTTCCCCTTAAGTTGCTTCCTTTAAGGAAGAGATACAGCTTAAAAAAATATATACTTCTGAAGAACCAGGAAATCACAAGGCAAGGAGGGAAAACTGAATTACTTATCATATGGGATTGCCTTCATGGAAAATTTGGTAGTGGACTAACTAAGCATGCCGAGTGATTCATAAAACGTCTGCCTTCTGTGCTTGATGTTTACAGTTCAGTTGAAATAGGTAGGAAAGACTAGTCAATAATCACAAGCTTAAGCAAAATACTGGCCAATACTTCAAAGTAGTTTCCAAGAGATGAAATCAAACAATAAATGTCTTCCAGACATACGAAGATGACTTAATAGCTTAATGAAGGCTCACTGCAGCCACAGCGTGGCTCAGCAAATTCAAACTGCTTTGTCAGAGGAGACAAACAAAAGAGTTTGCCTGGAGTTTATGCAAAAAATTGTTAAGACTTTGCAGGAACAACTCTGAAGCCTAAACACAGGTGTTCAGCACTATTTCAGATGTTTTAGGTTATCTAGCCTGTCTTCTAATGTCTCTCCAGAGAGGCAGTGCTTTTCTGTAGGTCCTATGTGTTATCTGTCAATTCTATGCAGGATGTATTGGTTACCTGAAGAAGCCTACAGTGGCCTAGATACCCTTACTGAGGTCACTGAACTGCTCCTCAGAAAGCAAAGAAAATAGTTACAACTCCACTATTCTGAGTATAACAATTGTGTCTGTTCTTGAAATTCTCTCTCCAATGTCACAAACTATCCAGCAGCAGCTGCAAAAACGAAGAAAGAGGTATCATCCCAGTCCACCCTATTTGTCCCTGCCCAGCATGGACCACCACCTTCAGCAACTGAATAAGCAGCCCAACAAAGCAGGTGGTTCATCCACCCCTTCAGTAGTAATTCCTTTCCATCTCCCATTTGCCTCTCTTCATACAAATCCCACCTGAGGTGAAACCAAATTCTTTGGTTGCTTTTGTTTTTCCCTTCAGGAGACCTGTTTGATTCCAGGAGAAGTAAAGAGCAGGTTTCTTGGCTCTTCAGAAAGGCGTAGAGAGCCCAGGAGTCTGCCAGCTCACATGAGCAGAATTTCCAGGCTGCCCCCTCTGAATTATTCCTGTTTGGTTTTGTGGGACTCTCTACCCACATTTAATGGGTCACTCACAAAAGCAAATCAAATAGCTGGCTGTGCTGATGTTTATTGGAATGGCTTTTACATAAAAATAGGATACGATTTGAAATAATTTTGCAAGTTGTCGTCAGGCAAGGAAAAAAATATTTCCTCTTCTGTAAGAATGCCAGCAATAAAAGCTTCTCTCCAGGAAATAAACTGGGAAAAGGCGAGGCCTCTACTAAAAGTACAGGGAAATTAATGTGGTGTGTGCCAACACTACTGTCCTCATGCCTGGCTTAAATACAGCTTCCTCACTCAGCAGCGACTATATTTCACTTTTTTCACCTCATACCCTACCAGCAACACTCTTCAACCCACCACCTCACTGCAGCTAGGGGCTGTTACTAGCTTGGACTGGTTATCTGCCCATCCAGATCTAATTGCAGACTTGGACCCTGGGGTAAAATGGGCAATAAAAGTAAGCATGTTACTATGTGTACATAGGACCAATGCCATGGATTTACAGTAGAGACAAAGTTTGCCTGATAAAAATCCTTGGCCAGTAACTCTAAGAAGCAGACAATTTATTCCCCTCACACTATTGTAAAGAATCTACAGCTTCTAGGCATTTAAACAAAACATTAATATCTCAGAACTAAACATGCGTGTATGGTTTAACTAAAATAAGCTTAAAGCAAGGATTAGAGAAATAGATTGAAATATTTGTTCAAAGTCTTGAAGCAGGTAAGTCCAGCCATATACAGCAACATTTAAAAAAGCTCACTAGATTAAATAGATAGATAGATAGATAGATAGATAGATAGATAGATAGATAGATAGAAATAGTTAAATAAATAAATCAGCTATGCTTGGAAAAATTCACTGTCATGATAAATAAAAATAGCTAGCCAGAAAAGCCCTCAGTGTAGGTCTGGTTAAAGCAGATAAAGACTCCATTTGTCAAAACAGCTTCTACTAGATACTTGATGTTATAATCAATATTTGTATCATAAATGTTATCTTAAACTAAATAAATTTGTAATGAGTTTGGGGAGGAAGGCAAGTGTAAACTTTGACAAGATAATTAATTTCTGAATCTTACTTTGAAGACTGTTCATCATCAGTTTTCTTCTCTTTTGAAACACCAGGAGCCATGTACTCTTATACCTAGAATTATATTTTTAAAAAAAAGAAAAACAGAAGTGCATCAGAATAGTCCCATCTGTAAAGTTAGCAGCAGTAACAGTGATAGAAACTTTCTGTACAGATTATACTGTCATGAATATTAAACCCCCAAAATAAACCATCACACTACAGCTTTTATAACCGCAGCAAAATGAGCATCTCCAGCTTTTTATGGCCACATATCACCACTTTCAAACCACTGAAGCCCAGACTTAGCCCTTGCTAACATAACCCTCATCTCACCATTACTTCTGTTTTGTGGTGCATGTAACACCTGGCTCACGGGCCAGAGAGGTAGGTCTCATAGTTAACTAACTAATCCTCTTTCTTCTACACCTCCCACAGTGACAGTGACTGCTGAACTAGCTTTAGCCCCCATTTCACCTCTGGCTCTAGAATGAGCTCTAAAGCTCATTTCTAACTGTCATATGCCTGAAACATGAGTTCAGGAAGCATCTTACTCATCATAACTTCTTCATTAAACTCCTCCTACTGACCTTAAGAGCATTTTATATGTCTCAGCCTAAGGCTGAGGAAAACTAAACCAAACATGACTCCAAAAAGTCACAGCGCTCTAGTTTATCATCCACCTTGAATATCTTTTTTCCTAATCCATTACCCTATACTAAAAAACTTCTGCTTTCTGCATTCTTCTTTGTAATTAAAGAGGCAAATGTATCACTGAGTCTTTGGTGCTGATACAATGACAGAATTCTAACTAGAGTATGATTCACTTGTTATTATCTTCAGAAGTTACTAAGGCTACTTGATGAAGTTGGTACTTTCTGGGAATGCCCTCACAGGAAGTACTGAATCACTGAATTTTGCTCTAGCCTCCCTATGTGCCTGACAGCACGTAGATTATAACACAGACAGGTCATAATCCTTAAAAAGACCAGGATTGCACTACAAGAAAAGAGAAACAAATCAGTCTTGCAATACAATTACATAACACGTTAATTTTGAAAGAACTGAAGAACCAAACAAAACACACCTGAAGTCTGCCTGTTAAAAGCCAGTGAATAATGGAAATATATTAAAACTTACAAGGACAATTAGTTTTCTTCATTTAAAATATTAACATTTATTAAATAGACCTAAACTTCACATGTACTAGATGTACTAAACGTGCTATATTCTATGCTCAAGAAGGTAAACGGTAAAAGTCACATTTAGAATCAATTATGTATCCTTATGGTCACACGATTAGTCAGTTACTATAGGGTATCACTACTATACCATGCACACTAAGAGAAAAATGTATATTTTTTTCCAATAAAACTAGAGTGCCATGAGGCCTAAAAAAAGGAATAAAAAGATAAGAAGAAACAACAAAGTGATCTTTATGTACCTAGTTGATCAATAGCTGCAAATAAACCAAAGATATTCATTCAGATGCTGTTCACAGCATTAAGCAAAAGTGATTTTTAACAGTGTTCTTGGTTCTGTCATCCCCTAAGTAATGATATATTTTTAAAAAATGAGAACAAAGTTCTAACAGTCCAAAGGTCCGGAATACCCTCTCCAACAGCACCCAACCGGAGATGCCTTGGCAGGAACAGAAGAAAGGAACAAGCAGAAAGCAGTTTTCCCGTGGCAGACCCTTCCAGCAACCAGGTAGTAGCTGACAGGCGGCCAATTAATATAAAGTCACAAAATTCTCACACTGCCTAAACAAATGGAAATTTTTATAGCCATCTCAAAAGTTTTCTCAGCCAAAGGTAAGACTGATGTTCAAGACTAATGTGCTCACAGCAGGACTCGGCTCAAGAAAGGGCACGGCGGGCTTTAACATGCATGCAAACCCTCTGACCAAAGTTTTAAAACCAACCTATTGTCGCTGCTATCGCTCTTTCTTTTTCTTTTTCTTTTTTTTTTTTCTAACGGAAAACCTCAGTTAAGAGTATCTTTAAGGAAACGCTCTAGTTTGGTGTTTATCCATCATCAGAAAACCTCAAGTCAAGTCAAAACTGATACTGATACTGCGGTTTCCTCCGTGAGACCGCACGAACAATGTCGGCTCAGGCACGACGCGCATCACCGCCAGCCGACGGTCCCGGCCCCGCAGACGGAGCCTGCCGCCACCTCCCATCCTCGGACCCCCCTTTCCCCACCTGGCGGCACCCACGCTCCTGCCTTTCACCCCCGCTGGGGTTTCGCTGGCGGGGACCGGGGGAGCGGGAGGCGCTGCGTACCCTGCGCCAGCCGCCGGGCCGGGGTAGGACCGCGGGCGTGAAGGGGTCCCCCGCCCTGCGACAGCTGCCGGGGTCCGGCTTACCTGGGGCGACGGGAACCGCAGAGAACCTCTGGCTGCACCCGGACAAGCTGCGGGAAGCGCCAACCGTGCCGCCTCCCGGCTGCGGCGGGCGGGCATCGCCCCGCCCCGGGCGGGGGCCGCAGCACCGGCTGCGGTTAACTCCCTGCGCGCCGGCGGCGCGGCTAAGCGGGACGGGAGCGCAGCCGGCAGCGCCCGCCGCCGCCGGGGGAGCGGGGAGGGCGGTGGCAGAGGCGGGGCCTGCGGGGCGGGTGGCCCGGCTGCGAGGAAAGCGGGGCTTTGGCGGTGCCGCACAGGGCGGCGGCTGCGGGCAGCGCTGGGAGACGGGCCGCGGCGCGGGAGGGAAGCGAGGGGCGCGGGGCTCGTGTGCTGCCAGCGCGGGGCTCCCGCCGCATCGCGGGAGAGCTGCCGCGAGGCTGCGGGAGTTCAAGATCATCCTGTAATAGATACACACACACACACACAGACATACGTAAGGAGATGTCGGCACCCGGAGGACTGCAGTCAGGTCGGGTTGTATGGACGCTGGTATCTATACCTGTCCTTGTATATTCGTACAGTCCTTAAGTGCACTTCTTTTACCAGCACTTTGGAACACCAAAAACAAAGGCGGTGAGAAAAGAGCTGAAATTACTTCTGCTGATAGGCCAGACTGGTCTATACGCTACTTCAGTTGGAAGGGACCTACAGCCATCATCAGTCCAACTCCCTGACCAATTCAGGGCTGACCAAAAGTTAAAGCATGTTGTTAAGGGCATTGTCCAAATGCCTCTTAAACACTGACAGGCTTGAGGCATTGACCACATCTCTAGGAAGCCTGTTCCAGTGTTTGACCACCCTCTTGGTAAATAAATGCTTCCTAATGTCAGGCCTAAACCTACTCTGGTGCAGCTTTGAACCATTCCCACATGTCCTATCACTGGATACCAGGAAGAGGAGACTAGCACCTCCCTCTCCCCTTCCCCTCCTCAGGAAGCTGTAGAGAGCCATGAGGTGGCCCTCAGCCTCCTTTTCTCCAAAATAGACAAGCCCAAAGTCCTCCACTGTTCCTCACAGGACATGCTTGCCAGCCTTCACCAGCTTCGTTCCCCTCCTCTCGATGCATTCAAGGACCTCAACATCCTTCTTAAATGGTGGGGCCCAGAACTGCACACAGCACTCAAGGTGAGGCCATACCAATGCTGAATACAGTGGTATAATCACCTCGTTGGATGGGCTGGCTGTGCTGTGTCTGATGCACCCCAGGATGCTGTTTGCCCTCATCTGCCAGGACACAGCGCCGGCTCCTGTTGAGCCTGCTGCTGACCAGCACCCCAGATCCATTTCTGCAGAGCTGCTCCCCAGTCACTCCTCTCCCAACTGATACTTGTGCCTGGCATTACTCTGTCCCAGGTGCAGAATCCAGCATTTCAACTTGTTAAACTTCATCCCATTAATCATTGTCCCATGCTCCAATCTATCTAGATTCCTTTTCTCCCTCTGGAGAGTCAACAGCACGTCCCAGTTTGGTATCATCTGCAAACTGGCTAACAGTACAATATTCTCAGTTGATGTCTGGGAAGTTGCAATCTCCCATAAGGAAAAGGGCTACCAATCCAAAAATTTCTCTGAATTGCCTACAGAATAACTCATCAGTGCTTGTATCCTGGCTAGGCAATCAGTAATAGACACTCACTACAATATCTCCCTTGTTTTCCATCCCCTTAATCCTCACCCAGAGGCTCTCAACCACATCATCACTAACTGTAAGGGCCGTACAAACCACTCCCTTACAAATAGTGCAACACTTCCACCTCGCCTGCCCTGCCTATCCCTCCTGAGCAGCCTGTAGCCCTCCATCCCAGCACTCCGGTCATGGGACTCACTCCACCAAATCTCACTAATACCAATGATATAAAAGTTCTGGGAGCTGATCAACACTTCCAGTTCATCCTGTTTGTTGCTCATACTGTGTGTGCTGGTGTACAAGCATTCTGGATATGCTCCTGAGCCCTCTGTGGTCCCAGGAGCAGCATAAATGTTCCCACTGACACTGCTGCACCTCAGGCAATGCCATGTCAAGCCTTGGCTTACCTTTGGCAATCCCGTTGGTATCCCCTTCCCCCACTGTTTCCAGTTTAAAGCCCTCTCGATCCGTCCCACCAGCTTACACCCAAGACACATTGTCCCCATTGTGACAAGTGGATCCCATCAGGCTCCAGCACCACAACATTTTCGCCTACATTACTGGAGGAGTACTAACTGACCCAGCAAAGCAGGCACCAGCATTTACCATCAGTGGTCTCAAATTCAGCATTATCAACCGACCAGCAGCTACAAACCATGTAAAATGCCAGTCTGCAGAACAAGTGTTAATACAAAGACCACCATGTAAGTCTGAAAAATTTTCTTGGAAAGAGAACCTGAGTCGCTTGACCAGCAGTTGACTCGACCATTGCACCAGCCAGTGATAATATTTAAAATAAAAGATCCACTCAACACCAATCAAATCAACACAACTGAGGGGTAATCTTCATTATAACAATAACCTGAATTATGTCTGTGTGGTGATTTTAGCTTGGCTGGCAACCAAACATACAGAAAACCTAGAGAGTGTGGCACTACCATCTTAAGTCAGATGATCTTTTAGGGTTAAAAGCTTGAGCACCATCAACAAGTATTTAACACACTGCAGCACCAAAGCAGCTAACCTGCAACTGTTTGTTGACTCAAAAAGTTGTGATAAGCCCCCTCTGCCTAAATAAAAAGACCAGATTCTCCACAACGTGCTA
The DNA here is from genome assembly GCA_907165065.1 of Caprimulgus europaeus. The sequence goes on from OU015525.1 coordinate 74,163,164, forward strand.
TGAAATAGCTCCTAGCTAAGCTCAAGGTTTTGCAAAGCAAGGAAATATAGAATATACCCACAGCTCCTAAAATTAGACCGGCGAGTGCAGTGCAACCGTAGCTGAGGCATCTCCAGTGTGACTTGGATACATCTGACCTTGCTAGAGCTAGGCAAGTTAGTCTGAGAAAAATAAGTGAAATGAAGCTCTGAATTTCACTCACACCCTTTTTAGTTCTGAAAGAGTGGTGGCACCTGTTCCTCATAAGGCACCAGGCATCCTTAACAAGAGATTAAAGTATTTGCAAGAGGGATCCAGCATATTTAACTACAGAAGTAACATTTGCAATGGAAATAGAGCTATAATCCTACTAGTTTTGAAATTACAAGGCACCTAGAAAGAGACTGCAAAACACACTTAGCTTGACACACACTTTCCTAGGTCTATGTTAGAGAGTCAAGTCTCCAATTTTTATGTAATCTGTCAAGAGAGATGTAAGCCAAACATTAGTTCTTCCAAGAGAAGCTATACTTAGTCTCGCACAATTGCATCAAGCTGGAAACAGACAAATTTAAAATGATTAAAGGATTTTCCTTTTCCATCAACTAGCAAGAAATCTAAAGCAAAAACAAAGCAAAAGAAAAAAGTCATAAAGCACTCTGTAAGCATAAATTTAACACTGTTCATACAGCAACTGAAGACATTAAACCCAGAATCCTGTAATACAATTTTTAAAATAATTTTTCCTGCCAGAACCACACTATAGTTTGTCATTGTAGGGAATCTGTGGGAGACAGAGCACTAAAACCCTCTGGGTACATAATTTTCTGTACATCAGGAGGGCAGGCACATTCGGCACAAGACATTGCCAAGATTTATTTATTACAAAATCATGTATTGGGCATTTAGAGTCAAATCTGTTAATTTCCCATCTCACACGAAAGGACTTTGTATGGGAATATAAGAGGGAGAAATCCCCTGCAAACAGATGTGTTTCTAGCCATGAATGGCATACAAGAGAAATTACTCAACCAACTGAGAAAAATGTCATGCGTTCAACATGTGTAAATATCTAATAGGTAAAATAGAAGCACAGTCTCCTAATACATCTTCTGTTTTTCTGTACCTTGAATATTTGTCAAAACCTGAAAGCTCTGGTAGTAGACAATCAAAAATAAGCACCATAGAATAGCATTTTAATTCCATGGAAGAAACTTCTGCTTTAAATAGGAATATTATCTACCCCTCCATCTCAGGGTCCACTGAAAAATCTGCTTTGTCTTTCAGGTGGTTTGCCAATCAGCTGTATATTAAGAGAATAATCAATGGAAACTACCTCTTTTATAAATAAATAATAGTCACGTTACTATAGTTACCTTGTCTGAAATATTCAATAAATAATGCACCTCATTGAGTCTCATAACCTTTGCTCACGGTCATCTCTAGAAAAGTTTTTGTTATATTTAAATTGATTTTAAGCTTCCTGTTTTTGTAACCTTTGGGTTTTCATTCAATTTTTTATTTTAGTGGGAAAGATACCTCTAAAGTAAAAATACAAAACATGTTAATAAATGTTATTTTAGAAGGGTGAAAAATACATACTGGGATATTTAGTCACATTAAAATGAAAACAGACATTGGACTTTGCTACAGTTAAATGGTTGCATGTAAAAGGAAAATTCTTCTTTGGTACCTAAACTGCCAAGTCATTTTAAAATCTGTATCTGGAATTCTCTTTTAAAAATATTCACACATTCAGTATACTTGGCTGCAATTAAAAAAATATAACTGCACTTTTGTTCTGGAAAGCAATCAATATTAAAAAAAAAGAAATTATCCGACTTACTACTTAAAGGCATTCAGGTTAGAGATGGAGCCAATTACAGCTAAACAAATGTTTTAGCATTTAAAACAATAAGGCTAGATTTTGGAAGTAACCGCGCAGCTTTTGACTTCAGTGTCTCTCTGAAAAGCAAACATTGAAACCCCTTCTAGACCCAGAAGCTTCCACTGCTTTTACATGGAACTGCTGATGACTTTGAAAACTGCCAGCTGCATGACCTACGTTGACTCAGAAGTAAATAAAACAACGTAGTTACTGGGGTAAGGTGAACTTGAGCAACACATTTCCATCCTTGAATTCAGCTGGAACTTTGTGATTTGTAACACTACTTTGATCTAATGTCCCTTGGAGAGCTGATAAATTATGCTTCTGCTGCAACTCTCCATTATTCTGAATGCACAAACACAAATTCCAGGGTTCTCCACCTGCTCTTACAAAGAAAAATCGGTCTGAAGCAGCCCTTCAGGCTGTTAATATTCTAACTCATGGTTTTCAAACTGTAATCCATGAAGACTCAGTTGATCGATGGTGCAGATCAAACATTTCTTTGGCTTGACTAAGGAAAGCTGAGTATACATTAATGGCACATTAACGAACTTTTAAGAATTTGAGGAATGTAATGTGGATATTATCTGATGGTGATTAAGGTAAAGACAATTTTTACACTAGGATATGGTGTACACTTTTAAAATGTCTGAAAACCACCACTATAAATGTTTCTAAGAACATAACTACAGTAAAGCAAAATAACTGAGCTAAGTGACCAAGGTTAGGATCTCGGTTGTCTTTCTGTCTCTGCCTCTAACACTTGCCTAAAAATATGACAGTTTCGGCAAGAACTCCAACACTGAGGAAAAAAAGTGTTAAAAAGTGAAGAGGATTTAGGCATCAAACAACTCAAAATAATACTGTTACTTTAGGAAACTTTGTGCAGATATTAACAAAAAAAGGAGACCATCACACAGAAAAGAATGATGAGAATTCTTGTCTGCAGGTCAGCAGTATTGCAACCACACAGAAATTCTCATTTTATGGAACAGATTTTGAGGGCTTTGGCACAGCAAGCACCTTCAGGTCTATGTGAACAGGTGATCTGTACATTTGTAAATACTTTTACATATCCATGCTGGTTTGGTGGCTTTGGGTTTTTTTTTTTTTACTCATAACATTACTGTCCCCAACTTTTTCTCGGGCACAAGAAACCCAGCCCTCTACTACATTTTTCTACATACACACTGAAAATTTTTAATCTTATCCAAAGACTATCAAATAAAAACAGCTGAATAAAGATAGCTGAATTCCTAGATAAGGCATGTTCATATGACTGAATAATGCTTAAGAACTCATAACATGGTACTTGCTTTTTGGAGAACATCATGCTGCTACTGGTGATTACTGCATTAGGTATAAAATTTTATAGTTGAAATCCTAAGGGTATCAACAATCTGTCTGGAATACATACACAATTTCTTCACACAAGCTTATTTTTTAGTGCTTCTCTATAATGACGGGTTTGTACTAGTCAGGTTTTAATACTGTGAGCTCCAGCTCTGGCATTGCCTGGTACTCTAGCCTAAAAAAGTAGATTTCACCAAAATCTCTGCTTTCACAGCAAAATTAATAGTTGCAATGTATCTGAATATAATCCACAATACAAACTGTACATGAAAATGGATATAAGGCAGTAATTTTTTTCCACCTCTCAGATACAGCTTTAAGTAAGCTTTTTTATATTTGGAAAATTTTGCTGACTATATAACTGTACATTTAGATATTTTAATATGTTTTAGCCTTTTATTTTTGTAAATACTTAAGACTGTTGAATTGTTAGTTAGAATGAACAGCAACGATGGACTCAGATGCTGGGTCTAACAAGATCAACAACAAAATTTACACAAACTTTCACTGAAAATATTGAGCATTCAGATTAGCAATAGGTTTACCTCTTTCCCATCAATTTTCATATCAAAGTTCTAAAGAAAAGTACTGTTAAGCCAAATCCTCTAAACATTTTGTTGAAAGAAATGTATATTCAGTAATACATTTTAAAATATTCAGCTCTTGGATTCAAAGGTGTGCAATGTAGAGTACACTCTGAATAGGAAACTAAGTATTACTATTTTTCTTATTAAAAATTTCACTTTTCATAGTATTAGCAAAAAATATCTTATTGAAATGGCATCCACTTTCTAATGGGCTTTATAATAAACATTTAATTATTAATAAGATTTCAGGGATATAACCTAATTCAAGTAGATAAAAGGGCAAATGTTAAAATATCAGTGTCTCTAACTTTTCCAAAATATTAAAATAATTTATAAACATAGCTGTTTCAAAGTTCAAACTGTTTTGCTGATGTTAATAAACATGGAGAACTAGCATATAATATTTTTGTTGCAGTCAAAACTTCAGAATAAATACAATTTTTACTTAATAGCTGAAAGTGCAGACATCATATATAGCTTAGTCTATACCACTGTTACCCAATCATTGATCTTCTATATAGCAAGAATGTAACAGGAAATGCCTAGGATCTAGGTCTTTAATTATGTGGCTGATTACTATGACTGACCAACTGGTTCTTGTGCAGCAGGTAAAACAATAGAATTGCCCTAGAAAGCTGAATATCTGGTCTAAATAAATGTGCTTTTGGGACTAAGAAGTCATTTTTACAGTGAAAATTTGACTTTTTTACTGCAAGTATCCACACCAATTCAATTCTTTCTATTTACATTTCATACCATGCCATACCATAGAGTTCCCCTCCACCTTTCTTTATAGTGTAGGTCATGAGTATAACTGTGGTTAAATAAATAAACTTGCCGGTTTGGACACATGGATATCATGCCCATGTCTAGCCAAATTAGCACCAATACAGTAATCCTATTTGACAACAGCAAAAGAGCACTAGTCTGGTGTAGGAGAGAACTTCAGGTTTGCTTTATTTTATTTATTATATTAAGAAAAAGCTGTAGCCTGTTCTTTAAAATTTGCTATCATCAAGCACAATGAAGTTCATCCATATTATAAACCAAATTAACTTCTCAATCAGGGATGAGTTCAACTATAAAAAGTAATCTAACAAACATGTAAATAGTGGGCAATATAAGCCATATGAGGCTTTGCTTTCCCCAATAGTCTTATAAGTTACTTATTACATCCCTGAAACGGTGGCTTTGACTCGTTGCTTGCAGGTGTTGATTCAGATGTTGATGGCTCTGAATCTGCAACAAAAAAAGATTAAAGTTCTTAGGATAACTTTAACCACAAGAATAAAAAGGTCAGCTAAAATATTCAGTTTCTCACTCACATCAACATGCATACAAATTCCAGTACTTTTAATTTTTAACTAACAAGATAGACAAGCTACCTACAAAGTTTGCAGTATGATGCAAATATATAACACAACACAAATGTATTACAGATTTACATATGGAATGGGTTATATTTCCTGTCTGATGTGTCTTGGACTTATCCTGTGCAAGAGAAAGCTCCATCTCAAAAGGGAGCTGCAAGGTGGTTATGCTGCCAATTGCTTTGCATGAGCAGGGGGAGAAAATACAAGCACTACCTTCAGTGTGTACCTGAAATAATGAAACAGACAAGGCAAAAACTGAATCAAGGTGCATGACTGGATGAAACCATACTGTTAAGAGCATTTTAAAAAATCTCCTTTTACATTGAAATACAGAATCAATCTCAATTGGAACAGCTATGATTGACAAAGGAGGGCAATACAAAGCAGGCGTCATGTTATCTAAGAATTTGTGAAAGAAAAGCATCTCAAAAATAAGATGTATCTGTGTATCAAACTATGCAGCATACTGACTTTTCAGCAGCCTTCACAGTATACCCATCATTTTGTTCTCTATGCTAAGTGGTATAACCAAACCATTATCATGACGACTCTGAAAAATCTTCAGCTTTCTTTATAACCTAAATGTCCCATTATAGGCATATTTCACATTAAAGAAAACAACTATCACCACATTAATGAGTTTGAGGTTTTGAAAATCCCAAATCCTTTCATTTTACTCAAAGTAATGGAAAAGAAAAATGCCAGTGCACAAGAAAGTTAAATAGAAACTGAAGACAAAAGAATATTCAAGATTTTCTTTCATGCTAAGGAAGAGTGCTTTTAGGTTCCACAGTTGAACTGTAAGGTCATTGCACTTCCCAAGACAGCATCCCCTGCATGATCAGAGTTTGGATACTTAAGCTGACTTTGAAGAGTGGCTTCTCAAGTTATGCACCCTCTTTCAGGTCCAGACTGAGATCTGGATACATCCCCTAGTTTTATAGCAGTTTTTCTTCTCAACAATAACACACAACTTCTAGTTTTCTCTTTGCCTGTTTTCTTCTGATACTCACCTGAAAGAAAAGGTTCTGCATACACATGCAAAAAAATATTACTGTAGATATATTAATGGCAGACACAAAGATGAACTCAGGAAGTGCTGAAGTGTCACAGAAACTAAATTAACTGGCCTCTAAAACTTCCACACATTGATATATTAAGGTCAAGGGAATTACAGCAATCCCCAATGTATACATAAGTATTCACTGATAGAATTAAAAAAAAAAAAAAAAGTCTGGAGCTTGCAGTGTGCATGTTCAATAGCATTTTAAAAGGTTATTATGGAAAACTGATATACTCACCATGGTTACCAAGCCACTATAAAAAGCCTAAACAAAAGGTCTTTGACAGAAGGGGAATTTTCCATCCTTTAGCCTTTATATCTATCTAATTGTTTTCAAGTAATGCATTTCATAGCTATTACCACTTTGCATGACAGAGTGAGCTTTGAAATCATAGGTAAATATTGAATAATTTTTTTGCTCTCTAATAAAACTGTTGCAACGCCACTGTCTTCAACAACGCACATATATTTATTTTAACAATATTTTATGAACAGTGACCATTTCTTAAACACAAATATTAATAATATTTGTCACAGAAGTTTTCGGAAAAATATTAGGGGCTAAAGACTATTCACAATAAATAGGCAACAAATATTTTACGGTCTGCTTAAATTTAGGCAGGAGGATTGCTGTGTCTCTGCAGCATTTTACAAAAACATGTCACACAGAAGCCCTTGGATTAGAACAGAGCATTCTCCTGCAATTGTAAAGATGAAAAAAACCCCATGAAAGCCCCTGCCTTCACTGACTACAAACAGGAGCACTCTTTTCTTTAGCTGGTCATAGGGTATTGTAAGCTAAGCACAGTAATTCAGTCTACCATATTCAAAGAGAGCCACACAAACTATTCAGGCTACCCTCTACTGTTACCTTGAGATCCCAACTCCCTTTAAAAGAAACAGCTTTCAAAAATTTTACCTTTGGACTGCTCGCTCTTTTCTGATGTTTCTTGAATCTCTTTTTGACATCCAATACACTGCTGAAACCAGTCAGTCCCATAACCATTGCTAATTAATTTGCTAAAGTTTACTGCTTCGCTTTTTCTCTGAGCAGGCCTGTAAGTAAGTCCAAATATATTAAGAAAAACAATAGCATAAGTAAACAAAAATGGGGATTAGGTGGGAAATCTTTATTTTGCACAGAAAAGGCCAGAGCTTTTTTAATTTATCTCTAAGTAATTAAACATATATGCTACATGTAATCATCTAAGGAAAAAAAAAAAAAAACCACCAAAAAAAGCACAAAACTACACCTGCTTCAGTAATGTGTAATTTACATGAGAAGAGCCATCCATTTTATTGGAACTTAAGATGTATAATACTTACATAGTTCTGGTCTTAGAGATGAAAAAGGGAAATCACACAAAGAATGTGTAAGCAAAAAAGACTGACAATACTCATTCTGTGGTGCATAAAGGTGAAATTTTGTCATAGATTTGCTCATAACTTCGTTAGACAGTTTAATCACTTATTTTTCATCATTAACATATTTCTAAAACATACTGGGATTACTGACGACTGTGTAATAAATTTTTAAGAAAAGTACACAGAAACAATTCAGTTGTGCACACATCTGATGATGTGATTACATCACAAGTGATGTAACAATTTGCTTAAAAGATTATTTTCCAGTTGTTCACTACAGTATTTTTGTTGTGCCTGACCTTATAGAAACTACAGTTAATGTGTTTTTTTTTTTTTAAATGGTAGCCCTACTTGTGTCTCTGTAACTTCTGCTTACAGAACTAACAAAGTACACTATAGTTTGCATCTGTTCACTGATATTGAGAAAAAATAGACAATTTAGAATACAATAAAGTGTTCTACATGAATAGATGCAACTGTGTGCTTAGTTTTCCTAAAGTAGTGTTGAATAGCTTTCCTGTACCAGTTAAAGTGCTACTTGCTTGTAAAACTATTTTAGTATCACACGCAATAGCAAGTTTAGTAGCAGTAAGGATCCACAAGTCCATACACATATCCACTAATCTCTGCCATTTCACAAGGAATAGTATTACTTGCATGCACTAATAGTTGCAGGCTTAGAAGTTTAATGAATTTAATAAGCGTACTACTTACATAGGTGGGAAGGAAAGCTTATTTTTCTCACTAAATTCCTTGTTTGTAGAAACATTCATCATGCTGCTTGGATATTTAGGGTTTATAGCTGGGAGCTTTACCTGTGTTAGAGAAATCTTAACTTAATAAAAGGAGTTAAGATAAAAATAACCAAGAAGATTATATGATAATATAATGTTCAAAAGTGAAGTTTATATTAAAGGCCCTAATTGTCTTCAAATTTTACTATCTTAGCTATACTTTTTCCATAAGCAAGAGCACAGGAGTACAAATGAATAGCAACAGATAAAGAAGCACCTTAGTTAGTTATTCTGGATGAGATCAGCTGCTTGTTCAGTATGTCAATAATGCAAAATGCGCTCTCCACAAACTTTTCCCTCACAGTACACTTCTACCCAAAGATAAGCTTCAAATTCAAACTCACCCCTTCCAACCTCTCATCTTCTACCCAAAGATAAGCTTCAAATTTAAACTCACCCCTTCCAACCTCTCATCTTGGCTCATGTCTCTGTACACAGCGTATGAAAACATCCCAGTCTTAATAAAGTCAGTGGGACCAAAAATTCATTTCCAGTTTAATTGATACTTTTTTTTTTTAATAAAAAGCATAAAACATCTCATACAAGAAAACAGTTGTGGTATATTAATTAGAAGTCTGAAATTCAAACAAATGTAGAGCTATTGGAGGAAGCCTACAACAGAAAAGTGTATTTTACTTTTATCATCTTTCACTTGCTAATGACAGGTAAAGAAACTCGTGTTGACTGAAAGACAGAAAGATAAGATGACACCTAGATAGCCACTGAAATGACATCACAGACTCTAGGTCTGAAAGTTGGAAAATCAAAAAGCAATAGAGAAACATTAGCAACACGCAAAGCTGTTTATTTTAACAACAGTCAAAATCAATAGCTGCTGAAGGGTCAACTTACTTCCCTCTGAAATAAAGGCATTAATTTAAATATCCCCCAAAACTCTGAGATATCTTTCAGTAATAGCTGCTAAGAAATTCTAAGGCTAAAGAAAAAAAAAAAAACATCTTTAAGAAGTATCTACAGCTTCCTTCATTGCATTAAGAAAAGAGGGGGAAAAAAGTCCCGAAGATAGCACAGAATTTTCAAAGCTTATTAACAAAGTTTTTGTGTTAAACTAATATATCTTTTTAACTAGAACCTACCTACATATTATTGGACTATTTTATCTTTTAAACATGCAACACAGGAGAGCACCCCACACAGTAGGAGATACTACTTGCAGGTTATTAAAAAAAAATCAGGACAGGGTAACTAGAAGTGAAGTGTACTGCTCTGTAAATTTAAAAGTAAAGATACTTTTCACCTATGTGGACATACCTACTGCAGTACAGTTAACAGAACAAAAAATTATGAACAGAGTGCAAAACTCAGATGCATCAACAGCAGAAGTACTTGGATTATAGACACTACAAAACAACTCCCATGAAAACATCCATGAGGAGAGGAATTCGAAGCAGATGTAAACACACCATGGACTTCTCAAGGAGCCTGTACATATTTAGTATGGAAAGAGCAGAGAAAAGAATACATCTGATCAGTGAACTAATTAACAAGCCACTAAAAGAAGCAGACCTGAATGACCTGGGAGAAAATGAAGCCTAGGACAGACAGTTCTACTGATGCTGAAACAGGATGTCAATGCAAACCAATGTGTTAAGTCCGTGCCGAAATCCCTACAGACTTCAGTGGAGTCAGAGTTTCACCAGAAGAAAAATTCCAGAATCTGGTAAAAATAAGTGGATGGGCCACTAGATTTCAGCTTGACTGATGTTACGTTGAAGCTTAAAGAAATGAAAACCTGGGACACTTGTCAAAGAAGAGACGGTACTAGCACGAGCATGCAGTGATATCAGAGGCCGTGATGTCAGACGGGATCTCTTGTCCAACTTGGAGGTTAAAAACCACGTTAGCTGCCTAGAACTGCTTTTCAAATCCATTAATGCTATTCTTTGCTGAAGCAGCATATTTGTGCTTTACATTTCAAAAATGCCATATGCTGTTTTCTGTCTGTCATTAAACAGTACCATTTCAGGTCTGACGTAGCATGGAAGTTTCAGATCCAGGGCAGAGTCACCGACAGTTTCAGCTGACAAAACTGATTTAATTGGACAAGTAGAAATCATCAGCCAGGTAACTTTTGTCACATACCGAAGGCATGATGGCACATAGGGCAACACAGAAACACAACTTGATTTGATAGTCAGGATACAGAAGTAGTAGATGGAAAGAGATGAGATTCTCCTCTTGGCACTGAAGAGAAGCCTTAGAAGAGGAAGCCTAGTAATTAAAGAGTTAATTAAAGGGGAGGGGGAGGGGGGAAGCCTACAGAGATTTTGTCTAGAGACAAACAAAGGCAAAAATGTCAAAACTTAAGACAAGGGAAAAAAGGGGAAAGGAAAGGCAATGAGAAAAGACGTGAAGGCTGCTAGCAAGTCTTGCCCATTGTTTTAAATATTGTCTTTTTTTTGTTGGTGTTAAATGAGACATGCTAGCATAAATTGCAGGTATCAAAACATTCCCCACTGTTCAAATCAGCTAAGGAGTGACAAAAGGAGCAAGGGAACAGATCAGAACTTGGTTTTGGAGAGCATCTGCAGTCCTGTCAGGTGCTGTTACTTTGCTGGGCAAATTCAGCATTAAAAGAAGACCTTTGTGCTACTACACCCCAATGGTTATAGCTGAGGAGGCATTTTCACTTTGACAAGCCTTTATTTAATAAATGCCAAGTTTCCCAGATAAAGTAAATGTAGGACATTTTTTTACATGTTCTCGGTTTAAAGCGTTCTCTCCCTTTGTGAGGAGATGGCAACAACATACCCTAAAAATTACTATCTAAATTTATTATACATACACATTTATTAGTCTCAGATTCAAGAAACACAAAATGTGAAATCTATTGTGCCTGGCTGGTATATGAAGAACAAAGGATACCTGCTGCCAGCACTGAAAGCTAGAAGCCCCCAGATGAAATCCTGGCTCCTCTGCGATCAAGGGAATAATTCTAGATTACAATTCAAAACTCTCTGTGATGTAAAATCATGACCTCAGATGAGTAATACTTTTGCTACAGCACATATAGACATATGCATGTATGTATATATACACATACATTGTGCCTGAAAGAGGTGACTTCAGACATGAAGTAGTAATCTTACTGGTACTGCAGGAAGATTGCCTAATGCTAACTCTGATACCACCTCCAACTGATCTCCCACCCATACATAGTCTGCCTCTTTCTTAAGGTCATGGCATTTTCAACCCAAGCCAGCTGGTCCACATGACACATAGATGAAAGGATGCTTCCACCTGGGCCAGCAGTCCATCACTTTGCCATGAGCACAAAGACTAAATCCTTCATGCACTAACGTGCATTTGCTGCTTTGCAAAATTCACAGAACAAGAATTATCCCCATGATTAAGGCATTACGGAGGAACTAGAAGATCCACCTTGAGGCATAGAGAACCACCTAATGGTCCCCCTGATCTCCAGTCCTTCTCTACGCAGTGACAACCATAATATGAGCAACAGTGGAGATTCTAATACTTCAGAACAAAGTGGCATAAAGGCTTAAAGCTCCAGAGCAAGGGCTTGCTTGGGAACAACCTTTTCCAGACTGAATAGAAGAGGTACCCTTAGAGGTTAAAATGTTTTTGCAGGGATCCCTTAAGGGATCCCTTTGGGTTTATCTCCAGGATTGCATCATGCATCTCTCTTCTGAACAACTGCTTAGTCAGACTGGATGGAAAAATATTTTCAATACATTCAGTCTCAATACTAGAGGTAGTTTGCTGCTGCAGTATGACCATGTAGTAAAATAAATAAATTCAATCTTCCTTAGAAATTTGCCTGTGGTGTTTTGGAATACACCTCTTGCATTTCAACATACAAGATGTACAGTGAGAAAACTGAAATCAAGCTGTTTGGTAGGGCTAGTTCCAATATCTCACTTGAAGGTGATATTAAGGAAGGTACTCTTCAAGGCACAGGATAGAAACCTCCTACAAAAGGAGATACAAGAAATAGCTGTGAAAGAAGCACTATGTGATGTTTCAAGATATATGAGACATTTTTTAGGTTACAAGAAAGGTACACTGAAGGACAGCCATTTCAGAGATGGTGGTGTGGAGGTAGAGCTAAACCTAGAAACACAGAATCTGCCTTCTTGGGCACCTAAACTTAAACAAAAGGATTTGGTAGATTTAGTACCTTAGACAAAATTCAACTTCAGGTTCCAGAAAAGCAGTGTAAATTATATATCAGAGCCTCAGCAGATTTGGAATCTGAGCTGAATATATAACATATTCACTTTGTATTTGCTAATCAATAAAACATATGGGAGCTTTCATTCACATGACTGAATGAAACTGAGTCTTGATCAAACTCCACCCAAACAGAAATAGACCTCAATCTTACTTTACCAGTCACCACATGGACTTGAATTACTTTGACTGTTATCAAAGTTAAATTTGACTCTTAGAGTACTGAAGATAATTGATTCTTAAGTGAGGGATTGAGGGACAGCACTTCCTCGCCCTCCTAGTTCGATCTTTTAAGAGGCTCTGTGGCAGGCTAAGTTTCTCTATTCAGTGCCTTCAATCTCTGATTAAAAAAAGTGTCACCTATAAGCATCAGGCAAATTACAGTTTAAGCATATGTTGCTTGTTTGTCTGTTTCCACAGATTAAGCAAATGTTCTCAAGCCTATTCATAAATGAGGTGTTCCTATTTACAGAAGCCATCATTCTGAATTTGCACTAGTTACTCATTTCTTTAGAGGTAAAGGTCTGGTTTTTTTTTCTAAAAAGTCCAACATCTGCCCCTCTGTTCAAGAAGGGAGGTACTGGTGTTCAAGTACATCACATGCCTTTCCACGTATACTCCAAAAACCTATGGTAAATGAGGCAACCAAGACTACAGAGGATATTAAAAAAACCCATAAGGCTTCAGCAACTAAAATGGATAAGGGCAAGGAGGATGAAAGAGGGAGGATGTGAGAGAAATTTCCAGGACAAAACACCAAGATCATCACAGAAAGGTTTGTTCTGGGCATAGCTTGTGCTATACTTATTTTGTCTTGGATACATCTTCAATTCTAAGATAGCTAGTGTAGTCTCTTTGAGGACTCTCTTCTACTTTAAACCAAAACAAACTCCTTTTTTGGAACAGGCTTCTGTTCCTCCCTCCTTTTTATTTCTTCCTCTCCCAACATCATTAAACAAGAATTCTGTACACCAGGAGTAAACTGCAGGGGAAATAAAGCCTAAGAAGACAGAAACTAATTCCTGGCTTTAATTCACACTTAAGTATACGTACCATATAATGTGATTGGAAACTGCATTTCTGGTTCATAGGTTATACCTGTAGCACTTAAAAGAAACACAGCTTTCTTCTCATTCTCTAACTGCAATATAAACATTGCTTCTGGAATACAGAAACTCAGGTGGACTACAGCTTCCCTTCTATAAGAACCCACAGGCCCAGCTAGAAGTGTCTTTACAGGCTCTACAAACAAAGCATTGTCACAGAATGCCTCACCATCGTACCTTCCTTTTCTCTGTGTTTTCCTTGTCCTCAGCATCCCGCTGCCAAACACTTTTCATATCAAAATCAAAAGGCCCTCTTCTGGGTTCATAACTGTTACCATGATGGTCATCAGCCTTAAACTCTCTGTGAACCATATAATCTGGTAGAGAGGGAACAGAGCTCCTGCAAGCAAAGATATAACACTTGTTTGCACAAGGGATACATATCTTGCACTTTAGTACCAAAGTATTTTAAAAAACTAACAGATGAAGAGAGAACCCAAGAAGTTATGCAGGATCTCAGCAGACTTACTGTGGCTCATTGGTCACTGGGGGATTGGAGCAGTGCGAGTACCAGTCAGGCACAGCATATGCTACTGGAGAGGACTTCGCTGACACAGAACTGTAGTGCTTCAGTAGGTCTTGAGAGAAAAAGACAAAAGCTGCTATTTTTCTGACTTCTTATTTGGTTGCAAAAGCATTACCTTTGTTTCCAGGTTGCTGTTTTATCAGGAAGAAATACTTGCTTTATTCAGTAAGGAGCATTTGCCTCCCTCGATAAAACAGTCAGAACCTTGCAGCATTGTATTCCACTTGTACCTTGTTTATCTTGCTCTAAACGTTTTGATGCATTTCTACCAGTCTATTAATTCATATGTCTGGATTTGTTAGCCTGCTCTAAGTATGTGTGCAAGGCATCTGCTCAAGTTCCTCAAGCTTCCTTCTTTGATGAAGGAAGTAACAAAGCCACAGATCACTTTGGTACAAGGACACAGTGTGTACAGCACTGTAATAAACTGAATGTCATCACAAAAAACACTTTATAAACCTCTACAAAGTCTTCTAATGATGCTTTTTTGTGACATCGTTTTCACCAGACCACTACTTAAAGACCTCACTCAAATGCAGCTAAACTGTCATCATCTACTTAGATCAAACACATTTTGCTAAAAGGAACCTATACACAATGAGACTGCAAGGATGCCTTGACAAGATGACCTCTTATATCACATTTTCAATTGCTCATTTTTCCTATAGGTTAATTTCAAAACTCCACAGGATTCTTCTGTAGTATCTACAAGCACTTTCTACCACCACTCTTGAGCAAAGCCAAAGAAAACAAAGGAAAAACAAACAAGTGAGACAGACGCTCACCAGGTTGGCCTCCTTGCTTTGCCAGCCTGACGTAAGCTGAATCGGTCTCTTTGATCCACTTCCTGCGGCACCCAGATGGCATTTCACGGGGAGCTTCTGCAAGGTCACCCAAACCTGGAATCTGGGATGTTGGAATACATGTGCTCTTCCATGTTGCCACCTCCTCTGGTTGTTTCAGTGCCATGTGGTATTATCGCCCTGTGGTAACGGAAAAGAAAATATTTATGGTTAAAGTTAACTGGTAGAATCCCTTTTTCAGGGAACTAACAAATCAAGCCTACCTGAAACTTAAAAAACGTGCCGCATTTCAGCTTGGAGACAGAAGAACAGGCTTGCTTATTCTAGAGGATATAGTATACACAACTTATAGTGCATCAGGTAAGACAAGGGAACACCTTGGTTTCAGTTTTGAAACAGCGTTCAAGTTTTCATGTAAGATATTCTAATATAGGGGATCGTGCACCTTCATGCAGAAAACTATTTCCAAGGATATCAAGAGCAGCAAGAGGCACAGAGACATCAGGAACCACTTAAGCCTTTGGTTTCCTTTCCTCCTCACCCATTAATAAAAGCAAAGACAGTACTTGTCTGTTTGTAAGTCTTTATTTGTAAAACAACCAAACTCAATCCTCAAACCACTCACCTCCACAATTTAAAAAAAACAGCACCCTACCTCCCAATAAATTCCCTTCTCAACTTCTAGTCAGCAAAAAGAAAATAAATAAATCCTCCTTAATGGGAAAATGAAGTGGAAGATGGAAAAAAAAAACCAACAAAAAAACAGTTTAAGGAATTATGCCATGAAAGATGCGCAGAACACTTACTGACGTGACTCCAAGTGCAGCAAATGCCGTTCTGTAGGTGTAAGCAAGCTATCTTAAGGCAGGCATCCTACTAAAGAGCTCTTAGGTAAACACAAACATTAGCTATGCTGAAACTCAGCTCCAAAAGAAAAACAATGCAAAGCACTCATTCTGCTTGGTATCAGGGGTAAAGAAACATCACACTCTGTTTTCTTTCACTTCACTAATTGCTCCATCAGAAACTGCTCAACCTAATTATCCCAGGTGGTCTCCTTCTTTTTAATTTGCTGAGTTTCTAGTGTCTCGGATCTTCACTGCATATAATGGCTGAAAATTCAGGAAAAAGAAAAAAAAAAAACCACCAACAAGATTTAATCTCCAAAGGATCAGCAATCCTAGAGAAAAGGCCAGGGGGTAAATAAACAGGAACTGGCTGCTGTGTGAGTCCCTCGGTGGCTGCACTTTACTGTGCCATTAACCTCCATCCCACAGCAACGGCCCCGGTGCCTGGAAAACCTACTTAGTACCAAGCGTGTAATGGAAAATTAAGCATGCCAGCCATCACAACAGGGTCTGACTCCAGGTCTCCATGTAAGATATTTATGGAAGTATTTGTTATTAATAGCGCTGAAGCTTGAGCTGAGTGGCCCCAAAAAGGGACCCCTGGGCAATTGTACCCTTACAGTCTGAGTTCCCCACCCCTCGCCCAACAGTTTGGGTCAATTGTAACATTAAGGTCTGGGATCTTCTTGCTTTTACACTGGTTTGAGTCGTTTGCTCTTTCGTTAACACTTGCTTAGTGGTCATCTTCTTCTATAGTATCCAGGGGTTTATATCCCATTTCACATCCTCTAAGGCCAGCTGTGGAGAGTTCTGTCGTTAGCTTTTCAGCATGATGTAATACGGGTGTTACAGTTCACGTACCGCAGTCTCTAGGCTCCGTCTGCTCTAGCTAACGGGTAAGCTGTTAGTGCCGCGTTTCAACTCACTTTTTCTGCAACAAGCCGGCACTCTTCTTGCAGGGAAGCCCGGAGCAGCGCCAGCAGAAAGCGACCGCGGCCACCTGCGGTAGAGGGCCGCGAAAGGAGCCAGCGAGACGGACGCAGCGGCCTACAGCTCCTCCGCCTAACAGACCGAGGTGGGCGGGTAGAAAGGCGCGTCACGGCGCTGCCGTACCACGCGTAGGGCCCAGCTCTGCGGGAAGGGCTGCCGGAACAGAGCGGCTCCTGCGTACCCGCGGCCAGCGCCTGCGTCGGGGCGCGCCCGGGCCCCCTTCTACAGAGAGGCGAAGGCGGGGCTGCGGGTGCAGTACGGCTGAAGCCGTAGGCAGAGCGGCACAGCCCAGCTAACGCCCCCTCTCTCCGCGGGAGGCCGAGCGCAGCGCGGTACTTGCTACGGGCAGCGACAGTGGTGCCGGGCGAGGCCCCGGTGTCTGCCAGCGGCTTCTGGCTCGCGGAGAGGCGGGAGCCGCACCGGGCCACACCCGAGGAGGGACATCCGCCAGCTGCGAGCTGCCTGCGGCGCCTGCTTGCCTCAAACGCGACACCGGACCGCGCTCTCCGCCTGTCGGCCGCGCCGCCGGAAGCGCCGCCCGTCCCCGTGCTAACGGGAGCGGCCCGGGGACGCACCGCCCCGCGGGGCCGGGAACGGTGGTCGATGGGGGCCTCGCGCAGGTGGCCGAGGCGCGCCCCGCTCCCCACAGTCAGGCGGCGGGTGCCATCTTTTGTGCCTGGGCGGGCGGGCGGGCAGTGGGGGGCTGAGGGTGTCGCTGCCCCACGAACGGGCAGCTGAGTCCCTCTCCCTTTTCTCGCCGTCCGCGGCCTGTGGCGGGATGCCTCGTCCTCCCGCCCTGGCCTGGACGAGCAACGCGTTTCCCACCAGTCGGTCGCAGAGCCTGGGGGTGAAACTAGGACCCTCTCGGGGCCCTGGCGGTGCTTGGACCGGGCGTGTGGAGCAGGGCAGGGTTTTGGGGTGCGAGGCCCTGGGCCCTATGTGACCACACTGCAGGCTGTCATGAAAATGGCCCTCCTATTCTTTAATGAGTGTTTCAATGAGTCTTTCTCTTGTTTCTGTCAGTTTCCAATTTTTTTTTGTCTTGATTTACAGAAAAAAACAGCAGCTGGTATTCCATAACACAGTCACATAGTCATGCCAATGATTTTCTCCAAACCTTTGCCCTGCCAAAGGGGGTGTAGAACAGTATCAGCACAAGTACCAATCGGATGATGAGCAGGAGAAATGGGCATTCGATAGAATCATAGACTCATAGAGTGGTTAGGGTTGGAAGGGACCTTAAAGATCATCTAGTCCCAACCCCTCTGCCATGGCAGGGAAACCCTCCACTAGACCAGGTCACTCAAAGCCTCATCCAACCTGGCCTGGAACACTTCCAGGGAGGGGGCATCCAGAGTTTCTCAGGGCAACCTGTTCCAGTGTCTCACCTCCCTCACAGTAAAGGATTTCATCCTAATACCTAATCTACACCTACCCTCATCCAATTTGAAGCCATTACCCCTCGTCCTATCACTACCTGCCCTTGTAAAAAGTCCCTCCCCAGCTTTCTCGTCGGACCCCTTCAGGTATTGGAAGGCCGCAATAAGGTCTCCCTGAAGCCGCCTTCTCTCCAGGCTGAACAGCCCCAACTCTCTCAGCCTGTCCTCATAGGAGAGGTGCTCCAGCCCTCAGATCGTCCTCGTGGCCTCCTCTGGACTTGTTCTAACTGGTCCATGTCTTTCTTGTGTTGGGGGCTCCAGAATTGGACACAGCACTCCAGGTGGGGCCTTACGAGAGCAGAGTAGAGGGGGACAATCAGCTCCCTCGACCTGCTGGCCACGCTTCTCTTGATGCAGCCCAGGATACGGTTGGCCTTCTGGGCTGCGAGTGCACAATGCCACTCATTGAGCTTCTTGTCCACCACCATCCCCAAGTCCTTCTCTCCGGAGCTGGTCTCAATCCATCATCGCCCAGCCTGTATTTATGTTTGGGATTGCCCCGACCCAGATGCAGGACCTTGCATTTGGCCTTGTTGAACTTCATGAGGTTAGCACAGGCCCACCTCTCAAGCCTGTAAAGGTCCCTCTGGATAGTGTCCCATTCCTCCAGAGTGTCAACCACACAACACAGCTTGGCAAACTTGCTGAGGGTGCACTCAATCCCACTGTCCATGTCTCTGACAAAGATGTTGAACAGCACCGGTTCCAATACCGACCCTTGAGGGACACCACTCATCACTGGTTTCCACTCGGACATTGAGCTGTTGACCACAACTCTTTTTGAGTGTGACCATCCAGCCAGTTCCTTATCCACTGGGTGGTCCATCCATCAAACTCATGTGTCTCCAACTTAGAAACAAGGATGGCACACAGGACAGTGTTAAACGCCTTGCACAAGTCCAGGTAGATGACATCAGTTGCTTTAGCCTTATCCACAAAAGTTGTAACCCCATCATAAAAGGCCACCAGATTGGTCAGGCACAATTTGCCGTTAGTGAAGCCATGCTGGTTGTCACCAATCACCTCCTCATTCTCCATATGCCTTAGCATAGTTTCTAGGGGCATTCGTTCCATGATTTTGCCTGGCACTGAGGTGAGACTGACCGACCTGCAGTTCTCCAGGTCTTCCTTATTTCCCTTTTTAAAGCTGGGGGTTATCTTACCCCTTTTCCAGTCTGTGGGAACGTCACCCAACTGCCACGACTTCTCATGTCCCTTCCATTTCCAAAGAATCCCTCTCCACCCCCACATATGTGAAGTATGGCCACAGCTTTGTTGCAACTCCCTTCTATTCTGGAGTCAATCCTGAGCAGTACCAGGAACGCCAGGTTCAAGACCTACAGTCCCTACTGCTGCTCTCAGGTCTGCTGCTGAACAGCCTGGGTACTGCCAACTTCATTATCCTTTTTCTCCCAAAATTGGCATTTGGATATGCCAATGAGATATTCCATGTCATATCACGTCATGTCAGTATATTAACCAGGGCTGACCAGAAAGCAGGGATATTCTCTCAGGGATTGCTTGGGCTTCCTCTTCCGAGATTGCAGTTCCAGTTTCAGGACTGTCTCTGCTCCGGGATCACTAGTTGGGGTCAGGCTGGGCAACAGTTGGTGGGTAGTGAGAAACTGTACTGCGTCACTCGGTTGCATATTCTGTTATTACTGTTATTAATATTTTATTTCAATTAGTAAATTGTTTTTATCTCAACCCACGAGTTTTCTTACTTTTGCCCTTCCAATTCTCTCCCTTGTTCCCTGAGGGGGCAGAGTGAGAAAGCGACTGTGTTTGCCTGCAGGCCAAAGGAGTGAAACCACCACAGGAGCAATTTGCTTCTATCTGGTAGGGAATCCACTATATACATTTATTCCCCTTAGCACACGTTTTAAACCATACGACCATTGTTCAGGCTCTGTTGTCTAAAGAACTAGAAACGCTAAAGTTGCCACAGGAGGTCACTGTTGTGCAGTATATGTATGTATATCTGAGAGAGTGATGAGCACAATTATTTTACGTGTTACAAGATGCTGTTAGCAGCTTACAAAGGGCTCGTAGTAACTGAACCCTTGATGCAGGGAAGGGGAATAAAATTACATTGTCAATACCTAGTCTTGAACCTATGCTTGCTGGTACACCAGTACCTTTAGGTGAAGCATGTAAGACCCCTGTACAAAGGTGAGTACTGCATATCTGTCATCATAAAACTATATATGGCTTAACTAAGAATGAAGTTACTGAAGTTATGGAGCATATAGGAATGCCCATTGAATACATGGAGCCTCTTTGCCCTTCTATCCAGGATGCCTCTGAATTCAGTGTCTGTCAACCAGATGGTGTCTGCTTTACCGACAGGTGTGCTCACAAAATACAAGGTAAACCGCAAGGAACGGCTACTGCTGTATTTGTAGCCAAAGAACCTGTAGTAAGTGCATTAATAGAAGGTTATGCTCAATTAGCAGAGCTCTGTGCCATGGCATTAGCTCTTAGAAATGGTGCACAGGCCATATACACTGGGCATTAGAATTCAATGTAGGAGTCTGTAAGCCAATTAACCATCAAGGTCATGGCTTGTGTGCCACAGTGGGCAGCACACAATTTGAAATTTTCCTGATGCCCACTATCACTACTACAGCAGTAG
Organism: Caprimulgus europaeus; assembly: GCA_907165065.1. Next base: position 74,184,128 of record OU015525.1, read on the forward strand.
TAGTTACCCAAGGATATTCCAAAAGATTTGCAGTTTTTACCTCTGAAGTATTCAAATTTTGGGACAACATTAGCATAGGTATATTCTAATTGCTCACAATGAGTAGTACCTATATATGAACAATGGTGCGAGTCCCATTGGAAAACCAGCAGAGTTAGGGATCTTTCCAGAAGATTGGGAACAGCTGGATTGGGCACATGCACATTGGATTGTGTCAACTTAGAAATCACTAGTAATAAAGTGTCCAGGCTAGAACCATTAAGAAAACAAGCTATAATTGGTCAGACCATGGATATAATAAATAGAAAGCAGGCAGCTAACGATACCTTGACTATTAGCCTAATCCCTTGGAAAAAACTCCACAAGATTTTCAAGGAAATACATGCTGGTGTTCACAAATTTGTTTCTAATACTGGCAGTGCCATCGCTTTTGTTACCATGCAAACCTTTATTATAAACAACAATGAACAACAAGCCAATTGGCTCCATAGTGGGAATCCTGCTATGCTAGGGACCCTGTTATTGGATTGGTGCCAGTATCGTGAACTCCATTTTAGCAAAGCTTAGGGGTAGCAAGCAAAAGTAGTCTGTTGAGTGGATCTATTACTGCACTATAAATACGGAAAGTAAAGATCCCGTTTACCAATATGCCTCAGTCCCCATTATTGTAGCTAACCAAATATGGCTACCAGTTCAAGGGAGCAGACGCATGGCTAACAAAAGTAATCTAAACAATACTCATGGATGTAAAATGGGCAAACCATGAGCAGTGCTGCTCTGAACAGTCAATGATACAAGACCCTTGTATGAGCAATATGACTTCAGGTACCTGCTATTTAGGCTAAGGTATTTTAACTGCATGGTTGTACTTAAGTGAAAGTTGGGTTGGGCGTGTATTGCTTTTGCTTTGTGATGGTCTGTGTAATGACAGAATGACTTTATAGAAATCCAAAAGTTAATTCACATTGATGCTGGTGGAATATTGGCCTACAGCTTGGACAGCACCCTTAGGACCAATATGGGACACGGGACATTCTCAAACTGAAGAACTGGAAGTTTTAATCATCAAATATAGAAAAAGAAATTGCTTATCAAATACAGATGACTATTGCTATGATACTGACCAGATTGTAAAGATTGCAATAAGGATTTAACAAACTGCTAGACATCATTGATATGACATTTTTATGGGTTATGCACCATCTACAACTGGCATGTTGCATCTTATGTTGCATCTTATGATCATTGTATTGTTGCTCTGTATTTTATTTGTTTTCTATTAGTATGTTTATATAACTAGATTTGTTGCTAACAGCACCATGTTGAAAGTAATAACAAACTGTAATGCTAGACTTCTATGAAAGTGCTCAAAGCTTTCCCCTACCCTCACCCTCAATGAGGCAAGAGGAGTAACAGTACCTTTACTAGACTTTTGGACTATACTAAGTGGTGTTCACTTGACACTCACACAGGTTTTGGCCTAACACACAGCTCATGGTAAAGCCTGATGTATGGTGGGAGCAGTGCCATTAGGCTAAAGTGATGTACACTGGATGACAGAGTGAATTTGTGAGTTAGTGCCTTTATGTGTTAATGAATTTGTGAATTAATAAAGGTATGAGTTAGGGAATGATCAAGTTAGACTAGTCTGTTGAAAGGGGATTGAGCCCTTGTTTGATTTTACCTAATGAGGTAATGAAATAAAGATTGGTGCACAGAGTACATTGACCTTTAAATTTGAGAGATCCAAATGAACTGGCATACATGTCATCCGGAATCTGCTACATGACGTTGCTGGCACTCCATTGACTGTTTGTTTGTTTAGCAAGGGATAGGTTTTCATTCAGTTGATTTCTGTCCCCTGAGTATTGCTTTCCTATAATAGGACAGAAGTATTTATAGGGGGCAGACACCTGTAGTAGTACTATAAAAATTATATGTTGACAATAAAAGAAAACCTATTTCTACTTTTGTCAAGCTCTGGTGACAAGCTATGGCTTGCTTTCTCCTCTGTATACTTCCATAACATTTAACATAATAATTTATTAGTGCAGAGAGAAAAGATGAGAGGAATGGAAGCGCTTTGCATTTCTTCAGTTCATTTCCTATTTTTGTGGTGGGCGGTTTACTGAGACATCAGCTTTCACTGAACAAAAAAACTTCCTTCCTCTGAGAGACTGGAGTAATGCCATCATACTGCTTCTTACTTGACAAGTGTATATTAACTTAAATGATTTGTTTCATCTGCTCCTTCTGGTGCCTTTGTATTAACACCAAGTGATGATTAAGAAAGGTCTCTTTTCTCTTTTCTTCCAGCTTTAGAAGTCATGATCACAGACATACTGTATGGTAATGAGGTATATAATTTCTACAAATTTTTTTCCTACCTAAAGAATAAGAGAGTTAGTCATATGCTAACTGACATACTTCATCTTAGTAGAAACACTACAGAGAAGAATAATCAAACTCTTAGTTTACCATATATGTATTTTTTTTTTTCTGTGGTAGCCTAAGCCATTCATAATTCATGTTTCTATTTTTTACAAAATGTATTTTTTATACAGTCAGGTGAATGAAAGCATGTCAGTTTTCTGTGCAGCACAATTTTCCTGTGAGAACTTATATAACATCAAATTATTTGCAACAAGCATTTTTTTTCCTTAGAATTAAGTCTATGGTGTCATTGGGGTTTACGCCAGGAAGTGATCACTCCCGAGGCAGTTTCTGTGCACCAGTGTTTCTTCATGTTGTTCATTGCCAGAGTAAACAGCACAGCCTTACTGAGCACCACTGGGAGTGAACCAAGGTTTGGTACCTCTGCAACAGCCCTTTTGGCTATTTTTAGATGAGTAAACTAAACTATATGAAAGAGTGACCCTGGAACCTATTGACTGCCATTGCTTTGGTCCACTAACTGTAACTAACATCAGCTCTTTATTAATGTGATAATATTGCCCTTCCTATAGCTTGGAATTTATCATCAGCCATTCCCCACAAAGGGAAGGCCACCACATTTCAACCTGCTGCCTATGGTGCAGCCCTTCAGAATGATGCCAAGAGGCCTGCCATGCCCTCATACTGTCCCTGGGGCCATGCCAATCTCACCCACAGCATTATGGTGAACACCTGGCACTCCTGGGGCAACTGAAGCAGCAATTTAATCCTTTCCAGAGTCTTTTCATGCAAGAAATGGTTGACAGCTAAAATGGAGGCACTTGTAGATTTGAGGAAATGGCAGCCCTCCTAGCTACCAATGAGGAGGTGCCTAGGACTGTGTGGTTGCATGTCAATTCAGTATTCCCATTAAAAGGAGCCTCATAGTCACAGAACGAGTGCTAGTCCAGTCAAACATGCAAAAGATTGGTGAAGTTGCACTTGGCAAAATCAACTGAACATACACAGTTTTTATTTGCTAGTTCTAACATCTTGAGGAAAAGGAACATAAATCCACATTTTCTTGAGGAAAATTTCTACCTTCACAGGAAGGTAGAAATTTGGAAGACTATAAGCCTTGCTTAAAGCTGCTGTTGCCCGTTTTTTTGGGGGGAGTGAAACTGATTCTGCCCGCACTGAAGTATCTGAACCAGGATTCTCTCCAGGAAAAACCACATTTATAAAAGCTTTAATGATAACTGCTGTTAGAGTTCTGAAATATTTATAATGAATCATTCAGTGTTACATATTGGCCTCCTCTTCTCCCACTGAGTCATAATTTTCAGTGGGAGTAAGCATGGGCAAAACGAAATCTTATGAGTCCCTTTTGCCTTTCTGACAATTAGTCTACTGAACATTGGAATTAATTAAAAGGCTGCTAGCAGGAATTTAATTTGGTGTTAAGAAAAGGGCAACTATCATCAACTTCAGTGGTAATTTCAATAATGAGAACATATAGGAAAGGCCCTCAGTGCCAGATACAATGTATAGATAAATCTCAGGTGGGAAGCTTCAAAATTAAAAATGAGGAAGTATCTGCTTAGTTGCTAACTAAATTTTAAACCATTTGAAATTCACTACTCATCTCCCATATAAACCTGCAAGTTCTATATGTGCTACAGTTGAAGTTCTGCAGTTGCTAAAATATCCCAACTGACAACTGGGAAGGTTTTAGAAATTCTTCAGATCTTGTTTTTCTTTCATCACATTCAAGTACATTCCTTTCAGTAGCATGCTTACAGTAACTCCAAAAAATGAAAATGTATACTTTACCTTTTTCATGAAGTTCTGTAGCCTTGATTAAGAATATTCTCTGGTGTCTCAGCATGGTTTAAATTCATGGACAGGAGTTAAGGAAATGGCTGTGCTGAGATGTTGAGCAAACATGTAAATTTTGGTGCTCTTATTTAGATAGTGCTGTTTCTGCCTTGACTTGAAGGAATAAGGATGACATATATGACCAAGTCTGAAAGATGGGACCTTAGATTTTATGAAATTGTCATTCATTTGTAGCATTGTACAGGTGTTTTACAACAAACTAGAATCCTACAAAAGGACCACCTCTACGCAAAGTCCTGATCGGACTACGTAGGGTCCAGCTATGGCTCCGGTCCGCCTGATCTGTCAGACACAAACACGCACTGGAACAGGTTGCTGAAAGGTGGTGTGGAGTTTCCATTTTTGGAAATATTCAAAACATAATGGACAAGGTCCCGAGCAACTGATCAAAGCTGACCCAGCATGGGGAGGCTGGCAGTGGAGGAACAGATGACCTCCAGAGGTCCTTTCCAACGTATATTATTTTATGAACTTCTCAATCAGTGTAATCACCTGGTGGAATAGGAGAACAATAGGCAAAAGGCTTTGTACCAGGGTGAGCAACATGATGGTCCTGAGCAATTTCTAGATCCTTTTATGCACTAGATTGACATAACACTTCTGGGTGAGGACTAGTTTCTATCAAGGCAGCTGAGTGGGCAGGAGAAAGATCTCAGGTCTGTCTGCTCCTGCTGGTGTCGATGCATTTTATCAGCATAGCTTAGAGCATCATATTAGAATGGCTTTTTCCACTTTTAGAAACAGTGAAGCCAGACATTTAGAGGGCATCTCTGAAATTTTGTCCTAAGCCCTGCAGTGAGCAGAAGAATTTCCAAGTTAAGTTTCATGTAACTTAAACATGTTTTATATGAGGGAGATGCTCAAATTACAAGACAGAAAATCAGGAGTGGTATTAATCTCTATCTTTTAATCTTACAAGGAAATTTAAAATGATATTTCATATTTTGCTACTTGTCTTAGCACACTGAAATGAAAAAATAAAAATAATTATTGAGTAACAGACTAGAAACAACTTGCTGTGACTAAAGAGCTAATAGATCATATTTAAGTTATTTCTGGCATTTGATATGTCTCATTTTTAATTTGGTGAATGGAATGTGCTTATATGAGGAATGATCAATTCTAATGGAAATATGGGCCAATGAAGAAGCTGAAATAATTCCATGAGTGTAAATATTAGAGATATTAATGAATGAAAAATATTTACTATTAACTACCAGGAACTACAGAAAAAAGTCAAGCTAAATATGAAATTCTGAAAGAATGAAAAAATTGCTGGGATTGTGAGCTATAAATCTAAGATTAATATATTATTTGAATAATTTTGTATCTGAATTAATTCAAAAATATTGTTTCTACTTCTATATTTAGGAACAAATCAGACTCCAATTCTGGGCAAGTTAAAACCTCTGTGAGGTTGAGTCCTAATGTTTCTATTTAACAGCTTTTGAATAATTTATAGCATGACATCTTCTTTGTCTACATCTAAAAATAGTAGTAATTTAGTAGCAGCTATAACTCTTTTCATTCAAAATATCAGTTATGCCCTTTCTGCAAAGGAACCTTAGCCGCCTGTGTACTTGAACAGTAGGAAAAAATCTCTAGAGAGCCTCTTTGGATGTAGAAGTCAGGGAAAGGGTCTTTCAGATGGACTTTGAGGAGCCAAGATTAGTATTTGCAGTCCTGTGTTGGGTTTCAATTAGCAAGAGAAACTGATGATAAAATTACTTCTTTCATGTACTCTTCTTTGTCAGTAAAGATAGTTCAAAACACAAAGTTTTCCTGAATATACTGGGAATTAGCCACTAAGAATTTTCTTGTTTATTATACAAAATCTTTTTGATCAATGTTGCTGAAAGGACTCTTCCCCCACAGTTCTAGCAGTTTGTTGGTTGTTGACTTGTCTTTGTCTTTGGTGTGTTTCTGAAAAAAAGTGCTTATGGGTGTTTGATACTGTAGGAGACCCTGGGACATTTCTGAGAAAACAAGCTGAGAATATTCTCCCTGCTGACCATGCTGATGGAAAGGATGGTTAGATTGCTCTGCAAGTTGCTGGGTCAGTGCAGGACACAAGAAACCAGAATTGAGTAGGTTTCCAAGTACCTGGAGAATGGAAATAAAAACTTTAAGTACTACAATACTTCAAGGAAACTTATCTACTTCTGTCGTTCATTTTTTACATCTTTTGCTAGTATGAATCCTGTTTTTATTTTTATGTTCTTGATGAATACCCTTTTCCCCCATAACAGATAAAGCTGAGGAATTTGATATAGAAAAATTAAATTGAATTTCCTGAAAGTAAATTTTTATTGGCCTAAAATAATATTGCTACAATACGTGTTTCTTTTCTGTGATTCAGAAGCTCATGTGAGTCATTCGTGATTTCAAAAACAGTCCCAAGAGCTCAGTCAAGGAAATATTTTGGTACCATTTTGCATTGCTCTGTCCTTTGAGTCCTAGATGAGACAAAAACAGTAAAAAGGAATACAGCAAGTGAGTGCCCTTGGAATGAAAAAAATGGCATGCATTTATGTCTTTAATATCTTGCATTTTAATGATACTACAGAGAATGAGATTCCCTTTACATTTTTAATTATAAAGGAGAGCAGATGGTGAAGGTTTAGCTTAAAGTGTTAATTAAAATAGCTTACACAGCCAGGCCTCTGCTTGAATAAAGTACATCAGGAAGATATAAGACATGAGTGAGTGCCCTATTCTGGTGAATTATTCTTGAATAAAGCTATGCTGGAACAAATTCATGAGAGATACTTAATATCATGTCAGTGAAGTCTCTTCTTGAGCTCATGAAACAAGCCCTAGACTACATGTTCTAAACATATGTTTCTGGAAGTGAAAACAAGTCTAGATTCACTAGGAGGATTTGTATACCTGACTGACTTAGTAAGCATGCAGATAAAACAAATGGATCTTCAAAAACCAGGGCTTCCTCTCTCTCTCTCTCTCTCCGTTTGCTGGCAGGCATGTGCTCTATCACTTCTGTGTGGGCTGTGCAGAACTGAAGGAATGCCAGTGCACCTCTGGGATTCGTTTCATAATTCAAGCAGGTGACTTGACACAAGAGAATTGGTTCAGAGAAAGTGCCTAAACCTCCCACCTTTGTGAAAAACAGTCTGAGGTGATAACTGTCAGTCTGCTCTACTCAGCTGTTGGGAGAACTCAGCTTGGTTACAGCAGACACAGTGTTAGATGCTTTTGTTGCTCGATTTGGGGTAGAGCTCCTTAAGTTCTCAGCAGCACATTGTAGCCACCTAGATATTTTGCAATCAAGTATGAAGTTGTTCACTGGAGCAAGGACTAGAAGCCAGTTGTCCATGTACCATATATCCTTTGAACTGATCACTGGATGCCCTGGTTTACAGAGTTAATTTTCTTCTTAGTAGCTGGAAAGCACTGTGTTTTGGTTTCAGTGAGGATTGTTATGAGAACAATGTTGATAACTGCAAGAACACTGTGCTTGGGCAGTTTCCAAGAAGAGAGGACTGGAAGGGAGGAGTGGAGAAGAAAAACTAGTTTTACTAAGTAGTAGTTAGTTAAACCCAGAACTGACAGTTGGGTATGCCAATAAGATATTCCATAACATATTACATCATGTTTAGTATATGGGCTGAGTGGAAACTGGGGGAGGATTCTCCCAGGAATCGCTCGGGCTTGTTTTTCCACGATTGCAATTTCGGTTTCGGGGTTCCTTTTCACTCCTCCAGGATCGTTATCAGCGGGTGGTGAGCAATTGTACTCTGCATCGCTTATATATATTGTTATCATTATTACTCTTATTATTATTACTATTTTAATTTTATTTTACTCTAATTAGTAAATTGTTCTTATCTCAGCCTGTAAGTCTCCTGACCTTTAACCCTCCAATCCTCTTCCCAATTCCCTGGGTGGCGGGGGAAAGGGGATCGGGGGAAGGGGTAGGGGGTGGGGGGGTGGGGTGGGGCTATGAGTGGTTGTGTCTTGTTTGGCTGCGATAGCTAAGTTAAACTATCACACTGGACTAGTCATACATACAAACTTTTTTCTCATTTAATTCTCTGAGACAGTGCATTTTTTATGGAGCTGTAAAAAAATGAAAGGCAATCGGAGAGGAATAACAGGTGTCTATTTTTAGTATTTGGTTTAATTTATTTACCCTGACAGTATCGACTTTACTTTAAGACGTCAGTACTTTCTACCACATGAAACGAAACAATAGCAATAACATGGTTGATGACTTTTTTTTGCACCTAGACTGAACTTTTGATATTTGTTTTAAATGTAAGTTTGGTCCAGGTGAGCCCCACATGTTCTGTACTTCCATAGTTTAACTTACCAAAATGTACTGATTTGAATTTGAACAGCAAGTATCTGATACTTCCAAAAACAAAGCCACATTTTATTCACCTTCTCATATGCCTAAGAAGACTGTATTAAATATTAAATATAGCTGAAAATGAAAAATTCAGCAGAAGCATGGTATCAGTCAAACTGTATAAGAAGTTGTCTTAAAATTTGCTTGACATCTCTTTCTAATATGAAAGTTAAGGAAGTTTTCACTGAATGGACATGTATGCAAGATAGAAAACTTTTGGTTTTCACTTCCTATAGAGCTTCATCTTTTCATTATAACTTTTTGGCAAAAGTACTTCCAAACAGCTTTACTAACTCCTGATAGAGCCAAGTGGTTGGGTAATCCTAATCTGTCTTTATTTCTGCTCTTGGAGAACATGACAGATGGGTGTAAATGTTGCTGGTGCAACATCATATGGCCGTCTTTGGAAGTCTCTGGGAACAAAACAACGGGTTGGGAATGATACAGGGAAACATATTTCCTCTCTCTCAAACTCCTACTGTGTTCTCCTCAGTCATCTTTCTCTAACACCTCTCTCTACCCTTTTAGAAAGTCCCCTCTACGTCACAAAGTTTTCCTTTCCTTTCTTTTCCCTTCCTCCATTGGCATTCTGAACTGCTCTACCAGTGATGAGGATTGTGACTGGGCTGCCCTCTTCAGTTAATTTTTGTGCTGTAAGCAGTTTCAAGCTGTGGGTTAAGAGTATACAAAAAATATATACTAACATTGATGTGAGCCATCTTTGGAGTGTCAGCTTAAGGGAAAAAAAAATCCCTGACTAGGTGCTATAAACATATATATAGAGCTCTGCTTTTTAAAATAGCCTTTATTAAAACAAAAAAGTTGAGGAAGAATAATATCTCCATCGATCTTTTACATCAGTTATATTTGATAGGTCTTGTCAATAACACAGAAAATGTTAAAGATCATCTGTTAAGAAAACAAGATCTCAAATTCTGTTACTGTCTTTCCTTAAGGGTTCAAGCTCTCAAACCTTTTTATTTTCTGAAAGGTTACTGAATTATGTGTGAGTTAATAGCTCATAGTTTGTCCTTCCAGCTAAAAAAATTGTTCTTATACCTTGGCTTCCTTAAAAATACAACTGGCCCCAGTTGGGAAACATAACCAGTTAACTACCTTCATAAATGTAGGTATTTGCTGATCAATACATGAAACAAATGTCCATTTTTTTGAATGTTTCTTCTCTATCCATTTCTCATTTTTTGCACATAAGATTTCTGTTGTTCTTACTCAATCCCCAATAGGGATTCATGTGTCAAAGAGCTGACTCCTTTCTGGGCAGGGTTCTTCTATCATCTGCCCTTTTTATTTGATGTCACTGAATGCTCATTTGTCTTGAAGTGCTGAAAAATTCTGGATGCTTGAAAGTTGAATAATGCTAAATGCCTCCAACTGATCCCTAAGCACAACAAGACCTAGGAGTTAACAAATTCCAGGCAGGAAGCTTCAGTGTCAAGGCATTATGGTAGATCTCAAATGCATTTTGGCCTAACAGAAGCTGGAAGGTGATATGGAGGAGGTGGCAGTGGTTCACAGTGGAGGATGAGTGAGAGGAGCACAGGAGAGGAAGCATTCTTTTGGTCTAAGCACTTCAAAGCAATTTCATTATTTGAAAACAACCTACCTGGATCTTCTTCTGAAAGAATACTCTTCAGAGCATATGCATTGTAGAGAGCTGCATTTCCCCCTACAAGCTGTTTTATTTTCCTCCAAGCACTTGATCAAATGTTACTGTTCTTACAGTGTTCACCCTTCTGTAACAGGCTTCAGTTATGAGTAACTTATGAGCTGGGTTTTGTCTGAGCTCTAGGATTATTGTCAGAAAGTAGTCCAGATTTCAGATTTTGATAGGTTTTTAGAATGACTGAGTACAAATTGAGAGCCCCTTCTATTTTAACTCTCTCTGCCAGACTCAGAATTTTAACTATCTTTTTGCAATAAAATCAAGTATCCCCCAGGAACAGAATATTCTGCCTTCTATGTTTCAGAAATTGTCTATTTATCCTCTATCATTTCCTACCACATCCTATCATTCCCAAAAGACAATCGCTACTGTCTCTTTCAGATTGTAAGCAGGAATTTGACTACTACTATTTTAGTAACTTCTAAGTTCTAAACAAATCTGTCCTACCTGGGGTTCTGCACATTCAAGCATGCTCGGAACAAATCAAGTGTTGCAAGGATAAAGTCTGAGATATTGCCATATAACTTGATATGAAGACTTAGTACTGTACACTGTGATTTTTTTTTCTCCTTTTTCTACAGAAAGCAAGCTAACAAAAAGTCACTTCAGAGCAGTATTACATGGAAAAACTGGGGGGTGTGCACACAAAACCAAAAAGACAAACAAGCACAAGTGTATTTCACCCACAAAACACCAATTGTCAAGCAGATTCTTCCTAAATCTCCCCCGAAGGTTCTATTTCACTTTATAATGGAAAGAATGCAATATTAAATAATACTTTATAAATTAAAGATTTATTTTAGTTTATTCAACCATTACTCCATGCCATCAGTTAGCATCCAGTGGTAACATGGTCCAGGCAGGCTTGACATGTAAAGGATTTTCTTCCTCCTTCTCTGTTTAGTGAGAACCACAAGCTGTACAACACTCTGACTTCTATCTGAACTCTGCAACATCATCTGCAAGTTTGACATGACATAAAGAAGCAAACAACCCTTCCATAGCCCTTGTTTCCTCACTTTTTCAAAAGCAGACATCAGAATCAAGTAATCTTGTTATCATGATGCAACTATGAATTAATTAAAGTGAAAATTAAAATCTGCTTTTTAAAGTTTGGCTTCAATCCATGTTATTAGAAAGAAATTGCCTCCATTCAAAAAGTTTATTCTTATTTTAAGGATAAATCCTTAGAAATACAATGCAAAAACCCTAACTTACACCATATTTTAAGCACAGATTTGCATAATAAATTGATGACATGAATATTGCTTCACAGAAAGCTAAGAGGAAAGTCAAAGAAGACTTGCAGGAGGCATGGAAAGTAGTGTGTATGAAGGAGACTAGAAGAAGGTTACTAGCAGAAATCTTTGAAGAATATTTTATTTTCATAGTGATCTTGTCACAGAACTGTGAGGTTATGGAATCATAGAAATGTTACAATATGCATTTTTAAAGTCCATCTCCAGATATGGGGAAGAGCAAAGGCACAATGGTAGGTGGGGAGACCCCAATAACCCAGTCAGAGGAATGGACATGCTGCCCTAGTTCCTCCCAGGGCTGTCCCAGGAGACCTTCAACCCCATGATCTCAGCACCACAAGTTCAGAGGGGAGGCTGTCACCATCACCTTACAGGCTGAGAGGGGTCACTGCTTATAGGAGTAGGGGAGACACTATAGGATACAGGAGCTGAGCGCTTCAGGATTGCCCAAGATTTACTGTGTGATGTTTAGGGGAGGAACTGAAGGTAGGGGAAGGGAAGGATCATGGTGGTTTGTAGGGGAACAAGCATGGGAAAAGAGAGAGTTTTCTGCAGGAGCTTCACCTCCCTCAGGCTGCTGGATTCAGCTGCTCCAAATTCTGAAATCCCAATGGAATTGGTAAAAGTTTACTTGTTCGAATTATATGGTAGAATACCAAAGGTGTATTACCACACATCCTGTCCCACAGAATAGGTCATACATTGTAAGCTGATCAGGGGTTGGCTTGTTCAGATAGGTAACTGGGTACAGAGGCTCTTCCTAAATACATCAGAAGAACAGGCCACTGTCAGGAGGAAGAGAGGACAAAAAAAAAAGAAAACGATAATGCTTCCAAAAGAATAAATTAGTTTCAACAGGTCACAAATCAATTTGGACCAAACCTTCAACTTAAGCCCCAACTACATTTAGTTTCTGTGTAGCTTAAAGAGACTTCTGGTGGGCACATGCTTTACAGTTGTCTATTGAGAAATACCTTTGCTAGCCAGAAGGAGAGGAGTGAGTGTAACATATATAGTGTGAGAGAATCCTACTTCTAGTCATAGAGAAAACATGGAATATGACCTATCAAATATGTGTGTTTCTAGAATGAGATTGCTACTGCTAACATTATAAAGCAAGAGGTACCTTGTATAATGATGAGTGGGTGGGGTTTTTTCCATTAGAAGACATGCTATAGGCAAGTATAATATTATTTTCTCATTTGTATTAAAATCATGCTACCTCTTAATGACCTCTGTGTTATTATTAGCATGGCTTGTCATCACTTCATGGTCTTTGATTGGCCAGTATGTGAACTGATGCGTACATCAATGCTTTGCAATGAAATCAGGCTATGCTGTGCTGAATTTCATTACATTTTCTGATTAACTTTCATTACAGTAATTTTGCAACACCAACATAAGGTGTTGCACAGTTTGATAGGTCTCCTTTCCTTTCAATGATAATTGTAGCAGAGAACATTTCAAGGACTTACACAATCACTTCTCAAGGGATTTTAATGATTGATGGTTTTGCTTCCTCTGATCCCAGAGGTAGCAGAAGTAGCAATTGTGAATATAACTAACACTTCTTTTTTCTCATCTACATTAATAATTTAAGTTTAATACCATTCCAGAAAATTTATGCTTTTCAAACTCACATTTTCAACATATAGAGTCATTAGAAAGCTTGTATATTCCAGATGTTAATTACTTTCAGTAAGCCACAAAGTGCTTGCTCACTGAGATAATTTAACACCTGCCAATAGCTCAAACATGAACACAAGTAGTTTTAATTGGTTAGCATTTTGCCTTCTAAATTTCCCCACTGTGTTCTTATCAGTATATTTCAGTGCAACATTTCAATGGAATATAATGACTGTAGTACATAAATTCAAACACATTGACTTCTGATTCTTTTGCAATGAAGACTTCCTTGTCCCTCTAGCTGATCTTAATATGTCTGATATCTGTATTCTCCAGAGCACAGTTAGAACCTCTTAATCTATAATATTTGAATGGGAAATTCCTTCACCAAAGCAGTAGTCTGTAGATCTTACAGCAAGTTGAGCTCAGATTCAGATATCCATGTAGCTTCTGCTGGAATCATGAATCTGTAGTTTATATTCAAAATATTATGGATACTGAGATCTCTTTTTTCGTCTGAGACCAATAGCTCTGCGGACAGGGGGTGGGACTGACCATCCTTACTGGGAGCTTTCTCTCAAGCAGACCAGGAAACTCTCTGGAACTTCTCTGGTTCAAAACATTTTTTTTAAAAATGTTATTATTTCCATTAGGTAACTGTTTGCATGATTTTTATCAACTAGGTATAAAATTTGGATTTTCAGTCTGTGTCCACATGATTACAGTATCTGTGTTATGCTTTCCATTGTCCCTCATTAGTATTTATACCCTGGACTGACCCTATGGCATAATGGTTGGGGACAGAACTAAAAAAGGGGAGATGTGAGTTTCGATTTGATTAGTAAGCCTGAAGTCAAAATGGGTTCTGCCCAGAATGTGTGTGACATGAATGTAATGGATGCAAGACATACTGTGTTTTAAGAAGGGAGAATATATTCAGAGGCATTTTAATCCACAGTGTGTGTCTGCAGACTACCCCATTAAGAGGTGTCAGTTTTTTCAGGAGTCCTTGCTCGTCCTTTCGGGGGTGGAAGGTGGAAAGATATATGGGAAAGTGTGCAGGAGTGGGATGTGATTGATACTTCGCATTCCAAACAAATTAAGTGGGATTATCCATCTGCTAATGACTACTGCTTAAATCAGTTCAGTAATCTATGCTATTCCTCCTGAAGTATTCAAGCAAATGCCAGGGTCCTGGCCAGAGCTGAAAGTAACCAAACTGAACATGATACACTGCTAAACATGAGAAATTTCTGGACCTAGCAAGTATCAGAGTGAGAAGACAAGTTACAGATAGCACTGTGAGGGACAGCTGGCCTTCACAGGCAGGTAAGTGGGAACTGTGTGAAAGGTTTTGGGGTTGGGGGCTGTCTGTGTGTATATTGAGAACATACACCCGATCTCGCTGCAGGTTCCACTTATGGACAGGGAACTACCCCAGCCTGGCACTACTGCCCAGGCCTGGAGCAATACTCAGGGTCTCTTCCCTCACAGGCCAGGAAGGAGGATTGCCCTGCGTCCCCTACATCTAAAATACATGTTTTCCCTTTCTGGTTCCTGTAGCAAACACATGCAGATGCAATGGGCATGAGTTAAAGAACACAGGCTGTGTGCGCACCGGGTTATAACTTGAGGTGTGAACGATGCAGACAACAATCCATTCTGCAGTTGGCTTCACGTCCGCTGGGGACTGCACAGATGCAAAACTACTAGCAGGGGCAAAACCCGAGGTATAAGATGGTCTGATCAAAAGGAGATACTGCTAAATGATGTGATAGTTTTTGAAAAATGTTTGACAGTTGTTACTCAGGGGGTTCCAGGCAATGAGAAAAGGACTGGGATGTTTTCAAAATGAACGACCCTCCAGTGTGTTCAGATGTGTTTTGCCTCGCTACAGGTTGGCAGTTACCATGGTGTTCTGGATGTGAATAACTTGTCAGAGAGAGAAATTTCTAGTTAGACATCAGGTGGTCATAGCCTTCTTGCTGGTTTCTGTTTTGTTTACTTGAGTGCAATATGTGCAGACAACTTCGAGTGAGTGGTCTTTGAATTGGTCTAATTGTGGGATATTTGTTCAAAAAAGCACTTAAACACGCACACAGCTGTGGATCAGTAAGAACTATGCAGAGTGCCAATTTACAACTCGGTGTGCTAGTGCCACTCTTCTATGAGCAGAAATCACAAAAGCAAAAGAAAGCAATGTAATCAGTGTTATTTGCTGCTCTTTGGCATGAATAATCATTTGTGTGTCAGTCTCCAAATTACAGAACTGAAAGACTCAAGAAAATAACTTTTGTAATGGTTTTGAATGCATGTTTGGGACAGGAAGACATGTACCAAATACAGTTCTGGGAAGAGCTTGGAGCTGGAGAAACCTTGAGAACTTAAGAGTAAATAAAAGCCTCTGTTAAGAGACCTATAGGCACAAAAAGTGGGGGTGCAGGAAACATTTCCATAGAAACATTTTCAAAGGTTGCAAGGACTATTTTACAACAAGTAGCTGCTGAAGGAAAAGGTAAATCTGATTGCTCAGGATCTGATATGTCTAAAAGTTAAGTTTCTGGATTAACAGTTTCTTTGCATTTTTGTTTAGTATAAGATTTAGCAAACTCCACCAGGCTATGGGGTTTAAGTGTTCTAAAGACTATTTCCTCTCCCCCCGCCCCCCCTTTCTTGAGCTTTACAGAAGACTTTGGTGGAATGAAGCCCAGGGACAAGCTGGAGTTTTATTCACAATCATCAGACATTACTAAGGTTTTTACCCTTCAGAAGAAATGTTTACCCTCATTGCTGATGAGATGCTAAAATTTTAAGGTCAGCCTGAACAATCTGTGAGAAAGAGATGGCAGCGCATCCCACTGTCGCAAAGAGGGAATAGATCTGAGAGAGCAAAATGGTTCACAGGTCTCTCCCAGTTTGTAACCCTGCCAGCTGCATGGCTATATACAGGTTTGTGTTATGAAGGTGCAAGGTGTCATGTTTCTACCTCCAGACAGCTATTATAGTCAAAGATATATACAGCCCCATTGATACCAGTGGTGGACAGATATCTTGCAAAAGAAACCCTGAGGTTTGTCACAGATTATGGGAGGGGAATTAAAAGAGGGCTCTTACTCTTCTGAAGTTACACAGTTATTGACAGGACACCTTTGAATATAACGACTGATTTTCCTTGACTTTTGCTCCAGTTATTGTGAAACATAGTGGAATGCCTAATAGGAAAAAAGATAATATTTTCTCTATTGCCAGATGTAGAACAAGATTGAGTATCTTAATTAGATAGAGGTTCACTGCAGGACCAGTCAGGGACACGACAGGAAGGCTGTGCCGGAGCTAGGTAGAGAGGTTTGCTAAATGTATCTGAGCTCTCACAGCAATGTCCCTCTGTGCTGCTCAGACAGGGAAAGCCAGCAGGAGGAGATGTACAGCCACGCTGACTGGAGATGCTTAGTGCGTTGGGAAACACCTCATGCTGGGTAGAAAGGAGGAGAAGTGTGAGCATTGTCAGCACCACTTGTCGTTTTGGAAAGCAAGTTATCCTTCCTCCTTCTGACTAGGTGAAATTATGTCTCAGACAAGAAAAAGAGGGCTTGGAATTTCCAATATGGTACAGTGCTTCAGATGACAGGGAAAAAGAGAAGCTCCACCAAAAATGAGATGTGCATTTATATGGCACAGGAACAGGGGAAGGGAAGGGAAGGGAAGGGAAGGGAAGGGAAGGGAAGGGAAGGGAAGGGAAGGGAAGGGAAGGGAAGGGAAGGGAAGGGAAGGGAAGGGAAGGGAAGGGAAGGGAAGGGAAGGGAAGGGAAGGGAAGGGAAGGGAAGGGAAGGGAAGGGAAGGGAAGGGAAGGGAAGGGAAGGGAAGGGAAGGGAAGGGAAGGGAAGGGAAGGGAAGGGAAGGGAAGGGAAGGGATGGGATGTGGTGTGGATGTAGTCTGCTGTGCTGCCATGCTCAAAAATACTATGTGGTGTTGTAGTTACTTGCAGCTTCTGTACAAAGGATTGCGTGGAAACTTCTTGTCAATTTTTTCTGTGAAAATGTATCCATTTGTATCCTTTTGCTAATTTCCAGACATCAGAAAATGCAGTTATATTTAGATTATTCTAGTGAATGGGAAGAGGAAGAAAAGCTATGAGTAAGTACAGAAAGTATGGAATCTGAGGTTCATAGAAATCTTGATGTCATATGAACAGCCCAAGATTTCTTCCACTGAAGAAAAACACAATCTCTCTGAACATATGTGTTAAAAAACACCCTCCACACCCATCACACAGAAACTGTCAGCTACAGCTTTTGCAAAGCAAATGTACTCAGGCCAGCTGAAATTCTTTCTAGAACTTTTTAAGGCCAGTATCAAAATGTCTTGTGGATTTCTAGTGGTAGATTTAATTTCTTTTTTTTTAATTTTCTTTTTTTTTTCCCCACTTGGGTATACAGTGCGACTCTCCTCACCTGTTTGTCACGTATGAAATAGTGGAATGAATTTCAAGATAAGGTCATACAGAACAGGAAGATAATTTTGGTTTTGGTTTTATTTAGATTTCTAGGAATTGACTCAGCTCCATCACACTCTCACACCACCATGTAAGCACAAAGACATATGTCTAAGGGGTCTGGTGATTATCACTTGTATGCAACAAGGAACACAACATGTGACTTAAGTCTTCACTGTATCTTCTGGATTCATTTTAATTTATGACAATGAAGTCATCTTAGGTAGATCTTTCACATCTTTCAGGAATCAATATTTATTTGATTCTTAGGCATTATCTTTCACCTCCTAATATTGCCTGCTTCTCCTCAGTAAACCCTAGAGAAGGTAGCTACCTATTTTCTTTTATTTCCTAATTTTGGGTGTCTTGTGGCTGCAGTCTCTATTCCTGTTGGAATATGAGAATGACAAAAGGCACAACCCATGTGCTGTAACTGTGCTGACATCCTTTTGCTGTCAAAGTGCACGTCTTCTGCTGCAGTCTGCACTGTGTTGTAGTCTTAGTGCATCATTCCTCTGAAAACTGTGTCTTTGTGCTCAATTTGATTAGCCTTCTGTCAGGTAGCCTAACAAAAATATTTATTTTTATAAATAGATTTCCTGAGATCCTTGATGAATCTGTTATTTCAGCATTGTATAGTGGTTCTGAACTCTAAAATTCTTCTTGTCTTAGTTTCTGCCTGGGTGGATGAAGGAGGCCAAAAGAACTTTCTAGGATAGTTTAGGCTGATCATTCACAGCCTCTGTGTATGGTTGTTAAGGCCAACTGTGTGTGAAGGTAGAACACAGGGGAGACTATACAGAGCCTGGTGGGTTTCCATGGATGAGGATTCTGGGACAGAAATTTCAGCACCATCTCTTCTTCTTCAGGGGCCACTCTTAGTTTATGACTCCTCTCTGCACTCCAGGCCAGTGTGGTTTAGGCTCAGACTTTACTCTAAATGGGTAGGATTGGCTCAGACTTGTGACTCTTTCTAGGTTCAATTTCTGATCTAACATTAAACTTATTGCAGAAAGTCAAAGGCTTACTTAAGTAGGCATCAAGAAACAGTTAGAATCTTTTGACTATGTCTGTATTAAAGGATAGTACATACATGTAGAGTGAAACACTGCTGAGAAACCAATGTCCATACTAGATATGCTTCAGGAAGTTTTATTTTGATCAAGCCTTTTCTTGGTCTCATGGATTGAATGGTCATGTGGAGTTGGAGCACATTAGGTGTGAAACACATCTTTTAGTTTAGCTTCATCCAGAAGGAATATGGCCCTCATACTGTGACACCACTCAACAGTGTGTACCATGGCAGGGAAATGGGGATGATTAGGACATTTGCTTGAGAAGTGCCCTTCTGACCTAAACTAAAACACTCTGCAACACAACCTTTGTTGCTAATATCAAGGCAGTAGCCTGCCTCCTGCATCTTGACTTACTCAGTGGAAGCAGATCAGTTTGTTTTCTGGAAACACTATATTGGGAAAAGACAGAACTGCACCCTTAGTTTTACTTGAGCCCTTAGTTAAGACCTCCAGTAAAATTAGTTAACCAAATCATTTTCACTAAGCCCACATTAGCACCTACTATTTTATTATCATGGTTATATTATTATTATAACTTAACCTGCACATCATTGCCAGACAAAAAGAACAACCCCATATATTCAAAAGTAACAAAAACAGAAAATCTCTTATTTTTCTCTAATAAACAAGGTCACTGTAACCTTTCCATCTAAGACTGCAGTCTTATTTATTAACATAACTGTAATGCAACTCATTTCTTAGTCCTAAGTATTCTCCACTCACATTTTTGCAAAGCCAAAGCACTTTGTCTGGGAAAACAGCTCCCACTACTCCACTGTGGGGTGGTGCACATCTAATGTGTCAGTGACCCTGGACCCAGGAGCTTTTACAGCTCACTACTTCCTACAGTCAAAATGAACCCTTATTATGGGAGTTACACCTGAGTAGCTAGGGGTCTGTTTACAGCTTAGGCTCAAGGGTTACTCATCTCTACCCTATTTTCTAGTTATCATTTACTCCTAGATTTTCAGTACACTAATAAGAACAGACAGGCTGGATGATGCATATCACAGAACACCTGATTTAATTAAAACTAAAGAGGAACTTGCTTGAAATTATGTTAGCACAGTTCAAATAAAGACAAAGTTCTACCAGCACCTTCTGTTTATGATGGAAACAATCTATTCTCATAATACGCCTTTCTCAACAAAAATGTGAGTATGATGAGATGGTAAATTCCCTTGAAGAGCAGAGTATGCCAATCACACTTCCACCTGAACTTGTTTTAGAAATTTCTCTCCAGAGGCCCCTTCTGAGTAGGGGGAGTATCTGAATGACTTGTAAGGAAGATTGACTTAGTCCACAGCATGAGATGAATGTAGACCTCCTGATGTAAGCCTTCTTGATACAAATTAGGAAACTGAGGGATCAAGTGAAGAAATGACTTGCACAAAATCAGAAAAGGAAAAAAAATATACCTGTGAGTTTTACAATAAAGAATTTGTGGTGATAGACAGAAGCAGAAAGTCTACAGGGAATTCAAAGCGGTATTTTACTGCTGTAAAACCAGCGTGTATGAATCATTGACCTGAATATCTGGGAAGAAAACATGACTTGCTATCTCTGTTTACAATAATCTAGAGTTAAAAGGAATGTTCACAAGATTTTTTTTGTGATTCATAAGCAAAAACAGAAGAATATTTTTAAAAGAGTTTTCATTTGTCTTTGCACAATTTCCCCAACCTTTTTACCTTTTTAGGGTTAAGACTGTTTGCAGAAACTGGACTCACCTAAATATCTTAACAAATCCCCAATTTGGCTGCTCTTCTATCCTAGGAAGTAGTAAATTTGTAAAACTTGTGCTCCTCTTAATAATGTGGGTAAAGGAAGACACGTGGTTGAAACTGCTGTATTTACTTGAGCTTTAATCAGAAGCCCATATGTACAGTAATTTGATTAGACCTGTGTGATCTAGATTAAAGGAAGTCTACAGTATGTCTGCATTCTTTTCAAGATAGATCTTTCAAAGGATCAAGAGACCTTGTGACTCTTTTGGTAACTGTTCACTTTTTTATATAGCAGACATCATAACAAAAAGCAGGGAGGAACACTTTCTTAATGTTATAGCAAAACCAGCTTCCTGATTTGCTATCTATATATCGACATATCTTTCTCTCTCTGTATATATACTCTGCCCTTGCATCTATATGTTACTCTACCCCTATATTTATATATTTAAAGGGTAGAATACAATACAATGTGAAGTTTAAAAAACTAACTGGAATTTTTTAGAAAGCTCTGACAGAAAAGTCGTATGTCTGTCTTAGTTTTAAAAATACTACTTGGAAAGAGACAGATTAACTAATATCACTCACTGTGTATCGAACCCAGCTCTTGTGGTTACCATCAATAGCTAGAAGAAGGGTTACATACAATGTGGATCAAAGCAAAACTAAATGGATGGTGTGGGTCTAACTGTTCCTGAAATGCTCTTCACACATGTAGATTTTTATGAACCACAAGTTTTCATGGTGATTCTGTACAAGGTTTTTTTATCACTTTCAACAAGCACAAAAGGTTTTAGAAACTGTGAATCCAAATGCATTTTCCCTTGGAAAGGTTAGGAAAGATAAACATCTTAGAAAATACAAATGAGAATGAAAAAAAATTTCATAATCAGTGGGTTTTGGCCAGATTGGAAAACAGATTGGCAAACAGCTAAGTGTAGTGTGTAATCTATTGTTTAAATCTACTTTGCTACCAGAGAAATGGAAAGTGGTAAATGTCATGCAAACTTTTGAAAAGTACTCCTGGGTGCTACAAGTCAGGAAGTCTATCTGTCATGCAAAGAAAATTAAGTGAATGAGGAAGAAAAGAAAAAATGAATAGATCTATGATTAATAAAAAAGCAAAAGTCAATATAGTTTTTGTAGAGAGAAGTTATGCCTCACTAATTGATGATTTTTTTTTTTTTAGGCAGTGAACAAGGAAGTGGATAGTTATACTTGGATTTAAAAAAAAAATAAAAATCCAGTCAAGATGTCTCATAAAAAATGCTCTCATCAAAAAAACCACATTGCTCGTTAAAAGAGAGAAAAGAAAGGATGAGGCTAAATGGCTTGTTCTCCCAACAGAACTCTTGTATTACTAGGAATATACCCTGGGATGCATGCTCAATATATTAATAAATTATCTAGAAAATATGTTGAATAATGAGAAGTTAAATTATTCAAAGTAAACAAACTAAAGCTCATCACAAAGATTTGAAAAAGGTCTTAGAATTTGAAATGACTGTGTGATGAAATGAGGAAGTTCAATGTTACTAATCACAAAGCTGCCGGAAAGGCAGCAGGAAACAACCCTGACTGCCCATGTATAATGATGAGCCACTGCTACTCCTGAAGGGAATCCTGGAGCTATTGACAATCATTCTTGGTAAACACTAGTGCTCCAGGAAAAAAAAAAGGCAATTAAAGAACAAAACCTAAAACATCTAAAACATTATTCTACTGTGCAAATCCACAGTCCAACCCCAAATACTATACATGGTTTTGACTGCACAGTCTTAAAAAGATGAGTCATAACTTAAAAGTACAGAGGAAGAAATAAGAGCAATCAGAGTATATTGGCTTCTACTGAGGAGAAATTATGTGGAATTTTTCAGCCTGAAAAAAATAGATAACAGAAGGGAATGACGTAGATATGGAAAATCCTAAGTAGCCTCATAAAAATGAAAAATTATTCTGTGTTTTTCTGCGATCTGTTCTCAGGTTTGGAGGTCTGTCCTTGGGAAGAAAGTAATCACAGGCTGGCTGGGTAGCACTCCACAGCCCAAAGACTCAGCTTGGATAGTAGCAAAATTGAGGCTGAGGATGTCCCAGAATGAACTCTGCTGTCAGCCCATGATAGCTCAGGATTTGTTAGCACACATGCTGCGGAGGCTTTTGCAAGAGCTCAGGCAGAGTGAGAGAGAGCTCTAACCACTCCTACAACTTATAACATGTCCCACTTCTGAAATGCAGAATGAAAAGTCATTCAGGTGCACAGGCACTCTCCTTGACAGGAGATCCAAGCATCTTTTTGTCATATGCATTTACTGGCTAGTGTCCTACCTAACGACTACTCTATTGGCACGTGACACATTTGGGACAGGAAAAATAGGTCTCTCCCTGCTAGATAGCCAAAGCTCCACACATGCCCAGAGTACTGTCCTGCCTTCTACAGCCTGCATGGGAATTTCCTAAGCTGGGTGTGGTTTGATACTTAAGAGCCGAGGCAGCGTACAAGCATAGACACAGGCTGTCCCATGCCAGTTGACCTCACTGCCTGGAACTGTTACCAGGCACATTTAATCTGCTGGTAGAAACACTTGCAAGGGTTCAATGTAATATTCTTTTCCTATGCTGCCTTTTGACTAGTTTCCACAGGGAAATCTTGTTGCTGTTTCTTTAAATCTTTGTCCTGTTTTTTGAGTCTTTTGACTGTGGATGACTGTCTTTGTGCAGATTGTGTGGTTTCTGCCTGCTCTCTGCTTGTGTACTTGCTGTCTAGGCACAGCCTGCCCTGCCCTGGTTCTGGGGGTATTATTAGTACCTCAGCAGCCCTGACCAAGTGCTACCTGAGACCTCCACCTAATCACCCTGCCCCAAGGCCCAGGAGGTCTGTTTAACCTCAGCCCTGGATGTTCAGTCCTTGCCTCAGCTGTCATTGGAGTGTTGGTCTCTAGCTCAGCCCCATTCCCCTTTGATGAAGACCCTGTCCTGTAGCCTAAACTCCTGGCTTGACCTGGGACCTACCTCATCACCACCAACTTACCTGAGGATCTGGACCTGTGGTTGAATCCAGCCACTGTCACTGGGCCTGCTCTGCTTGCTTTCCCTTTGCCCTGTCAGCTGTGCTATTGCTCCTGATTCTTGGCTTTCTGTCCTTTAGGGAGCAGCCAGCCATTGCTGCTCTTTGATGTGCCCTTACCTGCCTCCTTTTAAAAAAAAAATAATAATTGTTTCTTGGAACTAGAATTACTGTGACAAAGAACAGGACACCGCTGCTATGTGTTTTTGCTTGAACAGTACAAACATTTTTGTACCACTTATGAAGTCCCTCTATTTGTATTATACAGGAAAATTACACAGCATTTTTGTTCTGTTTCTGTATGAAAATTTGTTTACTTAGTAGAACTACTCTGCTGTCTCTTTGTAGTCTTTTGGCCAGAGTATTAACATACTCCATGGACTCTAGGGTTATGTGTGTTTACATAACATGAATTAAACACTGCCAAGCACATAATCTAACAGTCATAGAGGATTCTCCAGATGGTTAACATTTAATAAGCCCCAGTGGCAGATCTTTAGCTGCTCCAACTGGCACACTCATCAGCTATGCCTGGTCATGGTCTGGATGTGGGAACAATCCTAGTAGGCAGTATGGACAATGCCATGCTGCTGTCATCTTCACTCTGGTGGTCTTTCAGCCCTGTCCCAGCAGACCTTAACACTACATGCTCTCTTCCGTGTTTATACTTCACCTAGGGCCACACCAAACACAACCCTGGCACTGTAGTAGAGAAATAGCTCTTTTTCTTCCTTCCTGGAATATCTACTCAAGGGAGGAGAGCTCCTTACTTCTCATTATAGTCAGAGGACAACAGAGGGCTACGTGCACCACAGAGATGACAACCATTGGCTCTCTTTGTGAAGAACTCCCATAGGAATGAGAGTTTGAAGGAAGATTTGGATACCAGCTGCTGGATCTTTTGCCACCTAAAGAGAGTTAGCTTAGCAGCTGGGAGAGATAAGCTGCACATGGGTGGGCAATCATGAAAAATTATAAATGTTTAAGACGGAGCATACACAGGATCAAGATTTAAGCCCATGTTCTGGTGTAGCTAAGCATGGATCCTCAATTCTTTGAGAAACTACAACAGATACTCAGATTGGATGATAATACATAGCCTATGGTCATTGGCAACCCAGGCTGGAATCCAGTTGCTCTTTTTTTAGGGTCCCATTTTTCATCTAGTCCTCTTCTTGGCCCTATGGGCTGGAAGGGGAAAAAGACCCTGATGCCACAAAGGGCTGTGAACACTCAATGACTTCTCACACAGACTGCATGTAAGAGAGGGAGGGACTTGAATACAAGTAATTGCATGGAAGGCCAAAAAACTAGTTTATTCTTGACTGGGCAGAAGAAGGGCCCTCATTTCAACCAGGAAAACTAATTGTGTGCACCTATCAGCAACCTTGAAAATGTTTTAGCTCAACAAGTATTTCCGTGAGTTGGAAAGTACCAGCCTTGCAATTCCCTGGACAACTAATAGACCACCAGGAGATGTATATGTAGCTCAGCCCAACATCTGTATATTTAAAACCAAACATTGCCTAGAAAACTTCAAGGAGCGCAATGGATCTGAGTGGTCTTAATCCACATGTTACTCCGGGGTGGCTGGGGATGCCTGCTGTGATGACAGTGAGTATATAGAAGCAAGTAACATATCAAAGAATATTCTTAAATGGTATCTTAAATTAGAATACTGGTATAATCAAGTTGTAGCTGTGATTAAATAAAGCCTTAACTCTTTTTCTATAAGCTGTTTTGTGAAAGCATTCCTGGCAAAGAATGGGGTCAGTTCAGTGGAACTGACAAGGGCCTCATCTCTGGGCCACCGCTCTATTCTTTGTCCATGGCAGAATCAAGTCAGCTTGGTTTCCATGGTTTCCAGTGGGGGAGAAGGAAGAAAGCAGGGATAGATTTTTGCTAGGATCAGATGCTTGGTATGCAGCACACACAAAGCCGGGCAATATGCCATGGTGAGCGAGGGGAGAAATCTTTCATCACTTCATCTGATAGTCTCCTATAGCAACTGCAGCAGTAAAAGCAATAGCTGAAGAGGCACACAGCTGCATAGCAACCAGTTATGTCCTACAAAAGGGTCCCACACCCCCTCCTAGTGCATGCACGGTATGATTAAGGAACAATTTTGCTAGGTACGTGCATCTCCAAACAAGATCAAGCTTGGTAGACACAGCACCCAACTGATTCTACTTCCCTACCCTGGAAGAGGATAGAGTATCACTCATCTTTACCTCAAAGAGGTTCTCTGGAAAGCAACAAATGCTGCTGGATTTGCATGGTGCCACTTGGGTGAAGCAGCGTTCATGGCAAAAGCTCCTCACCCACACCCAGTGTTAGCCACAACGCCACTGCAAGTTCCTCAGCCTTTTCTGTCTCCCTCAACTCTAGGAAAGGGTCCCCTTCTCCTTCACCATATGGTGGTCACCCCAGTTCTTGAGCAGCTCAGTCTTCCAGCTGCTTGTCAGTGGTGGTATGTGGTCACTAGCACACTCCACAGGCTGTGCTGCCCCGGCCATTTTGGGGCATACCTAATGGATCTCATCCAGGGCTCTGCTGTCAGGCAGATTTCTTGGGAGCAGGAGAGGAATGCTTGTAACTCCAGCACAAGAACAGAGAGTGTCTTTGAAATGGGGGAAGACTGCATCCATTTGCTGTGGGCATGCCTGTGCAATGCTGCTGTCTGGCCAGACCCAGGAGTGGGCCAGCAAAGGTTGCCATGGTCACCACAGGCTGCCCTTCTTAAGGCACCAACACCAGGGTTCCTCCTGTAGAAGTACATCTCATCCTCATGGAGAATCTGGACATTATGCCATGCTCCAAAATCCTGGAGAATGATGTTTTGAGCCTAGTCATTTTTTAAAGAGGTTTCTCCTCCCTGCCCTCTAAGGCCATGTTTCCTTTTTCCTTTCCTAAGTAGACAGGAGGTGCCACCTAAGGGTCAGAGTGAACCCTGTACATATACCTCCTTTACGTGTCAGGGGCCCATTGGACTCTGCTCAGGTTGGTCTGGGCCAAGTAGAATGGGTGGCTGGAGATGGAGGGACTGCCATATTGGGAGCAGGAGGAGTAGCTGGGAATTGTGAACACAAGATGAATGTTTTGCCAGAGCTGATCTTTGTCAGGAGACATGTGGGCCCTGCTGTGCTAGCTGCAGCCATGTTTCTTGTACTTGAAAGACAGTAGTCCATCTGACACAGATAATGGCCATGCAAACCTACTCTCCAGCTACTCAGGCTTTAATTTGTTTGTGTCAGGCTGTCAGCTGAAGAGGTGACAGATGGTCCACACTTCAGACCTCTGTGTTTGTTGCCCAGTATCATGAAGTATCTGATCCCAGTACCAAGTCCAAGTTTTCTCCTCTTCTTTCCCATATCAGCAAAAGGGAAAAGAACAGTTCTTATACCTCCCTCTGTTCTCAAGGCAGGTGCCACTAGTGCTGGTGGTGGAGCAGGAGAGCCATGACTCCTCTTGCATCAAAAGCAGACCACTCAGGAATGGCCACAAAAGAAGCAGACTTTGATGCTGTAGAATCAGAGAACCATAGAATGTTGGGAGTTGGAAGAGACCCACAAGGATCAGAGTCCAACTCCTGTCCTAGCATAGGACAGTCCCAAAATTCAGACCATGTGTCTGAGGGCCTTGTCCAAATGCTTCTTGAATATTGTAGGCCAAGATTCTGGCCATGAACAATGGTGACTGAGGAGGACAGAAGATGTTGTAGGTCCTTAGCACCCAAAGACAGGAAACAATGTCACAACCAAATATTTGGTAAGATTAGTAGAGTAGAGTCAGCCATGACAAGTTATACCAGATCTGCGATTCAGGTCACTAGCATGTCTGAAGCCCGTTTTGGACCTCTTAAATTTACCCTGGAACTGCTGTTTCATAGTCTGTATTCTTCATACTGTCACACTGTGTTCTTCCAGGCAGTGAGGGAGATGCAGCAAAGGCAAACTCCTCCCTTTTTCTGTGCATTTTCTTCACAGGTAACTGCCAGAAGTGGAGGGAACATGTGAATCACCACCATATCAGAACAGAGCTTTTCAGTTCCCCAGAATGGGGATTCATGCTACCCAGGAGATCAGATTCCTTAAGCATGAAAATGAAAATTATGAATACTCTTTCCCCACCTAGATTGTTAAATAACCTTCTGTTTTGGTCATTCATGGGCTCCAATGATCAGCCTCTCTCTCCTGTCTGGAGCAGGAGGTAAAGCAAGGTACAAGGGAAAAAAAAAAAATCAAACATCTGCAGCAGAGTTCTGCAAGGGAATACTGTGAATGAGGAAAGAACAAACTGAAGAGGCAAATCATACATATAAATGAGACAGAAAAATCTTGGACATCTGTAGCTAATGACGTCTGAACACAAGGAATAAAAAAGTGAGCTGAAAGGGATCAGCAAAACAACCTAGGACTTAACTGTAGGAGGGCCAAAGTCTGGCACTACAGTAGAACAGCAGATGCAGTGTATATTCTACCATGACAAGGTTAGTTCATAAAAAAATCTTTGCTAATTGGATTTGGCACAATTATTTTATGTTAGAACTGAGCTTTGTATCTTGTGGGACATGACATTCTTAATGCAATAGTAAGGAGTCTTAAAGCCAAACTCTGGTCAAATAAACACAAATAAATGAGAATGAAAATTGTAGCTTTTATTAACAATATCAACACAATAAAAAAATCAAAATAAGCACATGTTATAGCAAGCATATAAATGAAAATTAGATACCAATTTTAATAATGCAGCCAGAACACTTGTCTGCAAAAAAGCTTAACTCAGTCTTCTTGAAGACTGTATCTATTTAGTGGGTCCCAATAGTGATAGCATCTCAAGACTGATAAAGTAAAACCATGATTTTACAATAATTGCAAAACACCTTAGGCCTGCAGGAGTGGGGTTAGAAAAGCCAAAGCCCATCTATAGTTGAATCTGGCAAGGGACATAAAGAGCAACAAGAAGGGCTTCTACTGATGTATCATCAGCAAACAGATGACTAGGGAAAATAGGGCCCAGCGCTGCATGGGGCAAGCCACGGGACACAGAAAAGAAGAAAGTACTCAGTGCATCTTGCCTTAAATGTTACTGGTAAGGCCAGTCTTCAGGAACACCAGGCACCCAAGAGGAGTGGGAAAATCTAGAGCAAGACTTAACCATGGTTTGAGTTATCAAGTAAGGGAATATTTAAACAAACTGGACAGACAGAAATCCATGTAACCTGATGGGATACACCCACGAGTGCCGAGGTTGCTGGCTGAAGTCATTGTAAGGTAAGGAAATGCTTACTTTCCCTTACAGTTAAGGCCATCAGAGAGTGCTACAATTTCTTTACAAAGAAAAAAAATACCAAGTGCTACAGTTCTCAGTTCAAAAGCATCTGAAGCATCAGGTAGAAACTCAGCCTTTTGCAGAAAATCCATGTACTGATTTGCTTGGGGGTTTTGTTAAGCAAAGACAAGGAGAGTAGGAAAGAAATAAAGCAAAATGAAGGCTCAAGCAAGAAATTAGCTGGGATTTTTTGAGCCACATTCAAGCAAGTCTGTTTTTCAAATCTAGAAATAAAAAAATATTTTTTTTTTTAATCCATCCCTAATTCTCTGCCTTTTGGCTAAGCTCTGGTTTTTTAGCTCTGCTAAGATGCAAAGTGCATGGACAGTGACAAGCTCAAATGACTGCATCCTATCAGCTGGGCAATGCTCTGAGTTAATAATTAGCTTTGAAGACTTTTGACTAAACTTCCTGTTCAGTCTAGGGCTGAGTTACCTGGGTAATCCTGATATGGGCCCCATTACACTGAACTGCCACAAGCTGGAGTGAAATATGTTGCAAATATAATTGGTAAGAGTTAAGTAAAAAAAGACATCAAAGTTATGGGGGCTGTGCAACCTTTGATGAAGAATCTAATTAAAATAATAACTCTGGCTGTCTTGAAAGCCAAATTAATGGATGTCTTATTTTTTTTATGACTCCATTAAAGGGTCAGGATATATACAGGAGGCACTGAAAGAGAAAAGAGCAGTCTTTTCAGTAGGTGCAATTGATATTGCATAGGGTGATGGCATTTTAATTTCCACATAGCAGATCAGATAGACACTCATTTGTTGGTTCTGTTCTTACTTTCTTTAACCAGCCATGACCATCTGGTCATCAATCTTTAAAAAAAGATTTAACACAGCACAGAAAATTCCCCACAGTTCAATTTTCACCAGCTTTGCAAGAAGAAATACTTTTTGTTAATGGAAAAAAAACCTCTAAGTGTCAAATTACTTGCCTATGAACAGCAACTGCTCAAGGCCACTATCTTTTGCTGAGGAATAATACTTTTGCAGCTTGTAGTAACTAATGTACGTGTATGATGTCTGAAACATGTAGTGTTACAGTTAGTTTATTACTAAGTCTGATAGAAGGTTTTTACTTTGTGGTTTTCCTCTAGGAAGGATGAAAATAGAATTTTTAAAAAAACAAATATTTGAGAATAATATTTTCACTAACTATATAAAAAATGTTAAAAAATACATGCCTGCATCCTGTCAACATCAGTAAAGAAGGTCAGAGCCAGAATAAGAAGAAGAGATGAAAGATTCACTGTAATTACTGGCACTTGCTGTACCATATGCAAAGTCAAGACAGGTGAGATTTACTGGAAATGGAAAAGACAGCAAATAAGCACATGAGATGAAAGACTTGAATGTGGAAAAAGGTGGAAATTAATAATAGGGCCTACATGCAATGATACATATTTTGTGATACAAAAGACAGCACAAAATAAAAGACATTTAAAACCATCAAGAGAGTGAAAGGATTGATGTCTCTTGTGAATAGCATATTGAGAAAAATTGTCCCTTGTACCAGGGATTCTCAGGGGTTTATAATGCCAGTATCAATACTTCTGTACAGTTAGAGTTGTTTCTTCCTCTATAAGAAAATCCAACTTTTGTCAATCAACATGTTCTAGAACTTGTAATTTATATTAAAATGTTCTCCTTTTAAAGAAATAGGAAATTAAATCTATAAAAATGCACTGAGCATTGTATATCAATTATTTTTAAATCTTACCTTGCTTTGTGCATTTGGGATGAAATGTAGTGGTGACAGGTTTTAACTTCCACTGTCATAAACTTAAGTCAATATGGGTTCCATCTGAGCCAGGGTTCATTTATGTAATAACACCTCTGCAGGCTTATTTAAGTTTTCCTTAATGTGTGCAGCCTTATGGATTTCAGCCAATCTGTACTAATGGGGTTGTTCTGAAAGAAATAAATAGGGCTGATGCTCAGAATATGGAGTGGACTTTGTAACTCTGGTTTGACTACCGATATAGTTAATGCACACATAGGTTTTTAAAAATCAGAGGCTCACTCTTAGCATTATGAGCCCTGTGAGGGCAAGAGAGGTAAAAGCCAGTCAATACTTGCTCTTGTCAATAAAAAAATGTTTAATTTTTCTATTGAGACTGTTGACATATAATAGAAACACATTACTGAACTTCACCTCCGATTTGCTTATACCTCATGTTCTAATGGCTCAAAAGGAAGATACAATGCATCTTTAGATCTCTTCAGTATAACGAGAACGTAGTTAGAATCATACATACACCATGACAAGAAAAGCCTGGAAAAGAATTATTTCATTCTAACACAAAACAGCTTCTAAGTGATTGAAGCAAGACTGAGATTGACAAAAAAACCTGAATATACAAATCTGTCTGGAATGTATGACAAGTTGGATGCTTTAATCTTTTGTTTTAAGGTAGTTTTTTGCAAAAGGTTAGGACTTCCACAAAAAATTATAGTACTTATGACAGAATAATAAAAATGCATGAGTCTCATAAGTAACTACAGAAAGATTTTTACTACAAAATCAATGTACTTTTATATGTCCACACTAATTAATTTTAATAAGTGAGCTTAATATTACTGATTAGTAATACTTCTATATCAACTCATATATAAACACATTCATTAATTCTGCTATACCATTGCTTAGAGTTGATACATAGGAAGCAGCTAAACAAAACAGCAATGTCAAATATTGAGAACTTCACTCTCGGGAAAACTGCTATTAAGCAACATCTTGCTCCCCTAATTCTCTGGAGTTTGTTTGCTATGCAGGCTACAGCTGAGCTTCTTCATTTTGGTGAGTATCACTAAAAAAATAAGCTCAGAATCTTCTTCAACATACAGGTGCTTCAGATTTAACCCTCAAATGCATGTGAATGGAGGTTCCTGTAGTATTACAGGCAGTTATAGCCACAGGCCTAATAGCAGACTGCATAGGACTAAATTGCCTCTCATCTGTGCTCCCTGAGGCACCAGCCCTCCCCTTTGCTAAAGGCTGTGCCTTGTCTTTGCTGGGATCAGCTGTGATGTCTTAGGCTTTGAGTGTTTCAGAGCAATAGACTTCTATCCTGAATCTCCAGGGCCTTGCTGATTGTGCTAATTGAAATCAGTATGAGTCTATCTGTTGATTGAAATGATTGTTAGATGTTGGCATTCCTCAACCCTAACCATGGCTGAGTCCCATCTTCCATCAGGGTGGTTGATTTTTTACATATCCTGGTTGGTTTTTTTAAATATCCTGCAAGTACATTTTGTAAACCTAATCTTGAAAGACATGCCACCTGCAGATAGTGTTTTGATCCAATCAGATGCAAAATTTTGTTTGCTTTTATATTCAGGCCTTTAACTTCAATGAATAAAAACAAAAAATGTAATAAACTTTTGTTTCAAATAAGGAAATACAAGAACTGCAAGTGCAGAATTACAATTACAGAGCTTTTAACTTAAAATGAGATAATTGTCAAAGAACCTGCGTTTCTAAATGGCAAGGCTTTTAATATTAGCTTCTTAGTGAGCCAAAAATTCCAGTAAATTGTCTGTACAACAGACTGAGGACCATATTATTCACCTGATATGTTACCACACAGGCAATGTTAATAAAACCCATTCTACTGCAAGGGCTATCTCACAGCAGTGGCAGAGGTGGGGGCAAAAGTCTTTGGGATTTGTGGAGCTTCTGCTCCCCAGCTCTGCCCCTCACTGGGATGCTGCCATGCCAGACCTTGGCTGGTATCACGCTTCCTCTGCTTTAGGATTCCCGCCCAGGTGAATCTGACTTGACTATGTCCGTAAGGACCTACAATAAAGATGAACTTGCACAGGAGTAATGGAAGCAGAATAGTCTGATATATGAAGAAAAGTCTTTAGGATTTGCACTGGTCAACCAGTCAAATCTTGAGAGCTTTCCAATGATTATGAGAGATTTAATTTTATTGTAAACAAGATGTTCAGTATCTTAGTGCAATGCAGTCACTAAGAGTGTGTTTGAGCAAAGACTGGTCACACCCTGCACTGGGCACTGTGCTGGCTGTAGGGGTTGCCAGGGTGGCCCCTTCGCAGAGCAGCCAGACACAGCCCGATCCATCCAGCTCCAACGGCCCCAACAGAGGGCACAGCCCAGCCCCTCAGCCATGGCAGGCAGGGGCCTTGGGGAAACCTATTTAAGCAAGAGTAAAAATGTTGTGCAGCAGCTCTGAGAGAGGAGTAAGGCAAAAAATGTGTGAAAAGCAGACACCTAGGAGAGAGCAGGATGAGGGATGGAGGTGCCCCAGGTGCCCCAGCAGTTTTCCCTGCAGCCCCTGGAAAGATCCTGGTGGAGCAGGTGTTTCCCTGCAGCCCCTGGGAAGAACCATGCCAGAGCAGATACACACACTGCGGCCCATGGAGAAACCCATGCTACACCAGGTGGCCAAGCCCTGAAGGAACTGTGGGCTGGGAAGGACCCACACAGGAGCAGGTTTATCCTGAAGGGCTGCAGCCCATCAGAAGGGCCCATGCTTGAGCTGCTCATGAAGGACTGTAGCCTGGGAAGGACCCACACTGGAGTGGGCAGAAAGTGTGAGGAGGAAGAACCATCAGGGAGGAAGTGTTATGGGCTGATCAGAAGCCCCTGTACTCCATCTCCTTGCACCACTCAGGGAGAGAGGATTTGGGATTGAAGGAGTTTGAGCCTGGTAAAAGGGGAGGAAAGGGGTTGTTTTAATGTTTGTCTTTTTGTTTCCCACTACCAAATCAGTAGTTAAATATGTATTTTAACTGGCCAGAAATTAAGCTAATTTTCCCCAAATTAAGTCTGGTCTGCCCAGGAAAGTCATTGGTAAGTGATCTCCCTGTCTTCATCTCTACCCACAAGCTTTCTCATTCCTATTCTTCCCGGTTTCTCCTCCTGTGAGTGAGTGACCAGGTAGGAATTTGGCTGGTAGCCAAGGCTAGCCCACCATGCACTACTTTACACAAACCATTAAGAAACAAAGGCATCCCTTCAAGAAAAAAAATAATATAAAGGAAGTAACTGAAATGATAAGGAATATTACCAAGTAATAGAGAAAACAAAAATTTTCACTAATGTTTCAACTTGTAAAGTGGTAATAAATCTGAAAGGGATTTCCCATAGCTTTAGATTAATCTGACAGGGTCTTCTCTGTCACACGGGAATTTATGGTAATGCTATTTTGTGGCTGGATTAATCAGAAACTAGCTTTAAGAGAAAAGTCAATTTCATTACATTCAATCACAGATTGTCTTCACAGCTCTGAGCTAAATAATCCTGATTTAATATAAATTAATAAACCTTTTGTGATATTCTTTAAAAAAAGAAAACAAAAAACCCTAGGAAATATTTAGAAAACAATTGAAAGAGTAACTCTTAATGCAGCTATTAATTATTTATTTTTCACCAAACTTAGAAATGCTTCTTTTGTGCCATCTCCAAAATTTTGTATTTTTCCTTAGAAATAATAAGCCAAATTCTGGGGAGTTTGCTTCCATGTAAAACTTCATGGAAATCAAGGAATACTTTGCACAGCTACCAAGTGAGCAACAACTCAAAGACCATGTCCTTGTTTCAGCCTTACAGATAACCAAGTGCACTGAAGAAGGTATTATTTTTTTTAATTCAGAAATTAAATGCCTCCCTCCCTCCCCAGGCAGCAGCAGGCTCTGGCACTCCCTGCAGCCAGGGACCTGAGCAGCCACCGTTCGGGGCAGGCCCTCCGGCTGAGTCACCACAGGGTTTTTGTGACAAGCTCTGTCTGGAGGAGACCACAGCCAGAGGCAGCCCGGGACACTGCCGATAGGAAGTCAGCAAGTGAGGGGTGACAGCCTGGGCACCCCACTGCAGGAGCTCCGCACTCGCTGCTGCAGCGCAGTGTGGGTGGGGCTCGCTCACCTCACAAGCTGGTTGCCCCCCGTACCTCGGTATCTGCCGCTGCGGCCCCAGCTGCTCCGGCTCTGATCAGCTGCCCGCGCCCCTGCTGCCCGCGCCAACTGCCGCGCCCGCCCTGGATGCCCACTCGCTGCTGCCGCTTTGGTCCTCGCTGACCGAGAGGAGACAACTCACCGCTACCGCTGCTGCTGCCGCTGCCGCTGCTGCTGCTGCCGCTGCTGCTGCTGCCGCTCTGCTCCACGCCGACCGAGAGCAATGTCCAGTTTGACGCCGTTTAAATCTCCCGCGGGTGTCCCTGGCACCGCCCCCGCCTCGTCAGCCCCGCTCCCGCCATTGGCCGCTCCTGACGGGACTCGGCCGCAGCCTCCCCTCGCTCCGGGACCGCCGCCTCCTCAGCACGTGCCCAGCCGCGGGACTCGCCGCTGCCGCCGCTGTCCCCCTCGCCGGCGGAGGAGTGTTTAATAGGGTGGTTTCTGCTGTGTGTTGTAAATACAAAGTAGGTTACTGACTGTTATTGCAAGCCAATGCTCTTGGGTGTGGGGGCACAGGGAACAGCTGTATGGTTTTGTTGAAGGTAAGAGAAAATAAAAAGGTATTTCTTTGCAGTTTTACTACAGCTTTTTAGGTTCATGTTAGTCCCAAAGAACTCATGTTAAGCAAAGGAGAAAATCCTGAGTATCCTTCATATTGAAGCCATTATGTTCCTTTCGGCTATAATACTGAAAATGTTCTTTCTACATCACAAAGGGGGATGAAAGGATATTTTAATAAAAGGATGACCCTCTTAGTAGGAATGTTTGTTTTCCCCATGTGCAGCACGTAACTCCTGCTGTATGTCTATAAAACAACTGATTCTGAATCACTTTGTATGGAAGAGTTACCTTGGGAACAAAATCGTGTACCAGCTGTGTCACAGCTATCACTCAGCAGTTAGCTGAGCTGGTCCGCATGCAGTCTTTACCTCACAGGTCAGAGATTTTAGGTGAAAAGAACACAACTCTGTATTTAATTCTGTAATTCTAAGTCAGTCTACAAAAACCTGTGAAGGGACTTATGAGAAAAACAAAGGAAATCTTATTCTGTGGCATAAATATTAATAAACTGAAATTGACAAACATGGTACTTGTTCGCTGAAAAGTATGTTTTACTTTCAATACTAATGAAGCAGACCTTCCCATTAAATATTATCCAGCTACTAGATGAATCGTGCAATAAAATACAGTCATTCTTAAAACATAATAAGATAACGGCAAGAGGATTGCTTAGCTCTTGAGTATTCTGTATTTGGAAAAATAAATTTTAATTAATTAAAATGCTAATTAAATTTAGGATCTTTTATTTGTGAAACTAGTATTGCTAAGACAGCTCAAGTGGTGACTTCACAACCTGACATTTGCTGTATTGATCTCAAACTTTCAAAAGCACTGTGGTTTTGCTAACTTACTCGTAAAATTAGCCTGAAGAGCCTGAAAAGCCCAGTTCACTAGTAAGGACTTCAGTTTTTCTGAAGGCTTACAGGTCTGCAGTCATTCTTTGAGATGACATCTTCCCTTAAGAACCTTGGTGCCCTGGCATGACTACAGAATAGGGGTACAGGGTGTGCAGTTGCAAGGACTTTTTTCCAGCCCTACCCATTACTTCTCACTCTTTCACACAACAGCACAGCAGTGGTAGGAGCAACCACTCAACTTTTTCAAGATTAAAAAAAAAAACAGCAGCATGACAGGCCTAATGGTAATATCACCCATCCAGTTATGAATAATGAATTGCAGCAAGTTCAGTCAGGAGTCCTGGCCTGAGCTTATTCTTTGAAGTAGTTTTCAACACTTTTATAAAATTGTAGGAAGAGTTGTGCTAGAAGGGACCTCTGGAGATCTTGTACAATCTCCTGATCCAAGGAGACCTCAGTTGCTGGCTCTCATTCTTAACCACTTTTGTAACATATCCCCCCCACCACTATGTTTTTTTGCAAATGACAAAATGGATCAATAAAGGTGATGCAGCACAAAGTCAAGATGGGTACAAGACACAAGAGTGTGAACATGAAAATAGGTAACAGGCAAGTTTTAATTCAACAACCTTGATGACAGGAGAGTGGAGCATATGAAAACCTCCTAATCAGCTGGCCTTCTACCAATCTTCTACCAGATGCATGAGAGTTACCCATGGGGAGCAGGACTGCTTTTCTCTCTAGTTCCAGATTTCCATGATTTTGTATGAGATTGCAGATTATCTCAAATGAGAAAACTAGTCACCTGAGGCATTCTATAGTATTCTAGATTTCTGGAGGGGTAGGAAATATCAAAAGATACTTTTCCAGGTGAGAAAGAAACAAACATTTGTTGTTGCTTTAAAATTAGGGTGTTATGAAAAACATGGTACTTTTAATAGTGAGCTGCAGAGCAGAATTGCAGTGATCTTTATCAGATCTAATTGTTAATACTATCCGCTGTCTTTCTAAATATCTCTGGATTTTTATGTTTGGGTGTTTAAGAAATATTTGCACATAAGATGGTATCCACAGTCTGTTGATTGATAGAAAATATTGCTAAATATTGCATATTATTTATAGTGAAGGAAGCAGTCTATTACTAAAGAGATAATTTGCTACTATAATCTACAACAAAGCTAAAGACTAGTCAAGGCTATAAAGGATGGGTTAGGAAAGGACTGTGACTCACAGTAGCAAATGTTAGAGGGAAGTATTCCTCTTAATGAAGGCTTTTTCTGTTTTTCCTGCAAAAGAAGATACTCCAATTAAGATAAAGTCACAATTTATGTTATTCTAACCTGAAAGAATTAATATGGCTTTAAAAATCCTGGACATTTTGACATATCTGACAGAGAAAAAAGAAGTAACACATAGAGGTAAATTTTTATCTTTGATGACCTGTCATGAAATGCATTGAGTACCAGCTGCTGTGAATTTAATTTCAAAGTTGTTTTTGACAGCATGTTCCAATTATATCCTTATTGAAGGGCTAGATTTTTGGTAGATTGACAAGTTTCCTTTTTATTTTTACCTTCTAATGAGCAAAACAGCAATCTGTTACAGTATATTGATCCAGCTTATTTATTTCTGGATATTTTCAATGTGGTCTGCTGTCCTTCTCTTCAGACACTTTTACCACCTGCAATACAGCAATAAATATACTTGCATTTGCAAAAACTGGAGGGAAAGGTTGCTTTTAAGGAATTATTGTTTTTTCTGTGAAAGGAGACTATTTTATATAAGTACTATGAGCTTGTTTTAGTTAGAGGGAGGATTATTGTATTTGAATATGTATTGACTAGACATTTTACATAGGCACACTAAGGTTCATTAGCACACTCAGGAAAGACAATAGACAATATAGTCTACTAAAATGTCATGGATTATGAGATTTTAGTTAGATAGTTAGATAACATCAACATCTGTTGGCCTGGTTCTGAGCATGAGTAGCTGATTCAGAATATTACTGTTGAAGAATCATCCTATGACAGTCATGGTAACATGCAGAGTGTGGGAGCAACAAAGAAATCCATTGCATCCATTCACTTTCAAGAGGGATGCCATCAACAGAAGAGAACTTCTAAGAGTGCAGGAAAAGGGTGGGAGACAACAGCCACAAGTAGTAGCAGAGGAAATTATGACTGGGCATGGGGAAATAAATCTTTACTAAAAACAGGTTCAAATACTGCCCAGAGAGGTGATAGAATCACATTGGAAATTTTTCAAACCATCTGGGACAAAGCTTTGGCCAACCTGATCTAGCATTGTAGTTAGCTCTGTTTGGAGCAGGTGACTCTACAAGATGAGCTTCCAACCTAAATCCTTTTCTGAGTCTATGATTTTTTCAAAAAGAGGCTATTGATGAAATAAATCGCCCTCACAGGCAGCATGGAGAGCGTTCTGAACATCACACTGGAAATCCAGAATGCATGCCACTTACTGGAAGGAACTTCAGAAAGTCCAGGAAGGAGCTAGCATGGCTGAACAGTGGTGTAAAAGAGACAAGTAACAGCAAGGAGCACTATGATCCTTCAGAAATGAAGAAAAGCAGAAGAATGATCAATACTGGTAAATTAAATGTAGAAGTATCCTAAGACTGTCCTCATGGTGTACGAGTACTAATTTTTAAAAGGCACCAAAACCAACAATAAATTATTTTTTAATGCTTCAGGAGATGAAAAGCAGAGAGAGAATCAGCAGAAACAATAAATGATGAGGATACAGAAGAGACAGACTAAAAGTTACACAATTGTAGAAAAACTATGTATCACAAATTTATTACTTGTGTACTATTTGCATCTTAGCACAAGGAGTACATAGAAATTGTACCATGAATCCAATTCAGGGATATAAAATTGTTCTAAAATTTAAGATAGGAATGCTGCAACTAAACCACTAGAAAAATTCCCAGAATAAAAATCCATAAGATTAAAAGGGGAGCATGGTCCTGAGATAACAAAATAAAAATGTGCCAGACTGTGATAAATGGTTATAATTGATGGAGTACAGCTGATCTGGATAATTCAGCAATGGGAGTTGGGTCTCAACTGTGTTGATGTTAATTACATTATATTTTCATTTAGCTTGCTTTTTATGTTAATTTAATAGTGGCACAGGATATTAATGCTATTACAGCTAAAGTAATATCCTAATCAGCTGAATTACATTATGGCCATCATATGAATTTCTACCCATGCGAGCAATTGAATTTCCATTCTGTGAAACTCTCAAAAGCAGATTTTAAAAATACACCTGTGGCTTTTCGTGTCACACATGAGTATGTGCACATGCACATGGAACATCTTTAATACTCCAATGCTGCATTACTTAACATTCTTGTCAGGAAATATTTCTAAAGTAATTGTGTCCTTACTTGTTTATATTGTAGTCTGTATGTTAAAAAGGGAATCACTCAACCTTTTTTTCTTGTAAGCCTGTTCATAGAGTATTTACTTTACATTTTCAGAGATCAAAAGATGGATAGAACAATGCAATTACTCTGTTAAGGTAGCAAAGATTCTCAAGGAGCCAGGAAGACCAAAACATTTGAAATAAATAAGAAGTAAATTCTGTATGCATGGCAAAAACATATGTTTGTTTATTGCAATGGGATAACAGGTAGTCAAGATAATGTACATTCAAACGTTAGTAGTGTATAGCATAATTAGATTTATTGATAATTCTTAAAAGCATGCAGTGTTTTCCATCTGCTCATGTAATGAGACAGACAATCAGAAAAGCATATGAACTTAATCATATGCTCTAATTCTGGGAAATGCTGAACACATCCAGTTACCATTTAAGTTTAGGATGGTTGAACAGAGGTTAAGAACTTTGTACTACGGACAAGGAGATAATAATATTCAAGTTGATGTAAGAAAAAAATAATATAGCTTCATCTAATACAACACCACCCCAACTGTTAAAAATATCTGAACTGTTACCCATTTGTTAAAAAAAAATGAGAATGGATAAACTAGATACTATGGCCCAATAAAATAAAAATCAGGGGTTTTTTTAAAACGTTGATATATCTAAATATTTCTGACAGAAGCTTATGGTTGTGCAGCTTTGAATAGTATGTAGTAACTTCCTGGAATACGATACACGAGTCTATCATCAGCTGCCCATCCTCTACATTTTCAACATTCAAAGATGAATACAGAAATCCTAGATTGTATTTCCCTCTTTATTATTCACTATGTGTTGTGTTGACTCTGGCTGGATGCTGAGTGCCCACCAAACTCACTCCATCACTCCCCTCCTCAGCTGGACAGGGGAGAGAAAATATAAAAGGTTCCTGGATTGAGATAAGGACAGAGAGAGATCATTCACCAATTACCATCACAGGCAAAACAAACTAGTTTTAAAATTAGTTTAATTCATTACAAATCAAATCAGAGGAGTATAATGAGAAATGAAACCAAATCTTAAAACACCTTCCCCCCACCCCTTCCCGTCTTCCTGAACTCAACTTCACTCCCTATTTCTCTACCTCCTCCCCTCCACTGGGACAGGGAATTTGGGCTGGAGTCAGTTCCTCACACGTTGTTTCTGCTGCTCCTTCCTCTTCAGGGGGAGGACTCCTCACACTCTTCCCCTGCTCCAGTGTGGAGTCCCTCCCCACGGGAGACAGTCCTCCACAAACTTCTCCAATGTGGATCCTTTCCATGGGGTGCAGTCCTTCAGGAAGGGACTGCTCCAGCGCGGGTCCCCCACAGGGTCACAAGTCCTGCCAGCAAACCTGCTCCGGTGTGGGCTTCTTTCACCACGGCGCCACAGGTCCTGCCAGGAGCCTGCTTCAGCACGGGCTTCCCATGGGGTTACAGCCACCTTTGGCCATCCACTCGATCGTGCATGGGGTCCTCCATGGGCTGCAGCTGGTCATCTGCTCCACCATGGACCTCCATGGGCTGCAGGGGGACAGCCTGCCTCACCATGGGCTGCACCAGGGGCTGCAGGGGAATCTCTGCTCCGGTGCCTGGAGCACCTCCTCTCCCTCCTTCTTCACTGACCTGGATGTCTGCAAGGGTTGGTGCTCTCACATCTTCTCACTCCTTTCTCCCAGCTGCTTTTGCATGAGGGGTTTTTCCCCCCTTCTTAAATATGTTATCACAGAGGTGCTACCTCTGTCACTGGTGGGCTCGGCCTTGGCCAGTGGTGGGTCCCTCTGGTAGCCGGCTGGCGTTGGCTGTGTCAGACATGGGGGAAGCTTCTGGCAGCTTCTCACAGAAGCCATCACCATAGCCTCCCTGCTACTAAAACCTTGCCACGCAAACCAAATACAGGTTTGTTTATTTATTTATTTATTTATTTATTTATTTATTTATTTATTTATTTATTTATTTTGCTTTATGAGAAAAAATTATTAGTGTTACTAAATTCAAGCTTTTTTTCTTCCTAAAAAGTAATTCTGTTATTTTTTCAGCAAAAGAGTGCACACAGACCCCTATAAAAGGAGATGGGATACTGAGCATTATGCAGTTCATTGCTTGAATGAAGTGCACTAA
The DNA here is from genome assembly GCA_907165065.1 of Caprimulgus europaeus. The sequence goes on from OU015525.1 coordinate 74,225,927, forward strand.
TAATTAGTTTGGCTAATTGGATCTAGTGCTAGAAAGTAGTTAAATGACTCTAGGTCCCTTCCAACAAAAAAAGCAGCTCTAGTTATACACTTGTTCAAATTCTGTCAGAGTTAAAACACAATATGTCAGCCAATAATATATCTCATTGCTAGAAAGGCTTTCTGTGCTGCAATCTAAATTCTCTTATTTTAATTACACCTTCTTTATCTTTATTGTTCATGTTTGTCTTTTTTTGGTGTTAATGAGTTTCAACTACTTGCAGAATCAAGTCATGGCTTTTAAATAAGATGTATGGGCTGTTCTTGTTTGATTTTGTCATGTACCTTTTCAGAAGTGAGATCATTTTAACTTCTCTGATTTCAGATCTCTCCTGAATGTCAATACTTGGTAACAAGAACTGCCAAACAAAATAGCATATGGAGCATTGCGTTGCTTAAGAATCACTTAAAGAGTGCCTACTTTTTCCTGTTGTGCGATGTAGTTCCTCTTCATGTGCCAAACCAAACTTGGCACATCACACTATGCTTTACAATTTATTACCATTCCCTAGTCTCTCTCAGACTTTGTATTGGTGGAAGGAGAAGATACCTCTGCAAAGTCAATTTAACCCTCTCTTCTTGTTGCTGTATAAAATAGTGTTGCTTAAGATTGCGTAAAAGTTTGGGTGGGAAGGGACCTCCAAGCAGGGCTAACTTCAAAGCTAAATTGGGTTGTTCAGCTTGTGCTGGTGCATTTGGAATATATCCATTACCTCTCCAGACAATCTCATCCCAGCAGAAGCTGGACTCCCTGTGAAGATTTTCTTTCTTATGTCCAACCAAAATGCTCCCTGTTGCAATTTGTGATTGATGGCCTTTCTGTGGGCACTCTGAGAAGAGCCTAGCTCCATACTCCATGCCACCCCCTTAGGTAGGGCAAGAATGCATAAAGGCTCCCCCTAGTTTACAATAACTTTGAAATCATGTAAATGATAAAACAGTTTTTACCTTTCAGACTGTTAGAAGAGCACTCTGGTAACTGACAACACAGAGGTACACACTGAGAAACAAAATGTAGGAATGCAAGATGTAATTCAAATGTATTTTTTCTTTTTTTTTTTTGTTTGAGAAAGTGTATAAATAGTTGTGGTTTGTATTTCTTCATAATATATTCATCACTAGAATCAACATGTATATATAGGAATCAAGAGACTACCACTTTAGCAGCTTTACTTGTATTATTACTATATATTGCAAACCACTATTGTTGTGAAAGCTTCTTATCACTTTTCTTTAGTTCTCACCACTTTTCCACTCTCCCAAGCCCTCCTCTATCTCATGAATATTTGGATATATGTCTTAAAATAAGATAGCTGACTTGGTCTTTATCCCATGAGTGAAGTAATGCCCAGTGAAACATTTTTTTAGAAAAAAACTTTTTCTAGAAAAAACTTGTTCTAAAGCCCAGTACTATCCTGAGATCAGACTGCAATATCTCCGATTGATTACCTTCCTTTTCCGTGAGAAAAAGTGTCAGTGTTCTCCACTCAGGGGAGTAGGAAAGCTCTGCTAAGAGGAAACTGCAAATCAGGGCTGACCTTTGTGAAAGACTGAATTTTTCCACACAAAACCGGATTCAGCTCCAGCCAAAAATCATGTGACCCCGAGAGGTCTACAGGAGCTGGCAGTATTTCTGCTTTTCCTTTTACACTTTGCATTACTCTATTTTCTGAGCCCCCTGAAGCAGATTTTGTTTATAGCTTGCCAGTATGACCAAGCAAAGATCCTGCTAAAGATATTACACACTACAGGATGTCAGATGCAGTCTTGACAGTCTATACATGCTATGTTGCTATACATCAGTTTAGAAATGAAAGCTTAGGTGACTGTACTCTATTACTCTAAGCATTTTTGTGCTGATAAAACTGTATCCTTAAGTATATATGGCACACCAGACCAAAAACTGCATGTAGTGACAAAATTGGTAAGAGCAATTTATAGGGTACAGTGGTTCATGAGGGTGTTTTGCAACTGACACTGTAGCAGAGGAGAGGCAGAATAGCTAAAACAATTCAGTTTTCTTTAATATGCTTTGTGCATTTCATCAGACAGGTCCTTACCTCCTTAGCACCTCTTCTGGTGGAGCTCAGGGGAAAATAACCATCTGCAGAGGCAACCTGGAAAGGACTCCTGGGGTGCCAAAATGTGAATAGCAGTTCTCTGTGAACAGCCACAGTGCCTCATTACAATTTTTATTCACCACTCTGTTAGTCAGGTACCATCCTTTAGAAGTCTTTTTCTAATAGGCAGCACTCATCTGGGGACAGATTATAGGAGTATTTTCCAAACATCTGATATCTGCCACTGTCCTTATTGGCTCTTTCCCTTATTTATAACACCCAGTACCATCCTCATCTAGTCTCCTAAAAGCAAAAATATGCAAAGACGAAAGACCCTGAGCAGAAAAATACAACAAACAAGCATGAGGGACATAAAATGAAGGCAAAAGTAAGGAAGAGAGTCAAAAAAGTAAACCTGGAGAAGAGGCAGGGGATTGGAACACCTTTATCCTAAAAGTCATGCATTCTCTTGAGTTGGCTTTAATATCACTAATTGAGCTTGCCATCTGTTCATAGATACCAATAAGTGCTTCTGCCAGTTCTAGGGCAACACTACCAAAGATGTTTCATCCTTGTTCCCACTAAATTGTAATATTAATGGATCACAGATAAATTGTTGACTTCACAGATTCAAAGCACTGCACACACTCTAGTTAATGCATTTTCAAAACACCCGTGTGAATCACATACTCATTAATCGTACCAGCTTCTGAAATAAGAAGTGCTAATATTTTTCTAGGTCACAGGCAAAGCAAGAAGAGGCAGAGTCTGTCGTTCTTGTTAGGTGTTTTACCTGTCCAGAGCTCTACCGGTGACACGCTGCATGCCCTCTCAGCGTGCTTTCTCAGGGTCAGCCCCCATTCATTATCTTCCTTTCAGGGGTTCTGGTGTCTTGTCCACACAGCCCCTTCCTCTAGCCCTCTCAATCTCTTTCCAAATTGCCCCATTCTCTTTAATGTTGATTTGTTGTGTCTTTGGGATTGGATAGGATGTCCAGCAATGGACAGTGGGGAGATCGACCATTCTGATTCGCTTTGCTGCCACAGCAGGATATAAGCCTTTTCCTAGTTCTGTTGTGCTACAGATAAGAACATGTTTTGGACAAGTGATTTCAGTAATTAAATTGAACTTCTTATCTCTCTGAAAACAATACACAAAGGGTTTCCCTTTGAAAAACCTAATAATGGTTCTACTACTTTCTTTCTGGCAACAGCTCACTGTGTGTCAGTAATTCCCTTCTCTCGCAAAGTATTGCAAGACAGAGGACTTCACCAAATGCACTGGAATCATGTGCAGTGTTGTCCCATAGATATGAAGGGTGCATCGGTTCTTGGCAGTGCTATGGACAACTAAGGAGTGTGTTCAGCTGAGCACTTTGGGGAGAATCTATGTCTGCATCCAGAGATCTCATTTTACCTAATATAGAATACCTCTGTGGACCTGTCAAGGGGAAGAATTTAATTACGCTGAGATGAACTCCAATTATGAAGTTCTCTAGTGGGGAGCAGGCACCAAATCCTGTTTGATTCAGGTAAATCTATACATCACTGTAGAAGGCAGAGTCTGAAGTTACTTGTTTCCTCATCTCTTCTGACAATACCTTCTAAAAGTGACTCCCCTCCTTGATACTAGCAATATTGATTTCATTTAGGTATGTGTTCAAGTCTTATTAAAATTTTTAAATTTGTGTTTTTCTGGTTCTTTTTTACTAAAACTTCTGTGACAGACAATGGATTTTTTGCCAAGACTAAAAAGCATTCATGGAAAATACCCAATGGACAGTGATAACCCTTGTGGTTTTGGTTGGTTTATCTTGTAATGTGCTGTTGATTTTGTAATAAGAAAGTCCAAGAAATGTTGAGGAGAGAGCTTCATTCCCCAGTGTAAAACACTTCATTCATAAAATTAGAGCTTTTCTCTCTGATGGGAGATAATTTTTTTTTCTGCTTCCCATCTGTATTTGTTTAATCTGTTGGATAGGTCTCCTGGACTTCTAATAGTTTCGTTGTTCAAGGGAAGGAGATATGCAATAAAGGTCCATTTCAATGGTAATAAAAAAAGCATCTAATATTACAAGTCAAGACATGTGAACACATTATTATGAGAACCTCAGTCCAATTACATTCAATATAAATTATGGAAGAATGGTTGCAATAAAAATGTGCACATTATTGTTTCTTAGCTTGAGGGTAAATTGAAGATTAGGGTTTTGTGCCTTCAGAATTCTGAAAGGAGTTTCTGCGATATCACAATCCAGCCTTACTGCAATAACATACATAAGAAATTATATTCAAAAGAAAGTTAAACACAACTTTGCCAATATATTTAAACCTTGGTTGTCCAAAAAAACCCACAGTAAATACATCTAGGCTTTAAATGCTATCTTTAAACAAGGAACTGTGCCATGTCACACTGTCCTGGACAGATATTTTTCCAGCATAATATTTATCCACTTATAAAATTGGTACTTGATCTACATTGAATTCAGGAACATTCCATTCAATTTCATTCTTTTATGCAGCCATATCACTGTAGAGTTTAACCTAGTGCTTTTTTTTATTAAAAAAAGCCAACAACAACAAAAAACTCTAAATAGTCTTGCCATTGATGCAAGGAAGAGTTTTATTTTTTCTGCAGGCATCAGCTAGCAGGATCATAGAACAGAATTTTATAGGTTGGAAGGGACCAATGAGGATCATCTGGTCCAAACTCCACCCAAAAGCAGGGACAATTTAGATCACATTATTCAGGGCCTTGACCAGCTGAGTTTTAAATATTTCTGAAGCCTGCAATTCAATGAAGTCTCTCAGCAGTTTCATTAATTGCAATTTTTTCCCTAGCAATTAATTATAATTGCACATGTTGCAACTTCTGTTCATTGCCTCTCATCCTATCATTTTTACCCCTAAGAAGAACCTGTCTTCATTTTTTTCTAAACTTTTCCTTTAAGTAGTTGAAGAAAGCAAGAAGATCCTTCCCTTCTAAAGACACCACAAATAGTTTGCCCGGCTGTTCCTTGCCTGTGATGTGCTCAGCTCCCTAACCATCTTGGCGAGCCTCTGCTGAGATTGCTCCAGCATGCCAATGTCTTCCTCCTAGTGGAGTCACAAAACAGGACACAGTACACTGGAGAGAATTTCAGCAGTGCTGAAAAGAGGGGACAAAATCCCATTTCGCTCAACCTGCTGGCTTCACTCTTGCTTATCTTCACCACAGGGGTGCACTGCTGACTCAACCTGTTGTCCATGAGGATTCCCAGGTCTTTTCTGGCAGCAAACGACGTCAACAAATGGGAACTGGTTAATGCTGGCATTATCCCAAAGAAAACATTTAGTAAACAAGTGGAGTATGAGGTGAGTCCACTGTTAAATGCATTCAAACAATTCACTTTGAGCTTATCAAAACAAAGTGCTGTTGATTTACTTCATCTTATTGCCACAATAACTTGAATGTTTCACAAACTATTAATATCTCAGAGCTTCATCTTACCTCCATAATGAAACTTTTCATAATGAAATTAACCATCATTTTCTTTTGATATTAATAAACTACAATTGTTCAAGTGTTAGAACCTGAAATTTAGTTCAAATCTATCCTGCAAATGAAAACTACATTTGTTGACTGCTTTCAATGACTCTCTTCAGTTGACCACTGGAAGCTATCAAGCTGCTCTAATACTTCAGTGTGTGAGCACCTTTCCTTCACCTTTCCTGACATAGATTACTTGCTTGTGTGCTGCAATTAAGCACATGAAGTCCATGGACAGGAATCCTGTTGTCTGATTTTCCTAACTTCTGGTAGGATTACATATCTCAAATGCTCTTTCTTGATTGTTGATAGGAAATTACAAGCTGGAAAGAAAAGACAATTGCTTTGCATCCTGACTTACAGCTGGGATAAAATGACTGATTTGAACCTGGAAGACACTTGAAGTCTCTAAGAATCAAGCAACAAAAGGGGAACATCAGTGGTTGGACTGTAAGTTAGGACATAGAACAGAAACAGAAGTTCATACTTTAGTTAACCTTAAGCCTCCATATAGACAGTACCTGTATTTAAGTAGCCTCTAAGGACATTCCTTCTCATTTCAGCAAACTGACTCTGAACCTTTTGGTTTCCAAGAACACTACAAAGATCTCGGACTTTCTGCAGAGTTAAAGTTAGTCAGGGACTACAGACTTTGGCATATCAGAGCAAATTAGCTAGTATAGTGATTTATTTTTTTTTATCTCTAACATGTTATCAGCTTGGAATTATTATTTCCTTAATTCAGTGATGCAGGTACAGTGAATGTTTTGCTTTTCATACAGTAAATGAAAACTAAACTGATAAAATACATCCACCTAGCTGGTGTGAGACTAAATTCTATAGTGGTTTGTAATTCTGAGATGAAAACAACTCTTAAAAAAAAAAAAAAGACATCACTAAAGTCATATCATTCTTCAGATTTAGTACCAGAATCATCTACTTGGGTATGGCCTTCCAAACCAATCTTATTTTCTTCTCCCTTATATAACTGTGTTAGTGAAGAGCTAATGCTCAGACAGCAAAATAGGAAGCTGGGACCACTACAAGTATCCAGAAATATTTTATAAACATATTGATAGAACACAGTTGTTTACCATAATGGTTATCTTCAACTATGGCATCTACCTGAACTTTCTTCCTTACACTTTTATCTTGCTAAGTTTTTCCACTTCTTTTTTAAACGTGGGAAACCAAGCAATTTTACTCCACCTTTCTATTGCAGCAATCACTGCTTGTCTTTCACAGTGTTTTGGGTTTGGGGTTTTTTTGGCCTTATTTTGGCTGGCCCTCTCTGTGTGTTATTCTCTCCAAAGTGCTGATATTCTGTCTCTCAGAACTCATTAACTTTATTGGCAGTGGATCTAGTCTGGTTTTCTTTACACACCCTGGCCTCCAAGCTCCTGTTACAACATACTTGCCTTGGTGATGGGGGCATCACATTGGCCAGAACCTAGGGTTAGGTCTGCCTGTGCCTTTCCTAAAATAAAACTACCAAAAATACCCAAAGGCCTTTCTGTCTCTAAAATTAGGTCTTGTGAGAACACAAACTTGATAAAATAATTTTGCTGACACTGAAAGTTCAGCTCTTTTAGGTTCAGTAATCTAGAACAACTTTAAACAACTTCTATAAACAACTTTCCTCCTGATGATTGTCCAGGCAAAATTATCCCAGAAACTATAGCTATAGCAAACTGTGCCTCCAGATCCCTAAGAAAGCCTGATCTGCCTGACAGCTCCCATGTCACCCTGGATCTGCCCACCCTCATGGGAGCCCTGGAACATTTCTCCACCTCACAGCAACAGACCTCACCTCCTGAGAAAATGTTTTAGCTGACAGCTAAATTTACTTTACATTTTCAGCTCTTAATGATGGCAGTTGTAAATTTGTATATTATTAATTGTTGTGGCATGCAAAGCAGTCAACACATCAATTTGGCAAAAGCAGTCTCACAAAATATGCAGAATATGCAGATACTTTGCTGAGTACTACTAAGTAGTGCCCTGCTCATTAACAGGTTTTTTCTTATTATCATTATTATTGTGATGGTAAGATTAACTTGTGCAGTACTCTATTTTACTGTTGCATTTCTATTTAGTATTCTGAATGATACAATCAGATGTGTGCAGTTCAGCCACTGATTTTTTTTTTATATATTACATTTCTTACAATGAGGAGTAGAATCATGAGAAATTTTTGCAGATAAATTGCTATCCTCATTGAAAAAATAGTAGAATGAATGCAAGAAGAGACTGGTTTACACAGGGGCATCTTGACCAGCAAAACTTTCTGTGCACATTCCATTCCTGAATTACAGAAACAAATTTAAGAATGTATTAGCACACAAGGGACAAAAAGAAATAAAGTGAAAACTGTGGAGAATCAAAGGACACCAGGAAGCAAAAACCACTTACTATTTCCCTTTTTTCTTTTTCTGCCTAGGTGCTGCAAGTCCATTTAAGCTAATTAGAGCTTCCTGCACTAACCTGAACAATGCTTAAGAGTGGACTCAAATGGCTTTGTCTGCACTATTGCCAAGAAATACTGACATATTCATGTCACTGTAAACAAGACAACTCAGCAACAAAACCAAGTCAGATAGCTGGATAAACTGGTACAAGAGAACTCTTGAAACTGCTGTAGGGACTTGCTGCTGACACCTGATTCAGCTGGTTTATATTTCCATTTCACCTGAGTGCAGAGAAGTGCTGGGAGAAGGGGAGGCATGGTTATGTTAGGTTATAAAAGTAACAAGCATTTGGATAGATTAGACATGGTCCTGACTCAATGCATCCTCATATAAAAAAGTCTTATTTTTTACTCTTGCCTTGGGATCAAAAACCTACATTGCACTCTGTTCGGAGAGCTGGCTTCAGCTATTTGTTTGTTTTGTTGGGGTTTTTTGTTTTTGGGTTTTTTTTTGTACTCTATCTACTGTTCCTTTAAAGCCTTCATGTTCATTATTCTATCTCTTCAGGTTGTCATAACTGGTCTCCTAAGTTCTTTATTCTGTCTAAGGTATAGTGTAGATTAATATTGGCACTTATTAGCATTGGTACAGTGTTCAGGCTTCATTTTTACTTTATCACTAAATGATAGTCTGATCTGGCCAACAGATCACTTCATGAGAATGGCTCTAGTAGATCTCAGTCCTTTCTGGTCTCAAGTGTAGTGAGACTCTTCCATAGAGAAAACATCTTTGCAGCTGATGACACTAAAAAAACTGGACTCTTTTTAAAAAAAAAATGTGCTATGCTCCTGTGTAAATGTACCAGGGTCCCTTCTATGAAAATGAACCCAGAAAAAAATGCTGGAAGGCTATATGGAGATTTGATACAGTTTCAGCCTTAGGTGAATTATTGTAGGTGTGCTATAAATCTCTGAAATCACACAGATTATAATGAAGATGCTGGCTCATCCCCAGCAATATGGACAGAGTGCCCTTTTCTGATTTTGATCTAGTAGACTGATGCACTTTATTTCATGCAGATTGATCAAAATCAATGTCTACCACACAGTGATTCTTCATTTCACCTTTTTGTTCCAGAATGCCCGTCTTCAACTGCATCATTATGCAAGATAATGTATGAAAAAGAAATAAATGGATTGTGATCTAAATATTGCTTCAACTGGCAAAATCAATTATATTCTCTTTGTCTGAAGAAATTCACTATGTATTGGGTGATTACCTTTTTCCTTCTGCTTTAGTTGTCTGCTTAATTAAGGTCCTGTTGTACAACACTGAATAATGCATATCGATTAATAGCTTTCACAAAAACTGCAAGAGTAAGATTGACATCTGGTGGACTTGACAGATGCACGAGCCACTCACAATGCTTTTCTGTCAGGCAATTCAGTCCCCAGAAAAGGAGACTGCATGACTAATGAGTTTTTCACCTCCTCTTCATGTGCTCTTCTGCTTTCCCATTGATGTAATTTATTAGGCACTTATGTGAGTCATGCTTAGCACGCTGAAATGGGAGTGGTCAGCGGTAGCTGTTATAATAACCGTAAAGCAAATAAAATAGAAATCAGGAAAGTGGGAAATGATGTCTAAGAAGCAGAGAACATCTGTTTTCAGTTTATGCTTTCACTAAATATTTGCAATTAATTAAATAGTTACAATCAGAGTTTATAACGTGCTTACACTCAGCTATTTTTACACACCAGCATTCTTGCATCATTGCTGGACATTTGAAGAGCAAGGTTCATGCATCTCTACTAAATGAAAACTTCCATAACAGTTCACTATGATGAACTGAGTAGTTTATGTGACATCTTCACTTTAGTAAAATTTGACACTCACATGACCATCTGATGAACAGAACAGAGAAAATATTTCTAGTTTGTCACAGGCAGCCACTTCTGTGGCCCCTACAGACACATCTAACCAAGTAGCAGATGGGGTTCAAAATAAACAATGATTTTGAAATGTAGTTGAGCCATGAAAAGACACTTTGAGCTGAGGACAGAAACTTTTTGGGAGTTTCCTCAGAAAACTGTTGCTGTCTACAAGGGTCAATAGGAAGCTGTTTAGTTGGTTCTTTGGAAGTGTATCAGTACAGGTACAGAACATCACTGTTTTTTCTGCTTAGCCCATTGGTGTTTGAAATGAACAGGAACATGTGAATGAAACAGAGAAGAGACACCTCAGTGTGGAACACAGATTTGAGCTAGCTCAAGGCAAATAGTAGTGATGTAATAGTACATAGGATTTATTTTGACAGAATACAGAAGTAGGGTTGTCTAGGGTTTTTTTGATGCAAGTCAATAGGACAAGTCATTAATTTCTATTAGCATCCTAAAAGCTGTATTGCTAGAAGCCTAGAAAGCTGAAGAGTGCTTGTATGCATGTCATAAAAGACAGCATAATAAAGTGAATGTGTTCAGCAGGTTGTTAGATATTTTTATAAAAGGAGGTTTTTGCTGACTGTAACAAATGTCTAGCACTTCAACATCGAACTAATCATTAGGGAGAGCAGAAATATGAAGTTAAATAAGAAGAAGTGCAAAATACTGATTCAGCATTGAAACTGACTGCATGAACAGCAGTCCTGTTGAAGAGCACCTGGAGGTAACAGGAGCTGGCAGGTTGAATATAAGCCAAGAGTGTGGTCTCATTTTAAATAAGGCAGATTATATACTGCACCACATTAAGTTCATGGCGAGCAGACTGGGAAGCTATTGGCTTCCTCTACTTGTTATTATTGATGAAGCCCTATCCGTGTGCAGATATGGATCCCTAAGTTCAAAAGGGCCATGAAGAAACTGGAGAGGATCCAGTAAAGAACAGCTAAGATGGTCTGGGACCCAGACCGTATATGAGGAGCTGGACTTTGATGGTCTTGTGAAGAGGTGATCTAACATCAGCCTACAGCTATATAAATGGCAGTTAAAAGCTGATGGGCCACACTCTTTTTTGCAGAAGCTGGTGATAAAACAAGCAGTGATGGATTTGAGTTGTAGCTTGAGAGGCTCAAGGTAGACATTAGAAAAAGAGAAGTTCACCAGGAGGGTAGTACAGCACTGAAACAGGTTATTCATAGAGTGGCTGGAATCTCTGATTTTTGAGGTTTTCAAGACTTCATTACACAAAACCATGCTGACCTAATCAGGCACAGCCACAGTCCTGTTTCAATCAAGAGGTTGGAGTAGAAACCCCAAGATCCCTTCCAAACAACATTTTTACAGTTTTAGGAGGGTTTTCCTATCCAAGGTGGCCAATGGAAGCATTCTGAAAGCAGGTAGGAAGACTGAAGCTGTATCAGCAGCGTACAACTTAAAAGTCGGTCTTAGAACTGAAGTCAGGGATTTGTAGAGATTGCTTGCAAAGGTATCAAAAGAGAGCGTAGAAGATAATTTAGAACTCTGAGAGAAGGCAATCTGACACCAACAGTGCCCAAGCCAAAAGAGGTGTTGAGAGTTAAGAGCACTCTAAGCCCCTTTTTGAAGGCTAAGAAGGTGAGCTGGTGATAGCAGTACTGAAGTAAAAAGTTGCATTTCTAACACCATTTGTTTACACAGAGATATCAGTACAGTATGAAAATAAACAATGGCACTCAAAGAAGAAACAAAGATCCTGCAGAAGAAAAGTAGCTTTCTCTATCTTCCTAAAGACCTATAAAGCCCCAAGCCTTTCCCTGCTTGTGAAAGTCTGGCAAAGAAAGATGAGATGAAAGACTTGAGTTATTGGAGAGACTCATTTCAACAACCAGAAGCTCAACAAAGCAGACCACATTGTTTCTCTTACAAGCTGTGGTGAAGTACTTTCCACTTGGTAACAAGGTAATAAATCACAAGTAGAGGAATAGCATAGAATTTCTCAATTTTCTAAATGTAAATCTGGTGTTTAAAAAGTCAATGTAGGCATTGATTCAAAGGCAGTTTTGTTTGAAAGCTGTTTCAGTAGGTTATGCCCGCATTATGTGTGCAGAAAATGTGTGCAGACCATCACCCCAACATTATGTGTGCAGAGAGTCATAATTTATTGAAGGTTAGTGCTTAAATCCTATACCTAGCATGATTTCAGAAGTGGAGGAAAGTGAGCCAAACACTTTTGACAGTAGCACAGCTATTTACTGATATAAATCAACCAAGACACTGTGTCTAGGTACTGAAAGAAAACTACCTTCCATTACCCAAGGCAAGACTGGCACAATGCAGACTCTGTGGTTTACTGGTTGAGTCAATTGTTTGCTGCATTTGTATGATGTTTGATTAACTGAAAATGCTGATTTATGGATTATATTTACATTTGCACTTGAATTTGGTTATTGTGCTTATTAATGCATTGCCATTTTAGTAAAATCATAGTAACTTAGCTCAGTGTATGCTCAGTTAAGTAAATACTGATGTGTTCAATATAGGCTAGTTGCATTGAATGAACATTGAGACCTTAAGTAACCTTAGACAAGAAATTTGCAAGTCAGTTGTCTCTCTGCAGGTTCATTTCCTTCAGCAGCAATTCAAAAATAATTAATCCACTGCAGAATTAGCTCTTTCCAGAAACGCAAATCTTCTTCAGCAGAACAGCATTATTGAACAGAATAAGCAGTTTTATTAGTCAAGCAATTGAGGGTGACTTCTTCTTAGAAAAGCTTAAAGAATTTCTGAAGTGTGAAAGTTACAGCAACTTGCAACCACAGTACAGAAAGAGATGCAAGAAAACAGGAACCTGAACTGTATGGGAAGAAGTCCATTTTATACTCTGATTTTAGGTATAACCTTCTCACCTGCTGCCTCTGTTCCACTTCTGTTATTACAAATTTGAAGTTGTTAATATTCTTTGCATTTAAATTTTCTCCATACTTCTGAATCATTGCATTCTCTTGAAATATAAGGTTAAAGACATAGGGTCTCATAACCCAATGTCTTTCCCTGTTGCAGACAATCTTATGGCATAATCTTCTGAAAACTTAGTTAACACCCTTAAAAAAAAATTGTTTTCTTGCCTTGGTATTCAGAACATAACTGTAACATTTGAGTTCCTTAGAGCCTTGAATGTTTTCGCACATTCAGTCTTCTCAAAGAATGCACAACTAATATCAGTCTGCTTTCAGAAAACAAAGGCATGGGTAAATTCCCCAAAGCAGTTGCACAACTACCTCATTCCCACTGTGCAGCCCAGGAGCATGTTTTGCTCTCCTATAGGGAGCATGAAGAGAGTTAAGGTGCATCCAAGTGCTACTCAAAACAACCAGCTCCGACAACCTGTTGTGAGTATTTGCTTCAAACTAACATGAATCAATCTCTCTTCTGGTTAGAAATGGAGCCTGAAGTAAGTGCTTAGCTCAGAGGTAAACATGTAAATAGCAAACATCTTCTTTTAGTCAAATTAATCCTACTTGGAAAAGCTGAAGTCTGCTTAGAGTAAGCTGACACAGAATATTCGGTACATGTATAACTCTTAGGTCTGAGTCTTAGATACTTCTCTGGAGGCTTTGAGGGGAGATCTTCATCTACATAAAATACTCAAGCTGGATTCTCTGTTGAGGATGATGCTAAATCCTTCCTTTCAAGAACGCACAGTTCACTCTTAAAAAATAAAATAAAATAAAAGCCCTGAAAAGTATTCCATCATTCTTCTGGAACAGTGGGTAGAAAATTTCCTTCATAATTCAGCACTCGGGCTCATTCCTTCTTCTGCCTGAAAGTGCAAGAATCGGGACTGTAGCTTCTTGTCTCCTGAGGAAGTTTCCTGATCATTAGGCCACAGGCTGTTTGGGACACAGCAGCTCGGAGACTGTGACAAGGAGGAAAGGTTTGGATTAGAGGTGCCACCTCTCATCTTTGCCTTTTGGAAACTATGCTGTTTAAAGTGGAATTGCAGAGTGCTTGGCAGGCAGCTGGAAGGGAGCACACCAACACGTGCCCTCACTTGCCCTGGTTGCTGCACCACAGACACAGGGGCCCCTGTGAGCACAGCCGTACCCCAGCTGCTGCACGCAGACCCCCGTGCGCGCACACACGTGTGCACACACACGTACACACACAATGGAGAGCTCTGCACCCAGGAGGAGAGTTAGAAGTGGAGTTAAATGAGAAGACAGGACAGACTGCGCTGGTCAGGCACCAGGTGTGGCTTTATCATAGAACCTGTAAACATTGCTTGTTATTTAAGGTCTCTTGCAAAAACATCATTCTAATGCTAGTCACTGCATCTGTAGGTTGCCAGTGCACAACCAGTAGCAGAACTGGTTGTGGCTGCTATGCATGGGGCAGGACTGGACTGGCCCCATTTCCTCAATAAAAAGCACTGTGTTTGCTCTAGTGGGGAGAGAACTGTTTGGGGTTTTGTGCACTTTGTTTTCATTATCAGCCATTAATTATGTTTAAGGTCCATAAATCCAGTCCTGTGGTTTTAAAAATAATAAAACACTTTGTATAAGCTCTGTAGCATTTTTTTTTTTTATTGTTCATGTGGTACTACAAAATTGAAAGATAAGATTTATGTACCAAACCAGGAAATTTCAAGAACAAATCTACTTTCTATAATTTTCATTTTCTTTCAAGACTTACTCATGGCCAGCCCCACATCTTGGGATCCAAATTAAAATCTTCCTGTCTTATTCATTTAACAGAGAACACAAATGTGTGAAAAGCCCCTAAAACCACATATAATATATAAAATGAATACAATAGCCCACAGATACTTCATTCTGGAGAATTTATCATAGAATCATAGAATGTTGTGAGTTGGAAGGGACTCACAAGGATCATCAAGTCCAACTCTTGCCCTAGCATAGAAAAATCACAAGAATCGGACCATGTGTCTGAGGGCCTTGTCCAAATGCTTCTTGCATGTTGTCAGGCTTGGTGCCATGACCACGCCTGCCCCTCCTCTTCCCCTTGTGAGGAAGTTATGTCAGGTCTGCTCTGTCTTAATTTCCTTTGACCTGCCTGCAGCTTTTTTTTTTTTTTCCACTTGGTTTAGATGTGACAGCATTTTTTCTAACTGCCCAAATATCTATACCTGATTTGGTTTGTTTATCTTTGTGTGATACAATCACAGTTTGCTATAGGTGGCAGTAACAAGCAGCTGTTCCAGGCAGATTGAGGTTTTCACAACTCTAATACAATGATCTTGAGAAAAGAAATACAGGTCTGCAATGATAGCAGAGGCTTACATAAGGAGGTGAAAGACGTGGCATAGAGGTATGAGATGAGAAGAGATGGAGCACGAGGTGGGCACTGGAGACCACACCCTATAAACGATTCAGTAACAGTTAAATTGCAGGCCTAGAGCTGGACAAAACTGGGTTAGGGCTAGGAATGAGAACAAAGAAATGGAATAGAACATACAGAAATCCAAATTTAGTATATATGGTGCTATGTAACATGGAGCTGCAGACCAAGGAAGAAGGAGAAAGATGCAGAGGCATGTTAGAAAATGTACAATGTGTGTATATACAGTATTATGTATACTATAAGCACACACATTGCACATATATATACACGTGTGTATTAAAAAAAAAACTAAAACACCACCAACCCTGTGTCCCACACCCCCCCAAAAAAAAAAAAAAAAAAAAAAAGAGACAGGATAGGAGAAAGAATTAAAAAAGGAAGAAGAAAGGAAGAAAAAAAAACCGTCAACATGAACATCATTTTTCTCCTGGTAAAGGACTCCACATGTTGTCCACTTGCTGTAATATTCTCTCCCCTACCAACAGCAGAATAAAACCACTGATCTTCAGACCCAAAAGAGCAGTGAAAGGATCAGAATAACACCAGGAAAAAAGCAGAAACTAATATATGTGTGTATTACAACTAAAATGGTATTGCTGTTACTATGGCTTTTTACCTGTGCATAAGTATTCTACCTGCATTATTATTTTTTTCTGTAATAATTTGATCTAGACTAATGATAATTCCTGAATTAGACTGTTAAGATTTCAGCTTTATTAGCAATAACTTCTTTGTCTTTATGTACAAGGTGTGCTTCCTCTTTGCACACAGACAAGTTCTTGAATGTAATGCCACATTAGAGGATCTAAATCTTCCTACCAGCCCTCCACTGTATCCCCTTGAAAGGCCCTGCAGAGGATGCTTATTTATGCCTTCTCATTGGTTTAGAGAAGGAAAATTCTGAGCAATTCTGCTCCTGGCATTCAAGGTAACCACACAGCTTGAAGAATGAATTGTGCTCCTTGCTACCAACAGTATTAGGCAGGCATCAGAAAGCAAGAGGACTTCTACATGGGAAGAAGTTTTCTCTTAAATTAGAAGGTAGTCCTTTAGAACTGAGTAAGAGAGCAGCCTCCAACACACCCGTGACTATACCGAGCACAGGATTAGATCACATTTGAGAGGGCTGTCACAATATGATGCTTTCTAGGGGTTTGTGTGATGCTTTCTGGAGCTCTTGTGAGAGAAGAAGTTCCCACGCTGGGGACTGCCAGAACTTCCATCTCTTGAGGGAGATGGATAAACCCGAAGGATAAAGTTCTCTCCAGGACTTTCTAGAGCTATCAGGGAGGAAGGTCTATCTCTCCCTCTTAGCCTTGCCTCTCTGGAGGCCAACACCAGGCACACAGCAGATGAAACTGAGGACTACAAACCCTAAACAGCAGGAACCCTTTTCTTCTGTGCTCACTGAAAGTTGACAAGGCAGACAACTTAAAACTTCCTCCCTAATCACCTTCATTTGAAGGCCTCCATGGTGTCCCTCTGTCTTGTGGTTGGTATCCTAAGCCATAAATCCCCTATCTGAATCTAGTTTCCCTTGGTCAAGGTGTGGTAGGAAGGCACAGACTAGGGATAGCCATATTTCAAATGTTACAGTGTTAGAGTTTACCCAAGCCAGCTAATAAAACTCTTAATCCATCCCATTACACAGAGAGGGGCAGTGCCTATGTAAGCAGAAATCCGAATCTCCATAGACAGCTTTTTATCTGGTCTCTCTACCCAGTTTCCAGTAGAATCATTGGTATTTGTCTGTGTTGCTTATTGCATGTTTACTTTTTTGCTTATGTGTTTTCTTGTCTGTAGGTAATATTACTTGCTTGGATTGTTTTACTGTTTCTGTACACATTGAATTAAAATGCTTATGACTGTAATCCACACTTGGCTTCTATCACAAAGCAGAGATATGCTCCCAGCAAATTATTCTTTAGAAAAAGACTAGTGACTGTTGCAAAGCTGAGTTAGGGATTCATAAAATTATAAATATTTAGTAGTGGAAGAAGTTACTGTGTTCGATTCATTGATTTCTATAGCTCATTGATTTTCACAGCCTCTGGTGTTCCCTTTGTATGTTTACTTATTCAGTGAAAGTATAATGAAATAGCTAACCATTGGAGAGAGAGCTGCTATTTAAACTTCTTTGTGTTCAAGTAAAAGTAAAAATGAGTTATTTCATTAGAAGGAGGAAATGAAACAATTTCCATCTATATTCTGAATGACAGGGTTAGTAATACTGCATTTCTGTTAAGCATGAGTATAAATACCAACTTGGCCTTTCCTCTTGTTTCATAAGTGGAAGATGGTCTGGGAATAACCAGATGACCTTCTGAGAAGGTCAAAGTGTAGCAAGGAAGAAGTGATATTGATCATTTCAGTGGAGCAAGATTTACAGGAGCTATGCATTTAAGTGTTGTCCAATTATCCCTCCTGGTGCCTAGATTGAATTTTAGATTCTCAAAAGTCCTATTTGCTTGATGCCTAAGCCCTAAAATTTTGGCTAAAAATACCAATATTTATATGCTAACACTTCACATTCTGTGAACACCTGTAGAGGATGGTCTCACCTGGTACATAGACAGGAGAACACAGTGAGTAGAGAAAGCACTGCTGTCATCTCTTTTTTTTATGGAAGAACCCTGAGGTTGACATCAAGGACAACACTGCAGTGACAGTGTTTCTCTGCCTGTGGAAATCTGGATCTAAAGCTCTTTTTAAACATTCTCACCATGAAACTACATGGCAGCTTCTCAAGTGGCAGCTCACAGGCTAATTTGAACTGCAAGCAACCAGCAAGTACCCTGCTGATAGCAGAAGACTTCCTCTGTACCAAGCACTTCATAGGACATGATAGGTGCATGTGAGTGAAGGAAGGGCCAGAGATCATTTTAGACTTTTTCAGCAAAAGTAGAGGAAATAGAACTGGAGTGCCAATGCTCATTCCTTGCTCCCTCAATCCAACCTTTTGCACATGCGTATTCAACTTCCTTTAGTTTACCAGATCTTACCAGCCACACTCACTCCCTTCAGGAGTCACCAGTTATTGAAGCATAATCTTTTGCCTTGGGAGCTTGCTTATGATGGCCTCCAAAAAATCTTAGGTAAGGTGGCTGCCCATTTTTTTTTTTTTTCCTCATTTTGGGCATCTTGTGGCTGCAGTCTCTCTTCTTATTGGAATACTAGGATGAGGAAAGGCACAACCCATGTGCTATAAGTGTGCTGCCATCCTCCTACTGTCAGAAAGCAGGTCTTCTGCTGATGAATCAATTGTACTGTTGTATTGGTGCAAGCAAGATTGCTTAGTTGCTACCAGTTTTACTACTGTCACGTATGTCATTGGCTATTGATGCCTGCCATTCTTCCAACCTGCTCTCTAGTGTTTCTTGTGGTCCTTCCACAAAAATCTGTTTCTGTTCATGCCATAATCTCAATCTATATATTTCTGTTACAAATCCTTGCATGTCCTTTATCACAGTGGAGTGCTTTAACTGCAACACTGGCCAGACTCAGTGTCTTTATCAACTGATGAAAGTTCAGTTCACCAGTTCATCAGCTTCCACTTCAGTGTGAAGTAGAGCACTGCTATCAGAAGGGCTGTAAACTTTCCCCTGCTCTCAGAGTAGCTAGTGTCCTGACTGTATAGTATTGGTTTGGCATGGGTGTTCAGATTTTCTCAAGAAGGCAAGGGAAGCTAGAGTAGGTCCTATGCACCCCAGAGGGAGTTTTGTACTTCCTAAGCAAAACTGGACAGAGGCAATTCAAGGTTGTGGATCTTGACTGCAGGTTAGAAGTTTTTCTCCAACCTAGATGAAGTCATGACAGACATTGAGAGCAGCACATGCCTCTCTTCAACGTTTGCTATGAGCTGGAGAGGCTCTCAAGGCACTGGGCTTTCTGCACTCTTACTTCTAGGGAACAGATTGCATGTAAAGAACAAGGTGGGTCTGTGGTTTTATGAAGCCATGCTAGATCCAGTCTCCAAAAGAAGTGTATTCCTATTAAGCCTTTTAGAGGCATTAATTCAAACAAGAACAGTAGTCTATATGTGCAGATATACTCCTCCAAGCTGTAGAACCAGACCAGAGATGTCAAGTGTAGATATCCTCCTTCTGGAAGAGTTCCCTATGGAAATATCACTTTATTGTGTTATCACTTTGGCACCACCTCCCTCTTTTTGCTCAGCTGCTTAAGCCCTACTGGAATAGAAGAAAACAAAACACAGAACATAACCCATAGAATAAAAGAGAGTATTATAACAACATGCAGACAAGATTCCTGTTCTCCAAGTGTCATTTCAAAACCTCAAATATGGAGAGACAGCCCTTGGTCTCAAGTCTTGTGCTTTTTGAAATTTTCTTCTCTTGAAAGGCAATACAGTTTGCAGATCTGAGGTTCAGAACTCCTAAATTCAATCTCTCCTAAAATATTTTTTTTAAAGCTTAATAAATGTACACAGTGGTATAGAATGGCATGTGCAGGAATAACAGTAGTTCCTTTTGGCATCTATGCTATGCTTATCTCCATGGCAGCCAAGCAATTTAGAAAAGAATAAACAAACAATTTATTGCTGCATATTCCTCTCCCTCAGCCCTCTTCCTGGCTGTGTGGTTTTTGCTAGTAATATATACTATGATGTCTGGATCAGAAAATGTCAAGGTTAAAAGAGTCATGTTATCTAACAAAACACTTCATCTCCAGCTCTTGAAAGTTCTGTTTCTGCTGAGGCTGTAGTTATTCAGGCTGATCCTGTCCAACCTGGGATGAGGAGAGACTAAGGAGTGAGTACTGTAACTACCAGGTATCTGCTAACAGCTCTTCCCAGAAGCAGGTCTGCTAAGTCTTCTACTTCAGGTCTGCTAAGTCTTCTACTTCACACTTGCAGCTCACAGGCCCCAGCCCTAATCTTGCTTCCCTCTTTGCAGAGCTAGTGACTCGTGTTTCCTGTGCTGGACTGCACTTGCCTCCAAAACCTAGGACTCCCTCATGCTGGATGAGCCAACAAACAACTATGTTGGGGAGATGGGTTCCATCAGAGATGGAAGATGTATGCCTCTCTAAAGCCACAGCCCTGAGCACCAGCCTCACTTTTACCTTAATTTGTGGGTATTAATGACACAAAATAGGGAGTAGAGGAAGTCAGTAGCCTCTGGGACATGTTCACAAATCCCTCAGACTTCATCACAGGCTCTAAGCCTGCCTGATACCCACACTGGGGCCAGTGCCCTTACCCTGTCATTGTCTCAGGCCTTAAATCTTTCCAGACATGGGTCTTCCACTTGCCAGCTAGTCCAGCTTGAAATGAATTACATATACATACATACATACACACAGGGCTGAAATTAGCTAGGCAATGTCTGCGTACCATGCTGCCCAGTTATTGGCACTGTGGGCCTGTGTGACCCATGGCCCCTGCTCTGGTTGCTGAGGCTTAGACCTCTCCACACAAGCACAGGCTAGAGAGTGAGATTGCACAGGAAAAAACAGTTAAGAATAGGAATTTGTAAGAAGATCTGAGAGACTCCAGTCAATGCAGGACTTGATCAGAAAACCATATTGACCAGCAGCTTGCTTGCACAAGTGTTTTTCATCCCCACTTCTCTCCATTTTCCAATGCTTATACTTCCCCCCACCCATCTTGATCCCTCTCTTTTTCCACCCTTGTCTTCACACAGATAAACAACCCATTCTAGTTACTTTTTCCCTATTGGTTCCAGTTTTGCTACATCCATAACCACATCAGGTTATTTCTGATGCTGTTACCTGTAACATCTCAGCCTTACATGATATTATTGATATGGTAACCTGGATACTGTTTTCTTTCCAAGACTGCACTCCCCAAAAGCTCCCCAGTACTCCACTCCAGTTACCTATGGAGCTTGTCCTTCTTTCACACAGTTCCTCATAAAAACCTGTGAAATCCAGCTATTTCTTATGGTGTTACGCTGCAGTGTTGGTCAGTTGCTCACTCTGCTATTTGTTACAGTCAGCAATTTCTCATTATGTTCAGTCTTTCTTATGGTCTGCTCTGTTATCCAAGCCTCAGGATGATGAAGTCAATCAAAATTAAATAAATTACTTAATGAAAACAGAATTCCGCTGTGTTTCCCCATAAATGGTTCAGAGAGATTATAGGGACATAGAGATATATCAAATACATTACAAATTTCAATTCTATGGAATCACATCCCCTAAATCAAGGCTATCTCTTGTGCAAAGAAATGGAAAGGGACAATCTTGGCTTTAAAGCATAAGAGATGGGGAAGCTATTACAGAGCTTTAAATGAATTGAAAGATACTGTCAGAAATTCAGAAAAGGAATTTTATACCACCTGGCCAAGGATAGTATTGTCTGAGTTGCTAAGCAACTATAGACTAGTTATTCACTTCAAGATTAAGTAAATTTTATCATTTAAAGAATGAATTGCAGTCTACTCTGTATTGTTTAGAGGAAACCAAACCTTGCCTTGTAGTGATACAGTACTTCTCACCCTTTTGCTTTACAGGAGCCTGCCGCTAGCGTTTCCATACACTGGTTAAGAAATGCAAAAATCTCAATCCAAATTTGGATACTCAGATAGAAGCAGCCTTCTTTCCTCAGTTTTTCCCCTTTCCTTGAGATGTTTTAACATCACCAAACCTGAAGCTGGTCTCTACCACTCCAGTCCTCCTTTTTTGTATCTGCATCTCTGTCAGTATATGACAAAGATACATTACAGTAATCAGTGTTCTGCTGAGGGCACAGCATCTTGTTTTATGCTTATGAGATTTATGAGCTAAAATAAGTCCTGGTCAGCAAAGATGTTAACTATTTCAAAAAAATGCTGCTGAAACTGTCCTATAATACTACTTTAAAAAAAAAAATTTAAAAACCCCCACAATGACATATTGAAATAATTTACAATTCCCAGTTTGTAGCACTGGAATAGATGACAAAGTGTTCAAGTGTTTTGAAGGTTGTTCTACCACCTCACGATAACCAAAAGGATTTAGTGACATGAAGAAAGATGCCATGGAGAAAGCCACACAGGAAAAGAGGGGATTTTTTTTTAAAAAAAAAAAAGAACAGCAGTTTAATACACTCTCAGAGGTAAATACGTATGTCCTTTTGTGATTTGTATGATATATCTGTATCACATACCTAATAGTAATACACAGACCATTATATAATTTCTCATCAGTTAAAATAAATCTGCTTTTCACCGTACTGTCAATAAAATGGTAATCAATTATAGCTGTCAACTAGTAAAGACTGGAGAGGTTTTACAGATCTCAACAGATCGATTTACACTGGTCAAGCACCTGATTCCTTTTCCTTTGTACAGCAATCTCCTCACTTGACACTTCCTAGCTGCTATTTGGGGAAGGAAGGTGATTTAACATTTGCAGTCTACCTGGGGATTTGTTTATTTTTTAATACGGAAACGTTTCTTCTGGGTGCTATTTGAGGATGAACTATAGCCCTAGAACTTATTCAAAGAGCAGCTCTTAAGCACACAGTTGCATCATGAATATTTATCTGTCCACATGCAGAAGCTCTGAGAGTCTGGGCTGTGCTTTTCTGCTTCTGCAAGACATCCTCCTTTGTTGGGAGAGCGCTGCCATAGCAACGAAGGGCAGCAGAAGGCAAGGGGGCTGACGGGCATGTCTATAAAGCAGGTTGGATTTGCAGGCTAATTAAAAGGTTTTGTGTTCTGGGTCACCTTGTAAATGAGAGATGATGCTCAGAAAGCAGCAGCCAAAGCTGCTCCGCAGAAAGTGGAGCAAATGCACAAAGGTTCTTCTGGTGTTTACCCTTTCCTGAACACAACCTGTAATTTTCATGGTAAGCAATTGCAGTGTCTCCAGAAAATTGGTTGCTGGGTTATCTTGCTAAGCAGATAAAAGTTGTTTTTATGAGCCAGACTGTAAAACCCTTCGCTCTGGGTCTGGTGAGTGATTTGGACTTCTACTCTCAGAATTCTTTTGACAGACTTGCTAAAATGCATTAAAATTAATTTTAACACAGCCTGAATGAAATGGATTTGAGCAGCTCTGCAGGCTAATGCTGCTCCATAATACTTTGTCATCTTGATCAGTTCAGCACTCTTTCAGTTTAAGGCTGGCATGTTTTTTCATTATCTGTGCTGTATGTGTAAAGCATTTCTAGTTTACCTGAGGAACAGCTATGGAGGCTGCTGGAGCCTGGTTCCTACATTTTCTCTACCTGTGGCCTATGTTTATACTTGCAATTCACTTTATAAATCTGCAACTTGAACCACACTTGCCACAGGAATATTGTGAAAATTAGTACCTGCACTGCTCTTTGGAGATGCTCCACCTTCCCTCCTATTATTTTTCTGATGACAGTGGGCTGGCAGTTTATTTATGCAGTAGGATTCAGTTTTGAAATGCTGCTTCACATAAACAAGCACCAAGGAGAATATTTTACTCTTAACTATACTGGGTGTATACCCGTCAGACTCAGACCACATCGGGGCTGCCTCCTGATACAGGGTAGAGATGTTGTGGGAACACAAACCTGCAGACAGGACCTTAAGAGCACCACGGGGCTCCTCAGCTAATGGGCAGCCTTGCAAACCTGCCCGCAGAACCTTGCCTTTGCATGTGCATAAGTGCAAGCAGAACATTTTGCAGTTGATAGTATTTACTCAGAGTGTTGACAGGGTCATCAGGATGGACTTCTGTCCCTTACATGCTATTCCCAGCATGCCATTAACAAGACTGATTCTGTTATGGTTTTGGTTTTGTTCCTGTCTTCCTTTAGCAACATGGATCAGTCACTTGAAAACATCGGATATGGTGAATCGTTGCTTGGGTAGCTCAGATCAGGTCCATAACTGATATAGCTAGCTCATAAACTTGGGACTTAGAAGGTTTAGTTTTCAAGCATTTCGTAATTAATGTTGGTGTTGTATAAAAGCTACAACAATGAATTTCCATATTCTCTCTACAGCAGTGGGGCAGCATCTCCCTTTAAGACACGTTGGTTCCGTGAAATTAGCAAGCAATTTGCTGGTCAGTGCGCCTGAACAAGAAACAGGCAGTAAATCAATGCCTGTGCTCGGGTCCCTGGGCTCTACAGTTATTGCAAAAGCTGCAAAATTAAACAATATTTTTACGCTACCGTACGGAGTCAATTCAGACCAATGGGAGAATGGGAGAATATTGTCAGTTCTTCAGGCAAGTCTAAATCTTTCATGCTGCCCTTCCTGGTGCTGCCTCAGAACTGTTGCAAAGGCAACTACTATAGCCAGTGATCAAAGTAACCTTTTTGCCTGTCCTTCAAATTAGTACCACCTCTCCCAGAATACTGCTGCCTGTGCAATACTTTTTTCTGTTGCTATGCCCAGAAGACAAATCAGCTCAAGTAATATGCAGCAATTTATAATTATTGATGAGTCTTGAGGATGCCATCTTTGAAGGGAAGACATATCTGACTAACCATGTATTTGATTATTAGGGCTGTCATGAACCCCTTCTTATTCTACTGATAACTGGACAGAGTTGCATGGAAGGTGTTCTGCAGTTTTATAGCTCTTCAGTGTGCCAGGTCACTTGCAGAAAACAGACTAGCAAAATTGTTAGAATTCATTTCAATTTTCAATAGCTTTCTTGTGATGTAACTTTAATCTGTATGAAATTACTAGAGCACTGAGTAAAGCAAGCAGCTGTTATAGCTCATAGACCTAGAATATGACCAGAGCTTTCTGATAAATGTGCAATACTACTGCATTAGGTATATACATTCACTTATAAAAATATAATTTTTGAACTATAATTTTATATTTTATAATAAAGGTTCCTATGTTCTTACATTAGAAAATTTCAGTACACTATAGTATGTATAGTACAGCATGGTGGTTAATTCATCAGAATCTGAAAGATGCACAGTTCCTGGTTGTGTGCAGCTGGATGACTTCATACCTGTGTATTTAAATACCATTTTTATATATATTTACATATAATTGCTAACATGCATCTGAGGTTATTCAAATGATTGTTTGTACAACTGCAGGCCATGCCAGTTTGAGCTTCTACATATTCATTTAAAAGTGTCTGTGCTTACTTGACCAGCCCCAGAGTGCAGTATAGATAAGAAAAGGAAATGCCAAAGCTGTGAAACAGACATTCCTTTTTCTGCCCTTTCCAAAGTGTGTTTGATCTAGTTCCCAGGTGGTTTACAGGGGTGAGTTAACATGATACAGTATTAACTTAAACTTAAAACTTAAGTCTATTGAGCTATTTTCAAAGTAAGATTAATTTTATACCAGTGGTAAGAGGACTTACTTAGACAAAGCATTGTGATTTTATGCTGGAGAATCCCTGGGCAAAGGAGGATACCTTTGCATCACTCAGTTTAACATTTACTCTTAAAAAGCACACATACCTAATGCAGCAAATAAGAAGAAAATGCTTCTTGGTGTCCTTTGCCATCATGTATAAAAGCGGATTTTAAAACATTCTATCAATGTTGACGAAAAGATAATTTCATCCTCTGAAAAAAGATTGGTTGATTTTATATATGAACTCTGAAGTGGCATATAATTTATGCAAATATTTGTTTAAAAGCTGTGTATGCTTCTTTTCCTTAAATGGCATGGTTCTGGAGAAACCGTGTGTGCAGTAGGACAGCAATCTAACTTGCCCAACTACATTTTTAATCCTAAAATGATAAAGAACAACTTTTTAATCATTCAGGAATACTGAAAGCAAGATTATATATTAGCGAAAGTATGCATTGAAGAAAAGCTAACACAGCTTTTGGTGCAGGGGAGGCTTTACATATATGCAGGGGAAGGCTGTTGGAGTTCTCTAAAGGTGTACGTGAATTTTTGGACATTAATGATGCACAGATGAACTCTGTTTGGATTCCCTGATGGCCTTCAACAAGCTCTCTTGTTAAAGAAGCTTAAAGAATCTAAAGTTTTACAAAGACAGAAATGAAAAGGGGAAACAGTTTAGAGAAGAGTGTGAAGTATGATTTGAAGTACAAAGCAGCTTCTGTATGAGGAGCAGCTACACAAAGTAGCTTCAGCCTGGAAAAAAGATGATTGGAGAAACATATTATAGTAATCTATATAACCACAGGTGACATGAAGAGGAGAGATAAGAGATGCCTGCTCCCTATGTCTTCTAGTACAAGAACTAAGAATTAAATTAGTGGATGGCTAATTTGAAACACATGGAAGCAGATGCTTCTTCACATAGTGCAAATGTGAGCTGTGGAACTTCTTGCCATCAGATTTTATATATGTTAAAGTTTAAAGGGGTTCAAAGGGCAGCCCAGTAAGTTCATGGAGGAAAAAAAAATTAATTGTGGCTTATAAAGCTTAAAGGTAATATACATCAGGATGAGGATGTCCATACTATCTAAATCAGTGGAGGCGAGGGGAGCATACACAGAGTCACCCATGTAACTGCTACATTGCTCTGAGTCAGTTTTTTCTGCCTGGGAATCCTCTCTTCACACCTCTATCGTGTTTCTTCAGGTTGTTTGTGTTCCTCAGATAATAATAAAAGTAACAGCAATATTGTCATGATGAGCTTTGTAACTGATTGGTTTATAAAATCTGGAGCCAAATAAATGAGAGAAATAAGGTTTTTTACTAATTGCTTCCTTTCTTTTTGCTTACACTGTAATCTCAGGGAGTTCCACCATGTAACCAAAATGGTTCTTTCCTCTCCCCTTGATCAAAATAGAGCTTCATTGCTGAGCAGCAAATTAGATTTTGCTTGCAAGCTTAATGCTCTGCAGCCATAACTATCAACCTCTAGAGATGAGGGAGCTTACAAATATTCTAAGCAATATCAGGAAGTTAATTTACATAAAAGCAGAATTTCTGTCCAAGGAAAAAGTGCATCTATGAAGCTATACGTCTTCTGCGATGTGGTGTAAGAAAAGAAATTCCCAGACTGAGTAAGAAGCAAAAAAAAAAGCTGTCACATAATTTTATGCTTAATATACTCTGAGAGCATTTTATTTGAAAGCTTTTCAAGTTTCTTAATTTGAAAGAAGAGCTCTGAAATAAGACATTTTGTTGATTTTTTTAACATACTTCTCAAATAAGATTTGTCATATCACTGAATCCATCTTTTGTTTTATTGAGTACTAGATGACTATTCAGTTATTCATTTAAATATTGTAACCCAATGTGTGATGACCAGAAATTATATTAAATAGTCTTAGACCAAGACACATCTTATGTTTGATAAGAAAGCTATTCAAAGCTAATTTTGTCTGATGAAACTTCTTGAGTCTTGGGCTTTGACCATATAGAAGAATCTCTCAAAAAAGTACTGGTCAAATGTAATAAAATAATAGATAATAATCTGCTATTTAAAAGGTAATAACACTTTGAAAAAAAATTATAAGCCTGAAAATGGAATTTCTAATACGATAACCTCTTATTTCAGCAGTGTGTTTCTAAGATGCTTATGGGTAAAACATTTTCCCTACAAAAATGGCATCCAATAGTGATCCGAGTCACAGACAACTATAAGCTGCTTTTTGTTTCTTGGTGAAGGACTGAAAATTCCCAGGACAGTACAGAAGTGGCTTGGTATATATTATTACAGCTATACAATCACAAGAAATCTGAGTCCTTAGTAACACTCCAAATAAAAGTTTATGAACAATTAACATGAAGAGTAAATGCTATTTTTGCAGCAGAAGTTATATAAATAGTGCCTAGATTCCCACAAAGTAACTTGTTAAATAATGCAATGTGACAAAAAATTTAAATCACCCTTTCCCAGATTATATATAAAAGTAGCTCAAACTTCCTTTGTGGAATATTTGGAGAAGTTTGCTTACTACAATGACCAAATTACAAATACCAAGTAAATTAGATTTGAGTCAGATCTTTAGGATTGGGAATATTATGAGCTATTTCTTAGCACATAAAAGGACTTGACTTTCAGGAGAAGGAATTGTTTTGAAAATGTTCATACTGTGCAGAAAGATGTTTCCTTTTTACTGTCTGCACTGCATCTTGTTGAGACTAAATACAATTTACTTCTCTGTGTGAAATATGTCACAATACAGAAAATACAGATTCCTGATTTGAATTAAGAGTATTAAAAGAGCTGTTACAGAAGTATCTTGCACTGTGTGCTCCTCCATTATTTTAATTAAGAAAATACACAGAAGGATCTTAAGCATATGGAAGTAATTGAAGTGCATGCAGTAAACATGGTGATCTCAAAGCAGAGCTGATATTCATGTCACCTTGACACTGTTCTCTGCAGAGATGGAAGGACATCTGGCAACTGCCCAGAAATGCTACAGCTCTCAATCATAGTAAAATAAGAAATGACTTTGTGTTGAAACATGAGAACTCAGAAATATTATAGGCAGCAATATTCCTCTTTTATTAACTTGCTGTTAAGCTCACTACTTGGAACAGTTCTTACATGTTTTTTAAGTCTTTGTTTTTATAACTTACCTTTTAAATACATTGATTTAGAGAGGTTTCAGGAAAACTGCAAGTTCAGTTAGTAGTTTCTAACTCATCTAGTTAAAATCCCATTGATGACTCAGAGCAAAAGAAATAGATTGGATGGTTCATTTTCTCTATTTCTATGATCATAGCAGAGTCAAAGATGAGATTACAGAGTACCTAGAATAACTGTTGGAATCATACAATAAGCACTTTCAATCACTTGGGAACTGCACTCATCAAAGAAAATAATTTATTAAAACATCACAACACAAAATACTTGGGAAATAATCACACCATTACCACCACTTAGGAGTACTTTATCAACCAACTAAGCTAAAAGTTTTTTAATGGGGTCACAGCAAAGGAGGGAATCGAAAGAGGAAGCAGAATGTAAAACTTAAGTATTTGATTTCTTTTATTAAAGACTCAAAAAGATCAAGTCTCCCCTGGTTGAAAAAACCTAACTCTTATGTAACAACATTAATGTATCTAAAGTTACCAATAGGGAACTGGTACAGAGATGCTCACTAAATGCAAGGGGCTTAGAAATGAATAGAGAAGATGCACTACACAGAATTACCTTGAGAGTTCAGTTCCTCCAGAGGCCCCACTCATGTTTCAAAGTAAACTTGATTTTGCATATACTTTAAACTGTTCCTGATCCCAAACATCCTTAAAACCATTTATGCTCACAATCCAATGCCTTGAAAAGCAAATAAAAAAGCTTCTGGCAACATCTGTTCAGTACTTCACCTACAGGCATGGCTGCCAAGCACCATTCACACTACACAAAAGCAAAGGTCCCTGCACTGGTTAAATACCTACTGTCATCTGCAGCATACTGCAACCAAAAAAAAAAAAAAAAAAAAAATCAGTGTTGAGACTGAGCAGTCAAAAACCTTTCACTGTGATACAGTAAGAAATTTGAATGGTAGAAAACAGAAAAAAAAAATGTTTGGAAAGGACCTCTGCAGTTATCTAGTTCAGCTGCCTGCCCCAAGAAGGGCTCACTTTTAAGCTCTGATTGCTCAGGGCTTTGTACAGGCAAGATGGGAAAGTCTCTGAGGGCAGCAATTCTGCAGCCACTCTGGGCACCTCTTCCAGTGCTAAACCAGTCTCAGGGTGAAGAACTTTCCTTCTTCATCAAATTTCCTTCGTTACAACTCAGGTCCACTGCCTCTTGTCCTTGCTCTCTGCCGCAGCCCTCTTTTCAAGAAATACTTTACACTAATCCCTAGGCCTTTTTTTTTTTTTTCCTGAATGGCAAAATCCTATGATCAAAAAAGAGCTGGAAGGGACCTGAAGAAGTCCTCTTGTTTCATCCCCTACTTTAAGACAGGATCAACTATACCAATGTCTCATAAATGTTTCGATAGAAACTCAACAGGAAAACTGTATCATTGCTTTGCTAGCTCTAGAATAAGATTGTTTTTAATTTATGTTTCAGCAATTTTAGCCCCTACCTTTTATCCTTTTTGTTCTTACAAACTCTTATTATTTGAATCATAGAATCCCAGAATCATATCGATTGCAAAAAGCCTCTGGAGTTCACCTAGCCCGGCTCCCACCCCAGGTAAAGCCAACTGCCAAGGTAGATCAGGCTGCTCACGGCCTAGTCCAGGTGAGTCTTAAAAACCTCCGATGGTTGGAGGTTCTACCACTCATCTGGTCAACCTGTTCCAGTGCTTCCCCAGAGACTCTGCCTACACTCAAAGAAAACATCAGCTTGCACTACGGAGGAATCCTACGTGTTTGGTTTTCATTTGATTTTGAGAGTGCTTCATTTTTTTTTCTCCTAAATTGGCATTACAAAGATTAAAGCTACCAAGGATGCTCTAAAGCATGAGGAGACGCACCCTGTCAAATTTACAGATCCAAAAATCCAAATGGCAAGGACAATCTATCTGGATTATTATTTTTTTTTAAATATTAATTTCTAAGAGAATTTGCACAACCAGAGCAATATATTTTGGTGTGAGAAGTAGATATAAAAGTTCCTGGAAGCATTAGTTTTTAAGTGTGCTACTCCACCAAGTCTGACACACAAACTAGTGTCAATGCTAGAAGCCAGAATACTCCAGTACCTAGACCAGTATCTACTGACCTCTTGTCCCATAAATGTTCTCAGATACCATTTAAACAGTCTCACCTGTCTGCTGCCAACATTTTTGCTCCAAAGCCCTGCTTCCCACCACATTATACACACCAGAAAAAAACTCCTACCTTCTTTGCTCGTGCCCTGCATACATCCCACTTGCCAGTGACAAGCTTTGCTTCAACAGCTCCTAGGGACTGGGGACAATCCAGGCAGAGGAAAGCCCAAATAGAGCATGCTTTTTCTTTGCTGCTGTTTTCAGACAAGCTGGTACAGTAACATCGTGAAGGGAAGAGGGTGATTACTGGTGAAGCAAATATACAAGGAAAGCAAGTGTGCAGACTAGGGCAGGATAATACCAGGCAGCAATTAGCTTTAGACTGCCAGGTAACAAGTCTTAAATAACCAGAAAACTAGGTGTTCCTCTGCATTAGTTTTCTTTTCCCTTTTGTTGTGCCAAAGCTTGGTCAGGCATACAGTTGCTTGGCATGATGGATGAGCTTTGCTTCAGCAAGTTCATTGAGCACAGATAGCACTTCAGGTGTGGAAACTAACACCAACAACTTGAACTAAATCCCCATTGCAGTCTCTAATGGACTGGGTAGGTCTGCGCTAGAGCATGTGCATATAGTGCTATTTTAGAGCTCCTGCCCAAAACCGTTAAGTTCAGCAACTAAAAGAAAGTTAACAAAATAATAAATTAATTTGCTGGTATAAAAAAGTCAAGTTACATCTGGAAGGACAAATGTAAGCACAAACGGCTCAAGTTTCCCAAATCCCCAATGCAGCGAAGGAAGATGGGAAGAAAAAGGACTCTGAGCCTTTTTCTGAGTAAAGCAAGCTGCTTCTTTATAATTAGCGAGAGTCCACAATTCCCTTGTCCTCAGGCTTCTTTGCTAGCTAGATTTTTCACTCCTCTCCATTCTCCTCCCCCAGTTAGCATTTATACATTTGTGTTCTCAAAACAATCAAGCTACACAGGACATAAACCAGGATACTTCTTGGCACACCCACACTCGTGGCAGCGTTCAGCCACATCTCAGTACACACGCTGCCTCCCGCGGTTTCCAACCTGACCTTCTCACACATTCATCAACTCCTGTCCCGTGAAACCTGCTTCGAGAACACACTGCAAATCCCAACGTTAACCCTGTTCAGCACCCAAGAGGAAGAGGTCCTCTTACCCCCGCTGTCAAACCAGTCTTCTGCACAGGCACTATGCCCTGGGCAGTGAACCCAGCAGGCTGTTTGGTGGTGGGACCACCTCAACCTATGAACAGTTACAGATTTCACAGATGAGTTCACAGCTGATCAGAAATGCTTCAGGTGACAAACACTGATCCCCAAACATCTCCTGCTTCAGGTACTAAAAGCAAAGTTTTCCCCACAAAACCAAAATACCAAGTTGACATTACCTGCAGATAAAAACTTTTAACAGCCAAGTTTTAATATACATTGTATTCCTATCACTGTGAGACTGAGGAAAATGCTGTTTTTCAGAGCTTTCAGGTCATTCTCAAGAGTAGCACACAACAGAAGAACATTACAACTTAATTTTTTCATTTTTTTATTTGCTTACAGAAAATGAATTAAACAAAAGCTTACATTAAATACTATACAAATATTAACAGTGTTGAGGAGCTAGTCCCCAAATGTGCTCACTTACTCTATCCTCAGCCATCTCCACTGCAGCTCATAGAGCAAAAAAATATCTGAAGGTTTTCTTGGCTGCAATTCATTATGACACATGAGAACTGTAGCCCTTGACAGGCTCCTGTTCAGTAGAAATTGGCAAGATTAAAACAGTCAACTGTTTGCACTGCAATAAAAAAAAAGCATTTTACAAATTAAAAATAATCAAGTACAATACATTTCTCTTAAAAACAGATGGGCCCACAATCTCTTCAGAACAACAAAAACCACTATTTTCTGCTCTGGAAATGTACTTTGTGGGAAATGCTATGTATTGATGACCCATGGACAATTACATCTCCAAAACCTTTCAGGAAAGAACAGATTACTGTAGGAAGTTTCAACTGCCATTTTTGAGTAAAAGTCTTCAGGAAGATTCAGCAGCCCCAGACCAGAACCAGCAGCCATCACCAAGCTCCTCTACAGTCCATCAATGCCATTTTTAGTACAGTTGTTATGAAACCTTGGATTTCCCCGTTCCAATCAATGTTTTTACAGAGTGGTTTCAGTTTATGGAATTGACATTTTTAGAGCTATCAAAGGCCAACTTAAGGAGGTGGATCTTCTCCTCGAATAGCTTTGTACTTTGCCATGTCTTCTGGAAACACCTTTGTCAGTTCTTGAATTAACAGACTTTTAAATTTCTGGAAAGAGAAAAAAATGTATATACAATATCTGCACAATTTATTTAGATTTCAACAAGCAATGTGATCTGATGAACAGAAACGTTCGCATACAACACAGTTCTACATTTCAGTGACCTAAGAGAACAGTACCCAAAAAAACCCCTCAAAACCACACACACAAACACAGAAAGTTATATTTATAAAATTCACAGAAAATGTTCAAGTGAAATCCCCTAGGAAAGCATCAAGCAAGTTAAAATGCTTTTAATTTCCCATAAATTAATTGGCATTTTCACTCAAGAAAAACAAAGTAGTTGGCCCTCTCCAGTAAACTCTGGTGCATCAATATCTGTCTGATCTTATCAAGCAGAGCTGATAAAGGACATGTCCTCTTGATTTTAAATCCCCTCCACCTTCAAAAAGGAACTCAAACCTGGCTTAGAAATACATAATTCTTCCTACAACTTTTACAAGCACAGAGCATATCAAAAGAAAGAGAAGCTTAGAATGTATGAAGATAAGTCTACACTCTGCAGCACAAATTGCCATCCTCCACACTAATTTTAAGTTCAGCCAAAGAACGTTCTGAAACACAAACAGCCCTTTCTCAGCCTTTTCTGATTGTTTTTTGCAGCAGTAATTCCATGAGTTAAACAGAACAGCAGAATGATTAGGTTCATACTAGATGAAAGCACAAGTTCAGAAAACCCTAAACACTAGTACACACTTTAAGTAATTTCCTAACAATTAACTCACATAGCATGTTTGGTATTTTAATAATCTAAGATCAATTAAAGACTGGAAAAATACCCCTTCTATTTCGCTTA
Organism: Caprimulgus europaeus; assembly: GCA_907165065.1. Next base: position 74,259,914 of record OU015525.1, read on the forward strand.
CTTCTAAAGTTACATCCATCATAGTTACAGATCTATTAACAGTGCAAGGTACTCGCTGGTATTCAAAATGAAAGCAAAACAAAACAAAGATCTGTAATTCTATATATCAAAATAAAAACATAGTGACATGTGCAATTGTGGGATGAATTACAAGTTTCCTTGCCAGAACAGTCTGCATTAGCTTCAATTAAGATTCAGGGAAGCAGAGCAATTCCTAACACAAATCACCTAATAAGGGAATTTAATAACTGCACAAGTGAAAAAAAACCCACATATTTACAGAAAAGCGAAAACTTATAAAATACATAATTACATCAGTACTTTCATTATTTCTGGTTTACCTTCATTGTGTCGATTTTTCCTTTTACTTGCTCATTTTTAGCCAAAGCTCGCTCCAGACACTCTTTAGTGTAAAGCTGAGGATTGCGGCCTTGATCTATGTATCTGAAAATATAAAAGACACTCCCTAAACGATCATATTCCTACTGAGAATTACAGAATTATTACAGAATTAATTACAGAATTATTACAGAATTATTCACCTTGCTATCTTTCTGTTACTACTAACACCTGAAATGTGCATTTTACAAAACACTGTTTAACGCAGACATCTTCAAAAGACAGCTCCAGGAACTGAAAGGGCACTAACCATAAAGTAGCCTAGTTAGTATGTGGTGAGCAATAAGCACATAGGAGGTAAGCAATAAGCATCAAGCAATCCAAGGAGTAAAAATCTGTATTGGGAAACCTGTCAGTGTACCTTTACTTTGCAATGTAAGTGCCTGACACGGGGACATTCTATCACTGAATAAAGAAAACAGAACATTTAAGATTGTCATCAGAGATCTACAGGTAGAGTGAAAGCCCAAGCGAAAGAAGTCCTGTATAGTCAGGAAGAACAGACACCAGAATATAGCAAACGAGTGACATTTGGATTTACAAGAAACATTAGTAAATTAACTTGTGAGCTATGTCATAAAAGCTGTCTTTTATAGCTCTCTCTCTACATTCAGGCTTTTGCTTTTAATGTTCTAATTCTCTGCCAACAAGATTGCCATTGCTGAAACTAAACACCTAAGTACTGGCCTAATTTATTTTCACCTGCAACTTCAAATCCTGATTCTAACCTAGCGTAAAAGTGTATTTCCAAAATGAAAGCTTACTTACTAAATCAGTAGATTTGGCAGAATGTGTATTACCACCTATACATATAGAATCAATATAAATTTTAAAAATAAAAAAAAAGAGATGTGAAAGCAAGTGTCTAATTTATCACTATTCTTCTGACTTCTCACAGGCTAAAAGGTACTGCTTACCTTCTTCTGCCTGCTCACATTCTCGTGAGGCATTCAGAAGGAGTTTAAGAAACAAGCAGCCCGTAGGGAGAACATCCACGCTGCAAAGACGTGCTACCTCAAATCACACCGACTACAGCACCCTCCCTTCCAGGTACAAAGTTACTTACTCAAAAACTTCCAAGGGCACGCTGATGTCGTGAAGCTGCTGCCGGCATTTGTCGATATCCTGCAAGCCCGTCACCATGAAATTCCTGTAAGAAGAAAAAGGGTCGTTTTGAGACAAGAAGGAGTGTACTGTGCTAACCGTAATCCCGACACGAAACCCAGCGGGGGACACCCCGGTGAAACGCTTCCCCGTCGCTCCTCCCACGTTTCCCTACGGAGGAAGGGTGACTGATCCACCGGCCAGGGCCTCCGACACCCTGAGGTACCAGGCTGGGCTGAGGGGCGGCGGCAAAGGCCCCGCGGCCTGGCCTGGCCCAGCCCGGCAAGGAAGCGGGATGACAGAGCAGCGAACCCCTCACAGTTTCTGGTTAAGGCCGGTCTGGCTGCTGGGCTGGAAATCGCTGACGATGATCCCGAGCTGCCGGATATTCTCCACAAACTTCTCCAGGTGCTCCTCCAGGGAATCGAACTTCTCAGACATTGCCATGGCCGCCGCCTCCCCGCCGCACTTCCGCCCACTCGCGCATGCGCAGAAGGAGAGAGGCGAGGCGGGAGGACTGGCCCCGCCTCAAACTCCGCCCCGGTCACAGGCCACGCCTCCTAGCCAGAAAACCACGCCCCCTCGCCCGTAGACCACGCCCCTCGCTCACAAGCCACGCCTCCCGCATTCCACCGACGCCGCTCCCGCTGTGGTGCGGCACGGCAGGGGGTACTCGAGGGACAGCGCAAATCCATCATTCACACTTGGTATGCCAAAAAACCCAGGAAGCAACGGCAGAACTCTGGCCCGCCCGCCTTCAGCTCGAGCACAATTAGTCCTTCCTGATGGCTTGTTTTGATGGAGCATCTCACTTTATGGAAGGATGCTCAGCTCATCAGTTGGACAGCAGATGGAAAATGAATTTGAGGTAAAAAGAAGAGATACAAAGCCTAAGTTGAGCAAGTCAATGTTTGCTTTGAGCATTCTGGATTTATCAAATACATGATCGCAAATAATGAGAAAATTATTTTTCCCCTGAAGGTAATCAATACTAAATTATAATTAGCATCTTTTATAAATGACAGATAATTGGAGTTTGACAATATGAATCATTCAGCAGCCCTTGGCACTGCTTTCCTTTCTTTTGTTACCATATAACATCCATAGGAATTTTTCAGTCGAACCCAGTGGAGCAGGAAGCACACAATGTGATTCATAATATCTTTGAAAAAATTGCCAGCACCCCTTTCGAAATGGTGAGATTTGAAAGCTCACTACTAATTGCTGTGGCCTGCCAGACACGCACTGCTGCATCTAGATCTTGAAGCGTCATCTCTCTGCTTGACTCCTTAAAGACATGGTCTTTCCTGACAGTCCACTCCTATAAAACTGCTATGATTGATTCTCATTGTTTTTTCTCCATTATCATTTCCTCTGTCCTCAACAAATATTAGCACACTGCTTATATTTTAAGAGCATCATTTGGAATCTCTCTGGTTTTGAATGGTTCCCCTTCCTGTGTTGCATAGATGAAAAATCGTTCCTCATTTTCAGAGCTATTCAAAAATCATGTCTGGCTCCAGCTTGCTTACCAACCCCACCCTGTACCAGCAGTTGAACCCTAGCCCTGATCCATTTGCAGTGCAGAGCCCACTCCCTTCTCGAAAGCTTTTCAAAATGTGGCTTCATGCTTTTTCCCATGCTACCCTGTACTGTCAGGTGGGGCTACCTGTGACTAGCCCATCACTTCACTTTGTCCGTCAAATTCCTCATTAAATTACTTGCCTCACTATACATGGCTGCAAGCTGCAGTCTGGAACAGGCTCTGGGTTAGGGATCATCTCTGTGAAGCCCTTAGCACAAACAGACCTAACTCATGGGTAAAGGTCAGACATGCAACTGAGAGATGAGAAACTGCTTGGATCTAAAGAGCAGATGTTTTTCTGCCTGCCTCACTCCCTGAGACTGATCGGTAGAAACGCAGCCCATGCCTGACCCCACTCGCAGAGGGAGCCCTCAGATTCTCCTTTTTTCTGGTAATGAAAATGCACACTCAGAGTTCAGGATACCTGGATTTCAATCTGTCAATTTTCAGTCACAAGGATCAGAGCCTACAAAAAGCCTTGACCTCAGAGGCTAGGATATATTTGGCAGTGGGGTCCATTCAGTCCCCATGGCTATTCTACCTTGTGAGAAAATTAAGTATTGCTTGAGCAATGGGAAGACAGGATCTGGCATACCACACAAAAAGAAATGGAAGAACCAGTGACTGATCATCTGATAAGGGCTCATTCTCTTCCCCACCTGTATGATATCTGCTAATTATCAGTGTTTTTATAAACTGTGTAAAAAACAGAAACAGTAACAGACAGAAGTTCACTTGATAATAAAAACCACAATGGAATTATGTGGGGAATGACAAACTATCAGTCTATATTAAATAATCCAGCTATCATCTTCCCTGTGGGAAGATTATCTGACATTCTTAAATTCCCATGGCACATCACAATAACTGTATGTTTTACTATGAAATAGCTTATTTCCAGTATGTCTGTTTTCAGTTGAATCTGAGATCAGTCCAGTAATGTCAGTAGATAAGAATCTGATGCTTTGATTCATAATGAAGTATTTAAATGAATGTTTGAAATAAGAACTAAACTAAAAGAAGATATGATATTCAGTCATCAAATTTAATGTACTTTATGCATTTTTAGGTATAACTTGTGACCATTTCTGTTCCACAAAAACCATCAAAACCAGCAATTCTTAATTTCTTGGATATGTCTTTTTATTAGTTATATTTTTGCCATTTATGATATCAATGACAACAACAAAAATGTAAAAAACCCTCTAATGGTCAGTTTCTGTCCTGGGTTACCATGCTGGTTCAGTAGCAGAAAATTGGGTCTTTCCTAAATATAAAGGAGACCATAAGATTAAGTACACTAACCCAAAATTAAAAAGCAAGCGATTGTAAAGAGCACTAAATATTAAGGAAAATATAGTACTGTGCAAATGAGAAGTTGCAAAAACAATCCTAAGCTGCAAAAAGCAATTAATCAGTTCTAGGCTTTAACAAGTATTATCTATCCTATGATAAAATAAATCCATTGTCTATTGATCAGCAATTGCTGACCATCCTGTTTCCATAGTTGGCAAATTATTCTCTGGACAGCAGAAGTCCCATGATTATGAGATTTTAATACAAGTACTTTGCACAGATCACATGAGAGAACTTGGTCTGAGGAACAGAATAGCTTTTTCTAATATTTGGGAAAGAAGAATGTGGAATATGGTGTACTGACTAGATTAGATCTGAATATGAGGAACAGGGGGGCCAAATTTTGAAAGAACAGTCTAAATACATGTGATTGTGTCAGACGCGGCTCTGCAGGCACAAGAGAGCTGCTTTATATCCATCTTTGCTTATGGGCAAACACATTCAGCAGTACAGAGCAGAATAGCTTGCTTTAAATGCAGTAACAAAAGTGAGCTTTGAGGTACTGTCAAAACTTCCTCTCCTTCCTCTTTGTGGGAAAGCCTTTGGCTGTTGGAACGGAGCAAACATGACTTCTAGCTTGCTTGTGATGACTGAAATCTGATAGATGTCCATTACCACATCTAACTCAGGTGAAGCATCTGACAGAAAAAAATAATGGAAGTTGGATGTAATATATAGAGATACTCAACTCATCTTAATTCAGTATTTACTAGGCTGGTTAGGTTAGATTAATGAATTTTGTTACATAAATGCATACGGTGCATTTAAGATTAAAAACTGCTATAAATATAATACTGGTTGTTAATTTTTTTCTCGTGATCAGCAACTTGGGCAGTGTTTTCCTGTTTTCAGGGGAAAAAAAAGTAAAACAAATAAATTTGTACTCCAATGAAAGAGAGAAAAAAAAAAAGAGAGAATGAAAGAAAGAAAGTATGACAAATAAATCAGTCAATAGGTACAAAGAGACAGAAAGGTTTAGAAAGAAAATTTCATGGTTCATGATGTAAGTGACCATATTGCAGTCCTACCCTGATTTCCATGCAGAGAGCGGGCAATTAGTGGCTTGTAAGCTGGACATCTGCACTGGGCAGTTAAGTAGGGTTTGTAATAAAGGACAGAATGAGAGGCCATGTGGATCAATATGACCCATTTGAGGAGCAGCACAGATTACATAAAAGAAAATCCTGTTTTGTAAACCTCTAATGAATTTTTCAAGGGGTCAGCAAGCATGTAGATAAGAGTGATCTAATTGATACAATCTACTTAAATTTTTCATCAGCTTTTGGTGAAGTCCTTAACCAAAGTCTTTCAAGGAACTAAAGCAATGGAATAAGGGGAGAAAACCTAGACTGAAAAAGAACAGATTCCCAGATAGGAAATGCAGGATAGGAGCAAACATTTAATTCTTGCAGGAGAGAATTGCTCCCAGAGGAGTTCTACAGGCAACTGGGCTGAAAATTGTGCCATTCAATGTGTTCATAAATGACCCAGAAAAGAGATCAGACAGTTCAATGAGAAAATTGGCTTATGATAAAGTTATTTGGCGGAGTAAAGAGGAATACAGGTTGTAGGAAACTGTAGAAGGACCTGAAAAGTCTTGGTGGCTGGGCAACAAAGTGTCAGAAGAAATTCAGACAGATAATGTAAAGCAATGAATATAGCAAGCAAAAAAATCCTAGTTTTACATGAAGATTCATGGTCTTTTGACCATTTTCATACAGGAGCAAGACTCAAAGATCACAATAGAAAGTTCCATGAAAACATCAGCTCAGTGGTCAGCAGTGGTCAGAAGTCATATGTAGTGTTAGGAAAGAAATTTGATAACAAAGTAGAAAAAAATCATTGTGCTACTGCAAAAATCCACAATTCACCCCAGCCTTTAATACTGTGTGCAGCTCTAGTTCCTTGGAATAGACCTGGAAGAGTCAGAGAAGGGCTGCCAAGATGACTGCAGATGTGAAATGGTTTCTGTACTAGGAAAACATGAATAGACAGAGCCTCTTCAATTTGAGAGAGAGCCCACTGATGAGAGCTATGACCAATACTTTGCTGTGTCTACAAAGCCATGAGTGGTCTGGAGCCTAGACTGTCTTCCAGCACAAAAACTAGGGGCCATCAAATTAAGGCTAACAGAAAACAGCTTCCAAACCTGCAAAAAGATATGATTTTTGTCACACAAGGTTTAGTAGAACTACTTGCCAAAGGACGCTATGGACAGCAAGAGCTTAGCTGGGTTGAAGGGAAAATGGGACAAATGCTTGGTACAGAGAGTTAGAGAGAGGTAGATAAACCACACCTGGCTCAGGAAATCCTGTGAACCAAGGGAAGCCCAAGCCCAGGAGAGTAGTCAGGAGTGGTCTCATAGATGTTTTTTTCATCCCCACTCTTTAACATTTTCTTCTGGTTAGTGCTGAGAACAGGATACTGGCCCAGATGGAGCCTTTATCTGAATCTGTGTGGTTACTGTTATGAGGTCCTTCCTGCCTGAATTGTTACAGAATGGCCTGTCCTGTGTGGGATGTAGACAGATTGCATGATGGTTTCTTACCACACACAGCATAAAAAAGGTTGATTTGAGACTGTTTATATGGCCTTCAGGTCTGGAAAAAGCTCAGGTCACTGTTTCCTAATTTGGTGGTAAATATACTCCAGATATATGACTTTTCCAGTACACTAAGGCACAATATGGTGTTTAAGGTCAGTTACTGAAAGTGCTGGTATAGCCACTTTCTCTTTTCAGAAATGTAAAAAGCAATAAATAATTCATCTGTTTGTCCATCTCTGGAACTGTGATTATCAACCCAGCTCCTGTTTTCTGCTGCTGGACAATAAAGTAGAAGAAGTGAATAAAGAAAATAAAGCACATTGACTTCCAATGATGTATGTTTTCTTTCCTTCCATCTTTCTTACTTTCTGTCTTTGACTTTGTTACTATTTTCTTCTGCATGCTTGTACCTAATGCACCAATCATTTCTTCCTCATTCTGCAGACCCAGAAATGAAGGTTGAAAATTCAGGTCATTAACTGGGAGCATGACCTGCCTAAGAATTCCATTTTATGGGCTAGCTACGCTTCTTTGTTTTAATTACAACTGGTGATAAGCAAAAGAGAAGCAGGGAAGATAGATGTGAGCAGCACAGAGAATACCATTTTCATGCTTTTGACATATCAGGCTGATGGTATTTATGTTTAAAATGTTTCTCAACTCACTCAGAAGCATGCTGTGTTTTCGCATTCTACTGCATAAAAATAATGTGATGCAATAAAATAAACAATTTAAAAATCCCATTATTCAGCTGACTAAGGGGTGTAAATATAGTTTCCATACAGATTTGGTATTTAGCAACTTGCTCATTAATGACTTGAAATTATACACATCTTACTGCAAATTAGCAGGATGATGCATATATGCACCCTGGCTGGATCTCAGTCTTACTGAAATAATCTCAATTTATTTATCTAAGCAGCAGCAGGATCAGGATTTTGTTCATACAATAATTTTTGCTCTTCCAAGTCCTGTAGATCTTGAGATGTTCTGGGACCTGATCCAAAGATAACTGAGTCCCATGAGACTCTTTCTGTTGATGGTAAAGGATATTGGATGACAGAGTCTGTTCTCGCAACTCCAGCCCCAGGGATGTCAGCAAGATGCAGCAAAGAGCTTACATAAGTGTTTCAGGACAGGATTATTATTTCCACAGTGTAATGACAATTCATCTAGATCTGCAATACTGAAAACTTTTATTTCCTATTACCCTTAATATCCCGTAAATAATTTATTCTTAATTTTGTTTTTAAAAATATGATGAGAAATCAATAGAATGTTCTGGGTTTTTTTTCCCCCAGAGTATTAACCTTAATAATCATAGAATCATAGAATAGTTTGGGTTGGAAGGGACCTTAAAGATCACCTAGTCCCAACGCCCCTGCCATGGCAGGGAAACTCTCCACTAGACCAGGTCACTCAAAGCCTCATCCAACCTGGCCTGGAACACTTCCAGGGAGGGTGCATCCACAGCTTCTCTGGGCAACCTGTGCCAGTGTCTGACCACCATCACAGTCAATAATTTCTTCCTAATATCTAATCTAAACCTACCCTCTTCCAGTTTGAAGCCATTACCCCTTGTTCTATCACTTCCTGCCCTTGTAAAAAGTCCCTCCCCAGCTTTCTTGTAGCCCCTTCAGGTACTGGAAGGCTGCTATAAGATCTCCCCGGAGCTGTCTCTTCTCCAGGCTGAACAGCCCCAACTCTCTCAGCCTGTCCCCATAGGAGAGGTGCTCCAGCCCTCAGATCATCCTCGTGGCCTTCTCTGGACTTGTCTAACTGGTCCATGTCTCTCTTGTGCTGGGGGCTCCAGAACTGGACGCAGTACTCCAGGTGGGGTCTCATGAGACCAGAGTAGAGGGGGGGAATCACCTCCCTCGACCTTCTGGGCACGCTGCTTTTTTTCATCAGACTCAATTTATATTACATCCATATTTTTGCCATGTCATGTAAAGCAAAATTAAGATCTATTCTTCTGAAATGCAGAGTTGATTCCAATATTTATCAAGTAGCTTAGTGTGGCTTTTTTTCCACAGGTATGAGAAATACATATATATATATTACTCTTAGGAAAATATATAATATCAACAAGTAAGGCTTATTTGTCTATTGTTGTGTGGGGTGTTTTGGGGTCTTTTTTTTCTGTAACTCAGAATAGCTAGTGCATTGTTTTTAAAACTGGGTTGGTTTCTTCATTACCAGAGATGCAGGAAAGAAGGCATAGGAATATCCCAGGCAGTATGATTTACTAAGACTCCCAGATCATATGTGTGCTAGCAAATTAAATGGACTTGGGACTATTGTCCAGCACTGAGTCCAAATGGCATGGAGCAGCCCTTATTTGTATTCCAACTCTTGAAATGTACCTGAAAGCAATTCTGGAAGAATATTGGTGGTCTGGATGAGAAAGCTGGCTGAGTACATTTGTAGCAGTAAAACAGTCTGGATGTCTGTGTTGCTGTGTTTGTGCCCTTCCACGGCACTTTTTCTTTTTCTAAGATGTATCTACTTAAAAAAGGATGTAGTGCCCACATGGGTTCACACCAGAACAAATCAGAAAGTCAGAAAAATTGCTTAGCATTCAAAGTTATACCCTGTGGTGAAAAGCGTTTAAACAACCAAGTTGAGCAGAGCCATGGTTACAGAGTATGGAGCTACTGGCGCAGTTGCCTTGCGGCTGGGAGTAGTCCTGGGGCTTGCGGTGGTGTCATGCAGGAGAGGCTGGAATCATCAAGCACTACAGGGTTCAGCCTGATCCACATGGAGGGTCTCATGTTCTCCAGCCCCATAGGCCGCCTCCAGTTTGAACTGGGACTACCAGGTCTTCCAAGCTACTCTGAACTGCTCGGATGTGATTCAAACCCATCACAGTTCATGACTGCATGGGCGGCTGAAGGTTGTCGGGGACTTTAGACCACAGTGGGACAAAAAGCGTGAACATGTTAGCTCCTTTAATCCATCCTGTCATGTGGACACTTTGAACAATTATAGCCAGTTGGGTCTCTGATAAACCTTATCGTGTAAGTAGGCATTCCTTTCTGAAAGGCACTATGAGACAGGCAGGCATTGAGCTGAAGACTCTCTTTCTACTATTCTTTTAGGGGGGGTTTCAAGTAACTCTTCAATTTTAAACTCATTCTACACACTTTTGTGTGTTCATATCCCACCCTCTTTACAATCTGCTTGCATCAGTGGAAAAGACACTTTACCGTTCAGGCCCAGCATCCAGTCTTTAATAGGTTTTACTTACAAAAGTCACCTGAGGAAGACTCTAATTTATAGTTATCAATTCTTTCCACACCTCTGTTTACCTGATGAAGAAATGCTTTATTGTCCAGTTAGTTTTTGTTCTGAGATATCTATTCTGTGCTTTAATCAAATAATTGAATCATTTCTCAGACTTCCATATGACAAATTAGACACACTGAACTTTAATGACTTTCAGCTTTTTCAGTGTTTCTATCTTTTCAATACTATCAGAAAAGGGAAGATGACCTGCACTTTGAAATCTGGTATTGGTCTCTGTGGAGGTATTTGTCCCTGTTCTCCCATGCCCTTCGCTGCTCATGTATCCTTTCCTGTTGATACACAGCAGGACTGCAAAATTTCTCTTTGCCACAAGATCCATGGGAAGCTTGTGCTGATCCAGTACATTATGACCCCTAATTTCCTTTAAAGTTTGCTGCTATAGGGAATATAATCTCCAGTTACATGAACTTGTTGCACAATTTGCTCCTGGTAAGATGACTTTGCAAATTGTTTTTATTGAAATGCATTTATTTTACAGAAACAACTATTCAATTTAGTCTACCTCCACACTATTTATCAATTCACTGGCCTTTCTGTGTGCTTTTTCTTTCATTTGCAATTTTATATTTACTTCCAGCTCATCAATGCAACTATCAAATTATGCCAGTACCAGTCTTCTGGGGAAGTCTGCTGGCAATATTGCCAAATAAATTCCTACTTGGGAGCAGCCCCAGAAGCAGATTACCTGGTCTGCCACATAGCTCCCAAAAGTGATTTCAGAGTGATTAGACCAGCCTGATGTGAGAAAAACTTCAGGTGAAGTTTGGCATAAGGAATTGCTCCAGGGTCCTCTTTTTACAAACTACATGGATGAGATTGTGTCAGATTTGCCTTGCTCAGCTTATGAGTCCAACACTATCCCAACAGGCCTCACGTATGTCCTTGCATGTCTCCACAAGCCCTTGCTCAGGCCATGCCACATACACCCTTATCATCTTCTTATAAAAACACCATTTTTATGGTTTTTCAGTGTCCATCACTTTCCAAGAGGACAGCTATATCAGCACAGGCTCTCAGACTGCTTTTTGTACTATGGAGGCTGAAAAGATATAGCAGCAAAAGCCCTCTCTTGTGATGACCATCTCACAGGGCATATAGATTGGCTACTGTCTGTGTCTACTGCTCCACTTCTGCTCCCCAGCATGGGTCTTCAGACAAAACCTCAGAGCATTGCCATGTGCACCCCTCAGCAGTTCTTCTGGGATGTGGTTTCAGTAAGTTCAGGCAAAACACCTCTGAAACAAAATGTGGCCTAGAGATAGAGGCGTCTGCAGAAAAAGATGAATATAAGCAACAGTTCACTGCAGTGTGTCAATGCCTGGGACCAATGTATCTTCCCTGATTCTCTCTGCCTGATTTCACCTTAGCAGGCACATACTGTTTGCCAAAGGATGAAGAATTAGAAGACACAGAGTGTCCTAGGGGCCGTGACAGACAAGGCTGACCATGATTAGGCACAGCCTGCCTGAGCCAGAAAAGGGCTGAGGGAAGAGGAAGAGACCATCTGTTCTCAGAACAGGAGGAAGTCAAACAAGACAAACTGATTCAGGAATTGTTTGGTCTCCTGTCTGCTCAAGACCCTGGTGCTACTGGGTTGACATCAACCCTTCCACTGTCTTCCCTCTGCCACCAGAACCAGAGTAGCAAACTTGCTTACAGCCTCCTTGGATAGGTACCACAGGTATAGGGATGGGGCCCTGGCCAAGCCTCATGGGACATTTTCCAAAATAAACATACCTTACCTACAAGCCCGGACAGATCCTCCTCTTCTGGTTTTCACATACTTTTTTGCTTCTGCATTTCATATACAAATGCCACCACTGGCTCAGAGTCCAAGAATATGTATGATTCTTGTGGCAAGGTTTGTAAGAATACATGCAGGTAGATGAAGATGGAGTTCAAACCACTATCTGGCGCTGTGGCTATGACTGTATGCCAGGAAGCTGAAGTAAAAACCCTGCACTTGGCAGCCTTCCTCCCTGCTAGAAAATGTCTGTCCATGTTTGGCAGTGGGTGAGATGAGACCAAGCTGAGAAGATGGTAGAGTGGTCCAGCCTTTGAGAAGGAAAGAAGTTATCTTCAGGGTGCAGCCCCTGCTTTCTCCTTCCCTGATCTCCTGTAGTCACGGTGAGAATGACATTTGAGCATCCACCTCACCCATGCAGTCACAACAGTGCTGGGCTGGTCATGTCCCTCCCAGCTTGGACCCCGTGGAGCTGAGCCCCACGCTAGTCATTAGCTCCCAGATCCTGCTGTGTGGGTTGTAGGTAGACACCTCTCAGAGGCTGGCATGAGAAGCTGAGGCAAAAAGTTGTTTAGGTGGAGAGAAAGCAGGTAAAAGCCATAAATTATAGTGACAGTTTTCAAGAGACTGTGTGTCTTACATAGGAAATATACCAGTTTTACAAGTGTTCACGGAGGATTGTGCATCTTGTATGTGATCGGTGTCATAGAGGTATGGAGACAGAGCCAAGAAGTAGAGAAAAGGGAAAGGAGGCCAACCCTATGCTGGATTATTGCTGCTGCACTGCTGAGCATTGGTTTGGCATCAGATGTTTTCACATGGCCTCTCCGAATCTGGCAATCCTAGCAACAGTAGTACTAGGCTTGGTATTAGAAGCAGAGAAGCATGCCTTGCAACACTAAAAACTAAAAAATCACCTGAAATGGCCAACCAGCATATTTGCATAAGGTGCAATGGGAATATAAAGCACACACTGGGGCTTGCTGGGTGTCACCACCTCATGAATGGCTGGGCAAATTAATATTCCACAGAGACTCCAGATGTTCAGAGTTCAGTTTATACATATATCTGAAAAGGGCTGGAGCAGGTAAGCAGCACCTGGTACAGCATAGATACACTCAGAGGTCATGAAGGCTGATGTCAGTGGGTGAGAAAGTGAGCTTGGCCTCACTGGGAAAGAAAGACTGAGGCATCATAAGCCAGGAAAATCGTGAAGGCAGTAGTGTTGCATGTGATTCTGCTGTGACAGCCAGCTATGACTCAGTGCTTGTGTTTAGAACAAGAACTATTCATCACCACTGTTGTATTTATGGTTTAGGTCTACAACAGACCTAATTTAATCTGCTATGAAGGCATGTCTTAAATCCAAGAAGATTTTATGTTTCTATTTTCCATGTTTTAGCCTGGAAACAAGGATGTCCGGGATCATTCCTCCTGTCTTGGACATCCAGATAGAGCAGTATTCTTTAGAAAACAAAATTACTCCTTTCTTCTAATATAGTTAATTTCAACATATTAACTTTTACAAGAACAACCAGGTATGAAGCAGCCAGGTGAGATTTGCTTTATAGTACAGCCATGCCAATCCTGGTGAACATCTTCTAAAGCACATAGCAGCCCAGTGACTGTGGAACCTCCAGGTTCCAGTGCTTCCAGGACTCAAGCACAGGTTTGCTCCTACTGTCCTTTTGTAGACAACACTGAAGGAGAAAGTGCATATTGTTGCTAAACGTAATAGAGAGAAGCCTCCATCTTTTGGCTTGCTAATTACATGTCCAGCAGCCAATCTACAACTACATATACAGCTTCTGATAATTCAGGATCTCTGTGGGCATCTTCACATGTACAGAGAGGGTAGGAAAGGACCACTGACCTGAACTGATCCCACAGAAGGCACAAAGCCCTTCTCTTACAACATCCGTGACTGCAGCCACAGGGTGACAGCAGAACATTTATCAGGCTACCAAGCCATTTGTTCTTTGTGTGGTATGTGACATTACTCACTAGATTTGTCTCTATATTGGCCCTACAGAAGCAGCAGTGAAGCATGCAAGGAACTGCCATTTGTACCTCCAAAATTCCAAGGAGCTGCCACCCCAAAATGTATTTCTGGAGCCTAAGAGGTGAAGCATGTGAATGTCATCTAAATGTAAAAAGGACCAGTGTTGCATGTATGATGCTATGAATGCAGTACGCTTGCTGTTCTAGCTGTGCTCATGGACAACTCTGCTGATTGTGAATACTGTGGTCTTGTCTTTTGTCAAATCCCAAAATGCACTTTGGGCTGGAGCAGTTTCTGTAATTTTCTGTAGACTTGACCTCCTTCAGGGCCTACCTGTCCTCCTGGGTCTTCTTTGAGTAAGCTATGTATTCATCTCTCCAGCCAAGGAGAACTACCAGCTGGTGGCAGCAGCAGCTTCTCCAAGATCAGGGTGTGGGGACTTGATCATAGTTCCTGGTGACAGTGTATAACAGTGTATGTGAATAAACACTCCTCATTTTTAAGAAACTGAGCCATTGGTGGTAATCTTGCAACTAATCTATTTTCCAAAGAATTTAGTTTTTTTAATCCTTTGTCACCCTCTTTGAACTTCTTCCATAGTAACTTGGCATTTATAATTGGCATTGAGAAACACAAAGCTTGAGTATGTCTTACTATTGTGATGAAAATAATGATGTTAAGATCTTAAGGAAAAGGAGGAAGAGTTCATTACTCATAAATGTATTGCAATTGACCTCTCTTATGGCTGTGTGCTGTAAAGAGGAAAACGACAGAATGTGGTGAGATTTAAGGGAACAGGAAGGTAAAGGATTGACCTGAGTCAAAGCAAAAGTGTTTAGCAGGCATCGAAGAGGACAGTGTGTTCTTCTGGGATTCAAATGTAATCTTATGAACATCTTATTCAAAGGTACTAATACTTCCCTATCTTTACCAAAAGTACCTCATTGAGTGCCATCTTGAGTCACATCAGCCTTTTCTTTTAAAGTTACATCACTCTGGCAGCACATCCTTTTATCCTGTCTACTAATACACTCCTCTTTATGTCACCTTTCTTTGTAGGCTCCTTCAGATAAGTAAAAACTCCTTATTGTTGGCCCCTCAGCACATGACTCTGTACTTTCTACTACTGAACTTTATCCTGTTTCTGTCACTTCAGGTGAGCAAGAGGTCTGTGATGCAGTTTTGAAACTTCAGGAGCCAAAAATTATTTGATGGCACCATAAAATATTTGAGACTAAATTACTGAAATTCCAGCATTCTGCCTTTAAAGTTGGACTCAATGAGTTTGACTCTCTCCCTGTGTTAACTTTGCATGTTTCACACTGGCATCCCTCTGTTCCTTAGGTGACCTAGAGTCTTAGTGCTTTTGTCTAGCTAGGGGTTAACACGGCACTCTGAGCTGGTAATAAGCTACATTTGTGAGTCCCTTGGGTGCTGTGCTCTGATGCTGGAGTGCTGGAGCACTGCATTCCAGCTCAGCCGCTGCGTACTGACTAGTGAAACATGTCTGGCAGCAGCCCTCAACTTCACATGGAACAGACTGCAGCTGATGCAGGACAACTCTCAGACTCTTACTGGAGTCAAGAGCCATCTGTCACTAGCTGGAATCTGCAAAAAAGGGGCTACCTATGGCCCAGATGCATATTGCTTGCCCTCAGTTAAAAGCAGGAGTGCTAAAAGGTCTCTGTGATAGCTCTGGTTCTCTGGTTATAGGCAAGATCTAGAAAAGTTAATTATCTCAGAGCTTTAGAAATTCTAGACAGAAAATCTAGAAAGTCACTGCCTGCAATGACAAGCAAGAATTTTTGCATCCAGAGTAGAATGACCATCTGACCATTGTCAGTCCTCAAACCGTTCCATGTGATACAGCTTCCTCACTGGGCAGCTACAGAATGACTGTAAAGATGATATTGTAAGATGAAAATGTGGCCAGAAGATGTCAAGGCTGAAGGTGGAACCAAGTAAAGGATGTATCGTACTGTTACTTTGGGAAAAAATTATCACTGATATATATGCTTTACAGTAATATTTTTCTCAGGATTACTGACCATATCTTGCATTTGTGTGTGAGTGCGAGAATTTAAAAATACCTGTGTGCATATGAGATGGTCATCTCTGACACAAAGTTCCATGATTCAGAATTCCTGGATGCAAATTTCTCTTTTAGCCAGTAAGTAGAAATATATGAAAGCGAACACCACAAACATAAGAAGCCTCTCCTGAACATTTGCAATGCTGTGCAGACTTAAAGAGCAGACAGGCAATCGTATTCTCCAGGGATATTGTTGACTTCACTCATTCTCGAAAGCTGTTGTTGTGATATAATGGCTGTTCATTTACCTCATTTATTTATTTACCCAGGTATTCTTTGCATTTACCTGGGCTTATCATGTCCATGGAGTGGAGGTTATTTCAAGTATTTCGTTTATCTAACTTAGTGAAGGAGATTAGAAATACCAGATGGACTTCCAACACTGAGGGGAAGGTAACTTCAGAGGATATGTCAACAGTAACATAGGTACTGCACGTGCACGTCTGCAGCCTTTTACATTCCAGGAGTGAACATCTGTGTGTCTTTTTTGATTCTTGATGTTTGTTGCTGGAAACATTTCCTCTGAATACCCTTTTTAAAATAAATGATGTTGTTACTTTGGAGGATGAAAGGGGGCAGGCAAATAATGAATAATCAAAGATGCCCAGTGAGATACTAGTAAGCATTGGGACAACTCAGTAAGGTGAGGGAGGGAGAGAGAAATAAATAGCTTGCTTGTTGAAAAAGTGTCTGTTTCCAAGTTTACAAAGAATTAGCTAAATAAAGCTCCATTTGATTCTGGGGGGGGTTGTGTCCCATGCTACAAAGGGAATAAATGGTGCCTACCAAGCTGATCTAGGGAAATAACCTTTTTAGAGTTCCAGGTCTAGAGGCTGGCAGTAGAGGACAAATTATGCATCAAGAGGAATAAAATGAAATCTTTCCCAACTCCAGTGGAAGCCCCAAGGCATGGAATTATTATAAGTATAATGCAAATTGACAGTGATCTAATCTATTTTCTCACACATTTGGGGATACTGACACATCAGATGCCCAGGGACTCATAATACAAGTTTCTCTATCTTTGGGCATTTTCCTATTCTATTGTGTTGTACAGTTATGTCCATAAGGTCCTCAGGCTCCATCCTACAAGACTGAAAGCTACTGCTTCCAGTGCTCAGGAGAGTATTTGAGCCCTTCATTCATCAGATAGCTGGAAGCCTTTAGGTTTCCAGTCCAAATGTTTTCAGGATTACTCACTGTACAGTCATTTGATCATGTGATGAAGTCAATATCCCTCTCTGACATTTACTTCTCAAATATATTTATAAAGTGTTAC
Organism: Caprimulgus europaeus; assembly: GCA_907165065.1. Next base: position 74,277,329 of record OU015525.1, read on the forward strand.
CACACCCCCGTTCAGTCTTTGCTGGGCTATACTATACAAGAAAAGATCTTCTAATTCTCCTAAGAAAATGTGCATTTTGTGCCACTGATCATCCTGGACATGATTCTTCACACTTGTTCAATTTAAGTAACATTTCCTAACACACTCGGGCCTTAAAATTCTGCTGCATTTAAATGGAAGCAAACAACATGCATCTGAGCTTTTCACTGAGCCCCAACTCCTTTCTTGAAAACTCGGTAAAAATGAGGAAACCACTAGTCAATTATAGAAAAAACACACCTTCCTGGTAGCCTCAAACACCACCAGGCTGATATTGCAACAGGAGCTCAGAGCTCTGAATCTCCAGCTAGGGACAGATGCCTTTCTACTGCAAGAAGAGTCTGAGATGTCATTCATCAGCTGCAGTCTGCTCCATGTGAAGTGGAGGGCTGCTGCTGGACCTGAGCTTTGAACACTGTCCTGTCTCAAGGCAAGGATAGAAGGGCTGAGATTGCAGACTAGTTCAGTTTGACTCCTGCACCTGGCAAACTGGTGAGAATGCATAATAATGAATAGAATTAATAGATACATTTCTACTATGTATGATACTATGGAGAAAGAATTGATGAGGATTCCATAAAGATAGATCATGGACCAAATCTGTTTAGTTTTTTGTCAGTCAATGAATATGTGGATAAGGACGGTCTAGATGACACGGGAGGGGTCTCTTCTGCAAGCTGTTTTATTCCCTGTTTTGCCTCAAGGCCTTAGACTTGCAGCCGTCCACAGTCCATGCTGGACTAGCCAACTAATTCCTTTGCTGAGGAAGCCTGGGTATGAAAAAGAGGATTTCACTAAATTAGAGCTTTTTTACCCTTCAGACAGTATGGACACAGACTGTACCAGATTCCACTACTTGCAGCACAAGCAGCGCAGTTCCCTGTCACAGCAGAACACCGATTGTTCAAGCACACCTACTGTACCTTCCATGTTGCTGAAACAGCATCATTCATCTCATACCACTTTACAAAACAATGGCACAAGGCCACGGAGAGGCTGCTTGGCTCTGGTCTCCCTTTGCAGAGACCTTGCTCTTTTTTTATGGCTCCACTGCTGGGTAGATACCTTAGCAGTTATATGAGACAGGTAAATAACTTCCATCATGTTAAATTTATTACAGCGGGTCCTGTTGCCACCTGTCACAGGAACACCATGCAGAGACCTTTCAGTTTAAAATATTAATGTAGTCAAGACAAAGGCTCAAGTTGCTAATTGGCATTCTGGTTCAGTCCAGCGTATGTGCCCCACCATTCTGACTTGCACTAGGTATTTAACCAGGGACAACCACTGAATGCCTTGTTCTGCATGACCGCTCGCCAGGCCTGAAGCTGCAGGTGAAGTCCCTGTGACTTCCAAGCTTTTGCACCAGAGCTGGAGCAGCCTCCTAATCTGTCCTATCATGTTTCTCTGTGTCCTGCTCCAACTGCTAAAAAGAGGAACAGAAGTTTCCCTCTGTGCCTTAACTTTTCTCCCTGCAAATCCTGCTAGAGTCGTTTGCCCATCAAAGCACAGGTTACTTGTTACCTGGAAGCATCACACACCAGGAAATGTCTGTATGCAGTCTGTCTGCAGTCCAGAAACTTCCCAGCTTCATGGATGGTCCATCAATAGCTCAGGGAGGGCACTCCGGAAGGTTACTAGGGGAAGGCTCGGACACACTTTCCAGTATCTTATAAACTGGAGGTTCCCCATTCACTCAGGCAGGGTGGGCTGTAGAGAGAAGGAAGGTAAGAGCAGAACATGAGTTGGACAGAACATTCCCAGGTCCTTCAGCCCACCCACCTCACATTCCCCAGGACTTCTGACCCCCCAGGAAACACTCTGTCAATAGTATTTCACATGCAGATCTTCTCAGGCTAGGAAATCTGGCAAACATCTCCTGCAACAGACCCCAGCTATCTGCACACAGGGAAGGATCAAAGCAACCCCAAGGGTTATCACACTGACACGCTTTTGGACTGGGCAAGTCAACAGCATGGAGGGCAGGAGCAAGCAAGGACAGTGTTGTGGCATCAGTGCTTCCTGGGCCATCATTTACAGTTAGCTTGCAGCTCTCCCTCTTCTTTCTGTTCAAAGCAGGATAATGAGATGCGCCAGGTATCACACGCAGGTCAGCTCCGCTGCTATCTCCCGACCTTTCTCTACAGAGTCTTCTGCGAACAAAAGGAAAGGGCCTCCACCTCCAACTCCCTCACTCCCTGCTCCCTCCAAGGAGCTGAAGAACAGGGCCACCATCACACCAGTCCCACAGTACCGTGGTGCAGCCACCAGCAGTGTGGCCCTTCCTGGGCCACGGAGTCGTGCTGTGCCTCCTCCTCGTTTATGCCATGTGGCCCAGAATTCAGTTTATATTTGTTGTGATCTCCTCAGATACGGATTCCATGCAGTGACTTTTCTTGCTATATTAGGTAAGATTTTGAAATAAATAAGTGCTTCTGTGCTCTGTGTGCATGGCACAAACCAAGAAAATAAATGAAATTATGAACAACCTGGGAGTAAGAAGGTTTCTCAACAATTTTACTATGATGATTTTGAGTCTCCAATAATGGAATGTTTGAAAAACAAATAGAATTCTACTTCTAGGATCTTGGTTGTAAAAACAGTAAGCTTTTTATTTCATGGTAAATCAGACTGATAATTTGGCTCCATTTATAAAGCCTGGCAAAGAGACCACATTTCACACTATCTAGTTTGACACTGGTGAATGGTCACCCGCTGAATGTGGACCCATTGGTGAAACTAAGTGGTTTAAGTAACATGAAGAAGAAAGGGAAAAAAAGCCGAAAAGTGAACTGACACCAAAATTTTTTGACAGCAAGTCAATTACTCAGCTTTTGATTAAAACATAACATGTCCTGAAGATAGCTTTCAAGAAACCCAGGCAGTTTTCTCTGGAGCCCTTTCGAGAAGTGCACCAGTCCTCTTCCAGCTTAGGCCACTCTTCAAGACCACAGAAGACAGCGGTTTAGGCCGCTGCTGGTGAAGAGGGTGTGTTTGCTTGGGAAGGGTGTTATGGAGCATCATGGAGCTATACGCACACGCTGCCCATTGCTTTACGTCCTCTGCACAACAGATGTGGTCTCACTTTGGGCCTTGCCTTCACTACTCCCCAGTTCAAAGCATTTATTGCATTTACTGTCTTTTCCAGTCTCTGGGGGTAAAGATGGATGTGGGAACAGAGATTTTGGGAATGAGCTTTTCCCTCCTGTGCTTACACAGAGCCCCAGGAGGATGGACCTACCAGATCTGGAGGGGAGCAGGTGTAAGAGGGACAGAGTATGAATATTTGCTGTGCTGGAGAAACAAAGAAAGATTGTCACATCATTCCAAACACAAAAAATACAGAAATACACACACATACACAAATAGATGCACACGTATGTATTCATATCTATTTTTAACCATGTTTACTTATCAGTGTTTATAGGTATAAACACATGTGATTATATGTGTTTAGGTGATTATATGTGTTTAGGTGAGTAAATGTACACACAGTAAATACACATGGAATCATTTTGGTTGGAAAACACCTTTAAGATCATTTGAGTCCAACCAGAAACCCAAAACTGACAAGTCCACTACTAAACCATGTCCCTAAGCACCACACCTCCACGGACGGTGACTCCACCACTTCCCTGGGCAGCCTGTTCCAATGCTAGACAACAGTTTCAGTAAATACATTTTTCCTAATATTCAATCTAAACCTCCCCTGGTGCAACTTGAGGCAATTTCCTCTTGTGCTATCACTTGTTACTTGGGAGGAGAGACTGACTTCCACCTCGCTAAAACCTCCCCTTTCAGGTAGTTGTAGAGAGCGAGACACAGGTATGCTTAACTGCAGTTATGCCCTGACACGACCATACAGTTTTTATGTATCTGCAGTGTATGTGTGCTACATCCATGTGCATGCCCATGCACTAAACTCTGACGGTATATGATTTTCCAGCCGTGTGAGTGCTGGCACTCGTGTACATACAAGTGTGTGTGCAATAGCCACCCACGCACTCGTGGGACTTTCCCGGAGTGCCGGCCACGGCCGTCCCAACCTGCCACACGCGGCGAGGCGCGGCCGCCCCTCCCCGCTGTCACCGCCCCCGGCCCGCCTCGCCGGCAGGGCCGCGCCCGCGCTGCCCGTGCTACCGCAGCGCGGGGTGGAGCGGCGCTGCCAGGCGGCGGCGCTGCGGGACGGAACCCCGCCGCCCGCCGCCCCGCCCCCGCCCCGCCGAGGCCCGCAGCGGCGGTGCCGCCAGGCGCGTAAGCAGCGCGGTGGGACGCGGGCTGCGGCAGGGGCGTCCCGAGCAGCCCCTCTTCCCCTGCCGGAGCCTCGTCCGCGGGCGGCGCCGAACAAAGGGCCGGAGCGCGCTCTGCCGCTGCCGGCCTCTCTCCCCCGCCTCCCCGGGGGGAGGTGCCCGGCACGGCGCGGGGACCGGCCCGCCGGGGAGCCGCCGGGGATTGGCTCGGCCGGGTGCGAGCCGAAGGTGCTGGGGAAAGCCATCTGCAGCGCAGGCGATTTCGCCCGCTGTGCGTGGGGGGGAGGGGGGCTCTCCCTGCGAGTGCTTTGGTGGGGTTTTTCCTTCCTCCCTCTTTTTTTTTTTCTTTTTTTTTTTTTCCGCTTTTCACGGGGTCGTGGCCACGGCAGCGGGGCCGTGATGCCGGGAGCAGCCCCGCTGCTGCAATGCTGCCCGCAGCAGCCCTAGCGAGGGGAGGCGTTTGAGCGCTGGCCGGCGGGCGCACGTCCTCCCCGCGGCAGCGCCGCCGCCTTTCTCTGCCCGCCGCCCGAGCCCCGTGCGCCCACACCGGCGGGAGAGGGGCCCCGCCGCCTGCCCAGCGCCGCCCCCCCTGCCCCCGAAGAACAGCAAATCCGCCGAGCGGGGCTTCAAATTAATAATAAAACCCCCCCAACCCGTAGAGGCGAGAGGGAGAGCAGAGCCGCGCACAACATGGCCACTCTGCTGCGGAAAATCGGGCTGATCCGGCTGCACAACCGGGACACGGAGGATCCCAAGCACCACCACCACCACCGCAGCAGCAGCAGCCAGCAGGGCTCCTCGCTCAGGGGCAGGGGCAACCAGAAGAACAGCAGCAACAAGCCGCAGCCGCAGGGCCCCCCCGGGGGAGGCGGCTGCAGCAGCAGCAGCAGCGAGAGCAGCCCCGGCGGCCACAAGAACAAGAAGGCGCCGGAGCTCGCCAAGCAGCCCCCGCAGCCGCGTTCGGGCGGCGGCAGGGAGAAACCGCGGGAGGCGGCCAGAGAGCCCGGTGCCGGTAAGGAGGCTGCGCAGCGGCCCGGCCCCGGCTCCGGCTGCGGGTCGGGGCCGGCGCCGCTGGTGCCGCTGCCGTCGGGGTCGGGGCCGCTGGCGCCCGCGGGCCGGCAGCAGCACTGCACGCAGGTGCGGACCCGGCGGCTGATGAAGGAGCTGCAGGACATCGCGCGGCTCAGCGACCGCTTCATCTCGGTGGAGCTGGTGGACGAGAGCCTCTTCGACTGGAACGTGAAGCTGCACCAGGTGGACAAGGACTCGGTGCTGTGGCAGGACATGAAGGAGACCAACACGGAGTACATCCTGCTCAACCTCACCTTCCCCGACAACTTCCCCTTCTCGCCACCCTTCATGAGGGTGCTCAGCCCTCGCCTGGAGAACGGCTACGTCCTCGACGGCGGGGCCATCTGCATGGAGCTGCTCACCCCCCGCGGCTGGTCCAGCGCCTACACGGTGGAGGCCGTCATGAGGCAGTTCGCGGCCAGCTTGGTCAAGGGACAGGTAGGGGCTCCGCGGCCTCGCGCTCTGCGTGTGTGTGGCGGGGGCCGTGCGTCTCTGCGTGTCTTTGGATGGGAACCCCAAAGGGCAGCGGGTCAAGACTGTGCCTGACCTTGGCCAGCCTGGGTGACAGGTCTCCACCAAGGACCTGGCATCACTGGTGGGAAGGAGACAGGGACACATGTGTTTTGCTCTGGGGTCCCTTCTCAGACAGGTGCAGCAGAGGTACACAGCAGCTTGGAGGGGCAAAAGCACATGCATCCATCGTGCCCTCCTGCCTGTCTTTTGTCCCTGGGCTCTGCTGTGCGTGGCACCCAGATCTCATGCTCGTTGCCTCCAAGGGGCACTTCCCTCACCCCAAAGCAAAAGGGGCTCTTCAGGCTCCATTGGGGTTTGGGATTTGAGTCCTCGGCCTCCTGCCCTTCACCAGCCAGTCGGCCATACTTGCTGGTCTCCTGCTTGAAGTACTGGCGCAGGGCGCGACGCTGGAGCTGCTGCCCCCAGGTCTTTGTCTGGTGCTGTCCTGCATAGCATCCCTCGGGGAAGAAGAGGCGACCCCGGGTTTGGGGCTTGGGACATGGGGCAGAGGTGTGGCACGAGGTCACACCTGGAATTGCTGCCTGATCTGCCAGCAAAGTTGTGCCAGTTTCAAATCTGAAAGGAACAAGCAATTTTTTGGGCATGTACTGCAGTTGCAGCGGCTGGATGGCTCCTGCCAGCTATCCTCTCCGGAGGAGATGCCTAGTTCCCCCGCCACAGGATCTTATCTGAATCAATGTATTTTATGCTTTTTTCTTTTCTTTCCTGCAGAATATCCTTAGAAAAGTATTTAATAAGCTGTGTTTAATAAACCAGTAAATATTGCTGGTGACAGCCGGTCCTTCTTTATGGTTATTGTAGTGGGCAATATACACATGTCTGTAACAGGGTGGTTTTCCTGTTCACTTAGTGAATGCCCTTGAACCCAGGGGACATGCACAGCTCCATGTCTGTCAGTAATGATGCTAAGTAACTTTTTAAATTCGTATCTTGGCAAGGAGGGGAGGAAAGAGTGAATAATAACATTTTGCATTTGCTTAAAAATGAGGTTAGTCCTGTTTGCTTCTGTGGAACTGCTTGCATGAGCAGGAGTAAAGGCTTGGTTTCTCTTAAAAGTGAAAATTAATTTTATTTAACGGACTCTTTTCTAAGTGGCTTTTCCTTCTTTTTCTCTGTTTGATTTGGGCTACTACTCCTTTTTTTAATCAGATAGTATTTTTCTCTGTGCTTCATTTGAAGAGGTCAAGTTTCCTAGGTCACCTTGGGATAGGAAAAAACATCTACCAGAAAAAAAAAACCCAACCCTTAATTTACATTGAGCCTGGGGTATGTTGAAGTTCTATAGCCACTCTTACCACGTCTCACTTTTTGTTAACCCATATCTTTTCATAGAGATCGTAGTTCTCTTTATTTTAAACAAGGATTTAGAAGGACAATGCTGAATTCTCTCAATTTTTTTAAGAATTTAGCATCGTTTTGCAGTTGAAGATAAAAGGCTTGAATTAAGATTTACTGGGGTCATAAAATGTCTCAGTGAAGAAAAGCACTGAATTGTTTTATTAATAATAAATATTAAGGTATGTAATCTGACAATTTTCTTGCCTAAACTACTTAAGAGATTCCAGAAAGCAGTAGTGATTTCTGATAACAGAGGATGTTAATATGTGCATCATTAATAAACATATTTAAAATGCAAGAGTTTCAATAATATTCTTCCAGAAGTTTACAAAGTTCATTATAAAAAAAGAGCATGTGTATGGGATTAAAAAAAAAAAAGGCAGAAATAAATTGCTGCCAGTAACGTAGTAGTTAAATAGGTGTAATGTGCATGTTTCAGCGTCTTGGATCATTCGTTCCAAATGGAAAGGTTAATAGGTAATACCGACAATAAATTTAATTTCTGGGTTACAGAGGTGCAGTCCATGACGGGTTGCCAGCCTGTCATCGTAGCCAGCCTCAGTGTCATGGGAGCCACGTTCCTGTAACCACACTCCCCTCGTTATGTAATCCAAACTCCATTGCATAATAGGGCTCAAAATCCGACAGGCGCTCCCCTATCCCCATTTCATTTTACAGGCAATCTACTTTTGACCATCTTTTTTAAAAAATGAAAATGGAGCCACTGAAACGTTGCGAGCTGCGGCGCTGCGTTTCCCTGAGCTGCGAGCCTGGTTTGGGGTAACTCTTGCCGTGCTGTGGGTAGTCTCTGTGCCTGCAAGGAGCCGTCCTGAACAAATATCCATGGCGTACACCAGCATAATTCTGTCGTTTGTGCATGCAGCCTGCACCTCGCAGTAGCATGAAATATTCAGCACGCTTGCTATTAATCAGAAAGGCTGAAAGGGCAGGGTCCATTCTCCATTGCCTCAAAAGGACGCTGGGTGAGCAAATGGCGGCAGCCATGAGGCTGAGTGGGAGATGGGGTGCTGCCAGCGCCTGTGGGTACATGGGACCTTCCAGAGAAATGTCACTGGCTCGCAGCGCCATGATGTAGCGTGAAATCATTGTGCATACGCAAGCCTGTGACGCAGCCGAACACACGCCAGGCTGTCGCGGGTGCCGGTGTGAGTGGGCAGGACTGAACTTCCCACCAGCATGTGTGCCTCCTTTCGGCAATTTGCGTGACGAAGCGGAGGTGGCTGATTTCATTCAGCGTTTCTCATCAGTCCCATTTTGTCGACTGTGGTAACAGTGGTAGTGGTAACACTGCTGTTCTCTGCCGGTTCTCCATAGAGAAATGCAGCACTTCTTGGTCTCTTGCTTTGTCAGAGCTAAAGAGTAACCTATGAACATATATAACCTTTTTTTTTGACAAAGTGATCAAGAAGCAGTCACAGCTAACACTGAAAATACATTTTCAGGCAGTCAAAATTCTTGACAAATTCAGATTTTTTAATGGGTTTCACAGGCCTTTTAGCACAGTGAAAGAAAAATTGGGATAAGTCACTCTGACGTCTCACGGGTGAAGCATTTGACTCGGGAGTTACATCCGTAAGGAGACTGTGCAACACAGGTATTAAGAGGTAGCACTTTTCTGTTACTTTTCAGCATTGCCCTTGTATGCAGGGAAACCTGGCTACAGGTTCCTAAACCTGAGCACGTCTCCCAGGGGCTGGGTTTTAAAGTGGCATGGCTGTTTCTCCAGATTTCACCAAGAATGACCCATGCACCCCAGGTGACCTTGCTTGAGAGATGTCCTACCTTATGGGATGCATACCTTGCTTCATATCACAAATCTAGTATTGCATTTTTAGATATTTTTTGTCTGTAAACAAAAAATTTTTTAAATGGAAGAGAGAGAGTTTCTGTTTGAATGAAACAATTCAACAGTCTCTAAATGTGTGCTCTTTTTTTTTCAGTTTTCAAGTAAAAAAAAAAATGTTAATTAACAAACAAGTTGGGGTTTGTTTGGTTGGTTGCTTCAGCTATTCAGCTGAGAAAATCAATTATTCACGCAGCTCTAGTCAGTATCTTGAGGGGAATTCTCAGTACATCAAAGGCCTAAGACTGTTTATCTGTCTGGGATCCAGAATCTTATTTTTAAAAACTTGGTGGCGTCCTTAACTCAACTATGGCCTTGGTTTTGAGGGGACGCCTTTGTACTTGGTTCCTGCACAGTCAGCTGCTCACGGGCTCCTGTCGTCGTGGGCGAAGCTAGGCCCCGCCAAGCCAGTGCAGTGGCAGCCCTGAGCTGCCGCGGAGCTGGGGTGTCAGCCAAGGAGGTGGCGTGATGCTAACAAAATAATCTAAATACCAGTTGTTTGTTTTCCTGGAGGCAACTGTTTAACGTACCTGTCTAGGCAGAGCTTCCCGTGTCTGTCTGTCTATCCAGGCTGTGGAAGTGGCCCATTGAGTATGATTCCTTTTTAGCAGCACCCTTTAAAACAGTTTGTGGATAATTCACATGAGAGATTTAAAAATGAGTCTGTTGCTTTCCACTTCCTGATAACCATGCCATTGTCACAGTAAGGCTACTAAGGGCAGGGAGGAAGGGGGAGCACTGCGGGTTGTAGGAGAGATGAAACGGCGGGAGGGTGGTCGTGGCTCTCCATGAGGAAGGCAGGCGGCTGCGGCCCGTGCCCGTGCCTCTGGCAGGAGTCGTCTCTCTCATTTGAAACCATGGCAGATGATGTGGTCTCAAATGAAAAGGAGCAGACTTTGTCCAAAAATGCAAGAGGATTTTGTGTCCTCTGATAGACCTGTTGTTTCTTACTGGAGAGTAATGGCTTGGTGCTGGTTTAGTAGAAGTTCAAGAGAGGACAAAGCGACGAAGCTGTGTATGCCGATGGCCAAATAATGCATCAGGGTTTGTTGTTGTTGTTGTTGTTGTTGTTGTTGTTTTTTTGGGGTTTTTTTTTGAGAACGACTCACACAGCCGCACCTGATGCTTTGAGAACTTCGGGCTTAAGCTTGCAGTAGCAGCCTTGTCCTCCTTTTTATGAGTGCCTTGTTCTCTCTGGAGGCTGGGGACAGGACTGACAGCCAAAGGCAGTAATCAGCTAACTGGCAACTCTGCAGATTATGTCATGGAAAAAGTTCTTTGTTTTGAGGAAAATACTCCCTTATTTTCCCTGGGAGGAAAATACTCCCAGTGAATAGAAGAAGCATAAAAATTCTGACAGGACATAACTAAAATAGGAACAGGGAAACCCTAGTTAGGAGTACTCTTGCTGTGATGAGCTTCCATAAAATGATTTAAATCAAAACCAAAATATAATTTATAATTAAGATTTTATTTTCTATAGGAAAATTTCCCGAATTCAAATAAAAGTTGCTGGTATATAGTACTTTCAATCCTTGTATTGTAATACTAGAAATACCTCAGTGGAATCCCGTTAGTTTGCTTCAAGAGGTATATATATGCCGGTATGACCATTGGACTGATTTATCTTTTGATTTTAAAAATACAAGTATTCTAGCTGACTACTACCAGATTGAAACAGGAGAAATGAGCTTATTTTCTGAAAAACAGATACAGAAGGTAGCAGTTAATCATAGTCTAAATTACTCCCTCTTCATCCTTTCAAACAAAAGTGCAAGCAAGCAGATAGCAGATGGGACTTGCATGGTGTCCAGGAGGTCAGCAGACTCCAGGTCTTTCAGATATGTATAGCAGAAATTAATTGCAAATCCATGGGTTTTCATACTCCAGATGCTAGTTTTGAGGACTGTAGCCATGAATAAATCAGCTAATCTCAAAAGCTGCAGAAATGTATAGAGAACATAGTGATCTCTGAATTATTTGGAGCCATTGTATTGTAGTGGGGCCTTAAAAAACAAAACTGGCTTGCTTTTTGCTTTCGATTAGCTGCCTGAGCAAATGATGCCAGTTATCATCGAGGGAAGAAGTGTTGCTTTAGGTCTATGGTTGAAAAGCACATAGACTCATCATTAAAAAGGAGACAAAGAATGTATTTTGGGTCCCTATTAAAAGGTATAAATGCAGGGCCAAAGAGGTGACAAAGAATATTGTTTAGCTACAGAGGAAAATCAGATATATTGGCCTGCTAAGATTTCTCTTTTATTGCAATTGACAAACCCAGGATTTTCAAGCTGAAGTATAAGTGGGAGCATGTATATTTGCTATGTTGAGATGCTGGGACTGATGAATGGGCTGTAAAAAACATTGTTCATGTGTAGTCTGATATATTGCTGTTCTGACTATCCACTGTTATTATGCAAATACATTCTGCTGAGAGGAATGAAGACACAAGGATTCCAGCTCATTGAAGTAGGAGGCTGTTTCAGTTCTTTTAAAAATCAGGGTGAACATAATCTCCATTTTACCCCTTCAGAGCATAAAAAGGAAAACTTTCTAATACTTTCAACTATCATCCTTAGTGTTAAAATAGTCATAAAATAAGTTAAATCACTAAATTTAAACAAACTCCTTTTTTAAAAACATGCTTTTATGACAAGTAGAGCTGCTGGAGGAGTAACCTAACTAACCCACTTCCTACTGTGAGGAAGATTTACTCTTCCTTATACAGGCTAGCCTTGAAAATATGCAGATTTCCTAGCATCTACACAATGCCCAAGGATTTCCATGCATGACCATAGACTTCCAGATCAAAGACTTGTAACTCCACAGTAATTCTGGTCCTCATATCGTGGGAGTCCTATTGCCAAGAGTGATCTGAGGCACGTCTCCCGAGCAGGCGTCTGCTCTCACAAAGTGGGACATTGGTTAAGTAACATAATATTAGCTGCATTTCTTTTTCCCATCTAAGCTCCTTTGGGCTGACGAGAGTCAGTGAAGATCTCTTCTTTTGCTTGATGTGATCAGTCCTTCGCATGCAGTTTCTACTTTACAAATTATCTTCTTCTGTAACTGTCAAAAAAGGTAATGCTGACATTAGGTGTGAAGAGAGATGGGAGGATGGAAGGACTGTCAGATGCAATTACTCCATGGCTAAACAGGGAGAACTGCAGGGGCTGTGGTGATTATACTGTCTGAATGGCTCAAAATGTATGTTAAATTTAATATGTGCAGGATCCAGTTGTTTTGCTTACAATGGAATACCACATATTTGTGGAATATCGTTGTATTTTTGAAAAGCATGTCACTTGGGGCTGGTCTGAGTCGAACTCCACAGAGTCATTTCTAGAGGGTGCTGAGCACTCCACAGTGTTGGTCTTTAACTCCAGTGGTAATTGAGTAGATCCTGGAAGCTGCAGGACAAGCTGGCTGCACAGGAAGGACATGGTCCTGTTACCTAGCCTGGCTGGCAGAAACAAACCAGCACTGCGCTGGATGTGGAAAGAGCATAAGCTAGGGACAAGTGTAGGTGTGCTTTGATGAAAATGGTTTTGCAGTCCCTATTGGTCTGCATGAAACAGGTAAGTGCGCACCATGCTGAAGACATTCAGGTAGTTCCTCTTCCGAAACAGGATGAAGGTGCCAGTCTAATTTGCCCCATTCCACTTACAAGTCCAACTAAGGAGCGGTATATCCTCTGCCTCTGCCATGTGTCTGTCCTCTGCCATGTGTGGCAGATACGTGCCAGCCTGGTGCACCTGCAGGGTCTGTCCTTGGAAAACATCTTTTTATCTGCTTCATGATTTTGAGCATTTTGTTAAAATCTGTGGTTCTCATTTATTTAATCCTCTTCTGTGCAAGCTTTCCAAAACCTCTGGAACTTCTGCAGTGACTCCTTGATAGAGTTACAAGTCAGTCACAGTCCCAAATCTTCATTCAAAGATGAGTGAAAATAAACCTGAGGAAGGAAGAGCAAGCCTGCATTATGAAATGGCTTGGAGCTCAGATGCTTCTCATAGCCGGGCTTTATGAGCTGTGGGATGACTACATATTTCTTGTTTCTAAGTGACAAACCCCCAGCTGCAGTAAGAAGTATAGGGCTTATTTCCATCGTACGTACCCATAAAAAACTCAAAACAGATTAAATTTATGATACTAATTTCTTAAATTTTTATTAATTTCTATAAATGTAAATTTTTCTATAAATTTGACAAGATTATTTCTATTAAAATGTACCTAGTGGGGAGGGGGATTTACAGTTAAAGCCCTTGGGCTGAGGAGAGGTGTTCTGAGTTTAGCTTCCAGGTTTTGCCACTGACTTCAGGTTCAGTCATGAACAAGTCATATAACTTCACTATATTCCTCTTTCCCACCTGTAAAGTAGAGATAATCCTCTTTCCAAAGGTCATTTGAGGATATGTACTTAAAGCACTCAGAAGTGAGGGCTCTATGAGTAGATGTCCGTGTGCATCAGTGTGAAATATACCGTAGTGAAGAGATTGACACATTTGTATAAATAGCAGGGAGAAAAGTGCATCGGCTTGTGACTCTAATCTTACCTGATTTGGTCTTAACTCGATTTCCTGGAAGTAGATTCCTTTTTATTCCTGGGGTTTGTTGGGGGTTTTTTTAGCATGGCAAAATGTGGAGATAGACATCGCTTTCTGGGCTGTAGCTCCTTCGCCCTTAGAACCTGTCATAAAGGATGGTGTGCTTTGCTTTGGTTGGGTTTATACGCATGGCTGTGTTTAACTGGGGTAACTTCAGGTTCCTGATGCGGAGGACCTGTGGTCTGATGCAAAGAGGGGCTGTCATGCTCCCAGCCTTTTCTCCTGGACTTGCCCTCAGTAACTCTGCTGGTGTGTGATTCCAAAGAGAGGTGGTCCAGGTTGCTCTGCAGAAGACTGACAGAGGAGGCAACCATTCGTCCTCTAGACTAGCAGGTGCCCATTTGTTGGCAGGGGACGGGGACTGTCTCTCTTGACAGAAGCCCACTGTATTGTCAGACAGCACCTTCATCCCTGCAGATGCTAGAGGCACCTTCCAAGAATGTGGCTGGCTGTCTTTATTTTTCTCAATTTTTTTGTCTCAATTTTCTTTTGAGAATGCATAAAATGCAGGAAAGGAGTTTCTTAGCCCTTGTCTGTACTACAGTTGTGCTGCTGGCGCTGTGCTGGCTTTAGGGGAAGGTGGGGAAGAGCAGCACAGTGCTGTCAAGCAGGGATCGGGGCTGTAAGTGTTCGTATCGATTAAGAGCTACTTGCCTCAGGCTGCATATAGATGAGTGAGCATTAATAATTACTCAGTTGGAACTCAGATTTCTTTTTTCCAGACAAAGAACAGTCACACTCCCAGAAGGAGCAACTTATAGGATGCTTTAAAACCAGAACTTGCTGAGTTTTCACTTCTTTTTATGGATTATTCTTAAATAGGGGACCAAAAAAGGCATAGAAATACTGCTTCAGAAATTACACATTTGCAGGAGAACATCCCATTTTTAATTCACTTATGCTGCAGCATTAACGGTATTTGTCTGCATAATTTTCTATACTGCTTTGTTTTATCTATAGCTAATAATTATATATAGCGCAATATAAATTGTGTGCAGTTTTTGAGACATGATTAACTGTGCCTTATCAGTACATGAAGGATAAAAGTTATAAACCATGTAACTGAGAGGAGAGCGTGTGTATATTGCACTCTAGCAATGATGTTGTGACACATTGCAATCATTGCACTGAGAGCATGACAGTAGCTCACTTCAGCATTGCTCTGCTTTCAAACGCTTCTCTAAAGCCAGTGGAAATATTTTTCTCTGAAAACTTGTTTAAATATTCTAGAATAAGATGACTGGTTCAGGCTTAAGCACTGTATTCCTCTGTTACTTACCAGAAAAGATGTGAGTATGTTTGCATAGCATGTGGCTTTGAGGAGTTGAGCCCAAAGCCATTAGTCGCTGGAACATGTTTGGTAGGGGATACTCACAGTGTGCTCCAGGTCTTAGAAAATCCATGGATTTTGATTCATCCAAAGAGAAGCATGGGATAACAGACTTGGAAAGTGGGTGTATCATTGTCTCCTTCCTGTCCATGGAAGGATCACCACAGATACAGCATGTGGCACAGCACTTTCCTACAGTCTTTTGTGTACTTTTATAAACCTTTGCTCATTTTCCATCTCTTGACATTTACCTGGAAGTGAGTCACTAGAGCCTGCTACAGAGATCACTTAAGAGATGAACAGAGAAAATGAAATTGTACCCATGCTCCCTTATGCTGGCTTAAATGATCGCCACATTTAGCCCCATGTGCGGAAGGCAGGTATGATTTGCCCTTGGAAGACTAACCTTGAGTTATTTGCGTATCCAGGATTAATGAAAGGAATGCAGGGCTGGGGAGCCGACACTAAGACCAGTGCTAACAACACGAAGGCTTGCCTGCTTCGGAGTCTGCCATCTGTGTACTGTTTGTAATGAATACAACTTTTTGTCAGCCAGTCCAGGAAAAAAAAGTCTGTATGTGCCTGAAGGGTTTGCTGTGGCATCTCAGAGATGTGTTGTGCAGAGGCTTACACTGTTTCCAGAATAACCTCAGTCCTGTAAGGGCTCATGGCTGCATAAAATAAATATCTGAAAATTCAGGACTTAGTGACACAGGGACTTTGATCAGGAGAGGACAGAGCACCATCTTGAGGGATTCAGGACCCGCCTGTGTAGTGCCACAGCTGGCCTGTTGTCTTGGTTTTGCTAGGATAGAGTTAATTTTATTTTTTTGTGTGCATCAGTATGAAACATATTGTAGTGAAGAGATTGACAGATTTGTATAAATAGCAGGGAAAAAAGTTGCATCGGCTTGTGACTCTAATCTTACCCAGTTCACTCCCTGCAAGCCAAAGGAGTGAAACCACCACACGTGTGTTAGCAGTTCAGCTCCAAGTATCCAGGCTGGACTTAGACACCTTCATAGGTCCCTTCCTGCCAGCTCTTCAGTGATTGTATGATCCTGCCAGCCACTGTTAGGTAGTCCTGTCCTTCTAGGTGGTGCCAAAAGTGATAGGACATGGAAGCATGCCTGATACTGTGTGCTACACCAAGACTGTTGGGTTTTGGTCTGGGAGCTACTATAGTTGGTTTGCCAAACATAAAAAGCTCTTTATTGCTGCCAAAGAAATCCCCTTCAGGCCATCCTGATTCTGGAAATACCAGAAGAAATGCCAGGAGTGTTTTTCATGACACACAGGCCAGACGTGGGCAGATACATAGACGGTTGTAGCGGCATTACGGGGCTAAAGAGCTTCAGGCTTTGTATTTGGTATCACTGTACAGGACTTAACTCTCTTTGGGCCACTTCGTGACACGGTGTTGTTGGGGAGGAGAAGATATGGCACAGTGCTAATAATGATACTGAAAGACTTTAGAGAGCTACTAGATGCTGAGTTGACGATTTTTGAGGATGTGCTTCAGTGTCACATGGCGTTCTCAATGGGGGGACATGCTGATGTGTTCATGATTGTGGGAGAATATGGAGACTACTGCAACATCATTGGGAAGTGAAAAGCACCCAGATTTGCCCACAGTGGTCTGCAAATGTGGGTGCCAGATCACACGTGAGATTTACCTTGCGTCCTTTGCTGAACGTGGCAGGAGGGAGCTGTCCCTAGGTATGGCCAGGGTCCTGGGAAGGCTGCCTGCAGCAGACTGTGCTCCAGCAGGTCTTTCTCCTAACAGTTACCAGGTTATAGACTGGATCCTTATCAGCTCTTCATTCCAGCTCATGATTTTGGGCAAAGAGTCGATGAGTGGCATGCAGTTGCTCGGCGTGCCGTGCAAACTAGGCGCAAGAGGAGCACGAGTGAGTGAGGAGGCTGAGTACAACACATGTCCCCCTGCATTTCAGTGTGGCTGGCTGTGTAAACCAGCTGGATGCTGTGGCATTGCTTTCACCTTTCATATGTTTCTAGCTTGTTAAAATTGTATCTTGATAAGTACATGAAGTCACAGCAGATGGTAAAATCTGAAATGTTCTCTCCGACTCTATTTTAATTAGGTTTTCAGTTATCCCTTTATGAAAAGCACTCTGAGTATTGCAAGTATTAAATATGCTCCTGGTGCGACTTCGCAGAGCTAAAGTCAACATTAATATCTTTATGAAAGGCTTTCTTGGGTTTTCTCTGTTGCTTTTAATCTTTTGTGGAATGTTTTGATCTTAGTCAGATACCGGTTTGATGTATTTTCTTGATTTGGTGCTGGACACACCAAAACATTGGCCATGCACATTGATGATCAGTATTCCTTACCACAGCAGCAGTGACATGCATGGTTTAGAGATGGGTCAAAATGCAGTTGTGCGCAACTGAGCTATGGCCAGCACTGTGTTTGTGTACTGTATTTATCCTATTTACTGAATGCAGCAGCTCAAGAGTCTCCTGACCAACGCTAAAATGACTGTATGTTTAAGTATCAGTCTGAAAATAAACTGTGGTCAGAGCTGGAAATGGTGCCTGTTAAAATGTGTGATGCTTTATTTTATAATTGCATGCAAAATGCTGTTTTTTAGACTTGGGAAAATTTTGTGGGAATGGCAAAAAGCTAAAACTCAAGCTACAAATCATTAAGACAGTAGATACCTCTCAACTACAGACTAAAAAGCGTCTGAACTGTGTCAGCTGAAATTCCACCCTTCTATTTTTTTTTCCCTCTGGTTTACTTGAGGCACCAAAAAGGGAAACTTTCAGTCCACAAGGTTAAATTTTATCCAGATTATAAACACCTGGCAGGGTATCGTTAATAAGAGACAGTGCTAACTGTGCCACCCATGGTTTCTGTATAAACGCAGGAAGACGTGGACTACAGTGGGGTAGAATTAGCTGATCTTTGATGATGCAGTTTACATACAACCTGCATATGGTACCAGAATATGTTTTAGAAGTGGATTTAATGATCCATTACATTAATAACGAAGAAGTATGAGAACAAACTCATGGAATGATGCTCATTTCGTCTGCTGGGGCTCCAGTAACGTTTTAGATAATGTGATGATATTCACTGTGTTCTTGTAATATCACAGAATTCTTACTTTCCTTGTTTGAAAGCAGTAAGTAGCTGACACTGAACATGAGCAATAGCTGTGCTCAATGCAAAGATCCTATTTCTAGGTGCAGATTAGTATTAATACTTTGATAAAGCTGGGGAAGACGTGGATCATACTGTGCTATGTGCTATGCATACAATTCAAAAAGATATCAAAGCCTTAAATAAGAAAAAATTACATGTATAAGACAAGAGATGGCAAATGGACCTAATCCAGAAGTTAAGTAGTAGACTACGTTTATATTTACTTTCAAAAGTATTTAATTGTTGAGATTTTGAGGACAGCATTTCCTGTGCTGATTTCATCTCTGTTGCACTCTGCTTCATCTTTTCTTATGTTTCTCTAAGTATGCTTCCAACAAAAGCTCAGATTAGGAAGAAAATACAAATCATGTTTTGTAACAACAAAAATACTCCTGCAGGAAATGTAAGATACTTAGTCAGTGGGATTTTAAAAATATGTTACCCAGTTTTATTTAATTATTCCTTTTGTCACAACTAAAAAGGCACATTTTCTAAGAAATTATTTATTAGCAGGGTTAAATTGAGTACCATTCAGATCATCTTTATTTGGCAAATATTAATTGCCAAATTAGTGTGGGGAAGGTGTTGTGCTGTTTGGTTTGCCAAGGGGTATTTAAAGAGGAAATACATTGCTAGTCTGTAGATGGTGACTAGGGAGAAAGGCAAGGAAATATAAAATATAAAGATAAAATAGCTATTTTCTGTGAAAACCAAATGGTTATAAATCGGCTGTGAATAAATCAAGGTGGGAATTAGAGGCTGTTCCTAATCTTTATTTAAGTAGGTAGGTTCTGAAAGAGAAGTCAAACTGCACAGAAAAGTCCATAGTTTTTTTATAATAGGGGTGGTGCAGAACACAAAAGCATATCTGTGCAATATTGTGACAGCTTTCTAGACCAAAATTATTTGTCCACAGTGCAGAGTAATTTTACTCACTTTAGTCTGTAAAAATAACTTTGACACTTTGAGGACAGAGTTTGTTTTATTTCTGCACCCCCCTCTTTTTTTTTTCCCTCCGTATACCTGATTATTTTTTTAGTATTGTTTGTTGCATGTGATTACAAATGACAATTTTAGATTAAATTCCAAATTGTCAGTAAAATATGGGAGACAAAAGATGCGTCATTTTGAGGAAAAGAATGGAAAAAATGAGAACATGCTAACTTGGTTCTTAATATTTGTAACACTGTAATATGGCATCTGCTCATCAAATACCGGTTACTCTAAAAAGGGCTTTCAGTGCAGTCTATCAGTTATTAAAATTATTAGACTTGTGACTTTGTTAAACTTCTGTTTTGTGACAAATCCAATAGGCATAAATTCTTTATAGGGTATTACTGCTGTGGAGTGGAATAAATATGCAGCTATATTTCTTTCCTGTGTCTCTGTTAGTTGGTAATTGACATGGACCAATGTGAAAAATAAGGTAAGCTATTAATAACTCAGTAAAGGTCTCTGTTGCCAAACAAGGATTTGAAATTATATACTGCCATGCATTTAGAGGTAATATTTAATTGCAAAGTAATAAAGATGAAGTATGTTTAAATGTGTATATTTTAATTTATTATCATACTTGTCCTGAAGGGGTAATAAACAAATTAGAATTTTTTATATAGTCTGGAAACAAGTTGGTTTTTAGGTGTTCCTGCCTTTAAGGAATGCCAGAGCTATTCATTTCTCACGATTAGAAGAGAAATGAATTCTTCAGATTAGAAGAAGAATGAAGCGTGTTTCGTGGGATGGATGTAATTTTTAGTGATGCTCTGCGCTGCAGTGGGATGTGGAGGGTGAGATACGGGTAGCCCTGAGAGGCAGCACGCAGAAACGCTCCACTTCTATTATGGTTCTCCAGGGTCGTTGACTCCTTGATACTCGTACCTTGGACAACGTTACAAGCGTGGCATCAAAGTTGGTTTGAAACCTCTTTCGATCTCTCCGTCCCTGGTAGCTGGGCACCACTTGCAGGGGACCAGGGGGAGCCAGGGGAGCCCCTTCCTCTCCTGCAGCTGAAAAGGGCCATGGGGGACACTTGCAAAACCCCCCCGTTCCCAGGAGCCGATGGGAAGCGTTGCCAAGCCAAGGTGCTGTTTCTGTGATGTACTGGTGTGCTCCTCACCATCCCTGGCTGCTGAGGGCTGTGTCCCTGACCGTGCAGGGTGGGTGTGAGGGTCTGCACGCCAAATGCTTTATGGTGGAGGCCCCTTCGTGTGTGTGCGGGGTCCCTGCACAGCAGCGGGGAGGCGAGCCGGGTGGCACGGCCACAGCAGCAGCCGCTGGTTGCTGCGTGCAGGGCAGCGGGCCAGCACAGGGCTCACCGGGAAGAAATAGACCAGCAGATGTTGTCTTTTTTTTGTTGGGTTTTGTTTTGGTTTTTTCCCTTTACTGCATATAATTTTTAATCATTTTTAATCATGTATTCATCTGCTCCAGTTTGGGAGCTCTGCTTTCTGGTACCCATAAGTGAATGTCTCTTGGCCTGACGCGTTGAAAAGCGAAGCTGTGGTTTCCAGCTGCGTGTTCACGTGTTTAATGAAAGTTTTCTTTTTCGTTTGGTGCAGGGCCGTATCTGCAGAAAAGCTGGCAAATCAAAAAAGTCATTCAGTCGAAAGGAAGCTGAAGCAACGTTTAAGAGTTTGGTGAAGACCCATGAAAAATATGGGTGGGTGACCCCACCCGTCTCTGATGGCTGATGTTAGCAACCCGCACTTGACAAAAAATCCTGAACAAAAGTACTGTGACATCTCCTCAGTGCTGTACACCACCCATCCTTTTCTACTTCAGCTTCAGTTACATACCATGAATGTCAAGGAGACATCTAAGTTATTTATGAACAGATGTGTTTACAGAGGGAGAGAAAAAAAAGGCTACGTAGGATTGTATTTCAAGACTGGAGAATGGTCATCGTTGAAGTCACTTGAGCGGATGCTAAGATTGCGTCATTTGCTCCCATACAGCCCACATTGTCTTCAGCTTCTTTCCATGACAGCAGCACCAGACAGCAGTACTGGAAGGTCTATCCATTACTGCTCAGTTCATCTAAATGTAAATGAAACAGTTAATATTTAATAGGGAAGCAGTGCATTGCAGGTACATGTTTGCTGTGCTGTTTATCTTTGTCTCCTAGCAGGTCAACATAACTTGAAGATATGTCTTTATGTGGAACTGTGGTCTGCTGTGACTAAATTTAGACCTCATTTGTGCTCTGTATATGACCTTTAATTCATAAATGAAACCAGAATTAAAATGCTGAAAGGTCCTAGTGTTGAAAAATTACTGAGTGGAATCACCCAACCGGTTACAATGTGCTATCTATGCTGATATTGTGACGTGCTGTTCAGAAATAAACCAGTGCAGTTAGCTGAAGGTTAGGTGGCTTTTTTAAACACATCCATGCCAGGGCTTGGAGTGGTTGGTGGTAGCAGAGCCATTATCACCCTGCCGGTACCTTCTGCGGTAGCATGTGGCCCATCAGTTCTTCAAAGTGGCAAAACAAATGAATAGAAATGGACAAAGCAACCTTAAAAAATTACCTGCTTAATTTTAAAATAATATGCCAGTTACAGAGCAAACATTTTGAAAGCAAATGGAACATGGTTTGTCAGATGATTTGCATGACTGGAATTTTCTTTTTTATTTTGACTCAATAGACATTGTATGTACTTAGAGCCCAGTATCTGAGAAAACCCACTGATGTATATAAATGTCCTATTATTTAATCATTAAGATTTAAGTTTTCTGGTAAACAAATTGAAAAAAGAAACAACTTTCTAAGGGACTCCATAAAAGCTGAGGGTAATGTTTAGAATGGTATAAGAAAAGCATTAAAAAATATGGATTCTGAATGGAAACTCGTATTGGACACATGCTGAATAAAATCACCAGTATCATTTCTTTCGCCTGAGGAATTCAATCATTTTGGACAACTTTTATATTCAAAGTAATAGATTTTCTACTGTGAAGCTCTAGTCACCTTATGGATATATCTGTTGTGGTGATATTTTGATTGAAAACAGGACAGTATCGATTGTAAGACTCATTTGGAGGGGGAGGAAAAGGTGTGTGTTTGAAAACACTTTCCATTCTGTGGCTAACACTAGACTAAAGCAAAATGGTTGAACAGTTTCTGTTTGCGTTATGGCAACAGTGGACACTGTACAGAGAGTTTTGGGGTTTGGAGTTTGATTTAAAACTACACACAGTAGAGAAGGACAAAAGAGTAATGAAGGAGAAAAGAGTTTGAACGCAAGCAAAGAAGCAGCACAGCAGATTTTTATGCAAAAAACACTGCTCAGTTTACCTATAGATGCTTTGCCAGTGTAGCTGTTTGTCAGCGGGATAGGGAGAAAAATAATCAAAGCCTTCACCAAATTGGTTATGCAGGTCAGAACCACTCAGTTTCATGGACATGGCTGGCTTCTTACACTTCTCATCTCCACCAGCTGCCTCTTCACTTTGTCCTCTGACCATTTGTGGTACCCACCTGGTGTGCCTTATCACAGCTATAAAGGGAAATGCTTCATACCACAAATCTACACATCCCTTGCTGTGATTTATCTCACCCTGCTTTACACTTGGAGGTGATGCTGTAGTCAATGCGCATATACTTTTCCCCTTAAACTGTGTACCAGTTCTGTGCATCCAGCAGCAGAATGTGTCCTTTGATTGAGGAATAACATTTTAAGTCATTTATTTACTCAGCTTTGTAAACATTTTCTTGCTATCCTTTATGAAAGAGGAAACTAGTATGTTTAGTTAGGCATCAAATAATTTGCAATCCCTAGTAGGACTCCCTGAGAACATACAGAGGGATCTAGCGCTGGAAAGCATAAGGCTTGTTACTTCCCTTCAGAAAAGCTCTTCCCTCATCAGCACAGTAAAAATATGTTAAAAGCAGTGTGAAGGTGGCAAGTCTTTTGGGGGGATTATTTCTTTCTCTGCTGCTTTTTTTCTTTTTTTTTAACCTGCCTCTTTTTTTTGTCAGTGGGTTATTTTAAATCTTCCTGAGAACTATATCTTTAATATTTAATTGAAGGGTTAGCTAAAAGGAACATAGTGGGTGGATTGCTACCACTTCCCTCAAACCTACTTATTACATGTCTTCTTAAGTGTGCTTTAAATAGTTATAGCAAACATCATCGCTAAAAATCACAGTTGCTTTCTGGCTGTAGGAGGTTCTCTGTATCACTCAGAGTCTTGGAGCAGTAGGAGAGGCAAATCAAAAAATCTGGAGTGCTTTGAAGCTGTAGCAGAAGGGGAGCAGAGTGTGTGTGTGTGATAAGCTGCAGCAACAAATCATGCAAGGAAGAAAGCACGAAAAGTTCACTGCATGAACTAGGGCAGGATGAAGTTCCTGACGGACCAAAAATAAAACTGCTCCTGTTGAAGGGACGGCTTAGAGCAGGAGCAGCCTGTGCTGGGGGAGATGCGGGGAAAAAGGACAGCAGGGAGTGCAGAGCATTGTGCTTCTGACAGGGGAGGAAGGGAGATGACAGGGAATGCAGCTAATTAAGAGATTTAGAAAGAGGGTTGATCTATTTTAGGGAAAATTAGTTCATGCTTTTTGTCTAGCTGTGTGTGAGACAGGTTCTACTTTCGCTGCAACAGACAAGCCTAAAAAAAGTTAATGAGAAAATTGGGAAAGGAAATGTGTGTGAGAGGAAGGCAGAGAGCGAGATCTGAGAGAGAAAGGGAAGCATGGGCTGGGGATGATATAACTGGGCAGCTAAAATACAGGTTAAAGAAAGCCTGATGATGGAAGGGTATAAAACAAGACATCAAAGGAGAACAGCACAGCAGCAGAAAAAGCAACAAGGAGGGCTAAAGGGCAGTAGCTTAGCTTAGGACCTGCTGCAGGAGCTGATTGTAGAGCTGCTCCAGGTGCCTTTCTGTTGAGGGAGCTTCAGTGAAAAAGATCCTCTCAGTCCTTTTTGTTTGTATCCTAGAAAATGATACCTGCTTCCTCCTTGTTCTGTCCTCCTGGCAGCTGAGAAGGACATTAAGGTTTGGAGCTGGGATGTAGAACTCAAATGAAGCTGTCACTTCACTTCTGTGACTAAGAAATAAAGCCAAGCGTCATCCCCAGATCCTAAACTCAAGGAGGCCAAAATCAAAATAGATTGGCCACTTGCCTGCTTTGTCAAAATTCCTCAGTATCAAAGAAGTGGGAGGATTTTTTTTGCAGACTGTAAACATCAATATTCCCCCTTTTTCCAGTCAAAAAGCTCCTTAGGACTTGTTGTAAAATTAGCAGTCAGCACAGGTTCCCCAGCTCTCATTAGACCCATTTTATCAGAAATATTATTTTCCATCTGCTGTTCCCAGAACAGATGATTACTTTGAAACCAGCATCCAGAGAGGTGTGAAGTTGTATTAGGAAGTTACTTCCTGGCTTTTTTATAAGACGTCCTTTTGGGGGACCTTCTTTGAATCTGAAAAAGCTACTTGACGGAGTACCAGACATTGAAAGAAGAAAGCTTATGACCAAGGAAGAAAGCTGTTTCTCAGTACCTAAACACTGAAAGAATTCCACAAAGAAGAGAGATGAATATTTATATGAGGACATATTTATGTGTGATTAGAAGTTGGTCCTAACAGTTCAACAATCAAAAACTTAAAGACCTCCTGAACTTGCCTTGTTATCTCTGCAGGCAGTGTTTCCTTAATTCCAGCCTAAACTTCAGTCTGGAGTCCAAAAAAAGATAATAGGTCTGTTTATTTGGTGCTATGACACTGTTATATAAAAAAAGACTCACTTCATTCTCCCTGCCCAAAGCAATACATAAGATCCCAAAATGGAGCTTCTTGCATAAATAGCAGGGTTGGGACAAAGCGTTTCTAGTATGACAAATACATGTGGTGTGACTGTGCGATATATGTATACTTTTAGAAGACTCATTTAGAAGGATGTTCAGAATCACAGCCACCAAGCAGTGATCGCTGGGATGGCCAGAGCTCTGATGTGTATGTACTTGCCATTCTCCAGGAACTTGCAATAGAAAGAAATCTGTTCTTGATAGGCTGACGGTACAGAGAAAATACTGTAGAACTAACTGGCATTTGGGATTTAAATGTCAGGGTTTTCTTCAACACATTTTCCTCCTTTTTTCAAGATTTCCAGGCACAGACGTGGAGCCATAGTGTCTTTGTTTTACACTAGCATTATGGCCAACGTGGTTATTTACATGACTCCAGTGAGGTGGTCAATAATGAACATGCTTCTTGTTGATGAAGCTTTTAGAGGATAAATGTCTTACAGCTGAATGCCTGGGTGTGGAGCATGTCTGATGTGCTGAGGATTTACTTTTTAGCGTTATGTGGGCAGATGTTATGCATGCTTAGGTGTCTGGAAGCTAAGCTGAAATTACATGGGGAAGTATTTGCACAGTCAGTGTGAAAGGTTTGTCTCTTCCATGCAGCAGGCAACTTCTGGTGAAGAAGGTTCCTCTCAAACTGTACTGTGAACTATACAAACAGAATTAAGCAGGTCAACCTGCTGGTACAATATAATTTTCCAGTTACGTGTCCCCTCCCTGATAAGCACTGGCCTGTATTAAATAGTCTGCTACAGACGTCACATTTCAGAAGATGACAGTCAGTAAAGATGCTGAATTAAAACTCCTGGATATGTATCTCCTCCAGCCTTCCCAGTGCATTCCTGGGGGGAAGATGCAACCCTGATCTAAGGGAACAAGCATGTTGGGTTGTGGGGTGGGGAGGGCACCTTGTGACAAGCTTCACAAAAGCTACTCTGGCTTCAAGGCGGGCAACCCCAGCCCCTGCCCAGGCTGAGCCAATGAGCACTAGAGAAACGCCTCTGCAAATCCATAGGTGTGAGGGGAAGGACTGTCCTGAAAAGAAGAAAGTGGCGAGAACCTGGAGGAGAGACCATTGACTTGAACAAAAAGACAACCATCAGCCAAAACAAAAAGGGAGCTTCATTGCCAGGAGGAAGGAGGAGGAGGGGAAGGACAGAGAACCTCAGACACCCAGTTCAACCACATGGAGTAGGAGAAGGTCAGTGAGGTCCCTGCAGCCCATAGAGGTTCAGTGGCAGAGCAGAGACCCACATGTAGACCATGGAGGACTCCATGCTGGAGCAGAAAAGCTGAGCCCAAGGGCAAGTGTGACTGAGACCCCAGAGTCACTCAATGCCAGAGCTGAGGTGGACCAGAGCTGGGGGGTGAGGATGTGCGCTGGCCTAGAGATCCGTCTGCAGCCCATGGATGTCCCTGTGCCAGAGCCAGGAGCTGAGCCCAAAGTGGTCCGTGACTCCATGGGAAGCTCATGTTGGAACACTTTGTTCCTGGAATTTAATGCTGGGAAGAGCAGCAACCCCCATCCTCTGTCCCTGTGCTGCTCGGGGGGAGAAGGTAGAGAAATTGGGAGCAAAGTGATTTGAGCCTGGGAAGAAGGGAGGGGTGGGGGAAGGAGTTGTAAGATGTGGCTGTTAGGTCTCATTGCATTACCTAGATGAAATGACAATGAATTAAATTGATTTTTGTTCCCCAAGTTGAGTCTGTATTGCCCGTGACCATAACTGGTGAGTGAGCTGTCCCTGTCCTTCATCCTAATCCGTGCCCCCTTTGTTGTGACTCCCATCCCATCTCACTGGGTGGGGAGAGTGAGTGCAGGACCGCATAGTCCCACTGTGGGTTAAGCCACTACAATGAGAGACCGCGAGAGCTCTGCATGTACACTAAGAGCATACACTGCCCTGCAAAGTGCCATCTGTGGGAAGCTGGGGGCAACAAGCTTCTGAGCTTGCCTAGACCATGCACATCGTGTCTTCTATTCATACACTGATCTTGCAAATACTTCACAAACGTGTGTATCACTTGGATTGAGTCAAAGGGTTCAGTACATCTCTGACCTGAGTTCAGATTTGCAGAGCAGATGAGTTACTAAATGTGCACTGAAGCTTTTGGTGTAAGTTAGTGACACATTTAAAGTTTTGCTTTGCTCACTCAGAAGAATACTTCAAAGTGGCTGTCAAACTAGGTCTGAGGACAAATAGGTTGAAAGTGAGTCACCTGGTATTATCAGCACGGCTGCACTGGACAGGTGGTTTCATTTGTACATCCGAGGGTAGACGTGAGGTACAGCAGCGAGAGCAGCCAGTGGGACATTGCAAGAAGTTGTAAAGACAGAGCTTGCCTCTCTGTTCCCCATCCTGTATTACTGACTACTTAATTGCATCCTCTTACATGTACATTGCTCTGCTTTGTAAATTTTAGCCCCCCTTTATATCACTTCAAACTTCTACTGATATGCTAAGGAAACCTCAAACAGCTCATGCACATTTACATGTAAAGCCTGCATTTCAATGTAGAAGCATGCAAATGCCATGCTGACACCTGTCAAATTTCACCAGCAGCTTCCTCATGCAAGTCTTGGACAAATCAGTGATGACGAGAGTTAACACCAAAATAGAAACTATGTAATTTAGAGGCTTGACTTCGTCTATTCCCCGATTGCTTTGTCTTTTAGGTTTGATTGACTTCAAATGAGAACATCAAACTAACAGCAGTGAAACTGTCAGTGTTGTTTATTTATAACAGTTCCTTTTGTTCATGCAGCTAAATAAGGTGGCAATAAATATTCATTGCAGTTGTGTTTCACCAAATGGGAATTCAAAGATAACTCCCCACACTGTGAAAACTTTGCATTTTATACTTAGTGTTTGCCACCACACTTAGCATTCATTATCTTTTGCTGTGAAATACTCTTGTGTTCTCTTATTCACTGACCTCATGTGTTATAATTTATTTGTGGTTTACTAATAGAAATATTTGAAGTATGTTGCGGGTCCTGTTGGCAAAATTTGGTGAAAGATAACTGAACCAAACCTAATTGTCTGTGTGATTTAGAGGAGTTTTTCACTTGCCATTTGCATTAACAAAATCCATAGGCTTTTACTAATGAGTCCCCTTCTGAAATTCCTCAACAAAACTAAGACTTCAAATTTGGTACAAAATCCATGCTGACATGGATTAGCACGCATTTTGGGAATGAAAGCAGACCATCCTTAAGAGAAATTTAAACCATTTCTCCATTCATGCCAGCATCATTTAGTTCTGAGAATGTATGATTACAAGACAAACACAAGTAATGCCTTATGCTGGATGAGATTGTTCTTATTATTTACTTATTACATAAATATAATTTTATAATGTATTAATAGAATTTATGATAATCCCACCAAACTGGGAGGAATGCTTGATATCGTGGAAAGCAGGTCTCACGTTCTGAGGGAAGTGGACAAGCTGAAGGAGTGGGCCAAGAGGAACTTCATAAAGTTTGGCAATGACAGGAGCTAAGCCCCGTACTTTGCAGCCACCCAATTCATCACTGCCAGCTGGGGGCCATCTGGGTAGCTTGCAGCTCTGCAGGGAAGGACTTGGAGGCCCAGGTGGGCAGCAGATTTACAGTGTGCCCTTGTCTTAATGAAGACTAGCCACACACTGGGCTGCAGTGGCAAAAGTGTAGCAAACTGGTCAAGGAATGCTATTATTTTCCTCTATTCTACAATTCTAAGTTGACATCTGGAGTACTGTGTCCAGTTTTGGCTCCCCCCAGAACACCGTGCTTTTTGAAAAGTTGGAGGGAATCCAGTGGAGGGGCACTGGGGTTTGGGGTGTGGAGCCTGTGATGTGTGGGAAGAAGCTGTGAAAGCAGGTTCTGCTCAGCCCAGAAAGAGAAGGCTGAGAGGAGGCCGATTGCTGTCTTCCACTACTTAGAAAGAGATTACAGGCAAGATGGAGCCATACTCTTCCCCAAGATGAAGAGCCAAAGAACAAGAGGCAGCAAACACAAGTTGCAGCAAGCAAGGTCCCATCTGGATGGAGAGAACCTCTTCACCACACAAGCAGGCAAGCACTAGAGTTGCCCAAAAATAATGGAATCTTCATCGTAGGAGATTTTTGGGACTCGACAATATCCTGAATAACCCAATCCAGTTTTGAAGTTAGCTCTGCTTGAAGCAGGATTTTGGACTAGAGATCTCCATAGGTACCTTCCAAACTAAATGTTTCTATGATTCTATTCTATTATTTATATTTTGCTATTCAAAGGTATTGGGGAAACACATTTCATGGCCAAAAATACACCTGTGAAGCTCTACCTGATTCATAAAGCTGCTAACCTCCAGGAAGGGGCAGCTGATCATGACTCCATACTTTACACTTGTAAAGTACCCCCTTCCAAGCACCCTTTGGTCTAACTTAACTGCATGGATGTAGATGTATAAAGTTGTGCAAACATCTGTTGAAGGTGTCACTAATCAGTATAACCACAATAAAATTTCTGCATACGTACACCAGCTACCAGTCCACTGTTACATTTGCCATGTAAATAGGTGTTTTGAGAGAACTTTTAGTTCTATTTTTGCTGAAGAAGTTTAAGCTTAACAGGTTTTTCACCTTGGCTATTTCCCTGCATTGCAAGATTGAAAAATACTTTCCTCAGTAGAGAGAATAGGAAGGAAACTATATAAAGCAAGACTGGAGCTTACAGTGGGATATTCCACAGGAAAATTCTCTAAATTCTGGAAAGCAAGTTACTGTGCTTGAAGTTGTCTTGCATTGCAAGGGTTTCATGATTGCAAAGGTGAGCTCTTCTTGAATCCCTAGGGCCAATGCCCCTGTCCTCAATTTTGCCCTGATTTTACCTGCATCCTCTAAACATTCTGCAAATTAAAGTCTGAGGTGAAAAGGATTTTGGTGGCACTTCTGACGGGGACTTTCACCTGGGATGTATCACAGTACAGTTCATCTGCTTTCTTTTAATGTCCCCGTTCTGCACAACAGATCCCAGTCTGGTCAATACACTTATTTCCCTTGTCAGTATTGTCGAGTTGAAGACGACAGTGTAAGGAGCTGGATTCGTCTTACCTCCCCTGCTCCCTGGAATGCTTTGCATCACTGTTCCTGGATGGGAAAGACTTCTCTGATTGCACTTATTTTGACCCCATTTCTGAGATAAAGTTGTGTTGTCAAGTACCCCTCCCTCACAAGCGCAGTCAGAGCACTTGGGAAAACAAAGGGACAGAACAAAGGGCTGATGTATTCAAAGTGACTGGCCCTAGAGCACAGCTGTTAACTTGGCAGCACTGAATAGTGGTGCGATTCAGCTCCTTTTTCCTCTGCCCGGCGCAAAACGGAGTAATACTGGAAGTGCGGTTGGTTGGAATGTTGAGCATTGCAAGAGCACTTTTGCTGCTTCCACTGAGCACAAGTGGTGCCCAGACTTCACAGGGGCTCTTGCAAACAAGGTGTATCTATGTTGAGCTGCCTGTCACCTCTCCTCGTCACCAATCAGAAAAAAACCTGACTCTTGGCCTGACCTGGACAGTTACTCTACAGACACTCACTTATTCTTGATATATTCTCAATTTTTTATATGTGTTTATATACATATATATATATATATATACACACACACACACACACACGATGTATATACAGAGGAAACTTGGACCCAAACCAAGACCAAAGCTGAAAGAGACTGTTCTGGTATTCTTGCCACCATATCACCCATAAGGCTTTCAAACCTGGAACATAACTACATGTACATCTCCTGCAGCACTTGGGGTATAAATGACAACTTTACCTCAAGGCCATTTCTGCTTTTCTTTCTGTACTGGCAGTAATTAATTCAAAGGTTTCTGCCCATTGGAAGTGACCCCAAGAGAAAATGTATTTCTTGACATGAATTTCATTGACAGATGGCATGATCTGCTTGCTAGTTGCACCTATCATCTCTATAATTCATGCACCAATTCTCAGAAAAGACAGATGGACACTGCAAAAATACCTATGGTAAATTCTTTATGGAGAAAGCATAAATGTAACTAGGCAAACCAGGATATGAATGGTGAGGATCCACCATTCAAGGTGGTAAAGGAGTCAGTACACATGGTGACCATAAATTATTGTAGGCAGCCATGTTCCTGGAAGAACTTACAAGTTCTTTGGAAGCAAAAGAAGCAGAAGTTATTGCAGCCTTCTGCAGGAGAAGCTTCAGTTTATCCTGTTCATTTATCTTGAAATCTTCTTTTGACACAGAAGAAATTCCAACATAAATTCCAGCTGGTAAAGAAAGCCAAACTGGGAAAGATGAGAAGTCAGGGAGTGCCTAGAAATTTGGAAGACTCACAGAAAATTATTTATACCTCTTTCTCCTACATGACTTCACATGCCAGGAGCAGCCATTCAGATAAATATACGTTTCCACCTTCCCAAGTGTTTTTCAAAGAGAGTATGAATGGATCATACCCAAGGACCCCTGTCACTGACATCATCATGAGCCAGTGTGGACTCCTTTTAAATGAAAAGGTGCAAGTGCTAGGAGGAGAGAAAGTGCTCACAAATGTTTGTGTGTTCCCTCCATCCTCAGCTAGCAGGCAGCTGGAACTTGGATGACTCATACCTACTTTGCAGAGCTATACCTGATTTGAGATGTTTTTAGGTAAGTTTCCACGTACCAGCTGGAAACAAAGTGGGAAGCTGCCAGTTTAACAAGTAAATTGAAGTGTGTGCTTAGCTTAATGAGCACAGATAACCACTGCTGCTGTCTTTGTGTGGTTTAAAGTTATGATCTGCTGGATGAGCTATCTCCTGTTAGAGCTAATGTATTAATCCAAGAGTAGACAGCCCTGGTTTGTAACATGGCCGTGCCATCTCTGTTATTGAAATTAATTTCAAGAAAGAAATTCTCTCTTCAGGACACTTTTTCAAGTGATTTGAGATTTTTGTCACATGACATGTAAAAATAGACCTAATGTAATAGAGAAATGAAAGCAGCATTTTAGTTCCCAATGCCTACAACCCTTTGTCCTCTCATACTGATGCTGTAAAACAAACTATGAAAGCTTAAGTATACTCCTTAACTCATGAAGTTAAACACCTGGTATATCCAGCTTCAACTGAACTGGGCAAAGCACCAAAGGTTTTTTAAATGTTTAGCCAGATTTTTCACTAGATAAGAAAAAAGTAGTAAAAGGATAGGACCTCCCTGGTTCCAACTGAAAAATGTCTTCAAGGATTCCTTAGGAATGTCCTTAACTTCTTATGGAGGCTAGGTTTGCATCAAGGGCAAACAGTCTTTTTAAACAAAACACTGCAACTTCCAGCTGCCTTAGACCTGGTTCTTTTATAGAGTCAGATAAACCAGGAATACCATTGCCCAGCAGATGACAACACTGGCAAAATTAGTCAACATCAGTAATGCAAGAGATTATCCTCTTTGATTTAAGCAACTAGTCAAAATGTAATCCTTTGTAGGCAATATTTCAATTAAATTAAACTTTTTCAATCTGGAAGAGAAGCATTTAGGTATCTTTGATGGAATTCACCCACTTGTAAGAAAATACAAAGTCTTACCTTCTTGGCTTCAGGAGGAAATAAAAAATAGGAGACTGCTTTTAATTTCACAGCTCCTTGACCAGAGAGATCTCTTTGTCTATGGGCTACGTATTGAAAAGATGGATTTTTTTTTGTTCCCAGCTTTTTCCTTGACTTCTCCAACTGAATCATCTGCTGCTGCCTGATGGATAAGCCTACCAAATTCCTTGGGATGGTGTAGAAATAGAGAAAGGAGAGGAGTGGAAGGTAAGGACAGAGGAAAGCAAAGTTAACACCAAGCAACCAGCCAAGGTGTTATCAATCCAGCCAAAGGGAGCAAATTCAGAGGATCAGCTGACAAGAAAATGAACTCAGCTGAGACAGAGAACTGCTTTCATGTCACTCCTCCTGTGTTCTCACTGTTGGCCACTTTCTATCAGTAAGGCAAAAAGTCAGGACTCACACAATTAAATCTCAATTCATAGGAAATACCTTGCCCTTTCTTCATACATCAGTCTCTTCCTTCCTGAGCAATGTTAACACTTTGGATTGAACCTGGGAAATTACTTAAAAGAAACTTTCACCTTGTTGTCCATTTTCAGAGACAAAAGTAATTTTTTTAAAAAAATCAATGTTATCGCTACTCAGAAGCATGCTTTTTCCTCAAATAAAAAGAACCTTTTACTTAGTGTAAAGAGACCCAACTATTTCAGAGCATGAAAAGTGGCCTTCTGGAAATCAGTAAGAGTTAATTGTGGACTTCAGTGGGACCTATATATCATTCTGAGGATATGATGGCTTCTCCAGAATGCTCAGAATGCCACGGCATGTCCTGCCTGACCTTGAATGTTGCCAGGGATGGGGCTTCTACCACCTTTCTGGGTAATCTGTTGCAGTGTTTCACCACCCTCATTGTAGAAAAATTATTCCTTATGTCTAGTCTAAATCTACCCTCTTTTAGTTCCAAATCATTACCCCTTGTCCTATTGCTACAGACCCTGCTAAAAAGTCTGTCCCATCTTTGCTATAGGCCCCCTTTAAGTACCGAAAAACCACAATAAGGTCTCCTCAGAGCCTTCTCTTCTCCAGGCTGAACAACCCCAACTCTCAGCCTGTTCTCATAGGAGAGGTGCTCCAGCCCTCTGATCATTTTTATGGCTCTCCTCTGGATCCACTCCAGCAGGTCCATGTTTTTCTTGTGCTGAGGACTCCAGAGATGAAGTCCAGTACTCCAGGAGGGGTCTCACCAGAGCTCCCTCGACCTGCTGGCCACGCTGCTTTTGGTGCAGCCCAGGATATGGTTGGCCTTCTGGGCTGTGAGTGCACATTGCTGGCTCATGGACAGCTTTTCATCCACCAAATCTTCACAGTTTGCAGTGAGCTCTGATTTTGTCTATTACTGCACCTGATCCCACTGTAAACTTCAACATGCTCAAAAGCTGATCAAAAAGGAATCTTAGTGTTTGTATTGTTATGTGTGGGGCAGCTTTGGTTAGTCAGTAACCTTATTGCCAGGGCATTTTAAAACTCCCAACACGCTGTATAAACATACAGGCTTTTCCAAAAGAATGCCTGATTATATTTATATATTATATCTCATAATCTTTCAATATTACTTGCAAATTCCATTCTGTGTTCATGACGTGCAATAAAAGCAACTGGTTTATCTTGTACTAGGCAAAATTTGAAACAGGCATCTGGTTTGTATTTTTGATGGAATTTAGAAATTTTGAGATCAGTGCAAATGAATTGTCCAGCTGGATGAGACAGTCTTCTAATTCTGTATCCTGAGGGGAGTGTCAGACTCTTGTCTTGGGGATCAGAATCATTCAGGCTGGAATGGAGATGACCTTGTTCAACCCCTTGCTCCAAAACAGGCCAACTTTGAGGTTAGATCAGGTTGCTTAGGGCATTGTCCACCTGAGTCCCAGATATCTCACAAGGTGGACATCCCATCATCTCTCTGAGCAGCCTGTTCCAGTTCTTATCTCTGGGAGAGTCACCTTTTCCTTCTGCCCGACTAGTATCGTGGCTGCTGGCTCTTGGCTTTCATGAGCACCTCTGAGGGGAGCCTGCCTTTGGGAGAAGCAAATAAAACCAGTTCAAAAAGAGATAAAAGAATTGTTACATTTTCTGAGTTTGTGTCTCAACATGTGTGAGGAAGTGCACTATAGACATGTCTCAAAGATTGCTTGCAAGGACGGTCACAAGACCACTGGGTTCTGGAAACCCCAAATTGTGAAGACGCCCTGCCCGCAGGGGGGTGTTCCGCCTGGACATGTCCTTGCCCCCAGTGCTGGGGGGCACAAAGAGAAATGCCATTGCTATGGAAACCACAGCCCTCGAAGGGGTATTTAAGCAGGACCTGCAAGGGCAAGGGAAGGAGGGAGAGAAGGAGAGAGACAGAGAGGACGACCGCCTGACTGCCTGACTTCACCACACCACGCTGCACCACCACTGGAACAAGCAACTGAGACGTCCTCGCCCCCCGCTCACCACTGCCTCACTGCTGGACCTGTGGTGGTGACTATTCTTGCTGCCCTATCCCAACTTCTTGCTTGCTTCCCATCTTCTGTTCCATCCTGTCCTATCACTATCCTCTTTATTACTTTTTATAATAAAAGGTGTTCTGGGAGTGTGGCATTTGACCTCGTTTGTGTTTTAATCTCACTCTTGGGATCACATCGAAACCTTCCCCGACATCGGATCAGGACATTTGAATGATCCCGACATCGGATCGGGACAATGTGACATCTCGGTGTTTTATCTGCCTGGAATCACCCATCAACCAGAGGTCTCCCCTGTGTCACGTACAGCGACAGACATCCAGACCTCACCACCATGTTGGCGTTCTCCACCTACAATTCAAAAAAGTGTCTGAAGAGTTTTATCTTTTCCTCCAGTGCTCTTTCCTTTGTGCTCACTACAGAGGGACGTTTGTCATGGTATCCTCCATTTACTTGTCTTTCTTTAGGTTTTTCTTCATTCCACTTCCCTTGTAACATTCTCAGATTTTAACTAAAAGAAGTAGCTGTGTGACCTCTGCAGATTTTGCTAATTCACTGTTCACATCCTCTTTCCAAATGTCCAAGTCTTTAATATGCAATGCAGATCAACTGTTGAAGCTTAATGTTTTTAAACATTTTGACATTTCTAATCTTTTGCCATCCTGAAAATTGATTTCTCCATCCTACTCTCTTTTCTGTATCATGGCCAGATTTGTAGCCATAAGAAAATTCTGCATTTTTGTAGCTGCTAAGAAAGTGCTTCCTCAAAGGTTTTTGAGTGATTAATTACACTATTATCCTTTATCTGTTCTTTTTTTAATTCTTTTTTTTTTCTATTAAAAAATATCAATTAAAGCTATTTGCTAACTACAGACACAAGCTTTACTGGCTCTTCACTTTCTAGATCACCCAGAAAGCCTTTTTTTTTTTTTAACCTAAAAAAACCCCCCAGAACAAAACAGGGACTCAGCATTTCACATATCTTTATCCCTCTAGCACAAAATCAGTTTTCAATAAGAAATTAGTTTTTTAATATGTAATACATATTATTTTATACACTATGTAATATATATTCATATAGATAGAACATATAATGCAATACATGTAAATGTGTCTAGGAAAATGGGTTTAATTATATAATCTATAAAACATAATAATGTTAAATAATATGTGATATTATGTTATGTCATTTAATAGTATATGCTCTATGAATAGATAATTATATTAACATATGCATATATTATATGCTGAGTTATATAAATATATAACAATATCCATATAGAGTATATAGTGTATCTTATATAATTTATAATATATAATATATAAAAGTCTAGAAGGTTGGTCAAGCACAACTTCCCCTTGGTGAAGCCGTGCTGACTGCCCCTAATGACCCTCTTATCCTTGATATGCCTAGAGATGGCACCAAGGATAAGTCGTTCCATCACCTTTCCAGGGATGGAGGTGAGGCTGACCGGTCTGTAGTTACCCGGGTCCTCCTTCTTGCCCTTTTTGAAGATTGGAGTGACATTTGCCTTCCTCCAGTCCTCAGGCACCTCACCCGTTCCCCACGACTTAGCAAAGATGATGGAGAGTGGTCTAGCAATGACTTCAGCCAGCTCCCTCAACACCCGTGGGTGCTTCCCATCCGGACCCATAGATTTATGGATGTCCAGATTGCTTAACTGGTCCCTGGCCTCATCAACCAAGGCAAACTCCTCTATTGTCCTGACTCCCTCTGGGGCCTCAGGGGTACGGGGCTCCTCAGGACAGCCCCAGGTGCATCTTTTCATTTTAACATTGATTATTTGATCTTCAAAATCCTTCTGACATTCCTCTCATCCCCAGCCAGCTGCAATTTCTTCATTTGCTTATTATCCCAAATGTCACGGGATTCCTGTTTCTCCCAGCAATTTCTCCAGCTGCCCAAGTCTCTCCTAGCACTCCTCCTTTGCCTTCCTGCTTCCTATCCAGCTCATCACTTCTCCCCCAAGCTTTCTCTCCATTGCAGCCTCCCCAGGGACTCACAGCTCATTTCACCTCCCTGCTAGGAAGCACAGAGCACTTTGCGAAGGGATGCATCCACATGAGAAGAAGCAGGCACAGCATTTAAGAGCACATTTATAGTCATGCCAAACAAGCTTTTCCGCTACGCCAGGAAAGCACTGCAGGGGCACCTGTCAGAAGAAGTGGCTTTTATTTGGTGTTTGCAATGGTTCTGCTCACCCACCTCTGAGGAAGCACCACTCACACACACAGCTC
Organism: Caprimulgus europaeus; assembly: GCA_907165065.1. The sequence continues at coordinate 74,314,639 of OU015525.1, forward strand.
CGCTCTGTGGTGCTTCTTCAGCGTCCAGGGCTCCTGCAGACCCATCCTACAACCTTCGAGGGTGCAGGGAGAGTGTGCTTCTGAACAGTTTGTTGAACAAGGTCACCCCTCTCTGAAGAACATTTGTATAATGAGAGCTTGTAGAGCTGTTATCACAGAGTGCATATAGTTTGGCTTCTTTTGACAGGTTGTTTCTGGGCCATCTCTTACACGTGTCATAGGTGAGAGCAAGTCATTGCTGCTAGCACGCATCTTCCACACGTAAGGGGGCAAGCAGCTCTAGAGCTAGAGACAATCTTTCTATCTGTGCCCTTCAAGCCCAGTTAGGGGTCTGGAGGTAAATACAGTGGATTTCCACTTATCGTGATGCATTTATTAGACTCCTGTCCCCAGACCTTGCTTGGAAACAACAGTCGACAGCTTTGCTTGGTGCTACCAGCCATGCATTCAAGTGTTGTCCTTACCAGCTGTTTGAGACTTTTAACTTCTTTTTATGATCAGCATCTGCTGTTCATTTTTGCACAGTAAGGCCCCTCCTTTGGCAGTTTTAACAGTAAGCCTGACAAAAGGTATCATTCATATAAATCTCTGTACATTCTCCCTGTAAATCAATGGTAATTTGTTGGTAATCACTCATTTCCTACCGAGACATCTCTGTTCTCCCATGTACTGTCCTTTTGTGTGTGTGTGTTAAATACATATACTGTATTTCAAGAAAATACAGTATTTCAGTAGAGCTGTGTAAAGGGCCAGCTGACTTTTGTTTAGCCGTGTTTTGCTGAATGCCTTCCCTGTAGCAGTGGGTAAGCACTGGAGCAGTTGCTCAGAGAGGCAGTGGACCCTCTGCCCTGGGACATTCCCAAGACCCACCTGGACCCTGAGCAACCAGCTCCAGCCTTGAAGCTGGCCCTTTGTGGTACAGGGGGCTGCACTGCACAACATCCCCAAGTCCCTTCCAGCCTAACTTGTTCTACTGTTTCCAGGATTCTGTGTTCTTGGCTTAGTGGAGAGAGCTGATTTGAAACACATCCTCTTTCACCTCAGAGCATAGCGCAGAAATTAATCTACAGATGGAAAATTGTGTCAGCTTTTCGTAGACGGTTGGCATGCTACAAAGAATATATAAGGGATAATACTCTGTTCATGATGTTTACCTATTCTGATCCAGTCTGATTTAACATGTTTTCCTATGAACTTCAGGAAAGAATTGGGCTGAGTTTGCCTCTCCTTTCAATGTAGCTCACAGAGGTCAACCCTCTTATCGCAGTGCTGTACCAAGACAGACTGGAGTACAAAGTGCTAATGTTCTGCTCTGTGCCCAGACTCCTCAGAAAAATATATTTTTCACCATTAGTGTTACATTATCCCTCCTATTTCTTCTCAGAGGGAACAGCACAATCAGAGCATGATCAGAGGTTTCATATTATTTTAATTCTGCAAATCCTTTTGTATGATACCAGTTCTTAAAAAAGCACATCACCTAGAAGGTTTGGGTTGGACCTGTTGCAATTTGTCAAAGGAAACATTGAAGAGTTAATTCTTATTTTAGGGGTTTGAGTAAGGTATTATGTGAGTTTTCCTGAACACTGGAAGTTCAAGTTCAAGTTCTATTTGGATGTGAAAAGCAGAATAACTGGATCCTCTACATGAAGCAAATAAATTGCTTGTCAGTTGTGGTGATTGCTTTCGTTATTTAACAGCCTTTTTCTAGGTTTTTTTTTTAGTTCACCCTTTTTCCAGTGCAAGGCACATCAATGTTGCTTGGAAAGGTTTTGCTAAAAAAAAAAACACTAAATTGCTTATTTTAGGAAGAAAACCCAGAATAACCGAACTGCTTTTGATATTAGCCAAACACTGAAGTCCCACCCACAGAAAAGTAAGATTCAGTTGTCTGAACCTGCTGTCTAGTAACCAGATAATCCTGCTCTCATTTCAGGTTTTTTGCAAATGAAAATGTCCTGGAATTGCTCAGATCTGCCCTTTCTATCTGAAATTCATAGTCATCATGTACAACTCATCCTTTGCCTCTAGAGACAATGTAACATTTACAGCTGAACATAGGACTTAATGAAAACAGGAACAATTCAGATCTGTAGATGTGTCACATTACTCCTGTAGGACAGCTTCCTTCAGCTCCGAATGCAGCATTTTGAAACACAGGACACAATTCATCAGCCTCGTACCTCCTGTAGCATTGTTGAAGTAATGGTATGGCATGGTGACACAAAAAGCCAAGGTGGATGCATGTTTCTACCATAGCAATCCAACATTAACAGTTTCATCAACAGTTTCAATTCAGTCCTCTTTTGTCCTCTGATTTAGGACATAGTTCCATTAACAAGAAAGTTATTCCTACTGCATTTTGACAGTAACTGCAATTACAGTAAATGAAAAGCACTAGTGTGGTGGTTTAACCACAGTGGGACTGTGCGGTCCTGCACTCACTCCCCCCACCTGGTGAGATGGGATGGGAGACACAACAAAGGGGACAAGGATTAGGATGAAGGACAGGGACAGCCCACTCACCAGTTATGGTCACGGGCAAAACAGACTCAAACTTGGGGAAAAAAATCAATTTAATTCATTGTCATTTCATCTAGGTAATGCAATGAGACCTAACAACCACATCTTACAACACCTTCCCCCCACCCCTCCCTTCTTTCTGGGCTCAAATCACTTTGCTCCCAATTTCTCTATCTTCCCTCTCCAGCTCAGCAGCACAAGGGACAGGGAATGGGGGTTCAGTCAGTCCACCTCTGCTGCTATTCCCAGCATTAAAGTCCAGGAACAAGATGTTCCAACACGAGCTTCCCATGGAGTCATGGACCTCTTTGGGCTCAGCTCCAGGCCCTGGCATGGGGACATCCATGGGCTGCAGATGGGCCTCTGGTCCAGCGCACATCCTATTCCCTCCCCCACCTCGCCCCAGCTCTAGGGGTCCACCCCCGCTCTGGCATTGAGCGTCTCTCAGGGTCTCAATTCAGTCACACTTGCCCTTGGGCTCAGCTTTTCTGCTCCAGTGTGGAGTTCTCCATGGTCCACACGTGGGTAGGTATATGTTCAAACGTTGAACCTCCATGGGCTGCAGGGACCTCACTGACCTCCTCCTACTCCATCCTTCCCTTCCTCCTCCTTTCTCCTGGCAACAAAGCTCTCTCCTTGTTTAGGTCATCTTTTTGTTCAGATCAATGGTCTCTCCTCCAGGTTCTCTCCACTTTCTTCTTTTCAGGACAGTCTTTCCCCTCACAAATATGGATTCAAGGAGGCATTTCTCTAGTGCTCATTGGCCCAGCCTGGGCTGAGTAGGGGAAGCAAAGCTTCCCCTACCCCCACTACCAAAAACGGTCCCCACACATGCACACAAACCCAACACAACTAGCAATACTAAACTCCTGTACATAGTCAGTAGGGGATCTAGTGATTGTGTTGTTAAACCATTCCACTCTGGTTTAACTTGAGTTAAACACGTACACGCGCTTCCCTAGTCGCTAAATGCAATACCTGGATGTCTGAATAGCCAGAGGGTGTCTGAAGATGTGCTGAGCAGAAGAGTCTCAGAGGGCTGCGATTGTCTGTACATCACCAAAGGCATTCAGCTGGGGAGCAATCCTAGAACCAGAAAAAGACCAAGGATTGAACCAGCTCTGGAGGTTAGCTGGTCCAACCCCCTGCTCAAAGCAGGGCTAGCTTCCTTCCAGCTTGTTCAGGGCTTCACTCAGCAAAGTTTTGAAGTTCTCCAAGGACAGAGATCCACCACCTCTCTGGGCAACAGTGCTCAACTCCTCTTGCAGGGAGCAATTTTTTCCTTACATCCTTTGTTCTGAGTCCCATCACTTTGCCTTGAGAAGTGGCTTTGCTTTTCTATAGCCACTTGTTATTTAAACAAGTAGATCTCAGCCACCATTTCTTCTCCAGGCTGAAGAAACCCATTTCTCCCAGCCTCTCCTCACAGGGCATGGGCTGCAGCCTCCTAATCACATTGGTGGTCCTTCACTGGTGGATTTTGAAGCAGAAAAAAGACTCTTAAAAAGAGTGGAAACCTTTTCTGTTTGCTAAAGTGAATGTAAAAGAATACACACATATAAGGAAGAAATCTGTGCAAAATGAGATTCAATTTAGCAAGACAATTACTGGATAACAAGAAATCATTCTCTGTGGTTTGTTCTTACCTTGTAGAATGGCCCAAGAAATACACTGATAAATATATTCAAGGGAAAAGAATCAGCAGGTGATTTAAAGCTGGATTGCCTATTACTTCTTTTGAATCTGTCCTCTCTAAATAGTAATTAATGTATCTAAAAAGATGAACTAGCCCTTTAAAAAGACGAGGCTACTCATACACATACTATCGATTAAAAGGTCTCAGGAACTAAAGAAAAGGCAAGATAGAGAATAATTAAATAAGTTAGACCTAATGAAATAAATGGGACATCTTCAAATTAGAAAAGCCTGATAAACATCATCCAAGGATACCTAGAGAAGTTGCTCTCACTGTCTCAAGAGACTTAGCAGTCATCTGAAAAACTGAGTTATGGGAGATTAGAAAAGAGCAGATGTCTTTGAAAGGCTGAAAGAGGGGAGCTGGGAAATAATGGAACAATCAGCTTAACTTCAAGGCTGTCAGTCTGGCATCTTTCACAAGCTCTAAATTATTTTTACCATAACAATAAAAAATATAAATCCACATAACCTAATCTGTTTTCTCAGCAATTGAAACCCCCCCCCCCCCGCCCCAAAAATACATTACTAAGGACTAAAAGAACACATAATTCTAAGGTGTAAAACACTTCAGATCAGCTCAGAGCACTTATCCCTCAACACTTAAAAAACCCCCCCTCAGATTCAAAGCTAGGAAATGATAGGATATAGAAACGTATATGAAAAATAAATTTCCTGTAAATGCCATAAGGTTGAAAAACAGCAAACAGACTGACTGAGACTGCAAAACTCAAGGTGATGTTAAAATGCCCATAGGAGCAATGAAAGTTGCACGAGAGAACTATTTTGGGAAGCAGAGGGCTGCTTTCTTTTTGTCCTTATAAACAGCCATTCAGGAAGAAGGCGTCGACTCATCGTTTCTGTGGATTCATGCTTAAGATCATATAGGCACTACAAAATTACATTACAGAAGAAGGTTTATTCAGAAAAGATAAACATCTGATTATGGGCCACTAACACCCAGCTCCACCTGTTAGCTGTGGGAGAAGGTGAAAGCTCAAAGAATTAGGATCTCTCTCTGTGCAGTTCAGGGAGCTTTTCCATCAGTACAATAGGTAACTAGGTAACCTGTTGCAAACAGAGAGACCTGTCAGCATTGTGAGGGCCTTACACCACATGGTGCACACACTCTGCCACCCTCGCTACCTAGAGACATCTGAGCAACAGACCAAACCTAAGAAAACAATTATTTGTCATCCATCCTTATATCATAGTTATTCTTTCAGTTAGTTATTTTTTCTAGGAGGAGGAAGAAGTGGGTTGTATTCAGCCCTCTTCAGGATCAGAAACTCTATTATCTAAAAATCTAACCTGCAGGTCTAAGAGGATTTCCAGCTAAGGCACAGAGTCCCCCTCAAAAATCTAGACAGGATCTCGGATGAGGGATGAGAAGCACTTTGCATTGCTGTTTCACTAGTACTTTGAGATTGTCCCCAAGGGCAGAGCCATTATACACCGACCCAGACAGCAAGGTTCAAAGCTTTCAAACACTCTTTGCCTGTTGGACACCTGTGTGAGACAGTGGACGAAGCTGGGAGCTTCTGGCTGTTCCTTTTTTAACCATGACGTAGTCATGCCCTTTGGCTCCATTCTGTATTGCAGGCAGAGCTGAGAAACATGTTTTCTGCCTCCATAGCCCATATTTCTAGAACTATTTAGTGGTCCATTGAACGGAGATCATGAGGCATTCCCCCAAGCTCCAGCCCTTTCCTGCATTAAGACATAGGTATTTTGAGTCAGAAAATAAGGTATGTATCTTTGTATCAAAGATGATCCACACATTAAATATTATTTTTTAAAATCATAGTTCAAAATAATTTATGTTATTTATCATCATGAGTGTGTCACTGCATAAAAAGCCCTTAAGCAATGATTACTGAAAAATCTTTGAATTTCTTTCTTTTTTCTTTTTAGATTCAAGAGAACTTTGCACAAGGCTAGTTATGCCTTCCTGTTGTTCAGCAAATCGGCACATGTGGCACAGCTGCACAGATATTTTTTTTTTTCTGCCATCAAGAGAAAAGCAATTAAAAAAATTAGAATATGAAAATGAAGTTACAAGGCACAGAAACACACCAAGAATACTCTAGAACAATTGCAGCAGCATGAACTTCTTGAAATTTAAAAGTCTTGAAGTAGCCTTTGAGGGCTTTGAGGGCAGTGATTATTCCTGTCTACTCATTGCTTATGAGGCTGTATCTGCAGTACTGTGTTCAGCATAGGAACCCCATTAGAAGATTTGCTGACAAACTGGAGAGGCCCACGAGTGAAGGTCCATCAGGATGGTTCGGAGGCTACAGGATATGATGAATGAAGGGGGAGAAGGAGACAGCTGGGTTGGTGTAGTCTAGAGAAAAGACTGTTGAAGAGGGTTTCGGCTGCTCTCTTCAACACCCCAGGAGGTGGCTGCAGAGAAGATGGAGCCAAACATTTCTCAAGGGTGTATAGCCATAGGACAAGAGGCAACAGGCAGAAGTCACAGCAGGGAAAACTCCAACTGGACATACAGAAAAACTTCTTCCCTGCAAGAATGGTTAAGGATTAGAAGAGCTTGTCCAGTGAGGCGGGGCAAGTGCCATCCCTAAAGATTTTCAAGACTGGCTCAGACAAGGCTGTCCAACTGGCCCAACCTTGGAGTTAGCTTTGAGCAGGGGTTTGCATTAGGTGACCTCCAGAGGCCCCTTTCAACCTCAATCCTTCTGTGCTTCTGTGATTTTATAATGAGAAAACCTCTCAGTGACTGACTGGTTCCTGATGCGCTGTCCTTGTCTGTAGCAGGTGTTCATCTGCAAGCTCAGCCTGGCTCACCTCTTTGTGGTATGTGGAACCTACAAGGCTGCCTAACTGAACGCACAATTCCTGTAACATTTCAAAAGCAGCTGCTGAGAAACACCCTTCAGCTAGCTCACCGTGCATCATTGAAGTCACCCGCCACCTGGCCTTGCATCCTACACATCTGCATCCAGCACCATGGGGCTTACTGAGCAGCTTCTGTTTTGTCTTCCCTTCTCCCCCTTACTTCTGCTCTTTAGTTTGGGTGGAGAAACTAATCAAATGCTAATATGTTAGCAAATGGGTCTAAAAAAACCCCCCAGGATGTTTTAATTATGCTGTATTTAATTATGCTGTAATTTAATTACATTTGTATTTCTTACTGGGAGATGTTACCACATTTAATCCAGTGTTATAACTTGGTGTTAGGCTCATGATGCTGTTTCCTACCATGCAGGACCTGGAATTTCGTTCCCCAGGAGACTTTGCATTTCAGATTTTTCAAAATTCAGATGATGGAGAATGAAGAGTTAAAAATGCAAAGTTTTCTACAGGGTAGCATGGCTATAAAAATGTACTTGGAACATCCAAACCAGTATTTTTAGTATTTCAGGCCATTTCCCTAACTCCCTCTTCACTGCCCTGCAGTGTCAGCTGAAGATAAGGGCAGATAGCTGGCCAGGGAGACATTCAGACCTACAAGGAAAAGAAAACCTGGTAACACAATGTCCAGGGTATCTATCACCTTGTTGCACAACTAGTTAGTGAATCTGAAGCCTGAGAAGCCACAGGGAACGGGAGTTTCGGGGACGGTTCTTAAGAGTCTCCCAGATAGATTTCTAGGTTGAGTTGGAAAAGATTCAGGGAAAGCTGCCAGAAGTCTTATTACTGTGTTCCTAAGGATACTTTTTTTCCTCCTCCAGTAAGCTGGTATTTTCCAGAAGAAAAGCATTCTATAGGAGTATTTTGTGGACAGATATTTATTTTTTTTAAATATTAGAAAAAAAAAAAATACTGTGCTCTCTTTGGTGCTCAGTCATCCTGCTCATCAGCATTTTCATGTGAAATTCCTCTCCTATGTTCTTGTCATAATCAAACAACTAGCTCAGAATCCCTTTAGAGCTGCCAAGGATCTGCAGACTTCCAGAAAACTATTCAATCAGTACCTATGGGTCTAGGTCCAGCTATGAAGGATTGCAGAAGGACCTTAAAAGATTGAGGAACTGGGTGATAAACCACCAAATGAAACTCAATACAGGTAAAAGCAATTTATGTGGGGAAAAATAATGCTAACATCACAGGTAAAACAACAGGTTGTCAATTGCTGCTCAGAACATAATAATAAGGTTATGATAGGCAACTCCACTGAAATATCACCTTGATATTTAGTAGCATTAAAATATGACAACCAGAGGAATGGAGGACAGAACAGAGAGCACACACCTGCACAAACCAGCATGTCCTAAGGATCATGTCCACCTGGAAAGGGACATAAAAACTGAGAAGAGTGCAGAAACATTTGATAAAGATGACAAAAGGTTTGGAGTAGTCTTCATATAGGTAACAAAAAAGTAAGCTTGGAGTCTTCAGCTTGGAAAAAAGACGTCTAATAAGTGATATGACAAGACAATAAAATGACAAGTGTCCTGAAGAAACTAGTCAGTTATCAGTCGTGTGTTGTCTCTTCCAATGCAAGAAGTGGTTGTCATTGAACAAAACTATTAGGAGACAAAATAACCACAGGATGTTATGAGCACTAAAGGTCCATATAGTCTCAAGCAGCGAGAATATGCTGGCCAAGGATCACTGTATGTTTACCCCGTTCTTATAAAAACTGTTAGAATTGTTTTGGCCGCTGTTCATATTGGTTTTTGCTTTAGGAACACACAAAAATCCATTGCTAACGCACCTGAAAGCTTTTGAGCTACAAAAAACTAGGGAGGAGTCAATAATTTAAAGGGACAACAAATGGAAAATGGGACTGGAAGATGCCGAGTATCAGAAATACAAAGAGGTATACAGGTGAGGAAGGAATGTATGGGCACGTTCCCGAGGGATAGCTTGGTGAGGGAGTGCCTGGAGTTACCCATCCTGCCAAAGCCATGCATTGAAAAGAAAAAAGCAGGATTAGAGGCAAATACTTAGCCAACAGCCTACTTAAATAGGAACTGAATAGGAATACCAAGCGCAGAAGAAAAATTTGTAAGCCAAGCAGCCACGCTGCAAGAACCAGGTGTTAGTCAAGCAACAATACTCAGGTTTAAGAAACAGAGAAACAAATTAAATACCAAATATAACCATGAGTTTGGTACAAGGATCAGTGGTAGGCATGGAAAATCCACCCGGAGCGGCAGAGGTGCAGATGGCCTACGAGCAACGCTGCATCTCGAGGGTCCGCACAGGGCCGCACTGCCCTGCACCCCCGAAACGGGCCCTTGCCGGTGCTCACGGCCCGGTGCAGGCTGCGGGCCCCCACCCCGCACGCTGAGGGACCTTCCTGCACAGCGGCTGCACAGCGGAGCGGCACAAACACGCGGTGCAGCGAGCGCAGCAGCCCCCTCGGCCAGGAGGTTTGCTGGGAATAACAGAACCGTTGTGCCCGCCCCGCTGTGCTGGGGGTTGTTTACAAGGTCTGTCCCAGGGAGCCAGCGCGGAACGGCCGCCTGCCCTGCCCTGCCCAGCCCAGCTCCGGCGGCAGCGCGGCCCGAGCACACCCGCGCTGGTTTTCCAGGAGGGCGTTTTCCCACTGGAAGGTAGACGTGCACTGATTTCCCTTCGCTGCAGCCTCGGAGAGGGGTTTTTATAAGAGCTAAATTACTTTCTTTCACTGTTAAGACTAAATTTGAAGTTTATAGGCTGGAATTTTTCCAGGGGTCTGGATACTTTGACAAGTCCCACTGACTTTTAATAGGATTCAGACATTCAGGAAAAAAAAAAGTAAATCTCCCCCCTAGAACTAGATTATAGTATATAAACTTTGCAGCAAACTAAAATATCAAAAATCTAACAAACTTCCAAAGCAATGATTAGCATTAGGTAAACACCGAAGGAAAAGCTACAAAGGAGAATCCCATGTGGTGTTTTCCCTCCTGTTCTAAGTTTTTCAGGCAACAGACTGCTCTCTGAAGGCTCCAGCAGCTAGCTTCTCCTGAGGGCATCTCTAAACAGAATATAATCAGACTATTCATTTAGATGCAGGAATTTTTTTGTTGTTGTTTCCTGCCCTATCACATACAAACCCCCTTGCTCATCAATGCAAACATCTATAGTCTCACGTTTCTAAATGAACAAAATTAGCTAGAGAAAACTCACATTTAATAGGGACCATTTACAAGAATGGACTTAATCTGTGAACTTCAAACCTAGTGATTTTTAATTGCGTATCACTTCTCTTTTGACTTCCTTTTAAATTATTTGCAGCAACTTACGTTCAAAACCACCCAAGCAGAGGTTCAGCCACCCGCCCATGAGAGCTGCAGCAGCACATAGCTCAGCGCACACACACACACACCACATTTCATCGGGCCCTCAGCCTGGGAAGCTAGGACAGTGTTTTCAAACACTACCCCCAGTTTTGGGCATCTTCCTTTCTGGTAAACAAGGCAAGAGTAATTGGGACACAGCAACTGGTGCAAGCAAACTTGCAGTGTGTGTGTGTATATATATATATATTTTTTTTTAAAATATCTGCAGTTTCTGGGGTTTTTTGAGATATGGAGTAAAACTGCTGATCAGCACCAGACAATTAGAATCCCAGTTTCTTGGCTGAAATGTACCATTTGCACTTGATGGGAAAAAAACAAACACAACCTCAAAAAAGCCAAGAGCAAAGCAAAATTTCATAAATAATGCAGGAAAATGGAACTAACTCGAAGGATTTAGAATGATGCAGATGTGGGCTCTTATTCTATTACAAGTCTAAGTTATACCCAATTTCAGTCAGTTTATGATCCAAGAACCTACTTTTTTTAGCTTCCAGATAAAATCTTTCTACTCTCATTTTGTTCTGACAGAGGTTAGCTCAGGGAGAAAAAAAAATAAGAAAAAAAAAAAATCAGGACTGTTCATTTTCTATAGAGGTAGGTTTTTGCTGATTTAATTGTCTGGATTATCTGTATCAACAAGTATTCTTCTCAGCTTGTCATAAAATTCTATCCTTAGCAGAGTCACTGACTGAAATGAAGCTTAAACTGCTGCTCAGGGACATCAGCAGATACAGTAACAGCAGGCATAATTCAAAACAAAGTCTGGTTTCTTCGCATAAATTTTAACACTTGGCCTTCTGATAATTTATGGAGATCATTAGAGCATAAAAACATTAGATGGATTAAAATCAGTCACCCTCAGGGCTGAGTACTGCAGCAGACTGTGATGGTGATGAAGACTTAAAAATGACATTGGTCTTCCATTTCAAATGCCCAATATATCAGAATAAATGCAAAGATAAGAAAATCCATCCAGTTTCATGCTTGAAATTTCAAGTTCTTAGGTTTTTTTCCTCATATACTTTAAGAATTAAAAATTATACTTTCCATATAACTCCATTCGAAAGACAATTCTGCTATGCTGCTCTTCAGCCTACGGAGCTGACAAAAAAGAACCTGTTCAATCACAGCTCCTGACTCAAACAAACTCAAATCTTAGCAAAATACAAGGGCAAGAACTGATTTTTTATTAACCTATTTTATGGACTCTCAAGAGGAAAATGAGTCCCGTCAATGGCTCTTCACTGCGTGAGAGCAATATCTTATCAGAGGACATGGCATTATTTCACTTCTACATCCCTCCCTCAAGAATACTCCCTTTGATGAACTAGTTCAAGGGCAGGCACCAGAAAGTCTGTTGTAGCTAGGTACAGCAAATGGATCCAAACCACATTAGGACTTCATCAATAAAAATACACATGGTAAAATTTAGTTTGACAAGCAACACAACTATATGCATCACCATGGTCCTAGTGGAGGACAATACCTTGTACCACAGGTCACTTTCCTTTCAGGCCAACTTGATACAAGTACAAAGTGTCTGAAACTAGGCCACAAAGGATGGAATTTATATTAGACATTTCTGAGGTAGCTAATTTTTTTTTTTAAACATCTACCATACAACAATATATATACTACCACACTTTTTTTTTTAATATTATTTCAGCTTTATAGCTGAAAGTATCTTGCAAAAATTAGAGATTACTCCCACTTGAAGAAATGACAGATAAAGTGATGACTGCAGTAGATCTGAGGGACAGACACAGACTTAAACAGGCATATTTCAAGATACAACTTTGAGGCATGCTCAGCATACCTGAATATCTAGTTAGTGACATTTACTAGCTGTGCCTGTCAAGCAATTAATCACTCCGAAGAAGAATTTCAGACATCAGTCTTTGGCAAAATGCTTTCTCAATTCCCCCATCCTGCCCCCCCCAGGATGCTGTGCACGGTTTTATTCTGAATAAACAGTAACCAGGTTGTTAGTTAGATATCCTGTATGTGCATTTGTATGCATACTCAAACTGATCCCTTACCCATTAAAGGACCTGCCTAAGTGGTAATCTGATTGGGTGGTAACCAATTGTATTGGGTTTGCATGGCAAGGTTTTTGGTAGCAGTGGGGGAGGGGACATGGGGTGGCTTCTGTGAGAGAAGCTGCCAGAAGCTTCCCCCATGTCCGACCCGACACAGCCAATGCCAGCCGGCTACAAGAAGGGACCCGCCGCTGGCCAAGGCCGAGCCAATCAGTAACGCCTCTGTGATAACATAATTAAGAAAAAAAAAAAAAAGGAAGGGAGAAAAAAAAAAGCTGCACACTTTGCAGCGAGAGAGAGGAGTGAGAAGATGTAAGAGAAACAACTCCGCAGACACCAAGGTCAGTGAAGAAGGAGGGGGAGGGAATGGGCTCCAGGCGCCGGAGCAGAGATTCCCCCCCCAAGAGGTGGTGAAAGACCAGGGTGAAGCGGGCTGTCCCCCTGCAGCCCCTGGAGGTCCATGGTGGTGCAGATGACCACCTGTAGCCCGTGGAGGACCCCACGCCGGAGCAGGTGGATGCCGAAGGAGGCTGTGACCCCGCAGGAAGCCCGCGCTGGAGCAGGTTCCTGTCAGGACCTGTAGGCCGTGGAGAGAGGAGCCCACGCCGGAGCAGGTTTTCTGGCAGGACTTGTGACCCCGTGGGGGACCTGCGCTGGAGCAGTCCCTTCCTGAAGGACTGCACACCATGGAATGGACCCAGACTGGAGCAGCTCGTGAAGAGCTGTCAGTCATGGGAAGGACTCACGTTGGAGCAGTTGGTGGAGGACTGTCTCCCGTGAGAGGGACCCCACGCTGGTGCGGGGGAAGGAGACCTCCCCCTGAGGAGGAAGCAGCGGCAGAAACACCGTGTGATGAACTGACCCTAACCCCATTCCCTGTCCCCCTGTGCTGCTGGGGGGAGGAGGTGGAAAATCGGGAAAGAGATTAAGCCCGGGAAGAAGGGAGGGATGGGGGAGGTGTTTTAAGATTTGGTTTTACTTCTCATTCTCCTCTGATTTTGATTTGTAATAAAGTAAATTTGTTTTTTCCCCCAAGTCGAGTCTGTTTTTGCCCGTGCCAGTAATTGGTGAGTGATCTCTCTCCGTCCTTATCTCCACCCACGAGCTTTTCGTTATAATTTTCTCCCCCTGCCCATTTGAGGAGGGGGAGTGATAGAGTGGGCTTTGGTGGGCATCCGGTCTCTAGCCAGGGTCAACCCACCACACCAATCTTAACAGAAAAGTTTTTCTAGAACTTATGTGCTTTGAATGAAACCCTAGTTTTTTCTTCTGAAGGAATTCTTCACGAGTTACACAGGTAGTTCATTTGTATGTATCAGTATTCCACTTCAAATATGGGCTTTAGATTTTACTGGTGCATGATCCATTGCCAGCAACAGACACACAAACCCATCAGTAATATGGACCTTAAAATGGTAAAAAGAAGATACACTTGAAAAATTTCTTTATCATTTTCATTTAAAAAATAAAATAGGCAAAACTTTAAAAAAGGAACATCCCATTCCAACTGAAATTTTAAAATATACTTCCATGTTAAAAGCAGAAGTCTGGATTTGAGCCTCATGGAAGCTGCCAAGTAACAGAGGAAGAAACTTAATTTTTCACTTTACTCGTATCTGCATCTTTGCTTTCCTGGCTTTCATGGTTGTTGGTATTTTTACTAGATTGATCCAAATCCTCGATTTTATTTTCTACTTCCATAGAACCACTTTCCACAGGGCTGTGAGACAATTCTTCACCTGTTTCTGCTTCCATTTTTATGACTAAATCATGTTCTTTATCTTCCACATCCATTCCTTCCTCCGTTTGTGCCAGCCTATGTTGAACTTCTTCCTGCATTTTACTTTCTGATTCCTCCTCTTTCCTCTTTGCTTTAAACACTTCAACTCCCATCATCCTCAGGTAATGAAGTCTCTCATTCTTGGGCACAAAGGCACGGAGTGATGTCTTTCCTTGCCAACCACACAGCACTATAGGACACTGAAGATCATCAGGTTTTCTACAAACAAGCAGTTACATTTGGTCAACTATGAAAAAGTTGATTTTTCAAAACTTAATTTTATAGCCATACCCTGATAAATAAGTGCACAATCTTTACTAGTGAATGCATTTCATAACTATTCACAGAAGACACAAGTACATTGTTCTTAACTTCAACATCTAAACAGGTACTTGCTTGTCTACAAGCAAACAAGCCAAAACAATAAAGCTCAATGCTATTAAATTTCTGCAATAGGCAAAATAATTTTCTGTCTCTGGTTTCAAAACAAATTTGAAAAATGATAAAGGTTTACATTTAAAAAGCTCTCAAGAGCTTCTAATACTACTTAGTTAACAAAAATGAACAATTGAAAAAGTTTAATTTTTTTCTATTCCAAATGCTGGATTTCACAGGGAAACAAATCCATCGCATGCAGTGATACTGTGGACCTCTGGCAGAACTACTAGCTCTCCTTTAGAAAGCTAAACTCTACAACTGTTTTCAGAATACACAGGGAAGATTGCTTTTTTTTCCCTGTAATATACTTTGTATCCTATCTGGCTTTACTGTTGACTTCACTGCATCTCTAAGCATCCACTTCTGTATTTGCTGAGTGAAAATAAATTCTTGTCCAAGTTTTAAAACTGCATAAATGGAAAGCAACACATCTACTTACCCAGGGTCAGGGTTGTACTTCAGAACTATACTTCCCATCGCTACAGGCAAGGGAGGTGGGGGGAACAAAAACAAAAAGAGATGTGTTACTTGGTACAATGTTAAAATGATTGCAACGTGAACATGTTCAAGAAAACAAGCTTTTAGACAGCCACCACAGCATGAGCTGGTTAGCAGTTCTCTACATCAGTATGGTAAACTACAGACAATACCAGGTCGGGGTTTTTTTTATTGTTGTTTTTTGTTTTGTTTTGTTTTCCTCCAGAACAAGTATTTATATAGTTACAAAAGTAAGTGCCAACCCTGCCCTCTCTTAAACATCAAGCAACCAAATAAAAATACAAGACCAAATGGTGGATTAATTTACTCAGTGAACCTAGCAAGGAACTTTTACTTAAGTAAAATGAACATAAGAGTATGCCAGTCTAAACAGAAAAATTCTTCTTCCCATTTGCCTCATCGAACACTGAAGTACAAGGACAAGCAATGACATGGAAAGAAAATAACATAAACAAAAGACTGAAAACCAGCCTTCATTTCTTCAAGCATCCAGCACAGAGGAAATAAAAATTTAATATTAACATTGTTCCTCATATTTAAGAAAATGAAACCTGAATAACCATATTTGATACATAAAATCATGGCAAACAATTGCAGATGACAAACTCACTCTTTCAGGTGGAGCACTAACAGGCATAAAGATCAGTAATGTATATAAAAATCTTTGTTTCACAGATATTTTAAATGCTGCCTTACAGCATTGCTTCACAGAAGTCTCAAGTTTGGCAACTATTCTGTTCTCTGGAGTTCATAAACCTTAAATGCTGTGATCAGAAAGGACTACAGTTTCTAGTAGCACACTGGGTTTCAGTAATGCTTACTTACCTAATTAACAAGCATATTTAAAATAAATTTAGTCAAAATTTTCAGCAAACAGTTTATATGACAGGATTTTCCATCTTCCATGCACCGTATAATAATTTTGTCACAGCACAAATTAGAATGCTTACCCATGTCTTTGACTTTCTTCTGTGTTTCACTGCTAAATTTACTTAAGAATGGATTTTCCTGGGTTAGCAGAATTTTAACATCTTCTATGCAGACATTTATAATCCTTGCGTGAATGAATGGGTACAGAGTATAAATTCCCTGTTTAATAAATAAACATAAGTATTTCAATATGAAATCTGTACTTTCTGAAGGAAAATTTTTAAAACCAATATGTTCTTTAGCTAATACCAGAAAACAATTTTCACATACTAAAAGTGCAAATCGTCATTCACCTGACAAAGTTAATGCCAGCTGTGCCATAGGCTCTAGAGGAAACCAAAGTATCTCCTTTGAAAATACAATGCTATATAATTACCTCTTGTGCTAATCTAAACGCACATCCAAACTGTTCACCATCGCTGTTGCGAGACCAGACTTTTATCCCTGTGTTAATAACCTGGAAATAAAAAAACCAAGAAGCATCATTAAGGAGTACAAACTCTAAATTACCACTCTGAACTTTGTTTTTCCTCAGCTGTTTGACTAAAAGGAAGAAGAAAGGATAATTCTGCTGTAACATTTGCTCATTTGCAGTGAACACTGGACTAAATTAATGTGAAAGTTCATTCAAGGAAAAAAGGAACTCCCGCTATGAAAACACAGTTCTCTCTCAATATAAACACGTCATACTCTTGTCCATGTCGAAAACGGAACACTGTGAGGAAGTGGCAGTTTTAAATGAGGACAATAAACAATATATTAAGACCTAATTTTAATTTTAGCCTGAGTAAGAATTTTCTGGGTGATTCTGGGAAAGTCGATCAAGGACGGGATTTTAACAATGCACAAGTGCTTCGTATTAGGACATTACATCCTCTGTGGCATCCAAAGTCTCACTGCCTAATATAATGCACCAGTTTCTTAAAATTTTGTCAATTAAGTAGCCATTTCCTGCATGGAAATTATTTATCCATCTCAAAGATGTGCTGCAAAGATGTAATGAATATCCCTGGAAATTTTCAAGATTTCATTGGCTGAGGCCCCAACTGCATCTGATCTAGCTTTGAAGTGAGCTCTACTTGGGGCAGGAAGGAAGCTGGACTAGATTACCTCATTCTAAAATTATTCAGTGATTTTTAAGACTTATCTTTAGCATTTGCAAGGCATTTTCCATGGGGAGTCATATTAAAAAAATAATTCCCTTTAATTCACAAAACCTACTTCTCATCCTATTATCATTCAGCTTAACAACTTCTCAAAATGTTCAGCTGTTGAAATTACTTTGAAACAATGTCCCCATGTAACACAGCCAGCTAATAATTCAGCTGAAGTTATCCATTATTTTTGGTAGGCTTTCAAAGCTCATAATACTTTTATAATTAAGGGGCTCATAAATACCATAGTGTCAACATAAACTCGTGAAGGTACCTGAAGACCACATAACAACGCTGGTACATACACAGCAGTTATATATTCCCTTCCCCTACTTTTAAATTCCCTTCCATCTGCCAAAAACCATACCGATTTTAATCTTGGGGACTGCTATTTACCTCTCAGAAACAGCTCTTCCTCTCTTTAACAGAGAAGGAATAGAGAGGAAAACAGTCACTCAGATGCCAAAAAAAAAATAAATCCTCTATATAAACAATGAGCTTGGCAATAAAGGTCAAGGAGACATCCACTGATACTTATGATCTCTGTTGTGAAAACCTGAAGATATGAACCATACCTTCATCTTCTCGCTGTTGTTCAGAAGTACATTCCTTAGCTCCTTAGAAACCATGTACAGCTGTCTCTTCTTTCCTTCTTGAGTTCGAGTTAGCAAATTCATCTTGGGAAATGATGGGTCCAATGCATAAAACTTCCTGTGGCCACAATACTTGTTTTGATTAACTGAACAATGAAATTACATACTCAAAATGCATGGGTTAGCCCATTTCCTAGAGCTATGTCTGCAAACACTTAACACTTATGGCTACAGAACACAACAATTAGACTCTCCTAAGATGCATGACATCAGAAAAGATAAGCTGTCATAGACACTAAGACACTAATTTCCAGTGCAAACTATAGTTGGCTATTTCATTTAAGAGTTTAAATGTTGAGAAGAGGGGCACCTGGTGCAAAATTAGGGAAAGCATCTTATGTATGACCAACTAGACCTACCTTTTGTGACAAACTGAACCACTAGTATTCCTAAACTACTAGGAATCTTACTGCCAAAACAGACACATTATTTTCTTACTGTATAGGAAGGAATAATGGATCATCTTCAGGCAGAAACACAAAAGGGTCTTCTTTGAAACCAAACAACTTCATTTTTTTAGATGGTGGTGGTCTAAAAAAGAAAATAATACTGCATTGTCAAGTTTTAGTAAAAAAGTACTTGGTTTAAAATCAGTATATTCAGTTCATTTAGTCAACACTTGCCTTACAGTAACAACAGAATGACAAACAGAACACTGACATTTTCCTGTGCTCCACCAAGACAACGCTACTCGCAATTTAACTTCTTAAAATGAGTAAGTAAAAGTAAGTGCTTGAAAACAGAAACCACAAAAACAAATAAACAGAGATTCTGATGGAGGTGTTGTGAAGACTGTAAAGATCTTTGAAAGGTTAAAGAAAAAACTACTTTCAGAAGTTAACAGAGAAGAACAGACTAAAAGACTTGCAAATGCTACTAAGAAAAGCAGTTATTTTCCTAAATTGCTGAAATACAAGACAGAAATGTGGAAATGTAGGACAACTGAGCAAATTCATTAATTCTTGATCGACTTCTAAATGAGTCCAGGAACAAAAGAACTATAGAATACTCAGCAATTACAAAGCTGTCACAGGACAAATACTTATTAGACATGGTCTCTTACCCACATACTCCTTCCTTTTTGC
This sequence comes from Caprimulgus europaeus, assembly GCA_907165065.1. The sequence goes on from OU015525.1 coordinate 74,333,691, forward strand.
TTTGCTCAGTGTCTGAATTCTGCAATTCTTGCATTTTCTTAGACTCTTCATTTTCAGCAAGTGTTGGTTCCTCAGCAATACATTCAGAACCATTATCTGAATTAGCTGCTGTTACTTCAGTATCTCCCGTTCCTTGTGGTAATTTCTGATGAACCTATTTCAAATTACAGTATTTTCAACAAAGCAAAAGTAGTATCTAACTTGTAACAAAAGGCACCTATGTTCTCTCTTTGCATGTGCTTAATTCTTAACAATTTGTATGTAAGCACTTAAACAGATCTATTTAGGGAGCTAATCTGATTTCTAAGTCAAGATACCATTATAAGTTGCATTCACCTCTAGCACTGATCTGATCTGGGCAATTTCTTACCAATTGTCCAAGAAAGCTATTTTTGTACCATTTACAAAATCATGTTCAAGCACTTGCAGAGAAGACTTAAGTCAGGATCTGCTGTTTCCTCCTAGCACTCACAGTGACACACATATCCTGCTACTGCAAACTTTCTTTAAAGAGTGATACAACTTTAAACTATTTGGATGACACTTGTTTCTGAATAAAAGCTTTTTCCTTAGTGCCACATACATTTTGCTTATAAGGTGTTCTAATGAAGCAAATCAAATTAACAGAAACAGTTAAAAGGGATTCACACAACAAGTTTCTCTCAAAGATATAAATAATTTAAGAGATCAAATAAATGTCAAGTTAAAATCCTGTTGACAGGATTTTAAAGTCAATTGACAACAAATGGATTAAAGTCAGATGGCTGAAGCTGCTGCTGCTGCTAACAGTTTTGTATCCATTCCCCCTACTGCTGGTCTGCTAGACTAATCTGCTAGTGAATCACTTCTGAGCAACCAGACACAGAGCAAGATAAACTGAAATCAGAATTGGCTTAAAACACAGCAGAAGAAAGCCTTCAGCAGACAGACCACACACAACTGAAGGAACTGACAGCTTTAGCTACTCAGTCTAATCTTCTGTAATTCTTTCAAGGCCTTAATTTTAGGTTCAAGTTTTATCTTGCTATTTTACAATTTCACAATCCCTCTCTCTTTTTTTTTTTCCCCTGCTTGAAAAGGAGATTATTTTTTTGAATGTTCTTAAGGGATTTAGGAATTTATTTTTAATTGACACACTAAACTATAACTGAAGGGCAGATAGAAAACATACTATAACTGTTTTTGTATTATGTAAGCATCCAAAAAAATCCAGAAATATTATTAAAATTTAACATTTTAGCTCTTATAAAAGAAGTTACCTTAGGCTGGCGCTTATTCCATGGCATTGGAGATTTTTTTAGTAACACAGCCACAAAGAATCCTCCTGTGTTCTGGTGATGGGGCAATATCCTAAGACTAGGGCGAGGGGGGAAAAAAAAAAAGCGTTGCAGTGTATACATCATCAGCATTCAGGCTCTCACAAAGTACTAGAAGTGTACATTTATATTTACTTCCAGGGTAAACTAAGTATACCTAGTAGGATTGTGCAGATTTAACTTACCAATCTAGAAACAGGACCTAAAATAGAGCATTCTGGCAAAATAACTTGCATCGGTGCAAGGCAGTCATTTCACCATTCACACCTGAGCTTTAATGACTCATTTCTAAACACCATTTATAGAATAGCTATGGAAAGTCTTTCATAGAAAATAAGTCACACTGTTAAAATGTTATTTTTTTACATATTTTTCCAGTAATTTTGGCTATCTATCTCTATTGGATGCAAAGAATTCAGCCTGCCTGTGTGAGTACTTATTCCTTGTAAGCAAATTTCAGTAATATCCTCTCAGTTCACTGGAATTTAAATGTTGTGTACTGCCATTACACATGAAGCAACCAAAATACACTCAGATTTCCAATTATCATTTGCCCACCACCATCCAAGGTAACCATCAAAACCTCAAAATCTACTCTGGGAAAACTTACCAACGGTCTAGATTCATTGCCTTCAGCTTCTCTTCATCTTTTACCGGAAACATAGTGGGACGTATTTGTGTCTGTCTATTTGAAGGCACATCTTTCCACTCTTCAAACCACTGTCCATCTTTCAGCATTACCTTCAAAAGAGTAAATATAAATACTGTGAAGAATATGGGTCACCATTTTACAAGTTTTAATTAAAATACCTTCAAACCAAGGTTTAGATGCCAAAAAGTGAAGTTATTTGCTAGTATAGTAAATCAAGTTCTTTAAAGTGTATTGTTCCTACGTGTATTTTCTGTGTGCACTTAAGAGCAAGAGATTCTTGTCAGCTGTACCTCTTTACTCCACTTTGTATGCTTCAAAAAGCGTGCAGTCAAGCAAAGACTGGTGCAACATCAACTGCAGTGCTCTGTTAACTTTCCAGAACATAGAGCAACAAAATCCAAAGGAAGGACAGTGGTGGGATATATAAGATGATGATTCTTAGCCACTTGATTTAGAATAAGTTACTTCTTTTTCTCCATGAAACTGGCTGGAAGACATTCTGCTATAGGCAGCTTCCAAGAAGTATACAAAGGAAAAGGGCTATTGCAGTCTAACAGAGACTAGAAATGCAGAATACAAATTTCACTGCATAAGAAAGATACAAGACTGCAACACAAGAGCTTGGTAAGCACAGAGTGCCATGACACAGGCATATACAGGTTAAAGATCGAGATGTTTTCAAGGAAAGTTACTGAAGAACCATGTTTCCATGAATCTTCTAGTGTCTGTATCTTTATCCAGGACTCAGAACACATCTATAAATCCATTCTAACATACTGTATGTATATAACATCATGTCATTCTATCTAAGTCAAAGCTTTTGAAGGACACTTAAGATACAAGCAGAAGGTCAGAGCCACGACTCTTGTGGCAGAGCATTTTGAATGCTCTTTAAGTAAGAATACCAAAGCAGACAAAAAGAAAAAACAAACAAAAAACAGGGAAAATTTGGCTTCAGAACTCTAGCCACCTGGTTCTGTACCGGACACTAGGGCTGTAAGAAAGGTCACACCCAGGAACACGTGGGGTCAGTGTGTAGCGACTGAAATGAATGCCCATTTTTATGAGTCACAGCAATGCTGACTTCAGGACCAGCAAGTATGATGAAGTGTTTACATAAATTTTGCTGCAATTCTCTTGAAGGTTTAATTAAGTGTTCTACTGGAAACTGAAACACAAGATTTACCTAGATTGCAATTTCACTAAGAATGTTAGAACACAGATTTCAGCATCACGAAGTGTGGCACTTCTCAGACACTGATCAGATCACACCTGAAATATTGTGCCTTTGCATGTTCTTGAAATAGAAATTACTGTACTTCCAGAATTAGCATTTCAAGTCCAAATATGCTACATGTCATACTGCTAGATAGAGACAAGATACACTGCAATTCTGAACAGCTCTTCTTTGGAAGCCATGAGTTCAGCTTGAGAGAAACAAACAATGGGACTGATAAATAACTGTAAGCACAAACAAGTCTAGAACTGTTTTGGATGTACTAGAATAACTGCATAACAGCCCTGCTCTGTTCAGTTTTGCTTTAGCAGTCTTAACCACACAATGTAACTGCTGGAATGACAAAGCATCAAAGAACATGTTGAAGTCTCTCTAACACACGTTTTGCTAGCCTCTTACTAGGGTACAATGAAGACTAGAAGTGTTGCAGAAGTAGATTAACATATCTAAAGTTAAAAAGGTCTCCTCCTTCAAGACTGAAATAATTAATTGCAGTTCACTTATCAACTGGCTTAAGGAGAGAGTATTGAATGCTATTTCCAATTATCTAAGGGTCCCTTGAACAAAACCTTATTTTGCTGTTTCCAGAGATTCACAGACTGATGCTCAGGAATATTTGATATAATCACCAAGTCACAGAGCTCCCATTGAAAAGACCTTTCACTAGGAAACAAAAGACTACACCAAGTGAAAACAGCACCAAAGCAAGAAATATACATTCAGTGGTGAGCTAGCCAATGAGGTGTGAAAAAATATAGTAGCAGAAAACAAGGGCTGAACAAGGTCTTGCAAACTTTCAACAGCTTTTATTAGCCTACTTTTTAAAATACCCATTAGGGAGATTTATATTTCAACTGCAAACACAGAAATAAATGTTGCAGTGAATACAATATACTCTTAGTGATCTTTATGTATATATTTTGTAGTCTTATACAAAAAAAGGAGTAAAATTAAGATTATAGAGCCACTGTTATGCATTTGACATTCATCCTTCAGGTACAAGCATAAAACTTAAATTTTTGGAACTGTAAAGAAGAAAGAAATCAGGTAGTTATGCAAATCTTTATTCCATGCATCTTGTTCACTAGCCTACACACAGGCACAAACCTGCAGACTGTGCCATTGCAAGAGACCAGTGAAATGGTGAGAGAAGACACAACAACCAATTGCAAAAGAACATTCTCATAATAAATTTAATCAGTTTCCTTCCCGACTACCAGGACGGCCTCCTACTCTTCTTTATTATACTCTTAACAGGAAGCTGACAAAGCTTTGGGGTTTTTTACCCCTCCTACTACTCTGTTTCCAGAACTGAAATCACATAAGGCCAGCAACAATATACAGCATTCTATTAATATTCTAGGATTACTCACATAACTGCATTTTTGAATAGCTTATTTCCAGAAAGGGTTTAACAGCTTTTACTTCCAAATTATTCCAATGGGCCAGCTAAAGAACTGGAGAATCTAACACTCATGACAGAGTAAAGACAGAAAAGGAGGAATAACTAACTTCAAAAGTGGATGAAATTATGTTGCCATCTACAGGCCACATGCTGCACACAACAGAAGAGGGAATTATATTAAGGAAGAATAGGAGATAAGAGCAAAGAAAGCCAGAGGAAAAAGAAGAGGGCAGATGAACCATCAGAAAGATTTTTAGCCCTCTCCCCTACAATGCTATATTGTCTAGAACTCTGAACAACAAATCACTACCATTACTTCGGCTCAGTCTGATGTTTTGAAGTTTTATACTTTAAAATTTTCCTAATTTAACACTCTATGATAGATCAAGAACTTCACAGAAACATCAGGTACGTACCTTCCACTTCGTAATTCCTGGCATCCTCTTCAAGCCTGGCAACTCAGAAGAGACATCAGCAAGCTCTAAGGCACCTGAAAACCCAAGAACATAAACATCCTTGAAAACAGAATTTGAGAGTTGTGCGCACAATTGACTTTCTTTCAAGACCATTGCTTTTTAAATCTTTAAAGGAACAAAAGGTTATACAATTACTACCATATAAATTAACAAGAAAGATGGCAAGGACTGTTCATAGTAACTACAACCACTTGCAACCTATACATTAACCAAAATATAATGGTTAGATACTTTTTGTAGCAACTGCCTAGAGTAATACTCTACAACCTGTATCATTAAATATCAGTGTTACAGTCAATGCAGGCATAGAGGTTTTTATTCTCACTTACTTAGTATTTGGATTTACTACACTGATTTAGTATTTTTCAGAGAAATATTCTTTCAGGATGAGTAAGTCTTTTAAAATGCTTTATATATTCTGATTTTATGGACTTACAATCTTAATATATTCCAGTGTGAGAGGAAAAATAATTTATTATTTTTTAATGGAAAGGAAAATTTCAAACTGTTATCAACCTAACAGGACAAAATGCTATGCACCTAAAATACGTCAGATTACAACAAAAAACAGAGTATAATTTAATCCACTGAATAAAAATGTCAAGATATCCCAAATCCAGACAGAATGATATAAAAACTTACTGTTTAAATAGATGATCTCTCTAGAGAAGAATAACTTTAAAATTTCTTGTTTGTGATTCTGAATAGTTAGTTATTTAACAATTAGGTAGGCTTTTCCTCATGTTGTACACAATTTATCAGCCTATTCTACAAGACTAAGCACTTACTCTTACAGTGACAGTTAAAGCAAGCCTTTTAAATAAATGAGTGATACATGAATTCAGATACAAATTTCAAAGTGACATTTCAAATCTGATTAAATTTGATGTTTGCATCCATCCTTTGAATATTCCTGCCTCCCTACAGCACGATCTCAACTGATGCCTCAAGACTACATCAGACTGATCAGCCATTAAATGGTCTATCAGAAGCACTACAATTCCCAGAGAAACATGGTACAAAAGTGCCCTTTCCTTACTCCTTCAGCCAAGGGGAAAGCAATCTCTGATCTGCTCCACAAGTAGCAAGCCGTATAACACAGTGCTAGACACTAAGTTAAGATCAAAGAACCAACAAACTTTCTGGACTGACCTGAGCAAATCCTCCAGGTCCAATGCCCCTTGCACACCACTTTACTACCTCACATTTCTTTAGCTACACCTATGTTCAAGCTCCAAGTTCACCAGCTGGGACACATCATAGCCTCAAAATACCCCCACTGGGCAGAACCACATGCAAATACCACAGCCCAATAGTGCAGTCAAGATCCTTACTTCTAAGTACTGAATTTGCCTCAAATACTGCAGTTGTTGGCCTCTGTTAACATCCATACTGCTTTGTGCTCGTATCCAAATTAGTCCTTACTGCTTCCCAATCTTGTCATTGTTAAACTTAACTCTGGTGCACTACAGCCTTTAATAAGCCAAGCATACTATAATTCACTGAAAACATGTTCTTTCACTCAGTCTACTGAAAAAAAACCCAACCTAACTCTAAATAAAAATGTCCTAATGGAAATTAAATAATCAATTCCTAGTTATCTGCAGGTATTTCAGCTAAACTGCTGTCTGGGAGCCAATGAAATTTCATGCATAACTTGGAGCCAGAATAGTGACTGCCACAAGAAAATATTCCACAAAACAGGCTACTCTACTTCCAGAACCAGCTCAGCTCCAGGAGTAATACAGCTGTTTCTGCTCTGTACAAGGCTCAATTTAACAAACTCTGTGGAACTTTTAATGCAAAATAAAATTATATGTCTCCAAATGTCAGGTTATTGACTCAGAAATAAAAAAAACCAAACCCAAGCATCCACCAGCTCAAACACAGAAATTCAGGCTACTAAGACCTACTATCACAAACTGATGCAGTGGAGCTTCCCAGCTCATATCAACTTTTCCACCTCTTGTTACTTCAGATGTTAAGAGACTTCACAACAACTAATGCAAGCCTTAACATGCAAGTCAAAAGTGTCAAAAGAAAAAAAAACAAACAAACAAACCCCAACCCATGAGCTTAAAGATATTAAAATTCCAAGCACGTCAAAATGTGGGTCAAAGCATGCTAAAACATCAGTGACTCCCACCTACTGGTGCACAGTAACATTTCTCAAACTGCTTAAGTATACCCTGGGCTTTTCACTCCTATGGCATACAGCAGTCATGTCCCATGCCATGTTTTGCAAAGGAAATGTGGATGTCAAACATGGACTCCAACCAGTGGAATTGGTTAGCAGAAGCCAGATAACACAGACTGAATTCCATTGATTTGTTCAAGTTTTTTCTGTATCATTAACGGAATTTCTTAAGGTTTTATATTTGCACCCAATTTAGGCCCATTTAAGAAGACTGCTCCTATCAACACCAATGAAATCCTACCAGTACCAAAAAATTGCTGCAGCTTTGCAGACTAGGAGCATGTTACCTACACTAAGCTTATTACTAGTACTGTCACACACATATCCTTTTTTGGGCTGAGAAAAAAAGATTTCCCCACTCCATCCAAGCTCACGTTCTCACCTTGACTCTTTTCCAGCAGAGATGCGATCACAGCTTCATTTTCGATAGGGTTCAGTGAACACGTAGAATACACCATTCTCCCGCCTTCTGCCAGCTGTTCAACGCCACGGGTTGCAATTCTCAACTGCAATCTAACAGAACACTCTTGGTCTAGCCAGGTATCACTCAGGAACCAGAAAGATTTGACATCAAATTTCTTAGAGGTGAAGCTATACTGCAGACACATAACTTTCCGTGAATTAAGTCAGCTCATACTGAGTTCCACAGCTTCCACCAGTGCACAAATCAAAGTCAGTTTTAAACTATGTCAGCTTAGTGCAGTCTATACTGCAGACACACTCACAAGTACACCTATTAAAACAGCAAATAGGTCCAACATTAACACTACTGCATGGTAACTCTGAATGTAACATTCTGTATTTTGTTCTTTCTAGTGCCCCATCAAGTTTATAATAAAACACTCAACACTAGAAAAATAACACCCCAAAAACCTTATTCTTCTCAAAAACCTAGAGTTAAAATGAGGAGCAATATAGTCATATTACAGACATTATGGACAACAAAGCTTAGCTAGCACTGACCTTCTGAGAAAAGCACCACTGAGCTGGATCACCAGCTTATACTCTACTTGCATACTTACAACTAACACAAAACCTGTAATTATGAATGAGTTACCAAGCAGCAACAAGTCACCACAGGTCAGCTGAGTCACAGTAACCAACTGCATTCTCAGCTTGTTACAAATGCACAGTAAAATGTTCTAAGCTTTTTAGTGTTTAAATTACTGCTTTTTACCATGTGCCTGCACTAGGTTAAGTACACATTCACCATCAGCTTAAAAAAAAAAAATAAATAAAAAAAAATAAATCAGTCTCAGGTAACTGAAAACGTTTATGTATGATCTCTAATAGTTTAAAGAAATAAAAACATTACTATTAAACTTTACAAGTTTCTGCATTTTCCAACAGTATTTTACCTGCCTAAACACTAAGACAAATTATTTGTTCCCTGTTTTATTAGCTTGACTAAACTAATTCAGTGAATATTAATACATCAGATATTCATAAGAATACAAGCAATTTAGATTCACATACTCCACTGGAGGTTGACCTCACATCTGAAACACTACACTTCCTCTGAATAGCACATAAAGTCTTGATTCGAGATAAATGTGAATCTTCTTAGTCTCTGCTTTGTCATATATTAACATGTGAATACATGCAGATGGTAAAGAGATGGGAAAAGGAAGAGAAAGAAATGAAAGAAGTGCAGATGTGTAATCAGCATTTTTACCCATGGAGTTGCAAACTGTTTTGTGTTGTCCACTTCTTCCATACATCAATGTTTTTCCTCATGGTTCCATCTCCACTGTAACAACAGATTTAACAGATTTGTATTATTTGTATTTCATCAGTCATTTATAGCAGCAAAAAATTAATAGTCCCTTTCCCCTGTTAACTAGTTCTCCTGTGCTGTGCTGTTTGTTTTTACACTATCTTTGTATTTCAGTATTCTGAGTGTGAGCTCAAAGTTTGTACCCCTTTTTAAGGGGACACCAAATTTAAGTACCACTTTGAATGAAAAAAGTTCACCTTGATTTGGTATCCTCTTACCTAAGACAGTTGAAGGCATTCACCTGTTTTGGAAGTTATTATAAATCATAACTCATTAAGCAACACAAAAAGCGTAACTCAGTAACACAAAAATTCTAGCACTGCACTTAGGACACCAAAACCTGTGTATTGAAGATTACATGCAAGATACCTGCAGGGGACGTCACACAAAATCCTGTCATAGAAGAGGACCTCTTTTCTTCCATCAACATCTATTTGTAGATTAGGAATGCTGGAGGCATCATGATTTACCACCATGATGCACGGACTGTTTAATCTCTTAGCCTGATGAACCAGCAAATAGCAGCGCTTGTTGTCAACATCATTAGCAATTACAAAACCATCTGGGAACATAAAGTAGTGGGAAGATGCTTTACTGTTCAACAGCTAAATAATTTTATACAGTTTATTGCCTTATCTTCAAAGTTGTGTAAATCTTTCACTACAGATTTTTACTTTAAAAAGTAAAATATTAATATAGAATACTTTTAATTATGAGGACCTCTTACTGAACATAAAATAATCTCCAGTATGCTGAGGTTTAACGGAGGTGTCAAATATAGCCTCAAGAGTTCTAGCTTCAAAGCTGCAGAAATAAGACACAACTGATGGCCCTTTAACATTTTACCCTCAAAGTAAAACCCTTGTAATAGAGAAAACCTCCATCAGCGCCAAAGACAATCTCTGTACATCAGCAGATTTTCAGTAGAACACAGAAAGAACCCACTCCCCCCAACCTCACAATTTCTACAGGCAGGATTTTCTGTGAGCGTCTGACTAAAAGTAAAGATTCTGAAGCTTAAAAAAAGATAAAATATCATGACCATTTTTAAGGCTAAAGCAGCTTAATCCAACGTTTGCAGGACACCACTAGAACACAAGGGCTCATGGACTACCATCTACTAAATAAACCTGATTTATAGACAAAAATTAAGCTCTGACCACATATACTGTAGCCTGAAAATTTATCAGTTTCCTTGAAGCCAAGGAAGCCAAGGAAAAGGTGGGGTACTTCCCATCTAACTCAACCACTTTGGGAATTCAATATGTAGTTAAATGTAGTTACTTATCTGAGATATTAAAAGTAAACTTCTACATGAAAAAGCAGAAATTCAAAGTCACAAAAGTTTTCGGTAGTTTTTCCAGACTTACTGGGAAAAGGAACATTCATGTCTGCATGCAGCATTTCAATGAGTTGTGCAGTCTTAGATCCAGGTGCAGCACACATATCTAGAATCTACAAACACCAGAGAGTTAAAAAAAAACAAGTCCTACCTTATATTCTCTAAGTACTTGAGAAATTTACTGTGTGTTCTTGTTTAAATTAAATATTTTTATGTATAACTGCAGAATTATTCTTGTTCTGAATAGAAATTTGCAAAAACTTAAGGTACAGTTCTGTTCTTTGTATGCACCACAGATTGCAGCTTCATCTCTGAGGGTCTAAAATATAACAAAGACTTAAGTTTGTAGGGAAAAATACATCAGCTGAAAAAAATTTGAAGCAGAACAGAACAGCACCTGATTTCTAGTGTACTTTTCCCTCCTGGTTCATCACAAACTTGGCTTGTGATTGCACAGAGTCACTTTCACAGCAAACCATTTACCAGCTAACACTATTCTTTAGTACGGAAGCTCAGAGTCTTTCTTCTAAGATACAGGTTTTCAGAAACATGTGACCAGATCTTTAGCTCCAGTAAAAGTTAGCTGAAATTGTGCAGCAGGATAAAGGATGGGGACATATCTGCTCAGATCCTCATGCAAGCCCCTGGCATGGACAAGACTAAACTGGAAGACAGAGCCCAGAGACACGCAAAGAGCATTTGCTGACAGTTCCAGAGAACACGTGATAAGCACTGCTGTGCAGCAGCATTAATGCATCATGAGACATACTCAGTAAGAGAGCATCGTATCTGCTGTTTAAAACAACAGCTGTGACGCTACTGGTTTCTACTTACTTTTGTGGACAATGCAAAAAAAAAAAAAAAAGAATAAGCAAGCTCAAACATGCTCTAAAATTGCCCAGTAAATTGATGGCGAGGGAAAACTGAACTGTGAAAAGCAGATTAAAAATGAACACAACTACAGTCATCAAGCTGGTCTGTGTGTAAGAGAGGAATCAGCATGTAAGAGATGATGTATAGAATGTGCTGGTTAAGCGTGAAAAGTAATCTGCAATCCCGGATGTAACACGAGGCTCAGAAAATAAGGCACAAAGAACCATAAAAGGTCCTAAATGGCAACAGCAAAGACATCGTTACAGCAGCTATTTGCTGTCTTGTCACCAGAGAGGATAAAGAACCTATTCTGAGTCTGATTTATGAGGAAATTTGTGAAATCTTACAAGCACTTCTGGAAAGCACTTGTTGAAATATAGTCACCAAAGTCAAACATTGAATGCAAAAATGTATTCTGCTATCTTAGTATATGCAATGAAAGCAATGATTGTGCAAAAATACTCTCACTATTTGTTTTTACATTAAGTCAAACACATTCACTACCTGTCCAACTCCAGACAAAACTCAAAATGCACCTGTGACACATTAGGACTGAATCTATCACTCAATTCATTATTCATTTAAGAGAGGTGAGAAGACCTTGCCTCACATCACACAGCCACCAGCCCTGCATTATACGTTGGGTTTGGGTGAGAATAGGGGAAAACAAAACTGAAAAGTTATGTATACTAAATAATGTTAATATAAAATCCAGCATGCACAAATGAGACTGTAAGACACACAGGTCAGAGGTTTGAAAAACTTAAAATTTTAAGATATGTTGTGAAAAGAAAGAAGTGCACAGCTTGGTTGCCTGAGATAGCAAGACACTTCTAACTAGCTCATTAACTTAACAGATTAGGAGAATAAAGCTGACAGATTCATTCTGCAAACACACTATATGAAAACCTCACTAAGGTTGGAACAGGAAGTTTGCTACCAGATATCCTCATTCCTACAATCTGCCTATAGAAAATACCATGGCCATTCCTTAGACACCCCAGTGAAAGTTAGCAATCTATATTCTTTAGCCACCATCAACAGCATGTTTCAGCTCACCCAAATTATTTTGCCTAACATATTTATAAAGCAGAAGTTTGCAATTTCTTCAAAAGACACAGAGGGATGAAACTACCTGACAGAGAACATTATCATTTGGATCTGGAAAACTACACCTGTTCACAGTGTGTTGGATAGTAGGAAGTTAAAAAAAACTACCTTACTTTAAAAGGGGGTTGAGACATTAATATATAACTTAGATGCAGCTAAATACATTTACACTTTGGAAGTAAAACTATGCAACTACTTAAAAACTAAGTGTCTTTTAACAAGGTATTACATAAAGCTGAAAAAGCAGATGTTCCCCTGACAGTCTATTTGTGATCTGAACACTAGCTGATTGCTATGGTTTACATGCAAAAAGCCTAAAACATACCAACACAAAACAGAGTTGTCTATCAGCATTAGTACTCCTGTTGTAATTTGTAGTTTAATCAAACTTATCTTCCAGGAAAAAACTCTAGTAAACAGTATATTCTAGAGTTACCTTATGATGAGGGTTAACATCAAGCAGCAGAGGTGGGATCATACTAACAGCCTCCTGACGGCTGATATTTCCCTTGAAAAGAAAAAACAAAACCAAAATAAACTCCTTTTTATTCCATTCCAAAAAGAATGCATTTCTTTTGCAATAAATACCAGTAGAATGATAAAGCAATCAAAACCACACTATTATAAACTCAGGATTAAATTTTGTTAGCATTTAACAAACAAAAATCACAGTATTTCACCCAACTGAAATTTCTGAAAGTTGCATATTTGCTCCAATTTTATTCATTCTACAGATGTAGTTCCTGCTCAAGACATGAGAAACTGGCTTCAACCAAGTGAGAAATGACCATCACTAGAGGTAAGTCTCGGTATGTACACACATGCGCTTTTTATCAGACTCAAACATCTGTTTTCTAATAGCAACAAATTATTTTAGATGGACTCATTTTCACATTCAGAAACAAACAAACAAATTAAAATTAATTTAGGAGAAATATCCGTAACTGTGGTTATGTGCCAGAGTCATGGGATGCATCACTGTCAAAAGCAACACAAAATCCAGATTCTTCTGAGAGAAAAGGTACCGTCTCATTTCTCATAATGCACTTAAATAAAACACCGCTCAAGATATGGGGGGGGAGGGAGGGAATTATGATCTATTCAGAACTTACACATTCTGTCTCGCTAACCAGAAACTGATGAAACTTTTCCAGCTCCGGCGACTTGCGTAAGATTTTCCTACTCAAGTTAGTGTGCCAGGCTAACTCCTCCGGATACCTGGGGGAAGAGAGGTGGAAAAGGGCAGAGTCAAAAGGAAGAAAGACCCAGCTGGTCAGGCTGGATGTCGGGAAGGCGCAGGGGCCTGTGCTTCGCTTCCAGCTCACTTACCAGCTCAGCGGCTGCGGCATTTCCACTTTTTGGCCGTCCACCTCCAGCTCCTGCAGCTCCTTGAAGTACTTTTCCTTCAAGCAGTGGAGAATCTCTTTGGCGTGACTGCAAGGCAGAGAGACCCGCAGAAAAAGACGGGATCGGGACACAGCTTCTCCAGACCACTGACTGCCTCCGCGGTAACACCGGCCGGTGTTTGCTAGCCCAGGGCGGGGCGCGACGGGGCCCCTTGCCCACCCCCGGTCCCTACCTTCGGTAGCCGGTGATGCGCAGCGTGGCGGGCAGCGGCTCCCTCAGCGCTGCCATGAAAGCGTCCCACTCGCCGGCGGGCACGATGCCCAGCTCCCGGTAGTACCGTTCGAACAGCTCGTTCTCCTTTACGATCTCGGGGTAGCCGCCGGCCCAGCCCTACAACACGCCGCCACCATCAGTCCGGCGGCCCCGCCGATCCCCACCCCGCCCGGCCCGGCTCTCACCGCTTGGTCCCCGCCGCCTCCCCGCTCCTGCCGCTGCTGCTGCTGCTGCCGCCGCCTACGGTCGCGCGCCCGGCGGCCCATGGCGGCCAGGCGCCGGCCGAGCCCCAGCACGCGCCCCGCCGTCAGGGCCGCCGCCGCTCCCGCCCCTCCCGGACTGAGAGACCGCGGGGCCGAAGGGCTGCGGCACCGCGTGCTCGCGCCGCTACGCGCATGCGCGAACCCGCCCCAGCGCTGCTTCCGCGCGGCTGCACGTCACGCCGCTGCCGCCCCGGCGGAACTTCCGCTCCCAACCGGCGGAAGGAGAGGGCGGAGACGGCCACGCCCCCAGCGCCGATTGGTCCGCGGCGGTGGTGGGCGGGCCGCCGGCCGGCCTGGGAATGGAGGCGGCGGGGGGCGAGGGGGGCAGCGCCTGTGGCGCGGGGTGGGCGCCGGCAGCGGCGTGCGCGGGCTTGGGCTCTGTCGGGGGCGGCGTATGCGCGTTCTGGCGGCGGATGTCGGGCCCGGAGGAGCAGCGTCTGCTGGAGCTCCTCTCCTACGGGATGATGGCGCTGGGCGCCGTCTCCGCCCTGCTGCTCCGCTTCATCCCCATGCCCTACGGCCGCTACTCCTCGCGGCGCTTCGGCTGGCTGCTGCCCGCCCGCCTCGCCTGGGCTCTGCAGGAGCTGCCCGCCCTCCTCGTCCCACTCGGGCTCGCCGCCTGCGGCGGGGCGGCCACCGCCGCCTGGCCCAACCGCCTGCTGCTGGGCTGCTTTGTCCTGCACTACGCGCACAGGTGCGGGCCTGCGGCCGCCCCGAGCGGCGGGAGGAGGGCGGGTCTGTGGCCGGTCAGGGTCAGCCTCCATAGAAACGCCCGATTACTGTGTCCTGGCAGCAGGGGCTGCAGTTCTGCTGTTGGTTAATTTTAATTATCGAATGGAAGAATCACTAAAGTCTCTTCTGCTTTAAGGTTGAGATATTCTGTATTTTCACACAAGCTGGGCGAGCCATCGTGGTGGTGCGGTGCTTGCTGCTGGGTGGGGTGGAGTGCTGGGGCACGTTTGGCTTGGGAATGGGGTGAAAATAGAGCGTGTGGTGCCCTGGGCGTCCTCCGTCACCCTGCGGGATAGCTGTAGCTCTGGCCATGGCCCTCTTAAAGCGGTGACTTGGCCCGGCAAGGACACAACATCCCAACAAGGAAAGTTCAGCTCTGGATACAATGCAGTTTTAACATTATAAAACAGAAGGTATTTTTCCAATTATGTTTTTTAGCATAGTGTCCAGCAGGAGTTGAACTTGATGATCCTTCTGGGCCCTTTCCAGCTCAGAATATTCAGTGATTCATTAAAGCACTGGCAAAGCTGAGGCTGAGGGCCCTGTGTCGCCACGTAGCTGGTGGTATCTGGGTGTTGTGTAAAACTGCTCAGGAGAAGACAGCTTAGATGGAGCTCAGATAAGATTTTGCTGTTCTCTTCATGTCACTGATAGTAGTTACTGCTAATAATCCACAAGTAATTTTGCCCCCATAATAATTCAGTAGAGATAGATTTGCCAGGCTAATTTCAAGCTGAGAGTATGGCTGATACGCAGTTGTTTTCCAGTGCTTATTGTGAGAGGCTGTTGCTTTTGACTGGAAGTATTCCACATCCTCACAGTCGAGTGGGCTGCAGCGGGCAGTTGGCTGGTGGCTGACTGGCTTTGCAAACCTAGAAGTGTGTCTTTGCTCCCTCTTTTTCTGTTCTTAAGAGTAAAGAAATGAGCTTTGACGTGGGATCTTAACTTGCCTTCAGTGCAGGGAAGAGCTAGAAAAGCAAAGCAAAGGTTTGGACAGAAAGCTGAGCTGTGCCACAGTTTTGTTTTTCCAGTTGCTTATTGCTATTGCCCGACTGAGGGGCTGTTCGCTAGGTGAAGGTAGACCGGAAGAGACCTCTGTTATCCAGTTCCTTTTGTTATAATATATAAAATTTGTTATATATATTTAAATAATCATATTAATTAATTTGTTATGCTTTCTTGAAAGCCATTAACAGGTTTGCTTCCTTTAGAAAGGCTCCTTTGAAGCAGTAGTCCTTGAGTAGCTGGAAAATACATGAAGAATGCTCAGGCTTCAATAATCCTGCTCCTATGTCATTATACATTGTAATTAAATCAATAGGCGATTGGGAGTTGGCTAGTTACACGAGGCAGAGCACAAAAACATTCACCTGCTTTCCTTGTTTGGAGATTGTTTACTAGTGTACTCCCCCAGGAAGAGCAATCCAGTTTCTTTTCCCAATGGAATGGCACTTGTAAATTTGTCACCTCTTTAACTGGTGTCGTAGGGTACACCAAGATTGTCAAGGCAAAGCAATTAATGTTTTTAAGTGACTTTTAGGGCAAGAAGGAAACTGAGCACAATTAGGTTAATTTCAAGGGGATTGGCTTTCTCCCCCTGGAAGTGCTGGTGGATTTGGTTTAGGGATTGTGGGACCTGGCTCATTTCAGAAAGCTTGATACTACTGAGGGTTTAGGAACAAAGGAGGACAAAAATAATGCTGTGCTTAACATCAGTTGCCTTTACTGCTCTTGTCAAAGTAATTGCCTTGGATACTAAGTTCAACGTTTCCATCATAAGGGGAGAGAGGACTGATCTTGTAATTCTAATTAGGCAACAAAATTAACATTTAGGTGTTAAAGCAAGCATAACTATTCTTCTGAACTGGGATCAAAGACTCTGCTGAGTCTTTGAAAAGCAGGATAATATGGACTATGGATTACAGTTCTTTCCTGTTTGTTAATGCAACAGTTTTTCTTTCCTTGTCTACTACAGGGCACTCATATTTCCTCTTTTGATCCGGGAGGGAAAACCAACACCATTTTTCACTTTTGTACTAGCTCTTCTGTTCTGTGTTTACAATGGATACTTGCAAGGCCGAAGCTTAAGCAACTATGCAAAATATCCTTCAGGCTGGTTAAAAGATCCATGTTTCATTACAGGTGAGTTAAAACACGTTATGAGAACATTAGGTGTAGTTTTCCTTTGTCTTCACAGCTTTTTTTAAAATTATAATTTTATAGTATCTTTAATCCCATTTTATAACTTTTCTCATAGTTAATTCGCTGGTTTGCTATAGCTAGAAGCCTTTTAACCTTTTTTTATTTTAGAACTATGAACTAATACGTCTTCCCACAATGTCAGTGCTGGATGAGCTGACTGTCGTCTTTATTCTTTAACACTAAAGTAAATATAAGTTGTATATTTTTTTCAATATAGGAAGCTGAGGTCTTAAGTGGAACCAGCAGCACACAGGCTTAGAACAAACAGACTGGATTTTTCCCATAACATGTAGATTAAACTGAAATCCCTTGTTTCTTGATGTCATAGATACTAAAGGTTTCTATGTGGTCAAACAGAAGTGAACAGATTCATAGGGTAAAAATTCTGTGCTCTAAACATTGAGAAATTGAGGTACAAGGAAATTAATTCAGTGGGAGCTAGGTACTTGGACATACTTGAAGTTCTCTTGATGCTTTTGAAATTCCAGTCTCCTTTAACTTGGATCCAACAAAAAACCGATTAAAAGATTTTTTTTGATCAAAACTGTTGAAGACTCCAGTGCCAGGCAGATTTTGTTTCTGGTGTCCTAGTTTAGTACCTTAATCAAAAGATACCTCAATATTTAGTGCTGTAAACAAATCATGAGTCAGGAGCCATAAATCAATTCCTCTTTACTGAAAGATCTTAAAAATTAAGGTAATGAGTGTTGCTCAGGTCTCCTTGTTTTGGGGTTTTTTTGGGGTTTTTTTTTGGTTTCAAGGATTTCTGGAAGATGTAAGTGTATAAATGATAATAAGTTCATCTGCCTTCAGTTATGAATACTTATGTATATGAATTAGTTTGGTTGGTTTGTTTTCATATAATACCAGTTTGGAATATATGCTTGTATATATTTATTTCCAGTACTGCTAATCGTAAGGAAAGTATTTCTTTCATGACTATTGTTTAAAAAGTTATTCTGAAGACGAAGAAAGTTAAGACTCCTTGTATACATAGCAACCATTTTAATAGTATAATTTGCTGGCTTTTTTTAAACTGTTATTACAATAAATCTTTATCTAAAGTTTGGCATGACAGTGAAACAGCCCAACCTCAGACTTCTTGTTTCTTTTATTCCTGTAACTAGAATATCTTTTGGGCTTTTTTGTTCTTGTTTTGTAGTGCACATCAACATAATTGGAACGTAGTGGGTATTTGTAATTGTTATTTGGTATATCCCAGCTAGGTACCTCCAAATATCTGCATTTATGCTTGTAGCTTTGGCAAACTCAAATGTGGAAGTGACTGGATACTTCATAAACAACTGGACTATTATGTTCTAGTTCTTAAAAAAAACATCTGGTGGTGTCTTTAAACCTCTGTTTAAAATGACTAAAAAAATTGAGTAGAAGATTAGAAAATAACAATAGCAAGAAAGCATATTTGATGAGGGCTGACAAGATATTTCTTCAGTCTGTGTGAACTTGCCTGTGGAAGAGAAAAGGGGAAGTGTCTACAAGTAGCAGCCAAACAAGGTTCAGTGGTAAGAAACTGAAATGAGATAAATTTGCAGTGAAGACAGAAATTTGGAGAAGTGAGACTGATTAACCATCATGGTAGGAGGTTTCAAGTGACTGATGTGTTTTCTGTCTGTGGAGCCTTTGTATACAGATTGGCTGTCTGTTTTCACATGTTTAGGAGGGGTAAATGCACAGAATCAAACCCATCCTCTCAAGTAATTGAGCACTTGTAAAGCAAGCTCCAGTCTTTTTGCATTGTCTGAAAACTTTGTAGTAGTTCATATCCTAATTTACAGGTACCAATACAGAACATACAGGTAACATTGTCCAAAATTACGGTGGCATTTCAGAGAAATCAAAGGGTGTCTGGTTTCCATTCCCAAGAAAGAAATTTAATATTCTTTCTAGAACTGATACAGACTTTCAGTATAGATTTTTCCTCATGTTAATACTGAAGTAAATTAGTAGAAATATTCTTTACATTTAAGTAGAATTAATCTGTATACTTGTTAATAATTTTCCTTTCAAATTATTGTATGGATAGAGATAATTACTTGCTTATTTAGTTGTATGAATAACATACAACTAAACATCCCTTGTTTTCCAAGGTAGTCTCTATCTTCCCTGGCAATTAGCAAATTGATACATAATTACTAATGCTAAGAGAAGCAAACTATTTTTGTTGCTGGATGCAGTGGGGATTCAATATTCTCTGTTTGGGTAGAACTCTGTTTTGAAGGAAAAAAGTTAAAATTATCTGTTTTCCTAAAAGTAGAATTCAACATAATTTGAATTATTCAGTCTGTGTTTTTGAATGTCGTCATTATATGAATTGATCTGTAAATTCCTCATTACATTGATCTAATCTATCTCGTGATGATGTGATTACATTGAATTTATAGCTGGAAGGATTACGGTAAAATTTTACTACAAAAGACGCTTTACCCATAGCATCTACACACCTTGATTGCTAATGGAAACTTGCTGCACTGTGCTGTATGAACAAAAGGTTGAGAAACCTGCTTGTTCACAGGACTAAATTCTGCTAATAGTTTTGTAATGTAGGCAGACTGTAACAAGCTAATCAAACAACATTTTTTATTTATATATGTAAATAGAGAGAGAGCTTTCGTGCAGAAACCTCAGTTTCTCTGCACACCAGTCATTTCCTGCTAATCCATGTGGAAGCAGACAGCTAGGTCCTTTAGGTACTAAACACAGCCCACAAAGGATTGAGAGAAGAAAGCTGCCTATCTAACTAACAGCTTGTTTGAGAGGCAAGGTCTGCTTACATCTGTAGCTTCACTTTGAAATGTAGCTCAAGTCTTGGTAAAGTATGCTCTTGACAGCCTACTAATCTTGCAACACGTGGCCTTATACATCTGGGTATGCATTTAGCGTCTTTGCTGAGATGGTCATACTGCTGGATTTCTCGGTGTAGAAAGAGAGCCATCTGAAAGACTCGCGTTACGGGTGCAAAAAGGGAAAGCTTTCTTTAGATGGTGCGTGAAGTGACTTTGTTCTAGAAGCACATCACTGTCATTTTCTTGGTAGTTTAAATAAAAATCAATAACTTGAGATGGATTCAAAACAGCACAATGGATCTACTCTCAAAACCCAAATCTTATCTGCTCCTAGTAGCAAGGGATGCTGCCTTCAAAACAAGATAACATAGGTAACACATAGCTAAAGACTCAAAATGGAAGGGTGAAAATACTGAATTTCAGTCCTAAATTCCTTGTGATTGATCCCATCCAATCATGCAACAAGACATAAGGATGCATAATGTTTCTGTGAAAGCCTTGTATAAATGGTTAAACCATTTTGCTGAATGACACAAGTAAATGGTGCATTAATTCCTTTACAATTTTGTTATTCTTTTTATTGCACTGAAGTCTATTGTGGAAGCTCTGGTGTATTGTCAGTAAAAAAAACCAACCAAACAACAAAACCCAAAAAAACAACCAAGGGAGGGACTAAGATGTGTCCCTCTGGCAGGAATGAGAAAGGTTGTTTCTTTCAGTGTTTAAAGTTTTAGTATATTTGTTTTTCTACGTGGAAGCTAGGGAAATATATGGAAATATACACATTACATCTGTGTATATGCACGTGTGTGCCTTTATCTAAGTCCAGCGATGCAAGAATATACTTACAATAGTAATCCTGTCTAAAGACTTGTTGATTACTGTGAGCTCTGCTGACTGAAGAGCTCAGTGTGGGACTGGGATTGTGCATGATGTCACCAGAATTGTTTTACTGCTTTGAGATAATATGCCTAATATGTGATATATGACTGTGGGTTGTTTTTTTTTAATCTGAACAAGCACTTTGGTTCAGTGTATTAAAGATAGTGTTTTAAATATTCCCCTTCAGGTTTTACAGGGTGGTTGATTGGCATGGCAATCAATATTCATT
Organism: Caprimulgus europaeus; assembly: GCA_907165065.1. The sequence continues at coordinate 74,354,808 of OU015525.1, forward strand.
CTGACCATATTCTCAGAAATCTGAGAAAACCAGGGGAAACCGGTTACAAGATACCGAGAGGTGGGTAAAAATGTTGCAGAAATTTGTATAGCAAAAGAAATATCTTTCATATGAGGAGAGTTGGAGAGAGCTAGGACTGTTCAGCCTCAAGAAGAGAAGGCTTGGGGATCTTATGGATGTGTATAAATATATGATGGGAGGGAATGAAGAAGAGGGAGCCAGGCTCTTAGTGGTGCCCAGTGACAGAACCAGAGGCACTGGGCACAAAATTCAAACACATCTGAGCATGTTCCTTGCAGTGAGGGTGGTCAAACACTGAAACAGGTTGCTCGGAGAGTTTGTGGAGTCTCTATCTGTAGAGGTACTCAAAACTGGACTGGACAACCTGCTCTAGCTGACTCTGCTTGAGCCAGAGCGGGGTTGGACTAAATCATCTCAAGATGCCCCTTCCAACCTGAAATGATTCTATGTAAAAGTGACCTTCTAAAGCTTAGTGTGTTTTAGAGAAGATAGTAATTTATGATATAAGAGGAAACTGGAAATAGCAGTTTGTTGTCTACCTCAAGAAATGATTTCATGGTTTGAGAAACCTTTTTGTTTTTTTTTTTTCCTCTTAAGTATTCTAAAGGATCTGTTTTGTGATATCACATGGCTTGTGTGAGTCTTTGAATTTCTTGACCAACTTTGGCTGTATTTTTAAAAAGTGGTAAAAATATAACTTAGCATTCCACAATTTTTATGAGAGTCAGCAGGTGGGTGGAAGAAGACCTAAATTATCACGATGTGGGGGCAGGAGGGGAAGGCAGAGAGGCCTCAGCAACTGTGTGTGGCTGGCCCATCTTAGGTTGTCCCACATATGAAGAGGGAGGAATCGTAGGTAATCAAAGAGCAACAACTACTGCAGCAAGGGAGATACAGGGAAAAGAGGACAGAAAACCAAAAGAAGTTAGGCATTATAAATTCTGGCCTTCATGGGAAAATGGGGAATATGAAAGGACTTCTTATGGAGCCTATTGAAGTGTTAAGCTTTATTGACACTTTGGAAACACGAGACTCTTCCAGGTATATTACACTCGGTGAGAGCAGAAAAATAATAGTTACCTCTGAATGCTGCTGTTTCTCTAAATTTTTCCTTTAAGTTGTTTCTCTGAGGTTTTAGTGAGATTTTGTAATAAAACTGGAAGAACTATATATATATATATATGGCAGTAGACTGTTATTTTTCACCAAGAAGGTAACTGTAATTTTAATAAATATAAATCCAAGTGCCCATGTGAAAAGTGAATATGAATGTACTGTGCTATGTTCAGTGTACAGAAAAGTTTTGAAGGCAATAAGATGTTGTTTGCTGCACGATCAGGAGAAGTTGGTCTTTTTGATATTGCTTATCCAGTTTAAGTGCTAGAATTCTGCTGCTCTCTTTGTCACAAAAGCAAAGTAATTAAAGCAAGGTCAAAACATGTCCTTTATTACACTTGGCAAATGTTTTTTTTAGTCTCACTGGTAAAGCACATACTGAGATGTTATCAATTTGTACATTAACTTTGGAAGTAGGGTGAAAGTTCTTATTTTATAAAATTCCCAGCAGGTGAGCACTGATTGTTTATGCATAATTGACTGTAAAACACATTTAATGCAGACTGCCGACTACTTCTTTCACTGAGTGTCAATGCTGAAGCTGTAGACCTGACAGGAGATGGGAACAAAAGAGCAGCACATTTTAAGCTAGAGGATAAATTTGGAACTTCAATTCATAATAATAATATTGTTCATTATTAACTTAATTTCTGAAGTGCTTAAAGAAATTAAACATTGTATGCTAACTCTGAGTATTTTCTGAGACTCTTAAAGGGAAGCATATTTTCTATTTTTACATACTTTAAAGAAGGTTTAGTTTATGATCAACGAGCCAGTTTGATATCATTGTTAAGTAATTATTTACAGAGCCATGAACTTGCTTCTGATACTGGTAAATCTGCTTTTCTTTCATGATTTAAAGAGGGAAAAATGAATCTGGAGAAGGTCTGTCTTAGCATGAGGTCTGACATGATCTTCTGTAGTTACAGCTTGAACTGAAAAACACTGCTTCCACTACCTTTAAAAATTATATAGAGACAGTGGTGATGTAGCTCTTATGTGATTTACAGTAAAATATAGCATTAGACGTCTCTTTGATTAAAATAACTCTGTCCTGCTTTTAGGAGGAATGTTTGAGTATGTCAGTGGGGCCAACTTTTTTGGAGAGATCCTGGAATGGTTTGGGTTTGCCCTTGCCTGCTGCACCATTGAAAGCCTTGCGTTTGCATTGTGTACACTTTTCATCTTGGGTTCAAGGGCGAAACAACACCACCAGTAAGTGTTTGTGTCTTGTAATTTCTGTTGCCTCTATGCTATACTTCATTTCCTTTTCACAAATTATGCCTCATTCCATAGGGGTTTTGCAGAGCAAGTCTTGCGAAAGACTCTGCTGCTGCAGCGGAGAGTATGATAGAGAATACTTGGAGTAGTATTAAGCACTGCAGAATGTCAGTAGGATAGTACTGAACCATAAGCACATGGGATGTACAATGAGGTGGTCAAAATAATGTTTAAATGAACATAGTTCATCCTAGATCTGTAAAGATTACAGACAAGTTTGGGAAAATTGTCTTAATTTATCAGATACTATACTTGCCCTTGTAGCTCAAACTTGTTTCTATAATATTAAAATTTTGAAAATCACTCTAAAGCCTGCTGTAACAGGCACGTTTTATAGTCAAGTCTATATTGTCTATAATCAAGTGTACAGGCAATATGAAAACAGTTCTGGTAGATTACATTTAATAAAGTCTACTCTGTAATTAAACAGTTTGACTGCTAATGTACTCATTCATAACATGGCTCTCCTGCTAACAGAAGTATCATAGTTTGAGAAGACAAATGATTCTCTTTAAGGAATAGCATGTTTAAAAGAATTTGAACACCTTAATCTTATTTTATTCCTTCACGGGGAAGAGAGTGTTTTCCTTGGATCCAGTTTGAATTTTCCATGTGGCAACTTTTATCCTCTGCCACTTGTCCACTTGCTGTGCACCTCCAGAGTATAAAAGGTATAGCTCTCTGAACAAACCTAGTTCCCTCGACATCTCCTCTTACATATTCCAGCTATGCACTTGTCTTAATGACCATCTGCTGGATACTTCTCCAGTTTGTGAACATCTGTGTTGCAGAGGAAGCAGAAAACTGGAGGTGGTAATGCAGATGCAGGCTCTCAACTGCTGAATAGTGGAGAATAAGCACTTCCCTTGACTTGGTGGCTATGTACTTGTTAAAGCTGGCCAGTGTGCAGTTAACCTTCATCATTGCAGGGATCCATGTTCAACTTGTCCACCAGGATGTCCATATCCTTTTGTGCAGAGCTGCTAGCCAGTCAGTGTCTGGCCTGCACTTTTGCATGAGGCCACTGCATTCCAGCTGCAAGTGTTTGCATTTCAGTCAGAGTTTTGCTCCATTGTCCTAACTTCCCTTCCAGTGCCTGTAGGCAGCAATAACATGGAGCCCCTTAGTCTTTTCCTTGCCAGACTAAGCAATGCCAGGTTCCTCAGCCTCTCCTTCTATATCATGTTCTTCTGGCTCAAGTTTCATGGTTGGTTTCCATCTGTCTTAAGCCTTGACAGCATTCTTTCAGAGCTCTTGACTTACAGAGCATTATGAAAAGCTAAATGTTGTTAAAGGAAGTAATTTGCACTAAAGGAAAAATGCATAAAAATGCAAGAGAAGTACAGGAAAAAAACCCAACTAAAAATAGTAAATCTGTGTAAGTGAAGAAATATTTTCTTGTAGTCTGTTTAGTTTGAAAATCTTTGAATAAATGAATGAAAAGGATAAAATAGTGTAATGCTGGTATTCCACAGCTGCAGTTTATAATGCGTTACATGTTTGTTCTCTGCTTATTCCAGCTTTGATCTTGGAATTAGCTATTGGTAATATGAATACCTGCACCTTTGAAGAGCCCAGATGAAGTTAATTCTTTTTTTTTATTATTTTATTTTAGAGAAGTAGAAGAATAAATATTTGAAAATCGTAGCAAATGTGGTTATTATATAAAGTCACCAGACAAATACTGTTTAGTAGCACTATGCATTTATTATCTAAAATTGTCTGGATTTGGAAATAATGATGGTCTTTGAGGGGGATCAGCAGTAAGGTTAGTGTAATGTTTGTCGCATTCAGTTTGATTCTTCAAATCCTGACTGGAACTGAAGATGTTTCTATCCAGAACAGGACTGTCATTCCAGTATGTGAAGTATCCCTTGCTTACACATGAAGTCATTACACATACAACTTGACATGTTATCCCCTTGAATGTTCTTGATATTCCCCCCCCACCTCTAGTTATAAAATGTAAATACTCAGGATGCATAACAACATATATTTTGCAACAAAAGGCTGTTCCTTCCCCGGCTGCTCTCACCACATCTGTTGGATTAATTTCCCATTGCTGGCAGCAGTAACTTTGTTTTGTTGTAGTTGTTGACTAGATGTCTTTAGGTTGAGTGTGGTAAATGGCATTTTTCTACCCAGAGTATGTTCTAAAGACGTTTTTCTGGTTTGTAGCTAGAAAATATGTGGATGAAATTGAACACATTGTACAATTGCTTAATTAATGTTTACAAATGTCTAAAGGGCGGGTGTCAAGAGGATGGGGCCAGACTCTGGTGGTGGCCAGCGATAGAACACGGGACAATGGACAAAAGCTGGGACACAGAAAATTCCAATTAAACATGAGGAAAAACTACTTGAGGGTGACAGAGCACTGGAACAGGGTGCCCAGAGAGGTTGTGGAGTCTCCTTCTCTGGAGATATTCAAAACCTGCCTGGATGCCTTCCTGTGCAACTTGCTGTTGGTGAACCTGCTTTGGCAGGGGGGTTGGACTAGATGATCTCCAGAGGTCCCTTCCAACCCAGGCCATTCTGTGATTTCCTCAACAGCATTTTGAAGACTCCGTACTCATCAGATTTCTGTCTTTGTTTTTCAGATGGTACCTTGAAAAATTTGAAGACTACCTAAAGTGCAGAAAAATCGTGATCCCATTTGTGTACTGAGCCATGCTTTTAACACTGTTTTTGAAATGGATGCTTTTTGTAACAGCTAACGCTTTACAGATGTTGTCAGGTTAACAGCATACGGTGCTCATCACTGTGACAGAGCCTTTGCATCAATGCTGCTATTAGTTACTGCTTTTCCTCTTAATGAAAACTCAGAATCTGATGGACATGGTGAATAGGAACAGAAATGCTTTTGCAACAGTGGAGCACCATCATAAATCCACTAGGCAATGCATCTGAATTCACATAATGGAAAGTACTGTACAGGACATCTGGTGTTTCCTTTTCTGCCTATGCAGGCTTCTGCTGTTTCTGCTCGATCTAGCCACGCTGTCCTGAAGATTGTGCTGTGAGCCCAGACACCTTCTCTGCAATCTGGATGGTGTGTTTTGCCTGTCTTTTGACTGCACACACAAATGGGATTGATTCCCCCCTCCCACCCTCTTGCCTTCCTAATCCTTTCTTCCTCTCACGTGCATTTCCAGGAGAACTGATGATGCAGACCAAGGACATTAGGTGAATATAGTTGCTGTTAGGTGAGAGACAATGTTCTTCCTCCTCTTTGCACTCTTACACAGGTATGGACACTATATTGATAATATTTAATGCCATTTACATACACAGCTGTAGTGCTGCCTTTCCCATATAGATTAAGATTGTCATCTACCTCCCAAATTTGATAATTATCTAAATATTCAATCTGTGTTTTCTCACGCAACACTGTTTTTGGAAGGCATTCCGTGTTTGGGATACTTAGGCTAGTCTAGCACTGTTAGCAATTGTGTAATGTTTTCTAACTTGCTTTATTAAGAAACAAAACTTAGGATTTTTAGGAAATTACTTTTCTACTATTTAAAAAAAAAAAAATCAAGTGTCTTCCTTTTCCTGTTGATAACAGTCTAGATTATTTCATATTCCAGAAATCTGGAATCTTTTAGAGCTACTTGTTTTATTAATGTCAGTTCTCATACCCCTACATTTTTCTTCTGAAGCACTCTAGGAGGGTTTCAAAAATGTGATGGGATCCCAAGCATACTGACTTCCGAGTTTCAGGCATATCTGTGTCCTTTGCAAGCTTGTGATATTAATTTTTTTAGAATTGCTGAAAAAAAAAAAAATCAAATCCTACAGGGAACTTTAGAAAAACGAACAAACCCCAAACCCAACAACCAAATAGTAATTAAAAAACACACACTCAAAAAACCCCGCAAAAAAACTTCCCTCAGACCCCCAAAACTCTACTGCTAATATACTCTGGAAACAAATGGAAGTCAAACTTTTGTCAAGTGTCTTCTGATCTGTGTATGCGGTATATGTTGGGTTATGTTCTTCAAAACAAATTGGTAATATAATTTTGCCAGATGCTGAGTTTCCCAATATGGTATTGCAGTTAGCTTTGTCTAAAGCTCAAAATTCTATTTTTGCTCTTGAGTTACATTACTTTGATTACTACAGCAGTGTATCTGATGAACTTTACCTTAATAATTTCTTTAGTGTTTACATCTTTCCTTAGGGTTTTACAGGAATTTCGAGGCTTCCCCTGTTATTTTTGTTATCACGCTATAATTTGACATTTGATACTAGCTGTTCTGATGAACACTCAGTCATGAAGCTCCCTGGAGAGATCATGGCGAGGAGGATTATTTAGTCCTCAATGCTAAAATGGAGCTAGTGGACAATAAAAGTTCAATAGGATCACTTAAAACATATTCTGAACAGAATTTTAGAAATTGAGGATTCAAAAATCTACAGGATTTGAAGAGCACTATCTAGGTGTTTCAATACTTGCATAGTTTATGGTGACTTAATATCTTAAATCTTTAGGGATATTTCTTAAAAAAATCACTAATGGGACATCAACCAGTAAAAAAGATCTGTCTGCAACACTTCAGTCTCTAATCTACCACCTTTTTTTTTTTTTTCCTTGCCTTTTACAAAAAGGCAAGAATTCTTTTAATAGCAAATAGCGAGAGAAACTGCTCAGTGTTCAGTGTGTCGTCTTGTTCAAGAGCTGTAGCTCTCTGTAGTAAGTAGCCTTTATTATAGTTTACAGAAAAATTGTACTGATGCCTCGGTTTTGCTCTGGTGCTGTGCTGCTAAATATTTAACTTGACTAAAAGTTCAGCTGGTTTGCTCACATAATGTTAATTTATGGCTTACCTGTAGCCGGATGGCGCACTGAAACGTGATGCTCTGACAGCTTATCCATGTTCTTCCTCTTGTTACAGAAAAGGAAAAGCTAAGGTCTCTGGGATGTGAATGTCAGTGTGTTTAGAAATGCTAGTTGATTGGATTATTAAAAAAAAAACCAAACCAAAACATCAAGGGAAAAAAAACCACAAAACCCCCCCAAACAAAACCAAAAACCAGAAGAAAACAGAGAAGGAGGTTTTGTTCTTTGTGTTCTTGTATTTTATATTCTCATTATACTGCTGGAACTTTCCTTAAGTACAGAATTTATTTGAGGCAGTTCATCAGAGAACAGCTCTTAAGAAGAGCAGCTGATGGAACTGGGTTTGTTTATTCTGGAGAAAAGGAGGCTGAGGGGAGACCTTACCGTTCTCTACAGCTACCTGAAAAGAGAGTGTAGTGAGGTGGCAGTCGGTCTCTTTTCCCAGGTAACCAGCGATAGGACAAGAGGAAATGGCCTTAAGTTGCACTAAGGGAGGTTTAGGTTGAATATTAGGAAAAATTTATTCACTGAAAGGGTTATCAAGCCGTGGAACAGGCTGCCCAGGGAAGTGGTTGAGTCACCATCCCTGGAGGTATTTAAAAGACATGTAGATGTGGTGCTTAGGGACATGGTTTAGTGGTGGGCTTGGCAGTGTTAGGTTACTGGTTAAACTCATGATCTTAGAGGTTTTTTCCAACCTACATGATTCTATTATTCTTGCATTTCAAGACCAAGGTACATTGGTGAAAAGCATATGATCAGTTTGGTCAAATGCAAGAACTGCCTTTTTGTTTAAGCGATATCCTATTTATTTGTCATATTTCACTCATGCTCCTTTCCCCTTTCAGTGGCTTTGACAGAATTTTTCTGTTAGAAGATATCTGATAATGAAAATTTTTTACTGAAAATATGTAGTTTGAAAATGAATTTTGTTCTGCCCATTCCAGAAGGACAAAACATGCGAGATTGCTACTGGGTGTGATATCTGTTGCAATTTTTAACAGAGACACTTCTATTCAGACTGTCTACATCTTTCCCAAGAATCCCCTGCTAATAAAATATGGTTTGCAGTGTCTTGCTTGAACACATTTTTTCTGTTGGTAATCCTTGCTATAACTTGTGGAGGTTGACCAAGGCTTTTGTACCAGCCATTTCATTGTCCCAAATGAGGTCTTGATGACTCTAATAACAAGGTTCTATTAGAATAACCTAAACGTGTATATGAAATGGATGAGATGCACTCAAAAAATAAATTATTAAAAGTCACAAGATAAATTTGTCTAATGATACATTCTTAATTATGTAAAACAAAGTATGTAGCTGAGATGTTCTGCACTTGTGGTTAGAGCAAAGATTAACAGAAGCAGAGGCTACTCATTCAGGTTCCTCTTCTGCTGCTAAGTCATGGTGAACTTTTCATTTGGAACAACTGTACTGTACCACCTGCCATTTCAACTATTTTAGTAGTGGTTCAGCAGCATATTGTCTTTTTGAGGAATGAAGATACTGTACAAATGACTTGTCATATAAACTTGTATTCTTTCAGCAGGAAAGAAATCTCAAGTGCCTACCACAGTTTTTAGTCTGTTTGGGGAAAAACACCTCTAACAAACACCTGTTTGTTGATTTAAATAAATTAATAATTTTAATATGAGAATGTCCCAGCCTGTTCTATGCTACTAAATTTTACCAATAACAGTTGCATTTGTCAAGGCATCCTTTCATGCGTATATCAGTCAGTTTTGTGAGGAAAACAGACCTCTGGGTAAAATGGTACTTGTTTTTGCAGTGATGCAGTGTATCTATCAGCACGTATGTGCCCACACAAAAACACATGTGAACAAGCAGTTGTGGAAATTCCTGTTGCAAGACAACTAAAGGGATAAGCCTGAAACATAGTTTGCACTTGAGAGAGTGACACAACTGCAACACTTCTTTAAAAAATGTGTCTTGTAGACCCCTTGCTTGATTTACCATGTTTGCTTTGAAAGCCAAACCAATACGTTATGTGTCGTTGCGTACAAGTGGAAGCAATAGGTTATTTGTTCAGAGAGATGAAAGAATGCCTATATAACGATTGGTACAATGTTTGGTGTAATGCCTCTCCAGAGATGATGCATTACCAGTGTGCTAGCAAGAGCCTCACAGTGATGTTGTTTGTCCCTGTTCCCCAGTAGTTGCAGCCTTTTTGTTTGGTTTTGTTTTTGGAAATGCCTGTCTGCCTGTCCAGTTTCTGAGAAGACACAGGTGCCTGGATCCAGAGAGGGAGCACTAGTGAAGCCATATGTTCCAGCTGCTCTGGGAGGGAGCGCTCCATTCTCTCGGGCTATCGAAAGGGTAAAACAGTACAAACTTAGATATAAGCTTCTAGCAAAAAAAGAGAAAGAGCTGTGCTATCATATCCACGAACCAGGGTTCAGATGTTGAGCAACACTGTCAAGACTAAATAGAGGCCTGCCCAACCTGAGCTGGCAGAAACTACCCCAGGTGCCTGCTATGATTGTGTCCTGTTGGCTGTTGGGATCCAACCTTTTTAGTCTGCATCAGAGTATTGATGAACAGTCGGAGAGGCTTACAGCTATGGCCCCTCTGCCCCCCATCCCAAGTGTGTTTGCGGCAGGAGACCGAGAACCAGATGCTGTGCAGAGTCAGGATTTTGCTAATACACAAGTGGCTCTGGGAAGAAGCCCTATGAGAAAGAAGCCCAGTACACTAACTACATGTGCAGGATTTTAACATTTTGCAAGGGCAAATATGTTTCCTCTTTCATTCTCTGCCTGCCTCTTTGAAAATGGTGGCTGCATCAGAACAGAACTGACTTAAAAGTCCCCAATAGTATTTTGAAAGTGTTGAAACATTAAAGCAGAGACACTACTATCAATAACCAAAGATAAAAAGTCTTCAGCATGCTTCAAGTAATCCTTGCAAGTTTTACTAGGCCTCAGAACCAAAGACTAATAGATTAAGCATAATATTTAGCATAAAACAGTATAGTGTGTGATCATTACTGATAGAATAAAGTAATACTAGGAAAAAGAGTTTAGAAAATATGAACAACTATGCAGATAGAATACAGCAGCTTAGTCTTATGAATAGAAAGCTAAATGACTAGCAAATATCAGGTATGAAAAAAATGAGCTGGAATGTTTTCAAGAGCAAAAAGAGAACTAGTTTGTTGATGAACAGGATAAAATTTTTATTAATTTTAAATTGAGATAAGGTAATGTATTTGATTACTTAGACTGTGATAATTTCACATTAGTCATTAAAATAGTAAAGGAAAAATCTGGTGCTCTGCATTGAACCTGTGTTTGCCGAAAGGTTCCCATCTGAAGACACTCAAAATCATCCTTGAAACATGATCTCTAGGTGCAGATAAATTAGGTAAAGTTTTTCTGCCTTAATAGTTTAATTCCCACTAAGTGTTCCTTAAGAAGTATTCCTGTAGCATTATTCCTGGACATAATTTTTGGGTTCATGGCTCAGCAATGAGAATCCACGTTCTCAGCAATGTCTCCAAGCAGATACACTTAAAACTCTCAGAGGTGTTTCTGAGAAGGAATGCCATTTGGCCTGCTGAGGTGGTAGACATCTGTCATACCTCTGAAGAGCTCCGTTTGCACTGTTGGAGTGCTCAGGATGGAAGCACCTGGGACACAGCACACCTTCTCAGCCTCCAAATCTCACCAGACAAAAATAATAACATGCTTGTGAAATTGAAGTTTCTCTCTTTAACTAGGTGAGTCCACTGAGGTAGATTTGTATGTATATTATTTTGGTTTTAACTTACTCATAAGTTCACTGTTTTTATTGGTTTGCTTTGGGCTTTTTTTGGTCCAGTCCATTTTCTAATAAAACTACATATAAAAAAGTCAGGTTCCATTCAAAATTGCCGTACCCATGATACATGATTCTCTCGGTTCTCAACTTATTACTTCATTTGCTCACTGAGGTCTGGTGTCCTCATTAGGTACCATGTGGCTATTGCTGGAGTTTCTTCCTCCAATTTCTCTTTCCTTTGTAAATTAGTCCCTGCAACTCCCTGCTTTGTTGATTTGCTTTCTTTTGAAATCTTGGTTAAAAGTATCTATTTTTTCCTTCACACTGTTTGGTCTCTTTGCTGTTATGCTGTAACTTCCTCTAATATATAAGCTTTTTATAAAACACATCATTCCTCTTGCTATCAAATCTTCTCATGAATTGTTATTTGCTCCTGATTAGGCAAATGTTTATACAAGTTTGTGGTGAGTTGACCGTGGCTGGATGTCAGGTGCCCACCAAGATGCTCTATCACTCCCCTCCTAAACTGGACAGGGGGAAAAAAAATAAAGTGAAGGACAGGTAGATCACTCACCAATTACTGCCACAGGCAAAACAGACTCATCTTGGGGAAATTAATTTATTGTCAATCAAAAAACAGAATAGGGTAATGAGAAAGAAGAACAAATCTTAAAACACCTTCCTCCCACCTCTCCCTTCTTCCAGGCTTAACTTCTCTCCGATTCCTCTACCTCCTCCCCGCCAGCAGCGGGGGACAGGGAATAGGGGTTGGGATCAGTTCATCACACGTTGTTTCTGCCGCTCCTTCTTTCTCACACTCTTCCCCTGCTCCAGCTTGGGGTCCCTCCCACGGGAGACAGTCCTCCATGAACTTTTCCAACGTGAGTCCTTCCCACGGGCTGCACTTCTTCACAGCCTGCTCCAGAGTGGGTTCCTTCCATGGTGTGCAGTCCTTCAGGAATGGACTGCTCCAGCACAGGTCCCCCTGTTGTGGTTTTAACCCAGCTGGCAGCAAACACCACGGAACCACTCACTCACCCTCCTCTGCCCCAGGGGTTGGGGGAGAGAATTGGAGGGGTAAAGGTAAGGAGATTCAGGTTGAGATAAAAATGATTTAATAATTGAAATAAAATAATATAAAATAATAATAATCAATCATAATAATAATAGTAATAATAGAATATATGAACAAGTGATGCACAGTGCAATTGCTCACCACCCACCAACCAATGCCCAGCCTGTTTCTGTCTAGTGATCCCAGAGGAGAGCAAATCCTGACAATGCAATCCCAGAAGAGAGAGAGAGAGAGAGAGCTTCCCGGCCAACCCTCATCTACGTATGGAGCATGACATTGCATGGTATGGAATATCCCATGGGCCAATTTGGGTACATGTGCTTGGCACTTGTAGGCAAAAGTCCTTTGTCAATTGCTTTAAGCAGTTTTCTTAAACTGAAACTCATGCAATGTTTTGGAAGGTAGACATTTCAAACCTCAGTGGATAATATGCTATAATTACTACTTTTAATAGGGTTACTAGCAGAACTCTATAAAAGTGAAGTAATTGTACTTTGTTTCTTAATTCTTCATACTAGATGAATTGCCATCGCAACAGTTTTTAATTTCAGTTCAAAACAGACAAAACAGGCAACTCCTTTGCAAATGTAACCCTGTCTGCTACTGTGGCTAAATATCAGAGATTTTCTTGAATATTCCCATTTCTGATACAGATTAAAAAAGACAAAGAAACACTGCTAATAACAAACCATGACTTATTTTTCACCAAGTAATAATGTCATCTTCTAGCACTTGCTGTCTGTATTATCACTAGGCTAACTAGAAACATGAACTGATTATCTAACTTATTTTGTTACATGTAAAATCCAGTCAAACACTGTTCTCAGTTGTCTTATTGTGGCACTGCACAGATGTGGGCTTACTGGGTACCTATTGCATCATACTTTCTAGTCCCCAGTAAGCACTGCCTAGAGCAGAAATCGCTAGTCACAGTAGCACTTTCAAGAACAACGTACCCAAACTGTCCTCCTCCAGTTCAGGGTTATGGTTTTTTCAGATGTGGACCATAGAAGCAGACAAGAATACACCCCCAAACAAGCACCCAAATGTCATCAGCATTGGTCTTCACCAGTTATCTGTGTCTATGCTGCACATTGTGTAGAACACAAGGGATGTTAACCTTCCTGCTCATGATCCTCCTCCTCCTCCAGCCTCTAGCATAGTAGCCCTCAGTAAGGTGTACCAGCCTCTACAAACTCACTGATAACTAGACCAGTCTCTTGCCAGCACCTAGAGCATAGACCTCACCAGACCTCACCTGGTATCACAGTGCTCAGCCAAGGAGGCCAGGAAACCCACATAGAGAATTTTTAAATTCAGCCTTTTAGAGGCTTACAATTTTGGGGGGGGTTTGGAATTTTCTAGTGCTTTGTTTGTTTGGTTAGGGTTTTTTTGGGGGGAAGGGTGAGTTGGAGGAAGGGGGAATGAGCTGTCCTACCCAGAGGGGCCTTCAGTTTTTGCTGTACTGTGCATGGGACAGAGGTGCTGGGAGCAGAACATACGTTAAAGAGACATCCAGGTGAACAGGCATGAAGGCCCACAAGATATGTAGGAAACCAGGGATCTCTCCAAATGTTGCATGGTACATACATAGTTGGAGCTCTCTAAAAGCGCTTAGTTTTGAGGCAAAAGGGTTTGACGAGGCTTGCTGATCAAGGGTTGCTTTTCAGTGTTGAAGACTTAGCGGAGTAGAGGAAGACTGAGTTTTCCTGGTCAGGATTTGGAGGGAGAGAGACTTTTGTCTTCTGTAGCAGATGAAAATAACAACAGCATACCAGATGGAGCAAAGAACAATAAACGAACAAGTATAAAGCATGTGCAACCTTATTTCACCCAACAGTTGGTAATTCTAGCAAATACCCTGAGGGTTAAACTTCAGACATGCTGCTGTAGCTGTTGTAACATAAATGTTACAACTATAAGGGATTCAGTTTCTTCCTATATGTCCACAGATGTATGATGAATCATAAGCATAACAGACTTGTTTCCAAATCTATCTGCCTGAAAGTGGTGAGGCTCCTGCAGCTCCATTCCACCAGGTCCAACCAGTAGCGAGGCTGAGCTTGTATTCCCAGTAGGCACACATTCAAACGCCCATCCACAACACAGATATACCGATATACACAGCTGGCCACACAACTCAGGATAGACAGACACACACGGCACACACGCAAACACAAACAGCACCAACAGCTTCATCCTGTTCCACTCTCTGGCTGAAGGTCTGCTAGTGCAAAATACATCACTACAAATGCACAAGGTCGATCCCTCCAGCAGCTGGGCTCAGGCACCCAGTCTGCCCAGTTACTGCCCCTGCTTCCCAGTCTCTCCAGTCACTAGCACCCAGACATAGGAGCTCCTGAGACTGCAGCCCCGCTGCAGTTGCTGCTACAGCCCCACCTTGCTCACAGCACGGACACACACACAGAGGCATGGAGGCACAGTAGGAACCCACCAGTGACTGTGCTTAGACATGGAGGGCATCCAGCAAGCGGCCCTGGATCCTCACTCTCCACAGCTGACAGAACCTGGGCATGCAAAACTGAGAGGCCCACAGCTCCACTCCAGCTGCTGGTATATTTAGTCTATTCTCTGCTCAGATTTTCTCTAAACACCTTCATTTTTTAAAAAAAACCTATTCAATGTTTTATTCATGTAACCTTGTTTTGCACATAGTGAGTTTATGGACTGTCTCATGAACTGATCACAAGAGGGGTTACTGGATACCAGATACTTGAAAATCATTTGTTATACTTGGTCATCTCCAATGCTCCTTCTGTTTCTTGACAAACGAGATCTAACTTTTATAACATATTTTTTGCCCTGAATTAATTTCCTTTTAGCAAAACACAGTTCTTAGCGATCTGAAATGGTGACATAAATATGAAATCTACTCTACAACCCAGCTCACAAACAGGCATCTGATGTTCATACAAGGAATTTAACCTATCTATCCACTTCCCAGAAGTGAAGTACTCATACATACAAATAACTATGATGGAGACTATAACTGTGATGTGCAGGCTTAGCAGAGGGGCCTTCCAAGCATGAATAGAAAGCAAAGCGAGTGAGACTGTGGCCAGCTAGGAAAAGCAAGCGTCTGTAAGTCACTCACACGACTTTGTATTAGTATGTCACTACTATTCTCATTAGTATGACAGTATTAGTCCCTATCTGGAAAACAACTACTGATAAAAGACTGCTTACTGAAGCAAAGTTTTACTTTGTTGTTTTTTACTTTGTTGTGTTTTCTAAAAAAATAATATCAAGACTCTTTAATGCAGAATTGCTTGTGTTTGTGCTGGAGAATTTAAGGCAAAGCGCTGTTAACAGGAGAAACAGAAGGGGAAATGGTGATATTGACCAGAAGCAGAGTTTGGTCCTACATTTATTAGTGATTTGCAAATTAAATACGTTCTAAAGTACACAAGTGTAACATAAGAAGTAGGGGAAAAATACAAAATACAAAGCACAGCTCTATTGTTTATAGAGGTTATTTTCCATAACACCACTTTTTTCAGCCTAGGGAAGTAGGCCTCCATAGGCATTTTGCATGGCAGCCTCTGAAGGGGCTTTCATTTTAAGTAAATCAGTTTTCTTAAAGGCTCTCCAGCAAGCATTTGGAACAGATATTAGTGAAGTCTCCAGGTAATTTTGGCCTGTGGGAACAAGGTCTCATACCTCTGTTAACCTCTGTATAGATTACTCTAGAGAAATGTACTTCCTTTTTCTACTTTCTGCTCCAAGAGCAAAGCCAGCTGTTGGCAGCAAGACTGGGCACTCAGCCAGTACTCTGCTTGATCTAGAAAAGGTTTTATCTTTCCTAATGTACAGTGTAAATATTTTTTCTGAGCAGATCTGATTTGAAACTTTCCTGGGTGATTGATGAGACCTGTCCTGAGACATCACAGACCATTTTTTCTTCTTTGTGAGTAACTGCAGATTTCTGTGAGACCAAAAAATTTTGTCCATAATTCTTGCTAGGTTCCATGTGGCCCAAACAACAGAGTTCAAAATGAATGAGAGTTTGGATCAGGCCCAGTAAAGAATTATGCCATGCAGTACAAATGTCAATAAATTGTTCTTAGCAGCTGTGCAGAAAGCTGAGGCAGAGCTGTCTATCCCATAAATGGCACAGTCAAGGCCAAACCACTTTCACCCTGTCTCCTACCCCTATGCCAGAGCCATGGCTAGTAACAACAGATTGTTTCCAGGCCAGCACCAGGCAATAGGATCCTCACAGCCAGGCTGGGTACTACATGGTGCATCATAACCTGTCATCAATGAGAAACATATTACACTCAGGCCAGGGGAAGGATTTCCTTCATCACAAGGATGCAGAAAGTAGAAAACAGTGGAAGAAATACAGGGCAAAAGGTGAAAGAGGCAGCTGCCACATCCTTAGGACAACAACTGTAGGCAGATTCTCACAGTTTTTGCTCTCCAATCCTAACAGATACAGTCCAAGGGAAGGCTTTGAAGTGATCTGCACTTCACAGCCAAGAGTCAGCCATAGATGTATGCAACAGCACTCTTGAAGCATCCCACTGTGTACTATAGGGTACTGGTACTATGCTACTAGTAGTAGACTGGTAGACTATGGTACTATGTATTGTTCTCATAAGTAAGTTAAGGAAGAGAGTGATGGAGAGAGAGTCTCTACTAGAGGTGCAGAGGGACTGGTCAATGTATACAAACAAGGAGCTAGAGGAGGATGACTGTACCACATAGGGATTGTCTGAGTCCCTGACACAGCATCCCACTACTGTCAGAGAGGATTGCCTCTGGACAGCATGACCTAAACCATGAACAAGAGAAGGAATCAACAGAAGCATTTAAAAAAATGGCAATAAAGTTGTCAGAGAACCACTTTTCAACCAGTAAGTGATATATGTGTGCAGCTGGACGGAGCAGTAGGCTTAATGCTCAGAATCACTTCTGTGGAGTTGTCTGCATGGCCAATCTGACTGAACTCCTCCTAACTCATGGTAGATGAACTGAGAAAATAAGAGGCATGGACTGCACAAGAGTTGTTCATTCAATGCATTTTGTTCTACAGTTTTCTCCCACCGTGCAAGATTCATTGGCAGCAAAGATCTTAATTCTGCACTGGTAGCCACATGGCTTAGCTAAGTCCTGAGAATTTTGCACCGTCCTAAAAAGCTTGAGGTTTACATTGTGTTCGTGTCTGTCACCTTCTGAGTACATGCTCAAGAGATTATTTCCATCCAACAAAAATAGGTCTCATGAACCAAGTCTGTCACCACCTCATGAGGAATCACCTGGGATAAACTTAATAGATATCACCAGGCAACTCTGAATGAGAAAACAGCTACAGCCTGGTGAGGGAAAGAGGTTCTCTAGATCCAAACAGGCAGCCCTAGACCCACAAGTACATCTGTCTTGTGTTCAAATTAACTTGTTTCCAGTGAGAAGTAGGTCCACATATCCTTGCCACTGCACCAAAAGAAAAAGATGGCTGAGCAAGTTTTGTGTTTCTCTGAGCAGAACGAGTGCTCCATGGCATCAGTCTCTGCCAGAGACTCTGGAAGAAAAGAGTATCCCATTGTGAGCTTCATCTGGCAGCAAATATGACAAACAGCTTGTAGTTAAGAGTTGTAGTACTGCTCAAAGGCAGGATCCTGGCTGCAGGGCAGTGAGACCCCTCACTCAGTTGAGAAGCACAAGGATCATCAGCAAACTGTCTGGACTCCAGGGCTCAGCAGAGAGGATAACCAGCCCGTGAGGCTTCCTTTTGGCCTCACTGGAGGAATCTGGAGCTGTTTACAGCCTCCTGGATGTTTCGAGCCTATGGTGGTTTTGAGGCACGGGAAAAAAATAATGCTGTCCCTTCATGAAGTTACACGGGTGCTTCACCTTGGCACCTGGAAACAGGAATGACATCCTCTCCTTACTCCAGCCCATGATCTGCCTGGAAGGGCAACAGCTATTCTCCTAGCTCGACTTAAGCACAGTCACCACAGGCAAGCAGAAATTCTGCTCTGTTTCAACACTGACATTTCACTTCATCCTCATGCTTTTTTCTATTCTTACAACAGTAAATCAGTGCTGCTTCTTCTGTGTTACCTATATGTCCATAGAGTCCTCATCAGTCCAGGAGCTCAGAGGCATAGACTTACTGTGGAGCTGATGCTTGCTGAGATTGGACACTAATATTGTGAACAGAATTCCTTAACTCAGCTCACACGGCTGTGGAGTGGCGACAGCCACTGCAGATAACTATCACGTTCACTGCTGATACCCACAAACAGGAGATACAGGCACTGCCATCACAAGGGGGCTTTGGGATATTCAGGCATGTCCTGTTTATCTACAGTCTTCAGGATCCCAAAGGCACATCTGTTCCACTGCATATGCATAAAGTCCCAAGATGAAACGGTACTGCCAAACTGAAGAAGTCTTGGAGAAGTCCCAGGTGATCTCTGTCCACAGTCTCTCCATGCACTGGAAAGAACTGATAATGAGGCTGTTTATCAAGAGGAAACTGTAAAGTGCTATATGGTTCCAGTATTGAGCTCAGAAGGATTTGGTGCAAGAAAATTAGAGTGCTGATAGAAAGTTTGGGGAGTTAGGGGGCGTGTCTGAATACTGTTTTGCTGGTCCCTCACCTTGACTTTAGCTCCTTCTAAGAGCAAATGGTGAATGTGTGTGCTGATGGGTGAGTCAGTGCTCTGACAGTTTTCCTGTCCTCCTGGCCAACACCCTCATCTGTCCACTCAAAAACCTCCTTTGTTCTCTTTATTCCTAGTCCAGGTCTTTTTCAACATCAGATTAAGTGTTCAGCCATGCTCTCTTACTGACTCACACTTTTGCCATCCTTGTTCCTATCTTCATTCTAAGGGACCTGCTAAACTGTATTATTCTTTCCTATCAGTCCCTATTTAATCTATCCTACAGCTGCTGCACATCAATTTTGCCTAAAAACCCTGCCAAAAATTTTGCTCTCCTTTGATCTTCTGTACTCCTCTGCTCACTTATCTATGGGCCAATGTGAATATGGCTTGGGTCAGCACTTTTATGCTGGCATCAAGCTGCTTCTCTTCTGGAAATCTCCTTCTTAAGATGTCCAAATGATTTAGTTGTGGCCCAAGAACAGTTAAAAATAATAGCTTTGAAGATGGAGATGCAGAACATAGACATACTTAAGGAGAGGGAGGGGCATTTCAACAGTTTCCATTTAAAGAGTGAATGCATATAGGTATGTGCATGTGCTGCCTATAGATGAGGATGAGTGGGCAGGATGAACCAATGAAAAATACTTAGGCAGCTGATGATAAATTAGCTCCTAGAAATCTGTACAAGATCAAATATGGCTTTGATCTAGCTTGGGAGCTAATAAAAGTGGGCTACATCTTTCACCATTACAGTCTTGGCCGACACCTGATGTAACTTTCTTTCCTCGGTCATTCTGCTCTGCATAAATGATTCTTCCAGATTCAGTACAGAAGCATCTGCACCCTATCTGGTGCCATGTTAATATGGCAGGTGAGGGCTCCAGCATACATTCTCACTAGGCAAATTTCACATCATCTCTCTCACAGCTTGTCCTGTACGTCTTAGCACTTTTTTATCCTGTTATTTTTTAGAAATAGTACCTTGCTCTCCTCAACATAGAGTTTACATTCAACTGATCTGAAGGAAAGCACTTTTATTGTAATATTGGTCCTAGGAAGAACGCATTCCTTGCAGATTCTTTTCCTAGCTGAAGGTCTAGCTAGATCTACTTTTTCCTTCCATTTTAGAGTATGTGCAACCATGCTGTGAATTGGGATCCCTTCCCCTTGCTACGATTCACACAGCAGGTTCTGTATGCCCTCAGCTGTCCTCTACGCAATAACCTGAGAATGACAATTTAAATATGATCCTGGGACCTCCTATATTGCCAATAGGACTAATGGAGGGGTCTTGATCAGTTCCAGTAATTCACTCCTATGAACTTTCATGAGAGTTTCCTTAATGTGTTCCCTCAACCTGCCATTCAAAGGCAAGTGAACCTTCTTATAAAAGCAGCTCTTTGCACAGTTCTGCACTAACCAGGACAGGAGGATAGAGCACCTGATTTCATACAATTCTTCAGATCTCACTCAGAAAAATACTTAAAAGAGCTTTACAGATACATAAACTTCATTTGGTTATGATGTCTCTCTCAGATTAATTTCTACACCTAAAATTATTCTTAAAACCTTCTCTCTTCCTGTTATCACAATTTTATTTCCATGTCTAAATAAGCCTTTGAAGAAAGAAAGTCTGTAAGATTTAATTCTCTTCAATTAGGTGTTAGTGCTGGCAGCATATTCTCTCTTAAGAAATCTGGTAAATCTTAAAGGCAGAAATTCTTAACCTCTGAGTTCAAAAAGAAGCCTTCAAAAATCTGTATCCTTCCAGACTTTCTCTAGATGAGGAAGAGAAACAGCATTGAACACAAGAACAATTTAGAAATTTGCATAGACCATCCTTGAAACAGAACAATTAAATAATTATCTGGTTTATGGCATCAAAAAACTGTAAAAAAATGCTCTGTTAAGTATTTAATTGCTGTTTGATAAGCCAAGATAAATATTCATCATAAAGTAGCATTTTGAAAGTAATCTCTATCAGAGCCCCAAATATATCAATGCAATAGAACATGGGTATATCAAGGTGACATATTTATCTTGCTCCTGTTATAGTACTGCACATCTATACATATCGTATATAATAGATAATGTACGCAGTGACAAAAGGTCTCCAAGACAGGGCTCCTGCAAGAAGCGCTGACACACATCCAGCAGCATGAGGCAAGAGTCACACCCGGCTGTCCGGGCAACCTCTCTCCCCCGAGCTGCCACCCTGACCGCAAGCGGAATTGAACGGCTTGCGCCCTGCCTCCCATGCTTTCTCCATTTACCACCCAGCTATTTCATGTAGGCAGCTAGAAAAGGATTTTCATGCGTATGAGCATGCCTGGCTGGAAGCTGCAGCTGTTCAGCTGTTGATTTATCATCTGTTCAGCTTCTCTGACATGGGGCTGGCATGGGGGAGGAGTGGGGGAAGATGGAGTGGGAAGAGGAGATGGCTGGTGGTTGACAGCTGTTTCAGCCTCTGCACTTTAATTGGCTCTGAATATGCCTCAACACCCTAAATTTGGCAGATGCTCAGTGTTCATTAGAAGAGGACATTGAGCCACGAAGAGAGGAAAGACTGAGCAAAGTGGAAGATTTAAGGAGGAAAAGATGACATGATTTTAGCCTGCTCAGGGTTAGTTGTGCCAGGTGTTCCTTAATTGGGGACAGAAGCAATTTTGAAGAAGGCAAAAGCCCATGTTTCCAGAGGACAGATTACAACTATGCCCTAAATCATGCTTTGTAAGAATCAGAAACTCCTGTTCTGACTTTCCATTCATCTCCCCATTATGATCAGCTCTGTTTGAGAGAGGAAAATTCTATCTCCACTTTCCTGTCCAGGAACGTATTTACCAGAAAAAAAAAAAAGTTACAAGAGTGCAGCTAAGGAAACTGTCTCCCCTTTACCTCCTCCCCAACACTGTCTCTTGGTGACTAGCACATTCTGAAGGTCATTTGTTAGAGATGCATCTCCTTGGCTGGACAGCCTTTCTCTGATGCCCCCATCCAGCTCAAAACCATGTTTTTTTTTCACTTCTTTCCTCTTCCTGCTTTCAGCAGATACATGACTGATCAGAAATACTGCTGAATCTTACTCTCTATGCCTTCTCCATGCATCCTATGGGCCACAGAGGCTATGAAGAAGAAGATCAGAGCTGGTGAGTGTGAAGGAGCTGATGCATCAAGAGTCTTGCAGTGAAATTGTGGGTGACCAGAATGAAGGTCATATGGGAAAAAATCCTGGAGATGTCCCGGAGAGTGTGAACTGTTGGAGAACCTGTTGGTCACAGCCACTGTGTCACCCTGGTGGAATCATACCTGTGGCAATTCCCAGCTTCAGAGAACAAACCCATCACATGGGTATGCTGTATTTGCATCTCATCATTTCCAAGGGTGTAAATGGAGCCATATTAAAGGTATGAGACACTATCTGCCTTTACTTGTGTTAATGTTTGTTAAAAATAATAGATTAATAGAAAGTGACATCAAAGTAATCAACTGCCAAAGACTTCAGCTCTGCCACTGTTGCCAAATGAAAAATGTATTTGTCTGAAGCTGAAACTGAAAAATAATTTTAATCCAAGAAGGAGCTGTGGTTGCGTTTTCTGTGACAAGCAGACAGATTAAAACACTTTATAACAGATTAATTAAATGACCTCAGAAGTAATGAGATGACACTTTTAGTCAATAGTTCTGTAACTTCAAAGTTAAATACTACCTTGAAGAAACTGAAGTCACAAAAAAGAGCAGATATAAGGACATTGTGTTATTGGCATAAGACAGGCAATGCTTGTATGAGGCATTTTAATGTGACATTTATAATCTGAATCAAGCACTTCAACTTCACCATGGCAAACAAAGACTCTTCGTTGCCTGAGGTTAGCATCTTCTCAATATCTGGGTCCTCACAAGTTCACCAGTGGCAAGGAAGCTCTTTTGAAATTAAAGCAAATTTTTCTAATGATCAAAACTACATTTGACTCTCAAACTTTCTGAGACTCTTACCTTCAGTGAGTGGTAAAAGACAGCTGAACTAAAATCAACCAGTCTTTTTCAAAAATCAATCCTTGCAAAGTAAATTCACACTTTTAGGAGACAAGATTAGAAACATAATTTATTTAGATTTCTCAGTGGAGATGTTAGAAACAGAGGCCAGTAAAAGCTGATGTTAGAAGACAGAAATTTTTCTTTGTTGTGCCATAACAGGCAATTAGGTGTTATTTCTTCACATTATACACACTTAAAAAGGAAATACGTAATGTCTCCTTTTCTGCAGAGATGTTTCAGTGACTTGCTGCAAGCTTCAAAGAATCACTGAATCATAGAATGGTTTGGGCTGGAAGGAACTTTAAAGATCATCTAGTCCAACCCCCCTGCAGTGAGCAGGGTCACCTTCCACTAGATCAGGTTGCTCAGAGCCCTGTCCAGTCTGATCTTAAATGTTTCCAGGGATGGGGCTTCTATCACCTGTCTGGGCAACCTGTGCCAGTGTTTCACCACCCTCATCGTAAAAAAGTTCTTCCTTCTATCTAGTCTAAATCTACCCTCTTTTAGTTTAAAACCATTAGCCCTTGTCCTATCGCTATCATCATGGGATACATGAGTGAAATGGTGTGTTAACGAACCATTGCTTATAGATTTCTCAGAGGAGAGTTCCTTTGTCTCTGTGTTCTTAAAATGCAGAACCCCAAGTAAGTTGTGCCTAAACCTTCCACCCCATGCCCACTATTAGGCTCACATGATATTTGCTGCCTTGACCCCATAGAAGGGACTGACAAAGCACCATTTTAGCTTCAGAAATTCTGTCTACAGGAACACAGCTTAAGTCAGTGAGAGGCAACCCCTTCTGAGATAACTGTAGCTACTTCAGGAAACGGCCTGGCCCCTTCCAAGACAGTGTTAGGATTGTTGAGAGTTTCAGGAATACTATGTTCCCCCTCAGTCAAAAGCTGGTTTTGAGTTATTGCCTTTTACAAGGCAGCCATCTCGCCCAGCTAGATCTCAAAATGAAGTTGGAGATAATTCTAGCAAAGTGAGAAACCAGGCCCTCTTGAAAGCACTGACTAAAAGATGGCAGCAGGGTGGGGAAGGAAATAAAGAAAACAGGTCATGAAACTGCAGAGCTTGGAATTGCCTCCACAAGGTGGATCCTTGTGTCTCCCACCCTCCCCCCCCAAAAAAAAAAAACCCCAAACAATGATTAGTACTTCCTCATTAAGATTTTTAACCCAGCAGCTTGAAGATATGATCACCCATTGTGTGAAAAGTCTGAACATGGAACTAAAAAGGTTGAGCTCTGGGCTCTGCAGCCTCCTCAGCCCTCTCAGTACTTTAAAGTGGATGTACAAAGTAATCATTCTAACCACCAGCACACCACACTGGCTAGGCTTGCAGAAATACTGCCCATCTTTGCCCCTCCTTGCCAAACCTGGGCCACCATAGAAGCAATAATGCAAAATATTCAGGGCTAAAAGAAGAAAGAGACAGTATAATTCTGTGGTTTATTTCTTATGGCATTTATATAAGAGTTGAGGGACCTATTTATTTGCCTCCATTCAAGTTCAATTAAAAACAAAACAAAACAAACTTATCCAAAATCCTTTGGAAAGGTGAACTGTAAAACCAAGGGCTGCTCTCACTAACTCAAGTGGCTGAAATCTGCACTGAAGATCTGTATACCTAGTTGACTACCCAAGTTACAAAGGCGCTTTGGTTTCATTAGGTGGAAATTCTGGTCAACATGCTTTTGTATGAGACAAGCTTGATGGCTCTTTCATGTGGTTTGGTTTTGGTTAGTTTATTGTGTACTTTTATGTGTAGTTTGACTGTTATTCCTGAAAACAGACCTGTTTCTTAACAAAAACAAGTTAATGACTTGCTCTTTCTAAATGACTTCCATAAAGAAACATTGGGCTGTCATCCTCAAATCAGTTTCTCTTGCTCTGAAGTCTAAAGGTATAGTCAACAGAATACAGCAGCATCAAAACCAGATGCCATCTGCTAACAAGTAACAGTCCAGTTCTCTCATGCTCTCTCCACCCTCTCCCTCAGTGCCAGCTGTGATCACACAGTAAGCTCCTTGAAAATGAACTGCTGAAAACGATTACTTTTCCTCTTAGTGCAGTTTTCTGCTGAATTAACAAGTTAAATTGGTTCACTGATCAGTATCAGGGCTCATGCAAGGGAGCAGGGAAAGGGAGCAGGATTAGGGCAGGACCTCACTTCTCCTCTGCTGTGGCATTAAGTTGTTAGATCACTTAAGATGTACTACACAACTGTACTGGAGAGCTGCTGTAAATGGGATTCCCTGATAGTATTTGTCATTATGCATCTACAACCCTTCTTTCTGCTGTTCTGTAGTCAGATGAGGGCTGTATCCAACTGACTGGTGATTCCTAGACCACTGGAGGCTCTGGGGGCGCCCCGGGAGAGCACACTTGATCCAAAGGCATGCTGAAGCTGCTCAAGGAAAAGGCCAAATTGCTGGATTAGAAAGAAAACAGTTATGAACATCCTTCTGGAAGGCTGGCTGCTCCAGCCGATGTTCAGAGCACAGAAGAAACACATTTTGACCTCACTCCCAACAGCCACGGGCGTTTTACTCAGCGATCACTGCGCACCAAACCCATCCCTTACAGAGACCCCCTGGAACAGCCACTGACCCCCCGAGGTTCAAGCCCAATAAAACCCCAAGTATCCAGCGGAAGCGCTGGATGCACGGGGCTTTCCTGGAACCAGGAACACACGCAGGGCCGGCGCTTGTAGACTGTGCCCAGCCTGCAGCGCCCTGCCTGCACACACCAGCCCCCGCTTCTGGGCCTCCCCTTCCCTCCGGGGGGTCAGCACGGCCCTGCTGCTCCCGGCCATTCCGCCCCTCCGGCAGCAGCTCTGCCTGCCCTCGCCTCTCAGCCCAGTTACTCCTCAAAGTTCACCCTTTTATTTCTGCGGGAACGGGGCTACATCTCCCCGCAGGGATGAGACCCGGCTCCGCGGGAAGATAACTCGATCCTGGTGTAAAACGGCCAGCGCCCCGCACCGCAGCTACCGCAGCTGCCACAGCCGCTAAGGGCCGCAACCTCGCACATGCCCCCTCTCGCAGCCCGCCGCGGCCCCGCCCGCCGCAGCCTGGGCTGACGGGGAGGCCGCTCCGCGCAGGCGCGGTGGACGCTGTGCCCCCAAGCCCCCCCTCCTGTCCCGCCCGAAGGCTTCCGAACTCTTCCGACGCCCCCCGGGCGCGCATGCGCAGGAGGGTGAGCGAGGCGGAGCGTTGGAAGCCTTCCCGGCGTCCTCCTCCCTCCCCCTTCCCACCGGCCTCGGCGGCCGGGCCCCTCCCGCGGGGCGGCCAGCGCGCATGTGCGGTTGCCAGGGCGGCCGTCTCCAGTGAAGGTTTAAAATCTGCGGGGCATGCGCAGTGCCGGTTCTGGCCCTGGCGAGGGGGACGCCACATTGGAACGGCGAGGGGAGCACTCCGGGCAGCGCCGGGCCGGGTACAGTTTGCGCCGCCTTCGCCCCTCCCGAGCCGCGCTCGCCTCGCCTCGCCCGGCTCTGGCCCCCGCCTCCGGCCGCCTCCCTCTCTCCTCCTCCTCCTCCTCCCCGCGACACATGCCGCTGCTCCCGGCCCGCGTCTAGCGCCGCTGCCGGGCCCGGCGCGCTGAGGCGAGGGAGCGCGCGGCGGCGGTGAGCGGGCGGCGGCGCGGCGCTCTGGCCGGGCCGTGAGGGTCGGAGGTGGGCGGGCGTGGATGGATCCCCGCGTGGCCTGGATCCAGCCCGAGCAGAAAGGCCCCGCGAATGCGCTGTGGATGCAGATCTGGGAGACCTCGCAGGGCGTGGGGGGCCGGGGCGGCGCCAGCTTCCCGCACTACCTCTGCCTTAACTCCCCGGCGCTGGACTCCGCCGCCTCCCCGCCCCGCGGCCACAGCTGCGTGCGGCTCGGGCCCGGCGACGGCGCCTGCTGTTCCTCTTCCTCGCCGCCTTCGCCCTCGACTTCCCCTCCGGCCTTGCTGACCGGACTGGTTCCCGCTGCCTCTGCCGGCCCCGCCGCGGTGAACGGCGGCGAGGGAGGGCGGCGGCTACAGAAGTCGCCTTCCGTGTCTTCCTCGTCCTCCTGCTCGTCGGTGGAGTCCGGCACCGAGAGCCCCGGCTTCTCCTCTTCGGGATCGTGCAGCGGCGGAGGCGGCGGCTCCTCCTCTTCCTCCTGCGGCCCCCGGGCGGCAGCGGTGGCTCCTCCCGGGCTCCTGGGCAGCGGGGCCGGACCCGGCGAGTTTTTTAACTTCCACGAGAACAAAGTGAACGGTGTGAACGGGCA
This sequence comes from Caprimulgus europaeus, assembly GCA_907165065.1. The sequence goes on from OU015525.1 coordinate 74,381,852, forward strand.
CCACCAGCCCCCGCACTTGGCGCGCAGCCCCCACCCGCCGCCGCCAGCCTCTCCCCAGCAGCACCAGTACCACCCGGGCCGCAGGAAACGAGAGAATAAAGCCAGCACCTATGGGATGAATTACCTGCTCTCCGGCAGCCGCGGCGTCGCCGCCAGCAGCTCCCCCCACCAGCAGCGACAGCCGCCTCAGCCAGCGCTGCAGAGCCCCGGCACTCCCTGGAAGACCAGGAAATACAGCCCTGGCGTGCAGGGGTGAGCAGCCGGGGCCCCCTGGGGCTGCCGCAGCCCGAGAGGAAAAGGGGACCTCGGCAACCTCTCCTGCGGCCCCTCCAGGGACGGGGGCGGGTGGGTTGGGGGCACAAACTCCTCTGGAGCTAGCTGTGGCAGCGAGGCTGATAACAGGAGATGTCAGGGCAGAAAACTCCGTTCTTTCCTAAATCACCTTGGTCTGTGCTGGCTGGGTGGCTCCTGGCTGAAGCAGAATGCAGACAGGGCCTGGAAACCCATACATATAGGGGGTTAGGCCTTGCCTTGTAGTAGGTTGAGAGGTGAAGATGTCGGGCCACTATCAAATGGCACCTACAATAGTTAAAGCAAAGATGGAGGGGCGATGTTTGCCAGCCTCCTAGGGGTCAATTCAGATTGTAAGGGGGAAGTGGAAGGCTTCAGTTCAGAGGAGCTCAAAGAAGACCCTTGCACTGATTTTTTAAATGCCTCTGCTTAGGCTGCAGCAGACTGGTTACTTTGAGGAGTGTTAGGAAAATGAATTGAAAGGGAAGTGCCCAATCCTGACTGAAATAAGCGTGAAAGTCAGCATGGTCTTGGAACATTTTTTAAGGTAATGTATCTCTAGAATAGACTGAGCAGCCAATATCTGAAGTGAAATGTTGACTTTCTGAAGAGGACACTTTTGTGAAGCTTATCCTTTTATAAAGTTTATTACAGTCTGTGGCTGTAATTTTCTCATGTAAGTGGATTGTTAGCAAGGCTGAGTATTCAGTTTGGTCCCATTGGCATGTAGGAGGGACTAAACTTGAACAAAGCACCTCTGGGGTGCTCCATGAGGTTTCTGTATTTCAGCTATCAAATTTCAGTCAAAGGGAAATGTTGCTTTCTAATGTTAAGGTTATTCTATTCATGGAAAAAGTGCTAGCTGCATTGATTGACCATAGCAGATTTCTGATGTCATTTCAAAAATAGTTTATTGGAGCTCCTAAAATCCAAGACCCTTGGATGCCCATGGACTGGAGGCACTGCATATTTCTAGAGGAAAATAGATAAAGATAACAGGGTACACTTTTAGAGCTGGAGAAATTTAAGTGGGAGATTTAACAGTGTCGTCTTTTTCTCTTTTGGGTGGTACTGTCAGATGATGAGTGCATTAAAGTTATCTAGAAGTATTAAAAGACGTTTTGAAAGTTCTGGTTTTGGAAACCATGGCCTCTCCTAGGGAGGACGAGGCTTGTGAATACTGTTTTTTAATTCCCAACTGATGCTGAAAATGAAAATTGCTTACAGGAAGCTAAGATTTCAATGTTTAAGAAGTGTCATGCTAAGAGCTTTGAGTCCTGTACTAAAAAGATTTATGTTTAAAATTCTGATATCTTAAAAATAGTCTGAATTTCTTGGTTTTATTTCCATACAGATGCAGTAGAACACTAATATTTTAATTTATCTGTGTAAGACAAGTCAGTGTCACTGAGGGAGATCTCCAGGCAGGTGGATGAGGGAGTTGCCTGAAGTCACCCAGCAGGCCTATGGCGAACCTGAAAATTGAATCCAGGTGCTGCAGGTTCTGTCCTCTGGATGTTAGGCAGCACCACCTATGGCAGTTACATGTACTTATCTTTCATCTTTTGTTTTCTGTTGGCTTTCCTTATTAAAAGTTAGGCTGCTTTTCAAGTATATGTTCATAGAGAATCCATACACAAGAAAATTGTTTAGCCAGGCTAAACTGTTGTGCTATTCAGTTCCATAATGCAGGTTGTTCTTTTACTGATGAGTTAAAGATAAGTTCTTGGCTAAATTTCTTTGAAAGTGGAAGCTGTGTTTCTTGATCTTCTGTCAAGGGTCTCTATTACTATAATGAGACCTGATGCTAGGGGTGGGACATGGGTAACTGCAGCATGTGTGATCCTGTAGTTCCAGACTGTCTCATGATTAATTTGTCAAATCATTAAGCTTCAGAACGATGTGCAAATGTCATAACTTTCCTTAGAGTAGCAGGGAACTAGTGCTGAAGGAGAGCATGGAAGTTCAGACCATAGACTTAAATGTGAGAAGGAGTTTCTTCCTTAAACTTTGAGTTCTGTTACCCAAGGTGAATCTTGGATAAGCATGTATTCTAAAAGAATTTCCTGTTTGGTCTTAGAAATTCCTTTATGAAGTACTTACATGATTGAAATAACAAAAATATTGTCACTGCTGGAGTGGTTTTAGGTGTCTGTCTTCTGCAAGCGATTCCTGGCTACTGGTGAGTTTAACTTCATTTTCCTGAAGCTAGGCTGGTGTGTTATTTCTCTCTTCAAATGAAAATGCACTGAAAAGACTGAGGGGGGAACAGATCTCTACAGAACTTTCTTCTGGATCCTTTATGTTCCAGATTTGTTGCCTGGTGTTACTTGGAACTGTCAGCCCAGTCCCGAAATGTCACTTCCACAACTGATGGTTGGTTGACAGAGCGTCTTCAGTGGTGTCAAACTGGTGTATGCAGTTGTCAAAAAATGCGATCCTTGGATCTTCAGTTGCAGTCTGCTTTGAACGTAGATTATAGGAAGAAGGACTTGATCATTGGTGTTCCTGTGCTCGTATTATTCATGAATGCTAGAGCTTCCTCTGCCATGAATATTGTTCTCTGCAGAATGTTCTTCTACAACATGCTGAAATTTCCAAGTGATACGCAGTAGCTCACTGCGTTACTGTAGTGTCTTTTGGTAACAGACTAAGAAGGGTAATCTCTGTTTTCACTTTCCCAGGCTGCAGTAGTACTTTTGATGAAATGCCTGCGTGCTTTGCAATAGTACTGTGCTCTCTCTGCTTTCTCATTCAGAGCTGGAGATGGTCTGTAGCAGTGCAAGTCATCACTGTCTTTTTCAAACAGATCATATTCAGTGGCTTTGTGATGGTGGATGTGGTGATGTTTAGGAATGCTTTATGTTGTAAAGGCTATGTTTTGTTCTGTGTACAGCTTTCCTTGTTTCTAGTGGACTCGCACCTATGGCTTTTACCAGCTTCTGACAGTAGCATGCTAATCTTTGTGTTGTATAGGAAATTCTCCCTCCCATAAAACTCAAGTGTGAATAGCCGTGCTTGATTAGATTTATTTTAGATTGATCCGTGTAGTCTTTTTCAAGATCTTTGGAGGGTAAGGAGTGAGAATGAAGCCATATTTATTCCAGTGCTTCAACAGAGAGACTAATATAGCAGCAGTGTGAGTTCTTAAATGTCTGGGTTTAGGTTAGGAGTACAGCATGGTAGAGATGACAAAGTGATTGGTTTCAGATGTGATGCAGATAAGTGTCCTTTAATATTATGAGGTTAGCTCAAACTGTTATGTGCCCAGTGTTCAGAACTGCATGTGGTTTCTTGCTACTGTAAAGTATCCTCTCGAATGGTTTTAAACTATATCTAACATCTTTGTGTATCAAAGTAATACCTTCTATTTCTGTGAAGTCAGTGTTTTAAGTATATATGACTAATCGAAACATCCAGAGAGTTTAAAGGTGCTGGAATTTTACTTAAAAATATGGAATCAAGCTATTCTAAACTTTATACTAAGGACTCTACTAGGTTTGCATTGCTTGGGTACACAGCTGATAGGGCGCTTTTTCTTAAGATGTAGCTAATAGCTTATGTGTAGTGTAAAATCATATCTGATTTAATTTTTCTGCTTCTTAATATGAATTTAACAGAGTAAGTAAAGACTTAGGCATTTTTAACAATATGAGCCTGTTCTGTGTAATGATTTAAACTAAGTTTTCAGATTAATTGTAGATGTTGAATGAGATCAGTGCTGAAATACCTGGCATACCTGCTTGCTGCCTTCCAGTGCTCTGTAGAAATAACAGAACTGGCTTGTTGAGGGTTAGTGTGGATACCAGAAGTGTTATGAATAGTGCTCTACCTGGACTAATTAGTGTTGCATAACATCTGATGATTTGCTGCATTCATTTTTCTTCCTCCATACCTGTTGTCTTTAACCATCTTTTGATAATGACACAGAAATTCTGTTGTAGAGTAGAAGATCGCAAACACTTCCACATTTGGTTAGGCTGATGGAGGATTCAGGTCAGCATTGTCTGGTGACCACAGCAGATTCCTAGGGAGAATTCTCGTAAGCAAGGCAAGCTTATAACCATGCTTTCCCAGAAGACTTGCTTCAGTGTTCACCAGTTTGCAGCTGAAGGATACTTTGTACCAAAAGTGGTGTCCAGTAGCTACTCAGATGTAGTGCTATTACTATATATCAAATCTATATTAAGTTTTGTTTATTTCTTCACCTATATGCTGAAGTGTTTCTAATTCCAGTCTTACTGTTTGTTTTTTTCTTTTATGATATATTGCTGAGCTTTGGTGACCAAGGTAAATTCAATTACTGGCTTTTGTGCAATGCACTATTAAAAATGCGTTGCATTCAGGACCTTCCATAGCTCTAGTTCCATGTTTGTCAGCCCTTGCTTTTTATATGCTGCTGTCAGAGCTGGACAATGCAAATTAAGATGTAGGGATGCCACATTGTCAACCACTTTTGCAAGTTTTATTTTGTTGTACTTTGTCTGAGCTGAAAAAGTGCAGACTTTGGAAACTTTGTGAAGCCGTTACAGTCTGCACTGGGGTGTCCAGCACTTCTAAGGGCTTTAAGGGATGCCCAAGGGTGGTATTCTAACGCCTCCCTGTACTTAACAGTGCTGTCTTGCTCTAATACTTTCTAATAAAAAATCAACACAATGGGATATGCTTCATCTGTTAAATCATTAGTGTCTGTTATATGCAATGTTAGGTGGATACCTGTAGTGAAGGTCTTCAAATAAGAGGCAGGCAGTGCTGGGCGAACACTTGATTCTTGTTTCATCTGGCTTTAGGATCAGGGCAGAACTAGGCAGTATATACTGTTAGTATGCAAGGAAGAGAGTGGGAGCAGTTGCCTGTTAGTTGTAGTAAATATCTAGAGAGAGACTTCAGAGAGCATTGGGATATGGTTGAATGGATTGTTTCCATGCTTAAAGGTTGGTATGCAGCAGTGTTCAAGGGTAGCTGATGGATGAATTGTCGAAAGAACAGAACATCTCTTTTCTGCTGTCAACTAAATTGACTAGAGTAGATAAAGCTAAAAAGTTTCCTTCTAAAGTGGGTGCCTAGTGTAGAGTTAGAGGCTAATGCTTTTGGTAATGGAATGAAAGGAATATTGTGGCAGCAGTAGAGTTGAGAGAGAACATAGTACTAGAGATCAGAAAGGCTGAGCTACAGTAGTAAAACATGAGAAGGCTTTGCATGACAGGTGCTCACATCTGTGTGTAAAGGAGAATGGGACATGTTTGGAGCAGTTTAATCCTGGCATCAGCTTCATGATGCTTTTCACAGTTGTTAGGCTTTGGCAGTAGAGGTAATTGGCACTAAGAACATAAACAGCTGTACGGCTGAGACCATTAGAGGCTAGTGCCAAATGTTGGGAGGAGAATATATCAGCATGAGCCTATGGTGATATTTCCTGGAATAATCTCTCAGATTAAATGGTCTATGGTTCTCGGACTACCTGGGCTACAGGCAGTGCATTGTTTAGTTTGTTGTGGATTTTATGTATTAATTTCTCATCTCATCTTGAGCTGGTATGAGCTTGTTGATCAGCAGCATCCTGTGGCAAGGTGCTCTTCAGTTAAGCTATGCATTATGTAAAGATTCATTTTTTTTGTCCTGAGGCTGTCGCTAGGGTTGTAGTTGCTGCCAGCCACAGGTCTGTGCATTAATGAGGCAGTCCATGAGTGCTCTTTGCAGCTAACTTGAAAGAGGAAAGGGAACAGTGGAATCACCTGACAGTTGTCTGGTTTCTAGTCTATTTAATTATTCCTTTTATTGAAGCTGTTTTGTGCCTTTAGATGTTTATCACCTCTGTGTGATTCACAGTTGTGTTGTGTCTTTGGGACTCGGATGAACTAGACCTGTGTGCGATAATGTCACAGTATTCCTACATTTTGGGCTATCTTGTTCTATCTTGTACTTTGTTTCCTGATTACTAACATGGGACTGGTCTGTTCCTTTTGGCTACTGAATATTGAACAGACCTTTTAACAGAATTCTTATTTCATGATCTTGATTCTCAGTGTTTAGAGCTGCTGAGCCCATCATTGCATCTTTATAAAGACAGAATCTTATCATGTGCCTCTGTTGTGCTTATATTTATCCTGTCTCAAATTCTACCTGCTACTTCATTCTGCAGTCTGTATTTTAATGTCCATCTACAGTTCTTGAGCTGGCTTTTTCTAGATAACCTTGCAGCCTTGAATTTTTCTGCTTTACTATTTTTCCCATTGCCAGATCATTTATGAGGATGTTGACTAGCATAGGGCATTTTGGGACTTCACTACTGACCTTCCTTTAATATGGAGACTAAGAGTTCCAGCTGCTTGTTTTCTGTTTAAAACAGTTCTTTATCTACATGAAGGTCTTCCCTCTTATCCCATGTCAGCTTAGTTTCTTTGTAAGTCCTCATAAGGACATGTGGGACCGTTATCAAATGCTGATTGGAAATCCAAATAGATAACAGGATTTCCTTTCTGGTTCACCAATTCTTGCAAATAATTCCTAATGGTTTTCTTTAAGACACTATTTAGACTTATGAAAGCTATGTTGACATCTTGATCCAGTCATAACTATTCATGTGTTGCATTGATTCTGCTTTTGGCTAGTTTGACTGTTATGAATGTCAAAACTAATTATTTTAAATTAAAAAAGAAAGATAGCTGCTTAATGTTCTTCTAATACATGTGTAGTATCAAGTAAGTGCTGCTTTTGGTGAATACCAAATCACCAGGAACAGATTTTGCTGTGAAGTATTAGGGAACAGGGAAACCTCTGAGGGATTTAAAAATAATAATAATAAAACAATACCAGCTTCTCTACTTGTCATGCATTGTGATCACTTAACTTTCTCTGTTCTGATCACTTAATTCACTTAACAGAAGCAGGTTTTTGGGCTCCTGAGCTACTTTATCCTTTCTCAAGCATAGGTTTGCATGTCGTTAAGTTGTTCCTCATAATCCTTTTTGATATCCTTAATCTTCCAATCCTCTTTTCTTGCTTTGTACATGACTTCAGGGTTTCTGAAGACATCTTCTGGTAGAATCCTGTGACAACGTAGTAAAAGCTTTTTTTCCCCCTAAAATCTGATGCACGCTTTTGCTAAACAACCAGTGTGGTATCTTTAATGGTCTCTGAAACACCTTATTCTTTTGGTTGAGATTCTTAATTTAAGAAGCTTCCTCTTTTATATGGTAAACTGCAGTAGTACCTAAAACCAGAAAAGGCTTTTCCAGCTTTTGCCACCTTGCAGAGATACTGACTTTCAGTGTGCAGGGTTTGCTGCTAGTGGTGCTTTGATGGATGCATTTTGAATTAGACTCTGCTGCTCGAGGTTTTGTTAGAGAGTTGCTTCTCCTCTGAAACGTTTCAGTGGCTGACCTGGTGTAATGCATACCTGATCTACATGGCCATAATTAGTCTCTCATCGCTAATGTGTTTCTGCTGTTGTAGCCTCTCTGACTTGTCTGGGTTGTTAATCGCTTGCTATCTTTGGGCATTTGGAAAATAATAGTATTAAGACAGGAATTTCAGTGTTTAGCGGTTCTATTTATTGGCATAGTGAGCTAGCTGATTCAGTTCCAAGGTTTAACATATGGTATGCTCCTTCACTGATGCAACAAAATAATTATGTGATATTTTCTTGATGTTGTGGTGAACTCCAGCAGACTAAGTCAGGAGTAATGTACAACTGCTCAGAGGCTTACATAGTGGATCTATTTCGCCATGTATTAACTTGGACATATATATCGGTTTCTTTTATAGATTTTTCTAATGTAACTTTTTCAGAGCAGATCCAGCCATTAGTAAGGTAATCGGTTGAGTTTTATTGGATTGACATACTTTGCAAAAATAGATTCGTTTTTGATTCTTTTTCTCTTCCAAAATGGAAACAAATTCTGTTACTTAAGTCATGAAATTTGCAGTGTAAATCAGTCCAAGCTTAGTTTCTTGAGTGTGTGAACTATCAAAGTGCTCCTAAGAAGTAGATTTTAACTGGCAAGAAACTCAATTTAAGCTCGGGACTTCCTCTGACTCACAAGAATGTGGGGCAAAGAGAAAGCTTAGAGAGGAAATAAGAACAATATGATATCTAGTGGAAAAGGTGCAGTGTATTTTATAAACTACTCTTTGTTCTGTGGGTCACAGCAAAAGTAATTTTTTTCTTCCATTCTCTCCTTAGTAGCTAACTTGCAAAGTAAACTCAATTCTTATTTGAGTTTGGTGTTTAGGGTACCTACCTGTAAAACGTTTCACAGCCCTGACTCATAAGTTCTATATAGTTGAGATTTTTTTTTCATTCTACCAGTCTTTGAGTTTACTGCCTTCCATACAATTACAGTAACAAAGATAATTGCTGCCTGAATTATGTAGTAATATGAGACTGATTTGGTGTGGCAGTACAGTCTGTGAATGTAGGACTATGTTTTCATAGTTTCTGTCATCTGTAAGCCTAAAATGTTAGAGCAGAGAGCACTATTATCTGGGTGTTACTGGTAGTGAGGAGGACTAGGATAAAAAAGGCACCTAATGGGTGTTGTGAGTGAGGTGAGAAGAATTGTAAATTCATCTCCTTGGTCATAGCTCTATTTTTGCTACTTTTGCACATGTCTTAGATCATATTACAAAAAGTCTGTATCTCAGAATATTCTATTGCTTTCAATCATATATATGTATATATATTCTCCTTTATTTCAATGCATTTGATTTTTGTAGTGTGAGATTTTACCTGCATTTCCACAGTAATGCAGTTGTGCTTTACAGTAGTTGTAGGTGAAGGTATAGTTCAATAGATTTCTGAAATGGGCACAGTGGCTACTGGGCCTTTCACTATGCAATCTTGAGATAGCAAAGTCCTCAGGCATGTTTCAGAGTTCACACTTCACTGAAAGAACTATTTGAAAGAATTATTTGTAACCTTTATTTCAACACGGCTTCTGTTGAAGCCCATGCCTCCCCATTTCTTTACCTTCTTTTCCTACTCACCTGTGGTGTTACACCCACATGCTTTAGCTGTGGCATCTATTCTTTTATAAGGATTCTTGGCTGATGTGTTAGACTTTTCAGTTAGAAAAATATTCTTTACTTACTAGAATGAGTATGTTTTTAAAAAGAATCAGTTGTTCCATGTAAATCATGCAGTCATGTTTCTGTCTGTTCCTTTAGAATAAATTAATGTGCTTGGTAGTGTAGACATGATGTTGAAAAGAAACAGGATGCTTACTTGAGGGAACAGTCTCTGTAGCTTTTTATTCACCTTCTAATTTGTTGATGCTATTTGAGAATTTCATTTCACTTTGTTGACATTAGCCCTTGAAGTAACATGTCAATATTATACACAATAATAGTTGTAGATACAGTAAATGATGAGGAAAGTAAATTATCTCCTTTCTTAGAAACCTGCCTTTAAAGAAAAACGTCACAGAAGTCGGAGAATGCCTCCTGAGTATTATTTTAGCCTGAAGACTAGAAGTGTGTCTGCCTTTCCTAAAACAGTAAAAGGCATACATTTTTGGTAAACAAAATCTATCAGTTCTGTTGCATAGCTCAGCCTGTAAGCAGCAGATGTTTACTATGCTTAGCAGTTGTAGCATTAGTGAGTGATACGTTCCTCCAGGTTGTTAAAATTACCAAACTGAATAGTGTAGCAAGTACAAGTAGCTTCTTTTCTGTATCCCTGTGTTTTATTTTTTCCACCTTACATTAAGAGTGCAGTTACATCTCACCAACAAGTTTTCTTCCCAGTGTTTCTATAAATCTAGTGAAACTGCCCTACAAAAAAGTCAATTAAAATGCCTGTATTTGTTATGAAAACAGTATAATAGCCATCTTAAAATGTGATAGAAGATAGCTTGGTGCTGGGATGCTGTTTGAGCACAAATTCTTTAAGAAGCTGGAAGGAGACTGAGAAAATTGACTCATGCTATACATTGAAGGAAGTTCTACTTGGAGGAAAAAAAAAGAGTTAAGGTGCTACTTATATCTGCATGTACATCATGTGCTGTACACATGAAATTCTGTTCCTGATAACTAAGATACTGTCACAGCCCTGACTTGAGAAGTAGCAAGTGCTTATGAAAGAGGCTACATGGGCAAAATACTTAAATGAAAACTATCCCTGTATTGGCTGGGTAAATACCCCATTGTGATCTACTTTTTCAGACATCAGATTATTCCTTCAGCTAGCAGAGAAGTTACTCTGAGTTTAGTCCTGAGCATCAGTCTTGAGCAGCATACAGCATCTTGTTTTATGTATATCAGAGCTGCTGTTTTGTGATTGTGTTCCAATAACCTTGTCTGAGCAAAGATGTTTAGAAAAATGTAAACTAAAATAACATTAAATTTTTAAAAAAGCATTTCAGTTTGGAGAAGCTTCCTCAGGAGGAAGCCAAAGTGGTAAAATGCTTGAAAATGCTGTATTAAGATAGTTGTATTGTCATATGCTGTCTGTGAAGATAGCACTGATTCTTATCCAGAAGGGTGTAGACCAGGAAGATTATATTCTCTGAGAAATAGAAGCTGTTGAATTAAGGAAGACTGTAAAGAGCCAACAAATAGAAGTCTGTTAAGACAGAGGATTTGAGAACTGGTTTGTTAAGCACATTAAAACCTGGAAATCTTGCATGTTGAAAGCAAAAAAACTTGCCAGAATCAGTAGGGCTCATAGACATGAAAGGGCACCCAGGAGAAGTCAGATCATGTAATAGAAACTAAGTGAACTAATTGCATTGCTTTTTATCAGAGAAGGGCTTAAGAGACTTCTTACCAGTACTTTGTTGGACTCCAGGCGACTATCATTTTAAATTTCAGTAAGGAGTGTTTAAATCCATCCACAGAAGTATAACTGTTGTACAGCCACGTCTAGTAGTGTATGCTGAAGAATTCCAGAGGAACTTAACCATGAAACCACTGTGTATGGTTTGAACTTTAAATGCATTTTGATTATTTTGTGATGTTGTCCCAAACAAACTGAAGCATTAAATGAAGAGCTGCCTTGCCAGTGCATGGTAGGAAATAAGAAGCTGACTTCTTAAAAAGTAGATCAAGGAAGGAAATGTAGACTAGTGATGGGTAGTATTCTTTTGAGTCTTTCATGATATGATTAAGAATTGTGACAGTGTAAATCATCTGAACAGAAGCTCGGTGGGGCATTGAAGTGAGAGAGTGCCCGTGTGCTCGCTGCTTTTCTGACCTTGCTGACACACTAGGAGCTGCTTTTGAAAGTCTGTGTTGTATATGGTAGAGGCCACAGTGCCCAGGGAAACTGAGACCCCCTTTTATTCTTCTCCTTCCCTAATATGACCCCTTTTATTCTTCTCCTTCCCTAATACAAGAGTGCTATTGTAAAGGCATTTATTTCAGGAATGTCTGGATCTCCTGGAGTGGTTGGATGAGGTTGATACCATAACAAAACAGAACTTGTGTGAGTAAATGTAAAGTGGTTAGTGAATGCTTTGATAAAGGTAGTTGTGTCTCACAGGTCTCATTTCCTTGAAGATTTCATTGTTAATCCTTATTCATGTGGTCAGTCTGATAACACAGAACTATTGGAATTTTTCAGAAGAATATTGCAGAGATTCTTTTTTGATGACTTTGTAAAAAATTATGTCACAGGTTTGCTGGGCTTATGGGTTAACTGCTTAGAACTAATCAAAGGAAGTAATAAATTATTTACTTCATAATAAGGGAAGGTTACCAGTGGAATTACATAAGACTCTGTTGCTTGTTGTATTCATAAATACCTGAAAGGAAGAAAGAATGAGAAAAGGATAGAAAGGGTAATAGAAAGCTAGAACTGACTACAGACAGGTACAGTGGGAGTTCATTGTTCATTAGGTTATAACATTTCTGATAAAATTAAGTTCTAGTAAATACAGAATCATAAATCTGAAGAAAAAGAATTTAGGCTGAATATAGCCAGTGGGTGGGCTTTATATTGGTGGTTATTGTTCTGAAAACACTCCTTCATAATGGTTTCTTTTGAAGAGCAGCGGTATGCTCAGTTATCTTCAGGTAGCAGTTAGCAGCAATCTTTGCACAGATAGGGACAATAAAATGAAAACAGGTGTGTGTCATGGACTAAATAGCATAATTATGTGTTGACTCTGTGTGTGTTTCTGGCCACCTGTCAGAAAACATGGTGCAACTCAAAACAAGCTGAAGGAGGCTAGCAGTGATCAATCTTTGGACCTGCTCCTGTGTAAGAAGAGAAGAACAGATGAGGAGTGCTAGCTTGAAAAAGAGCTGTTGGATAGAGACAAGTGGGTATGAATTGAGAGCCTGAGAAGTGTTATGTATGGAGATGAACTGCCAGTTACAACTTTTTTTTCCCCTCAAGAAAAAGAGCATCAGATAAAGTCATTATTGAGCAGCAGTTTAAAATAAAGTAGTTCTTTAATCTGATGCATACGTAGAATGCATCAGATTAAGGTTAATGATTGGACTCAATGATCTTAGAGGTCTTTTCCAATCTAGGCAATCCTGTGGTTCTGTGCATACTTCTGATGCATTCATAGAATGCCACAAATGACAAAAGCATAAATTCCAGCTAAAAAGACCTGGAAAAATCAGTGGAAGAAAAGTCTTTTGAGCTAATACACATTATGGTTGGGATGAGCCCCAAAAGAATGCCAAATGAAATTACTGGAGGTTTGGAAGGATTGTTGCAAAGGAGTCAGATAACTACTTTATCTTTTCCTTTTTTCACCCTATATCTGCCTGCTGCTGATTTTTATAGGCAGGACGATTGGAAGTCTTTAGTTTGGCCCCATTGCTGTTAGGTATATTCAAGTATTTTCTTAATTGGTCTTGTCATCTTGGAAAGGGAAAAAAAAAGCATACTTTCTAGAATCAAGCTAAAATAGGAGCATGTTAATTTGTATTTTCTGTCTAGCTCTGGAGTTTTGAAATCAAGTAGGTTCATCAACAAATTGAAAAGTTTACTTGATAAGTCTGCTGTGTAGTTAAATGTTCAATTGCAGATCCAGGCCCAGTTTAAGACAAGAGAAAGGGCAAACAGTAATTCTAAATATGTATGTTTTTTAGAATTGTCTTTGTGCTTTGCTGTAAAAATCTGTTTTTGTATGGAAAGGAATCCTGACAAAAATTGGGCATGTGGTCTGTTGGAGGCTGTCTATTAGAGTAGGAATACTCTAGTAAAATGCATCTCAGGGAAGAGGTAAGAGTTCTACTAGAGATGTGTAAAATTTTCCCTTTGGAAGGCTAGATATGTTAACTAAGGATTGAACCTGATTTTTTTTTTTATGACTGGATTTCACTACAATGTTGAATTGATATGTTTCTTGAATTAGAGAGAAATCTTTGATGTACAAAAAACCAACTTTTTGATATGACATGAAATATCACGACAGTAGTTTTTTGCATTTTTTTGTTTTTGTTTGGCATAGCTTAATGCTTTTCCATTGAAAGCACACATGACACTTCAAAACTCAAATTGATCTTCTCTTAGGAGATAAGAAACAATAGGGTTTAAAAGGTATGTAAAGATCCAGTGTCAGAACTCCTCATGTAACACTGGTATTAATGTACTTTACTCTTCAGAATATATTTAAGACTTCTCACTTTGAGTAGTTCAGGTGGAGGGTCACTTCCTATATGAATGAATGGCTATTAAAGGGCTTGAGTGGTCAAAGGAATCCCTGTTTGTCAAAGTGGTCATTTGCACATCGAGGAATACTCAAATGTCCCTTTTATCGCCCTCTGCAAAAACTCATTAATGTCAGCGGCCTGTTTCCAAGTCTGTGTAAACTTCCACACACACAGAAGTAGGAGCTCCCGGAAGAATAAACCTGCTTGAAGAATGTAATTGTTGTGCTGCTTCACATTTGGATCATTGTGTAATTTTTAAGACTATGTTTTGTTTTTTTTTTAAAGAAAGTAATCTTTGGGAATCAGGAATTGAATTTGACCTTGACTGTTGAGCCAGTGAGAAGGTTGGTAAACCTGTGCTAGGGTTTGCATCTTGTGTCTTTTGACATCTTTAGCATTTAGGTAATGTGATAAGGGCTGATGTGTAGGTATTGAGATGACTGTGAGGTGCTGCCATGAAGATCAAGTATGAATATAGCTGCCCCAGATCCCAAACCCTCCAGTTTTCCATATGAAAGCCTAAGTGTTGTGATATTCACCTTTCTTGAAAGTGCTGCTGGTTTTGGTTAAATGATGATACTAAATAAACCCTGTGGCCTGGTTTTGTTGAAATTTATTGTAATAATTAAATTGTCATTGTAACTGATGGTACTTTCTCCTTTAGACTACACGAAGAAATAATTGACTTCTATGACTTCATGTCCCCTCGTCCTGAAGAGGCAGCTATGAGAAGAGAAGTGGTGAAAAGAATAGAAACAGTCATCAAAGATCTTTGGCCTACAGCTGATGTGAGTATAATTTAAGTGTTGATTTGCTTCTCTTAAATTGTAGAGCTTGGTTCACTTAACCTTTCTATTATCTTTCTGTGTTTTAGAAATGATAAGACTTCAAACTTAAGGCAATTAACTTAATGTCACAGCTCTTGCAGTACTTGGCAGTTTATTTTAAAACAGAGAAATTTAAAACCTAGATTTCAGGTTAATGAAGGCTACTTTTTTTCATTTTGAGAACTAGGGATGTGATGAAATATCCACTTTAAGTAGTGCATTTCTTAGTTTTAAAAGCTTATTAAATTGATTGTCTCTGTGCCTAACTTCATTTTGAATATTAAAGTGACATACTACCTATGTATCCATTTCTGCAATGAGTCCTGGCTCTGTGGATATTTGTAAATACAAGTATTTTACAAAAGAACAGGTAAAACTCCAGATTTTTTTTTTTTTCCCCCCCTTGACAAATTTGACATGCAGGGAATTACTTTAGCCCTGCTTTAGCGGAAAAATTTGACTTCTTGAGATACCTTCCAACCAGAGTTGCTGTATTTTCAAACCCTTTCTTATCCAAAGAGTAAATTTCCTCCAAACAAAAAGATCCAAAAGGAGTGTAATGTAAACTGTATCTCTGGCATCACCTTTCTGATTACCAGATAGTAGCATTGTCATTAACAAGCAGAAAAACATTTCAGACCACTGGGATTTCATAGCCTTCCATGACGAAGAGTGAGGGCTGTGGCCACAGTACTGAGCCAAAGATACTGTAAAGCTCATCTGCTTCATCCTCACCTGCAATTTTCCTTTGTTATTAACATTTTTCTAGCTTGTGGGAACAGATAGAAACTCTGAAATGGTCTAGTGTTTCCCAGCATTTTCATATGTCACTTCAAAGAAGTAAACTTTGCTCTGCTGTAGGAGAGGGTGAAGAATGTCTTAATTCTCTAGATTGGAAGCGTGCTAAGAGTATGTGATGTGGGCTGTGAATGTCTCTTCAGCATACCTTCTTTTCTGTACACAGATACCTAGCAGTTTCATAGTCAACCTTACAGTAAAATCTGGAGTATTCATGTTTGTCTGAATTACATGTTTGGATGCACTTGTTGGTTTTAAACCTAAAAAATTGGAAAAATGTTTCCCTTAAACTCTTAAAATTCCAGTAAAGCTGTCCTATGAGGAAAGAAGGGGACAGGAAGGAAGGAAATTTGTAACAGTTTATACTTCTGTTGTACTCTAAATAAATAGTGAAAAGGACTTGTTTCAAACGTTTGTGCTCTGCTGCTAGCAGGATTGGTAGTCATTTCATGTTAAAGACATGATTTCCTCTAAAGTTGCATCTAGAAGAGATAGTGTATTTTTACAGGCTTAACAGAATATGTAGTAAAGTAAGTTCAGTAACCTTTTCTACTGTGCTATATCTTTAACAGATCCAGAAAAATCTTGAGTCTTTTGAAAGTGAAATGAAGTGAGCATTCATAAGTACAAGATATTTCACTGATGTGGCTTTTTTTTTCAGGTCCAGATATTTGGCAGCTTTAGTACAGGGCTTTATCTTCCAACTAGGTAAGTAATAATTTACTTTTACATAAAAGCTTGTCTTTTAGAGTAATGGTAAATTTTAAAGGAGAATTTAGACTGGAATGTGTAAACCTGTCAAACTTCTAGTAAAATTTTTGCCTCATGTCCCATGTGACAAAAAGAAGAGCTTTTGAACTTAAGGATTTGAGATAAGCATTTGATATATCATTGTGCTGCTCTAGGTGCTTTCTGACCTTTTGGTGAATTACCTTTTCTTCCATGTGTCTGAGGTTACTTTTTGGCTCTTTGGGAGCAAGAAAGGGAAAAGGGAGAGGAGCTCAAAATATCAGAGTACTGGAAGCAAGAAACTAGAATACTGCTTTGGGTCTTAAAATGCACTAGATCATCTCTTACTTAACATTGCTAAGGGAAGCTTATTGGGAACTTGGATTAAAAGTTGCAAAATGGTCACCCTGCAGGGCTTGTAATATATAGGATGCAAATTTTACCTTTATTTTTGGCAGTATATTATACTTTAGACTTAATGGATCTCATGCTGTGTTCTTTTTGTCTAGTGATAT
Source organism: Caprimulgus europaeus (assembly GCA_907165065.1). Next base: position 74,398,623 of record OU015525.1, read on the forward strand.
TGATCTGGTTGTTTTTGGGAAATGGGAACGGCCCCCTTTACAGCTGCTGGAGCAAGCACTGAGAAAACACAATGTGGCTGAGCCATATTCCATTAAAGTACTTGATAAAGCTACGGTAAGTAATAGTCTTTGGAATACTGAACTGAAAAGCTTCCAGAGGGTTTAAGGTGTTGGTGATAAATAGTGTTCTTAATTCATGAAGCAAATGATATTGTCTTAAGCACAATGTTTTGTTCTGTGCAAGATTTTAGTAGAATGTGTATTTGCTTAGCAATAGCACACAGTTTTTTACATCAACAATGGTAAATCTGTGTTCTGTATTTGCTGGAAGGCCATGCTTTATTCTTATATGGGCAATAAAGACCTGAAAGTCAGTATTTGCAAAATATCTAGTAAAAGAAGTTAACTATTTGTATAATGTTTTTGCACTGAACTTTGAGAGGACTTTGTACAACCAGGAGCCGGTAACTAGAGCTGTCTATCCTGAAACCCTGATTTTTCAGATTGTCTTGTTTCTGATAGCATAGTGAAGTGTTCCAAACCTAACATTTATTTTTCTCTTCCAAAATATGCTGCTTAAAAGCTTTATTTCATTTGGTGTTACAACTGTTGTGTAGTATCTCTTGCATCTGTCTTGTAGGCCTAACGAATCACATTGAATATGCTAAAAACTTAAAATATGAGAATTTTATGTTACTGAGCAAGTGGCTTTTTCTCCAGGAGACTAAGCAGAGTATTCCAAACTTCTATGAGCAAGCTGTTAGGTTTTGTGGTCTCTGAAGTAACGTGACTGTTTTACGTCCAGAAGATTCATATGGCTTCTGTTGGAGTAGCAGTACCTAACAGTAGCTCTGGTAATCTTTGGTTTATCTGAGAACGAGTGGGATTTTCAGAATCAGTGGTACCAGTTAGTGATGGAAAATGGCACTATGCTAGGCTTATCAATTTTACTAGCCTTTCTTATTTTATTCCCTCTGCTGTTGATATAAAATGATGCTATTCTTTTCTTTTTTGTTTTCCATTTCAGATTAAAACTACAAGAAGTTAAATTTAAAGTAAATGTTATCAGCTGAAGTTTGGGTTATGATTGTAAGACCATTTTGTAGGATATTGCCTTCAAGGTGGTGATGTGAGACTGAACTACATGTTCAGTAGTTCTATAATAATTTATTGCTGCCAGAAGAGGAAGTACTGCTACTCCTGCTTTATTTTTTATCCATTCTTTCTTTTGATTCTGCAGTGAACCAGTTCAGCTTGATAAACCAACAGACAGTGCTTTATTTTTTCTGCTAGGCTGGTCTTCTGTCAGTTCAGTGAGTGAATGGTGCAGTGCTGGGTCAGATGGATGCAGTTCCCACAAGTTCCGAGAATAGAATGTCTCCTATTAACAGCAGGGAGTCATTAAATTAAGTAAATTTAGTTGTCTTACAAAACACTGATACTGGAACTATGAAGGCAGATATCTAATAGCTATGGGAGAGTACATGAATGATCATAAATTAATGTGATCATATATGCCTGTGTTTTTAATCACTTCACAAAAATATGTTCACTCATCAGTCAAGTTAGGATTGCTAGCTTTTCTTGGAACCATGTTGTCTTGTCTTGATAGTTGCATTCATTTGGACTGATAGTATCCATGTATCTTAAATGAGTAAGCTGGAGAATAGCACCAGTGTTGCATTTCTGGGGTTCATAAAACCTTGTTTTAATCTTTTTAGGTACCAATAATAAAACTTACTGACCAGGAGACAGAAGTAAAAGTTGACATCAGTTTTAATGTAGAAACTGGTGTGAAGGCAGCTCGATTTATCAAGGAATACATGAAGGTATCAGCTGTATAATGAATGTTGTACTACTAACCAAGGATCAGTCACATCTGAAGATTTATTGCTGAAGACTATTTTCATTAATACTAATTAAGCATGAGTATTTTAATTTATTTTCTACTGGTATGTATTGGGTGCTGCCTTTGAGTGCTAGGTGTTTGTGGATAAACCTGTACACTGAAAGGACTTCTACAATCATATCTAGATGTGCAGATATGTACTAAACTTTGCTTCTAAAGCAAGTCTGTTCAAATTTTGCTTACCTTGAATTTAAGCGATGCTTGGTTATGAATACTATCTTGGTAAACAATGTCTAAAACCAATTCTGTAGCTACATACTTAAAATCAAGTTTACTTTTGTAATAAAAGTAATTTATTACATTTAATAAAAGTACTGTTTAGATGGAAAGCTTTGACTATAATGAGTGACACTGGCATTCAAAGAAGGATATAAAAATCTTCTTGCTAAGGGGGAGGAAGTAAAGCTGATCAAATAAGAGTTGAATTCTATTAATCTGTTTCTAGAATAAAAAAAAAAATAAATGGATGCTTCAGTTCTTCCTGTGGAAACACTTTATAGCATGCTACTGAATAACATTTTTGTATTAGAAAATGAATCTTTTTTATGTTGAGATTGTGTAGTTCTTTCTTTGTTTTGGAATGTTGACATTGCCATTGATAAGACTTATTTTTCTTTGCAGAAATATTCTTTGCTGCCTTACTTGATTTTAGTATTAAAACAGTTCCTCCTTCAGAGGGACTTAAATGAAGTTTTTACTGGTGGAATTAGCTCCTACAGCCTAATTTTAATGGCAATTAGTTTTCTGCAGGTAAGTCTGTTCCTTATTTTTTTTCTATATTCTTTTAAAATATTTTGATTTCTGTACTTATGCCCTGCTATGGTGCTGTTTCTTTAGAATGCACAGCTTTATTGTTATGGCTTGAGGTTTTTTATTATTGACAGCTCCTATAGACTACCTCTCAAATCTCTAAGAATTTCTGTTCACTGTGTGAACTGAAGCAGCAGCGGGAGGCTTGTGAACAGCGTAGGGGCTGTTCATTGCATTCTATACCAGGGCCTGTGATGCAGATTATGCTCCCTTCCTGGGCAGCCTATTCCAGTACCTGAATCATTTTACTGGTGTTCTGTAAATCTGCCGGGATTCAGATTAGGTCTCTTGCTTCCTAGACTACTGATACTGAATGTGCAGAATAGTTGATTTCAGTATTTATTAAAATGATAAAATCAAGCAGTCAAGTTGTTAATTACATATTGGTTATGTTTTGACATACTTAAAACTGGCAGATACTGTAGGTAACTGATGAAATAGCTAATGAGTTATAACTTCTTCCAGTAGTTTTTTGTGACAGTAAGCTTTGTACAAGTGTGATGAGGTACAACATTAGTGTCTCTCAGCAGCTGTGGTAATGGAAAAACCTACATATCCTGCTGCTGTTAATGATTAATTGAAAGATTACTATAGGTTGTACATACCATATATAATATGAGGAGATTGAGAAAAGAACTGTGTTTCAGTTGAAGTAAATAGATCCTCCCCCACTTCTGAAAACCAATGTATTTTCTCTGAAATATCAGGTATTACTCCATTGCTAACTAAGCTGTAATGTAGTATGCAGTACTTTTTTAGTGCTTTTAGCTTAAGGAAAAGAATTTACTAATTCTCAGAAAGCTGGAAGGGAAGAATAAATTTTTTGGCTTCCAGATGCTGCTGAAGTGCTGCCCCCTCTTGGTTATGTGGAAGTAGTTTAAGCACATGAAGAATTAAGGACTCAATTCAGACTTGTGTGAAGAGATTATACTCACCTGTTTAAATGAGAACTTTTTGTTGCACTTTGTGGTCTGAAAAGCATTATTTTTTAATAATTAACAACTGTTCTATACCACAGCTGCATCCAAGAATTGATGCCAGAAGAGCTGATGAAAATCTTGGAATGCTTCTGATAGAATTTTTTGAACTCTATGGAAGGAATTTTAACTACTTGAAGACTGGTATTAGAATAAAAAATGGAGGTGCCTATATTGCCAAAGAAGAAATCATGAAAGTCATGACTAACGGATACAGACCGTCCATGCTATGTATTGAAGATCCTCTCCTGCCTGGTAAGATTGTACACTACTTGCTCTGGCTCAGCTTGTGGTCTCACGGCTTATATTACAATCTCTAAAGTCTGTCTAATGGGTTAAAAAGCTACGCTGGGAAGAGACTTTGCTGGTGTCCAGGTGCTGGTGGGGATGGGCTAATGGATAAGGGACCTGAAGCCTCTCAAGATTCATAGCCTAAGCAAACTGGATTGCATGCAAACAGTGCAGATAGATAATACATTGGAGATTCAGAACTGTGCTGAGTATATGATAAGATTCTCTAACAGTGCTGAGGGGTAGTGAAAGAAAGAGGTCCAGGAAATCCTGGAAGGGGGTTTGTTAGTGGGAACATGTGGGAACATTTCTCCGTGTTTCATTATGAGAGAATGAGACCGGAAGGTGTAATTTTTCCCACCACAGTCTGTGGAGCCTTACTTCAGATAAATGGGAAAGAAACGCCTCAGATGAGGTAACTGTCCAGGAGGATGGTGCAGTAGAGACTGCACAGAAACATGGGTGTATATCCTTGAATGTGTAGCAAGCGAGCAGCTGTATTATGGTGTTGGTATGAAGAGTCTCCTTTGCATAACTGGCTTCTGTGTTGCACAGGGTCCTTTAGAGAGTGCCAGTTCTAGTTGCAGGTACTTTTGAAAGTAACTTAATTTTTTTTCTTTAAGTTTTGGTTTCTGATTCAGTAACCTTCAAAGTAATCAAGATTAATTTTGACTGAGCTCCTGAAAAAAATTTCCAGCTTTATAGTACTCAGTTTGGATTCTATTTAGACTGTCACAAGTAGCTGAAATTCCAAAATGGCTTTTCACCAACAAAGTCAATTTTCAGTTAATTTGGACTTCACCATAAGTAATTCTAGAATGTAATTGGCACTCAAACTCCATATTATCATGTCTGGTGGGTAGACTGCTTATGTAGAGCACTTTTAAAGCAAATACCATGGATCAGGAGCTGAAGTCTGGCACCTTTCTAAATAATATGCAGAATGTTCACCATTCTCTAGAACAGGTTGCAACCGAAGATACTCATTTGTCTAACCACGTCTGACATGTTTGTAGCTCTGAGTTTGTGTCCATCATGACTCTTACAGTTGGCCAGGCATAGATACGATTTTGCAGAACTTCCATTGTGTTGTTGAGATTTCCTTTAGTACCTGTGTACTTACTTGCCTGAAGACCCATTTGAATAGCAGCATGAACCACATTTCTTTGGAGTCAAAAACCTTTACTGTCCTCCAGTTCTGTTCCTTCCTATCTGCTGAGGACTGAAAGAGGAGAAATTATGTATGCTGTACAATGTTCTAATCACTGCTAATAGTTAAGCTTTGGAATTTTTTCTTCTCTTTGATGACTCTTGAGAAGAAAAAAAGACATAAATTGCAGATCCAATAGGGGCTCTCAATTGCTCCTCCTAGCATAAATCTTGCAGAAGCAAATAACTATAATTTAGAAGAAAGATACCTAGTTATATGCTGTCAAAGAGCTGAAAATAACTAAATTTTGGATGAAGTTCTATGGGCTGAGATAATATAATTCTTACAGGAGAGGTGTTTTGGCAAGGGAAATGAAAGCTGAGAATAACTTGAAGTTATCTGACCACCATGTCCCGTAGGGATATTTTCTGGCAGCTACCACAGAGCTTCAGAACTTACCTGATGGAACTAGGATGAAAATTATGTAGAACATATAGGATGGTTCTTTGAATCGAATGCCACAAATACAGCCTCCTTAGATTGAGACTTAATGACATATTCCTACAGTATCTGAAAGTACCTCTCAAGTGTGTGTAGATAATGTCTAGAATTCTGTTATTTAGTTTAATTCTGTTACTGCTTGTGTCCCAGTTTAAAAATTTATTCCAAGAGTTCAGGTCATTGTCCAGTTGGCAAGTCATCTCTGGTTGATTAGTTTGTGGTCAAATCCACTCCATGTCTAACCCCATGAGGGTCAGTGCCAACATTGTGGAGGAGATGGGAACAAGTATTTTGATGAAGAGTGGACACGGATGGTTTTTTGACTTAAGTTAGCATAATCTGCAGTAGAGTTTTGCCTTCAAACCTGTTTATGTGCTATATGCACAAGTGTTTAATCTTACTTTGTGATCCTTTTTGGCTTGATCACAGCTTTCTCTGAAGTTCTGGTTAAGCTTTGGAAGAAAACTTTGAAAGATGACTTCTTAATCCAGAAATCAGACAAAAAAATACAGGGATGAGAAAAAGCCTTTCAGTTTCTCAAGATTATCTAAGCAGTGTAAAAATCCCTCCTATGAGTGTGTACCCTAGTTCAGCAATAGGATGCTCATAAGAAAGCTTTAGACAGTCTTGTAGGGGACAGGATTAAGTTCAGTGGGATTAGTTCCTTTAAGTTGGAGGAACTGCTTTTTCACCAGTTTGAAATGATGACGTCTGGCTAACAGATAAATGTTGTCATCAGAAGGGTATGATATGTCCTTTCTGCTTGCTCAGTACCTTCTGTTAGTTCCTAGATTTGTAAGGAGCAGGCATGGACCTGTTGTGTTGCTGTTTTGGTCATAGTGGGGTTTACTCAGATTGGGTGCTGTAGGGTTTCCTATAAGAGTCCTCTGATATTGGGCACTAGAGGGTTATAATTTCTGTGATTTGAGAACCAAGTTTACAACAAAGATATCAGGAGTCTGTACTGTGAGAACTGTCAGACTAATCTAGCTGGTGATGAGTTTTAAAGTGGTAGTTTATACTTGAATTGTCATAAATAGACTGAGATTCTTCATCTTGAGTTAGTGTCCCAGGATAGGTAATGAGATGAAAATATTTCCCTTAGCATCATCCAAAGAAAGGAGTTTCTATAAACATCTTGTAGCTGCCAGCATTTCAGTTTCTCAAAACAGTTGTCCTTTCTTTGATGTGTAAAAAGTGAAAGCATTCATTTAGGAAAACTGCAAAGCCAGACACTCAAGTCTGCTCACAGGAAAATGTTGGAGCAGGGTAGGTGATACCAGCCGAGAAGAGATTTGTGAGCAGTTGGTCTAGCAGTATCCTGTCCTGGAAGACATGACTGGTTGCAGGTGACAAATTTTTAATTGGTGGTTGCAAGAGAAACCTTGGCATTTATTCAGCAGATTGTTAGGGGAGCTTATTATTTTATACCTTTTTGAATCAAGTCATTGTCAAGGTCCTTCAGTCATTTCTGATGCTCAGAACAGGAAAGATTTTGATCTTGGTTCAGATTGACAGTGACAAGAGTAGCTAAATCACAGTTTAAGACTTGGAGTTCCACCTGCACTACTCCCTTCATGAGAGAGGTTGTTCTTCTTTCTGAATTGCTATGGGCACTAACAAAAGTTCTAAACCTTAAATTCAGTGTGTTTTCTTTGAAAAGAGACTCTTTTAACTTGCAGGACTAATTATGCTTCATGTTGCTTGCTTCTGCATCTTGATAGGTCACAAATATGGGAGGTAGTTAGATTTGAGATTGGCAGCAACTGTTGGGATTATCTCTTCCAGCCTCAGTGCAAATATGTGGTCTTCTAGCTTCTTTAATATGTTGCTTTCTGAATTGCATAGGGCCACCTCTACACAGACTTGACTGGTAAAGTTCACAGTAGCTTGCGCAGTAGCTTTGGGTTCCATACCTGCTTTTCAGCTGCAGGGCAAGTCAGAAGCTTTGCAGATTGTATAATAGAATAAGGCTGTTTATTCAGACATTTTAATGTACTAATTACAGATGCAGAATGAGGCAGTCCAGGAACCTAAGCATGCTATGGCATGAGCTATCCTGCCTCTGTTTTCAAATCCGCTTCAATCAAGACTCATACACAGCTTTGGTTTATACTGAACTGCCTGAGTTTACCATAAGTGGATTAGTGAGGGTTTATGATTTCTTTTGCTGGCACAACAGTGGAGGTGGCAACAACTGGTGAAACAGTTTGTAACAGTAGTGTCTTCGTTTTGATGTAACTCCATGCAGGATGCATGTCAAATGTAGCTATCTTGGCACCAGGTTAGACAACATTAATGCAATTTGAGTGTGTATTCTCAATTCCTGTTATGTGGATTTATAGACTCATAGAATCATTTAGGTTGAAAAAGACTCTTAAGATCATCAGGTCTGACTGTAGATGGACTCGAATTTAGTGGTAGGTTCAATTGTGTGTGTTTAACCACTTGTATGTATTCAATTTCTGTATTACTTCTCTTTAATTCTTTTGTATACATGTTTAGCAAGTTATGTGGAAGGTCGCATTGTTGCAGGACACAACAATATGGTCTGCCCCTGGAAAACCTGTACTGAATTAATCTTTGTTTTTCTAGCAGAATTAACATTTTTGTGTTCTGATTTCTTGACCACTGAAATACCTTGGTCTCTATTCAGCTGCTTTTGGACTAAGTCCTTTGAAGTTCTCTGCTATTTTGTAATGCAGCTCTGAACTTGACTACAGTGTTTCTTTCTAGATTCTCTATCCTAGGCCCACACTGGTCTCTACTTCTTCAGGATAGAGTCCAATCGCAAATATGCCATTTAGAAAGGCTTCTGTACTTTTGAGCCTAGTAACTGCTAGATACTGCAGTGGTGCATTCTGAACAAGATACTCTATTACTTCAGGAACAGGAAGTATTTCTTGATCAGCTTTTATTTGACCATGTAAATTTCTGAAGAAATTCTGTGTTGCCATTTCCTCTTATGTTCCCAGTCTATTTTCATTGACTGTGCTTTCCTGTTAAAGTGGCATAATGCTTGGAGAATTGAAGGACTAAAATGTGTTGTCAAGTAGTAAAGCCGAGGCTGGTTTTCTTCTCCTGGATGGCAAACTTCAGCATGTTCGTCTGTAATGGCTTGCTGGACAAAATACTTCAGCGAGTGAAGGGTTCCTCTAAAGTAAAATTCAGCCTCGTTGGATTCAGTCCTCCAGAGCATAGATTCTGCCCTTTACTCAACAATTTTCAAAGCAGATCTTTTGTTAATACGTGTTCATGAGCCCTGATCAGATTTTTCAAGCTTAAAATAAAACATGTTTGGTGGTTCATTCCTTTCCAGTGTTCTCATAGCATTTCAAGCATCATTCTGAAGGAGGGAACCTTTTACTATAAGCAGCTTTCTACCCACTCAAGATCTAGTCTGTATTTCAGATGTGCAATTTGAAAGAAGTTTTCTTTGTGTTTCTTAAAGTGAGTGGTGACAGTGTACCTTTGGTGTCTGGTGCCAAATATATCTGCAAAAAAAGCCTTAATTTTTCTTCTTGCTAGTACTAGCAAGATCTTTCTAGCTGTCACATGGGAGACCAGTGCTGTACATGGTCCCTGATACACAAAAGCTTTAGCATGTTCTTCTGCAGTTCCTCACAGATGGCACTGGATTTGGAAGGAATCCTGCTGTAAGTGTAACTCATGCTTAAGGAAGGGCAGTCAAGGAGTGTCACTAACTTAATAAAAAAAAAAAATCTGTACAAACTTCTGGAATCTTCTATAATAGATATTGACAAGCTGATTTATTCTATGGAGATAAAAAATGAGCTGGTTTATTAATCTGTAGTTTTGATAAGGCTAAGGAGGGGTTGATTTAAGTATACCTGGCCCTATGAAGATAATGTGGTTGCAGAAGTGGAATTATAAGCTGAATTTGGCCTGCAGAAACTCTACTGGTAAGTGAGACATGCTTTAAACTGGGTAGGTTCCCTCTTAAAAGACAGCTGTAAGAGCTTTAAGCTGATCTCTGTCTGTTTGTTTCAAGCACTGGTACATCAGTATTTTAAAAGTGATAAATTGAATGCATAATGTTAAGTGTCATTCCTAAGGTTAGATTCTGTTATTGAGATAGGCACACTTGGTTGTTCCCGATATGAGTAGGATGGGCTAACCAGTTTAAACAGAGTTAAGCTATATTGTTAAGGCTTCTGAGCTTTAAGTATGAATAATTTTCTGGTTACTGATATTGAAAAAAGATGATCTGATGACTGTCACATTATTTCAGGAAACGACGTTGGCAGAAGTTCTTACGGTGCCATGCAAGTGAAACAAGTTTTTGATTATGCCTACATTGTTCTTAGCCATGCAGTATCACCACTTGCAAGATCATATCCAAATAGAGATTCTGAGAGGTAATTAGTCCACTTTTTGAATATCCATTTGTTTGTGTAATCAATTAGGAATGCTTGGGTCTAAATCAATAAAAGGAATATTGTTATTTATTGTTTAAGTGCAGCTGTATTGAAATCTGCTCAGAAATTTGGGCTGCCCAGTGGCATGGGAGTGAAATACCTCATTGTGCAGCACTGAAATGGAGACAGTGTGACAAAACCCAGGATGAGTACAATGTGAGGTTCTCTTAGTTTGGAAAGGAGACAGAAGATAATGTCTTTCCTCAAACATTCTACTTAAAAGTATTTCAAAGGAAGTTCTCCTGGTTTAATGTTTGGTATGATGTATGTCTGCACTATGGCAGAAAGAAATGTGTGTGATTAAATTGCTTGCATAGACACAAGACTAGACAACAAGCATAAATATTATCCTAGTTCTTTAATACATGCTCCCATAAGCTGTTTTAAAAGGCTTGATCTGTAATTAAGCTATTAAAAGAATCTGTTCAGCTTGGCTGTAATGTCAGAACTGCCTTTAAAAGTAGCATACTTCTAGACGTGCCATTTTTAATGCAGTTCTTAATGTCTCTCATAGAAACTTGTACAGCTAGTATTGTCTCAGCTCTCACCTTTGCAAGTTTTCTTTTTTTGAAAGGAGGAGGAGAAAGAAAATGAAGACGTGTCAGCCGTGTTGTATTTTCATTCACGTATCCATTCTAGCATCTGTTATTCTAACCCTCAGTACAAATTGGGGCTGGATCAGGGATGTCTCCCCTGAGACTTCCCTAGAATCTCAATGGCTTTGACCTCCCCAGGTAATTGCAGGGAGGGGTGGCCCTAACCAGTCACATAAGCTATCTAGATACAATTTCAGACTCTAGTTAAGCTGTTAACTTTAAGCATTAATATAATTGGAAGGTAAAATAATTCTTCTATAGTAAGTTTACCACAAAGTGGATGCAATCTTTCACTTATGGATTGAAAGCTGACAGTATTTTAATAGTGCCTGTGAACCTTTGTTTTCTGTGGTATTAAATTCACAAAGGTTGAGACTGCACTTGTGCCTGTGATGGAGACATAGGAAGACTGGTACATAGCGTTACACACTGAGATTTGAGACTGCTGTTTTAATATAGATTAAAAGTGTGTCTGTTAAGTGTGTACTGGCTGACAATTCTTGTTGCTGAATGAAATGTCATTCTTAAAGATAGAACAACTTAAGAATTCCTGAAGTTTTGCTTGTGTTTTGGGTCCTGGCCTTCAATAACTTCTCTGTAGTTCTCCAAAGTATATAGTCATTCTCTTAAGGTACCTGTATTTGTTAGAGACATCAAAAAGTATATTTGTAAATACATGTAACAGAAGCCTTAGATGTCATGAGTATGTATACTTTACATGTATACTACTTACTGTGTTTGGGAAAATGTTTGAATTTTGTTGCAACTTCAGACCTGGGGAGAAGTCCCAATAGCAGTGTTCAGGTATCATACATCTGATGGGCTGTATCATACATCTGATGTGTCTTTCTGCTGGTTCTGGGCTGTGATGTCTGAGTCTCAGAGCTTGTCATGCCAGTAGCTTGCTATTTTGTCAAAGGGGGTGATGTTGCAAGAGGAACAGCATTCAACAAAGTCCTGTATGCAAGTAGTTCCACCATCACCGGTCTTGTCAGTGCTAAAGGACCTGTAGGTGGATGATGAGCTGTTTGGTAACAAATGTGTTGCAGAACCTCAACAGCAGTCTGTGTTCAGTCTCAGTTTTTAGTTGAACCTGATGTGCTTGGGCAGTCCAGGTGTATTTCAGATCCTTCTTCCACCTGGTAGGCAGAGTGGTCCAGACTCTGTGCAGTGACTTTTCTGGTGGCCTGACCTAAAGCCTTAACCATCCAGGAGCCCTTTGCTCTGATCATTTTTTTCCCTTTTCTAGGCTTGTTAGTGGTAGGTTAAACTGTAAACAATGGACTCCCTTTTAGAGCAGTATTAGCTAGATGACATTCTACTAGAAGGATCAACAGAGACTCAAAGAGCAGCACTTGAAAAGTAGGAACTTGCAGGAGGCTGAACTCCCCAAACTGACTTGAATTTATTCAGTTTTGTCATAATTTGGGATAGCTTTCCCTTAAGTAGAATGGTGTCTTCTTGAACTGGGTTTGAATTCATATCTGTTGTTCCCAGGGGAAATTTCTGTGTATGGAGTCCTATTTTGTAGATGACAGTCTCAATAGATTTCAAATCTTTCTGTGTGGTCATCATTACTGTTCTTTTTCAGGGTCAGTCCAATTCAACAGATCACAAGCCTAAGCTAATTTAAGGCTTTCTAGTCAGCTGCTGCTTCTGATATTCCCAACATGAAAAAAGAATCAGACTTTAGTCTTTCAGCATAAGCCTTTTTCTTGTCCATGTTGTGTAGTAGCAATTCTCACAGAATAATACAGGGTGGATTCAAATCACTCTTACCAGAATGTTCATTCAAGCTTCCAAATATAATATCTGGAGTGTAGTGGGAGTTGAAAGCTATCTTCTGTCTGAGTGAAAACAGTAGTCAGCTGAGTCCTGAGGGTAATACTTACAGCTACAGAAATTACCTTAACACTCTTTTGCCCCAAATCTCTCGCCCGTCCTCTTTCAAGAATGGCTGAGGAGAGGTTTATAGACAGTTCAGATTTTGTTAGAGCAAACAGATTCCCATCATTTTAGAAGGAGGGGTTTTCCTGGTAGGAAAATGAGAAGACTGATCCATTTTGAAACTGTATGACTTGTATGCAACATCAAGTTTGGGGTTGGGACTTCAGCCAAGGTGAGTGAAAATCACAACTGATTTTTTAATGTTTGGGGACATGAGTCTAGCTGTAAAATATAGTTATGGACAGGATAGCTCCTGCTTAAGGGTCGGTGTCACTATGTGCTTTGAACAGCTTTAGTATGGTCTTTGGCCATAGCCTGTCTCTACAGAAGTGTCATCTTAAGTAAGCTAACTGAAGAAGTCTGTAAGGAGTGCTATTTTCGTAGAATCATTTAGGTTGGAAAAGAAGTTTAAGGTCATTGAGTTAACCATTAACCTAATGCTACCATGACCACCACTAAAGCATGTCCCTTAAGCACCACATCTTTTAAATACCTCCAAGGATGATGACTCGGCCACTTCCCTGGCCAGCCTGTTCCAGTGCTTGATAACCCTTTTGATGAATAAATTTCACCTCCTCTGGTGCAACTTGAGGCCGTTTCCTCTCATCCTCTTGCTTGTTGCTTGGGAAAAGAAAGTGATGCCCATCTTGCTTACAGCCTCCTTTCAGGTAGTTGTAGAGCGATTAGGTATCCTCTCAGCCTCCTTTTCTCCAGACTAGACAACTTCAGTTCCCCCAGCTGCTCCTCATAGGACTTGTTCTCTAGACCTTTCACCAGCTTTGTTCCTCTTCTTTGGACACGAAAGTCCAATTTAGTGACTATTTCCCCAGTTTTACTCTGTTTCTTGATAAACTACAGGAAACCTTAACAGATTTTTGGCAACAAGCTCTTGCTCAGTCATTCATTAACAGATAGTGGACTATCTGTTACTACCCTGTTCATGGTCTTTATGTTAAGGTGCAGTTTCACATGATACCTTGTCTAGCGTAATGTCTCTGGGCTATCTCCTGTCAGCTGCCCTTTTTCTTCCTTCTCAGTCTGTATGTTTCTGACTCTTGCCTTGGATGAGAACTAGAAATCCAGTAGTCAGAAGCTGAATCAGATGAACTCTGGTCTAACTGAAAACAAATGCATCAACACTTCTGTCATGTCAGGAAGCTGATCCAGCTTGTGGCTGTGTGATGAGCAGCACAGAAGCAAGAGAAGCAGCAGGAGTTCATGTTTGGAAGATGGAGAGAGCGATATTGTACCATTTGGCAGCAATAAGTTATGCTGATCCAGATATGACAAAGATGCATCCTTAGGTTAATCCATATGTCTGTAGATCAGGATGTTGGCTTACATCTTGGCCTGTCACATGGTTCAGATAAGAATGTGTGCTCAGACTGCATCTCTAAACAGCAGCACAGACACATTTGGGAGGCAGACAAGGTCATGTGAAATGAAGAATGGAAGACTGGAGGACTGTAGTGCTCTTCCAGTGTTACTAAGACTTTTGAAACCTTTCTTCAGTTCTAGAATTGCAGATTGGTAACAGGTTCCTCTTTATCGGTGCCAGACATGTGGTGCAGGTGGATAAGGGTAAGGGACTGCCATGCCAACAGGTCAGAGTTAAGAGTTTGAGGAAGCCTTGGCAGGCTTTTGCTACTGTATGTCTGGAGTTGTTTACAGGTGATAGTCTTCAAAACAACAGTAGTCTGGGCCAACCATATATGAAGTGATTTTTCTATCTCTGTGCTTAAAAGCTGTTTGGTCTCTTCCTAGTATACAGTTCAACTGATGTAACTGCTGACAGTTCTGTATGGTAGGTTTGGATTGCCCCTGGTTGGCCAAGATAGCCCTTGGAGCTCTGGGAGCTGTCAAAATGAATGTTAAATTTGCCTGCTAGAACTGCTGACACAGAGTACAGAAACGTGCTGTCTGAAACAATCCTTCCTTTGCTTCACATCTGGAATGGTGGGTGGCTGTCACTAGAACGCCTGCTGTCTCTTAAGAGGTATCAGCAAAATCAACTTTTCCTACGCAGAATTTGTCTGGGTAAAGGTTTTAGATTTTTTTTTTTTAATCCTCATGCGCAAGCAGATGCTTCTCATGTGCTCCTTAGTCTGCTTTTGCATTATATTGCCCTTTTTATACCAGGGGATATTATATTTCATAAATTCAATGAAGATCGTTCTTTCACTGACTTTTTTTTCATGCTCTGTTACTTGTTCATGTGGAGCTTGGCTGGAGCTTTAGATATATGATTTTACTGAATCTTATGTCAGCAATCTGTGCCTTTTAAGAGTGATCTTAAAATTTATTTGTAACTTAGTTGTGCTGTAATGGCAGTTAGAAAGTGTCCCTGTGAACTGAGGTCTCGCAGTGTGTAAAAAGAGGAGCTTCTAAGCTCCTATCATAAAATAAACTAGGTATGTAAATAGCTTATTCCTGATTCTATTATATGATAATATCAAGAGAAAAACCTTAAAGGTACAACTTTCCTATGAAAGATGTCTTATTTTGTTAACCAGTTACCTGGTTAATAAACAAGCATTTTTCAAGAACTATGGGAGTGTGGGAGTCTCTCATACATGTAGAAGTTCTGGTCTCAGCCAATAAAAGAAACACAAGTGTAGAATTTCCTCATACTGAAGACAGGGCCGGCTAATAAGTTTTTTTGTTCCTAGGCATTTTCAGTGTTGAAAACAGATAAAAGCACAGTTTTTAAATGTTTGGTTTAACAAAATTGTTCTTTGACCCCATGGATAAGCTTGAATCCCATATATATGAAATAGTGTTCTTTGAGAGCAGTATCTAGTTTGATCACGCTTGCTTCCTTTTTGCTGCTATATTAAGTATATGGCAGTATAGCCTTAATCACCTTTCAGTTTCTGATGTCTCACAGTGAATCTTTTTTAACTTTGGTGTGTGAACAATGTAGCATGGATCTGCCTTTTGACTCCTGACCTGGTAACTTAGTGAATTTTTTTTTTCTACCTTTCTACCAAAAATTAGAGTTTGGGGCTTTGGTCTCTAGTCTCTGTGAAAGGAGCTAGTGAGAGAAGAAATTCCAAGGTTCTGTATGTGCAACTCTGCCATAATTGTTGGTGCAGCAGTAGTTTCACCCTTCACATCTATTTGATAGCAGACATTTTTGGTATATCAGTCACCCAGGCTGATAAAAATACCATCCTATAGCATTCATTTTCTCTCAGGTATATGAAAGCATGACTGTTGATTCGCATCTGGGAAAGTACTCCAGAAAGCTCCAGACTTGACAAGCTCTTCAGTAAGAGCTTATATTACTCAGTCTATGTTCATTTTCTGGTTCTAAGATCACAGCTGGTAGTAGTTGTGAAATTTATAGGTTATCCAGGCGTAAAAGCTCAAATCTTTCTGAAGGAATTCTCAGATGAAACTTTTTAGCTGCAACATTTCCTTCTTTGTCCCAGTGCTGAAGAAACCCAGCAAGTGTATGTTTGTCTCATACTGGTATTGCTGTCTTGGGAACTGCAACTTCAGGGCCACAGCTGATTCCCTGCAGTATTGGTCATCCTTGTCTTCATTCTGTCTCCTCTGGCTTAACTTGCTTTTTGAGATGGAGAAACCAGAACTGCATCAAGTATTTAAAAAGCCTTTATGTTGTGGCAGTGTACACTGACAAAGTACTATCCTCTGTTTTATTTATTCCTTTCTTAATGTGCTCTACTTAGCTGTTGAACTGTGGTTTCCAAAGAATTACCTATTATAACCCAGTTCTTTAGTTGCTGAGTGGTGATAATCATGCTTTTAATTCTGCTTGTAAAATTCAAGATTTTATTTTTCCAATGTGCATCATTTTATCTACATTACATAAGTAGAAAGGTGGATGACAGTCATTCTGTCTCTGAGACCCTTCTGCAGCTATTGGACTTATAACTTTGATATTATTTGGTTCAATGTTTGCTTAAAATGCTGGACTGTCTTTTTCAGTACTAAAACACTGACATGTCTTTGAAGTTGGCAGACCAAGCATGGAACATGTGGTATTTGGTCTTGCATGAAATAGTTATCCCTAAGCCAGTAAGAGAATTATTGTTTTAGTGGTATTTGGTCTTGCATGAGATAGTATCCCTAAGCTAGTAGGAGAGTAATTGCTTCTTTTTAAAGTGTTGCTATGAAATGACTTAATAGAGGTAGTCTAAATACATTTAGGCTACATATGTCCTCCCTTCCCATTATATACCTAAACCAAAAGAAAATTCCAGTACAGGTACAGTGTATCTTTCTTATATTGTCATAGTTTAACCCCAGCTGGCAACTATGCAGCTGCTCGCTCACTCCCCTCCTGGTAGGATGGATGGAGAGAATTGGAAGAGTAAAAGTGAGAAAACTCATAGGTTGAGATAAAGACAGGGAAAGCAAAAGCCACACATGCAAGCAAAACAAGGAATCCATTCACCACTTCCCACTGGCAGGCAGGTGTTCAGCCATTCCAGGAAACAGGGCTCCATCGCATGAAATGGTTACTTGGGAAGACAAACGCCATCACTCCGAACGCCCCCCCTTTCCTTCTCCTTCTCCTTCCATCAGCTTTATATGCTGAGCATGACACCATACAATATGGAATATCCCTTTGGTCAGTTGGGGTCAGCTGTCACAGCTGTGTCCCCTCCCAGCTTCTTGTGCACCCCCAGCCTCTCCATGCTGGTGGGGTGGTGTGAGAGGCAGAAAAGGCCTTCACTCTGTGTAAGCCCTGCTCAGCAATAACAAAAATATCTCTGCATTATCAACACTGTGTTCAACACAAATCCAAAACATAGCCCCATACCAGCTACTAGGAAGAAAATTAACTCTATCCCAGCCAAAACCAGCACAGATGTGAAATACAAAATAAACTTTATTGTAACTGTTGAAGATTTTCAAAACTAAAATTACATTACCTTCTTCAAGATGGTAACTTTTCGCAGCCCATTTTTGTACAATAGTCAGTTCTTCAGGTATCTTGATTGTGGGGTTCATAGTGTTTCAGCCACTAGTCCCTGATTAAAGGAAAGCTTGGAAGTTTAGTGCTCAAACAAGGACACAACCTCTGCTCAAGAAGTACAATTCAGATAGCTGAATGTTGGGAAGGTATGTTGGAAAAATACTATTTTGTACTTGTTGATAACTGGTCAGCGTTCAGCAGGACCAGGTAGGCTTTTCCTCCGAACCAGTTACTGCTAGGAATTTTCTTAAATTCTAACTTATTCTGGTTTTGGAGCCAGTCTATTTCTTGTTTCCACTGCCTCACGATCCATGGTACTTCCTTTATAACTGTGAGGATCTTAAAGTTGTATTGTAAATCTGTAAGCAAGGACTAGTGAAGCTCCCTGTTTTCAGTGTGAAGGTCTGCTGTGGGGCTGTGATCTTAATATCTTCATTGTATTGCATAGCTGTTCTAATCCAGATTCTGTGGAAAAAATATTTTCTGTATGGAGAAATGGAAGAACCTTTAAAGTGCTTTTATCAAGAACAGTGGTGTCTGCATGTACATTCTTGATAATTAAGATGCACTCCATTTAGAAATCTAAAGTGAAAATATTACCTGTGTGTCACTGTTTGCATGTTAGTATGGTAGAAGATAAGTAATACACTAATTAAAAAATTGTGATGCTTCATTAGATTAAATGGTGCGCTAAGGAAATGAAAGTTCAGTAGCATTCTTTGGGTAGGGATATCTTAAACTGACTTTTAGCGTAATTTGATTGCTTGTTGAAATGCTTGCAAATATGTAACCAACAGTCTTTGTTTAATACTTAATTGAAAAATTTTTTTAGCACATTAGGTAGAATCATCAAAGTGACCCAAGAAGTGATTGACTACAGGGCCTGGATTAAAAAGAAGTGGGGGAACAAAATTAATTTATCACCTGAACTTGGTAGGTATAGCAGGAATCTTTGAAACCAACTTAATTTTTTTTTCTTGAATTTGATGTAATTCAAAATACTCATGCCTTGAAATTAATCACTTTCAGATATGTAGGAAAAAATAAAAGGGATTTGTAACTTTCTAACCCACGACTAGTTTTCTCTGAGCCTGTTTTTCCGTTAGCTTGTTAAACTGCAGCTCTTCTTAGACTTCAAGGCCCATGAGTTTGTATTCTGTGCTCTTAAATGATGCTTAATGTTTTCTGTTAACAGATAATAGGTTGAAAATAAGAGACCAGATATCTCCGTGCAATGGGGAACAGCAGCAGAACAGAGACTCTGAACCATCTTACAACCAGCGCTTGGCTTTGTCGTTGGCTGGGACACAACAGTTATCCTCTGGCTCATCTGCCTCTTCTGTATCGTCGCTCTCCGGCAGTGACATTGTAAGCTTTTTCTTTCAATGGGTTAAACTAATAAGAGTTTATCATACTTTTCAAAGCCTCAACTTATACGACAGCAGTTAATGTGATAGACTCTCTCTAAGCTGCTATAGCAAATTAATAGCTTCCCCTGTTCAGAAAAATTACTGATATAAAATATTTTTCCGTTAAATTAAATGGGTCTTAATTCCATCCTAAATCTTTGGTACTCTTTGTGGTAGTAGTTAGATGTAATAAAATATAAAAACCTAAGTTAACAGTAGCTAATTAAGAAGACTAGATGCATATCTTCATATATCTTCCCAGCAAGCAGAATCTCCCATTGTCAAATTCTGGTCCTTTTCCCCCACACACCAAATTGAACATGCTGTGAAGGTGAATAATATTCCTTACTGTTTTCAGCCAAGCAGTCAGTTCATGTTTTAATGATAACTGGGCCCTCATATGTAAAGTATTGCTGTCAGCTTCCTTGTTTGAAAGTGCAGTTTGAGAGTAATTGCTGGGCTTTAGTGTAACTTTCTGGAAGAGGTGGCTGTAGTCTCTTTAGGTATCTCCCCAGACCTTTAAGATTCTGTACGGTGTTTTGGTTTCGGTATGGAGTTAGCACAGAATTGGGCAGTGCAGATTATAAAGCACAAAACTGCATTGAATGGCTTGAGGTGCTCATTATAAATCTACTGAAGCATTCTGTGCTAGGCAGAGGTATTGACTGGAACAAGATGCAATATCCGGTTAACTACAATAGTGAATAACTGGATGATGTCAAGAGAGGTCCAAGTATCTGTTTCTTGATTGCTTTCAAAAACTAGTCAAATATGGAATTAAAAGTTGGGAATTGTATTCAATAAAAATTTAATAACTTTTGAGGGATGAGCGCCTTCTTTATATGTTCTGATTACTTTCTGTAATTCCTTTATGCTACTGAGTTTTCTATGTTGAATTGTCTTTTCACTCCCACCTCTAGTAAATATGGTAAATGCTTTAGTTGCACCATCTGGCTAATGGAAAAAGAACAGCATGATGCTTGCTAGTGATACTACTAGCCATGTTCCTGGTTTGAATATGTCAGTGAGAAAGGTATTACTGGAGTAAATTTTATGAGAAAACACAAATATTTTCTTAGTATTGTGCATTTTCACCATAATGGTTGGTGAGTGGTTATGACCTCCCCTTAGTCCCTTTTTGTTTGACATTGAAGATGAAACTTAATTGCCTGATACCAGAGAAATTAATGAAAAGTGAAAAGGAAACTTTCAAGAAAAAAGACCCACAATCAGTTTGGGCATTCACAAAGTGAATGGAAATGCTACCCTTTTTAACAAAATAAAAAGCCTTATGCCCTTGTGCTTGTGATAGGCCCTAGTTTAAGTCCTGGTCATTTATTGCTATTATGTCTTTAGTAGTCTGCCAGCACGTTATCTTAATTTGGTATGGAATGGCAGGTTTCTGACAAATAGTCCATGAGTTCATCCTACTCACACTTGGATAGGTGAAGATGAGCAAGTTCTGGTTGAGCAGTCCTGAGCTGCACCTGGTTCAGGAAGAGAAACCTGTTCTGCCCAAGAGGCTATCTGTGGCATGATCTAGCATAACACTATGCCCAGGTTCCAACAAAGCAACATCTAGCATGTGTGGCAAAACTTCGGATGTGCTGCAAGTGGGTGTGATGCAGTGAGCTCTGGTACCAGCTTCAGACCAAGGGAATATGAATATAGTGTGTCTCATCCCTGTAGAAATATATGTAGTGCTAGCACTGATCTTGTGGAAGGATTGTTCTTCAGGATTATTCTGTATTCATTTAAAGTTAAGTCTTCTGAACTTCTCTGATACTGAAGACTGAAAGCAAGATAAAGTTTATAAAGAAAATACAGGAGATGGGAAGATCCTAGATCAAGTTTGCTGATCTCTTCCCAATAATTTATTTTGCTATTAAAATAAAACCTTCTCATCCCTGTGATGTCACTTTTAACCTTAAGCACAAGGTCTGCGTCAAGACATTGTTTCTGGAGATGTATTTTGCATACCTGCAGAATATCTTTTGCTGTGTATCAACTACAGGATCCTAGCTGTTGAATTGGAGAGACTTGATAATATATTTGCTGTTCATTTTATGGCTAAAGTTTCACTGGTAATAATGATCAGCTGCACTTTGACCTTTCCGAGCTCTGCCTACCAATATAACAGAAGTCAATTTGCATATGTTGTGGAAGAGGAATTAAGCTTGGCAACTTGTGACTTGACTTCTACTGAAGGTCAAAGATTCCAGCCGTCCAATTTAGCACAGAGGTAGCTGTATTCTGAAGTCATCACATCACTACACTGGCCGTAAGTCTGGAGGCCCAGCATGTATTTGTCACTACGTCCTGGAAGCAATAGCGGCAGTATGTATTAAGCATGCAAGCATTGTTGAAACAGTGCAGTATTGCTCATAGGGATCCTAGAATTTTTATTAAACTCTAGAGTTTAATAGTTGGGGGTAATAGTAGTTAGCTTAGTTGGTTGTAATGCAGCATGGTTTTTAAAGACTCACTTCCCCGAAGTTCTGGGAGCATTACAGATTTTGCCTTATTCTGTAAATATGGCTCAGCAGCTGAATAGACAGGGCTTGTGGTGTCTCTGACTTATGGGCACTTCAGAGATAGCAATGGTTATAGATTTGTTCCAGTAGCAAGAGAACAGGTGTCAGAATTGAACAATAGAAAGGAGCAGGATTTTCTGGAGACCGGATCGATATAAACCAGAGCCAACACTTAGAAGTCAGCCTCTCTTCTTCTGTACTTACTCAGAAGAATGGAAATGTAGGGATGTAAGAGCTTAAAGTTATCAACCTGAATTCTCTTCATTCCTGCTGCTACTTCCTTCCTTCGAGGTCCATACTAATGGTAACCTTTTGAAGATGAGAACTTGTGTACCATTGAGGAATGAGAGAGCTGCCTTCAAGGACAGCCTTCTTTTTCCCTGTATATTTTAGATGTATATGCTCAGTACACTGCCTCACATTCTGAGAATGATTGGTTTCATCTCTGCAGGTCCAGGACCAGCTTGCAGGGGAGCACACTTCTGGGCTAGTGTCTACACAGCCCAAAACTAAGAGCTGGATCTAATGAGACTAGATCATGATTTGTACAAAAAGTATTGTGTAATGGATTTTCCAAGGCAGCGAAGCTATTTACAAAATGCCTTATGCTAGCACTATCTGGCTGATGTAATTCTAGTTGTACTGTCTTTAAGTGTCCTAGCAAACTGCGAAATCTTAGTCACAAAAGAAAGCTTTTGTAAGGACCAGTAAATCTTGGATCAAAGACTGCGTAGAAGAGAAATCTGTCTTCTGGTATCACTGTTACTATCAGTGATATCACTGTTCAGTTTATGGGTTTGTCTTACTGTACATATCACTACAGAGCTCTGTCTACCTCATTGGCATTTCTCATGTAGTTCCTTGCAAAATACAGAGTAGTGAAGTACCTGCCCTATTACCTCAGTTCTGTGAAGAATATAAATACTAGTGATCAGGAGCAAACTGAGGAATACATGGAAAGCAAGCTATGGATCGTCAGGATATATTCGACTATGCATATATTTTTCTGCATTCTGTTAATTATCCAACTGATCTGTGTAGTAAGTCTTTTCTCAATGAGGTACTCTGCAGTGCAGGTATTTAAAATACCGTATGCTGCCCTGACAGAGAGGCAGTACGCGTTCTTCGCTTACTCATGCAAACAGGTAAGTTGCAAAATATTACACATTCCCACATGATCCAAGAAATACTGAAGTGAATGATGGAAGATGCTTTATAAATATCTTTGCCACGAAGGACAGTGCAAAGTGTGAGTTCTTACTCTCTGTGAGCAAGAGTCAAACTGTTCCACAGTAGAAAATAAGCCTCTGGCATTAGGAAATCTCACTTTAACCTTGATACTGAGTTAAGTGATTGTTATGAGAATCTGAAACCAGATGAAATGAGCCATGTTTGCCCCCAGCTCTGTGCTTGTTCTGTCTGGTTGCAGATGTCAGTCTGAGAACCTAAGCAGTGACCAAGTTCCTCTGGAAAAAAGTCTATTTCCTAGGTGCTTTTTTGTTCTGGATCTACACTCTGTAATTGGTGAGATGGATTTCTTGTTGCTTAGGCATTGCACAAAGCTGCTTTTTATTAGCTTAGGAAGTCCTAGAGTAGTACTGGAGAATATCTGCTGCCTGATCAACAGTCCCTGCCAAGTGAATAATTCTAGGTATGTTTTTGCAGTCTCATTTTGTTCTGGTATAATTCCTGCTGCTATGTATGCTCTGCAGTTTTGATGCTGTTATGCCAGATAAAGCACAGCATTTTGTGACAGTGCTACCTGCATATCAGTAACAGATGTAATGGCTTATAGGAAAGTTTTAAAGCTCTTTTCTGTTATCTGATGGGATATATAATCTCATATCTAGTCCAGCACAGAATCTCCAAATTGTCTGTTAGAAGTTTGGATCTAAGATATTTCATATACCTTATCTCAGTGTTTCTGGTGGTAGTGTTTTTTGGGCTGTGACAAGATTACTTTGTGAAGAGTTCTGACTTCTCAAGACCATGCAGTCATGTCAAGGTAGTTGAAGTTTCAGCAGACAAAGTGCCTGTGTAGTCTAGTTTGGGGAAGAACACAGTCCTTGCCTCTAATGTCTTAGGATTTGCAATATGTTATTTCAGAGTGTTCTTGAAATTTTTAGCTGTAGCCATTGCTGTTCAGGCTTTTTAATGACCTTTTGTCAGAGTGTCAGTGCTTGATCTGCTCACAGTTCTGCCCCCATCAGCTAAGGGATATGCAGGGCATATGTTTTGTGGAACATGCCTTTTCACTGTCTTCAAGTATTACATACTCAGTCCTTTGATTGGATACTTACCTTGTATGAGTAGTATATTAATATGACTTATAAAGAGATAAGAATAATACTTGTTATTCCTAGCATTCTGCTGAATGCATACAAGATCCCCACTGACTTTGGAACTGTTACTTGCTCTACAGTAATTGTGGCTTAGTACTTGAACTCAACATGCTTAATGAAGTTATACCATTTCCTCTTCCTTCCTGTTAGTCAAAGTGTGAATTTCAGCTTGTTAGCAGGAACTGCTGTACTTCCCTATTCACAGATAGAGGTGATAGAGTATATGATATGTCTTGTCCTGATAATTGCTTTTAAAGAAGTGACGTTTAAATTTGCAGGTGTGAGTCATGTGCTTATCTGACACTTCAGAGTAGTTACTGTAACAGCTCTTGTAGTCTTGTTAAATCTGTCCCAATGACTATGATATATTTATAGAGTTCCAGTTGAAACAGTGTGTGTAGGGAGTGGGGGCAGAAGAGGGTGGCCCAATGAAATTCTCAGTCTGACAGCAAGAACTACACAGATTTTTCTCTTCTTTCTACATGCCTGAATATTCTCATGCCCTGACCAAAATAACAATTCAAATATGTGTGCGGATAGTTGGTTATCTTTTTGTAGAAGAATGTAGATTCTATTTCACTCTTTACCCCTTCCTGGACAAATAAAGGCAAGTGCTCTAAAAAGTAGGTCTCTTAATTGTTAGTCTTTAAAAAAAGATAGAAGTGCTGACTGCAGCCAGTTTGTCTCCAAATAAAGGGAGTGGGCAGCCCTGAGTGCACAGACACAGACAACCTGATGTTACCAGGGAAAAGCGTTTGATTGGCATTTGATTTGCGGCATTTAAGAGTTTAAGCCTCAAATCCTTTAAAAAAAATCTACTCTTTTCTCCTATTCTTGCTGTGTAGGGTACTGACAGTTTCTGTGAACCAGAGGGGAACAAATTTTTCCAGTGCCGCTTTTGCTTGTTTTCCTCTTCACCATATAGTCCTACATTTTATTTTGTTTTTTTAACCCCTATCTTTGACCATGTGCTGTTTTATGCTGTCTCATTCTCTCCTTCAGTTTTCTGTCTCAGTTGCTTGAGCAGTCTTTTATCTATATCTACTTGAAGTAAGCGTAAATTTATGCAAAGCTGCAGGAGGCGCAATTTTGAACACAAAATTATAAAGTAATTTATTTAATAGCAAGTTGTTCTAAGCAGCAAAAGGTACAGAAGGAATGTATAAATCAGCAAGGAAAATTGGATTTTACTGCTCTGATGTCGATGAAATAAGGAGAATTTTGTGAAGGTCAAGCTCAGACTACTTTCTGATGCCAAAGGCTAGTCATACTCTTACCATTTTTTAACATTCCCTCCCCTGAAAAAAAACAACAAAAAAACCCAGAGGTACCTAAGCCATTTTAGGATGGAAGAAAACCTAAATTTTTATATTATGTATGGTATATGTTCAGCTTGCATAATGAGGCCTATAATTTAGTGCTGTCCTTGAAAAACACTAACTTGAACTATTACTGTACTCTTAACAATACAGACTATCTGAAAGCCTGTGAAATGAAAGTATTAGGTGTAACAAAGGAAATTTGAAATGACACACTTCTGAGACCTTTTTTATTTAAGATGGCTTATCTGAAATACAGTGAGTGTTGATAAAACATTGAATAAGCTCACAGTCAAGCCTGGCAGGATATAATAAGATGAGGTTAAAGGGGTACTGTACTTGTATTTAATCTTGGTATATACTAATTAGATTATATTAATAATTGTCTTTATGTAAAATGAACAGTAATGCTTCTGGAGGATGCATATTTTTCAGTTTGCTTGTGTATCCTTTATGTCTTCTTTCACTTATCACCTCCTGCAAGCACAATGACCAAGATAGTTCCCTTTTGTAATGCAGTTACCTAAAGGCAGAAAAATTGGCCAATTGAGTTTTACTCAAGACTGTATTGTATTGTTTATAGGCTGGCCAATGGAAATGGTGCAACTGTATTGATACGAATTCTCTACCCTGTGACCTCCTGTAGAAGTAGAAATTTTGTTCATCTCGATTCTACTTTATTTACACCATAGTTAAAGTTATGGCTCCACTTACCAAAAAGGGAAGGGCACAAGCTGATGTGGAAGATGAGGGGGTGTAATCCATGAAATAACCTTGGAAGCAGGTTGCTTTATTAAGCAGAGTTAAGTATGCTGGGACTAAAACCATTCAAGTGAGAGCATGCATTGAGTGTACGCACCTCATGTGGCCTGAAACCATGGAATATCTCGTGTTTTCTGGTGTTGCTCTATGCTCCCAAGGAGGGTGGTTTTACACTTTTACTAAGTCAGTCCAGTAGTTAGGTGCTCTTGCTAGGAACGTTTCTGTTCACTAGCTGCTTCTGCTCTTCAGTGTTGGTGTTCACCTAATCCTGTGGTGAGCTGATTCAGAAGGTGAAGCTAGTAAAAAGGGGATTACTGTTGCTGTGGATTGGCTCAAAATAATGTCACATGCTAGTGCAGGTATAATGGAGAAGGCCAGAACAGGAAAAGAGGCAAAAGGAATAAGACAGGCAGCAGTTATCTGTTAAATCACTTTAATTGTAAGAAAGGAGAGGAGCACATGGAAAAAAAATATCTGTGTAGTAAATCTGTGGTGTAAAGTGTTAACTATAAACAACAATTTTCTCAGTATTTTCAGTTCTTTGCTTTAAAAAATGGAATGCAATTTTTATTTAAGATCTTGCATTGTTCTCTCCCAGCTTCCAGCTACTGAATGTTGTGGAAAAGAAAAAAATTGTTTAATTAGAGGTAGAAGTTTGGAGAATGGAAACAGTAAGAATCCTTTTGCCAAGCACTCTGTAGTTCATTCTTGGGGGAATGGGGTATAAGAACCCGAATCTGTCGCACTCACAAGAAACTTGCATTCTGTTGTTTAAGTTTTGATTTCTGAATACTGACGTCTAGGATAGTTACTCTTTTATCACTGGGCCAAAACTTAAACAGACTGGAATGCTGAATTAATCTTCTCAGGCCACTCCAGCTTTTTTTTTTTTTTAAATATATATAGTCTTGGAAATTGGAAGCTCTAAAATGGTAGCTATTGTCAGTCAATTGAAATTTCTCAATTGACTACATCATGAAACAAAGCAGAGGGCACCACTTTTTCCTGCAATTAGAATAATGGAAAGGAAACTTATGAACATAGAGTGCCCATGAAATTTGTGGAAACTGAACTATTGTCTTGATGGATGAATGTACCAGTACAGTTTACCTTGTATCTTAAGGCTTGAGTTATTAATGGATTTGAAATAAGCTCTTACGACCAGACCTAGTTAGTAAGGAGCTTCTAGTGAGTACGTATTCTCTTGCTGATAAGGTGCTGGGACTTCCTATAATAGGAGATGCATTTTGCAGAACAGTAAAGGACTTTTTTGTTCTCTTCAGATGTCAGGAAGAGAAGGTTAGGTTGTAAGATTGCTTCAACTGTTCATCTTTCATATGACTGCAGTGTTTCATTATTTCTGTCTAGACAGAAGGCCTAGGGGATCCCATTTCTCAAGCAAAATTTGCAGTTGGATGATAGTTCATCAGTAATACTTGAGTTTCTAGGTCTCTTCCATACTTAATCTTCTTTACAACAATAAGGTAAATGAAAGAGTCCTCAGTAATCAAGTCTATAAATAGCAGAAGTCTTCCTTCCATGTACTAAATTTTTACTCTGAAAGTGGAAACTGATTTTAAAGAGTATGTCTTAAAATGGAAATTTCGTAGCAGGATAAACCTGCATCTCGCAGTCCCTCTTTATTTCCGAAAGCATCTCATTAGATGATACTTCCCTTGCAGGACGACGGACTCTGTGATTGGCATTCATAGTAGTAGTATTCAAGAGATCAGGAACTTATCTTGGCTCTTAGTGCAGTCATTGTTGCTTTATCCCTAGATTATTTGCTAAAATCCATTGAGGGATCTTACCCTTTTATTTTACATTCATCTTTTTACAACATGACTTCTGTAGCCCTTACCCTTGTAAGAGTCAGAGCTTTTGTCTCCCAGACATGGATATAAAGTATCAGAGTATTACCTGTATGCATTTACTTAATTGTAGGTCTTCTGAGCTTCTGTAATGCTCTAAGTTTGCACATTACACTTAAGAATCCTGTCCAGAAGACCCAGTAAGATTTAATCCCTCAGTGTAGGGGCAATGCTTGTGGAAAATAAGTTTTGCTCACATTAGGCTCAGTTTTTTCATCACTGAGGTTAACTTTTCAGTTTGAGGAAGAAGGGTAATGCTCTCCTTCCTAAAAGGATTTTCATGCTGGTGAGAAGTTAGCATATCAACTCCATACAGTAATCCTGTTAGCAATCCAGGATCATCTCAGAAGTAGTATGCAATCTACTTGTATGAGATACCTATCAGTAAATAATACTGAGGTGGAAGAACATACCTATTATAAAATGAAAATAAAGCAATACAAGCTTCCTTGTACTGAAATGTATCTAGTCTCAGTTAAACCATGATTTCCTTTTCTCTTCCATCTGCTTCAGCTTCCATTCTGGAGTTAACTTTTAGTTTCACAAAACCCCTAAGAAATCTTATAAATGGCAAGTGTCCCATCTGGGTTAGGTATGTGAATCTTCAGGGGGCCTAATTGTATCTAAACAGAGAGAAAGGGGAGATTCTTTGGTTGGAGAGACTAAAGCTATTCTTTGGTCAGGTTTGTGAAGGTGACAGTAAGATCCCCTCTCCCTCCTATCGGACTACTCGTGGTTACTGTGCAGTTGTCTATTCAAACATGACTGCCCCATCTTTGTTTTTAGTTCTTTTATTTTTTTTTAAGAATGAGAAATAGTGTCTATAGAAACTTCAGCTTAGAAATCCAAGTTCTTACCCCTGTGTCTGACTCTACCACCTACTTAGTTAAGAATGTATCAGCTTAATCTTTGTAGAGTCCTTGGCCTGTTCCTGTAGCTAATACTGTAGGATTGGGCAAAGGAGAAAAATGCCATCTCATCCATGCAGTCAGCTTTGTACGTGCGTATAACTGAGCTTAATTTTTTTATCACTGCTACAGCATGTAGTTGCCCCCTGTGAACATATTTACTAAATGGTAAACATCTGATCTCAAAAATAAGACTTAGTTTCTGCACAGATTCTTGTTACCAGTATGGTCTGTCTCTAGTGAATTTCTGATGCAAGTATATGAAGCTACTTCACGGAGACATACTGTAAATTTTACCACTAGCTGACCTAATAGGAGAGCTCCTTTCTTTCTAGATTTTTTTTTTGTAAGCACAGCTTTATATGGCTCAATAAAGGAGTGATTGTTCCAATGGCTGACAGTTTTATTGAGGACTGTTTCTGCTGTGGGTATTTACTTCAGCTAGGATGCAAGTTTTCCTTTCTAGTAGTTTATTGCTTGAGCTGCTCAGTATTCATAACTATCAGTCTCTCTTAAATGATCTCCTTTCCCCAAGAAAAGCTTTAAAATATTTTGTTTCCGTTCTTGAAAATATTTTCCTAGACAGACTATTCTCTAGCCAGAAAATCTAATTTGGAAAGCAAGTCCGTGTGGTAGCAAGTAGTAGTGCTGGAGGTCTATTTAAAGTTTGCTTGGTTTAAATGAAAAGTTTTTCCTTCCAGTTTTTCCTTCTCTAATTAATCTTTAGAGAAAGAGCAATAGAACATTTCAGGAATTACTTTAGTGGTAGAGATCCTCGATGATCTGAGCCAATAATGTCTTTTAATTTGGTAACTCCTAAATTACTAATTGGCCAAGTCTCATCTCTTGCTATGCTTTGAGCCAGATGGATGAGAATGGTAAAAAACACTAGTTTTGGGACAAAGAGTAACTTTTTTCCATTATTTTCAAGTTCAGAATACTTTGGAGTTAAATGCAAGGTAAAAAGGAACAGTAAAATGTAGGGAAAGCTACTTTCTGTTGCCATTGTGTTATGTTGAAAAATGTTTTACAAGATATGTGTTCAAAGTTGTTTCAAAAGGTTGTAGCTTGCTTTTCAACTTTCTCAACTTAGAAAATAATTGTTTAAGAATTGAGGTAGTCAGTTGGGTGTTTTCAGCCTTCAGTAATTCCTGTTAACCCCTGCATTTGTGCTTGCCTCCTTGCCGCTCATCTGTTAAGCGCTCCAAGCACACAGTATGACTCTGCTTATGATGCATCTGTGGTTACTGTTGGTCAGGCTGGGAGGAGGAGGAAGCGTAATCAGTAGTATCAGTTCCATTACAGTTTTGTGTAATCCTACATCTATCTTGCTTCCCCTGAAGAATTGTCATTCAAATTTCCAATGGAAAGCAAGGGCAACAGAACTCCTAAGTAGCAGTGAAGTAGGTGACTAGTCTTGACTGGCAGAGCATCTCCTTGTTTCTTGGTAGGTGGAGCCCTAACTTTGCTGTTGCTGGGTAGAATGGGAGAAGACTATAACAATTACAGTGAGTAACTTTGCCATACGCATAAGTACAATCCAAAACACTGTTCAGAGAACTGTATATGTCATGACACCTAAAATTCTAGCCTAACAGTGTCACTGTTCTTGTTCTACTTTTCCCCCAACCTTAGTTCCCATCTTCTAATTCTGATTTGGTAGAGATGCAAGTTTGGCTTTAGGTTGTGCTGACTGGAACTGACCTGTGATTGCTGTGGACCTGTTGACATTGTCTCCTTGGTGCAGGCTCAATTATGTTTTTGCTAGATGTGTAAAATAAACATACTGCTGGCTTGTACTTAATTTTTTTACCATTGAAAAAAATAATTAAATTTTACAGTGTTCACATGAGTTGATATTTGGGTGCATTTTCACATGCATAGCCTGTATATACTGTACTTTCTGTAAAGTTGCTTTTCTTTTCCCCTTTTTCTCTGCCAAAAGGATTCTGATACACCACCTTGCACAGCTCCTAATGTTTACCAGTTCAGTCTGCAAGCACCGACTCAGCTTATGGCCAGTTTACCACCCGCATTGCCTATGCCAAGTGGTAAACCCCAATCTGCGCCTACGAGAACCTTGATAATGGCCGCCAGTAATCAGGTATGAGCCAACTAAATGGAGCAACTTTTTCATGAGAAAGCAGTCAAACCAGAGTGTAGATCATTTGCGCTGTGCTGTCAGTCCAAAAACCTCTGAAGATAACCTTCATGTAGCATGTGCTAAACTTCATGTAATCATATAGTATTTATCTGCCATGTTAAAAATGTGGGGAGAAGAATGGGTGGGAAAGTGCTGTTTGAGTTGCATCTCTGAATATAAGAGCCCTTCCATAGCACACTGACACGTATAAATAAGTTGAAAGGAGTGTGTCAGATGTCTTGACTCCTTAACTTGTATATGAGATTCCTGGTGCCTAACCAGGATATTTGGTTAAAGTGGGATATTTGCAGATCTTTAGGCTATTTAACTTCCTGTTCTTAAAATAGAAACTTCATTTAGGTGGTGTACTTGTAAGCTAGTTTTTTAATCTGAAGAAATAGTACTGACCTATCTAGGCTTGTTTAATTGTCTTGATTTTGAATTATTAGAACAGATCTGACAACACTTGTAGCTTTCAATAATACATTTTAAAGATACAGAACAAAATTAATTATAGACACGTGTACAAGTATTTTTACCAAAATATTAAATGTGTGCTTAAATGTGCTGGGAGGTGAATGTGCAGGGAAACTGTATGTTACTCAACTAGGCTGAAGTATTTTAGTTAATGTATACATTATAGTACAAGGGAAGAAAAAACCTCAGGTTTTTTTATAGCCTCAGTGCCTCTGTCTTCAGGAAAATATTCCCTTAATCTTGATTGTTAAAACTATTAGTCAAAACAGCTGCCTCACTTGAATTTTAATGCAAGTTGTGGGTTGTAAGTTGCCTATGATAACAAAATAATGAATTGATTTCTTTGAAATGTAGTTCTGGTCAGATTCTCCTGTGCAACCTGGTGTAGGAAACCTGCTTTGGCAGGGAGGTTGGACTAGATGATCTCCTGAGGTCCTTTCCAACCCCTACCATTCTGTGATTCTTAAAATGTTTTCTTTCTCAGTCCTTCTCTTGTAGTTCTTTGGAATCTAGGGCTAGGATATTTTTTATTTAGTGACTTGGTCTTCTTTATCTGATTCAGCACGTCCTTGGCACTTTGGGCATGGCACAAGATGTATTTGCTTCAGTTTCTGCTTTGAGGTTGCTCAAGTATTTTGCAGAATCACAGAGTAGCTGAGGTTGGAGGGAGCCTCTGAAAGTCACCTAGTCCAACTCTTCTGCCCAAACCAGGGTCAGCTACAGCAGATTGCTCAAGGCCTTGTCCAGTCAGGGTCTGAGTGTCTTCAAGGATGGAGACTCCCCAACTGCTCTGATCAACTTATTCCAATAAAAAAGTCTGTCTTAAATTTAAATAGTGTTTTCTGTATTTCAGCTTATGCCCATTGCTTCTTGTCCTTTTCCCAGGCATCAGTGAGATGAATCTGGCTTCGTTTTCTTTATACCCGCTCACTAGTTAAACTCATCATTAAGTTCCTTCCGAGCTCTCTCTTCTTGAGATTAAAAAGTCTGAGCTCTGTTGCCATTTTCTTTTATGACAGATGCTTCAGTCCCTTATTTATCTTCGTGGACCTTCACTGGACTCACTCCTGTATGTCTCTCTTACTGGAGAGCCCAGACCTGGGCCCAGCACTCTGTGTGTGGCCTCACCAGTGCTGAGTAGAGGGAAAATGGTCACATCCCTTGACCTGCTAGAGTTATACTCTTCCTCATGTAGCCCAGGATGCTGTTGGCCTTCCTTCATGCAAAGGCATAGCGCTAGCTCATGTTCAACTTGTCCACTGGGAATCCCTCATCATTTTGTGCCAAGCTGCTTTCCAGCTGGTCAGTACCCAGTGTGTACTGGTGTGTGGGATTATTCCTTTCCAAAGGCAGTGTTTAGCATTTCCTTTTTGCAAACTTCATGAGATTCCTGTCAGCCCATTTCTCCAGCCTGACTAGGTCCCTCTTTATGCAGCACAACCACCTTGCGTATCAGCCACTTCTTCCAATTTTGTACAATCTGCAACCTTGCTGAGGGTATCTCTCACCATCTTCTCTAATAAAGATGTTAACTAGTGTTGGCCCTAGTATCAGATCTTGGGATATACCACTAACTACTGACCTCCAGCTGGACTTTGTGCTGCTGATCAAAATACTTTGAGCCTGACATGTAAGGGAATACTTTTCATTCAGCCTGTGAGTTTGATTTATATGGCTAAAGATGGTAACTGCCACTTACTTCAGAATAAAAAAAAAGAGGTAGTGCTTTAAACGTTGAAACTTTTAGATGAGTAATGAAGAAATATCATCTGAACAGCATTTTCAATGTTCATTAATATCAGCAGTGACTTAGGGCATGGTATAGCTTGATGCCCACATTCTTCATAGTTACTACACAAGTGCTTGTTTTAGGCACTTCACTGAAATGTTTTTCACACCATTTTCATTTAGGCCAGGCTACTTTCCCTTTGCATACCGCAGGGTTCCACTCTTTCCTTGCAGGCAGGTTAGTATAGAAGGGGCACCAGCTTTGAAAGCTGTTATCACTTGCTCTTTCCAGCTACCTGTGCAATCCTCAGTCATCTACCACGCCCCAGTTGTACCTTGGGGTATGCTTTTTGTTTTCATCTTCTAAGTGATTGCACAGATTGCTCCTCCCCACTCTCCCCCTTTATCTGTCCTGCCCTACTGCTGAATCTTACCTGGGCAAAAACAGCTTATCTGTGCAGGCAATGTTTTCTATCAGTGAGAAGCTAATAGAACAATATATTGCTATTTTAGCGTCTGCAATTGAGTGTTCACATGCTAGTGTACAGTCTGAAGCTTTTAAATTTTGTTATTTTAACTTAATCTAAAATAGAAACTTAGTCTGGTTTATTCTTTTCCTTAACAACTCTGCTTTTCCAGAAGAGGTACTTTGGAGCTTATCTTCATCAGAATTACATAAAATCATCCAGTTTGGAGACATGCGGTTCTTCATACAAAACAAGTTGTCATCCAGAGTTTTTGCCTCAGTTGTGAAGAGGCAATGTGTTACATGAGTTTTGGATATCTGTTGGAATTTTGAATCTTGGAAAACAACTGCTTTGTAGCACTTTTTCTGTTACTTGGCTGTCCTTTCCAATACTTGTTAACTGCTCTTTTAGTAGTTTGTACAATATATATATTTAAAATTGAGAATTTTTCCGTGCCTTTTGCCTGACATTGACAAAAATGTGTCTTTGAGATTTATATTAAATCAGAGAAATTTTTTGCTATCTACAGTTCAGAAATGGGATTGATGGTTTTTCAGCATTGAATTTACCAAAAGCTTACGTATTGTGAAGTAGAAATGTTCCTTTTTGATAAGAATTATGACCAAATCAGAAGTGGGAAATGAAATAATTCTACCTAGAATACTGTAAATGTCTCCTTTTCATTTGTAGCTTTCTGAGCTAGATTAAGTTGACAGCTTGCTTTTGGCAGTTGATGTAACTTAAGACCATGCTAGTTTATAACTTTTAACAGGCACGTTTTGCTAGGTCAGACTCCTACTGTGATAGACTTGAACGTGTGCAAGTCTTTTTCTTAACAGCAAATGTTCTTTCATATTAAAAAATCTTTGCAAAGGCTTAATTTGTCTGCACGGTGTCTTCAGCCTTTTCCCTGGCAGCTTTCTCTGCCTTAGTTCAGCCTGGAAGGTGTACATGTGTGCTCAGTACTACCCTCAAAAGCTGGAGATGCCAGTGTCAAGAGCACTAATTGCATTTTGAAATACTTGCAGCCTTCTCGGCAAGGTCTCTGCCGTTAGAGCTTCCTAATACTTTATTTTTTGAAACCGCTTTGGTGTGATTACCAGTTCTGTTTACATCCTGCATAATTAATTGGAGAATTTCCAGATACTTCAAGGACTAATTAAACTCCTGATACAGGCCTGCATGCTTTTCGGAATCATCATAATCATTTTTCCATGCTAATAATTTGTCTGCTTTGCTGACAAGCAGTTTGAAATTTCACCTGGGAGAGCAGAACAGTTTATGAACCAGTGCTGCCCACTGGAATAAGCAGAAAAACAGATATTGGCATGCGTGTCCAGGTAAACAGAGAGTGGAAATTGCTTGGTGACTTCCCATGGAGAAGAAAGGACTTCTTTCCTTGTTGTTAGTTTGGGGTGAAATAAGTTCAATTTGTTCTTCCTTGGATTGCTGGTCACGTAGTCACCGATGAAGACTTCACGTTGCTTAGTTCAGATGAACTCCCTTCTTTTACTTTTTAAAATGTGGGGTTTTTTTTCTCTGAAGAGTGGTCTTTTGATTCAAAAGTATCTAAATATAGTAAGCACCCGTCCTTTTGCTGCACTGGCTTTCAGTGTGTCTGAGAGAACCTCCACTGAAGACCATTTAGATAAGTGGTGTCTGATTTTTAGTATGTCAATTGAAAATTTCGTAGCAGCATTCACTGTCTCAGGTGTGAAGTACAGGAGACAACTGGGAAATGAAACCTTAATGTCAGTGCTGAAATACCACAGTCTAAAAAACTCTTGGAAGAACTTGTAGTTTGTTTTTCAAATTCTTTTGTATTTGGCCATATAAGGCCAGACACTTAAACTTATAAACTGCCTGTTTATATTGTTTTACAGGCACTTCACTGACTAAAATACTTTGCTTCAGTTTGCTCTTACCCAGAACAATTGTTAAGGGTGTCGCTTTGTTTCACTGGTAATGCTGATACTGGTAGTATCTCTTGAGTAATTCCTCAAAGGTTGGTAGTGTTGGAAATAAAAATAACAGTGGTCAGGGGCTTGAGTAAAAAAAAAAAAATTAGATTTGCAAGCTGTTAAGTGTTGTTCACGTCAATTAAAGATAAATTTGTAAAGGTACATTTTAATTCATGTCAAGGCTGAACTCAGGTCCACTTTATCAAATATTTCTGAGAATGCAGGTGTCATCGACCAGTCAATTGTACAGATATTCTAAATTCCCTTAGTATAGTGCGATGCTTCAGAGTTTTTAATATGTTAGCTTCAACTTAGAAGCGAGACCTGATTTGTTTCTTCAATGGCATTATTAAGGTGTTTAGGTGCTAAAGGTTTCTTCAGTCAACCAAATGGCATTTTTCTTATCTTTTATTTAGAGCTCTCTCATTTAGGATGAAATACTTTTTTGTTGTCTGTGCATTTTCAAAGCAAGGAGAATACTACTGTCTACTTTGGAAAGAGTTTTGATTCTAAATTACAGACTCATCTTCTGTGTATGACACAACATTGTTTGGTTTTTGATTGAATACATGCAAAATTAGGAGAAGATAATGATGATTTATTTACTTTCCTAAAGAATGTTGAGAATAAAAAATATGTCTGACTTTCAAAGGTGATTCATCTGAAAACACTACTCAAGATGTTTTTCATCTTAAATTAACATATATTTCTATGGAAAATCTTTATGTGGTGATATCCTTCCATGTATGGAAACTGACTCAGTTTGAGTAGACCCTGGATCACCTAATCTGACTCTGTTTACAACAGAAAGTTGGATTAAATGATCTCCAGAGGTCTCCATGTAAACGTCCAGGCTTCTTATAGATATCCAGGTCTCCAGAGGTCTCTATATAGACATCCAGCCTAGATGTTTATATGACTGCATGAAAATCTGGCCACCTTGATGGTTGCTTTTTGAGTTGCAGGAAAGACTGGATGAGAGGATTGAGTTTGCAAGCGACACCAAGTTGGGCAGCAGTGTTGATCTGCTTGAGGGTAGGAAGGCTCTGCAGAGGGATCTGGACAGGCTGAATTGATGGGCTGAGGCCAATGGCATGAAGTTCAATAAGGGCAAGTGCTGGGTCCTGCTTTTGGGTCACAACAACCCCATGCAATGTTACAGGCTTGGGGAGGAGTGGCTGGAAAGCTGCCTGACAGAAAAGGACCTGGGGATGTTGGTCAGCAGCTGGCTGAACATGAGCCAGCAGTGTGCTCATGTGGCCAATAGCATCATGAATGGTGCGGCCAGCAAGACTAAGGAGGTGATCCTCCCCCTGTACTTGGCACTGGTGAGGCCGCACCCCGAGTACTGTGTTCAGTTTTGGGCCCCTCACTACAGGAAAGATGCTGAGGTGCTGGAGTGGGTCCAAAGAAGGACAATGAAGCTGATGAAGGGCCTGGAGAAGAAGTCTTATAAGGAGCGGCTGAGGGAGCTGGGGTTGTTTAGCCCAGCTGGAGAAGAGGAGGCTGAATGGAGACCTTATTGCTCTCTACAGCTACCTGAAAGGAGGGTGTAGGGAGGTGGGAGTCGGTCTCTTCTCCCAAGTGACAGAATGAGATGTAATGGCCTCAAGTTGCCTTTTGTTTCTCTGCAAAGGAGTGAATTTATTTCACAAAGAACAAGAAGTTAAATTTTACTTACATGCCAGATGCATTTTTTAGTATATTTCCAGGTATTATGCTCAAAGTGGGAAAGTGAATATAAATCCTTTAAAAAAGGGTTCTTTATGGTTTGGTGTACGGTTTTTTGTTTCTTTGTTTTTTTGGGGGATTTTTTGTGTTATTTTGCTACCAGCCTAAAATAGATAATTTGGAAATATAGTGAGAAATTGAAAATAACTTTGTGAAATGTTTTTAGGATGTATATTAAGTTTGTAATTATATATAAATTTTCTTTTTAAACAATGACAGCCTTTGAATGTCAGCATTTTTGTACAGTAAATTTACCAGTATTTACGAATAAATTTTGGTCTCTTTAGAAAATAGTTACTTGGTATTTCAATTTGGGGTAAAGGCCAGGAACATCCTTTCTTGATTTTCTGTTAAAACATCTGGAAACTTTTTAAACCTGATATGTGATACAGAATTCCACCACCCCCCTGCATTACCCCCATAGCTTCTCTTAAATGCAATTTTTTAGTTTTGCCTCCAGATCTAGCAGCTTTTATTTGCCGAGGATCAAATTCAACAGGCTTGTCAAAAAACCCCCCAACCAACCAGTTCTATCACTCAGTTGTTGAACCAATAGCTCTATGATGGGAGAAGAGATTATTCTATCAAGAGTAATAGATCTAAAGAAGTCAAAACATCTAAACCAAAGATCTGTCTGTTGTATCGCAGTTGAAGGGCTTTCTTTTTTGATTATCTGATCTCTCTCCAGCCATCATCTGCTTACAGACATACATGCCATTTCTCAGTGATTATGGAAGTCCTGAGCATGTGAACATCCAAAAGCGTGTGGACAAGAGAAAGCTGTTTGATGCAGCCTCTTAGGATAGCCGAAAGATATGAAGTAAATTTCTTTTATGGAAGATTCTGAAAGAAATTAAGTGGAAGACATGTGTCATCTTGTAAACAATTAACTAGTTAGAAGATAAGAAACAAAGATTCAATTTTTGTAGTAAATGGAGTTCACCAGGAAAGCCCTGCAGGAGTTTGTGCTGGGCCTCGTGCTGCCTAACATCTGAAAGGCAACGGGTGAAGCATGGCAAAGTTTGCTAATGTTGTTAAGCTCCTTAAGGGCCAGCTGAGCAGGGGTGCAGAAGGACCTTTCAAGGTGATGCACCCAGGAGGGAGAGAAATACTTGAAACTTTGTAAAGAGTGTTAGACTCTGGGCTGACAGTTTCTTGCAAAGATGAGATCTTAATGTTTGTGCAGAAAACTGCTTTGATTATGCTTTCTTGATTTCCTACTGAGAATTGAGTGTCAAACCAAATTTCAGATATTATTAGGAATAAAGAGCAGAAATGAAAACATATAAAAATCCATGTACAACCCCCATCTGAACACTGAGTAAAATTTTACCTCCTACATCAGAAGAAAGTTAGAATACAAATGGAAGAAGAATAGGGAATTATGGTAAGAGTGGTCAAACATATGTAATTGTTTAACCTGGAGTAGAAAATTAGGAGGTATGATCTAGGTCTGTGTAGTCATCAGCAGTACATGGAAAAGTCAGAGAGCAGCATGACAAGAAATTAATTACTTCAAGAATTGAAAAATAATCAGATAGTAGGTTCAAATTACACATGATGCTCACTTAAGCTGTGAAATGCCATAGTACAGGATGCTAAAAGCTTACTAGTTTCAAAAATGTCAACAAACTAGAGGACAGTATCTAGTTGAGAACTAGTAAATATAAAGGCATCATCTCTGACTTAAGAGGTCCCTGAGTTAACTTCCTGCTCTCAACTGATGAGTCATAGGACAGATGGATTCAGATTCTGCTCTGATAGTTTGACAGTCTTTATATTCATAGCCTAAAAAACAGTGCAGAATGATTAATGACAAGCTAGAGATCACTTTCTGACTAGTTTCTTAATCATCTTTGGAAGTTTGATTGCCTTTGGAACAAACCAAGGATATGACTTTTTTAGGATACAGGTAGATAGGCTCAATTCTCGTACTTGCTGTGGTGCTTGTCTGATCTTGTGGTGACTTGCCTTCCTGCCCCAAAATTTTTTTTCCTGAATCCCTAAATTGAGGATGGAGTTGACAGACTTTTCACATTTCCAGCTGAAGGGAATAGGCTTGCTGAGACTTTGTATGCTCCTTGGTCAGAGTTCTGGTTCTACAGTAGCAAAACTAAAGTTTTTCTGTGTCTTTTTTTCAGCATATAGTTGAGGGTAACTGTAATGACTGGCTGTTTTTAATGTTTCGACTGAAGGATCACTTTTAGTATTTTGACCTCATTTAGCATAGATGCTTAATTGCTTATATAGTTAAGTCAGATGTACACTTACTGAACTAGAAAACTGCACAAGAATGTGACAAGATGGTGTGTTTGCTTAAAGGACTACTTGCCAAAAATATAAATGTGTTCTAATTGTTTTTTAATTTCATGTTGTTGATCTTCATAATAGCTTCTGGTAGATATTTTAGCAACATAAGTCAATAAATAAGGCCTGGGCATTCTTAAGAATGAAAATTTCTCAGCTTGTGTTCCCTTTTTCTGTTTGTCCTTGAATATTTTACTACTGGTAGTCTGAGGAGATAGCATTTAGCATGCCTGTCTTTAGAGTCTCAAAGTTGCGTGTTGAAGGTTGATTAGATTGCTGTAGGACACACTTTATAAATTATAAAACAGTTTAAGGGTTTTCTACCACCCTGTGGTTAACTTTAATTATTCCTCAGGTTGGTCTTCACTAGTTTGTTTTTCTGTATGCTCGGTGTGTCTTCTAATTATAATCTGACAGTAAAATGTTGCTTATGGAATTACGTCTTCAATAGCTGTTCTGGTTTTATGCACACAATCGTAGTGATGGCTTGGTGTTCTTATATTTTTCTACTCCAAACTTGTATAGAAATATAGGTTAGTAAAGTAGCTGCAGATATTTCATATTCTAAGCAGTTGCCTCAAATGTTAGCTTTGTGATGTTGATGTTGAACCACTTACAGCAGACCAAATAGTGTATTAGCTTTTGTTAAAGGCAGTCAGTTGTCTGTCTTAAAGTTATTGCTGTCAGACATCAGGAAAGGTTGCTTCCATTGAAGTCATCAGTATTTGGGAAGTCTGTTTGAATTTCATCTTTTGAAACTCTTGTACCTACTTGAAGCACATACACATTAAACCAACTTACTGCACGCCATTAAGTGGTGGGGATACCTGTACTAGATTATTTACTCAGGCTGCCACTAAACCTTTTTGGCAGTTTCTGTTCCAAGTTACTGGAGATTCCCCGCAAAGAAAGTGTCATGCTATTAATTGTTTTGCCTTGCTCTGGATGTGATGTATGATCTGGGTGCCACGTAGTTCTATAATCAGACCAGTAGGATTTAAAAGCTCCTTACAAGTCATAGCTATTTTAGCTGTAGCTGAGTGAGGTTATGGGCACAGCAGACTTGTGCTTTGTATGTATCAATTCATATGATCACACCCTTGCATTTCTCCATGATGTTTTGAAAGTCTTACTGAGTATCTTACTTGGTCATGCTCTTGCTAAGATTCTTTGAGAGACACGACTGTCACATTTTGTATTTAACGTGGAAGGTCTCTGTTTTTATAAGGGTGATGCATAGTCAGTGTATTTCGTACTGAGATCCAAGAGTTTTAAGGATGCTTTGAAATCCACACCATTCATTTGCGGGACATTAACTTCAGAAAACACATATTAAGCTGCTAGTGCCATTGGACTTGCACAGCTAACATTAGAAAAGCATGAAAAGACCAGTTGCTTCATGCAGCGTTCTGTGGAAATGACCACTGGTAGTATGTGCTTTGTTTCATTTGTTTGTGTGCCTAAACTGAGTGCTTATCTTGTGTTTTTTAGCAGCACAATGGAATGAAGTTTTCCATGAAAGGAACTCATAACCAAGGCAACAGCTACAGCCCTGTCAACAGTGGAGGCATGAGGCAACCAGTTGGTAACCGAGGACACCACCAGTACAATCGTAATATATGGAGAAGAAAAAAACATAGAGACAGTTTGCCTATTAGTCTGAGCAGATAATGGCAGATGCCAAATTGACCTTCCCTGTTCAGACGAACTGAGTGAGTGCTACTCGACTTGCGGGATGGAGACCAGCGTCCAGCACATCGTTTTATTGGTGTTGCCAAATATCTGCAGCTGACTTCTTTGCATGTTTCTTTGTGTGGTGGTTCAGTCCATCTTCAAGAAGTAGTTGTGCTTATCTGTGAAGCCTTATTAAATGTGGAAGTTTGTTTTCTGCCTTCCCACAATGGTTCATACAGTGCCGAAGCAGCTCTGACAGTAGAACTGCAAGGACATTTACAAATGCTGTGGCTTTTTTTGCTGTGGCTACATCTGTTCCTTTGTGGGTTCCGTTTTCTTTTATTTTAGAAGTGAAGGAAACTTCAACCCCTAGGAATTTTTTTTTTCTTTGCAGCAAATCCAGTTGGGAATTCATAAAAGTAAATTTGCTGCTCTCCTGTTTTTGTTTCAAAGTTCAGAATTTTTTGCTCTGTAAATATTGGAGGTATAATTTGTGCAATAACTTGGAATTTTTAATTTAATTTCATATTGTCACATAAGTTATATTTAAGGGGAAGAGGTTTTTTAATTTACAGATCCTTTCCCAGGTTGCATTATCTAAGTTGGGTTCATAGTTTTGGCAGGTTGTCTGAGCAGTGTTACAAACATGACATTTGGTAATATCTGAGGCTTCTTGATTCACAATGAAAGTGCGATTTGGCTCACGGTTTTAAGAAGGTATTAAGCTCCAAAGCATTTTGACCCTGTGTTTTTAGCTCATTGTCTGACCTCTATCAGTCGTCTCACTCTGACCAATGAGTTTTAATTTTATTCCTTTAACTAGACAACAAATCCAGCGTTTGTAGTACCAGAAGTAAAACTTGAGAGGGAGGGGAAAGAGGTTGGTTCAAGTCCTGATGGGAGATTAAAAAGCTGTGAACTACACGCTTTGATGCATTTTAGTAACGTAACCTGTTAATGTTTGGATTCAAACAACGTTATTAAACAGAGGTACCCGGCTTAAGGAATGTGGAGAAAGGAAATATGTTGATTCCATTAAGGAATCTGTATAGCAGTATGCATTAGTTCTGTTAAGAGCAAATATATAAAAAGTACTTCAGCTGCTCTAAGCATTACAAGAAGTATCTTTTAATGTATTGCAGGAGAGCACAGCCCAGTGTTGTACACAGTATGAGTGGCTGGCACTTAATTTACAGATGCATACAGGTATACTATGCAAGTGTGTATTGCCATGACAAACACTGTCTTTAACTTTTTGAAAAATGTACATCCTGCCTAACCCTGAGTTTTTAAAGCACCACAGTTGTCCTGGGAGTAGGTCACATCTCATGCCCTCTGACTTCCCTTTTTTTTAATGAGAGTTCTTAAGCTATATGGAAAACTACAGATCAGTTATATAATTCCACTAGCAGAGAAAACTGGAGAATCCTGTTAACAGCACATCTATACTGTGTACAGATACAGACGGTTTTAAAACTGATATCTGAATATTAAAATGAGGTGTCAAGCATGAAGCTTTTTAATATGCTGTATGCCTTTGAAGCAGAAGTAGTTCATGTTATTACTGAATCTGTCAAACAAACAGGTCCTTGAGGGGAGAGAGGGCAACATTCCAAAGTAGACTAGTGCATATCTGTTTGCAAAAAGTTTGTCTTAATGCTCCAGACTCATCACAATTAAAAAAAAAAGGTTTAAAAATTGTGAGCTGATTCATACATAATATCTAAGGGCTGTTACATGAGCCTGTACTGCTTAGTCTTCACACACTAGCAATATTGAGCATAACTACGTTAAAGAGCCTCCAAAGGCTCTAGTTTGGTGTCTTATACTAGCGTCCATTTTAAAGCAAAACTCATTTGAAAAGTGGTATCATGTAACACTTCAGTCATGGTGAACCAAATAAATTGGCCTGGCTATCACTGTGGTTATGTGCTACAGGTTTAAAAAAAATCATGTTTAAATTTTTTGTGTGGACAACTATGTGGAAGCTAAAATTGACATATTTTTATGTAAAGTTTTCTATTCTTTGATTTTTAATAAACTTTGGAGACCAGTCGCTTTTCTGTACATTTTTATGGGAACTTTAATGGATGATTTAATACTTGACCTTATCCCATTGCTTGAAATGTGCTTTGAACATGGGCTTTAAATTGTTTGTGGTGAACACCTTCAGAATGAGCTTGGAAGGTGGATGGACGCCCTCTGCAAATGTTTGTGGTGTGTTTATAAAGGGGATAATGAACATAGCAGTTGGTTTCATGGTTGTGAATTTGATCCCTTGATAATGAGAAAGCAAAGGAGCTGGAGGTAGTTCCCAACAATATTCTTAAAAGAGGAGACTGACAAACTGATCCCTTGGGATACCTTAACTTTCCGTATAATTTTTTAGTCCCTCTCTGTAGTTTCTGAATTCCTTTCAAAAATCTTTGTCCAATTTTCAACCTCCTTAAATATTGGACATATCTTTTCTTTTTTGTTGATTTCTATTAACCCTCCGAGAGGACTCTACAATGTCAATAACTGACTTGAATTCAAAATTTCAGAAATAGAGTCTTTGGAAAGAACTTGTGTAAATCTGTGAACGCTAAGAAAGGGAACTGAAGTATTTTTAATAGACAGTAATTCAGGGCTAGGGATTCAGAATCAGAGAGGTCTGTGGTACTTGGTCAGTCTTAACGAGTATCCACTGGAGAAAAATAGAGAAGTGATGGGAAGGGAAAAGAATGAGCACTCAGTAATAGCTACAATATTTTTTTTTTTCTGTCAAGGTCAGTTAGCCAGTGGGACACAACTGGCAGAAGGATATGTAATCTCTGCAGACACAAAGATTTATCGCAGCAGCCTTGGTCTTGGAACTTCAGTTTTCCTGGGCTCCACCTTTTCCTTTTCCTATCCAGATGATTACTTTTAGTTTATTCTTCCCAGAGATTCTGCCCAAGCATTTATCCTTATCTCCTTTTAATGCATTAGGAGTCTCACTTTGTTCCTTTCAAC
Source organism: Caprimulgus europaeus (assembly GCA_907165065.1). The sequence continues at coordinate 74,442,818 of OU015525.1, forward strand.
CCCTGTTCTCTGATAATAATCTTAGATATCCACCTGATCTGTTTTCCAGCCCTACTGACTATTTTGTACAGTGCTTGTAAGCAAAATTAGCCATGGACTTTAGATGTGGAAGGAAGAGGTTGCAAATTGTATGGATGAACAAGACCCACAGAGCTTGTCTTAGGAAGAGCTGTGTTGCCGTTTCCAAGGATGTCAACGCTGGTGTTGCCCCATGCTTTTCCTGTCACAACATTCCCTCTTGCACTGAGGCAGGGTAGGAAGACAGATATGTGGCTGTTGGTACAGTGTTACTGCTTCAGCTGCGTTTATTTCCACAGGAGCAGCCGTGGGATGGCATTTTGAGAATGGGCATAGCCATAGTCTGTGATGGGGCAGTGTTGAAAGATGATAGGATCATTTGTGGCAAAAAGAAAAGCTTGAATTGTGATTACTAACAGGTAACAGATGATGTGTGTGTGTGGGGGGGTGAATGTGTTAACTTCTGAGCTCTCAAGGACAACAAGACTTCTACCTGCTGGCTGCTGCCAGTGTAATCTGGTCATAAATTTGGTAACACATGGACTAAACCAAAGTTATGTCCTGAATTCTCCATTTAAGAGACATGACAGAGCCATCAATTAGGTGGCTGATCATGTCTTGTACTTCCACACATGGACTGTTTTGATTGGGGCCTGGAATGTTCTGGAAAGTAAAGGTGGTGCCAAAAGGAAGGATTCTGGAAGTGGTCTTAGAAAGAAAGGAAGCCTGAAAGGAAAGTTCCTGGAGATCAGGAAGATGCATGGAGAAAACCACCAAGGGATGACCGGAGACTTTAGCTGATACTGCCTCGGACTGGTAACGGTGGGTAACTGTATATAGCCTGAAGGGACGTGGTTTTCTGCCTGACCTTCATCCGCCAGCAGCAAGCCTCCGTGCTGGGAAGGGAATCGAGACCCTTGCAAATGCAATGCTTTGGGGGAATGAGTGGATGAGTGTGTGAAATAATCATCTGGGATAAAAGCTCAAATCCTGTTGGTTTGTAAATAAACCCCAGTATTCAGACCCACTACAGGTTCTTGTTTAATTCACCTGTAACAGGAAATGATGTCAGAATGACAATACTGACCGTTTACTGAACCTCAGGTTCACAGCTGGAAGACTTGTAGCTGATGTTTCCCAGAATCATCTTCACATGTCTTTAGGCTTTTTTTTCAACCAGGATATTAACTTCTTGTATTATGTATTGTTGGGGGGTTTTTTGTTGTTTTTGGGGGGTGGTTTTTTTAGTTTTACTTCCTTCCAACACTGTGAGTTTCAGTTCTGGAGATACCTTGCCTGTTTTGGATGACAAAAGCCCTTCATTTGTTCTTGGCAGTAGGAGATCACTTAAGGAAACCTATGGCCAGCTTGTGTCTTCAAGAGATCTATTGGGAAAAATGTTTTGAACTTTTAAATCAAGGATTCTTACTAGAAGATCAGCCATATAGTTCTGTTATAATTTGTTAAAGTGATGGTCAGAGGCTACAGTTGTTTTTCAGTGAGAGGGTGATAGAGATGCCTCTTGTAGAACATCTCTAACTGAAACATACAAAATTGCTGCTTAAAGCTCTGGTCACATTTCATCCAAGTATTATGCTGCTGCAAAAGTTTTGGCATAGTGTTGCCTGTGGCACAGCAGCCTTTCAGTTTTGAATCAATTAGGGATCCTCTAACCATTTGCTTTTTTAATAAACCTTTTTTTATTGAGGGATTGTTGCATGGGCATAAGAAATAATTAACAGAGGGATTTTTTTTCCTTCAGGGAATAGCCCATATGCATGCTCATACTGGTGCTATACACGTCTGTGCTCAAGATCATGAAAATTTTCTGGTGTTATTGCTAATGGCCTTTGTGCCACTGTCTCTCATGCTAGGATTGTGAGTGCAGAGGGCATCTCACCTGACCCCAGCTACTTTTTTCCCTTACCTACTGAGTGACATGTTCTTCTGCTGTGAATCTTAGTTATGCAGCAAGCTGTTTCCTGCTTCAGTAAGTTATGGGAGTTGAACAGTAGGATAACTTACTGTCTTGGTGAAAAATGTGTTCCAAATAAATGCTTCACTGACTCATTTTCAAACCTAAAACAAGTAGGATTTCGGAGCTCCTATTACAGGATTACATCTTAGAGGATGAAAGTGGTGTTTAAACTGGAAGTCCATCACCTCTGTGCCGAAATTACCACTTTCTGTCAGTGGAAACTTTAGCACTGATCCCCTTGGGGATGTTCTGTCGAGAAAATCTTTGCAAGAAGATTCCTTGCTTTTTTCTCGCCTCCTTTCCAGAGAGGAAAAACTGAATCTTCCAGTGGGCTATACCCCCCTTCAGGGTTACTGTTGGATTCATCTGGCTAATATGAGGAGCCAAGCCAAGCAGGTGAAATCTCACCCTTATCAAGAGTTGTCTGTCCAGGTGATAACAGACAACTTGAGTGCCACTTACTGTACAATCATGGGTGAGATCATCAAATCACCTCTGTTCTCTCAAGGAAATGTCTTAGGGGACTGAGGAACAAGAGATTAAGATCAATTTACCAGTTGTTCATATACACATGTGCAGTCTTCTGCAGATGAACTGAGCAGAGTTGCAGTTCTTGGCTGCGAGTGCCAGCTTTGCTCTGCTGTTCTTACAAGGGCCTTGGAGGGAACAAAGTCAGCACAGTAGATGGTTTTCCCCTCAGATTAAGAGGAAATGCTGCCACTTCTGCTCAAGAGCAGGTCCATGCAACAGTTTTCTGACTAGTTCCTGAAAAAAAGGTTGAACACAATTACTTGCTATTTCCTCCCACTCCTCTGTTAAAAAGGAGTGGTCAAGGAACGTAAGGTTATGCGAGTTACATGCACCATGTGGATGTAAGTGTTAGAAATCATGAATGGTTAAGCGCTGAACACAAACGCTCTCGAGTGGTTGTGAAATTTCCATCCTTTGAAACTTTTAAAAACCTGCATAGACAAGGCCCCAGGTAACCCAATCTAACTTCGAAGTCAGTCCTGCTGGGCCAGGAGGCTGGGCCACATGACTTCTGTAGGGCTCCCCCCAATCTCAATTTTTCTATGGTATCACAAAAAAGAAAAACTATTTTTTTAAAATAACTTTATATCTGTTTAGCTTATGGAGTGTTTTAGTGGAGCCAGAAGTCAAGCAGAATTTGTTATTTTTTTTGCTTTGTCCTGTGCTTGATAAAATGTATCTGCAAATTCTAGGACCAACAGGTTGAAACAGGGAAGAACATACGTCTGAAGTTGATAATCCCTGGAAATGCATAGTTCCCAAATGTAGATTACTGATCAAGAAGTAAATTAAGAAATCTTCCTGACTAAAATGCGTTTTTGTTTGTATCACCTCTGTATTATTATTATTATTATTATTATTATTATTATTATTATTATTATTGATATTTTGTCTCTTCTGACTTTAGTCAACTTACCTTTGCAATGGTAACACAACAAAGACATGTGGGAGTAGTGGTTTGTGTAGGACATCAGCAAAATACTCCATAATGTTAAGTCTCACCTTTTCTTCCTGATAAGAGTTGTGTAGATTAGTTATCGAAAATTTTGATAATTAAAATCTGCTTGTTAACATTTGTTCTTCAGTACAGGAGTAGGTAGATTACACTAATACAGCCTGAAGGGTAGTGAAAAAGCACTGAGGGAGCTGACAGCATCATGAAAAGGCTTTTTTAGAGATAGGATTTGGAAGCTGCTATTAGCCCAAATTTTACCAAAATAACTCTAGATCCTATCTGTCTAGATCAGAGCTATCCCTTACTTTGCAACATGGAAATCAGAGAAGAATGTTCATCAGGAGTGAGTATATCAAAAAAGAAATTTCCATAAAGAAAAATGAAGTGAAATCTAAAAGCTTAATGATTTTAACTTGAAATATAAACATCCCAGCAGAATGGGAATTGTGAGATTTCTAAGCTGCAGATCTACTAATAAGGACTTAAACCCAGCAGCAACCCACTGCCCCCTTAGTGCTAATATGATGTCTGGAGAAGAGCTCCACGGTCTCTAGGATACCAGTTTTGCTAATAAATGGAAAAAGTAATTATCTAAATAACTCATATCAGTATTTCATTTTTATTTCTGTGGAAAAGCAGAATAGGGCTAATTAGAAACTGAGGCAAAACTTAACACTAATGTATCAAATGTTTTGTAATGCGTAACCCAGCGTTGCTGCTATTAAAAAAAAAACAACAACCCAAACAATTTTAATAAAAATTGTTCAATAAAGTGTATGATACTGTTCAGTGGCACACGGTGAATGAACCAGGGTGTTCCCTTCCACTTAACCGGGATGGGATCAATAGATGGCGCTGAGTGCAAATTTTTGGGCCGAGGTGGTGCAGTTAGGCAAAGATTAATTTTGGAAACAGGTTCTTTTGACCGTGTTTGCTAATGAAAGTGACACGAGAACAGCCATGCACTGGCTGAATTTGCTGATGTGACAAATGTGGGAAGCGTGGCCAATACACAATGCTAAGAATTTTGTAGTACTGAATATTACAGAGGGAGTGAAATACAAAGCACAAGGCTGGAAATTAAGAATTTATAACTACTTCCAAACAGTGAGAGCTTATGGGTTAGAAATGATGAAGAGGAGAGAGATCTGGGCATATTTGTTGACAGTATGGCTAAATTCACCAACCTGTCTCATAAAGATGATATGTGAACCTAAGACATATCAGATAAAATATTTCCAGTAATATTAGTGATTTTCTTTTGTTACAAGTTCTGAGCTTTACTGGTGAATAACTGTGGCTTTTCCTCATTTTTGGGGAGAGGGAAAGAAAAAGAAAGACAAAAAGGCAACAAGAAAGTAAGCGTAATCCTCTTTTTACTGTATTCGGACATAGCAGGAGCTATAGACACAGGTTTAAAGAATATTCTGACACCTGAGGATCTACTTCATCTAGAGATTCATCAAAGCTCAAGTTAGCTTTTATAATGTCATGTCAAAATGGTGTGAAGCACTAGGGATGACAGATACCATCACCCAGCTTTTTGCATCAGTTTGCACCTGTCTTGTATTGACAAACTTTTGATCTTTGGCTTTGATGTTGGAGTGACTTGCCTCCTGGGAATGCTGAACATACTAGCTGACTGTCATTTCAGATCTATGGATGACAAGTAGAAGATCTGACTGGATGTAATAGGTCTAGGGAATGTGGTATGACTGAGGTAGCCAGCGCTCCTTTCTCAGATTTGGTGGAGAAATACTTGTGGTTTTACTCTGGGTTTCCTGTCTGATGCTTTTGTGGTATGTGGAAGAAAAAGGCATGCAACATCTCAAGCCACTCCAATATCCTGAGCACTTCAGTGGATAAAATGGGGTGGGAATTTCATTACACCCTTTGACCAAGCCTAGCATCCAAGACCTAACTCAGTGTTGGATGGCTCTTGCTTCCCATTCCCTGTCCATTGGCCTGCTGATACAAGTAGGTCCAAACTCTAAAGTGGAGAGGGAGGGTGGGAAGGCATTTGAGACTGTGAGGAATGTAATCCTGTAGGCATGAGAGCTATTTAAATTCTCATTTTATGGCTCTTGGCTGTCTGCAATGGCTTGAAAAAAGGGCTAGTTCTTCATTCTAGGCTAATTCTTCATCCTAGGCAATTCTTCATCAATGAGAAGGGTCCTCCCACAGGGAAGGAGGTCTCTAGCACAAGATTGTTGTGTCTAAATGGAATAAATTTCTCTGTTCTCTCCCCAGGTTCCTCTCCCATCTACTTGTACAGTCAGTTCTTAGTGACCTGAAAGAATTTTCTTCTCCACTATTTTAGTGCATTTGCTTTAACTTGATATGGATAGTCTAGAGTGTCCCAAAGGGGAGAAATATCTCCATTAAGCTGATTTTACCTGTTACTTGCTCTACAATATTCTTAATACCAAAGTTTGCAGATTTATGCAGGATGTATTATTTTTTCTCTGCAGCTTTGAATGTAATGCTTAAAAATATCTGTCATGAGCATGTTCTTAGATTACAGCATGGTGTTATTATAGCTTTATATGACAGAATTTTCTGTGGTTGCTACCCTCTGGAAAGAGTCAAGGTTCAGGACTTAATGACAGATCTGACCTTATTTAATCTTTATCCTTGCTGGTTTCCTATTTTCAATCCTTTCAAGTGTCTGATGTAGCTTTCTCTAAAGTACATTTTGGATTAGGAAATTAATTTATTGGTTTATTTTCTCAGATCAGAGACTTCCAGGCTAGAGGAATTTTTGAAGTTTTCTTGACATCAAGGAGATGCTTAGTCCCAAAACTGTACCCATAACAGACAAGATGTTGAGACCAACCCTGACTATCAATCATAGAATGGTTTGGGTTGGAAAGGACCTTTAAAGGTCATCTAGTCCAACCCCCCTGCAGTGAGCAGGGACATCTGCAAATGGATCAGGTTGCTCAGAGCCCCATCCAGCCTGACCTTGAATATTTCCAGGGATGGGGCTTGTACCACCTCTCTGAGCAACCTGTGCCAGTGTCTCACCACTCTCACTGTAAAAAATTTCTTCCTTCTATCTAATCTAAATCTACCCCCTTTTAGTTTAAAACCATTAGCCCTTGTCCTATTGCTACTATGCAGTTGTCATTCAAGCTGATCATGCAGTAATCATGAGATGCACCTTAGTGGACAAAACTGTGTTCCACCATGGCATAAGCTGCACATGGAGCTTTGCTCAGAAATGTCTCCATCTCTGACATGTTCAGAACAGGTAGATGGGATGTCTGTGTGTACCTTCATCAAACATTATGGAACTGTTGAGACGTGAAAGTGTACAGTGGCATTTTGCAGGGCAGCGCTAAAAGTATTATTTGCTTGGAAGCCTCAGAAATGCCTGGACAGACCCTAAGATGTAGGATGCTGCCTGGAGTACCCAAGTATTTAAACAGTCATGTCAACCAACCTCAGAGAAACAAAAAGCTAATAAACACTTCTCAAAATTATCCACCTGTTCATTCATCTCACAGCTATTTTATCTTTTTCCCTACAGCCTTTTCTCTTTTGTAGGAACTAAAAACCTGTGCTTTCTGGCTATCATGAACCCCTGAGAGGAGAGAGGACTGGGGGAGGAGGAGCAGGGAGGCATCTGAGATTGAGGGCTGTAATCCTCTAGGCATGAATGCTATTTAAATTACCAAGGCAAAATAGGCTATTCATTATGCATTTAAATTTCACAGACCCTTTTGGTGCACATGAGGTAGAAAGAACTCAGCGGGATTTTTCTAAAGATGTTTTCTGAGAAGGTTTGTAGTGAACAGGAATTAATTTTTCAGTGCTGTTTAAGCAGATTTCTGTCAGTAGTTACTTCACAATTAGCCTGTCTTTATTTCTTTCTAGGTAAATATGGAATCTGAAGAAAAATGAGCTTTTTCTCCCGTTTGCATTTTGCAGAGGGTTTTTGTTTGGTGTTTTTTTTTCTTTTTTTTTTCTTTTTTTTTTTTAAGTGAATGTCCTTACAGAGTCGTGCAACTGATTGTTGCTCATCTAGCAATATGACTTTAAATTGGCTCAGGTATAGGATTGTTTTTCACTTATCTCCTTACAGAGTATTACAATTTTTTCTGCTGTTAATAAGGTAAATGAAATTTGCTAAAGTCACTGTGCCCTGACTGCAGAGAGGGTGCGCTCTTGCACTGCTCTTATGTCCCATCGTGAACCAACCAGCTCACCCGCTTCTGGTTTGGAGGTGGTGCTGCCTTGGTTGAAATATCTTTCCTGAGGCACAGGGTAGCTTTAAACGTAATTTCATGCTGTTTCATACAGATAATACTTAGAACACTTTATTTGTAATAAGTAACGGAACACTGAGCAAAGTAGTTGTTTTTCTATCAAACTGGTACCTGGGAAACCCTCTATTCGATTTGTGCTGTGCTGCTGTACCACTAGCACGATGTTTCCTACTTCCAGATGTGAAATTGTTGTTTCCTTCTTAGGGATCTCTCAGTGCCCTAACTACGCACATCCAGCTCAGGTGCATGAGCTCCTAATTGTTTTAGCATGCAGAAGAGATTTTTTAATTCCTAAATGCTCTTGGGAATGGAATTGGGACACTGATAGGTTTTCTCTAGCTAGCCTGTAATGCCCCCCCCCCCCCCCCCCCCCTTTTGTTTGTTGTTTTTTTTTTTCTCCCTTCAAGTTTAAGATGTCGGCTGAAAATAGAGTATACTTAGCAACGATGTAAAAGACACTCTTGAAAATAGTTCCAAGCATAATCCAGATTGAGGAATCTTTGATTTGTGCAAACAGATACTAATGTTCCTTGGTTATCCAGCTTTATTTCAGTGGTCAATTTACCATTAATACTATTTTCTAAAGGTTGAAGAGTTGATAGAGTGAAAACTTTAGTCAGTAACATCTGTTTCTCATCTTGTACCTTTTTGCTGGGGTACTGCCTCCATTTAGACTAATATTCAGTAAGAGTATCTAAGACTTTCATTGTCTCATGTTTACCTTGACACTGGGAGAAATGTGAGCTTTTACAGAGCTTCTTGGCTTCCACTGTCAGAAGCAAGCATTGGCTCTACTGTAGCTGAAGGGCTTTGAATTTTCTTCCAAAAGAAGATTTTTCCTAGAGCCTCTTTCTCTCTCCAGCTACTTCTTAGGCTGTATAATGAGTAGTCCTTCAGAAAAAATCATGGTTTGTCACTATTTTGTGTCAAACCTTTTGTGTTTCGCCAAACCTTTGTCTGCTGGAGATTCATCAAATATTTTAGATTGTTGGTTTAGTATTATATTTCTTACTTTGAATTCAAGATACATTTTAAAAAAAGCTCTCAGCAATGCAGCCTGGCCCATATGTCTTTTTTTCCACATAAGACGCTTCTGTATAGCTCTCAGTCAGTATATGCATACTTCAGATTATTTTATGAATCTATTCAGTGATTATTTTATGAGCCATCTATTCAAAACATGGCCAGATTTGGAGAGGCTGAGAGTAATGTCCTGTTTAGTTTCTATATAAGCTGTATAGTTTACATATAAAGCTACAAATAATACACAGATTAGGACTTTTCACCTTTGACAAAAGAGAAGTGATGATGGATATGACAAAGGTCTAAAAGATCAAGTGAGGGAATAGTTACCAGTCTCTTCTAATAACAGTTGAACAGCATCAAACAAATCATGAAGGTGCTGGTTGAAAGGGAGCAAAGGAAATGATTTTTGTAATTCCTGCTTTAGCTGCAGAATTTCTTCCTGAAAAATCTTTGTATGTGAAATGGTTTTTTGAGTTTGAAAAGCAGTTGGACAAATATAAAGAAAAGAAACCCGTTTGAGGCTGTTAAATGTGAGGTAACACTTCTGGATGGAACAACCAGAGCTGCAAAGGGGTTGGTTTGGAAATGGGACCTGTGTGGTCCAGATGGAAGCATCTCTCCTGCTACATCTCTTTTCATCCCCCTTCAGCAGTTTCGTGGAGGACTGTCTCCCATGAGAAGGACCCCATGCTGGTGTGGGGGAAGGAGTCCTCCCTCTGAGGAGGAAGGAGCATCAGAAACAACTTGTGATGAACTGACCCCAACCCTCATGCCCCATCCCCCTGTGCCACAGGCAGGGAGGAGGTAGAGAAATCAGGAGAAAAGTTAAGCTCGGGAAGAAAGGAGTTGGCAGGGGGGAGAGGAGAAAGTGTTTTTAAGATTTGGTTTTATTTCTCAATACCCTTCTCTGATTTAACTGGTAATAAATTAAACTAACTTCCCCCAAGTTGAGTTTGTTTTACTCATGACAGTAATTGGTGAATGATCTCTGTTCTTATCTCAACCTACCAGCCTTTTGTTATGTTTTCTCTTCTCTGCCCAGCTAAGGAGGGGAGTGATAGAGTGGCTTTGGTGGGCACCCAGGGTCAGCCCACCACAGTCAGGCAGATTGTATAATGCACCAAGTTAATTATTTTCTCCTTAGCTGCAATCCTGTATTACTTTATTTTCTGTTGGGATGCTTCTTCTGTTGGTGCAGAAGCACTGTGGAATTAACTGCTTTACAGCAGCTAAGAAAGTGCTCTCGAGTTTTAATATAATGCAGGATTTAATGTTTGTGAAATGTCTTGAGAAGTGTAAAATACTGAAATAATTAATAAGTGCTTATAAAAATATGAGACGGTAATATTAAGATTCAAATCTCAGCATCTTCAGTGGCTGATAAATGGAGTGTGTAGAAACTGAATTCTACAACTTTCCCTCCTCAAGTACGCTGCTGTGATTCAGTGTCCTCTACCAAGCTGCTAACATTCATATGACTTAGAGTAACTCAGTCATCTTCCTGATATTCTTCCCTTTCAAGCCTGATCGAAGTTGGCCAACAGAATCTTCTAATAGAAGATATGTAGATGGGACAGCTAGAAAATAGAATTGCTTAAGCTTAATTTCTTAGGAAACCTGCCTAAAAATATGGTCTTCTAGGCCTATTCATCTATCTTGCATCCCACTGTACTACAGTTTTTCATGTGTGACAGATATCAAGATTTGGAAGCAGAGAACATTTTGATTAAATTTGTCTCCTTTGTTGCTGCAGGTACATTCTGTGTTTTCTTAGAATGTAAATCCTGCTGCTAATTAAGTTGTTCACTATTTGAGATGACAGTCTTAAAAAAATATAGCTCACCTCAGGGAGTCCCAGAAAGTAAATTGTCCATGCACAGGATTGTAATTTACCAGGAATAACTACTGTATATCCATTCAGTGGAAACAATTGAAGCTATTTTCATTTTTTATAAATTCTTTCCAGTTTGCAAAAGTTACTTTTGTTCTCAAAAACTGCAAAACAATTAACATTTTGAAAAAGTCACAAACTGATGATTTGGATTGAGTTGAACAATGCAGAATAAAATTGTTCAAGCTGATCTCTGTTTGCTTCATGCTCCATTTTTAACTATAAAAAGGAGAACAATGAACAGATATGGTCGTAATATCTATGCAGAAGCAACATGCTCAAAGGCCTATGGCAAATACAAATCTTACAAAATGACTTTTATTGAATTTTATATCTGAAGAAAACAAAACGCAATAGAAGCAGACTGGTTTATGAGCAGCAGAACTAATGAATTTCATTCTGTTCTGGTTTTACTGTTTCTGTCTCCTACGCTGGATCCCAGTGCCTTGCGTGTCTCCTGTGATATCAGCACTGGGCAGGAGCCTGTAGCTAACCTGGAGCTGTAGCTTTCCTGCTGACCATGGCCATACAGATGGCCTCTGAGTTGTGACTGCAGTTTGGTGTCAGGGTGCTCACATACTCGTGCTTCCCCTTCACCTAGCTGTGGATTTTTGGGGAAGCTGTAGAAAGTGAGTTACCTCTGGGACTGTGCAGCATGGGGTCTGCAAGGAGCAGCTGAGGCCCTAAGGCTGGCTCAGCATGGAGGAGAGGAGGGTTCAGGGGGAGCTGATGGGCTATCAGGACCCATAAGGGAGTTATCAAGAAGGTGGAGCCAGGCTCTTTACAGAGGTGCCTGGTGAGACAATAGAAGCCATCATGTATAAATTGAAACATGGGAGGTTCTGACTGGTTGTAAGGAGAAACTTAAGCATGACAACAGTGAAATGATGGATCAGGGTGCCCAGAGAGGTTACATGTTCTTCATCACTAGAAGTTCTCAAGACCAGGTTGGATAGAACCTTGAGTAATGTTGTGAGGATCCTGCTTTAAGCAGGAAGTGGTGTTAGATGACCTTCTGAGGGTGAAGCCTCTTCCAGTCTGAGTTATTCTATGATCCTATTTTTCTGTCCAATTTGGTTGACCTCATGAAGTGCCTGTATGAAATATACAGGCAATTGCATAAACAGGAGATTGCTTTTACATTTTTGCTCCTCCTGCAAAAAAAAAAGAAAAGTTTCATTTTTCTTACCATAAAAATAAGCATAAATTTTGTTTCTCTCCATCACAGCAAGCTGGCAATACCTGGGGGAAAGACTTTCCTACACTGCATCCTACACCTATAGCAGATCAAAGGAAGTGAGGAAAACCTTTCTGTTAAAGCAGGACCACTGTGTGAGATGAACTGTGATTCTGTGAACTGAAGCAAGCTGCTTATAATTTGGTATTCCAGTTTCTCTTGCAAGGGGTTTCAAGGGACTTAAGCATCTCTATTCCCACTCATTTAATGGTTCTAATATTTATTAATATAATTTGCCTTTAGTTTCTTAATCCTGCTATTTCTAAAATAGCTACAGGTTTAAAGTTTAATCCTCTTAAAATAATTCGTTCTTTTAGTAGGATTGTTTACTGTCTTGTAGACTGACATCTTACAGAGCCTTTTTTTCTTCTGCAGCCATTCCTGAAAATGTTTCCCAAATCATGAAAGGAAGGAATCAGCTTATGCAATCAGGAATATCCCCCATATTTCTTGCCAACTTGCTTCTTTTAAATGTGGAAAAAGTATGTGAGGCTGACTTTGCCTTTCTCCTTGAGATTATCTTTTTGTATATGAATCTGCTGCACTTGCCTTAAGCATTCTGAGGTGTGGTGACTGCTGTATCCAATTTCTATGCACCACTGTGATTTTTTTATATTCTGGTATAGTTATTCTGCATGCAAAACAGTTGATGGGACTTTATTTTTAAAAATCAGGACTGTTTTTGAAGACTGTTTGTTACATCTCTGATATGACTGAAATATTTATTTTTCATCATCAGGGAGTTCTTTTCCCTTGAGACACGATATGAAGAGCTTAAACAGGTTCAGAAAGCAACTGGCTCTCTACTATTGATAAAAACCTGGACTGCAATGTTAGATAAGACTGAGAGAAAAACAGTCAAACAAGGAAGATTATTAGTTTGGACACTATGTGAGCTTCAAAAGAGTTTCAGGGAAAAGAGGTGGGAGACAGAACCAGCCCATTATATTTTTGAGGTTTAGGCTAGACAAAAGATTTTCTTGTTACAAGTGGAAAATTCATGTTTTAAGTTTGATTTAGCTGAGAGAATATGCTGAAAGACTAGCTTTAACTGCTCTTTAAATAATCTATTTAAATAGGCAGAATATTTACAGAAGGTATTGAATGGTTGAAAAATACACTTTATTTCTGAAAGGAACAATAATTGATAAAGAAGAAGCTAATTAAATATTATTAGTACCATTCAGGGTTGTCTGTAAAGGCTCATAGAAAAGGAAAGAAAAAAAATTGACTAAGGTAATTATTTCGGGTAATATCAGCAAGGAAGTTTTTATTTCCCTCTGCTGCTGCTGCTTTTCCATGTGGGCGTCAATGATACTGCTGGGGAGGATCTCAAATGTATCAAGAGTGACTCCATGTCCCTGGTGTTCAGGATCAGTACATGGAGACCCAAGTGGTTTTATCCTCAATCCAGCCAATGGTGAGAAAGGGCTTGAGGAAAGACGGGATGGATTCTACATTTCTTCTTGTTGAACTTCATGAGAGGTGCTTGTCAGCCTGTTTTTTTCAGTCAATGTCCCTCTGCATGGAAGCAGGACCCTCTGGCACATCAACCACTTTTCTCAGCTCTGGATCACCTGCAATCTTGCTGAGGGAGCACTCTTCCCCATCACCCAGATTATTAATTACTTCAGTTCTTGATGTTGTCCTCACACTTTCACTGCTCCTCTGGATCCTACTGTCTGGTTTCGTTCTGGTGGTGGTGGTGGTAGGTGTTATGGTGAGGTGTCAGCACCTGGTTTCTTTTGCCAGGAGGAATATGATGTTCATGTTGATCCACTTGGAGTAATTTCTGTATGTTTTCTAGCATGCTTTTATATCTTTGCTCTTCCTTCATTAGTCTCCAGTTCTTATGTATTGCTGTTAATAAATGTATTAATGTTCTGCTATCTTACCAGATCTACATTTCTCTATACTTTATCATTATGTTAGAGGCATAAATATCTCGTTCTACATAGAATAATTTAATACTACTGCTATCTATATAGAGCTATGGTTGTACAATACAAAGTTAAATGCAAGTAAAACAAATTAGCCATGGACACGTGGTAACCAAGTAAACTAATTTAGAACAACAAAGTAAAGCAAACTTGCATGCAGGTCAAGAAAATTTGAGACAGAACAGGTTTGAGAAGCGTCAGGTCTGGTGCCTTTTAAACTCATTACAAAGCTTATGGTCTGTCACTAGCCATGGCACAACTGTATTACAGGGTTACATGGTCAAACTATTCATAATTTGATTCCGGATTTTCTAGATTTGTATTGGTTAGTAAATTGGGATTTGATTAATTGTCTTCAGAGCTGTTGTTCCTCCCATATGAATTATGCATATGAAACAAGAGTTCCTAAGTATAGTAACTTGTTGGCTTCTAACATCATCACATGTTGGATGCTGTGCTATTTCTGTCACAATGAACTAGCCTGTTTGGTTTAATAGCCATGATGTCAGGCTCCAATAAATGCCATATATAGCACAAGCTCTTTATGAGGCAAATGGTACAGTTCTTGGGCTGCAGCAGTACTTTCTGTACTCAGACTGTATAAACACCCTGAAGTGCTTTTAGTTCAGCCTATTCTTCGTTACAGCCTGAAGAATATCTCATATATACTGAGGGAAGCTCCTTGCCTTACTACTTTTGAGATCATGGGGTCATAGTGCTTTTAGTGTCAGTGTTCAAATTGCCTGTGTTATCTATGTCTCATACCTTTTTGAACATGTTATACACCAGGTTAAGAAGAGTGGAGGTGAGCTATCTAGTGTTTGCATTTTCATTGCCTTTCAGATTATCTGTACTTTTTAGCCAATGCATATTTACTCTCTATTTTGTCTATGGAAAGAACTATTCCCATGGGTATTCTTCAATAGGCTTTGAATGTTTCAATATCATGTCAGTCAATTAATTTTCATTAAAGATCTAACCTTCAGGAGACTCTGCTGGGAAGGTCTGAGACTGCCTGCTGCAGCTAGTTGTGGACCTGAATAAAAATCTGTCAGTTAAGAGAAAGGATGAGGTTGGCTAGGAATAGAAAATTATCACTAACAGTTGTTTAAGATGCAGTTTTAATATGAATTTAGTTGCAGATGCCTATAAAAAGAATAAAACTTTGAATATAAATGTAGTTAGATAATTTAAAAAATACAAATAGACGATTCCATTTTCTGTGAATGTTCTTTAGTAGAGCCCTTTCATTTCCCACCTCACAAAGACCATTCTCATGGGTTTAAATGATGTAATTTTCAACTTCACATTAATTTACAAATAGGGAAATAGCCAGGCAATATGCTTATGGTCCTACTCAAATTGTGATTGCCACCATTCAATGGAACTTGCAAACAGCTCCTGGGTGGCCAAATCAGCCCACATGTATTGCAAACATGAACTTATGAAGATAAATTTAAAAATGTATGAGGTTTTTGATCCTACTCTTCTCAAAATCCCACTTCAAAACATGCTTGCATCAGTGGTCTAGATATTACCTTCCCATTTTCAATGGATATTTTTTCATGGTTCATTAAGAGTAATTTGTTCTCATGCATAATAGTTCATTTTCTTCTCTGATGTTAACTCAGATATCTGCTATTATGTGTGTAGATGTACACAATGGAATATTTTTTACCTTTTAGAGGAAGATTGCTTGGAACCAAACAGCAAATACATTCTCATAGTTTCTTTTAAAAAAAGGCCTCCCCTATTCCTTCAGTTTCAGTTAGGCCTTCTCCACACGCCTTTTAAGATTCATCTTTCTTGAGTATAGGTCATCAAACTTGGAGCCACTAATGAGATGGTGGCTCACGGGAGCAATTTTCCATCTACTAGGAATACCTCTGCTGATAGATTTTATTATTTTATTCTTGGGGTTTTTTTTAGTGCTGTATCACATCAGCAATTTATGTAGGCATGCCTGAGCAAAGTGTCCAGCACTGTATATAGAAAGAAAAGCCAACATTACCTGCTACTTCTTCATAGTGTTGGCAATGACAACAAAGTTAGTCCAAAATCTCCTTCTGCCTTTCATAAAGGAGAGAGAAAGAAAAGTCTGACATAAAGTATTTTGCTAGCAAAAGATCTTCTCTTGCAATAATATGTTGAGAACAAAGATCAAATTTCTGAAATTTTCATTATTTTACATTTCTGCATCCCAGGGGATTCTTGATTCAATGTTTATTACTATGAAATTCCTCTTCACATATTCTCAGGGATCTATTTTAAATCTTGCTTGCTAAGTCTCTGTGCAGTGTCTGAAGTTTCTGTGCAGTGTCTGTCAGTCTTATGCTATTACATAGTGTATTGCTACACTCTAGGAAAATAGATATGAAATGTAGTTTGCAAAATGCTAGTTGGAGAAAAATTTGCCTCCAAAAACACGTGACTTGAATGGCACTGTTAAACCAGTTTCTTTCAAGGCATTACTTTTCTTTCAACAAATCTGATGTTATTATAAAATATGTGAGGTTGTGGGTAATCACCAACAACAAAAAAAAATCTTTTCTGGTTCTTTTATCACATCTGTCACAGTGATACCTATGGCACCCTGACTTCCAAAACCCAGGAATTTTGAGGCCCTTAGATTTAGAAGGGTAGCAACAGAAATTAACCTCCTGGATTTTCTAGATTCAGTCATATCTGAAAAGCAGCTGGTTGGTTGTAGATTTTCTTCCTGCATTGGCACCTGCAATATTCTTATGATATTGGGATTCTTGACAGTTCCTGTAAGGGGCGAAAGTTAGATATGAAAAACTATGGAAGTTCCTGACAGAGAAATTTTAAAATAATTTAAAAAAATTAATAATTTAAAAAGAAATGTAAATATTAAATCACTTAATAGTCTTTACTTATTAATCAGTAACTAAAGTTTCAATTAATAAGTAATGATTTAATATTATTCAATACTTGACTATTAAAAGAAACATTTAAAATGCACATTGGGTCTATCTACATATTGTTATCGTTTTATACACATATATGCTTATGTACATGCACACACATATATGTATAGCTATAGTCATTTTTTCATACCATAGCGACCCTTTGCCAGAGGCTGGCTTTTGTCAGAATTATTTGGATCTATCCCCAGTACTCCCCACTATGAATGACTGGCCTGGCCTTGTTAATATAGCCTGACACTTGGATTGACTCTTGCCTCAGTATGTGCCCTGCAGATTTTACACGCTATTTTTCATACAGGCATGCAATACATGTGATGCTCAGCATTTGTTTACCTCACTTTGCAACAGCCTGAAGTTCATTACTGTGTTTGTTGCATCAGCTGTTCTGCTGTTGGCACTTCTTAAATGCTGTGTTTGTTGCTTGTGTTTGAATAGTCTTTTCACTACATGAAGCCTACTAGTGGGCCAATCTCATCAGCAGACTGAATTATGTCCTGGAGCACCTGGTCCTGCAGAGCTTCCAGGATACAGACAAATTACCTATCTACAAGGACTTGTGTTGCTCACTAGAAAAGGAGATGAGCAATGAGTTAAGAATATTACTGATAGCACAAAGTTATTCATAGCAGTAAGGTTTAGAGGAGGCTTTGAAGAGTTGAAGGGCATTTCCAAGTCACTCAGTCTTCCTACAAACTTACTGAGATGAAATTCAACAGAGGTAAGTACAAAATGATACACTTTGGGGGAAGGTATGCATAGATTCAATTGTAAAATGATGGGCTCAGAGCTGATCTGTACAACTTCGAGGCAAGATGGTGGGGTTATGCTAAATGATTCCATGAAGACATTGGCTCAGCACCCAGTAATGGTCCAAATAGCAGACCAGATGTGAATTTTTGGGAAAACAAAATGCCATTGTTCCATTTTATAAATCCATTCACCTATCATCTAACTTAGCAGAGACACGGGGATGTAATAGGGATCTGCAGATCTGTTAACTGATGTACAATATAAAACCTAGAGGCCTAAAATCCTAAAGCTATGTCCTGTTTTTTAGTTGGAACAGACCTGGGTTTCTTTTTAGTATCTAGAATTGTGCTGCATTTTGCTTTCAGCCTGGGACTTGTTATGAGACAGACACTGATAACATACCAGTGTTTGTATTTTTGTCACTGGAAGTGAAGGACTTCATGTTCTGTTAGTCTATAAGCACAAGATTTAAAGGGGTGAGGAATATTTAATTTAATAAGCTAAATTGGCATTTGGGTATGCCAATGGGGTATTCCATATCATATCACATCATGTCCAATATATCAGTGAGGGTCTCTGCCTCTCTTGCTCTCTCTGGCTTTTGCTCGGGCTCTCACTCTTCTGGGATTGCGGTTTCAGTTTGGGGTTGTCACTCCTCAGGGATCGTTATCTGGGAATGGGCTGGGATTGGTTGGTGGTTGGTGAGCAGTTGCACTGTGTCACTCATTTTGCTACTGTTATTATCACTACAATTCTAATATTAGTATTATTTTAAGTTTTCTTTTATTTCTACTATTAAATTGTTCTTACCCCAACCTACGAGTCTCCTTACCCTTGCTCCCCAGTCCTCTCCCCTATCCCCTAGGGATGGGGGGAACGTGGGTGAACGGCTGTATTGGCTGCTGGCCAAAGCCTAGCCCAGAGAAACTATCACAAGCTACCAGGAAACCAGTTCAAAGGAAACAGGAAGAAGTTTGTTATTTTTGCAATGATTATATTTCCAGATTTATGGTCAAATCTTGAAGATCTGCTGTAGAGCTTGTGCTAAGTGCAGCTTCTCCTCTCCATTTTGCTGCTGTTATCCTCATTGCTTGCTTTTCAAGCCACACCTGCTTCTTGATCTGCTCGCTGCTCTAGCTGATAGTGCAGCTTTTCTAACAGTTTCTTGTTATTTCAGCTCCTAATTGGAGAGTCTGCAGTACTGCAAAAAGGAGATGCTTGAACATACGTTATTTTGTCTCTAAATCACGAGAGAGGTCTATCTCAGCCTTAACTACTGTAACTGTAGCCTGCACAGCAATCTGTGGCTTCTGTAACCTTGAGTCAGAAAACATTGCCCTGGGATGACCGCTGCTCCTGGCACACTTAGGCGTAGCTATTTACTTCCAATTTTGTACTGCTCTTTTACAGACCATGTCTGAAGAGGACTACTTGGAGGAGAACTCTGGGCAAGACAGCCTACAAAATGCTGGTGCTAGTGGTTCCTAACTTGGGGCCAAAGAGCTGTGCCGCAGTGATTACCTGTAGCAAGTAGACTGCAAGAGAGAGTGGGTGGTGTGGCAGTTCTCTGCTGTGTTGTTCTATCCTGTTTGTATGTATGTATGTATGAGGAAGTGAGCAGTGTTAATCTCATCCTAAAGTAAGTTTGTCAACTTTCTCCATCCCCTGCCTGAGGTTACTGTTGACCCCCCCGGTGGACCCATTCACAGACGATGGTTACTGGAGAGCAACTAGAAATTTTCTAGAGTTGGATGGGGACTGGGGAGCAGAAGGGGTATGAAAAAGAGTACCAGATTTCTGATTTATTTCTGTCATCTCCATATATGCAGATGTTCATCTGAAATAGTGCTGTGCATTCTGTTCACTTTTGTGCATACAGCCAGCACCTTGTACAAGGCTGATGGTGACTCACATTACAAGTCTCTCTCCTTCTTCTCTTTCCTCTGAGGCTTGGGAGAGCTTCAGACAGACAACTACAATGACCCATATCTACTTCTGTTGAGTAACAATACTTCTGTCTCCAAGCTTGCTTCCACAGGATGATGCCAGGGGTATGAGTTCCATGGGACCATGGGAGAGGAGGTATGGGTGGAGACAGGCCTGTTAGAAAGGACAGTTCCTGCCATCCTCTGCACTGCCTGGGCATAGCAGACCATGGGGTGGACTTGAGGCAGAGGCACTCTTTTCCCATGTGTGAGGTGTCCTGCATGCCAAACCCCTGGTGTCAAATGGGACCCCTAGGCAATGCACTGTGAGTAACAAACAGCAATATACAAAAAGGCAAAGAGGATCACAGAGGCAAACAACACATACAGCAGAGAGGCTCTAACGATGGTTTGTGTGAGCATCAGCAGTTCTGGCAATTTATTTCTGGGATAAGCTATTACCAAATATCTGTCTATTTAGGAATGATCAGCTTGACAAATGATGGTTATAAAATGAAGACTCTCAAATTGCTGACCTTAGGAAGCCTGAAGAAGAGGCAGCTTCAGTAACTATCAAGATTGAAGACACATTAAAATAGACACAAATCATATTTGCCATCATGAAGGTTATTCATCAAGAAACAAAATAGAAATCATCTTTTTTTTCCTCCTAAAATTCAATACATATGGAGAATTTGCAGTTATATTTAGGGAAATAAGGAAGGAAATTACAACATCATTAATATTTCTCTATGGATTGTCTGTCAAAAGACTGCAAAGCTGTTAAAAATACCTGTAGTGAACTGGAAACAGACCCCAGACTAAACTTGAAGTTTTATGTGAATGTAAAGTAGAAATGAACTTGTATATTTATCACAGTTCAAGAGAAATCACAGTTGAGGAATTCAAGTTTAGACTATGTTTCCATTACTGTTCCATTTGCTGTTTTGTGTATCTCAAATAATTTACTACAGTTGGTATGACTTTATTAAACTATTATTCTATTAAGTTGAAGTGGTCCAACTGCTCAGCTCACAAACAGAAAATGCTCTGAAATTGACTTAGCCTATCTTTATTATTTATCCACAAGGGACACATTATTCCTTACATCTGATGAAAAAGCTACAGTTAATTTTGAGGACGATGTTTAACAGTGCCTACTCTGACACTCTCCTTAAATTTCCTGAGGGATTCCAAGTGTATGCTATTAGTTGTGAAGTTTACATAGATCAAAGAGATTATATATAATAAGCTGTCAGCAAAGTAAGACTTTAATAGTCAGCTGAGAGATTGTACTTTTAATTCAGATGGAGATTAAAAACTGTGTAGTAATAAACATTTAAAATAGTAGGGAAATGAAAAACTGTAGTATTCAGTTTTAAAACAAAATGTTCCACTTCTTATTAAAGACCACAACAACCTTTTGTTTTTGCTCTCCAGTGAGGAAAGATAACTAGGAGCAACACAGAAAGGAATGATTCATTTGTTTCAGTCACTCTTCAGCTTACATGCCAGGAATTCATGTATCCACAACCAATTTTCAACTTCCACAACTACAGGTGACCTGAAAATTTCACTTGTCATGACAAGCTGGAGACTAATATTAACCAGAGTTAAGCTTGTATTTTTGTAACTATTACCAAGTTAAAAAGAGATTTATCTAATTTTATGCTGTAATTTCTTTTTCCTGTATACGTTCTGACGTAAAGCTTTGCACAATCTACAGAACTGGCAACATATAAAACCTTGAGACTTAGCAGTTTATACAAGGATTTACTAATCATGTATCCTGAAGGACACCTCTTCCAACAAGGCAGAACTTGGTAATATGAGGCATTTTTGCATGTTTGCTTAAGTGTCCTACTGCTGAATTCCAGATTTATTGCTCATAGGAAAGTCAGGTGTTGCCAGAATCAAACATGACATAATAACCTTGCAGTCACTTCCTAGAAAAGACTACGTCCTCAAGAAACAACCATAGTGATAACATCCTACGCCTTAGCGGGGAAAAAAAGAATAAAATCTGACAATGAATTCTAATGAACTAACAAGTGGTAAAATTCTAGTGGTCGTTCCAGCTGGCACAAGTAATTAGAAAAGTTGAGTTCAGTTACTGATGGGGTATTCTCCTTAAAAATAAATAATGAGAACAGCTGGAAACCAGAACTGAATTCCATCATCTAGGCTCCCATCATGACTAACACCCCTGGCAAAACCAAGGTAATCTCACCGAGAGGACAATGGATCTTCACTGAGAGAAGATAATGTATCTGGGGAAGTGAGCAGTAAGTAAATGGACAGTACCAAGTGTCATGGTTTTGGCTGGGATAGAGCTAATTTTCTTCTTAGTAGCAAGAATAGCACTGTATTTTTGTTTCATGTTGTGTATATTAATGAGAGTTAACCAGAAAGCTGTCAGATTGCTGAGGCTCTCTGTTCCAGGATTGTGGTTTTGGTTTCAGGATTGTCTCTGCTCTGGGATTGCTATCCGTAACGGGTTGGGCATTGGTTGTCTGGTAGAGA
Source organism: Caprimulgus europaeus (assembly GCA_907165065.1). The sequence goes on from OU015525.1 coordinate 74,464,811, forward strand.
GAAATTGCACCGTGCATCACTCATTTGAATATTCCATTATTACAGTTATTATCATTAATATTTTAATTATTATTTTGTTTCAATTATTAAATTGTTTTTATCTCAACCCACAAGTTTTTTCACTTTTACCCTTCTGATTTTCTCTCCCGTCCCATGAGGGTGAGTGAGTGGCTGGTTGGTGTTTGGCTGCTGGCCAGTCTAAAACCACCACACCAATCATTAAGGTAATCATCAAGGCATCCTTGCCTTGCCTCATTACACACTCAGGACTTCCTCTCTGCTCACTGTGGATCCAAAATACAGTGCATGTGCATCTCGCCATTACCCATGTGGTATCCAACAAAGAAGCCCTACTGAAGTCCCTCAGCTAGTCCAGAGGTCTGTACAACAGCAACCTTAACAGTCTGATCATTAGGTAACTATTGAAACTTGATTCTGATCAGTTCCACCTTGGCCTGCTACCATAGCATTGCTGCTAAGCCCACTTGGCTTTCTACGCTGTGGCTGTCATTCCACTGTTTTTGCCTCTAAAGGCTTATCTGAGATATATGGGATCCACTCTTGTCCCAAAACAGAAAAGCTCGGATGGCTTTGCAAGGTCCTCTGGATCTAGATGGGAAAATAAGAATCCTTTGCTCTAGATAGGTCTCTTATCTGTGCACTGCCCAAAAGACTTAGTAGCAGGTTTTGCACTCAAAGTCAAAACTCGTATTTTAATAAAAATGGCCATGAACTGTGGTTTAACTTCAGTTTAAGACTTGATCCACGTGCTCCCCCTTGCTGACCAGAAGCCTCCTCTCACTCATCAGATGCCTGTTTAGCTGGAGTTCTCAGGTAGCCCTGAGCTGCTCCTCTCCCTCACTAACAAGAATGTCTGCAGTGAGCTCTTCACTGTTTGGGACTCCTGCTGCAGCCAGATGTTAGTGGAGATAATGCTTTGCAAGCAAGGAGTTATGCGGGAGCCAGCTATTTTTTTCTGGTAATATTCACAGCCAACATGGTGTTTGCTGTTGTGTGCTGTGCTGTCGGTTGCTTGGTCCACCCTGATGAGGGCTCACACGGTCTTCAACTTGATTTGCTAGACTGGAAACTGAGCCACACTCTCTGCACAAGCAGATCGAACAGCATTTTTTACTAATTTGAGTGTAACCAACCTAACAGGCTGAAATTTCTGTCTGACAGGCACACCTACAAGCAGCAGTTTGACTGGTTATCTGTCATCACAGTATAACTGGTACCCCTTTCTGAACATCTCATTAAGATACAAGGAGCTTGAAGTGAGAGCAGTTGCACACTGGTGCAAGTAAAATGCTCTGTAATGTACAGAATGATAATTTATAGCAATACAAAGATGCAATTATATGAGTACAAGATGCATGCAAATGAAAACATGCTTTAATTATCCCCACCTGCAAGCTAAAAGGAATTGTGAAATTGTCTTGAGCTACCCTCTTGTTTTTATAAACACAGGATATAGGATGAGACTCATATTAAGCCCCTGTTGTGATAGGACTTAAACTCTTTGGATGGTGCAGGCTCCCGTGTTATGTGGTGCAGTTGCACTGGTGCTGTATTTATGTCAGGATTGTATCTGCTCTGGTTTACAATAAGTAATCATTAAAAGTGGATTCACTAGTACTGTAAATGGTGACTGGGGAAGAGGTGAGTGGGAGTGATATTTACCCCACTCAGAAAAGAGAGAGAACTCTCTTCTCCTCTAACTGGGGAGAATAAGGGAATCACTATGGTCCACAAATTCCAGCCTACTAATTGTGAATTTGGAAATTCAGGACTTGGAGTCTCAAGTGTCTGGTCTCCTTAATAGCATTTAGAGCCTCACATGAAAAAAAAAAAAAATCATCAGGTACAGGAAGGTTTAAAACAGATGGAAAATTCATTATGAATTTTATAATTTGCTGCGTGGATTTTGCGTGAGTGTTTGTTTTCAGGCTTTATTCTGCAATTCCTTGTTCCTAGTGTGAGTATCTGAGTTATATCACTTGGAAATCTTCTCTCTCGTAATTTGTAACAAGGCTACAGCTGGTCTAAGACTTACGCATCATAGACAGGCTCAGAGAATTTGGGATGGTGGAGTCTGGTATTAGAGGGCATAGATAGTATAGGTGGAAGAAGAAATAAAAGGGATCAAAGAAAACAAATTGGCGATATGTCCAAGCCCAGTTGTCTCTTTGCACCAGCATGACAAAACACATCCAGTTTCTATAGTCAAAGTCTATGTACCATTGTGTGTATCCTTATCTCTTGTGGCCTCTGACACCAGCTAGAGGATCTGTGCATGGCTGGGTTGACTGGAAGCCTTTGGGGAAAGAATTAACTTCATAGCTCCAGATTCTTGGGTGCCTTTGTTTCTCCATCACCACCTTCTCTTGGAAAAGATTGGAAGGAGACTTTATTAGACCAACATGTCAAACAACAACATGCTAGAAAAGGAAAAAATAGATATTTAAAAGGATAAAAGTCACCAAATCTACTTTGCAAAGAGTGAGAGTGTATTCCAGAGGCAATCACATGTTGTGATGAATTTGGATATAGGCAGGTAGGAAAGATTAAGAATCAAATAAGCCATAAAAAATATTTTTTGAAAGCATCACCCAGGGCTTGCAAATTTTTCAAAGCATACATCTACAAAGGAAAGAGATGAGGATAATAGAGATGACAAATGTGAATAGACATGGAATACCTGAAGGAAGTATTCACAGTAGATTGACAGTGATGAACTAGGGGAGAAATTGTTCAATGCCATCTTGCTAGCAAACTGTTTTAAAAAAGTAAACTTTTTTTTGGGCTTGCTCAACACAATAGAATCAAATAAAAAATGTAAATGATAATAATCAAGAAAAAACCTAATTCATCTGCTGATTTTTGTATATTTTACTCTGCAAAAGTATCTATAAAAAAGGAAAGAAAATATTTGTTTTATTTAAATTGTATGGAATAACAAATTGCCTTTACATCATGCAGTCTATCTTGATAGATCATTTTTATTATTCACACATTGGTGCACTGCTCCTGCTCTTGTTAGTACCTCATGAATGGATATTCCCTATCTATTGCATTTAATTTGTCAGTAGTAATAAATCACAGTGGGTTTGTTTATATGTCCCTGAAGTGAGACAAATAACTCAGCCTTACTGCACTTAGCCCCAAGCTTCCTTGTGGGTGATATTTATGCCTGGAAAATTAAGTCAGGAGCAATAGCTGTTTTTTCATGTATCAGTTGTTGTCTGTGCAGCTCTAGAGAATGAAAAATCAATATTTCAATTTTCAAGCAGTTGGGACAGAGCTGCAAAAAATTATCTCCAACCTCCAATCTGGAGCCTCATAGAAAAAAAAAATCACAAGAAAGTACATATAATGCTTTCTAAAAAGAAACAAGCTTGAAGTACAAGGGAAGTAGAACCACTCACAGCTTTCAGTTTCTAAAGAGTTGCAGTCAAAATTCATTGAATTAAACCAAAGTAATTTTGTGGTAACTCTAGTATCATCACAAAGTTCTGTCTGTATTTAGGGCAGAATTGAGTAGTTTTGAAGATGATTTTAAATAGCTCACTTGTTAAAACATGCATGTTTACCACAGAGTCTGTACAAAAAATGAACAGTATTATGCAAACTTTGAGCACTGTTAGCTCTTTTTTGCACCCAATATGAATTATATCTTATCAGTTAATAGGTTCCCATATTCCCACAGTCTTTTCTTAAATTACTATCCCAGACTCATTTAATCTAAATTATGACAGCTTTTGTGCTTGCTTCTGAGACTGTTTTTTATAGGGTATTGCCCATCGCACTGCTGCAGGCCAGCATGAAATTACCTCTCAGTTTGATTTTAATGGAAATCCCCCGTGAACACAATGTTCCAACAGACATAAACTGCACTTGCTCCACAGGCCATTTCATTGCAGAGTGGCTAAAAATACTGGTGCTCTCTCCTGTGCTTTGTGCTTGCTCTCTCCAAACAACTCCATCTCCAAACGACAACATCATATGTAGATACCATAAGAAGTGGAGCTTGGTTTTAGCTGGTAATTAGCCTTAACATTTTCTATTTTTCTTTCATGTTTTGTACACAGATTGGGGTAACTGTAATGGACCTATCCAGAAGACTATTGTCCATCAAGAGGGTAGTGATCCACAGAACAGTTGACCTGAGCAGGCACAAGCCTCTGTTGTGACCAACAGGCATAGACAAGGTTAACAAGACAAGGCCAAGGTCAAGTCAGGAAAGCCAAACAACATCCCAGGAACAAGCCTAGGGACAGACACACCTAATACAGAGCTCAGGAAGGGACTGAAGGCCCAGGATGAGCTTCAATGGAGCCCCTAGGTCATGGGCATGAGTGACGGCCCCAGGAGAGTCTGGTCAGGGTGATTAAGGACTATTAGTGCCCTCACAAATTAGTCCCTGACAAATTCTTCGCAAGGTACATAGCTAATCAGGAGGAAATGTTTGACCTACAAAAAGAGCTGAGTTTCTGTTGTTTACAAGATGTAAAAATTTTTTTGGGCACTTGCAGGCCATAGAGGAAGGAGAGCATTGTGCTGGACTGTCACATGTTCTGTGAGAAAGAGGGTGATGGAAAGGGGAAGGCTGATCACTGTGTTGCTGTATAGTGACAAACCTTTCAGTAAACTACACTGCTCTGTAATTCACATCCACTTATTGGTTTATATTTCTTAAACCTTGCATGGTGACACTCTCCCATCCTGATGCTATCAGACAAAAAACAAATATTCCACTCTATCTATGCAGTGGCTTATGTATTTGGTCAAAAAGGAAAAGATTCAAATCCATCATGCATTACAGAACAGAAGATAGAAAGCTGGCGCCTAAGTTCTTGAATGACTCCATCGATAACGTCAGTAAGGATACAGTCCCCATTTCATGGAAGCACATCAAAACACGTGTGGCCCTGGAACACAGCACTGTCTTTTTATAGCTTGTTTTGTCCCTGCATATATATGCCTGGAGTTTTATGACCTCTTAGGTACCCTCCAATGCCACTGGCTTTATCACAGCACAGGCTGAGGTTTTCATTAATTGTTCAGGGGACCGGAACACCCCCAGCTTGGTGACTGTTTAGGTGACCTGACAACTGAGCTGCTGCTAGATGAGCACAGTACTGAGTTTGCATCATTAGGACTCAAATCCTATGGTGACTTGCAGTGTGTATTAAAGTTAAAGGCATCACGCTAAATAAAACAAATCATCAATTTCAAGTTGTTGAGGGACCTCATCTTGGACTATGGCATAAATTCAGACAGTGATGCACCCCAAAATATTATGATAGCACAGTACTCTGTTGTCAGGAACAAGAAGCGTGTGGTAGAAACTAGGCGCCTTCGGAAGATTCAGAGATGCTCTATGACAAGAGGGTGCTCACTAAAAGTTTTAATGGCTTTCCCAATAGTTTGGGGTCACAGGTCACTTGGTCCCTGTTAGGAACATCCTTTTCCTGCTATTCCGATAAGCCACAGCAACTGTGGAAAAATTACTTTGTAGGAAGTCTTGGAGAATGCCAACTGCTTGCTTTTTGCTGTGTCTGGGAGCATCATGTTTAGTTACAGTTGTTAACAACTGTTGCATCAGAACTACAAATCTGAAAAAAAAGAAAAAACAGCAGAACTGCTCTGCAAATATTTTTTAAAATCAAATTTGTGGAGGACTTGGCTGTAGATGATAGTGACTGTCTGTACAAGGCTGAGAGAGTCAGGATTGCTAAGCCAGGAAAAGAGTAGGCTTAGGGATACATTACCAATGTGTATGAATACCTGTTGGGAGGGTACAAATAAGATGAGGACAGACTCTTCCTGGTGTTACCCCATAGATGAAAAAGAGACAATGGGTACATATTGAAATACATGAAAAGAACTGTATCTTTGCCCTTGATTCAAAATATGTGGTGCTATTTAAGAACCTCGGGGGTAAGCTGCAGGTTGTGTCCTTGGCAGGCAGATGGATGTCAGCAAGGCCTGCTTCTTTTTAGAAGTATTTGAAGTTACTACGTAGGCACCATACAAGTGCCTGGTTTTCAGTTTACATGCTGATAGAGGCTTTTAGGATAAGAACAGTTTTTTTTTTTTTCTACCAGTGCAGCTGGCCATTCACATACTGAAAAGGTTGCTGGCATCCAATGCTGAGTCCATCCTGCCTTGCTATCAGGGCAGGCTTAGAAGCCTGATGTCCCACCATCTGACGAGTGATCTGTACCTTCTGGAGCTGTTGACCTGTTAGTGCACTCAGGGCTATGCTATCAGTCACTCAGTTGCATGCTTAGAAATGTTTCTTTGGCATAGGGGTTTGCTGAAAAAAAAGGAGAAAAAAAAAAAGGAGAAATGTTTGGTGTCTGTCTTCACTTTTAGTCAAGAGGCACACATCTCCTCTGTTTATTCCTATCACATTATCAAATATGCAATCACATTAACAGTGGTGGTCAAAGCCCCTGTAAAGTGTATTTCTATTCTCAAATTTTCTGTTTTAATCAAGGAATAGTGGTCAGCACATTGCTGATTAGGAGACAGGTTGAAGGCAAACAGGTTATAGCCAGGGGTGAACTCTTCCCTGTTGGTTGACAGCATATGTGGTCTCTCATATGGCTGCCAATCCTCCATATAAGCTGCAGGTATTCTCTCACACAAAAGCCATTCCGAAAATCAAGCTGCAAGGAGATTTGCTAGGGTTTGTTCACCATCCATATATAGAGTCACAAAATTTAAATCTTAGTGTTTAAAGTTGAAAGGATTCTAAGCATAATTGCTGCTAAAAGCATCATTATCTGTCAACACAATAACAACAAGCTTGGGCAGCTGTCCCAGAAACAAATTTTCCTGCTTGCTGGCATGGTTGCCTGGCTGTTATGTTGAACATTTTTAAGACCACGCAGTCAACCAGGTATTTAGTGTTGGCCATGTGTAAAGACTCAGTGTGTCCCAAATACACCCTGTGTGCCACCCACACTCTCTTCACAAGCAGCAAGCCATAGGTAATAACTGGCTTGCAGGCCCTTGTTACCAGGGAGCTCATCAAACAAATGCTGTCTTTACTGTGCATCAGCCTAATTTTTACATCTACTCAGTTCTATGAAAGCTTGTCTTGAAAGAACAGATTGCAGTGGAGTGGTCCCAAGTGCTCAGTCCTCCTACTCTAGGCCATCAGAGCTGAGTGTTGCCTCGACTACTTTCCATTTTCTGCTTTCTGCTGCCCAGCCATGTCTTTGCAGAACAGTCCCGTGGATAAATGCATGGACAGTGCCACTGTTGTAACTGGTGAGTGACAAAATGAGTGTGCAGGAGGGGCAGCAGTTGTTGCTCTGGTGTGTAAGTCAGTCTCCCAGTGTAACTGATGGAAAAAAAGGCTGGCAAGGCTCACAGCTTCACTGACACTGGGGTTGGACCACCCCAGCTTTCATAGGTTTTCAGCAGATTGTTGTTCAGATCTCTCTAATCTTCCCCATTCCTGGCTATGAAAAAGTCCAGAGGTGCAGACTTAGAGTTGAAAAGTGAAGGCACCTCCACAGACAGGCTTTTCTCATTGCTGGTCTGTGCTGGGGACACTTCAAATAAATCCAGCTTTGATTTGCTATATTATTCTGAGCAGCCTTAAATGTAAGCCATCTCTTTTAAAATATATCTCCTTTTCTAGTGATAGAACAGGCCTTCTTTTTTTTCTGGGCTTTAAATTTCTTTTACACCTTTTTGCCTGTGTTCTTCTTCTCTGCAGACAGACTGCTGCCTGGTGCCTCCTGTCCTTGTCTTTTTAAAGGGCAGGTACAGGTCATCCCTGTACCAGGAGGCATGGCAAGTCTCTCTTTCTTTTAAAGCTTTTTCTTTGAATGTAAATAAGCCACAAGCCCTTCTTGATTTGCTAGCCGTTCCAACTCGCCCAGCATGGCCTTGGAAACATGTTCAAACATTTTTTGCAATACCTTGATTGATACTTTCAGCATGCGACCTAACATTACTTCCAAACCCCTTTTCAAAAGTTGTCTGGCCCTCCTTCAGCTGAAATATATGGAATGTACCTCCTGCATACATGGATTATATGGCAGGCTACAGAGTATATCACCTACGCATGTGGTATACATAGCAGGAATACCTGGAAAACCAGGGAGACCATTGCTAGCTTCGACTGTATAATTAATTTACAAGTTTGGGTCCCTGTAACAATTTACTTCTACCATGTTGGTGGGGTTTATTAAAATAACAGAGACTTCCAGGGCTGCAGATGCTACTTTACAATCAATTTTCTAAAGCACAGTAAGATGTGCTTGTTCTGGTCAGTCTTTATTTCAGTGCTGATTGTGTCAGTGTGCAGCCAGTACACTGGCAGAGAGTGTAGCTTAACACCCATGTGGAAGTGATCTCATTGTTATTACTACTGGGTGGAACATATCACAATAATGCAGCCAAAAAGTCTCCAGCAAGCTGGTGCTCTACAAGATGTGTAAAGAGCAAGCTAAACCCTCTGGTGATGCCTGCCAAAAGGCAAAGCCCTCCCAAATATGAGCTAAAATCCTGATTTCAGTAAAAGTTTAAGGATTTTAATCTGATTTAATCTTTGTTTTCCATATGACAGGATTGCATATCAGGCCCATGGCTGGAGACTGGATGGCTACAGTCTTGTTGAGAGTGTTAATAACACGGTTCACACATTCCACCAAAACAGACCACCTTTCTGCAAGGTATGTGCCATGCCTACTGCAGTGGTATTTCAAAGATGACATTTTCACTGATGTTATTCCAGCTGTGTGGGTATTGTACTTCTGCTAGCCCCATTTCCTATTCACATGACTTCACCAGCTGTGTGACAAAGTCTGAGACTGTGGTCTGCAGGAAAATTCTGGTGCTGGTATTGCTGGGTGTAGTGGTATAATCCACTGTCCACCATCCTTTTCTCCTTGTTCCAACCCAATCCCTAGGTTTCCTGGGCTTGGGAGGCTTTTATGCAACTGTTAAATATCTCGGGTGAGCCACGTCACATCACCAGCAGCTGCTTTTTCCTTCCTTTCCCTATTGCAGTGATGACCTTCTCAGTTTCATAGAGTCTGCCTTTATTTAGAGTAACTTTTTGAGGTTATTCCACATATAAGATCCCTTTGATTGCTTTGTGACTGTGATCTATTGAGTGGTAGATGGATATCCCTTTTCACAATTATACTTTAAAAACTTCATCCATGAATACTTATAACCCATCTGAAATCTTTCTTTTCTTTTCTTTCAGACACCCCTACATGACCTCCCTTTTTGATGAAAGGTGAATATTTTAAAATTTAAATTTAATTTAAATTTCTAAATTTAAACCTCCACAAAGTTTAAAGATTTCACTTCCACAAGCTCTGTGGCTGTGATAGTTCTGAGGCAGCTATGGCTATAGCTCCTTATAAACCCTGATAGTACATCAATGTTGCAAAAAGTGTTGCTCACTATAAAATATCTCCTTATCTTGGCTTTGAGTGCCCTATTAAAATGCTCTATGATGGAGACTTTTACTTCATAGTAACAAAGTGGTGAATACTCTGCAGCTTTAAAAGCTTTTTTGAAGACTGGCTTAAAACATCTTTTCCCAGTCAGCCTGTGACTTCCAAGGTGGTGTACCCTTGGTAAAAATGATACTAAAATAGCCTGGCTATTCTGCAGTGGCCTGCATAATATACCTGTCACCATGAAGATACAATTAATACCATCCTTGTGTTTGGAAAACTGTTGCACATCCACCAAGGCTGCCGTTGTGCCTCCACCTCTGCCTCAATCACTTTGTTTATTTTAAAGTGCTTTCTTGCCACCTTTAAGCTTTAAGAATCTTGGTTCACAGGCTGTGCTACTACTTGGCTTTTGTTTGGAGAGGGAATTTTCCCTTTAGGTACTTCAAACAGGTGGTTTATACCCCAAATCTTCCCATTTTCCAGGAGCATAGTGTCTTCTAACAGAAGCTGTGGCATAAACACATCTACCAACACATCACCTACTACACACATTAAGAAATGAAACACTGGGCAATCTGTTTAACTCATACACAGAGAAATTTTATTAACTGGGTATGAGGAGTAATGGTTATTGATTGAGTTTCTCCAGCTCCAGCACTGATGAAATTTCTCCTATACATCCCTCATCATCTTTTCCAATTAGAGATGTTGCATTAGCATTCATATTGGGTATGACTAGAAGACTTCAGAGTTTCTCCCATTTCTTGAAGCTGATTTAGGAAAAAGCAGCTATAGCAAGATGGACTTTTCTTCTCTCCTTTTGTTGTTTCAGATGGGTTTTCTTCCTTCTGTGTCTAACAAGGTACCTCCACAAGGTAAGAGGAATCTGTATGCAGCGTTGTGATAGCTACGCTTATTCACAGGAAAATTAGTTCTTGATTTTGGGGGAGGGAAAAAGTAAAGTATTCCTAAATTACAAACCACAGTAGAGAATGTGGTCCCTAAGTGATGTGCTCAGGAGGGAAGTTAAACATGTGACTGGAAGTCCAATATCTTGTTTATTTTCAGATTCCACCACAGTCAAACTTAATCTGAAGGTTTCATAAATGATATTGCAGTTGAATGCGTACTGTACTAAACTGAAATGTTCTGTTTTGCTCTTTTAATGCTGTTTGATCTGATAATTCATAATCATACTTGTGTTATCCCATTTGTTCTCCCAAGCTAGTATCCTAATGACTTGGATAATGAAATATTTAAATCATATTTTTGACTCAGGAAATGTACATGACAACACAAAGGAATGGAGCCAACCAAAAGTTTGAATTCTGTATTTTAGTTTCTTAATTTTATTATCAGTTTAATGCTAAGTTTTAATATGGATTGTTCTTTCTTTTAAATGTGATCATTTAACAGACTAGTAAATTAATGAATAATGGTGATTTTAATTTAGATAGTTAACATAAATCTAGACCACCATGTTTACTTTTTCTGATCATTTGTAACTAGAATTAAAAACTTTGCAATTGGCAAGGTGGGAGCATTTCTAACACTAGGTGTATTTTGGAGTGTGACATTCAGAGGGATCTTTTTAGACAAGCAAAGTGTTTAATTATTTTTTCTTATTTTCCCACTGACACAATCTCAGTCACTGCAGAATGATGAAAGCAACCTTTGACTTAAAAATCTGGTTGTTCAAATGAAAAATAAGATTCTGATTTTTTCACCTCCCAGCTGCCTTATTAAAGCCTTGATCAGTTAAGATCAAGAATGAGAGAACATCATGGCTACATTTCTGCATCTGCTTTTTAGTGATCACTCCTCATAGCTTAGTACATGGACAAAAGACTCAATGTATATGTAAATGTGATTTTGCTTAAATTAACTTTCTTGCCTCAAATGGCTTGCCTAAGTATGCATTAGGACAGTGAAAATGTGCATTGATTCCTGGCAACATACTTTGTAAATTCTGGGAAGAAATACAAAGATCCCATCTGAGAGTTTATAATTTCATGATCTTTCCTGAGCATCAATTAATATGTATTTCATAATGCGATCACACTAGTAGAAGAGCTACGGTGACAATGTTAGGATTTTAATTGAAATTAATTTTAATTTCACATTCATTTTATTATGAATTGATGCCATTACAAATTATTTAACTTCTGTACAAAATATTGCTTACTGAAATGAAGTATCAGTTAGCAGTAAGTATGCAGCCTTTCAGTATATAAAGGGGACTTATAAGAATGATGGAGAGAGATGGAGAGAGACATTTTACAAACACCTGTAGTGACAGGACAAGGGACAATGGTTTTAAACTGAAAGAATTAGGTTGGACATAAGGAAGAAATTCTTCGCTGTGAGGATGGTGAGACACTGGAACAGGTTGCCCAGAGAAGCTGTGGATGCCCCATCCCTGGAAGTGTTCAAGGCCAGATTGGATGAGGCTTTGAGAAACCTGATCTAGAGAAAGATGTCCCTGCCCATGGCAGGGAGGGACAGAGTACCCATAGCAGTGTCACTCTATTTGGTTTGGTGCAGGGTAATGTGCTATGATCTGTGTATCTGTGAGGCTGCATGCTATTTAATTTACAGAGCCATGCACCATCTTTATCCAAGGCTGAAGAGGATAAATTCAGATCTTTGACTCCATATCTTAGTAAGCATTTGGTAAAAAACAGTATATAATGGCTGCTATTCCTGAATTGCACATCTTCCTTTGATATCTTGCTTCTCAATCATACTCTTGACTCAAATTTCTAGATAGTTTAATCCCAGAGCTGAAGATATTTTTGTAAATAAAACCAGCATATGAGCCCTACTGTAATTCATAAAGATACAGCAGTTGGCGTATTAATAGATACCTTCATAAATACTGTGGAGTCTGCCAAAGCTAAGCATGAATACAAATATTCACTGTATGAGCAAGCTGATTTCTATGGCTCCCATGACTTTCTAAGCTCCCCATTCCTCAATAGTATTGTCATTCATTTAAATGAATAAAAATAGGAAATTAGCACATGGAGAACTAAAAGGCAGTTGCCTATAATATCTCCTAACCGTATAGATCTGCATGGAGTACCTGCTGGCTCATGATGGTGGTGATTGCTCCAAGAAAGCGGTTATAACTCTTTGACCCCACCTAGAGACTTAAAGATCTTATGACAAGGAGAGCTGATTGTGTGTCAAACACAGGCAATATTTTAGAGGGTTCTAGAAAAAATTAACCTTTTAAGAGAACGCATCCCTCCCTAAAATGGTATTGAGGAGCTTTGTGTCACAGAATATATAGGACTGAAATTGTCCAAATGTTAGTAAGAAATCTATTCACTTCTGGAAATGTGTTGGGAGTTTCTTGTCTTTTCCTCTCAGAAAAGGAGAGTGCACTGCCATTATGTTTTTCTAGCCACTATACAACCAGCAGAAGTATTACTTTGTTTCCACAGGCTCATGTATGGCTGTATATTGATGGTGTTTGTCTGATCTCTATGTCATAAGAATTGTTCTTGACAACAGTGCTTTTTCTTAAATAAATATGTCATTATTTCTGAAATATTCACCGATTCTCTGACTTATTTGGAGTTCAGTTGTTTGTGAAGTTACCTGTGAACTGAATTGCTTCTATTTTATGTTTAGAAATGTTAATTTAAGTCTTCTGTTAATAGAACAATCACTTTGAGAGCAAATCCTTTAACATAGTGTCTTTAATGTCCTTTAATGTTTTCCCCTAAGTTGTCATCACTCTAAGGAACATATTGGTACAGCAACAGGGCAAGGTATGAACAATTTTAAAATAGATACTGGGGACACCAAGGTAAGTTCAAGTGAGCAAACCAGTGTGAGTTCACAAAATAGTAATGTTATTTTAATTATTACCCAAATGATTTTTCTAGTAGCTAAAAATCTATTTGTTGGTCTGAAAACAGATATGAACCTGTACACCTGACTTCAAAACTCCCCCTACAGTGCTTATGAGCATGCCATCTATCTAGCTACAAGCTGCTCACACTGATATCACCAGTGAAAGCAGAAGCCATAGCAGTAGAATTATCTAGGTGCCCAGCCTGTTCTAGCATTCTCCCATCAAAGGAGGCTGTTTCCTCCCCAAGAGGTGAATCCTTCTGAATTGCCATGCAGACTCATCATCTCCATGTGGTTGGAATTGACAGAAGGGCAACAGAGAACCAAAGTCTTATTTTAGGTAATGCAGTGAACCAATACTGAACATTTTAGTTATCAGTTAAAGACAATACACGTGTACAATATCCTTTTACATATCTTCATGTGTTATTCTGTGCTGTAAAATGTGTGGAAGGTTGCCATGGACATTTTTCCCCCAGCGAACAGCTAACTGACCCAGATGAGAAGTTTGAGGATAAATTTTTTTTTGAAATAAAAAGGTTTTAAATGCTTCTTTTAAATTTTTCACCCATCCTTCAGGAATTTGCTGTAAGTAAAAACAGGGAATAAATCTGTGTAGGCCTTCTGTTTATACAGTGTTCAATTATCAGTGTTTTTCTCCTGAGGTCAATATGAAGTGAAAATCTATGGAGAAACTAAAATATGAGTAGGCATATCTACACTAATTGTCACCTATCTAATGCAAGAAATGAGAGTAAAGAAGACATGATAGGTTGTAGCTCAGATATGCAAAACCACCCTCATAAGCAGTCTAAGCTGATACTAGACTAGGACCTGAAACATCTGCAATATAGCATGTTCTGTTCAGCTAACTGGTAGGGAGAAGAAAAATCAAGCTAAAGTCAGGATACAGAGTCAGGACAGTAATCTTTTAAACTTCTGCAGTAAGTTCTTGTCTGCCAGAATGAATTTTCTGTCACTACATATTACTCTTACACCTATCCACACTAAAAATGTACATTTCTTAATAGTGTTATCACAACTACCAGTTGCAGGCTGGGATTAAAATTTAACTGTTAAGGAGTTCCAATGTAGAAAACCAAAAAGTTTCCTACCAAGCCACTAAGTTTTAAAAAATAATTTATTCTTAGTAGAAGTTGATGGAGTCACAGCAGTCTCTGGGTGAATTTAATATACTTCTGGCTCCCTTGCTATCCCCCCAAAAATATGTTCTTTCTTTAAACAATTTACAGTTCACTAGGTGAAAATGGAAAAGAAAGCATCAGAAAAGTCTGTGTTCCAAAAAGTACTATTATCCTGTATACCTTAATATATGTACATATATCCTTTTCTAGCACATAATCTTAGAAATATCATCATTAACTTGATACTAAAGTCTATTATGGAAGGTATTATAGTAATGTTTTCTTGTTTCCAGGTTTTTTCATAGTATAATATGAGGTTAAGAAAATTCCACTTTTCAACATCAGTTATACCTTATTCATATTTGAGTCACATATTGGAAGGGAGCTTTGATGTTATACTCAAGGACAAAATCACAATAATTATTCCTTAGAGATGATGAGGACCCAAAAGTAATGTTATAACTGCATTATACCACTCTAGAAATAAGTCACATCTTCAACAGCGCTATAGAAGAAACAAAAAATGAGACAGGAAAAAAATATTCCTTCCATTTTCAGACATATTTTAGGATCAGACAGCAGTGGATATATTGAAAAATGCATACTTATGCATAACGTTTTTCACCCAAGACAGTGCTTTCCCCACTTGTACAAGCATATAAATGAGAGACTTGCTAGTTGGCAGCTGAAATCTAGTAATGGTATTTCTCAGTCTTTACTTATGAGATCTGAGTTATAAGTTCATTAATAATATTAATGTGAGATGAAGCAACAAGTATCTGTATACAAATGTGTATTTTATGCATCTTAACCAACAACATTTCATTATATTTTACAGGAACAGAAAAAATCTGATGTGTAGGAAAGAAGGAGGTTTTACCTCCCTCACAGGGAAGAAGAGAAGGGTGAGGAGATCCAGATATTATGGTAACTACAGAGAAAAAGGCTAGCTAGTACCTCCTTACTTTTCTGGTCTATCTATTTGATGAGTCTTACTAGTATTCCACCAACTTTTAACTGATAAGAAAAACCATTATAGAGGAATAGGAAAACTAGGATAGGATCCTATAAACAGACCAAATAATATTTTGTACCAACAACTGCAAATATTAAAAATGTTTAAGTTTAAATAGAGCTGGAACACTTCTATCACCATGTAAGATTCCATGACACACATTAATACATAAAAATTAATATGTATATAAAACATATATATGCAGATATATGCAGATATGCATACATACCTATCTCAGAGTCTGGGATCAAGTATAAGGACAGTTTTCCATCTACTGTACAATTGTGTGCTATTGTTGGAGGGACTTTTGAGCAGTAAGGATCATTGGTCTGTGCAGAACCAGTCACTGAGATGAGTGCAGCAGTTTATCTACTTCAGTACGACAGATATATTTCTATGCCTGTTTCTCGCTTTTCAGTCCTCCCTTCGCTTTATGACTTCCCAGACATAGGAAACTATAGGAAACAGCTGATGTAAAAAAATCTTGCATGCTTGTGCCATCATCTTCATGTCCAGGAGGAAAATCACTATATAAGATTGCTGTTGAGATGCATTTTGAAAGTGTGAAAAAGCTGAACGGATGTATATACTACTATTTGATCAAGAAGATTTGGTCTGCAATGAAAAATGTTTGAAGAACATGCGAAGATAAGACGTACAAATAGTGCAACAGGATAGTCTGTCCTGGAGGGACTGGAGGCTTGCAACTGGCCAATACTTTCAGCTAGTGACATCTTGCATGCTATTGGCATGCATAGACTTAACTGCATAACTTAAACAGCCAGTGCTAAAGATTTGGCTGGGAAGGAGCACATCTTGGTTATTAGAAAGCTACGACTTGAGAGATTTTAAATGATCTACCATTCTGTGGTGTCTGCTAAGGAATGGAGGAGATTCTTATTCTCAGTTGCTTGGCTAAGTGGAGTCTAGGAGTGCATAATAAATTAATAGAAGAGAAATTTCCTACTCAATATATCTGCAGAGGGGAGAATGTTAAGAATAACCATAGAAAAACACTAGAAAAAATCTTATGGAAACTAACTTTAAGAGATTTTTTTCTTTAGGAATTGAATCTTAGGACATGGAAGAGTTGCCTTTTAGGGAATATCAAGATAGGAAGTACTAGGTTATGTTATAAAAAGTTTGTCTTCACATACACAAAGGAACACAGAAGAACAATGGTGGTGGTGGGGAACCCAAATAGTACCCTGCCAGATTACTGTCAGGCTTATCACAGGAGAGTGTTCAGGCTGTAAAAGGCCCATCTCCACAAACATGAAGGAGCATAGATGCAACATGACAGGCAAGTTACTGAAAAGCTGTGGTGGGTTGACCTCAGTCAACAGCCCAGCTCCCACTCAGCTGCTCACTCATTTCCTCCACTCAGTGGGACAGGGAAATAACATTAAACCACCTTCCCTCCCCCCTTTCCCAGGCTCAATATCAATTCTTCACTCCCACCTTCTCTACCCCTACCCTGAGCAGCATATGAGAGAATGAGGCTTTTCTCACAGAAGATGCCCCTGCAACCTTATTGCTGCCAAAATCTTGACATCTACATCTAATAGACAGGCCAATAGCAAGGCAACAACAGCCCTGCCCAAGTTCCTCCCAAGGCTGTCACAGGAGTATTCTCTATTCTATGGTCTGGGGGTGACACCCATCACCATGAGGAAAATTTCCCACATGTAAAAGGGACTGATGCTTCTGTAAATCTGTCCTATGTGCTAAAATTATTCACCAAACTTTAGATGACTGTGAGAGAAATTCCTGTGGCAATTCAAGTGATTGAATTGAGAACAATTTAATTTCTTGTAAAAAAAGAGAGGTAAGTTGGCTGTTGTGTGTAGAATTGATTTATTTGAAGAGAATGTGCACTTAAAGTCATATATTCAGGGTCTTTTGAAAGCAGGTAGCCCAGCATAAATGGAGACCTAAACTGTGACAACCAAGCAGATGGAGACCTAAACTGTGACAACCAAGCAGATAGAGACCTGAGAGAAACAAAGAAAGACTGGGTTCTCTACAAACTGCCCTGTGGAATTTGAAAAATCCAGTTAGAATGGGAAATAAACATCTGCAATGTGATTTCTTCAACTTACAGGAAGAATTTCAGCCTTTATGGAGTCAGGTAGCAAGGCTCTGATTTGTACAGGAAAAACTAGAGCCTTTAGGAGGGACAAAAAATACAAATTCCACCCTCACCAGTGCACCCCTGGGGTGCAGAGAGGTCCATCTCTGCTGCTGGGCTTGTCTCTAGGCTGGATCTGCCCTTGGCTGTGCTCTGAACCTGACTCCTGACGGTGTCCCCAGTGCTGGCCAGCGCAGGGCTGTGCATATGCCTACTGGGAACACATGCTCAGCCCCACTTCTGCTGGACATGGGGCCATGGAGCTGTGGCTGTTCTTCCCTATAGGCTACAAAATAATGAGGAGGCAGGATCGGAGAGGGTTAACCTGGGGAGCTGAAGGCACTTGGTCTCCAGCTGTGAAAATCTTGATGACTGGCAGTTTAAATGGGAATTCAAGTGCACAGATGACAGCAAACTTCGAGATAGCAGGAAGAGAGGCAGCTGGAAGATAAGGATGCAGGAGCAGGACTGACAGCCTCTTTAGGAGCTGTTCAGACCCCATTTGTACCTGAGTTTCCCACTGCAGCCATTCCGGGAGCTGGCCAAGAGATCAGGGCTTCCTCAGTGGTGTGAATCACAAGAAGAATAGACATCTCTTTCTGATATGCAGGTACGCATATGATAAGCACTCAGGCTGAGTTCTTAATACCTACAGACAGTATCTTCTCCTGCACTTAGAAAAGACATGCAGACCATCTTTTTCTGCCTGATACTGTCAACAGAAGGGGCAGTGAGGTAGGTGGGGGCTGACTGAATACAGCTGAATATTCCCTTGAGAGTTTTAAAGAGAAGTTGCGCTGAACCTCCCAGCTGCACCCTGTCACCAAAACCTGAGTGGAGGTCTCTAGATTCAGTCCTGGTGATGCTCTCATCTGTAAGCAGTGAGAGTACAAGAAGCTGTTTTAGTCTCTGAATTGTATCCTAAAGGAGCTCAGATGCAGCCATGATGCTTATTTTTCCAGTTTCCTGCTGTGAAATTACATTAAAAGAAACTAAAAATGCACATTCTATTACTGCTTTTTCACACAATTAGATGCTATACTTACTACAGGGATGTTATTTACCTGTCAGGATAAAGGCAAGTTAAGGTTTGTAATAGGAAGTCCTGGAGACATTCCTTCTGCTTCTCTGAAGATGGTGTGTAGGGGCTCCTGACTTCAGCGTGACAATGTTGTATAATTAGAATTGACAAAGTGAAACTTAAAATTGTGATTTTTTTTTTTTTTTTTGAAGAGTGACATTTGATTACTGAATCACAGAAAGAAAGTGCTGTCAGTATCACTGGTTATTTGTATTTAGAACTAGAATAGAAAATATATTAAAAAGGAATACTGGGAGAAGCCATCCTGGCTTCTCATAGTTTCTTCAGATATTGGCAGTCTAAAAAACCCCTCTTTTTCCCCAGTTATGTAATTGGAGGAATTCATACATTTGCATTTAGGAAAGCAGTCACTTTCAAATGTGTTCTACAAAGCCATTTTATGAAAAGAGCCATTTCCAAATCATGCTGTTCTTCTAAGTGCACTAAAGCATAAAGTGTAATTAGACTTCTATGATTCTTGCCTTAGAATTCAGTGGGAAACATTTAAAGAGAATTCAGCCCTCCTTAAAACATGAGTCACCGGCTGGCTAGGGGCCAGAAGAGCCACAGCACAGTCCTCTATCCCTTTGTTAAAAGGGGTGCTTGCATATGACTTGCCATTACAAAAAAAGGAGACATATGTTTTGCTGGTGGTATTCCCAGATGTCTGCAGGGAGATGCTGAGAATCTGTTCCTGCCGCTGTTCCTAGGGCTCCCGTTCTCATTACAAGAAGAATGAGCAAAGGAAGGGTCTGCCTCTCCTTGGGCTCTTTGCTGTCAGAGGAAGCACTGGGAAACTCAAAGAGGGACTTTCTGTTTTGTCAGTCAGGAAGAGGGTCAGCAGGCGAAGTCCTTCAGCCCAGCACTGAAGTGAGATACATATGGATCTGCTCTGCAGCTCACTGAGCAGTTGCCGTTTCCTTGATATGTAAAACAGCAAAGGTACAGACCATACTCAGTGAAGGTCAGACTCATACTCACATCTTTAGACCATTGGTAGCCTTTGTATGTATGTGAACTTCTAATTTCTCATTTCCAAAGGACTATCATTTCAATGTAACTGTGCAGTCTCAAGAGCCAAAAAAGCCTTCTTGTTACATATGTAGTGACTGTAGCAACTCCTTCATCCACAGAAGTGCTAAAGCTTTTAAAAGAAACGTTTGTAAGAAGGGATTTTTATTTTGGCTTTTAAAAATTATTATTGTTATTATTATTTTCAGACTAGGGGAAATTGTGTTTTGGCACATCTGTCTTGGAAATGGCTGTATTACATGAGCTAAAAATGAAAAAGATAACAGTCATTGCAGCAAGCACGTAAGTGAGAGAATTCAAGCCTAAACAGCTTAAGAGTCACAAAATAATAATTAACGAAAAACAAAAAATGTTAGTCAATCTTAACTATATGTGAAATATCATTTTCTTTACTTTTTTATGAGCATGAAAAATAAAAAAAGTCAGCCTACTCCTGCTTCCAATAAAGCACTAGTGGAAGCATTCGATGTGCATTGTGGGACTCATGACTTCTATAGGAACTTTGTGCTGTTCGGTGTGGCCTGCAGAGACCCTTTGTACTCATTTTAAATCAGATTCTAACTGGTCTTTGCCAGCCAGTGTAAACTTACTTGGAACAGTTAGGTTATGTATCAGAGGATGAGATATTTAGTACCAGTCTCCTCTCATCCACATCCTTGATTCACAGTAATATGACAATTTAAAATACAGAAGGCGGCAAGAGCATATTCCGTATGTTTCAGTCAGGAATGCCCAGCCAGAGTCAGGTTTTCTTTGAAGCATTTTCTAACCTTGCTGCAAATTTCTGTTCAGGTTCAATTGACTGTAGTGCTGCTATATATCACCCAAGCAATTTCCTAGAGCAGAACAACAAAAGCATCACACAGGAGAAAAATGAAATTGTGAGTTAGAGAAGAGTTGCAATCAAAGTTTATGATAACAGCCACTTAAAATTTTGGAGATTTAGGTGAGGTACTCACATGCCTTTCCCAGATTTGGGCCTGTTTTGTTAGGAGAAATAATGTGTGCCCAGAGAATGCATAAAGATCGCTTACATTGCACTAAGACAAGGAGACTGTAATGACATTTTGATTTTCTCAAAAAAGAAAGTTATTCAACATTTTCATGAAGTGGAACACTCACTAACTACCTATATGGTAAATTTTGTTTCAAATATACACAATCCTCATGTTGCTCTTTAACTGTGACGAAATGCTTCTTGCACCATTAAAGCTGAGTTCTGCTATATGCTTGTTTATTTAAAATAATCTGTGAACATTTTCTGTAGCTGACTGAGCATGGTTTTAACAGTCTTTTACTAGACAGTATAAATGGGCGATGCAGGATATGTAGGAGGGAAACATTCTGTGGAAAGATCATGGAATTTATGTGTGCATTCAGTATCTCTATCCTATTCAGCTGTTAGCTTTATTATCTTTTCTATCAGACTTTGTATTTTTGTGTTCTTTCTCATCCAAAACATTACCTGATTTTTAAGTGTTCAGCTGTTTAATGAATAATTTGGATTGACTACAGCATATGACAATTTACCAGCTCTTCTGGCAACTGATTGTGTTCTTACTCATTTTGGTCTTAATGCATGCAATATACACTAATCACAGTGTTATTTTCACTTTTGAATCAGTCTAATAAGCTTATTGCCAATGAGTGTTTTGCCTCAGATCTGATTTCACAGGTTATTGTACGAGAAGGATCAGACTTTCGGAAGCAGAGTTATTTGTGAAATCCTGATTTTTCTTGCAGTCAGCTGGAGTTTTACCTGAAGCTTAGATGACCATCAGCTTTCTATGATGAGTTTCAAATTCTTTTTGAGGGGTAGGACTAAGATGAAAGAGCTTGGACATTTCAAATCCCATGTTAGTCCTTTCAAGACATCAGAAGTCAAATTGAATTTGTGTGGGCACTAAAGAAAAGGAGAAGCATCAGGAGTGAGGAAATAAAAGCCTCTCCCTATTAAAAACCCCTCTTCAACCATTCCCCTCCAAAGAAACTTCTGAAGCACTTGCGCCAAAACTTTTGACACTAACCATTGAGTTGAATCCACCAAGAAGGCCCCTTTACATTCTTTTTTCATGTTCACCTCCAAGCAAAGACTGAGTGTTGTCCTGACCTTACAGCACAAGGCATCTCTAGTGAGAAACACTGTATAAGATGAGGGTGCTCAGACATGCTTGTCCCTGGCAGCTGTCCTTCTTCAGCTACCACTTCTAGAACTCAAGAAGTCTTTTATCCTGTCTTTGGACTGGATCTGAGGCAGAGCTGCCTTTGGAAGATGGCCTTTTCTCTGATGTATTTTTGTCATGGTTATGATAAAAAACTACCTCAGTTATATTCTGTTCCTCTGACCTCAACTGACTGCTAAGAAGAAAGGTGTGTCACTTATTTGCAACCCTTCCAGTAACCCTAGGTATGGTATCTAGCGTAAGACAGAGTAGCTAGCTGCGTATGACAACACTTAGAGATAAAGATTATTAGAGACCTGTAACATATGACTTGAGGAAGCATATGAAGTTGAGGTGTTCTGACAAAGATGAGGCTGATGGATGATCTAATTGCTCCCTACATCTTACTGGGCAGTTAGAGGGATGATGGGGCACTTCTTGTTAGTGCCAGTTATTAAAACAAGGAAATGACCTAGAGACACCATGCAAGGGCTTTACAGTTTTCTCTGCCCAGCAGCTATGACTCTCCTCTAGCATCACCATTATGCCAGGCTGATCCCTTGTAGAGTCAGAATTAATGACAGCTAGTTTATACCATGCATGCCATGGTATTTTTACAATGGACAGAGAGATTTTGCAGAGAGGCCAGTGTCAGCACTGCCCTCTTCTACTTTAGCCAGCTCCCTGGAAGAGTTTTAGACTAGTGATGACTCCTGAGGAGCCTGCCCAGCCAGGGGTGACTTAGTCTGTGCTGCATTTCTGATGTGTGTTTCCATGTTTATTCCAGAGAGCCTTCTGCTCATTATTGTTGAGGGGGAGCATGCTCCCAATCTGCCTGTAGCTATACAGGCTCCCTCTGCATGTCTTGCATGATCCAAGTCTTTCTTCTATCTGTGATTCAGAAGTTTCCCTCTTTGTAGGCACCATCTGTGGGGGTGATGACCTTCCTGTATGAGTAGTACATGCAACTTGCCTGTGCTACTGAGGCTTTGGAAAAATGATTTACCTGTGAGATACCAATATTGTTGGGACATGAGATGATGCCAATGTCAAGTTGCCTTTGGGGTATGTACTGAAGAATGGGACTGCTTTATCATTAAATACTTTAGCATTAAATACAGGTGAAAGTCAAAGTCACAGCCCAGTGGCTGGAGACACCCTAGAAGGCACTGTCAGGGCTAAACAAACCCAGCATTTCAACAGAGCACCCTCATAAGGCTTGCAAGAGTGCTTCAAGGCCAGATATGCTGTTGTTGCTTGGGGGATTTAGTCCTAAATATATATTACCTGGCATAACTAAAGCATGAGGCAGTAAAGGTGTAGTGCAATTGTTTGCCTTGCTCTTTAAGCACTGAAACCCATTGATTAGATACATTATTAATGTGCTCAAAATCACCGTGTACCTATTGTCTGATTCTTTGTAGACCTGTACCTAATGGTCATCCACATTTCTTCTGGTGGGCCTGGGCACAAATGCCTTAAGGCTGAAACTGTTCCTCAATTAATAAGCTGCTTGGTGCACTTGATGTGCCTGAGGGAGAATTCCCAGAGGCTGTTTCTCCTACGCAATCTGCCAGTGGAACCTATTGCTATGTCATGATGAGAGATGAAGCTGGCACATTATGATAGTGTATTACTGGATGTCAAGAATTCATGTGAGCAGATCCTTCCTTTATATGACTTGAGGCAAGTGGGGCAAGCTCAAAAGGAAAAGAAAGGTAAAATAAGCCCACAATAGCCAGTTGGTAATTAACCCCGTTCAAACTTTTATGTAAAATTTCTGCTTTTTTCCTTTTGACAATTCAACACCTATATTGTTCCATTTTCATGGTGCTTTATGTGCTTCAGTCTTTCAAAGTCACAATGTTTTGCTATGCATGTTTTAGTATGAACATTTCCTACATTGGGACATGTTTTCTTTTTCACGCTTCATTATATATTTCTGTTTCCATATTCCATTATGCATCACAGCTACTGTATCTCCTTTGTCATCTCACATGTCATGCTGCATTAGCATTTCAATTCTTGGTTTTGCTTGTCATTATGAATGATCTTTATAACAAATAATTTTATTTCTGATTTCACATCTCATTACTCATTTTCCAGACCCTCACTGTGGATTTCAGTGCTCAAGTTACACCATGCACTGAGGGGTTTGCTTCCTGTCAAACACTGATTTTTCACAAGTTGTTATGGATTTTTCTTTCCGCATTTCATCATGT
Source organism: Caprimulgus europaeus (assembly GCA_907165065.1). The sequence continues at coordinate 74,488,903 of OU015525.1, forward strand.
CTTTAATCCTTCATAATTCATTCTGTGTTTTCTCTCCTGCACCACATGATTCACTACTTAACTTTGCATCGTATTTGATTTTTCCTTTTTGATCTTAAAGGTGCAATTCTTGTTCTATCATTACTCTTTCAGATTTTGTATTTCATGTCTTATGACAATTTTTCAACTTACTATGCGTTTCTGATGTCAAATCCTATTAAGAGTTTTCATTTCACATCTCATTACTCACTTTTTTGATTCTGCATCTCAAGATGAATGCTTTTTTTACATCTTATTTCCAGTTTCCAGTTTCAGTTTTTGCTGTGCATGTTTGTTTTTATTTCACTGCTTGGTTTTGCTTCAGCATCTCATTATGTACTTTTAGATTTAATTAGGAGTTTCATGTATCATTGCTTATTAGTTAATTTCCTTTTTGCTGCCCATTACAGACTATGCATAACATTCTGAGCATGAGCTTTCAGATTTCCCCATGTGTTTTCCTTTTCTCACATTATTCAGTTAACTTCTTACATCTTATGACAAATTTCATATGTTCCTACTAGCATCTTACCATGATTTTTCAAATCTGTAATTTTTTTTTACACCTGGGTAAACTGTCTTTCTTTTGCACCTCAATAAACATATTCTTTGAAAATCTCATTACTCATTTGAATATTGTTATATTGTAATTTTCATTTTTGTATCTCATATTAGGTTTTAATTTACAGAATGCATAATGAGCTTCTGGTTTTGTATTTTTTAAAACTTGGGGTAATGGTGCCTTTTTGCATACATTTTCGTATCTGCAAATCCTCACACATTTCCTTTTCAGATTATGCACCCTTTTTTGTGTTATCTTTTTTAGAGCTATTTCTGCACTTCTGCTAATGCATGTGATTATGTAGCTTGATTTATTTTTAATTACAAATTTCAGATTTTGTAGCCCATGACACATCACCAATTTTGAATACTCTCATGCTTTTCTTTTTTATCTATTTATGCATTTTTATTTTTACATTTCCTTATGAATTTCCCCTTTCAGAATGAATTTTCCTTTTTGTCTCCCGCCAAACTTAAACTTTTCTTAGTTTTCCTGAATGAATCACATGATTTGATTTTTTTTAGCTTATACACTCTCTCCTTTGGTATATAACATTACTCATTTTAGATTTTTGTTTCTCCACTTTTAAAGTTTATATCTGTTCTGCATTATTTAAATCTTGTTCCCCATTTGTCTTTAAAATTACACATTTCCTTTTTACAAGTCCTTATGCATTGCTTATGTTGCATTTTTCCACTTATGGGTACTGTTTGTGTTTTTGATCAGCTTCATATGCACCAGTTGTGATCTTTGTTCATTTCTCTATCATCCCATTATATTTTTTCAGGTTTTCCTTTTGTTATATATGTTCTTACTAGAAGTTGTTTTTTTACAATCGATTAAGTCTTAAATTGCACTATTTCATTATGTTTTACTTTTCACCTCTCATTCAAATCTTTCACTTTTTAAACTCGGTATGCATTTTCATCTCTAACACATGCTCTTTTCCTTGTAGCTCAACATCTATTTTATCTTGCCTATCACATGCACTCACATCCTCTTGCGTGTATTCTTGCATCTCTTATTTCCTACTTGTCACTATGTTGCACTCTTTCATTTTTACTTTAAAAGAACATGTGCCTTTTTTTGTATCACACTACAGCTTTTAATTTTTACCTCTTATGTAATCTTTTAGTTCTGTCACCTTACTTTGAATGTTCTTTTCCCCAGGCTGTTATATCTCCTTTTTTGCATATCATTATATATCTTTTTATTTGCATTTCTTTCTGTTTACACTTTTTTCTTTATTATTCATCATTCTGTGATGTTTTCTGCATTTCTTTCACTTTTTCATCTTCTTACATACTTGCATTTCATTCTGTTTTTTCCATTTTATCATGTTTTTTTCTACTTACCTATGACTTTTAAAGGTTTTGCTTTTAGCTTCTGCACACATGTTCATTTTTATATATCATCTTGCATTCCATATCTCCTCAGAAAATATTTTTTTCTCTTTTGTGTCTCACTGCTTCTTTGTTTCTCAGTGAATGTGTTCGTTTCTGCAGCACAGTAGGTTTTGTTGGCATATCTTGTATACACCTCTCTTTTCACATAGTACTGAACTTTTCTGCCTCTCATCCAGTCTCCCTTTCTGCCCCTCATTATGCAAGTTTTTTCACACACCACTGCAGATCTGGCTTTCACATCTCACAGTTAGTTTTCATTCTTTTCTCTCTCACAATTTTTAGTAGTTGATCACTCAGAGGTATTTATTTAAATACCATCTTAATGCTGAAACCAAAGTGTACTTCCACACATGATTTACTTGGTCCTTCTTTTTTTCTAGTTGGTACTTGTGGATGTAAAAAAAATAATTTGATACTTTTTTATTTTCTTGCTACTGGATAACTAAGTGGTTTTGATTCACAGAAAAAAACAAGGCAGAATAAACTAGAAAATATATATGTCAGCACAGAAAATACATTGCAGAAACTATGGGAATACCAAAAGTTGAAGATGAATGTATGCTTAAAAGGGTAATTAGGAACCTTTTGTCAAGTTTGTTAATTAAAATCATACATATTTTGAAATGCTGATTGCATCAGCAAGCACTCTCCATTTTCATAATCGGATTTACTTTATAAAAATCAGATTAGGCAGGCTCTCTGCTCTTCCCATCTTACCTTGGGGGAGGCAAAAAAGGTAAGAGAAATTTGGCTCCAGATCTGGCTTGCTCCATGGATCCAGTAATACAGATTAGTGGAATGGTGATGGAGGTTATGTGGCTGCCATCCACGGTTAACTGAGCACCATCTGAAGAACCACAGAAATGCTGTTTGGAGGCGACCTCTGGAAGGATCCAGTTCAGTATTCCACCAGGCACTGCCTAGCCTTGTGGCCCTGACCAGCCCCACCTGGGGCCTCTCCCTACCATGGCCATGGCCCTGAAGGTCCATTTCAAGCAAAGCCTGGGTCCTTCAGTCCCTGCCCAAGCTGAGATGTAGGACTACTGGTCTCCAGCCATGTCCCTGCCCATCTGGACCCTGACCTGCTGACTGTCTTCCCAGCTTCATCTTGGACCAGCCTTACCACTACAGACCTGCCTGGACTCTTGGCTAAACCTGGCTATTGCCCCAGCCTGCCCTGCTCTCCCCACTGGGACACTGTGGGACTGGGAGCTGGTGGGCTGGTGAGCCCCTGACCTGATGGCTGCAGAAGAGCCCTTGGCTTATTGCTTTTTGGCCTCCTTCTCTCAAGTGGGACAACCCCAGGTTGTGTCAGCCTGGGGTTTGCCAAGCCACAGCTTGAAAACCTCCAACCATGCACATTCCACCTCTCCCTCAGCAACCTGTTCTGGTGCTCCATTGCCCTCCTGGTGAAGCCCCCAGGCTGCCGAATGCAGCCATTGCCATTTGTTGTGTCACCTGGCACTACAGCAAAATGCTTTTTTCCCTTGACTTGGTAATTTCCTTTTCAAGCAAAGTAGGCAGTGATCTTCTGCTTCTCCCAGCATCTTTGGCAAATCCTCCTCAGCCAGAGATGGGAAGAGAACAAGGTTATTGGTGCTGTCTATGTGTGTGTGTTGGCTGACCATGTCTGTCTGTGTTGATCTGTGGGGCTGGATGCATGTGCGTGTATACATGTCGTTCTCATAATGCACGTGTGCATGTGCCTGTGGCCAGTACCTGCTCAGCCTTGCTACTGGTTGGTCCTGGGGGTACGGAGCTGCAGTAGCATTTCTCTCCCGGGCCTCCAGATTGGCAAATCCTAACAGTCATAACCATACCCCTAGGTCAGTGTCCTTTACAGATTTGCTGGAAATGGTCTCTGTCACCACGCAGGCCACTGATGAAAATGTTGAACCATATTGGTACCAGTATCAATGTCCACTTCACTCACTGTCATTTTCCAGCTAGACATCGATCACGACCTTCTGAGAATGTCAGTCCAGACAATTTTAAGCGCTTCTAACAGTCTTGCCCACTACACTCAATTTCAATTTTCAAATGAGAATGCTGTGTGAGGAAATACCTAAAGTCAAAGTATATCACGTCCACCTCTCTCCTCAAGTTTTGCATAATTTTCTTCCTTTTCCTTCTGTCTCCAAGAGGCACTTCAGGAAAGGAAGAAAAATTATCTGATTCCTAGATTTTTCCTATGGTAGGAATTCCAGACATGATATTATTAAATGTTTATCACAGTAATTATTATTTCCATGCCTGATATGAGCTGCTACAAGCTCTAACTGGTGAGAGACAGATACGGTCTGGCTCACTGTATCTCCTACATGGGGTCAGAAGGTTGGAAAGGACTTGTGGCTGTGTTCTGGCAACAAGCAGCGTGGCAGTGATGTAGTAGAAACAGGCTAATGGGGGATTAGTTCCTTTGAATCCACACTAGTTTGATCCCACCCTGTGAAGCTGTTTTCAGCAGTTTGATCAAGGACTGTGGCTTTTTACAATTTTCTATGTTATCAGTGCTATTAGTTGTCTAAATATTGTCTTAAAGTGCACTTAACTGTAAAATTATTTTCAAAGGAGAAGAAACAGAAGATGTCATTCACAAATAAACTTGCCTGTTGAAGATAAATGATATTTGAAGCTGAAAAGTGAAACAAGTAGGAAACAACTTAACTGCTACTGTAGTTCCTCAGTACCAGCAAAATTAAGATCTTGCATTTGCTTCAGTTGTGAGAGAAGTACCTCAGCACAGGACTGATTTTCTTGCTTTATTTCGTGGGCATGTAGAGTAAATAAGTCCATTCAAGTGAGCTAAAAGTGTAAAACAGCATAAGTACAATGCAAGCAAAGACTTTTAGCTCAGGATGTCACTGTTAAAATTAAAACCTAAATTTCCCAAACATTACAGCAATTTAAAGGGATATATGAATAAATGAAATTGTGAGGGAAATTTTTGTGCATGAATATTCTATATTGATATTATTTTCCATAATGACAGTTCATTTAATCTCAGACTGTGCTAGGAAATGTGTATTTGTCTGGACAGCAGTTTCCTGTGAATCTGGAAGGCACTTAGTTTGCTGCTGTACATGATTTAGTTCCTGGCTGGCACTTATAGCACTGATGTGTAACCTGAATATGGCTGTGGCTGCTTATTGCATTCATATTTGTTCCGAGTGAAGGCAGGTAAGAAAAAACACAATAATTTTGTTCAACTTCTGACCTCTTGTGAAAGGACATGCAAGGTCAGTATCCTTTATGTCATGTTTCTTTTGCAGCTCCTTGTAAACCATTAAACAAATGTACTGTATTAAGAACATACAGAACTTGCCGCTCAATTGTGCCTTTCAGTATATCAAATGAGAGTATTATTTTCCATTTTCATGGACTGTTTGTGAGAAACAGGATGCCTGCATTTGTTATCCAACAGATTTTCATGGGCATGAAAGATAATCAAGGGTTCTTATACTGAAGATTCATATTCTGGATACCTGACAGTCTGGGTTCTGGTGTTGAGTGCTGGCCTAATATTCCCTGATAGCCAAAGGTTTAAGCCAGCTGATGACTTTCACATATGTACACCAGACAGTTGTAAGTATTTCAGAAGTTCAAGGTCAGACTAAGCTGGCATAGCCTGGGAGCAGTGCCTGAAATCGTGCACTGCACTGGGCTATTGCCCAGTGTAAACATATTTGGGAAATATTAAGGCAGTATTCAAGACTGGAGATCTGACAACCCAGCTGCATCCCCTGTGGGTGTAAAAAAGCCCAACAACAAACAAGCAAAACCAAACCGAAATATTGCATTTGGTTGTAAAAACAATGTTTTAAAGATATAATCAGGATAAGGCAGCAATATCTTCTTAGACTAAGTGGTATAATGAAGTGAAAATTTGACAAGTTTTGAGCAGGCAATCTCTTCTCCAGGAGCAGCAGATGTCAGATATAATTAGGGATTCAGATTACTTTCTCTGAGGTGAGTTACTTATCAGACTAAGTTTGCAAGGAAAGGTATCTGGAGACTTCAGAGCAGATGAGAGGATGTTAGTACAAGGAGGAGAAGAAAGGGGAAGAGAGGTTTTCTATTCTATGAAGCACAAAAAGGTTGGAGGGAGAAGAAGAGACTATAATATGCCATAAAGAGTGCCTCTATTGAATCCATGGATTTTGATGTTCTAGTACTATGCATTTAATTTCCAGGTGCATTTGTGCACAGTGTTTGTAAGTCTCCCTTGAGGATCAGGACTGGGAGATGAAGTGCTTGCTCTGTGCAAAGCATTTCCTTGCTGTCTAGATGCTTCAGCCTTCACACATTAGTACAGGATTTAATTCTGCCTCACAGTCCCTGCTTACTTTCACTTCCACAGTTCCTGAGAGCTTTTGGTGTGCTGGGTGAAGTATGCAGAGAGGCAAGGTAATTAAGCTAGGACAAAGAAGACGTATTTTAGGTTTAACCCAATATGGCCATCCTTATATTGAGGATTCTGTCATGTCGTGGTATTAGTGGTCTGTTGAGGAGCTTTTGTTTGGTTGCAACAGATTTCTTGCACAGTCTAGATGCCCTTGCCATATTTTGTATATTGGAAATGTACTGCTAAATTTAGCAAGTTTGAGAGGCTTATTAGAGGTTAGCAGCAAGGTTTCAGAAATGCTCCAGGGAAGGGCTTACATGTTCACAAATCTGGCTAATGTTTCTAGCTGTGCCACTTCATCTAGTAGTCAGGATTCAAAGGACTGAGTAGACAGAACTGTGCAAAAGTCCTTGATCCAACATTATTCGCATAAATCACTCACCTTTTGAATGTCATACATAGTTTCAGCAATATTCCACCTATATTTTCCAAATAAATAAGCAGTCCACTTCCAGAAGTTTTAATTTGTCTAATTCTATTTTTTCTCTATTGAAAACATTTTTTCTCCTCTGCCTGCTGAAAGTGAAACTACAAATGCAATGACTATGTGCTCCCAAAAACTTTTGCTCCATGGCTGGACATATGAGATCGCTGATGATAAATAGTAGCTCATTGATCATTTTCTGCAAACTTGCATATGAAATTGTCTGAGGGTAATCAGAAAATTGGCAACTCTTGCTATTGTAAACCTTCCATAGCACAGTCTAAGTGCATAGCTTTGTTTGTAAGTTCTCTATAGTGACAATGATTTTCCAGACTAGAATACCATGCAAAACAAAATGAATTGAATGCATGCACCAAGAAAAAGGGATGAATTTATTTTATGTAAAAGCAATTAAAAAATCCATAGTACTAGTTAACAAATCTAGTAGAGTATAACAACAGTAGATAACTGTCTCTTGTCTCCTGTCAAATTATCACTAGAAAATAATCCATTTAATGGATGGGCTTTCTTAAGATGTGCAGGCAGACAACTGAGTCATAGCCTGAGATTTATCTAAGTGAACAGACCATGAGAAACTACAGTACATGTCATGAGAAAGTGTTGAACATAATGAATAACCCAGTTTGAAGCTGACAAAAATTATGGGTAGTGCCCTGAGAAATGGCCAGATTTCACAGATGGATATGAGTGAGTTATGTGAGCAGTGGCCAGACTTCCCTGACAATTGGAGAGGAGTGTTGTGAGTCTCTAGGGGAGCACAATCCTGCAAGGCCTCCAGTGTCTGGGTTACCATATCAGTAATATCATGTAAGGCCCAAATGACCTAGATAACAGTATCAGAAATACTAAATTTAGGTACATACATGGCAAAACAGGGACCAATAGGAAAAACTAATCAGAAATGTGTTGTTTTTTTGGGAAGGAGATAAAGGTGAAGAAACAGAGGGCTCAAGGTGAATGGGGAGAGCAAAACTATGAGGAAACAAAGAGAAGATGGGGATAAAAAGTCATATGTTAAGAAAGCTTATAAAGTGTAATCAGCTTTCCTATTTAGACAAGGCAAAAACCCCAGTTAATAATTTCATGTGATATTCCTGTGGAAACAGACTATGTCCCAAGAGTGAGCTAGTGTTTAATCTAATAGACCTAAATTCTGTTCACTGCAGCAGTTAAGGCTTAGACCTGCCCCCAGAGGGGGAGCTTCTGATTATTCTCAGTTACTTCCTGTCCAGTCAGGTGTGGTAGTTCATCACTTTCACATCAAAAATAAGAGAGACATCTCCCCACATGTACTTCTTCCAGTGATATAACCATAGCATCTTCAATTCTCATTTCAGTCAATTCAGAAAAATACCACAACCTGCAGTCTAGTTTAGATGGGATTAAATATTCTTTGTTTACTTCATCCCATTAAATCTGTTCTGTATTGCACAAAATAAATCTCATCACACTAAGGAGACAGTGAAAAAAATGGACTTGAGCAGGGAACCAGGGCTCTTAGCTAGGATATAAAATAGAAGGGTTTGGAATGTCCTTTTGGGAGAGACGCCCTTTTTACTGTTTCACTCCACAGGCATTTGTGCTGACACAGAGGAGGGAGTGAGGCAGGGATGCAAATGAGAGACTGAGGTTGGAGAGAAAATTCAGGGAAAACAGACTGATAGAGAGCTTTAAGTAGTAGGTTAGTGGGTATTTTAGGGTCATCCTGTGGTTTCTAAATGTTGGTCTCAAGTATCTATATATTATTTTATCTCCATTTAAAAAAGTTTAAAAAAATTATTTCCCTCATCCAGTCAGTCAGTTACTCTTGTCTTTACAGATAATGTTATTTTAAGTATGGTATAGGATTTTCCTGAATGCTTCAAGGTACAGAATAAAAACAAAGTCATTTAATTTGGGAACGACCTTTGGATACCATCTGGGCTGACCCCCTGCTCCAAGCAGGGCTAACTTCAAAGGTAGATATGGGATACTCCCTAAAGTACCTTCTGCAATTTCCTGCAACATTAAGGGCAGCTCACTTTAATTTCTTGCTTCTAGGCACTTGGTGCTATCCGAATGCAAAGTGGTATTTTAGTATTTGATTCTGTATCCATATGTAAAGAAAAAATTAAAATTACTACTACTGCCTTGTTTGCTCTTTATCAGTTTGTGACAGCAGTTTGTCTCTGGTTTGTTGTGCTCCAGAGGCCCACCTTTCAGCTGCTGTTGTTCTGAAGGACTTCCTAGTCAATCCAAGTGTGGGTTGGGAGCTGGCCATTCAGGATAGAGTGACATGCCACCACCCTAGATCTCCATTACATACAAAGCTGAACTTTCTCACTGAGAAAGATGTAATGTATGTGGAGAGGGTGAAGGAACTGGGTTTATAAGTTTGGGGAAAAAAAAGTTGGAGGCGGAAACCTCACTGCAGTCTTCCTTTACCTAAGGGAGTGGCAGAGAAGACAGGACCAGAGTTCTGCTTGGAAATATCCATTGTAGGAGATTTCTGAAATGTGGTGAAACGAAGCCTGATACAAAATGCAGGTTAGTCCTGTTTGGAGGAGGAGGCTGGGTGAGGTGACCTTCTGAGGTCCCTTCCAACCTGAAATATTCTACAATTCTTTGAATAGGATCCTGTGAACTGAAGGTTTCTGGTGACTTCTTTTCTAGGCTTTGTAGAAAGTCACATAATATCTCACACACTTACTTAAGAATTTTCTGTGGTATTGGGCAAAGAAAATTGGAAGAAACTGCAGGTAAGTATTACATAAATGCTAGAAGAATATTACTACTATTTTTACTTTGAAGAAAAGTATACGGATGAGGCTTTGAGCAACCTGGTCTAGTGGAAGGTGTCCCTGCTCATGGCAGGGGGGTTGGAGCTACATGATCTTTAAGGTCCCTTTCAGCCCAAACCATTCTATGATTCTATGATTCTATGATATGTAATCCTAAACTGAGAAATCGTATGTTAACATACAGTTCACATTAAAGTATCCTAAGGATTATTCTCCCTTGTGACTATTGCCTCACGCAGAATGCATAGATAGAAATAGCCTTTTATTTAGCAAAATTGACTATATTTTTGCTATGGTTATTTTTTTCTAAAAACAAAAGATTAGAATAACAGAATAAATAGATTATTTTATTCCCCAGTTTGAAGAATCTATTTTTTTATAAGAAAGGATTCATAAGAAAGGATTCACATGAAAGAAAAGACAAAAAGATATCAGCAATGGGCTATGGAATTTGTCTGTTTTGCCTTCTCTTGTTATCACAGCCAAATTTCTCCAAGGCATAATAAATTCTTAATGGTCCACTGTTCAAGCAGTCTGATAAGAACAAGGTTACCTGTCAGAGAGTGAAAGAAATACACATCCTATGCTGGCTGAAGTGCAGACTGCCTGCTTAGATTTGCAGCTGTTGTGAATTGTGAAAAATTACATAGAATAAGAGCTCATATACATTTAAGAAAATGAGAACACCATCCATTAATTTTAACTAAAGTAAGGATTGAGGCATAAAAGACTGTATGTTATTGAATATATCAAAGTCATTGAATATATCAAAGTGTGGATTGGAGCCTTTTCTATGCCTGAAGCAAGCTCCAGTTTCATAGACCACATTTTCATATAGTGTTCAAAATCTCCTTCAAAGCTACAAAAGTAAATGACCCCCTCTCCCTGACCTCTGGTTATCTACAAAAGTCTAATCTAGTATTTCTTGACTGCTATAAGATTTGATGTGGCTGATGCATCTCTCAAGGAAGAGTATTTTGCCCTCCAGCTTGCTAAAGAGTACAGTGATCCAAAGTGGACTTGAATGCAAGCAATTTTTCAGACCTAATGTTGTTTTCTTATGCAGCTCTTTCCCAAGCCCCAAGAAAACGATGTTTTCCTCAGACTTGAAAATTAAAGCAAAAATCTGTAACAATATTTGAAGCAAAATGAGGAGTCATCTATGAATGGAAGCCAAATCTTTTCATGCCACTTTTTGTCAGATCCAGTCTAACAGTTTCAAGGCAGGTTACAAGACACATCTGAGGTCAAACCAGGTAGTCAGTCCACAGCCCAGGCATAGCAATTGGGTCCATGGCCAGCCACAGAATGCTCTGATATAGCTAGAGACAAGTGAACCTACAGTGTAGATCAGACTGAGAGGGACTAATGGCCTAGGGTGGGGCTTAAATTGGCCTGGACTCATGAGCAGAAGTGGTGGATGGAGCCCATGGGTAAGGTTGACCAAGGCCTCTTAGTGCCCTCAGGACTCTGACACTTTTTAGAACTGTGAAGAACTGTCACTAACATTACACAAACAGATGATGATGATATTTTAGACCCTGAAGTTAACTATCTCTGAGTTCACTGTGAGCCTTAGAACTCCCTTAGATGTTTTCCACGGTCATCCTACCTCTTTCAATGTAAAGCCTAGGTGGCGATAATTTAAGGAAGTGCCTCTTCATTATCTGTTTTTTCTCCTTATTTTTCAATGAGACCTTGTTTACCATACACCATTCAGAACTCACTTTGATGAAAAAAACAAATATTTTCTTGACAAACTGTTGCCTGGCACTCATCATAATATTGTGAGCATGCATGATACATTGTTATTGTATCTTCACAGTACCCCTGAGGGGAAGGAAACTCATAGATTCAGAGAAACTGCACTATTAATTTCATTTCAAGCTGCAAGTACTTGCTACAGTTGCAAATCAGAAAAATGAATTTAAATCAAGCAGTACAGTCTCAGTTAAGGAATCCAAGAATAGAGGAACATAAATGAGTTATTACTTTCAGGTAACTTCATTTACTAATTTAACAAGCATCCTTACAGGAACACTGAAGAAGCAAGCCTGCATACTAAGTATACTAATTAGCATTTAATTTCCTTAATCAGGAGACCAATGTGGTCTCACATGGCCCCCTGCCTTGATCACACCATATATTCAAACTCTGGCAGTCCTACTGTCTCTGTTATTATACTGTCCTGTTTCATCCACAAGGCAGATACATTTAGTGTGCTGAATTAGATATTTAAGAGAAAAAAAAAAAAAAAAAAAACAGAAGAGGATTTTTGCAGTGAATATTAATGTTCACGCTTCTGAACTTTTTGCACTTGAGTCTATTCATAACATTTCCTTTGCATGACATTTGTAAGCCTTTTTTTATCTTTTAAAAGAGTGCAGTTCCCATCACAGGGGGACAATCACAGAGCCCATCATCAGTAGATCTCTTGCACACCTGTTTGTCACTATGGATAATAGAAAGACTAACATAAACAGCTGGTGTTATCTTCTATTTAAATCAGATCTCATTCCACAGATGTTTGTTGACAACAGAGGAATGCTAAATCTTGAGAACTGTAGGCATCATTAGACTTTCCAGAGAGGAAAGGTACACTAATTGCCACAGGCTGTCATCCCATCACTGTCTGTTTTCTAGTCTGTGCTGCTTTTTTGTGGATACCTTTTTCTTTCTTAGCTCCCCAAGGGAAGTAAATGAGAAATACTGTTGCATTGTGAGTTTTATGGAAGACATCACTGAAGAGTCAGTGATCTTGAGCAAGCCCTGGCAGCTGTACTGGGTCTTGATACATCCACGTGTTCGCATGAGTGACTGTGGCATAACCTCAGGTATACAGCAATAGAGGGCAACATGTTGGAAGGCTCTGGATATGTGCTTCTCCTGAATGCAGTGCCTAGATATGTCTACTGAGGCATGCCCTTGTAGGCATAACGAAAAAGACTTGTCAAACAAGATTTGTTTGCTACACTAGATATAAAGAAACATGGTACTGTGCGGGAGTGAACGTCACCACAGGTGGGATCTGCACAGTGTGCTGTGTATCTGGGGACTCTGATGCTGCAGGAGAGCAGGGTTCCCAGCACCTGAAGAAACATCATTTGCTCACTAACTATACTTCTCTTCCTTTTTTTATTGTGCTGTTATTATTATTATTTTTAAAGCAATTTTGTTACACCATTTGCTGCTGTGCTTTTCCTACTGAGATCCAGAAAGAACCCTGCTCCCTCCTGGCACAGAGCAACTGTGCAGCTGAATGAGGAGGAGGGGAGTTAGCAGTTCCTTTATCAGATATATAAATAGTTCATATTGCTTACATTAAGGAAGTTGATTTGCCATGTCATTTAAGGCTTTGAGGGGTAGAGTGCCTCCTGTGATATGTAACTGATAAACTGTAGAGTGAAGGAATGGTGAGAAACATATGTGTTGTCATACCACACCCCCATGACACTTTCCATCTTTTTGCATATTGAAGGGGAATAGCTCCAAGACTTTGTGGGGAGGTTGTATCATACATCACCTCATGGAGAAAGCATTTCGGCATTTGCATTTAATCTGAGCATTGTGTATAGCTCATTTATTAATAAAAAAATCAACATTGGAGCTGCACTGCCTGCCTGTTTGTTTTATTGTTCCTATTACTTAAAAAGTACTTTCAGGATGGATAACCTGATTTTCTACTAGTAGAATATTAAATTCTACTATTAAGTAGAACTCCTGTGAATACAAAGCAGTTCAGACATTTCACTGCAATGCATTGTTCTATTACTAGGGATATCATCAGCAGAGTTCATTAAATACTTCTTTCAATTCCAGTGAAGTCTATCTTCACCTTTTCATCTGGAGAGAATAGGATATTTCTCAACCTGCTAGATAAAACAAACAGAAAAAAAGCCCAAGGAGATTGAATTATCACTTAAAAGAACTTTCTTTCTTTCTCTGCCTCTCTCTCTTTTTTGTCTTACTCCCCTGTTTCTTTTCCTTCCTAAGAAGAGACTTTTGACTCAGCAGTAGGTTCTTCTGACGCTGAACTCTCATCAGTGAGATGTACTGATACAGTATATTGCTATCTCCAAATCTTAGCTGACAATTCTCAGTCTTAGTATGTGCATTCAGACTATGCTTTCAGAGTGTCTGAGAAAAACTACATCTTTTCTTATTGTTTCTCTTCAATAAAGAAGATAAATAAATCAAGGAGTTAACAACTCTTAGATAAACTCTTCCTAGGTGAAGATGAGCTTGAGTTCCCCTGGCGAGTCATGTGTCTTGTTCTTCAGATTCCTAGCTGAACTGAGTTCAGCGGGGCTGGGGACTCTTCCACCAGGGAATATGTGGTGTCTCCAAGGAAATGATGTACGTTTTGTACTTCTGAGACTAGACTGTGGTTAAGTGTTCTGCAGTGTAGTCCTGTGATTAACAGACCTCCTCTAGCATGTTGTATCCAAACTATCATAGAGCCTTTTAGAAAATAAATGTCAGGACTTGGAAAATACAGCATAATTTATTTAGAGAAATTGGATATGCTTTTGTTTGGACAAGCTCACACATTTTTGTGATAAATTTATTTCAGACATTTGAATAGTCAAATACTGTGTGTATAAATGTATGTTCTGAATTATTTTGTCCCCTTGAGAAAATGCATGCTATCAGAATGCAAAGCAGAAGAATTAATTTTGCCAGGTTCCTATTTGGTAGACCTTGGTGCAACAATGAATCTGATGAGAGATTCATCAAGAGATTTGTGAGATCTGTAGCAGGATTACAGGTAGAGGAAGACAAGATATTTTAATAAGAAAGAGAAAGAAACAGGGGCTATTTTATTAACTGTTTGCATTAAATCTTTTTCCTAAGCAAAAATATCTCTAACAGAACAACTCTTACCTGTGAAATCAGAATTTATGATACTAATAGTGGCTCCTATTGTCAAGAATAATATATTTTTCTATATTTGTTTTCACCCTGCATAAATGATCCAGTCTTATAACACCTGAAGGTGGATTATAGAGAACATAGGAAACGACTCTTCTCATGAGCACGACAGAGAAAATGGAAGAGACAACAGTTAAAAGGAAAATTCTGAATAGATGTAAAGAAAAAATTCTTCACCACAAGAGCATTGGAGGTGTTTGAAACTCATATGGACAATATCTTGAGCAACCTGAATTAGCTTTGAATATAGATTTGCTTGGAATTGTGCCTGAATCTGGAGACCTTCAGAGTTTCTTCCATTTTAAATGTTTCTGTTTTCCAATTGTCTCAGTTATACCACTGAGTGATAAGTGAACAAAAATCAACAGGACTAATAACCAACTTTGCTGAGAAAAGGCAAGGGACTGCATGAGTACATGAGGAGCAAACAGCAAAATGTGTTGCATTCAGTCCTGAAAAGGAGTAGAAGAGGGGGTATGCTGTGACAGTGATGGCTGCTGTGTTCAGAATTATGTGGAAATATTTCACACACTGCAGATCAATGTGTGGAATTTTCTGCATCGGAAAGTCATGATATGAGTTATTGAGACAAAACAATATCTAGTTAGCTGCATAGAAAAATGATGACATTTTCTTCTCTATAGTGCTAAGCAAAGTGCAACCCAATATTTACCTTTTGAGATACAAACTGATTACTTGCAGCACCTTTTGCATTTATGACACTAAACATTAGGTCAGATGCTTTTAGATATAAAGGTACTTAAATATTTCAGTTTTGCAAATCTCTGTAGTAGAGGTGAGCATGAAAAGCAGAACACCAATAGAAACGAGTTAGTGGTAAGATCCTGTCAAATATTATTGCTATCTCTCTCTTTCTCTTTGCTTGTCTGTGCAGATTAGATGTCTGTGGTGAGTGTCCTTTGAGAAATCCAGGAAAGCTCTCCCCATGCCCTGTGATGGAAAGGAGTCTTGTGGACATTAAAAATTAGAAAGGAGGAATATACACTTCTTTTTCTTCTATGTTTGCAGTACAGTTAATGTAGCAAAAGAAAAAAAAATGCTAAAAAATAAGATGCAAGCAATAGTTTTTAAACTGCAAAGGCATCCCTGCTTGCAGTATTCTCTACTATTGTGGTATGAATTGTTTTTTTGAGTGTGCCATTCAACTGTTACATCTTGCTGCATCACTGTCAGTCTCTTGGGTTAGCAAAGCCAGCAGGTTTGACTTTCTGTTTCTAAGGGGGTGTTTTTTTTTCCTTTTAGGTTTAGAGCAGGGGTCCTCAAGCTTTTTAAGCAGGGGGCTGGTTCACTGTCCCTCAGACACTGCCGAGGGCCAGATTATAGTTTGGAAAAAAAGGAACTAATTCCTATGCACACTGCACATATTTTATTTGTAGTAGTGCACAAAAAACAGGAAAAAGTATGCAATATTTAAAATGAAGAACAATTGTAATCAACAAAACCAAATAATATTTCAATGTGAACTATGGGCCTGCTTTTGGCTAATGAGATGGTCAATGTTAAGTTCCATATTTGTCACTGCTGGTCATAGCGAGTGATGCAAGTGTTCATCAGTTAGTCTGGGTCTGATTGGAGATTCCAGATGTCTCATTCGGGAAAAAGTCTGCTCGTGGAAGTTAACACAAGAAACCACAATTTTCATGACAGAGTCCAGCTTCAGTGATTTACAACACAGTGCCTGTTGGTGGATGATGCAGTGTATGGCTATTGGATGTGAGTGGTTGCGTTTGTCCATCTCTTTGCTAATGCGTGCAACCACTCCTTTCGTGGACCCCACCATGCTAGGAGCACCATCGGTTGTCACCCTGAATAGTTTACCCCAGTCCAGCTGCAAATCATTCATATTTTGGCAAACTTTCTCATAGATATCCTCTCCTGTAGTTGTTCCTTTGATGCTTTTCAGTGCAGCAAGCTCCTCTGTGACTTTGAAAGAATCATTTGTCCCACGAATGAAAATTAGAAGTTGTACAGAATCACGAACATCATTGCTTTCGTCAGGTGCCAATGGGAGATAGCAAAGTTTTTTTGAGGAGTTTTGCAACTGCAGATTCAAATTTTCCCCATTTCTTCAATCCTTCGTGTAATTGTGGGTCCTGAAAGACTCACTGTACTAAATAAATCCGCCTTCTCTGGACACATCTCTATGGCATTAGAAAGAAGGCATTCTTTAACAAATTCTCCCTCTCTGAATGCTCTGCCAGTGCGCGCTATGAGCTTGGCAACTTGACAGCTTGCTCAAAGTGATGATACATTGAGCTGCTTTTGCTTCATAAAAGTATGCTGCTGAGTTGTCAATCCATGTTTCAGTTTTAATATTTTATCTTTTCTCACCTGTCCAACCAAAGAATCATATTTATTTTTATGTTGAGTTTCGTAGTGTAGACGCAAATTGTATTCCTTGAACACAGACACTGAATTCTGACATATCAGACAAACAGCTCTTTCTTTGTACTTTTCTTGGAATACCCTGCATCTGGAGTCAATTTTTCTTTTTTTTGACATAACGGTGTGCGCGCTTCCCACTGGTGCTGGCTTGCTTGTCCTGCCTGGGAGCTGGAGGGAGGTAGGGAGAGACGGGGGAGTCGCCCACCTCGCCGATGCCACTGCCCCCCTCCTCAGCCCGGCTGCGCAGTCCGGAAAGGGTGGCCAGAAGGGACTGAAGGAACTTTGCCATGCCAGGGCTCTGGCGATTCACCTGAGTTGGCTGGACCTCACAGTCCAGAGGCTGCTGACTGAGCTTGCCTGGCAGAGGAGATGCCCGCGCCTCTCGCCTGCCGCAGGGGGGCAGGTCGAAGATGAGGTGCTGGTTCCGCCCCAACCCCCGGAGCAGGGAGGGCAGGGAGTTCTGTAAATACCGGCGGGCCAGATTGAGGACCCTGGGGGGCTGTATCCAGCCCGTGGGCCGTAGTTTGAGGACCCCTGGTTTAGAGGATTATAGTAAAAGGTGAGCTAATATGACTGTAATTTTATAATAGACATCAGTGATTCATGGCATCAGAATGTGACATGCCATCTGCAATGATCACAATGTTGATCAAAGATAATAAAAGCATAAACAGTGCCAAGAACTTTTCAACTTTTCAACTTATTTCAAATCTGGAAATGTATGCTGAGGAAGGCTTCAATCAGTTTCCTTTTATGTTCTTATCACATATTCTCTATCTCCTCATTTCTTAGTTATAACAGTTTTTGTTATCAATAAATTGAATCACATTTGAAACTGAGCTATTATACATGACTTTGATCCTCTGAAAGGCTTTTGACAAAGAATTTCAAACATTACAAAAAATAATTATTGCAATTGAATAATGTATTTCTGAATTTGTTAGAGTAATTTCTTAAGATAAATCTTAAAATCTTTATTTTGAAGAATTATTGTACTAGTGACAGTATATTTTATTCAAGAATAGTATCCAGTTTTAGATATGAGAAGACAGTACATCTCTTCAGCTATTTTCTAAAACAATGTTCTCTTCTATGAGAAATTCAGTCCACATCTGATCTGAAGAGAACAGAAATAGCATGCTTATATTACTGGTCTTTGGATATTATCTGACATATAGACATGCAGAGAAAAGCTTTTTAAAACAAAAAACCACAGAGACATGAAGGCCCTTATTTATGCATGATTTTTATAGCTGACACTCTCTATTTTATAATTAGCTTAAGTTATAAAGAAGGTTTCAAAACTAGAGAAAAATGAGAGTAATGAGATGATTTAAAAATATCTAAAAGCATTATTCCCTTGACTGGTCAAACCTAGGTGCTACCAGCTTCTGTGTGAAAAGAACAAGTAAGTTGATAACCTTAGCAATGAGTGGTTAGCATATTCTTTCCATAAAGTTTTTCACTGATCTCAGTACTCTGTTAGCAACTTGTTTCTCCTTCTTTCTTTCCTTCTCTCCTGTAATATTTTGTTAAGTTCTCTGTACTTTGAAGTGACAGCATGAAAGAGGTTTGGTTGTACTTTCTCTGACCTTGCGGGTCTCAGTCAATGTGAGCAGTGTTTCAGGTCTTGCTACCTACCTGCAGGGGAAATAGATTAGCCTAGAACAGAAGAGTCATACTTCTGTAGCCCAGGACTCTTCATCACAGTGTACTCTGGGGACATCCTTCATGCCAGGCATTACATGTTACAGCAGAAGCTCCAGAAACAGTTTCTGGAGCCACAGGAACGTACCTTCTTAAAATGGGACTCCAGGCTCATCTTCCCCACTTCTCCCACTTTTTCCCTGCAGGTCTCACCTGTCCAATCTGAGAATCCAACCCCAGCTTCACAACCTCTGACTATAAACACTCAACTCCTGCCTTGAAGCCTGGAGCCCACTAAGCCTTCCTCACCCACCTACATGTTCTGCCTCAGATGGTGCCATGTGGGGAGACAGAAATGCAGACATCAGACAGGGTAATGTCAGGCACCACCAGCTGGGACCTCATGCATCCATGAGGTATGCCCCACCATGACCAGGTAAGCTCTGCAGCAACATGTTGGGAAAAAGTGTATTAAGAGTTCTAGAGATGCTTTTCTTTACATTCTAGACCTTACCTTACCGGATATCTTACCTGATATTAGCCATGTGTGGCCTTAGTCTTAGTCTTAAAGGGACTCAAGGCTTCTCTATGCACAGCAGAAACAAAAGCTAAGCAGGTTAGTACTGAGAAGCCTTAGGCACTCTCTTCATGTCCAACAGCAGATTTTTATTTTTTTTTTAAAAGATAATAAACTAGGAGAAGCTGAAGCAATTTGACTGTGCTTTGGCAGTTTAGCGGGGGTGTTGAGGGTTTAAGGTTTGTTTCTGTACCGTAAGTGCTGATGACAGAGGAAGTCTCCTAAAAGTGAGTTTTTATTGGGTTATATCAATTTGTCAGAAGTCAGTGGGCACAATATTTTTTTCTTTTTTCCTCCAGCTTGTTCAGAAGTGTCACATTTGAGAGTGATATCTGAAAATGCTCTTGTGGTGCCAGGAGACATTTTCATTTCCAATTCTGTGATAACATTTCTGGAAATAAATTCTGCCAAAGGCAGTAATTAAAGAGACCTTCCAACTGTGCCTTAGGCTGCCCTTTCATGTTTATTTTCTGCACAGGCAACAAAACTGGTCATGACAGTAAAATATTCTGCTGGCATATCTTGGAGACATATGTTCACCAAAGAGCCTTGCTTAATTTCTAGACTCCCAGCTCAAATGATTAGCAGTATTTATTAGTATGCTAGAAAGATCTGAAACTTATCATTCCAGTTCAGATGATTAAGTGTAAGTTGCACAAGAATATGCCATACATCCAAGCTTACTACAAGACTTTCCCATGGAATACCTTGTTTTCCCCATCTCTGGCAAATCAATGGGGCTGTCTTCACTGGCTAAGATGACATTTTAAAGAAGTTTCTAAGCTTCAAGAGTGGGAGAAAGTGTGGTGCCTTTTCTGCACTCACTCAAGAAACAGACATCTTCTGCTTCCCGCTGAACCTCCTTGAAATATAATCAGCCTTACCTTTTCCACCTCATATCCTCTCATTGGTACTCCCCTTTCTAACATCTGCCCTTGATTCTCTTAATGCTGCCTGATAGTGACTCTAAACCCAAACGAAGCACTCATTAAGACATCCTTATTTTAATGGAATGCCATGCCATGCCCTATATGGCAAAAAAACAAACAAAATAATAAACATAAAAAAACCCCAACTCAGATTTTTCTTTAATACTGGGTGTGAAGTTTGGGCTAGAATATAATTATTCCCATTTTAAACAGGAATTTTGCAAAATAAAGTTTTCCACACTTCCTAATATGCCTTCTATGCCTTATCGATGTGACAGGACAGTCCCACAGAGTCCAGCTCTTCAAGTACATCCTTTCAGTTCTCTTGTAAATCTTTAAAAAAATCTGAAATGTTATCAGTAGAATAAATGTTATTTGGTCTGCATTTCAAATAATGATCACCCCAAGGAATAATTAAGAATTTTTTTTTAAATACATTTGAGGAGAACACACACAACAGGCAATGTCTTGTTTAACCGAACAACTCAAAACCAGATTGTGTAGGTTCAGTCTAAAGTTTGAAAAGTATTATGTAAAGCTGAGAACAAAATTCTGAGGACTGAAGTAATCTCTTAACAGACTCTAATTGAAATGAAGTAGGGAAACAAGTTCAAAGCTGAGAGGTTATTTGCATAACATTTGAGTGATTTCTTAAAAATGTAACAGAAGAGGGTATCTAAGAGATAATGCATGCTGCAAGGTCAGCATTGATAGCAACCATTTTAAAGCTATTTAAATCAATTAGCATGACTTGGAACAGACTTACAGAAAAAAATAGCAATATAGTTTCACCTTTATAACATGGGGAAAAATGACTAATGTGGTGTCTGTGGCATACAGTGGCCTCAGTATGGGGGATTTATGTAATAAATTTTAGTTTTAAAAAATGGTTTAAAAAAATTCTGTAGTTTTACTCTTCCTTCTGAAAGGACAGATATTCTTAAATTAAAAAAAAAAAAAAAGAAAAAAAAAAAAGAAAAAAGATGGTAGGACCATAGGAAAATTCAGTTTGGAAAATAACCCACAGAGTCATCTAGTTGAACATCCAGCTCAAAGAAGGGTCACCTAAATATGGTTGGACTTGATGATCCTTGTGGGTCCCTTCTAACTCACAATATTCTATGACTCTATATGAGGTCAGGTTAGGTTGCTTGAGGCTTTATCCAGTTTGGCCTTGAAAATCTCCAGAGATGGAGGTGGCACAAGCTCTCTGGGTAACCTGTTCTACTACACAGCTGTCCTTATGGTAATAAAAATTCTCCTTATAGCCAGTCTTAATAACTTTTGTTTTAATTTATGCCCATTGTCTCTGGTCCTCTCACCATATATTTCTGTGAAGAGCCTGACTCCATCTTCTTGGTGACCTCATCAGAATCTGTGTCAGCTGTCAATATAACTTTTGTCTCAGTCAGCAACACTTCCTTGTTAGTGAATATCAGATCCAGCTGTACATTGTCCTTGTTTGCCTCAAGTGCTTTTATGAATAAGTTTTTGTTGACACACATTAAAATTTTCCTTAACTGCTTATATTCCACCATGTTGCTATTGCAACTAAGATCTGCAATTTATAGAATTACTGGAGTTGTTTATGAAAAGTTTATCTGCAAAGCTGCTTTCCAGCTAATTGGGTCCCAGCATGTATTGGTGCATGGGGTTATTCCTCCCTATGTGCAGGGTTTTCATTTCCCTTTGTTGAACTGCATGAGATTCCTCTTTGCAGATTTTTTATCCTCTTAAGGTATCTCTTTGAGTGTTCAAAGAAGAGCAACGAAGCTGGTGAAGGGTCTAGAGCACAAGTGAGGAGAAGCTGAGGGAACTGGGGTGGTTTAGTCTAGAGAAAAGGAGGCTGAGGGGAGACTTTATCTCTCTCAACAACTACCTGAAAGGTAGGTGTCGATCTCTTCTCCCAAGTAACAAGTGACAACATAACAAGAAATAGCCTCAAGTTGCACCAGGGAGGTTTAGAATGGATATTAGGAAATTTTTTTTCATTGAAAGGGTTGTCAAGCCCTGGAACAGGCTGGCCAGACTAGTGGATGACTCATCATCCCTGGAGGTATTTAAAAGATGTGTAAACAAGGTGCTTAGGGATAAGGTTCAGTGGAGGACTTGGCAGTGTTAGGTTTTTGGTTAGACTCAATGATCTTAAAGGTCTTTTCCAAACCAAGACAACTCTATGATTCTACTTTTGAATGGCTGTACAACCACCTGGTGTACCAACTACTCCTCCCACGGTATCACCTGCAAGCTTGCTGAGGGTGTACTCTGTCCCATTATCCAAGTCATTAGTGAAGATGCTAGAAAGGATTGGACCTGGGGCAATGCCTGGGGCATGCTACTAGTGACCGACCTCCAGTTGAACTTCATGCCCCTGACCACAACCCTTTTGAGATCTGCAGTCCATCCAGTTTTCAGTCCACTTGGCTGTATACTTATCCAGTGACTGAGAATGGCCTCACAAGCATGATGTTATCACAACATCAGCTGTTATGAAGTGTATCATCATAGGGGAGAATTGTCCTGATGTTATGTAGGCTACAGCTTTTCAGTATATTATGAAACTCTCTTTTAGGCATGAATCGTATAATTTAAAAAAAAAAAAAAATCTTTGCTGTTTGATTATGAGCTTCTTCGATAACATTTTCAGCCTTTTTTTTTTTTAATGTGGTTTTGAGACCTGGGAATTTATTGGTTTCGAAAACAAAAGCTAAAATAATCTCAGAACTGTGTTCTATGCAATCAGGGAGAAAAGAGTTTCAAACTCTTGTGTCATGTATCGTGATATGTTTGATGAAAGCCTGAGTTCTAACACTGCTACTGCTGCACAAGTGAAAAATAAGACTTCTCATTCCCCAAAAGTGGAAATTCATCTTTAGCACTTTTCTCATCTTTTCTCATCATTAAAACATCTGTTATTCAGACATAATATTTAATAAGTTCACAGCAAAAATTGCATTCTAAATACTTTCTGATATGATACTTAGACACTGCCTTTTATTCAAATTCTTTTGAATAGTTTTAAAAGTAATCATAGTCTATTGTGCTTTGAGCTCATCTAAATGGTAATAAGGGAGAAAATGAATGAATTATTTCATTAATTTTTCATGTTTTCAGTAAGTATTGAGCCATTTCACTTAAAACTTCTGCTTCTATTGATTAGTGCACTCATTTTGGTACACAATATTGAAATAATTATCTTTGCAAAGTAACTTTTTCTTAGAGGAAAGTCTTAAAACTTTCTGGACTTTTCATGTTAGTGAAGAGCAAAGCTGATTTTTGGCCTTCTCTTTAGGATCAGCTTCCTGTAAAATCTGTTTTCTCAGATTTCTAAGATAAAACATTTACCTGCATAATTTTCACCATATACCCTGATAGTTCCAGCAGGAATGCTCCTCATTTGTAACATCCCCAAAACCCAGTTCACTTAACTGCTAACTTACCACAATTTTTTAATGGTCAAAACCATGGAAACCTGTGTCAGTGTCCATTCATTTTTGAAAGCTCCTGTTCAGAAGTGGTCTGAGATGTTATCTCAGAGATGAGACTGGGCCTTTTCTCTCATGAGTTAGTAAGTTAGTAACTAGTATAGCAGTTTAAAATATCAACAGTGTTAATTATGAAGTAATGATGAGTTCCAAGCTCATTCCACAGACTTCTCTTTTGCAACACCTTTCAACAGTTGCCTCCCAAATTGGCAAAATTCCTGTCTCCCCTGACCACACAGTGTAGCTGTGCGTTTTCCAAATGAAATCATTGCAAACAGTCAAGTATTATAGACCTGGTTAGGCCTCTGGAAGAGACTTCGCTTTGGCAGAAGAAAAATGGATAATTATTTCTTTTTGCAAAATCCCTTGTTATCAGCCTGCTGAAGAGACAATTTCGGAAGAAGGTGAAAGGCTTGCTTCAAAGCTGACCTTTCTGAGATGAGATGTCATGACTCACATGGAAGCACAGATGCTTTGGAGTCTCAGCAAGGGTTTACAGGAACTCCTGGAGCTCCCACAGGGAAGTGAGAAACAAAAAAATAGTAAACTGTAGTATATGCACATCTATATCACCTGGAGAGAGGAGGAGAGTGGTAAGGAGAGTTCTCCCTAGCCAAAGAAAGGAAGAAAACATATCTGTGAAAGCCTCTTGTCGGGATACTGAAGTGACAAAGAGTATTGTATATATGGCAATGCAACATAGAGCAGAAGCATACAAAAACAGGTTGCTGCAGTTCATCAATGCCACTACACATCAGCTGGGAGGCAGTAACTGACCATTCATCTACCTAGACTTCTCTTATTCCACATTCAGCTCTTAACCTTATGCACCTAAACTGATTTTAAACCAGTGTGTTGAGCACCACAACTGTAATAAGCTAAAAATGGATTTATAGTCTGTTATGAAATCTTGGATGAAAGCCAATGAACTACTGAGTGAGTGAACTTGGTCACTTTCTGATAGGTGACATGCCCTTGGTGAAGTGTTGGGTAAAATCAGTTTGAAAGGGAGTAATTATCTTTAAAACTTTAAACCAAAATATTCTTGTGGTCTTTCCAAAACTTTTTTGTCCTTTGTGGAGGAACATCTTTGCAGACTGTTTGTAATTGCACTGAAGCCTGAGGGATTTGCTAATATAGAAATTGAGTTAGGTAGAAACAGTTTAGCATATATTCTGGATTCATTGCTATTCTAGACCATTTGGAACTTGATAGATTAAATTAACAATGAGGAATGACAGATAGAAGCAACCATCGTAAATCATTATGGGAATTCAGTTACTAAGATGATGTATCAGTCTTATGAAAATGTGTCTAGTAATGGGAGCATCCTCTGAGACAGTTGTATGTAACTCCAGGGCTATATTTGTTTAGCATTTAACTTCTTCAAAACATTTGATTTGACTTTGGGGTCCTTTCACATCTGAAGTGTTTGAGCCTGCAGTTTCAAGTGATAAATGTAATTCCTTCAAAAGTTATTTAAATTAAAGCATTTGGATAAATGTGAAATATCAAGTTAATACAATGTTTCAGATATATTTTCTGCCATGGCTGTTAACTGATCAAGAAATCGAGGAAGCTTGGAACTATAAAAGGGACATGTTTAAATGTATTTTCAAAATTATCTTGAAAAATCTTAAGTATGATCTCAAATTGATAAAGAAAATAATCCTTCTAGGGAGCTGACAGGCCGTCTGAATACTTCTAAAAACACAAGCATGGGAATATAATTTTTTTGGATGAAAAATTATGAAATATTGATGCACTACAGGGAAGTCTATCTCACAGACACATCACATAAATTGGATGTATGGGTAGACAGAATAAATACTGTAAATTACAATGATAAGTAATTATACATATCCTGAAACAAAGACCACATTTTAAACTATGTCTACCATTTTGATTGAAGGTAATAGGAGTTAGGTACATTTGTAGTGTACCTGCAGTGTATACAGTTCCACCACTGTCTGCAGCTAAATTGAAACTTTCAGTCTACATTTATACCATGTCTTATATCCATCCTTTTTATCACCATGTCAGCTAAATTGAAACTTTCAGTCTACATTTATACCATGTCTTATATCCATCCTTTTTATCATCTAGAAAGCCCTGGCCAGGACCACAGAATCCTTTGCACCCTTACAGTAGAGCATCTCACAAATATACTGTTCTATTTTAAACTATTTTAGAAAAGAACGGATGCAGCTTGTTGAAAGGAAAGGTATGGCAAACTTACAGCTAGCTAATACTTTTGCCTGTTCAGTGGTTCTGCACCTTCAAATAGGCCATTTTATTTTCTTATATTTAAAATAGCATTGCTTGGTGCCATGCTGGGAACTAGCAGTACTGAACTGTCCAGCAGGCTTTTCACAAGGCTACCAGCATAGCCCCATAATACAGCAGAGTTCTGGCTGAGAGCAAGTTCTTTGCAAATGCAGACTCTGACTCCTACCCCCCCTGGACTACAAATTGCTTTCCTCTGGTCCTAAGCCATCACTAAATAAGGACAATGGTACACATACAATAGGAGTGCAATTTGCAGCCTACCAGACTTGAGGTTTTACAATATAATGCCAAGTGCATGGTGTGTGTATAAGGGCATGGCAAAGCCTGTGAACACAGAAGATAGAAACCTTAGAAAGTTGTATTAGGAAGAAGCAGCAAAATCTGCCAGTGATTTCGGGTCAAGCTGAAGAACAAGAACCTAGTCAGAAAGCATCTTCTTTTCCACATCCATGTTTCCTCATGAAAATAATTTGATAGCTTGTAACAAAGCAGAGCAGTGTGGATGACCAGAAGATTAAGGGTCCAAACTTAAATAGGGAAAGAATTAACTTGGCAAATAGATTTGACCAATTATTAAAATAATCTTGACTTTGAACCTGGCATTTCCAAGCTATGTAAGCTTGAACTCCGGGGTCTGGAGAGAGAGGGGAACATGTCTGCACCTGGTACAATTTGGAACCAAGGTCAGTTCTGCTCAAGTCTCCAAAGGACACAAAACGTTAAGCATGCTCAGGACCTAGGTCCAATGTACTCAGAATGTTTTTAGCTCACTTGCAAGTAGCTTTGTTGCTGTAAGTGACCACTTTTTACATAATTATTAGTTGTCATTCAGGAAAGTGGAACATTTGGTTTCTGTACTTTCTTAGTTTGAAGAGGGTTGAACCACATCTTTGACATTCCAGGGAAGTGTCCTCATTTCAAGCATCTGAGAGTACTCACTGTGCATGGGTATGAGTACAAGAGTCATGGTACTAAATTGAAAAAGAAAAATGATAAAACTGGAACATGACTCAGGTGAAGAGAGAATTTCTTTGTGGAGGAAGTCGTGGGTTACCAATGTTATAAGAAATCATAAGATCACCCCTGAAAGAAAATGAAAAAGAAAAACGCAGAGTAAAAAGAGTAGAAAGTTTTAGAAAACCTATATCTTACTGATTATCCTTGCCCACTTCCAGCACAGGAAAAGCTTAGGGTGACTTAAGAGAGCTACTAACAACAGTAGAACTTTCTTTTAATCCTGACCACAGACAGGTGAGTTTTGATCATGGCTTTCTGGCATTTTATCCCTCTTGCATAACTAATTAATCCTCTACATTAGTATTTCTATAATTTTTTTCCATCATTTCTATCCATTTTTATGTAAACAATTTATGTTTAATTAGATTACTTCCACCAGTGAACCAGCCATGAAAAACCTAATTGTCAGAAATATTAAAAGATAGTATGACTTTTGTTTCTAAGAAGATTTTTTAAATTTTTTTTTTTACCTTTAATGAACATAAAAGTCGGATGAAACTCATTAACTTGCTGCAAAAGTCAATTCTGATAATAATTAGGATTTTAAGTTGCTTTATTTGCATGTATGTATTTCCTTTCACCTGGAAATATTCCAATGTATTTATTAATTTAGTATAGAGATTTAATCTGGAATAGTCATGGAAGGAAGTATCAAAATAAAAAAAGCTTTACTAAAAGCAATGTAAAGTCAGTGCTGCATTCATGCCCTCATGTAACATTCATTACCGTCAAAACTTACCAGTTGTGCCTGTGCCCGCTAGCATGTAAAAAATTAATCACTCAAGAATCCTTGTGCCTTGCAACATCTCAAACTCAATCATTACTTTGAACATATATAATTTTAGACAAATCTTTCTGAGATGAAATTAATGAAAAGCAGTTCAGTGCCAAGGCAGGAACTGAAAAGTTGGTACATTTTTCTCATATGAACTATTTAATCTCTTAAGCTTAGAATTCACTTGAGAAATTAGTTATGAGCACAGCACATACCTTTATCAATTCATACATTTTGCATGAAAATAAATGTATTGTAAAGTGTGTCTCTATAGTAAGCCCAAAAACTTTCAAAACACAAATGCTCTGCAAGTTTTTCTGGTTAGAAACATGCACATCACTAGGGACTTAAGGAAAAAAGAGAGGAATTATTCAATTAATCGGAGACAAAAATGAAAACTTGTAAGTAACTATAAGGGAGAAAGATTCCAGATAGCAAAAGGCTAGAGAAATTTGAACTTGAAGCTGCAAATTTTAGTGGTAAATGAAGTTATTAATCACTGGAGCAATTTTCCAAGCATGAAATGGTACTCTAGAACTTGAAGTCTTCAAATCATTCTCCATTAATAGAAGGAGACTCTTCACAGAAGTTGCTTGATGAAATAACATGGCCTGAGTTGTTCAGGAGATCAAAACAGACACAATGCTGGTGTTTTCTAGTTTTTTAAATCCAGTCTATGAAATGCAATTAATATTGCAAATATATATTTCAAGTCAGCAAACTCTACTTGTATGGAGTTCCCTTGAAATTTCACATTCTGTCTTCATGTATGTATAATTTTTGCCAAACCAACAATTCAATCTCATCTGACAGCTCTGCCTGAGGACAAAATTTCTGGAAAGTTCAAACAGAAATATTCCAGGTGTTTCTGAGGACAAGAATGAAACAAAATATGCATTTTTGCATTAAAATGGTCTGATGATCTTTCAGAGACACTGATGAATTTTTTATACAAAGATCTTAGCAGAAAAATGACGGTTTTAATCATAGTAGTAGTTTTTCCTACTATAGAAATCAACTAACTGGAGATTAAGATATAGGATTTTGAAACATCTCCGTCTGCAAACATTTATTAAGTGAGGTTGTTACCTGCTGGAGTGGGTCCAGAGGAGGACCAGAAAAATGATTAGAGGGATGGAACACCTCTTCTATGAAGAAAGGCCGATAGAGTTGGGGTTGTTCAGCTGGAGAAGAGAAGGCTCCAGGGAGACCTTATTGAAGCCTTGGAGTACTTAAAGGGGGCCTATGAGAAAGACGGGAACAGGCTTTTTAGCAGGGCCTGTAGCAATAGGACAACGGGTAATAGTTTTAAACTAAAAGAGGGTAGATTTAGACTAGATGTAAGGAAGAAATTTTTCACGATGAGGGTGGTGAAACACTGGAACAGGTCTCCTAGAGATGTGGCAGAAGCCCCATCCCTGGCAACATTAAAGGTCAGGCTGGAGAGGGCTGTGAGCAACCTGGTATGGTTGAAGATGTCCCTGCTCACTGCAGGTGAGTTGGACTAGATGACCTTCAAAGTTCCTTCCAGTGCAATTCATTCTATAATTCTATGAATATTGAGAATATATTCAGTAAAACCTCTGAAGATTTGTTTCACTTCCAGCAAGATCAAGTACCTCAGAGCCCATGCTAACTACCTGGCTATATGTTTTCTCCATACTGACGATGAATACCCCATTCACAACTCGCCAAACTGATGCACACCTGTATGTTGTATAGTCACTGTAAAACTTGAGTATCCTCCTGTCTGGTACTGCAGGAGTGAAGTTAAATATTTTCTAAAATGTATAGTAACTCAGAATTACAGCCAGGCTATTCCAGCTCTGTAGCTTATAGGTCTGGTTTGCATTTGGACAGTCCAAAGTACAGCCAACATTTATCTAGACGTGCCTTGAGATGTTTTGTAAGGTGATGGAATTTTGAAGGTTGTGCTGTGCATCATGTATTTTGGGAAATATGTATGTATACAGAGATATGTATATTAGATTAGTTGCTGATTCCAACTCATTTACTTGTTCCAATTTAGATCAAAGTTACTTGCATAATACCTTAATGCTGACCACACAAACTTGATTTCTACCTGACTTTCATTTTTTTCATTAACAGAATTTTATAAAGTAGTTATTTGCTGATTCCTTTTCTTGGATAACCTTTCTTTATAGATATTCAAACTAAATTTTGAACTTCAATTATATGAGAACATTTCACAGATGAAATCTTGTGGAAATAAATCCCTGCCTATTCCCTGTGGATTTTAGAATTTCTGTAAAATTTTTAAAAGGAGTGTCAGTTTCTGTGAATTTAGTAAGCTTTCTTATCACAGACTGCCAAAGAGGCTATGAACCACAGCATAAGTAGACATGCATCCTGAGTGGGATTTGAATGAGGAAAACTTTGTCTGAGGGAAGGAAGTGAGGTGACAGCATATTTAATGACAAACCACTGTGCAACTTTAAAAATTGCTTATGAAAACAATGGAGGTGTCAGAAGGAAGATGTTATTTGTTAGCAAGCTTCTTTTCACTTCTACACAGGGAAGGCAACTTGGACACAGCTGGTGCAAAGTCAAGCCTTGATTCCTTTGAGGGCTGTTTTTGCCTGGCAGACATGCTACTGCACAGCCACACTACTGCACATCAGTAAACTGTAGCAGTTAGTCACTGTGTGGAAGTAACTTTCCATCAGCAATCAATATAAAAACCTAACAGACAGATCCACAGAAGATCACCCATCAGAGGTTATTAAAATGAAAAAGGCAGATATAACCCTTGACTTGGGAAGTCCCTCAAAGAAGTGACTTAACGTGAGGACATCCATTTTGCCTGTTGACATAAGTGCACCCGTGCTAAGTTTTCTCTTCCATTCACAGGCGACTGCATAAACAGTCTGGGCAGATAACCAAGTGACATGTGCCTAACAAATAGCAGTGTTATCCCCTCTGACCAGATGCAAAGACAGATACTATGATTTTAAGGGCTTGTTTGCTTTACACAAAGGATATGGCATGCTGCAAAAAGTACTTATTGTATCGCTGTGAATCCAGTCATACTGAAACCCAAGCCTTGAGATCCTGGAATAGAGCCAGATATAATGGAAAAAAAATGCATGAAGAAATGTGTTATCAAAATAGAAGTACCAGGTTTGGGAGATTTGATTTGCCACCACATCCAAAGAGTTTCAGGCTCTTTCTTTTACTGGAGTTATAATTTGGATTTTTCTTTTTTGTTTATAATGCTTTAACTGAAGGATAATTAATTGTGTGTTTCATTTTCTCCTACCAAGTGGTCTTGCCAGTATTTGACAGAACAGTATTACTCTGTACTAGTCCTGTTCTTATTTTCTTTCCCCAAACTTTCAGTTCTGGCTGCTGATATATGTGAAAGACATTTTTGTCTTCACACTTAGAACAGTAACTGCCAGTTTTACTGAGGGTTTTCCATTACTGCTTTAGTCAAAGATTTACTAGCGTTGCAAAAAAGCAATTAAAATGCCTTCCCCTAACTTTTAGTCTTATATTTTACAGGGGAGTATTCTTTTGGCTGAGTAACCACAATTTTCCACATATGCAAGACTTTGCAACTTCAATATATTGAAGAATTCCCATACCTGGCATAACTGACTTGGTATTTTGATAGAGCATTTAGTGCTCTCACTGCTACTTTGAGACATTGCACTGCACTGTCTCCCCAGCTCAGCAGCAACATTCCTCTTGAAGCTCCTCACAGACAACTGTGCCACAGAGATGGATGAAACCACAATGACAGGGACCTAACTGCTGCAGAAAGGATCTAGAGGGAGTTCATGTCTCTTCTCTGAGGCATAAGGACTGTTTTTAAAAGGGAGTGGGACTGTGGATAGATGCCTATCCTCCCTGTTATTAAAAAGTAATGTGAATTGAGCAACTAACACAGATGAATCCCTGGAGGTGCTGTTTTACTTTTTTAGTCTTATATATCTTGTTGTGAGTCTAGCCCTAGATGGCAAAAGGGCTCTTCTCTGCCACTGACAGTTATAAAGCTCACTGTGATAACACATTAGAGAGACACACACCCTTAAACGGTGGCTAGTTCAGATCTATAGCAGACCAAGCACAGTAATAAGCATATCAACGACACCCCATCATGCTGCTTCACCCTGACTTACTGTTGCATGGTCCCATCTCACTCATTTCTCAGGGCCACTGGCCAGCAGATAGCCTTGTATAAAA
Source organism: Caprimulgus europaeus (assembly GCA_907165065.1). The sequence goes on from OU015525.1 coordinate 74,520,785, forward strand.
CTGTTTAGGAAACAATATCATGAAGAATTTCAGGCAGTTGTTGCACAAGCAGTGTTCAGAATAGTCAAAGCCTGATAATATTGGGATTCTCATGCAGGACAGACAAGACCATTATAGAATCAAGAATTATGGCATGGATATAAACCCAGGCGCTAGTCTACAAGCTATTCTCTGAAGAGTGTTTCTCATGCTAGCTCTGGACATCTTGCATTTTGTGTATTTAATTAAACCATAATTAGGACAGACACTAAACAGGAGAATGATGCTGACACGCAGAAATGAGAGACGAACTAGCTCCTTCATGCCATTTTAAATATAATTGAAGATAGATGCTCTTCTTGGTAGACTGTAGCCTAGGCAGCAAACTGTTGGTTGTAACAGTTTCTGTGAATTTACTGAATCTAAAAGAGAATGAAATGTGGTTCTCTAGTCTGTGAGCAGACTCTCTCACCTCAAAAGAAGATGACTTGGATTCCAGTTTCTTATTCAATGAATAGTTGATGTAAAATACTTTTCTCAGAGCATCTATTTGAATCCAGGTGAGCAATCTAAATGAGTAATTGCTGTTCTCTTAGACCAACAGTAAATTTATTAAAGCATCTTTTGATGTGATCAGAACTCCTCCCAGAACACCGCTGTTCTCCCCTGAATGTGACAGGTGTGTGAATGTAATACTTCCTCCAGCAAGGCTGATGTACAGGAAAAGCTGTAAATCCTGATTTCAGTGCACTGTTGAAGAGTTAGTTCCCTGCACTTCAGGAGGTCATTCTGAGAGAGCCATCTCTTAGATTATACTAGTTCCTGGAGCCTACTGGAGGGCTTGGGAGAAAATCTCCCTCAGGAAGGGATGAATCCAACTTAGGCTTCCACCAGCCTGAATGAGTCTTTTGGACCACTACCAGTTAGACTCAAATGATGAGTAAATCTAACTGTCAAAATATTGTAGAAAGTTAGGATGAAGTTAATAAGGAAGTTCAGGTATCTCAGCAGTTCAGCCTGTTGTCCTTCAGGTAACAGGGTTTCCTGCAGACTTTGTCAGAATTGGGCTTAACTGCTTATTTCCAGAAGCTAATTCCCCATTAACTAGAGAAAAAAGGCAATCAAAAGAGCTGTTACAGAAGATGAAAAAATAAAAACAGCCGCAGGCACAGAAAAGCTGTATGGCTCTGAGAAATAACTCTGTCTCTGGAGCTTCAAAGCTGTCAGAAAATAAACTAAATTAGAACCTTTGTAGTCCAAGAAAACAAAACTATGTACTGTTTTGAGAATTTTGTTTGTTAAATGACTAAGCTGCCTTCCATCATTACTTTCTCTACCTAAACCAGCAAAAACAGTGTGTAGAGCCCTAGAGTACTTAGGTCTAGTAAAGTTAATATTATGAACCAAATATTTCACTTGATTCAATTATAACACCTGATGGCAGGAAATTCCCAGATCAATGAAATGTTACTGTGTTTGAAAGCCACAAACAAAAAATATTATTTAAGAAACATTTTACTTTGGGAATATTGTATTAAGATACTGTCTTCTTCTGCAGAAATAAATAAATACAGACAGACAAGTGTATTCTCTTTTATTGGGGATATTTATAGCTCATTTTTTAGTTCTGTGTATTTATAGCTCATTTTTTAGTTCTGTGGAACATCGAGGAACAATTTATATAAAAATATGAAATATATAATTTATGCAAACATAATATTAAGTGCAAGAGCTTTCAAGATAACTTAGGCATCACCCCTTTCCTTTTGCTTGATGATAAAAAATAAAGCAGAAGTTAATAGACATGAATCTACAGTCTGGTCTGTCATGTGTTTAAAATAGCCTCTTCCTAAAGAGATCTAAGACCTGCATTGTTGTTGGATAAGAGCTGCTAATGACGTGTGCATATAAACGGGCATCTATTCAAACGAGATACAAATATATCACATTAGTATGCCATATTGATTTAATGGAAGTTATAGAGAAACTATAAACAATTGTGACCATGTCAACACTTCCTTAAGGCCTTTTGATTATTCTCCAAAAACTAATTAACTAACATTGAAAAATAAAGACTTCAAAGTGAGACTTTTTTTACTCTATGCTAAATTGATCTTTTAGGTTTTCTCTCCTCTAAACAGGAGGATTCCAATTTTATTCCCCTTCAACATCATGTACTCAGTATTCACTCTCAGAGTCTGCAAATTCTGCAATAAAAAAGCATTTACAGATGTGGCTTGTATGAAACACAGTGACAAAAAAGAAAGTTTCATCATAAAACACAACCGAGATTCACTGATATCTTAGAAAAATGTTTAATAGAGGGTGACAACAGCAATTGTTTCAGTCCTTGTGTCCTAGTTATCAGGAGTGCCCATGGCTTGTCTTATCTATGTAACCAGAGGCTCAGTTCAGAGGTAGAGAGTCAGACAGGCTTATTATAACCAGTAAGACAACCACAGAATCATACCTCCTTTGGCCAATAAAAAAGGATGTGAGTTTGTAGGAAAACCTCTACATAAATATCAAATAACAGAATAACTACTGGAGTGTAAACAAATATGTAAGGTTGTTTTTCTTCCAAACTGTCTTGTCTTGTCATCTGATTCCCTGCTTGAAACAGATGTTTTCTTAACCCAGCAGATCTAGTTTTCAGGGCATGAGCAGTACTGTCTCGTGAAAGTGCTTGTGTGCAATGAATACTCAGAGTCATAGAGGGATGTAGGACTGAAGGGAACTCCAGACATTTCTAGTCCAGCCCCTGCTCCAGGCAGGACTAGCTTCAAAGCTAGATCAAGCTGCTCAGGAGTTTATCCAGGCATGTTTTGAGATATCCAAGGATGGAGATTACTCATCCTCTCTGAGCAACCCATGGCAATGTTCAGACCCTCTTGTGGAAGTGAATCTTTTCCTTCTGTCCACTTGGAATTTTCCTTGTTCTGTTCCGTGAGTATTGTCTTTGCTCCTTTCTTCGTGTATCTCTGAGAAGAACCTGACTCCACTTTCTCTACAACATCCCTGGGTTAGAAAAACACAGGAATCGGATTCTCTCGAGCTTTCTCTTTAAGCAAAACAAATTCTCAGCTCCTCACTGTACATAATGTGCCCCAGCCCCTCAACCGTTTCAGTGACCCCCTGCTAGACTTACTACAGTTGTTCTGTTGTGCTGCAATGTCTATAGCAGCTGCTGTCTTTTGATCTATTCCTGGTTCTTCCACTACCCAGCTGTGTAATTCTGAGAAGACTAAACCACAATAATTTTTCTTTTTCACTTCCCACTTTGTTTACTATGTCCCTTTGGGATGTGAATCCTTAGAAATAGGAATTGCTTCTACCACTTGTACATACAGTTCCAAATATATCAGGATTCTGATCTCTGTTGGCTTCTGGGCATTGCTACAATAGAAAGAACAATAATCCTTATCTGCAGTAAGTACACAGAGAAAAAAATAATGGACTAGGACAAAAAGAGAACTTAACCACAAACCTTGCCAATGAGTAATTCAATGTAATTTGACACTTTTCTACAGCATTGAACTAGACTGAATAAAATAGATTTAAATATATATATAATCTAATTAATTTCTACCCCCATGTATCTTGTGTGAGGTGATATCTTACATGAAGGAAGGACAGGGATGGAGAGCTGGTAACATTCAGCTACAACAGATGTGCTTCAGTTCAAGTACATATGGAAAGAGCAGTCCTAACTTCTCCAGACACAAATGTAGTAACAAAAGGAACAGGAAAAGGGGAAGTGAATTGAACAGTGCTTTAAACTTGCATTTCTAAAAGCCATTATGATTTTAACAGTAAAAGTATTTAATCTCACAAGAAAATAATAATAAACAATCTTTGCTGATGTCTTTTGCCAGCCAGCTGGTGATCCTTGTTGGGAAGAATCTATACTGGAGCATGAGAACAGAGCAGAACAACAGCATGTTCTGTGTGTGGTTGTAGGAGTGGGAAAGATTTGAGTTTAAAACTCTCTGGTTCATTCCAAAGGACTAAGAGTTAAGTCTGAATGACTGAGTATATATAAAAAGGTAAGTGACACCATCACCAGCACAGATAGTATAATTTTTTTTTTTTAATGGCAAGCATGTTAGTAGTTCATACCACAGCAATGTTTGCTTATGCCTTACTGACCAGAGGTTCTCTCTTCAAATTTGTTTTGTTTACTGAACTTACTTATTACTGATATTTTATTTTATCTTGTCTCAACTCAGCACCTACATATCTGCAGATTCTCTGGGACATCAGACTTAAGCAGCAACCAGCTAGGTGCCACAAAATACAGATTTATTTATTTATTTATTTATTGCTGTTAAAAGTATTACAAAGGAGGCCTGTCATAAAATCAAAGCCTACACTAAACTAAAATTAATGGATGCTCATTCTTGTCCACTTTTCATTCTGTCAGTTTTGCTATATTGGTATTCTGTAGGAGATAAAGTTCTCCAAAGAAAACTGGCCAGTAGATACCATTCGGAATTTGTTATTTAATAATCTTCTTCAACCAGCTTAACCCAATATATGCCACTCCTTTCAGAAATTTCCTGCCACTTGTTCATCTCTTATTAATTTTTTAGTTCCTGTATCAAACTTCCAGGAAACCTCCAAGGAAAAAATAGTCTTCAGGTTATACAATTTGGTTGTAAACTTCAATGCTGATGAAAACTGTCATGATGCTTATCAGAAAGCATTACAGAAAGTTGTTTGCTATACCGTTACAAACCTATGCATAGCGTTATTATTTTAACAATACATAAATACTTTCACACATAGATGCTAGTAAGTTTCATGAACGATCATATACAGGTTTCTTTTACCTACTTGTTTTATTAATGAATGGTTTCAGGACAAACAATTTCCTAGAACTGGCTATTTTGATGGCACAGAAATGAGGATATTGGACAGTCTGTCTATGTTCAAGTGTGAAAGATGAAAACGGTTTGTAAAGAGGGCAGTTATCCCACAGAAAAAAACATGTAGGATTTAGTTCTGCTTGTAACCAAACAATTTGACATTCATAGTTTCACATTCACTTGTCACATTTGTTATGCCAAGAGAAGATGGTCCAACAGCCCATTTCAGCTAAGGATTTATTTGTTCCATATGTGTTATTTCAGATGTACCACTTTCCTTTTTCCTGTTATTATGCCATATTGTTTTTTTCAGTTTTTACACACTTCCACCACAAATAGCATAGATGGGAAGAAAAATCATTAGCTTGAATGCCTAGGGATCTGTACCTGGGAAGGGTAGCAGCCTTGACATGCACAAGGGCAGGGCTACCATTCAGAAGAACCTTGGCAGGGTGCAGGAAGGGGCTGGCAAGATCCTTATGAGGTTCAAAAAGTCCTGTGTCTGGAAAGGAGAAACCACTTGCAACAATACAGGCTGGTGATGTTCTGGCCAGGGAGCAGCTTTGCTAGAATGAAAGTCTTGGTAGCAACAAGTTGAACATGAGCCAGCAGTATGCTCTGTCAGCCAAGCAGGCCATCTGTACCATGGAGTGTATTAATAGCAGTATACCTATTCAGCTGAGGAAAATTACTATATCTCCTTCTACTCTGCATTCACTAGACTGCATTTCAAATGCTGCATCCAGTTTTGGGCCCACTAATTCAAGAAAGACATTGATAAGCTGGAGCATATTCTGTAGATAGTCACCAGGCTGGAGCACCTATCCTGGTAGGAGAGGCTGAGGGAATGGACCTAGTTCAGCCTGTAGAGAAGAAGGCTTGGGGTAGGACGCACACCTAATAGCAGCCTTTTAAAACCTACAAGGAGGTCATTAAGAGAGTGGAAGCAGGCTTTCTACAGTGGTGTGTGCCAGCAGGACAAGAGACAAGGGGCAGAAGTTGAAACAAGTTCAGATGGTTTTGAGATTCAGACTGGATATAGAGAGACACTTTTCCACCACGAAGACAGTCAAGCAGTGGATCAGGTTGCCCAGAGAGGTTGTGCAGTCTTCATCCTTGGACATTTTCAAGGCCAGTCTGGGGAGGGCTTTAAATAACCTTTTCTGACCTAACAGCTGTTTCTTTTTTGAATGGTAGGTTAGACTGTATGACCTCTTGAGGTCACTCCTGAGCAGAATATTCCTACCATCCTATGATCAACCTAGAAACCTTCTTGAATTTGCAAAATTGCAAAGAAGTCATTTTTTCCAATACTAGCACTGTTCTAAATATGGCTATTAACACAGTGCAAATAAGTAATTTCCTTTGGCACAAAGACTTTCACTATATAATTAGCTCCAGAGATTTTGTACCTCTTGGTCTACATAAAATGAATAATACTCAGTACTTTCTCCATGTGCATTCAGTAACAGCATGGCAAAAACTATTAAAAAGAATTTAAGTGAATCTATTTTTACAGACTACTGTGGCTTCAGTTCTCCCAGAATGATCCACAATAATGATCCACAATTTTTAATTATATTTGGCAGAGAAAGAAAATTGTTTTTGTAATTACAGGCATTCTGGAAAAAATGAAATGTGTTATTCAGTTCAGCAGCAAATGCTTAATGATGGAACAGTAAGGTCAAAATTATGCCTTTTTTCAAAATTACGCCTTTTTTATTTTATTTTATTTTATTTTTAGAGAGAGAGAGAGAGAGAGAGAGATTGAAGATTTAAACATGTATATATATCTCTAAAGAATATTCCCTACCCAGATCCAGTAGGGTTGGAGTGCACTGCAATAAGGAGAAGGCAGTACTTTCAGTCTTGTAATAAGTACTTCTACTTGAAATAGCAAACATGAGTTTTCATTAATTAAATATACATAAGAAAGAGAAGAAAGTGATAAACCTCTTAGTTATGACATTCATTTATAAGACTGGACATGTTAACATCAGTACTTTTTCCAGAGATGCTGTTTTATACAAGGTGGATCAGGTTCATCAAAATAAATTGGTAGCACCTTTCTTCCCCAGAATAAAATATAGGCCATTAAAACATCCTTCAAGGAGCACGTCCTTTGAAGAAATCATGAAACTGGAAAATGGGTCTCTAAGTGAATGCTTCAAGTCCTGACCTGCCAGCAGACACCAGCTGCTCTGTTTTGGGTTTTTCTGGTTTTATGCTTCTCTTATAACTTTTCTTATTAGAGTCTCTCAGCCTTTTTTACACATGTCAGCTTAAGCCAAAGACTAAAAGTCTGCAGTTGGGCAGGAAGGATATATACAGCTGTTGAAGGAGAGATCTGGCCCAAGTTATTCGGCTTGAGAACCAAAGCACCAGCACAGGTCTCAACAGGATCCAGACCTGCCTCACACCCAAAGCACTAGCACAGGTCTCAACAGGATCCAGACTACCAGCACTACCAGCATCAAGGAGCAGGAGCAGCCCTGTTTTAGGAGTGACTGGCAATGTTTATACATCCATATTCTGTATATTTGAGTGGGCTGAGTGTGCACTGAGTGTGTACTGGACTCCTCCAAAAGTTTCCTAAGGGGTTGTTTTAGGACAATGAAGGCTTGTACTTTCTTGAACGAAAGCGTTGCAGAAGGATCTTTGCCAAAGCATCTGGATGGGCTATAAAGAGTCTTGGGTCTAGCGGGAACAACCTTTTTTCCCTATTCCCAAATACCTCTATAGCTCTCTAGTGCTAAACTGGCAATGGCGTCCCCAGCCAGCCCCTGCTCTGCCTCCTGTTACCACATGGTCTCTCATAGTCATCTCACCTGGCCAGAATAACATAACATATTCTAAGAGCATTTTCCCACATTTCTGTGTAACTGTTAGTAAATTGTGTAAGGCTAACTTTGAAAATGTTAAAGAGTAAACACTACTGCAAACTAACCCAAGGATTAACTCAGTCAACCCTCAGCATCTCCCAAAAATGAAAAATGAAACTATATGAAAAAAAAATTACCTTTAACTGATCACCATGCTTTAGCTTAGGATATCTTCTAACACAGAACCACTCTGGGAGCACTAGCTATGCTGGGAAGAAGCCTTGAATATCTGAAGTAAAATTACAGGTATTTCAAAAGAGACAGCAACCAACCTTAAATGTGATTCTGGGCAACCTGGTTCAGCATTTTTCTGAGATCACAAAATTGCTTGGAATTGAGCAGTTTTGGTTCATTCGTACATTTCAAAATTTGTTATATTTCATATATAGTTGTGTGCTGTATCTTCCCATTATCCATCAGCTACAGAGATATGTGTATACACATATATACTTATATCTTTTCTACATCATGTGACAGAAGATGAATGTTTCCCATATTTGTCCTAAGTCTACAGTATTTGCAAACTTTATCTGCATCCTGCCCATTTAATTTATCTCTTGGAGTTACTTGTAACCATTATTTCTAAGCTCCAACGCAATCCCCACATAGAAAAAGAAAATAAAATATACAAATAAACGCACTCTAATTTCTAAAGCATGAGTTTAGGAAACTAACTCAAAACACATGAGACTGGGAAAAAAATGCCCAAGTTTCTAAGGTAAAGCTTCAATTTGTCAATATGGTTTTGTTCAACTTTGTTCTTAAGCATAAATATATTTCGGTAAAATGTCATTTTTGAATACCTTCTATTGAAATGCAAATACATTAATGGTACATTTCTTCATGCACAAAGCTGTGCTGCTCTTTGAGAGTGATAGAAATTCTGGACAGATGATCAGGCAATGGTACATTTATTAGTGGCTGTAACTTGCAGGTATGAGTGATACCAGATTCCTACAATAGTTAAAAATTGAAGTGCTTGGTGAGTTGACCCCCATCTGCAGCTAAGCCCCCACCCAGTTGTTTGCTTACATCCTGCCAGTGGAATGGGGGAAAAAATCATAAGGGTAAAACCAGGAAAAACTTGTAGGTTTAGTTAGAGATAGTTTAATAGTGAAGGAAAAAGAAGAAAACAAGTGCGGCAAAGGCAATCACTCACCACCTCACAGCAGCACATCAACCCTCTCACTCTCTGATCAATGGCGACTTGCTCTCTGCCCCACAACCCCTTATCCTGTTTTATTGCTGAGCACACTGTTCTCTGGTATGCAATATTCCCTTGGTCAGCTGGGGTCAGCTGTCCTGGCTGTGTCCCCCCCAAACTCTTGCCTAACTGCAGCACCCCAGCCTACTCACAGTGTGAGAAACAAAGAAAGTCTTGACGCTGTGCATGCACTGCTCAGCAGCTGCTAAAATCTCAGTGTGTTATCAATGCTGTTTTTGACACAAATCCAAAATGCAGCACCATATGGGCTGCTATGAAGAAAATTAACTCCATCCCTGCCAGACCCAGTACAATCTGAACAGAGCAGAACCCTGTTAAATTCTTGGTATCCTATAGTATGAAATGCTGATCATTATCTGTACACAGAGAACTTAGAGTGATTTGGGCTATATCCTTCAAATACATGGGACAAGCTATCAGTTCTGAAGAGGCCAAAGTATATGGCTGGCTATTTAAATGAAAAATATTACAGGATGTCCCAGAACAAGAAATTATTTCTATGAAGAAACTGTCCTGACAGAAATATCTTCAGTCAAGTTGAAACAGAGCAAAGTGTTTATAAAATAAAAACAAAAAGTAAACACATGGGTGTTTTCAGAAGCTCTGTGTAAAATGTTTGCCATAATACATAAAGAGAAAGTGAAACAATTAGTACCATACATGATCTATATTTAGTTTCAGAGAACAAACCTTAAAGCAGAAAGAAATTATGGATTTTATGTAAATAAAAATCAGTACACGAGCAATAACCGTGAATGCTCACTGGGGAATTACCCATAGTGCAGCAAGATAACATTCAAAAATGAAAACTACCTCATGGAGCATTAATAAATTGATATCAAATAGCAAGAAGAAACATGATAAGAGCCAAGTAATTATTTGTTATTTGAAGAACTATATAATTCTAAGCTCTGTATCTTTTTTTTTGTGATTTTTCTGTCATTCCTTCTTTGATGATGATGACAGAGGTGTAGTGCCTGTATCCCTCCTACAACTGACACCCCTACATTCACAAACAATAGAATTCTGGGATAGGTTTTTTTTAACATTGTTCTTCTATTCAGCAAAACACTTCAAAATCCTGCATGTAAAGTGACGTAACACAAAAAACAACATCAAAAGCAAACCCATTAGCAAAAGCAATCAGCCATTACTTGATAATCACTAAGCAGCACTGTACAATTCTCAAGTGGCCAGAGTGCACACTTCCTTGCTGTAGATGATGAAAGGCAATCATAATTTTCCTGAACAAAGTAGCTGGTTATATAGCAGTACCTGCCTAGAACTCTCCAAAGCAAGGAAATATATGTTCCTTCTTTTGTGTATATGTGTTTTTAATAAAGCTTTGACTCTTCAAATAAGCCAAAAGCCCAGCTGTTTAAATTACTACCTCAAAGCCCAATCTTCTTTTATCACTTTACTAAACGAGCATAGAAGTCTATTTTGAATAGAGCTTTCCAGACCTGCAGACAAAACTAGTTCTTAAATAGGCAGATTTGAAGTGCTGTTAACACAATGGAATTCTGATCACGTATCACATATGGTTGAATGTACAGCCTAGAACTTGGCTATGATTGCAGAAGTTACCCATTACTTACACAATTTTGTCACAGAGTTCAAGGATTAAAGAAATCTAATGTGGTTGCAATTAGTGTAATTCAGAATTTGAATTGACTGCTTGACCTCAGTTCCTGATTTCAACACTCAGGTATAATGTCCAAACATGAAGTTCCTCATTGTGTCAGTTTTGTTACTGCAATCACAAAAAAAGGCCGAGGCAGTCCTCTCTTTCTAAAAACAATCTACCACTCAGGTAGTCATGCAAGTAGAATGGAAAAAAAAAACCCCAAGCCAAAAATCAGCTTTTCCATGATGATGCATTCTTTGTTTAGGAATGATTTATCTGCCAAAAAATGAAAAGGAGACAGGTTATTTATTATATGGAAGCACAGAACACCTTCATTGGTCTTGCTATGTGTGAATCGACAACTACACTAATAATACCGGGCTTTTATCAATAAGGATTCTTGTTATTGTAATTTATGTGATGCCCGTGTGCAAATAATGTTCCACAGACATATCAAATGGTTTGGTCCATACTTACTGACCTCTAAGCATTCCTTGTCCAGAACAGCAGCTGTCAGCTCTGTTCCTAGATGAAGAATGGCTTGAAGTTCAAGCCTTGACCTTGCAAGGCCATTCAGCTCAAACTACACTAACATTAAAAGGATAGGAAGAGGTTGAAATTATTTATTTAAAAGAACCACAGTAGACCAGGAAGTAATGAATATTTACATTGACACCCTTGAAGAAATTAAAGAAAAAAACACATTTAATTTTCTTACATAAAAAGGTGGCTGTCATGCCTCCTGTATTCACCTAAACAATTGTAAATGTTTTCTTAAGGTGATTCATCATACATGTGATCTTCTTGCATTTTAGGCTGCATCAGAAGGAAGATCTTAGCTGTGGATCACCCTAGCTTTATAAACAGTCTCTCTTCAGCACTCCTGAAGAGTTTTTTCAGTCTTTTTCTTCAAAAGTATTTTTTTCTTCCAATTTACTGGGAAGGTAGCAGGTATTCTCATTAAACTCAGGATGGCTTTCTGTCTTAAGGGTTACGAATGCTGTTTTGGCAGACTATGTGACATGGCTGTACTTCTGTAGCTTATTAACAGTATGAAGTATGAAATCAGTATGAAGTGGAAATTTCCTTCCTCCTCTGTGTTTGGTAACTGAATGTCTTCTTTGTCTAGGCTCTACATTTCACACCTATCTTACATTGTTAAACATATGAAAAAAATGTTTAACTAGCATTAATGAACATAGTCCCAATGGAGACAAGGTGCAACAGTAATTAGCTACCTCAGGAAAACATGAATTTAAGGTAAAAGGTTTTGTAAGTAAGGTTTCAAGGGTTACTATAAACTTGGCCACAAATTCATGAGGCTCTGTGTCCCTGTGTTGTGCCTATTCTGTCACTGAAGAGGAGGAGAAAGAGATATGAGAGAATTTTGGCATGGTGTGCTTATTCTTTAAGCTCCATGTTAGCAGGTCAGCTTAGTGTAAGGCCTCACTGTTGTTGCATTGCTGGCCATCACCACTCCCTTTCTTGAGATTGTTTATTTTAACAGAGTAGAATTGTCTTACTTATTTCATTCTTGAATATAAAAATCTAATGCTAATGTAACAACCCCAAATACTAAGTTGCACTCTGAAAAACTGATGTGATTCTGCTGTGAGTGAAATTAAGATACATCATTTTTTATAAATGAGGATCCACAATGAGGTTACTTTGTTTCATATTCAGGAAAAAATTCCTGTTTGCAGATAATTTAAAATTTCTGTTTAATGTCAGTGCAGTTTATTTCATCAGAGCTAAAAAATACCAAACTTGAAAGTACCCCCTTCCAAAATTTCTCTAAAAGCCTTAACGGATAGCTTAGAAAAGAAGAGAAGACTTAGGAGGATCCAATTGCTGTGTTCTTCTACACAAAGGGGTGTTGTAGAGAAAACAGAGTCAGACTCTTTGTGCACAAAGAAAGGAGTGGATATAATACTCAGGCTGAAAAAAGGAAATTCTAAGTGTACAGAAGGAAAAGATTCACCTTCACAAAAGTGTCTGAGCACTGTCACAGGTTGCCCAGAGAGGATGGGGAATCTCCATCCTTGGAGATTTTCAAAACATGCCTGGATAAAATCCTGAGCAGCTTGATCTAGCTTTGAAGTCAGTCCTGCCTGGTGCAAGAGCTAGACTACAGATGACTGTATTTACTGTGGGATTTTGGCCAGAAGCACATTCATACTAATCCCCTAAATACTAAGTCTGGTAGGAAAGCAAAATAGCTGTGTTCCAAGCAGAACCAGGGGAAAAGACAACATGCTTTGGGAGCAAAACAGCTCTACACATTTGATTACCTTCCAGTGTCTTTTATTACCATGGTATTTCAATTCATTACAAACATGAATGCTTTTACCTCCTACTAGCCATAAATAACATTATCACCGCTTCACAGACAGCGAATTAAACACACAGAGCAAAGCCCTAATTATCTTGCCCAAAGGTCAAATGCAGAAACTGTGGTAAATTCAAGAGCAGAAACAAGTCTTCTAAACACTATTTTAGAACCTTAATTTTAGGCATTGATTGTCTCAAGAGGACTGACTTGCCCTATTACTACAAAACAGTAAAGTAGTAACTGAGGTACCAAAGAATCCAAAGTACTATTTGCTTCCTATTGTATGCCTTGTAGCATACAAATGTGTTATTTATACTGGTAATGTTTAGAGTATGAAAGCTAATACGCTTTAACAAGCTCTGATCTGGATCCAAACAATCCTGCTGATTATATGTCAGTACCAGCTATGAGTAAGAATCAGATGTAACATTTACAATATTCAAATATTTAAGTTGTTGGTGAGGAACCTCTGCATGAAGCTAAATACTGAACAATGGACCAATCAACAGCTGTAAATATTTTATTAACATACACAATTTCAAGCAAATTTGGAAGTAGAAATCAACTCCCTGCTACCTGGTAAAAACAGATATGGCAGGCATCCTCTAGTAATTTTTCACTGATATATCATCAATGAAATGACAATGAACAAAATAGATCTGAAGTTCGTTAAAAAAAGAAAATTCAGAAGATTAGGACTGATTTTTCAATCAAAATGAGAAATCAGTAAACTGGTGAAAGTTCAAGCTCCTATTTAGGTTTCTGTTTTGTTTAAAGAAAGAAGTCTAGGCAACAAAGAACAGGGAAAAACAGATGGTTACATAGCTTTTCAGTGATTTAATTAAAACAAAATGTAACTTCTTATTTCCTTTCAAATAGAAGTTTTTAAATATGTTTATGCCTTGAGTGACACATTAACTAAAGCCTATTTACCTGCAGAAATGCATCCTGTCCCCTGCAATATCCCGCAGTTAGTGTGCTACATTTCTCCTATCCTGACAGACAGCACGCTCACCACCGAGCCTGCCATCATCTCGGCTTCCTCCACCGCAGTACCACTGCCTGTTGCCCTGACAGTCCTCTCAGTCCTCTCCATCACTGTTGGCCAGCAGAAAAGCAGGAAGCAACATATTTGGCTGTTGGTCCTTCCCGTGTCCATCAGACCCAGCTGCACATAGAGCTGCCTGCTAGGGCCTGTCCCATGGAGGGGCAGGCTCTATCTGCTGCCAGTTCCTCTCATCTCACCCCTCCTCAAGCTTCACAATGCTTATGGCAGCTGAGTATCTTTGGTATCTATCATCCTGTCAAGACATGTTTAAAAAGGGATCAAAGGGCTGAATGAGAAACTTAAATAATCTTCCTCAGGAAATTAGGATTAAAACACACAATACTACTATCTGTATTTATTTATTAATAATGCAAAGATAGAGAGAATATAGAACTTTCGCCAGTTACTCCATTGATTTTAATTCAAAGTTACACACAGGAGCCCAGACAAGGCAGAAAATACATTCCCAGACTGCAGTCACTGGGAACCTACTTTAATATGAATTGAGAGGAAGTATTGCTGAATCTAAAATAACTGTGGGACATACTGATCTTGTAGGATTTGAAAAGCAGATGAACAGAAAATATGACTAACCTTTTCTGGTTTACCTGATGGAAAAGCAACAAGTGTATACGCTGTTGATTACAGTGCTAAATTCACTGGGGATAGCACAGATGTGTGAATCATAGTTATCTTCTTGGTGCAAGTTTACGCTTTAAAGCCAGACTCCGAATCCCCTTGCTGCTGTGCTCTCTTACGTCAATATTTAGGAGCATTTTTACAGCTTCTTGCTGACAGCTTTTTGTACCTACAAGACGTATACTTCTTTCAGGAAAATACTGACAGCAGCTGAGTGGCCATAGTCTACCTTCATCTGGTGTTCTACAGTCTGCCTTCATTCAGTGCACTTATTTTTTTCCATATTTGTTCATGGTAGACTGAAAGTTACTAAAAATAAATAGGATTTTCACAGAAAAAAAACAGCAGCATAAGAATCTGGAAAAGTGTTTTGGATTTTTTTGGAGGGAGTTTTTTGTTTGTTTTGTTTTTTTAATCTGACTAAATTATACCATAATGGAAATAGACATAAGCAAGAATAAATAATAATAAACAAAAAAATTGCCTTCAAAGCTCACATGAGAGAAGGAAAAAGATTTTTTTTTTTTTTTAATGTGCCGACACTTACAAATTTTTGCTCCAGGTGTCAAAATCAACCTCTTGAGGGAGCAAAATACTATTTGGTGGCTGAAGAAGATGACCTGGGGCCTACAGCTATGTTCTGCTTTATAACTTCTGTTACCAACAGCCTTCCACACATCTTCTCTACCACCACACTGACCTACAAACCCAGCCCCAGACTGCCCAGCTGGTACCAGTCTCTTCACCAAAACTCAGCCCTTTGTTCTTTACACTTCTCCACTGAGGTGCCTCTGCATTGCACAGTTGTCTATTTTGTTCCTGTATGAATTGCATCAAATATGCTCTGCTTTCATATGTATATGCCTAACAACATTGTGTAACACCTTTAAAAGAACAAAAACCTTTAGCTTAAAGAGAAAAAGCAGTATTGATGGTACTGACTCTGAGGACTCTTATACCTCTTTTCCACAGGTGCAAATAAAATTATCTCAAATTTCACCATCATTAAAGATGAAAGCTTGCAAGTGCGCCATTATCCTGTATTTTGCCATCCTTTATGGGCTCCATTAGACTGATGAAATCTTTCTGACACTTTCTAGTCCTTTCTGACAACTTTCTTTTGTGAATTTCTCTAGAAAAGCAGAGATTTAAGGAGACGGAACTGTTATTCTTGTTTTCCACACTGAGATCTACTGCCAAGCATCTCAAAGAGCTCTTTGTTAACCATGAAATACTGTGCAGAAGTGGTTAATTAACTGTGGTGATGTATAAACACCTGGGAACAGTTGGTTATAAGCAGCACTATAACATTATAATTTGTGTTAGCTGTTTATATTGTTCTCCAAGCACAGAGTTTGCTGGGTATGGCATCTTTTCATATTAAGTTTTACAAATCTGTTTGTACATTCACCTTGCATGATCTAAAATTTTAAAGTTAATATGGGGAAACTGTGTGGTTTGAGTGTTGAAATATTTACCTATGATGTGCTGGGGAGAAGCTATTTGGGCTGAGAACAAAATTTTGCTCTCATTTGTACATCCCACTTTACATATGTCCAATGAATGCAGATTTTACCACTGGAAAAATGAGAGCATCTCAGGAGTAACTGTGTACAATTACCATGCAGCAAAGAAAATTACAGAATGTAGACCTAACTTGGGCATCTGTGTCCCTGGTATAAAAAAATAGCTCATCTGTTATATTGCTGAACAACAACCACATTCTTCACTCCTGCTGGAGGATTAAGAATCCAAGTATTTGATTCTTAATTACCTACTGCAAGAATGCTTCTTATTTCAGTGTGAAAAAAAGATAAAAAAATAGAAGTATAACCTAGACTAGAAGAAGTAAAGATCTACTTCTGGATTGGATCCTGGCATAATGTATGGGGTTTTTTTCCCTGTATAACTGTGCTCCAAAATATCATCTTGTGATAAAATGCAGTAGCAGTTTATTGGATCATAAAGAAAAGTCTACTGAACTATCCTTCTATGAGACTTATTTCTCAAGCTTGCTCATAAACATAGTTGTCTAAATTTAGCTCTGGATACATCTCTAATGATTTTATTTCAAAGCATGTTAATGGCTGTCTCAGTCCCAGGTCAGCCACAGTTCATGCTACAGCAATAACCTTTGTACGAGTGTAACATCATTGCCCACTGACATCACTATCTCAGTGAACATTCTTAAGTAAAGAATGATAGCAATATATCAAATTGATATTTGCACCTTATTCCTTATTGCTATGTTTAGTTATTGAAAAATCATATTTCTTGTCAGAACCCATAGCTTTGATTCCTCTATAATTTAACAGTGTGATTCAAGTTCTCAAGCTATACAATGAATAAAAAGCATATAACCAATGGCATCAACAAAATTCTAGCAAAATGTAAGCTAGTATAGTGTACTCTTTCTCGGCAATCATGCCTAATTCCTGGGAGAGGAAGTCCTTAATTCCAGGAGAGGGGGTAGAAGGAGGACTCCACCCGCTCTACCACCGATCTGTCCTCACCTTAGAATTTCTAGTGCTTAATTAAGAGGAGCAGGAATTCTAATATGAGCAAGAGGGAAGGCAGAAAATGTGGAGAGAATGAGAAAGAAATGGATGCGGGCTGGACAAAGAAAATGAGAAAAGGAACATGGGTAAAAAAACCCCAAAACTCACAAAAATAACTTAGGGAGAAAAGGTGGCCAGGTTGCATAGACAAGTGGAGGCCAGGATAGAAGATATTTTACTGTGTCATTACACACTTCCTCAGGGCAAAGTTCTCATTATCCATACAAAATGCTTGAGTTTCCTAATCTTTTTGCTACCCTTATTCCTAACACTACAGTCTATCACATGACAATGGATGGTTGCATCCAAAGGGTAGTGGTCAACAGCTCAATATCCAGATGGAGATCAGTGACAAGTGCTGTCCCTCAGTGGTCTGTATTGGAACCAGTACTGTTTAATATCTTAATCAGTGACAGACAGGGGGATCAAGTGCACCTCCAGCAAGTTTGCAAATTACATCAAGCTGAGTCGTGTGGTTGACACAACTGAGGGACGGCATGCCATCCAGAGAGACCTGGTCAAGCTTGAGAAATGGGCCCATGTAAATATCATGAGGTTCAACAAAGCCAAGTGCAAGGTCCTGCACCTGGGTCAGCACAACCTCAGTATCAATACAGGCTGGGGATGAAGGGATTGAGAGCAGCCCTGAGGAGAAATACTTGGGGGTACTGGTGGAATAAAGACTGGACGTGAGCTGACAATGCACACTCACAGCTAAGAAAGCCAATCGTATCCTGGGCTGCATCAAAAGAAGTGTGACCAGCAGGTTGAGGGAGTTCTACTCCTCTGCCCTGCTCTGGTGAGGCTCTGCCTGGAGTACTGTGTCCAGCTCTGGAGTCCTCAGCACAGGAAAGACATGGATGTGTTGGAGTGGGTCCAGATGAGGGCCAAAAAAATGATTAGAAGGGTGGAACACTTCTATGAAGAAAGGCTGACAGAGTTGGGCTTGTTCAGCCTGGAATAGAGAAGGCTCCAGGGAAACTTTATTGCAGCCTTTCAGTATTTAAAGGGTGCTTATAAGAAAGATGGGGACAGACTTTTTAGCAGGGCCTGTTGGGAAAGGACAAGGGCTAATGCCTTTGAACTAAAAGACGGTCAATTAAGACTAGATATAAGGAAAAATATTTTTATGATGAGGGTGGTGAAACACTGGAACAGGTTACCAAGAGAGGTGGAAGATGTCCCATCCCTGGAAACATTCAAGGTCAGTTTGGACAGGGCTTTGAGAAACCTGATCTAGTTGATGATGTTCCTCCTCACTGCAGGGGAGTGGACTTGACCTTTAAAAGTCCCTTCTGGCCCAAATTATTCTATGATTCTATGATAATACATTGTCCTTTATATCCTTTCTTGCAACAATAAGGAGATACATGTTCAGCTCATAAGCCTACAGACAGCCATTCAGAGTGGAAAAGGCACTATTATCATCCTATCTTCTTGCTAAGCGTTGCTGACTTTAGGAACTTCTGCATCTTGATTAAAGACTTTTGTCTTCAGAAAAGATCCCTGGTTAGATGCTCTGACCAGGCTGCCAGTGGTTTGACCTGATGGAGCCTGGATCTATATTAGCACTTTGGCTCAGAACAAGAGAGTGTTCTCTCAGCAAATCACCCAGTAGTCCTCACCTTGCATTGGTTCAGTTCAAAATGCAGTTTTCAAAGATAGAAACTAGATGCCTTTCAGAGCATTCTAAAATTGGAAGATCTTCTCCAAGCGCTTATCATGCAGTCTCCATCTCCTAAAGAGTGATAAAGATAGAATCCAATATGTTGATCACACTGAGCTAACTAATCCAGAGCATACCAACCATTTAACCATGAAGAATACCTGCAACACCCTGAAATGATTTTCAGGCAATATAAAGGGACAAATATAACATGTGTCTTCATATGTTTTTTATGAGTTCTAGCCTTCAATTATTTGCAAATTCATTGTTCCTTTCTCACCTATCCACCCATCTCCTGTTTCAAAATTCTTTCTCATCTTTACCTAACCCACCTTCTTTTGTCATGTTCTACTGAAACTTTCTTTTTGTACCTTCTATTTTTAGTGTTAGTAGTAGTTGTAGTAGTAGTAGTAGTAGTAGTAGTAGCAGCATCTTCCCCTGTGTTCTATTTTTATCTGCTGCAATGGTGACAACTACCCCAGAAATGCCAAATTTGAGTATGAATGTAGAAAGCTGGAACTAATATGAAAACAGAAAGCAATTAGGGACTGGCTGTTAATTTGGGAGAAGATTAAATGGAGAAAAAGAGATGCAAGGGCTGTGAGAAGGTCCAGCTAATTCAGAAAAAATGGAGTATAAGGGATGGAATACTCAGATGTCGAACATAGGACAACTCTTTGGCAGTAGTAGTGTGGATGCCTACAGACCAGTAAATACTAAGCTCACTGGGACAACTGACTGGGCTCTCTATTTTGGCTGTATGACTTCTTGTGGGGAGAAACAGACTTTCATCTTGATGCTTACAGAATTTTAATTTGATAGGGGCTCTTTATCTGATTCACTGGATTTAAGAACAATAGTTAAGAGCTTCATAGCAGTACATAATAGCCTGTACAATCATAACCATTAATTAATATTAGCAGTATGCTATTTAGCTAATTTGATTATTGATAATTTTGCTGTTCTTTGACAATTTCCTCATATTGCATTCATTAATCAATAAACACCTTAATGAGTTTACAACAGTTCTATCTTAAGTCTCTGATTTAAAAGGGGAGGGTTAAACTCCAGAAACATTCTATCTCAGAGCTTGGCACTTGTGTGGACACCCTTATTCTTGGAATCACTACCTAGAACTGTTCAGGAGACATTGTAGTCTCTAGCACTGCTCTGAGGTTCTCATTGCTGTACATCCCAAAAACCTTCACCAGGGAAAATCAACACCTTCAGAGACTGTTGGCATGCTCTTCCTCTCACAATTGATGCCAGCTGTGCTCTGTATCAACACTCCTGATTCTAGCTAGGTAAATGTGATGAGGTCATGCTGGTGACAAAATTCTCCTAGAAGTCTCATTCATCACCATTTTAGCATTTGGTTTAGAGATCCAGAGGCACAATATATGTCACTGGTCTGACTGGGGGGCTTCTCTGTCTTTCAGAACAATTCCTTGAAGGCTGAGAGCTGTGGTGACATCAGAACCCACCTACATTCTGGTCTGTTCAGTGTTGGGAGAAGCTGAGTTGAAGTACCATACCTAGGTTTTATACCCTTTTTCACACAAACGTACCTCATGTGCAAGGCCAACAAGGCAAAAGAAACTGGATTTGTTCCTTTGTTAGGGGAGGGCATGACAAGGAGAGAGATCACAAGAGTCTTCCTCTATGATTATGGAAACTATGGTTTTCATAAGGATATAAATACCCCTCGGGAAATGATCAGAGGAAATCCAGTTACCAGGGGAAAACCTAAGATTAAATAGAGGTAAAACTCTCTCATTATTAGGGTAGTAAAACTAGCTTGTACCAGGACTGTATAAAAGTGTTGGAATCTCTTTCACTGTAAGGTAGTAAGAAAAGGTTAGATAGGTATCTGTACAAATTATAGATACACTTGATCTGCATGCACTTGATAGGTAGTAGATTACATAACAGTTTGAGAGTCCCTTTATATATCTATAACTGTGATACTTGAGTCAATGACTTCTGATACATGAATCATATTACAATTAATCCAAATATAATCCCATTGTAAAACAAGTGACATTTTAAATCTGAAATTTGATATATAAACTAACACAGAAAAATAAAAAAAAAAACCCTTACACTGCTGTTGATAGCTAGAGTGGTATCTTTCTTCAGTTTCTGCCTAGTGGGTTTCCTTTCTATGTTTCTTTAAAATAAATGAATGAGCTGATATAACAGTTGAGACAAATAATGCCTTATTGTATATGTTTAGTTCAGATTCTGAAATTCTTAACCTTAAAATTCTTCTTCCATTAGAATCAAATCACACACATAAAAATTGCAAAATATCCCACTTTTTATTGGTCTGACATGAATGTTCAAATGTCCACAAAAGCCTATACACAGAAACTTTTCAAGAGAGCCTACTGCCTTTCACTGCTAAAGAGCAAAGAACAATGGAATAAATGTTGGATTATTTTATTTTGCTCTCCTTTGTGCCCCTCCACACTCATACCATAATCTGGATAGTCTCCATTGCCAATACAGATGTACTGTGTGACATGGAAGATTTAACTTCAAGAGACATGTAAGAACACTGTAAACAGAACAACACATAGGCAGTGAAGATGAAAACTTCCATGAGACTACTTAGTTTATTGAATTAAATTCTGTAAATATATGCAAAATCTGTCCTAAGGTGACATGGAATAAATAAAACCAGAACTGACTCTTTGATACCATCTAGTAAGACCATTCTATTTAATGGCAAAATATTACTTTGGTGACAACTTGTCTTGTTTTCCCATCAGAAAAGTGTTACAGTAGAGTGTGAAGTCAAAAGTATGATATTTTCTTCTCACATCACTACTTCTTCCAAATGGTCTTTCTCTGAATGAACATACACTGCCTTCAGCACGAACAGTCAAAAACATTTGGTTTAGGAAAAGCAGCATATTTTGTTAGCAATTATCTATTTGTAACTAGCAGTTGAGAGACTTTTTTTTCCTGAACCAGTATCGTTATCTTTTTAAGTGACTTGGTTAGTAGAAGATTTTCTGAAAAATGTTGTGTTGTTTTAGTAATTTGACATTTGCGAAGAAGTCATTATTTAGTTCCCCAAATGATTTCTTGCTATTTGGCATTTTAGGAATTGAAATTCCTTTTGCACACAACCTTTTGCATTAATAATACACTAAAAAATGATTATTTGAAAGAGGTGAAAACCTGCTCTCCCATGCTATGACTGTATAACTGAGGTAATAATTATCCTTCAGCTATTAGTTATCCTCTATTCAATTTCACAACTCCTTACACAATGAGTCGCAGTTTCAAAAAAAGACCTCTTGTTTCTCTTCTTTTATCTGGTCTAAGCCTCTCATTTGTTTCCCGTGTCACTTTTGCTAAGTAAGTTGTTTCAATTGCTTCAGTCATAAAAATTGAAGACAAAAGCAGAATGTTCCTGCTGCAGATCAATCATTATAGATTTCAGGTTGAGGACCTGTTTTAGGCACTGTATGGCTGTTTGAGAGGAAGAATCATCATTTACCTCTACCTTGACACTTGGATCCTGGATTTCAGTAATGACAATGAGTGCTGTACTTGATAGGCAGGCCACTATGGAGAAATGAGCAGAACATAGGAAAAGATTGCGTTGCTAGAAGTATTATAATTTGCCAAAAGTGTTAAGATATCTGTATACATAGCTATTATGTATTTTTTTATAGTAATGAAAAAAGGCCAATCCAGAAAAAAAATCCAAACTCCCACATTCTTTATGCAGGTGGTATATGTCCCTTGCTAAAGTTGAACTGTATGTATATATTGTATTTAGGCTCCTGGAAAACTTTAGGTACATTTTGAAGAACGGTTTAATCGGCATCATGTGTAGCCACACCTTAATCTGTGATAAGTATTTTAGTAAACATTAACTAGAGCTTAATGTTGAACCTTTGTATTAGAAAGTTTATATAGCCAGAACAAAGTATGAATATCTCATAGCAGAGCAGTGTTTAACCCAAAGAATGTGACCTGGGGCCAGAGGAACAGATAAGGCAGTAGATTGTTTTAAAGATCTCATAGTACCTTTAGTACTGCCAGATATTCTGAGTGTTACTTGTAGAAGGCTAGGTTGTACTGTTAGGCTCAGGTCTAAAAAAAGAAAAAAATATCAATTCATAACACTAAAGAAAGTAACACAAGATGAATAATAACTATTCATTGATTACATTTTGTTTCTGTGTAAAAACAATCTAGGAAAGGATTTTGAAGATTCAGAACTGAGGAAGTCATGGAATAAATGAAATCTGAACAGAAGAGAAGTAATTATTTTAAACTGAAAAATACCCAAGTAGTTTCAACTTTCAGTTTCAACATAAATAAGTAAAAGGGAGTTTTATAAAGACAAGGAAGAAAATACCCTGATTTTCTGGATTCTATGATGCTTTTCTAAAACACAGAGTTTTTTTTTAAATGAAAACTTACAATTTTCTTTTAAACTCAGGTCTGATTGTTTCTAACATTTATTTCCAAATTTTTTTAATATTGTTTTTAGGAAAGAAGTGCACTTACACTGAAGCTGTGGACCAGCCTAGTCCCATTTCAGTTCAATTCCTTGCACCCTTGGCTTGCTGTTGACCATCAACCATCACTGTCAGACGTGAACCTTAGAACCCCAGAGAAGGAGCTTTTATAGCAAGATATAAAAGAATATAGGGAAGCAGGAATCTTTCTGAAAGCATGAAATGAATCAAATTACTAAAAGTGAGAAAAAAGAATAAGCAAAAAACGTTATGAACAGAGTTAGAAAAGCCAAGGCAGAGCTAGAGAAAAAGGTAAAGGAAAGTGAAAAACCAATAAGAAATAAAGTTAAGAAGATCAGTATGTTTAAGATCTCTTCTGTGTTAGTCTCCAACAAAATGTTTAACTTGAGTTAATACAACTAACAAAGGCTCAGACTAGAACAGAAAGAGAACAAGTTGGAATGTACCTAGATGATTTCAAGTAGGCATAAACAAAAGAAATTCAGCTTCTCACACTTTCAGGATTTGGTCCAAGAGTATCAGTCCAGTTATCTCTGAGAACGGATATTGAATGGATGAATGAGGTTCTGGAAGACGAGATGTAGCCTTTTTTCTTTTTTTTTGGGGGGGGAAGGTGGTCTACATGGGTAAGCTGTCATCAGACAATCTGATTGTGGTTCCCAAAAAGCTTCTGGAATTGATAAACAGTTTTGTAAGCAACTAGAAAGTCACACAGTGAAAAATAACCACAAGGCATTTTCAATAGTGAATTATTTCAGAATAAGCTAGCTGTTCTTCTATATGATTGTACATGTTACAGCTTTATTAAAAAATCTGCCATGATGTGGTTAAGATGAAGTTAAGGAAAAAATACAACATAAAAGTGGAGAATTGAAGGATAGATACAGCTTATTTGAAAGCTATATTCATGGTTTAACTTCCAATTGGAAGAGATGTATTGTGCAAGGTGTTAGAGAAGCTTTTACTCAGGTAGGGACATCGTGTATTCATAAATGGCTTGGCTGAATAAATGTAACATTTGCAGAGATACCACACTACAAGACAGCTTCAAGTAGTTTGGAAGAAAGGATCATAATTTAAAGATAATGATGGGGCAAGGAAGTAGCCTAAAATCAGTCAAAAACCAAGAACTGTACATTCAGAGTACATCACATTAGGTGATGCAAGTAAGAATTTTACTTTCCACAAACAAACCCTTCCACCTGACAGGGAGCAGCAAAGGCCAGCTGCCCCCTCAGGGACATGAAGACATGGCCAGCAAAGCAGTGGCCACTCCAGCCAATTCCCAGTCCCATAATACCCAAAAAATTGATCAGGGAAAACAAATGGCTGCTAAGTTCAGCCTAGAGTCCAGATCCCCAGGCAAATGCATGGTAACAAAGCAAGACCAAGGTCAAGCCCAAAACTCAATCTGCAGATCAGGTCTAGTGATAGTAACCAAGGCCATAGTCCAATGATCATCAGACAGGACCATGGTGACAAGGCAGGACTGAATCCATACTGGGAGGTCAGCCTGCAAGTCCTGGGCCAGAGTTTTGTGATTCATGGCCCAGCACAGCTGTGATTAAGCTGGAGATCAGTAAGCCTAGAGCAGAGATCAGGCAGGCATTAACAGCCCAGGACTAAGATTAAATAAGTCTTCTGGGCTCCATAGAAAGGATGTATGGGTGGAGGCCTCTGGTGAGGCTAGTCAGGACCATTAAAACTTATTGGGACCTTGGCAGCTGCCTCTCCTCTCAGCAAGGTGTGACCTTGCAGAGGTCTGAGCTCATTGGGACCTTGATATAGAGTGATTTAATTGCTATGGGATGTCAGTGGGTTTTTTCAAGGCACATAGAGCTGGGATGGGGAACTGGGAAAGGGATATGGCAACATAGCATAGCATGGCATGAGGGACTTGGGGCTGGATGGGGGGTTCAGTCTGGCTATGAAAGTTTAGGCACCACCAGTAGGAGGCTTAAGGCAATGAAGGGCCCGAGGTGTCTTTCATGGGTCTGGTTTGCTTTTGGTGAAAAGGAATTTTTAAGGGGCAGAGAACATTACTTTTGCAGTTACTAGTGGTAGTATTTCTTCATATTTACATGAGGTTGCAAGGCAAGGTGCAAAAGACTCATTCCTTACCTAATAAAATATTTTTGAGCTCCTCCATCAAAACAGCTCAGATCCAGGTCTTTAAAATTTTCTTTCATATGTGAATTTGTGATTACTTCACTCGTGATTTCAATAACCTATTGACTCTGAGAAGACTGGTGGGGATCAGAAACTACAAGAAGTCCTGCCCGAGCAGTCATTTTGGTAGTTGCTTTCAAGCAGTATCCTAAGAAACATGAATTTTTGATTAGAAACATGAGAGTTCCTACTCTTCTTGTGAAGTACTCTTAGAGGGCAGTGATTTCTGCACCTGAGCCTACCTGGTGACTGAAGAAAGTTTTATGAAATTAGATTCTATTTCAAGGTTTGCAATTGATCAGTCTCTTTTCTTTTGTACTTCTGAGGGTCCACAAAGCAGGATGGGGTGGAATATGGAATGTGAATTTGGACATTCATCTCCAGAAAGTTGGCCACTCTTTACTTCTGCTGCTTGCTTTTTGTGTTGGACTTTAACTCATGTGAAAGCACAATGGAAACAACGTGCTTCCCCATCTTGTTTGTGCTAAGAATTTTAGGACAGCATGCAAGCCCTTAGGTTCTTTTTCGAATGTGACTGTGACAAAGTAAAGATTCTGCAATCGTATCGGTTCAAGCTAGGAAGCATCTTAGTTATATAATGAACATGCAATGCAGTGTGCCAAAAAACAGTACAGTCATGTGGAGCTTCTCCTCGCCTGTTGATAACTTAGAAAACTGACTCTAATGAGGTCCCCTGATAAGCAAAGGCAGAACTAAAAGCATCCTAACTACAAAAGGATTTTGCACTTCAAATATTAAAGTGATGCGGTAGAGAGAAAGGGCTCATAGTTGTGGAATCCTGTAAGCTAAGTTAAACTGCTTGAAGATCAAGAGCCATATCTGACCTCGTATCACAGATATAGAAATGATGGAAAATCTGTCCAGAGGAGATTATTGTCCAGATTTCCGTACAATTTCTAAGGGAACTTCCCACAGCGGACTGTGTGGCTGAAGTTAGATAAGGCCTGCCACTGCCAGGCATCATGTGAATGATATGCATGACTTTGTGAGCATCAGGAAGGAGTTTTTTCTACATGCATATGCCTGGTAACCATCAATGAGGGAAAACATCAGTCATGCTTCACTAAGGACTCTAGGGAAGTTGTGGGAACTGTGATAATATCCTAAAAGTAAAGCACCAGGAAGATTTAAAATGCTAAACCCAAATAAGATATATTGGAGTATATAAAAAAGAAAGATAGGCCAAGAAAAATAGAGTGACTTCCAGAGATTTTACTATCCTAAAAATATTTTGTGTTTCTCCCCATGTCTTAAAAATTTCCTAGTCTGTGGCTATGATGGTCTACTAGCAACGGATTCTGGCTGCTTATGTAAGGTCTCCATTCCCAGGTGCAAGTGCTTCTAGTAGATGAGTCATGCAGATTACCTTAACCAGGTGATTGTCACATACTTGGTGTTGGTTTTGAGCCATTGAATCTATTTTGCTGTGTTTCACAGTCCCAGTGTGAATATATCAGATGTCAGGAGCTCTCTTCTCAGTAGTTCAGTGTTTAGGAATAGAATAGCAATAGTATAAGAGTGGGAAAATGAAGCTAGTGAGATGGTGCATGTGCTAGATGGGAAAGATTGGAAGTCTTGGCTGGGGTGGGAAGAGGAACAGAGATAAGATGTTGGTTTTCAGCAGTAGAGAATAGGTGGCAAGAGAATAGGTATGGTAGTGTGGGGCTGAGCTTTCAGACAGGGAAGTGGGCTGGTGGGAAGGGCAGAAAGAATATTATCATAGAATAATATAGCCTGGAAGGGAGCTTGGGAGGTCACCTTGTTCAACCGCCTACTAAAATCAGGATTAATCTATGTGTTAGATGAGATTGCTCCTGAGTTCTTAGAGACTATAGGATCTTAATCCAGGCTTGGGGAAGGTGTACAGTTTCTGACAGTGAAAAGCAAGAGCTGAGGTGGCTCATCCCTGCCACTTGCCATGCAATTAGAAATTAACAGAATGCTTTAGAAAATGGCTGTGTATGGCATACCTCTTGCCTATGTAGGTTTATGAGCTGTCATGGAGCCAGCGGGGGCTACCCTTCAACTTCTATGCAACTAGAATAAGGAGGCTGGATATGAAAGTGAAAATATACTTTTGACAACCTGTTGTTTTTTTTTTTTTTTTTTAAATGGTTCCTTTATATGGGAAAATAAAATATAAAAGGAATTTATGTGTTGCATTCAGCAGGAAGAATCAAATCCAAGAGTGGGATTTTGAAAATTATGACTGCTTCCTAGGATTTTCAGTTGAAAAATCATAAGCAGCTCAGGGAAATTTTTTTCAATTCGGGAGGAAAATTCAACTCAGTTCTTAAATCTTGAGTAGCTCCCTTGGCTTCTCTTGAGGCTTCTGAAATTCACTTCAGGATCCAAGTCCCTGTTCAGTTGTGTTGTATAGACATTTTATGAAGCTGACCAGAGTCTTGCACAGACTAGAAGGAAATTGCTGCTTCCCTGAAGGTGAGTCAGAACATATTCTGGATAGATACATAATATTTAATATTTTGAGGGATCTTTTAGATTGTTTTGAACTGTTGTGTTACTCTCCTGGAAGTAAGATGCAGATCTGGGTAGCTCTGATGTTCTGGATTTAGTTAGTACATCAAAGGGACTTGAGGAGTATGCAAAAATGGATCCTGGAGGTTTTTTTGAGAATTATTTCCTTATAAAATACAGAGCAGTTAGCTCCAACTTCCAGTCCTTTTGCTGTTATAGTAATTCTGAAGTAACTTTGCCCTTAGAACTTCTTTGTCCTTGCTCAGATAAAAACCTCACAGAGTCCTGCAGATGCTTTCAAATGGACAAAAAAGAAAGGATTTGTACAGCTACTTCTATGGCTTTTCTTGGGAGGCAAGACTGCTGATGTCCGAGATGTCTAAAAAGTACCAACTGTTTTTGTGAGAAAAGCATGATTAAACACTGCAGGACTGGATATAGTGTTTAAATGCACTAAAATATGAAAGCCTCCTGTGCTGCTGAGGGCTGATGATGGTGCTATATGTTCTTGAAGGGAGAATATTTTTCTTGATTTGCAGTTCTCAGAAACAATGTCTACTTTTAGAATTTAGATTAGAGGATTGTTATCTTCAGTCATTTTATGTTCCCATCTTTATAAATGTGTATTTTTAATTTGAAAAGGAAAAAAAAAAAAAGAATCCAAAGTCTTCAAGTTTAGCAGAAATGAGTAGGATTTTCACTACATAGAAAGTGCTAAATCCCTTTTCTGGGATCAGAGTTTCCTTGTAGTTTGGGAAATCTTAATATCAAACAAAGAGTTTAATTTCCAAGAATGTATGTGGTAAATAACATGAACTATGAAAAACTGTATCTAAGTGACTAAAGGACTTGAGTGTAGTGATAGGTTTAGCTCCTACATTCATAACACATTTGATTAGGGAAAAGTATAATCACTGAAGGAAAAAAAAGTGGAATAACAACAATGTATTAGAAATGGCTTGAATAATTGTACATTACAATTTATTATATCTCTCAATCATAATGAAATAATCTTCTATCCTCTGTTCCATCTCATCTTCTTTCTGTATAAATCCAGGGTTAGGATTCCAGATACAGAAATAGACATGAACATACTTACAGGAGTAGCAGTAAACTTATGTTTCTATTCAACAAATTGAGAAAACTCCTTTTCAGCACAGTAAGAACTTTTATTATGTAGTCAGTGTTGGCAAATAGACATAAAGTGCCTGATCTTCCAAAGGACACAGACCAGAACTCTAATGGGTTTCAGAGTGGTCTTCCTCTGGAGACCTGACACCTGCATCTGGTAGTGCTTACCTTGTGACGAGAAGGGAAATAGAACTTAATGTAAGTAAAGGAATGTCTTTTCTTTAACTTGGTATTTCTTTCTTGCAAAAGTCCATGCGAATTCTTTCTGGGATGTTTCTGCTCCCACAGGAGGTGAACAGAGCTTTTGGATTGTCACAGTGAAATGTAAGCATATTGTGATCTTTTTAAGACATTGCATGATGTAGGTACAGACTGTTTTTCCCTTAACTGTAATACTTTTTACATTGGCACATTATTATTCCACAAACCTGAATACTGTTATTTGCAACAACTGATACTGAAACTAAAAACAAATTAAAATCTAGATAAGTGTATCCTAGAAAAAATGAAGGGGTGCAGAATTTTTTTAAAAGCCTATTTTAATTAAAAAAAAAAAAAAAAAAGCTGTTTACTACTCCCTATACATTTTCAGGCTGAGCATTTAGTGTCATAATAAAATTTATTCTTGTCACATTTATTAATGTATTTTTCTTTGCTAAAAGTCTTGCAGATTTACATTAGAAAAACAGTCTTTAGCGATGAAGCCAAAATCTAGCAAAGTTTCCAGGAAAATACCTCATTCTTTTTTAGTGTTAAATATGGTGTGTGAGCCACAAGGGAAATGCAATAGCTTGATTTTCTGAACTGTATTATTGGCTTGAAGGAGGATAGCAAAGATTTACTTTAACAAGCTAACTCATTATTAATGCAAGAATAAGATAAATATACTATAAAAGTATTAAAAAATGCTGTTTAACATAACTATTCCTGTCCTTGTAAGAAACATTCTTATAGACATTATACCTGTCTTTTTTTTGGTCTTTTTTTTTTTATTTTCCTAAGGGCAATCAGGCTTAAATAGTAGAAATTAAAAGAAAATAGACGTTGAAGACATTGACAAACAGATTTGTCACATCTGGGATACTAGAAAGTAACCCATTTGTGAAATAATTGGCTGAACTGAATTGCAGTCTCCTCCTTTGCTGCTTGCATTCAACACTCTAGGTTATAAGTCCTCATTGATAAAAGTTACAATCTAATAATAATAGTAATAACACTAGTACTAACACTAGAAGCTTCAAATGATGATGTGTTCCCTTTGTGTTAGGTATTATGCAAACACAACTGAACTGGAAAGATCAAGGGAAAAGAGATGCTATTATTTTTCCCATTTCACATCAATGAGTCACAATACATTTAAGCAAATTGTATGGAACCTGCTTTGGCAGGAGGGTTGGACTAGATGATCTCCTGAGGTCCCTTCCAACCTCTATCATTCTGTGATTCTGTGATTTCTATTGCTCTGTTGTAAAACTCTTACACTTTATTTTGTTCCATTTCTTCTCTGCTTTGACAAAATGTTCCTGGTGACTCTCAAGTCTTTCTCCTAGCCCCTGTTATCCTGGAACATCATGGCAGAGAACTGTTGAGTCCCTTGGGCATAAATGCTCCACTCTGCTCTAAAAATCTAGGTCCCTCATTTTAATTCCCCTTGGTTTTCACTTCTACTTTTTCTTTTCTCCTTTAATTTCTTCCCAAATTCATTAGTTCTACCCCATGCCCTTCCCAGATCAAGGTTGAAACATAGCAAGTACTCAAATATATTAGACATTCCGTGGGCTGTACTGTGCCTAGAAATGGCAGGAAATTGATTTTTAGGAACACAGCAAGTTTGATCAATGTTGATTGTCTCTAGTGGTGTAGGCAGGTTTGTTGTTCTATCAAGAAATAGCCAGAGCAGGACTGCTCCATGAGAGAGTACTAGTGATAGCAGAGGGCAACTGCAGTATGGGTGGAGGTACTGCTCTCCCCAACAAGGATGCAGTCCCACCACATCTAAGCAGGGTGGGTCATAGCAGGGCTCTGACCAAAACAGGCTGATTTACCAGGTCCACTGTCCCCTCAGGAATCCCAGTCAGGAGGAGGAGATGCAGCCAGAGACAAAGAAAGAAAAAAAAAGTAGGGCTGAAGATAAGCTAGTAGGTCTGAAATCCATTCAGGAGACAGTGCCAGATACAGAGGATACATACAACTACAGGTATCACAAAAAAAAGTAGACTAAACAACAACCCATAGTGGATCTGGAGTTTATTTAAGAAATAAAGATAATAGAGCTCTTACTCTATTTGATGACTACACACTTGCTCACTTCCCCTGCAGAGCTGCATTCATTAGAAGCTATATAGTATAGCAGGTGGCTTTGTCTTGTGTTCCTTTATTAATCAGAGGATTCAGAATGTGCTGCTTTAGTTTAGTTCATTTGTTACCAAAATTTACAGCCAGCCCATTCCAGTTGCAGCTAGCAGGTTCCTGTCTGAGAATTCAAAAGTTAAATTTCAGACAGTCATCCAAAACCAATTATCTGCAGCCTGTAAGCATTAGCATAGCTCAGTCAAAGACTGAGGGACCAAGTCTGAACTTAAATGGAGTTCCTGGACCAATCTGCAGGGCTTGTGTGGGTGGAGATCCCAAGTGAGGCTAGTCAAGGCAATTTAGGCCTATTAGTGCACTCATGGCCCTGCATTCATGAATTGCCTAAAAAGCCTTCTGAAACTCTTCAAACGACCAACTCAAAATGTTATTGATAGGCTAAAATATTCTGCTCCATTTTATTGTTGCTTTTTTTGTTCTCTTATGCAAATTTCTTCCTGGATTTTCAGCTTCATCTATCTGATCTAAAAGGAAGCATTAATCTACATATGTTCTAGAGCTAAAGCTGGCTGAAGCCACCACCTGCTTCTTGTATTTTACATGTGATGTGTATCCAAAATATGCTGTAATAAGGGATTCCAAGCCGCAGTCAGTAATGGTAGCCAAGAGGGTTTTAGGAGACCTGACTGTCAGCTGCAAATACACATGATCTTGAGGGATCTTAATCTTAGTTTTTGATCTAGTTAGATGGAAGACACTTCCAAATGAGAAGCAATGTGTCGCAATGCACTGGGAGTAATGACAAAACAGCTCATCTGTGCATGCAAAGCTAGTTTGGAAACAGTTTTTGGTTTTGGTTTTTGGGGTTTTTTGGGGTTTTTTTTTCCCCTCTGGAAGTATTCCCTTCTCTAGAATAAGCCGATATCAGATTTATCAATTTAGTAAATAAACAAAGACAAGGTGCTCACTGAAGTAGTATACCTTATACCTTGGCCATATGCAGCTCATAAGCAGCTGTAAATGTATTATTATTCTACTGACTGTAGTAGATTCTTTGAGAAAGGTTCCTGTGAAAATACAGTTCATATATGGCTGCAAGACTGACAATCACTGCAGTAATTAACCTACAGATACCCTTATGCTAATCTCTCAGTTCAATTTTTATCGCATCAACCTACCTCCAGTGGTGGAGAAACTTCTGCTTCACATTTATCTGAAAATAAATACAACCACTAATGTCTTTTAAAAAGAAATATTACATTTCAAACAAGAACAAAGTCAGGAGAGTGCTGTGATTTGAGCTATACCAGAAAGCTGATGAAATAATTTCTGCATGATGTACGGCCTATGTGCAGCATATAGGTCAGTAAGCAATGCCTTTGGGTGAGAGGTAATTTATATAATTTGCCTTATCATCAGCTGAGAAAGGAAGTGTGATTCTTAGCTGGCTGACCAGTCATAGTAAACGCATCTGTGAGTGGACAGCCAACATGGTTCCTGCCCATACCTCCCAAACAGGAGGTATGCTGGTTTGTTGGCATGACAAGACTCTCGTTTTTCCCTTGTTCTGCTGCTCGAGGGAGTGTGTGTGCAGGATCTTGGCTCTGTGTGGGTCTGCTGTGGTTTTGCAGGCAAGCAAGCCTGTCAGTGCAAAAGTGTATTACAATGCTACTTGCAACAAGTTTTTGATTTGTTTAGATAGGGAAAGCGGACAGCAGATTTTGGGGGAAAGGAGAAAAGCATACTGAAGCAGAAAAGAAGGTGCTGCCTACTGTGGATAAATTAAATATATTTAAAACACCCACTTGTTTATATTTGATATGCCTGGGCTAAATTCATGCAGTTGTCCCTTCATAAGCTACAGATGGGTGACAAACAGGCAGTTCAGATTATAAATATTTCATCTTTTACATAAAGTGAGGAAATAGGATGTATCTTGTCCTGCCTTTCTAAAAGGTTTTGGCTATGTCACTTAAAATATTAAATATTAACAGGTCCTTTCTCTTATCACAAGGTTTTAGTCTTGAACAACTTTTCTAGTTGTGAAGAAAATACTTTTCTTGAAGCAATCAGTTTTACGTGGCCTACAAAATTATTGAGTATGTTGAAGAAAAAGCTCTATTCTAGGAATTGTAAAAGCAATAGCTGATAAGAAGATATCCCCTAGCTGCCCTCTCCTACAGATTTCATTTCCTCAGTACTTGAGTATACACATTGTCATATTTACATTTAGAATAATGTCTGGCAGAAACCTCTCTCAGGACAGAGAAGAGGGGAATGTGTATGTAGGTGTAGGCAAAAGATGGATCTAAATATAGAAATAAAAGAGAAGGGGGACAAAAGTCATAAAGCAAATGGTTAAGCACTGGAACAGATTGAACAGAGAGCTAGTGGAATCTCTGCCCTTGGAAGTTTTTAAGACCCAGCAGGACAGGGCCCTAAACACCCTGATTTAACTTAGGAGTATGCCTGCTTGGTGCAGGGGATTTGACTTGATCTCTGGAGGTCACTTCCAGTCTCAGTCTGTCTGGGATTTCCTGAATCAGCACTAATCAAACAGTAACTTTCCACAGAAGTAAACTATCTAATACAGAGTATTGTATATCTGCACATTTTATCTCACTAGGTCTTAATGTGATTCCTTGGTTATACCAAATTAGCAAAAATTAACATTCCTTTACACGCAAAATCAGCCTTGTTCATATGTCATCATTACTTTCACTTCCCAACTTGCAAATTTAGGCAGACATCTCAAGGAGTAGATGTTATCACTCTGTTGACAATGTCTGACTGTGCTTCTGAACATCTTTGTGTCAAGGATGAGACACTGACCTTTTGTTTGTGGAACACTTCTTATGCATGTGGCTTAGTCTCAGGGCGCTTCTGGTAAGATTCATGGGGGACAGGAAAGAAAGCAGTTTCTTCTTCCTCCTTGGCTCTTCTCAATTTTTTTTTCATCTCTTCCCCCTCCACATTCTGAGTCAATTGCAGGCTTCAAATCAGCCCCTAACCTGTTTGTTCTCTTTTTTTTCTGGAAGTTCTTAATCCTCAGAAACCTCCAGACCCCTGGGCTAGAAAACCATGACTGTGAGAATGATAAACCCCCTACCAAACGCAAGCAAGCAGGATTTGCTACTCCAGCTGGATTCCTATAAGTCAATGGGGCCTGATGGGATCCACCTAATGGTACTTAAAGAGCTGGCAGATGTCATAGCAAGATCTTTCTCAATGATCTTTCAATGCTCTTGGGAAACTGGAGAGGTCCCAGTTGACTGGAAGCTGGTAAATGTTGTCCCAATCTTCAAGAAGGCCAACAGGGATGACCCTGATAACTGCTGGACTGTAAGTCTTACTTCTGTGCCTGGCGAAATTATGGTGAAGATTATTATGGGAGTTATCGAAAAACATCTGGAAGACAATGCAGTCATTGGTTCCAGCCAGCATGGATTCATGAGAGAAAGTCCTGTCTGATAACACTAATTTATTTCTATGATAAGGTTATCCACCTAGTTGGCCAAGGGAAGCCAGCCGATATAATGTTTTTGGCCTTCAGTAAAGCCTTCCATACCGTCTCTCACAGTGTCCTCCTGGACAGAATGTCCGGCACGCAGCTGAAGAAACACATAATGCAATGGGTGAGCAATTGGCTGACAGGTCGGGCTCAAAGGGTTCCAGTCAATGGGGTTACATTGGGCTGGTGACCGGTCACTAGTGGGGTCCCTCAGGGATCCATCCTGGGGCTGATGCTCTTTAATGTCTTCATCAATGACTTGGATACAGGGCTTGAAGGACTGCTAACTAAGTTTGCCGATGACAACAAATTAGGAGGAGCTGTGGACACTCTCGAGGGCAGAGAGTCCCTGCAGAGAGATCTGGATAAATTAGAGAGCTGGGCAATCACCAACCATGTGAATTTTAACAAGGGCAAGAATCGGATTTTGCACCTGGGACACAGCAACCCTGGACACACACCCAGACTGGGGCACGAGAGGCTGGAGAGCAGCCCTGCAGAGAGGGACCTGGGGGTTCTGGTCAATGGCAAGTTGAACATGAGCCAACAGTGTGTCCTGGCTGCCAAGAGGGCCAACCGTGTCCTGGGGTACATCCATCACTGCATTGCAAGCCGGTCAAGGGAGGTGATCGTCCCACTCTACTTTGCACTGGTGCGGCCTCACCTCGAGTACTGGGTGTAGTTTTGGGCACCACAGTATAAAAAGGATATAAAGCTACTGGAGAGTGTCCAGAGGAGGGCCACAAAATTGATGAAAGGTTTAGAAGGGAAGCCGTATGATGCGAGTCTGAAGTCACTTGGATTGTTCAGCCTGGAGAAGAGAAAACTGAGAGGAGACCTCATTGTGGTCTATAACTTCCTCATAAAGGGAAGAGGAGGGGCAGGGGTTGATTCTTGTGGTCCCTTCCCACTCGCAATATCCTATGATTCTCTGATTATTTTGTCATGCTACGGCTCATTGTTCTGCTCCGCATGCTACATTTTCCAGAGGCAACAGGAAAAATGAAAAAAAATTCACAGTGATGATGAAATTAATTATGGAGGAATAGATCCTACCTAATTTAGACAGGAATTTCCTTAGGAAACAGTAATGCTTAGGAATGATTCCTTAGGAAATCAATCATTCCTTAGGAAACATCGTATGCATCAGTTTCCCAAACTCTTGCCTTTTAATTTTTCTGGTGGTTGTTTTTTCTGAAAGACTCTGGATGTTTTTTTCTCCACAAAGCATTTCTGGGTGTTTACTCTCAGTCTCCAGCAATTTATGCAATTTTTGAAACAACCCACTTCCTATAGTTAATTGGGCTAATCACAGAATTCAGATGAAAGGACTAAATCTTGACAGCAGGAAAAATGTTTCCTCCAACTATTAGACTCAAATGATAATTCATGGGAGTCACAAGCCCAAAGTCAGTATTTTCCTAACTGATGGTATATTTTTTACTGTTTTCCCATGCTGATAAACTCTACCAAAGTCTTTCTGTAGTGTACAATTATGTATGAAACTGCACCATTGACATAAATCATCTTTCAAAACCATACAGGTTGCACATCCTAGTGATCTGTTCCTGAAATATCTCATGTATGAATCAATACAAACGTTTTCTTGTAAGTGGCTGCTGAATGGAATAATTCCTAAAGTGCTTAACAACTCTCAGTCATAAGGTTGCAAAGTCTACATTTCTGTTGAAAATTTCAGCATTGTTAGCTCTACATTTTCAGTTTCAGTTTACAGCTGATAGAGACTATAGTTCAATGAAAATTCAGGCACTATAGGAATGCTGTCCCAAATATGGACTCTTCTCCTTCCTTAGATTGACATTGTGGTTCTGTATAAATTGGGGTGTCCTTTATATCTGCCTATAAAGATGTCTCCATTTGCAATTAATTGTGTCAGGGCCCAGCATGTGCTCCCCCTGTTCTAGGATTTTATCTGGCTGCATTCATGCCCAGTGCACTATGTGAGCTCTACTGAAGAAACAGACAAGACTCAACAGTGGTCCCCTGGCCTTGCCATGGGAGCTGCTTTCAGGGAGGTCTCTCCCTTGGTCCACACCTGAGCTGCATTGCAGCCATGCCCATGCTTGCCTACCACTCTGCTGATCTGGATCCTTACCCTGGCCCACACACTGGACTTTCCATCTTGACTGCAAGCTAGTCTGTCACTGGGTACTTAGCCAGAGATCAGTGGACTTTGGCTTAGCCTACTCGCTGTCTCCAAACCTGGTCTTCATCCTGACTTGCTGACATGACTTCCTGGTGCGATCCCAGACCTGCCTCACTGCTGTGCACTTGTCCATAGCCATTGCCGTGTGGACCTGGCAATCTGAACTCTTGGCTGAACCTGGAGTGAGTCTTGCTTTCCTCTAGGGATCAGCCTGCCCTTGCTGCACCCTGACAAATAGGCAGCAGCTGGGTTGCCCTAAGGTTCATTTTCCTGGGTGTTTTTGTATGCAAAGATTAGTAATAGGGAGTTCAGAGCCCTGTGTGAACTAACACTAAAGAAGCTTTGGGTCCCAGAATTGTTAAGACTGATTTGTGTTTAGCATGATGAGTCAAGGAAAATGGCCCCTTGTTACGTGACTCGTAAAAATGAAAGAGTGAATTGCAACTTCACCATGCTCTCTAAGACTCACCTCATTCAGAGAGATGAGCCTTTAAAAATCATGCAGACTAACATGATCTTTAAACAAAAGCATTTTAGTGCTATGCAATTTGGGTTGTAGGAAAATCAGCCCTTTGCACTAGTCATAATTTGTATATTTGGCCTTATGTCCCCATGGTGCCATTTGGTTTATTTTTTCTAGTCACTGTGAGATAAAATTCTTGTGCAGCCACTGGAAAAATTCAATGGTTACATAACGCATTTAAAAAGTTGCTGTTTGAACTCTTCCTATCTGTCTTATTTTATCTGTTTGTAACTGGTAATTATGAGTTCACACTGATCTACAAATTCAATTTCTACAGCAGTGCTTTTTAAAAGTAATTTGATTTTAGTATGTCTTATTCTTCTCTAGTAGTACATTTCAAGGTTTGGTTGTAACAATGAAATGTTCATAACATTACAAACAAATTCATAACATTGGAATTTTTTACACTGTGTTATAATAATGGGAGCTACCCTGACTGAAAAATGCACCACAACAGAGCAGAAGGAAGGGTGAGGAGAGAGCAAGAGAAAAGTAGGGAAAAAAAAAAAAGAAGATATGAAACTGAGCATGAAGAAACAAGAGAAACGCAGACTGTAATAAAAGAAAACTAGAACAAGAAAAAGCAAAAATAGTGGGAAGAGATAGAAAGATAATAATTAAAAATGGAATATAAATGTTTGGTCACTGCCCAACAAATAGGTTAGCAAAATGTCAGTTTTTATCCAGTCTTATACCCATACACTTAACATGCTACGTCTGTTGAAAGACTAACAAGCCAGTGTGACATTTAAGTTTGTGAGGGAAAACAAAAAACTTGAGATCAAATACAGGGTAATAAAATGAAGAAAAATTGTAGCTGAAAAACTGCCTTTAAAACAATTAGCAGGGTTATCTGCATGCAAGTTCTTAGAGACTGGAGATTAAACTAGCTGAATTTTAAGAAATGATGGAGCTATTATTTTCTTGAAGGTCTGTTTCTTTGGATAACCACACAAACTGGATGTCTGATAAGTTTGGAAATCTGACTTTTTACAGGTTATCAGTCACACTTTCTGTGCCAAAGAATCAATCAGATGTGTCTGATAAGTTCTGTCTTCCTTCACAGTTTGTTTGCCAACATTAATTCTATTTTTATTTAATTCCTCTGCTGTTGTATTCCATGGGTTTAGGTGTTGTGTTTGGTTTTTTGTTTGTTTGTTTTATCCCTAGGATAATTATAATTTAACTAGTCAATTGTTGCATCAATTGTCTTGCTTGACTTTCTTCATTCTGTAATGGCATGACACTAGCAGGTTTCCAGCCCTTGGACCTCCTTAGTCACTGTGAGTTATGATCAGATGTAGTGTTCCGGCCTCACCTCAACGAGTAAAAAGTTTTGTATTAGCAGATTAACACTGACACCCCCCAAAATTTATCACTTCCTTGGGTCTGTCAGCGTAAGTTCATATGGAATATCCCTCTCTAACCTGGGTTTACTGAAATTATTGTAGAGATTTTTGACTGGTTGAAAACAAAAATAATTCCAATATTTAAACTAAGGAAAAAGAGCTTATCACTGTTACTTCTTAAACAGCTCCACAGGAGCCAAAATATCACATCTCAGCATGTTTACAGGCTCCTCTCTTGGTTAACATTCCCATTTTAAGATGCTGGGAGCTGGACGAAGGGTTTCTGCCTTTGGCATCTCAGTAAGCATTTAACAACATCATTAGGAATAGGCTGCTTGTTGTAAATTGCATCTTCCTGTATTAATCTTAAATCCAAGTGGCACATTTATGATGTTCATCCCCAAGATTACTTGATTACACTAAACAGTGCACTGCAGAGTGCTACTAACCACAGGGCTGTTTGCCTAAGTGTCCCTGCTTAATAGCTTTTTGGTCCATGCAGCACTGAACTCCTGTGGAAATGGAGCACATTATACACATAGGCCTCTTTAAAAATGTGATGTAGAACAACTTTGTCACACGATTTTGATCTTTGTGCCAAATTAGAATTTTGTCCGTGATCATAAATAAGATGGGAGGTAGACCCCAGATGGCAGGCATGTGCACTCATAGAGAAACAATTGTATAAATTGTCTCTTGAGAATCTTCCTTCATATTTAGAGTAACAATATTGTAATTGAGGATTTCCCCCAACAGCACAAAACTTTGCACATCTCCAGAGAACACCAACATGCTTATACTGTCTGTAACCCAGAGGTTTAGGTTATCTGTCAGAGTTCTGAAACAATGGCTACGTGAAATTACTGATCTGCTTGTAACCATCAAGTAATTGTGTGTGGATTTATTTTTAAATCTCGAAGTCTGGGAATATCTAGGTAATGAGGGAATGGCAAAACATTTCCAGTTTGCTTCTTTTCCCCATTCACTGATCTCCTGTTCTTCTCCAGCAGGATACAAATATCAGTGAACAGGACTGCTTTCCTGATGCAGATTTAAAGACTAGATTGAAAATAGGGGCATAGCTGCTATTACGGTCATCATGGCAACATCTACTTTTTAGCTGACAGTACTGCAGTACTCACAACTGTGTGTGCCCTCAGCAGTGCATGGGAGAACTGGCTGTCCCAGGGAGGGCTCCAGTCTCGGAGCTTGCACCCAGTAGTAGTCAGCTGGAAAATAACTAAAAAATAATACTATGTCTTCAATTCCACTTTGTGTCCTTTATGCCTAACTCAGGGTCAGATAAAGGTCTTGACAACTATACCATGTCCCCTTCTCCTTAAAATAGTCCATATAAGCTTGAAATAAACAGGGATCACTCTTTTAAACAGAGTTTTTTTGAGGATGAGAAGCTATTACAGTCCTGATCCCTCTTCCCTACCCTCTCTCCTCTTTAAGTAAGTTCAGTATTTCATATATGGGAAAGCCAAACTGGTTTCCTTCCTCCCTGCTTCTCACACTTGTATTTCTTTCTAGGGTTTATTGTATGTGTGTTGTGTGAAGGAGAGGGAAGGGTTGGTCAGGAGGGTTGTACTCCCCTTCTGTTGACTCTAGTCCACCATGAACTCTTACTGATCCAGAGAGGATAAGAACCTCTTGTGTTAGTATTTAGGAAAATCTCAGAAAAAAAAAAAAAAAAAGTGAAAAAAAAAGTTGCAGTCCTTTCAATAAAGATAACTTATACAAATCTTTCACAGAATAAAATACTGCCATGGGAACACAGACTGGAGAGCAGGTCCTGTTCTCCCATGAGTACTGAACAACTACCTTAGAGGATTCATTTTTTAGCCAAGAGAATGTTTCTGCAAAATGGGACAGTTTCAGCAAGTTTTATTTTTCCAGTCTACTCTGGCTAATGCTTCAGGCATCTGTCAGGGAGCATGCAATGTGCAGTAGAATGCTTTCAATACCATGCTACATACAGGAAGGAAATGGACCTAGGTCTCCCACACCCTAATAAGTGCTCTAAAAACTAAAAAAAAAAGGAGGAAAGGACCGTGCCTGTGATATAGATAAAAAATTTAAAAAATTCACTGTGAGAAACACACTCTTGCACATGTACATTAACAGATCTCAGACTGCATCTACTTCAGTGGGTCCTCAGTTGTTTAGAGGAATATCAATTGGTCTTTTGTGTTAGCCACATTCTGCATTCTGAACTGCTCACATCTGTTAATACTGAGGCACTGCTAGACATACTAAGAAGCAGAATTGTAGAGAACTGGGAAGTAATAAAGGAAAAACAAACTTAAATAGCTACAGAATTTGTGTATTTTCAATAGTAGAAAGCAAATAAAGGAAAATTTTAGGATTGCAATTTCGGCCATAGATGCTACTTACGTCTTATTTCAAATATGCCTTGCATTTAACTAAATTATTTGCTTGACTTTAAATGTGATGCTTTATCTTTGTAAGATTTGTTCCTTCAGTTGCTGATTCTTCTTATAAACCTTTCTAGAATAGATTTTTTAAAATTATTTAACATGTCTACTCTAAAGACTTTGGACTACAGCTTCTGAGATTTAGATGAATCTTTCAATATGCTCAGCATGTTTCATAGTCTGTTCTGAAAGGTGAATTATTCTACATAAGTTTTCCATGAAACAAAAAGACACTATCTGTTTCCATGGCAAAATCACTTTCTTTTCAAGTAATCAGGTTGCATCTTTGTACTCATGACACAAACAATCTGTTTAAAAGCATAAGAAATAAAACATGATGGGTCAAATAAAAGTGAAAGGCAGTCAAACTACAGGAGAGAGGTTGCATAAGATAGAGAGGAGAAGGTACAAAGTAGGCTTTAAGTTTTAAAAATGTTATAAGAGGGATTTCTTTTTTATTTTTCTAACTGATCTGGTGTTCTCAGATAGAGTCCAATAGTGCTCGCAAATAAATATAGAATTGACAAGCTCATCATTTGTATGATTTTATTATTTTAATTTTAGCCACACTTAAACTCCAGACCAATCACAGTCATAAATTATCAAGGATCTCCCTGACTCATGCACAAAAGTTAACAAACTAGTACAGACATTTTATTTTCAAAGTGGACATTCCTTTGGGCTCCTCTTTGTTTGCCTTAACTGTTGAAGTTCTCTTTCAAAAGTAATAAATTTTGAAAGCAGTTATAAGAAAATAATGCAAGTTATGGTCACTCAACCCTCCAAAACCCTTAGGAGAGCACCTGTTGGCCAAACACAACCACCAGGTACCTGTCATCAGCTTCTGGCAAGGGGTGGCTGACAGCTCCAGAAATTCAAGGTTACAGGTAGCCTGTGACAGGTTATGGCATGAATCACTCCAGTCACACAAAAAGCAAATTTTGAATTGTGGTATCAGCTGCAATTTGCTTTTTACCTTTACAAGAGGAAAAGCTGATTAGAAAAAAATACAGTTTGCAAGGATGCAGACAGCACTAGCACAGTACAGCTTTGATGGTTACAGCTAAGGGTAATACAAGCAAACTGCAACAGCTTTTGTAGCCAGCAGGCTAACTTCAGGCTTGTGTTAAATTTATGGCAAGGCTGATTTAGGTCTGGTTTTGGGAGATAATCCCTCCTTTAGTTGAGAGATAAAGCACACATTAAAATTAGCTGCTTAATGCTCTGTTTTGAATTGTATTATAACACACTAAGGTCATGACTAAGGTGAAACTCCGGTTTTAGAGCATCAGAGTAATGGATTTTTATAAAACACAAAATAAAAAGCTTGAGAGGGCAGGAGAGGGGCTAGAGTCTCAGCCAGACTGCTGACATCCACTCACGCAAGCTACA
Organism: Caprimulgus europaeus; assembly: GCA_907165065.1. The sequence continues at coordinate 74,563,606 of OU015525.1, forward strand.
ATCAATCTTCCCTTCAGTCTCTTACAGGCACAATACTGTTATAATTACTACACAGATGTATGTGACCAAACCATGCTTGAATAAGCAAATGTGGGAGGAGGCCTCTGAGACCAAGTAAGCAACAATAACGATTTTTATTAATGACTAGATTCTCGGAAATGGGGGATTATAGGATCACAGGCCTTCTAGTCCGTCTTGTTCCTCACAGAAGCTAGACAACTAAAGCTGGGTCACTCCCAAAGAGTGTTTCCCCATCCCGCTCTCAAGGGAGACCTGTCCTCCACCTTCAAATGATGGAGATGTCCTTGTGTTACCTATCCCAGTTGTTTCACTATTATAATCATCACAAGATATTTTTCCATCCTGAATGTTCTTTGTTGCAGTTTACTTCAGTGGTTGTTTCCCATGCTGTATTTATGCAATTAATATTCCTACCTCAAAAGCCTAATACATATTCACTGGTACTTTGTAGTCCTGCGAATTAGGCAGTTGATGTATTTGGGCAGAATTGTAAAAATTGTATCCAATTTCCTTAATGTTGAGAGCTTGTATTGCACTGCTACCATTTACACAGGAGTCCCTAGAAGTAGCATGTGACTCTCCCATCTTCCCATAACTGTGCTTTTACAATGGAAAAGACTTCTGCTTGATTTTTGCAGCTGCAGAAACAAGCAAGCAAACAAGACTCAGCTGCATGAGTGAGGAAGTAGATCAGAGGAAACAGTTTCAGGCGGATTAGAAAGTAGAAACACACTGAATACAGAAAAGGAAAATACTCTTTTTTTTTTTTCTTTTTCCTCTCCAAAAGATTCAAAGATGATACCATAACAAATGCAAAGCATGACAGAAAAATAGAATACATTCAAAATCACTCATGAGAACATTCCATCATAATGCAGGGATTGCTTGCATGTTTCATCACACGACAATGGCAACCCCGTCCTATGACTCAACATAAGCCTTCTCATGATTAATATGCAGTTTCTTGTCATGTAAGCAGGCAGGATGGGGACTGCTGGAACTCTATTCCCATAGCTATGGTGATTCCTGGCAACATGAGCAGGAGGGCTAGGGCATGACCAGTACCAATCCATTAAGAGGGGTCTGTTGTGCACCTGTGCCAAAAAGTTCTTAGTTGTTGCTTTAGACAACCAAAATTTTATTAAATCTATTGGAGTTTTCAGAGCAGCACCCTTGCAGAACAGGTTGTATTGATTTAATGGATTTTGCCAATTGTTGAGCCCCAGGTACATGTACCTGCAAAACTTAATCAATGTGATACTGAAGATTTCTATGACTCTTCATGCTTTAATGGATAAGTATATACATAAAAGCAATGCATATATTCCAGGGAGAACGTGTTGCAGCCTTTCAGTACTTAAAAGGGGCTTATAAGAAAGATGGACACAGACTTTTTAGTAGGGCCTGTTGAGAAAGGACAAAGGCTAATGCTTTTGAACTAAATGAGGGCAGATTTAGACTAGATATAAGGAAGAAATTTTTCATGATGAGGGTGGTGAAACACTGGAACAGGTTACCCAGAGATGTGGCAGATGCTCCATCCCTGGAAACACTCAAAGTCAGGTTGGGTGGGGCTCTGATGAACCTGATCTAGCTGAAGATGTCCCTGGTCACTGCAGGGGGGTTGGACTAGATGACCTTTAAGGGTCCCTTCCAACCCAAGCCATTCTACAATTCTATGATATTCCACAGTGCGAACTGATTTTATATGTATCTAAATCATATTCTTAGAATTTTCCCCAACTGATACAAAACAATTGGCATTTGACAGCACTTTAAAAGTTCTCAAGGAGTTTTAAATTATAGCTTTAAAGAAATTCTTCTTTTTCATGTGGAGTCAACATTGCTTCTTTTTGAAAATGCAGGTTTTCATAAATCTTAAGGTCACAAGAGACCTTAAAACTTCATCTGTTTCTTCTTAGTTTTCACAGGCTATGCAGAAGTATGGTTAGCAACTGCTGTATTGAGGGATGTAGTCAAAAGTTTTCAGACATGTTTTCCTAGAAGTTTTGGAAGATTTTGGGAAATGAATAATCCACCATTCTCTAGTGGTTATTTAATGACCCTCACTTTTAAAATGTGGACATTTCTTTCTCACATTTAGCACAACATGAGCTAATGGCTTTCCTGTGTGTGCCATAAATTCTAAAAAAATAAGAATAATTTGGAAAATAATAATTTTTAGGCTTTCTGCAGCTCTTTATGGAGGAACTAATTTGCATGCCTGTGTTTTATACAGGCATGTATAAAACCCCCTCCTTCGGGAAGGAGGTATGCAGAAGGGTACTGTTATATAAAAGAAATGGTAAAATGGTTTACCTTCCATTTTAGGTTCTTAACTTCAAGAAAACTTTCTCAAACCTATACTTCTTGCTCTAGAGATACTGACAATCCACTAGTGAAAATCAATAGGTACGTGTTTTTCTGCCAATGGATAGATTCAATATCAGCAAGTCCTGGCAGTAGTCTTGCACTATTTAGCACCTAAAGTCACCAGGAGTCCCCTGGCATCCTTCTCTGGATGACCTCATCAAGGAAGGATCAGGTTCATTGCCCTCAGTGCTCGTCTTAATATTAAGCTCTTGTAAACGGAAGAAGAACTTGGACTCCCCATCTTTGCTGCACTTCCTAACAATGTGTTTGTTAGAGAAATTACCTGGTATGTGAGACCCAAACTCATAAATTACATGGGTCTGTTTGGAAGCCAGGATTTGGTTCTCTATCTACCACTTTCTAGGGTAATTCTCTAGCATCTGGTCTATAAGCATGCTGAGAGAGAGATCTTGGGAGGTCCCTCTGTCTCTACTCCTGAAATTGTTCCACGTGTGTAAATTGATCTGAGTCCATTTCAGGAGATTCTGAGAGAGAGGTATGATCACCTTACTTGTTAGTTAAACTGTTGAAGTAAAGTTTTTTAATCCTTAGGAAATAACATGCACTCTTACAAGAGAATAACTTAAACTCTCTATTAACAGGAACCATTTAACTTCCGTTTTGTGTGTGTGAATTATCTTTGTAGCTCTCTTTTGTATATATTCTAGAAATAAGACTGTGTTGCAAGTGCTCTTGGATTGTCATCAGGGCTATTTTCCATGTGTTCAATACCAGTCAAACTGCAAGGCTGTTTCATTTCTACAAAGCTGTTGATGGCCTAACTCTGTCTGTTTTCTGACCTGAGACATCAAGAGTATAAATGCTCACATAAATGCATTCCTCTGCCTTGTAAGCTGTTTTGTGTGCTGTTGCCAAATAACACAGTGTATAAGTAATCAGGCAGCCATAGCATCATTAAGACTGAACTCCACGAACCTAACGACATACACTTAATACAGGACTCTGTAACAACTCATCTCCCCTGACTTGACTGTCTCTCTTGATGTCTGTCAGAAGTCTTTGGTGCAAAACCTTCAAAACTGATTATGTGTTTATTTTACCAGACAGCAACACTGAAGCAGGAACAGCCAGAGGTCAAGTGCAACTTTCTGGTGGCAGAAACGGTAGATATGAACATGCTCTGCTGTGATGTAGTGATTGTTTGACTTTCAGAACAAAGTGACTATACAAATATCATATTCCTAAAGTATCTGCGTTACCTCTCTCATCCCGATTCTAGGCAAGAAACTGATAGCAGGAAGAGGTTACATGTAATGTAATTTTGTCATTCAGGGAAAATTGAAGTCTTCTTGGATTTTATTGTTAAAGTAAAATTAGAAGAACAGAGAAGAATTTTTCTGTTAGTTCTGAATAACCTTTAAGTAAAGTTATTCACAGCCTAAAACATTTGCCATCTTTTAACACTTTGAAGAACTCAATATTCTGTTTCAAGGCTATAAACCTGTTTTCCAGCACTGACCTACTACAGATCGCTCACTTACCTACCAATCAGTTTTCTTCTAAACTTTGTTTATATAGACCTGATAAGAAGCACCATCTATGCCCCTCTGTCACCTAAAACAGATTTCTGCTCTGAAGCAATTGTCAAATCACTAACAATCCTTAGTTATTGCCAGTATCCAGGCTATTACAGCTTTAAAGAAGTATTACTGCTGAACTCAAATAAAACCAATGTTGCAATCCGTGCTGCAGCCATGACTTTCTCCATGGAGGTTAATCAATGAGAAGTTTACTGGCAGCAGGTGGTTAATTTTCCATTAAATAATCTCCATGTGAAATTGCATCCTTTAATTGCAGGGTTGTTTTTTTTTTTATAGTTGGAGAGATTGACTTAGCTGACTTGGCTATCTGATAGTCAGACTATCTGATCACAAAAATGTATCATAGAAATGTCAGTGTTTAAAAAAACCAAAGAGAATTAATAGTCAGATAAATGAGTTTCCTTACTACTCCTCACTCACTTGTATGAGGCTTCTGCCAGGGATGACATAGAAACGCGTGGCTATCAGTAGAGGCAGGGGTGGGGCAGTGTTATAGTAACACGGGTTTGAATGACTTTAAGCCACCCTGGAATTTCATCTTGCTAAATTTAATTTAGGTGATTAGTGACATATATTATAAAAATTCATTTCTTTGCCAGGGAAGTCACTTGTGAAATGAGACATTTCTTAAAGTGACTATGTGACCAAGTTGCTAAATAGGTAGAGAAGGGAAGCAACACAATATTGTCATTGCAGAGGTAGGCAAAAAGATGATAAGGTAGTGTAGAACTTGACAGAGATTTCCATGCAGAGCAGTTAATCAAACATAATTTGGTTGCCTTTGCAGGGCATTGTTTTGTGACCTCTAGTAACAATATGAGACCAAGTTTCTTGTGTGGGGACACAAGAGACAGAGACCATAATTCTGAACCCCAAGACCCCAAGGAGACAACTCCTGCTGTCTATTTAAGAGAGTTATCATACAGCTGAGATCTATAACTCACTGCTATGAAGTCTGCGATCTTGCAAGAATATTTTTTTTGCGTACAAAGCTGCCAGGTCTTCTTATCAGTGTAATGGCTAGACTTTAGCATTTCCATTTTAGTGACTGTGCCTAAAGAAGTTTGCAATGATTAATAGTTCTAACAGAAAACAGATCCACTTTTACAGACCCATGACGTGACAGGTGCTGACAGCTATATCTTATGCTTCTTGATATAAGTGAGATCATGTATCCCACTCTGTGCCACTTGCTCTTTCCCTTTCTTGCAGGGTCAAATTTCAAAATAGACAGCATATTGTCTAATATTTCACATCAACATTTGCAAGACTTCCAGCTGGCTGCAGTGTGAAAATGCAGGCTTGCAAAATCTAATACACATGGACTTTGCTTACTGATATTTTAGCTCCTATTTCCCAAAGCTAGTGAGTAAAAAAAGGAATAAAATACAATTAATGAAACTCCAGGTGCTGAAATGTATTTATATTAGCAGCTTTGCCTAATTAGTTTAATTTTAAAACTATCTATGTATGAGAGAGAATAAGGGAATACTAAAGCAGTGTTTTATGAAATTCTTTTTTTAACTTATTCTCAGATTAATTCTATGAAGTAGGGCTGAGTATCTAATTTTATTTAACATTGCACTGAAAGTTAAATCTCAAGGAAATTGCATGTAAAATACAATTATAAATAGATGTTAATAGCTCTCAGTCAAGTTCAGAGAGGGCTTGCCATAGATTTTCTTAGTTAAATATTGTAAAGAGTATTGAAAGATGGGAAAGCATTATCAGTTGTATAAAACGTAACAGTGGAATCTCAATACTAAGAATAACTGTTAAACAAACTCATAGAAAACCTAATGTTCTTTAGCTGAAATCTGTATGTTAGACATCTCAATAACAGGTTTAGACCGTGACTTGGAATGGAACAATGTATATTCTTTAAAATTCAGCAAAATAGGTTGCCTATTTTACTTTATTTTCCTTCTTGTTACTAACAAACTGCAAATGTTTATGCATGACTGTATTTCCACTGACATACACTCCAAGTATTTTGCACACCCAAGAATACTGGAGTTGATGAATTATGGTATTGTATTTTGGGGCAGTGCTCTCCCACAGGGCAAATAAAATCTCTGAGAATCATCCTGGCTTTTTCCCATTCTCCTGAGGGAAGAGGGAGAAGAATAATGTCTGGACAGTTCCACTGGGAATGCAGAGTTGTCAGTTAAAAATGCAGAAGGAGGTAGGGCAGTCTCAGGAGTTTGGACACTGTTCATACCGCACAACCTTTGTGCATCTTTTTCCTGCTGAAAGCCTGCAGGGATCCAGAAGACAGATAGGGTGCTGCTTTTCCTGAGTTCACAGTTCAGGAAGATGTTCAGGGATCTCTCAGCACAAACTCAAGCCTCACAGCTGGAACTGTATCAGCAGTAAATAAAACTAACACCTTGAGAAGATGTCACATACCCTCTTCATAAGACCTTCCAGTTTTGAGCACTTGTCTAGGACCTACGACCTCATTCCTGTGATTAAATGAATAGGTGGCACATCGTTGAGAAACCAGCCATCCTGCAATAAGGTCATGGAATGAGCACTCTGCCTTGGAACATGTGCTAGCAAGTTAGGCTGGACAAGTTTTCAGTGATGTCAACTTTTCTTATTAGACATTTGGGCTGCTGGAAAGTTCTCCTTCGTTGAACATCATGTCCTCTGTTGAATAATTGTGAATCATTAGAATTTGCATGGGCTTCTTATTTAATCTCTATAATTTATATATAACTTCTACCTTGCAAGTGGGATTGCTGACATCAGGCTGCTCTAGTTTTTAATATTCAGGGGAACTACAAAGCTCTTGAATTAATTAATACTATGTAAATTTTTTTCATACCCCTGATTCTCCACTAACTTTAATTAATCTACAAAGCTGATAGCCTATAAGTAAGTGTGCACATACACGCACATAAATATATTATATTTACATACACAAATGCATATCGTTCCTTATCAAATTATTTTTCCAGCATTGTCTCATAATTACTTTTAAAATTACTTTTCCTATAATATTATGCTTATATTTTAAATACCCAAGAATGAAAGAACACTATTCAATTCCTATCTAAACCTTATTTAAAATTACCTACATGTTTGCATTTTCATTTGTTCCTCCCAGCGCCTCTTTCTCCCCTCCCAGGGAAGTTTAGCAAAATATACTTGGAATATTAAATCTACTACAAAAATGGCATTGTTTTTCACTGCACCGAGCATCCTGCTGCAATCAAGTTTGATCTTGTCATTTTAATTGCATGCTTCAATAATGCTGACTAACTTTCTGCCACTGTATATGGAGCTAGTGATATGCAGAATTTTAAAAGCTTATTTTGTTTAGTCAGTGTTTTTTACCCTTGGTATACAGAAGCCTGGAGATAACTGCATGTCCATAAACCTTCTAAAGTCCGTTTTGACCACAGATTTGTAGATGAACCTTTTTTACAGTCTTTTATCCTTCTCCTGGAGTCCCTAGGCCAATATCATGTTATTTTTACTCAAGGGCATTTTTAATTTATCACTACTTTTCAAGACTCTATGGCACTATTTCAAGACTGAATGTCTAATCACCGAAATAAAAATTTTGCCAAAATTTTAAAAATAATATTTGTGTATGCTGAGGTTAGAATATCTTTGAATTGCAGTTTTGACTTCAATTCCTTCTTAGACTTTCCTTTCGTCTTTGTTCAAACCTATGTCCTCATGATACCTATCACAGAATCACAGATGTTTCTATTATTGTTTGAGCATTCTTCTAAGAGCACTTTGGCTCATTTTCTGAATGTGGAAAGAGCAGTCATCACAGTGTAACTCCCAGCTCTTCCTTTCCTTTCCTCCTTTCCTTTCCTTTCCTTTCCTTTCCTTTCCTTTCCTTTCCTTTCCTTTCCTTTCCTTTCCTTTCCTTTCCTTTCCTTTCCTTTCCTTTCCTTTCCTTTCCTTCCTTTCCTTTCCTTTCCCCTTTCCTTTCCTTTCCTTTCCTTTCCTTTCCTTTCCTTTCCTTTCCTTTCCTTTCCTTTCTTTCCTTTCCTTTCCTTTCCTTTCCTTTCCTTTCCTTTTTCCTTTCCTTTCCTTCCTTTTTCTTTCTTTTCCTTTCCTTTCCTTTCCTTTCCTTTCCTTTCCTTTCCTTTCCTTTCCTTTCCTTTCCTTTTTTCCTTTCCTTTCCTTTCCTTTCCTTTCCTTTCCTTTCCTTTCCTTTTCCTTTCCTTTCCTTTCCTTTCCTTTCCTTTCCTTTCCTTCCCTTTCCTTTCCTTCCCTTTCCTTTCCTTCCCTTCCCTTTCCTTCCCTTTCCTTTCCTTCCCTTTCCTTTCCTTCCCTTCCCTTTCCTTCCCTTCCCTTCCCTTCCCTTCCCTTCCCCTTCCCTTCCCTTCCTCCTTCCCCTTCCCTTCCCTTCCCCTTCCCCTTCCCTTCCCCTTCCCCTTCCCCTTCCCCTTCCCTTCCCCTTCCCCTTCCCCTTCCCCTTCCCCTTCCCCTTCCCCTTCCCCTTCCCCTTCCCCTTCCCCTTCCCCTTCCCTTCCCCTTCCCCTTCCCCTTCCCCTTCCCCTTCCCCTTCCCCTTCCCCTTCCCCTTCCCCTTCCCCTTTCCTTTCCTTTCCTTTCCTTGGATCTGTTCTGAAGCAGGATTAGTTTAATCCAGCATTTATCTAAGAGTATCTAGTATTTAAGAAAGGTGTATGGGCTAGACCTGCCCATTTCAAATTAATCTCTTTTCACTCACTGGCTAAAATATTTATAGGAAAAGATTTTAAAAGCACAGAATAACTCCCTTTTCTAAATTTGCAACAAATAATTGTTTTTCAACGCAAAGATTTTGCTTTTTATTTCATTACCATTTTTATCTCCTGCTCTTTCATTTGCTTTTAGCATACAATTATAGAACAGTTTGGGCTAGAAGGGACCTTAAAGATCATCTGGTTCCAACCCCCCTGCCATGAGCAGGGACACCTTCCACTAGACAGGTTGCTCAAAGCCTCATCCAACCTGGCCTGGAACACTTCCAGCGAAGAGGCATCCACAACATCTCTGGGCAACCTGTACCAGTGTCTCACCACCCTCACAGTGAAGAGTTTCTTCCTAATATCTAATCTAAACCTACGCTCTCTCAACTTAAAGCCATTTCCCCTTGTTCTATCACTACCTGCCCTTGTAAAAAGTCCCTCCGCAGCTTTCTTGTCGGACCCCTTCAGGTATTGGAAGGCCGCTATAAGATCTCCCTGAAGCCACCTTCTCTCCAGACTGAACAGCCCCAACTCTCTCAGCCTGTCCTCATAGGAGAGGTGCTCCAGTCCTCAGATCATCTTTGTGGCCCTCTTCTGGACTCGTTCCAACAGGTCCATGTCTCTCTTGTGTTGGGGGTTCCAGAATTAGACACAGTACTCCAGGTGGGGCCTTATAAGAGTGGAGTACAGGGGGACAATCACCTCCCTTGACCTGCTGGCCATGCTTCTCTTGATGCAGCCCAGGATATGGTTGGCCTTCTGGGCTGCAAGCGTACATTGCTAGCACATGGTCACTCTCTTGTTACTCCCAAGATAAGGGATGTCACTGTTTCCTTTTTATGTGATTGAAAATGGCTGTGGTAGAGAGAAATCTGTCATTATTACCAGTGTCTTTGAAAAGGATGGAAAACCACTCCTGTACAACTGGTGATAGAGAATCAATATATGCAACAGAAACTAATGGAAAATCCATTTTTTGCTTTGTATCAAAGTTTCTTTTCAGTCTGTCAGGCAAGATGAATATCACAGATTGAATAAAGTGAGGAAGACAGAAATGCTTGGCAAGAGTAATAATACTATCAAATATTCAAATTTTAGTAGAATATTGGCCATTTTAAACCTTGAATCACCTAAAATATGATTTTGGACTATCACAAGCAAAATAGTCTAAAGTCAGGGAATTTTACCTGAAGAAGTCAATGATCACCTGTTGTCCTTTGCTTAGTTTTTCTTCTGGGTTTGTTCCTTCAGTAAGTACCTCATCAGCATAGTGGAGAATGTTCTCCAGAAGTGCCTTGCTGAGGTTTCATGGATAATGCCATGGCAGATGGTAGCACTCTTTCCTTCATCAAGGCAGCTGGTTCCCAGTGTATTGCACACTCTTCTGGGAGAAGGTAAAGTGGAATCTTACTTTTCTGTCTAGAGAGTTTCTAAAAAAAGGTCATTTGCATCACCATTTGTAGCATACCAGGTATATTGTTTAGTCTCTAGCTCCAACAGCGGTTGTACCATCTCCAGAACTACAGCAGTTAATGGATGTGACCTAATGCAAAGCCAATTGATAACCATCATTCTGCAATGTTCTTCTGAGCAGAACAAACAGGACTATTGTACACACATTTTGGAAACAACCTGATGTTTTCTCAGAGAATCATCTGAATTTTAAATTTCACAATTTCACTGACAGCCCCTCAATTGGGTTAATACTGCTTTTGACAATTTACTTAGCCTCTCAGCAATGGCAAGTGGGTTTATCTAAGCATATGTAGGCAGGAGCTACACTGCCTAGTCCAAAGACCCAAAACCTTCCTGCCCTTTAGGTCCCTCTGCAGTGATCAAGAGAGTAAATCCCAATGATGGAAGTGGCATCAGGGCCAGTGGCGGCAGGCGGTGGGCATCAATCTCATCAATTCAAACTGAAGCTTTCGCCCAGTAGAGTTAGACACATCTTCCCCCAGTGTCTGCCCTGTGTCCATAGGCCACAGTCACAGAATCACAGAATCACAGAACATTAGGGATTGGAAGGGACCCCGAAACATCACCTAGTCCAATCCCCCAGCCGGAGCAGGAACACCTAAATGAGATCACACAGGAAGGAGTCCAGGCTGGTCTTGAATGTCTCCAGAGAAGGAGACTCCACAACCTCCCTGGGCAGCCTGTTCCAGTGCTCTGTCACCCTCACAGTAAAGAAGTTTCTTCTCAAGTTTAAGTGGAACCTCCTGTGTTCCAGTTTGCACCCATTAGCCCTCGTCCTACCATTGGTTGTCACCGAGAAGAGTCTGGCTCCATTCTTGTGATACCCTTTATATATTTATAAACATTAATGAGGTCACCCCTCAGGTGAGAGATGTAGGTACCCCTGTTTTGTGTGGAGAGTCCCCTCCACAGAGACCATGTCTCCAGCTTCCAGCAGCTTCCAGTTTCTTTCTGAACTGTGTTTGTGCAGGGTCACTGTGGGCCTCTCTGATTAGAAAAATCATAGAATCATAGAATAGTTTGGTTGGAAAAGACCACTATGATCATCTAGTCCAACCATAAACCTATCATTGCCAAGTTCACCACTGAAGCATGTCCCCAAGTACCACATCTACATGTCCTTTAAATATCTCCAGGGATGGTGACTCCACCACTTCCCTGGGCAGCATGTTCCAATACTTGACAACCCTATCAGTGAAGAATTTTTTCCTAATATCCAACCTAAACCTCCCCGGCACAACTTAAGGCCATTTCCTCTCATCCCATCCCCTGGGAGAAGGGACCAACACCCACCTCACTACAACCTCCTACCAGGTAGTTGTAGAGAGCAATAAGGTCTCCCCTCAGCCTCCTCCTCTCCAGACTAAATAAGCCCTGTTCCCCCAGCCACTCCCCATAAAACTTGGCCCTTCACCAGCTTCGTTTGCCTTCTTTGCACACACTCTAGCAACAAATCTCCTTCTTGTAGTGAAGGGTCCAAAACTCAACCCAGCACTCGAGGTACAGCTGTGTCAGTGCTGAGTGTAGGGGCACAATCACTTCCCTGGTCCTGCTGGCCACAATGTTTCTGATACAGGCCAGGAAGCCATTGGCCTTCTTGGGCACCTGAGCACACTGCTGGGTCATGTTCAGACGGCTGTTGACCAACACCCCCGGGTCATTTTCCACCAGGCAGCTTTTCAGCCACTCCTCCCCAAGCCTGTAGCGTTGCATGGGGTTGTTGTGACTGAAGTGCAGGACTTGGCACTTGGTGTTGTTAAACCTCATACAATTGGCCTTGGGCCATCGATCCAGCCTGTCCAGATCCCTCTGCAGAGCCTTCCTACCCTCAAGCAGATCAACACTCCTGCCCAGCTCAGTGTCATCTGCAAACTTACTGAGGGTGCACTCGATCCCTCATCCAGATCATTGATAACGATATTAAACAGAGCTGGCCCCAAAACTGAGCCCTGGGGAACACCACTGTGACCTGCTGCAAAGTGGATTTAGCTCCATTCACCACAACTCTCTGGGCTCGGCCATGGAGCCGGTAAAGTTTCTGTGTGTGGTGGCTAAGGGTTTTTATATGATGTTTTTTTTATATCGTTGTCTTCATGTGTCTCAGGGCTGGCTGAATTATCTTAGAGCCTATAACATAGGCTCATTACATAGGTACACTTCTCATCCCACTTTTCCATCTTTAAAAGGATGGTGTTTAACTCTAGTGTTCTGGCTAAACATACATACATGCATTATGGATGCAATATAATTTACTGATTTTCACATCTATTTTGATCATTTAGGAGAATACATCACATACTACATTTCAGAAAAATGTCTTCTTCTATGCTTACACGTTTGTCTTCACTTAGAGTCATCAATTAGTTCTCAGTTTTAAGGAACACACTGGAAATGATTTTCTCTAATGTCTGCTTGGGCAAAAGAAGGATATTGCACCAGTTTAAGAGCGACTCAGTGTTTGGTAAAGATTTTTATAGCTGTAGATTCTGGCAGTATTAATTAGAGCCAATTACAATGTGATAGACAGATTTTGCCAGTTTAAAATGCTTAACAGAACTCCCTCTGTCTACCTAAAAAAACAAATGGAGATTTGATTGCATTTGAATGCCTGAATTGTTAGACTCCTTGAACGAATATACTAGGCTATATGCAAATTAAATAAACAGAAGTTTACTTAAATAGATAACCAGATGTCCATGTATGTGTATATAGCATTAGGAAAGTTACAATATTAAGCATAATAAATATTTTAGGGCTGTTCTTCATGACATTGTTGCTAGCAGTGATTTTCAATCTCAGCTTAAAGTTTTCTGGTCAGACTTTCTATTATTGATACTTAAGTCATTTTTCAATTATCACAGTTGGCAATTTCAGGTTTCTATTTGACTGGAGTCAGTGCTAAGATATTAATTGGAAAACTGAGTATATTTTTAATGAATTATTTTCTGTCATTATCTGCTCCAGTGACTTCCTAAATCCCAAACAAAGAGATTTAATTAGTGGTTCAGTCTCTCTCTGGTCCAGTAAAAGTTTTAATCAAATACAGGGAATAAAAGCAAGCAAGAAAAATAAAAAAATCAGTCAGTGTACATCCTTAAAGAACATCATTACTTGGTTTCTTTCTCCACCCACAACTTTTTCATCAAAACCTAGTGTTGTAGTTTTTTGTGAAACAGATGTCAAGAACTAATTTTTGTGTAAAATCGAGTAATTGTTTCCTGGCCAAACTTGCTACCAAATTGCCGCTTTCAAAATTCACTTTCTTAAGATGAAGCAATCTTCAGCAGCGTCTTTTCTCAATGGCAGCAAGAAGAAATGTGACTTAATTATCCCGTGAATCTTAGTATACTTTTCTAGAAAATGCACTTAATATACATTTAATATACGTGTTCTTTAACCATGTATGGCATGCTACCAGGGCCACAAAGTGACTCACATGCAGAATGGTAATTATGCTTTCTTCATGTCCTATACGAAACAGTTAAAACAATGAAAACAAACTTCTGTTAGACTGCATATCTGCATAACATGAATAACTCTAAATCAATTGTCAGTGCAAAGACATTGAAACTCAGATGACCAAAATCACTCATCAACCCTCCTTAATTAATCATTCAACTAGTAATTTTCAATAGGAGGTGACATCACTTATTTTTAATTACTATATCTTCTTAAACATGGCTGATCTGCTAATTTGACTTTTAAGTTTCTGTACCTTGACCTTCTTTGCAATATCTGGGTTACAAAATCATCATGTTATTTGAATGTAGACTTTGGCTATTGTTCTCACTTCATGTGCTGTGCTTTCTCGCCACAATACAGTACATTTCATCCTCCTTAAATGCCATCTCCAGAAGCATCAGTATGCATAGACCAAAGCTGGAGTCACTAGCCCTGTGCTTGTTCCATACTTCTCAAGCTCCTAAGGCAGATTTATTTCTCTGCTTCTCCTGATAGCTGTAAATGTAAGGAATATCTATGTTTTTGTTGCTGTACTATTTCCTCCACTTTACTATTGGTTCTAAACATGTGAACCATTAACTCAGCTGTAGAAACTGATGTTCAATACTGATTTTTCATGGTCTCAGATCAAAAAGCGTTGTTGTTCATAATTAGATTTTGTTCTTTGTGGCATTAAAAAATATGAGCATTTGCTCTCTAAGATCTTAACTAGTAGGCCTGATCAAAACTTTTAATTTATTTTCAGTTCTGTTCTTGTTTTATATTTCTGAGACTTTTTTTTTTTGGAGGAAGAGAGAGAAATTATTTCCGAGATTTCTAGTAAACTTTTTTTTTTTTTTTTCATCATTACATCTCTCAGCAAGAATATGGCAAAAGAGAAACAATAAGATCCTATCTCCAGTGACACACATCGAGTTAATGTATTCAAGAAAATCAAATCCTTGGTCTGACCTTTTTAAAGGCAGACTGCAGAGCTCACCAAGACACCCAACTGGTTTCTGTGAATACCTTCAGAAGTACATCCTGTACCATTCATCCACTTGTCTCTGCATGCTTGATGCATATCATAGTGGAAAACATGACAAGCTACTTCAGTGTAGGAAAGATTGCTGGTGTTCATCTTGTAGCAGAAAATTTTATTGAAAGTATTTGCTTGAGTTCATATACCGTATTGTCTAGTCTACCCTTCTAATCTGCTCATCATTACAGTCCAGCAGTGCCCATGATCTCCTTCAAGTGAGATCACTCACTAAAATATCTCCTGAGAGCAAGACAACATGTTAGACAACATTGTGGAGAACGAAGGTAGGAACATGTGCAGTCTGACTGAGGTTCTGGAAGCAATATAGGTGTAGTGATAATAACTGCAGGAGAAAAGTTCAGGTAAGACAGGTCTACTGACTACTTCTAGTACATAACATGGCTTCCTTTATGTAACCATAACTTTAGGATTCACCATGATTTGACAGATAGTCTGATTAATCTGAACAACATCAGTACCGGTTCTAACTAGTAGAAATAAGCTTGGATATGGTCATATATCTTTACTTCTTTTAGGTGTGTAAAGTTCTTAGTTAATACTTATATCAAGAAGAAAAAAGCATTCAGGGAAAAATTAAGATGGTGTCAAAGGTAGATAGCTGGAAAAAAGGGTGAATAACAACATTATACTATACAAAATTCCATTTGGCCTGACTGTTTGCCAAGGGGTTTCGAACAGCACATGGGCAAGGCTGGAGATCTAACTGGGCCACTGGTTAGAGACTGACAAGGAATGAGGTGGTATTCAGGGCAGGTGTTTAAGGTCGAGGCCAATGATAGCCAAGATCCAGGTGACCTGTGGAGAAACTAGCTGTAACAGCTATAGTTGTATCAGCCACACAGGGAAAGGGTCTTAAAAGATATCTAGTGGATAAATCAAAGTTCAGCATCAAGCAGCTATCAGAATGCTGTAGTTCTAAAAAGGAGGACAGAGCCTCCTGCAAAGAAGAGACAAAGTCTAACACAGGGACGGGAAAAGACAAGTAACTGGATCAGCTGAAAAAAACTCCACCATAAAGCTAGTGCTTTTGGACAAGTTTGTCCCAGCTAACCTTTACTGTAGCCACTCCTGAATCCCTGTCATCTGTGAAGCCTTGCAGGAATGCCCCGAAGGAGATGTACAAACAAAGTGATAATAGTCCTGTTCCTTTAGAGTCTGGGACCTGCTTAATCACTACAGTTTCTCCCACCCCTTAGACTGCCTTTATTTCAGGTGCTTTTTTGCAGTTTTTGGTTCTAAATCCCAAACCCAAACCCTTTCAGGACTATGAAGTCCAGGTCTGTAGCTTGGCTGTTGGTGTAAATTATAGAGCTTTTCTATCCAGATCTGCACCCTACATTTGAGCCTGATCATACTTTAAAGTTTTGAAAGCTGAATCTGCTCTATCTTTGGTGTTAGAGCAACACATCTCAGTGTGGGCTCAGGGTACTGAACCGTCCTCCTTCTGTTTATCTCTCATGCACAAGAGGGTGAGCACACTGTAGCTAAACATTCAGCATTCACCTCAGGTATAATTTGTCCAAAAAAATATGGGGGATTCTATAGGACTCACTAGTTTTTTGCACTCTGTAATCCAGGTGTAGATTTTATTGTGCATGTATCCTTCTCCCAAACATTTTCATGAATGATCCTTTCTACCCCATAAGCTTGAAACAGGATGAGTGAAATTAAGTTCTGCATCTGAACTCTTTGTTGCAAATTTGCAGTAGAGGGTGGTAAACCCTGACTGAAAAAGATCATGCAAAGCTGAGGGAGCAGATTGCCACCCTAATGGAGCATTGTTTCACACTTTGTGATTTTGCTTCCCTGTTGTAAGACTCTGTTAATTTACTGCCTGTATTACTTTAACAGCTAAAAATAAATCAGACTCTCCTGGTTGGTCTGCTGTCTGAAATTCAGTATGAAAGAGCCACAGTTGAGAATTTTTACCCTTCACAATGACGTTTTCACTCTTCCCTTATCCCTCTGCTTAATTTTATTTTGTAGACAAATCCCTTTAAATAATACAAAGGTTTTGCTCACAAGCACATTCCCTTCCCCAAATATTAGGGGCTTTCATCATCTTCCCTCAATATTAAGATCAGTGTCCCCTAAGACAACAGTCAGCAGCAACAGCATGCCACGTGTATGAAAAGTACCCTTTGAGTTGCAGAAGCAGTGCCAGAGTGACCTGTATGCCATCCCCACTGGGGCCCCCCCTCTTTACTTTAGAAAGTCAAGAATTCACCAAGTAGTTCAGTAAATCTATCATGCTATTTGCTATTCTTAAGTAGACTTCTGAGGTATGTCTGGCAGGACTACAAAGAGCAGTGAGATCTGAAGTCTGTTTCATGAATTATTGGATGGTAAGTTGAAAGAACTCCATACTTCTAAAACTAGGTTGGCTTCTTAGGAAAACCTATCACAACCATATGCTGCAACTGCAGCCGTTATGTCCCCTGAGCACAAAAACATATTTATTAATGAATATCTTGGTGCCCTTTTCGGGAAAGGAAAAAGCAGCAATGCAGAGGCTTAAGGTATCTAACTTTTGGGATGTCATGCAGCTTGCTGTGTCCTGACCAGATGATAAAGTTTTTGTAAGACTGTGAGAATTTGAAATAAAAGAGGTAAACAGGTGAGTGGAACTCTTTCTTTAGATTTTTACTCTTTTTTTAGGTCTTTCCTTTTACATGCCTGCAGTATTGAGCCTATTGGAGATTGATATTGTCTGGAAACGTTCAGAAACTTTAATAATTTAGTGATCAGGTATTAATAAGAATTTTAAACTAGTGAGAAATAGAGCACAGAAGAAGTGGGTACAAGCTTCCCAGTGAAGGAAATATGGTGACTGATGTTTTTCACTGATCTCACCCCCATGTTGTTCTTAGAAACAATTAATTTGTTCCATTTACACAACTGTTCATCACAAACCACAAAATTGGTGAAGGGTTTAGTGAGGAAGCCATATGAGGAGAGGCTGAAGTTCCTTGGTTCGTTCATCCTGGAGAAGAGGAGACTGAGAGGAGGTCTCATCCTGGTCTATAACTTCCTCACAAAGGGAAGAACAGGGGCAGGCTCTGATCCTTGTGGGTCCCTTCCAACTCACAACATTCTATGGTTCTGTGAACAATTACTATGGTAATAAATCCCTGCCTCTCAAAGAAGGTAAGATATATCTGTCATACAAATAATAATTAAAGTAAGTTAAAGCAAGAGGATGTTAAAAAGGGAAATTAAACCAAGGCAAAACTTTAAAAAATGCCAGTACAAGTAGGAAATCAGCATTGGAAGGCCTATCATATGTCAGGATGAAAATTGATAAAATAGAAAAAAAACCTATGGATTTGGGTTTTGCATGTCAGATTTACTTCAAGCAAACTTTCAAAAACGTACCACTACTGACAACATTAGCAATTTATATTTAGTGTTGTTGTTAAAGCTGCTGTGTTGCAGTCAGTTCAATAAGCATTATTTTAAGCTTCCTTTCAGTGCACAATGTTTTTAACTCTGCAGATGTAATTAGAGGAACAGGGATTGCATGTGTGTGTGTATGAAAGCAGGCGAGCATTTTGTCAGGAGTATGGTAGGCCCAAATGACTGCTCTGCCAAACTGAGATTAAATAACAAAGCTACCAAATACTCAACTGTAAAAGAGAGGTGGCAAATTAGCTCCTGTGTCTTTCAGTGTTGTGCAATGGAAGTGGGCAGTTATCTAAGTTCATCTGCCTGGAGAAGATTAGGCTCCAGGGAGACCTTATTGCAGCCTTTAAATACTTAAAAGGAGACCTATAAAGAAGATGGGAACAAACGTTTTAGCAGGGCCTCTGTAGGTCATTTGGTCCAATCCCTCTACTCAAGGAGGACCACCCAGAGCTGCTTGCCCAGGACCATGTCCATATGGCTTTTGAATACCTCCAAGGTTGGAAACTCCATGACCTCCCTGGTCAACCTGTGCCAGTGCTTGCTCACCCTCACAGTGAAAAGTTGTTTCCTGATGTTCCAGAGGAGCCTTCTGTGTTTCAGTTTATGCCCACTGCTCCTGGTCCTGTCAGTTACCTTTTCAGTGGTCCTGGGCATCACTGAAAAGAGTCTGGTTTCCTCTTCTTTGCACCCTCGTTTCGAGTATTAATATACATTTGTGAGATCTCACCGAGTCTTCTCTTCTCCAGCCTGAACAGTCCCAGCTCTCTCAGCCTCTCCTCATATAAGTGATGTTCCTGTCAGTCATCTTTGTGGTCCTTCACTTGAGTCTCTCCAGTAGCTCAGTATCTCTCTTGTACTGTGGAGCCTCAGAACTGGACCCAGCATTCCACTTGTGGCCTCACCAGCACTGAGGAGAGAGGAAGGATCAGCTTCTTCAACCTGCTGTCAGCACTCCTATGCAGCCCAGGATACTGTTAGCCGCCTTTGCTGGCTCATGTTCCACCAGGACCCCTAGATCCTTTTCTGCAAAGCTGCTTTCCAGCTGGTCAGCCCCCAGCAGGTACGGGTACGTACCCTTTTGACTGCAGAACTGCACCCTCTTCCTCACCACAGTCCCCATACTCATCCCATTATCTCCTCTCATGCCTCTGCTTCTGCTCCCACTTAGACTTCTCTCCGCCTCTTTTCTTTCAGCCCCCGTCCTCCGCCCACATGTCTACTGTCTGCAGTTGCTCTGTAACTCCCTTTCTTTCTATTTTAAAATTGCTGATAATTCTTCCTTCCTCCCCCACCCCTGGACTCGGATTACTCTCCAGCAACCATTTGTCATTGATTCTACCTCCTTTCCTGACTTTCCCCACAGGAAAAACAAAAGCTGGCTCCAGGCTGCAACTATGAAATATCTGCCTGCATGTATTCAGAGGAAAGAAAAAGAGCAGCTGTCTGGAAAAAAAAAAAAAGAAAAAAAAAAGATATATGATAGCCTGTATTATACAAGTAGGCATTTTCTTGTGAGCTAATAATTATTCTCATCAAGGCATAATCTGTACAAAACTGACTGGAACTCTTTCAATTAGGAATGAATGCCAACACAAAGTTTGAAACACTCAGAGATTTAATACAATTTTATTTCTTTTGTTCTATATCTAGTCCGACAAATACGGATTAATGCACTTGGACAAAAGCGGACAAAATACTTTGCAGTATTTTTAACCAGCTTTTCTTTCAGTACGCAGCAAATCCTGTCAGTCTCTTCACTGAGGCAGTGGATGTACTGAGTTACCTGCCACTTTGCCAAATGACCTTCTCTCTCTCATTCCTGCAATTTACTCCTTCTCCAGCAGTCTACTCAAGAACACAATATTTAATATGAAATTAAAGCATTTATAAAGGAAAGCCAAACTGTCCTAAAATTTAGGACTCTTCAGTTTCAATACATACTCCAAAAAATACAGACCATTTTCATTCAGCTGTATGTTACTTCCATTTCAGTTTGAAAACAGGATAATTTTCCAGAGAAAAAGAATCTCTTTTGAGCCAATTGGCTCAGAAATTTAAAATATAGAATTCAGAAAAAGTGCATATGGTTTTGATTAGAAAAGAGCTTTTTTATCAAATTCTGTTAAAACATGACATGGTGGGCACAGGAATGTAGAGGATAAAACAACAAAGGAAATTCCCCAGTGAATCGTCAAGTTTCTCAGATCAGTGCTGTTAAATCACAAACTGAGTAAGTTACACATATAATGAAAGCCTTGTTTGAGTCTTTCTCTTTTTGTGCTTTTCTCCTCTTGTTCAGGGCTAGGGAATGCAGAAGACAAAATAGAGAATATAGAGGAGCAGAACAGGCAGGAATGGTTATGATAAGTTTGTAAATGTGTGCAGATTGAATTCATAGCAAACCTGCAGAGTAGGGTGAGAAAGAAGCAATGACACAGAAAAGGCCAAAGTATAAGATATGCTTGTAGTTGACAAATGTATATGGCTGTTGTTAGGCATAAAAAAACCCAATGAAACCAAGAAAGTAGATTAAATCAACAAGGGATGGTATACAGATGAGGAAGATGTAACAGAACTTGGGAAGACTTGCCAGAGCAGAGAAAATAATATGGAGTTTCTAGTCTGTCTGCAGAGACACAAAAGCTTAATTCCAGAAAAAAGAAACCAAATAGAAATTAATATATGTAGCTTTCCAAGTATAGTCAATGGAAAAAAAAATAAAATGACAAAAACCAACAAACCAAAAACCAGATTGAGCTTTATAAGAGACTAAAACTCGTTCATTTGATGTTGAAAATACATAAAGTGTTTTCCTAACATTTTGCTCTTTTTGTTTTTATATTGTCATTAAAAATTGTTACAAGGTGTTTCTTTGTATTCCATATTTTCATGTCTTCTTCCTTCTTAACGTGAACTCTGCTGAAATGAGATCTTTTAACAATGAAAATAGCATTATCTATTTGACATGAAGAAAACAGTTATGGAAGTAAATTCATTAAGAGTATTTGATTAATCCTAAATCAATAGGTCAATGAGATTTTTTTTTTCTTTTAATCACTTTTGATTTCAAGATACTCCTCATGTTCCTGGGATTTATTTAACTTGATATAATGGATGAGGACTGAGCTTTCCAGTAGGAATGCCTGTCATCTCTCTGGATGATGCTCTTTACCTACACTCTATTTTTAAAATAGAAAGTGTGATGGTTGGGAAGAAGTAAACAATTCCAATAAATGTAGTCTCATGCAGTCTTGCATCACAAAATCATTGCCAGTAACACCAATAAATCAGTATAATTAGCCCAACAACTGTACACATGAGCACTCTAAAATTTGAAGGTTTGTGTGTGTTTAGTGCTTGTGAAAAGAAGCACACTGCAGTCTCCAAACCTCACATCTTCCATTTCTCCACAGGAAGGTTACATGGAGGGAGCCGGAACACAGGTACCTTAACAGTGATGTGACCCATTCTTGGGTGCTGATTACCTGTTATTCCCATCTTGTGCATGAGATTACCTTCAAACTGAGGATATAATGACACAGGTCTTTTGTTTTCACCAGTCTTGGACTTCACATAATCACAGAATCACAGAATATTAGGGATTGGAAGGGACCTCAAAAGATCATCTAGTCCAATCCCCCTGCCAGAGCAGGAACACCTACATGAGATCACACAGGAAGGCGTCCAGGCAGGTTTTGAATGTGTCCAGAGAAGGAGACACCACAACCTTCCTGGGCAGCCTGTTCCAGTACTTCTAGGCCTCCTCAGCATAATTCCCAGAGCTGCAGACCTTCTGCTGTGCTTATCAGAGCGACATGCTGTAATACAGCCATCCAGAATATCCCAGGAGTAATAGCAGCATAAGTGTGGAATATAAAGTGCCCATCCCATTAATAGTGTGCTTTGCTAGTGTGATATTAGCTGATGCTTGGGGAGTTCCTGCAGCTGGACGTAGACTTCTGTACTTGTTGGTTTACAATTTCAGCATGATTCTGATGGCAAGGGAAGGACACAGCTTCAGCCCCTTGAACATTTCTGTCCTCTGCCCTCTTGCCTTGTGAGGAGGCATATTCTGACTCTTCAGAGGTAGAAGTGTCATGCTTGCTACAGGAATCATCCCACTGGCTACTGGTTGGAGGCTACCACTCCTGGTGAGTGCCACACAACCCAGAAGCTGAACTGCAGGAATTAATCCTAAACACACCTACAGCCTCTAAAGGCTTTGCAAGTTGATCTACTTTTTCTTCCACAGAACAAGGTGTAAGGGAAAGATAATAAATTACAAAAAGAAATAGACAATGGGGACAACATAACATTTTTTTAAGATGTTGCTTTTCTCAACACTTCTATTTTGATACTTAGGCTCATGAACAATTCTCAGTTCATCCCTTTGCTGACTCTTGCATCATTTTTCTCAGGGTGTTCTACTGGAGCATTCCAGGCTTTTGTTGCATTTTTCCCATTATTTCACCTCTATGAAGAGAAATTTGAGATATTTGACTGTGAAGAGGCAAACAAGAGAGTGAATTTTCTATTTATCAACAAGCAGAATTGAGGGAACCAGTCCCATGGCCTTTCATTCATCTGTTTTAGCTCTGTCAGCTGAGATTCAAGATGTCATAACTAGTAACAGTTAAACATTTAATTTTGAATTTAAACTGTCAGAGAGCCAAAAATTTGAAATAGTGTGTCATAATATACTGGATCAGAAAAACGTATGTGGATATATCTGGAAAGCTAATGTTTTAAACCATTTGACAAAATACTGAAGAAATACTTAAAGCCTGGTGATGAAGTTTGGCACTAGAGGGCCAAACTAGTTTAGTGTTCAGAAACTCTCATTTCACAGTTTCAGATCCTTTCTTGTTTCATAATAAGGTTTCCTAATGCCTTTTCAATGACCTGCATTACTGTGAAAGATGCTAGAACAGTTCTACTTCTTTGTTCTCCATTTAATTTATGCACAGTGTTAGGTATGTTCCACTATAAAAAGAGTGGCTGTACTCCAAGGCAAGAGGGTGCCTCTTTGCTTTTCAGTGGATGCTGTGCTTTAGATTGAGCGGAGGTCTCTGGAGAGGAGGAGACACTGCTTCCCTTAATGCTTACCTTAGAGCACAAAGCATGGGGAGGCTTCCAGTGTGCTGGTAAGGATGAGATCTACAACACCAGGGAGACGTTGGGAGGCTGGAGAACATGGAGAGGGGAGGAGGGGGAAGGCATCTTCTTGTAGCACAGGGTAGGCCCGGGTCAAGCTTTAGAGCTGACTGCAAAGTAGAGACGTTCCTAGAAAAGCAGAGGTGGTTGTGCATGGTATGCTCAACCCAGGAAACCACTGGAGAGGAGCTGGACTGCAAAACACCACAGGAAAGGCTGCTTCACCCCACAGAGAATGCCAGAGAAGGCACTGGGTTCTGCGCCAAGCAGAGAAGCGGAGTGGCATTTGATAATTGTCCGCTAATGAAATCTGACTTAAGAGTTCAGGGGAATTTGACTTTTAGGTAACTCCTTTATGGGAATGCTTCTGCCTCAAATTGGTACTCCATCGTGGCTAATTTATTTTCTGCTCCTGGCATGCATACTTATGAAACTGTGTCCATATTATCAAAATACAATAGTAGGAACATTTACTTGTCAGCTGAACAAAGCCAAAAGATTCAATGGATGTGAAAACCAAGCATGTTGTAAATATAAATAAGGCCAGCGCTGGAGAGGCTTGATTTACTGCTGCCATGTTGTGCCTGGCCAGCTGTAACCATCAAGGGAATATTTGTGAAGAAGTACTGCATTCTCAGTACAAAATTAAATTTGAATTCATTTGTTCTAAAAATAAAATAGGCTCCTCTTTTTTTCTTTGCCAGAAAATCATGACAGGCAATTCTGCCTCTAAGGAGATGAGCTCCCCTGAAGGAAGGGAAGGCAGCCTAACTGAAGGCAAAAAGTATTAGCAACTGTACCAAAGGAGAGGGTGGAGGGAAGCCAGCAATGGAATGCAGCAGGAAAAGGTGGGTCTGTGAAAGAAAGGGCAGATTTTTATGGATCTACATACTCATGGATAGGAAGAGGTTTGTATAACTGCTCATTCATATCTGCTGGCATGCTGGCATGTCAAAAAGTGTACGAGTAGTGGAGGGGTGACAGCGGCATAGTTATACCTATGTGCTTGGAGGACAGTGAGCTCAATGCTGTTGGTGATAGCTACAATTAAGCTTTCATTTCAGGGTAGGACAACCTAAATAAACCCCCCACATTTATGGAGTTCAGCACAAGGGATCCTTGAATAGGATGCTCCTAGAGACTGTCAGAAGGCAAATCACTGCAATAGCTCATCAAATCTGAAGCAACATAACGAAAAATCATACCTTTGCAAGGATTTTCCACAGTACAGCACAACGAAAGATGTGTTTTGCTATATGTTCTGACAGCAAAAAGCAGTATTTATCATTATTATTCAGATCCTCAGCATTATTGTCTATGTCACAGAATTATTAGGAGGCAATGAAACTAGGCACAAAATGAATACGGTAAGCTGTGTATGACAGTACCTCCTCCTTTAAGAACATGAAATAAATTGTGATCTGACGGGACATTAGAAAATCATCTGCAATAGCCACTAATTATATTCCTACCTAAAGGGTCTCAAAGCTTATTTTTTTTTTTAGCCATAATAATATTTTCTCTCCTGTAACTAATTATTCTCTATAAGATTAAGAACATTCTTTTTCTGTCTGCACTAGTGCTAACGACATCAACAAGACAACTGCATATTCCCAGTTCCTTTTTTTTTTTCCTTTATGCTGATAGCGAATGATTGAAGCATGTTGATTAAATATTTGGCATCAGAGAACCAGTTAGGGAAAAATGGAAACTTTTGACAGACAAGACTCAACCTCTCCCCAGGAACAATGGATTTTTTCATCAGAACGGAATATTTTTTATATTTATTTCCTTCTCTTATTCATAAATAGAGACAGAGTCATAGAAAGATTTTGTTTGAAAGGGACTCTGAAGGTCTCTAGTCCCACACCATCTTTTGATTAGAGACAAATTCAAAGCTATGTGAGGTTGCTTAAAGCCTTGTTCAGGTGACTTTTGAAACCTTCTAAGGATGATGTCTGCAAATCTTTCCGGAAAAACTGATATTTACAAAGATACATAAATATTTATTTATTTACATGAAGTGGAATAAACAATTGCACACAAATGTCACCTCCCATTTTTTATATTTTCTAATTCTTGTTATTTTCTTGCCTAAGCATACTACTATTATGATATATGAAACTTAGCAGATTCAAACTGAAGAAACAGTTTTTTCTCTTTTAAACAAAAAGAGGATCTGTGCTTTAACTTTTACGAGTGTCCAGCTTTGTTTTGAAGAGAATATTCTTCATAGCAGCATAGGTCCTAGTGACAGATGGGCACTTTTTTAACATTCTGGACTTTTCCATTTTTTTTAGCAAACTAGCCACCTCTTCTTCTGGCTGACAGTCCTGATATGCTGTCATTTGCCCTTGCGCATCCTCTTCATCCTTTTTTTCTGGTTAAGGGTCAAAGTCTCCAGTCACTTCCTCCCACCCCAGCCTAAAAATAAAGCATTCTCTCAGTTCTCTGGTAAGATTTTATTTTATAAAGAATAATTTCTTTTTTTTCAATAATCTGTCTTTTGATACTGCTTGTTCTTCTGCAGTTATTTTATAGGTATGATATTTGTCAATGCCAAACACAGAGGATACCATGCACACTAGACAGCTTCTCACCTGTGTATTTATATGGATTCAAATGCAATGCTTGAACAGAGCTTTCATTTGCTGGAGGATCAAGACAAGTTTTTCTCCTGTCAGAAAATTCTTTGCAGCTGGAGGTCTCAAGTAGCTGAAATTTTTCTGCCTGACAGAAAAAGCAGTGCCTTTAATGAAAAACACTCCTTCAGAGTTTATCTAGGATCTCAATGGAAGGTTATCAGGTGTGTGCTGCCCTGGATGTGCTTGATTTGAACAGGAAGGGTTTGCGTGGCAGTTGGCTACTTCCACATCTTAAAAAAATCAGGCCTCAGCTGGACATACCCTGTCCAGTTACAGATAAACAATGTCATTTTCATTACAAACAGAGTTACCACACAGTGTTTTCTACTTCTGTGACTTTTTTCAGGTAGGCAATTTTGAAAGTCCTCAGTGCTGACACAGAGAGCGAATTGTAAATTGACACTAGATGTTAGTAGATATAGTTGGGTACAAAATGAGACTTGAGATTGGAAGCCTACATTAGGCTGCAAATTCCAAGCACTTTTTGAGACATCCATCATGTGCTAAATACCATGCTCTACCTGGGATGCATATTATCTGTTGGGAGATGTTAAAAGGGTCTCAGAGCTGAAATTTGAAGAAATCTTAAGAGGCAAAATTAAGTCAATAAAACTGTTGTAGATCACTAAGAGATATTTTACAATCAGAGGCTTTTAGCAGAAGCAGCGAGGGTATTGAAATGGCTCAGGCCACAGCTTAGGCCCTTGACATGAGTCAGGGTAAATTACAAACAACTTTAACTAAGCTAGGAAAAAGAAGGGAGTAGCTGGGAGCTGGTAACTGCAAAGTAAGGAGTATGCTATTGACGTCCTTGGGACGTGAACAGAGCAATACCACCTGTTATAACAAAGAGAAAGTTCCCAGGAAAATTAATGAGCCAATCAGTGTGGGTCTTTGAGAGTATGCATGAGCTTAATTAACTGCTGTATATAAGGAGCACATATGTAATCAATAAATGGAAGCCTGCTGATTATCGCATATTGAGTGTCCGGGTCTTCACTCTGTCGTGACATAAAACTATGTTTTATACCTATCAAAATCAAGCTACTAATGAAAAAGCTATGTGAAAATGCATGTTGTTGAAGTTAATATTTTTTACTGTGTTTAATCTGATTCCAAAAAGGAATACTAATTCATTGAAGACTGTGGATTTGGTAATCTATTATCTATATACCATGTAAAAACATATTTGTTCTCAATGATCACTGTGTTCTCTTGTCTTGGACTTAAGAACAAATTAATCTGTTTATGGATGTTTGCAGTCCTTTTAGTTAACAATGGCTACTGATGCATATTCTTTATCTTCAGATACTTAATTATCTTTATATGGTATCTTTGTCTTGTCCATTTATCACTCCATTCTCCATTCTTGTGAAGGATGTGTTTCCCTTCTCAGACCTTGTCTACATTTAGATTGTGAACATGTAGATTATGTTAGCGCATCAGGTTAGAAAGCTACATAAAGTTTTCCTTTTTATTTTGACAGTACAGTCAAGTTGGATAATTTTAGAAGAAGAAGACATGAACGCTGTCCCAAACACCTACATTTTGGCAGAAATCCTACTGTCAAACAGGCACTGTGATCTGTGTCAAGATTGTTGTTTACTTTGTGCCATATGGAGAAAATTCAGACAATTTTGCTTTGTAATCATTTGACAGTTCTTGCATTTTTGCAATACTAATTCAGTGCTGAAGCAAATGCTTAAATTACATTTTAAGGGAAAAGGTAAAAAATTATTTGAGTTCTATTATCTGTTATTAGCTTAGTCCCATTTTTCCTTTCATCTTTCCACTTAAAAATAAAAATGTTATTTTTATATTCTGTAAGTTGGTACAAAGACTGTGAAAAAACATTGATCAGATCTGTCAAGATTACGTTTTCTGAGACATATTTTACAACTATGCATTTCAACTATTAGCATTGGTTTCCAATTAGATTATAAGAAACAAATCAAATGGAACTGGTTGAAAAAGTTCTGCATTACTTCAATTCACAGAACGTTAATGATAATTTTGCATTTCCTAATCACACCTTATTAGAATGCTTTTAAAGTCCAAATTCTTCACAGGGAAGAAAAAAAATGCATAAGCTAGAAATATCAATATGGTAGAGTTCTTTTTTGCCTGAAAAAAATCCCAGTGCTGAATGAAATCAAGCAAAGAAGAGAGCTCTGAACAATAAAATGAATACTTTAGGCAAATGCTTAAAATCGGTTTGGTTGGATGGTGCATAACCGAAAACGTGTGCTTGTGTTTGTATATATCAAAATTGTAGAATTCTCAGGACAAATACTTGATATCAAACTCTGCTATTTTCTTTTTCTTGTTCTAATAATCTATGAAAACCTTCCTTCTGCAACATACTAATTTCAGACAAAGATTCTGTAGAATCAAGACAAATAGCCAGTTGTGAGATGCATGCAGCTTGATTTTGTTCAGCCACCCTTTCATACTTTCATGCTGGGGGAATCATGCCTGGTTTGACACAATAAATGTGCTAAACCAGCCTTAGAGCCCTTCTATTCTCCAGTGGCAATAGTTGTTCACAGGGACTTTTCTGGCTGTCAGAACCACTGAAGCATAGTGCATGTTGGTCATATTTTTTTTCCAACCCCCCCTGCACCCTCTCTGAAAGGTTCATTGAATTAAATGAGGTCAAAAGTTGATGATACAGAGCCAACAGCTTTCTCATATTCAGCAGCTGGAGGTGTTGCTTCTGTAGAGGAGTCAGCTGTTGATTGGGAGAGTTTTATTTTCTATATGCTACTGAGCATACAAGGTGCAACTGACAGAACAGAGCCAGGTTCATAGCCAGTTGTTAATGTAACTATTTGAAAGGTTCTTGCTTTGCATTACACAATGCATCTATAAAGTAGAACTTGAGAAAACATAATGCATAAAATAGTTGTTACTAGTACAACCTGAAGGATGGTAAAAATCACAAAGCTGTTCCTCCAGTAAGCCAAATACAGACCTTTTTTTTCCTGGCTTTGTATTCTTTTACATTCCCATTTCCATCTCTCTCCTCGTTTCTACTGAAGTATCTAATGTGACGCTTTGCAGCATGTCAGATTGCTTCTCTCATGACTGTCCCTGCACAGAAACTTCACAAATCTGATTTCTCAGCTTTTCCCATTGATGTTTAAAATGTTGTAGATCTAATTGTCTTAAGTCTACATGACAGTTCTGGAACTTTGATGGCATGTAATCATTATTGCTAGTGTTGTTAATTTCAGACAGCTGAATCACACCACACTAGAAAGTCACGCAGTCATCTTCCCTCAACAGGAAGTCGTATTCATTCCCTTACTGGGAATCCCTGAGCAACCTGGTGTGGCTATGAAGCTAGTCCTGTTTAGAGAAAGTTTAGTCTAGAAGACCTCCAGACATCCTTTCCCACCTGAATTTTTCTATAACTTTAACCTGAAAGACTAGCACTGAGTGTATGTAATATTAACAACATTATGCAAAACAGCAATGTGGAGGGGGAGGATTGTTAAAAGGCTTTGACAGTTGCATAGAAATTGTACCAATTCTGCAGTCCTCTCTTTTTCAGTGTGTTCAAATACAGTTTAAAGTTAATTTTCCTAATACTATCGTGTTCTTAGTATAGGCATAACAATATGCAGACTTGTAGTTAGGAAACTGCAAGACAAGAGACTAACACAAATCTTTGCAGCTGTGGCATTCAGAAACATTTATCAGTTTATAATTACCGAAGTAAGTAATATGCCTTTTGTCAAATTATTTTCAGCAACCATGAAAAATGCATAACCAAAAGAAAGGAGTATAAGCTTTGAAGACAGCCAACCCCCATGCACAGCAGTTGTGTGAGGAAACAGATTGCTTCTCTAAAGCAGATGCTATTAAAAAAAGAAAAAAGGATAAAAATATTCTTAGAGCGGTAGGAGGGTACCAGAACTCTGTGTGTTTGAGGCATAAATTATCCCCACAAAGACAGCAATATTCTCTTAACATTGGGATCTTGTATAATTAATTACAAATGTGTGTAAAACCTTCTTTTTTCTTTTACATAAACATAGAGACAACTAAGTCAGGTTCAGCTCTAATTTAGTGGCACTAATAATTAATAGGCAATGTTGTTGCCACTTGAATGTTAATTGTATAACAAGTGTTAAGTAGTAGCTGTTTATTTGGAATTTACAGATGCTATATGCTATCTTCTCTTGAAAGGCCAGTGTAAGGGCAGCAAGGAGAAGTGTGGCTTCTGTTTCTGGATTGTTGGAGGGCTGGGGCTGTAGAGTTGGGAACCTGCAGCATACTGTACACTAAGAAACTCCTGGAAAGAGTAGGGCTTGGCACAGAAATAATTTCTCACAGACCCAGAAGGCTAACACAGTATTTGCTGCAACTGGAAATCTGGTGAAGCCTCTTAGAGCAGAACTGGAAGGGACTGTGAAAGGAGATAGTAGGTAGAAGGAGGCATGTTTACAGACCTTTCTGTTCAAAAGATCTTTTGCTCTAATGGCTGTTGTACTAGCCTATTTTCCACAAGTACTTAAGGTGTTCAGATTAAGGAACAGTACAGACAGAATCATGTCGGAAGTCTGGCCATTTCACATGGGGGTGGGAAACAATGTCAATCCCTAACATAACTGCTTGTCTCTGGAGTGCTGTGTAGTACCATACTAGCAGGGAAATCCTGGCTGTATTGCACTCCATCATATCCATGGAAACATTTCAGCAGGGAGGGAGTAACAAAATGCATGAGTGGGAATGCTATCTTTGTCTGACTTTGCACATGTCCTTAGAGAAACATGTTCAACCCAGCCTGTGGGACAGAATTTATCCCCTTTTCTGACTGAGAAAACACCTTAACTTTGAATCACCCTACAATTTTCAAGTGAATAAAAGCACCTGTTGCCCACATCATTTAACCCTAGGCAGTACTGAACAAAATGAGCATGCAACTGTTCTTTATCTCTCCAAAACTCCTGTCTCCATATACATGTTAGTGAAATTATTATGGTTTCATTATTGCTTGATAAATAACACATTTCTCTATGTTGGTAAGTGGAAAGAATAAAGAAACAGATTAGAACATAGTTCTATTACAAAGACACATTATTAAACCTAACTTTTTTCCTCACCTGTTCCTCAGAGGCAGGAAAAAAACCCTGAGGACCTTCCTAATGTCAGAGCTATTCAAAGACTGCATCCTTTGAACAACCATTTGTCATCATAATCTCTCAAATCCACTTAGATTTCTGAAGAAAACTTCTCTGAGGTCTGACAGTATGGTTGATGCACAAATTCACAAACTGTAGCAGTCTAGGTATCTCAGCATAGCTGGCTATAAGTGAGCTTTGGCCTGCTTCACATGACAGACCCTTAACTGTGCTTCATTCCAGAACACAACATCCTCTGGGCACACATTGGGCTTTGAATGCCATGTCAATCTAGTGAATTACCATTGAGTGGATTGCTTTGCATTACCTGAAAATATTCAGAATTGCAAAAAGTTGACAGTTTTATTATTAATACATAATTCTGCAGAGGCAAGCATGTGTAGGTGCTCTCCTCCAAAAAGTTTAGGGGACTATAACAAAGAGATGCATTCAAAGTAGTGTTCCTCGAATCAAAAAAGAATATGTCAGACTTGTTGGATTGTAGAAAGAAATCTTTTGTGGGTAGTTGTGCTGCAGTGAAAGAGTTGCAGATGTGAAATAGGAACCTCCAACTTTATATAAATAAAAGACAATCAGGCTGCAACATACATATGGTAGAGAAAAAAAATATAGCTAAAGACAATGACACCTCAAAAAGTAAAATCCCACCCTTGTTATCTCTATTGGTTTGCTGATATAGAAAAGAAGGATTTTTGATCAGAAATTAGCTAAAGCCATGAGCAAACTCAGTTGAAATAATTTCATTCTCTCCTAGGATTTTATTTTCTACTACAGCCTTGGGAGCAGCTACGTTTTTTCATCTTCATATGCATCTTGTAGGTGTATATATGTGGTGCGTTAGCCTTGGCTAACAACCAAACTCCCACTTAGCTGCTCACCAATTCCACCACCACCAACCCAATGGGACAGGGAGAGAAAATAAGAAAAAACTAGAATGAGAAAACTTGTGGGTAAAAATAAAGACAGGTACATTGCTTACCAATTACTGTCATAGGCAAAACAGCAGACTTGACTGTCCAAAAAGTAATTTATTGCCCATCTCTTACAGATTTAGGCAGTGAGAAATAAAACCCCAAACATTAAAACAACCCCTTTACTCCCCAGTTTCACAAGCTCGATTTCACTCCTTTAGACTCCTCTACCCCAGTAGTACTTAAGAAACTCCACCAATCTCCTACTGGTATGATATTTATTTTTTCAGCAGTATCTGCTGTACTCTCCCCTTTGGCAAGCACCTTACCTGTCCTGCAGCTCCTGTACTAACCATCCAATTCTGTTACTTATTCAGACCTTTTTGAAAGAGACTCCTTCAAGTTAGACACACATCCATCTTGTATTTAGTACTTCTGAAAAGAGAGGGGAAAAAGCATGGCAATGAACATGAAAGGTAGACAAACGTCTGCCAGCTATTAAGTTGAAATCAATTGTATAAATGAATAATCTTTGAAATCCTGTAAACTTTTGTTTAAATTGCTTCTATTTTTTTCTGTCAGTGAATTAATTCCATAGCTTAAATTCTACATGGTATTTTAAGATATTTTTTTTTAAGTTTTAACTGTGATATCTTTTAATATAATAATTTCATATTCAGCATGTAATGAGCACTTTTCTTTACAACATCATTCATACAATATATTGTTTATGTCACATCTAAATTGCCATCCACTTTTGTGAAATTCTCTGTCCAGACACTCACAAATAACGCTAAGAGTCCTTCACAAATAAAGGGCATACAGAAGAGATAGATGCTAACAGCAACAATTGTTAATATTTCTTTAAAAAATAATCTGTAATTTGTTTTTTCATTGGTCAGATTTATAATCTTTTTAACCTGCATATAGTTGGTGGGGTTTTTAAAACAGGCACCACTTACTGTCAAAATTAAAAGAGAAATATTTTCAGGTACTCATTACTTTTATTTTTAATTTATTTTTTAACTCAGAGAGGTATAAACTGATGAAAGCAAATATTCCAAAACACAGTTCCTAATCAACCTGTTGAATATACTTCCAAAAACCCTCAAAAATCCTTTACTGAGATTAAGAGCTTAGCTGAATTCCAAGGCTAGCTACATATCTATGAATTCATCTCAGCCCCGCCGTGACTGTCACATCATGAAGTCAAAGTATCTTACTCCACTAATGTTTAACAAGCACTCTAAGCTTCTCCACCAAATAGAAATAATCCCCTGAGGGTTTTTCTGATTGACCTCTCTATCTTACACCTATTATTGACAGACTCTTTAGACAGCTTCAGATTTTGAAATTACCTCTTAAACAATGAATGAAGCAGGGATTTGAATTCTCAGCTATCTCACACACCCTTCTCTAGTGAGTAATCTGTTTCTAAAGCAATTAACATCACCTGCATAAGATAAAATATCTCAAAACTGTGTCCAAATTAATAAAAAATGCCTGGAAAAAAAGAGTGCACAGAGAAATGAGGAAATATTCCTTAACATATCATGACACAGCACATCTCACCACCATCTCAGAACTGTAATGTCTTTGCCTTAGGGAACAGGAGGGAGAACAGAAAATATTTGCATGTTATGAAAATGGATCGGAAATTATTTCTAACTGGTTTCAGTAGGTACTTTTTTTTAGTACACAGAGTTGGTACCAAACAACTGAATCTTCTGTTGAAGTTACTTTACCTGCCTTCAGTACTGGTTGGATTAGTAAGAGTTGTATTTGTGGCTGACAGATAATCATACCCAAAGTCATCAGAGAGATGTCCCAGAGTTCTGTCTACTGAAGTAAAATGCTTATTTGGTAGTGTCAACTGAATACATGTTCATTTAAATTGATTAAAATGCGTTTAACTTCTATAAGTACTGGCCTTATTTGTTCTGGAAGCATGGCTAAAGCCAATTTGAGATAATGTTCTTTCCAAAATGTAGCCATTACATCTAGCTTATTAAAGTTAATCTATTGTTATTGATTTTAGTTCTGTGTCTCACTGGTGAACACATCAGTCCCCATTTCTGAAAGTTTGGTATCACTTAAAAAGCTTCTTAAAAATCAATATTTTTAACAGGACATTTATCACTATTATTTTTCTTTCCTTAGCTCACAACTGTGATACTTGAGACTCAGTTAAATATGTAAGCAGACATACACAATTTTATCTCAAACTCATAGGGATAAAGGAGACAGACAGCTGTTTCTTAACAAAGGGAAGAAAAGGAGATGGTTTATTTTCTTGCAACTGCATGTCAATGCAAAGTATAATATGAATTCAACAGGTCGCAAAGTGTACCTACTTCATCTTTCTTGTACTCTTTCCACAATGTGCAGTGCTTTGGTCTTCTCATTCTATAACCTCTTGACCTCAGCTTTTTGCCATGCAAGACAGATATCAATAAAACAGAAAATAAAGTTTTTTGTTCTGAGAAACCATGAGCTTCTGTAGCAGGCAGTACTTTAGAAAATGTTTTAGTCCTTACAAAATATTAGCAATTGTGTACTAGGCCCGCAGTACCTTCATTATACTGCTAACAAACTGCACTGCACAGTTTGGGGGAATAAAAAAAAGGAAAGTGGATAGTGTTTTCCTTACTGTATTTTAGAAGCCTGTGTTAGCAAGTCTTCTACATGTTTCTGAATATGGAAGGAGCCTGGTAGTATAGCTGAGCACTGAGGAGAAAAGTGATGTTACTCAAAACCCAAACTAGAATTCTTGATACTGCATGTAGCTTCCCTGAAGAGCAGGCAGTTGCTTCTGTTTCAGAAGACCAGGTGGAATGGCCACATTTTTTAGGGAATTAAAAATGTCATATCTCATAATTTTTTTTGCCATTCTGGTCAAAAAATATGTTGAAACAAACAGTTGTATTTTCTGCTTGCTACAAGTGATATTCATTCATTATAACATCCAGTAGCAGCAAAAATCCAGCCACTAAGATTTTCACTGTAGGTAACTCCGGGAAGGTCACCAATATTCAACACCAGTCCAAGTTCCTTCATCCATTTCAGTTTCCCTGTGTGCACTTCCTCATCAGATAATCTGAAAAAGGGAGGACCATACACATGCTATTACTATAATCCCTTATAAGTATATTTTAGAGATGGGGGAAAAAAACATTTGTAAGTGCAGGACAAGAAATTCCAGAGGTTGTGTTCGGAACTCAGTGATGACTTTCACATGGTAGATTACTTACTGGCTGGAGAACTGATTTGTATACTTGGGATGCTGCATATTGGGAGACATATAGAACCTTAGACATATTGACACAGAGAACCTCCTCTGCTCCAAGTTATGGGAGAGAACAGTGTCTTTTCCAAGGGCACCTATCAGTAATTTAGAGCAATAAAAAACATGTCTGTATACCAGAAATAGACACTGAAAAGAACAAGAGGTGGCCAAGTATGAGGATGAAGTATGAGAGACAGAGATCTATAAGTATCTGTTCATGAGGTGGGCCAAGAGTGGGCCTATGACTGTTTTACTACAGAACTAGAAGAATTAAGTTGAATGCTGCTACCTAAATCAGGCATAGATTTTGCCTCTGTTCATTTTTATATTTGTGTAGAAATGCTTTAACCTCTTCCAGTATGCAGCTAGGATGCCAGCTTTTGCTGGCTGGCTGCATTTGCTGTTTGCTGGAGGTCATGGTACATGCCATCTTCAGAACTAGGGAGTGGGAATGCTTGCAATATCTTTTGGAAACTCCAAAATGTGAAGAGAGAATGGCTGAATAGAAAGTGTTGTGGTGTGCTGAATCATGCATGACTTCCAACTACAGCACAGATGCCTGAGTATTCAAGTGATATTGAAGGATCTTTTTCACTGGGAATGAGGCCCTGGAAGTTTAAGCTAAAGTCTGTTGAATATTTGGGGGAATTTGCCACCTCTCTCAGGGCAGCTTCCCTGCATCTAGCTACAAGAATCCATTTGCTCTTTGAGTAACTCTATAGGGAATAAGAAACAAATTCAAAGAGAAAGATGGCTGTATTTTGGGACCCAGGTGGATCACTATGAATGTGAAGACTTCTGTAAAATCAGTTCATATATGGTTACTAAAATTAATGTAGTGCTTTAAGTAGCTGAAAGGAGACATTTTTATGCAGAAATACTAAAAATGTTGAGTACATTTGCTACCTTATGTGCTTCGCTGATATCTATATTAGACTCTCATCTTTTATGTTCTGGATAACTCTTAGGGAATAAGGATTCAGTGGTAGCTGCAAAACTAATAAGCTGGTAAATTAAGACAGGAAAAAAATCCTGTATGCTTCCACTAATAAAGATTCACTTTCATCCTATTTTAGATGTTCAGAACTTCAAAGTGTGAATATACTGGCATCTGCAGTTCTAGTGTAAGAATTCTAATCCCACCTCTAGCATTTTAAGGAAGCTCTTAGTTTCTTGATATTTGAACATATCTTCAGTGTTTAAAATCCAAGAACAGATTTGTTCAAAGGAACCCAGATATGCTCCTAGCAAGGTAAAACAATGATTGCAGTGAAAATTGTACACAGTAGAAATACCAGCTGCCAAAGTTGGGGCTACTTTAAAAACAGATAAACAATGCTCCAGTAATGGCTACTTTCTGACTTAATATATTCCTTTGCTCCTACAGTTGTGTCTGATATATGAAAGCTCTATTTACATACTCTTCATGCGAAATTTAATTTCAGTCCACCCCTCTTTGAACTCTTTGGCTAAACTTTCTAATTCCAATTAAAACTTTCATTTTGAAGACATTCACTGAGAGAGGAAATTCCAGGTGAGCTGCACTGCTAGGTTACCATAGTTTTGGCATTCTAGTTCCAACCCAAGGCCATTCTTAATGGTGAGGTAGTCACATGGATGTTGCCACCAGGAGCTCCCTGATATATAAAATTGTATTTATCATGAAAAAGACCTTTCCAATGAAAAATACTAATTCATCAGTTAAAAGAAATTGCAATGAAAATGCTGCAAGTTTGAAAAATTCATTAAATTATAAGAAGATTTCCTTGGATTTCTTGCACAGTGTGGTTTCCCAGTTGTCTTATTTACTGTAAGGAAATAGGGCTTTGTAATTCTATAGGAAGACATACATATCAGGTTTTGATTTTGTTGGTCCTCAAAGTGTGGGAGGTCTTCTTCTAGCCAAGTCTCATATTCTGCATTCCCAAGTCTTTCCTTGGGTGGCTAGATGTCGGAGAATCTCCATTCAAGCTGAGGATATGTTCTAGGTTTTCCAAGATGCTGTTTGAGGCTGGGATGCTCTACAGACTCCTAAGACCTTCTTTGAGATTCGAGAAGCTAGTTGTCTCAAATGATGAGCCTGTGCTGACAAATGATTTAGATTCACAGTTCCCTCTTTTGTTCTGCTCCTCTACTTGTTCACATATTTTAATTAAACCTCAGGATTTCTTTTGAAATGAATCAATTTCTTGCACCCAGGACAAAACCCAGCTATGGTTCTGGGTAACCTCCCAGTCTGCAGTGAGGATGAGCAGTTTTGACTCTTGCTGCCATATGCAATACCAGCCTTATCTCAGACTAGTTTATCTCAGTCTGCCATATTGCAGGACATGTCCTCAGTTTCACGTTAGAGGATAACAATTCTGGTGGACAGCACAGCCTTTGCATTGTTACTAATAATGTCACAGTGCCATGGGACAACAGATAGGCCAAAAGAGATAAGTGCCACATAAGATAGACATAGGCAGCCTTCTCTAGAAGATAAGACTAGTGGGCCCATTTGCCCAAGAGCCGTAGTCTCCCTTGAAGTTGATGCATTTAGCATTCAAAATGGGGGCTTGTATCCTGAAGTGCTGGTGTAATCCCATCACCTGGGTCTCCCCAACCTATGGATTTCTTGATGCCCATTCTTTTGAAATGGCCAAGACTCCAGGCTGCTGAGCTGTTTGCCCTGGGAAGCATTATCAGTGACACCTGAGAGCCGTACAAGAACACTAGTTGAATCAACCCACACACTAAAGAGCTCACAAACTATGGGTCCTCTAAGCAAGAAAACAAATGGGCTTTTATGCATGTACCAACACTCTTTTAACATAAATAATTCAGGCAAGTAGCTGCTGAGATTTTCAATGTTTAATATTACTGAAGGAACTATAAAGCTGTTCTTGAACCTAGGTTCAGAAAATATTTCCTACTGTCAAAAATTAGGATCTAAAATATTCCAGAGTATTTTTATGTGTCATGAAGGTTCCATTACATAAGAGTTTCTGTTGTCACTGTCTTAGATAAGTTAGACACTGCTTCAGGGCTGGGGGAGGTAGGAGGTGAGCAGTTGTTACACAGATGACTTGAAGATACATGTGCAATAACCATCTTTTAATGAATACTACAACTTGCCAATTAATAAATGAGCCAGTATGTTGCTGTTGTTAACATATCTTTGCCTTCCATATATCCTTGACATCAAAGGCCAAACTATGATCTTCAAAAGCATATCCTAGTAGCAAAAATTTTTAAAAAATAGCCAGTAAATCATACCTGGTCAAGTGTGTTCATTGGAGTACTCTTGAAATGCTTTTTGCCTAATCAAGTTAATTCCATTGTGTCATGCAGAAGTTGTCTGGCATTGCTCAGCCAATCTTGTGTTTCAGATCATGACAGATGGGTTTTATTACACAAAGAATTCTTTGATATTAAGAAAAAGATTTCTGAAGAGTTTCAAAACTTTATATTAGGATTTATCAGCTTGGCCTCATAATAGTTCTTTGAGATACAACAAGAAAGGATAATGTTTATTTTCTTGATATGGGAACTATATTAAGTTTATATATATATATATACATATATATATATACACATACATACACACATGTTATGTAAAGCAGTCACAGGAAAGGTTGTTATGCGTTCAACACTTCCGAAAATCACGTCAGGTAAGTGTCTAATTCTTGCATGCAGCAGTGATTTTCTTGACAGGGTAGATTCACTGGAATAGACAAAGTTACGTTAACAGGAAATGTGTTTGCTATGAATTGAAATCTCTTAGTTGAAAGTACTGTTCATTCTCACACGTGGTTGTCATGGCACTAAGACTCAACCCATATTTCCCAAATGAAAAACTTTATTGTTGATGGGAATACTAGTCAAAACATGATATTTGTCATCAGTAGTGTGACTTTTATGTAGAAATTGCAATGCAACATCAACAAATAATTCATCATATAAGGGTGGCTGCTTCATTGCACTATTTTTTACTCATTGGGCTTTGAGTTACATGGCAGTATGCTAAATCAAACCTTGGGTAACTTTTACCTACCATCACTGACAAAACAAACATTTCTTTCTCCTTCTTTGATTCCTCATTCTCTCTGTTTCCTGAAGTCACATCTAGTCAAATCAAGAACAGGAAATACACAATCATGTAACAGTGACACAAAAATTGCATTAGTTTATTGTACAGAATCTCCTGGTGCCCAAAGAGGAGCTTGTTAACATAAGAGGGAAGAGAAACTCTCTTCCTAGAAAGTTCAGTCTTAAATGTATTGCGTCTTAAATCTGTGGTTACTCCAATATTTTAAAAATAAACACATGGTTAAAAAAATAAAAAACAAACAACCCCCCCCCAAAAAAAACCTCCGCTTTAATTTCTCTTGGAAGGTTCACCTAAGCTCTTCAGATAACTGTATCCAGTGTCTCTCGCAACTTGTTTTGCAGGAAGGACACTCAAAAAAATCCCAGGAACATAATTTTGAAATCTCAGGAAAAATTCAGACTGATTGCCTGTAACTTATTAACAGGCAGATACACCCAAATAAACACTCCAAATTCCCAAATACTAATTCAACACTACTACTATTAGTTGTATCAGAAATTAGTAAATTGAGTCAGTGTGATGGGTTGGCCTTGGCTGGATGCCAAGTGCCCACCAAGCCACTCACTCATTCCCCTCCTCAAATGGACAGGGAAGATGAAATATGAAAAAAGGCTCATGAGTCAAGATAAGGACAAGGAGAGATCACTCACCAATCTTTGTCATGGGCAAAACAGACTCAACTTGAGGAAATGACTTGAGGTCCTGCCCATGGGAGACAATCTTCCTCAAACTTCTCCAATGCGGGTCATCCCCATGGGCTGCAGTTCTTCACAAACTGCTCCAGTGTGAGTACCTTCCATGGGGTGCAGTCCTTCAGGAACAGACTTTCTCCAGCATGGGTTCCCCATGGGGGTCAAAGTCCTGCCAGCAAACCTGCTCCAGTGTGGGCTTCTCTCTCCATGGGGCTGCAGGTCCTAACAGGAGCCTGCTCCAGCGCAGGCTTCCCACGGGGTCACAGCCTCCTTCAGGCATCCACCTACTCTAGCTTGGAGTCCTCCATGGGCTGCAGCTGGTCATCTGCTCCACCATGGACCTCCATGGGCTGCAGGGAGACAGCCTGCCTCACCATGGTCTTCACCAAGGGTTGCAGGGGAATCTCTGCTTCAGTGCATGGAGCAGCTCCCCTCCCTCCTTCTTCACTGACCTTGGTGTCTGCAGAGCTGTTTCTCTCATAACTCATTCCTCTCTCCCAGCTGCTGTTGTGCAGCAGTTTTTACCCCTTCCTAAATGTGTCATCACAGAGGTGCTACCACCATTGCTGATGGGCTCAGCCTTAGCTAGTGGCAGGTCTGCTTTGGAGCCAGCTGTCATTGGGTCTATGTGACATAGGTTGGAAAAGACCCTTAAGATAATTGAATCCAACCTTTAACCTAACACTATCAAGTCCACCACTAAGCACCATGTCCCTAAGCACCACAACTACACATCTTTTAAATACCTCCAGGGATGGTGACTCATCGCTTCCCTGGGCAGCCTGTTCCACAGCTTGACAACCCTTTTGGTGAAGAAATTACTCCTAATATCCAATCTAAATCTCTCCTGATGCAACTTGAGGCCATTTCCTCTCTTCCTTTCTCCTGCTACTTGGGAAAAGAGACCGACACCCATCTTGCTACAACTTCCTTTCAGGTAGCTGTAGAGAATAAGGCCTCCCCTAAGCCTCCTTTTCTCCAGACTAAACCACTCCTACAGCCCCTTGCACTGCTAAAACCTTTTCACATACTGTCAAGAAACAGCCAGTTGTGGTGTACATGTTAATTGTACAGATATACATACTTAGTGCTGCTGAAAATCATCTTTGCCATACTATTTTTATTTTACTTGTTCTAATTAGACATTTTAAATGAGATTACAAAAATACTTGCATGTTCTAAAGCTACATCAAACCTTGTTAGTATGTAGTAGGAATTATAGCTTCATTTATCTTTTCAGAAATGCCAATTTGTTGACTCAAGTGTAATATAGCATATGCTGCACTTCCAGAGGGATGAATTCCATCGTCTCAGAATTTTTGCATTTCTAGCTCAGAATGTTCTGTATATCTTTAGTGGATGCATGTCACTGGCAGATGCATTTTTAAAATCATCAAGGGTTTCTATGATAGATCCTCCATATTTATGCAGTATATATTTATTCAATAAGAAGTAAGATTTGTTTGTGATATGTTTCTATATAATATTAGTAATTTAAGAGACTTGCAAAATTTAACATGAGATCACACCTTTTGAGAAATATCTATCACTGTCAAAATCCTTTTATTTGAAAACCACTAAAGGATATAACTGTATTTGCTTCTACTGAATTAAGGCTGTTCTCTGATGCACTGTAATTCTGCTTAGGAGCTATAACATAGCAAACTAGTACAAACTAAAACTCCTGTATTTGTGAAATTTTAAAACTTTAGAGGCAGTGGCTAGGAAATCATTACCAGAGTGAAAAGTGCAGGACTGTTCTTTTTTTATCTACAAAAGATCAAAGGAAGACACATAAATGAAGACTGATCCTGAAAATGTGGCCTGATTCTTTTATTTCAACTATAATCATCCATCGACCACCATAGAAATGTTACAGGTAGATATCTACACTCATTTATGGTTTCAGATTCTCAGTGTTTTGTCCAGTCAAATCTGATAGAAGACTTTGGGATACATAGGCAAGTATACTGCATTAGGTGGCTAGACATGAAGCAATCAAAAATATTATTTTTAGTTTCTATGGGGAAAGGGAAGAAAAATGGGTTTAGTTGAAAGCACTTGTTCAAAGTATGTGCTGAAAAAATGCTTACAAGTTCCATAACCCAGAAAGAGCAAATGGGAGCAAAGGTGCAGGTGGAAAGGAAAAGCTATCAAGGATCTTTCATTCTGCCTTCCAAATTCTGCAGAGCACACTGTGTTTGTGAAGGAGAATTTAATGATTTCTTTAATAGTCTTTAATAATGAAGTAGATAGTCTTTACTCACTAAGGTAAGGTCTACTTCTGTTCACTCAAAGTTGCTCTAACAATAAGGAATTTGTTTTATTACTGCTACATAGCTTATTTTTATGGAAAAAATTAAAAAAGGAAAGAATACATTCAAAGTCTTTCATTAACAGTTGTGGATATTTGCTGTGTCTATCACAGAGATCAGGTGGAACTAAACAGTACAGTACATATACATATTTGTAGCACTAAAACATGTGTTTTTCTTTCAAAAATCTCTGAATCAACTAGTTTTAGTCAGAATCACTGGTCAGGACTCCACGTTGGTCCTTGCCTTTTTGTTAGCAAAATCAGTATTTTTTTTCATGCTATTTCTTATTTAAAATCTTTTTTATCCAGCTTTGCAAAACCAGACATGTCTTTCTGAGTGATTTTAGAAGAAGGTGGGAAGAAAAATATAGAGAACAGTTGGACTAAAAGCATTTTCTATTTCAGTGTTTTACATAGATATTAAATGACCATTCCATTCAGAGTTATATCAGGCCTATACCTGTGAATAATTATTTGGTTGTTGACATTGTACCCGGGTTCATATTGTCCCTGAACAAATTTATTTCATGAGAGGAAAATAATCTTTTAAATTTTACTTTTGGAGCGATCTTATAAATCTTCCTCCTTCCCCTGTTTTAGTGGTTGTTGTTTTTCTTGACCTGTGTATACTTGCGAAAAAATCTGTCATTTCCTGATGAGCGTGGGATACAAAGTGATAGAACAGAGTTATACAAGTCAGGTAGCAGCAAAAAACCATAATTTTGCCATCACATGCTCATGTACATACCTGCACTTGCTCCAGTCACTGGGACCATGGACGCATGGACCCTCCCATTCATAGTCTGACCCTCGTGGCTGCACTCACACCCCCGCCTTCCACCTGCATACCACATAGAGAGCTCTCACCCAGGAGAGTTAGGAGTTTAATAAGACAGGACAGACTGTGCTGGACAGGTGCAGGGCAGGGCCAGAGAATTGTACTGATCAGCAAACTATCTATACATGACCAGTCATTTTCAATCCCCTTACCCCTCCATTTTCCCACACTTGTTCCTCCCCAAATCACCTAAACATCTCCCTTTTCCCACCTTTTGTTCATCTCCTAAACATCCCATAATAGTTCATTTGCAATCCCAAAATATTCTTCCCCTGCATCCCATAATTTTTCCCACACCCCTGGGCAGCAATGGTACTTAATCCAAGAAGTGAGCTGCAGAGCTGCCCCTCATGGCACATGGGGATGGATGTTACACCTGAGGGCTGGGGTTGAGGCTCTCCTGGGACAACCCTGAGAGGACAGGGTGTTCATTGCTTGAGTCCTTAATTTTGATTCCCACCTGCCCCTGTTCTCCTCAGGGCTTGTGGAGATGGGTCTCTAATTGGCTGAAGGCTCCTTTGATGGGCCTGGAAAGAGCCAGGGCAGGGCATTACTTGGGATCTTCCAATGTTGTCTCTCTGTGCTCCTTTATAGGAGTGCAGATGAGCTTTTATCACATAACCTAACAGTCTAGGTTTGCTTCATTGTATAGTGTTCCTTTTCTCTTGCTTCATAACACAGCAACACCAGTAGCCTAAACTTATACCTAAAAGAAAGTGTCCAGATCAAACTGTATTTGAATATTTGAAAAACAGAACAAAAGGACAAAAAAAAAAAAAAGGAAAAAAAAAGAAAAAAGAAAAAAAAAGGAGGACAGGAGTATGGGAGACAGGAAGGGAATGTGAAAAAGGATGGGTAAGTGTCTCAGACTAAAATCAGGGCTTATTGAATTGGGATATGAGCCTAAACAAGCAAAAAATGAAGACTTGTTAATATTGTTAACTTGATGTTAATATTTTAATTCCCACTGCTTTGTAGGTCTGCGTTCCATCTATTTGTTCTTTTATGTGTTGGTTTGTTGTTGGGTTTTTTTTCCCATAGATTTGAGTTTTCATTGCAGTTTGAGCTGCAGTGAATGAGAGGCTCCAAAACTTTACCACTCACTAACATCTGGGAAATGCAAGATAGCTTCAGATCATATGAATTGCAACAATTAAAAACAGGTATTATGTATATGTAGTATAATGATTGTGGCATAATCATGCCATAATAACTAATTT
Organism: Caprimulgus europaeus; assembly: GCA_907165065.1. The sequence continues at coordinate 74,607,955 of OU015525.1, forward strand.
AATCAAGAAAATGTCCAGAGCCAATTGTGTTTTGAGTCAACAAAATACTGGAATTAGTGAAATTACGGTGACCTGCACTATGCTGCTCCAATCAGACCCTCAAAGGAGTGTGAGTAAAGAAATATACTTAATGTACAAGATGAGTCATTGGCGTACTCTTAAGAGCCATAAGCAAAACTTTGTCTCTCATTTTTTCAAAACTTGACATCATGACACCTCAAAGTTCAAAGGCACTTCCACTGAAAACCTTAAAAGGCTCGGAGCAGATTTTGAGATTGCTACCTGTGTGAGCCGACACAGGCAGGATGCAGGAACAACCACCAAAAAACATGAATAAAATGCGAAAAGCAAATTTATTCTTATTACCTCACAAACCAGGGGATCCCTGGAGCAGCACCCAGGGCAGAGGCAAGTAGGAGGGAACGCAGGCACTGCGGAGCTCAATGCTTGCTGGAGAGAGAGCAAGAGATTCTGAACCTGCTGTTTTCCCTGTATATCAGGGATTTTTAGCAGGCAGTAGTTTTCCTCTGTGCTTTGATCTTTCTCACAGCATGGCAGAAAACCCAAGTATGTTCAGGGTGCCCCAGCTTCTATTCCAAGTCTATGTTATCTAAACATAGGCAGATGTTCTACTTGTTGAACACATAAGACTAAATAGTGATTAGTAGTGTGATGTATGTGTTTTTCAACACCCCAGCCACAAGCTGCTTGAGCTTATTTACAGTCCTCCTCACCAATCTTCCGTTATATTCCCACAGTACCTCATGAAGAAAACTTGGAAGAGAGAGTGAACATGCCAAGTTTACATTTGTTAAAGTAACAGGCATTGAGACTGTTTGATTGGCACAGTAGAGGAATGGCATTTTAACCTTGAGCAGCAGTTGAATCGAGTGAAAATGTAGTAGAAGCATTTTTAAATGTAGTTGCAAGTGAAAAATGCCCTTTTTCTCCTGTGTTTCAGCTCACTTACCATTTAAACCTTATCACTGTCTATGAAAGTAAACAGCCCATGCAAATGTTACCTTAGTGGACTAGAATAATCTACATCACTTCTCTGACAAAATACAGAGATATTTTCATGATCTGGAACATTAGTTTTGCTCCAGATGTTATTTAGTATTTCTGTTAGTTCAGCTTACAGTATCTGGATAGAAATCTGAAGAGTGAATCTTCTGCAATTATGTTGGCTTAGATCTAAATTTTGAAAGATTTTAATACTCATTCTGCCTGTTATAAGGTGATTGAGGCCCTCCTGAAGGCCCTTGGAGCGACTTCTATAGTAACTAGATTCAAGTTATTTTTTGTGTGTGTAATAATTACATTTTTCTACTCTATAGGTTCTCACACTTTTCATTCAATTTCAAGCTTCTCTAGGAACTTTATCAGCATTTAAATGGTAGGAGCAATCATCTTAGTAAGTATCCAACTCAGATCAAGTCCACCTAATTTATCTGAAATCTGAAATCCAAAGTAAAGCTTTTTTCTGACAAAACTGGAATATGTTGGCAGTCCTACCAAAGCATGCAGAGCATCCAAGAGTAATAAAAAACTTGCACAAAGATGAGCTGTAGACATTCTGGTTTGTTGTTCCAGCTGACACAAATTAAGAAGGTGTAACACAATACAGTGAATATTTTCCCTCTTAGAACTTGAAACATATTTAGCTCTTATGCTGGCAGTGAAAGCATACCCTTATGTTACTGGATATGCCCTTAATAAAGTTTTTAACAGGCAAGAAAACTCAAGTTCCAATATACAAAGAGATGTTTTTTCACAGGAAGAATAAAAGGTGGGTTTGGTTAAGGCTCTAAGCAATTACAGCTGGCTGTCTTACTCAATTTATTACAAACCAAAACATACTTCCACCTGGGCAACAATATTGCCCTAGACATTATATGGAAAATAAAAGCAATGGGGGTTTTTTTGTTTTGGGTTTTTTTTTTTAGTTTGCAAAGTTGTTCTATGAACTGATTCTGAGTGTTAACATACTCAACAGCATCTGAAGACCAGAGCAATATATATAACAAGGGCAACTCTAAGCATGCTTGCCTTCGGATACTATGGCTGGCCCAAGAAACTTAACACAAGCCATGTAGTACTGTACTACAGGCAGCACAGCTGTGCAAGTGCTACACATCACACAGTCATACTGGCAGGTACATAAACCTCATCTAAAGAGCCTGCCATGATGCCATACAAATGTCAAAAGCAACCCAGGAGCTCATTCTCTCTCCTCCTGTCAGTTGACACTGCTGAGTTGAGAGAATGTAGTCTCATGTACTCTTATAAGATCTAGCAGCAGAGTTGGCAAAACATTTTAGTGCATAGCTGGCTTCTTCACCACGGCTCGTGGACCAAGCCTGAAGCCCTGGTATAGCAGGCTAATATCCTCAGCCCACATGAGTAAGAACTGGAGGGCTGCACAAAACTACAGTGAAAGGGAACTTGTTTGGCAAACACCACTTAACCGGTAATAACGCAGTTTCAAATTAGCAAAGGTTGGAATAAATGATGATGGATGCTTTCAGGAAATCAGTATTCCTCTACTATACTCCATTTGAGATCAGTATTTAGATGCAGTAATTATGCCAATTATTGTGGAAGCATATCTGCATGTTTAATTATTTAAAAAGCTGGTTTGAACTGTTAATTCTTGAGTTTCCTAAAAAGTTCTGATAGAGATGAAGAGTGATAGTTAATATCTCCGATTTTTTTTCTTTTTGGCATCAATTAGATAACTTTATGTTGATATAATTTCATCTATACTTGGGATTTTTTCTTTATTACTGTAAGAGAAAAAGAAAAGCTGCAGCTTTTTATAATAAAAATGGGCATTCTCCTTAAATTAAATCTGATTTAGGGGGATTAGATAAATGTTTTTAAAATATTGCATATACGAAAGAAACACTCCTAGGCTCTGAACCCACGAAAAAGGGAGGAATAAAAGGAAATATATCTCATTGTTACCATACAACAAATATGTAAATAGAAAAGAAGAGGTTCCATGTCCGGACATGCATTCACATTATGCTTATACATGCTCTAGTTCCTTTAAATGTCATCCTCCACAGTCCCCAGAGAAGACTCCTGCACGTAGCTGCAATTCACCTCCTCTGGGACAGATATCTTCTTCCCCTGTTTACACCACAGGAGGCCTTAATGGCTTCTAGGCTTATTGAGAGAGTGATTAAGCTCACTGACTTCCTACAAGGCATACAGAAGTCACCATATCCAAAGTAAACTCCCCACACCCCTTTTATGCTTCCATAAACAGCATTTGTGATGCTCTCCAGAAAACCCCCTTGTTATCAGGAAAAGATGCTGAATTAGAAAGCACTCCTGTAACAAGAGGACTTATGGGACAGTAGGGCCACAAATTTCCATCCTGAAGAAGAGTCTGCTGAGGATGATATGTCTGACACACCACTTTCATACCCAGTACAAGCTGGTAACAAATTTGTTACAAGATGGTAACAAATAGAAGAAGCCATGAACTTAGCACATGGTCTTGAAATAGTCAGAGCACCAAGAATCACACCTTGCTTGTTGTATTTTAGATGAATCATGGCCCAGAACTACTATGTTATACAGTACACTTAATCAGAAGAATTATTCCTGAAAATTTATCAACCCCAAATGAAGCTGAAGTATCCCTTTTGGCTACTTATATGTTGTTCATAAAAAATAATTTTTAAAAAGAGGAATGTTTTACTCATTGATCAAAAAAGGCTGCTCCGTGTAGCTGGTGGTCATTTATAGCTAACTGTATGTCATTCCTCCTTGGACAGGCCTCCATTGATTAGTTATTGAATGAAGCCTTCTGTATAGGTTCAGTAACACCATTGTGGATAAAGTACATAAGATATGTAACAATTTTTATATAATGCCACATAGTATGACAATTCCCTTTCCTATTATCTTTCTTCTCATCTAAGGACTAATTTTTGAACAGCAAAAAGTCACTGACTTCATATGAATTGTCCTGAAGCCAATGCTCACATGAACAAGCAAAGATTACTCACCTGGCTAGAGGCTTCTGCATAATCCATGTAGCAATGACAGAGTAAACCTCCATACGTATGTACAAAAGATCACAGAATTGACACTTCACATGTAAAATGTAAATTGAGCTCTTTCTTGGGGTTATGCTAGCTTAAAAATCTTACCATTCCATTTCTTTAACTCTGGTGAACAGATTGTTTAGTTTGCTTTTCTATTTCACTACTCTTTTTCTAGGTCATGCATTTCATTATTTCCCATCATTTTAGGTCACTTCTGCCTGCTCTCCTTATGTAAGGGAGTAAGACTGGTGCCACATATCAAGGGCAGAACTGAAAGCATCCCTTCTTTGGTTATAACTGGAGGATTCTTATTATCAAAATGCTTGTGGCTATTGTAGTGTCTGCTTCCATCTCAGCTCCTACACAAGGGTGAAGTAAATCATATTATACAAGAGCAACAAAATAAATTCTTTGAGTTAAGGGTATGTGACTTTTACCAGAAGTATAGCCTGAAGCAGAATAATGTTCACAAGATCCTGGAACATACTGGATCTGAAAGAGACAAAGTAGGCAAGAAGAAAAACAACAGCATCATCCAAATGAAAACAGCAACAGCGTCATCCACATGAATACCTTTAGGGAAAACAGAAGAAATGTTTGTGTGCATCTTCCAGTTTCTGAGCATAGTGAGCATGTGGACCAGTAGCATGAGCTGTCATGAGACCAGAGGGAGAAATCATGACTGTGTCAAACTTGGTCTTCATCACCGCTTGTAAAACACTCTTCCTACAAGAAAAGACCTAGAGATATCACAGCAGCGTCTCTTCAATATTCAGTAATGTTAAAAGCTATCTGGCCTATTCATACTATGCTAGGCTCACTTGTACTTTAATTGTATTTTTATGGATGTGTGTAATGGTTCTGGGCAGGTCAGGTACTGGTTTACACGCAGTGGTAACAACAATAAGGCAGATCTATCTCTCCAGGCCAGCCCAGCTGTGGAGCAGGAACTTGACATGCTGCTTCACAACACCTCCAGTCAGCCATGGTATAAACAGGAATGGGAATTTTGCATGCAGAAAGGATTTAATAGGTATCCTGCTGACTGCTGTGGCCACTGCAGTTATTGTTCTAGTTGGGTTGGAAAATAACAGCTATAAAGAAAGAGACTCACAATTCCCTTCATCTCAAGCAAAATCTTTACACAGCAAAAGCTAGTCATGAGCATCAATCTGTATACTGGGCAACCTTTTGCAGCTGTTGTTGGTTATTTAGCATGTCAGATTTAACATATTAGATCTTCATGTATGCTACTGCTCTGCAGCACAGGGAATACAGCTTTCCTGAGGGATATATGGAATAGCTGGAAAAAGCATTTAGTAAGAATGGGCTTATTGATTGTAAACAGAACAAGTTATGCTTAGAGAAGAATTAAACTCCATATTACTAGTTTCTCCTCCATGAAGAAGCAGACTTACTGACTTTGATAGCTGTTTATTAGTTAGTTGAAAAGCAGCCTTAAATTAAATCCCAAGGTATGAACGCACATATAAAACATTACAGCTGCACTCCCAGTCTTTCCCCTTGAAAACAAGTTCTGGAGCATCTAAAATATAGTCAGGAAACTTGTCTAATCACAGTCTGGATAGGTATCCCTGCTACTGTTATATTTTGTGAAAGGCAAAGGAATTTAGGCCCTTGGGCAACTCTTATTTTAATAAGTACTTCGTGTTCTGCTAACTGGTGAATCTGTCAGCAGCCCAAAGAGAGAAAACAGCATGAAAATTGAAATATGTTTTACTTTGAGAAGTGGCCTTTCCTGTTAAGTACTGAATTATAATGCAGAACAGTGTATGGAACTTGGCACTGCGGTGTCCTCTTTCTACAGAAGAGGCTAGTCCCCACTGTTTTCAAGTTGACATTGATGTGAGCAGTAAATCTGACACACGCAAACAGAAGTTAGAAAATGATGATATAACCTTATTTTAAACCAAATAGAGATCTAGTTAAAATACTTTAAGAGTAAAAACATCTTAAAGACCTTGTAAAAATGGGTTACTAAATTATATGGCTGTATATACAGAAAAAAAGTATTTTTTCTCTTAGCGTATCTCCACTGCCTGTGAAGAATAATCAGTAGTCTTGTGTGGCATGAACGACTACAATGCTAATGATGTAGAAGATTTGGTTTGATACTGTTTTTGCTATCTGTAGAGCCAGTTTAGGGAGCTCTGTCCTTCCTCCAGCCTTCCACATTGCTTCTCATTTTTGCTTCCTATCTCAGTTTACATTGCTGCAACTCAGGGCTAATGGCGTGTTTTTATTATTGTCCTTCATGAAATGTGCATCACATGATGGCCTTAACAAAACAGTAAAACAATCAGCAGAACAAGACACAATTTTTACCTAAGATTGCAACAAACAGAGAGAAAAAAATAATTGGTAAGCAAAGATGTTATAGCATTTATATCACATTGCTGAAGTTGTTAAATGAAACCACCTTTATTTAAGGATTAGGTTGTTTTTTAAATACAGGATAAAAATACAGTGAGCCAATTCTAAAATGAGTTGTTTTAAAAAGCTAGAGGGTTCTTTGTTGCTAAAATTAGAGTAGAACCCTGAAGACATAAACAGTAACCATTTTAAGAAACAGGTAAGAGGTGGAGACTTTGATGTAAGTGTGTCAAGCTGCCTGCAGGAAGGCACGGTAATGAAATTGTACCGATTTTCTGCCGCAGTGAAGAATGTCATCAAACGTTACTGTTTTGACCAAGACAGTCCTTGTAATGCTTTTGTACAGTAAGTTGCTTTGGAAAAGACACAGCTTTGATTTTCTCTTGGGACCATGTGACACATGCAGTTCAAATTTTTTTAAATTATTTGGTTATATGCTACATGTCACAATGCAATGATATATTCTAATAAAAATTATATATATTTAATAATTTTTTATGTATCTGGTAATATATATACAACTAGCATTTTATTAAACTTCTTTATGCTTATCATCCATATATTAGGTTATGTTTAAAATACATCATCTCAGATAGACAGTATTACCCTTAGTTTCCATAGTGTTTGTCCACTCACAGTACACATGCCTTTATGCTATTTATTTAATTATGCCACTCAAATTTTACATGAGGAAAGTGAAAGCATACTGATTTCTTATAAATACTTTAAATTTCCTCAGCCATGAATTGAAGGTGATACAAAAGACTTCTAAGTCGTAATTACTGATTGCAAAAGATTTTAAAAATAATTTGAAGAAACAGGCTTAGAAATATTATAATTATTAGACATTACATAGTATATCAAATATTAGATAGATAATATTAGGCATTATTGAAGGAGCACAAGGGTGTTTCTTGCTAATTTGACAATGTTCTTCTGTTTAAAAGTGTGTCTGAGCATCACATGATAAATCATCTTGTACGTTTAGCACAGCCAGAGCTTCAGGACTCTTCACAACTGTTTGTAGATTAATTCCTGCTTCCAGAGACCCCGTGACACTTCCTAACTCATCTGCAGCCTCAGCTCTGTGCCATGTATGACTGACCCCCCCAGGCACAAAGTAAAGTAATAAAGAGGAGGTGAGGAAAAGCGAGGGAAGCACCTACTGAAGCAAACGCATTCTTGGCATGGGGGGAAAGGGAAGATGCTGGATCAGCAAGAGAGGAACGGGAGCATCCCAAACCTGCCCTGCCTGGAGGGCAAGGGCAGAGGGAAGAGCAAGAAATCACTGTGGCTAAGGACCGTGGGAGCAAGCTTTCGAGGTGGAGGAAAGTCCAGGCTCGGCTGGGTCTGCGCAACCTCTTCATGGAGCTACTCTTGCCTCACGCCAAGGTGAATTCCAGTCTGGGGGCTGCTCTGGGGCCTGCGGTGCTGGAACCAGTTGCTCTTGAGTGTGCTGTTCACCTGCGCTCCGCTTCCTAAGCCTGCGGTGTGCAACAAGCCTGCTGCTTTAGCTTCATCACCGTGAGCTCATGAGGGGTGTTCCAAATGAAAATGAATAGAAACAGAGAGAAAATGAATTCTCAAGCTGCTGTAACCTAAGAGTTACTCTCAGCATCTTCACTAAAACCTTAATCCATATAATCAAACTTACAAACTACAAAAAAGACCAAACTTTGGCCTACGATGTAAACCTAGTTTCAGGGCAACAGTCTATGCATAATTAATTATTAACTAATTTGTCAATAACTGTGATCAACTTCAGTCCTGTGTCTAAAGTTTCCACCAAAGCTCATTGGATTTTAATGCTAAAATGAGGTTAGAAAATTAAGTTAATTACTTGCATTAATTTTGACATAAAATCCCATACAGGTTTCAGAATTCTTATTAGGGTAGGACTTGTAAGTTAATATTATGCTTGTTAATATAGCTGAAAGTAAAAGAGAGCATTCTAATTACAGATTCATAAACTATACATCGGTACATGTTTGTACTAAGGGGTGTAGAAATTACTATAAGAAACAGCACAGTGAGGAGCAAGTCACCTCATTCAATGTTGTTCAGTTCTGTGTGAGCCTCTAAAGCTTACTAAAAAACCCAGCTACACAAGTTTACTCACTGTGTGAGTAATACACATGCAAAATTTTTTTGTAGGATCAGACCTCCCATTACTGACCATAGGATTTTGCCTAAGAAATTCTCAAATTAAGAAGTAGAAAGATGTTACTAACTGAACAGTTAATAATGAATTAGAGGAAAAAGTAATCCAAGATTATTGGTAAGATAGAGAGAAGATAAATATTGAAGGAAATACAGTTATGCTATTTTGAAGTTCAATTAAGAGACTAGTTATAGAGCTTGCATTGAAAAAAAATAATGAGGTATTTGGATTATGTTTTCATCTTAAAGGCAAGGGCTAAAATTGGAAGGCATGGAAATAGTCACATGATATTGTTGGTACTATGGGTTACTGAACAGAAAAAAAAAAAGTAATATCTTAAAGAAATTCAGTGAGTTCAAACTGAACTTTGTGAAAATTTCTGACAATATGTATTAAAGGAATATTCAAAGTCCTGTTCTTTGTATGTATTAATATAGTCCCCATTCTATCTATATTGTATTTTTCATGCTTCTCCAAGACCTGGACAAAGGACTGAGGAATATCATTTCCTTAAATATTCAGGGTTATCACAATTGTTGGTTCCTTTTACAATAGTAAACCCAAGAAATCTGACTCTGAATCTGCCACCAATGTGCTGGTTTTACTTAGAAGTTAAAAGGGTAAGTTTCATAACTTTCAAAAAAAAGAAAAAAAGAAAAAGAAAAAGAAAAAGAAAAAGAAAAAGAAAAAGAAAAAGAAAAAGAAAAAGAAAAAGAAAAAGAAAAAGAAAAAGAAAAAGAAAAAGAAAAAGAAAAAGAAAAAGAAAAAGAAAAAGAAAAAGAAAAAGAAAAAGAAAAAGAAAAAGTGGCCCAAATATTCACAGTTCTTCATTGTTTTCAGTCAATGTCTCTAAGGTGAACCTCCACATTAGTTTATCAGGGCTCCTCGTCTGTGTTTTAGAAACAGACAATTTAATAGCAATTGTTAAAATGCCTCACAGTACTTACTTTTTGGGGGTGTGTTTTTTCTTAAAAACCAAAATAATGGAGGCAAAAAGTGTGGATTTGACACTGGTCAGTGGAAAAGCTAACGTCAGTTAATTCCCCCTGCCATGTCTCTCCATAATGTCCTGCAGCATAACAAATGTATGCACCATATCATAACAAATCTTTGTTCTTCCTGAAAATGAAACTTAAGCATACCAGAAAGCCTCATAGTAAAATCAACCTAAACATTTGTAAGTAGGAAAAGAAACAATTAAGGAAAACCAGAATCACATTCAAGGAACACTCCCTTTTTGTATAGTCTCTGAAACAAATGTGATTAGAAAAATAACCTTCAGGTGCTATGTCCTTATTTTTAGGCCCATTTTACATATATTCTTTTTGAATACTATCAGCCAGAAATGTGTTCTATTCATTGCAAGATTTTTGGATACTGCTCTGATTGATACTGCTGACACAGCCTAAAAAAAAGCTCATTTTTCATTTTTTGGCTGTTTACCACTGGCAATTGACAGCACTTTGGGCTAGCTCCAAAATACGTCAAAACCATGAATAATCCATCTCCCTGCTCAGTTAATAGCTTGCTTCCTTTCTCCTTTCTTGCACCAATTTATATGCAGACTTTTCTCCAAGCCTGACAAGTGGGGTAACTTCAGCAGCAACAGAAACAGTACCAACAGGCCCATTCGAGGGCTATTCATCCACAGATAACACTTGGACAGAGCAATAAGCCCATTCCTCAACCTGTAAGGCCCCAAAGCATCTCTCAACATCAGAGCCAGAAGCAGAGACAAAGGGAGAAAGCACCCAGCTTCTATCTACCCAGCTTATTCACGGAAGCTGAAGAAAAGCCAAAGGGCGAGGAGAAGCAAAGACATAAGGTCCTCTCAGTAGAACAACTTGGCCATGGAAAGCACAGAGAAACATGCTCCCTGATAGCCCCAGGTCAGATATCTGAGCTGGCCAGACTTTTTTTATAGCTGAAAAATTTAGAATGTTTTTCAACAATTTATCTGAAATCCTAGCCTACAGCATTTGTAGCAAATGAAATCCTGTTCCTATGTCATGAGCTCTCCTTTAAGATCCTTTGGAATGCAGTATTACCATCTGTTTTCTGTTGTTAACAGAGCTACCAAGTTTTGTGTGACTCCTCATGGGGTACTTGCTTAAAGTCATTGAGGCACCTTGCAGGTTGATATAAGCCAAGTGTTGAATTAAATCAACCTGCAAGTGCAGTGTTGGGGTAGGATTCAGAGCATGCCCATATGTGTGGAACAGGAGAGCTGGTATCTTCCTTCCTTTGAAAACTGAGCAGACATATGGGGAGGAGATCGGTAGGTGGTTGGTATCATGAATTGCTATAGGTGTGGGATGTATATGTGTGTGGGAGGCAATCTTTGCTAGGCTTGCTTGGTAGCTGTAGGATGAAGATAACTTGGACTAACTGAGTGCTCTGGGAACTGGAAAAAATCTGCTGGAGGGACTGAGTGCTGCGTTTGTTCTGTCTTGCTTCTAGAGAACTTGAAGGTGGTGAGAGGGAGAGTTAGTTCTGCATCCCATGTAATATTGCTACCACCCTCACAGAGACTGCTATTGCTTCATACTGCCCCTTCACAGCCTGGGTTCACAAGAGAAACATCAATTCTCTAAAAACAGGGGTCAGAAAGCAATTCTGGAGCCCAGCATATGAGTTAAGATGTATGGCAGGACGTGTCTGCCACTTGTGCAGCACAGCAGTAGCTGAGCGTTGATGCCAGCTCCTTTGCTGCAAAAAGCAGAGACTGGGAGTCTTGCTGGCACCGGTTCCTCTTTACAGCTATAGGTGGCTGCTTCTGCTGCTGCATGGAGGGAAATGCAAAACGTGCCAGATAAGAATTTTTGTCCCTTTTTCTGATCTTTATGAAGCAATGCAAAATTTTATTTTGCTTCAGGAAAAAACAGTGGTGTTTTATTTTGAAGCCAGGGCACAAGTTTCTTTATTATGTGCTAGTTTTTGTTTCTTAATGAATCAAGATAGTGATCTGACACATTCAATAATTATTATTATTTTATTTTTTATTTTCATCCTTGAGAGCTCCAAATCAGAGAGAAAATCTTGTCACCATTATCTGCACCCATTTAGCTCCATCAAAAGTCTCCCTGTCTTAAGTAGTTTGCAAGTTTAGGTCCAGCCTTTGAATTTAGGAAACTGAATCCATGTACTTGTTACTCTGGCACTCTAGCAAGTATGTGGGAAATCCAAGCAACCAAAGAATTTAGAAAAAAAACTCGATTAGGGAGGAGGAATCACAAATTCAGAGCAATCTCTTTGGTCTACACCTTTAGATCCTCACATTGGATTGACCTGGAATAAGGTGTCAAGTAGTAATGAACGCTGCTGATGTTGTATGCCTTTAGTCCTTAAATTAGATCCGTGACATAGAAGGAACCTGGACCAGCGCATACACCTCCAGGGTCCCTCCAGTGCTGCAGGGACTACACAGCCAGAAGCTTTCTTCCACTAAGATCCTTATGTGGTGCTGAAGGAACTTTAAGGAATTATTCCAGAGCCCTGGAATACGACCTGTAATAGTGCTGGCAGATCTGCAGACATGCTATCTTTACAGTAGCAATGGTGCTTTGTCTGCATGTTTTTTGTCTTTTGGGTATGCTAATATTGGAGCTTATGTGCGTTTTGCAAAGATAGTGCAAATAACTTAAATAAAACTTCTGTTTTACCATTTTTTCCCAAAATGGTAACTCTTCTATTAAATACGGTGAAAAAAAAAAATTTTAAAATATATACAGTAGAGGCACTTTGAATGATCAAGCAAATTTTCACACTTGTAATTCAAACCAGTCATTGATGTTTAAACAAAGTGAGATTGTCGTCAGTACTGTTGCAAGTGGACACTTTCTATAATAAGACAGTCTTGACTTATGATTTCTCTCATATTGGGTAGAAATGTTCTCAGAGAAAAGTATTTCCTAGAACTTCAAAAACTGAAATATAGCCATCATTGCTGATTATAAATGATTGCACTGTAATTAGAACTTTGTTGTTTTGGGGTTTTTTTTGTCTAGGCACATGGGTCACAAAGTGTAAAAGTTAGGACACACTCTTACTGTCTTTTGTGTCTCAGCTAGCCTGCTGTATTCTGATCTTAGATCAACCAATTAGTCCACTCACTTTATGAAATGCTGATTTAAATCTGCTTTTCCAGCAGAATGAGGTGTTATATTACATAATTTTCCATAAAATCTTCTCTTGTGCCAATTTAGACATGTTTTATATGTAGGTGTTATTTCCAGATGTGATGGCTCAGCCCTACAGATCAGGTGTAAAATGTAACAACAAATCTTGAAAATAAAATCCTCAACCAATCCTCTAGAAATTGTAAGATTTTCCTGAAATTAGGAAAAGAACCCACGAAAATAAATAAATTATGGATTTGTTTAATTTTAATCCTTTTTACATGCAGAAAATTTTTCTTTTGGAAAGTCCAAGTTCCTAAAGTGTAGAATGACTTTGGAAGAGTTCTGCTTATGCAGGCAGCTATCACATTTTCTAGGTTCTCCAAGTTCTGTGCAAATAATTTTCAATTGTCCCCACCTTATGCAGTTAATTACCCTCACAAGTGTTTATATCTGCTTTCTTGATATTTGCTAAGATTCACCTCACTCTTTCTCCTCCAAGGCCTGATGCTAGAGATGGATTGAATGAGAACATTATTCACTGGAGACAGTCAACTCCAATATCTCCACTACTCAGATATTCCTGTAGTCTTGAAGGGATGACGTGCTGCTCTCTACAGTAGCACTAGTAAAGTGCTCTAGGAAGCAAAACCGTTTGGAAAACAACCTTTCACATCAGATTCTGCTTTTACAGATGCAACAAATTTCTGAGGGAAAGTTTAAAGAACTTGATATTTATTTACTCTCCCTTATGAAATGGGAATTTCTGAAAACTGTAAGGCAAGAAATGTCCACAATTTAATTTCAAAGCTTTTAAAAACCCTTCAAATTGAACTGCTTCCTCTTGGCTTGGTGAAATGATCTGAAGTGCTTACGTTCAAGCTATTTTAATGTTAATCTGTATCTTCCCTGGTGGCATGTTAGTCTTGAGGAAGAAGGTGATAACTGGACTAAAATAGAAATTCCCAATGTGTCAGACATTGTGGCCAGACAACAGTGCTCACTGTGCACCAAGATTCCCACCAGTCCAGTGATGTTCTGGAAATTTTCACAGTCCTGGATGGGAGTTGTAGACTGAACCCAGGGAGAGACTAGAAGGTTGAAATACAAGACTTATAAGGCAACAGAGAAAGCATTCTGGTTAGGATCAAATCAAGCCAAAATTAAGTATTTTGCTGTGAGCTTTCTGACAGAAGATCAGGACTTCAAAAATTTACTAGGATGAACTGCACTTGGTACAAACAGCTTGTTTCATCAGAAAATAATTTCAGCAGAAAATCTCAGTTGGCTCTAATCACATCTGCTACACACTTTTTTTCATTTTCCTGAAACATGGACTTCACTGTTTAGAAGGAGATGCTGTGCTCACTCTGTGTAGGTATTTTGGAGGAGAACTGGAAGACTAATGGCAACGGTTTTGTCATTGGTAATGTCAAAAATTGTAAATTAAAAAAAAAAAAAGTTGATTAAACATTGAGCCCTTTGGTCCATGTTCAGGTTTATGTTTGGCCTATATTTAGGTACATTAGTGCAGAATCAAATTCTCTGTATATGCTGAATGAACATTAAATAGCTTTTACTAAGGCCCCAGGCATGGGTTTCATTAAAACGTTGTTTATCAATTTTTTTCTTTTCTGTAGGTCACAAAAAGTCCTTGCTTAAAAAAGCACTTTGTTTTTGTCATCACTGTGAGCAATTGTTTTCTACCATCCATTCCAGATGAAGTTACATTTCCATAATTGATAAAATAATGAGCCATAATACACAATATAAAATTCATGAAACACAATGTGTTACTTTCTTAATTTTCATAACTCTTCTTGAAAATAAAGTAGAAATAAGAGGTATTTTTACTAAAATGAAGAGATTTTAATGAACAAAATACAGTTTTAGTACAGTTAACATGTTAGCCTTGGTGATTTAACACAACTGTGTAAGAATTAACTGGATGTTACCAATAGATATACTAAACAGTAGAATTATTGGAACTTCAGATACAAAAATACTTTTATTGTCCAGAAGCAAAAGAGTTCAAATTTCATGGTAGACTGTTCAGATTCATAATTAGCACAACCACAACTATTTGCATGAAAACTAGAGAGAAAGAAAGAGTCTGGAAATTTGCCACATTATTTTGTAAGGGTTTTTTTAGAGAATGGTTCCCAATATAGCAAGAGTAATTGTATCCAATCTACTTTAAGTGGACTGAGATAAAACAGCTTCAGAAATAATAACTAAATGTATCAAATGTAAAATTTAACACTCTCACATGGCTTTCTTTCATGTCTAACCGAGGCTATATTTATCACTTCTGCTCTTTTTCAAGTAAAAAATACATCAGATTTGAACTGTACATTTTCTTATTCAGCTCTATCAGAAGCAAAGTGCAGATGTGGCTCTGCGTAGAGCCTCTCTACAGTGACAGGTCATTAGTATTCAGAAGAGGAGAATTAGTTTTTAGAAAGAGTTTCTTTCTTCTGACAAGGCAAGCTGATAAGAAACATTCCAATAAAGGAAAGACAAAAACAAATGAAGGAGAAAAGATTAGATGGTGACATTTCATCCTTGAAAGCAGCATATTTTTACAGGGTAGCTATTATCATTAGGTTACACCCAAATAAGAATAGCTACCAACAAAAGCACTGAAAGTTTAATTAAAGGCTACAGAGAGTTTAATTTCACAAAAGTAGTATGCAGATTTCCTAAAGCCACAGGAGCAATGATTTGGGAGGGATATGAGGTGGGGAAGGGAAGCTGTGCAGAAGCACCTCTCCTGCACTGTAGAAATCACAATGCATCAGCTTCTAAAATGGGGCCTTGCAATGACAGAAATAGAAATAAATAGCAGAAGAGAGAATAAGCTGATCATTTACGAGCATCCTAGATTGTTAGGATATTGGCTAGAAAAGAGGAGAGACGGGTATTTCAGCAGACCAAGCTTTCCAAGACATGGCTGTTTACTACATTACTTTTGTTGCCAGCAAAATATGCAGATGCTGACAGGAACTAATGTTTCCTGAGCAAATACACACTGTTGACACAATGAATGCATCATGGGCTAGCGAGAGTGGTAAACACACTGGCAGTTATAAGATTCTTTATTATAGCATATATGTATGTATTTATGCCTCCAAAACAACTAAATATTATTTATTTAGGTAACTAATTATTCTGTTGGGGGTTTATTTTTTTCCCCCACTTAGCAATGTGTATTTCCCAATAAAATATAAATTTCATTTAGACTAATGACCAGGGCACACCTGGTCTGTAAATACTGTTTTAAACTTTACATGTAGTAGATGCAAACAATCACACCTTAAAATCAGAATAGCCAAGGTAATTTTCAGACAAAGTTTTTCTCTTACTGGAAAAAAAGAGGAACTCCAAAGAAAATAGTACACAAGAATTTTTGTCCCTTGTGTATTATGCTTCATATGGTGTTAGCTTTAAAAATGCTAATGTTGTAATTAATTTACCATTTGTATATTGGTGCTGCCTTGCTTCATCACTGAGATGAAGGATTTTAAATGTTTTAATGTATTTATTTTCAACTTTATAACATCTGGTATTTTCCTTAATGATTGAGTTACATGATTGCCTGAGAATGTCAGCTTTTGCAGGGAGATGACTTTTTAAATTGGAATTCGTATTCCACAGGTTTGGAAGATAAGCCTGTAAATAAAACCTTTGGGGAAAAAAAAAAAGAAAATTAACAGGTAAACAAGAAGATCTTCTTGTTGTTAAAAATGTATATTTCAATTCCATTTGGGAAAGAAGAATTATAATTAAAAATCTTACAGTTCTAGAAATACCATGGGCATGAGTGCTCAGGATTGAAAAAAAAAGAGCAAGCTTGAAATTATCTTTGGGACAGGCTATCTCCAGGTCACTCCTAGTTCAGGATTTGTTCAAAGGTGACTAAGAGAAAATGGAAAACTTGATTGTTTAAAATTTTTGTCTTTTATCAGTGTCATAAATAGAAGTGGTGAATTTCCAGCACCGGCTAAGAAACATTTTGGTTTATTATTCTTTGAAAGATGTTCTATGGAAATTGATAGCACCAGTCAGATTCAATCAACTTCATGTTTTGTTTTTTTTTTTCATTTGCAACAGGGATGGCATTATATAAAGAGAAAAAAACATAGCCAGTTTTGCAACCTGGCCTTAGCCATTCCTTGGAATTTTTGTTTCTGCCAGTGGTGAGTTATTTCCTGAACCCATACATGTAGCTGGTAAATTGCATTCTTGTACATACCTTCAGTCCAGCAGTTTTGATCATTTGGCATGCTTTTTCATTTATTCCAACTACTGTTACCTCAAAAGTGTTGCAAAGAGAAAAATTGCTTTCTGTAGCTTTTTCTACAACAAAGTCTCTTTCATGACCTGAGGATAACTTTTAACAAAGTTCTTGTTTTGTCAACTAACGCTAAGTGACATTAGGTATGACTCACAGGCTCCGAGCTGAAAAGCCCAAAAGAGGTGTAGGTAATTGTGAGGTCTGACCCACAGCAGAACTATTGTACCAATATGATTTTGAGGAAAGCCTAATTTCCTTTTTAAGATGACCTGATGGATCAAGGTAAAAGATCAAAACTGAGTTCACAAAGTCCATGAATATTTATATACTCACACAGATGTAGAGGCATCCAGTGTCTTGGTCACCTCAAAAACATACACAAGCTAACAAAGGGCTCCAGAACTGCTGCCTTGCTTGATTTATAGCTGTGGGAGTCTTCTGGGTTAAATTCTAACTCTTAATGAAGTTAACAGGATTTTGCCACTCACCTTAAGGCAATAATAATCTAAATATCTGAAAGGAATATTCACATTGCTTCACTTGTTTATTTTTAAGAAATATCACATGCTTTCCTTACAATCTACTTCATATAGGTTTTCCCAATTTTGAAGCCATTAGATGGTCTGTTACATTTGGCTGTTCCAGATTTTATATTATATTTTCCTGTATATGTTTAAACCAACATAGTGTGAATCACAGCCTAGAGTGGAAATGCATTTTGATTTGGGAAGCAATAGAGAAAAAAGAAAATTCAAAATAGACAAACAAGGGAAATCATGAAAGAAATGTAGCCAAATCTTTCCACTTCATTTAGAGAATATACAGAACATTTCAAATACTTAAAAAAATAATTAACTGATAAACAGCAATTACCACATTTTTTGAGATAGAAAGATAAAACTGCATCTATCATTTAAAACACACGTAATGGATTTGTGATAACAGCAGCAGGAGGTTTTCTCTACTTCTTCACTAGAAACAACCTGGTTTTAATTTCCAGCTTCTCATTTCTAGGTAGATACTGTCTGGGCCCTGCACAGGATGCAGAAGCTCTGACTCCTCTTTCAGCCTGGCTGAGGTCTGGCTGTCCAAGCTGACAGTCGGCTCTGGCGTGGTGCTGCTGCGGCACCTCAGGTCACAGCATTGAGCAAGGGGCGTGTGAGAAGGAGCTATGAGAAGATTTGCTGGGGGTCTCCATCCCTTTGTTTGGGAGCTACCAGTGAGGTCAGGTCCTGAGCTATGTCTTAGCTGTAACTGTGTGTGGCCAGGTACCTTGCTGTACCTGGTGACGTGACCTGGTGCTACAGCCTTTTAGGGCTGTCACTGGTCTGTAAGTGGAACCTGCTCACCACATTTATATGTGCTTTTCAGTTTTGGTGGGTGTGGGACTGCACCTCTTGTAAGTGGGATGATAATACATATCTGCCTTGCTGTCACCCTCATCTTCTGGCTCACCTTGCCCTGTGGAGTAGCTCTACTCAACAATGAGAGCACATTATTTTTATCTGCAACGTCAGGTCTGGGGTTTGCATTAGGATTGATACATTTGTGCATTAGTCTACATCTCTCAATGTTGGAAGCTTTAAGTCAGTTAAATTAATTGTGCTCCTCATCTCAAAAAAATAAAGTAGAACTGGCAAAGGATTACACAGGAAATCAAAGGTGTGGAGTAGCTTCTATACAAGAAACAACTAAAAATGCTAGGACTCTTCAGCTTAGAAAGGAGATGACTGATATGAAACAAGCCTCCAAGTTGTGAATGACCTAGAGACCATCAAATAAAAGTAGTGCTGACAGATTCAAAAGAAATAGAAGGACATGGTTCATGACACAACATGTCAACAAGTTGTGGAAATACTTGCCAACAGGCTGTAGAGTCTGAAAGCTTATAGGTATTCAAAAGAAAACAAGGGATGAAAAAAAGAAAAAAAAAAGGGAAAAAATTCTACCAAGACTTACTTACTTCTAAGACAGTTTCTTCAGTGATTAAAATCTCCAAGCTACAAATCACCAGCTGTTTGAAACATCATTACATGCTTGCTCTGTTCTCACACACTTTCCTAGGCATCCGCTAAGGCCCCCGCCAGACAGGATGCTGGGCTAGACGGATGTCTGCTCTGACCTGATACAATTGTTTTAATGTTCTTAGCACCCCCCGGTCAACACTAAGGAGTCATTTGTGCTGTCAGGATTTGTCTGTGGAACAAGGACTTACTGTTTTGAATCTCTGGGGGGAAAATAGGAAGTGTCATTTCCTGTAAAGAATTCTGTCCAGTTTCTTTCAGTTCTGCAGTACTTGGAGAATGAATAAAAAAACTCCCTTTTTTAACTCTTACCTGCAAATTCAGGGTTTTGATAATCAGTATAAGATAGATATTTCCAACAATTTAATTTCTGAAAATAAGTAACACTGTAGAGATAATTATTAATTAAATACATTATAAATTAAAGACATTTACAAAGTTTCCCATCAATAATTTAAGTTCTATCCAGGGTGCACGCTATTTGGAGTACCTGACACCTGGAAAAAGATACCAACGTATATTTTGTACTGAAAGGTAACATTTGGTCTCTGTCCCTTCTAGTGTGTTCCTGTACTTCGCTGGGCAGACTAGATAAACAAACAGAATGTGGGCTGAACTGTTTCAGCATGTTTGTCACTTGATTCTTTCAACTTCATGTTCCCAGAGAAGAAATAGAAGAGAGAGTGTCTGTGGAGAGGTGAAGATGCAAACTAGTCTTGTCATCACTAGTCCATTTTTCAGTCTTTGAGTAGAGCCAAATACAAACTTCCATCTTCCACTTCTTTCAACTGAATCATCTATGCCCTGTGGGAGATCAAATGAGCATTTAAAAGGGGAGGGGGAAGTTAATTTGAGGAGATTATTAGGGACCAGATGCAAGAAACATATTGTAGGGGGGGGGAGTATAAAATTAGAGCAAGCTATTCAGGCAGCAGTGATTAATATAATGTACAGAAAGAAGCAGAGAAGAGTAAGAAGGCAAAAGGGCAGTTTGGGTTATTTAGAATGAGCTCTTTAGATTACTGAATGAAGTGATCCAATGCACTAATACATTTACATTTACACTAATACTATTACATTTAGTTAAATCATTAATAATATATCTATTCACATAAATTTACACAAATTATCTTGCACTTTGCTGTAAAGGTAAGAAGGTAAGTGTGGTATTAACACCGGAAGATTAAGAGTGTATATGACACCTTTCTCACTATCTCAAGGACACAGACATTTATTTTTATTATCATCTAGCTTAAAAACAAACAAACAAACAAAAGCTAGTTTCTGATAAGACAAATTAGGGAAGAAGGTTTCAAAGTATCTCATGCCACACAGCAAAGTAGATTTATACAACAGTGTCGACGGAAAAGTGCCCACATTTTGGAGTGAGAGTGGAGGAGTTAGATGCCTTTCATATAGGTTTGAAAGACTGCTGGAAGGACACTGGATGGGGAGAGGAACTGCACCAAAAACAGTATGATGTCATTGTAGTTGTGTTCTTGCATTGAAGGGAGGTAAGGACACCAAGAACATGACATTGCCCTAGCAGTGCATATCCTCTTTTGTATCTCAGTAAGTAACTGGGTTACCATAAAGGGATGTTCAACCTTAGCAGTTTGGAAATTACTTTTCTTTCACCATAATGTAGAGGAGATACCTCCTAGTGCTGTGAGATATACCTGTTGTTTTGTATACTCATAGATCTTCCTGTTGGAAGGGACCTCTGGAGGTCTTTTCATCTAACTATCCTGCTCAAGTCATGGCTACCTTAAATTTGTTTACTCAGGACCTCATCCAGTTCAAATATTAATATCTCTAAGGTGGAGATTCCACAGCCTCTCTTGGAAACTTGCTTTAGTTCTTGTCAACCTTCAAAGTAAAAATGCTTTCCTTCTGTCTAGTGTGAGTTTTCTGTGTTGCAGTTTAGGTCCATTGCCCCTTGTGTTTCCAGTCTCCACTTCTGAGAAGTCTGGCTACACTGTCTCTATACCCCCAATATTCCATTAACCTCCTCAGGGACAAGTAAACCCAGTTCATAGCCTCTCCTTGTGCATCATGAGCTTCAGGTCCATAATCAAGTGGTGGCCCTTCACTAGACTTGCATCAGTCTCTTACAACACCTTTATTGTACCCTAACTGGTAGCTCCTAACTGGAAAACACCCCACAATCATTAACAGGCAATTTACCCTTAGATTAAACCTAAACACTGACAGAATCTTACCACTTTATAGCAAAAGCACTCATTTTCATACTGAAGTCAAAAGGCGCCTACCTTTAAGCAACTGCAAAACTTGTAGCACTTGCTGCTCTTAACCAGGTTTTCAGCCAGTGGAGAATCTGCCCCTTACTTAAAATGCTTAGAAATTGTTAGCTCCTTCAAGAGATGCTTTCCAACTTTGGAAATGATGTCCTCTTTCTTGTCTGTGAAATATTTTCAAATAATTGCTTGCCTGTTTCTCATACATCCTACAGTAGTAACATCACAGAGTTCTTCCTCCTGCCCTGTTTGGGTAAAAAGATGTTACCACACTCTGCAGTTCACTTGTCCTAGGAAGTATAATAAATAAGAATGTTTACCATCTTACTCTCTTACTCTTCCTCATACTACAGAGCCAGAAGGAATAGTATAATTAATACATTCATTTTTTTATAAAATGCAATTAAGACTACTAATTTGGAAAAAGCTTCTTATTTTGCCTCCCAGATAAGATGCAAAAATCCAGCTGTTCAGAACACTGTTAATTGCTTAAATTTTTTGACAGTGCTTTTCAATTTAGAAGCAAGATCTTAGATCTCTGTCAAAGGAAAGGTCAGTTGCCCAGTCTTTTCTCATGTACTTATGAGGCAGTATCTCTCTGCATTTATACCACTGGGATTAGAGGATTGAGAGAGAGAGAGAGAGAGAGAGAGTAATAAAGCATGTTTTTATGTTTTTATTTTGTTTGGAAATATTGTAAAAGTAGTAAGTAGTTCTTCATTAGGATTTTAATCTGTTGTAGTAGTAGTGAAGCTGGAGGTGATTCTAAGCTATTCTTCAAAACAACTTTTATGCATTTTCTGAGTGAAAGTGATTACTGTAATAGGTTATCTACAACATAGCTAGTATACAAGAAGATAAATACTGCCAGCATATATATTTCACGGATGTTAAAGTAAAAGATTAGCAATATAATCTGCAATAGCACAGTGAGAAAAATCACTTCTCAGAATTTGCAAGACCATACTGTTCTCAACTCTAACTCATATATATGTTTCAATCAGTTCTTGCAACATTATGTTAGTTAGATAAATACAATGATATTCAAATCCAGAATATAATTTCTATATTTAACATACTAATTTTCTGTAACTTTTCTGTATTTGTACTCCGTGTGGCCCAGTAAGGTCAGGTTTTCTCATTACAGTTTATGATCACCCTGAGGTTTCTGTATTATGCCCTTTAGCTCTATACCATTACAATTCACAGTCTCCCCTCAGCAGTCCACTAATAAAGAACATAGATTGACTCTAAAGAAGAGAATTGTAAGTTTCAGTGACAAGTAATATGGAAATATAACACTTAGCCCTCCAGAAGACCAAGGAGAACCTGGAAGAATGACCCTTATCTTGATTTTAGGACACTCTTAGGAGATGATTAATGATCAAAAAATGAGCAGAGTAACCAGCTCTGAATTGTTTAAGTACATTGGTTTATGTGCATTCATAGCATAAGAGCTCGATCAGCTATACTTTCCATCTACAAATGGAGCTTGCCTACCTGAACATGTAAGGAAAAGGTAACCAGAACTTTGGGTTGGAGATCAAAGCCCTGTGCTCCTCCCTGTGATAAAAAACTATCCTCAGGTGGTATACACACACAAACAATGTTTAATTAAGTGCCCCCCCCTCCCTCCTCCCCCCAGTATAAATTCTGTAGCAGCACAGTTCCCCTGGGTACATTTACAGCTGGAAATTTCATCAGCTGTAGTCTCTGCCATCTCCATGTTATGTAGTGATGTCACGTTAGTCGTTCTGTTAAAAAAGAAACCGGCAATAAAAGCATTTTACAAGCAGAGAAGTGTAAAAAATCTTATTAGATACAGTTGCAGGGAGGCTGTTTTAGAAGAGCTGTGTGAATCTTCAGTGAGCAAATAAGAGGAGTAAGAAAAACTTGGAGTAAGAAAAAGGATGCACGAGAAAAACTTGTGATGATGAAGAATCTGCGAAATGGAGAGAAGAAGCCTTAAACAGCCAAACACTGAGAAAAAGTATGTTAG
Organism: Caprimulgus europaeus; assembly: GCA_907165065.1. The sequence continues at coordinate 74,631,267 of OU015525.1, forward strand.
AACACCAGACTGAAACCCAGTGGGGCACAGCACAGCAGTTCTACCATGTCTAAGTGTGTCAGTTTAATACCTGAAAATTAAGTATAAACTGAGCATGAGTCAGTTCAGTACCACTGCCTCATCCAAGTAACGCACCTCAGTCCTCAGAGGAAGACTAAGTAGGAAATTGTTTATTTTAAGAGCCATTAGACAAACACATAGAGAGGAAAGCAGGGTTCAGAAAATCCAGACTTATGTGTTGCTTTAGACCCTGAATCCCAGTGTGGGAACAGCATTCCCAGCTTTGCAGAGATCAGTGTCGACACCAGACCAAGCAGTGTGTGTCAAAAGAAGCGTGATGCATGCAGCACCCTCATCACCAACATGCACAACTCATGCTGGATACAAGAAGTCATCTTCTGTAAAGAAACTGAGCCTCATCAGGCATCTTTCTTTGCTTTACCCTCATAACTACATTATTCACTTTATCAAGTATTTGCGTTGTGAACAAGTCTCGGCTGATACAGAATTTAAAGTTCAAACTTGAACAGTTCTGTGAAAGGCAAGTATTTCCCTGCGGCCTGTGGAGCAGGGAAAAGTGTAAGGAGACAGGCGTGGAAGAGAGGAACTGTTATGTGCTGACTACAGCCCCCCATTCCCTATTCTTTGCACTGCTCATGGGGGAGGAATTGAGGAGTCAGCAGTGAAGGGGTGAAGCTGAGCCTGGGAAGAAGGTAGAGGGCAGGGGGAAGGTATTTTAGTTCTGTCTTTCTTTTTACCATCCTACCCTGTATTTAATTGGCAATAAATTATATTTATTTGAGGCACAAATCAAGGCTGGTTTGCCCATGACAACAATTGGTCAGTTATCGCCCTGTCTTTGTCTCAATCCATGAGCGTTTCCATCTTATTTTCCCCCGTGTAGTATTGGAGAGGGGGAGTGAGAAAGCAACTGGTGGGAGTCTGGCAGTCAGCCAAGGTCAACCCCTCATATTAATAATAAATTAAACCAATGTTTAACATGACTGATTTTATGACATCTATCTCAGTAGAGAATAACTGATAATGTGTTGAAAGAAAGCCTGAGGAAGCTCCTTCTGCATTGAACTCCCTCTCATTGCTGCTCTGTCACCTAAGAGATCTACAGCAGCAACTTTTATCTTTTGGCTAGCTAAGTAAAAGAAAACCTGCACCATATGCCTTTCAAGCATTGTAAAGAAAAACGTTAAGTGCTTAGTAAAACAACATTTAGGAGTCTGGTTTTTGAAAATTCCACTGGAGTAGTGAAAGGTCCTTTACTCACAGAAGACAGGGTTGTTTATCCTTAGTACAGTGCATAACACAGTATGTCATGCAGCACGTAGACACAGCACTACCTGGCAGAAGCTCTAGGCATGTATTACCAGGTGTTATGATACTTTTACTGCTTTATCCACGTTTTTAGTTTCTTTGCTTTTGAGCTTACTTATGGCAATACAAAGTTAGCTCACCCCTACCTGCAATCAGAAGAGGAGTTTCCTGAGTAAACATATATTAGTTTAAATAAGTAGTTCATATTTTCCTTTTCTGGCACAATCTCATTGCTCACTCACCACTGAATGAGTCATAAAAACCAGTTAGAATCAAGAGTTAATGTTAAAATGCTTTGGCATTTCCACTGCCACGTCTCATACATTTGCAAAGGAAATGATACATTGTCCATCCCTTTTTCTCAAATTACTTAAAAATCTATCTTAGCTATACTCTATGAGGTCAGGTTGCCCATGGGCCCTAGTCTGACGTGCAAGAAAACAGGCTGCTGTTGATGCAGAGGAAATAAATCTCAGGGAGTAGCTTGCTTGGTTTTTTGTTGGTGGTGGTGGTGTTTTTTTTTTTATTTTAATTTGCCAGAGATGACAGAGAAATTATTCCTGCTCAGGAAACAATCAGATAATTAAGAAAGGCCTGAAGCTTTTAAACACAGCACCTCTACATCCTTCAGTAGAATTTGTGGTAATGGCCAGCAAGTTTCTGGCAAGTTGCCTCTTGCAAGAATGCCATTTACTTACTTTAGAATGGAGTATTTCTGAGTCTGGAGGTGGTTTATTTAATTTTTAAGTTATTTTAAAATAATTAATAAAAAACAATTACTTCTATGGGCATCAAGTTCTGTTTCCAGCACTGGAAACAGACCAAGAACCTACATTTTCCTAGCAACAGCATCAGCATCATCTTGCTCATGTCCCACTAGCAAGGAGTGTCTTTGCAAGACTGGGTGCAAGTAGTCCAGAGCTTGCTCTGTGTGCTGTCAAAAATCACTCTGTGTTGGTATTGCTCTGGGCTAGGGTATTAAATCAAGCACAGTCAATCCTATTAGGACTGTATAACATCCAGACACAAGCTGTGCCACTGTGCCACATCTGAACTGCTTCAAGAGAAGTTGTAGGTGTATTTGGACCTGCTTATAAATACTGTCCTCAAGTAGCTCTTTGTGGGACCTGGAAAAATGCACCTAAAAACTCTTCTGAAATTCAGAAGGGGAAAAAAAAAAGAAAGGAAAGGGAACATTAGGAAGAATATTTCTGTATTGTGTATGTTTCAAATATGAAATGTGTGGTATTTACGCATACTAAATAAATATTTTTCCACTAGGCTTCTGTATCAGACCAATTTATCAATATGATAAAATCTAAATTCTACATTTTGTCATTAAACTCAGCAGACAGTTTCAAAAGTTGTGTCAGATGTGGAAAGAGATCTGATACACAAAAATTTCATATAACTTAAACTGTTCCATATTTACATCATATTAGGTAACAAGAACATGAATTGTGGGAAATGCATTTGTTTTGTTTGGTTTTGTTTAAATAAATAGTGTAGTGATGCGTTAACTGCAAAACCCCATTTTTCCCAAGCTTCTTTAGTCATGAAACACCCTTCATATAATAACATAATGTTTGGTATATTCTTGAATACCTTAACAAGTTGCAATTTCAGTCATTTTGGCTTTCAATAGTTGCTGTCTTGGAAAGAAGAGCTGTTTCAAATAAGCTGAAAGCTCACATGAGATGAAAGCAGTGAATCTGGAGCAAGGTTCCTTAAATAAATGACCTTTCAACTTAGGACAGACATGGTTATTATTTAATTGGCAAAAAAGGGTAGATTATGAATATTTAATTAACAAGACTCCAGCATAAACCAGAGGCTGAAACAGAGACAGACAGATCACGGTCTGTGATTATACTGCTCTTTCTCTTACTAATCAGAACCCTACTCCATGCTTTTTTTTTTTTTTTGTGTTTATACTGTCTCTTATGCTAATTGCAGTTAGCTTTCCTTATGGAACTGAAATTTACATTTTATAACATTGTATGCTTTAGCCATTCATCCTCTTGTAGCTCCCAGCCGATATGTTTTTAATTAGATTAATCTGTAACTGGATGGTTATATTAAGTCTTAGAGTGTTTATAGCTGGAGTTATATCCATGTGTATTTGATTATGTTATCAAGACTTTCTCAATAAAATTAGTAATTATTTACAATTTATTTTAAAAAGTGACAGGAGAAGGGGATTGATTACCTTTTGCAGGTAACTTTTCTTTCTTATCTATTCCTGTTATAGTAAACTAGTCTCTGACTCAACACTAGGCTTCATACTATTTACTGTCAACCATATTTAAAGCTTTTCTGGAGTTATCTCATGAACCAATGGCAAAATAATCGGTATTGTTGTATACATTCCTCTTACGTGTAGACTAGCTAGCTGTTTCAACAATTAAACATGAAAGACAGCACAACAAGGAACATAAATCGTCTGTATCAGTGGCTTTGAAATTTGTCTTCAGTTCAAACTGGAAACATTAAGCTTGAGAAAATCAACATCATACTCCTTGCCAATTCCTCTACCCAATGGCCATCTTCAAAGGTACTGGGCTGCCTCCGGTCTTCTCTGTGGTGAATAGCTGTCATCTGCTCCTCCCTTATAACATTTCACCAGATGGTGAAGCCTTCTAACTGTTTTGCTAGGACTTTTGTAAGAAGGTCAGTGTTTAGCACTGTACTGCTCCAGAAGTCCCACACATGGGATGGAGTAACTCTGTACAGCAATACAGGCTTGGCACCAACTGGTTAGAAAACAGCTTTGCAGAAAAGGAGCAGGGAATCATGGTGTACAACAAGGATTTTAAGTAAACATACCGAAACTGCAATCCCAGAAGGGCAAGAGCCTGAGCAAAAGTCAGAGAGAGCCAAAAGATAAAGATTCCCTCATTAATATACTGGACATGATGTGATATGATATTGAATATCCCATTGGCATACACAAATGCCAATTTAGCTTATTAATTTCAATATTCCTCGCCCCCTTAGTTCTTGTGCTTGTAGACTAACAAAACACAAAGTCCTTCACTTCCAATGACAAAAATGCAAACAGTGGGATGTTATCAGTGTCTCTATCATAACAAATCCCAGGCTGAAAGCAAAACACAGCACTATTCTAGCTACTAAAAAGAAACCCAGCTCTGTTCCAGCTAAAAATCAGGACAAGATGATGTCCTTTAACACATGTGTTTCGGGAAGTTTAATAATTTTATTATATAATATAAGTTATTACTTGGTGAACAATTTTAATTAAACTGGTGGAATATCACTGAAAGAGAAATATGGAAAAAAACAGATTCTTATTTCTTATATAGAACTAAGGCTGGTGTATTGTTATTCTGTTACCCACACTGAGACTCAGCAGAATAAAGCTTTTAATAACTAAGGAAAAGGTGCAGAGAGAAAAGTATACAATTCCATGCAGTATTGTCTGCCTCAGAGTAAAGATCTTCCCTGGGAAGATGAAAAAAATGATGTTGTATTAGCTGGCTGGTTCAGAACTGTTTCTACACCCTAATGAAGGCAATTCTGGAACTATGTATCACTCATCTTGGGTAGAAGGAGCAATTTATATAAACCTATCTCACTGGTTATGGGCAGTTATTGTCTCTCACAGGCTTTGAAAAAAGATTGGCCTGTCACTGAGAGGGACATTGGAAAATAGGATGACGTATACAGATGGGAAGAGTCAAATATGTATGTTTCATAACTGCAGCAGCTTTAACATAACACACTAACATATAAAACATGGAATCAAACAACATTTAACAATGAAGCATTACCACAGCAAATCCAGGAAATATTATAAGTAATTTTGCTGTCTTAAACATTAGTTCATACTGGTTACATCACTATTTAATTGCTTGTATCATTAATGTGATCTTTACTATTATTTCTATTTCTATTTCTATTTCTATTTCTATTTCTATTTCTATTTCTATTTCTATTTCTATTTCTATTTCTATTTCTATTTCTATTTCTATTTCTATTTCTATTTCTATTTCTATTTCTATTTCTATTTCTAACTATTTATTACTATTACTGTTACTATTAATTACTATTACCATTATTTTATTACAATTTTAACTTTATATTTTAACTGTAATACAATGATTGTGAATTTTCCTATTATATTACATTTCTAATATTCTTATAATTAAAAATTATAATATTATTAACATAGGTTTACTTCTATCCATGTCAATAATATTTCACACATAGTTCACACATATTTTCAATCATTTTTACTAACGATCTGAAATACCAGACTGGGAGACTGTGATGGTTAGGATGAAGACTGAACTGTCAGTGGCAGAACACGACTCAGAACAACCTGAGCCAGACTGGCATGATAAACTCTCAGAATATTTTTTAAAAACCAGAGTCAAATTATAAGGTACAAAATGTGGTTGTTTACAGTCATTTCAAACATTCCCAGTAAAGTCACCACTGAGGCAAAATTAGTGAATGATTAGACACTGAAGCAGTTAAGAAGTCCTCTGGAAAAATAAAAGTTAGAGGGAAACATTGACAACTTACTGCAAATTTTTTTCTACATTTTCCACAGAGATGTGAAAATTTCAGAATGAAAGTCAGATTGTGAAAAGACTAATATGAAACACAGGCTTCTTTTGCATGGATGAAGGGGTACCAGCATTGGAAAGGCAGCAGAACAAAAGAAAAAAGGCAGATTAAAAATGTGGAAAGATTTTATTATGTCTCAGAACAAGAGGAACGAAAGCTAGATATATTTCTCTCAGAGCACTTGTATGAGCATTCGAAACATATAATAGAAAAATGCAATCAGTAATGATCTTGTATGTATTTTATCAGCTGCTGTTGCACATTTCACAAAGAGAATTTGTCTCCTATGGGAGATGTAAGTTTCAGGTTGTTACAACAGTGTCTGTTTTATTTGCTCGCACTTGGTCTGTACATCTTTAACAGGAGGTGACTGGCTGAAGATTGCCTGCTGGAGATTATTCTGAGCTGGGAGTGCCTTGGTCTGCTCCAAAGTAATCCCAGAGCTGCCAGGGCTGGGAGAGAGGCAACAAGGAGATGGGAGCTTGTAACTCATATTGGCTACACGTTGGTATGTACCTATAGTTACAGCAGGTTTATTCAGAGCTGAAGGTTGCACACTTTTTTCATAAGCCTATACTGCTTTCCACTTCTATTCCTATTTCATCCCTGCTTCACAACTTTCCTTTGGGGTAGTCAGATTATACAAGCATTAGTTTTGCAGCTGCGCATATATCACATGAACTGTCTGTTGGAGTCTGTCAGCAGCAAGAGTTTCCCATAGTTTCAGCATTTTTCTGCAAAATGTTAGCAATACTTGGGAAAGGGACAGTGCATGTTCCCAGAGCTCCTCATGAAAACAATGGGAGTCTGAATAGTTCAACTCTGTGAGATCATAGAATCATAGAATCTTATGAGTTGGAAGGGACCCACAAGGATCTTCAAGTCCAACTCCTGTCCCTGCATAGAACAATCACAAGATGCAGACCATGTGTCTGAGGGTGTTGTCCAAATGTTTCTTGAATATTGTCAGGCTTGGGGCCATGACTACCTCCATGGGGAGTCTGTTCCAGTGCTCCACCACCCTCTGAGTAAAGAACCTTTTCCTAATCATCATTTAAGCCCATTTTATTACTGACTTTTTCTTAGTCTTGAATACATCTTGAATATATCTGTGGAAAGCTTAGGGAAGGGTGTGATTCTGTCCAAATGAGCAAAGTAAATGAATGAAAATAGCCATGGGAGTGAAATCCCAGAGAAGTAAGCCTCGATTCAGTCATCTCTTTTCTAATGGTTTGCAGACACCATGCTTTTACTATTCTGATTCACCAATTATGGGATGTCTCACTTCTGTTTTTCCAGAGTGATGTGGTAGGAAAGGGAACATATTCACTGCTCCTGTGACACTCGGGTTCTGTTCATTACAAATCAGTTCTAGATGAGGTAGAAAGTAACACAAGAACTGAAGCTTTCAGGAAGAGGGAATGGCATAGCTCATACTATTTCCTCTTCTGCTTTGTACCATACGCTAAATACATAATGAGATCTGTTAAGAATCAGATAATACTATCTATATACAGAAGTCTTTGTACTATGATGCATGTGAGGCTAAGAGTTTTATCTAGAAATAGAAGAAATTTATAAAAAATTAATGTTTGAAGTCAGCCATGTAGCTACATTCCCAAAATGCTGAGTAAACAAAACCAGAACACTTGGTCAGTATGCCTTGTACACAGACTGTAGGCAGTATCAGATTTAACTTATGACTGAATGCTTACTTTCACTAAGATTTTTCATCAAAATACATTCATACCCACAGCACACACATTCAAATTCTGAGTAAACACACTGCTTTTAATTTTCATGCTGATAATGTTCATTTACAAGGAAGAAGGAAAAGGTATAAAATAACTTTTTGGAAGCTTTAATATTCCAATCAAAATATTATAGGTGGTTCTGTAGATTAACAGAAACAGTGATGCTGTCTTGAATTTGACAATTATTTTGGCATATGTGACAAAAGAAAAAGTTTTTTGTACCCCTGAGGAGAGAAAAACACAAAAGAAAAGTTAGAAGGATTTGTCAGCCATCCTAGTAGTCTTTGAGAGGTTTTAGGAGAACCTTCTTAATCTTTTCAGAAAATAAATATATGTTACTCCCTTTAAGCACTCCAACCCTTGAAACATGAAACTCAAAGATTATATTTAAAAATCAATATTCTACCCTCATGTGGTTTCCTAATGTGGTGAAATTAATTGTCAACAGTTCTTAATTTCTATTTGACAGTCTTTCCATGTTCACTCAACCTCTATGTGAGGAGGAAAACTATGAATCAAAGAAATCAATTTCCAAAATTTATGCAGAAAGAGAAATTCTGCTTTCTTCCCCATACATCATCACACTTCAAAGATTAACTTGAGAAATGGAGATGAAAATAAGAGTGCATAATGAGTATCTTTATTTTTTACCTGTGACATTTTTAGGTACTTGCAGAGGGGGAAAAAATGGGACGAGAGGAATGGACCAGAACAGGGAACTCCTATTTTCTAAATTTAAAATTCTGCTAGAATAAGAGGAGAAAGCATAACTGTATTTTTTCCCTCTCTCCTCTGAACTCTTCCAAAAACATGACTTCTAGCTTCTAAGTTTTTTTTTCTCTATAAGCATACAGCTCTACAAAATAATTTAGTTTATCATGACAGATAACCTGGAACTTCACAGTTGATGAAGTTGTGGCAAATAATATGCCCTTTTAGAAACCTTTAATGGAAGGTTCAGCCTTTTATGATGGGGTCACAACATTGGTGGATAAGGCTAAAGCAACTGATGTCATCTACCTGGACTTAAGCAAGGTGTTTGACGCTGTCCCTCACGACATCCTTGTCTATAAATTTGAAATATGTGGGTTTGATGGATGGACCACTCAGTGGATAAGGAACTGGCTGGATGGTCGCACTCAAAGTGTTGTGGTCAACAGCTCAACGTCTGAGTGGAAACTGGTGACGAGTGGTGTCCTACGAGGGTCAGTATTGGGGCTGGTGCTGTTCAACATCTTTGTTGGAGACGTGGACAGTGGGATTGAGTGCACTCTCAGCAAGTTTGCTGATGACACCAATCTATGTGGTGTGGTTGACATGCTGGAGGGATGGGACGCCATCCAGAGGGACCTTGACAGGGTTGAGGGGCCTGCGCTAACCTCATGAAGTTCAACAAGGCCAAATGTAAGGTCCTGCACCTGAGTCAGATCAATCCCAAACATAATTACAGACTGGGCAATGAGTAGCTTGAGACCAGCTCTGGAGAGAAGGACTTGGGAGTGCTGGTGGATAAGAAGCTCAAGATGAGCCAGCAATGTGTGCTTGCAGCCAAGAAGGCCAACCATATCCTGGGCTGCATCAAGAGAAGTGCCGCCAGCAGGTTGAGGAAGGTGATTCTCCTCCTCTACTCCACTCTTGTAAGGCCCCATCTGGAGTACTGTGTCCAGTTCTGGAGCCCCCAACACAAGAAAGACATGGACCAGTTAGAACGAGTCCAGAGGAGGCCATAAGGATGATCTGAGGGCTGGAGCACCTCTGCTGTGAGGACAGGCTGAGAGAGTTGGGGCTGTTCAGCCTGGAAAAGAGAAGGTTTAGGGGAGACCTTCTATCAGCCTTCCAATACCTGAAAGGGCCTATAGGAAAGCTGGGGAGGGACTTTTACAAAGGCAGGTAGTGACAGAACAAGTGGTAATGGCTTTAAACTGGAACTGGACGGTAGGTTTAGATTACCTGCCCCCTCCCTGGAAGTGTTCAAGGCCAGGTTGGATGAGGCTTTGAGCAACGTGGTCTAGTGAAAGGTGTCCCTGCTCATGGCAGGGGGGATGGAACTGGATGATCTTTAATGTCCCTTCCAACCCAAACCATTCTATGATTCTATGAAAAGAAAACTGGTTTTGGTTTGAAACTTATCCAGGACACATATACAAACTTTTATTAGTATTAAGAAATTTATCACTGGTTGAAAGAGAAACTGATATTTTCTAATATATGTAAAAATTCTGTTGAGAAACAAGTGGAAAAGTGATGTTGTGCCACAAAGCTAGGACACTAGGAAAAATCTGGGTGCAGAATGAGGTTCTTTGAATAAAAGTCCACGATGCCCTACTCCACAGGATATAATGTAATGACAGGGCTATGCCCAGTAAGAATACAGGTCTTTAGCTCGTGATTAATAAGAACCTTGTATTTAAAGATTTTTCCCTGTATTTTCCTTAAGTAACTCTTTTGACATTTGAGAAAAGGTGTATAACAGCTCTGTATAGTATTTTTGTATTTAATATCTGTAGCATTTCTGCAACTTTTAATTGGCTTCTGTATATATGTATGTTAAAATTCAGTGCAACATTTTTAAAGAAGTAAGCACTTTCCTGATTTATTATTTATTCCTAACTGAATAAAGCAATAGTTTCTCTAAAGATGAGGAAAATATCTGTTCTATGTTATGCTGTCTCTTCACAGTTCTAACAGATCTTCATCACTCACTGCCATAAACAAAACCCCTTTCCAAATCCATCAAACCAACCCTTTCACACTGCTGCATACAAGGCAGTCATTTGTTAGGCTGTCCCTATTTGTTCAGCATTATCTCATCTGTTTGTCCTATGGGGTGTCAATTATTCAACTGTAGCCAGTCAAGTACATTGATTTCACCTCTTGAATGTAAAGGCTTAAGATAATTTCTCTTCACAGTGGAACAAGGCTCTGTTGCTTCCAGTTATCTAATGCCTATTTCATCTAAGGCAGATGCTTGCAGCCTCTGAGTAATACTTCCTTTTACTTGAATGCATTTAATTTAGCAGTCTTTCACAGTTGTTTAATTCATCCCAGCTAGTTAATGAACATTCATATGACTAGGAGAGATGTATTTTTCCTCTAAAAATCAGTAAAATTAATGTATTAAAAAAGGTTTCACCAACCCTTGCTATTAAGATTCTTCAATGCAATTTGAAAATTAGTTTGAGAGTGAGCACAAGTTCAGAAACAATATTAAAAAGAAGTACTTTATGGCAAAACATACCAGTCAGCAAAATCTGAAGAAAAAGGAGGAGCCTACAGACTAGAGGAACCTCTAAATAGTAGACTAATATTTTTTCTAATATATACTGCTCAGTCTACATATGACAATCTCACTTAGGTTCTCCTCCAACAAAATTTTCAGATTTCATATCCATGGTCCTTATTAACCTGACATTGATGTTTGCCATATTTTTTCAACCTTTCATACCTCAGAGGTTTCCAAACTGCCCTGTGTTTTGCTGGTAAGACATTCCCTCTAGTAAGTAAAATGTTATATTTTTATAGCAAATATATCTGTTCTGCTGTAACATCCAGACAAATGTAATCTCTTGTTATGCAACTAGTTGTTCTATCTTTTCCATGAGACGGCTTAGCCATCTTAGTCCAGATTTTTCTGATATGACTTATGTATTTTGTACAAGTACTGTTGGACAGGAGCAGGCAATCAAAAAAAGGAAGGATGAACCTGGAGCAAGAAGTATGCCTATGCTCTCACACACTAGTGTATTCAATTTCTATTTCTAGGATAAAAAGTGCTTTTGGTAGAAACATCTAACCAAGCTAACTTTGTGGTTCACTATCTGGAGCCAGCTGCAGTTAAAATCATAAGTAATTATCTGTCTTGAAATGATGGTGTGAATAGAATGGACTAGACTATTTCAGTTGAAAGGGACCTACAGCCATCACCTAGTGCAACTGCCTGATCAAAAGTTAAATCATGTTGTTAAGCGCATTGTCCAAATGCCTCTTAAACACTGACAGGCTTGAGGCATCAACCACCTCTCTAGGAAGCCTGTTCCAGTGTTTGACCACCCTCTTGGTAAAGAAATGCTTCCTAATGTCAGGCCTAAACCTACCCTGGTGCAGCTTTGAACCATTCCCACATGTCCTATCACTGGATACGAGGGAGAAGAGACCAGCACCTCCCTCTCCCCTTCCCCTCCTCAGGAAGCTGTAGAGAGCCATGAGGTGGCCCTCAGCCTCCTTTTCTCTAAAATAGACAAGCCCAAAGTCCTCCACTGTTCCTCACAGGACATGCTTGCCAGCCTTCACCAGCTTCGTTCCCCTCCTCTCGATGCATTCAAGGACCTCAACATCCTTCTTGAATGGTGGGGCCCAGAACCGCACGCAGTACTCAAGGTGAGGCCGTACCAATGCTGAATACAGTAGTATAATCACCTCGTTGGATGGGCTGGTTGTGCTGTGTCTGATGCACCCCAGGATGATGTTTGCCCTCGTCTGCCAGGACACAGCACCAGCTCCTGTTGAGCCTGCTGCTGACCAGCACCCCAGATCCGTTTCTGCAGGGCTGCTCCCCAGCCACTCCTCTCCCAACTGATACTTGTACCTGGCATTACTCTGTCCCAGGTGCAGAATCCAGCATTTCAACTTGTTAAACTTCATCCCATTAATCATTGCCCCATGCTCCATTCTATCTAGATCCCTCTGCAAGGCATCTTGTCCCTCAGGAGGGTCAACAGCACCTCCCAATTTGGTGTCATCGGCAAACTTGCTAATGGTACCTTCAACTCCTGCATCCAGATCTTTGATAAATATCTTGAACAGACTGGCCCTAGAGTTGAGCCTCGTGGAACACCACTGGTGACCGGTCAACAGCCAGATGTAGCCCCATTCACTACAACCCACTGAGCTCTACCCTTCAGCCAGTTCTTCACCCAGTGTACTGTGAACCTGCTCATCTCACAGGTGGACAACATGTCCGGAAAGGACAGTATCAAAAGCTAAAATCCAGAAAAACTACATCCACTGCCCTCCCTTCATCCACTAGGCAGGTGACTTTATCATAGAAGAATACCAAATTAGTTAAACAGTATTTTACCTCTGCGAACCTGTTGACTGTGCCTGTTTGCTGGTGGTTGGCTCAATATCCCTTTTCTAAGAATCCTATAACAAATTCTTTGGAGTTAATGATCTGGTAAGCCTAGACTTGCACTCAGGAACCTAATGGTGATGTTGTTTTCAAACTGGCAGCAATAGCAAGTTGATAAGCAATTCAGGTTTTTTCTATCCCTTTGTTCTTAAGAATAAACTGTGTTCTCTAACATATGCTTACCTATGATTATTAAAAAAAAATATAAGGTGAGAGGGGCATATGGCTCTTGTCTGTTGCAGCTAATCAAAAGAAGAACCATGCAGCAAGAAGCCTATGAACATACTGGAATAAAGACACAGGGAATATGTATTGAAGGAATGTGACTGGTTCACATGCAAGATCTAATATGAAGGAAATGCAAGGGAAGAAATAGATCATGTCAAAACAAACCAGTGCCCAGGAGTGTTACATGGGAACAAATTATGTGGTGATTCTTGCTGTTCAAATGAGAAGTTGCTCCTTAGCTCTGTTTTCAAGCACTGCAGCTGGCTCCCTTTGAAAAGAAATGGGAAAGTGATTCAAAAGGGAGGAGTGCTCTGGGTCCATATTATGGATGAGACAGCATTAGAACTGTTAGACCCAACACAGTTTGCCAACAATAGACTGCTGCTCTTGTGGAGCCCTCTACTTCCAAGTGCCACTAAGTAAACGAATGCAAAGAGGTGCTAGAATTGCATGCAGTCTTCAGAGTAACCTCATTTTTTGTTTGTTTCCTTTCTGTTCTGGAGCACAAGAAACTACAAATGTCAAAACTCCTGTGAAACATAAATTCTAGTTCTCGTTTGTCCTTAATGGTAACATTATGACTAAGTACCCTTAAGTTTGTTGTTCTAGGAAAATAAAGTAGTTAATATTAAATAAAATTTTCAAATCATTACTAATTTGCTTTAACCTTATGAAACTTTCAGAGTGGTCATCAGTTACAAAAGTAATTTAATGGTGGCGTGACCTTAGTTCTAATCTGTTTGTTTCAATCCTAACCTATTTATTTGCTGGAGTTTTAATTCCTTTTTTTGTTGGATTAACATTGCTTTATAAAAACAGATACTCTATTATTTTAAGATAATGGAACTTTTTTAAAAATTCATGTTCCTGTATGGTACTTTAACTAAGAGTTGTCACATGCCAGCTGTTAATTTCTTGATATTGTGTAGAGACATAGATATTTGGAGGATTTAGAAGTTGTGAGAAAGTTTTAATACTCAAATTACAAATTCAAGGTATTTCTTACAATGCCTTATTGCATTTCTTGTATCTTCCAACCATCTTTTACTCAGCAGACACTCCTCTTTTTTGCTTACTTACGTTTCCTTGACCATCTAATATGTCATTTATTGTACACTATTGCTCTCCTGTTAGATCTCCTTGTGATAGTTTTATCTTGGTTTTAGGTTAATCTCTCACATGCAAGATAATAGCTGAGTTGAGACTATCTCTGTGAACCTGTCTGACCCGCAGCTGTTTCATAAGCAGAATATCAGTGGGGTGGGAGAAGGGAGAGAGGAGCATGATTTCGTGCTGTTGCTAGTACATAAAACCATTTGTTCAGTTCAGCTTAACAGCGGTCCACGAGACTTGCCACAGCAGATCACATGCATGACAGCACTCCATTTGATTGGGAAGAGTGGCTTTTAGGGCACAACTTACAAATACTATTCACAACTGGAAAAAGCAGCATTCAGACTTGTTTAGACTTTATCATCAGAATTGAAAAAAGTGTTCTTGGTTGTGTACTAAATTGCTCATACAAATGTACACATATTTGTAATGTACATTATACAACAACATTATACCAGTAACTTGAGGAGAAACTAATTACAAAACTGTTAGTTTCATTTTAGAAGCTTGCATCCCTCTGTGCTAATCTATTTCCAGTCCAGATTTACAGTCTTGCAGTTTGGCTCTTCTATAGCAATGCTGCATGCAATTCTTCTCTCTAATCTCAGCCATATGTTTGGGAATTATTTTTAAGGAAATTATTTAAATCTAATTTAAATAAAATTTAATTATTTAAAGGAAACTTTAGGATGTTAATAGAAATTTTAGCATGTAAAAGGTCCAATTTTGTACCAAGTATTTCAGACTTGAACCTTGTATTTTACTTTACTCACGGTAGTTGCTAGAGAAAGCTGCATATTTGAAATAAACATGCTTCCCCAAAGTTTTATGAATGGGCATCCAATATTCCTCTGGTCAATGGTATACTTTCTTTGCTCCAGAGCTTAGAGGGAAGAATCTTTGTACATGTGAGGTCTCAGAAAAAAGAAGCAAAAAATGCAGTTTATTTCTGCATAGATATTTACAATAATTTCAGTGTAATTTTAGTTGTTATTATATCGTGACCAAACTAAATAAAACACTTATGACACTTACTCTTATGACATTCCTTGCTTGCAGTTGCATATTTCATATTGTTGCACGAACTAACCTTGTAAAAGGATTCTTTTAGCAAGACTAAAAAGAGGACTGCAGGAGAAATGAGTGATTGTGAAATACAGGTAGACTTCTTGATCTCTTGGAGTAATTTTGTTTGCATTAGATTTGCAAGTTGTGAATTATTATTTTTAAAAGTGCAAGGCTATTATACAGAAACCAGAGAATAATAATGAAGTTCAGCACTCAAAACATTACCAACTGTAGAAAACAGACTGCTCTCTTCTTCCACCCAATCTGCTGAATTTGACTGACATCTTAGTTGCTGCATGGTAGTTACCATGGGAAATGTTAAGTTCATTTTACTCTTGTTCGACAGAGAGTATCACTATGAAAACTTATGATTGTTATCAACAGGCCTTGAAACTTTCTGCCATTTATACTCAAATGCAAACTAAGACTGTAAAGTAAAGTTTGAAAGACCAAACACATGCAAAGACATGTGTAATGCCTTTCTGCAGAAGTGGAAGCAAACTTTTGAATGTCACTTAAATTATTTTATATATCACATTAAAATTAGTCAACAGCATCTCTTGTGGAAAAAAAAATCACCTTTAATGAAAGATCACTTTTGATACTTTACCTTTGTATAAAAATACTTTAAAGCAATTCAACAATAGCTTCTGTCTACATACATGTACATTTCCAAATACCTGCATCAGATTCCTTGGAAATGCTTAGGAATTAGCTTTGAAGGCCCCATGCAAACAAATGTGATTAAAATATAGCTTTTGTTCTTTAATCGAGACTTCTTTCACTTGCTCTGTGGTTAAATTACTCTGCAGCATCATTCAGCTGAAAACAATTCTTGGTTTCCTCTGTGCAGAAAACCATTGGAAGGAGCATCATCTATTCCATTACTGGAATAAACTACTTTTGTACTTGTACTTGTGTTACTCCTGACAGATGCCTGTCGATCCTGATCTGAAAGACCTTTAGCTATGAAGATTTCACACCCACTCTATCCCACTCTTCTGCTGTTCTTAGCAGTTGAAATCTTTCCTGAATATCTAATCAGAATCTCCTCTGCATAAGTCCACTACTTCTTGCTCTATTTGGACAGAGGAAAAGCTACAAATCTTGCTTACTTTGAGATCAATGAAGATTTTGAAAGGAAAAAAAAAATACAAAATTACTTAGAGAAAGATATGAGAGAAATTAAATTCAGCAGAAGAAAGTGAAGATTATGCAGGCATAAAAAACAGCATGAAGATTGGAAGGGATCAGTGGAAGTGGCTCTCTAGCAGTTATGCAGAAACACATATAAATGACTACAGAGGATGGTAAGATGATAGCGACACAACAATGTCAAGATACTGTGAAAAGTGGTAAACATCACTGGAAAGTATAAACAGACATATTAAATAACTCTGCTATGTAATACAACATAAGATAAAGCTGGAGTACTGTGTCCTATTAGGAAAGCTTCGTTTTCAAGAAAGATGTAAAGCAATTAACAGAAGCTCAGATGATAAAAATGCAAAGAAGCTGAAGTGTAGTATATATGATCTGAAAAGGCTGAACTATCTGGGACTTCCTAGCTTAAAGAAAAGAATGCTTAACAAGAAGATGATAGCCTTCATTAAACAGATGAAACAGGTACAAGGAGAAAAATATATGACAATTTGAAGAGCTTGCAATTGTTCTCTTAGCCTTTTCTAGCACATTTTGCACAAGGCTGTAATCATAAAAGGGTTTCCCAGGAGCTGGTCACTTATCAGAAGTGTCAGGACAGATTTGAGGTTGATTTGCCACCCTCGACATATGCATTGACCTGTGTTAAGGGTATACTTAGAGTCAGCAAGACTGTGAATCTGTCTTCACTTGGACATCCACAGACTTGGTCCCTTTGTGCCCCTAGGCATTTTCCATGATCTCCCTTGAATTCTGAAACCAGGATCCTTAAGTAGGTTGTTATCAGTGGCATTGAGTTGTTGACTGGATCATACTGACATAAGTGATTCCATTATTTGTTGACTTGTTCTGTGCAGAGTTTCTTGCTCTCACAAACTGTGACCCTGGCCTCGCTAGGCTGAACAGCTTTTAATAACACTTAAGACCAAATAGAGCCACTGGGGCAAAGCTTCATCAGCTTTAACATATACAGGAGAAGTAAATGTGCATTCTCACTCAATTTCTGTGAAAATCAGACTGTCCAGAGTACATGCTGATCATTGCAACACTAGAAGTAACAACATATCTATTAGAAATGTTATTCTATATTTAGCATTTCTTAACTAGTTACGTTTACTTGTTCCTCATATTATTTCACTGTTCCATATAGTTACCAGAAAAAAAAAGGATACTAGAAAATGAAAAAAGGTCTTTCAGGTAGTATTGTTGTGCATTTAAATAATAAGTATTAAGACAACTACTTGTGTAATGTAGCAGCACTAGATTCTGACATGGGTTTTTTTTTTGTTCTTTCATAGTTTCTTACAGTTTTATTTGGTTTATATCTATTTGTTCATACTATCCTTATTTCTCAAATAATATTAGTTCTGAAAGGGAAATGCAACTATTTTAAAAGTATTATTTTAGGCATTAACAAAGCAATACTTGCTAAATAGAACATTTATAAGCTCAGCAGATGTTCAATAATCTCCAGCTTCAGAAGAAATGCTGCCTCAAACATGGGAATTATCTCTTCCTCTTTCAGAAAGTGCACTTGAGAGAAGTATTGTAATCAACAGAATGAATTTCAGTTACAGAGTGTCCCCTCCTTAGGAAAGCATCATGTCTGCCTTGAACCAATCTGAAAGGGGAAATGAGCATTGTGATGACATGGTATTGGGATCCTGTTAGTTGCAATCATAGCTTGGACCAAAAGAAGTCAAGGAAGAACAAGACACTTGTCACAATTTGATACATGAATGCCTTTCACAAGGACTGTGCTAATAAAAGTAGTACAACTAATTAAGAGCAGTGGTTTCTCTAGGGCAAGCTTCACCTGCCTGGAAGTTTGCAAATATTTCCCAATTGCTCAGCTGGGTAATTATTCCCAAACGTTTATTGCTGGATCTAAGTCTTATGGCAAAGTCAGTTCTAAACCAAGTGAGAATTGCCACCATGGATTCCTTTGATGTTATGCTTTAATCTATCAGCTACAGATTTGAGGTATCATTAACACCAGTCTCTGTAAAGAGCTACATATTTTTTGAATTCTTTCCATTATCAGGGCTATATTGTTAATTCCCCACTTACTCTGGTTAACAATAATCTACAAAAGCAAGTCTACTAAAAGCAACAACGGTTTTTGCGAAACTTTCTGAGGGGTCTTGTAAACTGTGTGTAAATCTGCACAAAGAAATGTGGTACTGGATCTGCAGTGCTTTCTAAGCTGCCTTAACATTTGCCAAAACATCTGACAAGTAATCAGTCAAAATAAACCTAATTAACACTTCTAAAACCTCGAATTCTAGGTTCTTATGGTGACACTGACCACCATAGGAACAAACTATTTCCTATTTTGAATAACAGGAAGCTGTTCAGAAATAGCAGGTGCATTTGGGTCAAGACTTACAGGATTTGGAAGATGCACAAATTTCTTCCACCTTCCAAACTGCATAAAACCATTCAACCCTGAAATTTAGGCTGGTGTGGGGTTTTTTTTGTTTGTTTGTTGTGTGTGGTTTTTTTTTTTTTGTTTTGGTTTGGTTTTGGTTTTATTTTTTTCCTATGAGGATATATTCTCTCCTCTCTCCATCTTGATCCTTCATTGATGCAATCTATTGAATTCTTAAAATCTCTTTGACAGCTTGCACTGCCTGATCAGTTGTTCTTCCAGGTTGCTTTGCATATGAGTACAAACTTGGTTTGTTGTATATCCCCAAATACTTATTTCTCTACACACACACACACATATATGCATATATTAGAGTTAAATATGCAAGACTTCAAACAAAAGACAGATTGTAATACATGATCACGTTAAATAAAAAATAATTCAATAATTCACAAAATTTGTCAATTAGAAAAAACCCCCCACTAATCCATGCAGGAAAAGACTTCCACTCATTTCTGGTGTTGCTAAAAGTGTCTGGAGACAAGTCCTTAGTCATACAGTCCACATAAATTAACAAATCTGTGAAGCTCATCCTTGAGCTAAAAGATGCTTCAAAAATCTCTATTATTTATATCCCACTTAAACACTATTATTATAAATTAGTTTTTAAACCATTTGTTAGTCTTCAGTTACTGCAATCATGAACTACAGTCATAGCCTTTTAAATATTATATGTAATATTTTACTTTCCCCATATCCAAAGGAATATGATAACATTTCCTTATTGTGATAAAATACAACATCAGAAAGTTACAATGCTACCATGTATATTATTTTGAGATAGTTAACAATAGTAGGGAAAAAAAATCCTCAGGGGAAGAAGGGGTTAATGAATAAGCACATATGAATGTGTAAGGAGAAAATACTGAATTTTTTCTACAGCCAAATTGTAAGCAACTGGAATTGCTAGAGCTATTCAGAAATTGACAAATATGTTAGGTGGCAGCAGGATACAGTTATGTCTGAGTAGGAGTTTTGTTTATAGTGAGATGATACTTCTGAGAGCGTTAATGCCTTTAGTAGTCTACCTTGTATCTTCAAGAAATTAAGAAGCTCACCTACACAGTTTAAATTGAAAGAAGACACAAAACATTTTAAAATTTTACTATATTTACTAATGTTCTTAGGTCTTTATCTTTGAAAATCTTGCTTCTTTGTCTTTTTTTCCCCATTCCATTCCAAAGAATAAATAAATTAGCTTAGGTTCCCATCGGGTTTTTAGGCATTGCCACATTAATCAGTGCAATGCCTGAGTCCCAGGTGGTCTGTAACCAACGTGGGGTTTCCAGTCTCTAAATAGGTTCCAAAGGTTCCCTGAATGACATGTGAGGAGAGCTTGGTCCTGATGTCACAGAATACTATAGACTTATTTGGAAATAGTAAACTTACTGGTATAAAATGTTGAGGAAGCATGTGCCATATAGGTTCAGACTAGATATGAGAAAAAACCTTTTCACTAAGAGGACAGTCAAACAGTGGACTTGATTACTGAAATAAGTTGTGTGCAGTTGTCATTCTTGGAAGTTTTCAAGACCAGACTGGATAAAGTCCTCAGCAACATAGTCTGACCTCATAGCTCACCCTGTTTTGAGGTCAGCAGGATGTGCAGGAGATGGCCTCTTGAGGTCCTATGCAACCTGAATTATTCTATTATCTTATGATCCTTTTTATATCAGTCTTGAACAGAAAAACAGATTGAATATTTATTGAGCTGTCTGTGTATTTGCTGTCTGTAATTTAAAGGTTAATATGTTTTTGACAAGGAATTAAGGAAAAGAATAAAAAGCAGCTCCATCCTAGACAGAATGTAGATCTAAATCAGGTGATCAATGAACCAACCAGGGAAGATGCTCTGTATAACTTATTGCTCACAAATAAGGAAGAATTTTCCAAGGGGAGTGAAGGCTGAGGTCAGCTTTGCCTGCACTGATCACAAGATTTTAGTATTTAAAACCCTGAGAAAACCAAGCAAAACAATAGAAAAATCAGAACCAAGGACTTCCAGGACACAGAATTCAGCTGTTCAGGGATGTGTTAGGCAAAATCCCATGGAAAACTGCTCTAAAGGGCAAAGGAACCCAGGAGAGCTGGTAGATCTTTAAGGATATCCTCTTCAAAGAAAAACAGGCTATCTGGCTTCCCAGGTGACTGGGCCTACTGGCAGAGTCTCGGGAAATATAGCATTACCCATTGTACAGGAAGACAATTAGGAAGTAATCAAGTCATTTTGGCATACACAAATACACAGCATCAGATGGGCTTTACTTCAGGTTGCTGAGGAGTTGGCCATAGTCATTGTAAGGCCGTGCTCTATCATCCTTGGAAGGTCATGGCAACTAAGGGAGGTTCCTAATGAGCAGAAAAAGACAAATACTACACTGATCTTCAGGAAGATCAAGAAGACAAACTCAAGTAACAACAGACCTGTCAGCCTGAATTCTGTCCCCAGAAGAATATACAGCAAACCCTTCTGGAAGCCCTATGCAGGCATATATATGACAAGAAGATGAAAGCCAGCAAAGATTTACCAAAGAAAAATCCTGCCTGTCTATTACAATACAATGCCAGGCTCTGTGGGAAGGGGATAGCAGTACATGACATTTATTGTTACTTTGACAAAACATTTGGCATGATCTCACATAGTATTCTTGTACTCAATTTGATAAGATATGAACTAGAAAAGTGGACTGTATGATCAGTGAAAAATTGACTGGACCCAGACTCAAAGGGCTGTGTTCAGCAGTACAAAGACCAAATGGTAGTCATTACTAGCGGCATCCCTTATTGGCTGATATGGGGGTAACATTTTTAGTGTCTTTGTTAATAATTGAATGGAACAGAAAGCACCTTCAGCAAGTTAATGGATGACACCAAACTGGAGATGGGGATCAATTCACTGAAGGATGGGGCTGCTAGTCAGAGGGTCCTCAATGAGATGGAAAAATAAGTTGACAGGAGGCTCAGGAAATTCAACAAACACAGATTTATGGTCCTACATGTTTATGTGGAATAACTCTGTACAGCAATACAGGCTTGGCACCAACTATCTAGAAAGCAGCTTTTCAGGAAAAGTGTGGGGAACCCTGGTCTACAAGAAGGATGTAAAATAAACATGAGCTAGCAATGTGCCCCTACAGCAACAATTGCCAACAGCATATCTGGTTGTGTTAGCAGGAGTGTAGCCAGCAAGTCAAGGAAAGTGATAATTCCCCTCTGGGCTATTCACATCTGGACTGCTGTGCCTGCTTGTGGGCTTTCCAGTCCAAGAAAGACATTGCCATTCTGGTGCGACACCATTGGAGGGTCAACAAAATGCTTAGGGGACTGCAGCGCATGACATATGAAGAGAGGCTGAGAGAATTGGGTTTGTTCACCCTTAAGGGAAGAGAAGGCTGAGGAGACATCTAATAAGAGTGTGTACAGAAAGCAGAGACAGATTCTTTTTGGAGATAGATGGGGACAGGACAACCAGCAGCAGCAGCACAAATTGCATCTGAACAATGTTGCCATGCAGGGGTGAGTCCAGTGGAGCTGATAAAGGGCTAGAATGCATGAAATATTAGTAAAGACTGAGAGAACTGGGTTTGTTTAGCCTCAAGATAAGAAGTCAAGAGGATTTATGAAATCTTTATAAAGTTCTTAACAGAATGGCATAGAGAAAGTGGAGCCAGGTTCCTCTTGGAGATGCAGACTGCATTGCACAAGAGACAATGGACCTAACTGGCAACACACAAAATTCTGATTAGATTCAAGGAAAAAAAAGTCTGTTTAAAGTTTGTTAAGCACTCAAACATGTTGCCCAGCGAGGTTATGGATTCGCCAACCATTCACCTGGACAAGGCCCTGAGCAACCTGATCTATTTGAGCCTGCTTGGAGCAGGAAGCTACTTGGATTAGATGACCATCAGAAGTTGCTTCTGGACTAGATTTATAGATTCCATAATTTACTTTTCATAGTTTCAGTGAAAGTTTGCATTTAATTTAATATAAAGAGATTGACTGTATTAATCCATTTTAACATTCTCATATTGTCTTCTGAATGTTCTCTTTTATAATTTTTTTTATACATTTAGAAAGTCAAATTATGCAGTCTCCCAAAGTTTGTTTGATTTAATGTAAATGTAAAGCTTATCTTTGCTAACCATGTACTACAGGAGGCTTGTTTTGTTATGCTGTATAATAAAAATGGTCCCTAAATGAATTAATCTTAATTTTGCTTTTCATAATACATTCGCAGAGCACGTGTTTGTATATTACAGCTGTATATGCACCAGTCATGGGCAGCAGAATTCTGTTCTGAGGCTGTGTGATCCTTCTGTTAAGTCATATCCAGGATGTTGAAGGAAGGAGAAATCAGTAAAGCAGATATATTTATAAAACATATATACACACACACACACACACACACACATATATATATATGCATAAACTTACACGTATACAACTTGGATGTATGCTTTTAGATATCATTTATGCAACCTGGAATTAAGTCTGCCAAGCAGCCTTCTAGACAATTGCTCTTTCCACAGCTCTTACATTTATATCAAAGACTAAAAGTAAGTCTGCCTCTACAGACACCTTTGCATAACCCAAAGATGTTTTTCCAAGAATACCATGTGCTCAGGTGGTAGGGTAAGACTTGGAAGGTTATGTGTAACAGCACCACCTGGTGAAATATTTTTGAAGTCTACAAAGGCAGTACTAGCAGACGGGCTAGCAGTCTGTGAAAATCAAGACGATGCTGAACCAAGCTTTTCCCAAAATATTTTTTATAATTTATTGCTTATTTCAGAGTTGCTTCGAAGATCTCAAGTATAAAACCCAGTCATTTAGTATGGAACTTGCAATTATCTGAGTTTCATGGTCACACCATTCCAGCAGTCACGATAGGACTGGAAGAGAAGCTTCAAGAGGTCATTTAGTCCATCCTGTGGTCCAGAACTGAATCATTTACCATTACGTACATCCTACCAGCTGCTTTCTAAATTGTTCCAGTGAGATAAGAAACTTTCTAGACAAAAAAATCCTACAGACTCAAATCTTCCCTGTTAAACTCACAAGCCATTACTTCTCTACCTGTTTATCATATGAACCAGTTATTCCCTTCTTTTGCAGAGGCTTTTCTTTCTCTTTCCCCAACAGCCCTGAATGCTTTTCAGTCTTTTACTTTCATTTTTCTGTTACAGATTATCTTTGCTCAGGTCTAGCTCCTCCTTGAACAGCAGTGCCAGGCTCTGAAGGTAGTGCTCTAGCTGCTGCCTTACCAGTGCCACGTAGAGCAGCAGAATCACTCAGTATGAATTACAGGCTATATTTCTGCTTCTAAAATCCAGCTGGACATATAGCTTTTTGAGGGAACATATAATGATTACTGTTTTGCACCAGCCTTTGGATCTCTTTTTGCAGGTCTATGCCAGAGCAGCTGTTTCTTGCTTTCTGTATGAAGTGGATTTTTCCTGCCTACAGGTAGCAGCACTACGTGTTTCCTCCTGCACAGCAGAATCCTACTTTTTTATATCATATTCCCAGCTTCTTAAGCTTCATTTTCACTTCAAATGTACTCAAGTCCTCCTCCAGCTTGATCTCACTTGTAGATTTAATAAGCCTGTTCTCTTTTCTCATCCCCACGCTAGGCATGAAAATATGATACAGAACCAGACTTAGGACAGACTTGTGCAGCATCACTCCATTCATTCAGACACTGTGCCAGAAATAGCTGCTCCCTTGGTGCAGATTTTCTGATCTCTAGCAACTCTGCACCCACTCTATAATAATTTAATCTGTGTATTATTTCCCTGGTTTGCATATGAGAATGCTATCTGAGATGGTATTATAAACCTTACTCAACCACCTTTTTCTCCAAAGGCTGTTACCTTGCCATGGAAAGAAAGCAGATATCAATCAGTACCTAGGATGAAATTAAATCAGGTCTAGCTGATTTAAAGGCATCTGTTCTATCCAGTTATTCCCTCTCTACTAGAAGGCGGACTCTTAATTATTTTCCTTAATTATGTTTACTTTAATGGCCATCTGATTGCAACAGACTCTGAAAAAAAATATACCTAACCATGAGGCCTCTCCACAAAGCCTTTCATAGCATCCCCTCATATTCAGTAGGTCTTTGGTTTTTATTTCACAACTCAAGTAATTAAAAAAAAAAATTTCTCACTGCATGTCTTACTGTTACATTTCTTATACATAATTTCATGCCACAGTATTTTATAGTTTATTCCTTCATATTAATGGTCTTCTACTCATCTTTCTAATCTGTCCCAGATTTTTTTCTGCATAATTTTTTCTTTTTTTTTAAGGAGAAAGTACATTTTCTAAGAATTCAAGGTTGCTCAACAGGAAAATTACAAAAAACTGTTATTAATATTAAACTTCCTAGCACTTCTTCTGTGGACTTAAACATTTATTTTCTAACAGGGTTAACATAGCTAGAACAACAACCCCAACAGAAAAACCCAGGAAACAAAACCCAACCAAACAAAAAAAGTGAAACTAAACAGAAAACAAGGAACACAGGAGCATAGAAGGAGCCTTATGATTAGCCTGTTTGCCTGCTCTTAAACTCAAAAAAGAAATCTTGAAAAAAAATGCAGCACTTCTGAGGATTTATTTGGGGATTCTTATGCCTCAAATGTAGAGACAGGTGTGGAAAGAGAGTGCAATGGATGTTCTGTAAGACAGGCACAGTGTTGAAGCAAAATTATGGAAAAAAGAGAAATGTACTAACCCAAAAATGAGAAATCAGGACCATCCTTCCAAGGATAGATGACTGAGACTGACACCTGGCAATCTGCTTCCACTCACAAATGTCTGTTCTTCTGCTCACACCCAGCCCTGCACAGGTGATCTTGCTTGTTCTGCATGTCTTCCAGACCATAAAGGTGTGCATAACTTTTCCCAGGACTGTTTCAACATATAAAGCTTTCTACACCATTCTTAGTAATAGGGCCATCAGTACACAAGAGATACTCCAATATTAAATTAATCTCTATGCTTTCAGGACAGTTTTGGGAAGCTGGGAAATCACTTCCCTGAAATGATACAATTCCAGAACTCTGTAGCAAACCCAGAATTGCACCACTTTGTCTCTGGCTCCAGCTAGAGCTGTTAACCACAAACATCATGGTTCTTCTTCCAAAAAATGTTCTGTGTCTTTTGTTATTTTTTATTTTCCTGCTGAGATGAGCAGTACTGATCCCAGGAATACTCAGCTATGTTGCTTTTTCCTATAAGTGGTAGCTGTATCGCTACACTAGGTAGACAGAATCTTTGCATTATCTATGACCTGTGTAATATGCACCCCTCAACACCTGTGAATCTGCCTTTTTTGCAAAATGAATTCACGCTTTCTGCCATTATGTTTACAACAAAGCATGAAGTTGTGAATTTTACTCTTTCACAGTCCAGTTGACACTTAATCTATAATTCACAGTGCTGTGTATTTTGATACCAAATTCACATAATAAATCTTTCACACTTTTTTGTTTGGTTGGGTTTTTTTGGACATAATAAAATCTCAAAGCATAAGAAGTTTATCTGATAGATTTTTAGTTAAACTATTTCTTACTTATTATGCTAATCTCCAATTTTTCTTAAACATGGCATTCTTTGTAGATTACTCAAATCTATAAAGTAAACACATTGAGGAAGAATGCATGCTCCATATATAAGTTTGTTACACTAGATAAGATACTCCACATTGTTTTATAGCATGTTATGGTTTCTTGGGGATCCAAATAAATACCTGAGGCATGGTTAAAGCTTTCAGTCCTTGCTCTGGCATTTTCAGCACTTGATTTTTCATCTTCGTTATTGCATTAATGCTATTGTCTTGCTTATAATAACAGTAACAATGTTATGATAATCATATCCCCTGTTTAAGCAAAGTGAAGCAATATTTTCAGTAATAAAACAAAGTAAAACAGTTATTTATAGATTAGGGAAGAAGAAGAAAAGGCTACTTCTGGCAAATATGTCAGTAAATACTTTCTATTAGGAACGACTGTCTTATCAGGAGAATATATTTACCCAAATGGGATTTCAGTCAGGATAAATATTTGTTCTGAGCTAAACCCTCTGGTCTCAATCCTCACATATCCTGGAAAATCAAAGTAAGTTTTATTCTCAGGCTGAAGACTTCATATACTTTATTTTTAATTTGTGTCCATGCAAAACCAGGACTCAGTGTCAAAATTCAAAGGATCTGAAGACCTTCAACCTCAATCAAACTTGTGGTGGTTCCTTCCTTCCTTCCCATGCTTGATTTCCTTTGACAGAAAGGAGGCCCTTTCTGTTACAGGAAGACCTTTATTCTTTATCCATGGGCACCATATTGTATATTAATTATACATTTACTCACTTGTACAGCTTCTCTGCTACTAATCCTTCACCCTAGTTGGCAACATCAGAAAGCATGCAGTGTTAATGAAAACTTTTTTTTTTTTTTTTTTTTTACATTCTTATAGGTTCCAGGCTCACTTAGGGGCTCCTTAAGCCAACAGGTATTTAGCACACTTTATATTACAACACCAGCTGAACGTTAAAGTGCAATTAATATTATCAGCATGTCCTGGGGAGGGGGTAGTGAGTTAATGCAAATCCTCTATGATCTGTCATAGCTAATGTTTTTTAAGTCACAGATACAAAAACATGTCTCAAAAACATGTCCTTATCAGAGAGGAAGGGAGAGTGAGGATTGTCAGTGTTATCAAGGAGTTACTATGGCGCTCCCTCTGTGTTTCTGTTTTTCTGTCTATAAAATGCAGATGTCTTTTCCTCCAGAAATTTTGTGCATTTTTATTTAATCTATTTAAAGAATTTTGGCATAAGCAGAAGAATGTATTTACTTACCTCTTTCACTTTAACTGTCACGTTCCTTTAATTTATATGGCATTTTCAACTCACAAATGTTCTTTTTTTGTAATTCTCTTTTGTACTATAATCCCACCTGTTGAAAAATTCTCAAACTATGCCCTTGTAATCAGAAATTCCAGATTTTCATTCTGCAATGAATGGCTGTGATCATCAAGAGCACATTCTCAGACATTCACCAAAATAGCCTAATGCATCATCTGTGCATGTAAAACTTCCAATATTTTGCAGTAATTTGAAAGAGCAAAGCTGTTTGCCAAAGAATGATTTAAGGGTTTATAAATTGAGTGATCCTTAATATAGAAGTGACATAAGTCCATTTCTAGTGTTCATACAGAAGGCTTTTTACATTTTTGGAAATCAGTATGGCTGAAAGAAAACATAAAGCCAAAGTAGCGTCACCTTTCTTTTGATCAGAGGAGTTCTATAAATCATACCCCTGGGAAAGCTGAGTATCCCTGCAGAAACAGTTTGTATCAAGGTGTTGATGTTTGGCACCTTCAAGGACTGTAAGACTTATTTCAATGGGATTTATCAGTATTTAGACAGCCTCAGGAATTGGACCAACAATAATAAAAGAATGACCTTACTTATGAACTCTGGTTTCTAGCAGTAATTGGGTAATTTAAACTGTTTTGCCTTTAACTAGTTTTTCACTTTTAAAAATTGCTGGCATAATGCTAAGACTAATATTTTTTGTGCTTTTTATCGTTGTTATGGATGTCTCTCTTTTTTAGAGAAGAAAGACTGTTCCTGTTGAGTTGTAACTGTGCCTGTGTCATTTATATACAGGAATCAGAGGGGAGAAGGAAGAAAGGAATATCTGATCTAAAACTTAATTGGACAACACAGTCCCTCCTTCACTGGTCAGAAGTCATATGGTCAGTTCCCAAGGCACATCTTTTTCAGCTTCTGGTTCACCTTCATTGAATAAGGGCTAGGGTTTTTTGTTTGGGGTTTTTTTGTCTGTTTAATTAGTTAATTTACTGCTGATTCTCTAGGAAAACTAAAAGACTGAAAGGGAATGGTTTTGAAGCACACTTTTCAATGGCACTTATATAGTATTGAATTTATTGTACATTTGGGGTTTTGAATGAGAGTACAGTATGGGTGAGAACTTAAATTGCATCCCTTAATCTGTTTGTTGAAAAGATATTTGTTTTCTATTACAAATATTAATTACTATCCTTCAAGATTTCTGAAACACTCCAGAAAGACAAATTATAACAGTAGGAACATTCCACTGTGTGCAGATTGCTGCTGTCCCAAGTTGAGAAAACTTTCAAATGGCTCTAGGGGAATAGTTTGGGCATTCCAGTTAGATAATTCTCACAAAGCCTCCTCTTAATAAAAGCCCTACTGAGTGGGATCAGAGATCCAGCCATCCTGGGAACCAATCTCCAACAGTGGCCAGTAGTGGATGCTTAGTATTATGCACAGAAGTTCAGGACGAGTAACAAAGAGACCACGCTTTATGTGAAGATCCATAACTGGACTTTACTGCTAGTCTAATGTCATAACAGTACAATCAAATATAACAACCCCTTATTTTCAGTCCAGTTACAACAACACTACCACTTACAATCCAAATTTCTTAATTATATTAAAGTATTAAAATAAAATCAACAGTATCTGCCCTTTAAGCTCTCGCCCTTCCCGCGGATTTTTACAGCAAGTTGTCAGTGTTCTGAGTTTTCACAAAGAGGAATACAGTGCTGAAGGTTTGTTTCTTTGCTCACAGTTATTTCTTCATGCTTCCTGATTTCACCAGGGTTAGTTACAGTATGGTTACTTAGGTTTGGTACGTATTATTGCCATGATTCCTCTAGAAGCAGAAGAACTACACAGTTGAACAAAGCTAAGCAAGAATTAAGCTAAAACAAGTTAGGTAACGTCACATAGAAAACAAGCTTAAAACTACAGGACAGGCAGCAGACACCTGGAAGCCAAGTAGTTTTGCTGTTATAGCTGCGACAACCTGGACCACAGTCATCTGATCACAGAGCAAAATAAACTTTTTTTTTTCTTTTTTTTTTCTTTTTTTTTTCTTTTTTTTTTCTTTTTTTTTTCAGCTACACTTAAAACCATCTTAAAATACCAGGTTGGCTGGGCCATAAGGCTACAGTAGGAAGGTGTATAAAAATTGGACAAAATGTGTAGTGATGCCTCCTCTGACTCCACTTTCAGCCTTTAGTAATTTGTGTCTGTGAAAAACAATTGTTCAGGAACTTTCTGAATTGAAGGTTGTTTCTCAGCCTAATAGCCACCAGCAGATTCCTCTCACCAGCCCACAATTTTCTCAAGTTGCTATTTGAACCCTTGGAAAGATTTAGCATTCACAGCATCCTTCAGCAAACAGTTTAACATCTTGCTTATGCACAATATAAGGAAATATCTCATTTAAATCAGAAAAAATTATCTAATCTGTGTTTAATATAAATTCTACAGCTTTTGATTCAGATCTGAAAACTGGTGTAAATGAAACACATGTGCCTGAAAGATTTTCCAGTTCTCCTTGCCAAACCCTATTAGTCTAATAAGATAAATGAGGTTAAGATCAAATAGAGTCTGTGGAAGAATAATGCATTTAAGTCCTGTTTATAATATGTTTAAGTTTCTGTTATACCATATCCTCTGTCTTTTTCCATAACACCAAAGATCATTAGCTTTATAAAAAAAAACCTGATGCAAGTCAATATTTCCTACCAGACCTGTGAATCTGGTAATGAAAGGGACACATGTATGGCTACTTCAGGAAGAATGGAAGCAAAACAGTTTCCTGACTTAATTAGGTATTGATAGCAGACAAAACAAGTACTGATCTTCCTACAACCTCATAATGTATTGCTGTGACCTTTCTTAATCGAAATACTTGTGCAGCTTACATAGATTTTTTTTTTTTCCAAGCAGTCAATGAATGGAACACATTTAATTTTAAAAGGATCAGCTCTTCAGAGATCCAGAAAACTACTACATTTCTCTTCTGTTTGAAATGTAAAACTAAAGTGCAATAGAAAAAAAAAAAAAAAGGATTTCATAGCCTATGAGCTCGCAATCATTGCAGAAGATTTGTGGAGGGTTTTTTTGTTTGTTTTGTTTTTTAATTGAGTGAGTTTTCATTCTCCATTCCTTTGGATATTTTCAAATGCGCAGACCAACACAATCAGTTTATGAATTACATAATATTGTATTTGATTTTTTCCTCTTGCTTTTAGTATTTCAGCATGGCAATTATGAACAGTTCATGCTGATTGCCTTTTTAAATTTGTACTTGTACTTAAACTTAGACTTACAAATTTACTATTTTCTAAATGTCTCAGCTGCCTAGAAAATACCCAGGTTTTAGTTTTGGGAGGTTTTTTACTTTTTTTTTTTAATCCACTTTACTGTGAAGGACCTCTTTAAAGTACTCTCTTAATTGTTTTAGAATTGGGTATTTTTTGTAACCAGAAAATTTTATCCTAATTTCATTCTTTTTTAGATTACCTTATAATTCTTATCTTGTTCTCTATATGCTGATAACTTTCCAAAACACTCCTACACCACTGTCATAACTGTCTTTGAGTATTCTCTACCAAGTCATGTAAGCAGTCTGTTGCCTTCTTTTGCCTTTACTACCCAGTAGGAGATTGATGCTGGACTTTGGAGAAATCTTCCGAGTTTGATCCTTAATTGGTTTCCTGCAGCTGTCATCAAGCTGTTTCTTGTTCTCTGTTCTTGAGTCTACTTACCTCTTTGTTCTGTAACTCTTTCTACCCTATCTTTAAAAGTAGTCACTTGCTCAATAAATTCTATTTCCTTTCCAAAGCCTCAAATTTGTTTTTAACTAGTACTTGATATAGTCCAGTCTATATTTTGTATCCTTAAAATATTTCTCTGTCACATTTATTTTGTGTATTTTGCTGCCTTTAGCTGCATATGAATTTTAGATGCTATATTGTTTTGAATCAATAACTATATGGCCAGTCCGACTATACACAACCCAACTACTGGATGATCACACTTATGAATGCACATATAAGGAAACATTGCTAGTGAAAAATCATGTCAATAACCAAATTGCTGGCATCATAAATAATTTACTCATTCATGATCAAAATAAAACTTATTTTTTTGCAGTCAGAGAACTACATAGAAATTTAATTTAAATCCATATAATACATATGATGTTAGGAGCTTATAATGAAACAGGATTTTATAATAAAATACAAGCATGACATAATTTTGATGAGAACTGCCATAATTAATTATGACTAATTCTTACCTCTTTTCCACAAGGACAAAAATCAGAAGACTGCCCATACTGTCTTGCACAAGTTCCTGCTTATTTGTAGTGAAGATTAGAGAAGGCACACAAGAATAGGATGTGAATAGGATAATAATCCCAGTAGTTTAAATATTTAGTTTCCATGCATCAACCTGTTTGTGTCTTTCCTAGCTAGCTCTTCTACCCTGATTATCATTTTTAAAAATCTTGATTAACTAATTCCTTGATTTTTTTTCTAGTCCATTTTTAATGAATTTATACTTGGTTTCCATCACAGTGACTGGCAGTGAATAGTACAATTTAATTATGTTGTGGACATTTTTTGTTCTAAAAAGAAATGCTTTGCTTTAAGTCTGCCATACAACATGTGTGTTAATTTTTGCATTACATAGTGAATGGTCATTCTCTATTCACTGACCTTGCAGCTTTCATACTTCATAAGTTTCAATCAGATTGAGAGGATATGTCCTCTTTTGAACAGAGTCCTGTTCCATTAAATCTCTCCTCCAACTGCTTCTGTTCCAAATGCACACACATCAGTGTTAACCTGTTGTATATCAATCAGTTGGTTTGAAGAAAACTTCTGAAGTTGGAATATTTTGTTGATTAATATCAATACCTTTTCTCCAAAATAACAAAACTGGGTAACCCTCACATTCTCTAGAGGACATTTCCCAGTGTGAAGTAGGCCTCACTAGTGAGGCAAAGGGCTGGGCTGCGTTTGCCAATGACATTTACTCTACAGCTCCCCATTCCTTCATGGTAGCTGCAGGAGGATTAAGCTGTGCTTTCAACCCACAATCACTATGTTTAACATGTGACACCGTGCCAGGACCTGACTCAGCCTGCACACCCAAAGCCTCCCTTCAGAAAATCACTCCAGCCTCCCAAACCCCAGCACCCCAGTCTCTCACTCATTCAACGCCACTGGATTTCATGGCCAGAGCAACCTCTTGTCCTCAGTAGCAGCTCAGTCTCTCCTGCCTTGCTTTAGAAATAACACTTTCTCCAAAATCTTGGAATCCATTGCTCTTGGCAGAACTCCCCAAACTTGGCTTCTGGATCATTACCAATTCTTATAACTTTCTGCTGTCAGGTGAGCGCTCTTATAAAATATGCAGCTGAAACTATTACCTCGTAATGCTTCACATGATTCTGGAAGCCATCTATGGTTAACATGTTTTTATTAAGGTCACTAAGTAGCTCAGCAGAAGTCTGTTTGAAAGCAAGCAGTGCCAGATCCATTTCCAAAGGGAACATGTGGCATTTGTCTGTAAAACCATGCTGAAGATGTGCAGAAGAAGAGGAAGAAATGCAGGACCTCTGCAGGAACAGAGGAGTCAGTATAGCTCTGGCAAGTGGGAAAATTATTGAAAAAATTTTCATGAGATCCAAATCTGGAGTGATGTTCAACTCTTCTGTAGTTTTGTGCTTAAGCCCAACCCAATTTAAATATTAACTTGTTGATAACATTTCCTAGAGTATTCCTTTCTCAGTCTAAGCAAAATAGTAACTGATGGCCATTAAATAAATAATAGCACAATAATTATAAAAACATCAGCCCAGACTGACTTTTTTGGAGCCAAAGGGAGTATAAAATTAACATCAGGAAGTGCTTCATTTAGGAAAAATACTAGTCATTCCATCTTGCAAATCCTTATTTCACTGATTAATTCTGAGTTTTCAAAAAGTGTTACAGAAGCCCTGGAGGTAACATGTACACATTTTTGTTTGCTTTTAAGTATTTTCAGAACTGGGATCATATATTGAATTTTGCAGGATTGCACTATTAATCTTCACTGTCCTTTGCAGCCCCTTTTGGGAGGGAACTTCCTTTAAAATAACTATGACAGCTACTGAAGGAAAAAGTGAAACAATGACAGAGATTTTACAAAAATGTTTTTTTAGATGTATATCAATATGATTTTCTTTGATATGAATGCAGCTACATGTATTTATTTATTTCAACTGCTCCTTTTATATTTAGATCTATATGTTTCTGTTCTGTAGTAGAGGTTAACCTGATTCACCCATATAGGTCAGTAAGTAGGTGCCATGTGTCGGATTTGATCATTGCAATAATTTTGAAGGGTTGCACAATTTGTTTTCCTTTTAGCAGATTGTGCAGATGGAGCAAAGATCATAATAAAATGTCTACAAACAATAATTTTACCTTATATATGCCTTACTTTTTGCAGGGAGAATATGTAGATAGTGTTGTGCGAGTCAGTGGTCTTTGAATAAATGGTTTTGCCCTGTATTCAGGAAATCAGTATCTTTTTTAATCACTTGAAATGATAGGAAAACCATTTGCCACAATTGAATGAGAATACAGAATAATCCAGTCCAATAACCTGTCTCTGGAAAAAATAAAAAAACCCCACATTACGATTCAAGAAGATTCTAGAAACCCGTTGTGACCTAATCTGCCTTTCTGTATCTACTGTCTTGCACTGACATTACTCATGAAACAATAGGATCAATACTCCCTTTAACTTATATTATTATTGGTGATTATCAGACTTATTTTGACAACCATATAAAACCAAATCTGTTTTCTCACCCTCATAAATTCTTATTCTTAAAAGCTTCCCATGCCAGAGTTCCACAGATTAACTACAGGCTGTGTGAAATAACATATCCCACTTACTAATTTTGCATTTAATCTTTTTTCTTAAAAAAACAAGATCAGGAAAACATAAAATTCCAAGCAGTTTTCATGTTATGTGCATTTACTGTGTTGCCTCTTATGTTTTCATTTCTGTGGATAACATTCCTATAGACTTGCTAGATAGAAGAAACTCTTGCTTTCTTGTTTTTCATTACTTGAGTTCTGAAGACTCTGTCTCTAGTTCTGCAATATTTTTAATGAGATTGAGTAAGCAGGGTAACACGACTCAAGATGAAGCTGTATGACTGATAAATATAAAGGCATTATTGTATGTTCTAAATTATTTATCATCCTATTCTTTATGAATTCTAATGCTGTAAAAGTGTTCTGACTCTAGTTGTATATTGAACAGGTCTCCAGAGCTGCCTATAATACTGGTCTGGAGTCTGTCCAGTTCATTTGGAATTTTATAAAACTACCTGAGCTCTTCTACATTTCTGAGGAGATTTATTCCTTTCCTTGTACCTTCCCTATATCTCCTACCTGAAATCAAGTTATCTAGAAGAGTAGATGGTTTCCTAAGTAATACTACTAGGTTTGCACAAGTGCAAACTGTCCCAATATGAAAGATTAGGAAGCGTATAATTGGAAGTTAATGTCTTGAAATTTGAAAAGTATGATAATACAGAATTTGGAAACTAAGTCAAATTTTAACTGTAAGTATAAAGAACAGCATGATCAAAATAAGAAAGGGCAAGGTACAAGCAGAGACAAAACTAATAAACTTCTGGATAATTTTCTATTAATCTCATGCTTTTGGAAAGAAGGAGACTGTGGGAATAGTTGACCTACTATTCAACTAATAATAGATGGTATCAAGACATAAAATACTCATCTTTTTTTTGCTTCAATCTTTAATAAATTGTTATCTATGGTTAGATGACCAGTGTAGTTACCATCTGTGTTGAAAATGGGGAAGGGAGATTACTGAGGTATTTTCAGATCATCTGGATCTTGAGTAGTTCCTTCTGTAACCTCAGAATTTACTATTAATTACTCTTAAAAAAGATTATGGAGACTGGTTGAGACCCAAAGTTAGATACTAGCTTCAAAAAGGAGGAGGAAGAAAAGTAAAAGAACACAAGGAATTATATATCAGCCAGACTGCAATGTAGTACCTTAAATAATGTTAAACACCTCAAGCAAACCTGTATTGAAACCAAAAGTGAATTTCACCAGGTTTCAGATGTGTGAAATCAAATCTATTTCTGTAAGAAATTGTCATCATTTTTTGAAGAGCAACAGTAGCATATAGCTGCAGTTATAAGGCTTAAGAGAGCAGGTCCTGACAACAGAACTTTGTAAAATGAATCCAGAAAATTCCGTAAAAATTATCAGTCTTCAGTGTGAAACAATAAGAAAAGGTTGTGTATCCCTGATGGGAAAGTTAATGTTATTAAGTAATTGCCCATGTAGATTTGCTATTTCACACCCTATGGGTTTCAAGGTCACAGGGAGTGCCAGGTTCCCTGCACAAAATTAAATCCCCTCTTCTACAATTGTGTCCCCCAAGAGCAGCACTAAGCAAGGCTTGTTGATCTTCCTTTAGCCATGCTGCCACAGCCAAGCTCTGGAAGCCCAGTTCAGATGGCAGCTGTGTGTAATTTTACTGGCAAGGCAACTTGCCCTGCAATTACAGCTCAGCGTGAGGTAGCCTGATGGACGTGGGCAGTGGCAGTACAGTGTCAAGACTTAAGCGATAGGTTTGCTCTTCTGGGCAACTTTGGTGGCCAGCTGCTGAGGAAGGCAATCTGGCCACCAGCAGACTTGTGGGCAGTGTATTTTGCTCAGGCCAACTGCTATGGCTCTTTTGAGTGCTTGCTCTGCTACAGGACTGTGGGATTCAGCATCCCTTCCTTGCGATCTATTTCCTGTCCCTGGGGATGTCCTAGAGCTGAGCAAAGTAGCTGAAAGCAAAGGATCTGTCTCTCCTTTTCCTCTGCTGAGAGCTAGTCTGCATCCGTGACCACAATACCCACGCAGGGAAGGGAAGGGAAAATGAAGGAAAGGGGTGGTGGAGATTGACTGAGCCCAAGTGGCAAAGAGAGTGATGCAGGGAAGTGGAGCTTCCCCTGTATCTCTTGTTCCTGTTTAGCTCTCTCCCTAGGACATATCAGAGATCCCTTGACACTAGTAATAAGCTGTGATACTGCAGAATCACAGAACAGTTGAGGCTGGAAGGAACCTATAGACATGGTCCGGATAGAAGTTCTCTAGGTTAAACAATCTGCTACTGGAAAGTGTAATGCTTCTGGCACATGGTCGCTTTGACAAGCAGCTGTGGACCCCAACCTTTTGTTCTGTGTTGGTTTGCTTCTCCAGAGGGGTACAGCAGATGCTTAGACACCAGCTGCTCAAGGAACAAATTCTTTGACATGGCTGGAGTCCCAGCAGATAGTTTCTGATAAAGTGCTAGCTTTGCTTTTTTTTCCCTTTTAGAGAAATAAGGCAGAATACATGGAGAGCTTTTGTTCTGAAAATCCTTCACTTTTGCAACCCCAGATTATAAAATTCACTGTACTTTCCTTTTCCCTGAGACACAGCAAACTTTCAGGTTGAGCCAACTAAGGATGTTTATTTTAGGCTACCTAGGGAAATTGGTCTCTAAAAACATAAGGTATTTCAACTTTAGCAATGACATAATTGTCATTTGACTCTAATAATGTTAATTTAATTAAAGGCATCCTGGGACAAAAAAAGTGTTAATATGTTAGTTAAAAAGTATAGCACTCAAATTAGAAGGTGAAATTTGGATTTAGGTACAGTGCAGTTTTAATTACTTTGCCCATGTACAGAGTGGCGCAGTGATTAATTACATGACAGTATGTTTATTTTTTCCACTGGGCCTTTTCCTCTAATTGTAGATATGCTCTAGGGACTCATGAGGATTCTAGACATTACGGTGTAGGGTGTTCCTATACAGAGTTTGAAGAATTAATTGAAAGATGCAGGTTTCTAGTTTGGAGAGGGAAAGTAGAGGGGATGAATCCATCAGGTGGGCAAGAGAACACAAAGTAGTAACTTGGTGCTTCTTCTTGCTCAGCCGTTGAAGCGCCTTATATCTGGTCTTTCAGAGAAGAGAGTTATGCTGAACTCATCGCTCTGGGAAGGCACGAGATACCACTGAGCAACCTTTGGGTTAATTAAGTTTTTGCTATGGAATTATAATTTTATTTCCTGAGAAATTGCATGAGACTCATATAATGAGAAATTAGTTGTTACAGGCATAAGATCTTACTGAAATAACAAACAAATGACATGATTATCATAGCAAACTCTTTGGAATGGTCTTTTCTGTTCAAGTCCAGAGAGGCAGAAAGTAGTGGAAAGACAGTAAAGCAGAATCACATAGGAGAAGAAAGACAACCAGTACTTCTCTGGGGATGGTTGTTGTATATATGGAACTAAGAACATGCTTCAGTCTGCCTGTTCTAATCTTTTACATGGACGAGTCCATATAGAATCATGCCATTTTTCTTGTATTGTAAATACGTATTTACATGATACTGGTTTTTCTCATCCTTGAGATATCAAAACTCAGATGCCTTCAAACCCCAAATACTGCAATCTGCTTTAAAAAGTTTTATATTGTAATTCTGGTTCATGTCTTGATTTTTTTTTAAACTCCCCTTGCTTATCCCAGTACATATGTGTGTGTGACAGTGAGAGTGAATTTTTGAAGTGACTGCAAGGAAAGCCTTTTCATGTTGCAAAAATTCTCACACCCACTTCTACTAACTCCTTCCCAGCAATTAATTCTGCCAGAATATTCTCCCCACATAGATTTGTGTTCATCCTTCAATCTTATTACTGCTGCTTCTGTGAGTTTTTCGCCCTCTCTCCCAGAACAGTGGGCGCAGTTCTAACTTTTCACTTCCTCCTCATCTGTTCCTTTTGGCCCAGCAAGCACTTCAGGGGAAGGAAGAGTGAAAGCCAAGGAGCTTTTCTTCCTTCCAGCCTGCTGAGAAGAAACAGGGGGCAGGGAAGCTCAGGCCTCATCCTTGCTTCAAACCTGAGGAATCTAAGAAGTGCAAGAGTACGGACAGGGCTTCTGAGCTATATGCATTATTCATTGCATTGTTACACTGTTTTTTCTGGATAAAAACATGAATTGTGTCAGAGAAAGAAGAGAACATCAGGTGTTAAAAGGGCAGTTTTGGTCCACATCATCCTGGTTACCTGCTTTCTCTTCCACCTAGCTAATAGTCCTCTGCTCTAAATCTCTCACTTATGACCACTTAAGGTAGTCACAGTTTTTCACCTTTTGTAGTTTCATAGTGCTCCCAAGTCCCACTTGCTCCTGGTATTACTCCAATCCCCAGGAGCTGCCCTTGGGACATGGAGGCCCAGTGGCATCCATTTCGCTTTGGTTTCCTCCTCTCCATGGAGAGCTTAGGCAGCTCTGCATCTCCTGGGAGATAAAGGATGTGGCAAAGCAGCAGCAGAGGCCAAAGATTGGGTCAGAGAGGGCAGAGAGAGATTTGTCCTGTGAGGAGGGACATTCAGTGAAGCAGTGGGCTGGTGAAGAACTCTGTGCATGTGCCTACAAAACTGGTAAATGCTGTGCATAATGGATTGGTAACTTTAGTAAGTTAAATTGCCAGTTTGTCTCAAGTTGTCTGCTTTGTTAGGAAAACTAACAAATCTTCTGTTTTGTTCAAAGTGCCTGCTTTGTCAGGAATAACTAAGTCCTTCGGAGAAAGGAAAGCTGCAGATACGGTATGCTATGCAAAACCAGGACACTTTCTAACTTGAATGTTTTTGAAGAAAAATTGAGGTATGATTTTTAAAAAGAAGATTCAGCCTCCGGAAAAGGCACCCAGCGAAACAGACCTGCCGAACCGCCGCCCGTGGTAGTAACCGCACCGAGATTTTCAGCCCCGTCTCCCTCTTGTGCCGGGAGCTGCTGCCTCGCACCCGCGCCGCGGCCCGGCCCGGAGCTGTCCCGATCCGGCCTCCCCTCCCCAGGGCGCAGCAGCCGCACACTACGTTCCCCGGGCCACCTGCCGCCTCACCGCCGCCGCCCGGAGGGGCACCTGCGGAAGCACCGGAGCCCTGCGGGACCGGCGGGGTCTCCGATGCCGGGCAGAGGCAGGCGGCGGGGCGCGGCGGCCGCGGCAGGTGACCCGGCCCCTCGGGCAGCTGCTGGGGCGGAGGGGCGCGGGCCGCTGCCACGGTCGTCCGCGGAGTCGCCTGACGCACCCGCCGCCGCCCTTGGGCGCTTGCTCTGGGCGGTAGCCCGGTCCGCTCCCCGGCGAGGAGGAGCGAGCCATCCGCTCCCCGCTCCGGACGAGCCGGGCGAGGCTTGTACGTGCGGGGTGGCGCTTCCCGGAGGCGCACCGAGCCCCGGGCTGGCTGCGCGGCGGCCGCGGCTTTCCGACGCACCGTGCCCATGCCGCTGCCGCCGCCGCCGCCGCGGCTCCTCCTCTCCGCCTCCCGCGCGGGAGCGCGCTCCGCTCCACTCCCCGGCTGCCTCCTGCAGCAGCGGCGGCGGCGGCGGCGCTGAGGGAGTTGCGCGCGCTCTGCCCGATGTGGCAAGACGCGGTGATGATGAGGAGGAGACGCCGCTACCTGCTGGAGCGGGCAGAGCAGGAGGGCGGCGGCGGCTACGGGGCGAGCGGCGAGCAGTCCCGCTCCCGGGACTGGCTCTACGAGTCCTACTACTGCATGAGCCAACAGCACCCGCTCATCGTCTTCCTGCTCCTCATCGTGATGGGCGCCTGCCTGGCCTTGCTCGCCGTCTTCTTCGCCTCCGGGCTGGTAAGAGACGCCCTCCCGCTCCAGGACACTGCCACCTCCGCACCCGCCGCCCTCCGCCGGGCCGAGCCGGGCTGGGCTGGGCGGGGCGGGACGGGACGGGGCGGCCGGGAGCCGGTGCCGCTGCTCCCGCGGAGGAAAGTTGGTGGCGGGAGGCGGCGGGGTGGCGGCGGGCGGCGGCTGCGGGGCCCGGGGACCCCCCGCTCAAAGTTTGCTGCCCAGTGTTTGGAGGCGCCGCTGGCAGCGCGGGCGGTGGGGCGAACGCTGAGGCCACCGGCGCATCGAGTTTAATTCACTTAATTCACTGGCTCCGCTCCCTTCCTGGCGGCTCGGCCGTACTGGCCTCTCTAGCTGCAGGGCTTCAGTCGCCGCACAACACCGCGGTCCGTGCCCGTGTCTGAAGTAACATTTTTAGGTAGGCTCAGCAGGGGCTGTTCCATCCTTGTTCCCCCCTCATTATTGCGCTTTCTAGCGTTTGACCCGTTTTCTCAAGCTTTTGGGGCAGCGCAGCCTTCGCTTTTAAGGGAGGTGAATTAAGTTTTGTAGATCGGATCCCTTTTCTGCACGTCTTGGTGTGGGGCTTGGGCAGCAAAATATGTCACAGCGGCAGATAACAGTCGATGTCAGTTTATCTCACCCAGAAATCTGTGGCGTTTTGCCCTTGCGTGGAACGCAAAGGAAAGGCTGCAGAGGGCAGTAAAATTCTTGCTCCTTACAGAGTTTTCCTGCTGTAGGTGATTTGAGGCAGGTTGTTTGCCTTACTGTGTACTTCTGAAGTAAGGAATGGGGATTTGAGGGGTCTCTGACTTTTTAAAAATTTTTAAAAATAAATATCTTCTAATGGTCTTCTGGAAAGCCTGCATGTCAAACAGAGCTGGTGATCTTTAAGAGCGAGGATGAGTAGGTTAGTATAAGCTAATGGATTCTCTTCTAGAGACACTGCACATAACAGTGTTTGCTTATCAGAGAGTCCTGCTTTCTTGCTTGTTATGACCAAACTTTTGTCTTAAAAATTGCAGGAACTGCTTGCAGGATTATCTAAATTTAGAGTTAATTGATGATTTATTTCCTTTTGGTATTTGTATTAATTGTTTTTTTGAGCTTGTTTGTTTGTTTAAAGTGCCATTCCTACTAAATACAAAGCTAATGTGAGGCCAGTAATGGTGATGCCTCATAATTCAGTTTTTTAGTGTCTAAATGTTTCAGTTTTGGAGCACTGTGTTCAAAATACAGGTTCCACACCTTATTTTATTCTGGGTTGTTAACTTGGATGTTTGTCCATCAGGGCTGAAGGGACCAGTGATGGAAGTGGAAGTCCATTAGATGCTAAGGTTGAGGTACAGTTAGGTGTGGAGATGTACACGATGCTTACCTACAGTCAAGGCAGCAGAACTTGGGCTTGATGGAGTTTACCACAATTTCACAATTTCATACCTTTTTGTTTAAAGTTGCACATGCTTATTTTTTTGATTGTTTCTTGAAGTAAATCATTCACAATAGCAACAATGGCATAGTGGTGGGCCCAGATTGAAGGATTGCTGAAACTTACGAAAACAGAACTGTGAACTGACCCAATCTTGCCAGGCATTACTACTTCAGAAAGGTTGAATTTTGTAGTTCAGTCTGCATTTGGAATTCCAGACATACCGGAAGAGGAAAAAAAATGCTTGTAAAACCTTTTTCCTGAGCCTTTGTCTTCCTGTGGCTAACAACTGGACGGGTGAGTGGAGGGAGAGGTGGGGTTCATCCTTAAAGTTTCCAGTCAATGGATGAAAGTAACTTTGGGCGGAGAGAAAGCTTGCCTATGCGGACTTCCAGACACAGGATGTTGGGCAAAATCCTTTGGAGCCTTGCCCAGAGTTTCACCTAAAAGTGTTTTAGTAGAGCCTGGCTCTACTTGCATTTGTGATTAAAATATTCCTGAAGGTTTAGATCTGTTTCTCCCCCACTTGAATAAAGAATACCCTTTTTAAGTAGCTGTGGAATCTTAGTCATTTTTTTGGGTGCCTGATAATATAAAAGGGGCAAGCAATTATGAGTGTCTGAGCCACAAGAGCTCATATTAATAACCTTGTC
Organism: Caprimulgus europaeus; assembly: GCA_907165065.1. The sequence continues at coordinate 74,673,726 of OU015525.1, forward strand.
ATTATTTTGCACATCCAGTATGTATGCCACTATTTTGAAAGAAGATTTAATTTTGTAAAGGAGATGCAATTGAAGTGGGGTAGTTCTCTGTAGGTCTATGCTGTACATTTGAAGTTAAAGGAATTCTTTCTTAACAGTTGTTTCCTTTAGATTTTATGCAAAGCAGTTAAGATTTTACTGAAAATTTTACTTAAGCCAGTTGTGGAAACAGAACTCCCAAAATGACTCACTGTAACACTCAATTTGTATTTTTCACTTGTACTTCAAAGAACAGCTTAGAACGTGGAATGGGGGTTCAAATGTTGTTCAGAAAAAATGGATATTTGTGAAGCATGAACCATTTTTGTGTTCTAGCCCTTCTTAAAAAACCTCTGAAACCAATGGAAGTGAGAGGCTTTCTATTTTAATTTTTTATTCAGTTGTTAAAATATGTCACTGTGGTGTTTGTGTTGCCTTTTTTTTTTTTTTTTTTTTTTGGCAATGTATTCTTAAGTGTTCCCAAACACAGCCAACCACACAGGGATGTATTCCACTTACTCAGCTGTTTCAACCTGTCAGAATACGAGCGGTAGCCTTCCTGATTTCAGATGAAAAATTTATAAAAGCTGTTACAAAATTACAGTAAACAAGATTACTTACAAAGTGTGCCGGGAAATCTGATTACTTTTCTTTCAGACAAGGTACTGCTATCATTAATGAGGGAGGTTTCTAGGGAGATTTTGCTTTTGTTCGCTTCAAAAAAATACTGTGATTTTGACCTTTGTAATTAAGCACTCTTATCTTCTCAAGCACTAGATACAAGACTCCCGAAGTCTGCTTGAAAGATGACCATTCAGAGCTTGGAGTTTCAAATAATATAGCGATAGTATCAACCTTTGAATTTCCTGTGTCAAAGTATCCTCTGTATTTTTTTGTACCTGACGTGAGCTGAAAACTGACAAACTGAGATCAATCATCCATGTTTAGTTGCTGCTTTAATCGATAAAGAGTAAATTATTTTCCCAAACCTGTGAAAGCCTTCCAGTGCTTAGAAGTGCCAGAGGTCAGCTTCATTTTCTGTTGCTTATTGTCTTGGTCTTTCAGTATAATATGTAGGACAAACTCATTATTTGCTCTCCTCTCCCTTTTTAGTAGTAAAAACTTAGGACCATTTTAAGTGGTATCTGGAACAGTTTTGTCTTAGGCCAGAGCCTATTTATTATAACTGCAATTTGTAGGAGAAAAAAAGAAGATCACAATGTAAAACGTGAGTATATCTGAAATACTTGCAGATGTGATGTTTTATTTCTTACGTGGTTAAACACAACTCTGACTGAAAACAGATGTGATGCCCAAATTGTACAATTTATTGGAAGGCCTTAACTTTCCTTTATACATGTATTTTCTAGACATAGAGAGTGACCAGTCCATAGATACAAGCTTCAACAAAAACCCACTTTTCAGGTATATTAGAATCTTTTAGCACTTGTGGTGTAAGTGGGAGAAAACCTAAATCTGTCAAGCTCTTTCTATCCATTTACCCAAAACTCAACGTCCACCAGTCTGCTGCCAGATATACATGTGCTTTCTTTTAGACTAGTCCGTGCCCCTTGCTCAAAGGCTGTGAGCCTGCTATGTGGTGTTTAACACTAGTCTGCAGCCCTTACATGAATCCTGGCTACTGCATGTGACCTTGTAAAGCTCTTAAGATGTGTTTGCTGATGTGTTGATGTTGATGTGGAGTTTTATGCTTCTTGGTGGTATCATTGGCCAAGTGAAGCACGTGTTGAGTGAAAAGTGCTTCTACAATGTGACATTCTGATGCCTTCCCTCTTCTAAAGCCCTGTCAGATGGCTTCTGGTTAGCTGTCTAATGATTGTGGAGCAGAGGTATTACTTATCCCCCTCAGCCACTTTGAAGTTCTTGAAAAGTTCATGATCATGCTGATAAGCTCAGTTATGATTCCTGAACCTTTTTACTGATTCACAAATCCTGGAAACTGAAGGTTGGCTGCACACCTACATCACTGACATGCCCAAATACCTTTTCTGGCAAAAGTTGGAGTAGGCAATGATTCTTGAAGAGGGACTTCAATTAAGCAGGGAGGTATACCTGCAACATGACAGATGTACATTCTGCAGGAACTGGTGTTCTGGCATCAAACTGACCAAATTTACCTTCAGTGAGTTGTGTATGGAAGCAGAGGTAGCTGCCTCATTCCAAAGGAACACACTAAAACTTTTTAGCTACCAACCTGGCTAGCAGGAAACTGTCTCTGTGCAAAGAGAAGAGGATCAGAAGAGTCTTGTAAGCCTCCTGGGGCTTGAAGTGGGGTATGCCGTTTCATTGGGCCCTTGGTCAGAATGACAGCAAATCCTCCCTCCCTGTAGCAGGTCTTACTCTGTCTGAAATAAATCCGTGCTGCTTCTGGTGAAAACTGGACATCAGCCAAACCCTTCCAGATTTCCATCATCAGAATCTCATCCTGGAATGGAGGGGTAAAGGTCTTCAAGTCCATGTGGAAAAAGTAGCTTTGGAAGACATGTTCCATCATCCTTATCTCAATGTCTCAAGTGATTAGGTGTCTGCTGCACACCTCTGGTTGTGTTCTTGACAGTACTCTGGATCTGAAAAATTCATCCATCTACACCAAAAGGTCAGCACACTGACACTGTGGTGATGTTATATCTCTATTCATGAGATGCTCTGTTATAACCTAATTGCATAGAATAATACAGTTGTATTGTAAGTTCACTTGTACTCTCAATTTTAGGAAATATTTTGAGATCAGCTCTGTGTTATTTAAAGCTTTTTTCAGTTCAAGAGTACCAACTGTCTTCCCAAAGTCACGGAATACCCAAGGTCTGAAAGCATTCCTTGGAGTCCTTGCAGACTGAAAGTAAGCCAAAGCATCTGCTATGCTGTCTTCAAACTCCAGCATATGCATTCCCCCTAAAAGAAAGCTAAGTCACAGCAAAGGTAATGAAGTAGGAAAATCCTCACAAATTGAAGGACAAGCAGAGACAGGGTTGTTTGCACGCTTGATGCTGTGATTGTTGTGCCCAGAAGGTATCCTACTTCTTATTGTTACTACCAAGCTGAGGGAGAATTCAAAACAAACATTAGTGTGTTTATAATGCCTTTTCTTTCCATAATTCCAGCTATAATTGAGCATACAGTTCTGCTTTCAAGTCCTCTGTTAAAGGGTTCCATGGGTAAATCCTGTGTCTCTAATTTTTTTTTTTTTTTTTTGTCTCTAGGCTCCATAATATTACAATATATTCTTCCAGCTATAGTTGCTGGCTATTTGATACAGTCCTAGGATATTGCTGTCCCTGACAATTGTTCCTTCCAGTAGTATCTTTGGTTGTCTGAGCATGACTTCTGCAGCCAGTATTACCTCTTTAGTCAGGCCCAGCTCATAAAGGTTGCTGCATCTTCTTGTCTGAAGCAGGAATTGCTTGGTTATCTGTCTGATTTAATTCCTCAGTACTACATCAATCTGTGCCTTTTCTCGTTTCTTTTGCTAATGACACTCCCAGTACATCTGTGGTTACTTTTAATGCTGCTAAGAGCTTGTCTCATTTGCCAGTTCCTAATGAACCTCAAAACAGAGCCATGAAGATTAAGAGATGCCTGTGGCAACCTCACTTTGCATACCTCTGTTTTGTCCTTTGTATTGAATAACCTGAATGCTGAATAAGAACAGGATAAAACCATAGGTAAGGCTATGTTGGAAAAATACTAAATTAAAGTTTTGTGGATAGCCTGGCAATGGAAAGCTTATTTAATGTAACAAATTGCGACTCAAAATGGTGGACTCACAACTCTTAATCATTACTGCAGCTGACAAAAACAACAAATAACATACCAGCTAGAGCTGTTATTTTCTGAGGTGCAATGGGAATAAGACAGATGATGGACTGGGCTACAATTGTCTGCTGTCTTTATCAGCATCAAGTCAGGTATGTGGGTTCACAAATCACATATTGCAACTTCATAGTGGATCTGCCGTGGACCTGTGAATACCTGTCTGCTTATCTTGCCTAAATTTTTTTAAAATTGGTTTCAAGTTCCTTGTTGCGGACAAAGATATCTCACCTATTTGTGGGGATCTTAAAACTCCTATAAAAGTGGTGAATAGGTTTCTTTCGCTGAGCCTTCAAGAGGTCTCCTTGGTTAAGAACAGTAACCAGAGATCACAGTCCCTACATTTATGCTGTGAATAAGAAAACATCTCTTTATAATGGTAGCAGTCACTGGAATCTTCCAGACTGCACCCTGCATCACTCCAAGCTGATGGCAGCATAGACATTTAACAGAGGTACAAGTGATCTGCAAATCTCTTGAGCAGCTGCATGTATCAGCATCATGGGAAAAAACACTTGCAGTGTTTCATCCTATGCCTGCATCCCCAGTCACAGCCAAACTGTGATCCCAAACAAGCTGTGTGCTGCCACAGTGACTCCTGCATCTTTCAGAAAGAACTGAGTCAGCTCAAGCCTTATTGGTCTGTGATGGTGAGAAGATGCCAACAGATTAAACTTATGGGTTTGGGGATCTGGACCCCAAAACAAGTAAAATAGCATAGTTCTGCCCTTTTTTCCCCATCTTCTCTTTTTTTCTTTGAGAATCATTCCTAATCCTACTTAAAAAAAATAATTTTTAAAAAAATCATATCTCCACACATTTTCTTCTCCAGATCTTTTATTTTTATATCTTGAATAAGCAACCTCCGGACACTGAAACTTATTCAGATGATGCAGAAAATTTAAGGGACTATTGCACCATCTGTGCAGAGGAGTGTGAGGCTGCCTCTCCACTTATCCTCCCAGTTGTCTGTTTTTCCAGCCTGTATAGAAACATTTCTTTATCTCTTGTCTCTAAACAGAACTCTTTCCTTAGTGGTGCCTATATGATATAAAATTCCCATGCTATTCTTGGTGAAAACCTGTTCCAGGCTTGTGTCTAGCAGAAGCAGAGGAAGCAGCACTCATCACCGCTGGCCTCTCAGCCTTGCTCTCAGGTCTGTTGTCTGAGCATCCACTTCCACCATCCATGGTTCTAGATTTGAAGTTTCTCTAACCTGGAAGATGTGTTCCAGAGTGCAGGAGCAATGGCTTCTGGTTGCCTGCTCAGAGTATGCTCCAGAGGGCAGCTAGAGTAAAATGTGCTCTGCTCTGGACATGTTTCCCTTATAGCTTCAGGTGCAACCAGTCTACTGTTTGATCACTGGATAGTCCCATGTAATTCTGTGTTGGCTGATGGCTTTTCAGAGCCACTCACTGGGGTTTGCAGAAGTAGTTAGATCTTACTTTTTCCACCTGCCTCCTCAGGCAGCTGAACTGTGTGCTGTGGGACCTCTTAAAGAACCCAAAAGCTATGGCATCTGCCCACTGACAATAGGTGGGATTGCTATCTTTCCATTCCAGGTAAAATTTCCCCATCCATGTCTCCAGTTTGATAGTACTTTGATCAGCCCTGCAGGAAAGTCCTAGGAAGCCCAGATTCCCCCAGCTCCTTTTCCAGCAAGACTGAATTCAGGCTGAAAACTTGGACATCTCATTTCTCCTGAGAGGTGTGTTAGGAAAACAGATGCTCTTTGAAGTTGCCTCAGCACCTGCTTGCTAGTGCTCCTGCTCTCATAGAATCATTTAGATTGGAGAAGATCCTTCAGATCATCTAGTCCAACTGTTAACCTAACACTTCTAAGACCAGCATTAAGCCATGTCTTTAAACACCACATCTACATGTCTTTTAAATACTTGCAGGGATGGTGACTCAACCATTCCCTGGGCAGCCCCTACCAGTGCCTGATAATCCTTTCAGTGAATAATTTTTTCCTAATATCCAATCTAAACCTCCTTGGTACAACTTGGAGCCACTTCCTCTTGTCCTATCACTGATTACTTGGGAAAAGAGACTGGCACCCACCTCACCACACCCTTCTTTCAGGTAGTTGTAGAGAGCAATAAGACCTCCCCACAGCTTCCTTTTCTGCAGACTGAACAACCCCAATTCCCTCAGCTGCTCCTCATAAGTCACTCCTCTTGCTTTATATACCCTGGCAGGTGGATGGATTCCCTTTCTTTGATGCAGCCCATTGTGGTGGTCCTTTCTAGTGTCCCAGTGGTCTGAGCACAGTCTACTCTGGTCAAGCCCGAAGAGGAGGTAGGTTGTCCAGACCAGTAGCTGGTCCTGTAAACTCCACTGGTACCCTGCTATCTTGTGCCAGAAAGTGGCCGTAGTCTTTCACTTGGGCTTGTTTTCTGCCACAGTGAGTCCAGGCAATTTCCAAGCTTGACTGGGAGATGGTGGAATTTTAGACACTTCTTCAAGTGATGCAACATCTGTTTAACACTAAAACAATTTACCAGATTGTTTTTGGTTTTGTTGATTTTTATATTTTCTTACCTGTGCCTTAATGAAAATGGGGTAAGAGTACTGGTTAAGTAAGTCCTCACCTAGCACAGAATAGAAATGCCTGCATTTGCAGAATCTCTTTTGCTCTGTTTCCTATGAATGTGTCTGAAGTTTTCATCCTTTATAGAGCTGTTGTTTGGCATGGTTGTATTTCAAATGTAAGTTAATGTGTTGGTTATCATTGTTTGAAGTTTTATCATTATAGAAGTAATACCCATTTGCAGAACGTGGGCCTGATTCTGGAGTCAAAAATGAAATAAGAAATCTCTTTGGTTTGAAGTCAGTTGAACTGAGAGACATATGAGAGTGTGGAAAGTGTCCTTAGGGGAGTAAACTTTAAGAACATTTTCTGTGATAATAGCAGCTGTGTTTAGTAAGTAATTACAAAACCTTAGGAAAAAATTGAAAAGTAATTACACAATGACAGTAGTGACTTTTCAATATTAAAACTATTTTTCATGTTACCTTATTATGCTGATATGTTAAATCTGTGCAATATTCTTGCAAAATGTATTTTTAAAAGACCTGGTATAGAAAGAAGCCTAAGCTTACCTTTTTCTTCGTTGAACAGACCTTTAGAATGAGCACTGTTCCTTCATGTGCTGAAACTCATGTGCTCCCTGGTTCAAATTTTGTGATCCTTACTTTTAAGCAAGTACCACTTTGACATTTTTCTTGATTACAGACAGATTCTTGAGTAAAGTGGTGAGGTAAAGACACCTTTTAGCTTTGATTTAAAAGTGACAGCCAAAGTATGTAACTGTTCGTGTTAAATAACTCAAAGAATCAAACGAGTCCTTCAGTATTTCTGACTTCCACAGGTCTATATGGGTACAAAGTAGGCCATAATTTTACTTTTAATGTGTGTTATAGTGCAGATAATCTGAAAAACGTCTTTGAAACCTGTGAAGTAATGTATTATCTGTAATGTTTGACTGACAGAACTCTTTCAACAATGATATATTTTGAAAATATTTAACTGCAAAGCATACATTTTTCATAAGTGCTTTACTCCATTTATGTTTGTGTATCTACATTTTAGGATGTTGCATAAAGAGCAGTTGTATTTGAGAGTTTCTTTAAGATTATTCTGATAATAAGAGGAGGAAGGATTTTGAGAACATCTGAAAAACAAGATAAACGAAGTTGTTAAGCCATGTTTTTGGAGAGGAATTAAAAACCAATACATGTAGAATAAGGTGTGCAAGAAGGATATGTTGATCACTACATTTACACTAAAAATAATCTAAATTATATGAGCAGGTGCTAATTAGCTCTGGAGCCTGAAATAATTAGTTTAATGAAAGTACAAACTTCTGCTCACTTTGCCGCATATTGTCTCAGCCCTCTTCTGAAGGGGACTCTTCAGGGAGCAGAATGTAATTAACTGCCATTGCTCTCTGGGACATGGCTTATCTTCTGTGGCTGCCAGCTAGTGTCATGGGGTAGGACAATTTTATATGTGCACCAGCTGAGTGTTGTGGCCACTAGTAACTGGGTTGGGCGATCTTGTTTTTCATAGGCTGTTATATGTCTTAAAGTAGAGCTACTTTTGATAAATACCAGCCTGAGAAAAGATTGAGAATGGTGCTGGATGACACCGAAAGGCAAGACAGACCTGTTCATGTTCCCTGACCTGCTGTGGGCTTCTGACCCCCACCTTATTAGATAAATGGTTGTATGCTCTGATAGTTTTTATGTGACACGTGGCTAACAAGATGAGAGGATACAAATCAATGGAAAATAAATCAAGAGAGAAAACTGCTGATGTGGCAAATGAGGGTGTATAAAGAAATAGGAAAAGGTGCTCATCGTTCAGGTTGGGTGCATGGGGTTTGCACAGGGCATATTTATGAATATAAAATATACAAGCACACACACCCTGATTCTGCTCAGTATGTTTTTGGCAGGGATAGGTGTCTGTCCTATATTCCATGGCATACAATACAGTAGGAATGGTCACAGACTGATGGGGCTCCCTGGCTACACATTTGCATGCAGGCAGCTCAAGTGGAGGGTGTTCTCTGTTGGTCTGAGATGGAGAGTGTTTTTAAAAATCAAACGAGCTTTAGCAGAGGACAGTTGTGCTCACTCTATGCAAAGAAGCAGAACCTTAATAACAAATGGTTACTCCATCAGTATCTAGCCACTGTGTTGAAGCTTTGACCATCCTTGGAAACCTATCTTTTCTAGTTCTTCTGTATTCATTTGGAAGTGGTGGTGGTGATAGGATGAGAATTGTTTATGGTGTTCATCACGCATTGAGGTGGCATCATGGTGTTCTCTTGTTTATTCTTTTCTTGTGTTCTGCAGTTTGGGTTGTTTTTTGGCTGCTAGTGAGCACCAAAGTGATATTTTCATGGCTCTACCTATGATAAACACCAAATATCTGCATTTTTACCTAGAAATAATAGTCAACCAAGAGCCTGTTGTCGTGTGTCTAGAATAAGGATTATTTTGTCTGAGCTCCGTCATTTCACATACACCTCCACTGAAATTCATCTGCCATTTTCTTTCTCAGTAGTGACTAATATGAGACCCCTTTGCTGGGATTCTTCATAGTTGTCCCTCATCTTTTTTAGATTGCTATTTACACCTTTTCCCAAATTGTTTATGGATATGTTGAACAAAATATGTCCTAGAATTCCTGAGGACTTTTGTGGGCGCTTTGAGACCTTTGTTTTTAACAGATTTTCTTAGGATAGTGTCCTGTCACAGATAGACACCAGACCTACTGGTACTTCCCTTAGTCTTTGAGAGGGAACCCAGGAGAGATGGGCGTCACATTGCATTCCTGTCTTTGCATACTGGGGCACTTTTGGGTGGAGGTTACTACAGTTTTAGCTCTTTCTCCTTTGAGCCCCATTGGACCTTTCTGGTGAACCCTATCTGCTTGTGGTAATACTTTTTACATTTCACATTCTTCTTTTTGTCTGTAATGCCTTATACTGATACTTCAATTTGAGATAGATCTTCTGATGTGTTGTCCCTGTATAGAATATTCTAGAATGAGAATTATCCCATGCTGAACACAAATACAAAAAAAAAAAACAAACCCCAAAGCCCCACAACCCATTCTGCTACAGTAATCTCTTCTCTAACTGTTCTTCTTAATACCCGCATCGTCTGTTTGTTTAGAATTCCTTTAGCAGGCTGACAGCTCCTATGAAGTTTCAAGAAGAACATACTACTTATTTTTATACTCTTAAATATTTCTCAAGGTCTTGGCCTGCATAATTGAGTCTTGAGTCTTTATATTGATCCTGATAAGTTTTATGATCCTTTTCATTATACCCTTTCTTTTTTCTCTTTTTTTTTTTTTAAAGATCATTTTGTTCAGTCATTCTGGTTGTGTTTTGGTCTTTCTCAACTCATTTTTGGGAATTGATTAGCTTTTTAGCCTGTGCTTCTGAGTTGTATAGAGTCTTCAAGACACCTACAAAAATTTTAATGTGTAAGCTTCTAGCTCCCCCTTTCAATTTTAGTGTTTGGATTTTGTTTTACATTTGTTTGTTTAACAAGCTTTGTCATTATTATAAATCAGCTCCTCAATAGTAATATTTATGAACCAAGTTCTTTTCACTTCTTGAGATCAGATTGCATGTTTTCTTCATGAGTGGTTTGTTTGTTTCTTGGTTTGCTTGTTTGTTTGGTTTATTTTTTAGCTATGCATGAGACTTAGAAAGTGGTCTCGACTTCCATCTGCTGTTGCAATCCTTAGCCAGTCTAGCTGGGAGTCACTGAAGTATCCCCTTGACCTGTTGTGTTTTTTCTTTGACAGTCTTTCTTGTCTCTGCATTTCACAGAATCTCAGATAGTTTCCATCCTGATTGGATGACTAGTCCTCTAGGTCATTTATTCTGATGAGCCTTTGCTGTTTGGTCTATTTTTTTTGGTTCATAGGGTCTTTGTGATATTTCTCGGTTCTCCTAGGTTGTTAATACAAGCCTTCATTCAATTCCTGCTGAAGTGTATGGCTTTCAGTCTTTTCTACTTTTTCAGTATTCTGCTGATGGTCTTTTCTCCACCAAGTTTTCAGTAAGACTATTGTGTAAATAATGTTGTTTTAACAACAGGCATTTTAGTTCTTCCATCTAGCCTCCTAGGCTTTTAGTGTTTACACAGAAGAGTGCATACTTTCATGTGGGTGTTTTATGTCTCTGCAAAATTTTAAAGAAGAAAGTCTGTCCTGGCTTTTATCTATAATTTCCTTTTTGCCTGAGGTTAATCAAATTCCATCCTTTCTTTTAGTTGAGAATTACAGGTCTCCATGACATTACTGCTTCTCTTAAACCACATACTATGTTTCTATAACCTCTTCAGTTTTAATATTTTCTTATGACCTTTGAAGTGCCAGCAAACTCACTCTTTTCTGGTTTAGATTAAGCTCAGCTACCTTTTAGACGCTCCCTCCCTATTTACAAAATTTCCCTGTTTCTTTGAATTCCCTTTTTAACACATTTTCTTTGCTGCTTACTGAACTTTCACTTGTCAACCTGTCTTGTTTTGGGAGCATTTCTGGGCATGCTACCATAATTCTCTGCTTCTTCACTAGCAGGCAATATTTTGCCTCCAGAACTTTTCTTTTAACCTTTCTTACTTTACTGCTATTTGCACAGCAGCCATGGCCTTTAACTCTTCATCAGCACCTTCAAGGAGCCTTTCCAAACCCTCTGTGAGGTCTGATGTTTTTGCATTAAGCAGAGAAGTCTGTGGTGTCTGATCTGCCAGAGTTTATGTTCCTGATAATCGTGACTACAACACTGGGGTAGGCGAGGTTCGCTCACAGCTATCAGGCAAACTTGGAAAAATCTGGATGCAATTGTTTTCCGCTGAGTAAGTGAGAAGATGAACAATATCTGTACGTAGTTGGACTCACTAAAAAGAATTCACTGGCAAAAAGTGCTTTGCACTGCATTCAAGAATGTAGGTGGTAAGAAGGGTGTTCACAATACCTATGTGGTTGGTCACTGTAGTATCCCTATTAGTCCTCTGTGCTTACTAGGGCAGGACCTGTAAAGTCAAAGAGTTCCTATTGATTTCAGCAGAATTATTGCATTATTGCAAAATGCCACACTTCTCATGGAATTTTGCACAGCACATTGTTCATGACTTTCAAACTTGAGAAGAGGCTCCAGGTGACCAGAATGTAATCTGAAGGATTTGAATGAAGTCTTACTACTTTAATAATGTCATAATATACTAACAAATACAAAAAGATCTAAAATATGGCCATGAATGCAGAACTGCTTCTTGATGTTTATATATGACATCATCCAGCAGTTTTAGAGCTGGTCAGAATTACCTGATACATGCTTTGTGCAAATTGCTGGACTGATTGGGGGCCAGCGAGGAGGCAAATATGACCGTGTGCTAACAGCAAGTATAGACTGCACATCAAACTCATTAACAGAGAGAACTGGATTTCTCAAGACAACAGACATCATGAAACAACTGGATTTGAGCCTGATGCTATTATCATTGATCTACTAAGACAAACAGGGAATGCTGAATCAGAGGGAAAAAAATCTCAGGTATGCAATTACATAGGGCCTTAGTGAAAATCAAAAGCTTCATTGACACGAACTTCAGGAAAATTTGATTAAAAGGTACAGTTCAATTATAATTGAAAATTATTCTGCTAGTGTCCTTGAACATGTTACTAAAAGCTCAATAAAAGCTTAAAAAAACCCCCCAAAACATGAGAAAGCTTTTAACCAAGCAGCTAAGCAAGAAAAACAAGCAAAGCCTTGTGTTATAAAAGATAAATGGTGGGCACAAAAGGCAGAGGAGTTTTTCTAAGTTCTGGATCCAGAAAATACCATGTGGACTTGGAAACAGCACCTGGCCTTAAAGACACTGTGCCATTCTGAAGTGAAGATAGACTCATAATGATGGAATTGGTGGAAAAAAAACCTGAGCTGGCAGGCCAAAACTTTTCAGTTGTTGTCCTAAATGATGAAGTCCTAGTTGAATCTGTACAGCTACTTGGCCAAGAGCAGGGCACGGCACCTCCTAATAAAACAGAGTTTTGCAGCTGTCTGGCAGATGGCACACAGTGCAGTCAGCCAGAAGCAAATTCACTAAAATATAAAATGGTGGAATAAGAGTCACAAGTAGCCAGAAGACTTTTGCAGATATTTGGCTTTGTAGAGAGCTATTTCTTGAGGTGTTAGAGAATTGAAACACTGTCCACTTTTATGAAGGGAAGGGTGATGATATGTGTTCTGAAAATAGTTCTAATTCACAAGTCCAGGAGAAGAAAAATAGATTCTCTCAGTCAGTTAGTTTGGTTAAAGGCAGATGTTGTTCAGTTTTGATAGAGAGGTCAGTAAGTTAGTAATCCTTGAGCCCTGTAAAAAAATTTTTTTAACAGTCAGTATTTTTGAAAATAGATGTATGAAATTCTACATAGTTTTAATGTCTGAAGAATATTACTCATGTTTTATGTTTACATTTAGAAAATATTTCACTGATCTCAGCAAAATGTGATTTTAGTAGGAATTTAATACAGTAAATGGTTTGAGTTAATCCAAAGTGTGTGGTATTTCAGATCCCAGCAGGAGTCCTCTGTATATAGACTGCTGTCAAATTCCAATAGATGAAAAGAATAAAGGGACAAATACCAAAGGAATGAGGGATGGGAAAAAGATTTTGTGTTAAAACTGGTATTTTAAATGCTTGTTTTAGAATACTTTGTCAAACTGTATGGTTTTATCTAAAACAGTGAAGTGATCTACAGCAGCTTTGCTGTTTAAAAGTAAACTGCAGGCATGGCATTATCTGGAAAAGTAAAGAACAGGATGTAGAATGAGAGAAGATTGTGGGCTTTGGAAAGACGAGTGAAAGTAATTCTTCAGATTTTAGTGGTGATAAGATTGTCACATGCTTCTGAAGAATTTATGGGGGTTGGAAAAATTTCTAACAGTAGACTTCTTGATTTCTTCAGTAATTAAAAGACAGCAAGATAGAAAACACTCAGGGAGACAGAGCTGTCAGGCAAGATCGAAGTATTGCAGGCTCAACCGTTATGTTTGAAGGTGTCATGCTGGTATTTGAATTCCATTACCTCTGATGTATTTCAATTTCTGAGACTAGCAACAAAAAAAAAAAGGAGGAAAGTGTTTTGGGGGAAATGACTAGGGAAACAGAACAGTTAGCCTTCAGGTTTTGTCTTTGCATCCAACAGCATCTTTTAACCTGCTAAACACACTGATGGTTGCAAATATTGATCAGGAAGCTACTGTCATACTGTTAAATGTCTTGCTCTCAAAGTTACAATTTCATAAACATTAAGTTCCTCTGAAGTTAAAAGTAGTTTCCAAAATAACCCCCTGCTTCACATGACTTGCTTTTGTTGGGCTCACATTAGTGTGTATTTTACAGACAGGATTGTGAAAAATCCCCTGTACACATTAAGGCTTTCTGGAAAGGCTTCAAATTGCAATAACAAATGTTTTCTCCTATGTTTTTTAATTGCCTAATGTGTATACTCTTCTGTCTTTAAATTTCAATTTTATTTCAGAATTCACACAGCGTACGGTGTGATGCAAGCAGCTTGCGATGTCAGAGTTGTTTCATAGCTCAGAGAGGTGATGTCCCACTTCAGTCAGGGAGGTTGTGTTCACTTGCCATTCACTTGTGATGAGGAGCTGATACACCACTGTCTATTTTTTTTTTCTGCGTACATTTATACCAAAACAAAATGCAAAATTGTGCAATAGCCAACCAGAAAATGGGAGAAAGTAGAAATAAAATTTTAGATGTAGTGATCAAAATGGCTCAGCTAAGTGTTGAGATCAACATATGCTTGAAAAAAGGAAATAGACTGATTAGCTGTTAATTTGGAACAAATATTTTTATGGATTGATCTAATGACAGAATATATCTATTAATATGTAGCTATGTGACCATATATATGCTTTAAACTGAAATCTAAATATTGTTGATCTGTTATGAAGCAAAATTGTCCTAGAAAACACAATACTTTTTTTTTTTTTTACTGAACTGGAGAAGTATGCTGTTGAAGTGCATGTGGATATTCTCGCTAGTATATATGTGGCATGATCATTATCATTGAAATACCAGTTTATCATCATTTAAATCTGTGGTTTTCTTGAGTCTTGGCTACCTCCAGGAGCTTTTGGGTTCCTTCAATGCTGTGACCTTGACTGCATGACAGATGGTGCAAGGAACATAATGTTGTCCTGTCATTGGTGAAGGGACTAATTCCTCTGACCTTGTAACAACAGTTTTGCAATCCCGCCTGCAAGTGCAGAAGTCAAAGGTCAAAGTTAAATGTTTTTGGTGTTATCTGGGCTGACATTGGTGGCGACATTACTATATCAATTCACTGAAACAAATTCCAGAGATAGAAATGATCAAAAATCACAAAATTCGGGGACATAGATCAGTAGCTCTTACTACAGGTAGTTAGGTTTTGTCTTTCTCCTCGTACTACGCAAGTTTGCATGTATCTTATCTTCATACAGTTCTTTACTGATGCGGACACTTACCTCTGTGCCTAACTTTAAGCCCATAAACTTGGTTTTGGCATGACTTCCTGGGGGTTTGGAAGCTTTAATGTGTGTATTTAGTATTTTATTTGGAAGATCGGAGTTTGCATTTCAAATTTAGCACCATCACTTAGTTTCTTGACTCTTCTTTTGCTTATATCCTGATCATCAGTGCTGCAATAATAATTGCTTAAATGTGTGACTTGGTAAACTTAAAAGGGAAGAAAGCTGAAAGGTGAGATGCCCTTTGTCAGGCAGGGTAGGGTACGTGAAAGATCATCTGCAGTCTGCACAATAAGATGTGAGCTTTCATTGTGGTGTTTCCCTCTGGTTTGAACCTGCCAGCATCAGCACAGAGCAGAGCCTCAGCTAATGCCTCTTCTGCTGAAATGCAGAGGCTGCTGGTTGAGGTGTTATTTATATTAACCTGGGGGGCTGCAGGCACGGTGGTGCTGGGCTGGCAGCAGTGGGGAGTGGGCAGAGGTGCCTGATGCAGCTAGTGGGTGCTGTGACACGCAGCGCACGTGCGGGCAGGACTGCATGTGAGCAAAATAAGTTTGAGGAGAGAAGAGGGGAAAGAACCTTAGAGCAAGTGGCTCTTTATAGATAGTCAGATTGTAAAACTTACTGTATCTGGAAAAGAAACAAACAAACAAATGTTGATGACATTGATAAATTTTCAAATTTACCTGTATATTTTTAGTTTTCCTCTAACTGTAGCAAGTTTTACACACATGAGAAAGGAAAAAAAAATCACATCAAAAAGCTTTTAAGTAAAATGATAATAATTTAAGTTGAAAATCCATCAATAAACAAGATTTTTGAGGACACTAAGGAAGCAACTACCAAACTAGGGAGAAAGAAGTGTTATTTCTTTGTGCTTAGATGTCTTAAAAATCACCATATAGGTACTTTCAGATTGTTCCCAAGATTTCACCAGCATGAATAAAGGATACGAGGCTTTTCTGCATGAAGTGTGTGGTTACTGAAGGATTTTATACTGTTGCAACAGTAGCATTTGGGGCCTGCTTTTGCAATCCTTGTTGCTACAAATGAGGCTGTTAAAATTCATAACAGCTGCCGGAATGAGTAAGGATCCTGTGACCAGACTTCAATATAGTGCTGTTGTACTTCAACCAGAGATACTTTTGAACACATAAAGGGATACGAAATAAAACATTTATTCTTTTTTTAAATGCTTCCACTACTAGATGATTTAAAGATGTTAGTGTAGTAACTTCCATATAGGTTCTGTAAATAAATTTAAATATTGTTTATTCTGAATCCCACTTCAGGTTAGATTCTAGTCTTCACTCTGGGTGTTATTTGCACATTTTGAAATAAGCAGTTGCTAGGAGAAAATGTATATATGTAATCTAGAGCCCATCCTTCCAGATAAATACTTTAAACAGAAACAAAATGTATAGTACCTGGTGAATATCACTGTCAAAAAGGCTTTTATGGAGTTATGGACACATAGTTGACTTGAGAGGCATTCTGACAGATATAGTCTTCAATGGGGATGCTTGAATTTCCCCTACAAACCACACTAATCAGAGAAATTTTCTAAATTCTGGAGCAGAAGCTACTTCTGCAGGTTGGGTTTGCCTTTTAACTCGCTCAGTCCTACGGGCCTGGTGCATTACTGTAGCGTGATTCACAGTTTTTTCTGTCCGCTTCAATTCCGCAATTTAGTAAAAGAAGTACCGTGCAGTAGTGTGGTTAATCGTTACTTATGAAGTTAATACTCCAAATAACAGCTTCTTGCAGTGAAAGAAATCCTATTTTGATTCATCTCGCTTTCATATTCAGCCATGTCTTTCTGAGATCTCTGCGTGCAGAGAGTATGTTATTGCTATCTGACCTTTAAGTACATTAGATTTTAACTTCCTTTTCATTTTCCTCTGTTTCCAGGAAACTGAAGACCATGTGGCATTTTTAATAACTGTTCCAACAGCCCTAGCAATTTTTTTTGCTATATTTATCCTTGTCTGCGTAGAACCTGTATTTAAGAAGCTGCTTCGTGTATTTTCTCTGGTGGTCTGGGTGTGTCTTGTTGCCATGGGATATCTCTTTATGTGTTTTGGAGGAATCATCTGTCCCTGGGACCAGGTAAGACTGTCATTATTGTTAATTTTACTTCATGGAGTATATTTCCAGAAAACATTCTATGCAAAAGTGTTCACATTAATTTTTGTAGGGCATCTCATAAAATGTTTGTGACTAACTGTTTCCATGCTGAGACTCCTCATGTCTGTTTTGTAACAACCAAAGAAATGTGCATACTCATGATATGGAAATATTTGAAGGATTTTGGTTTTATATTTTTAATGTCCTTTGCATAATGAACATCTGATTCCAGTAACCAACTGCTTTGTATAGTGAATATTTGATTCTGGTGACCCATGAAAATGGCAGAAATGCTAGTTTTGTTCATGACTACTGATGCTATCTTCTTCAGTTTAAAATGTTTGAGCTCTCAGTGTAGGTTTTCTGTGGTCTTCAAGATGTTCTCTAGCAATGTGTGATTAAAAAGGACTGAGAGTTTCCTTGCATTTCTAGGGAAATAAATGAGTAGAGAACCAGTGAAGTACCCTTCACATTTTTAAAATTTTGCAATGAAGACAAAGCAAAAATATAATTGCATTTTAATAGCAGCACTTTTGAAATATTAATAAATGATGCACAATATCTAGCACTGCACCCGATTGATTCTTCTGTGTTCTACCGTATCCTTTTCCTTTTTGCAAGCCTCTCTACATGGGAATACTCCTGATATAGTTGTAAAACTTCTCAAAAGATGGAAAAAAGCTTTATAATATGTGTCTTCTGAAACTTTCATGCCGATTCCATGAGTTTATTATAACCTTTAAATGGTAGTGATGTGTCTGGGGTGCCTTGTAGGTCTTTAAGGTAAACTTGAAACAAATTGTCTGACTTGTTATTCACATCTTGCAAAGATTTATGCAAATACTGAACTTTAAGTATGCAAGTAGTTCCTTTAAAATCTTTAACTCAAATGTTTTAAATTACTGGTGTATGTTGGTAATATTAATTCTGGAGCGCTTACCTTTGGGGGTGACTTTTATATTCTCGTTTTCTTGAAAAGTTCAGGGATTAATTAGCTATGAAACTGATTTCCTGCCTTTTTTGTTTGTTTGTTTTAAAGTATTTGAATCTACCAAACTAGGCCACACTGCATGTAATAAAAAGCAAATCAGAACATGTAATATTTTTCTCTAGATACAGATTTCACCATGAGTGTCTCTGTATCTTTGTGATATCAAGTCTAGACAATTTACATTGTTTCACTGTATTTATTTATTTTCATTGCCAGATGTGGGATGTCATGCCAGATTATTTCAGGCTTTCAAGTTTAGATGCAAATATTTAATTAACCATATTATCTGTTCGTAGTAAATTCTACTGAATTTACGTTTTCTGTTTGAAAGATACTATAGTGACGTGGCATAAAAGAGATCTAAGAGGGAAGCTGATGTTTCAGTCCCAGGGTTGCGTTTAGCCTGTGAAGATGGTTTGTCCTGCCTTGCTTTCGTTTTAGGAAAAATGTAGGCATTCCCCCAGCATCCGAGGAACGTGGCTGACCGTGTGAGGCAGGAAGGGCTGCAGAGCTCTGGGGAAAGGCATTGTCTTCCCGCAGGTTGCCAGGACACAAGTCCTCTGATGTTTCAGTCTGCTCCTTGCTTTGCGTGCAAGTGTTGCTTGGAGAAGAGGATATTTGGGAGGGAGCTGCATTAGTTGCTGCGCCCGCAGCAGCCAGCTCTAGCCAGCCGTCTTGCCTAGAGCTGCCCAAGCTCCAGCCCAGGGCAGGCAGGGCTTTTCCAGAAAGCTTTCACCCAGCTGCAGATCCGTGGCTTTGCTCCACCATTCAGGCATCTTCTGCAGCTGGCAGGAGAAGGCTGGTGCCAAGGTGGCCCCTGGCCACTGCTAAGAGTCAAAGGTCATGCTGAAAACTGCCGTGGGACCCTTCACTTCCCCAAGATAGTTTTGTTTTGTTTTGTCCTCCTTTGAATAGCAGTGATGTTTTGGTGATCTCTTTTGTACATATACTTCTGCCTAGTGTCACTTAGGAGTAAACTACAGAAATATGGGAAGGTTTCTGGGAATTTGACATGTTACACAATACACTAATTGCAGATTTAATGTTTTTGAACATTTGTAAAAAGGCTGTGAACTGTAAAATACTGCTATGTATTCCTGTGATGCTCGTGTTTTGATTGCTCTTCATCAAGCATACATAGGTCAACAATCAATATTATCTCCTATAATTATATATGAAAGCAAATATGAAAAATCCTCAGTGATCACTGATAGTTTCTTTGTTGAAGTTATACATTTTGTGAATTTTAAAACTATTTTGCTTGGCTTATTAGGGTGTTTTTGTTGTTCCTTTTTAATTTTATGAAAGAAAAGAAACATGATGCAAAATTTAAATTACTTCTGCATCAAATATGTCTTTTCCAATATAGCTAATTAGAAAATTATAAAAATAATTAAAAAACCCAGACAGTGCAGGCACACTTATCTATTAAACAAGTACTTTATTTTCATTTTCTTCAAATTACTGCCTAATTTTTGTTCTGGTCCAGCAGACATTAAAAATACTCTTTTCATCATATCTTTCATGTCTCTGAATCCTAAGCTTGTTAAGAATATGGCATTTCTTAGTTGTACTAGTAACTATTGAAAGATAAATTTTCTGCATACCATAGTTTTAGAAAGAGCATGTTTTTCTCTCATTTGTGTATGTCTTCTCCCTTTAAAAGACAATCCCTCATCCTTTAATTTTTTGCTTAATGATTTTAATGTTCCTTTTGGCTATTTGCAGCTGCTGAATGCAGGTTTTCTTTGTTGTCTGGAGGAACCTGTGATGTGAACTTTTCCAGCTTTTGTTTACAATAAAAATACCACTTCAGAGAGCCTATTTTGCTTATGAACTCAATATATATTTAATGCAGAGCAGTTCCTCCTGAGCCTGCAGGCACATAGCTCAAATAACTTTCACGAACAGTAGAGGACTGGAAATTAAGTGGCTGGTCAGGGCCATTGTTTTTTTTGTTAGAAACCTGTGGGCTGATGTGAAATAAGTGCAAATCATAATTGGTTTCAGCTATCTGTTTGCTGTCCCTGCAGATTGCTGTTATCTGTCTGCATTTCGTTGTCTCTTTTTCATCTGCAGCTACAGCTTTGGAGAGAAAGCTATTATCAGGTAGGTACCTGGGTGTTGATTGAAGGGGGAAGGCAGCGCCGCTTTAGATAGTTACTTCGTCCCTTGGGCTGGTCTGCAAGCCCAGTGCTGGCTCCATAATCACCTACTAAGCCTGATCCAAATGCTGTTATTGCCTCAAGGCTGCCTGGGCATCGTCACAAACCCATCTATGAGAGCAGCCAGGATATTTGCACTATCAACCTTGCTAACTAACTTACCTTTTAAGTTAATCCAAACTCCCTTACTCTACGTGGACAATGAGGACAAGCAAATACATTGAGAGGGAGATGGAGAGCACCTTAGTGAGGCAGTGGGTGGCAGTGTGGTAACCCTCCTTCACTGGTGTCAGCCCAAGATTCTGTCCGTGCCAAACCAGGGGCAGTGGAGCCCCTGGTTTTCCCTGGTGACTCAGGGAACTTGGATGCTTTGATAGGACCTACACGTGCTATACTGTGTTACAGCCCAGGAGGGAGGCTGGGCTCTCTGGTAGGAGTTGCAGGACATCTGGCCGGGACTGATAGGAAAGAAGTAGTGCAAAGGAAGTCACACTGAGGCTCAGAGAGAGCAATTGCCTACTGGCAGTTCTTTCCAAATCTAAGCTCTGAGCAATAACGTGTGGAGATAGTTTCAGTGAGGAAAGACCCAAAGGTGATGCTTGGAAAGGTCCGTGTGGAAATCGGTGGATGGCGTGTTTGGTGGAGGGCCAGTAATGCAAGACAGGCAAGCTGAGGAAGTAGTGCTGATGGAAAAAGGCAATGTACGGTTTTTGTCATGTTGGGACTTTTCCCTGCTGTAGAAAGGAGCAGCATTCAGAACAAAATGTAAATCTAGTACCTATCTGTAGAGTTACACGTCAGGGAATGAATCTAAATTAGTTTCCTCTTGTTTCACTGACAGTGTAGTTATTGTACAACAGTCGCCTTCCCGTGTCATCCTCTGACATGTCTAATACTTCCTCTGCCTTTTTTACACGGTGTACGTAAATATGTCATAGCACATTGATATCAATGGGTGAAGAGAGCTCTTAAAGCATACAGTGGATAATATAAAAAAAGAGAGTAATTATACAGCTTTATACTAGTCTAATGAATTCTATCATTGCTGGATTTTGGTATGCAATTCTACTTAATTATAAATATGTTTACACAGCCCAGGCATCAGATGTGTTCCTCCTTGTCTATATTCAGTTACAGCTCAGAAATTACTTCAAGCAGGATTTGACACTTCTGGTTTCTGAAAAAAATTATCCACAGAGTGATGTGTTTAGAATATATGTTTGTCTAAATGCTACTTTTTGAGCTAACTCTAAAGCACTTTTTTGTTTTGTTTTAATGTTTTGGTATGGAATGGTTCAATTCAGACCTTGGAGGAGCCCTAGTTTAAGAAGTGTGGGCAAGATTTTCTGTAACAATATTTAGAATTTTCAGTTTTTTGATACTTTCTTGGCACCTGAGGATGTCAGTCTCTAGTGTGCAGAGAGGTGAGGGCCTACACAGAGTTTCTGTGGTTGGGGTAATTAGCTCCTGTATTGGGCAGTGGGGCAAGCCAAGGAGTCCACAGAAAGGGAAGAATTTTTGTTTGTACGTTGGGTCTGATTTCTGCACCTTGCTTGGGCCCTGCCTTATCTAAAGTCAGCTCTGCTGTAAATTATTAATAATGTGTTGTGTGGTTAAGCAGTGAAAAAAAAAAAAAGAAAAAGAAAAAAATTTAGATGTTTTAGAAGGAGAGGAAGGCGGGTGTCAGTGAAGTGCCTGCAATGCAGGAGAGTGAGAATGAGTTGCTGTCAGCTGTACCCACCGGCTCAGGCTCTGGAGTGTGGGGGAGACGACATTTTTTTTCAAGTTCAAGATTAATCAGACTATCAGGAAGGAGTATCTTGAGCAAGGGACTAAGTCTTGTAGGAGCATGGTTCAGTACCTTGTAGGTGGATAGTCACCGGAAAACTGAAGTAGGGAAAGCGGTGACCTCATTAATGTTTATAAATATATGAAGGGTGAGTGTCAGGTGGATGGAGCCAGGCTCTTCTAAGTGGTGTCCAATGATAGGACAAGGGGCAATGGGTGTAAGCTGGAACACAGGAGGTTCCACTTAAACTTGAGAAGAAAATTCTTTACCGTGAGGGTGACAGAGCACTGGAACAGGCTGCCCAGGGAGGTTGTGGAGTCTCCTTCTCTGGAGACATTCAAGACCCGCCTGGATGCCTTCCTGTGTGATCTCATCTAGGTGTTCCTGCTCCGGCAGGGGGATTGGACTAGATGATCTTTCGAGGTCCCTTCCGATCCCTAACATTCTGTGATTCTGTGAAAGCCAAGAGGCATGTGTGGAAGGGGAAGATACTGCCCAACAGATGATACTGTGTTTTAGGAGTAGGTGTGATAGAAAAGGAAGAAACCCACAATCCACCAGTATAAATCATGTTTGTTGTTATATTCAAGGCAGGAGAACAGATGTGTTTTATCTTAATATTGATTTATTTATTTTTTTAATAGACATATGAAGTCATAGGCTTAATGGTAAGAGACTTACAGTGTTGTCAAGTCTAGTTTGGCTACATCTGTATAGAAGACAGGAAAAAGCTGAGCTATTAGAGACCTGCCAATCATTAAAATCAGTAATATAGTAGATTAATATAGTAAAATAGTGTGTGGAGCCTTGGAACGCTCTATTAGCATAACTAATGTGACATTGTTAACCTTTGGTTTGTCATGGCAATGCATTGTGATAGCTGTTAGTGAAAAGAGAACTGATTTCATTTTTAAATAGGGAGAGCAGTATTGTAAAAAGAAAAATAATCTGTTTTAGTGCCAAGTGGAATACTTGAAACACTGCTAGAGGAGATGAGCATTATTAAAGTAAATGTACATACAGGTAAGGGGAGGTGGCAGGTAGTGTGACTTCAGAGAGCATCAGGCAGGAAGATGATTTCTGGCTGAATTTCTCAGGAGAATGTTTGCCTTAGTGCTTTTTATAGTGATGGAGTGACAGAATATCACTATAATGAAATTTGTTGATGACCCAGTTAAGACTCCTAATACAGTAAAAGATCAGAATGCTATGAGGCAGGAAAGCATGACCTTGAGGACTGTAGTAATAACAACTAGATGAAATTTAATAATAGGAAATGTGAGGTGCCTGCATTTGCGAACTAACAGCAAAAATTTCAGCTATAGGCTGAGAGTTCATCAGTAGAAAATGAGCAGGGACAAGCATAATGAAAAGAAGCATTAGCTGGTCACTGGGTCATTAGGATATGTGTCCAGAAAAGATTCAGTTATGATGGCAAAGTATCCAGCTAAGGATGAAACCTCATCTGGATGACTATGTACATTTCTGGTTAACTGCATTCAAAAAAGATCAACTGAAACTGGAACAAATGCAGAGAGTGCCAAAGGAGGTTGCCAGGAGAAAGGAGTTTTGTGAAAAGAGATAGGAGCTTGACTTGGGTATGGATCAGCAAAAGAGAACGCTGAGAGTGGTGTGACTGCCATCTACAGATAATCTGTGGTTGCAAACATCAGATTTGAGGGGAAGCTACAGAAGATAAAGGATTATTCACACACACAAAATCAGCTAGCCATTAATAAAATTTAAACTTGGAAGTTGGAATAAATCCCTTAGCCATTAGGGCACTGGGTTTGTGGAGTAGCTAATATCCTCAGGATAATAATGTTTAAAATAATGAATTGGTTTTACAGTGGAATGCTGTCCTTAGCTGAGAGTCATTCAATGTCTTCGATAAAAGGGACATAGACTTCAGTTATCCAGGAGAATCCTTTTATTTCTTTATTCCTATGCATCACTAACATCTGGGGACTACTGAACTAGTTTAAATGACAATTTACTTTGACCTGTGCCTGCAGCTAATCTAAAAACTGAAGAGATGCATTTTCTGAGTTATGAAAGTTCACTGCTTTTTGCTATTTAAATGTCTTTCATCCTTCCAGCATTCTTCTGGAGCAGTAGTCTCAAAAATTATAACATCAGGGGATAATAGTCTTACTATATTTCTGATCTCTTTGGGTGTTCATTATAAGGCTTATGAGAAAGATTTAATGTAATATAAATATAGAGCATGTATGTGTCCTGCACCTTTATCAGAAGAACCTTATGAAACCCTTCTTTCCCTGCTAGTTTATTTTTCTTTGCTCCATTTCCTGTAGTGATTTTTCCATCTCAGAGTATACAATTAAGTATGAAGGCTGAGCTGATTGTAGATTTCATCAAGATTATTGCGTAGTTTCTGTACGGCATGATATTTGCTGTGCAAGTCATGTGAATTAATTTTGCTAAAGGAAGCATTAAGGTAACTCTGTCAAAGTACAATAAAATTAAGTCAGATAAATATGCCAGACCATATGTGACAAGATTTTTCTCTCTGGTTAGAAATAACACTTATCAATAAGAATATTAATGTTTCTGAAGGTACTGAAACTAAGCAATGCTATTTTCAAATATCACCATATTTTTCAGATGTTGCTGAATTCAAGAGACCAGATGACAAATGGCAATTAATAATTTAAGGCACTCATAAGACTTGATTTGACATTAGGAAACAAAGACTTAATAATTTCGTAGTACGTATTAGTTAACAATTAGTTGTATGGTGGAGCTATCGGAGAACCATTAAAGAAGCTATCCAGATTTTCTTGTTAGCAAGTGTAATTTAGGGTAACCATGCAAGCCTTTATGTTTCATTGGAATTGTTTTCCACTCAGAAATGTGACAGTTGACTGGACTTCCAGGAGGGAAGGTTTTTGTCATGACACTGCATAAGTCTCTTGCTTTGAGCTCTTTGGCTCTGCTTACCTGCCTGCCATGGAAAAGCTTATGCCTTTACATGGCCGTTGGATATGATATTATATGTTTTTATCTAGTGAATTAGGTAGTGAAGGAATGTATCATCATAGATCCTGACCTTTGGTCATTTTTCACCATTTTTCTCAAATCTGTTTGTAGGTTTATAGTGCTGTAATAATTCAGCTAGTGAGCTATTACACAAAGGAAAAACAAAACAGATGGTGAAAATGATTCCTACAGGCTGCATAAGAAGACCTCAGTTTACCTGTTTGAGTGTGTTCCCTGTTTCTGTAGTTTTTATGAAGTTTTAGGCACAACCGTGGTGATAAATAAATGAATCTTAGTATATGGATTGTGAGTTCTCTTTTAGTCTAGGAAGCAGGTCACAGAATTTCCCTTCATGTGCTTGCAGTCTGTAGTGTGCTGGCTGTGAAATACCTTTCAGTTTCACTTGCCCGTATACAAATCTATGAAGATATCAGAAAACATTGCTTACCTTAAATTAACTAATATTTGAAAGAAAGTTATATGGTCTGCTGGTTACAAATTTGTTGACTAGCAAGGTGCTAAGTTAATAAAGTTTTACCAAAGTTAAGAGATACAGAGGTAGAAACACATTTGATGTAGTAAGGCTCACTTAATATGAGTATATTTTTTGTGTACAAAGCACAGTGTGTTGCTTGTTTATTGGGGTGGAGCTTTTATGTTTTTATTGCCTTAATTCAGCAATAGGCTAGCTAGAAAAACAGAAAGGAGAAAAATAATGGACCAAGATAATAGTAAATTCTCAGAAAGCATTTCAATGTTGCTGAAAGACAATCCAGAAGTATTTATATTTTATTATTTTGATACCTCTTTAGGTAATGTATGAGACTGATTTGCTTGTTGACAGGAGAAGGGCTGAGAGAAGGAAAGGCAAGAGGACTGTGGCAGGTTTCAAAAAGAGCAGTCTTTCAAAAGGGAACCAATAACTACTTGGGAGTTCCAAGTTGGGGAGAAGGACACAACACCTCCCGGCTTCATTATTGTGGAAAAGCTCAGCCTGCTGCATCTCTATCACAGGAACTTAGTTGCCAGTTAGGACTGTTTGTCTTTTAAAAACTTTTTTTTCTGCAAAAATAAAAAGTGCTTGAGTGCTAAGAAGAAGCATTGATCAGACTGACTTTGACAGCAGTAGTTGTTACTGCTTATCCTTACACAAGGAACAGGCATAGTTGCCCCAGTTCATCTGAACTTACTGGGTGAGAACAGTGAACATTAAGTAGTTAAGTGAAAGACTAGGCTAGGCTTCACTGATTTGGAGGATTTGTGGCAGGGATATGTTTAAAAAAAACCCCAAAACAACAACAATCAAAAAAACCCCAACCCAACAAACACAGAACACTCCCCCAAACTCAACAAGCTAACATGTTAGAGGTTTCATTCAGAGCAACCAAAAAGTCAAGAGAATTGAATACCACAGCCTGGTATCTGTGACAGTGGGAGAAAGACCTTTTCAATCTATCATGGAAAAAACCCACCCTCTGTTCCTCCACATACGTGAATTTACAAGGCTTAAAAAAAAAATAAATAAAAAAATCATGTTTTCATGCAATGCAGCATGTGCTGTTTGTGGCGGTTAGGAAACAGGTACATTTCTGTTAGTATTACAAAGCTTCATGTTGATTTTATAGCTTAAAATAAACTTGCTGTAAAATAACATGTTTATCAGTAGTGTCATTTGGTGTAATATCTTAAGTTTTTGGATTATATTGTTCTGGTAGATTTTGTTTGAACAGTTTAGAACTTGACTACGTACTAATGATGTTGCATTCTAGATTGCATTTTTCTTATTTGCTTCTTGTGCATACCATTTTAGCTACTTTATATATATATGTATATAAATTCTGTATCTTACTTTTCAGGGCATTATCTTTGCTTAAACTGGGAAAACTGAATCTCCTAAATGTTCTGATTTCTGCAATACTTGATTGATTTGCAAGTATCTTTGTTTTGCAAGAGGCATACTCGAGATGGCAGGTGGAGTGATGACTTAGTAACTATAGTCTCCCTGTCTCATGTCTTCATGTGGTATTGCAAAATAATTTGCATTTTATAATCTAAACAGTCTCTTTCCACATTGGTGCTTTCTAGATTTCTTCCTTGTTGTAATATCCCAATTTGAGATGGTTTCTGTAATTTAACACTTCGCACATTTGTAGTATGAATCTTCTTTGACTATTTTCTGCTTGTTTTGGTTATTTCACAGTTCTTTTGTATTCCTATTCCAGCTCTTCCTTTCATGCATTGCCTCATAAGTTTGCATCACCTTCTCAAATTTACCATGACAGTTGTCTCCTCTCCCACTTATTAATGAAGGCAGCCTTTTTTCAATTTAATACATTGATATTTTTCATCACCCTGTATTTTTTTTGTCTTGCAGCCAGCTTAGTTTTCATAACAATATTTTTTTACTTCATTCAATACGGATGAATTTATGTAAATAACAATTTTTAGGTGTAATTAGTGACAGTGATGGTGTTGCAAGTTCAAATATCTAAGGGATCAATTAGAGTTCTGTTATATTTGACTTGACCACACTTGCAGTTCTATCTCCCTTAAAAAAAAAAAAAAAAAAAAAAATCTGTGTGTCAAAGGTTTTTTTTCTCTTCACTGGTAGTATAAGCAAGCAAAAGATTCTAGCTTTATCTTCCAGATTCTGGGATGTTTTGTTTTGGTTTTTTTTTTTTCAACTTTGTTAATTTGAGATAGAATTGATCCTAAATAAATAGGATTGTACTTATTATGTGACAGTATTGTATACATTTTTCTTTATTATGCTGTTGTTATTCTTGATCACTGTTTTTTTTCCCCAAATAATTTACAATGATGAAGGAAATGGATTAAACAGTTTCTCGTACAAAGAAGGTTAACACCTAAATAAATCATATAAAACATACGTGTGCCTGAAAACTTCTACTTTCTATAAAGAACTAAAAAAACCCCACCTTACTGCAATTAAATGAGGTAGAGATTTTTTGCTCCTGTCATGGTCTGATTATCCATTATGACTGCATATGTTATCTAATGAGAGTTCCTGTCAGTGTGTACATATTACTTACACAGATATATAAACAAGTATAATACAGTGTTTTAAATGACTTTCACATGAATGAGGTTACAGTCATACTTAGATACACATGGATGCTTTTTATTTTCTTATTGCAATAACCTGAATTTACTAAGCATTTAGAAACTTATTTAAGAGTATCAAATAGGATTTTGGGTCTTTGTCAGGTCCAACTGCCAGGTCTATTTGACGACCCAGGGTATTGACAAGGGAAGGAAAGTACATTGTCTACATGATGCTAATTTGTATGTTAAATTCCACTAAAAGGTCACGTTAGTGCACAAGAAAAGTTGAGAAAGATCATGTTTCTTTTGCTAGATGAAGACTGGAAAGCAAAATCCTCATTGATATCAAAGCCCCATATGCAGAAATCTAGAATAAATGCACATTATCGTGTATGAATCATATTTATTTCTATACTACTATGTGATTTGCCCTGAATAAGCACAAGAGTTTGATACTCATTGGTGATGTAGGCAGATGGTCACAGAATGTTTCTCTCGAGGGGCTAGCAAAAAAATCTGTACTTTAATACCTCTAAATTCCTTTTCTTCTCCCCTCTCCTTGTTTACTTACTTCTTATTTAGCTAGTGGCAGTGATCACAGATTAGTGATTCCAAACAAATGTAGAAATGCAGAATAAACCAACTTTGCCTCTTATGTTGTTGTAGGGTTTGTATTCTCCTTTATTTACTGTGCTGAGCTACCATTTTATCATAGGCATTTATAAATAAAATGGGATTTATTTAATAAAATGTCAGGTTTCAGTTTTCAGTACTTTTGCAGTTGTGTTGCAAAAATCCTTACATGAAGGCTTTTTTGGATTTTCATTTGGTTTTGTGGTTTGGTTTGTTTGTTGTTGGTTTTTTAAAGCTGTTTTATCATAACAGAGTGAGGTTGCCAGGCCAGATGTATCCCTTTGCTCAGGATGGCTGCTGTCTCAGTGAGTGTGGGAGAGGACTGAAGTCAGGGGAGGAAAATCCACCACTGCCATGTCTGCCTTCTGCCTCTTGTTGATTCCATGAGATGAGAGCTGTGCCTGAGGGCAGATGGCTGCGGTTCAGTGTACACAGGCTGAGCATCAGATGCTGGAGGAGCATTGGAGTTGCTGTGCAAGGTTTTTAGGGAGGATGGAGGAAGCAAGGCCCCCCACAGCCCTTGGGGGTTGATTCCAGATGTTTGGTTTTCAGTAGGTGGAAGAAGACACCTAGAAGTGCGGTGAAAGCTGTGTTACTCCAGCCCTGCAGCCTGGAGATCTGGGCATACAGGCAAAGTAACGGCTTGTGCAAAAGTGGTGCTTGTTGTTTTTTAGCAGACAGCTTTCCCTGCTACTTTTGTCTTTTATTTCTTTCTGGGAGCTGGGAAAGTTGGTCATACAGTCCTAGACAACAGAGGGTTCTTGGGCAGTAGCGTGGACAGACAATGGCTGAAGGGAAAGGTGAAGAAGAAAGGTTGAGTTAAAACAAAAAGAAATATAGTCCTTAGTTAGGGATAAGTTATTGTAACCCAATGGTAAATAAAATCCCCAATTGAGTAGGCAAGGAGCAGTGCGCATTTAATGTGTACAGGAAGTAGGCTTTCAGCTCTTGTTATTTGTATACTAAATGGCAATGGATAGAAATGAGATGGCAAACAACAGTCTGCAAAAATATACAGGAGTTATAAAAATTGGAACAATTTTGAAATACTGAAGGTCAACAATATTGTGTATTTCAGGCTCTTATGTCTTATTGCCAGGTGGCTATAGTAAGGTTTCTTGCTGTTAAGGAAATTGCTTCTTAAATACACTACACTATCAAGTACTGAAATATATCTTTTATATTTTTAAATAAAATTTAACACTTGGCATACTAATATTTATATGGCTCCCCAGGTGTTTGGAAAAAAAATAATGCTAGCAAAAAGGGGTGTGTGTTTTTAATAGATTAATTTTAATGCAGAATATGCATAAGGAAGTAAATTTTTTAGGCAAGATCTGTTGTTGAAGTCATGCAATATGAAGTAATACATTAAACTTGTCATAATTCTAATTATCTTTTAAAGCAAAGAAATTTCTAGGCAAAAAAAGAAAAATGTCTAAAAACTTCTTATGAAGTATAGATGAAAGTGTGATGGCTTGAGTGACTTACTGGTAATGAAAGTAAAGTTTTTGCTTTTCCCCAAGTCAACTTTTCTGTATTTTGTTATACTTGAAAAAAAAAAAAAAAAATTACAAATTCAATGTAATGGTTTTCAATTAAATTACTTTTTTTGATATCCCCTTAACTGGCAAAGTATCATCATTATTGAACTGTAGAGCAGCTAAATGATCTCTCAGCAGTGCTCTAACCCCTCCTTTATCCTGAGCAGTCTTAATCTTGACATCCTTCAAAGGAAGCCATCACCTAAACTGTAACTGCATGATAAAAGACTCAGAGCTGTGTCAATGCAATTAAAATGTTGCTCTAGTTAGGTGTCTTCTTACTGTTAAGTAAATTACTACTTGAAGATCCCATTTTTCAGTTCTCAGGGTAGTGACACTTTCTAGTGTCATTGTTTTTCTAACTAGAGATATTGGAGTAATTTTAGTGTTGAATTAATTTTATGGAACTTTAAAAATTAGGGCTATCCATTTTTCACAACTAAAGCCATGAGTTAGGGAAGAGGTAGCACTAGGCAGCTGGTAGGGTGAGAAGCCATGGTAGCAGTGGTGCCTGAGCAGGCAGAGCTGACAGGCTGCCCTGTGGAAGCCCAGGTCCTTGTTATCCAGAAAGATCTACTGTTCCTGGACTCCCACCGGTTTTCCTTGAAAGCTCAAATCTCTCCTCCAGCACACCCCAAACGCTTTTGTTCCAAGGGATCTCCTAAGATATTCCCAAACTTCTCCCTCAGTAATTCCTCCTGTTCCTTCCATTCTTCCTTTAAGTTCTCCTAGCCAAAGCCCCATAGTCAGGGTTCTCTGCTCCCTTCTAGGCCATGGCTCTGTCCCTTACTTCTTAGGTGTCCCATCCACAGTTTTGTCTGCTTAAGCACCAAAGCTTCTGTAGTTACTCACTGCACTGTGGCATGGTATTCCACTGCTTGCCAGCAGATAAGCAGTCTTTAGTTGGTCTTTAAAAACAATCGTGTCTGATTTATCAGGTGGGTCTTCAACATAGCCACAGCTTCTGTTCTAAGTAGCTCAGATGGGTGTTATTTAGCAAATATTTTTGGACAAGACTCTTGAGGGCAGGAAAAGCACATTAGCAGTGGGACACAGCAGGTCTATTAATGATGCAGTTAAAATTGTTTATAATTTCTGAAACATTTCAAATTATTAATTTTGAAATTGCCATCTCACTGATTTTAATTTAAACTTGTAGGAGAGTGAATACTTGAAATATTCAGGCAACTTTCAGAATATGCTAGTTTACATCTCTCAGGTTTTGTTAAAAAGATAAGATTTCTACTACTAGAGAAAAAATAATATTAAAAATGCGGGGAATGAAAAAAAACCCTACTGACTGAAGTGCATAATTTCTGTGAATGCATAAAAACATATATGGTAGAACAGATCAGAAATCATTATGCAGTATTAAGCCATAATCACCACTGATTTGTAAGAGCTTCTTCCCCACCTCACTGCCTGGTAATTTTATGGTGGGCAGTCCTATCTGATACCAAAGTTTTAGGAGTCCAAGCAGTGGACCTTGTCAACACAGTAAATGAACCCTGTTATCATATTGTAGTTAGCATAGTAATGCAGCCTTTGGTAGTTGAGTTAATTCAGATATAGTTGAAGATACAACTGAAGCAACTGTCTGTCTCTACAAGACTCATAGTGTGCAAGCCCCCCAAAAGGGGGCAAGCATTATGTGGGACAATGGTTCTTTCCACCAATGTATCCAAAATGGAATCTTTCCCAGAATGGCATCTCTGATCCAATCTGTCCATCCATCCTTCTAGTGAAAGACTGTTCCATCCCCAGTCCAGAAAATTGGCTTAAAAACTACAAAGAACCCTCCTGTAAGATTGTTCTTGAGTTCTTTTCCATTACAGTTTAAACCTCTTACAGTAAGAAAACAATGTTATAACAGTTGTAATTAGATTATTACAGTTAGAAATTCCCAGATGATGTATCGCTGTTGTCCACTCTGACATGTGAATACTTTTAATGTTGACAAACTACTACAGAAGAGCTCAGTTGAGAGTGTGTTGCAATCATTTGTCCATTGTGCTTGGACAAACATTTTATCATGATTATCAGAAGATATTTGCATGAACATAGGCAAAGTTGACATATGATCTAGCCTTTTTGCACTCCAGGGGTAATGGCTTTTCAGCTTTCTCTAAGGGAAGGGAGAACAGCTGAGGAACCATGTGGAACAATTCCAATGTTCAGCAGGGCCTGAAGCTGAGTAGGAGATTTTCCCTGGAGTGACATCTCTTCTGAACATTCAAGACTGGCAGTAGTTTGAAGCCCTTCTATGTGGCATCTCACACCCTATTATGTTCTTTTTGCATTTCCTCAATCTTAGTATGTCATTTTTAGACGTAATGCATGCAATACCTGGTCATGTGTTACAAAAACTTGTATTTATTTTGGATATCTGACTTTCCTTGGATTTTGGAAGATGTATCATGTCCCCATTTGTTTTTTAGGTCGTCATGAAAGTGATACTAAGCAGGGATCATTAAAGGGGATATTGTGTGTGACGAGTGGAAAGTTATTCTTAACCACAAAACTGAAGAACAGTCTCTTCTATCCTAGTCACCCAAAAGACAAGAATGACTCATTTACATTTCAGATGAGATAGGCATGGATACCGTCTGTTACCAACTTCATTCAGCTTTGTGATGAAGCCTTCTATAGATTGCTTTTGGATGAATAAAAAAATGTTAGGTTATTAAATATTATCAACAGCAATGTTTGTTCATCTCTGATTACACCGGATTTCCAAGGGATAACGTATTTGGCCAAATGTCATGTTGCAATTATTTTTTAAATTGTTTTATTTACTTTTATTTCAGCCCTTTAAAAGCAGTAAGAGACACAAAAAGCCTTGGTCTCAGAAGCCAGGAAGTCTTGAATTCTGTGCTTAGTGTCTTGGCTTCCCACTTGAGGTGTTTTGATTTGAGAAAGAATCAATTTATCACCAGCATAATATGAAATGTAATAAAATATCTGCGTTCTCCCCTGGAATAGTGACCTTTTTGAGGTAACATGGAACAGTGGATTACTTTGTCTGGCATCTTTTGTATGTTTCTGTAAAAGAAGCGGCTTTTATGGCTGGAAACTATTGTTTTGTCCATATTGGTAGTCAAAAGTGAAGGTTTTACTGTAGGAGAATAAATTCAGCTACTTGTAACAACAGCTATAATTTTGGTGGAAGCACTGAAAATTCCTCATCGAATCGTATTTGTGGATTAGTGGCCGTCAGAAACGTTTACCTCTCAGATTTTTTAGGGAGCCCTTGCAAAGCAGAATTGATTGCTTGTCACAGTGGTGTTTCAGCAACGTCCTACTTTATGGCAGTTCAATAGCGGTGTAAAACCTCCAAGGACCACTTTGAAATAGATCAAGATAGTGCTGTAGAGAGAGTATTCCTGTCAAGCGTTGACCTGGGAGAGCATACAAGGTGGCAAGCCCAGACAAAGGCAGAAGCGCCAGAATGATAGGACAAGGGGTAATGGTTTTAAGTAAATGAGGGTAGATTTAGACTAGATATAAGTAAGAAATTTTTTACAATGAAGATGGTGAATCACAGCCCAGAGAGGTAGTAGAAGCCCTATCTCTGGAAACATTCAAGGCCAGGCTAGAATGGGACTCTGAGCAACCTGATCTAGTTCAAGATGTCTCTGCTTACTGCAGAGGGGTTGGACTAGATGACCTTTAAAGTTCCCTTCCAGTAGGCAGGCAATGTGTTGCACCAGCCCTGAGTGGCACAAAGGAGCATTGTGGGCTACTGGTTTGCTCGGTGTTGGCTGTTGGGAGTGCTGAGGGCTGCTGGATGCTCTGCATGGTAGCCTGGGGACACAGCAGGGAAGGGGCTGCAGGGCAGAGAGCAGTATGGCATGGGGGTAGTGGGCAACCTGGTGCTTGTATTTCCTAACAGAGGAAATCTTAAGTAGGATTCACAGCAGCAGGTTCTCAGTATAAAGATATTACAGTGAGAGAAAAACACACATTTCTGGAGCTGTTTTTTCTGCCTCTCTATCAGCACGAATCAGTTCCCACTGCTGGTGGAGAGAGCACCAGGCTATGGAGAGTTGGTGAAATGCTCTGAAGGTGGGTGTTAGCATGCGTAGCAACCTACAGAAGGTAGTTCTACTTAGTTTTGGTTGAATTGAAGGTTTCTCTCACAGAATCCAGATTATGGCATTGACGCCTAAAAAAATGACACAACTGAATACTTCCAGTATAGTCTTGGTGAGTGTAATGTTAATATCCAATCATTACACGGTATGAAAACAGTTTTGTTTTATTGTTTTTTTTTTGTCTGCCTTCATATGATACTGTATGGTGCTGATAAACATGGAAGTAATCACATGCATAGAACAGTTCATACAGATTTGCAGCACAATCTGGACCCACTGCTTCTGTCAGATGCATCAGAGCCTTAAATTCAAGCATACCTTGTGAATATGATCTTCATGTAGATACACTTTCTGTTTTCAGCTGGAACAAAAGTCTAAATGAATATGCACATTATTTAGTGTTATGTGGACCCCAGAACCTGGGCATAGATATATAATTTTTATATATCTAGTTATCTGTACTTGATTGGAGCTTCAGAACCTCTCAAGGGTAAGAAAGGGATTCAGATGGAAGCAAAATAATGAATCACCAGTCAGTGTGCAGTTTTTCTGTCAGTGCCATAAAGATAATACTTGTTTTGTTACAGATTACTTCTTTTTTTGAAATAGGAAGGATGGAGGAAATTAACATACATTTTATGTTTATTGTCACAGGTGTATAATTATAAGGAACAAATTAAGGTAACAACAGAGAGAAATGTCTTCTTTAATGTGGAAAAAGTGATTATGTAAATGGTATTTGGGTAATGCAGTTTCTTCCCCCGTACTTGTACTTCAAAGAGATACACCAGCACTGCAGGATAAACGGGATGAAGCAGA
Organism: Caprimulgus europaeus; assembly: GCA_907165065.1. The sequence goes on from OU015525.1 coordinate 74,708,875, forward strand.
CACATATTCATATTTTCCTCCACCCACTGCCCCCCACTTTAGTGTTTGTAAATGTTCATTTTGAGTACTTCTGAATTCTCATTTTCATCACTGAACAAATCTAAATCCAATCCAGCAACTATGAGCAAAATAACACATCAGAAATCAATCTGGAAGCATCTTAATAGTTATGTTGCTGTGTAGTGGGTTGACCCTGGCTGGATGCCAGATGCCCACCAAAGCCCACTCTATCACTCCCCCTCCTCAACTGGGCAGGGGGAGAAAAATATATATATAACGAAGGCTTGTGGGTCGAGACAAGGGCAGAGAAAGATCACTCACCAATTACTGGCATGGGCAAAATAGACTCGACTTGGGGGGAAAAAACCAAATTTTAATTTATTAGCAATCAGACAAGAGGATAATGAGAAATAAAACCAAATGTTAAAACACCTCCCCCCACCCCTCCCTGCTTCCCAGGCTTAACTTTGCTCCCGATTTCGACCTACCCCCTGCCAGCAGAACAGAGGGACAGGGAATGGGGTTTGGGGTCAGTTCCTCACACGTTGTTTTTGCTACTCCCTCCTCCTCAGGGGGAGGACTCCTTCCCCACACCAGTGTGGGTTCCTTCTCATGGGAGACAGTTGTCCACAAACTTCTCCAGTGTGAGTCCTTCCCATGACTGACAGTTCTTCATGTACTGCTTTAGCATGGGTCCTTTCAATGGGGTGCAGTCCTTCAGGAAGGGACTGCTCCAGCACAGTTTCCCCACGGGGTCACAAGTCCTGCCAGCAAACCTGCTCCAGCATGGGCTCCTCTCTCCACAGGCTACAGGTCCTGACAGGAACCTGCTCCAGTGCGGGCTTCCCATGGGGTCACAGCCGCCTTCAGGTATCCACTGGCTCCAGTGTGGGGTCCTCCACGGGCTACAGGTGGTCATCTGCTCCACCATGGACCTCCATGGGCTGCAGGGGGACAGCCTGCCTCACCATGGTCTTCACCATGAGCTGCAGGGGAATCTCTGCTCCAGCTCCTGGAGCACCTCCTCTCCCTCCATCTTCAATGACCTTGGTGTCCGCAGAGTTGTTTCTCTCACATCTTCTCACTCCTCTCTCTAGCTGCAAAGTGTGCAGCTTTTTTTATCTTCCTTTTATTTTTTTTTTTTTTCTTAATTATGTTATCACAGAGGTGTTACTGATGGGCTTGGCCTTGGCCAGCGACGGGTCCCTCTTGGAGCTGCTGGCATTGGCTGTGCCAGACATGGGGGAAGCTTCTGGCAACTTCTCACAGAAGTCACCCCTATACCTCACTCCCATTACCAACACCTGGCCACACAAACCCAATACATGCTGTGAAATCAGTGTAATGGAGACTAGAATAATATTTTGCATGTCTTTCAGTTGTGTTTGGTTAGTTGATTTACCCATGTGAAAGAATTAACTCTGCTCTTTGTGGTGCCTTGTGTAACACTGACTGAATCGCTACAGAAGTGACAGTGTCTGATGCAGAATTTTCCACTGTGTGCTCTTAAGTCCTGTGTCTAAGTGTAGGATATTACTTTTCCCATATTTCCCAGTTGTGATTGCTGCTCCCTCTGCCACTACAAGCACAATGGGTTAGCATCAAATTATCTCGTCCTCTTGTCCCAATTCCTTACAGCCTTTGTCAGGTGCAAATGCATATTTTCAAATTCAAAATATCTATCAATTTATATAGATATATAATGTCTAGATAATTTCCAGATATCTGGATCTGAAGAGCTGTCAAAGAGAGTCAAAGATATCCTCTGTGTAATGACAGGTATATTGAAAATTCCTGGGCTGCTTTCCCTGTCTTGGTGGGAAATTCTATTCTACTTTCTGTTCTTAGGAGGTAGGAAAAGAATCCTGGTTCCTCTTATCATAATCACTGTTGCTTGAAGCAATGTCAAAAGCTGAGGCTTTACAGTTGCCCTTTAGCTAGTGGATGCTATTGGAAGCCTTTCATGATGGGGAGACCTTTTTGGTTTGCAATTTTTAAGTAAAAGCTGCATGATGATGTCATAGAATTGATCAGAATTCCTAAGTCATACATAGGTTCTAAAGGTCATCACAGATAAGCCATTAGATGCTAGCAAACCAACACAAATATGTTTATTTTAGGAAAAAAAAAGCAAAACAGAGAAAATATGACATTGAATGAGGATCAGGTATGGTTGGTTTATTTTTTTACTGTACCTAGGTTTGTCCTCTGTAGCTGCCCCCTTCTAGAGCTCAGTTATGTTTGTGAGCAGCACATGCACTTTATTATAATATAGCATGTTTTACATATGATAACTTTTATCTGCATGTCCATTTATTTTTTTTAATCTATTGATAAAAAATACTAAATCCAACCATTAAAAAAAATCTTTATATTATGTGGTGTATTTGAGATTCCTATTTTAGCAGGCTAGGTGATATTTTCTTGCAGATAAATTGGTCAGTAATGAAATACAGGAATGCAAAGGAATTTCTTCAGGAACCACACTTTATTTTAAAAAGTGCACTGAGAAAGCAAGCAAAAACTGCCAAGAAGTCTGAAGGTTAAATAATTATTCTGAAATTTCTGACTAATTTTAAACATCAGCTTTTAGAGGAAAACAGGACTGCAGGATATCGTTTGAAGCTGATTTTAGAATGCTAGCCTTAAAATAGAGTTGTTCCCGGGCACTTCTGCAAGGATTTTGTACATTCAGAAACTTGAATTGTTTAGAGAAATCAAGTGGGTCATTGCTTTACCTGAATTTATGTACGCTCTTTTGTAAAACTGAGACACTAAATCTCTCTTAAGACAGTAGCCTCCTTCTCTCCTAATTCCCCAAACCACTAAGGACTGAATTCCTCTGTAACAAAAGACCAGTGTAAAATATGACTGAATTTCAAGTAGATATTTTGCCTTGTGTTTAAATTCATGTTTCATGAGCACTGAAGGCCAGACACCAAGTGTGTTTAGACTGATACACTGCTGTAGCTTTATTGAGTGAATACCATACTGAAAGATGCTATACTAGAAATGAAAGTCATTAGTCTTGGAAAGAGGGTCAGTGAAAGAAGTTACACCAACAGCAAACATTTATGAGACAGAGGCATCTTTTCATTCACCATGGGCAGCTGCAGTTCAGACAGCAAAATAAACAGAGAGAGCTGTGTTAGTGCTCAGTATGTTCCTGGACAAGACTGACTCTCTTGCCAATATACATTGATTTAAATCTAGAGGACGCTGAGGCAGGGAAAAACCAACCAGGACTGATGAGAAAACTATTTTAGAACGCGTTATGAATAAATCAGTAACATAATTTTATTTCTGCCTGAGTGATTGATAATTGCTACTTTTTCCCCAAAACTCTTATACTATCAATATGCAGACATGTTATGCATATGCTCTTCTTCTGAACAAGTATTACCATTTCTCAGCTTCTTCAGCTTATAGGTAATGAGCATGGCTTTTAATCCCTGTATAGAGAGTAGAAGGTGACTTGTGCATAGGTCTTTTCAAAAAATAAAAATGGGCTGAGCAGAATTTAAAATTTTTGAATATGATTTCAATGTTATTTTCCCATGTGTAACCAGCCTGTGAAGTTGCTAGGGGATGTTTCACAGTTGGGAATGAATTTGGTCTCTGCAATTGCCAATAGGTGAGTAATGGCTTTGTAAGATAAACCATCCCTATACATATGTTGCCTATACTGTAAAGATGTCTAGGAGCCTTTTGCAAAGCACTAGATCTTCCTGTTCTGCAAGGAAAGCCTGTAAAAGATGGTTTGTTTGTTTTTTTTTTTAAAAAAACAATTATTATCTTGCAAAATATGGCTTCTAAAGAGAATATACTAATGGAATTTTATATATAAACAGTTTATTGATTCATTTGCGTGCTAGCATAAGGGATAAGAGAAAACCTGGTTTTCCCTTCTGTTGAGCAAATAATCTCAAGATGATATGGATTACCTGACAGAAAACAATCCTTTTTTGCTTGATTGCGTAAATGTGAATCAGACAATGAACTGAGCTTTACTTTTGTTTTACTTAGAAGAAAACTGATCTATGTATTACAGATTTTTGTTACCTATTTTTTGCCAGTGTTGAAAAATTAGTGCTGCACGGCATCAGTCCTACTGAGAAATTATATGACCACAACTGGCGTTAGTAATGGAAGGGAAGCAGAAGTGTAGCATGTGTCATTACTGTATTGATCTTAGGGTTGTCATTGCTTGAAATGTTTTGAAAGTAGAGTTTTTAATATTTCAGTGGATACAGAGTTAATTTTTTCCCAGATTTGTGAGGAATAAATTGATACTTTCGATGGACAGCTGTCTTTCATATGTGAGGGGAGGACTGGTTTATAACTGGTGCTTTTACTGCTGACGAGAACTTAAGTAGGAGGTTTCATATGATTAAACCTAGGAAAGTTGATGTGATATCTTCTCTATGGTCTGTGGGGTACTTTAAAAATAAAGTGGTGCATAATGCTCCCTGTTTTTTATAACTGTAGTTACTAGGTGAAAGATCTCCATTGCTTGAATGTTCAGTACATTTGAGATGTCTTCATAGTATAATCACGTGACTGTTTCTTGAAATTTTGGCAGCCATTTTTTCTCCAAAACAAGTTTTTCTGAGTCTTGAATGCATAGAAGTTTCTGTTTCTGAAGTTTATTCTGGTATGTTTGGGGGTGCTTGAGAATGTTTGTTCCCTGTTTTGTACACTCCTGATGGTCTGAAGTTGTTCCTGGCTGACCGATACAGTGTGGCTGGCTGCAGGCATGTTACCTGTTTGATCATCTGCCTCGAAGATAAGCTACCATCTTTCTCTCTCTCTGTTTCCTCAAACTCGTCAAACATAGGAGGGCTCAGGTGGCTTCCTGAGCCCTCCTGTGTTTGAATAATTTCATAAACTCTTTAGTCTCTCTTTAGTCTCCTCTTTCAGAAGCTAGACTGGATGTTGCAACATTGCCTAACAGTTTCTTAAGTGGTCTTTGTTGCTGTTCTTGAGCAAGAAGGCGGTCTCAGAGAGAGAGACACAGAAAGCATGACAGGCTTTGTATTGTTTGGGCCTGAGAGACTGTACCTGAGGCCTTGTAGACCTGGTAACCATGACTGAATCCTGGCTAAATGGCATTTTTTGATAAGACCTGGGCTCGTATCATTTTTCCACACTGCCATTTCCTTTGGAAGGATAGCCAGACACATGGGGAAGGAGGGAACTGCAGCATGGTCTGCCAGGAGGAACGTGTTTATCTTCCTAGGTGGGATATGAGGGCTCTGGGTGCATATCTTTTCCACCCAGCACAGCAACTTTCACATGGGTGTACGTTGTGTGTGCCCAGTAGCTGTTTTTCCAGATGGGCTGCTTGAGTTCTGTCTTCACAGTTTGTATTGTAAACTGAGAAGTCAATTTCAGAAGTAGGAAATATTGCTTTCCTTCAGTAAAAGAGAGCATTGGAAGGGGGTTAAAAACCTCATGTCTTGGAACATTCACAATGTTGGGGAGAAAGATGAAAGACAAGTGGAAAAAAAGTGTGGGATTTCAAGAAAAAATAAATAAAGGAAGGAAGCAAAAGGCAAATTTAGAAAGAGAAGAGAAGATAAGTGTTTTTAATTTTTGTGTCTTAGGATTCTCAGTAAAACAGCCACAGACTCTAGCATCAGACAACCCTAGCTTTCACCTAAGAAGAATAAATTTCTGGCCTTGATGACAGCAGACAAAAGAGCTAGAACAAAACAAGGTATAATCTGCATGTGAGGAAAGCAGATATCGGGTGGAAAGTAGTCTTCTCCTATCTGAAGCAAACCCAATCTGCCAGTTTTGATTATTTGGTCTTTTTTAGTTTGTTTTCTGGTTTTGGTGTGGGGTTTTTTGTTTGTTTTGGTTTTGGATTTTTTTGATGACTGCTTGTGAAGCAGTAGAGCAATAAGAGATAAATATTATCTTTGGTTTGGCAGCAGAAGGATTTGTGTGAACAGTGCTGAGCCTGAAGATGCAAGGACACTTCAATAACATGCTTGGGAAAGGACAGTTTGGAAAGTAGTCAGAATGTGCAAAAAGAGCCTGTAAGAAAAAAAACACTCACCAAAAACACAAAACAACTGGGAGAATTTTCCTTTCGAAATGAAGTTTCAGCTTCTTCCAGAGGTCTTTTATCAGATAAGCTTACTAAGCATAGTAGTACAACACAAGGGGAATTGTTAGTTGGATGGATGGAAGGCCCTATTGAATTCCTTACCCTGCATAAGAGTGACCATACTATGCCATTACGTTGTTCATCCTTTCCCCACATTTCATAAAACAACACAAAACATAAAGCATTGCATCAGAAAGAGAAGATGGTGGCATACAGCATATTTAACCAAACTCCACGGTAGTCAGTGATTTGTCTTTACTTCACAAGTAAATCAACACACAATTTTTATTGATTACCATAAGCTGTAGGTAAGACATTGTCTCAGGAGTGGAAGTAAGAGGAATGTTTGCATTGGAATGAATTTGTTCTTGGCAGAGATGAATTGGGAGGTTGTTGGCAAAATGAGTAACTCTGGATGCTGCATCTTAATTCCTTATTCTTGGAAGACATGTATGGAATACAGTAATCTGAAAATTAAGCATCAATAGAATTTTGCATCACATTCGCACTTTTTTGATGAAAAATACAGTAACATTTCATTAACATGTTCATCATGAGTTAAAATTGTTGTTGTGGAATAGCATTTGTACTGGAATAGTAAAAGGAAGCATATTTTAGAATAGGGTTACTGTAATACCTTGATAATTATGTTAAGAAAGGATTTCACCTGTCTTGCACAACTTGATTTTTCTCGCATATCGGTGGTAGCAAGCAACTACACTAGCGTCAATAATGCGAGCATTAATGGAGTCAGTGTAAATAAGGAACAGGATCACATTGTCCAGAGGATTCTTTTCACTCCAGTGAGCACTGTGTCTTCTTGCAACAACACAAATGCACTGTAGTATTCTTGCTGTCCTCACAAGAGAATTTCCCTGAAACAGCCATTTTTGTCCACTAGATTTCCCTGCATACATTAGCATGGCAATGTGCAATGGAAGAGGACTGAGGGCTTGGGGAGGTGAGTTTTATACCACTACTGCCAAATGTAGATACGCCACTGAATTGTCAGTGTTTGGGAAGCTGCTACTCTGATTTCCCCTGAGGAATGTAGATGATCGCATTCAAGAAGGTGGAGTGGTGACCCTCAAGAACCTTTTGCTCCTCTCCTCCTGACTTTTCTCTGTTCATTCTTCAAGGCTCTTTATCTCTCCAGACATCTTGTCTTACAGTTTGTATGGAGGGAGTCTTTTTTCTGCACAACTCCAACCACAGGTTTCAATAGTGCTTCTGTATTATTTAGGCTTGCTAACTTTTTTGAACAGGGAAGTGTGTCAGAGAAAAGAAAAAATAGACTACTAATGCTGTAGCAGTGCCTTCTTGTCACTCTTCTCATTTTTGTCTTGGAACTGGTAAATGGGGTCCTAGAGAAAGACAAGAAAGAGAAAAAGATATTTGGATTTTGTTAAGCAGCAAAACTGGCCAACTCAAGGCCAAAATTTTACTGCTAGGACACTATAACACCTGTCTTAAATAAGCCTCTGAAGAAGTAAATTACTGTGAAATTATTTAAATGAGAACAGGAAAGAAACATTATGTGCTGCTGGAAACTAATCTTACTGTGATGTGACATTCCTCTGGAAGTACTTTTAATTGTGACAGATTACCTGACTTTCTGAGAACAGCGTCTTTGCTTATTCTTGCTTTGCAAATCTAAAAAGAAAAGATAAATACATGAGAAATGGATTGAGAAAGGTGTAAGGGAGACAATACTGAAGAGCTGTATTATTGTTCCTAGGGAATTTTAGCTACGTTTCCAACACTACTGCCTTACGTTAATTCTTCAGAGATTAAAGCAAATTCTCAAGTTTTCAAGGGTTGGAGTACAAAGTGAAAATTCACTGATTAAAGTGAAAATGTTATGTGATTTGAAAGTACTTGTAGAAAAAGTTAGATTTCATAGAGGACAATTAAAAGAAGAATCCTTTTAATAAAAGAAGCATCTGCTTGAGGCTTTTGTTTGACCTATAGGCTAGCATTTCAAGAGGGTATTAGTGTTGAGCAGAGATGTGAGTCCACATTTAAAGTTGGCAGTTTAAATCAAAAAGCTATTTACTATCGCCATTAAAAATAGTGACCATTGATTTACACTTTTAATAAAAGGAAAATAACTAACACATCAATTGGTAGCTAAGGAAACGGCCTTAAATCTGAGACCATTTTCTCTCAGTACATTAATTATTATTTTTCCATAACCTCCCCAGAGGATGAAATTAATGACACATCGGGAGGTGTGAAATGTTTTATTTCTAAGATCAGTGGACCTACTTATTTGTCTAAGAGCACTGCTTAAAGCAGCAGATTTTAATTTCTCCAAGGGAAGCCTTTAAAGAAACAATGCCATTAAGAAAACCAACAAAGTTTTAAATTGTTTTCTTAGTTTACTATTGATGTAATCAAATCGACTTAGTTTTGTAAACAATGAAATTTTTATTTGGACTTTAATTTCCTTATTTAGTAAGATCAAAAGAAAATTTTGAAAGTCAGTTTGACTTTTGCTTGTTTTAATGGCACTTTTCAGAGTTTCTGAATAAACAAGGTCACATTGATAGAGTATTTCACCTTGAAAAGTCAAACAGATTTCTTTTGTTTCTACAGCATGAGTGGGCACTTGTCACAAACACTGAGCTACAAGAATGAGACCTGTAGCTTTGCCACTGTAGTATATATACTCAGCTATGCTTTGTTTAGCAAAGCTTAGCTTTACTTTGTTTTTTCTTAACATTGATGTGCTATTTGTATGTTTCAGCTCTGTAAACTTGTGTTATGGGATTTCTGATATAGAATTACTTATCTGAGAGCAAGATGGGCTCACACAATCCCACAGGAGGAGCTTTTTGTTTATGAATGAAAAACAAATAACGTTTGGAGCCTAGGAAACCCAGTGGGGCTCAGTTTGGGTGCACACTTCTGCCTGCCCAGTGTTCTGCAATACAAATTACTGAGAAGTGAGAAAGTGGAATGTTCCAAAATACTGGGTTTTAATAATTTTTATTTAATGAAATAGCGCTATGAATTTGTAGTGATATTTATTACATTTTTCTAGCCTCATAATTAAATTACTATCACTCTCTGTTTTCCATTTTTGGCCTTAATGAAAGGCTTTGTGTCCTGTTTAGATTTCTTTTCCACTCTGTTAGTACATGCATAGGTATCTGTGTTGCAGCATATTTAAGAGTAGGCATTTTTTGTGTGATAAACAATCCTTCTGCCTAGCGCTGACGGCTGTATAACTGTGGTAGGTTTGTGTGGGTTTACCTGGCTTACTTAGAAGTAAGTTCAAACATTATCAGAGCTATAAGCTCTTATAAATATATATTTGCACGTTTAATTATTTATAAATGAGAACAATTATGTATAAATGATGTCAGAAAACTTTTTTTTTACAAGCAGCAATCTAACAATAACCAAAACCTCAGAAGATGCAACATGTAATAGAGTGATCTGGGGAAGTGTATGGGGCATATGTGGCAGGAGTCAGTAGCAGTGGCTGCAGGGTGCCCTGTGATCATCACAGTGGGGTCCAGACAGCTCTGAACCCCCATCATGTGCCAGCCCCAGCAGCAGGCAGCAGCTCTGGAGTGGCAGCTGTGGCAGGGGGAAGAGGCAGGCAGGGAGAAGCTCTTGGAGAGAGACAGGGAGGGAGGGGCTGCTTATGAGAGGTGTGGCTGAAGGTATCTTCCTGGAAGGAGGAACTCCATCCAAAATGGGCACCTTTCTGAAGAGACTGTGGCAGTGGGTGACCCATGCTGGCATGGACACCTTTGAGGGACAGTGGCCATGGGTGGCCCACTCCAGGACTGTGCTGGCTTGGTTGTTCATGGGTTTTTTTTCTTCATTAACCAAAGCAGTGATCAGAAGTTGGCACTAGCTGGCAATGAATTAAGTAAAAATCTCACAAGTCATGAACACTGTGTCTGCGACAAAAAGTTAAAAGTAAGAGCTTTTAAACCTAGGTAGCTCAGGTCTAGCACACTGTTATTAAAAAGACATGCATTTCTCTTTGCATTTACTGTGTCGTAGTTGGGTAACATTACAGCAATTGCCCAGTTGTCAGCTTGCTTCTTTACTGCAAGCAAGCTGACAACTTTACTTCTTTACTGCAAATTATTTCACCTTCTTGGCTTGGGCCTGTGGGTTTTCCCATTGTTTTTAAGGGAGAGTTAGTTGTTTCTAGTATCCACCTTTGTGCTGCTACCAGTCAATCAATTCTCCCTCCAAACCCAAGCCAAACATTGAATAGAAGAGGCAAAGATTTTATGTCATTGCAAAGGAAGGGCAGCATCTGGGAAGAGGGGTGTCTGGCTGCTTTGGAGGCTTGGGATCTTCTATGTCACTGTAATTTTTTTTTTTTTTTTAATGACATTAGAGGCATTTGGGAATAGAGGGTAGTGTGTTTGGGAATAGAGAGTAGTGGTTTTACACTGATCATCATATTCCTTCATGCTCTTAGACTGAAAATGTGGAGCCATTTTCTTTATACATAGAATATACATACACAGGCTAAAAATAATTATTTAGTACCCTTTGAAAAGGGAGATTCCTGGTTTTTTATTGCCACTCAGAACCTGTCTGTCTCTAGAATGATCGAAGGTATTGAACCTTTGAACTGTGACAATAGATACTGAACAACCCATCTTAGACAGCTATGTAAGAGCTATAAAACCTGTCAGTTCTTCTCTGTTTAAAGCTTCCACTTGTGATAGCATATGCAGAGCTCTGTTGAATATCTTTAAGATATTTTTCTGCAAAGCATGTGGAATATTGCAAGACAGATTAAATCATTTAACATTATTAGTTACCTGAGTAATGCAGAGGTTCCCTTGATCAAGGTGGAGCACTGGAAGCATTTACAGCTCTGGGGGCTGCCTGTCAGGCTTCACATTAGAAATGGTACTGATGCTCCTCAGTCTTGTGTCCATTCATCAGTGATTCTTTTGGTTAGGAGAAATTTGAATTTTTGGTTCAGTAAATGTTTCCAAACTGAATAGGAAGAAGCATGAGAAGATAGAAAATAAAGCATACTGAAAATGATTGGTTCTGCAGAAATGAATGTAGTGTTTCATTTATTCCAGTGTCTAATCCTAAGTATGTGAATAGTTTATGGGACTAAGGTAAAAGTATGGGAGAAAGAGGAGTAGATTTAAAAGAAAACCACCACAATATATTGCAAAGAAGAGCATTGGTTATAAAATTGCACTCTAACTAATGCATGCTGTGATTTCTCATTAATTTTAGACATGTAATTTTCTCCCATCGGATAATATTTTAAGATAAATGTTTTGACCTGTATTCCTCTACTTATTTGCCTTCTGAAGTTTTGGGAAGTTGTGTCTCTCCTAACTTTTATTTCATCTTACTTATGATTTCTCCAAGTTTTGGGGTTTTTTTTAGCTATTGCCCAACTACTGAAATGAGGTAAATGAGCATACTAAAATATGCAAAGTCAATAAAATATAAAAATGAACAAGTGTAGAAAATTTAGTTTGACCACCTGAATCCAAATGCTAGCTTAGCAAACTTGATTCTAGACTCATACTATTGTATATCAGAAATAGCTCCCCTGCTACCAACTTAGTATAACCAAGTAAGTGAGAACAGAATTTAAGCCTGTTCTTTTTCCTTGCACAACAAGATTTTCAGTTCTGCTGTTTGTGTAAAAATAAATCATGGAATAAAAAGAATTATTATTTCATGAACAGTGGGAAGTATAGTACCTAAAATGTCTGACTATCATTTTGGGATAAGTTTCAAAAGACATGAGAGATCTGGCTTTTCATATGTGAGGATAGAAGGGGACTTAACTCTTGCATTCTCAACATTTCTTAGTCGTATTCAATCCCACCTGCATAAATTGTATCTTTTTTTCCCCATTATGTAGTATGAAAACATTTGTCAGAGTATGGCAGCAACAGAAGAACAATGCCTTTTTTCCCCCTTTCTATGGGATGTGTGCTGTGGTAAGAGTCAGGTTACTTTACTCTGGGTTTGTTTGTTTTTATTTGATAAAGATACCCTGACTCTGGAGGACATAGTTTTTGTCTCTTTACAGAAAAAAAAACCCCAAACAACTCTCATGTTTATAAGACTTAAAAATAGAAAGGAAATTACTGAGAAAGAAGTAGATTGTTATAATTTTACCTGACAACAAGGGAAAAATTATGTATCTAGTAACATTGACAGGAGTGAAAGGAATCATCAAATATAATCCTTTAGGTCATGAATTTCAAGAATGCAGTCTGAGGGAAAATCCTTGCACACATCTGTAATAATATCACTGGAGATTGTACTGTTAGGCCTTGGTGCCAGTGGCAGGGAGGGTTTTCCTACTCTAAGAATTTGTGTGTTGGGGTATAGTAATGAACATATTATCTCATATGAAGATGTAAATGAAACTGCCCTGATCAGGAAAAGAAGGATTTACATGGCTTTTATATACACTAGAAATGTATCGGGAATAAAAATTATAATGTCTGTGGTAAAAAGAAATTTACAATTGGAATAATGATAATTTCACCTAGAAATTGATGGGAGGATACATGAATTATCTTTTAATTCAGCTTCAGTACAGTGATGACAAATATTGCCTGCCTTGCAAATGTAGTCAGCTGTCTCTTGTGAGAGCTGTTTTTTTTAAGAGAAGGAATGATCGTAAAAGGTGCCACTGAAAGCTCCACTTTTTATAGCAGGCCATTTTAAAAGTTTTAATCCTGTTATCTTTAATTCATACTTCTTTCCATTTGTAGCTAAAGCTTTTACTAAACTATTCCTTTAGGAAAAAGCTGCTTGCAGAGGTGGACTGGATGCAGAATAATGATGAGATTCGTCCATTAGTACCTGAAAATGTAGAAAATTGCATCTCAGAGCTGTGGAGTTCTGTTTCAGATTTCTCCTGTCATATTGTCGAAATAATTAGAGTGTCTGTAAAAGATGTGTATAATTAGATGTTGTAATGGGAGTTCAGAAGTACCTTTATGAATGTTTAGAAGTATGACTATGGGAACACTGAAGTCTTGTGATACCTGATTTTCTCTCCGTATTCCCTTCTTGCTAAGTACTGATATATCGCTTTCAGATGTTGTTAGGGTGTACTGGCATGCACTAGCTTATTTCAAGCACTGAGGATAATGATATTTATCTAACCTGTTTATGACTTCTTGGAGCTTACTGATTACTAAATTATGTTCCTGGCATAGTTATGTTGCATTTTAAAATAGTAGCATCTGTAAAATTTGGAGATATGTAACTATCAATGGATTTGAACATCCAGTGTTCAAATTAGTTGTTCTGTGTCACCTACTTGGCATTTCGGTGCATCTATGTTACTTTCATTGACATCCCTAGCATGAATGGAAAAGAAAAAAAAAAACAGATATGAATTATGATTCCTGATGCAAGGGAATAAATTAAGCATTATCCCACTCTACTCAGCGCTTGTCAGGCCACGCTTGGAATACTGTGTTCAGTTTTGGTCCCCACTGTACAAAAGAGATGTGGACAGGCTAGAAAGGGTCCAAAGAAGGGCCACAGATGATCAAAGGACTGGGAAGCCTATCATATGAGGAAAGGCTGAGAGAATTTGGGTTGTTCAGCCTTGAGAAAAGAAGGCTTAGGGAAGACCACATCACCATGTTCCAGTACTTAGAGTGGCTACAAGGAAGATGAAGACTCCCTTTTTGCAAGGAGTCGCATGGAGAAGACAAGGGGTAATGGGTACAAGTTGCTCCTGGGAAGATTCCTATTGGGCACAAGAGGAAAATTTTTCACAATGAGAACAATAAGCCATTGTGATAATCTCCCAGGGAAGTGGTGGATTCCCCAACACTGGACATTTTTAAGATTCAGCTGGACAGGGTGCTGGACCATCTTGTCTAGACCATGCTTTTGCCAAGAAAGGTTGGACCAGATGATCCCTGAGGTCCCTTCGAACCTGGTACTCTATGATTCTAGTACAATGATTCTATGAATTATCTTCATAGGTGCTCCAAGCTTGTTGGAAGACTCTTGGAGGTAAAGCCCTTGTTCATGTGTTTCTAAAGGTATTGGTCTTTGCTTATCATCAGAAGACATCTCTTCTGTACCAACTCCTGCTGACCCAGTTTCCAAGCTTTTTATTTAGCTTGACACTTACTTTTACACTCTCTGGAGTTGTACTGAGTACTGTGAAAGTGTGACTCAGTATCTCATTTTTAAGGGTTACCACTTTGGCAGGGATAGTATTTGCCAGTTACCTACCAATCACCCTTAACACAGTCCAGATATGTCTATAAATTTGTTTATAGAATAGGAAAATAGAAGGGTGCACAGTTGCAAATGTTTTTGAGGTGGGACACAACAAGTAAAGGAAATTTACGCTTAGGTTTACTTATACTTAAATCGAGTCCAAGGCTTCTCTCATTCTGTCTGGTTATTCATAGCATCTGCCTAATCATGTGGCTGGGCATCATGTTCTTACGCACAGGAAACCTGTTCTTACGCAGACTCTGCATTTTTATTCATGGAACAGAAATTTGATCTGGGCATCTCTGTTTCCTTTACACCAAACCTGGCCTATGGTTCTGTTCAGATTCATACCATCATCCTTTTCTGCTTTCTTGCCTGGATAAAGCTGTTCCTACCTGATGGGAGAGATAGTTATTAAGTCTCCTCTCACTGGACTGTTAAAAGACCCAGTGCCACACTAAATTATTAACCTACAAATTGCAAGCCTAGTGTGGGATGAAATGCTCTCCTCCACTGGTTGGGACAGCGTTCATGCTCCGTGTATAGTTTTTTCAGTCTTTGAATCTTACTTTGTATGTTACATCTGCAGCTTGTCAGTCTTGCTTTATCCAGTCATTTTAGTGGAATTAATACCTGTGACTGACTGGTTTAGGATAGACGCAGTGATAATCAGTCACTTTGCTATGGCTGACTTTTAACCTGTCAGTGCAATAGTGGGAGACAGTTGGTATGCTAATAGATAGAAGCAAAAATATATCCCGTTGCTCCCAAGTAGTTCCCTTTTTCTTCCATCTGAGAAAGCACAAAAAACCCAGAGATAACAATTCCCCCTGATCTAAATGAAGCTTTCCTTGTGCTGGGTGTTGTAAGGTTCCTCTGTACCACTATCAGGCAGCCAAATCCATTCAGGAAGAAGGAATGAGGCAGCTTAGTTTGTGTAAGAATATATGTTGACATACATTTGTTGGTGATCATAATGTGTTAATCCTGTGGATGGGCTACCTGGGAAAGAAATACAGGATGCAAGACCTATGTTTTGTTTAAACTTTATTTTCCTGGCTTATTTAAATTCTTGAACCTTTGAGATAACTGCAAGAATTGATTTTTTTTTTTTTTTTTTTTTTTTTCACTTCAGCTGTCATGGAGGTGGTGTGAAGTCCAGCTGCTTCTGAAGTATGCAGCATATTTTTTCATTTATTTTGTTAGCACTAAATCAGATCAGCAATGAGTTTGGATTTGGCACAGAGCACTTGTTTGTAGTTGGCCAGTCTCTTCAGAAATATATTGAGAATATAATCTTATGAACAAATTATTCTTCTACAAACCATGCGTGGTTTCAATTGATTTCTGTAGTATGATCCACAAACACTTATTGGGAGGTAGCATTTAGCCATATCTGTTAATGAGGATGTCTGTGTGTTTCCATGCTTTTCTGTGCATGTGAACAATTAGATAGCAAAAAAAAAAAAGAGAAGATCATGACTGTATTGTAATAACTGTGAGAAGCATGTTTGTAATTCACGCTTCTGTTGGGAGTGTCTCTTTTGTCATTGCACTCCTAACAGTATCTGGAAATACTTGTCTTTATTTTCCAGCTATTTTTTTCATGGGCAAAGTTGTGTGGTTCTGTTGAGTGAGACTGTTGCATAATTTGGGTGGAATGTGACCATTTATTTTTAACACTTTTTGACTCTTGGCAGTTATTTTCTTCTTGTTGGTTGTATCTGCTAAGATCAGAAATTTGACTGGATTTGGGGGTCTGGCTTTGATAGTGATTTGGAATTGTGTATATCAAAAAAGAGATGAAAAGTATTCCCCATGTTTTGAGGGAATTGCCTTCTTCTGTTCACTTGCAAAATGAACATAATTATTGATAATACAAGTGTTAGTTCCTATTATAAGAAAAAAAAAGTTCATGTTTTTGTTATATTTCTGCTGAAAGCTTTTCTTTAACTCATCACTGTATAAAAGCACATACAGTTTTGGTATACAACAATAAGTTAATTCAAGATTTGTGTCCATTATATAATCTGAACTTTATCCAACTCTGAAACCAGCCAGGCGGTTGGACTGGATGACCTCCAGAGGTCTCTTCTAATATAAATTACTGTATGATGCCATTAAGTGGAGAAACATGCCAAACATTTCATTGTTTAATTCAGATAAATTTTCCTGTGATGTGTGTGGTATACACTGCCTAGACACATTTCACTGTAAAAAGATGCTATTCTGGTTCCTGGAAACTTCTGTTTTGGGGACAGTTGAGTACACTGTTATTTCCTTTGGGGACCTAAACTTCCACACAAATTGTTACACTGAAAACTTTTGAGGAGAAAAAGCTTTGTGGTGTGAAAGTTGTAAAAAGGAAGATGTGAAACAAAATAACACATTTTTTTTTCAGCAAGCAATGGCTGGAACCTTCTGCAAAATAACAAGTAAATTAGTTGTTGACTAATTTTAATATTTGCAACACAGTGATACATGAAACTCTATGCTTGTTAAAACAGACTGGAGTTACTTTTTTTCTATAGTCATCCTGCTGGGATTTAGTCCACCACATTTAACTAATCCTATAGCTACATAATAAATGTCTTTGTAATTAGAAGATAGCTACAATTAAAAGTTGCCCATGAAATCGGATCACTAATTCCCGTGTATCTGGGCCTACATTATTCATTAAATCAATAAACACTTTATAAAAATAATTACAATATTTGGAATATGAAGGACTCTGTGTTTAAAATCAGGATTATTAAGATTATTAAAATAACTCAGCCTAAGAATATGCTCCACTGCTGCTCTCTGTTGCAGTATTGCTTTAAATTTTACATAATATTGTTTTAAATACAGATGTTACATTGAAGCAATATTAGTCTATAATTATTTACTTATATACTAAAATGACTAGGATTATATTTTTCATTTCCATATCAAAGTGTGTATGTTTGTGAAATTACTCTGAGAATTTCTCAGTAACACAGACATTATCTGTTTTATCTTTTTTGATTGATTTCCATGTTACTATACTTACAATTCCAAAATAAATCCACAAAAATCTCTGGAGAACAAACCCCAGCTGCATTATCACAACAACGTTTGGATTTAGGAGGAAAAAAAGCTCATTGTGAAAAACTTGAGCCGAGAAAAGCATTTGACCTTTAACAGTATACAGGCAGGCAATGAGGAAAATTTTGGGCTAATGGTGAATCAGCTGGGCTGTCAGGTTAAATTCAAGCCTTAATATAATTTATGTGTAATTTCTCTCCAGTTTAATCTGCTTTCTTCTTTCAGTCTTTATGTAAAAAAGGCCGAACCTCTGACAGACCTTCTCAAGTGAAGGCCTACCTATGTTATCAAGACAGGTCAAATTTCTATGAATTACCATGAAAATTTACCTGCATCTTTTTCTTGAATTGCAATTGAAATTAAATCCCTATAAGAGAACAAAGAGCTTTGATCTGTATCCATGAATCTAGCAGGGATTAGTGTTCTGAAAAAGGGTGTTTGAAAAATAGGGCAGTAGGAAATAAATGTATGGATACCCTCCTTCTCTTTCTGTTTGCTTGGGGAGTATTATGAGTAAAACACATGTAATTTTTAATGTGTCAAAACTGGAAAAGAGATGATGGTGATGATTATTATTTTTAGGTTTGGTACATGTGTCCATTCCTACATTAATGTTCAACCTTTTTACCTCACACCTGTGTCTTTTGCCCTGCCAAAAGGTTAGTCTGGAGTGAAGGGAAAAAGGAAATCTGTGCTGCCTCTTTCACAAGAGCACTACTTTCATCTTAAGGAAGCAGTATCCAGGTTGCTAGAACTGTTGTTCCTCAGGGTTCATGTAAAGGTTGTAGTCTTAATAGCTACCGAAACCTGACCATTTTCTTAAGTTGGAAATCACTTTGTGGTTTTTAAAAGTTGAGGGGAATGACAATGTTGCATAATGGATGTTAGGACAAGTTCACATGCACAAAGATTTATTGCCAGGATTTGTAACTGATGGCATGAATTGACTCTCGTGGTGAAGAAACACAAACAAAGTAGGATGGAGAGAAAAAAGGGAAAGGATAAACTCTCCCCCGTGGCCAGCTAGGAGGTGAAGCATCAATAGGACCCCAGACAAGCATCCTTCCCTGTATGTCCTCTCTAGTTCAGTGGGTGGTTCTCCCTGTGATACTTTTTCCATAGTGACTATATGGTTTTCTTCAAGGCCTGCTCAGACTCCCAGGTGATTGTTCCTGCATGGGATGCTCTTAGTGCTGACTGGAGCACTCCTATGCTGTATGGCTGTTAAGCGCTCTGCATCGTTATTATTGGGTCCCCTAATGTAAACTAAACATAACTGAAGAGAGGGAAATGGGGAAAGAAAGGAGTGATACCCACTCAAGTGCCAATACTTTCCCATGAGATCCCACTACAGCAACACCGTTTGGGTTGGCAAGTGCAGACCCATGGGCATAACAGCGAGGGCTGCAAATAGAAAGCTCTGAGCCATAGGAAAGGCTGAGGTCCCAAAGACACTGTGCAAGAACCGAAGTGGTAATCTCACCCTGTAATTAAAGTCTTTGGGAATGTATTAGCAGGTGATTTGGAAACCTCTGGGGAGGGGAGGTGTTGCAAGGGGATAACATATTTCTGAGTAAGTGCTACAAGCCCTGTCTTTGCTTCATGACAATTAAGTGCTACAAATTTTTTCTTGTTTATTTTTTTTTTCCCCTCAAAGTTTAGATTGTTTTAACATGGTTTTGTCCACTCCCCTGACATCATACACTTCTAGGCATGTTGTTTCTATGATTAATAAAATTTTCCAAGGAGGTGTTATGTCCTATTTTGGCAGTTGTCCTGATGAAGAAATATGTTTCCTTCCTTTCTATTAACATTACCCTATTACCACTCTGTACACAGTCACAGTGTATCATGGCAGTTATTGAGAGGCTCCTTTGCTTGGCAATTTCTTGTGTTTCCTCTCTGGTTTGCCCAAAAATATATGCTTAGGAAATAACGTAATTTGAAAAAAAAAAAAAATCCATTCAGGTTATCAGGTTTCTGCAAGTGGAGTCATACTGCTCAGTCATTTCAAATTACCACGTCTTTCCTTTGCAGCAGAATCTGTCTCGAGCTGTTAAATGCCACTATTGATCTGTGCAGTAGCGATCTGTGCAAAGGAAATCCAAGTTTCCTTTTTTGAAGCTCTTCACTATTCTATTTTTTTGCTACCAAATATACCCCAGCCATGACCCTTTATCACCCTTCTGGTTATTTTCCCCTCATTCTGACACATGCCACAACAAATGTCAGCTCACCAGGGGTGTTGTCCTTTACTGACCCATGTGTGTCTCAAGGAAAGGAGGCCTCCTGCTCTCTAAGGGGAATGACAACTCTTCTCAGTGTTATCGTCTGTATGTTCCTGCTTAATAGCAGACAAGGTCAGGAAGAGGCATTCCCTCTTTCCCTGGGAAGTTGCTGGGTTACTGGGTACCATATCTTGAGTACTTGTTCTCTGAAACATCTTGTGCACCTCAGCACACAGAGGTGCAGTTACTCTGCTGAGCTGCACTACATTTTTGCTTCTCACCATGACCCTTCCTTTTCCTTTCACTTTCAAGCACTGCTTTTGGTGGGTTCTCCAATAACCACAAACACAGAAGATTTTCAGGTCTTCTTGATGTGTTGTTGAGGCTACTCTGATACGTGCGAAGTTCCCATGGGTCATGATGTCAGAGGCATAAGTCTGTCAGGGCTTAGACTTCCTCAGGATTTTAGGTGGTACTTTGCTGGGCCTGGTCATGGGCTACATTAGGAAGATCCATGCCAGCAGGTCGAGGGAGGTAATTGTTCCCCACTGCTTAGCACTGGTGATACCAGATCTGGAGGTGCTGGGTCTAGTCCTGGGCTCCCCCGCACAAGTGAAATATGAATTTACTGGAGCAAGTCCAGTGATTGAGCCACAAAGATGACTGAGGGGTTGGAACATCTTTCATTTAAATATATGTTGAGAGAGCTGGGGCTGTTTAGCCTGCAGAAGGGAAGGCTTAAGGAGGATGTTATCAATGTGAGAGTTTTTTCTTTGGGTATTTTTCAGATGGGGAGAAAAGAATTGTATGAGCTATTCAAGAAATATGCACACTATGGATTCATACAATGTCATCGTGATGCTTGATTCTCTATTCTTTTCCTAACGATTGCTGCCTTTTTGTTTGCCTTTTCAACCACTGCAATCATTAGTTTTTTTTCAAAGAGCTACTCACAGGGACTCTTGTGTCTTTTTCTGAGGTTGTAGTAAATAAGGTGAAGCCTGCTTTTGCAAGTGTTCAGTTAAAGTTGTTTTCTCCACGCCTGCTATTTTGCATTTATCATGCTGGATTTCAATTTCTGTTATGGCCCAGTCACAGTAGTGTGAGGCACTTTGGAAGCTTTTCCCATGTGTTGTTGCATTTTAATACCCTGAATATTATCAAAACCCCATCAAACATTGCCACATCACTGTTCTGCTCCTTTTTAGAAAATGTTTAGGAAGACATTGAATAAATTCTTGAGTCCTCCAACACAGTCCCTTCAGTGTAAAAGTTGACCATTTATTTGCTGGTTTTAGCTTCGTATTTTTACTTTTACCAATCCAATTTGCCTCCAGTTCTCTGGAACTATCTTAGTGTTTGAGAGGTACTGAAAATCAACATACATAATCCAGAGCTCTTAGAAGATGCTTGAGCATAGTTTACTGAACTTGCTGTTTAAAAATATTTCAACATTAGTGTCTGTGGCTTTATATACTCATGAACTAATATTTTGGAACATAAAACTGTACAGGAATTATTCTTTAGGATGGTGTAAATATATCATTTAGTTTTTCCCTCAATAGAGAACAGACATTTTTATTTGATGGTTCTGCTTTTCCTTTATTATAATTAACAGTTTTACATTCTGTTATGATAGTTGGTCAAATTAACATTAGACTTCTTTCATGCCTAACATGCAGAAAAACCTCCTTGGATCTCTTGAAATGTAGTGTATACATCTTCTGCCCTTACTAGCTTATTATAGTTCTAATTTAAACTTGCTGTCTTTACTCAGATTCTCTGTGTATGTGCAAGCACACATATTTTAACATGGACTTTAACATCCTTTCTAGCCAGGTTAGGTTTTTGTGCGATTTATGCTGCTTTCCCAGTTGTGCATGTTTCTTTTTAGGGAAACTTTGAAAATGTTTTCAGTGTATGTTCTTATTGGACTCCTTTCATATTTGAGGCACAAGTGCTTGAGTGTTGTAAAATTACCTCCTTAAAAGTCCAAGTGAAATTATTTTTTATTGCTTTGGTCTTCAGTCTATTAACATATACTGTGTAATAATTTGTATCTTTTTTGATTTTTCAGTTTTAAAATGTGTTAATTGCAATTTACTTCAGAATTGTGTGTTATTGTGCTGAAGTGGTTGCATCATGGTCTTAGCTAGAGTTAAATATGTCTGGTTTAACTTTTGTCGTGGCATAAGAAGACAAGGCTTTGGTTTTAACAGCATACTCTAATCCCATTCTCATTGACCTTAGAGTAAAAAAAAAAAAAAAAAAAAAGGAAGAAAGAAAAATTATTAAGGGAGCATTAAAGGGGGTATCAGCTTTTTCTTTTAGAGAAAATGCTAGCTGTGATGGTCAGAATTATTAACGCCGTTGTAGGTTTCTGATCTTAATATTTATGGGCAAAACACGAGAGTGAAGAATAACAAAGATTTACGATATATTCTATCTGATGCTTTTCACTTGTCTCATTACTGAAAAAACCAAAGGCATAGCTTAGTCATCAGTTAGAGACTCAAATCACTGCAAACACATGCCATTGTTGGGCTATATAGTGCTTTATGAAGTTGCCTTTCTGCTTGCAGGGACCTGTCAGTGTTGTAACAGAACAAATCTGTCTTCTTGAATAATTAGACTATACCATGATTGAAATAAGGGCAATAAGATACAGCAGAGAGGAGAATTAAGTGAGGAAGAGAATGATAGTAAAAACAGGAGTTACAGGGTGAATCAGATTCTTTCTTTTTTTGAGTATATTCAGGAATAATCTGAAAGCTGCTAGAGATGTTTGTAGCTCAGTCCCCTCTTTCTGTATCGGGAAGGACCAATGTTAAAGATAACTGTGTCGCTGCTGATGGTCTTTGGGTCACTGCATCCAGATCCCATGTCCCTCTTACTGATTCCATTCAGTGAAAGAAGTGATCCTGTGACATAGAAAGCAAACACACAGTAGACAGCACGTGATCGGCTATCTTGATTATTTCAAATGTGAATTTTCCTTCATTTTCTGGAGTCTTTCATCTTATTGTCACATTCAACTGATTTTAGCAGCACATTTGAAGGTCCCTTATTGCACAGGTATTTTAAAATATCTGTTTTCCTGTAGTCAACTTGCTTTTATTCTCTCCCATTTTGCTAATAATTGTGGTTAATTTTTTGGCAAAGGCTGTGATGACTGTTTTCTGATGACATTTAGACCCAGACCTCTGTGAGAAAGAAAGGAATTACTGGTTTGAGAGTCCTCCATGACCAAGAACAAGACATGATTAACAGTGTTGTTTACTACCTCTATAATAATTATTGGAAAATAAAAGTTTATGTTTGGTAAAAATATGTGAAGTAATAACATTATGGACATAATTTTGTGGAATAAATCACAAGCAGATTTTTCATATTGATTTTATTCTTGGTGTTTATGATATACCTGACACTTGAGAAACACTGGTTTTGTATGAATTAAAACTTAGCTTCTTGTTTATTTTATCCTGTTGTTGACAAAAGTTGAACTTTTCTCTCGCAGTTCCCTTCCAAATAGTAGATGGTTCTACAATGCTTTCTGTTCGTAGTCTCCTTGGACTTTCAGTACTTGTTCTGAATTACGTTGCTTTAGTTTAAAGTCAGGGAGGATACTGTGTCATAATTGCTCTCTCCCCATCCTCTCCCCTTCCTGTTGTGCTTTCCTACCCTTCTTCTTTTCTTCAAAGTGCATTTGACTCCTGCAGGGTCAGGCTGTAGTCCATCTAGCACAGTATTCTGGCTCCAAGAATGGCAAGAGAAGCTGCTATTAAAAAGCAGCACACAAGCTTGATCACTTTTTGTCATCTGTTCCCTCCATACCTTGCCAGCCTTTGCAGTTGTGTTAGCAACGTCAGAGAATACATCCTTGCCCTGTCATTTTATTATTAGCTTGTGGACAAGCTGTCCATGGATTTGTTTAATCTCTTTTTGAACCTGCTGGTACATTATGACCTCCTGTGGCAACAAGTTCAAGAAGGTCACTGCCTGCTAGGTAAAGATGTACTTGCTTTTTTCTGCATCAGTCTTCTAGTTTCTTTGATTACCATTTTGTTCTAGTGTTGCAGGGTGGAACAACAGTTCCACCTTCACCTCATCTAGTGCTTTCATAATTTAAGCCTTTTTATAGATGACTCAGAAGAGAAGTTGATTTCAGTGCTCAGTGAATTTTTTTGTTTTATGTGGGTAGCTTGTTTTGTTCTTTGAACATTGCCTGACTTTTAGAAGTTTGAGTCTGAAGATTTGAGGTCTGGAATTCGGAAGTAGAATAACAAAGTCCTTTACATATTTGCAGCCTTTAATCTGCCTACACAAAGTTTTAACATACAGTTTATATCTTGTATAAATACCTTTCTGACACCTTAATACATACATTTTATTAAATCATTATTATAGTATTCATAACTATTTTGTAAGTTTAGTAGGCCCTGACAATAATGTTATGAAAACTAGTTATTTATTTAGAAAAAATAGGATGTCTTCTTTTGTGATATTATGTATACAGACAATATTTGAAATCAGTAGATGTAATCAAAGTGTCTTTGCAAGGGCAAATTATTTAATTACCTGATTAATTTTTACTCTCTTTACATAGTAAGGAGGAAGTTGATCTTGAAAAACAGCTGATCGGAAGGTGATCCTGTAGTGGGCTGACCCAATTAGTATGAATATTTGTAGTCTTAACAGTTTAATTATGGGAACATGGTCTTTTCTGGTTATGCAGTGAAAAACTAGCACTATTTTCCCAGGTGTTTTGCTGTCATTACACTAGTGTATAAGAAGTTGTCCCAAAGAACTACAGATATTCTATTAGCTGTAGCCTCATTACTGCTGTCTGTGTCCAAAACAGTGCTTTCCCCTGACTCATGCTGAAACGCACATTTAGATTTGCATGCCTGCTTCAGTGCCAAGATGTCGTACTCTTCAAGGGAAAATTCTGTTCAGAGTAACATTGAGTGGATTATGCCAAGCCGGTTATGATTAACCATTTAACACAATCGTAAAGAGGCTGTCTAGCTGGGAAATTGTGACTCATTGTTGGAATATAATTTGTATAAAATGAATTATTAGTATCTTTTTGTACAGTTCTCAGTGTCAAAAACAACATCCCCTGTGGTACCCTATGTGCTAGGAAAGACCATTTAAATGTGTAAAATATGTTAAGCTTTCTACTCCCCATACCCTTCAAAGTCAAGGCAATGCCACTCAGAATGGAAACCAGCAACATCAGGTACACAAGGTTTCTGAAAAATGGCAGGGTTCACTGGCTACAAAACCAGGTTGGGTAGATGGGTTGGGTTCATTGCAATTTGATAAATCACAGTCTAAGCCAGTGACCTTTCCAACTGCAATGTCTGTGAACCACCATGTAGTATCAATTTCATACCAATTCTGCTAGGTCACAGTCACCAGTATAGGTCAGAAGCCAAAGTGGCCAACATACATCTGGAGATGCTGGGAGAAAAATACCATCATTAAAAATATTCCAAATGGGCTTGATTTAAAGAAAGAACTACTTCTTTATCCTGTGCAGCCAAAATCTTTCCATTTTGAAAGATGCATAAAGATGCTTACCTATTTTGTTGTTGTTGTATTGTGTGACTAGATTAAGTGTTTGTGAGCAGTCATGATCATCAGTAATATCTCATGCCATGCTGTCATTATACTATTTGGTGTCCAAGTCTTTCTAATACCATCACTACAGCAATCTGTATGAGAACTTTTGCTGCCCTTCTGAAAGCAGCTGCACAAAATCTGCAGAAAAATAGTCTGTTACATACTCATCTAGACAGCCATATTGTGGTGGCTCATCATCTTTAAAATTGCTGTGGAAAAGAACTGCTTCCATAGTAGATGAAGCTGTGGCATGTGTACTGAAATGTGGGAGAAGAGATATCCAGAGCAGCAACACCCTCAGAACTTGCTAAGCTCTAACAGTCAAGAATGATGGGCAAGAGTCCTGGTTACCCCTTAATCAAAGCAGGAAGTCCACATACTTCTTTGTAAGATGTTATACCAGCGTTAACCACAAGCAAATGCTACTTGCTATGATGCATACCATCAGTGCTCAAATATTCCTCATCTCCAAGGTATGGATAACAAGATCATTGAAAAAGTCTCTGAGAATCAAATTCCTAAAGCCATCTAAGTTGAGATCAGGACAAAAAGCATGTTTCAGCTAGGCAGTTGTAGTGATGACTCACATCAAGGATTGCTTCCAACACAGTTTCAAAACAGTGACAGGCTTTGTGGTTATGGCATGCTTTGGTGGAACACACTGCTTTTAATAGTGTCAAAAATAGTGCACTGCAAATTAATACTGTATTTACTGACAGGTAGACACACCAAGTGCAGACATGCAGTGACGCGCATTAGCAACTCTTGCAATGAGATAGTGAGGTCCTTCAGATGTTTGCATGTGCTTAATAGTCTGTTTTGTGTCAGAGTTGCAAAGCAACAGCATCATATTATATCTTATATCCACTAGTGAGTTTTAGTAAGTACCTAGCATGTACCTCACAAGTGGGGTGGATCGTTTAGTCAGTCTATAAAATCAAACCATATTCAAACAGCAAAAATATGCAAATTCTAATTTTTGGAGACAAGACAGAGAAGGATTTTAAAAATTTATTTTCTATTCATAAAATTCTCGTATGTAAATTCCATGTTCCCCCTAGTCAATTAGAAAGCTAAGCTTAGAAACAACAAAACCTTGTTTTCATTAAGTCACTGGGATTCGAGGCATTTGAAACTAAGGTCCAGGATTCTTCTTCAAGCCATATTTTAACTGGAAACATGTCTTAGGCAGCTGGTCTTACGTGCTAGTAAGGTATTTTCCCTCTGGCATCCCTTCAGCTTATGCCTGTATTTGGAGAACCTTTCACATCACTTGTTGCTGCCTAATGCATTATTCAGGTTTTCCCCTACCCTGATGCCTGTTATCATGACAGAAGATGAGATTGCTTTAACATGGTTTGTTCTCGTCAAAATCACGTTGGCAGTTACTTATATATTTCTTAACTTTCAGAACTCTTGATTATGAATTGTTTTACTATTTGGTCTGTTATTTTTCCACGAATTGAAGCTATGATGACCAATTCTTAATTCCTTAACCTTTTTTCCAGCCTTTCAGAGACACATGCTGTGTTTCTCTTTTCTAGCCTGCCAGAACTTTCTACATCTTTCAGAAGTTTTGAGACTATCAGTTAGTTCTCTCAGTATCACAGTTGATTTTTACCCAGCCAGGACAATTTGGAAACATCATACTTACATAACCCTTGCCTTACATAGATCAAATTTGCAAGTTTGTACACTCATTTCTTTGCTGTTGGTTTTACTAACATCTGATCACAGTTAAAACTTTTAGGGAGGGTTGAAACTAAACGGATAACAAACACTTCTGTTTCCTTGTGCTATCAGCTGGTAGACTGGAAGAGTAGAGAAGCAAAGTTTTCCCTTTGCTTTTTTGTTACTTTTTTTTCTTATTATCCCTTGTGTCTTTTGCAGTTCCGTTTCATTTCATGCCATTGCAGTTTTTGACTATTGAACATACAGGATGGTTAGGCAGCATCAAAAAGAGTATGAGTGATTAGGAACGAGTTGGAGGAATTGGAGAAAGATGAGTGGAGAAGTGGGCTTCATTCCCCATCCAATTCTGTCTCCATGATTGAGAAGAAAGCCTCCACTGTCTTGTAGGTACACACACATTAGGGTTCAGTTTTGACTATGGAATCATCACATGCACATGTGAGGAAAAACCTGACAATAAGAGAAATGAGCAGCAAATTATTATTGCTCGTACCTGCTTGGGTGCTTTCTGAGTTCAGTACTATGCGTATACAACTGTTAGATGATGAATAGAGTCGTACGTCAACTAAAACTGATGGAAAGGCTTCCGTAGGGCTATAATTATATGCAAGCTGTCACATTTTCAGAATTGCCTACTTATGTGTGCAAAATCTGTGTCCCAAATCTAGTTAAATTTTCTCAAATTTCTGGTGGAGTTTGGAACATATGCATACCATCATATATATAGTCTTTTGTTTGTATGGTGAAGGAATCCCTTTTGCTTTTATAGGTTGGATTGTGCATTGAGTTTGTTCCACAAAGTTAGTGTGGATGCTACTACCCTTTAAAAAAAAATAACAGTAAATTCTGCTTATAGGCTGTGATTGTCTGAAGTTGTTTTTCATGTCCAAATAAAAGTATGAGCTTAAAATATAGCATTTTAGCGGAATATGAGATATGTCATGTAGATACACCTGAAGTATAATCTTATTAAACCAAAATGCTTAGCTGAACTTGGGCTTTTTTGCATAATGTTGTGCTATATTAAATTGTGAATCTTTAGTAAATCAGGATGACCAAAATAGCTCTTCATTGAAATTTAGGCCCTGTGGAGGGGTTTGGCAAATTGTTTTGTAATGCGGTTCACAATCAGAAACCACCAGTCCCAGGAGAACGACACTTCAACTGTAAACAGAGTTAGTAAAATTAAAATTTCAAAGAGATTAATTTGAAGTTAAATTTTGAAAGTTTGGAGTATTGTGTAGTTCTCAAAACATGATATAGTATCTT
Source organism: Caprimulgus europaeus (assembly GCA_907165065.1). The sequence goes on from OU015525.1 coordinate 74,737,096, forward strand.
GAAACTGCACTTCTTAAATCAAATATAATGTAAATTTTCCAACACTTTTTAAAATTAATTCTTTCTAAATTGATTTTCTGCAGTGGTTAGCAGTAACTTTCCTGTAAAAAGCTGGTGTGTAACTGTATGCTGAAGACAGTTCAAAATTAAATGCTACTTTTTAAATATTATTCCAAAGTGAATTTGACATGCTTTTTTTTTGTCTTGCTGTCTTGCACAGGTGTCATTTTTCTTGTTCATTATTTTTGTGGTGTATACCATGCTGCCCTTCAACATGAGGGACGCTATAGTTGCCAGCGTCTTGACCTCTGCATCTCATACGATTGTGCTGAGCGTCTGTCTATCAGGTACAGCTGTTGTAAAGGAACACTTGGTTTGGCAGGTAGGTGCTTTGTGGAATTAATGATTAATTGTGCACTGCGTAGCCTGGGAAATGAGGCAGGAGTGCCTCAGTGTTTGCTTGGGAGTATAAACTTATTTCTTTCTTTATTTCTGAATTGCTACAGACTTAATTCAGAGGCAGTCCAATAATGAGAGTGTCAGTAATGTTGTGTCTTGCTGAACTGCATGCTTAAGTGGTAGAATCTACAGCCATGTAGTGCTTACAAATAGAAAAACTAACGTTGCTCAAAAAATTATGTGATGCAGCCATATTGTGGTAGATGCATTACTGCTCTGGTATGCAAACCACATTGTGGCCTTTCAATACTTAAAGGGGGCCTATAAGAAAGACAGGGACAAACTTTTTATCATAAACTGTTGTGATAGGACAAGGGGTAATGGTTTTAAACTAAAAGAGGGTAGAGTTAGATAGGATGTGAGGAAGAAATTTTTTACAGTGAGGGTGGTGAAACACTGGAATGGGATGCCTAGAGAGGTGACAGAAGCCTCATCCCTGGAAACATTAAAGGTCAGACTGGATGAGGCTCTGAGCAACCTGATCTAGTTGAAGATGTCTCTGCTCACTGCAGGGGGGTTGGACTAGACAACCTTTAAAGGTCCTTTCCAACCCAAACCACTCAATGATTCTATGCTTCTCTCTTCATATTGTTAACATCTAACTTCCAAGACCAAAGATTTTTTCCAGGTATCAGTGTTATTTTTGGCTCAAAAAAGCATCGTTCCTTTGACCGCCCTGAGGTCTTCTGGTTTAAAGATCTGTTGTGAAGACATTACCCTCTGCAAGTCTGCTGTATGGCTTGTCCTCCTTCTGTAATTTTCAGTCAGTTATAGGAATTTTACAGCCTCCTCCTGGTTGGGCCCCCTGATTGAAAGGGACTGTCTGGCTCAACGTTTAGAGAACCCATTGGTGTTTGCACTTGGGTCTTGACTTATAACTCAACTCTGATACTTTACTACATGACATACTGCAGATTAATAATATTTAAAAATCCAAATATTAGGAGTTGTTTTTCCTTACTGTTTTTCAGAAGATCTTGTAAATGGTGAAATATTACAGTGTTGGTTGTAGTGCTGTGGTGATCCCAGCTGTCATTGATAGAAATCTATATTTTTAAGGCAAAATGTAGATCTCATTTTGAAAGTAAAATACATGGGGTTTTTTAAATATAGTTATGTTGTTTTAGGGAAACAGAATTATTTTAACCTTTTAATCAAAATGACACTGAAGTTTAAAAGTAAGTACATTTTATAAACATACCAGTAAAACAAGAAAGAGGGACATCATGCTATTTTTTGTGAGTAGTGGGAAGCATGAAGCAAATAGTTTCTGCTTGCCTTTTAAGTTACTTCAGCCTTATTTTGGAAAATGTTGTGCCTTAAAGGATAACTTCAAAATTCCAGGGATTTTACAAAAGTCATGACTTGTAAATTGTTCAGGAAAATACATTTTATTTCCAGTTATGGCTGCAGATCTGTGTTATATGGAATATTGAAATTGGCATCCCATAAACAAAATATGTTCTCAAATGTAGTTGTCTGTTTTAAAAGGTGACATAAGTGACTTTGCTTTTCTCTTGCTCATTTTAGTTAGTTATGTGATTTTTGCTGAGGTTTCCAAGTTGTGCTGTATGTTAAGCAAGGGCTGTGGTCATCTGCAGTCAATATTTTAATAATTCAGAAATACAGTTACTGATAATTATAGTGAAACAAATTAGGCAGAATGTTATTCTTTATTTTATGTAAACCTATGGCTTTTATTCTGGGCATAGATATACTGCTAAAACAGTATTAAAGTTTGCCACTCCTCCTCTAAAAGCATTTTGGGTTAAAATTGCTGTTTGCAAAATGTATTTTTCCTGCCTATCTTTCTAGACCATTAAAATTTGGTATATCTAAAACAGTACTTTCCAAAGATGTTATATTTTTAGACACATCATGTCTCCAGAATAATAATAAAAAAATCAGGGGATGTGATGTATATTTAGTGTCTCATCTTTTCAGTAACTTCCTGTTTCATTTAGAAAGATTGAAAGTATTTGAGCAATTTGTAAATTTAAGAGCATTTAGTGTCCAGGATGCTTTTAATTTTCTATTCTGTCTTCGTAAAAGGTATTAAATGTTCTGAATAGTTTGGCAGTTACTGGGTGCACTGCATTCTTATGCATGTGTGCAAGGGACTGAACGCCACTATCACAACTCATTTGCCCTCTGTACACTTTGAGATTACTATTGTTTATACTTTAGAGTGTAAGCAAAAAATGTTTGTTTTCTGTTCTTTGCTTTTGAAAATTGAGACCACAAATAAGGGATTAGATTAGAGATACTGATTACATTAAAAAGAGAAATAACATTTGTCAATGATATGCCTCAAGTTGGTATAGGATAAGTGTGTGTAATTAACAACAACAAAAGAGCTGCTATGTAGTTATTTAAAAGGACCATGCTGTTGAATGGGGTTTTTTTGAAAAATTAGTTTTATATATATATACACATATATATAGATGAGGCCTGGGACTGAAGCTGCTTTGCAGAGTTTGGTCACTAAAGACCAGAGATAAGGAACTACAAGTAGACTGAAATTTGAAAGTTTAAAGAAACATGTTCAGAGCTAAGTAGAGTAAGTTTGGCTTGTAGAGCTACACTTAGCTTTAACAATAATATATTATCTTGATTTCAGGGGTACTGATTTATCTCAACAAAACAGAAAAAAATACATGGCAATGTTAGCAATGAACAGTATATTTTCCTTCTGGCATGGATTTTTTTTTTCTAAAGGACAGATAGGGAACCAGGTATGTGCACTTAAGCAGAAAGACAGCGGTATAGCAAATGTATCTGTAGGTAAACATCAGATAGGAGAACATATATATCCTGTATATATAGCAAGTATCTTTCTGTGGAGAGTACCTGTGTGCATCTCCTTTATAGCTACTTCCTATGTATTAGAAGACTTTTACTAAATCTTCTCTGACCTTTCTGTTCTCTTGGCTGGACAAACTAAATTCTTTCAGTCTTTCTTCTTACGCCAGGTTCTCCTGCCTTATAATGTTTTTTGCTAGCTCTCTGCTGGACTCTTTCCCATTTTTCAGCATCTTCCAATGATGCTGGTTGGCATTCCGTAGCATTTTGGAAGTTAATCATACCTTCAGTCTATCAGTACAGAAAAATCGATGTTCAGAAGTATTTGTTTATTTTAAGATTTGGCAGAGTCTGTCTTGCTGGTTTTGTCATTACTTTAGTTGTCCTCTGTAAAGCATTACACCCAAATTTAGGTTCAGTAAAACTGAAAGGCTTAGCATGCTCTTGATTATCGAGTTTTGGTTGCACTCAGGGGTACTGAAATAAAATCCTCCTGCTGGGATAAAGAACCCTTCAGCACACTGTCTGCTCGTTACGTGAACTAGTTTCTGTTTCTTTTGCATGCGTTTTCGGGTGAGGGAATCCACCTTGGTTTAAAAATTGGCAATGATGGAGGTGATCTTCCACAAGCCCTCAAGTTTTTTCCATGAATGTTGACTGTCAGTGTTAAAATTTTGTTCCTCTTTCCTAGTAGGAATTTTTCTAGCCTTGTCATCCAGCTTCTGGATCTCGGGTTTGGTGGTTTTTTTTTTGGATGGCAAACTGACAGACCCAATAGTAATCCAATTTCTGTTTCTTCCATGAGAGTACTTCTAGACTATCACGAATTTGCCTCATAACCTTTTTGTCAGTAAAATCAATGAGTTGCCTGTTTTTGCACTAGCTAAGCCTTTCATCATATTTCACAGTTCTTCTTTGAGTCCTTACTTGTGCTTCATCAACATCTTTCTTGCAACGTGGATATTTGCCCTAGAGGAATGTGCCAGGAGTATCTGCAACAGTGCCAAATGCTAATATGGGTCTAGGTTTACAAAGGGGTTTAGTGTGCTGCAGTGCTCAGCATGGAGACACAGGCTCTACAGTAAAAAACCCAGTTAGTCAGCCCTTGCAGTTCTGTGGGGAGTTTAATGCACAGCTGTGGGATTTGGGACAGGGAGGAGGAAAAAGAATCCTGTGTTCCAGTCTCAGTTTTTGAAAAAGTAACTGTGTATGTATGGTTTTTGTTTTTTTTTCTGTTGAAAATTTTAAACCTAACCCAGGCAGACTGTCTGGAATCTGGGACTCTGCCCCCTCTTTCCAGGTGAGCATCCTACTTGCAAGCAGAGGATGTTGTTCTGTCTGCTCCTGGTGGTTAGGGCTGCTGCAAGAGAACATGGCTCTAATTATGGCGTTAAGGCATTTGGCTCAGAAGAATTTAGTGACTTAACATCCCTTTTGGTTATTGCTGGAATGGAAAGAATTTTACTGCCATCCCTTGCTATAAACACATAACCTGTTTCTCCCCAAACTAGAACAGATTCTAATCAAATACTCGTGTTTTTCCTTCTCTATTGTCAACTGTTCAACCATTCTGATCTCGGAATGGGTTGTTGCTATTGTTAGAGGTAATTTTGTTCTAAATTTCTTAAAAAAGAGCTAACCAAAATCATTAAACATTCTATAGGCATCCATTTTTATTTTTCCATATTGTATATGAGGAGTGTGATTTTTTAAATTTTGTTCTTTTTTAAAAAGTATTGTTGCTTCACTCTCTCAACAAGCAATTTTGTTGCTTTTGTAATCTTTTTTTTATTAGCTGTGGCTGATTGTTTTCCAAACCTTGGTTAAATCACTACAAAGTGTCATTCATGTTTGGATTTTTGTTTTGTTTTTTTTATTTAAATGAATGTTCCTCACCTTTTGGGATTTTTTTTTTGGCAGCTTCTTGCAGCACTATAAAAGGGATCCTTTTTAAAGGCCCAGACACCTCATTTTGGGGACTGAGTCTGCAGGTTACAATGGAACCCTGCCTATTCTTTGAAAATGTCGATGGATTAAATTTTACAGATGCTTTTCAAAGTTAGGTAGATAATTTTGATAGCATGGGGCAGGCCTTCCTCTTTTTAGCTACTTACAAGCTTACTATTGGGGGCCCAGTGGCTGGATTGTTAAGTGTTTCAAACTTCAAAGCACTTTCAGCAGGTGCCCCAGATGAACAAAAAACCTCTCTGGTATGGCTGTCTTTGCTGTACTGATTCTTCAAGACTGTCCCAGACACCCACCAGCAACATGAGCCTTCTGGCTTGTGTTGTGTATCTTTTTCCAAAGACGACAGTTATACTCTTCCCTATCTTTTTCTGGAGTAACCAGTGGTTTTCTGTTGGGTGGGGTTTTAAATGGAGATTAAAATATAAGATCTGCCATGTGTGTGTTTTCTGTCTGGAAAAGTAATGTGTCTTGTTGAGGGGAAGCTGGTTAATCTGGTATGACCTGTATTTGGCAAAACTGTGCTGCATTTGAATGCATGTACACAACACATATGCATATAGAATCATAGAATTGTTTTGGTTGGAAAGCACCTTTAAGATCATTGAGTCCAACTGTAAACTTAACACTGCTGAGTCCACCACTAAACCATGATCCTAAGTACCACATCTACACATCTTTTTAATACCTCCAGGGGTGGTGACTCAACCAATTCCCTGGGCAGCCTGTTCCAATGCTAGACAACCCTTTAGGTGAAGAAATTTTTCCTAATACATATACAGCTGGCCACCCAAACTGACACATGCAGCACTCTCACAAACAGAAACAGAACGAACGGCCTCATCCTGCTGCTCACTCTGTCTGGCCAGGATGAAAGTCTGTCAGTGGATGTGGTACATTGCATGTATCAGTGCACATGTACTGTGTGGATCCCTCCAGCAGCTGCGGTCAGTCACCCAGTAGATGCCCTTGGATCCCGGTATCTGGCACCTGGATGTGCGAGCCCCACTCCAGCTGCTGGAACAGCTCCCCTTGCTCACAGCCATGCACACACACAGACATCTCTCTGGCAGTCTTCCAGGTCACGTCACCTATCCACCAGCTGGTCCAGCTTGATCGTTGCTAGTGCTCATACACTCACTTGCACACCTGCACTTGCTCCAGTTTCTGACACAGGTGCCCCAGGGGACCAGGACCATACTCCAGTTGCTGCACAGAGACCCTCATACACACACATGCACACAGACTAGAGAATCCCTCACTGAGAAAAAAAGTTAGAAACAAAGTTTAATGAGAAGACAGGACAGACTGCAGTGGTCAGGGACAGGGCATGGCCAGGTCAGCATACCAAGAAGTAACCTGTTCCCATGTGACTGACTCCTTTTATCCCTTTATCCCTCTATTTCCCCTATGTTTTGTTGTCCCTCCTCAAACCACCATGATCTCTCCCTTTCCTTACCTTTGCTTCCTGCCCTAAATATCCTATATTAAGTCTTGCCATCATGTGTCCTATGCACCTGGACAGTGACCTCCTTTAGTCCAAGAGGTGATCTGGAGAGCTGTTCTTGATGATGCATGGGGATAAGCATCACACCTGGACACTGGGGATGAGGGTCCCCTGGTACAGCCTGGAGAGGAGCTTGGACAGGGTGTCTCGTCCTTAATCTGTGTTCCTGCCTGCCTTTGTACCTCTGTGCTCCTCTAGGCTTGTGCAGGTCAGCTGATGGCTCCTGTGATGGGCTTGGGAGTAGTGGGTGTTATTCAGGCTTCCCCCTGCCATTGTCTCTCTGTGCTCTTTTGTGTGTGTGTGCAGCTTTTCATCACTTAACCTAACAATAATTACATGATTATTTCTATCAAGATTCATGAGATGATGCTTAACAAGTGTTTTGCAGTTCATCCTAAAGAGAAATATCTAAAAGAACATATCTAAATTACAAATATTTCCATAGATTTAGTTAGCTTTTTCAGAGTTAATAGTGCTTCTTATGCTTCTGTATCTCATCAGCTTCTAGAAAAACATATAACTGAAAATATCAGATGGTTGATCAGATTTTTAAAAAATAGGCAACTTTGATATGGCATCTATAATATACATTTAGGTCTTGTAATCAACATGCAGCATATAGGTATATATCTTTTGTTTAAACCACTGATTTAAACTCATCTGTTAACTGAACATCTTTAATAGGTGATGATATTCACAAAAAAAATGTTTAATGTAATAGAGTGGCATAACAGCAAAATAAAAATAAAAAGCATCAGTATTCACTGGCTAATAAAAGAAGAAAATGTACAGCTCTAGGGCTCAGAAATAGAATAGGAGTTGCTTTATGCTGTTATCATGCAGTACAAGAAAAAATCATGTTTATTTAAAAAAAAGGCTGGGGAAAGAAGACCATGTCCTTAAGTACAGTCATTATTGTATAACCCTGAGGCTGAATAGCTACACAGAGAAAACTTAAAGCACATAGGAATTTTAGTAGTCTGAATGGCTAAAAGCTGTTGCTGTGGGTTGAGTTTAACCTTCTCCCTTGGATACCTATTTTTGAAGGAGATAGGGAACAGTTATCCATGAAGGTAATGCTACAGTTACATGAAATGAGTTGCTGTTATCCCTGCTGAAGGGGGTGGAGGGCAGTGACTGCTATTGAAGGAGGGAGACTATTTCTTGTAGAAGCAGCTATTGCTGTCCCATCCCTCACACCTTTTTCCTTTGCTCTCCCCACCCCAGCAGCAGTTTCTCCATCTTGCAGCGGCTGCAAATTAGTTTGAGAGAATGCCATGTCCTACATAGCACAATACAGTAGGCATATTTTTTTATTACTGCACATGCAATAATACATGCTTCTTTACTCTTGATTGTATGCTCAAATCTAGGCAGACATTAAAATACCATTAGATATGTTTTTTAACTAATTTTTACAATCTAGTCGTGGTTTAACTGTAGCCAGCAACTAAGCACCACACAGCCACTTGCTCACTCCTCCTCTGCCACAGTGGGATGGGGAGGAGAATTAAAAGAGAAAAGTCATGGGTTGAGATAAAGACAGTTTAATAGGACAGCACAGGAAGATATAATAGTAGTAGTAGTAGTAGTAATAATAATAGTAAAATAATATATGCAACTAGTGATGCACAGTGCAGTTGCTCACCACTCGCTGGCTGATGCCAGGCACATCCCCAAGCAACGATCCTGCCCCTCAGCCAACTAGGCCAAGTACCCCCAGTTTATATACTGATGTCCTAAGGAGGAAGAGAAGGAGGGAAGGTGACATGGAAATGGAGATAACTGAGCATGACATCATATGGTATGGAATAACTCTTTGGTCACTTTAGGTCAGTTATCCTGGCCATGCTCCCTCTCAGCTTCTTGTGCACCTCTTCACTGGCAGGGCATGGGAAGGTGAACAGTTCTTGACTTAGGATAAGCACTACTTAGCAACAACTAAAACATCAGCATGTTATCAACATTATTCTTACACTAGGTTCAAAACACAGTACTATAGCATTTACTAGGATGAAAATTAACTTTGTCACGGCTGAAACCAGGAAAACCCTGCAGGTATACTTTGGGCTTCACTCTGCACAGTTTGGATGTGCTTATGAAGAGTCCACTTGCTTACAAAAGTATAGGTACATAGGAGAATGCATAATTGCATTTCATAGTATTCAAGCATTAACATGGAGAACGTGAACATCTTCCAGAAAGTCCCCAAGGCTGTAAATAAAAGACCCGCGATACTTAATATGATGGAAAATCTGGCAAAGGCTGAGCATTTCAGCACCATGGTGAAATGAAATCATGTGTGCAGGTGACCATGTGGGTTTCCAAAAGCAGCATTTACTTGCAGTCCAAAATCAGCATCTAAGAAATGCATAGAAAAGAGTTCTGGTGAGATGTATAGGAAATCATCAAAGCACAGAAGATAAGTAATAAATGGCTCCTTTTTTAAAATAATGGAAATCTCTAGTTAATATTGATTCTCAAGCTTTACTGAAAGGGTCAGATTGCCTTTTGTGTTCACTCCATTTAAGTTAATATTTTTATCAGCAATGAATTTTACCTCTTTATTTATTAATCATTTATACTACTTTAGCTTACATTTATTATCCTAAAAATGATAAGTTTTTTTGGAATTTCAATTTTCCAAAATATAAATTTATTTGATGAACAAGTCCACATTCCTTTTGTATATTCACTAAATTATAAAATGTCTATGTTAGAATGCTCAATCCTAAGGCTGCTATACCTCCAAAAACCTAAAACTGTTACACAGCTGATTGGAAATTCCAGTACTTCTAAACTAGAACAGAAAGCAGCATGCTTTACTGGCTGTACCTTCATCTCTTGCATAACATTGCTGAAGCAGCAACTAAACTTTCACTGTACAGAATACGTTTTGCAAGGGAGTTGTATTCCATATTTTTTTATAATGGTCAAAATTACATTTTTGCAGAATTTTGTAATATTGTCCTTCCAGGTAATATTTCTGGAGTGAAGAATCTTTAATTCCTTCAGTTCAGTTAGTTTTGCTGTTTTCTTTCTATTTTCACAGATATTGCATAGTCTTTTCAGTTACATAGTACCTTTAAGGCTTGGTATTATTTGTCAAATTTATTGTGAATTACTTATTGCAGTTGAAGCATAAAATTCTGGGTGAGACACTAACTGCAGACATGATGTTTTGTCATTTTATGTACTTGTAGAGTTATCGTCTACCCCTAGACATTCTTTTCAAGAATTCAGTGGAGGAAAAATACCTGTCAAGATTTGGATACATTTCTCCATCCTGTCAGCCACTTTTAGTACAGTATAAAATAAGAGGGATCAGGAGCACCAATACCTTTTGTTGCATAGATAAGCCTTTGGCAAGTCAGAATCCAGCTGAGATGCCACCCTACCCAAATTACTGACTTCCCAAAGTTGCAGGGGTTAAAGCCCCCATCTGTTTGGAGACACCTGCAGTAGGATGTGTTCATTTAATTTGTTCTCTGATGGTATATCAGACAGGAGAAGTAATTCCTCTTCCAGTTACCTTCCAAAATTTGCACCCCTGTGCATTCCTGCCAGTGCTCTCTCACCAGAGTCCTTGGATAGCCCTCAGCCCACTTCTACCATATGTTAGTCCTCAGTGTGTTTCAGTGAAGTGCTGGCTACAAAGCTGTCTGGCTTTTAATGATTTACTACAGCCTCCAAGTGCCAGGGTTGCAGGTGTTGTGGAAGCATGTGATGGAATTGGTTAATGCTCCCAAAAATGCAAGCAGAGGCCAGAAGCAAATGAGGTAGCACAAACTTCTGCCACATATATTCTTTTTTCTTAGCAGCTACACTGTTGGTAGAAGGAGAGCTCTTCTCCAGCCCGGGAGCTGGATGGCACAGCACAGCTCATGTTTACCTGCCTAAACTTCCACCTCTTCTTTCTTCCCCAAACAGGGTGGCCAGGTGTCAACTTTATTTGAACAATTCCTGATGTGTTCTGTCCCCTAAGGCCTATCAAGGCTCTGGGAAAATGTTGGTCGGCCCAGATGAAAAGGTTGCTAGTGAGCAAGGTAACAGCTATACAGCAGTGATGATCTTTGAGCTCAAAACTGCTTTCTAATCTTATTTGATTTACCAGCAAAGGCACAGCTGGAGGATGTCATCTGCAAACCCTGAAGTAATTCTTAACTCTTCCTGGGGATTGCACCTTTTGTTGTTAGACATCATATTGTTTCCCTTCTCAAGGTACATCTGTTACTGCACACCCAGTGAATGACATCAGTATTTGTTCTGTGTGGGCCTGAGAAGGAATCGTGTCTGTCCTGTGCCTCTCACTAGTTATGTGTAATAAATTGTGTTTATCAGCTGTCAGTTTAGACAGGTTCTGGGTATAGTAAAGACTATATGCTGCATATTTGCTGCAAAGGCCACCTGCGTAGCCTCTGCTAGCTCTATCGGTGTCTGAGTGGAACAGTATTAGTTACAGCTGATGTTTGGCTTCTCCACTGTTACTGGTTTTGTTCTATATGTTTTAACTTTGATAGCAGCAGTCTGGAAACGGCATAGGCTGTGGTTTATCAGGCATAAAGTTACATTTGTTAATCTATTTGCAGTTTCATTTTCTTTGTCCCTTTGAGGATGTATTTTCTCTTGGATGTGTAGCAGTTAGCTCAGAAGCTACAAGAAGACAGGCTTGAAGTAAGCAAGCTGGCTCTGCACTAAGCTAGCTGAGGTCCAGGGGCTTTGGGAGTTCAGGCTACGTGAAAGCAATTACGCTCCTCTGGAAGCACAGAGCTGTGCAGACATATGTCTGAACTTGAACCTTAAGCCAGATGCCACATCTTTAGATATACAATAGCACAGTTACAGGTTGCCCAGAGAGGTGGTAGAAGCCCCATCCCTGGAAACACTCAAGGTCAGGCTGGACAGGGCTCTGAGCAACCTGATTTAGTTGCTCCCTGCTCACTGCAGGGGGATTGGACTAGATGACCTTTAAAGGTCCCTTCCAACCCAAACCTTTCTATGATTCTATAGTCCACAGCCCTCTACACTGTTTTAACAAGTAGTTTAGACTTACCAACATCAAAACGATATAGGTCTCCAGAGGATTAAACTGCTTATAGATGCCCAGAACTAAGACTGATAGGTATTCAGTAACTGAGGACTCAGCAGGGCAAGAAACAAACACCTGAGTAAAATCACCCTAAATAATCCCAGAGAATATGTGTTCTCAGTGCTGAAGGGGGAAGCAGGTGCCCTCCAAATCCTTATTAATCTGACCCAGATAAAATGTTTTTCTTGATTCCTAAGCAAGAATAATTGGTTACATAGATCTTATAAATAAGAAGACTTCATACATGCACTAGCTGTTCCAAGATTTCCATGCCTACAGTTTTTGCCAGTATCTGTTACTTCAGAAGGGGATTAAGAGAAGAACTTAAAAGTTCATCTGACTAGTTTTAAGGTGGGGGAAATTATTTCAGCCAGTTCCCCTGCAAATGAATAACTCAAACTCTGAAGCATGAGATTTTGAGTTTCTCAAGACAGATGCACTCTTGTCTTTTAGAAGCCAAAACTGAATTTTGATCTAAAGAGATTTGCTGTTTGTTTAAAAGACTTGTAAGGAGCACCATTGAATAATCTGCTCTGTCTTGAATACTGTCTTACTCTCTATGGTCTTATTTCAATAATGACTCTGTCACAGCAATATTTGTTCAGGATAACCACATCAGGATTTGGCTGTCCTATTTAATAGCATTATTTGCTGCACTTTGTCCCAAGACTTGTAGAGACGAGATCTTGCCCATATTTTTTGCAGACAGGAAGAGGCTGTGTCCTACTGAGCATTTACTCACATGCAAGCTCCTAGTGAAACTTTTTGGATTATTGAAGGGGGTTTGCAGCAGCTTGTATGAGAGAGCTTCATACTCTAAATGCAAATATGAGGCGTGCAATGATCCTGTTTCCTCTAGTATGTAGGTGGTGAGATGGAGTTTCAGCTTCTGCTGGAGGTCCGTTAGGATTTTGCTGATGGTCTCTGAATTTTGATTGTTACTGACTTTGGCATGCAGACACACATGTCCTCTCTCTTCCTGAGAGAGATATTTTGGATGCTTACACACTGCTTGGCTTATGGAAGGAGTCATTAAAATTTGGCCTGTGGAAAGAACAGCCCATAGCAACAATGATAAGCTGTCTGCCTGCTCCAGCAAACTCACACAGGCCAGCGGGCAGGAACGGAGAGAGGAGATGGTGTGCTCCCTGTGTGGCATCTGGAGAGGCTGTTGCTGTTGTGACGGTGTCTTCTGAGCCTAATTGGGCAGTGAAGTGGTGGCATTTCAGTTCTGGTTCTTTCGTGCTAATATTCTATTTAGGTCCATTGATTTATCATGTTTAATTAATTTTGTAACATCAAATCCACTGAGGTTAGTTAAGACCCTTAGGGCTTGTCTTGGATTCCCCCCTGCTTCTTTTTAGTAAAATAAGCATAGGATAACACTTTGAAAGTCTTAAAAAGAGCAGAAATGGTCACGATGTAAAAAAAGAATGTGCAGCAAAAAGGACAAGGGGAACAAAAAAGAAACAGATGGAAATTATACATGCAAAATGGTCACAAAAGCATAAATACTAATAAGTAAGAGAAGTGGAATGCTGAAAAACTGAGAAGTGGATAATAGGGCAGTTCTGATAATGCTCTGCATTATTTGCTCTAAGATTTTACTTTATTTGCTGTTCAGTCTTCAATAATGACACCTTTTTTTTCCCCTTTTCCTTGGGTTTTTATTTATTGATGCTGCACTGATGACTTCTGAATGCAGAGATGATTCCCTTTCTACTGTTATTGGTATTGACCATGTTACTTCAAAGTCTCTTGTACATGCTACACACCTAATCTCCTAAATCATTATTTAGTTATTTTTCTCTCTGCTACATTATTTCAGCTTCCATTGAGCTGCATTAGCTAAAAATAGTCCTGAGTCAAATTCTGGGGTTGCACGCGAGCAGAGCTTGCCTGCCTGGGACAGTGAGGAAGCAAGCAGCAACCTTTGTAAACATATTCTGAATCCTCCCTGGACCTACCTGTGTCAACAGTCATGGGCTTTGTCAGCAGCCTTCAAGCTCCTGCTTGATCAGAGCAGAGTGCAAATAGAGATCCCTCTTTATGACACCCCTTTCCTTGGCAGAATCAGTGTTAAACCCAGCTCTGCATTTGAATTGCCCAATACAGGGCTTGGACTCGGGACTGGTGCTGATTGATCTTGAGTGGCAAAGCTCTGCTGCTTTCCCTCCTCTGATGGTAGGAGACTCCAGTTAGGCATCAGAAGGTGTGCTTGGAGAGCCGTGTTCAGACGTGCTGGAGCAGCCCAGCAGTGATTCCAACCCTCCTCACACTACTAGTGGGCTGAGAAATCATGGCAGCTGTATCTAGCCAGTCTTCTCTGGAAAAAACGTGCCCTTACTTTCACAAGAGATTTGGATACTTTCCTTGTCACAATCTTCTGCTGATGTCCATGTCTGTACTTTCCAAACTCCACTGACTCTTCTCAGACTGGATCAGCTGGAGGTTGGAACTGGATGATCTTTAAGGTCCCTTCCAACCCCAACCATTCTATGATTCTATGAATAGACTGTTAGATCTATGTTAATTAAAAGCTAATATGAAAAAAAATAGGAAGGAGCAGGGAAACAATGACAGAGGAACCCCAATAATTCCATCAGAGCAAATAGAACACCATGGCTTATCTCCACACTGGGCTGTCACAGGGCAGCCATTAGCCCCAGTGTCTGGGTGTGACAACCATCAACCAGGTGGGTCAATGGGAATGGCTCCCCAGCTCACCCTACAGATGGAGGGGGTCACTGCCAGCAGGCTGTGGGTCTCATTATGGGATGCAGGAATAGAGCACTTTCGGATTGTGCAAGACTTTTATGGGATGTTTAGGGGAAAAACCAAAGGTCAGGGAAGGGCGGGATCAGTGGTTTGTCAGGCTACCAGATTCAACAACCTCCAATGTAAACCAGAGCCATATATTTTCAAATACCATTTCATACATTTTTAAACAACATTATGGCTTTTGTGTAGGAAGATGTTTTCTTGGTGATTTTGATGAAGATTTAACTTTAATACCTTTAAAAATGAATGTTAGATGTCTTACACTCTCGTTTGGTCAGCTGTAATAAAACTAGGTCACAGAATTATTTTCTGCCTAAATAAATCAGTATAACCATGTGTGCTATGTAAATAGAACTATATTCTTCTCCTTGAAAACTGCAAACATTGTTTTATTAGTGTGGTCATGGTATTTTTATGTTTGCAGAAATCTCCAGAGAAGGGATTCTGCTCTTTGACAGTACTTGAGGTGACATATGTTCCCATAACATGGGGGCAGTTCCTTCTCTGGGCATCTCTTCCCTCTGTATCCTCATGCAGGATGTGCTAAGCCCTGAATCCATAAACTATGATCATAATGAGAAACACAAAACTTTCATATCTTCTTCTGAGAGTTGCAGGCAGATGTTTTACTGCATGATGAGTTAATTGATTTTTCACTGTACATTTGCTGATCAACGTCACAGTTCCAGGCAACCACAATAGTACCAGAGTTAAAAAGAATGAGAATAAGTGTGAAAATACTGCTCAATAATTACTGGACTGATGTGATACCTGAAAGCGAAGGACTGCTGCCGGCAGTCCTTATAGGGGTGCAAAGAGAAGAGACTGTGCATGTTGAAGGAAAGGCTTTTCTCATGCAAAGTGCCAGAGCAGACAACACTGTCTCTACACAGACATTGAGCATCCATTCAGGTGGTGGTGCACTGAAAGAGATGTAATGATAAAGAGCAGAGGTGAGCACAGAGTGTTAGAGACAAGATAGAAAGGTTACAATTTTTTCAGAAATAGGTTGAACTAATAAAGCTTCTGAAAGGGATCTACAGTATTGAATGCTCTTCCCATCCCTAAAATGTCTGACACAGTTCCTTCCATTCTCGTTAAAAACTGGTATTGCCTGTTAGTTTGTTTGTGAAAGCAGTACCAAGAAGATATTGGTGTCTGGATTCTCACTGACGACAGGCACAATTTGGATGATTTAGTGTGAGGCATAACGGGGTATCTCAGAGAAGTGAGGAGCTAAGAGGTAAAGCAAGAGTTGGAAAACCTGTGATTGTTTGCCTTTGCACTTTTTTGCTCCAGGGTAATTCTCCTCTGTATCTGTGGTGTTCTTTTGCAGTTAAAGCACATGCGGTTAAATTGGCTCATTTTGCACTAGGGAGAGAAAAATAAATCCTCCTTTCTTAAAAACTAGGACCATTGGCCTTCATGTTAATAGCTCTGAAAGTGGCACTTTTCAGTTCATATTTTTGCTAGATTATAAACTAGAAAAAGTCAGAAGTCTGTCATTTTATCTTAACCTTCCAAACTCAGTTTTCCTTGTAAATTGCTGAATGTTTTCTCCCATGATTTATTTCTTCTTTCTACTTCCCTTACGCCCTGGTTTTTAATTAATTTTTGATTATTTCTTATTTCCTATTTCTTACAAACATGTTTCTTACTTTTTTTTTTCTGCTCTAACTAGGCCTTTTTAAAATTTTAATTTTATTTATTTTTTGTTTTTGTTGTTTTTTAAATCCTTCAGTATACTGCATCTTGCTTAACAGCATCTTGCGACAGAGTTCAGCAGCTTAACTGCATTGTAAGATGGACCATGTTTTCCTTGTTTCAAACCTGTCATCTGAGTCCTGCAAATTCTTGCACTGGAAAAAGCTGAACAGTTGATGTCAGTCCACCGTCTCCAGGGCATTTATGGTTTTATAAACCTTTGTCACACCTTCCCTATCATCTCTTTCCCAGGCTAAAGAGTTGGAAATTATTTCTTTCCTTATTTAGAAGCTGTTCTATACCTTTGATCTTCCTTATTGCCTTTCTCTGATCTGAAAGGAGTGTTCCCTTACACAATATGAAAGCACAGTCTGTAAGACAAAATACTTCATGGCATGCTTGTTTAGTAAAGAAGTAGGTCATTGTAAATCTGTGACCCTGAATAAAGAGAAAGAAAATGATGAGCCTGATCCTCAAGGCAAAAGCACAAATTAGCTGAAATGTTACTAGTGAAAGAAACGAAAAATCTGTGACTTGACCCATGTAATTCTGAAGTGAAGTTTTAGAATATTTTACTTAACAAAATGCACATGATTCTGTGGTTTGTGAAGGAGGCCTAAAAGAATTGTTATGCATTCATTAGGGTGCAGTAAGAGAAATAAATATGTTAGCTTTTAAGTCAGAAGTTAAAGTGTTGTGGTCTACTTGTACTAAAAAATAATTCTAAAAGATAAAAGAATGACTGTGATTACACTGCATTATGCTGAAACCTGAGCAGTTACAATTCTTTCTGCAGGGCTGTTACTTATTGTTTTATTATTATGATGATTTAATTATTCTTATTTTTCATTATTACTTTTTGAACAATACAAATTTAAGAGTTGGGAAGCTAAATCTTAAAAAAAAAAATATACCTCTTTACCCATATTACTTGGGATGTGCGAAATGAAAATCCATGCTTAGGAGCAGGCTAGACTAAGAGGAATAATTTGGTATTCCTATTTTTTCAAAGATAACTGTATTCCTCTTTAAAAGAAACATATTCACCAAAAAGAAATATAAATGGGCATGAATTGAAAAAAAAAAAAAGAAAAATTGCATTGTATGTGAATGATAATGCAATTACTGTCTCATTAACTGGATGCCAAAAGAAGGCAATGATAATTGCGTAGCTGCTGCTAAGAGAATTTTCAGAATTCATTATGGATGTGGTGCCTAGTCCTGACAAATTCAGTTCACAAAAAAGCAATAAGCAGTGTCTCAAAGGGATGTTATGTTTCAGATATTAGAGTCTTCCCCTAACAAACGTCTAGGACAAATCAAAGTAGAACTGCAAGATGTATGGCTTGAACCTCATTCATATTTCCTTGAACTCAGATCTGCTTGTATTACGGATACCAGATGGTTTACAGTATTTTTCAGGTAACATTCATGTTATGTTCTGTGGTATTCAACTTTTTAGCAGTGATGAAATGTTTCCCATTATATGAGGTCTTGACAGTATTAGTGTATGTATGTGTGTGTATATATAATATGCAAAATTCCAAATAAAATTTTAATATAGATTAATACATATATTTTTGCCTCTTTCTACATATGTAATTTTATTAGCAAATCAAAGGCTCTGGACTCTGCTGTTGTGTTTCAGCTGTGGTTAGCAGGTTTTTTTGGTTAGATTTGTGTGTAAGTTACCTTCCATTTTAGTTTAGTGGGTCCCACTGTAATTAAGCACATCTGAATATCACAGGACCTTGTTAGATGTCTGAACTCAAGTATAGAAGTCTTTCCTCACATTGTATTTGTTCATCAGCTTCGTGCACTTTGCCATGAGGTGAGCAACGCACCATCAGGTTTGATTACTTGTAGCTTAAAACACAGACCACGTGATGAATGTAATGTTGCCTCTGAGAGTCAGACTATCTGGAGGGCCAGGATAGGCTTTAGATGAGCAAGTAGTGTATATGCCTCCTACGTAGATTGAGAGTGTTGATGTTCGATTTTCTTTTACTGCCATTTACAGCATTTTATGGTGGTGGAGATAGCAGAGGAAGGGAACAGTGCTAAACCCTAGTGTACATGGAAAAATAATGATTTCTTTTTAAAACCCTAAATATTTTTAATAGTTGGTGAGTCTTCTGCACTCTTACACTTACATAAGTAAGCTTTTGGATACGATTAATGCTCTATTGTGGCAGCCAGCTTTGCCTGTTCTGTTTTGGGTGGTTTTATTTTCCCCTTTTCTTATAGTGTTGTAGAGAATCAAATTAAAAGATATACAATGGAAGTTAATACTCTTCAACTTTTTTAAGAATTTTGTTGAGCTGGATAAAAGGAATAAATCCCAAGCTGTATTCAGTTACATAATTCTTTTGAACTTCTGTGTTTTCTAAAGATAGAGCAGTGATAACATTTCATCAGTGCCAATGTGCCACGGTACATTGCTTTGGGATTCGGAAGAGCTGACCTATATCTCTGGGTTTGCCTCTTGAAGTCCCGTTGATTTATTTGAAATCCTTTGAAGTATCATCTTTCCGCTATATGTCTCCATTTCTTCCATTTCATTATTGGTTAAATACTAATTTTAATGTTTACTTTCATACAGTTTGACCTCAAACATGATATATGATGTTTGTAACATGCTATAGTATTTTATTTTGAGGAAGATTATTGCAAAGGAAAAGCTCAGATCTGGAGTCAAAAATAACCCCTTGTGTTTGACCATATTCTTATCTACTCTCAACAGATTTGATGAATATAATTATTATGTACTATTTTAAGATCTTTCATATGGTACATAAAAACCCCCACATTCTGCTTTCTTGAAGTTTTCTAAAAATCAATATAACTTAATGGGTTTCCTTATTGTGATTTTGTTTGTTGTCCCCTTCTGCACTGTGGGGAATTGAATTACTTTTCACCTGGAACAGGAGGTGCACTGTATCATCAGAATGAGCCTGGAATTTATTATAACCCTTACTTGTCCAGGGCCAGAAAGTGCCTTAGGGTCTTAAGTGTGCTGATCAAGCAGACATAAAGGTTAATGTATAGATTACAAAGCCAAAAGGAGCTGTGAGGATCATCTGGTGCCATAGGTTATAATCTTGTATAGCTTAACTGAATCAGTTTTCATTTGTACACTATCAATGGCTCGCCCATTCTGAATCTTGGACTACCGTGGGCCCACAATAGTTCCTGTGGACCACTGTCCATCTTTTTTATCCAACTTCTAGTTTAAAATACCATAAAATCTGTTTGCACAGACTAGCTCTGACCATCTTACCGTAACTTTGCAAGACCATCATAACAAAGGGAGAGTAGTTCAGTAGCCCTCTTGCCACAGCTGTGAAAACAAGGAGCTCCCACACAAAACACCCTAGGAAGTCTGTCTTGTGGTCACTGAGCTGGGGCTGGGTTGGTTTGCAGACCAACCAGTGGTGGGACTTAGAAAACCTGTGAGAGGCTGGGGCTTTTCTGCCACATGAGCTGCATCTCAGTAGCCTTAAATTTTGAGAGGAGAGTTGCTTTACTGACTTACTTAAAGGCAAGGCATGGGCTTCAGATGGTTGGGATTGCTTCATGAGATGCATACAAACTCAAGGATGGGGAAGCGATGGGCAGAAGTAAACAGGATGAGATCAGTCAGAATAAAACAGTCTCCTGAGTTGCTCGCTGCCAGACGTGACTGAAGTGCAAATAGGCTATTTCCATGTAAATGAACTGCAACCAAATTTTCAAAATTATTTGTGTGCCTAAAAGCCACTTATGAATATTTTATAAAGCACTTTGATTTCTACATGAGTTAGGTACAGATTTGCTGCTTGCCTTGCAATGAACTGTGAAGTTTTAGGAGCTGGTACTTCTAGAGCGGGCACACAACCAGCAGGTCACAGTACTGAGTGGGTCTTTTGGTCTGAAGACTGACACAAGAGGCTGTTTGGGCTGTGAATAGAGACTTACATAGAAATGATTGATAACCAGGGGAAAAAAGAGTAAGAAATAATCTTAGGCATCCCCCTGTGAGTGTTGCCTGGATCAATATTATGTTCCTCACCTGAAAATTCTCATAAAGGTTTCTTGCTCTCCCTCTTATGCAGTAAGTGTTGATGGTGATTGCCTTTGACAACTTTGAAGAAGCACAAAAAGAAGAAAAGCAAGATCTGTTTCTGTTTATTTGTCATGGAGCTTCTAAAGAGCCTTTCTGTATTTACTTTGACATCACTATACCTGCATTTTAAAATCCAGATTGATTTCTCTTAACATAGAGGAAACTTGATTCTATTTTGTGAATGGATTTTCCTGTCAGAATTAAGTCTTGGAGATGATTGCTATGAATGCTGACCTTAATTAAACATCCAACACCATGTGCCAGGTAATGTCACATGCTATTTTGAGAGTCCCCTGTTGCAGTAGTTCATCAAAAAACTAGCAACTGAGCACAGCATAGGTGACCTAAAATACATGCAGTTAGCTTGTTTCCAAAACTTCTTTATTCAAATGTGATTTAAATTTCCTCAGTTATGGAAACTTTTCCCATGATATGATAGAAGTTCCTGTAACTACCATAAACATGCTAGATAGGAGATAAATCTGGAGTATTTAATTCATTTGTTTATTTTTAACAGCAGTAACAGGTATGTCTCGTCTAAAATGCAGCACATGAAACAGTCATTTGCCACCTACTCTCCTTTATCTCTCCCCCACCCCCTTGCATTTGCTGTATTACATGCTTTTTTTGTGCAGCTGTAGTTTCTTCCTTGCCTGGGGAGGGATCTGGGCAGACTGCTGAGGGGAAGCTGCTGTGCAGAGGAGAGGGCACTGTCCTTGTTCATCACCAGCTTCTCCAAAACAATTCTGTGTATTTAGTCGCCCTAACCATTGTATTCCATTTGTACTGCAGTCCTTGATTATCTATCTGATACTAGTCTCTAGTTGTGGTAGGAAACTAATCTTTTCTTTTATCCATAATAGAAATTTTCAATGGACTTCCAACTACGCTGCTATAATTTGTTTATTTTTAGATGTATTTTTAAGCATATGAAATTATAATGTGTTGAGTTGTGAGGTAGATTATTATTATTTTTTTAATTTTTGTTTGAATTGACTACTGGCAGTTGTTTGGATTTATCCATTGAGCATTTTCAAAGAGACTATAAGCATATTGCTTGTGATGAGCTCTGTATTGAGGAGTAAATTAATGTTGAAAGAATGGTAGAGGATCATTTAAATATCAGATTAATATTACCTACAATATAAAAGAGCAGGCAAGCATACAAAGAATTTCTGAAAGAATAGACTGCTGAATAAAAGTTCATTAAACCCAGCTAGGTTTTTCTTGAGATACTTTTAGAATCAATTTTAATTTGCTTTTAATGCATAGTCTTTAAATATATTAATGAACTGTTCTAACTCTGGTTTTATTTCTTACTAGTTTAATTTCTACTAAGCTCTTTGTTTGATTATTCTTTGATTATTGTGGCATTTATTTTAAAAAAATCTTCTTTTAAGCTCTATTCATTTAATCATTTATTGAACATCTATAGAATTGTTCACTAGCAAGAAATGTTGAAAAAAAATGCTAGTAAAACT
Source organism: Caprimulgus europaeus (assembly GCA_907165065.1). Next base: position 74,758,989 of record OU015525.1, read on the forward strand.
CACAGTATTTTAAAAACATGGGGAAAATTTCTTTGTCTTTTTCAGATAAGTTTGACTATCAATTTTTAAAATCTGAATAGACCAACATTTGGCTCTCTCTTTTCTGATATTTAATAGATGTGTGCCTATCACAACCACTGGTTCATGTCATTTCCCTGCCTATAATCTGCAGCTAAAACTGCTCTTGGAACCCAGGTGGTATAGTGGCTCCCTTTAAAATATACCTAACATACCTTATTTTTGCTCACTGAATGCCTAGATTACCTGTAAAGAAAGCATAACATAAAGTTACTTCATTTAGTAGCAGTACAACTTTGATACTGTGTGTAAACAAAGACAATTTTACTCCAGGCTTACTTTCCAATGTCTTATATTTTTGTAGATAACTCAAAGTTGGAGTGACTTGCTTGGGAAAAGTGACTGCATGGTGTCTACATATACTTGAAATGTAGTTTTCCTACCTCACTTCTACCTCCATTTAGATGACAACAATTAGTATTTTTTACCTCTAAAAAAAAATTCTGGAGATAAACACTTTAAAGATTATGAGCTTTCAGGTATTACAGTGAAAACAAGACAAAACAAATTTTGTAGTATTTTGTAACATTTTGCGTTACTCTATAATATAAAGATCCTTTTGAGCTTTAAATACAGGAAAAATCAAGGAAAAAACATTCGACTTTGTAGCATTTGAGTTTGGTACATTCTTAACATACTTGGCAGAACCACTGCAAGTATTCTGTCAGACTGCTACTCTTTGTGGGTAAGAGAAGTACAGAAGCTAGTTTTGAATTTCTCTTGTTGCTTGGCACAGTTTTGCTGTCCAGCAATGAGAGATCAGTGTGTGGCACAAACCTGAGAGTGCCATTTGCCCAGCTGTACTTCTGTAGAGATTGGCTCATTGAATCTGTACATTTTCATTAGCCTGGCATGTTGTATTACTGCACTTACATGGGTGTGTGAGGCTGTATCTATAGTTCTTTGGTCTAAGGTGCTGCAGAGTGCCATCAACATATAAACTGTTGGGTGGCATACCCTGTGTGCTCGCTGTGGAACAGCTTGCTCCAGCTGAGGAGCAGCCTGGTTGTCAACCACACTGGTTGGGGGAAGATATGGACCAGGAAAAATAGCCTTGCTAAGCCTGAGCAATGCTCTGTCTAACTGTCCTGTCACCAGCACAGCAGTGGAATGGCTAGGGAAAAATAAATATAAAACAACAATGTAAAAATATTTTAATTGTTTCCAAGCCTACTTCCCCAGCTCCCAGCAGTTCCTAGGTGAGAGGTAGTATCTTTGTATTTAATAAAAGTTGATCAATTATTCTTTGATGTTTCCAATTTTGATGTTTTTGATGTTTATTCTTTGATGTTTTCCAACTGACTTGTTAATATAAACTTCAGCTTCCTCAGCATCATATGCCAAGGAACTGCACAGTTTATCTGTCCTATATGCCCATTTCATTGACGTCCTCTAGATCTTTTACTGTGAAACCAGTGCACAGTCAATCTCTGTGCACTCTCTTCTCTGTCCATCCAGGTGTGTGTCAATCACAATGTTCCCACAATATTGTCCTTTTTCCAAGCTGAAAGGTTCTCCTCATGGCTCTTCTCTCCATGAGGAGAACCTTTTTTTTTTTCTTTCTTGTTTTGCTCCTTTTGAGAGAGGTAGACCACCATTGTGTGTAATACTTGAGGTATGGTCATGCTAGGCTTTTATACAGTTGCATATTTGGTTGACTGCTAGTAGCTACAGAAAGCACTTCCAAGCCTGGGTAGTTGTCAGTGTGGTAGTAGTGGGATTCAGGCTAAAATATACTCATGATCCTGGAGTTCTTCTCTAAGAGTGTGTTTTGTATGCCTCAAACTACCTTAAAATGAAAGTGGCTGACCATAGAATAGAGCTATAGCTATGTCCCAGAGAGGGTAAGAGCATCCCAGCATGTTCTCTGTGACATCCCAAAGGACATCTGAGAGGAGAATTAAGGGGAGGAGAATGATAATGGGATTGAGAGTTACCTGCCCTGGGGCATGTGATATAATTTGGGAAGAGCTGCTGGGACACTTAATGCTGTAGTGTGCTGGCAGTGATAAATGACCACTGCTTTACTGCTGAGTTTTGTGTCCTTGGTTGAAGAACTATGTTTCTAAGGCTTTAAAATTTGGATTTTGATCTTTCAGTTTTGTGGTTAACCATTTACCGTACAGATCCACCTTTAAAGGATATGTAATACAATTCATAACACACCAGTGTCGCTCATCTATCAATTGTGCTCATTAGTTGCAGGCTGTGCAAATGATTTGTAGTTTCTGTCTTTTAGTATACAGAAGCACAGCTTGTTACTAAAATTATGTTATGTTCAAGCTTTTGCCAAAATAATAAAATGATGCTTTTTAAGTAAGATGTGTTTTGCTTAAGATGAAACAGCCATTATTCCTAAATGAGGAGACTTTATGTGACTTGCTGCTTAGGATTTTAGGGTTTCTTCACAGCAGTGTTAACTGTTCGATCATTAAACATTAAGTTGGGATATTTTAAAATTATTTTTAGAATTTTGTGTTTTCCAATTTTAAATAGTTTGTGTTCCCAAACTATATGTAGCATTTATAAAATCTGAATGTATTTATATATATAGTAACAATATCTCTGTTGTTTGCAAACATAGCGTAAGTTACTGCAGTTACATGGAAACTAGTGAAAGATTTGATGACTATAGTAGTCATTTAATGTTGCTTTTTAAAAAAAAAAATACATTGCTTCAAGATATTTTCTAGTTTGGCCTTCCTAGGGCAGTAAGTTTGAAGGTACAAAAATCAACTTTCCTAGTAGCACTGATGTTAGTCAGAACTCCAGTTCACTGAAGTTCCCAATCTTACATCATCTGAGCAGTTTAGAAGATGAGCTTATACATAGTGGTACTTCGTGTTACAGTGTATAAATCTTTGGATTTTTACTAACATATGGGTATGTAATGGAAACTACATTTTTCTTATGTATGCTGAAGCTAATATTTGTGCTTATATTTTAATACAGTTAAATAATTTATTGTACAAGTTGATGCACAGTTGTAACTTGTTGCTCATCAAAGCATATATGAAAACAATGATTGAAGCCCAAGTTTGGGGACATTGGTGAGTTGTAGAAATGATATAGACTCAACTCTGAAGCATTAATCCATGTGAAATGCTCCTGGTGTATAATTACAGGAACTGGAAATTATTTTGGTGGAAGCTATTAATGCTTCAATGCACTTTTATTCAGTAAACAAAAGGTACTTTTAATGGAGCATGGATGAAATGTGGTGTGTTAACTGGCCAAAATGTTCCTGCTGATGTATCTATGCTGTAGAAAACAAATAGATACTATTCATACGTGGTGGGTTGACTCTGGCTGGATTGCAGATATCCACCAAAGCCCACTCTATCACCCCCCTCCTCAGCAGGATGGGTAGGGGAGAAAATAAGATAGAACAAAAAAACCCAAACTCGTGGATCGAGACAAAGGCAGTTTAATAGAAGCGAAGCAAAGCTGCGCGCACAGAAGCAAAAGAACAAAATATTTACTCTCTACTTCCCATCAGCAGGCGAGGTTTGGCCACTTCCCGGGGAGCAGGGCTGTCATACGCGTTGCGTTCCCGGAGGACAAACGCCACACATAACGAATGCCCCCCTGCCCCCTCCGTTGTCCTAGCTTTTATTTCTGAGCATACGTCATATGGTATGGAATATCCCTTTGGTCCGTTTGGGTCAGCTGTCCTGGCTCTGTCCCCTCCCAAGACCTTCCCCACCCCCAGCCTCCTGGGAGGGGAAATGTTGGAGAGACAGCCTTGGTGCTGCGCTAGCACTGCTCAGCAGTAACCAAAACACTGCTGTGTTATCAACATCCCTCCAGCCACCAATGCAAAACACAGCACTCTGAGGGCTGCCATGGGGAAAATCAACTCCATCCCAGACAGACCCAATACATCATATTATGTCCTTTTCCTAACAGTATGCTATTTTATATGTGCAACAAATAGAGATGTCTCATGAATTCTCTCTTCCCTGTTGTTGTTGGTTTATGAAGCACTGATTATGTTTTCACTACTGAATCCAATGAAATTTGCCTTAGATGCACAGTATTCTAACTATAAAACAGCTTATAGAACTATCTCAATTCACCTTGTGTCTTATGCCTGTTGTAGCTTCAATTTTTACTCTAGAAAAAGTCATTCTGATAATTAGTAGTGATCTGACAGGCTTTATCAGCAATTTTGGCGTCTATTTGCTCCACTGAGGTTAATGAGACCATTTCATCTGTGCAAGTGTTTTTTACTGTGGCAAAATGCCTTTGTATGCAGTTATGTAGATCATACAGGAGTTTGAAGAACATATATCTGAAAGTATATAATTTGTACTAGATACTATCTAGAGGCATGGCAGTGAACCAAACCAGTCTCCCCTTCCTTGCATACTCATTCTTTCTTTCAACAGCTGAGTGACAAAAGGGTTCCAGAAAGCCTGTAAGGCCATTTGATATCCAGGTTATAAAAATATTCAGGGAGGAAAAGGTCATTGCAGAGAAAATAATCTCTGTATCCCTCCCCGTTCAGAGAAGAAGAAACTGAAGGAAGTCTCATATTAAAATCCTTCTCAGAGGGATGAGGGAAGGAGGGCATATATAGTTTGGTCTGAAATGGACCTTGGTTCCTGAAGACCATAGAGAAGCAAATGTGAAAATAAACTTTAAAAAAGGGTTCTAGAAAAGGTCAGGGAAACTATGGGTCTGTAAACTCAGTGTCTTCACGAGGCAAAAACTGAAGCTGTAAGAATAGAGAATGGGATAAACACATCCTATTTTGAAAGAAGTAAAGGGAAATCTTTCCTTTAAAAAGTCTTGAAGCTGTCTGAAGGCATCAAAAAACACATGAATGAATCTGATTTAATTTATAGCTGTACTTGGATTTCCAGAAGGCCTTTGAAAGAGTCTTTTGCCCAAGCCTTTTCAGCTGGGAGGAATGCATGGATAAATAGTTCCTTAAAAGACAAGGAACAGAAGGTAGAAGTGAATGGTAGGTTCTTATATTCAGACTTAAAGAATAGAACAAGTGTGGAAGCATGGAAAATGTATCTTCCCTGGACAAATAACTCAATTTGTTTAGTCATTGCTCCCAGCTAGTTTAAGAGTAATAGCCTGTTCCTAATGATGATGTGTAGTATTTTAGGTATGTACAATGTATAACCACATGCTGCTATATAGAGATTGTCGCTAGTACTGGTATGAATGTAAGGTACTGTGCTAACTTTTGAGGTGTTAGAATATGTCCCCACAAACCATGAGATTTAGAAAAAACTATTTCAGGATGTCCAGCATACTTCACACTAAGACTTCAGAATGGAAAATCTGACCCTGACTAATGATATCTTGGCAGTTTTGAGGCATGAAAGATAAAAAAATGACATCTTTTGTGTAAAGATGGAGTGAGTTGGCAGCAGCAGCATGAAGAGGTTTTAATATTTACTTCATTCCATCCTGAATATAAACCAAATTAATTACTTTCTTTGTCCTGACTGGCTGACTCTTGATAGAATTTGCCTGAAACCAGAAAATTGAACTTTAAGATTTCCTGAGAGTAAATTTTCCTGCTAGATGCCTTCCACTTAAGAATTAACTGAAATGCTAATTGGAGATCTCAATATAGTTCAAAATGATAACAAAGTTCCTAAAAAACATTACAAACACATATAAGAGTATCATTGAAAAAATTTGGCTCTGAGGACATTCTGGAATCAGTTTTATCCAGTTCTGTAGGTCGTCACTGTCCTTGGTTATACACCACTATTGTTATTCTCCCTCCTGCTCCGTATCATTCTTCACAAAGTACATAGCTAAAGACCACTGCTTCCTAGCATAGGATGCCAAATTATGAAAAATGAACTTGATAAAAGTTTGTCACTGTCATCACATAAGCAGAACAAATACTTGAGGAATGTTTCCTATTAAAAAGCTTATCCAGTTCATTATGAATTCTGACAGAGAAAAAATATTACCTAAGAAAAATGTTCTTATATAAATCATAATTTAATTTAGTTAGAGATCATGAAAAATACTATTTCAAAATGTCTAATTACTGTTGCCTGTCAATTAGATTAAAAAATGTATTAATTGCCAACAGTTTTAAATGCGATAGAAAAATTATATTGAATATATGCTCTTACAGTAATTTATTCATGTAATGCTAAAGTGTCCGTTGATTTTAATTTCATTATATATGGATAGCTGAGAGTATGTAGCATATGTAATATGCAGTGCAGTTATACAAAATATAAACTACAGCATTTGGGGAAGAAGACTGAAATCATCATTATAGTTTTGAGGGTAATCTCATTTCCAGTTAGGCATGCTGGATGTTATTAGTATGTTAATAAAGAGCACATATGTGATTATCAGTTCATTTATCTGTTTGTCCTGCCTTCTCCTGGTAGCTTTTGAACCTATTGATTAATTTCTGTAAAACTTGACAGAAGGAGAGGTATTTAGAGATATATATGAAGAAATTCCATGAAGACTGATATATAATGATATGAAATAAAATTTATGAAGACTGTTCAATAGTACAGTTTTACCTTTCACAGTATTAAAAATAAGGTTGCAGTAATTAAATAAACTTATTTTTACTTTTAATTCCTAAGGAAGTAAGTCTGCAGTTGCCCGTATTCTGTCTGTCCTTCAACTTGTCATGTTCTGTTTCCAAATAACTTTAATTCCTGAACTTTTATCATCAGCTCTTGAAACAGAAGTAGAAATCTGAAAGACTTCTGCATTCTTTTATGAACGACAGGAGCTTTCATGATAGACACCTCAACCTAGTGATCTCACTAGAACAAATATAGCAAAAGGCCAGTTCCACCATGTAGCAGCAGCTGGTGAGCCAGGCACCACTTGATCACTAGTTTTAGGGATATAATCTTTGGCCTGTTTGAGGATTTGAAAGTATTGTATGAGTAATGAAATAAATGGACAAAAAGATACAAATCCATAGGAATAAAAACTTCATTAATTTTGCTACTTTCCAAGCTGCTTTTTTTTTAAAAAAAAAAAAAAAGTAGTGGTTGCCATATGGGCAAACTGTCTCCTGTTTTCGATCCTGTCATGCTTTTTGTTTGCTATCACATAGCTATAGATATTACTGGCACTGAACTGAATTAGAACCTTGGAACTCTTGACTTTGGACCTCACTAGGTCTGGGATTGTGAAAGAAAGCAAGTCAACATCATAAGACTGACCAGAGCTCCATGGCAAGTGTTGCATGGAATAGCTAGAGAACCTTCTGAACACATGTGCTAAAATAATGGTATTTGGCATAGTGCATGGTGACAATGTGAGTGACTAATTTACATGGTGGCTAAGCACTTCCTTTTAAAATGCTGCTTTTCTTTTAAATGTACTCTGTGTTGTTCTTTCTATCTGAATTTTGTCTGAGTCTAAAACTGTGTACGTTCCAAAGAAACACAAACTTTTTTCCTAGCTTGGCTAGTCACACCACAAACCATCAGATGAAAGATGAAATAGGGAGAGAGACTATTCATCTTTGCAGAGCTAAAAAATTTGCACCTTGGCAATGACACAAGAATTCTTTTTTCTCTCATTATTTTGCATACAGATGTTATAAATTATATCCTTTCTTGACCACTCCTCAGCTTCCATTTCCTCAGCTTTCTTATCCATAAGAAAAATGGAATCTAACTATTAAAAAAATTATTATTTTTTTGTGTTGGGGAGGGGTTGGTAAAAATTCTGTTCATGCAAGAATTGCAGGAAGGATCTGCACAATATCTAAGAGGAAAGAAATGTGAAAAAAGTAAGTCATAAACTGGAGGCTTTCCACGTAGGGAAACTCTGTAGAGAACTCTGATTTTTATATTCAATATCTGAACAACAGTTACTAAGATATTTAATAAATTATTTATGCTTCAGTTCCAAATCAGTGGCCTATATAATAATTGTTTTATTTTCATACAGCATAGTACTTCATTGTATACATATACCTTTGTAAGCAGCTTTCATCAGTTGAACTCGGAAGATGCACCATTACTGTGTAATCTGTATAATATATATATTTTTTGGAGCAACTTTGTGAACTTTAGTAGTCTCTTGAGAAATTAGTCATAGCTACTTTGTCTTCATTTGCTTTTAAATGCAGTCTGTTTCGATAGTTGAGCACTAGACATCATATTACTTTATATTCACTGATACTGAAAAATACATGTGACAATGTAAAAACACAATTTAGAGAATGCCCCATTGTCTGGAAGTGCATACAGTTTTCTGTGGCTCAAAAGAGGTGGAAGCGAGATCAGGCATGATAATGTTATTTAAGTGAGTAGAGGTACAAACTGGTACTTGGAGTACCTAGAGATACTTCCTGGTGGTATCTCGGTGTTCCTTGTATTAATTTTTAACTTGTATTTAGATCACCTTCGGTAGACATTGAATTTTTTTATTGATTAAGCAGAAACTTCACCACAGTGTACACTTAATGGATACATCTAAAGAGTGCAGATGGCACAGGAGATGGACTTGCTTCTCCACTGACTGTACAGAGAAATTAGAACTTCTACTGTGTGACTCAGTGTTTCCATTTGGTGAATGGAGTGGGAGCTTACTAGAGTTTTTGTATATTGTGGATGTTTTTTGTTTTGTTTTGCTTTTTCCATACCGTGTCTATTTGTAAAGGAGAGAAACTACGTTCATGCAACACTGTCTTTGAGGTCACCCTCATCTTTTTCTGCTGTTGAGTTACCATTGTTAGTTGCACCCTTTTCCACAGCTCGGGCTTGTCCTCTTTGGAAGAAGCCCTAACCATGTTGTACAGTCTATTCAGAAGCCCCTTAATTCTCTTATAGAAATTCTTGGCTACAATTTTATCTGCAGAGATCAGAGCTCTTGCAGTAGGATGCAGAATTTCTTACCAGAAGATCTGCCACATCTTCAATTATCCAACATTCATCTCGGGGAAAAAGAAGCAGAGATGGGGAGAAAAAGGAAAAAAAGTCAAAGAGAAAGAGCTACAAAGTCCTAGCCTAGAGAAATGACAAGGGGGAAGACTGGTCTGACTCAGGATTTCATTCCAAGTGCTTTGGTCCAGGTAGGATTCACAGCGTGTGGTCTACTCGGAGTAGATGCCTGAATAGGAGGAACTTTTTGTGCAATTGCTGATTGGAGTGAGTACTGATTAGAGTACTTGTTTAGAAAGTGGGAAGCTCAGTTAATTTTTTTGGACTGAGGAAAACCGTTGCTTCTAGGAGAATGCCTATGAGACTTGAGAGCAAACCTGGGATGGAGCTTGTCTGTAGCTCATGTTGAAACTGGATGGCAGTTCAGAAGAAAATGCAAGAAAGAAGAAGTGAGATACTCAGTAAGAAGTATAGATGTTTATTTTGTTTAGTAATGTTAATTGCATTTTCCATTGAAACATTCTATTGACAATATATATTTTACTCAATAACTCTTCAGTGACAAATACAGAAATGTTCACTCAAGCTGGATTGTGTACAGGCAAAAAATCTGTTGGTCTGAGTTAGAAACCAGTTCATCCATTTCTTGGAAATTTTTTTCTAAGTTAATACCCTAGTGACATATTCCTGAATGAACTCCATGCTAGCCAAAAGAATTACTGATGTTTTGAACACAGTTTCTATCTATGTCTTCACATATACACTTACATGTTACATTTGTACTAAGTGTGGCAGTAGCTGAGATATCTGAGTTGTCTTTGAACAGACTAATTCAGGTACTGGAAGCTAGCACAGAGCTTCATGTGAGCTGAATTATCCCATTGAGAATATGAAAAGCCTGGTTAATTAGCTTCCTTGCCTGTCAGTCACTCATTTCCATCTATTTTCTCACTTCAGCTGGTTCAGTCATAAAACTGTAATCTGTTTTTCTGTGGCTGTGAAAATGATACTCATAATTTACTCCTCCATCTACCTATCACAGTATACTTTTTATTATTTTGATTGGTTATATTTCTGAAGTTTTGTTTTAAATAGTCTATAACTTTATGAAACTGGACAGTACGTTTACTAAGTTTGTGTATGTCTTTTTAACAATGATCTGTATATAGAGATTATGACAGCACACTGTTGATTTCAGTTCAAATCAGTGTTCATTTCGTTAGTAAACCTTCCCACTGCATATCTGAGAATTTTCTATGCCCAGCAATCTTTATTTTCAGGTATTTGTTCTCTTTCATAATTTAATTTCAAAAACCAGTGGTGATTGCCAGTTGGAACACCCTATTCCTGCACTGTAATCTCTCATGCAAGATCTTTGTTCACTAGTCCATGTCTCCTAAGAATACTGTGATATTGCTGACATCAAAGCAGAATCAAGCAGTTGTGATTTACAAATAAATATAAAATATTTTGCGTTCAAATGTTTTTCTGTACACCACCATCGCTTATGGTTTTTTAAATTATTAGCTGTTTTGAAATGTTTCATTTAAACTATTCCTTATCCCTCTACTTCATAAAATAGGTTCTTTGGAGAAAGTGAGAAATTGATGCTTTTGTCCTTGTTTTTACATTTAAGTATTTTAGAAAATTTTAAGAACTCAGATGTTGCTTTTAGAAACATTTTAATGCCATGATCTTAAAGTTTTAGGGAAAGAAAGAAAAGTTTTATCAAATTGAAAACATCAATCCTTTTTGTGGCAAAGGGTATATAGTTCCTGCTTTTAGCTTTTTGAAATCATGAGAAGTGAGATGTCAGATGTGTCACAGATGGAGGAACAGGTATTGCCTGTAATAATGTTATAATTTGTTAGGAAAATAAATGCATTTCTTTAAAACTCTCATTTTAAAGTGCGCATTTATAAAAGGAGCATTAAAACTTCTTGTAGTTTTTGTGAATAAAATTTATTCCTCAAGGAGATGGATTTCTGTTAATAGGACAATTTATCCTTTTTCTCTGAACCAGTGTAGCATACTTTCCAACTTTTTTTCTAATATCTCTGACTCTTTTGCTATTAACAGTCCACAAAGGATTGCCTGGTCCATAGGTACACCAACCATGAATGCTCACTGGGGAATTCTATCATATACTGCATGATTAGATTAACTGTGGAGAATTAATGGACTTTGAGCCTCCTTTTTTCCACCTTCCCTTCCAGACCACAAGCACTAGGACATTACGTAGTACTTGTAATCCAGGCTATATGATACACTAGGGCCTTACAAATAGAGACCGCCTCTGATCAGCTTACAGCTGTATCTCAACTTCAGTTCCCTTTCAATATTATCTTTTTTTATTGAATTCAGAATTGGTTTCATTACTAAGTCTCTACTGCTCTGAGTGAGCTAGGATGGGTAAATGTGTCTCTTTTTGCAGTAATAAAGTGGGGACAGTTAAAAATGCTAGTATCACCACACAGTATTCTGCCCTTTTTGAAGTTCAAGCACAAGAAAGGTCTGCCTGTCTTATCATCATAGAATTATAGAATGGTATAAGCTGGAAGGGACCTTAAAGATCATCTAGTTCCAACCCCCCTGCCATGAGCAGGGACACCTTCCACTAGACCAGGTTGCTCAAAACCTCTTCCAACCTGGCCTTGAACACTTCCAGGGAGGGGGCATCCAGAGCTTCTCTGGGCAACCTGTTCCAGCATCTGACCACCATCACAGTCAATAATTTCTTCCTAATATCTAATCTAAATTTACCCTTGTCCAGTATAAAGTCATTACCCCTCATCCTATCACTACCTGCCCTTGTAAAAATTCCCTCCCCAGCCTTCCCGTAGCCCCCCTTCAGGTATTGGAAGGCCACTAGAAGGTCTCCCCAGAGTCTTCTCTTCTCCAAGCTGAACAGCCCCAACTCTCTCAGCCTGTCCTCATAGAAGAAGTGCTCCAGGCCTACGATCACCCTTGTGGCCCTCCTCTGGATTTATTCAAGTAGGTCCACGTCCTTCTTATGCTGGGGACGCCAGAACTGAATGCAGTACTGCAGGTGGGGTCTCAGGAGAGCAGAGTAGATGGGCAGAGTCACTTCCCTCGACCTGCTGGCCACGCTTCTCTTGATGCAGCCCAGAATACAGTTGGACTTCTGGGCTGTAGGCGTGCATTGCTGGCTCATGTTGAGTTTCTCATCCACCAGTACTCCTGAGTCTTTCTCCTCAGGGCTGCTCTCAATCCCTTTTCTGCCCAGCCTGTACTTGTGCTTGGGGATTCCCCACCCAGGTGCAGAACCTTGCACTTGGCCTTGTTGAACTTCATGAGCTTAGCACAGGCCCACCTCTCGAGCCTGTCAAGGTCCCTCTGGATGGCATCCTGTCCCTCCAGCATGTCAACCGCACCACACAGCTTGGTGTCATTGGCAAACTTGCTGAGGGTGCACTCAGTCCCACTGTCCATGTTGCTGACAAAGATGTTAAACAGCTCTCCTCTTTTTACTTTCTCTGAAATATCCCAGACAAATAATAAATAAAACTGGATTCTGTAAGTGAACTTACTTCTCATGTTCGTGTGTTGTTGTGCACACTGAATCTCTGATGCTGTAAGTTTAACCCTACATTCTATAGATTAAGTTTTTTGGTTTAGGCAGATGCAGTGTTTCAGTAGTAGTAAAAAGTATATTCTAGTAGAGAGATGTCAGATCTCACTAGTTAAACATTGCTTACTATCACCAAGGTTAATATTTATAGCTGACTGACACGTAGTAGTGGGTCAGGCTGAGACAAAATGCAGATCAGGCTGTTCATGTAGGTGATACTTTTCACAAAAAGAAAGTTAAGAAAATGTCTTGCCAAAAGAGTGTGGCAATAACATGGCTTCTTATGTTATTAGGCACCATAGCTATTGTTTTACATCAGCAGATCATGATCCCACCTAATTAATACTCAACAGTGGATGTATAGCATGAGCTGAATTCCTTTTTCAGAAAATGTTTACCTCATTGAATAGGCACACATATTGTTCAGTGTTGTTCTTATTTAATCCTAAATGAAAATGTTGTTATTGCTTGGGATTTTGCCACTGACTGTGAATGCTTTTGGAAAGGTCAACCTTTGCTAGAGATCAAACACAATCAAAATATATAACTGCAGCAATTTTTCATTTCAGGCTGGGACTGTGGTCTGTTAATTTATTATATAAATTCCTTGACACTTTTTTTTTTTTTAACCCCCTAGATATTGGCAAATGTAATAATTTTTATCTGCGGAAACTTGGCAGGAGCATACCACAAACACCTCATGGAACTTGCACTGCAACAAACGTATCAGGACACATGCAACTGCATCAAATCCCGTATCAAGTTAGAATTTGAGAAGAGGCAACAGGTAAAGTCACACCCATATTTTGCTGTTTTCACACTATCTCTCTATTCATCACTATATAATTTAGTTTGCTAATGCAAAACCACTTATTGAATTACTGAGAGTTACTTAATGAAACTTGTAAAGTCTTTTGAACAGGGTGGGGCACAGTTTCCATCTGCATATAAGGTATTATAATTATTTGTTTTGTCAAATACATGTTTTCTTTAATTTGTTCTGTGAAAATATTTTATGATAAAGAAAGTTGAAAATGCCGTATAGAATGTGTTTGCACGCTATTTTGCTGTCCTCATTGAATGAGCTATGAGATGGAGAGGTGCACTTTGGGAATTGTCAGTTCTTCATGCCCAAGACCAATACTGCAAAATCACTGAGAAGATATTACTGCACTGTTTTTGAAAAATGTTTGACACTACAATGCTGATGAATCACGTGATATAGTTTTAGGGGTCAGGTATGTTAAGAGGAGCTAGGGGAATTGCATAATGAGACTATCTGTCATTTATTGTTGTAGCAGCTGAATAAAAGGCTTCTCTGACTGCTTTATATAGTTCTTTTTCTCTTTGCAAATTCTGTACAGTGCCTATCATCCTGACAGATAGGTGCTTCATTTGAGAGAATTTGAAATACAAATTAGTTCATCAAGTAGTAAAGAAGATAGATGTATTTTGCTTTGAAGGTCACCAGACTCAAACTTCTATGAACTGTTAGGAGTCAGAGAATAGAGCCTTCACTGACACATTTCTGCTGTCAAAAAAAGTGCATGGAGATGTATACCTCATATGTCTCAGCTGACCTTAACTGTCATGTCTGTTTTACAAATATCTACTGTCATTTTAAATGATGGTTTACAAGATCCATCACCAACACTTTTTTTTGCAGAAAAAGCAAATGAAAAGTTCATACCAGGACTTTAACAGGTGATGTGTGTTCAGAAGGCTAGCCTTACTCTGCTGGGCACTTGAGTTGCATGCTGGCTGAAGATGCTGCAAAACATTTAAGGTAGTCTTAAGGAGAACATTTTACCTTAAAGGCAGACTTTGATGATTAAATGCTAAATCTGTGTAGGGTGCTATTGCAGGCGAGGTTGTGTAAGAGCAGTTATTATTTATACGTTTCTACCTCTGCCTCAATGAGCCGTGTGCTGTGAATCAGTAGACATTGCAACTGATAGTACACAATGCACATTTTACTATCTGTTGAGAATGTAGGTTAGAGTATCTCTAAATTAGTTCCAGTGAGACAGCTTGTGAGTGCAGAGCAACCAATGCTAAGTATCTGGGAGCACTAATACTCCAGATTTGGCAGTCTCTAATGACGTGGGTCTGACGTGATGGCTTCTAGGCTCATGTTGACTTTGTAGAAGATGGTGAACACTGTTCTCTGTGCTTAGGCCTCAGCTGCCAGAAGGATGTATGCAGACCATAATCAAACAGCATATTTCGTAGCAGACATCAAGGTCTCCCTTATTCAGGAGAGACCTGAGCTCTTGGTTTTCTGGGAACAGTTGTAAGGGCCCAGTTTTCTACCACTGGTTGCTTTTTCCTACAGGCATAGGAAATGCATTGGTGTATCTACCAGAATCAGGAGGATGTGTTACTAGACACTGTCAGTAGGTGAGCTCGAAGGGATAAGGGCCTGTAGAAGGCAGTAGTTAGAAAAGACATAATGCTAGCTGGTGGTTTCTGTAAATGTGTATTATTAGCTAAACACTACTAATTTCTATGGAAAAAAATAAGTATTTTTTGTTTCCTGGTACTTCTGAAGTTCTTGCAAAAATGGTTGAGAACCTTACAATACATAGAAGCAAAAATATCTGGAATTCTGTGCCAGATGCTTCTTTGTGTTTTGTTAAGAGTTGTGTTTCTAATATGCTGGAGCCCAGCAAAATGGAAAGCAGCAACAACTATCTTTCATTGATAAATTGTGTTATAATGAACGACTTTGTATGTAATTTGTTATATATATAGAAGTATGTGTTGTCATATTTAAGTTTTAATAGAAATAAATATACCAAATTAGTTAAGATGTCTACACAGCTCTAAGTAGTATATTTTAGGTCTGGATTAATAACAGATGGATGAATGTCTTATCAAATGGAAGCAAGTGAAGTGTTCTGTGAATGTTAATGATCTATTTGACCTGTGATGAACAATTAGGTCATCAGATCTTTTGATGTAGATTTATTTAGCCTTTATCCTCTCAATCCCATAATATGTCCTTGTGTCACAGTTTTTCCAACCAAAAAGACAAGGAGGTGCACATCCTTATTATTACAGTTATAAATGCTAGATATTTAAATGTGAAAAGGTAAATGAGGATTAATTTGATAAGTTGTTGGTTTTGGTTTGGTTTTGTTTTATTTTTATCTTTGGTTTTCTTTTTCCCCAGGATTAACATACTTCTTTGTTTGCAAACTTTAGTTCAGAAGTGGATGTACTTTAGTCTGTTTTTTAATACTGCTTGTTTTGACGAGAAGATACAGAAGTTCATCCACACTGTTAGTATTCAGGGAGCAAGTCAATCAAATTGCTGGCTATTTTTAGAAGATTGAGATACATTGAAACAGGAGGAACAGGTGCATTTTAAAAAACATAGAGTTTGATCAAAGCCTTTATTAGCCTATGAAAGGCTGTAGCATGACCCTTGATTCTACATCTCTTTAACAAGAAAAATTTAATTTGCTTCAGTGAGAAGTAACACAAGCTACTTTTATAAAAGTGCAGAGTGTAGGATGTGCTTCTAAATGCTTAAGAGCTCTAGATCAGATTTGCAAATTCGTCCAGGTCATGGACATAATGTATTTTATAATTGTTTATGAAAGTGGTACGATTTATGTTCCAAACTATTCAATGGTTTTCTTCTTATTTTGTTTGAGAATAGGCTCATACAAATGTAGCCAGTTGTTTTTCAGTTGGGGTTTTTTTGTGTGTCTTTGAATAGCTCTTTGAATAGCCTTTTTGAGAATATAATTTTGATTGTATCAATAGGTAAGTATATTGAATTGCCACTCAATAATTGTGCCAAGGAACTTAAGAGAAACACAAAATTCATTGTTTTCAAGTAAGTCCAGTGTATATTAGTATCTGGTGAAACAGGGACGTGTGTATATATACAGAGGTACAAGTTAGACATATTGTACCCATACCACTGTGCATTTCTGTTAGGGCAAGGCAAAGGCTGGCTGCTCCCAAAGGGATGGGAAGCCGTGGATGATGACATCTCCCAGGGGGGCAGGGACCTCACCACCTGGGTCCTTGTCCCACAGCACAGGGTGAGCTGGGAAAACCTAGTTGCTGGCAGCCAGGGTTGAGCAAGAGTCCGGAACACCAGCCAAGTTTGTAGTGGAGGCAGGTCTGAGGGCAAGCCAGGAGGTCAATCCACAGCTCAGGGTCAGGTCCAGCAATTTCTAGGCAGGTCTGATGTGAAGCCAGGAAGTCAGTCCATGGGCCAGGACCAATAGGGTTCAGAGCCAGCACCTACAGCACAGCTCAGGCAGAGGCTGAGCTGAAATGGGGTTCCTGGGCCATGGGCAGAGACTGAGGGCGGAGGCCCAGGTGAGGTTGGTCAAGGCTAGTAAGGCCAGTCAGTGCCCCAAGGGCCTTTACACTTTCATATGATTTATTGCATAGGAGTCATACTTGGGCTTGTATTGGGTTTGCACTGTATAGTTTGTTTGCCTGCAGATATAGATGTGTAGGTGTTTATGCACATTCCAAACCACACCTTTATGAACTGTGGTTTCATAGGGCTGTGTTTGATAATACTGAACGCTTTGGATTTTATTTCCATTACTTTGTTGTGAGAATCACTTTTAAACTCCCGTAGTAAAAGGCAGAATTTTGAATGTCTACTTTGGTGTTTCTCACACAACTTTTCTGTCTTTTCAGTGTATATAAAAGAGAAATGTGAATCTATTCTGACCACTATTAATTTGAAGCCTTATTTCAAGATCTGCATTTAAAATAGCCTCTCATAATATTATTTATCTCACTGATACAGCCTGGCTGACAGTTTGTAGAGGTAATGACTCACTAACACTGGGTGCAAGATCTTAACGCTGACAAGCAGTCAGCATAATTGCTCTTCTCTCTCTCTTCTGCTGCTTTGCATCATGAGACATAGGAATATACACTGAGAAATTATTACAACATTGTAGGGAGGTGTTTGTAAGGTGTTGGTGTTCCGTGGGTTCTCAAAAATGCTGTCTTTGAAAAGGAGGCAGTATATTGACGGTTTTAGAAACAACGCACAGGTAGCAGATGAAAATGAATGAGGTTTCAAATCATTGAGTGGGATTTTAATTTTTTCACCAAAACATGGTGAAACAATACCATTCATTACAGGAACTGAAATATTTCAAAATTGTTTTTAGAATAATCTAAAACAGAGAAGCCTCATACATTTGTGAGACTTGAGACTGTTAGTAAAGGACAGAAACATTTGAAGTATATTATTTGGAACTAATGTATAAAATGTGGATTCCTGTAAGTTCTTTTAATGTTTTTTAAAATTTAAGCTACTAATATTTTTATGCACATAGATTAGTTTTTCTAAGGGTTTCCTCAGTTTCCTTTTTTTTTTTTTTTTTTTTTTTTTTTTCCCCCAGATAGCTTCAAGACTAGTAAGCAGGAAAAGCAAAAAATAGTTTTGGTCTTTTAAATTTTATGATCCTTTTGCTACTCCAGACATGTTTGTACACATGCATGTGGATGTGGTGCTAGTCCTTTCTATTAATCTACATGTCATTACCAGAATTAAAGCCTGTTCTGAGGAAGAACTTAAGTGTCAAGTTCTGCATGGTAGAAAATGTGAAAGATGGGTAGAGTATGCAAATAAAAACTGGAGAGAGTCCACCAAAGGACTACATGGATAATTAGAGCCTGGAGCTTATGACAGATGATGACACTCAGGGAATTTGAGATGTTTAGCCTGCAGAGAGAGGAAAAGGCTTGGGGGAGGACATTTAGCAGCTGCCTTCTGCCTGAAGGAGCTTACACACATGATATGGTGAGATTTTTCTCAAAGGCATACACTGAAAGGATCAGAGGCAATAGGCACAAGTTGCAACAGGGCAAATTCTGTCTGGAAGGAGGTACACAATTCTTCCCCAAGAGAGAGGTTAGCCACTGGGAAAGGCTGCACAGAGAGGTGGTGGAACCTGTGTGCAGGGAGATTTTCAAGACTCAACTGGACAAGTTGTTATGCTTCAGCTCTTGTGGGCGGAAGGGAACACACTATAAATACAGAGCTCCCAATCTATTGTTAGTGTAATTAAAGTCTTAACCATCTAATGAAAATACAACAAACCATTAGTAGTAGTACTTCAGTTGCAGTAACAACAGTCATAGTCCACATTATCTAATTAACACAGAAAAGCATAAATACAGTTAAAACTGTTATGCAGAAAATCTTCTAGTGTCTCCTCTCTTCTGCTGGTATCATCCTCACTCTTCTGTAACCACGTAGCCCCACAAAGCATGCCATTGCCATGTGCTTTTTACTGAGTTTGCAAGGCCTCAGAGTTGAGGCTGTATGAATTTTTGTTACCTCCATGGATCTTTGGTTTCACTTGATTTAGCTGTAACACCAATTTTTCTAATGACAAGGTCGCTATAGCTAATTAATTTAACTTTTTCTTATAGCATAGTACAGGCATAGTTATTATATAGATAATCGTAATGAACAATTATTCTGTGAAGAATGAAATATTTACAACTCTAACATAATGTGGAAAAACACAGAGCTGGCAACATTGCAGAAGCCTTAAGAAGTGTAGTTACAGAATGTAGTGCAGAGGATACAGGTATGCGATGATTAGAGTAGGACACAGGCTTGGCACTGGAGACCCCAGATCTATAGGTAGTTCACCATTGGTCAGTTAATGAAATGCAGACCTGGACCTGGACAAAAGTGTTTTTTAAGAGGAACAAAGAACAAGTCCTATCACATATAAAACACTATATATATTACTTTTAGATAAACATACCAACAAAGAAAGAACAAGGTATCAATGTGTGTTATCATATATATATATAATATATATGTTACCCCAAGGAGATCCTAGATTGAGGAAGGAGTAAGCATCAGCATCAACGTCAGCATCATACTCCCCCTCACAAAGGACTCCAAATGCTAATGACTTGCTGAAAGACTTCTCTCACCTCCACTGGTAGGCTGAAGCCATCAACCTTAGGACCCACAGGAACAGTTAAAGCATGAGCCTTTTACCAGAAGAAGGGTTAGAAACTAGGAAGCGCATGTATAACAATTTAAACTGTATTATTACTATAGGGATTTGCTTTTTTAATATAGAAATATTTCTTTATTTTGTTTTCTTTCTTTTTCTCTAATAAGTAGAGCAGGACTAATAATGGTTCTCAGATTAGGCTATTAAGATTTCAGTTATACTAACAATAAATATAAATTAACAATAAATTATTTGCTTTATATATGTGTGTGTGTTTTATCGGGTTTATTCTTTTTTGTCCATAAACAAGATTTTGAGTGTTACGCTTCATATGTCCCTCTAGGTCCTAAGGTGAACAATACCAATGTTACTTCCAGAAAACAAGGGTGTCACAGCAAGTTGTCAGTGTCCCAAGTTCTTCATCAGGGGGAGGTAAATACTGGTAGTTTGGACCCCTTTCCTCCACAATTTTATTCCACTTAGGGCTGTATTAATGTTTTCCTATCACAGCCTGCCTCTTTTTCCCTGCTTCCCAGGCAAAGTCTGGGAGCCGCACGCTGCCCTGCCCCAGCCCCGTTACCCTGGAGGGGCTGTTTGTCCCTCAGTGACTACCTAGGGCTGCCAGCCCCTGCCCTGGGTGCTCCCAGAGCAAACCAATGCAAGGAGGCCACAGGAACGTGGACACCAGGCAATTGCTGCCACAGCTATAGACCAGGCCAAGGCAAGCTCAGAGGAGCCTGGAGATCCCGTGCTGAACACAGAGCTTGTGATGTTATGGTAAAAATAATATTTTCTAGGCTGCAGAGGTCCTAAGTGACTGAATCTGGTTTTGAAATTAGCCCTGTTTGAACAAGATATTGGACTATAGATCTCTAGAGTTCCTTTCCAACCTGAATCTTTCAATGAGTCTATAGTTATCTTTAATGTCTTTCCTCTAGCAGAGTGCTGTGAAACACAGGAATACTGTGATTTCAGATAGAGAGAAATGAAAAGGTAAATGTCCCCTTGGATCATATCCTATAATGAAAATTAATGGGTTTTGTATCAACAAAAAATACTGCCAGGTACTACTGAAATTCTTCCAAGTTTCTAATACTGACTCTTTGCTTAGAGAAATGTAACACTGGAAATCATGTAGCCATTTTTACTCCAACTTATTGATGAAAATAATAGTAGTTTTGCAAAAGGAATGTATGTTTGTTATCAAAAGCTAAGTGATTTGAAAATTGCTCATTGCCACTTCATTACATTCTGGTTGTCCAGTCACTGAAGAAGTTGAAATGAATTGCATAAGCATGATAATATTACAATAAGAAGAATATTTTCTGCTTTCTATTTAAGAATTTGCAATTGATTTTCCCCCAAAGTTCAATATTTCAATTAAAAAATCTAAAACTTTGATTTCAAGAAATAGCTAAAAAGGTTCCTAGTTTCTACCTAGAAGCTTAGAAGTACTTCTGCTGATTCTACGTTTTAGAATTGCTTCTTTATTATTTTCATACTGAGTCATTTCACAGAAACAGCATCTTTAAATAGCAAATTGGTACATATTAATAGATTTAAAATTAATAGTATTGTACAAAAATCTTCTGGATACAGAAACTTTTAGTATAGACTGTTGACAAAAAGTAGGTCACTTGTTAAAGGTCTAAAATGTGAATTTAAGAACCTTCTTTGGGCACTAATGTTTGATAGCCCAGCTGTCTTGGTTTACGTTTTGAGCTGTGTCGTGTTTAGAAAGCACATTTCACTGATAAATTTCATACAGCTAATAACATAATAATTTTTCATCCTACATCTATTTTCACATACCGGTGAAAACTGACCATACAATATTCATGGTACCTTTCTGCTTTTTCAGCCTCAGTTATCCTTCTCATCATACAGTAGCTATTTAGTACTCTTATTTCTATTTATAACCCCCTATAATGTTTTTAATGAACATTAGTGCTGATTATGATGTAATGTGATGTGTGAAAGAGTAAAATATGTGTGAAATTTAGCACTGACATTCTACAACAAAGGAGGAAACCTGATTTAGCAGAACAGGAACTAGGAAGAATAGTCTAAAGTAGAATATTTTCAGTTGCATGCTTCTCTACTCTTTGTCTCTAATCTAGTGTAGAAGAGTGTTTTTTAAAAGATTTCATTCAAAAATCGCAAACATCTTTATTAAGTTTGTCAGAAAAATGGATAAGTACACAACAGCCTGCAGGTCAATAACTTTAAAGTTATAATTATTCTTTTTATATTGGTCTATTGATGTTAGTGGTTTAAAGGCGGTTATTTTCAGCCTTAGAAATTAACACTTCAGAGGTTGGTAAAATAGAAGGATTTTGGTATCCGTGCTTGTAGTTTTTGTTTACTCACTAATATACTTGGCTTTTTGCGCTGATGTTGAGATGTGATATTCTGCTACCTTTTCTACAGAGACATGTATGCTTTTGTGATTCTTAACAAGAACAGTCTTTGAAACTTTTTTTCCCCCCGAAGCTGCTGCTGTTCCGAATTGGACAAGTTCTGCTAATGAGATGTAATCAGAATGAAATTGTGGACTTGTCCCAGTTCACCACTGTTTCCCTACTAGACTTTACAAAGCCTAGTACACGAGGGCTAAACTGTGTTTTTCAGCTCTTTACAGCAAAGTTTTGTGTTCTCTAAATATATTCTTAAGGATTAGTTTGTCATAAAAGTGGTGGCTACAATAGAACAGTATTCTTTCCACTTTCTGGAACATACATTTAATATCTGAATATCTGAGAGAAAAAAAAAAAAGCATTGGTGTATTTAAGTGCATGTAAACAAATCATAGAGAATAATTAGGGTTCTTCTGGCAATATTAGTAGAACATCTGAAACTTTAACCATTGTCCATAGTGACTCTGCACTAGCTACTTGATTACCCCAAAGATTTTTCTACTTCTTTAAATAGACTAATTCTCTTAATAGCATCATTGAACAAGCTGTAAAAGCATCTCTGACACTTACTCAGCTTTAATAGTGACTGTATTGTTCATCTGCTTCAATTGTATTTGGAGACATCTCAATGTAACCTATTTCAAGCCAGCTTTTATTATTCACTTCAAACAAGAAAAAATGGATTTTAGTATTTTCTTTCAGAGGGAGGTACTACACAAGTTTAAAACTTTCTATATTCTGTAATAACAAGTATCTCATTGCAGTGTTACCAAAGAAGTATCTGTCATTTGTGGCAAAGAAGATGATGATCTTGTGAGAGGCACCTAGAAGTCATTAAAGTGGATGGATTTATTTTCAGTTGCTTTGGATATACCATAAAAATACAATAATTCCCAGATGTTTGTTTTTGTTGTTTGGGGTTTTTTTTCCCACATCCACATTAAATTATAATTCTTGAACTCTCTTTTT
This sequence comes from Caprimulgus europaeus, assembly GCA_907165065.1. The sequence continues at coordinate 74,781,874 of OU015525.1, forward strand.
TTAGTGCTGCAAACACTGCAATAAATTCATTAGGCAGTTTTCAGTTTGTGCAGCTGCAATTACCTTTTTTCCCTCTTGACTCCTTTTCATGCTGCTTGTTGGATCAATTGATGCTTTCATAGTGCTAAACACACCACTGCATTTTTTGAAAAAATATCTGAGACAATAGACTAGCTAATAAATGTAATAGCTACTGGCAAAATTATTTCCTGCTTCCCATGACTTGTGAACCTCAAAAAGCAACTGTGGAACATTCTTTACACAGCACATGTTGACAAAGCAGATACTCCAGGCTTTTATTATCCAAGTCAGTTACTGTGCTTTACTTTTATGTCATGACCAAGACCTGTAGATCAAAAAACAGTAGCAAGGGTAGTGATAAGAGGTACAGAAGCTTCGTATATGCCTTGCGGACCAGTGCTTTCGTGAGGTAAAAACGATAGGCAGTTCCTTGCCTGAAAATGGATCATGTACTACAGTAGCATCCTGCATCTTGTTCAAAGTTCTATCCCTATTCTTCCATAATTCTTCACTGTTTCAAAAGTTGTTAAGGAATTTCTGCCGTGTAGAGATGGAGTTGTGAAGAGGAGTGGTTGGTTAGCCCTCTTTGCCCCCAGCTCTTCAGTTTACCCTTTTGGAAAACTCCAGAGGCCATCCAGTGCGGAATACTGCCCTTTCAGTGCTTTTCTGGGGATCTAAGAAATGACCTTGAAATTTGTAGAGAAATACTATTGACAGAAGACCACTTTCCTTAAGCTGCTTTCTGATTTTTGCTCTGCTATATTTTTTTTAGGATCTGTGAGAGTTCTCTTACATATAAATAAGACTTTCCATGTTTTGAAATGTTATAAACTGTACCTTTCACCCCAGGGAATGTATATTTTGTTGTTAAGGGGAGAGGTATCGTCATTGGAAGTGTAGTTATCTACATAAAGATACTCATCTTGTCCACTGTTTTGAAATGAATGGCTTAGCAAATGCCTTGTGAATGTATCTGCTGCACAGGTCAAAAGAGACACTGCGGTTCTTGTATGTAATTTTTTTCCTACCTCAGGACTTCATAGAGAGAAAAGGTCATTTACCATTTTGCACTGAAGTAGATGAGATTTCAGCTGCTTCTCTTGTGTGTTGATCTGCAGTAATTTATTACGTTGAACATCCTCAGATAAACCTATGAGTCATGCTGCTTTGTTTTAAGATTGAAATGTGTAGTTTAAGCAGATACTAATTGCCATGTTGTCATAGATTTTCTGATAATTCTGATGAAATATACAGCTGGCAGGCAAATGTTAATTTTTGTCATGCCACCTGTGATTTTGTCAGACAAAAACTAGAATTAATATCTACAAAGTAGTTCGTTTTAGAAATAAAATGTCTTTTGACAGCAAGTCCAAAGTTTGGAAGTGTTAATTATTCCCATAATTAATTGCCTTGTTTTTAAATTACCATTTTATTTACAGTTAAAAATTATTTAAATCCAATTAGATCCCTTTGTCCTTACTAACCTTGCTGTGTCTTTTTCAGCTCTCTGCATTAAGAAATTTTCTTCACAAATAGGGTTTACCGGATATTATGCCAACAGAAAATACACATACATTTTGATAACCCAGAGGCCTCTTACAACCTTTTTTTTTTTTGACATACAGAACTGCTCAGTCATGTCATAAACATCCTTATAATATCCTAAACAGCTTGAACATCTTAAAGCATCTGTAATGTGGATTTTCCAGGCATTTGATCATTCTTGTGCCCTTTTACTGAACTCATTAGTTTTTTCTTATGTCATTTTTATTGCAAGCATATCTCAACATGCTATTGTCAATAATACTCTTAGTGAATATCCTACAAAGGGCTGAAGGTCCATTAAGCAGTCTTTTTACAAGTCTGTAGGTCACTTTGGCCTTGTTAGTGGCAGCATCATGCTGAGAGATCCTACTTATAGGGTTAAGTACCAGCCTTCCGAATTGTAAATAGGTATTTTGATTCTAAACTAATTTCCTTTGAGTATTTTAAATACATTCTGTATTGCTGCTTACAAATAGTTCTGTATTTTCTAGCATTGTGTTAATAATCCTGTTATTCTTTATGTCACTTCTAAATATTTTTTGTTCTTCAAGTGATTGTCCATATGAACATTCATGCTGGCAATGCACATGTGCTAAACAACTTCAGTTGGGGTTGTTTTAATCCTATGTGCCACTGTGTTCTTCCTCCTTACTCTGTTGTGCACAGGTTATAAAGGGAGAGGTGTGCTAACTATCTTAAGATCTTCTCAGCACTCTGTCTAAACTGGGACATTTTTCTGGAAGTTCACATCATTGTTAGTGGCCTAGTTAGATGTAAAACTTCTGAATCTTTTCACATTGACAATCAGTTACCTTTCTCTTTTTGTAATATTCTCTTTCCTTCCTCTTCCCTCCAAACCCTTATCTCCATTTAGCATTTCCGTAAATCTGAAGGGCTTCAGACTTTAGGGAACACCCCAAGGAAAAAAAAGGTAACTTCAGAAAACATACTCTTCCCTAATGCTTCCAACCAAAAGTGTGTACCAAGTGGTAGACGTCAAGTTTCGAAGTTTACTCTGTTACCTTCTAGGATCTCAGCTGGTTGCGTGCAAGACCAGCTTGTTACAAAGAGTTGTTATGAAGAAAACCATAACAAGTTATAGTAGCGTTTCCTCAGTTTTTCCCTCAGGATCTGTTTTTTTGCTGAGGCTTTAACCCCTGGTCCCCACCTGAGCTACACTGCAGCTGCACTGCGGTCATGCCTGTGCCATCTTACTTTTCTTCTGCACCCTGACCCACAGACTTGACTTTATGGCTTGACATCAAATCTACCTGTCACAATATACTTAACTGGAGATCCCTGGACTGTGGCTTACCCTGGTTACCATCTCCAGAGATTATAATAAAATCATTTAGGTTGGAGAAAAGCTTTATTATCGAGTCCAGCATAAGACTGCAAGTCCATCATTAAACCATGATCCTCACCCTGACTTACTAACACGACTTCATAGTTCTTGGTGAGATCTTGAGTCCTGCCTCTTGGTCCCCAGCTCTTGGACAATCGTGTGACTCTTGACCCCTGACTTGCCTTCCCTTGCAGGACAGCCTGGCCTTGCTACTCAGTGACAATTAGGGTGGCTGATGTTTCTCGTGTGGTGCTTCACCAGCTTGTCTTCAAATGCATTGTACTTTGACTATTTCTTGGATGTTTTATCTAAACCTCTCTTCTAGACAGAATAAACAAACATCTTCAAGTCAGTCTCCTGTGAAATTAACAGAGAAGTTCCTCCATCACTATTCAGTCCTTTTGACCTTGCTAAATTCCAGCCACAAAAGGCTCCGTCCTAACTTTGGTGAGTCCACCCCAACATTGTGAGGTCACAGGTCATTTAAGGAAGGCCAAAGGCAGGAGATACAAGAATACCTTAGTACCTATCAAACAGTGACTAGCATGGATCTACAGGGTAATGTTGTGATGTTGGACGCACAACTCTTTTTCATCTCCTGGGTGTTTTTTAGTCCAAAGCAAATCCTCATGGACTATCTGATGTTTACTTTTTTGTTCATCTTTTTACCCCAAGAGTATTGTGCAAGACACATCTAAGATAATTTTAATTGCCCAGCACAGACAAGGCAGCTGATTTCAGGACTTTTTCCATCTGTTTCTGCACACTGTTGTGAAACTTGGTATTGGGCTAGATGTCCCTATGAAGGAACTGGAGGGAACTCTGCATCTCATGATCTGGAATTTGACAGTTTTGGGGTTTTAAATGATGAGAATGAAGAAGATCCTCATGGCTAGAAGAACAAGAGTCCATAAAGTTTCTGTGAGTGGCAATGTACTTTTTTGGATTGATGTGTTAACTGTTCAGTAATTCTTGAGGAAGTCCCTCTGCATTTGATTCCAATGTATCTTTGAGAATTAAGATATCCATTCTTTATCTAATCAGGAAAACATAATTTACAGTAATTTTGGGCTTGCACTTGCAAAAACGATGGACTTCAGATTTTCCTCATCTGCCTGCAGGTTGTTCTCTTGATTCATCTGGGTTTTTCTACTGGATAAAAATATGATATTTGTGGTGGGATCTAAACTTGGATTTATCAGTGTAAAAGGAAAATAATTTAAGTGATAGCGTCTTGTTTCCCTCTCAACCTTTTAATGAAATAATCTGTGCTTTTGGTGATGATTCAGCTACAAGTATAGACAAGGTGGGGGCTGGCATAACTGTCCCAATTACACTAGGTTTTTCATGGTAGGGTCAGACACTGAACAGAACTGAAGTTCTGCCTAGTGTTCCATTCTTGATGGGTTTTATTTCACAGAGAGCATTTGTCTTCAGCAGAGGCGACTCTTCGTAGTGGGTATTGAAATGTCTTTGTCTTCTTAAATACAGTGCGATTCCTCAGAGAGATCTCTTGGGTTTTCCTCTGTAAAGAAAAACCCTTTCCTTCCCTTTGGAGTGGTCTTTGGATTCAGCAGTTTGTACTCAGAGACAGTGTTAGGAATATGACAGACTTTTCCTATAGGTCACCAGGCTTCTTTCAGGCAATCCCTTTATCTTTGAGGTATTGCTTAGAATCATGCATGTGGATACTTACTGAAATGAGAAAGCAAAACTACTTACTAGAAAGTAGAGATTCTGTGAACTGTATTGCCCTTGAAGATGTTCACAGCCTTTGTGCCTTGCTCATTCTCAGAGCCATGTTTTATGTTTTGTCATATTTTGGGTTTGTTTTAAATAGAGTCTTTCAGATTGAGAGGAGTGTACTCAGTTTACATGGGGAAGAAGGGGAGGTGATATGAGCATGCTGATACTTTAACTGTTAGAGCTACAAGGTGTATGTCCAACCTCAGATGCTTGGACATATATGTACCTACAGTATGGTAATGTACAACAGCCCTCAAAGAATATGAACATTGAGACAAGTAGGTTTTTTGTTAAAGCATTAAATTTATTTATTTTTCCAGATTATCAAATAGCTTTAAGGAAACCTGTGATGTCTCAGACATGCTACTGAAACATAAAATTGTGTTTCTCGGTAAATTGCATTTTAAAATCTGCCAGTTAAACCATTTTATCTGTGCTACTGGGCTAATTTTTAAGCCAGAATGTTGAATGTTGTTTGTATAATTCTAAATTACCACATGAACAGTTGTCCTTATCGTCTCATTAAAAAAAAAAAATAAAATAAATAAAATCTGAATGAACTAGTAAAGGAAACAAACTCAAAAATTACAGCTACTTTAGTTCTTGAGGTACCTCTGGTTGAAATTAAGCTTTGTGTGTGATGATAGCCCAAAGTAAATTTGACATCTTGATAAAAATCTGCTTAACCTTTCTAAAATGCTCTCGTGGTGAAAGTAAACACCTTCCCTGAACTTCCTCTCCCTGTATTTCCTTATTTCACTGAAACCTGACACTTTCCTTCTAAACCCTTCCCAGAGCCACTAATAAATCCTTTCCAGCCTCCTCCAGTTTTAATGTTTTTTTTCTGATGACAGAGACTCAAAAAGGAATGGAGAGGAAAAAGAAAAGTAAAAAGTAAAAGTCCACAGATTTAACTACTTAACACTTTTACACTCACCTCTTGCATATCTACTAAAACCCATTTTGTGAACTTAATTTGTTCCTTGTAAAAAGAGATTTGTGTGCATAGCTGATATATTCAACCGATTTTCATGAGCAGAAACAGAATTGTAAGTAGACCCTATGAAGTTTGTTTTCAAAATATAAGTTATAGAAGATTGTATTCCTACTTCAGAATGTTTTTGTAAAATGTAGAAAAACAAGTCTCAAATGTAAAGAGGTTATTTAATCCTTGTCCTTGCTCAGTGACAGGACCAGGTATACTTAAAAATTCCTCAGTAGATGTCTGTCCAACTGGCTGTTCAAAATCTGCAGCTTTTACACCTTTCCTAGATGATCTGTTCCCCTCAATTTTTATCTTTGGGGAATATTCTCCCTGTTGCCCAACTTAAATATCTAACAATGCAGTCTAGGCCTGTAAATGTAATGTAAATAAGGTTCATTCCTTTCCTGTTTATTACAGTCTTCTGTGCACCTGAAGGCTATTGCCCTCTCTCCCCTCTGTTATCCATTCAACAGGGCAAGCAAACCCAGTTTCTTCCATTGTGGCTTGCAGATTCTATTTTCTAGACCTCTGATATTTTGTGTTGTCATACTTTCTCCAGTTGGTCCAGGTGATTTTTTTGTAACGTTACAACACTTTGTCAGCATTTTGTTTCTTATTAAATTCACTTTGACACTTCAGAGGACCTTGGAATATAATGTGGTATTGCCCCTTCACCTTTGCATTCCCAAAGTTTGTTTAAAAATCAAATTACTGGAGGTCAGATAGAATCAGCAATTAAATCTGTTCTCTTGTCTACCTTCATGGGAACTGCCTTCACTCGTTAACTGAACTCTCACCACTCCATTCTACCCTACTCTCAGGCTGTAGCTCCAAAAACCACCATGCACTTATTAGAAATTCAGAAGACAAGTTATTTTTGCTTATTTGCGGCAACCAAAATCTAATAGAAATACATAATATTTATCTTTCTCCTTCTAAAGTGAGAAAAAGAAAATAACTTCTGGCACTTTACACTGCTGTAATTTAAAATAGTTTCATTTTTTAAATATTTTTAATACAGTTCAGTTGGCTTTGTAGGATATTACCTTGATCTAATTAAAAAAAAAAAAAAATGGCTTTAATGCTGATATCCTGTAGTCAATTACTGGGAAGTAATTGGGAATCTTGTACCCTGGAATTGCAAGGACATCTATTGTCTCAGCCTTCTTATAACTTTAGATGTCTTCCTCTTAACACCAGGTAGGGCTTTTGTTGCTACTGCTTGTATTTGAAGGCTCTTTCATAATCTTATTCTTTCAACTGCGTAAGAATCTTCTGTTTGCAGCTAACATGCATTTGTGGCTGCTCTGTATTTTAATGAACTAACTGTTGCCTTTCTCCCACACTGTTATTTATATCCAGTGCTTTGCATTTCCCTTTTACTAATGAAGTAATGAAATCTCATGGAGCAAAGAATTGCAGCTGACTGCCCAGATTTGCCACTTTGTATACCCAAAACCATCCTGTAAGTAACTTCATCAAGCATTCCTTTTCCTCTGTCATTTGCATTTGTGGCATCCTTAGTCTTTGTCAGATATTTTTGTTAAAAGGATCTCAAAATGCCTTTTATACTCTTAAATATAATTCTGTTTCCTTCTTTTATGTCTCTGCCAATAAATTGTTTTCTTACATTACTTTTTTCATCTCCTGGGACATCTTCTATATTTGTCATGTATATCTTTCTTCTTTTACATTATGTTTTTTTTCTGTAAAATCTTTCAGCAGGATCTTCCACATTATAAAAACCAAGACTGGTTTACTCTTTGAGAACATAGCAGTTTCAATCCTACTACTGTATTTTCTAATCGCTTTTGTGTGATTAGTCAGATTAGTGCTTGTAAATATTTGTGAGTGTCTGATGTGCTGGTCTTATTCAAATTTTATTCACCTTCTTTATCCCCACTTTCCATTTTTTTAGATGGCCGTTAATGGTCATTCAATAAAAACCTCAAAAAGGTAAAGCAGCTTGACTGCTACTACCCCCTACATAGCCTGTGCAAAGGATAAATTCTTGAAAATACTAAAATGTGAAAGCTGAAATCAAGTCCCAGCTACTCTATTTTCTCAGCCTCTCACTGAGGCTGAGGAAGTGCTCAAGGAGATTGGAGTATCTTTGCCTATGGCAAATGCAACAACAGCAGGAGGCTTCGGTCACATCCATATGGGTCTAGATGGGGAAACCACTTACCAATTACCATTGTGGGCAAAACAGACTCAACTTTGGGAAAGGTAACTTAATCTCTTGCCAAATAACATGGCTTCTGCTAGTGAGAAGCAAAACAGACAGATACTAAAGCTGCATTTTTTCTCCCACCTTTCCCAGGCTCAACTTTACTCCTTCACTTCCAACTCCTCTACCTCCTCTTAGGCAGCATGGAGGGGACAGAGGGTGGTCAGTACACAGCAGTTCCTCTCTGCTGCTGCTCCTTCCTCCTCATGGTTCCTCTGCTCCAGTGTGGGGTCTCCACAGGCTGCAGTTCCTTCAGGCATACCTGTCTGCTTTGGCATTGTTCTCCATGGCCTGCAGCAGGTGTTCCCTGTGCTGTTTCTCAATCTTTTTGTTACTTCCTCCTCACTGTCTGATGTTTCCTGCCCTTACACTTTTTCCCAGAGACACCATCAGCTTTGCTGATGGTCTCAGCTGTGTTCTGCAGTGGGTCCGTTGCAAAGCCACTGACCTCTTCCCATCTGGGCCTGCTCTGCAGCTCCTCTGCTGTCAAAACCCTCTGCCCACCCCCAATGCAAACATGAGTATCACAGAAGAGAGGTGGGGACAGTAACGGCTGACAGTGGTGGGGGAGGCTGGAAGGCAGTTTTCCGTGATGCCTATTGTGTGTCCTGTGAAACCATGGCCTTTGTTTTCTAAGACCTTTCTACAGCTTTTCACAGTCCATCTTTCTCCTAGTTATTATAACTGTATCATTAGAAAAAAAAATGCCCTGGTAATTGTTCCTATTCGTTGTCACTTTGCTCTAAAACCTGTTCTACTGTGATATTAATTTGTTTTAACTTCCTTGATTCATATCCCAGAATTAACAGTTTTGCATCTTCCCAATCTCCTCTTGTTAGTAGGAATGAAAGAAGTTACCTAGCTTTTTGTCAGTCTTTCTGCAGTGCATCGTAATCTTCCTTTGGCACCACCAACTCTGGCTAAACTCCCTGATAGCAAAAATCTCTTTTTTCTATTGCTCAGAGTAAGTTGCTTCACCAGAACTTTTTTGAGTTCCTTTTAATATTTTTATGCTCCTCTCTATTTCCTATGTTTGGAAAGAATGTCAGTTTTGGAAGACTGCCTTTCTCCAGTCACAGATGTGATCCTTTAGAAATGCTGTAGCCAGAGTAGATCCTGATACCTGCCTTCCATCCCAGCTCCAAGCTATATTGTCTACTGTGACCTCTTAAATGTTAGAAGACTGAGGGAAAGTAAAGATATAACTTGGCTTTACTAAATTCCCTTTGCTTTATAGGTTACATCTGGTTTTGTGCATGAGTCAGTCTGTCACAGGTATCTTTAATAATACCCTTTACAGCACTGAAGGGAACCCTCAGGCAGCCCGGGGCTGATCTACTGCAACAACTGCAGCTATATTTCTTTTTTTAATTAATTAAAAAAAAAAAGGCCTAGTGCTCATAGGGTTTATGTGCAGCTGTAATAAGATCCATACTGACAACACTCTTTAAAAGCACAATTACAGTAAAGAGATTTACTCCAGATGAATAACTTATCTCTCATTTTGCAATGTGGAGATTGCTGGATAAAATCTGTCTGTAAAGAATGGAATTTTAAGTTAATAACAACTCAATTTTCTCTCCATATTTACAAAAAAATAATTTGCATTGGTAGTCTTCCTTAATTTTAAGATATTCTTCCAGGTTATTTTAAAATACATCCTTGCATGGTCACCACATATTAAGAATGAGCATGACTTTTCTGGTATCATAGGAAAAAAATAAGTTTGGCTTGTTACAGTAGTTATAAAAATATAAGATGGAAATGTTAATGTGCCTGGGACTGTTGTTGTGACATGCAAATACTCTGCAAATATGTCCAAGGATGTCTGGGGTTTAGCTCTAACAAGATAATTAAAAAAAACCCAAAAACCCACAAGCTTTTGTTTTTCTTTTTTATACCATTTTTAGTGTTATTTGCTCTATTAATATATACCTTTCTAATGAGAGTTGATTGCTTATCTTGTGGGTGTTCTGTGATAAAATTTTTCTCCATTTTCCTCATTTTGTGTAAACCGTAGAGGTAATTTTTCTTCCCCATATGCATTTTCTAGAGTTCTTGTAAATTAATGTATGCATCTTTAATGAGTTTGAGGAACAAATGATATGTCATAACCCAATTTAGAATCAGTAGCATATGAATAACATATTGCTGTTAGCTGAAGTCCCATTAATTTTTGCATATAAAATGCAATTAAATATTATTGTTGTTGTTAGTATTTTCGTCCAAACTCTGTTCAAGGATTCTCAATGATGCCAAAAGACTATCATTAGGAGGCTGTTTAATGCTATAAATAGATGTACTATAACTTACATAAATCATTGCACTACAGTTTCTTCCTGAATTTTTTCATTCTGTTAAAATTTTTATCTAGCCTGTCAAAGATGTAAGTACATTGTTGCATAGCATAGCATACATTAGCATCTTTAACGATGTGACTGGCTGAAGGTGAATTGCTTGACAGTTGTGAACAGTATGAATGGAGACGCACCTAAGAGAAAAGGAAGTGGCAGTGCTGTAGTGTAATACATCTGGAATGCAAACATGGATGCAGTAGGTGAATCTCTGGAAACTGATGACAGCTAAGTAGAATCACACATGGCTGGGGTGCCTTAAAATGCAGACACTTTTAAGTTCTGCAAAATTTATGATATGCTGTCAGGGACATACTTAAAAAAAAAAGAATTAGGTCAGCTTGATGCTTGCTGAAACTTTGGTAAAAATAAAAAGTGTATATTATGAATATGTGCAGGAAAATAGCCATCCCTTTTGAGGAAGAGAGTGACTTTTCTAGATTATGATAAAAATGTAGAAACCACGTGATAAGCATCTGTTAGTCATAGTAATGATGTACGGTGATTTCCAGAAAAAGCATGCTATTGTTTTCCACACTAGTGAGAATAAACTAAGTGATCAAAGTCTCAGTGACAAGGCAAAAAATTCCAATGCTATGGAAATAGGACTTTAACCCTTTTGAGTTCTTACATAAGCAATGAGGCAGGACAAGTAGACAAACTGTGGACTATGGAGAGCCATGAGAGACAAGATGAACTTGTGAAAGACAGAGGGAGGTGAAGGAGTGGCCACAACATGTGCCACTACTGAAAATAGATTGAAAGTTTTCTAAAGAGATTCAATATACTTTTAACCCTCAAAATCACATTAAAATGTTGTCATGTTTACTGCCATCACTGTTAAAATCAAAAAAGCCCTAACAGCATATACCAAAAGATTTTTATCCTCTTACGGTTATCACCAGATGCCCTGAAGATGAGACTGATCCTGATAGAACATTAGAGATCCCTCAAACATTGTTTCAGAAAGCTTTGAGTTGATCATTAATTGACCCAGTTCAGTGGTACTTCTCAGATTTTAAAAAGGTTAACATGTTAAATCCTCACTGAAAATTATTATAAGACATTCAGAAAACTCTATATAATTAATAATAAACAGCTGTGGGACAAATTGTAAAAAGACATAATGTGCACAGACAGCAGACTTCAAAACCACCTCACTCAGGCTGTGGTTTCAGATCTGGAAAGGCTGTCGCTGATATTGCCTGGGTACCTTTGATATGTGTAGGAAGGGACAACCATTTAGTCTGTGAAAGTGTTTGACTAGAGTTCTCTCAACTAGCTTCTGGTATTCATTTCTGCATCCTCCTTCTGTCAGCTCAGTTAGCCTCTTTGTCCTCATATCCCTGCTTCACAGAGCATTCTTCCACCTCCTCTTCTTGGACCTGAATTTATTAAAAGATTTACCATGGAATAGTAACTTTTAAGCAAGTTTAGTTTCTTTAACACTCATGAAAAATCTGATGCAAGATCAGCATATGGTTCAGTCACTGTCTTTTTCTAGAATAACACATTTCTTACAGTTAGAGAAGAGCTGCATTGATATGATTTCAAAGAAACAATCATTGCAAAAACTCCTCTATCTCTTCTTGAGCATAAGCATAGAATCTACTTAGCATTGTTGCCTTTTAAAAGTGACACACTGCCTTCTACCCTTTCCAGATGTAATATCTGAAACTTTCTTTTATAAATTAAACTCTTTCCCCTAAAAGTATCACAAAAACTAGCCATTTACCTGCAATGAAACTCATCTTCACCGAGAGGAAGAAATAGTTAGCAGTGTTAGTGAAAAATCTAGCATTAGTTGACAAGTGAAATTTATTATTTCTGAAATGCACAAAGTCACTTGCAGTTCTCCAGTATAGTGGCTTATCTTCAGTGATTCTGGAATTTCAACCAGTAATATGGGCAGCTAATAAGACACATTTTTGAGAAGTAAGAAAGTAAGGAAAGTTGCAGGTATGATATGATGGAAGGTTTTCATTCCATGGAAATATGTGCTTGAGTTGGTCAGGTGCTTAGCCTAGACTTAATGAATGAATCAGTTTCTTAGTCTGAAAAGCCCACATGTTAAAAAAAAAAAAAAAAAAAAAAAAAGCCCTCTGAAGAGGTTTTTATTTTGGGAAGAAGATTTGACATTGGAAACATTCTGGCATCAGCTGCATGGTGAGTGCAGTGACAGCTACTTCTGAGTCACTGCCAGTGTTAACAGGGATGCAGAGTTGTTTACCCCTCAGTGAAAGATGTGCTGTTAAGCGCATTAGTAAACACACTGCAAGGGTTGCTGTAACGCCACCATACCCTTCGCTTTGTGGTAATTCTAACTGGTACAGTGTTACCATTCTGTCCCCATTGCCAGAAGTGCTCATCTCTTTCGTGGCTGATATCTCTATGCTGGGCAATATCAATGCAGGAGAATATGCTTGTAAGCTTTCTTCCTTCAGAAAAGGGTGATTTTAACTTTTCAACTGTAGAGCTATGGTTTTGGGTTAATTGTTTTTTTCAAAGGGACTAGACATGATGTAGGATAACTTATATTTGAATGTTACATAGCATCCATTGTTGAATACCCAGTATTATTGAAATGAAATAATTTATATATATAAATATGCATATACATATATGTGAGTATTGTTGCAGTGAATTACAGCAGAATGAGAAGATGGCATGGTAGAGTTTCATTAATTTGTTTTTTCATTTCATTTTAATGTCATTATGTTAGTCTCAGCTTTAAGAACTTTGAAAAATACAAATTTAGGGCATTCTGTCATATCTGTGCCCTTTAAACTTGCAAATTGGTATGCAGTACTTAATATTATAAACCACAGATAGAACAAAATTAGGCACTTGTTTGGGAAGGTATCTCTAGTCATGCCTTAAACATACTTAACTATTCTTGTAAGTCATGTTGGATGGATTCAAGTGCCTGATGATACAGAATGTAAGTGCATCTAAAAAGAAACAGTAAAAGTTTTAAAGGATTAGGCTGTGTTTTGTAGCTTGCCTGCTTTGTCATCTTGGAAGTATATCAAAATGTTAAAAATCAATTGCTAAGAAAGCTACTTTCCCTCCACCATTGAAAGCAAAGTATTAATTTAGTTGATTCTAGATCAGCTAGTTTTTCTCAATCACAAGACAACAAAAAAATAATTAAAAAAGGAATAGAAAGGCATTAAATTTAATCCATTGTTAATATTTAGAATGTTGTGAGTTGGAAGGGACCCACAAGGATCAAATCTGACTCCTGTCTCTGCATAGAACAATCCCAAGATTCAGACCATGTGTCTGAGGGTGTTGTCCAAATGCTTCTTGAATATTATCAGGCTTGGTGCCATGACCACCTCCCTGGGGAGCCTGTTCCAGTGCTCCACCACCCTCTGGGTGAAGAACCTTCTCCTAATGTCCAACCTAAACCTCCCCTGGCATATCTTAATCTTATCTTAATACCTTGTTATCATGAATGCAAATTGGTAACGGAGTAAATAACTGCAAGAGCATCTGAAATTTTGCTTAGATGAAAGGGGATACTGAAAACAATTGTTAGAAAGAAGAATTAAGTATTTTTTTAACTGTGTAGAAATGAACTGATTTGTCTTTTGCTGAGTAAGTTCATATTCAGGAACTATGCCATGGGATTCCTCATAGTAAATCTACTAAGTTTGTGGGGGTTTTTTTGTGTGTGTGGTTTTTTTTTTTAATGCTTCTGCATTCATTGTGGAAGAAAGGAGTTTCCCATATTGATGGATGACTCAGCATTTATCTCAAGGTCAAGTGTAAGGAGGAGAGGTCAAGGAATAGACTAAGGAAAATAAGCAGTAATAAATCCTCATATCTGTGTATTCAGTGGAGAGTTCTAAAGAAACTCAGGAATGAAACAGCTGAAATGCTGCTGCTACCTCTTGTGTGGAATCTCTCACCAAGAGTTGTGCTGATACTGCAGGACAGGAGGGATGCAGCTGTGATGCCAATTTTGGCAGAGCTCCAGAGGAGACCAGAGGACTACAGACTTAGAAACCCAGTGTCTCTTTTGGGCATATTACTGGAAGTAGAATTTAAGATCAATGCACATTTGAGTGAGGGTGAGGTATGGAAGAGTCAAGACAGCTTTTGTAGAGAAAAAACCTGAGTTCTTTGAAGGTTTCTGCAATCCTGTGGGTGAGAATGATCCATTTGATATAGGCTGCCTGGATTTCTGGAAGGCGAGATCCCTCCCAAAAGGGTCTTGAAAAAAAGTAACCAGCCATGGGACAGAACAAATGTCTTTGCATAATCAAAGATTACTAATTCATTTAGTTCTCACCATTGAGAAAATTAAAAAAAAAAAAAAATCCCCCCTAAGTCCCTTTAATTTTCTTTTATGCTCAGATTATTTTTAAAGTAGCTTTCTGCATTGCTCCAAAAAGCAAAGATTTGAGTGAAAGTTGTTTATCAACCATAAAATATGTACAGGTCCTAGAAAAGCTAATTTGTTGTTGGAGCATGTTGGAGCATGGAGATCTGTCAGCTTTTGCAGTGAGCTTTATGCTACCAAAAGTAAATCTGTAAATAAAAGTGATTTTTTTAAAATGTAAAATATTTTTAGATCTCTATTAATGTATAAAATAAAGCCTGAGTATGCGAGTATACCTATGGTAGTTTATGTAAATTTCTAGAAGATGAAAAGAATACTGAAAGAGTAATTTTACTGGAATTCATAAGGTGCAGGTTTGATGGGTTTTTTTGTTGCTTTACTGTAACGAGATATATTTATTTATGAAATAACATGGATATGGAGGGTAGGGCCAACTGTTACTGTAAAATTAACAGCAGGCATTTTCCTTTATTCTTCATAAAAATGCTCCTGGATAGTGTTTGAAAATAACTGTGTTTACTGCTACATCTTGCAGTGTAGCTTGGGCCCCAGCGTTTGGTGTAGCCCTGTGGTTTCTTGTTGACCATTTTAAAAAGAAGTAAACGCATCAGATTTAGGTAATTGCAGGTATTTTAAATCTGACCAGCTGGCGCAGCCATTTTTCCTTTCTATCTGTATCACAATGAAGAAAAATTATTTCCAGTTCCTCCTGGGCCATATTTTGTTCCTCTCTGTTTACTTCCTTCTTCTGCACTGGAAGCAGAAATATTGCATTGCATATGCTGTTGGATTTCTGTACCACATGAATGGAAAAAGTACAACTGGGGAGTCATCCTTTCACTGTGCTGCCATTAGATACTAGAAAAAAACATCTGAAGAACACAAATGTGAATCCAGAATTTGTGCTGTAAGGCGAGAGGTGACTGGTCTGAGTGGCTATTACTGTCCTGAATCCAACAAATTCTGCTCTGCTGGAAGAGTTGTGGGTTTGCCAAAGAAAGACGGACTGGTTGCACTGAAACAGCTAGCAATATTTCAGCCTACAGTCTCAGATCAAAGCACAAGGTTTCTTTGGAGGCTACACAAGAAAAAGGATACAGGAGAACAGCAGAGGACCCGACATCACACCAGAAAGATAAGATACTGACCTTTATCTGTCAAGCTAAATAATAACTGCTTTGTGTATGTGCAGCATCATTCTTTGAACAGCAGTTGTTTTGAGCTAAGGAGCGAGCTTTTGCAATGAAGGTTTCTCTTGACTCGACCAAATGTGAAACAACCTTTTACCTCCACATAATATATAGAATTTGCTCATTGCATAGGCTGTAATCCATACCGAAGTGGATCAGTGAGAGAGTTTATTCAAACTTTAAACCATACTTGGTGTGATGGAGCATGACTCATATGGGTCTTTGGGTCAAATAGCTACCAGTTTGAAAAAAAATGGGTTTTATTAACAGCGTAGTTAACATATTCTAAATAAATTATCTCTTCAATCAAGAAAAACTCAGAATTTCTGATGAAAGAGGGGAAATACCAAGACTTGAAAATAAACCTCTCATTGAGTCCTTGTAGGGCAGACTTTCCTCCAGCCTTCTTCTAGAAAGCCTTTCTAGTTCAACAGCTTCCAGTGGCTTCCAGCATTGCAACAACCTCAGCAAGTCCCGTCTGGGTCCCTAGGAACTTCCTCTAACCTTCACGCTTTGTTGACAGTGTTCTCTGCAGAAGTCAGTTGCACTGCAGCAAGGTAATATCCCACTTCTTTGTGCCCTCTACCTGCCTGCTCCATCCTGTCTTCTGAAAGGTTCCTTCTGCTGCACCTCTCAGTGGCTCTCCTTTAGATGGATTCACTTGAGTCAGAGTGCAGCATGTGGAGAATAACATTTGTTTTTCCTTTCTTCCCTTCCAGTTACACCCCTTGGGTAAATATATATATATATATATATATATATATATATATATTTCATACTGAGATTGTAAACTGCAAACAAGCAAGTTCTGCAATGACCCAAATGAAATATATAAGGTACTTTTCTGAGGAAGGCCCTAATTCATCAGAACACGTCAGTGTAGTTAGCACATTCTGTGGATTCTTGGCAGGATTTAGCATCTGCGTGTTGCTAAGCTGTGCTGGATGTGGCACTGCAACTGCTGCTGAATCCAGCCATGAGGCTGTCATGGGGAGGATGACCATTTTAAGGTCTGCCTTGGAGGCTTTATCAAATCAGAATGGAAAAGGAAATTGGCTCCTTTTGGCTTATTAATAACAATAGTGTGCTAATAAAAATCAAAAAGTGTATTTTATAGTTTTTCTTACTGCAAATGGCTGAAAACATACAGAAGTACTCTTTTTTGCCATTTTCTTCAAAATTATATAGTGTAAATGGTGGGAACAGCAATGCTAACATCAAAAAGAAGTACATATTTTGTAACCTTTTACTAATATCATGCAGAAAGAATTTTTAAGCAGTAAAATCTCACCAAGAGGACTGGAACAGGAGCCAAATGTAAAAATAAGCATCCTGTTACACTAAAGATGTAAATTTTAACTTCTGCCTCGCTTTCCCAGGAGTTATGGTTCCTGTATGCTAAATAGTCAGCATTATGTGCTTGTACTGCTGAGGTTTCACTGATAAATAATAAATTATGATCTTGTGAATTACATGGTAAAATTTTATCATTTATTATATATAGTCAGAATAGGATGCGTCTTCAAAATTATCTTCTGATTTCCTTTAATTTTTTCTCTTTGAACAGCAACACAATCCTCACTGTCAACATGTTTTTCTGATGGATAGATACATTAATCCATGTTTAAAATGTGGACTTTCAAAATTCATCAAATGAAATAAAGGCATGAAGTATATTGATGTATGCTAGAAATTATAAAAAAAAGATTTTAGGTAGAGAAGCCACTAATCATTTCCAAATTTCTCAAAAGCTTGGAAGTTATTTAAGTGCAGTAATCATATAATAGATTTAATTCATCCTTGCCATATTTGCCTTTAGAAATAACGCTGCCAAAATCAATCTGGTGCAGCTTTTGTGTTTGTTTTTACAGTATATTTAACCCATATTCACATCTACAAATGTGCTGGCATCAGTGTGTAAACTGAGATTCCAAAACAATAGAAATAAAATGTGGAAATGGTAAGAATTTAGACCCATTTAAAACCCCTCAACATGCGAGGCTTTTAGATAACCACCAGTCTGGACCTAATCCCACAGGAGGGCAAACTGGGACCCATCTTTCCTGGCGACAGGAAATCTAGTACATGCTTCAGTGATTGCTAAATTGTTCATTTTAGAGTGGATTATCTTCACCTGAAAAGGCTGCTAGGGCTCTGCTGGAGGCTGGAAACAGGCTGCTGGGTGTGGGGGATGCTCTGCATCAAAAGAAGGTACATACGCCCCTGAGGGGCTGTGGCCCATCAACAATCCACACTGGTGCAGGAACAAACTTGAGGGCACTTCAGCTCATCAATGTCCCAGGCAGTGTCCCTGGAGAAGGGACACTGAGAAGGACAGCATAAACTGTTAAGCATAGAGCAGCAGAAATGGTGAAGCACAGAGTGCCAGAAATGATCACAGATAGCACCTCAACTTCCTGTACCTCCTGTTGCCTCGTCATGGGAATTTTGATGGACGGTGTCTAATCCACAGCAAAACTAAGGAAAATTGGGATTGGGAAGTGTGGAGGATAGATTTAATGTTTATCTCAGTGTTTTTTGAGGGGTTTTTTTGGTTGTTTGTTTAGGTTTGGGGTTTTTTTTAAAACTGCAATCGGCAATGAGAGTCTTATTTTTGTTTGCCATAAATTAATTCAATTAAAATTCTCTGACTCTAGGCTGTTTTACCCACAATAGAGTCCCAAGCAAATAAAGGTGTCTCCTTGCAGCCCAGAGCTAAGCACCTGGTGGCTCTGAATACAGAATCATAAGCAACATCCTTTTCTGGGCACTTCCTATGTTTGTGACCTCCCCTTTCAGCTCTAATTTTTCTCAGTTGTGTTTTTAAGATTCTGATTTTCTCTCTGCATTGTGCACGCAGTCTTAGTGCCTGCCCTCTTTGGATCTGCTTTCCCTAGGTGACAAAGCACTTGGAAGTCTGGTATTTACCACCTCAGTCTTTCTGTGGATTAAACTTGTGTTTCTGTCTGCATCCTTTTATGCCTAAATAATTCTGAAACCTACCACAGAAAACACTTTGGAAATTGTGCACACAGTAACATGGAAAAAGTTGTTTAGGAGTTTTAGAAAATAAAACCAAGATAATTCTGAAAGCTTTAACCCTTACTATGAGTTATACTTAATTTTGTTTTGTGATTTTAAGCCTAGTAATAAGTGTTCATGAGTAGTTTATCATATATCTGCTGGGTTTTTTCCTGATCAGACTCCTCAAAATGAAGAGAATTAGTTTTCAAAACTCTGTTTTTCTTGTTTATTCTCTGGTGGGAGCAAAGTTTTAAATTTCAAACTTTCTATATTTAGTAGCTGGTGAATATAGTAATTAAAGAGCAATGGGGAGATTTCTACAGGGTACATATTCTGTGACTGAACAAAAGTCAAACTTTCATTCCCGATTTATGATGCAAATAATTCTTGTTCACTTTTATTTAGACCACTGTAAGGAAATAAAAGGTCTGCTTATTAATGCAGTAACAGTGTATACCCTCCAGACATCTGCCTGTTCTTTGATTTCTACCTAGGGTGAGTCAGCTTCCTCTGTTTTCAAGGCTAGGAAGTGAGCTGCTGAATGAATGGTGACACTTACTGCTGCTCACAAAAAAGGTGTTAAAATATACAGCTTCTGTCATTAAAATTTATCATCACTGTTTCACAAGAAGTAGGACAGATCCTTACTGTAGGTTCAGTTTTCATTTATATATGGATGAAATAAATTTCTTGAATTAAGTTCTGCTTGAATATTTTTTTCTCTCCATTTAAATAGGCTGTTGTATAGACTAAACCTATGGTTACCTACCTCTACTCTTGACTAATCTAATGCAGATCTGCAGGTTGAGAGTTTTAATTCATTTTTATTGCTGTCTTGCCTGGCTTCTGACTGCTATCTGACCCACTTGGACAGGTTTATTTGCTCACGACATAGTTGGGTGACTGATCCTTGGTTTTGATCTTCTGTGTGGTAACTAATATTTGATCACACAAGTGTGTGGTGTCAGTATAATATCTGATAAAATATTAGAAAATTACCAATGAAATACATAAAGAAACCCATTCTTGCATGCTTAGTTGGTATTCTGTAAGCAGATTGCTAAACATCAGCAGGCAAAGTCTGAGGTAAAAAAAACCCAACAAAACAGTTTCATGCTAACTAGAAGAGCATGGAGGAGCTATGCTGTCAGTGTGCTTCAGACTCTAACTTTGCTGTGCCTTAAAAATCCTTTTGCTTTGGATTTGATGCTTTCATCCACAAGGTTTGGCTCTAAACTGGGCAGCTGAACAGGAAACCTCCGTCTCTGGGGAAAGATACCTTTCAAGTGGTAGTCTTGAATAGCTTCCCTGACATGTCCCATGAATGGTTTGGAAGAAGGAAAAAATGTGAAGAGAGAGCTGTGTATGGTTTTGTTAATCTCTAGTGAAAAAAATAATGTAAAACTCTTCTCATCAAAATGTGAAATGAGGTGTACTGGAGTTAAAAAGTTTCTTTTTTAAAAGAATTATATTGAGCAAATGCTACCATTGTAATACTTCATCATTATTAAAGGCTGATATAGTAATAACCATGTTAATGTCATCAGATTCTTTGCAAAATGCTACTTCTGTCTATTTAGCAGTTGTCTTGAGAGATATAAAGCAAGAGTTAACAGGATCAGTCTGAAGCAAACCTTGAAATTGTGTTAATTAATTAAGGTGCTCTGGCTGTGTATGTCACTATTCTGTTTTTACTCTATTGTTTTGCTGTTTTGTGACTTGGTTCTTGAACAGCCACAAGATAGGCACGTATTCTGAAGGTGTAGGGAACCTTATTTGCAAAATTAGTCATAGACAGCCTGCAAAATGTAATCTATGCATAATAAGCTTCTCCTAAGTTCCTTGAAGGAATTTGTCTTTGCCAAGTATGTGGTGAGCCTGTGCATTTAGATGAGCTTTCAGACCCACACACTGAAACAGTTGCAGTGAAGTGGTGCTTTCAGGTAGCTTTAGTGTTATTTGGAGATGAAGGTGACTGGTTAAATGTTTGTTGTACGTTCGCAGAGTAAGCAGCAATTGAGCTGGGCACACTGAGGACGCAGAATGGTGTGTGTTTAGCCTGAAAACCGATACGTGTATTTCTATCAAAAGCCTGGGTCAGTTGTACCTTTCTTCCTAAGTGAGCAAGTCATGCCACAGGCGTTTTGCCATTACAAAATGATTTGAAAACACCTCGCTCCCTCCTGGAGACTTGGCTGGAGCTTGGGGCCAGAGCAGGGAGGGCAGCCCCTCTCCCCTGGGCAGCAGCAGGATCCCTGCCTGGCCCCTTTGGTGGGAGCTGCTGTTCAGCTGTGGCTCTGCCGCTCAGCCTGGCCTCAGCTACAGCTCCCCTGAAACCACTTCCATGCCTGTGCCTGGCCATAGGCCCCTTGGTCTGGCTCTGGCCTCAGTCCTCAACCTACAGCTGATTTCCTGGGTCGCCCTGGGCCTCACCCTGGCCCTGGCCTGGCTCCCCCATGGACATGTCTCATGCCCATGGGCAGGTGACCTGGGCCCTTGGCAGCCACCTGGGCCTGCCCCACTCACCTGGCCATGGGGCTGGGCCCTGCCCTGCCGGCAGCCCCAACTCGGGCTCCCTTTCTGCTAGAGCAGCCAGCTAACGCTGATCCTGGACACCTATGGCTTGTCTTTGGCAAAAACATCTTCATGAGGGAGTTTGCTTCCCATTTCTGGTGAAGCAGCAAGGACTGGGAGGATGGTGCTCTGGTTCCACTTGTCTGTGTTGATTTCCTGGTTGATTGTCAGCCTCTGGCATTGCCAGCCTTGAAATTTCCCCTGCAGAATCATGAAGATGATAAAAAGGCTTATGGTGCTGTGCTTGGAGGATTTGAAAAAACTGTTTTTCCACCGGGGGGGAGAAAAAAAAAAGCACAGATGAATGTTGCTAGCAATGGGGAACTCTTTAGGAGGCTGTTAATGAACAGATGAAAGTTCGTAATTCTGTCATCAGAAAAGATGTTAGCTGTGGCATAAAGCCTGTACTAGCCATGAGTGAAAGCAAAAGTGGCAATTAAATATGTAAAAAAACAGTTCAGCATGGCAAAAGTTGTGATATGTAGGAGACTTCTAGATGTCAGAAAAAATCCTTGCCTGTTTCTGTCAAGGCCGATGACAGCATTTTGGTAGTATTCCAGGAAAAAAGCCATTCTAACAAAGGAAGGGGCCGCTGTTAGATAACAAAAGTCTAAACAATCAGTATGAAATAAAAGATACTCCTATGATGGTTTTTTCTTTTCAAAGAAATATAGTGATGTAATCAACAACTTTGTAGGAAATTGAGTCCTGTGAAAATGTTTTTCATTTTTTAATAGGGAACAGGTTTGGGTTAAGTAACTTTCCAAAAGCAGTAGGTTTCAGTAAGATATTTGATGCAGTGATGCTGAGCATCCTGATTAAAAGTACTGGCACTGTTCCCCATCAAAAGAGCAGAGTCTAATGGATTTTGAGTGGGGTAACTGGAAATTGTCAGTGGAAATGTTCAATGAATTGGCATGTGTATTGTGTTCTGCAAGAAACAGTTATCATCCTTTATGCTATTATGTATTTTTATTAATGATCTAGCAGATACATGAAGACAATCACAGTCATTTTTAAAGAAAAGTTAAATATTGGTCTGATGATAGTAAATAGTAATACAAAATGATTCATAAACTGTATTCATCAGGACAAAATACACCTTTATAATAAATGTCTGGAAACTCATAATTCTAAAAGCAAAGAGTATAGGACTCACCTAGAAAATTGGAAGGCTGCAATTTTGGAAACTATATTTGAGACATAGCTGACAGGGAAATCAGAAGATTGCACAGTGTAAGTCACGGACATACTATAGGAATTAAAGCAGGAAGATATGTGTGTGTATGTCTTTGTTTACTGGGGCGCAATATTAATATGTGTCAAATTAACTTTAAAAAAATGTTTGAAGGTTGTTGAGGGTTTAGAGAAGAGAGTGTAGAAAATTCTTAGGAGCAGGAGATCTATAGAGCTAAGGCTATTTATGTGTTCAAAAAGAAAACTTAGTTATCTGATCACTATTTAACTTTAGAACAAAAAGAGTGTGGACGTTAATCCTGAACTGAGAAAGATATAACAGGACCAAGACTTCAAAGTAAGAAATACAGAACACATTTTTAACAGTTTTTAACAGTTCAGCTGATTGACCACTAGAAAAAACAGCTAAGGAGTTGGTAAGTTCTCCATCTCCTGATGTCACTGTAATCGAGACTGAATACCCTTCTTGGTGTGTAAGAGTAAAATGCAATTTTCTGGTCTCAGTACAAGTAACAAGGTTGGTGGAGATTACTAACATAGGCTAGATTTAAGGGGGTCATAGCACCTAATTTTTAAAAATCATCTCCCCTCCCAGTTAGGAGTCCAAGTTAGCTTTAAGAAAAAACAATTTACAGCTGTTTTTCCTAGTATCCTATTATTTGGGTGTACTTTAGAGAATGTGCATGAAATCTGGGTAAACGGTACTATAATTTGCCAAACAAGTACCCTGTTGATCACCATCTCTATCAGCCACAATCTATGTGTGATCGGGAATCACAAGATTCCTTTCTTGTAAGTTATTTCTTGGTATATTTCAAGGGCAGCTGAAAATTTTTTTTTTTCCATGTTTGTCTGTAGACTTTGCTGGATGCATGTATAGACTAATTGCTTCTAGAGCTCTTACTGCTGACTTACTGACCTGGTTTGTGAAACTTGCTAAATAGATGGTTAGACGTATGCCACAGCAATCTGAAAACAAAGCCTAGCCCACAGAAAAGTAGAATTCAATATTCAGTACCCTAAATGACATTGTAAGGGACAAAAATATCCCTAGGGGATTATAGGGACAAAAATGTCCTTATATCACTTAATTGATCTACATATATGTAGTATTTCTACAGACTACTTCAACATCAGAAGCTCAACAACAAAGATGGACATTTCTTATAGTAAGGCCAAAATTTAGACCTGCAGTTCCCTCCATAGACAACAGAGAGAGAGAGAGACTTTTCCCCTACAGGAGTTCAGCATTAGATTCTGTGAATTGCCTTGAAGGACAGTTTATCTCCATTGACAGTGAGGCGCTAAGCTAATTTTAATACAGTGAGCCTTATCAGAGTACCTTTGTTTATCCATGATGATGTTCTGTTGTTTATATTATTCAAGAGATCAGACTAGATGGAAGAATTTTTGGCCTTTAAGTCTATAAATGCTTAGAGTTTTTTATGCTTCAGTAGAGTTGATAGTCATGTAATTCTGTACAAATTTGTGAATCAGAATTGGTAGTTTACATAACAAAACAGGAATGAGCAAATAAATAAAGCTTTATTGTGTCAGGTGAAAAAGAGTTTGATTTATGATTTATGCACTTAATAAAATCTACTGTGCCAAGCATTTGAGGATATTCTGCTTGCTTATTGCATAACAATAACATGACCTCCATTGTGCAAGGTACTGCAAATGCAATCGCCACCTTGCAAAAACCAACACAATGCTATGGTCTTTAACTGAGATATGCTAACTTACTCTAACTAAACAAACATCCTTTCTCAAACTTTAGGGGAGTGATGAGTAACTGGCAATGATTGCTAGTCATCTGTGTAATTTGAAAAACTGAAAAAAATCTGACAAGGAGATCAACTCAGATGTGAGAGTTTGGGAGAGCAAGAACTCAAGAAACAATTTGACAGATACCACTGAAAATCCTCAATTAGAGAATCCAGAGAGAATGACTACTTGGTAGCCACCTTCTGGGATCCAGATGGATATGTTCTGAGAAGAGAGGAGCACTTAACCCTACAGTATTGATAGATATTATAGTATTGAATTCAGTGTGGATTGTGTGCTCTGTCTGTTAGCCCTAGAACTTAAAGATCTCAGATACAAGTGATCTGAGTGTGAAGGGAAAGCATAGCCCCAGAGAACACAAGTCATCAGGAAATAGTCCTGTGTGCTTGAATAGCATATACTGGCTGTAAGGTCATGTTGGTAATATTTCAGGGAAAGGTATTTGTGAGATTTTCATTATTGTTATAGCACCGCAGTTTCTCTTTCACCTGAAGTGGGTACTGTTAGTATTAGTCTGAAGACTTTTAAATGCTGCATCTTGACCTGCATTCAGAGTTACTTTGGCTTTCTTCTTGCAGACTATATGAGAGTGGCTTCTCCATCTACTACAAATAAATACACATTTTGTCTCTAAGTCAGTGTCTTGTATGTCAATTCACCTAGGTTTTGATGTGTAGGTTTTCTGTCTTTTTAAGAGAATAGCACAGAATGCATTATCAAATAAAAAGCCATCATAAGCAACAGTCTGATTTGCAATGTTCTTCACGCTGCTCCAGTGTGCAGAAATTTCAGTGCACAACATCAGGCACTACAATCTGATTCATAATTGGTTTTGATCATTCCACTATGTTCTTTTTAGCCACCAGAGATTACAAAAAATATGAAGGAAAAGGTGTTCTTAAATGCTTTGCATTTCTTAGGATCTTTTAGGAGAAATAGAGTGAACAAGGTATTTGGAACCATTTTGTATTTGGCTAGCTGAGCAGCCCAGCCATAATCTTCATAAATAGTTGAGATTCAGCTTCTTTCGAAGTTGCCTTTTAGTGGAAGAAACCAAAATTAACAATCTGTGTGAAATGTAATGTGTGACTTGATAACACATTATCGCACAAGTGGTAACTTCAGGATTGAAATGTGAACGCTTGCAGCTTGTGTGATGGAGAGGGTGACTGAAGCTTTTAGGTTTAGCTGGATATGGCAGGTTATTTTGCAGTGTGCTTCACGAATTGCAGTTCTCTAAAGCTGCCTCTGGTTGTAACCTTCTCTTTTGTACAGTGGAAATGGAGAAAGGAAAACATTTTTTGGAGGGAAGTGCTGGTATGGTGACAGCTTTATTAGGATGTTTAAGCAGAATGGGATAGTGATATGACCTGGAGAGAAAAAGGAGAGGAAATGTCCTGTCTCTTGTGCTCTTCTCTACAAAATAAGGGCATTCTGTTTTCCCTTTCCTTTTATCATTCTTTAGCTTGTAGTTGACTTTACACTGCTTCCTGTGAAATCTTTTTCTATCGCTTTCTTGAAAACTTTTGTTGCCTTTCTCTTTGACCTTCTGCCAGCCTCTCTGGGTTTCAAAGACATATGCAGTAACTTGGACATTGAGTTTGTGCCTCACTGTGTGTCTGGAATCATAACAGAGTCGCAGGAAGATAGTGACTCAGCTGGCATTTACTAGCCATGGTGCAACAGGAGCACAGCGATGTAAAATTGGAGCTAGCAGCACTCACCTCTTCGTTAACTATTTAATGATAATTATTAACAAATGCTTTCCTGTCCTGTACATCATAAAACAGTAACTTTCTCTTAGATGAAGAGCAACTTGCAAGAGTAAGCTTTCATTATGTAAAAAAATCCATTGGTTTTTCAGGCATTCTTTATAATTTAGCAAAATACTGCTGCCAAGGACCAGTGGACTACATTAGAAATAAAAATACATTGGCCTCTTGGATGTATACTTGCTAAAATGCCTAAACATACTAAATTAGTCTTGCATTTAAGAAATAAAGCCACATTAACATGTTGATGAAAAGTCAATTGTATATATTCTTCTCTGTTACAATGTGTCAAATCTGAGACTGTAGCGGTAGGAAAACAGTTTATCTTTTATTCTTGCCTCCTTCAGTCAGACTAGGGAGAGATACGCTTTACCTTGAGTGTTTATTTCATAACTTGTCTTACTAGTTATGTGATACGCCTTACTATGCAAAATAAAGAGCAATCTAGACGCATGTGAATTAAAATTATGTTTAGATCTCACCAAAGTAAAAAAAAAAAAAAAGTTCAGTATTACCTAGCTACAAAGCAAGATTCTGTCTTGAGTCGTTGCAATAGGTTTTTTTACGAAGTGAGTGGAGTACCAGTTTTATAGTGACTCGTGTATGTTAATGCTATGATTACAGGTACACAAATGCTATGGGGAATGGGAAGTCTTTATTATACGCTACAGAGATAGATAGCCAAGGTAGCTGCAAATAGCAGAGAGTCTATACCCCCTGTTATTGCCATCCTCTACTCAAGGTCATTAGACCTGAACAGGAATAATTATCCCAGACAGAGCACTGGATTAATGGTTACACTTCTTCTCATACCTTCATGAATGGAATTGCAAACTCTGCAAAAACAGGTGTTGTGAACCAAAGAGAATACATCACTGTAACATCTGCAGACCGTGCATATTTTGAGGTCATAGTCTTTTCTGGCATAGCTGTTTCTCTCTCTGACTCTATCATGGGATTTTATGTCTACCTTCCCCCTCCTCACTGGTTCAGGGTTCTGGTTTTTGTGCTTATCCAGAATTAGCCTCTTCCCTTTACCTATGAGAAAATGGGAAATTCTTGTTCATTTTTGAGGTGGAGTGTGATCAAAGCAGGAAGGGTTTTTCTTGCAGAGTTCTAGCTATTATCTTGTTTATTCAATTTTTCTGAGAAGTAGGAACTCAGTGAAAAGCTGTCACAGGTAAAATGGGCAAAATTAAAATGTACTGCCATAAGAGAGCTTCACAAGAAGACCATGGGTACAATGCCAACAAAAGAGAAGGAAAAATATCTAGGTTTCTGTGATATTTTAAAAAATATTCCGTTTCCTTTTAGGTAGTATTTTCAAAATACTTTAGTTTGTTAAATGCCATATCAAAGTAAGGGGAGCGTACATATCAAAATAGTCAGCAAAAGTCCAACATTTTCAGTATGTTCTGTGTCCTGAATATATCTTTTAATATTCAGTCTAACAACTGCTAAAAATATGACTAAACATTTAAAATACATTTAAAAAATTATTTAGCCTACTCTTGCCTCAATTGGACTGCATTTCCCTGAAGTCCTCTGAACAGTTCTTGAAGCTCTTGCTTTATTTGCTAATCCGTATTTCCTGCATCCTACTCAGATATTGAATAGATTATTGTACGTAACTTCTTCAGATGTTAAGTTTAGCTTAATCTTTTTCTAACTTATTTTTTGAAGAAGTTAGATATTACTTGGAAATATACATATATCTCTGTCAAGTTCTTCAAGGAACTGATAGATTTTGGAGGCCATACGAAGTAAATGCCCAAGTGCAAGCCTCACTGAAATGTTCTAGGGAATTGACAATAGTGTATGCCTTGCACAGTATTACATCCATGCTAATTTCATTCTCCTTAAAGAAATTGTGGACATTTCTTTTTAAATTTTAGGAACGTCTTCTGCTTTCTTTGCTGCCTGCTCACATTGCCATGGAGATGAAAGCAGAGATCATCCAGAGGTTACAAGGTCCCAAGGCAGGCCAGCTGGAAAACACCAACAACTTCCATAATTTGTATGTCAAAAGACACACCAATGTAAGGTATTGTAATAAAATGTATCAGCAACATTCAGAATTTGTTTTTACTAAAGTGTTAAGAGAGCAATTAAGAAAATAATTGTTTTAGTAAGTTTTTCAACAACTTCATGTTTAGTATCCATTAATTTGATCAAATGCTAACAATACTGTGTTCCGGAAGAGCAACAAAGGTGATAATACAAGGAGGTTGTTTAGAAAAAGCCACATGTTAACAGGCTTTCTTCATAGTGACTTCATTTTTCAGGTTAAAGTACCAAATCCTGCTTTATAAATTTCTAGATGTTAGAAAAATAATTCATCATTAATTTCAAATATTCTTTCATCTTTGCAAGTTGTTTTGCCTATTTTTTTTTTTTGATTGGACAAATTAATTTGAATGATCTTCTTAGATATTACATTTTTAAAGCAAGTATTGCAGAATTTTAGAAAAAGTTCATTTTCACTTGCAAGCACAAATACTTTTTCCTTAACCTGATGCTATGAATTGGTCAAGTTTTTTTGGTGAATAAAAACATAGTCTATGACTTGCATAGCTTAGCAGTCAAGCTTGACTTTAGTAGTCTGAGTAACAAGTGAACAGAGACTTTCATGCTGCATATCATTGACAGGCAAATCCAGACAGAAAATGTCTACAATGATGAAAAGTTGTTAAACAATTTCTGATAACAAGCACGTTTACTGAAATAATTGCCATTACTATATTGCCAATTTGTGAGGATGAAAAAAGTTTCTATTTTTTTTAATACACTGTAACAAATATAGGTATAAAATGCCTATAAATACCGATAAATATAGGTGTACCTGTAAAGGTAGTATCTATAAAGGTAATACCTTTAAAGGTAAAAATGGGTTTATATTACATATAAATGTAATGCCTGTAAAGGTAAGTGTAAGTTTATCTATAAATATATTTGTTGCTCTGCATTTAGCAGTGGCCATTTTGCATACAGGCATACCTCTGTGAAATCCAGAATGCCTACTTTTGGGTTTTGCTGTTGACTGATAAATCTGAGTTCTGCAGAAGGAAACTGTGACCAAGTTTCTGTTCATTTCTGTTGTAGTATCTTGTATGCTGATATCGTGGGATTCACTCGCCTGGCCAGTGACTGCTCACCAGGGGAACTAGTGCACATGCTAAATGAGCTGTTTGGCAAGTTTGATCAGATTGCAAAGGTGGGTTTCTACTGGGCTGCTACAGTTAGTTTAAATAAGTAAGTCATCTTTAGAATGTTTTTTTCTTCTTGGGGACTCTTCTACCTTCAGACAACATTTCTGAGGCTTTGGCATGAAGTTTAGACTTAAAATGTGTGAAGAAAAAATCTGGCTTGGGTCTGAGTGCAACAGTGTGTTTCTGTTTCTACAATCTGTGAAACCCAAGATAGCACTCTCTAATAGGACCAATAGGGATAGCTCATGGAGCCGTACAAAGCTTAATGGAAGGTGAACAGCTCTTTAAACAGATTTTTAACAATAACAAGTATTAAGAAACACTAGATAGAAAACGGATACAGTCAGTTTTCTGATCTCTGGAAAAGCATTTAAGAGACTGAAGGACAAGGGAGACAATATTGATCGAAGTCATTTTAATTACTGAACACAGTCTCTTGATTATTCAAGAAAAGATTTTCTTCTGTTTATTTAGGTTTCATTTTTATAAAAATTACATCAAAATTAATGCTATGGGTGAAGATGAAATCAGAAATACTAAAACAGATACACATTTTCTATAGTTATTATTAGTACAAAAACTATTGTCCAGTATTGCTTAAAAAAAAATTGTTATATTGCATTAAAGTACCAAAGATATAAAGAAGATTATGATTGCTAGTTTCAGGAAGTATTGCACAGTACAACTTCAAAGATGTAAATGTGGATGGCTAGGTCTTTTGATTCCATATTTCAAACAAAAAGACTTATTTATATTGAGGACTTTGGCTTAGTTCTTTAATCGAAGGTGTGTACAACACTGCAGATATATGTTTTATGATTAACTTGCTTCCTGGTTTTGCCCATTAAGGATCGTAACAGGTAGAGGAATCATCTGTACAAAACTCTTTGTGACAGCACTTCTTTATTAGCAATCCCAATCCTTCTCTACTGAAATAAGCTTAAGTACAATGATTTTGCTGATATCATTTAAGTTGGTCTTTGTAACAGTAACCCTTAATTTATGTAATTCAAGTTGAAAGTGACCATCTTACCTTGCTTTTTCCTCCAGGAAAATGAATGTATGAGGATTAAAATCCTAGGTGACTGCTATTACTGTGTTTCTGGACTACCTATATCGCTTCAAAATCATGCCAAGAATTGTGTGAAAATGGGACTGGACATGTGTGAAGCCATTAAGTAAGTGCTGAACTTTTTGTTAAATATTCAATGATAAAAATTTTGTCTATTTTCCATCTGTAGCTGTGCTGATGGTTGAAACATTCAGACCTGCAGAAGCTGGAGTGTTTCACTACAAGGTCTAGTATGGTAATCCTGATCTCAGCCTAAGCAAATAAATGTTTTAAGCTGTTGGGTTTTGCCAGGATATCTTGTCACTACACCATAAAGATGATTAAGGGTCTGGAGCATTGCCCGTATGAGGAAAGGCTGAGAGAGCTGGAACCGTTCAAACTTGAGAACAGAAAGCTGAGGGGAAAAAATCTCATCAATGAATTTAAGTACTTGAAGGGAGAGTGCAAAGAAAATGGAGCCAGGCTGTTTTTGGTGGTGTCCAGTAACAGGACAAGAGATGATGAGCACAAACTGAAAACAGAAGGTTCCCTCTGAACATCAGGAAACACTTTTTTCACTGTGAGGGTGACTGAGCACAGGTTGCCCAGAGAGGTTGTGGAGTTTCCAGCCTTCAAGATACTCAAAATCCAACTGGCATGACCCTAAGCAACCTGCTCTAGCTGGCCCTATTTTGAGCAGGTTTTGTTTTGGACTAGACAGTCTTCAGGCATCTCTTCTGACCTCAACTATTCTGTGATTCTGTAGTTACAAGATGTTGAATATCTCAATAGATATCACTTATGTCTTGGGAAGCTTTCCTTTTTGGAGAGTAGTGATGCTGCCACCCACCCTAGTCAAATGTCTCTGTAAGAGGCCAGAGCTCCTGGCTCCTGATGAGTTTGGAGTTCAGTGATGGTCAGGAGCAGTTGCCCATCCACAATTAAGATGTCTCAAGCCCTGAGCCTGAGGAGTGATACTGAGCATGTCTACCAAAGAAATTTCTAATAGCTTACAGATTCTTAGGCTGAGACCTACTTCCCATGTTGTTGAATAAACAATAAAATGTGCCTGTCTCACTAGACCCCGGGTTTAGTTTTAGTTTCAACTTTTCTATAATTAACTTTTTTAGGTGAGAACTTTCTAAAATATTTTGTCAGTTGACATATTAATGCACCATTGAGAATTCTGTGCTTATCAGAAGTATTTTGGATTTGTGACTTACTATGTTTGTCCCTTACTTCTTTCCCATTGTGCTTGTTCTGTCTTTGAAACAGAAAACAGAATAAGGTATTTGAAAACCCTAATGGGATTGCTTTTGAAAGAGCAGTTGTAACTTACTTCGCATAACTCGAGTAAAAACAGGAGGCTTGTTATGATAGCAAAAGAGGAAAAAGAAATATGGTTGTATCTGAGGGGTGAACACTTGTAAAGGCACCTGAGGATATAACTAAACACATAGTTGAGGAATCCTTTAGCTTATTACTGAAGAGTAGATTGGGAATGGATTAGAGGCAACTGTAGCATTTCTAAAGACAATGGGACTTCAAAGAAGTCTTGCAAAAGATCAGCTTTACTCCCCCTCATCTCTTCACCTGATTGCTATCTGAACTCTCAGGGCAGAGAAAATAACTCTTTTGTAAGCTACTTGCCTTGGATGAGTTCTGCCACCAAAGCTGGACACATTTCAGTATGAGGATACTTAAACCTAGTTTGGATGCTTGCACATCATACTGAGAGGTCTGTATCTGAAAGCTGCCTGTCCAGAAACTTTAGCTCAGTGTTGTAGTTTATTTGTTAAGCAAGGGTCTGATTTTGTTAACTTATTTAGAAAGTACTTCTTTGAGGAAAGAACAATTTAAAAACTTTCCACCTTTTTTTTTTTTTTTTTTTAAGTCAAAGTCAGATAATTCATTGTCTGTAATTCACACCTGAAGTTCTTTTTAGCTTTTAGGAGTTAAAATGCTGTAAAAGGTTACTTACAGCAGTTTTTGTTAGTGGCATAAATGTCTTTTCTGTAGGAAAGCTAAGTTTCTTTTGACTAAAATTACACTGTATCTAGGTGAGCTACACTTCACGAAAGTACATATCACATGGAGGTCTGGATATTTGGTAGTCACCTGTGTGAGTTGTTTTTTAAACAACTGAACTTTGATTTTAAAACTTGGTATACTCTTCTGTAAGTTTCAATTCCAATTTTTATGGTTTTGCCCAAATCACCTTTACCACTGGCTAGGTAGCAAGGTAAGCAATTACCTCATCATTGTGAGGTATTTGTATGGTGTGCACCTCATCATGAAATGGGTAGTTATGTTGAACAGTGTTGTCTCAGGGAGTAACTAAATAGGCATACGAAAGTGAAACCTCTAATCCTTAAATATTACCCTTATATGTGGTTAACTGTAGTCACAGGAGAGTTTTAGCTTTCAGTTGCCTGGTCTTGTGATTTGATCCTTGTGATTGCTGTATGGGTAGGTTTAAAATGCAAATTTGCTTCTTTTATTTTTAAGATATTCACAGAAAAGTTGTAATATTTATGGAAACTGGGATTTTAATCTCGTTGTTTTAGGGATCTTTTGTAAAACTAGCCTCAGTACAGGGATCAGGTTGCTGCATTTTCTAATTATTTTTTCTCTTCATGCAGATATAGTTATACCTTACATTGTGTCCAGATAAATCTATTTGTTTAAATGGTACTTGGAGTCCTTCTTCTTGCCAAGTATTAAAATCTATGTATTTAGCTGTTTCATGACAATTCCACACACTTCAGAACTTCCCAATTTTTTTTGCAATAACTTTCTACCCAAGCTGCTATCAAGTATGCTCATTGTTAATGCTGGATGATGATGTCCTCCCTGGTAAGAGCAGCCTTATAACGTAGCAAGTTATCTTTTAGTTGTATAGCACATTTTATCTGACTTTATTACTGTAGTCTGAATTCACAATGCTCTTGTAGACAGATGCCTGACTATCAAAGCCTGCTGACGTCTCTGTAAGAAGTGAGGAATCTATACCCCATGTTTTGAAATGTTTTTAAAGTATTATGTCAAGTGTTGCAGCCTGAAGGTGAATAAAAATCACTCATTATTTATCAAGTCCATATTTTGTTGTGTTATTGCAGCATCTTTGTGTGGAAGCATCTCCTGAAATACTTCTGTGGCCTCTAAAACTAGAAGTAGTAATACACTTGCTGTTGGAAACATGTCACTCAATATGTGTTTGACTCTGTCTAAAGTATCTTTTTTGTCAGTTATGAGTTTTTCTTGTATTCAGTCACTGAGGTGCAAACTGACCCCTCAGTGTGTAAGTTACTGAAATAAAGCAATTTACTGTTTAGTTTAACAATTCTGTATAGATTTTACCACTTGAATATGGCTTCGGTTCCAGTTCTCTTTGAAGCAAAAAGGAGGAATTCTACGAAATTAGCAGTTGATCTGTAGTACAAAGTCTTATTCAGTCTTGTTTCTTAATGATGTGTAGCTCCATTTTGAGCAATTCAGCCTCACTACTCTACAGATTTTTTCCATTTAAACACATTAGTAGTTCCACTGATGACTTGCTTTGCATCTTTGTTCTATGTTGGAACAAATCCAATGTTTTCTATAACCTGTAACCTGCTTGCGCAGGAATGGGATGCTAACCTTATCAAGCCGTAGATGCCAGTGGTACCTATGATGTTGAGAGCTGGCCACCTTATTAAGGCTAGAGCTTATCTGTTAAGGTAAAATATACTTGTGTATGAATATAAGTGCTGTTTTCCTTCAGCCCAAACTCCACCCTCTTGTCTGTCTGGTGACTTCATAATTTACATATTTCTCAGCCACAGATTCTCAAAGGCTGTTTTTGATTTGATAGAATGAAATGAGTTCCATTTCCAATGAAAGTGAAATAAAATGTTGGATGAGATGGTTGTACCAGTTTGAAAGCTAGATACAAAATAAAATAATTTTGTTAGATATAATTTAATTTGTGCAAGTCTGATCCAAAAAGGAATTATGCTTTTAAAGCTAGCAATTCACACATAACTAAATGCTCAAGGCTCACTGAATGTGTTAAAGTGTTTAAGACAGGACTAGGTGAGTCTTTGATACATTAATCCAGAATTATCAATGAATAAACTCAGATAAACAGAGTAGATGCTTTGCTAATGACCTGAACTCTTGCTTGTGTTGACTAAAGTTACTACAACTACCTGCAAGCAAACCCTGCCTGTGAAAAAAATAGAATCCTTACAAACTTAAATTTCAGGCTGCAATAGGAAAAATATAGTCTTGATGAGTGTTTTGACTCTCCAGCCAGGATGGGAACACTGACTGTGGTGTGCTGAGGGAAACCAGAGAGACCGTGGGATCAGAAAATGAAATAATTGTGGGAAGTTTCAGATATACTTGTGTCAGTGAGGCAAGTGTCCTATGGGGGTGTGATAGGCTGCCTGCTTGGATGTGTTCAGTGCCTGCATCGTCATAGCAATTGTTCAGGGAGCACAGGAGGGAAGAAGATGTAAACCCCAATTTGGTCCAGAGTAACACTTCCAATTTAAAATCTTCTGTGGTTTCTTTAATTTGTGAGACAGAATAGAAGATTCAGTTCTGGAACATATTCTACTTGCTCTCCTCCTTAACTCCTGAGAGCTTATTATAAAGCAGACTTTATGGTTTGCTCTCCAGAATATGTCAGGGCAGCCTTTCAACAAGCACTCCTAGAGAATAAATGTTCCTCTTCCACCTTGCCCAGTTTTGTAAAACATTCTCTTTTTTCCAAAGTATTAAGCTTGTGTAATATTACTTGTGCAGAGCAAAGTGGCGTTTGTCATTTTCTGACTGTTTACAAAGATCATTTTGAAGCAGTTCATTTTCAAGTGTGTCAGCTACAAGAGAACAGTGTAAAATGGCAAAGTGAAAAGAGATATCAAAAAACACTTGAGACGGAGGGAGTTAAAAAAACTTCTTCTCTCTTTTTTTTTTTTTTAATAGCTTAAAAACACAATTTAACAAAATAATTTCAGTCATGCTCATGTTATTTTCATTTCCCGGAAAAAGAACACTTGGGTACTGCTGCTTACACATAGGATTTACCATATCAAATTAAGCCTGCTAAGTTCTATGTTCCCTTTCAAAAAAAAAGGAAAGACAAACAGGCCAGTTTAATTCTGTAAATCAGAAGGTACAGAGCTGATGATTCTCATAATTAAGACTGCAGATGTTGCTAGGACTATGAACTGGACTAAGGTATCGGAATAATTTGGGTTTCTTTTTCTATAGTTGTTCCTTCCATCAACACCCCAAATTCCCCCAAGACAGATGCATGTATGTGTTCCTTATTACCAATTAGGTTTTGGTCCACATTAGATGGGGCTTAAATACATAAATCCAGTTAAGTCACAGTCTTCCCATTTCTTAGAACTGTATAAGCCTGTAGACATCCGAATTAATTTTATAGCTATTTATTTATGTCCTTAGGGACCCATATGACATATGTCTGAACATGTTCTGGTTGTTTGTTCTGGAAAGAATAATTCCTATCTTATGCATAGGGCTCTTCTGAGACTTGAGTTGGGGTGAACACATACTTTAGTTCTGTCCGAATTCACTGGAAAGGTCAAAAGTTTAGATGTGCTTTGGACAGTGACGGTGACCTCTCATTCTTTGTATAATGATCTAGTGGGTACAGTGTTCACCAACCATGTGGTAGGCTGTGGAGCCTCTGTCCTCCACAGCCTGAATAGCACTGAGCCCATATCCCCAGAAACCATACGAGTCACCAGCCTGTAGAATATCCTGAGGTGCTGTGGTCTTCATCCTTTCTCTCAGAACAGAAAGATTTGCAAGCAGGCATACAAGAGTGATGGGAACTGACAGAAGGCAGATATGAGAAGATCTCCAATGTAGATATTAGGGTCTTCAGATAGAAGAGAGCATAACAGTAGTTCCAGATCTCCAAAATGTGTTTATTGGATTGTCATTACATTAAAAGCCATACCAAAGGCTGCCTGTAGAACAAAGATAATCCATAGGTTCTATCATGAGACCAAACATAACCACTACTTAATTCAACCCTCTCAAATAATTTCAAATGAGTATAAAAAAAAGGGAGTTCAGACATGGAATTGAGAATTAATATTTACTGCAAATAGTTGCAAATATAGATAATAGTAAAGGTAATGCATAAAAATAATCCTATCATTAAAAGAATGGAGGCAATGCTAAAAAGAAATATGTGTTATCACCATTGTACTGCTAATTTGACTGGTAAAGTAAAAGAAATCAAAGGCCCTATTATGTATATTAAAACATATTTTCTTCTCAACTACAGGAAAGTGAGAGATGCAACTGGAGTTGATATTAATATGCGTGTGGGAGTGCACTCTGGGAATGTGCTTTGTGGTGTTATTGGGCTACAGAAGTGGCAGTATGATGTCTGGTCACATGATGTTACTCTGGCAAATCACATGGAAGCTGGAGGAGTCCCAGGGTAAGAAGATCCTCTGTTAACCTTTGGACACATGGATTTTTGTACGATGGAGAAATACATAGGCACCATGTCTTCAGCCATCAGCATTCATGGAGAAGCCTGAACAAATTCTTAGTGTTGTCTTTAAAAAAAACCAAAACAAAACAAAAAAGGCAATCAGTAGTTCCTGTGTATTAAAGAGTAATTTTTGTGGATGAAAACCTTTAGATTTATATCCATTACAACTTCTAAAAATGAGCTGAGAGGGATTGTAAATTAAGTGAGCAGCATATAAAAAATATAACCAAAAGATAGTTAAAAAGGTTGATCAGGTTCAAATTATGCTTTTGATCGGTATTTGTGATTCTGTCATTCTTTTAAAATATAATTTCAGCCGTGTTCACATCACCTCAGTCACCTTGGCACATTTGAATGGAGCTTACAAAGTGGAAGATGGGGATGGAGATGTGAGGGACCCATATCTGAAAGAGCATAATGTTAAGACTTACTTTGTAATCAATCCTAAGGTTAGTAGTACTTTTATTTTGTGGCTAGTCATAGTTATTTTTGAGCAGGACCACTAATCTCTCTAATTGAATAATTCCCTACCATAAGATATGAATCAGAGCTATTACTGATGCCTACAAATACATAATGTTTGCAAATCCTTCCCGCTCTTCAGAAATAAGTCTCTGATATTTCCCAGCAATATCATTAAGAATTGCAGGTTCTTAGCATCTCTCCATTTTTAAGTTCCTAAGCATGAAGATATGTGGTACCAGATGATGCATTACTACTTCAGAAGGTATTGAACACCAGGGCTGACATCAACTTTTATTCTCTGTCAACCAGGGAGAGAAGAGAAGCCCTCAGCACCACATTAGACCTCGAAATACTCTTGATGGAGCCAAAATGAGAGCTTCTGTCCGCATGACCCGGTACCTGGAATCTTGGGGAGCAGCCAAGCCATTTGCACACTTGCACCACAGGGACAGCATGACCACTGAAAACGGCAAGATTAGCACAACAGTAGGGGCCTACTTATTTAATTTCATACAATTTAGCAATATTTGAAAGGAAAAAGGTGTTCAATGCAAAATATTAGGTTATTGCTGATAGAAGATACATACATTTGTACAGGGCATAAACTCAGTGAAGTTGCTGGGAGCTTTTCCATTGACTTGTGAGCTTTAGATTAGGCTTTAAAAAGCCATGTCTTGCTATAAGTGCATCTCTGAATTATAAGTCCAATGTACTTACTAAAATACTCATTTGACCCTCTGTGCTTGAGCCCCAGTCATAGCATGTAGAGTGGCTGCTCTTCACTTTGTGGAAATATTTTGAACATAAAGCCAGAGTGCTTTGGGAAGCACCTTTGGGAAGGAACACTTTTGGTACAGAGACATTCTGGGAGATTTATTGGCTATTTAGGCACGGTCTCCCTTTGGAACATGGCCAAACCTGGAGCAAAGGCTGTGAAGTTGGAATATCTCTGTGGTACACTGGAGTGGACTTCATTAGAAGAGTTCTCTGGAAACCAAATCCATACTTACTGTAACATCTACCTTTTGAAGGTGCACTAACCACTCATCAGCTTTGGCTGATGGCCTGAGTTTCACAGTGCAATAGTGCAATGATATATCTCTTACAATAAAGAGAAAACATTTCTTCTTTATTTTGCTAGTACTATTTTACTGCTGTCAGTAAGATGCTATCAGTCCACAGCTTGTACATTGCATTATCTTCTACTTTTAAAAAGTAAAAACATAACGGTAAATTCTGATAGTTTTCAACATTGGCATTCAGTTTTGTTCCTGTTACACAGAAGGACATAGGACTGAGCCACCTAACCCATCTTGTTCAATAAATATAGTGCATGAGAATGTGGATTGTGACATGTTCCTTACTGAAAGTACCCAGCCATCATTATTTATCAGAAAATAAATGTGACTCTGAGGGCTGTTGTTGCTTATCAGTAAAAAATAATGACCATTGCCTGTATTTGGCCACTCAGGTTAAGTGTTTTCAAAAACTCTTAACATTGGTTTTTGATTAAGCTGGCAGGAGTTTAGGCTACATTAAAACTGACTTTAAAGCAATGACTTTCTAGTAAAGCAAAATATTCTTGGATTCAGACTGTTGTATTAGTTATTTAGTGTTTATAATGATACATCAGTTTGACTCCAGGTCACTCCATCTTCTCTCTTGGCTGGATTTTTCTTTTAGACAGTTTTAATCTAAAGCTAAAAGTATTTGTATTGGAAACTTCTCCTTATTTGACCCTATTTTCAGCACCATTTTTAAAGTAACTTAATGTTGTCAAGGTCTGTTATAGTTCATGGGTATTTTCTTTTGTTTTTTAGGATGTTCCCATGGGGCAATATCATTTTCAGCGTTGCAGAGAGAGGTAAATTAATTTTAAAAATTCACATATTCATATAAAGTCCATATAAATACGCATACATTCATGTGCTTTCGTATGAATATAAGGCAAGCTTTCAAATACTGAGGACCATTTCTCACCCAAACTATTTTTTCAGCTGATACCTCTTACATAGAGAAGGATTTGGCAGGCATGCTACTTATAAATTGCAAATATGCTTCCTACTAACAAATAGCATTACTCTCAATTAGTATAAATATGTTAATGGGCTACTATTTGTTTCTCCTAACAACCCAATTCTCTATCAGTGGGGAGAAAATTAAATGCAAGAAAGTTGAGAGGAGGCACAGAATGGTAATAAAAGGGAAGATGGAAAAGTCTGTTAATAATTTGTGTTACAACAGGTAATAATATGTACTAAAAGAGACATTTTATATATTTTGTTAATTGCTTTGTATGGCATTGTGTATTATTATTTCAAAGTCTGTAGTATGTTTGCAGTAGTAAACATTCAAAAGCTATTTTGTGGTCTTCCTGTAGTGCTCCTGGTACACAAAATGTTTACAAAATCACAATAGGTTGAAGTTTCCATTCTCCTGCTTGATATGGCTAGGGCAAGATGGTGAAAAATTGGAACAGGGTTGAACTGATCACTTATTTAAAACCACCCAGAATTTCTAAATTAAGAATGACATCTGTTTAAAAAAACTTGTTTAGCACTGTCAGAAACCTGGAATGGTTAATTTTTATTTTAATGACTTGATAACACTTCAGATAATGTCTTCCTTGCAAAATTAAATGTAACATCACAAATACCATAAAATTATTTGAAAGAACTGTTTCTTTTTTTTTTTTTTTTAATTTTATTGTCTTCAGTTATGCAAGCAAGTCTGTTCCTTCCCCATCTCTCTGCTTGGTAAATGTCTCCTCAACAAATCACAGGACACTGGAGATCTATGCAATTACCTAAAATATCACTAAATTCCAGAAAATTAACAAATTTTGAATGAACATCCATGATATTAATAAAAACAGTCTCTGATTTTAAAGCTGAGCATTTACATTTGGATGGTATGTCAAAAGGACTTCTATCAGCCTCATGGTAAAAAGAAAGATCATTAGACTGTGATATTTTCAAATAATGCAATTCTATAAGATTCTGACATGTTTGTGCTTTTGTCTTTCTAAATTCCACTCCAAAATAGATCCAAAAGGTACCAATGTTGCCATGTCTTGATACCATATTATGGAAGGGGTTTCTAGAAACCATTACTGGAGCCTAATGTCCATAGTGAGGCGTATAACTAGGATTCTAGATAAGGTAGTTAGTCAT
Organism: Caprimulgus europaeus; assembly: GCA_907165065.1. The sequence continues at coordinate 74,822,420 of OU015525.1, forward strand.
TCCCACAGGAGAGAGCTGTAATGATAATAAGCACTTTGAAAATCAGTATTTTATGAGAATATGAAAATGTGGGTTTTAAAGCCTGACTGTAGGCTTCTGTTTGTGGCAATCTTAGCTCTTATCTAGTTATATGATATTCTTATGTTGTTAGGGATCTGCCAAGTGGATTAAGTGTGATGAGATAATGCCTCCTCATCTGTCTAGTTATTTCTCCTAGGCAGATTGTTTCATATGTGGAAAATAAGTTGTAAACACTTTACCTAAATTCTGTAAAATTAAATAGACATTAAATCAGTTGGGTTGTTTAAAGTTACTGTAAGTACACTAATACACTTTCCATATGAATCAGAAAACTGCAACAGGTTATCAGTTTTGGAGAAATAACCCAAAAAATTGATATTGCAGAAAATCTGTGTTACCTTTGCCAGAGTTCAGTTCTACTGTAGGTTAAGAAAATTCTGGTAAACAAAGAGTCAAATTTCAGATCTGACTGTTGACTTCTTACAAAACACTGTTATTGAGTTAACATTAGAGTTAAGTTTTCAAGAGGCAGAGATATAATCTGGCAATATTTGAAACATTCCATTTTTAAGGAGAGTACAACTGCTGAAAGGACTGGTGATGTCTACAGTAATATATTAGCAAAGACAAACCCATTCTGATGATCCTCTGTCAGATTCATGCTGAGTCCAGTGAAAAGAAAAGATCCTTTTCTTGCAGTTGTGTTATAAGTTATTAAATAGAAAAACATGACATATGTTTAAAACTAATTTCAGACTTGGTGCTCAGTTTTCTTATTAAAAGTAATAAAATATTTCCAAGAAAAGAAGAGGTAGCAGGCTTTCAGTAGAGAATACTTATTATGCCTCAGTGCACTAGCGCATTTTGCTCATCATACAATTTTGACAGGGATTTTTACAAATAACTACAAGAAACAGGAATGTTTTATGAATTTGAGAATATTCCTATTCTTTTTACTGAATTCTTAACACTGCGGCAGACTTTCCTTCAACCAGAATGTCTTGAACTCTCTTGGTTTGTTGTCGGTTTTTCGGTTTTGGTTTTTGTTTTGTTTTGCGGTTTTTTTTATGAAATTGTCTCTTGTGTGTGTTTTAAGTTCTCCCTAATAGCTAAACTCTAGAATTTCTTTGTGATGTGTGTGTCAGACTGTAGCTTACACTCTTTTGGTTAAGAGCTTATTATAAGGCTCGGTGTGCATGAAGCCTAAAGCTCCTATTGCAGCATAAATGTAAAAAAAAATTGGTTTTATCCTCCCAAGTTTATGTCAGCTATCACCTCATTGTTTAAAGTTAATTTTTATTAACAATGTAATGATTTTTCTAAGTAACTTCCCATATTTTTCATTTCAGAACAAAATCACAGAAAAGAAGGTTTGAGGAGGAACTAAATGAGAGGATGATCCAGGCCATTGATGGAATCAACGCCCAAAAGTATGCTTTTATCCTCTGTTATCGCCTTCAACTTTGACATAAACCTGCAACAGCGGGTAGTGTTTACTATTTCTTGCTCCCACATAGACACAGAAGTCTGAAAACAGTGAAGGTGTCACTGCTACTGGCATAGGAAACTCTGCACATTGTGAAGATAGGATGTACAGTAACATTTTCTACTATATGGGATAAGACTGTGCCTGTGAACTGTGGTATGACAGAGGTTTTGGCTTGTCTTGAACTTCATGGGAAAGGGATTTTTGCTCTGTAACTGTTTGCATCTGTACACTCATAGCCATAACTCTACAGAGTTGTCTCATCTGAGAGCAGAGAAGCAAGAACAAGAAATAGCTGGCTCAGGAATCAGAATTATGTGAAAATTGATGCTTCACAATTGTCACAGAAACATCTCCTCAGAATTAGAAACTTTCCCTAAAATTATAGTTTTATTTTAGTATCTCTTTGTTTCAGCTGATTAGTTGATTTCTTAGAGAAGGCTAATAAGCTTGAAGGCATAATGTAACTGGGGGGGAGGCAATGTGGCATGTATTTTTTCTGTGTCCTAGGAAGAGCTGGAGGCGGTATTGATGTTCTCTGTTTGAGGGTGAATAGATAAGACAGAGAAAAATCAATACCAGTCCAAAGTAAGTGTTCAGGTTTCTTACATTTATCTGATGAAATAAGGGAATTACCTTTCAAAAACGTGGACAATAGTTGTGATGAATTACGTTTTACCACCTACTTCGGTTACTCAGAGTCTTAATCAGCTGAGTATTACACTTAGTTATTAAATGCTCATATTTCACACTTGATTTTTTGCATCTGATAGTCCCATTAAAAGGTACTTGGCTTTAGGAGAATATTTTTTCAGTTATTTATAGAAAAGAGTGTTGACATAGGTCATAGAAAGAGTACTGTGGAAGAGGCAAAGCCTTTTGATTGTACTAGATGTGCCTAAAACAGCTATACAAATGCTAGCAGTTTTTATGTGTCTTCAGGTATACTTGCTCTGATAAGTGTGTTGTAAAAGATGGTTTGATGTCAGAAGTAAAGCACCTATATAAATGCATTAAAATAAAGTGTTAGTATGATCATACTACATGTTGTTTTATCTCTGAGAATCCCTGCTATACTAATTAGAGCATAAAATTCAGAGAACTTTGATGATAAAAGATGTTCGTTTGATAAAATGGTTTCTGAGAAAGCTTCAGTGCATTTTGTGAATTACATGGGGAATTGCACAAAGACAAGGAATGATCTTTTATATGTGCCACCTTCCAAAACTAGATTCTCTGCCTATACCTGTACTGATTTGCTGAATTAATCACTTAGTATTATTCCACTGAGTACCTGAGAATAAGTTGTCAAAAGTGCTGATTCCCAAACGGCAAGTTAATTCAATAATATTTTAACTGTGTGAATGCTAAACACTCAGAAAAAATAGATAAAAAGATTTCCTACATTTAGGACACAAAACTAATAATGTTTTTGTTTTCTTTATAATTTTGTGGGGTTTTTATGCCTAAATTTTTTGACTGTAAAATGAAAACATTATCAACTAATCTAATGTAGTGGTTGTGAAGCTAAATCTTTTACTTTTGTGAATCAAGAAGCAAACTTTAAAGAAAATCTATGAGAAAACTGGTATTTCTGAATGTTTTTAAGTGTAAAGTTTGGGTGGTATAGTGAACAGGCCTATGACTGAATGAAGAAAATTAAGAAAAACATTATTGCGCATAAAATATGGTATTAAATTACCATTCTTTTAACCTTTTTAATTAGAAAATTTCATGAAAGTAATTACAAAGCAAATATTCATTGTACACAGCCATTATTTCTTCCACCTGAGCTGTCAGCACAGTCTAACTTTTTGATCCACACCATGATTCTTTGCCATGTGTCATTCCATGAGAAAAGTAACTAGTTGCAAGCAAATGGTGATAGCATGTGTGTCTTTGGACATTACATGTTCAGGTGTTTAACAGCCAATAACTGGAAGATAAGGGAATATAGAGTCTGGATCTTCTTGGTCAAGGCAAAGCTGCAGTCCAAATGAATCACTGTTTTCACACAGTGTAAAATAGTGCAGTACATATTGAAACGGTATCTCGGGTTTTTAAAGCAGTGTAACTTTTTATTGGGACTCCCTCACTCACTGCTGTTTGCTGGTTCACGAACTACCTTAGCTATCTTTCCACAAAAATGCCAAGCGCCACATGGACACATTGTCAGTAACTGGGGGCATCTGGGCTTAATTCCTTCCTCTGGAATGCAAATGAAACTGTAGCATCTAAAAAGCAGCCCACTGGCCTGATAGCATGATTCAGAGTAGTAGATTTAGTTGGCAATGCTCCTTGGAAAGCTGCATGAGGAAAGTTATGACCTGTTTATTCATTATTATTCTGTTAGAGTGCTACATTAAAAGATAAGTAAATATAGATTTTAAAGAGCGGGTGAGGAACAAAGAGTTTCTGTCTCAGCTGGGTGCCTTAGCCATTAGGGTGTAACATCATACTTCCTCCACATGTTTCTTTTCTCCCTACCTTGAGCAAAGTATTCCTGGCTGCAAAGTGCCCGTCCTGTACAGGAGGGGGATGAGTAGCCCTAGCTATGCCACCCTGAACTTTGGTGGTTAGGGGACTTCTGTTGGACATGTGATGGATGGATAGCAGTCATCTAGTTAAATATACACCTACAGAGGGAGCTAAACAAAAGTTGTTTGCCTTTTGATAAGTAGTTTACTATGGTAAAGATACACACTCTCTTTCCTCTATTTTTTCTTTATATCATGGTGTCTGCTATGTTCTGTGCATGACTCCTTGCTGTACATTGACAATCAGTACAAGCCCTATCAAACCACACATCTCTGTGGATACAGGCAGAATTCAGCTGGCTGTGTTGTTCATTGAATTACAAAAGAATTTAAACATAAATTTGATACCTAGCTTCCCAGGAGCTATATCCCCACATACTTGCAGATATTTGGTAACTTTTAGGCTCATCAGGGAGTCAGCCTGTAGGCAGAATTTTTCAGCCCTTATCTCTGTGCCAAAGGTATGTGACTTTGCGCTCCCTCTTCTGTACTTACTGTCCACTTCCATTTTTCTGTGTTATGCTTTTTCCCTCATCTCAGACCAATATATTTTTTTCTGAGCCTTAAAATAGAACTAAAAGCTCCTGAAAACATGAGCTTGAAACGTGGAGTAGGAAGCAGCACTTTCTCTAAGTGGCACTCCTGACTTCACGTGCAATCCAGTGTGTACAGACCAAATTAGGCCTTTGGGAGTAGATCTGCAGACAGAACTTTTTAGCAGTGTGGTAATGGTAATTGAATCAATCCGCCTGTCACGTACTGTGAGGAAAAGAGGGAAATAAGTTAACAGTTTGGAGAAAAGGGTTACTTTTTGTTCAATATTTATAATTAAATGGAAAAAGATTTGTACTTAATTTGCACAGGTTATCAAAAATATTCCACAAACTGAATGTTTTCTCCAGTAGATTACTGCTGGACCCAAACAAAATAATGCTATATGTACAACAGCCTATTATATTTGTTTCCTCTTGGAATCCTAACTGTGGTCAGTTGGAGACGTGAGCCAGTGCAGAACAAACAGGGAAATATATTTTTTAATTAAGCATACCTAGAACTGAATATGTTTTCACACCCTTTTTATAATGAAACTGGGACAGTCTCCCAGGCAAGGAAATGACTGTTTTAGATTTCATAAATCAAAGCTAATGGCTTACACTCCACTATGTCTACTCCTGTTCTCCCTGGACCTTAATTTAGAATATATTCCACTGTGGTTTGTTGCTGCTACTTATTTGCATTGCAGCCTGTCAGTTGAGACATTTGTTTGGAAGACATTAGCTACACTATTAGCTTAGAGCCTAATTGAAAGTTCTTGCTGGAAAGGTTGCAAAAAATCTCAAGCCCTGCTGTTATTGCTCAAGCTCACATATTGCATGTTCACAGAAGTAGTCTACTTAAATATTTTTTTCTAATTGATCTAGTCCCTTTGAAGTGCAGCAACCTTACCCTTTTGAAATTTAAATATTCTGTTTCTTTTCAAGTATCCATTAAAATAAATATAAATTTTCATATTAGAACATTTCATTTCGTAAGCTTTTGTCAAGATTCACTTCTTTTAAAATAGATTTGTCATTTCAATGGAAGTACTTATTCTATTTTGTATTTCTTATCTTTAAGCAGGGAAATTTTTATAATGAGTAAAAAGATCAAAATCTATCTCTAGAGTACAGAGTGATGGTCAAGAGATTAATACAGCTCAAAGACAAAATCAATCCACCTCTTTTAATAATGATTTTTACATTTTTATTTGGAATAGGAGTTCGTAAAATGTAATTTACCTGCCTCTTGTACATATTGTAACTGTGCTTCTTAAAGGTACCTTGTGAAGGACTGGTTTTATCTCAGGTTCTCTTCTGTGCACTGGATATACTACAGTATTTTGAACATGAGTGGAAATATCAGTGTCAGAATTGTATAAAGCTTTCCCTTGATTGTCCTTAGGAATGATCCACAGAAAAAATGTTTCATCTGAGCTTTTGTTTCACATGTGCATTAGCAATAGAAAACCAAACGGAGAGGAGATCTGTAGTTTCCACTTTTACTGTCAGTGCAATTCACCATATAAATTGCAATATGCAAGAACTATTTTCAAAGTGATTTTCCCATTTTACTAAATTTCAGTAATATAAAAAGACAAGACTACTTTATTTTTGTAATGTTAATTAGAATATTCCTTTTCTCTTCTAGGCAGTGGCTTAAATCTGAAGACATTCAAAGAATATCACTTCTTTTCTATAATAAGACTCTGGAAAAAGAAGTAAGTTATTTTTGCTGCAAATTCATGATTGTTTCCTTCTTTGCCTCATCCTAAATGATGCTTGTATCCCTTGCTTTTTGTAACACAGAGCCACAGCACCTCTCCTGCAGGGAGAAGTGTTCCAACCTCAGAATAATATTGTAGCTCATTTATGGAAGAAAATTTATGAGTGTGATGTCTGAGACTGCTTTCCTGTTTGTAGGGCTCTACAGTTCACGTGAATTTCTTGACCTTTTCATGGTCTTGCAGAAGTTGGAGAAGGTCTGATAGTCCAAATTTGATGTAACTGGACCAAAGAATTCCTAAGTTCCATCACCTACATTCTCAAAAGGCGTTTGTCAAACTCTACTAGTTTTTTGGGTTTTTTTTCTTTTACCATGTCTTAAAGGCTACACCTGCAGTAATGACAGTCTTTTAATGAGATCAGTTTCTCCTTTGTTTTCTCTGTATGCACGTGATCCTCACAGTCATTCTGGGGAAACAATCCTATAAGTGTTTTTTAAGAAAAATGTCTAGCTGTCCTGGATGCAACACACTAAAAATGTTCTTCTGACTAATATGTGTGGTAAAACATGTTTGAGACAGGTATGTACAGCTAAAGTAAATTCTATTGTTTCTAGTCCTTGGAGTAATGATCAGAATTAAAGGTTCTTCCCTTTTAGGTGATTGTCATGACCACTAGCCTAGAAAGTCAGGCCTTTTCTTTGTTTTATGGCCTTGTAGAGCTTAAGTATATTTCTACATACTGGCTTAGCTTCAGTAGGAAGACTGGAGAGTTGCCTCTTTATGCTTTCTCATAAACACAGGGCAGCTAGTATGCTGTCCTTCAGGGAAATAAGAGGTAGGTTTCCCCACTACTCAAGTATTACTATACAAAGAAGTATTACTATACTGTGTTCACACTGTATAGCATAGGTGCAAGCATCTTCTGGGTCCTATGTGGTGGTAAAATACATATTTAATTATTTTTGTGGGTATCCTTCTGTTCAAAGCATCTGAAATAATTTTCAAACTAATTCACAGCTCAGCAGAATAGTGTTCTTATGGCCAGCTGCCATAGGTGTGTGTTGTATGCCCTTGGCAATGCATTAGGGTGAAAAAAGTTTCAAGGCTTGTTGAGGCTGTTTAGTAGATGACACAAGAGAGAAGAAGCTAGACCTGGTGTGTTCTCATCCATAGTTTATAAAGGATACACTGAGTGGATCAAAGTTGTGCCTAGGAGCAAACTCAGATTTTAATGTGGATGGTACTAACCGATAAATTCTGAAAGAGAACTTGAGAGAAAACCATTATATGTGCACTTTGGACAATCAGGGAATCAAGATTTGGGGTGAAAATCAGGGAGCTAAGTTATTCGGCTGTGTAGATGGTCCCTGTAGATGGTCTAATCTCTTCAGACTGTAGAATGCTATGGAACAGCAAAGAACTAATTGCTCTTTTCGGGTCCAGCTTTTTAAGCTATTTCTTCAGTGCCTTTTGACTCACTAGTCCAGTCTTGACTTTGAAGAACTCAGTAAGAAGCCTGCTTTTGATTTAAACAGGAGCTTTTCAGGCCCTGTAGGACCTAAAAGTACAGCAAAGTAATAAAGCAAAATAATTACTTTACCTAAGGAGCGAGTTGCCTGACTTCAATGGGAAACTTCTAGAGAAGTGTGAAACACTGAAATAAATTTGCAAGTGACTTGGAATTATTTTGAGATTTTATCAGCAGCTCAAGGTCCAAAGTTGTTGGACAAAACCATTAAGAAACAACAAATATATTCAACAGGTGGAAGAACAAAACCTGCTGCAAACATACCCACTGAGCAAAGTCATATTTGTGCCTTGAAATTCAGTTAGGTATATGATAAAAATTGCTTTTAATTTGTCATACAATTCAAAAGTGAAAAAAGGCTACTGGGTTCCTAAACTCAATTTTTGCTTGTTCAAGTTTGGTGTACCAGTTTCAAGGGCAGAACTTGATACTAAGCACAAAGACACAGCTGTGTGCTTGCAGTTAGAAAGCACAGCTCATGCACTTTCCTTTTTATGAAGTTTGCATTTTGAGTACTTTGTGAAAATCAACTTTGGTACATTTTCTTTTAATAATGAAATCTTGAACTCTTACCCTTTGAAAAAAACTTTGATAGGGTAAGTAACTTTAATAGGCCCAATACTTAGGTCATTTGCCTTTGAGTACTTAATTGGTTTCAATCTAGGTATATCTATCTCAAATAGCAGAACAACTCTGATAAATATTTCATTGCTTAATTCTTATGTCTCTAGACAGGCTAATTAGAGATTCATAAATAGATTTTTTTAATGACGAAACAGATCAAATTCACTCTATCCTAAGAATATAAAGTGTTTAGTAGTATCAGTGGTTATATGAGGCGTTTTAACACAGACATAAAATATTTTAACTGTAATAATATAACCCCAGTAAATATCAGTATGGTTGCTAGCTATGCTGTTGAAACTGGAATGTTTATATGCATCTGTAGCACAGTTTACACTTTACTACTTTGTGTGCTCAGAAGTTTCCTGTCTAAATGATTATTACCTTTTTTTATAACTGTGTCAATCCATTCAGTATTTTATTAATAATTTAAAACAGTTTGGGGAATTAATGACTAAGAAACTTGGAATCAAATAAGAATGGTTGGCCATTCCTAAAAATATTTTAAAAGCGGCTTTCACTTTTTTTTTTTAGTTCAACATTTATTATTAATTTGAGATAGCGCTGTTCTACAGAGCAACAAGACCAAACCATTTGACATGGTTACTTAAGCTGTTCTTCAAGAAGTAAAAAGATTGAATACTATGCCTGATAATCCCTAGCCCTGTGTGAGTGGATGTGGAAGTCATTGAACTGCAGGAAATTTACCGTTGCTAAAGACTGCCTATACATATATGCATCTTTAAGCTGAAATTTCATTTAGGTGATATTTCATCTGCTTTGGAAATTGTGTTATTAACATTTGCTTTTTTTTCTTCTAGTATCGAGGAACTACTCTGCCTGCATTTAAGTATTATGTGACTTGCGCCTGTCTCATATTCTTCTGCATTTTTGTTGTGCAGATTCTGGTATTGCCAAAGTAAGTGATATTTAATGTGTACTCATTCCTATGTATATTTGCTCATTAATGTAAAAAATAAAAATATATAAGTAAAAAAAATTGTAGAACTGTCAGATTACAGAGTTCAATTTATGGAAATGAAATTGAACAGAGAAGATTGAGGATTTCAGCCCATTTTCAAAGTTATGCTTGTTTCTAATTTTAAGTGCTCTCAATAGCATGGTGCCAAGCGTTAGTATCAATTCTCCATTCACTTTAGTTTTTTCTCTTTGCATTTAAAAATGTGTGATGATGACAGGAATTAAATTAATATGTGTAAAAAAAAGTCATACAAGTTATGAGTCCCAATTGAAGTGGGAAGAAATGAATTGTAGAATTAGGACTGTGATTAAAAAATTTATTTAACATATTACTGTGATAATACTGCTCTATTTAGCATGCAAACAGAATATTGCTATTTATAAAACATCTTTTTAAAACTAATTTTAAAATATTATAATCACTGGTGCCCAGTGACAGGACAAGGGGCAATGGGCAAAAACTGGAACACTGAAAGTTCCATACCAACCTAAGGAAAAACTTCTTTACTGTGAGGGTGCCAGAGCACTGGAATAAGCTGCCCAGGGAGGTTGTGGAGTCTCCATCCCTGGAGAAGTTCAAAACCCACCTGGGCATTTTTCTGTGCAACCTGTTGTAGCAAACCTGCTTTGGCAGAGGGGTTGGGCTAGATGATCTGAGGTCCCTTCCAACCCCTACAATTCTGTGATTTTGTGATTCTGTGATTAGACTTATTAAAATGGAGTTTTGCTGTTGATTGTTTACATAGTGGAAAGTTAATATTTGTTTTATAGTAGTGTTTCCAAAGCCACCACTGTATATTCCCTGTAATACAATATTTCTTTACTCCTAGTCTTTTCTCCTGTGCAGCACTTGCAGGAGTAGCATTTATAACCTCAGTTGATTGACTGATCTTGTGCTGTAGTACTTACTCACATTTTAATTCAAAGCCAGAAGGAACTGTTAGGTCATTATAAATTGACTTTCCATACTGCAGACTTGTTTTATAACGTGTATAAAGTTTTATGGACTTCTATTCAAGTGCTACATCATTTTCTTTGCAAAGGGTTTCCCAGCTAGTTTCTAACATGGAGACAGAAGCCGCAAAGGGACACTCTTTCAAGAGTTCAGCAGTATCCTGCATATGGTTCAGTCTGACTTTAGGCATTACTATTGCAAAATATGAAATAAAGACTCATGACTAACATTATTTGTCATTTTGCATAATGAGTATATTTTACAGGCTCATACTGTATGTTGATTAGTATAGGAAATAATTCAGGGAAATTTGTGGTTTGTTATGTCCCAAAAACTAAACTTGGCTCTAACTAGTCCCTTCCAGCAGTGAGGTGTATGAATCTGGTTTTATGCTTTGACTTCAGTAATGAAAATGAATCTAGATTTATCACCTATCATACATGTATTAAGATACTCATTTAGCTATATCTTTATTATGTCTCTTAAACAAATTGTGTAGTTCATTAAAATATATCAGATACTTGAAGCTAGTGAACTCTATGGAGCTGTATTCAACTAAGCAAAGTGTCCTCCAACTTGTAAAAGCATACGCTTGTATTATATGATGTCCTTCTAATATCAGAGCAAAAGATATATATGATTTATCATTTTCATTGCCAAAATGTAAATTATCTTTTGGTCCTTTTATAGGGCTGTATATTAAATTGTAAAAGCAAGAGTGCAAAATCAAGTATTACCACCATAAATGATATTCAGCTTCAAGGGGTCTGTGGATTAATTTAAGAAATGCCAAAACAGAAGACAGAAAGACAAGGTATTATATAAGTATCTGCATCTTTCCTGGAAAACTGGGAGCATTGCAAATTAAAAAAAAATAAAAAGTTGAAAAATCACTAGTATATGTAGTCATGACAAATGTAGCTTAAATTGAACATACTCCAGTGCTGCAAATGTTATTTTCTTCCAGCAAAATAAATAAATAAATAAATAAATAAAAAAATAAATAAATAAATAAATAAGAATAAATCATAGTTTAGTCTAAAATTCTATCTAACCTTTTTGTTTTCTTCCAAAAATTCTACTGTATTTTTAAATGGTGATTTAATGAAGACAGAGAGATAAATTACGTCTGTCATTGGGTTTTATCGATTCACTGTTCCATTAATCTGTTTTTGCAGTGGTGTAATATCATTGATTTCTGTGCGGGCACACCACCTGCTGCTTTAAAGTAGATTTGGAGATATTTGATGGTGAATAACATCCAGCAAGTTGCAAGTAATAAGTAATATCTCCAAGATCATGAGGCATTTATTTCAAGGCTGAACTAATTTATTAATGTTTTAATTTTCCGAGGGTCAATAAGCTGATATAGCATTTTTATAATAAACTTTACACAAAGTGGTAAATATAAATTCAATCAAGTAAACAATATCTTGAGGTGAAATGTATCATGGGGAGTAGGTCTTTATTGTGGCATTAAAATGACAGCAAATTGTGATCATTACGTTTCCAGAACAGCTTTTCAGTGACTCTCTAACATTCTTGGTTTACCAAGAGACAGAAGTATCGCTAGTAATTCACGACAACCCTACATTCTTTAGGGAAACAGTCAACTAACATGGAATTGGTAGTGCTGTTTTTTGAAAGGCAAACAGGTGAACTGATGAATTAGTTCTTGTGCTATTCAAGAAAGGGATTTATTAGAGGCTACCTTTAAGATTCTTCCCAAGTCTTCCCTCTCTGAGACTCCTATGTTCAAAAAATTGTGTCCTTTTGTCCCAAGTTCTCTGTATTCACCACTTAAATCTGGATTCTAAGATGCCACTTTTCCTTATCCTCAGTCCTTTTCTCTTTGTCCTAATAATCATCATCTTGTTTGCCTTGCTATGTAACTTTTTCTTGTGCCACCTCAATAACATCATTGCTTATGTAAAACAGCTACAAAGACCTTTTGTTCTTGCCTGTTGCTCACGTGATTAAGTACTCTTTGTATAAGCTCTCCTTATGCCAGGTTAATTTTATTTCCCTTGTTCTCCAGTTTCTCTCACAAACATCCTCATTTCTTCTTCCACAAGGATGCACTCCAGACTTGACTCACAAGGCTATTCTTGTGTTCTTAAGGTGTGCAGGTTCATTTTTTGTATCCTTCGTATCAGAGAAAGAATAGCAATAATTTGAAATGCAAGAGTGGTTACTTGAATCTTACTGAAGGACACGTATGATTGGAAATGTTTATGAACATATAAAAAATAAGCCTGTTAATGATATCCCCTTTCTTTCATGCCTTCTGTTGCTTACCAGGTTTTAAATTCCTAAGAATAGAGACTGTAGTTTTATATACTCTGTTGTACAGCTTGCTGTCTCAGTCTTGATGATAAATTCTTGGAGAATATGTATTCATAAGCAATAGTGATTTTCAATTAACTTCTAATAGAAGCATTATTTCAAGATTCATATATGTTGTGAATTGCCAGTTTGTTTTTCATCAGCTGTTCACATCACCTTGACAGGTCCAACCCAAACCATCCTATGATTCTATGATCAACCCAAAATCTGATGAATAATTAGCATATAAGAGGTTCTCGGAATGATTGGCAGGGAGGCTCATGACTTACTCCCCAAAATGTTTTTAATGGTGGCAATATGGTGTCAAATTGGTTTGTAAAATTAATGCTTTTTTGTGGTTTCCTGAAAATAACTGCAATAACACAATTGTTAAAACAGATCAAAATGTTTTACAATATTTGCGTGTAATCTGAGGAGACTAAATTTTTAGTATTATAGTTCTAAAATATATATATTTGAATTCACATGGCACCTCTAAAGAACAGAGTTATATTTTAATTCTGAATCATATGTTTATTATAACTTTTATTACAGTTTGGTGGAAAAAGCAAGGGATATAAAACTTATTTCTAAAATGTTATGCCAATATTTCTACCATGTAAGGTTTGATAAAATAAGATATTTACTGGTGCTCAAAGGATTTGAGAGAAACTTTTTAATTCTGTAAAAATGACAAATCTGTGGTTGATGCTCAGGTGAGGGACTTCATGGCAGCATCTAGTTCCCTTGCTTAAACAACTCAGTTGGGCCAGAGCTTCTGATCTCCTCTTGGCATTCATTAAACATAATTACATCCCACTGCATTTTTCCCTAGGCAGCTATGCTAAGTAGCTCTCGTATGGTGCCTGATGGAACAATTAACGCTTTACTGTGGTAGTCATATACAGAGATTTCCACATTTGCAGAATGAATGTATGCCTGGAGTGTTTCTGCATCTCCATTTCTGTTTATGGAGTATCCGGTGATGCTATTTTGGATAGACTTCCCTATTTATAACACACAAGAAAAGGCTGAGCTAGAACACTGTGTAAGGATGATTTCAGGAAGAGTACAGATTACTAATTTTCCATTTAAAGTCTGTTGTTGTTTTTTTATTTTCTTCATGGTGTTTAGTTTTCCTTCCTATCCTGTCTTCTGATACTTCAGAATCTATTGGCCACCCAGTCAAACATAATACAAAACTGAGTTTTCAAAGCTGTTGAATCCCTATCCATTCATGAAACAGCAGTCACTATATTAGGGCCCTTGTTGACTGAGAGACTGCAGCATCACAGATATCACAGGTTCTAGCTGCAAGACACTGACAACTAGATATCATTGTCCCATGCTATTGCTTTTCCTACCTTTGGAGGGGAATGGACACTACCAAGAAGTTGATTTTGTATATAGACTCTTAAATTATTATAAAATCAACAGCATAAAAATAAAGCAATAAGTATCTTCTTTAATACAGACTTTCTAAAGTAAAAACAAAACAAAGCATTGCTGCTGTTAATGCACTCTGTCATTTAAATTCTTTGTGTGGAAATTACTATCTTCTGATGGTAATAATTTTGCAAAGTCAGAGGTAAAGCCAATTCAAGCATTGCTGAGTTGAGAAAATAGCAGGAAAAAGGCCTGTCATCCCGGTAAGGATTGGAATTGTTTTTTCCATGGTGTTGATGTTTGGAAGTTGCAACTTGCATGTAGTAATTTTTCGTATCCTGAGCGTTATACACAAAGAAAGATCATGCTACAAATGTGTATCAGAGAAATTAATACATGTTTTCCTTTTCTTGTAGAACATCTATTCTTGGAATTTCATTTGGGGCCGCGTTTCTCTTGCTTTCCTTCATTTTGTTTATCTGCTTTGCTGGACAGCTTTTGGTAGGTATTCAAGGAAATGTAATCCAGTAGTTAATGATTTATTTTAAATAATATGTTCTGGTTTTGCCAAGTCACTCTGCCTTTGCAGAATACCAGTTAAAAGATAAAGGCTTCAATGCTTAGGCTTCTGAGAACATTGTTTTGTCCACGTTAACTTACTGCAAAATGTTCTCATTTATCTGAAAAATAGAAAATGCCAGTGCCGTGACTGTCTGTACCTACACTGATATTCTATTTCCTCCATGCAGCTGGATCCTCTGAGGGGTTTGCATTATTGTTTGATTGATTGTCTTTTCAAAAATTTTTGCTGTTGTGCTCACAGGAGGTGACTCATTAAGACTTTAATTACGAGACTGTGCATTTGTTTAAGTATTGTATAAGACCATTTTCTGAGTTTAAAGAATATTTGCAATAACAATTTAATTTCATATATAAAAATGTTTTAGTAAAACTCTGATTTTGTAATTGAGTGGTCCAGGTGTTACTGTAATGCCTATTAGTGTACCCAATAATATGCTGAATTTGAGAATTCCACTTAATTCAAAATTTGGGAAAACCTTTCAGCATTTCACAATATAATTTACAAGTATTATTGTCTTCTGTCACTTACTCCCAAACAGATCCAACATATAACTCCGTCTAGAAGAAGGTATTTCAGGATTTGTAAGAGAGTGAATGCAATTTGAATTTGGCATGTAATCTGGAGTAAAACTATCTGTATAGCTTTAACTTAATCCCCATGTCTCCTTCTCCATCTTTACATCTTTCCACAAGCTCCCATGGAGAAAGCTGAGAGAAAGATTTTTGGTAAAAAAGCAAAACATGCACATGGGAAAGGCAATCACATCACTATGCACTAAAACAGTAAGGAAAGGTGGTCTGTCAGTTAAAGTAAGAAACAGAGGAAGCGGAATTTTATTTCTCCCTCTTCCCTTGTGAGACTTGTAATTAACCAGGACGTGTTTCTAAGAAAATGTAATTAATGTATATTTCAGTTGTCTTTCCAATAAGGTAGGGATACTGCCACTGCCCAGGAATTAATCTGAAATACAATGCAACAGTGTTTTTAAATATTTTAAATCCTTGGAGTGAGGTCCTAGAGGTATTGCTATTACTTAACAGCAAATATTAGTTCTCATGTAATGTCATACTTGATTGCTGTTTGTTATTGACATAAGAGTAAAATGATGGAGTCAGAGTACTGCTGTTGAACAAGCAAATATTAAAAAAACACAAATCTTCAAAAAAAAGCCACCCTTTTTCCTGTAGGAAAAAGAGGTGCCAATGAAATGGTATCAAGTTCTGGGACATACAATCTCCTGAGGTTTTTATTTGTAGTGTAGCTTAGGAGGAATACAAACATATTTTCTGCATTTAAAGGGATGGCTTAGCAACTATCCCAAGTCAGAGTTGAGAAGTCATGCCACTTGAACAATATCTAACACCTACTTTCAATGCTGTTTTTCCTGTACTGTAAATACTTCCCAGAAATTGAGACCTGTTATTGCATTTCTGTTGACTTTTGAGATGTCACATTCTAAGCAAAATAGCTTGAAGAGGAGCTATTTATGTCTATGCCTTTATGAGTTCAGGTGCTTTAATGCAGAAGCTACGCTGTTAAGAAGCCTTTCAGCAAGTAAGTTATGACCATAGTTGGTGTAGTGCTGTCTTTTCTTCATGAGTATGGATGTAATTCTGTAAGGTGATGGATGAGAGGCAGCTACCAAAAGAGGCAGTAGGTTTATCTTTCCTCTGTCATCTCCCTAAGATTTCTTCCTTCATGTCAAAATCTAAGTATTGTTTTGCAGCTTTAACCACAGTGCTAACCTGTGTTATGTTTCAGTAGCATATCCATTGCAGTATCTGACCCATAACTGTAAATGTTTTATTTCTAGAAATTCTCAAGTGAACAAGTATCGGTATCTGAGTTTTAACACTATAGTGTCAGAGCTAACAGGAATCAAGCTTTATCTTCCTGACCCTAATTGAGTTTGGGTTAGGATTTTTTTTGCCAGTGTGGGTTTTTCCCACTTTTTTTCTAAAGGGATATATTTTGGATTCCCTTGCAGAATGCATGTAGTACATGAGGATGTACTTGCATGTACATTTGCACGTAATTACAGAGTTCAAAATCACCAAATACCTCTCCTAAAATTTCACCAAAAAAAAGAAGATTTTTAGGGGGCCTGACTAACTCTGACAAGTGAATTGTGGTGGGTTAGCCTTGGCTATAGGTCAGACACCCACTTAGCTGCTCATTTACTCTACCTCCTCAGTGAGATGGGGGAGGAAAATAGGGTGAGAAAACTCATGGGTTGAGATAAAGGCAGGGAGATCACTTACCAATTACTGTCATAGACAAAGCAGACTCAACTTGAGGAAAATTAATTTATTACCAATTAAAATAGATCTGGGTAGTAAGAAACAAAACCAAACATTAAAGGCACACTATTCTTCTCCCCTCCCCCAAATTCAGCTTCACTCCAGACACCTCTACCCACGCCCAGGCAGTACAAGTATGGCTGGATGGTGATCAGTACATAAATATTTCTCTCTGCCGCTCCTTCCCTTCACACTTATGCCCTGCTCCAGCAAGGGGTCTCCATGGGCTGCAGATCCTTCAGGAACATCCACTTGCTCCAGCATGGGTCCTCCATGGGTGCAGTGTGGACATCTGCTCCAGCATGGAGCACCACCTTCTCCTCCAGTATAGGTCTTCTCTCTGCTGTTTCTCACTCGTTTTGTCCCCTCCTCCTCTCACTGCCCAACATTTTCTGCCCTTTCTGACACAGGCTTTCCCCAAGGCCCCTGCCTGCCATGGCTGAGGGTCTGGGCTGTGCCCTGCGCTAGGGCTGTTGGAGCCGGGTGGGACCGGCTGTGTCTGGTGCGGAGCAGCTCCAACCACTCTGCACAGGGGCCGCCCTGGCAGCCCCTACTATCAACCTGGGCACCTGTGCCTGGTACATAAACTTGCACTAGTAGTCAAATATTTACAACTGTTATGAGATTTATAGAGTGGGACCTGTAGTGCTGGCAAAGACATCAAAATCCAAGTTCAAGTTAGGATATCTGGCTGTCACTGCACTATGCGCTCGTCTCAATACTTTCACACTTTGCCCTCTCAGTCTCCACCGATTATAAATGACTGTCACCACCGCAGAGTAAGTCACACAAAAACCAGCTTTGAATGAGTTTTTGTGATTTTCATTTCATTGGTAAACAGCAGACTGTAATGCTAAAATTACTAATTTTGATGGAATTTAATTACAATATTGTGAGAAGAAATGTATGCTCACTCTTTCACTCTGAGTTTATTATTAGTTGATTTTACCATTGTCAGCACTGCAGCATGGTCCAACTCAATCTGTTGTGGAGTGATAATATCAGCCATTAAATAACAATAGGAATGTTTCAATCAAACGATGCAGCAGGTTGGTAGCACAAGTAGCACGAGGTTACAGACTTCCAGATCCTGCCTTTGTGGTGTGTCATCACCTGCCAGACCTGGGCAAACGGACCGAGGGCGGGGAGGGCTGATAGTTCTCATGGAAACAGTTGTTTGTCCATAGCCATTAAACCTTCATCAGTCCTAGCTAAAACTGGCACATATCCTGAAACTTGGAGTGGGTTTATCTCTTTCTGCCCATGCATTTTTAAATTTTTTTTAGATAACAGCAGTATTCAGAGTTAAATATTAAGATTATGAGTATTTTTTGTCTTAAAGATCCTTTTTGGCTTATATTTTCATGTATTAAATGTAGGTTATTATTTTTTTTTTTAGTTTGGAGTATTTTCTTTGAATTGTCCTTGAGAGGTTTCCTCCATCTATATACATGCAGATAGAAGACAGTGATTGTCCTTTAGCTCATACATTTTCTGTGTCTCTTCTCTTTATCTTCCTGAAGTATGGACAAGTTCACAGAATGAGTATGAAATGCCTCAGACCTTGGTAACTGTTAGATGTGTTTTACCTCCTGATGTGAATGCAAGGAAGCAGAGATCTGGTTACCTAAATGATACACTAGAAAATGTAATGCAACCAACAGAAAAAAAAAAAAACAAACAACAAAAAAAAACCACAGTAAGTGTGTAAAGGAAAGATCTCTGTAACAGCTG
Source organism: Caprimulgus europaeus (assembly GCA_907165065.1). Next base: position 74,841,143 of record OU015525.1, read on the forward strand.
AGGTAGCCAGCCAAAGCAGTATTAGTCTCAAGCAGATGTTCTTTGTACATAGGTTCAAATACTGTCTCAAAAATTTCTTTACATTACCTGGGACATGTGTGCACTTAATTGATACCGTATACTCTTTGTGCCAGTTATTTTCCATTAATATGAAATGACCTTCTGTTGTTTATGTTTGTACCTTGCAAACCTATTCAGCTACTTCAGTTAACAAGGAAGATTAGAGGTAAAACCATTTCTTAAATACCCAATTGAACCATGGAAGTAGCAGAACACAATACCAACAAAACACCAGAAAATAAGTGGCTCCACAGTTGAGAAAGATGCTCTGATTTGAGGTTACCAGAGTATCTAACAAAGTGCAGTCAGTACGTGAGCAATCCTGTCCCTGCTAGAAGAAAGCATGTTATTTATTAGTTGCATTACAACACACCACTGTACTCTTTAGAGTAATACACAGTCTTTGCCTTTGTTTGCAGGGATTTGTATTCTACTCTAAAGCAATTGGCATTGGTACTTTAGAGTCAGAAAGACTGTGTATGCTTAAGATACTTAAAAGCTCTGCAAGGACAGGAATATTAGCCCCAGCAATACCTGGAAATTATTTTCAACCTGGATTCTTACCTCTGATGTGTTTCTCACATCTAGCACAGATACGAATGAAAGATCAAGACCCTTCAGTTTCTTCAATAGTAAGGCTTTGCTTGTAAATTAAGATTAAAACAGGGGTGGGAAAGGCAGGGAGAACCCAGAGAGGCACTTTAGCACCTACGGCAGGGTCCATGAAAGAGGTTCATCAAACCTAAAAGTCATTCTGATGCATCTTTAGCACAGGCACTGCAACAGCAAATCTGTCATCACTTAATTAAGTACTATGTTCAGGCTTCAGGAACTGTTGGAAGTGTACTGATTTTACTAGCAAAAATCCTTCTCCTTACTCCTTGAGTTACATGTTTATGACATGTTATGGGATTGTGACAAACTGAAGAAGTGGCCTGACCTGGTGAAAACCACCGTTTCTTATGTCTGTTGTGCCAATAAGTTCTCTTTTAATACTTTTTGATACATGAGACTGTCTTGATTTTTTTTTTAAATCTGGCAATGCAGCCTGTTAGTGTCTTTGCCCAAAATGAAATTGTAAGTTACCTGCAAATAAAGAAATATCCGAGTGTGCTTCCTAATACCTACAGTCCAGTATGCAAACATTTTTCCCTACAATCAATTAATAAGAAGGACAAAAGCAGAGAGCATCCAGATTGTTTTGGAGATTCTTTCACATGTATTACCTGAGAGGTGATATCCATGATGTATAAGTACTGCAGTATGGTCACAGATCAGGGCTTCTGTTGTGTGAGGCAGTTTTTGGGTGATAGTGTCTTACTTGAAGATCAAGACTTGGTCAACTTAGAATGTAGTATTCAGAACTCCTTCCTTTAGTTTCAGTGCCCTGAGCACTGTCTTTAAAAAGTCATTCAGGTTTGCTCTTTTTCAAAAGCAGTGGCTCTTTAAATATTTCATGTGAAATAGAAAAATTTTAATGGGAGGGACTGAGTACTTCTTGCCTTAGAATAGCATATAACACTGCAGCACAGGAAGTACCAGGACTGAACGCTGTCTAAAGGCTTATTTATATGGCTCAGTGCCGTGTTCATTCCTTTGAATAAAACAACTGAAGTGAACCACGTGGCCATTTTGACATGACCCTTTGTGAAGCATAATAAACACTGCAAAGTATGATGAAAATAAAAATGTGATACCAACTTTAGTTTTTCCTGTTATTGCTTTATTCAGGATTCTAGCTTTTATCAAACCTGTTGTATCCAATATAAGTTTGAGTAGACTCTTCACCTGGATGCATTTTGTGTCATTCAAAATGCCTGGCTTAGATTGACAGGTGCTACCATGGAGTTCAAAAGCTTGGTGTTACAGTACTTTAGAAGTAGCACTTTGGTCCTTTTTATCAACAAATAGGATCATTAGAAAGTATGTAAAGTATAAGCTTGTGTCTCTACAAAAATCACTCTTCTCCAAGTTTAGATCAGTGTAATCACTGTCGGCCAGTTCTTTGGATTTGAACTTTGGTGTCTTCTTCAAGTCTGAGTGAAAATGAGTGTGTGAAAAAAATCTGAATTTGGTGGCTTTTTGTTTCTCTTTATTTCATTCTTTGTAACATCAGTACTAGTAAAATATGAAGTTGTATTTGAATGCAAAATGAAAGGAACAATAATAGAACTGTAGAAAATGTGATTCACTGTCTTTCTGTAAATAAGAGGTCTTCAGTCAAGATGTTCCATCCTCTGCTAGCATGTGAAGGGGAAGTGTGACAGCTCTTGCGACACTGTCTTTCATCTACAACATAGTTGTCACAATTAATTCTCGCACCAGTTCCTTGATCTCACTCACAAAGACAGCATTCATTTTGTTAAATGCTGAAGTAGGTTTTTGTGTGTGGAAAGACAACACAGGATACATTTTAATAACCTGAATATTCAAAATAAGTTATTATATTACTCACTATCATGCTTGAGCTGTCAGATTTAACATGTTCAGATGAAAAGGTAATACATTAGTCACCTTTCATACTACAAATACCTATTATTTCTAGTTGATAAATGATAAACACTGAACCATATTCTACCAGCTCCTCTTAGAATAAACACTGAATCTAATACTACTGAGATGTGTTATCTTACCTTTCTTACATGCTTTCTAGAAATTACTTTCTTCCTTTCATCTCATTTCTTAAGAAAATTGCAAATGAAATATAACGTTTACAAGAAAAAGCGTTTGACTAAGCTGATGAATCAGCAAAATAAACTTGCATACATTTGCCAGTGCTATTAACAGTCTGAATTTAGTGATCATCCCACCATTCCAGTTCTGCTTACAGGAGTTCCCTAAATTTTCAGCAGTTCTGAACTTCTGCAGTTGTACTATATATGGGCTGGATTTAGACAGCTCAAAAGTGAAACGAAGTTCAGAAAAACTGTTAATTCACATAGAGAATTACTGATCAACAGTGTATTCTTTCATGTTTTCCAAGGAATTTCTACTCAATGCATTAAAGATTTCTAGTGTGAATCAGAGTTTTTCCACAAATTTTCCTTTCAGGAGCCTCATTGGCTTAACCTATATAGGCTTTGCTATTAGAGAGATTTGTAATCCATTTAACAAACCAGGTGGGCATGACAAATATCTCAAATAAAAAAGTCCTTCCCCGCCAGAAATCAGAGCTGTGCATTAAAAAGCCTGTCAAGAAATGCATCACTGAGTTCTGCTGTGATTCTATTTTAAAAGTGCAAGTAACTATTAACAACTTATTCTTGAAGTTGCAGTTTAACAACACTCACGTTTTTCTTCAGGTCAGAACCAGCAATATCTGTAATTTTAACAATAGTAGCTGGAATGATTGATTAATCACACTGGCTAAATGATATATTGTTTCCTGAAATTTATTTTATTCTCCAGAACGTTTCTTAGTGATAAAGTTGTCCAGGGTACCGTTTTGTTTTGTTTTGTTTTTGTTTGGTTGGTTTTCTTTTATGGAAGCAGAAGAATAACTTTTTAAAGAAATTTAGGCAATCAGTCGAATTAGTTCCTCCTTGCTAAAGTACATTAGTAGTACGTATTGATATTGATCAAAAATCTTGTAAACAAAGGAAATTAAGAATTATTGCAAGGAATTTTGGCATAGAAATTACATAAGTCTGTTCAAAAGTGTAGAGGTACATGGAAAGCAATAAAGCAGTCTTCAGCAATAAATGCAGTTCTCAGCATGGACATTGCAAAGTAATCTCAACAATTCTGCACTGAATTTTTTTCAATTATTACTTGAAAAAAAAAGTTTAAATTTAACAATTGGAATTATTGATGTTAAAGTAGAAAAGTCTGAGAAGTCTCCATTGTTTGATGCCAACATTTGTGTATTTAGATATTGGGACAACAGAGATTTTCTTTGTGAAACTTAATTTTATCTTCAGAATTAACGTAAGTTGTTTGTTTGTGCAGAGGAAACCATCAATTTACGTTGCTTAGCACTAAAAAACATAGTAAAATTAATAATAAAATGTATCTGGTTTAGGCCAGATAATTTATTTTCATCATTAGCTTCTTTTCTTGGAATTTCTTATCCTAAAAACTTTCTTTGAACAGTATAGCTCCCTGTAACATGATTTAGAAAGGAGAACACAATGTACTGCTTTATCTATATAATTTCTTATCAACTTTATATTCCTCATACTTTTTCAGTGTCCCTCTGTAGTTTTGTCCCTTATCCAACTTAAACTATTCCAGCTACTTCTAAACTTCCAAGGAAATCATAGAACAATGTAGGTAAAGTTGTAGTAAAGCTACAGGAGTGTTGTAACAAAGGCAAAGAGTAATTTAAGGCATGATTTCTTGACTGTTTTAATTTGCCATAAATCATTGCTCCCTGACTCATTACATTTTAGGCAGACTAGACAGATAACTGAATGATTCATTTTTACACATATCCATTCCCTGCGTCCAGCTGAACACTCCCCTTCTGTAGCAACAGCAGCAATCTAGGCTTTGTGTGTTTTACTTTATTAAAGTAGGAAGGGTGACAAAACTTTTCTAAAATCTACATGTGGATTCAAATTATCTTGAAATTTATAATGTACTTATGGGTGGAGAATAAGGTTTGGAAGTTCAAAAAGGTATTTGAGCAGGAGTTTCTTGCTCAAAAATGCAGGTTCCTTGAGTTTATGTGGGTTGGTATTGTTTGCTTTTTGATTTTTTTTTTTTAATATGGGGAAGAGTAATGTGTATATTTAGCTGCCTATTTATTCCCTTTTCTTTGTACATCTTTGAGATTCCGATTATTGTTTTCCTGAAGTTTCCTGATACTGACTTCATTCACTCAGAATCTGTCCAATCCCATATGAAATATTCCTTGTTATAAAAGGGAACAATATGCAAAAAATATTCTAGATATATAGTGATCTTGTCCAAATAGTGTGTAATTAGGAGGGAAATAGTTAAGTGCAATATGACTAAGACCTTCATGCAAACTACATCACGTGTTAGATAATAGTGTAATTTAGCATGATGTACCATAGCTATTGAACGTGAACTAATAGATAAATGCTGTAAATTAAGTCCCATATCTGGTAGTTTTCAGTGCTTGAATTCTCATTTCAGAGACTTCCTGTGCTAGTACCTCTGCTGATTGCTGTGGCTGGGGTGAAAACAATATGTAAAGTGATCTCTGATAATGCTAAGTAAATAGAGAAAACAAGTTGATAAAAAGTGAATACTTTTGCGGGACTGTTGTGTTCTTTAACTTTTCATTGCCTTTTTTACAGAGGTTTCAGTATAGCTGAGTTTGTCATTTGGAAAGGGCACAAGATGCTTCTAGTTTTGGGAAAATTAATATTTATTAAATGTGCCACAAATTGTTGTTTATTCTGTGTGAGCATCTTGTACCTCTAGGTACTATGCAGGTATGAACAGAGGCTATTGCAATGTGTTCTTGGAAGCAGGTTAAATGAGTCAGAGTTTTTTATTGTTAGTCTTTGCCATTATATAAGAAAAAATTTCTATTCACTAAGTAATCTTTTTGTCAAGTTCTAAGTCGGATTCTTGTACGAAATGCTTATTTGTTTTCTAGATAGTTTTAGGGAAGGATGATTTGCTTTGCTTTACCTTTCACTTAAAATGAATTATCAAACAAGTCTCCGAACAAGTGAAAGAACCTAGAAACCCTGCTATTTTGTAGACTGACAGGGATACATCTATGTATACAGCCTTTAGCCGGCATGATGAAACCTTTGTCTCTCTGTCAAAGACTTTGCAGAGTCATTATTTACATTCTGAAGTTTTCAGAGGGTACTAAATATTTTTCTTTCAGTTGAGGTGGAAGGGATCAGTTTGTTTGCTTGGTTTTTAATAGTATTGGAGGTAATGACGCTGCTGTCAACTCTATATTATTAGTAATATATACTGAAAGTTTAATGAAGTACTTGGAAATTGTAATTATTTAGGAGAATTTATATCATGGCAGATATTTTAAATACATTTGCATTTAGTTTAGTGTATAATAATGACCTGTAACTTATGAGAATGTAATAGTTGAACTACTTCTGTACAATGTTTCAAGATTAACGCTGCCCTCAATCTTGAGCCTTCTTAAATCTACCCTTGTTTATAGTAATTAAATATACTAAAGCTATTTTTATTTTCTCTTTTTTTTAAACTCTTCACTTAGCAATGTAGCAAGAAAGCATCATCTTCATTGTTGTGGATCCTGAAATCATCTGGAATAATTGCAAACCGTCCTTGGCCACGGATCACTCTTACACTGACAACCACTGCTATAATATTAACTATGGCTGTATTCAACATGGTAAGGAAAAAAGGGATTTTTTTTTTCATCAGTTTGTTGTTGTTGTTCAGTATTTGTTTAGATGTCGGATTTTATGGCCCATGGTGATGCCAGGAATCTACATGATAATGATTGCCAGGGACAGAAATGTAAATCAGGACAATAGAAAACACACTGTATAATGGAGACCTCTGCAAACAAGACGCTCAGCAAGAGCTCAGACCATGGTTAAATTTGTTAAAGAAAAATGTAATTTATAAGGAATAGAAGATAGTTAGATCCTAGGTTTGAATTGTTCAAATCACTTGCTCTTCTATGCATTGCTTAGAAAAACAGAGTATTGCTCAAAGAACGAAGTGTCTTCTCCCAGGATGTGTGTAAGACTTTGTGCAAAACAAGCTGAGCTTTATTCATATTTGTGGTGCTCCTCTGCTGATCACAAAACAATCATAATGTATACATTATTGAATTTCACATGCTGGTCTTTTTTTTTAAAAAAAGGACAAAAAATTCAAAGTTTATTAAAACTTCAAAAGTACTAAACTACAAGTTTGTTAGGGCTCACGTCTGCTTTAGGCATTTCAACCTTTGTTTTCTTTTCTCTCTTAATAGGGAAAATACATGTAATTCCATTATTATTTTGTAACTATAGCAAATACAGAGTAGATCTGTCATTAGTCTGCCTAAAGCCTGGATCTTAAGGTCCTCTTTTATTCTGAAGAATGTGTTGTGTAATGGGTGGGATAAGCAGTATATGGGATCAAAATACTTCCTTTGTTTTGCCCTTTGGCTGAGCCTGTTTCTGTTTGTAAACCTGTAAAAGTGTTCCAGCCCAGTTCTGTATCTCCAAAATGTAATATTTAGGTAATGTTTTAGTGACAACATCAATGCATAGATATTTGTCACATTTCAAATGAGTGAAATTTGCATTTCAGTGCTTTTGAAATTGCAACTCTAGTGCTTCCTTGAGTTACCTCTGTTACTTGGGGTTCATAAAGGACTTAAGGATTGATAATACCTACACTGTTTTATTTTGTTTTCCCACAGCATTTCAGGGCACCCTTAGTCAATCATTTGTTACTACTAAGCTTGTCAGAATGATGTAATGTGGGCTTTCAAATGTGAACACTTGAAATTTCTGGTAGAACCTTGTCTCCATGTTTTTTTAGTAAGTTATCCTAGTCTTGTTATAGTTGGTTTTCTTTTCAGGAAACTAGAGATGTTCCTTTCTCCTGCTTTTTTTTAAGGAGAGGCAATAGACTCAGAAACAATTCCATGCTCAAAATTTAAAATCCAGCTAAATTAATTCAGTGTTTTAGCTAGTAGAGATAAAACTTGAAGAAATGAGAAAATAAGATCAGTTTTCAGCAGTGGAGGCAGTTAGCAATGGCAGAAATTATTCTGAAAAGTTGCTGATTGTCCATCACTTCTTGTCCTCAGCTGACGACTATATTTCTTTATGAACTATAACCTTTGGACAAGCAAAAGTTATTTGGCATACTACAGGGCAAAACCCAGAAATGGAGTATCTTGTAAAATTAAGGTCAAATTAGACTTTCTCTTATTTTGGACTCTATAAATGTATAAGAACAAATGAAACAACCTACTTGGATTTAAAGTATACTTTGAGTTAGAGTTCATGCAACCATATGGCTATTTATTATGTTAAAAAGTGTAAATGAAGATATGGTCAGCAACTGTTTTTTTTTCCTTAGACTGAAGTTCTACTATTATGCACAGCCCACTTCAGATTTGGTCTTCAATTAGTAAAAGGCATTCTAGCAAAAAAAAAAAACAGTTGTTCAATACATCATTTTTAGAATTTTTTCTTTAATTTAGTTGGTTTAAGTCCATTTTTATGTGGACCAAATGTTACAGTAAAACTGAATAGGCTGTATTTTAAAGTCTTTGTGCCTTATCAGTAGTGGTTGCAGTGTTACAAATAATCATGTTGCATGATATTCATGAGATGAGAATTTTAAGTACAATTCCCACCTTGAAACTAAACCTTAATAGTTTGACTAGCAAAAATGACTTTAAATGTGATTGTGAAATTTGCATTTCCTTAATATTAATAGCAAATTGTGGGAGAGACTCTGAAGTATCATTATTACATCTCCAAGCAACATGTACTTAATAGCAGAGTCCATTAACTGCATTTATTTCCATGAACTCTTTCAGCAGAGAAAAGCAAAATGTAGCCATTAAGATTTAATGGGGATAAAAAGCATCTAACCATCCCACATCTAATAAATCATAATTAAGACCAAAATGTCAAATAAAACTCAGTCTTTGTGGTCAAGGGACATTGGAAAAGAGTGGGGGTGCAATTTTATCTCAAAATAGCTGTTTCAGTAGACATCTGAATCTAGTCTTCACATTTGAGAAGTATATAGTCATGATCAGTCGAGGGTAGTAAAAAACCAGATATGTGACGTATCAAATACTTCTTGGCTGAAGGAACAGGGTGACTAATGCTGCTTCCATTGAGCATTAGATCTGGTGCCATATATAGAATGGGGCAATAAAGAGTGGCTGAGGAAAACTGTTTTTGTGAAACCGACCTGCATTAAACTGAATATGAGAAAGTATACTGCAGGGAACAATCCAGACATCTCATGGAGACAGTGAAACTGCATGACTGCAAAGGGTTTGTTCTTAGAAGCTGAATGAATGACCATACAATGCATTGAATGGTTGTGCCTCACTATCCTCCAGGATTCATGTTATCTTGTAAAAGATAATGACATTATGAAAGAGCTCTGGAACAGCTCTTTCTTTCAGTGACTTCTGCATCAAGTGCATGAATGGTTCTTGGCACAGCAACAGGATCTCAGGGCTATGCCGTCCTGGGAAAGGTACCCTAACTACCAACTTTCAGGTTCAGGATCTAGAATCATAGAATGGTTTGAGTTGGAAGGGACCTTTAGAGGTCATCTAGTCCAAATCCCGTGCAATGAGCAAGGACATCTTCAACTAGATCAGGTTTCTCAGAACCCTGTCCAGCCTGACCTTGAGTGTTTCCAGGGCTGGAGCATCTACTATCTCTTTGGGCAACCTGTTCCAGTGTTTCATCACTCTCATTTTAAAATATTTCTTCCTTATATCTAGTCTAAGTCTACCCTCTTTTAGTTTAAAACCATTATTCCTTGTCCTAATGGAACAGGCTCTGATAAAAAGTTTGTCCTCATCTTTCTTATAAGCCCCCTTTAATACTCCAAGGATGCAATAATGTCTCCCCAGAGCCTTCTCCAGGTGAAAAACCCCAACCCTCTCAACCTTTCTTCACAGGAGAGATGTTTCATCCCTCTGATCATTTTTGTGGCCTTCATCTGGATGTTACTTGATTTCCTGTCTTTTTTGTCTGGAGAATTTTGAACAACTGGACTATTTCCTTTGAAATAAAATGTCTTTAGAAATGGCAAAAGTTTGAGTATTTTTGCTCCATTGTTTAAGCATAGTTCAGCATCTGTGAGCATGAGCTGCCCTAAATGATGCAAGTATTTGGCCTATATTGTTCTCCCTCTAGTCATGGCTGATATCCCATGTTTTAATAATGACAAATAATTAAGCAAACCTGCTTCTATCCTCATAGTTGAAAGTTTCTCTAATACACCTTCCTTTTAGTGTAGCTAACTGTTAATACAGTTGCTGACCTTGCTCAATGCTTTATTTTTAATAGGCAAGCTCTTTGTCAGATATGCTCTTACTATATGTTCCCACAGTGCCTGTCACATTGAGGACCCTGTTTTGGAGGGTGCCTAGGGCTTTTCTTTTAAGAGGAATAAACAAACGTTGCCTAGAGCTTGACCTGGCCTAGGAGTTAGAAGGAGAAAGGGTAATTCACAGCTGCAGTCGTGTCATTATGTGGTACATGCAGGGCCTCATCACAAATCCATTCCATATTATAGACAGGATTTAAGAAACTTACTGAAATCAGTATCAGTCTAAGTACACTGGACTAGCAGAGATGCACTAGCAGGTGAGATACCATCCTGAAATAATGTTTACAGCAGTTCTGGTGTCTTTCAAGTGTGTAGGGAGAGATAGAGTCATGCAGTCATATAATCGTTTGCTCCACAGTCCAGCAAAGATGAAGCCGCATATCACTCCATACCATGACGGTATTTAAACTATTGTTGCTTGTTTATATAAGGCAAGGAGGTAGTGGGGAGAGAGAGGGACAGTGACAAAGATGTTTTTTATACTTTTCTTTATAGTCTTCACATGTCCATTTCCAGTGTAATTTTGTATAACAAGGAAGAGAAAACAGTGATGGGATCAAATTAAACACAAGCTCTAAGTTCAGTTGATCTGCATTTTTTGGTAATATGCCCGATCTTTGGTTTTGCTGCTTATGTGTTTCCATTGATTAAGCACAGCTCTGCTCTGGAGAATGCTGATCCTGGAGAATGTAATTCCTAAAGAGCTTACCTCTGGGCTGTGGGGTTTCTTGGTGTGTAAAAGGGCACTTATTAGTGTTCTGAGGGTAACCTATACCTTATTTTTGCACAGAAGATTATATTAGTATTTGTCTTTACAGATGGTTACAGCATGACATTGTGCTACCACAGGTTGATGACCACAGATGAACTATCTGTGGCACTTGAGTAAATTGATTTTGCCTTTTACTCTGTGATTCAGTATTTCAATGGAGGAATATTTCCCAGCTCTCTCCTTTCTGCCCACCTGTCATGGGGTTAACCCATTCACACAGTAACTATTAAAACTAAGCATTTTATTGTTTATTCTATAATTGCTTAATTCAGTGTGCATTTGATTAGTCCACTTAATATTAAATTCTGCCACCTTTTCTTCTTCTCAGTGGAATGATATTTTATGCAAATTAACATGGGTTGACATTAGCATTTGCTTAGTAAGGTGAGATACAACCCATTTGACTTGGTCACATTTACAGGCTATCATTGTGAAGCCTTGGTTGTGGTGTGGTTCCTTGTGGATTGCAGAGAAGGGCTAAAAGTACTTTGGTGAGAAAGTTGGCTTTGTTTTTAGTAAGATCTAACTTTTGCAGATTCTTTGTCAGATAACAAGAGATGCACTAACTTGCTTATCCCATGTTCTGGGGGGAGGCACTCTCACCACATGGTTCTCAGTGAAAGAAGTAGCAGCACAGCGGGTATTTTCGTCGTGTGAGGCAAAAACCTCACAACTGAAGACTGCAGATTATATGAACACAAGAAAAGAAAAAGCTGTTAGAATATATGAAGTTAAAATGAGAATTTAATGGTAGTGTGCTCAGATGTTCCCTGGAAAACATTGGTATTCATAAAAAATATTGCTTTCATTTGAGTCATTTGAGTAGGTGTGACTGCTTAGTAGGACTGAGCTGTCTCTTACAAAAAAATACTATGTTGAAGAACAATACATATCTCCAAAGCATGATAGCAGATGTAGATAAATGATGAAAGACAAGAAAGACAAGTACAAATACATCATTCAGAAATAAGTGTTGTTTGGCTCATGGGAGATGACAATGTTTCCATATCCTTTTCTTTCTTTCTTTCTTTCTTTCTTTCTTTCTTTCTTTCTTTCTTTCTCTCTTTCTCTCTTTCTCTCTTTCTCTCTTTCTCTCTTTCTCTCGTTTTCTCTCTTTCTCTCGTTTTCTCTCTTTCTCTCTTTCTCTCTTTCTCTCTTTCTCTCTTTCTCTCTCTTTCTCTCGTTCTCTCTCTTTCTCTCGTTCTCTCTCTTTCTCTCGTTTTCTCTCTTTCTCTCGTTTTCTCTCTTTCTCTCGTTTTCTCTCTTTCTCTCGTTTTCTCTCTTTCTCTCGTTTTCTCTCTTTCTCTCTTTCTCTCTTTCTCTCTCTCTCTCTTTCTCTCTCTCTCTCTCTCTTTCTCTCTCTCTCTCTCTCCCTCTCTCTCTCCCTTCCTTTCTCCCTTCCTTTCTCCCTTCCTTTCTCCCTTCCTTTCTCCCTTCCTTTCTCCCTTCCTTTCTCCCTTCCTTTCTCCCTTCCTTCCTTCCTTCCTTCCTTCCTTCCTTCCTTCCTTCCTTCCTTCCTTCCTTCCTTCCTTCCTTCCTTCCTTCCTTCCTTCCTTCCTTCCTTCCTTCCTTCCTTCCTTCCTTCCTTCCTTCCTTCCTTCCTTCCTTCCTTCCTTCCTTCCTTCCTTCCTTCCTTCCTTCCTTCCTTCCTCCTTCCTCCCTTCCTCCCTTCCTCCCTTCCTTCCTTCCTTCCTTCCTTCCTTCCTTCCTTCCTTCCTTCCTTCCTTCCTTCCTTCCTTCCTTCCTTCCTTCCTTCCTTCCTTCCTTCCTATATTTATTTATGTATTCATAGGTATACTGCATTTCTAATAGCATTTTTTGTATACTGTTAACATTTATAGGTAAGAAATGCCCTGTACAAAGCTCAAAACCAAAATTAAAATGCTTTAATAGACATTAATGTATAGAAATAATATATAATATAATTGTGTTTGAGTTCATGGTATATAATCTTTTGCTCTGTGGACGTGCATGGGATGGGATTCTGAAACTAAATAGTTATTTCACATTTGCAAAAAAAGTGGAGAACTTAACTATTAATGGGATGTGGGGACTGTCTTTGCCCACCCTTGGCAAATGACCTGGTTAACAACACCTATTAAGATGAGAATATCAATTTAAATAGTTGGGCGCAGGGAGGGGGATTAAATATTTAAAGCTATCTGGAAGGCCTTTGCCCAAAACTGTTCCTGTTAATCAGCTGAGTTAAACAGTAACCAAGGGACTTCAGAAGGCATTCTGCAGTAAAGAAGGAAATAGTGTGAGAAGAAGTATAAAAGAAGCATGGAAATTTGTAACAGGAGGCAGAGATCTATGTGTGGAAACAGCTGACTGTCGAAACCTAGTTTAATTCCACCACAGGTCACCCCTCTGGCATCACACCTGTGCTTCGGCCAGCGAGAGCAGCTTCTCTGTTGGATGCTCTGAGCTGACTGCTCTGCAACTAGGCAGGCAACAGTGCAGGCTGTGACAAGCAGGGACCTGCACCTCAGGTTTTTCTGTGCATGTGAACTCACAGGGTGCTTTCTCCCTGGCGTGTGCATTAACAATCAGTTATAGAAGGGTGTTTCAAAATCTTTAGGTGTTTGTTAACTTTTTGTACGGTCTGGATTTGCAGTTTATCTGTTGTACTACTGTGTGATAGTTTCATGGGGCTAGCCCTTGGCTAGCAGCCAACACAGCCATTCACCGACTTCCCCCCAGACCCCAGGGGATAGTGGGGAGAATTGGGGGACAAGGATAAGGAGACTCATAGGTTGAGATAAGAACAATTTAATAATAGAAACAAAAGAAAACCAATATTAAAATAGTAGTGATAATGATAACAGTAACAAAATATGCAAATGAGTGACACACAGTGCAACTGCTCAGCACCCGCTGACCAAGCCGGGCCCATTGCCAGATAATGATCCCAGAGGAGCAACAATCCTGAACCGAAACCACAATCCTGGAAGAGCGAGAGCCTGAGCCAAAGTGAGAGAGAGACAAAAGAGGAAGAAACCCTCACTAATATATTAGTTTGATATGATATGATTGATGATATGATATGATATGATATATCCCATTGGCACATCCAAACACCAATTTAGCTTATTTATTTCAATATTCCTTGCCCCCTTAGATCTTGCACTTGTAGACTAACAAAACACGAAGTCCTTCACTTCCAGTGACAAAAATGCAAGCACTGGTATGTGTGTATTTGTGTATATATCAGTGTCTCTCTCATAACCAATCCCAGGCTGAAAGCAAAATGTAGCACCATTCTGGCTACTAAAAAGAAACCCAGCTCTGTTCCAGCTAAAAACCAGGACATACCGATACTGATCCTGAATGTATAGTTCACTGATTGCAGGTTAATTATTTGTAGTTGCACATAAACAGTCATAGAAGCATGTTAGTGAAGGAAGACAACCTGAAAGTGCAACTGTACAGAGGTGAATGCCAACTTCTTGTAAAGCAGCCATGGTAGCAGATGGTGTACCAATTGCCTTTGCAACCAGTCCTGCTTCTGTTGAAGGGGTGTTCTGCAGGTAATAATTTCAAACTTCTCAGCACAGCAGCGCCACAAAACTTACCAATGGGCACTGACCATGGGTAGTGGCTTGGGAGGTTGGGTAGTCTTTAATTTTTTTTTTTTTTTATAGTCACTGTGCATGTAGTACAGTGCTGGGACATGTTGCCAAGGGGGACTGGGGGGTCTCCATTCTTGGAAGTTTTCAAGACTTGGCTATAAAGAGCTGTGTGTGGCTAGATCTAGTATTAGTAAATCAATAAACCATTTTGATCCACATTTGGTTACTCTGAGTGAAACTGAGCAGTTTTTCTTTAGGGCAATAGGTAAAGATGGGGATGGGGAAAGAATTTAGAGGCAGGTTACAAACTGGCTCCCTGCAGAAAACAACGGTGAGAGGGAGGCAAGCTGTGGAGCTCTGCAGAGGTCAGTCTGATGTGGATTTTCATGTGTATGAGAGGAACTGTGAAATTTGCTAATGAAAGTAAGGTGACAGGCAATGTCTGTGAGGGAAGGTTTGGGATTTTAGAAAGGAAGAAGTCAACTGAGCATTTGAGTAAAAGAACTAGGAGGAAATTTAGTAGTACAGAGCACAAGATTATGATTGGTCTGACAGACCAGTGACAAGAAATTCTAATACAAATTGGAAGCTTATCAGGTGGAGATGCAGTGAGTTCAGGATTTTAATTAATTATGTAGGTTTCGTGATGACTCAGCTAAATCACAGTAACCATCCATGTTACTCCTCCTAATTCATGGTAAGTATAAACCACATTTACCTGAGTGAGTCCCAATGAAGGAAAATGACCTTGCATTTGCTGAGCATGGTGTTAGTAGCTGGGATTATGTCAGTGTGCAGCAATGTGTTAAACTGCTATAATGTCATAATGTATCTGAGCCCCACTTGTGTGAGCAATTCAGGTTTTGTAGCTGTGAGCAAAGGAGCTGTCATTCTAGGATGTATGAAAACATATTTTCTGCAGAATTGATATTAATGCTATTGCACAACTCACTGATAAAATGTGGGAAGTGTGTTTGCAGATTTGGTCACCCAGAAGGTTCAGTTGAAAGAGGTATGTAGAAAGGGTGACTACTAGAATGATTAGAGGAACGAAGAGCTTGTTTTCTGGGAAGAAACTAGAGAAACATAGATTGCTGAGCATAATGAAAGCTGAGATGGAATTAAATATTAGGAATGTAAATGTTAGGGCTAGAAAGGAGCTATCTGAAAGCTAAAGGATGAGATTAGCACAAGAAGGAAAACGTGGGAATTGGCTGTGAATACTGGTTAAACAGAAACCTTTTAAGTGGTGAGATTCAAGGCAGTGGAATGAGTGTAGTCACGGAAATCTAACTTGTTAAGAAAGCGTTGGATCAAGGGGTACTGTATGATGGTGACTACCTGTGACATCAACTGGCTGAATTTGATGACCCAGGAGATACTGGTTCCACTTTTGTGTTTCAATAACATTACTACCAATATTATTGTCATTGTTATTGTGTTATTACATCTGTGTAAATCAACTTCAGTAAAGACTTCTTATTCTTTCTTTAAGTGTTCCTATGTTTAAATAGGAGATTCAGCTGAGGTAAACCCAGGAATTATTCATAGTGAATTTATTTCATCATTGTCTCGTGTGTGTGAGCTCTGATATATGAAAGTGACATAACAAAGAGCTTTTTTTGTCTTTTATTCAAATGCAAAGTGTCAGATGGAGGTTAACAAAGTTGTTTTTGTCTGAGGATGCAGGAACAGGTAATCAAGTGATGTAATTTTCCCTTTGCTATTTCAATTTGCAGTGAAATACCAAAGTTAAATGATTACTGGCAAGGCTTTCTCTGCTTCTTCATTTCTCTTCTCTGTTTTGACCTTAAACAGCTGACAAGCTAATGGATTATATGGGGTTTTTTCTCTAGTTTTTCCTGGATAATGCTGTGAAAGCTTTTCCCTCAGTTCTTAATTCATCAAATGCAAGTTTTCCTAATTTGAGTAATCAGACACGGTGGTGTATACAAAACAACTGCTTTTTCCTACCGGTAAGTTCATTTTACATTTCTTTGTTTGTTTACAACAATTACACTAAATTGACTGTTGCTGGATCTGCTTGAAGTTAAACACCCACCAGTTTTTAAGACTGAAGCAAAAGCTTGATTTTTATTTTTTTTTCTGTCACCTGCAACTACATTTGAAGTAAGTGGGAAGTTAAAGGAGGTTAGTAGTTCTGAAAATAGAGGTTTTAATGAATGTCAGATTAAAAAGCAGGAAACAATATGATAACTAAGAAACATAGCTCACCCATGCCAACAAATGGGTGTTAGGAGATATCAGGAAAACACACAGTGGCTGCAAAGCAGACTGCACTGAAAGCCAAGTCAGTCTGCAGACAGGGTTCACAAGGACCAGTGGTAGACCAGAAAATATTCACCATTTTCACTATTGACTGGGCAGTAAATGTGAGATATGTGATCATCACACTTCTGTCATTGCATATTTGATTAAGAGGTGGAGTGAAGGGAGGAAATACAACAGTCATGTACCACTATATAAACTGTTTAAAAGACCTGAACTGATTTGAAGAAGATGTCATAGTGTGAACGAAATGGCACATGCAAGAAGAGGGAGGAGGATATTGCTGCAAAAAACAGGATCTCTGTACTAGAGGGCAATGATTCTTAAAGGGATTACAAAAGACCTGCAGTTGAACAAAACAAGTGGTTTAACAAGCGCTATTGTGCCAAAATAGGTCAACAGTCTTTGGATGAATAAGCAGGAGGCAGTGGGAGAAGAAGGGAGATCATTTTATCTCTGTGCAGAATTGATGAGACAAGCACCAGAATGGTGTGTGTGGATTTCCACATTTTACACAAAACAGCTCTTCACTATATCAAACTAAACAATCCTAGGCACACACAAAAGCAGATGTTAATTATGTATAGAACTCTCCTGGAAAAAAAAAAACAAAAAACAGTTGAAGTAACTGCAGCACTTGCAGATTTTCAGAATCTTCCTGACAAAGTGACAGCAGAGCATGAGTTTCTGTTTCTCATTTTCAAATTTAGCTAACTAAATACCACCAGATATGGATAGATGCCTGTGTTTCCTTTTGGCCCTGACACCAAGTTATCTGTGAAAATTACTCTTTTTGGTGATCCTCCAAAATTAGTATACAGTGATTCAGTTTCTGTCAAAAGTACTGCCACCAACAAGTCAACAGTAGTCTAAAAATAGTCTATCTGGAAATAGAACACTTGATAGTTTCTGAAAAGATAACTTCCTTGCAAGGTGCAAGACTGTAATTTTCAAGAAGCATCTTTGGCAAAGATGCTACAGACTAAGATAATGATTCTAGTGAGACTGTATTATTCCCATTTTAACATTAATTTCCAGAGAAATTATTTTTTCCAGGAATTTAACTTTAACCATACATGTTTTTGTTATATGAGATAGGAAAGAAAAAGCTTTTTTCAAAAATTAAATGTGTTCTTATGTAGTCATAACTCAAGAGGATTTTACAGAATGCTTTTTTTTATATTAATATTTGTCATAGACCACGTTAATAATTTTGTATCCTTCATACCTTACATTTATTTCTAGTCTGTAAAATTACGTATCTATGAGGTTCATAACAACTGTGTGCTGCATCAGTTTATAAATACTGCAAATATAGGCAATGAAATATTTTTATTTTCCTTTTTTTTTTTTTTTCCAGATCACTGGACATTTTAGCTTGATCCTTATACTAGTAATACATACAGGGTAGTTATTGAACTCAAGCATGAGTGAAAACCATACAGTGGCACAAGAATAAATTTTTTGCCAGTCTGCTGGCAGTAGGCTCTTGCGTTAGACTTCAACACCAGCAGTGGTGTCCAATGAACAGGCACTCCTAGTTACTGCAGATGAGTAAATCAAAAGTGACAAAGGGTGAAAATTAGGGAGCATAAATAGGAGCATATTCTGGATTCTATTTGAGTTTTAGGTGAATTGGAGCCTACTAAGAAAAAGGATCTATTTTATGAAATATCAACATCTGGTTGTTATTGACTGTAAACCATAATGTCCCAGGTTGTGATAGATTCCGTGCTTAAGTGGTCAGTCAATAATTTGTTTTTTAAACTAGCCTGAGCATTTTATTATGCATTATTTCCTACTCAAGAGCCAAATTCTAAATATTTCCCATTTGATTTTCCTTTGCCAGTATTTTATATACAGCTGCATATTAGGGCTCATTTCCTGCTCTGTTTTCCTGAGGATAAATTATGAGTTGAAAATGGTGATAATGTTGATTGCGTTGGTGGGCTACAATGTTATCCTTCTGCACACTCATGGGCCCATGCTGGATGACTACAGCAAATTTATGTATGCAATGGCACCTCTTAGAAGGTAGGTGGATAACTGTAATCCTTCTGAAATTAATAGAAATTAACTACCTATGGCAGTTCTTATCTAATGGAACATGTTTGGTTTTGGTTTTTTTGTCTCTACATTTTTGCTGTATAATATACAAGTCACAATATAAAATTATTGTCATGCTGCAGTTAATATGTGATTTAATGTCACAGCTCAGAGCATTAGAATAAAATAAACAAGTCTGGGGGAGTTGTTTAAATCACATACTATAGGAAACAGAGTATGGTTTAATTTGCATTTTTGTAATAAAGAACATTAAGAAGAAGCCTTCATTAAGGTTGTTAAGGCCTAAGGCTAAACATAATTAAGGCTGTTAAAGCATATTTGCTGCAAGTCAAAGAAAATAAACTGCCACAGAACTAGCACATTCTCTTAAAACTTTACAAGTGCAGTCTTAGCTACTGAAAAAATTAGTAGACCAATAGTTTAGATTCTTTTTTGCTGTGCTTGCAAATTTGTAAGTTCAATTTTCTGTGAGACTGCTGCAATCTTTGTTATAGGTAATATTATATAAGACCAAAGTTATTACTCTTATTCTAAGTATTGCTATGTAAAATAATTTTTGGACACCTGTAAGTTCTCCCTTATTTTCAAAACAAATAGGTGATTCTCTTCTATGTAGTCTGAGTGTGCAGTGCATATGCCACAACAGAAAAATGGAATATTTAAAGTAGAGTTTCAGTATTCTTTTTCACATGCTGTAAACTGCTCAAGATCTTTAGGACATGGAGACAACCATGGAAAAGGATATGATTTTTTTAAAAATGTGTGTTTTCTTTGCACTTAAATCTAAAGATTAAATTAATAAACCCAGAGCTTTGTTCCATTGCCTTAGCAGAAGGGATATCTGTGTAATGGGATGGAGAACCATGGGACAGGTTAGATTGAGCATGTGCTTCTGTCAGCCTTGATTTTTCCAGTCAAGCTATGTGTCTAAATCCCTCACCAAGATTCTTCACTGAGTGGCATCAGGAGGAGAGTGCTAGTGCGAACTGTTTACCATTACCTCTACTGTCTTTTCCCAAAGCAGAGTTTTTAATAAACTCTGTACAAAATCTAGTTTGTGCTGCCTGTAATTCTGAGGTGAAAAGCCTTCTTGGGAGTTTCTTTTTTTTCACATTCATTGGCTACAGCCAAGTTCTCTATTATGGAAGCAGTGCTGTTTCATTAAAAAATCTCTTTTTAATCTGCCTGTATAGAATAAGCACCAAGTGCTTTCCGTTTGTAAGCAAACAAGGATATTATTTTTACTAAATCTTCATCTTATTACTGGACTTCAAAATGTAGTCACATTTGCACAGAATGTAGTAGAAGTAATTAAAGCTACATAGTGGAAATAATATTTAATCAAATAATAAAGCATATCATATTTAAATGGTTACACACCAGAAAATAGTATAAATTGTGTTTTTTTTCTTGTGCCAAAGTAATTTTGTTTTAATTTTGGAACATCTTGCTTTACTTATGTTTTTATTTTACAGGCCAGGAATACTGAAAGACCTGAAGACAATGGGCTCAATTTCTTTGTTTATATTCTTCGTCACATTACTGGTTTTAGGTAGACAGGTAAGATGCACGCTTCTCTTCATATGCATCAGTGGACACAATGCCAGCCTTCCTAACAAACACCTCTATTCTGTTCTGCCCCACACCCTTGCAGAGGAGTGTCAGAAGCATCTAAAAAGCTAGTTTATTACCTTCCAATATGCCCTTAAAACTCACTAGTAATTGTCACTAAGACTGTAGACATTATGCTGATACTGTGCTGTGACTATGGCTTGTCATGCTGACCAATATTGTCTCATAGCTTCCTAGTGTGCTCCCATCTGTCTGCATACATCTGCTGTCTCCCTAGTTGCTTAATTACAAGCTATTTTCTTCACAGTTATTACAATTTAATGCAGACACAGAAACAATGTAATATGAACACAGAAGTGTACCACATGCTGAGGCCAGTTTCACTAAAAGTATGACCCAACAGGAAACTACTTTTTTATTACCCAGTTGTGCTTTTCAGTACAAATGTGATATCAATGATTTTACCCTCTACAAAGCTGATGGCAGATGCAATGGCAGTTCTTTCTCTAAATCCTTGGGTCTGACCACGGTCCATGGCTAAAAGCTGCAATTCCAGCCTGTTGTGTCAGGAATCATGCAGTGTGCAAGACAGGGCTCGGAGATGGAAGAGACAATCCCTATGAGAACTCATGAACAGCCTGTACCCCCATAGCCTGCAGCCTTGGGAAGGAACTTATCCCAAACTGTCTTTAAATCACTCATTTACATTACAGTTTCCCAAAGCATAATGGTTGTCATGTAAATTGCCAAGCAGGCCCTGCAGATTACCAGACAAAAAATTCTTATCTGGCAGCTTCTGCACTATTTGCTCTAGTGAGGAACATCGTTTTTAAGTTAGAAATAACATTCTTTATCTGCCTTGCTGCCAGTACTGTATTAGAGTTTTCTTGTTTGATGATGTAGCAGAGAGTGGGGCTGGAGCACAGCTACTTCCACTTGTAAAGAAGGAGTTCATCACATTGCTTGAGATTTTTTAGTCCCTGACAACCAAGGTGTCAGATGGAGGTGATGAAACAATATGTGTATGTGTTTCCCTCTCACAGCAACTGAAAAATGATCCTGTAATGGAAAATGTCTTTGTTTTCAGAGCTGTAGGTCCAGGTTCCTTGTCATGATACCACTTGTGGCTCTTCAGTCTTTTGCCTTTGATTTTTCTGCTAATTTATTCTCCCTTAAAGAAAAAGGAGAAAAAAACTTCTGTGTTTTCAAACACTCTGAAGCAAAGTCTAAATGATAACTAGAAAATGTTATTAACTACTTGAATACATACCTAGTATAAGACTTGCCATTTTAAGTTACTGTTAATGATACTGACTGGTAGAAAATGCTTGGGAAAAGAGTAGAGGAAGAAGTGAACTTGCGTTGGATGGCCCTTCCAGGGACATATGCTTCCCACCTTCTGCCAGTTGGTATTTCTGTGGCAACATTTAATACCTATCAGTTCCTCTGCTTTCTGTTACACTGTCTGATCCCTTTTTAATCCATTTTATGTTCCTAGTCTTCCCAACACTGTCTGAGAATGAATTCACAATTTGATAATATGTCATGTGAAAGTGTATGTCATCTTGTTTGTTTTTAAACTTTCTGCTTGCTACTTTCATTGAGTGGCACTTGCAGAATGCTGTTGAGTCATCTTGGCAGCATAGGCAGAGTAAAATTCTTTCTTACCCTTCTTCCACAGAGGCTAATATACAAGTAATTTCCCTGTTTGCTATTTCACTTTTCTACTTTGCAGATAATGACATATCTTTTCTCTTCTCTCAATATCTGATTATTTTAGCAATGCTGCTGGTAATAGCCACTGATGAAAAGGATGGTCTTTCCATTTCCCTTAAGTTGGTATTGGTGCTCCTCTAACGTGAGAGTGAGTAACCAGAAAGTTCATCTAAACAAAAAGTGAATGCTTTCCTACAAGCCTAGCTCTGTGAACCTGCTTACCACTGGTCAGAGGTGCCTGTCCTGATGCAAAAGCAGGAGAGGGAATGTGTTGTCTCTGTTTGAATGGGGCTGAAGAGAGGGAGAGCTAGTGTACCATTACATGTTATATGAGCCAACTTAATTCTTAGGTTTGGCTGATACTTTTAGCTGCATAACCAGCATCCCTACTGAAAGAAGTAGGCCTTTCCTCAGTCATTCATTCTTATCCTTGTACCTCCTCATTTGTACTGGAGCAGCTGTCTGTGGAGCTGTATAGTGGCCCAAAATAGGGAAATGATTGGCTTAAAAATTAACCCTGGAAAGCTGGTTTTCAGTTGTATCTATTTCCTGATCTGGTTTTATGGTGTGGCTGCAGCAATTCTTGTGCCAAAAGAATGAGTGTAGGGTGGGAGTGAGTAGCCAGAAGTGAGGCGGAGAAAGTAGAACTGTTTTTTGGGGGTTTTTTTTTTTGAGAATTATGTCAGTGTAGGCTACAACCATTCCCTGCTACTGAGATCAAGTGACACATTTCATTCTGCATGTATGCCATTAGAGTTATTTGAAATAGGCTGGCAGCAGGCAGACAATATGTTGAGAATGGCAACTCTTGCACCCTGCCCAGGTATTGCCTGGAAGAATGTGGGTTGGTATAGGCTAGGCTGTGTAAGGAGTGTGCTCACATTTAAACACTATTGAGCATTAAATCTCTCTTAAGGGCCGGTTTGAATTACCAGTATTGACATAGCCTGTGAAATTCCTTTCTCATCAGTATCTAGAATTACACATAGCCCGTTACTCTGTAAGCTAGATGACTATTTTGTGTTTCCCATGATTGATTATATTGTGTTTATCCACACTGAGCTTCATTGGCTGTTTTACTGCCCAGATGTTTATGGCAACTTCCCTCAGCAGTGAAAACTGTTTATTTGTAGTCTCTGTTCTGTTTTTTTAGTGAGCTTTTATTCTGTGACAGGATCCTTTTCTTCTTAGATGATGTAGTCTTTTCAAGAACCTCTTCTGAAAGAATTTAATGAAAACTTATTTCAAATTTCACTCCTATTCACATGCCCAGTGACTTCGTAACAGATGGAGGCATGTTTACAGAAGAGGTGTGAACTCTTCCCTATTGTATCAGCTTTAGCTGATATGTCTAAATAGCTCTTTTCCTTAACATAGTTTTTTTCTGAAGTGCCTTGCTGTATTGTTCCCAGGGTCACCCCAATTCTTTTCCAAAGATTTGCATTATATCCTTACCATTTTTCAGTTCTCTGACACTGGCTGTTTTGAATGATCAGCACAACAAGTTTCAGACCAGCAGCTTTTCATTTTGGTTCACAGAATCACAGAATGCTAGGGATCGGAAGGGACCTCGAAAGATCATCTAGTCCAATCCCCCTGCCAGAGCAGGAACACGTAGATGAGTTCACACAGGAAGGCGTCCAGGCGGGTCTTGAATGTCTCCAGAGAAGGAGACTCCACAACCTCCCTGGGCAGCCTGTTCCAGTGCTCTGTTACTCTCACAGTAAAGAAGTTCCTTCTCAAATTTAAGTGGAACCTCCTGTGTTCCAGCTTACACCCATTGCCCCTTGTCCTATCATTGATCATCACTGTGAAGAGCCTCGCCCCATCCTCCTCACATTCACCCTTCAAATATTTATAAACATTAATAAGGTCCCCCCTCAGCCTCCTCTTCTCCAAGCTAAAGAGACCCAGCTCCCTCAGCCTTTCCTCATAAGGGAGATGCTCCACTCCCTTAATCATCTTGGTGGCTCTGTGCTGGACTCTCTCAAGCAGTTCCCTGTCCTTCTTGAACTGTGGGGCCCAGAACTGGACACAGTACTCCAGATGTGGTTGCTTTAGAGCTGATGATTTATTGTTGATCAACTTATTAATGTGTTCCAAGACATCTTCTGCTAACGCTACATGTTGAGACAGTTTCTCAGACTTGCCCTCTGTAAAGAAAGGCTGTGAGGTAGAATCTTCACCTGAATGAAAAATGATGTTTAATTTCTAGTGAACTTACCTGCTTTAGTGCTGCCTTTGCTGCCCCTTTGCTGTGTGCCATAGCATTCATATCCCCTGACCATAGCCAGCTACAGCACAGGCACCTACTTTTGAGTGGCTTATCTTGACTTTCTGTGTGACATTCTTTCAGTGAGGAGAATCACTTCATTGCCCCACTCAGGCAAATATTGAAAATAGACCAAGGTGAGTGTCCCACTAGAATTTAAAAATATAGATAAACCCATTTCTGTGCAATCAATGAGACATGATTCCATTCTTGCTGCGCTTAACTACTTTTGCCCAATAAGTTATCACTGATTTGAACCTCTGGGGTTGTGTTGTGTTGCGTTGCCTTGCACAGATGCATGGTATACTCTTGTTCAGGAGGAAGCAAATTGCTCTGTGGTGCCTGGAGGAACACAGTGTCCTTCATGCCTCCCTGGGTGTTCCACTGTGCTCATCTGCTGGGAAGTGCTGTCAAGTAAAGCAGCATAAGGTGAAGAAGGAAAATTTTATATCTCCAAGATATTGTGCCTGCAAATGTATGAGGGCTGTTCTGAGATATTTTCATTCTGACATGTTGAAAAGTCCTGGAGATAACATGTAAAGTAGGAAGAAATCTTGGTTTTGATATGACTGCAAGGCTACAGAGGTTGAACAGGATCCTTAGTGACATGTATACAAAATTGTCTAGATCATACAAACAAAAAACCAACGCAATTTAAAGTAAGTTTTAATAAGGTAGTACTTTTTTGATTTTAAAAGTCTGAATAGGCATTTTGAAATATGGTATGTTGATTTTTTTAATTTTGAAGCAAATTGTAGAATACATTCTGCTTTGTTTTTTCTGATTTCTGAGTTCTGTGCCATTTTTTCTGGCAGCCTAGATTTTATTCAATAAATAAAACAGTAAATAAATTATCTGTTCAGTATTAGCTCTTAAAGAAGAAACATGTTTTTGAAGACTTCAGCTGATCTAGCATCTTTTTTTCAATATAAAGTTAGTACAATGTATGGATACCTAATTTCAGTTTTATGCCAGATATACCTAATTTCAGTTTTATGCCAGATATTCAGTTTACTTTTGTCATTTTATGCAAATAATTTTGACATCCCAGGTTTTTATTGGATTTTTTCTGCACTTATACAGTTGGTGGCATTTGAATTTATCATCTGTGTGGGGAACTTAGATATATAAATGTATAAAAACACTCATATTTAAAGACTTAACAAATAATTTTAATACTATCTCTTTCAACTTTCTACCCTAGCTTTGGTTGTGATCTCAACAAAGTATCTATGAATCATTTTGAGCTGTGACAGCCACTGTCCAATCAGAAGGACTACTCTTATTTTGATGTGAATTCCTACTGACTATTAATAATACTAGCTAGCATTTTTAGGTTTTTCTATAAGAAGATTGTCATCATAATTATGTTCTCCTGGTTAATAACTTGGTTTTCATTGAGGCTGCATAATAGCATTAAACCATTGGACTACATTGAAATAGCTCTTGAATTATATCAGCTCAAGTGAGATAGGCCATTGGGGGCTTTACTGTAGAAATAACAGCATAGAGTTTACGACAAAGCATTGACAATATTGAAAAGAAGCAGAGAGTGCTCCACAAAAATGATTTTTTTTTCATTTTTCAACTTATTTTTGATGAAATCGGATCTCAGAAAATACTGGTATTCCAAGAATGTTATACATTTCCACATAGTTCCAGTTACTGTTATTGTTGAGGATGTTAAAAAACAGTTACAAACACTCTGGGAGAAAAAGAAAAGTAGGATAATTATAGGAAACAGTGTAAAAAAAGAAAAACAAAAACTATTAAAATTATCCATTTTTTATAATCTGATAATAATTTGAAAAACTGAAGGCATATTATATCAATAGACTGTCTTTTCTTGTACTGCCCCCTTTTACCAGGCTGATGCAATGATGTGTCCAAGTTGGTAAAAGTTAGGGTCTTCCTGAAGTGCCCATTCTTGTAAGTGATTTATCTTCAGATAAGTAAAACATCATATTAAGTTGCAAAACTGTAAATTGTTTCCATAACAGTGTTTATTTTCTGGAAATGATTTATACTGAAGCCTGAGAGTAAATAAATAAATCTTCCATTGTTTAAGACATCTTGCAACATTTTTTCCTGGGACTTTTTTCTGGGGGAACTTATAAGTTTGAAGGAATGTATGTCACCTAGTGTGTGCTTGGGGTTTGATTTCTGTGGGATTTGTAATTGTACTTGAGTGGACAAATAATAGCCTTGTAGGGGTGGTGTACTGTGCTTATTATGTCTCTTAAACCTGTACTCCAGCAGGACAAGATGCCTATTGTTTCTTTACCTCTGTGTCCTCTTGTAACAGAATGAATATTACTGTAGGTTAGACTTCCTGTGGAAGAACAAGTTCAAAAAAGAGCGGGAGGAGATTGAAACCATGGAGAACCTAAATCGGGTGCTACTGGAGAATGTGCTTCCAGCCCACGTAGCTGAACACTTCTTGGCAAGAAACCTGAAGAATGAGGTGAGCCATCTCTGTATATTCTCTGCTCTGTAGGAAAGCGTTACATCCTAGAAATACCAGTTGTTGCTGATTTGAACAGTAGGTCAATACAGCAAGATTATAGATTTATAGTCACTTTAATTCCCCCTTACCTACCAGAAAGGCTTGCTTTACAGCACTGTCCTAAGTGGCAATGCACTTTGCTTTTCATAGGAGGGTAAACAAGGGTGAGGAGGAAGAAGGGGATGGTTGAATCAACATGGATTTAAATTGAAATCATATGCATTCAGGTACTTTTTGCTTTTTGATCAGAGTGTAGCTGAATCCAGGTTCTGAATTTTCTTCTGGTAACTGGAGACCTTGCTTAATAGAGTGAAAATTAACCTTTCCCTGAAACAGTGGCTATATAAATTCTGGAAAGAGGTTCTGAGCATCGAATCAAGTATTTACTCACCTCTTATGGACCTAATCCAAGTACCAGAAAAGTCAACCAAAAGACCCCTGTTGACTGGTGGAAATTAGATCTAATATTGCTACATAGTTTTAATAAAGCAAAAAAGGCTGAAAGCATAAAAGCATTTAGAGAAAGTAGCAATTCTAGAGATTTCAAGTGCAGTAATTTGAATTACTTGTGCATACCAAACAACTGTTTCAAGACTGACAAAAAAGGGGAGAGGGCAGCCTTAGGGATTCCTTTTTGATCTTCTCAGTCAAAAAAGAACAATGTCTTACCTTTCACTGTGGTTTGCATTAAGCAGTACTAATCAGTACTGTAGTACTACCTGCAAATATTCATTTGGTAGCTAATGTCAAATGAAAACTACTGTGGGGTTCCTTTGAATCCAGTGAAAACCTTGGCTAAAAGCCAAGTTGGCTTAATTCCAGTTCTCAGTTCAGGCATTAAACACAGCAAACCATCAGGAGATTGCTTTCTCATTTATGTGCTATTCCATCTCAGCTCCCCAGCAGAGCAACACCATCTGCTCACCTTTGTATTGGCAACTGGATTTATATTGTCACCCTCAAGATCCTTAGGTTGGAATGAGCTTTAGTAAATTTAGTGAAGAAGAGAAATGTGATGTGCTGAGCTCTCCAATCTATCATTTCAGCCGAATTAAAAATTATTTGATGTAATTTTAGTGGCATCCCTTTAAAAAAATAAATCTTGATTTATTTCTTGTTTCATTTATCTTTGAACACAGTTTTCAAAGAGGGGAGAACTTTTCAAATCCCTGAAAATGTTCAGGAATATAAGTATCTATCATGTCTTCATTACATGATTCTTGTTAATGTCAGCAAGGATGTGTTGAGCCTTAAAGGACAATCTGTATGTGTGTATGTGTATACACCTAAGAATATCTTAGGGTAGATCAAGCCTTTGTTTTCTTTGTGTGGATATTTTGTTAAACAGATACTGAATTGAAATTTGTCCACATTTTCCTTAGTTGCAAACTTTTATGTTAATATGGTTTTATGTATATTATTTTCTGTTAAAAACAGATTTTGGAATTAAAATTAATCTAATTGATAAATAGTCTGTTTCAGAATAATACTTCTCTAAGAATTTTATGCATGCAGCTATATGGAGAAAGGGAAGACAAAGTATGCTGCTGAAAAACAGGCAGCAGGAATGAAAGGGGAAAAAAGAGTGGATGAATGTTAACTGGAAGTAGTGGGACTGTACTTTTAGATGACCCAAAAAGGTCTTTTCATAACAGGATACACATTGATTTATGCTGATATGGTAAAAGCAAAGTTACTTCAGAGCAAACCATAATAAAGGTTTGTTTGCTTTATCAGAACCTCCGGAACTGACTTTCTGCTTATAGTCTGCATGCTGGGTACCAAAGAGGGCAATTTCCAGTTGAGCGAGAGAAAGATAGGAACAAATATAAAATGAAAAGTAGGAAATGGGGCCAGGATTAATTATTTCTGCACCTTTCCTTTATGCTGTTAGTGTCCAGATCCTCTATTAGTAAAAGTGCTCAGGAGCTATTGCGCTGCAAGCTAACTGGCAAGCACATTACTGAGCAATTGGAATCCTGTTTCATCAGCTGCAGAATGGAGCCAGCACCCTACTTAAAGCTGAAATTCTGCCCCAGAGAAGCTGACTGCCATACCCTTCCAAGAGGTAGAATGTAGCCTCCATCCTGAAAAGGTCTCCAGGCACTGGAGAAGAAGAGGGGACAGTAAAGAAAGCCAAGCAGCAGAAATTCACATGTTATCAAAGAGCGGGGCAGGGAGCAGGGGGGGGCGGGAGGCGGGGAAGAAAAAAGAGGCTGACTGCAGAAGACAGGATGATTTTATTTTTTACTGAAAGAAGCAAAGCCATTCCTTCCTGGAATGGTGTTGCATTTAATTTTCTGATTAAACAGTTTGGAGAGTACTGTTTCAAGGGAAATACTCTCAGGAAAATTAAGACATCCAATTGTCACAGCCTTTATTATTATGAATGATCAAAATAAACTATCTGGGAATGCCTCCTTGAAATTCTCTGACATTTATTGTGACAGCCACAATTACTACTCATCAGGTTATAAACAGTGCCATTTGTTCTTGTTTCCATGCTGGTACTATGCTATAGAGCATTAGTAGGGATGGATATTACCCCAATGTTAGAGAGGAAGGAAGAGAAATGGGACACTTGCTGAGCTTCAGCATATGATAAGTGTTCACGTACAATGTGTTCATTTATTTTTGAGGTGGGGGAGAGGAAGGAGTGATAACTCTGGTTGTAGAAAATTAAGATTTGTGTCTGTCATTGTAACAGTTGGGCATTCAACACTTTCTTACAGGTTGTTTGTCCCCCTACTGAGTGGACAGCCAACAGCATGAAGCACACTGATCTTCCTGTGTCCCAACAGAACTTTTATTTGAGCTCTGCTCCTGTCTTTTGCTTAGTCATATTTCCCTTACTGATGACTGTGAATTGAATTGTGCAAGTTGCCATGATTTTTTCTGGGAAACACTTCCTGCTTTCAGGGAAGACAGCAAAGACACTTCCTAATAGCTAGAGTTCCACATTTGTCTGTAAGACAGATAAGTTTTTGGGTTTTTTTCAGTGGCAAGCCTAATAAGACAGGAGCTGCCACCCGTCAGCAGTTCAGTCAACTGCCCAGGCAGTGTCCGGTGTTAGATACTTCAGCAAAAGTCTGAGGAGCAGATGAAGGTTAATGTGCTATTCACTGTTCTGCTTTTACCTGAAAATGTAAGAGCACATTTTGCTTTTTATACACTTCCTAGTTATGCATTTTTCTAGTATTCACATAAGCATTCAGGATTTTAACCTTCTAAGCTCTTGTCTTTCTTGTTCTTGAATAACCATGAAATGTACATTTATGTATATCTTATGTAAAATATTTTTACTTCTAAATGCTCTATTTATCTTTTGGTTCCTGTCACAAGAGGTGGTAGAATGATTCCAGCTTCTACCATCTCTGCATCATAATATTCAGTAATATCATATGCCTGCAGCACTGCATACTTGGTCTCCTTTTGCTGTAAGGGTTCAGCTGTAGCTCCTAACAGACCTATGTTCTTATGACCTTTACATGGCATTAGTTGCTATGTACTGTCTCAGTATCACCTCTGTGCCTGCATTTTGTCTGTTTCACAAACTTTACAACCAGTACCTCATCAGCAGTGTAATTCTAGCACCTTTTATGTTCACAAGATGCAAAATTAGCAGGATTCAATGAAGAAAATAAACCAGCTGCTATCTAATGTTTATCTGGTGAATTAAAACTTTTTTTTTTTACTAATTAACAGAATCCCTAGGCCAATAGAATTGTGTATTAATATTAATTACAACTGCACTATTAATTTTGCTGGATTTAACTTACTGGATTTTTCCAGCTGGTAGGAATATGAACAAAAAATATTATTTGTTTTAAATATTTTATCACAGATGCATACAACTTGTTTATTTTTCAGGTCAGGTTTTAAAAGTATGTGTAATAATCCATGTTTTGAGTATTAATGATCTACATTCTGCTGTAAATACTCTTGTACTTCCCTCCAGTGTTTTATATAACACTATGGATATCCCCTTCTGTATTACCAAGACCCTATATTGTGGTGCAATCCTCTTCTAACAACCAGCACCGTGTGTGCGACCTGAATTCCTTCACCCAAAATTGAAATCAAGTTACAGGAAAGGTGATTTAAGGAAATGGAAGGAAAGCTCACTTAACCACAGAACGTAATCTCTGTACCTGTTCTGCTAACTTGTCTATGAAGAGCACTCGGCACATCAGATCTTAACTTTTGAGTATATTTATATGCAAATGTTATTGTAGCTTCAGTGTAGACATGCCTGTGGTAAATTTGAAGTAGGTAGATGTGAAGAAAAATGCAGACTGCAAAAGCTAAATATTTGAGGAGTGAGCCTGTTAATCTTCTTCTAAGGCTCCACTTAACTTATTTCTAGTTAGTTTGTCTGCACCAAGTCTAGGTGCATACGTACTCAAGACAGCGACCAGTGTGTGTCACTGCAGTATTACAGAGTGGACCTGGTTTTAAATGTAGGAGACTAAAGCAAAGAGAGGTCATTTTGGACCTGAGCTTCTGAATTTCTTGGAGTCAGAGTCATCCTGTATAGTTTGAGGCACTCCTCTTGAGTGCCTGCATTAGGGAAAATTACCCCTTAGGCCTTTTTTCCATACCTGACTGAGAAAGAGAAACACTATCTGAGGTGATTCTGCCCATCTGGCATTAAAATGACCTTGCAGATAGACAGACACATCTGCTGTACTGGGAATATAGGACACACAGAATGAATGTGCTCTCAAATTAAATACTTCATTCAGGTGCTTAAATTGCCTAAATTCAGTTGATGTCATCCAGACAGAGGGTTTCCCTCTCCCCACCATTTGATTACTTTATTATATAGATTAAATTTATTAACCAAGTGTTTATGGAGATGGACAAAATAGATGGCAGAAAAATATTATCACAATATTGATTTTTCATGAAAGACTCTATCGGGAAGAGGACAGTGGAGATCCAGAACTCCTTCGAAGTTTAGTAGCGATCTGGCAGTGAACTCATTGGCTTGGACGTTTTGTTTAGTTGCTTTTCATTTGCAAAATCAGGTAACTTTAAAGTGACACTGATTTTGCATATATATGGCCATAAG
The DNA here is from genome assembly GCA_907165065.1 of Caprimulgus europaeus. Next base: position 74,873,054 of record OU015525.1, read on the forward strand.
CTGGATGTCAGGTACAGATGGGTGATTTCAATCAGCAAAACTGTAAGAATGTAAATAATAATGGTGAGTGGTAACGATATATTCCATCCCTGCTGCACTGTGGCATAGTGGAGCTTCAGTGATTCTCTGGTTGTGGAATTCTTAGAAAATAAAGTGGCAGAAAAATCTAGTAATAAATCATCTATTACCTCCTGCTGCCCATGTTCCTCCTTGTTTGCCATTATTTTCATTTTTGCCCAGAAACTTCCCTCACATCTACTCAGGGATGAGCTGGTCAAAAGTTTTTCTATAGGTCTGCTATTTTTCAGTTGTACATCACCAATTCACTGTGTCTGTACACATCTGTTTAGAAACACACCAGATTCTTTCAAAAAGAAACATACTGCCAGTAAAATTGAAAGAAAAGCTCAGTAAGTAAAAGAGGAGATAATATCTGATGGTTCATGAAATCACAGAACAAATCCTATTCACCTTATTCACATAAGTATTGAAATCCTTATTTTACTCAAATAATAATTTGAATTTGATAGGGGGCATTATGGCATCTTTTATTGCTTGGTTATTTTTGTGTACAGATTGGGGTTTTTTAAGTATTAGTTTAAGAAATATTCTTTCTTCCCTTTTTTTCAGGATGTTAATTTATGCTGAAAGAAGAGTGATTCTAATATTTAAGGGCAGTGGAAAAGAAAATTGAGTGGGGGGGTGGTGTGGTCATTTTTAGCACCAGAATCTTCCTGTGGAGTAGAGGTGCTCTCATTTCAGTGGTCACAGAAGGCAGTAGAGAAACTGACATAATTAAGTTTTAGTTCAGGTGACTTCTTTCCCTTTACCTTGGCTCCTTGTTATGGGAAAGAAATGACAATTATTTTGTCCTATTAGGTATCTTGTCATTTTAAGTTAGGAACTATCAGGATTGTGTTGCATTAAGAATTTGTAGTGCATTGGGTTTGTGATTTTGGTTCAGTTTTCTGGTTATTACAATAATACAAACAGCTAATAATAAATTAGAGATTATTTTGCAAAATATTGCAACAAGGCAAGCCTGACAAAAATCTCTACATTAAAAGCATCAGAAATGGGCTCTATCTAATAAATTAGTGAACATTTTATGTTGATTCTCAGGAGGAAAAAAAGGTAACTTTAAATCACTAGAATATGTCCAGCTATATATGTTGTCTCTTTAACAAACAAGTTTATATACCATTTAAAATTAATAAATGTAACTAAATTTAAAAAAAAATCAATCACCATCTTAAGGCATTCCAACCACTTTAGTGCCTCCCTTTTCAGAACCTAGACACTGTATATTAATAAGAAAACTTATGTAGAGCTGGGTATGACAGCTTTTTTTTTCTCTGTTCTGCTTTCTTTTGGACAGGATCTGTATCATCAGTCATATGACTGTGTCTGTGTCATGTTTGCCTCTGTTCCGGATTTCAAGGAATTTTACACAGAATCTGATGTAAATAAAGAAGGTTTGGAATGTCTCAGGCTGCTAAATGAGATCATTGCTGACTTCGATGATGTATGTACTTCTAACAACAAACATATGGTTTCAATCTTAATAACCCAGGGTATGCAACAGTAGGCAAGCATACTTGAAAGTGAGAGTGGAAGAACTGTCAGAAGAGAACTTCTGTGTGCCTAATTATGTGGAAATTACTCATACAGAGTATTGAAGGAAAAAGTTATTTATGTGGGACAAATCAGATACTGATGTGATGTAATACTCAATTGCTTCTGATTCACAATAATGAGAATCCTATGTGTATATCTGACAGATACATTTTTGTCCTTTAGCTGCAGCTCATAAGGCAGTCATATTACATCCCATATATTAACCAGTTTCTAAATACTAGTGCCTAAAGTCAGGTATGTAAATCTATGTCCCCTAAAATGATACAACTTTGTTTTATACCTGGTCTGTGTTGCTCTCATTATACAGAGCACTGATCAGTTGATACATGAGTGACTCAAAGGCTTGTATAAATTCTAACATTCCAGCCTCTGAAGTTACAAGCAAGTACAGAACATGATTACAGATGGATTGTGAAAAGGCAGCTATAAAGTTCTCACTGAGAACAGTATTTGTCTCAAATAAAGTTATTTGAGATGAAGATACTAGAAAAAGGTGTTAAGATCCTCTCATGGCTCAGTACAGTCTGGATTTGTGGATCTGCAGCTGTAGAGAATATTTTAGCAGCAAACCCATTTAGGGATCATTGGAATGTTCAAAACGACCTAGGATGTGAACTAAAATCCTTGGATTTTAGTCCCTTTGGCATGAACCATCCCATTGGCATGGAAGAAATGCTTACTTTCAGAAACCTGCTTAAAGCTTAACTGTTGACTAGCACGTTGACTCAGTTCCAATATCAAGATCTACTGACATTTAAGCTGTATGTACAATAAGGTGGAATTTATTCTCATTACTATAAATGTAATGCCTTTATAATAAAAAGGTATTTTAGCAGACAGAAATTTCCTTTTCCTTGGAGATTGTAATCATTGTTTTATCCATTCTTAAGTCATTCATCCTGTCTATATTTGTGAAGATGTTTGGTGTCTATTAAGAGACTGTTCCAAGAATTGATGCTCTGAATGCAGTTAGAGTAACAATGCTTTTAGAGTAACAAGGCTGCTAATCTGAATAATGAATAACTGTCCTTGTTTACAGTTATTGTCAAAGCCAAAGTTCAGCGGAGTTGAAAAGATAAAGACCATTGGAAGCACTTACATGGCAGCAACAGGATTGAGTGCTACACCCAACCAAGAACAGTGTCAGGTACAGGAAAAGGTTCCTGCTTAATAAAAAATGTTCAAATGAAGGCTAAACTTCTGTTAATTAAACTGCAGGTTATGTATAATGTTGTGGCCTAGTTTTTCCTTATTAACACAGATGTATTGTACTGGACAATTGTATACTTTTTGTTTAGTAGTCTGTGAATTATTGTTCTTATTGTGGTTTGAAAATGCCACCTCTGCATTTGCGAAGTCTAACACAAACCTTCTACTCTAAGTACAATGCAACATTTTATTACTACATGCTGCATCAGAAATGGATTTATAGAGTGTACAAAAGACTGCAAGAATTAGTATTTTCCACTGTAAGATGGGAGGGCTGAGTAGCTATATTAACTGTACACTTACAGAACCCTCAGCAGGTTCAGCATTGAAAATGTGTTTCTTTGTTTCTAGTTTACTTAATAGGGTAGGACTGGGAACTGCAGTCAGTAGAATGAGGTTCAGATAAGCTATTCATAACTTTTAAGCAAAAACCTTGCTTTTTTCATGATCTTTAGAGTCCTACAGGTTAGCAAGAGAGAGACAGCAGTTATGAATCAACACATTCTCTGCTAAGGATTAATGTGTTCTTGACAAACTCATGTCCCTTCTAAACTGAAGCAATTAACACCTGAACTATAGACCTTAGGAACCTGAGGACAAAAAAAGAATAATTTTAAATTAGCTCTGACATTTAATACAGGGAGGTGAAGGGGATGAAGGAAACGCAGAACTGTAGATTGGAGATGAGAAGACATAAAGGATCTTTCAGTCACAACTAAAAATTGTGTGCACAGGAAAAAAAATATAAATTGAGTTATTTCCACAAACTGTGAATCAAGAGATCCAAGCTTTAGTGTTCCTTTGGTTATTTAGTACATGTTTTCAACCAAAACTCAGCAGCCTTCAGTCCAGACACCTAAAGATCCACAGATACTGCAGTACCTAGTGTGGCAGTGAATGACTGCTAAGCATACTGCTGGTAACAGCCCCCAGCTCAAAACAAGCACCCAAGGAAGACTAAGTGCCTAAGGAGGGGGTCTGAATCCATCATCTGAACAGGAAACCATCTGTCTTAGCTAGAAGTTGAAATCCAAAGCAGACAGGCTTCATTCATCTAAACAGCTGCTCTGGCAAGCACCACTACTGTCCCACCTAGGCTGATGCATCTACTCTATGAATCATCTCCCAAAGTTGTCATCTATCCATCTCTTCTGTCACTTTATATCAAAAAATCAGGAAGACCCAGTCATTTCTTATAGAGATCAGTGAGTCCATCCCTTAGGAAATCATTCTCTTGTCAGGGTCCTACCCTGGGCTGTAGTAGCCCAAAAATCAATTTTCTCCTCAGCCTGAGGGGACTCAAACCAGTACTTAGAAATCAGGCTACAGTGTTGATGTATGAGGAGACATTAAGTCTATAGCCTTTATAAGTGGTATAAGCCCTGAGCTCGTAAATTGGGGGACAGAGGATGAGTTGCCTTCTTCCTTTCTTCCTCTTTTATTTTATTCATTTTCAGGTCTATTAGATGTTCTCAGAGGTGCTTGCTTATCTACCAGATGAGATCAGTGGAGGAACTCTTAGGATTGTGAATTTCTCTGGAGCTTAAGTATTAACTAGGGTGCCGAGCTGTGCAACAGTGGGAGAGGAGGAGTCTCTCTGTCCACAGAGCCAGTAGGGCTGTCCACAATAATTATTTATTATTAAAGGGCGTAATATAGAAGCAGACACTTAGAGAAAATTAATGAACTCCTAGGCACACATAAACATTGAGTGCCTATGGGATTAGATAGCAGCAAATTGGTTATTTGACAATCAAACATTAGATCAGACATGGTTTAGATCTATCATCTCTAGACCGCCTGACTGTGTCAGTAAAATTCATCCTGGTTTATTGGCCATTGTTTGATCTAGCTGATGCTGGGCACAGCACCACCTTCTACATTACTTTTCTTCTGCTGCCTGCTGGCATTAGGACATCCCTAAGGGTTTAAATGCTTTTAAGTGTTCAGCGTATTTTGGTTGTATGCTCACAGCAACTAAAGCTAAGGAAAATAATTTTGTTCTGTTTGCTTGGCTATTTAAATTCAGGAACCTGAACGACAGTATATGCACATAGGAACCATGGTGGAGTTTGCATTTGCCTTGGTGGCGAAACTGGATGTCATAAACAAGCATTCATTCAATGACTTCAAGTTACGAGTAGGTATGTATCACAGGATTTTTATGAGAATACCACAGAGAAGGGTGAGGATTTGGTGTGAAGTACCAGTTGATTAAAGTGTTAATAGAACTGACCAGAAGGGCCATGAAAGTAAATAGTACTATCTTTACCCTGTTTAAAGGCAGCCTACGTGGTACTGCCCATTAACCATAGCTGTTGTAGGAGTGTTTCAAGACAGGACCTAGAAAATGGCAGTATTCCCAAGTAAGAAATGGTTGAAAAATACTTTTCCATGACTCTGAATTGTTTTATGATAACTCTAAAATATTTATTCTAGAGGTTGTTAATCACATGTATTTTTTAAGTTTATCAATGCCAAAGTATGCAAGACTCTATAGACAGGGCTTTACAAACCATATAAATGGTGTTGGAGGATAAGAGCTATAAGGGGCCAGTGAGGCTGGAGTCTGAAATATTTTAGATATATTAAACTCAGGCAAGCATACAAAAATGCACCCTTTCCTTTCCAGCGTTAGACAGTGTTCTCTTCTTTGTTATTCTGTGGTTATTGACAAATAAGAGCAAAGATGACTAATTGTTTATATTTGAAAAGGATATCCCTTATCACTCAGCTTCTACTTGCTTCTACTTGTGCATCATAGTATTTAAAAAAAGAAATAGGCAGCTGCAAGTAAGCCACGGAAAGCATTATGAAATAAATTAATTCAGAGCTGGTCAAGAACCATATGCTACAAAATGTTTATTTCCTGATAGCAGTACACAGCAGTTTTACAATGCAATATGTAACTTGGAAAGTGTGAAATGAAAGCAGTAAACAAATACTGGAAACTCATAAATCCTGTAAACATGTCAGAAGTATTTGATTTCCAACAGATATTCTCCTGTCTTGTCTTTTTTCTTACTGTGCTGCTTGCTTTTCCTTCCGGCTTCTCCTCTCATGTTTATTTCACAGTGCCACCCACTGGCAAAACTTGCTATCTTCTGACGAAATACCCATGTGTTCTGGGAGCACTCCTTTGCCAGCGTGTCTTAGATTCCTTGCTAGAGTTAAAAAATGACAAAGCAAATCTGAAGTATGCTTCCTTCTACAGAACTTGATGGGTTTAAAATAAACATGTAGAAACATCATATTTCTGTACAGAATAAAAGTTCTTGCCACAGATGACACATGCCACATACTTGCAAATACATCAGCAATGTCTGTACAGATAAAGAGCTACTGAGTGTCAAGGCTAAATCTGCAAATTGATTAAAGCAATACTAACTCCTTTAAAGTGGAGATCATGAAGCAAACTTTCTAGGGGTGAAAAAGATACCTACTTGTGATTTTTAAAGTATTTGCTACAGGTTCCAGAGAAGTCAAACTCCTTTGCTTCATGAAATGAGGAATGATCAAATCTATAAAGGGGCACAAGGCCCAGACTGGTACTTTTGCCACCTTAATTCAATATAGGCACCACTGAGATCTTCACTTCCCATCCTCACTTCATGTCTGTACTTCCCACCACCACCTGACCACAAAAGCATTTGATATCCATAACAATTAGAGCCACAGAAACATTTGAGCATCAGCCTCCAACACAATCCTCCCTGTAAGGATTTAAACCCAAACTGCAATTTGTAAAAAACTTCCTCAGCCAGCATCTAATCCCAGAATTGTTGCAACTCAGTAGACATCTCAGCTTTCAACCTTCCTTTTCTCGAGTGCCTGAAATACTAGTTGTGCCTTAGGAGGTACACAGCCTAACCTGACGTGGTCAGGCAAGGGAAGGGAGCATCTAGTTTATATTTCAGGCATTCCCACTCTTCTGTTAGCTAGGTGCTTCATTTATTAGACATGATCAGATATGCTTTTGCAGCAAGTTTTGCACAGGCACTGCTTTTTTTCAGAAAGAATAGAGGCTGACGTTGTTTTCCATATAGCTTCATGGTTAGAACATTTGTCTGTGTTGTAGGTGAACTTAATTTGGTTCCTGGTTTTGACTGAGGCTGCTCAAGCACAGGGATCCCTGTTCCCTGGAGAACTCTGTGAGCCTAGGCTGTAGGATACTTTGGAATGAGATATTCTCTGTCTGTCCTGCTGAACAGTATTTGCATTTTCATGGAATAATTAAATGTCACTTTGGATACGAGAGAAAGGGACAGATGGTATCGCCCTCTGTTACAGCATTGACCTGGACTGAGAGTACTACTCTTCCAGCCTTGCCCCAACAAACATTCACGTGTGTCGTGCAAAGAAGACGTGCACTAGCAGGAATGACATAAAGCACCACATCCCAGAATGTCTGGGTGGCCAAAACACATTCCTAAGAGATACGAGTAGAAGTCTTCTCGAAGGAGAAGGGATCTGAAGCTGGCTTTCCAGCCCCCAAGGTATTACTCAAACCATCAGCAGTGGTGTGGTTCAGGAAGGGTGTAAAAAATAAGTCACCTCCTGCCCATTGTATTTTGTAGGAAAGTCCCACTGCACTGCCCTGATTTCTGGACCATGGCAGAGTGTATGCCATACACATCTCTTCAGTATTGCCTACTAGCCAGCTTGGGCTACTCAGCAGATGGCTTCTGTGGATTCCACTCTCAGGTCCCTAGTCCTGTCTGCATGTTGGATATCATGAGGCAGGAAGATGCACTCACTCATAACTTGGACATTAATGCAGAGTGTTGCAAGGCCTCGGGCCCTTTGTGCATTTAGACAAATATTTATCACATTCTATCTGGCATCCTTTAAGGTTTGCATATTTCCCCAATTTCTAAATTTCACTGCTACAGTCACTTTTTCCAGGTGGGCTTTTAGCCTGGTTGCTAATCCATGCTGCCATGTCACATATGATCCATACTAGATGAGCCAGCTCTGAGATGCCTCCCTGCGCTACAATCACACTTTAATTTTGCTGTGCAGATATATCCCTAGCAATGGTTTCTGTCAAGGAATTGATAGAAGTCCGTTATGATCCACTGACGTGGACACAATTTTAGAAATCTAAACTACTCACTTGTCCAGGGTTTATTTCTCACTAGAACTAACTTGGCTTTCCTGCTCATTGGTATGTATAGTTACAATTATAGCATATTTGACACTGGTTAATGGTAGTGCTTTTCATTTTGCCTCCTGGTTTTCTTCCCTACTAGCAGAGTACAACTCAGTCCCTTTACAAATGTAACATAGGATACAAACTGACTGCAAGATAAAAAATGCCCAAAGTCTAATGAGGGACTATACTATGTTCTTCACTCTTACAGTGTGCATTTCAGCTAGCAATTTGTTACTTTTACTCCATGATTAATCAAATTATTTGACTACAAATATGTAATTGCAGTTATTTATGACCATTTTATGGGCATTTCAGCCTTCAGAACAAGGCTTCAAATCCTTCCAGCTCATTCACATTAGTTTATTCTACACATAAGAAGCAAAGGATACTGTAAAAGTCATTTGATTTGGCCATCAACTATTACAGAGAGGAGAAGCCCTTTTCACTACAAGTAGAAATGAAAATAAATTCATGTATATCTGTTTTCACAGAAGCTGCTGCTTTCCCACAGTGTGTTCCTCATGCTAATAAAGGCAGTAGCAGGCTATTAGGATACTAATGGTTGAAAATATCAAATTTAGTCAGGATGGGAGGGAGCTGTAAAACTAAAATTAGATTAACTAACTTTTGGCACTTTTATAACTAACATCCTCCTGCTGTAAATGGTTGATAAATCAGTTATGAGCAGACTGTGCTCACTATTCAGCATGAGCCAAATACCATGTTCATTGGCTTGATACATTACCAGATGCACTGTGTGTCCTTGTTTGGTGGGTCTTCTTTTTTAATGTTAAGTTCTGATGCCTTTCAGGTATCAACCACGGACCTGTAATAGCTGGAGTAATAGGAGCTCAAAAACCACAATATGATATCTGGGGCAATACAGTAAATGTGGCCAGCAGGATGGACAGTACTGGTGTCTTAGATAAAATACAGGTAAGCCTTGGTTTTGTGCTAGTATTTATCTTAATCCTTTGAGTTTAGTGCTTAAAAAAAAAAATTTTTAAAAAATCGCATAATTGCACACTAAACTGGTCTGTGTTATGGAGCTAGGGATGCCTACAGAAAAAAATTACCCACCAGCTGTATCTGTACATTTCAAAAGATATAGACCTTGGGGGAGGGGAAGTAAAAAATTAAAAGAAATTATTGAGAAAATGGGAGGAGAATCAAAACTTTGTCTTGACCCTACAGAGGAATGCAGTGGAGGTAGTCATGGGTTGCCAGGAAAGATCAAGATTTGAGGGAAATCACATTTCTATTCCACAAATTTCTAAACTTGTAAAATACTAGCTACCTTATCAGTGAAGAGCATTCCTTATGTTAATTATTTCTAAATAAAGGAAATTACCATAACTGCTGTGCACCAAGTTAAATCCATAAAGCAATCATAAAACTTCCCTTTTAATGAACCATGCTAATTAATAATCTTTATAGATTATTATCTGTATAGATTATAGATAGACCTTCAATTTACTAACTTTCCAGTCATTCTGTAATTAGGGATCACATTTTAAGTATCTGCCTAGTATGCTGCCTAGCACTTTGGGATCCCAGCATGTGATTGAGAGCACTCCAAATCTATGATTGAGATTATTCAGGACTAAATAAAGCAAAAGGAAGGTTACTAACTGTTGGTCAAAACTCAAACCAGAAGGGATGTCAAAGCAATGACATCTACAAACAGTTGCTTGCTTCACAAAGAAACACAGACAGTCTGAGACAACTGATGCTGTTGAACAACCTCTGCCCTAGTGAGCTTTCACCTGAAATGGCAGAACTGCCTAACGTTTGGTTCACTGCCAGTTACGTGAGGAATTGGCAACAGCGGCTCTGAGAGATGATGCTGATGTCTTACTTCATTCACACAGCCTTAGCATTTGCAAAAATATGGGGAAGCTTGGGCCTACTGAAATGAAAAACAGCTCCTAAAGTTGAGAAAAATGCTATATGAGGAAGAGTGTTGTCCCTGGTGCCATTTGTGTATCTACAGGCCCTCTGTTTGGAATCCTAGGTACAGAAATGGTTATGCCCAATTTGATACTTACTGTAAGCAATTAGAACAAGCATCCAGTAACAAACTATTTGAATGCTCAGGTGCTCAAACCTCACTTGAGACGCTTAAAGGCCTTATAAGCATTATAGCAAAACTCTGACAATTGCTCAGAACCTATATTCTCTTCACACTCTCTTTGTTCTATTATCAATGCTTTTTCTATTACTGTACTATTTCAGGTTACAGAGGAGACGAACAACGTCCTGCAAACACTGGGGTACATGAGCACTTGTAGAGGAATAATAAATGTAAAAGGAAAAGGAGAATTGAAGACATACTTTGTACATACTGAAATGACAAGATCCCTTTCACAAGGGAACGTGGCATCTTGAAGAATGCTTGTATGTGTCATCAATACCATATTTTCAGGAAAGTATCACGCACTTTTTAACTACATTTTGGCCCTTAACATGCGTGCTATTTTCTGGTATGTGGCACTTATTTTAATATGGCTGCCGAATAGTCCCATGAGCCATCATTTTGCACCTTGATATTCCTATTTTCAAGGACAGTCGCGATGTACGCTATAGGACTGGAAGATTGTACTGCAACTTGCACTGCTATTCGAAGACAAGAAAGAGGGAACAGAAATTAAAAGGAGGTGACTCATCCTGAAAGGACTACAAAGAGATGTTAGTGACAATGTGGGGAAAAAAGGCAATAAAGCTAGGGGTGCATACTATTTTCTGATGCATGGTGTTTTCTGGAAAATACAGTTGCTCCCCAATAGCATCTACTAATCTGGTATTAAAGTATACAGTATTTGTAAATAAGTTTACTCTAACCACACATGATCTGGATGTGATCACCAGTTGCATCTCATAGCCAGGGACACGTTGGGTGGCTTGCTGGTATTCTTTCTGAAGAGAGAGCTAACAATGCTGGAATAGTTTTGTACAAACGTGTCAAATGTTTTGAAGCTATTGTCTTTTGTAAGGTTAATTCATTAAAAGTTTATATGTACTTTGTCTTACTGTTGCTGTCTCTTAGTTTTGCTTCTTTCCATGGCTTCTGTCGCTCTAAACCTGCGGGTCCTCTGCTGCTGCCACTGCTGCTTTTTATTGAGCACTTAGATGTTGAGGCAGGCTATGGCCAGCTATCTCAATAGCATCAGTCACTAATATCTGCTAGACTTGCTATTGCCTTTCAGAAATTGAATCACCTCTGTTGTCTTCAGTCTTGGGTAGCATCCTAGGCACTTTGCAGTCATTTACTCCCTAGGTGATACAGATTGCTTACCTCAATCCCTAAACATAAGCAAAGTGGCGGATACTGGAGACAGTAGCAGTGTCAGCTACTCTGCAACTGGCCTGCAATGCTTAAACATTTGATACCTAGGAGTACAAAAGAAGAAATGTTTTGTTCATTTTGCACTTTGACAACTTCTTTTGCCCTTGCATGCCTTTCACTTAACCTTTACAGTGCTGGATTTCATGGGATATTTAAATAACCTAATTTATCAGGACATGCATATGAGCAGAAGATATACAAAATGGTATTTTGTGTATATTCAAAATAAATTTAAATTCTGTTGAGTTAAAATTATCACACTTGCAGAGTTTCACAGATGAGCCAGGTGAAAGACTGAAAAAGCAGGTAATTGTACTACCCATGTTCCTTTGAAGCAATGACAGTAAAGATTAATTTTTGCTTTGCTATTATCAGTACTTTAAATTAACATATTCTTTTAGTCGTAACACCCTAACATGACCAAAATTAATAAAGTCCTCCTATTTTTAAAATAGCATATAATTACAAGATTTTTTTCTGACTGATATTGTATGAATATAGAAGTCAACCAGAAGATAACTGGCATGTTATTCAAATGTCAAAAGTATACAGATTTCTCTTTCATGAAACATGTATTTACATTTGTATTGCATCGGTGTCCTTTCAGAAGGAGTTCTCAAAATTATGGGTCACAAATAAATGGCATCAGGCCACAGTCTTACAGAGTATGGCACAGTTTACTCACAGCAGCCATCTGCCCACCAGCAAATTGGAATGGCAGTAGATTTCAAATGCCTACATTTGCAGTAAAATAGACAATCTGAATTCTAATCCCTTTCAGTTAGTCTAAAAGCAAAATGCAAGTTATTTCAGTGATGTCCAGCATAACACAACTGACATCTCACCTAGAGCTAGAGACTTTTGATCAGTAACTCTCCAGATAGGTGATCAGCCTAATAAAATTTTATTTTAAATGTTTTGTTGCCTTTATGATTTATTACTATAAATTTGTTCTAGAAACAATTTTTAAAAGTTATAAAATATCAGACTTTGAATGTACTCTGGGCCCTTAAAATAATTCTGGTATTATCACAGGTCAAAGCAATTGTTTCTTACTGTGGATGAAAACCCTTTCTGTAAAGTTGATTATATTGTACTGTTGTATCTATGTGCAGCTTTCAGGTGTAACCTGTATATTCAAGATTTTGCTTTTCATTTGTATTCTTGCACACTTCGGGCATCAGCATCAAACCTTGTACCTAACTCGGTAGCCTTGTTTCTATTATTTTTATTAAAGTTAAACAATATTTTTGTAAGCAATGAAGCGTTAAAACATTTGAATGGCCGTGAGATGACTGGTCCAATGAAATATAAAGAAAGCTAAATACGCGCCCTCCAAGAGCATGCTGAAAATGCCCTCGTTCAGACCACTCATGTTTCACTGACGGTCTCTCATTTTGTAGTTGCATTCAGATTCTTACAGCCAAATCCTGCTAAAGAAAGAGAAAGCAGGCAAAAGAGGATTATATATGTGTTATGATGCCCAGACAGAGAAAGGTACATACGATCCTCTCTCTAGCCTTCAGTTACTATGATTTCTAGTGCCAAGAAGCTATTTGTATCCAATAAATACTTTCTGTCTTCCAATGCATTTTACATCTACTGTTTATACTGTTTTATTTTTCCCCTGCCTGGACTGACCCAGAGTTCTTGTATCCTCTTTTTTCCTCTCCCACGGCAATTTCATCTGCCTAAATAACTGGATATAACTAACACTGCTCATGTATCAGTGCGTAACTTGAAAAGCTTTATCATACACCGCACAAACCAGTATTCGAGATGCCATATATTCCACAGTAAGGCTCAAGTTCTACAACTTCCACGTTGGTGCCATAGTTCATAGGTCGCTAATGAACCACAAAAAGCGTGACTTCCAAAAGCACAATGCAAATGTATTTCATGCCGTGGGGCAGCAGCCAAAGGATCAATATAAGGGTGATTCACTGTGGCCTGGGAGATTGAAATCCAAATGGGAACACCTAGGGAGCCTGCTGGATTTCTTTTTCAAAGTCTATGTTTTGCTCCAATTTATGGAGGGCTACCAAGGGACAGGAAGAAAGATTAGGCTTGCACATATTTTTGTTAACTACAAAAGTAGTTGGGATTACCTGCAACTTAGCGCTATTTAGCTGCTGTTTCTAAAGAGAGACTTTAGCATAACATTTATGCTGTGTGGAAAACATTTTTCATTCTCTTTAAATTCCTTTATGATTCCTCTATTTTGTAAAATATCTACAGACCTTCCTTTTTTTCACCGAGGCACAGGTAGGAGTTCAGCCTCCTCATTTCAAAAGCAACAGCTGTGCACACCCGAAGGTAGAGTTGTTGAAGTCTGTCCTGTTTTGTTTTCAGAACCTCATATCAGGACAAATAGCGAACTATGTTGTCAGGATGTTTTATATAGCAGCAGATTTACTGTTGAAAGCAATTATAACCTTGTCCTTTGAAAACACAGTTTTCCTTTTGGTTATACTTCTGTATGAAAATACTTAAATTTTTAATTTTCAAATAGCAGATTCTCCTTCACCTGACCTAGATACTACGCTTCAACGCCTTTTACAAACAATTTTAAGACTACAGCTTGTTTGTTAGTTTTATTTTTCCTTTCTTGTCTAAAACAGTGGAGTGACTCTGAGGAGAATACAAGTGTAGAATAAGATATATGTGCCTTAAATAAAACATGTGGTTAAGGGAGTATTTTTGTTCCTTGAAGTACTTCAAATTTGTGTGGATTTGTCAGAAGCTGGATCACCCTGAAGTTTACTACATACTCATTTTAAACATTTTCAAACTTAGGGGCAGCAATTATTCAGGTCAGTTTAGTTTTTAATACCTCAAAATGCAAGATAAGGATATTTTAATCCTGTTTGCAGTTATGAAGATAGGAACCCCTTTATGTTACAGGTTGCCACTGCTCAAAACAGAGTCTGCCATGAATTGTTGGAAATTTTTTTATGAAGTATTTTTCAAATGTATTTGTAACTACCGAGATGCTTTTCATGAAAATCTCATTTTTGACAGAAAAAAAAAAATATGCATGAAGTATTTTGAAAGATTGGCATTCATGGACTAGAAATTTTCATGTTTGCATTCCAAAACAGTGTTAAAAATAACAATTGTCATGAAAGTAATGTTCACCTCATATAAAATGGTGTACTAACCAAGAGACTTATAGAACAGCATATTCATTTGACTCAGTGAATTGGAATATCTATTCAGCAGATATCAATCAGCATACAAATAATAATTGAAATTTTAACAGTTAACTGGTTATAATTTTATAATTGTTTTTAATTTATTGAAATAAAAATAATTACAATTATTTGAAAAGCCTAATTCTCCAGTCAAGTAGTTGAAATTGTAGTTGCAGGACAACCAGAAAATGTTTGCGATCTGCAGACCAAGGATCAGTCATAGTAATTGTGTAGAGAATTGTTTGAAACAACAGCTATATTCAGTGAAAATTTAAAAATTTCCTGAGTAGCTCATGAACAAAAAAAACCCCAAACAAACAAAAAAATCCTTGAAGACTGCAAAAGGTGTGCTGACTTCTGCAAGTGGTGTACAGTTGTCTCCATCTCCTTCAGAAAACCTCTGAAGGACCTTCCTGTTTGAGACAGGCAGTCTGACACTATTTCAGGGTCTGAGAGAAACAAGTGTTGTGTAAAACAACTGGCTTGGACCAAAGCTATGGTAGCAGAACAGGGACAGTGTTTTGAGCCATTTTTGTTTCAGCCTCTTTTTCAAAAGCCATGGGATGCAGCATTTGTTGGCAAAGGTTGTCTCTGCTTCATGGATCAGCTGAAGGTCAGGATCATACAGCAATCTGATATATGTTGAGGTCAAACAGCAAGGGCAGGAGATTAATTGCTAAACCTTAATTTGAGGCTAGCCATCTCAGTTCTAAGTGATACAAATTTGAAACAGGTATATGAGCTTGTAGTAAGAAAGCAGCGACTGTGTTTTTTCTGCATATCAATGACCTGTCCAGTTATATGTCATCTGTCCTCTTGTGTCTGTCCCATCTCCATCCCCTGGTCATTGTCATCTCCACCCCATTCTGTCTCTTCCCCCCTGCCCCCTCTGCCTTGTTATCATTTGCTTCACAAATTCCTTTTAGGAATTTTCTTGCAAAGTTATTTCATAAGCCCGTTTGACATTTCAGAACAGTGACCCTGCCTTTGAGATGCCCTTATGACTATAAAAGTACAGATCAACATATTTGAAATTCAGAAACCTTAGGGGCATATTACTGTTCCCTAAAAAATGCAGGCAACTGGAACTTCCCCTTAAGACAATGAATTCAAAGCAATTTTTAACACTTTGGTCTCTGAGATCAGCTGTATTTGAATACTTGCTTTTGACTATATAGATTAAAATTGCTCCATCACCCTCTCATGATGTTTTACATGTTCATATTTAAATTACTGAAGAAGCAGACTGACTTCCAATGCTACTCTATAACAGGAACATACATGTCAGTAGCATAGTAGCAGCATATGACTTAAATCCAGTTTTAGCTGGAAGAAAAACCCCTGGGCATTCATATCCTGCTTGTGGGGAGTCTGCAAAAGGAAAACTGGAGAGAAACTTTTCAGATCTGACTTCAGAGCTCTTACCTAGCTTAGTTGGGATTTCTAGCGAATGGTTTCTTGCAGCTCTATTTATAGCTGCAGCCTCAGCAGAGCTGCTTTTTATAAATGGGCTTGCTATCTCTTGGTGCTCGGACTGAACTACAAAAAAAGCACTTGCACAGTGGCAAATGTATCTCTGCGTGGGAAGCTGATGTAAGGCAGCTGTTGGATTTTCAATTGCACTGCTCGTTTATGATGTGCTAATTTGGCCCATGCTGCAGAAAGAAGAGGAACCTAATTGGTAGAGGGACATTACTAGATAAGCAGATGGGGATTGTCATGAATGATTAAAAAAAAACACCCACCCAAGACTGTAGAGTATAAATACCTCCACAATGCAGTTGAAAAGAAGCAAGTGGCTACAGCTATACAGTAGAGATGGGGCTTTTATATCAGTAGACACGAATTATTGTGTGGGTCCATGACGCCCAGAATTGATTGTGAAGATCTCTGGTACCTGGAATGTTGTGAGTAGGAGGTTTTTATTTTATTTTTTTTTAAATAGATCTTGAATGCTCAGTAAAAAATAAGATGCCTGAAAGAGTGCTGTTGTGAAAGTGCTTGCCAAAACACTGGTAACAATAATAATAATGCTGTACTTACAGCACATTAGTTCTCCAACTGTGGTTGCAGAAAAGAAAGGTAAACCAGACCAACCTAGTTACAGAACCCCACAGTAAACATATTTACATGTATATATTAAAGCAGAATAACCATGAGGTGAATATCAAAACTAGGAGCCAGGTGCTAGTAGGATAGAGCAGTTTTAAAGTAAATCTGTTGATAGAGATTTGTACCCAGGAGACACTTGACTTCAGTGACTCCAACACGAGTGTTTGCGCGGGAGGGAGATTTCCCAGCACAAGGCCTGAAACGGCTGAACATTCAGTTAAAGCCTGCGCCTCTGTGGGTGGGGAGGGGCAGGCTGAAGAGACCTCAAGTTCCCCAAGACTCAGGATCCTCATTCCGGTGGAAACGCCACATTTTGGGTGGTTTTATTCAACCGCTCCACTGAAAATTTTCTGGATTAGTGCAAACAGGCACGGGGAAAACTCATTCCCTTTTGGCCAGGCTTTGCTCTAACCCTCTTCCCCAGCTTCCAAGGGCAGCAGGGGATCGGGGAGCCGGCCGTGAGGGAGGGCGGTCAGACTGCCCGCTGCGACGGCCGAGAGGCCGCTGCTCAAACCTGGGCCCAAAAACCTCAGTCTGTGTCGGCGAACCCACGGTTCCCGGTTCAACACCGCTCTGCGGAAACGCCCGGGAACGGGGGGCGGTTCCTGTCAGGCTGGTCGGGCGCCGGGTCACGCCCAGGAGGGGCTCGGCCAGGTGCTCCCCGCGTCAGCAGCCCCTTTCCCAGCTCTGTGGGGCTCCCTGCCCGCCTCGGCCCTACCGCCGGGGCCCTCCCTTCGCCGCGGCTGCCGGGCGACCTGCGGGGCGGTGGCAGAGCGTTGCCGGGTAGCGGCGGCCGCTCGGCAGCATGGCCTCCTCCGCCCCGGCGGCTCTGCCGGCGACCACGGGCGCAGGAGGGCCGGGAGGGGCAGAGGAGGCCCTCGGTAGCGTGGCGGAAAGGAGGCAGCGGTGCCCCCCCATCTCCGCCCTCTCTGCCTTCAGCCTCATCCCGACCAGACGGGAAGGGCCTCCGGAGCTCAGCTATTTCCACCGGGAGGCCAAGGTGAGGGAGGGAAGGGTGCAAGCCGGGGAGCCTCGCAGGGCCCGGCGGGTCTTGAGGGGTAAGCATTCCCCGTGGGTTTCTGCGCAGCGTAAGGTCGTTGTGCTTAGTCCCTGCGCAAAGGCTCGGCCGTCACGGTGAGGACCTGTCGGGCGGGTGTCTAAAAAAATCCCATTAGTATTTCCAGGGCCAGTGGAAATGCTGCACGTTAGTCGCTAGGTGAGCTATCTAATGGCTCAATAGCAGGTTTTGTCTTTGCAAAGAGGCGTTTGCTAAGTGCTACTGGTGTTTGCTGCTTCTGGATGGAAAAGGAGGGCAATGTCTTTCACTGAGTGGCAAGAGAAGGCGGAGACATGGTTTGCTAAGGATTAAGGACCAACCAGCCATGTGGCATCACCAAAATGTGCGAGGTCTTTAGGGAACACTAGGAAAGGCATCATCTGTTACTAGGGCTGGGTGTGGCACCTCTGTTTTTCTGGTAATGCATACTCCCCAGGATCTTTTAATAAGAAACTGCTTCATTTTCAGTTGTGGGAAAAGGTTTTCAGTATGTGTTGCACAGATTTTCCGTATGCTCAGCTTTAATAAAGAAAATCAATGGAGCTACTCAAAAACATCAGTATATGCTTTGATAACTGAATGCTTCTAAAGGTGTTACATTCACACTTAACCTGTAGGAATGTGTGTAGACTAGCAGGGAGCCTCACCCCTCACTCCCTGCTACATTATATCACCCTTTTTCATCATTTGTCCTCCTATTTAAAATCAGAAATGAAAACAATTTTACACCTTAAGCTTCAGCTGGGCTGTAATTCCTGCGTAGCCAACCTTTCTCTCTCTGAAATGAGTCATACGAGACATTTAACTTAACAATTTCCACTCCCCCAAAAAAACATTTAAAAGTTCTGAAATGCCTATTATATTAGTGTAATAAAGCAATATTATGGCAACATGTATTTATATATAGCAATAAATATACCCCATGAATCCCCACCCAAGTGACAGGCTGCTGAACATGCAGAGCAGTGGGTGGCAACTGGTGACCTGTGAGAGTTTGCAGGTCCTGAGTCCCTGCGATGTGGGCAGGGTGCAGACCACAGCACAGAGCTGGGCATTAAAGGAACAGAAAAACAATTTCCAGCACTGACTGGGTGGGCCTGCTAAAAAACAGGTGGATTAGTCATTTCAGACTCTTTGGTGTTGATTACAGCATTACCTTGGGAAGGTGCTCTCAGCCAAAGGTGAGTGGGCACAGTTGGTGTTGGGAGAGCACAACAGGAGTAAGGCTAGGGCAGGTCAAAGGGTTGGCATGGTGCACTCGGGGCTAGCGAAGGTCACAGTCTAACCGATCTGCATGGAATTAGCAACCATATGGTAGAGCTTTTGCTTACAATATAAAGTCTGCTTTCACACTCCTAATGACCTGGTTTGTGGAAAATGCTGCTCCAGTGGCATGGAAACAAAAAGTGGTAACAGCTGTTTAGTAGGTTTCTTCACAGCATACGCCTCGGCCACAGGGGAAGAAGCAGATTCAACCCATTTTTCTGCACAATTAAAGAATTAGATAATTGGAAATTTTTTATTTATACAGGAAAAGGAATTTCATTCCTTTTTGCAGCTTCAATATCTAAAACCAAATGTGTGTCAGAGACTTAAGCAGAGAGAAATAGAGGAAGGTGTGCTCAGAAGCCATAAATTCCTGCCTTTTAATCCCTTGGCTGACAGTTGCTCCATCGATTGCTTTACATAAGTTACTGTAGCCAGTTTGTGTGGTGTTTCCTCTTCTGTGACATGGAGGAAGTTATTACCTCTTTTATGTGCATCTGAAATATTAATGAATATTTGCAAAGCGCTTAGCTTTAGTGGTACACAGAGGATGCCCATCTTGAGTGTAAATTTATTGTCTGCTTTGTGTGATTCACTTGTTCTGAAGGGTTTAAGAAACAGCTCCTCACCATTACTGCTTAGGCTAATTAAGTCAGCATTTAACAACAAAGAGAAACAATAGCAAAAAGTTACCAGTATATCTGGCACAGAAGTGTTGCCCCTACACATCTGGCAGAAGATCTTCAAGAGATCACTTGGAACAGGGCTAGTTTTTAACATAACAGGCTGGCTACCTATCTGTGAGTTCCAGAAAGAAATAATTATCTGTTCTGACACAGGTAACAAATAACAGACAATGCCACGTGAATAAAAACAAAGGAGCAAATAACATTCCTAGTGGTGAGCACAAATTAGATGCCCCCTGAAATTCTGAATGAAACTGGTCATGTGGGGAGGAAAGGAGAAGCAAGGAAGCAAAGAAATAATAATAATAATGGAGGTGACGAATCAGATGCAGGATGCTCTTGAATGTGCCTGAAATTCTGTGAGGCTTGATGGTTTCTGAGAAATGAAGGGATGGATAGGTTAAATATCAAGCCACCTCTCCTTGGCAGAACCAAGTAATGGGGATGCCATTCCAAAAGAGGCCTGTGATGACAGTGGTGCCTCACCAGCACTCTCACCTATGGTTTCCTTTTAATGGAACCGTTATAGCCTTCTTGACCTGCCCTGACTTGACTATTTTTGGAGGATAGCATTATAAATTGTAAGACTCAAATACAAAGGCTGAATTGGACACACTGTAAAAATAGAGGTTAAAAAAACCCCAACAAAATGCATAATTTTTCAAATTTGTAGTCACAAAACCAGTGATAGATTGACATATTTACCAGAATATGGACCTTTTAATGAAGTTCATTAACAACTGACAGCATATGTCAACAGAGGATTTTGTGTTTCCTTCCTTGAAAACTTTTTTGGTTTTGAAATTCTTTTGATTCCATTGATGAGAAATTCTTGATTGGATTTCACAAGTGCATTTGTTAGCAGATCAGAACTTTAGTGTTGCTTATTTGGATGCAACTATGTCAACAGGAATAATAAATATAATAATACTCTGGCTTGGGTTATACTGTATTTTCGTACAGGACAGATACACGCATACTGCTGGATCATAAAACTACCACTGTGGCATGTTTCTGAACTCTTCTGAAGTCAGCTTTAATCAAAAATTAAATGGTGATTCAACTGCAGGATTCCTGTCTTTTTCATTCCCCCAAAAATCTGAAACTGCCTGCTTTCCTTTTACATCAGAGTGCCAGATCATTTGATAAATGTAAGAAGGAGAATATAAGTTCAGAAAAGTAAAACAAACAAACACACCACTTAAATTTCCAAAAGTTACAACAGATTACAGGGAAAAATTGAGGTAAGTTGCCACTAGGGAAATTTCAGAGCTGAACAGACCGAAGTGTTTTTATTGCAGACTATTCCAAAGGAGTGACACAAACTTGGTAATGGTAGCTCAGTAATATTACAGTTGCCATCAACTAATGCTATATGTGCACTCTTATTAAGTATTAAGCATTGAGTTATTAAGTATTGGTTTGACAACATATACTCTGTAACCTGTTAAGCCATACTGTGAATTAGCCATATTTTCTCCTTTTCTTAAGACAGGAGGTGTTTCCACTTACGATTCCATTTTTAAAAGACCAGAGGGTTACAACAAAAATCTTCACCGATGTGACAGAGAACACGCAAACAGTCGTGGTCTTAACATTAATGAGGAGGTAACCCTTTAATAATTTCATAATTATCTCTGTTGAAGATATTTTGTACTTTTTGACATGGCTGGAGACTGTAGCCATTGTTTTACCCTTTATAATGCAGCCTATATGGTATCAAAGGAATCGGATGGAGGACATCATTGGCCTCAGCCTGGAGGAAAAACCATTTGCCAGGGAAGACACCTGAGTTAGCTCCTGCTCTTTGACATCCTGTAGATTCCCAGGTGACAAGCCATATGCATGGGGAAAGAGATACACACAGCAAAGCAAACCCTTTATTACAGAGCTTCCAGGTCACTGAGACTGACTTCTGAATTGCCTGTGCCCCTCTAGAGTTGCAGTTCAGGTGGTCCTGCAGCTATTGCTGTGATGCTTGAAAACTCTTCTCCCTGAGAGGACAGGATTCGGGAGTCCCAACTGAACCACTGCTCTCTGACATCCACCTTCCCTATGCCAGCATTTGCTGAGGGAGCCCAAGTTTCTGAAGCTGGTGAGTTTGTTACACAAACTTACACCAGATTGCCCTGCAGGAAATTCATAGGGAGCTAGTGCAAAGGAGGGGTCAATCAGAAGACTACAGACATGCCTGGGAAAGACTGGGCAGCCTGGTAGCTAAGGAAGTATGCAGCCATGTTTCTAAACAGCTGCCCTGAAAACAGAAATACTGTATTATATACATATATATATAAATACATATTTTTAAATGCAGCATCTGAATAATATACATACATACACAAGTGTGTGGATATATATACATTTATATACATATACACACACAGAGGCTGTCAAAAACCAAGTGAAGTGTAATCTCTGTGTGTTAATGGCCTCAAAATCCTGCTGGGCTCATGGGATGTAAAGAGGTGGGTAAGCTAAGAATGGCTGCCCATATGGGTGATTATATATGATAGAGATGGAAGAAGGAAGGGATACACAAAAGTTAAAATAACGGTAACTGCTGTGTAATAAAACTATTGACATCTGAGGACAAAGGCCACTGTTTCTGATTCCTCTCACTAGCAGCTGTATATGCCGGATATTTCAGTGCATAGCAATAATGCCCTTCAGCTCTATCAGACAGTGCAGGCAGTATTCCATGCTCCCAAAGGAATCCCAGGAGTGTCCATTACTATCACCTGCTCATGCCTAGTAACTCAACTGCAAATCTGCATGAGGCCAAAAGCCATGTAAATTATTATTCCAACTAGAAACAAGACTTTTTATTTGAACAAAACAAAGGCAGCCCCACTCCCCCAACACCAAGCCCAATCTCCGTCTGGGAAATTTGTGTAGGAACAGTTTATCAATGCAGAGTTAAGGTTTCTTACTGAGCTCTTGTGTCCTTTTATCATCAGCAAAACTCATTTTCCTACCAGTTTGCTTCCTAAAGCAAACGTGTGTAGGGCAAAATTCATATGAGCTCTGCTGGGCAGTGCATGCAAGGGACTCTGCCTGAACAGGTGTCCCTTAATCCAGCCCTTTAATTAGCAAGGAGACACATCAAACCCACAGGTGTTAAATGTTACAACATGATCCATGTGATGACACCCAACACCGGGCTTGCCCATAACTAAGTGCAGGTCACATACTCAAGTCCTGTTCTTTAGTTACCTCAGTGGCCCTCAGAGGCTTTATATAATAATGATATTATAAAACATAATAAATGAAAAGGCCACAATCGCCATCTTTCTAGTACAACACTGAAAGGAGACAGGCTGAACCCACCACAGTACACTTTCCTTGAAGTGGAAAAAAACAAACCACTCCAAGTAAGCCGGACCAAGGCTTACTGTGTTAGCCAGCGTGCAAACATACAAGCAGCCTGATAAATCTGAGACCTTTGGCTGGGGAAAGAAACACAAACAAATCCCATCTTTCCTTTCTGACTCCAGAGCTCTCCATTGCTGCAGAACAGGAAGGAATTGCAGATTGCAGATTGCACAGTCACTTAAAGGGTAGTTTACTAAGAACAAGCTTAAAATAATCTTTTCTTGGTCAGGTTATTTTTCACTAAGTCCACTTCCCATCATTGCAGAGCAGTTATATCTGTAATCTTACAGCTACAAGTGTTTTTAGTAAAACCTTTCATTGTGCAAAAATACAGTAGTATATGCTTTATGTCCTTCAGGGAAAGCCTGCATGGGCTTGCTCAGGGTTTTCCTTTAGACTTTGATTTTTTTCATGCAGTGGTTTCACTGAATTGTGGAAGCACTGTAGGTGTTCCTGTAACAGAGGATACAAATTAAATCTCTCCTATTTTTAAAATGAATCATGCAAGTCAGTGCACAAGAAAATAAGAATAAAAATAAATTCTGTGCCACTTACCAGTAACCATATGATAATTGCCTCTGTGTGAATGTACTTGTTCGTAAAAAATTATCAGTCCACAGTAACTCATGGCACAGCTCCATATCTTATCATCTTGTCATCTGGTGATACATTAATGGTTTATTAATATACATATACTAGGTCAGGGATGGAACAGTAAAAGTGCAGATCACTGCTAAATAAATATACATCCATATAGCAGATGCTGTGCAGTTCTGTCTGTTATTTTTCCTCTGGCCACAGCACATTTAGCAGTAGATAACTGCCAAGTATTCATTCTATGATTTTCTTATAAGGAAAATTTTATGTTTTCGCAGGAAATGGCAAGACCTGTCGCTGTTTTGTCATCTTCAGAGTATGGGAGACGCATAAATAAGCCCATAGAGCAGCCAAGCAGAGATCATGTAAGGATTAATCGTGTGAAGGCAGAATTCTACGACAAAAGTGGCATCACCTGCTTACTGGAAAATCCTCCAAGGCTGAACCCATGCTAAATCTCTTGTACCTGTCATTCCCAGCAACATTTATGTGGAAAAAACCCCACCTCACATCCAAAAGCAGTATGGTGCTTCTTCCTTTTCCTCTAATTTCCTAATCATTTTAGTTAATGATTTGGATTAAAAGTAGGATGAAATAGCAGCTGCACTTTCTTCATGCTAATTCAAATGCATGTCTTCTCCTTGCAGTCTCATAAAAAAATCTCATGAAGAAGAGCATCAGCAAACACTGAACATTTTAGGTAGCATGACTGGAAATGAGACCTGTTGGGCCAACAGCTGTCTCTCCTCTATTTTAGGCAGTGCTTCTGCATAACTATTCACAGACTTAACATTTAAACACGCTTGCTCCTCAAGGTATCAGTGGTCATTGACTTCTTAATCCTTATGCGTTACTGCTAAACTGCTAGGTGTTATTTTACCTGCACAACAGCTGAACTGGCGATTCTACCCAGATTTTCCAAAATGGACAGGCTTACCTATAAGCAGGCAAGTAAAGAAATGATCTGACTTAGGGAAGGGCTTAGCAGTTTTGGTAGACTTAAGTGGAAGTCAAGTTAAAGGGAACTTCTGGGTATTTAGCTTTTAAATAGACAAAATTGGAGCTTACCTGATTTCAGACATTAATTTTACTGACTTTCATTATACGAATGGTGTCTGAGGGACTGATCTGTTCACAAGGAAAATCATCTTTGGTTCTGTATCCAAGGCTGAAAAAAAGAAAAAAAAAAGTAATACTAGGAAACCAAGCACTAAATAGCTTGGTAGAAAGGATCGAAAAAACCCAAGTATTTGAGCAGTAGTTGTTTAGAAAGCACGTTTAGAGTAAATGTCTGAACCTGCTTAAACATTTAGTGCCTTGTATTCTCACTGAATCCAGTGAAGCTATAATGTAATTTCAGGAGAAGGAATATCTCCCACAGCGTATGCATCAGATCGGTTCTTAAGAGCTATTGATCCTGCTGTTCTTTAAAGCTGAGGCAGTATTATTCAGAAAGGGACAACAGCCAAACTGATCATACCAGAACAAGGACTGCAAGTCCACAGCTTTGACTGACACCAGAATTCTGTCAGTTCTGTCCTACACATAGGAAACCTGTATCATTTGTGAATACAGTGAGACTCCTAGTAAAAAATAATAAAACCAAATAACTTCTTAATCTGTGGCCTGGATAAGTAGTAAATCAGGCAATGAATAGCACTTGTTTGGCATGATGTGAGAAGCAGAGCATATAGAGCAGCCCATTCCAAGAGGGCTTTATTACTTTCATCATTCATGACCTGCAAGTTCCTCTATATTCAATGAGGTAGGGGAAAGAGGGAAGTAACTGTTACATTCCTTTACAACAATTAAATACTTCATTAAACAAATCCAGCAGCATTAAATGAATCACAGTAATAACAAAATGAGAAAGAAGTATCTTCTAACAGTACAAGAACGCTGTTTCAAAAATCAGTATCAAATGTATACCAATGAAGAATGAGATGGAATATGGCCATGTTCTACACAGGTTATTTTTAGTTTGGGACAGTCAGTACAAATTACTTCTTTTAAAGTAGTCTTACTATATTTACAAACCATCTGTGTTTTGAGAAACTAAGCGAAATCAGATCTGTTTGATAACACCACCACCTTCTGGCCTGTGTGAGAAATAAGCACCACCAGCTTACTTCCACTGAAGAAACACATGAGTCACCGATACCATTATCAGTTTTCCTCTCTCACTTCTTTGCTTATCACCCCCTTCCCTTCCAGTCCCTTCTCATCCCTCCTCACTTTTGAAGGCTTTTCACAGATTGTTCCTCCTACTACTTGTTTCTCATTCACTTCTGAGTGGTTGATTTCTCCCTTCAGTGCTCAGTTAGTGTCAAAAGAATACCTTGATTTCCTTTGCATTAGGGAGAAGTTCCTTATAAATGTCTGCAAAGATGTTTCAGTAATTTCTCTTTTGCTAGGATGAAGACTCTTAGGTTACCAGTGTGCTGTAAGCTTCCTATTACATGGTTGGAAAGTATCTCTTGGTGCTCCCTCACCTGTCAGTGCTGACATACTACTCTGAATAAAGATTTTATACATGCCAACAAATTAACATGAATGGAATGCACAGCATGACACAATGTAAACCGTATTTTGGATCTGGATTTTGCATCCAAAATTCTCCAGGAATTATTGGGACAATTGACAGACACCCGCAACTCACAACTTCACAGTAGCCCTGTGTGCTGGTTTTGGCTGGGATAGTTTAGTACAGGGCTACGTTTTGGATCTGTGCTGAACACAGCATTGACAATGCAGAGATGCTTTTGTTATTGCTGGGCAGGGCTTGCACAGAGTGAAGGACTTTTCTGCCTCTCACACCACCCCACCAGCGTGGAGAGGCTGGTGGTGCACAAGAAGCTGGGAGGGGACACAGCTGGGACAGCTGACCCCAACTGACCAAAGGGATATTCCATATTGTATGGTGCCATGCTCAGCATATAAAGCTGAGGGAAGGAGGAGGAGGTGATGGCGTTTGTCTTCCCAAGTAACTGTTACACATGATGGAGCCCTGCTTTCCTGGAGGTGGCTGAACACCTGCCTGCTGATGGGAAGTGGTGAATGGATTCCTTGTTTTGCTGTACTTGCACATGCAGCTTTTGCTTTGTCTATTAAACTGTCTTTATCTCAACCCACGAGTTGTCTCACTTTTACTCTCCCATTTCTCTCCCTTATCCCACTGTGGGGGGAGGGAGGCTGGAGTGAGCAAGCGGCTGGGCAGGGCTTAGTTGCCAGCTGGGTTTAAACCACAACAACTTAGAAGGAAAAAATAGCCACATTCTGTATCTACTGGTGAAATATACACCACTTCAAGGATGTAACAGTTTCACCTTTTTTGTATCAAATCATAATAGTTAAAATCAAACCACGTAATGCTGGGAATTCTGCTTAGCTACTCATAAACAATAATTCCACACAGGATAGGATGCACAAGCTAACCTGAAAATGTGTTCTACATTACAGTTCATCGAGTATACATTACATGATAGGAACTAAGGCTATATTATTTTCCCTTCATCCCTCTGTAAACCAACAGATTGACTCAAGTTAGGCTATGCTTGTTCCAGCTCAAGTTCTGCCAGAATTTATCCTCATACCTTTAAAATGGACTCCACAGGACATGGTACCTCTGAGCTTCAGAGCGTAACGGGTTTCAGTTTAGGCTCAAATGGCAGTCTGTACACTGAAGAAACTCTGGAGCACGCACACGACCACATTTAACCAGTTTAAGCTGAAACTGCCACCAAAGACAAAACCACAAATAGTACATACCCAGAACCTAGAGCGGCCCTCCACAGAGAGAGCTGTGCAAGTCCACTACCCTGTGGCAGCTGTTCTTCTACAAAGTAAAGCAGATCTTATTAATAAAAACGCTTTAATTTTCCATAAGGCGTTGCTATTTAGTGAACACCACTCTACATCTCTTAAGTATGAGCAATAAGCCAATACTGCTTGTGCAACTATTGCAAATTTCAGTTTCATGAAACACTTGGGAAATCACATGAACAGCTCTGAGTAAATTGCACATTTTTTTCTTTTTATACTGGCAAGAAAAGCCCTGATTAGTAGGTAGCATGGCACATTCTGTACATTCAGCACCAGCCAATATCCTTGAATAGTCACATCTGTCCATTTCCCGTTGTGAGTCAGAACTAGTGAAAATACAAAGGAAATGCAACAATGACTGTCTGGCACTTACATCTGTTAACCTGTAAGAAATACTTACACAAAACTTAAGAAAATATGTTGCTCTTTATTACTCTTTATATGTTAATTGTTCCAATTATTGGAAGGTCTCAAATTCAGAAGCTCAAATCATCTTAGGTGGCGTTATTTAGAAAACAGAATTGTTCTTCCATGCACAATATTTACACTTTATAGTACAGGAGGTCAACCTGTGATTTAGTATTACTCTCCAGTGTCAGTAGCAAGTCCATATGTATGAGGAAAGATTTTTTTCTGTAGATATTCTGCCATTTTTCTGCAATTTTGTAGACTCTCTATCTCAAAAAATGGTATCTGAAAATGAAACAAAAATGACTGCTGTAAATATCTTTTAATAAACAACTGGGTAACATTGATGTTCATTAAAGAGATGTAAAATGACACATCAAAGATTTGTCTGTTTTAAAATTAAGTATTTAATCCTAAGCACCTAATTGATCTGAAAGTCACCTGAGTAGAGAATGTTGTAAAACAAAGAGTGATATCCGTTACAGCTTAAACTAAGTTAAATATAAACAAGTTAGGCTTATGCAATAAGTGATTATACATGGAAAAGAAAATCTCAAAAATCTAAAAGTAACCGGTTTGGTCTACAGTATGTTTAAAGATTAAAATACTCCTATTAATTCAACAGACAAAATAAAGGATATACTCTGTTGTGACAATATTATTTAGAATACAAAGCAGTTGTTTTTTTTTTAACCTCCTCTTTTTAAACTCCAAATTCAGATATTTTTTTTTTTAAATATTTAATTAAAAATCCCAATTCTACTGAATTCTTAGACAATACTTTCACTGAAGTAAAGATTTTTACCTCGATCTCTACAGAGAAGTACTCTCTAAAGCAGCCACTATTTGGCAGAAAAGACAGGCAGAATACACTAACTGATCCAAGGGGAAAAAGAAGACTTTCTGTATCACCCTCAAAAAGGCAAATGCTAGGCAGAGAGAACAAAACGTAGAAAGGGTAAGAGTACATCTGCCTTGGGAAGTAATTGCAACTACAGTTTTAGGCATTATAAAATAATCATTTATAATTTGTTTTGTTAGCCAGAGCAAAAGCAAACCACTGTCTTTGGACTTTACCTGCACAACTTCATAACCGAGTAACTGAAGATGTCTCTGTTTAATAGCTTCTTCTCCCAACAGATTGTGGCTATTAACGCAAAATCTATTTTGACCATCAACACAGAGGACAATTCTAAAATCAAGCACAAGTGCAGTATTAAAAAACAAACAAACAAACAAAAAAACCCAGTTACTTTGGTCACCACAACTACTGCAGTTCCCAAGAAGCATGAGGCAGTAACTCCCCTCTTACTCTCTAGTATCTCCTAGAATTAGATGTTGTAGAATGGGAGTTACCTAGTTCAGGACAATTGAAATCACTCAACGGTGGGAGGGGGAAAGCCTGAAGCTTAGTGAAACTAATCTGAAAAGCTTATTTATATGCTCTGAAAAAAAAATTATCACACAAGTTAATAGGAGTTTAATATTTGTAATGCTACTTTTGGTAAGCTGTTTGAATTCTTCTAGAAGGAAGAACCGACAAAATACTTTTCTCAGCTTGAAAACATTTCAGCACCTAAATTTATTCAACTTCTTAGTGTAACTCTTGAACCTGGTAGAGTTTAAGTTCTGTGATTCAAGTTAAGTTTAAGTTAAATCTGTTTAACTTAAACCTGTATGTATGGTTGGCAGCATGCAGATTATAACTGTTATTTTTCTACTTGGTGATAAATATCACATCAACTTAAACCAAAATTTGTACATCCACTGTAAAAAAGTTACTTAAATTTTCAGTGTGTTAAGTATATTTTGACTGTATTTACACATGAAAGCTGTAATAAAAAAAAAAAAATCAAATCTCATTCTTAAGCATTTAAGGATGGGATTTTTGAAAGAACCTTTATTACTCTGCGAGTCTTGTGGAGGTTAAGCTGGAGAAAACATAATCTTTTCAAAGACTTTTGCTTTATCCACAGAATTTCAGTTGCAAATACCACACAGACAGGTTGCTTAACTGTGTATCTAAGGTTTCTCAAAATAATGCTCGTTTAACATATTTTTAAACACCTCTGCATTTTTCAATAAAAACAGCATCTTTAGCAAATATCTTCATTACACATGATTCCTTACAAAAGTAAATTTGTACACTCAAACTGGCCTAAACTGTATTAAATCTATGCAGACATGCTCAATTAGAATTAATTTGGCTTTAATTTGAAAATTAATTACAGAAGATTAAAATACATTACTATAAGCCAAATCAGAATCACTTTGATCCTGTCATTGGATAAAGAGACTAATTGTCTGACACTGTATAATCAGGAAGCAAAATAATGAGGAAAGAGTACAGATTATTAATTTTGCCAAACTTGTCCCTTTGCCAGTGGTTTCAGTGTGAAACTTTAGCTTTGTTGAGGTCAATGGCAAAACTCCAATGAGCTTAAACTTTGCTGGGGTTTCACCCCAGATGCTCTTTGTCAGTGTTAACATTTTACCAGTGGTTTCTTTTATTCTCTTACCGTCTGTGTACCTCTTCACATTGGGTAGCAGGCAATACGAAACCTTCTTCATCTAATTTAATCTCAATATCTAGTATAGATGGAGAGAAGTGACATTAAAACTAATTTCATCAAACAAACAGTTTACTGTAATTCTTATAATCTTACAGTTCATTGTTTTATAAAATAATTAAAATACTATTGCAATACTTTTCTTTGAATCACAGAGGCTCGCAAAAGATGTGCATAGACTGTTTAACACAAATGAGTGATAATCAGTAACACATCAGCTTTCCATAATGCTAAAAGCAAATTAGTATTCCAAGTCCACTAAAAACCATTATGTAGTTAAATTGCACTTTGCTGGTCTGGCTAGGGCCTCTGGAATTTTGAGGGCTTTGGGGAGAGACTCTCTGTGTCTCCCGTCCCCCCCGCCTTTTATTTTTCTCATTAATTCCCTAATTTTATCATTCTGCAAACAAAGCTTGGGACCTACACCCTGCCAACTTCAACCCCATGTGGAAGCTGAAACACAGAGTAATTCTGTAATTCTCTCTCTTGATTTTTTAATTTCATCCCTATGAAAAGGTCCAAGGGACCCTGCCCTAAACACCTTGTGTATCACCCCTTCTGGGCACACATCTTTCCTCATCATTACCTTCTCTCAGTTTCTTCTCCTGGTGCATGAAACACTCTTTTTTTATTCACTCCTCTCTTTGAGTCCACAAACCGCCACCACTGACTCTATGTAGTCAATAGTTCTTGCAAAGGGGAGAGGAGCCCAGCTGAGCAGGGCCGAGGGCTGACAACCTTCCAGCTCTCCCTTTCTCTACTACTCAGCACCAAAGCAGAGAGATCAAGCAAGTGGCATTGCCTCATTTTGCTTTACATTATACAAATTGTTTACAGGATAAGTAAAAGGGGAACTGATGGTAAAAATACAGAATACAAGAGTTAGCAGCTACTTTCAGTGCAGACTGGCTGTGTAAATCCCAAGTACTGTTGCGGTTCTTTTCTCTCCCTGTTCCCTCACTTTGAAAATGCATTTAAAGTTCCCATAATGTCTACTTGTTTCAGAGTTTTGTACTGCAGTTCACTTTTTCCATATTTGCACAATTCAGAATGCACACAAAGGGAATAAAAACATTAATTTTTAAATTTAAAGTTCTGACAGCATACATACACATTTTAGTATTAATCTAAAAGACGTTACTTACCAACTGTATAGAAATATGGCGTTGATACCTCTGATGCAAAATATATTCTTTCTTTCAGCAAATAAAGTAATCCAGTCTTCACCCTTTTGAGGAGGTGAACATCTAGAGAACTGTGAGGCGTGAGAAACGCCTTTACTTGATACTTTGGAAAGAGTCTGGGACCCTACATAATGACAGAAAACCAAATCAAAGACAAGAAGAAGGGAGATACTATTTTTGCAATTGCCTCATACAATGTAGCAAAATGTACTCGGTGCATTTCAAAGCCATGTCTACTGAGAGACTTACAGCCTGAGGTACGTTCTGCTAGAAATGTACAGAAAAAACAAAACACCAGGCACCAGAATATCCTCAGCAAGCTTCCATGCTATCACACTGAATATATCACTCATGAGAAATGCACAACTGCTTCTATTCTTCTGCAGTCAGGCCAACACCAGAGTACCTGACTTCACAAGCCAAACATAAAAGAGGAACAGTTGTTGGAAAAGTACTCAGAAATACCCAAAAAGCACTTTAATTTAGAGCTAGTCAATTCTGTCAAACACACAAGTATATCAAATCAATCAAACAGGTAGAAATGTTTTGTGTTTTCAACAATGGGAAAAAAAAAAAAAAAAAGAAAAGCTGTTTCATCCACTTCCAATGTTTTTATGGGGAAGACAGTCCTCAACTAATTATCAACAGGGCCCTAATGACCTTATCACCTCTTGTTAACATCAGTTCTGGTTTCATGTATACCATACCTCATAAAATGGGCACTCCAGGGTAACAGTTAGAAAAAGCTGGGTTAGCTGGGAAGTAGCAATTCTGTCCAAGCCAGGTGGCTGAGCTGAAACAAGAATATTCAGGCTTTCAGGTACTCAGCAAAGTATCTTTACATAAACCATCATGCAGAAGTTAGGAAAAGCTATTCAGTTTAATGCACGGAGAAGCTACTTGATCTTTATCATTCTTGATTATTGTTTGAACAAACAGATCAGCTGTGAAATGACCTAGTTAGAAAAATGAGGAAATTATTTAAAGAAATATCCACATTAAAAAATATACTAACAAGATCTTAGTTAAGACTGTCATATTCTCTCACCAAAAAAATGAGGATATGAGAGATGCAGGACATTCTACAAGGCAGAATAAGTTTGAGTTGAGGTCTTGGAGAAATATCTCATTTCCTTCTCTTTTCTACAACCCCTTCTTTCCAAGTTGTAATCCCAGGATCTCATTGTTTCATTCAGTTGCTTTTGTGTTTGTTTTTTGGGGTTTTTGTTTTATTTTGTTTTGGGATTTTTTTATTTCTGGACATTTGTCTACAAGTGTATACTTGAAGCATCTTTCATGTTATGTGCAAAGTCTTACTACAGAATGGTAAAAACCTGATATAGTATAAGATGCTAATCATGCAAATCATCTTCTCAAGTTCCCGTTCGGAACTTTGACCACTCTAGTGGAATACCTTTACTGATTTAAAAGAACATATTCAAAGTAACTGGTACTATGAGGTTTCTAATTTTCAAAGTATCAGCTTGAGAACTTTAAAAGACACTCTGTTTTTTAGGACATGAGAAATACCTGCTTCCTAAAAATCAACCTCTTAAGGTATTTTATCTTGAACAGTTAAAAATTGAGTGATTAAAGTTTCTAAACACTTTGAAAACTTGACCTTCTATAGAGTTTTATTAACAGAACAATCTTAGCTGAGATCTAGAGAAATCACTCATCCTTCTGGTGTAGCTAACATACCCCTATAATGCTGCTAAATATGCTTTACTACCTAACACAGAATTACTTGAAATCTATAACTTACAACTTGTACGTAATAGGTTTGCCTCCAAAAGCATTGGATTATGTAACAGTTGGAGCCAAGGACAGGCTATAACATGGGGGATGTTCTAAAAGCTTACTAGACTGGGAAAAAAAAAACCCAAACAATTGGGTGAAGGCAGCCCTTGCAGACAAGACAGTCTTGGAAGCAGTGGGTGAGCAGGCTCTGGTGTCTCCTAAGCAAGATAGAATAAACCACGGGGTAGATTTTTAAATTTCATAATGTTTTCCGCAGTATGGTAAGATACAGGGCCAAGGATGGGGCTGTAGTGCTTGCTCAGAGGTGGAAACTAAAGGAGCTCAGGGCACAGAACAAAGGTGGGCACAGGGAGCCTCCACCAGAGGAGTGCAGTTGGCAGACAGGGTGCCAGTAGAAAGAAGCATCATATAACTGCATCAGATTTAGAGTAAAAGTGATTTAAAAACCAGGACAAAGTATCAATCTTTATGCCTTGTTAAAACGCATGTGCACTTTAGAATTCAATTTACATTTTTACCTAGATAATTGAAAAAAAAAAAATAATAGCAGCCTATTGTTAACTGCTCACATTTATGATGCTGCTATGTTTTCCTAATTCAGATCTAACTTCTATTTTAATTAAGCCAACAATTATGCACTGCAAATTAATTTTTTCAGCTTTATCCATTTACCCTTTTCAGCTTTCATGAGCTGATTGTAATACAATATGAAAAAGAAATACAGACAAGTTGGAAGCAAAACTACAATACAATAATCCCTATCCTGAAAGAACAGAAAGGTAGACAAGGCAGCAGAAGTTCATACCCGGTTCTACCTTACCCCTAACTCAAAAGCTGGACACAATGCAGGTTGGTGGAAGGTAAGGAATAAAATGCTAAAATCACTTACGTGCAGTGAACCTTATTTAAATCATAAGGCAAAACAGTATTTGAAAAACACATCTTGTACTGCCTGAGGTTTACAAATTCTGTGTACATAATTGTAACACATACTTACCAATAATAGTAATTTAAATTCTTTTTGTCCCAGTGCTACACTTCATCCCCCTTCTCTCTAGAATTTGTACTAATCTTGACCAAAGTTTATAAGGATTTTTAGACTTTTTTTTTAATATAACAATGAATTATTTCTGTAGTAATAGGTGAGCTTGCTAGTAACACAATTACAAGTAAACTGTGGAACAGTTACTGTAACTCTTCTTGCATATTATAATTTAAAGGCTATGAACAGGTTTTCTGACAACTGTGATCATGTATCTTTGCCCTTAGAGCCTCAGAAAGAGCGGTTTGGATGTGTAGGAAGACATCCAGAAATAAGGATTATGAAAAGTCACAGCAGAATTTACCTTAAAAAGACAGGCAGCAAAATCTTAAATCTAACCAGCAGCACACAAGCAGAAGGTAATTATTTTAGCTTCACAATCAGTACTACTAGTATTTCTACTGTCTTTTGAAATCACGTCCTCCTCTGGGCTAAGAGCCTCTAATGCCTAAGAGCCAGTCCTAACCCTAAGGAGTATCAGATCCAAGTAAGCAAAGCAAACAAATGGGGGGAGAAAGAAAAAGATACAGAAAAGTTATTTGTCCAAAGCCACAAAGCAAATGGGGGGCTACACCCAGAATAACAGTCAAGTCTCAGGACTCAGCTATCCGGTGTCCAATCTTTATGCCACATCCCTCATGTGGCAGTCATTACAATGCAACAAAATAAAGAAAAATGAAATCAGAATCACTAAACTGTATTTTACATCACTCAGGCATCATTTCAAGTATCACTGTAATTAAAAAATGTACCACTTTTGGTCTCAGTCTTGTTAGTTCCATGGTAACGAGTCTCAATAGCCTTCCTAGTGTTACCATATCAGTCACTGCATTGGCAAAAAAGTTTAAACAGTCAGAGTTAAAAGTAACACATTTCCTGCAAAGAACAACTTAGCATCTAAAATCTGTATGACACAGGGGGAAAACAGAGGGTCAGAAAAGCAGAAGGATTAACTGAAATAAAATTTTGAAGGAATTTCAAAACTGTTTAGGATTGTACAGGGCAATATTCAAACTCCTCTAAATGATATAAACTGAGAGACAACTGCAACTGTGACAAGGAAGCAACAATCTTTGGCCTCCTGATCACTATTCACCAGCCACCTTAATCAGGTCATTGTTGATTTGACAGATGTAATTAATAACAAATGGATTCCTGACAAGAGACACCACATAATATGAAGAAATGTGGAACACAGCAAGAGAAACACTGCTCCATACCTTGAAGCTGTTGCAGAAAATATGGACTAAATATTTTTGGCAGAAAATTTACCGGATAGCGCTGAATGAGGACACACGAGTGCAGCAGGTTCAGCAAGGTGTGAGGTTGAAAGTGACTAAAGCGAGCATGCAGTACAGTTTCAAGCTTCCTAAACAAGGAAGAAGCACTTGGAGGGAGATAGTTAAGAGTCCCAAATGGTATAATATACTCAGCAATCTGGTCAGTGCTAAGTCTGTCAGCATCGGAAATGAAACCTTCTGCAACTGCATCAAAGATGGGCTTAGAAAGGATCATCTTTCGGCAGCAATACTGCATGACTTTGCTGACTGTTTGAGGATGCATGGTAAAGATGGACTTGGGAACATGTGTTTCCAGTGCTTCTGTAAAAATTTGTTCACAATGTCCAAAGTATAGGAAGGCTTCCAGTACATTTACAAGTTCATCACCTGTGAAATATGGAATATGCTTCACAGAATGTTTACAGAGTGCTGTGACTAAGGAAACTGCCTGAGTCTGATGAAGAACAACCAGTGAATCCAGTATTATGCTTGTGAACTTTGGGCTTAGCTGGGTAACTATGGTTAAAGTGGCACTGTTTAGTCTGTTTAGCAAGTCTTGATGTTGTCCCCCTTCCCTGACAGTTACCTGCAGAATCTTATAAACCATCACAATTTCCCTAGGACTCCACTTCTCAATTGCTTTTTTTTGCATGTGGTTCACAATTTGTTCCAGTGTTGCACAACTTGGACTCTCCAACTCAAGCAAACTCTCTCCAAGAGCACACAGATTTTTAACAGTCAACTGTCCTTTACCAAGCCGTTTCTCACCCTCTGAAAGCAAGCTTGCCATCAGTGTACTCTGCGGATCTATACGTAGTTTTATCAAAGCTTGCAATGCATTCAGCAGCCCAGTGCTTGACAGTTTTGAGGATTCAAATTCAAACTGGAAGCACAATGCCCTGAAAACTTCATTCTCTAACACTCCCTCAGGGCTTTTCAGACCATTGTCATCCACCGCCACTTCAGAAATCCTCTGCAGGGCTCCTGATGCCATAGTGTCAGACATGAATTCCACAGAGCTAAGAAAGTCAAAAATCTCTTTCGATGTACAAAGGCTGTACAACTTCTTGAAAAACAAATCTTCATCCATCCACCCGTTATCAGCTTTAGGACTGTTCCAAATATCTCCACAAACACGTACAGTTTCATTAACAGAAAGAGACTGTATCCGCAGTTGTATGTGTTTTTTTCTACAGAACATATACTGAGATGTATCTTTGAAACACAGCATCCTCATGGCTACGGAGCTACAGTTTGGGGGCTTTCGCTGCCCACTGATAAAGCTCAACCTTTTGCTTAGGATCATCAAAATAGACCTGTGTGCTGGTGCGCTGGATGAATAAAACTGGAAACTTTTTCG
The DNA here is from genome assembly GCA_907165065.1 of Caprimulgus europaeus. Next base: position 74,910,113 of record OU015525.1, read on the forward strand.
GCTAATCAAAGCCATACTGGGTCCAGTAGGTTCTCGAAAGTTAGCTAGAGGAAAAGAAATACATATAAATATACAGTTTGGAAAACAGCGTAAGTGTAATTAAAGTCTAGCAAAAAAAGACTTTTAGCGGCTGGACATGCCAGGGATGATCCCTCTCCCACCACCACCAGCACAGGAGAAGAAACTGCCGGGAGCGGCAAGACCTGCGAGACCGGTTACAGCGCATCCCTGCCCCGTGCCTCCGTGAGGACACCTCGGGCCGGGGGACACGTTTCCCCAGGCAGGAGCTGCACGAAGGCGCTTTCCCCTTTCCGCTGGCGGGCCGGGGCCGCTGGGCGGCAGAGAGCGGCACGGCCGTCACCCCCGGCCGGAGCGGGCCAGGGCAGGCTCGCAGCCGCTAAGTCGGGGGCGATGGGCGAGTCCGACACAGGCCGGGTGGCACCGGCGGGGCCTGGCCAACCCCTCCGCCTCATGGGCCCAAGGCCGCCCGCCGCAGAGAGCGGCGAGGGACGGACAGGGCGCGAAGGCGCCGCCGCGGGCCGAAGTGCGTCCCCCCCACCCCAGCGCCTACTGCCTCGCGCCGCGGGCCGGGGCGCCGCTCCCTCTCCGTCCTCTTCCTCCGGCGCCGCAGGACGAGCCCGGGAGCGCGGCAGACTCACCTCAGCCGCCATGACGGGCAGCGCGGGGCTGCCGGGAGCTTCCGGCGCTGTCCCGGCAGCCACCTCCGGGCGCCGCCAGCCACCGCCTTCCCCCGGGGGGCCAGGCTTGCCCCGCTGCGCACTGGCTCATCCCGGCCGCCTGCTCCTCCTCGCTGCTGCCGGAGGTCCGGCGTGGGGTGACGGTGCGCGGGCGGATGCGGAGCGCGGGCGCTTTGCTTCGGGAGCCGGATTTGTGCCGCGTACGTATGGATGAAAAGCGCGTCCTTCAGCGACAGGAGCGCCCTTCGCCGCGGGGTAGCGTCGGGGCGGGTGCGCTCCCTGAGGCATGGCTCGGGCGGGAGGCGAGGCGGCTCTCTGGGATGCTTATGTCGCTGCAGCGGCGTTCAGGCCTCCGATGCGGACCTGGCTTTCGCTCCCTGAAGTCACCGTCCGTAGGGCCAGCTCTCCCCTTCCCAGCGGGGTGTCGGTTGGGCCACGCAAATTTTCTGTACGGAAAGTCAGCCCTGGGCCGTGAAGGGTTTCACATGCGGGTGTCCCGCTGCTTTCATTGACATTTTAATGCGTTTTACATTTATCTTGATTCTAGAGTGAAAGTGATTCTGAGCAAGCCAGTAACTGTTGAAAAAATGACATGGGAATGGCTTCGTGGCTCTGAAGGAGCATTCCCACAGCCTGGTTGGAAGCCACACAGAAGCATGTAAAGCTACTGCAGAAGCTTCTTGTGTTTTTGTTTGTCTCTGGCCACACACTTTGACATTTTGACAGACCAAGTGCATGAAGTAGGAAGTCTGGCCTCGCAGTACCACTGTGTAATTGTTAAGGCCAACACATCTGGTTCAGGGAAACTGTGTGGCTGACATTCATAGGTGGCTTGTTTGCTCCTACAGTGTATGGAGCTGGCAGACTCCCTGGTAGTCTTTTGTGGACTGTTAGTTTTCTGACTTTCCTGAGTACTTGATGAGGTGAGATATGATTTGGAATTTCATTCTTAGTTTCATGTTACAGACTAGTTTGAGCCAGGCTATCCTGAGTTGTTTTTCCAGCTTAAGCTTTGTGTTGCTTTTTGGTGTGTGACCACCAATACATCAAAATATTAAAGGCTGCTGGTGTGGTAATACTATTAATGTTAGAGGGATTCTCTAGAAAGCTCAGTAGTCAAGAATTGCCATTTTTTTCCCCTCTTTATTTCAGTTGAACTCATATCACGTAAGTGGAAGTAGCATATCATCTTTGAGGGGTGTACAGTGAAGTAAAGCAAGAGCAATGCAGATAATATGTTCATCTGAGTGCAAGTATCTTCCTGGTTTATGAATGTGTTTGCAGGTAGGCACGACTAATTTTCCTTTCTTTTAGCAGGCATCACTTGATCGTTTTGTGCATGAAGCTTTCTGTTTGATGACAGAAGATGCTCTCACAGGGAGAAGCTCCTCAATTTGTTTAGTTTAAATCAAATCAAGATCAAAAGAGTCTAATGATCTATTAATGCATAATTAACTGTCAGGCAGTTAACTGAACTACTGTTTAGTCAGTTACTTGAACTATATATTCAAGATCAATAGCAACAACACAGTAGATACAATACTAGGCACTTAGAAAATGTTATTAAATGCTTAGAAATATTTAAGCAGCCTTCTGTATCTGATTCCAAGGAATTGTCTAATTGTGGCCTCCTCGCTTCCGACAAGCACACATTCGCCCTGTTACGTACGCACACGGTGCCCTCCCCCTGGAGGTATGCATCTCAAGCACGGTGCCCTCCAGATGTGCACGATGCTGTGTCCATTCTGTTGTTTACACACGCGTTCTGTGGGAGATGTGGTCAGTCTAACTTTTATGTTGCTGTGCAGTCTACTAGTCCACACACCAGTGAGAAGGCTCCCCACAAGTTCACATACGTGCACCCAAGATGTGGGTAGCTACTTTTTGCAGTCTTTATTGTTACTGTACTGTCTGGAGTGGAAGCAGCTCACAGTGTCTTATGGGGAGGCTGCTCTGCCTGGCCTAGGCAGAGCTCATAGTGCTGTGAGGGCAACATCTGGCCATGTCAAACCACATTGTGAGTTCGGTTCTTTCTCTTGTCCTCTCCCCTACTACTGCAAATTTTCATGCTTCTCTTATACATCTTCCCAAGCTGACTCTTTTGTTTGAAGTCTGTTGGTAGTCACCTGGCTGTAATATTGTCAACTTACCCCTCAGCTTTTTGTGTATGGAAGGCTTCTGTGCCACAGTGTGGTCCCAGTGGAAAACTGATTCTCTTTCTCCCTTTCTGAGGTATGAGAAAGAATGTAGTAATGAGGCCCTGCTTCATCTTTATTTTTTTTTCTTCATTTTTAGTCAGGCATTGCCACCTGCTGACAAGAGAACAGTTGTGGTGAAAAGATAGCATGTGACTAAGACGAATCTGTATTACTACAGGGATCTGAGCAGATTTAAACTGTATTTTAACTGCATTTCATATAAATTGTCATAATTTGTGTGTCATCAAATTTCTTCGTATTTCTTTTGGAAAAGGAGAGTGAAATATAATTTTGTGGATTGTTTTGGCCTATGCATCTTCTGTGCACATGCATATGAAGCCAGTAATTTAAATGAATTTATTTAAAGCCACTGTTAAGGCAATCACTAATGTTTTTATGTAATATAATGTAATCAATTAAAGTTAAAATTATAATGGAAAATGTAATAGAACAAAATGGAATTAAAGCCTTAAAATTTTCCAGTAATTACATTTTTCATGGAATTCATGTATGATAAAGGCTTTATACTCTTAAGAAGCTATCACTTAGTTTTACCACTTTTGATTTCCAAGTATGCTTTAAAAAAAACAATTTTAATGGAAGAAGCCTTCCACAATACTGTGGGGAGAAATATCATGCTGTATCAGTAGAGTGCAGTAGTAGTCTGCAGTTGAGCTGTGTTTGTTTTCCCTTGAGAGAAACAGGAAGAAAATATACCCCAATTTACTTAGCCACAGGTTCCCATAAATCAGTGTGTGTAGCGAGTACACAGAATGCTTTGTGTAGTTGAATCTGTATGGGAGCAATAGGTGAAGTAGAGCAAACTGAGAACTGAAAATTACTCAGTTGTAATTCTTGGTATTTGAGTTCTACTGCAGCTCCCTAGCAGTGACAAAATATTGACAGAAGATTAATTTGTAATATGTGCACAAGAGACATTCTGCTTGTCTCTCTTAATCACTGCTTCTTGAAGTTGTCCTTATGTTTTTTGTGTTCTGTCTGTGTCAAAATCATTAAAGGAAACTTGCATTTAAACTGTCATGGGACAGGTAAATGGATATGTATCTCATTCATCCTGCTGCTTGCAAGACTTTGTGAGGGAGTGTAGTTACACTACAGCAGATTTCTTTAAGATGGTTTCCTATTTTTAGGAGAAAAAACCCAGTCAATTCTGTAGTTGCACTTTTGTAAGAAAGTCCTTTTTGAAATACGAAGTGTGATCTAAAATATAGACATAGTTAAACTAAAGTGTAAAGGCATTCAGGCAAAATACACTGATTTCAGAAAAGAAGAAACTGAGAATTTTTTTTTTTCCCTTAGGCGTTGTAGTTTGACTTAACCAGGTCTGTGTTTTGTTTTGTTTTGTTTTGAAATACATCTCAGAAAAGTGACTAAAGCAGTCACTAACTTAAAGCAGAAAATATAATTTACACAATAAAAATAGTATTTATTTTCATTAAACTAGTTTCTCTGTTGTATTGTTTACAAACTAGATTCTTGATACTGAGAATATTGCAATATTACTGCCACATCAAGGCAGTACAGCACTTATGGCCAATACCATGAGTCCTTTGCAACCTGGCCTACTAAGCTTCGTTGTGAGAAATGGCTTCTCTTCAGAGCAGATGCCTTATTTCCAGGTTAAACTCCAATACAGCTATCATTTAAAGTGTCTATTTTTAATCTAATAAGCAAAGCAAAATCTTACTGTTCTGCATGCAATAAATTTACTTTTTTTTCCTTCTTTTTCCCCTACAGTGTCTTAAAAAAAAAAGTACTCTGTTTTGGGAAATGTGCTGTGATTTAAAAAGGAGGTTTTTGCTCCTCTATGCAACACAAAAGGGGCAGGCAAAAGCCATAGCTGAGGAAATATGTCAGCAAGCGGGTGCCCATGGACTTGAAGCTGATATGTACTGTATAAGTGAAACAGACAAGGTGAGATACTCCATGCTGTTTTGAAAAACAGATATTTAAGAGCTGCATTTTTCTTCATGTGCTTGAGTGGTGGCTGTCAATAATCGTGAAGAGTGAGCACATGAACCCACTTAAAATACACCATCTAATTTTAAATTTTCATTTCTTTTGATTCAGTAGTTTAGACCAATACTCACAGATGCTGAATAGCCTTCTGCCAAAGGTACATCTTTCTTGTGATTTTTCTGTTTAGAACAGTAAATGAATATTGAGTTCTTGTGTTGCATTGAGGTCCCGCATTCTTTTAAGTGTGGGCTCCAGCACGACTCTGAGCTTTTGTGGGTCTCCTTGAATTACTTAGCATATGCACTCACTCCAGTTAACACTGGATTCACTCAAGATGTGTTCTAGAAAGAAATAAAAAAGCTTGGCTGGAGCAAGGAAGTGGCTTTTTATTATTTGCTGTTATCTAAGGGTAAAGATCTGAAAACTGTTTGTGTCTGACTGTAACTAAAAGCAATATGGTCTGTAATTTCCTTTCCTCTAATTTCCTTCACAAATTACTTTCAACTGTACGTCCTCAAACAAAAATATTTTAAAAACCCCAACCTAGATAACCTGGTGTTTCATATTAGTTGAGCAGAAAATAACACCTAAAAGTTTTTTTCATGCACTTGAAAATATGAGAAGTTTATAAAAATAGTTTAGTTCCCTTTTAGCAAGTTGCTTTCTTGGGAATACACTACCTGTTGGGTAGCTGGAACATCTGCTTGTGAATGAAAGTTTACTGAGTATGTAGCAAAGTTCTACAAAGATACTTTAATGCAGCTAGCAGGCATTGTGAAGATTCTCCTTATATTCTTCCATTTCATTTATTCTGCATTTGATAGGTTTGGAGATTAGTTTCAGGAAGGCAGTAGGCAGGGTATTTCTAGCCCTGTTATTGGCCTGCCACTTGAAAAGATCTATTTTGTCAAATTTGGCAAGACAACTCAGAGCTGCAAGTTATGGTTGAGGTAGAAGGATGTACTGAATTAAAATTGGACATAGGAAAAAAAGTAATTTCTGCAGCTTTGTTGATTTAATCACTTAAGCTTTTCCTTACCCTTCATGGTAAATAAAGAGAACTTCTAGGAGCTTAAGTGTAATTGGGGAGGGGAAGGCAGGGTGGCACAATGTAGCAGAGCAAGAGCTTGCTTGAATTCGGTGGGGCCTTTTGTGAAGTCCTTTGGGCATGTTAGATCTGAATTTATTCCGCAACATGCCCAGTTCAGAGAGGTGTCTGTGTATGTCTTAGGTGAGGAAGTAAGAGGTTTCTGTTTTGTCCATATTTGTCAGTTAGAAGGCGTGTCTTTACGTGGCTGTTGGGTATTTTCTTGTCATCACTTCAAGGGATTGCTGTGGAGGTCTATGGATGGAATGGGTGGCTACAGTCAGTGGTCATAATGTGATCCTCTTGCCATACAAAAATGAATGGTCACTGGCTGTTTCCAAGTAGTGTCCCTCAGCTATACTCTTGTAGGTGAGAAAAGGTCATAAATCTTTCGTTGGTTACTGTGATTGCTTTTTATGCTTGATGAAAGACTGAAATTAAGTGGAAGTGAAGTAGAAGCAGTAAAATAGGAGGCTAAATGGAGATTGTCTTGGGTCACAGTGCATATGGTCAGCCTTGGATGAGTTATCGGAATAAGCACGTTTGCCATGATCTGTATTACTCTGGGTGGGATATATCTGGGTATCTGATCCCATCCTCTTCCTTCAGCAGTCATTCACAGCTTGAGCAGTCTGCTCACTGCTGCTGTGTGGCATCGCTGTCCTTGGCTGAGGAGTGCTTTTAAAGGAAAGAGAAATAATGGGACAAAGATGTAACATTAAGGGTACAGGAAGAAGTAGAAGGTAGAGTGAAAAATGACATAATTGTGTAAAGTTCTTGATGGTGTAGCGATGCATCAGATCTCTCAGTAATTGACAGAAGTTAATGCAGAACCTCTGTTGCCAAATGTTTGGCTTACAGAAGTTCTTTTAAGTTTGCAGAGGAGAATGTGCAGTGAGCAAGCAAGAATTTAGTGAACTATTCATACCTCTGTTCTAATACACCACTTTTTACTGTCCAAGCTTGTATCTTTTTTTTTTTTAGTGTAAATTTTTATGTGATAGCATTAGTCCCTTGCTTTTTTTACTTGAAGAATTTGCTTTTGTTTGTTAATGTAGTAGTAACCTGTGACAATGCACTACAGAAGCTCTTTTATTTGTACTTATCGAATCAGCTGTGGAAGTTTTGAAAATCTGGGTTACTGCAACAGGATCCTTAAGGCCTTTTTTGCACAACTTATAGTTCAGTTTTCGAAGTCTCGGGAATTTGTGAGTACTTGGAGCTCACCTGAACTTGTAAAAGACAAAATCTGTGTTTGAAATGTCCCTGGACCACAACTCAGTGACATCTGGCAAAGTAGTTGGGGAATATCCTTGCATGCTTATTCTCCTCTCTTACACTTTTCTGGTCACCTGCTATTGACCATTTCAGGTGGAGGACACTATTACAGATGGTAATTTCAGTTGTTCTGTGCAACTGCTTTTAGGTTCTTCAGGAAAGTTTTAGAATAAATTAAAATTACAAAACCTCACTCTGTTTCTTTGTATTCCTGAACTTTTTGGATTGTGGCTGTAAGGGGTAACTTTTTACATGGCTTGAGGAGGGGATAAGGTTTGAGTGATTTATTGAGTGAAGTGTTTAGACATAACTCCTCAAACGCTAAAGTTTTGAATTGCAGTCCTGAAACTGCTTGAAATGACACAGCATCTTTTGCAATCTTTATTTATATTTTCTCATAACCCTACTGTTTTATTAAACTTGGAATGCTGAGAGAGAGTTTAAACTAAAACCTACAGGGAACAGTCAAAGGAGCTTGGGTTGCTTATTGTGTCAGAGAGGAGGCTGAGTGACCTAATTGCAGCCTACTTGAGCCAAACTTTTCTTGGCAGCAGAAGACTGTACAACAGGAGGCAAAATCCACTGAATGCAGCCTGATAAACTCAGATTTGATGCTAGTGGAGGAGTTCTTCTGGATGGAAGAGGCTGCCCAGAAAGGTGGAATTGCTGTCCTTAGAAGTTTTCAAAATTCAGCCAGAGTCCCAGCTGACCTAATGCAGCATTGTCAGTTAGTGCCACTTGGAGCATGGGGTGAGACTAGGTGACCTCCAGTGGTCCCTCCCAAACACGGTGTCTGCGATTCCGTGGAGCTGTGTTTCGCATGGGTCGCTAGCTGTCCGTGTGATTCAAAACCCAGAGCCCGCAGGAGTGCTGCAAAAGGGCGCGTTGTGCGAGTGACCTGACAGGATGCCATCACAGTGCTGCAGCCTGCTGGTGGAGAAAGCTGCAATGATCAAAGAAACGGAATGCTTTTTACTTGAGAAGTAATGAACGGTTGCGTGAAACCTGGTGTATGGAACCAACACACAATCCCAAGTGTAGGCAGTTCTTGTCAACCTGGTATAATGGGAATAGCCCCCTCAAAACCATGAGAAATATGGAGGATTGGTGGTAGGGAGATAAATGAATCAGGGGCACGGGGAAGAGGCCAAAATGAATCAGACTGTAGAGCATGGTGACCAGTTTTCTCTGTTCAGAGCTACTTAATTCCCCCAAAGGACACTTTTTTTTTTTGGTGGCAAAGACAGATGTAGTATGAAAGTTACCAGACAGAACCACTGATCCCTAATGGAACTTAGAAATGATGCCCACTGTTTGTATGGCCATACCCCAGTTATCTATGTGAAATTATTTGGGTTATGGTTAATTGTGTGATAGTGATTCTATATACAAAAATGCTTTTTCCACTTGACAAAGCAAACCCTGTAGGGGTTGCACAGGTAAGCTGTCTGAGTGCAGTTGTCAAGTCCTCTTCATGTGTGCATTACCTTGCTCAAAATGCTGCCCTTTGGTGTTTTTGTATGGGATCATAGGATAATTCAGGTTGGAAGGGATTTCATGAGGTCATCTCACAGCAGGGTCAGCAGAGGTCAGAGCAGGTTCCTCAGGGCTTTACCCAATCCGGTCTTGAAAACTCCAGCTAAGATTGTAGGCTGCATTCCCAAAATGACTTGCAATTACTTGAAAGACTTTCTGTGTTTTAATAAAGGTAAGATGGGATTAAACATTTTCATTTCTGCCTTTGGGAAAAGGTAGGGTGGAAGATAATATCTAAGGCCAGAAATAGGTATCAAATGGCACCTTGTAACTTACTTGTTCTATTACTTGTAGTATAACCTGGAAACAGAAAAGGATCCTGTAGTTATTGTTATTTCCACTACTGGTACCGGAGACCCACCAGACACTGCTCGCAAGTTTGTAAAGAAAATTCAAGACAAGACCTTGCCACCTGACCATTTTGCACATCTCCAGTATGGATTGCTAGGTGATTTGCTATTTTCTGTATTATTGCAGCACTTGACTGTCAGTGAGTAATTTTTATATTTTTAGTCATGAATAGATTGTTTGCTTTTCTTTTTTTTAAAGTGCTTAAAAAACATTTATTTTCATAGCATGAACAGTTTTTTTGTGTAATGTCCTCTGAGCAATAAAGGAGAAGTGCCACAGAATTAATCTGAATGTAAGCTACCAATTTAATTTTTTATGGTTTAATTTTCTTTGCATAAGCAAAATATGATATAAGCTATCTATAATTGTTGAAGTTTTAATTTCATGTCAAGTCTCTATGGACTAGATGAGTTGACTTTGCTTGAGTAATTGTGCATTTTTCTATACAGTGGGAAAGGCAGTGAAAATGTTCTTAAAAAACTAGGTTTTAAGATGATCCCATCCCTTTAAATTTGCAATAACACTTCAAATTTCGAGTGTTGTACTTGTCAATAGAAGGAATGTAACTTCAGGCTACAGATTGGTATATAAAATGCAGATTTGTCAAAAAGCATCTGATATATCTTGAGCTAATGGCAAGGTCAGTTTGTGGAGTTTTCAGGTTGTGTTTAAACAAAACTCCAGAAACTTCTGTTTGAACCTAGGTTATTTTTGCCTGACAAGTTTAAGTTGATAGGTAGGAGTGAGGAAACTTCTAGATTTTTAGTGAGGAAAGTACCCACTAGAAGGAAATTTCTAGTGGATATATAACATGGAAGTGTGAAATATGTGCATTCTAATGATGTAACGTTTTGAGAAGACACTATGCTATTGCCTAGTTATACATTACAGTTTGTTAGGTTTTTCATAGCTGACTAAATGCATATATGAAGATAAGCTTTGTATTAATACCGATTTTTGTTGTAACATATTATTATAGTACCTAAGTTATAGCATGGTTTGTGATTCTAGTCTAAAAAGTATCAGTTTTAAAATGCATTCATGGTATACATTTCAGCTTGTCCAATTAAGCATTCGCTCTAAGTAGTGTACTTGAAAGGAAGCAGAAGTTTGTTTGTTTGTTTGTTTTTTAAAAAAAAAGAGAGAGAAAAAGACTTATAAAGGGAAAAGGAATAGTCTGTTGCTAGGTGGGGATAATAAGGATCTAGTAGTTTGAAATTGTACACAAGAAAGGGTCAGGGTCTGAAAAATTGTGATAGGATGGTGAAGCAGTGGTGCAGATTACTTAGAGCATCTGTGAAGACTACCTAACCTGTGGTCTTTGCAACGGTTAGATAAGCATCTGTTAAGGATGAGATATCTGTGGTTGATCACTTTTAGGGTGGGTCAGTGATTTAACTGATCTCTTAAAATCTCAGGTCCTCCATAAATATAAATCCTGAGTCCACTAACTTTTTAACTGGTAACAAAGAGCATATTCTAACAGAACATCGTCATGACTGTTAAAGGACAGAAAGCCCAATGAAGTGAAAGTTAGATCTAAAAAGGAATCTCCAGTTCCTGGAGAGGAGGATGTTGGACCAGATTCCTTTATGCAGATTTTCCTACGTTTCTTACTTCATACTGTTTAAAATCATTCCTATGATTGATCTTTTTTTTTTTAAGTTTCCAATATTTTTTAATACTCTCTCCCTTATGTTGTTGACATAAATTAACAGTTTTAACGTATAGGTGAGATAATTTATTTTGGTAACTCACATAGTTTATCAGTTTCATTCTTTTTAAAATTATTTCAGTTCCTTACATTTTTCCTGTAAGAGTCATTTTGTGTTTTTTAAAAGCCTGAAATTAAAGGAACGTTCTTCTGAAATGTGAAATACTGAAAACAAAGTGTTTTCAGAGAAATTCTGTATCTTACATTTGTGAAGGAGGAACCACGCCTTCAGCTCTACTTTGGGACAAACACAATTTTTTTGAAGGTCATAAAAGTGTCCTGCACTTTGCTATGTCAGATTCTTCTGTTTGTCTGCAAGAAAATCCTCTGTTGTCTTTGCAGGTTTTTGTCTGTGTAGCCTGAGTGGCTGGCTAATTTATATGATTCCTCTTTCCTTGAATGTACTAGGTCTGGGAGATTCAGAGTACACGTTCTTTTGTAATGGTGGAAAGACAGTAGACCGACGACTTCAAGAACTTGGTGCCCAGCACTTCTATGACACAGGATTAGCAGATGATTGTGTAGGGTAAGAGCTGAATGAGTTTGGATTTTTATTTCTTCAGGATGGAATAATTGCATGTGAATTTGGCTAAACATTCTGAACTCCTCAAAATCAGTTGAACCTGAATAATCAGCACCTCATGGGAATGAGTCCTGTCTGAACACAGTACACCTTTTCAGTCTTAATTGGCATTAAATAAAACTCCATTTTTTAAATGTGAGTAAACATCTGTAATGCCTGGAAAACTTGAGAGTATTTAGTAGTTTTATAAATAAAGTAATTCAAAATAAATGGAGGGGTTTAAAAATATGTAGTCTGTTTACTTGAAGCAAATAAAAATAAATCCAGTTCCTAGTATGTGTGTGATACTGGGTAATGGGCTCTCTTTCTACATATACATCAGACCTTTATCCAAGCTCACATCTTGCAGTAGGCAAACCTACAATGTTTTTTACTTTTTTCTCTCTTCCATCAAACGTCCTTTTTTTTTCCTTTTTTTGATCAGTGATTGCTGTAAGGAATTATGTGAGAAAAGAACTCCTTCCCTCTTCTGCTGCTCTTTCTGGCCAATAGGCTGCAGCATTGGCTTGCTAATTTTGAACTGGAGATTATATCGGCTCTGTGCATGATGACATGAGGCAATTGAACATGAACATTGCCATAACCATAAAACTTATATCTTGTGTTCTAAAATAATAAAAATGGAACATTAGTGTAAGCTATTGATGTTGCTGTTGCACAGTGAAAAGTTGCATATTTTGCTACCATCCGTTCAATTTCCTGTCATAAAGTTCAGTGTAAGAAAATAAAAATGAGAAACTACAATAAGAGCGAGGCTGTTACACACTTCAGACTCTGTAAATTTCCATAGTGGTAATAACTAAATGAAAATATTTTTTATCACAAAAGTCATCTTTGTAACAGCTGCAGATATATATTAAAAATGGAAAATGAATAGTGTTTTTAGTTTTTGTGGTATTTTCATTATTCGTAAATTAACAGCCCAGCAAGTCACGATAAATCAACCATTCCTTTCTCCATTTTTTCTCCTCTCTCCCCAGTTTGGAACTAGTGGTTGATCCTTGGATTGATGGACTTTGGCTTGCACTTAAGGAAGTATTTCTATTGCAGAAAGAAAAAGAAGGCATGAGCAGTGATGCTGTTTCTAGGTCTCCCTCTGCATCCCTTCATGTTGGGCATGAACTAAACTTAAGCTCAGAAGTACAGAACTTGAAGCTAGAAGATGAAAGAGTGAAGAGTTCTGATGTTCTGACACAGAAACCGGCTGATATCCATCATGTGGCTTCAACTAGAGACACCGAACCTTCACTTGTTCATTCTGTCCCTCCTGTTTCGCAGTCTGCTCTTAATATTCCTGCCTTGCCACCAGCATATATAGAGGTGCAGTTTGAGAACACCCATGGTGAGGTAAGGACTTCATTTTGAAATGATGAAAACCTCTAGCTCTGGTAGGACCATGAGCGTATACTCCTGCATATGGCTCAAAAGAGCAAGTGAATACTTATATAGGGGAGATACATCCCTTAATGCAGGAGGTTTTTGAATTGTAAGTAAAAGGTCCATTTATATTGTGAAAATATAGTTACCACCATATGAGTTATGGACACTGATGTAAAAGTATAATTTAGCTAAACAATAATTTGATAAAGGAATGCCATTGCATTCAGTTCTGGGGCCCCCAGCATAAGAAGGACGTGGACCTGTTGGAGCAAGTCCAGAGGAGGGCCACAAGGATGTTAAGAGGGCTGGAGCACCTCCCCTGTGAGGACAGGCTGAGAGAGTTGGGACCTGGAGAAGAAAAGGCTCTGGGGAGACCTTATAGTGGCCTTCCAGTACCTGAAGGGGCCTACAAGAAAGCTGGAGAGGGACTTTTTGTAAGGGCAGTTAATGACAGAACAAGGGGAAATGGCTTTATACTGGGCTAGGGTAAATTTAGATTAGATATTAGGAAGAAATTCTTCACTATGAGGGAGGTGAGACACTGGAACAGGTTGCCCAAGCAAGTTGTGGATGCCCTCTCCCTGGAGGTGTTCAAGGCCAGGTTGGAGGAGGTTTTGAGCAACCTGTCTAGTGGGAAGGTGTCCCTGCTCATGGCAAGAGGGTTGGAACTAGATGATCTTTAAGGTCCCTTCCAACCCAAACCATACTATGATTCTATGCAGTGCCAGGAATGGAAGAATTAAAATTCTCAATGTCTTACGTTAGGACAGTGGAAACATCTTCTTGTAGAAAGCAGAATAGTACAATTTCTGTTCAAATTTTTTGTACTTGCAGAATGCCATAAGAGGGTGTAAAATTGCTCAAAATCTTGCTTATCAAAACATATAAAAATGTTCAATAACAGAGAAACTTTTCATTGTAAAAACATAATCATAGTTTTACTATTGGAAACAGAAGATAAACTGTAGATCAAAAGCTAGTGTGCTTTTCCTATGAAGTCATGTTGAATAAAGACCTGCTGTACACAGAGAAGAATTAGCATGAGCTGGTGATCATCTCCAGTTGGTGTATTTAGTGCTCAAAATGAACTAGAAAGTGCAACTCAGACTTTTCTGGTTGCCTGTCAGAGGGCAGACGTTTTGGTTATTTGTGCTAGGGAGCAGTGAGAGCTGGCTGCTCTTTAAGGGACAAGGAACCTTGAGCTGAGTGTGGTAACATGGCCACTGTCATTCCCCGATACCCAAGAGATGCACCCCAGGAGATGGCAGCCAGGATCAGCCAAGAGTACAGATCATAAAGTGAGTCTGTGGGAGTGAGGCAGGACTGAGGCTAAGCTGGAAAGGTGGTCTAGATCCAGGCCTGGATCAGCAGCATCTGTGACCAGCCACAGGCAAGGTTGTGGCTGAGCAACAGACCAGTACTCCTGTGACAAAGTTTGGACAGGGACTGAAGACCCAGGGCTGAGCTGAGATGGGGCTTCTGGGCCCATAAACAGAGGTGGGCGTGGAGTCCTCTGGTGAGGCTGGTCAGGACCATGAAAGTCCGTTAGTGTCCTCAGGGCCCTGACATGCTCTCTGCAGGTGGCAGTGGTAGTGCTGAGAGAATCACCTAGCCTAGATAATAGCATTATGTAAGAGTGTATGAATTTAATGACTGGATAATTTTCCTTTTATTTTAAACCTCATGTTATGGTTGGTTTTTTTAAGGTTGTTGAGTTAAATAGTCCAAATTACTGAAGCAAATATTTATGATTTAGAGGTACTCATCGATTAAACACTATACTCAGGTTGAAAGTGATGCTACAGTGCTTAGAAGAGCTCATTTTGTTATTTTAAAGTCATAGCATATATTCAGGCTGCTCTTTGAAACCAATCAGGTTCTAATATCGATGCCTTAACTTTTCCATAAATAGAAAAAAAGTAAATTTTGTTTTCAGACAGCAAATTGGAAAAGATGAATCTGCCAATCTGGGATTCAGTGACAGATTAAAGATTATAGTCCAGATTTCAGGTGTAAAACTGGGTGGTATTCTTGAGCCTTAGAAAGAATCAAATGCAATTGTTTTTTGGTTTTTTTTTTTCCTTTTCCACTTGATTTGACGTAGATGTCAACAAGTAGGCCCTGTGTGTCTCACTTGTAAAAACTAACATGACCCTACAATTCATGTCCTTTTCCAGTAGCTCACATTGCAGCAATTATGGGTATTTTTTGCCAAGCACAGATGAAGTTGGCTCGCTTTGGAATAAATCAACCTGAGGTTTGGCTATTGCCAAAAAGAGACTCCCTTTCATTTAAAGAAGGCTGGGTACACGGTCTCTCTCGTCGTTTACATGGTCTGTGTCCTGGGCTGTTGTTTCTCAGGATTGAATTAACAAGCTACTGCTTATTCGTAGCAGAGCAGTAACAGTCTGCATCTTAAGCCTTTGTGGCAAGTGTAAAATAATACAATTTAGCTTAAATCTTGATCTCGTTGTGCCTTAAACTAGACTTGGAGAGAATATGAATGTAGACAGTATGACAGTCCAGCTGATGCACCATAACTTGATATGACCCCAGCCATTAATCACCATGTCAGAGTTTTAAGAGAATAATAAAACTTCTAACTCTTCCATTTGACAGAGTATTGTTATGGACATTTGGTATTTCTCCCACCTCTTCTCCTTTTTGTCTATATTGATCTAAAATGAAGCTTGCTGACAATAGTGATAGAGAAGTGAAGACTGTAGTCTGATCTTCAAGTGACAGCCTTTGACGTAGGTGGTCTGGAATTATTCTTGGTACCCGTGAGCAATTCCTGAGGCATGTTTTCATCTGTGTAGAAGTGTGGCATAACATGATGCTGCTATGTAGGGTGGAGTTTGCTGATTAGCTCTAAATTTAACTGTAGTTTTAAAAATTCCTCTTATAAATTGCCTGTGATAACAGCCCCATCTGCACCCCAAAGTCTTAATCTGTAAATCAGCAATGATGTTTTAAAATAACTTGTTCTTTTTATGTCCATTCTGTACACATAGTAATCCTTTAATCAGGCAGGCGTTTTTTGGGTTTTAACATAAATCCCATTCTGTAATTGGCTATTTTCAAGGGAGCTCTTGAAAGGAAACAGCTAGATGCATTTGATAGTAGTTTAGGCCATTAGACCGTTCAAGCCTGCTGATTTTTTTATACTTGAATATGTGCCTGTTACTGCTTAGATGTGATTTTTTAAAATGTAGAGCAAAACAGTCTATCTATATAGAAGATTCATGTTTTTCCCTATTGTTTTGAATTGTTTTCTAAGAATATTTCTAAAAAATTGTTACAGCACTAATTCCTGTATGCCATAGTAAGCTGTCTTTTGGCTGATTTGCATTTAAGTGTAAGTTTTCATGTCCTCTTTTTCAGGATCCACGTCTGTCCTCACTGATTTCAGAAGGAAAAATCTTTGAAGTGCCAGTTACAAAAGCAGTTCAGCTCACTAGAGGAGATGCGATAAAAACTGCATTGCTCCTAGAACTTGATATTGCAGTAAGTTAGTGATGGCTTTTTCTTTAGTGAGTTAAAATAAAGGGTGAAATGCATGTGTGTTATGTATAATAACTGGGGAGAAAATTATGTATTTGACTGTTTAAAAAGAAAAAAATAATTCCCTATACAACAGGATGTCAGCTTAGGCTGATCCATTCTGTATATGCAAAGCTTGATTTGTTCACTGCAAGATAGGACTTTTTTATTATTGAAAGTTTGTAAGTATACAACTTAGGAAATATTCAGAAACTATATAGTTGTGGTGGATAATCTGCACAAGTTATAATTTGACTAGCATGATCAAGTGGTAAGAATCGTTAGCTCTTGAGCACTGTTTCTGCCTCTGGCATTCGTTTACTCTGTCTTGTTAACATAATACTCAAACTGTCACCCTCTGTTGCCCTAGATGCAAAAACTGGATTATTTTATGCAGGGAAGATCATATTTTGTATACTGGTTTGAAGATGAAAGGCAGATAGTGCTAATTATTACTTTACAAGAAATCTTTAAAAGGTAAATATGTTGCTTTTGAGTGGTTTTCCAAATTTGTAGAATTATGCCTTTGGGATATTGTCATTTTGGCAGTAACTTTTATAGGATTCTATTAGCCTAATCTGTTAGCATAATTTCCATGGGACATCTTTAAATCTTAGAGTCTCTTAAGCTTTGAGCAAGTGAGTATCTGAGATGACATGGGTTTTTGCATATATTTGTACGTATACATGTATCCTGTCACTGAAAATTTGTCACACTGAAAATTTGAACATTTTGTGCCTTTTTTCCCCTCACATTCTCAGCAGCCTATGTGTGCAGGTCACCTCACCTGATGCATAAGGGAAACATAATGATGCAAGCATAATTCTCTATGTTTCTGTAACAGACAGAAGCTTGAGTAAATTTTTAGCAGTTGGGCACAAGAGCTTCAGCCAACTAAGAATCTAGGTCTTAAGATCTGAGATAGCTTTTAATTTTCACTGTGCTCTTCCCTTGCTGTTTTTCTTTTTTCCCCTCAGAAAATAAAAACAGTTGGGGTAATTTCTCAAATAGTTTAATGAGTAAATTTTCTTTTAGTGATAAAGTATCTCTATACAAAGTTGCATTAATTATAAGGATTACATTTCTCTGCTCTTCTCAAACCAGAAAACAAAATACATCAGTAATTAATGATCTGGGCTGATTATATAACACATCCCCTTACATATTTATTTTGCTTCTATTTAGGCTCCTTAGCAGTTCTTATTAAAGAGTGTCCAAATATTTAAACCAGATAAGGAAAGATTTTTCTAATTAATGAGGTTAAATCTGAAAAGAAAACATGACTATTTTGTTTCTGATGTGGTCCAAACAATGAAGTGCTAGTACAGAATAAAAGAACATATGACTTCATGTGACTGTGATAGTAGGAAGATTGCTGCTGTTAGGAATGGGGATGCTGTTGGCCTTGGTTTATGATACAGTTTAATAGAAATTATCTTATATTTTAAAACAGGATACAGTGTTTGCCTACCAACCTGGAGATGCCTTCTGTGTAATATGTCCCAACAACATCAGTGAGGTGGAAGAACTTCTTCAAATCTTGGGACTTTCCAATAAAGGAGAGTACTTTGTTTGTGTAAATGTTAAGCAGGGCACTAAAAAGAAAGGTACAGTGTGAGCCACCTGTCATGAACAAATATTCCTTTCTGTATTGGTAGTGGTCGGTGTGCATAGTTTTGAAATTTTTTTGTCTTTAATATTGGGACACAGCAGTCATTTCATGAAGGCATGTTGGAAGTCACAGAGATGGTTAAAAAAAGTACACAGAATGCTGCTGCTGGTTTTACTTTAGATGAGTTATTTTCTGACTGGGAATTTGAGTCTGGTATTGGCATTCATCTGTCTTGTTCTTCCTCTGTGCTCCTTCATGTTTATGGAGATGAGTTTTTAATCACATAATCTAACAGTCTCGCACTTGAAAGTAAAATCTCTCTTTGCACACCACATCAATCTGCTATACATCCTAAGAGGGCTGCACTCCTGAAGCAGAAGACTTCTGTGGCAAGCAGGAGTAGGGAAGTGATTGTGCCTCTGTACTTGGCACTGGTGAGGCCGTACCTCAAGTGCTGGGTTCAGTTTTGGGCCAATCACTACAAAAAGGGCATTGAGTTGCTGGAGTGTGTGCAGAGAAGGACAGTGAAGCTGGTGAAGGGCCTGGAGAACAAGTCTTATGAGGAGCGGCTGAGGGAACTGGGATTGTTTAGTTTGGAGAAGAGGAGGCTGAGAGGAGACCTTATCCTGTCTACAACTACCTGAAAGGAGATTGTAGTGAGGTGGGTGTTGGTCTCTTCTCCCAAATAACAAGTGATAGGACAAGAGGGAATGGCCTTAAGTTGCACCAGGGGAGATCTGGGTTGGATACTGTGAAAAAATTATTCACTGAAAGGGTTGTCAGGTATTGGAACAGGCTCCCAGGGAAGCGGTTGAGTCACCATCCCTGGAGATATTTAAAGGATGTGTAGATGTGGTACTTGGGGACATGCTTGAATGATGAACATGGCAATGCTAGGTTTATGGCTGGACTAGATGATCATAATGGTCTTTTCCAACCAAACTATTCTATGATTCTATGACTTAGTGCTGCTTCAGAGTGCCTTTTAAGGGGCTTGTAGGTCTATGTGGATCTGTTCTGCTGAGTCTTAGCATCCCATACCTCAGAAAGCATGGGTGCAGGTTCAGGGTATGCCCATGTACTGCTAGCTGGACCTGTGAGAATTATTCTTCTCTTGCCTTGCAATTGGTGTCTTAATGAGGCTGCTGAGTTATGCCTTTAGTTCTACAGGGGGGTAGGGCTCTTTGTTGTTCCAGTCTGTGAGTAAATCAGTTTCCATGGCAAGGTTCACTGCATCATTGAGGGCAATACAAGATATCCCTTAAGTATGAGATGCAAATGGACCCCTGTTCTTAGACTTGGCAAGTAACTCACTTCTTAATGAGGTGAGTTTACATGACAAGCCATGTTGTGATGTGGCTTTTTAACAATCTCTCTTCGACGCATGGTTGGTCCTGAGCACCCTCAAGCTCAAGGCAGTGTCACCCCGATCAGGGCCCAAAAGCTGTGCACAGGCAAGCAGCAAAAGATTGAGTGGTGTGGGGGAAATTTCATGGGTATGTTACTTCTACTGTTCACAGCATTTACAGATTTTACAGAATCAAGCACATTTTCAAATGAAGCAATTGAAAAGGAGGAGGTAATTGAGGGCCAAAAGCATCAGATCTTCATAGGAAGGTGGGCTTGAAATTTTGTCCCTCCTGAAGGCTATTAAGTTTTTCAGTGCAAATCAGAGCCTTGCTACCTGGCTGCATAAAATTTTAATCTCTCTCTGTAAGTTAAAGACAGTGTCAACAGCACGTTCAAAGTGAAGGTCTCCTTGAATAGGCACAGAGAGATATTCTCTCCTTCCTGCCTACAGGAGCTCATTTCTGCTATACTGATGTTGCAGGAAGGAGGTAAAGCTGACCTAACAGGGCACTTCGAGTTCATCGGTGTCAGAGCACTTTCCACGTGGAACAGCCTGTACAGCCAAGTGAACATATCTTATCCCCTTGATTGTTCTAGTACACCAAAAAAGCTGTCCTTCCAAGGCAAAGTTGGTAAAATAATGGAGTGAAACTTGAAACATCAGTGCTCTCATCCTGTGTATAAATGATCCAGGTTATTGCATCTCTGGTTGCCTAATATAGCACTTATCAGGGAAAAAAAGTGAAATTCTGCATTAGTTATGCAACATTTTTTCCATAAAATATATATTATATATCTATAAAACATATATTATATGTCTATAAAAAGGCATGCCTGTTTGTGAATCTTAATGAATGGTAATGGCAAGAAATATCATAGCACTGGATTGCAGCACAGAGAATCAAAGTTTTTGATTCTGCTCTGGAGTCTTCTGGGTGAGCCAAAGCAAGTCTTGCTGACTTTTCACATTTACCTTGGGTACCTGGCTAGGACCTAGCAAATTGCTTCTGATTCACTGACCTCCAGTCATGGCTTGTACACTGACTGCCATGTACTGCAGTTATGAAGTTAAATGGTTTAGGATCAAACCCAAATTAATTTATTTAAAGCTATCCTGGTGAGCAGTGCCTTGTTAAGTTACTATAACTTAATTACTTGTTGTTGACAATCTGTACCAAAGAATTCAGCTCTGTAATGCAGCTTTGTGATTCCTAGCAATATTCTGGAGTTGCTTGCCTTTTGAGATGGTTGTTTTTTAACTTCATTCACATTTCTGAGAAATTTGTAATAGTTACTACAAACTATTATGGTTGTGGGTTTACTGAATGAAGAGAGCTGAAAAACCTGGGAGAAGAGCATGAACAGCAGTCTATGCCTCTGCTACACCTTCAAGATTTACTGTGAATTCCACTGAATTTTGTTTACAACCTTGCTTGCTTTGTTCAGTCTGTGAATTCTTTGATGAAGTAGATGAAATCAATTGAGAGGACAAAACAGAAATTATTTGCAGTCTAGTACAAAGTCTGTTGGTGAAATATTGGATTTCTGTAGTTGTTTTTTATTGTATGTATGAGCATCCTAGGAAGAGGATTAAGTACTTGTAGCATGCTTTCAGCATCTTCAAGAGAAGGAAGCTTATAGAATTGTGAGAATGGATGCTTCTTTCCTGCATTATATTTATGACAATCCTCTTATCTTCTGAAAGTAAATTTTGCTCTTTGTAGCAACAGTAAAGTCAAGTAATGCTGATATGAAGAGATTATTTAGCAGCTTATATAGGTATATTCTTGAAGTGAAAATTCTGTAGTATTAAGGGGCTCTTGAGCACGTAAAAAGAGCATAGTAAGAACTAGGAGCTAGATGTCAAAGTCAAGAAACATTGTCAAGAGAAATCCTAACAGACAAGTTAGGTCTGTAAGAAAACAATTTGGGACCTGCAGAGCTTGTTAATTAAAGGTGTTTTGTCACATAAATGCTTTTATATTGCTTTTGGGGTTAATTTAGAACATGCTGCTTTAGCATGACATGGCATGAGGCTGATAAGGCTGCACCCTAGCTGATTCCATGAAGGGATAGATGGGATCTCAGTGTACCTCCTTCCCAGAAATGGAACCTGTAGAGAATACAGGAAGGATTATTTGCTTGTACATAAACTCCTTGGATCTGCTGGGCCTCAGTTGCTCCAGCTTGGCACTGGCTCCTTACACCTTTGGTTAGATCATTAGAAAACTTCAGCATGTTTCACTTTTCAGGAGTGCTTATTATTGAAGAGTTAAAAATGTGAATGTTCCTTTTCCTGGTAAGAATTCCTCTGAATTTCTTCAAGGTGGAAGGTGGCAACAAAGCCTTGAGTGTTTTAGTAATGAATTTTATTTGAACACTCATGTATTATACTGCTCTTTTTGTTTCCTACTTTCCTGATAAATTTTGACTTTTCATTAGAAAATTGTCAGTGGAAAACTGTCTTGCTGTTTAGTTTATAATTTTCACTAACCAGCTGGAGCTCAAACATACAGAATTGAATACAGTGAAGCTCTCTTGTAATTCTTGAAGGAACAAGCACTCTGTGATGGTTTTTTGGATGTTAATAGATACATGTTTTGTTTTGGTTTTTTTCTCCCACTGAACTAGGAGCAACTCGTCCACAACACATCCCTGAAAGAAGCACTCTGAAATTCATTCTAACCTGGTGTCTGGAAATAAGAGCAATTCCCAAAAAGGTGTTTACATGTTTGTTCTTTTAAAGAGAAATCTGTAGTAATTCTGTGCTGTAAGGGCTCTTACAGGTCTATCCTTGCTTCATATGTAGTTACCATGTTTCTTGGTGGATAAGGATTGTCAGTTTGTATGCTGTGGTTTGTACTTTATTCTAAGAAGTTTCACTTCTAGTACTTTATCTCACAAACTATGAGATACTGAAATTTCTGTTCCCATTCAGCAGTACTTTGATTCATAACTAGTCTGGAAGTAAATAGAAAGTACTAGATATTTAGTGCCAGATGACTGGAAGGCTGATTGAGCTTGGCCCTATAAGCGTTTTAGAGAAATCATGCTTTCTACTCAGAGGGACCTATATCTCTCAAGTTTTGTCACTGAGAATACGCATGTTGCTCTATGCAAATGTACCATTATATCTTTTAAATTATTTTAACGCTTTTCTTTAGCATTTCAGTAACCTGGCAGCATTCAAAGAAAGATTTTTACTTCTATAATATTTCTTCTCACAACATGTGAATATTATTTTGGTTTCATACTGTGCCCATAAAAAACTGGAAGCCTGCAGGTGGAACTGCATGTGTATTTCTGGTATTGTCAAAACACATTTTAAAGATAACTTTGTATGAAGGATGAAGCTAAATAGTTGTGTTGGTTGGGTCTCTGAGGGAAATCAGTTGTTGGAAGGACCTTTTCATTCGATTTAGTGGTTTTGGAACTCCTTCCCATTGAGAATCTTCCCATTGTTTCAGCCTTTTCAAAACTGCATTTAACAATTTTGAAATTTGTCTCAACAGTGAGAGTAGGCAGAGCATGCTGTCTGGGGAGTATTGTTCAAGCCAGTTTTTATAACCTACCTGCTTTATTACCTGTTTGGAGTAGGATGTGCTTTATGTAACTGTACTCAAAGCTGTTGTCTGGAAGCTCAGTGTTTGAGCACGCTCAAATTACTTTCCAAGTATTCTTTTGTGTAGAATACGTCCTGTAATTGCACTTGGTGTTTTGGATCCCTTTTCTTTTATGCACTGTGTCTGTTTCTGCTTTTGGAAAAAACCTTGCAACTATTTACACCAGATTTTCGCTTTATCTTACAATGCTCAATTTAATTTTCCTTTAAGAAAAGCTAGCGGTACCATTATGTAGGCATAAAGTATGGAATAAAAC
This sequence comes from Caprimulgus europaeus, assembly GCA_907165065.1. Next base: position 74,933,302 of record OU015525.1, read on the forward strand.
ACCACACTGACATTTACATGACTCATTAAATACCATACTTTATTTCCAGTAATGCCTCTTATAAGACTTTTTATTATTTCTTTCCTGACTTCTGTAACTTAGCAAATGCTGTTTTGTCTTGAATTAATTTGTGTTAGGAGCTGTTTACTTGGCTAAAGTGCAAATTCATAAATAGGAAAACTTTTCATAAATGTAGGATTTATCAGGAAATGGGTTGTACCTGTTTATTTGTCTCTCCTCTGCTCAGGCTAAGTAGGAATTTCTGACCTGCTAGCTTGTTCCAGACATGAGAGAAGCAGACAAAAAATAATAATTAAAGAAAAGTAGTAAATTTTTTATAGTAGATGAAAATGTGCATTGGGAAATAAATTGCGTTATCCATTAACCTGTCAGGTGGCTGCTTCCTGTCCTCACGTTTTTCCCAGATTTGTGACCTTTTTCCAAATGGACAAGTTTTTTTACCCTTCACTGTTATTTTCTTCCCCAAAGGCATTTTTGCGAGCTCTTGTAGAATGCACCAGTGATGTGGGAGAAAAACGGAGGCTTCAAGAGCTTTGCAGCAGACAAGGAGCCTCTGATTACACATGCTTTATTAGAGATTCTAATGTTTGTTTGCTGGATTTACTACATGCTTTTCCAAGCTGCAAGCCTTCTCTTAACCTGTTAATTGGTAAGTGACTGACTTAGATTTAATTAGATTTAGTTTCTGAAAATGCATCAGACTAAATGTTCAGTTTTCTAAGAAGGGGGAAAAGCTGTTCAGTTAACTTCTTTAGAAATACTATAGTATCCATAGTGATGAAACTAAAACTATTTTTGTGAACAAAGCTCTGTTCTCTAGTTTGTAGTCTTTGGGCTTTATTCTGCAAACACTTAGGTACATACCGATGCTTCAATTGATTCTGAATTGCTCCTGTGCATAAAAGATAAGCATAAGGTGTTTGCAGGATTACGGCCTTTAAGAAACAGATAATCAACTGCTTACAATTAAAAAAACCCATGGTCTTGCATCTCCTGATTTCCCTTCCTGAATTTTGTTTTCTTGCAGTTTTACCTGTTAAAATGGAAAGCTTTTCCCAGTATGTAATTCCAACATACTCACTGAGTTCCTTATATAAAACATTGAAGAGATGAGACTCCAACTGTAGCCGTCTCAAATACATCTGAAAATACTGAGTTATTTTCCAGAATAAAAAAAAAAAAAAAAACAAACCAAACAACAGAATTTCTTACCTGAAACAAAAAATAATTGCTTTTTGGGTTCTTGCAGTTGTGTTCTCCATGCCTACCCCAAATGTCTCCTTCTTAGTACATTATGGGCATTGTGATAGTTATCTGGTAACAGTCCTGGAGGAGCAACAATCCCGAACTGAAACCACAATCCTGGAAGAGCAAGAGCCCGAACGGAATTCGTGAGAGCCAGAAGAGGCAGAGACCCTCACTGATATACTGGACATGACATGATATGATATGGAATATCCCACTGGCATATCTAAATGCCAGTTTAGCTTATTAATTTCAATATTCCTCGCCCCCTTAGATCTTGCATTTGTAGACTTACAGAACATGAAGTCCTTCACTCCTAGCGACAAAAATACAAACACTGGTGTGTTATCAGTGTTTCTCTCATAACAAATCCCAGGCTGAAAGCAAAACGCAGCACCATTCTAGATACTAAAAGAAACCCAGCTCTGTTCCAGCTAAAAACCAGGACAGGCAATTAAAAAAAATAAATACAAGCTCTGCTCCACTTTATACAACTACATGAATTTTCACAGTGAGAGCAAAAACACGTAGCTTTTCAAAAGTGGTATGGAACATGCTGTAGCAACTGAACTGAATAAAAGGAAATTTTGAAAGTTTTTAATATGTTTTCCCCCAGGGAAGTAATGTGCTGAGTGGGTCTAGTGTCTTCTTTAAGTTATTTCACTGAACTAACTTTTCTTAACTCTTGACTTGCAACTATCTTATGTAGCAGAGCATCTTTAAAATACATCAGTGTCCATGTCCTGCTTGGAACATCTGGAAAAGTGTGGTGCATGTGGAAAAACAACTAAAAAGCAGTTAAACTTTATGTTACCCTGTTACGCCACTCTATGTTTTCTGGCGTTTCTATGCCAAATTTTTCTGGTATTGCTCATTTATTGTCACTGTTTCCCACCATATTGTTCACTTAGTGATATGTCTGTCTCCTTCTAATACACCCTTTTCCTCTGCCAAAATGTTCGGTCTGGATGCAAGTCATTCTGCATATGTACATACATATGTAGATATAAATGTGTGTGTCTGTGATATATGGAGTGGGTTTCTCATTGAAAAAATACCTCTGTTGTTTTTTTAGCTGTGATTTCAAAAATTTTCATAGATACTTACAGTAGTTTGAAATTGAACTGGCACATCTGCTTATAGGACATTATGTATAGGAAGCTTTCAATCAAGCAGTTCCTATTCTGAGAGCTATTGAGCTCCATAAAGCACTCTTAGATGAAAGATAGGGAAAATTAAATTTCAAGTTTCATTTTGTCCACTAGCTACTGGCATCTCTTCTGTGCGCCTTATAGTTGTTTTTAATTGACCAAGAACCCCATAAATTAACTACCATGGCCTCATTTTATGGGTTCTCTAACAGATGTTCCACAAAGCCTAAAAAACATTCAAAACAGAGTTCAGGTCTTAGTAGCTTATTTCTGAACCACAAACACTGAATGTTAATGAAGTAAAATTACACTTAAATTATAATATGCTTGTAATCTGTTGTAGTGTAAACACTTGTTGTAGGATATTTTCATTTTCATTTGGGTGAACTGAATAATAAGTGAAGCTTTCTTTTTTTCTTTTATTTTTCAGAACATCTTCCTAAATTACAAGCTAGATCCTATTCAGTGTCAAGGTAATGAAATATTTAAATTATATCTTCTTGGTAATTTAGCTACGCTTTTTTCTCAAGAGTATGTGTGTACATTATGATCTAAAGAAGAAAGAGAGGAGTTAAGTTTAAAACCTGAGGAAGAAGTTATAATGTCCCTGTGGCAAAAAACTGCAGAGTTTGACTGTTTTAAACAACTTTGTTTTTTGAGTGTCTGACAAGACTTTGGTAGAATTCTCAAGAGCAAGCTCACACACATTTGAATCTGCTAAGAATTTGAATTCCCTTCTACAGGCACTGGCCTCTGAGTCCAGCCTTAAGGCTTTTTCTAACTATATATGAATATCACAAAGTTAGCTCTGAGAATCTTGATTCAGTTTAGGTGGTTTGGGCTGCAGATGGGGCTACTGTAAGATTGTATAGCTATTTCTCAGGTTTGGGGATTTTTTAATACTTTTGTCTTTGCAGTTCAAACTTATATCAGCCAGGAAAACTGTGTTTTGTGTTCAATATTGTGGAGTTTCCTGCCTGTCCCACTAGACCAGTCTCACGAAAAGGAGTATGTACAGGGTGGCTTGCTGAGTTAGTTGCACCTCTACTGCACCCCAGTAAAAACACTCTGGATACAAAAGAAGGAAGCTATACAACTGAAAAGGTATGAACATTAGATATAAACTCCTCAACTGTTAAACTTATGCATGTTTGAAACAACTGCAGGTTTCTTTTTTCACTGCTCTGATGTAATTCGGGTGTTTTGGCAGTATACACCTTCATTTTCAATTCTGGCCTACTTGTAAGTTTCCCCTTTCTTTCTGTAACATGTTTAGAACTTCATTGCTAAGTTGCTGAACTTACATTTTTCTTTATCTATGGATGCCCGAGTAGTGAAACTTCTCATTGCTGAAAGACCAGACTTGATCACCACCCCACTGTAGTCCTAAGCAAGTCTTGGAGGATATTTTCGTGGACTAAAATACCAGTGTGCAGTTATACGAGCATGATTGTTAGTGTTGTAGGAGAGAGGCACTTGCTCACTTCCAGGAAAGGGTGGCAGATAGCAGGGGAGAAATCATAAAGCTTAACTTCTTGTCAGGTCTCATCCAGTTTGCAAAAGCCAAGTTACTGAATATGGCAATTTCCTCTGGGGTTTTTCTGGTGTTCATCAAATATGGTTTGGCATGATGAGTATTATTAGAAGGTACTTTTTTTTTTGCCTCTTTTCCTTTCATGCCAGAGAATCTGTGTAATTAATCAGTTGCAAAGTTATCAAGCGTAAGCTAATTATTAAAAATTTGTAATTCTACTCTATGATTAATATGACAAAAGAACTTCTACCAGTCTAATCTATATTTGATTAAGAAAAATGGAAACAAGCATTGGATTTGGTTACAAGAAAACTGTGCCAATAATTCAAGGTGTTGGTCTGGCAAAATGGAAGAAAAATCCATACAAGTTATCTTCATATTTTAAAACTAACTCAAAAGACAAACTGATTAATATGTGCATCATATATCTTTTTCCAGTATTCACATTTGCTCTTTATTTAAAATATAATTGATTTGCAATATATTAATTAAACATGAAAAAGAGGTGGCGCAAAAAGAAAAAAAGAATTACAAAATGAGTCTGAATAAAGGTCAGAACTGTTTGCATCTGCTGTGCAGGCTAGAATTCAGCATCAATAAATGTGCATCAGTACACATAGATTACAGAAATATGTGGAATACCAATCCAAATAGATGAGTGTGTTCTTATACAAAAGTATCTTAAATTAATTGAAGACACTTTACAGTATAAATGTATTTACCATTTGCAGTAGTTTTTAAAGGAATGATCAGTTTGGAATTGTTAATAGGGAAAATAGCATCCTGACTCAAGTGTGGTTTGAAGTAGTAAGTATAACAGAGATACAAAAATTGCACCCCACCAGCAATAATTATACTATTTTTTTATCATAATGAAAACAGCAAAATAATCCTATTTAACACTGTAGTGTCTATAGTGAATTAAATTATAAGAAATGAGTAGTACTAAACCACTCAGGTTTACAGAACAAAGTTTAAATAGCTTGGTCTACTGCTTCACTCCTTCCTTAAACTTGAAAGTAAATTCAAATCCTTTCATAATTAATGTGCTAAATAAATTGGATGTTTGCTTACAGCTTTAATGGATTAAACTCTTCTATGGCTGCTGCTTAATAATCTTTTAAAGAATTAAAAATAGTAGTTTCTCATTTTCTATACATTAGCCATGCATCAGAGAATAGTTGTGGAGCTCCTATGAAAATTACAGAATCACAGAATATTAGGGATTGGAAGGGACCTCGAAAGATCATCTAGTCCAATCCCCCTGCCGGAGCAGGAACACCTAGATGAGTTCACACAGGAAGGCGTCCAGGCGGGTCTTGAATGTCTCCAGAGAAGGAGACTCCACAACCTCCCTGGGCAGCCTGTTCCAGTGCTCTGTTACTCTCACAGTAAAGAAGTTCCTTCTCAAATTTAAGCGGAACCTCCTGTGTTCCAGCTTACACCCATTACCCCTTGTCCTATCATCGGTCGTTACTATGAAGAGCACAGTAAGTATAATATAAATTATATTTAGAGTTCCTTTCAGAGACAGATCTGAAGATCAGAATTAAAGTTTATCAGTGGAATGATATAAACCATTTTCTAAGATCTTTGAGCAGTTATCTGCCTCCCCTCACCCATATGCATTTTTAGAGATCTTTTATGAAAATGAAGAAAGCCAGCTCAGTATCAGTGGATTTCAATTTGCTATAAACAAATCCTCATCTTCACTGGAATACTTTTAGATGTCCACAATGGAAAAAAAAAGGACGAATTGCCTATAATAGCAATAAACTGGCTTTACTTTCCTTTGAGTACCACTCCCCAAATTTATGGTGTGGTCAGCTTTTATGCTCTGAAACTTATGCTTGGGTGGTTTTGCCTAGTTTTTCTCCAGATAGATTAATAGATCTGTAAAAGTGTTGTGGGAGTTTTTTGTTGATTTTTTTAAAATTTTGGTTTGTTTGGTTTCTTTTCAGAAACTCATGTGAAATTTTATTCCAAATGTCTGTATGGTATTAAAAATTAACTCTGAAGCTCAGAATTTGGAAGGGTGTATGGACACATACACTATGTAAATATCCTGACAGTTCTAAAAATTTCATGGTATTTTCACTGTTAAAGAATATTCTTGCATTGAATTCTATCACATTTCATTTCAGATATCTATTTTTGCTCGTCCAAACAATACTTTCCACTTACCTGCAGACCCATCTGTCCCATTCATGATGGTTGGTCCAGGAACAGGAATTTCACCATTTATTGGTTTCCTACAACATAGGTATGTACCAGATTGTTACCTGGAAAGCAACCTTTTTATGTTGAGGAAAATAGAGCCTCAAATTATGAGTACAAATGCAGTTAGTATTTTCTTTGTTTCCTTTTCTTTAGTGGTATGCTAATTAGATACAGTCTTACTAATTTTAAACAAGCAGTGCTTATTTACATATTTGTTTTTCAAATGTCTGTAACTTACACTTTAATCTGACTGTATTTAATATTCATAGTGGATATGTGAGGAACTGGGTGAATTACAGAAATAGTAATAAGAAATTAAATCTTTTATCTGTCTGTTGCAAGTGGAAGCCCTGTAAGAGGTTGATAGTTTTTAGAAGCAGTGTTGATTGGCTTAAGATTGGTATTACAAATCAGTTTCCTTCAGAAGTGGCATCTATATTAAAAGTCTTGTCATGGTGAATGTCAGGTTTTTTCCCACATTCACATATTTCAGTGTCTTTACACATCTTGAGGTTTTAAGGTCAAGAACTCATCACCTGAACCCTCAACTGGGCAGTAATCCTGGGTTTTGTGAGCTTATATTTGAGGGAAGGTAGATCCCTTTTTATACCCGCTAACTCCAGCAGCATAATTTTGCAGGGCAAAGAGATGCTTGTTCAAAAAATTACAGGTACCTCATCACCAAAAATGTGTAAAAACATGATCATTTGGAGGAAACAAAGAACAGGAATATTTGGGTGGGAAAGGTTGCAAGTTTTATAGGTATCCAACACATATCATTCCTATGTGACTTGTTCCTTCCAGCAAGATGATGGAGTTTTTTACATACTGTAGCAATAATTTTTAAACCATTTTATTTTAGAGAAAAGTGAAGTTTTGACATGATATTTCTGACTCCATGCTTTTTCTTTAACTAAATTACTATGTAGTCTTTACTCTTAAATTTTAACCCCCAGATATACCTTTATCACTCAGAAGCATTTTTCATTTTAAGTGATTCATAGCATTTCATAAGCATTTGATCAATGATAAATAAAATCATAGATCTTTCTGACTATAAAGTTGCAGCTAAAACCCCTGTAAAGTAATACCTTCAGCTTTATTTCAAGAAAATGCAGTAACTGTTCTGATGATGTAGTAAATAGATTGTTATTCATAAAATCTAGCAGATCTCTACAACTAAATGGAAAGCATGCTAAAAATGCTTTGTGCTGAGTTTTCCCAGGTGTTTTTACAGGGCTTCCAATGAAGGGTAAAGGGGGTGATCTCCTTAGTTAGCAGTCAGGATTTTTTTATGAGATGTTTGGAAACATCAGTCTTGACTATCCCAGTATGAAACTGTGGCAAAAAGAACACCCTTTGAAGTTGATTGATTTTGAGCTGGGCCAAAAGTAGTCCAGAAAATCAAAGAGAACGGTTTGACTGTGATTTACCGTAAGTTGTTTCACATTTCTGCCAATCCAGACGTTTATTAGAGCACTACTTTAAATGAGAATTAGGCTATAGACATTTTAGATTCTGCGTTTGATAAAACAGGATTGGAGATTTTTTTTTTTTTTGTCTGTTTAGGCAAAAGCTCAGAGAAGAACATACAGACTGGGAATTTGGAGAGACGTGGCTGTTTTTTGGTTGTCGGCACCGGGATCGCGACTATTTGTTCAAGCAAGTTCACTATTTAGCATTCATTTTGTATTCATGAGAGAATGCTTATCTCTGAGCCATTACTAACAATTTTTACTGCCTTTCAGAGATGAGCTCAGATGTTTTCTTGAAAATGGCACATTAACTCATCTTCAGGTTTGTTTCTCAAGAGACTCTTCAACTGCAGAAGTAGCTCCACCTAAATACGTGCAAGATGTCATTAGACTTCATGCTAAGGAAGTTGCCAGAGTCCTGCTGAAAGAGAGAGGTTACTTCTATGTATGTGGGTGAGTAGAGTGGAGATGGGCTGTCTCAGAAAGAGAACAGAGTTAGCAGAAGTCTGAGGCTTTAGAAAGCCTTTGAACTGTCTGAGAGACAGGAACAACATGATGCTGGAAGAGCCTTCCCAGAATGCTAGAATTTCATCACTATGTCCATTTTTTCTAATATAGTCTTGAAAGTATAGCTTGTAACGACACAGTTCCACTGATTGCTTTAGTCACTTATTATTTATTTTTCTCTTTTAGTATTCAAGCTAATGATTTTTCTTGAGTAAATGAGATACTTGAATACATGTAATGATAAACTGTGAGATAGTGACGGTCTTCTGCTGTGTTCCAGGCTTGAGTGGGCCAGAATGCTAAATCTCTGTAATAGTAATATATTTTACAGTGAAAGATTCTTTTATGGATGCTAACTTACCTGGAGGTTTGAGATTTTTGGGAAGTTTGTTGACAGATAGATAGACAAACTTTGAATATAGAGCCCTATGTCAGTAGTACTTTCTCTTGTAGAAGTTAGTCAGCTACTAGTATTAAAAATAACTTTATTAATAAGTGAGGTTTTGAGGGATTTTTTCCATATTGGAACCATATGGTGGTACAATAATAAAAAATATTTCAGCAGGTCTAATTCTCCCTAAAAGAAAAATTATTCTGTGATAGCTCAACTAGGGTTCCAGGATTTTTTTCTTATAAAGTACAGCATGCTCAAAACTTTGTAATATTTGATTGAGAGAAAGCCTTGTTGCTGTCAGTGCTCAGCTACATGAAAACTCAATGATAATCTTACCACACAATATGTATTTGTCTTTGGGATTTTTTTTAAATGCCTCTTTTCTAATATTATCCTGCTCTGAAGCTGTTGATAAAAGGAAAAATACAGTATTATGAATTTCCCTCTTTTTTTTTTCCCTTTTTTTTTTTTTTTCCCCCCTCCTCCAGAGATAAGAAGCACATGGCTGATGGTGTAAGTGATGCTGTAGTGGACATTTTAAGCATGGAAATGGAAGTTGACAAATTGGAAGCAATGAAAATCCTGGCCATGCTACGAGAAGAAAAACGATATTTGCAGGATGTTTGGAGCTAAATGTTTAGCTTTTCCTGTGCCTTTGTGACACAAAAGATTTCATTTCACACATATTCTTTTGACTAAAAGTTATTCTCAGAAGTGCTGTCTCTAGTCATCTTAACTTTCTCCGTTGATCTTCCAAACAGGAATGTGAAACTTTAAATTACAGCATACCAGGATGCCTTTTCAAGCATATGTTTTTTAATGTTACATAATAGACTGTCTCATGCCTTGATTCTCTCATTTTAAGATTGGTTTCATGTGGAAAGTAAAAACTTCTGCACTTGTATACATATGATTGTATGTTTACATTACATCATGTGTTTTTTCCTATAATGTATATATAAAGAAGCTACAGAGTAAATATGTTACACACTGCTCTATGTGTCGTCACTTACATTAGTGACTTGCCAAGATCTATTGAAACACTTCCTAGATACTTCCCAAAACTATTGATATTTTTTCAGCTTGCACAATGACAGTAACTCCCTAAAGGAATGAAGGTTCAGAATGTTGCACAGAAAGGTTACCGCCGAGTTTAAACTCTGAAGTTTTCTTTACTTAGCTTTTTTATTCATTACATCATATCTCAAAGTTTTGCTACACTCCATGCTAATCCTTGTTAGATGTTCCTGCATAATTATTTTGAAATTGTTTTCATTACTGTTTTAAAATGTTTGTGGCTTAATTTATGAGCAAACTCATGAGTTAGGTTGAATTTCATTGCTAGAAAAATACTGCTTTCTCAGATTACTAAACTATTTTTTTTTAAGTTGAAGACATAATAAAATGCAGTGTTTTGAAAGCAGTTGCCATTACATATGACAATCCACTGCAAAAATCAAGTTGTTGAAAGCAAGTTATTGAGGTGTCTGGTCTTCTTTCTAAGAAGGGCTATTTGAAGTGCAAATAGGTGGAAGAGTAAAAGTGTAAGTCATTAATGCTTCTCTTCAGATCCCTCCTCTCTTCCTTCTGCTTTTTCTAACTTCTAAACATCCATGTTGTCTTTTTGATTCCTTGCCATACTTAGATCTTCAAAGATAAACATAAAGTATGAGAAAATATTTTAGATAGATCATTGTTTATTTCCTGGGGATAATTCTTGTTTGGTTTTGTGTTAAGCATAATCAGAACCACATGGCTTATTCCAAGTCTTGTGGTTGTCTATTGATTATTAGTTAATTGGTAGGTAAATCGAGAAAAAATTATGGAAAAAGTATGATGATCAGTTAGAGTAAAATCATGTTTTTAAAGAAAAAACATTTTAGTGAAGTGCCTGGAATTTAGGTTTTGATATAACCTGTGTAATGATTGCTTAAATATCCCTGGAAAAGATCAGCTAAATTTTTTTTTCAGAAATTCTTCAGCAGAGCAGTTATATCAATCAGTGTCAAGTAATCTTTACCAAAAAAAGCTCCACAGGGAGAGGTGGCTTACAGTAATTGCAAATAGTGCATTTTTTTATCTTTGGCACATAAGAGGGAAAGAAGTGATTCTTTTTGAAAAGTACTCCAATTTTAAACTTTAATGGAAATCACTACAGTCATACAAACATCAACATTTTGCATCAGCCAATCACCTTTACATGTCTTTTAAAAATAAAAGACAAAGCTACAAGTATTGCAATAGTAAAGATAAATCATTATCTACCTTCTCTTAACTGGAGTCTGTTTGGAAATAGCACTTATTATACTATGCAGATTCTCAGATAGGATTTATGATTTTCATTGCCACTTGGAAGTTCTTGGAGATTATAAAGAAAACAGTGTTTTCCTGATTGCAAGTTGCAGCTTTTCCGAGATCTCTTAGAGGTACTCATTTTTTGTGTTACTTACATATTGCAATACAGAAGTTGCGATGACCATTTTAATATTATACTGCAGGTAATAGCATGGCACCTTCTGGCATATTAACACTTGAGTGTCCTTTTCTGATTGTATGTATTGCATTTGACAGATGGTCTGATTTAGAACTGGTGTCCATGCTTTTTCCCTCTCCTGTTACCAGTTCTCTTCAAAGCTAAAACACTTGGGTTATTTAATAATGTAGTGGTAAATCCGTAGTGAAGCACATGAGCCCATAAAACAACAACATAGTTACAGCTTAATCTTAAATTTATAACTGCATGGTACAAAGCTCAAAGTTCAAACAAGCTAAAATAACCCCAACAAACACCACCATGTGTTACTTGAAGGAAGTGTGAATTACCCAAATTAAAGAAGGAAATGAACAGTGAATTGAGCTACTGTTTCTCCAAGTGCCGTGCTACCAATTAGCTCATAGGTCCATCTTCCTCATGTATTTCCTCAATAATTGCCCTGTCTGATGTCACAGAAAACCTACTTTCCAAAAATGCAGAGGTGTTTTTTGATACTAAGTTTGAATAACTTTTGTACAGTGGGATGGAAAATCTAAGCTTCAGACTTTGTGCAAAGGGGTAGGTCCCACTGCACTCTACACAAATTCTGTCCTGGGACCAGTGTGTCAGAGGTGCCAGCAATAGGTGTGTGAGGGTACGAGTGTCAGTGATGGGTTGTCAGTATCAAGCTGGACTAGCCAGCAAGTAGGGTAAGGGTCTTGTGAGACAGGTATGTCTGTGTGCCTCTTGTGAGGCAGCTGGAGGAGTTGGCTACTGGAGGAACTAAGAGGTTCAGACCAACTGCTGGAGAGACCGTGGGGTCTGGAGGTCAGCTGAGGCCTGTTTGCTTGTGTGTGTGTCTCTGTGCATGAGGCAGCTGGGGAGAGCAGGGGTTCAGGGCCAGCTGCGGGGTAGACCGTGTGTCTAAGCCCAGCCACTGGTGGGATCCACAGTGTATGTTTGTGAGGTTGGTGGGATCTGCTTTCTACGTACGTATGTATGTATTTCCCACCAACGACCTCTAGTCTGGTCGGCTCAAGAGAGGGACAGCGGATGCTTGGACCAGGGATCACTCCCAGTTCAGGTCAGGACCTGATACGGGCTGGCATGTATGTGTGTACCAGGCAATATTCTTGCCCTCAAATTTCACCTCTGAAAGAAAGCACTTTTAACTGTATTTTAAAATAAAACTCCAAGCCTATATTTGCCAAAACTAAGTGGTTTTGTTTTGTTTGGGGTTTTTTTTATGTTTCATCACCTGATATCTGGTGCATCCTATGTAAAAGAAGATGAGGGCACATGTAGGAATGTGTCTGGTTTTCTACATGTGAAACCAGACACAGATTTTGTAGCAGAGGTCCCGTTCCTGCCCACCCTCGATTTCACAAATGCCTGCACACGTGTAGGGCTAAGCAGAAGCTCAGTGAAGTCATGAGCTATTTCTTACTCCCATGAGATCCTTTTTACTGTCCTGGTAAGCATGGCTGTATGGCTGGTGATTAGGGCATCAGCTGCTGCCACCGTCTCTTCAAGCCATGATGAGGTGGTTACTTAAATGCCTTTTAATGCCTTTTTTTTTTTTTCCCCTCTACCTGTGCCAGTCACACCAGGTATCTCGGTGGCCAGTGTAGGACATGGCAATAGCCCTCCTGCCCTTGTGCAGATTCCAGACTGGAGGTCTCTGAAGCCCAGGTACTGCATAGCTTATACTCAGGAAAATGGTGAAATCATGTCGTGGTGTTTTCTTTGTTTGTTTCCTTGGGTTTTTTACAATATGTGTTTTTTATTGTTCCTGTTGGCTGCATCCACTGTTATGTGTTAGCTTCACAGAATCACAGAATTGACTAGATTGGAAAAGATCTTTAATATCATCAAGTTTAATCATTAACCTCACACTGACAAGTCCAGGTATATCTCACTCTTGGGGAAGCTCATGGGACAGAAGGATTTTTCTTTTCCTTGCCCAACAAAATATCCATCCAGCAGGATATTTCTTCCAGTGGAAGTGTCTTCCTCACTTGACCCTTCATTCTTCTGTAATGATTTTAATTTTTTTTTCTTGTTCTTTCAGATTATTTTTTTTTATCAAGAGCTCAGCAGTTAATTAAATTCTGGTTAAGAGCATTTGCCACACAGGTTATATTGTTCAGTTTTTATTTAGCTGTTTAGATACGATCCAGACAGTGAAAGTGTTACTATTTGTCTATATTCAATTTAAAAAAATCAATTTCTGCATGTTAGATGTTCTTCAATTTGCTGCTTATTCCTTGTAGACCTATTGCTGCATAGGGCAGGAAATATGTATCCTGTTTTTTTGCTAGGATAGGATTAATTTTCTTCTTAGTAGCTAGAAGGCACTGTGTTTTGGTTTCAGTGAGGATTGTTATGAGAACAATGTTGATAACTACAAGAACACTGTGCTTGGATAGTTTGCAAGAAGAGAGGACTGGAAGTGGGGAGCGGAGAAGAAAAGTGTAGCAGTTAGTAAAACCCAGAACTGACAGTTGGATATGCCAATAAGATATTCCATATTACGTCATGTTTAGTATATTAACCAGAGCTGACCAGAAAGGGGGGATTCTCTTGGGAATCACTTGGGCTCGCTTTTCTGGGATTGCAATTTCGGTTTCAGGGTTCCTTTTCGCTCCTCCGGGATCGTTATCAGCGGGTGGTGAGCAGTTGTACTCTGTATCACTCTATTAGTTGTTATCATTGTTATTATTATTTTAATTTTATTTTACTCTAATTATTAAATTGTTCTTATCTCAACCTACAAGTCTCCTCACCTTTACTCCTCCAATTCTCTCCCTGATTCCCTGGATGGGGGAAAGGGGGCCGGGGGTGGGGGGCGAGGCTGCGAGTGGCTGTGGCTTGTTTGGCTGCCAGCTAAGTTAAACTATCACAATATAGAATGCCAAAGAGTTAGTGGCATCTGCACATGTTTTATGTGAACTCTTCCATTAGCCAATGGCTTACTGTGCTGTTATTTGTTCTGAATACTCTGAAAATCCTAACTGTTTTGAAACCATCCCTGATTGCTATGCAAATACTTCTCCAGCAGTTATATTTTATGCTGCCCAGTAGCAATTACTGTTATGGGAAAAAGATGTGTTGTCACATAAACTATATGGATAACGTACACAGCATGTTTTATCTGGATGTTATCCTATAGCCCTACTAATACATCTTCTGAGATGTTAGTATTTCTGTACTGTTGAGGATAGAAATACTTTTTCAGGTTCCATGCTTGGCTAAAATAGTGATCATATGATATCAGATGCCTATACCTGAAGACTGTGTTTTTTAAAAGCTTTGCCAACACCATGGATAATTTTATATGTATCTGACTCACTTGAATGTACAAATTCAGCTGCTAAATTCCACCTAAATTTATGTTCTTTCCATTATTCTGTAGATGATTTTTTTTTTTAAAGAACACTTACATCAAACAGGTATGAAATGACCTGCCTAAAGCTCAGCTTTGAGCTTTATGGTTTACATAAGTTCATATGCTTGCAACCAGTCCCTAACATTCTGTGATTCTGTAATGTAAAAATGGATATTCTTATTGCATTTTTATGCATTTAGCACTTTGGTGTGTTCATGGTCTTGCACAACCAATTTATTAGCATCTGAGTTTCAGTGGATCTCCCTTGTATAAAAGGCACCTTTTTTTTTTCTTTTTTGTGCTCTTCAAATGGAGACTTTATGCCTCCATCTGTTTCACTCCAGTTATGCATCATCTGAGTTGGGAAAACTAAAGCTGAATCCAGTAGTCCAATTTTAGACATGACAGTGATTGTATAATAAATAACAATAGAATATTTTCAGTATTATTTTATATTCTCTTCTGGTTTTTGGAGTATTGGGGAGGAATAAAAATGGGAGAATCACTGCATGCCTGCTGATGATTACGGGAAGAATAGTACATCACTAAAAGTTACGGTCTACAAGCCCTGGACATTTATGGTGACATGAGAGATGAACCTACCGTTGGCAGAATGGTATGAGCAATTGATTTGGATCTGAAAGTTGAGCTAGGTGATACAATGGTTTAATATAAGAGCTATAGGCTATTTTAATGAGCCTTGAGAGTCTGCTCTTCAGTTGAAAAAAATGTGTAAATTTAAAAAGTTGTTCAGTATTATTAGAGTTGCCTATCATAAAGAAATCAAAATTGATGGCAAAAGCAGTATGTCAATTTGTTGTCTCAAAACCCTATTCAAATATGTTCATATTGGAAAAAAAAATGGAATTTTATACAAATGCAAATTACAGTCTTGAAAAGTTGATTCAGCACCACTACAAATTACATTCACTTTCATTAGCATTTGAATAAATGCTCCACTTGTGGTGGAAAAGGTTTGTCAGATTGACAAAGCACTCAAAGCCAATTATGCTTATTAAAAAAGAAAAGGTTCTACAGTTGGTTTGAAAACAGCAGTTTTGTAAGGCTCCATCAGCCAGGGATATTAGTTTCTAATCTGCTTTTAACTCTATTGCTTAGATGATTGATTGGATTTCCTTACCTTATTTTTTCTTTTTTTAATGCATTTTATTTTAACTTGTTAGAAGATCAGCAGGGCTGTTTCCGGCACTTTCTCGTCAGTGGTGGGACAATGGCATTTTTAATTGGTTTTCAGGTGTTGTGAGAAAGCAGTGTCAGTTGCCTTCAGTTTATAAATATCACCAAACCAAAACAGAATTAGGGGGCTATGACTATTCAGCATTTGTGGGCAGAGCCAGATACTGAAATAGGCATTTGTGCGTCCATGTATATGTCCATCTGGTTGTATAAACTGCTCTGTCTTCCAGTTAAATGCTCACCCCCTGCTTGTAATTCTTGCAGACCACTGCTTCTTGAGATTAAGATGATACTGCACTCTTTTTCTTTTGGTGGGGACAGATTCCTTTAGAATAAGCCACTTTTTATGTCACCAGCACTCATTTCTCATTTTTGCAGAAGACAAAAAGGAGCAATATAAGAGCTACCAAAACTATAGGCAGATAAACACCTTGTGGCTCTTGGAAGACACTGTTTTCAAGGCAGAATCTCTTCCTCTATTTCATCTTACAGTTCCTAAACATGCTGGGAGGGGGTAGCATTGATGACAATGAAAGACCCAGAGGCACAGCTTGATGATAGTAAATTTTTAGGTTTTCCTTGCCTGACAACAGCGGGAGTGAACACAGATAGGAAGAGGAGATCCTGTGACATTTTTTAAATAAATGGTTGAAGGTCCAAGAATTTTGCACTGTTTTTTAAAACATCTGTTTCTATGAGAAGCAGAACACACCAATATATTTTTTTTTAGTTATTTTTTTGTAGGATTCTCAAATAAAAAGCTGATTCCTAAGTAGAAATGGCTATATTTCTTACCAATTGAAGTTTGTTAAGGCTCTTACTGCTTTGCACAAGGAGAGTATTGCATTTTAAGGTAAATGGAAACATTTTCCATGTTTGTAAAACTTCCTACAATAGTCAATGCAGAACTCATAGAAAATGGACATCATAATTCTTTCAGTAGTTTGTAGTTGTTTTGCTATTTCTTTTTGATGGGCTGCGTAAAACATCTTTGTTTGCTTCATACACATGCATGTATATATCTAATATAAATATATATATCTGTATATTACCAAGATCTCAATTTAGTTTTTGTCCTTGCTTTGCAGGTAAGATATTTTGAAATATCTGTCTGGATAACTGTCCTTCAGTTTACACAGCTGCATTTTACTGATAAAATACATGTAGACTTTTACTCAGAAAATGTCAAATGAACACTTCCAAGAAAAAAAATAACCATCAGAGTTCCCTTTATTCGTTCAGTGCTATTGGAAAAATATAGGATTTTCCTTACTTTTTAATTTTGCAGAGAGAAAGGTCCCTGTGAGTGCACAAATGGTAAATAAAAAGGACGACACAAATCTGTAAGCTTCTGCACAGATGTGGTAGAAGTATTTATTTCCCTTATTCTTATAGTGCCTGAAGCATGCTAGGGTCTTTCAGACACATGAAGAAACACACTGATCTAGTTTGTGTTATTTTCACTAACTGTAAAGGCTCTTGTAGAGTTGCATGTTATCAACCAAAGCTGCTGTCAAAATATAGGGGAATGAGAGAATCTGTGTATTTTGTAAATAGGTTCTTATCCAATGTTTCTGTGTATTCAAGAGTGTAGATTGTGAGTCCACTCTACAGTATCTTTGAAAGGTCATGATGAGTAAGAGAGGCTCCTGAGGGCTGGAGTAAAGCAAATGTCATTACTGTCTTCGAGATGGACACGAAGGAAGATCTGGGTAACTTAAGGCTGCTCAGCTTCACCTTGATCCCTGGGAAGGTAATGGAGCAAATCTTCCTGGAAACCACTTCAAAGGGCAAAATGATGACCTGGATTAGTCAAAATGGATAATGAGGAAATAGTGCCTGACCAATGGCTAGCCTTCTAAAATCAGAAGACTGGCTTGCTGGATCAGGAGAGAGCAGTGGATGTCATTTGATCGAGGCTTTCAACACTGTTTTACTGATTAAATACAGACTAAAGAAGCGAACAGTGAGGTAGATTGAAAACTGACTGAACTACTGGTCTCCAGCAGTTGTGATTAGCTCAGCTGGATGCCAGTCACTAGTGGTGTTTCCCAATACTGGGTCCAGTCCTGTTTAACAGCTTCATTAATGGCCTGGATGATGGGGCAGGTGACCTTTGCAAGTGCTTGTCTTCAGCTTTACTGCTGGCATCTCTCTTACATGGTGTGTAGTTTCCCCCATATAGAAAGCTTCTGACTTGAGCTTCAGACAGTGGAAAGATATTCCCCAAGGAAACCTGCAAATGAAGAGGGAGTCCTGTGGAGGTTACTCAAAGCTTGCACATTCGGGAGTTTGAGATGTTCTTTGATGCCTCTGATATCTACAGCATTGTATGATGGTCTGTGGTCTATATTTTGGTTTCCTGACGGTGCTTTCCGAAACATTTAACGTTACACATATTTGGAAGGGCCAGGCTGAGGAAGGAGATTTAGTGGAGCATTGCTGCAGTCTATCCAGTAGAGCCACTTCCCTTTCCCTGATGTTTGCATTAAAAATGATCACATTTGTTTCCCAATGAAACTTCATGTTGAAGTTCAACAGTATTTTTCCATTATGAGATTTTCAGCAGCATCTTAATGCTGGCATGTCAATACATTTGTTTTGTGTTCCTGCTTTGTTTTGGGCCAAAGCCAGATTAATCTCTTAAAAGAAAATATTAAAGGCATGGTATAAATTTCAGCAGTTCAGTACATCTGGACAAGTTTGTCCTCAACAGAGCTAAATTAAAAGTAAACTGTTTGACTTACTGTGGGTCAGGCTGCAAAAAGGGCACATAGAGGCTTTAGTAAGACAAAGTATACATGCCAGCTGGTCTAATAAAATGATTTTTTAAAAATATTTTTACTGTTGGTCTTGTGCAAAGAATGACTATATTTATATTTTTTCAGTCATGTATTGTGGCTCTGCAGCACTGGAGGATAGTCAGCTTTGATCTGGACAGAGATCCAGGTAATTGTGAGTTTCAGGTGATCACTTATAATTAAATTTCTAATGCATCTGAAGAGGATGGTTAATACTTACTTGTAATGTTGATTCACAGGGTAGACAACTCTAAAAAGTTTCAAGTAGAAAGTACATGTTAATGTACAGCTAAGCCTACCAGAACTAAACCACAGTGTTCTCCTTAGAAATAAGGGACTCACAGATTTTGAATACCTGTGCTCCTGCCAATGAAAGTCTCTGTAAATTCTTGTGTTTATGACCAGGTGATGGCTGAAAAGTAAAGTGAAGTGTTTCACAAGTTATTTGTCATCACCTTGTATGTGCAGCATGCCAATCCATGTTTTATCATATATATGATAACATAGCAGTTAAATTACTGTTAGGACTTTTGTTTCATTTTGACAAAGACCTCCATGACATTCTTACTCCCCTCACTGATGAGTAATAGTTACTTGGAGCAACACAGTTGCTTTAAATTATTTTCTCATCATAAAATCTCCAAAAAGATATAATTCTTGTTAAATACCTAATTTTCAGATTCTATGGAGCTCTGAGTATAAATGTGAACCATTGTAAATCAAGGTGTTTCAAATATCATGTAGTATTATTTACATTTTAATTTAACAGTTTCTCATGTCATGAAATCCTTCATCATCAGATTGCACAAACCTCCTCTTTGCCTCTTAATTCTTATATAATACCTTAGTGTCAACTCCTGCTGTTAGTGGTATAGAAAAGCTGGACTAAACAGGTCTTTTTCTATAATGTAACCATGTGGAATTTTTGAGGTTTAGCTAATTTCTCCTTCTTATTTTGGTTTTCTTATTTTCTTTCTTGCTTCTTGGTCCTTGCACCTTTGCATATACACTTCTGTCATCTACTTAACTTTTGCAGATGCGTGTCCTCTGATAACCTCTCCTCTCTCCTCTGCAGGTATTTGTGGCAGGGTTTCTCATACTAGAAGGTATCCTGTTGGTAGTTTGAATATTTGCATTTGAACATATCTACTTCCAAATGTGCTTCTGGTCTCCTGAAGGCATCTTACGTTTTCCATGCATTTTTGTGTTTCGTGGCAACAATTCCAATGGCAATATCTAGGCTGAAATTCTGTCTTTCCTAGAGATCTGGGACTTCTGCTGCAATAACATGTAAAGAAGGAAATGGAAATGGCTGAAAGCCATGAGTCAGCAATGGAAAAACATTTTCCTACTTCTTGCTGTGTATTGCAGAAATGGTTGCTATAAAATCCCCCCTTTTTTTAATAGGACAAATACTTTATTTGTTTCTTCATTAATTGATTTTGTGTCTCTGAACTGATACCAGGGAATTTCTGCAGATTCTGAGTTGTCCTCTGCAGAGAACATGCCTTTCTTTTTCTCTGACATACCATTCAGAATAAAGAGATGGAAATATTGTATTCTCTAGCACTGATACTGGTGAACTCCTGGTGAATATGATGCAAATAGCCGTGTCATCCTCTGGGTGTATATAATTCCAGGTTCAAAAATCTCCTGTCAAGGGAAACCAAAAATGTACCTGCATAATATACATGCCTCCAGCCCCGGTAATATGTAAGATGACAGAAAAAAAAGTGTTCATCCTCTTTTTCCAGTTCTTATCATCATCTAGGTGGGGTATGTGTGTGGAACTCAGCCCCTGGCAAGCCAGCAAATAAACAATCAATGATGGGTGTAGCACATGCAGATTTCTGTTGCTGTAAATCTGCCCGTGGCATGTGTGTCAGCCTTTTTTTAAGAAAGGAGGAGAAGGCTCATTGCAGTGGAAATAATGTATCTGAAGAGTAATGAGTATTAGTTTTCAGTATATTTGGTTTTCATTCTCAGATTTTTGTCTCCTTGCTACATGCTGGGTTGAGAAGATTTCTTGGCAGGGCACCTGTGATTCATTGCTCTCATCGTTCAGAGTAAACACAGCGGCTTTCCTGAGACAAACTGCCCAGTTTATCTCCACTAGCAAACTCTAGTAGAGGAATAAAATAAAGGCAGCCCTGTCACAGGTGGACTTGCTTCCTGAGGAGACAGAGGATGTGTGCACTGCTGTCAGCTGCTGGGGAATCTGCTGTCTTGCAGTCAGCTTTAATTTGCCATTGAAGCTAGATAAAAATTTCACCAGAGTCAGCAATATGGGAAGTGTGCTGAACTATCACAGTCAATCACTTGCTTTGAAGGATGAGTGCTTTCTGGCCAACTTATGTTCCTGGTGAGCTAGTGTTTTGGAGAGTGGCATGTGCATCTGCCTTCAGTAAATTCTTTGACCTCTCCAGGAGAATAAGTGTGTCCCACAGTGTATCCATGTTGTGTGCTACTGAGTATACCAACAGTAGCCTCCTGTGCTCCTCAAACACTCTTGCCCTTTTGAGTGAAGACTGCATCACTGATTGCTCATTGCCAGGGCTTTGGGCAGCTGCAGTGCCTGAGAATAGATTTTGATGGTGTTTACAATACTTACCTTCTTTAAGGTGGGAAAAAATGAAAAGGGAAAAATGGTTTTGGAAATGGCAGCTTGGGTGTTGTTAAAAGAAGTTGTCTGACATCTTGCAGAAGAAGAAACTAAGGATAGCATAGATTTACTGGGGGTGGGGGGGGGGGAAGTCTAATTGCTTTAAAGAAAATTGTTACTCTAATTAAAATAAGGCAAAATATGATATATCAGAAGTGAACAGGGGTGAACTTCTGAGCAAATAGTATTGTCAGGAGAAATCTGTGCTTGGGTATCAGTATGGAATTCTTATGTCCTAAATCAGAGATTGTGGGTGGATGGCACAGCCTCTCTGTAACCCAAGTCTTTAGTGAAATCATCAGTGAAAACATCATAATGTTAAGGGTGAAGCATAAAAGAAATCCATTATGTCTTTATTTCAGATGATCAAACACATTATTTGCAGTGTCCCATCCTCATTGTGTCACAGTGAATAATTATTGCTATGATCCATTGTTATCTGTTGTTTGTGGTCTAGTCTAGCTAATACCAGACATCTCATTTCTGTAAATTTTTACTTTTAGTACATTCCATTTACCTGCTGTTACTTGTATATTCTTCTACTCTCTTCCCACAGTTTCATTTTTACCAGCTGGATCAGAGGAAGAATACAAGAGCTACAGCTAGTTTTACTGTTTTGATTTTTGTGGCTGTGTTCTTTGGACTGTTCCTGCTCATGTGGACATGCCTCAATAGCATTACCACCACTCAAACAGAGAGCCAACCAGGGAGAACGCACATAAGAAATACCTGTTGTGATGACCTTTGTAAGGAGAGTTGAAAGTATCATGACAATGTTCAGAAGTAAATAAAAGATCGCTGGTAAAGAAAACAGTAGGAGAGAAAGCAAAATGAGGCTGTCCATTGATTTAAGTTCAGAACAATTTTAGAAGAGCTGAAAATTATTGTAAAGTCTAGAGACTGTTTAACAAATTTAACCTCAAGCACTTCTATTTATCATTTTTGACTGGTAGAATTAGTTTCATTTCAGAAGCAATGACAGATATACTTCTTGATTTATGACATATTTTGTCTGAGGCCTGAAAGTAGCCTCTTAAAACCCTTGTAGCAGAAATCTTTTGTATTGACCTATGGGAGGATTGATCTCCAACAGAAGGTAAAGCAAATTCCTAGTGTAGGTGCAAAGTCACATCTTACAAAAGAGATTAATCAATCTTTATGCTCTGTTTAATTTTCTTTTTAAGAGATATAATCTTTCATAGTGAAACTGCTGTTAATAAGGTGTCAAAAAAACCCAAAAAACCAAAACAAAACCATCAATGAGTTTGAAAATGTTTTTAAAGCAGCAACTTGTTTTTCAAATCTTGCAGTTTTGTTCCAAGCTTGGATCTATGCTTCTTATTGTGGCTTAAAGGTTCACAAACCTTTATGAACATTGGTGCTTCTGCTCTCACAAAGATAGACAAATTAGAGCTTGGCGGGATTTTTCAAGTAGCCTTAAATATTTACACTTCTAAGTGTCTTGGATGCATTTAGAAAGTTGACCCTGTCCTTAGCATTTTAGCAGGTTATGTGTTTATTTGGTTATTTTTTGTTGTCTTTCCCTTCTCACCCACTCTTTCTCGTTGCTTTGCTCTAGTATTTAAATATGCATTAGATTTGTTTTTTCAGCAAGAACATATAACAAAGGAGAGTTTTAGAGACATTGCCCATTCATGCAGGAATTGTATGAAGAAAGCCAAAGGTCATCAGGAGTTAACACTTAGAAGGGTTGTTGAGGGCCTCAAGAAGACCCTAAATTATTAAGGAAATACTGAGCAAAGAAAACATGTCCATTGCTGAGAAGGACAGGTGCTCTAGTGCCGTTTGAAACATAGAGGGTTGAGATACTCAATTGCTGCTTTGCCTTAGTCTTCACCAGCAAGGTCTTCCAGGCCTCTCTCCTTAAAAGGAAGGAACTACCAGCAGCCCATGTGGAATTACTTGAGAGAGCTCAACTCATCCAAGCCAAGAGTACCAGACAGACTGCATCCAAAAGTGCTGAGGGAACTGTCTGGTGTATGTCATAGTGAGGCTACTGTGTATCATCTTTGATATGTTGAGGAGACTGGAGAAGATCCCCAGTGACTGAAGGAAAGCAAACAGTGCACCAGCTTTGATACAAACTAAAATAACAACTAGAGGACTGACAGACTGATTGTTTTCTTTGTTCTCTGGAAAAATCATGGGACAAGTCTTCTTGGAATACATTTCTGGGCAGAAGTTGCTTGGGAAAGTTAGCATGGATTTAAAAATATATACATATAATATATAATGCCTGACCAATGTGGGTTCCATCTAAAATAATAGGACTGGATTTGTGGATGAGAGGAGAGCAGTGGATGTAGTTTACCTTAAATTTAGCAAGACTTTTGGTACTGTTTTCCACAATATTTATTTTATCTAAGTGTTATGAGTTGACCTTGGTCAGCAGCTATGCACAACACAATATCTCACTCACAGCCCCCTCCTCCCCCTAGCAGAAAGGGAGAGGGAACAGGAAGAGCAAAAGTGAAAAAAGGTCCTCAGCTGAGATAAAAACAGCTTAATAAGTGAAGGAAAGAAGTGGAAAAGACACTCACATAAGAGTGGTGCAAAAGCAATCACTCACCACCTCCCACCAGCAGATCAGTGTCCAGCCAGTCTCTGAGCAGCAGCTGCCTTGGAAGACTGAGTGCCTGGAGAGCAGCTCTGCAGAAGAAAACTTGAGAGTCTTGGTAGAGCCAAGCTAAATATGGAATGGCAGGGTGCCCTGGCTGCAAAGAAAGCCCAACAGTATCTTGGGTTGTGTTAACAGCCAGTAGGCTGAGGGAAGCAACTATTCCCCTTCACTTAGCACTTGTAAAACCACATCTAGAATACTATATCCAGTTTTGGCCCCTTAATACAGGAAAGACTGTATTAGAAGGATTTAATAGCAGACGTCTGATGCTTATGAGTCAGCAAAAAAGTGGGACCAGAAGTTTCAAAATGGTGGTGTGTAATGGGAGGACAAGACTAGGGGCATGAGTTAAAACAAGCAAGGTTCAGGAAGAATATAAGCAAAAGGTTTTTTTCACCATGAGGAATGTCATGCAGTGGATCAGCTTTCTCAGAGAGGCTGTGCAGTCTTAATCCTTGGTTTATTTCAAGTTTACACTGAATAAAGGCCTGACCGGTAGCTGATCCTGCTTTGACCTGGAAGTTTGACTAGAAACCTGCTGAGATCCTTTCCAACTATCCTATGATTGTATGAGCACAGTATATTTCAGAGTAAAAATTAATCTTTACATCTAAATATCAGGGCAGCCACCTGGAGTAGGGACACTCTCTTTCACTATACATATGTTGAAGTATGCAGCATAATGGCAGCCAACCTTGCAGTCTTGGCAGGGTAGCGTGGCATATTACGGTAAGAAAGGAAAGGACAAAGCCAAAGGGCTTTTAGGAACTGTAGCTGCCAGGAGATACTGTTTCTCAAATCAGAAGACACAACTGACCAGCTGATCAGTGTCACTGTTCACTCTCTGAAAAGGTGCTCAGTTTGGAGTTCACTTGAAACTAGGAATTAAGAGAATTGTTTTATCATACTAAGTGTGCATGTGAGTGTGTGCATGCATATGGCTGTTTCCTACGATGATGTACGAATGGGGATGAGTTAATATATCTGCTTCTAGTGATTGTGTGTAATGAAATGTAATGTGAGAAAAATACAGCGTGATGGAGGTGACTTTGGATCCCTGTCAGGTTACTAATGGGATGGAATTAGCTATGTTTTTTCTTTCATTATGAGGAAAACAGCTTGATGGAGAGTGTGGATGTACTACTAGCTAAGCCAAGCATTGTTTCTTCAGAATACCGTATGTGGGAATTCCAAAATACCAGAACAAATCCGCTTTTAGAAATTTAGAATACCTCCTGAGTGCCATTAGATAGCTACACACTATTTGTATCATATTTGATATACATTTGCAGGATTGCACTGAGGCAAAACAACCAGGCACGATACCAGTTGTTAGTATAAATAAAACATGTGTACCCATGGCAAAAAAAGCAATTGAACATTCAGCTTTAAGTCTATTTATCTACATTTATTGTTTGAGGGTTTTTTCTGAGAGACAATAAAATAGATTTTATATGTGTATTTGTGTTGCCTTGTTTTTTCGAATCCAGTCAGTAAGGATTCATAGCAGTTTAGGTAAAACTCATCTAATAAACTGGTGAGGTAGTATAATCTAATTTTCTTTAAATGTGGAAGACAACTTGCCTGATTTTTCAATCTTTTTGTTTTAATTTTTGGGGAAAAAATATCTAAGGAAAAAAATGTGAAGTATGAAATTGAATAAATGACTAATACCTTGTATTTCTTTTCTGAGCTTTTGCTTATATTTGTATGAAGGCAAATAGGTCTGGGGTGCTGCCGTTGCAACAGGCAGGGCTGGAGGCAAGGCTGGTCATCACCCTGGGTCAGCTCTCCAGCTCACAGGTAACAAAGAAAAAATAATCTGAATATTCATCTTGTTTTTGAAGTGAAGTGTCCTCAGATTCTACCTTGAGTAGATCTCTCCTTTATCTCCCCAAGCCAAAAAATTATAGATTTTATTACTGGCCTTGAGGGTGAGAATTTGAACCATTTCACTAGGGAAACTTAAAAATACCAACAGTGAAATACCAGATATTCTGTATTTTATTTGACCTCATCTTTTTTCTCCTTTTGAGAAAGAGGTGATGAACTAAACAGGTTTCCTGATGATAGGAATTCTTCATTTGGCTGGTGCTGAAGGATGGTGTGATTTTTCACTTTACATCAGTACTTGCTTATTAACATTAGAAATCCATGAAGGTTTTGCTCTGGTTCCTAGGTAGTAGGAGCCCATCAGGCATAGCCACATAAAAACATACGTGCGAAAATCAAATCTCTGTGATACAAAGTGAATCAGCCAAGGTTGCCCAGGTTGGCTGAGAGACCTCTAACCAGAGCAGACCATGCTATTGCATAAAGTTCTGGTGAAGCTGCCTGGAGCTCCTCTAGCACTGAACTAGTCTGTTCTGACCTATCTAAGCTGAATACTTGGTGCAGCCCTTTCACTTTGCAAGATCATTGTTTTCAGTGAGATTACCTCAGAGACAGAGGGAAAAAAAGACAGTCATCAGTTATCAACCTCAATTTGGCAAGCAAAAACCATAGCCATCTCTCCTGTTCCCACACAGGGAGAGAAGAAATTTACCCACTATGTTTATTTTCACTTTTTGGGTAATGAAATGTAGTCTGCATCAGATTATAGTCTGAATCCTCTTCCCCAGTTTTGAATGGCTATTCTGCATGTTTATCTTCAATTACATTTTCAGATTGCTGTCTTTGCTCATAACAGCAATTCAGCACTGGAGTCTTTTGCAAACAAAAGCGTTAAAAGCAACCACACACTTGTGGAAGAAGTTTCTGCAGAAGAACATCAGAGAAATAGTTTTTAGTCCTGTTTCTTTGGACATATGGGAAAATCAGATGCCTTCTGCTGTGAATAAAAAAAAATAAACAAATTAAAAGACTTATTTATAGTGGATCCCAGTATCACCTCAGCTATGATTTTGGATAATACTTTAAAAAGTAATTGATGCTGCCAGAAAATTGATAGTGTACAGAGAAAAGTACCTTTTCCAGGAGTACTTCTGAAATCTGAGAGCTGGAAAAGAAAATTCTTGTATTTAAAATGTATTCTACTTTTATTACCTGTAAATAGGTAAATCTATTTTATTGCCAAGTATAATTGCTAAGGCTCATCTGCATTCAGATACTTAACCAATGTACTGATAATAGTTTTGTACAGTGTACAGTTCTGTAGGTTTTGACATCTAGGAGGGAGTTTTATGTGCAGGTATCCTTTTTTTTCAAAGCAACTTGTTCAGTTCCTTGAAAGGTAAGAGGTTGGACTGAAACTCTGAATGAAAATTACCCTTAAAACTCAGAAATATTCACACAGTCTAAACTTGTTTAAAAATGACTTGGGAAATTAGGTGTACTCCGTTATTTACAAAACTCTAGATTTGGAGGTATTAAGCATAGTTGTGGTAAAGCTTATAAAGCTGCTTTCATTCACATATAGGATAAGAAACAAACATACTTAATATCTGGAAAAAAAACCCCTGTTTTGTGAGGGTACGAAGGACTAAATATTTGTGTGTGTGTATTGGAAAAGAAATGATTGCACACTTTTAAAATATACCAAAATTATCTACAATTCAAAATTTGAGTCTTGGCACTTAATAACCTGAAGACATCCATCAACTTTGTATTTATTTATTTGGAGTTTCTTTGTTGTTTTTATTTTTTATGGCAATTGTATAGTAAATTATATTTTCCTCTCTCTTATTTTCTTGGGTTTTTTTTCAGACTCTGTTTGAGCCAGCATTGGTTAAGTAAGCATTTTGATCTGTCAATGAAATAATGAGGAATACTTTGCACACAGTTGTAATATTAGCAACATAAAACTCAAGTTGATCTGTTTAAAATGTTGTGTGCAAAACCCGATAAATTAAGTAAAAACATTTCCTATCCATTAAAATATAAAAGCTGCAACTGAATGGGAGATGAACCCGTTCACCTATTAGGTTGAAGAGCTATTCTGAAAGCAGTAATTTTTGCTAACTGACCCGAAGCTTCAAGCTTTGGAAGACCTCTGTTGATCTCCTTGAATGTTCTGTCAAGTAGTCCATGAAAAGCCTAGAAGCTTTAGGCATCTTTGGAACGGCTACTGTCACTTTGGCAGTTGTAATGTGAGAAAGGGCCTTTTGGACTTTCAATCATACTATTCTAGTGAAAAGCTATGTCATGGAGAGTACCATCACCTGCAGTTTTCTTTCACTCAGGAGGAACAGTGGACAAATGCAGGTGTTAAAGGAAGAGCCTCTTCTGATTCTGATTTCACCTCTGAGGTCAAGGCTTCAGCTTGAAATTCTTAATCTGTCATTGCTTCTGGGAGTTTTGTTCTTCTCAGAGTTACTGTTTGAAGTCTGTCTTGTTCATAGTAATTTAACTTGACTCCTGAGTTTGGAGAGACTCCTGAGGCTTACGCAGTCCTCAGACTATTAATCCCTGCTGCTATTCCATGAGGTCACCAGCAATGCTGCCAGGGGACACCTGAGGCGTAGCAAGTATGACTACATGGCTCTAGGGACAATGGTCAAGGGCTTGAGGCCCAGATGTTTTTCTACGTAATCCTGTCAGTGGTCCTGTCTGTTTGTTTATTTTTATGCCCCCTGGAGCTTTCTTTGAATGGTTGTTTCCTGTTTCACTCCTGAGACTTATCAACATTTGTGTTCTCTTTCTGCTCTAGAGGTATGATCAGTTGTGCAGAGCTGGGCTGACTAAGCTGCCAAAAGAGAGAGTGCTATCTGACCTTGGGCATGGTACTGCATAAATGATTGATTCTTGCCCTGCAGCAGAGATAATGAGTTCTATTTGCAGCGGTACCTCTGAGATATACTGCTTGGGTGTCTGCAGCTACGTTCTGCTAGATCATATAGATGTGTTCCTACTGGAACTATCTTATCATCAAGTTTGAGTTCTTGATGGTTTACAGTTGGACATACTCCTTGAGCACAGGCTACTGTCTGCACTATCTCTCCATGAGGGAGGTCATGATTTCCATGTATATATTTCCAACTTTTAATTTCCCTATCTCAAAGGCTACTGTTTCTTTGCAGTTCTGGGACATTATATATTCCATCAGAACTGGGAAATGATGGTGTGAGAGAAGTTTGAAAGCTAGTGGACAAAGATCTGTTACAGCTCTTTTCTGTGTGAACAAGGGAAACTACCACTGTGAGTGGAGCATCTCAAATGCTGCATTGGATCAGGAGCACAGAGCAGTGGTGGATTTTTGAAATGTACCTGAATTGGATCTTGAGAAACTCAGTCTAGCTTTGGGAGTCAGCCTTGCCTGGAGCAGAGGAAGGGCTTAGATGACAGTCAGAGTTCCCATTCAACCTGAATCCTTCAATGATCCTGTGAAACGATCGCATCTAATCGCATAAGACTAAATGCAAAGCACAGTTATCTGTACACATTCATGCACTCAGATAAGCAATCTGTCCTTCCCACAGCTGGGAAGCAGAAAAGGCTGTTAGCAAATAGCAAAACTTAAGAATAAAGACAGTGTATATGGCTAAAAGATAATGTAGCTGTAAAGAGAATATGTATGACTTGAGCAGATTTCCTATCAGCTGTCATTGCTGCTCTGGGGGAGCTGGTCAGGGCTGACTAAGACAACTCCATCAGAAGTTTCAGGAGTATAACTCCCAAAGTGATGAAGTATGAAGCACCATGTACAGCGCTGCTATTTCAAACAGCCACAGGACCTGTTTTTCTTGTCGTCTTTTTTATTCTTTCACACTTTGAGTCCATTGCCATTATGAGTTACATGGAAATATAGAGATCTCGTTCAAAGGCTTTTTTTGCAGTGTGGTACTGTACCACACTAGGATGGTTTTTTTTTAAATTCACCTTTTTCTCTTGAAAAATTTGCATATTTAAATATGCACTTTAATTTTGTTTTGTATTTCTCCCAATGCACAAGAGATTTAGTGAATTCAAATGATTAACAAATATTGGCAGTCAGGTCTTTGTTTTTTTCAGCTTGTATGCCAAGTGTCAGCAGGATTCAATTTAAAATGGTTGAGATAATGATCTCTCTCCTTGTAGCATGTTACTTTATCTAGCCTTTACAGCCCATTTTTCTGTCAGACAGTCAAGTTACATGCCGTGGAAGCTTTTAAAGCAGATCAATAATAAAATCCAAACACTGAGTGATTTCTTTGTACCTGTGGCAAATTTAGCTTTGAAAAAATATCCTCAGATTTAAATGGGTAAGTGCAAATTTTTCATTAAATTCCTGGTAAAACTATGTATTAACTGGAAAAAAAACCAGGCTCCATTGGCTTCAAAAGGAAATATACATCATAGTTTTGAATTGTACTAAAACTGAACTGTGAAATCAGTATGGTATGGTCTTGTTTTAATAAATTCTGGTTTAGTTTTAGAAAGTTTCACGGCTTTGCTGTTGGTCTTCTTGAAATCCCTTTTAGAAATCAGCAAGCATCAGGGAAAAAGACCAGTCACACCCACCAGCTTTAGGTTCAATGGGAATTTGCCACACAGATACATTTCTACCACAACGTGCTGATGGACTGAAGGTGAAACACCCTGTGGAAATGTGTCAACACTGATGAAGCTTTCAAAGAATATTAAATATCTCTCTGCCTTGTTTCTGTCCAGTTTAGCTGCCTGCCTCTTTGCTCCTTAGCAGGTCACCCACAGGCTGCTCTAATGCAAGGTTTCCAGATTCCCCTTGGAACCAAAACTGACATGTAGCAGGTTTCACTCCCATTAGATTTTTTTTTGAGCTTGTTGGCATTTCGTCCTCTCTGCTGGATGGATTTATTTCAAGGTTTGCAAGCAAGCAGCAATTGCTTTCTAGATCAGGCCTTGATCAGACCTTCTGTGAGTGGATCTATTCTACAACATCTGTAAAATCAACAGAAAGGGTGAGAGAAGCTCCTTTCCTGTAGTTTCTGCCTCTTCTCAGGCATGAAATAAACACTGTAAATATTGTGCAAGATGGAATGTGGAATGAACCTTGAGTAAACTAAACTGGGCAGGGTATAGGTATGCTTTTAGGCAGAGGATAATCCTAAATCTTTGAAGCAGGAGACATTTTTAAACATAAGGAAAAAATGTGCTTTTAGGTATGTTATTTGGTTAGTACAATGTAATGAGGTAAATTCATCTATAAGAGCCTGTAATATTTGAATGTGTCTATACTACTTACCATTTGTGATTTCTTGCCTGTCTTACCAATAATCAGAAGAGAGATTAATGACTGAAGATCTCATTATTTATGATTTTACTTCTAGAGTTCTAATATTTAAACATCTCTGCAGTGACTTGATTTATGTAACGAGCTGGTCTTGTAAATATTGCTTATTCTTAGGAAACAACCTTTTATTTGTATCTGTTGTATTTCCTGAATTCCATCTCTTTCCTGTCAATATTACTTTATATTTTGTAGTATCCTGTTCTTAGTATGCGCTGGTATTTTTACTGCATAATAATACTTTGTCTCTTAAAAGTATAGTAATTGTTGGAGAGTAATCAGCTGTTGCCATGTCTTGCTAAACCAGAAAAACATTAAGAGACAATATGATCAGTGGTTCAGAAATCGCCCCTTTTACTTCACTGCAAAAGGGGAAATAGTAAGTACATTAAATCAATAAAAGTGAAGTTTTTGCAATGGAAGGGATTAAACTTTTTTTTTGTAATAACACTAGTGAGAAGCATGACAATGAATTGTGTGGCAGCCTGTTACCAGCATGTCAGCACTTGCAAACTTGTTTCTGGTATTAAGACAGTGTGATTTTCTTGGATGAGCTCTTTCCTAGGCAGTGTAAGTAGAAGTAAATTTTCTGGGTTAGCTAAAAGCAGATTTACTTAAAGTCATTGGACACTTTCTTATAAAATTCCAGTTTATCTCCAGATCCCCCTTTCACAACAGGTTTCCTTGCAGATTGTCGTATCATTTTATCTGAAAAAGTTTACAGGGAAACATCACAAGAAGGAAGCAGAGAATCTGTGGCTGCAGCTGCAGGCGGAGATATGAGTTCTTACCCACACAAAAAGACTCTAACAGCACTCTGAGAGGGTTTGGGAGTAGTCAGCATAGATTTATGAAGGAAAAATCATGTCTGAACAACCTGACAGCCTTTCGCAATGAGATGACTGGGTTGGCAGATGAGAGAAGAGCAGTGGATGTTGTTTATCTTGAGTTTGGAGAGGCTTTCAACATTGCCTCCTCTAACACCCTTCTTAGACAAGCTGATGAAGTATAGGGTAGATGAGTAGACAGTGATTGAAAACTAGCTGAACTGCTGGGCTCAGACTGTTGTCATCAGCAGCACAAAGCCCGGTTGGAGGCCAGACACTAGTGGTGTGCCCCAGGTGCCAATGCTGGGTCCAATCCTGCTCAACATCATTAATGACCTGGGTGATGGGGCAGTGCACTCTCAGCAAATTGGCAGATAATGCAGAAGCAGGCCAGGGAGGTTAGTGGTTAATTAACAAGATGAATGTGCTGCCTTTCAGAGGAATCCTGACAGGCTGGAGCATGGAGTCAGCAGGAATCTCATGAAGTTTAACAAAGCAGAATGCCAAGTGCTGCATATGGGAGGAATAACCTCATAACGTTGGCAACAGGAAATACAAAATCCTGAACAACAGGAGGAACAACCACACGCACCAGCATATGCTGAGGGGCAAGTGGCTGGCAAGCAGCTCTGCAGAAAAGGACCTGGGAGTCCTCGTGAACAAGCTGAACATGAGCCAGCCCTGTGCCCTTGCTGCAAAGAGGGCCAGCAATGTCCTAGCCTGCATTAGGAAAGGTGTTTCCAGAAAGTCAAGAGAAGTGATTCTTCCCCTCTGCTCACCACTGGTGAGACCCATCTGGTCTGCTGTGCCTGGTTTTGGGCTCCCCAGTGCAAGAAGGGCATGGACAGACTGTAGCGTGTCCAGTAAAGGGCTGTGAAGATGATTAAGAAATTAGAGCATGTGTCATAATAATATCAAAACAATATCTTATTTACATAATATTTTTCATTTATTTACTTTTATTTATTATTTAGTCTGTTTATTATTTACTTTTGATTTATTTATTTACTTTATAATTTCCCTTTCAAAATAAATTTTAATATGTAACACAATAACATATAAAACCAAAGCAAGAGAGTAAGTAGAAATAACAGTGATTTTTTTTTTTTCTTTTGATAACTGATTTGGCTGAGAAGTGTGATATCCCTCTTTTTTTTTAATTCAAAAAGTGGTGAAAGTTTTCAGTGTTTTGGAAAGTGAAGAGATTAGACAGCCCTTAAAAACTATCATCACACAATCTCTAAAAACTGAAGCTATATGACACAGAGTTTGATTTTAGAATGAGCTGTGCTGTTATTACATCAAAATTAAGCACATAGTAAAATAATTATGAAAGTTAATGTTTTGGTTTGTGTTATTTAGTTTAAAAATAATTTAAAATAATATAAATATATTGCCCTTCTTTAGATGTCTGTTTTGAAAAGGCATCTCAGGGAAAGATGGGGAAGAGGCAGGAAAAGGAGAGGTGTAGCAGACTCTTAAATGTACTTTCCACACTAAGCCAATAAAACCCAAGTTTATTGTGCCCTGAAGACAAATATTAGGCTTTAACTTTGCCCTCAGATAGCAGCTAAAAAGCAGCAGCACAGTTTTAAGACACAGGATCCTACAGGCACATTTCAGACTAATCATAAGTGACTCCTTGGCCTCCCTTGTCCCACCTCAGATAAACAAATAAAGTAAATCCTAAGCTAAGTGACCTGCTTCTGGCAATACTCAGTGTCGTAGGGTCACATTCTACTGACAATGTTTGAATTAAAAGGTCCTAACATAAATAATTTATAAATTCTATGAACAACCTTGTCTCAGAGAAACAACCTGTTTTGTCCATTTGTGATGAATTGCTGCAGACTGGCCCCTTTACATTTGTATGTTTACATAAAGAATGAAGCAAATTAAAGTGCCATCAAAGATCTCTTCATTATGTGATAGAAAAACCTGACTTGGTATCTGTTTGAGTAACCTGTTGGTGGTACGAGGTTTGTAGTCTGGCTCTTCTGCATGATAAGCATGCAAAAAATAGATTAAACCATTGCTTTTCTGGAGAAGGAAAGCCTCATGATCTCTGAGACTTGCTTTTGACTGTGGACTTGGTTGACTACTCACTGTTAAGTCTGTGCAAAAATTGCCATTGTTATGGTGACAGTGAGGAGCAGCTGGTGGATGCAATTGTGCCTGCACCTTCCTTTGCCCAAGCACCGCTCCTGGATACAGGATGCAAAAGGAGTTGGAAGGAAGGGAGTCCCCTCTGGGATACCCAGCCAAGTCACCATAGTATCAGAATTTGGGAACTGCAGCTGAGCTGTGAAATGTTAGCATTTTGGACTCAGTTCCCTTCACAGTCCACTATTTAGGTCTGTTTATCTTTCTAAGTTTCACCCAATTCTTTGTGAATTTCCTTTTGAGTGAACTGAACCCAAATAGTCAGGCCACAGGACAGCAAGAAAGACCTAATTAGATTTGATTATCATCATCTAAGTACTAAAATATTAGCTGAATTGCTTCAGAAGTGCTAGAAGGGCTAGGAGAAAAAGAGAAAAACATATGAAGCAAAAATACAGATGACAGACAGAAAAGGCATCAGAAACATCACAAGAGGAGAAGTGTATGGAAAAGAGACAGCAGTGCTATCTCAGGCTGTTACTGACTTATTTGTGCAGAACTGTGCTTCATATGTTCTTAACTTCCTGGAAAGGTACAATTTATCTTGCTAGTATCTCCCATAACCAGCTGATCAGAAGATGCCCATGGTTACTGCCTGAGCCTGCCTCTGAGAATGAGAGACCCCATGCGTTCAAATCACACCACACTGACTTCTTTTAGAGATAGCAGTCAGTCTTATCCAAACACATTACAAAGAGGAAGTCATCAGCAGTGTATTGCCCGAAGTAATCTCTCATTTGTTACCCAGCGTTCTGTAATGCTGTAAACAGCCTTTCTCTCTCTTGCTGTCTTGTGGATATTTAGAAGATGAGTGTTCCATTGAAACAAACATCACAAACTCTTCGTTCCTGTATACTTTCCTCCAAATTTTAACCTCTCTTTAGTTGTATTTGGCCAAAAATAGGACTAAATTAAAATCCTGAGCAGATCACTGCAGTACTTGCTTTAGCATCTCTTGATGTCCTATGAAAGTGTAATATAAAAAACTTAGATCTGTACCATTTGAAATCTGGCATGTCTGAGATCTAGGAAGCTAGACTGTGAAAGAAGAGGAGCTTGGAATATCCTCTTACTTTCCAATATCACTAAAAAGGAGAGCCTCCACTAATTGCTTCTACATAAACTCAAAGCTCTTGATGGACCTACCTGGGGGGAAATAATGCATTTTGTTATATTCCTCTAACTCCCATTGTTCCTGCTTTCACTACCTCATCATGTGAGCTCCAAAGTCCCAGGTGCCAGCCTGGGTGCTGTTGCCTGTGACAACACAGGTAAAGCCCAGCTTGCATCTGCCTTGGCTGGCTCTTTGTCAGGCTGGCAGGTTCCATCAGGCACATGGTCACTGTGGTGCTAGAAGATCCTTCTGACAGCTCCAGAAATGCACTGGACACTGGTGGCCCCTCCCCTCAGTTACAGTCTGATAGGTAAAATCAGTGTGCAATGGTACCTGCATTCAACTGCTCTCAGATTTACATTCTTGTACTCCTCCCTTATGCCACACTTTTTCACTCCCTCATTTTTCTGTAGAAAATTACTGAAGCTGGTTATTCTTCATTTCAAGGGCACTGGTTCTTTTCTGCTACTTTTTTTGCATCTAGCCCAGAGGTGATGAAGTGAAAGAAACCCCAAAAGGGTAGGAAGCTGGAGATCTTGGTATAAAAGTAGAAGCTGTTGCAGATTAGGCTGAAATATTGTTTATTGTTTATTTAGTGTATAAATGAAATCCGTAAAACTAGCTTCACCCCTTTGCCACTTTTTTTCACAGAAGATGATCTGTTGGTTGTTGAAGATATCTATTTTACTTGGTACTTTAATAAGATACTTTCCCAGCCTGAAAATTTACTATTTAAAAATACAAAATAACTTACATTTAATTTTATATTTAGTTGCCTTCTTCCTTTTGTCTAAATTAATAATTTGTTTGAATGATCTATTTTTTTGGAATAAGCTTATCCCTACACACAGAGATTTTATCAAGGTACAACATGTATATTTATATTAATGGGATGATTTACTGGTAGGATTTTCTCTCCAGTGCCAGAGTTCTCTATCTCCAGTGATTATTTCTGTCATCACATGCTTTACTTATTTATTTTTTGGCTAACCTTTTGTAGACATTGTCTTTTGTTAATAAGCATCAGCCAGGAAAATCATGACTTGCAAATTGCACAGTACTTACAAGCCATCCACTGTTGATGATGAGTACAGAGAAAACGTGAAAGAATGACTGTGTGAGTAAGGCTTTTGTACAGGATTTAGAAAATCTGTTTTAATTTGTGGTTCGGCCACATATGTCTTATGTGGCCTCTGAAGAATCATGTAGGTTCAGAATCCAAGCTGTATAAAAGTGATAATGATAATTCCTCCACTTTATATTTACCTTGCTATTTCATTACAACCTTTTCAGAAAGTGCTATAACTTTTACTGTATTTACATGATGGCTAGAACAGTGGCCTACAGGCTCCGTTTGGTCCACAATAACACAAAGAATAGCATCAGAAGCAACAAATCATCCCTCTTTTGCATATGTTCAATGGAAAATAACAGGTGAGCCTGCTATGACTTATCCTGGAGGCATGGCATCAATGTGTTGTAGAGTCATACACACCAGCCATTGCTAATTTCCTATCATTAATCCAGAGGATGGCTCTAAGAATCAGAGAAAGACAGTGAAGAAAACATTTCTTCACCATACTAAATCACCCATAAATATTGGTGAAATAGATTTGTGTCTGAACTGGCAACCCTTCATCAGGGGTGACATGCTGTCCCCTGGACCAGGACAATGTCCTAAGTGTGTGGAATGGCTGGAAGGCAGAGTCAAGTCCTTCATGCACCAGTTTGGAGAAAGTGCCTACAAAGTTTACATGCTTTTCATTAGAATGATGTTCAATGTCAGAAATCCATGTTGCAAGAATTATCATGTTCATAAAGAATTACATAAATTCCTCTGGAAAGGAAGAGATCTAATACCTACTTGTACTAATTTAATCTGAAGCTTCAGAATGAAACTGAATCACATTCCATATCTTTTTTTCCTTAGTGAACATGAATAAAGTTGTATTTGTGTCACTAAGTATGCATAGTTTTACACCCATAACATAACTTTTCACTTCCTGGAGAAAGTTCTCCAAATTCAATCAGGAAATAAGAAAATAAAACATTTTACTTCACTTTCAAATTACTTCAAAAGACTTAATCTTAATCTGACTGGTCACATCATCTCTATCCAGCAGCTCTCAAAAGCTAACTTCAAGAAGAACAATAAAAAAGCTGTAAAATTATAGTATCCCACACTTGGGTAGAATATCCCTTCTTGACCCCTGAAGGTGAACTGTTAGCATCTGACATGAAGTAAGATCCCTGCATACTTTGTTGCATATTCACAAATACTGGTAAGGAACACTGGGGTTCAGCTCAGTTTCTCCAGAAAGTGAGAATTCATGCTGTTCTCCCTGAATCTAAAGAAATCCCTACGGCAGTTTGTGTAGCAGATCATTCAAAGCACTTCACTGAGGAAATATATTAAATATACAGGCTGAGAATTGGGAAGTTTCACACACAAATAAATTCTGACAAGAGCAGACCAGAAACAAATGCTCAAGTTAGGTTAATATTCCACCCTGACAGCCCACGTGGAGAGCTGATAACCACTCGCCTGGCTCAGACTACTGGAAAGGGTCAAAGAATTTTCAAATTTGGCAGCTCTTAGTGCAACTGCAGTCACTGACAAGACAGGACTTGAGCCCTGATGGTTCCTGAAGGAGATTCTGCACACAAAGTCATGGTAGATGAAGACTGAAGCACTTCTAAATCTGATTTAAAACTTGCAACTTCTAATGAAGTAATATCGAAGACCTCAAGCTGTCATAGTTGAAGATCATTAGGACAGCTGCCACATACTCTTTTTTTTCTTGACCTGTTGAGAGTATTCATGATCTAGAAAAAACATTTGACTCATAAGAGATTCCACTTTTCAAAGTTTTTTGCATTTTTGAGAGATTTTTTTTGCTGCTGAAGGAGACAGTAGAAGGAAAGCAAAGGAGTTGTTGATGCATATGTTGTGTAGCATTTTGTCAAATCACACATGGATAGCATTGAAGTTCCTCCAATTCTGTGTAACTGAGGAGCTCCTGGGGAGAAATCTTGACTGAGTTTCTGGCATGTGTAGCAGGAGACAGGCATGAGACTGAGCAAGGAGTGATAAAGCATAAGGATTTAAGGCCACAGGCTGAACTTTGGAAGTAGATACTTGCATTGGCAGGAGCTGAAACAGCCTGAGCATCAAAAAGAACACCTACTGAATCAACACGAGGAATCATGTTGCACAGTCTCCCCTTTCACTGGCCATGTGATCATTGGGACTAAGAGATAAGTTTACAAGGAAGCTGTAGAAACAGTTTAAACCAAAATAAATGTTATTAGATTTTACACTTTGACATGAACTTTCTATGCATATCTGAAATGTCCATTTTCTTATCGTTCACTGTTTTGCACTCTCAGACGAATTCATTCTAGCTTTATTCTGTATTTATCTCCATGTTTCCTCATTCTTTTTTTTTAATTGTTTCCTGTGTTATTACAGTCATTCTCCTTCTACCTGATAAACTGCTTCCTTATAAGTCCTCTTTTTCCAGCCTCATCCATCCTTTTTGTCTGCCTTGAGCTTTGGCAACCCTGTCTGCTGTTCCAGGTCCCCCATGTTATTGTCTGTGATGGATCCTGTACTCAGAACTGTCCACTTAACCCCTTCCACTACCCCTCAACACGTCTTGCATGTCTTCCCATCACTCGTGTCCTGCTGCAGATGATGCTTGACTAAGGCCTGCAATGGGAGAGATTATAGGCTACAGTGACAACCAAGGCAGTTTGCAGAACAGATCCCACCCAAGGTGCAGCCCTCAGTGATTCTTTTCTAATCCTGGAAAGGTTGACATCAAGCAGGAGGGTGATGGCTCTGCTGGGAGATGCTGTGTGCTGTGCCAATGAAACAGTGTTTGCTTGCAATTCCTTGGTGTAACTTGGATGTGCTGGAATCAGAGAGGCTTTCATTGGAATTGATGCATTTCAGTGTACTTGCTAGTGCTATTATTAAGAGCCTGTCAAAACTATTTTTGATGAAATGACCCTTTTAAAGTTGAAATTACTTTAGTAAAAGTTGTGGAGAGGCAAAAGGCATATGAGAGAGTTTCACAGTTGCATGAGTGGACTCTTCCCCACTTCCTGGCCAACTTCATCTCCAGTTCCAAAAAATTCAGTTCTTAGAGATAATATTATGCAAAGTTTTTGCAGTTGTTCCAGTGTCTAATGAAAACAAATTTCAAGGCAGTAATGTGCTGCTAGTAAAACAACTCATTCCCTTCAGGCTACTCCATCTCTAGGTCCTACTATTTTTTTTTTCTTTCAGGTCTCTCAAAGACCATGTACAGCAATACTGTCTGGAAGGACCAGCAGTGTGTTTATAGCATATTTGATTCAAGGATGGATTACTTAAATATACAAAAGGGGTTTGATTTTTGTTTTCAGCTTTGCTACACATGTTTTCTTAGCTTCCAAGGGTGCACTGTCTTTTCAAAAGATAACATTCCAAGTCAGAAATGCAAAAAAATTATGAGATGTATATGGTTAAAAAAGGCAATACAACTCAGCCAATTTTTTGTATAGGTTATTGACAGCAGAGAGTAGGGTAAAAACATGCATTTCAGATTAATCATCCATCTCTCTATCTCGATAAATAGTTATTACATTATAAGCTCTAAGAATTTTTCCAACATGTTTTTTTTGCTAAAAGGCAGAAGATATAGCTTTTTTTTTTTTTTAAGAGCTCATTGTGTACATGAGGAATAGTGAATTACAGGGATTGTTTATATTGGACCACGATGCAAACTGTAGCCAAGAGATTGCAGGGTGCAACAGAGAGCATCCATTCACTTGGTTTGTTTTTAGTTTGTGTGCTATGTTCCTTCAAAAAGCAAATAAATGGATCAGATCCTCCAGAACAGATTGTTCTTTCCTTTGGCAGTGCCACAAACTTGGGAGCACAAACAAAGAACTGGAGCCTGCAGTTCACAGGGTCTCACTGCTGGGAGGACCAGACAAAACCCACACCTGAAAGGTGACAGTGAAAACCCAAAAGCTGAATTGTGCCTTTCATGCATTCCAGAAAGTTTTTGGTTAAACTGAAAGTAAGACTACAATAGACAGGGGGAAAAGTGGTTTATGAGCTTTTAAAATTTCTGTTTTGCTCTTTTTTATCATTTAGGGGTTTTTGTCACCTTTTACTTCCTCTGTTTAGAAAGCTAAGTGTTCTACATTCTTAGATAGAAGATAAAACCTGCTTTCTTTGTTTTTTGTTTTTTTTTTTTGTTTTTTTCTTTGTCTTATTTAAAAACATGCCATTGTTACAGAAGTTTCCTGTATGCTCATTACTGAGATCACCTCAAAACTGTAATTGATTTGGGGTGCTTTTATAGATGGCAAGAGCATTAGCATACAACCAATTCACCTACCTATTCTTCAAATAACCCAAGTGTAAATAGATTGTATTCACTTAATATGTAATAGGACATATATAAAAAGCAAAAAATGTAAATAAATGATCAGTACAATAAAAAAAAATAAACCAATTT
Source organism: Caprimulgus europaeus (assembly GCA_907165065.1). Next base: position 74,973,817 of record OU015525.1, read on the forward strand.
TAAAATCTTGCTGATTTTGTGCATTTTGATCTACTGAGTTGTTACAATGCACATTCTGATTTTCCAGTTCTGGCTGCCTGATTGATTTTGAGGTGTGGATTCTTCAGTCTCTTCGACACATCATAGATCTCTCTTATTTTAAATCACTCTGTTCCACTATCCAATCACTGATATACTAATGTAATGTTACTGTAAGCATTGTATTGTTCTTACTCAGGTATTTTTACTCAGGTATTGATTAATGTAAAACTGAAAATCGTTTTGCCTCATCTTCCGGGTTTCTGAATATGTTCAAGTCCAGACAACGTTCATTGGCATTGGCAAGATAGAAAGTCTTCCATTTGTAGCAAACTGCAGAGATGTACGTGGCTAAAAATCAAATGAGAGCAGCTCAATAAAGCAGATGGGAATTTGCAGTGGAGTCTAAACAGGAGGTGGTTGTATTGGCTGGGATTCTGTATCTGGGTCTCCCAGAAGATTCACACATTTGGCATCAGACAGAGACATGGGGCCTTTGGCCAACAGTTTGGGTTGTTATTGCAGCTTTCCATCCTCTCATGCACAATTAATTCACTCAGCTATGCTTTATTCCACAGTTCTTCCTTCCTAAGTGGTCCTTCTACCTTGTTCTCTCTTAATTGTCTCAGGAGCTGCTTGTTTTCTCTCAGTGAAAGGAGAAGTTTTATATTTTCATTTTTGTGTTTGAATGGACTTATACTGACCTGGAAGTTGAAGGAAAAAATCTGTGAAACAGCTGTTACACCTTAGTGAAACTTGCTGAAGCTTAGACAAGCACTTCATACCAAGGCACTAGGAATAGAAGAATGCAGTAACCCCCCCTTTTTTTTTTCCTTATAATGTTTGACTTTTTAAATGTTTTGTTTGTGGATAGATAATTATTAGTCAAAATCTTTGAAAATGATTGCCAGTAAGACAGTCAAGCAGACACAGACTTTTCTACTGTTATAAAATCTATTAAAAAGAACTTTTGCCAAGGGTTTTAGGCATTTTCTGTAACAGTATCCTCTGGTGGCTCCTGGTGATATTACAAGCTTTGGAGCACAACACTAAAAAGTATTCTTACAGGTTATGCCATCTGAAATGGTTACAAATGAATTTCAGTAAAAGCTTTTTTTAAATGTTGAAAAAAAACCTAACGTGATAAATATGCCATCAGTTTAAACATCTTTGTTTAAATAATAAACATTTAATATTTTGCATATCTCTGTGTCATAGGAAACTCAGATTCAAATAAAAAATCAAGATACACATAAATATTTCATATATCATTTGTGTAATGTATGTATTTATGAATCTATAGATACACATTCAATATACCCAGCATTTGACGATCAGGTGTTTTCAGCTAGTCAAACTGGACAAATTCAAACAAGCCAAGGATGTTCTAAAAACTGCATAGCCTTCATGTAAAATGAAACATTTTCTGATATAAGGTTTCTAGAATGCCATCCATCCATCCAAATCTGAGCATACGGTGTATTCCTTTAGATGATTTGGTGTTATGTAGCTGTGTTTTCTCTTGCACAGAAGTGATTGTGACTGTTGTGAGAAAGAGATGGCGCTAGTTAACATTACAGTAGATACTGCAATGCCTGAAAATGAGACATTAATAAATTAATTTTAGCTCATATAAAGAAGTTTTGTACTGAATCTTAGTTCTGAACTATTTTGAAATAATTTTGAAACGTGCCTGGTGTATCTGTTTGGTTACTTAGTTTTGAGGAAGTGATTGGGAGCTAATTCTAGTTGTAACCTTGGTGTTAGTAGAAGGGCTCTTGTCACTGCATGCATCTTAGAAATTCAGTAATGATATATCTTTCTAACATCAGTGATAATTGGTGTAATGCATTGTAGCAGTATTCAGACTAATAAGTATGGTGTGCCTTCATAGTTTAGGTTGACTGAAAACCACAAATATGTTCCCCCTTATTTTTTTTTTTTATGCATTAGTTCACAGATAGACCCTCATATTAAATGGCTTTTACAGATTTTTTTTGAGTTAATAAAATGCCACATTAAATTGCCAATTTATGTTAACATGGAAAATTTATTTTTTTGGAGAAAACTCCTTTTCTAGTTTTTCACACTTATCCTACTTAGAACATAATCTCTTTCAATAATGTTCCAACATGAATTTACCTTTCTCTTTAAAACAAAATCCGTTTTAGTCACTCTCCTTGTAAAGTCTACACTATTTTCAGAAGAAATTACACTTTCTTTCCACTTTACATGGACAGAAGCGCATGTTATAATCTCTCTAATTCCTTGTAGGCCAAGTGCTGTGGTGACTGTCATGACTGGACTTACAGTTTTTACAAACCTGACTGGCCTGATGAACTTCCATGCATATTTTAATGCTACCCCATGCATTACCCAAGGAAGTCCTCTGCAGTTTTCTCCTGTGATTAAGGAATGTATATAAATAACCTTTGTACGTACGCTATTTTTTTACTTCAGGTTAACTTCTAGTTAGTTGGAAGAACAGGTTCCTTTAATAGGTGCAGACAATTATTCCACACACCAATTCTTCTGCCAGAGCCATGCCATGCTGTCTTTTACACCTTTACTGAACTAAGTGACCACCATGGCAGCAGATCTGTCAAATTTATTACAGTCAGTTTTAAGATGAACACAAGAAGAAATATTATTTTTTTCCACATGAATTGTTATTTCCAGAATCTGTATTTTCCAGATAGTAAGGGATTGTTTAATCAGCTCTTTTTAAAGATCACTGTTTTTGTTTGTATCCAAAAGAACCGGCTACTGCTGCTGCTGGGAATAAACAATAGCAGTGCTGCTGTGTTTGCTCTTTCTTTCCTCCCTGTGCTAGTCTCAGAAAAGATGTGTTATCCTTTACTGGAAGAGTGTAAGTTCATTTTTCTTTGCAATACAGTGATGATAAAACTCCTTGAGACAGTACTTCTGGTAGGTTTCTAACTCACAGAAGCTCTTCATTTTGGGAATCTTTCTCTTTCAAAATTCCCATTAGAAATAAATGGATCAAGAATATGCAGAATGAAATTTAGATACAGGTTTTGGATTTTATCCGTTTTTGTTAGCTTTTGCTAGAATTCAGAGTATCTTGAAACCTGTTGCTGCTAGCATGTAGCAGTCGTGCATTCACTCTTTCTGACTTGGATTCCCCATCATCATCATCCCCGTCATCTTGCCTCAGCAAGTTTGTTGGGAGGAGTGGCTGGCACATCAGAAGGCTGTGCCTCAATTCAGCAAGACCTGGACATGTTGGAGAGTCGGACCACAGAGATGATTATGGGCCTGGAGCATCTGCCTTATGAGGAGCGGCTGAGAGAGCTGGGACTCTTCAGCCTGGAGAAGACTGAGAGGGGATCTTATCAATATCTACAAATACCTAAAGTGCGGGGGGACAAATGGATGGGGCCGGGCTCTTTTTGGTGGTGGCCAGTGACAGGACAGGGGGCAATGGGCAAAAACTGGAACACCAGAAGTTTCAGACAAACTTAAGGAAAAGCTTCTTTACTGTAAGGGTGTCAGGGAACCTGCTTTGGCAGGAGGGTTGGACGAGATGATCTCCTGAGATCCCTTCCAACCCCTGTGATTCTGTGTAATAATTTTTTTCAAATACTTTAGTCTACCCCTGAAATGATATACTACCTTGTATTTATTTGTAGTTACCCCAGGTCCTCCTAACCCTATGGGATGAGGTTTCAGGTTAACACTCCAGATCCCTGTCCTTCCGTTTTGGTCAGAGTTTTGTACATGCAGGATGCTTCTTCCTCTCTGTCAGGAATCAAACCTTGGCAAAGTGGGAACTGCTGGCCTCCCAGAACAGTGGCTTTCTGCCAAGAGACAGAGTAGCCTCTGTGTTACTTTGTTTTATCCCATTTCAGACAGCCCTTTCTGGATCCTCAAAGGTTCCAGGTGATGTTGCTTGAGCTGGGGTCCTGATGCCCCAGGCAGCCCATCTTACCTTACCCAGGTTGGCCCATCTTCCCTCACACCCCTCTGTGGCCAGTGGCATCTGACTGCCCTACACAACTAGGCAGTAAAAACAGAATGGATTTAGAAGGCTTCTGAGCAGGTCTGGTGATCACAGACATCACATACAGAAATCCCTGCTTTAGTTTTTCATGGAGAAGGGACTCTTTTCATGTGCTCCTGCTTACTCTAACCACTGGTTTAAAGTCATACTTCAACAAATAAAGATTAGAAGATACAGGTCAAATCACTGTAGCAAATCAACACAGGACTTAAAAACTTGCAGTAGAATTTACTTAATACTGGAGAATTTCTATTTCCCTCACTGAACTGGAAAAGTAAGATCTCTCTGAAAGGTGATGTGTCTAAAAGATAGATGAACCTTATTTCTAAAAGCTGCTTGAAAGTCTAAGAAATCCCAGGACCGTGAAAAACAGTAAAACCCTACTTGTCAGTGCAAATCCCATCAGTTGCAGCTTGTTTTTTCCTGTCATCTTGAATGCAGAGGTGATCAGAAGGCTCACAAGCCCTTGTTTTCCATATCAATATCACCTGCAGCCTTCTCCTGTCTTGTGCCACATAGCGTTTGAATGACATGAAGTAATTATAGCAAGCTTTATCAGCAAAATTCAAGCCCACTGGGCTTTTGAAGATCAAAAGACTGTCACAGATATGATCAGTTCCATTTATCATGTTATCACAGTCTCCATTTTCACCTTGTACTTCTGAATGATGGTGAATTCTAGTCTCAATAACTCCAGCTGCAGCATTTACAATTTTTATTTCATACCTTTCAGTCCTGAGACCTTCAAATATAACTAACTGTATTACTTTTATTTGCTCACTAATGACTCTCTGGCTGACATGTTGTTACAATAGAGTAAAGCTTGAAACCATCCCTGTGGGCTTTAAAGGTTGATCACTTATATGGAGGTGTTGATGAATATAAGTTGTGTCTGCAAAATTTGAAAGTGAAATCTTTTCAGAATCTATGTTCCCACAAGCCTTTTTGATATTTTTCATCCCTGGAATTGAACTCATAAACTTGTCACCCATCATGAATATTGAAATCATAAACAAATAAAAATGAGAATATATGATAAAGCACCCTATTTTCCCCTCCCCACACCCAATGTGTTAATACTGCTATATTAAAGCCTTTCATTTCAATCACAACAGAGCTGCACTGCTGATATGAAAGATGACCTAAATGGAATAAATGTAAATGAACACTTTCTCAGCCAGACACTGAATGTGCTCTGTATGCAACTTTCTTGGCCGTGTGTGAGACAAATACAAATACCATTAATCAAATTTTGAGTAGATTTTTCCTTTGCCTCTTAGTCCTTTCCTTCTTTTTAATAGCTAAAAGGTCAGGGATTTCAGAGTAGGGGAAAAGGGGCAAAACCAGTCCCATTTGGTGATGCATTATAACACTGCAAAGTCATCAGGGAAACTGTCTTTGGTGTCTGAGCACTCAGAAAAATAACAAGGGCTAATTTTGACAGCAACATAAAAGACCATATTTTTCTCAATAAATTAACCACAGTAAGTGAAATGATGGCTGAACTCTGCATCTGCAGGAGACAAAAATGGCACTTTCCTCACACCTAGACAACAGAGCTTAGACAAGCATGCAAGCTGCCTGCTGTGCTATTGTTTCATAGCCTATGTGGCTGCTGCCTTGTTTCTCTAGGTAAATTAACTCTGTGCTGGTGTAGAAATGGTCATTGACTTACAACCACATTTATTTACCTTGAAAATACACATGCCAGATATACACTGAACAAAGAAACTGTGGGTGCTAGTAATGCTTACCTGTATCTCAGGAGGTGAACTTCCAGATGTATTAGGAAATGTTGGTCAAGTTCTTTGAACAAGGAAAGAGGGGTGAAGGTGTAAGCAGCAACATTATTGCATTTCTTCTGGGAGCCTGCTTGTAGGCTTATCACATGAACAGTCATGGTGCAGAGAAGGCTACAGTTATGCAAGCTGTATTTCTTCATAGACACTGCGGTGGGACCTTAGGTCATGTTGAATCCTTGGGCTTGGCTGCCTATGCTGTCCTTTTCCCTGAAGTGAGCATCTCCAAAAGGACCTTTAAATTCAAATGGCTTTTTCTACCAGGTCTTCCTCAGGCCAGTTCAGAGACCATACCAGACTTTGCAGATCTCAACCCCACTTCTTTTCTGCCACCTTGAGGTGATACCCGTACTCCACTCTCCTCCATACACTGGAGGCCCTGTATTCTGCAGAAAGCTGCCAGCTGGCTAAGTCTTTCCTACCTTGTCTCTTTCTTTGCCTCACTAGTCTGGAAAAATCTGCCTCCCAAGCACAGCTGCTCCCAGGAACTGCTGCTCCAGTGGACACCACAAAGCCTTCTGCATAGCAGCCACTAGAAACCACTTGTGTACCTGCAGAAGAAAAACAACCCAGAGCAATAGTAAATAAAGACATTAGTTTCATGACCCATCAGGACTAATAGTGGCCATGTTCCCTTCTCAGGTTCTGAAAATTACTTAGAAAGTCAGAATTTAGAAAGGCACAGGAATTCCTGTCTGCCAGGCACACGCTCTTACTCTGAGACTTTAGTAACTGTATGAGCTTATATTGGGTTTCATCTATGTCCCCAAACCCCTCTGGTCTATCTGAACCTCATCAGGTTAAAGACCTACAGATACTGTGTTTGGTATTAAACTCTATCTATTGTAAAATTAGCTGTGGTACAGCTGCTAGTACCTCTTAGACTCACGTAGGAAAAGGTCTTATGACACCCTCATGTCCTTACATGTGAACACGTCAACTAACTTTCAGCTAATGTAGTTGAAAAACAAATCAAGAAAAGATTAAATTAAGAGAGTCTCTAGTGACATCAAATTCCTGCCCACAAAATACTGTTTCTTTAAGTGTAGTTTCAAACCAGCTGTAAACATTTGTATGTGAAGTTCATAGAAACTAATTAATTGCTCCAGTGGAGGATAATAGGTGGAAGCTATCGGAGATTTAAGCAAAGCCAGTATGTTCTCTAGCACTGTATTAAGAATGCATCAATATTGGACAATCAAGTCAACAAGGAATTCAGCTCCTGTGATACAGGTAAGCTCTGCCTCAAGTCAACAATTTACATTTAACTGTTAGTTTTTGAAGAGCCTCTCAGATGCTCTCTCAAGACTCCTCATTCTGAATCAAGTTTTCTTGTAATCAGCTATTTTTTCTTCCCATGAGTGTCATTCTCTTTGTTGCAAAGAGAATGAAAGTGAGAGCATCCTAGAAATCATGTGATGGTTCTTACCCTGATCTCTACTAATGAAGTCCTGTTTGATTGACTGTTTACAAGTGTTGAATTAACTCCTCTGCTTGGAGACTTATATTGACTTAAAACATCTCACAGATCAAATGTATAACTTCTCTTCGAATTGTTTATTACACCCAACAGTATAAAGTCTGATAGCATAGAAAGGTTTCAACAGGAGCTCTGGTGCTGTTACTTAACAGAATGACTTGCAAGATTACAGTATTTATTTGTGATCAGAGCACTGTCAAATTTCAGTGTCTGGTGTGAGGAAACTGCAGCTGTAAACAGTATTGTGTAGGCATTTCCATCTTGGTCATACTACAGCCCCCTTTCCTTAAGACACGCTTCCAAAAAGTCAGACCAGCTGAGCAACAGGAAAGCTTTGTGTAGAGCATCTTAAAAGATTTATCATATCAAATGGCACGAGATAAAGATAAAAATAAAGAGATCTTAAACAGTTAAAGCAACCAGTGGTGATGTGTGCAACTGAAAGGAAAAGTTCTTCTATTCTGCAAGTTCCCAGGCAGGGCATTCCTGAATGGAAAGTAGTAGAATGGCCAAAGAGTCTGAAAGGCAGAGTAAGATATAAAGCATCAGCCACATTTTTCTCCTTAAAATTCCTGGATAAAGGTATAGTATCAGATTCTAACTGGAGAGGAGGACTTGCCCAAAATTAAATTAGTCAAATCAATCAAGAAAAATCGGTATGCTGCTGAAATACAAAGCTCAGAAGAAATTTTTATTTGAAGTTCTACCCCAGGTTTTTCCCCAGGCAGTTTACAGTGGCATGTCCATAACCCAACACCACCTGGTAACTCGAGACAATTCCTTTTGCATTTAGGGAAGATGTTTATCACAAAACTTTTAAATCAGGTGAATACTTTTTTCTCCTTTCAAATGCTTGTCTTCAGTGATGTATGTGTGTGGTTTTAATACACATTTCATCTAAATAGATTTACACTAAAGAAAAATAATTTTCATCTTGGTTCTACAGGTGTTGCGTAATGTCAGTTGGGATGGAAAATGCCAGAAGAGAAAAATTTTACTATGAGATGAAATTCTGTGTAATAAAGTAGTTTTTACTCTGTCAAAAAGTAATATAAATGTCACCCATTATGAAGAGCTTTCCATGTTTTTCAGTGCTAGTACTTCAGTGGCTGAAGTTTTCTTGCCTAACTTTATTGTCAAAATGAGTAGAAACATACCCTAGGAAGGGGCGACTTGGTTCACTGAGACCAGTTTCCTGCTGTTGCAGCCACTGATCTTCTGCAGCCTCTACCTGATCTTTTTCATACACTGATAGAAACACCATTTTTAACACTGATTATGTGTTTTCTCCCTTTTATCACCTAAAAAGCTGTTCCAAAGCTCACTCCTCAAGTAGAACTGAACTGGTAGATTCAAGCATACATTTATTCATTAACAGAGAACTGTTCCTGTGCTAAAAAATGTCCCTTAGCTTAAGTAAGGTTTTTTTCATCCCTGAGTTTGTGCTTCTGATGATGTATTTATAGACAGTAATCATATCTCTTTTGAACCTTAAAGATACTTCAAATTTTGCAAAATACAGTAAATAAGAAGATAGGCTATTTCAAAGGATATATTGAATTTGAAAGTAATGCCAAGAAAACATCTGAGACACCTGATCGTTTAAAGCAGAAAATACATAAATTATGGAAAATATAGAACTATACTTGTTCTTATATCATCACTTTCAGATCTAAGATATGGTAAAATTACGTACAAAGTAAGGAGTTAGTAAGGACAATGTTCTGATGTTGAATTGTATAGGAAATTTTGATGGGCTTTACACATAAACTTGGATTACTGGGAAATCTGTTTTCTTTAAAGAAGAAAAGTTTACAGAGATTATCAACTGAGCTTCTAATACCCATGCCTTGACCAATCCACTGAACATGATGTCAATGGATAAAATAAGATTACTTTTCAAAGGTGGTTATGAAAACTTACTGTGGAACTATTTGCAGGTATAATTATCAGCAGTACCTATTGGCTATATTTATCTGTGACTAGCTATATTGTGTGGTCTATGTTTAGAGATATAAAATTTCCCAGAAAATAAAAGGTCAATTGTATGTAAATTTGACACACAGCTGAAAACATTTCCAGATATTTCTTTTGGCTTCAGTAGGCTTTGGATCGCACTTTAAACATTTGTTCTTTTCTGCATCAGCTCTTGTAATGCTTCTGTGTGACAAGCTACAAATTAGGAGAAGTAACAGTTCTTGATCTTTTTGGATAATGTAAGATAATATTGATAATTTTATTGAAAAACATTGTAGATTTAAATTTCACCTTTAAAGGTCATGGCTGACAGGCAGACGAGAGCAGAAACCAAAGCATTTGCCTTTCATTGGGTACACTGGGTACTGAAAGTATTAACAGGCATGCGTTTTCTTAAAGGTTGTTCTAAAAGTGGCAATGCTGTCAGCAGTTATGCTTTGCTGGTTGCCTGGAGTATTAAGCATTCATGAATGCCTGCAGTTTCTGCTTTTCAACAGTAACTAAGGTGAATTTAGATAAATAAGTACTAGTCTCCATCGGAGCAGAAGGGTTGAAAATATTTTTAAACATAACTTTATTTGCAGGAAAATCACTGTGGTGTATCTATTATGTGTTACTGAGTTTTCCAAAAGGAATTTGTGTTGTTGCTGGGCTGTATTTGATTAAAACCTATTACAAAATTCAAAGGTTTGTTTAGAAGACCATACTGAAAATCCAGTCCAAGGTATGCTATTGTTCATATTATATTTGCCATGGTTTTTATCCTGCAATCATTTAATGCAAAGAACTTGCAATAATAGGGAAGCAGTTTCAAAATGAGCTGTAAAGGTAGCTAAATGATTAAATAATTACAAGCAGTGACTCATAAGACTGATATGGACAGATTTTTTTGTGCTTAAATAAAATAACGAGCTAGTGGGTCATGGTTACAAAACCTTATAGCAGTAAAACTCTCCTCTGACGCTTTTGGCTTTTTACTCTAACTTATTCTTAATTTCTCATTTCTTTTCAATGTTATTTCCCATTATGAACCCAAATAGAAATGACAGCACAAAAACTAGTCTAGAGTAGAACAGAATAATAAGAATAGTAATTTTGCATTCTTCTTTTCAGATGCTGTACCTTTTCAGGGCATTTGAATGTAGAAGTCTGTGGGGTTTAGGCTCCTATTTGGAGTAGAACATTTTGTCTGCCTTGGTATTCGGGTTTCCAGTCAAAACCACAACTTCAGCCTAAACTGAGTGGCAGTCCAGGTGCTTTTGCACTTCAGTAGCTGCCTTGATGACAGAAGAAATGTGAAGGAGAAGTGGTAGCAAATAAAAATCAAAAGTATAATTGAAATAAACTCTTATTTTGTTACCAACTGAGCTCTGACCTGAACGAAGTCCAAGCTACTGGTGCCTAAAAAGCAAGGATTTGCCTGATTATCAAGGCTGGTCTTCAGAATAGTCTGATGATCTTTACATTGTGGCTATCCTGAATCACTTTAATGTGTTTATCATTTTACACTCCTTGAGACTCGCTGTAATATAATGTGTTAATAAAAATATACATAACAGACAAATTTTTCTAAGGGATTAAAAATTTAACCACCTCAGGTAGGCCTAAGGTATTCAGCTTTAAGTCTTATGAGCATCAGGCTGATTCTCATACTGAATGAGCTTTTCAGTTCTAGAGAAAAATCAACCTCAGTTTTGTGGCTTAAGTAGCCACACCGCATTTCATAAAAATGCTTGCACTTGTGTATGTTATTTGTAAAAATAATGTAATGCTTTGAAGCTTGACATTATGCACATTTTGTTTACCTTGAACTTCTGTTTTTATTACTTTAGTTTTACTTAATCTTCCTATTTAATTTTTCAGAACTGAGAAACTGCTATATTATTTTATACCCAGAAATATACTTCACGTAGCAAATTTTTTGTCATTTCTTTAACCATCTTGTTATAGACGTACAAAAGAGCATGCACATTGCAGGCCTGGGTGGACTTATTGTCTAAACTGGAGGAAGAGTTTAGGGCCATGGCCACATCCTGTGATAGCATAAATATACTATTTATACACCATATTGAGCACTGTGAGTAGTATGAAATGGCTATGACTCCTTGTTATGTACTAAATGTCTCAGTTATCTCTCAGAAGAGCCAGAATTGTAGTTCTAATCCAAAAAATGATTCTGTAAATCTGGTCCCTCTTTCTAAGATTTTCTGTTAGTCCAATAAATGACAGATACTCCAAATTCTTTGTAAACCTAAGAACTCCTTACCAAAAGTTACAGACTCCAAAGTGTAATGAATATGAGATATAAAAAGCATGGTATTGTTGATTTTTAAATCTAATTGTACACTTCTGTTTCCGCTACTCATATCTGCAGATATCTCTGCCACATGTTAAATGCAGGGGTCTTACATTAAAAAAGCCTTTGAAAGTATAACCAGAACTAGGCTATGAAGAGATGTGACTTTAGCTGTTGACTGTATCTTCAAGTTGGCATTCCGATGCCTAAGAGACCGTGCTTGTAATGGTTAACAAAGTAATAAGGTGCTGTTTTTTAATAGGATTATAGAATATATAAATGATGATATTTTATGCAAATTATATAAATTATTGAAAAATTACATGTATGGAAGCCAAAATGTCACTACATTCCTGTCACTGTATTCCACTGCTTTCTAAGAGCTGAGAAATTTGATATTTGATATGTGAAGGTTCAGTTTTAATTTTCAACTTAAATTTTAAATTGAAATTTGATATTTGCTAGAATAAAGACTCCTGACTCTCCTCCACTGTACCACATCTTTTTTCCTCAAACTAACACATAATTGTACAGATGACTTATCTAATCTTGGGGAAACAAATGGAAATATCTTGGACACTCGTTCACGAAGCCAAATCCAAATACTGGTATGTTTTTTTGCATCATTAATCGTGCCATTCTGTAGAATCCTTCATCTGTTTCCGGTTCCTTTACTGGTTCCAATTATTGCTTCTCTCTCTTGTCTGTCACCTAAACTAATCTCTGGTTGCACTCTCTGCTTTCCACGCTGCTAATCTCCTTACGACTTTTAAGATAAAGGTCAGGAGAGTTGGACTATTTTCTACTATCTCACAAGCACCAACCTCTTAAAACTTTCCAATTTTCTGTGCTTCCTCCATATTTTTCACTCCATTGATTATAATGTCACTTTCAGAAGTTTCCAAATTAAAAAAATGTTTCTTCTGAGGTTTTCTGAAATTTGCCTGGCTCAGTCAGTATGTTAAGAGTTACAAAGTTGTCTGCATAATGTGACATGTGGTATCATTATATGAACATAACATCTGTGATATGAAAGAGTACAAGTCAGCTTTTATGATACAAAACAAAGAATTGTAGTGTTTGAACATGGAAGAGTTCATCAAAATTAATGCATCTTTTACTTTTACAGATAAAATCATATTAGATATTCCTTAAAACAATTCTGGAGTATTTCTTAAAACATTACTGCTCTCTTATTGATGTTTCAGTATCAGTAATTCTGTATGATATGTCAGTGTTGCTCTGACTTTGGGTTTTATTAGCAAGCTTACAGTACGCTAATGTTTGTTGAAAAATATCTGCTTTCTTGATTATCTTTCAGTTGTCAACTTATTATGCCATCCTAATTCTCTGATCTTCTGACACATGTTCCATTTGCTAACAGCAAATATAAATATGATCTAAAAGCCATACTAAAGCTATGGACAAAATAAATACATAGTCTATAATGTCTGTCAATTTCCAGTATTAATATGTTCATAGATCAATATTCAGTTTTGAGGGCAAGGAGTAATCTGAACAAAATAGGCAAAATAACTTTGATAGGAAATAATTTCCACAATTTGTGGATAAAATCTCAGCACATCCATATATGTATCTCTGAGAGAGGGAGAAGAAATTACGTTAGAGAAGGAGGAATTTGTTATGGATATCGTGGGAGATGGTGTCAAAAGTCTTGCTAAAGTTAAGATAAACAACATCCACTGCTCTCCTCTTGCCCACTGAGCCAGTCATCTCATCATAGAAGGGTGGCTGGTCAGGCATTTCTTCTTCATAAATCTGTGCTGACTAATCCCAATAATTTACTTGTGCTTAATGTGGTTGGAAATGTCTTCCAGGAAGATTTGATCGATCACCTTTCAAGGGATTGCAGTGAGGCTGACTGGGCTGTAGTTCTCTGCATCTTCTTGCCCTTCTTGAAGATAGGAGTGACCCTTGGGTTTTTTTCAGTATTCAGAAACCTTCCCCCATTGCCATGATCTTTCAAAGATGATGATGAGTGGGCTCGTAATGCCAACTCCCTTAGTATTCCAGGATGCATCCTATTAAGTCCCATGGACTTGTGCGTGTCCACTTCATGTAAATATTTCCTAAGCTGATCCTGCTCTATTGAGGGTGAGTCTACATTTATCCAGATTTTCCAATGGGTCTGAGGGTCTTGGTATTCCTGAGGGCAATTTTTACCAGAAAAGTAAAGAGGTAAAGAAGACATTCTGTACCTTCGTGTTTTCCATGCCCCTTGTCGCCAGGGCTTCTGCTGCATTTGTCACTGGGGCATTCCTAGCATCCCCCAGTTTTCTCTTTGATTCTGATATTCCAGTGGAAGCCCTCATCATCTGTCCCCAGGCAGAGCTCCATCTATTCCCGCTGCTCTCTGCTACAAAAGGCTACTCCTCCTCCTCAGAGGGTCTGTTGTACTTCTGAAGGAGCATGTATAAAACTACCTCACATTTCTTGTCAAAGCAAAAGCTCAAGATTAGTGAGCTGGTCTAAAAGACAATCATGAAGTACAAGACTTCAATATGGCAAGGACAGCATAACAGCACCTGTTGTACAGAGTTTGAATGTGTTCCTGCCTTCAGAATTAAAGCAGATGTGTGCTTGCCCAGCATTTTCATGCCAGGTTCCTACCTGGGAAGAAGTCAGTGACATCAAAACTGAGTAGCATTTAAATGTTCGTTCTGTATTCATAATAGATAAACAAGCCTTTGACAAGGAATAGTAAATATAATGCTCTTTTAGACCTTGCATCACAAAGAAACAAAAAAACCATAGTCCCAGAAAACTAATTCAGCATCAGGACTTGATTAGAAAGTCAAATTCATTGCAGTTACTCTGGTTTTCCTGCCATTTTTGTAATTCCTTTTGCTACCCTTTCCTATGATACAGCGTAGCTATGTGTAATAGTATCATATGCAGATATGATACTATTACATAGTATCCTGCAGAAATACTCTTTTATTTCAATACTTGAATTATTTATGTGTACTTGTTTGAAAATGGATTGTCTTGAACAAAAGAAACTCCCATCTTTCCATTTGATCCAGATATGAACTACCCAGAACACACAGAATTTCCAAATAACCACAAACTAATACAAAAAAACCTTTCTACCTTATTTGCTTTGAACGTGTTTTTAGCCTTAATCCTTTTGTTCTAATTAAGAAATGCATCAGAAATATATATATATTACATTATATCCTCTCTAATGAGCCATGTAATAGGGCATGTTCTATAAAAGAGCCTGCCATTCTGTCAAATATAGTAAATGCTATATATGTTTAAGAATGTCTGTTGTTTTGAAAAAGGAGCCATAAAATTTCTTTAAATATTTTAAATTATTTTGCATTTTAAATTATTTTGCATTACTATATGACAGGAATCATAGCAGTTTGAAAACTAGGCATGCTATACAAGAGTTATAATTGCAAAAGACAGAGATGACAAATCCTTAGACAAGTTGAATTGTCAATGCTTCATTTAAGTAAATAAAGTTCAATATATAGTACTTATGGCCAGAAATAAATTGTATAATTAGTTTACAAAAACTAATTACACAATTCACTGAAATAATATAAGAAAGCAAAATAATCTAAAGGAGTTAACGTAGAAAAAAGCTTGAAGGGAAAAATGCAGTTTAAAAGCTAAAAAGGATGGTTCGTGTCATATAGTATCTTTTCCCCATACCTGTATAGTTAATATAAATATTAACAAAAAACATTTCAATCTGCTGTTCATATGCAGAAGCAGTGATTTCTGCTAATGGTCTGTAGTGGTGAGACTTTTAAAGGACGTATCAGAGATGTGTTCCATGTACTTTTATTTATTTATAACTTACATTTTTTAGGATAGGGTTGATTTTGTTACCTACTTTATTTAATATTCTGGGAAATCAAGTTTTCTTTCTACCTTTAATTTGTATTCTGTGACTGTCTCTAGCTAGACTACAATTCCCAAGGAAAGTTTGGTGTTAATAGTGTAAGGCATTTCTCAACATAATTCAGGACTTCTGGAAGCCTCCCACTGACTGTTAGGAGAGTGAAATATCAGGTAGCAGCATGAAGGTAGAATCAGTGGCATTTGAAGGCACAGCAACAACACTAACAGACTGAGTGTTTTCACACTGAATACTAAACAGGGGTTACTGGTGTTGCCACTGACTTTACTCTGACTCAGTGCTGCAGTATCAATTACCTTGTCATGTAAAAAGATTGGAGCAGAAAACACACACATATGCTGCCTTTAAAAATCTCATTTACTAAACCAAATTATACAGGAAAAGATAGTAAGATTGCTAGGACTACAGTAACAAAATGTAGTAAATGGTAACTCAAAACCCAATGCTTTCACTCTACTAAAGGGAAAGGAACTTGTTAGGGCTTAATTAGTGGTAATCTGGAGCAGCATCATTAACTGGGGTCACAATACTGGAGCAATTCCTGTCTATCTGTTCTTCCTTTGTTCCCATTCTTATCAGGGACATGTCTGTCTCTTACACCTTTTTGTTTTCTTTGTGTTTTCACCATATACAGTGTGTTGTATATATATTCAATTTTACCTCTCTCATGTCCTGAAATCATAGGATAGTTTGGGTTGGAAGGGACCTTTAAAGATCATCTAGTCCAACTCCCCTGCAGTGAGCAGGGACATCTTCAAGTAGATCAGGTTGCACAGAGCCCTCTCCAGCCTGATCTTGAATGTTTCCAGGGATGGGGCTTCTGCCACCTCTTTGGGCAACCTGTTCCAGTGTTTCACCACCCTCATTGTAAGAAATGCCTTCCTTACATCTAGCCTAAATCAACCCTTTTTAAATTTAAAACCATTTCCTCTTGTCCTATTGCTACAGACCCTGGTAAAAAGTCTGTCCCCATCTTTCTTATAAGCCCCCTTTAAGTATTGAAAGGCCACAATAAGGTTTGCCCAGAGCCTTCTCTTCTCCAGGCTGAACAACCCAAATTCTCTCAGTCTTTCTTCATAGGAGAGGTGTTCCATCCCTCTGATTATTTCTGTGTCCCTCCTCTGGACCCGCTCCAATAGGTCCATGTCTTTTTTGTACTGAGAGCTCCAGAACTGGACACAGTACTCCAGGTGGGGTCTCAACAGAGCAGAGCAGAGGAGGAGAATCACCTTCCTTGACCTGCTGGCCACTCTACTTGTGATGTAGCCCAGGATACAGTTGGCCTTCTGGGCTGCAAGCACACATTTGCCAGCTCATGTCCAGCTTTTCATTCCCTAGTACCCCCAAGTCCTTCTCTGCAGGGCTGCTCTCATCACCTTCATCCCCCGCCTGTACTGATACTGGGGATTTTCCCAGTGAAGATGCAGGACTTTGCACTTGTCCCTGTTGAACCTCATGAGGTTCACACAGGCCCACTTCTCAAGTTTGTCTAGGTTCCTCTGGATAGCATCCTGTCCCTCAGCTGTGTCATCTGCACCACTCAGCTTGCTGTCATCTGCAGACTTGTTGAAGGTGTACTCTATCCCATGGTCATTGATGAAAATTAACAGTACTCGTCCCAGTATGAACTGCTGAGGGACACTACTCAACACCAATCTCCATCTGGACATTTAGCCATTAACCACTACTCTGGATGCAACTATCCAAGCAATTCCTCATCCACCGAACAGTCCGCCCATCAAATCCGTATCTCTTTGATTTAGAGAGAAGGGTGTTGTCAGGGATGGTATCAAAGGCCTTACAGAAGTCCAGATAGATGACATCCATAACTCTTCACATAGAAGAAGAACTGTTTCTATTTTCCATAGAAATCCATTCTACCGTACTCCCAGAGTTTCATTCCTTCAGTAAACAGTAACTGATCATGTGTTGTCAGTCACATTTAAAAAGTTTTCTTTAACACTTTCTGAACTAGTCATCTGTTGCATGGTGGCTTGTGATTGAAGAGTGATAAGACTTGATAACCCGTTTCAAGAGAATGCCAGTAAGCTGCAGCAGGTCCAGCAAAAGACTACCAAGATGGTCAGGATCCAGAGCACAGAAGTGATGAGGAGTGGTTGACAGAGCTTGTCTTGTTTAAACAGGAGTTTAAGTGTTAAGTAAACTCACAACAGCCTACAACTGCTTGAAGGGGAGTGGAAAAGAAACCCATTTTGGTTGTGACAGACAATATAAGGGATGACAACCACAAGTTGCAAGTTGAGTAACTTAGATTGGACATTTTTTCAGTCAGCCAGAGAAGTGGTAAAATTTCCCTCCCTGGAGGTTTACAACACTCAACTAGACAAAGCCACAGCTAACCTGATGTATTTTGGTGTTAATCTTTCTTTTGGCAGGAGATTTGACTAGAAACCTCCACAGGTCCCATCTATCCATCACTTCTGGGATTCCGAGACCCAAGGCAGGCTTTTCCAGCCTCTACTCCTTGTTCTGTGATATAAGAAATGAGATGTTCTTTAGGGCTTCCCAGAGCACAGACTGTTATTGGACCCATGTATCTCTCTTTTCTCAGCATTGCAAAGTCAGTTATGATAATAATCACTTAGAAAGGGGATATGGAAACTGCCATGTTCCCTTTATCAGTTTGGAAGTTTTCTGGTATAAATGAAATTATACAGATGCTATTTTATTACCCAATTTGAATGCAAGGGGTCCTTACTCTTAGATGCTGAATTTCTAGATCCATTAAATAAAAAGTTAATCCTCATCACTCTACCATAATTAATTTTCTCCTGGATCATTTCAGTGATGTATACTTCTTAAATTCTACCTGTGTTTCTTGCAGTCCATCTAATTTATGTTCTCATTGTGACTTAAACAATGTGTTAGAAAGCCAGCTTTTTACAGAAAGACTATCAACATGGAAAAAAAAAAAAAGAGAAAAAAGTGGTAAATGAAAGGGAGAGAAATTTTCCAATATCTCATCACACCTTCCAAAATTACAAGTAGTTGGGATTTCACCCCAGGAAATTTGGGATATCTTGGGATATACAAGAAAATGCAAGGAGCTATTAATTTTATTCTGTTTTTTTTAATTATTATTATTTAAAAAAAAAATTATTTATTTTCAGTAAGTGTCTCTCTTAACTGGGAATCACTTAGAGCTATGAAAAAAAACATTACATATTAACTTCTGTTCTGCTTCCTGAAAGGTGAGTTTGTGATTCCAGGGTGTTCTAGACTGCTTTGAAGTGATTTTTATGTTGTTCCTTTTATCGAGTAAAAACCCATACCTTTTCACCATTTCACAATTTTCACTTTTTAGTTAGTGTGTAAAGGAGAAGGGATAAAGCTTGAAGTTGATTTTCAATGGGCTATTGAAAACATGTACTTCTGAGGCAGCTGCATGAATGTGGAGAACTCAGAAGTGTGCTGTATTCTAGCAGTACATGAAATACTTATGAAGAAAAAGAAAAAAAACAACCCAGAAACTATTTTCTTTAGAACTCTCATTAAATTTGAGGTCCTTTGTGGCATCATGTATGAGCAGAACAAAATTTCTTTTAAAAAGTCAGTATCATGACCGTACTCCAGAAGATGGCACTGCAGTTTTGACTACATTTTTTGCAAGTTGCAGTGATACAGATTTGGGTAACTTAAAGTGTTTATATACTTTCTGCTTTCCAGATAACTCTCAAGTGTATCTACTTTCTAAATGTAATGTAACAAGGTGACATCATTTACAATTGTCATACCAGTAATAATACTGCTAAAAACTTGCTTTGATTTTACACTTGAATATTGACTGTTTGTCTTGCACATATGATCTGAAGAGAAGCGTTTTGAGATCCAGAGCCACCCCTGTAACTCTTTTCCTCCATTGGCATAAATATTTTGTGCACAAGACATGTCTGAGCTAGATCAATATGTAAACAAATATATCAGATGGGCCCCACCATTGGCAGATAAGGAGTTTAAGAAGATGATGAAGAATTTAAAGGTGTCTTCTTTTATTGAGCTTTTAGGTTAAAAGTGATATTGTAACCAACTGAATTATGGACGCATTAGCCAATGTTAATTATATTCCCAAACTGTCACATTAAATTTTTTTGCCACATGAAAAAATCACTGTCTTAAAACCGCAGGCATTTAGATGAAGAGGAGAAATGGAGCTCAAGGTATTGCACAGAACTAGCTATGTTTCATCAGCAGCATCTTCCCACTGCTAATGACTATACAGAGATGTTAGGACAAAACAGTTTTCTAAAAGTCTGTTTAGCATATGCAATTTTTTCTGAACATCTCTGATGTGTCTCTAAAGAGTTAAAAAATACTCACACACTTTTAGCTGGACCTCTAATTAGAGCAAAAGCAGATTATTGCCAGGAGCTGAGGCACCAGTGGAGCAAAAGAAGATTGGTCAAGATCCATCTTTAGGACACACTTTCATCTTTATTGAACTTTTTTTTTTTTAAGTTAAACTGATTTTTGTACTTTATTCCTCAGGTTACCATTTTCTTCAAGAAGTATATTCTGTCTCTTCATTGAAGAATTATTATATATATTAGAAAAGGTTTTATAAAAATCCTTCAAACAGCCTGGGATATGTGTAGTGTACAAAATTGCAGCAAATCTTAATAACAAAAGATCCAGGATGATTTCATAGGTCTATAGATCTGAAAATGTTAGCGTTGTTTAATGTAACTTGCACTTGAGCGGTGTATGAAATTAATCTTATTATTTGCAGCTATGTTTTCTGTAACAAAAGCTATTCTCCTCAGTTTATGTTAGCAGTTCTGTTCTGC
The DNA here is from genome assembly GCA_907165065.1 of Caprimulgus europaeus. The sequence continues at coordinate 74,994,114 of OU015525.1, forward strand.
TTATCTGTAGCTCCGTGGGACCTCTGAAGGCTATCAAGCCCAACCTCCTGCTCCAAGCAGGGCTAACTTCAAAGCTAGATCACTTGGCTTATGGCCTTGTTCAGGAGAGTTTTGAAATTCTCCAAGGATAGGAATTCTACAGCCTCTGCAGGCAGCCTTTTTCAGTACTTAACCATACTTATTTCCAATTTAAATTCACCCTTTTGCAACTGTTGACTCATCCTCTCTCTGTGCACTTATGAAAAAATCTCTGTACAGCTGCCATCAACCTTCTCTTCTCCAGGCTAAGCAAATCCATTTCTCTTAGTCTCTTCTCATAAGTCTATCAGTGGAATATTTTCACTGAGTTATCAGTAATGTTTAATTTGAAGTATATCAAGAAAAGTTCTTAATTGTTCAAAGTTATTTCCACATAGAGTCCTTCAGAAAAAAAATAGAACCTTTTAGGAGAAATCATGTTAATAAGTTATGTTTTATTTTAGAAACAAGTAAATTGAAAACTAAACCCACAATTATCTCCGAGACAACCCTCACAGTCTGCCTAGGGAATGCTGGTGACATAGCTTTGTCAGTCACGAAGTGTACATAATAACAGCTTATGATGTTGTGCTTGTTCTTTGAAAACAGGTCTGAAAACAGAAAATAACAAAAGACTTTCAGAATAAAAACTTAACCAGAATTCAGAAGTAGCAGGAAGGAGAAAAAGGAGATGAAAAATCAAACTAAAACAAACAAGACAAAAAACCCCAAAGAACAATATGCAGAAATTTAAGATATATGAATTTTTGTTTTCTGAGCAGTTAAGAACAGTAAGAATTAGAGTTTCATATTTTCCTCATCCAATTTATAGTATGCTTTCTATTATAATTAAAAGATGCTTGAATGATATTTCTATGATTAAAACCTAGGGCCATTTCCTAGTCTAATTATATGTGTTCCACTATAGTTAATCTGGTTTTTAGCAGGTTCTGACTCTTTATGTGATAAAACCTCTGACAGTGCACAGATAAAATAATAATTGGAAAAATCTTTCTTTTAATCCCTTGAAATTTTGATTGTCAGATTATTCTCCTGAACTGATCTTTCAACACAAATGTAATGAGGAAAAAAACCACTATCCATTAGCAGTCTGGTCCCTGCATGAAATGAATTACAGTCAGTGAGGGCCAGACAGTTGCCTGTTGTAATTCTGAGCAGTTTTCCAATGTGGTAGAAGAACAATGACCAGTGGCAAAGGTATGGAAGCAAAACAAAACAATATGTTTGCACTGTTGTTCAGTAGTGTATTCCACAGTTAATAGTGGAACTTGAAGGGAAAAAAAAACAACCAACAAAAAAACCCAACCAACCAAAACTAAACAACAAACCAAAACCATCCCCCTCCCCCCAAAAAAAACCAGCTACCAAACAAAAAAAAACAAACCCCAAACCAGCTGAAGAATGAAGAAATTAATGAAAGGAGGATTTGTTTCTGTTTTGAGGGAATTCTTATCTGGCCGTAAGAAGCTAAGGGGCTCACTGAAAAGCGATTGGAGCATTCAGTGTCTATAATGCCAACAGGAGTATTTGCAGCTTTGTTAGCATGCTTGAAGGCTGACATTAAGCAGATTTTGGCTGTGGCTAGAAAAAGGTGAGATGCATAGTATATTCTGCAGCCTTGTCTGTGTGCCCTGTGGCACAGCCAGGACAGAATTGCTTCAGAGGAAAAGAGAAATATATAATGTAGACACATATAGCTCACTACCTGAAAGAAGAAGTTAGACCAAGGGAAAGAGGGACTGTTCTTTTGTTCCCAATACAAACTACTGCATGCCCTTTTTATTTTTTCACTAAAACCGCCACTAATAAAATTGCCTCTGTCACTAACTAAAGAATACCAACTTCCAGTGCAGGAATAAACTTATTGTGAAGCATGATCTTCATGTGGTGAACCTTTGTGACTCTAGCTCCATCCAACCCATTGTCTAGAGACAGCTCAACACAGAGCTCCTTCTTTGCTGCTTGTACAGGTTCCATACACCAAAAAAATTGCTGGAGGAGAAGAGAAACTGGAAATTAACACCTTGAGGAGGGACCTAATCTCAGTGACATTGATAAATATAAGAAGCAAGCCCACGGTCATCAGATGAATGCTGAACAACTGTGTAAGGTCAAGACTCCTTTGTGTCTTTTGAAATTCCCCAGTATGCAGTAACACCAGTTCATTGTTGCCAGCTCCCTGAGTGACTTCATTTTGAAGCTTACATCATCTTCATTTTGAAGCTTATGTTCTTTTGGATGCAGATTCTAGAAGTAATGACCCTCACCCCAGTTTTATGTTTGCCAGCAATTTTCCCCAGAGTTAACTATCTTGTACTCCATACAGCAGCAGCTTGTCTGTATTTTGTTTACTAACGTATGCATACGTATACACAGGTAAGTTTATACTCATGCATATATGCTCAGGGAGAGATAGGAGAAAGCCAAACCCAAATTTTTCTCCTCTTGCTTCAGCAATGTGCCCACAGAAGATCTCAGAATTTTGTTGTCACAGGTTCTGATGAGACCAATTATAGTCCTAAGATAAGCCATAGTTTCAAAATGTCATATTTTCTGTATATTTCGTAGACAAAATAACACAGTTTAATGTAGGGTTTAACCTGTAGCTAAATGGCCTGTATCTCAATAAAAAATATTTAGCAAAATACATGTCAAGTTTGTCTATGGTCCATCCTACAAGCTATAGAGAAATGGGATGCCAATGTGGAATGTCCAATACTCTTAATAATGCCAGAAGCTTATACTGAGAAATTTGAGAAGCTGAAGGCTCCGCTAAAGCAGTTATTCCAATCAGTGTAAATTGTACCAAAAGTTGGCTAATATTATATTTCCTGGGTTTGAGTTGAGAGTTAGGTCATGTTCAAACAGGTGGAAATCCAAAGTGATGCCATGAAGTAAGATGTTTGGAGTTATTACCCATATGACAGTCCCGATTCATCCAACAGTTTTCCCCAGACAACAACCTTGTATTGTGTACTTGAAGATCTTCTTTAACTCTTTCTGTCTTTTGGTTTCTAGATGCTTTTAAAAAAAAAATAAAATAGTCCCCAAAGTTTCTCAGAACCTGGTTTCCTGACTCTGTGTGACAATATGTCTTCACTTGCCTTCCAAGTTCACCCAAACTGGCTTTTAGAGGATTTAAAATAATTTATGTATATCAGCTTAAGGAAAACTGCTGTTGATGTTTTTCTACTTAGTTTCTTGTCTTCATGTCATAATGTTGGTATATCAAGGGTCATTGCCATTATCACACTCATAACAGTGTTAGAGAATAAGGTTTAATTCAGGAAGGGTACACTAAATTGTTAACACATACTTGAATGGAAATTAGCAGAGTGAGATAGTATCCAAATCTGAACACCAAAACAGTTGCATGACAACCTTTGGAATAAGTGTGTGCCAGTCAGTGAATTTAATTTTGTTTTGTGAATCGCATTCACTACTGTCACCTGCACTGTAGGCTGAAACTCCCTTTGTTTCCAATTGTACTCTGTGTTGTGTGATGAGGACAGGTCTAGACCTGAAAGTGTGTCTTCACCGTGATGTATAACACGGCTGGGGAAGGCGTGGGTGCTTCTCACCTCACAGAGAGATACAGAGTCAAGTCAGCCAGGCATTTCTCAAGGCTCTGCTTGTGGATAAGGAAAAGAGCCAAAAGAGGCTTTGCCATTTCTAAAAGTACATCAACAAAAAACTGTAAAACTATTAGAAATTTCCATGACTGAAAGAAAAAGGAATTTCTGATGTCTGTGTTTTGCCAACATTTGCAACTCTTTCATGCTTATATAGGTATGGTCTTGTTTGTAGGCAAAGAAAATTAAAAAATGCTTTATCCTCACTTTTACTTGTTCAAAAACACTTAACTTACACTGCAGAGTTACCTGGGGAGTGGTAGGAGGCTGAGCAGGTACAGCTCAGTCTTCAGTGATGACCTCAGTCCTTCAAACTTAGACTTTGGAGTCTAAGGTCTCAAAAACAGAAATGAAGGCAAGGAACTGTGTTTTAGAAAATGACCAGAGACAAAATAAATTACTGATTGTACCACAGGCCCGAGTGGGACATGGGATCTAAAAGTTTGTGCTGGAGAAAAAAAGCATGCTGCAGTGACTTAGCAAGAGCTATAAAAGCTGCAGGGCTATGATTTATTTAGGAAGTAGGTGCTAGTTCCATTTGTTACAAAGATTACGTGAATTGAAAAGACATACCCTGTAAGAGATGAAGAGTATTAATGTGTGGGATTTTGGATTCACCTCTAAAAATAAGAACACTTCTGACTGCTTTTGACTTTTATATTGTATGCAGTAAATTTCTTTTGTGATTTCTCCTGTCCTTTCCCAGTTTTTGCAATATTTTAAAATAGAATCCTAGAATGGTTTAGGTTGGAAGGGACCTTAAATATCATCTAGTTCCAACACCTCCTGCCATGGGCAGAGACACCTTCTACTAGGTCAAGTTGCTCGAAACCTCATCCAGCCTGGCCTTGAAATACTTTTAGACAAAGCAAAATATGTTCTCCAATTTATGCCTGAATAAATTTATGATGTTTAACGTTTTCTAGTGGATGTCTACTATATATTTTCAAAAATCAATCCTTTTGGCTTACATTGAATATGAAAAAAACACTTAGCTCAAAATATCTGCATGAAGCTGTTACGGCACTGGGACACTGGAGCCTCTCAGAGCTTTTCCTTAACCTGTTGCAGGGTCTTACAAGTATAAATATTTCCCAGAGAACTGAAGTGGAGAAGAAACTTATCAAGACATCACCATTTTGGAAATTTGAAAAAGGATGTAATCTTTAATTTAAATGATACTAGTTACCTTCCTTGTGGAAAAGTAGTTTGACTGGAAGGTTGAGAAGAATAAAGGGGAGGAATCCTCTCCTGTTGCAGAAAGCTAAGGGGACAGGAGGAAAGCATAAAAATATCTGTCTTGCTCCTCACTTAGTTTTTAAAAACTAAGTGGTCTAAATATGTGAATTGTATGTTTTATCCAATGAGTGTCTAAATGAATAGTCTTGAAGAAACCGATGAAGCATCCAGACTGAACAGGGAAGGGTTCTGGTTTGAAAGGAGACAAGGGGTATAAAATTGTTCCAAAGGCCTAAGGAAAATTCTCAAGCAGTTTTTTTGGCAACTTTTTACCCTTCTCTGAGAGTGGGACTGAGGCAGATATTGGTTCCTAGCAAGTGCTCCAATGGTTATTTCACATTCCTTGTCACAGCCATTGCTGTTGCTGAAGGGAAGAATGATTTGTTGACCTGCACACCTGGTAGTTGGCAGGGGTGCATACTTTTTGAATCTCTTGTCACGTTAGTCATTAGTGAAAACATTAGTCTTGATTTCTGCTTATGTCCTCTTCTCTATAACTTATCAGCAGAAAGAGAGGGCCTAGAATTCCAGCTGTATGCAGACCCCAGTTGAGCCTTACTTTAGCTAGAAGACACCATTACCATATAGAAGTTATTCCACAGCTAAACTTTTTTTTCTACTTAAAACAAGAATTTTTCTCCTCCTCCAAGGAAGCACTTCAAAACTGGAAGCTGTATGCAAAATCCCTGGCTACCACTGCTGCCATCAATAGCCACAGAAGCTCCCTCATGCATTAGAAAAATCTGATGTATTGGTATGGAAAAACATTTCTCATGAGACACTTGTGGAGAAGAGAGCAAAGATGAAAGGCAGATTCAATCTGGAAACCATATAGATGCTTTTCTGAGGAATGAGGCTGAAAGTGTTAATAATGGGATTGTTTCTGGAAGGATGGGACAAGAGGAAAGGGAAAGATTTTAGAAAAGGAATCTCTTGTGTATTGCTCACTAGGGCCAGTTGATCATCTGATCTTTCAGTCCAAGGGTCTGCCATGGAAAATATAAACAACAAAAGCAAGCCTCTCACATACGCTGGGATAAAAATGTTAGGGATTTTTTTTAATAATGAGGGTTTTTTATCTTTCTTGTCTGTTTTAGTGTATATGTCATTGCAGCATCATCCCCACTATCTCAGAAAGGTCATGATCGCAAGAAGGAAACTGTGTTGTGATAGCAGAGATACATTTCTTTAAAGTAACTGTCAGTCTTATAAAAGGCATATTAGAGAATGACTGGATTTAAACTGATGAGCAACTAAATACCCTTCTCAAGGTTGTAGTTAGAAACAGGCTAGTAGTGATCAAATTATTGTTGTGTAGACCATTTGGAAAAGAAAAATGTAATAAACCATTCCATTTTGCAAGCTTAGAAGAGGTTAAATTAAACATAATATTAATCATTTTTTTCTCCCGCTTTAATCAGCTCTGTCAAACCATCAAACATAATCCAATTTTCTTCCAATACTTAGAATTGCCCTGAATTTCCATTTTGCTAAAGCCTTTCATATTAATCAACCTATGTATTAATATCTACATAGAATAAAACTAGGTTTCAAGTAAATGGTTCAGAAGTTTGTGCTTTTAAAAATCACAGGAACTGTTATTTCATAAAAATTAGCTTTCTGAAGGCATTCCTGTCTGTCATGATTTTAGAACTTTTTTCAAGGAAATAAGTACATCTGATGAGAAAACAGCAGATCAACTCAGTTTTAAGCAATTACACATCTGCTCAGAGATGTAGTACTGATCTATAGAACTGAAGCTTAAATTTTGAGGCATTTTATGTGGGTGTTTTTAATATTTTGATCTTTGACAACTTAAAGGTTAATTTCAATAAGTATTCCCTCTCAAAGTTAATCAATTATACCATTTATAAGTAACCAAGGAAAATGCTAAAGCACTTTATTTTTCTTTTTATGAGAAAAGTGGAATTAAATTTAGTTTTTCTATCCCCAGTGACTCATTCTCTGATGTAAAATAAATTTATATGATTTGTAAGTGAGAAGTGTATTGCTACTGAGGGCTTCTCCCTTTTAGTGAAAATTCTATATCAAACTACTGCTATATGAATGCTGGCAAAAATGTCTTGATGACGGGTAGCGTAAAATATGATTTACCTAATCCATTTTAAGGTTTACTAATTCCTGACGGGATTATAAGAAAATGTTTGGAACTAGAGCTGTAAAAGAAACAATTTTTACCATTATATATAACTTCACTGAAGTTTCAAGATATTTTTCATTGTGCAGTAAGCTAACCCAAAACCAGACAAAGACTGAAAAAAGGAGAATGACAGCACAGAAGACCCAGTTAGCTTCAGAAGAGAAGTCTCTGTGTGCTGTGGTTTGGGTTTCTCTTTTGCCAAATTCAGCCTTTAGTCTGATCTCTAGATATTCCTCTTCTCATAAAAAAGACTCAGGCATTGGCTAGCCAGGGATGTCTGCTTTCCTGTATCTTTTGTCTTCCTAGTTTGTTTTAATATTAAACATAACATTAACCAAAGCAGAGAGTCTGATCTAGTTCTATTTTGATTCAGATAAATGATATGAACCCTAAATTGTGCAATCATTAACTCTTGCCCTATTTACGATGGATCAGTATTTTCCAGTTTGTGAGAAAAAGCCCTATTTAAAAAAAAAAATAAAAAAATCCCTTCCAGTTCTCTGTAGAACTGATTTTTGATTAGTTAGAGAGCATGATAACTTTATAATTTTTTGGAGAGAACATTATGATGTTGTGCTTTGTTAGATTTTTAGCATCTAATGCTTATGGACATATCCCCTCAGACTGTAATCTCTGGTTGAATATGACCCATATCAAATGGATACATTAACACAAACCTGGGTGTTACTAGAAATGGTTCTCATACCTCCCTGGGCCTGCTGAAAAAATTGTCTCAGTGCTGCTACTGAAATGTTCATTGTAGTTAGAGTAATACAAACTAAACCTTTTTGTAATTAGTCTTTGCAAAGATCCTTTCTTAATTATTATTTATAATACTCATGGAACAAAATATCATATTCTACTGCAAAAATGACAACATTTTGTTAATGAATGAAAGGATCCATGCAGAAAATCATGTAAAACATTTTGTAATACCTAAAGATGAAAGCTACTCAGTATGTATGAGTAGGCAACAGTAATTGCATCTAAAGGCTTCCATCTAATGTTGGTATCAAGTTCCCCATGGAGTCTGCTGTGGAACATTGCACTATCAGCTAAGACACTGAAACCACCTAGAATAAAGTGTACATTTTATTTCCCCATCAAATGTTAATTTTCATGCCTTTGCAAATACCCTTTTTTCAGTCTTAAGAATAGACTCTATCCTTGAAAGGATATGAGGTTAAATTGTCAAGTAGGAGAACTAAGCTATTTGAACTGGAACTAAGATGATAGTTATGGTCATATGTGCCACAAAATTGTAAAAGGTTTCAGGAGACAGAACTCTGTTACACAGATAATAAAATTCAATGGGAGAATAATTTATCTCCTTCATTTTGAATCATCATGAATGGATAGAAGTCTTTTCTTACGGTGGCCACTTCTACCTGTAAGTATTTTCTAGTGTTTTAAGAAAGAGCAGCTGAAAACTTGGTCTAGTTTAAATGATTTCTACCATGAGATGCTTAACCCTGCCCAGGCACTATATAAGCAGCTTGAGTACCAAACTGGTCTGAATTATCAAGCACCACAAGATTAAGTTTTTCCTTTGTTATCTGTTCTTTGTCCTGCTAGGCTTTGCACAAGTTGAAAAGAGGGAAGTTCTCTTAAGTGCTGCTCTTGAGAAAGGCCTTTTTACTGAAAGGCCTTTTTACTTCCTTTTTGGGAAGAGAAAACCATCTCTTGGAAAGAAGGGGACACCCAACTACATTTCACTGAAACTGATGGAAAACTGGCTCCCTCTTTTAACAGTATATGTGGTATGAGTAGGTGGATATTAGGCTTGGAATTGAATTTCTGTTATAAATACTTAGCACAAAAATCTAGTGTCCCTACCATATCTCTTCTACTGAGTTAGCCAGCAACTGAAAACATAGATACTTCAATAGGATTTTAAAAAATATGATTTAGAATAATTCTGCTTATACATATATTCCCTTATATCTACAGTTTGGGAAGCCCAGTCCAAAAGAACAGTTAAAGTCAATACGCCTCCCCAGACAACATCCAATGCAGTTGTATGTTCTCAGCATATAATTATGTCATCTTAAAAAAAAAAAAATTGTAAGTAGCATACCATAAATTGAATTTAATATCAGGCTTTAATATAAGTAAGTTTGTGCTAATTGAGTTAGTGAGCTGTAGATTTAATTAGTTAAAACAAATTTCAGATTTGCAATATGCCTAAAGCTCCATAACTTTTTTCTGATAATGACAGAATGTTAGACATCTCAAATGTGTTTGCTAGAAATCAGGAATGCAGCGTACTGCAGATTAACCTGGAAATTGATCCTGAGCAAAAATCAAATGGCTCTTGAGTATAAAAGATAAATAATCAAAGAAGTCTGTAACTCAGTCTTCAAATACCCACCCACATTATTTCAGGATGATTTTTAAGACTGAAATTTCTTCAAAACTTGAGGGACATTTACTTGTCTTCTTGTAAAAATATTTTACAGGGAAATATAGAGTACATTTTCCTTTCTTGCTTTAATAATTTTAAAACAGATTTAAAAAAAAAAGTCAGCTAAAATATGGTCAGCTTCTTTTTCTTCACTTGTTATGCAAAGCACAGTGATCCAGCTTACAGGCAACACTCATAAGGGACTCAGCTTCTGAAAAGAAAATGTCAAGACTCATGTTACAAAGATGGACTTCTACTATCATCTGCACCATGCGGTGCTGCTTCTAGAGAAAACTGCAGCTTTTATTTCAGCCTTCCCATTAGGAAGTCATGATTACCCCAAGGTTTCCTTAAACAAGCATCACTTTATTCTTCCCTGGAATACAGGAGGAGGTTTGAAGACACAAAGATCTGGCTTTCAGAGGGTTTCTGGTTTTATAATAAGAAAAAGGAACTTACAAAGGAGGGTACCAAATTTGCAATTTTTTGTTTGACTACTATTATTTACATAGAGTCACATCTTGGCCTAAGCCAGATTTTTAATTCTGTACTATCTGCCTTGATTAGGTTAATACAGTTATAAATATAAATTTTATGTTCTCTTTTTGAAGGACACCTTGTAATGAGATTATCCATAAACTGATCTTTGCTATCTGTCTGCCCCTGTTAGCTTCTTATTGCCAGGTGCTAAATAAATGCATGCATTATCTTTTGAATTTGCGTCAGTGTGAATTCATTATCATTGCTTGCCTAATAGTTTTATTCTTAAAGTGGTAGCCTCCTTCATAATTTAGCAGTTAGTTTTTGTTTAACTTAATATTCACTATCACCCTGGATATTTTTACGAGAAATTATGAAAATTCAGAGCTGAGCTGAAGTGCCCCATCTTTTGATAACGGTTTTTGTATTTATGACTTCAAAGAAATAATGAGTACTTAAAAATAACTAACCATTAAAAAAAATGCTTTAATAAAGTGTGTGGTAGAGAAGTCACATCAAACTATTACTTTCCAGGTCAGAATGGACCATTTGTCCTTCCAGTATTGATTGTACCCCTAGGTGGATGAGCCTTGGCTTCCAATCTCTCATCTCTCATCTTCAGGGAGGTCATAATCCAAGTTCTGGCAACTCTGGACAGGGCTTGGACATAGAAGTGCCCACTTCCAGTATTCCTCAAAAGAAAAAAAGAAAAAAAGAGAAAAATTCAATTAATATTCTTTAGTACAGTTGGAGACACAATTCAGTGTATGCTTGCCTGTACCTATTCCCCCTGCAGACACCCATGGTTCAGGTACTCAAACTTTGCAGCTGTGGAGGTTCCTCTCTTTTACAGATTATATTCTGGTTGAACTGCTTGGAGGCAGACTTCAGTTAGGGTGTTTCAACAGGAAGTTGTGAGCTTTCTTAAGGCTTGTTGAGGATAATTGTGTACTGGGGTCAGCTTGCAAATGCTGTGAATCCATCCTTGTAGCAGCTGAGATGTGGCATGGAGGAGAGTGGGAAGGAGGTGTAGTGGAGAGGAAAAGTACCGAGGAAAAGTTTAGAGGCAGACTGCTGTGCTTGCCATGGCGTTGTCTGGGCAGCCTATGGACCTGCCTGTCACAGGCCATCACTGGGACTGCTGAGAGCACAACCAAGTGCTTCCCTATACTTCTGCTATGTGCAGGCATGAGGCAAGCTTCCTACCTGAGAAGTGCTACTCTACTGATACAGGAGCTGTTGGTCTTCTCAGGTCCTGAAGTGACACAGGAAAGGGCTGGAAGACCCTCCTCATCCTGATTCTGTCCATTTTAGGAGCTGTGGCATGACCTGGATTGTGTATCTGGAAAAGGTGGAAGAGGAGATTTTAGCTTCAAAGCTCATTACTCAGGATCCTGTACAGTCAGGTAATGAACATGTCTTGTAACCATGCAGAAGTGTCCCTTAGTTGGTGCCACAGTAATTGGCAGCGGGTGTGGGAAGTTTCCCCTTCAATCTTCCTTGCTCCTTTGAAGCAATCCACATCTGTTGCTCTGTAAACTACACTCCTGGGGAGCTCCCATTTCTCTCTGCACTCTAAAAGCTTCTGTTTGCTGATGGACACTTGCATATCCTCAGAGAAAATATATTTCCCCTTCCTTTCTGAAGGGTCCACCTGCCCCAAAGTGTAGTAGTAAATACTGGGAGAGCTGCGACTTTGCCTGCACTACACAGCCACAGTCTTTCAATGGAACATTTCATAACAAGCTGGTATGTAAGTGCTGTCTTTCAAAAAATACTAAACATTTTAATGAATATACTGCAAAATGTATACGCATGGGGAGATGATGATTCTTTTAGTAATTACGAACCATATTTTGTTGCCTTTATTTACCAGCTAAGTTTTCTTTTATTCAGATTTTTCTCATGACAACTTTATAGAAGGGAATTGGTTTGGGAACAAAGCAAGATATGAATTAAAAATATGTTGTAAGGCATTGCTTCAGAGCTTCTCACAATCATCCCTTAGAGCCATTGAATTACTAACATGAACATTAAGTGGAATTGCACAACACGCTTTTTTCTGAAGGGAGATATTTTCTTCAAGCATTTGCTATGGACTTTCTGCTTTTGAGTCAACAATATCTGTGCCATAGAGTATAAGTTGTATTTAATAGTCCTTTAATCACTGAAACTGAAGCTGAAGCTTCCCATTAATGACTTCTGCTGGATCACTTTCTAGCTACTGGTCAAGATGAAATTGAAGGAATTTAATATTTTTATATTAAAATTTTTATTTACTATGGTTTTCTACTATCCCTTTGACATGAAGGCTTAATGAATGAAAGTAGTTTTAAATTAATTTTGAAGTAAGAAACTCTAGCTAACATGGCCCTAGTTTCTCTAACAGTGATGTTTCATATATGTAGAGTTCGAAGTTCTTATGCTTTCAGAGGAAGATAGGCTGCTGATTCTTTAGAACCATCCTCCTTAGAAACCTTTATTATTGCAGTGTATTCAACATAGTGTCCCTTAAGAAATTATCTTTTTTTAGTACAGTACTCAACTATCTTGAAGAAAAATTCCTAAGTAGTGAAAGTTTCAATGGTACCAATAATTCCCATTGACCTTGATACTATTACTGCTATTAGACCTTAATGATTAGACTTATTGCAGTATTATTTATTTATTTATAAAATGGGACTGCAGCACAGCTTTACAGACAATGAGACTGCTTTTGAATCCTTAATGTCTAATTGCTGCAAAAAACAGTTGTGTCAGAAAGTAGTGTTTGACACAATAGAAACATACAATTGTGTTGTTTTAATGCAATATCATGACAGCTAGCTGCAGTTTCTATGTGAGTTGGCATGTTCAGATTATACCTTATTTTTGTTTTCTCATAACTTTCTCAAACCATTTTATTTGTAGTTGAAATATCTTGTCTAATATCAATTGAGAAGTAGAGTATTTAATTTTAAAAAGTGTACATAAAAAGGCAAAGAGAAAACCAAAAGTAATTTCCACATAAGCCATTCTGGAACACATTCTTGAATGCATAAATGCATAGAATAAGGTTCAACAACTCTGTTTACTTGAAGAACTTTCAATTTGAATTTTTATATTTAAAAAAGAGCTTTTTGAAAAAATTACAGATGGTATGAAATACAATATTTTTTTGAAGACTGTGCAGCAAAGACTTTGTATGTTTACTGGAGCTGATATCAGAATTTATAGGTATGTCTGTTGAGAAATCATCATGAACAAGAGTGGAAGAAAAAAGGCAAGGAAGTTTTTGAATACTAAAAGGTACTGTAGAAAGAAAAATTTTTGTAGTAAGCAGTCTCACGACATTACTGTAAATAGTTCTTAAAGGGAAAACAGGACTGCAGCAGTAAATTCTTTTGCCTGGCCTAGATGATTTATTTTATTAAAAAAATAAGATTTATCACCTTGTATCTGCCAGAAAGCACCACAAGAAGCAGATTAAGACTTAGTGATTGCACGTAAGACATTCTCACAAAACTATCTCTATACTTGTATCCAATGTAGCATCCTATGTCAGGATATGTAGAATATTTGCAATGACATAATGACTTGCTTGAGTTGGTAATTTAATAGATGTAGAACTGGGATGAGGCTTTGCAATAACTGGTTTTCAGCAGCTATTAGAAGGGATCTGAAAGATGGTGGAGTTACTGGCTTGGTAAGGAGGCTTTCAAGTGGAAGACTGAGAATTGTAAAGGGTGTGTCACAGAGAACTATAATTGTGGACAGGTTTTAATGTTTGCTTTAAGCTTATTATTAAGACATAAGGAATTATGTACCTTATAATAATTCAAATGTTTCTGCTTTACATACTCCTGCAAAGACTATTAATAACTTGTCAGAAATCTTCGAGATAGGCAGAAGTGAACAGTCATGATGATGAAGTCTTGAACCTTGCTAATGTGAGTTCTACTGGTAAAGAGAGTGATTTATGGTCTAATGATCTTTGTGAGGTTCCTGTGGCCAAACTTAATACTGTAGAATGTGAAATAAGGGCTCTTTTAAAGTAAAAATCTTTTAATATATACTAAATTTTATTTAGGGCTTCCAAATCCTGCTTTGGACTCCTAGAACTAATGTGAGAGAACATGATAAAACTGAATGATATGAATCTAGTACAGCATAACTTTTTTCTGTGTGTGTTGGGGGAGGTGGGTGGGGGTGAGGAATAGTTAACTTGATTTCATTTCATGTTTAAAATTTTATTCTATTGTTCCTGAAGGTTAGTAGTAGTGCTGACGGGTCTAGTTGTTATAAATACATACATATATCAGATCTATATTCCTTTTTCAGCCTCTGCTTTTTCTGTTTTCTATTTCTAGTTAAGTTCTCTTGGATACCTATTTCAGCGCTATATGGATAGCAACACTGAGAAGTTATGGCTGATCCAGTATTATGAACTCTAAGTAGAGGAAAGATTACCTTCTTATCCAAGGGTGCTTAGTTTGAGAAGTTCCTCATCCCTGAACTTGGACATGTCTTCATAAAAGTTGTATTTTGTGCTCAGATAATATGAAGTGCAGGAGCCATTTTCTGGCATTTTTCCCTTGTGAGTGAAAAGAAGCAGTTTGATATACAGAATACTGAACCAAGGCTTTTAACTGGAAGGTTGGGCAGAAAATCTGTGGAACAGAATGAAGACTGCCTAAGATTTAGTAAGATGAGACTTTGGACAAGGAATAGCACTTGTCTCTTAACAAGTTAAATTCATAAATAGAGAAAGTGTGAGAGATGTAGTGTTTTTGTGCTCCTCTTAGGTGTGCTGGCACCATACAGAAAACATGAAATAATACTGAGAGTTCACGTCAAATATGGTTTCGGATTTGACCTGTCTTAGAGCTATATGACATGGTGAATCCAGTGTATTTCTTCTCTAATTAGAAAAAACAAAGAGCTTAAGCAAAATTCTTTTCTGTATCTCTCTGTAGAATTAATGCACCATAGCATTTCAAAACACTTGGAGAAGCAAATACTTGCACTTGGGTGACCTTCAAAACATGAAATCTACATTTAATAGCAATGGAGTTTGAGGCAGCCTATTATTATTATTATTATTTTTTTTTTCAAGAATGATCTTAAATGTGAAGAAATCTAGTTGAGTATTTTTTCCTCAGCACTGTGTACACGGTTATAAATAATATCAATATATCAACATATCCATTTTGAAGACTTGCAGAAGACTTTTTCTGTTTCTTATTGGTTTTGTTTACCTCAGTTTCACATATGTTTTACAGTAGTTTCTGAAGCACTACTAACAGTCCTGTGGGAATTATCAAAGCAATTTGGTGTATTCTCTCAAATGTAAGTTAAGAAGAAATTTAATATTGGTTTAAATAAAACACCAGGCTTCTAAAGTGTGTTTATTTCCCCAGAGCTGTATTTGGTCCTATATTTTCCGATCTCTGGTTTTACTGTGACACATTTTAAGCATCAGAAAATTATCTGCTAAAACAGAACTCATGCTGTGATCTAATATGATTACTAGCACACTGCATGATCCTAATCTACTGCAATTACATAATATGATTTCATGAACCAAGATGGATCTTAAGATCCTACTATGGTTTGACACAGGAGGCTGTTCTGCAAGCCACAATATATTCATTGGGGATATAACAGATAGATTTCGTGTCAGAATAAAACATGATTAAAATTTGTTGGGACAACTAAGAACACATACAGAAATTTCTTTCTATATTAATACCCACTTACAAAATATACTTGAAAACTTATTCTGCTGTATAGAACACAAAATACTGCATCTGGACATGGGCTGGCTCTTGGCTAGGACCAGATAGAAAAAGCACAGATATTCTGCTCATGTTTATTTACTTTTCAGTTATGTAATGGCCTTAGCAGGAAATAATTATCATACTTATAATACATTATGATATAAAAGCATATACCTTTGTAATGATCTCCTAAAAACAAAGACTGCAAATATTTTGCTTTGAATTCTGTTCTTTCTCAAACCCAGACATCACTGAGAGAAACAGGCTTGTGTCTTGAGGATGTTTATAGGCATTATGGCACAGCAGATTATTAAGGATAGACTGATTATTAAGTAGACTTTAATGGTAGAACTTGGTTTGGGATGTAATTATTTATTGTAAATTTACTCTTTGCCATAGAACTAAGAGGGACTACTGCAGCCTGTAACTGTAATTTTGAATGGAGTAGCAACTTCTGACTTCTGATAACTTAGCCATCTTGAATTTGTAGAATAGTAAATCCAGTTTATTTTGACTGTTACAGAGATGAGTAACTATAATAACATCACCATGAAGAATCTCCTGATAAAATCAGCATTCCAGACAAATAAAAACTGTCCTCCTAGGGTACCACATCTAATATAATTTAAAATAGAATTCTGAAATAAGACGGCTTATTAGAATTGCTTGAAAAATAGCTATACAAAAAGCCATGCTTGATGGATGTAACACTTCACTGTAATAACGTGTTATTTCTGCATGCAGGTTTAGGTATGAAAGTGTTTTCCGTGTGCCTATGTTAGTTAAATCTGTTGCAATCTATTCCTTACCCACTTACAAGTACTTACAATGAGGAGTTATGCTGAATATTTAATTCTGCTCCATCTCTCCTTTCTCTAACAGCCTCCAGGAAACTTGCAACTACTTTTTTCAAGTAATTCTGGAAGGCATGTGCTACATATTCTCCTGTCCTGTGTTGATCTCAGAGTTGAACAAATGAGCTAGAGCCAATCAAATACTCCAAGCTGAGACTGTTACTTCTCATGAAGCCAGCTGAAAAAGACCCATTCTGGTGTGATGATCTGGGAAATTTTAGCACTCCATGTTGGAAGGCTGCCGTTTGACTTCTTGTTTAAATATCTTTATTGTCTTACTTTTTCAAAATACAGCTTTTTATTCTCCCATGGAATATTTTCTGTCAATTATCCAAACTCCAAGCTGCTTTAGTAATTAGCTAGTTTTTGATCAGAGGCCAAGAAATAAAAAGGTGAACCCTGCCGTGAACTGAAAAGAGAAGGCTGAAGTGGAATTACAAATCAGTGTTTGAGACCTGATTCTCAGTTGTTTGCAGGTGCAGCTTCAGGCAGGGCTAATGGACATTTTCAGTATACACTGACCAAGAACCTGTTCCCTAAGCTGGGGCAGACAGTGTGACTGGAAATACATGGGAACTATATTTTTCTCTGGGCTAAGGAGTACTATAGACCATCATTCAGATAGTCTCTGGAAAGATCAAGAAGATGTGTGTGACTGCAGAATTCATCCGTTTGCTCTCTAACACAAAAATGTTTTTCTGCCTTTGACTAACTTGTCACTGGTATCTTTCCTTCTGTGTCACAGAAGGTGCAAACCCCCCTTACACATTTTTTTTTTTTTTAAAAACAACAATATAACACACAAACCTTAAAAGATGTTAAAATAACATCTACCTCCGGAAAAAGTGAAGAGTTACTTAAGAAGAAAAGAAGTGGAGACAGAGGGGGTTGTAGGACAGCTCAAGAAATGAGGCTTGCTTAAATCATGGACACAAGACAATGGAGATTGAGATAAGATAAATTAGTTGTTAGTCCTTTATACCCTAATACTTTACTTAAACATTCACAATGTTTAGCTTTAAAGAGAATATCTGATCATTGTGTACACCAAAGACCTCTAAAGACGAGACTCAGAGGTGCCTAAACTTAGTATAGTTATCTTAGGGTGAACAGTGGACAACCACACAGATATGTGCATGTGTGCATATATGTATATATACACATGTATGTATTTGCAGGTGCTGCAGTCAATGTCTGTTTCAGGACTGGGAAAATCATACTATTCAGCTGTGGACCAGAAAAAGCACCTAAGAGACTTGTTGAGTGCATTCTTAGTGACCCTAAAGGGCACGGAAATACCTCCAGCCTTGATACCCTGAATGTGTGCTATCAGGATATTTAAAATTTTCAAAGCAAAAAAATACTCAAAATTGGTTGTCTCTGTAATCTTACTTTCTCTTTTTTTTTTTTTTTTTTTGGTATGCTGTCTTTCACAAACAAAACAAAACAGTAATCACAAGTAACAAAGAAGGAGGTCCTCAGATATCATAATAAATACTGAAGAACTATAAGCAGGTCAGCAGATGGACAGGAATCAGCTCAAACTGGAGAACAGTAACTGTAGCTGGAGTCCACTGAATGTACTCGCCTACAATCTTTCTTGTAATGAGTAATGTCACTGAAATAAAATGAAGTTTTTAATATGACAGATGCAAATAGTGTGTTCTAATTTAGATGAGCTCATAAATATCGGGATTTTTCAGAAGAATAACATTTTTTGAGCCCATGGATAACATTAATAATTTTAAGAATTAATGCAAGCTGAGAATTCTAATTTGAAGTCTTTATAGATTGTTTAATTAATTAAAATGCACATGGGATGTTTTGTCTTCTTAAGACATAGCAAACATTATAAAAAACAAGTTGACATCATCTTTCTGTAGCTCATACATAATTATTAATGGTGTTAGGCATGCCTGGGTTATGACAGCTTCTGGAAACTCTTCACACATGCTTCATACATACTAGTTCAAAGTGATTATTGGTGTGTATGTATCTTACTAGAAGGTAAGCACCACTCTGCTCTCTTTTGCAAAAACATTGTGGGCTAAAACTCCTGAGAGACTTAGGGTGCTGGAGGTTTGGAGGTTTAGATACTGACAGATCAAGGTTATCAGTTTAAGGGCTTCATCAGTGAAATGTGATCATTCTGGCTAACATCCTAGCTGCCATCAAAGGAGACTGGATCCTTAAAAAATGATCACCTTGGCAAACAACTTGCCCAGAGGATAGCTGTTCTCAGTTAACTCTGATGAAGGAGTCACCCAACCCCCATCAGTTATGGGACAGCAGCAACTCTCCTTAAGAACGTTTTGGTAATTGAGCCCTAGCAAAAGCTGTTGTCTATGTGGATTCACGTAAAAGTTTCATTTAGACCAATATCCTGATTCTGACAGCAGGCAATGATTCTTCCCCAAATTGTTCTTCTGACCCTCAGCCTGTTGTGGCCCTGACACTTACTGGGACAGAGGTAATTTTTGTTTTCCATATTCCTTAATGGATTTTTCTACCATCAGTCAAACCTTTTTAGAGACAATGCCAATTTTTGTCACCTACATTATCCTCGAGGAAGGAGTTTCACAGTTCAGCTGTGCATTGCATGCAAAGGGAATCTCTTTCCATTGGCTTAGGTTGTAAGGCATATGTATTGCCCCAGATTTTTATACTGGAAGATGGAATGAACTTTTTTACTCTTCACCTTCTCCATGTCACACACATTTTTATAGCCACACCATTCTTCTCTCTATCACCTCTTTAGCCTGAAGAGGCTATTTAATCTCATTAATCATTGCTCATCCAGAATGCCTCCCAAATCCTTAATTGTTCATACCACTTTTTGTCTTTCAAATTCTGTTTACCTCTTTTTACGGAGACACTCAAATCCCACACAGTATCTCAGAAGATGATGCACCGTGGATTTACACCATAGCATAGCGATGCTTTCTATTTTGTTGTCTGTTACTTTCTTAATAATTTCTAACATTCAGTTTCCTGTCTTGACAACTATTGAGTTACGTTTTTTCAATCCTACTATCACAGCCCTACAATCTCGTCAGATCAGAGCACAGCTCTCCATAAAAAAATTTGAGTTGTTTTTACCAATGTGCATAATTTTTCATTTATCTACATTGAATTTTGTCTGTTTTATTGCCCAGTTACTCAGTACCAAGAAGTTCTTTTTCATAATCAGTCCTCATCTTTATTATCTTCAATAATTTAATACTGTCAGCAAAAATTTCTTACTTGACTATTCATCTTTTTGCTACTCCATCATGAATATATTATAGAGAATAAGCAAGGAAAAATGATAACTTCATAAATTGTATATTATGAAAAGTATGAAGGAAATTTATTTAGGAAATTTAACTATTTAAGAAAACTAATAACGAGAATATTTTAACCTTTTATCATGATTTTCTAAGAATCTATAGGCAGGATAGGTTTTTGTAGGCAGACATAGTGTTCTTTATTAGACCTACTAATATTCTTAAGGAAAAAAAATAATCTTGGGCATGCACCTAAGGTTTCTACTAGGTCTCAAAATAGGAATAGCAGCTTTCAAAACAAAATACATGTTAAGAACAATTAGTCAGAATTTATTTAATCATATATCAGTTAAACTGCCTCTGGAAAAAATAGGTCCTGTTACCTAGGGAGCAGAAGGAACACTGAGAGGGTGAAAAGAACTGATGGGAGAGAAGAATAGAGAGGGAAAGGAAGAACAATAAAAGCTGAGAGAGATTAGTAAATTCTGATCACTTAGGGGAAAGATACTCATAGTGTGTAGTCTGTGGAACATGAAGAGGTCAATGCATGGGTAAGACATTATAATATGCTCTAAAAGAGTTCTGAGGTTTGTCTTCAGAAGGTGTTTGCTATGTTTCCTTTGAGGGGATGAAAAACCTCTCCACAAAGATGGAGATGGAGTGATTGTTTTGTGGGAAATGCCTTCCCTTTGCAGCTGGCTATATCCCTCTCAGGTGTAGCCTGGATATATGAGTTCATGCTGGTGCATAATAGTTGCCTTGTATCAACTACATATATGACTTGATAACATCTGCTGCACTGGGTGAAATGTTCTACATTTGTCCAAGTGCATGTGTAGCATCCAAAGATGCTCATGGTTCTGCTGTAGGGAGTATTCATAGTGAGTAACACAGACATGTTAATGAGTCTCACTTTTTCTGCATATGTACAATCTATATTCAGTGTGCTTGGGATTATGGAGAATTTGCTTCTGTTGATTGATTTAATGAGGCTGAAAAGCTGCTTAAAGGCTCAGGAATGTAGTTGTGGGAAGATTTCTTTCCAGAATTTTCTTCCAATAGAGGCTCTGTTTAATGACTTTCTGTGCAAGTTCCAGGATAGAATGGGATGTACTAAGTGGGAATATCTTCTTTTCCTTATAGCTAGATAATTCTTCATGTGGTGTTCAGGGCACTCTTAGAAACATGATCTGTTTCTCTAGGTAACTTTGTTGGATAAACATCCTCCTTTATTTACTAAAGTGGCTATCGCAAACCAAATGCCATATGTTCACCTCTATCTTTTAGCTATTGTATGTTTCAGATGGTAGTTGGTTTATATAGATAGGTACTCTGGCATGCAGGTTTTCTATGTGTCATAGTTTCTAGGTTGACGTTGTTTATACTGACTGTACTGTTTAGAAAAGTGAGATTGTTATAACAGCATTTTGAAGATAATTTGACAGAAGGGTGCAAATACTTGAACTTGTGGGGAAAACAGTAAAGGAGTCCAAATTTCTGAGCCAGGTGATAAAGTTGACACCTGTGTATCTTAGACTTTTTGATACTGCTATTTTAAAACTCTTCTTGAACATAGCTCATAGGCTCGCAGTCTGTGGGTCCATGATGGTACTCACAGCTATGCCTGTACCCATAACACAAATGACTCTCTCAGATGTGCATGTGGTTACCTTGAAGCTGTTAGCCTGACAGTGACACTGTTGTTTTATTTTCCTGCAAGTCATACTTATAATCCACTTCACTTTCCTCCTTTTCAGCAAAACTGGAACTGCGAGGCCAGAGGCAGGACTCTACATAAAAGTCACTGAACTTCCCTGTCTCTACAGAGCTCCTCTGGTCCTTTTGTTCAGGAGAAAGACATTTCCCCTGAGAAATGCATGCACATATATCACCTGCCCATCAGAAAGATAAGCACATGCAGTAAAATAAGAACCTCCTGTGCTTTTTCATGCAGTTCAACTATCTGAAGGAACATGTAGTTGCTTTATGTGGTTCCTTGTTTTTTTCTGTGCCCAGATATCTCCTGGCCTCTTTTATGACTTACCTTCAGGGGCTGAAATCCTGCATCCTGACATTCTGATCTCCTTCCTGCAGCAGCTTAAGTCCTGGTTTTGTTCACTTCAGTTCCAGGGCTTTGCTTGCTCCAAGCATTTCTTCTCTCAAAAGCCTGTTAGTTAGAATCTGCATGTTAAAATGTATTTAATAATTAAAAAAAAAAAAGGAAGAGCTATTCTTGGTCTCCATTTTCTCCATTTTGATCTTGCAACAGAAGAATTTAATTTATCTAATCTTCAACATCTGTGTCTGAGTTAGCTGCCCATATTACTTCTGTGAGGAGAGTAATGATTCATCTAATGGTGCATGATTCATCTGATATACTTCAGATACCTACCTTGAGATGAGATAAATAATTTACTAGAAGTACATCTTTCTCCCCACTTGTTATAGAAGAGAACTGGGAATATAGTTCACATGTTGATGTCTACATTGTAGATGTCTTAAAATAGATGAGGCAAACAGGTACTATTACCTGCGTCTCTGCCAATAATTTGGCCATTTGAACAGAGGAGAACTTGGCCAAATACATTCCTCTACAAATTCTAAAAATAGCAATGAACTTGAAGTGAGGAAATTATTCGTCTTCTGCCATATGCATGAAGTTCTTTCCTACAGAAATAGGAGTTTTCTGTAGTGACAGTGCCTCTAAGACCATTAAACTCATTAATTTAAAATGTAGAAGTAAATATAGTCCTCTGAGATTCTTTATTCCTTTTTATCTCCAACTGATAATTTCCAATTTTTAGAACAAATAAACAGACAATACAATAATAATAATAGTAGTAATAATTATTATTATTATTAATAATAAAAACAACCACAAAAGAATTGCTCAGGAACTGCACAGGAGGAATTTTATGGAAGTTGACTGTATTCAAACACATCTTGATTAAGTAGTCAGGAAATCATGACTATTGTCTAGCACATCCAAACTGTGCAAGGAGGGAAGGCAGAGGAAAATAAAATTTTGGAATTTATTGGAATTTCTAATGCTTTTGTTGAGGCTTTGAGTAACTGGCTATCAAGACCTGGGTCATAATAGAGGCTCTTTTTATTCAGAAGTTTGGCTGTAGGAAGGCAAATTACACTGATTGTAAGAACACTTAGCTGAATATGATTCTGCATATTGAAATCTACCATCAATATCAAATTTTCTTGAAGATATTATGTAATTCACAGTGTTAGCTCTTTCATCATAATATCACAGACTTTCATTCTCACAGTCAAGCATTTTAAGGCTAAGGATGGGTTTCGGGCTGCTTCTTTGTCCTTCAAGCTCTGGTATTTAACTACTTTGTACAATGGAGCTAACTAGTGTTAGACATTTGTAGACTACTTTGTGTTGGACTAAAGGAAATGGAAGTTTTGTCAAGGTGGCTGCAGAATAGTGCTTTCTTTTTTGCAGATAGATTCCAGTGAGTCTGAAATGGGAAGCAGACTGTGCTATGTTAAACAGGTCTAGAAAGAGGAGATTGGACCTTCTTCAGCACATAACTGTGGAACTGGCTGATCCCAGGCTGTTTGGTCTCCAGCTCCAGTAACACTATCTCAATAAACTTTACAGAGGTCTCCTTTTTTCCTATCTTTGAAATAATAGCAAGCAGAAAGGGGAACTTTGGCCCATGGCTTCAAGTCCCTGAGGTCTTCTGACTGCAGAGACATTTAGTTTAGACATAAAAGTTTAGACCCTGTGGCTACCGATAACTGAGATTCAGAGAAGTCTTGCTGCACTGCATGAAAAGTAAACATAAAGTTTCTATGCTATTTTACTTTTGCATCAGTTTTTCATCCTGATTTTATTTAGAGCTTGCCTAAACAAATGTGTTGGGAGCTTCAGAAATAATTGTTTTCCAGAACTGCAGTAATCAGCATACAATCATGGCTGTAACAGAGGCATTTTTTGTGAAAGCTGTATGGACTTCTAGAGCTCTTCTGGGAGATGTGCCCAATTCCATGATCTGTTTTCAGCTCAGAATGAGGGATGCAGGTTGAGCTGTGCTTACCATGAAATAAGGTGTTTGCAAGAAATCTGAGAGTTCGTTTACAACATGTACTAGCACTTAAGGAATACTCCAGCACTGACCAAACTGGTAGCACAGTAGCCATAGAGAAGTCAGTGAGAAAATTATAGATATCCATAGATTTACTGAATCAAGTGTTTCTCCATTTCTAAATGCAACAATAACTATCCATGTGAGAAGTGAGTACTGCTCTTTCCCACACAGAATGAAGGAGAATGGATGATGGAGTTAACAGGTCAGCAACTATTTTCTGTGAAGAATTTTTGTGCTGATGCATTGACCGAGTAATGGAAAAAAGTTCTCATATAAAGCAAATTCATAGCCTGAGATCTCTGTTATCTATGTAACTACTACATTTTGTCTACTTCACAATTTAACTGGGCCATTAGCAGGCAATTGCATCATAAGTCTGTAATTGTAAATACAGACAGCTGTTCTTATTCACTGAATTTCATACTGTTGCAGTTGACTTTAAGAGCTTGTTTGGTATGATTCTAACTTATTTCTAACTTATTTTTTCCCAACTCCTGGCGACTTCTTCCTTCCAGAGGTCTGCAATTTTTCACAAGCTCAAGAAAAAACAAAGCAGCTATAATCATATTATACAGGAATGTGAGGAAGCTTTTTTCATCAGACATCAGCCTGTTGATGAATTGCTTACAGCAGCTCTAATTTAAACTAATAGCATATGCTGGAACTAAGACAAATTATGAAGTGTCCAACAAGTAAGGTAGAGAATGTGAACGTGCACTGAAAAACAGTTGCATTTGATGGATTAAATGAATTGTGGCATTCAGGCAGAGTATGACAATTTCTCTGATGTTTTGAAGGACTGCTAAAGTCAAATGATGGAAGACGTTCAGATGAATATTGAAAACAGTCAAAACTAGGAAAAGTATTGAACTAATAAAATAAGAAATTCAGAAAGTCCAAGAAGAAAAATTTGAAAAACAAGACTATTCAGATAGCCTGTTCTTCTTCTTCTTCAAAAAAAAGGGAAAAAAACGAAAACCCAAACCACCAAAATAAAACAAAACCCCCCAAAATAAAACAAAACAGACAAACAAGCAACCAGGGAACCATGAATCAGCCCACCAGCTCTCAGGAGAAGGAGCAATAAGAATCTTTGCAACCTGAATGAGAAGAAATGGCAAGACTGGAAATTTCTGTTGTCAGCTAGGTAGGAGTCCCTAAATCTGCAAGTCAATGATGAGGAAATTTGAAACTGAAGATATTTTGTCCCAGTGCAACAGAAGAATCCATGACCTGCTCCAGTACAAGCCTTTAATGAAGTACAGCACAGTCGTTTTATTTTATATGTTCCTATGTCAGGCTGCCTGATAGTAGAGATATCCTTTGGTGAGAAACTTTAAGTTCAGCATGTGATTGGTATATATATTATAGTCTCATACAATAGATTCAGCTGGACAGATCCTTCTTAAGAAGAAAGAAAGAGAAGGGATAACAAAACTGTAGGAAAAGTGAGCAGGAGAAAGCAGGACAACACTGACAAGGTGACATGATACTTCAGTGAATGTGAGAGCATGCCTCTGAACAAATGAGAAGATAATGTGTTGTACAGTGGGAAACTAATTACTTACATAGCACAAAGATATGCAGAAATCAACAGGAAGAAAAGGGACAAGATCATACTTTGCATTCTTCTTCCCTTAGGTTCTTGCAGCACTTACCTGTTGGGATAACATAACAGAAACATCACTCCCTCAAAGGAAAAAACATAATGGCAAATATTTATGATCACTATTGAAGTATCAATTATTTGTTACCTTCTGAATAGAAATTGATTTCCTTTGGTCTGCTGCCTAAGATCCTAACCCTAAAATGTTGTAAAAAAAATGGGGACTTTCAAAGCGGTCAGTGGCTCTCTCACAGGTCGCATTCTCTGCTGATGACTTCCAAAACACAGTGTGTAACATGGTTTACCCTTTCTGCTAGTACCAGAACAGTGACATTTGTTGCAAGAAATTAGGTTGCTCTAACGAGCGTAGAAGAATCATGTTCATTTATTAACTTCAATGGATGATCATCTACAGAAATGTTTGAAAGTGTTTAATTGGTTGCTTTAGTTCAAGTCTGTTACTGAAGTGACAGAGTTAGCAAGACTTCTGATCTCATGAAAGAGAGATTGACCCAAAGATGTAAAGAGAGGAAGGATTTCCCCTGCTGGTGGAAAATAGGTTAGGGAGAAGACTGGGACTAGTCAACATGAGAGACTGGCACCAAGAATGCGTATATGTGAAAGAGGCTGGAAAGGAGGTTAGGCACATGAGAAGCAACTGTGAGTACAGGAGACACCTGAACTGGGCAAACCAAGAAACCAGTGCAGTATTCCTGCCTGTGTTCTCTTAGTTCAGCTGCTGCTCAGTGAAAAATACATCTTCCAGAACAGTTATCTAAAGGCAGATTATAATTTTATCTTCATCAAATTATTTATGCTTAACTTGAGAACTGAATATTTCAAAGCTTTTAAGGATACAAAACAAAACAAGAGTTCTTGCACTGGTAGCTAAGAATGTTTTAAAAACTGTGACTGTATTAAAAAAAGAAAAAAAATTTACACAGGTCTGTGCCTTGGGTTTCCTGTGACAGGTTAATCCAAACATGAATCTATTGCCCATACAGTGTCAATACATCTATTTAATATTAGCACCTGTCCCTGAGCCTCTTAGCATAATCATAATGTGTCCTTAGGGATTATTAAAATTGCTGAAAGTTTAGTTAATGTTTCTGTCTTTGCCTTATGAAAATGTATTAAATGATCAGCACAGAAATAATGAATCAGGACATGAACTTAGCTGCTGTTAATTTAGCTAAGAAAATTTAAAAGGGAAAATCCAGAGACATTTTATAACGATAAGTAGTAGGCAATTTTATTAGCACCACATTTGAAAAATTAAAGTGATTCAGGCTGTCCCATTTCAGTATCACCAAAGAAACCATCAGGTAAAATATTCCAGAAAATCTGTTGAAATATGTTTGAGGAATATACCCAGGGAACCAAGTTTCATAAAGTCTGAGGTAGAAGGAAGAGGAAACAAGATTCTGATATGCAAATCTAATATAGTTTTTTTTCTAAATATCTGTAGCCTTCTTCAGCACACAGCAATTCCTCGTGAAGGATTGAGATAATGTTCTGCTTTATATGATTTTGCAGTTATTTGAGTCTAAAGCCCCAAAGCTGCTCTTCTGTATTGTTCTTTGAAAGGGAGAAGGACAAAAACTGCTGTAAAATGATTGCTGGTCATACCTCAAGCTCCTAAACTCCTACTCCCCTACCTAAAGAAAAATGCATAGATTGTCAGCAGTTTTGGGGACACGTAGCCAGTTCTGCCTCATCAAACATAACAGGAATGGATAGTCAAATATGATTGGGATATTTTATTTAAAATAACATATTAAAATATTGTATGCAGAGAATGTTGAATCTCAAATTCATAGGAGTGCACCTGTTGCTTCTGGATTATGATCTTAAGTCAAAATGCAGGGGATCAGTGTTAGGCTCTCTTTAAGTGTAGTTAGTGTCCCTATTTCTCCATTTGTCTACTCCACATATAAATCTTATTTGAAAGGTTTCACTGTGGTCATAATCACATCCTAAAATGTCAATCCAATTAAAAATTTGCTTATGTATTTGAAACACTTTTGATCACAGAACTGAATGGTCAAAAAATGACATTCATGGGCTCAGATGGCTTATATTTTTACATACTCTTTGTCCAATGCATAGCTGGTTATATGGAGCTTCCCTCTAACTACTAAGTGGATGATACCAAAGTCTTCCAGTTTACTTAAAGACCATATTGTGTAAAAAAGTAAGAAATCCAAAGTTCTCTGCTCTCTTTTCAAAAACTCAACCTCCCAAAACTCACAGCCGAGCACTAGCACTTGGCAAGCATTTGCTATTTTATAATCTTGCAGTTTTCTTTAATGGATAGCCCTTAGCAGTCCACTTACACTCGAGTGGAAGGGTTTTGGTTTTTTTTTTTGTAATTGATGTTAGTTAGCATACCAACTTGCAATTAATTATTTGATAATTGCTGAAACAAATGTTTCCCATTTACTGATGCTAAGAAGTTGGTGAAAATATGTTTGTGCCAGCTAGTCTGGTTCTCAAGAAACTTTTTCCTGGATTCCTCTGTCTCAAGAGGACCTTAGGGATGCCTATCTGAGTCAAGCATTGATAGGCGGATGGAGTTACTAGATTCAAGCAAGTCTTGGCAAAATAAGCTGTCAGTCCACTCCTGTATGAAATGCAGGAGGAGGAGTTTCTGGTGATTTATCCTGAGCTACATTATCTTTTTATTTTTTGCCTGGACCAGCAATCAGATGTGAGTATTGTTTATGACCTTATTGATGATATTTAGGAAAAGAATTATTGTGATGTTTTCAATGTTCTCCTCATTCCTCCTATCATTATCTATGTGATAGAAATGTACAGCTGCAAAAGTATGTTTAGAAGAAAAAAATCGCAATCTATATTTTAAGTGTCATATTACTTGTTTGAACTTTTGACTCAAAATCTTAATACTTGGAGCAGGTTCTAGCTTATTTGAGGGTTGACCTAAAGTTATCATTATTATCTAGATAGCCAAAGACATTTCACAGAAGTAACAACTTGCTTTGTACTTGTTTTACTATTACAGCAAAAGAGAATTATTCTTAATAGATTATTTGCAGTAGATCAGTTGTGAAGAATGTTGCCCCTTTCTTCATTCAGGGGTAACACTGTGCTTTGCACACAAGCCACAACAGCTTTTGAGTACTGGGAGGACAATGTCATGCATACCAATATTTATTTGCTTGTTAAATTACTGTGTTCGATTTACTGAATGAACTGACTCAAAACCAAATAATGCCAAAATGCTGTGTCTTGGCTAACTTTTCAAGTGGGCTAGATATGAGAGAATAACATCCATGTTGTTCTTTGAAACCACCAATGAAAGACCTACTAAAAAAAAAAAGCAAGTCTGCAGCCTGAAGCTAGCGGCTTTGTGATACAGTGTTTACAATTCACGGTAATTTCCATAGCTCAACATTCTATGCAAAATCCCTGTGGGACAGATTTATGTTGATCTTCCCTCAGCTTTGTTTTCTAAACTGAATGCTCAAAACTAGTTTTGTTTGATGACTTTGGTAAAATAACAATTGCTTGCATTCTCTAAAAAATAATTTATCTTGAAACGTGAAAGTTAATTTTAGTACAATGAAAATAAGAAATAGGAGATCGCACTGTTTATGGAAATACTTTTTTATTCAAGGATTTCACATTAAATACAAATGAACAGATAAATGCAACTTGAGTATCTGTTTCTGGAGCCATATGAAACAAATAGCTTATTCTTTAACAACTTTTCAAATTGGTTATGAGAGTCAGGTGCTTTTAAAATATCAACTTACTTACGCAATGCTGTACTGCTGAATTCAGCAAAGTATACATAGATCAATCAAAGCTTATTGAAGTTTTGACTAAGAACAAATAACTGCAGGATGGTTGTTCTAGCCGAAGTTACTGGCAGAACTCACTTAAATAGAAAGGGTTCAACACTGAGGGCCCTGTGAAGCTGTTTCTTGATCCATTTATTTTTCATTTAAGAAGAATGATATCTTTCTATTAACATTATGTTATATTAGCATGGGGAAGACACTAAACACATTTTTAGACATGGTAGTCTTGTGATACTTTTTGAGATAAAAAAGTTATTTTAATATAATACATGTAGAACTAATTTATATGGAGAGAGGAACTTGGACCATAAATATATAAGAAGTTACAAATAATATGGCAGGACAGCTGACAGATGGAACTGCTTCTGGTACACAAGATGTTCTGGATTTTTCCAGCACAATAATAGCTCTAATCACACTCTAAGGAAAGCTGTGTTTGTGTCACAGATGGTCTTTAGCATTCATTTTCTATTATACTAGAAGTTTTATCTAAAAATATTTATATTTTTTCAAAACCATTACTCTTTTGTGAAGGTCCTAGAGCCATGCAGAATTCAGGCAGGGTGCCTGCCAAACATTTCTGGAGTAAATAGGGCTTCTGATAGTAATGTTCTGCAACAAGCAGAGTAAAATGCAAGAGTTTAACTCTGTGGCTTACTGTAGTTATGATTCCCTGTACAAAAACTTTGAATTCCAGAAAGTTAAATTCTTGCTACCTAATGCCTTGCTTAAAACTCAGAATGTTTTAAGAATGAAGGAAAACAGGCAAAATTCCTCAAGGAATGCAGTGAGGATAACTTCAAGTTCATGTTCATAGATGCACCTATACTGGAAAACAAATAGGACATCCTAGCGAATCACAAATTTCAGGGAGGACCAACGTTTAGGTAGTTCGATGAAACACTAAGACTTACATTCAGTATATGTAATAGGAGAATAAAGTGTAACTTTGTTAGAATCCAAATATCTAAATCTACCTAGTGGGTGAGGATAAAAAACCGTCCCCACTCTGCTTCTTCCTGACTCTGCAAATGCTTAAAGTTCATAAGCATCCTTCATTTTAAAACTCCAGACTAGCTTCTATTTGTCCTTTTCTATAATCACAAGTTAAAATCTCTTCTATGACCTATAAGCTAGTTCTCTTTCACATTATTGTTTATTCTCTTGACATACACATGGACAAAAATGCATATATTTTTCTATAAACATATGCATGTACTTATAAGCTGCACTTATTTTTAGGAAAAAGGTGGATGAATACTTTTGAGGTGTTTATTACCTGAAATTTCTGAAATAGTGAGCTCTGGTACCAATCAACTCAGTTGAGTTCTGTTTTTTTTCCTTGAAAAACAAGTAGAAATATTCCAGGTAAAGTACAGTCTCTTCATCTGATGTTCCATTATTTTCCTCAGGCACACTGTATATGTGCTGACTTCCCTCCTCAAAATGTGTATCATACATATCTACTGCTTGTAGTGTCTCTCCCTACACAAAAATCAGAGCCCCAAATACAGTCATCTTTCTTGATTTCAGCTGAGATGGATATTGCTGATTTTCTGCTGTCCTCCTGTTGCTGGGTTTCTGAGTAGTGCCCTAAGCAGAAGCAGAACCCAGTAATACATTTGTTGCTATTGCATTTGTGGGAATTGGCTTTATTTCTTCTCTTTGAGAGTTGTTAGCAATGTTGCCAATGCTTGCAGGCCATTTGCTTTCAGGATAATAGTCCGTTCAATTTGTTTTCCTTTAACTGTTCTTTTATCAGCTATTTTGATGGTATCTCTTTTCTCCTGTTGTCTCTGAGGTACTCCAAAATGTTATCCTTCACTCTCTATTTCTCCCACTAAGTACTTTACTTTTGACAGTTCATCTATACGCGTCTGCTTTGTGCTGATCTACTAATTTTCTGATCTCCTGCTGATGGCGTCCCCGATATCTCACCTGGGATGAGTCATCATCTCTTTTAACTCAATATGACCAAAAATTAATGCCTTACATTTTTTTTTTTTTTCATAGCTTCCCTTCCCCTCCATCTCTGTTCCAGTTGACAACTTGTATTAAAACTTGAAGGTTGTGTTTTGCTCACTTACATCGTATAACAGTGAGATGTCCCTGTGCTGCGACTTTTTAATCTTCAATGTTCCCAAGTTCACCTTTTTTTCATCACCTTACCACAAATCTCCCAATGGCTATCATCATGTTCTTACTTCCTCCTTTTCCAAATGCACACATCATCCAGCTCTTTATAAAATTCAGTCTCTGAGGCCATGTTGATCTGATTCTCTCATTTCCTTCCTTCATGTTGCAGTGCTCCATCATCTCTGTATCTTCTCAATTTCAAAGCTGTATAACTACTCCTCTTGACAGATATGATTGATGCATTCTTTTCTGTTTGCCTAAGCTCCATGCACCATCTTTTAGTTTATCTGAAAAGGTAAAAGCCCCACTGAAGTAAAGCTAGTGTACGTTTCACTCCAGGCTTGGGTAGGCTTGTCTGCAAGGCATGCTGCTGAATGATGGCTCCTTGTTGACTTAACTGAAATGTAGATGGTGGCTAGTTCTCAGCTGACAGATGTCTACATTATGCAGTTAGATGTTATAGCTGGCATTGGTGACTATTTGGCAGTTTCAGCAGAGGTCAGGCATTGAAACAGTTTGGAGACTAAATGATTCTGTCACTCCAAGACTTGGTCATTTCAGAACAGGTCTGAGGCTGCTGATCCCAAACTGCTTTTCTGTTTCCTGTGAGTATATGCTGAGAATTTCCTTCTCCATGCCTGTCAACCTAACATGGTACAGAAATGCTGCACTAATTTTAGAAGAGATAGCATGCTTAGAAAAAGTTACTGCACAAAACCTGAAGGTCATAATTTTCTGACAAAAATGTGATTATCTCACCTGTCATCATTTGTCCTTTGCTTACTTATGAGAATTGGTGACATGTTTGCCATCGATCTTTGTCAGTAATATATCTTAACTTTTTTTTTAACCTTTACTGTTTGTTCATATTGCCTGCTTCTGCTCTTTAAAACATGTCCAGTAATAAATATGGTGAAGAATGATTTTTGGAGGCCCTACTTCAGAAACTGTCCTGATTTTGCTAGGATAGAGTTAATTTTCTTCTTAATAATTAGAATAATTGTGTTTTAGTTTCAGTGTAGAACTTGTTATGAGAAGAATGTTGATAAAGTACTAATGCTATTAGTTGCTGCTGGAGCTCAAGGCCACCATGTTTCACTGGTACACAGCTGCATTAGGACTGGGGGGGAAAGCATAGTGATTAGCAAAACTCAAAGCTGTCATTTGGATGTGCCAATGAAATATTCCATATCACATCATGTCAGTATATTAACCAGGGCTGACCAGAAAATGGGCGTATTTTTGGATGCCCTACTTCAGAAACTAAAATAATTTTAACCACTTTCTACATAGTTGCACTCAGTTCAGGTAATTCAAAATTAAATCTTACAGTCAGCTATGCAAATTTACCCATCCAATGTTCTCCATACGTGCATTGAGCTCTCTGCAGGGTCACGATCCTCGGAACATGTTGCAATATGATGTGACTGTTTTATGCATAGGGATTTAATGGCTATTTCTAGTGTAGCCTTAGCATTCTCACTCATGTCATCATTCCTGAATAGTGGCTTAGGGAACGGTATAAGTTTGTGTTTCAGTGATCTTACAGACCCTATTGATGGACACTTCCCAAGGTCTTTTCCTAAATTGGAATAATAGTGCACTGAACACCTCCACCAAAAGAGCAAACAGTTGTCAGGTGTCAAGGAAAGAGGGAGGCTGATGAGGCATCTACAAGTTGAATTATGTACCAGCAAGAAAAGATGACTAGTTATATCACAGGGAAAAAAATGTGAGCTTTGATGAGGTGTAAGTCATCTGTCTTTCTTACTCCTGGGAAACAGCAGCAACAAAAAATGATGCAGTTTCATCTCAGTGAGCAGGAAAATGGTGATACATTTAGAACAATAAACAAGACAAAATTAATAAAGACATTAAAAAAAGACCTGTTAGAGTTGAAGTTGGAGCAAACACCACCATAAAGATTTATAGTCTGGAAAAGTGATATGAACTGTATATATAATTGGTATTTCTGTTAACGTTTCATACACCTTGTCTTAATTTGCAAAGTACTTTCTAGAAAATAACAGAATTGCTATTAATTAAACATGATTTCAGTGACATATAAGTGGAATTTTAATACTTCTGACTCTATTCTTATTGTACATGTGTGCATTTTGTACTTGTCAGATTTTAGCTTTAGAATATATGAATTCTAGAGCAGGAACTCTGTCTTAGATTTTACAACACACAGCACAGTAAGACCTGGTTCTGACTGAGCCTGCTACTGCACAGTACAACAGGAACAGGAGCAAAGCACCAGTAGTCAAGTGCAGATAAGATTTCCACACACTCTTTTCCTCAGCTGATAAAGGCTGGGTAAGCAGAAAAAATGCATAGGATTGTCAGGATATGGATCAACAGGATATATGGCCAGGCACAAGCAGAGCTGAATTGAAATGGAGCTCCTGAACAGACGTGAGTGGAAGCTCCAGGTGGGGCTTGTCAGGACCACTGACAACTACTTGTGCACACAAGGCACTGACAGCATGTTGAACAATACCCACAGCACATCTCATAGCCATGCGGTTGGTTTTTATGTGCTATAAGATCTCCTTGAGCTGTGGGACACCACCTTTAGGCATACAAAGTATCACTGCAGAGCTGATAGGAGAATCTTGCCCCATTCAAGACAGTGGCTCCTGGCTCTTGCTGGGCTCAAAATAGTTATTCTCTTTTTTCCCCTCCCTGCTTCACTAAATATAATTACAGTTGAGTTTTTATGTCATTGTACATTTTAAATAAGTGCAAGGGTAAATATTTAACCACTGCAATGAATAGAAGCTGTGTAATTATATCACAAAAGAAGAATCAAGCCCATGAATTCATCCTGACAATGGATCTGTCTAACTTGGCCTATATGCCTTTTATTTAATCTCTAAGGAGCTGATACACTTGGCCTTGGGTGAGGGAACCTTAATTCCCTTATGCAATTTATAATAATAACTGCTCAATGTTTTGAAGTTGCTCAGAATTTTATACTGCTTATAAATTCTGTGGTACTTTCAGACATGTGTCATCTGGGAAGATTGAAAGCAGATTGCAAGGATGGCCTGGACAATTGTTCTGCAAAAAGAAGAGTGTATTGACCCTTAGCAACACTAAAAGCCCAGTTATTTTTTAGAAGGAGTAGGCTGTAAGGTATAGGTAGCAAAAGCCAAATTTCTACATATGTAGAATTCATTTTTTGCTACGTTTCATGCTGTTAAAACTGATAGTGTTATAACCACTTAGCAACGTGGCAGTGACTTAGAAGGGAAGACACTCTCCTATTTGCATTTGGACTTTTGCGGTGCTACCAACTAGTAGTAATAAAAGAGCAACCAGAGGACATCAGCCTGTGGGGAAGGCATTGGGTCATGCAAAGTCTTTGGCAGCCCTGAGAAGAGCTGTTCTGAGGATGCAAAGATTTACAGTGAAGTTATAGTCCATGTCCAGAACTGTCCTGGGATGGTGGACATTAAAAGAGGGAATTCCTGGAGAGAAAATATACACTACTGAATTTTGCTGAGTCTATCTCATTTTTTTGTCTCTTTCCTGTCCTTGTTGGCTGAAATTACCCCCAGTCTGGTAGGTAAGAGTACAAACCACCTGTATTTACTCTTTCACTGATGTGCTACTTTACAGCTACAGCGTAGTCACTACTATCAGAAAGAGCAAAGCCTTGTGCTATGCAGAGACTTTATCTCTGTTGCCTGGGTTACACCATGCTCTGTGCTGAGATTTAGGTTAATGATCATTGCACAGATGTATCCTGGGAAAAATATTCCCAAAAAGGAAAAGGAAGTTAATCAGGAAGTATGCCAGAAATAACGCGCTCTATCTGATAAAATAGTTTGAAGCTACTCAGACAAAAAACCAAACAGACAAACAAACAAAAAACTCACAAAAAAAAAGCTCTGTCTTTAGAGATGTTCTTTGCTCCTTCTCAGCCTCTATTTTTGTCTTTCAATTGGTCTGCCATTTTCCTCTGCCAAGCTACAGTCCATCTGGATTCACTTCCCTATAAAACTGTGCAACTCAGTCTATGTTATTTTAATTGTTTAAGTACTTCAGACAGTTCTGGGCTGTGAACTCTAGTTAGGCATGTCTTGTTTCTTGTGATCATAAAGAGGGAGAACCCTCCAATAGCTAGCTGAAGATCATATGTGTTTTTAAATACCATTTTCAGCCCTAATGAATAAGAACCTGTATATTTTCAGAATAAAGCTGGAAAGAGGACTCGTATCACTAGAAAATCCAAATGAGGACTGAAAATTGCTCTTTTCTCCATCTTTTGTAAATTACAAACCTCTGTGGTACTACTGTGCTCTGTGTACACATGAGGAGGGAAGAGAGAGGGAAACAAGGACATTCAATCACTGCTCTGAAGCTGTACCCTTTCTGCAGCCACTTCCACAAATGGTCTGCACCAGGGCAGGAGTGTGAGAGAGAGGGAGAGACAGTGCACATTCTTTCTTGATCTCAGTGATAAAGGCTTGAAAATAAATAGCTTAATAAAATAACTAGTTTAATAAGATTTTAATAAGGTGATAGAATAAAAGATAAAATATAGATAGCAACTAAATCTTACATCACTCCAGGTGCTGGCAACCCCACATTTACACAGCACTGAATGCATCCCAGATGAATTTTCCCACGGCACACTGCACAGATCCTGTCTGTGGAGAGGTTTGTCTTGTGTTGCATCAATGCAGTGAGTTAGGAAACAGAGGAATTACCACAGCACTCCACTCCTCAGGATGTTAAGAGGTGTTTAGAGATGTAAGCTGCAGGACTGAGCATAGTGCAACAAGATCTAAGTAGTATTTAGATCTTACTTTCAGTGTCTGGGGGAAATCTACAGTGTGAGTGAAAGAAAACAAGGGGATTGTAAGCACAACTGGCAAGCTTGGAGACCCCTTTGCAGTCAGACAAACTGTAAGCCTAATGTAAACAGAGAAAACATCTGAATTTTTCCACCAAAAAAGAAATGCCATTGGCTTGTTGATTTACTTAAGGGATGCAAATATTCAACACTTTTATCGCTGTAATAGTGAACTAATTTATAATACTACATAGAGGTTTTTCTTGGAAATATACACCTCGACATTAATGTGGCATACAGTGCCAATGGGCAGAGACTTGAAATTTTAGTTCCATATGAATGCACCTAAGAATGAGATTATAAAAAAAACCCCCAAAAATCACTTTAAAGGAATTCCATTATTCACATTAATTTTTCACTTGTGGTATCACATTTTGTAAATATTTTCTTCTCAACCTGTTAGTAAACTGCTTTATTAATCACATAGAGGCTTCTGGCTAGAAGAAAGGAGGGTATTTGATCTTGATGCTGCTTAACCATTCTGATGCAGACCCTACAAGCTAGTTGCGTGTTTTGATTTATGTCCTCCTTTTTCCCTGACAAAATATTAATTTCATTGGTTAAAGAAACAGTGTGGTACAAAAAATTGATTACTTCAGGAAAGTACAATCTAGAACTCAATAACATCTGGAGATACAATATACTTCCTCTTGACTTCAGAGCAATTTTAACTGATGCTCATTGAGAAATTTAAAGACCACATTGGAAGACTTAGCACATAATAACTATTTGCTTTGTGGTAAATTGTCCATTACTGCAGCATCTAGAAAGATTGGTTCTGCAGAGAACCAAACACACAACCAAGTAGTTTGTTTCAGCTAGCATCTATAACTTTGGATGGTCTAATTATTTTCTAAAATGGGCAACACAATGTCTTTCAGGCTCACTTCTGTTTTCCACCTTCTACCTCTTTACTCCTCACGTTGCAGTTTGAGCTAAAACAGATCATGTGTCATTTCCATAAGAACCCCCTACAGCCCATCACCTCATGAGTTTTGCTCATTTGGTGCACTACTGTGAACTTTCTTCTTAATTCTTGTTAAGGTGCAAAGTCAGCATACATTTACAGTTGTATTTATGAAAGCAAATACAAAACCAAGCAGTAGATTACGCCCCAACAAGATGCACTGTATTTTTTTTCAACTATATGACTGAAGCTGCAAATAGAAGGAAAGTTTCAGCCAAAGAACATAGTCTATTTTGTTGTATCTCTATGTCATGTTATGCCTATGTCATGTCCTTGATGTTACGGTTTGTCCAACGGTGCTCTTCATTTTAGTTTTAAAAGTACAGTGTCTCTAATGCTGGGGACACTAATGCTTTCAAGGGCAAATAAACCCATGCCATAACTTGCTGTAGCTGACACTACCACGCAAAGGTGAAAGGTTTGCTGTTTTCATACTTGACATCCATCTTGTAAGTATGTTTAAATATTTCTTATTTCCAGAGGCGATCACACTATGCTTATTAAATTAATTAAGCAAGGGCTTATTAAATTTAACCAAATATATAAAAATTAATTGTAACTATTCTCTGCATATGAAATGGTTTCCCACATGGCTGAAGCTTGCTAGAAAAATTATGAATGTTCAGAATGTGCTTCTGTTCATTTGTCTTGATTCCAATGAGCATGTGAATATAGTAATTCAGCATACATTTTGCTAACTCAACAAAAAAATCAGACTTCCTGAGCTGACAAACCTAGGCTCTTTCAAATTATTAATCTTTTTCATTAGTGGAGGGTTGTCAGATATAAAGTGGAAAGAGGTGTGGCAAAGGTCACTAAAAGAAGGAAATGAGACAGGAATCTTGAGCTACTCACCTGAGGCAATATAAGTAGTACTTTCACATGCAAGAAGTTATTTTAATCTAGAAAAGCAATAATTCTCATGAAAACAAATGTAAATTTTCACTTGAAGAGAAATGACATGTTAATTGTCCTCACATGTTCTATCTAGTTGAATGAACTAACCAAAGTAATTGGAATGTTGTAACTTAATGCCAAGTCATTATAAAAATTGTTGAGGTCAAGGACCTGAACACTGGTTAAATGACAAAGTTTACTCAAATATTTTTCTGGTATCTGCTTGTGATGAAGAGAGAATTTTCTGAGGTGTTGCTCATATGGCAATTTTTTAGTTTCTCAAGCATTTTTTGTGAGGTTATATTCTCCTGAACTGGTATTTTTTCCCTAGATATTTTGAATGTTTTATTTGCAAAATTACATGCTGTGAAAAAATGTTATGCAGAACAGATATAAGAATCATTGCAATGTGAGTAGCCCAGTCTCTATAGGGAAATAGATGTTGAAGTTGCTGTTCTCAAAAGTTTCTGTTTTTTTGATGCAAATTTTGAAATCAATAAAGATTAATTTTATAAAAAACCCCAAAAGTTTGTTAGAAACTTGTCAAATTAAAAAGTAGAAATTACTTGAATTACTCATCTGAGGCAACACA
This sequence comes from Caprimulgus europaeus, assembly GCA_907165065.1. The sequence continues at coordinate 75,032,952 of OU015525.1, forward strand.
AGTAATACTTTTACATGAAATAAGTTGTTTCTTCTGTACAGAAGAATGTCTTCTGTAGTTTGTTAGACACAGTTCTATGCCAGGAAGAAGCAGCCAGCTGGGCTTTTTTTCTAAAGTTTATATCCTTTCAGAGTTCTCTTTTTTAAAAAAGCCCATAACTACCTTTGCACAGCCCAATGTATTAGAATCGGATTCAGAAGGTACAGGGAGGTTAAACATGTAAAATCTTTCCTTAAGATGTGGAAGAAATATTTCCACTAACACCTTTGGGCCTAGATCACTGAAAGAGACCCAATCCAATGACAATCCAATCCCAGAGTTGACAGCCTTCATAGGCAAGAGTCCTGCTTGTACAAACAGGGTGCAATCTACCACTGTGCATCAAGGTGATTACATGAATGCATTACCTTCATCTATCCAGTCACTCAAAGCGATATAATTTGTCACAATGTGTAGGTTCCAAGAAGTTCATGAAGTTGGGTACAATGGATTTGTGTGACTCAAGTCTGTCATCACTTAGAGGTATATGAGACTGTCCAGGCAGAATTACAAGTGGTAAACTGAAAATTTATGAGAATTAAGGTGGGGGAAAATGTGCATTTTTTTGTATGATAGAAGGGAATATGAAGAAGAAAGACTTCGTACAAAAGATTTTGGACAATGCTAGCCATGACCTTCAGAGAAACCTGTAGACACCCAGCCAGCTTTATGGTGTATCGCATTCTTTGAACAATGTAGGCCAGATTTGAGATGTATTCATGGCTTTCATCCCCTCGCCCAGTTTCCTGCAGAAGTTGATTCAACATAACATACTGGTCCTTGGATCCTCTGCTCTTTCCTTGGGGAGCTCTGCAGCAGTGTATCTCCATTGGGATGCTCTGAAGAGTACATGTATAGTCAAATTCTTGAACAAACATTACAGGAAGATTATAAAGATCCTTCTATGTCCTTCCTCACCTCCTACCGATGTATTATAATTGCTATACTCTGAATATTTGTACTTGTGTTGTGATTTAAGTATCTTTATGTATCCCCCTACAAAATCAAAACTTTATGTAACATTAAAAGAGCTTTAAATAAGTAAATTTGATGTGAAACTTTAAATCTTCCGTGTGAAATAACTAAAGCAAATTGGTCAGAATATTGGACTCTGACACTGATACAGGTTTGTCAGGTCTGCATTCCAGACTTTGCTTCACTGTCAATATCTGTGTTCTCTATCTGATCTCTCTTTACACCTATTGGCTTATCCTTTATGCCTCTTGAACACAGAAATTTCCATGGATTAATGTACTTAATTTACAGTAAAAATTTACAGTAATTCCCCTAATCTTTTCAGTGACTTTTCTAAGAATCATCACTCACTGAACCAGGAAAAGATTGTGATAGTTCCAGGACACAGATGAATATAGCAAGGATACATTGATATAACAGTTTTTTGACTTTTTTTTTTTAGGTTAATAGTATGCAACTTGTCAATATATCTGTCTTCGAAAGACCTATGATTCCAAAATATAAACTCCAGCATAGAGGGCTAGTCCTGAAATTGTGCAAATGAATCTGGTATCCCTATTTCAAGAAGATGGCTGAAAAATAGCAAAAGTTAGAAGATACATAAGCAATTTTGTGATCTAGAGGAAACGACTTACATCAAATAACTTAGCTCAGTATTTTTTATCTTTTCAAGATCTGAGTTAACTTGATTGAATTGTGTAAGTACTTTCACAGGCAGAAAATATCAGTTTCTGAGGTGATTTTTAACCTAATGTAGAAAAGCATAGTGAAAAATAAGTCATGGAAATTCAAATTAGAGATACTGCATAGATGTTTAACTGTGCCAATGGTCATCCAAAGGGACAAAGTTCTGAAGGCAGTGGTGGACTTACAGTCTTTAATTCTTCCAGCTGAACTCGGATATCTACCTGGAAGATGTGTTTTTTGACAAAGACAGTTTACTGCACTTAAAAGAGAGTTAGCTGAGAGAAATGTAATGGCCTGTGATTGCAGGGCATCAGACCAGCTCACTTGATGGTCACCACAAGCTTTATGCTTTATGAATCTATTTGTTGTTATGTTGTACAGAGATGCATAAACTCACCCCAGGGAAAAAAAAAAAAAAAAAAAAAAAAAAAAAAAAAAAATCTGAAATATTTTCCTTTAATTTTTTTTCTGGTATTTAAAACATGGGACTAGAATTGTAATGGGCCACTAGGTACACTAATTCTATTTTCCTGTTTTGATATGTCAAAGTATGTTATAACCATTTTGGAATTAGCCCTCACTATTCCTACTCAAAGTCTGTTTCAGAGCCTCACTGCTCTGCTGACTGAATTTCCATTCCTGATCTATTCATGGCTACCTTACACTTACTCATTCTCATGACAGCATACTGATGTATGTGAATATATTTATGTAGAACACTCATATCCCTACTCACTTTTCAGCTAGATTGGTGGAACTGCAGGTTTTTTGGTTTTTTATTTGTTTTCTTTTATGTTAATACATGCCTCTGTTCTCTTATTTACCCCAGCAGTCCTTCTCTACATTTGTTTCAGTCTGAGCTCATGAGTGTTGAAGGATGTCTATATTGTTTTCTGCATTTTATTCCCTTTTTTCTTCTCCATCACTGCTCTCCTGTTCCTTTTTCATCCTTCACTATTTTCTGTTTGATGATCTGACCTATTTTTCATTCTTCTATTGCTTTCATTCACTTATTCCTTTCCTCTCTATCCATCCACTCTACTCTAGTTCCTTATCTATTCTATCAACCTGAAGTTTTAGAAGTACCACTCCAGATTAAATCAAAGTCTATAATTAGACTGGTATCCTGTCTCCAACAGAAGCCAGTGGCCATAAATGTGCAGGTGGAAATATTTTGTTATACTTCTGTGGAAATTCTCCTAGTCTCTGGTAAATTATTCCTAAGTTAGAGATGTCTTTGTACTTCACAACACAATCAACTTTTCTTGAACAAATCAGCCATCTATTTACTGAATTACTGCCAACTTTACCACAACATTCGTCAGCAAAGCGTATACTTCTTTACATTATTTTTGAATCTAGTCGCGTTTGGTATCACCTAGTTCTTATATTGGAAGAGTCACTGAACAGCTGCTCATCACCTTGCTCTCTTTACCAAACTGAAGAGTACTAGTCTATTTAATTTGATTTTGTACTGAAGCTATTTCAGTTGTTTGGCTACACTTGTAATTCTTTTCTGTTTTCTAATTCTACTTGTCCTTTTTTCAGAAGAAGGTACTGGAACTATATAGCGTACTCCAAGAATGGGTACATATTTCCTGTGTACATTGAGATTATAATGTTTTCTGCTCTATTTTATTTTATCCCCAAGTTGCCTGACAGTCTATTTTCTTTTTTGAAGAGCTTAGAAGAACTTTTTGTAAGTGGCAATAATCAATTACCACTCAGAACATATGCGGAGTCAATCACTCTGCATATTATGTTAGTTGTTTGTTTCTCTCTGTGTCATTTTGCATCCATTTTTCACTGAATATTATTGTGCTCCTTCACTCTTCTATGTCAGTCAGTCTCATAAGCATTTCCTGCACATTCAGTTGTTGTCTTAAATATCCTAAATACTTTGAGGTATCAAACTCTTAATCTCAATATCCCTCAAGACTTTCCATATCTTCTATGAATATGGTGAGCCAATTGTACTCCAGTTGCAACTTCCATATATGCAGAAAACCAATCATTAATTTCAACCTTTTGATACTTACTCAGTCATGTGAAGGACTTGCTTCTTATCCCATTACAGAATAATTTTTAGAAGAGTGTTTGATGACCAACCTTGTTGAATGCATTTTGAAAGTCTAAATTAACTTTCTAAATAAGATGTCTATCATCTCTAAGACTTACATGGGGTTTTTTAGAGATATATGAAACATAATGTAACTCTACAAATATTTTCTTTACTTCCCTAGTGCCTGACATCTATGACTTCTCTAATTCTGTTCTCTATCTTGATTGCCCCTGATTTGTCTGTGTAAGCATCAGATATCTTCTTCTGTAGTTATTGGCTCCCACTAATATAATTAAAAAATAGCACTATATTCTAGTTTCGTGGTAGTTTTATGTGATAGGTTACAAACCTGAGTTACCAGATCAGATACTTTACCCTAGAGTTTCTCAGGAATACCTGGGTGAGAACTGTCTTGTGCCAGTGATTTGATATTACTGTCATTATTTTTCTGTGAATATTCTACTTAAATTTCAATTTAAAATTTATTCTTCCATGGCTTCTCCCATGCCATGGAAAATCACTCCATAATGCCAAAACCCTTAGCACAAGCCCTAAACCCTATCCCAAACTCCAACCACTAACCCCATTACTAACTCTGTTCTAAGCAAAACTCAACCCATAATTAAAACCCTAAATGCCTAATCCCAACCCAAATCCCTAACCTCTGACTCCCAATCCCTAATGCATGCTCTAACACCAAAGCCTTAACTCTGTACCTAGTGATAGGGTTAAGGTTCATTGGGGTTCATTTGGGTTCATTAGGGTTAAGGTTCAGTGTAAGAGTTTAGGTTTGATTTTGTGTTTGTGTTTAATGTTAAGCTGAGGATTCGATTTAGTGTTGCGGTGAGGATAACAGGCTACAGCTAAGGATTATTGCCAGGTTTAGTATTAGGGCTTGCAATTACGGTTATAGGCTTAGGCAGAGTAGAACTAAGGTTCAGGTTAGGATTAGGTATAAGAGTTAGGGCTATTCCTGCTGCCAACAATTTGGATTATGGTTTGGCTTTACGTTTAGAATTCAAAGACAGGGTTTGAGTTAGGTGCATTTGTGGTTGGAGCTATGGTTTACTGTCACTGTTCAGATTGACATACCGAGCTAGAGTTCAGTGACTGGGTTTGGGTTAGGATTTGGATTTGGCTTTAGCATTATGGTTGGGTTTAGAGTTAGGGATAGCTTTTAAGGTTAGTTTAGGATTAGGGTAAGGCTGTTGTTACTCTTTAAGTTTAGATATTGTGTTTTAGTTAGGATGCAGTTAGGCTTAGATTGATGAGTAGGATTAAGTTTAAAATTTGGGTTAGATTTAGGGTTTGGGTTAGGATTATGTTTAGAATTAGAGTTAGGGTTAAGGGTTAGAGTGACTGTTTGGTTCTGGTCAAGCACTAGGATTTATTATTAGTCTTATGTTTTTAAGACCTGTTATGCTCAGAGAGATTACATTTTTAGCATTTGTTTGGATCCCAACAATTTTTATCAAGGCTATACTGAGTTGGAATTATTCTGCTTCTGGATCCAAATAGGCAGTTAAAGCTATTCTTATGGATAAGAAAGTCAGATATAGGTAATTTGATTTAGATGAGAAAGTACACACACAGGTGCTGTAAACATTTTTGTCTATATTTTCCATTAGGGCCAGTTAATGAAAAGTTTCTGAAAAAGAGCAATAAAACTTTTGGAGGTACTGCATATTAAAGAGTTAATGGTGTGATAAAAGCAGCATCAAGTGAGGCAGAACACCATCAGAAATGCAGGTGATGCCAGGGACCCAAACAGACTATGTGAAGTTGAATCAAGATATTATCCAGTCTGCAGAAATCTAAGTTAATCATATGAAATCCCTTCTGTTTTCAGAAGGAATACAGCCAGATGACAGCAAAATTCAAATCACGGCCAACATAAACCATCCACCACTAATATAAGCAACAAAAACATAACATTTCTGTAGTTACTTAGATTGATTAAAATTTTTATGTCATACACATTTTTAGAAGAAGCCTAGACTGCTTTACCGAATTGATTGTTTTCTAGCAATACAGCTTGGATAGCAGTCACTAAAAAATGCAGCAAGAAACACAAGCAAGGCTCCTAACTAGTCAGGATATAAGTTTCCAGAAGCCTCGTCATCATTCAGGCAAAGGGATCCTGGAATAGATTAGGAATGTACCTACTGTAAAATCAAGGTCCTGTTTCATGTGTACCCTGAGCTTTAATGCCACCCAAACTATTATCAAGGAATACTGGCTACTACATTTGCAATAGGTTTTGTGGGGTTTTTTTTCAGTGTGAATGTAAAAGAGGAGATTGCAGAACTGTCACTTAGCAGACATTGCTGTGACCCTCTAAACCTTTAACAGCTTTACTAATCTTGAGGCAAAACACAACAAATACTGTGACTTGACAGCCATCTACAACTGGACACCACCTTCAGATCTCCAAAGCATGGAAATAACACACCATAACATACAGAAAAATTGCTAACTATAAGTCAAGATTCAAAGTGGAGAATAAGGCACAGTTTTTGGTAGTATTCTGTTTGTCTTGTACAAATATCCTTATTCATGCAAAACACCACCTAAAAATTGCCTGACAGATGTATCAAAATAAGCACATAAGAGACAGCAGCCTCTGTAGTGTTATATGAATGTCTGAAAATTATGCTAATACCTTCTGAGAATGTGGATTGTACAACTATCTTTGGATGTCTACACACAGAGGCTGAAACTGTGGTGATGACTTGATCCAGTGGACTATGACCTCCGGTCCACACTGACCTGCTTGACCTTTCTCTATATAAATGAAGTTTAAATAAGCAAACTGTAGTTTATGTAAGATATTATTTCACAGGAAATATTTAAGAAGGAAGAATTATTAATGCTATTGAATTACTAGTAGTTAATTAATACTTAAACTTAATTCTGTTAGCTTAACAGAGAATCTCTGGTTGGAAGGGTTCTTTCATACAGTGCAATAGCTTGCACAGGGTCTAGAATGCCAAAATATCTGTGCAGGCTATAGTAATTCTGTGTCTTATAAACAGTGCTCTGGTTCAGCTTGGTGTTCATGATGTTACTCTGTAATTTCAATGTACTGATACAGCAGATACGAGAAAGCTCTCTCACAGGTTTACCCCACATGATTTAGGAGAACTGTCCCTTTTTATTCTTTTATTCACTTCTGAAAGGGAGATGATATTTCTGAAACAGTTGGTGTATCTCCCAGGTAGTAAGTTCTAATAATCAGTATTATGTTTATGCTGCTCAATACAACACAAAGTAAAATCTGCAAAGGTAACACTGGTTCAAACTACATATGTGGAAGACAGTATTGCATCTTTGGGGCTACTGCTTTGGGCAGCCCTGTAAGTTCTATGTTTTGCCTGGGCTAATAGGTTTCCCCTTGTGCAGAAGGTACTGTCTGCATGCTGTGCTTCCTGCAGTGTTCTGCATCTTTCCTTCCCAGAGATACACCCTTACAGGTTGTAAGATGTGCTGAGAATCAAAGATAAAAATATTATTTTCTATTGATGTGTACAAACTTTTGAGGTGGAAGAGGCCTGCTTTCATACTGGTTTCATTAGACATTCTGCTAATATTAATGGAATGCAAGCAATTCTAATATTACCAAATTCCAAGACACTCTTGGACTGACATTCTCCTGATTGCATATAGATTTCTGCAACATTGCAATGTGCTTTGCAATACTGCAGTTGTAGACATTGCACTGTATATGTCTAATGTGCTGTTAGTTGTCTAGACTCCTTTTATGGCTGGTAGACAAAGAGAGAATCCCGGAGTTAGATTCTTCTTATCTGAATGCAGTTATTTAATACAGAACAGATAGCTCTGAAAAGCTGTTCAAAGTTGTAGCAGATGGATCTCAACCCTAATGCATCCAGAATGTTAATTTATACTATCTATGGTTTAATTTTATAAAGAATGGTATAGCTAGCATTTTTTTATCATAATTTAAATTTCCATGGCTTTGTGGCATCTTGTAGTTACCCTGTATTAAACTGTGTGAGACACCATAGAAGTGGTTTGTAGTCAAACACGACTTTTTAGTGTGTTACTCTTTTCCTGTTAAACATATTTCTAAAAGAAAAACAAAAGCATCTTTCAAGTGTAGACAGATGGAGTTGCAACTGATCTTTCCCATCGTTTGGATAATGTGTTGTACATTACAAACACCAACATGTGTGTGTTTTGGCCTATATACTGTCTTCCAGCTATTACTGTAACAGTGATGTCATGTGTAGGTCATTTTATGATGTTAATGTTTATGATTTGATTCTTTCCCATTTGATTTTTTTTTTAAATCCACTTCATATTGATTTACAACTGGCTTTATGTCAGCAGGTAAAATTTCCACAGTGATTTTCCAAGGAGCATATCCCTTCTAATTTGTCAGAGTTTCACTATCCCAGCAAGTTTTTATGCCATTATGTAAGGTATCTATCATATCCTTAGGAATTTGCACAAACCTTATCAAAATAAATACGAGCCCTAATGACATATTTCCAAGTCATTGGTCTAGTAGGATTTTACTTGTAACATTAGGACAAAGTCCTCAAGGGATGACAGCCAATAGTGCAAGATCAGTTACTATAACCATGGTCAATTTTGTAAGCATATGTTTTCCTGGATTGGAATCTGTAAGTTTTTCTGCCTGTGTGAAATCTAATTTTCTGTTTCAGTTCTATACTGAAGAAAGGGTCTCTTTCCAGTGTAGCTGTGTGAATGTCAAGCTAATTCTAAAGTAATTATTTTCAGGTACACTTAATTCGTCTTCTATTTCTACTGGCCTAGATCAATGCTTTAATCAAAGCTTCAGTGATTTCAAAGGTTTTCTTGTAGCTGGATGATGTGAAAGAGAGTTGACAGCTTATAGCTCCTGTGCATTGGCAGTTTGGAAGTTAGTACACATTCCCTCTCCTCCCACATCAGCCATGTGTGAACTTACTGCTAGTGAAAGGGATTTTTTTCCTATGTTATTAACATGAAATGGGATACAAGAATGACTGCTGGATGGATTCAGCACTTTTTAACATGCACTGTAGCTGTTGGACTGCAAACCTGTTTGAGCAGTCTCGCTTGGGAAGAAAAAAGGAAAAGGGCACTTATACTCTATTATGTATTTTTTCCCTTGCATCCAGTGTCTAGATTTACTCCCAGTGAATCCATCAATAACAATTGACATGATGCCAGTGAAAGGATCACATGACCGCATATGTGTCCTTTTCTTTCCAAAGTGTATGTATGTCTCTAAGGTAAGAAATCTCATATACAATTGTCATATGATTTAATGCTTCCTGGTTTAATTTCCCACCTAAACTGCTTGCAAATTGAAGGTACTTAATACAAGTATCAGTTAAGATGTTGTAATTCTATTTACACCAACATTATAAAGTCCACTCACAGTAAGAAAGTTGCTTCTGAATTTTCTGTTCTTTCCTCAGGATCAATGTTCCTTCATACTGTATCTCTCTTCTTGTGTTGTTTTTGTTTTGTTGTGTTTTGTTTTGTTTTGTTTTGTTTTGTTTTGTTTTTTTCCTGCACTACCTATTAAAGGCAGTGAAATCACTCATGGAGAATAAACTATTCAGGAAGGTTAGCCTTTGTGTTTTTGAATGCAGATAGCTTTGTAAGTGCACAATGCATGATTTAATATCTTTTCCTGGTGTGCTTGTAAGATATTCTCTTAAACTATTCATTTTCTTTGGTGTGTAGACTGTCACAACGGTTCCACTGGAGATTTTCTCTCTGCTTGCACAAGTTCAGCTTTCCAAAACAGGAGCAAGTAGCATATAATGAAACATTGCTGTTACAATTGTGTCTTTCAGAGAAAGCTGTGTGCTGAAGATTTTGAAAAACCAGAAACTCCTCAGTTATTTCAATAAGCAGATGAGCCATCATTTAAATTAACACCAACTGGTTCAAACTGTAGGCTCAAGCATTTTTTTCCATTCACCCACGGGAAAATTTAGCAACATTTCCATATGTCAGTGGTGCAACACTAAAGACGTAGACATTTTGAACAAGCAGGATATAATGCTTTTTAAAGAGTATCACACATTTCCTTCTGCTCACAACTATTAAAAAATACCATAGAAGCCATTCACATAACCAAAACTGTATGGTGCCTCTAAACTACTTTTGTGCTAACCAAGAACATACCCTCTCACCCTACCTAGCCTAGATACCTCGTTTAGAGTAAGATAAATTGCTGTTGGCTTTAAGCTTGTCTCCACTGACTGTGAAGGCTTCCTAGATGATAAACTGAAGGGTAAATGTTTTTTGACAGATAAAATTGGGCAAGACAAATCCTAACTATGTCATATCCCAAGAAATATACAAGAGACATTTGTTTTATAGGGCTCCTGTGGCTTTACAGCCTGCCTGGTGCTCACTGTTAGAAGGGATTCTTTTTTCCTAATATACAACTTTCTTCTCCCTTGTTGTAATGTTAGATTCTTACTTTATTCAACTAGTCACATGGACATAGGAGACGTTATTTCCTTCTATTTAGCAACAGTTTTTTGTGCATTTGCAAACTGTTGTCCTGTTTTTCATGTCTTTTCTTCATCAGGCTAAACAAAGCCAGTTCTAGACTCCATTCTGATTGGTCTCCCCCTTTATGCTCTTCCAGGAAAAAAGAGCACTGCACCATGAACGTTGTTTTGGCTAAAGCCTTACAAAGTAGAGCAGCAGGACTGCTTACTGTTTTTACAGGTTGTACTCCTATTTGTATGTTTGCCTCTTCCACAAGAGGAACTGACTGACTTTTTGGTATAATAAACTTTAGATCCTTTCCTCCTGGTCCTTACCATGTTATGTGCGGTTGCTTAATTGTATCTAGATGCAATTTGATTACATTTTTTTTAGTCTGCTTCTCCATTTCATCAAGATCACCTGTTCCTCCAGTGCTCATTCAGTTCTTCCTAGTTTGGTATTTCTTGCAGAGTGCAACTGTACTCTCTGTGGAGCTGAGCAAATTGCACAGTTACCTGCCTGGGCAGACTGAACAGTAATCACTGTCCAAACAAAACATCTGTTCATGTCCCAGTTTCTCTAGCAGAAACCATTTTTAATTATCCTGTGCCTCTACCTGATATGAATTGGACAATTCAGATTCAAGTTCTTTCCCATTTTCCAAATCAAGATTGACATCCATTCCTTCCATGTGATCTTTTGTTAGGACTTAGGATTCAGGGTTGCTCTGAAAATTCTGATCTTTTGACAGGGGAAAACATAACTGATTTCTGGACCACACTAAAACATTAGCAAGCCTGAAAGGCCAATAAATAAGAAGAGACAAATGTTTTCAGATGAGAGGATGTTATTTAGACCAAGGCAGATGGAGACATTTCAGAGACCTAAAGATAACAGGTTGAGTAAACTGGAAATGTGGCATCAGGTGAGATTCATTGTTGACAAATACAAGTTCCAGAAGAATATTGACCACCAAACATAATCCTGGACTCTAGATTAACTGTAACAGGTGGAAAGAGCTGTGTGTTGCTGAAGGAAGCAAATAAAGACTCTTAACTCAGTGCAAAAACAAAGATGGAACAGGAGAAAGAATAGAGAAGTGAACCCAGAAAGGTTAAAACAAAACTATTAGATACATTAACAGAATACTTTCAGATTCTTCCCTGTGACAACAGGATTTCCAAAAAAAGGATCCAAGATGAACAGTAAATCCAATCAGAAATAGAAAGATTGAAAAGTGTACTCTTTTTCACAAATCAGGAAGAGGGGACTAATTCATATAATGTGATCATGTGTTTAAAACTCATGAAAAAAAATCTTTGTAACTGTGAATTTTATTATTTTATACCATAATTTAGTCCAAAAGTTTACAAGGAACATTCATTGACCTTTTTGAGGAGAATATGTGTGGTGGAAAAAGGCTGAAATATATCTAAAATATTGTTTATAAATCAGTCTCAGGGCACAAACACAAAGTACCTTGAGAGGGGCTTTTCCATCAGACAGTTTTCCCAGTGTGACAAAACATCCTTTTAAAAATATGTCGAAAGCAAACCAAGAAGATTGGGCAAGGCTCAGAAAAGCTTTACAAGCAAAAAGAGTTTTCCCCAACATTAACAAGTGCAAGATACTGCAGTCTAGATGAGTAACTTATTAGAGGCAATTACCAGAGTGTTCGCACTGCTACAAATAAAATTGCTGGAAGGCTCTACAGGTTTGCTTGTCTCATATAAAAGCACTGCAATCAGTCTGAATTTCTATAGGAAGCTTTGGAAGGGAAGAGGAAGAGCCTCAGAGGGGTATTTGGAGAAACACTGCCAGGTCTAAGCCAGGGCTGAATTGAATATGGTAAAGGTGAGATAGCAGGGATGATAGTACAAAGGTGTCCATGGCTGCGGAGGCAGGCAATAGCAGCCTGAAACCTCTCACTGGTTCCAGCTGCTACTGCTCTCAAGAAACTGAATCACATCCAAACCCACCCATAGCCTGAGTCAAGATTAGGAAGCTACAAGCATTTCCAACACTGGCACCTGGGAGGAAAGGGAATACAGAAAAGAACAAACACTGAAGTACTGCTCACTCCGATACTGCAAAAATCTTTACCATAGCTGTATCAGTGTTCACGCATACATGCTCTTGACACTACATCTGTTACTCCCCAAAGCACCTAGGTTTCTCTGCTGCCAAGGTTTGCTATAAACATAAATCTGCACTTAGAATAACCATTGTCTGATTAACACTCGGGAGAGCCAGCACTGATTAGTATGGAACTGAGAGGAGATGTTCTTCCTTACTTCATAACAAGCTGCACCAGGCTTATGAGGCTGTTAGATCACGTTCTGAAGCTTGTACAACTTTTTGCAGTTTGTTAGGGGACTTTTGAGTTACACTGCTTCTGTTTCTTTGCCATCCCCAAGCCCTAACCTCTCCATCTGGAGAAGCAGGAAAAGCTATGGGACAGGAATGAACCATTTTGTCATCAGAGGTAAATCAGAAGCTTCACACATAACCAATGTTTATTACAAACAAAGAAAAGAGAGGGGAAAAAAGTTATTGCTAAAGACCATGACAATACCGTTAATAGTTAGGTAGTAATTTATTTATCTGGCAGAAAAATATATGTAAAAAGTTGCAAGCATAGGACTGAAGGAGTTTGGAGGGAGACAAAAGCCAGATTCAATCCTAAGATTGGACTAAAATTTGTAATACTATACATTTTATAAAGTAAGTGTACAGCATGCTGTTGGGATTGTAGGAGTAGATGATGTAATGGTGTGTTGTTGCAACTGAAAAAATAAATGCATATATTGTTAGGGTTGAATCAAGATATAAATATCTTTTTACCAATTCAGGCATTTGTAACACAGGCAGCAACAAATATAAAGAAAGCAATACACAGAACATTAGTGACAAAACCAAAAGGAGCAATAGCTAATGCTGTTCATGTATATCCAGTCTACTTCCACCTAGTAACCACTGGTTAAGATCTGAAGATTCAGCTCCTAGTTATAGCTATCAAATTGAACTGTATCTATCAATGAAGTAAGTCAAACCAGGTCATATCTTCAACCTCCATTGGGAGTGACATTATTACTAGTCTATGCATTAGTCTTGATAAGACAGGAGGGGAGGTGACAAATTATTTTATTGACACTATTGCACTCTATATAACTACAGTTATAGATGCTTGTTGAAGCATGAAATTGTGTAGCTGGAGGCTTCGGGAGACAAAGTCCCCTCCACTCTCCCCAGTGCAAGCAGCAGGGCCATGGTTCATGGCAAACCCTTCATCCGTACCAACAGAAGAGTTACTGCTGGAAGCAAGGGCTTGAAATGGAGCACCACCTCGTGGCTGGCTCATCTGTTCCTTTTCTCTGCCCTGTTTTAGGAATAAATATTTAGTTTGATTCAAGAAAAGGTTTTTGAGCCTTTTCCAGAAAACTAAGAATCTGGCAAACTAGAAGCTGTTGGAAGAATCTGGAAAACTAGAAGATGTTGGAAGACTGGAGAAGTTGGTTTAAATGTTTGTGCAAGGAAGACAGTGGAACCTGGCCTGCCCCTTCTTCTGGCTGAGAAACCATGGCACTAATGATGGCAGCTCAATACCCTGCAGTTGCACATACAGTTCAACAGCACTTGATCACTTCCTAATGACTAGAAGAGGCAAATCCATACTCAGCATCCACTATTGTTCAAGAAACTGCAAGTATAGTGACAAAAGTGAAAGGAGATAAGAAAACAAATTCCTCCATATTTGAGGTGCAATGGTACTTGCAATCTAATCTATTCCTAGCTAGCACAGTATATATATTTACAGGGTACATTTTTCAGCTTGAAGCTGATAGTGGAAATAAATAAATAAATAAATAAATAAATAAACCCTATTCTGATACTTCAGATGATTTACTCAATTATTTTAAATAATTTTACATATTGTCAGAAAATTAAAAATAACCTTTGATCTTCATCTGCTTTCTCACTCTCTGCTACCTAGTTGAGGATTATGACCCTGGCAACTGACAAAGGAGCATGGACTACTTATTTCCTGTCAATGTGGTTTAGAAGTGACCGATCCTTGCTGCATCAAAACCTTGATTGTCACTTTCTCATATCTTACTTTCCACTTCAAAGTACTGCATAACACTGAAGCGCGTCTTCATAAACAAGTAAAAATGGCTGTTAAATTCCACTCTGCAAGCATTGCTTACAACATTAGAGGGAGGAGATAAAACTATTCTTTCTACCTTAGTATTTTGTTGAGGTTTTAAAACCACAAAAGATGTTTTACCCTATGTGAACACTGGAAGTTTTTCTGAGGTGCCTTTTTAATTTAAAAAACTCTAGCATATGGCTTTAGGAAGAGCCAACCAAAATACTGTGCAAATGTGTTTATGTGTGAATGGCTGTATTCCAAAGTTCAACAGTGCTAAATTGGCAGCATTTTCTGAAAATATAAGATTTACTGTTTGGAAACAGGATGAAAGTTTAAAGTTTTGCATTCCAATTACTAGCTAAAAGGAGATTACTTTGATATCTATTTGCTATTTTAGTAGTGCTTTATTTATCTTAATTCATTTGCTGCAACTATGTAGACATAGCATAATACTGCCTTCAAGGTTTAAAAGTTAAAGTTTTCTCAAAAATGAAAGCACTTGGGGAGGATGACTTATAAACTGAGGAGGATGACTAAACGTATAGGCTAGGATGTTGCGCCTGTTGACAGAAAGAGTGCATGTTCAGACTCCAGAAGAGCAGTTTAGGCTTGCTGAGGTTTGTTGGTGATTCTAGACTGGAATTGGTACCCAGTACCTACAGCCTTTAATAAAAAATAGCCTCTGTTTCTCAAAACTCATGCTGTTATATGGGTTTCTGTTACACTTGATAATAGCCTAATGCAAACTGCTGCAGTATACAAATAATGAGGACATATTGTGCTAACAATTAGATTGCAAAATGGCCCAACTCTATTTGCATGATAATGAAATGGTCCACAAAAAGCAAACACCCCAGAAAATGAGGCTTTGTGCAAACTGTCTGATACTATATGTGGGTTACAGTCCTAAGATCAAGTCTGGTTTTTGAAAATGAATAACAACTTTTACCAAATGAAGGATCATGGATAAGCACTACAATGGAAAACAGAATATGAAATTAAACTTAATTATAAAAAAAACAGGCAACAATAAATTAATTTGTTTTTTATAGTAACAAGAATGTTAAATATATAAAATATATTCTATAAGAGGAGAAATGAACTGTTATTTTTTGTGTACCTTGAAGGTAAACCACAGCCCTCTTCTGAACAGAACTGTGTCCCTACAGGTGCTGCACCATCCAGTGATATTAGGGAGACCTAAATAACAGAAAATTTAAATCCCAGAGCTGTCTTTCTTCCCTATGAAGTTTTTATTGTTAAGTGTTTTTTAATTAAAAAACTATGTGGTCTCACCTCTCTAAGTATCCTAGCATAGGAAAAGCTTCATGTTTGCATTAGAGAACAAAGAGTCTTTGTAAAGTGTTTCTCTATTACGTCAGTGATTTCTTGGAGGGTACATACCACTCCTGTCTCCAAGGCAAAGAATCTTTGAACACAGCAAGGAACAGAGGCTTGAAACACCAAAGTACCGCTGAATATAAAACATGACTGTATCCTGCTTACTTTGTCCTAATTTTATGCCTGATGTTACAGTTGTTGTCAAACTCACCAATCAAGAATGGATGCCATAAAATCTTTGTACAAAATGACGCTCCATCTCAAAGAGCTTACTCATATATGCATATGACCTTGAATATGAACTTGAAAAAGTAGCTATTCTAAAACCACACCTGCAAAGTCTAACACCAAAAAGCTAAAAAGTCTCTGAAGGATGATTCCTTATGTAGGTTTCACAGCAAGAGTGGTTGGCCACTGGAATAGACTGTCCAGTGGCTTTGAAGCTGTTGCTGATTTTAGAGACTCAAGAAGATAAGGCCCTGAGCAACCCATTCTAGCATTAAGTTGGCCCTGCTTTGAGCAGGAGGTAGGGCTACAGACCTCCAGAGGTCCCTTCCAACTCAAATTATTCTGAGATTCCTGGATCCTTCCTGCCTGTGTGAGTATATGCTGTAAGTCTTTAGACATGGTTCTCTGCTAATTTTAGAGCAGATGCCTTCCTCTCCAAGAACTAGTCCACAGCTGACTGCTGTTAGCTGGAACCTTTTTGTGGTAATCATTGACTTTGGATCAGGGCCTTGCAATGCAGAATAAATGGTGCTCCAGGGAGGAACCAGCTGTCCTATATGTCTTTTTATACTCATTCAGCATGTGGCTGCATGCTTTGTTTACTGAATCACGTCCAAATCCCTCTCTGACAGTAATAATAGTATCTTCATGTTTTTTTGTGCACTTATTGCTATGATTTTCAAATGCCTAATGAATTCAACTTTATAAGCTTTAAGTGACATCTTTATACTGTTACGGGGAATAGCAGCGTTGTTTCTAATTTTTACAGATGGGAAGTGCTGAACAATAACACAACTTGCTTGTATAAAGTATCTGCTCAAAGCCCTTACTGATTGTGAACTTGAGTCTTGAGTTCATCAAGTTAAGATAAGCAGCCTTGGGAATGAATGCTATACCTAATCCTGGGATCTGCACTGTAAAGCACATCTGTACCAGGAGGGTACAGAAATGTTCTGAAATGGTTTCACTTAGAAGGGCTGTGCCATTTCACTAATGTTTTAGCCTTTTGTTTACTAGCACAGGAAGATATGTGAGTGACATTCTGAAAGCTACAGAAAATCCATTATATTTCAAGTAGCTAAAGTTTTTTTTATTTGGATATTTTATTAAATTAACATTATTTATATTGGTGAGTCAGAGGTTAAAAGAATAGAACCCTGCAAGAGGAAAAACATAATTTTTCACTCAATTTGTGAATATAAAAGTCTAAAACAGTGGCACAAATCAAAGTGCTCTCTCCAAATGCTGCAATTATGCAGTTCTCTCTATATGTGGTGTTCCAAAATATAAGTTCATTTCATGATTTCTCCTTTGTTTTTCAGCCAGTGTCACTGAGAAACAAATATATGGGAGAACCAGCCATTGCCATGGTAGTCTGAAAAGTGATACTTTGTCTTTAAGTTTAGCTGAAAGATTTATGCAAGGTAACAAGATATTAAAACTATTAAATTCTGTTTCAGACTTGAAGTCACATCTTGATTTTAAACACTGGAGAACTTAAAGATGTTTGGAGAAGTTTGTAGCTCAAATCAAGTTCTTGTAAAAACCACAGGCAAACAGAAAGGTCTGTATCTCTCTTTCACACACACATACACCTATATGTATACAGATGTGTTTGCCTTGCTTATTTCATCAAAAAGCACACAAGAGTACCTCCTGCTGTGGTTCAGAAGTATGATCCTCAAATGTTTGTGCCAGAGAAGTACAAGAGGATGCCTGCAGAAAAGATTGAAATCAAAGGCAAAAATATAGATTTCCATGGGGCCCAATTTCATAAATTAAGGGCAGGCAGCTGCAGCCTAAACATGGCAGATGAGAGGGAAGAAAAGGAGGAGAGGAAGCAGACACAGGAATGTGCTCCCCAGTAGCTGGAGGGGGCTAGAGACCCCACAAATTCCTCCTGCTCCAACTCCAAGTAAACCCAGGTCTGCTTCTGTTGCAGAGGCTGTTGCAGTAGAAGCCTTCTCTTTTGACTCAAAAAAACCCAAGGCAGTATTAATCACACATATATTTTTTTTTAGAGCCTTAACTTTCAGATCACAGCTATATCACAGCACAACCCAAGTGCTAATCCAAGGCCAGTGGAAATGCAAGCACCTTGATACTGTACACTTAATTTGGAAAGTGTCTGAAGGTTGATTTGCCTAGTCACAGACATTCTTGTTAATGTTTTAGCACTGATAAAATTGCATAGAATGTGAACAACCCTCTCATCCATTCCTTGTCTTTTCTTTTTTCTTGTGTTTTTGATCTGCTCCTTTTCACCAGGAAATGTTGGTTTATGTCCTAGATACTACAGTGTGGATGAAGAAGAATAGTTCCATAGTGTTTCCACCACCAGCAGTCACTGTTAACTAGCAGAAGTTTCCATTCATCACTCTTATAGAATGTTGAAGAGTTAGTTCAGCCATGGAGAGAAACAAACATTGTTAGCTGGAAAATAAGACAACTGGGAGTATTATACTGAGCTAAATCATCCTGTTACAACAGTACTGTGGTATTGCAATTGAGCACCAAAAATAATGAGGGCATTATTTCATCTAGCTTTCTTTATCTTCCACCTACATGGGGCATTTTTATTTCTGTGCAGTATTTCAATCTGATCAAGAAAAAAGTATATGATCTGCTTATTTCTTTAAAAAAAAAAAAGAAGAAAAAATAAGGATATATCTTTACTCCTTACCATCTTAAATACAATATTTCTGTGTCTATGTTGTTGACAGTATTCAGCTATGAGAGTTTTCTCTGCCTCTCAGGACTCGTCATATGGATTCATTCATGTCTATATTGCTCAAAGCACTCTAGAGAGAAGTGTTATGTCCATATTGCATTGCACTTGAAGGGATACCTTTCTCTGAACTACCTCACAGAGATCTTTGTGCCTACTCATCAAGATGCCTCTCTAGCACAACACACAACGTGCTCACTGCTTATTAGCTCTCTACGTGACATGTGACTGCTTCAGTAACCTCCATAAAGCACTTGCAGCCAAGCAGTCTATATCTGCTGCCTACAGTTAAACCAGGCTCCCTTTTGCCTCTTCTGTTGCTCTGCAGGCTGATCCTAACTCTAATGCTTTGGCCACTGCTGCCTGTTGACACAGATTTAGCACTTTTGCGGGCCATTGGCAAAATGCTCACTGTCTACAATGGCATCTGGGAAGTTGCTTGCTGTTCACTAGCATGCCATATGAGCAAGACATCCATGAGATACAGGCTGGCCACCAGAATGACTGCTAGAAAAGCAGTGTGCCACTCCTGGTTAGTCTGGTGGGCTGCTTGAGTTGCTGTGGCCAACAGTCTTCCCACAGTGGGGAGAGATTTGGGAGCTAGAAAACCAGTCTCCACTGCTCTGCATGTGGGATAGGCTGGAAGTGCTCTTAGCATCCCTTTGAGCTCCTTGTGAGGACCTGTAATCTCCAGCACCCCCACACCAGACACTGTTCTTGTGAGAATCTTGATTCATACCTAGAGGAAGAGAGAAGCCATTCTCTGTCCAAGTATTTGGCTGGACCTCCCTCTTGTCACTCAGTCTGCAGTGGGTCTGATTATGACAGGAGACTATGAAGCCTTTACTAAAACTGTCTTTTCACAACTCATCCATGTCACTTAACTCCCTGAGATGGTAAGAACCTTTGTCCACTTCAGCTATGGCCATGTTGCCCACAATATTCCTATGACAACCTTAACTGTAAGAGGTACCACTTGGTCAGCCTGCAAACCATGGTAGACCTATGAGGAGACCTTTTTCACAACATAAGAGGAAATTTCTAGCTGTGAAATACAGCTTGGGCTCTGAAATCTGGCGTATGCTCTCCCGCTGCCTGCAAGGCAGCAAATGCTAAGGAGAGGATAGACACCAGGATCTCCAGGATCGTACAAAGTGCTGGTTACATTTGGCAGAAACACTGCAAGGATATTATTGCCTTTTCTTATAGACCAGTTGCTGCAGGACTGAGCCTTCCAGCTTTTGTATGTCCAGCCTGAAACTTCTGCCGCAGTTTGTTGTGGAACAGAGAAGGCAGACAAGCATAAAAATTCTCCATTTGTGATTATGTGGCTATAAGATCCTGTTCACTCATTGTTACAGCAGAGTTTGGAGAGGCCATACAGTGGGTCCATCCAGTTCCCATAAAGCACATAATACGACACTTTAGTGTAGAAAAAATGTACCAGTCACACTCTAGAATCAAAGGATACATAAAGAAAACAACTCTGTTATCTCACATGATGCATGCTGGGCTTCTTCACTTGCAGACCATTCAAGTTGATTGATCATTGTAAGGGTAGGGGGAATGTGAGAGCATCTGTGTCATTAAGTTATCTGGTTAAGAACTATTCATTATAAATTAGATAGCAAATAACAAGAAAAGTGATAAATTGAACACACAGATATACAAATCTGACAGGTAGGTGATAACAGAGACAGTAACAAAAAACAGAACTCCTCAGACAATGGGTGATAAGCCACTGAAAATCTACTTAGGCACAGTCTTGAAGAGGGTCAACCTGAACCTTGTAACTGATAAGAAGGTGGAAACAAGACTGGGTATTATGGGATGTTTGAGGGGCCCTGTGGACTTTGTGAAACATTATGGGAAGCCTAGGGGAATGGCTGAAGACAGAGAAACTGGGTCTGTGGTGGATGCAGGAGGAATGAGCTTGAGATAATAAAGGAAAAAGCTGAGGAAACAGGCTGATCATGCATAAACAGGCTGCCAGTCAGTCAGCTTGTCTGTCTGAGCCCTGTGTCTGATCACCTTAGTCTGTCCAACCTTCTTATTAAATATTTTTTCTTAACATTTTTTCCTGTGTAAACCTACTCTCTGTCCTATGTGTGAGTGCTGTAGGGTCTATATGTCAGTATCCGGAGAGACCTACATGCCAGAGTCCTGTGTGCCTGTGACTAGAGAAAGAACATTGGACCGCAGGGCCTGTAGCTCTGTGCTCTAGGCATGGATATTTAGATACACCGATACCTGAGGGGTCCATGTCCTTCTAAATTGAGAGAGTAATGGTGTAATGAAGTCCAATCTTGATCAGGCAGAGCGGAAGAACAAAAGTGGGCTCTCTGTACTTCTTTACTTATGTTTTTTGTGAGTTCTCATGGTGTGTCCTGGTTTTGGCTGGGACAGAGCTAATTTTCTTACTAGGTAGAATAGTGCTGTGTTTTGGTTTCAATATGGATTTTGTTATGAAAAGAATGTTGATAATATACTGACATTTTTAGTTATTGTTGAGAAAATCAAAGCCTTTCCAACTTCCCTGGTTTTGCTAGTCTGCAGGAGCAGAGGAAACTGGAGGGGCTGCATAGTAAAATTAGCAGACCCAGACTGGCATTTGGACAAGCCAAAGTGATATTCTATATCATATAATGTCATGTGAAGTATATAAATGAGAGTTGGCCAGAAAGTCTTTTTTTCTTCTCTCTCACTTTTCCAGGATTGCAATTGCAGTTTCGGGATTGTCTGTGCAACGGGATGGCTAGCCAGGGATCAGCCTGGGCGCTGGTCAGCAGATGGTGGGCAATTGCACTGTGCATCATGCATTGGTATATTCCATTATTACTGCTATCATTATTTTTGGCATTATTATTTTAATTGTTAAGTTACTTCAATTATTAAATTGGTCTTATGTCAACCCACAGTTTTTCTCATTCTTACCCCTTTGATTCTCTCCCCCACTTCCTGGGCAGAGGAGGATAAGCGAGCAGCTGTGTGGTGTTTGGCTGTCTGCTGAGTTAAAGCCACCTCATAGTGGTACCTGAATGCTAATAAGGGCGGATAGACTGTGGCAGCTGTTTTAGTGTGATCTATGTGTGTATGTCTGTGTGTGTGTGCCTGTCTGGAATAGACACGTAGCCTCCCATCTGGTCATATCTGCAAAAAGGAACAGCAGTGTCCACAGCTATGGGAATGGGTCAGAGAGACCACAGAGAGACCATGCACTCACTGGATTTGGGTGGCCAGAAAGGAGGAATTCCTGGGTTCAGGATTCCACTCAAAGGAGCAGCATTCCTAACATCCTTTAATAACCACCACAGTGTCTATAAGTTGAGCTGCAGCTCCAGTGCCAATCTCATAATCACAGCATCATTGAGGTTTGGAGGGACTCCTGGAGATGATGCAGGCCAAGCCCACTGGTCAAAGCAGGTCCAACTGGGGCAGGCAGAGATTGCCTCAGAGGGGCACTGCTTGGTGGAACATGTGATGCTACCTGAGGAGCTCCAGGACTGTCACAAACATGTGAGGAGTTAAACAGCTTTAAGTTGGAACTGAAGCAATTCAGGCAGCAGAGGTGGCATCCAGGCAGCTAAGCTTCTCCTTATGAAATGGGAACACTGATGTTTTGGTATTGTTCGATGTTTGACTGCGTAGTCTTGTGAAAGCTCTGGTGTAGCTTCCCTTGTCTTTTAATTAGAGCAGCTCTGCTTAGTACTGTGGGAAGCTGCATACAATGAGGCGACAAAACTGCATGCCAGCAAACCCATACAGGTCTTGGGTAACTTGTCTGTGGATAGAAACACCTATCATAGTCCCCTCAGCTCTCCATGCAGCTTCTGTGCACAGCTGGATGTTACCTAACATCTCAAGACACTAGATTTTTATGATGTGATGCTGGAGTGATGCAGCACTCCCTGGAGCATATTGTGAGGTCAAATAAGCATGGAAGGCCTACTGGCTTAGTTTGAGAGGACTGTTACAAGTGCAGCAAGATAAACTTGGTCAGTCTCCATCCTACCACATATATGGCAGGATTTCTAGAGCTCCTTTCCCCACAGCTCCCCCAGGTTTGGTCACAGAGGGAACTGGTTAGATCACTCAGAGCAGGACTCAAGAGGAATCTGACAATGTCAATAACTAGGATTTATGTGTTTGCATTTGTTCCCAGGTAGTAGTCTGTACACAACCTTTGTTTGCAATTGAAGGTTACCAGCAATTTCTTAAAATTTTTCTTTGGACAAAGAAGTTTGAGAATAAACCAAGTTTTTCAATACTAGAAATAGTAAATTATTATATTTTTGATGTTGTAAAAGTTATTTACAAAGATAGGTGTGGTGGTAAGCCAGAATAATGCTGCATGACATTGACATATATTTCACCTCATTTGTAGTAGCTGCCATGAGCAGAACTATTGAGGTAAATAGCAAATGCACCTTGGCATTTCCAACTTGAAAAGCTGTAGTGAAGGATTTATAACCACTGCAATTTTCTAATGCTGCTCTGGAAGGAGAAAAGAAAAAGAAAAGTTCAAATAACATTGTGATGGAAGTATTCTGTAAAGAAAAATAAAATCCTTAACCTATTTAGTCTTTTCAGAGTCTGTGGCAATCTGAGAATGGTCCTTTCATACATTATGCATTAACATGCTATAATTCAGAGAAACTGTTAAAAATGTAAGCAAGGACATACTATGCACTTTAAAAGTCTCCCTGGGAATAGCTAGCATGCAATATAGCAGTTTAGACTAGCTCAGTGCCATTTGGCTATTTTCAGAGTAATAAATACAGAATTTTTCACATAAACAATATTTTCTTAATGTTTATGACAAGAATTAAAGCCAAATTCTATAAATAATCACTTGAATAAAAATACTGTATTTTTAGAAATGGCATCTCAGAGCTTAAAAGTACAAAACTGTATGGAGATATGTTCTTTAATAATGATATTGTGGTGGTGTGTCATCCACTCATTTTTTCTAGAACATGTATTATTATTGCAAGTAAAAGAGACTTTTTACCAGCTGTTACTCCAGGAGATACTTCTTGATCTTTAAAGGCTTATTAAGATGTTACATATTTTTAAATGTGTATAGTAGGGATTTGTTTTGTCTTGCAAATCCAGGTTAGAGACTAGTTGGACCAACAGTTAAACAAGTGGAACTGAGAGGTGAGCTCCAGAAAGAAGCTCTGAACAGGTAATTCCCACCTCTCCTGCATGCAAAAGATTTTATCCACTGATACCTCAACACTGTCATAAAAGAGAAGCAGTCATATTGGTTAAAATAAAAATTAAGTACTTTAAGTACTGTTGGCAGTGATTTCATTGTGGTGTCTTCAAAGGGTCTCATATGTGATGCACAGTACCAGAAATACTGATAGAAACCATGAGTGAAAGGTGGTATATGAACATAGGAGAAGTGAATACATTCAAAAATTCAGGCAAAGATGACTGTCAGATTCTGTCATGTTCATCAACTTCTGTTGATAATGTCAGGTGCTCTTAGTGAAAAAGCAAAATATCTCCATTCAGTATAAAGAATATTGGATAAATATTTCCCATTTTTGTGGATCAATATAAACTGCTGTAATTATTCTGTACATGTATTAATACTGAAATTGTAGACTGGAGCTCAGCTAGCCATATACAGAAAGACAATATCTGTGCCAAAAGCCAGGAAGCTGAGTAAAGAACTCAAGTCAATTGATGAAGGCAACTCAAACAGTGCAGAGACTGTCAGTAATAGTAAGAATAGTGTGTCAGCTTTTTAATTTTTGATCACAGCATCAAAAAGTTTAGCACCATCAGTTTTCAGTCGTGGCCAGAATATGATCAATAGATGGTTCTTCCAGGAAAGGTATTGCATCAGATCAAGTCCTGCAACTTACAGTCAAGAGATTGAAAGAGTAATAATGCTGAGTATTGTGGTGAAGAAAGATGCTGGAAAGACTTCCCACACTATCTTGTGGACAGATCATATTAACACATTGCATCCTTGAAACGTCTGATATGGCCTAGTAATGTGATTTGAAATACTTACAACCTAAAAGGATTTTAATTTCTCAGGCAACTGCCTCATGTTTGTTTGGGTTGCCTTTGTCTTTACTTGCTATTTAAATAGATTATTTTAGTTAGCCATGAGCAAGAAAAGAGCCTGGCTTTATAAAAAAGAAGTATAGCAAAGAAAAACTGTGATAATGGATGTAGAAAAAGCATGATTTACTTTTGACTTAGCATTTGTTTTTTACTAGTTGAAGATTTGGATCATCAGTCTTGTGAAGTGCCACGTTGAAGGGACTGGAGAATATTTTCATTGCCTTGTGGTACAACAGCTTAACTACAGAAGAAAGAGAGAAAACAGCTATTCATAGCAGAGGAGGTCTGGTGAAACACTAGCTGTTTTGATGTTAGAGAATTTGGGCAGGGTTAAGTAACAATGTAACTTAATGATACTGAAAGGTAAATATAAATGAAATATGTGAATAAATTAGAATTAAGATGAAGCTGTTAACAAATTGCTTCCTGGACCTAGATCCAAGATGCAAGCAGTGCTTGACATTCATCCAGTGCTGGAGTTCTATCATTGTTTCATAAAATGAACAGTTTTAACTGCCAAAATAGAATGAATTCAGATTCTGCTTGGTTTTGGGCAAGCATCTTTCTCCTGCAGTAATTTTAACAGCTTTTTAGAAAATACTTGATGAACCATATCAATCTAAAAATAAACAACAACAACAAATCTCCATTAAAACATCCCATCATAAGAATTAACAGATTTCCCATATAAAAAACTCAATTTTAATGTATTAGAAATAAAAAATTATTACCCTTTATTTTAGAATCTATTGTTCACATCATTTTTCAATCAGTGTTGCTTTGTTAAAAAGACAAAGTGGCAGAGATATCATTTAAAGTTTCTTCCATATAGAATATCAATATTTCAACACCACTCTACAGGTAGAAATATAATTTTTAAACAGCAATAATATTTCAATTTAGCATGATTTTCTCATGGAAACATTTTTGGCAACAATTTCTCATGTTTATACAGCTATACCCCAGAAATTACCTACTCTGGATAGATTGAAAGACATTATACTTAATTCCTAACGTCAGAAAAAACTGAGATTTTAATGCTCCAAGAATACATATTTCAAATTATTTACATAACCAAAGAGTTGCCTTCTGCTGCCCATAAGCAGGGCAGCCAGCCATCTAGTTCTAAAGAAAAAAAAGCACCTGGGCTTTTTGAATGATTTTTTTTTTTTAAGTACCTGTGAGAGGAACATGGAATATAATGGTATTTACCTATTCTTCTGGCAAGGAATAGGGAGTACTTCATGAGTCAATAAATAAGAAAGGCATTTGCATCCAGACGGGAACATAGAGCACAGCTTTGTCAGGAGTCTTTCAGAAACCCAATCTGACTCATTTATTCACCTGTTTGTTTACTGATTCAAATGACAACAGTGATTCTGTCTAGTTATGCCTTATTTTTTAAAAAAGGCTATGTTGAATTTTCTTAACTTGACCATGTTTGCCAGTGTTCACCAATTCTCTTATTTTTTAATGTTCCTGCTGTTTGGTCCTTAGAGACATCAAGTTTAGAGCTCTGTAGTTCCCAGAGTGACATTGGAAGCCTCTTTAAAAGTTGGTGCCAGACCAAGATCACTTCAAGCAAGAAACATTATGCCAACCTTTATAGTTCTACAGTTGCCTCCATTCCTTTTTTATAACTCCTAAATAAATGCCACCTGGCTTGGATGATTTATTATTGTTCATTTTATGAGTTTGTTTCTTAACCTCTTCTACACTCTTCAATTTTCAGTGAATGATCTTTTTATTCCCTCAGTAAGAAGGGATCAAACATGGGAATTTTCCTAGGTTCCTCCATGGCAAACATGGACAGAGAACCGATTTACTATCTGTGCGAGGTTCTGATCTTTTCTGAGCCTCCTTTTTCTATGTTGATCTCCAGTTAGCCCAAAATACATGCTGCTAAGTTTTCTGCTCCCAGTATACTGTGAGAAAAAGTTATTAGCTTTTAATTCCTTCTGTTAATTGTTCTTCAAAGAACTATCATGATTTTGTATAAAAAGACATCACCAACCTTTAATTATAAGACAATTATCTTAGGAAGCATTTAAAACTTGACTGGTCATAATCATTAGAAGTCAAAAACTAAAATGTACTTTCCTGTAAAGGAGGTATCAATAAGTTATATACCGTTATTTAAATAATATAATAACACACTACGGACCCTCACAATTCACAGCCCCATGAAAAAAAACATAAAAAATTCACACAGCTAAAAAACAGATTTTTATCCGCAATTCTTATACAAATCTCCAAAGTCTGATCGTGTTTTAGACATTTCATGGAGTTGCAGAAAATATTCAAATCCAACCATTACAACTCAAATAGTTTAAATCAACCTGAGAATTCACCTTCTTTAAATACCAGACCTGCATAATGACCTTAAAAAGAGGTGAAAGGGAAGAGAAGAAATATAAATGAAATAATTAGAAAATAATGATTATGAGTGGAAAAATTAATTCTGTACATGAGGAGATGAAGTATGACACCATTTTATAAAGTCCACCAATACAACACTGGTAATGTGTTACAGATGTTTGAAAAAAAAAATGGAAGTTTGTAAAGAGACAGGTAGAATCATAGAATCGTGGAATCATAGAATGGTTTGGGTTGGAAGGGGCATTAAAGATCATCTACTTCTAATGCCCCTGCCATAAGCAGGGACACCTTCCACTAGACCAGGTTGCTCAAAGCCTCATCCAACCCAGCCTTAAAGAGTTCCAGGGAGGGGGCATCCACAACTTCCTTGGGCAACCTGTTCCAGTGCCTGACCACCCTCACAGGAAAGAATTTCTTCCTAATATCTAACCTAAACCTACTGTCGTGGGTTGACCCTGGCTAGATGTCAGATGCCCACCAAAGCCCACTCTATCACTCCCTTTCCTCAACAGGGCAGGGGGAGAAAAATATAACAAAAGGCTGGTGGGTTGAGACAAGGGGAGAGAGAGATCACTCACGAATTACTGGCACAGGCAAAACAGACTTGACTTGGGGGGAAAAACAAATTTAACTTATTACCAATCAGATAAGAGGACAATGAGAAATAAAACCAAATCTTAAAACACCTCTCTCCCATCCCTCCCTTCTTCCCAGGCTCAATTTCTTCCCTGATTTTCTACCTCCTCCCCCCCAGCAGCAGAGGTGGACAGGGAATGGGGTTGGGGTCTGTTCATCACACATTGTTTCTGCTGCTCCTTCCTCCTCAGAGGGAGGACTCCTTCCCCTGCACCATTGTGGGGTCCCTCTCACGGGAGACAGTCCTCCACAAACTTCTCCAGCATGGCTCCTTCCCATGACTGACAGCTCTTCATGAACTGCTCCAGTCTGGGTCCATTCCATGGGGTGCAGTCCTTCAGGAAGGGACTGCTCCAGCGCGGGTCCCCCACGGGGTCACAAGTCCTGCCAGCAAACCTGCTCTGGCGTGGGCTCCTCTCTCCATGGGGCTACAGGTCATGACAGGAACCTGCTCCAGCGTAGGCTTCCCAGGGGGTCACAGCCTCCTTCAGGCATTTACCTGCTCCGGCATGGGGTCCTCCACGGGCTACAGGTGGTCATCTGCTCCACCATGGATCTCCATGGGCTGCAGGGGGACAGCCTGCCTCACCATGGGCTTCACCACGAGCTGCAGGGGAAATCTCTGCTCCAGTGCTTGGAGCACCTCCTCCCTCTCCTTCTTCACTGACCTTGGTGTCTGTGAAGTTGTTTCATTGTTTCTCTTGCATAGTCTCACTCTTCTCTCCAGCTTCAAAGTGTGCAGCTTTTTTTTATTTCCCTCTCTTCCCTTTTTTTTAAAAAATTATGTTATCAGAGGCATTGCTGATTGGGTCGGCCTTGGCCAGCAACCAGTCTGTCTTGGAGCCAGCTGGTATTGGCTCTGTCAGACATGAGGGGAGCTTCTGGCAACTTCTCTCACAGAAGCCACCCCTGTGTCCCCCCTGCTACCAAAACCTTGCCACACAAACCAAATACACCTACCCTTTTCCAATTTAAAGCCATTGCCCCTTTTTCTATCACTACCTGCCTTTGTAAAAAGTCCCTCCCCAGCTTTCTTGTAGGCCCCTTCAGGTACTGGAAGGCCGCTATAAGCTCTCGCCGGAGCCTTCTCTTTTCCAGGCTGAACAGCCCCAACTCTCTCAGCCTGTCCTCATAGAAGAGGTGCTCCAGCCCTTGGATCATCCTCGTGGCCCTTCTCTGGACTCGTTCTAACAGGTACATTTTGTTTGTTAAACCCTTTTATCAAAGACAGGCCGATATGTTTATCACCCCAAACAGCTGCTTACTTAAGCACAACATAGTTTAAGTCACTCTAGTATGGTGGTAGTGCTAGGGGTGTATTAACAGTCCATGTAAAGTAATAATTCCTTACCCTTTCATATTATATCAATGGACTTTCAAGGGCTTTCCAGAAGGATGTCAAGACTATTAATTCTATGGTAAAAAATAGATAAGGAATATGTGGGTTTTGGTGAAAAATAAATAATTCTGCAGCTGTAAAATCACAAAGACAGTAATTTATATTATTAAGCCAAATTTTGTCCTTAAACTTTCAGATTTCCAATTTATTTCTAGTGAAATGTAAACAAAACATACACACGCACACATGTGCACACACGGATGCATACACACACTCTTTCTTTTTTAATTAGTTGATAAACCTTCATGATCTCTGTCATGGGAATGCAAATCAGCCAGCGCTATGAGATGGACCTGCCTAAAGCTTCTGGTAGGAGTGACAGCATGGTCTCTCTATAAGACCAAGAAAGCTTTAAATCCAAGTCAGATTTTATTAGACTATAAAACAGAATAGTTAACTTTTAAAATAACGAAACCTCAAAATGACTGACTAAGTCATGACAGAAAAGCAGGTTTGAAAAATCATTTTCCTCCTATCGTTGTACCCTTAGAGGTTGTGCCCTTGCTTTTGTGCTTGGTTTCAGTTAACTCAGAGTCTTCCTGGAAAGGAACAGATTCTTCATCTCAGAAGGGCATATAGCATGGAGATAAAAGGAAAGGTTATCTAATAAAAAAAGGCACTCTTAGTCACAGCAAGCATACGTGGGATAGTTATTTGGTATTTGTGAATAATTTGATATATTTCATAACAACTACTTTTTTGGTTTTTTTCCCTCCTCTCCCTCCCCAGTGTGATTCTTATGAGTTTTTGTTTGAATTACTGAGGCATTCCCTTCATGGTGTTCTCATAATCTTTTATTTTAACTTTTTAGTTAAGTTCTTCACTGGCTTCCAGCTTTCTGCAGCTGAGTTTTATATATATATAGCTAGATAAATATATAGAGGCCTACAGAAATAGATACACAGCTTTTTCAGTTAAGATTTTACAGTTTAAAGAAAACTGGTAATATGAAATCCTGCAAACCACCAGCACTGCAGATAAGGAGAAGACAGAAATACACGGTCTTAAATATTTGTACCCAGAGGCAGAACAGGCTACTACTTCAGCACATCATGATTAGAGCCTTGAATCTTGCAGGCACACTAATTTTGACATCATGATGGAAATGCAAGGTTTTGTATCAAAAGAAGAATACCAGAAATTTGTCTATTGATTAATTGACTCTGTATAGAATTTATTATTCATTGCTATCCTGCAGAGTCAAAACCAGCTTATAGCACAATATCAGCATGGCTGCAGTTAACATGATTTTCCTTTAAAGGTGGAGTCCTCCGAGTGCTCTCAGTCACATGCACACCATAATTTTAATTTAATGATTTTAGCCAGAGAATGAACACTGATTAAATTGAAGTCAGGCAAAAGCTAAAATGTAAATCAAGTTTCCTGAAGACTCACTGAGGATGGTTAAAGCAGCGCTCACAGCTAGGATGTTTTATCAGGAGATTCCTGATACATAGCCATAACAAGTGTGAGCTAGGTGCAATTATTTAGGTGATTAAATATTTTTTATAAGGAGCTAAGTGTTGCAACAGTCTGTAGCAGTGATGGTGAGGGGAAATCCAATGACACTAGATGTTTCACAGGGGAATAAAGATTAAGTGCATCATACCAGGTTTAAAAGAAGAGAACACATAGATTAAGTAGAGTTGGGGAGCAGCTAGTCCTCCCTTCCTTGTATATAGTAGCTGGCAAAGACAAAGCAAACTCGAAAGAACTAGGATAACATGTTCTTATGAGACACTATATGCCTTAAGCCATGTAAACCTGTGTGACGTACTACCTATGCATTAGGTTATGCTTAATCTTGTATTAAAAACATGTAGATAGCAATTTCCTTGAAATTGACACAGATACAATATATTGCCTAATGAAGGAGCAAACTGCAAGACACTAAAAATAGAAGACTCGTACTGAATATGTTTGAAAATAGGCAAGAGAGATGTGTCTCCAAGTCTCAGTATCACTCAAATTCCAGGATATACCAGTGTATGGTTTAACCTCAGCCAGTAACTAAGCCCCATGCAGTCACTTGCTCAATCTTCCCCCTCTCCCCAGAAAACCCATGGGTTGAGATAAGAATAGCTTAATATTTGAAATAATATAAAATTTAATAATATCAATGAAAAGGAAGATAACAAAAAAAACAATTAAAAACCCCAAATTATGCACAATGTGCTCACAACCTACTGACCAATGCCCAGCCAGACCTCCAGCAGTGATCATCCACCCCGAGCCCTGTCCCCCTTAGCGTCATACGGTAAGGAACATCCCTTTGGTCAGTTTGGGTCATATTTTGGCTATGCTGCCATCCAGCTTCTTGTGCACCTGCTCACTTGCAGAACATAGGGAGCTGGAAAATCCTTAACTTAGCAACAACTAAAACATCAGTGTGTTATCAACATTATTCCTATACTAAATACAAAATACAGCATGGTACCAACCACTAAAGAAAATTAACTCTGTCCCACCCAAAACCAGGACAACCAGCAAACAGCACCAAGAAAGGTATCAGTGAAGCTTGAGTACTTACACATTGAAAGGCTTAAAAATGTAGATATAGAAGGAAATAAGACATATTTGTTCCTCTCATTGTTTTAAGAGATAGTCAAACTCCTGCTCTTTCCTTATTCATCTGATTTTTCAGCAGTTTTATGGCTAAAAAGTTGCATTATGAATTACTTTACTTTGATTTTTATTTTCTGATGTAAAGATTTTCTTGATTTTTCCATTGATTTGCAGCATCGTTATGAGCCTTACTCTTACACTCTCACTTGAAAGCAGAAGATAATAGAACTATAATTACGTGCATTTTGAATGTTATCTCTTTTGTCACACAGGAGCAAGCACTCAATACAACTATGTGGGAAGTATTTGGATGTAACCCCAGGCAACACATCAGAAAATGTCAGATGAATACATCAGTGTTTCGCAGCAATCTCCTGCTGTGAAGGTTTCTTCATGTTTCATTTAAACAGACAGTTTTGTTGTCATATAGAAACATTAGGAACATTCAGAGCCTGAGTTCTGCTTTAAACAGAGAATCTTTCCGAAGATTCGGGAAGAATTCTTATTGAAGAGCATCACAGAGAGGCATACAAAAATAAGATGATTTGGTACGGACAGATGTATGTATATATATTTATTGAAAATCACACCATACTTTTGAGCCTGATGTGCTGTTTTGGCAGAAACCATAGCAGAAGCTTTCACTTACCATATCTTCCAGCAATAATGACCTAGATGCAACTCAGCTGATTGTGTGTCCAAGTGCTGCTTTAGAGTGGTTTTGTATGCAAATACATTGAAACATTTTGCTTATTAAACTACAGCTGAGAGAAAAATGGGAAAAGCCTTCACTTAAAATGTCCTAGCAAAGCAGGTAAATTCATTCTTGATTTAAATCCTGTTAATAATGCTATTTTTCTTAATAGTGTGCTGGTTTTGGTGCTAATGGAGTTAATTTTCTTCCTAGTAGCTGGTATGGGGCTGTTTTGGATTTGTGTTGAACACAGTGTTGATAATGCAGAGATATTTTTGTTATTGCTGAGCAGGGCTTACACAGAGTGAAGGACTTTTCTGCCTCTCACACCACCCCACCAGCGAGGAGGGGCTGGGGGTGCACAAGAAGCTGGGAGGGGACACAGCTGAGACAGCTGACCCCAACTGACCAAAGGGATATTCCATATTGTATGGTATCACGTTCAGCATATAAAGCTGAGGGAAGGAGGAGGAAGAGGAGGGGGGGCATTCGGAGTGATGGCGTTTGTCTTCCCAAGTAACTGTTACATGTGGTAGAGCCCTGCTTTCCTGGAGATGGCTGAACACCTGTCTGCCAATG
Source organism: Caprimulgus europaeus (assembly GCA_907165065.1). Next base: position 75,065,990 of record OU015525.1, read on the forward strand.
GGAAGTGGTGAATGAATTCCTTGTTTTGCTTTGCTTGCCCATGTGTCTTTTGTTTTTCCTATTAAACTGTCTTTATCTGAACCCACGAGTTGTCTCGCCTTTATCCTTCCCATTCTCTCCCCCATCCCATTGGGGCATAAGAATATTAAGGGCTACCATTTATACATAGTCCATCAATTAAGGAGCATCATCTAACCACTCTGAGCAATATCTCACAGCAGGAATTCTCAGCTACAGCACTGCAGTAGCTACCACCTGACTCTGCAAAGAGGGAAAAAAGCAGGAGCATCCATACGGCTGATTCCCAATCAGGGCCATCTGGGCAAGCCACCGAGTTTCTAGATGTCGTGCTCACACAACTGGAAGACAGCAAGGACATCCAAACAGTTTTATCAGTCTAAAATTTGGAGACTTCATGTAACAAAACGTTCCTACTTGATAGGAGGAGTACCTCCAAGCAAGAGGGAAGAAAGATCAGGTAAGTATAATGGCAAGCATCTCCTCCTTACCAAAAGCATGTTAAATCTGCAAAACATTCTTACAAACAAAGAATCAGATTTCCTTATTATGCAGACTCCTTTGTATCACTCTGAAACGAACAGCTGTTCCACCAAATAACGTACCCCTGAACAGACTCTTACAGACTCAGGCCGCATCTGGAATATTGTGTCCAGTTCTGGGCCCCACAGTTCAAGAAGGACGGGGAGCTGCTTGAGAGAGTCCAGCGCAGAGCCACCAAGATGATTAAGGGAGTGGAGCATCTCCCTTATGAGGAAAGGCTGAGGGAGCTGAGCCTATTTAGCTTGGAGAAGAGGAGGCTGAGGGGGGACCTCATTAATGTTTATCAATATGTAAAGGGTGAGTGTCAGGTGGATGGAGCCAGGCTCTTCTCAGTGACGTCCAATGGTAGGACAAGGGGCAATGGGTGTAAGCTGGAACACAGGAGGTTCCACTTAAATTTGAGAAAGAACTTCTTTACAGTAAGGGTGACAGAGCACTGGAACAGGCTGCCCAGGGAGGTTGTGGAGTTTCCTTCTCTGGAGACATTCAGGACCCGCCTGGACGCCTTCCTGTGCGAACTCATCTAGGTGTTCCTGCTCCAGCAGTGGGGTTGGACTAGATCTTTCTAGGTCCCTTCCAATCCCTAGCATTCTGTGATTCTGTGATACCATTTGCCCCTTCTACTACAAAATTTTCAAATCCTGCAGGAAGCCAAAGGTTAGTTATTGTTGTTTAAACAGTGAAAGTGTGATACGTTAGTTTTTCAATCATATAAAATACATTAAGGTTTGGAGTAAGGTCCAGTTACACCGGTCAATCTGTGATTTCAAATAGGAAGCTTTTAACACAGACATTTTTTCTCATTAAAATAGAACCCACGAGGGGAGATATGAGAGTGTGCATATTTCCCTGAAACAGAGTGAAGATTGCTACAATTTAAGCAGCAAAATGAAATAATCAGTCAATTGTTGTAGCAATTGTTTTATGTTCCGTAATATCTTAATCTTTGACTGGTGCCAAATGAACACTAATGAGATGAATCTAAAACAAACTAGAAGGAAGAACAAAAGACAGGGAGAATAAAGAAAGGAGACTCCAAAGGCTGGTTTTAGATTTCAGAACTAATTGGTTTTCTTAGATACTTTTCAACTCTAAACATAAAATAAAACTCCTTGCTGATCAGCTGTTCACTGGCAACAAAATGAGCATAACAATGGTTGATGTAAGGTCACTCAGTACATATGCAGTTGAATTAGCATGTTTCAGGGAATTCCATGTTTCTATGAGGGCTGAGCCATTCTGATAAATCTTTCACAAAAAATGTACCTTGCAAGCACAAATAATTGCCACTTTAGTTAGCAGAGCTGACTGAAAAAGCAAAGGTTTTGATCCATAAGAAACTGGCTTTTTGTTTATTACCCAGAAAGTGGAAATTCCTCTATATACAGTGAAACTTATATCTTCAAGGAAGTCCTGGAGTTTCTACATCAGGGTAGGATTCAATGTTAAAATAAACAAAAACTGAGATCTGCCTGGAAGGCAATGCAGGGTCTGTAGTTTTAGATGAGTTTACTCAGCATACCAAGGGCTAGAAGACATGAAAGCACACATTTGCCACCAGAGCATTGAATCATCACATTAGAGCCCATAAGGACTCTATCCTGGATACACAGAAATTTTGTTAAAGTCAAGAAGTTTCCAACAAAATATTTTAAGGCTCAAAAGATATAATGTATACAAACAAATTTTGTCACAATCTGAAAGATTCTTTCTGATCCTAATTGCTAATATTTGCAAAATACACTTCAATCTCTGTCCCTCCAATACTTATTCCCATGCACAACATGTCTTCTTCTGCTATACTTTTTTACTTGAACTGCTTGTTTCATGAGTCTAAGAAGTGACCCTCTCTATTTCTACAGATTCAACAGAGGGGAGAAGAGACAAGAAAAGGACACAGCATCCCAAATAGTGGCATTGATTCACTGTCTGTGAGATACAAACTGTTTGGATCATACTTACCTTTAGTCGAGATCTGCCATTTGGTTTCTGAATATTTTCAGGAGATGGCAATCTAGGACTTTTATAGGAATTAAACTTTATGGAGGAGTAATGAATAAATTGATTATGGTGCTGCTTTAGTTATATTCAGATGCAATTAAGAAATCTCCTGAAAGACAGCAGGAAATTGTTTCAAAAACCTAAAAGGACAAGCAGATTGCTTATCAGGCAATATGGACTGAACAAGGGGAGGGAGAAATTGCAAAGGCAAGGGAGCAGAAAGCTAGGGTAGATGGGGAAACCCACAAGTCAGAGAGTTTAAATTGCATTTGAAATGCAAGGGAAACCCATTGATGTGGAAAGATGTGAAGAAAAACTGTCCACAACGACAGCAATTAGATAATTTTTTTCAGTAGACTTAGTCAAATGGTTACTATTTAATGATCCTTTTCTGCTTGCGAGGTAATTTGATGCTTGCTGCACTAGATGTTGTGTTTGTGTTTTACTAGGTGTGGACATTCTGTTGGAATTGTCTATTTGATTTGTCATGGCTGATTTCCACTTGATTTGAGGTCCTTGCACCTTCCCTGAGTATTCAGGGCTGAGTAATGCTCACGTCGTGCAGGATGTGATGAACAATGGATGTGAAGGGACTCAACTGAGAAAACTCATGTGAAACACAGGGAGCAGTTAGGCAGCTAGAACTTGGAAGGAAGGACCTGAAAATCAATTCATAGGAACCTGTTAGATCTGTTCAGTTTGCTAGAACTCAGGAAGCTTCAGGAAATTACTGGACTTAGGGCAGGACTGAAGACTATGCAAAGACAGTTTAGATAGGCAGGAGTTTTGTTTATAAACCCTTTTAGTTATCTCTCAGACATCAGAGATGTGTTTTATCTGTTAAATAATTTTGTTGTTCTGATCTGGGTTGTTATAAAACCTCATTTTAACATCTAAAGTTGGAGTAGATCAAAGAGCACTGACAAAATTTCCTCACATTTCTGGCTGGCTTGAGGTCCTTTGACAGGGAAGAGGAAAAGGAAATTAGTAATACAAAGTGAAGAACAGGTGATACCAAATAGCTAGTGGTTCATGACTTTGCTATGTAAAATACCTAAGTAAAGGACAGAGTTGTTGTGAGCTGCACACAGCAAGAAGTTATCAGCCTCTTACTGTTCATGGCTGTTGTGAATAGTATCTACAACTGTTCTAGGTTCTACTTTAGAAAAATCTGAAAATAAATAGTGAAAAAAAAAATGATCAAAGTGTCAAGATGTGGAAGACACAGCCTGTGAGGAATGATTAAATAAGTAAAAAGATGCAGTTCTGCTATGAGGGAGATACTAAGCAAGTTACAAAACTTTTTTCAGAAGATTGACATCATGGAGATAAAAGGTTGAGTGAAGGAATTCCATGAGAATTCAATACTGGTATGATTATATGATAGCTTAAATTCCCACCAAATATTAAGGACTGGAAAGATACAAACCAGCTATGGAGTCTCTCCACACTTCTCACTGACTGTAGGTGTAAACATTAGGAAAATTGTTCCCACAGAACAGTCCTGGGTTTGCAAGGAATTGAACAAGCATTTTAAAAGGCTTTTCCACTCTCCCTTGTGTATTAGAGAGCAAGCATAGTCTACCTCTAGAGTTATTCTAAAACTAGAACAAGAATATATGAATAACTCTAGAATACCAGGCCTTTGTCAATCCAGACACTCTTACATTTCAGTTTCAACGTTTTATAGTATAACATTAATATAACAGAGAGCAGGCAAAGGTCAAATTGCACACCTCTTGTACCCTGTGAGAGGAAGCAGTTGTGCTTATAAACAGAACTCTTTTGAGCAACAGAGAGATTGCTGGCATACTGTTGTAAATATATAATTGAATTGCTTTCAGTGGTTGTTCCAAAAGCAATCTACACCTCCAGCTCATAGAATAAAATTTTATTACAAAATAAATTAATAAAATATGTTGCTTCACTGTGGTACTCTCAACTTTGTGTTCCACTGGGATTATTTTTGAAGAATGAAACTTCTTTACATTTATTAGCTTCCCAGAAAAGTAGCAACAGTAATTACAAAATCTTTCTTAAGTTTGCATGGTATTCTGATTATATGTGGTGAACCTGTTGAGAATACCCTTGCTTCCTCAGGCTTTCTTTCTGTTTTGTAGGGTAAAATATCCACAGCTGAGTGGATAAATATTGAGTTACGGAGAACTTCCAAAGTGTGCATTTTCTGAGAATAGTTTGTGCGATGTATTTGTTTGTTTGTTATGTATACAAACATTAGTATTAGACTTCTTATATGTCTGCTTTGGAAATAAGGTTAAATCTTGGCATTCTTCATGATTTCTTTCTAGGTCAATAAGAAGAGCTAAAATAATGCTGAGGGGGCTAAAATGTAAAGAGGAAAGATTACTATATTAGGTCCTTTTGAAGGAATCTAAGTATTTGGCATTTTCATATATTTAATCCTATGTTTTAGTGACTAAACCATATATAATCCTATAAAATCTGAAAACATTTTTATGCATCCTATATTTCATCCAGAAACTTAAACCATTCACCTTGCACAATGTTTAATAATATTTTATTCTATTTTACCCAAGAGATCAGTAACGACATCTGATATCTGGCTAAGACGACCCAGTTTTTTAGTAGTTTCAAATAATTATTGTAATAAATCTTGGTATATGTGAAATTTGAAACATCATGAGTATATTCCAGGGCAGTCTTTTATTGTGTGCCAGAAAGTACTCACTGGTTACAGAAATTTCTGAAATTATTTAAGCCTTTATCAGAGATGTTATGCACTTTTTTGAGAATTGTATTAATTTGAAATAGTGTTTGCACTGGTATGTTGCATTTACACTATCATTTTCACTGTCACAGAGTTTTTCCACAACACCACTACTCTTGCATATATTAATTTACTAGAAGTGGTATTAAGTGCTCTGATTAACTTAATTGACTTAATGTAACTCAATAGCTGTCAGTGCTTATATTACACTGCTAAAAATGACCCTCAGATCTAAATTCTTGATACCATCAATCTACAATCCAAACTCCATAACACATGAAGTTAGTGAGGTAAAGTCTGGAGGCCAATACACAGGAGGACTGGAATGAGACAGTTAATAAAATGAATAATTTTGAGGGTTAGATTTAAAGAATCCATGTGAGATTCAGTAGTACAATGACTAATGAGTTTATTTAGCACAGTACAACAAAGAATGGGTAAACAATTTTGTACTGAATAGATAGACACCCCAACTATTAAAAGTATTGCACAAGGGATATGAAGTAACTTGGAACAAATATAGTTTGGAAATTAGAAGGGTTTTTTGAGATAATCTTATTACTTTTACAAAGAGGCATTTTTAATGTAGTTGCCTGTGACAAGAAAAGTAACCCAGGAGACCTCTTCCAGGCTATGTATACTTCTGAAAGAACCAAGCATTGAGTACTTTTGATACAGAACAGTCACAATTCTCCTGCAAATACTGCTACCATGCTGTTTAACATCTTCCAGATATTTCTTCTGTGTGTACTGGACAAAACTCCTGTCCATTAGCCTACCTCCTCCCTCTTCTCTGAACTCCAATGTCTGTATATCACATATATTTGGTCTTCAGAGAATAATCATGAGCGGACTGACCACTGTTAAAGAAAAAGGTAAAAAAAATATTTTGAGGCCTCTTTTCTAGTAACATACAGTCACATGTACATAGTTCCACTCAGCTATGCCACAAATCAAAATTTTGCAACAGAGGATGCACAAATACAGGCTGGGCGATGAGTGGCTTGAGGCCAGCTCTGAAGAGAACGACTTGGGAGTGGTGGTAGACAAGAAGCTGAACATGAGCTGGCAATGTGCGCTTGCAGCCCAGAAGGCCAACCATGACCTGGGCTGCATCAAGAGAAGCGTGGCCAGCAGGTCAAGGGAGGTGATTCTCCCCCTCTACTCCACTCTTGTAAGGCCCCACCTGGAATACTGTGTCCAGTTCTGGAGCCCCCAACACAAGGAAAACACGGACCAGTTAGAATGAGTCCAGAGGAGGCCACGAGGATGATCCGAGGGCTGGAGCACCTCTCCTATGGGGACAGGCTGAGAGAGTTGGGGCTATTCAGCCTGGAAAAGAGAAGGCTCCAGGAAGATCTTATAGCGGCCTTCCAGTACCTAAAGGGGCTACAAGAAAGCTGGGGAGGACTTTTCATAAGAGCAGTTAAAGACAGGACAAGAGGAAATAGTTTAAGCTGAAAGAGGGTAGGTTTAGATTAGATATTAGGAGGAAATTCTTGACTGTGAGGGTGGTGAGACACTGGAACAGGTTGCCCAGAGAAGTTGTGGATGCCCCCTCCCTGGAAGTGTTTAGGGCCAGGTTGGATGAGGCTTTGAGCAACCTGGTCTAGAAGAAGGTGTCCCTGCTCATGGCAGGGGGGTTGGAACTGGATGATCTTTAAGGTCCTTTCCAGCCTAAACCATTCTATGATTCTATGGTCAATAAATAAAACTGCAGGGAAAAAGACAAACTTTTTGATCAGAAATACTTCAGCTTCCTCAGTGAAAATGCAATTTTGCTTTGGTTCAGTCCATGGTCTCTAAAGACTTGCAAATAAATGGAGTAAATAACTACTAAATATAAAATATTTTCTGTCTCTTTATGGCTTGTATATGAGACAGAGGGAGAAAAGGAGACTGTATGTTTATGCAGGACTGCTGTCATGTTGTTCAAAGGGAATTGCAATTATCTTGATTTAGCAGGGCTGGATCAAAAAGATTACTCCTGATATTGCTGAATGAAAATCATCATATATTAATGAATACTGAGACAAGTATGACAAAAATGATAATTATTAGTTTAATCCACTTTTTATTAGGTCTCTTGTAACACATTAGAAGGAAAAACGATAAGTTGATTGAAATTATTTCAGAAATCTACTTAATTCCTGAGATTTCTGCTGTAATGGTATTCATGACAGTCTTTGAATACTGATCCGAACCATCTGATGCAGAAAGATCTCTCTTACTTTGACTCAGAACAGTGGACTTGAGGTCATGAAATTAAGTCTAATATTTAACCAGTGTTTCTGTGTTTGATAACTACAGCAACCATAAAGCCAAATTTAATATTCACAAACCAGAAGCCAAAGGACTTTTAACTCTGGATGGGACCTGGCAGAGGAGACACACTGGTGGTATTTTTAAAAGGTTCTTGGCATCAACTCTTAGAGCAGAGAAATCAACCCTCCAAAACCAGCCTGAATCAAATGTAGTGGCATCAAGATCCAGTCTTCCTGAGGGGTGATTTAACAACTAAAGGAATTGTTAAAAATTGTTAAGTTCATATAAAATAAAAGAACATATTTTTTCTCATCAAAGGAAAATAAGCAAGTTATTGAACATAACTTTTCTAACGTGGTTGTATGATGTAAAGTTGCCAGAATATCAAACACAACAGCTAACTTGGACATAGATTATTGTAATAATAGTTAGGTCAGCTTAATGTTATTTGAGATTGGAAAGGGCAATTAATACATTCAAATTTAGTACAAACTATTTCTGAAATGAATATGAAGCAAGCATGGGAAAGAAAGATAACTTAACCCCATGATATCTGAGTGAAACTCATGCAGGTGTGGGTTTGGTACATCATTTTCACATTGTAGATTGGTAACTCTCTTAATATCCCATATTCTTGTTCAAGAATGCTCAATTCTACTCAGAACATTTGCTATGGCTCTTAGAATTATGACTTGTGACTGTATCATTTTTGATGACAGGTTTACTGATATGACTATAGTTCATTTGTAGTTTCCAGGATACAGTGCTCTGGGTCAGTCCTTCAAAAACAGGAGTATGTAAAGATAACTGCACGCACAGAGTGAGAATTTTGTGGCAATACCTACTTCACTCAGAGCAAGGTAGAAATCTTGGGGTCTTATAGTCATTAAACAATGAACAGTAAGGTTACTTACTAGAGTTAGGGAAAAGAGTGTTTGAAGACTTGTACCCTGGCCCAGATGATGCAGGTAGGGTAACATAACTAATGCAACTTTGGCTGTAAGGAAAGCAGAAGTCTTTGCTACTGTGGGAGTTTCTCTGTGAGCTGGAAGAGGATTTAGGATGTCACCATCCCGAGTGCAGAGCCCCTGAAGTATACCCATGGTTGATGCAACCAGTCACTGTTTTCATGACCTGGCTTCTTTGACAACATTGGTTGATAACAGAAGAGTATGTAAAGCCGGGCACTATGTATCTATGCAGTGTTATGTTAGCTTGGGGAATGAGTGCACCCTTGGGCCCAAACTCCTTAATTCCGCATGCTGCATCTGGGCTGGCAATTAGTAGGAATTATAAGGCATTAGAACCCAGTGGGGAGAGGGCCTCTGCAGTGTCTTAATGCCAGTGAAGTTACTGCTATTGCCACAGTTCACACCATCTGAGGAATTGCCTCTGTATGCGGAAGTCATGGCCTATGAACCACTATGGCTGAAGTACCTCTAATAGAAACACGTTGTATAAATAATTCTAAGATACTTGCTTACCTAAAGAAATGGAGTTCAACTGTCATTCTTCTACACTGGTGTTTTAATTGAAAGTGCTTACTAAATCAATTAATATCTTATGTGGAGATGTATTTCCAAATGCAATTAACAGTTTCTGAAACAATGGTGCAACCATTTTCAGGACTCTATATTTTTCAGGATAGCAACTTTCTGTATTAGTTTTACAGAAAAAAATTGATTATTGCACTGATATCGCAATTATGTTTTGTGAGACTAAGGTATGCTATACCTGTTGATCTTTTTAGTGCCACCAAAGCAGAAAAGCCTGATGCATGCCTGTGAGGAACTGGATTATAGACTTGTCTCAAAGATTGCTTGCAAGGATGGTCACAAGACCACTGGGTTCTGGAAACCCCGACTTGTGAAGGAGCCCTGCCTGTGAAGGTGTTCTGCCTGGACATGTCCCTGCCCCCAGTGCTGGGGGGCACAAAGAGATGTGCCATTGTATTAAAGGAGGACCTGCATGGGCAAGGGAAGGAGGGAGAGAGAGAGAGAGAAAGAGAAGGAGAGAGACAGAGAGGACGACTGGACATTTGAATGATCCTGACATCGAATTGGGACAACCCCAAGAAGAACAGTTTGAGCTAAATATTTTTAAAGTGGATAAATCTTATTAATACCTCATTAACCTTCACTTTTCCATGCACACTCATTAAATAAAAAAACATGTTACCAAGATTACTCAAGGTTAAGCAATAACTACAAGAGCATAAATGAATGTATGAATGCATAAATGAATTTGAAGTGAGTTAAACAAATGCTCTTATTGGTTCTCATTGAGAAACATTATTATTCCTACTGGGAATTTATTTGTTATCTTCCATTTGTGGTTGTCTATCCTACTGCAGCCTGCTGTAACAGTAATTGCACATGATACAAGCTTAATAGCATACCCATCTCTGGGGTAGATAAATGTTATTACAATAATTTTCATCTCTTATTGAATATGATCATTTATAGAAGCATATTCTCTAGGTGAATTAAACTTAAATATGCTGTATATCAAGGGGGGTTTATTTCACATGTCGCTTTTGCCCTGTGTTTGCTGCAGTTGCTAACTGAAAACAGCTGTGTGTTCAGTGTGTGTGTAGAGATGTGTGTCCAGTGTGTCTGTTGAGATGTATAGTTATTCAGCTGCAGCTCCTTCCCCCCCGCCCCGCCCCACACCAACCCAGTTTTGCAGGGATCACTTCCTACAGCTTCATTAATAGAAGTCACAGAAAAGGAAATGACGTTGTCCAAGAGATCATCTAATACTAACCCCAGACACTGAGGAAAGAGACAGACCATCCTTGACAGACACTGGTCTGTCCCTAACACTGAAGAACAATTTCCTTGTTTTTCCTAGGTTTTCTATTTCACTCCTCTACCATCCTACAGCTTCAGTGTTCTTGCCATCACCCTGTTTTCAAGTGTCTGTGTAGATTAAGTTCATTTTTCCTGTTACACCTCTCCAGTGGTCACAAGGGACAATTTCTCTCTCTCTTCTGATAGCTTAACTTTTTTTAAAGAAATCCAAATCCTTCAACCTTCAGACTAGCTAGACAAAGCTCATAGGCATAGCTAGGGAGTTTTGCAACCTACATTACCCAAAACTGGACATAGAGCTACCCAAACTGGACACAGCTTCAACTGAGACCTTAGGTGGGAAGGGCAAAGTAGGTCCCTTCCATGGCTGTGCCTTCCTGCAGGTGCTGTGTAACTGACCCCTGGAGCTTTGCCTCCTTGCCACAAGGACTCCCTTCTTCTTCTTGGACCCTGTGAGTACTCTCTAAGCCCTAATGCCGAAGGGGAGAGCTGCACTAGAAAAGAGACCAGAGGGCTGAATGGCTCTTTGCTTGAAATTATTCTTAGATGTAGTTTATATTTTTAATTTATGATGGTTAACATCATAAAAGTTGATAGAACTCTGTTTTGCTTGCTTGCAGGCACTTTATTTCCTTCATCTTGGATGTTACACCTTGGTTCACACACACCTCTGTGGACAGAGGGGAGGCTAGACCTCCCCTGAGGGTGCCTGGGCCCACGCAAGTGGAAGAAGCTCCAAGGTGGAGCAGGCAGGGGAATGGTGCAGATAGCTGGAATTCAGTGGAGTCTGCAAGCTGGGAGGCTCTGAGAGGTGCAGAGGAGGCACACAGAGCCAAGGATAGAGGTGACAGACAGAAGATTTTTTTAGGAATGAGTGGACATGTGCAGAGGTGAAGTCTTCTGGACTGGAGGAAAGGCCTTGTATTAAAAGGATATACCAGTGATGGGGAGAAGGACTGAATTTTATTTACTATCTCAACCAGAAGGCAGAGTTTTCTCTCTCCCTCCAGACACTTATGATTGTGTTCTCTCATGTGTTGCTGAAGTAATTAATGAAAATATTAAGTGGAACCAGGCTTACATCAGATCCTGAGGGACCTGACAGACTGTCCCAGCCTGGAAGACAACCTCGAGGAACTAAAATATCATGGTACTTTATAATTAAAAATGTGGTTTGTTAGAATGACCTAATTAAATTTACCACTCAGGGAACATTAAAACTTGTCTCTAGATGACTAACTTGAAACTAGCTGATTGAACATATAGCCACCTTCACAATTAGTATTTGACAGATTGTTACAGGAGCACCTGGGGAGAATTTTGGATGGTTCAAGAGATTTTCCTGGGAAGTTCCTGCTTGAGACTAGACCATTTTTTATGCTTAACTATTGATTAACATCCTGAGTAGAAAATCTGGCTGTCAGAGAGATTCCTATTCCTATTGTAAAGGTGATGATAATTTACATGGAGAAAATAGATGTAAGTAGTCAGTAAGAACTGTTTTTGCAGAGGTGGACAAGAAAAAAAATCAAATCTAGGCAGAAAGGGGCCTGTCCAGCGTGCATATATGCAAGTGAGGAAGTGCTGACAGGACAATATTGTGGGGAAAGCTCTCACACTTTTGCCAGGAAGTGAGCATGATGACTTGTTTATCTGAACCTAGAATGGGGAACTAACAAGAGAACTTAGAGACTTGAATCCTTCTGAACAATGCGTTTGCTCAAGGAGATGCAGAAATGCCATAAGCTCCACTTTGTGTGGTGGAGCAAGAAAGAAATGTAGAATCATAGAATAATTTTTGTTGGAAAAGACATTTAAGATTTAAGAACCTGTGAAGACCAGCCATCCATCACTGTGTTTAACTTTTGCAAGCTCTTTATACTATTATCTGACACATCCAACAGCTTCTAATATCAAATGTAGTAGTCCTCGATGTTCTGTTCAGTTAACGTGAAGCCAAGGCTTAGTCAGCAACCTGATAATGTGCCTGGGACATTCACAATTAATATAAGATTTAAGTAGTATAATACACTGAAGAACAAACAACAGAGTTATTTAATTGGAATTGTCAGGTGGAATGAGGAAACATTTGTCCATACCTTTATTACCAGGCAAAAAAGTAGGAAGCCATCAGTCGGGGACTAGATACCTGTGAGGAATAGTGTCTGCACTATTCTTAGTAATGAACACAGGGTAATGGCATGGTTCGGTGTGGTGGATATAGCAGCAGAAACACTAAAAAACTGAGATACATGTGGTAGACATCTGAAAACTGTTTGAAAGGTGACCCTCACGAAAAACTGATAACACATCTCAAGCAGAGGTTTGTAAACCTGAATACCCACTTTCTGCCTCACAGACACAAGGAAAGTGAATTTTTAATAACCTCTTTTGTAAATAAAGAGCACTGCACGTAATAACTTGTGATGCCTCAATAACAATGGACTCATTGTGGTGGTTTTGGTTTGTCAGGATAAAAGTGGATGGAGGCTGGCCCACGTGGAAGAATATTGTGCCCCCTGTGCCACAAGAGGGGAAGATCCTAACAGTAACAAAAAGAATAAAAACAAGTGATAAAGCTGGACTTTGAATAGGGCTCAGTGTTTTATCAATAGAAATGTAGAAACCAGCTTCCTGTCAGCAAGTGCTCAGCACAAACATCTTGAAATGAATCCTGTTGCCAAGCCAGGGTTCCAGCAGCAGCTTGGAAGAATCATGGAAGGTTATTCTGGTCAGCAGAAAGGGGTGGATGACAGACACAATGTTTTCCCATTTTGGGGGATAAGCAGGTAACGCATCATGGTGGAAGCTATTGTAAAGTTGGCAGTTGTTTTCCATTTTTTTTTACAGTTGTATCAGTAAGAAAGTCATTAGTTGATGACAGTGTTGTTGTAAAAATAGTAACAATTGTAGAAATTCATCACTCTTCTGAGAATCTGGATGTCTTAGATAGAGCAGGGAATTTACTTAAGAGATAGCTGTTACCCAAGGATGAAAGGAGGAAAGGGGAAAAAGGACTTGCACTTGCAGCTGATGGTGAAGACTATAGAAAACCACAACAGATCAGGCCATATTGAATGTTATGGTTTCTATCAGCATGTAGCAGTGTGAGAAGGAGCAGGTCCATTTCTTTCCCTTTTTGAAATATAGGTCGCTGTTGGAGTGGTGAGTGATGTCTTTTAGATCCTCTTAGGTCATAGGTGGAGGGGAAAGATGTTTAGGGCAATAAATAAGTTGTTTGAGAGAATAGAAAAAGAGCACTAATTTCAGTACAAAGGGTAAAGTTGGACTGAGGGTCAGAACCTTCCTCTACTCAGTTTGCAGGAGTTGAGAACTCTCAATAAGACAAGCTGCTGAATGTTTTCTAGAGGAGTTTTCATATTCCTTACAGTGATATCAAGGAGACCTGTCACTGCTTCAAATTTAAAATCAATGACAGTCCTGGAAGAAGAGAACATATAAAATGTTCTTGAGGAAGGTCGTTTCAGGCAATTTCTAATTAAGCAGATGTAAACCTTCCTGGTTAGAACGGCACGTTAAAAATCCAATGAACTACATCAGTGCTAGATAAAATTGGGATGTTCTGCCAACATTTACACCCTTGGGATGGAGCAATAAATGAACAGAATTTGCCTATGATTATGTTCTGTGTGATACTTTATATGACTTGGCAACAAACCTTGAGGCTCCAAGCACATGCTTACAACAAATCAGTATTGTGGCTGCTGCTAGATTCAAATTTCTGATGTGATATTTCCCTGATAGGGTCTTATCATTGATTGCTTAATATTCTCTTCAGTGTTTGGGTGGCTTAACACAATGCTAGAAATGGCACCAAAGTAAGAAAACAGGCTGATGACAGGTAATAAAAAATACTGATGAATTTGCTATATTCTGGCAGATAAGTATGATAAATTTATGACATTTTTAGCATTAACTGGGAAGCCAAGTGTATCACTGAAAGAGAAAAAGAGAAGACCTGATCCTGAAGGTGACTTATGATGGAAATCAATGCCATATGAAATAATCTACACTGTTACAAGACAAATTACAGGTATGATTGAGATGTGAACTGGATTTTGTGGTCTGTTGACTTAATTTCATGCCAGCTGCCTTATGGTCTTAATTTGTGATCAAATTTGCCGCTTTGAAGGAAAACACTGTCAGAATCAAGAATTAGCTAGTCATGTCAAAAGAGGCAATGGTATTCTGTCTTCCTTCAAGGAAGAAGGCCATTAAGGAGCAACCAGTTGTTTCCCAATACAAATACCTTTATCAAGAAGTTAGTTCCTTTAGTAGTTGTCCTTCTTTCTTTTGTACTCCCCTCCCACAGATTAATGGGGCAGCAAATGTTTCTTTCTTACATGTCTGTTTAGTGCCAGTTAGCCTTTGGATATGATTCTACAATACAAACAAATATTTGGTAAGTTGTTCAAATGTTTAGATGAAGATAAGAGAAAAAATAATTAATATGAGAATGGTTTAGCACTGGGAAACATTACTCAGAGAAGCTATGGAATCTCCATCCTTGGAGGTCTTGAAACTCTACTGGGCAATATACTAAGCAACTAGATATAGATTTGAAATTAGCCATTTTTGGAGTAGGAGCTTGAACTAGAGATATCCAGAATTACCTTCTGAAGTAAATCCTTCAATGGTTGTGTGATTTCAGTTAAAAACCTAGTAAGTGGAGTCATAAGTTACCTTCAGCTGCGAAACAGTCCCAGTTGCATCATATTGTTTCCTACATTTCAAACAAATTATTGTAAGTCCAGTCTGCATATCTGAGGATCACTGTATAAGGGAGGAAAACCAGACTTCTGAAGATATTTTTTTCTGATGTATGTAGAAAAAGAAGCAGTACAGACACCAGCAAAACCTGACTCCTGTAACAAGTCACTAGCAAAGACTGCTGAGACACAGTTTCCTATTCAAGACTGTAATTTCAACATCTGAAGTAGCAACTGAGCTTTCCATTGGATTTCATGAGAACCAAAATGTTGTAATCATTTTGAGAATACTGATATGTGCAGTTTCATTACTGACAATGTAACTTCCCTATGGTTTCAGATCTGGTCAGTGTTATTGCTTCTATAATGTTCTTTGCACTAACAGAAAAGCAGCACTGACAAAACAAATTCTATCACTGCACACAGGAAAGCCTTTTTAATTACTAAATAAATTGTCAAGAAAAGGCTGTGAACTTGTTCAAAGTAATAAGATCATCTATACAAAGTCTTCTTAGTGCTAGCAAGATGAGTTGTAAATCTGTCTATAAAGTGAATTTTGACTGCCCCACCCACCGCATTGCATCACTGAAAACTCGTTAATGTAACAGACAAGGACACTTCTTCAGCAAGGAAATTTTCTATCTCTCCTGATTATAGCATTATAGTACATTTTAAATGATAGTACTGAACACAAAAATGTTCTTCTTGCTCCTGTCTATTGGAGTCTTTGAAAAGATGGTCTACAGGAGGATGCTAACTAATCTTCATTGCTAATACATTTGATAGGTTAAAGTCTTTGCTTTGTCACCCACTGAGCAGAAAAAGAACAGGTAAAGATTGCCAGGAGTTTTTTGTGGAACCCTGATCTCAGTGCAAATTCAACCAGCCTATGATAACCCTAACTGGCTGGAGTGGGCAATGATGTTAGGAATTAAAAGCTGAGTAAAAAACCAGTCACTTTTCCTCCCAACACTGAAAGCCCAGGGGGTGGGGAGCAGTATTAATTAGCAATCTACTTTATTTTATTTCTGGATACATTATGCTGAAGGATTTGGGAAGTTGTATGCAGCATTTTCTTCTTTGCAAAAGTGGGGCAGATAGGTGCAACACAACTCTGATTCAGCTATTAAGAAGTAATTAATAGTATCCTGTCTCCAGCTTCTGCCCAATTTAGTTGATAGGTGAGAAAGAAGGACTGAAAAAAGAACGTATTGCCCTGGAGATAAAGTAATTCTGAAATTAGATTACAACAAGAAATCTTTTCCCTTCTGGTGTCAGGCTCACTCACTTTCTTACTAGGGAACACACTGCCTGTGTTCCCTAGTAAGAAAGTTAACCTCAAGTAGTCTCTTAAAGAAGGAAACAATAATGTTCAGAATAAGGTTTCTAAGCCCTGAACAAATTAGTGACTAACATAAAGTGCCATTTCAATACATATAAATGGCAGCTAGTGAAAGAAGAAGTATTGAGACACTGGTGAACAGTGTCCCAAAAGATAAAACATGTCAGACGGGGGTGGCGTTTTGGCGTTTTTTTGGTAGTGGGAGAAAGGACATCTTGTGAGAGCAAAAAGCTCCTCTGGCTCCAAGGTGGAGACCCCTCAGCCCAGACTGGGCCAATGAGCACTAGAGAAACGCCTCTGTGAATCCATATTTGTGAGGGGAAGCACTGTCCTGAAAAAGAAGTAGGTGTGGTACCTGGAGGAGAAGCTATTGACCTGACAAAAGACAATCATGAGCCTAAACAAAGGACAGACAGACAGAGAGATTTGTTTCCAGAGGAAGACAGACACCTGCACCTAGTTCTACCATATGGAGTAGGAGAAGACAAAGTCCCCTACAGCCCATGAAGATTCAATATGGAAGCAGAGACCCATGTGTAGGCCATAGAGCACTACATGCTGGAGCAGAGAAGTTGAGCCTGGGGGCAAGTGTGACTGTAATTGGTACCTCAAGAATCGCTCTCTACCAGAGTGGGGGTGGACCCCCACAGCAGGGGGAGTCTGCAGCCCACGGATGTCCCCATGCCAGAGTCCAGAGCTGAGCCCAAAGAGGTCTGTGACTCCATGGGAAACTCGCTTTGGAACATCTTGTTCCTGGACTTTCATGCTGGGAAGAGCAGCAATGGTGAACTGACTGAACCCCCATTCCCTGCCCACTGTGCTGCTGTTGGGGGGAAGGTAGAGAAATCAGGAGCAAAGTGATTTAAGCCTGGGAAGAAGAGAGGGGTAGGGGAAGGTGTTGTAAGATGTGGTTGTTATGTCCACTCAGATGTTTTGCAATGAATTAAATTGATTTTTCTTCCTCAACTTGAGTAACTGGTGAGTGAGCCGTCTCCTCCCTTCATTCGTAATCCCGTGCCCCCTTTGTTGTGTCTCACATCCCATCTCACCAGGTAGGGGGAGTGAATGCAGGACAGCATGGTCCCACTGTGTGTTAAACCACCACATGATTCTATAAGATCACAGTAGAAAAGGAGTCAGATTTGGTGGTATTTATATGCCATGGACATTTCTTGCTCTTTTACCCTAGCCTATCAGAGTAAGTGCCTTTCAGCTTGCAGTTCACAGCTGCATCCAGCATATAAACCAGCCTGTTGAGTCCTTCATACTGTGCATCCTACAGAATCTTACAGATTCCTTTTGAAAGAGATCTATACTCATTCTCATCACAGTACTCCTTGCTTATCTATTTGTAATTTAAAACTCAGGGCATAGTTTTTAGACAAACTTATTGAAAATCTGCTTTTGGAGCGTCTCAGAAGTACTTTAAGGTGAAGCCAGACTTCCCTTCTTTGTATTCCAGTTTGCTCACAGTTGTTGTTTGGCTTTTTCAACAATTTCTCTATAAATTATGTCCAAATCATCAGAGTTTGGTATTTGCTATTCCCACTTTGCAGGATATGCTGACTTCTCAGCTAGTTAAGCTCAAGGAAGGCTGAAAGATGTCACTAGTGACTTTGACAGCAGATGCATATATTTTCTGCCCCAAAGTCCCACATTCATCCAGCAGCAAGTAAGGACAACAGCTTTTCGTTGATTCAAGACTCACTTCACAAAGATCAGGTGGATTGGTAAGATGGGACAGAACAACTCTGTTGTAATGATTGAAAACTTGCAGGGAAAGTGAAGTCATCAGGAAAAAAAAAAAACCAACCCAACGTATATACATATGTAAATTAAGGGCTCATCAATAAAGAAATAGTTATTTCCTGCTGGGTATAGAGAGCCACTATGTTCTTTTCCAAAAGCTGGCTGAGAAGCAACTTCAAGATTTTTCTCCCAGCTTTCTGAGTCTCAAGATGTTTGTTATGAGTTGTTCTAACAAATTCTGAGCCCAAAAGGAAGTGCTGCATAACAGAGTCACTTGAATAACCTGATACTGTGCTACGTGAGATATATAAATCTATGACTTATTATTCATTACGGCTTCCCAAATTAAGATATCTATAGATTTCCTGTTTCTGTGTGGGGTTTGAGTTAGATTAGGGTGGAGTGTAGATGTTCGGTTTCAAATGCAGTTTCACGTTGCAATGACAGCATAACATAATTGGGCTCTTACTCCCTACTTTGCCCTAGTACTGCGAAGTTGATGTTGCATCTCTGGTTGCCAAACATATGGGTGATTTTACTTGTTTATCTATTTGCTATTGTTTGAATAAGCCCATTCCTGAAGCCTTCCAAAATGTAAAGTTCAGAGCAGTATCTTTCATATAGAAGGAAACTCACGGTAACTGTTTGGTATGGGTACAAATAATTTTAATTTTACTCATGAATGTCCCAGGCATGGCTTTGCCAAGAACTTTGAATGTGTGCAGTGCAAAGTTGCATGTAAAAGTCATTGGTCTCCAACCATGCCGGTCCATGTGACTAGCTGTGTGTGCACTGCATACATATGTGTGTCTCTACTGGGGGCATATGCTCAGCCTCACTCTTGGCTGGACCCGGGAACACACACCAGCAGCCTCTCACCTGTGAGACTGGGACAGGAGGAGTCCACTAGACCTTAGATTGCACCACATTTAGTTCTAGTGGACCAGGCAGTATCCCAAAGTCCACCACATTCAACTATGTCCAGCAGACAGTTGGGTCTTAGGGCACATGGGCATAGCTGGTTCCTTATATCTCTGCAGCATCTACAAACATGTTTGTAAAACAGCTTACAAATAACAGCGAGGACTATTACCATTAAATTAAACTGAACAGAAATTATTTCACAAATGAATATTGATCAGTTTAGAGAGTATTTGTATTTCAAATACTCTCATGAGTTAGGTAGATATTTCTGCATGTGTCTTGATAAACATGCCTCTTTATATCTGTTCATTTCCCTATCAGAATTTAAAATACTGTTAGCAGTCATCTGTACATGCAACAAGAAGGTAAATTGATTGTTACACTTAATGTTTTTTTTGTAATATAGAATGAACTGCTTTGCATTCTGTGTGATTAGTATTGATAGAGCAATGCTTCGTGCCATGAGAAATTAAACAGCGTAAATGGCAAAAGGGTACACTGAAAAAGCACCGACAAAAACTGTGTATAATATTTAATACCTTTTTTCTACTTTACTAAGGGGACTTTTGGAGTCTAGGACATTAAATTAAACAGCATTCTCAATCAAAATTAAGAGATCATAGGAGACATATTTTTCCTGTGTAACTGAGAGGGGCAAAAGGCCATAATATGTAGGGTACTGAACATGAGGTTGTCTAATATTAAAAGTAACTGATAAAAAATAAATTGTCATAAGAAAGATATAAGATTGCCTATAAAACATCAGAACATAGGATCATCTTAGCTGGTATTCTCCCTTGAGAGGTAGGTTGAAGCTGAAACTCTAGGTGAAAGTGAAGTCTTCAGTAATACAACAAGCTATTGTGAGATGATAGACTGTAGTAAAAGGAACTTCCTTCCTGACCTCTACAGACAATTAGCTTCCTCCCTCCAGTATGAAGTTTAATAACCTATGTCATTATATTTCCTTGCATTGCTAGAATGTTAATATTAATAATATTAAATTCAATCGGAGTGCTAAGTTGAAAAACTGCTTCCAGCATGCCATGATGTGTTCAGTTACAGAAATTACTCTGTCATATCCTATTGATGGGCTAATGGATAACAACTTCTGCCAACACATGGTGAGGGAAAAACATCCAAATAATTTCACAAGAAATTGAATGAAGATAAGGTGAAACTATAGTGTTTAATCAGGGGAATAGTTACTTGTAAAACTACTGAGAAGAATGTGGAAATTTCAGAAAAGTTCTCACTAAATTAATTTTAAAAGTCTGAGGAAAAAAATCCACTTCTTTCATGGCTCACTTTCTTAGGAAGTGGCAACTCAGTGTAATTCTCAATCCCCATCTTCTTCTCATTGATTGCAGAATGTGTTCTTGCCCTAAAAATAACAGAATTATTCTAGGAGTGCTTTAATACAGTGATAGATGCTTTGATAGACAAATGATGTAGTGAGCAGAGCATTTTGATAGTCAAATCTGAAAACATGCAGTTTCCAGATTTTATTACGCTGCCTGCAATTCTTTGTGCACCCAGGGCAAGATACAGGCAACCTGTACTGATTAGTATTCTGCTCCCCACAACCATCAAGGGCTTGGAAGCTATCACTGAAGTAGCCTTTGTGGTTTTGTGGTATGCTTCACTGCAGGTCTAAACAGCTAAGGTATTTTCTGAGCATATTTTTTTTTCCCCTGCAAAAACATATTTTGTTTATGCTTTAATTCCTCAATCATCAGCACAATAAAAAAAAAAACCAACAAACAAAAACAAACACCAAAACAAAACAAACAAGTACATCTTTCTTTTTGCAAGTGTCTTCAGTCTTTCTTGTTCTCTGTCTTCAGAGACAAAGAGTCTCTTTATGAATTTCTCTTTGCTTTCTTTAGATTTTCTTTATTCTTCCATAGCCTTGCACAGGCCTCTTATGCTTAACTGAAACTTGGAATTCTTATAACCATGTAGCATTCAGAGGTGAATTTGAATCATCAGTCAAGCAATATACTTTACTGATCCCCTGAGTAGTTACTGTACTGTGTTCTTTCATTCAATAGAAGATTTTTCCCAATTTTCTTTTCCATTTCTTATGGGTTTGGTTAATTGTTTTTTTGTAACACAATGTGTGGCACCTTTCACTTAGTGATATGAGAGTGCAGTAACAACATGAACGTCTCCAGTGGATGACAGAATCCTCCTCCTTCCTCCTACTGTTTTTGACAGAATGCCTTCCAAGAAATGCACTAACACTTCATTTTGACCATCTTTATTTAAAAAATGAGAGAAAAAGAATGCTGTTTCTGTGTGTTTTATTATCATTCAGAGTGTTGTGTCAACCTTATAATATTGTCTATAATTTCTATAAAGCTCACCTAATCCTTATCTACTGCCAGGGTCACACTGATGGTGTAAGGCAGTGTTATGCATGGACACCATTCCATGTTAACTTCCTTGCTTTTCCAATGACCAGGCTTCAAAATAAGCTTATACCAGCCTTACAAAATGCATCCCATACTCCCAGTGAGATTGCTTTGACAGCAGACCTTTGTCAAGGAAGCCACCTTTTGCTTTCATTACTGAGAGAGCTTGATCTAGTGACTAAATCTCAGCAAATGTGTTGAGGAGACATGATGGGAACTGATAAGTTTCCTTCAGAAATACTTCCATCACACTTTCTTGTTTCCACTCTGAAGCAGATCTAAAACTTTGTTAAAAAACTATTAACTAGGGCCACTGGTAACTAAAAAATGAGATTTCAGCTTCACCATATTTGAGGAGAAACTAATGGAGGTTACTAGCAATAGAGTTATTATCCAATGATATTTTGTGTTTTATCCTGCCAAGGAAGTATAGCCAGAATGACTATCCAGAGAATGACCAGATATGGAGATAAAATATGGCTACAATAAAAGTATCTTATTGTAAGAAAAAGCAAAGTAGAGGAGAAACATGTCAAAGCTCACTTAAAATTAATACTTAAACAACAACTCCATAAATATTCTTTTGTTTTTAAAGGACTTTATTTAAGTTAAAAATAAATCCAAGGAGGGCTTGCTTTGTTTTTAAATGCTTTGACCATTTTACAAAGCCAATTGTCTTCATAGAATCATGGAATGATCTGGGTTGGAACAGACCTTAAAGATCATCTAGTTCCAACCCCCCTGCCATGAGCAGGGACACCTTCCACTAGACCAGGTTCCTCAAAGCCTCCTCCAGCCTGGCCTTAAACAGTTCCAGGGAGGAGGCATCCACAGCTTCCTTGGGCAACTTGTTCCAGTGTCTGACCACCCTCACAGTCAAGAATTTCTAATATCTAATCTAAACCTCCCCTCTTTCAGCTTAAAGCCATTTCCCCTTGTTCTGTCATTAACTGCCCTTATGAAAAGTCCCTGCCCAGCTTTCTTGTAGGTCCCTTCAGGTACTGGAAGGCAGCTATAAATCTCCCCACAATTAGCTGTAAATCTGAAAAGCAAACCATACTGAAATATGCAAATATGATTACAATTTTATATCAAAACCAGATTTCAATTAAAAACGATATACCTTTCCATTCTTGCCTTTTCTGGCATGAATGAAGGTCTGTTTTCTGAAGAAAATTCTGCTGAAATTTTTTTTATATTTTTCAGAGTTTTTTAATCAAGCTAGAACATTTAAATTGAACAATTATTTCTATGTATAGCAATAGTAATGAAACCTTTCTTACTATGAAAGTCTCCTATAGTTGGATTCTCTAATGTCTGGTATGAATGAAGCAGCCTTTCTTGTGATGAGAGCTCTCTGTTCCACCTGTCTCCACAACATGTATTGGAAGACATTTGTTTTTGTACCCTAAATCAGTTCAAACAGTACTAAGGACATATGAACATCTGCAGTTATCAACTTAGGAAGTTAGGGTGATATCAATAATTTAGGTGTCATTTTTTTAATAAAGTTTTTTTGTTGCTGTTTATGGGGTTTTTATTTTTTAATTGTTGCTCCTTTCATGCATTGGAATCTTGTTGCATCATAATTAAAAGAAACTTTGAAAAAATTGCTAGGACAAAAACGGTCCTATGGTATGTGACTATTACAATCACTTCTCTGACACTGTGGTGTTACAGAAGAGGAGATGGGAATATGTGACCTTTACAGTGTCTATCATTTTTTAACTTAATTGGAAAAATCTCAGAATAGCTCCAGAGGAAAATTCTTTCAGAGCTTTTTATGACTAGACTTTCAGTATTAAGCCTAGGAAATTGATGTATTTGAAGAAAGAGGTCACAAGTGAAGGAGAACTTGCAGATCTCTATGACTGTAGGCAGTAGAGACGTAATATGAACTCACATTAATCTTTTCAAGTGACATGAAATTGTATGAAAACGGGTTTGTAATCATAGTACTATAGTTCAATGATCAGTAAATAGACTGGGAAATGTTCCTTGTAATGTTGAATTGTTGAATATGCTCTTGAAAGAATTTAAAAACAACCGTAAAAGGCAATGCAAACAAACAGAGATGAAGTCAATGATGTACCAAAGGTATAAAACTGGAAATGGTAGCCTTGTTCTCAGAAAGGTAAATAATGAAGTTCTCATTGGTCTTTTGATTACAGTGGACTTCTAGAGATAAAGTCTCCCAGTTACAAAATATGGTCAGTTATCTCCAGTCAGGGCACCACTATACTGTATCTCACGTAAAGTAAGACTAATACGAAACATAGTGAACGTAAGTTGGAAGTCATAGGGTTCATTATTATTAAATGAAGACACTGGAAATTAAAGGAGTTGAATGCTTCCTTTAGCTCTCTTCTTTCATAAATATTTGTTTCAAAGCATGTCATTTAATCCTCATTGCTAAAATGACCAGTTGCCTCATTGAATATTCTTAGTCCGTTAAAGGTAAGAAAAGTCCTTCCGTATTCTCACCCCTGACACAGCAGCAGGGCTACTAAGGTTATTTTCAGCAGTAAAAACTTTTTTTTTTAAAGATACAAAAGATTTTCTGAAGTACAGACTCTTGATCAGAGAAGGAAAGCGATTTCTTATTAAGAATCATAAGGATATGTACGATTTGTACTTAAGCTGTTGGTAATTTAAATGGTACTGAACTGTACTGAACTGAGGTGTAGGAGGTGTGCCACGGCTAGCACTCTTGGCAGTCTTGCTTGGTTCTGTTCTGCACAGTGCTATAAATTTTCAATGTGATCATAAGCAGATCATTTGAACTGGACTGTGGTACAGGCAAAGCCTGGACTTTACATAATATATAACTTTTGTTGCTTTGGGTACAGCTGAAAGACTCTGACTATGTTTATATGGCTAAGTGTTAACCTATTGAGGTTGAACTCTTAACAAAGTAATCAGACATATCAAGTAGGAAAACATGGCAAGTCCTAAGAAATTATTTCCCTTCACATACATGTAGGCTGGGAAAGGTTTTCCCTCAGTGGACTGTCAACATACGTTAATAGTGGAGCAACTGTGGATCACTGTGAGAGCAGAAGCACTGTCTCAGTCTTCTGCATGAAGTTCAGTGCAGAAACTGTAGTGCAGTAAGATCTTGTTCAGTATTCCATATAATTAGCTAGTTGGGGGGCCAGAGAGCACTAAACCAAAGTTCTGAATTACCAAAAAAACCCCAAAGCATAAAACTTTCATTGGAAAATTCATTTCTTACTGTTATATGGGAAAGCTGTATCAATTCTCTGTCCTTAAAGTGAAAACATTGAAGGTTCTGGTCATGTACAGCAATTAGTCAGTACACTTCTAAAGGGAAATGGGGACTATTTTCTGCACATTATCTCTCCTATTGTTGTCTTTCTACAAGAGACACCTCACTGAATGATGAATCTTTTTTAAAATTATTTTTCAAATGTAACACAGAAGGCATTTGGTACAACATATAACACATACACTATTATAACAGCAGAAGTTTTTCACCCTATGTCTTGCATTCTCCCTTCATTGTTGTCAACTCTTCAACCAGGTGCAGCTTTGTACACAAAACTATCAGCTGCATCAAAGGAAGCGTGGCCAGCAGGTTGAGGGAGGTGATTCTGCCCTTCTGCTTCGCTCTGGAGAGACCCCACCTGGCATACTGCAACCAGCTCTGGAGTCCTCAGCACAGGAAAGACATGGCTTTGTTAGAGTGGGTCCAGAGGAGGGCCACAAAAATGGTCAGAGGGATGGAACACTTCTCCTATGAAGAAAGGCTGAGAGTTCGGGTTGTTCAGTCTGGAGAAGAGAAGGTTCCAAGGAGACCTTATTATGGCCTTTACTTAAAGGGGGCTTATAAGAAAGGTGGGGATAGACTTTTTAGCAGGGTCTGTTGCAATAAGACAAGGCGTAATTGTTTTAAATTAAAAAAGGGTTGATTTAGGCTAGATGCAAGGAAGGTATTTTTTGCAATGAGGATTGTGGAACGCTGGAACAGGTTGCCCAGAGAGGTGGCAGAATCCTCATACGTGGAAATATTCAAGGTCAGGCTGGATGGGGCTCTGAGTAACCTGATCTAGTTGAAGATATCCCTGCTCACTACAGGGAGATTGGACTAGATGACCTTTAAAGGTCCCTTCCAACCTAAGCTACTCTTTGATTCTATGATCCAACCTGAGATTTGTCTTACTGTAAGCAAGAAGTCCTACTACTGCAAAAGCCTCATAACTACCTAAGACCTTTTAAAGGAACCAGAAAAATAGTTAAAACTTTTCAAGGGCAAGGATTCTATTGAACTTACTGTCAACCAAAACCCCGAGATCCTTCTCTGCAGGGCTGCACTCCAGTCTCTTGTTTCTCACTCCAGGATTACACCATTGCAGGTTGTGGTAGTTTCACTGGTCTAGTACTTAGAGAGCCCTGGGCTAGCACTTGGCTAACAGCCAACACAGCCATTCACTCAGTCTCCCCCACCCCTCAGGGGACAGGGGAGAGAATTGAGAGCAAGGGTAAGGAGACTTGTAGGTTGAGATAAGAACAATTTAATAATTGAAAAAAAAAACCCCTTAAAATAATACTGAGATTAAAATAGTAATGATAACAATAATAGTAATAAAATATGCAAATGAGTGGTACACAATGCAATTTCTCACCACCCTCCAACCAAGCCCAGCCCGTTCCCAGATAACGATCCCAGGGGAGCGACAATCCCAAACCGAAACTGCAGTCCTGGAAGGGCGAGAACCCGAGCCAAAGTCAGAGAGGTAAAAGAGTAAGAGACCCTCACTAATATAATGGACATGACATGATATGATACGGAATATCCCATTGGCATACCCAAACACCAATTCAGCCTATAAATTTAAATATTCCTCACCCCCTTAGATCTTGTGCTTCTAGTCTAACAAAACACGAAGTCCTTCACTTCTAGCAACAAAAATGCAAACACTGGTATGTTATCAGTGTTGCTATCATAATAAATCCCAAGCTGAAAACAAAACACAGCACTATTCCAGCTACTAAAAAGAAACCCAGCTCTGTACCAGCTAAAAACCAGGACACAAGTAGAGAATCCAGCATTTGTCCTTGTTAAATTTCATATGGTTGGTGATTGCCCAGTACTCTAATCTGTCAAGATGTCTCTGAAAGGCCTCTCTACCCTTGAGGGAATCAACGGCTCCTCCTAATTTAGTATAGTTGGAAAACCTATTTAGTGTGCACTCAGCTCCAGTGTCCAGGTCACTGCTGAACTCCATTTTCTCTTTGAGAGTTCACTGCTTAAAAACATACCCTAAGCAAACTGAAAAAAAAGGTTAGAAGTTGTGCTAGCTTTATATTTACAGGTATATCACTGTGTCCCATTTTTGTTACCAAGTCAGAAATGGATCAAGGCATAAGTCTGTAGATGCAGGAGACTAATTCATCTCAGTGTTTTGAGAAGCTGCAATAGCATCCTAAGCATGACAGTTTAGAGAGTTCATGTCCTTTGAGACCATAACTTCAGGGAATATTGCTCTTTTCCTTTGATGTTCAGTAAATATTCACAGGAGAGTGGACAAGGATCAGTGGAGAATACACCTTCTATTTGTACTTGAAATAAAAGCCATGAAAAGGAGCGGATTCAGTAAACAGATTTATCAACTGTGTGCTAAAAAATGCCTTACCTAAATATACTTGTTTGCATCTGAATTTTCTGTAGGGAAATCAGCAAGATTTCTTAGATAGGAAAAGATAAATACTGAACTGTTTTACCCATTGAAAAACAAAACCAAAAACAAACCTGAAGAGTTATTCTTACTGTTGTTTATTTCCCTGTGAAACCTATGCCAGACCAGAATATCCCATGTAGTTCTGTTTAATTTGGATTCAGCTGCAGGATTAAAAATTCAATGGATTTAAAAAAAAAAAAAATCAGATATTATTAACTGCTAAGTTGCTAATAACTGTGCTTAACCAGCTGAATATGCATGTCCTCTGCAATGCATCACAACCTCAGAGACGATCAAAATATGTAAAGGGAAATTTATCTGTGCAGCTAGGATAAGGGGAAGGGCATCTCCTGCTAAAGCCTGAAATATTTGACTAACATTTATGAGTAAAATTTAATGGTATCTGCTCTTTTAATTCTTTAAGATATTTCATTTAATAACTATTAAAATAGCCTATGGTTACCTACACTGAGTATGCTAACACTCTGCAGGAAGCAAACTGTATTTATAATATGAAATTATATATTTAGGCAAATTCACTTTTGTTCATGAAGTGCTAGCAGCAAGTTCCATGTTAAACATATTCTCCAGCTGTGATATTGATAGCTAGTTTAAAATTTACATATTTTTTACAAAGTTGGAGCCTGATATTTAAGCCTCCCCCAGTTACCCAAACTGACTTCACAAAGTACCTGTAATAAAATTTAACAAAACCAGAATTCTAATCCTGTGCCAGCTTTAGCACCTTTCCAGTCCTAAATAAGGAACAGGAACATCACTCTTGACTTTCAGTAGGTGGAATTTGAATAATGTGGTGATTAACAGCAACATCATAAACCTCCTACACAAATCTGGTTAACTTGTTGTGCTAAATCAAACTTGGGACTATAACTGAAAATTTATCTCAGCCTTGGGTAATATCATGTCTCCGGGTGCTGATACTGATGTATCTTGGTGCAAAGAATAAGAACTAGGTTTATTTTCCAGTATCAGTCAACAGCTACATAAACTCTATGTAGGCTCACAGGTAGGCTAGCTGAATGGATGAAAATACGGACGTGTCCTAAACATGTCTTAATCAAACACTTTTAGCAAATGCTTGTGGAGAAAGTATGGTTACTTTTGATACATGGGTAATAGGGAAGGAGATTCCCACTGGCCTACCAGCCCTTTTCATAGGCATTTTATGAGTACCTGTCCCGTATTCAGCCCACACATGCAAGTTGAAAACTGCTGATGCATGTGGATGAGGCATTTTGTTCAAAAAGACAAGATGGAGGGAAATATATGTCATGATGAACAGTCTTTGTAGTTTTGTAGAGGATGCAGCACCTTTGCAGGAAAGCAAGTTTTGTCTAGAGAATAATCATCTGTCTAGAGTAAGTTGGCAGCTGCTGAGTCAGCAACCCTGGGTAGCTCATACATCAGGCCTAAGTTCTATGGGATCAGTGGTCTAGATGTTAAAGATTACACAGAAACAACAGATAAGAGAAAAATATTTTATGGTTAGTTCTTTGAGTTAGCCCTATACATCTTTGATGTGGTGTTTGTGCCTGTCTAGTCCCACCTTGCTTAATGCCTTATTCTTCAGATCATACATATAACACTGCATATCCTGAAACACAAGCTGAAATAAATGTTTGTACACATGAAGATTTTACAAAGTCTTCTGTGGAATGCACAGAGAGATTATATGATTTATAATTTACCTGGATTCTACCCTAGTCCAATTACATTCAATAGCTTAAAGGAAGTGTTATGTTATGAAGCTGAAACTCGGGAGTAATTTGCCTATTTCCAACAAAGAACTGGGGGATGAAATCGAACAAAAAATATGTAACTACTTTGGATTCTGAATCTTTTCTCATCTGCATACCACAACAGGCACTGCTGAGGTCACAGATTGGAAAACTGGGATGGACCTATCTGATAAGGCAGTCCGATTTCATGTCTAAGATAAAAGTATACTTGTATTTCTATCCCAATTTAAACATTTCTACAGAAAGAGGGATCTAAAATAACTTTAAAAAAAAGGTTTAATGTTTAAATATCATAACTGCTACAATAGAGCAACTTTTTTATTGTCTACTTTCTCACTGTCATTTTTCAGCCTGAGGTCCTGTAATTCTTTTACTAATTAAAAGATTGTTTCTCTTTTTACCCATGTAATAGAATTGGAAGATATCTTTCTGTCAAAATTTCACAGATTTTTAATCATTCTTATTTCTTCTTTTCTTGTCCAGCTTCTATGTATTAACATTCTTATTTTGCTGTGACACCGTCACTATGCTCAGCATTTGCTGCAGTGCCAGTTTCAGAGATAAGGGTCTCAACCTCCTGCCATTTGAGACTTCCATATTTACAGATCAGAGCATTACTTTATTCATTTGGACTAATTATTGCACTTGGAGCTGTTGTAGCACTTCTGATGAAATAATTCGTCTAGAATTATAACAATATCAGTTCAACCTACTCATGTACAATATTACATAGTTAAATAATAGTTAAATAACATTTGGTATTTCAAATACAGAGAACTCAGAACTCAATTTGCTTGTTCTATGGCAACAGAATCCTCTTCAGTAAAGATACAGATAAAGAAAACTTTATAATATAAAAATGTAAAATATTAAGTAAGGATTTATTTTTAAGACTACTTCTTAATACTTTTCAAGGCAACCAAGGGTTTGACAGCCTTTTAAATGATATTAAGGGTAGCTATAAATAGCCTTGCTGAATAATGAGAAAGTAATTTAAAAATAAGATGGATATTGTTGTAATGACTATTGTTAAACTCTGATCCTGCCTCTTTTGCAATAAAATAAATATGCACATAAAAGCAGAAAACAGTGAACCCTAAATTAAAAATACAATGTGGTTCAACCTTCACCTACAACTTTTGTTCTGGAAATAAAAGCCTTCTGACACCTGCTACTTTTGTACATATGTTGTGTTTCTCACGATCTTCTCTTTATCTGTATGCCTGCACAAAACAATACTTTAAGGAATGAAGTTTTTTACTATTTGAGCTGGGTTTTTCATAATAGAGTGCAAAAAGTGAGAGACTAAGAAAACTGAGATAAATAAGGAGGGGAAGCAAAAGGACCTGCAAAGAATGGAGTGACAGCAGAAGCCAAGGCTACCTTCATGTGTGGAGCTGGGTGAAGTCGATATAGTATAGACTGTTTTTGGGTCCTTGTCTTTTTTCTCACTCTGACTCAGGTAGCCTATAATTCAGGTAGTTGGCTTGGCAACTGTGAAACAGGGCTTCTATCTGTCAGCTTAGTCAATTTTGGCTGGAACTGATGTCAGTCTGTGCTTTTCCAGGCAACACAAACCCACTGGGAAGTCTCTTTTTTTAATGGTCGAAACAGTGTAATGTGAGAAATTCTGTCACTAACTTTTTCATTCACTTGACAATTCTTAGTCTTTTTCTACTTGAATCTAGGCTTTTATTTTACCATTGGTGCTCTAGGCACCTTTTAGGAACATTATCAGTAGGGGTTTTTTGTTCAATCAATTCAGTTAGTCTGTCTATTTTTTTCAATCTCAATGAGCAGCTTTATATATCATTGTCATAAAGACTTTTTCTAGGTCACAATGAAGTCTATGGTACTTTACCACTACCCACAAGGCTTTCTCAGAGCCAGTGTTTTCTGCCAGCTTTGCATGGCCAATTTTCTTCTATTGAAGAAATTTGATTTTATGTTTGGCCATTGTAATATGAAATGAACAACTAAAACACACGTGAACTATCACAATGTGCTTAACTTATATTCCACTTCAGTTCTTGACTGGGGCTTGTATCAGTTATTCCATTTTTGTAATTAACATGAGTATTGAGCTGAAAGAACTACGAACTACTACTCTACAGTACCTTCATGCCTCTCTTGTACTGGGAAGCACAGAACTGGACCCAGACATGGCATCACCAGTGGTGAATAAAGGGGAAGGATCACCTCCTTCCACCTGTTGTAATGCTTTGCCTAAGGCGGCCCAGGATATCATCAGGATATCACCTTTTTTATGGCAAGGACATATTTCTGTCTCATGTTCAACTCTGTGTCCAACAGGACCCCCAGGTCCTTTCCTGCAAACCTTCTTTCCATCTGGGTGACCCTCAACATATATTGGTGCATGGTGTTGTTCCTCCCCAGGTGCAGGACTTAGCACTTTTCTTTCTTGAACTGCATTACATTCCTGTCAGACTTGTCTCTCTAGCTTGTCTCTCTCTTTCAAAATACGGGCACAATGTTTGTTTTATTTCAGTCTTTTGGATCTCTACCAGTGTTCCAAGTGCTATTGAAATACATCATCAACACTGCAAAGAGATGTTCATCCAGCATTTTCAAACTCTTACATTACATCACCAAGTGCATACGATTGAAAAAATTCTCTCATGCAATTTTCACTCCAAGAATTAGAAAGCTAACTTTTGCCATTCTGTTCAGATTCTAGAGTGAGTAGTTTGTCCAGGCAACTCTGGAAGGACCTGCTCACAATGATGAGTTAGGAGGAGAGAGGACTTACAGCACTGTGTGCAAGTGCACAACTCCTGAAGGGTTTTTCTAACAACTAATAGCATCAGTCTCAGAACAAGATCAACCCTTCTTGGACCAAGCCACCCATTTTGTACCTGTCAGATGATGAATAGTCTTAATGTTTTGTTCATTCATAGCAAACATTTATTCTTGGCAAGAAAAAAGAAAAATAAAAACGAAGCATTTGTTGTTTGATTCTACATTAAAGTCACACTGATATAATGCTATCAAAAAGACTTGCATGGTCTAGCTAGAAATAGTCATATTGAAAGAACCTCTGAAAACAGCAATGTGTGCAGTCTTACCCCATTAACCTTACTGTTGCTATTTCACTGAGCGCAGTGTACTGAGAATGGAAAATCATCCCCACATTTAGCTTATTCCAATAACAATTATATCAGAATTGGAATTTCTGGTAGATGAGTACCCAAAGGTATTAAAATATCACAAAATACCATACATGGTTTCTCAGACACTACTACACTGCATCTTATGTACAAAACAGTTTTCATTATTAGCTTTAATACTTAGATGTGCTAATGGTATCCAAGGAAATAGAATAAAATCAGTGATGTGTCAGAATAAAGTAATTCATATTACTTGTAAGACAGTGCTGGGAGGTTGAGTGCTGATGCTTAACTAAATGTTTTAGTACCATAAAATTTCATAACCTTTCTACAAAGTGCAGTCAATACAAACCAGATGTTTATAACACTAAGTTCTAATCTTAGGTATATCCTGAAGAATCAGAAGTACTGTAAAAATTACCACATAAAGAGACAAGTAAAGCAAAAGATCTTATGTGATATGCTGATGAAGAAACTACTGATATTTTAAGAATAAAAATGTGCATATAAGCCACCAACTAATCACCAGAAAATCACTGTATAATGCACACAAGAACTGTACTTCCACTGGACTTTTGTTAGTCAGCTATTGGATCTTCAGAGCACATATTTCATTTCCTTTTGTCTTTGGCTCAATGATATCTGAAACAGTGGTCCAAGATGACAAAAATTATGTCCTCAATGGGAAATCTGAGCATCATTCTCACATGAATTCACTATATGGCTCACAGGGTCAGTTCTTTGAATAGGGTTTGACAGTAATGATTCCCTTGATCCTACCTGTTCAATCATTAGTCTTTGAAGTCATGCTCACTGCTGTTCTCAATTCCGTTTTCTGGTCTACTGCATTGAAATATTCTAATATCGTCAACTTCAGTAATTTCACACAGAATGGCCAACAGCCTAATATCCTCCAGGATATTTAAAGAGAGAATTTAAAATTTATCAGGTTGCAGGTAGAGCTCAATCTCAGCCTCCAATAACCTTGATTTTGTCAGGATTTTCCTAGTGTAAATTACTGCTTTAAGATGGATCACCTTCGCAACTTTAAATCTCTGTCATGGTTATACCCGTATTTTGTTTTGGCTTACATTCTGGATCTGCTTTCTGTATCTGTTTTGCTGGGGAAGTAACAGTAGTTTAATAGCTATGAGACTTGTACTAATGATGATATTAAAATATTCAGTTCTAAAAATGATCTTTTCCGCCATGTCACACCAGTAATTTACTCAGCACTGCTGGGAAACAGAAAATCTAGGTTAGCAGAGTTACGTTGTTGTAGCTTTCAGCTGCACCTCTGTGTGCTTAAAAGACAGAACTTACATACTATAGATAATGCACTTCTCAACTTTAACTTCTTTTTTTTTGCCTGTGACATCTAAGCAGAGGACAATATCTTTGAGTTTAGTACTTTAAATTTACATTCTTGCTTTTTAACAGGTATTCCTTGATTAAGGTTTGACTGCAAACATTTTTCTACATGAATGTTGATAAGCTGGTATTAAAAATTTGAGACACTGCAATGAGCTGTATCTGATCTAATAAGAAATCTGGAATTTTATTTATTCCACAACTGGGAAAAAGTAAGCTATTCCTTAGTCTCCCCACCAAAAGTTCTATGTCACTTTCTCCACAACTCAGCTGTGCAAGCCTCGAACTTTTTCCAGTATCTATACAAAACTGTATCAGTTAGTTGCTGTTTGAAATCAAGTACCCACTGGGTGTAACCAAACATATTCTATTGAAAGTGAGTCTGTATTTCTTTTTTTTTAACTTACTGATCTGGCCATGCATAAATGTATCCATTGCTGTTGAAGTATTAGAATGAGCTTTAGGGCAACACCTACTCCTTGCTGTGAATCATAAATAATATGAACTCTGCCATATAAATTTTGTTATTCTGTGAATTGAAGCAGTATCATCAGTTTCAAGTCAAGTCACAAAACTGAACTACTGTCCTCACCCCCTGCCCTTGTTTAAGATGCATCAGTAAGATACTCTGGTGTGATAGGTCACAGCCCTTTAAAAGATGCTGTTTATAAGTCCCGTTAACATGCTCTAAGCTGTTTCTTCTGCCCTCCTGGCAATCATCCTTCTAAAAGCACTGTTTGGCAATTACTATATAAATCTGTAAAGAAGCAAGGCATAATTAGCTTGGTCAAACATGAGCAACCCACAGGAACAAGATAATTGTGATAATCTTCAAATACTTTGATCTAGTACATTTTTAGTTACTGGCCTGATAAATTATTACATAGAAAAGACTGTGACATAGTGAACAATGTGTTGGCCTTTCAGTTCTGAAATATAGAAAGCGAAGAGTGAAATAGTAGGAGAGAATGAATAAATATTTTTATTAATAGGATTAAATTTGAGAGTTTGCAGCTTTTGTATTTAGCTTTTGCATTTTTTTTTCCATTTTATTTAATGAGAAAGCATTCATTTTAAGAGTACATGACTATATACTCACATATGCCTTCTCCCTCACAGGTCTTATAGTACACATCAAAATATATTAGTTTATCAGTTAAAAAGGCATGCTAACAAGGTAATTTTTCTCTTCCCTGTTACACAGTTAAACAATGGTAGATCTACAGAGTTGCCTGGAGAAGCAAAGAACTTCAACACCCCAGGGAGCTTAAGAGAAAATTCTGTTTCTAAAATCTAACCTTTCTCGATCAAAGAAATATTAGAAATGAAAGAAAAATGCTTTAACCAATACTGTTCCTGCCAGTGCAAATGCCAACATTTACTCACATGAATCGTTATGTACAGAGACATATTTAATGACCCACAGTGCCCCTGAGATATGAATATCCAGCTAAGTTCTATTTGTCCTTTAAGAAAGCCAACCAACAGAAAGAAAATGATGAAACCTTTCTGATTACTGTAAGGATGCTGATGGATGGTCTCAATATCTTATGTTAGGTATATTCCTTGCATCACTAGTAGAGAGGATGATATTTATAGAAAGAAACCATTGTAAGGGCTCTGGATTTAATATCCAAACCAGAGCTAGGTCCTGAGAATGGGAAATCCATGTAACTTATAATCATTATAATTCTTTGAAATTTTTCCTCTGATTTGAAAAGACTGCTAGCAAACTGAACGAACACCACCATCCAGGTTCAAGTGAAATTGACATTCTGTGTCTCTGGTTTGAATCAACAGACTGATGTTTGTCTTACTTGTTTCCTCTCTTTTTTCCTAAGGTTATCTTAATATACTGGATAAGGTGGTACATAATAACAGAAACATATATGTGTTCTGTTGTTTGGGTTTTTTTAGGGAATGGGTAAGGATAATAAATAAATAGTCTCAATAAATGCTCAATACTCTCAATAAATACTTCTTGTTTAGATTTCATTATAAAAACAATAGGCCAGGTTCACAGTCAAGATAAACATTTGTAATTCCTTCTGTTTTAAATAAAATTCACCTATTTACATTGGTTTAGATTCTCCGACAGTTTTCCTATATTTCTTTGTCTTTTACTCATCCATTTGCAATCCTTTAAAGATTAGGAGAAATGCACAAAAATAATAAAGGTAAGACTAACCAAATATTTTAAAACTCTATAAGGCATTCTTGTCTTGGGCCATTTCTTGTTTTAGACAAACCTCTTTACTCATCCCTGTGGTAAAAAGAAATATTAAGCTGAATTTAAATGCAAATAACTTGTGAGGATGATTAGATCTTCTTTAGTAAATAACAAATACACAATGCATAGCATACGCAACAGTTTATCAAGCTCTTAATTCAAAATTTTTAGCCTCCTAAATATGTATGTTTCTTATGTGTGAAAGTTTCAACTTTTGCTGCTTTTATACCCAAGTAGGTTCAATCTATTTTTAATGAAAAATGAGATTACTTCTGAACTTGAAATGTAAGAGTGAAATAAAGTAATTTAAACAAAAACTACAGGTACCAAAAGAAAGTTCAAAATTATATCAGTGCAAATTATTCAGGAACACAAGGACAGTCTAGAAGCACAAGAGGAGCTTAGGCTTCTTGTCTGATGATCTTAAACTATCAAGAGAATCCATATTTGTCTTCTGAAACTTCTGACTGGCATAAAAGTTAATTATTTTTAAAGTTAGGCCACTAGGGTAAGACTCCTGATTTTATATTGAAAGTGTAATTATGGTTTATTTTTTTTCCCTCTGAAAAGGAGAAATATATCACAATCATTCACTGTCTGGAACAGCTGTTGATCCACAGTAGACAAGCACAGAAGACACAGTCATTCCTGTGGGCCCCAGATTTTGGTCACATGGATTTGTACATCTTGGCTTGTGAATATTTTTTATAATCCACTGAAGTAAAATGGAGAAGAGATGAAAGGGAACTTTCAGCTTTATGAAGTTGCCATTCTGTTTCTACTTGAAATAGTAGGCTTGCAAACTTCTAAACAGGGAGAAGCAACTGAACATAACACATGCAAAATTGTTACATGACAATTCACAGGTTTATGAGAGGAATCTAATATTTAACTTCGTTTAAAATATCTTTCTTTATTGTTGGATGACAGTGATGTGAGAAATATTAACAACATGATAGTGCCACCAATCTTTTTCCATCTGTCCTGCTGACATAGAAGAGTAGCCCATAGGGTTGTGCACTATCTTTGAAGTTTAGAAACCTGATTCTACTGTTGGTTCTACTTTTATCCTGGTCTACGAACTTGGACAAGTTCTTCTGCCCTGCATCTTGGCATACTTAGCAAAATAATATTTTTTAAAAAATGTTTATAATACGGCATTGTAAAGAAACACAACCTTGTGTTACAGAAGCTGTAGAGAGAAAATGTTATGCCTTAGCCAAATATTTTTTTGTGAAATTAGAATCTGCTCTCGAGATGGAGGTTTTTACTTTGGATTTAATGCAGTGTTGAAACTCCTTGCATTTTGCCAGTGTGTTTCTTTTTGTGTATATATGTATATGTTACATCCTTGATCTTCCTTAACTAATATCTCTACGTGACATGAGTCAGTTCTTCATTCAAAACTAGGAAAAGACCAGTTCTCCTTCACATGGATGTTTCTTCTATGCATGAAAATAGGACTTTTATCTGAAATAGAATCTGTGAAATTTTTATCTTTCATTTGTCTCACAAATTACCTTTCTTCTATAGCCCATGGAGGCCTGTGATTTCTTGAAAATCAAAGAAATAGCACAGATATATCACTGTTCCTTCCTCTGTGTCATGGCAAAAGTCACACCGAAGTTATCTGTGTCTTCACTGGCAAGGGCTCGTGTCACACTGCCCAAATCCTAGAAAGCAAAGGAATGGTCTGGGAGAACGAAAAACCACCCACTGTAGGAGAAGATCAGGTTCAGGAGCACCTAAGGAACCTGAAGGTGCACAAGTCCATGGGACCAGATGTGATGCATCTGTGGGTCCTGAGGGAACTGGCAGATTAAGTTGCAATGCCACTATCCATCATATTTAAGAAGTCCTGGCAGTCTGGTGAAGTTCCCACAGACTGGAAAAAGGGGAACATAACCCCCATTTTTAAAAAGGGAAGTAAGGAAGACCCCGGGAAATACAAGCTAGTCAGTCTTACCTCAGTGCCAGGCAAGATCATGGAGCATGTATCTTATATACTACAGATAAATCAACCATCTTGTGTGTCTCCATGCTGAAAAACTGATGTAAAAACCATAACACCTTTATAAACTAATATATTACATCAGAGAAATGCACTGCTTCTACTACTGTCTCCAAGAAGGACTTTGGGACATCCCGAAAGATGATATATTTTATCATCCCACTCAACTAAAAAAATTATCAAATTGTTGTTATATTTTAGTTATGTGGACACACCTAGGCACTTTAGACACTTTAGGCATAAATCTCACTATCTACTGTACTTTCAAGGTTTTTTAATTTTGCTTACACTCTTTTGAGTTTTCATAATTTTGAAAGTGCATATCCTCTCATCAAGTTTGACCTCATAAAAAATAATTCACAGTATCTCTGGTCTTCCTATTCCTCAATTTGAAAAAGTATTTCTAATAAGAATAGTAGTTTTCAGAGAATTCCTAATCCTTTACATTCCTGAAGTTTGAGAACTATTAATTAGCAGTCAAACACTCTTGATATGTAGAAATTATGTTTACAGTAAAGGGGTTTTACAGATCATATATTTTGCACATCTTGCTCTTCACAAAAAAACTCAGATGTAAAATGATCACCTCATAGATTTCCTTTTCTATTACGTTTTGGACAAAACTATATGAAAACCATCAGTCAATAAGATGGCAGTGCATTATCACACTAAATATTGAAGATTTACAGTAACACTGTAATTACATTTCAGTAAAGCTATAGTACATATATTTTTTAGACATGCAGTTTTCAGTGTACTTCTTGATGGTAAAATGTAAAGGCTGTATTTACAGGCTGTAGTAATAATTTGACAAGACAAAACTGCTGAGTGTAAGAGAAATTTATTACAGGTATAATGAGAATAGAAACATCGTTTCAACAACCTAATCGTTTTAAAATTTGTGGAGTTGGAAGTAATGTAACCTTAGCAAGACCTCTTAAGACTGAAGATGAGTAAATAATTTACTCAGTTGAATTAGTTTATTCTGTTACCTGGATGTATGTAAACAGGATCATATCTTTTCCTTATTTATCCACCATTTAGATTAACTCCAGACTGTAAGTTTTGTGTTGAGTTTTTTAAACAGCTCTGTGAACTCCTTACAAACATGCAAGTCTATTTTGTCAAAGGATAAATTACTTTGATATCCAAGTCACTGCCTGCTTGTGACTCATTCACAAATGAAAAAGTATCATTGGATAATGTTTTTGCACTTGCTAGACTTCCAAGATCTATTAATTAGGGAAGAAAATACATTCTATAAATATCTAAACTAGAAAGATAATATTAAAAGACATTTATTTTATGAAGAAAGATTAATAAATTCCTCTCTTCAGATTAGGGATTTTTATTCGGTCTTCACTTTTTGTATCTTTTGATTTTTTATTTTTGTATTTTGTATATTTTATGAACTTGCTTCAAATAGCTATATGTACTGGATAAAAATTTTATTTACTTAATATAGAATAGTCAAGAGCTAAAAGAATATGATCTGTCATGTAGCAAAACAATATCTTCATTGAGGCATATGGAGGAATAATTTTGTGCCAACATATGTTTAACAGCAGAGAGGGAAGTATTAAAGTTTGTTCTTCTCCCATGTTGCTAAAAGTTTTGACCATATCTCTTGGAATAATATAAGATGATCACATGTCTTCCCAAGACTCAGGACTTAGCTAGAGAGAAAGATCATGGACAAAAAAACACCACTGGATGGTGTGCCTTCCATTTACAAGTATCTCTTGACAAAGGCATACATAAAAAAGCAGCAATCAAGTATGGCAAAGAAATAATGCATGAAAGGGCTTTGTATAAGGATAATTTACATGTATCTGAAGAGCTGATTCATTCACTGCAGTCCAAGGGGCCATAACTCTGAATCTACCTACACTGAAAAGTCAGCCAGGTTTTGAAATTTGTGGCTTTGGGGTAAATGGTTGAAGACTTTGTAATTTATCTCTATTCTTATTCCTGGTACTGTATGAAAAGGATTGTGAACCATGTGTAACTAAAGCATTAAATAGAAAGTACATAGCTTGTTATATAAATTTCAAAAAAAACCCCAAAAACAAAAAAAAACCAAAACCAACCAACCCACATTCCATGTCAGTGAGAGCAATGGCTATCTAATCTACTTCGGTCCACATGGGTTCTGGATACTGCAATATTTTTCGTAGTCAGTGGTTTATACATACAAGGATCCCTGAAAAGCTCTTGTAGGCATAAATTTGGGATTTGTCTGCAATATTAATGGATTATGAAGTGATGGGAATGATTAAGAATGGATGAAAAATACCAGATCAAGTGAGTTTTAAACAGGTGTACATGCAATGCTTGTATTGCAAAATAAGAACAGATGCAGATCTCTGAAGTTATAAATAATTCTTTCCATAATTTTATGTTTCACTGTAGGGAACAGAGTAAAAGAGTGCCTTTTCCCAGGTGACCCAA
Organism: Caprimulgus europaeus; assembly: GCA_907165065.1. The sequence goes on from OU015525.1 coordinate 75,106,194, forward strand.
AAGACTTGATTTGTTTCAAAGTCATTGTGAATTGATACTTCATAGATCACTGAAATTACATTATTTGAATTATTCAAATACATACGAGTAATGCCAGGCTTTCCCTCTTTGACTTTGCATATTAACATGTATCTCTTTGACACTGCCACTCATCAACATATACTGTCAAAGAAAAGAGTTTTACTGGTTATACCACAAGCTCATCAAGTCAGGCTCTGTTTTTTTATTGTACATGGTAGAGCATGTGGTTCTCTAGTGCTACCCAAATATAAACAGAAAACATAATTAATACAAAGGTGACATTCAGATCATAAATCAGCATAGAAATGATATTTGTATCCTTTCCAAAACCTGATGTTCTGCAGGCAGTAGAGGTTTTTCAAAAGAGGATTTGCAGAAGATGGATACGAAGAAAAATTAAGTTAGGGGGTTCTGAAGATTCAATTACATAGAAAAAAACAAGATTGAGTTTTCATAAAGAAGGATGTTTACTTGCCGAAAGTATGAAAGCTAACAGTGTGATCAAACATGATAATCTGAGAGGGGTATAGATAATGAAAGCTCATGTCTTGTTCCCAGGGTTATACCAATGCTGATCCAAAGGGACTCAGGTCAATCTATCAAGATCCACCTAGCACTATGATTTCTGCAGTCATATAATAATGTCAAAATCTGAGTTATCTTATATTTGTACATACAATCATAGAATATCAGGAGTTGGAAGGGACCCATAAGGATCATCTGTGCAACTCAATGTATTTGTATATATTTGATTATATGTATTTGATATGTTTATATTTTAATTTCTTTTTACTTATCAGACTTGATTTAAGGAACATTGAAGTCTGTGGGAAGACTTGCACTGATTCACTGATTAAAAAGTATTAATGTAAATTAAACAAAGGAATCAGGTCCATTTTTTACTCTGAGAAAATCTCAAAATTTAGGGTTCAAGTAATGGAAAACTTGTGTAAACTGTGGCTTCTGGCCACCCTGAATGGAGAGTGAGTGTATGGCAAGATGTTTTCTGCAGCACTGATGCCTTCACAGTTCTGATCAGGGACCCACCTAGAGAGTTGCAAAGCACCTTTCTTGTCACTCAATCAGATTCTCTTCCCTTAAAAAAACCAGACACAAAAGAAGGTGTGTGCAAGATATTGCCCCTAACACATATGGAGCACAGCCAGGATGCATGTGCATGGCTATCTGTTTAGGTGTAGCCTGCATGTACCTCTAGTCACAAAAGTGAGTAAAAGTTGCTTGTTCAGCACTGTTACAAAAGCAGGCAATTGTATAACCTTTCTCATTTTTGCTTGCCAAAATCCCTCTATGGCAAGAATTCAACTGGAACTCTGAAAGGGCCAACATCCCTCTTAACCTGTTGCTTTCCCTGTGTATTGTGGATGTCATTGTAGGGTGACATGCTCATCTGATATTTCACAAGCTAGCTTCTACCATCTGCAGATTAAAAATGCTGAAAAACATTTTAATCTCTTTGTCCCAAATCCAGTCTTTATTCGTTAAATGCTCAGAAGGTTTTAACATGAATGAATATTTTCAATTGAGAGAAGAATTGAAATATTCCCTTTATAAACTAAAAATTTTTGGTTACTAAACTATGCCCCTCTGTAGTCTGTAAAAAAAAAAGGAAACTCTACTTTATAAAGGAAAGGACAATTTGAGTTTAAAGGTTTAAAGTCACTGTGTGAATTCTGTTAGTCACATTATTTTAACTGTACTTTTCAATAACTTTTAGTAAGTTAATAATACATTTTATGTATATGAACCTTCATAGAGAAATGGCTTAACAGCTCTCAAGTAATTTACAATGTTGGAACAGAACACTGCAGCAAAGTTTTTTATACATAGTATTGCTTATTTTGCTTTAATAGAAATAATAATTTTATATAGTACACATTTTTTTTAATATAGCCAGCCTTCAGAATTGAACAAATTAATTTACAGGAACTACTGAAAAGTTCTGAGTTATAAGGTAACCTGAGCAACTCTGCCTTTTATGCCTTTAAGCCACAGCCAGATGAGAAGCAGCAAAAGGGAAGAGAGAGGTGACTGAATATAAAGAATGGGGAATATCTCTTGAAACCAGAGACAAAAATGTACAATTGTACCTTTTAACACATTGCCATGTATAGACTTTTCTCTACTGGTGAGATTTGCTACCGAGGATAGAGGAAAGTGCAGTTTATTCCTACAGTAGAAAATGTTGCAGCTTTTCTGCTTTGCAGACTACAGCAAACTTACCACATTTCTCCCCATGCTTGAATTTAAGGTTTTGCTTATAAGCCACACAGTGATCTAGACCCCGAATGAGGAGATGTCCCAGAGCTTTATGATAGCAGCCAGTAGGCTTTAGGGTACCAGTCAGTAACTCCCTCCAGGCACAACAGTACTGTTTGTAGCAATGACTGAAAACAACTCTGAGAGAAACAAAGCACTGAGAAGGGTTAGAACCAGATTGTTGCGGGACACTAGAGCTACCTAACTTCCTCAACCTCTGTTCCAAGTGCAGGGTCCTCTTCTTCAGTTTTTCATCCTCTAAACTAAACACATAGCAACACAAAAAAGTCTCAAGAGTAGAACATGCAACACTCTGGGAGAGTGGTAAGGACAAGATTGACTCATATGGGACAGATATAAGTCATGTCACACACACTCAATTGCTGAGCTACTGTCAGGTAGAAGGCAGCATAAGAAACTGGAAGATAATTAAATAGTAGGATGGCCTTGGCTGTTTCATAGTTTTGGCACCCATGCAAGTGTCAAATTTATCCTTAAAAAATCAATACTCATTTACAGTTAAGTTCTGTGTGTAAAATGTATTATGTGAATAATAATATTCTTCTATGAAAATGTAGCTCTTCAAAATTAAAAAAATATTTATTTTATTATCCAGAAAGTGATAACAGTGATAACAGTTATCTCCTTGAAGGTCCAAACTGTGTTTCTTCTTGTGCTGTTATATGTGAAATCTAAGGTGTCTTGATTTAGCTAGTTGTTCCATCACCCAAGGACCCCCTCCCTGCCTCGGAAGGAGAATGGTGAAAAGGAAAGGAGATTCATGGGTTTAAATGAAAACAGAGTTAATGAAGCAAGAACTAAAATTATTACTACTACTAATACAAAATGCACAAAGTTATACTCAGCCAATGAAAGCATGATGGTCACAAGTGGGAGAGTAGGCCTCGGGAGCAGAATGATGGGTGAGACCCTCCAGGGATAACAGCCATTGAGGAAGAGAGTCATCCCCAGTAAACTTTCCATTTATGGTGTGTAACACTTCTGTTGGCCAGCTTGAATCAGCTGCCCTGGCTTTCACCCTTCCTAGCCTTAGCACCCAGCTAACTGTAAACTGCTAAAAACCTTGATCATGATGGAAACCCGCATACCATGGCTGACCCACAAACTAAAACAAAGCGTCTTATCAATTTTGTTGCAGTCTTCTTAAGAATGCAACTTTTCTGTCAGAGAATTAATTATATTATTCTATACCAGAAAAACTAGGACATAAGGATAAAAAAGTTTCAGGCACATACACACAAATCTGTTTGTTTTAATTTCTTCTAAAGAAAAGCATTAGAGAAATATTTTTTTTAAAAAGTCCTTCACACTAGTCTATCATAAGAAAGGACAGTCAAAACTTTTTGAGGTACTTTTGAGAGGGTTCAGATTCAGTTCTTATTCTTTAAAGAACTGGTCCTATTTTACTGCCTTAATCTTCCCTCATAAACTAACCATAGTTCCTTTGATTTTTGTTATTCATCACGAGCTTCTTCTGTTCATGGTTTAAATATAGTTGTAGGCTGTCTGGAACAGAGGCCAAATACTCAAAGCTGGTGGCTGAACTGCTGTCAAGCAATTACTGAGGAGTGACGTAGCTTTAGCTAATCCTCCTTTCCTATTCCTTACCCTGAACAGTCATTTGTTGACTTGAATAAAATATATGAACTAGAAAAATAAAATTTTCAACTAACCAGGACTAAATACAGAAAGAATTATGAAGCAGCTTCATGTTCATAATAGCTGGAGCCACAAAGTATTTTATCCCAGTGAATAAACCATCTGACAAAGGCAGAAGGAGGAACCTCTGAATGTGACCTTTGAGTGGATGCATACTTGTATAATAATTAATTCTTGTTAACTGACACTTTAGTTGACTTTAAAGAGATTATAAAACCAAAGGTTGTTACCATGACAAATAGTAATGCTCATTTCAATGGTGTCAGGTAATGAGTCATCAGCCACTGTCCATAGTATAGGGCAGAATCTTAAGATTCACTTCTTATCTCAGATGCATCTGGGGCACAATAGAGTTGTTAAACATGTCATCCTACACAGAGTTCATCTTTCAAAAAATAAGATATTGCTATTACTTCTTCACATAGTTGACTGAGTTCTTCATGGAATATTTCTGGAAGTCAGTATCGTCTGTTTCAATATGTGTGTAGGGAGGATTTCCTTCTAAAAATGAAGGAATTATTTTCTAGACAGAATATGAAATAAGAACATACAGATTTACCACAACACTGTGCCAGTACACCTTTGTCTTCATTTTGACTTCTCTCACTCCTACTTCTGCTTCAGTGTGACCGTTTTTAACTGTATTAAGGTTTTCATGGCAGAAAAAAAGAGTAGATAGCTCAAAAAATCCCTGTGTTTTTCCTCAACTCATTCTTTCAAATTGAGTTGACATTTGCACTAAATGATTGGTAGGCATTATGACCTGATTTTTTTTTTTTTTTTTTTTTTTGGACTTTTAGGACAGTTGTGGCAAATGGGCTGACATAAGGTGGGTATTATCCAAATCAGGAAAACTGGTCCTGAATTACATCCCTGTTAGAAGACTCAAAGAGATGAAACAACAGGGAAATAAGGTCTTAAGTTACTGTCTTTTTGACTGGCTTGGTTTTCAACATAAGGGTTAATATTCTTTATATAGGGTTAATACTGAGAACCTTATACTGCTGTATAAGCAGAACTGTGCTGTATTATTGTACTCGAGCTGTTCCTGCTCAGTAAGTTAGATGACAAAATTAAGCTTCAGGTTTTCAAATTACACACTAAATTGAAATATTAGGGGAGGGGAGTTGTTGGCATTATCAGATCTTTCCATGATAGCCTTTATTATGGGTCAGTTCTATATACTTTGTCAGTGTAAAGGTTGTGAATGAAATTCTCCATGCTGGTATTCTGCCAGAGGCTAAAGAGAAGACTCATTTTTACTTGCTCAGCTCCTGAATTCTGCTTCTAACTAGTTTCCTTTGTGGATGGATACATCAGCCTGGAGACTTGGTATGGGATTATTTTATAGAACTAAAGAAACTGAACAGTGGTCTGGAGGTCATCTTGTACAGCCTCCCATTCAGAGTGGTTCTACTGCCTTTTCAGTTATCCTTTTAAATCCATGATGCAATGGGGTGCCGAAAGGTAGTGGTTAGCAGTTCACAGTTCACAGTTAATATAGAAGTATTTTGCCTTTGCTTTTTCTGAGGAAAACTTTTGTCATGGGAAAGAGAACTGGTTAATGAAGTCACCTGATAACGGCTTCTGCAGCTGGTCACCTCTTGAAGCTTGCCAGGAGGACATAAAACAAGCAATAAGGAAAGTTTCTAAATAGTTTTCAATTATTTTTATTAGCTTAAGACAAGCAGAGCTGTTTTCCCAAAAGCAGGATAAGCTGGAATAAAAGATGTTATGTTCAATGTATTGTAAAATTAGAGGATGTATTCTCTACAATGTGTTCTTGCCAAGCTGTGATGTGTTCAATAGCCATGGGGAGAGGCCTTTGCATTGTAAATGAGAAGGAATGCTTTTAACAGACTGTGTGCATTTCTACAAAATATAACATCTCTATAACTAACCAGGGTTAACAGAAACGTGTGGGTGTCTGTCCACCTTAGTGCTAGAGAGCTATGACTTGTACAAGAGGTATCCTCACTTGCCCTGTTGCAGGAGTCTTATGTTTCTCCTGTGCTTACAGCATTTGTAGAGGGACAAAATAGATACTGATGTTCAGCTGTCCTACTAAACTATGAAAAACACTCTGTAAAAACTGAAATACTACCTGGACATTCAGCAAGAGTACCTTACAAACAGACCTGTTTCTGTACAACAAAACCTGGCATAATGAATCTGTGGCTCCCAACTCACTGCACAGGAACTGGACTGATGATCTTAGTGCACAAGTTGTGTCCTTGGACAGAGTCTCTCATAATTCCTTTACTTTAGAAGGCCTTCATAATACAGATTAGGTCTAAGGAACTCCTATAACCTGCTGTCTTCACCCACACCTCTTGTGAAAACAGAGACCAACTTATTATTTCTCTAGGATTCTCAGTGAGGACTGTGTGCTGACTCCCCAGATTATAGTCTTCAGTTAGTTGCTTGTTAACTTCTAAGAAGACTTTTAGGATTTGGAAAAGAGAAGGAAAAAGGGATTTACTCTAGCTACAGAAGAAGGAAAAACTTCAGTGATAAGGCTGAGAATAGAAAGCCAGTGAAGAAATAAGAAGGTAAGAACATTGCATAATGTACTCAAACCTGTGTTCCAACCAGAGTAGTATTCTTATCTCAAACAGTGGTAGTAGGAGATACAGTTTAAACATGAAATATTTTAAGCAGTGAAGTTACTTGTTTTCTATGACAATTTTAGATAAATCTTGCTAAAGGAAGGCATGTTGTTAACCATTTCTAGCATGTAACTGGGAAAAACTAAAGCAGATCTGAGGGAGTGGGATTTGGTTGAGTAGAAGCAGAAGCAGAAAATGGATGTTTGAAGGAATCATGAGTGAGATCATGGAGAAACGTAGGAAAAACTAATATTCTTTGTGAAAAAAACTGTAACTGGAATAAATTATGCATGGTGTGTGGTCTCATAAGGTGCAATCATGCAGTGATGTGTGTAATATTTTTCAAGAATTTTTGTTAGCTGATATGTCTGGAAAGACTGTGTTCCTACTTCACATTTACCACAAATTTACATGGAGAATTAACTATTTAGTACATCTGCAAAGTTTTGAAAATGAATAATATAAAGTATAGAGCATAACCTGTTTTTTTCACTATATTTTTTTAACATTGTTTTAAATATTGTCCATGGACACATGTGGATATCCAATCTAGTACTTTTCAGTTGAAAGGTGTAAAAAATATCCATGGTTGAGTACTGACTTTTTTTTTTTTCCCCTAGGTAGAAGAACATGAGGGCACTATGGTCTCATTCTCTAGAGTTGCTCTGTTTCTCCAAAGGGATGAAGTGAACAGATTATGGATTATATGGGTCATGGGTCATCTGATTCAGTGCCAATGCAAAGTAATCAGAAATTCCTTTAGAACAACTTTATTTAAGAATATATATATATATATATCTCATTTAAATATCCCTAGTTCTAGGTCCTTGATGAAGAGAATGCATGAGACAGGATTGTAATAGGACCATTTTACTATTTTGCACAATCTGTGACTGATTTGGGAATTCAAGGACTGCTCAGGCAGAATGAAAATGACTCTCAGAAAAGAGGGATTCAGGGTTTCCACCCCTTCTTCTCACTGCATAGCTAGAAAGGGCTGTTATGGACAAGTTCCAGCCTGCCAAAGAATGGATCTGCAGTGCCATATTGCACACTGCAAAAAGGATTTTGTGTCACATGACCTGTCCAATCAACCCACAGCCATTCACAGGCATAGACTTATCCTTCAAATGCACAGTTTATTATCTGAGACCAGAGGGTGAAGAAGGAGTCAAGAGGAGCTCTTCGGAGCTTTTAGTTCAGATGCTGCACCAACAGGCAGTGCTACCTTTTCCCCTCATATGCTTCTCTTCCTCCAAGTAACAAGTGTCAAAAACAGGCTTAAAATAACTCCCAGTGCCTCCATGCTTCATAATGAGACGTTGGCCACTAGATGCTGCTCATACATAGTTACTCATTCTTTCTTGCTTCGTTTTGCTCAGGATGACACTAACTTTTGTACAGTTCTCTATTTCACAAGACTTTAGGTTCCTGAATATAAAGAAATATCAGCAATAGAATAAAGATTGTATTAAAAAGTTCATCCATCATAATAGAAATTACTCAGTTATAATCCCTTGAAAAATCCTGTGCACACAGGGAACACTTGACCTTAGTGACTGGATTTATTTTACACTTGGGCAGTCATGCTTAGTTTGTCATTCTTATTAGGTAGATGAAAAGTTTTTAGTCCTCCTTTGTGTTTGACTTTCATTTTTTAAAAAAGTAAAAATGCTTATCAGCAAATGGAGAAACTAATTAGATGAATATTTTGACTTCTGAAAGTGAATAGAACTATAGGATCATAGAATGGTTTGGATTGGAACGGACCTTAAAGATAATATCGTTACAACCCCCCTGCCATGAGCAAGGACACCTTCCACTAGACCAGGTTGTTCAAAGCCTCATCAAACTTGACCTTGAACATTTCCTGGGGGGGGAATCCACAGCTACTCTGGGCAACCTGTGCCAGTGTCTTACCACCCTCACCATCAAGAATTTCTTCCTAATATCTAATCTAAACCTACCCTCTTCCAGTTTATAGCCATTACCCCTCGTTCTATCACTACGTGCCCTTGAATAAAGTCCTTCCCCAGCTTTTCTGTAGGAATAGCAAACAAGTTGTCATATACGGGGTGTTTAAAATAGTACCAACATATTCTTCCTTTATTTTAATTTTTCTTCTTTTTTTTCTCAACTTTGCATACTCCCTGCTTTTATTTCTCTATCACAAGTTATATGTATAACAGCAATTACTTTTCCCATGAAAACTCAACTATAAACACTTTCAAAATAATAATTAGGACTGCACAAATGTTTAGCACTGTGGATTTATTAATTCTCTTACCATTTTTTGATACATCTTCTCTCTGAAAATGCAGCACTTTAATATTTAGGAAAAAGAATTACACCAGTTAAATGCAGACACTGCGCTTGTTGTCATTGTGCTCTCATTATAATAAAATTTTTAGTGGAATTCATTTAATTTAGCAAACAATGTGCAGGGAACGTTACTGAAGCATAAATACACAGGTTTTTTCTTCCAGTTAATTTTGTTTTTTGAACTGATTGTGTTCAGTTACTCTTCTCATGATGCTGTTGCATAGAAAATAGATGTGAATTAGATTTAACTAGCTAGTGCTGTCTAGCCAATCAATGGCAGAATTTCAGTAAGTACATTTAGTCTCTATTGTTATGTGACTATGAGTATCTGTTGTTGTCAGACAATTGGAAAGGTGAGCTACATAAGCCAGTAGGGTAGAAGACTGTATTAGAGCTTCAAGTTATATGGGACTAATAATCTACTTAAAAATACATACATATACACACATATATATTTTGTATATATAAAAAATTTTAGTGTCTCATAAAATTAGGGATTTAGGCAGTTGTCTAGCTGGAGATTGTTTAACTGTTTTCCCAGAAGTGTTAGTATACTTATGAAAAAAAACCTAGAGCCTATATAAACACATTACAACCAACTGTAAATGTTTTCCTGGTTGCACAAAGCAGTTGGTATGAACAATTGTTTGAGTCTGAGTGTCTCAGACACAGCTACAGTTACAGTAATTGCGTGAAGTGAAGAGAGCTCAGAGAGAATTGTTATTGACTTCAGTAAATATTCTTTTTCTCCACTCTTTCAAGCTTGATAGCAGAGCAAAGCTTCTTCACATACACTTAAGCACAGAGAAAGTAGGAAAAAACCAGAAATTCAGAGTGGTCTACATAAATGAAGAACGAATGGTAACAATGGGATCAAACCTCCTTGTGTTAACTGTAATTGCCATCTTGCTGCACAGATCTGTATTTGAGAGAGACAGCACTGAATGGCTCCTGAGTTCCCAACAGGGAAGTGTGACTTTGGCTGAAAAAGACCCCAGCCACCAAAGCACTGCCAAATGTGGTCCTGTTAGCTGACATTACATTAACTTTGCCTCTCTGTCTGTAGGTAAGAGGCCATATGAATTTTATTCATTCATGTCTGACAGAGGGAGAGAGAAGTAAGGACAAGTTGAGTTATATAACTGAAGCAAGGAAAAATAATCTATCAGAAACAGATGGGGTTGATTCTCATGGAGCAAGAGATGCATATTACCAGTCAGAATAAGCAAGAGAAAGACATACAGGTGAAAAAAAAACAACTATTTGTCTTACTGCAGAATATTTTACAGATCACAGAGGTAATACAAGGTGTATTTTATGTTCCGGTTAGTCTGGGTTGTAAAATAAAGCCTGAACATGACCAACCACTTGCAGAAAGTAAAGCTCAATTTAAAAGCTATACATGTCTGTGCAGCTAGTGCCCACTGGTATGACAGATTACCAGAAAACGAAGTACTTAATATCATCTTGAAATATATATTTGCCTGATAAAAGGGTAGATAACTCCAGAACTGCAAATACTTAGAAATACATTTACAAAGGGAGATCATTGTATAGGAGCATGTGCAAGAAAGGAAATGAGATTTCAGCTGGAGAAAGCCCTGATAAAAGGGTACTTCCCAGTCTCTTCAGTGCAACATCTAAACACGTACAGTATTCTGGTAAACACAGCAAGCAATATCATGATAAAGCAGGAGGAAATGACTTATTTGAGTTTCTCTGGTGCATATCAAAATACCTTTATAAAATTCTTTGCATTCACTGAAAAAAGAACTGGAGTCACTGAAGCAATTGATCACAAAAGTATAAGAGAACATTTTAATATTATCTTTTAAAGGTGCATATGGTACAGCAGAAATCAAATGAAAATGTTAAGTATGGAAGAACCACACTATCTAAAAGCAATATAATTTCAAAAGCTAACAAATGGGTTTATTTGGAGAGTTAACTATAGTGCTATTTAGGGTTTCTTGTTTTGTTTTGATTTGTTTTGTTGGTTTTTTTTACAGTGAAAAAGCAAAGAGTGAAATTAGCCTAGGAGGAATTAGGAAGCTTCCCAGGGTAATGAAGAGTAACACACCATCCATTTGAATGGGAAAAACATCTGATCTGTGCGTGTTCCCCATCCTGCTGTGCAATACAGAGGTAAAGGTCCTGGTAGCACAATGACACTATGTAACATGAGTAATGGCAACTGAATGGAACAGGCAAAAAGTGCAAACCACCACTGACTCTTAGGACACCTAAAATGCAACTAAGGTTCGGGCCAGTCCGCCATGTAACAGCTGTGAGAGTTATTTTTCTGCAATGACTAGAAATTTTCTAAAGTTTATTTTAAACTTTCTCTTTTAAAGATATGTCAGTGAGAAAATTTTGACTACCAGTATAAAACCTGGGCAATAGACTGATTTAGAAATAGAGTCTGTCTGGTATGTTTTGAAAAGAAAGCTGAAGTAGAGTGCTGAGGAGCTAAAACGGACATGTGGAGGCTTCTTTTCTGATTGAATGTAATAACAAGTTTCAAGCTTTTTAATTATTTTTTCCCTCTCATGTGCCGTTGTTCACACTTATTCCAAATAGTATAATGGTGGTAAAAAAACAGTATAATACTGCTTTTCATGCAGGTAGTCAACAGGTAAGTAGGTAAGTGATCTTTAAAGTATGGAAGAGCAGATGTTGCCATCTTCCCAAAGGAAGTTATGCGTGAATTGTCCCTGTGCACCAGAATTGGTACTGCTCTCTGCCTTTGCAGACCTCAGCTCATGGTATAACAGCAAAAGCTTGGGAGTATTAATGCTGAGTGAGGTTGAAAGCATCAGCTTTCTGTTTCCTCCCAACATTTGCCATATTGAGTGAAGAAGAGGCCTCAACTGAACAAAAGAAACTTCTGATTGAAAAAGAGAAACCCAGTGGAATGCAAGTGGCTGTCTAACAGGGAAAATGTGAGGGATATTTGTGCCTCTTACTGGGTGCTGGTTCTGTTGGGATTTGTAGGCATAGTAGTGACTCTACTTCTCAGGCTTCTTCCCTTACTTTCTAAATAACTTCAGGGTCATTGAAGCCAGAAAAAAGGCACAAGCTTCCACTTCCTCTGGGCATATTTCAAGTAAGTTCAGAGTGAGGCAGAACCCTGGGGCTTTATGGGCAGCTCTCCCCCTTTCCTGTGCCCCATCTGCTTTGGAGAAACATGAAAAAACAAAAACTGGCAGGGAAAATCAGGCATGGGAAAATCAGCCATAGGACAATCAAGCAAAATAAGGGTAACAGTACATGTGTTGGTTTGCTTCCGTGTTTGTAGAGAGCTGAACCATGCCACACTGATAAAGAATCAGGTCGTGTTGCTCTTGGTCCCTGACATTCACTTGCTACATGGCATTGAAAAATCAGCCTCCTCCTCATATTCCAAATGCCACACTGCTCCTGCAGGACATATCTGTGGATCTGGGCAGGTCTGCTGATTGACAAGGGCCTCTTTCAGCAGCGCATATTTATCTCCTACATATGTGTGAAGGCCAGTACTGACTCGCCTCAGATGCTCTCAACTGAACTGTTCTGATCCCTCAGCTGAACAGGAGAGACCTCTGATCTTTCTCTGCATGCAGAGCTGTAATTATAAAACTGTAAACTAGATGTGAGGCTTAATTATAATGTCAAATAGACTGGATTTTAATCAGCTCTCTGGATATATAGTTAGGAAGGATTTATCAGGGCAATGACCTAATTTTAAGAGTACAGATTTCAGCTGAACGGTCTGAAAACAATTTGGTTCAGTGCCTGTAGAGGGGAGAGAAATAAATGTAGACCATCACTTTTTAATGAGTAATGTCTCAATCATGGCACAGGCTTTAGGAAACAAATTAATCTCTGATGTAGTGTCAAAGAGAATTGCTATGCAATGGTGATAATTCTGGTCATGGGTCTGTTACAGCAGCAGAAGAAATGCTGCAATGAGAGTTGCCATAGGACATGAGAGGACATTATAACATATAGAAATGTATGTTTGCGCAAAAATTATTTCAAGTACTCAGTGTGAGAGGCAGAAGACTTATGGGAGTATGGTTCCAGTTCAGTAGCAGCTGGACTTAGCTAGCTTTTTGTCATGCTTGGTGGGAGATGGGAGCCAGAAGGGTCTACCTCTCTCTGCTTTTGCTCCTGTACCAAGGTCCCATAGTATCTGCAGGGATAAGACTTCAGTAAGAGCTCTTAACTAGGACCTGTCACAGTGGTGAGATGTTTCCAAGCAGACTGGACAGAGGGCTGTCAGAAGAGGGGACTATTGGTAGCAGCTACACAGGTGTTGCATTGATGGCCTTGGGCTGCAGCAGGGGCTTCCCCAGAGCCCAGAATGGAAGCAGGCCATGCAGGATCCCTTCTCTACAGTGGCATAATTTCTTATGTTGTGCTGAGCTCAGTATCCAGAAGGAGCAGCCATCTGGGAAGCCTTGTCTTCCCAAAACTGCTCAGCAATATCCCTTCTGGTCCTCCTCAGGCTTCTTGCCTTCTCAGCTCTCAGTAATTACTTGAAATATTGTGAATGGAGCCAGCACAATCAAAAATGTCCTTTTGGTTTTTCCCAGGATGTCTTAAAGTGATGGTCAGGCTTACAATAACCTACCACCATGCTTTTAGGAACCATCTCAAATAAGTGAATAGCACAGATGGCAAAAATCTGGCCCCCACAAGTGCTTTCAAAGTAGAGCAATGCAGTAAACTCAAGTCTTGAGCAGTCAGAAGTGCTGAACCTAAGGAGGCCAGTGGAACTTTGTGCAAAAGCACACACTGATGTAAAAAATCCAAAAAGACACTGGATTAGCACTATGCTAATTGCAACTTGAAAGCACAACAAAAGCATTCCAGAGCAGTCTCATTACATGTTAATTCAGGGGATTAGTGTCAAACTGAGTCATCTGACGTTTTTCTTCTTTTTGATAGAGTTTTACAGAGGGCATCAGTACTGGGGTTGTGCTGGCTTTCTCTCCCCGCTTCATCAAGCACATACTGTCTCAGTTTCTTGTGGGGCAGAGAATATTGCACATCTGTACCAGGCCTGCCAGATTGACCAGAGTGGTGAAGCTTCTCCTTGGGCTACTGGTTTATGTGAACTGGTGCAATGCTTTCTTGCTAGGGTTTGTCTTTAACAGAGTTGAATGTATTTTGCAGGTGTGAGATGGAAAGGAAAGGAAAGGAAAGGAAAGGAAAGGAAAGGAAAGGAAAGGAAAGGAAAGGAAAGGAAAGGAAAGGAAAGGAAAGGAAAGGAAAGGAAAGGAAAGGAAAGGAAAGGAAAGGAAAGGAAAGGAAAGGAAAGGAAAGGAAAGGAAAGGAAAGGAAAGGAAAGGAAAGGAAAGGAAAGGAAAGGAAAGGAAAGGAAAGGAAAGGAAAGGAAAGGAAAGGAAAGGAAAGGAAAGGAAAGGAAAGGAAAGGAAAGGAAAGGAAAGGAAAGACATTTGAAACAGAAAAATTCTATGGAGATCAGCACACTTTTTATGGTGTTTATTTTGTGCTTAAAAAGACTGTATACTGAAGTAATCAAGCTAAATGGTATATTTAAGTAATAGATTTTCTACCAGTAATACTAGTATTGCAAGGTTTTTTTTTATTTAAAATGTAAAAACATGGTTTAAAACACATTTTTCTAATTAGCTTTCAAAGTGCAAATGAGTTATAGCCTCTTCTCTGAGATGCAGTCAAAATTGTTTCCTTTGTGTAACTTTCTATGCTAAAATACATGCAAGGGATTGGAGCTATGCTCCATACATTGTACCTGAAAGCCATCACCAATCCTAAACTCTCGGCTTGCAATGAGATAAACATTTTCATGGGTTTTATGGCGTTAAACTAAACCACTTTTCTTAGAAAGTTTAAATTTACAGGAAATGCAGAAAAACTATTTTTAAAAATTTGCAATTAAAAATTGTGAACAATAAGGTGAACTGTAACTATTGAATTAGGGAGGTTAGTAAAAGAGTATAATGCTTTGTGAATAAAAAACTAAGATGCATGAGTTCAAGTTTGTTGTAAGATTTTGGTGGATATCTATAGTTATTTTCAGCATTTGAATTTGAGTAGACTAATTTTTATATCAGTCCTACTAATATTGCAGTAGAACATAACATTCCTATTATGAACTTGGTATTCATTTGTTCATCATTCTTATGAACATTCCCTTTAAATGATTTCCAGATGAGATTTTGAAATCGTGTCTGCATGTGCCAAAATTGAACAAAAGATTATTTTTATAATATAAAAGTAAGCTTGAAAAGTACTCTTAAAAGCCATTGTACATTTTATATGATGCAAAACTTTTTATTAAGATCAATCATAGTATCTTTTTCTTTCTCTGAACAAAAAGCCTAGTAATTTATTTTAAAAAATAGTCCTGAACAGAAGAAAATAAATTATAAATTAAATGTGAGAAACACAGTCTTACACTTAAAATCTCATTAATTATTTTCTCTGTGATTGCAGATTTTTGGCTTTTAGTATAACCCAGGTAAAAATACAGATATGATTATTCTATTACATACTTGAAGCTCATCTAAATACAAAATGAGCCAAAATTGGTTTTGTATGGAAACTTTAGATGCTCCGACAGAATAAATGCTTGGCTTTTCAACAAGCACAAAATTGCAATTTTAATGTTTAAGATATAACAAAACCTGTATCAGTACAGCTGCTGTATATCATCTTTAGAAGAGTAGTTGACTATAAGCAAGACAGGTTTGCAAATACCATATGCAAAGCTTGAAAGGAATTTTGGGTGCATGTATGTTTTGTACTGTTTTATTTATTTTTGAAACTTGGCAACAAAACATTAGAAAACTAAACTTATGTTTTATCTCTGTGTTGCAGGAGCATAAGTTCCAAAAACCCTAAATATCTTAATGTCATATAAATAAAAATTATGTTAACTCACTTCAGTAACACTGAGATGTAAAAAATCTGATTTAACTAAAGTTCTCCTCTCACAATTGGATTCTGCTCAAATTTCACTGCAAGTAGCCCTGTATTTTATTTAAGATTCATTACTCTCTTATTCTGTTATACTGATACTGAATTGAGCTAACTTTTCAGAAAAAGAGGAATGGGAAAGGTCTGCTGAAAAATGGAACTGCTTGCCATGTAAGAAGGCTATCGTGGACTGATTCAGCTTTGGAGCTGTGCTTGAACAGACTAATATGCCAGCACAAAGGTTAAAGGGAGAGGCAATCTTAAGTAGAAGAGTCAGGAAACTCAGTGCAAAACAGTCAAGAATGGATTTTTAAAATTACACTTTTATCGTACTCCAGAAAGATAAAAGTAAAAAGAGAGGTAATTATCAGATGGTAAAATACTTTTGGATAGGGGATTTTCACTTTGAATTGGTAGTTGAAAAATGCATTATACACTGTATCTATTAGGGAAAAAATAATTAAAAATTACACGAACTTGACATCTATGCCTAAAATGCCAAAAAGTTTCAAAATTGCTGTCAACAACTGCTGGTTGTTGGCACAGGCTGGCAGGAAGGATTCACCCAGACTCTTGCTCACTCTCTGCCCCCACACACACAATGGGGTGGGAGAGAAAAGAGCAGGCATAAAATTGAGCATAGGTCAAAATCAAGATTAAGAAAAACACTCACCAGATGCTAGAAAAACAGACTTGACTTGGGATTGCCCTTGCAACACATCTCCCTTCTGCTGCTAACACCTTGCCAACTATACTCTATGCACTATCAAATGCCTTTCAATAGCAAGTCTGTAATGCCATGAATAGATTTATTAGGGTAGATTTCTGTGAAAGTTTTGAATTTTAAGCTATAAAATCACTTTATTTAAATTGAAAAAATGTTTTTGTATAGCTAGAGGAATTAATGCAAAACCAGTATTTCTTTCTTTATTTATTTATTTCTTTATTTTATTTCCTTGTGCCAGTACATAGGCTATCCTAGACTGTATGCATATGTATGTATAGATGCAATTGCTCTCTTCTAGTGACCAAAAATTAAAACATTCTTTTTATGTGTGAGTAGACATGGAAAGGAAAGCCTGCTATATACAGCTACAAAAGCTTTAATACCACCATGGAAATAACATGGAAAATCTGCCACTGCTCCTGAACCCTGTGACATTTTGCAACTCGAACACTTCCATGTGCTTGGTTATAAAAATTTCTTAGTTACCGAATTGTAAACGTTTACTTTCTTGGATCCTTTTTTTGTGTTAAGGACCTATTGTAGAAAGTTACATTTTTGTTTTAAGATCAGGTGTTCTGATTGCAGTGTTGACAGCTAAAGGAAACAAGATATAAAAGCAGAGTACAGTGGACCCAATTGTCCCATGCACAAACTGTAGCAGATAAGCAGCACAATAACCACAGAACTCAAAACTCCGTGGACACAAATGAGTGCCCTGCAGGTAGGTTGACAGGTTTCCTTAGAATTCTGTGACTGAAACAATCTTATCCAGCAGACATGAAAAAAGGCTGAAACCTGCTCATCTTTCCCACTTCACAAGCGTTTAACCAAGCTGATCATGATCTAATAGTAAACAACAGCAGATGGTAAAGCTGGTTTCAATATCAGTGCTGTGAACTATGAGCCATTATCTCCTGTTCCCTGTTTCCACTGTAGCACAGAGCACAATGGATAAAACACACTCATAACCAAATTGCGCTTACATGGCAGTGAAGGCTGAAGCTTCAGAAGTCCACTGTCAAGCTCTGGAATACTCCAAATGCAACTCTTCATGGGCAAACACTGTTTGGCCTAGTTAAAGACCCTTTGGGGACTGTTGAACACAATAACATCCAGACGGAGAGGAGTTAGCTTTAGAGACTGAACTTAGATATGATGTACTGCAAAAATGCTTTGAGGGCAGTACAAGCCAAATGTGAAAGCAGTGCTAACTTCTTTCATGAAAATTCAATGTGTTCCACTCTTATACAGTTTCTATTCTGTGCTGTGAAGAGAATTACCTGATGCCATCTTTATTTATCTTTAGGAGCTGTTTTTCTTTCACATGCTGTTGCACAGATAAGGGTGCTGTACACACGTCCTTCACTATATTTAACAGAATAAAAAATCTATTTGGTAGATCTAATCAGAATTTCAGACCTCCATTAGCTTCAGAAATATAAAGAATCCTATCTTCAAAGGATCTTCAAGGAATAAACTGTGTTCATTAGAATCTGGTACTTATGGCTTTGAATGATTCATTCAACCAAGACTCTTTGGCTTAAATAATGTGTGAATGTGTGTTCTGTAACTGCTTCTCATCAATCACTATGGTACTGCAGTTCCATGCTATACCTATACTGAAGAAAAGAAGATTAAATGGAGAGATTCTTTCTGACTATGCATTTATATCCAGTCTAAAAGATATTGATTTTTTTTTTAATCAACAGACAATAACTTTCAGAGATAGACCAGTCACCAAGGTGCCTCATTTAAGCAAATTCTACCACCTCACAATTTTGTATGTTTTTAGAAAAAGTCAGATGTGTCAGAGACAAAGGTCTGCCTCCATTAAACTTGCACAATTTTGTATGTTTTTAGAAAAATGTCAGATGTGTCATAGAGACAAAGGTCTACCTCCATTAAACTCGCTGCACAAATATATTTTCAATACTTTGTTAATCTGCCATTAATACACTGTTGTGTTTTCAAAAATCCCTATGTCACATTTGCATTTGACAGTCAAGATAAATGGTAATAACTTATTCTTCAAGTTAGTAACAATTTCTAAACTTTCTTCTTCTAATAAGTACTTAACTGTAGAAAAGAGAATTTTATTTAATTCTATGCTTCATGTAAAGTGCTTTGTTGCGAGAGCGTATCAACCTATGAATTGATTCAAGGCAATGTTTCAGATTAAATAACAAAGATCATGAGACAAACACAGGGTAAAATCTGAGAGAAGAAAAAGAATTAGTGCCTTTGTGATATAGATTACAGTTTATTGCCAATTATTCACATGTTATTAATTCTGTGAGAGAGACTGCAAGATCATGAAAAATGTTCATTATTTAAATCTTAAAGTGCTATTAAGCAAGACATTAGAATTCCCAAATTACTAACAAACTGTTGAAAAGTCCTATCAAATCTCAAATCTTTAGAAAATATGTTCAAAGGCATATGAATAATAATGACTTGAGGAGAAAGTATATGTTTTAGTATATCACATCAAATAACGTGCACCATTGGACTGTGTAGGACTGTGTAGGACTGAATGTACGTGGTTTAAAAACACTACCTAAGGCTTTTTTTCCCCAAAATAGTGTAGTAAATGTGTTAACGTCAGTGCTATGTCTACATTCATGTGACTTCTGCATCATGATAGTCCTAGATTCAGCAGGATCTATTGACATGTACAGCATTATAGTAGGAACAAATTTCTCTGTTGTGTAGGCAGAAAGTGGAATGCATCTGTCAAATTCTCCATCTCCTGCAGAGTTTCCTTTTGTATGGCTCACAGAGCTATTGAGAACAGCATTCCCCTCCCACAGCCTGGAGCTGGGCAGTATGAGGTGAAATAATTTAGCTCTTATTTCTCAATGAGATTTAGCTAAAGTGAGCAAAAAAACCCTTTTTTTCCCTTATTAGCTTGTTCTGTACTATTCAATTCAAACATACAGTCCTGAATCAAATGTGCTATTTAGCCTTGGTTTTGTATGACCAGCTCTGGGTACTCCTAGTAACTTCACATGCACATCACAACTTGCACGATAGCTAATACTGTAGTCCTCATTGCTTGATATTTTTCAGAATTACACTGAATTCAGGTGTATATGCCAGGTACCACATGGAGATTCTGACATATAATCTTTTAAATTAGGCTGCCAAATACGTTTTGCAATCAATCATTACCTAGTCACCAGTGTCTAAGCTCTATTTAGAAAGATGTATTGAGCATCTCAACTTTTAAGCTTTGACTTAAGACTTTGTACCTAAAAGAATGCTTACCGCATTCATACTCTTCCTAATAAAAAGGCTTTTTTCTGTAATTCATGCAAATATTGGTGATTTTCAAAGAGAGTGGAATTCTTCACTACCAAATATCTTAGATAAACTTGGAAAAAAAAGTTTGTGTGAATTTATGACAACACTTATGTCCAAACAAAACAGAGATAAGTAAAAAACAAAAAACAAACAAACAAACAAAACCCCACCCCAAAATCCCAAACCAAAACAAACCAATTTATCTTCTCAAAAAGGCTTGCTTAAGTTAGTATATCTAAGAGTTCTTCTAATGGCACATGTAATTTAACATTTCATATTTGCAATGTACAAGATTTGTCCTCACACAATTTATATTGTGTGGTAAATGCATGTATACTCATTCTATTTGTGAAAACAAGAACACTAATTTTGTACAGTATTAAAAGTCTAATTTTATATGTTGTTTTTAATCTATTTTAGAAATTAATATAATGTCTAATACATATTGCTAGACCTGGTTTGTCTACATATGAAACAAGTAAATCTTAAGCTAACTTGACTGTTTTATTGTTTTAACTGGACTTGAATCTAACTATTAACTCATTAAATAAGCACCTGATTGCATTTCAAAAATTGTAGTTAAAAAATAATTACACTGAGCAAATTAAGTCAATCTATACAGTAGGTGTAAACTCCTTTCCAAATTAAACATAAGGAACTGAGAGGTGTTTTATGTAATATATATTAACCATGCACATAGAAATACTGTAGGTGGATATCTTGCAGTTTCACAAGTTCAAAATGTACTTATGCATTGTTGAATAGAAAAACAAATAGATAAGATTTCATTGGTTTTAATCCTTACTTGAATTTGCAACTACTATACCAAGAGATCAGAGTTCAGTATTCCATCTTTATCTTCAGACAAAGTTTAATTAAAGTTCTTTATATGGACCCTTCAGGGATCTCTGTGAAATAATTATTGTGAAAATATAATGAAAATATCTAAATTAAGTTAGTTGAAAGATTTCAAAGTGGTCATAGTGACTTAGTAGATTTTGATTAATTAAATGTTCCCTGTTTTTTTTTAAATTGCATGAAGCCTCTGGCAACCACATAGTAGTCTAGTACTGCTGAGCAGCTGGGAGGGAGAGAAAAGGAAAAGGAGAGACTAAGCTGAAAACTCCAAGTTATTTCCCTTTCAATTTAAACAGCAGCAGAAAGAAGAATCTCTTAGATCACCCTATACTCAGCCACACAGGAATTATTCCAGTAAGAACTCAAAAATGACTTTCATATTTCTGCATTTGAAGGCAAGGGAATGTCTGAGGAAAAAGGGCTGTCTTTCTGAGTAAACCTTTTGAGAATGGGGGCTGAAGTAATTATGTATGTAAATCAATTTTTTAGCATAGAATCTGCAAAGAGATGCTAACGTTTTATTCAGCAGCTCCACCAGCTAAACAAGCAACACCCAAAGAATCTGTTTTATATTTATGAGAGTCCCACACCTTCAGAATCATAAACTTTGTTTCCTATAAACTTACAAAAAAAAAATATCTGGCATTGAAATGCTAAACTATACATGCAATAAAGTTATAATATATTTCCCTGAGTCTGAAACTGCTTTATTTTAAGCAAGGTTTTATACCTAAAAGCAAAGAGTTCATGCTTGAGTACAACATAATGTTATGCTTTAGATATTAAATTCTGACATAAAATATAGCTATCTTATTGGATTCATACAAGATTGTTAGACAAATTTTCAGAACAGTTGCATCCAATGGATATTTGAGATTTAATATATTAAAATTTAATATGGAGAAAGATTAAAAAAAAATCATCTTAATATTAAAACCATGGACTTCTTACTGGGTTTGTGCATGTTCAATATTGTTTATTAACTCTGTGCTACAGCTGATCATACCAACAAATAATGCAGGTAATGTCAAAGAGTATTCCACATTTCATTTCTCTACAGGAAAGTGAGAATTTTTAAGTTATCACCCATTGTTTCCTTTTAGAAAAATAAAGTAGCTCATTCTGTAGCCTGTTATTTCAGTTCAACCCAAGTTACAAAGATGTCATTTCCAGGGAAGACTGAATACCAAATATTGGTACAACAAAGTGATTCCCATCAGTTGTTTCCTGTTCTTTAAAATGGATGATAATGTTTGATCTTCCAAGTTAGATTCATCCAGAGATGACAATGTTATATGATGTAGCAGAAGGAGAAGTCCTGTTGCAGTGTGTGAAATGAGTTGTCTGTCTTTCCTGCATATTCAGATTTACCTATCTGTGGAATCTCATTTTTTGACTTTTTATACCATTTTAGAGGTGCTTTTTTTGCTTTTGTTAAATAGGGACAACAGTGTAATGCAAATGCTAAAAGTTTAATAATTCCTCTTGATATGAACCATCTCAGGATGGAAGATTGACCCTTCATGTGATAGGAAGTCTTTGCAATAAAAAACAGGGATAAAGGTTTGTGCATTAAATAATTCTTCCTCTTCCTAATTGTTGTACTTTCCTGAAAAAATGACCGTAATGGCTAGATTATACCACTCTACAATACATGCTATCTGAATGGCAAAAGATTACGTAGCTGTACTTAGTCATACTTTTTCAGTGTTGTAGATGTTAAAGAGAATTTCAACAATTCATGACAATTATTTAGATTGCTCATGTGTCAACATGCAACCTAGAACTGCCAGAAATGCAGCATGACATGTAATTACTATTGTTGATAGTGCTTGTTTATTTTGAGAACTGGTTAAAAAATATACACTTTGCATACTTAAATACTTTATTGCCTATTAATGTCACATTGATCAGAGCAATCTGCATTAATGTCTTGATCAAAAAAGTGAAAGCATAAGGATACGTCATATTAACATATTTACTCCCTCAAGTTTATGAGCCAGTCTGAAATTTGTTTAACTGAGTGTGTGAGAATTTATTCTAAACAGTACAGTTGTGCTCCTCATTATTTTTGTAGCCACTATAATCTGATGTGTTATTTGCCATCAGCAGAGCAGGATAGCTAACTATCTGTAGCTATGTCTCTTTGAACAGAAAGACAAGTTACTTTTTATTGCTTTCTAGTCTGGTACAGATGAATGTACATATACTTTTCCTCACTATGTATATTTTGCTCCCAATAGCTTACAAACAACAAATAGCTTTTTTATTCCCTACTTTTCCCACTCCAGAAAACTGGTGTTTGAGAATGATTCCAACCTTCAAAAGAGCTTATCTATGAAAATAAGTCAGCTGGAGAAATGAATAAACATTTAATAGACAGTGATTTCTTCCTAAACTTTACTGTGAGGACAATGTGGGCATGTGTTAGCAACTACACTCACGAGCTAAGCAAACAAGACATGGAAAAGTTGAGAGGCAGGGGGAGGGAGGGGTTCATCATGCCCTGAGAAGGGACTCATGGGGGATGTTCCTCACACAGGACTGTGGATATCTGTGCTCAGCTTCTGTTTACTATTTAGCTGTGCCTCAGCTGGTGTGGTGGCACAGAGCAGCAAAGCAGGGCTCAACTGCCACTCAAACTGGCAGGAGATGTCAAGAATAACAAGGGTTTTACAGCTATGTTAGTAACAAGCAGAAGTACAAGTAAGAGGTTTGCCGCTGAAAGGAACTTGCAAATTAGTTACAAATGACACAGGAAAGTCTGATATACTCAGTGACTTCTTTGCCTCAGCCTCAAATACTCTGTGCCACGAAGCAGCAGCAAAGAAAATGGAAAATCACAGAGAAGAATCAATTTAAGGATCATTTGTACAAACTGGAATCTACAAGTCTATGAGACCTGATAGGATACATCCAAGAGTGCTAGAAGAGGGGGCTGACACCACTGCAGAGCCACTCTTCATCATTTTTGAAAAGTCATAGAGGTCAAGGGAAGTCCCTGAAGATTAGAAGGCAAGTATTACATCCATATACAAAAGGAGCAAGAAAGAAGCCCTGAGAAACTACAGACCAGTCTGTCTCACTTCAGGGTCTGGGAAAATTATGGAGCAGGTCCTCAGGGAAGTTACTTCCAGGCTGATGAAGGATAACAAGGTATTTGGGAAAAGCCAATAAAGATTCTCCAAGGGTAAATCATTATTTACCAGCTTCTTTGCCTTCTGTGACAAAACAACTCACTCACTGGCTAAGGGTAAAACTGTCAATGTCAGACTAGAGCAATTTGTCTGACATAGTCTGCCCACAATATCCTTGTTGGTAAACTGGTAAGTAATGTACTGAAAAAATGGAACAGAAGATAGATGAAAAACTGGCTAACAGCCAAGATCAAAGGATAGCAGTTAATGACTTAAAATTAACCTGGCAATCAGTCACAAGTGGCATTTCTCTGGAGTCAGTCATGTGTCTGATATCATCCAGTATCTTCAAAACACATGGATGACAGGATTGAATGAACCCTCACTAAGTCTGTGGATATCAGCAGCATCATTGAAAATATTGAGATGGTCCATTGAAGCCCATCAAGATGAGTAAAATATTGGAGAACATGATGTTCAGAGAAAGACTAGGGGACCTGTGTTTGTTTAGTTAGGTTGCCCAGAGAAGTTACAGAATCTCCATTGCTGGAAATATAAAGGACTGCACTTGACAGGGCCCTGGGTGACTTAATAGGGTTGGATCAGATGGTCTCCAGAGGTCTATTCCACCTTAGGCCTTTCTATTATTCTACATTTTAATGACTCTATTATTTTTCTTCTTGGGCTTACAGCACATGATCACATAATAAGGTAAGACGTAAGCAACAGAAATGAAGGCACAGAACTATTGCCAGTGGAAAGTTGGATGTGCATGGGAATATACAAAAATTACAGTGCAAAAACTCCATTAATTATGTTTTACAAGCATTTGTGATGATTGGTAATCTGACCAAAAACTGGTAAGATCAGGTTATTTACCTGGAAGCTAGAAGCGGCAAGTTAAATGTGAGGATAAGAGTTGTTCTTGGTATGTAAAGGATCCAGCTGATATAAATCCGAATCTCTAAGCAGATGAAGAGCAGTTCAAGAACTCTCAAAGTACAAATCAGCCCTCAGAACTGCATGTCATCTGGAGTCCCTGAAGGAATTCACACCTGATTGTTATTCAATGAGAACTTCAATACTTTTCTTCTTTATAATGATAT
Source organism: Caprimulgus europaeus (assembly GCA_907165065.1). The sequence continues at coordinate 75,131,182 of OU015525.1, forward strand.
GCTGTATAGACCCAGTATTAAGAGAATGACATTCAGCTAAGGCATAATACCCAGCCACTACATCAATACTTTCAGATCTTTCTAATCTTTCTGTCAAACAGTCATCTGTGTTCTAGGAAAATGATGTGCTAGAAATGTCAGATGTTTAAAGGGGAAGTGGTCTCCTTTATATTGAATGTTTCCTTGTTTCAAAGTATGTTTTTTCTATTGAGAGTCCTTTACTATCACTTGGATTAAGATCTGTGTACATGACTGTGTGTCACGTAGTGTTGGTCATGCTGTCCTTTACTAAGCTTTGGCCCTGAACCAGCTTGACTGTAGTAACAAGGATCATAATTTAGAACAACATAAGCTGTGCTCACAGAATATCTTAGCCCACTTTTGATTTTTAAAAGAAAGCACCTTATTTGTAGCCTGTAAATTGTCTTGTTGGAGTTAACCTTTGAAACTCTAGAACCTAAGACCTCTATTATGCTATGAGGCTATAAAGGGTGGCCTGGACTCCAGTTCTAAGGCAGAATCTCTTATTGCCCTGAGTTCTGTGAAAGTCATGTAAATAAATAATTTCACCAATGTTACCCGTGGTATTTCCACATTCCAAACCTTAAATATGACGCAGACTTTCACTTTTTTCCAGATGTTTCCTTTTTGATCTATCTCTAATAGCTTCACAGCTATTTTCTCCTCATCTATTTATTGAAAAAGGAGACAAAAGAAAAAAAAAGTATAAATTTACAACACAACTTTTCCATTGGACAGGCTTGCAAGAACAGCAGTTTGTCTTTCGTTCTCATCACACTCCTATTTCAAAACACAGAAAATGTCCTGAGAAAGAGATTGCTGCTTTTGTATATTTCTAGCATGCATGCTGGAGGTATAGTGTTTTGGCCAGCATCTGTACAAACAGTGTGGTCTCCAAGAACACAACATGAAAAGACAACTTAATATATGTAACAATATAAGGGAAGGCTGCACTGTATGTGAACTCAACCAGAAAGTCCTTGGAGTTTGTTAAGGGGGAAAATTGATGAAATAGTATGTCATAAAGAAAAAATTTCTCAGTTCACTTAGTTTAAACTGAATCAGGATAGAGGCGGATTATGGATTTATTAATGACATAAGGCTAGCAAGTACTAATCTGGATTTTCAGGGTCAATACCAATAGTACAGCACATAAATCACAACACTAGCTCTTTCAAAATTCTAGTAAGTACCTATAAATGTATAAATATTTTTAATAACCAGTCCTCAAAATTTCTAATCACAAACACATACAGAGCCACAGACTCACATAGCTGCCAACACCGTCTTCGCTTCCTCGAAGGATATGTGGGTTACAAGCACCATTGCTCTTTTGGAAGCATGGGCTACCCTATCTGTATGTGTCGCATAAGAAGACATGGGTGCTACAGCCTGTCAATCCCCAAGGTGATAAGAAATCATCCTGTGAGTTCAGGCTCACAGACAAATCTGAAGTGTGGGTTCCTGCTTGTTGTGGTCTGCAGGGTCACTCCATCAGCTGCAGAACAAGCAGCTCACAGTGTCTGATGGGGATGCTGCTGTTGCTGGCCAAAGCAGAGGTGTGATGCTGGTGGGGCAACTTCTGGCAGTGCAAACCAAGTATTGATGGATCTTATTTCCACTCCAGGGTCACTGCCTCCTGTTGTCAATTTTCATGCTTCTTTTATACTTCTTTTAAGATTAATTTATTCTTTGTTTCAAGGGTCTCTAATTTAAAGTTCCCCAATTACTGTTTAATCCTGCTGATGGCAGTCTTCCTCTTAAACATGATCAGGTTTTGGCAAACACATAGATTTTTTGTTTGATACACACACACACACTCTTTAACCTCACTTTCTTATTAACAAGGGTTGTTAACATTTAATACTGAAAGATTAAGTATTAATATTAAGTATTAAGATTAAAAACCTTAACACAAAAGATTTGTATAAACATAATTCCAAAAGACTCCTGCTAGAAATAGGTAGATTTCTTCTCAGAAAATACATTCTTCATTTTCTGGAGTTGAGTGTGTGAATAATAGTTTATAGGCATAACACTGTTAATACTTAAAAATCTCCTAGCTTGACTATGGCCTTAGTATACAACAAGTTGCTATGGTATGACTGCAAATACAGCATGCCTGAAATTTGAAATCACACTCAGAAGATACATCGTGTGTTGATACGTGTTTACATTTTAAAAAAAGGTGGCTTAAATATATCTATGCTACTGATAGCACTTCAGATACAGGCTTAATTGCTTATTTGCATTCATTGTCTACCTGATTGGACACCCAATCTTTACTGACTTATCCAGCTAAATACAGAACATATGAAAGGAGACATATCTTTGCTTTCTTAGTTTTTGAGAAGATGCCCTTTCCTTTTTCCAGGCACTGTTCAATCCCGGTGGAGTTGATATGAGGCACATAGTGTCTGCCGTAATATTGGAGTATGTTTTGATACACTAAACAATTTTGCCTTTTTTGTAGCATTTGCTTATTTTTTATGCAAGGATTCTTTTGTTGTGATTCTTTTACAATGCAGGGAAGGCTTGTCAAATGTGTGTAATTTTGCACTTTTGACAGGGCAACATTAATCTTAATTACCCTGTAAGAAAATATCTTGCAAGTGAAATTCTATTTCTGTTGCCACCTACTTTGCTGTCTTCTGTGTGTGCTGTTACACTTGCCACTTCCTGAAATAATCTTGGGTTGAAGTTTTACAAGACAGCTAAACATTGGCTGAAAGGTTTGTTTTCTGCTGGTTTAAAAAGCTGAACCACCTTCCTGGGCGGGGGGTGAGGGCAGGGTGGGTGGTAGATGAGCTCCAAGCTGATACAAGGGTAGCAGCAAAGAGAGGAATCAGGGTACAGACTGGAGAAGGGCACCTCCCTGTTTAGGCTGCTTTGAGCAGGAAAGCTCAGCCATTCTGTGAACCTGTGCTGGCAGTATGGATGAACTAGGAGATTGAGACGCCACCAGGAAAATAAATTTATTTGAAATTATAGGCAGACTCAGTGTTTTAGAAAGTCTGCAAGACCTGTATATTTGGCTTTATTTGGTTTGAACATCACTGTTAACAGTCTGTGCTGCAAAAATTACATGGAGTGTTTAGAATATTATCACTTAACAGTGATAGAGTGAATAATTTTTGATGAGTGTTAGCTTACCAGTGATATGCTTTTGCTTCTTATACAAATCCTAGATAAAATATTTTATATGGTGGAGAGAATTACACCTTATTCATTAGAAGACAATAAAATTGCTATGCAATCAACTGGGGGCTCTGGCCCAGTTGTCTGACCCTTCTGAGGGAAAGCTGTAGCAAGGTCCTGTGTAATTCCCAAATATTGTACTTTATTAAATCTGACTAATTTCTTTAAATGCTTATTTCTTAGTGTTTTAGATTGCACCAAGGGCTTCTCTGTGAAGAGAGAAAGTCTGTTAAATGATAATTTGTTAAGCTATAATAGTATTACTGTTACAATACTGCAAGATAGGTGAACAGATGTTTCAAGTGTAAAAACATCAGTGAAAATGGAAAGGTAAAATCAATAAGTGAATCTTAAACAACATATTCAGCTCTACCACAGGGAGAAAGAGAAGCAACTGAGAGAAAAGGACCAGACCTGGATGCATTTGTGTTATCGACAAGAACTCCCAAAGCACTTTGACAGAGAGAGGAAATGGTTAACTTCTGTTACACGACTGAGTACTTACTGAACTTTGGATGCATTATGTTTCCCTGATTTAAGGGAGCATTTGGAGGGAAAGACATTAGATTATATTACTACAGAATAGTAGATTTAAGAAAAGGATAATCCCTCTTATATTTGTCATCATCTTTAGCCACAATGTTCTTGGCACATTTTCACAAAACTTTTTTTAACTTTGCACAAAGCTCAGATCTCCTAGGGCAGACAGGTCCTCACTCTTTACCCTCTTTCCCCTCATTCATTATCTCTTCCTGAAGTTTTTTTTCTTCTTTACCTCCCTGCCTTGTAGCATTAGAACACTGAGCATCATAGTCTTTATATTTAGGGTATGTCAATATGGTATTTTGGGCAATCCAGTGTACCACTGCCCAGTACAAGTGTAACAAGCTGCACATACACAAGGCAGACATGATGAAGATATTTCATAGGAGCCTTTCTGTAGTTTAGAGGGAGAAACATAATCAAAATGTTTTGATTTTGCTCTCTACATCTTAAGCACAAAGTGATTTGTGGTCTTATAGTGTGACTAGTAAAGTAGCTGATTGTCTCAAAGACTGCAAGACAGCAATAAATTCTAGGACAAGGAGCTAGTTGCTCTTCTCTCTTCAGAAACTTGAGGGAATAAGAGACTGAGCTCTAAGTCTTTCCTCAAAATATTAGACACTAATATTTCCTTCTAAATTTTCCCTGACAGAATACTAGAGTCATATTAAAAAAGAAGGGAATGAACAGCTCTTTGCTTCTGTTAAAAAACGTTTCTCAGTTTGATGCAGCATAATGCGCCACCCCAGACTGTCAGAGGCTTCTTTAATTGTGTGAAACTTTTGAAACAATGCATTTTAAAACATATTATGCAAGAAATCCATCTCATAAGCCTAGTTTTCTTCTGACTTTTTGCACTTTGTGTGTTTTCTTGGACATCATATCTGTTCAGCAACCAATTATATAATTTGAGTTAATTGTATCATTTGAATTGTAATTACTTGCATCATAAATTATGCTAGTTAAAAGAATTTGACTCTCCAGCTTTCTATATGCCAAGTTGGAGTAATTCCATCACTAGCAGACTTAATACTTTATGACACATGCTTCTTTTCCTGAAGTAATTTTTAAATTAGATACAGAAACCAGAATTTTTTTCAACACTGAATTTGTTTACCTTCAGCTTCCAGTGGTTGGATCTAGTCACAGCCTTGACTGTTATGTTATCCTCTACTATCAAATTGTCATTTCCAATTAGGTTTCTTACTGTCCTTGACAAAATAACCTGTTTTAACTTATCAAGGAGAAGTTTACTTGCTCTTGTGTTTGTACCTCTCTGGCAGAGGTGATTAAACTGCAACACATTGGTTAGCATTAGGTCTTCAGGGTAAAGAAGTTGTGAGAGGAAGCAAGTTAATAAGAGGCACTGGTGCTGATATCACTGAGTTTCAGAGGTTGACCACCTACCCAACTCAGCAGAGTTCTGTTAAGTCAAGAGTATCCTTACTTTTCTCACCAGTCTTTTTTGATACATGGCTCTAAATATATATTATTATACTTTCTCAACTCCTATTAGTCACCTTACTTTTCCCCCTTTTTATCCAAAATAAACCTGGAAAAAATTTGAGAGGACGAGGAAAAGCCACTTGCCATTGACAGCAGAGACAGAAAGAAATCTTTGAGTAGTGGAAAAAGACCCCATTAATTTCACTCGTAAGTAATATTCCAAATACTATGTCTATAATGTCTGAGTCATAATAATTTTTCAGTGACCTTTTACATATGTCCTGATATATATTTCTCAAGGGCTAACTCATTGACCGATCTCAACTATATTGATTATAATACAGATGTCAGCTGACTTTAGACAGACTCTGACTCAAGGATACTTCAAAGAAATCCAACTTGGATTTGGTGCATTCTTTTGAGCACCTGTGAATGAAAGCCATCCCTGTTAAACTATATGTCCTGTTTGTGCATTCATATTAATATCATGATAAAGATAGAAGACAATTAAGATGAAGAAAGAGAAAGAGAAGAGAAAGATAAAAGGTGCATTTTCATATATGAACACCTTGTGGTCCAAAGGAAATAGGCAGCCAGTCAGAGGATGTGCTGTGATCCTGTGCATATAATAGGTTCAAGAAGTGGCAATGAGCCAATCACAGAGCAATGTGAAAACATGATGTGGTTAAAGGTGTCAGCCTCTATGTATGCAGTAGACAGAAGTTTCCTGTTGTGATGTACTTGTGGTTAGTGTCATCCTGCCAGTCACTCTCAGAGATGGCTCTGAACACATGGGATATAACAGTTTCTAAAGTGGTGACACCCAGGCACAAAAAGGTGGAGTCATGTGACAGCTATCAGGGGAGAAGCTTCTTCTGGAAGACAGGGGTGTGGTTCCCGTCACTTCCTATCTGGGACAAAAGTGTCTCTTGTACCACACCCAGTACATCTTAATCTTACTATATATCTTGGTTTGTTACTGTCTTCTATCAAAAAATGGATGAATGTACACCTTATGGGGTGCATATATCCAAAGAATTAAAATCTACTAAAGCTGCTGCTGAAGCAAAACCAGGCTGAATAAATAAATGTTCAGACCCTCTGGCACTTGCATTTTTCGTATTCCAAAGGGGAAGTCTCTGAACAAATAAGGAGGTCCTTTTAAAAAAATTCTGCTGCTTACTCAGTACAAACAAATATGCTCTCCATGATCCAAAAAACAAACAAAACTCTAAATGCAAATAGAAGCAATTTATATTATTTCTGGTTGAGTGTCATGACAATACAAGGTTGATCATTGAAAATCATCATGTAGCTTTTTATGCCAGCTGGAAGACTTTTGATAGTTTTTTTCACCTGCCTTTTACAAAACATTTCTTCCTTGAAAACATGTGAATTATTTTTTCACTCCCAAAAACATTACTAGCCCTTGAAAATGAATTCACTTTGTGGATATGAAATTTAAAGAGATAAGATGAAGAGAAGACTTAGGTAACAGCAGATGATTGTATTCTGCTGTGAGAGTCAAAGTAGCAGGAGTTCTTCATATTAAGGATTTGCTATATCTGTCCCTGTAGGAAAATGGGAGATCACTTTGATTTTTTATGGTGTATGTACAAAAAAAGGAAGTGACATGAAAACCCACAGTGCACATATGAATTGGGTTATCTGGCAGTTGCTACTAATTTCAGAGTGCACACCTCTGGAGATCCACAGAGGAGTTTGGAAAGATACAAGTTAGATTTTGGGTACACTGCATCGGCCTGATTGAGGAGAAGAGTTATGAAAGGTAGAGGTGACACAGCAGGGGTGTTTCAGAGAAAGATATTTTGTACTTTAGGGTTTTATCCAAGTAGAAGAAAGCATCGTGATTTGGAGGGACAAGGATATGAATTATAAATAAACAGTATTATTTATTAATAATGAGGCATTTAAAAAGTCATCTGTAAACCTAATGCCAAAAAAATCATAACTTGTGCATACAACTGTAGTCTCCCATTTTTTCTTATGCTGATCTTTTAACATATTTAATGATTTTTTTGGTAAAGCAAAATAATGCTTGATGAACCCCAGAAGAAAACTTAATTACTGAGACTGGTTACCCTCTTCCTATACACTGATTTTTCTCAGTGAAATTCTTACCCATCAAAAGTGCTGAGTAATTTAAGCCCTCAGCTCTGATTCTTTATGTCTATTCATAATGAGAAATGTCTGTTGAAAAACATTCTTCATGTTCTGTGCTGCCAGCTTTCAAGCTTAAGTTTCGTTCCCAGTTCTGGTAATATGTGCCTAAATTGTGTGGCTAGATGTCTACCCCTCATGAGGTGGTGAGAGACCTTGTGCAAGTGGAGACTTGTCTTCTGTTAAATTAGAACAGTTTAGGAAGACCATACATTTTAAATCCACTAGATGAGTAATGGTGATTTAAATGACTGCAAAGCCTCAAAAAATATGTTAAGTGTTAATTTTGTTAAGGTAGGTTCAAAGGGAGATGTAAGAAACCAGAAGTGTTTCTAGACAGGTAATCTATGTTTTGTCCACAGAGTGTGCATTTACTATTACATACAGAAATCTTTTTTCTCTGAGAGCTTGTTTGCTTTTCTGCATTCCTGAAGCACACCATATAGTTACAGAAGACCACACTCAGGTTTATTTTACTGTTCATTCAAATGCAAAAAAAAAAAAAAAAAAAAAAAAGTAGCTCCAAGAATTTTGAAGAATTCTGAAAGAGATGGAAGGAAAGGTGAATGGAAAGGAAATATACGTGAGGAATTTCAGTTATGAATAACCTCACTTTCTAGTTTTAAGAAATAACCCATGTGTACAACTGCTTTGTGAATGTCACTGCTCAGTCACTTTTATGTTCCACATCAGCTTGGAAGGAATGATCAAAGAGGAAGATTTCTCTTGGTGATCTGATCTGGAGGATGGCCTGACTGAATGACAAATCCCTTTTAGTAGTCTCATAGCATAGCATGAGGCAGACTGCTATCCTCTTTAATAATCTTTGTATGGAAGTGGTTGAAAGCCTTTTAAGATTGGATGGAAAGAGTCTGGGTCATCTCCTGGAGAGTCTGAATATGTGATTATAAAAGAAGAAAGCCTTAAAAACCCTTAGTGCAAAACCAGCACATTCTTGCGTAGAGGTATGATGCCTGAGAAAGAAAAGTGCATAGTTGCTTAATTAAATTAAATTAATTAAAGGAAAATTCAAATCCAAACACAATAGTAGGGAGAAATTCTAGTGCTTCCCAAAGAGATAATCCATTCCCTGTAAGGAAAACTCTGGACCCTTAATTTTCCGTACCAGCTGTCAAAGTGCTTGTATTTCCCCTACTCTCCTCACACTACAGCAGGTAAGAAAACAACATCCATTGATTTGGGAAGAAGTGAATAATTTTATCTCATCAACTGTTCAAAGAAAGGGTCCCAAAAGTACATATAGAAATAAACTTCATTTCCATTAGGGCAAGGGATTTTTTATTGGATGAAGCATTTTAACTAATCTCTGAGAAATCTGAAAATTTGTGAGATGAAAATAAAACAGAGAATCTAGTCAACAGGAAAAGGAAAGAGTGGATAAAATAAACAGCAGAGTGTGCTTCAGTATCTGGATCTATTTGAGCTATGGTCCAGGTACTCTGAGTGCAAACAAGTATTTCAAAGAAGCTGGAACTGACAGATTCTCAGTGAAAATAGATCAACAGACACATTGAAGATAGTCATTTTAGCCAAGTGAGTATAGAGAGTAGACTCTTTATGAGGTCATCTTTCAATGTAAAAGAAAGAAAGAAAAAAAGGTATTAAAAAAATAATCTTCTAGCCTTTTTTATTGTGAATTGGAGGGTTTTGGAGATGGGATGAACCAGTCTAACTTCTGTATCTGTTCCTGTAGGAGAAATGATAGGGCATTCAGAGACCTAAAGAAGAGATGTAGAGTACTGGTACTGATTTTGGTTTGATGTACTGAAACAGTGAAGATTATGTGTCCTTTTTCTATTTTATCTTGGTAGGACCTTTTGTAACAACAGAATCTGAGGAAAGAAAGCAAGCCTGCCAATGCAACAAAAATTGTACCCAGAGGAGACCTAGGTGCTTCCTATTGATACGGAAAGTAAATCTTTTATGTCAGATTTTCTCCAAAATTGAGAGATCATCAAAAGCATTGTATTTGGAAATGAACCAAACCCTACTGGAGTTGATCTCATTTGTGCTCTAGAAGAAAACATAATCTGAGTTTGCTTATTACTGAATGGGTATCATGAGTAAGGGAACCATGCAGATAAGTGTATTTGGTTTTCTACATACCAGTTTCATCCAGCAAACATGTCAGAAAATGGGAACTCATCTCCACTTGTTTATATAGTACATGGTGTCAACCCTGGGATACGCACACCCTGGATATGGAACTGGAATACTTTGCTCACATATCAAACAACCCAGAGTTATAGCATATTGATAAGCTTTTTTTTTTACTCCTAAGACTACTGTCCTGGAATCCACACCCCTCTTGGTTTAAGAGGATGCAGAGGTATCAGGATTTGAACACTTGCACTTCTTCTCTGAGTTATGGCCATATTTGTCAATTCTGCATTTTAAGCCCTTTTTGTATTCTACATGTAGATAGCTCATGCACCAGGAACTTGTTCCTTTGAAGCTGACAGCATACATTGGATATGAGTTCAAGGAGAGAGTTTTGTCCTCAAGCCGCTCAAGGGCCAGAAAGGTTACTGAGGTGCAATACAAACTCTTCCCCAGGGCAAAATTAACAAGGAAAACTTGCTATGCAACTGAAGAAACTCATGAGAGTTGGGCACTTTGTCTTCATAAGGCAATCAGGAGGATATGAAATGGGGCTGGGTGAATTTCATTGTGACTTCCACAGCTACTGGAAGAAAATATATTTCTTACCTTCATTGGCAAGGCACACATATACTCATAGAAGGAAAGCAAACATGGACTAGACATCTTATAGAGCTCCCGATAGGACCAATTACCTCTCCTTTTTGGAATCCTCTAAAATCAGAATGATCCTGAAAATGTTTCTAAGTCACCTCATGCAATAATCTTATTCTTTATTGAAATTAAGTTTTTCATGACAGGAAAAATAGCTGTTAAACATATGACTACACTAGACAATAGTCCTTATGAAAGTGAGCTTAGAATGTATATGACAGTGAAGGTGCAAAGATGGGCAGTATTGTCTAAGTTGAAGGTTTGCCAGCAGAAGACATTTCAGTTGTTATGAAGAGTGTTATCAAGATATTATCTTAATTGTAAAAATCTCCTATGAAATATTTCAGTCATAATCTTGAGAGAGAGCTGAGTGCATATTTTCGTTTAAGGGCAAATTTAAATCTATAAAGTTCAAAATTTCAAAGTATTGGTGTTTTAGTTGGCACCAAAAATCCTGGATAAGACCCAAATGTGAAACTTTTATGCATGTTAGTCTTCCCTAGGCCTAGGAAAATTGGTATTATTTTAAAGCATATGAGTCCATGCATTTTTATTAGCATGTGCTTAGAATACTGTTTAACACTTAGCAGCTACCATCGAGGTATTAAACTTGCTTTAGAAATGTGTTGTGTGGTCATGATAAATTATAAGGATGATGCCTACATTGTTCGCAGACCGACACTTGCAAATAAGCTATTAATTCAGATATGCTTGCTAACTTGCTGTGCAATGTCTGAATTCATCCAGGCAGTACCACTGAAAGTGGTTTTTGAATGGAGAAGGACAGAATTAAAGAGATTCATTGCATGAATAAGTACTACACAGGGTGGCCCTTGACATAGTCTGGAATTGTTGCTTCTAAAGTTAACTGGTGCTGGTTTTAATTCCCCGTTCACCATTCAAGCCCTGCATTAACCACTGACAGAAAAAATCTACCCCTGTACTTAATATCTCACCTTTAACAGAGCACTGAGTGCCTCTTTTAGATGTGGATCTCACTTTTTCTCATATTCTCTCTCTTCCACTAACTTTCACAAACATGAGACTTTGAAAAGGATGATGTTAAAAGTACATTGACATAAATTATTTTCTTCTTTTATTCTGTAAACAATCTGAGTAGGGTTCTGTTCACTTTCAACAACAGTAGGAGAAAAAAGACAATTAAAAGGTCATTATTCTTGACTGACAAACAAGTATGTACTGAAACTGTTGCTCACCATATTGGTAGTACAGCAACGTTTGTAACACTGCTGGTCTAGATTCCTGACCTACTTGACTGAAATGAGATGAAAAGAGAATTTAGTAGAGAAAAAGAAGGTAAAAATTTATTTTAAAACATTTTTCACTTTAGTACTCCTACATTTGCATGTCTTCCTTCCACTTAGTGTAGCCAGTTTCCTTTTTCCTCCATTTTAAATGATAGTGCATTAACAATGAGATTATTCTAAATTAAACCTCAGAAAAGCACTTTTTTGGACAATTCCTTAAAAAATATATATATATATATATATAGACTTAACTGGAAGTAAGCAAGCATATAATGTGCTGTTTACTCTTTGAAGTCATCTGTCCAGGTCTTCTGGCTCTAAAACTTGCTGCTATGTGTAAGATAGGCTAGTGTCCTCTCACCATTTTATGAGGAGTGTGGCACAACTCTGGAACTAGTGGTGGTCCAGAGAGGGAGCAGCATCTCCCTGGGAGTTTATAAGACTTAGCCAAAGTCATGACTAACCTGACTGGATTGGTGATTGTCTGCCTTCTAGTGGGTTATTGGACTGCATCAACCCAGAGGAAGATATAAATTAACTTCTTTTACATCTATTTTCATATTTAAGCTTGGAGATGTCTATTGAAATCTGCCCATAGGGCATAGTTAGAAACAGAATAACACTGTGAAATGAAAACAAATTGTTAAATGAAGAGCAAGAAAGAATAATGAATACGTTCTAAAGACAAACAATGCCTGTTACTTTGCATTTTTCAATTTGTGACCACAAGCTGTGCTTAGGAAAGATGATGTCAAGAAATATTGGTCTCTGTACTAAATGTAACCTGACAGCTGAGCAGCAAAATGATGTCAAAATGCTTTTCTGAAGCTAGTGATTATGTACACTTAAGATCTGAAGTAGGAAGAAAAAAAAAAAAATAATCAAACCATTTTAGAAACTTGTCTCCTGGAACTCCACATGCTGCAGCTACAGCTTACTCATGACTCTGCAAGTCTGACAATCTGAAAATCTCAGTCAAAATGCCAAAGATGTTAAAATAAGTCACAAACTGGTGTTCACTGTGCTGAAGACATGGCTTTGCTTGTAGGAAGAAAATGAAAACAAAGATGAATGGTTGTGAGGGACAACTTTTGTAATTAATTTCACTGGCTATCCAGACAAGTTCTGTCTAACATTTGTAATTTCTTATGATGTATCTTAAACTATAGAAGCCTTAAGCCACCAGACATACAATGACATTTGGAATGCAGGCCTAGTTGAGATATATTATTTTAAGAAAACAAATTGAAGTCAGAGTCAAAAAGAGGAGTAGAGAGAAATTGCTCACTCTGAACTCATCATGAAAGTTTTCACACTGCACAGGACTGGAAATCATGTCACACTAAGAAAAGGGTTTTACTTGAAGCAACAAATCAAAATTATTACTTCAGTGATGGTTTACCATGTCCCCAAGCACTTGCATGAGTATCTTTGTTGGAGAGTGAAGAATCAGGAATCTTTCAGTTGAATTTGAAAAGGCAGCTGCTTTCTGGGATTTTTTTATTTATTAGCAGTTTAGGTAAGGCTATAAGAAAACTATTATTATGTGAACATAACATTAGATGTGCTGAACTTGTTACTGTGCAAAACATCACTCCAAATGTGGCATTAATATAGATTTTTGCATTTAAATAGGGAGCAGAAATAGCATTTTACAAAAGCATCATACTCAGCTGTCCTCTAAAATTTCATGAGCTGCTTTGGACAGCAGAAATTAAAAACAACAGCAAAAAGTTCCTGGATTATGGAAATCTAATTAACTTCTATTTTTTTCTCTTTATTTCCATACAATTTTTATTCCCATGACAGCATAAAATTAGCTGAATTATTCAGAACTGCAATGTGTTTTTTTCTTCACTGTTATCAGAGATACATTTTCTCTTGTTGTAGGCATTTTCTGTAGGATATAATATTCTGTGGCACAAAGAAAAACAGTTCTAGATGAATACTTACACCAATGGATTTTGAATGCATTTTTACTTTAATTTTCATGGTAACTTACTTACATTTTCTCATGCTTATCTAAACAGACATTTGAGCAGTTAATGTAATTCACTTCTTGTTATTCAAACTGATATTTTTATTGTCAAGACAATTAGCAATTAATAAAGTGGGAATTGGTTCCACTAAAGATCAGAGCTGATTTATTTTTAACTAATTTATGAGGCTTTAAACATTTATCTCACTGTCCTTTTTATTGATAAACATCTGCTGCTTCCTTATACTACTGAAGAAATGACAAATCATAAATTGCTCATTGCTAAATGCTCCTGCACACTTCAACTGATAAAGTACTGAGGTGCACCCATGCTGACATAAAGATTGCTGTTACCTGAAAATAGTGTAATACTAATCCCCATTTGTGAAAGTTAGTTTTGGAAAGGGAGGATTGATAAAAGTTTCATTGTTATTTTGAAGAGTGACTTGTATCTGCACATAAATATCTCAGGTATATTGGTCTTCACTATTCTATGTAGTGAAGAAACATGTAATATATAAGAACATCCTATACAAAAGTAGCATGTGATATGAAACAGCATTTACAGTTAATATATAAGAAGATAAGTCAGTATGTGTGGAGGGAAACAGAAGACATCATGTGGAAACAAATAGGAAGGATTAGATATTAATTTTGCTAGGTAGTCAAAGTAATGTTGGGTTTTCTAAGCAGAAAAATGTGTAATTTCTTCCCAAAGAGCATATATAATAGCATGTTTGAGATCCATTTCTACTGTCCATGTCCTATACAATTGATCTATTCATACACTGTCAATGCAATGTACCCATAGCACTTACTGAAGAGTTGTACACTGAATACATATCATAGCAGCAAGTCTAATGCAAAATTCTGGATTTTCTACATCAATGCCACAGAGTTCATTTGTACATGTGCAGGAGCTGTGACTTTTAGACAAAAAAAAAATTGATCAAATGGTCACAGTACCAAGACACTCTCTGAAACAAAACATGAGATTGGAAAAGAGTATAGGCACATGAAAATTTTGATAATTTTATCTGAAGATGAGAGACAAAACCTGTCTTCAGATTTTAAGTTTGTTGTCTATCGTATTGCGGTGCTACTTGGGGTCTCTAAACTGTTTGGGGCTCCATTCTGCTGTTTGCAAATAAAACATCTGCATTTCTTCTAAGAACAGGTTACTCTTTCAAAAAGAGTAAACTTTTAACGTCTTATCTTTTATATTATTGTATCTGTCCTCATGAGCTTTCACAGAAAATGTTTACAATTAAAAGAAATTTCAGTGGAAATTTCCCCCACACAGGAGCTATGAAACAAGAACTGTATGTAACTTGTAGGAAATATTTTACTATTGGATTCTTACAATTCAAATTTGGTAGAGGATGACATAGGAAAGTCACAACTTATGACAACACAACTTGTAAGGACAAAATGATAAGATCAGTTAGACTTTGTTTTGGTACATCAACAAACATCTACAACTGCTTGTGAGAGAAGGAGTGCTACTTATGAAGAAATAATCAATTACTCTCAGCAGGAGAAATCAGTATTGTTTAGCAGTGTGACACCTTTCTGAAAATATGCTGCTCTGTTTACTTAGTCACTATAAGGCAGCAAAGAGAAAGCCTGCATTTTAATACCCGCACTCCTACTCCAACTTTTTCTGAGTAGATAAAGTGCTGTAGTAATGATGTTCTTGTGGGAATTTTTCCAGGACTGATATAACAGATAAATGCAAGTCTGTGCTTTACCAACAAGTTTGAAAGGACAGAGCAGGGTCTCAGAGTTGACAGGGCATCAAAGAAAAGATTTTGGGCAGAGATGTCAGCACAAGATGTGCTTCCTAGAGCCATCCAGGAGTGTAAACCTCAGAAAGATAAAATAAAGCCATGTACATTCTCTTGCATATGTTGCAGAGAATTTCCTTTTCACAGCTTCTGTGTAAATTATTTAAGGATCTAGATTATCTTTTAATTTGTTTACTCTATTTACACAACAACCAAATATGATTTGCCTTTATCTTTTTTCTAAGAGACGGTTAAGTAGCTTTCTATTTTGCTTATCTGAATGTTTGCTTTACAAACCAATGCAAGGCTCATTTCCTGTGTTTGATGAGGGTTTTGGATGAACAACAACAGTACTGTTAGGACCATCTGAATCTTTCCTTTTTCCCAAAAAACCTGCTGAACCGGCATGACATCAAACACTATGGTTTAGCAGAACTTGCATGCACCTTCTGGTTTTGATTAACGGACATGCAACACTGAATTTACTGTAGTCATTTTCACACTGATGGATGTTATCAGCCATTGCTTTCACAAGCCCATGCAGTCTTGAACAGCTTTTGAAAGTAGATTTCATTTTTACATATCCAGAAAAGAAAAGATATTTTATGGCTCTTACGTAGTAGAGAGAAAGAAACAGAGAAGACCTTAACCAGCAGACAGACGAGTTGGTGACCATGTCGATGACTGGAAAAGGAAGCCTGCAAATTATGCTGTCACCAAGTAGAGATCATGAAAGGTAGTGTCTCCTTCACATGAAGTTGCACATTTGAATGCAATATCAGACAGAGAAAAATCTTCTGTACTAGTTGTACTATTATATTGTTCTTCCCATACAGTTATATTGTTCTCCATATAAAAATAAAACATTTGTTCCTCTGAAATTTATTGCCCCTTTAATCCACAGAGTGTAAATCTACTATGTAACATCACAGTATTATTCCCTGAAAGGAACTTAAAATATTCAAAATCTAACACTTGTATATATTGATAGCAAGCTTAATACAAGCCTGTCTCACTATTCTATCAGCTACTACTTACTTCTTGTTACCATGACAATTCAGCAACTTAATGTCCTCACCAAAATAAATACAGGAAATAAATACATTCCATGGGCTAGTTAAAAAAAGGACAACTCATCATCCCACATATAAAAAGAGAAATTCACAGTTTAAGACCAGAAGAAGCTTGATGAATCAACAAAATAGCTAGGTGTACTAAAATCTCAGGTATAGTTTAAATTGTTGAAGAGCAGCTCTTCAAACAGATTTAATCTTTAAACAGTTGCCTTCAAACACAAAAACTGACAAAATAAAGCTTCTCCTTTTTTAAAGTAACAGATCAACCACAAATTCCTCAGTTTGTTTAACAGTAATTTATCCAGCATATTTCATGTAGCTGTCACTTTCTACCAACTAAAGCCAAACAAAGTTTCAGATAAATTATCTCTGAAGGACATTCTGCAAAAAAAAAACATCTGCATCAGGAGACAGTGAGAGGTAATGTTTCAAACTAGATAAAACAACATGACTAAGATAGCTTCGGAAATTCACATAGTCCAGCCACTATGGTGGAGATGAATCGTAAAGACAGCTTTATTTCCATTGTCAGCCCATTGCTAGATTTTACTTGTTCATTGTTTTTTGATTGTCATTATGCTTGTACATTGCTTACTGCTTTGTGCCAAAAGAAAGAACTGACAAACCAAAAATGGCTTACTGAAACTTACATTAGTCTACTTTCAGTGCACAACCAACCAGACCTGCTAAACAGCTGTTAGAGATTTAACATTTTTCCCTACACTGGTTTAAGTCCCACATTACTCTAAACCAATCCACTGCTATTGCTGTTATCAGAATAGAGGAGTTGAAATAGATTCACTCAATCTAAAGTCCTTTCCATCTTTTTTGTGAATGTGTTTTTAAATAACTATGAACTTCCAGTCCTTCTGAATCAACCATTAGTAATGTCACTTCATAGTCTAGGACCTGAGTATCTTACCATTAAGCTGTTCAAGTACCACTTAGATTACATAAATTTTCAGAATAAGAAATGGATGAGATTTAGGTCACAGTCCTAGACTAAAAACTGTAGCTAACATTTTATTCAAAGGATTCATATTTACAAGACAAATAGACATTGCTTAAGGAACTTCTAGAATCACAGGTGTGTTTCCAAACACTATTCATGATTCAAAGCCCAAGTCTGAATTGAAGACTAGAAGAGATGACTGGATATGGGAATTTTTGTTATAGTACATTAAAGGTTTTGCTTTGATCATAAAGATAAGCACCACTTCAATTTACCAGCCAAGCTGTAAAAGGCAATGTACCAACTTGGAGAGGCTTGCAAAAGTTCCAGAAACAGGTGTTGCTGCTCCAGGAGGATAGTAGATTTTATTCTAGAGGAAGGGGAGTGGAACTTGTGAACTAGTGTTCTCAGTCAGGTGCATAGAAGTTGTTCTTGGCCTTGCACTGCTACTTGTGAAAAAGGGTCACACCTTTGGGACAGAGGACATGAAATATTTCCTGTGTAACTACAGGAACACAATGATAAACTTCTCTAAATCAGCACACTGATAATACAGCTGATTGCAGAAGCAGCATTAGAAGTCAAGGTTAACGAGGAAAAGGCTGTTCATGTGAAATGCAAGCCTGTGACAGGTATTTCATTTCAGCCTGTAGAATATACTCATGTTGGCAATATGCAAACTAGAGTTTTTGCTTTGGAACGTCTCTTCATGTTTGACTACAGACTCCTGCAGTACATTTGAACAGTATGGCTTGATGCCAGCACTGAAGAAAGGGAATTATCTTAACTGTAAGGTTGTCACTGATAGAAGGAAAATAATCTAATATCCCCAAAGACAGTCTCTACTAAGACAGAGTAGAGAGTTGAGATTCATACGTATTTTATACCCACCTTTTCCATACCCATTATTCCATTACGCAGAAACAGTCTTACCTTTTCTTCTGTCATGTTTCTTTCTGAACATCTAAATTGCTGTTTCACCCAAGAACGTAAATGATTTTACAACAGTGTCTTTTCAATACAGTGACATTTCATAAAGGCTGAAGACCTGGCGAGACCTACCCACTAAAGACTACTCTCTCTTCCAGACTTTGAATTCCACCTGTTCTGTTAAAGGCACTCTTAATAGAAAACATGCTTATTTTTCAGTCCTATTCTTTTTCAGTGGCATAGTTTTAATTTCTAACGCTGCCTGCTGGTTGGTCAGCTCCCAATCAACATGGCCAATTTTACAGTGGTCTTGTCAGCTGACATGAGAGCTATAATGCTTGTTCAGCAAAATTCTATGCTTGTAAATAACATCTGTCTGAGGTACAGCTGCTGTATTTTCAAGATGTGAATCATAACTGAAAAAAAATCATAGGTCTTGGTATTTAAAGTCTGGTTATGACTCTTATGCAGATTTTAGTGGAGCTTTTGCTTTTTCTACTATAGACATTGCTGGATTTTAGCACATTCTAGGAGCACATTGATGAACATAACTGGTCATTGTAATCCATTTGGTCTTTGAAGTCTGTCACTGAGACTGATCAAAAATGGTAATTATTTACTAGTTCCTTAATTCTTCAGCCAGTAGATTTAAAAACCCCGTTATTATCTTGGGGCTGTGAATTTGGTAGTCTGTGAATCTTTGTAGTCTAATCTAGTTCATAGATCTTTTGGGTGATTCTGGAGAGTTCCTGTCTATTATAAGAAAAAGATTATGTGACTCACATAAAATACATCTTATCTTTCAGCTGTTTAATTTGTGACTTGTGTTCTGAAAAGGTGATGCTATAGGAGACAGTGCTGAAGAGTTCTAAGCTTAGTATCATGGGAATAATTGTTGTAAATCATTGAAATGGCTTAGGCCCCTTGGCATAAATCAGAGAGAATTAGCAGAGATCTTCAGTAGGCCTCTTCTCCTTGAGAACTTTAGACAAAACAATTCTAATCAAGCTGGGAAAAAAGGGAGTATCCTGTTTTTGCCCTTTGAAGTTCAACTGAACAAACACCACCTGTTGTAACGAGGAGAGAGTTCTCAGGAGAATGAATAAGCCAATCAGTGTGGATTTATAAGAACGTATGTGGGCTTGGTTAACGGATTTGTATATAAGAGACATGTGTGTGATCAATAAATGGGGAAGTCTGATGATTCTCATATTGAGCGTCCGGATTTTTTCCCCCCGTCGCGACAAAATGGCGCCCGAACAGGGACCCTAAAGAGGGCGAAGATCGGACCTTATAGAAGGCATCTTGCGGCCACGATGCGACGGAAATCCGTATCGGTCCCTTTCTGCAACGAGGGAGACTAAGAGGCTGGCACCTCCGAAAGTCCAGGAAGCCACCTATAGAGGGGTCCTGCCGAACGCACCGCCGAGGTCTTGCAAAGGTTGCAGCAGAGCTGATAAATAGGTATGGAAAAGAGACAAGCGGTGTATTATTTGCTCAGATGCTTTTTAAAAAAGCGGAGCATTCCAGGGATTAACTATAAAAAGAAACTCCCTGAACTTTTGGCATATGGGGTCTCGAAAGGTTGCTTTATTGACCCTAATGAAGTTGTTGAGAGGAAAGAATGGCGAGCATTAGGGAATAAGATTTTTGATAAGGTAGCTGGAAAATTAATGAAGCCATGGCGGGCGGTGATTAATGCTTTAGCTCATTATGAAGTGTATCAAAAGGCTGCCGAGCGCCCATCGCAGCGTTTTCCGCTTTTCTCCCTTTCCTCCCCCCGCGGCGATGGCGGCCGTAAGGCCCCAGCCAGGAGGCTACGGGACTTAACGAGCGCACTAACTGGCGGAGCTACCTGGCCGGCATCCACCCCCCCCTCCCCTCGCTCCTCTTCCCCCCCCCGCGTTTTCTCGGCCGAGGAGGGAGCCGCGGTGCGAGGGGAGGAAGGGAGGGGAAGGGGACCGAGTCGAACCGCCCCGCCGCTTCCCCCCCGCTGCATTTCCCCCCGCCCCTCCCCGGGGAAAGGGACTGCGCCGAGACGCCCTGCCGTTTTTCCCCCCGCTTCTCTTCCCCCGGAAAAAGGGGTCGAGCCGGGCCGCGCTGCGTTCCCGGCGGCGGTCGCGCCCCTCGCGGCGGCGGCCCCGGCCGTGCCCCCGGGCCCTCCCCTTGGCGCTTCGGCGGCGGTTCCCCCCCCCGCGGCGGCCCCGGCCGTGCCCCCTGCCCCTCCCCCTGCCCTTCCCCTTGCCCCTCCCCCTGCCCCACCCCCTGCCTCTCCCCCTGCCCCTCCCCTTGCCGCTCCCCTTGCACCCCCCCTTACCCCTCCCCTTGCCGTTCCCCTTGCACCCCCCCTTACCCCTCCCCTTGCTGCTTCCCCCCCTCCTTCCGAAATTCCAAATGCGCAGGCGCCGGTCCTGCTGACAGCTCCTTCACCTGAATGGTGGCCACCGGCTCCTACGCCGGAGTATATTCCATCAACACCCCAAGCAAATACTAATCCTTTTTTTGGGGAAGAACAAAGGATAGCTCAGGAACGGAAAGAATTTTGGAAGGAGATTGCAAAGCACGTTATTGCTGAGGGGGATACAGAGACTGCCAGAGAACTTGCCCATGCATTTCCGGTAGAATATTCTGGTCCCGATCCACAGGGCCAAATAAATGTTACACTTAAGACTCTCGATTGGAAACTATTGACCCAACTGCGTGCTACTGTTAATGAATCAGGCATAAAAGGAGAACCCACTAATCAAATGTTAGATTTTTTGTGGGGATCTACCTTATTACTTCCGAGTGATATTCGGAGCATTACAAAACTTATATTAACACAGCACCAGCAAATACTATTTGGGGCACATTGGCAAGCACTCTGTCAGCAATCTGTGGCAATGCAGCGGGTAGCAGGAGACCCACTGCATGGAGTAACATTAGAAGAACTCATGGGGATAGGACCATACATAAGGATAGAGGCACAAGCATTGTTGGGACCAGATAAAGTACGAGAATCTATGAGATTGGCACGTCGTGCTCTCGATCAAATAAAGCAGCCAGGAGGTATTCCATCATATATGGGAATTAAGCAGGGAATGGAAGAACCGTTTGGCACTTTTATTGATCGAGTAGCTGGTGCCATTATTGCCTGTGGGGTTCCAGAATATTTGCATGGTGCTTTACTAAAACAGTGCGCCATCCAAAACTGTAACCCCATCACACGAGGCATATTAGTTACACTGCCTGGGACATGGACAATTGAGGAAGCTTTAGAAAGAATGTCACAAATCCCTGTAGGACCTCAAGCTATGTTAGTGAATGCTATAAAAGACCTAGGTGAGGGACTTATAAGACAAGCAGAAGCATCTCAAAATCAAGTCCTTGCTGCTCTTGCACCTTTGCAATACCAAAAGGGCGGCACCACACGCCGCAATATTCGTCTACGATGCTTTCGATGTGGTGTCTCTGGTCATATACGAAGAGCATGCAACTCCGGAGCAGTATGGTGCCAACACTGCCAGTCCGACACCCATGCCAGCGCAGCGTGTAAAAGCCCACGATCGGGAAACGGGAAGCGGAGCGGAAAAGCCCGCCCCGCGACAACCCCAAGAGCGGCAGTATTTTCAGTGAATCAGGAACCCACCAGTGGCACAGTGACAGTACCAACGAACAACCTTTTCCTCTCCTACCAGCAACCCAAGGGAGCCTCGGAATGGACTTGACAACCGCAATAGACATTGCCCTCATTGATAACCGACCACAGCGAGTTCCCACTGGAGTTAAAGGACCTATTGTGATAAACGGTAAAGCTGTTGAAGCATTGCTTATAGGCCGTTCCTCGGCCTCTATGAAAGGATTACAAGTGTTCACTGGACTAGTTGATGCAGATTTCACCGGAGAAATACAAATTATGTTGCAAACCCTTTTCACCTTATATGGGCAATGCCTCAACCTGGTGAGAAGACTCGAGATGTGCGTCGGCATCTTACCAGTTGCTTTGCAGTCATGGGAGTTCCCGGCACGATTAAGATGGACAACGGACCTGCTTACAGCAGCAAAGCTTTACGAACATTCCTCCAAACCTGGAATGTTGCCCACGTCACCGGAATCCCACATTCTCCAACAGGCCAGGCCATTGTGGAACGAGCAAATGGGACCATAAAAAAGTATCTAGATAAATTTAAGGACATTGTGGACCCCAAAGAGAGAGTTATGAAGGCTCTTTTTGTATTGAATCATTTATGTGTGTTTGGGGAAGAAAAGGAACCCCCTATAATTAAACATAGGGAGAGAGCCCCTTCTACTACCAAAGGAACAGGGAGTTATGTTATGTTCAAGGACTTAGCTACAGGAGCCTGGCATGGCCCTGCTGAAGTATTGTATTTTGGTCGAGGCTATGTCTGTGTGCTTACACCCACAGGTTCGCAGTGGATACCCAGTCGGTGGGTAAAACCAGCTCTGAAGAAGCCTGAATCCGGAGTTACCTGATACGGCCATGACAACGGCTTTTTGCCTGTGGTATGGTCAGTATCAAAGGCTGATTGGAGCAGGACAAAATAGGCCTGTTTTAGAAAATTTGGGTAGAAACTACCAAAAAAAAAAAAAAAAAAAAAAAAAAAAAAAAAAGACCCAAGTATTATAATAATTAGTCCAATTTAACCGCAAAAGTAATTAGTGAATTAGCTTAAGATGTAGATAGTTTGAGGCACGCACTTTTGCAAAATAGAGCCACCATTGATTTTTTTGTTTTTGTTTTTGTTTTGCTAGTACAAGGCCTTAGATGGTTTAGTATTATAATTTTGCTTTACATTGTAGCACATATGTTATTTTCCTGTATAACCAAGCAAGTGGAACAACTTACCCAGAATATCTTTTTAGTTCAAAATAATAAAAAAGGGGGAATTGTTGTAAATCATTGAAATGGCTTAGGCCCCTTGGCATAAATCAGAGAGAATTAGCAGAGATCTTCAGTAGGCCTCTTCTCCTTGAGAACTTTAGACAAAACAATTCTAATCAAGCTGGGAAAAAAGGGAGTATCCTGTTTTTGCCCTTTGAAGTTCAACTGAACAAACACCACCTGTTGTAACGAGGAGAGAGTTCTCAGGAGAATGAATAAGCCAATCAGTGTGGATTTATAAGAACGTATGTGGGCTTGGTTAACGGATTTGTATATAAGAGACGTGTGTGATCAATAAATGGGGAAGTCTGATGATTCTCATATTGAGCGTCCGGATTTTTTCCCCCCGTCGCGACAAATAATGACATAGTGACCAAAGGGAGAGACTTGCATATGGATTGCTCTGGTATGACACCTTATGGCAGGTGTCACAGAGACTGACAGGCAAAATCAGATCCTGGAAGACTTAAATCCAGAATAAATACTCATTCACAAAAATCCCAACTTATTTTTCCTTGGAATGTATGTCATGCTCTAGGCAGCGCTGGGCTGTGACCTTCCCATGTGCTTCTGTTCCCATCAGGAAATACAGCAAGGTGTGTCACAGTGTTATGGAGGTGGCTACATTGACACTTTCACGTTGAACATATTTGATACAAATCAATGTTCACTTTAGTTTTGGAAGCATGGAGAAGCAATATTCACAGTATATTGTATAAAAAATAGTTAGTAAAAAGAAATTAGATATTATACATTTCTGTTTTATCATCTAGCACTAGATAAGCAGACTAGATAACCTGACCTCTGGGCACGTTCTCTAGTCTCCTGTATGCTCACAGGAGTATACAACAGTAGGAGGAACACAGGTTTTGACCCCACTTCTCCATCCAGCACATCAAAGCTTTCTTTCTGGACAAGGACCTTGCAGATTCCATATTGAAGAAGAGACATGGACAGAGAGTAAATGGAGAACAACTATCAATGCTTTACTTGAATTATTGGTCCTTAAGACAAATTTAGAACGAAATAGCTCGGAAAAGAAAAGCTTAAAAGAAAAAGTTTATTATAAAACTTCACAAGTTAAAAAGACAGTAGAATGAACTTTCCCTTGTGCCAGTACACTCTGATTAGTCATATCATTATAACCCTATCACGAGCTTTTTTCCAAACCAGCCAAACAAAATGTATTCAAGTAATCTTCTTAGTGGATAATGGGCTTTCATTGGGAAAAGAGTAGCCAGAGAAACAGTTCAATTGAAAGAAAGACAATGAAAATATATTTAACAGTCAGAATGTCTTGATTGAACTATGTTATATAAATTAGTTCATTAAGCAGAGATTATGACTTGGAGCATTTTACCATGTTTTATATAATGACACTAGATTACTGTTGTAGAGAATTTTTTTTTTTTTTTTTTAATTTCTAAAATTCAAACTAGTAAACTTCTACATTCTGACAGGGAGAAAAAAATGGGTTTGCCAAGACTTTGGTAGGTTTACCTGATGTAAGATTTATAGAATCATAGAATGGTTAGGGTTGGAAGGGATGTTAAAGATCATCTAGTTCCAACCCCCAAACAAAATTTATGTTTTGTTTTGTTTTTCCTAAAGAAATTATGAGAATTGGTTTCCTCCATCTAGACTGTAGTAGATTTCGATAGAAGATGTGATAGGAATAGTTATTATGTCTGATATTTCAAAAATGACCATCTCATAGAAAATATATCCTTTTGCTAGGCAACAAAGATAGAAATTGAATCAAGATCTTTTAGCACATCCACATGAACCATTCTTGGCCATGCTAAGAATCTTTGCAAATCCTGTTTAGTGTGTGCATGAGTTCTCTGCTGCACCATGTCAGCTACAGCATCCTCTGAGGCACAGTTGTACCAATGGGAAGGGCTGTCTGTACTGCTCTGCTCCCACACAGGCTTCCTCAGCCCTGCAGAGGACAACCTCTTACTCCCTTGAGAAACATTGGCAGTAGCAAAGCCTAAAAATGGAATTTGCTTGTCAATTTTGTCAACTATTTGTTTCAAGTGGAGCACAGCAGTAATGCAGTATTACTCCAGTTCCCAGCCTAGCCCAGGGAACTCTGCACACATCCCAGTACCACAGCATTGAAATTCCCTATGGATTCTCAGCTTTTAGACTATCAACCTCATTTTCATTTAAGCAGCTTTTCCCCTGAAAAGCTAATAGAATAAAATTTCCCGTACGACCAATATTTTAAAATAAATGTTGCCATTCTTTACATACAAGGCTAATAGAACTAACATTAAAACCAGCAAAACAACATTTCAGGGACTAAAGTTACATAAGAGAATTTCCATATTTAATTTTGTTCTTCATTTGCTAAGAGTGAAGAACTAAACTCCCATACTCTTTAAATATCCTCATTTGATGATCAAAAATCTTTTAACAGATCAGTCATTTAAGTGAACATAAACTATAATGCTATGTTTATCTGCAATCATTTTTACTTCCATTTTTCCTATGCAAATACTACTTTGACCTAAGATACTCCTAAAGAGTAAAATCAGAGATGAGGAACATTGTTACATATATTTTTATTTTACTTCCTGATTCCAAGAGTAGACAACAGTCATAACAGTTAGAGCTCTTGTGTATTTTAATCCTCATAAAAGTGATTTTTAAGACCTGAGGGACCTGCAACTCACAATTAAAATATTTTGAAATGTTCAGCCATCCACACCACATAGCAGTTGCTATTGAAACCACAAGAATTCCCTATTAATGAGGACCAAGCAATTTTGAGAAGAATGGTAGTCACATCCTCACCCCCTATAAATCTTTTGAATCACAGACCAGTTTTATTAACTGTAGGTGAAAGCTCATATGCCAGACAGAATATCCTCCAACACTGACTCTACTACCTCTCCTAGAGCTGTAGCGTGACTTCCATGCAGCAATGGTTTCCAAGCACTGACAGTGTATGCAAGTGATTAGTGACACAACCATGTCTCCAATACACTGTAAGACTCAGGGCACCTGTATTTGTTAGCTAAGAGAGGGAAACCTCTGTCCATTCCCTCAGTTTAGCAGCTTACCATGTGCAATTCTCCTTCCTTCAGCTGTGTGTGTTAAAGGAAGAAGAGTGCTCAGGCAACAGTTGCTGTTCTCTTGTGCATACATGTTAAGCTAGATCAGCTCACTAGTGGCAGCCATATATTGACAACACAAATAGTCATGCTGACTGAAAGAGCTGAGCACTGGGAGACTGGAACACCTGGCATTGCTGCTGATCTTGTGATGAGAGACTCTGTCCTACAGCCAAGACTTACTTTGCTATGGTTTCTGCTGGCATAATTCTGTGCCCCAGATACTTGAAGACGGGAGGCCTGTTAGTAACTGAGTGGTCAAGTGACATGACTACTCCACAGCTAACTTTGTGGATTCTGTGGCTGAAAGAATGTATTCTTATCACATAGGTGAATGTTTGATGTTCAGAGGAAACTATAGAAAAATTGCATACTTGAACTGAGATGTTAAGATCAGAGGAAAGGGGCATCTTTCCTGATACCTGAAGAAGTTAACTAGTGCAGTCCTTGAATCAGAGAATAAGAAATTCCTTTTTGTTTGCATATGGATACAAGGGCTGAGTTATGATAGCAAAGAAGGGATTTTGGGGGGAGACATTGGTATGAATACAAGTGACCTGCATAGAAAAAGAAGGGAATGTGTAAGCTAAGA
Organism: Caprimulgus europaeus; assembly: GCA_907165065.1. The sequence goes on from OU015525.1 coordinate 75,157,933, forward strand.
AACAATTATTTTCTCTATCCTCAACCTGAACAATCCTCTTCTCTGTAAGCTGCTCTCATTCCCATGACATGTACTGTCTTGCAGGGAAATTAATCAGCCAGTGAAGAATTTCAAAACCTTAAAATAAGTGATGGAATCTCTACCTTTTCATATCTCAGCTGTATATCTCTATATATTGGCTTCAGGCTACTCTTATCCCTTCACCAAAGTGAGAGCAATTATCTTTTTTTCTAGACAGTGCCTTTTGATGGGTATTTATTGATACTCATCTATTCCCATCTCATTTTGGCCTTAGCCACAAGGCAGCCCTGAGTCCTCCATGTCATCTGTCTCTTATTGTCTTAAAGATGTTTCATTTCCAAAGCTGTTGAAGTCCACCAGTTAGAAATTGAACTGATTCAAAAACCATTAATTTCAAACAGCTTAAATTTAAGCCAGAATCATCACTAGAATTTCAGAGCAGCTGCACCTTCCCTCCTACACAGAGTTATAAATCAAAACAAAAACATGATCCAGACACATCTAAACTTCAGAGATTTTGAAAACTAAAGGAAGATTAGCCTAGATTTTGATATTCCCCTTCAGCTTTCCCTCACACAAATGTAAGCACAAGCAGATATATAGAAGGGAAAAAATTCAGGAGAACTAGAAGATCAACAGCCACCTCTTCTTTCTAAATATGATGGAGAGATCCATTTGGTTTACCTCTTGCCTTATAAAGTCATAGCAAAACTGGAAAAACACTGTTAACTGTCCCTATTTTGTCACCATTTTGACAACAACAGGTTGAAATTAATCCTTATTAAACCCTCTGGAATAGTGACTTTCCATTGATGACTTCACTCTTTCTGAGCAGCTCCTGATCAATGAAACTGGTTTATCTCTGATAACCTCACAATTAAGTCTCCAGGCCAGTCAGATTTGCAGCCACCTGATACTCATGATATTAGGGCCATTCAGCCTTTCTCATCTCTTCTATCTTCTGGAAGTGACTTTAGTGCTTGCCCTGGAGTAAGGTACTGCAGTTTTCTTGCTTTGATCCTCTCAGGACCAATGTTTGATAATAAATCAGGTTCATTGTTGATTTGCTAATCAGAAGGAAAAAATACTAGAGGGGATGTATGATTACCTTTAGAGTGAAATTTCTCTCACATGCTTTGAGATAGTCTTCTGATAAACATGTTCCTTTCCTCCACTTTCACTGTCTGTAGTACAACCAATCACAATAAGCATTGGTATTTTAAGTCTTTCATTAGGAAATGCATGTTGGGCAGTAGGTGCCTGAATTTAGCTACATTTTTGCAACAGGTTTCAGTGATGAAAGCATTGCATCCCAAGTGGCAAACTGCATTCCTTTGGTCTTGTAAGATTTCACTATTTAAAAAAAATTAAAAAAAGCAGACAAGACTGAGAAAAAAAAATAAACTTGGCAAAAAGGAGGCTTTAAAATTCTAACAGCTACTTGTATGTCATGATAGTATATCACCTTCAACATACAAAAGAACATAAAACATAAGCCAAAATATTGCATAGATAGCGGAAGTTATTGTTCCGGATAAATGGTATCAACATTTCTGGTAAGCATTTATAAATGTTTTAAGTGCTCAAAAAAGAACATAGACAAATGGAAGCTATTTTGAGTTGGTGTGTTCTAAATTATGATTAACCATGGTAAATTATAGTTGGAGTTCCTCATGTATATCACAGAGTATGTAAACCAGATGTACATATATCAAGGCTAACAATCAGAAGCATGAGTGTGAAACAAGCAAAAAAAAAAAAAAAAAAGAAACTGACATCTATTTCACTGGAAGAAGAACAACACAAGTCATACTCTGGATCACTGTCTTTGACACTATCCTTGTAAGTTAGGTTGGAAATTACTGCTCAAATAATTATTACTGAGAATGTCCCAGATGTCTTCTGTTATTTCTACTGACTTTGTTTAGGTGGAGTAGTATTTTTGATCTCCGCACATTCTAAAACAACTAGCTGGATTTTCAGGCCACAATGAGAAGCAAAATAGATATTTTGCAGACAGTTTTGCTAGCATATTGAACTTTTATTTGTGCATATTCACTCTCAGAACTACAATGGTTATTTTTATGTCACAATGAGATGTAAACTATGAACTGCTGAAGTATGGTCTTTCAAGTTTTGTCAGAAATGTTTTCAAGTTTTGCAAGTGAAGTGTTCTGTGTTCTATTTTTTTTTTTATGTATTTTTAAATAGACTTGCAAACTGATTTTTAATCCAGAAGGATGGAGGTCTACGATGTCAGATATTTGTTAACTGAGTATTTTGTTAAATAAATACCCTGAAAAAGAGTGACCTAAGAAAAGGTTTAATTTACTAGTCACAGTCCTAAATCAAAGTTTTCTTCCTGTCTTCTTTACTGGTAGCTACCAGCTTGTTGCATAGTTTCTAAGTAATTGCATCCTGATCTGAAAATATCCAATATTGCAGTCTAAATAATATGTCAAACATCAAGCTGCATTCTGATGTACTCTTCTCAGGCACAGACAATAAGAACAAGTCACAAATGCACTGAGAAGAGAGGTTCTCTACATTCAAACAGTTTTATTACCTCAACTATTCACCAAGGCTGATACCACCAACTGGAAAATATTTTCATGTTGTTCAATATCAGTGCCTAGCAGAGAATACAGAAACTCATCCTAAGGATATTTTTTGCAATATTTTTATAGAACAGGCTTATTTTTTTGCTTAGGGACTTTGGAAACAAAATAGCTTTTTTAAATTTTATAATCATCAATAGTTACATCAAATTACTTCTTTTTAAAAAGCAGCCTTTTTACACAATACCTTTCAGAGGGAGGGAACTGAATTAATAGAGCTACGCAATTTCTGGAATAATACAAAAGTCATTAAAGGAAAATATCTGAAATTCAGTGGTTAGATGTCTGGCTTGGAGCATAAACATATAATAACTATCATCATGTCATCACATTTTTGGATAATACTTATTAGGTTCAAAATATTTATTTGAATGTACTAAACAAGCCCAAAGTACACAGTAAGGAAAAAAAATCTAACTAGAATATGTTTTTAGAAAGTGTGGGGTTTTTAATCTGATGAGAAGAATGCCATCCAGGGTGTGTACTTGGTCTTCAAATATGTGCACCTCTTTACATTAATTACATTAAATAATTACATTAATTTTTACCCAAGGGATTCAAGTCACACACATGCACGTGTGCACACACACACAAATCCAAGATTTGCAGCCTGTTAGAATGCTGACAAAACTCAGAGAATAGATGCTTATTGGATCAGATAAGCTTTGAGTCACGTGCTACTTCAAGAATGTGTAAGCTCAGTGTGGCAATGTACTTCTTAGAGTTACTTGTGATACATGAATCTCCCAGCTTTTAGCAATAAATGCATTCTAGTATTAACAACAGGATCATAGTAGGTCACTGGATGGATTAGATGGAGGTCTATTAAATTTGTCTTGTATGCAGAAGTGGTTATCAGTTTGAAAAAATTATCACCATTCTCTCCACCACAAAAGCTGAGGGTATGGAGGCCTCTTCCATGTTGACTGTAACTCTGAAGAGAGATCTATCACTGATGGAAACACTTGTTATTGTAACTGACCCACTGTTTGTTTTTAGTGAGAATGGTGGACCAGAATCTACATCTTGACTTTGACAATTTTCCCAGGACATTGCTAAGGGGAAAGTAAGAATAGAGCAACCATATATAAGATATTTAACCCTAATAATTTCCTAGCCTACAGATATTTTTACATAAAGAATTTCCAGTGCCAGGTGAAACTTCTTTGTATTTAATGCCACCAAATAGATTTCTATTCTGTAAACTTGTCAGGCCTCCCTTGAATTCCAAGGAAAACTCAACATCCTTTCACAATAAGTTTCACAGATCTATTTCCAGGTGTGGGAAGAACTTTCTCTTTTTTCTTGTTATGAAACCCGGTCATACTGAGCTCATTGTCTTTCTTTGAAAATTACTCCTATTGGTTTTATTTGATGCCCCCTAGTTCTTGGATTAGAATCCACCCTCTTTTCAATAGTTAATTCCAATCTCATTATATATATGAGGATAAACTTTTTTTTCTGTGTAACACTTGAAGTTCATTTACAGTGAAATTCATCTTCTATTTGTTGTCATGTCATGTATTTCCTGAGGGCCTCTTTAAAATTTGCCCTCTTTTTTGCTACTCCAAATAATTTAATATTTTACTACCTCTGATCTCGTATTATTTTTCAGATTATTTATGAACATGTGGAACAGCACAGATCCCAGCACAGCTCCTGTAGTTGCCCTTCATCCCTTCCTTGCAAGAACTGGCTGTTCCTTCATCTTGTGTGTTTCCTGACTTGCATGCAAGGAAAAGCCTTCCTTCCTGGCTTGCACATCACTGCAATGCTTACATAGCTTACTTTAAAGCAACTGGCTTTTATCCATTTGCTTTTAATCCCTTCAGAGAGCCCTAATGGGTTTATGAAAGAGAACTTTTCTTTACAGACATCCTGTTGACTCTTGCCCATTGGGAAGAGATCATATTCATCCATGTGTCTGTTCATTCTGTTCTTTATTAATTTGCATTTACTCTAATTCTCACCAGAAACTACTTTGTTTTAAAAGCCAACTATATTGTTGTTTTCAGAGCTACAATCCATCTGATCCTTATGGGAGGGTTTGGGAAGGAAGCAAGTTATTTGGAGGCAGGAGGAAAGACAAGAACCTTCTCAGTTTTATTAGTAATGATGTAAACACATTTGGGAAAACTGCTAGTCTGTATTCTTATTATTGAACATTTAGCACTAGAAGCTCAAACCAGTGACAAAGACAGCTGCATAAGATGAAAGTTCTTTTTGAGAGATGTTGCATCTTTTTTCAATATACTAGTTAATGTCATACAATCAGCAACAATTCTGGCACCACCAAAAAGTGACAAATATGTTTGGAAAGTGAAAACAAAATCAGGAAGTTTTCAATTTTTCTGCATTGAAAATGTATCATAAGCTATTCTGTGCATTTATCTGTGATTCTAACAATTGCAGAATGGCCTCATAGCCTGAATAAACAAATAAGACAAACTACAGCTGTTTATTTTCTTCAGGATAATAATAATGTTAGTAGACGTGTAGTGACTCTAGTCCCAAATATGTCTTCTCTGTAAATCTATAGGGCTTGTTTCTTATTGTGGTGCTACAACAATAGTTTATGGATAATATCTGGGAGGACATCCACCAGTAGCTTCTATTAGAAATCTAATGCACAAAACTAGGTAGTGTAGCCTAGAAGTCCTATTTTCATGCTTTTAGCAGTCTCATAACAAGACATTTGAGAATCCATGTATTTTATACCAAATCTGGAATGACCCAACACCACTGGAGAGGCAGATCTGCAGGCCTCTAATAAAATATTAATAGCAGTGTCCTAGAAGGAGCAATACAAACTGGGAAACACTGGTGCTCAGACATTTTTTATGCTCTGTGACACAGTAGCTAGTATTATGCGATGCATCTAGGGGATGTCTGGCAAACTTATTGATAGTGAGCAGAAGAATACATTTATACATTAATGTTCTTCTACAAATAATGTTGCATCTAGACATGACCCAGAGCCTGTCAATGTCAACAGGGCTCTTTCTTCTGCCTCAGGTTATTTAATCTCAGCCTGTATGTTTGTTTAGCAGGCATGCAGACTGGGTCTCAGATGCTTAATAAACACTTGAATATTATATAGTCTACAATACGAACTGAGCAAGAGGTGAGTTGTGTGACTGTGTACAAGCTGTTGGCTCTGAATTAATGTTGTCCCTTTACATAAATAAAGTCGTAATTCTGTAATCTTACAAAACTGGTATTTTAATATTACTTATGTTCAATATCACTGCAGTGATGAGCCTGATTTTTACCTGTAATGTAATAAATAGGTATTGATATCTTTTAATTACTACCAAGGTAGCTCGGTAACATTTTTCTTTGCCACATTAGTATTTGCTGAAGAAGGAAAAAAGCAATTAATACAAAATTACTTAATAGCTTAATTCACATAATAACTTTTTTTTAGTGGGGTTTTATGTATCTAAGGAGTTTTTTCCCCAATATGTTTTGTCTCTTTTCTTGTTTGTTTAACCATCTTGCTAACCAATTTGTATTTTCCTCTTTGGGATTTCTAAGTCTAAGGAAGTATGAGAGTGTCTAACACCCTAGCAATAACTGTGACTGATGGATCTCTATAATATTAAGGGTGAAGTTAGAAACTAAAGAAACAGTAATTTCCAAGGGAATCCATAAAACTGTTTTCCATCTCCTGCCTCTCTCCTGATTCCTCAAAAAACACTAAGGTACCACATGGCCTGTATAAGTTAGCTGTAAAATTCCATTTTCACAGCTTAATTACACTATGGAGAATACAAGAATGTATAGAAACAATTTTATCTGGTTTATATAAATATTTATTTCATTTATTTTAACAAATTGAAGTACCTTTTTGCCAAATGATATTTTCAGATAATAATCTTATTCTTCCACTTGTTCATCAGGTTTCTTATTTATTGAGGGTGTTCAAAGTTTTCAGAAAATTTAGGCTATAGCATTAAGTTACCAACACAGTTTTACGTTACTCAATTTCAGGGTTTGTCTGTTTTTTTGGTTTTTTGTTTTTGTTTTTTTTTTAAGTGATAAAGGAACTTCTGAAGTTCTACTTGATGTTCACATTATGACTGCTCAAGTAGGTTTGCTGATCTATCAAATCTCAGCCCCATCTAGCTCTTGAGGCATCTAAATTTCTTAAGAACCTCAGCTTTTGACATCAACATCAGTGTTTCTCTACTGAGAAAATGATCCCTGAACATTATCAGTGCTACTCAGAGTTGCCACTGTAGCAACAATTTGTCCCAATGTATTCATAATTCTTACAGAAAGGATGGGACCGTGGATTCACCTTCCCTGGTAAGAATATTCTCAGGGAAATTGTGTTCTAGTTCAGCCATTTGTCTGATGCCTTTAGAGCTGGCTTTGTCTCCCTAAATCTGAATTGAGTCACCTCAACCAAAAAAAAACAGAAAGAAACACTATCCTAACATTTGGGATTAGAGTTTGTTCCCAGTAGAGTCTGTGATTCAGTCTTGGGTCACTGCCCAAAGAAAAGAGATGAAGTTCCCTCTCTTCTGCTCTAGCTTTTCATCTGAGCACACTAGTTCTGTTGGTGCAGTCACTAGAGTGGAGGCACACAAATATTAGATCAAATTCTACTCAGTTCACAATGCCCATACCCTTCTGAACTTTCTTTGGGGAGCAGGAGGGGTGTTTCAAATGGGGTTTAGTAGGTCCATGAGAATAACAAATCGGTTTGTTTAGGACCCTGGATTCAGTCCCTTAGACTATGCAATGCCCTACGATTTTCCCAGAGCCTCTTGTCTATTAAGTCACACCTCATATTCAATATTCAGTACAGTGATTATATCCTTGAAAAAGAGCCTGTGAAGAAGGTATTATGGATCAAAGCCACAATGACAGTTAAGAAACCAGAGTTCTGCCAAGGAGCAGTAAGGGTGGGTTGCTTCATGCAGAAAGGATATCCAGGAGCCAAGCATGGCAGCAAGGGAGGCAGAGGCAATGGTGGTGGAGTGAGTCCCACTGCACCAGAGCAAGGTCATCAAGGCAGGCATAGTGATGATAACCTGATTCAGACAAAGTTTGGTGGTCATCAGGCAAGTCCACAGTAACAAGGGAGGTCCATGATCAGACTAGAAAAACTAGTCCACCAGCCAGTGTCAGGTCTGGCTCAATGAAGGATATGGCAACACACAGCCATGGCTGCAGCATCTATTAGGCAGATACCAAGGGCAAGAAGGAGGGACAGATTCTGCTGAAGCTTCTCAAGGCCATGAAGCTACATTGCCCATACTGGCCCAGGCAGCCTCTCCCTGGGAGGAAGAGGATCCAGACACTGACACACTTAGCATTGGAAAAGTTTGAAAGAACATCTGAGAAAACCTATCAGATCCTGGACTTTCAAAACTTCTTTTCATTAAAGCAGAAGTTATTTGGGTTCCCTTTCTCCCTCTGGTGCCAACAACAAACTTAAAAATTTGTTTTCCTGTCAGGCTGGTGATACTGTCATTATACTGTACATATACTGTGTGTCCTCGCTTTGGAGTGGAAAATATTTAACAGTTAGAGTGCACTAGACTTAATATGTTTTATTTTTCAGAGCCTATGCGTTCACCATGAAATGTTTAGTTTCAGCACACATTTTTATACACCAGAAACAGAAAACTTAACAATTCTCAAAGAAATACTTCTATGTGCTCCAAATCTACCATTCTCTTACCTTAATTTTAGCAAGGTCTGAAATGTCCTTTAACTTCTTATTTTGTATCTGTGTAATAATTTGTTAATAAAGCCTAAGCTTTGGAAGCTGGCTGCTGCACTTCAAAGTACATCTGAGAGTTCTTCACGCTTTTCTCACTTGTCTTGTCAGTTATTGAAAAGCATGTAGAGAATACGCTTTTAAACAAGTTACTAGAAGAAAGCTATGTACTTTTTCACACAATGGAGTTTTTTCCAGAATTGTCTTGCTCATATTTCAATATAATTCCACTGTTTTTAGTTTTTAGCAACTTCCTGTTGGCTTCCTACTGTTCTTTCTCAGAAGAAGCTGACCCAATTACAGATTAGAAGTACAGAGCGAGAATTCTCTCTATGCATAAATTCTAATTCTGCCAGAAATCCTTCTTCGGTTTCTAGGAGCCACATGCATAAAATTGGAGCATGTAGTTAAAAAAGATTAATGGCCACATGATTGTACTTGCACAAAATTAACATTTAAATCTATATTTGTCAGCTTTGACTTTTTAAACTGTGCTTTTTGAAGTACTGTAAGGGGATTTTCAAAATCACAATAATCAAAGATGTGGAATGAAATGCTCATTAAGTTTGGTTTATTTAATGGAAACCTTATAGCTTAATGTTTGGGGGTTTTTTTTGTGGGACCCTGGTTTGCCATTAGATACTTGAGTTAAGCTACTGAGTGGTTCTAAAAGAACAAGGTTGCAGTGTCTTTTACACATATCTATAATACAGGGGATTTGACACTATAGTAATATACTATCACAAATAATTGCAGCTTCTAGCAGCCCTGGATTTAGTCCAACATCTACCAATCGTTTTACTGGACACTAGTTTAGGAGTCCAGGAGGCTGGAGTCACATAATATCACCTTTCCCAAGCAGAGTGTATCTGGATCCTAAATCCCAAATATCAAGCTTGTCCTCTTGGCATGCTAGCCTTTTTTACGCCCAGTCAAAGAAGTATCCTTGAAGCTCTTTCTAGTTTGACAGAAATTATGATCTATTGTATGCTTTCAAACCAGTGTTTTAAAATACTTCCTTTTCATTTTGTTGTCCATATTTTGATTGTTTTGACAGCAAACAAAGAACTTTTTGGGAAGGAAGCCTAAGTGAACATTACAGAGGCTTTGAAGGCACCAAGAATGAATGGAAAAAACATGTTTTTTCTCAAGAATTGTTTCATATTTTAGTTTCTTCCACTCATCATCTGGGTTTCAAATGACTTTTTTCTTACAGCAGTGGGTCTCCTAGTTTAGAAGGGTTTTTTTTTTTTACATTTTAAGCATAAATTATGGTTTCTGCATATTAATACTCTTATTAAGTGTATTCTGTTCCATAAGATTTTCTGTCATATTAATCTCATTAAAGCACTTCCTAAATAAAGTCTGAAGGAATGTAATTAACGTGTACCATATGTTTGTTTTTTCAACTTCTCTCCCATAGGGAAGAATGAGTGCATCTGAATATTTTTCTTCTCATTATTTAACTAGACACATAAAAACTATTCTGAACTTCTGCAGAAGGAAAAATATTTTTAAAAAAATGTCTTCCCTGATACTAGAAGTTTTTAAAGTCTGTAAAAAAGTCTCTGGTTTACATTATTCAGTCCTCAGTCAGTCCCTGTCTGAAGTCTGTTTCCTCCATAGGTAAACTGCATTGGTTTTGCCAGATTGATAAAGCTGGTGATCGCAGCTTACCTCAGAATTATGAGCAAACTTTTTTATACTGATATCACTTTGATATACATAGATAATCATTTGTATTTCTTTACAATAGATGAAATCACCTGCAAAGTTCCAGACATTGCTACCTGGAAGACTACATCCTTCATGAACAACAAGAATATAACAATCTGTCTTTGTAGCATTCAGTTTGCTCTCACATCTTTGAAAATGCTGCAGCCTAACCCTCACTTGTTTTACATATTAAGTACTACATTACTCAGTAAAATATTCCCAAGTGCAATAAGAAAATTTAAATAAGTTTGTGTGTGGTGCTTTGGTTACCTGCTTTAGTTTAGAAGGTGAATGCTATATTTTGTATAATATAAAGAGTTTAAGACTTTTTAGAGTTATTTTATTAAACTAGTTGGACAAACCCACACTTACATTTATACAACATTGAAGTGAATACCAGAGCAGAAAGGTAAGAATATTATACTCTAATCCAAAATGCAACACTGTCAGTGAGAATTTGAGAAATTATCTTATTTAGGGACTAACTACCACAGCTGTAAGACTGTCACACTATGCAGGTATGCAATTGTGCTCTACTGTGTAGTGCTAACAAGAGTTAGCATGGAGCTGAAGTCTCATCGATTATCTCTTCCCCTAGATGGATCAACACCAGGTATCTAAGCCTAATTTCATTGTGATAAATATTATCTGGTTCAAGTAACATTTTCTCAGTGCTTTTATATTGCCACTGTTTCTTCTTCAACAATTTCAGTGAGTGATCCTTAAGCTAAATATTGAAAAGAAAACTGTCTTGATTTTTAGCTGTATTTCATGAAAGGTTGTAACACAGGAAGTGTAAAGAAGGAAATACAGCAACTTAAAAAAGAGTTTGAAAATGCACCAGCTAGAATTACTCTGTTTGTTCAAATGGCTTTTTTCTCTATCCTCATGTTTAGCCCACAGTGGAAATCACCAAATTCTCAGAGCTGGCAGATGTGCTTTCACTGTTGCCTGTAGGCAGAAAATGGGTTGGAATTAGACACATCACTGAAACAGGCTAACATCCACCCATGGCTCATGTCCAAATGGGTTATTTGAATAAAGGCAGAGAATTTTAAAACTCTTACTATGAGAATAAGCTTTATGACAATAGGCTTACTTGGTTCTCCATCTTCCTCTGCACTTTTGTCTCATCTTGCTTTAATTCATTACACATTTATTTCTTTAACACCAGAAACTGCTTTTTCTTTCTTTATGTCAGCACTGCTGTCATTGTAATAGTTGTTCTCAAGCATTGCACATATTTTCATTTACAGCTAAGACTAAGGATTTTAGAACTGTAATTTTTGTTTTTCAGTCCTTCCTCAGAGAGCAGTAATTTTCAGTCTGATCTGTAGTCTTCTGGTACCTACAACAAATGAATATTAAATATTTATAGACTTAAATTTATTGTAGATCAGCACCTCCACTGGAAGAATTTTAGGCAGTGCAGAAACATGTTTTTTACGACCACATCTTTAATGATTCCTCTATTCACATTAATTCAGTTGTCTGCCTTACTCATCCTGTTTACTCAGCTTGCATAATCATCCCTCTCCCTACTACATAACGTTATCTGATACAGTTTAGTATAATCAGGCTTTATCAGTTTTCCATTATTTATCTCATTTTCCATCTGCTTGGCTTTGCCACCGAAGAACATCTCTTTATATCCATTGCAACTGAGCAATTGTTATTTGATTTCAAGCACTTGTCTTTTCTAAGCAATTCATTGACATTATTAGATACCAGCAATTAGCTCCTACTTTGTTTTTAATTATTATCCTCTGTACCTGCCATTTTCTGATTGTCATCTAATCACTGCTAATTATTTACCATGAATCACTTATAGCTACCATTCTTTCCCAATTGCTATCTTTTGCCACTCAACTTTCAACATTCTACTTTGGAACTTGCATTGAAATTTTTACAATTGCTCCTCCAAATCCTTGATGCTGTCAGCTCCATAGATCCTTACCTGAAAACCTTTTTCTTTGTCATCTTATACTAATGCAGAGTGGCATTTACATTCTTTGCTATTTGTTGTATAGAAAAATAGGATAAGTGATACAGGGAGTGTTATCTGACATCAGGGAGGTTCTCATAAATGTATATAAATACCCGAAGGGAGGGTGCAAAGAAGGGGGAAGACAGGCTCATTTCAGTGGTGCCCAGTGACAGAAACAGAGGCAACGGGCACAGACTGAAACACAGGAGGTTCCCTCTGAACATCAGGAAACACTTTTTGCTCAGGAGAATGACTGAGCACTAGCATAGGTTGCCCAGAGAGGTTGTGGAGCCTCCATCCTTGGAGATATTCAAAAGGTGTCTGGACATGGTCCTGGGCAATCAGCTCTGGGTGGTTCTGCTTGAGCAGGGGTTTGGACCAGAGGACTTCCAGAGGCCCTGCCAACCTCAGCACTTCCATGATTATGTGATCAGCAGATATTAACTAATCCTGTAGACCACCTCAAAAAAAAAAAAAAAAAAAAAGGATTTTTATTAGCAAACTTTCTCCCTTCCTTAAAGCTTAACACTGTTCTACATGAAAAAAAAAAAATCACCTTAAACACATCTCATTTCCAGTACTTCTTCACTTCATGTTTCATTTTCTGACCCATTTGAAATATTTCAGAAATATTCATCATCTCAAATATTGCTTTGTTCCCTTTTTTGCAGCATAAAACTCAGGCGGTTGGAAGTCAAGTGGAATGTAGTTAAATATGGCAAGAGTTATCTACCTTTTTCATCCCCAGTCAATATTCCAGATATCAAACTATATTCCCTTTATACTTATTTCTCTTTCTCCTTTAGCCCATTGAACTTGGTTGCTTGAAGGTCTGTGCTTTAAAGGTCTTCTTTCCTAATAATGATATAGTACAGATTGAATTAGGTATTATAAAATGTAATACCTGGCAAATAATAGTTTAATAGTTTCGGGGAAAGTCATGTAACTTCTCAGCTTTCCTGTGCTGTCAAGGCAAAAGGAAGGGTGGGTGGAATTTAACTATGGTAATGGTTAGATTAGAAAGCTAATTTTGATATTAAATAAGGTTTCAGAAGATTTTATTTTTGATGCTGTGGTGTACATAGTATATATAGTTGATGATAGGAACATTTTTTTCTTATAGGTGTGTCTGATGGACAAGAATAGTCTTGATAAATTACAAAGAAAGTTAATTTTAAAAGTGCTAATAGACAATTTTCTCATTCATAATAATGCTGCATTATGTTTGACACTTTCAGACTGATCTTTGTCAGTGGCTAGTTGTTAATGGCAGGAAACTGAAGGCACAAGATTTGGCTAAGACAGTAACATGGAGAGGAAATATGGGCAAAAACAAATGACAGGACAGAATTGCTAATTATCACAGAACTGTAATGTCAACTGAAGCACAATATCGATCTTTCATTGTATGAAAATGAAATAGTTTCATTCTAACTTAGAAAAAAATAACTGTTCATGGCCAAGCACCAGATAAGGGATGCTTTATCACCAGGAGTTAAAAGTCTGATAGCATTTTAAACAATTAAGAAGCTCTTTGAATTAGAAAGGGGTAGATAATCTTAACTGCAGGTGTTATGGGAAGCTATAACAAAGAGGCATGCTTGCTGTGATGCAAAATGTCGAAACAGTGCCAAAGGCTCAGCAAAATTTTAGAATGCATTTAACTGTTGGTTGGTTCTCTGCACAAGAATCCACTTCTGATAGAATTAATTTGAACACTGAAAACCTCTGAATAGCTTCCAAAATTTTTCATATTTTTTACTAGCCCTTGCCACCATTCTTTTTCTCCTTTCTGACTCCATCAAGAAAAAAGTGGCCTGACAGTTAAGGACAGAGGTGTTTAATCTTGCACTACTGACATCCTTGATGTTTGCAAATCCAGTATTGTTAGAAATGGGTGATTTTCAACAAATGAAGAGTGGCACTTTCCCTCCACCTGTTTTTTGCTATAGCATGAAGCACTTGTTTTCATTTCTAGTTTTATCCTTTAGTCCTCAAAACTGACAGTTCAACATTATCAGCTAATGGAAAAATAATTTTCTGCAATTTAATTCTGAATGGTATTTTCTTCTTGCTCTAAAGATTGTATAGGCAGTGTTTTGTCACAAAAATAGCCTGCAAGTAAAACTGTTATGGGTAAATAATAGAAAGTCTTTCTTGAAAATGTGTACTAAGTATTAAAATCTTTCTTTCAGGAAACAAACAGATAAAAAAAAATATCAAGGGATTTTGCTATGGGATCACCTGAAAACAAATTAGATTAAGCTCTGCTTGGAATCTCTCTCATATCTATGAAAATTAAACACCTCCCTTACTCAGCATTACTATGACTTCTACTCTGTTTTAATATGTACCTTTTAGAATCATAGAATTGTTTGGATTGGAAGGACCTTAAAGATCATCCCACTCCAACCCGCCCCCCGCCATGAGCAGGAACACCTTTTCACTAGACCAAGTTACTCAAAGTCTCATCCAACCTGGCCTAAAACATCTCCAGGGAGGGAGCATCCACAACTTCTCTGGACCACCTGTGCCAGTGTCCCACTACCCTCACAGCAAATAATTTCTTCCTAATATTTAATCTAAATCTACCCACTTCCACTCTAAAGTTGTTGCTATGAACTAGGTACAGGACCTTGCACTTGGTCTTGTTAAACTTCATGAGGTTTGCATGGGCTCATCTCTCAAGCCTATCAAGGTCCTTCTGGGTGGCATCCCTTCCCTCCAGCATGTTGACCAAAAAACACAGCTTGGTGTCGTCAGCAAACTTGCTGAGGACGCACTCGATCCCACTGTCCGTGTCACCAACAAAGATGTTAAACAGTGCCAGTCCCAACACCAGGCTCTGAGGGACACCACTTGTCGCTGGACTCCATGTCATCCCATCTTTTCCTTCACTAACCCTCCCTTTACTTCTTCTAGTCAGAAGCAATAACCTTTATGACCCATGAAATGCCCCTCAAAAAACCTTAATCTATTTCCAAGAATGTTTTCAAACATCTGACACCCACCTCTTAGAAACTTTTAGTACAATGTTGTTTTGTTCTGTTTCTATTAAATGCAAAAACCAAAACTGCCTGTCCAAAAAGACAAGAAACGTTAAAAGCTTCATCTTAGATAAAATTTGGAGAAAAACTTCTGCATTGACTTTGTTATTTAAACACAAATACACAGAAACACAATATTTGGTCTCTCTTTTGAGAGCTATATATTTTGTGGCTTATCTGTGCCTTTAGGTGCACATTTGACTGATTTACATTAATTATTTGCAGACACAGGAAGAAAAAATGAATCCTTCTGAAATGAGATTTATAAAGGCTAAACTTGTTCTGATCTTAGAACTATTAAACAGGCGCCAAGACTTCTGCTTACCTAGTTCTCCTTGACTTCAATGACAAGTCTGGTTTCAAAAGATTTGTGAAAATGGTTCCTTTTACCAATGTGAAGCAGAAACCTTTGAAAGGTTAAAAAAGACAAAAGTCACAGGTGTGACTATCACATATATGAGCCTTTCAAGACACTGGCATGCTTTTAGGCCAAAATTCCTGTGAATAAAAGGTCATTGTGCACAGAATAAGATCTTACCTGGCCCCAAGATTTACTAGTTTTTGCCCAAGCAAATCAATTTTAAGGCAACTTTCTGCTGCTAGCCATTGATTTCCAGATCAGATTATGTGTTTATGAACAGATTATGTGCTCATGAACATGTAGCATACAGCTGACTTTATAACAAATAGAATCTTCTTTGTGTCTGATGAAACTCATTTGCAGAGTTTTCTAACTCCTTGTTAGGCTGCACCACACAGAGGGACCAAAATGTGGGTTTGAGGCTAAAGAGCATAGAGTGATTGTGGAATCACATCCATTATTCAAAAAGTGGAACTAAAGGTAAAAAAAAAAATATATATATATATATATATATACACACTAGGGAAAAAGCACCTACAAGCTTCAGCTCTCCCTGGGTTCATGGTGTCCTCATTTCCAGAATTCATTTCAGTCCATTCAGTGACTTCATGTGTTGCAGCAAATCTTATCCCATCCCATCTAGTTCCTATGATGATCTCTTTTTTCACTTTGCTGCCCTAGTTGTTAGCTCCCTGCTGCTCTCAAAATGTTCTCTCTTGGTATGTACTGTAAAACCCCATGGTGTGCTGTGATTCTGCTGCTCCCTCAGTAGCCTTTCCAGTCTTATTCTCCAAGCATTTTCCTCAACAATTTCACCCACTTTCCAGAGAAGCTGACCTAACCCAGTTTGTGTCTTCTTTATATTTAAGAACCCCCAAAAAGTGTAGATTTCACTCACAACTTTAGCCAAAAGACCATCTGTCTCAGCTCATGATGAGTCCTTTCTATGGACAGGAAACACTGATTTTTCTTTAACTTAGATAAGTGTACACTGAAGTACAACATGTATACTGGTGAGCAAGCTTTAAAAAAATCAGTGAAAACTAATCAATTTATAGAACGTCTACAGTCCTGCACGCTTAAGTCACCAGAAATTTGTAAATAAAAGACAGAAATAAAACTTTGCTTTTAGCAAAATTTGTTTTTGCAGAGAGGATGTGAGAAAAATTTAATATGTAAGTTTAATATGACACATAACAGAGAAGAATGTGTAATTTTATGTCCTTTGGAACAATGTTAACATGTTTACTAAAAATCTCTGAAAACTAAAGAAGGAGGGAGAGACCAGAAAATTAACAACTCATTTTTAGTATTCTGCTCCATAAAGATTTAGTTTAGCATGTGGTTTGTCTGCAGATTTTACAACAGAAATTAAACTTGCTTTTTAAATGTCTTTGTAGAGATATGTTGTGTTGAAGATTATATGACATACAAAAGTGGGTAAAGGCAGAGAAAGGAAAAGAGGAAAGGAACTAATTTTTGAGATGGAATAAAGATCTATGTCCGATTAGGAACCAGAACATAATGAAAAGCAGAGATAATGAAATACTGAGTGGCATTGCAATGACAGAACTCTGAGAATAGATAGTTGATGTTGGAAGTTAACAGTATGACATTGCCTTCCTCTGTGAGGAGGCAGAATACAGGGTCCTGGTGATGAAACCTTGAACATTTCCACTGCATTAGGGAAGATGGGTCATTGTTAATCTGCTGTGTACACATGAGTTTGTAAAAGTGGGTGACTGAGCTGGGAGATATTTAATGAAGACTTTCTGCAGAGGCAGAAGAGTACACGTAGTGGAAAAATCCCTAAGGCTTGAAAAGTTTCACAGATATCATATAGCCACACAGAAAACTTTTGATAAAAGTAGAAGAGAGGAAAAGACAGCCATGCTTTGTACCAGACAGTATTTCAGTGTAACTGCAAAATTAACAAGCTCAAAAAGTATGGGGCCCTGTGATTGGGCAGAAGTTATGACTGTACCCTGGCAGAGCTCTCAACCTGAAAGAATACTTCAGAGTGGTACAGAAACAGAAACAGGAAAAAGAATACAGAGCTGGAGACTTTAGTCTAAGATGTCCTCCCTTCTGTTTGTAACTTTAAGTAAAGAAGGTATTCAGAAACTTTCTGCAAAGCCTGCCAGTTGATCCAGAGGTACACTGTGAATGGGAGTCTTATGTCCAGGAGAGGAAGGGAAAGATCTGGAAAACAAGCTTATTTTGGCCTTTATAGCTTTTTATTTTTAAAAATAAAAATTTTGTGTTGATTGTATTTTGTTTAAAATAAGATAAGAAACAGGAACATTGTGAGAAAAAGGTATAGGAAATGTTCTTCCTGACTTCTAGTTGGTGTGTTTATAACACATCAATTGATATTAAAGCTGAGGTCCAGGTAAACTTATGTCAAGCCCAGAGTGATGTTCCAAGTGTATAAATTGAAAACTGCAGAAAAGACTCTTTCACACTGATTCCAGCTATAAGCATTAATCCTACTCTTATGGAAGATGTTCAGTGACAAATTTCTTGAAGGCGTCCACCATGCAGGAGGTTCTTTGGTTCCTCCCTCCTCTTCTACATTTTTACAAAAAACTTATTGTTGATTTTTTTTTTTTTTAAAAAAAAAGCCTTTTATTACTTTCTTTCTGCACAAAGAGCAAGCAGAGTTAATTGCAAGAATGAAAAGTATAAATATCCTTTTCATTTTTGTGTGAGACAGTAAATTACTCCCATTTGCTGAAAAAAATGACAATGCTGTGGGTCAAATGGACTCCAAAACAATATTGATTAGCATTATTATAGCCCATCAACAAGTAAATGGTACAGCAATTTCGAAAATGCTCTTGTATTTTGTGTGATGGAAAAAGACAAATGATTTGACACAGAAACAGCCAAAGCAACTAATATTGCAGATAAAACAATGCAGACATTAATATGGATATAATATGGCCAAGGAAACTATGAAAAAGAGATTTACAAACAATTTTATTTAGTTAATTTATTCTTATATAGATATTTGTGTGAGAACTAATACATTCAAAAGCACTTTTAAAGAAATCTGAATGTTCAAAACCAAATGTGTTTAGAGATTCTGTCCAAACAGTCAGAATACTCCCAGCTCCTCCAGAGCTGCGTGAAGCCTCACCCCTTCTCTTTCACTCACACATCAACCTACAGGGAACATAACATTAATCAGAAAGGGTACAATGCTTCCTGAATTGCCTTGGCTTCCTCTCTGTTAACAAGTTCTGTTATAGCTGTGCACTGAGCTGGAGCTCACGTGGTGCTGCTCCTCCTGTTCCTTCCTGGCTGTCCTCCTAGGTTGGTCAGTGCAGCCAGCCTTGACTGCAGCCAGGGCTGCAGGGCTGCTGGGTGCTGGGTGAGGCATGAGGTGAAGGAAAGCTGGAAGCACCCAACACTTCATTTCTGGGGCCCAAAGTTCTAAGGGGTCAGTTGTACCAGCAGTGCCAAGGCCATACCCCAGCAGTAGATTACATTTACTTCTCTGAGGTCGATACTCCCTTAAGTTGGTGAGAGGTTGACATTAAATCCAGTGGCAGAAAGCAGACTCCTTTACAGTGTGCAGTGGGATATTTCTTATAAAACAGACACCAGTGATGCAATCTAGCCTGTTCCCTCGAACTCTTCTCTTATTTGCATCAGCATTTTGGAGATTGTTGTCTGCCAGAGGCTTTTTGATTTCTGCTTAGTACAACTGCAGTCAGACATGCCATAAACGATTTTTCTATACTTGCTGGTTATTCTGGACCACTCTGCTTTGGATATCAATGCAGACTGCAGCTGTGTCACTCATTCACACTTTTCTTTCACAATCCCTACAAGGAGGTAGCACTGCCACTACGAAGTACTTCTTTGCACCGAGATCAGCAGCTGTGCCTATTATTGCAGGAAAAAAAAATATAAATCTTTGTTCATCTGTATTACAGTGTGATAAGATTTGAACAAAGTATCTAAACAGTTATTCCAGTTAACAAAAGCCTCAATCTCATTTATTTCTCTCTAATTATTATTTTATCCCTTTTCAGCACACTACTGATTCTCTGAAGTACCACGGGAAGTTTACATTTAACAGAGATTTATATTCATTATGGGCATAGTAGGTTTTGTCCATTAAGAGTATACTCTACCTATGTAACTATCAGCTCTTGCCTTGTTCCACAAGTGTACTCCTAAATGTAAATTATTGGAGATGATTTGAGTAAGGACTATTGCTCTCTATCCCCTCACAGAGTACAGTTTGACTATGTATTTTCACCAAAACTACTGTGACAAATAAATAATCATATTAGTTTTCAGAACACAGATTTTCTTTCCATGAAAGGGAGTAGAAGTTCAAGATAAATACTTCATTTAAAAACAACTGCTGCTTTCCCTTCAAATCAATATGACGTATACAGCATTACCAGCTAAAAGATGAAGACACAACCCAAGAGGTGCTGGACTTTACACCTTTTTTAGATATCAGTTAAAAATCAATAACACTTGGAATTACAAACACAAGCAGTACTTAGAAAAGGACAGTCAGTAAAGAACAAAGCAGGGGTCTATATAACAGCCATAGCAAAGTTTTGCTGGATCTCCTTAGATTAGCTAAGAGACAACACTGCTGCTAGGCCCTGATTTCATGAATACCCAGTGAAAGCAAACAAATTGTTTGGACATGTATACACACATGGTTTTGGACACTTTTAAAGATAACTACCTTCTTATAGTGGTACTTGAAAGTTATAAAGGAAGCTAAATGCAGGCTCAGCCATAAGGTGGTAGAAGCCATTCAGATAACATAGGAAATAAATAGCATAGAAGGATTTTAGAGCAGTACAGTGATATATACAGAAAGAGAGTTAACAATTGGCAATATGACTGAGAAACAAAATCCATATCTACTCCAGTGACAGGAGTAGAAGATCAAGAAAATAATTAGTGCTCTTTGCCAAAATTTAATCTCTGATAAATTCTATAAAAGCAGCTACTTCTACAATAAAAACTGAACATATTACCCTGGAAAGGCATTTCAACATCACTAGAGAACATAAGCATGGAGTGCATATGAACATGGCAGCCGCTTCTCCTTTCATGGTCTGGAGCACTCTGAAAATCAACTGCCACTGGGCTGCAGTAGGTGACCAGGGGTTCAGTCAGTTTAGGTGTGGTGCCAAATCGGAGAAGTTCAGAGGAAAGTGTGGGGCTTTCCAGGGTACAGTTTCCCTTAAAGCAGCTAGGCCACATGATATTTCTCTATTGTGCTTTCCACCAAGATGGAGACAATTCCCCCTTAAATCCTCTATGACAATGAATTACCTAAGCAGATTTTCAGTGGTTTTGTTCAGCAAGACACTTGTGCCCTGATGGTCTTCTGTAACTTTATTGTATCTGAAGGACAGAGTTTGAAGCAATACTTCTGAATTCTGCCTAAAGAGAGGAGTCAGAGGAAAAGAGAATTTAAATCTCTATTAGAACTTCTCCCATCAATTAATGACGGGTGTTGTGCTCTCTGGAACAAGTAACCCAGAGCTGGAATTGCCAGCTTTAGAGCTACTCAAAACCGCATGGTCAAGGCTCCAAGCAACCTAATTGGAATTTGAGTTTGGACTAAACTTCAAAGCTAGCCCTGCTTTGAGTGAAGATTGGATCAGATGACCTCCAGAGGTCTCTTCCAAACTAAATAATTCATGATTCTAAATGTAATTTCTGGGTGGTAAAAAGATTTTTTTTTTTTAATACATGCTTTATACATCTTTAGTGTAAAGCTTAGTAATTCCTGGCACAGTTAGAAAAGTCCCTGTGGCTAACTAAGGACTGGCTGGGGAGCTATCTCAGGCCTTCCCTAAACAGATTGTAGAGTTTTGAGTCTTGAAGAGAGATTTTTTTTTTTTTTTTTTTTTTTTTTTTCACAGCAGCTGTTCCAGGCATCAGAATTACACTGTAACTCACAAAAGAGTTAAAAAATAGAAAACAGAATTTTAAATAATGTTCTATTTTCTAGTCACTAGTACATTATAAACTAGTTGTTCGTTTGATAATTACTGCTCCCTCAAGGAAACAGCTGCATTACAGCTGATGTCATAAATTTACCAGTTTTCCAGTTGCTCATAAAGGTTTAGAGGGAACAGGAGAGAAAAAAAAATAATAATATTTTGGAAAATACCTTTATAGAATGCATCAAATCATTCTTATAGTTTGATCATAAAGAATAAGAGATTACAAAAACTTTCCTTTCTTTCATCCTTTTTAGCACCTGATTGTCTTAAAGAAGCAATTCATTTACCAATTCCCCTCTTCAACCCCAACAAAAAGATTCCTTTCCTCTAATTTTGTACTTTTTTTACAGCACAGACTTTGCTCTTTATCTCAAGTGTAGACTGGCAACCTTTTATTTTTGTGGGTTAAAGTGAAGACCAACTGAATTTCCCCTTGCTTCCTTAGTAAATGACTATTGAATGGCTTTGACTGGGTACGAACCTTATCTGCTCCTTTTTTTCCTCATGCCTAATCAATCATTGCCTGAGTGTAAATGCTGAGAATGGCATGTGTATCCATCATTCTGCTAGTGCTTTACTACATGGGCTCTGAAATGCTGGAGGAAGAAAAGAAGTGACATCCAAGTAATATATATTTTATGGTCTCTGTCTTTGACAAATATTAATTACCTGTTTATGGCATCTCCAACCTGGGGTCAGATCTTTTTCTCCATTAGAGTGAAGACGGGTGAAATTCCACTCAACTTTCAACAAGATTAAATTAAATCAGTGCTTGGGGGAGAAGTGGGATGCAGGAAGTTATTATGAATTGCAATATTTTACCAATCAAGTTAAAATTATAAGCAGTGCTCTCAATTATCAACAGTATGATGTGTCTGCTCTGCTCTTACAAACCAGACAAATGAAATGGTACATCTCCTGAAAAGCCACGCAGAAATTCCTCCTCTTCCACTTAACTGGCCTACCAGATTCTGGTGTTCTAACACTCTCTTGGTAGGGTGTATGTATGTTGGATTTTACAATTAGTTTTCTTTCCTACTACTGTTTTAAACCCCTTTTGATCACCTGGTTATAAAAAACATATTCATAATCTTAGATCCTCTAGACTATAGAGTCAGTTCTTTTGCAAATGTAATTTGCATGATGAAACCAATGTGTGAATTTAGCATGGAATAAGTTTACAAGGATTAGATCTCCACGTCCTACATTTGCAATCACAACTTCTTAGCTAAAGAAATGGTTGCATTTGTAAGCGATTCTAGCAAGAGGTCAATATGGAATATCTGATGAATGAAATAATTTAATTTGTAATTGTCATACATCCTGTTTGGAGAACTAATGTTTATTGTTGTTGAGTATCATCCTGATTATTTGGTTCACTTTTATATTTCCAAACATTTGTAATCATTTAAGTGTTTGAAAGCCTTCTAATAATTATCCCTTGAGGTTAATGTACACTGTAACATGGAAAACTCTGAATAGTACTGGACTCAGAATGACTTTTAAGGAACTGCCACAAATATCAGTTTGGTCTTCGGTTCTTTCAGTGCTTTCTTTAAGCAATTTCATATTTTTCTGATATGTAAACTTTTAATTTTTATATGTTGTACCCTGTGAAACTGCCGAATATATCTTGCTAACATTAATAATCCACAGTTATTATTATAACATAACCTGAAATTATAAAGTTTTATATCACGTTTCCTTTTTATTACTCAATAAGGACATCATTTTTTATCAAAAAAATAATTTAAGTCTCCTTATAAGTAAAATATTTTATCCTGAAGACCAGAAATTGACCAGCAATCACTTACTCTGGTGAAGACCCTCTCTATTCATGAGATGTCCTTAGGCACTGCAGATTGCCCACTTGAAAAAAAAACCAAAACCAAACAAACTGAATCAATCATTCATTTGCTTTGTTTCAGAGACTGGCTGTAAAACTTAGTTATTTCTGGATGTGTTTTGTGAAATATGTGAGATGATACCATTAGAGTTGCCTAACTGCACAAGCCTTTAGGTTTTCCCGACGTGTGCCTGACAAAGGTATTAAGCATTTGTTTTCTCAGAATATTGTATTGCGTGTAATGCAAAGCTCCTTTCTCTCTTGCAGTCATATATTCACTATTTCTCCTCTCTCTCTCTCTTTTTTTTTTTTTTCTTTTTTGGGAGGCTTGTTCTAAATCCATCACTTATTTCTTTCTGTCATTCACCTGTGCCACTTCTTTCCATTTGCTAATTGTATAGTTCATTAGGATACCTCCTTGCCACATTTTTTTCCATGTCATACTCATTCAGCAATAAAACACTTTTCTCCATTCATGTTACACATTGCTAGAAGTATTCCCATCAGCCTTCCCAGCAGAAGCATTTCCATCTGCAGCATTTCCTTGTGATTTTTTTTTTGGACACCAAGGTTTGCTAAATTTCTTGGCACACTCCCCTCCCTTTGACTGGACTATGGCTGCTACTGGTGTTGGTGGATGTGTTCCTTCCTCAATCATTCCTCCTTCACTTTGTTTAAATGAAAACAAAGATGAGTATCTAGCTGGATCTTGTAGCTGCAGACTGAAAATGTGCTGTCTAGCACCACTGAAATGGTGGTGCTAGCCTCCTCCAAGAAGCAAACACTGGCTCATTTCAAGTTTTGCTCAGTCCAGGAATAAAATGAACCAAAGGAAGATTAACATAAAATGTAGGAAAGCATCTGTATTTTTATTTCTTTAGTGACTCTTCTGATATGACTCTGTCTATTTGTTCCCTCTAACATGGTTTTGTCCATGTATTTCTTTTCTCATGTCCTTGCTTTTATCTTTGCCAACATGGAGGATTTATTAGTTTGACTAAAAATAACAAATACAAGCTTCTAGCTCAGCATGAAATGTTTTCCTCTCCCTTGAGAAAGAACACAGCTCTCTCAGCCTTTTCCCACAAAACTAATTCCCCTCTGGGACTTCATTCTGACCAGTGGTGTGTAGATTTACAATGCATCATATGTGAAACTATCAGCACCCTGTACTTGGAAGAAAGGATGTTATCTTGGAAGAAGGAAGTTCAGTGCTGTTACTGTTCCCGTGATGCTGGGAGAGGCAGAGCACTGCATATGTGTCTATACTGTAGATTGTAGACCCATAGGATATCCTTCTCAATAGTGGGGTGGAGACTAGTGATCACTTACAGCCCTCCCCTCATTTCATGCTCAATATACGTAAAGTGGCACCAAGGTTTGGAAACAAGATGGAAAGCAGACCACATAAGAGCCAAACCTACAAAAAACTCCAGGTTAAACGGAGGAGGCGCAAAGAGATAAATTTCTTTGTCCTCTTCTACTTATTATGAAGTGGAAGAAATTAAATAAGCAGAAATCATTGCTCATCTGAAACCCTCATGAGGCTTAAATCCTTGGAAAACTCATTAAGTGTTGCTGTTTGGTAATGCTATGCTACCTTAACTTCACAAATGACCCAGGGTTCTATCAGCCTGTATACCAAAGGTTTCTTCTCATGTAAATGACAGCAGGAGAGGGGAAGTGAGGAAGGAAAAAAGTGCATACCTAAATCTTACCCTGACATGGAAACAGGATGCAAATAGATTGGACAAGTAGGTCTGGGATCTGGGAAGTATTCCTATGTTCTGCAGTTTAGGCATAGGTTAAGAGTAAAATCTATAGCTTCAAAAGACTTCTGTCTTAGTCACTGACTCTAGAGGACCTGCAGTTCTGCGAAGGTGTATAGCCCAGCCAGTTGGAAAGTACATGGAGAAAGATGGACATTTTGTTTAAATTCTCTTCCCTGCTAGTTGGCTTAGAGAGTCAGCTGCTTGAGTTCTTCCTTAATTTTCAGACCCAATGAATGTTTTAATTATTTAGAAAAAAATATCAAAAAATAATAGCTTCTAAAAGTGACTGGGAGGAACACACTGTGGCATCAAACAGCCTGGTGTTCATCTCTTCAGATGTAGGAGATATGGGTCAACTTTTTGCTTTTAATAAGGAACAACGGTGATCTAAGCCCAGAATGATAGTCTAGACATTGGTTTATTGCATACAAAAAGCCCATAACTATCACAGAAAATCTTGTTCTGCAGCTGCTCATTTCTGCAAGAATGCTTTCAACACACCAGTCTTGAATTGAGAATATCACCTATGCCCAGGCAAACGTTAATAGTCTCTATGTGCTTAAAACTCTGCAAGGACTTTGTGAATGTCAGTGATGCCTCAGTATTGCATTTTGACATTAGTTTCTTTTCAAGTCTGGTCTGGATGCCTTATGTAAATCTGCAGCAGAGTAAGGAACATTTCCCAGATGTGTCTGATCCTAAATGAACACCCTTGCCTCTAAGACATCCTTGAAATTTGGAAAGAGGAGAGTTTGCCCTTCACAAACCTTGAGAAGGAAAAAAGAGCAAATCATATCATCCACAAATAAATATACCACATTTCTTAGTTCTCCTTTGAAACACTTAATTCTTAACAAAGTCATAGTATGCTGAGAAGCAACTGCATAGATTAAAGAGTATTTTCTTCCACACTTCATAACCATGCCTTTTTTCCCACTGTGAAAATAAACCAAATTTCCCTGCTTGTCTCATGAGATCTTAGGATGATGACAACAGACTGTTCTGTAAACAGCTGTTCCAGTGCCTGGTGAATTAAAAGAATTTGAAGGTACTTCAGTGACAATATCTACATTCAAAATAAGAAAATCACAGCCATATTCTTTAAGGTAAAACTCATAGTGAAAAAGAAATTCAGCTCAAAGGATGGAAGTAAATTAGTTTCTGTGGTAGCTGTACTACA
Source organism: Caprimulgus europaeus (assembly GCA_907165065.1). The sequence continues at coordinate 75,184,214 of OU015525.1, forward strand.
GCTGTTGTAGATGCAGCACAATTAAAGTCTGAATTAGAATTTTCCAAACTTGTACTTTGTTTTCATTAGGATTTATATTTGCTCTGCTGAGTTTATTTTAAGTAGGTGCACACATATGGAGTGAAAATAGACTGTTCAGTTGGTTTGCCTAACATGTTTAGTCAGTCTACTGAAGGATCTCCAGCAGGTTTTCTGAAGTTAAAAGGAGGAAAACAAATATTAACAAAGGATATTTTTTCCAACTTTTTGTCTAAAACAACTTGAATTATTGTCATCTAGCTTCAAGCGCTTGTTTTTTTTTGTCACTTTCATTGTTTTTTTTTTTTCCTTGATGGTTTGTACATCTTGAGCCTCCATCCTTTATGAGTTCTTCTGAACAGTGATGTTGGTCTTATTTTGCTTCCACAATCTTCTAGCTAAAGCAAACAAAGTAGACACTCTTCCTGGGCTACTCACACTGTTACTGCTTCAGAGAAACAAGACTTCATCATTGCTTACAACATGGAGAACTTCAATTTCTTCAGCCCTCTTACTGAGTATACCTACATCTTCAGCTGCATTCCCTTGAAGAAAGCTGGAAATAGTATCAGAAATAAAGAAAACAGATTTTTTTCTTGTTTGTATTCCCACACCATATGCTTCATGCTGTATATAGGAGATCTGGCAGCAAAAGAGCTAATTCCTAAGAGAAGCTTTGTGCCATTACATCACTGAAAGGCTGCACAATCAATGGGACAACACTGATGCTTCTGGCCTCTGTTCTTGGCTATTGTGTAAATACTTTGTCTCTTCTCCAGTACGAAGCAGTCCAAGTTGGCTTAGTTAAAAGTGGAATATTTTCCATGCAGATTTTTCTTGCATCTGTGCCCCAGTTTTCCCTCAAGCCAAGTATGACTATCAGCAGTGGTGCGCAGCTGACCCACACCACTCCAAGCAACCACCACCTGTTAGTCCAACCATAGAAAGACTCAACTTTATTTTTCAGTAAGTGATCTAGCAGCATGAAAACTTGAGTCCCTCTCCATCTATTCTTAGCTTTGCTTCCTACTTTTACTATCTCCCTTGATATTGCACAACTGCCAGAAGACACAGATGTAATCCCAGAACTCTCATCCTCTTCCTGTTCTCCATATAAGCTCTCATCTCCAGGTGTTTCAAGGTCATATGTTTCACTGTTCATTAGCACAAAGCAGCAGTCTTTCTGTCTTGGCATTGATACAGGGTGGGGACAGAGGGAAAATGGTCTTTACAGTGGCTAATGTAAGACACCTTTGGAGGCTAGTCTTGCTAGGATGCCTGCATATGGCACATAATATGACAGGGCAAAGGTCAAATGAGTGGACAAGCCTATTACAAGTGTCCTGAACGGCACACTGTGATAGGCTGTCTATAGTCTAGGCCTAGGCAGCTGAGCCTCCAAATCAATATTCTTACATCAGCTCCTTAAATTGTAAAAGCTTTTTGTGTTCATCATAACACCTTCCACTCATACATTGGCACACCATTGTCTCATCCTTTAACCAGCATTGTCAGTCTGTTTCTGTGGTATTGAGTAAAGGTATAGGGCATTACACCCTGTTCAGGTTTAGGTCAACCTGGAAAATCCTACCTTTAAAGCATCAAGAAAGTTTTAGCATAAATAATAAACCTGTACTTTTCTGTTAGAAATTATCAACTTGTTTTTTTTATTCTTATCTTAAATTTATTAGAAAAAGTCAAACTGTGCAGCAAAAGTGAGTTCTGAGGTACACTCTATATTGAGAGAAAGCATCTTAAATCAGCCTGACTTTTCCTGCTTAAACAGACAACATTAAGCCCAGCTGGTACATATGGGAAAGTTCCTTCAGAGAAGCTAATTAGGGCGTATCTGTGCACAGACTATATCACTCTCTGGACTACTATTCCAGACAATTCTACAGAGTGGATAGTTGAATTCAAATGTTCTCCAAAAACCAATTAGTGCTGGACATCAGCACAAACAACTGTGAAACATTTGCCAGAATGCAATGGGATTTTTACCACAGAACCTAGCAGCGCTAAATCTTCTGAAATGTTAATTATATAAAGCAAAAAGTAAGCTGGCCTGCTCTGAGTTCTTGTGTTAGCCCCAGTGTGTGTTACACACGGACAACATCACATTAAAAGAGCCTGGCAGAACAGAAAGAGTAGTTTTAACCTAGTGTCATACCAAGAAATTACCTCACCGTACCATTTAGAGAAACAGAAAGTGTCAGACAGAATCTTAAGTACTACTTTCCTCAAAAGCCACTCAGAAGTATGACTCACTATTTTAGTTACATTATTTCTTTGCCAAGTTTGTAGGGATACCACAAGTGTAAAAGAAGCAAAACAATCAGATATACCAACTGCTGTTCTTTTATAATTAGAAATGAGACAAAACATCTGCTGTTGGCTTCCTCTATCAGCTAAAAGTCATAACTTGGAGAGAAATGTGCTCTCTGAGACGGGTGCGGGGGGAGTTTCTCCACCTAAGTCAATGTTGAAGTACATTTTATTCAAATTAAGACTTGGCTTCTATTTTAAGGTATAACAGCACAGTTTGTAGTCAGTGAGTAGAAGTCCAATTAGTGTTTGTCAGTTTCTCTCACCTATTATATATAAAATCCAAATGAAAGGATCATAAATAGGACAGATATAAAGTCAAAAGAAGTCTTTAGATTTAGTTAATCAGAGGAACTGACTTGAGTCAGCAAACTGAATCTACTGAAACCCTCTACCAAAGCAGTTTGAGGTATTTTGCTGTTCATCAGAGGCGTTTGCTGCCATTGAAAACAAAACGAGATTGTGGCATTTCCTTAGATCATTAGAAGAAACAGATAAATGTAGTCAGTGGGTTTATGCAATTTTTCTCTTGCTCTTTATAACTTGGTGACAGTATTAAGGTAATACCCTTGTATTGCAGGATTAACAGTGAACCAGAAAGTAACATTTCATGATGCTGACAGACAGTTTCCTTCTTTGTCTTCTTGTTTGTTTACTTGAAAAAGGCAGGGGAGTGTGTTGAGATAGCAAAGGAACTGAAGGTGAAATATAAGAAAAGCGCTTTGCTGTGTTTGTTTCATCCAAAGATAATTTACCTTCCTTCTTCTATAGTTTCACAAGAGAGAGAACAACTCTCTGGGGCTCCCCTGAATTTGCATGTTAGCTGCTGCTGTTCCTTGTTGGCGCAGCAGCTACACCAGCAGTGCTGGCAGCTCCTTTGGCTCCTGTGTGTGCAGGAGGTTACACGCACCCTGCGGCAGGAACTCTGGAAAGAGCCTTCCAATTTCAAGTCTTTCCTGTATTCACTACTTTTTCTCAGATAATTATTTAGCTGAATTAGCTTTTAACAGAAGTTTGAATTCTGTTTCAAGTTAGCCCAAGCATGCCTGTTTTTATAAATAAGTCATTCCAAATGCAGTGCTTGAATTTTCACAACTCTTAAAGCAATTCTTTAGCATAAACAGTCCCTACAGACATACAAACAGTTCTTATAAACTCAAAATAGGAAAGAGTTATCTACCTTATTTTTTAAGGTCTGTTGCATAAATAATGTCTTATAGTAAGCTAATCCTCAAATGAATATAAATATTTTGTACTGAAGCAGGTTTTCATTTTATAAATATTGAGAATGTTAATATTGTGCTAATGATAATAATAATAATGACAAAAATAATATTAATATAATTTGTATAGTTCTACAAAAATATTTTTGAAAGATAGATAATCTATTTTCTCCCCAAAGTTTCCTAAAATCTTAATTGTGTTTGTAAAACCAACCATCTTGCAATGAGAATATTCTTAAATTCCCTATAAGGCTCATACTGATTTTTTTTGTTGTTGTTATGGAAATAGAGATGGGAAAGTGGAAAAGAAAGACTTCTCTCTCTTAACGTTTGGATGGTATTGAAAATCTGAGTGCTAGCCCCTTTGAGATTCCCTGAAAATGATATCTTTGTGTTGATTAAGAAGAGAGAGAAGCTTTTTGCAACAGTATCTTTCTTTTCATTTAATAGTTCTTGCATGTTCTCAACAGTTCTTTAGTAGCTCCACTCACAATTTACAACTTAAAAGCCTGGTGAAATATTCCTTATAGGGATTTGTAATAGCTAGAATTCAGTGCTTTATTTTCAATATGATATAAAAATATTTGAACTATTATAAAATATCAGAAGTTCTGAAACTGCATTCCAGAGCCTACAGCTGCACCTAGAAATAATAAATAAAGGTTTGCAGATAGGAAAGACTTCTCTTGAAGTACTGGAAACATTAGGGGAGCACGTACTTTGTACGGTTTTAACAAATTAGTCTGAGCAATTTGCTTTGAAAAGCAAGCAAACTATATATAAATATAGACTGTTTTCTCCCAGTATCATTTATACGTAGCTATTCCTTCAAATTTACTGAAAGTGTAAGAGAGTCTGTATCAACTTGAACTTATTTGAAATAATTTTTGTAATTACTCTTCTTGCAGCAATATTAAGCTTTATATTTTGCAATCCTTCCTAATTTGCAAACTCTCACAGAGCAAAGAGACCAGAATTCAGCTCCTTGTAAAATCTCAACTCAGTTCCTTAGTGTTAACGTTTATGATACTCTTTTACTACATGATCATATACTGCTTTGTCCATGCCACTTCAGCTGCATCAGGGCACAGAATAAATGATGCTTAATTACTGGCGAGCTACTTGGCTCTTTTCATGGTGCAGAGTATAGTTCCAGATCTTATTTATTGCACAATATCCAAATCCTGCTAAAAGATAGAAATATTTACTTCTTCATAGGCTCTTCTATTACAGTTGTTACTGTTATCTCTGAATATTCCCACAGAAGTCCTGAGAGTTTGTTACCCTCACTTTTTGGCTGGAGAATCAAGGCATGGATGCATTATGGTGAAAAATAACCATTAATTTAAAGTGGTCAGTTTGAGAATCTTGGATCCTAACTTTTCAAAACACCAATACTATAAAGCAATGTGTGTTCAAGACCTCAAGCCACTGACTTGTCACTGTGAACAGTACCAGTGATGGAAATATAAATTAAACCCTACTTCCTAGAACAGATGCTTCTCTTGAAACCACACATTTTGCAAACATGGTTCTATTTCAGTACTCACTGAAATTTCATCTTGTGAGGAGGATTTAATTTTGATAATGTCAAATGCCTAATTTGAAGTCTGAGTATTTTATGGTGCTTCAAACTTTTTAAAAGGTTACAGACTTCTTGTATGATAATACAATCTAAAATTTAACTACTCTGTTTAAACGATCTGAAATTGCTTGTTTAATAAAAATTGGCCCACCAGAAATTATCTAATCTGAAGAATATACACTGATTTGGAACAAAGTGATGTTTCAAAGTCTTCAAGTCCTTTAAATAATAGAAATTCTTGCAGTCTGAGTTGTGAGTACTTGGCACTTCTACAAATCAAACAGCATGAGCCCAGTTGTACTGATGCCTATCAGGAGATAATAAACACAACTAAAGAACACCTGTGAGAAATTTGGGTAAATGACCTGCCCAGGATCACACTGAGAACTTTTTGGCAGATGTACATTTAGAATCCAGTTTCTTGGGTGGATTTCAACAACTTCAGCCAGGAGACCAATATTGATTCTTTTCCCCAAAATCCTTTTCCATTCTCTACACACCTTTCAACTTTTGCTACAAATGAAGCAAGGATCCTTCAGAAAATGTGCCTATTTCATCACGGACCCCTAATTTATCCCCAAAGTAGAATCTAATGTGCAAAGAGAGACTGGAATTCATGGGAAAATAGAAAGCATAATCACACAGTTGAAATTCCTTTCAAGCAGTTCACGTATGGGGATAATGAGCCAAGGAAACATGGTTTAGATAAAACTACTGAAAAGCAGATGGAAAACTTAGTAGAAAACTGTGTCCATCATCTGGAGTTTAAAGAAAGGTGTATTTTGGTGCAGATGAATGCCAACTGAAGTAAGATTGATCAGCTATAAAAATATAAAATGAAGAATGTTCCAGACCTCAGTCCTTGGACCTTTATCCAGGTTTAATGCCATACTGCACTCCTTTATGAATTCCTATCCTGACTCTAGTCTGATGGCCTATACATTCTCACTTTACTTATATCCAAGGTCCCCATTGCAGGCTTGCCCCATACAGACAGCAGCAGGGTCGTTGATCAACCACTGCCTTTTCAACAATAGTGGCCCAGTATTTGTCCTTCCCTGAATGCTCACAGCTCCCCAAAGCATAGGTTGGGTGTTATCAGATTTGTTGGGTAAGCAAATAGTACACCCCTCCTGAGAAAGCTGTTGCTCTTCCCAAACAATATTTCAAGCCTTTACTCCAAAACATGATGTGAATGGAATATTACAAGTAAAGCTATCATTGATTATTCATTCATGGCCTCGGTTCCAAATGTCCCAAGGTTGTTTTGTCTGAAGCAGATCCTTGATGGACATTTCAGCTTATCTATAACCAAATGAATGAACAACTGAATTAGAACATAATTTCAGAGCTATCTGGTGCTCCTAGCAAAACTTATAATAGCTATTTATGGTGCCCTCTGTTCCCAATTCTCAGTTTCTTAAAAAGGTATTTCTACCTTGGTATATTATAAATAATTTAACTCAAGTGGGAGAGGTGTATTCATAAGTAATTAGTAAATGTGAGTTGTAAACAGTGTGACACTGATGGACATGTTGAAGACAGAAACTGGAAATTCAAAAATTAAATTATTTAATTGTGCTTTCTCTTATCTTACTCTCTCTTCCTCATGGTAGAATGCAAAATGGCATCTTTCCCCCCCTTATTCATTCCTACAATCCTTTCTTGAGCTGATATCACTCTATATGTATGCAGCAGAAATGAAAAACGGTAATATACACATTAGAAAGTATCAGCCGGACACCAGAACACTGCAGCCCATTTAATTGGCTTACATTGTAAGATGACCAATTTTTGGTCTTAATGTCTTGTTGAATACACAAGTCTGTTTAGTGGATTCCTTTTCTTTCTTGTAACTACTGGACAACAAGTGAATGTTAACACAACACTGCAGTTCAGTGCTTCACACCCATAGTTCAGCTGCTTGGAAGGCAGGCCTTTCAAAAAGTAAGCGTAGCTTCTCATATATCTTGTTTGCATTTTTATGGTATATCCCAAGGCTTTCTGAAATCATGGTAGTGTGTTATACTTCAGCCATCTTCTTATCCTTGATGGTTTCCCATGAACTGAATAAATGTTTGCATAAGCAATAAATTTGCTTATTTTTCCCATGCGTTTCTGAGTACTTCTGGCTGCTCTGCACACTTTCTGAATAAAGTGGCCCATCAATTTAAATGGCTTCTAATCTCTATCATTCACTCACTTTCCAGTTAACTTATGATCATATTCTTCACATACCATCCTTGGAAGCCTTGTCACTGATTTATGAAACTTTAGCCTTATCTTTTGCTGGAAAAAATATAAAATGTTTACTCTTTCTAAATCTTTGGCAACATCATAAAAGTGATAAAGATTATGTTTGTACCAGCCTTTGTCTCCCATAGACACACTTCACCAGAAATAATGTGTGCTTTCCAGTCCCTTAGTACAATAGCAATTTTGTCTTTGGGAAAATATCTTTGGCTTTCATTATGCAAGTTCACTTCCATCCTCTAGTTAATCTATTACTCTTACAGAGCTGTATGTCTGGGTAGCATAATGAATACATATATCTATCTTTTTTTTTTTTTTTTTTTTTTAATGCAAGCAAAAGAATCACAGAATCACAGAATATTAGGGATTGGAAGGGACCTCAGAAGATCATCTAGTCCAACCCCCCTGCCAGAGCAGGAACACCTAGATGAGATCACACAGGAAGGCATCCAGGAGGGTCTTGAATGTCTCCAGAGAAGGAGACTCCACATCCTTCCTGGGTAGCCTGTTCCAGTGCTCTGTTACTCTCACGGTAAAGAAGTTTCTTCTCAAGTTTAAGGGGAACCTCCTGTGTTCCAGCTTACACCCATTGCCTCTTGTCCTATCATCGGACACCACTGTGAAGAGCCTGGCTCCATCCACTTGACATTCGCCCTTCATATATTTATAAACATTAATAAGGTCCCCCCTCAGCCTCCTCTTCTCCAAGCTAAAGAGGCCCAGCTCCCTCAGCCTTTCCTCATAAGGGAGATGCTCCACTCCCTTAATCATCTTGGAGGCTCTGCGCTGGACTCTCTCAAGCAGCTCCCTGTCCTTCTTGAACTGTGGGGCCCAGAACTGGACACAATATTCCAGATGAGGCCTCACCAGGGCAGAGTAGAAGTTTGATTTTTGTGCTGTATAATGAGTTAAACAGCATATAAAGGACTTATGATATTAACTACATGGTGTCTTTCATTACCAGAAAATGTTTTGTACTCACTCAGAAAGAAACCGATTTTCTCATTCAGGAAATCTGCATGCTCAGTTGAATAATTAAAGCAAGGAAAGGTGCAACGCTGAACACTTGTTTTATGGCTAATCCCACAGGACCATGTATACTTAATGTTTGAAAGAAAGATTCAGTAGTGTCTCTTTCATCACCTTCAAACTACCCCAAGGCTGCTGTAATCCTCTTCTAAAAGACAGTAACTGCAGGAGATAAAAGTCCCTGTAACCAGTGAAACTAGAAATTACATCAAGATATAATATTTTTAGAAGAAACTCAAACAGTATAAAGTTTCATTTGTTTTTATTTTCTAGTCTATTAAAACATTTTTTTATACTTCTAACATTATTTTTCCTTCCTTCTTACACCCACCCACAAATACATCAGGATTGACAATGGCAAAAATACTTTATAATATATATGTATACAGGGAAAAGACTTCCCTCTTCCATAAGGTATAATTTTCTGTGAAATGATAAATCATTCTTTGCAGACAAGATAAAAAATCAAAATAAATTAACAAACCCTAGCTAACGTTACATCAGGAGAGACTGTTCAGTGCTCTGAGGTTTAAACATTAATGGGAGGATTGACTGTTATGCCAAACCTTGGTGAACACAGTACCAGTTCAAGCACATGGGTATTAGGCAGCAAAAAAGAGAACTCCTTTGTGAGTTGGCCAGACTTTAAGTTTGATCAGGACATGAGTGCATACCAGAGCAAGTAGGAACTAAGGAAGCAGAATTTAGTCTCCATGACTTACTTTGATCCACTGGAAAACACAAAAATATATTTTTAATTTTCTAACTAGCTTCTGCTTCCACCAAACTCAGGAGGAGACAGGAGGTAGCCCTCTGGCTGGCAGGCAGTCTCTGAACCTGGTCCAGTGGGGTACACCTCCTGGGATGGGTAACTTATAATTTGTCATTGGCTCAGTGCTGTGTCCATTAGATGTTCATTTAAGAGAAGCAAACCAAACATATTTTAGTGAAAACTGATGTAAATATTTAATTGTAGTTTAATCATATCTCATATCTTAAACTACTCTTCCTTACTATATTTGTCTGACTACATTACAGAGCAAGAGTAGAGAGTATCTTAGGGTGACTGTCTGGGTTACATTTTTTTAAAGTCGTATTTAATTATGGGCAGTCTCAACCTCATGAACCAACTAAATTGCTTTCCTCAGCTTGATTCTCTTCAGGGTTTTTACCTCCTTGGAAAAGTTACAGGCTGCCCAGGAAGGATGTGGAGTCTCCTTCTCTGGAGACATTCAAAACCCGCCTGGACGCCTTCCTGTTTGATCTCATCTAGGTGTTCCTGCTCCAGCAGGGGGATTGGACTAGATGATCTTTAGAGGTCCCTTCCAATCCCTAGCATTCTGTGATTCTGTAATAAACCAAAGGGGTTTGTTTTGTTTTGGTTTGGTTTTTTTTGTTTTGTTTTAAGGGGAAAAAGGCCAAGAAACAGAGAAAACAGCCAAGAAAGTAAAGGAAAAGAATTGTCAATTTACTTTAAGTGAGTACCTGAGTAACTCTATCCAATATAACTGGGCTGAAATATCACCCATGCAATACATACCTAATGTTTTGAAATTCCTTGCTACAGGGGTTTGTGAATGCATGGGTTGAAAAAGCACCTGGAAAAAGCTGTGGGAGGAGAATCCTACTGAGACTTTTCCATCTAAATACAGCTCTATCCCAGGAAGTCTCTATCGGGTTGCTTGCTGCAGGCTGAGAGCAAGTGATGGGAAAGTAACCTTACATGTTGGCCTTGGCCTTGTGCTCTAACCAAGGCATCTGCAAATGGCAATTATCAGCTGCAGGAACACTATAGCATCTGGCCCTCTGGGCAGAGTCAGTACACACAGTATCATGGATTCAGGCAAACAAACATGCATACATACAGAGAGCAAAAGAATGTTGGTTTAATTCAAAATAGAACCACGAATTAAAAAAACACACCATAGCTTTCACTTCCAAGGTCTCTGGTGACTGGCCAAAGGATAAGTATGGGAGCGAATCATTGGTAGAAGCAGGAAGACTTAAAAAAAAGAAATGTCTCCAGGGAAACTTGCTTTTTTATTTTTTTCTTTAAGTAAATCAGTAGCAAATCTGGAAGAGTCTATGAAAACTCTTTGATTTTGTTATAATTTAAATCATGTCTGAAAATTAATTCATATCCACTCTGTGTAATATCACTGGCATATAACTGAAAACTCTTTATGCAAAGGGAGTTGATAGGAAGGAATGTAATGCAGGAGGAAACACATGCATTGGGAATATGGCAAGTCAGCCTTAGTGACTTAGGGAATAGAACAAATAAAAAACTTAATGAAAATCACTCAAAACAAATGGTCAGAAATTGTGAATACTTCTGAGGGCAGAGGAATAATACAAAGGGAGCTAGAGATATTAAAAATGTGAGAAGATAAAAGAAGATTCAAATAGAAAAACCGTGAGGTAATACAATGACAAATCAGCTGAAACTCAGCTGTTCAGTCAAAGAAGAGAGAAATCTGGAGAGAAGTGTAGCATACTGCAGAGGAAAAGAGGGGTGCTGACTAAAAAAACAGTCTGATATTTTTTCTCAGTCTTGACTATAACTTTTCATTTTGAAGTTTAGTTGGATGTTTTCTTGAACTAAAATCGAACTAAACAAAATATTTCTTTCCAGCATTCAAAATACTTCAACTAAAAAGTGACATGGAACAATGAACATTTTAACCATTGAAATGGGTTTACAGTAAGCTGAACATGAGCTCTTTCCCTCAAGTACAATATTTCTTTTTCACAGTAGTGATCAAGATGTGTTTGTGGAACCGTATCTGTTGAAATGGGAAGACCTTGGCTTGAAGTAACTAACCTGGATGCTTTCTTGTTTATTGCAGAATCAGCACATGACTAGCCAGAGCAATATAGAGATCAAAATAAAACAAAACAAAAAAAACACAAAGACAACTTGCAGCTTCACAGAACACTGCCTGTAGTTGCCTAGCTTATGTATAGGTCTTCCTGATAGGATTTGGTGAAGCTGACTGAGCAGCACAAAGTTCAGGGGGAAACTGGAGTGTCTTCACACCATCTGAATCTTTCATCAGCTACATTTATTATTTTGAATATTTGTATTTTCTTAGTTCAATGTGGAGTTAAGCTGTGTTCATGGCAAGTGGGTTTTCCCACACTCCAGACCTGATCATTGCCAAGCAAAGAATGGCAGCTGAGCCAACACGGGAATGCAGTGCATTAAAAATCCCTTTGCACTCGAGGAATGAGGAAGCCAGCATCTGTCTTTCATGTTTCCTGTAGCATGCTCCTTTATCACTCTACCGAAGTGCACAGCAGATTATCTGACTTGAGCTCAGTGTGAATTCATGGCTCAGAAGAGGAGAAGGGAGTGAGAGGATGCTTTGTCTCATGTTGGCAAGAAGGATATATTGAATAGGAGATGACACTGTAGTCATCATCCCCATCCATCCACCTTTCATTATATCCTCCATTATGGCCTGATGATACTTGAAGCTAGATTCCAAACTCCAGCAAAAAATAAGTGGCAGGAGAACAAAGGGTTTGTTGGTAAACAGGGAGACCAACACCACCCCATTCAGTCTTCCGAAACTTCTTTATCCTAAAGGTGTTCAGCATTTGGATGATCTGTAATTGCTGTTAATTCAACTGAGATCATGCTCAAAACAAGAGAGCTGAGAGTTAAAACAAAAATTTGCATTTCTCAATCTCCTCCTCTGTACTTTCATGGTTCCACAGGATTTCCATAATCTAGGAAGCTCAAAAAAAGTTATTTGCTACATAGTTCAAAGCAAAAGGAGAGAAATACTTACACTCATTATTTTTTCCAAGTTCTCAGGTGGAGAAGTAGAAGGTGGAGAAATCTACACTTATCACAAATGTCAATTACAACATTGTCCTTTGAGCACCCTCACCTCCTTTTTCTACAAGGTATGAGTACCTTTGGGAAGTTAGGTAACCGATTTTCAGTGTGAATTAGTTGACATTCATTCAAAAGGACCAGGTCAGTTATCAACCTGTAATTGTCTTCTATGAGAAATAAATGAATCACAGCTCAACTGAAACTGCTTCTAAACCAAAAAGTTTATCAATTCAATTACATGATTCATAAATCAAATTCATCAGAGGAATGGTTGTGCAGATGACAGACAATTCAGTGAAGACCTAACAAATAGTTAACATTTTCATTCTGAACTAAGCTAACTTTGTAGATGCTTTCCTAGAGCAGAGCCAGAATGCCCTTACATGACTGAGGATGCAGCTGAAGGTACTGTTAGACAGAAAGCTCAGAATAAAAACAAGACTACACACACAGCGTCCAGTGGCTGAGAACATTACTGGCTTCTAGGACTCCTTATATCCCTTTATTCTTCATCACACAATCTCCCTCCCAAACTCACTTCCCTCATTGAGTGCTGTGTATTTTCTCCAGCTCTCTCTGCCTCTGATGCCAGATCTGGAATTTTGTGTCACTGCTTGTGTCTCCTCTCACTGTGGCCTTCTCCATGCTGCTCCAAGCAGAGACTGTTTGCACTATTCCCACTTCTCACTCACTCACCACACAGATGTTCCTCTATCTTTGCAGCTGCATGTATCCCACTACCACTTTTCCGTTTTCTGTTTCCTGACTATGCTGTAAACTCTGTCCATCTTTTCTCCCTTGTACTATTTTATCCCTTTCAAGAATTCAAATGATGCATGCCCCATTCTCACCTCTCCACCACTACCAAAGATCCTGTATTTTTGCTGCTTTAATACAGGTGAGATTCAGGCTGCCAAATGCTCCCTGTGTTCGTCCCTCATTTATTTTTCCATATACTTTTCCCTGTTATGCTTTCTGCTGCCTGAGACACAGTTCAGCATATTGATTAATTTGGAGAGTTGAGCAGAACTGAAAGCTGAACACATTTATTGCAAAAAGAGCCAGCTGCTTCTATCAAATAGTTGTTTGTCTTGCTGACAGTCAGATAGGGGACTAAAGCCATGTCTCTACTAAATACTTGCAGAAGCACACCTCTTTCCTCCTCATGTACTGTCTTCAGTACTCCAGTTGACAACACACTCAGCAGGCTTCCTCTGAAAACACTACACTATCTGAGGTGTGGAAATGGATATAATACAGTGATAAAAATTTGTCTTGTCACAGATATTCTAACAAAGAAATGCCACTAAGGTTAATGTGAGGCCTCATATACTTGGCCAGCTATGTACAGGCTGGTTTGAGCTGGTGTAAGCAGAGCTGCAGAACCAAGACTTGAAATGCTCCTGCACTGGGACAATGTGCACAGCTCAGTGTCTCCTTTCTATCAGTGTTGGAAGCATGGAAAAGAAAAATGAAAGAGGTTAGCAAGCTTTGAAGGTCTGATTTATGAAATCAGACTGTAGGACAGTCTGCATAGCAGTTAGAAAGAGAGTATTTCATAATCTAAAAATAACAACATAAAGAACAATTATTTAGGATAACTAATGGAGAGTATAACAAATGCTAAATAAAGTAGCTCTGCTTGCATGCAGAATAAACTGGGGTCAGTGTCACTCGCTAGCATGTCTAAATTTAGTCATCTGTGGATGTCAAAGTGATGGCTCTTTGACAGATAAGGTAGAATAAAATATTTATATTTCCACTGTGGAAATAATTTTACAAAGCCACATAGATGGAACAATTTTCCTAGCAGGTACTCTTCTATCCTATTCCTATAGCCATGTGAACTAAATGTCAGAAAATTATCAAAAGATTTATGAAACTAACATATGATCATTCTGGTTTTGTAAAATCCTAAATTTATATTAAAATTATTTAGGCCAAAATTTTTAACTTAAGTCACTGATTTCTCTGATTTTACACAGATTACATGACTTAAATTGATAAGGGTGCATTCTACTATTCAAATGTGAAACATAGGACATTAGAGGGTGAGTTTTTTTCACAGTGCTAAAACAGTTATTCTCAACGGATTTAGTTATTTCTTAAGGTCATTTGGAAACTATATCATAATTTTCAGAAACCACTTAAATGAAAATCAGGTAGAACAAAACACCTAGAGATGTATTATTCTGGGATGATATGCAAGAGAAATCATAGACATAGTGTCTGCCATTACTGTTAGAGTGACATGAGCACTTTTTTCTTCATTCACTGTAATAAAAAGGTCCCCTAATATCCAGCTTGATGATTCTGTTTTACCTAATTACTTTGTTTTATCAGCTATGGAAAAATATACATTCTGCATTACTAATCCCATTAGTGCTTTCAGAGGAAATGTCAGAATAATTGAATTTCTCAATGATCAGTATTCTGTCTTCTTTTTTCAGGCCTTTCATGTACTTCCAGTATCATGCACTGCCATGTTCTTTTGCAATTTTAAAGCAAGGTCAGCTACTAAGACAAAATTTTGTTTTGCAGTGAAGATTTGCCTAGCAGTGACTTTCAGGCCTCCAGAAAATAGGTGCATCTATAGAATTAATAAACACAGACAAACAGAATGAACTTCAGTGAAAATCTTTGATAATGATAACATCATCCAGAGAACCAAAATATCACCAAGTTCAAATTCTATCACACTAGTCTAACTTGTACACTTGGACACTTCCTTGGACAAGTTCTGCATACCCAATGAAAGCTGCAGACCTCAGGTGGGCTGAGCTGTGCTCTGAAGAGGTCTGTGTCTTACAGAAGTGTCTGGTATTAGATAGGATGGTTTAAAGTGAAGGTGCTCAATCACAAATGCTGAATAGCAACTCCAAAATTTAACCAAAACCTTCCATTTCCTACACAAAACTTTCTGCGACTGAGAGCATGCAAGCATAGCAGGAACATGCATGTGAAGGCTGTCTAATAAACAATATGAAAATAAGAATAGCTACCAAAATAGATTATTTGGGAAAAGTCACAAAACATGGTAAAATATTTTGCATTTTAAGAGACAGGTGACGAAGGAGAAACACTGTTCCTCTCTTAGATCAAGTCTGGGTATCCTTTAGGTGCCCCATAGTTCCTATATTCTCATGCCAGTAGTCCTCTGTGGAATTATTCCAGCTAAAAGCTCTGCTCTTTGTAGTGACAGTGTAGGAATCTGGCCGTTTGTTGAGCTTCATCAGGTTATTTCAGCCAATTTGACATTTTCTCTGTCACTCGTACTGAGAAACATCATTTTCTGGGTTGGAGCTTGATTCTACTGTACTGGCAGTATCCAAGCTCAGAGTGAGAAACTAATAGATTCCTTGTCCTTGTCTCTAACGAAGATACTGAGTCTATTTGCAACTGATTTTAAAAAGTCCAGTTTTTCTGAAGATTATTTCTATGTTCCCAGTCATATCAGAGTGGGAACATATGGAGTAAAAGACAAAACAGCCACAGGACTCTAAGCATGGTGGCCTTTTGTCAGGAGAGTGAAATTCAGCCTTGCAGGAAGGAGAAACCAAATGCACTTTTGGCTCTTGCTTTCACTTTAATTTCAATAGTTCTTTGTCTGTTTTTCCATAGTAACTCCCAACAGAAATATACGCGCTGAAATGAAGCCTACTGAAACCATGCCAAAATGGAGAAGACAGATGTATTGATAATATTACTTAATTCAGCCAAACTATTTTGTTTGACTGCAGGGTACAGGTGTGAGAATGAAGACACTGTGTATCTGCCAGTCTGCTTGCTCCCTATGATTAATGGCCTTGCACTTTCTGCTTCTCGCAACTCCTAGTATGTATCTCCTGAGGGGAGGCAAGTAGAGGCTTGATCTGGAACTCTCATCAGACTGTACGAACTCTGTGACCTGTTGTTCTAGTATTAATGAAAAGATAAAATAGACACATGCAATCATACGTACAGCTCAGTAGAGATACATCACTTGGCAATAAAGCAACAAGTATCATAATGTAAAAAAAAAAAAAAAAAAGCTCTTAGCAATTTCTAGCAAGAAGGCAAAGTTAGTTCTTTGCAGCCACTACTTTTAGTAACTGAAGTGTATTGAGATGGTAGTTATCACACTAGCACAAAGGAGGACAAAATGAGATCTTTTCACTTAAAGGTCTCAATGAAAGCAGACCCTACAGATCCAACACTGAAAAAAGTACCCCAAATCCTACAAGAGTTCATTGGAGATAGGAGTGAGGAAAAAGAAAGCGAAGGAGGAAGCTCCCTTCTACCTTAATCAGTGGTATCATTCTTTCCAATAGTGGTGAACAACACTATCAACAAAAGGAGAGGGAAGAATCTGTGCATCATGCAGACTTAACAGCAAGCAGTACTAAAGGATTTATCCACAGGACCATCATTGAAGGAATCACAGTACAGAATTTGATACCTTTTTTAAATTTACATGTTCCCTCTGCTCAGGGCTGAATCCTTATTTGGATAAACATTTGTTTCAAAAAGCCAATCTGGCTTGCTCCTCTCCTTCAAACGCAGGTTGAAAGAGAGCTAATAACAGCACTGATATCATCACCACCCCTGTAACCTGATAAATAGGACACACATTTAGAAAGTATGATGGTCTAGGACCTTAACTGGGCACAAGGACAAATGCTGCTGTGCTACTTTGTCCCAAGCTGTTTTACACAGAGCAAGTTGAGTGTCTGCACTGTGCACTAACTGCCCAGGTGTCTCTCAAGGTGAGTGTCACAAGTCATAGGTCCTCTGTGATTTGAGCCATGTGCCCTAGCTCACTATATTGCTTATGTTATGATCTTCCCACCACGTACCATGCAATGTATCAATCCTCATTTGCTGATGATTGATTTCATACCTCTGTATAAAGTATAATGTTATTTTATTTCAATGAGACACTACTTTGCACTTATACTACACAAGAAAGAAGAACTGTATAGTGCTTAATTCAGCAAAAGGTTAAATGCACTATCCCTATTTATTGACGTTTTGAGCCCTTAGACCTGGAATATGCAGCTTCCCAACTGCCTTAGAGCTTTCTTTTTGAAAGCAAAAGACTGAGGACTATTTATCTTACTCAAGTATCAATAATGCCTTCAAGCTTCTATATATTATTTGATCTAGAGGAGAGATTCTAGTATGTTGCTAAATATTTATACTGATAAGAATGGATTGTTATGAGTCAGACACAATGATCAATTAAACTTCTCTGTAAGAGCCAGAAAACAAAAATTACCTGATGAAATAGGGGTGCACACACATAGCCCTCAGCTGATGTTAGCTTAGAAAAGCTGCCATGGTTTGTTTTGATCTTTGTATTAAAAGAGGAGGCTGGTTTTGAGGAAATCCACAGTAGTTTGTCTCCAGTGCAGGTTGCACTATACTGTTGTGGCCATGGTAGATTAAATTTGGAGTGAACCTAGTTCAATTGCATTCTAAATGATTAAGCTTACATTGAGACTGCTTGCAGGTAAGAAGTTTCCTAGGTCATGTACAGAACTTCAGAGCAGTCATTAGTTCTAATTTGCTTTGCACATTCAAGCATAAGTTTCAAAACCAAGATTGTCCTGCACACTGAATTATATCTATTATTGATCACTATCATTGTGCAGTTATGTAGAAACACTGAATTGAAGTTAGACTGTTCATTCATTGATCCGTTAAGAGCTTTTGGCAACTTTTCATTTCAGTAGTTTTTGATCATACAAGTATGTCCTTGAAATTACATCATGGCTGAGCTGAATATAGTAATTAGATTTCAGTCTTTCATGATAGCTTCATGCTACCATCTCAGTTGGCTTTCCAGTACAGTCTACTTTAATTTGAAACCAAAAACACATTCTGAGATACCCCTTTGAAGTAAAGAGAGCAAAACCTATTTCTTTATATTAGCCATTTCTGTTCTTTGGGCCACTATAAATTTATCCTCTTTATTCAGGGGTGATATTACATAAATTCCCAACCACTTTTTCAAAAGCAGGTGACAACCATCAATAACTAGACCACGTCTCCAAAACTTATTTGATGAAGGACTGGCAGAAACCCCTGTACTTTTAAAGATGCAACTAACTTCCACTACTGGACTAATTTAAAGCCCTTTGAAATCACTGGACAAAGCTCAAATTGACTTCAGAGACTGGTAGAGTAGACACCAAACATGCATATGCCATTTCTGAACACTTACCAACACAGCTGCTACACATGTATTCATGTGTAAAGAATGCAAACACTGAAAATCCTGGGAAGAGAAACCTGCTGTTCATCCTCTGTTTCGTCCATTCTTGTTCCTTCTGTTACCAGCCGTGAGTACCTCCGTACCTTCCGGGTGATGTAAGCACACTCCTAAAAATGTCTGTAGGTTCCAAGACGGATTTCTAACAGGCTACAAGCATGGGTCTTTGCATTTTTAACAGGCCAGTTTGTAAGATGTGATTTCAAGCTTTATTGCCGTTCAGGTGATGAACATTGTGTCAGAAAGGGTGGAGTTAGACTCATCTCTAGCTTATTCCCTTTCCTTATTTCATTGTCCTTTCTGTAGGTCTCATTAATGCATCAATAGTACAAACCACAATCAGAAGATTATCTGTCACTCATCCCTTTAATCCTATTCAAATAAAGCTGAAATTCTGGCAGCTGCTACAGTCTTGTTCTTACCTTTGTTTCCCACTCTCAGAACTGCTCTCTGGTTGGAAGAGTGAGAAACATAGACATGTAGAAAAATGTATGAGTAACTGAATAAAATACAATAAATTAAAAAATAAAAATTGAGCCAAAGTAATTAAATTCTGTTTCCACTGAATGCATGTGGGCTGTAACAGAGGAGCAGTTGGGCCATTAAGAGGAGGAACCTACCATTTCTCTTAGAGAAAGGGAAATCTTCACTCTATAGTCATTACTTAGTGCCTAAGCTCCGGGTAACTGCTGAGGTCTTTCAAAAAGTCCTCAAGGGTGTAAGTGTATGTTGCTATGGAGTACAATGCTTATAATAATGATTTACTAATAATGCTTCCATTTTGTTCTTTATAAGATTTGGACCCAAGAGGCCATTTTCTGATCTATTCCAAATCCCACTATTTCAATGCGAATTACTAAAAGTGCAGGAGCAATGCACTCTCTGCTTGGACCATCTGGCAGATTTCTGAGCTTTGCAGTTTGTCAGTCTTCAGAGTTACTCTGCAATTTATATTAAATATTTATTTCTGAAGTCTCCAGCAGTTACATGATTAGCTAACATGTTAAAAAAGATAGAACAATAGAAATGCAGAGGTTCTACTAACAGAGGCTGAGGCTTCACATTAACGACAAAATAATTATGAAGTCTAGAGAATGGAAGGAGCTATTTAATAAAAATAAACGTTCTTTTTCTACAATGTTTGACTGAGTTTTCCATCTTCTAATGTTTTTCTGAGCTGAACCTCCATAAAACAGTTAAATGCAATTGGTCAGCTACCCTTTGATGTCTGACAGAGGCATTGTAAAGTAACAAATTAGGCTTTTACAATGCATTGCAAACAAAAAAATGGGCACAGCTAGTAAAATTGTATCAGACTTGCTTCTGAAAGTAAGACAAGCTGTACTGAAACTTCATTGAGAAGAGATTTCCGCCAGACTAATAGCTAATTATCCAGAATAGTTGTGCCTTGGACATGACACCATTAGATGGTCCCCCTGACAACTGTGTCTAAGGACACAAATAGCTGTGGATGTGGTCTTTAAATACACACTGATGTTTGAAACAATGTTCAGTGAAGCAAGCACTCATTGGTTTTATGTGGAAAGACATACATAGCTAAATAGGGCACACTCCAGGCACTGATACATTTCTCTCTGGAATGACAAAAGTGTGATATATGTACATACTATAAGGTAATTATTTGCAAGATTAAGCTGCTGCTGAATAGTTGTTTATTCACTTACAAGAAATCATGAGACCAACTTGTTAATCAAATCTAGTTCCCGTTCCCTGTTATTACAACCAACATTCTGCTCTTCACAGACTTCTGGGGTAGCCTCTGTAAGATGTCCCATCATGTTTGTTTCCTTAAGTAAAAGTTTAAAATTGTCACAAACAAGAATATAGAGGCATGCTGCATGAGAGTTAAGCAACCAGTCTACAAAGCCCTTTGATAACATGTCCAAAAGACCTCAACTAGGATCTCCGTGTTGAGCTGGGGGTGGCCATTAATTCTACACCTAGTATACCTGTTCATACCTGATACTTACAAGTTCTTAAATTGTATGCTTTTCCTACTTCCAATCCCTAAATTCATGAGAGTTGATTAATTAAATGTGCAATGCATATTAATTAAATATAATTTTATTTGTTTGTGTTTGCATTTCCATTTTTCAACACTGCTCCCCAGTTTGAGATTGTTGTATTCATATACACTAACAATGCGTAATCTAATAAGGTAAAAACTCATCAAAGTAATTTCCATACAAAACAAATCAATATGCAAATAACATGTCCCACTCCATCCATTTAGCCAATACCCTGAGTAATCTAAACAGCAGAGCTGCATGCCCTTTGAATACAAATGAAAGGAAACAGCTGGTGATACACACTACTGCATGGGCAAATTTTTCAATAAAGGATTTTCTTTCATCATAAACTTGCTCAGAAAGTACTTTTTAATTTGGTTATGCTCAAGTCATTCAAACTTTCATAGTAGAGAGAAATTACCTGTAGTAGTGATTACCACAGACATGAACCAACAGTGCTCTGTGATCAACTACACTGATACCAACCTCCGGAAAAGAAAAAGTTGGTTCTGACATTTCACATGAACACTTAGTGACCAGTCTCCTTGATACATAGTTGGGCCACACAGCTTTGTAGACCTGTATTTAGGATTAATCAGTTCAGTAATCACAGCAAGAGATTGTAGCCATGCGCAAGCACAAACTCCCTGAAGACCACATTCTTTGGATACATATTTCTGCCAAAACATTGCTATAGGTGAGTCCTAGGACACACTAGAGAAAGAAGCTGGGACCTACATTAACCCTTTGATTTGGCCAGGTAATGTCTGTCTCCATATACGTCTTCTATCACAACCCCAGATAAACTGTCAAGAAGAAAAATTAACACCTGGGCCCAATGCTCACATATCAAAAAGTAAGATTTATAGGTACCAGAAGAGGAGATAGCCTGCCAACAGGCTGTGATATAGAAAAGCAGATACTGTAGTTCCTCTGAGGTACATTCAGACTTACAAACCTTTGGGTTGAAATCTTTCTGGAGTCA
Source organism: Caprimulgus europaeus (assembly GCA_907165065.1). Next base: position 75,205,762 of record OU015525.1, read on the forward strand.
TTAGGAAAAAAAAAATCCTGAACTTGGCTTTTTCTCCAGTGATCTGAAAGAAAACTAAATAGTATAGGAGATGAAAATTCCTATTTTGGCACCCTTAGAAATTTATTACTGCTTTAATACTTAGTGCTTTTGATCTCTGGTTATATCGAAAATATAAAATTATTTTTGTTTGTTTGCTTTCCATTTCTTTTGCCAGACATCTACTATGTTTCTACACAGCTATGATCACTCTTACAATGTGGAGAGCAACATGACAAAGAAAGGTCTAGATATTGCCTTTGAGAGATGCTATGTGAGTAGTTATAGAAATCTGGGATCTTGAATCATGAAGTTCATTTTTCTACTCTGAGACAGAGTCAAAGATATTTTGCGGGTCCTTCCTGTGTCTATCCACTTTCCTTTCCTGCCCTCGCAAAGACAGATCTCTCAATGTTTCTTGCTAACCAGAGAGAGAGCTAAAATGCTTTTTCTTCTAGCCAGTCTTCAGTTTTCCCACGGCTGGTTAAGCCCTACTACCTCTTGTCTTATTCTTCATGGACATACAGTACAGCTGAGTCTACCCTCAGTAGTTTTTTATATATTTGAATATTGCTACATATGCTCCCAGTCATCATTTTTTGATGCTTAATAAAACTGATTCTTTCAAGTTTCCACATACAGGGCATGTTTTTTTCTTAATGCTTCAAAACAGTTAAAACACAGATAATTTCTCAACTTTTTTAAAAAAAGATTCTATTCTTTGTCCTTTTTTAAGCATCTTATTCTTTGTCAGTTTGTCTGGCTTTTCTCTTAGCAGCAGACATCAGTACCCCAGATGAGAAATCACTAATGCTGGGAATATCAAATGACTTTCCAATTTTTGCATATGTGTTGTATTATTCAACTTATATTTAGTCTCTCCTCCACAATAAACACTTATCCTTTCTACATTGCCTGCAGCCTAACCAGTTTTTCCTCATTTTCTACCTCTGTCATTCTTCTTAAATGCAGTACTTCGTACTCAGCTTCACTGAATATCACCTCAGTGTTTTGGGGCTATTTCTCAGTTATCAAGATCACTTCAAATTGGACCCCTTTTTTACACTATTTGCAGTTCCTTTTCCCTTCGGTGTCATCTGTGGATTTGAGAAGAAAATTATTGTCCATCATCCTAACTGTTAGTGCTGGTATTGCATATTACCAAGTTCAGAAGAGAGACTCATGGGCCCCTCCTTGATATGCCCTCTAGTTTGACAGAATCCGTAATCACTCTTTGACTGCAGTTTTGAGCAGTGATGCACTCACCCCAGAATGATTTTATAGATTATGATCCATGTATAACTGTGATTGAGGCATGGCTCACAGTCTTAAATTAGACTTTTAAAGTCTTAAGATTGGCATTTGCATTCTTCCTCCCCCTTACTTGTGATAGTAGCATAAACCAGAATAAAGGTCGTCTGTAGGCTATTCAGCTTAACATAAGCAGATTTGCTTTCAATAAAACCTAAATTCAGATCTCCTTGGGTTTATAATGCTGAATTTAGGAAAATTCTAACATCTATATACATGCAGATGCCCACATAACACTTGGTCCATTTTATCCAGCTGTTTTATTGTAGTATTTCTTCATCAGAGGAAAAATTTGAAATGCGTTATTCCTTAATACTAAAAAAGAAATCCAAATGTTACCGCCTGATATTTCTTAGGCTGACAACAGAGGATTGATGATAAGGAAACCACATTTAGCTTAACTCACTTTGGTGGTTCAGACACCCAAGGATAGATTTTCCATAGCAGCAAAGCACTGCAGAGCGTTCAAGAATGTGATGGCTTTGGCAGAACCAGGAGGGAGCAGACAACCAAGTCCTGGGAGAGGCCTTCTCACGCCCCACAGCAGCTGCTTTTACTTCTCACTCTCCTTTCCTTCCATGCACACCTCCTCCATATGGGATGGTATCAGTGCGCTGGTTTCCCCTGGCCACGATGGGTGCAGGCGCAGAAGTCATCTGCAAATTGATCTTGGCAGGGCAGCGTAAAGCACACGGCCAATCTCGGCCCTGCACTTGCATTTAAATTCCTGGCTTGCAGAGCTGGGAAAGGAGTGGCAAATAGTCAAATGCAGTTTTTAAATAGTTGGGATTGCTGCAGCAAGTAACTTCCCAGACCTTCTGGTGCATGTGGCCAACATTTATCATATGACTACAGTATTGTATCAGAGAGAGCTTCATTGCAAATTAGCTGCAGTGGTACCTTACTGCCTTAATGATGGTGACACAAAAATCCCTTTTAAAATATATCTGACTTTTACTCTAGCCCTGCCTATAGCCCAGTATCCATGGTTTTCAAACTGTGGTCTGTGGACCACTGAAGTTCATGGCCTTTCTTATAAGGACTCTACAAATTATAACTAAACATCCTCCTCAGCCCCCCCCCCCCCCCCATTCTGTTGCTAGCAGCCTCAAATATATCATCTCACAAATAAACTTCAATGTTTCACAAAAATGTTGCAAAAAATTTTTGAGGAGCCCTCAGATGACAAAAGTTTAATACCTACTGCCTGTTCACCATTGTAGTGTGTAGGTATCATTATTAAAATTTATCTTAGTTACAGTCTTTTAGCACACATTCATTATATTAATTATTTTGTCTTTGTTATTCTATTAAGACCATTCAGGGCAAACCAACTACTGACATAGATAGTACATTTTTAAAGGTGTTTTAAGTACTTGTAATTAAACAATGACTTTATTTGTGTTTTCTCAGAAAGTTGTTTGTAAGTTCAAAATAAAGGCTGTTTTTTAAAAGAGATTGGATAGAATGTTTCCACTATAAAAAAAGAAGAACCAAAGCATCCAGGGCCCTTTATTCTGAGCAATTTTGTAGTATTCCTAAATGGCCCTGTTCACGCATTGTTAAAATAGCAGCTGGCTCATAGTTTCACCTCAGTTTCAAAAATTTTTAATGTTATCAACTGTATGCTTAAAATTTATTAAGAAAAGAATGGCAAAAGGTTTTTAAACTAAAAGAAGATATAATAAACTAAAAAAAAAAAAAAATCACCATTAAGTCTCCACACAGCTGCATAAGCAAAGTATGAAAGGAAACAGAAAAAATAGGAAAGAGATGTACATAATGTATATATTGTACATTATGTACATAATGTTCATATTGTACATTATGTAAGCAGAGCCTGGAACATGGAGATCCAGCTAAGAAAATGAGGATGAAATATGACAAATCTATCAAGACAATAGGCAAAAAAAGAAAGAAAGAAAGAAAGAAAGAAAGAAAGAAAGAAAGAAAGAAAGAAAGATACTGCAGAAAAGTTTAGGGACATATTCTGCTAATGTTACTGAAAGGTTAGGGTGCTACTCAAAGATGGCATTAACTCATTACCTTGTGAGTAAACTTTCATTTGAGTTTGCTCCTTCTGTATGGATGGAATATGTTAGCAAATTGATGAACATCAGAAAACCAGTAAACATTGAAAGTATTTGTCCAGATTGTCTGAAAGCACGCAAGAATTCTGTTGACTCTTGCAAATAAAAATACACAGTTGATCAGTGATATTAGTTCTTGTATTGAAAAAATGAAGCAGTAAGTGTTATTCCAATATATGGAATTGTTTGACCCTTACTCCATAAAATACAAATGAACTAGATTCATTAAAAACAGAATGATAAAACTTTAAAGTGAGCATGATATACAGCTAGAATCATCAGGATTTCTTTAAAGAAAAATATTCCCTTGCATGTTGATACATATTCTTTCAGTGAGTGGGGAAAAAAAATACCAAACCAAACCAACCAACCAACCAAAAAAAAAAAACCAACAAACAAATAAATTAAAATACATCTCTTAAATGAATATTTCCAAAGGAATAAATCATTTTTTTCCAGACATATATATATATATATATATATATATATATATATATATATATGCATTGACAATAAATGTCTAAGCAGAGGCAATATGCTTTATCACCTCTTAAAGTAATTCCTAAAATAACTCTTAAGTAGTCTTTCTGGGAATACAGACTTCACAAACAAGGCACAAAATGATGGAATTCAATTACAGCAATCTCACTAAAGTTCAGTTAGGATGATCCACAGATGTCACTTACAGGTTTTTAGTGATAATATTTTGCTGTTTTGACTAGGATGATGTCAGTAAAAACCTTGTGTTCTCTCATCACATAACATGGTCCTTTCACATAGCTGTCTCTGAATTTGGTGTAGCACCATACATTGGTCAGAAGCCTGAAGACAAAATAAAACAATAATCTGCTTATACCATTTCTTACTGGTACATGCCCATGTGTCTCATGCTCTCATCACTGCCCACTCATGCCTCCTGGCATCAGCTTCAAGGAGAAAATCCTATGATACTCCAATTAACTAAAAACATTCCAAAGGAAAAAAGCGGTGTATAATAACATGCAAAAGGCTCTGAAAGGTTTTGAGGGGAAAAAAAAAAATCACGAGAAAAATCACAAGGAGGATTAAAGTGACAAGGCTAGAGATAATCCTGAGCGCTAAACTGGTTCAAAGGTATATGCTACAAGAACATGTGCAACCAAAGTCATACAAACTTAGCCTTCGCCGCTAACACAATCTCCTAGGGTTCAGTGCCATCTTTTTTTTTTTTTTTTTTTTTTTTTTTTTTCCCTGTTAGGCTTTCATTTTAGTATTCATCCAGCCAGGAAACTGGCTGTTAAGAGTAGATCATTTCTCAGCAACTGAGAAGAGGAATTATGGTAAGAGAAAAAGAGTCAGACATAAAACCAAAGAATTTGGGATGGAATACAAGCAGTACAAAAGTAGATTATTGGAGGTGGGAGAAAGTGGAGGGAGAAAGAAGGAGGAAGAGAGAGAGAGAAAAAGAAAAAAAAATAGTAGCATGTTCTTGATGATCTGCCTAAACCACTTTACATCACAAAAATAACAGCCAACCCTCACCTTCCATTAGGTTAGCATTGATTTTATGATTTCTAGCTTTATCAAGATGAGTCTGAAAAATAGTAAAAAAAAAATATAGGTCAATTTCCAAATTTTCTTTATTTATATCTGTATGTGTAATAGCTTATCCTGCTAGTCTCAAGAAAGCTTTGCTAACATGAGTGAGTAAAATGGCTGTTACCTGTGCTTTGTTTGTTTTAGAATGTGTCTTTCCAGAAACGCAATAATCTGCTTGTATAAAATTGTTAGCTTTTTTTTTTTTTTTTTTCCTCTTAAAGCTTTTTTATAGAACATGCTGATTCTGGTTTTAGCTATCTTATCCAATTATGATGATATTCTATCAAACTGCAATTTAAGGATTTTGTTCCTTCTGCTGTCTTGTGTGGGTGTGAAAAGGCTAGATGTAGGCCAGAAAGAAGGAAAGAAAACAGATTTGTTTTTATTCAAACTGAAATACTGAGAAATAGGGAGCATATAGTTTCCAGGCCAATCATTATCACCTGCCTACAAATATAGCTGGTAAAGAAAAACTTCCTTAAATTGCTCAGCTGCAGTTCTTCATACATAGGGGCATATTCAGCAAGTGAACTCTCAGACGGTTGTAATATTAAAGTGGTTATGTGGAGATGCAGTGCCTAGTTTTGCCAAAGAAAAAGAAAATACATTTTTACTTTTATCAAGGTATACTGTCAGTGTCATGCTGTTCAAAGCTACTTCACCCTCTGTGCTGTTCACTGATTTTTTTATCATTTATCCTCACAGAGAGGTTGAAAACTGCTTCAATTAGGTAAAAAGCCCCTTTGGACTTCCTTCAGTCTTAAAGCAATTTGTTGTTTTCCATTTCAGACTCTTCTTGACTTCCAGAAACAAGGCTTATTCAGTCAAAAAGGCTGGATGTATTTCTTAACTAAAGTATTTGCACTCAGTCTTTTCCTTTTCTTTACTTTACTCAAATTTCTCCTTCCACATCCCACCCATACCAACACACTCCTCAGTAGCTGTCAACAATTTCTTTCCCTCCAAGGGAGTAGAAAAGGAATAAATCTTCACAGTCAGTTGAAATATCTTATTCAGCTGCCTTCAAAAGGCAGAAATTTACAGTGTACATTCTGCCACATTGCTTTATAAGTGCTGCACTTTATCAAGAGCAATGTATCGACAGATTCCCATCAGGTGTGCCAGGGTTCACAGGAGCTGTAGAAATTCTTCACGCTGCTTAGGGAAAGCTGTCTTTTTTTCTTCTTTTTTTTTTTTTTTTTTTTCAGTGCAAGAGATCAAAGGCTGATGCTTCCCTTTTGTTCTCACTTCATTTCCTACCATAACCAAATCAATTTTGTTTTCCAGTGCATGAGGAATAATCTCAGCTATTCGTAAACTACTGAAAAAATAAAAAATAAAAATAATAAATGGTCAAAATCAGTGTGGCCTTCAAATAATTTTTGGGTAGAAATATTTTCCCTTTGAGAAGAAATACCTTTCTTCATTATCTGCATTTTCCCTCTGAGAAGAACTACTATCTGCAGAATCAAAGGCTAGTCATTCTCCATTTGTGCCTCTGCCCAGTATTAATTCTGTGACTGAAAGTTAAAAGTGCTGTGTCTTCTGGCTTCTCTAATAGCTGGTGGAATTGATCTATTATTTAAGCATAAGACATTAATTGTAAACAGAGTAATGGAAACTTGAAAGATCTTTTCCTCCTATCTACCCAAAGATTTCTCAGAAGAGGAAACATGATGGAAAGCAAAAGAATGGAAAGGGCCTTATGGCTGGGCCTGATACATGTTTTCCTTATATTCTATTGTTATGCTAGGAAGCTATTTCTTTCAAAATGTGAGGCCCACCGTAAAGATGGACTAGCCTGTGATTTGCAAGAGCATACCCAACCTGACCCTGCCAGCTGTGCACAGGTGTGGTGGGAAGAAGTGTTGATGGCAGCAGCTTCCCACGTGGATTACTGTAGGAAAAAGGTATAAGGAAACAAGAATCTGTCCAGGACTTTCTTGAAAGATGTGAAGTAAAGGGATCTGTTTAAAGCTCTTCTGTACATAAGAAAGTGAAGTCAGTCTTGAGCATCATCTCTACACTTGCTTCAGACCTGCAGCAACAGAAATGGCTGACGGTGGCCAGCCAAAACAGGTGGGAGAGCATCGTGATGCTCTTGCTGGTCACCAGTGGAGGGGAATGAGAAGCTGTTAGCTTGGACTGGGGACTAGATCCCTCAACACGGGCAGTTGAGATTAAGCCCAGCCTGCTGTCCTGCAGCTCCAGGTCTTGGAGATCCAAGCCTGAGAGTGATGCTCCCTTCCTCAAAGAGGGACAGAAAAGCAGCTGGCCAGTCTGCAAGGTCATACACTGAGAAAAGCACCTTTTGGGAAGCAGGTGCTGTACATTCACATTCACATTGACCTTAATTGTTTTTTTCCTTTTCTGCCTTTAATAACATACAATTCATTAAGTTTTCAACTTTTCAAGGTTGCTGGTTGCAAATGAGGACATAAAAGCTCATGTTGCATCAGAATGTTTAATTTAAATTTTCTGGATGGGACATGATCTGGTGCTTTATTAGCAGTCTTTCTGAATTTTGCAGAAGCTATTATTGTTACCATCACACTCCTGGCAAAATTGTCACAGAAGTTCAGAAAGAAGCAAAGCAAGAGAATATGTGATTTTTCATTTTTTTTTAATGGGATTCCAGAAGCTAATTTTTTAAAAGTCGTCTCTTGTGTTTTATTTTAATGTGACATTAATATTTTAGCCATTTTAAGGACAATGCCAAAACTAGGTAAGAACAGTGTACAATGTACACATTGGTCTTGCCAAGAGAGACATGGACCTGTCTAGCCAAGCTCATGTCCTGCTCTGACACAGACAAATATACAATTCAGCTTTTACATTATGCAGTAATTCACATTTAACTAAGACAGTAATTCTTACACAAGCTTTTCATCCATAGATTTGGTAGGGCATCCACAAAAATATCTGATCGATTGCATCTGTTTTACAGGTAAAATTCCAGACTTATTGTTGTTGTTGTCATTATTATTTAGCCTTCATTATTAGTTGCAAATATTTTCCAAAACAAGTTTTTCATCTATGAAAATTATTTTGAGAAACCAAGGATGATTTGGATGAATACATTCTAGAAAGAACAAACTAAGTACAAAACTCTCTTTCCCAAACTAAACATCAGGTTTTAAAAGATGAGAAGCTTGTATGAGGCACCTTAACCATATTCAAATATCTAAACAAATTTTGTTTTCAAAAGTACTGAGCGTGCAGCATTTCCCACTAATTTCCCTAAGCACTGCTAACCTAAGAATTCTGCTTCAAACAGTCTGGGTTTTTTTTGGGGGGGGGAAGTTTATCTATTGACATGAAGAACTGTCTTTGCAGCTTAAAATTATATCCTGTTCATATTCAATAGCAGAGAAAACAAAAACAAATACAAGTGTTTTTAGGTACAGCTACATTTAAAATTAGACCAAAACAAAGATGCCCAAAATGTGACACTTGGCAAAAACAACCACTATTTACTGTAGCAGCCTACAGTGAGTGGATTGCAGCCCTGTAACAAAGATACCTAAATCCTGAATGGATTCAAATGTGAAACTTTATATGATTCTACTCTGTGACAGTCTGTGCAAAATCCAATGCTTTCAGATCACAGTTCTTAACACTCTTTCTCCTATTTTGTGAAGCTCTGCCCTGCAGCTTATTTGAAGTTTTCCTTCAGAACTGTTTTTTTAGCAGAAAGCCAAAAGCTGGGTTTTGCTATCATAACAGCCTGTTTTTCAGCAAGAGATTAAATATTTATTTTGTGAGAAAATGTGAATACCTGAATACTAAAAAATGTCTTCTCAGAAATGCTGCCAAATTTCTCTCAGGAATTAGAATTCAAACACCTCAGATCTCCATCAGCAGTTGCACTACAACATGCTGGAAAAAGGGAAGGCGATGGTGTATCCCTGTCCACGTAGTGTAAATTAGTATAACTACATCAACAGAGGAGAATGAGGACACAAGGCACCAGATACATGAGTTTAAAGAAATAGTAGCCTTTTTTGCCAGGCAAAAGTTTCCAATATAAATATTTCTGTCATTGAGAGGTTTTCTTTTTGGAGTGGGAGTATGGGGAGCAGAGTGCTGGCAAAGAAATAGCTGAAATTTCACTCATAAGTTATTTTAACATTTTTTTCCAAAGTCAAATCACATTTTCAGCAGCTATAGTAACTCTTCTCTGACTCCTGTTTGGAATAAACCCTAAAATGAAATTTAATTCAAGCTGGTAAGTTCTGCCTGACTCCAGTCTATCCCTAGTTGGCTCCATGTTTCTAGGGAGGGCTGTTATCTCATAATCTTTGCCTAAACACAACCTAGAGCCTTACTCAATAGTCCACCATATGATGTATTGGGCAGGCCTGGGCAGACCCCAGTATAGAAACTTACTTGTACCTCTTCTTCAACTCACATCCAAACCATGTCACATTTTATGAAAGGCAAATATATACTCAGTTTGCTTTGGCAAGTATTTTCCATTTTCTGCACTTGCTGTTCTCAAAACGGAGAGGAAAAAAGTGTCTGAAGGCTTACACAAAATCTGTTTTTGGGAAGAAGCTATTTTTTTACTTATTTAGGAATGCTGGGCAGGTTAATTCAGCAGTGGATGTTGATGCCACTTCCAACAGGTGAAACAGAAGTGCTCCAGCCCCTGGGAGGCTGCTGAGGGGACTGATGGGCAGCCCTGCCTTGAGAACAAGGGGACAGCAGTGGGTACAATGAGTGTCTGATGCAATTCAGAATTTATTGTGCATAGGCAGAACCAGGCCTGGAGCAAGCATCCGCCCTCCTAGGTTGCAGTGGGTAAGAATATTAAATCCTTTTATATTTCTCGCTGGCCTGACCTAATAATTTTGAGGGTTTTTTCTGCTTTAAAGAATACTAGTTCTGTTAAAACACAGCTTTTTCAGCTTAAAATCTCTTTAGATAATGTAGGGCATCCAACCAGGGAAGTGCTAAGCAAATCAGCTCTGATCATGTCCTATCAAAAAAAAATACTGGAGGATTTTTCCATCTTCCATGCTCAAATATGAATAGTGAGCAGAACAAAGCACCCTGAGGTTGCAATAAAACAGAGTATGTAGCCCTTCTGGTGAGCTGAAAGAAGTGGGTAGCAAATGAAACTACTGTTAAAAATGAAAGAATGGTAAGCAGCAGACTGAGCTTTAATTGATTATTTTTGTTTTCATGACAAGGATTCAAGCTGTGATCAAATGAGCAGTGATTTGTAGCTCTTCTTGATCAGGACAAAAGCTGTGCTATCTGCAGGGAACAAGGAAGATTGACTACTGAAAGGCAACAGCAATGCCTCAACTACTCATTTTCATTTCAAATCAAAGATATTTGAAGCCAAGATACTCTAGCTTTTTAATTTCCTCTTTAATTGCTGGAGAGCTTGGGCGGTATGATTGCAGTCAGGCAGGGCCTGGAGTGTAGGCTGTGCCCTTTCATGGAAGGCAGCAAGTGGAAGATGGGCTCCGACAGCTGCCCAATGGAGCTGCGCCAGACTGCAGAGGGAATTGCCCGGCCCCGAGATGAGCAGGCAGGCTGCAGGAGCATCTCCCACAAGCCAGCAGGTATGTCCATCTCCCCACCTCCCGCCAGAGTCCCCACAGTGTGCTGTCCCGCTCATACCTATACTGTGGCATTTTGCCAAGCCACCTGTACACTCAACTTTGCTGTAACAGGGACACAGTAGCTCTGGTGAGGACCAGGAAGCCTCTTGCAGGAGAATCTTGGAGAAGCAGGCTTGTGCCAGTGAGGGTGAGGCAGGACTGTGGCTGTGCGTGAGGTGCATCATGAGGGGACATGTGTCTGCATCGGCTGGTGCTCCCGACTGGCTGATGGTACCAGGGACAACACACGTGCGAGTGGGAGCTGGCTGCACGCGGAGGTCAGCAGGCTGCTGGCACAAACTGGCGGCAGGCACCACTCACCGCAGGAGTGAGCATTGTTGTGATACAAGTCGCTTGTGAGCAACAGTTAGGTACAAGGTAGGTAACAGCGCTATCATCAGCCCTCCTGTCATCCCCTGCACTTGGTAGGGGTGATGTTAAATGTGATCAAAGTGTTAACTAAGACATCCAGCTGAAGATAGAGGCCAAGGTTTGATTTTCTGGCTGTTGCTATGTCCACCCCTTTTTCCTTGCAGTCCTTGCAATCAGAGCAACTGTACCTTTTACTCACCCAAGGCAGGCACCTATTCCAGCACCTTGTTCCCCAGCCTTTTCGTGACAGCAACATAAGCACTCCTCACGCCTTCCTGTAAAATTATATCTGGCTAGAGAATAGCATTTCAGTATCTGTTTGTGCCATGAATGAAATAATGTATATTTCAAATGTGTGGGAGAAGGGAATGCTGAGACCACTGATAAAGTATTGTCGTTTATAAAAATAATTATTTCTTATGTAATTTTATTTTCATACAATCTTAAGTTGTTGTATGTTATATCACATATAGACACATAACGTACAATTATGCACTAGATAATATACAATGTAATGTGCAATATGATTTTGTAATACATATTACACAACTTATAGTATTATAAAATAATCTGTGTGCATATAACAAATCTATAGTTGAATTAAATTAAAGTAATAAATTTAATTAGCATTATTCAGTGTTACTGAAAGGAATGATTTTTAACAAGAGTGAGAGATTCATGAGTGGCCATTATTGCCTGGTTGCTTAGCACACTTTAAGATGCAAGCACATATAGCAGAAAATTACAGCTGCATTACTGCAGCTCTACATCATTCCCCCTGAGAATGCAGTCTGTACATTTACTCCAACTATTGTACCTTCTCCCCTGAAACATTTCCCAGGCCAAATGGGGGTGGGGAACAGAAAGCTCCTTGTCATCATCTTAAAATCAAGATTATGGTAGTCAATTACGTGCTATTTTTTGCTTATCTTTCATCTTTATCTTTTTTTTTTACCTAAACAGATGTCATAGTGAAGAAAGGAAAGAATATGCATTTCATTCACTGGCATCTCTCAAAAACATATTTTAAAGGTGGCCCTTCTTTTTGGCTTTGCATTATGACTAATAACTACATCCTTCACTGAACTATATCCTAAACTGAAGTAGAGAAATATTTTACAAGTAGCTGTGATTGATGGTCTTTGCACCAGTCCCTAAGGCTTGCTAAAAATGTGTTATTGTCTACTAATTTTTACTATTAGCCATTGACTATGCCACAGAAAAAAACTCCAGCACTTACCACCATTTTCTGCTGATCCCCCTCCGCTCACTGGCTGCTGAGTTTCCACAGTTGCTCTTACACATGGTGGCAATACCTTGGCACGGAGCTAGTCACCTGCACAGTTAAAAGTGTGTTACTCACCTGTAGGGTGAGGGCTGTACCACCTCTTCTCATCTATGGATTGTCACAAAGGTGGTTTGCAACATGCACTCAGCAATCAACACCAAAACAGAAAGGTCAAGATCTTCCAGTTATGTTTTCTTCTTCTTCTTTCCTGAAACATTCACATGGAAGAAAGTTGTTTCTGAGCAACCTTATGTTGTAATCTTCCCAATTAACACAACACTTCAGCAGCACTCATTGTAAGCTGAGATAAATGTTGTATTAATTTTTTCCTAGGAAATGAGATAACTCCTAATACTTGAATTTCATTCCATATCCTGTCAGGGATCAAGCATCCAACATATAAGAATCAGACACAGAAACTGGTAAACCCAGCTCCTTTTGCCACACATTCAGATTCAGTGTGATGCCTATTACTAATTTCAAAGACTGAGTCTAGTCTAAGTGACAGTTGCCACTCCCCTGCAGTGGTGTCTTGTGTAAAATGAGCAAATCTGAAAACTACATGGTCCTTGGAATGGAAAAACAGGGCAAATCCCAAAAAGGTTGACCAGTCATGCTGAAATAAAACTGTTTCTATGCAAGCCTAAAAGCATCTGGCTAGCTGAAGAGCAATTGCATGAGGAAAGAAAGTAGAAATTAAATCAGAGCTGAAATAATTTGAGAAAACAGAAATAAACCCATCCTAAGTCAAAGTAGAATTGTTGCTCTACTCCAAAACTTTTGTCAGATCATTTTCTCAAAATGACATTTTCCTGCAAAAGGTTCTCAGTTTACTGCTTCCTCAGAAACATGCATCTGCTCTGCCTCCAGCCTACTGCAAGTGCTCTCAGGGAAAATGAGAGTAATGCAGTGCTCCACTCCTTCCTTTATTGATACATATGTCTGGAATGAGCTTCTCCATGTGCCTGTCCAGATACCTCTTCCTCTGGCATCTCACCTGTGAGGCTACTGCTCAGGCTGTGCCCAGCAATCCCTACCATGTGTTTGGCTAACACTGCTGTAATGAGGATGTTTGACAAAGTCACTGGACTCCCACCTAAATGTCCCATATCGTATTCACTTATCTTTTCAGTCTATCCGCAAACGTAGAGAACTGGGTGGCCTCCCTGTCCCTCCTCCATGCTTCTTTGTGTGCAATGAAGCGCGTTCTGCCCCATCCCCAACATGGCCATGGAGGACTTCCTTGGATTTCCGTACATCTGAAGCTGACAACCCTGCCCCTAGTTGGTCTTGATTCTTTCAGCTATGATCCAGCACTCCTGACTCATCTTCTCCTACTCATCAAGGCAGTAGTATTCTCATGCAAGTATCAGTCAAAGGCTACCTTTCACACTACCCTGTTGCCCCGTATAGCTGCTTGCATACAAAGAGGTATGCATACAAATGGCTGCTTACATGCTGCTGGCTCTCTCTAAAGAATCAGAAGATTGCATCGGACAGACTGTGATAGGGGAAGTAGTCTTTTTATCTTTTACATTCATGACCTATATAGGATAATTATTCCAGGGGCTTGTTGGCTTATGGGCTGGTGAGGAGGGAGATTTCAGAGGTGTTGAATGAGAGGTCAGTATTTCAGCCTTTTCCCAGATGGAAGTCTATTGACTTGCAAAAGAACAGCAGGAGCAGCTATTATGTTTATGTTAACTTTGGGGTTTTGTGATTAGCTGCTTTCCAAAATTATGCGAGACTGATACAGAGACCAAAGGTGGGCAGAAACAGCCATTTTCTGCAAATGAGACTGTATCCTACTTATTCAGGCTGAGAAAAAAATGATCTCTTCTGAAGTATGTTCCATCATGCTCCATTGTTCAGCAGTTCAGGCATTTCTGAGAAGCGTAACAGATTTTATCTTAAAATTGCTTTTATAATTTTAATTAGAAAAAAATAATTAAGTCATGTTAACCTGACATGTGTGCACCCATCTAAGTAGTAACACGGGAGCTGCTGGAAACAGAATAAACAATTAGTTCAGTTCTTGTCATCACAAGATATAACACACAAAAGTCATGTGAAAACTGTCAGTTGGATACAACATCATTGTAATATACAGGGTCAGCCTGGTCTGTTTTTCCTGCTCTGGTTACACATCACATTCTTGAGAGAAAGGGTGAAGAAAAAAGCCAGCCCATACTGGATCTCACAGTCTTCATCCTTACCTAGTTTGGGGAGGAGAGAAATTTCTTTCTGCCTTGTCTATATTCTGGCTGACGACCAACATAACTTCTGCAGATTGAGGCTTGGTAATCTCTGCCATCACCTGTTCTCAGAGCAGAAATTGCACATGTAGTCACAACTCTGACCTGGAACTTTGTTCTTTAAAATGTTCCTTATAGTGCTGTCTTGTTTTTATCAAAGGGTCCAAGAACCGTGCACACACTGAGCCTGCTCCAGCTGAGTATAGACAGTGACTCCTTGGCCAAACTGGGCATGTCCAAAGTACAGTTCAGACATACGGGGCCACCTTTATACCAGAGGTACCTTTCTTTCACAGATGTCAAGATCTGTGATTGATTCAACATCTGTCTGTTCAGGAGCTGGAATTTGTCATCCCTTGATCAACCCTGTGAGGTCTCCAAAAGCATCAGTCCTCCTCCTGCCCTCCCTTCATCTTGAGTTTGAACTCTTCTCTCCCTCTCTTCATCTTCTGACTGTTCCCATCTTTCTATCTCAGGACCACTGTTATCTGTGCATTGCTGTTGTGGAGCTACAAAGTGGGGAGGACTGGGCAGGGAGGGAAGGAGCAGAATGGCTGTGGACTCTGCAGAGCCAACAGCTTCAGGGTACCTGGCAGATGGCAAAAGCCAATACAGCATAGTGGTACTGTACAGCCAGATGAACAGAGGGTTGAGCTGGGCTGTAAGGAGGTGGAAGAAAGCTGCCAGATTCCCTGTGTGAGAGTTGGCAGCTCTGTAAACCAGAGTACATGAAAGAGTCTCTGTAAGCCAAAGGAAAAGGGGGTTAGATGCCGTCCCCAAGCATCTGCCCTCTGTTAGGAGCTCCTCACATGACCCCCCACCAGCTTTACACTGTGTCTGAAAACCCTACCTGGGTGTCAAAATGATGGTCATTGGGAGCCAGAACTGGGTGCCTCAGGGAAAACCTTCTGCTCTGGTATATTCCCAGTATCAGGCTGGCTCCTTCAGCAGCCCATGAGAACTTCAGTTGATCCAGGTGTTGCCTTTCATTTTCATTTGTAAGTCTGTTTCTGCCTGTAGAAAATATTGCTGCCACTCACTTCCAGCACTGCCACCCTTCCTTCATTCATTGCCATTGACAACTGCACAGAGTGACTGCAATCCCCCAGGTCAGATTTTACAGCAGCATTTTACACTTACCTTTGGAAAATCGACTCACCCATATCCTTCAGAGAGGTCTGTTGGGTGTCTCCTGGATGAAGGAGGAAAATCATGGACACTTACACTGTGCACATGCCCCTGCTTTGTATTTATAGATGTTTGGGCATCTCAGGATGCATTGCATGGCTCACAGTGAAGGGCTGCTGCATATCTCAGGAGGACTTCCTCTTGGGAATTGCATTGCTTGGGGAATCCTCTTTCTCTTACAGTCTTTTCAGAGCTCTTGTGTGGCCACTGTTCTGTCAGTCCTGCCCCGAAATATATTTGTGATCCTTTGATTCTGTTTAAACTCGGGGCATATTAATTTCCACAGGTTTTTTATATAGTAGACAAATCTTGATTCACATCCTTGGCTGTCATTCCCACTGTCTCTAACTTTATTATTAAGGTTTGCTTTTTATGCTTCATTCTCTAAAGAACACCCGCATTCCAAACTGACATCTTGTCACTACAGATATGCAAAAAATAGTGTGGTTTATGGTCTTGCTTTTAATGCTGATTGCCTCTGCAATAAAGAGGAATACTACTGGGAAAAAAAAAATAAAATAAAATGCTTGCTGCTGAATTTCTTATTCAAGGATATCAGCTTCACATTACAGAGAGACAAATTAAGGACATATTCTATACCATTAGAAAATATCCATTAAATAAAGCTAAAATTGAAGCTAAAATTACATTCCTTTAGTGATTGCATTTTATGTGTCAACATCACCCCTTGGTGAGCTCTCAGGAAGAGCTGCCCATTGGAAATCTGGATGATGCCCCAGCTTAATCTTTAAACCTCTTATCTGCCTAACAAACCAAATTAATCTCTGTGATTTATGTAATTGTTATTAAAAAAAAAAAAAAAGGGAAAAAAGGAAACCTCAAGAGGAACACAGAGTATATAAAGAGCTCCCAGGTTGCAATACTCTTTATGGAATAAATGATCCATTCATTCAGCTGGAAACAGGGTAGTGGAAAAGGACAACAGAGCTAAAACTTCAAGAAAGCATTTCTAACAATATTTTTAGGTATTTGTGGTCTACCAAAGCCCTGAATAACTCTATTGACAAAAAATACTCATTTTCCCCTTATGCCCCATTCTCTCATTTGATGCTGATTCTCCCCTTCTGTTGGATACAGTCACCCCTCTGACCACAGGTGGTCACTGGATTTGAGAAAGAGAATGGCAACTGCTCATAGCTTTCCAAGGACTTGTGTACACCCACGTACAATTAGCTGCAGTCATCAGGCTCTATCTTCAGGTAGGAAAGCATGGGCTGAAGAAAGGATACACAAGCATCTACAAGCAGTGTGCAGAGTTCTCAGTGCTTTCTGAACTGGCTTTCTTTCAAACACAAAATCAATTTCAAAGTTTTCCAGTCTTTGCTGATGTCTCCAATAAGTTTGGAAATCACTGGGGTAGGGAATTGTTTTTAAATCACCACCAGTTTCCACACCACCCTGTAAATTACTGTCTAGAATAAAGATCTCCAGACTAAAGAGGATGATCCTTCAGTTTACATTGTGGTTCTTCAAATCAAAGCCAAGATAACTTCAGTGATATCTAATATCTAAGATGTTTTGATCTGAAAGAATAGGCTACACTTGTAAAAAAATTATAAGCTTGCATAAAAAATTCTGACAACTCATTTCTTTTGTAATGCCTTTGTAGGTGCTTGGTGCTGTTTGTGCACCCAGCTGTTCTGTGCTGCTGCACATCTGGGTAGTGCAGACTGTCCAGCTTCAGTCATTTGCATTGCAAGAGGATCAAAAGGTGATATGTAATTTAAGCACAAAAAGACTAACTTTATTGATAATATGTGCACAGTTTTGACTTAATGAAATCTTCAATCATTAATTTTACCATCAAAAGATAATTCAGGAACAGAATACAATTTAACATTAATTAATATACACACCTATAAGACAGACAAATATTAATACTCAGTTACAGCTGAAAAAAAATGAGATGTGGGTGAAGTTGAAGAGGCTTCTTTAAGATGTCAGCATGAGGTTCCATATTTGTATCTTTACTTTTTTTAATCAGGTACATATGTTTCACACTAACTGCTTTTTCCAGTGGCCCATAAATTTGGCTTAGAATGTGGCAAGAAAATGTGGGCTCTTGATATAACCTGTTTCATCAAAAAGTAGAAAAAAAGCCTGACTACACTCCTTTTCTTTGGTGGTTTTCTAAAGAAGAATGTAGAGGATGGCTTTGGATGTGTTCCACCTGAATTAGAAAAAAAAAAAAAACCAAAATATATGTGAAAGCTTGACATTTATTGGGTAAAACAACATCCCTTCAGAAGTTAATATAATGATTGATTACCTTAGCTGTTCTAAATATACAATCGATTCATTATAAATAATATTAATATAAATAAACTCAAAATATACAACATACTATTTCAAAATGTCCCTAGCTTAAACTTGTAGCCATTTTACTGGGTTAGATGGAAACTGCCGATCTTGTAATACCTATGCCCATGGTAACGGTCATCTAACTATCCACCATGGCCCTGAGCTGCATTTTATTCACTGTTTCTCAGAACAGACTCCCCTAAATAGTGCACATGACAGTGGATTTATTCCTAACATACTTATGAACTCGAATTAGGCTATATGAAAATATGTTTTATTTGTTTGTACAGTGTGCTGGTTTTGTAGCTTTTCCTTGTCTTTACTTATTAATTCCATATTTTTGTGTCAGCAACTTCAACATTGTTTTTTCTTTTTCTTCCTAACAAGTAATAAAAAGCACTAAACAAGAGAGGTGAAAACAGGTTTCTGTGGAAGCCTATTAAAAACACTCTCTCTATCCAGAAGAGAATTCTTTGCTAGTGACCATCAATTAGCCAGTGTTAATGTGTTTCATATTGGTGGTATTGTTTTAGCTTTGCAGTGGAATTGCTAAGCAATACCACATGGAATGTGAGAGGGGAATAATAGGCCACTAGAAAGCTTGTCCAAGTTCATACAGGTTGATGGTTATTCCTTTCCCAAGGACCACAGCAATAGTTCAGCTTACTTTAGAAGAATTTTCCTAATTATGTGCAGATTTATGGCATTCCTGTTCAACAGGTAAATTTATAAAGGCTTGAGGGAGATGATGGACCATTCATATTTGTACAAGTATTCTCACATTTCCTGCTGCTGAAGTGGGTAATGCCAAAGCAGATTTCTGCACTACATTATGGGAAAAAGGCTTGGAAAATCTGTGGGTTTTGCCAAAACTGTTGATGAGCTATGACATGACAAAAAATTATAGAATACTTGAAAGTGTGACATACTTTCAGCCAGACATCAGAGTTTGCTTGAATCTGCTTCAGGATTTTTCCTTTGGTGACAGTCCATGCAGGCAAAACTGAGAAGATCCTACCCTTTCCTAGAGATGCTCTAGGTGAGATGGGGAGCCTAGTGACATTTTAAAATCAAAACTGTCACTGTGGGAAAAAGGATGATTTTTTTTTTTTTTTTAAAAAACTCTAGGTTAGAGGTTAGGGTTTGATGTTTTTCTTTTGCCACAAGACAAGTTTTGCATCTCAGGAAAGTTAGCTGGGGCTAGATTTATAAACAAATTTAAAGCCCTCACTGCTTTCAGTGAGAACAATTCAGCTATATATCTTGACAAAAACTGTTCCTTACCTTTGCCATGCCACTGTCCTCACCATCAGTAAGAAGGGATTGTGCCATCTCTTCTTGTTCATCCTGCTTACTGATGCTCAGAGAACTCGTAGGTGAGATGCGTCTCCTGTCACATCACCATGTCCTTCACAGTGCTGCACTCCAAGACTGAGGATCAGGTGTGGGTGGGTCACTCAGAGGGTGAGCACATCCATTGATACCTCGGTGTGTGCAACCAGTGCCACCCAGCAAAGACAAATTACCAAAAGAAAATTCAGGAAGCCGTGGATCCCAGCTGTCAGACCTCACTCAGCAGCTCACAGCAGCTGGAAGCCTCCGTTAACCAGCCAGCACAGGGAGGCTTATGGCTGCATAGCAGAGATGAAGTGGTGTGAGGGCATCCCCAGTGTATGGATAACCCACAAAGTACCACAGTGTTTACTGTAAAACTAAGGTGCCATCTTTAATCTCTTCTCATTAATCTCTAGCTTTGCCAGCTTCCCAGGACTTCTCTTGAACAAAGACTGCCCCTCGCAAAAATTTGTGGACTAGATTTACAGTCTGGAAGTGATTCAGATCTATAAATAAATTCAAGTCATCCTGCTGTTTAAAGGTAAAAGGTCACTTACCTATCTCACCTATTAGCACTGATAATAGAGAGCCACAAGAATATTTCTGCGTACTACATGACATTTGTTTCCTGATGACCTATGTAAATATTCACCATTTTTTTATTTGTTTGTTTGTTATTCTCACCCCAGGTCTTCTCATAATTTTTACCACCAGGAGGGAGCTGCAGCAAAATAAATTGCTGCATAAACAATGATGAATTTCAATATTTACTTTAAACTCTGCTTCAGTCCTCTTGGACTGAAACTATTTTGCAACTGCATTCATTGTATTTAAACAGGCTTTCACAATTTAACACTTGCTCAGAGTTAGGTAAATTAAATTCTATTTCACATGTTTGTATAAAGATAAAATTTCTTGGCAATAGCTTGTTTTGTTTGTTGATTTGTCTGAAACAGATAGCATGAGAAAAATACTGAACAAGAACATTTTAACTTTAATACTGGTAGTGGATAGAAGCCAGACAGTGAAATATTTCTCTTTATGTTTTAGTACTCCAGGTTTTTAGTGAGGAAAAGGTCATTATTGGTCAGTTACAGGACTATTGCTGAAGTTAATTCAAATTAATAACTGGCTAAAGTGGCTAAGTTTTTCCAGACATGTTATTTGGTGCAAAGAGGGAACTAAGAGCTTATTATCACACAGACAAAGCAGACCATCTGGACACATCACTCCAACAAACACCAACCACCAAGTGCTGTTTCTAATACGCATTGAGTTTCCTATTTGAGGAAAACCATGGTGATGATGCTGGTAGTAATCTTGGAGGTTGTCTCTCCTAATGTGTAAGGTATCACATTAGATCCTAGACTGCTGGAAAGTGCCCACTTTTTAATGATAGCTTGATTTCACTCCATCAGGTCCATTTTTTTACACATAAACTTGTAACATGATTCCTGGCCTAGAGCGTGTGGTGCCTTGTTACTGCTGGTTGGTGTATTTTTTTCCTTCTGAAATACTATCTCAACTTCAATTTAGTGCCTAACAGAGATTTGCTGTTCTTAGGAAATACACATTTATTTGAAATGGGAAAAATTGTTCTCTATTATTACTGTCCTCACAAACAGTGGTTCAAAAGAACTGGAGAACAGCTGACACCACAGCCTAGGAAGGGGAAACCCTAGAGGTCCATAAAAAAAAAAAGAAAAAAAAAAAAGAAAAAAAAAAGAATTTAAAAAACAGATAAATCCATCATTCCCATAGTGTCTCCTAATTTGTTTTGGAGATTTGTTTTCAGTCCTCACACACAACCCAGAGATAAGCTGCTTACACAAGGCATAAGCTCAAAAATTACTCCCCAGTATATGAGGAGATCTGGTGAACATCCACCAGGGAAGCTGGTGCTCAAGGTTGCTGATCTCCTGGGAGCTGCCCATGCGAAGGTATGCTTTAGGAGGCAAAGTTTCATGCATGGTGCTTTAGTTTTTGTTAGTGTCTCTTTTGGCTCTCATTCAAACTTCATAGAGCATAGTTTTGGAGCAGAAATGGCAGAATAGATTGCTAGCAACCCAGTGGTACCTTTCATGATCACTAATTGGCCTCTGAACCTGGTAATGTTTTCTTTAATGAGGAAATCAAGTGAATGTTGAACTCAATTTGTATTGACTGGCTGAGTAACCCTTCAGATACTTTTCTTCAGAGACAATAACATATTATTTAAACTAAAAGCTGTCAGCACCTACTGCTCAAATATTGAGGCAACTCACATTAACAACTCCCACACAGAAACCTGATTTTCTGTTTTGTGTTTACATACCAGATCTCAGTCAGTGTGTGGGCTCTCAAGTGTCAGTAAGAAACAACCACAGGGAACACACAGGAAAAATATCATTACATACACACAAATAAAGCAAAAACTATAATCTGACAGTGACTTCAGCATTATCCCAGTCTCCCTTTGTCATGCTGGACCTGTATATGCTTGTGCGCACATGTGCATGGGAGAAAGAGCATGTGAGTCCAGACAGACCAGATCATACATGTTTTTTCACAAATAAGCTACAAACAGCAGGTAAAAAGCCATAAGGCAATTGTGCAGTACTTCATCTTTTGAGCAAGGATTTTCATCCACAGATCTCAGAGAGTGGAGTTGCACACATGAGTGAGTTATGCTAAAAAAAAAACCCAGCCTTGAATACCACCTCTTAATGGTTGCAGAAAAAGTGCAGGTGAAATAATAAAATCCTGACCTGCTTAGCAGCAGAAGTCTGCTTTTCCAGGAAAGTTTTGAGGAAGGCTCCTTGTGTTGGCTAAAACAACCACCCATGTTTAAATAATATTATCTGTAAATTTTCCAGGTTAATAACTGGCTGATGTCATCATACAGCTATTGCAACATGACAGGAGTGTAACTCCTCTGAATATTAGGATACTTTTCACTTGTTCACTTATTTACCTGGGGCTTGTGAGCATTTAAAAACTGTCTTTAATTTTTCAGTAGATGTGGAAGTCTAGATCAAGTGCATGTGCTGGAGGGGTGTGACGGATGAACTTTCCTTTCTTGAGATTTCTTCAGCTTTAGTTTTTTATTGTTTTTTGGTTTTGTTTTTTATCAAGCTCTCTTATGAATCTTAACCACAAGATCTGTGTTAGATTTTGGGACCTAAGCCACAGATTTCCATGGTATAAATGGTTGTTAACATGGAGGGTTGCACTCACTTCTGTCTTCCTGCATTTTTTTTCTCTAAAAATTGTTTCTATCTTAATCTTAAAAACTACCAACACCCTGATAACACTGTCCATCCTCTAAGTACCCACCTGAGCTTCTAAAATCAAATATTTGCTGAAGAACTGAGACATCTTGTCAGGTGGCACCTATAGCAATCCGTTCAAAGCCAACCAGGGAGTACTATCTGATTTAAAATTCATAACCAGAAACCAGCTTCTGATTAGAAACAGAGAAGATGGAGGATACCACACAAATGTCTGGAAACTTCTGCTGGAATAAGGTTGCAAGATAGCACCAACTTACTGCTCAGGTGGAGAGTCTTTGCAGTGAAGGTGGGAGGAAGGATTGCTAAGCAGGAAGCAATGCTATTATGACTCAAAGAGTCCTAATTCCTGCGAGAAAAAATAAAACTAAAAAATGAAGAAACATTTGATTCCATAGCAAGGAAAGGAGATTCTTTAAAAGTGTTTCAGTAAAATATGGAACAATTGAAGCACAAATATAGAAGATTCCAATTACTCATTTTCAATTTCTTCATAATTGCCACCGATAGGAGGAAGAAGAGAATGCCTTCTTCAGCATGTACCTTTCTATAACATGATATATGTTAACAGAAGCATATTTTTACTAGAAAGTGTTTTCTGCTCTAATCTGTACCTCAGGAGAAATCCTAGTTCAGGTTTTGTGGGAAATGATAGGCAAAAGTGGGTTTATTATGGCCATGGATAAATAATTGATAAGGTTCACAAAAAACTACCCATACAATAAACAGTCTTGGGAAGTTAAAAATATTTTGAGAAAATCATGGGAATAAATGACTCTAATCCATATTTCAGGCCAAATCATGAGATTTGAAAATATTTCTGCCCATGTCTGTGATGTGAGTTGATGGGAAGTTTTATGTCTGTTTTAATATCAAACACATTTAACATTTCACAAGATCAGGAAATCCCATAAACATGGCTTTAAGCATTAACTTGAAGAGCACTCTTAGAGAGGAATATACATGTACACTTAAGGCCCCTGACTAACACCAGGCAGGAAGCTTCAAAGGAAATGTAAAAAGGCAAAGCAGTTGATTTTTCTTTTCTTCTGTATAGAGTCCAAGTTTATCACTGCAGAACTTGGGATTCCCTTGTGGGTTACTGCTGTTTCCACTCGTGCAAAAAACCAAGCAAACAGAAAGTATGGCTTAGAAGATCACAGATGTGTGACTGAGATTTGAGTATGTGTGTTAAGGATAAGTGTTCTGATTTGGGGAAAAGTGTTCAATGAGCACAAAAGGATGAAGTTCAGGTCATGCTGACATTAAAGAGCTGAAAAAGTCAGTCAAATCTTTATAATCAAAGCTTGAAAAAGACACTAAGTCAAGAAGAAATTGTGAATACTAATCAAGGCAGTTCAATAACATCAGTAATAATAATGGAGACTTGAAAAGTGGTTCACTCCCTCCTCTCCTCAAGCTAAAATCTAATTTGATAAAAGCTAATTCATCAAATTAAATCATTTTAAATAGCAAAAATATAACTGACGAGTGAAATACAAGGTGTAGACATATGATGGAAAAACAGTCACCATCTACCAACTGAGATTCTTCTCTGCGTTTCAGATGATCAGTAAAGCATTATGTTAAATTACCTATCTGGAGTACTAAATAAGTCAACAGACAGCCATTAGGACACAAGTTCAGTGAGCTGTCTGAATAGGTGTAAATGCAAAGTGAGCTCTGTGTCAGTGGAATGACTCTGCAGTTGAAACCAGCTTAAGATCCCTGCACCTGTGCTTCTGTGCTCTAGCTGCCGCACCAATGTCTCTTCTTAAACATGAGTATATTCAGTAGCTTTCCTGAGAAGTTTTGCAAAGGAAGCTGTTTCTGAAGGAGTTAATGGCAAAGGGAAATTATTCCCTATAAAGTTCTGTACAGGGATCATTTACTCCCATTATTGCAATAAGCAATGTCATTCTCCTGATACCAAACCAAAAGTGTTTACTATTACTAAAAATCTCTGAGATCTATTTCAATTATTTTATCTTGGATACATCACTATTAAAAACAATTTTTCCACTTTACAGGACATTTCACAGGGCCGTGCCAAGAGAAAGTACTTTTCAGCACAAGATATAAAAGCAATTTCTTCTGCAGCTATACTGGCTTCAAAGCTTTATTTAAAAGTTGGGACCTTAAACGTCCCATTTATTTGAAATTTGATATTTATTTCACTTTCAGTCCATGCCTATTGCTGCAGATAAGGAAAAGGAAAATTAATCCAAAACCATGGGCTTAGTCATTAGCAAATTTTTTTGTTGAATCTCGGAACATATACTGTGTTCCTGTTAATTACCTTCCATGATATTTTAAAATCCAAAGCTATTGTTGGATGAGGTCTGTGGATAAATCCTTTGAAGGAAAAAAAAAAAAAAAAGCACAAATAACAGCTTTTTTCTGCATTGTCAGCTTCTATGATTGGATTGAGAATACTGAGCGTGACACTGAATTTTTTTCTGAAATTATGTTATGAAACTACCACCTCTACTCAAATGTTCATTTCAGTTGAGGAATTGTTATAGTACACTCAGTTTAAGAACAATTAAAGTAAGACAGACTCGGTATCAGTATAACATTTTTCACACAGCCCTTGATGTCAGTTTTACAACACAAATGTTTAGCAGGCTTCTGTACTGGTATAAAATCATTCTTTCAGATTGATAAAACCTGAGCTAGGTGCAGCTGTAATCAGTTTCCTAGAAGCAGAAAAGGCAAGAGAGGTATGTGAAAAAGTGTCCAACCTGGATCCAAAGAGCCAGCTGGATACAAAATGTTTATCTCTTCCTGGTACACCTTTCCCTGTGCTTTCATTAGGTCCATGGAGCAGTCTCAGACCATACCATCTGGTGTGGTTTTGCAGGTTTTTTTTAATGAATGAGGGAAACTAAAGGGGTACACTCTAACTGGTAGTGGGTGTTCAGCCTGTGGGACTAGCCCGGAGCTACTCCAAGATCCATGAGTTCAACACCAGATGGTTTGCTCTACAGATCTGCCCCTGTGCTCTATCCTTCCTGCCAACACAGACAGTGCCAAATGCCACCTGTACTGCGGCACTTACTGCTTGCAAAAGCACTTCTTTCCGATCTGGTTAACCTGGTGCAGAGAGCATTACAAGTTCATTTTTCCTGATTCTGAGTAATACTCACAACTTTGCAAAAGTACCTGTTGCAACCAGTCTGCTTTTGCTTGAGCAACTACTTGGCTTGACTATTTGGGAGGTTATAGTCCCAATAGCCTCACCCTTGGCAGTTCCCACAAAGCCTCTAACTTTCTGTGAAAGTTTGCTGTTGATTTTGCCAAGCCTTCAGTCACATTCTCCTGCATTTCTGCTTCCACTTCTGCCTACCCTTGCTACTGCTGGCATTGAAATCTTTGCCAAACCTCCTAGGTTAGCACATTTCCCTCTTTGTACCATCCCAGTTCAAAAATGTTGTCGCATGGCAACACAATGCAAAGCATTCATTCAGTTACATTGAACAGTCTAGCTAAAGGCCATTTCAGCTGCACACAGATTCATTTCTGTGGAGAAGCAAAGAGAGAAAGAAAGGGAAAACATTCACAGATCCCAGAACCATTCTTTATTTGGAAGAATGGCTTTTAAATGAAGTCAAGCAGTATCTTGTTTTATCATTCATTTATTTAGCAAAGAAAGGAATGAATTCAAATACCCCACACAATGAACACATATCTATTCCCTGATATCAAGATGCAGATTAGCTTGTGAACAATTTTAAATGAATCTCTTTTCTTACTATTGAAGTCATCTTGTACTGTGCGTGGATTTGTGCAGAAGCAATAGATTTTCGGCTCAATCCTGTAAACACATTAAAATACGTAACTTTTTACATCCATAGCACTGAACTTGATGTGGTTACTTATGTGATGAGTAAAATCATACTCAGGAGCCTAGCTTTTGCCAATCTAAATTTAGGCATCCAAATGGCAGTGAAAATTAGAAGTGTATCTCTCTACACTGTATTATTGGTGGAGAGACACAAGCTCTCACCAGGATGTAACTGCCCATCTAAAGATGCTCTCTCAGAAGAGAGATAGAGGGTGCTGGTGGCAGCTACAATCAGAAATCGCCTCAAGCAGAGTGAGACAAACTTGGACTAAACTGTTTACAGAATTGATCTCACACAGCAAAGCCATTATGTATACAATTAACTTTAGGAATGTGCTTATGTTGCGCTGATTTTAATAAAACTGGTCCCACATTTAAATAAGTGAACATATTTATTCTATAATTATGAGGAAAAAAATATTGAAGCATTTATTTCCATTAACAGTTTTGTTGCATCTGGGACCTTTTACTCTCTTTTCTGGTTTGAACAGCCATATAGTCTGATGCTCTGAGAACTTTCTTAACATAAGTGCTTTGGTAGCTCTTGATTTGTACATTCACGTGGTATTTTCCCAGAGGTTACTGTGGAGTTCTTGTAGAGCTTACTAAATGCAAAGTGCCCTACACCCTACACCCATCTGAGACTTTAATCAGTACTGCTTAATAGCCTGGAAATCAAAGCCATTTAAGCCCCATTCTTTCTCCCACTCTCCTACGAAAATCCTAATCCTAGTAAAAAAATCTCTTGATTAGTTTTAGCCAAACCACACTGCTCCAACAGCAGGTGACTGTAAAGGGCTGGAAAATCTTCCACGTAAAGTAACTTGAAATGACCATAAAAGTAATCAGACTCAAACCAAAGTATAAGATAACTCTGGAAGCACAGGAGTTCATTTTCTAAGCAACTGAGGAAAGTACGCTATGTATCAGACACAAAAATAAGACCAAAATGTGTACTCAAGAACAATTCTAATTTGAGTTATCCAGTGAAAGTATCTACTGTACAGGATCTGACTGGCAATCCTGCTTCCTCCTCACTACATATAGCAGGGCTATAGAGAAACAGCATTACTCAGAGAATTTTTATTTATCTGCCAAAATTTTTGCATTCAAAATAGAGAAACATTTTTAAATTTATGCAATCAGGTGCAGAAGGGGTTTAGTAATATTAACTATTGGCATCAGAGGTAGTACAATTATTTATCCACAGAAGATCACTTTATCCAAGTGAAAGGATGAGGGGTATTTAACCGTGGCATTTAATGGGCAAGGGAGTTCATTTTTCTTTTCCAAGAACAGAAAAATGCCGTAATAATCAATTTTTACACTTGTGCAAATTTGAGAGCTCTATCAGTTTAAACAAGGTTTGCAGGCAAATGTCCACTTTGTAATATTTTTGGCAAAAGAAAAATAAGAGCTTTCAGGGAAAAATCTGCTTTTCACAAAAATGTGTGTAGCCTACTTTAGAAAAAATGCTAAATAAAGTAAATTGGAAATTAATAGAGACTGCACTTTGCTTTGCTTCATGTATTAGGAAAGGCTGTATCAAACTACCTCAGTAGCAGTGTAGAACTCAGAAGGTGAAAATACTGATATAGGCAGTGCATCTGGGTTCCTCTAAAATTACCTGACACAAATATGTAATGGCTTTAAAATCTATTGTCTCAGAATGTAGCTTGACAAGGAGATCTTGCTGTCATTTTATTTCTCATTTAAATGCTGTGAAATTTACATGTTTACCCTACTGCTTTAAGCAGACTTTTGAATATAACTCTGCCTGTGACTTAGAACAGCATGATTTAGGTAGTAAAAAGAAAAGAAAAAAAAAAAAAAAAGAAACACACTTCTGACAAGTTGGCATGGTGTTAAAATGACATCACATGGGACTTGCTCAAAGATCAGAAACACCTGAAATACTCCTTTGGGAGATGGAAGTGTGAGCAGACTGAGTATCTGATGAATGCACTTCTATCTATGATCCTCCAGACTTAACCTATGTTATTATTACCGCATATATAACACGTATCTAACGTATGTATCTATCAATGAAAAGAATGGAAAATACATCACTGTAAAGATAGGTGTGCCTCAAACTACTGAAAAGTTTTTTAAAAAAAGCAAGCTAATTTCAGATAATTTCAATCAAAAAAGGTTAAAATAAAAATACATAGTTCAAATATTTTTAAGATATTGGTCTCATAACTAATAGTCTAAATATAAAATCCATAAGCCAGACTAATGTGCTTTTAGTACAGAGGCAGAGAGGAACAGTGTTGTGCATATGAGAGCACTTGCATGTGTTGCTTTTTCTTGGCAGTGGCAGCAATATAGATTTTATTTTCTTTATCTTATTTAAATGTAAAATTTTATGTTTTGGCATGAACACAGTGATTCAGATACTGGACTGGTTATGATTTGGAGAGGTTTTTCTATCTGTTTCACTGAATTTTCTTGCAGAGAAAATTTCCTCTTACCCAAGGGCAATCAGCTAATTTCTTCCTGGAAAACCAACCCTAATGTACAGTAAAAAAATCACAAATTATAGAAAGCTAGTATTGTAATAGTTTGTGGAGATTAACTGGTGTGAGGGTAGAGTGCTTTTTTTCTTTGACCGAGTTAGTAACAGGGAGAACTATTCAGCTGGAAAAAACACAAGGCTGATCTTAATTATTTTCATAGATGTTAAATGTGCATTCATTTTGCTGCACAGACTTTCAAAGATCGCTTTGCATTTTTTCACTTTACTGCAAAACAGAGACTGGAACCACAGTGCTACATTCAGATCTATCCCCATTCAAAATGTTGCTCCTTACCATGTTACATAACAGTTTTCACTTTTGCTATGTGACGACCACCAAAGTGGTGCTCAAATGCAGTCTGACATGATCAGTGTTTCTCAGTACTTTTTGCTATTTTTTTTTTACATAGTTTTGAATCATTATAATCTGCAATTGCTTTCCTGTATTTGCCTATCATAGTACAATCTAATGATCAAGGGCTCTAAACACAGAATGGAAACACTTCCACTCTGTTTTCCTTGCATACCTGCCTGATATTCTGGTGCGATGATCTTTGCATCTAGCATGCTCAAAAAAATGAAAGCCCAATTCTTTAATCCTTAATATTCCCTTCACTTTTTTTTCACAAGCTTCTGAGAATAGCAAATGCTGTCTTACTGCTAAGTACTCTGTAAAATCTAGCCCAAATCCCTGCCTTTTTCTTTTTAGTTATACATCTGGAATTTCAGATACAAAAATAACAATGTCATGAATGTGGGTGAAGATAGACAGAACAAAGAACAATGGTATAAAAATCCTTTGTGTTTCCTCACCTGCCACTAAAATAGGAATTAAAACTGATAACTTAAAACTCAAACAGTATTTTAAATATTTACATCAATGAAGTCCAACAAGATAATCACTTAAAACACCATAAGAATGTTCCTCTAGGGGCTGAGGCTGACTAGCATGGGTCGGACACGGCAGCAAGATGAGACAAAACTTTGCAAATACATCTGCATTTCTGAGCCAGCTTTGTTTGCCAGACATGTGCATATAACATAAAAGCTGGAAAGAGAAAAGTAGATCTATGATTATGCCTACATATCCTCGAGAGCCTGAGAAGGCACACAAAATGCATTGCAGTCATATCTTTCTGCGACCTGCCTGACAGTAAGTGCTACAGCAGAGAGACGAGTGGGCTCCCACACGCACACAGCAGGGAGAGGAAGCCCGTGGGATGCTACAACTTGTGCCAACCCGTGTGCTGCAGCAAGGCCAGTTTACTAACAACATGCATGAAAACCTTTCAGTTCGCTTCTCCTATCTGCTCTCCTCCCTTGGCCTCCCTATGGGACATGCCCTTCCACACCCTCCCAAAAATTAAACCGAACTAGGTGAAGGTTTTGTGTGACTGGGCTTGGTTCACAACTGGAAACCACTGACTTTGTAGCTTTCTGAATTAATTACAAGATTGTATCCCTTGGTATGGCCTTATTCTCCGCACGCTGAAGAGCTGAACTGCAGCTGGAGTGATTTACAGCCCAGGAAGATCAGCCCTACAGAGCCCAGAACTGCCGCAGAGCATGGCTAAACCACCACGTTTCCTCTTGTTTTTGTTCCCAGCTCCCTGAGAGCTCTTTTTGGTGGCGTGAGCTTCAGGAGACTGCACAGAGGGCTCCATGGATAAGAGCAGAGCTCTCTTTTCAAACCTCATGAAAATAAAAGACAATGCCTAAAAAAAAAAATTAGATCTGTACTCCTGGCGCAGCTTTAAGGGTTTTTTTTGTTGTTTTTGTTTTTGTGTTTTTTTTAAAGCTCAGGAATTACTTAGTCACTTGTTAGAGAAATCTGACTGGAAATTTATGAGACTGAGTGAAGCGATGCAGTCCTCATGAGTGGCCCAGCGACACCGAGGGGCTATAGCTGCACCTGACACTGAAGGCCAGCCTTGCACTCTGCAAAGAAAACATCATGTCACAAGCAGGTGGTTTGGGCTTTCGGCAGCAATGGGACATTGATGGCTTGGATCGTGCTTGAAATGTCTCTGAACTTCATTTCTGAAGCCTCAATCACATGAGCAGTCAAGTAGCACAGGCCTTGGGGACTGGGGAGTTACAGGAGGCCAGAAAATACACAAACCCATTAGTACTCATCATAATTATTGAAATCTGTGAAATAGGTATTAGAATAAGTCTTTGCAGTAAGATGTGGATTGAAGTACTTGTTTCTCTCCTCCAGAATTAGGTTGTTTTTGTTAAATGCCTGAGGAAAAAAAAAAAAAGAGATATATTACAATGGGAAGGACAGAAGGAAGGCAGTCTCTAAGTGTTCTTTCACGGAGGCAATTTTTGTGGCAAATATCTTGTGTATACTGAGAGTAAAAAATGCATTGAGAACTATCTGCACATTTACAAAAACTTGTATTTGCATCTGTTTACAAAATAACACCCCTGTAAAAAAACAATGCTACTCAATAAAGCCAGGAACTTTCCTTCCAATATTATAAAACTAATTTTATGATTAAAAATGCTTTTTAATCATACATATTCCATTCTTCTCATTAGAATGGCTCATTATCTTTTTACTGAATAAGAACTGTTTTCTCTTTGCTGCATTAATTCCTTGATTTTCAAATGCAATATGTAGGAGAAATGTCTGAAGGTCTTAGGAGTGTAAATCCTGTTTTTTTTAAAAGTGATATAGGTATTTAGGTTATGAATTTTCAAAGGTTTTTTTTTTTGGTTTTGTAGCTATCCAGAGAGATGATTAGTGGAATTTGGAATGGTTTAAATTAGGTACATATTCCACCTCTGATTACAAAATCTAGACTTTTCATGCCATTTTTAATGAAATTCTTTAAAATGTCTTTAATTAGAAAGAAAAA
This sequence comes from Caprimulgus europaeus, assembly GCA_907165065.1. The sequence continues at coordinate 75,237,635 of OU015525.1, forward strand.
TGCAGAAATTAAAACCTAGATTATCCAGGTAGGATTTAAGAAAAATCCTAATTTACAAAAAGCTTTGCAGCTGCATTAATAAACTGTGTAATCTGAAGATAGTGAACTAGATATTTTCAGAATGCTCATCCTTCCTTAATTCAGTGGATCTGAAAAGTAGAGCTATTCTAAAAGGTCATAAGAAGAAAACAGCCATTTCGGAACAATGATCATATGATATAGATATCATGCCAGACTCTCAGCTACTGTAAATCTGCACTGCTCATTTACAGAGTATTCTGGATATGAACACTAGTTGAGTGTCTGACCCAGAATATATTCACCAGATACATACATCTCCTGTATAAAGACATAGTGCAGGAAGATGAAAAGTGCCCTTGATATTATATCACTGGAGCCAAAGGATTATCTTCAATATATGTCATGATGATAGTTAATGGCTTTACTTACTTCTTGAACAAGACACTAAGGAACACAAATAGGAAAAAAAAAATCACCATGAAACAAAACTGAAGTGGTCTGTTTTTTTCCAGGAAAGGCTGCTGCTGTATTAATTATATATACACAGAAGATTTAACTTCCTGAGTAATACGGATTGACAAAGGAAAGGATTTGTAACTACAATGCTTCAAGTGAAATCTATTTTTGTCATTAACAATCAGCACAATTTGAGCCCAAATGTCACTGCAGAAATCTAGCAAGTAGCATTCTTTTGATACAGCAGAACTGTTGTCTAGAATCATATACATTGTGCATTATAAAGCTCTCAACCCACTTCTCACCTTGATGGCTTCTACGGAATCATATTTGTCCAGTTTGTTGATATGGTTGGTAATGCTGGTATTTAGAGGAGCTGGTGACACTGGATGGATGACAGTTGCGTCATGGGACTGTTGTTGATATCGTTGGCAATAAGTGTAAACAAGCAGGGTAAGAAGGCAACCAAGTATTGAGCTACTTAATCCCACTGCAATCATGTGAAACATGTTGAACTCTGCAGAATGGAGAGCAGAAGATAATCTTATTTTTAAGGAAGTATCAATAAAAGCTTAAGCTTGGGGAAAAATGTAGACAAGTGCTTGATTCAAATAAGGATAAGGGAAATTTCATGTGTTTCTCAGAAATATCTCAATTGCAACAGTTTATCCCTACAGTAGCAAATGCATTGTACTTCCCTGAAGTGATCATTATAAGAATCTTAGATACTCATAAGTATCTGTAAGCATTAAGACTGAGATTTTTGAAAGATGCTTAAACAAGTTCAGAACCCAAATAACAGATGAATGAACTGCATTTTGTATGTTTGAATAGTTCAGCAAATTTTTTCTTCCAGCAGTATAACAAAGCCTTGTTATATATAAATTATGTATATAATGTACATAGATAGGGTGAACGATGGTATCATCTTTGCTGCTCTAGTTCTTTCTCTTACATATAGTGACTTGTGGCAGAACTGACAAAATCCTGGTATCTTTGAATCACAGTCCTGCTCTCCCTAAAATGTTTTCTGTATCCCCTTTATTTGATGCATGTCCCAGAAGCAGTGGCATACATTTTTTTCCATCCCCTGCTTTGATTCTTGCTGGGTCTCACTGTTTCGGTATCTTTGATACATGGCCAGTTTGTTCCCTTCTCCAGCCTTCAGAATTTTTTCTATATGTAAGGGGGGTGAGGAGGGGGAAGAAGTGGTAGCATTTTAGGGGAAAATGAGAAGTAGAGAGAAAGACCTCTTAAAGCTCAGTGTGCTTTTAACCACTGTAGCCAGAGCGTGCCAAGTCAACAACTCAGAACCCAGCACTCTCCTGTCTGCTCTGCCCTTCAATGATAGTATGTGATCAGACGATGGGAGACCCTCTCCACCTACCCAAGGATTAAAACTGAGAGGAAGCTCACTGCTGCTTCCCCCGTAGAAGGGAATTTAAAGCAAATTCATCCCCTGATGATACTGAACAGAGATATCAGATCAGACGTGACACCAGTAGGATTAGCTCAAAATGAAACAAATTGCACTGCTTTCATTGTTATTTCAAACTGAAGCTGTGTTTTTTGATTAGGAAAGAAGTATCAGTGAGAAGCTCATGTTGCACATTTCGTCTTAACATTACTGAAAATTTGTTTGTGGTTGCCTAAATACACAAATGGAAGATTTTAAACTTAAAGACTGGCATTAGTCTGAAAAACAGCTGCTAGATCTTTTTCACTGTGACACAGCAAAACGGGCCAGCACATGGGTCCTATTTTTTGCAAATGCAAAAAGGACCTCTACATGCCTACTGGGTATTTAGAAACACAAACACAAATTTAGGTGACTAGGTTGACTGCCCCAATATATAAATTATCACTGAAATATCCCTTTACACTTTTATGAGAGTTTCCCACTGTTGCAGAACTTGACAAAATTTTGTCAGAGTAACACTGCAAATGAGAAAAAAATCAAATCACATTATCCTGGCTCCCATAACAAGTGACCATGCACGCTAGTACCCTTGCATAATCTGTTGTGTTTTCATTGTCCCTTATTAGGTTAAAAATGCAGCTTATCTGTGCGTGGTAGAAAACTAGAACTGGTCAGAGCTATTACCATGACGACAAAGACTAGGTGTAATAGCTCAGCATAAAAAAATTGGTCATTTTCCTTTTTCTTCTTCTTCTTGTTTGCTTTTTAAAAACAGTTTTCTCTTTCAAGATTTGTTTTGCTAGCATCAGGACTCTCTGGAATGGAGCTTTTAAAATTATTTTTATTTTTTAGTTTTGTTTTTGGCAGCAAAGCTTAAAATGAGTCCCAGACACAGTCTGAGCTACTAAATGAGTTAGCAGGCTGGCTTCTGCTATTCATGTAGAGTCCTAAATAGGTTTGTGAAATTTTTATCCTGAAAAAGGTAGAGGAGCTTCACAAATTTTGACCTCCTGATAAGTAGCTTATAATACAATTTTTTTTTTTTTGAGACTAGAGTGACTGCCATACTGAAAAAGAAGAATATACAAATATTCAGTAATACATGTTCTTGTCTCAAAGGTCAGCAATGGCAAATGGATATTTAATGAGAAATCCTGTAGTAACAACATCTCTTTTTCTGCACAAGGGTAAATAATGAGAATGTAGCATTTAGAAGGTACAATAAAACTAAGAGTGTGCAAAAGGTGAAACAAAAAAATAGGGAATTAATATTTCAGCATTTAATATACATCTAGAGCTGAAAAGCTTACCGCCACATCGTTTTTCTTCTATGCTGCTGGATCTTGCCACTGATATTTCTGTAAAAATAAATAAATTGGTTACGCCAAGGAGAAAAAATATTACGGAGAACTATTAGTTTGATTAACACAGTAAGGGTTTAAAAATTTATTCTACTACATTCACTCCAAATCCAAAATAAAAATAAAAAATATTTTGACTATGTGGTAGAATTAACAAAAAGATCCAATGACATCTTCACGTTCCGTAGTTTCCCAAGAAAAGCAACAGCATATTTTAAATTTTTGCCTCAAAACATCTCTGTAATTAAAAAGATGAAGTGTCTATGAAAACATTCTTTGTGGAGTTTAAGCATGTTGATAAAGTGTTGATTCTATAAATGAATTTATGAAAATAATGAGAGTTTAATTACCTTGTGTTCAAATGGGCTCATTACCTGTAGAAGTCACGTCTAGCACTAATGTGAAAAGGGGAAATTAACAACTCTTCAAAAAAGATGACTGCCAATTTCATGGGTCTCAATTGTAAACTAATAAAATGTAATTCCAGCCTGTATCCTTACCATTTTGACTTTGGAAGCATTCTGGATAAATATTGAATAAAAGTCTGTTGGCAATCAACTTCCACCACTCTCTACTTCAGGACCAAGGCTTTTGTGAAGGGAAGTCCTGCCTTACAAATCGCTTGGACTGCTCTGAAAAGGTTGATGATTATGTGGATATGGGTGGGGTAACTGACACAATCTACCTGGATTTCATAAAAGCTTTTAAGTTCCTTGTCAAAGGTTTTTCAAGCAACAAAGTAGATATGGGAGATGAGGGAAAAGACAGAAAACAGAGTAGTACTATGTGCTCAGTTCTTACAATGGAGGGACCTAGTCTTTTCAGCAAGCAGGAGGCAAATGTGGTTTTGAAGTTTGCTGATGATACAAAGTTAAGGTAGCCTGGACAAGGGCATGCTTTGAAGAGCTGCAGAAGGGCCCTACAAAACTAGGTAATAAAATATCAAATGCAACAGAACATAGATCAGTGTAAAGTGATACATACAATGAAAAGCAATCCTAGTTTCAGATATAAAATGATGGGCTATGAGCTGACCATTACTGCTCTCAAGTGAGACTGGCCACAGGTATACAATAGCTTCTGTATGCCGAAGTAACAGAGAAGGTTCTCCAGTACCAAAGGATGATCCACATGCAGCTTCTGCTAGAGGGGTCATCATTTTTTACCTTTCTTCATATGCTAAATCATATACTAACTATTTTAAAAATGAGAAAGTATAAGACCTGACAGATCAGCACTCTCACAGAGAGTTTAAGGCCAAAAGCATACTTTTTCTGGTTGAGACCGTTAATTCACAATCTGAACAAAAAGCAGAAAAAAATGTACCAGAAAACCATAAAGGTAATGTTGGTAAGGACTAACTCTGGAAACACAGCAGCAGCAATGACAAGGAGGAGTCATTTTCACACTCTGCCAGAACTACTCTATACACTAAGTTCTGTGGAGGAACAGAGCTAAGGTAAGAAGGAGGAAGAGGAGATAACGTGAAGGTGGACATGCCAGCACACTAGCTGAGGAAAGGTGGGAGATGAATTAGAAAAAGAAAGAGAGGTGAGATGGAGGGAGGGAGAGAACTCTGAGTTGGAGGACCTGGAGGAGTGAAAGAGAGCTGAGTGATCCCAAGAAAACAAACTAGTTTGCCCAAGGTGAGTGTAATGGTCATGACCTTATCTGCTGTGATATGGACAATTTGAGGAGGAATGGCAAATAATCCAGAAGGGCAAGAGAAGAGGTGGTTCACATCAGATCCTGAGAAATGCTTGCTTTCCAAAACAAGATGTAGAGCTTATATTGGATTAAGCAGGGGATTCACAGAATTTGAGTATTAACAGAGCTGTTTCAAAAGCCTGAGAAAAAAGGGAAATATACAATCTGGAAGTTTTTGCTTTCACACTGACATTTTTCACATTGGTTTTGGAGGAAAAAATAATATTTGTGAGTTAAAGTGTTATGCACCATCCATAAAAACAGTGTTTAAATTTGTTGATTTCTTTGTTATATTGTACTATATTGTACTGCACAGGCACAGAAAAGAAGGTTGCTGCGCTGAGTAAACATAATTACATTTCAAATGATATATTAAAATGTAAATGTCTCTGTGAATAGACTGCTAGCTTTTTTAAATGTATACAGGCAGAAAGATGATTGTTAACGGCAAGCAATGTGGCCACCCATACTGTTGTGTGGATTTAAATGATTGCTGTGGTTTAAAAAAATAAATTAAAAAAAAAGAGTACGGTCATGAGTTTCGACAAATGTTACACGATGTGATTATCCATCAGGTACTCAGTGGTCATGGGGGAGATAAGGACTCAAATTAATAGTATTTACCTCTCTAAGCAGTTTTTAATTTAAGGGACTCTGTGAAATAATTTCCAGATTAACTACCACAGCACCCATTTTCGTATATACAAATCACAAAGCCTAGAAGACTGCTTCTCTAATAACCCCAAAGTCTCAGAAACACTTAAATTGGAGTAAAAGGGAAACTATTTCTCTTAGTTGTCTATATCCATTCCTGCAGCCTGCTACCAAGTAGGACAGGAGGGACCTGCAGAATGCTGTGGCAGTGACTAACTGAAGTCCCAGGTGGTGACAGGAAGGACAGCACAACAGCACTCGGTGCCATGAGGCAAATTTTTGTGGACACCAGATCTGCTAACATCATCTCTACATTAACAGACCAACATGCTTTGGCTGACAAAAGGCAAGTTCTGTTCCAGCTCTCGGCTCTGAACAGTGGAATACGGGACAGTACTGTGACATTACAGCTTCTGAAATGCTGAGAGATTTCACCAGTCCCTGGAGGAGCAGGTTGATCTCACCTGGTATAAAGTTGGAGTCCAAAGCACAGGCTCGGCTCTCCGTGGTGTTGCCCGTGCACTGGCTGCCCACAGGAAACAAAAGGATACACTGACGAACACGGAACTGGAGGCCAGACGAGTCGCACTCGGACCACTCAGACCACTCAGACCAGCTGTCTGCAACAGGCAGAGAGGGACACATGCACAGACACTGCAATTAAATGCCTCAAGTACACCGAGTGAGAGAGAAATAGCCTACATTTCTGAATCCTGACAGAAGGCCTCATCCCCAGATACCACTAACTAGCAGAGGACAGCTCTTTCATTACAATAAAACAAAGGCAGTTTGGCTTTGGCAAAAGGCTGTGAAATGTAGAGTGTGATGGTAAATTTGTCACAGATGTATTATGGCTTTGGCTTCTGCCATGGCCTTTGTGTGTGGAAGTGAGAAGTTGGAGGGACTCTGCGGTGATGACTGGAAGAGTGATTGCTGTGGAGTTAATTCCAGTCTAGGTCATTAGGGTGGACAATGACACTGTCTTTTATTTATGTACCTGACAAGTAGCAATGACAACTGTAAGCTATAAATAAACAGAATGTTTATTTAACCCAAAAAATAGTATTATCATGCAGACACTTTTTTTTGTTTGTTTTGGCTTTTGTTATTTCAGGTCCATTTTTTTGCTGTAGATAGAAGAGATCAACAAGTATTCTCACCTTCTCTTCCCCATTCAGTTCATTATCAGCTTCTACTGTTTCTCTCTATTTCTTCCTCTGCCTATTAAGGTAGTTTTGATTAAGACATTTTTATTTCATGCCTGTGTGATCTCAGAATACTTCTCTTAAATTTATTGAATTGATCTCATTTCCATGAGGTGCTGTGAGTTTGCTGAGCTACAAGTCTTGCCTTCATAGGAGCCTCCTGAGTTTGGCATGTACAGAAGAACAGAGCTCCGTTAAACATTTTTTTCTTCTGTTGGCTTTCTCACTGAGATATGTTTCATGGTTTTGATATGCATTAAATACTTCTACTATGGCAAAACAAGTTTGTTTCTACTTCAAAATTTTAACTGATTTTATGTCACTATGAAGCAAATTTACAAAATTCATTTTGCTTCAAATAAAGTATATAGTAACCTAATTTTGTTTCAAATTAGATTGAAGAACATTAAAATTTGTGAATAATTGGGAAAATTCATTAGGGTTTTGTACACTTTTTGTGAATCAGGTGGAAAGTTAGGAAAGTCTTGCATTGTTTTGGGCCCCTTCCAATACATCGCATAAATCCAGCATACAAGGTTCATATTTACACATTACTTTCCCTTTGGCCACAGAGGAAAAGTTTAAAACTCCCAGTTATCTAGAATTTAACAGATTCTGGTAGGAATATTTGAGATTGTAATTTTGAAAAATGCCAAGCAATAGATGTTTTCCATGACAATGTTAGATATTCACTTCCTATCCAGTAGCACAGTAAAAAGAAATAGATGGAAGAGATGGGTATAACTTTAGTAGGGAAAATCTCAAGCAGTGATCCTGAGACCATTTTCAAGACAGTATGAGAGTGCTGGTTAGAGACAGCAGCAATCAGTCCTAACAGTCTGTTGTTCAGATTCATATCATCACTTGTGGAGTTGTTCACAAAATAGATTGTGATAGTTTCACTGGGCTAGCCCTTGGCCAGTGGCCAACACAGCTGTTCACCCACCTCTCCCCCACCCCCAGGGAACAGGATTGGCAGCAAGGGTAAGGAGACTCATAGGTTGAGATAAGAACAATTTAATAATAGAAATAAAAGAAAACTTAAAATAATACTAATATTAGAACAGTAGTGATAAGGATAATGGTAACAAAATATGCAAATGGTGACACATAGTGCAACTGCTCACCACCCGCTGACCAAGCCCAGCCTGTTCCCGGATAACAATCCCAGAGGAGTGACAATCCTGAACCAAAACCGCAATCCCAGAAGAGTGAGAACCTGAGCCAAAGTCAGAGACAGCCAAAAGAGGAAGAGACCCTCACTAATATACCGGATATGATGTAATATGATATGGAATATCCCACTGGCATATCCAAATGCCAGTTTAGGATATTAATTTAAATATCCCTCACCCTCTTAGATCTTGCACTTGTAGACTTACAAAACATGAAGTCCTTCACTTCCAGTGACAAAAATGCAAACACTGGTATGTTATCAGTGTTTCTCTCATAACAAATCCCAGGCTGAAAGCAAAATGCAGCACTATTCTGGATCTTGGTGTCAAACCTGTGTTTTGAGGAGTGCCACTGCTGGGAGCTCAGAGAGTCACACAGCAGTAAAGCACCCAAGACTGACTGATCATTTCAAATTGTCAGACCTGCCCTTTGTGGAGCCACTATCTCTGCCATCACAGAGATGCTGAAGCCATAGCTTTTGCATGCACTTCCACAGACTCACTTATCCTGCCTCATCCCTTTGATTTATCTTCAAAGTATATGAGGCTCTCTTGCACCTCAGGCAGGCTCCTCTCAACTTGCTCCTCAGTTCTTTGCAAAAATCATGAGGGTGGAAAAAAGAGGTGTTTAATCTGGAACTGTTTTCCACCTCCAACACAGCAAGGCTTACTCAGATGTCACGTCTTCTTCCTACAGAATTTGGCTCCTCTTTGAAGCCAGGTTAAGTCCAAGCAGTTCCTGAAAGATCCCTTGGTGAAGAAGACACCTCAGAAAGATCAGGCCATTAGCCTGTAAGATTATAAACTTCTTTCATGCAGAACTACACCACCATTTCTAAATGCTCAACTGCTTTATCCATTATTTGCATGTGTGAGTTAGGAATTCAAGGACAGAGGGTATTTTCCCCTCTTACAGAAGCAGTAAATACTTTAAGCATAAAGTACTGTTTTATTCAGTACATTGCAGACACCGTTGTAACCAATTACACTTACTGATAAGCAGCCTATAACCTACTACCTATCAACACTGCAATGCCTCCATTCACATTAATGCAATTGCATTTGGATAAATTAAAAGAAAAAAAAACCCCACAAATAGAGTGATATAGCTTTTAAAATGAAAGATGAGAAAATCTGATGTATTTTGCAGACAGAAGTCTGTTACTCTCTTTCAAGTACATACTTACATATTTTCAGTAACCCTCCATATCCTCAAAAAATCCTTAGTATCAGGATTCCAGAAATTTTAGTTTTCTGCTAGGTTTTTATTGGCCAAAAAGAAAGTACTATTTCAAATGCCAAGAAATCTTTACTCTTTTCACAACTTAAGAAACGTTACAAATAATTTCAATTTTTGCATATGCATTTCTGTGTTGGTTGGTTGTTCTTAGATTCCAAGTGTCACTACTGTTCCTTTCCTATATTAAACATGTCACTCAAGAAGTGAATGTCACTAATGATGCTTCTAGATCTGCACAGGCAGGAACCACTGGCCACATGATCCTCACCACAAGAAAATGGCTCTGCAGGGATCACAGAATCACAGAGATGCAGGAGTCTGTCTAAAATTGACATATCCAGAACTACAGTTATTTTTGTCCCATACCAATATGAAATAAAAGCAAATAAAATGCTTTGATATCTACATTGTAAACATGAGGCACGGGCCATTCTCACAGCTAGTTGATGATGTGCTGTTTCAAAACCCTATGGCAAATTTTCAGTGAAATTGAAATATTAATAAAACATCACATTTCACCCACTGAAATTTTACTGCTTTATAAAAATGTTCGCTTTCTTGAACCAAAATGAAACCAATCTCCTCCTCCTCCTCCACCCTGTGGGAAGCCCTCACTGGAGGAGGCTCCTGTCAGGACCTGTGGCCCCATGGAGAGAGGAGCACACATTAGAGCAGGTTTGCTGTTAGGACTTGTGACCCCATGGGGGACCCGTGCTGAAGCAGTCTGTCCCTGAAGGACTGCACCCCGTGGAAAGGGACCCACTGCGGAGCAGTTCATGAAGTACTGCAGCCCATGGGAAGGACTCACATCAGAGAAGGATCTCCGCGCTGGAGCAGCGGAAGAGCATGAGGAGTCCTTCTGAGAAGGAAGGAGCAGCAGAAACATGCAATGAACTGACAGAAACCCCCATTCTCTGTCCCCCTGAGCCACTCAGGGAGAGGAGGTAAAGAAATCGAGAGTGAAGTTGAGCCCAGGAAGAAGGGAGGGGTGGGGGGAAGGTGTTTTATGATTTGGTTTTATTTTTCATTACCCTGCTCTGATTTGATTGGTAATAAATTAAACTAATTTCCTCAAGTTGAGTCTGTTTTGCACATGACACTAATTGGGGGAGTGATCTTTCCTTGTCCTTATCTCAACCCATGAGATTTTTTATATACTTTCTCTTCCCTGTCTAGTTGAGGAGTGTAGTGATAGAGTGGCTTTGGTGGGCACCTGGCATCCAGACAGGATCAACCCACCACATAGTCCAATATAAAATGAAGAGATTATTTAGAAATGTTTGCAAACTGTAATTTCTAAAAATTGGCGGTAGAAAATAAATATGGAACAAGAGAAATAGCTACAATACTAGCACAATGAATGTGCCAGTTCTGACCTTTTAAAGAGGCCTTAGGGATCTCAAGGCAGCTATGTAACTTCTACATACAAATATACACTATTTTTAAAAAATATTATAACATATCAAAAATAAAAAAATCATTATTTTTATGTTTGGTGTTTTTTTAAACACAATATAGAGTGTTGCATCTGCTTTAATTTTGACAAAATAGGTACTTTTATTCTGTGGCAAGACATGTAGTGCCTAGAAAAGGAAATTAACTTAAATTGTAGTTCAGCACAGGTAATAAGATCCATAAATTCAAACTCTTGGGGCCTGTCTCTTCAAATGCACAGCCTCATCATATGAGAAGAAAACTTTTGCTATGAAGTCTAGGACCTCTCAGTGAGTAAGTAATACAGTGTGGCATCAGAGCTGCTTATGTCCTTTTGCTGTTGCCTGTAACCCATTAATCAGCATTAAAGGAAAACAAAATTTCCCACTGGCTTTTTATAACTTATTTTATCTGGTTTTGTGTGGTTTTACTTTCTACTTCTCACTTAAATTTCATGAAAAAAAATTGTTCCCTTTAATATGGGTCAAAAGGCAGGGTCAAAGTTACAGAAAAAGTCATTATCCATAATGTTATACAACTAGCAGGAGTGCTGAGACATTTAATTTACTAAGTACTCCACAGTCATTTAAAAAAATGAAGTCTTGGGTCCTTAACATCCAAAGAAGGTATTTTACAAAGAGTATTAAGGTTTGCTCTGTGTTTTATATGAAAACACAGCAAACATCATCTACTTGAAGTATCTTGTGATAACACGTTGTTGAATATTGACCTCGGTGATTTGCTTGCTGTGGATGTTTAGTGTGCATTATAACAAATGTGCTTCTTTGTGACATTGCTATTAAGTCTCTCAGGCTGTTTGCATGTTCCACTTCAAATATTACACAATTTTAGTTCATTCAGACCTGGAACCTGGTAACTTAAATTTTAATTTTTAAAGGGGGAGGGAGGAGGTGGTGTCCTGTAGGCTATATCCTGCTATTACTTGATTTACTGTAATCGGAGCATGTAAGAGTTGACTGTGCACCTAAGGGAGATAAATTATTTGCTCCTAAATAACAGATCAAGGAGCATTATGTTGCCTAATGTGAATGCCTTATTCTGTGGCACACAAACAACAAAGCTGCATGGGCTGATCTGCCATACCTGGACACGGCTGTGTGTTGCAGAGTGCTTCTTCTGTGTGCAGTCCAAGGCAGATATCTCCTCCATAAGCTGGTGCTGGGTTTGTGCAAGAGCGGGTTCTCATGTAATGACCTCCTCCACAAGTTGCTGAGCACTTTGACCAAGATGACCAACAAGACCAGCCACCATCCACTGAAAAGACATAAAATATCATATTATTCCAAGTTAATATTCATTACATAATACAACTCATCTTTCTCATATTCTGTGGATCTAGTTCATGGCCTACTGAAATTATTGGACTTTTTAAGGTGCCAGTGAACACAGGCCCACAAATTTAATCTTACTACAATGCAATTTAATTTACATATTTTAAAAGTCCCTGGTATACTGGGAAGTATAACAAAGTTACTCATTCACACAAGACGCTTTCAGTGGGTACCATAATACCTTAAGCTTTGGCCTTAAGGCCAAAACTGCTTTCTCACTTGTGAGGAAATAAAATACCAAAGCTTGTTTAGCAGAAGTATTATAAGCTTTAAGTAAACTTTCATTCATAAATTAAAAGTTAGCCCAATAATATCAAGAGTTTTTGCCAACCAGGTGAGATTGCCGTAACCCTACAATCCAGTTCCATTGACCTAATACAGTTGTAGGGTTTGATGGGTCAACATAATGTCACAGCCTTAATGCAGCTCTAGCACAGATACCAGCAGCAGAACAATGGCAGTAGTTCAAAAAAGCAAAGGATGAATGACAAAAAGGAGCCACTTAAAGTTTCAAACACAGCTTGTCTAAGAATAAATTTTTTTCCCCCATTAGTATTTACTCATTGAAGTATGTCAAACTGTTCTCCAGTCTGAGTTTTCACAAGGTTCCACTGAAATGCAGGCTGGATTTCATGGGGGCCCCATTTGTTAGAGGGGTTTCCACACGTGGCCACTAGACAGGCTTCTAATGAAAGTTCACCTCATTGCCTGCACTGGACTGGCTCCTAAGCAGCCTCTGTTCTTAAAGCTGCTGCTCCAGGAGGTATTTCTGGCATTTCTGGCCATATTGCAGCCCATCTGCCAAAGGCTTCCTATCTGCAGCCACATGAAAAAGTCAGATGTACTTCTCCCAGGGACAGCAATCCCTCTGCAGAGAATCTCAGTATTTTGTTCATTTCTCTTTCATTTTGTTTTTTTTTAAGGGGACAAAACAGCAGCATAAAACTAAACTTTAAAAATTTTCATATTCTACAAAAAAATAATTTATTTTCAAACCTCTATTTAAAGTTTTATCAGTTGCTCTCTTAATACTTAAGTAAGAAAATGATTTACCATGTTTGCAACTGATTAAAACAAATAGTGTATAATTCAACCGACACTAATAGATGAGACCCTAAGTATAATAAAGGCAATGTGCCAGTAAAGTCTTGGTTTATGACAGGACCCTAAACTGAGTAGTTTTGTTTTGGTCTGGTTTTTTTCTCCCATCACTCGCAGTAGCAGTGGGCATTTTACCACACAAGACAGAAACTCATTATTGGCTACTTTTAAAAATACTAGGAAAGTACACATTTTATGTACACAATTTTTACTGTGTGTTCATTTAAGATATTCCCTGTAAGACTTTATTTCATGGTTTGTTGAAACAATTGATTATCACTCAAGTCTCCAAAGTATTCATCCAGCATTTCATAATAACTACTTTTGACTCTTTCTGTTCAATTAATCAAACAGCCTTTCAAGGACTAAACCAGTTTCCACTGGTTTGTTGAAATGCTATTCCATAATTATCTCTTATAAAAACAAAACAAAACGATGTTCCAAATCTGAAAAAAATATTAAGTTACAATGAAAATATCTGTGCAATATTTGTATTTAAATTCTCTCTTAGATGAAGATGTAGAACATAAAAAAAATACTTGTTTTGGTAGCCTTGTATATCACAAATGCACTTGGTGAGCTGAGTAGAATGATTTCTATGCAAAGGCTGCAATGGTGAGAAAATGAGCTAGGAGAATGTGATTATTTTGATATTAAAACCTATATGTGCATTTTTAAATGTAATTTCAGATACAGTACACCCTCAGGTTTTCAACTGCTAATCAAACAGGTAATTTGCTAGTGCATACTGAATACTATTAACTAATCCTGTAAGTGAAATTGCTGAGTATATAACATTTTATTCTCTGTACTCTTTGCAGCATTATCCTATAAATCAAGAAAGCATGGAGCTGGCACTTCCTTGCCAAGAACAACTGTTGCAAAAATTTTTGCAAGTAATGTATCCAGCCTCTGAATAGCCTGATTGGACAGCCAAGATTCATGGAATCTGGTACTATATTCCAAGTATGTCATTTAAATAAATTATTTCCATTATTAAGGAATTCAGTGATTGCTACATTTTTTCCAGGATATATTTATCAGCCAAATCATCTAGCTATACAGATATGAGAGTTTTGTATTACCTATCATAAATAAACACTGCATTTCAGCAGAGTGCTTGACTTGCTCTCTTATTCATATAGCCACTGGAAAACAAATATGTCATTTTACCCGAGATAACTCTGTTAATGTAGTATTATGTAAGATCATATCTAAGAAAGCCATAGATTATTAATCTTCAGTGCATGTGAAATATAATGTGCAATTTTATAACAATTTCAAGACAAAGTATCTTTTATTCAGAACATGCCTCTTTTTTATTTTTTTAATTATGTCAAATAAAAGCAGAAGTCGTTAACTAAGCTGTTTATTTCATGCAATATTAAAGTTTTACCTTTCCAGATACTCTATTTTTTTTTCTTAAAAAAAATCCTTGACTAGCTCAGAGGAATAATCAGAGGCATTCCTGCTGCAGTGCATAGACCTCTGCAAACTGAATGACAGCCTGAGATTGTCTAGACAGAAGATAAATTGTCCACAAACATTGGCTGTGGCTTGTCCACTGTCATAAAGACAGTGACTCTCAACATTTGCTACTTATTTTTCAATGGACCAGAGTGAGAATTACAAATGCACATGCATTTGAAACTGCCATCCATCTACAGGTGGCCAAGAACACAGAGACCAATGAGACATCCAGGAATGTCACCATGTTCCACAACTGTAGTGATCACGGCTGTAATATGACTTTGGATGTAAAGGCAGAAGTGGGTCTGTGGAAGATGGGAAAGGACAGACATTATATAAAAGACAACGTTAGATTTGAATATGGTTGAGCTAGACAGTGTAATTATAATTGGTTTTCTTAATGACTATTTATTGATGTGCTGCCATCCTAAATCTCCAGGCCTTTCAAGGACTATCATAACTACCTCTTTTATTTGTTCCTAGAACTTTTCCTCCTCAGCAACAGAGCATGATAAAGCATCATCATGGTTAAATAAGATCAAAGGAGTGGGTATTTACTGCTTGAGTTTTTACAAGACCTAAATAGAGCTCTGTGGTTTCTTTCATCTTTCCTTAAAGTTGCTTAGCAACACAGCACCATCTGTTTGTTGTTTGGTTTTTTTTTTTCTTTTTTCCTTTTGTCCTGGAGTCCTTAACATTGTTTCTACTTCTTATAGGAGGAAAAATACACATCTGCAATGAAAATTCCAGTTACTACAGTTTCTTTACATAACAGTTTTGTAGCGCTGATGGACAAAAGAAAGTCATTAAAGCAGTTCCACAATGGAAGGCACAAAGAGTCTCCGTTTTCTGACAATTACTGAGCTTAGTCCCTTTTGGAAGAAGGCATCCTTCAGCTAGCAGGGTGCTCTCAAACAATGCTTTTTTCCTTTTTAGTAAAGCAAACAACTTTTTGCCTACTGGCTGTTGTGGTTAATAAATATTTTGTCACTATAATGAAAAAATAAAAATAGGGAAGAGGATGTACGAGGGAGAAACAGTGTACAGAAATGAGATCTCCTGGGGACATGATAAAACATCCACACTACTGGAGAATTTCCAAGAGACAATTAAGTAAACTGGATACCCTGCTATGCACTTTGGATTTTACAAGAAAGTGGAAGGAAGCGTGGGCAGACACAGTGACCTCACCTGCTTTCATGAGAACAGATAGGATTGCAGGCTCTTACATATACTGTCTGGTCTCATTTCAAATTTTAACAACAACAAAATCTTTTTTCTTTTTTTTTTTTAATTTCAGGGTATGCATCTAGGTTTGTAACTTTTCATGGTAATCTTTTTGAAAGTGTAGTGAAAGAGAATAAAAATATTGAGAGGTCACTCTTTTCTGTATGCATGAAGGAGTATAAATAGGGGGGCAGTAGTTCTTTCCACCCACCAAAATGCAGATGGTGTTCTCAGTGGCTGAGTAAAGGTTAGGGAAACCAGGGGAACTGAGTGTTTGGCAGCCTACAGACCCAAGAGAGTACTGCTCCATTCCAGAATCTGGGGATCATCCCAATCCACATCTCTTAGCCTACTGCTTTTTCCTAATCCTGCAGGATATTGCTGCACATTTCAGTGTGTGAATTTATTTGGTTCTTCTCAGCCAACATGTCATAACTAAACCAAACTAAAACTACTATAAAAAAATCTGAAAACAGTAAAATCCAAAAATATTGGCATGAAGTATCAGAACTTCAAATCTAAAAGATGGCAATTGTCCTTTCCCTCTCATCCACCACTATGGTCTGAGAAAAGGGAAGAGGAACTCCCATAGCTCATGCTACTCAATGGTGCTTATGTAGCTATACTTTAAATTCCTAAATAAGACACATTGGCCAAATGCACTATGCACAAAAGGATAAAAGAGAAGGCAACAAGAAACAAAATGAAATAAAAATGAGGAAAAAGTTGTCTTTTCCTATATTAATAACTGCAGAGATGTGTAATATTGTGAACTAAGACAGAATTCCTTATGTTTGGTACTATTATTTTCAGGCAAGCAAATCTTTCAATTAGTAAATTCCTGTAATTTTTGTAAATTTGCAGAGTTTACCATTCAAACAATGCTTCTCTTCATCATCTGTTTCTCTTCATAATGTAAATATCTCACAAGCCCCAAAGGACAACAAAACCCTAATATATCTGGTTATATATTCTTTTCATATTGACCATATATTAGTAATCCAAAGAAAACAGAAATGTCAGTGAGTATTCACAGATCCTTTCCATAGTTATTGAAACAGTTCAGTGCTTGCCAGTTCAATTCTATTCACCACATCTCTGAGCCATAAAAAAAGGAGTTGAGGCACAGGGCCAAACCATAGTTTGCTAGTGCAAGACAATAGTGTAAATTCTCCTGCCCCTCAAAGCAGTTCGGCTACAGGGAAACTGAATACTGGGAACAGGCCTTACCCTACACTGACTCCTAAACTATTTCTGCAGAGTATTTGGGAGAGTGTTAGTTAGTCAAAGGCAAAATTGTATGAAGAATCATTCTAAAACTTGTATAATACAGACAAATCATATTCCTGGGCCTGGGTACAATTTGTGGCAATTTTTTGGCACTGTTCAATTTCCTATTACATATTTAGCCTTCAAATACTATGAACAAAAAGTAATCTGTCCAGCAACTGCCATCAGTATATGTCAGTGGACCGTTTACTTTGCTACAAGCTGTGGGAAAAAATGTCACTGTTCCACCCCTGCAGGCTCAAGATTCAATAGCAGCCACTGAAGGCAGGTTTTAGATGGTTTCAGTATTTTTTTTCTTAAGTTCTGTGATCCTGCAGCACATTTAAGCACACATTACTGGCTATTAATATATTAATAAGTATATTTAAAATTATGCTGCAAGACACTCAACCAGACAAGACAGCCTTGAACGCTTGGTGATTGCTCTATGGGCTTTTTTATTGTGTCAGTTCTTCAGAGCACTTAGTATCTTCCAGGATGACACTGAACTCAGATTAATTGATTTAGAAGCCTAAAGTCCTATTGACTTTCATCATGACTTAAGCCCTGCTCAGTATATTTCTCCATCACTCATCTTTTTAAGCAGTTTACATCATAAGGGTTTAATCCTGTCTGCAATAAGCAGAACAGGGAGCAAAGCAGAACCTGAGCTTGCACTAGTGGGAAGTCTTTTTTATGGTTGCCATCTCACCCCTTCCTACAAACCAGAATATTTCTGAAAGGCTAATGACTGGACTGGACTGTGACAAAATGGTTCTGTGCCAGCAGGGAACAGGTGAAGATGTCCTTACCACAAGGGAGTGCAGGTGAATCTCAGAAAGCATCACATTCTTCTTTGTTGCATTTCTATTTCTAGTACTATGGCCAGAACAAAATCTCCCCACATCCCTTAGCCTTTCTGTCTGCACTTCACTTACTTACATGGGCAAGAATGAACTATGTAGAGTCTCTGTTTTTCTCTTCGATTCTCACAGTGGCAAGAAGGGCCTCTCATGTTTACTCCTATTCAGTCCATGAAACATTATCTACAGCCTAGTCCATGTGAGGAGGGTATAGTCAATACCATGATGAGATCTGCACCAACACCAAATTTTCTCATAAACACCTGCTAGGGCTGTGTGATCAAAGCCTAACAGGAACATTTTAGAAACTCACTTGGATAGCTAGGGTAAGAATTACTTCATATAGCTATCCTAAATATAAGCACTCAGGAAATGAAATCTAGTTCCTAGCACAGTGGTTAACAAGAAGGCTGAAAAGTGATCCAACCATGGTTTCTTCGACTGGCTTTTACCCTCCCTGCTGTGGGGTCTGCCAGGTTTGTTTGTGTGAGCCTGGACCAAAGGCTCTTCACCCACGTATTGTTTTTGTCTCACCTTTCTTGATGAGGTCTCATGAATGCCAACCTAACAGATGTTTGTGTTTACCCACCAATTTAACTTTCTGTGACTTTCATTAAAAATTGAGAGAATTCAATTTCATCAGTGTGCTTATCTAATAAAATATTATTCCCTTTCTACAGATTTATAATCAGGTCTAATTTATGGGTAAGCCTTATTCTGCAATCATTTTTTACTCTCTTATGTCTTAAAGAAAAAAAAAAAAATCAATTACATCTACTGCTTGCAATGTTTTCCCGTCAGATTTATCTGAGATCTGACTTAGCCCCTTACATTTCTTCTTAATTACTGACAAACAGTAGTTGTGTAGCTAAGGAACTTTGTGATTCCTCACAGGCTATCATACATCTAAATATTTCATTCAAGCTCTATATCTTCATTCAAATTTACTTTGTACTAAGAAGAAAAATGAAATTTGTTTCTAAATAAAGTTATTTTATATATTAGGAAATCCTTTCTTGTTTCAGGAAGACCGACCACTCTTTATACAAACTGGGTTTTAGAAATATTTCCAAATTTAGAGACAGCAGCAGGGGGATTAATTTTTATATAAAGCACAATTTCAAGTTCTAGTTTTAGGTATTGGCTAACTCATAAACAACAAGGGACTCTACATCAAATTTATGTCTGCATATCTATGTGTTTTACTGGTTGGAACAATTTACTTCAAAAAAACATAACAGTGTACTAGCTGCAGAGCTAATTAAAAATATCACTTTCAAAAACCTTCACCTTTTTTTAACTTTGAAAAAATCCAAGAAAATTCAAGACAGCATTTGATTTAAGAATCAACAACAAGGGATGAACAACAAATCTGGCCCCACTTTATAGATAATCTGGGCCCATTTAATGAATATACTTCAGTTACTACAGTATGGTAACACTGTCAAATCTTTTCAAGCTTGTGAGCAGAGCTGTTAGCTATCACCACACCACTCACTTGCTTCAAAGGAAGCTCAAGGCACTGTCTCATGGAGGGATTCCCTTTGCAAGGGAAGAAGGAACCAAGGAGGAGGTGCTATGTTCTAGCTTGCTTCACCTACTGTGTGCATCCCTGGGGAGGCTTACACATGTTAGTACAAGGGTCTTCTAAATCTTTGACCTAATGAATTATTATCAACCTTCAAAAATTTTCACAGATGAACAGTGCAGTCACATGAAACAGAATGTTTTATAATTTTGTTATTCAAGAAAAGCAAGGCATTGTGATTGCAGACTGGAAATTAATGAATTAAGGCATGCACTAGGGCTGTGCAAATGTGGAGAACACTGAGGTCACAATTTTATAATTCTCTGCCAACTGCTGGCTCTCTGTTGATTCCCTTTCATCTCTCTCTCACACTGCTTGGTGTAGAAAACATGGTCACCCTTCACTGATCCTGCCTCTAAGCTCATAGCGAAGCATATAATCTCTTCCCTTTATTTCCTCAGATACTTTTTATAAGAAGTCACATGGAAAAAGTGAGGAGTAATGGATACAAGTTACTCCTGGAGAGATTCTAATTGAACACTAGGGGAAAATTTTTCACAATGAGAACGATCAGCCACTATAATAATCTCTCCAGGGAAGTGGTGGATTCCCCAACACTGGACACTTTCAAGATTCAGCTGGACAGAGTGCCGGACCATCTTGTCTGGACCACGCTTTTGCCAAGAAAGGTTGGACCAGGTGATCCTTGATGTCCCTTCCAACCTGGTATTCTATGATTCTATGACTGATTCTTACATTACCAGATAGAGAAGCTACACAATGAGCATCTAAAGCCACTTTCCTCCTCCTTGGATGCAGCAAGAAAATTTCACCAGAAAGTGCTGGCTTGTGCCCGAGTGCCTCTTTCAGAACCTCAATACCAAGTTTTAACTGGTAACCATATAAATATATATAGACATAGATAAATACACACACATATATATGTTTTATTGTAGTAATATACATAAGTAATATGTGTATTGTCATAGTAATCCTTCAGAACCACACTTGAATAAATGCCAAAAGCTCCAAGAATTCAATAGTAAAATATGCAGCACTGTTACACATAATTAATACAATTAAAGATGGATGAAAGCTTATTTCTAAATTTACTTGTTGATACTGGAAAGAACTGAGTCTCAAGTCATTATCCTTCTTCCTCTCTATTGTTTCACACCTTGAATTCTTTCTTCCTATTCCAATTGTACTTTCTTTTCTTCACGTGTTCTCCTTCATCCTTCCTTTTTCCTTTTCCACAAAGCCCCTATAAAGCTCAACAGCCTCTGAATTTGGATGTCTGTTTTATGAAGAGTGACTGAAACCAAGACTTTCCCCCCCCAAAATGTGTAAGGTACAAAAATGATTTATAACCCTAAGTAGTTTATTGAAAACATATATTCTACTTGTAATCCTTTTTATAGTATCATAAAACAACTTTAAATGAAGGAGAAGCTCAGGATTCCAAGAACAATCTTTACGGCCTACTTGAGATACCATCTAGTTTGGTGATCAGTCTTGAACCTTATTTGCTGGAGGCTCTACACTCAAAAGCTAGCACAGATTTAATGACATCAACGACTGTGATGCAAATGATATTTTGAATTTAAATAAAGACTAGGTCACATTTCCCATGTCTTGCCAGACTTTTTATGTATTTTTTTCTCTTATGAGCTTACTTATTAAAGTTATATTTTTACATGACTTGTAAGTCAAAGTCTCACAAGTGAAAAAAGACATAGCTATTAACACTGTTGATGATAAACTGCTTGACATCACTTGGGAATCTTTTCCAAGTCCACTTACATTATAAAGGTGAATTTGAGATGTAGTTTATTCAAAAACCAAAACAAACCCCAAACCCACAAAAAACCAAACCAACTACTGCAAGATATAGCCTCAACGAGTTATTTTCTTTTCACATACTTCTCTTATTTCAGCTGACTCTTACCTGGACAAGGCAAAATGTTGCATTCCTGGTACTCTAGAGATGGGCCGAGGCAAGGAAGTCCCCCATACTTGGGCTCAGGATTGCTGCAGACCCGTTTGCGATTCCGTATCCCTCTACTGCAGTCACGACTGCACTGAGACCATGGAGACCAGGGTGACCAGGCACCGTTGATGGTATGAGCAGAGTATCGTCCAGAACGCAAGAAATCCCCTGACAATCCTAATAAAATAAGGATTGAAAAAGATCAATAATGAATTAAAACAGTATCTCACCCCAAAACAACCTTTTCCTCTTCAAATTTTCTCCTAGGCTTCTAATAGTAATATGACCAGGAGGGTCTTGTTCTTTAGTCTAACAGTCCAAACCCTGGTTTCATCTCAAGAATCTCTGCCATAACAGAAATTTCATAATCACTTGCACAGAACTACAGTGAAGACCTGGATCCAACTCTTTAGTTAAAGCTTTACAGTTACATTGACTGAAGTAAAGTCAATTTACTCCACCTGAGGAAGATAAAAATTATCTTTCTCTTGCATGGGAATTGTAATCAGAAAATCTCCAAATATATTGCATAGGTATTATTGCCTCTGTTTTGGAGGAAGGAGGTGACACAGAAGACAAGATTGAGCTGCCTGTGACCACTCATCAAGCCAGCTCCCCTGGTCCTACTGCAGGGCTCTGCTCACTTGAGCTACCCAGCCTTCCTCCACCTGTGCTTGCTATGCCCAGAGGCTCACAGATGTCCTGGAAAGCAATGCACTGTACTTATCCTAACCATAGACAGACTTTAGACAGTGTACAGCAATAATTCCACAAAGTCCAGTGAGACTGCCCTTTTGAGAAGAGTAATGTTTTGCCACTTTAAAAACCAGTTTATTTTCCAATGAGTTGAAGCATTCATTTCATTATACATGTAATCTATGGAAATCAGCCTTTTAGAGACACACACAATAAAATACTTCCCAGTTAAATAACCATCTGGCAAATGGAAAACATCTTTTCTAAGTGAGGTTAGTACGAAGAAAAGGCATTAAACAGCAATGGAGACTGAAGTCCACATTTATCAGGGAAAGGGGAACACACAGAATCTTGTTCAGAGCATACAACCAAAATGCCTGGATGTAGCCCCAGGTGAAGTTATAATAATCTGCAGTTAATTTGAGTATCTTTGTTAGTTGCAGACTTGGTCCTGCATGGCAAAAAGATTCCCTCAACTGTACTCAGCACAATACTGAACTCGTTCTTGAACTGGAGCATTACTTCTAAGAACCACTACTAAGCATCTCCAGCAACACTACTCGAATTTCCTACTCTTGCCAAAGCAGTTCACCTTCCCCAATGCTAGCATCATGGGAAACTCTGTGATTGATGGACTACTAACTGCTGCTTTTACAACAAGCACTTATTTAAGTAGTTGTGATGAAAGAAGGTCCCATGAATGGTACTTAAAACAGCAGAAGATGTGGCTGCCTGACTATGCTAGAGATTCAGTATTGCTAACATAAGTACAGATGAATGGGATCAACAGTGGAGAAATGCAGGGGACTGTTTGCAGCTTAAACTGCAGCACAAACATTTATTCTTAATAAATTGTTTTATGCCCTACCCACAAGCATAGGCACTGGGGAATTATCAAATGGAGCTAAAGAAACAGAAGACGCACTAAATCATGTACTGAAAACAGCTACAAGTAATACTGTGAACAGGAGTCCTGGACTGAACAGGACTAGTACTCTGGATAACCAGAACGGAGGAGCTCCTCGTTTCAAGGTGTCCAGTACTGAAACAATTATGCCATATTTCTACCTGTGCTTATGGCATTAGTAGCACTGCTTAAGTTCTGCCCTGAGAAGTACATTCACTAACATCCCAAAACAGATAAGACTTTGCATATTTTTTTCAACACTTGATAACAACTGGCAATACTGGAACGAAGATGCAACAACATAGAAATACTTGTAATAGGAAACTGTTGAAATTAATAAGAAACCAGCAGAACAGCAATAGAAAAGTGACTAAAAATGGGTAAAACCTTTCACTTATTACAGAGGGTAACTATTTCTCTCCTGCTGAGCCAGATTCTATTACACAGATATTAAAAGCAGCATTTCAAGAAACATGACATACATTCAAATCCAAAAAGGGAACAAGTACAGAGAAAGAGTATGGGAATTTATGAACACAGGTTCACTTTCCAGCTCTATAAGAACCTTTTTATGTAATTTTGTATTACTTTAGTCATGGAAATGCCCAGTTTACACACACAGTGAGCTGTGAGACCAAAATAATATATTTTTTTTAATATTCGAATTTCAAATGATGGAGTTTTTTAGTTATTAAATTAACAGCAATGCAAACAATGGAAAAAGCGTTCTTAATCAGGCCAGATTACCAGTCATTTTCTTCATAAAACATGGAAACATACATCACTTCATACCAGCACTTGGATGTTCTGAAGACATTTTTTGCAGGACAGGTGTAGCTTTTTCAGTCTTCCTAAGGAAAATGTGAGACCTTATTTGTCATTATGATATTAGATTTCTTGTGATTTAAATTGGGGAGTGAGGAGGGAAAATTTCTAAAGGAAAGCTCTGAGGTACTTTAGCTCTGAAATAGAAGAACATTCTAAAGAATCTTTTCAGTGTGGAGTTTGGTCTGCAAGTGTTCCCATGTGTTTTCTTCTTTCCAAAGCATTACAAAAATTATTACAGGGAGCAGCCTTTTCACAGTCTTACAGTAATTCATATAGTGTTCATAGAGGGGTTGTTTTTCTTGTGTTTCTCTTCAGACATAAACTGCATATTAAAAAAATAGCATGATGACACTAATTTAATTAAAAACAACAAAATCAGTTTACATTCTGGAAATACAGTGCTATATATTGCTTCAACAACCTTATAGCCTTCTACAATGAGATGACTAGGTTCATGGATGAGAGGAGAACAGTGGATGTTACTTATCTCAACTTCAGGAGAAGTTTTGGCACTGTCTCCCATAACTTCCTGATAGACAACTAAACAAGATATGGGCTAGATAAGTGGGCAGTGTGATGGACTGAAAACTGTCTGAAGAACCGGAAAGTCACTAGTGGTGTACAACAGGGGTTAGTACTGTGTCCAGTCCTTTTAACATCTTTATTAATGACCTGGACAATAGGGCAGAGTGCATCCTCAGCAAGTCTGCTGTCGATACAAAAGTGGGAAGGGTGGCTGATACACCAGAGGGTTGTGTCACACCTTGACTAGGCAGAGAAACCTTGTGGAGTTCAACAAGGGGAAATGCAGTCTTGTATCTGGGGAAGAACAGCCCCATGCAACAATAGTTTGGGGCCAACCATCTAGAAAGATGCTCTGCAAAGAAGGATCTTGGGATCCTGTTGGACAGCAAGCTGACTGTAAGCCAGTAATATGCCCTTGTGGCAAAGGTGGCCAACAGCTTCCTGAACTGCATTGGGAAGAGCTAAGTAGGGTCTCCAGTACAAGAAAGATATGGACTTACTGAATCAAATCCAGGGTAGGGTCAAAGGATGATTAAGGGCCCGGAACATTTTTCATATGACAAGAGGCTGAGAGAGCTGGGACTGTTCAACCTGGAGAAGAGAAGGCTCAGGGGCATCTCATCAATGTGTATAAACACCGGAATAAAGAAGAGGGAGCCAGACTCTTCTCAGTAGTACCCACTGATAGGACAGGAGGCAATGAACACAAATTAAAAACCCATTAAATTCTATCTGAACACAAAAAACCCCCATCTTTCTACTGTGAGTGTGGTCAAATACTGGAACAGGTTGCCTTGAAAGGTTGTGTAGTTTTCATTTGTGGAGATATTCAGAACTCTATTTTACAAGGTCCCGGGCAATCAGTTCTAGGTGACCTTGATTGAGCAGGGAGACTGGACTAGATGATCTCAAGAGGTCCCTTGCAATCTAAACAATTCAGTGATATTTAAGCACAATGAAAAAAGAAAAAAAGAAAACAGTAGAAATAACTACTGACCTTAACTTTACTTTTGCCTGAATTCACAAGTAAACACCATCTATCTCCCCTATTAAGGATGAGATTTGAACAATTATTCAAATAAAGACATGACTATTTTCCTATTATTCTTGCATATCAATACTTTTCACACAAAAAAAAAATCTATACCTAGACCAAATGACCTTTTCTGATGGTATTCAAAAGGTACTTGCAATTTCTTGCAAAAGAAGAATTCTGTGAATAGATGGCTTCTAAATGTGTTTTACAGATTATTCTAAGGATATTTATAGAGCATTAGAGTTTTTGTTTGTCCTCTGGAGATATGGAGAGAGAAATTAAGCAGATGGTCATCTCTTTCAGATACATTACGGAAAAAAAATAATCAAGATTATTTCTTTCAGAAGACAGCATGGCACAGAATGGCTGCATCATCTTTCTGAACACAGAAATCTTGAGAAGTACCTTTGGAAATGATAGAAAATTCACTCTGGCTAACTATTCCATCAATGCAGCCACTGCATTTCTACAAAAAACGTAAATATCTACTTCATGGACACTGGAAAAAGAAAAAGTTACCTGAAAAAAATGCTTTTATATAAACATACAACAAATACAACACAAAATAGATAGATACTAGAGAAGAACTCTATGAGAAAAGAAATCATGACTGAAAATTAAAGTATGAGACAGAATTCTGTTACAAACACCATCGGTTTCAGGACCTTGTGCTTTTGACACATTTTTAATGCATTACAAATCAGGTCATGCAGTCTCTTTTAAATAAAAAATTGTCAAAATATCCTATATAACTAATATTTAATAAAGGCAAGCCAATAACAAGTTTTTAGTATTAGATTATTGATACTTTCACCTGCTATTTTGAAAAGCCAATATGAAGTATGAATCTTTAGTATAAATTTGCCTAGCAAAACACTAGCATCAGTAAAATTCAATAAATCATGTGCTTACATATATATGTACACACATACAAATACGTACTTATACATATACACATGCACATATGCACATAGATATATAAATACAAAAAAAGAGGACTCATGGTCTAATTATTATATATCTGCTGAGCTCTTGTAACTATCCATGCAAAGAACGTTGCAAATTGAAAGTCTAACCACCCTCTTCTGTTGCAAATAAAAAGTCCAACCATCCCTCCCTTTCTTTGGCCAATTGATGTGTAGTAACTTGCTAAGCTATGGTAAATGAATGCAGAATAAGAATTACCAAGTTTTTCAGGTAGGAATTCCTGTTCATTGACTGAGATGGTAAAGAGGTGGGTAATGCAAAACTAACCAAAGGATCACACTGCAGAATTTCTTCAAGAAAAGTTTCTTCAGAAAGTAGGTGTCTATATAGAAACAAGTCTTATCTGCATCTCAGTTTACACCTGGTGTGATAGGAGAAGTTATAAATATAAAAGCATTGTAATCTTTCAGATCAAGTAACATGAAACTATGAAAACTCCTACTTTTCTCTCTAAACTATGGTTTTCTTGTTTGCCACCTTTGTTTGAGATTTGGGTCACTTTCTCCACATCCACTTCCAAGAAAAGCAACATTAAGCCTTCTGTATTTCTGAGTTTATTGCCCCCAGGATGAAAATATGTGTCTCAAACAGAACATAAGGGACAGTGCCCTTGGTAACAACAACATATGCTAAAATACCATCTAAGCTTTACTTATTTAAACCCTATCTACAGAAATGCTTGTGGAATCTGCAAAACAGATGATGCTATGATCAGTCATAGCATCATCAGTGAACTAATGACTTAATCCCAGTACAATTTTAAACAGGCAGCTGTGCTTCCCTAAAGCAAATTTTCCACAAGTAACAACAAGTACAGTAAAAAGTTCAGTAAAAGCAAACACACGGATTTTGTGGACAAAACAACCATCAACTTCAAAGGCCAGGGAAGACAAGATATGAACTGACATCTAAACAGAAGACTATTTTCTCATTTTAAGTGCAAATACTTTTGTTGAATGTGGTAAACAGTGACATTAGCACTGCTTCACTGCTGACTGACTTATTCCATTATACTTAGCAAGCACATACAACAGAAAAAACTGTATAATTAAGTTACATAATTCTGATCTAAGACAAGATGATTTGACAATTTCTAAGTATTTTTGTTGTTGTTGTTGTTTAATTGGAACAATCTTATAACTCTGCTAGAATTTAATCCTGTTTGGAGACATGTTAACATGAAAGTCACCTGCGCTGACCAGTATAGGAGAAAAACACCTGCCTTTGTAAAAGCGTGTAATGAAACTTTAATTGGCCTGATTCTTCTTGAAGAATGCAACATTCTCAGCCAAGTTCAATTAATTTGCCTTAGAAGCAAGGTTGTAATAAAGCATATCTACTTATAATAATTCTCTTTTCTAGCCTACAGCTAAGGAATATAGCTCTAAATAAGAGAGAAGTAGCAGTGACACCCAATAAATTATATTACTTGACTGATTTATGCCTTATGTCCTCCTGTTCAAACCTAACAAAGAAAATTCAATTATCCAAGCAGTCTAGGTTCATGACTTTGGGAAATTATGATCTAGAGCCAAAATTCAAGTACCTTGAATCATTTCTAAATGACAGCATGAAACACTGTTTCAAGTGTGGCAGGTAACAAGGGTAAGCAAAGACTGATTCAGTGTTGTCACTCTGAAGATATTCTGCAAGTATTTGACAATATCATTGAAGCATAAAACTTACATATCTTCAGGCCTATACACCTATCACTTATAAAAACCTTCAAAACTTACTTAGTAAAATTTAAATGGCAAAATGCAATGGCAAACATAAATGCAATCAAAGATAATATTTTTAAAAACCCAAACAGTATGCAAATGGATGGAATATGTTCTGTTACCATGAGAACTTTATTTCTTGTACCTAGTTTTTCTGTGTTTAAATATTTCATCCAAAAGTTCCACTGAAGAGTTGTTTGTCAATCAAACTTGACTTTATTGTCAAATTCAGTTCTAACTTCCACAATTCATTTTGTTCTTATCTCAGAATACAACAGTTTAGCTCCAATAAGACATTATAAGAGATAACATCTCACCATATGCTGCTTCTGACTACAAGACATTACTGATTATCAGCACCTGTGTTATTCTGTTCTAAATTCTGAATGCACTATAGCTTTCCTGTAGGTAACACTAGGATTTGATCGATCTCCTTACAAGAGACTGTAGCTACTAAAACAGTATTTCAGACAAAATTACAATCTGACATCAAAAATAACTGTTGTGTTAAGTTTGTCATAGAGAAAGCAGTGACAGCTAGAAATCTAAGTTCAGGTTTCCAGGTGCTTTTTTCTTCTTTAAGGAATCTTAACTTTTCTTCAGATTTTATTCTTCCTTCCTACCCCCACAATTCCCCTCCACCACCCCTACCAACCCCCCCCAACCCCCCCCAAAAAAAATAAAGGGGGGAAAAGAGCAAATAAAATACTCTGACTCTTGGACTGAAATCAGAAGGGTTGTCTTTGTTTAATTGTTTTCTGAAGGTATTTTGGGAGCTAACCTCATTTAACTTTGGCCATGTCAAATGCATGCTCATAATTGCTGTTTCCTTTGTATACACCATGGAAAGAAAGTGGTACCTCTAGAGGGTGATTTGTGCCCATTATATCAGATACTTATTTTCAGACGGATCCCTCAGGGGTGCTAGCTGTCTTTGCTGACTATAATGGAGTCTAGAGCTAGGTGAAGTAAATTCAACCTGGAAAAATCAGTAACCTCACACCATTTATCCCTGGATTAAATGTTTCTGTTTCCAACATAATCCATTGTGCTTATATAACAGATAATCCTGCAGACACTCAATTAGAATGTTTAACATAAATGTTTAATATGCTTCATTAAAACACATTAAAAGCCTACAGTGATGTAATTTCTAGACTTTTCCTGCTGGACTGTACAAACATTTGCATTAAGATGTGCAACAACATACACAGTCTCTCTCAGTTTATTTGAAGTAGCTGTCCCTTCTGTATCTGACCACTATATGAAAACTCAAGAGGCAGAGAACAAAATGCATTTTTCTTTCCTCTTAATCCAACTTAAAATCAGAAAAGCATGAATACAGTGTGCAAATGCCACTGTTTGGTTGATTGAAATAGAAGTCTTACCATACTCAGGAGGAGTCTAGTGGCTTCCTGGGACAAAGTTCTAACTCTAAGCTCACACTGCAAAGAAAGTTTGCTTTGCTAGAGTCTGACAGTGAAACATGATTCTGTTTAACACGGCATGACTATGGTTGTGCAGTGGAAGATTATAGACAATGAGAAAATTTCTAACAAATGGCTCTCTCCTGCAAAGAACATAGAACTGATCTTTGCAGAACACATCTTTGGTAATGAGGTATGCCAAGCATGCTGTACGAATATTAATCTTTCTATAAAAGCCAGCAAATTGCTATAGTTCAACAAGAAGATAATGAAAAGAATGTTTTACTGTATCCAGGCTCTGGCCACGTGGAAGTAAGTTATGATATTTCCTTGCTATTTAGCCAAAAATTGTGAAGGTGTCTGCCAAAATTCACCATTTCCCATTCTCATGAGATCCTTCAGTTCCAAAAGTCACAGCTATACTACATGACTCTTATTCATGTATTTTCTTCCCACTAAATCAAGGAGCAGCAGAGGGGTGGTGTGTTGACCCAAAACCTAAAGCTGTGAGTAAGAAAGTGCTCCTGGATCCTGCAGTTTAGAGGCTGTCAGTAAGTTTCATCACATCAGTAAATCAAAATATTGCCAACCCCCTGACAAATATTCCACTCCATACTGTTCTGACATCCATAATCAGAAAATGCCTAAGCAAACAGGCACCAAAAAAAAAAAAAAAAAAAAAGTGGCTAAAGGAGACATAACAGTAACTCTTTTTGCCAGAAGCATATTGGTAAATCAGCCACTTGGAACTCTGGTTGGGTTTGATCTTTCATTACAAAATAATTAAAGACTCATTGACCAAAAAGAGTCAAAGAATGAGAATGAATTAATGACAAAGTTATGAAGGCACTCACTAGGAAGAATGGACAGATGTATAATAGTTTCTGCCCTGCTGACTACTCAATATAAGTACTTAAATATTCAATAGTTTTGGAATTAGTCAGCAAAAATCCTTCTCCCAGATGAACATTTCAATTACTATGCAACAGGGTCACTCCCATACATTGATCTAATGATTAATTATTTCAAAATTAATCAAATCAGCAGCCTCAGCAAGATTAAACAAATTAGCTACAACACCAGAAAATTGAGGAATCTGATGTTCAGAAGTGAAAGAAAATCTTCAAGCTAATCAGGCAAAGAATGCACCTGAACCCACACCCTTGTGTCTCACACTCTGTCTGAATGCTTTATTTAATAAAATGTAGGCAGTTACTTCTGATTGTATTCTGTAAAAAGAGCCAGCTTATGCATCCAACTCCAAGAGAGGACTTATGATCATTAATTCAGAGCTGAGAGAGGTATGTCCATGCTTAATTTTCTTGAAGCAATATGATCTAGGACACACTGGCTCTTGCACTGGTTTGCCCTACTAACCTGCTCTCTAAGTAGTGCCTTGGCTTTTGTATACTCCATTCTTAAAACCTGACATGTCAGCTCTCAGACAAGAATATAGAATTAAAGAATAGTTTGGGTTGGAAGGGGCCTTTAAAGGTCATCTAGTCCAATCCCTCTGCAGTAAGTAGGGACATCTTCAACTATATCAGGTTGTTCAGAGCCCTGTCAAGCCTGACCTTGAGTGTTTTCAGGGATGGGGCTTCTACCAACCTGTTCCAGTATTTCATGACCCTCATCATAAAAAATATTCTTCCTTACATCTAGTCTAAATCTACCATCTTTTTGTTTAAAACCATTACCCCTTGTCCTATTGCTACAGGCCCCGATAAAAAGTCTGTCCCTATCTTTCCTATAAACCCCCTTTAAGTATTGAAAGGCTGCAATAAGGTCTCCCCAGAACCTTGTCTTCTCGAGGCTGAACAACCCCAATTCTCTCAGCCTTTCTTCAGAGGAGAGGTGTTCCAGCCCTCTGATCATTTTTGTGGCTCCAACAAGTCCATGTCTATCCTGTGCTGAGGGCTCCAGAGCTGAACACAGTACTCCAGGTGGGGTCTCACCAGAGCAGAGTCGAGGGGAGTAGAGAGCACCTGCTTTTGATGCAGCCTAGGATATGGTTGGCCTTCTGGGCTGCAAGTGAACATTGCTGGTTCATGCCCAGCTTTTCATCCACTAGCACTCCCAAGTCCTTCTCCTCAGGGCTGCTCTCATTGCCTTCATCCCCCAGCCTGTATTTATACTGGGGGTTGCCCTGACCCAGGTGCAGGACCATGTATTTGGCCCAGTTGAACCTCATGAGGTTCACATGGGCCCACTTCTCAAGTTTGTCCAGGTCCCTCTAGATGGTGTGCCATCCTTCAGGTGTTTTGTCTGCAAACTTGCTGAGGGTGCTCTCAATCTCATTGTCCATGTCACTGATGAAGATATTAAACAGTACTGCTTCCAATATGGAACCCTAAGGGACACTACTCATCACTGATCTCCATCTGGACATTTAGCCATTACCCACTACACTCTGGATGCAACCATCCAACCAATTCCTCAACCACCAAACAGTCCACCCATCAAATCCATACCTCTCCAATTCAGAGAGAATAATGTTATGGGAGACCATGTCAAAGGCTTTACAGAAATCCAGATAATGACATCCAAAGCTCTTCCCTTGATGTAGCCACTCCATCATAGAAGGCCACGAGGTTGGCCAAGCAGGACTTGCTTTTGGTGAAGCCATACTGTCTGGCTTGAATCACCTCCCTGTGCTTTGGCACAGCTTCTAAGAGGATCTCTTCCATAATCATTCCAGGCAGAGGTGAGGCTGACAGGTCGATAGTTCCCAGAGTCCTCCTTTCTACCCTTTCAAAAAATGGGTGCAATGTTTCCCTTTTTCCAGTCACCAGAGACTTCTCCTGACTACCATGACTTTCTAAATATCATGGACAGTAGCTTGGCAACTATATCAGCCAATTCCCTCAGGACTCAGGGATTCATCTTGTCAGGTCCCATACACTCAGGTATGTTCATGTTACTCAGGTGGTCGTGAACGTCACCTTCTCTGACAGAGGGAAGGATTTTGCTCCCCCAGTCCCCATCTTGCAGTCCAACCACTCAAGAGGTGTGGAAAGAGAGCTTGCCAACAAAGACTGAGGCAAAAAATTTGCTGAGTACCTCAGCCTTCTCATCTGTTGTTACCAGCTTTCCAGTCTTGATCATCAAGGGAATATGCTTTCTTTGACTTTCCTTTTCTGGCTGACATACCTGTAGAAGACCTTCTTACTATTCTTTGCGACTCTTGCCAAGTTCAGCTCCAGCTGAGCCTTGTCCTTCCTGATGCTATCCCTCCACAACCAGGCAACATCTCTATACTGCTCGCAGGATACCTGTCCCTGCTTCCACTGCCTGTGTAGTTCCATCTTGCCTTTTAGTTTGACCAGCGGGTCTTGACTCAGCCATGCTGGGCTCTTGCCTTCCTTTCCTGATTTCTTGCACCTGGGGATCAAGAGTCCTTGTTCTCTATGGAAAGTGTCCTTAAAGATCTGCCAGCTCTGTTCTGCTCCCTTGTTCCTGAGGACAGTTTCCCAGTGGGTCCTATTGACTAACTCCTTGAAGAGATGGAAGTTTGCTTTTCCTTGAAGTTCAGGGTCCTGACTTTACTCCTCACCTGAACCATTTCTCTCAGGACTGCGAACTCCACCAGTGCATATATCTAGATTCTTCTGTAGATCTACTAGTTGTTGGGATAGCTCTCCTAATTCTTTACTACCTGGTGGGAAAAATATTCTCTTTCTCATTTAATTTCATAAAATTTTTAAAAAGTGTCATAAATGTCAAAGTGCTGGAAGATAACAAAAAGCAGCGCCACCACCCAAAAGTCTTATTTAGGACAAGAAAGGTAGGTCATACACTAATTCTAGCAGAGCTAGTTCTCCTAGTATATACACATAATATTGATTCAAAATGATGTAATACTGATAGGGAAATAACAAAATTCTGAAATAAAATAATTTCAATTTAAAGTCATCTGAAATTGAAAAGATGTGGAAAGAGTTCCATTTTCCATCTCAGAAGTAAACAGAACTTTAAATCACTAGTAATAGCATAACATAAACTTTTATAACAGAAATTACCCAGTTCATAAACTCCTTATTTAGTTAAACACCTGCATGAATGTTACAGTTGTTACTTTAGAATTACTGAGCAAAAAGTTATTCTCAGCATCAATACTACATATTCTAGCTAAATATTTATCAAATACATTAATGTTGCACAAACTCTCCCTCAATAAAAATCTGAGAGAGTATAAGGAGGTGACAGAATCCTCCAAGAACTAGACTGCTTTATTATGGTTTGCAGATTATTGTAAAAAATATCAAAATAACCTGACAAATCTCATAATCAATGGTAAAAGACAATTGATTAGTCTGAATAATGAAGCTATATTCAGAAAAAAATACAAGCTAGATTCCATGTTGTGAACCCTATGTCCTCCTTTTTATTATCAGTTCTGTTATGCAAAACACCAGCAAGCAAAAACTTCCACTCTGTGCTGAAAATGGAACTGCAGACACCTCAGTAGCAGGAGGCGTCGTGCAGCCACTCTAGCTTTGCTTACCATCTGTCGAGCATCCGCTGGTGCCATCGCTGGAACAATAACGCATTTCAATCCTTTGCCTTCCCACCTCTAGCAAATTTGGGTCAGGCAAGCGTGCTTTGCAGGTGTATCGGAAACGTTGTTCATAGTGGCCACCGTTGTCTGAAATATTGACTGGAGTCCAAGGTGTCCAAGGAGTTGTCTTTTTTAACTCTGGACAGGCATTGGTGTTACAAGGCTGATATTCCTGAAAGAAAATGGTCATAATGAATATAAGAATTATTTTTAAAAAAAAAAAATAAAAACAAAACCAAACACAAACCCTCAAAAGAGACAAAAAGCCGCCCAATAAAAAAGCCTCTGAGTTTTTTGAGCATTTAAAATAGCAGTGATCATCAATAAGCTTTTAATTCCAATCTCAAACTGAAAAAGACTTTTCTGCTTCTAGGTAAGCACAGTATCACACCGCTAGAAGCAATAATATACCAGTACAAATTAGATCTATTACATCCATAAAAATAGTAAGCCAAACACTGTAAGTACCACAATAAAGTACATCCTTTATAAATTAATAGCCCCAAATAAGGTGTAGCTAAATATGTTAGAGCTTTTAACTAAGAGGAATTCCAATAAACTGCAAGTACAAGACACAAACCAGCAAATAATTCCCTGGTAAATCTAATGGCATATGAATAAGTGAACCACTGTCCATTTTGTATATTGCTTATGTATTACAAGGGGACAATAGATAAAAAAAAATGCTTTCTATTACAGAATCTAGCTCCCTGACGTGCATGTTACCCATAGCTCCAGCAATGCTAAACATATCATTAGAAGCAAATTCCCTATGAATGGATATGCACCAAAAGGAACAGACCACACCTAAGAAACAAATGCAGAATTGCCAATGTTCTCGAGCCCCATAGTATGTCTTCTGACAAGTATCACCAAGATCTGAATGTCCTGTCCATTCTTTTCTGAGAGCACAATATGTTTCATCTGATGCAAGTACTTTGTAAACTACATGAATGAAATAAAACAACGATGAAATATCAGAATGAATTCACACTGACAAATTATTAAAGACAAAAAGAAATAGGCATCAGTGGGAGAATTTTTAAATTATTTCTCCTACCTCTTAGAGATACTCAAAGGGTGCCTTATGAAAAGGAGCCCACTAAGGTTGCAATTCCACTAAACGCTACAAAATAACGGTTCTATCACATAGGACAACCTCCTTCTTCCATAACCCCTACCTCAGCTGATACCACCATGTTCCAACAAGCAATAGATTACTTGTTCCCCTCTTCCCCATGGTGATAATAGCACTTTTATCTCACACTTTCCTCAGTCCACTACCTCTTCTCTCAGCTGATCTAACTTGTTTACATATCCAATTAGGCTGAGAGTAATTGCTCTCAACCTATATTTTGGTTTAAAGGCTGTGTTTCTATTTCAGATCTAAAAGAAGCTTCTTTGAAAGCTCTTCAAATTTTTCCACCTATTATAATCTAATTTCTATTTTTTCCATATATATAATTTTCCATCTGGTTTCATAGTTATGTGGTAGTTCAGGCAAGAAAGAGCTCTTAGCCTGAAGAGCTCTTCAGCTGGACTACTCCCATTCACTCCTCAAGGCTGTGCAAAGTCCCTTCCTACCTTAAAACCCATGATCACTACAAGGGTGACCACGAGTCATACTCGGGGACCACCTATGAAAGAGAATCCCTTTGGAGCACAGAGGACTGGATTAATCCTTCTGGGATCTGAGTTTCTGAATCAGAATATAGCAAAGAACAAGCAAAGTATGTGGTTCTGTGTACAACAGGGGAAGTAATTTCTTTATGACTCCTTTAGGCAGCTGCTTAAATTAGGTATGTTTTAGACTGAGGACAGGACATGTATGGCCATTCTCCTCACAGCACATGAACTGTAAAAAGGATATAATAAAATTAAAAGGTCCCAGCAACAGCCAGAACCACTCTGCTTGCTATCCCAACTAGCTATTCACCTCCAACGTGCAGTGGCTGGATTACAGTGCAACTTTTGGCAAGAGTACTCTGTCTTTCCCTCTTTTTTTTTTTTTTTTTAAAAGATATCTAGCACTGGTGAGTCTATCACCTCCTCACATCAGCTGTTCCACTATTTAGTAATCCTCAAAGCCAAATTGCAAGTTAATTCAAGGCTGCATTTTCCTCTTAATTTAATTTTCCAGTCACTGAATTTTGCTGTGCCTTTATCAATGATTCTGAAAGTGTTCCCTGTCCCACACCTACACACAAATTTTTAATGCCTAAATTATCCATACATAATGATAAACTAAACTGAACTTCTTAAAGCTACATGGGATTTAAAACCTCATCTCCAGGTCCTGTGCATCCCTATGTCTTTTATTTTTCATATTTCCTTATTTTCCTTAAGACTGGACACCAAAATTTGACTTGTCACTCTAGAAGCCGTCCTATCAATACAGCATGCAGAGACAATCATGATCTCATTCCACTTGACAGTCTGACTTCAATACACACATTATTGCATTAGTGCTTTTTCCTTCCACAACATTGCACAAAGAGCATAAGTAGACCCAATTATCTTTGATAACCTGTCCTTTTCTAAATCACAGCTTTACAACTACATATAGCTTATTATTCCACACAAAAGGCTGGTGTTCGGTGATATTAAAATACATTTTATTAGCTGCTTCTGTAATTATCTGGCATATTATTTACTACCTCAACAATCTCTGTCATGGTCAAGCTTTATTGAAGATGTCCTATATCACTGTCTAGACTGTTGATAGAAATGTTAAGTGCTATTGACCCAAGAACTGATTCCAGGCAGACCCTGCTAGACACATCCCAGTCATTTATATCTGTCCATTAACACCACATTTTTCAGTTTGTCAGTGAGACTGTTTTTAAACTGTTTAACATTTGCCATATATTTCAGTTTTCCAAATCAAAGTATTTCCCATTGCAAAGACAAATGTCTAGAAAAAATTCAGTGACAGTCTGGGAGAAGAGCTGTATCACTTTCAAACATCTTGAAACACAAGCTCTTTCCGAGTAGCATATAAGCAGGAGTAATTCAATAAGTATAGTAGCTACCACAATGTCCGTTTCAATACAGCCACAATGGTGTAAAGGTTTCAATTCCTTCTTTGCTGTTGATTTTTGTATTGATATTTTTCAATCAAAAATAAAAGCTGCTAGAAATGTGAGGTCTTTCTTTACTGGATAAGGTTGTAAGATATAAGATCCTGAGTCTCTCAGCCACCTCCTAAACTTTGAGTTTGTCACAGCGATATGTAGGTAAAAGAAAGGATAGCTTTCACATGCAATCAAAACAAAGGCCAAAATGAATGTGAGTGTTTCAAAACTCAAGAGAAAAACAGTTTCCAATTTACAGGGGACCTTGTTTACACATCAAAACATAAGTTTCCTGAAGGACTAATATACCCCCTCCCTCTCCAAGAAACAAAAGATAGATAACATTTATCTTGCAATGGTTGAAAAACAGTCAGGAAAACCACTAACTGAACTTGAAAAAATAAAAGGTTAATTTATTTTAATTACAGAAATGTAAAGCCTTATTCATTTAGAAAAGCATTTTCAAATTAAAACAACCAAAATACAAGTTTAAGTCCTTGATCATGTTTCTATGTATTTACACATTTTAAAAAGCCAAGATTTTCAATAAAATACCTGCAGGTATACCTTACTTTATAGTCTTTTTTTTTTCTATTATAACACTATTTTAAAAGCATGACCTCAAAGAACAACCAAACTCCACTAAGTCCAAGTCATTAAGCAAAATATCTACATTGTAAATTTCACAGCTATACTTAAAAAACAAAAATCAGAAATATTTCTAAGATCCTCATTGCATTTTGATCATGCAAAGGCATATCTATAGCCTAGTTTATAGGCAGCATTTTAGCCTCAACTGACATCAATGGGAATAGTTCTGTTGATTCCAATGGAGCTAGGACTCCAGAGACTATTGCTGAGTGCAGACACAATCCTGTAGTGCTGTAAAGTAAGGGTAGGTAGATTGTGTACATAACAGGTTTTTTAAATTATTTTTGCGTATAGAGTGAGGAAACTCCTTTTACCCTATGTAAAAGGAATAGGTTTCTTCTGAAGTGAATGGATTTGGTTTTTGGCTGCAAATACTGACTGAGCACAACCTTTTGTTTCAACTTTGTATATTTTAAACAAAAGAATTGGAAAAACTTCCATTAATGTAAAGGGGAACTTAAAAGGAATTAAAGGCTGGATTTGGAATCACTTTCCTGGGGGAGTGTAGGGTCTGTTGGGCAGGTCATCAGACTGAGAAAGTTCAGTATTCAAATTTTTCCTATATTCAACATAATTCATTTTATTTAGATATGAAAAGTTCCTACTTTCAACATCCCTTCACGAACCCATCAAATTTTGGAGTGCAGAAAGCCACCACTTTCCTCTTACCTTTTCTCTACCAGCCATTTGTGTAACCCTGTGCTCAAAAGCTACATTTTATGTCAAACTAGTCAAACTTTTGTGAAGGAAGTTGTTACAAAAAATGAAATCACTTAACTGTGAGTTACTTAACTGAGTATCTCAAAGGCAAATATTTAGTAGGAACACCTTCACCTCCACCTCAGCAAGCACAAAGGCCTAGAAGGCCATGCAGGAAGTGCAGTTTTTATTCTTAAATACTGCTTCTTGGATTCTCACATTCACATTGACATTTGAGAATCATTTAGAGTGATAAATATTTATTTCATATCCATGACAATTCCTAATAGTGTAATACTTAATTTTAAAGCATGATATTTGGAATTAACTCATATTAAAAATAAAATGTCTAAGGAAGAAAAAGCTGCTTTATTCTGACAGAGATTTAAAAACAATATACAAAGGCATAGTAGTTAATCTGGATTCTTCCACACTTAATCCATTTATGGACCTGCATTACATTTAACCACCTGACTCAAATGCACCTAGCAAACAAAATTGTTATGTGATACAAAACAGGACAAATTTGTCAAGATTTGTAAATGGTTCTTCTTTTTGTTGTTTTTTTTGTTTGTTTGTTTGCTTGTTTAAATAACTGAATACATTAAAAAACTTATGTGTATTTTTGCACACCGCTCAGAAAAATGAAAAGTAGTAAAACCACAGTAAATCCACAGCAGCAAGTCTGTCTGCTGACAGCTCAACTTGTACCAATCCTCCAAGCATCCCTGATGTGATCTCAGTGAGCCCACTTCTATAGCCCCTGTACAGAGCAGCCTGCTAACACAGTGCTCTTACTCAAATCTCCACATCCATTTAGCACTTGCAAGGTCAGATCATGAGCTTCCTGAAGGAGAAGCCATTTTGGGCTGTCTCTGCAGGCCTTTGTATAATGGGCATCCTGGTTCATCATTAAAGCTTTCAAGGCAGCAGGATGACAACAGTAATGCTATAACTATAACACTTTGGAGGCTAGGTACCTGCTATGCTACACAGCAAGTTTTCAATTTGACAGTTTTAAAGCCCTTCCTGAGTTGCAAGTCAAGACCAGGGGACTTCAACCATGCTATCCTTCCTAGACTGCTAAGGCAGGAATGGGCTCCAAGCTATAGTCAGTATGAGAACTCAAACACTAAAATTGCAAAAAAAACCCCAAAAACCACATTCTCAGTGATTGTATGTTCTTAATACTGGAGAACATCTCAAAACCAGTCAAAGAACTGATTAGTGGAATTTATGATCAGTTTTCAAACTAAGACTGAGGTAAATTTAAATTGTAATGCGTTTCAGTGAAATGGATCTGAATTTTGGTTACAGATGTCTCTTCTGGCACTGCCTGCGTGTCCAAGAACTATTCAGAATTCAGTGTCTTGAATAGGCTGAAATTTGAGACTACATGTTTGTTTTTACTGGACACTCACCTCACTTTCAGGGACATGTTCCAAGTCCATAAGGGGAATTAATATTCAGTCATGTCACCAAGTTCCTTTTTGAATATGGATTTACTTTGAATTCTAGGCTTCTCTTACTAAGTTAATGGTAGATTTTCTTTTGATGAACAATACCTTCTACACTTTACCCACAATGACATTAGCCTCCTGTAAATTACTGTGTTCCTTTTCTCTTGGGGCACTGAAGATATTGAATGCATTGTTAACAGGAAACAAGTAATGCCTCTAAAAATGCATGGCCTAAACAGAAAATTATTCCTCTTTCTCCTCCTTCCCTTTTATTCTACCCGTGGTCTACAAAACATGGATGAGCTGTGCCATGTGTTCTGAAGGATCGTATATTCAGCCACATGCAAGAACATAGCGAACAGGTTTCCCTCGACTTAGGCTTTTTTTAGGTAACAAATTTTACTTTCATTATTTTTAACATATTCAGGCAATTATGTGCTTTTGTGTATACCCCTAAGTGTCACATTTAAGCATTTTTGTCAGTTATGTAGCTTGCCACTAATTAGACTTGCCACTAATTAGGAGTTAAAGATACTTTATTGTCAGACCTAAGCATTGATAAATAATAGTTCAGGTCCTCAAAATCATTATATTGACTTAAAAGAACCCTGGACAGAGGAAGGGGGTCCATCTAGTAAAGGAAGCTAAGCTGCTTATGTGCTATCATTACTAAGAATGTGTCCCATTCTTCTACCAAAAATTACTGTTTTGCAGGTAAGTTACTGTTTTGGAGACAGGTGTTCAGGGCTCATTTGCTCCAGTTCACAGTCAAAAATCGTATTGCAAATTCCCCCCTTATCTGCGTTTTCATGTGCGGCATTATGATCTGGCAAAGCACAAATGTGCCTCCTGTTCTAGCAGTTCCACTGTGGGGTGGAAACCTTCAGAAGCAGGGGGATGAGAAGCTGGGGGACATCACCACCTGAACCTGCTAAAATTTGATAAGCCTAGAGATGCCTGTCAAAGGACTAAGGATTCAGTTATTTTTGTCCTGAGTGTTGTCATTTAGACTGCTATAAAGCCTGAACAAAGGAAGCTGAAGATATTACTGAGCTGATGAAAACAGAACACCCAGGACAATAAATAATCAAGGCCATAAGGCTGAAAGGATTGTCCACCTATAAATGATGACACGGATTTATCAAAACTGACTCAAAAGAGATTTCAATTAAGCAGGCACTATACTGTCACGTATTGAAGGCCTCAACTGCAGTAGGAAAGACACGACCTCAAAGTCTGAGCAACAACATGACAAGTAGATGGTGAAATGTAAATATAATTAAAGGTAAATGATGTGTTAATTGTACACAAATCAAAATGAATCTTTACAGCATTTAAATCAGCACTTAAAATTAGTGTGTAAACATCAGCTTTGAAATCTATATTTATAGATTTAATTAAAAAGAGAGGAAATTCAATTTTATCTATAAAATTAAGAAGGTATTAGTTGCAATTTGAAAAGACCAGGGAAAGAAATGTAGCCTCCTGTGAGCTGTGATTTTGCTTACCTGATCACTCAGTGCTTCAGAAGTGGGGAAAAGGGAGTTGATCAAAATTTCATTTTGGAGGGTATGATCAGCTGATCAGAAGCAATTGAGTTGCTGCAGCTTAGTGAGTTACCACTCAGCTGGGCCATGCTAACAATCTGTGCTTATAGCTTTATTCATTGCAAATGCAAATTAAAGTGCAAAAGAAGGCAGATTAAGTCAGAGGGATAAGAGGTGATTTACTTTGCTGTAATAACTCAATTGTTTGCAATTAGGTTCACATACTCTTACTGAGAAGCTTAAAGTTTTTCACATAGGCCCCATAATTCCTGACAAAAATCTTTTAAATAGCTGAAATAGTTATTAACTTAAAATGCATTTTTTTAAGTTGCTGGAAATGATGTCTATCCAAGTATTTGCTAACTGAGAGTAAGAATGTTAGAAGATAATCCAATAGTCAAAAAGGCATTAAAAGGCTGTCAAGTCATCAATTTTAGAGATTTCTGCTTTGTAATGACTGCAAATCTGTTATCGCACATAAATTACCTTCATTTCTGTTCTGCAGCATAGATTTTTTGTTCATGTAGGCTTCTAGAAAGATAATGAGAGCTATCTTCTTGTTGTTAAAGGACATCCTCAACAACAAATTTTTAAAAATTAGAGTGGAAGCAAATCTAGGACTTTAGTTTTCACAGGCAACACTAAAGTTACTTGGCTGCTTTGTGACCTGGAAAACATTTGATCCTTAGATTCCTGATTCTTAGCTTCACCTATTGTTAACTATCATGATTGTCAATGTGCCTTTTCTTGAACTTAGCAATGGGAGAAATCTGTGATTAAATTTCAGTTGTGTTTGTCTGCCATCACATATCTCTAACTCCATGGGTTGCTAAAACAATATGGAATAGTGAAACAAGAAGAGGAGAAGAAAGTAAAAGCTGCACAGCCTGTAATAGTGAGGTTGAGGATAAGGAAACAAGTGGTATTCCCAAGGAGAGAAATGGCTCATTTCTTTCACAAGGCAGTTTCTAATTAAGCACAGTGGTAAAGTCATTCTAAAAATTTACATACTAAGGACACATTTACTTCCATAATATTTTCACCTAGGAAATCAACAGCATGAACAGCCAATAAGTAATGCAAAAAAATAAACCAGTTAATACTATTTTATATCCAGCCATAGAGCACACTTAGAGTTTCTTATTCATTCATCCATAGTCACTTATCATATCATCAGTGCAGCCTTATATTAGAATTAATCCTTTTATCAGCCTATAGATCATAATTAATCTTATTTTCTACAATTACACAGTCTTTTAGATTCAGCTGAACATTCACATTTTAAGCTCAAAATCTGAGGGAAAAAATGCAACTACTAATCAGTGGTACATCAAAACAGACCTGAGAGTATGAAATTATTAACTGCTTGTGAAGTCATTTAGACAACAAGCACTCAATTGTAGCTTCTTTTGCTGTTCCCCCCCACACACTCCTTGTAATTATAAAGAGCTGTAATCTGTGTTTTATAAAATAAATGGAAGCACAATTTGAGAAAACTAATGTTTGAAAGAACTTAAGTATGATTTTGCTTTGAAAATCTGATTATATTAATGTTCTTGCTGTATTTTTTATTCCAAATAATGACTTAAAGTATATACAAATCACTGAGGAAAAAAAACCTGTAATGTCACCACTCCTGAAAGAAACACTCTAAATATTAGAGCAGCTGCTAAATGACAAATGCCTAAGTGATAGAAATGGTACAAAGTGAATGCATGAGGAGCCAACAACTTTAATTTAGTTGCCAGTCCAAATCTAGGAGCTACAGTGAAAAGCAGAACTGTTTGTTGAATTACATCAAATTGTGCAAGTATTTAAATAAATTGAAAATAGATTTAGCCACACAAATAAGATATATGCAAAGATTTTTATTATCTGCACCTTCTGTTGAGGTAGCAGAAAGGGTATGCTCTGCACTTCTGAAAAAGAAGCCACTTAGTAAGAGATCTGAGTACGTATTTGTAAGCCTAAGGAAGGAGGCAAATTACAGATCTCTCCAGGACTGGATGGACTTCTATTGTCTCCAGAAACTCCAAATATTAGGAAGCTCCAATTATTTACAAGGAAGGCAGTCAAAAATGGTAAGTTAATGTGTATATGAACATTCATGTCTTCCTAGCTCAAAGGCCGTACTAGTCTTCTGTAAATGAGTGAAAGAGGAAATAACAAACACAACCCTCATCCCCCAAATTCCTTTCAAGTAAAATTTTTCTCTTGCTAGATGTCAAGAGAGTGGACAGCTCCTGTGGAAAATGAGTATAGCAGGTAGGTTAAAAAAAACATTATGTTACAAACTTCTTTTTCAGTCCTTGACCCAGGCACACTGAAGCAAACTGAACTTAAAATGTACTTAAGCACAACCTAATACTTTATCACAACACAGACATCTGCCTTTCCACAGGGCAGAAGTTACAGCAGAGCAACCAAGATGCCAACAGGTTTGCCTCTGCCAATTCAACTATGGGAAAATATGACCTCTGGCAATGGGGACAGCTGAGCTGGGAGCTGATTAAATAGCGGTAGCAAGTGTCAGTGTAACTCACCTGTCAGAGCCCCTGGTTATGTGGACAAAAAGCTCACAAAAAATAAAAAGGCAATCCAAATAATGTCATAAAATTTTACAGGTTGCCCAGCCGAAAAGAAGAAACACAAAAACAAATAAATGAAACATATGTCTCTAGTTGTGAGAGTAAATGTAAATTCAGATTATCTACAAACTTTCATAGGTTTTTGCTTAACATGTTCAGTAAGTGAAACTGCACAGGCAAATATAAATATACAATTGTTTATAACATTTTCATGAGTGGATATCAACTTCTCAAAGCTT
Organism: Caprimulgus europaeus; assembly: GCA_907165065.1. The sequence goes on from OU015525.1 coordinate 75,282,051, forward strand.
GTACCCTCCATATGGGATTCAATTGCCCAAATGCAAGCCTCTGTTGCCGTTTTAAATGCTGTGGTTTATCTCACTTAGCTTCCAAACTGCTCTAAAATCACTCATGACTCTCACAGGGCTCTGACACATCTTCCACTTTCACACAGATGTTCCAGATACCCTATGGCTTCTCAAAAAGCAACATGTGTCTCTTTAGGCAAATCTGAATCCTTTCCTTGCATCCATCAGTGGAGTTGGCATTTTTCAGAATCATGTCAGAACTGAATCTTCTGTTCATTTAAATAACTGTTTCAAATTTCCATTTAATTTGTGGCAATCTAAAAAACTCCCTATAAATCAGTTTCTCTCACATAACACGCTTAATTTTTGGCTTTTTTAATATTCTTGGGTTTATATAAAGTTTATTTACAAAGGTTTTAATTTGTCTATATTGTATTTTTGGAACTCTGTGGTTGCAAATTAAACACTTTTTTTTTGATCTCCAGCCAATTCCTGGTAAGACAGATGCTTCTGGGAAAAAAAAAATAAAATGTTCTAATTGGTTGCTGGCTTCATATTACACTCTATTTCCAGTATGAGGAAGAAAAAGGAAAGAATGGCTGTATGCTTCCTTTGCAGCTCCCCAAATATGAGCTGTTCTATAGCTGGTATGACCCTAGCATAAATCAGATCAGGATTTAATTGAGACTAGCCAGTATGTTTCAGCTCAGAACTGCAGAAGCCTATGCTCTGCTGCTCTGGGGAAATTCCTCAGGAGAGGATTAAAGCCCTTTTATTTTACACCTTATTTGAAGTTTTGGCTAAAAGGCTAAGTGCTATACAGGGGAAAGGTGGGATTGCTGAATACATTCAAGCCAGAAGGTTAATGAAGAAAACAAAAGGAGAAAGTGACTATAGACTGTACAAAAGTAAAAAGGAAAACATTGCAGTAATGAAATCAACTGCCCAGGAACAGAGTATGTCCCTCTAGTAAAATTAAATAATAATTTAAAAAAAAGTTTAAAATGGAACATTTTATGAATTTTAACACATTGAATGTGTAACAACAATATATTTTCTTAACACTCACAAGACCTGCTAAAGAAGAACTTTACTACTTAATGCACACACAGGATCCTTAGCTTCTCTTTATACTCAGCTATGTCATCTCAGTCTTGTCCCGAATCCCATTTTTGCATGCCAGCGTTGCCCCACTTATTATAAAATTCACACAACTTCATTTATGGGATTTAAAAAAAGAGGAAATGAGCAAGGAATGATTTACACTGCAGTGATCAAATTGGGCAGAAAAAAAAAAAAAAACAGTGAAATATGTAATCTACCAAAAGTCTTCTTTTCAACAAACCAGAAAAGAGACATAAGTAGTTACAAGCTATGAGAGTTGACTTACGTGCCAGAGACTGGAAAATTTAACAGTGGTCCATGCCTTCAGGATGCTGAAGCTGCAGACTGACACTGGGTAGTAGTGTTGTGTTTGCTCATCAAAGCAATATGTAAACCCACATTAAGTTATTGGAAAAGCAAGGGCTGGGTAATGCACAATGTCTGTTTCAGACACACGTCCATTCCTAGCAACATGGAGAGGACTTACAGCCAGTAACTATGTAAACATGGCTGGGATACACAGGTTAAACTCATAGGACTGAATTTTAGCTCAAGGTCAGGATAGGTACCCTGAATTTACACTGTAGGCTTTGTAATACAGGCTTCACTTTGACAGCTCAGTAAGCATACCATCAGCTCTTTGGCATTTTCAGGCCAATAATGTTAGTAAGTGGAAAATGACAATGTTAGCTAAAGACTGCAAATTGTTTTTTATAGAAAAATAAGATGTAGTATTTTGTATTCACACTGTGCTTTTAAATCTTAAACATCTAACTATTTATAAAGACTTCTGGCTTATCAAATCCAACTCTGAAGGCAAACTTGCTGAGCATTACATTTTTGAAGACAGCCAATTTAAGAGTCTTGTCCTGCAGGATGATTAGGAAGTTATGGAAGCTCACAGAAGGAGTTATATTTGGGGGAGGTAAGGCAGGGATGCAAAGGCAGCTTGAAATTGCACATATGGAAAGGGAAAATTGTAGCAAAAGATTTCTGTGGTGGCTTTTTTTTTCTCCTCCATTGGACAAGCTGGTAAGGCATCCTTTTGTATTTCCACTGATCAAATATACTCAGAGAAACTTGCCACCAAAATACAGTTGTTCTGGGGAAAAAAAGTCTTTCTTCTAGATGCTCAGACACAAGGCAACTAAGAGCAGTAAAGGTAGAAAATGGTCCAGAATGGTTAGGACAGACAGTCTGCTCTGTTTTTATTTTTTTCCACAAGAATCCTAAGAAAAGAATCCTTAAACTGGAAATAAAAAGGAAAAAAAAAAAAAAGAAAAGAAAAAGCAATAAAGATAATAAATAGAAGATAATGATACTGAGCTGAGTTATACCAATAGACCGATATTAACGTGACTATCTAAAGTAAAAGCAGCAACAGCTAAAGAAATTTCACTGATAAGAAAATGCAGGTGTTTGTCAAGAATTTGAGGATGAAAGTGTATGTAAGCAGTTGATAAGATCCCAAGAGAGAAGGAAGAATTAAGATGTCAGAATGTAATTTTCAATAATCTGCTTTAGAGAATAAAATTCTCATAAAAACTTAAAGGGAAAGTTCAATTTTTGTTATTGTTGTTGGGTTTTTAATGCCAACTAATTAACCTACTACTCTTGCAGATTTTAAAAAGTTCAAGAAATTGTGTCTTTTATCTTTTTGTTCTGTAATTTAAAAAAATGTGTATAATATAGGACTTATTTCTGGTCACAGTTTCTAGCACATCTTAAGACAGTGGCTTCTCAGCAAGGTGTAGGTGTTTTAGTAAATATTTTTGTAGCAGTGATGAGGTATAGAAGATGAGGCCCACATGCTGTGCAGTTAATTCTTGATTTATAAAAGCAATCACTGCAGACACTGAGTGATATATAAAGTCTCTGTGTTAATGTATCCCAATAAAATATGAAACCTAAGAGATTCAACTCGGGTATTTGTGTGCCAGTAGAGAGGCATGAGAGAGATGCCTAAAAGGATTTCAGGAAGGAAAAACAATACATTTAAATTTACTAAAGATTAGTTTAAATATACAGTATCATGCATCATTACCCTGCTTTCTTACTCTTAAGATCAAGTATTGCTTAAATGAATTGTTTCAATACATGTTCTTTTGGAATAGAACTTTTTTTTTTAGTTTGCTTTTTTTTTACTTTTCATACAAGCAAAAGGATATTTTTGTAACTGTTTTGATATCTAAGATTGCATTGCTGTCTCTTCATGTTTGGACAGGTCTGTGATAGGTCACAACTTTGAAGCTGTTGTTCCTTGAACTGTAGCTGAAGTAGCCAAAACATTTTTAAAATTATGGAAGTGTTTTCTTTAAATTCCATAACAAAGGAAAAAAGTTAATGTGTAGCATGACAAAAAAAGTCTCAGATTTTACAAAATGGAGAGTTCACTACTTGTTTCCTTTGGAAGAATCTGTGGCAGATGCACAAGGGTAATTTTTTGGTTTTTAAACAAGGACTCTGGAAAGAATCAGTCCAAGATGTCATGGCTTCATCCTGCTTAAAGGCAAACAAACATTTCATTGTGTATGTGGGAAGGTTCCAAAGAGCATTTAGCTAACACCTGAATACAGGATCTATAATCATATGGCTGTTCACACGTCTCAAAGACATACAACTTTACAGAAAATGCAAATTACTTGTTACAGGATTCAGCAACATTAAACTTCAAAAAATTTATATCATTCAGTATTTCAAGTCGAATGAGAATAAGATCCCCAAATACTTTACATCCCCATCATTCCTTCTATCAGTTTAGCCTCAGAGACCAGTTATTAACACAGTAGGAAGCTGAGATACAGGAACCACATATCATGCTATAATAGTACTAGGTGTGACTATGAATCACGTCTTAAATTTGCGTTTTGTCTGAAAAAGACCCTGCTTCCTTTCTTCTACTTATAGCAGGAAGGACGAGTGGGTGCACTGTCCCCATTGTGCACATTTCTAACAAAACAAAGCAATTCCTTGCTAGAGGGTCACATGGATTTACATAAATGCCAAATTCAGACTTCTTTGAGACTCTTAATGAGGTCTCATGTGTCCCTTTTATACACTGAAGACTATTCTTTAAAAAAAAAAAAAATTAGGCATAGGAGTTTAAGAACAGTAATAAGAAGGAGAGCTGTGTGTTTTATATCTACTTTAACTGAGTGATAAACTGAAGGATCTGGCCCAGAGGGGCCTTTGACCAGAACACCAACATGTAATGTTAAGATTATATAGTGTTATCAACACAATGTACCACCTTATTTCTGGCAAAGGGAGAGCAAACACAGGCCTGCCTGGCATCACAGACAATGAGATATGAATATACAACAGTTGCATTTGATCAAGGAAGTTACCTGCTAATCAGCAGTTAAATAAGAACGTCCAGCCTTCCCCTACCAGGATCAAAAAAACAGATGTATCTTTATTTGCCCATGGGACAAGACCAGTAGCCAGCATTAAGAACGAGAAGCTTAATAAGTAACTTACTCCAATAGGTGTGAAGTCTACTGCATAAATTCCAGAAACAGAGAACTTACTTCAAGTCAAGGTTGCTATCACAATCCCAAACTGAAATGGGATTTCTGAAAGGTTAATGTGAATACTAAGAGATTAAAATACCAGAGATTAAAATTTCAGAGATGAAAATCCAGTGTTTTGTTTTCTTTTCATGAGTATGGCAAGTACCATTAAACCTTCTGAGGAGCCATTCTTGCATTCCATGGATGGTCCATGTGAAATCTAATAATAACAAAACCACTAACATGCTTCCTAGCTTTGTAGCTCAGTAAATTGGGAGTAACTGCTATTTGCAACAGGCCACAGATTTTGCATAAAGCCAACAAGGCAGGCTTCAGGACCTGTTGGACTTTGCCTGTGCTTGTCTTGGTTTGCTTAAAGATTTGTTTCTGCATGCAATGGCAATTATCTAATTACCAGATCTCTACTATCTACTTTGTTTTAACTTTCCATTAGCTCTGTATAATTGTGTGATGTAGTGTCTATTGTGATATATATTTTGTAACTAATGGATACTTGTAACATGTAGTTATTGTGGGTAGAATGACTTGTTAGACTCCCTTAATAGAGCACAGCTCAGAGGAATGTCAGAAGCTTTGAAAGAAGCAGCAGAAGACAATACCTGAAGCCCAGGGGTATAAACAACTGGCTGATAGCCAATTACTGGTCATCAAAGGAATGCAGCCTCAGGAGCAAGGCAAGTCAAGTCATTCTTGTCAAGCCTTAGGGATAGCAAAGAGAACAAAGAACAAGCCTCCAACATACATAAAATACACACTACTTAGTAAATTCGGATGTATTATGCACTTGCAGACCAATGAATAATAAGCAAGGTGTAAAGCCTGTTAGCAAACATAAAAAAGATCCCAACAACACCCTAAACTGAGAAGAAAGAAACCAATAAATCATACTTCTAGCAAAGAATTTAGGATACCAATCAGTTGCTGTAAACCTACCCCTAGACTAACACCAGAGAAAGGGAGAGACTAAAAAGTCTGTGTATTTGTGTTACCTGCATGTAATTTAAACTATTTGATAAGGCTGTTACGACTGTTACAAACATTAACATGATGATGTTAATGATGATGATGATAGGACAAGGGGTAATGGGTGTAAGCTGGAACACAGGAGGTTCCGCTTAAATCTGAGGAAGAACTTCTTTACAGTAAGGGTGACAGAGCACTGGAACAGGCTGCCCAGGGAGGTTGTGGAGTCTCCTTCTCTGGTGACATTCAAGACCCGCCTGGACGCCTTCCTGTGTGAACTCATGTAGGTGTTCCTGCTCCGGCAGGGGGATTGGACTAGATGATCTTTCGAGGTCCCTTCCAATCCCTAATATTCTGTGATTCTGTGATTCTGTGATTAATCCTGTAATTAGACTAAGAATAAATTCTTGGCTTTGCATGGATAGTGTATTCCTTTTTGCCTGTAACAGGATTATGAGTGTTAACACACTGGTGTGTTAACACTCATAATAATAACAATCTATTCTCTAACTTGACTGTAACAAATTTCTCACAAAATATTGGATGGTTAAGGGTATTTTTAAATTTGCACAGGCAACTTTAATTTTGTTATTGTCATTAGATCATGCATTGGAATGCCTGAGTTTGCCACTTCAAAATTTCTTTAAATCTAACCTCCCCCTTCCCCCGCCCCCGATTCTTTGCTGTTATTGCGATGAAGACTTTACCGTTGTCAACAAAGTTATATTAAACTGATTGACCACCAGTATCTTTGAATACAGAACTATAAGATTAAATGAGAAAACATGAAACAAAAATCCTACGCACTTAAGATGTCTTGGGTCAAAATAAACATGGACAAATAAATAAACCTACACATTTCTTGAAAGTATCTCAAATGCAGGAAAGGATATTTATGGGCTGACGGCAGAATTTAAGCTTTAGGAGAAGTATGAGTACTCATGTGCATTAATGATATAAAGAACCCAAACTGATTACGATATTGGTTAGTTTTGTTTGATGACTGATCTCTACAGATGTATTTCTAGTAGTGAGTACAGGTGGCAAAGACAATTGTTAAAAAATGTAGAGGGTCTCAGAATACAGAATGAAAATATGCAAAACATTCTTTTCAACTTACAGGAGAAAAAGAACTATGGTGCCCTTTTCTAATTATGGCTCAGAAAAGACTTTAAAGATTATTTTTGCTTTGGAAATTAATCTCTTCAGCATGATATTAAGAAATTCTAAAGTCTTCAGAAAAGAGGGAACAAATGTTTAGTTCAGAGACTTAAAGGTGGCCTTTGGAAGAACCAATAGTATGATGTAGCGACTGTTATCCTGACCTCTTGGAAGGCTTTTTCTCTGTAATAAAACTTTCTTCCATATCTAAGCTGTTTTTGTTATCATGTGGTATCAACAGAGACCTATGAACATCCTGGCCTCCCCAGTTGTGATTATATAATAATTATATTCATCTAATACAGAGGATGCAGATAGGACTGTAAAATTAAAATCTCTTTAGAATAGAGACCTAGGACAATAACAAAGAGAACTACTCAAAAAGATTAATATTTGTTTCTGAGTATTTGGATACTTTCATAAAGGTCTGGGAGTTGTTGTAAGGCAGAAATTGATATTGTACATTTTTGTTAACATGTAATGATATCTACAAACCAAAAACTGTCCAGGAAGTTAAAAATTGTAGGTAGTAGCAAGAAAAGAACAGTAATAGAAATCTTGGCAGAATTAAGCTCTAGTTTCCTTAGTTCAAGACCTTACTGTCATGATAACCAAGTGGTAAGCTTTGAAGCTGTAGAATGTGCTAGTATAGGTAAAAGTGCATTCATCATTCATCAGCTGTTTCATTTGCTTCTTCCCCACCAGTACATATTCTCCAGATTTATTTTTAGTTTTGAAGCCATTCCAAAAATGCTCTGAATTTAAAAAATGTGTTGAGAATTCTTTCCTCTAAATCTGGAATATTTTCCATTAATTACAGTACTTTAAGTCCTTGAATGTGTACTGTTCTGTCCTAGACACAGTTTAAGGGCAAGAAAATGGAGAGATCATAATGCAGAAAGTCAGGAAGATGCTCTTCCAGTTCAATAGGCATTACAGTTATTGCTCCTTGGTTCCTGAGCTGAAAATCTCAGAATCCTAGAATCCCAGAATGTTAAATATTGTAAGGGACCTTAACAGATCATCTCGTCCAACCCCCCTGCCAGAGCAGGATCACCTACAGTAGGTCACACAGGAAGGCATCCAGGCGGGTTCTTAACATCTCCAGAGAAGGAGACTCCACAATCTCTCTGGGCAGCCTGTTCCAGCATCCTGTCACTCTCACAGTGAAAAAGTTTTTCCTTATGTTTACAGGGAACCTCCTATGCTCCAGCTTGCACCCACTGCCCCTTGTCCTACTGTTGGATATCCCTGAGAAGAGCCTGGCTCCACCCTCCTAATATTCACCCTTTACATATTTATAAACATTAATGAGGTCACCCCTCAGTCTCCTCTTCTCCAAGCTAAAGAGGCCCAGCTCCCTCAGCCTTTCCTCATAAGGAAGATGCTCCACTCCCTTAATCATCTTTGTGGCTCTGCACTGGACTCTCCCTAGATCACTGTCCTTGAACTGTGGGGCCCAGAATTGGACACAATATACCAGATGTGGCCTCACCAGGGCAGAGTAGAAGGGGAGGAGAACCTCTCTCGACCTACTAACCATACCCCTTCTAATGCACCCCAGGATGCCATTGGCCTTCCTGGCCACAAGGGCACAGTGCTGGCTCATGGTCATCCTGCTGTCCACCAGGACCCCCAGGTAGGTCCACTTCCCCTACACTGCTCTCCAACAGGTGTGCCCCCATCCTACACTGGTACATGGGGTTGTTCTTTTCCAGATATAAGACTATACACTTGCCCTTATTATATTTCATTAAATTTCTCCCTGCCCAGCTCTCCAGCCTGTCCAGGTCTCTCTGGATGGCAGCACAGCCTTCTGGTGTGTCCGCCACTCCTCCCAGCTTTGTATCATCAGCAAACTTGCTGACAGTGCACTCTGTTCCCCCATCCAGGTTGTTGATGAATATATCGAATAGTACTGGCCCCAGTAGCAACCCCCGAGGGACTCCACTAGATACAAGTCTCCGTTTAGACTCTGTCCCATTGACCACAACCCTTGACTTCTTCCTTTCAACCAGTTCACAATCCACCTTACTACCCGATCATCCAGACCATACTTCCTCAGTTTAGCAGCGAGGATGCTGTGGGAGATGGTGTTAAATCACAGAATCACAGAATCACAGAATCACAGAATGCTAGGGATTGGAAGGGACCTCGAAAGATCATCTAGTCCAATCCCCCTGCCGGAGCAGGAACACCTACATGAGATCACACAGGAAGGCATCCAGGCGGGTCTGGAATGTCTCCAGAGAAGCAGACATTCAAGAGAAAATGCTTTGCTGAAATCAAAATAAACCACATCCACTGCTCTACCACCATCTATCCTCCTGGTTATGTCCTCATAAAAGGCTATCAGGTTGGTTAAACACGACTTCCTCTTGGTAAATCCATGTTGACTGCTCCTAACGACCCTCTTATATGCCTTGAGATGGCACCAAGGATAAGGGATAAGTTGTTCCATCACCTTTCCAGGGATGGAGGTGAGGTTGACCAGTCTATAGTTACCCAGGTCCTCCTTCTTGCCCTTTTTGAAGACTGGAGTGACATTTGCCTTCCTCCAGTCCTCAGGCACCCCACGACTTAGCAAAGATGATGGAGAGTGGCCTAGCAATGACTTCTGCCAGCTCTCTCAGCATCTGTGGGTGCACTCTATCAGGACCCATGGATTTATGGATATCCACATTGCTTAATTGATCCTTAACCCAGTCCCTGCCAACCAAGGCAAACTCCTCCTTTATCCTGACTTTCTCTGGGGCCACAGGGGTCTGGGGCTCCTGAGGACAGTCTCCAGCATTGCTATTAAATGAGCTATTTCAGATAAACCTTTATATTTCCTAATGCTGTCTTCTGTCTAATCTGCCTGTGTAACCTGGAATACTGACAATATAATGATTAAAAGCCCTGTTATGCAATACTTTCAATTATAGTTGGGACTTACAGTGACTGAGATGCAAATTTTATTGGCAGTAATTCATAAAAGTCATTCATGCTTTGCTGCTTTTGATGAATGAAACAATCCGAAGCTCAAGCAATGATTGGTACTATTCAAAATAAGATAAATGAGAACAATACTGTGAACTAACACACAAACTGAAACAGGTAAAGTCATTCTTTTTCTAAATCACCTCTCTACAATAAAATGGCTTTCAGGAAACCTAGATGAATGTGTATTCCCCAAAGAAGAGCCTGACCCCAGCATGAATCATAGCAATTCATTTATGTCAAAACTAAAAAAACTCTTTTAAACATTTTGTTATCAGTTTTGTAGCATTCTCCTTCAGCACCCTTTACTTCCGACAGCCACCCAGACAAACCTGGACTCAGCTACTCCCTGGAACGTAGGTGTCTGCTGTTCATTCCTGATACAGCTGTGCTCTTGATTCTCACTACAAGCTTACAATATGCTTAACTATCGTGTATGTCCTGAGCATACATGCATTTAAAAATATCTACTGACAACCCAAAATAAGTCACTATATATATGGGTACACACCTTCTTTAACTTCAATATTAACCAAAGTGAGAGTCTACTACCAGATTTTAATTGGAAAGTTTTAGAGGTTGTCTTTAAAGGCCTATCTGCTTTTGTAAGGTTAAAAAATAAACTCTTTTAAGACAGTATAAACTCTGGAGAGTTAAACATTCAAGATTTTTCTGTCATAGCATAACTGCACCACTTCCTCATTTACATTTAAAAATCACATCCAGAAAAGCCCTGAAAACTATACTGTGTTTGTACTGCACGCTTGAAAATATACAGACATATGGTTTGTTAACTTTAGTTAATGGAATCACATAAGCATGCACCCATTTATGAAAACTCTTTCTTTATAAACTTGTATAATCTCTTTACCACTTAAAACCCCCCCCAAAAAACCAACAAGCAAACCACAAAGCACTTAACATTTTTCCAAGGAAAATGTAGGGAAGGAATCAACTGGAACAGCTTTGTATTCAAAATCATCTGTGAAGCATCAAAGCTATGTTTGTTGGCATCTGTGCTCCAGCTGTGGGCTTTGGAGCTTTTTATTTTTTAAATCACGTTTCTTATTCCAATAAGTATGTACTTGATTTTGTGCATTTACAGAGCTGGAAAGTGAATTCATCAGGAACAGTTCATACTCCCACAGCCTTTAATGACATTTCACTAAAAGAACATGGCAACTTTAAAGCTTCACAGGACATCTATTTTACTAGGTCTCGGTGAGTGAAAATTTTACAGTATAAAGCTAGATCTGGATAAAAATCTTGGTTATGCTTAGTGAACTGTGTGTAGATAAAAAGATGCCCAAAAAGACAATTATACCAGCCAACAAGCAAAAGCCCCTTGCATTCAATTAATAAAAAACATCTCTGATGGCAATGTTAACCAATGTTTGATGGCTAGGAATACATTTATGAGCAAGTCCATGTCGTTTTCAAAAAGCAGAAAGTCTGAGACTGACCCAGGTGCCCCGGAAATCAGAGAAAGACTAAATTGACTTCAGTGTTTTTTGGACGAGGCCCCACTTCAGCAGTGACCATCAAGCACTAAAACAGCTTTCTGTGTCAGTTTGTGACTCTATACGAAATATAACATGGTTTTGAAGAGATACAGAAACCAAATGGTGTATTTACTCCCTGACTTTCGAAGATCATGGATTTTGAGTCCTCTTGTTTGACCTCTCATAGGCACCATAAGCTTATCAGGGTGCAAGTGGTAGGGAGGGAGTGTTTTGGGGTTCTTAAGTGTAAAATAACTATTGTCCAGTTCAGCAGTTACAAAAAATCCCCCACAGGAACTCAACTTTTGGCCTTGACTAAGCAAACTAGGTTTCTTGTTTAGGCGCGCAAGGTTAAGAAATATGAATAAAATTACAAAAACGACTGTATTTTGGCCAAGTATTTTTTTTTTTCCAGAAAACACAAAATAATTTTCTTTGCTGCTTTCTGCTCTCTTGCAAGGTGACTGCACTCAAGAGAAAAGTATTAAGGGACTAGTCCCTGACTTCTTTGCACTACAAATGAACAAAGAAGACAGCTAAGTTCAGTAAAACTATTGATGAGGGACCTGAATCAGGGACATGAACTAGCAGAATGCTACAGGAGGGAAGCTCGTCAAGGGCACTGCGTTAGAGGCAGACAGCAAATGCTTGCTGACAATCAAGAAATCTGAGGAAGGGCAAAAAAAAATCAGCAAAATTAAACATCAGGGAGAGAAAGGTGTGGTAGGTCATCAAATGCATGAAGCCACTCTTCAAAAAGCTGAAGTATATACAAATCAAAAATTAATGGAAAGTATCATGAAATCTGGTATGTTAATTGTAATAACACAATAAGAGAAGCCAGAAAAGAATTCAAGGAGGAACTTTGAAAGCTAAAACTCAATCCTATTTCAAGCATATCAGGGACAGAAAGATTGCTACGGAGTTTGTAGGCCAAATATATTATGAAGGCATAACAAGGGGCATTTAAAAATGGCAAAACAACAGCAGGCTGTGTTAGTTGAAAATGTCAAGGAACAAATAGACAAAATAAACCAAAAATGTCACCAAAGAATGTAATTAAGTTAAAAAGAAATAAGTAAACTGATACTAGTGGCACACAGCTTCTTGTTTAAAATTACCTTCCTGTCCGAGTCCTGGAAGATGGTAAATGTGACATAATTTTTTAAATTACTTCAAGTTCAACTAGGGAACTATGAAACAATGAGCATGACATCTGAATTGGAGAAAACTGGGCAAATAAGAGGAAATAATGATAAAGGATTAAATTAGTGGACACATGAAAAAATATGACTTACTGGATAATAAAATTATATGCCCTGCTTTTTATAAAAGGAAGCCACAAATCTATCAGAGTCTCTGAAGAAGGCAACAAACATGGATACAGTTTACTTTGAATTCAAGAAGAAATTTTACACTCTTAAAGTCTCTTAAGGAAACTTGCAGCCACAAGCTAAGAGAAAAGCTATTATCCTTTCACAGATAATTAACTGCTTAAAAGATGGGAAATGGAAGAGAGGAATAAATGGTCAGTTTTCATAATGGAAGGTATCCAACATGGTCTGTGTTGGGACCTCTGTGGTTAAACATATTGAACAGCATGGAAAGTACTGTAGTATCTAAACCATCATCTAATTTCAGGAGAACACTCTAAAGGGGGTATTGCAGGGGAAAAGGGAAAGGATAAGTATATATTAAGAAAGTGCACACGCTGTATCAGGTTAGTACTGCAGGCAGAATGCAATTCCAAGAACTAAACACACCAATAAATTTCCCCAAAATAATCAAGAGTGCATACCTTGTCAAAGGCAAAAGATTAATAGTTCATTTTCATCTCTATTCATCTGACCATTTTAGGCAAAGCACTTTGGTGATTTTAGCAAAGACAAATACTTTTTTTTTTTAAATCTTGCGCTCATTATTTAAATTTTCCTTTCTTCTCCACATTTCATCCTACCTGCCTCTCACAACACAGGAAATTCCACTCATACATATTATTCTTCCTATGAAGTTTAAGGCAACATAAATCAGATTTTCTTGACATTTTGGGACTCTCAAGAAAAGTCAGATTTTACTTTATAGTTAGTCATATTGTTATACTTCTTCAGTTTTACTTAGAAAACGAACCAGTAAATAAAATGTCAATCATTCTGAAAGCAAAAGAAAGAAGTGGAAACATTTCCCTAAGTAAATACACCAAACGAGAGTGCATTCTTTACTTTTCTCAAAAGAACATTTTTATGACCCCCGGCAAGGTTTTTGATGGATTAATTCCTATAATCCACCTTTTGCTTTTTTCCTCAAATTCTGTGTAAAGGATCATTTTTATACTTCATACCAAATTGCTGATGTTAGATTTCACTATATGTCTAATATTCCTTTTAGCCCTCCATTTCAGAAGAAGATTATATGCACATTACTTCTTTTCCTAAGTCCTTTAAAACCTCTTTAACAAAGTATTCATGCTTCCAAGCTATTTCACAGAAATGCTTGAATATGTGAATGGGGATTCTGGATCAGCTTTTCAATAAGGGATAGGACACATAAATTAACTATCATCTTTAATAGGGAGCTTAGTGAATTTGCAAAGAGGGTTATGTGCTCCTATATGAAAGCATACAGTATAATTCTAGTTTTGTGAGCAACTGCCCGAAAATTTTTGAAACTTCTGACTGAATCTCTTTCTTGCTTTAAATAGAGTGAACATCTTTCATTTCATATTAAAGCAGGATTATAAGTCTTGGTTTTCTAGATGGAGTAACAACCAGACACGCTTTCTGGACGCCTGTTGGCTGAAGTCATTGAAGCCTGTGAAAAGACTTAGCTAATTCAGGCAACACCAAGAGATGTGGGTCTATTGAATAACTCTCAGGTTTTTCATATAGCTTGTGTTGATTGAGATGGGGACAGAATAAATTCAGCTGTGGGAAATGAAATTTTGTGCTAGTAAGAAGAGCATCCACAGTAATATGACATTGCCAGAACAGTAAATTGACAGAGTCACACTATCTGAGCTCCCACATTGCAGATCTGAGCCATATACAATGTCCTCACAAGTGCCAACATATAAATGGCCTTTTATAAAGAACCTTGGTATCTTCCTCTAGCTTCATAAACAATCTTCATGTACTAAAAACAGGGTTGCTTGTGAGTAAAGGAGCAATCACACAGAAGAGTCTCATGTTGAGCAATGCACAGATGTTGGCTACGCAACAGCCTGGTGTCTGACCTGGAACATGGCAATCCAGCCTGCATAACTGGCAAAGTAGCTGTAGTGCCATAAGATCTAGAGAGAGATTTCAGTTTCCTTTTCCTCTCTAATCCACAAAGGAAATAAGAGGTTCAAGTGCTATCTCTGAGACAGCGTGCTTCTCCTCAATACCTGCACAGACTCCTAGCTGTCATGTTGTGGAAGAAAAGCCTGGACACTCATATAGTAGGATGAAATGCACGAAGAACTATCAATGTGGGTACCCTGCACTAAGGGCCATGAACACATTTAGGATCTCCTAGTCTTGTCTTATGCTGCAGAAATGTTAAAAATTTAGAGATATATCAAGCTGTAACTTTCAAGTTTTCTCATGTATCCTAGAGGGAATCAACAGGATTTCATTATTTTTGTGCCAGCTGAGGACCTGGTCAACTCCTCTTAATTTTAAATGCAAATAAATTGCTAGTAGAGCTACCATGTCAACTCTACCATTTCTTTTCCACTGTTCCTTCTGGAGGTTGATTCAGATCCCCAAAAGATCAAAGTGAGTCTGTCCTTCCTCTGAATCAGATTGCTGAAAAATAAAGTTATAGTATTTTCTCCATCTAGAGCCTCTCTGAAAAAGCAAAGCAAGAACTGCATTTTAGGGTTGACCTATGTCTGGACCACTCCCAGTCTGCACAGGGGTTTCATCAATTTCAAATGTAAGATAAATCAACTCCTTTATTTTCACAGAGTAGTAGATGTTTCACTGGTCTCTCACGCTAGAAATTGTTGTAAGTAACAAAGTTGGAGATTTTCATAATGTAAACTGAAAGGCCTATTTTTATGACTTCAAATTCATTCACCTTTCTGATGTTTCAAGTGATGTAACAAGTATTGTTGAATGAGAAAAACTCTTCTGGAATCTGCAGGATTAATAATTTCAGCTGCATTTCTCTAGCAGAAAAGAAATATGCTAAATTATGTTCCTTTCAAGTACCATAAGGGGTCCTGATAGGGTGACAATGAAATTACATCCTGCCCTTCAACCTGCAAGGACAAATCACTGTGTACACTGGTAAATGAGCTCAGTGTTTGCGTGAGCTTATATTCTCAGACACGAAGAATACAATTCTACCTACTGGAGTATTCAGGCCTAAATATTATTATTTCAGAATACTGTAGCAGACTGAGCCTCAACATCCTGAAGATACAAAATAAGTTACGAATAAGCACAATGAAAATGCGCATTTACCTGTTTTAACACTTGTGAACATGTTTGTTCAAGATAAATGTCAGAGGCTTTGAATAATTTAATGCCTTTTATTTGGTGGCTGTAGCATTAATGCAGAAATCTTCTAAGCCAACAACTGAATGTGGAAGGTCTGAGGAAATCAACCCAGAAGGAGAAGACAGGTAATTTCAATAACTCCATCAATGAACATTCCAATTGTTTTTAAAAAAATTATGCCCCAACCTGGTATAACCTGGGAAAGAGTAGGGCTGCCTGACACTATTTTCAACGAAAAGAAAAATCCTACCACAGCCTTATAAATTAAAAATTACTATAATGCTCTGAGACGAAGTGAAAACAAAATCTGACAGATAAATATCATTAATTTGGATGGAGTTCCATTTAATTGCACTTGGATGGCTAAGGACTGCTGCCAATTAGCTCAGCTAACAAATCAGTTTCACACTGTTCAACGGCTGCTGCAGTAGTGAAATAATGGCAACAGCACATACTACTTATTCAGGCTTCATCCATCCCTTGATTTACTGAGGTCAAAGTGAAGAACACTGAAACAAAACTCTGCTTCGTGTTAACCATCAGGTCTACATGTGAGCACACTTTTGGTATAAAATGTGTGAACACAATAACTATGTTTTCACTGTAGCGTTTTAACTACAGGTAGCTAAACGTAAAAGGAACAAAATAAATCAGAGGGAGAATTTATTGTAAGCTGATTCAACACTCACTCACAAAGAGGAACACTGGAAATGCCATTCTAGATCAGACATGCTGTCCCTAGTTATTGCCAAAGGACAGGACAGAAATAAGCGGAATGCCCAAAGCATAGGTCTCGATCTGTTTGTTTATATTCAGAAAAAGGTTTAAAACTTTAAAATGTGATTACTGTGCTACCTCAAATGTTTTGGGTTGTTTGGTTTTTTTTTTGTCTAATATAATTCTAGATCATCCTGATATCCTACACAATTTTAACTGTGTGGGGAGGAGGATTGATTTTTAAGATTCAAGCCTCAACAATTTATTGCAACTACTTGCATTATTTAACAATGGCCCAGATAGAAATTAATTCTCTTAATCAGCTTCATATTTCCTTAAGATTCAGTATATTACAATACATAGTGCACATAAATCCGAGTGTTCCCAGTGTTCATTAATTTACACATTAGGTCCTCATATACTAGAACCCTGCCTACTCTGATTTATCAGAATCCCAAACTTTTGTCTTTCTTCGGGGCATTTTCCAGGTCTCGGCTCACTTCCACCACTTGCCATATCCTTTAAGAACAGTAAGTGTGGCTACAGAACAGTTTTGGATAACAGCTCTATCATGTTTCTGAGGTCATTTTCAATGTCGTGCTTCATGCACCCTTTTTTCTCATTTTGATTGCAACTGCACAATGACTTAAGGTTGCTACTGACCTGCCTACAGTAAAATTAAGGTTTTTATGTACTTACAAAGACATATATTTATAACAGAGGAGACTCTGAAAATTTGTAGATGAAATCATAATGAACTTCCATGACTTCAGTCACTGATCCAATGATTCCACTTCAAGATAAGCTCAGCTTTGAAGGTAACAGCAGTGGTGGAGAAATTGCATCACTTGCAATACGTGAAACAAAAAGCGTGATTTCAACTAGCTTCAAGCCCAAACTGTTACAGTCATCTCATCAGAGATGTTTATATGAATCCCTTTGCTACCTTCTTTGTCTCTACTAGAAATACCTTGCTGAAACATCTTAAATGCTAAAACTTAACCTACATTTTTCACTTCTGCATAACTTTTCTGGCCTATAGCTAGTATCATAAACAACTCATGCAGCAGGATTGTTCTCCTGTTTTATTCCTCTCTGTGCTTCAAAGTGAGAGCAGAGTTTCTGTTAATTTTGTTAAGTTCACAACTTTGCAATTATGATACAACTCACTTCACTTCTATTACTTCAGCCCTCAAATATTTCTATATGACATTCAAATCTATCTTTGTATTAATGATGCCCCACCACTTTAGGTCACCAGCAAATGCAATCCAAATTTTTCTGCCAAAATCACTACAAACACTAATAAGTAAGATCTGTCTAAAGTAATTCCTCTCAAAAATCTAGAGCAACCTCCCAACAATCTGATGTTTCCCCTTCCAGCACAACCCACTGGTATGTCATTAGCTTTACCCATCTTTAACTCCTACACTTTCTTGCTAGTATATCTCTTTAATTATGGCCCTTTTTTGTAACAATGTATCACAAATTTAATCCCATATACTTCAAAACTTCTCCATTTTGATTGTCAGAAACGCTTGTTATCTTCTAGAAGAACAATGCCAGCAAGGTATACATACGGTAATATCCTAAGGCAATCCATTTTCTATTGAGATCTGAATTATTTTTTTATGCTAAAGTTGTTCAGCAGTTTGAAAGTCAGGGATCGATGAGTATTGCTCATTAACTCATTCCAAAACTAGTGCAGCTCAAAAAACTCAGCACTCAACTTTCTTTCTTCCTAATTATCTTTCTCCTTTTTAATTCATATTCAAAAACAAGGCAAGTCAAGGGGAAGTAGTTCCTGTCTCATAATGCTAAGGCCTTGAGCCCAACGCTGTGCCTAGGCTATTGTAAACAGAATGAAGCAGGTTTCAGATACTTCTGCTTTCTATGGTTATCAGACATAGTAATGATGGAAATTCAAACACTGAGCCTCATACAGCCATGTGTAAAGTGTTATGTAACAATAACAAAGACTACATCCACAGCATAGGAGACACTGAAAACTGCAACAAAGAGCAATACCTGTGACAGGATACACTCTGATGAGCTTGGTGTTTTAGGAAACTGGCAAATTCTGGATGTAGCAAATTGGGGTCTCCTATCTCTAACCAATACAACTCCCTAAGTGGATGAAGGTACTTGGCTATCACCTGACCCTGAGGTACACATTGGCTGTTCCCTACATCCAAGGCCCTGAAAAAGCTTGTGCATAGTTACAGTAAAATTTGTTTCAAATGTTTTTTTAAATAAGGTTTGGACTTCTGAATCAAATGGATATCATCTGTATCACAGGTGTCCAAGGCAAAGCTCTTGAATATGAGAATACTCGTTTTGGAGAACACTTCTAACTAGATTTGAAAGAGATTTCAAATTGTCTGACACTGGTTCACAAAAGAAGTTATTGTACATGACTTGGCCCTGAAAAAGCTTGCTATAGGAACCTCAGAACAGTATTGCAGTCAGTGCCAATTGTCATAGCTGAACTGAATTGCTTGAAGTGGAATAGGGACAGTTTTCCAGCAACTGAAGATTTACTTCTCATTTTTAAATTATTTTTAAAGTACATGCTTCACAGAAAAAAATAAAAAAAAAAGGATGTTTCAAACTGCTCTGTTTTAAGCAAGAAAGCAAAAATCTTGCATTTTAGCCTCTTTTTCAAAATTAAATAAATCAAACAGCAAAATGATCACTGGATGTGTAGCTAAAGACTACCTTAAACACCTCACATTTGGAAATATATGCACATCAGTTCAACCAGTTTATATTTCATGTTTACCCTGACTATGTACGCCAAGTTGATAGCTCACTTTACTGACAAAGTTGAACATTATATGCACCATTAATCAATGTGTCAGCAATTTCTGAAACTATTTTTTTCTTGTGAATTTGATTTTTTTTTCTGTTATTTTACTCTCTTTAATTGGCATTGTTTGTAATTGCAATAGTGCATGCAGCATCAAAAGAAGACAGGCTCTACATGTATGTGAAACACACAAAAAAGCTAATACTCAACAGACTTTACGTTCTAATACTCAACAGACTTTACGTTATAAACAGAAAAAAAGATTGGAGAAGGAAATCAGCATAAAGTAGGCAAATGTCATATAAAAAGTACAATTTTTTGTAACTCATGCTTGTGAGAATATGCTTTCTGGTTTTGCAATAAATGATTCATTATTTTATTTTTCTTTAACTCAAAGAGGTCAAATAGATACTTGAAAAAAAAACCCCAAACATAAAAAAGCATAATAATGCTTTCCTGTTCTGGTTCCTTTCCTGTAGAATAGGCTTTTGGAGTTCGTTTTGTGAGATGGCAAGTATTTTAAAGGCAGGCTGTTCTCTCTGATGGACAAAGTACTTCTGAAAACCTTCCATCTTCAAATTCCCTTTAAAAACTTATTGAAAGAAAACATTTCTGACATTTGTTTTTCCAATACTTTTTTTTTCTTCTTATGTATAACAGAAACGTTAGAATACAGATAGTTTTTATTACCCAAGTTTTGTGTTCAGCACACTGCTGGAATGTTAAAGTAATATTAATAAAAAAATATTAATGCAACACTAGTAACTGTTTTTAAGAAACCAACAAAACTTCTCTCTCTTTTTTTTTTTTTTTTTTTATTCCACAGTAAAACCCAACATGGTTCGTTTTGGTATATGGAACATATATACACTTTACCAGTTTCCTAGTATGTCACCCAACTTAAGCCTCAAATTAGATTTCTTATTCTAGCAATAATTCTTAAAAAAAGTTATTTTTTATTACTGGCTTGAGGCAAATTCAACTGAGATTATGTTTCTCAGGGGAAAAGAAGCATTTTCTGAAGGAAATGTAAAACTTATCTGAGTACACTGTAAAATCTGAAGATATTTGTCCTCTGAGTCATATTAGCACAGTCCACAGAATTCCACAGTTCCTTCTCTAGCACATGTATCATCTGAATACATGACAGTAATACCTGTTTTGTAATCCACTTAAGCTTTCTATTACCAGATTTTTAGCTCCTCTTAAATTTGGCTGTAATGGTCCTATCTCTTATCAGACAATTTCAAGCATTCTTTACTAACTTTAATTAACATAAAGACTTTGACAGGTCCTTATGGCTCCAGATTTTTATTTCAAGCTTCATCTTTCTGACCTTTAGGAGTCTCTGTGGTTTAATTCTCCTATATCATAATGATTGATGGTTTTCTATATTTAGTGTAAATGCTTTCAGTCCTAAGTCTCTGACCCTATATTCTCATGTATTGAGTGCACTTCAGTAAGAGACACATCTTTAAAATATCATCATATTTTTCTCTTTTTAGAATATTTATATGCATCAAAAGATTTATTATTATTATCATTATTATTTTATAAGATGCTAAGTTTGCAATAATTGCAGGGAGCTCTCTGCTGAGTCCTGATAATAAATATTCAAATGCCTTGGTTGATCTCTATTATGAGAACATAAAGCAAATGAACCAACCGATGAGAAACAAGCAAAAAGCGAAACACAGGCAGTACCCCCCTGCTGTGATACTACAGACTAAAAGCAACACAACCACACTAAAAGGAAGGAAAAATGCTCAGTAAAAATTATGTGGTATAAATCATTAGGTAGACACAGACAACAGCCATGAATATGGTAAAAGCCACAAAGCGAAAACAGCTAACTAGATTAGGATTGGCTATACTGCAGTCTCTCAGACAGGTTGCAGATTGGAAAACAGAAGAGGTAGGTGATAGGTTCTCCTACGACATAAAATCTGGTCCCCTGATACTGCTGGCAAACAAGCTGTAAGATTTCCTTTCTTTAGCCTTATAAAAACAGTTGTTGTTGTTGTTTTTCTCCCCTGATTTCCCACATTGAAAAACAGTTCTAAAAACAAAGAATCAGGATAGTTGAAAGGGGTCCTAAGGTAGCGTTTAGTCCACTCTACACCTCTGATGCACCAAAAATTTATTTTCATTTCAAGATGAATGAAGCCTAACATAGTTATTATCTTCTTAAATAATACATTCTCCAGTCCTCTATCTACACGTTTTTATTTCCCACTTTTTATGAACACAAGGCTTAACCGTAAAGACCACAGACTCTGAACTATACAGCTGCAGAAGGCCTGTGGCAAAGCATGCCGTTCAAACGGTTTGAAAGTTTCCCAGAGTTCATCTTTACTGAAGGTAAATGAGAAACCTGAAGAGTCCTCTTTTAGATTAAAGCTGTCATCTAATGGTCCAAAGAGAGAACTGGGCATTTGAAGTCTCTGTGTCTCTTCTCGGCTATGCCTTTAATTCATTTGATGAAAGTTTGGCTCATAACATCTTTTACTCCTGACCGAATAGGCAGTAGACAGAGTAGATTACTACCACTTTCATTGAAACTTCTCCCAAGATCATTTAGCTTTCCAAGTGCTCTCAGATACTCAGAATAAAAGGTTTTAAAAACAAATTAAATTAAGTAAATACCTTTCACCACCTACGTTGACTATCACTACAACCAGTAAAGATGGGGAACTAGTAGTAATAAGACACAATAATTTATCCTTTATTCCCTATTGTAAAAATCTGTAATTCTAATTGTTTTGAAGGATAAATATCTACAACAATAAAAACAAAAATTTGGCTGAACAGAAGCAGAAGATTCCTGCTCCTCATTCATTAGGATTTTATGAATATAAATACTTCATCCATTCAACAATTATAAGAAGGCATACAAATATTTCAGATTGCTTCTTCATACATTAATTTAACAAAATCTTGTCCAGACACACTACTTACTGACAAGGTTCTACTATGGCTGAAAAACTTTTGACTTGAGACAGGTAACGTCCAGGTTCAAATTTACTGAAACTTAAACAGAACACAAACTTTATACGCGATTCCTTTGTCTTTCAAGAACACCAGGGTTTATAGAGGATTTCTACCTTAGGTTGGTTTCCATCAGTGCCTAAGCATTAGCAAGACAACTATATAGTCCAAAGCTAAGCACTTTCTTGAAACCATCAACACAATAATTTTCTAATTAATAAAAAACCAAAAGCATTTCCATAGCTGAATTGGTAACTGTTTTGTGATACAGCAGAGAAAACATGCTAAGACTGGTAATAAATTACAAAACCCAGTAAGATTAATGTCAAATCAATTTTAATTGAGAAATTTTTACAGTAAAGGTTTTCCTATTTTCCTCATGGATCTTCCTGAGAAAAATCAGAGCTATGTACTTTTCATTTAAAAACATGGCAAGATTCTGTGCAAAACAAAACACTGTTTTTTCTCGCAAACTTTTGTATGGCATAAACAGGGATAACTGAGACAGAAAACCTTCAGATTGTGCTCTTTTCCATGCTAGTCAGGAAGGTTTAACAACAGATCTAGACCATATGTCTGTTTTTTTGGGTGCCATCAGGGGGAGACAAATATTTTTGAAAACTTGGTATAATTCTAAGCTATTATGTTAATTCTTAAAGTTCAACTGAAAGACGAGAACAAACCTGTTGGATGTTTTCAATCTAACGAAAATGAAATTCTACCACCAGGGTAAATGTTAAGAAGAGGAATTATTTTTCTTCTACCTCTCTACCTCTTTAATATTGTGGAACAAAATTGAGTACATGTTTCGCAGTGTGCAACATTAGGCCTGGCCATTAAGTACAACATGGCTAAAACCAACCTCTCATTTTTCCTTTGCGTTGTGCTCATTCTAGGTCACTGAGGAGATTAACACCACCATCTGTCATTCACCAGGAGACCCTGTCTTCTGCAGTTTTGGCTACTTCAAATTTTCACCCAGGTTATACTTTCTACATAATACCCCATTCAGTGACAATCCATCACTAGAATTCAAATTATTATGAAACAGCACCTCAAGGTTTATCTTCTGATAGTCACTTATACTTGTTAAGACTTTGCTTCAGCTTCTCATTTTCCTGCAATAATATTCTTTCCTCTGTCTTTGACAGTGTCATCCATTCATGAAGATCACACTGGGGTTATCTTCCCAGTGTACTGCAGTGAACGTATCACCCTGCTCTCTATATGTCTCAGCTACATTTTTCTCCTTCACCCATATACTGCTATGCATCATCTCTTCCACCTTCAAGAAAGCAATGTCCCATTTTGATGTTTCCATCACATGAAACCTATCACCTATATTTGTTCAGATATAAAAAAAGCCCCCTATATGCTTTCCCATATGTTTCACTTCATAAATTTGGTATCCATAAAGCATTTCTCTTCATTCAAAATCATCCCACTGTAGCTTCAAAGCCTGACAGCTGCTGGCCTGCTGCCATGCTAAGACCACTATTGCTATTCAGGCTTACTTCAGCACACCATAAACCTGCCAAGGATAAATCTGTATCTGCATCAGCCTTGCCTCAGGAACCCCACATTCTAGATGATATTGTGAAAAAGTTTCATTATATGTATTTCTGACTGATAAACTGTGTGAATTTTGGCACACAAGCAATACAGGGACAAACACACTCTGGTGACTCATGTTAGGGGTAGAGCATACAGACGTACACAGATGCCCATGGACATAGATATTGGCATATGGTTATACATATTTGCTGAAAGTACAGCTGAGTACTTACAACACTGCAGCCAGGACAGTCAGGACCGTTTTCACATGTCCTACGCCGTGCCTGGATCCCTCCTCCGCACTGAGCAGTGCAGCGCTCCCATGGACCCCAGCCTGTCCAAAACACATGAGGGGGGCACAACAAATGTTCATTGCAGTACCTGCAAGAAAAGGCAAAAAAGGGGGCAAAGAATGTTTTTAGTATAAAAATAATATCTCCCCCAAAAGTCCCTCATTTGCATTATTCAGATAGATGTTTGGACAGGGAAATATTTTATACAAAGGGCCCTTCTCTATTCATAAAGCACTGAAATAACAGTTGTCACACTGCACAGTGTGTTTAAACATTTGAGAGTTTTTTAGGCCATAATTGTGGGGGTGAAGCATTTGTTTGCTTTATTCAGTGCCCTTATACAATCCATGAGATAGAACCACGCTATTGTACTGCAAGTATGTAAGCAAGGTTGACAACTACTTCATTAATAACAGTTGTGGCTATACATTTGGGGCAGAAGTGAGTCAACCAAACAGAAGGCAACCATTTATGCATGCAGTCTTTTATCAGTCTCCAGCTAAGCATTGATTAGGATCCATATCTTTCCTCTTCAGAAACCTAAACTTGCTTTTTGCCTTCCACAGTGTTTCCACTTCATGAGTAAAATAAAAGACAAAATATTGATTGTCTTTCAAAGGGTGTTTTTAGCTATTATAATCTTTGAAGGATTTCCCAGTGGGCTGTGAACCCATTCAGAGGCCTACTAGGTTCTTGAGGGAAGCAGGAATATTTTACTACTAAGCTGTCATTATTGTAAAAAGATGTTCAGATATGTGGGAGGGTCCCAACTTTTAGTGAGTTTTTTCATTTTTGGTAAAAACCTGATTCCTGATTTTTGAGTGTGCTATCCAATAACTCAAGCCATAACATATGCTGCTTAGTAAGGACCATCTACACAGATCCAAAGGATTTGGACCACCAGCAAGTATGACTGAGGCCCTTAAATGAGACCAAGCTGTTATTTCAGATAAGGCAAAGCCACAATATTCAGAAAACAGATGACCCTGAAGGAGCGCTCTAATATTTTCTGAATGCAGCCGCGTGGCTCCTGTTTCAACTACTTGAGTGGCCTGAACAAACAAAGCAATCTTATACAATATTTCCTCATTTTTTACACCAGACATCCAAAATCCACTGTTATCTTGCCCTTTTAACAAGTTTCCATCAATTTGCACTCTCCTGCAATGAAAACTGACTTCATACTTCAGTAATTCATTTTCTACAAAAAGAGAAATGACAGTATAAACTGTTGTTATTTTCAACAAGAATAACCGTAAGTATTTTTTGGGTTTGGTGTGGGGTTTTTTTGTTTTGGTTTGGTTTTTTTGGGGGCGTTGTTTTGTAGTTTTTTTCAGAAAGCCCAAAGGTCTCCAAGCTCTAATCCTTCATTATCAAGGAATTTGTACATTCAGAAGTTCATGGGGGGGGGGGAGGGGGGAAAGTTGTTTGTGTATGTTATATACAACAGCAGGTTTACCACATGTGCTGATTCAGAATTTGTCCCTAGATCTGAGCAACTTCATAAAAATTTAAAAGTTTGTGAGTGGGATAAATAGGGGGATTACATTTAGTTCTTTGTTTCTGTATAGTTAAGGAAACTATTAATAGCTCGTATTGCCCTCATCTGACATATACCAGTAAACTGAGGAAAAAAAAAAAACCTCAAACCCTCAATATTTATGAATCTGCTATCTCAGAATTCTTCAGTGTGTGATTTGGGTAAATGTTTTTCAACAGTAGCTTATACATAAACTACCTATTTTTCCTTCTGCATGTTCAATATTTGCAATTCACAGTTCGCATTATGCTATCACTAAAGAGGCGGAGGAATGTTCTGCGCCTGGATATTCTTCCCCCAAACTTCCAACAGCTGCACACATTCTTTGTCACATGAAGTCATTTATGTGAAGGTTTGTGATAGTTTGTCTCTGTGATCATTTGTTGAGAATGCGTACCCAATGAAACTGAGATGTAACATCACCATTTATTTAGTCAAATGAGTACACATTTTGCATAATTTAATTGGTTCTAATGGAGATGTGCTAAAATAATTTGGGATGCACACACAGGATAAAGCTAGTCTGCCATGCAGTTGACAATTACTGATATTCAGCCATGCAAAAAGTAAAGTTAAGGGTG
Source organism: Caprimulgus europaeus (assembly GCA_907165065.1). Next base: position 75,308,262 of record OU015525.1, read on the forward strand.
AGACTCAGCTTACCTTAAAATATAGGCATATACAGTGTCTATAAATGAAGTAGTTACATAAACTTGAGCAACAGTTCATGGAAAGAAACAGCCCTTTTAAAAATATTATTTGTGTCAGCCTAAAGCCCATGTCTAATGTAGTTCATACAAACACAGCCCTCAATATACTGATTTTTCTCCATTTACTACACAGGCTGCATGGGAAACAGACATTTAAGCTCCCATTGCGGAAAATGGAAATTTTGTCAATACAAGCTATGGAGACTAGAATGACTAATTTGATCATATTTAGGAATATAGAGTAGGAGTACACAAATCACACTGTTCTCCACAGCCTGCATTGACTAGATTTCTACAAATCATAGTGGAAGTTCAGACACCTGAGTCACAGATAAGAACTCACATTTGTGGACACCTGAAGCTAACCATGACAAATCACACGTTGATGAGAATCATGACACTATACAGCACCTCTTTCAGTGTCAATGTGCCCTGTCACTTGCTCTCTCACTTCAGCGGAAGACAAAAAAGAAACCTAACAACTGATATTGTAAGCAGTTCAAAGGTTGGCAATTCTGTTAACCAATACTATTTAAAGATACAGTTGAAACTACAAGAAGCAGCTGAAAAAAGCCCTAAAATGCCAATGTAAGCTACTTAACTTCAATTTAGGATTTTTATTTGTTTGTTTGTTTAAAGTCAACAACATAAGTGAGTGTCAATTTTTCTTATTTTTTCAGGCAAAGAAAAAAAAAGAAACACAACACAGCATACAAATGGAATCTTATTTTCATTTCAGCCAGCCAGCCTCTGAAAACATCAGGTATATTTTCACAGCTAGAGACATCCATGCAATTGATCTTTGAGAGCTGTGCTACAGCACAGGGCTTTGAGCCAAGTTTCATTATATCTCTTCTTGGCTGCATTTCAAGTCACTCAGTAACCCTTTTTCCCTTTTGCTCTTTCTTCCCCTCTTAATTTTGTTCTCAGGACCCACAGGGCTAACGCTTTACAGAAATTCAACAGAACATGCAATGCAAGAAACTTGAATCTGTGAAACCACTGCCCTCTCCCCTAATGTAACTGCAATGAGGTCAGAAGGGAGATCAGCCTAGAGAAATGTGGGTTGTGTACAGTGACCCTTCCCATTTCCACTTGCAGTGAATCCAAGTTCAAATGCCCTAATAAAGGCATTGTCACACTGGGGGAAGGGAAAATATCCTCCGTCCAGTTGTGTCCACAACCACTAGTTCCTACAGTAATTTTAAAATTTTTACTCCAGTACAACTGGAATTACTATTCTTGTTCGTATGAAGATCTCAACCTTTAGTAAAACATCAACTTGTTTCAGTGTAGCTATGCAGCACTTAGTACCACAGGCTAACTGCATGACAGTTACAAATGTGTCCTTTTTTTTATTCCAAAGAGACATGCTATTTAATTTAAACACATCATTCTTAATTTTGAACTAAATTATACTAGCATGTGTTTAAGAAAAACTAGATAACCTTCATCACTGTCTGCTCATTCCTATACAATATACTGTTATGTGGTGGGTACTCATGATTACCAGCTGGTGACTTACTGAGAAGCACAGACTATATGGAGGTTGATGGGAATGCTGGATTCCTTTAATTGAAAGCAGACACACAACATACACACATGCCTTATTGGATTGAGATTGCTGAATCAACAGAAATCCCTACCCAGGAGACTGCAGAAGGTGGTGGGGGCTGAGGCATGTGATCCCAGGGGCTTTGTGGAAGAAGATGTGGGAGCAGAGGGAGAAAGGAGGATGGGAGCAGACAGGACAGCCATGGGAGCACAAGCAAGCCCAAAGCCTTGTGGTGTTTGATCTGCTCTGCTGAAAAGGACCAGGCTTGTTCGCACTGCTCAGAAACAAGCAGCAGTGCTGCACAGAACAGGCACTTGACTCAGCAATTCCTCCTTATCATGGAAACAAGCTCAAAAGCTCTGAATATCTGCTGAGGATTCTGTACAAAAAAGGTGACAATATGTACTGCTTCTAATCTTATATACCCCCAAATTTCCAGGGCCTTCAAATGTTTACTCCTCATCTGCAGCCAATTCATTTTTCTACTTCTGATTTGCCATGCTTTGTTTCTTTCTCTTTTTTTCCTATGTAATAAAAGATAACTCCACTCACTAAAAGCAAGACATTTTCATTCTAATGTTCCTAATTTTTGCACAAATAGGAGGGAGACCAGTGGACTTAAGGAGCCCATATCCACATCATCTTCCACAGAAAGGAGGGGATCAACATTTTCACTCAATTAAGAAGTCAAAACAGGATACTATAGACTCTAGAAACTAAAGGCTATAGAGTTTTCTAGCAGCTTCAGTGAGTATTTCTCATACAGGAAAAAACAGAAATGTTTAAGCCCTTAAGGTATTCACCAGGATGTCTTCCATCTGGAGTCTTAACTACAGAACTATTTTATGTGATTAGAAAATTTTGTTAAAACACTATTTTTACTCTCCATATTCCATCTAAATGCACATTAGCTGCACTTTTGACCTATTTCTACAAGGTGAGCTGGCTTTGTAATATGAGTCATTGCTGCTATCTCTCAACTGTTTTCCACACCCCCACCACTCCTTTAGTGGCAGAGCATGCAACAGCTTAACCTATCTGCTACACTTTAAATTGGTAAATATTGCCATTGATTTCAAGGGAATGACCAGCAAGCACAGAGCTGCCTGGCACATTACTCATGTAGGATCATGGCTTTCATGAGGTAAAACAAATATAACCTAGACAAACATTTAGCTCTTAATGCATGAACAAATACTCTCAAACCGAATATCCATTCACATCTGTAAGTGAATTAGCTCAGCTATACGCTGCCTTTTCTATGTTTGCTTTCTATGAAGTTACGCGTTGGAATTCTATGGAAATCACTTTTGTTGAAAAGATGTTTCAAAGATTGGGACAATGTTGGCTGTGGAAACTGAATCCTGTATTTATGCCTCTGAACATGGGAAGGTGACGTGAATATGCACTTTTTTAAAGACAAATGCACACAATATGTAAATCAACTATTCTAATTTCTACTAAGACTACACATATATTCATTTCACATATGAGCTGCGCCATTAAGAAAGTAAAATGTTAGGCTATTTATAAACATCAGTTAACTTAAATGAGAAAATCTGAGAAGCTGCTTACTGGTACTGTGGATACAAAACTGAAGTAAATGTTTCCCAAGAGCTACTGCATGTGGAATATTTGCTCAGCCTAAATGTACTGGGCCCAGTTCTCAAAGGAATTTCCATTTGGTGCAGATGTAACTCTAAGGGTACTGGAGTGAAGCAGTGAACAAGGACAACTGTAAATACTGGTACTTCGTTGCCCTCGTAGCTCAAAACTCTCTACGAGCTGTCAGAGTCCTGAGGACACTCATAAAGCTCTAATGGCTCCAGTCATCCTCACCTGGGACATCTACTTACACTCATGGAGCTCTATTAAAGCTCTGCCAGGGACCTTCAACCCTGCCTGAGCTGTACTGTCAGAGAAGTGCTGGACTTTGTCCCTGGCCCACCATGGAGGCCCTTGGTCTAGACCTTAATGTGTGGACTGGCTTCTGGCCCTGGCCCTGTCGCTATAGACCTGCCCAGTGACCACTGAACCTGATCCTAAACCTGGCCTGTGGCTTGGCTTCCCAACTGAACCTCAGACCTGCCTCATCCCCATGACATCATCTATGATCTAGACTCGTTGTTGGATCTGGACACAATCTCCAGGCATGCCCTGCTCCCCTGCTGGGGGTACTGGGATGGGCCCTGGCCGGTGAGTTTCCCAGGACTCTGCTTTTTACAGCTCTGAAAAGATTTATCCAAGTACTTGGCCTGAAACTGACAAAAAATCCTGGCAAATAGCTGCTCTAGCTGCTTTACAAATTATATGACAAAACTTCCCAACGCATCAAACCTTCTGGAAATAAATTTTAAAAGTACTTAAAAAAAAAACAAACTGTAAAAGTATCAGCACACATCATAGCTAACTTTTAAAAAAACGGTAGAGTCAGGAAGGCCAGCTGTGAGCAAGCTAGTGAGTGAGAGGAAGGTGCAGGGCTGGTGGGAGTGAAGGGTGCTTCAAGGAGATAGGAAACAGCAGTAGAGGAACTATGACAGAAAAAGGCATCCTGCAGTAAACTCACAGGCACATACATCCCAAATTGCTGCTGAACTGGAGGAACAGGGAAAGGACAAGTAACCTGCAGGCTATAAAAGCAAAGCAACATAAGCCTGCTGTTCCCTCAGAACCGTTACAAACCAAAATGTAATCCTTCTAGGCTGCTATTACTTCAGCTCATTCTGAGTATCACTTTCCATTTTGTAACCGCTTTTTTAGTGCACCAATTGTCTTAATATTGGACATGTTCTCCTGTAATTATGGAAGTATTTCTCATTATTCTGTATTTCTCTGAAACTCCTTAATAGACTTTTATTCCATGTTCAACTTAAGATGAACAATGACTACTAACATTCACAGTCCATCACTATAAAGTCTAACCAAACTAAACTCCCTTTTTCTATATTCAGTCTCATTGTGTCCTGCCTAGGACTGACCTCTCAGTTCAAGAAAATCAATAACTGCTATTCATGCTAGGACAGAGCTATGTAACAGCAGATACAATCTACATTTGGTGGTGATGGCTTTTTGGTTGGGCAACCTATTTTCAGAAAGCAATTTACAAAATAGCAAAAAGCTCTCCTCCGTGATGAAATGGTAAATATTCATGGCTTTGTGTATTGGGTTTGCGTGGCAAGGTTTTGGTAGCAGCGGGGGGGGGACATGGGGTGGCTTCTGTGAGAGAAGCTGCCAGAAGTTTCTGCCGTGTCCGACCCGACACAGCCAATGCCAGCGGCTACAGGAACGGACCCGCCGCTGGCCAAGGCCGAGCCCATCAGTAACGCCTCTGTGATAACATAATTAAGAAAAAAAAAAAAAAGGAAGAGAGGGGAAAAAAAAGCTGCACACTTTGCAGCTGGAGAGAGGAGAGAGAAGATGTGAAAGAAACAACTCTGCAGACACCAAGGTCAGTGAAGAAGGAGAGGGAGGAGGTGCTCCAGGCGCCAGAGCAGAGATTCCCCTACAGCCTGTGGTGAAGACCATGGTGAGGCAGGCTGTCCCCCATGGAGTTCCATGGTGGAGCAGATGACCACCTGTAGCCCGTGGAGGACCCCACGCTGGAGCAGGTGGATGCCTGAAGGAGGCTGTGACCCTGCGGGAAGCCCGTGCTGGAGCAGGCTCCTGTCAGGACCTGTAGCCCATGGAGAGAGGAGCCCACGCCCGAGCAGGTTTGCTGGCAGGACTTGTGACCCCGTGGGGGACCCGCGCTGGAGCAGTCCCTTCCTGAAGGACTGCACACCATGGAATGGACCCAGACTGGAGCAGTCCCTTCCTGAAGGACTGCACACCATGGAATGGACCCAGACTGGAGCAGCTCGTGAAGAGCTGTCAGTCATGGGAAGGACTCACGTTGGAGCAGTTGGTGGAGGACTGTCTCCCGTGAGAGGGACCCCACGCTGGTGCGGGGGAAGGAGACCTCCCCCTGAGGAGGAAGCAGTGGCAGAAACACCGTGTGATGAACTGACCCCAACCCCATTCCCTGTCCCCCTGTGCCGCTGGGGGGAGGAGGTGGAAACCCAGAAAGAGATTAAGCCCAGGAAGAAGGGAGGGATGGGGGAGGTGTTTTAAGATTTGGTTTTACTTCTCATTATCCTCTGATTTTGATTGGTAATAAAGTAAATTTGTTTTTTCCCCCAAGTCGAGTCTGTTTTGCCCGTGCCAGTAATTGGTGACTGATCTCTCTCCATCCTTTATCTACCCATGGCCCTTCATTATAATTTTCTCCCCCTGCCCAGTTGAGAAGGAGGGGGAGTGATAGAGTGGGCATTGGTGGGCATCTGGCTTCTCATCAGGGTCAACCCACCACACTCTGAAACAGCAAGAAGTGTTCACATATTCTGTGACACTGATCCTTTACATTTAGAGTTAGAAAGATAAGGTTCCTGATGGTCTGTTAATACATAAATGTGTGATGCAACTTCCTTTCAATGGAATCTGTTAATAAGAAGAAATGCCAGAGCTGGTGTTTAATTAAATCCCTCACTGAAACTCATCATAAAGGTTACTGAATCTTGTTTTCATCCAACATTTAAGTAAGCTGCAAGTGCATATTGAGAGGAAATGTATCCGCATGCATCTCTTGGAACAAATGACTGCAGTACTCCAAATTCTTACACCAACATCAGTCTTCTGCTATCTAGCTTTTTGGCATGCCTTGAGGAACAACTGTACTGGGTCTGGCTGAGATGGAGTTAATTTTTCCCATAGCAGCCCTCATAGTACTGTGTTTTATGTTAGTAGCTAGAAACAAGTTGAAGACACACCAGTGTTTTGGTTACTGCTGAGTAGTGCTCGCACAGCATCAAGGCTGGGGGTGGGGAAGATCTTGGGAGGGGACATAGACCCAAACTGACAAAAGGGATATTCCATACCATATGATGTCTGCTCAGAAATAAAAGCAAGGAGAATGGAGGGGGAAGGGGGGGCATTTGTTATTTATGATGTTTGTCCTCCAGAGTAACTGCTACATGTACCAAAGTCCTGCTTCCCAGGAAGTGGCCAGACATTGTCTGCTGATGGGAAGTAGAGAATAAATACTTTGTTCTTCTTTTTCTTCTTTTGCTTCCATGCGTGTGGCTTTGCTTTGCTTTTCTATTCAACTGCCTTTATCTCGACCCATGAGTTCTTTTTTTTTTTTTTTTTTTCCCCCCATCTCATTTTCTCCTCTCCCCATCCTGCTGAGAAAGAGGGTAAAAGAAAGGCTTGGTGGGCACCTGGTGTTCGGCCAGAGTCAACCCACCACAACAACATAATGCATCTAAGAGTTGCAGTTTATCTGAATATATTCTAATTTGATTTAAAAAATATATATTCAATTCCTGTTAAAATTCCTAAGAAATAAATTACAAATTAGAGACATTAGAGTGCATGTAAAATGGAATAAGAGGCCTGAGCTTTACATTCTGAACTAGTGACAAAACACCCAGCCCAGTGCAAAAGCAGTAGGTGATGAAATCAGCTGACTGGATCTGCTCAGGTGTTAACATATATAATTTAAAAAAACCCTGAAACCTCACTAGAAGATATTTGAGTTCAAGGTGTATTATATTCATTGAATATAAAACAAAGCCCTTGAAACTTCCTTTCATGTTATACAGATGCTTAATTCATTTAAGACAGAAAAAAAAAAGAACTCACAGCATCAGTAACACAGAGCTGTGACTTTACTATATTTTGCTCTGAATTCCAGGTCTTGAGGACGGGCGAGTTACAGTCCAAATACACCGCAATAAATTTTCAAGGAGAATCAATTTGCAGGTTCTCAAGGGACAGCAGCACATTGCTTCAGCGCAATTCTCTGGCACTACCAGGAGCTCTCAGCTGTCTTGGGAGGGGATGCAGCTACTTGAAAGATGAAAGAACCACTGAACACCCACAGCCTTACTAATGGGAATACTGCTGCTGTGCAGCAGTGGAGTTAAAGAGAAAGTGAAAGGAAAGAGGAAAAGCAGGTAAAGGAGAAAATGTCCTGTGGAATATATCTGAGCAGAAGAAATTACAACAGACAGTAGAAAAAAGATAACTCGCCTCTCCTCACGATTCTGTCCCACACAGACGCGTCCTCCATGTCGAGGGGTTGGATTGCTGCAGGAACGCTGACGAACTTGAAAGCCTATTCCGCAAGTGGTACTACAAGGTGACCAAGAAGTCCATGGTGTCCAGCCTCCATTTCTGGTAGAATAAAAAGCTCAGGCTCTGTCATCTGTTATACATAGCGAATGGCTGATTAGGTGTGACTGATAGCAGAATCTGGCCCATTAATATTTCTGTAGAAGTCATTAATACCGCATCGTGTTCCATTTCTTAGAGAATATCTAACTAAAATAAAGGTGCTCTGATTCTTCCATATTCCATGCTTTGTAACCAGGAACTGCTAAAATGACCTCATTGGGCAAGAAGTAAAGTACAAAGATATGAAGCTATTTAGTTGCTTTTGATCTCTTTACTCTGGGTGAACTTTGTGTGAAAACTCCTGTATCAAAATTCTGAAGATAACTTTTAGTTACATATTGTTCCAATTATTATTTGTGGGTCTTTTCTTCAGGGGGATCAAAATGTCAAGTTTCACTACCTCTTCTGAAAGGAAAGTGATTAAAGCCTTATCTCTGTCTGATCGGCAGCTGAGTGAACCGTCTCTAGTGTGGAGTAAAGGAGGCTGAGGGGAGACCTTCTCGCTCTCTACAACTACCTGAAAGGAGCTTGTAAGAGGTGGGTGTTGATCCCTTCTCCCAACTAACAAGCAATAGGACAAGAGGAAGTGGCCTCAAGTTGCTCCAGGGGAGGTTTAGATTGGATATTAGGAACAATTTCTTCACCAAAAGCGTTAAGCATTGGAACAGGCTGCCCAGGGAAGTAGTTGAGTCACCATCCCTGGAGATATTTAAAAGAATGTAGATGTGGTGTTTAAGGACCTGGCATTTAGCGGTGGACTTGGCAGTGTCAGGTTAATGGTTGGAATTGATTATCTTAAAGGTGTTTTCCAAACTAAATGATTCTATGATTATAAAGGAAAAAAGACTAATAAGTAAGTGTCAAAATGCATTAGTTTGAAATTTCAACAAGATACTCTAATAAAGTGCCAATGTCTTATTTGTAATGTAACAAAAGAGCTAACAGAGTCACATGCTGTATGCTGCATTTGTGAACTTTTGGAAAGGACACTCCTGTTCCTCCCCAATATAGCCTAGGAAAAAATATACTAGACCAAACACCTCAAAAGGAATTTCATACCCTGTCCTAAGCAAAAAATGATGCATTTCAGCAGTTCCCAAAACCTTTTGATGGCTAGCTTGCAGTTTCTGTATTAGTAAAAGACAAATAGGAAGCAAAAAAAATACAATTAAACTATAGAGTTCTCAATCATAAAAGCAAAATTTAAAATCAAACAGTGCCTTACTTGATTTTTAAATAACTTTTTTAAACAATGAAAACTAATTAAATCCGGTAATAAAAATTACATAAAATTATTCAAGTAATTTATCACAAATATTACCAATTTCAATTCAACTTATCTTGATGTCTTTTTATTATAAGAGATATAAGAGTTGATAACACACACAAAAAAAGGCTTTTGAATAAAAAATAATCAGCTATTACTGGAAACACAGACAAAAATAATAATAATAAAAAAAAATCTCTGTCAGTGCAACATCTGACCCAAGTGGTAAATTGAACAACGTATCTGGATATCCATGAATTCTGGGAATCGATTACTAATGTAGCACTGTTAACAGAAGAAAGATGTTAAAATAGTAGTGTAATACTGCCAATATAGTATGTGAATCTAGTTTCAAATCACATTCCAAACTTCCTTCTAAACCTGACAGCCAATAGCTGTTGTTTGTTCAGTATCTCACAGCATGTTTATCTTCTCTACCATACTCTTGATCTGATGTTATATGCTATACTGTTATGTTTTTAATAGTTTCCCTAAAACTGACTGTTTCCACTTACAGAGCTTGCAATTATCTTGTGCAGGATAATCAGTTTTAGTCATTACCATGATGTGCTTCTGACATTTTTTTTTTTTTTAAGAGAGAGACAAAAAGCAGAATCACTGAAAATAATCAGAATGCACCAGCATATAAGTTTTATCTTTCAATTAAAGTATGTATCATGAACTCCTAATGCAGTTCAGAACATTCAGTGTTCTAAGTCTCTTTGAAACGATTTACCCTCACTGTTTTTTCTGGGAGTAGTTACCTGCCTGAGGAAGACAGAAGAGTGACATACAGACTGGTAATAGATCTAGATGTCATGATAAAATCAAAAGATATAATTAAAACATTTTTCCCAAGGAACAATGGAGAAATACACCAGTGGCATAAGACCTCCAGAAAAGTAAAGTTCTGACTTCCAGAAAAAATGTTTTATGACTAACAGAGAAAAAGTATCGTGCTGTGGATATTACCTAACACTTATTTTCTTTCAGAGTTTTTGTTAAAATTACCTGAGGAGTTTGAAATCACTATTTGCCAACTGGCTTATACTGTCTGCCACAAAGTCTGAGAGATACTTTCCAATATCTCATTTGCTGTGGCCAGTGCTATAAGCTGTTTCATCAATGGAACAGCATCAGTGGATTGCAGATGAGATTTTAAAGGGTAGGTTCTATTGTGATTAAGTTAAAAACTTTTAAACCATAAATGATAGAACCTGGAATTGTTTTGTGTACCTGGAACAGTTGGCAATCTCCATGGTTGGTCCTTCACACAGCCAGCCTCCACACTGAGGAGCAGGACTGTCACACACACGCGTCCTGCAGAGACAGGAGCCGACACTGGCACCGTCAGTGTGGGTGCAAGGTTTCCACTGCGACCATGTTCCAAAATGCCCATCCACTGTCAGATTCCTCATCTAGAAACAAACACAACAGAAAGGCTTACTTAAGGCCTGACAGTCTTTATAGAACCTCTTAATTCTGCAGTACATGGAGGTACAGCCTTAAGCCATCAACAATAAAAGGCCCCACTGGAGAGGTATACCTTCCAGACAGCAAGCTCCCCTTATAATTTCCGTAGCTGCAGAATTCCCACTTCCAACTGATTTGGGCCACTGGGTGCCACCACTATATCCATAACAATAACCACAACTAACCATTACCTTTTGCAACCATGCTTGCCTACAGTTATTCAACAGAAAGTATAGGTTCACTTTCTCAATTATCTACTAATGACAGTATTCCCTAATTTCTAAAATTTACCTGTGGTTAGGAACTTCAATACTGACTGTAAAACAGTATGTGCAAGAACGCTTGTGGAAATCCCAAATCTAGATCAAAAGGAAGAGGCAGCAGAGGATCATAGTCCAGGGTAACAAAACTGGATGAATCAAACTCAAATCTCCATAAGTGTCTTTTTTTTTTTGACAATAGTTTTTTGAAGCACATATCATATAGCACCATTTCATAAAATTGAAATGTGGTTTTAAATATGACCCTCTAAACATTAGATTTAATTATATGTATAAATCCTAAAAATATATATTCAAAAAGCAGCACCTAACCCTGCATGATGAGACAGTTTGCTCCCACTGAAGTTAATTCTCACACCTTTGGCTGGCAGGGTCAGACTATTCTCGTCTTGACTGGAATGTTTCCATCATGCTGCCATAACACATGTTAATAAGAAATCTTTACTGTCTAGCTGAAACAAAATGTGCTAAAAGAAATTGCAGCAGCCTCCATGGTTACTGAAACTTCTAAAGAAAATGGAGCTGTACATTGGGAATTCAGTTCTTTTAACAAAGACAGACTTTCATATTATTAACTTTTTAAGCAAGGTGTTAATCCTGACAAATCTGTGATCATAAATGGAAATGATAGCCACGTTTTCACTTAAATGTTAAAGGATTTGCCTTTTGATTGTCACATTTTAACTTTCAGTCAAAACAACAGTACTAACAAGTGCAGGCTAAATAGCATTTAAAATCACTCAGATAAAAATAAATATGTATCAGTTGTAGTAATATATATTTTATCAAATGTGTGAGAATGTAACACTTCAATATTTGATTATATATTGATATAGGAACTACAGTTGTAGATCATCATGAATGATCTGAAATAGTGTCTTCCTTTGCTATTTTTAGTATTTCATTTTAACAGTGGTAAGGGAAGTCTGCATTTCAGTAATAATTTGAAGATAGAAGAGATGCAATTACAGCACAAGACATGTTTCCATTGCCACACTGGCTGCTGGCTCATTCTTTCCACTGTGGTAAAGGTTTCATAATTTCACTATTAGTTACATTTCTCTTTTTTTTTTTTCTTTTTTTTTTTTTTCAGAGATACAGCTTCTCCTCAGAACAGCTATGTGTATATTCTGCCAGCTACAACTGACATAAACATAATTAATAATTTCAAAATTCTACTGAGAGCAGTTTACTAAAAATAACTCATTGATCTTTGCTCATGCAGAGTATGCACTGTTGTTTTTCATAAAACAAGAGGAAATACTTATTTCTTGTTAAGTGACAAGTAAACCAATTCTCTCTTATACTGCTGGTCTAACAAATATATATTCCATAAACTAGCAATAATATGTCCCCAATCTGACTAATGTCAGAGATATGAAAATGTCTTTACTGCTTTCTATTTCTATGCTGCATCAAAGCATCTTTATCATTGTACCTACAATTATAAACTAAAGCTACAGTTGTCTATGGTTACCGTAATTTATATCAAGTGGCAGGGAAAGTATTCATAAAACTTAGCTGAAAGCTTGAGCTCAGAAAGACATACTGATGGCAGGTTTCTCTCTCTCGATTTTTTTCCCCTACTCCTGTAAAAATCATCCCACTGCAATTTCTGCTTTTCCCCATGACTCACCAGCTCTATCAATATCTCCCTTTCACAAGTGATATCAACCAATTTCATCATAGGACTATAGGAAAGCAAAATGTACTGATGAGTAGTAGCCCTCACCAGAACCTATGCCCATTAACCGCTCACCATCTTACACACCTCAAAGGGAAAATTACAATCAAACAAACAATACAGTTGTCCTTTCCCAGCACCGCTATGCTCTGCTTTGTCTCTCTCTGTTTTTGTCACCCTTTCCCTTCTGCAGATATCTCTAGTCCCCTCTTCCTCCTAATGTCCTCCAAATAACAGTTTTATTTGCCTTGAGCCTCTGCACCCACTTTGTCTTCCTGGTTTGTGCCTCTGCACTCTGAGTCAAGGTCACATTTTCAGTGACCTAGTCCTTAAATCTGCCACAAGCTCTTCGGTATTAGATTACTTTGTGTAGAACTCAGTGGCTCTGGAGTATTTCCTGAAGCTGCTAATGAATTCAGCTAAGAGCCCATACTATACTCTTTCCCTGTGTGCAGCTGAAAAAATAAAGCCATTTATGTCACAGACTTAGGTAAAAAAACCCCTAACTTAAAAAAAAAATATATTTTTACTTTCCTTGTAAAAGCTCCTTATAATGTCAAACAGTGGTCCCACTGGAAAATATTTCACCAAAAGAAAGAACCTTCATTACTATAAAAATACTGGATGAATAATAGGGATATCCGACCAACTGGAAGAAGCTCAAAGCAATACGTGTGCCATAACATTAATTACTATCTATATTAATGTACAATTGATGTACTCATGCCAATTGAAACAATAACCTAAAAAAACCAACTTGAGAATTAAATCAAAGCAAGATAAGCAAAATAGTCACATTTGTCACAAATTATCGTCAAAGTTTACAGAGATGGTAACACAGATGCTCAGCTACCTCTCCTAGTCCTCTCCCTGCTCTACCATGACATGCCAATAAATACTCAGATATATGAATAATTCCCTAGGAAATAATTTCTCAAGTGCAATTGGTCACAATTTTAATTTTTGGCTAAACTAGTGATATAAACATGCCTCCGTCCCTCTGATCCGAGTTTAGAAGACACATTTTCTATAGTGTTAAAAAAACCTGTGTAGTTTTATTCACACTTAAGATATTGAAATCAACTGGAACTAAGAGAGGGAGGATAGAAGATTTCTAATATTATTTTATGTTCTGTCTGCAACATTATCTTAAATGTATATAGGAAACATCAAGGATGCACATAGCTTAGTTGCCTACAAAATGAAATTCATTACATCTTGGCTTATACATCCTGTGAATACAGCACATAAAAATGCTACATAAATAAATACTTTAAAGCCTTGCTAAGCAAAATTGTAATTTATTGCAATTTGCCAGAATACCGTGCTATTTTAAAGGAAAGTTTCTATGAAGTTTTTTAATTTGTTTAATGTGTTACTTAGAGTTAAGAGGTTTAAGACAATAAACTAGTGAAACTATGCTTTTCAATTTAGACCATTAATTCTAAAATTTTCCTTATATTATGCAACCACAATCTGCTCAAGTCCAAACTACCTTTGGAGGCTTGCTAAATCTTTTAATCTCTGATATGCAGTGTAAGTGGATGCTGTGAGTGAATTTCTGAGCAATCCTTTGATGCTCCTCTGCTTTGACTAGACTGCCATATCCTTTTCAACTGTTATATTATACACACTAAATAATTGTTTTTCCAGTTGAACAGAACAGAATCTAATTCTCCTTTCTAAATCATTCCTCCCTCACTTTCACCTTCTGTTGGCCTGATGTTTTCTATCTATGAAAGAAAATAAGGGCTAATACCAGGATTCAAAGACTAAGCAGTAGGCAGATCACTCATGCAAATATCAACCAACCAACCAACTCATTCCAGCAATTCTTCCTAGTACAGCAATCCAGCTAGGCCACCAGCAAACCCTCCACATCACCACATACAGCCTGTGGGATTACCACAGAGAGGTAAGATACATTCCATGTACTTGGAAATTAATATACAGTACAGTGCACCTACTTACTTGCCAATCAGGGAGGCGAGGATTGCACTGTTGCAAGTACTCTGATAAAATAATCAAGATTTGATCATATAGAAGAGTTTGGTTTAATTAAGAAGTAGAAAAGTGTAAAGTGTAATGTATAAGTTATGATTGTTAGCTTTGAACTAAGTAATCCTAGAAACCTCACCAAGAAGAGACTGTAAAGTCCCAGGCCTGTTCTGATCATTAATTTAGTACTGGAGTTAAGAACACTGTATCTTCACCACAGAATTTCAGAAATCAAAATTTATCACCTTAGTGTTCATGGAAGCATTAAGACTCTTTGTTTTACTGATCACTGGGATGTGACAAGAGAATGTGTTGAGCTAACTCCTTGGGACAAGGCAGATAGAAGTGTTGGAAACAAGCCCAAGAAAGAACTGAGCATGTGGAAAGGAAAAGTACAACCACGGGATGCAATGATGACGACCACCAGAAGACCATGACGACCACCAGACAGAGAAAGTGCACATGCGAAAGGGACATTTACATATATTATTACATTCCTGGAAATGTAATTAATATGTTAATGACTTATTGGAAAAGTAATGAATATGCATATTTTGATAGTAAAAAGCTTTTGTAGAAAGACAAGTTGGTATGCACGATAGGTAGAGCGATCCCCCGTGCATCCAACGCCGCATTAAAGAATGCCTGCTTCTTAAGACTACATTGGTGTTAAGAAGTTTATTTCCCAATTTCAGTGACAGCACTAGTGACTGAATCCAGACTTTCTGTCAGACAATGAATATGTATACATTAGCAAATGGTATGCACATAAACTGCAAAACAGGAAAATAAAACAGTTGATGCTGAAGAATTGACACATCATATGTATTTTGTGGGCTTTACTTTGGACTGGCTCTGGCCATGGGTCAAACGCCTAGTAGTAGTTGTAGCACATTTTTGGTTTAATTTCATCTGAAGTTAATGTGGCTTGTGTGCTTCAAGATGGCTTTGTGATGTGAACCAAAGAATAGTACATTGGAAAAATCAGAGTATTTGCCCCTAAGTTGCTCCAGATTTGAGCTAAAACACTAATATGTAGATGAATCCAATGCAGGTCTTTTTTATTAGGCCACCATGTGAGAGCATGGAGGCAAAGGACATAACAAAGCTGGAAGAACTTTATACTAATTTTGCACATCTCTAGTTCACTAAAAAAAGGCCAGCTTAAGGGAGAGGAGTGTTAGTAAGTTGTTAAAAAGAACTTGTTAAACACATGGACAATAGAACATGTAAGTGTAAATTCATAGATACATGTGCTCCAGTGGTGAGTGGGGACAAGTTCAAGTTCTTACTAGCTATGAAAGTAGAAATGTGTTGGAAAGACTTCCTCTTCATGGGCAGAAGGCAAAGACAAAGCAGCATGGATATATGAAGGAAAGAGCTTAGTAGCACAAGGAAGATCCTCTTAACCCTCTTTTTGTGCTCTTTGGAGTGCGGGAAAAGAATCAATATTAAAACAACGCTGAAACCACATTAAAAAGGAGGGATATAAATAAACTTTATTGTTTGTTTTTTATTATATTAAATTTATTGAAAATAATTTTTAGAGAAAAGTGTTAACTCACTGTAAATATTAACATTAAGTTTATTATAATTATCAGTCCTGTAATTTATGTAGGTAAGACTTAATTCATGCAATTCAACCTTCCAATTCATAGGCTGTGAAAGATGTCATATGACCTTTTATATTAGCAATAATGATCCTAAAAAAATAAGATTATAACACTAGTGATTCATTTTTTTCAAAGTACAAAATGGAGAAAATTCCTGAAGAGAAAAACATGTAAATATCTCTAATCTTAGTGAACATTTGTTTTCAAGGTGAGACTACAGACATTACAGGTAAAAAACAAGTATCCTTTGAAAGTGCGATAAATAATTTGATCATAAGTAGTTCAATAAGAAATAGAAAATAAACTAAATATCTTGTTAAAATCTGATGGGAAAGCCTGAGGAAAATGACATTTAATGCAGTTTTCTGCGCTCAAAAAATCTATGCCAGCTCATCTTCATGAAATTCACATGTAATCAAAAGTTTTAAGAGATGAATGAATGTATTGGGACTTACTGGACACACAGTAATGCTTTGCTCCCATTGACTCATGCTCAGACTTTCTTCCAGCGTTGTGCATTTCTTCATCACCACGTCCCAGCCACAATAGGGGTCTTGGGATCCAATGCATGCACTGTGAATGAAAACCAATCAGAAAACATGAATATTTATCTTCATCTGTACTGGCTGAAGATCTCTAAATAACTATATGGCACCTCTTCATATTTCGTAGGCCTAAAATAAACAGTGGAATTGATTCCTGTTGTGGTATAGTACAGATAAAGTGACAAAACTTTTTGAGTTTTGAGTTGAAAAAACTTTTTGAGTTGAGAAAAAAAAACCAAGTTGAATGCCTACACAAAGCTAGAATTTCTTTTAAGTGCATAACTGAATTTCTGTATGCATGCATGGTATGTGATCAAGACTGAAAAAAGGTTAGAGAGAGGGATGGTAGTCCAGCTTCCTATCGACTCTGAAAGACCCACTGTACAAAACTAGGAGTTCTTTTCTGTATTAAATGGCAGCTTTCTCTTGTGACTGGTAGTACAAGCATTAGCAGTCCAGGCAATAGGTCTGCAGCTTCACAGCTAAACATGCATAAGAAAGGAAGTGGAAGATCCATCATATAATTTTTAAGACTTGTAAAAAATACTTATGAATTACACATAAAAATAATAAATTCAAACATTTTGTCTAGATTATAAAAAATGCTAGATGATCATTCTTGTTGAACTCAAATCCATGGGCATTATCATTCTCTCTTTAATTGTCTGACCACATCACATCTGTCCAGTGAAGGGCCACAAAAATGATTAAGAGACTGGGGCACCTCTCCTATGAAGAGAGGTTGAGACAGTCAGGACTGTTCAGGCTGGAGAAGAAAAGGCTCAGAGGGGATCTTACCAATATGTACAAATACATATTGGGAGGGTATAGAATGTGAGGGTGCAAAGAAGGAGGAGCCAAGTTCTTTTCAGTGGCGCCCAGTGGACCAGAGGCAATGGGCACAAACTGAAACATAGGAGGCTCCAGCTGAACATCAGGAAACTCTTTTTTACTGTGAGGGTGACTGAGCACTGGCACAGGTTGCCCAAATTGGTTACATTTTCTAAAAAGTTTCATTTTTGAAATCTGAAAGTGTAGTTCAGCATTATCACCCTCTTTCTGGCATTTCAGTTCACCATGACAAATATATTAATGAAATGAGGCAGGACTTAGCTTAAATAGCTGCCCTTTTCTCAGGTATTGGCACAACAGTCCTTTTCTGTTCTCCTCCCTGCCTCACACCTCAGAAGGTTTTCTTATTTACTTCTTTTAGATCACTTGCTCAGAACACTAATGTCTCTGAAAAGTGGATATATTTTCTTTTAAATGAAAAGAAGAAGAGAGGTAATATTTGGGTAAATTTTTAATCCATATTTGCTCTAATTATGTCACCTTGAAAAAGTATTTTCTTTCTTTTGAGGGATAGTTTAATGTGTGAATATCAGCAGCTAATTATTTTTGTGTGCTATGCTCAGGTAAAAAAAAGAAACAGACAACAAAATATGTTTATAGATAGAAAATGAGGACAGAATAAGGCTGGTAAGTATGAAAATATCAGAACTTCTATCTGAAATCTGAAATTTAAATGGGCTATTATATAACTCACAATTATGTTCTTACTGTTCCCCATAAATGAAAAATTCACATTGTTTTAACTATTTTTTAATATATTCCTCTCTTGAGACAGCAGTAAGAGGAACAGCATCAATGTATACATGAAATAACGAAATTGTACAAAATGGTTGTCAACTTCACGTAAATAAGAAAAGTTGAATATTAGATAGCACTACGCATCTTTATCCCTTCCTCCTCCCAAATCCCTGTCTAAATTAAAGCCATTTTAGATGCTACTGTTCAAATATGAGGTAAATTTTAAAATCAGTATTAGGTCTTTGAGTTGACAGGGCCCTTTCAGATAGTGACACTGGAAGTAGCAGAGCTGGATAATGCATTAGCCATCTTGCCTCTGGAAGTCCACCTTACATCTCAGTTCCACCAGAGATGAAAACGAACGTTTTGTCTCTTACTCCCAGTAGGCACCAGCCCACATCTCTAAGACTTCACATGATTTGTCCCAGCACTGCTAAAACTGGCAATTTTGTGCAGGAAGAAAATTCAGGAATAAATGTGAAATGGCTCATTCTAAGGCTCTTGATGCCACTTACCCTGTCAAGTCAACACTCTCTACAAAAACATTCATATTTGTTACAAAACATAAATGATAGGTAGTTGACTATCCATCCCGCAAGGCATTCATTTGGCTGTGATGGTTCAGTACAATTACTGACAGTCATGCAACACTTAAACAATGGATTTTGACTGACTAGTAACAGAACCATTGCACCTCACTCTAAAGCAAGCCAGCAATAGCACAATATTTGCTTCAGCTATTTTATAATTAGCACCAAGCAGGCTAGCAAAACTGCTTTACTTCAGTTACATTTAAGATGATCTATTCAGAAAAAATGAGGCAGAAATGAACACCATTCAGAGCAAAATGCACAAAAAACCCTATCCAGTTTTAGACTAAAAATAATTCATTATGTGTGCTCCAAAGAAAAAAAAAAATCTCCTTAAGATTAAATGCTATACTCTGATATTATTGATTTAAAAGATATTTTAAAATCTCCTTTCAAGGGAAGAATTTATTCCCATATCAATATACATTGTAAGTGCTAATCAGGTATCCTTTTGAGCTGTAACATTTTATTCAGAGAATATATAAACATAAGAGGTGCATCTTCTGTGACTATTCAATGAAACATTTTTCTGTCTTTACCTATAAAAAACATTTTGAAGAACAGAAGATATTTCAATCTTCTGACTCTTTTGATTGTTGCTACTTGAGCTAGCCATGTCTGCCTAGTTCCAATTACTGTCAACTGTGATCCGGACACTTTGTATACCAGGAACTGAACTGAGGTCAGTTATTTCACAGAAGCCAGATTCTCCCTGCAAATTTGAACAGACAGCTGAAGGTAAAAGCTTGTCTCATTTTCCAAATGTACAGTGCTATCCATTTCTGAGTGAATACATGAATCTGATACTAGACTTCGTACAAAAGTACCTATCAGTCTTTTCATTACTACTGGTTTTGTAGATATATGCGTGCAATGAAGAATGAGGATCTAAAGGTATAGAAGAATGATGCAGAAGAACATAAATGGTAGGCACACAATTTATAAAGTCCTAGGAGCTCAAACATGCACTGACAATACTAGCCTTAAATCTACAAGCTCTTCCCTTTAAATCCAGAATCAGGAATTTATGTATAATTTATTTAGCGAAGTTGTTTATAACACACAATTCTCTGAATATTGGCACTTCCAAGTGCTTCTACTTGGAACAAATGCGAAAGACAACTTTCATAGCATGCTTTCTACAAGAGAATTCAGGTTTGCTATTCATTGTAAAGAAATAACATCTGAGGTCCTTATCCACGTCCATCAGCCAAGAGGGAGCTTCCAGCCCTCTAATTAGGATGTAGAAGCCTGGAAATGGTGGGAGCACTATGTGCAGCTGGGCTTTTCAAAGCCCTTTTGATGGGCTGAAACTAGAGCCGACAAATCTGTAGTTTGCAAATAGGCCCTCAAAATCTGAGCCACCTTAGTGGCAAGGCAACTCCAGCAACAGATTTGGGGATTTTCTCACAAGTTTATCTGTTGCTAGACCAGAACACCAATAAGAATGATTGCCCAGGCTGGACATGTTTGCTTCCATATGGCATATCTATGTCTTTAAAAGACCTGTGCATCTTTAGTGGATATAAATGTAAACAGGGTACACAACCGCCATATCATTTTAGTCAGCTGTAATCTAGGTTTTTCTGAACTTAAATGTTGAGCTTAACTTTATACTAGAATATGAACCAATTATAAAGATAGCAGGCCCAGATTCAGAATGTAAAACCTGACTCCTTAAAAGTACTAACCAGATAGCAGGTACTCCAGCATTTTGAGGACACCTTTACCTCTTATTCAAGAAGTAACTGTAGATACCTTCACTGGCCTGACAATGTATTATGAGGAGTAGATGGCCTTCAAAGCCACTCAGTTTGGGCTCACAGAACTGGCTCATCCAAACTCCTGTCCTGAAATCTTGCCCACAGTTCACACTGTTGTATCAAGAATATTCTCTTTCTCTGTGATACATTCTGGTTAATAGCGGACTCCAAACTTCGATATTAATTATCTGTAAAATTTCAAATAAATGAAAATGTCCACAAAAAAGATTATAGAACATTAAGAGAGCTGCAAATGATTCTCATGAGAAAACAACTGGTGTGTAACACAGAACACTGTAAACTGAGATGCATAGGGTATGTGCTGGTCTGACTGAGTAGTAGCCCAGTATGTGATACATTAAACTATTAATTTTTTTTAAAAAAAAAAGCTTCCAAATTTGCCTTTTTTTTTTCTTTTTTTTTTTTTTTTACCAAGTCGTCCCTTTAACTTCTTCTTCCAGAGAATACACTTGCCAATTATCAAATGACTAGTGAAATGATCTCTTGGAAAGTGGGTTGCTTTAAACATTATCAGGTGATTTTCAAGAAAAACTTAACAGTAACTACATTGAACTTAGAATTCCCTACACGTTTGGTATTTTTTAAGGCAAATAAATGAATTACATCATGACATATGAAAACCACATGCCTGTTTTAAATTTTTATTTCTTAGTTCACTTCTTTGTTTAAAATAATATCCTGCTAATAAAATCTGAATTGCAAATATGTAGTCAAGTCCATCTGGTTTTCTTACAGCTTTGAAAACTAAAAGGAAAAGACATTTTCCTTTTCCTCATAAGGCTACTTCAATAAATATATGGAGAGCAAAATGTAAAATCTACTTGTTTATCAAAATTCCTTTTTGTTTTCCAAAAATGTATGCTTACAATATAATACATACATGCATAGATCACACACTTAAAAGAGTTGTGACTAAATATTTCAGGTGCAGTAAAATGTAAATACATAGTTTGTCTCTGATGCATTTAGTGGGCCAGACAGACACTTTTTGCAAAAACCCTGGTCTTCACAGAGGAAGAAGGAAGTATAGGTCAACCTCATATCTGTAGAGCTTGAGTTGATTCCCTCCCCAGTATGGGACTAATATTCTTCTTTTGAGTGAGGAAAACTTTCAACTATGCTTATTTCATAGTTCTGCTGACTTTATTAGTGTTCTCATAAGTGCATATCAATTGAAGGTAATTTTGCTGTGTATCTAATACCAAAATAAAGACTTCTCATTTTTTAAATTTGTTTATAAACTAGTCTTGCAGCCAGGATTACACTTTATCCCAGTCTGAGAAATTTATGAGGATCCTGATTCAGAAATATTACTCTGGAATCACTAATTTGGATCAGTCCTCAAGTGGTTCTGACAGGCTGAGAGTTGGGCTGTTCAGCCTGGAGAAGAGAAGGCTTAGGAGAGACCTTATAGTGGCCTTCCAGTACCTGAAGTGGCCTACAAGAAAACTGGAGAAGGACTTTTTACAAGGGAATGTAGCAATGGAACAAGAGGTAATGGCTTTAAACTGGAAGAGGGTAGGTTTAGATGAGATATTAGGAAGAAATTCTTCACTGTGCGGATGCTCAGACACTGGAACAGGTTGCCCAGAGAAGCTGTGGATGCCCCCTCCCTGGAAGTGTTCAAGGCCAAGCTGGATGAGGCTTTGAGCAACCTGATCTAGTGGAAGGTGTCCCTGCTCATGGCAGGGGAGTAGGAACTAGATGATCTTTAAGGTCCCTTCCAGCCCAAACCATTCTATGATTCTAATAAAGCAGTGTGTTTCTCTGATTTAAAATGGAATAAGGCTTAAATATTTTGAAATAAGGAAATCCACTTGGATATCCAAAAATAACTGTTCTGGAATTATTATTTCAAAACAGCAATTTTAATTCCATGTGGTGGTAAATTCTTCTGGACACATTAGCACCTAGTAGTAGCTTAGACCATATTATTCATTGTTAACTTGTATAATTTTGGTATATAGGAATAATTATTCTACTATGTAACAATAGTCAGTGTTTTGTGACCAGGAAAACAGGTTCATACTGACTGAGAGTACTTTTGAGGAAGCAACATCTCTAGCTAAGGCAAAATAAAGGAATAAAACAAAACAAAACAAAACCCAACCAAAACTGTCAATCTAAATAACTAGCATGAGCAATTCAAAAACAACGAAAGCATCGCGGCATAATGGAAAGTGCTGAGCAACAGGTGTGACAGCAGGCGCTGCCTGTGCTTTGGTCTGCTGTCACAGTAATAAAGTGCAGCAAACTGCACTCTACAATATAAAAAAAAAAATCAAATCAAATTTAGCCTCCAAATGTAAAATAATATTTTCATGGGCCTTTGATAACAGTGTTTGTGGGATTAGAGTTGTGAGCTAGTGCAGAACAGGACTGTCCTAAATCAGAGGGAATGTCTGTCAGATGCAACAGAGGACTCCACCATAGCAAAATGTTAGAGGAACAGATTCAGAAAGAAATATGAATTAGCTAAACATGTACAACATATCAGAGTGATAATTAAGAAGACATAATAAACTAAAAAATAAAAGCAATAACCACATGCTTTAGAGGCTAGTGTGTGAGATAAAACAAAGAATAATGAAAGTTTTTTTTAAAAAATAGACAATCTCAAGAAAATTATCTTGACATTGAGATATTAGCCTGTGGAACAGTCTGCTCAACAGAGGGAATAAAGTTGCATTGTCTGAAAGCTTTGCAATAAACCTAAACAAAATGATTAGAAAATATTTGATGGTGAGCACTCTGTCATTGACACAGAGACAGAGCCGATGAGCTAGTACGTGTTCAGCCTTTTGGCTTTTTTTTTTTAATTGATGGAGGTTCAGAATATAGCCTTGGAGTAGTTATACAGCCCTAAGTATGATAAGCACAAAGAGATAAAATTAAAATAATCCCAAAAAAGGACCACAATGGCCCAAGGCATTACCTTAGGTAAGGTTTTCTCATTACTCTATTTACCCATTGCTATAGTATAGAAATAATAGTTGGCAACATATAACAAGAATGTGCGTATTAAAGCACCCACCAATGTAGTGCCTAAGTTTCAGATGTTCCACTACCTAGTTAAATTTATAGCCACAAGTAAGGTATCTACACTCTCTCTGCCTATACAGAACTAAAAAAGTTTGAAATCTGGCATAAGCCAGGAAAAAATAGTCAAGCTAAAAGTAAGTGATAGGTGAGAGAAAGATTATGCCTGCATTTTCCAGATGACCTAAATCCCTAATGACAATTGACAAGGAGATGCCTTATTTCATCTAGATCACATCTGTAAATCTTCTCCTATCTCACAAAACAGAGCTAGAAATGCTGGTGAACACTTTAACCAAGAAGAAAGCACGGATGGAAACCCTTTTGGTGCAATAGATATTTAATTATTACAAGGAAAGTCACACAGCTACGAAAGATATGACTGAAAAAGCCCATGAGGAATAATTTTATCTCTTTTTAAGTAAGTCATTCCAGTGGAAGTTGAGACTTCACATACCTCTGGGCAGAGGAATAAATTATCATTTGAGCAGGATTTGAGTCATTTAACTACTGTTCTACTCAGGAAAATGGGAACAGCACTTTTTTTTTTCTTTTTTTCTTTAAAAAAAAAAAAAAGGCAAGCTCTTAAAATCCTGGCCAGTCAGGGAGAGGAATGCCTAGCCTACAGCCATGCATGGGGTCTATGATTTGAGAAAGCAGTCCCACCCTGCAATGGCAGAAGCATGTTTGAGCCCTGCAGCCAGGCTAGCACTGATGTACCTCAGGAATTGTCCTGACAGAAGCACAGGTACCAGGGACCTTGTGGGACCTCCACACAGGTACCAGCTAAGCACGTGCTCTGTAAGTCTCACCTCTAGATTTCAGAGTTCATAGCTTACAAACAATATAAATATCTGAAGTGGAGTGCAGCCTTGGTGTAAATATGGGACACCTGTGTTACTGTGTTTATGATTGCCATCATGGGTACACAGTCCCTATGAAAACACAGGATACCAGTCTGATTTCCTTTTCAGAAATAAACATATCTACTTAGGGAAACATGTTCAATGTCTTATATAACCAGAATGGTATAATCATGTCATATTAAAGCAAAGAGAAAAGCACAAGGATATGTCATTAGATTTTTTTCTTTCTTCAGATATATACACATGCATACATATACCCCTCCCAATATAGAAGTCCTTCACTTAACGAAAAGGAGTAAAAAAAACCAGAAAGGACTACCACACATTCTGTTTCAACTTGCTAAACCAAAGAAAGATGAACTTTGGTCCTATGTTGGCCCCTAAACCAGCAAAAAGCTTGAGGCAGAGACTTGCCTATATATAACTTTTCCTTAACATAAGATTTACAGGACTTCCAATGGGGCTTTGAGTGTCTTATCACTTATATTTTAGGAGAAAATGCCTAAGATATGCTACATAACACAACATTAAAAAAAAAAAAGGCTGGTAAAAAAAACTGTAATAAGGAGAATACTCTCCTTCTCTGGTATACTTCAGTTTTCGTGGGCACAGCTTTTCCTCCAGTCTTGTCCTCAGCCCAGTTATCTTTCACTGGCCTCCTGCATAGCACCAATCCCCACATAGACCCAAGTGCCTTGGAAAAGTCCTTCCACTGTTTCTTCCAAGCCACAGCTCTACATCTGTGTCCCGTGATCACCTCCCTGCTGTGACTATGTGCATGGTCCCTTTAACAGCCAGAAACATCTCCACCTGCAAATGGTCACTGCCTTTCACAGGAGGTATAATCTCTCTGCTGCACAGATAACATCTCTGTGATCCTGAGTGTAGCAGCCAAGAAAGGCAACTGGTAGCCTTTCTCTCTCCCTTAATAGCCCAGCTTTTCAAAGGAACATATATTAAATAAGTTGAAAGCAAAGCAAGCTAAAAAAAATCAAACCAACTACATCTGTCACAGTTCTCAAAAAGCTCATCACGCCGGTTTAGAGTCTATCTGTCATAAACCAGAACAATTGTACTGAATTGCTGGAACCACACTTACATCAAAGGGAAGATATAACTAATTAGATGAAATTAACAATCTCTAATAGCATATGTTTTACCACTCAGAAATACTTCTAGATAACCAATAGAAAAAAATTGTATGCTGAACTTTAAATTCCTTAACTACCATAATACAGTCTAAACCCAAGTGATCATTTGTAAGTTATTTTCCTTGTCTGATTTTACCTAGTAGAATATTTACATTTATTATGGCTTCCTGATCCAGCACTACCTTTAAATAGCGACTCTTCCAACTAGTCTTGACTCTCAGTTCATGCAATCCACTTTTTTTTCTGAACTCATGGATATTGTTTACTCAGCTATAATGCAGCTTAAAACAAAACAATTTAAATTTGTCCAAGTTTGAAGCTTTAAATATATTAAACCAGCAGATACATTACACATTATCAGATACCTGTTATCTATATAAGCCATTTCTTACTGTTTCATTTCACAATCCACAATTTGCATAATGACACTTAAATTTCAATATAAATCCTTAAGAGTCTCATTTAGTCTTAACAAGTTAGTCCAACAAGTCTTCTGATAAACAGTGTACATAGAAAGTCATTGCTGAGAGAGGTAATTAATTTTGAATCCTACTTACAGTCATTTTTTCTTTCCTATTTTTCTGCAAGTCCCTGCAAGCATTTTTTTCCAATTAAATCAAACTAGCTGATTCTTCATACCTGTATGTTTTGTAAAAGAGGCATCTCTTCAGGGGAACCTTAATCACATGTTCCTGAAGGCCCACAAAAAGGACACTCTGGCTGTGCAGGATCTGAAGGCTCCTGATGGGCTCTTGCTGACTTTTCGGCAGGAGTTCAATTTCCTCGAGCAAGCAGCTGCTTGAAGTCTGGTTCATTGGGGCAAGTACTTTCTTTATAGTGCCATAGTCTGCAAAGGCAAGAGGAAAACGAATTACTAAAAATCACACTAACAATTCTACCTACTCAGTGTCATTCAGTGAACAAATCTTCATCCCATGCCAGATGTTTTCAATGAAGCCTCAGAATGTGGGAGTACTTTGACTAGAGTTTCCTAAATTGCTTACAGTACAGTGAAAAGAACTTGATAACAGCCATTAAACTTTTCTATGTGATGTAATACAGTAAAAAATAATTTTATTAGTGCAGAACAGACTTTACAGTAATAGTCACTAGAAAACAAGCTTTCAAAGTCTGGCTATTATAAATGCACATTCACAGTTACTGATTTCAGTATATCGGATTGTACTACACTTTACTATGTTTGAAGCAGTTTAAAAAGCAATAAAGTCCATCATTGCTCCAGAGTGTTTTAAAATTCTGTGCTTTAAAAACTATGGGGTTTAGATATGTATCACGTTCATCTAATAAAGCATATATGCATGAATATCTGCAGGTTTTAATTGAGTCTAGGTGAATATAACAATAAAACAAAGCTGCATCCCTTCTTGTTTATCTGGATTTTGAACTCTGAAAAATCCTATCTTTTAGCATTTGCTCAACACTTCTATTCTTATTGTGATTTCTAAGCAAAGACAGCTAAGCATCACAAACCAGTGTCAGACAACTGATGAGATTTCTGATTCACTCAAGCAAAGTTGTTCAATAATTTAAAAATATCAAAGAACATTTGTTCTGAACACAAAGGATCACATTCTCACACTAATAAATATTTTAGGTAGCTGTCTGACCAAAACTGCATTATGCAATCTTCTATGTGCCAGCAATAATAAATATTAAAGATCCAACACTGCAAACACATACTGAGATCAGTTCTTACTCATGTGAAGTCTCAAAAGACTGCAACATCTCTTGTGAGTTGGTAACAATTGCAAGACAAATGTTTGGAATACTCTGTTCTGCAGCCCAGTAAATATGGTTTTTGACATCATTGGCACAAGGCCAGAGGCTTGGTGGGCAGCTGGCAGCACAGAGTCTCAGCACAGGTCTGGCCCTGCCTCGGTGGGAGCTGGTTTTAGCTGCTGCAGCAATTGCCTGATGTCCACGTGCCTGTGGCCTCCCTGTGTTGGTTTGCTCTGGGAGCACCCAGGGCAGGGGCTGGCAGCCCTACGTAGTCACTGAGGGACAAACAGCCCCTCCAGGGTAACGGGGCTGGGGCAGGGCAGCGTGCGGCTCCCAAACTTTGCCTGGGAAGTGGTGTGATACAGCAAGTAAGCAATCTTAAGAAAATACAAAAAAGTAGCCTTAAGCAGACTCCAAAACTGAAGAGGAGGTGGAGAATCCAAGATGCTAATTACTGTTAAAGTCTTCTTCCCCTTCCTGAAGAAGACTGAATAGTCAATCTTAAGACCTGGAGAAGTACTGGAAGGTGGGGCATAACACCAAATAACCAGAGAAGTTAATAGGAAGCTTATGTATAAGATTTTAAACATATTATTACCAAAACTTTAATAACTAACATGGACTTAATTTTATTAGACAGTTAAAACTAATTAGATGAAACATAAATGCTTATCTCAGTTTATAAAGTGCATTCCCCCTTGTCCATAACAAGATTTTGAGTGTAACAGATATCTGCATGTTAATGTCTTCTGACTGACCTCTCCATTCTCAATATAATCACTTCATATAACTGTTTACATTTTCCTCCTTTCTGGGTATAAACAAGCTTGTCAGGATTTACTGTATGTAAGAATATTTGTTAGAAAAAAACATTAATTAAACAACAATTTTAATTTTCATTAAAATTTAACCTTTTTGATATTAAAAAATTTCTAATTTGACTATCACTTCTTTTACAAACAACCTAAACTGGAGTTATATTCAAAAAATTAATTAAACCTTTGCCAAGAGCCAGTTTTGTCTCACAATTAAGTGATAACCAGCTCAACTGAAGAACGTAACAAGCAATGTTTCCATTGGTGATTGCAGAATGCAAAATCTCAACAATAATCACAGCAAGTCATCTTCTTAGAAGAAAAAAAAATCAATAGCTGTGTTAGTCAGTGAGTGAAAAAACAAATTATTTTTGGAGCACAGAAGCTGGAAAAATTTACTAAGAGGAAGAAGAAACAGTTATATCATTTTATACATGTAAATGAATTGGTATCACTTTATAGATCAGTCAGTACGACTCTATCACTTGTCTAACTGGTAGCCAACAGATTCAGCACGATTCATGACACATTGCATTTGGCTTGCGATCTTTCTCCTGTGCAAGACAAAAATCAGGTACGTATTCAGCATGCTTCTTGCACAGACTAATATTTCTTCCTTCTAGTGTGCTGGATCTGGAATCTACAGAGTCACTTGCTGTCACCTCTTCAGAGATAAAGAGAAGAAAAAAAAGGAGGCCTCCTTCCCCTATGCCTACATGCATATTTAATTTAGAAGTGCAGCTTTGGACAACAGAATATGATCAAAACCAAATATTTTTGTGTTTCTTGGAGAAGGTAGAATTACAATTTTTTTATGTTCAGGTTTATGACCTTGAGAATATGGTTACAGTAGCATACCACCCTAGAATTAAATAAAATATTCTCACTTTGAGAACTGCAGCACTAATGCCTTCTTCAGGACAGCTGTCATTGCTCCTGTTCTTCCTTCTTATCTTGGCATACAGTCTCCATTCCTCCTATTTCCTTTTGCTTTCTTCCAGTATCTCCTAAACCATTCTTTTCCCATTTGTTGTCTAAGAGGATCAGCACTCAGAGAGAAATGTCAAAAGTAATAAATGACTGGGCTTTAAGTGAAAAAGCAGTGCCAGAGAACCCAGAGATGATCCATACAGATGACAGCAATGTGGGTCATATGAAAGTTTAGTAAAAATTAATAAAATGTTATCTGAGATCTACCTCTGCCTCAGTAAACTCTCCTACTTCTGACCTTCTATAACTTGTCTTCTTTGCTTTTAATTCCTCCTGACTATGACACTGATTTCACCTGGACCACCTAGGAGCCCAAACTAGGGTGAGGATCTCTTTTTATTCTGCAACTTTGAGACAGAAACAGATTGAATTGGCAGCTATGTTCATCAGACTAAGGTACATAGCAAGGATATGTAGCTATCAACCTCCTCAAACTACACTAGCATGTAATACCAGCTACACCAGGCTTCCTTACAGTGGAAAAGCATAACCATTGTGTCAGTACTTTCAAAAGCTAGGTGCTCTGCTCCAGTGTTTCCAGTTCTATTACAATGTGTGTAACATTATACATCCAGCCTCCAGCAAAGATTGCGTATTTCCTAAAGTCCCATCCTCAAAAGTGTTGTCTATTTAGCCATTTTCACACTACAGTTGTAAAACAAAATAAAGACAGAAACAGGGAAAGAATGAGTCTTAAACGCAGCTCTGGGACATGGAAGTTTCAAACGCAGCTCTGGGACATGGAAGTTTCAAAAATCTGTCAAAATCTTTCAAGTGAATATTTACTTTATAATCAAATTAACTGTCCACTTCTGCCAAGAAAGAGCTAAGAAGAGTAAACACAAACCTTCCTAATGGATGTAATTTTATTGCCATGGACACAGGGAAAGCTCCAATTTCATCACAAATGTCAAGGTTGAGTTCAATAGCTATTTAAGAATTTGAATGAACAGCAGCTTCACATCCTGAGCATAAGCAAGGCGTGCTAGAATAGATCCAAACACTTGACATCCTTGGTTTAGGGATGACTAAGTATATACAGGAGTAGTAAAAGATAATTACATTGGCCAGAATGAGTAAATAATGTGCTTTGTTAACTTGTGCTGCGATACTTCGAGAGATTTGCAAAATGGGCAATCTAATCACTATGCATGAAGATGAAGAAGAAAGAAAAATTCCAGTTGAAACATTACTAAGTAATCCGTAGAAGACTATGAAGAACTGAATGGAAGACCTGAGATGGAGTTGTAGAGAACAAGTTTAGAGGCAATACAGTCTGCAGTGAACAAAATGACAATGGGACAAAATCAAAAGATGATCTCTAAAATTGGAAAGTAAAGGTTAAGATTTAAATGTTATAAAGCATAGCCAGCAATGGAGAACACTGCAAAAGTGTGTTTGAAATCATTATAACATCTCTGGTGACACCTGCAAAGAAAAACAGAAAATGAACACACAAAACAAATGGCAGATGCAACAAACTAATAAACCCATAATTTCTTGAGTTTCCTAACAAAAATAAGAAAATTGAAAGAAGCTGCAGCAAGTTCTTCCTATGGAGAAAAATAAATATTTATACAAGCTATTGCATTTAGAAAATGTTGCTGCATTCTTCAAGCAAAAACATTTTTAACAAATCATGCAAAATGAAACAGTAATTTAATCTTCATTTTACTTCAGTTTAGCACAGTACTTTGGAGAGAGGGTTGGTCTGAACCAGCACCAGAACAGAGAATCTAAGTCAATGTTTTTCAGAGGAGAAGCATTTGGTATCATCTTTAAGTAATGTTGCAAAAAAGTCATTGGCGACTTCTAAACTGTATGAGTAGTTAGCAAAAGACACTTGTAACAGTCTCAAATATACCCTCAGGCCAGTTGTAGCCTATACTAAAGTCATAACCTTATAAGTATTCCTGCACTTTCTGAGCACAAGGTGCCTTTACAGATCTGAAAATCTCCTCACATATACTAAGAAAAACCTCAAGAATCAGCAAAATCCATTGCAAATTATGAAGTAGGAACAGTCAGTGTAAATAAGGGCCTATTTTACAATTTCCCCACAAAATATTGTTTGGAAAAGTAAGATGTCTTACGTAGATGAAACAATGTGGTCAATATGGAGGAAAGGGGCAGTCAACGCAAGACACAGAAAATGGGAGCTAAAGGTATATTCAGTACTTCAAGTGACATTTGTAACTGAACTTGAATGAAGTATCACCTATGCAAGAAATACACTACTCTATGAATATTTAGATACATGAAAACAAACTCATTGACACCCTTAGAATCTGTCAACAAAATTATCAGGTTTTTTTTGTTTTTTAAAAAAAATTGAAATTAATAGATGGATATTTGGGAGAATACATTTTAAGGAATAGGTGAATTTGATACAAATTGCACATGTTTTCAAGGAGTGTAATTTGGAATAGACTTTGAAAAATTACATAACTACTTTGATTTTGTCTATCAAACACTGGTTTTGCATATTATTTATTGTACAGAAATTATATTTCCACTGGGAAAATAAAAGTATTCAGACAGTATTGACTATTGAAATTAAAGAAAAAAAAATCTGTTAATGTTAAATTTCTTGCAAATATTACCCATATGTGTTTATAAACAGTGTTTTCATAAATCATATAACATTTGTATAAAACACCATAGACACAGAAATAATAGGGTATTAGGGTTGTCTTCAAGGCAGAGGTCTTTCAGAGGAATAAACTAAAATACTAAACATAAAATTGATATACAGAACATAGAAGACTACAAAATCAAAGAAAGGCAAGATGATTGACAGACATGCTGTCACTGCAAATGGCTGAAATGTATCATGAATATTTGGAATATTTGCTTTCCTCCACCATGGGAACTGAAAGAAAGCCATACCACAAAGCAAAATGTGCATGTGTTTAATAGCAAAAGATTATCCCAATGACAGAAAGTACTACGTTGCATAAGGGCTTAAGTATGCTGAACACAGGAAAAAAGTCACAGGAACAGCTAATGCAGCAGCTGGTTGAACCTAGAAAGGGAAAGACCAGGACTTATGATTTAGCAGTCTGTGTAACATCAAAAAACATGCACATAGTACACAGAATATGAGGGGATTGAAATCCTGCTCTTCTTTGCCCTTCCTAAAAATAACTTTTAAATTAGTTAAATCATCAGCAGAATATGGATAATTAAAGCCTTTCCTATAATCTGTTTTCCCATATGGGAGCGGCGTACAATTTTGTTTAAAGCAAGGTTATATTTAGAAGATAAGATAATATAACAATTCTCTGTAACTTAATTTAATGTTTACCTCCAAGTTTCTGAGATATGTATTTATACTTGATTTACAGGAATAGGATTTTAATCACACTACAGCCTAAATTACAAGTGAATTTCAACCTTTCTGCTTTAAAACCAAAAAATATAATACGGGTAAATATAGTATTACTACAATGACACAGAAAAAAAAGAATATATAGTTTGGTTTTAAAATTCCCACCATAATTTAGAGAGTTTTACTTTAAATATTTTCATATGTTTAAAAGTATTTACATTACTTCTTTGGAAAAAAAAAAAAAGTGAACCTAAAAATGAGTATGGAATTCTGATGCTTTAACAAGGCATACATTTTTAAAATTTTAATTTTTATTTTCAGAGCTGTTTTATGTGTTCCTAGTTTGCCTTTCCATTTGAAATTAAGGCACTGTTTGAACAGTCTCATCAGTGTGCTAGTTTATTTGTTCCTTTTCTCTACTTTTAATATATTTCATGGTGCAATAAAAGTCTCAGTCAAAAATGGAGGTTAAAAATCTGAACACATTCTGTTTTTCAGCCTCGAGAGAGAATAAAAACTGTGATAAACCCATGAAGAATTTCAACAGTAAACTACTGTGATTGCCTCGCTATTACAGTTCATTAGCATCACGATGATAACAAGACAATGGTGGACATTAACAGAAATTTAGATATAAATCACATCTGTTAGATCAAAAACCCAATTATGTAACTGTATAACAAAAGTTTCTAACATATATTTTAGCTGGAAATACAAAAAGAATTTTGTTGCTTTTGCCCAAGAAATGTTCTAAATTTTTCTGCTCTGTTAATATGGAGACTTATTTTTAAACACTAAATAGGCTAAACAAAATGTTGGCTACCCTCTATGCCACGTCACAGGAAAGAGAAAAGCTTAAGCTCTCCCGTATTCAGGTATCTTACGTTTTTTTACTCCATTGTAGGATACATAGAGAAAACAGTATGGAAGCAACCTGGAAAATTCACAAATCGTTGCTCATGGACACTTAATTAAATTTCAGTAAGTTAAATTATCTGAAGCAACAGTAATCCATGTGAGAAAATTGGTACTATAAAAGCTAGTATTAATATCACTGAAAGTCTGGAACAACAACAAAAAATAACTAATTGGTTTCTGCCACCTGCAGAAAATATACACAAACCACCAAGAAGTGAGCCTGCCCTAACTCAAGTTCTTTGATTACCTAGTTGTTTTTTACAGTTGCAAGACTGAAAACCAACAAAAAATCTAAATAATCTACCAAGTGAGCTACATTTTAGCTGAATCATTACAGCATCATCAATTTGTCTTAAGAAATCGGATTTTATGAGTAGAACAAGAGATGATAGATTAAAAAAAAAAAAAAAAAAAAAAAGGCTACATTCTGGGGCCTGAGAAATCTTGCAGCTTATTCAAGTGAGACTTTAGCGCAAAATAGTTAAAATGTTTAGTCTTGGAGTTTTTGGCCCCACGTGAAGCAAATTTAAAAACAGGTCCTTTCTAGTTCTGGGTCTACTGAAAGAAAATCTGGGGGGGAGGTGGTGTATGATTCCAGATTTGAAACCAAATAATTCTCTCCCCATGCCCAATTTCAAAGGCCTTTGGATTTCAGAGGTTGATTATGTATTTCTGCTATTGCTAGAGAGTTACAGTATTCTAGGAATCCTCAGTGATATAAAAGCAAGGAATTTTACAGTTTAAAAGGTATACTACTTTAGAAAATAGTGCAATTTGTGTACCATCCCTCAGTGGTCGTTTCATGCCTTGAGCTGGAATTTAAATCCAGCTCCAGTCAGACTCATTAAAAAATCTTTCAAATAGAGAATTCAAATTCTAACGGTAAATTCAGATTTATTTGAGACTAAAATGAAAAGTAACTAGAAGCTAAACCAAAGCAGCATGCCTTTTTCTGAAAGACTATGTCTACAAACTTGAAGCTGCTAAATCCTAAAACTGAAATCTTTTTCCTGCTTTCCCCTTGGTCTTTTCTAGAAGTTTAAGCAAAAACCCATACTAAATAACAGAACATGTGCTGAATTGTGTGCCTCAGCCTCCACATCAATGAGATCTGTTTCCTTTACAAAGAAAATCAAACTAAATCACCCCTTTTTCTCAGCTTGTTAGATTGATGCCCATATACAGTAGTAGCAAATTTTTACCCTCTCTAGATCTAAAACAGATGTTTCTTCCTGCCTGACAAAAGAAACAAAGTAATTTCAGCAACCTCAAAGTGTATGCATTTTTCATTAATCATGCTCGTTGGCACACCTTTATTTACTACATCTATTTTCAATCTTATAAGAGGTTTTCAGCTTGCCAAAGATGTGACTGAGAGAGATAAGATACAAGTTCACAAAATTTTGTCTGATTTGGAGGACATGTACCTATCTATAACAGTTTATTCACTCATCTTATTCAGAAGTAACATGTATCTTTAGAACACCTACAAGCAAAAGCTATAGCTGCTACAGTTTCTTAACAGGCTATAGGCAATAAAAACCCACTTATTAACATTTCAATCTGTGGTACATTACTTCTATTTATACAATGCAAAGTATTAGTTATTTTAAGACTTTATGAAGTGGTATATTTTAATGATCTTCTATTTGCAATCTCATTTAATTAGTTTTCACTAAATAAAAAAACCTAATATGTAAGTTGCTCTTATGAATCAATTCGCAGACTTGTGAGATCTGGGTTCAATGCCAGCTTTCTCTCTCTCAAGACTTCATGTGTGAAATGTATTCAAAACAGTAATACCATTTAAAGTGAAAGAAATGAAAACTTGAAACTTCACTTTTTGTAAAACATTTTCATCTAACTGTAACAATATCTTAGTATAGAGAGTTAAACGGGTACGTTTCCCTACTGAAGATTTAACAATTCTTTTGTTTTGCTGTTTTCCTGCACACTGACTTGATTTGCTAACAAATTCAAAACCAGTGACAGGCAGTCACCTTAGTCTGCCTCGATGTATAGGAGGCAGCTGAACTAAAGACAGAAAAGTCTCTGCCGCAGCCAAGAAAAATAATGAATGTGATTTTTCTGATATGATTTTATGCTCTGCAAGTAATAGGTGCCTTCCATGTCCTTAGGGAATTTCTGGGAATTTACTGCTTAATTAAAAAGGCATTGAAAAAATATTTTAATAGTCCTTTCAGCAAGGAGCAAGGCATCATCTCTCTTTAGCTGAATTCTCTACCTTGGTTTGTGAGCTGCGGTGCTCCTGCATCTGCAGGCCAGATGAACTGTGTGCTCTGCATGCAGATTAAAACACTGTCAGTGAGTGGACTGGGGAGGAAGGCTCCTCTCCATCCAGAGCAGCCCCTTCTCTCTGGGATTGAACATTCAACAGAGAAGTGGAAAGGATGGCTTTGAATCCTGGAGTCCAAGAGGAATTAAACCTCAGCTCTATATACCCCATATGAGTGTTGCTACCACCCAGATCACAGCATTGACAGACTGACCTTTCTCATGTTGCTGTGTTACAGTGGATAATCTCATGGAAGATTTGCTCAAGGCACGGTTACTTGAGCATGTCCCCATACCAAGTATCATTGTTTACACCCCCTTCAGAAAGTTATATTAAAATGTGAGAATTCAAAGACACGATACTTTAGATACTACCATTGTTTTAAGAAATGCTGTTCAAGCAGAGAGGATATGGTTAAAACTACAGCATAAAATCTTTAGATGAGGCTTTAATGAGTTGGGGAACAGAAAGTTGCTTCTCAGGACCTGGCAAAAAGGTGACTGACAAAAATTTCAAGTTTGGTTCTAGTACCTCACATTCTTTATCTTTTTTGTCCTTTTGAAGGTATCAGGAAATTTCAGATAGGTAATACAGACCAAGGCATGATTCATAACATCAAGTACAAAGTTCTCCATCTTAACAAGCAATAATTTCATTTTGAACTTGTATTTAATTTACCCAAATTCTGTCTGTGAAGTCACTTAGTAATAAAAAATATTTACAAGGATCATGACAAATGAAGCCAGCATCCTCAAAGGCAGCCAGTATAACATTATTTTGTCTTGCATCAGACTGAAGTAACTTGGAATGTAAAAAAGCATATTTTTCCAGCTCAGGAAAGGAATGCACTTCAACAATGTCAGATTCAAAATGAAATAGAATATCAAGATTATGTTGGTGCATCAAACCTGCAGCCAAAACAAACTGTACATATTTATTGCCTTTGATCATAGATACTGCATTTGAATCAAACAGATCCTGCCAATATGCACACTAACCTGTGAGCTCATGCTATGAGACTACCTTTACCAAGAAGTCAAATAGATGTGTTCAGAAGTCTCAAATATTTTGGACTGTACCTAAGGTTGTATTTAAAGTGAGCTATCTAGTTTGTACTTCCAGACATAAATTGGGATAAATTAGGTTGCAGTTTAGATACAGGTAGTTAAGAAGAGTGTGACTGGTAACACTTTTTTATTCTCAACCATGAAAAAATTTTACTCTCTAAGGACAGTTAGATGATAACTAAACAGATCCAGCATCAAGAGCTGCATGTGAATAACACCTATTCTAGTGAATGCCCACTTGGCAATATATTGTAATTACAGTCACTCTTATTGGCAACATCCAGCTTTTATTGTACTAAAAATCACACGTACACACACAAAACTTGAAGCCCTGAGGCAAAAAAAGGCACAGAATTCTTACGGTTCTGCATGGGACACATTACACCTGTCAAGAGATGCATAATTTCGATATCCTGGATTTTGAAAAGATAAAGAAATAAAACTGAAAGTCTGCTGCTCAGTAAGACAATTCAGAATGAAACAAACAAACAAGTCTGCATTAATTTCCAAGAAACATCTTCTCAGGAAGAGAAAATATTCCAATTTTGGAAAGACCTTCTAAAATGTTTAATCATTAACTAGGACTGGACTTCTCAGATAGTAAAGAGCACCTCTAAAGAAACATATAACCTCTAACTAAAGTAGTAAAGGAAATAATAAACATAGATATTAATCACAAGATGAAATGGTTCTTCTGATTTAAGTCTTGCTATCTGACACAGAGCAGCAGTGAAGAATGCCACAAAGGATAAAATTACTATCAAATACAGGCTCTGGATCCCTGCCAGTCTCCCAAAGTTGAGATGTATTAACTCTGATTGGATCTGACTGGACAGGGAGTGCTTACTGCTCCTATTATTTTTTTATTGCCTTCCTTCGTGCCACCACAATAATAAATACCTTGTACTACCTAATGCATACTATGAATATATGATAGTGTTTTCCCAGTGAATAAATTTTCCAGTGCCCAGATCAAAGAAGCACTTACATGCACAAGTGGAGTAAACTACTTCTCAGATAATAACCCACAATAAACCTTGCCTGATTCCTTAACTGAGTCATATGTGGCTATTTTCATTTGGAAGTGTCAGAAAAACAACTGACTACTGTATAGATCCAGAAGCATCACAAACTTGGCTGACTAGAATGTTTCAGGGCCAATCCTCTACTCAACCTCATTTGCATTTTTTGTAGTACATGCCTCTATGCTTCAGTCCCTAGATGAGCCAAATCCAGTACATATATCCAGTACAAATCCAGTATTACGTGCATGGAACTTCAACAGCAATTTTAGCATAAAGCACAACTTATTTTTCCTATAGAAGGAAAGAATGATGCTGATTTCTTTCTAATATAAAGTAAATTAGTAAATGGACAAGCAGCAGAAGCAAAATTTGGATTAGAGACATAAAATTCTCTCACCAGAAGATGTTAATCTTGCTGCTCTAGGACATTAAAGCAGTAACAGTCATAGTATATAATATACATTATTGTACTGCATCATATTCTTTATATAATAGTTTAGGAGTCTGGACATCTGGCAATAACCAGGAAATCTCATGCAGCTTGTTAGTTAAAAATCAGCTCTAATTTCCTACGCAAGTGATCTAATCACAATGTTGGTTGTTGTCATGCCTGTTCCTCTTGAAGGTGTGCAGTAGAACCAAATTTCCAGGATTCATGGGATAAGAAAAATAAAAATAAATAAAAACTAGATCAATCTGTAGACAAGTGAGTCTCTGCTCTAAATATTATGACTCTTACCCAGTAACCTGATACAGTAAAATGCATATGGAACCTAATCTATCTTTTTGTGAATCTGCCTGCAGGTTATAAACAAAGGCCACAGTATTTAGATAACACACCTTCACATTTTGATGACTCTTACAAGTCACAGAAGAAAGTAAAAAAGGCATATCTTTATTGAGAAATTATTTAGCTTACAAAGATTTGCCATGCCCTATGACCAGAGCTAGGTAAACACAAGGGGAAAAAAATCCACAAATACTACTAGTGAAAACCCTCACTGATTTGGAGTGGCACTGCTTGTATTTGTTTAGTTGTAAACATTTGGATTTATTGAGGTAGGGAAAAAGACTGAAGAATGAAGACACTCATAAATGATAACAAAAACAGGAGTTCAGTAGAATATCCTATGTAATGATTGCTTTGCTGACAGCTCACACTGAATATCATACACATGACCCAACATTTTTAATTTTTTTTTTTAGCATCAAATATGAGTTTATTGTAGGGTTTGTACTGTTTTTTTCTCCCCATGATTTAACTATTTCACTTTCTTTGGTTTGCAGGTGTTCATTGAGTCACTCTTATAAATGTCCACCTTAAATGAAAGGCTTTCTAAAAGTAAAAGGCCTTGCAGAATATTCTAAAGATGTTCACAATGCTCAGCAACATCCCAGGTTACCTAATCCTTTCTGAAAAGTTCTGATATCATCAAGCCCCTTCAAAGGTAAGACTTTCTTTCCATATCTCTTAGGTAGAGTCCTGAACACTGTGTATTCATGCAAGAGTTACATAGTTGGTTCACAGGTCAAACATTGCCCCAAGATAAAAATAATTCCAATAGCTGTTTTCAAAATTAGGATCAAGCCTGTTGACTGGCACTGCATGCTACCAGGGGCAAAACAAGAGATTTAAATATAGGCTTAGATGCTAATAGATAATTTAGCTTTGAAGACAGCACTGAGCATGATGTAAGACACCTCTTTCACTTATGGCTTCACATTCTGTGCATTAGACTTATCTAATAACGAATGTAGGAGTTATCAGGTCTAGTTTCCCTACAAGGAAGAAGAGGCAATAGTCCCAAAAAAACTAGAAAGGAAGAAGGAAATGCTATTTCACCATTCTAAGTTTATAAAGTAGTCAAAGAGGATTTGAAAGCTCAGCAACATTGCGATAAAGAGGAGCTGCTCTCTTTTTAATGGAAGGTTGAGACTTTGTCTCCAGCTTTTCACAGTCTTTCCCTCCCTGGCCTACACACTAGTCTCGCTCCCAGTCAAGCAGAGCCAGCTGTTCCTCAGCCAGTAGCTGCTTCTTGCAGCAATTCCAGCTTCCAGTGGTGGCACAGAAGTGCACACACCGTATGTTCGTTAGACATTTATTTATAGCCTTATCAGGTAGAGCGAGGCAATTATAAAGACATAACGGTAATTTGTGAATAGAAAAAAAGGGCTCCTCCTACTTAAATTTGTCCCTCAAGAGAACAGAATACAAACGCCATCTACAATGTCTAAAACACAAACAAACTATATGAGCAAATATCAGCACCAAACTAATCCAAATCATGCCCTATTTATGGATTGATTATAATAACAAAAAATTACTACAAATAAATAGTGAGTAATCTGTGAACCAAATAAGGGGCTATGATTCTCACATATAAATTGCTGTCAATGAAAAATTTAACAAGCTCTAGTTAGAGCCATCTATTTCTTAAGAAACCTCTTTAGCACTCTTCAGCTGGAGCTGGCAGAATGATTTATCTCTATACACAGTGATAAAGCCAAGGGAAATCAGTACTACTGGACATTTTAAATGCTGGGTTTGATTCTCTGGAGCCCTATAGTATCATTTATAACTATGTAGCCTGGACTTTAGACATGACCATTCTCATTTGGTAATATTTTAAAGCCACTTTGCCCACTTCAGATAACAAAATACACAAGGCAGTGGCAAATCAACATTTCTTTGTTTAAATTACATCGTAAAAAAGCTATGGTTTACACTGTCCTTCTTTGTCTTTAAAAATTTTCTACATGGAAAATAATGTAAATATTCTAGCAGGAATATATAGCAAGTATTCTTAGTAACATTAGCACAAATCCCAAAGTGAGCATTAGAGTCTTGAAGAAAAAAGCATGCAAACTTTTAAATGTTTTTTTAAACTTTGCAGCAAAATGTTTCATGGAAAGTTTAATAATATAAACAAAGTATTCATTCAGCTAGGATTTTCCTTTATCAGAGGTAGTGGTCACTGCAAAAGGAGCAGAGAATAAGGTTATTATTTTTGTGGTTTAGTGCTTGATTTTCTTAAACAAATGTTCAAGATCATCACGTCGCTGTTAGGACTGCCATCTTCCAATATGCACCAGTTTGAGACAGCAGAGGAACTGATGACTGTCCTTGCTTTCAAGACTCTTAAAATGACATTGCATAAGGTCAGAAGGATAAGAAGTAGTTTTGAAACTGTTGCAGGGGTACTTTACAACTGTGTAAAAGCACACTATGCCTTTGTCAATGAAAGGCATAAGAAACAAAGCAACTGTGTTTTCTGTTACAACAGAAGATAAATAGTTTCAAAACGTGAAGACTGCCTGACACAGTGCATACGCCCCATTCTCCATCTGCACTCCGATTTCCTCGTTTTTCTCATTTCAAATTATTAATAAGTATTAGTATTACTAAGTATTAATACATACAAACAGACCACTTTTATACTTGACTCAAATTACAACTACTTTGATCATTATTATTATTATTGCATTTATATTGCAATTTCTAGACTAAAAAAGTTGCTTCTCAAAGTAGAGAGGAAAAGCCTAGAGCTCCTTTCTACAAAAATTACCTACAAATTACTTCCAATAACCTCAACACACTTGAGATAATACAGTCAGCAATAGCACCAAAATTGGAAAAAAATGCAATCAATTTAAGCTTTGCTGCTTTTTTCACCATATATGAAATGCATATAAGCATATACTTTTGCTTATAATTCTAAGGTCAGTAACTTCACACGTACTACATATATTATGACACCACGCACATTAAACTGTGAAAGCTGCACACTTTGATCAGAACCTGTAGATTTTTTAGCAAAAAACACACACACAACTTTTTTTCTTGTTAAGACCTTGGGTTGCTCCCCAGCAAAAAGTACGGTGCACTGATTGTAAAAACAAAAGGAAGAAGATAGAATGGTATCAAAAATCTCAGAGGAATCAAATCATGCACTATTTTGCATCAATTTACTCTCATCTAGTAAGACAAACAGGAGAAACACAAACTGTTTTGATAGCATTTCCAAACTGAGTTTCATGCATATTTACAAATCTCTTCATGAGGTTTGGACTAGTTCTGGATAATCATAGAACAGGTCAGGTTGGAAGGGACCTTTAAACATCATCTAGTTCAACCCCTCTGCAGTGAGCAGGGACATCTTCAACTACACCGGGTTACACAGAGCCCCTGATAATCTCCAGCATGAGGGCTTAATGAGAAAAATGTTAAACTTGTGGAGATTTACTATCTGTTATAACACTTCTAAAGGCAAATGTATGACAAATCCATCTGCATTTAAAAAAAAATATCTTTTGAAATTTCTTTGTGAAACTTTTCCACAATAATTGCTGTACGTGTTACATCAGAATTATTTTTATCATTATTGTCTGCATTGCTACCTGTAATTTTTAGGTCTTAGAGGGAGGAAAAACACTTTCTAGACCTTCTTGAAAAAGGAAGTTCAAAATCTGTTGTAGCATTCTCCAGTCACCTTTAAGCCTCAGATAAAACCTGGCTTTATGGCACAAAAATTCAAGTTCAGTTCAGTGAGCAACTCACTCTTTAGAGACATGTAATGTAACCAAACAATAAATCTTTCTGCAGGTTTCATACTCTGTAAGTCAGCCATACCCCAATAGCATCAATGCTAAACTATAAATCTCAATAATCAAGATCCACTACTGGGCACATAACATTTCTACTCAGGATACAAAGGGGGCATACTCCAGTGGGACTGAGGAACAGAGAAAACATGGGAGTTTTTCCACTAAGTAATTTTTAATATACAGCCTTAAATTTCACTTTCAAACAGTGCAAATATTACCTTTTCTGAACTCCCAAGAGACAGCAACCAGAAACTCTTTACAGAATAACCCCAAACTAGACATCATACCTATTCATTTTCTTATTCATTCTAATAAATCAATACATTTTGCAACAGTCCTCTAAACAAGGGCTACTTGCTCTTGTTGCAGAATCCTGCTTTCTGAAAAATGCATTGAAAATCTTTTGATACTGGCAAAGTTTTCAACCATGGGATACCTAGGCATTTAAATTGAACAGGAGAAATAAAAGGTAGAAAAACAAGGAGAGGGGAAAAGGAACAAAAGGGAGGGAAACAAAACTGTAAAATATATAGCATCATTTTGCTTGGATGTTTTTCTAATGAAGAAGGAAGTAAAGTATTTTAAACTTGAAAAGCTGTCAAAACATTGCATTGTTCTCTAGCTTGCTCTACTTTTAGCTCTAGTATTATAGATGATTTTTAGTTTACAACTTCTGTGAATGCTTTCCTTGACTTTCTTTTCTGAAGCACTGAAAATTGTTTCAGGGATTTCTGCCTGCCTAAAGCCTGCAGCACTGTGCTAGCTCTAAGCAACACAAAATGTGCAGGAACTGATATATTCCTTCATTTTGTGTTTAAAGTCAGTGCAGTGAAAGATTAAGATGTGTTTCCAAAGTACTAAAGTATATTTTTGATATGAGCAGTAGCTGTTAAATCCCAGCACATCAGAATCTCCTAGCAGAATGATGATTTGGCAAAGGATAGGAAATGAAGACTGTTGACACAGCAGATTAATGCATTTGTTTGCTTACTCCCAGTCTCTCCTCAAGTAATATTGTATCTATTTAAGGTTTAATGAAATTAGGTTACACTTTTATACCATCAGGTTATTCTCTGTATTACTTGTATTCTAATAACAGGGTGGATAGGTAAGTGAATGTGAGAGGGGAGAGAAGAGAGAATTTTCTCTTAACTGCTGTCCATCTGCTTCAAAGAATGGGATTTTTGCTTTGAGTAACAGCAGAGCATTTATTTGTATTCAATCCAATCTATATGCCTATCTTTCCACTGAATCAGCTTTGTGCATTTTAAAATACAATTTTTGTAAGAATGCTGTCATGAATTATAACTACAAAAGTTATGCAGAGTATATCTCACATATCATGGGTTGGATCTATTCTGCTTTACACTACTAGACAAAAATTGCTTACTGACAGTACTTGCATTAGAGTTGAATGCACTTTTACTTTGGCAGCAGAAAGTACTGACATCTATTATCACAGTGTTGAGTTAAAACATAATTTAGCCCAACCAATTTGCAAATTGTACTGGCATATGATAGACAGAGGATAATTTAGGTTGGAAGGGACACCAGGAGG
The DNA here is from genome assembly GCA_907165065.1 of Caprimulgus europaeus. The sequence goes on from OU015525.1 coordinate 75,352,316, forward strand.
TCTCAAGTCCAAACTTCAGCTCAAAGGACAGCTAGCTATAACACAGATTGTGTTGCACTCTGGTCTTGAAAACCTGCAAAGAAGGGGACTGCACAACCTCTTTGTGAAATCTGATCCACCACTTGACTGTCCTCATAGTGAAAAAGTTTTTCTTTATATCCAGTCTGAAACTCTCTGCCTGTTGTCTCTTGTCTTCCCTCCACGCACCACTGTGAAAAGCCTGTCTCCTTTCTCCATGTAAACTCCCTGTAGCTGATACTTGTAGGCTGATACTAGCCCTCCTGCCCCCCAAAGCCTTCTTTCCTCTAGGATGAACAAGGCCAATTTCCTCAGCTTCTCCTCCTAGGGCATGGTGTTCCAGCCTCCAACAGAAGGTGGCCCTCCACTGAATTTGCAATATCCTTCTTGCATTGTGGGGAGGACAAAACTGGATGTGGTCTAAAGCATGTTGTAGATATGCGGATAACTTCTTCCCTTCACCTACTGGATATGGTCCTCTTAATATAGCCCAAGATGCTGTTGGCCTTCTTTGCAGTGAGGGCATGCTCTTAGCTCACGTTCAGCTTGCCGTCTACCACAGTCCCCAAGTCCTTTCAGCAGAGGTGTTTCCTAGACAGTCAGTCCCCTGTCTTAATCATTGCATAGAGTTAGTCTTTCTCAGATGTGGAACTTCATATTTACATGTATTGAATTTTGTAAGGTTCTTGCTACCCCATCCCTCTGGACCTCATGTCTAGGTCCTTTGCATGGCAGCACTCTCCTCCAGTGTAACTACTGATACCCCAGTCTGGTGTGATCTGCACACTTGATAGAGTGCACTTTGTTGCCTCCTCCAGGTCGTGGATTAGAACAGGACAGTACTCAGCCCCTTACCACTTGTATACAACCCATTAACAACCACCCTCTGAGCCTGACATCTAAGTAGGCTCTATACATCAAGTTGTCCACTCATACAGACCATACATCCTAATTTGGATATACGACTATTGTGGGAGGCAGTGTCAAAAGTCTCACTAAACTTGAGGTACTACTCTCTCCTCATGCACAAATCCAGTCATTTTACCAGAGAAAGTAATCAAGTTGGTCAGGTCTGATTCACCCTGAGGAAAACCAAGCTGAATGTTCCAAATCACCTTCTTCATTATGTGCCCACAGAAGTGTCCTCCAAAGAGGTGTGCTCCTTGATTTTCCCATGAACTGAATGCAGAACAGGTTGCTGTTCCCCAGATTGTTCCTTTGGCTTTTTTTTGAAGATTGAGCATTATGGCAAAAAGCTAACTTCAAATTTAATTTACCACCATTTTTAATAATGCAAGTAAATTAAATCAGAAAAAATATAATAGCAAGAACCTTTCTCAGTCTGGTAGTAACCATAACCCCACCCTTCCACCTCCCCCAAACATACACGTAGGTGGTATTCTACTCCATGAATAACCAAAACCAGAGGTACAGAGAAGAAAGAAAGTGAAAGGCAAGCATACATTTTAAAGGAGTACAGGAACAATATCTTTTAGCAGCAAGAAAGATGCATCAGTGATGTCCAGTGATAGGACAAGGGGCAATGGGTGTAAGCTGGAACACAGGAGGTTCCACGTAAACTTCAGAAGAAACTTCTTTACTATGAAGGTGACAGAGCACTGGAACAGGCTGCCCAGGGAGGTTGTGGAGTCTCCTTCTCTGAAGACATTCAAGACCTGCCTGGACGCCTTCCTGTGTGATCTCATGTAGGTGTTCCTGCTCCAGCAGGGGGATTGGACTAGATGATCTTTCGAGGTCCCTTCCAATCCCCAACATTCTGTGATTCTGTGATAATAAAGAACCTAGAATCTTTACTGAACACAATTTATTAAGGAATCATGAAATGTAAAGTTTTAGATCCTCACTTACTGAATCAAATGTAAAAGGTAACACAGTAAGGGCAACTGAAAACTGAAGACAATCAGAATTATGACAAATTATATCATTCTCAGTGCTGCCATTATAATGTAAATATCCCACAATGCAGTGATAGTCTCTTCATATGCAAACAATTCAGTACATGTTTCTGTAACTCAATTTCTGTCAGGAGACCTCTACAATACAAATAGCACTTAGTATTGGCAAGATTTCACTTAAAATGCTATAATTTACCAACCAGTGGGCTGTTTTGACTAGAACTGATCAAATCCAAGCAAAGCTTTAACTAAAAGCTTTTATATTACCGCCTATCTTTCAAGAAGTACAATGAGAAAGCTACAAGGTTAACATGCAAAGAAATACTGTCCCACCCTAGTGCACCAAACTACTACAAAATTTCTTCAGACTCAAAAGAAGCAATCTTCTCTGAAAAATGGTATCATGGTTTCAAGGGAAATTTAAATCTACAATGCATATTTTTCTCGGGCTTTTGGTAAATTATAAGCTATACAATATATAAATTTCATTAGTAGATCATAATTTTACTCATTAACAGGATTGATCCAGCTTCTACTGAATGACAATTTTGAAATTTACTTCATTGATTGCAAGACCAAATAAATAGGATTAGGATTTTTTTTTTCCCCTCTTGTTGATAACAGATTCTTTCCCTAAATTTATCATATTTTGTGCCTACTCACTGTGAGACAAATTATGCACCTTAATAAACCACTGCTTTAATGAGCACAGGAGCCCAACTAATGTGCACAGGACTAAGTATTTGAGAACTACCTTAAGTTTTATGCCATGAGGCTCTAAACATGTTACTCCAACCTTTCAGTCTCAGCTAAGGACAGACTAGTTCTGTAAAAACAGTTCTTTGACACCCTTGCCATTTTTAAGAAGCTTGAAATTTTGAAACAAGAAAGCAATATTTCTAATCAAGGCAATTTTAAGTGGAGGATTACTTTTCTTTCACTGCTACATTCACATATAAATGGGCAAATAATAAGGTGGGTGTAAAACTGCATAAGGAATGACTTAAAAATTAGATTAAAAGGAAAGGTAATAAAATATTTGTGAGCAGAAAAGTCAGAAATAGCAATAGCAGTAATTGTATTTGCTATTTGTAAAGTTACTTCTATCTCAGAGGAATCTAAACCATCTTATCTTGGGTGAGATAGTACTCTGAACTACATAAAAAGAATAAAAGACAGAAAACCTTGTGAAGTTCTGTTTGTAGAGTTTCTAACCACTCACTCCCTCAAGAGCATATAGGCTTCGTATCTTCAAAGGAGAATAGGAAACAGACACCAAAATTTGAGTTCACAATATAATATAAACAAAGACATTTCAAACTGCTGAATTAATCTACTTAGAAAAGGCAGAAGTAGAGTTCAAGCTGTCAAAGAGGAAAAGCTGTTGTTCAAGGTGCACTATACATATTTCATAACTGATAAACAGAACATTAAAACTCATAGACCTTATAAACTTTTGCAGTTATCACAGCAATGCAGAGTTCATACCTGTGGCAAGATAGATGATATGGAAAAGCATGTCCTTGCCCTGCACAACATCCACAACCACATGGGAAAATCGGCTGTTGTCTTCCATGAAGTAAGGAATTGGAATAACTGGTTGAACGACCTCATGCATTAAGAAGAATTTTTGAGCATCTTGAAGATTTCTCTCAGTCAAATTTACATACAAACCCTGGTCCATGGTGCCACACTATAAACACAGAAAAGTAATATTACTATGTGCTTCAACAATAACAGCAGATTTACTCTTTGATTTAGAGCACAAGAAAATAAAAACCAAGAGTGTATCTTGTAGTGACACTGTGGAATCGCATTTTCAGGTCTCCTTTTGGTGCTGACCAGACTGTCCACATAGTGATTGAGGAAGCTCTGTTTTCCTGAGGCAGTACTAAGGAGGCTCCCTAACTCTAAACAATATGGAAGGGCACTGGACTGACCACCACAGATGGGCTACAGTAATATTTTGTTATATCCTATGTTCACAGGGCAGGGAGAAAAAACTACCATCCAACAAACCACAGAATTTTCTGACTAGTATTCTTTATAATTTACACAGACACATTACTAAAGACATAACAAATTTTCAAAGGAAATCTCATTTTCTATCACAGCCAGGGTCTGACAGAAACCCCAGGTGAAAACACTATGCTTGGTTCTAGCAGCTTCTTCAGGCCCTGTGCTCTAACTATAAAGTGTTATCCATGGTAAGGGCATTTTTGCTTTGGAACTGACCATACTTTATCTGAAAACTGTACTCTTTCCTTACAGGAATGCATTCACTAATTGCATATACAAATTTCAAACACAAATAAACAAAACAAACTAAGTGGCAGTCAATTTTAGCATCTTTATGTTTAAGTCTGAACTAACTGAAGGCACAAAAGAGAAAGATGCATAGCACGTGACTATGTAAACATCCACATGTTTACTCATGCATAATTGCATCAGAGAAGCAAAGTAACACTTCACAACATTTATCAAATATATATATAGTCATAATTTTTGTTCTATTCTACTATAATAAATTATGCCATGAATTACAGCATGAACTAAATAATACAATGTGCAAAACCGTACCAGTTATTCTTTCATTACTGCTGTGTTTTCAGTCTGAAATTAAGTGATTATTCCAAATCCACAAACATTAAGAAAAACTCAAATAAATAATTTCATGATGAGAGGTCATAAGATGAGGAAAGACATTTAAGCAACTGGCAGGAAACAATGACTTGCTCTGTGACCACCCTGCATGTCAGGCCAGTGAAAAAAATAAACTATGCCAAAGAAGAATTTCACTGAATCTATCAAGTAGGAAAGATTCCAGGTGGAACACTCAAAATACACTGAAATGCATGTGCTCCTTAGTCTTACAATAGACATTTTCCAGTGTAAAGAGAAAAGCAACACTCTCTGGAAAAAACAGAGTTCTTCAAATCTGGGACTCCAACAGTACTCTAATCTGGAAAATATTTAATTAATATAATCCAATCCTGGAAATACAATGTCCAAAATAACTATCACCACACAGCGGTAGTCTTCCTTCAAATCACATACTTCTGTCTGTTATTGCTGAGTAGGTGAATACTCTGGGGATAAATCTACTTATAAGACTACGCAAAGAGAACTTCTGATATTTTATTATAAGGACTCTATAAAAGAAAAGTCCTTTCTGGGAAGCAAACCAGTGACCCAGCCAATGAATATATCCAATCTACATGAAGTATATACTCTAAAGCACTATCAAGTCACAAAAAATGGCTACACCTAGCTCTAAGCATTAGACGAGTTTCTATTATACATCACTGCTGCAGTTATGGAGCCAGAAATCTAACAAAGTTCAAGAGATTAAAAGATTGCACCTGCAAAAGAAGAGAAGCTCAACATCACTAATGATACCTAGAGATCAGTTAATGTAAACTGTCTTCAATACCGAGTTGTAAAAGGCCACGTTATAACTTTTAGCACTAGCATTGGCCTGCAAAGCTGTTGCTCAATGAGATATGATACAACTCTTGCTACTGTTCTTGTAAACTGGATGAAGTGCCAGCCATATTAAAAACAGCCAGAATATCCAAGCAAGAAATTTTTTAGCACCACAGTCTTGACTGGACTCTAGTGATGAGCACCAACAGTGCAGTAGAGACTTAAACTGCTTTTACACAGTCATCAGGCTGTCATCTTTGTTTGTATGTACCATTCTGTATGGGGTGCTCTCACAATAATTATCAACACATTAGTATAAGGTTTGTAGGGAGACGTTAATAACTTTCAATGAACTTGCTCACCTAGTCAGAAAGAAGATGAGAATCTTACATATAAGTCTTTCTTCAGGCTTTCTCCTTCAAGATTTTAGCCTCACTTAGATAGACCCTGTTACTATCACTATATTGACAATACAAATATTTCTACAATATATAAAAAGCTATATACAAATGTATTCTGTTTCTGCAATATGGCTTACTTAAATATTGTCTTGTCACTTGAGGTTAATGCTGAACATACTATTTAGGAAAGGTAACACAGCTCTGGCCTGTAATTCAGAGAAAACTGTGCCTTATTTTTCCTTCATTTGCATAAATCAGGAAGTAATCTACAATCGCCAATGGGTGATTCTGTTTCATGCTTGCAAAGGTCTCATGAGTCTTACAAGATAAGGAATCTGTTATAGGAGCAGTACAGAATGAAACTGCATTGAGATTAAGGAAGGGTGAAAGGTGGATAATGGTGAATATACTCAAGTAGCTTGGTGAAAAGCTATTGTTGTTAATCACTAAATTAATGCTGTTTTCCCTTCTATTTCCCTTGCTAGAATCACATGCACTAAAGTTGTCCTAGTAGGAGTGGTGACGATGCAGTAGAAAACAATGTGTAGGTGCTTACCAGAAATACTCTTTTCTTTTTGTAGAAAGATCCACTGGTGACCCACCTTGGACTAATTAGTCTTATGTTGTCAGCCAGCTGCACATTATTACACCCTCTGAAGCTGACAAGTTCATATGAGGGGCACATCACCTCACAAATTCTTTTAATCAGACTTTTCAGGAAGTATGGACCACCTTGCACAGCAAAATATATAAAATTTTGACCATTCCTCCTTCTCCCTCACTCTGTTTTCTTTTTTTCTCTCAGACAATGTTCCTTTTCAGGTTCTAACAGCACAAATACATTGTAAAAGACAATAGCAGTTTGGCCATATTTCAGCCAGTGTTCCATTTTGATAGAAGATTGAAGTTCAGCCTTTTTTTCTCCTACCCTCCAAAGCACATCTGCTTTTGAAGCCAAATTATTTTGTGGAAGGTAAAATTAAGTATGTGGAAACAAGGAGATCTCTTAAGCTTTTTTTTTTTTTTAATAATTTTTTTTAAGGTCTCGGGCTATAACATACAGCAAAACTGGACTTATTATGAACCGTAGAGCACTTTGAGAAAAACCTTGTGTAAATGATTGTCCTTCTCCCATGTATCTGTACCTGAAAATTGGGGTTAGGATTGGGATATGGAAGCCAAGCAGAGCGAGAGTTTTCCTGGTATTTGAAGGGTCCATTAAAGGCCTGAGTTACAGCACTCAGGTTGAAAACACAAACTGCTGAGGCTGCTATGCTGTTCCTGCAAAAGAAACATAAACATTAACCTAACGAACAATATTAAGAAGTCCATTTGCTGAAAAATAAATAAAAAAGGCAATAACCCTCCAAACCTTCAACTAACTAACAAAGCAGTCATGATCAGCCAAGAGATGGTATCTCAAGATAATGATATATGATGTGCTGATTTAGGCACAGACTTTAGGCACAGATTTTAAATTTTTGTCAGTCTTGCCAAGTAGCTGGTGTGGGAGAAACCCAGAACTTCCTACCTTCTGCTGCTGTTCTAATACCACAAAGCTACACTTCCACGCATAATCACACAAATTAGGGACACCTTTCTTCTTGTTACAAAGCTCAGGATGAGATTATTTTCAGGGCTCATTAATAAGAAGAAGCACGACAGAACTAATTTCAATGTACAGTATGTCTCTAGACCCTATGGCATCCCTGGGTAAGACATCTCCACAAAAATCCTGTCTTCCAAGAGGTGTTGTACAGCAATAAGAATGTAAGTTTCAGAAATCCATCAAGACAAAAAACTCGGACTGTGTACTTCACAAGATATTCTGTGAAGGAATAAACAGAAACAAACAGCAGCCAAGCAAAACACAAAATTTCCTGTTCTTGTCTTGAAAATGTGATATACATGACAATAAAGTAATTCTGCACAGTGCAAAGAATATAATCCCGTGACTATGAGAGCTCGTAATATGGAAAACTGCATTGTTCTTTTCCACAATTTGAGATAAAGGAATAGATAATAAAGGTGGTAATTGTAAAAATTTCCATTGCAGGTAACACTCCTGACAACTGATCCAACCGGCATTTATTCTTTTTTCTTTTTTTTTTTTTTTTCTGTATCTTCACAATATCTTAAAAAAAAACCATTAGGGTACAATAAAGCCATTCAAATTCTGAAGATGCTGAGATTGTAGAGTCTTGAATATGGTTCAGTAACATCTGATGCTCTTACACCAACAGAAAGGAATATGTTGCTCCCCCTCATGGGAAACCCTGGCACTTCTCCACCATCAGGTTGAAGGGCTGAAAGGTGGATCATACAGGTTGTGCAAATACCTGTGAACAGACATTCAGCATGGGGAAACAATCCTAACTTTACAACTTTTCAACAATGTCCAAAAATATAATTACAATATTTGATGGCAGGAACAAATATAGTTTAAATGGAGCTATAAAAAAACCAAAACTATCCCCAAACAGTTATAATTAATTCCTTTTTCAATAGTCCATCTCTGTTGGACAACGCAGAATGCTGAGCCATTGGGGAAGAAGGAAGTAGCAGCAAGGTTTCAAACATTGCCTACCTGCATGTGGCAAAGGTAGTCTTACATTAGCAAGTCCATTTTCAGAAAAGCCAGAGTGTACTGATGGCAGCCCTGATACCCTTACTCAACCTCAGAAACTGTAGAATTTACAGCACATGAATCTCCATCATTCCCCAAATTGTCAGAAAAGCCCTTCTGAGAGAAAAGCAACATTGCCCTTCCATGGTCAAAGCCCTGTGGATTTTCTGGAGCAGAATTTCTCTCATCAGGCTTTCCACAGCAGGAGCATTTCAAAGGTATTTTGATTTCTCATGAAAGATCATGTTGAACATTGTATAAGCATGCCACTTGAGAAATGCCTGTCTTCTAAGATTCAAACTAACTAGTAAAAGAGACAGAGATCAATGAAATTAAAATTACTGATGAAAGTAGCTTCAAATTTTCTTATCCCCAGTAGTCCCAAAGTCTCTACTATTCTCTTTTAAAAAGCAGAATTTAGATTCACTATATTACTCCATTGTAGGTTAAGCTCATCATCTGATGCTACAGGCAGGAATCCATCAGCCACTTGCTGGTCACGCTCACAGGCTGAGCTGCTGGCCCAGGGGTGAGCCTGAGTCTGGAAGATGCCTAGATGCATTAATAAAAGACTGTACCAAAAGCACGAAAACTAGCTTAAGTTCAAGTTCATGTTCATTGTCTAAAATACTTAGGGATCACAATTTGTTGTTGATTTGTGACGGTTTCCACCTGGTCAATGGATATTTATAGATAGTAGGTACCCAGGTGCTTACATCAATAGTAAGGGCCACTGATCTACATTTTAGGTGCCCAAGCACCTTTTAAAATTCTAGGCAAAACTGACTTAAACAGCAAGACACTGCAAGCAGGTAAGAGAATCAGAAACCAAAATCTGAAATTCTGTTCCAGTGATCTGAACACCAGCCTGCACAGTCATAACACATACACTGCTCTCACCAAGCAACAAACGAACTCCAGTTATGTTTAAAGTAACAAAGGACATTTCTGATACGAGTGTCTCGTTTTTCCTGAGAGTTAAGGAACTCTTGTTATCAAGCTTAGAGTCTAGGGAGCTTTTATATCCATCCAGTGTTTTAATATTTAACAATTCTTAAGACCAAACAGTACATTTTTTTAATTTTACGTTGTTGATATAACAGGTTCAATTAAAATTACATTAAATTCTTGGTTTGATCCTCAAACTCACATGAGTGTATGTTAGGACTAAGTTAAAATACATAAGAGTACCTCTTGTGACCTTTTGAGTAAGGTGAACTCTTCCTGACAAGGTCAAATTAGATCATGTCACATTACAATTATAAAATATTTATTTCATAAATACATGATGTATTTATGTATTACAATAGTGTGCAAAATTTAGAAAAAAGTCTTTATAAGAATGTATTTTTAAAATGATTGAATAGTCTTAAACACAACTGACTCCCTGCTGTATGGAAATATTACGAATTCTTCTCTCTTTCATATGCCTTCAACAATTCATGTGGGAAGTATTTGGAACTGACCCTTGTTCACAAGAGGCCAATGGATTGGGCAAAACTGTAGTTTGAATTTATGATGTTTACTTGCACATGCAGAAGAAAGCAACTCAAAAGCTTTAGATTTTACTGTCATAAATGGAAAGAAAATAAAATATATAATGGAATTTACTTACACATTAGTGGTAAAAATCCCATAGATCAATTCCAATTCTGGCAGGAAGAAAGTGCTCTGTAGTTCATTATAGTAAAATGGAATTTCTCCAGGGCGAGAGCAGTTCAGTCGAGCTTTCATGAAGGTAGTCCAGGTGTCCTCCAACACAAACTTGCCACCAATATCATTTTTGCATACCCGAGCAGCACGAGAGAAGACAGTTTTCCCACAGTCATGTTCCACTGCATTCTCCCGGAAGAAGAAGTAGGTAAAGTTCCCAATGTCATAAGATGACACAAAATTTGGCTCTGCAAATAACAGAAGATTATTTATTGTTTTCTTGTGATATATGCACTTATATTAATATGGAAATTGGATTTATCTTCATGCATTGGATCTAAAAAACCACGTTTTTTATTATCCTTGCAGGGAACTGGTTCCATGCCATCTGAGCAGGCCAGCTCATGTCCAGCCAGGATTATGAGCTACACGAACATGTCTAGAAAGACTCTGCTCTGGGTATCTACTGCATGTGATTGTGCTAAGCAGTCTTAGACCTGCTCACTGTATTCTATTGTCAAAAGCATCACTGAGTTTTTGTTTTCCATATATGGGCATAGAGTACTCTTACAATGCAACTGCTTTATCTGTTGTGTTAACTCTGTTTCTGCTTTGCCACCATGCCATTTCTCCAGATTAGCAGAATAACGGATAGTAACCAAGTGTGACAAAGAATGTGCTCAGAGGCTGTAATGAAAAGAGAGAGAACCCTATACAAGAGTACTCGATGGTAAGATAACTTCTAAGAAACAAGCAAAATTCTTGTTTTCTTTCCCAAATTTTATTCTAAAGTGGAAAAACAAAGAAACAAACAAAACTATTTTTAAAACACCTATTGTGAGGAAACACTCTAAGGAAATTTTACAGATTAATATTCTACCGAAAAAAAAGCTGCTGTAATTGAATCTAAGGATTTTGCAGGAACATCTCAAACGTGTCAAAACTTTTGAGGGGAACTAGCAAGCAAGCTGGCATGTGCATGTAGGAGTCCAAACTCTGTCAGACAACTTTTCTCTGAAGATGGCCCAGCTCTCACGGTCTCTTGTGCTGCTTCCCTCTCAGTCTGCTGTACTGAGAGACTCCAGGGCAGGTTTTTCATCAACAATGGTTATCATCTGCCTAGGATACTTGACGCTGAGCAGAAATGATAGTTCTCTTATTCCTCCCTGTAACTTTCACTCATTATTGCATTTAGCACTTCCTTGAGATTAGTTGGCAACACACCACATTTTCCCTCATGCTCAGATCTGCACAGGTGTTTTGCTGGAAGATAGCGAACAAACACTTCTGAGGAAAACTTGTTGGTATCCTGAGCTCTCATAAGTTACATAGCACCAGTGCATTTGTGACCTTAAAAAAAAAAAAAAAAGTAGTTTGACAGGCCTTTTGATATCAATAAAGGTAAATTTGGACTGACAATATCCCTATTAGAACTTCATATCTTCATTCCACATGAGTGTAAAATTTTAATTGCAATACGGATTTTGCTTCAAAGTCTTCAAAAGCCTTTAAACTTCATTATTAGAGTTTACAGATTTGCAGAAATAATTCTTAGTTGCTCTTGACCTCTCATTCTTTAAATATAATATGTAATACTGTTGCACATTTACATACTAAACACTGAGACTGGAGAAGACTGAAAAAAATACTTAACTTTGTTAATTTTTTTTTCTCTAAAAATGTACATGTTTACTGAACACATACCACAGTAGAATGATATATAAGGTTTAATTACAGGTATTAATAGTAAAATGACAAAAATACGTGACTAAAAAATAACAAAATTGTATACTATCACATTCTACAAAGGTTAGATAGTTTTGTCAGGCATCAAATATTAAACATATATACAGATATATTTGCATGCAAGGTTTTTTTTCTTATTATAAAGCCAAATTATGTTTCATTCATTCTCAATGCACATGAATATTTTCAGTTTTATGCAACAAACTTGTGTTTATTTAACTAAACCATACTAGATGTAAAATCTTTTTAGAAATATCAGGCTAGTTAAAAAAAAAAAAAAAAGGACCCACTGTCCCTCATTATCCAACTTCAATTTATATCCGTACCACACCTAGTCATTATTTCTCTCAATTTGTAACATACTTTCTTCCCTCACTCTACGAAATATCCTTTCACAGTGGTCTTACATTCATGAAAGGAACTACTGTCTGTGAAGGAAAGAAAAAGCATTCACTAGTCTGAGTGTAACTTGGGAACTTGGGCTACTTGTCCACCATACTAAGGTTGGGCCTTACTTAAAGCAATATCCACTAAAGGCAGACGTTAAGAAAAATGATCCACTTGAAATAGTATGAAAAAGTAAAATATTCCAAATATGTGTCTGACTTTTTATCGATTATAACCCTACTTGCTCTTTGAAATTATCTCAAAAATATCTTGACTGATATAAAAATATTCCACTTATTGTGCAAATACTCAACTTCAATTTGATCCACCCACAAGAACATCCTGCACAACCACTGAACACAAAGGCCCTGCCTTGCAGTGAGGCCTGATGATGCTTCCTCTTGCTGGAGGTGAGATAAAAAAAGATATAAAAAGGTCTCTACGTTGGCACAACAGGATCTCACTCCAGAACCAAAAACATTGGAAGCACTCAAAGTATGAAGAATAATGAATTACAAATAAAATCTTCACAAACTGTAAGAATAAAAATCATATTAAATTAATTCAGAATGTTTTTAGAGTTCTTGAAAAATCCGTATCAATCTTTCAAGGAACAATATTTTAAAGTTGCACTGATAATCATAATATAAGTATAAATAAAAACTAGTACTCATATTTCATGGATTCAAAACTGAGAAACAATATATATATCTGCAAACAACTATGCATATACTTTACTGATTATGAACCGATGAAAACATGACCTGCTGTTGAAACTTGTGAAAACTGTTTTAGTTTGCATGAAATGTAATAACTTCAGAGCCCACTGCAACTGCTGGAAAACAGGACAGATCTTGCATTAGGCTGACCAAGGTATCACTGCTCGTGAATGTTTAAGGTCAAATCTTAATTATCGAGTAAAATTTTCCTACAGTGTTAAACATCTTAAAAGTAATATATAACTTGTAGTCATCATAGTTATATCCATCCGCAGGAGCTGAACTGTAAAATATTAAGTCCTAGTATAAAACTGGCAGAAATAATTGTTTGTTAATAGCTATTTTTCCTCTGTATTTCATAATTATCTAGGATGCATGCTTAAAATGCAAGTCTGTCATAATATACCTGGCTACCAGTCTATTTTGACTACTGTTTCTTCTGCAGTGCCTCCACTCTCCATGATTTCTTTTACATTCTTTTCCTTTTGCTAAATTGAAGATTTTATGGGTATGAAAGAAAAAGAACTGCAAAATACACTAAAACCGTGCATGCCAGACATTTTTTCCAATCTTCTCTTATATTGCTGATAGATTTTATAATACAATTCAGATTAATCATAAAAGTGGATGCGCTCTTTAGATATTACATTTTACTGATGTACTCTAATAAATTCTGAAATGCAATTATTTCTTTTCTGAAAAACGGTTTTCAAATATGATACTACAAAATTCCTGGGTATATTGCCTGTTGTTTATTTCAAATAAATCTCCTTCATTTTTAAGGTAAAGTGTTCTTATATGGCATAATATTTTGCAATTTATTATATCATTTTTCTGATGCAATTTTGCCAGTAACAAACTTAGTGACAGAAACCATTCGCTACTCTGATCTCATACCTAATCAAGTCTTTGAAAGTCCCATCTGCATTTGGAGTTCAGTGGATTTTGCATCACCTATATTCACCAATAGACACCCTGCATAGCAGTATATTGGGGGAGGGACAAGGACCTTAATTCACGCAGAACCTCTAGATGTTTGGGCCACAGGAATCTATCAAATGATGCAGAAGTTTGGCTGGTTGCTTATAACTCTGAATCCAGAATGACGCATACACAAGAGCAAATAAAGCTAGCTAACTTTAAGCAGATTTTTGCCAATGAGTAGATATGGTATGGAAAGAAAAACCAGTTATGATGGCTTACCCATTTCTCTCCAAATATTTGAACTGCCATTTTTTTTTTTTTTCTCTGACCTAGTTTTGCAGGAAGGGAGACTATAAAAGGGCTTTCCCTGCAGACCTGATCCTCCTTTCTTTTTCCTTTTTTATTTTTTTTTTCTTCCCCATAACAGAAAGGAAACTATAGTTCACTTTCATAATTATTCCCCTTCCCTTTCCCCTTAAGGCTTGGTATGTCTATTATTGAAATTCTATCTCTGCCTCCAGTATTTCTGTCCTCCTCTTTTCTTTGGTGAATGCTGTTTTTGTGTGTTCATGTTACTCAAAATTCACCCCTTTTACTACCTTCCCCTGGCTGAGACGTATTTCAGTTCTAACCTCTTTCATTCTCTCCAGCTCACTGTGGATTATAGTTTTCTGCTGCAGTAATGAGGCTGATGCTCCTGTCACACCTCTAAGCAGCTGGGCACAGATCATCTGCTTGCGGGGGTGCCTTTCTTCTTTTCCCTGTTCAGCCTCTCCAATTGGCACCTGACATGAGTGGGATAGATGAGAGACAAAAGAACAGGCTCTGTCCTCAGTAGCCTCATAGTCTTTTCATAAATTGCTGTTTTACCTCGGGCAGGTAAGAAGAAAAAAATCCCACCTTCACCAGAAATGCTGTATGTCTCTACCATCTGGGTCCTGCACTTGGGTCACAGCAACCTTATGCAATGGGGAAGAGAGGCTGGAAAGCTGCCCAGCAGAAAAGGACCTGGAGGTGTTTGTCAGCAGCCAGCTGAATATGAGTGAGCAGTGCGCACGGGTGGCCAACAGCATCCTGGCTTGCATCAGAAATAGTGCAGTCAGCAGGACTAGGGAAGCCATTGTCCCCCTGTACTCGGCACTGGTGAGGCTGCACCTCGAGTAGTGTTTGGGTTCAGTTTTGGGTCCTTCACTACAAGGAGATGGAGGTGCTGGAGCATGTGCAAGGGCAATGAAGCTGGTGAAGGGTCTAGAGGACAAGTCCTGTGAGGAGCAGCTGAGGGAAATGGGGTTGTTTAGTCTGGAGAAAAGGAGGCTGAAGGGAGACCTTATTGCTCTCTACAACTGCCTGAAATGAGGGTGTAGTGAGGTGGGTGTTGATCTCTTCTCCCAACTAGCAAACAATGGGACAAGAGGAAACAGCCTTAAGGTAAGCCAGGGGAAGTTAGATTGGGTATTAGGAAAAATTTCCTCACCCAAAGGGTTGTCAAGCGTTAGAACAGGCTGCCCAGGGAAGTGGTTGAGTTACTACCCCTGAAGTTATTTAGAAGACATGTAGATGTGCTTAGGGACATGGTTTAGAGGTGGACTTGGCAGCATTTGGTTTGCAATTGGACTTGATGATCTTAAAGGTCTTTTTCAACCACTATGATTCTACGATTCTATTTTAGATGGCTGAAGAAATGCTATGAAGGTGTTTTGTAAAATCTTAGTCTGGCATTGGAGAAAGGAAGTTAGAGGAGGCGCTCCCATCTCACATCAACATACTGCTCTCTTACTGTCATTGCCATCTAGGAGATGTACAGTTTTGAAAGGAAAAACACAGCACAATTGCTCAAATTTTTCCTCTAGTAGCAGCTTGTGGTGGGTTGACCTTGGCTGGGGGCCAGATGCCCACCAAAGGTGTTCTATCACTCCCTCTCCTCAGCTGGACAGGGGAGAAAAATATAACATGAGCTCATGAGTCAAGATAGGGACAGGGAGATTAGTCAGTGATTACCATCAAAGGCAAAACAGACTCAACTTGGGGAAAATTAATTTAAATTATTACCAATTAGATTCAGAGTAGGGTAATGTGAAATAAAACCAAATCTTAAAACACCTTCCCCTCACCCCTCCTTCATCCTGGGCTCAACTTCACTCCAAATTTTCTCTACCTCCTCCCCTCCATCAGCACAGGGGGTTGCGGAACTGGGGTTCTGGTCAGTTCATCACACGTTGTCTCTGCTGCTCTTTCCTCCTCACACTTTTCTCTTGCTCCAGCATGGGGTCCCTCCCATGGGAGAAAGTCCTCCATGAACTTCTCTAATGTGAGTCCTTCCCACGGGCTGCAGTTCTTCACAAACTGCTCCTGCATGGGTCCTTTCCATGGGGTACAGTCCTTCAGGAACAGACTGGTCCAGTGTGTGTCTCCCACAGGGTCACAAGTCCTGCCAGCAAACCTGCTCCAGCGTGGGCTCCTCTCTCCACAGGGCCACAGGTCCTGTCAGGAGCATGCTCCAGTGCAGGCTTCCCACAGGGTCACAGCCTTGTTTGGGCATCAACCCACTCTGGCATGGGGTCTTCCATGAGCTGCAGATGGATATCTGTTCCTCCATGGGCTGCAGGGGGACAGCCTGCCTCACCATGGTCTTCACTAGAGGTTACAGGGGAATCTGTTCCAATGCCTGGAGCACCTCCTCTCCCTCCTTCTTCACTGACCTTGGTATCTGCAGAGTTGTTTCTCTCACATCTTCTCACTCCTCTTTGGCTGCAGTTTCACAGTTTTTTTCCCTTATCTTAAATATGCTATCACAGAGGTGCTACCACCATCATTGATGGGCTCAGCCTTGGCCAACAGTACATCTATCTTGGAGCTGTCTGGCATTGGTTGTGTTGCACACAGTGGAAGCTTCTGGCAGCTTCTCACGGAAATCATCCCTGTAGCCCCCCTGCTACCAAAATCTTGCCACACAAACCCAATTCACAGCTCCAGTGAAGAAGCCTAAGGATAGGTTTCAAAACCAGTAGATATTTCCCTCCCATTTTAGGACAATGGAAAAAAGGATGATACACACAAAAGAAGAGAATCAATCTTATAGGTTGCACAACCAAAGGAAAGTAATGACTTATCTTCTTGTAAGAAAACCAAGAACTGGTAGCATATGCTTTGCATATTTTCAGTCAGTTCTCTTATCTGAAAGCTAAAGACCAAATTGCACATTTCGAGAACACATTGGTTTTGAGTTACATAAATTATTACCTAAGAAAAGCTTGCACTACGTAATTACAAGGCTTTTCATTAAAAAAAAGAAAAACAAAAGGATAACCTGAATTATATAGCCATTTCAATTAATCCTTAAAAGAAAGAGTGAAAGAACTAATTTTCATTCTTAGGTCATACTTTCCACATATTCTACTAGCAGTAAGAGTTATAATAGAAGTCCACTAACAAATGATAATAGGAATGGATTCAGAGCTATATTAAACCCTGCTAACCAAATCACCTTTAGAAGAATTTTACTTTTACTGTTACTTGTGAAGACTGAATGTACCTGCTCTAGATTAATAAGCTTTTTATTAAGTTTTTAAGAAAGTGACCTCAGAAGAACTATTTTAATAGTATCTAATAACCAAATACTTAGGAAGCAAAAGGAAAAAGTGATACTAATATATGTCTACCTGCAGAGAAGAACAATCCAAACATTTCTATACTCTTCTCAGCTGGAAAGGCTTCTAATCGGTACAATTTTATTTTAATTTTTTTTCTATTTTGGGGCTACATCTGATATAAGATTACATTTTAATCATCTATGGTCTGCCTACTGTTGAAGTGGCTTGTCACTTAGAACAAAGTTTTTTATTTATTTAATGTGTTCCAACAGCATCTATCACTGTAAATCTAGGATAAAGAAAGCGGTTACAATGTATTTCAACATAGTTGGTGATCCAAGCAATTGTAAGCAAAGGCATCTGGCAAATTATGAAATCAGTGTCCTAGCGTTTCTCCACATGATAAAATTGAAAGGGATTGATCAGCATTTCATTTGTTTCTTTAATGTTTGGCCCTTTAATTGGCTATGGGAAGCAAATAGAGACTCTAGACAAATGCAAACTTTCACACAGGCATCAAACATTTACTGATTTGAGCAGATGAATTGAAGGAGAAATACCTTTACTAACACTAAATGTTGAACTACAAAGAAAGTTTATAAGTCTAAGCAGTGGAGGCTTTTCCTCCACCACCCGGACCCACTGCAGGTTATGGACTAGAAATACAACTATTCCATTTACCTCTATCCTCTAGAGCAAACGACAATGAATCCTGCCTCTGATGCACTTTACAGATCAACTCTAAAGCAAAGTCTAATTAGAAGCACATTATAACAGTCAACTCTGGATATGATTTAAACTCTGTGCTGCGCTGAGAGCTTAAAGAGACTCAAATAAACAGCATGCCAGATGTAAATCAAGGTGGTTTGTTGGTTTGGTTTTTTTTCTTAATAAAAGACTTTATTTATTGCTATCATTTAATAATGTCCGAAGCAGACTGTTAAGGCAGACTATTCTTTATATAAATAATACAAAGGTAATTTTAAAATATTCTACTATCATGTTGCCCTTTACTGACCTGAGCAGTTTGGCGAAACTCAAGGTCTTGCTGATTGCTTTAGTCAGGAGAAGAAATTAATGGAAGAGCTGTCCACTTTAGACATAATCATCAATGTGTGCTGTATTACCTCAAATTGTTTCTCTCAAGTACACAAGTACTTGAACACAGAGTCAGCAAGAAAGAGAAAGGAGAGTAGGCAGCAGAACAACATGCCTTAAAGAATAAACTACTGGTAACCAGCCTTTCTACCTTTGTCATTTGTGCATATATATATATATATATATATATATATATATATTTATATTCACTTGAGTAACTTCAAGCACTACTTTTTTCTGTACATGAGAAAAGAGAAGGCCAAAACATGACAACATGAGAGGGAGGGGTGGATTCTGCTTCACGTTTTCAGGTTTACTATCCTGCAGCCAGCTGGGCTGTTGTATGGGAAGAGCACTGATTTGCAGCAGTCGTTAACTTGCCTGGGTGATCACATTCCTCTTGATTGAGAATAGTGACAGAGTTACAGAGTACTGACAGGGTTAGTAAGGAAGGTGAGGATAACACAGGGTCTGTGTCTTCACTATCAGCTGATAAATTCTTTGTGAGCGACCTAACCTGTAGAACTGTTGAACTACAGTGAATATCAGGTTGCAGCACAAAGGTAATCTGGTCCTTCAATGGCATCTCCTCATGGGGACGAGCAGAATGTCTGTATGGTGATGACTGTCGTCAAAAATCTGCTCACTGCTTTTGGGCTGGGTGCATTTAATATTGTCTACAGGAGCACCAGGAAGACAGAAATAGCCTTCACAAGCAAAGCATTAATTTCTTTTTGTAGAGAGGAGGGAAGTTCTGAGGTAAAAATCTATAACTGGCAATCTTATACAGATTTAATCAGGAGCTGAATAGATTATTACTCTTAATGTTAAAGGGGAGCAAGCTCAAGAACTGCCTCCAGGTGTTTCTTTCCTCCATCACTGAAGAAGACATAACTATTTACTCTCTAAAATTTTCCAAAATAGGAAAAACTTTCAAGACATGGGCAGATATCTGTAACATGTGGCCAACTGTTCTGTCTGCCATTAAAAACTGCCAAACAGACAAAATTCAAGGAGTCAAGTCTCAAATATTGTCAGCATGTTATCTAGTGAGTAAACAAACATCATATTCAGAGATCCTCTTAGATGGCTCCACAATAACCAGCTCAAGGCAACAACAGAATTTCTGTGTTAGCAGTGTTGCTGTGTTGTGCATCAACGTTTTTGGATTAGTGCTTGCTGATGATCTTTGTGCTTCACATACCAGGGGGTCATTGGACTTTCCTTTTTCCTTTCAGTTAAACTCTCACAGTATATACTTGTAGCTTACTTTTACACATATACTGAATCATTCATATTTTTAACCAAGCTATCCCAACTCTTCATCACCCCAGATAACTGAGTGTGGAGTGCATCAAGAAAATGATAGTTTATTTCAGAAATGAAAGTTCACTGACTTCTCCATGCTCTACTAAGGTTAAGTACCTGATCAGAACGATGCTTAGTAATATATGCTGAAAATAACTGTTACCTTACCTATTCAGCTCACGTAGATTGCTTCCAGACCTATCAAGCCCCCAGTAGAAGGCAGAACATGATAATAAATACAGGACTCTGGCTGTACCAGAATGATTAGGGAAGCTTAGACCCTCAACTTAAATTTGTCTTATTTGTAATATCTGTGATTCTAGAAGCTGAAATCACAGCACGGTAACATGGGATCTTACCCCATCCACATGACACATCAGCTTCATTTTCCCCTCCCACACTGTGTGTCATGGTTCCTGTGATTACAGAGCTTCTGACAGTTAAGATTAGGAACAAGGTTTCTTCTGTGATTAAGATTCAGAGTTTCCCATGTCAAGATCCTTCACTGCAAGTTAGAGCGAACACTGACAGCAGACTGTCTAAATGTATGGGCATGTTCCTTTGGCCTGACTGACAGCACCGAAAACCCCTGAATGCACTAAGTGTGCTAGCCATTAAAATCAACAATGTCTACTGCATAGCAGTAACACACAGAGAAAGATAATCGGCCGTGTTTTACAGTACATCACCCCTAGAGATAGTTTGAATTGGTCCAACATGATTTGCAGAGTAGAAAATCTAAGTGAGAAAAAACCTCGCAGCTCTGAGGGAAACATGGATGTAAAATAAAAACTTACTTTAAATTGGAACCATTCCCATGCACACCTAAAACAAGGCTGAATCAAGTAACTGTCAGCTACTGTTGCTGACTAGGATGCTTCCATTCCAGCTGATGCCTTACTTTTCTTGCAGGATTATCTGTGTTACCTTCTCACTGAAAGCAGCAAAATCTTCACTTCCATCCAAGCATCAAAAAAATAATGCAGTTTCTTGGCACTGAGTCACATATGAGCAGGAAAATTGACATAAAAGTAGATGAATTCCCAACTCAAGCAGGTGAATCTCCAATTCTCAGCTACCCAGGAAGACATTTCTCCTCTATTTCACGTAGGTAACCAGGCTGCTTCCAGCCTTTCATTGGATTTGCTTGAACTGGCTCCAATTACAAAACGCATCTTGTTCTTCCTCTCCACAGATAAAAGTTACACTTTCCTGGCAACCTAACTCCAAACAGTTTTGAGGCAGAAGAATAAGCTCTAACAGGGAAAGTATAGGTGCAGCTGAAGCTTTAAATAGACAAAATGTAAATACAGTGAATCTGATTAATTAGATGAGTCTAGAGGGGAATTGTAGTGTGCCCTTTGGCATAAAACACATCCTGTTAAACTGAAAATTCAGTGTGAAGAATTTTTTCCCTTTGACAGAAGAACCCAGGTGTGACACAGCAATTAGTTCCAATACCACGGCTGTGTGGACAAAAGGTACCTGAACAGTGTTATCTATATGACTTCATTTTTCCTCTTACATTTCATTTGCACTGCTGTAATTCTGTTATGTGCCATGCAGTTTGGTTTTGTTTTGTTAATTAATATTCTAAAATCGGCTGACCTTCAGAGAAGGTCACAAATTTCTCCAAGCTACCACTGATGGCTTCTTTGAACAAGGAAAATACACCAAGCAAATACAGAAAATTCAGCATTCAGATTATATGAGAACTGAAATATTCAAAATAAAGTCTGACACTTGCAGCTGACCTTATGTTCTGAAGCTGTAAGGATTTACGTTTGTACTTAATTTCAAACATGAGAATAATCCCATCATAACACGAAATGCACTGTGGGAATACTGACTGTTGTGTCACATCGCATGAGTTATGAAAATATGTTTTTATTCTGATGAGACAATCATGGGCAAATTATAATACACATAATTTCACATTTTATATTAAATAATAATTTTCATTTTAGACTAAACTGTTTCTTTTTGCAATACATAAAATGGCAACTGTCCCTGTTACATCTCAGGAATACCTATCTGTTTACAGCTTCTCCCAGCTGGAAATACTCATCAGATGATTAACATCCATGACACAGGAGTCACTGCTACAACATTTTTTAATGATATGTTTTGCAGACTAGTCCTGATCCTTTTGCTATAATAAGCATCAAAAACATCAGTCTGCCACCTAAGAAGCTTGAAAGCACAACTTTTTGTGCTGGTCAAGGCTGGGACCTGCAGGGAAAGCCAGGAGAATTCAGCCCATTCTAAACTGTTTATTTTCTGTCTTAAGTTTTTGAAAGACTCGACAAAAGAATGCTCAAGGCAAGGTACTGCTCTTGGCTGACTCAGCTGTTGCGTGTAAGCGCACCCGAGAGATACAATACAGCTCATCCCTATGCCTGCAAACATGATGTAAAATATTACATAAGTGCACATCTACAAACTGCAACTATATTAATTAAATGCCATAATACTTATACTAGTAAAATAAAAAAAAAAATGTATTATGCAAAATAATTTTAGTATGAGGTAAACAATACTCAAAAAACATTCAAATTCTCAGAATGGAATTTCAAGACCATGAACATGGGTTAAAAAAAGATGAGTCTCATGGTACATTGGCACTCACCATTCAGCCATTTGGAGTTGTACTGGGCAGTGCGGAGAGGAGGAAGGGCCCCCAAACTGCGATAAATAGCAGGGTCCCTTCCTGGAAAATCCATGGCTGTAGCAGCATATAATTCCCCACTGGAAGTAAGAAGAGCAGTGGAGTTGTGCTGAGGACTGTAAGGACAGCGAGCCATGCCACTGATTTGATCATGTATTTCTGTCAAGTTACTTAACTGTAAAAGAGTGAGAAAAATGGATTAAAATTATTTGAAAATTATCATTTCAGTCAAGCTGCATCAATCTGAGCAGAATCCTATCATAAACACCAGTTATCTGCTTTGGTATTGCACAACAGTAATGAGCTGACCTTTACATCAATCAGAAATTATCTCATATAGAATGTTTTACTGTAATGTCTGATCTTGTTTCTGTCATGTTAGTAGGTAAAACATGCAAGTTAATCATTAGTCAACATGCCTAAAATGTTTTATATTATAAGCAACTCAGAAATTAATTATCTCTACACAGATTGTTATTATGAAAAAGAAAAAAAGATCTGATTGCCAGAATCAACTAGGGTAATCACTGCAGGTCAGACAATGAAAAAAAAAAATCTTTGGTTTTTTTGGTGTGTTCTAAGAAACAATCTCACATGAAAAATTAGACTCAAAAAAGGAGCAAAAAGGAGCTTTCCAGTTCATCAGAACAATCTTTCTGATTTAGTAGACCTAATACCTTCAGCCATAAACCACAGCATGATGTCAATATGTTATTTGACAATGAAAGTACAACAGATTTAAATATAATAAATGAAGAAGTTTTTTGGTGATACAGCTATTCTTTGTATTTAAACACCTGTCCCCTCCTGAAATAAATAGCCAGTTTAACCTAAACAGTAACATTTTCATTTTTGTTATAACTATTATTGATCCTTAATGGACTCTCTTTTCTCTGATACACATATATCACAACCAGGGATTTTTTTCAGAAACAGAATGACAGATCTTCTCAATCAAGTGTTCTCATTCTCAACAGTCAGAAGTCACTGATACAGGTACCCTCATCTTCTCCCGGACTACATATACACAGTATGCAGCCACCCTACTACATCTTATAAATAAACCAATTGATGCCAATCAAACTTCACAGAGTGGCAGAAGTCTGACAAATACCTAAGGCTTATGACAACTGGCATGTGGGACAAACTGAGCTGCTCATAGCTGTACTCTTTCCCATAGCTGAGGAAAAGATTGCAAAACAAGATCATCAGTTATCTGTGCTCTCTCCAATAGCAAAAACAGCCTTTTACACAGTAGCTCATCCATCAATATGCAAATAGCCTGGACTCAACCACGGTATGCTCTGCCTTTTAATTTGCTGGCTCAGAACAGAGACTTGAGCTGGCGGGACATTTAACTCCTACCGTTCGATTGGTGCAGATAGGAGTGAATGCATTGGTTCCACAGGTAAAGAGATGGTTGCCTCCAACAAGAAGCACTCGAATGTAGTTCTGGCATTCCTCCTGCCACACAGAAAAGAAAGACGATATTCAGTGATACTTCAAAGGATAAGGGAGATTAATTACTATTTGCTTTCCATGGTTATGTGTCCACACATAAAAATTTAGGGGCAACAAGTCTTGAGCATACTTCATGTGTTAGCAATCATCATATATACACATAGATTTCGTAGCTACAACACATACATCCATCAGTACTTGTGAGAAGTTCTTAACAGGATAACAGTAAACCTCTTCAGTACTGGAGATTTCTTCTAAGTGTGTATTTCAAAAGTTTAGCTAAACTCTGAAGTGATAGATGACAACTTAAATAATACACTGCTCTCTCAGCAGATGAGATGCTGGTTTTGAATTCAGATTAGGCCAAGGGAGAAAGTTGGGAGGAAAACATGAGAAAAAACAGGTTGTCAGTAACACAACTATGTTGAAACCAGTACAAATAAAATTCTTGAGATGTTCAGATGCAAATTTGTCACTACTAGTTTCTTAATTTGCACAATATTTTATCAGAAGCATCTACATTTCTGTTAATTTGAAGTTTCTCAAGGAATTTCATTACATCAATACATAGATACTCCCCTCTGAGGAATAATTATACATGTTTTTTGCCCCATTAGGATATATAAAGGCTTTATGATGTTAATTTCTCTCACTTCAGAAGCTAGAAACCAACAGCAATTTCTATCGTTTATTCAGACAGAAAGCCTTTTGCTGCAATACTAAAAATCTTCTAGAACTCTATGTAGGAAAGATTCAAACACTCCTCCTGCAAAAATAAATGCTGCTATCTAATAAAATGAACAAAATTATCAATATGCTTGGAGAAAATAAAGTTTCCTGGAAGCTTCCATTTGAATGATCTCTAGCACTCATTCACAAGATAGTCTCACATAAAGTGTTAGAAAAAACTTGTGAAAATACAGCTACGCAATTCTAACAGATACTAAGTGAAATCATGTAAGTAAATCCATGTAATAGCAATAGTGCAGAAGTCCCATTATGTGGCTTACAGTTATATTAAATATATTGCTTGTTTAACTTGATAAATAGACTCTCATTCGGGAAGACAAGAAATATAATCCTGAATAAATTGAAGAGGCACAAAATAGGTTGCAAAGGAAGATGGGCAAAATACTTTAAAGATCTCAGAGAAAACTCTCAGAATTTATCTATACCTTTTCTCATACTAAATAACCTCACCCTCTACCTCATAAAATCTCAGAAAAAACCCCACTTTGATAAACACACTTTGATAAAATACCCCCCAACACTATATTTTCATTAACTTCTCATGAAAATGTAGCTTTTAAATGCTTGTCTTTGAGCCTTTAGAGCATCAAACATATTAGAATTAAGTAAAAATAAAACATCTTAATCTTGAGCTTACCAAAACTGTCATCTTAGTATTTTTTCGACCAAACAGATGCTAACGTGTAATCATATAACCGAGCTGGGCAGTGCAACAGGCCTTTCAAAAAGTAATTATTTCACCTCTTGGCCATTTTGCTGTTGCAGGTTTTTTTCACTATACAGCCAAAAAATAAAAAATAATTTTTAAAAAATGGTGGCAATGCCTCTTTTTTTTTGTGTGTGGGAAGGGTGCTGGTTCATAGAATAGAACACAGTAATATATTCTTCAGGCTGTTTCCATCTTGCCCTTTGCAGCAAACCATGGAATGTAAGTGTAGGAAAAATAAGTGGGTACTGACATGACAACCCATCCTACCTCTCATCTTCATATTCCAAAGCTCCCTGAAATTGTGCCATTGTCAAATTACTTGCACGCTTATCACCCACTCTTTCTGTTTAAAAATAATGTTAATTTTTTAAACACTGACATTCCTGGGATTCACAAGATTCTTCTCTTTAATATTCTCAAGTCCTGTGCCAACTTCACAACAACCCATACTGTAGCAGGGCAAATAAGATATCCCATATCAAATTTTTGTTCGGTACAAAGTACAAAAAAATTAAAATTCAAAGAACAGCTTTTGTAATTGGCTATTTTCTTCATACAACAAATCCACAATAATTCAAACAAATTTAAAGAAATTAGTCATTAATAAAACAATCACAACCCAAAAATATATTGAAAAAGAAGAATGTCATTTGAATTGTTCAGAGTAGTTTTTCTAGCTCTGGAGTCAAGCTCAGCTGGTTCACTTTTTAGATATGCAAAAAGAGATATATGTTGTAGAAGTGGCACTGGTGAATGTAAAGGACTTCAAAACCAAAGGCTGTTTTTTTGGGTTTTTTTTCAGTTTGGAGGGTGGTGGTAGTTTCAGTGGCCATCTTTTACATAGTCTTATTCTCTGTTCCATCTTGAACTCTATGCTATATACTTTCCTATTCTCCTTTAAATGTATCTCTGAAAGAAAGAAATTCATTTAGTAAGTACTTTCTACTTTTATATCAGCATACCTGAAACAAAATAGAACTATTAGAAACAATTCAGCAGCCAAGCAGACTAAGTTGCTACTTAAGGTTAAGACCAAGTTGACACTTCAAGGACAATTTGGCTGCATATGGTTATTCGTTTGCAGCAATGTTTCTTGTATAGGCTAACAATTTAAACACATCTGTGTTTCATTTTTTAATACTTTTATTGAAAGTTCAGATGCTAACACACAGCTACTAGAA
Organism: Caprimulgus europaeus; assembly: GCA_907165065.1. Next base: position 75,378,897 of record OU015525.1, read on the forward strand.
TTTTAAATAAGCAAGGAAGGGATAAGAGACTTCAATTATATAAAAATATTTTTAATCTCTCTTTGGTTTATTGTATTTTTACCATGTATATTTATATTTTTCCTCCAGAACAGTCCTTACCACAAATTCCAGTCTGAGTGGCCAAATTTATTCTTTTAATCATGTGTGGTGTTTTAGACTTCTAAATGCTAACACATGCTGGCCACAAGGACATAATTTTGTCTGGCTCAATCCTGGATCCATGAGTTATTTTAAGCAGCAGTTTAAATTGGTGGATAAACGTCTGAAGTCTCAGTGACAAACATCAGCCTTCAAAAGTCAAGTGTGCATTACACTGTCAAATGTGACAGATGTTCCTATATATTTTCCCCTTCAGCTCTTTTCCCTCATTGGCTCCAAAAGCATAAACCTCAGAACAACTACTGTTAACAGCTAGAGGCAAAAATTCTGTGCAGCTTCTTTCTCAAGAACAAAAACAACAAAAAAGATTTGTGTTTAACTGACCATTATCTCAAAACTAGCACTAGAGTTGCTTCAGGGTTCAAAGCTAGCTCTGGTTTCTGGGTACTCCATCAGCAAACTGACTTCTAGTTTTACTGCTTGAACTCTTTGCCCCCATGCTACTCTGCGGGCAGCAGAGCTTCAAGAGAAACCAGGATTTGAATGAATAACTTACCCAAAGCCATCCTTGTAATCCTCATCTCTCCTTTGCCACAGTCTGGGCTGGTCTTGTATATTTGTCTCCAGCCTTTCCTGTTCTTTCCCTACAGTCACATGTGTCTGCCCTGAAATCTGAAGTTGCCCTGAAAAATGTTGTAGAAATGCAACCCCCAGCAACTCTCCAGTTTGGGCTGGATCTATTCATACAACAACAAGCACGCAAGCAGTCTTTCTGATAGAAGTAACTGGAGTTGTGTCTCCCAGGGAATTTCCTCTGAAGAGAGAAAAGTCACTGTAGCAGTGGAGGGAGTGAATTCTTCCTATTCTGATAATTCTCATTTTTTCCAAGGGAAGGCTTTTTTTTACTTGACTAGGAAGAGGAACACACCACAGATCAGGTATTTTCCTCATCTGCATGCGTAAGTCCTCCTTAAACAGAGGTTTTAGTCTTGGACATAAGGCAACAAAAGACAAACATCATTAGGCTATCCTTCCTCTGGCCTTAGATTTATCCTTTAATTTTAACCTTGGTCACACCAGAGAAAGCAAGAGTTCAAAAAGACAGTTGTCATTCCAGCTGGGTAGATTGCCTCAGCCAGTACCTCTGCATTCTCCTGTGACTCCTAAATGAAGCTTTCAGGGCGCAGAATCTGCACACCAAAAAAAAGTCCTATGGTAACAATAAAAAAAGAACTATTTCCTCCAAAGATTACCTTTGAACATAAAGAAATATAAGAACTGTATTTCTTTTCTAGAGTGTGAGGAGCAAGGCTATGGATACAAATGAACCACTACATTTTTATCCAACTAATAACAATACTAAGAAACAATCTTAGAGGTCATTATTAAAATAGCATATATAATATTTTACAGTGACAGCATAATTTCCAATCACCAGCTTCTTCAAAAGGGTGTGATGAGAATGCATGAAAAACTGCACATATGTACTGCACTAAGGTCCTTCCCAAATGCATTTCACCAGTGTTGACTAGTTCTCCTAGCAAAATTATTTAACAGCAACTCATGCTTCTGCATTGTTGAATTGTATGTGGATCTTACACCACAAACAGTATTGTAAATGTAATATTTAAAAGTACACTACCATTACTTTCATCCATCATGTTAGATCACAGTCACTGCACTGTGACTTTCAGACAAGCTGAATGTTATTCTACAGTTTTAAACCTGAAAAATCACTGTAAACCAGAAGCATAAACTTTTAGTTATACATTGCATTCCTACCATGATAGTTTCAACTGCATATGCACCTTGATCAATGCAAGCTGTCATATTCTATTGTCACTTGAGTATGCTCTCTTACTTCAGAGTATTGTCATCTGAAAACTAAGTATGAAGGCTTGAGGGATATATTATATGAAGAAGTATAAATCTTACAGGGCGAAATTACAACTTTCAAAATGAAACATTTGTTTATAAGTATGAGGTCCCAGAAGTTCTTTCTTTTCTCTTCACAAACTGACAAGTAAGACTGTAGATCAGAACACTTGCTAGATGCTATTTCTGCCATTAAAGCTTTCACACATAACTTGCGTCACCAGAGTTTATCTCCTCAAGTTAGAAATCTTTACATAAAACATAATCCATTTCTTTTCTCTAGCTATTAATATATTCTATATACTTAACAAATCCTGCACATTAATAGTGAGTGACCAGGAACTCTTAAATAGAGGTTTCCCACACTGGAATGGAAAGAAAGGCAAAGGAGAAGGACAAAGAAGGCAACACCACTCTTAATGCTTTTTTCTCAGTACTGTAAACTAATTTCTACAGTGAAAGATGTTCCTCCATAAAGACAATAATCTTCCATACATGAAGCTTTACAGTGCACATTCACTACACTTTTTTCCCCACCTCCCAAGTAATTCTGTCTTTTTCTCTCCTCACAGTGTAACACAACTCTGCTTCTGAACTGAGGCTGTTCTTCCTCTTTAATCTCAAACAGAAGAGGATAGGCCAAGAGTACACTGCAACATTATTTTCCAGCACTTGGTAAAAAAAGCTGGAAATGAATTGTTTAATGAAAGAAGGTAAAAAGTCAGTGATTAGATGACTATGCAGAAAAGACTCCTCCTCTCTCCTCCTCTTCTAGATGATAGAAGCATTTAGAATATGTTTTTGAAGCTTTTGTTTGTTTGTTTTGCACATAAATAACATACATTGACGTGTTCTACTGAACCCGGGTCCTGAAAGCAAATGTGCTCTTCTGTAGTCATTGCTCTTGATGTGTTTTCCCTTTAAATTTTAACTCAATTACCTTTAATCATTAAACAGTATAACAATTACAGACATAGACTGCATGCATTTGTAACTGCTTTTATAATTAATTTGATAACTAGCTTCAGTTTAGGACAGCCACTAAAGAACATGGCATTCATACAGGTTCCATCTTAGCACTGCATCTACCTGTGCTGAATAAAAGAAATTGTAGTTGGACAGATAAGGAATTGGTTCTGAATACTAAGAATATATCAAGTCCTATGTCTAAAAAGTTAGTGAATTTTATATTATTTTCTTCATAGTGCCAGTAGATATGAAATATAAATGTTCCTAAAATTGCATCTAATACACAGGGAAACAAATTGAAGATTTTGCCTCTCACCCCACAATCCTACCTTTTTTTTTATTCCTTTGCTTATATATCAGTGTCAGAAACTTTTCCTGCAAGTCTCTTCAGAAAAGGAAACTGTAAAAATGTATAAGGTTGTGATTTACACATGGAATTACACCTGCTATTAACATATACATTTTATTAAAGCAGAACAGCTGTCTCATGCTTACCTTTGATTTGCCTTTACTGTAACAGGCTCTTTTAGTAGCTTCATCACATTGCCATTCCACTGCCTGCAACCAACAGGAAGTAGTTAGAAATACAGGCAACACAGAAATATAAAATTCAGAGCTACCTAAGCCCATGCTTGAGATATGTGCTTCAGGCATACTGATTATTAGCTGTGGCAGATTCTATCCATAATCACCTTACAAGCTTTTTCTCCTTAGAAATACAGTTTTGCTGCTGATGGTTTTTCAGTGTCTTAATCTGAGGTGAAGCTGGCCATCCCCATGATTCACTGTACTTACAACTACAGGAGAAATAACCACAATCACATTTGATGCTCTTTAGCCACTTTGGTATGAGTCTTATTAAGTTAAGCAGTTAGGAGCACAGAGAAAGGCTGACCTTACCTCCCCAGCAGAGCTGGGCTGCATCACCACAGCATCTGAGGTCAGCTCTGCTGAGAGACCTTGCATCATAGGAAAAAGTGCAGTTGCTGTTTTTACAGTATTTATCTCAAGCATTAAATAGAGATTTTAGTTTCTCAGTGTACAACTGCAGCACTAATCAGAAGCACTAAAACATCCATTCAGAGAAAGGAGCAATGGGCAGAGACATACAAGACAACAGTGAAATGGAGCACTGCAAAGCAGAAACAATTTATCCTCATTTCTGAGCTGTCTCTCTACTTCAACAGATTTATGCCAGGACTGTAACGCCTAGTCTGCATTACTACAGCTCCACTGCATGAGTTAACTCCAATTATTTCCATATTTAACATTCAACAGCTATGACATGAATTCTATTGTTCAGTGGAGCGGGTCGTGTGCTTGGTGTTTATGTGCCAATACATGTACATATTTGAATGCCTGTATATGCTGTGTAGTCAGAGTGCATTTTAAATTACTCTTCATTCTTTCACCTCAGCAGTGCACATCCACGTGTTCTTTAGATAAAAATGCCACAAAGCACTATACATTTTATCAGGAAGAATTGAGATTTCTAAACTTACCACTGCTGCTTAATTACTGAAACCACAGCTCTTTAATTTTTATTTACCAGGAAATAATGAAAGACCATTCATTCAGATTTAATATAGGTAATTTTTTGTACCTGTCTTTTAATGAAGACCATATTAATAGAAAGTAGTCTCTATAATTAATAAAAATAATAGGGTGAAAGTCCATGGTAAAAGAGTAATTTGAAGGAGAAGACTGTGAAATGCAAAAATTACACAATGTTCCAAATGAAGCAAATTGAGTACATTTCTCAGGCACTGAAAGTTTCGGAAAAGAAAATCAACAGACTCTGAAGATAGGAAATTCAGAAGCCAAATGTGACAGTTCTTCAAGCTTTCCACAAAATCTGAGAAAAGCCTACATCTCTGCAAGCAGGTCATGGTTGGAGAATCTGGGAACAAGCGCATAATAATGCAAGTAAAATTTAGGACATGTCAGGCAGAAACTTTATTAATGCTGATCACAGTGAGAGAACGTTGGAACAGCATCTCCCCCTCTGCTCCCCTGCTCTCTGCCAAGTGATCACAGAGACCCAATCAATACACTGTTACAGAAAAAAAGAAAGAGGTGAAGTAAAAGCAATCATTCCAATGTTAGCAAAGCCAGGTATCCATCCTTGGAGGGATGGACTCCTTAAGGAGCTTGAATCAAACAGTAAATAACGTGACAATATAGAGACAGGGCTCTCAGTAGAGCTTGTAGGAGTGGCACGCACAGTATTACCTTAGCTCAGAAGTGGCGAGTTGGAAACAATCACAGAATGTTAGCTTTCAGTGGAATGCTCTTTTAGTTAGGATAGTTTAGCTAGACCTCTCACATCTTAAATATTAATAATTTTACCACCACATCACAGAACCCCTAATATCATTCTTAGTGTAACTGAAAACAAACTTTCTCTTTCTTTGACATCCACAAAATGCATAAATTTAAATAAGGTATTAAATATTAAAACATTATGTAATGTTTCTGGATATCATGGTTAACAGCACATAGAACTCTACAAGAATAAACTACTGTAATTATACTTAAATATATATGCTTGCAAGCTAATCAAATGGCAAAGTCTCTGGGAAAACCCTGTTCATGACAACATATGCCAAAGGAGTAATATTGTCTGGGCAAGAAATAAGTGCAGACACACTGGTGACAAAGCTGAGTGCCATCTTTGAAATCAAGTGTACTTATAGTCCTACAGCCCTGGGTTCCACCACTGGAGGAGACGATAACAGAGCAGGCTGCAAACAAAGTATATTACAAAGATATCTGAAGAGAGACAAGTAGTTCAAACTGTCGTACTTTGGTCCCTAAGGCACCTATATAGTTCAGTAATGCATACATATATCCTATTGCTGATATCCTAGAGCAGGTATAGACAAACACATATATATAGCTAATATTTTTATTTTAATCTTCAGGAAATCCGAGGAAGTTTCCCACAAAATGGAAATTCAGATATTCAACGCAGCCTACTGGTAATATACAGGGGGAGGACAGGTGGAAAACCCCTTAAGTTAAATGACATTTCAATGTGGAAAAAAGAGGAGGAAAATGTGTCATGAATTTTCAGCAAAGAAAGCCAAAACAAAATGTCCCAAGAGAATAACAATGTGGTTTTTGTCAGTAGAAGATTAAGACTTTCAAAGTTTTAATTCTGAAAGACCAGACAGACACATAAGGATTGTGTTATTTTAGAAAGCGAGTGCAAAACCTGGTTTACTTAAATATGTTACTGTTATCCACCACTTCCATTAAATTGACATATTGTCCTGCTTGATATTGTTTGTTAATATTTCCATGAAGTTCAGATGATTAGTGCAAATATGATATGCATATCATGTTGGATATTTGATTCACTATGAAGGCCTACACAGCTAAAGTTTATCCTGTTAAGATTTTTTCTGTCCTACATTTCTTAATAAGAAGCTACAATTTTCACATGGCAAAATACAACCTTCAGCGTTCTGTGTACTGTTTTTAATTAATATTATAATTCTTCTTAAGCTGGCAACAAAATAAATTGAACCAAGTTACAGACACTCAAGTTTGTTCACCCTGGGGAAAGAGGGATTTGAATGTTAGTGATAGAGAAAATAAGGATGGGTAGGAGATCAGCTACTGCTACACATCTCCACAAAGAACATAGCTGCATAGGTTAAGGAGTAGGGTAAGGTAGCACATCAGCCTGTTTCTGATAGCAAGCTGACACTACAGCAGCATGGATTTTACAAATCTTGCTACAAACATGGTCTTTCAAGCCCCTCTATATATTCAATGCCTCGGCTAAATTTGTTTCCAATTTCCCAATCTTCAGCATAACTTCATTCTAGTAGACACAAATAAATCTTAATTATGTAACAGTCACCAGTAGAGCTGTGCAAAATGATTGCAGTGAGATTTTTAGCCCTGTGAAAGTGAGTGTGGCCAACTCTAAAGACAGACTTTGACAGGTACAACTTGAACTTGACCTAGCATAGTCCAATGAGGAAGTTACAGTTCACTTTTGAACATATACTGTTTTTCTCAGTTAAAAAAAAAAAAAAAAATACACAAACCACAAAGCTCCATACAGATTTACATAAAATCAGACTGAACAGAAACACAGCTTTGGTGCACACTTAACTCTCTAAGTTTGAACTGAAGTTTCAAACTGATGGCAGGCATCTTCTTGTAAAAGCTCAATTTTAAATAACTATATCAGTGTTTTAAACATTACATCACTGATGTTTGCGAAGTGCTTCAGTGACATGAGATTAAATCCCTCCTGACATTTTCAAGGGGTAGTGGGAAGAGAGAAATTCCAACCAGAGAAGAAACAAATTCCAACTCAGGCTACATAATGAAACTATTATTTTCAAAATAAAGAAAAATACAGATCCAGCACCCATCTATGTTAAGTTAAAAATTACAGTATTAAAATTAATTATATTCTTTGGGACAAATATATTTCAGTAACTTCTCTGGATGAAAAATAAGAGTCTTGCTTAAAAGTTACACTATTGTACTTTCAGCAGCAAACTAAGTAAATGCAAATAAATTACCTCCAGTGGAAGCTGAAAGAAAATCTCAAATCTAAACTGATTTAGCCAAATAGCTTAGGAGACCACTAAAAGAGAATCAATAAAAAGTGTAGAAGCAATGAATAATGTCCATGTGTCCCTCCTATTTAAGAAATAACTGTCAAAGGGTTCTCTTCATTCCCAACAAGCAGTAACAAAGTAAGTCCCCAGGCAAGACATCTGGAGGTCACTTCCAAACTAAATTATTCTATGATTTTCTAGAAAAATAACAAAATACAAAAGGGGAAAAAAATCAAAACCCTAAGTAGTTAACAATAATTACTATAACTATATAGTTAACTATATACATGTGTGTGTGTATATATATATATATATATATATATATATATATACACACAACTATAAATAACTATAACTTTCTACAAATATAACTTTAATCAGTAAATGCAGACAGAAAATTTGAAAATTGAAAACAATTGAGAAAGGACTGGTCAGTTAGGATGTGTTAGGTGAGATATGTGTTAGTTGTACTTACAGGTCAACAAAAAAATGTGTGGATTTCACCCAGTGTAAGCTGCACACATTACTGAATACAATCAGATCTTCTAGAATAACTAGGCTCCTATAGCTACACAGATAACTAGACAGCTACATATTCATATGTATTTTTTATATATGAAATTCTTGAAATGTAGAAACAGAACGTACTATTGCATTTCATAAAGAAAGAAGTTAATTAGTCAAGAACCAAAAAATGAACAGAACAGTATTCCAGACAGATGGTCCAGCACTTCTTAGGCAGATGGCTCTGCTAATTAGATACTGGCAAAAAATAACATAAAAGAAGATGGTTTAATTACACAATGCCAAAAATTAACAAGTACATGATATTTCCTTTTTTCTTTTTTCATTATCTGCTTGCTTTCATCTCTTATATCATGTATTTAAACAATACTCTGGGGAGTTGGGGTATAATAGCAATAACCATAATAATATATGCCAACAAACATGAGTAATATTGCCTTATTGTTCACATCAGTCCAGCAATGGAATGGCTTCAAAATGTTGTGACTTGTTTGGTGAGGATGTCTTGCAGCCTGCCTAATTAGCTTTCAATGAACATGTATGCTGGAGTCCAAAAGCTAAGTTGAAAGAAGCTATAAAGAAAGTGTCAGGATCGTAAATGCAAAGAAAAAGTGTAGCCACACAGAAGTACACCAGCAAGACATTAGCAGCAAATTAGCAGCCACAGTGTTAGCGGTGGTTTTGATGGTTACCAGAAATTTTAAGGCATGCTTTGGTATAATGACATCCTTGCTTCCAGCAAATACGTAAAGCCACTTAAGAAAGATTTATACCTCTCTCTACTTCAGAGGAACCATTTTCCTTGCTTTCCAGAGTCATGACCCCTCAACCTTGCAGTCATTATTGCTGGAGCTGCCTATCTTGCCAATAAACTCTGGCAAACAGTCAAGTGCAGAGAGTGATCATACTCTGTGGGAAGAACTAGAGTAAATTATTAAAAAGGAAGTTCCCTTTAACACAGCTCTCCCTTTCAGCTCACCAAAAAAGGAAAAGCTGGTTTCTAGGGACTAAAGGCATCCTGGTTAGGTTTTTGTAGGAAGTGATAGGCCAGAAGCTCGTACAAGAAGGCAAACACCGTATGGAATACTTTAATAATTGGCTACAGTCACTGCAATATCTTGCCACGCATTACCACATGTAACAGCCAGTTCTCCTGAGAATCACATTATGTGTGTTTTCATTTGTTCAGAACCAACTTTTACTGTTCATCCACAGTTAGAAAATTATAGTTTCTTATAAAGCAAGCAATGTGAAATATATGAAAATAAACATCAAAACATGCTTGAATTTTCCAGCATGGTTTCGAATTCAATAAGAACTGAGATCCCCTGATATATAATTTTACACTTAAACCAAGTAACGTATGAAGCTTTATATGGCTTCAAGGAGCTGATGTCAACTTAATTTTATTTCAAATATACTATCCTGAAGTATATAAAAAAGAGGAGAAAAGTACATACACTGTCAATTCATGAAGTATCCAAAGTTTTAATTAGCTTATTGTATTGAATATGCAAATAAATAGCTGTTGAAAATTGTCAGAATTAATGTGATAAAATTAAAAGAAAAAGTTAAGCATATCAGAGAATTTAGAGCTACTAAGACTTTCACAAACCCTCAGTGTTGGGCTACTCCACTGATTTTAATGACACAAGACTCTGTCGAAGACTGAACTTTCACAAATGCCATCTATCCATCCACCTGTGAATTCTCCTCTTTGTCTTCTAAATGTCACAAAACATCCATTTGGTTTATATTTAGCAGAGACAGGTTTATAGAGGAAAATGCAGTTCCAAACCTGGAAGTTAGCAACTCAAAATTTGAGTATGTTTGGAATTGGGTATTTAGTCCTGCTCACAGAGTTATTAAAAAACCCCAAAAACTGTTGCATTGTGACTTTTAAAGTTTTGAATGTTCCAATCTGGCATTCTGAGGCTTTTACGGTTTTTATAAACATTTAATAATTAAATGCAGGATTGTGCTGAAGGGGTAAAACAACAAAATGTTCTTGTATTACCAAACTTGGCAGCCATTCAGCAGGTAGGAATGAGATTTCATAAGATATTTTTAATGCACATTCTGAAATTATACTACATATAGTAATTTTAATGTATTGAATAAATTATATGTGAGTCCCCTAAAACTTAACATCTGTGTTAGCACACTTAGTTTTAAAGTGTTTCCTGCTTTTTGGCAAATAAGATTTTAGTAGGCTCTAAGACCTTTTGAAAGCAACCTTTCATTTTATTTTTTTACAAATAGTGTTTTAAACTTTTAGGTGCTGATAAATGTCAGGATTATCTTTATTTCAAGGAAGGGAAAGGTATTTCAATATAACTTCACATTCCTCAATCCCCTGGGTTAAATAACAGAGGAAGTGGGAAAAAGAGTCCCCTGGCACCAGAGTGCCACAAAATGTTGGTTTGGACCTTGAGCACAGGCAAGCAGAAGTTTATTTGCCTGTACACCTGCTCATTGCTACTAAGAAGCATAGAAATAGGAAGGAGGCAGTGGCACTAGAATGTGGGCCATCTTGCCCCATGCTAACTTACTGTTCAAGGTAGTCATGCTGGCATGGGATGTGGGATTAAAGAATTAGCCCAGCAATCATCAGCCCTCCTTACCTTTCAGCCACAGACAGTCAAGGAAGGTATGACACTTCAGAATACTTTGTGCAAATCAAAAACCTTCCTGGAATAACTTTTGAGAGGGACAGCCAACATACTGTATCTTGCCCCTGCGATGCCAAAGGCAGCTGTATTATAGCTTCCAGATAGGATCTCACAAAACCAGATGAACCTGAGAGATATAGTGGAGGATGAAATTTATAACATCTTCTAAGTCATAATGAATAACTGAGTCCACAAAAAAAAAAAAAAAAAGAGAAATCTTTGGATATAATTTTGTATATAGTGTCTCATTAGGAACAGAATAGCAATTTATAATAATTTCTGTTTGTCTTTTTTACTTACTGATTGAAATAGTTTTGCCATTAGTCTTTAGTGATGGCAGGCTTGATTCTGTTAATAGTAGCACACATTTATCATTCTAGAGAAAATACTACAATTAATTTTCAATTATTGTTATTAACAATAATAAAAGTTAGCCTAAAAATGGCATCTTACAAGAGAGTAAAGAGACAAAAATTGTTGAAGGAATTCTAACATACCTATTTTTCCATTAAATGTGTGACCAAATCAAGGTAAGAAAATTATAGACAGATGAAAGCAGAGAAAAAGTAGAATGCTAACAACAGAAGAAAAGTAAGAGTCAATAATTTATGCAGCTTGTCCAGTTAAAAGTCAGTGAAGAAATAAATGGTTCAACAGCAAAGAGACACAAGCATGAGATTTTTTACGTCCTTCTTGTTAACTTCCCAGAAAGGTGATTTTAGAAAATCAAGACTGAGTTGTCTTCTTTCCATTTAAGGATAACACATAGCTATACAGGACATTTAGAAAGTGGATGGGGCAAAATGAAACGCATAAGAAAAACACTACCAAATTTCCAAAGAGTTGGCAACATGGTTGATGGCAACACAACTAACAGTTCGCTCAGAGAAAGAAGAAACAACTTCATTTCTATTTTGGTTATGTTTACTCTAAAATAATTAGATTTAATTCAGAAACACTAAAATAATCTGAGACACAAATAGCAAGAATATGGAGAAGAATAAAAAGAGGTACACAAATGAGTATCATCAACAAATAGATATTATGATCTGTGGAGACAGGCAAAAAAAGAACAGCAGACTGAGGAAAATTCTCATTAAACACAAAGAGAAAAAGCTTGAGCCTATAGCTACTAGGAAAATCACTGAAGTGTAGCTGCACTATGAAATTATACAGAAATCAAGGGTGAGAAAGACAAGCAGCATCAGGACTAAGCAGGGTATCTGCTCAGAATATGAGAAAGTCTTCAAGAGAACATCATGTACTCCAATATCAATGGAAGGAGCAGTAGGAACAAAGAGGCCGATAATGCAACTTTAAATCACAATTTTGTCGTGAAGACTTGAGAGGCTATGGAAAAGCCTGAACATTAGGTTGTTTTTCTCTTTTTTTGACCAAAAAAAAAAAAAAATGGTGTATTGGGTTTGCGTGGCAAGGTTTTTGGTAGCAGTGGGGGAGGGGACATGGGGTGGCTTCTGTGAGAGAAGCTGCCAGAAGCTTCCCCCATGTCCGACCCGACACAGCCAATGCCAGCCGGCTACAAGAAGGGACCCGCTGCTGGCCAAGGCCGAGCCAATCAGTAACGCCTCTGTGATAACATAATTAAGAAAAAAAAAAGGAAGGGAGAAAAAAAAAGCTGCACACTTTGCAGCTAGAGAGAGGAGTGAGAAGATGTAAGAAAAAACAACTCTGCAGACACCAAGGTCAGTGAAGAAGGAGGGGGAGGAGGTGCTCCAGGCACCAGAGCAGAGGTTCCCCCACAGCCTGTGGTGAAGACCATGGTGAAGCAGGCTGTCCCCCTGCAGCCCATGGAGGTCCATGGTGGAGCAGTGACTACCTGTAGCCCGTGGAGGACCCCACGCCGGAGCAGGTGGATGCCCGAAGGAGGCTGTGACCCCGCGGGAAGCCCGCGCTGGAGCAGGTTCCTGTCAGGACCTGTAGCCTGTGGAGAGAGGAGCCCACGCCGGAGCAGGTTTGCTGGCAGGACTTGTGACCCCGTGGGGGACTCGCGCTGGAGCAGTCCCTTCCTCAAAGGACTGCACACCATGGAATGGACCCATGCCAAAGCAGTTCGTGAGGAACTGTTGGTCATGGGAAGGACTCACGTTGGAGCAGTTGGTGGAGGACTGTCTCCCGTGAGAGGGACCCCACGCTGGTGCGGGGGAAGGAGACCTCCCCCTGAGGAGGAAGGACCGGCAGAAACACCGTGTGATGAACTGACCCTAACCCCATTCCCTGTCCCCCTGTGCCGCTGGGGGGAGAAGGTGGAAATCGGGAAAGAGATTAAGCCCGGGAAGAAGGGAGGGATGGGGGAGGTGTTTTAAGTTTTGGTTTTACTTCTCATTCTCCTCTAATTTCGATTGGTAATAAAGTAAATTTGTTTTTTTTTTCCCCCAAGTCGAGTCTGTTTTGCCCGTGCCAGTAATTGGTGAGTGATCTCTCTCCGTCCTTATCTCCACCCACGAGCTTTTCGTTATAATTTTCTCCCCCTGCCCATTTGAGGAGGGGGAGTGATAGAGTGGGCTTTGGTGGGCATCTGGCCTCTAGCCAGGGTCAACCCACCACAAATGGTCTGGAGTAATGTTAATGACACATGGAGTTTTTCACCTCCAGGCTATGTGTTAAACATATTTCAAGTTATTAGTGGAGGTCGGTGACGTTTGGCAGCCTAGTACTAGCTATATGAAATGAGTGGGTCATTTCTATCCACTTTCTAAAAGACAAACACTCATATCCAAATGAGTTATAACTGACCATTTTTGCAGAAACATCAGAACAGCTGCTTAGAGGAAAAACATACCTTTGTTATATGTAAAGGTGTTTACCTCATTCCATATTGACAGGGAATCTTGGAAAAGCAGACAGTCACTGAAACACTCATCATCATCATATCTTAATAACCTGTCTCCAACTTTTTCCCTCAAATTTCCCTCCCTGCTGGACTCATATTTCAGCAGATATGGGACAGTTGTAGGAAGCTCTACTCAACCTCTAGATTCAGAGCCCTTAAGTGTTGAGAAAGCATCTCCTAAATTTCAGTGACACACACAAATTTTAGTAATAATCTCACACAGGGAGCCCAGATGAAGAAATTTATTTCTGAACCAGCTGTGTGATGCTCTTTCATCCTCCTGCAGCCTCTTTTACATTTTTCTTGGTTTAGAAACCCTTTGATTGCTACATTGGAAGAACAATATCGTACTTCAGTATTTTTCTTCCAGAAGCTGAAAGCTCAGTGGAGGTAGCTATAAAAACATGATAAATAAAGCTCATTCAACAGGATGCGGAGTGCAACTATTAATAAGGCACTTCTATACAGCCAAGGGGCTCTTATTTCTTTTTGCAGATATCATCAGCTTTCCCCATCAAATTATAACTCATTAATAATTTGTGCCCTGATAGGTATGTTATAGCTCTTAGCTTTTTAACGGTGGTTTATATGAGATATTAGTTTAGCATTATAAACAGAAAATAACAAAAACATTTTTATTACTAGGAATTATTTTTTTACAAGTTCTCCTGTGCTTTTTCTGCTGAAGTGAGTCCTTTGAAGTCAGTGTTCCAAATCCCAGGGCTTTTACTATAGCAAAACACTCTAAAATCAAAGGGGGTTTTGTCCAAGAAGATTAGAAGAAAGGATAGAAAATTTAAACACTCTCAATATCCACTGTAGAAAAGGGAAAGCTTCTGCACAGTAGCTTATAATAGGAAACTCTTAGCATATGCCTGATGTACTGAAGAACTTTAGAATTAAACTGAAGTCCATTTGTTTATAGGTGTTATTTTTCTGTGAATAGTGAAATGGGTTTGAAACTCAGATCAGACTATTTTGAGTATACCTCTACAAAGTTGCAAAGTCAGAAAGCTCCAAAAACTCAAAATTAATTTTATATTTTAAGTGTAATGTATATAAAACCAAAGATTTTTTTAGTATTCTTGCAGGAAAAAATAAAGGATAATCTTTATCTCTGTCAAAAAAACCCAAAAAACCCAACCATAAAACAAAACCCAAAAAAAACCCAAAACAGTGGATTAAAGTACAGGGAGGAATGTTTCATTTCAAAACAGTTCAATGGCACAAACATTAGCATTTCTCAACAATATTCAGTGTCATGCACACTTAAGAAGCTCTAGGTACTAATAGCAGTCAAATAAAAATTCACAGAGTCCAAGAAATAAGACTTCTTGTGCTTTTGAAAGATACTGTGAGATTTTAATAGCAACATTCTGAATAGTCTGTCAGTTTCCTTGCAGATTCTGTAATCTCTCCTTGCAGTGCAGGTTTTTTTCCAATGGGAAACAGCACTGAAATTTATCAGTGGCTACTGAAATTACACTGTTCTTTTACCCAAATTCAAGGAACACATAAAAACACAGACAGCCCAAGACTCATGGTAAAGCTTGCATCTATAGATATGTTTCTTTCACTCTGAAAACAGAATGACTACAAATCAAAAAGAGCTGAGAAAAAAAAAAAAAAAAAAAGAGAAACTTAAAGAACATAAAGATTTAAGATTTAAAGAAGAAGAGGGAACTCACGTATTTAAAATTAATCTGCAATGCAAGCCAGGCTACAGCCTCCTCAGGGAAGATATTCAAGGTCTAAACTCAGACAGAACTAAACAAAACTTTCCTGTAATAACTTTTCTTGAAGTACACTTCAGCCCTGAATTCTCAACTGTTTCTCAGCACACAGACTCTTATATTGTTTGAGAGCAAGGAGGGAAATAAGGCTTTACCTAAAGCTTCCTGCAGGACTAGGATGTGAGTCCATGTTAAAGGAAAGAGTTGAATATCCACACCAGCTTTACAATACACAAACTGTCCTACAAAAAAAGAAGCAGGCACATCATTGAATCTTGCTTGCTTTGTGCAGTAAAGGAACCTGAGTAATCCCCATTTTTAAAACCCAGGTAGAGACATTCTTTTAGCCTGCATATTAGCTGCGGCTGAGAATCTGTACAACCAATTACTGAAGTAGAAGAACTTCACATCAGTAACATAAGATAGGTCCTGTCTGGCTGCCATATCTTTTTGAGGACAATGCCCACATAACTTTTAAAGTGGAATAAAACAATGCATTGTTCACTAGCCATGTTCTTAGAAATAGGACTAGATAATTTCTGGAAACATTCATCCAGGTTATCAGTATTCTGTGTTAATCATGATGCTTTGAATTCAGATACTTTTAATATTAATTCTAATCTGTGAGTTACTGGAGAAAGTAGGGTGAAGGTAAGACAGAAAGAAGAGTGTGTGAAGATTTAAAAACCATGCTAGGACATAGGCAGCTTGGCTGGCTGCCAGATGGCCACAGAGCTGTTTTTTCATAAATTCATTTTGTTGTCAATTAAAAATAGAGTAGGATGGTGAGAAAAAAAAGACAAACCTAAAACATTGCCCCCCCACCATCACCTTTTCACAGGATCAACTTAATCTCTTCATTCTGGACTCTATCTCCTCCTTCGCAGCAGTGCAGAGGGATGGGGAATCATCCTCACACTTTCCCTATTCCAAATAACATTCATAGCTAGAGAACATTTTTTTTAAAATTTTTTTAATCTAAAATTATTTTGAAAGTAGCAGCTCTGTGAGAAAGCAGTTTCAGTTAATCCCACAAAATCAATACTATAGCAAGATGTGGCAGATCAATGTGAGTTGCATGCAAGCAAGGATCACCCACTCCACTGAAAAACATAAGAAAAGCCCCAAAAACTTGAATGTCATGCCACTGTATGGAATTATTACATGGGTGTATATATTATAAAGATACATATGTATATATATATAAATTATATAGTGTTTGTTATTAAATTATTACATGTGCGTTTGTCAATTATTTGCTTTGATTCTGCACTTTTTTTAGTGCTACTATGCATGCTGCCCTTTTCAAATCACCTAAAATCCAACGTGAATATCTTCATTCATGATGCTCTCCATTTGCCAGAAATCAGTTTGGGGAAGGGAGCACAGAGGAGGGAAGGTTCTTCTCACAGCCACTTTAGCTCTTAAAAGTATTGATTTTTATGCATACCATCATACCTCCTTTGCTTTTTAATCACTGTTGTATAGGAATATATGCAAGTTTCTATTCTTACACGATAGATTGGATTACACTGAAAATTATGCAGCTCCATTAGTACACATCATATTTTTATGACTAATCAATAGGGCTAACCTGACTTTTAGTAAAATAATCTGCTTGTAACTCCTCTTGGTACTTCACATCTTTCTGAAACCTTCACCATTTATACTGAAATTTCCCTCTAGCAGAGAAGAAAATATGAGCAAAATAAGCTATTTGTAAGAATGAGAGAGAGGAAAATAATTTTTTTCAATAGTTCCATTTGTAAAACTCTTTTCTGCCTCTTTCTTCTTCCACGCACACAATCATAAAATGATTGGGGTGAAAGTAGTATAACATAGTAGGCAGCTCTTTAAGAAATTCTATTCTGTGCTTGACTGGAAAAAAATGATTTTACAAAGTTATTAGGGTAGCAAAACTTTAGAACAGAATTAAGCTTATGAATGCACGTGAGCTGGATTTTGTATTTTTTCACTAATTTTTGTGGGAGGATCAAATAACATCTCAATAACTTTATAAGAATGGTTGGTATCCTCATGCAAGAAAATTCTGTTGTTTAAAAGAAAGTCTTCTGCACCAAAAAAACCAAAAGCCCTTGGCAAGAACATCAAGCATTCCCTAAAAGTTAAACTGCTACTGCTAGTACTAATAACAGCAGTAACACCAATAATAGCAATATTAAAACAAAGGAGTAAACTATACAAGAAAAAAAGAGGTACTTCAAAATTAGATGTGTACATGCTTCATTTTAGAGCACTGACTGCCACCCTTGCAGTTGGAACTACTAGAGCAGGAGAACACTCAAGGCACAGCTGTATTAACAGAATATGAAAGCACTTAAACTAAAAGTAATGTAAAATAAAATTCATAATACCAGTAAACAAGAATAGGACGAGGAAGACATAAAGCTTTAGTCTTTGCTAGTTTTAATCTTCCTCTCTTACTTCACCACCCCAAATCTACTGCCAGAAAACTGCTGCACTGGATTAATTGCATTTAAGAATTATTTTTGTACTCATCAGTTGAATTCCTTCCTTCCAAACATACCCATGAACTCCTGTATAGTGGACTTAAAAAAAAAAATGACTAAATGTACAAATTAAATTAGCACATTTTAACTAACCAGTCTAGTAACCTACCAAATGTCTCCTAATGCTCACATGAGCAACTTCCAGTATATAGCAGTCATAGCATCAATAAATATAAACTTGTCTCAATAAATGGATAGAGTAATGCATGTGCTATAAATGTTCTTAATATCAATTTAAATTATATACAAAATCCTGTTTGATGTTGTGCTAGCTGAAAGTTATTTTCTAAGATACATTATTTTTCTAGTATAGATGTAGCTTGTCATGTCCTACTGTTGAAAGAATGCTAGCTTTCCAATTGTAATAAGCCAAGCAGGAATCTCAATCACTTGACTGTTGTTCTTGTTTTAATGAAGAGATTGGTATCTCAAGAATCCTGGAGGGATAATGCAGATGTGACGCAAGGCAGAGCACAGATAACATTTCTGACTTGATAAAAGTCTGAACACATTTTAAAATGCTTGTTTTCAAATCCCTCCCACTGTCCCCACCACAATAACATCTCTTATCAAAGTTTCATCTATTTTAGGAGGCAGGTTCTGCACAAATGCTAATCTGTTCAGATTCAACTCCAAACTGAAACACGCACTTGTATAAATCACAACAGCGTAACAAGACAAAAATTCCAATGGGTTGGCTAATTTCTGCGCACAAGAGGCAGATGTATGGTGCTGCACAGGGAGTACAGAGGGCATTTCTTTCATATCTTAGCACAAGTCAACACAATTTTAATTTCACTTGCCAGTTACATGTTTCATGCATGCTCCTCACCTAAACATCACATGTGGAAGAAGGACTGGATGAAGAGGTCATTAGTTACACTTACTGGCAGTCACAAAGAGTAAATAGGCTGTATCTCTGAAACAGCAGAGTATCTCACTATCACTACCCAGTGAGCAGACAGGACTCCTGCCTTTTGGCCTTTTCTGAGAAAATTACATACTGTGGTTGGGAAAAATCCTCAACTGGAACAAGACGGAAAAGTTCACTGTAAACACCCACACAGGGACAGTAAAAGCACTGAACTGTTGAAAAATTAGACAGAGAGATATAGGTATCTACTGAGATGACCTTCAGGTACACTGCAGGACAGTACTTTGCCCAAGAGAGAAGTCCCAGTGATGTGGCAGCAGGTGATTGAGCAGAAAGGAAAATGATCTGGTGTTGGGTTCTCTCTCTCTGTGTTAATGTATGGGAGCAGAGAAGCCAACAAAAGAGAAGTGACATAGAGTGGTGATTTGATCATTAGATGTTGCACAAAGAAAGCTGAGACAAGTTTAGTGAGATCCAGAGCTCATGCCATACGTTATCTTCAAAGTTACTTAGGGAAATAATACAAGGATAGAAAGGGAAAGAGAAAAAGGAAAACGTCTCTCCAGTGGCCAGCTAGAAAGAGAAGCAATTAGGGTACGTAGATTAGCATCCTTTCCAATGCAACAGGTAGTCTCCCCAAATACATATCCTGAAGGATGCTACAAGGTCAGAAAGTGCAGTAGTAATGGCAGGCTTCAGCTTCTCTCAAAAAATCTGGGTATGCATTACACTGAAGCCTGGCAGCAAGAGTAAATATTTAGATATAAATCAAGGTCTTCCTGAGGCAACTTAACATGAGTGAAGAAGCAGCTCTTGACTTTGTCCCAAGTAGCATGCAGGAATAGCACAGTAATAGCAATCAAAATGTACTTTTCAGAAAACTAAAGTGTCAAAATGAAGAAACAATGGAGCAAAACTCTGGCAGGTTAAATCTAAAAAACTAACAATGTAGTCCAAAAAGAGAATAAAGAACAATTTGCAAAAGCCATAAATATTACTAATAAATCCTTCTTCAAACACATGAAAAGCAGGAAGCTTGACAGTTCACAGAGCAGTAAATTATGAAGAAGTGATTAAAAAGATAAAGCCACACCAGAAAAAATATATTTCCACCACTGCCCAAGTTCATCATGGAAGAGATCAAGGAAGTTCTCATCCCAGAATGGGCAGGGCTGCTCATCAAAAACTCAGTTTCAAACCACAGTGCTGTTACAAGAGGTTATAGAATAGAGATAAAATGAAAAGCAACAGATTTTCAGGATTATTATTTATGCAAGAATATTAAAGGAATTCAGAGATATAAGTGCTGAACTATTAATCAGTGTAAGACCCTCAGCTTACAACTGGTTTGGTACCTGAGAACTGGAAGATAGCAAATGCAATATCTATTCTAAAATGGGTTCCAGGAAGACCCGTGAAACTGGCAGTGCCGGTGTCTGTACCAAGAAAATTATCAAAAACTATATAATCAGTAATAGTCAGTGAACAAAGATGTAAGCCCTGGTATAAGAATTAAACCACACTGACTGCTGGGTGTAACTAGTCAAGCAGATTTCTGAAATACATTGATGACATTTCCTTGATAAAGGTGAATGATAAAGATGTAACCAGGGATGATCTGCTGGACTTGTTATTATGAAACAGCCTTGTGAAAGGTGAAGGTCTGCCCTGGCTGCACTGATCAGGGCAGGGTTGACAATTTTCAGAAAAGTAAGCAAAATAAATAGTCACAGAGTTCAGAATAGCAGTTTTCAGCTTGTTTAGAGATCTTGACATGATCCTGTGGGAAATTGCCCTGAAAGACAGAGGGGTTCAGGATAGCTGGCTGATCATCAGGAGCAACTTCTCACATCATAAGAACGGTCCATCCCAACTTGTGGATATCTGAGCAGGCACAGCAGAAGGCCAGCACATGTGAACAAGGAATTCCTGATGAGAGGAAATACAAGAAAGAAATACAGAGGGTATAAGAAGGTATGAGCTCGCCATAAAAAGAACTAGAGACATTGTCTGAATATGCAGTAATAGAGCTAGGAAAGACAAAGCTCAGTCAGAGTTGAAACCAGGATGGGAAGTGAATAGCATCAGAAGGACATCTGTAACTTCACCAGCTTGCAGCTAAGTGGTTAGGGGAGCTAACAAAAGTCACACACACACACACACACACACACACACACACACACACAAAAAAAAACCCCAACCCTAAGGTACTCGGTGCCTTCTTTGCCTCAGTTTTCACTGATAAGACCTGCCCACAGGTCTGCCGTGTCCCTGAGCCTACTAGCAGAGTCTGTGGAAGTGAAGCATTACTAAATGCAGAGGAAGATCAGAATTAGGGGGCATCTAAACTAACTGCATGTATACAAGTCCACAGAACCAGATCAGAAGCATCCAAGCAGACTGAAGGAGCTGGACAAAACCATTGAAAGGCCATTCTCCATCAGCTTTGCAAGGTCACCTTTGTCACTGTCTCCTGTAGTACCCTTACAACCCAGCTACAGAGATAATGACTGGAATAATAGATAACACAAGTGAAAAACTGTCTGAATCATCAATTTTACAGGGTTGCATTCAGTAGCATAAAATCCATCAGGTAACCAGTTATCAGTCAGTTGAAGACTTGATATTTAGGCCAATTCTGTTAAATGTCTTTATTAAAAACCTAGACAATGGGACAGAGTGCACTCTCACCAGGTTTTTAAATTACAGAAAATTCAGAGAAAATGGGAGATAAATATGCTGGAGAGCAGGGCTGTTTTTTTCAGAGGCACCTTGACAGACTGGAGAAATAAGGTGACAGGAGTTTCATAAAGTTCAACAAAGGCCAAGTCCTGCATCTGGAACAGAATAACCTCTTATAACAACATTGTCTAAAAAAAAAGATATGGATATGGACAAAGTATGCACAAAGGTTTCCAGATGATACATTCTATTTGCATTTCCAACAGGCACTAGACAAGTTATCTTACCAAAAGACCTTTAAGAACCTCATCAAGAAACTATGCAGTAAGAGCAGAAGAAAGGCTCTTCCATGGATAAAGAAGAGGTTAAAAGTACGTGTGGTAGTATATGGTCAATTTTCTCAGAGGGGAGGAGGTCAGCATTTAAGACCCACAGAAATCTATGGCAGAACTCATAAATGCTGAACATATCATTAAGTAAGTGATGCAGAAAAGAAAATGAACAGCTAAGTGACAACACTTGCTAAAGATACCAAGTTATTCAGGTTAGCAGAGAGCTGACTGCATAGAGTTCTAGGAAAGCCCTACAAATCTGAATGGGTTATTATCTATATTGAATTTAATTTGCAGTTT
Organism: Caprimulgus europaeus; assembly: GCA_907165065.1. Next base: position 75,400,947 of record OU015525.1, read on the forward strand.
TAATAAATGCACTGTTGCACACTAGGAAAGAGAACTTTAAATAATTAAATTACTTAATTTTGTGCATTCAGTGATGGGCTCTGAACTGAACATTACTATTCAAGAATGAGATCTTAAGTTACAGTAACAAAAAAAATTAATTAAGAATACATTATGAGAGGTATGGAACACTAGAAGACATCATTGTACCATGGAACAAATCCATTTACCTCCTTTTTTTGAATAGTTAGTGCATTTCTGACCAATTCCAATTTCAAATTTGAAAGTAGAACTAGGAAAGATGCATAGAAAGGGGATAAAAGACCTCCAGCTTTTTGTGTGTTTTCTAGAACATAGGATTAAATAAACTGATTCCTCAGCCTAGAAAAAAAGACATCTGAGGAGAGAGACAACAGATAGCTATACAATCATGAGAAAGGTGCACAGGGAATATTGTTCACTGATTTTTAACAGTGAATTAAAAGTGTATTCACTGTTCTTCGAATAGCAAAGAATATTCAACAATATAAAAAACTGAAGTTCTTCATGCACGTGATGAGCTGCAGAACTCTTGCACAGTACAATGAAGATACAAAAAGTGGACTTGAGTTAAATGTCACAGGTTGAAGCCGACATGACAATATTTCTTAGGTAAGTGAGCTCTTGATTAAATCTGCCCTGCTCTCATTACATGATTCTGTTTTGTGCTACAAAACCAAATCAAACACAGGTAATTGTTTTATTAATAAAATTTCTGCACTAAGTGGTGTGGTTCTGTTCTTGTGGTTATTCTACTTTGCAAATCCCCTGTGACAGCTGAAAAGCTGACTGGATAAAAACCCACCCAAAGCTACCTTCATCTCAGGAAGCTCCTGGGCTTCAAATAGCTGGGAAAGTTTTCTGAGGAAATATCATTGCATGTTTAGGCTTTTCCTAGGCATCTGTTGTGGGCTGAAGATAAGATAATACACTAGGTATGATCTGACCCAGTACAGGTGTCGATATAACCTTCTAACTCCAAATACAGTTACATCACCCATTATCAGCCTTAGCTTAATTTACTTCAAAGGAACAATAAACTTTCATCAAAATGGTATATTTTCATGCTGTTTGAAAAGAACTTCAGCAAATATAAAAGTTGAATGTCATTTAAATTTAACATCATTAAAGTTATTCTTCATAGCAAGGGAAACAATATGAAATGCTTATCAAATATGGACCAAGCCTTTTTAAAAAAAAAAAAAATAAGAGAATAAAATCAAGTATCTAAATCCTGTCTTAAGTCTTGACTACACCCAAAACGCATTCTGCTTTCATTATAATATCCAGATTCAAGCAGCACACACTGACTCCTCTTCCCTCTGTTGTTTACTTTACACTGGAAGCACTTTTCCAGTGACTTACGATCTGTTTTGTTCTAGGTAAGTTATGAGTCAGAGCTCATAATCATGTTACCTGAATCTGAATTTGTCTTTCTACCTATGTATCTCCCATTTCTGATTTGTTCTTGCTACAGGAATTTCCCTTGTGCAAAATTTTGCATATTGTGCACATTTCCTTTTTCAAATTGCCTTCCCTGATTCAAAGCAGAGGGAAGAACATCTAGAGATCATTCTGTGACCTGTCTGATAATTGAAAATCCTGTTTTCTTGTTGCCTGGCTACACTCTGTGTCTACACCTGTGCCTATGCAACAAACACATTCTTCCTAACTGCACTGGCCCTTTTAAGCTTGCCACTCCTGCTAGGAGAAGTCAGGGAAAAGCGATATGTATCCACTGCTGCCATTTAGATATGGTTGGAGCAGGCTGATGTTTGCAACAGAGGGAAAAAGACTGAGGGTGAGATATCTTGGATGCTTCCCCACAAGGACAGTAAGAAAAGACAGCATTGAAACAAGAGATAATACTTTCCCATGGGCCTTGGTGGACAGGGATTTTGAAGGCTGATCTTACTGACAAAACCTGAGGTAAAGGTGAAACCCAGTATCTTGGCCTTTTCCACATCACTTGTCACCAGTTCCCATGTCCTGTTCAGCAGTGGGCCCACATTTGTGCCAGTCTCCCTTTTTCTGCTGAGGTCCTTGCAGAATCCTCTGTTGCTCTTCATATCCCTTCCCAGATTCAACTCAAGATCAACCATGGCTTTCTTAAGCCTATCCCTGCAAGATCAGACAGCTAATCTACACTCCTCCTGGAAGATCTGCCCCTTTTATCACATTCTGTAGAATTCATTTTTATGTCTTCTGAGTTCAGTTAGGAGCTCCTTCCTCATCCATGCACTTCCATGCACATCCATTTCTACTTGCCATACATATTTTTAGGTGACCTGTAGCAAAAATCCATGTACATTACCTTCCTCCATGCCCCACCTCCCCACCCCACCCTCCCAAAAAAAAAAAAAAAAAAAAAAAAAAAGCTATTTCAAATCAGTAACAGAGGGTTCAGGTTTTGGTATTCACTTTCTTGTGCTCAAGTACTGTTGCAGAACGCTCCGGGACAGGGGTCACAGGTCACTAGAATGTTGTACAATCAGAGGTTTAGCAGAAGCAGCGAGGGTATGAAATGGCTCAGGCCGCAGTAGCCAGCTTAGGTCCTTGACGTAAGTATAGCAAGCAATTGCACAGTGAGGGTAAATTAGCAGAAGTCTCCAGGATACTTACTTGTCCTTGAGACTGCAGACAAAAAACTTTAGCAAAACTAAACTGGGAAAAAGAAGGGAGTAGCTTTAGCTGGTAACCGCAAAGGAGGAGTAACCTGTTGGCATCCTGGGGCGTGAACAGAGAGCAAAGCCACCTGTTGTAACAAATTTAGAGCTCATGCTTAAGAGTGTTTAACCAATTGCTGTATGTGTTTAGCTTGCATGTATTGTGATAAAGGGTATAAATCCGGGTGTGTATTAGTATAGAGCGGACTTCTCGAAGCTAACTCATATTGGGTCATCTCCTGATTTCCCAAATCCCGCCTCTGCAAAGTACCTTGCAACTGCATTGATAGCACTGATGTGCCAGATACCTGCTTCCACTTACATAGCACCAGTCCAGCAATCACATCACTGTGTTGTTTCCATTTAAGCTTTTGCTGTGCCTTGTCCTCATTCCATATTATAAATAGGTTCATTGTGCCATAGAACTAGCTATGGATATGCCAGGCAGAAGTACCATTCTGCCTGAAGCAGGGACTTTATTTGTGTGACACAGATGTTAAAGTGAGCTTTGAATTTCTCACAAGGAATAAGGAAAACGATGTTCCACCTTTCAAAGCACCCATAAAATAAAAAAACAAAAGGATTTGTGTCTGAGGCCCTTTTTGAAGATCAAAACATCATCAACTTATAATGTTCGCAAAACCAAGCTCAGAAAGTAGAGGGAACAAATACCTAAAATGTTTCATAGAAAAATAGGAATTAGTATTTGGAAGTCCAAACAGAATTATAAATTCAACTCTTCAACAGTTTCAGAGCTTTTTTTTATCCAGCTAACATTTATGAGCCAATCTAGCTGCAGTTGCATATACCAATTTTGACTTGAAATCTTACATCTATTTAAGTCTATCAATGTCTATCTAAACTCTATTGATGACATCCCCTCTGCTCTCTAGTCCTGATCAAACCATTTCTACTTGCCAGCACAACACTGCATGACCAGAAGGACTAGGTCTCAGATAGAGCTGTAAAAACAATAGATATTTCAGTTTATCTGCCAAACCAAATACAGAAAATGTTCATGTTCATTCGTCTATATAATTTAGTATTAATTGTATATTTAATTTATTCCAAAATGTTTAGACTATTCCATGCTTGAGTTCCTCAAGCTGCTTTCCCTCTTAGCATAAACCAAAGTCTATTCAAAACCAAACTATTCCAGGAGAAATGTTAAAATATTATCAGGTTTTTTAAAATAATTCCCTTACTTTGGCTACAACAGCTCACTAAGATTGGACATAATTAACTTTTTTTCATCATCAAAATTTTCACCTAGCCTCACAAATTATCAGGTTGTAGTCTTCACCCAGTTCTGAACATTTCTGTCATTGATTTATCTCCAGCTTCCAATAGTCTCCTCCCTACCCTGAAGGTCCTGTGATTATCATGTTTGAGTTTAAGTTGAACTCCACAATTTTCAGAAAGCTTCTTTTATAAATACAGCATGTAGGCCCAAGTGTTTGCACATGACAAAAGAGGTGAAAAAAAGTGAAAAAGCAAGGAGTAAAAGCCATAGACAGAGATTCCAGATTAAAAATAAAGGGGATGCTTATTGGAAAAAATCCCTTATCAAGCTCCTATCAGACAGAATGATTTGTCCTTTTCAAAGTTAAGCCTTGGAATGGGTACACTATAGAAAATATTGAAGATGCTCTAGTCTGAATACAGGCAGACAGACAAGTGGGCAACTAGAGACTACCCCAAGTCAGCAAATACTATCAGGCAAGAAAGGAAACATACAGATTAAGAGATCACACGGGAATTCATATAATTCACAATTGGAAATTAGCTGGAGAAAAGGGAACAAATAAATAATTACAGAGAAATACTGAGGTTACAATTAGAAATGATGTATGAATAAATGCTTTTTTTACTGTTTCTAGCCTTAACTCTGCCTTGTGTGTTTAAGAACAGGGTTAAACAAGCATTTTACTTTGGAGATGTTGTTTCTGAATCAATTCAGAATAGATTTTGTTTCTCTTCCATTCAACTCAAAGGTTCACATAACGGCAAACACAGGTGGGATTTCACTTTGGCCCAAAGAGCAAACATGACTGGTTGGTCACAGTGATTCCAGGACAAGATGCTATGCCTGCCACTGAGGGAAAGCTGCAGGGAGAGAGACTTTGAAGGAGACTGAAAGATAGATAGATAGATAGATAGATAGATAGATAGATAGATAGATAGATAGAAAGCAAAATTTTGTCCTGTGGATATAACACTGGTTGAAGCAAGCTTACTGGTTTTATAACATAAGCATGTCTTCTCCATTTTCTTCTTTTAACAACATTACCCAAAATCACATTATGTGGCATTATTACTGTCAGTGTAAAATGAGACAATTAAAATTACCTGAAATTGGATGAATGACTACTTGCCGAAATAAGTATCGAAGAAAACAGTACATGACTTCAGCTTTGAATTTAAGTATCTTAGCTTGAAAAACTTGAATTTTTCTCACATGAATAGGCACAAATGTAAATAAATAAGCCTATCTTTCTTATTTTGCTCATCAGTAGCTCTGCATTTCCAATACACAAATGCATTCAGTATTGAACTGCTCTGTTCAAGTCTTGCAAGTACTGTTTTTTACTGCAATAATTCCAGGCTTCCAGCTGAGATGCTCAAAAAGCAGTCCCAGTTTTGAAATATAGGCAAGTTATTCATATTTAGCTTAGTCACAAACTATGTAACATAACCAGGACACAGTTGTATTACAGCTCTGTGTCAATATCAGCACCTCACTGCAAAACTGCCTAACATCATCAACTCACTAAGAGAGGTTTTTCCTCTACTGTGCCAAGGAGCTTTATTTCGAGTCCTTATCCCTCGTTAGCATTCTTGGGAGTGCAAGATATCTCAAACTAATTAAATTCTGAAACTTCCAAGAGTAGTTTACCAACTTCAGTTTGAAGGAAGGCAAGGAGAAAACAGAGATTTATAAACCAGCAGAACAGATTTTCAGCAACAGTAACTCTGTTTGAAAGGAAACTAGTTATTTTAGCATGATTTTTCAGTCCAGCTGCATCCAGAGACATAGATTATACAAAATGGCAAAGGCAAAAATGCATAAAAGGACTTAACAGTTTAGGAGGAAAAGTGATAGCAGGGGTTTGGAATCTTATAAGTAAAGAAAAATTAATGCTATTTATTCTCCCTCAAGCTCTAAACTCTCCAAGCCTTTGGCCTTTTCAGGATGTGCTGTAATCTCTATCAGCAGCATATGAAAAGAGCAGTTGAATTACAAAGGAGTTCTGCCATACTACCGCTTTCCAAGCTGATGCACCCAACCCTACTAGTTGCAGCTCACAAATTCAGATTTTTTTTCTTTTTAAATTTAATTTTAAAAGAGTAAGTGTTCTTAAGAGGTTTTGAATTCTTCTGGGGTTTTCAGTTGGTTGGTTTTCTTTAACAGCATGTACATTCACAATCATTGTATTTTTACCTACTACACATAAACAAATCACAGCTCTCTCCCCCTTCTATTTTAAATAAATAAAAACAGACAAAAAGGATTAGTCAAAGCAACTAACAGGTGAGGCTTGGGGGTTTTTTTTGTTTGGTTTGGTTTTAAGAGGATGAATTCATGTTTAGTAATGAGCTGGCAATTTGTAGAATGGGTTCCACTCTCCATTTCCAGTTCTGCCCTGGGATGAGAGCATTGTGGTTTCATGATCCCCTCAGGCAATCCCAGTGAATCCTTTCAGTGCTCCCCTTCACCCCAAACTGGTCTTGCTCTTGGCCACAAATCCCTGCCTCTTTCTCTGTGCCATCACATTTGCATGGTCCTACAGTGAGCTGGTTACATCAACTAAAATAGCCTAAAAACATTCACTTTTTCCTTACAGATCGGAAAAGTGAGAGGGCTGAGTGGGAGAGGAAAGTAACGCTGAGCCACAAATAGAGCAAGAGAAGATGGCTAAGAACACTGACATCCCAAATTAAATCAGATCACATTGTCAACCTGAGCAGCTTGGCCACTCGAGGATCTGTCAGGCTGACACCATCATCATTCTCATTACCCATGAGGAGTTTTATTTACTTATTCTTTTGTAAACATTTGGTGGTCCTTTAAAGAAAGTTATTAGATCTGAGGAAACTATGAGGCTCAGACACCCAAAATAAGGAAGCTACTGTTTGGATGGATGCAGCCTCTACTTGCAGATAAGAGGGATGCAGATAAATAAAAGCCACCTCAACACATTCCTTCTCTCTGCTAGTCTCCACAGCAAATCTACCCTTTACCAAGTAGACTCTGTATTTAAGTATTTAAATTGACTTTTTTAAAAAAATACATCTTGTCTCGCAACTCCTACTGCATGTAACAGAAAACTACGTACTCAGCATTCTGAGTGCTACTTCTTCAGTGTTTAACGATGGATTTAGGATTCTGTATATGAATGTGGAAATGCCAAATAAGGCAGAGACATCCAACATAAGGCTGTTCCTTATATGTTCCTCTGACAGAAGAGCATCCAGATCTCTTGATGCAGCAGATGTATTAATCTCTTTTGACTTAAATGTGAATTTTGCCAAAGTCAGGATTACATGTGCAAACCTTCAGTATATCACAAAAGACTGAAGCTTGTGAAAAAGATCAGTACACTCTTATGTTCTCAAGTTAACCTTTCATATGTTGCAAATTATTTTAATAAACAGTGGAAAGAAGAGAAGGCAGTGGCCTGTGGCAAGCTTCCGCAAGGCCATCCAGCTGTTGAATTAAAAGTTTAACATTTGAGTACTATCATTACCACTCCTCAAATCTTTACCATCCATGCTGTCAGGTTATTATAGTTTTTAAATGGGAGAACAGAGACTTTGTCTCTAGACTTTAACTAACATTTAGTGAACCATACATTCCCTATTTATTGAACTTTAAAAAGTATATGTGACTTAACATTTTGTGATTCAAGTCCTCAGAATTTAAACTTGAAACCAAGCTGGCTAAGCATCGTATCATAAAGACCTTATTATAAGAGGTGCTGCTGATAATGCAACTTGATGAACTTGTATGCCATCATTCCATAAAATAAATGGTCTAGAACCTGAGCAGAAGGATTTCATAAACAACCTTGAAACAATGACTGCCTCTTTACAGCCATCCTGCACACACGGAAAATTAAACAAGTGAGAAGGACAAACATACAGCAAACTTAGTATCATATAAATTTATGGATATCTACGGAATGTTTGCTGATATTAGTATACACTTCACAACACTCATTATAGTAATTTTACAATTCTTGTTAAGATTTGGACTTAGTGCTCTATGAAGTCTCCTTCTCATCAATGGTTTCCACTTCTCCACACTGTCAAAAACTGGAAAGATCTTACTGTAATGTAAGAAGTGAAACATTCAGCTCAGGTATGAGGACACAATGGATATTCTTAAACCAAAGAAAGAGGGTTTCTCAAATGGAATTTTCTTTAGCATTAGCAATGTTGAAAATTGAACAGAAATAATTAGTCTTGAATTATACAAAGAAGGTGAGAAATAGATAAATATTGCCTATAGTAACTATGTTGATTTCTTTGCTGCTAAGTCTACATGTAAATCTGTGCTGAGAAGCTCAGATTATTTTTATCATTTAATGTGTTAGGGGTTTTTTTAAAAAAACAAGTTTTAAATTTCAAGTTTGTGGGTTTTTTTGTTTTTAAATTGCTAGACTTACTGAATTAATCCAGGCATATGTACTGCATATAAGTTTTGTACTTTTCCACTCTAATTCTCTGTTTCCCCTACAAGCAGAAAGTAGGCAGAGGTTCACAAATTTAATGCAGTTTCTGGTACTGACTGTTCCACCTGCTTGGGGTCCCTGCCACTTATGCGTGCTATAGTTTCACAATGAATTTACAAGACGTACAGGCATATAAGGAGTTTACAACAAGACACGTTTTTCCATGGTGTACAGGCTTCTAACATTCTCATCTTGTCAGTGCAAACATTACTCTAATTCATTCTATTCTCCATCCTCATCATGCTTGCGCTTTCCTCTACACAAATTTTAAGGGCACAATCCTGCTTGTCATTTAATAACATCAGTAAGGACTTTTCAATATGCCTATCAGAAAGTTCTATAAACAGATCAAAACTGTATTGTGACAACTTGTTTTTAACATAACTAAAGTAAAAAGCTATAGTCCTGTTCACATTTGACATAGTTCTTTCATAGTAGTTTCTGGTCAACTACTTTTAATGTAACCTGTCTGCTCTCTTTAATGGTTTTTAACACTTTCCTCTTTTGTGTGTAAAACACACTTGCTGCTCTGCTCTGGTGCACATTATGAAATCTGCTCATAACAACCTGACTCTTTATCTCTTCAAGAAATAAAGCCTCTCACAGTCTTGTCTACAACCAGTACAGTAAGTAGTAGATAAGCTTTTTTTCAGCATTGCATTTTCCCTCATCTATTTGAGAGTTAAACTTCTGAGATCTCTGTTCGTCTCCTAAGCCCAGAACATATATCCTCTGTGCTTGCTTGAAGTCCTGACTACGGTCTCAGAGTTTAAAATGGTGAAACTAGAGCTGGAAGAATAATTCAAATCTTAAAACATAAGAACATGTGGAAACCAAAACTCCTTCTGGAGAGAACTTCAAGAGAAGAGATTGTAGCTTTTAAAATATTATTATTATTATTATTATTATTATTATTATTATTATTATTATTATTATTATTATTATTATTATATTTAGTTATAGCAATAACTATTATTATTATTATTTTAAGCTTGTGGAGTCAGGAAAGCAATATTTTTAAAATTCCTTGTATAAGACTACATCAGGATTAACCATGGTATCAAAAAGGCCTGTACTAGCAAAAGTGACAAGCATTCCAGAAATAGCATTAGAGTACTTTCTACCTGGAAAAAGTAATAATGTACATTAGACACAGAATTTGTACAAACAGTAAAAATTTAGGCTTGCCACTGACTTATATGTGGAAGATGCTCCCATATGAGCAACATTACATGCCTTCTCTTCTGTAAGGTAATAGCTAACCTTGGGGACAGTTGAAAAGCTTCTGTTCATATAAGTATTTATTCTCTAGTCCTGTAAAATAATGCTAAAAGCCTCCTGAAAGAAGAAAAAGTGCTGAAAATTTCTTCTAGTCATTAGGTAGATACTAAAGCATGTCAAGACATAACTAGCTATGCCTATTAAAAGTAGCAACCTGCCCCTAGCATTAATCTGTTCATAAATCAATTGCTCATGTGTATTCCGATTCCCATCTGTTCTCCAAAATGAATATGTTTTCTTTCTTACACCAGACAGTCCTGCAGAGTTGACACCACCATGAAAAAGCAATCTCAGCTCTGCTCTCTTTTTGTCTACCAACAGGACTATTCATCAGATTTCCCATCAGTCAGCTCATTTTTATAAGCAGGATTCTCTGAGTATTATCAAGCATGCAATTCAACCTAATAGACTGTTGGTACTAGCGATAAGGCATGAGAAGGGAAGAATATATCCTAGATGGAGCCTGTAAGGTTGGCATTTTTGTTTGCTTTTCTTTACAAGAACTTTGCAGAACAGTTGCACTGCGTAATGCATACATGAGAGAAAAACAGGTGCACATTGCCACTGTCCGAGTTATTTATTTAAGAAGCTTGTTGTTGCAGTCCAACTGTGCTAGTAGCAATGACAGCAACAGCAACAGAACTTACACGAGGAACCAAACATTCTCTTTGTGAAGGCTTGGCTTTCCACTGTCCTGAAGAACTAAAAGCTCTTCATGGTCTCAGGCACATCAGAGAGGTTTCTGCTAATCAAGCCAATCACAAGTATAAAAGAAGTCAATTAACTTCTCTAAAACTTGCTGTAGGAATCTGTAACGGTCTATTTAGTTTCAAGACAAGACAAAGCAGATTTAGATGCTCGGTTTTTTGGTATGTCTTATACCAAACATAGTCTGACTGCTCTGAAGCCTATGTGTCAGAATTTTCCTCTGTCCTTCTCTTCTGAAAATTAAACAGGAAAGAAAACCAATTCCACTAGGAAAAGAGACTCACAACCAATATCCCCATGGCTATTACAGCAGTGCATTAACATCAGAATCAGTAATTACAGTATTTATAAACTTCCGCACAGTAATTACACTGTCTGTTCAACAGGCATTTTAAAGCCTGTCTATACCAAAGACAGGTAAGATAAAGGATATCTCAACATGCTTCAATTAACACAAACATCTGCTGCTCCAGTCCCATGATATTAGGAAGTCTGGTGCACAGTCTGTGTAGAAGTCCATGCTTCTACATCAATCCACGCCCCAGCTAGATTAACACGCCTCTGCTATGCCACACACGTACACAACCACTACAGTTCTTCTAGTAAAGTCTACGCTGTACTGTCAGGAGCATTATCCAAACTCACCCACCCGTTCATCTATCAGTTATTCAAAATAGGCAAAAACTAAATGAGAGACTTGAAGAGTTACAAGACTTCAGCTACGTCACATGAATGTCAGCATAACAAATGCCAGCCACCATTAACAACACACCAGCCTGTGGCTCCAGAAGCATGCCACAGGCACATCTGAGTGCAGTCTTCCCCTCCCTGAAAGCCATGATCTTATACCACACAAATACATTAAATCTGGTCAGGACTTTTCCAACAATAGTAACAGAGATGCCCATGGAATATGTTGATTTGACAGCAAAAAAATAAAAACAATTTTAAAAAGATTCACCCATCACCACTGTTCCCAAAGGCTTTTCCAAGTTTCACTACAACTTTACTAGAAAAGCTTCTTGGAGCTTGAATTAAATATATGCAAAATGAAAAACAACCAAAAAACAACCAAAAAACCTAAACCCACAACAGAGTCTTCTGAATCCTACTCTTTGGGAAACTCAATTAAGCTACAGAAGAGATAGGTCCAAATCCACGCAGCGAATCAGATGACAAATAGAGACATGAGCCAGTCTCAGACACTGTTAGACTATTAACTCTATTTCACTTTCCAACTCTCACTTGTGTCTTTGAGATATTCCACTTCACACAGGCAACCAAAAGTGTTTATCAGGGATATGACAAGTTACCTGTGAAGACAGAAAAGTAGTTAAACTATTCTCGTATTTATTCTAATCCATTCTATATTTTCACTAGACAGCTCTATCCTGTTTTATCTCAGAAGCGTAGGTTTTTCTGGGAACTAGACTGTTTGATATAGTGCAGTCTTCCAATTTTCTTTTAATCTTACTTTATTTTAGTTACATTTTGTTATCCAGTTGTGGCCCCAAAAGGCATTACAATTTAGATCCTAAAACTAAAAATGGGGTTTGATATATCTGCTACATCCTGCCCTACAAAAGAAGAGCAGGTAAGCTTATGAGCTGAGCTAAGTCTATTATACATGAGAAAATTCACAGTGTTTTGCCTACAGGATGAGCAATTAGGGAATCACTTGATTCAGATGCTCTTTGTTTCAGTTTCCATTTCCTACTTTTGGTACTAAACATATTTTTTATTCAAGTACTCTATTTCACTGTCTGCCACAGTCTTGTATCACTTGAGAGGCCAGCTACAGGTAACAGGTTGTGTTGGGCTGCATGATCCCAGATGCAAGGTACAACATCCCACCCTGACTGCAGATTTAGGAGTTGTGAATAACTTCATGTAGTCTCTGGGCTTTGCTCATATCTCAGCAGACTGTGGTTCAGCCAGGAAACTTGCCTGGCTACACCCAGGATCTACACAGCCATTTGCAGATCTTTGTGGATATGTGCATCTGGAGAGTTTCAACCACCTGTTCTGTAAGAATTTTGGCTGAAAATTATGCATATCGCCTGGTAAACACAGCATTAGCCTTTTGCCATCAGTCCACTCATTATATGCTTACACTACTTCCAACCTGCTCCAGCACTCTGAGCCTTCTCTGCCATGGTGATCAGGTGGGTTTTGTCTCCTACATTTTTTCATGTTGGCCGGCATCCAGAGACACTCTAGTTTCATGACTGTTTTGTGGCCATTTTTAAAGGGTTGATTTTTGTGCAATCTATTCAATCAGACCAGATGTTCTTCTTGAAGAAACTACTGGTTTTAAACCTCTTTTCTCCTCAGATTTGATCTTCCAGAACTCCATTTTCTGGGCTATGCTAACTACAGCTCTTTCATCTGTTTGAGTCTGATTTGCTACATAAACCAGATTCAATCTATGTATTGTCTACTAAAAGTTACCTCCAGCTTTCTGGTACTTTTCCTTCAGCTGGCTATTTAGAAGCAGTAGGGAGTTTATGCATGGCTGGTTCTTCCAGCAAGGACTCCAAGATCCTTTCTGTTATGTTCTGCACTGTGCATATACCTGCTGTTCTGGAGAAGTCTGTTAAATACTACTATTTCTTTACACATAAAAATAAATAATACATTTTTACTTACTTCTTGCAGCAAACAAGGAACCTTCCCTTCTCTGATCTCCTTGACTCCATCTGCAAGGTACATTTGCCCTAGCATGACTGTGTTCTCAGGCTAAAAGATGCATTTTCTTTCCAAATACACAAAGGTGATTAGCAGAGACAGTCCATAGCACCACACTGCCCATGAGGCTTGTATGTCACATCAACTCCAAAATGAGTTTACAGTGCCTCAGTCTGATCAGATTCATTCACAGTAATTCTCTTCCTCTATTCCATGCCATCTAGATAGTCTTCTCTGCATCTTGCAAGTCCCAGTTAGAATGTGCCTTCTGGAAACCAGCTTTTCATCATGGAACCCATCATTTGATCATATATGTTTATATAGTTTGGCAACTTTGGTGATGACAACACAAACATTTGTTCAACATTTGCCTGGACAGATTTATCATTCCTTACCCTTTATGTTAATGTGCACCTATGCTAAAATGCAATCATACAATGAATAACTTATTGTTTTATATGTAATTTTATAGTAATGAGAATGACTCGTGGTTTTTTTTTCCTTCACAATTAAAAATGAAAGCACTTCTTCCTTTTGTGAGTCATAGCTGGGTGTGGAGCAGAAAATCAATGGAACTACAAATTTTAGTGAAATAAAACTCTTGGTTTATGTAACAAGTCTGCTTTTGTAGATTATTTGGACATGATTTTTCATGCATCAGTTCCCAAGTTTCAACTTTCCTTCTCAGCCTCTTTTACTGGAAAGCTGGAGTACTAAAAGAATGTAAAATCTGAATAAAGAGAAACATGGCAACAGTTGTTTTCTATCTGATTTTTTTTTTAGTAATATTCCTACTGCTTTTCCCATCTCTCACCAGATTCAACTACACGTGTGCCTTGCATTTTCTCATCCCACCCTAGTCTGCTTGAACAATGTCTCTATATTCATCCTGTGTCACCTGGCCCTGCTTTCACCACTTGCATGCTCCCTTTTTATGCTTGAGTTTAGACAGGAGCTGCTTGTGCATCCATGCAGGTCTCCCGATGCTTCACTTCCTGTTTGTCAGCATGGACCATATTATGTAAAAAAGAGCCAGCTTATGGAGGATTTTGTCTACATGCACATTAGCACGTGAAATTTTTCACTCAGCTTTTATTTGTCAATGCATATGCGGGGTTTTGTTGAGTACAACTCATTCAGCTTTATTTTTGCATGCTGAGTAGCCCAATGTTCTACAAGTAACACTACTGACAGCCATGTGAGAAAAGACTGTGGAATCATGCCTAGAGCAGTCTTTGTAAATACACAATGACACATTTTCAATCTTCTATGAACTTATAGCATTATTGTTTCTTCAGACCTGTCCTGACATATTATAAAAGCTTCATTAATAAATCCTAGCCTAATTAAAGTAAGAAAAAATTCCATTACAAAAGGTTTTGTTTGTGTTTGACAGTATAAAACTTAATTCAGATTTTTTTTTTTCTATTTTTTGTTAACTGACCAGGTATTCAGACAAAACAGTATGACAAATTCTACTGGAGTAACAAAATGATCATGCATCTAGGAGCCAGAAAATGTTGCACTGAGGCAGCTTTCATCTCATCGATGGAAATTAAAATGTATGCAAAATTCTGAACATTCATGTAGATGAGCTTCTGCAGTTCCACTTCCCACAAAGTCTCTCGTCTTACTAAATCTTGTTTCCTGCTCATAGTAATAGGGTAGGGAAAAAAGTAAGGAAGTTTAACCTTTCATCATTTCAGCTCCCTGGGATGACTGTGAGGAGGCACAGAACCATTGCCCTGAACTGGTGGATGACCAGTTGACCATAAGCCAACAATGCGTCTTTGTAGCCGAGAAGGCCAATGGTATCCTGGGATGCATTAAGAAGAGTATGACCAGCAGGTTGAGGGAAGTGATCCTCCCCATTTACTTTGCCCTGGTGAGGCCACAGCTGGAGTATTGTGTGCAGTTCTGGGCCCCCCAGTTCAAGAGAGATAGGAAACTTCTATTGAGAGTCCAGCGGAGGACTACAAAGATCATTAAGATGCTGGAGCATCTTTCTTATGAGAAAACACAGAGAGCTGAGTCTGTTCAGCTTGGAGAAGAGAAGACTGAGAGGTGACCTTATCAATATTTACAAATATCTAAAGGGAAGATGTCAAGAGGATGGGGCCAGACTGTTCAGTGGTAGCTAATGATAGGACAAGGGGCAACAGGCACAAGCTGGAACACAGGAGGTTCTGCTTAAACATGAGGAAAAACTTCTTTACTGCGAGGGTGACAGAGCACTGGAACAGGCTGCCCAGAGAGGTTGTGGAGTCTCTTTCTCTGGAGATGTTCAAAACCCGCCTGGATGCCTTCCTGTGCAACCTGCTCTGGGTGAACCTGCTTCGGCAGGGGGGTTGGACTAGATGATCTCCGGAGGTCCTGCCAATCACTACCATTCTGTGATTCTGTGTAACTATCAAAATATCTAGGCAAAGACTTGGAGCTTGTGGGCCTACAGCTATAAGCCTTATAAGCAGGATTTCTACTGACATATCCTAAAAGAAACGGCACATACAAATACCAGGCAGCTACTGCATTTTCCACTCAATGTGGCTTCAGAATGAATGGATTCTCTCATTCATATTTAACAGTAATTAATAGAAACCAATGTAAAGTGCAAATACCAGACACAGCATTTAATTCAAAAGAATCAATACAAAAGCTTTGAAAGTCATAAAAACGTAACAGCATAAATTTTTATTTTTCCAAGAGAGTGGAAAAGAGTAATTCAACTTTTTTTTTCTTTTTCTTTTTCTTTTCCTTTTTTTTTTCTTTTTATTTTTCTTTTTCTTTTCCTTTTTCTTTTCCTTTTCCTTTTCGTTTTCCTTTTCCTTTTTCTTTTTCTTTGTTTTCCCAATGAGAAATATTTGCTAACAAATCAATTTACCTTCAAGGTGATTTTGAAATTCTGAAAAATCATACTTACCTTAGGTTTCATTTGGAGACTAAAGCATTAAGGAACTGAATCACATACCACATAAAAATGGTCAATGCCACAATTAAGTTGCTATTTAACTAATAGTTAGCAGAAAATTGTTTTTATTCTGTCCCAGTTACTGATTATTCCTAGAACAGATTTCCACAATGTTACTTTATCCTGAGTAGTCACATAAATATGGAATTCTGAGATTTTCTCAGGTCTTTCACTTGCCTTTTAGTAAACCTAACTGAATCAGTCAATTTAAAGACCTAAACCAAAACACAAGAGTTTTGGGATTTACTATTTCTGATTACTACAATGGTAGCTCTAGCCTTGGGAAAAGACTAATAGGTTTTCATCAAGGACGTAATATTAAAAATTGAATATATACACAGCTGCAAGTATAAATATTAATGTCTAATCAAACTCCTTTTATATTAACTTGCTTTCTTTGAACCATATACTAGTCATTTCTTATATCAAGCTAAACTACCATAAATACCTCAAAATATATGAACAGGTCCAAGTACCGACACTACAGTTTCTGATTTCCTATAACTTTGTAATGTTTTGTTCTTTTCAGTTTGGTATTTTGCTCACTTGTTTGGAAAATTAGAGTACCAACCACCACCACCACATTATAGAATTATTTTACAGATTTGGAGAAGAAAATAAATAGTTTTCCAGGCACTAGAGTAAACATGTGAAATCCGGAAGTACTGACTAAAGAAGCTAGGATTAAAATCATTTAAAAAAAAAGAAAAAAGAAAAAGAAAAAAGTAAAAAAAAAACCAAACACACAGCAAATAAACCTTTGGCAAGATTAATTCTATAACAGACCAGTCCACACTCAGTTAGCACGAAGCCTTGCTTAATAATGCACAATAGTAGTCACATAGTCCTCTAACTTCACACTGATATTTCAGTTTAGAAATTATGACAGAAAGAACTTAACACAGATTTTAGATACAATTTACTCAGAATGGAAGCCTGCTGCATATGAGTGATGTAGAAAAAAATCCTTACTGTCAAATTTTATTCTGGTGCCTAACTCAAAAAAGAGGTGGCATTTATGCTTCCCTGTGCTCTCAGCATTCCTCCTCAGTGGGATTAGGTAGCTCAGAACTCAGACTTCAGTGGATCCTGTGTTTGGGTATATAGCTAGCCCCATGCACCAAACGGAAAGCCTAAGCACCTAACCTCAGACTCCAGGTTCCATTCTGAGAGCAGACACCTAAAAATACTGTGATGTGGTAGGGAAGTCTAGACACCACAGACCAAGTGTAATTCCCAAATGCTCATTATATTGAATTGTCCTCTAAAGGCCATAATCTTACCCATAAAGCAATTAAGAGAAATAACATAGCTGTTTATTATGTCAGTACTTTACTTAAATAAATCATATTTTCAGTTTGCCTGTTTTCAAATAAATTCAAAATAACAGCTGTACCAAAAGTCTATATAGAAATCTCGTATGTATGCCTAACACCAGTTATTTCAAAACACATCTAGTTTTCAGTTTTAATAAATAAAGTAATTTCCATATTTTGTCATGATTTATCGCTCTGAGTTGGCAACAGAAGCATCATATTGTGGTACCATCTGGGATGGGTAAAACTACATGCCAAAAGAGAAGAGAAGGTCTACTAAAAACAAGGGGAGGAAAAGGCAGTAGAAAAATAAGGATAGGCAAAATGAAAGCAAAAAGTGTTCCAAAAGATTGGATAAGTCTATCAGAATAAAACTCAAAACAACTTTAGTCTTCTGTTCTTGATTCAGACCAGGACTAGCTTCCTATGCTATGGCTAAGCAGCAACTCTCAAACATTTAGGAGCAGCGATCAACATCTTACATTGTTGACCAGGAAAGTAACACACTGGAACTGGCACAGTCTCTCCCTTTGTGCCCTGAACTATTTAAGCAAGCAAGAGCCTCCCTCCCATGCATGCCTGAATGGGCTTCTCGCCTACCACTGTTCTTGTTGCAGGTTCCTCAGATCTTTCATTTTCCTATAGCAACAAGTGTCCATGTTTCTCACCCTCAGTGTGGCTGCTTTGTTTCATTGAGTATTTCAGAATCCTGCTTTTCCTTAATTGCAGTACGAAAAAAATAGTCTCCTGACCTTGAAAAATTTTCCACCTCTTCCATAGGGATGAAGGAAGCAGAACATTTGCCTCATGGAAACAGCCAGTACCTCCCACGGTTCAGCAGCTGGGCGCATTCGTTAACAGTACTGTGTCAAAGGCTCATTAGAGCTTAGTGTCAAGATGTGCATCTTAAATTTTTCTGCCTAGTGGCAAGGGTACACAAGGCTGCTCCAGCATTTTCTCTTATTCTCAGTTTAAATGTTGGTGTTTTGTTTTGTTTTAATTTCATGGGTCAACAAGCAATGGCAGGTGATGCTAGAGACAACATAGTGCACTTATGCTAGGTACTGATGACCACTAACATACAGGTATATGATGAATTGCCTCCTATATGTAGAATTACCCAAAAATATCTATGTCCACTAGCCTAGCAGAACTGTTGAATGGATCTCTGCAGTACTGGAAAACACCATCTTCTGTGAGTTAGAAGATGTGTCTTTAAGCCTGCACTTTGAATATGCACAGCATACAAACTGTGGTTGAACTCAAATTAGTTGTTACAGGCCAGAACAGACAATGAAGTTTCATATCAGTGCCTGTAAGCAAAAATCAATAATCATGTCTGAAGATTCTGTATTACAGGTGTAATCTCTTTCAAAGTGTACTGCATATTCCATCTCTTTTCTAAATTTCTCAGCACTGTAGCATCTAGGTGCCAAAGAGCTGAAACTTTCCATCAGCAACTGCTTGTGGCACACTCTCTACCTGGGCAAGACAATATAAGAATGAAGACAATCTGCTTTCAGTCTAAATATTAGTATTTTCTGCTTTCATTTTCTGCACAGTCTGCTAACATTCCTGCACTTTTTTGGTATAGATGCTACATAGAAAGGGGCTGACTCTCAAACAAGAGCCTGTGTTCCTCCACAAGCCTTGTCACAGAACACTGTTTTAGTCCAGAATTAGCTGAAGTGTGCCATGGTCCTATACAGTCCAGATATTTGGAAAGCAGTAGCCTGATTTCTTTTCAAACAGATGCTACTTGGTGATTACTCTTGTGCAGCTGTATCTGTATACAAATGCTTGTCAAAATGTAAACACCTTCTCAGGAAAAGATGTTTCCACAGTTACCTTTAGTGATTGCAATGTAGCCTGGCTAGCCACCATACATATGAGGAAAAATTATCAGTATAAAATCCACATCAGCTGTTTCATGAATATCTGCTGTAAAATGTACACACATACCTTTTGATATCACCTCTGTTTCTTGTGAGAACAAATGCACTCATATTTTATATTCAGGTGATCCAGGCTTCCTTTTATCGTAGAAAAAAACCACAAATGTTTAATGTCTAAAGAAAAGAGAAGCTTTACTCTAGTGGAAGTGAAAAATGTTAGTACCTGTTTTTCATCTTTACTGTGAAACCAGAACAGAAAATCACTGTAAACACAAAAGAAATGCAGTCTAACAGCCATAAGTAAAAAAGAAAAAAATAGAAATAAAAAAGCTAAGCTTCTCTAGCTAAATGGATGTGTTCACAATAATTTTTCTAGAAATGCACTTACACTTGTATTTCAGTACTGGCACAAAACAATGACAGAAAATTGGAAAAAATGAAAAATGAAAAAGTCTCTGCCTGACTTTCTTTTTCTTCTTTTTTTTTTTCTATCTCCCAAAATACTAACACATTTTCATAAGCCAAAGCAGCAGCAAAGCCCTGCCAATTTGCCGATATTCTTTCACTTCGATTCTTTCTAAATTTATGTGACAAATTTCAATTGTACTGAAGTGTAGGCAATTACAAATTCTGGAGACTAAAGCCTACAAATTATGTAGAAGCCAAGAGCAAAGGAATAACAAGCAGAGATGAGCAGCAGAGGAGTCACACTTCCAATTGGCTGCCTCATGTGCCTCTATGTAGTTTTGTAATGGGGATCTGCATATGAGCTCATAACATCACACACAAAAAATACTCAAACAAATAGATAGCATGTAACTACATCTCTGCAGGTGAAAAAACCCGTGCATGGAAAGAATATTCAGAATGAAGAGTGAATCAGCACTTGGCAAAATATGACCAAAGATGGCTTCAGAATAGTAGCTATCATCTGCATTAATATATAGGTAAATCTATGAACATCAGCTGTTTCAGTAGCAAATTTTCTTTTCCACCAAAATGGAGCACTGTGTGCTGGTATTTGATTTCCCCACAAATACACTATAGAGTGAAGATCAGGATTTGTGTCATCTAACATGTTTTATCTAGCTTGACCGTTCAGCTGCATTTAAAAGAAGTCATTTGGGTAAAGATTAGACATATGTGAAATTAAGCACTGCTATCTGAATTAATCCTTTTCTGGCTTCAATCAAATTATAAAAGTTTGGTCAGAAACTACTGTTCTTCAAGCAGAAAACAACATAATGAAAATTCTAATGGTATCACAGAAAAAGAACTGGAATGGACCTAAAAGCAGCTATCTCTATCTGCCACAAAGGAAAAGCCGTGGCTTCACAAATACTTTTTAACTCTTCTTTAAACTCCCAATTGTCTAATTTAATTATTTATGGACTTGCTGTATAATAAAATGCAACAGTCTTCCTGAACAAGAGGAAGAGATACTGTACAGAAGTGGCATTGTGATATGCAGATGTACTGAGCTTTGGGTTTTTGTTGTTGTTGTTGGGTTTTTTTGTTGTTGTTTTGGGGTTTTTTTGTGATAGTTTCACCCGGCTAGCCCCTGGCTAGCAGCCAACACAGCCATTTACCCACTCACACCCCACCCCCAGGGGATAGGGGAGAGGACTGGGGGCAAGGATTAGGAGGCTTGTAGGTTGAGATAAGAACAGTCTAATAATAGAAATAAAAGAAAACTTTAAAAACCCCCTAATATTAAAATAGTAGTGATAATAATAACAGTAATAAGATATGCCAATGAGTGATAACCCAGTGCAACTGCTCACCACCCACTGATAAGCCTGGCCCATTCCTGGATAATGATCCAGGAGGAGCAACAAACCTGAACTGAAACTGCAATCCTGGAAGAGCGAGAGCCCGAGCGAAAACCTGTGTGAATTCCACGCCCCACTTTCCGGTCAGCCCCGGATAATATACTGACATGACGTGATATGATCTGGAATATTTCATTGGCACATCCAAATGCCAGTTCTGGGTTTTGCTATTCACTGCGGTTCTCCCTCTGAGTCCTAATGCAGCTGTGAACCAGCCAAACATGGTGGCCTTGAGCTCCAGCAGTAACTAATAACATCAGTACTTTTATCAATGATGTTCTCATAACAAGTCTGAACTGAAACCAAAACACAGCTCTTCTAACTACTGAGAAGAAAATTAACTCTATCCTAGAAAAATCAGGACACTTTTTTAAACTCTGCTCTCAGCACAACCCTATACAAAAGGTAACAGTTCAAATACCTCCTCAAGTTTTTTTCATCCCTAGCACCCAGGCAGAAATTTGCACCTGCTTTATCACCTTTTGATCATCTGCAACTTGCTCACTTCAGTCTTCTTTGAAGAAGTTTTATGAGCACTAGTTGCTCCCTCCACTTCCAGGCTTCTGAGGAACTTAGAAGTTAGTTACACTAACTTATCCACTCTGCTTATTCATTTTCCATTCACACATCCCAGACACAAACATGAAGAGCCCAAGCAGAAATAATGTTTTGGTGGACAATGCTCTCTTCACATGAAGAAGGGAAAAAAACATCTGTAATAGGAATACTCTTTATTCTACCCATGCTTAAGTCGATACCAGGCACAAGAGAACCCAGTCAGAGGGGGTTTTGTTTTGTTCTGTTTGTTTTCCACCCACCACCGCCGCCTCCTTAGGGACCTAAATAGAATATTAAATCTCATTCTCCTTTGCATTTCAATATTGCAAACCTATGGCTGTCACAAGTTAAGGACTTCCTTAGGTTTGTTCCCTTATGCCTTCAAGTGTGAAATCAGAGAATGCTTTTCTTGCATCTCCTTTTCTGTACAGGTAGCTTCACCTCAAAATAAAATTATGATTCACTAGGTTTCTTTCATGTACTTCATAAATTGGACATCTATTACACAACTAGTGACTGTAAGTAACATACAACATAAACAAATGGATTGAACTACAGTGAATGAAAGCTTTAGAAAAAGCATCAAGCTGCCTTTTAAGGGGTTCTATTTATCTGGCAACTCAACAAATCAAAGAGATTAAAATATTACATTTTAGTTTCCTTACCTTTATCTCTGAAGCTGTTGTTGATTATAACTGGAAGTTTTTAATATCAACATAAATTCAAAATTTGTTTCTACATGATGACTTCCTACAATCTTTCATTTTGTTCATAGCAAAAGGAACCCTAGGGCACTGTCCCAAAAATGAACTGTAAAGAGAGTCTGAAAGATTTATGCCTCTTTTAGAACACCGTTCTCTCTAGATTGGACCAAATACCACCTTAGTCAAAAAGATAAACTAAGTTTATGAAAGCCTCTCACAAAAGACATAATAAGATCTCCGTTTATAATAGTACCAAGCAATTGTTATGTTCAAAATGTGATTATAACCCTGGTAAATATTTGGTTCCTTTAGAAATAATTTTTTTTTAAAGTGTTGTTAAAAATTATATTCTGTATTACAATTAAGTTAAAAATTTATGGAAGTGTCTCAAGTTATACGTACAAATTTATTTGTAAAAAAAAATATCAGTCATCAAGTCAGATTACCTCTTTGTTTAATCTAGATAAACACAAAATATATATTCAAAGTATATTACAGTTTACTTAACTCATTATTTAGCCTATCATCTAGCCATTAATGACTCATATAAATGGGAACTATCATATTTAACAGATAATTCAGACACTCTTGACACATGTAAACACCAGCAAGGATTCCCTTCAGTAAAATTCTTTCTCCAAAGTAGATCCTATTCTTGACAATTCATAGATCCAATCTTGCCTTTACTTTCATGAAAGCCTCGTTAATGAGTCTGTATATATATACACACACACACCCAAATGTGTATGTATATATATATATGTACACACCCATGTGTGTATATATATATATATATATATATATATATATATATATATATATACATACAAAAACCTCAAAACTCAATACTCAAAAATTTAAAGTTGAGTATAACACATGGAAAAGAACCTCCAATCTTCTTAGCCTGCATAAAGAAATTAATTTGAATCTTGTGGTAAAGTAGGGGCTAAAATTGCCTGTAAAAACAGACTTTGTGGTATGTGTATTTCTAACTGAAAGAAGTGCAGACTCAGCATGAGAATAAAAATCTCAGAAGATTTATATACCTACAGAAGCAGGTGGAATAGGCTCATATTCAACCTTCTGGGCATTTGAAACTGAGACTAGGCTTCATAGATGGTAAATTCAGATGAGAAAGGCAAACTCAATCATGTGCCCTGTAAATGCCTTAACAGTCTAATTCTGTAAAGTTCATCTAGATGAAGAAAAGATGCACACGTTCTATCAGGTTTGTGAAAAGCTTATATACGCTAGTTTGTAAAGATGTTTATGGCAATTGTGGCATAAGCACTTTTACAAGCCAGCATGTATCAGCTTTTCACTCTCTACAGATACATCAGCAAACCTGTCATGCAGGTAGACACAAATAAAAGGTTTAATTTAGAATCTCTCCTTTCAGATAATTTGGAAAAAATAAAGAAGGTGAAAAAACAGACACTTGTTATAGTCATCCTCTACATGACATGAAAGCCTCACTATTTATCCTGACATTGGTTAGATATCTTTTTTAAAGCACTTTTAAAACAAATCTGTTCACTTAAACGCTACTATTTAGATTTCTGCTTTTATATTTTAAGGAATACAGGAGAGTTGTCAGGAAATCCATCTTTCATCTTGGCCAATGCTTTTTATGGATTATCTTACTATTACTTGAGGTGATCATCAACAAGGCAAAACTGACAAAACAAAGCAATGCAGAGTCAGGACTTTGATGGCTGTGAGCCTACTATACAGCAGTGGAGGTATAGAATATTTGTCCTTCTACAACCACAGCCCAATGAGTGCCTCTTTCCTAATCCATAATAGCTATGCATGCGTTATTCCAACAGTCAGCTTTGAACAGTTTGACTCTTAGGCTTCTCCAGCAAGAGCTTAAAAGGCTTTCAGTCTTTTAACTCTTCTTTATTCTGCTACACAAAGGAAATTGCTGAGACACATCAAATTCTCACTTGCTACAGACATTATCATACAAGACTTGCTTACTCAAACAACAGGCTTTTCCTATAAAGTACAGAGCACAGAACCATGACATGTGGAATGACAACTTTGATGCACCCACAATGGGAAATGATGTCTCACTGCATAGTCCTAGCTCACGTTTAGATACACATCCTGTCTGATGCAATCTAGTAGCACTCTAACACTCACTTTTACAAGGGATTAACTTTCACTAAACTGATGGAAACAGTACCCTTTCAATACATGAATCTCTGTTCTGCTTTTCTTTTGTGAGAACATGCATTTCAAATGGCTGTCTGGTTTTGTGGTGTTTTTTCTAAAGGAAGTTTATCTTGTGTTCCAAAACCATTTACCAAGTATAGAGCTGAAGAAAACAGGTCATATACATATTTTGGTCCAAAGTAATTTTTGAAAATGTTTGCAAACAAGGAGTCGTTATTTTACTTTACTACTTTTTAGAGAGGTTTCCTATTACAAAACAATTATCTGATAACATTGCAATGACTGATAATATTCCAAAATAATAATTTATTTTTAAAATGTCTACTTTTTTTTTTAAATAGGGATATTAATAAATAACATATTTGCAACGATGCTTTTGCTATAACTAAATTATCTGCTCCAGCTTGTTATATGTAACATGAAGCCTTTTATCTTCATCATAGCAGTGTCTGGATAAGCTAACAACACATTCCAACAGATGCTTAAGCATGACAGATGAGGAAATGTGCTTATACAAAAATAACTGAAGTGCATCAACAGTTGAGATTAAGTTTTAGGCCTTTATTTTCCAGTTAGAAATGTACTATAAGAAAGATTAAACTGATGAATCAAAATTTTAAAAAATTAAAAATAAAAAAAGCATCAGTGTAAAGAAAATAAACAGTTATAAAAGTCTAACTATATAAAATTATGCAAATTCTAGCAGTCATCTTTGCTTCCATGCTGGAAGTATCTGCTGTGCATGAGGAAGAGTCAGCAATTTTACTCCTCCTTCAGACACACAATAGCAAAGATAAAGCTTGTGCAATTTTCTAAAATAATTAAACAACAGGTGTATAGGTTATCTTGTTTCTAGCCCTTTTGTATTGTTAGTGTGCTACAGGAAAAGATTCTTACAGCTAGCACTTCATCACGCACCTTTCCTTCCAGATGTGAAAACATAGTTTATTAGCTTGTGAAATATCTGCATTTCTTCACAAAGGCTGGCTCATGCAAAGAATTCAAAGTGAGAAATGTAACCAGAAGAATCAAACTGGGT
Organism: Caprimulgus europaeus; assembly: GCA_907165065.1. The sequence continues at coordinate 75,426,536 of OU015525.1, forward strand.
TTTTACATTATTATGACAACACCTGTGTGGAAAAAAAAATGCTAAAAGAAAAGTTCTTCTGTTCATACATAAAGTATCAAAGTGTTCAGTCCTTTGGCAAACAAATGCTAACTAGCACATAGAGTATTAATGAGTTAAACCATAGTATGGTTTATTTCTCCTGTGAACTTCCATCATTCTGTTTTGTAAGGATTTCATATAACCTTTACTTTGCTTCTCACTTTTGTTCTTACCTCCCTCAACCATAATACTTGCCGGTTTGAAAGATCTGGAGCATCAAAATACCATTATTTTTAATTGCTAACTTTGTGAACTTTATACCCTCTAATCCTACTCAAAATATTCATTTCACCACGTGAATGAGAAAAACTTCACATTCCCTGAAGTTTCAGAAAACAAACTTTACTTCAATTATGACTGAGGTAATCCTATACAACATGTTGGGATGACTGCGATCACAGCTAGAATCTAAGAGTCTGTTGTTCCAACAAAACTTATCTGAATGGCCTGTAAATCTTGGTGAATTATTTGGCAAATACACTCTTGGCTCTAGGTGGGTTTCTGGTTGGTAGCTGGTAAATTTGAATTCCAAGTTTCTACAGGAATAGTCACTACTTTCATTACTAAAGCTTTCTCACTTTCCAGCATGAGACAGAGACTCTCTTCATGCCTTAACATTTCCCAACAACGGCTGAGAAAAGTTGCGGATCTTTACGGTTTAAGACTTTGTAAGAACAGTTTAGACAAGTAACCACCAGTAAGGACGGCATCACTGACCAAAGATCCTGCCCTGAGATACCTGAGGGGCTAAACGGCCTCTCAAGAACTCTCTCAAATCTACTTTTATGACTATAAGATCAGTGACTAACTTTACAAGATGACCCCAGGGTGTCATGTAAATGAGTTTGGGAGTCCTGAACAAATACATCTTACAGCCTGGCTTACTTGCATCAAAACAAACACCTCACAGTTGATTTGGAGCTGCCTTAACTGGCACATTCAAGGAAACACATCTTTTGTCCTGGAGCACTCTAACAAAACCAGAAGGGAAGCAGAGTGGAAGAAGAAGAAGAGGAGAACTGTGAAGGACAAATATGAAGGAGTCATACAATACGTTTGAAAATCAGAAAAAGAACTTGGAGTGGGGGTAGTAAAGATATGCTGGTGAAAGAAAAACAAACAAACAAACAGCTTACATACTTCGGTTTTAATTTAGAAATACAATCTCCCTAAAGAGTTGTGGAAAAAGATTTGAAGATACAGAGGTCAAGTCAGCTCAAGAAGACTGTCTGTTCAGACTTCTACACGTTCATAAGACCAAAACCTAGTAACCTAGTAAACAGTATGACTTCATGTCCTTTGACAAAGGAAAGATGTGAATGGTAATCTACAACAGCACCATCAGAGATCTCCGAGTGCAGCCCCTCAAGAAGAACCTTCAGGACTCAACCCAAATTATCTTCCAGGATATTGAATAAGTCACATAAGGTGAAAGTAAACAGACCGAATTCTGGATATTGAAAGTGGTTGATGTATCACAGCCTCAACCACTAGCAACAAAATCAAGTATTTATCAATACTGCAATTTTGTTTAACTACAAATCAACTTCAGATCTTGTTTCTAGTAGCCTAGGAAAGTAAAGGAAGTCTGCAAGCCTAACTAAACTACACACAAGGTGTTCTACAAATCACAAGGAGAGCCTTGCCTGGATGCATTTTACTTTTCCATATTCAACCATAGAGTTACTTCGTGAAATAACAGGCACAGTATTGAATCTAAAGCTAGCTAATTTTAAATTGCATAAATGAAAATATGATGAAAAAACATACATTTCTATTTCATTGTGATTTTCTATTTCCACACCTTAGCAAGTTAGCCAATTTAATTAAATTTACTAAAACAACATTGAGAGCCAAGAACACCAGAATGATGAAGGTTAGAAATTATGCCAAGGCTAAAAATAATGAAAGAGAAAAACCAACAAAACCTAAGCAAGGAATACCATTTTGAAGACTGAGGGAAGATGAGATTGCTGGTATATGGAAGTCAGGGTAAAATAAATTGATCAGGGCTTCTCACGTACCTTTCTATGAAGCCTAACTGTCTCTAAAAGGCTTTGTTTCACCTTCCAAGCTCTAACAACTTTTAAATAATAGATAGCTGCCTAATATACAAAACTGAGATTCTGATACCTGTGCTCACACTGTATTTCTTCCTTGAAAATTTGCCGTTTCATTTGCCTAATTTAGCTTTAGCAAGCATGAATGAAATGTATTTATAATTATTTTAACATATTTTTTTTCTATAATAACATTAAATTCTGGATACAGAAGCTTCACAATAATAACATGGAACAGTTTTTTATGAGAACATGATCCTCCTTCCCAGCTTCCATTTTTTATAAATCCACTCTAACAAAATCAGAGCAAAGAGTAAGGTAACATCAGGTCTGTGTGGCCTGGGACGAAGACTAATCTGGAATTAGAATGGATAATATAACTTTTATAACATGGGGCCACAAAAAAGACAAAAACAGATGCATACTTATCTGTAGTTATGAAGATTATTAATATCTTGATAATCTGCTTTAAAGCATCTGTTTACCTACATCATGCAGAGTAACTGAGAAAACAAACATAAAACATACCTGTATTAGAGAGAGATCCTCAAGCTGCAACCTGAAGAGGTAGTTTCTGGATTTAAAAAAAATAGCAGATAAAAATTAATTGTAATTAGCATTTAAGTAAAAAAAAAATTAAAAATGAGTGTTTAAATAAAAACATAATTAATTAATATAAAAGACAGGAAAAAAAATACTAGTAATCAGGACTCAATTCTTTCAGGGACTGTCTCAATATATAGTTCTTTGGAGTAAGGACTAAGGCAATTACTAAAACAGATTTTCAGCTTGAAGGACTGGGTGCATATGATTTAAGTAGATATTTATACTGCATACATGTACATCTGAGTTGTAGCTCGATTCTCCCTTTAGAATCAACGGGAAGAAATACTCAGTGCTTCAGTAGATTCGTGTGACCAGTGTCAGATGTCTAAATAAGAATAAGATTAAAGCTGAACATTTCTCTCCATAACACCGGGAAACATTCGCTATTAGCTCAGCCACAGATACATAAAGTTTGAAGCAAAAGATCCCATTATAATGGAATGCCTGTGGAAGCCACAGAGTTTTCACAGTTCTGACTGAAGTCCTCTCATACCCATTCTACTTTCTTTGAAACCCAAGGATTTTTTTTGTCTACGTACAGCAGGAGATACACATGAATCAAGCACATTTTTCAAAAGCCTATGCTGTTATTCCAAAAGGATTTATCACTCCTTTTTTTTTTTTTTCTACAGTAGTATCACTGCACCTACAGAACCTGGAAGGAGTTTTCCTCTAGGTGTTCCTGCTCCAGCAGGGGGATTGGACTAGATGATCTTTCGAGGTCTCTTCTAATCCCTAGCATTCTGTGATTCTGTGATTGTGATGCTGTGAGTTCAGGCAAACTACAAACAAGACATGACACAAAGGCACAGCTTGAAACTTGGGGAAATTATGGTCTAGGATACTCAGAAAGGTGAGCATGTCCCACTGACCAAATCCACTTCCTTCAGTACATACTGGTGCAATATATGTGCACTATCACAACTCTTCCCAGCTTACTGTGTCTGTCTAGTTAAAGTAGCTGTCTTGTTACACCTCTTCTGATTAACCAGCTCTGTTGGTAGCACTCATTATGTCAGTCCATGACTCCCTCAAAAATGAGCAAATACCACACCATCTTTGAACTGATTTCAGCATATCCTTCTCTAGTGCAGACTCTCTTTCATGCTAGGTCTGCAATAAGGCTCTTCCATGCTCCATGTCCATATTCCTCCTGCCCAATTTTTTTTTCTTTCTTTCTTAGTTTCTTCTCATACCTCTTGTTCTTCTTTTCATTATGCTTTTTTTTTTTTTAACTACATTCACATATATAATACTCTTCAGTCCTCTTTTGCTTAATTTTTACCTTATTTAAAGCAATTCTGATTTTCCAATACCACTACAGAGTGATTGTTTTATAAAAGAAAATGAAGACATTTTTGAAAGATTAATATAAATTACTTCAATTTTAATTCATTTATAATAAAACTATAACATTAATTTCTAGGATTCCAACTAACTCACTTAAAGTAAGAAAAAAACCCACAACAAAAAAAAAACCTAAAAAACCCCTACCACAAACCAGATAAAGATATGATTAAATTTAAACTTTGAATTTAAATATATGCAATATACAGAAATTATGCAATCTTATTTTTTATGCAACTGGTAGAAGTATAATCCAAATTAAAGTTAGTCACATTTTTTGAGATAATGCAAATTCTTTCCAAAGAAGTATGAAGCATTGCTAATGGGCACAGATGGTCATGATCTGTAGTTTATATCTCTATTAATTCTTTTAAAGGACCCAGAGGGCTTGGGGAAGGAACAATGACAATGTCAAAAAAACAAAACAAAAAAATTTTTCAAAGCATAAAAATCACTATCATGGCTAGCTTTATTTATGGACTCTGGGGTGCAGCTATGTGTATTTATGCATTGACTCTGGTACATATACAGTCTACTTAAATTGTGGATGTAGAGGAATCGGGTCACTAGTCTTTCCTAGATATTGCTAAAGGGCAAGAGGCAGGCTATTAAGGGCAAGAATTCATGAGAAAGTAAAATAAAGACAGAATATTTATTATTAGCACAAATAAATGACCAAAAAGAAATAACTAAAATACTTGGGGTTGAGTCATGAAGAGACCTGAAGTGGGCAAGCCAAGAAAACAGTACCTTGCAGGACGATCATAGACAATGATAATGGTCTATGTCCCTAATCATAGAATGGTTAGGGACATGAGCAGGGACACCTTCCACTAGACAACTAGGACAAGGTTTACAGAAAGCTTCATCCACAAGCTACATGCAAGTTGACTTTCACTGAAACATCAGGAAGCAATGCAGATAGTCTTTCTAACTCATCTACGCTCTCTCTGTAAGGACAAAAAAAAGCTTTATACCTGCAAAATGTCTCACTTAGAAATATTCAGCAGGGAACATACTCGGACTGCTCCACACCTCATTGCATATAAGCTTCCATCAACCATAACTGATTGTGCTTCTTCCACTCCAAATATCAAAGTTAAAGAAACCTGCAACTTCACTGCTGTTGCAATTCTTTTTTTCCACTTACAGGAGCAGAACACCTTTTTTCTTCTAGAGAAATTGAATTGCATCCTCAGCAGGTATAAAATGTTGTCTTAACTCAGTGGTATCAGACTCACAGGAGTGGCACATAAATACCCAATCTCACTCTACAAATAAGTGCAGTCTCTGCTGCAGAATATACAAGCAGACAGTCTGGTCTCACATTTTTAGCTTTCGGGTCAGTACTTAGCATAGTGTCATGTCAATCTCTATATGTACTTCATCTTGAGATATCTACTGAAGATTCATCACTGGTGTGGCATTTTAAGACAGAATATTGAATTATTAATGTCTTTGTATGGTATTTCATCCTGACATCATTTCAGCCTATTAAAAAGTAAGCTATTATCCCAAATTGCAAAAATTCTAAGTGAATAAATACATAAATACAGTGTCATCCTGAAGAAAAACAAAGGCTGAAATTTGATGGGGTTTTTTCAACTAGAAAATGAGATTTGTATCCCATGGAGTAGAGCACAACACTTCTACCTATTAATATAACCAGTGTGGAATTAGAAATATTGACCCTGTAAGTGTTAGTGAGACTAAAATGTCTATATTTATATGAATAAGCCAAGAGCCAGACCTAATTAATGTACATTTTTCAACTTCCTGTTGCTGCCAATAACCAATTAAAATATTCTTTTCAGCTTCATAAAGCCATCAGAAAGAAAATGGAAGAAGAAGAAAAGTAATGTGCAAGACATTGTAAAAGCATTACACTTTTGCAACACAGGTAAACTGGGCAAATGCACAGCAGAGAGTGACTGTGACTAGATGAATAATGCTAGGACAAGCAGCAAGCTAGCACTCAAGAGAGCAGAGCTACTCCTACGTAAATGAGTCCACTTCAGTAAAATTTGCAGGACTAAGTTTAGCTCTACAAATACAGTAGTTTAACATTCTAAGGAATACACCTCTAACGTGCGAGAACTCATTCAAAAAGGACATACACAAGAAGAATCTAAAAAAAAAAACCAACCCCAAAACCCAAAAAACAAAACCAACAAACAAATAAGCATGTCAGTAAAAAAACACACTGGAAATATGATATTAGTAAATCTCGCAGTCTGAAGAAAAAGCCAATGCCAACTTTCATTGCATGTGCAGAGTCATTATGCTGCTCACAAGATCGGTGACAATACGTTTTTCCAATGTGTTATTGAGATTATTCCCTGGATTGCCATTTTTCAACCTCTGTTTAGCTTTGTTCTATTGAATTTGTGCTTTGAAGGCAACTAAAGGTGTGAAATAAATATGACCAAGTATATTTCTGAAGCACAGATACAGACCTCTTAGCATGTAGCCTGTCTCTTGTCCAGATATGATGGTAATAAAAGCAAAACAAATACAACTTTACATGCTGGAGTTAAACCGATGTGACACCACTGGGAATGGTAAATTTGTTTCCATTTGGTGCCTAATGAATGAGGGAAACAAGTATGCTACATAACTCTGCAAACAGAAGGACAGTGTAATGAGAAGAAAACACAACTAACTCTGAGACAAAGAAGCATCTTATATTCCTTCAGATAGCCAGCAAGCAATAAGCATTTTGCCTTACATTCTCAGAACTGAACAAATTTTCTAGTGAACTGTGATAAGTAAAAGCAGTTAATCAAGAGCCTGCTCAGACTCAATGGCAAAGACTTCCACTGGTATCAGTGGGAACTGAATGAAGCATCACAAAAAGCATGCTTCAGTCACCCCCCTGACCACAATGTATTTCAGTCTAACGCAGTGAATACATTCAGTATGACTACAGAAAAAAGTATATAAAACTAATCTGCTGTATGTTCCTAAACAAGCCCATGTCAAAAATAAATTGAAAACACATAAACATTCAAAAGTACAGCAGGTTAGTAATACTTGTTAAATTCAGCATTTTACCCTTTTCTTTGTGAAACAGCAAGGTATAAAATGTGAACACAACAACAAGAAATACTTTTGCATTGAACACAGACATGAATTAGAAGAACATGAAGGTGGGCCATACATCTTAGGAAAATATACTATAGACCAAGATTTTGAAAAACTCTTAAGAGAACAAGAAAAACAAAACCCATCCCAAGACCCCATATGCATCTGCTATGCAAACCCAGAGAGTCAAGGCATGACCAGACATGCTGCCAGATCTGCTGGAAATAAAACAGTCAAGATTCTTTCCTCTGCACTTCCTTCAAGAAACTGTTTCACACAGAAGAAGAAAATTTTATTCAATTTACTTATTAAGATTGAAAATAAAAAGTATAAGCTCTGTAAGAATCAACTATTAAGTAAAAAGTCACAATTCGCCAATCAAGATGGAAAAGTTTTGGGTAAAAGTCAATTATAGTTCTGCAGTGAAGTAAAATCAGCTATTGGAAATAAAACAAAACAGAAAAGAAATAAGAATAAAAAGAAGAGAGATAATCAATATAAATAAAAAATTATTACACAGAAAATTATTTTTTTATATTAAGATATGATAGGAAAAATATGTGAAAAATCTAAAAATTATACACTGGAAATAAAATAAACACAATCTTAAGTGGTCTAATTGAACTATTGTATGAATATGGTCAAATTTCAATAATGAAAAGCAGAATGGTCAATAAGTAATTTTTGTCTGCATTTTGTAGGAAATAGAAGTCTCAGCAAATGAGAATTAAATAAGTAGCTTATTGATAAATGCTAATGATGTGAAAACAGCAAATACATAGAAATTAATATTTTCAAACTAGCAGGTCATGTTAATTCAACCTAAAAATTATGGTGAAGTGACCTTTGGCCTTCTTATTGCTGTTTTTTTTAATAATTTCTAAAATTACATGTATTCTTGAGCACTGAAAGACTAACCATGTTTTATTAACATTTAAAAAAGCAAGAAGGAAGACTCAGTTTATCATGGGCTGACCAGTGAGACACTGAGCTTGGCAAATAGAATAAGAAAAGCACTAATGGGGTCAATTAGGAAAGAATCCCATTATAATTAAATTAATCCACTCAAAGGTCTTGTAAAATCTTATTTCCTTCTCTGATGGTTGCTCTTCAGAATTAGCAAATCTTACTACATTCACTTCCGTGTGGTTCCACATACAGCCTCAGCAGTGAGTAGAGATCCTAGGACGTAGCACTCCTGCACATATGTCCAACAACAGCCAGGTATCACTTCTATGTATTTCTTGGCATGGGCTTCTCTGAGAAAAGCAGAAAGGCACCATTGGCCAGTCTCTGCAGCTCTGGAGCTCACTCTCCTCCTGAAGCTCTATCATGCCATATCACCTCAAACATGCAACTACTGTCTTCTCCCTGCTGGCACCTGCTTCTCACACACAGCATTTAGGTTCACCAGCTGGAGATGGCATCAGAATATTTGTCACCTGTGCACCTCTGATGCATGACAATCAAGGCTTTTCTGAATTTTATGCTTTATCCCAGATAAGTTTGCGAGCTTACTCAGCTATTTATATAGTAAGTTGCTGGGTTCAACTTTATCTTGTAATATCACCTCAATCAAAACATTAACCCTGTATTTTGTAACGGTGGCTGACCAAATCTTTAATACTTTTTAACACCGTAATGCATATCTCAAAGTACATGCTTCTAGAACTTTTTTCCAGATATGGGATACACATGCCCCTATAAACAGCCATGTAAATCCTCTGTGATCTTGTAACCATTTCATTGTTCAACATATTAATCTTCTGTTTCTCTTCAATATTAATTTGAAATTAAATTTAAATGCTGCTGTTACATCTCCTCCAAAAAATAATAATGGCAATGACCTTAAATTAACAGAACCTTTAGACAGTTCACATATTTGCAGCCTCCCTTTCTACAGTAATCAACTTTGGCAAATAAAGTTTGCTTGAGGTGGGTTTTTTTTCAGGAGTGGGGGTGAGAGGGAAAGATGAGGGGTCTAAGGTAGCTGAAGTTTGGACTTTAATTTTATTTTATTATTTTATTAAGAAAACAACATGCAACAACAAAATGTCATAAATTACGTAAGCTATTGTGTTAATGCTAAAGGTACTTAAAGGAAGGAGATACTAAACTCGATGGCCCATGTTTTCAAAGGCAGCCTTCAATTTCCCTCCCATGACCATGCTGGTCCTCTGGTAGAGCCGTTAGCTTTCAATAGAGCCCTTTTCTCCAGTGGAAGTTCACTGTACATGGGAAATTCAGAAGGAGGATGTATACTGAGGTAAGCACATGATGTCAGCACATCTCTAAATAAAACACAATCTTGCTCCCACCAAATTTTGAAAGGTGAAGGTCAGGTACACAATATCCTTCATTGCACTGTTGAATTTTCTAACTGCACCCTCACAGTGAGGACTGAGGCCCACACACCTACCTCACACCCAAGCAGCCCTCTCAGAAGATGAGTGCAGCCACTCAGGTGCATCCACCAGGGTATTGCAGTAACCCATGCACAGCACCAACGTTTCAAAGGCAGGGGAGAGTCCTTCACAGACCTGACTGCAGCTCCAAGTGGTAACCTTTCTAGGATTTCTTCTATATTACGATTATCAGCCTCCAGTCAGCTGGAAGCTCCCTCCCCTGCATTCCAGTGCCATAACAGCACACACAAATAGACAAGTTCAGGAAGCACCAAACTGCTGGTGATGTAGGACAGAAACCAAATGTTTGGACTAACATTCATTGCAGAAGAAAGGAGCATGTACTACTACTAGCACAGATTAAGTACATTTACATAAAGTCTTTACTTCAATTAAAGACAGGTTCTTTCAGAACACCAGTCTTCTGATGTAATTCCGAGAGACGGCTTACACTGCAACAGCAGTGTTTTCTGACAAAGTAGTTCCATTTACTCTTGCCGTTTTTCTTTTCATCTTATCCCAAGTCAACTCCAGGGCTCCTCTGATGATGGATCATGTTAGTTCCACTAATTAAAATGGCAAGACATTAAATCAGCACAAGGAAACAAATTATTTTTGTGAGGTTAGTGAATTGACTAGTGTTACTCTGCAACCAGACTATTACTAGAGCTGAAAATTGTGCAGTGGAAGAAGGTGTGAGCAGGAAAAGTATAAAGCATTAACTTTGAAAAATATTTAGGAACCCATTAGCAAGGCAGGAAAGAGAAGCATTAGGGGGAGGAAGATGTTCCTCTTTCTGCAGCAGTAGGATGATAATTTATCTTAGATTTAACAATAAACCATACCTTAGATTAGATCAGTTCAATCAGTGGAAGGACAGGCATTGATTACCCTGAACCAAGTGTTAAATGAGCAATAAAACCCAGATGGAAGTTCAAAGAATATAGCACTAATTCCTAGTGCCTGTATATTCTCCCAATATGTAGTGCTCAGAGCATCTCATTAACAAGAAGCTCTCAATTTCTCCTGCTGGGAGCAGACAACAACAACAAGAAAACCTGTACAATTATTTATTCCTTTAATAGAGATTCTTAAACCACTGTTAATGAATCCTTTAATTTGCCTTTCTGTTATTATGGCAAGTAGTGGTAATGGTTCAAATTAATGTTCCCAAACACGTATCTGCTTAAGTGAAATGGCATACTGTTACAGTCCTTCATCAGCAAGATAAGGAGTGACTAAGGCAATAAGCCACCTCAAAGCAAATTATAATCCTCAAAGCAAGTTTAATTAACTTGCAAAAGAAAATACAGGAGAAAGCCACCATTATTTAGGGTGCTCTGTGTAAAAAATAACGTAATACATGTCTAAAGATATATTATCCAATTAAAAAAAAAGTTGAATAGCTTTAAGACCCATTTCTGATAAGTAACTATATCATTTTATAGTACAGCTGAACTAGTCCAACTTGAATTTAAAAAAAATTACCACATCTTAAAAATGAACTCCAGCTAGGCTTCTATCAGTTCATAATTTCAAGCAAAAGAGGCTTGAAATTTTTCCTTTAAAGAAACAAGTTGCTTCTGTCACAATACTTCTTGTATGGTCTGAACCAAACCATTAAGGAAAAAAAAGAAAATAAAAAAGTCACCCAAAAAAAAGATAAAAATGAATGGATTAAAAGGAAAATACAAATAATTATTTTTAACCTCAACATTTTTGCCCTAACCTACTGAGTATGAGACATGCTTCTGGCTGACTCTTGTTTTACTAAAATGGCTGGAACGTTTTTAACAATTTTGATTTATAAAAACTAGAGATGGTAATTGTTAAGTGGCAGGGAACGAGAAGAAAAAAAGGCAATGCACAATTTTCCAGGCAATTCAGACACTGCTGAATTCTCCCCCTGAGCTGGTCTTTTCCCACTTCAATTGACCTTTCCAGGAGAGAAACAAAGAAAATGCTGCAGGAGGTATGGCAAAGTGCTTCCACATAGAAAAAGAAGGCAAGGTTGGTTTTGGGGAAATCCATGAATCTCCATGCTTACCAGCATTCCAAAATACAGAAATCATTATCATATTTGATTAGATGCTAAGCCAGTCTACTAAATAACATACAAAGAAATATTAATCTGAATATTTTATCAGGATTTATCAGAATAAGATGAACAAGCAGACTCTCATTTCTTTGAGCTTACTGAGGAGCTAATGCCAAGAGTAATCCTTTGTTGATGCCACTTAATTATAAAAGTAAATTCTGCCTTGCCATATGTTTGCAGTTTTTTACAGAAAACAAACTAATTCCCTAGAAGATTTCAGATTGCAAGAGAACTCATTAATTTTTATCTGCCAGGTCATATGTGACATTAAGAACAATGCCTGGGGCAAATTTTAAAGATACTGTTTCATGGGAACATAGCTACACTGCCCTGTGCCAAAAGTCAATAGATTTTGTAATGTACTAACAACTTTTACATTCACACTGATTTCTCTCTTCAGAGTGTTTCTCACCAATCTATTTTTTTTCCATTTTACTTAAATGTATAATCTCATACAATTGAGCACATACCTATTAAGAAAAAAAGTTCCTTTTACATTAAACCTAGACCCAATTGACATAACTCTGAAAAAATCTGTCACATCCTTCAATTGCAAATTTTAAACCCAGTAACCATAATAAAAATCATTCTTCTTCCCTTAATTCAGCTTTGTAAATTGAACTGTAATCTTCACTTGTCTTCACTATGCCCTTTGGACTGTTTCATCAAACTTGGGCAAGATGAATTTCTCCCTCTGCCTGTTCCCCTGTCTGTCCCCACCCCCGTACCTCATTCCTCCATTTCTCAAAGTTATCTAAATGAATTTTTTTACACAGGTAACTTGTGCAAAAATGTCCCAGGCAAGCAGGACAACTCTAGGTTGTTACTGAGATCCAGACTAACACAGGATTATTTTAGAAGATACTCCCCTCTTTCTGAAGCCCTCACCCACAGTACACAGATATCTTCTTTTGCCCAGCAGACTGACAGAAAACCAAATGATACTGTTTTAAAACAAAAGCATTACAACACTTCCATTTCAGGTCCAATATATGTTCTTAAGCAGACCTGTTACACCAGAAGGTGTTAATGATTGTCAAGTGACTCTGACAAAGACAAGTGCAAGCCTTGTTAAACTTCAAAGTTGTGCTAGCTCCTTTTTCAATTAAAACAGGAGGTAATATTAAACGTGTACTGTATAGTAATATTCAGAAACTAAAGCAGTCGCTACTGAAAGGCGCTGGACATTACGGTAGGAAATGCATATGAGTGTGACCTAAGAAATAAAGACACTCCCTATGGTCAAGGTGAGGAATTTGAAAGGTGAAAAACAAAATGGACTGCAGTTTTTGTTTCTATTGTGTTCAGAGAAACATGACTGTACACATTCTAGAAATAAGCCAGACTGAGACAAAACCAAGCATCATTGGGATCAGCAGTCTCCTTCCCTAATGGTGGTGGTGGGAGAGGGAAAGCGGGGTGTGGCTCTAAATCTTAGGCAACATCTCAGCACAAGGGAAACACCAGTGCCAGGATAGACTGGATAACTAAAGTGAAGGTCCGTGCTAGTATTGGAATAGTAATATTCATATACTGGTGCAGATGGTGTAAGGAAACTGAAATGAGGCTAGGAGACTTGGAATTATGGAGAACTGGACATTCTGCAGAACAAAATAAAATATCAACCAGAGACTTCTTACAAGGACTGGAAGAACCTGTAGGGGTGGGGGAGGCAGATAAAAGTGTAAAAAAATCTGGTTTTGCACAGGAACTACAGAATGCTCACAGACATCAGAAGGCTACTTTTATTTCCCAAACTAGACCAGCAAGACTAATCTTAGCAATATAGGACTAATAATTACCTATATGATCATTGCCTGCCATGGCAAATACGATAGAATAATGTCCCTTTCATATATTTAGAGATCTCTATCTCAAAAATATTTCTGTTCTTGTTTTTTTCACTCTGGTAAAATGTGACAAAGCTCATTGTTTCTTGACTGAATTAGCCATGGACAACTTAAAGCAATTTGGTTTTCTGCCAACACTACTATGTAGTTTTTACAGCTATTTCCTTCCCTAGATGTACCCGCTGATGGATTTATGGGCAGGTGCTGTGCACATTCTCAACCTTTATTTTCCTGTGCTAAAATTTCAACCCTCTTCATTCATCTTTTAGCAGCCCTTCCCTACATCTCCTTCTAATTTTGGTTAACCTTGTTTAAGCATATATAAACAGAACAATACACACTACTACAGCTTAACATCTACAAAGGACCTTGTGCAATTGATATCAATAGTTCTCTGTCACTACAGGAAACACCTTTTGAGGCATCGTAGGATTATATTTGTCTTTTTATGTAGCTGCATGACATTGGCAGCTCCCAAAGAGAATCCGGTCTAGATCCCAGTTAGGATCTTCACTGCCTTACTTATGAAATAAGCCATAATCCTCTGTAGAGGCTGTGGAACTTAAAATATGGAAGAGAACCAACCACAGTGAATATCAATGATGGAAAAGGGATTTAAAAATTTGCAATAGTGGCAAATTTTCACAACACTATTTTATTTGGTTTCTAAGATAAATTTATGTGAGGAGTTCACTAAACTCCACTAAAGTGAAAAAAATCTATTAGAGACTTAAGCTGAGCCAGGACACAGTTCCTGGCTATGAAAATCATTCCTCTTGTTTAGAACACCACCTTACTAAAGCAGAAGTCAAGAGGTAGAAGCATTTCCTCCTGTTTTTGTTTGGATGCTAGACAAGTAAGTCATAATGGGAGTACTTCTTCTGGCAGTGTAAATGAGCAATCTAAGTTTATTTGTAGCTGTGCCACATGCCACATTGTCCATTTCCCTTCTCTACCATTGATTGGGTAGAGAAGGGAAAACCATGTCAGAGGGTTATCAATTATAATTTTCACAACTGAACAGGAACTTTTTAACTGTTCAGATCTCAATGAAATCATATTGCACATAGATATCAGTTTTTCGGTACTGAAGCGTTAGTACAAGAAGACAATAAAAAAATAAACTGTCGGAATATTCTAAGAGAAATAAGTGTTTACCAAAAGCTATTTCACCAGGGAGGAGGAATTAGCAGTGTATTCTCTTCACTGTGTTTATAAGAGCACATTTGTGGTTTAGGACAGAAAATGAATTCTTCCAATGGCTCTTCACATACATGAATCTTGTGAGGCAGATGTGGAAGAAACTTGTACTAAAATTTTATCTACAGGCCATAGCACAAGTATGGTACCTTTAATGCTCTGTTCAGATGGCCCTGGGTGAAGGGTAACTGCAAACCATGCATTAAGAAAAAAAAACATCAGTGCAGCCAGTTGAGACTATGAAAGGCTGCAAACATCACTTCTGCAAACAAGCAGAAAACTCAGCATCTTATTCACAGTGACCAGATTTGTTCTATATGGCAGCAGGGACTAGATGCAAAAGGTGCATAATCAGTAAGATCAACACTTGCATTTTTGGAACTACAGCACCCTGACAACTGGTTCTTAGTCTCTGAATCTATGACATCATGATATACAATGACTTTCACCATATAGGCTGGCACCATGCTTCAAGATGACAAAAATGCATAGTGAAGAGGACATACTAATATCAATAATATGTACGATTAGAAAACCTGGCTGGCAAGTGCAGTCATTCTAAAGTAAGGTCTCCATGGCCAAACACAACAGCACTGTAGAAAAGCTTAGAATTTAGAATAGAAATATAGAACAACGAAAGAAAAAATCCAACAGATTCTATGAATAAATAACAGTGAGACATAATGGATTGTGAAAACCAAATATTTCTCTTGTGATTTTAAAAACACCAAATATTTTTAATTTTAACAATTAATTTAATTTAATTTTGCAATTTTAGCCAGAACAAGAGATATGAAGCTCTGAAGAGCTTTAACTTATAGAGAAACCAAATGAATCCTATTGCCTTTACTGTATTGGGTCATTCACAAAAGGCAAAATTGGTAGCTGGCATTTTTTTTGTAGTCACCGATTATTCAACAAAAATATCCAAAGCTTATCCCATAGTGATTTAAAAGACTTCCTCAAAAGCATAAGCTTAAATGAGTGTATTTTTTGCAGAATTTTGGAGCCCAGATGAATAGTGCAGAGGAAAAAAAAAAAAAAAGAGGGAATCTTTTTTTTTCCATCAGTTATTGAGATCTTTATAGCCTGAATCAATCCAACACACAATTACATGGGATTGGGAGGCGCAGACACCCCTGACTTACATTGGCTATAACTTTACAGAACAGCACCAGCTGACAGACTCATGCCTCATTTAATTTGGCAGCTTACTGAACAGAAAAATAAACATCAGTGCACAGGATATCCCACTTCAGGTGGGTCATATATGTATATACATACATATTTCAACACTCAGAAAGTTTTGCCCATGTAGATAAGCAACTTCCATTGGTACACAGGAAAAAAAATTCTAACAGTGCATTTTATGACCCTGTATTTTGAACCTCATTTTGAACTAAGAAACAAATTGGGAAACAGATAAATATTCCAATGTTAAATCTAACAGAAAAATTAAGTGACTAGAACTTTGTTAATTCAAGAGTAAATAAGTTCAGATGGTTAAAATCTTTTGCCAACCAAAATGTTTTACTATACTTCATATGTTCTACTGTGTGCATCCAAAGTTTGAGAGTACTCTGGGACAGTCCTCTTAAAAATGAGAATAGCATAAGCTATTAGCATCCTTGACACCAGGCAGTCCATCTTTTAACTTTGGAGAGGAATAAGAGAAATAAACATATATAATTTTCAGTTTAGTGGGTCTGGAAGGCAGGGGAATCACATGAGAGCAAACTGATATTAGAATTTGGCTCAATATTACATATCAACAAAGAACATAATCCAGTCTGCTTTAACATGAAAAGAAAATAGATTTCTCACCTTGCTCCAGCAATAAGCTCTTTTTGTCCTGGGTCAAATGTTAACTGTGAGAAGTCCACAGCATCTTCTGCTCTGAACACATGTAACCAAGGAGCAATTTCTAAAAACAATGAAGAAATATCTTTTACTTTAAATATCTTTGTTGTAGTACCTTAGGTAGCTAACATTATATTTGCAGATACTGTGGGGCTGTAAGTTTTCTCAGTGTAGACCTCTAAGGAAACATAACAAACTTTTAGCACCATACCACATAACTTAGACTACAGCCCTGTAAAATATATAGAGCAGTCACCCAATACATGCTTGAATGAAGTATTCAAATTTTGGTCTGATTTATAAGCCAGATGTGTTTTTCCTCCTTAGGTAAAGCAGAAAACACCACAGTACAACAGCAATTCACTGGTACATGCTCAAGTGAAGTTAGATAAATTTTCCACGCATCAGAAGCAGCTGAGGAATAAGGGTTTGGGTTTTTTTCTTTGTTCTTTAAAAAAGGATGTGATCAAGTGGAAAACAATGAGAAAAACAGGCAAATTTGACTTTTCATCATTTTCACAATAAAAAGATTGAGATATGAGAGATGAACAAGGGAAAATGCTTGACATTCAGGTGAACCTTTTGGTTTCTTAACCTGTGTTTCTCAGACCAATTTAGTGCTATACTAAATGGGGCAGACAAGCAGGTAAGTTGCTGAAAATCAGCAAGGAGCAATACTTTATTCAGACTATGAATCTATCCCCACTTTCAAAGTTAAACAAATATAAATAACTGCACACCAAATCCTTAAATATTTGCATTATTAGTAGTTATATTTGTATTCATATCAGTAGTTGGATACCCAACAATGTGGCAATATGAACACAAACGTTCTGGAAACATAGAATTATATATATATATATTTACACAGACACTCAAAATACATGATTGCTAGAATTATATAAATGGTTCTTTAAAAAAAATGCAGTTGTACAAAAGCCTCATCCTCTAGAGTTTCTCTTCCAGTTCTCAGGATAATGAAGCTTTTTTATTTATCTTTAATGTAGTCACAAAGCAGTGGTCTGGAACATACATGAAAGGTGAAGAGAGTTTTGTATGTAAGGCACAACGGGCTGTGGAACTGTGTATTTGAAAAGTATAGATGTGAAACAGTTAATAAAAAGACAAAAAGTGAGTACATGGTCATGACCATTTACAGTGTCAACACCAACGCCCCTGAGAGTTTCGTGGCAGTGTAATTTTATGATACTGGTATCACCACTTGTAGCTCAGTTTGCCAACACCCATTGTAAGCTTCTTTCTTCGCTCATAAGCATATTTTTCCTTTTGCAAATGTCTGGGTTGAAATAATCCATGTCTGGTGCCTGTTTCAGGATGATTTGTTCTTAATTTAAATATTAAAGTTTTAGCACAAGTAGGTCATCCATTCCCAGGGAGAGGGCCCGGGAGAAAAATGTTATTCTATGTCAAAATGTGTTCAGCCATTGCAGGGAACCATTAAATGCACTGTGCAGAAGTTGTAGCATCATCTACTTTGGAAAAACAGATGGAGCCTTGCAATAGAATCACTTGGGTGTCAGAAAACCAGCTTCAGCATTTTTAATGACAGCCTGGATGCATCTGGGCAATTTCAGGCTTGTAATGCCATTTTGCACATGTTCTGCAGAACTTGTAGCTAAATTCACTGTTGATTCCACCTGCACTGGTTAAGTTCTCAAATTAGGGACTGAACACTGGGCAGGAAAGGGAATGGGGCCACCTATTTGATATCTATGATTATAGCTGCCATCAGCTACTACAGATGCTGTGCATAGAACCTAGCAGGATTCCACAGGAGGAAAAAAAAAAAAAAAAAATATATATATATATATATATATACACACACACACTTATATGTTATAGGCCTATGTATCCTTATACATACTTATTAATGTATTTATATTTATATATATAAGGCTACACACAAGGAGATCCAAAAAAGTCATTTCTTAATTTTTTTGTACTCAATTTTGCAGCCTTTTCAGTCATGCATTTTACATGAAACAATCAATTACAAAGTTTTAAAAAGTCAAGAAATTAGGCAGGACACGAATATGAGGAAATTCGGATGTAAGTCTTGAAGAATCTCACTTTACTGAAGAAAAAGACCAGAAAAAAACAACAACAAAAAACCTAAATAAAATTACATCTATTGGTTTATCAGCCAATGTATCTAAAATCTCCACAAATTCCCTCAGACATTTCCCACATGCACACAGAATACACACATGGTCTTTATAGAAAAAAATACACAAACACACTCCCAATCAAAAACAGCTCTCAGTTCCGAGACTACTTTTCCTTGTATTAAACACTGTGAGTAGGACATAAATGGATGTAAAACCATTTTATAAAGTAGCAGAAATTCAAACAAAATTGTAATAGTGATGAATCACTGATAAAACCGCACAACAAATACCCTATGGTAAAAATAAGGTCTTTAAAGACAGAATAGAGTACCCAGACTGGGAGTCCAACCAAGTCAGTGGGCAGAAGTCACAAGGCAGCTGGAAGGACAAACCAGGACATGGGTTTAGACCCTTGACTGCTATGTTCCTCTTCCACATGGTTACACAAGCCATGGCAAATGCACGTACAAAGAACAGCTCCCTGGGCTCTCTCTGCCTACGCACATGCCCAGAGGTTTCTGCCTTTGAGGTACAATCTTGCAGAATCACACACACATCTACTCCTAAACTGCCAAAGCATAACTCAGGCTATCACTGTATTAATGTTCAAATTTGTATCACTACATGCAAACATGCAGAGTTGAAAACACCACTGGCTCAGCAGCAGATCTACACACAGGTAAAGCTAGACCCGCTGTGGAAACAGCAGTCTCTGAAACAGCAAGAAGGCAAACAACTGAGAACAGGATTACTTCAGTGCCACAACAGGATGACAAACGAGACCCTTGGTCTCCTGTAAAATAAAGAAAGCAGTAGCTCCCCATCGCATGGGTAGGGCAGGGACACTTCAGTACACAGAGGTATTGCTGTGCAGAAGACCACAGGGAAGGCTAAGGTTCAAGGATGCAATTCTCTTCTACTTGTCCTGCTGTCTCAGCAAGACACAACAAAGCTTCAAGGTACAGCAAAAGCAGGTGACCGAGACCATTTCCAGGTTTGGAGCAACAGGGCAGGGGCCAGGCAGGGCAGGGCAAGCCCAGGCTAGAGAACAAGATAAGAATAAGGACTTGTTAAGAAATCTCTCTGAAATCTGATTCACCTCTGTCCCTCCAAAATATAAATTACTTTATCTTGTCTTTGTTGCATTCAGCAGTGTTCTTGCTTAAGGGCATAAGGTCAGGGAGAGCAAATGTCAGCTAGAGGTGCTTTTTTTCTGTAAACACTCTGAAACTGTATCTCATGTGTGTCACAGTGGCAACATACGCCACACAGGAATAATGTGATAGCTAAAAGTTTGTGAGATTTCTGTTGGGGGGGGGAGGATGGGACAAAAAACAAAACAAAACAAAAAACCACAAAGAAAACCCACAACAGCAACAAAAAAAATAAACATAATCAAACAAAGCCATGTCAACTATAAAAGTAAAAGCTTATAGGTGAAATTCTGCTTTGAGCTACACTACAGAAAATTTATGTAACTAAATCAATAGAATAGTCAAGATTTATTTTCATCTAAACAGCAAAATCTAGCTAAAAAGCCTCAGGTGAAACAAGACTTTTCAGTTCTGTTATGAGTTATCGCCTTATAGTCAAAAATGCATAACAAGCTATTAAATGTCTTTAGTAACTTCTTTCTTCTTACTCCTGATATTGAAAACACTTATTTCAGACACACCTTCTACCTGGTTTGTTTTTGTTGTTTTGTTGTTTATTTTCCTTTTAAAATAAGTATAGAAGTTCACCATTCTGCAGATATTGCTCTCAGACATAAAGCTGTCCATGGAAACTATATCATGGTATACACACAGTCATGACAATAGCTGGTCTCCAACACATGCTGGGTCCTTTTGGTACATTCAAGACACATTTATGCTTAGCAAAAAAAAAAAAAAAAAAGATTTTTTTATTATTATTTTTTTAATTGCTATTATGGGAGTGAAAACTACAGGCTTTATAACTCAAAAACATTCCCAAAAGAAAATGCATGTTTTCCCGTGGAACTAAAAGACGGATATTGAAAAAGCTGGATTCTGAGAAAGCTACAGGTCCCTTTCACATGCTGTGGATATTCCTGGGTGTTTCAGGTTTGGAGGTTTTTTGTTTTGGTTTGGTTTTTTTTGCTTTCTGGGTTTTTGAAAATAGCTTAGATTTAATAGGAAACAAAGTTTGCCATGGTTTATAAAACGATGGCAAAGCAAACATACCAGTCCCCTCAGCCCCTAGGAAAGGTCAAGGGAATATCCTAAAGAACTTTAAAGACAAAGGAAGTTAACAATCAAAGCTGGAGGGCATTAGATACTTGCACAACAAATGAAAGTCCAGAAATCCGTCTCGGTTTTACTTTAAATTTAGTATCTGCCCAACAGGCCACAGCTTGTTTGGTTTACATTGTCCAAGGACTTGCCAAGGGCTGAGCTCTACAGTTCTTTGCAAATGAAATACTAAAGTTCTCTCTAACCTAAGTTTCATTACTGTAGCTCTACCTTGAAGGGCTGAATAAACCGTAAAATAAATTGAGAAATTACTAATGAGGAATAGAGTGGTACATTTAGAAGTGGATTCAGAAGTGATCTTTAATGGTAAATAACCAAGTTAAAAGACAACAAAGACCTCATCATTAAAAAATTAACATAGATATTAAAAGTGTCAGTAGAGTTTATGGTGTATGTATGTGACGCCTCATGCCATGGGGTCCTTTTTGAAAATAGTGAACACAAAGTCAAGCAAATGTGCAGTACTGCCTTCTTGAAAAAACTCTGTTACAAAACTAATAATAATAATAACAGCAACACAGTTGAAAACTAGCAGATTTGTAGTATTAACAGAAGTCTCTGGGTGGCACCAGTATGACAAATTCACTAATCTTATCATAAGAAAATTAAAATATACTACTGCATGCTAAAGTTATTTTATAATTAAATGTATCTAATCTAAGCAGGATACAATAATCTCTGTCTTCCTGAAGCTGTAGAGTGTTTTCAGCCTTAGATCTTTTCTTCCTGTGATACTCCAGTTATATTACTATCCTCTTCAAAGGCAGCGAGCCAAGTCAGAAGGCTCTGCAGTGATGTGCCATGTTGACTCCGTTACATCACCCACCTACCCTGATGCCAGCCTCACTAACCCCAGGGGAATCCGTTAAGTGAGGTGTCACAGCTGGCAAGAGACAATCCACCTGTTCACTCATTCAGCACACCCTGTTTGGGGATTTATTTGCAACATTTGCTCTTTAAAGACACAGTTAGATGCTCTTGTAAACACTCTGCTGTGCTGCTTCAGGACTCCATTGTCCCCAACTATTTTAAAACTAGGTGAGAAAAACAAAATTTTATTCAGTAGTTTCTGTGCATCATCAGTATCAATCCAGTGTGATTGTTAAGTTCCCATTTTAAAATTTCCATTATAATATAAATATATCCATGAATAATAAATTTACTCAGAACAACTTCAGGAAAACAAGTATTTCTCTGTACTAGAAAAGGAGAGAAGAAAAATGGCATGCCAGAATCTGTTGCATCTTTTAAAATTCACTTTGTCTACACTTTTTTCCCTACATTTCCAATTATCAGTCTTTTCTATCTCTTTCACTGTATTCTCTCCTCAAAAGAAAAATGGATTAAACACACCCTTGCTGGTAAGTCACTGACTCACTGCAGATGAAAGGAAAAAAGATACCACAGCTCAAGGGAGAAAGGAAATACGTGCAAATATGATTCCACAGGTTACAACAAAAAAAGAGAACTTCATCATGACAGTTCAGCCAAAGAACAGCTGTACTACTTCTGAAACCAACCACAATTCACCCCTGCTTATCCAAAAGGGGATGAGGATTAGTTTGTCAACAACATAACTTATTTTTCTAGGATTTATTCAAGGCATGTGTTGCTGAGCATTCATGTACAACGATTATATGATTTAAATAATTTTGAGCAATAAGGTTTAAAAATAAAAATGAAGCAAACAGTGTGAAGAAAGCAGCTACAGTTACAAGCATGCAAGTGACAATATAAGATATCATATACAGGCGGGTTTTTTCCTCAGATGAACTTCTGAAAACACAGCTGCAAACAGACTTCTAGCTCAGGCATCAGGGCTTGTCCAGTTGTCATTGTAGCGGAGAGAAATCTATGCTACACCTGAGCAAACTACCTCGTGCATTCCTCAGGCTGCAGCACTGTGAAGCTCTACCGCAACTATACTGGTTCTATTTCTGGCACATAATTTTTAAACAAATGCAAGTTATTCTTTACATATTTGTAAAGTCATTCTTTACATATTTGTACTTAATGTACATTATTGCGTATTACTCAATGACTTAAAGTCATTCTTTACATATTTGTACTTTGGACCAAATTCTTCCCCTATCCTAGCCTAGCACTATCTGAAAACAGGCCAGAATGGGCTTTTCCCATATGGGGAGCTGAGGGGACTGGTATGTTTGCTTTGCCATAGTTTTATAAGCCATGGCAAACTTTGTTTCCTATTAAATTTAAACTATTTAAAAAATGGGTATATTCTTGTTGGATACATTAACCATGAAATCATTACAAATGCCACTTCTTTTAATAAAGACAAGCAAAGACAAGACAAGGCAAGTAAATCGTAAACCAAAAACCTCATCTAACAAATATAGTAAGCACATTAAATCTTTTTCTATTTCTCTTACATTAAAGATTCATTCTAGGAGTTTAAATACCTCAGCAAAAACAATATGTTAATTACACTCATCTCAAAATCTGAGCACGAACATTTGCCCTACTACTTGCTATTCTTCCGTAAGGCCCATGGTAGAAGCTGAACACTTTCAAAACAGCAGCTCAGTGCAAAGCAGAGAAGGTCTGCCCATTACAGGCTGCTTTTCCAAAACCTGTAATTCCAGATGTATGCTTTCTACATGCAACGGTACGTTGGCAGATCTGCTACCAGGACTATATGCCTCCTTAGCTTTATGATCCTGACTGCTTAGGCAGGTTGACTCACCAAACTGTCTCACTAAGGTGACTGTGTCTTGCCCATGCTGCTGAGCACCCTTGCACAGGAGGTTTGGGAGAAGCCCACAGGGAGATGCTATAGAGTGCCTGTTGCCTAGGCTGTGCATGCAGACTCCCTGTAAAGCCAGGAGCACCCAATATAGTTACAGCCTTGGGTCAACATTCTGGGCATTCATTAACCCCTTCTACATGGCTTCTAATGCTGTCCTTCTTTAGCATGCATTTCAGAGGCACAGAAAATAATTATCAATGCTTCTTACAATATTAAAGGTTAAAGACAGTACACCAGCATCGTATTCCAGACCCAGAGTTGAAATTATGTATAAGGAGCAAGAAAATACCCAAGTAATCTGACCTTTAGATGCTAAACACATATATACTCTACCAGTATGAACTAGAGGACAGAAGGTGCCTTTTCTGTACTTTTCAGTACACCAGAAGGTCAAACCACTGCATTAAGAACCTTAGTCAAAGGGCCAAAAAAGAAAAAAAAGCAACTTTCTAATACTTAAACACTACAAAAAGAGACAAATCTCTTAAAAAAATGAAAAAGCCAAGTCAATCCCAGCCCCATGCCCCAGTGAAATTCCTGGTCCACCTGTTATGGAGATTAGAATGTAGCTGGCATGTTTAGTTTTTCACACATATGGTACAAACATGCAGATGTCAAGGCTAAGGAGGGTCATGGATATAACAGAACTAACAGTCTTTGCTACCAGAAGGCTATAATAATCCAAATGGAGAACACCAGAAGCAAACTGGATGCAACATATGCAGAGAAAAGTACTAGTTCAACAACAAAAAGATGGCATCAGCTGACACCATTTCATGCTTCTCTGTAAGATGAAAGGATTAGGACATACAGGCCTGGTACAATACTCAGTAATGCATTTTAATGAAAAAGGCATCGCATGTAGCCCTTACTACACAAAACACGTTTATACCAGGATTATGTGAACCACTGATTTTAGTAATGCAGAACTAAAAGTATGTGAAAAACATAACTGGGAAACAAAATAATATAGTAGCTAATCCCTATTTTTTAATAAAATTGAAAATTAAAAATATTTCTTACAAAAATTAGATATTTTTCTTTTATCTAGCTAATACGTTGAAAAATATAGACATTATAGTAATTAGACAGTAATTAGACAATAAGAACTATACAGTTTCTAAAATAGAGATCCAAGAAGATATAAGAAATTAAAACATCATTTCTTCCTGCCAAGGAAACAAAAACAATTGTTTAGGCAGGGATAGCTAATGCAATCCAATCCTCTATAAAAGAAAAGATGGAGTTACAACTTTGCCCAACATGATTAAATCAGCAACCACAAACTAAAATACTACTCTTTTAAGTCTTACCACACTACATTTGGTTCCCCTTCGGAAACATGAAAACGTGTCAGATCACCATCTGCATTTCAGATCTCATCTTTTCTTGTAGGAAGGGGGAAAAAAAACAACCACCCAAACAACAAAAAGGCAAAACCAACCTCAAAACTACAGTTCCCTTTCAAGATCCAATGTCCTGGAGGTCTCATTATATCACAACAAGGCAGTTGCCTTCCTTCTGCTATCCAACACAGCTTAACTCAATCCTGAAGCTTGCCTTTCCTTACGAAGAGAACTGCACAGGCCAAGAAATAAATACGTAGCTCTAGCCTTATCTAGAAGCTCTGCCAGCTCATTGAGCTCCTCTCCACTTTAAAGCACCTGTAATAAAACAATTCCCAAGACCACAAATCTCTTGATATGTTCCAGAAAGTTCACCATCTTCTTATTGGGCCTCCATTTCTTAAACAACTATTACATCTTCAGTACAATTTTGGAGGTAATGAGCCAGAGCATTAAGTAATTTATTTATTATTAATGGGAAAAACAGAAAATAAGCATACTTAAAGTACATGTTTCTTTATTTAAAATGAATTAACTTGAACTTCATTCTTAAAGCCTACTGTAAACTTCTTTCTACCTTCACATCTTTCATTGGTTCTCTCATTAGGCACAAAGCCACTGCCCCTGCGATTTGCCTACTGCCCTCCAGGCAGGGCAGGCTCAGTCACAGCAATTGTCCTGCCCTGGTTGTACTGCTCGCTCTAACCTCCAGCGTCTCAAGGCCTAAAATCCAGCCTGCATTCCTGTTTTCTTTGTCCTGCCAGAGCTTCCCCAGCTAGAAGTACATATTTCTGCATTCTTATGGGTGTGCATATGTCTGTTACTGGGATAATTAAAGGGAATTTGGATTCTGACTGTCTGTGCCCTCAGGGAAGAGACAGTAACATCTGCTGCAATGACTACTTAGTTTTTATTTTTCTGAACAAGGGTTTTGAATTGTTTATGCTTCATTGTTCAAACACACACATTGCATACAAATACAAGAAGGTGTAAGGGAAAAAAGATTGAACCCCCACCTAGATGAAAGTGGTTTCAGCGCTATGAGCAGTTTTTATATATTCAGAATCACTTGTGAGTTCTACAGAAATTATGTAGTGACAAGGTATCAGCCATGATATACAATTACAGCCCCTTTGAGTTTTCTTTCTCTTATACACAGAAAAAGCATGAAACCAGAGCCCCAGATGATTCCAGGGAAAAAAAAAACAAACAACCAAACAATAAAACCTACTTTGCAAAGTTACGCCAGCCAGCTGTAAGAAATCTCATTAACCATACCCTTCCCACTTCTAAGGAAAGAAACCCTTGATTCTTTGGTATGCCTATCATGGCATACCTGATGTTATAATATTTTAAAATTATACAGTATCAGTCATTTGAGGATAGCACTGTATTTAAAAACAATAACTAAGTATGCTTAACAACAGTTTAAGTTGTCAAGAACTGTGCTTAAAATTTTTCAGTTGCCTGATCTTCTGCATTGTATTTTGAACAACAAATGTAAAGTGACTGTGAAGTAAGCCAAGAGTTGAAACAGGATTTCCAAATCCTTGTCTGCTCTAAAGCAAAAGGCCTACCCATTTTTACTAATTGTTCAAATTAGGAACTATGAAAATATCATGCCAGCAGACTGCCACCAATAAACCAATAAAAACTAAGGAAAAAGGAGATGGGAAGAATCAAAACTGAAGCATCTGGGTTTGGGGGGCTCAGTTCTGGGGTTTCCCCCATGATGCATTCAAATGCAGGACATTCATATGTTTGTCTACTTGCAGGTTGCATTCATCTGTCATTCTTACTTCGTTTCATCATCACATACATCTGCGCTCATTATTTTGTAATAGAATATTCGTAAGTATCAGCCTGATTGACATACATAAACTCAAACCCAGTGCCGTGGAAACACAGTAGGGATTGCAGTCCATCCTCTTGCTGTTTAAATCCTCCACCATCTCAGCTGTGGGAAGCTACTGTCCTCCTAGTAAACATTAAACTTTTTTTTCTTGAAGCTGTCAGAAGCAGATTTAGTAACCTCACTCTTCTTGAACTGTGTATACCAGGCAGGGGCTCAGGGGCAGTGGATGTTTAGAGGAGAAAGCAAACACAACAAAGGATTTCCAGAGAGAGGCACCCAGAAAATTACTAGACAGATTTCAGGCGGTGTGCTTGTAAGGGCAACCAAGGAGTCATCTCCACTGCATTTCACATTTAGGATGAGTCTTCTGTATATCAGTAAATAGCTTAACACACATTAGAAGAAGGAGCTTAGACAGGAAGCAAAGAGATCTGATGGATCACTGGAAACTACTAAAACCTATTTACCCTAGCAGGCTACATGTGATGGTTTAGCAGTTGCATCACTTCAACTCAAGATTCTTACATATAAACACACACATATATTCGGGCAAAGGAGGAGGCATCCAGGCCAGAAACATTAACCACATACAAACTACAGAGTTTATAAAAAACAAAAAACAAGCAAACAAAAAACCGAACAAACAACAAAAAAACCAATAGTTTTTAAATTAAAGGTGACCAGAACCCTGTCATCAGATTAGAAGGAGATTTAAGTAGAGATAGGATGATGTTCAGGTAAGGACGCACAAGAAGTTATGAAACATAAAAAACACAGATGGTGTGGTGCTAACAAAAGGTACTGAAGCAAAGATCTAGAGAGTTTGAAAAAAATTTTCAGGGAGTGTTCTGGATCGATATAGTGTGATATAGTGAGAAAAGAGTCACATGCTTTAAGAGACAGGGAAGCCTGAGGGACAGTATATGTATGGAAAGACTACATTAGGTAAAATTTAGATAGAGGGCACAGAGATAAAGACCAAAAGAATTATGAGAACACACTGGGGAGGAGACAAAGGGAGGGGAAAGAAAATCTCAGGAAAACACAAGAATTATCCCACACCAGACTTAAGTTCCTTCTGTTTTAATATCCTGTTTGCATCACCTGCTACTACAAGATGGCCCAGAAAAAAAGGTATAAGGAGTCTGCTGCAGACAGCAGTGGTATTACCAATCAAGTCTCAATATTATGTCTCAATCCAATCTCTAAAAAGGAGCAACAGTCTAAAACTGAAACATAATTTAAGAGCAGAAAAGGGGAAGGAGAGAGTACAGAAAGCTAATCAATGCAGGAGATCTAAAATAAACAAAAATTATAAGAAGAGTGTGAGAATTCTGAGGTATAAGAAAAAAACATCAGTGAACGAAGGAGGATGAACCAAGAAAGACTTTCACCCAATTTACACTGCAAATCGCCTTGCAAGTCAGCTGATCCACACTTCAGGGTAGGGACTCATTCAGCCTGACAGGCAGAGATGAGCATGCTACTTTAAAAAGGAGTTTTTCTAAACTATCAAAACTTAAGCCATGAAGCTCAGCTGTGTTTTGATGTGTGGAAATACTACTTGCTGCATGTGTCCTTCCCCACGCTGTTTTTTTTTGGCCTGGGGAGTTTCTGCCAGTCAAAACCCAGTAACTTCACATCTCAACCAGCACAGAGCCCACGTGCTCTTCCCAGCGAGCACAGCTCCCCTTTCCAGTTACCAGCTCTGGCCCCTGTGCTGCTGCTGCCTGTCGTGACGCCGGGGGATGGACTGACCGCGTAACACACTTGACATCCTTAGTCAAGCCCATTCTGCAGAGGGCCTTAACCTTTCGCATTTTAACAGTTACATGCTGACTTTGGCAACTGGCCACAGAATTCATTTCGAAGGAAACCATGTTATACGGTTATAGGAAACCAGCGTTTAGTCTCAACACGGAGTTTTGTAAGGAAACCCGCTCAGTTTATATATATCTATATTGTAGGGAATAGAAGCATAAAGCCAGCTGCCTATAGACAGTTACAATAATCCCATGCTATTTTTGTGGGAAATATCTATGTTTCAATTAGCAAGACCTTGTTTCTAGAACTGATCATCTTGCAATGATGTATTCTTTTTTATGTTGGCATATGAACGTACTTTAAAATAACTTCTTTATTTACATTGCTTTAGCATAATACAATTTCTTCATTCTATCAATTCTGCCCAAGACTATAGCTGATACAATATTTTCAGGTTTGAAGATATTTCATGCAAAAAATACAAAGATGAACAAAACAAGTCATATTGTAACACAAAGGGCATACAGGGTAAAGCCTGATGCTAGTCTTGGTAAGAGCTTGGAGCCAGGACTTCAAAGTAAACCATACGCCCCACCCCCTCCACTCCCCCACAGCAAAAACAAAAAGATGCCCCTAAGCCAAAAAACGAAAGTGCCAAGCAAGAAAAAGAAAAGGAAAAACCACAACCCCACAAACAACAGAACAGCTCTTCTCTTTGTAGAAATTATTTTTGTTCTAAACGGCACTGTCAAACTCCAGTTACTTGTCATTTTTAGCAACTACTTTAGTCGATTTATTGTAGAGCTAGTTGTAAAACGGTGAGCTCCTAATTCTCAGGAATGGTAGAGAACCACATTTCTTTGTCCATAAAGCCTTCAGAGCAAAGTGAGTATTGTAAGTGGAAAGACAAGGAAGCTTATGGCAAGTCCAAGTGTGTTCTCACCTGAATGTGACAAATTGCCATGTAACAAGCAACTATCTAGCATGTTCAGCCACACAAAAAAAAAATTAAAAAATAATAAAAAAATTAAGTGTTATTCAGTGTCCTATAGTCTTGTCAATAGCAAACAAGCACTGCTGCAAAAGGGAGGTGGGAAAGAAAGCATCTGAAAAACAAAATCACTTAGAAGACACACTGACTGCACTTCTCAACTTCCACCCATTCTGTCAAATAAACACGAAGTATCTCTGGAAGTTTATTTAAGAAACTAAGGGGGCCAAGGGAAAATTAACAAACGTTTTTCCTCCACACCTCTGAGGTTCCTGAAAACTGTAAGGCTCCAGGCAAGGCCCAAGGGTGGGCCAGGGTTTCCCCAGATCTCTCAGCTGATGCAATAACCAGCAGAAGTTGACATTCAGTGACAAGCATCAAGGGCAGCGGGTGTCACTGAGCAAGTGCAAGACAGGCCTTGTAAATGCTGCATGGAACTTGGAAGGGAAGACCCTGGAATGAGTCTTTCCAGAAATTAGGTCACTACCAAGTACAAAAAGAGAGTTGCGCAACATCAGAAGGACAGTAACTGCAATTGGCACCATCTTTCATGAACTAGCAGTCTAGGTTATTTCAGAAATTACTGAGAAGAACTGAATTAAGGACATTTCTCACAAAACATAGAGCCATGCTGCTGCCTGGGTACCCTCTCCAGCAGTAGGGCCTGCAGGGCCACCCACTCCACACAGCACAACTGCGTCCTGCCGGGCTGTGCCACTGTGCAGCCATGAGCTCCACAAAGAGCTGGGCAATAACAGGTTACAGAAGGCAAGTTACCCTACTCCTTAGCTGTGCAATGCTAACTAGCCATATACATGCCCCTCCTCTTCAGTCAATGCTCATTAGCTTTGGACATGTTGCAACGCAGTCCCTGAAGAGGAGGAAGAACCGAATTCACATGAACCAGCGTGGGGATTATGCATAGAGAACTTAAAACTTCAGCAAAACATAATTTACACTGTGCCAGATTATTTAGAAACAATGAGTATGCTTAATGTCTTTTCCAAGAGGTAGATCAGTAGAATACTCACACTGACAGCTGTCAATAGAAAGGACAGAGTATACTTTAAACTTCTTAGAAGAAAAAATAAAATACTGTCTGGTGAAAAAAAAAATAAAATCGAGAAAAATCAAAGTAATATTGTACTTATCTTTAAACACACCAAAACTTCTGTAAGATGATAGAACTTCATCTGCTTAGGAGCTCTGTTTCTTGGAGCTCTATTTCTTTAATATATTTCAGTTTGGATGTTTTACCACCTTTCAGCAAAAATGTTCACCTCCATTAAAAATATATCTCTTTCAAAGTGAAAGAAGAAGAAAAAAATAAAAGAGCAAAAACCAGATTTTAATTCCGAATGCCTGCTTTGTACAGCTAGTGGAATGTGGCAGAAGACTGTCACTCATTCTGCTGCTTTATTAACAACCACAAAATTTCACATGCTCCAAAATTCCACAGTAGGGCAACAGGGAAGAAATCAGCCATGGACAGGGTATGGAAAGGCTCATAGGATACGTCTGTGCAGCTCATTAGCTATTGCAGTCACTGCCGATTTTCAATTATCAACAACTCATTAAAATTATTAACATTCTGTGATGGGCCAGCACTTGGATGGGATGCCAAAAGAACTGCAAAGTGATGATTGCTTTAAAACATGACCACTTCCACAAAAAAACAACAACAACAAAAAATCAAAGTTGCAATATCTAGCAATCAACTTTTCTTCACTGATGAATCATCTTTATTTGAAGAAAAACCCAAACAAGGACAGGAGATGGAAAGCAATACACCTCAACCCCACTGCTGAAGCTGGCAGGTCATCTTTAAAGTATATTTTTGAAAACCAGTGGGGAGAAGGAAAAAGCAATAAAAACTGAGCAGGTTAGTAGACTACCTTTAGTTTAAACATTAGCTTGCCACAAGATGAAGGGAAAGAAAAGAAAGTACAAACCAAAACAAGTTCATATACCATGTATCCTTCTTCATTTAGTCCATGTTATTTCCTCTTGGCACATGTTAAGACCATGCACTCTGTATACAAACCACATGATAAAATGAGCAGAGCAATGTACTGAGTCTGTATTACACAAACATCAAGTGAGGGAATTCTGTGGTGGTTAGACAATGAGGTTAAGAAAATATATTTCTTAGGATTCTTGAACCAAAAAATCAAAAAATGACTATGCTATTTTTCTTTTCTGGTTAACCTCAAGTAGAAATGAAGGGTTTAAGTCTATTTCTTCTATGGATTGAGATATGTTATTTTTGAGCATGTTTATTCAACAGATAAGTTCTTTAGAGTACACCATGTATTTAAAATATCACCAAATACAGTTTCTAAAATTGTAATCTGATGCTTTTTGTTGAGATAGCACAACCTTAAATTCTGACTACTTTATAGGAGCGTAAAAGAATGAGATTTGCCCCAGAACAGAAGATCTCAGCTGAACCAGCAACATCATTAAGTCCAGTTCACAACTGCATTTTATTTCTGACAGAAAAGCCTAAGAAATTTTACTTTACACAGGTAAACTGCAGGACAGAGACAGTCAATACTTGCAACTTCACACCTGAAATTGGAGTTTCGTCAATTTTTATTTGTTTATTTATTTATTCCCCCAGCTTACTGGAAAAAACATACACCACTAGGCAGTTGCAATAGCCCCTTCAGTTCTACCTCACAGATGGGGTCTGCCTACAGCACTAGTCTTCAGCCCAGTGTGAGACTTTTGACAGGTCTGACAGTTTCAAAGTTCAGCAGATGTGGGGGAGGGGGAACTAGGTGCCCTTGTAACTATTTATACTTAAAAAAAAATAAAAAATCAGTAATAAAATATCAGCTCCACAGAGAGCTACCACAGAGGTTTTGTAGACTGGGTGGCTAAGTGCTTTAAAACCTATGGAAATATTTAGACAAACATTACACTACTCAACTGTTTTGCTTTGGTTTTTGTGTAAGAATAGTACAACTTCTATAAACAGTCACAGTTTCTCATAGGCATCTTGTTTTTCTAAATGCTGTTTGTCTAAGACTTACCCCTCACAGCTCCTACTGAGAGGAAATTTGGTTTCCATACCCTTTTTTAACTGTTTAGGTTAAACACATAGCTTTACTATATTAAGAGTATGTTTTCCAAGAAGATGACCATCAGTAAATCCTAATAGACTTTACAGAGTTAACATTTCACAACTACATGTGCATGAAAGCATATCCAGATAAAATAAAATTTAATAAAAATGAAAATTATAAGGCTCTATCTTCAATGACCAGCTTATTTCTGTCCCTTTTCTTTCTTAACTCTTAAGTTATTTCAAGTGTAAATATACTTATTTACACATTGTAAACAAATAGAAACATATGTGAAGACCAATAATCTCACACTATGAGTCTCTGTATGTCCACTCTGTCACCTACACTTTGTTTCCTTGCACCCAATTCTGTAAGTTGCAAAAGATTTGTAACCTCTTGGCTCTAATGCCTCTATTGGACTTTTCAAGCACAGCTGATGAATCCTTAGTACAGGCATGTAACATATGCAGATTTATTTCTTTTTTTTTTAAGCCTGAATTTCAACAGACTAGCACACCTTTGCACATCTGGAGGCAGACTTCTTGGAGAGAAAGGAACTTTAAAAAGAGACTAAGCATCACCCTGGT
Organism: Caprimulgus europaeus; assembly: GCA_907165065.1. The sequence goes on from OU015525.1 coordinate 75,459,892, forward strand.
CAGCCCCAGCACATAAAAAACGGAACTGCACACTACTGGGCCAATCATATCAATCCATCCCATACTTTGATGTCTGTTTTTGTATAAATCTGATCTCTATGATAATTCCTACCAACTTTAAATAATGAGAAAATGAAATTTCCAGCTGCCAAGGAAGACACAAAGTGCCTTATTCTAGTCCAGGGAAGACCTATGACAACAGATTTTTACAGCTGAAACATTTTCAGATCTACAGTAAGCTTTATAAATTATTATAGTTTCTGGGAGAGAGAAAGGGTGTATTATGCATTCCTGATATTAATTATGCAGATAAACAAATTACAACATGATTATTACTACTGTGTATGAGAGACATAAAATTAAAGAGATTTTTAGATCATGTCAAAAATCCTTTGAAATCGCACGCACTTCCCCTGTTTCTGCAACTTCTCTTTCCTCTTCCACCAGCAAACAAAGTATTTTAGTAAGGGTTCTGAACTGGTGGGTGAAATTCTTGCCATTTGATATCAGGAGATATATCATGGTCTTTCAGCTAAAACTATTTACCTGGGAAAATCAGTGCTAGAAATAGTATATGCCTCTCTACAAAAGGTAGCTTGACAGGATCATCATCTGAGTGAGCAGTTTTTGATGGGCAGTGGGAGAGAAAGTAAGCTCTTTCAGGAGATACACTCCCTTTCCATATTTCACCATGACAACTCCTGAGGACTACTTTTTCTTTTTATTAGTTTTTTGCAGCTGTTCATCCATACACTACACCAGACTCACTCCATTAGTTTTATTTAATAGTTTATACTCCATCTACCACGCCTTTCAAAGGAAGACAAATCAAATAAGTATATTGCTATTCTGGCATACCAGAAACTACAAATAAAAAGGCTCTGGTCACTTACAAATAAAACAAAAGATTTGATATCTCTGTAAAGTTAGTACTGAGTTTACAAGCTTTGAAGTACCTACCACTCAATACCACTCAGCCTTGGTTGATGTTCAGTGTCCCACACAGCAGTAAGCTCTGGTGGATCAAATACTATTATAAGATGGCTTTACAGAATAAGGTATTAAAGCAGCATCCAAATTAAAGGCTTTGTAACTGTTCAGAATTTGTTTCAGCACTAACAATGTCAACAGATAGAGAGGGCATCTTCCTATGGCCATTTTCCTATAGGCCTTAATGAAGTTAGTAAATGTCACAGGAAGAATATAGAAATCGGGAAGAAGGATGGTTGAATCCTGCCAACTCCTACGGCAGGATTCATTCACAGAGTAGCTCTTCTCACATGCATCTCTTTTTTTATACTTTGATACCCTAAGTAGTCCATTCCTAACAGACAGGTTCAAAGACAAACTTCTCAGTCATCTTTTTGCTCAGTCTCATATCTTCTGTTTTCTCTTAACTAGCAGTCCTGCAACTACAAGTTAACGGATGTGTACCCACACCAGTTTTGTTACCTAGCTATCACATACTGTTAACTGCATTGCAAATATGCTTCTATATGTTCTTTCTAAGATTTATTGATGAATCCCAACAGATTATCATGGTATGGACTACAGCTTGTCAGAATATTTTTAAGTGAAGGCAAACTTTTCCAAGATATGTCAATTCATAAAAGCTAAGGTATGTCATAGATATGTACTGATTAATGATATTTTACCACAAAGGTCAAGAGAGAGTCTGGCTTTGAAAATCTTACTAAATCTCATATTAACCATCTGACAATAAATGCTTCTATGTAACTGTATTTTCCACATATATTTACAACAAAAAGAAATTGGTTTTTTTTGGTAAACTCTAACTGTGACACTACCTCTGGCTACATCAAAAGACGCAACTGAAACAAGACAAAAAAGGAGGTCTCTATCCCAAAAAAGCCTTAGCACAGTAAATTAGAACTGGAAGGACATCACTAGAAATTAAACATGATAGACGTCAATAACAGTCTAAAAGGCAGGATCAGGCTAAATTCAAGACACTCTCCCAAATGTTGTCTGAATCAGATTCATAAGCCAACACATTTTTAGTCAATTTTTAGCACATGGGTCTGGTAATGAGTCTCAATTTTTTGCTTTTACAGTTGCATATACCAAAAAAACCCAAAAATACCCCCAAAAAAATCCCATGCAATGATCCCTTAGTTTGTGAAATTAAGCAGTTAAGTGCCAGAATTTTAACTGTACTCCTTTATTTTACAACAGTTTGTGTTATGATAAAAATAACATTTTTAAACTAAATTATACACATGACAGGAATGCTAAGAAAAAGACATATTTCATCAGAATAAATCATACTATTTAGCCCATCAATAAATGAGAGATAAAGGTCCCTCTCCTTCACAACAGACTGATGATTTGCTGTTCCCAGATACAGAATGTAAACACTTTAGTTCATTTTCCAATGTATTGGAGAAAGGGACAGCTGGTACTATTACTTTTATCAAAACATTAAAATGCCAGAACAAAAATACTCTGTAGAAAACACAATATTTTCTCTAAATTTATTAAAAGAATGGAAACAAATCCCTTTTCAATTAAAATTCAATAAATCCTAGTTCATTGGAACAAAAAAAATATGTACGTGCTTTCTTAGAAAAACAGGAGGAATGCAATATGTAATATAATACATCTTAATCCCTACATCCTCATAGCTACAAACTATTTGGAACTCGTTCTAAGTGCCACACTAATGAAAAAATCTCAATTCAAATAAATAAAAAAATCAGATAAGTTATTAAATGCCTCAAGTTTTTACAGACAACATCCTCCAAGTGTTCTTCACTTTGTTCCAACCATTTCTTAGTAATCCATCCCAACACTCAAGACATTAACCATATGTATGAAGGGACTGGCTTGGTGAAGCAAGGAACTCATGGTGGAGCTCCACTGCAAAAAGGCTGTACGTATGAAGCGTAAGCAGGGACAAGGTGACCAAGGAGGAATTTAGAAACACCACATGGACATGTAAGGATTTTGTCAGGTTACACGAAGTTCAATGGGAGTTAAGACTTGCACGGAATGTCAAGGGCAACAAGAGCAGCTTCTACTGCTACAACAGTAAGGAAAAGTTGAACAGGGAAAATATAAGCCTGTTGCTGAATTGGGAAAGTGATCTAGTGCCAGCAGACACAGATGACAATGAGGGACACAATACCTCCTTAGTTTCAGTCCTCAGCAGCAAAGTCTCAAAGGCATCTGGTGTTGAGTGAAGGGGTTCAAGAACTACAAACAGTAGATGTGGCCTGAGTCAGGTATGACTTGCAAGATCTCAACATATATAAATCCATGGGATCAGACAAACTACATTCATGGACACTGAGATAACTGGCTACCCTTCATATCTGAGAAGTCACAGAGATGAAGGAAGGTCCTCAGTAATTGCAGGAAAACAAATGTGGGAACTACAGGTCAGTCAATATCACTTAAGTTCCTGGGAATGTTATGGAGTTACTCCTGTTGGAATGCACTTTTCTGGACATACAGAGGAGAATAAGGTGACAGAAAAGTCAGCGTGGATCTGCCAAGGGTAAATCACTCCTGACCAACCCAACTGCCTTCTATAATAAAGTGACTAGTCTTAATTATGATGGGAGAGCAGGGGATATAATTTATCTCAAGACTTTCAACACTGTCTCACTGCAAGTTTGGATATTACAGTTTGTCTTTGCAGGTAGGTAACCGTATGGGTAAAAAGACAGATGGATGATCAAGTCCTGAGAGTAAATGTTTTATGGACTTTACTCCACCAAGAGGCTGGTAACTTGTAGAATATCATAAGGGTTGATTCTGGGACCTGTCCTGTTAAACACCTTAATTCAAAGGAAAAAGGGGAACATAACCCCCATTTTTAAAAAGGGTAACAAGGAAGATCTGGGGAACTACAGGCCGGTCAGTCTCACCTCAGTGCCAGGGAAGATCATGGAGCAGACACTCCTAGAAACTATGCTAAGGCACACTGAGAACGAGAAGGTGATTGGTGACAACCAACACGGCTTCACCAAGGGAAAATCTTGCCTGGCCAATCTGGTGGCCTTTTATGATGGGGTTACAACATTGGTGGACAAGGTTAAAGCAACTGATGTCATCTACCTGGACTTGTGCAAGGCGTTTGACACCATCCCACATGGCATTCTTATCTCCAAATTGGAAATATGTGGGTTTGATGGATGGACCACTCGGTGGATAAGGAACTGGCTGGATGGTCGCACTCAAAGAGTTGTGGTCAGCAGCTCAATGTCCAAGTGGAAACCAGTGACAAGTGGAGTCCCTCAAGGGTCGGTATTGGGACCGGTGCTCTTTAACATCTTTGTCAGTGACATGGACAGGGCAATTGAATGCACACTCAGCAAGTTTGCTGATGACACCAAGCTGAGTGGTGTAGTTGACATGCTGGAGGGACAGGATGCCATCCAGAGGGATCTTGACAGGCTTGAGAGCCAGGCCTGTGCCAACCTCATGAAGTTCAACAAGGCCAAATGCAAGATCCTGCATCTGAGTCGGGACAACCCCAAGCACAAATACAGGCTGGGCAATGAGTGGCTTGAGGCCAGCTCGGAAGAGAAGGACTTGGGAATGGTGGTGGATGAGAAGTTCAACATAAGCCAGCAATCTGCACTTGGAGCCCAGAAGGCCGACTGTGTCCTGGGCTGCATCAAGAGAAGTGTGGCCAGCAGGTCGAGGGAGGTGATTCTCCCACTCTACTCTGCTCTCGTAAGGCCCCACCTGGAGTACTGTGTCCAGTTCTGGAGCCCCCAACACAAGAGAGACATGGACCAGTTAGAACGAGTCCAGAGGAGGGCCATGAGGGTGATCAGGGGGCTGGAGCACCTCTCCTACGAGGACAGGCTGAGAGACTTGGGGCTGTTCAGCCTCGAGAAGAGACGGCTCTGGGGAGAGCTTATAGCAGCCTTCCAGTACTTGAAAGCGGCCTACAAGAAAGCTGGGGAGGGATTTTTACAAGGGTGGGTAGTGATAGAACAAGGGGAAATGGCTTTAAGCTGAAAGAAGGTAGGTTTCGATTAGATATTAGAAAGAAATTCTTCACTGTGAGGGTGGTGAAACACTGGAACAGGTTGCCCAGAGAAGCTGTGGATGCCCTCTCCCTGGAAGTGTTCAAGGCCAGGTTGGATGGAGTTTTGAGCAACCTGGTCTAGTGGAAGGTGTCCCTGCTCATGGCAGGGGGTTTGGAGCTAGATGATCTTTAAGGTCCCTGCCAGCCCAAACCATTCTATGACTCTATGATTCTATGGAGGCAACAGAGAGCAGATAACACAAAATTCAAAGAAACAGTTGTCACGTTTCAGAGCAGAGCTGCTGTATAGAGGGACCTGGATGGGCTGGAGGAATGGGTCAGGAGCAACCTCATGAATTTAAGTGTACACAGCAGAGTCCTGCGCCCGGAAAAGAACAACCCTATGCAACAGCACAGGCTGGTTTTAATCACAGAGGAAAATGAGTCATCCTCTTTAAAATGGCACATTCAGCACCAAATGGTGAACACACTTTGCAAGCGTAGTTGTAATTAACTTGTATAGAATACAGCCCAGGTTACTATATAATAGCATTGAATGCACTTTTTTTTTTTCATATCTTTGTATATTAAAAACAGAGGCTTCCATGAAGAGATTACACAATACTTAGCCTACTTCCAGAAAAGTTTTTTTTGCATTTGTTCCTTACCTGTATATGCAATAACAGGGTGCTCAGCTCTGTGGCAGTGGGTATCTTCTGTTGTTGTTGTCTCTAGTATTCCTAATACCCCAAGTCCTGCCAACAGCAGTGCAAGGAGGCAGCTTCCTTTCATGGTGGTCAGGCTGTCCTCCACAGCAATCACTTCTTTTAACTGGCTACTCTTCTTGCACTCATGTAGGAAAAGCACCTGGAGAATTGAAAGAAATTTACTCAAGCGCAAGAGCAAACCATAGAAAAAATAAGACAATCCTTGATGTTTAAAACTAAACAACATTGCTTTCTGTCTGTGTAGTATTTGACTCGTCAAAACTGTGCTATCACCTGCTCCTTTAATTACTTCATAAACTTATCATCAGTTACACAATTTGGTATTATTGATTTATTTTATCATAGAATCATAGAATGGTTTGGGTTGGAAGGGACCTTAAAGATCATCTAGTCCCAACCCCCCTGCCATGAGCAGGGACACCTTCCACTAGATCAGGTTGCTCAAAGCTTCCTCCAACCTGGCCTTGAACACTTCCAGGGAGGGGGCATCCACAACTTCCTTGGGCAACCTGTTCCAGTGTCTCACCACCCTCACAGTGAAGAATTTCTTCCTAATATCCAATCTAAACCTACCCTCTTCCAGTTTAAAGCCATTTCCCCTTGTTCTGTCATTAACTGCCCTTATGAAAAGTCCCTCCCCAGCTTTCTTGTAGGCCCCTTCAGGTACTGGAAGGCTGCCATCAGATCTTCCCAGAGCCGCCTCTTCTCGAGGCTGAACAGCCCCAACTCTCTCAGCCTGTCCTCATAGGAGAGGTGCTCCAGCCCTCGGATCATCTTTGTGGCCTCTTCTGGACTCGTTCTAACAGGTCCATGTCTCTCTTGTGTTGAGGGCTCCAGAACTGGACGCAGTACTCCAGGTGGGGCCTTACGAGAGCAGAGTGCAGGGGGAGAATCACCTCCTCCACCCAGTAGGATTATCACTCAGTAGGATTCAAAACCTGTTATTCACCCCCTGCCTTCTACTCTAAAGTTTCATTTTGTAATGTATGTGGGAAAATTGTGTTCTGCAACATTTTTTTATTTTATTTTTTCTTTAGATACAACAGATGTATCTAAATCTATGTTCCAGATTCACTTGTATACATTGCCCCTTGCTCTGCCTTCCTTACAAAGGAAATAATGCTTTGATTCTTTGCAAGTATAAGGTAGGAAAGGAATTGCTCATTCATGTTACTGACTGTTTTCACAAAACAGCCCTAGAGCATGGATTTTTTGCCTATCCATAGAGTATGCATAGCAGAGCACAGAAAGTGGCAGGACAAGGTTCACCTCAATGCTCTGACAATGTACTTTTGCTTTACAGGAGGAATGGTCACTGGATCTGAGAATAACTTAATCCCCACTCGTTTGCCAAGACTGATGACAAGTTGTGTATTGCAGTTTCTAATGCTGAAGACCCCTTTCAACTAAAATCTAGACACCAATCGATGATGTAATGGTTTTCCTTCAATACCAGAATATAGTTGAAATTTCAACTCGCTGATTTTCTGAAGCATCCAGTAACCAGATGCTTATCTTATAAGTAACAGAATATTCATGGTGTCAATATTGTTTTAGATCCAGCCAAATTCCTTTAGCTTTATCATGACAAACATTCCAAGCAGTAACAAGGAAATGCTACGACCCAAAAAACTTTTGCTACTAGCAGCTTTACTGAGTCCCACAAGCTTGCTTGCTTATCACACACGAGACATCACTCTCTGTCAAGGGAAGGGGGTAAGACTGGAGCTTTGAGACAACTTCATAATGGCAGAAATGTCATTCTGCTAATTAATAGAGCAATTCAGAAAAAAATAATCAACAATATTTAACACATTTGATCTCACTGAACTGCAGTGTGCTGTTTAATAAGGTAGAAACTTTCTATTTGTGTAAAATAAACATCCTGAACACATGAAACAAAGGGTTGTTAATTAAAAGATACTCCACAGTAAGACCAGTGTGTTCTAAAAGATACACTCAGAAAGCAGAATGGGTAGTAAACATTGTTGCCTAATATTACTGTAGCACCAGCCGTCATAAAATGAACTGCTCTTCTTTCACCACTTTATTTTGCTGCCTTCCACCTAAGACCTGGACACATTTAATCCTCATTAATTTAATTGTTTTGACAATTTATTTTCTGCAAGGGTAACGTTTCCAGCTAGTTCTAATTCAGGTTTCTGTAAGAAGATGTATGTGTATTTAGGAAGCATAAGGAAGGACAGACACCACACCACAGTCTCTCAAAAGCTGATTTTCTTGCACACGTTACAGCAGCAGGTATTCCAACACCTAGGAATATAGTATTTTCACATTAAAGAAACATAGACTTTATTGCTTTTAATTTGTAAAGTCTCCAAAATATTCATAAATGTGTGACTAGAATGGACAGAAAGTAAACAAGAATCAAATGAAACATTTGTCCTAGAAGCTCAGCCTTGTCAGTCTCCCTGGCTGTAAATGAAGCCCCATGGTCTTTGTGTAACCTGGCTCCTATATCCTAGCCAAGTTTCAAGACACAGCTCTACCCAGGACACAACAAAAAGAATCCTGTTTCTCCAGAAAGAATGAGAAGGACCAGTACTCTTCATCCAGATACTAAATCTGTACATAATTATGTATGTCACAGTTTCCATTGCAAAAAGGGACTAATCCTGGTATTAATAAGGACTAAGATGTAAATGTTGACAAGTCTGATGTCTTGTATCCTGCAGAAGCAAAGCTCCTTCACAACCATGCCTTTCCTCAGCCTTTAAATTCAAACAGCATTCTCTAGAAAGACAGACTACTTACATGCCATAGCTGGTCTCCAACATAGTTGTTTACATGTTTAGTCATGCTGTGGGAGAATTCTGAGGTCAAATTTTATTTTCCTATCTAGCTGAACCCCTTCTCTCACTGTATGCATCTCACATGGTAACAATGGAGGCAATTTTCTCTCAATCAGAATATCCAAAGACAAGGTTAGACTTTGAAGGAGAGACAAAGGATGCGAATGTGCTTCTGATAATATATCTCAGAGAAAAACAGTAACAGTTTAAGTTTCTCTCTCCCTTGACCCCTACCTGTTTAAATGTATTGTGCTATGTTATTAATTTAGGTGTATTAATTATTTGAAATATATTAATTTAAATGTATTATAAATATATTGTGAGGAACTGTAAGTAGAAGCTTACTTGCAACTACTCAGAGGAGAGTTTTCAGAGACTTTAATCAGACTAGAGAACAGTAAATCAAGGTAGTAGATAGAAACCTCATCACAAGTTCTTGCATGAGAAAAGGACAAGCTTTAAGTCAGATGAGCAACTGGAAGGAACAGGAACTCACTATCCACTTCACTACACTATGGTATGCACAGAAGGAGAAAGAAAAAGGAAACTGGAGACTGCACCTAATATACTGCTAGAGTAAAAAAACAAACAAAAAACAAAATACACAAACAAAAAACATTTCCCCCAAGAACCAAAAAATCCACACACCCCTAGCCCCAAAAAATACCCAAACAACTCCAACAAACAGAACACACTTTCAACATGTGCCCACAGCATAAACAGATGGACACCTTAGAAAAGTCTTCAAAACCATATAATTTTCCACAGAATTTGCAGGGGTTAGATTGCTCCCTCCTGAACATCCTTGAGTAAGGAACACCACACAAGTTCCACCTCTGCCTGAGACACCAGCTGTAAGAGTGACCCTGGGGAGGCAGCACCTGAACTCCGTACCCACACAGCTCTGAAACGCCACAGCTGAGAGTTTGCAGGTTTAAAGCAGGCAAAGGAGTCTTTCCTGAAACAGGCCCTTCTCCAGTTGTGCCAAATATTGAGCCAAGAAGCGATAGTCAGCCTGGAGTGTAAGACACAAAAGCCAAGAGAACCCTAAACATGAAATGTTTAGGTTAGTTTCCTTGATTTCTGGATAATTTTCATATGTAAATTTCCCTCAACAATGGAATATAATGGTCAACTCAAAACTCTTCAAAACTTTTCATAACAGTGACACTGACCATGTTTTTAACTATTGCTATACATTCAGGAACCAGGACCTTGACCTCTATTATTTGTATAGTTTTTCTAGCACAGATCTTTAATGAGACTTCTGATAAATTGCATTTTACAAGTCTGTAAAAAAAAAAATCTGAGGATGCAAAAAGGGAAAAAAAAACTGAATTATAAAATGTAATATATTTCAATATAGAATTTCTATATGTAAAGGGTCTTGTGCACTTATTCTCTCCCTCACTCACTTTTTTTTAAATCTAGCTTGCTTAGAAGAAGTACAAAGATGAATGAGATTCATTAGGTAAAGGTAGTATTTTTTACAAATGTAGTATTTAATTCCTCTATCAACAGTATTTGATGGGGGGTGGAGGACAAGCAATTCAAGATTTTCTATTTCAGCTGAGCCTACAAAAGATACTTATTGCTAAACAGAAGAAGTGTGAACAGCTAAGCATGCAAGTCATGTAACCACTACTGCTAGGTACAAGCAGATTCATTTAGAGACTATTCCCTCCAGGCAGAGAAGTCATATATTTAAAATTAAATAATCAGGTTGTCAATATTTCTAGGTAAGTTAAAATACACTGTGTTGGAAGCACAATTTACCTCTGAATTATAAACTACATTCTCTTTTGTTTGATTAAAATAAGCTGCTGTATAAAAGAGTTGCCACACTAACTGCAGCTGTGCAGCAGCAAAGATGCTTTCAAATAATTCTGTTTGCTGACTCTGTAAGTGTCAGTTTAACTACACTTTCAGTGAATGTTGAATTGAACTTATGTCAATGGAAGTATACAGACTGCAGAGTTTGGCATGGTTAAAAGATACCAGTTTCAGGACTGGTTCTGGGTACGTGCATCCACAAGCAGGACTGGCATTTCTTTACACGTACACTAGTGTCTACTCTCACAGCTGCTGCTCATGTAATTTGCTGTGGGAGACTTACGCCACTTCCCCTGGGCACTTTGCTCAACTTCTTGGTTTGCAAAACAGTAAAAGTTTGATAAAAAATTACTTATGCTTAATAACTACTCCAAATAACATACACCTTTGTGCATGAGCATGAACCTGAAAAAAAAGTACTTGTCTAATGAAGCAGACTATATGTTGTATGGGTTCATTACAACAGAATTCTGAGTCTGAAGAAAGATTTCCCATATTGCTACTGTACATAATTTAAAATAGTTAGTAATAACCATTCCACTTTTGATCATGTCAATTTTATTAAAATACCTAGTTTGTCTACTGTATTGTTAGTGGCACTTTTTTACATTTTATTAAAAGAATAGAACATTTACTTGCTGATGCAAGTGATGAGCAGACACGGAGAATTACTGTTTCCTCTTTAACAAAAAAAGCCCACGCTGTTGTGCATTGCTAGTAAGCATACAGACAAATTGGGAAAAAGGATATCAGCAGTCATATGGTCATAAAACTGGAATATATGAACACCCCTATGATGTAGCTCAGTGCCTTTTTCTGTAATGCCTCTTGATCTTTTAAAGCCAAACTCCTCAAAACCATATAAATAATTTGAGAGGAAGATGGCTAGAGAAAGGAATATCTAAAAAAGGCACCATCATCACAGCTACCAAAAAATCTAGCTAAATTCTCAGTCAATGTGTGCACTCTCAAGTCCCAGCCCTGGCAACACCACTAGTGTCAAGCCCTGGAGCCCAGAAGGAAAATGGGATGGGAAGGGGGGCATCAAGAGGGCTGTATCCATCTAAAATAACAGTGCTCCCCTCTCCTCCAAGTAAATACGTGGATGTTGTGTGTCAGACATTCACATTTCGGTTTTTTTCATAAACAAACTGTGATTATTTTTGTCACCCTTGTCCTAACATATAGACACAAGATGAATAAATATCAAAACACATTTAAATCTTGTTTCCAAAAAAACCAAGCAGTTGCTTTTACTACAGTGATTAATCCTGTTCCCCTGTCAAATGCACAAATAAAAGCTGTACCTCTTTATAATATAATTACTTTGAAATACAACCCTTACTCACTATAGGTTTAGAAAAACAATTTGTATATCACTCAGATACACAATTAGATTAGAGCAATAGCTCAAAGATCACCTCATTAAATAACAACATGAGACTGGAGGCTATAGCGCTTCTTCAGTGAAATAATCCAGCCATACACTATTGTGTCTCATCACTGGACCCAGCAATGCAGACTGTTTGCTATGCAGCAGAGTAGCATATTCTAATTTGTATTCTCATAAAGCGAGAGTCAGCTTCAATTAACAAACTGATTACCAAATTCCTTCAACTTTTTTAAATTTTGCCATTCATTTCTGCAGTGGCATGACCTCTACCCAAATTCAGGTATGATGCAGGATGGGAGAAGGAAGAGATACTCTACCTTAGGATGCTTTGTCATCTTTTTCTTTTCCCTACACATTATTATAAACTGTCTTATACTGGGAACCATGTTAAAAAAAAAAAAAAAAAGGCAGGTTTAAAAACATTACTTGACTGAACAAAAGGCAGTAGGTCAGGACTGGGAGGAGCTCCATACAGGAGAGTAGAAGACAATGCACCGAGATAGCCATAGGAAAAAAATTAGCAGGGAGGAGGGAATTTTTTCCGCCGAGGGGAGAACAAAGAAGATGAAAGTTAGAGTTGGATGAAAAATTAGTGTAAAATCTTGAAGATGTATAAAAAGTAGTTTTGAGTGAGTAAAGGCAAGTTTAAGGGAAGCAGGTAAAAAAGGTAATATGAAAACAATGCAAGTTTAGCTGTTGCATTCCATATAAACTGGGAAGACGCAACACAGAGATTGGAATCAAACATGTTGAATAATTAAGAGAGGAGATCATCACATCACATCACAGATTATCACTGTAGCCTTCTGGACGTAGTTTTTTATATTTGTAAAATGTACAGGAAAACATGCCAAAATTCATACACAAATATAAGAGAGACCAGAAGGAAGACAGTAATACAGCAACTTCAAATAGCTGGGGTTGGTTGGGTTTTGGTTTTTTTTAAATATATTTAACTGCAAACAGTTCTCTATATTTTGTATGTCACTGTACAGAAGTACTTGATAGTACTTGAGATTTAGCTTTCATAAGGACTTAATATAATATATTTTTAAATGTGAATTGCCAATCTAAAGCTCAAAATTGTACTGCTAAAACAAAACTATTAGTGAATATTCTGCACATTAATACTAGGCAAACTTCCAAAATAAAGATTATATTTAAGTAGTTACTACTTAACAGAACTGCTGGATGAGCTCCAAAATGTCATAAAATAACTACTGTGACAGACTGCTTCAGTTAAATAATACAGGCAAATCCATCCTTCTCACGGGGGTTCAGTCCCACAGTTCTTTGGTACAGTTTTAAAGGGCAGGGGTTACAAAACACATTTCAGCAAATGCATGGTGGTCACAGCTTTGACAACCAAAATACAGTAGAGGAGAATACACTTTTGGATGTCAAATTCACCCACCCCAGCACCTTCATTTGCAAATGCATTTCAGACTCCCACTTCCTCTCAACTCCTGGCCAATTACCAGCTTTGATCTGTTTCTTCCCATCAATAATGAACACAGCCTCTCTTTACAGCAACAGCTTAAGTGACAGCAAAGTTTAGCAAACTGATATGAAGGAAAGGGAGAAGTAAGGCTGCTCAGAGCTCCCATCCCACATCACCACTAAGGAACACTTCTGATCTCCATCTACTTAGGTAGCTTTTCTATCAAGGTAGGCACTCAACAGACCTTCTCATTTCACCAAGCTTCTGGATTCTCACCACTGCTTAGGTGGTCTGAACCATCCAATGTCTCTGCACTGATTATACAAAATGCCCAGGGTAACTAGGCTACTATCTCACCTTCCTCACTCTTAAACATTGCCACTGCAAAGATGACAATTTAGATTTTTTTTATACTTAGAAAAAACCTTCACAAACACACTTACAAAGATTTAATACACAAATGAAAGCACCATTTAACGTTTCTTCTAACCCATGATTAACCCCCCATGATTATAGGCAACACTGCTCAAAGGGGACCCACCAACCCACATGACACTCTTCCATACTAGATTTTGCATTTAAATTACTGATTCAATTGCAAACTGCAACAGAAAAATCACACAACTCTCTTCTGTGCCACATTCAGTGCATTAATATCCACATAATTCAGAGGCATCATACAAACACGCTTGTTTTTTATTAGGAACATTAACTATGTGGCTAACCGTGCTGCCTTTTGAAGATATCCATCAGAAACATAAAAAACCCTGACAAAGCTATCAGAATCCAGGAATAAGATCACAGCTTCTGTTGGATCTTGCTGAAAGTTCATATATCTTTTGTTAGTTTTTCACTAAACCCTCAATCCAGATACAGATATTTTACACCTCCTATGACAGATTGAGTTAATAAATACTTTCTTGAAAAAAAAACAGGTGAAATCAAAATCATGGAAGACAAAGATTTTCAAAGGCCATTTTACAGCTAAAGTATCCAATCTATCAGAGCCTTCAAAAACAAAAGGTGGAGTTAAAAATTAATACAATACTTATAGTTAAAACCCCATGTATTCATATACAAAGGTTTCACACGTATGAGGAACATCCCTGCACATGCCTTAACTTCCCGTCAATACAAGCTTGCTTATTTTTTGCTAGATACTAAAATATGGCATGACAAGTTTAAAAAGAAAAATCCCTCTAAAGAGAATAAATCACAGTTGTATTTTCTTCCTCCAACATTGGTGCTAAAAAACTAAGTTCTATTTTTAAGTCTGCTTAAAAGTAGTAAAACTTGACACAATAGGAATTATATACTATCTGGTGGTATGAATACACCCAATGAAGCTGTCAAACAACGAATAAGGAGATGTCAAATAACCTAAGGTTAAATGAGGAATGGCTCTTGACATATTTGTTTCAATACGCAGAAGTCTCTTGTGGGTTTTCTTCAGAGCATACACTGTGCTGCTCTGTGTATTTGTGTTTCAAAAAATTAAAATAAATACACTTTGTTTTTTCAAGTCTGATGTATCCTTTTAAAAAGTTACTTTAACGTACTTGCATGCCAATTTTTTAACTAATTGTTAATGACAAGGCTCTTTTTAACGATTTCCATTTAAGAGCTTTCAGAAAAAAAATCTATTCTGTAAGATTATTTCACAAACTAACAATGTTGTGAAAATCCAATTTGTTTGGTGACATTTTCCCAATGGCTTCTCAGTGGCTGACAGTTTCCATCAGTCAAAGACTAAATTATATGAAGTGTCACTGATGTCTCCATCATATCCAAAATCACTTTAGACTTCTGTAGCTTTATAGCTATCATTTTTCATTTATCACTTTGGAATCTTATAAGCATACAGTGTGTATGCACAGATTGCATACATTGAAACATACCTTAGACTCCTCCCTTTGAGGAATCTAGGATTCAGAGACAAAATGTATCAAAGTCACCTTGAGCTAATAAATAGAGACATGTAGGGTGATTACGTCTTCCCTTAGATTTTTCTAAAAATAAAGGCACTGTTTCAGCTTTCTTAGGTTGTTTTGCTTGCATCCAATTTTTCTACTACCCCCATAGTTGCTTAAAGGGAATCTTCCTGACCATCCCCACGTTTTTATGCTACGCAGTACACTCACTAGTATCATAGCAATAGCCTTTGGAAAACATTCCCTCCCCATTGCACCAGTTCTCCAGCACACCATTAGGTGAGGCTGGATGAGTTGCAGTCAGAACATCCTTAGCTAGTGTTGCCCGAAACTACTCAGATCTATATCCAAAAGCCATATAATATTGTCTGCACCTCTTTTTGCACTACTTTCTGTACATCTTCATACCCTCACTTATTGTGTTCCTCAAAAAAATCAAATGCACACATGGCACAGGCAAGGATTCCTTTCCTGGAATGAATAAATAAATACAACACCAATGCCACAGCTGAATGCCATATGCTTTGCTGGGAGGACCACATGCCCAGTTAGACAACAGCCAATAGCAATAAGGAGAAGTATTGCCTCAGGTAGGCCAGTATAGCCCCCATTTTGCTGGCCTGCCCCTTCATCTTTTCCCATACCAAGTCTATGGCCCTGTTCCAACACCACACCTTGAGCAAAGACCCTAGCTTCCAAGCAATCTAGATCTTCCTAGCAGTCTGTTGTATCAAAGCTTAGTCTAGTATCAGCTAACGACAGCAAGCCTCACCACCCAGATCCATGTCTTCACTCACGATTGGCAACATTTTCTCCTTCAAGTCATCCTCTCTCCCAAAGGGAAACCAGCCACCAGCTACATTTTTAAGACCACCACAGCTGCTGTATACATAGGAAGGGTACTGGATGTAGTGATGTCTGAGAAGAGTGGGTTAAAAGAGAAGGAAGAAAGGTCTCTGCATGACTATAAGTAGTTCTGCCCTTCCCACCACTCCAGCAACATTTCTAAAAGAAGCAAAGAGGCCAGTTCAATTTTAAGACAACAGATCCTGAAGTGGTCTTTCACAAATTCCTTTAAAAGCATCTTCACACTGACAAATGAGGCTTGCACTGAGACTTGTACAAGTTTCTCATCTCCTTTTCATCACAGAGCCTTGGCAGATAATGACAGGACCACGCAGTGCCCATCATGTAGGTTATGTGGCAGGGTCATGGCATGTACCACATGTCAGTAAATAAGAAAGTTAGGAAAGCGGTATCCAGGATACTGTGAGTCGTGGAATAGCCCATTCCTCCTTTATGTGTCCCAAGACAGGTGACCAGCTACCCCACTGTGTGAATCCCACCTTCCACTATGCCTTAAGGAAGGGTGGAGCTCAGAGTAAGGGAATACATTAGTTCGTCTACAAATCAAGGCACATTGGCACATCTGCCCTCAATTTTCCAGTCACTGTAGACCTCAGTGCCTCTCTTTCGAAGGCAACCAAAGCCATTTTTGATCAGCAGAAGAGGATATTCATTTAAATACATAGAAAATGCTAAAACATTACCTTTCCTGTATTTGTTTTTTTCTTTTCTCAGCCTGTCAGTGGTACTAAGTATGTTCTCATTCCCTACCATCTCCACCCCTTCTGCTCTCTGTAATCCCTTCATAGTTAAATTCTTTCTCCTTTATTTGCCAACTTTCTGCTTTGATGTCATTTGCATATTACTACTGAAAGATATATTGTTAAATCTACTTCCAGAACAACACTCCAATCATAAAGTTCTAGAAGGAATACCAAGGAAAATGACTATTAAAAAAAAAAAAAAAAAAAACAAACAGAAAAAAACCCCAAAACACCAACCCAGAACCCTTGTAAATGGCCTCTGTCAATGACACAAGGAAAATCACAAGTACAATAAAATGTCTTACATATAAAAGTCTGACTAAAACCTGCCCTTTGGCTGCCCGTGTGGTACTGAAAAATTATTAAGTCAGAGCAGAAAAATGTCAGTTTACGTAGTACTGGTGCAGTGAGATATAAGCATTATAGGTATGGGAAGGGTCTGTGGAATGGAACTGTTGAAATTCAAAATAAAGAGCTCAGAAGGAAAATGCTGAGGATGCAAGGCCTTTCCACTGGGGGCCTTGTGTAATAACAAAATGCAGAATTTGACCTTGAAAGGGGCAAAAAGGAAAAGAGACTGGACACAAAAAACACCAAATAAAACAAGAAACTTGCTGACATTATATGCATATGGCCAAGCAAAAAATTGATAATTTATGTCACCGTTAGGAAATGCATAACTCTAGAAGACAGACTGAAAATGCGACTGATACTCAACTTATCAAAGAGTAGTAACAAACTTTCTAGCAAGGTGTGCTTGCTATGCTCTGTCTCAGCATGCTTTACTCCAGAGAGATGGTGGGACTCGCATGCTACTGAGAGTCCCAAAAGCATAATTTGAATACAGCAACAGGTTCTCTCCATCCTTTCATACCCGGCCAACTCTCTCCTCCATTACATACCACTTCACCATGATGTTGATGGGACAGTCACTGAGTGATCTATCAGAAAATCTGTATCGCTAAAGTCACCATAATACATTTTGGTTTTTAAATTGTTAACTTTTTAATATAGAAGATCATGTTTTATTATGTATTTGTTTAATCACGACAACTCTACCAATTGCTACAACTAACAATGCAACTAGAGACAAGCACATCTGTTTTACATAGGAAATCCAATGCAGAGTTCATAGTTCTTTGCTTTTTAAAGACACAAACCTGTATTTATACTATAATAAACACATCATATAGAAAGATACTGATAACACAAATTGAAACATTATGATCTCACTGTGCAAAGTCTTTGCAATCCTTCAGTTCTCTGTAAATAATAACTAACTGAAGCAGAGGTCATCTCAGCAGGTTAATCATGAGTTGTACTGTCAAGATACAGAGTTTACTCCAGCCAGGCTATGATATCTAGTTCATGGATAAACAGGGATTTCAATTTTCAGAACTGTCAATCTTGCATGTTTTCCAGCACTAGATTCCACCATATTTTATAAAGATGCAACCTGAAGCTGAGGGAAAAATAATTCAAACTGCTCACAGTGGTGCTACAGAAAGGGCTTCCAAAGCAAACAGAATATACAGACTACATTAATGCACACATTACAAGTACAAAAACCTATGTCACATGGGGGGGGGGGGAGGGGCGCAGAAATAAAAAAGCAAATACCAAACCTAGATCAACAGAGAAAGCTCAAAGGCTCTCCAAAGAGTGTCCTTTTCTACAAATTCTTTTTGACATTTTCAATGATCAAGACAAGAGAAAGTAACCCATAACAATTCAGGCAATTAAGAAATACCTGGAATACTTAAAGGTAGCATGTCTATTGCAAGAAGTGTGACCTGGGGAAGGGCAGTTGTGACAGTGGGGGGAAGTTGGACCCCATTCCTAACTAGATTTTTAAGCTAAAAAAAATAAAAAATAAAAAAATTATAAATCAAAGACCATTTAGTTTCACACCAGGTGTTAAAACCCTGCTTCTAGGTGCCATTAATCTCAGATATTTAACAGGCTTTAATGGGAAGAGTCTCATTTTCTATAGCAAGAAACAAAGGGTCTTCCCATTAGACACAATGACCTTGTCCGTCCCACTCTGATCTTTCTTCACCTCATATGCAGAGTCAAGCACAGCACAATTCATCACTTCAGTACAAAGCTTTTTGCAGCTCAGTGGTCTGCAGTTATGTTACATACCAGGCACAGAGTTTCTGAAAGAGAATGAAGCACCTTCATTCCACTCTGAAATTGCTATTGCTGCTTTGAAGCAATGCAGGTTCATTTTAACGAACAACTACTACTACTACTAACAAGCCTTTCATTGTTATGCTTCATTTGTTAAAATTCCCCAAGCCTGGCACAAAAGGAAACCTCCCATCACTGCACACACCGTGCCACAAGAAAGACACCAGAAAAGTTAGAAGGACCACAAGGAAGGAGTCTCCTTCACAAATGGATGAACTCAAAGAATTAGGTAGGTATGGAAATGGCTGACCTAAGCAATACTTTTAATTCGTAATGACATATGTTATACTCCTTTTCCTTTTTCCCCTGTAATTGCTCTTATTCTGCAATTCCCCTCCATTTATCTAAAACTACACCCTTGTATCCCCTTTTCATGCAAGAAAAATATTCTTTCCTCAGGACTGTGTACATCACTATTTGAAATATTAATATCATATTTGTCTTTGCAAATGTTACTTTTAAATCCTTTGAGTCTCTATTTTAGCTGCTTTAGTCTCATTTTTGTTACTGTTTTAACAAAATTCATTTTCACCAAAAGCAACTACCCTGTCTAATTTCATGAAAAAACATTGTTTTCCCCTCCCATGTTTTTTGATTTCAGGTCCCCTTGGAAAACTTCCCAGAGGAAGTACAGATACTGGTACAAGAAATTTAAACACTCTAACATTTGCATGGATCCATCCATCTCAGGTCCATAAACCACTGATGGAAAACTGAAAACACTGTTTCTTTCATTCCCAGTATCTGTTCATCTCTAAGCTCCTAAAATCCTATTTACTCTTAAGAAAATTTTCACTGGTTTCTCATCCTTGCTTACCTCTTCCTATTCAATTCCTTCAGTTCATTTACCTGTTTCCCACTAATCTTCTCCCATGACCCTCTCTCTTCCAGTAGCCTTATCTGTTTTGACCATTTCAACTGCTATTATTATGCAACCCTCTCACTTTTAGCTTTGCTCTTTTAATCATCATAATATAACCCAAACATTTTGCCTCTCAAGCTAATTCATAAACACAAAAATATCTCCAAGTTCAGCACTCTTTTCTCATTCTCATTTTGCTCTCTCAAAGCTTTGCCATTTCACCTTGTTTATCTCTGCCCAAAGCCTACTGTCTCTACACCAAAAAGGTGCTACTAGGACTTACGTAGTTAAAAAAGGTGTTCTGATAACTATTCACTCTCTAACAGACAGTACAGACTGTACAGGGGAAACAGTAAGAAAAAAAAAAATGAGATTTTTAGACTAAGAACCTAACTCTCAGTGAAACAGCTTAAATGTATTAGGATAAATTTAACAGTAACTTATCAAATGCCCAGATAAGATAAAAAGTATTTATCTTACAATCAGCAGAAAATCTCTGAGCTCAGCATAAGACCTCAAATTACACAACAGAGTCCTCTTCTGGGACTGCACCCTGCAATCTTACCATTATAAAATAGTGCATAAGAACTGCCACAGTTGACCAGGCTGGACATCTAGCTCAAACAGAATGACCAAACTGGCTCAGACTAAATATCCATTCTGTCTCCAGGGGTAGCCAGAACACTTACTGCACAGCTTTCAACAATCTGCTGCTCTCTAACTTCCTTACTGAGAGGTAGTACCTTTGTTTGTGACCTCTTCTTTTTTTTCTCCCTCTTTTTTTCCCACTTACTTTTCCAACTTTGTTCAGCATCTTTTTATACCCAGGCAGAACACACAGCATCCCATGGCAAGAAATTTCAGAACTTAAACACTACCCAAATAAAAACTTTCCAGGAACTTCTATAAATTTTCCTAGCTTTTAAACTGTTTCATGCTTGCTTCACCTGATATCATAGAAGCATAGAATGGTTTGGGTTGGAAGGGACCTTAAAAATCACCCAGTTCCAACCCCCCTGCCATGAGCAGGGACACCTTCCACAAAACCAGGCCGCTCAAAGCCTCATCCAACCTGGCCTTGAACACTTCCAGGAAGGGAGAATCCACAGCTTCTCTGGGCAACCTGTTCCAGTGTCTCACCACCCTCACAGTGAAGAATTTCTTCCTAATATCAATCTAAATCTACTCTCTTTCAACTTAAAGCCATTACCTTTTGTTCTATCACAACCTGCCCTTGAAAAAGGTCCCTCCCCAGCCTTCCTGTTGCTTTTTGACTGCTACCAAAATATAGAGCTGATTTTTTTCACTAAATTACTGCTTCTTGTCCCAAGATCTCAGGCCACCTCAAAATACTTAACCATTACTGATCCTGAATTCCATCTGCTATTTTAATGGCTACTTAGATTTATAAGGTCATTTTGCAGTTTTTCAGTTTAACTTAGTTTCAGAAACAAACCTTATCACCATACTTCTGTTCCAAATCACTTATGAAGATCCCTCTGGGCACTCACAAAGATCCCTGTGGAAATCCACTGGTTATTTCCACCACATTTTTCTTCTAGTGTTTTGTTTCTTGCCATTTAACCAATTAACTACACAGCTGGCACTTGTCCCCCTTAACCTGTACCTGTTTAGTTCCTGTAAAAGTTTTTTTGAGAGTACTTTGAATATGAAATGCCATTTCAAAATTTAAGTAGAACAATGTGTTGTAAACCTCTTTCATCTGCATGCTGGTTACCTCCTTCAAATGACCACAGCAGTTTAGCAAGACTTTACTTCAAATCACAGAAATGATGGCTGGAAGGGATCTCTGGGAGTCATCCAGTCTGAACCACTAAAAGCCACAGTAGATCAGGTAGGCAATTGCATTGTCCAATTAAGACTTTAAAGGCTCCACTGGAAGAGATGCCATGCCCCCCTCTCTGGGTAACTTTCCAGTGCTGCACTACCCTCCTAGTGAAAAAGAATTTCCTACAATGACCAATCAGAACATTTCAATCTGCAATCTGTGTATGTTAACCCCCTGTTATGTGGTTTGCCCCTACTAAGAACACTGGCACCATTATCTTTGTAAGCACCCTTCAAGTAGTTGAAGGCTAATATCAACCTGTTTCAAAATCTCCTCTTCATCAGGCTCCCTTTCACAGGAATCAATTCTTTCTCAGTATCTCCATCATATTTATCCAAAGCCCATTCTAAAACAGTTGTTAATCTAATTTTTTAATTTATCCACTCAATTTAAAAAGGAGGCTTATTGGTTTCTAGGTTTCCTGATTCCACATGAATAGTTTCTAAAACATGGCATCAAATTAGACATCTTCAAGTTCTCAACTGCTTGGATAACTTAAAGCAAGAGGTTGCACGCCACAGTCCACAGCTGGTCTATTTTGCTCCTATCTTCCTTAAAAGCTTGGCCAAGCTACATGTGGACTTGTTAAATTGGGAACATGCAATTTGTTCCACAGTCTCTCCTACAAATGCTTCTAGCTGAGAAAGGCAATCTCATAAGCCTCACATAAGAAGGGTTCCAAAACAGGAACCACCCCACGCTTTTCAGTGGTGAGCACATACACACAAGAATTATTTAGTTTTCCGCCACAACTTTATCTCAGATCGTTCATTTCATAATGTCATTATACACAGGCCCCACAGACTCTTCAACTGGCTTCCTGTTACTGGTGTGGTCGAAAAAAGCATTTATTAATGTTACGTTTAGCCTGATAGGTGGATTTTTTTGGTCCTATTTCCTGCTTTGAACACAGCCACAGCTTTTTTTAAGATGTCCTATTGCTTTCAATAGTCTCCTCTACCTTGTCATTTAGCTATACAAGCTTCCTTTTCCTATGTCTTTTTTAGACTGATGGTAAGCATTTCTGTAAAGCTTCCAAAACAACATCCTGAAATAGTATCTTTGCCACCTACAAATGTGTTACTCTTACAGTTGCCCTTTCAGTTTTTCTTTAAACAAACATCTCAATTTTTACATATTTCTCTTTTTGAAGTGAAGCACAATTTAAGAGAGGGGAGAAGAAAGGAGAATTGCAGGTTGTTTTTCTTGCATCCCTCCCATTTCCATTTCTTTCATTTCCTTAGCACAGGGAGGAGAGAAAAGCAGAATACCTGTAATGGTCTACAAAGCTATCTCACAAGTCCTTTTCCAGACAGTGTCTTACAATCTCTCCACAGCATCACAGCCTACCCACTGAATGAAATACAGTTTCCTACCTACCTTTTGGTCACCATTCCTCTGTAATCATCTACTGCCTCTTTTCACTGTTTGTGCAGAGTCTAGCCCAGTGGGGTCCTGGGTCTACCTTGTAGGTTCCTAGGAGATATGGAAATATAAAATAGAAATAATAAATATTGAAGAGACAGCTCATCAGCAATTCTCAGACATTTATAGCAGTCATAAAATATCTCTCTTTCAAGACAGTAAATTAGAAATGTAAAGTACTGAACTACAAAGTGTGAACAAGAACCAAACAGAAAGAGGCAGGAAAAAAAAAAATTAAAAAATCATTCTTTATAATAACTGGCAGCTTGGGATGAGAATTGGAAAAGAGGAACACTTGTCACAATTACCAAAATCCATTAGACATAAGAATTTGAGAAAAATCCTCACTGTGAAAATCTCCCTTGTTGTCCTAACCACCATTAAAATTGAACGTGCCTAAAACATGGGCTGAAATATGGCCCTCAGTGAAACGCTTTACAAAATTCAGGTGGGCAAAACTTTAGTATTCTTTCACCTTTCCATAAAACAGAAAGTTCAAGAGAAAAACACAGTTACTGTCTAATATCTCAAAACATTACAAAAGACATTTTCGAGAAAAAGGGATGCATCATTAAGAACACTCCGAGAGGCTAAGCCATTTTGTAGGAACAATACAGACAATATAAACATTAAAAAAAATCTTGCTTTTTTCTTTATTGAAACTAAGAAGGTACTGCTAATCAATCAAGTGCTATCTTTCCTTGACACAGCAAGACAGGAATCACACAGCTGTTTACTGCTCTCAACACCTCAGTAAAAAGGTACTTCACTTCAGAAGTAAAAAAATGGTAACAGTTCATCCAATTTAAACATTTGTTTCTTCGATTGAGAATGTCTACAGCACAGAACAAATACAGTAGCAACCAACAATTCACCCTTGAACCTAATCAGACACATGAGGCAAAAAGGAGTCATTGTTCCACTCTGTTTACTCACTTATATAAAGTGATTATACTAGATGACTAGAAGTGCTTGTGATTTTTTTCCAGTGCTTTTCTGACCTATAAAAGTTTCAAAAAATCTGCCGAATGCACAATCACTACTGCATAAAAACGTTTTATAGCAAGGAAATATCATATGCGCAAGAAGAACTCTCCAGGTTACGCAACAAAGACATAGATTTATGTTCACCACGTCAAACTTTCTCACAAACCCCCTGCTTCCTATCACCAACTACTTCAGATTTTTATCATTTACGTATTTTCTTCTAAAGTAAGACTTTATATCAGATGTGCACATATACACACCCCTCCACAAAGTTCAGCAACATCAAACTCTTCCATGGAATTTGCCAAGAACAGATTTGGTGTTTTACATGGCACAGGGATCAAACAAAGACAAAGGATGGAAAGTCACTTTGAATTTCATAGTCTAAGGTGGTAGGTGAAACTTATATTGTTGAGAAGACATTGCATCACCTTTTCTTTGCCTCCCACTTTTCAGAAAGGCAATGACAAATGTAAATCTTGGAAGAGGACCAAGTTCTGCTTTTTATATTACTATGTACCAGAGAATACTTTAACACCTCAGCAAAACTACCCACCACCCGTGCATGTTGATGACAAAGTACTCTGAGACATTCAGTCTGTCAAGTAATTAATTATAACTGTTACCATGCAGTAAGTTCTACAGACAACTACAAGCAACCCATCTCCAAGATGCAGTGTGCTAGTGATTTATGTATGCACTCACTACACCAGAATGAGCAGCTGAATTATTATGCTTTGAAACATTACAAAGAAGGCTGTATACCTCAATTTTTCTAAACAAACCCGACAGTACTAGTGCTTTCTATATGCACTTCAACCCGCCCACTGTCACCTCATGTCACGATTCATATTTATACATAAACACCACAGACTGTATTTTAGAAAAATATAAACTTTAGCAAATTTATTTTTATTCTAATCTTAAAGAAATAAGTACACAAAGCTGGAAAGCAGAGTCTGAATCCACTTTACTGATTTAGGGAAAACATGCACACACAGAAACAAACTCATGAAGCTTGGATTTCTACAGATTCGTGTCTTGCTTCCCTTATATCTCTTAATATGGCAACCCTCCTGCTCCTATGACTGTGGTGGCACTCTCATCAGGCACAATACAGCATATGCTGTGGGTAGGATAACACCAGAAATTAGCATGAGTATTCATTTAGTTAAGCTAAAGTTAGGCTAACTCAGCCTACACAGCCCACACCAAACCAATCATATAGAAATTGTAAATTAAGCCACTAAAATCAGAAGATTGGCTGCAAAAAATATATTTTTTTTATTATTTTTGGGTATATAACCATGTCTTAGTTTACTTTTGCTTTGGTTTAGCATTATTTACTGAAGTAAAAAGGTTACAGTGGCTGTGCTACCCACCTCAGTTTCCTACCCTTTTCTTTCAAAATGACTTCTGAAACTGGTGACCACTTTCAATCTAACATAAAAACTTTAATGAAACTTTAATTTAAACTTAATGAAAATGGCCAGGCAAAACAAGAGACAACCTCACTTTCCAAATAGCTGGTTTTCCCTACTCTCAGTGACAAACACAGGCACACAAGAGGGGAATTCATCTATGGTATAATTTCTTTACCCAGAGGCACATTAATTTAAAAGAAAAGGGAAAAAAAAAAAAAACCTTCTGCAAAGAGATAAAAATATACATAGGTGTATACTAGTGGAAGTTTTCCAGAAACCTTCACTAGATTTAATTATAACTACATAGGAGTGTTGTTTCCCACTGCTGTTAGAATATGGTACTGAAGTCACTGGTAGAACCAAGCAGTACAGTTAAATCTGGTGGGGGCACAGAGGAGAGCACACGTGCAGTCACCAGCCTTGGCTGTCACACAGGTACGGGCACCGCTCTCACATCTGTCGGCTACATTTGGAACGGTGTTTGGCTACACGCTGAACCCAGCAAAGAAATAATCGCAGCACATCTAGGCACTGCGGCTCGTTGGTATGCTGGGACTTCCCGCTTCTACAGGAGCTGCACGGCACTGCTCAGACAGCGTGCCACAGCAGCAACCCCACCTCACCCAGCCAGCTGGGAGCCCACCTGGGCACCCAGGATTTTCATACAACCCCTAACAGCAACCATTGCTCATTCTGCAAGGCAAAAAAGGACACTGACGGGGATAAGAACACATCTGCTCCACATCACCAGCCAGCCTTGGCTTTTGCTCCACAGAAATCAAACCTGAGTAAGGCAAGCTGATGTTGGTGGGGCTGAAGTAGAAGTGTCAGGAGCACCAGGGAGATGGTTTTTTTCCCCACTTCAGTGTTCTCACCTGTCTATGCACAGGAGCACTGAACACATACAAATAAACTTTATGTACTGCTTAAAACACTACTGAACAAATTATTTGCTTTTGTTGCTATCTAGCAGCAGGAGAGAAAATTGTGTCAAAACTGAAAGTGTACCAAAATTCAGAGGAAGGGAAAAAAAATCATAATAATTGTAATAGTTTAAAAAAAAAAAACCCAAATATGCTGCCTCCTCTTCCCTTCCTCCAAAAAACACCTGCTTTTTGCAAATATATCCCATCTTGGGGGATGAATCAAGGATGAAAGGCTTGAACAGCTGCTACATATAACCCCTTGTACTCCTTCTACAAAAACTAATATTTCTCCTTATAATGTATGCTAGCTAATATTACTACTTATCTTCCTCTTCTCATGCTGAAGAGGTCCTCACATAAGGAAAGAGATCTCATTAAATCCAGCTTATTTGCTGAACTAAGGAATGGACGTGAAAAGATGAAAATTATTAATCAAAATCTAGGCATAAAGAACATTATGGAAATAAGAATACCTTTCTTATAAAGCAGCATTTTGTTTGTTTTTTCAAATCACAATATTGAGTAAAGCAAAACCAAAACAAAATAAATATAGGAATTTTAGGGAAAAAAGCAGAACAAATGAAAAATCAACAACGTCCTTGAGTGTGTCCAAGCCACCACTGCTTGAGAACACAGAACCAGCCCACACAAACACAACCCAAACAGGCAGAAACCCACAGACACACACTGCAGAGCAGAAGCTCAACGTATCCAGCGCTACACCTACTCCCATATGCCTTCATGGGCAGGGCTGGGAAAAGTCAAGGTCTTCACAAATGTGTCTTCTTGTTCAGCTCAGAAATCACATTCGGACAAAACAGGAGCAGTACCAGCACTCCCTTAGGCTCCAGCCTTGTTCTTGCCTTGCTAAACATGAATTTCAAGTCACGAAGAACCGTGGACATCCGCACACACATACACACACTCCCACGCGCAAATCACATAAGCGATAGAATCTGGCTCATATAGAGTTTGTCAGGCTTATTCCATAGGCACGGTAAATCCAACATGACCAGAACACGAGACACTTATGGTCCATATGAAGATGATCTCTGAGAAAAGAGGAAAAAGAAGAGTCCCATAGAGCAAATTCATTGTGCTTGCTGTAACATACGCCAATACTCAGGAACATGAACCCTGGTCATATTCTGCTTATTGATAGCTCTGCTGCTGGCAACAGTACCTTTTTTCCAGTTTTACTGAAGGGAAGGTCTTGGCAACAAAAATTAGATTCATTAATTACCCGTAGCTTTAATTCTATTTACAGTATCACTTTATTCTCCACTAGGCCAAAATAAGAACAAATGTAGAAATTGAAGTGCCAGGATGGGAAATGTATTGCTGACAGGAAAGTACAGATCAGAACATGTAAAGTCACCAGTCAGCCAGAGTTCTCTGGTTGAAAATTATAAAACAGAATGACATAACGTTTATTTGGTTTTGCAAGGATTTGACTAATAATAGCTCATTTAAAGCTGCTGAACCTGCCCTACTTACTTGTTTTAACTCTATCTAGGTCAAAGTGACAAGACATGTTAGCATAAATTTAACCTTTTAACTAACCACCACAAATTTCTAGTCCAAGAGCAGCACTTAGTTCTTGCCAAAAACCACCATGATTCCCAAAATAGTAGTTTTTAAAGTATAATACATCATTAAGGCTGCTGACAGAATGAACTGTGTTACCTAGCTGAAAATGGTAGAGATGGAGAAAAACTGTAATAAAGGATAAATTATTGTGGTCTTGCTCCCACTGAAGTAATGTTTTTCATGAAGACTTCAAAGAGTGAGGAAAACATGTCCTTTATCCAACTTTATGCAAAATAAAAACCAGAGGATTTTTATTAAAAATAAATCAATTATGATACAACTCTGATCTCCTTGAGTTTGACAGTAAAACTCCATCTGAAAATATTTATTCTTGAGCGTGACACCATTTATCCTTGTGCTTTTCTGGTCTTTGACTGAAGTCTACAGAACTTTTCAAGTGCTCTGTGGCCATTGGTATTTGCTGTCTACGTGTCTCCAAACTCTTATATGGCTTCCTGAACCTGAACTCAATTGGATTGATAATCTAGATAGACTAGTTCTAGGACACTGCAAGATAACATCTTTCTGCACCTTTCAGCCATGTTGTGTTAGTACTGACAACATAAGAGGCTGAGAGTTTCATGACCAGAGAAATCAACTTCATAATGAAAGTCAATGAAGAGAATTATTAAGCACTATAGCATAATGTACACAAGATTTATCTGTGTGTGTGTGCGTGCATGTCTACGAGACTTAGATAAAAATCAATGTTTCTAGCATTTTGGGGTGTCCTTAAGATGAAACTCAATAGATATGATGTGCTGTTTTTTTTTCTTTTTTTTTGTTTGTATGTTTGTTTGTGGTGAGGGTAATATTGCAGGAAGGATGCCATGCAACAATCTCCTTGAGAAATAGTCTTTCTTCCCCAAAATGCAACACTGTACTGCTTCTACAATTTTTACCTGTAAGATAAATAGCCTAAACATCACCCCACCCCACACACTGTTAAAAGCAAATGCCCATGGAATAAAGAGTTATTCCTCTTCTGGAATTCTGCCAGGTAATTTCATGTCCTGTCTAACTGATTCTCAAATTTAAGTCACACACTCAAAACTGACGTTAGCATGTAAATCTTAAATCTCATTGATCACTGTGTAAGTTCTTCTACATGTAAGTAATATCTATGCCAATTTAGGAAAAACAAGCAAAACAGAATACCGTGTAATCTATGCATTTAGTCAGCATGAAATCAAATAATTGCTCCCTTTCTTCCATTTACCAGCATATGGCTACTTTATTTTCCAAAGGCAGCAAGTAAGCTAAGAAAGGTAAAACCAAAACTATGGGTATCAAAAAGCATCTTTAGATACGTAACCATAAAATACTACATTTCATCTGACCTTTTGCAAAAGTCAGTGAACCTTTTCAATCTAGTTTAAAAAAAATTAAGTAAAGCTTAGATGACAGAAACCTTTTAGAGAAAAAAAGTCCACAACTCTCAGGAAAATCCTGGGTTTTATTTACTATTCTGTATTGCAGGATACCAGCTGGTATATTTTCTGTAGCATACTTAATTCAGAGACATCTGCTTGCTAGCAGACCAAGGATGAAACTTGAGGTTATAAGACCTGGATTACATTTCTGGCTCAGCAATTGATTTGTGATGCAGCCTTGAGAACCTTCCTCTGTTCCCATTTCACTTTTATAAAATGTGAATATGTCTCCTAACATATCCCAGTTTCTTTAAATAAAATGCAAGTTTTCATATATCTCAGTGAAAAGCATTGTGAAAACAGCAGTTCCAATTAAGAGTGAACTCCTGAGTATAGTAACAATTTCGGGAAAGCTTTATGGTCACACTCTCTCAGTCAAAGCCCAGCTGCCTTCTGGAGAAACAGGACTGAACAGATTCATGTAGGTACTGCAGATGCCAAATAATAACAAAAAGACTAATCCTGAATATTGCAGCTGCTGATAATGCTCGTTGCCTAACAATGCAGAAAGTATTACACTCTCTGTTGCCTACAGCATGGACTGCTATAGAGAAAAAAAAAAAAAGAAATTATATGTAGTCTGGGAGAATCCAAGATGATAGTCTGAAGAGGAAAATAACTCAGTGCATATAGCTTGAGGTTATGAGGAAAGTGTCTGCTAATATGAAGCAGACTCCCATAATTGTGCAGCTGAAGCAGTAATAACCCAACAAAATGCCATTACAATGTACAGTGTTTAACAACTGTGCCAGTTTTGACGCATGTTGGTTTATTCCACAAGCTGGCTTATCCAATTATTTAAAGGAATCATAACCACTACATTTTAAAGACAGGAGAGCATATTAAATCCTGGATAAGTCTATAAATTTTAATTGTAATGTATCAGGAAAAAAATAGATCTGTAGTCTGCTTTTCCAAATTGGGGGGAAGAGTTCTTAAACAATACTTGGGGGGAGGTTTTGGTGCAACACATCAACAAGCTTCAGACAATTTTAGTTCCCAGCACAAAAGTATTGGAAACATTTATTATTTAAGAATAAGGGAGAGAATTAACAAGAGTTACTTAATCTACAGTGTTTTCATTTTCTGTCTCTCTCTTTTTTTTTTTTAACTTAGATTGTTCTTCTTCAGTGATGAAGGTTTTCCCTTCTTCCACCTCAGCATGCATAAGAGAAAGACAAAACTTAACATATCTATCACCAAAGCCAGAATACACAGCACAGTCCATCTGGTACCTTAAATTGCAAACTCATAGACGCTTACCCCTTCCCCCAGCAATCTATTTAGCTCTTCTACTCTCTCTTCAGCACAAAGTTGACTTCTTGGGGAGCGAGGGGTGCTGTTCTAGGCGGCTGTAGTGATAGCAAGACTATGGTGGTTGTTATCTGGAGGACATATTCCAAGACTTGTCTGAAATATTCTTACCCAGGTCCAAACGTTTCCCCATCAGCAGTAAAAGCATTCAGTGCTTCGGCATTCTTCTAGCAGCCTATCCCTCCCTTTGCCACCCAACATGCATGCACACTCCCATCCTCCTGGCTGCTTCAAGTGCTGAAGCAATCACAAATGCCTCAGGCAAAGCAAAGATACAGAGATAAACACTTTAGTCCTAGGCATCATCCCAGGGAGGACACACAAAATAATTTCTAGGCTCCTCAACAGATTTTTTTTTTTTTTCTTGTGATCAGTACTAACAAAATAAAGGAAGAAGAGTTTAAAATATGAGTAGGAATCCTGTTAAGAATTTCATTACAATGCCTAGTTCATCATAACCTGTTATTAAAAGCAAAACATCTACTATCCCCTGCTGTGCACTCAGCTTAAATAACAAATCAGGCAGCAGATCCCAGAACTACTACACTGTGCCCACAGCCCTCCTTGCCCTACACCAGGATCTCCAGCCCTCACAGAATCTATGCTTGCTTTCAAGTGGCATACTTCATGCACCTTTTCTTTTTTCTTTTTTTTTTTTTTTTTTGAAGGTTAAACCACTAAGTAGAGCATGAAGTATATGTGTTCACCCCAGGCAGAAGAAAAAGAACACCTAGATTTTATTTTGCTCCTGTATTTCAAGTCTGCTTGAGATACCCATTTCATGTAAAAACATAGCATAAAAGAAAGCAAGAGGCTTTGGTAGCTGGTGCTGGGGATGATCTGGAGTTTTCGCACTCAAGCCATTGGGAGAACTTATACAGAAAAGTATGCAGATACATTAAGCACATTATCCCGAGGCATGTTTATTAAAACACAATGTAAAATACAACTTCAGTATCTGGTATTGGTTCTCATTATCTTTGGCAATTCACCAAGCAACACTTACAATTTAGATGTTAATTCACAATGCAACAGTATGACTCAGTAATACACACAGTACTAACCGTCGCAAACTGCCCAATAAACAGGAGACTCCTAATAGAAGTGCCTTTAGGAATATTCAACAACTTCGAAACAGAAACTGTCACAATTTTGTGACAAAATTGTGATACAGAAGATTTTGCTTCCTAGGACAGCGTGGGAGGATGTATGTCCTGTCTGCAAGCACTTGTACAATTCTGCTGTTTCTGATCACTCGTAATTAGAAGAAAAAGGCATTTGATTTAGAACATCTGCACCAAACCAAGCCGCTAAAATTTTCTTAGAACAAGTGCAGGAAATAAATAGCACAAACAAGGAGAAGAAAGAACTAAGACTCACTCAGACTTCATATGGGAATCCTGATGTTAGGTCTGGTACTCCCTACAGAACTACAAACAGGACTGCTGGAAAAGTTGTCATGTTTCAAAGTTCTCATCCTCCTTCAAAGGTAAGAGAACTTGAAACAATGCAGCAAAGCAAAGAGAAACAAGCACCGCACATAAATCTGTGAGATAATCATGCTTTGTCTAAGATAAGGTTCAAACTCTACCACTAAATATATACACGTGCTGCCCTTGCTGCATTTGCCAGTGCTTCTACTCACCCCACATCTTAACTCATTCTCTTTCTACCCTAAGGACCGAAGTTTTGCAAAACAAATTAATTTGGCTCTCACATTACATTGTGCTGGAGGTAGTATTGATATACAGAGATTGTAAATGAAAATTAGACCACACAGAAAGGTATAGTAAATTATCTCAGATAAAAACAATGTTAAAATGTGATTTAAACAGAATAACATTAAAGTAATAGGGTTAAAAATGCATATAATTTTGAAAATAATTGTAGTATTTTACAATCATTATCGCAGATGAGATGAAACCGAACAAAAATGTGAAAGCATAAGGAAATGCAAAAGCACATTCAAACTCCCAGACCACTTCAAATTTCTGCTTTACTTATGCTGCGCACCAAATGTGCATATAAATATTGCTTGTAGCTCTAGATCTAATGAAGCTGCATTTTAAGAACATTTCAGGTTTCTTTTATTTTTTTCATTGTTTTTCTTACTTTGATTCTCTCAAGAAATAGCTTTCATTGTGAAGCCACTGCTTTCACTAAAATGAGGACTATATTTCACACAATTCACTTCTGGGACATTCATCAGGTATCTGAAGCAGTTTTTTATGTATATATAATTTAGACAACAAGCTGCAGACATAAAATTCACAGCTCCCTTACCACTTTTCTCCTAAGGAAGCATTCTTATTCTCTCATCCAGAAATCTGATTACCTACAAAGACCCTTTTGAATTACAGATTAACAGAAACGTCTAACTTCTCTTGTCACAACAAAGGACTATTTCTGTCCCTTTTTGCGCATGGCACCTCTGCCTCCTTGGGGTTAGAACCTGTGCTCTTTGTTCTGCCATCATGGCACCATGCAGTCAGTGTTGCTCCAAAAGTGCACATCACTTTACATATCCAGCAGGTCCCACTGGTTCCCTCCCTCAGGAATTTCTGGGCAACGGTAAGCACTCTTATCAAACAATTTGACTCAAACTTCTCCTTTCTTTAAACAACAGAAAGAAGGGCTTAACCAAAAGGGAAAATTTACTTGTAAATATGCAACCTTGACTTACTGGACACTCAGCAGTGTTCTCACTAGACACTGTAAAAGTCTCTTTGCTCTGTCTTAACTTAAAATGATGCAACTGTTTGAACTAGTCTCAGGACTATACTATGCTGTTAATAGAAAAATCTATTCTTCTCAAAAACAATCTATTGAATAAATAAATAAATAAACAAACATTTGTCTTGGCTTTTATTTCCCCCCCTCCTTCATTTTTGTTTATTTTCTTTTCTCCCCACTCCTGCCTCAGTAGTCGAAAAGAAACTAAAACCAGTTTATCTGCTAACGTTAGCCCCCATTGCCAGTCAAAGTCAAAAGACTACAAAAAAAAACAAAAGGTGTTTTTTGCTTTTGTTTGTGTCTACACATTTCTATGCAGTTATCTTCAGGTGGCTCCTCTAGTGATACAATAGAGTCAAGATTCAAGTCACAGTCTTAACTGTGTTGTATCTGGAGAACTTGGTCCCTCCAGTTACTCAAAATCAGGCACCAAATACATTCAAATGTTCTTTATACAACTTTAACCTATGTCATAGTCCCTCCTCTTTCCCCAAAATGTCCTCCTGGGGACATGGTTCAGATACAGCAATATTTGGAAGAAAATTTGATTTATTAACTTCTAGAAAGAGATCTTTCACACTGTTTCGTGTGCTGCCACTGGGAATTACTGGGACAAAAGGGGGAAGGTTTCTCTGTTCCCTTATTGGAGTATGCTCTTCCTCAGAAGACCTATGGGCCTTCTACTTTGTGCTTAAAGTCTAAAAGTATGTAGAGCAAAAAGACTACAGGCAGTCAGCATGGTCCAGGTCTACACAGAGCTGGGCAGTTCTGGAGACAGAGATCAAACAGAGCAGAGAAAATAAATATGAGCGCTCAATTTTTACTTTATTATGCACATCTTGTCATAACAGCAGGTGATATATCTCCGAGCAGTTAGAATGAAGTTTATAGACACAAAACACAGAGCAGAAGCTATACTCCTGTGTCTCAATAATTCCTTACCCTCCTATCCACTAAACAGCAGCTCAGAAAAATACTAACAATGAAAGACAGTGATAAATACTTCTTGATATGCTGGTTTTAGGTATACAGGCTGCCTTCCTTTTTTACACAGTGTAAGGATCACCTACTTTTACATTGGGCAGTAAACATTAACAGGAAAGTACTGGATAGTTTGCAAATGCAAAAGCAGATCCCATTTGAGAGGCAGGCATTAAGGCAGTGCAGAGAAGAAAATCCTGATTCAATAACTGAAGGAAATCAAAACTAATATTGAAATGGAAAGGATAAGACAAGCCATCAAGTGGGAGATTAATAAACTTGGCACCAACTACCTTGTTCTTGTTTACACATTCTTACATGCTTAAAACTGCAAGAAGAGAGTGCTATTTGCTGTTTCCTGACAATGTCCTAATTCATGCCTCTTTTCTGCGTTTCTTGAAAGATCTGTAAATCAGAAGTCATTACAGACAACTGGTTACTTCAAAATTTTATAGGTAGAGGCCATGTGCACTATGTTGTTTTTTTTTTAATATGGTAGAATTTACTACAATTCTAGCAGAGGATATATCACTGAGATTTAAGACATCTGTTGTTTTTTTAAGGTTCAGAGCTTTGCTTGCAGTTTGTAAATTAAAATCAGCTTTCTCAATAAAAACTAAAGTTAATAAGTGAAAGCTAAAGAAGAAAGTTACAGTCATCACACTATTTTGTCTATAGCCTATTGAGAGACACCTTTAAGAACATCAAAGTCTTTTGACAGCAGTATGGCAAAATTAACAAGTTCCTTCTCCAGGCATCTCATCTGTACAATGGGATGCAAAGTCAACAAAAGCAATTAGTCTTGCCCAACAGCACCTCTGTTTTGACTTCCTGAAGTGCATAGTGGAAATCTTGTGGGGAAACATGAACAAAAGCTCAAGTTAGTTGCCCACTGAGTACTGATAACTGTGTATGTTATATGCTGCACAGAAATACAGTCTATTTTTTCAGGCATCTTCTCCCATTCTGCATTAATTCATTTTCCATCAAATGGATTATGTCAGAGCTTCACTAAAGCTCTTTTACTTGCTTCTGTGTGTAAACGATTCAAAGAAAGGAAAAGATGGAAAAAAGTCAGAAAAAGAATGTTGTCTCCCACCCCTTTTTTAGAATGTGCTCTACAGAAATTGCCTCAGAAGGAACATCACCTTCATTTGCATCAGGATAATCAAGGGGAGTAATTTTTGTTTATTTCTATCAATTTAGTTTTACAGACACACTACTTCTGATGTGTGGCCCACCTACTCAGAGAAAAAAATTGTTTAAGGATGCCAGAGCTGTCCCCTCTAAGGCAAAGGAACAAGCAGAGTTGGAGAGCATCAAGCGTGGTAAAAGTTCCATTCAGGTCACTATAAGCATTCCCACTGGTCTCCACAAAACACCAAACAAACAAGACTGGAATTCATTCAACTCCAGCTTCAGCCTTTCAATACCTATAATTATTCCCAAAGGACTAATGAGGAAGCCAGTTCTCCATCTTGTAAGAAATACTGACAGACAATCAGAAAACAAGACACTTGGTACTGTGCAGCAGATGAAGCTTGTCCTTAAAATACTGGGAGAGGTAGTGAGGGAAGTGGATTTTTAATGAATCCAACATTTTCAATAATTTCATCCTACGGCAGAAAAACATTCATTTGCTTTGTCTTTCTTCTCAGACATTCCTATTTTTAAACCATTTGTTTCACAAAATGGCTTTATTTATATATTACAAAACTCAGTAAGGCCCTCTGAAACAAATGGGACACAAGACAAAGAATGAGGAATAACTATCTGTCATGTAAGAACAGCTCTGAATGGATTTTGACAACTTGCTCCATTTGGACAAGTTACATCATTTCAATTCCTTCCCTGCTCATCAAAATGGGGTTTCAGACAAGACAGACTTATCTAAAGATGGGGATAAACTCTTGTTTACAAGGCAAAAATTACGCTTTATCCTCAAGAAAACTGACCAAGATGCAAAATTCTTTATATTTATTGAAATATTGGATGTTCTTCCCTTTCCACAGAAGATCTAATATTTATGCTCAAAGATATACTGCAGGAATTATTCTTTTTTGAACTGCATTGTAGGTATTGGACTTCTTGAACTTCAGACATATGATGAAAGTAGCAAATCAGCATCTCTAAAGTCTAACATATCATCATTCCCAATAAATCAACTTCCAAACAGAATTATGCTAGTAAAAACTCAATTCATGGCCCAGTCTTTAAAGAGTTTTCAGTGGTTTATTGCACTCCTTTAAGGATCTAATTTTACAATGTAATTCATCATTACTTATCTTGGATCATCACCTTAAGCTCTCATTTCAAAGAGCAACAAAAACAAAGGTAAGTTGTCCCCTGGAGTTCTCAAACATTTTTCTGAAAAGCAAGTCACTTCAAGTATCATGGCAACTCTTCTGAAATGCTTTAAATATATCATCTGCCACACTTTGGAAGGCAACCACTTTTCTCCAACAGGTGTTCAAATCAAAAACTGATTTAAAATGCTAGTACCTCATCCTGCAGATGGCAGGATTTGAGTTCTCTCCCGATTTTTCATTAAAAAAACCCAAAACTTAGACCTGCAAAACAGCTGTAAGAACCATTTCTATGTCATGGATTATTAAATTGAACCAAAAGGAGGAATATGTTTAAAATATAGCAGAAAGCTATAACTCAATGAAAATCATCCCTTAAGCCCAGCCAGCATTTATTTTTACTAAACTCTCACTAAAGCCATAAAAAACTTGATCACTTTGAGCTACAAAATGAGACAATATTTATAATTATTTCTATCGATACCAGCACCCCTTTTTGTTGCACTATGTTCCCATTTTCTAGAACATCAATTTTAATACTAAGGAGTAGTTAAGCAAAAGAAAGCAGAAATAAAACCACCACCACCAATCCTAAACATGAGACAACTAATTTTATTTTATGATGTGTGCTTGAATAGGTAAATTTCACTGAAACAGAGAAAGAAATATGCAGGCACTATTTCTAGCATCATCTCCCATCACCCTTACAATTCAAGTATTCTAACATACATAGATATATACATACATGTATGCAAATAAAATATAAAGCAATGATAGAATCACTTCTCATAATAATTCAAACTATTATATAAAATCTTACAATATTTTATCATAAAATAGTGGGAAAAATCAGTCACTAGAAAATTGCAATAACTTTCATCCCTAGTTACAAGCATCACACGTAAGTAGTTCAGAACTCACACCAACAAATGTGTTTCTTTTAAGAATAAAAGGTTGCAGTACACATTAAAATAACAAACAGCAGCTAGAGTGCCAAGGTTAGAGGGTCAGAGAAGCCTATTTTTCTAAAATCCAGGCATCTACACACAGCATTGTCATTTTGGCTTCTACCACAGATGGTGTCTGCAGAGACACTGCTTCATCCTGACTTAGGATGCAACTGGGATACTGAAGTTCAGAACCTCAGAAGCACTTCAAGTCAAGGCACAAAGTCACCCAGCGGGACAGTTACCTTTGCTAAAGCTTCTGTGCCTGGACTGGGCAAATCAAAGTCCGTTCCTTGTGCAGAACTGAATACTACAGATCCTACTATTAGCACCACAACTGATGAACAGCATATCTTCAGAGAAAAGTGGAAAAATATGAAAGCAGCAGCCATGACTCAGAACAATCTGGGAACTGAAGATAAGGATGGAGGGACAGTGTTTAAGGTGTTAACCAGAACAGATAACACTTTCTATTAATTGCAAGAAATACATATTGCAAAAATAGGCACAGAAAGGGCCACAATCTCTATGCCAAGCACAAAAAAATCCTCCTCCAAAGAAACAAAGTTAAGCCTGCAGGAACGGCAAGGTACTAGGAAATAGCTCATGGGATTAACCACATCACCATGAAGATGTTTAAACTAATCCAGTCTCAATATGTCAGTCAGAAGTTATAATTTGCCGAGATGTGACTGCAAAAAGCAGATGTTCCACCAAAACCATAAAAAATGAATGGTCTAATGGCAAGGACCACTGCATGCTCTGTGTTTGATCTACATTAATTCCCCAGCTAGTATTCCTCAGACTGTAAATGTGGTGCAAAAATGCCTCCCTGAGCACAGGGAAACATACCAGCAATGATGCGTCTGTGCTCTCTTTTACAGAAG
This sequence comes from Caprimulgus europaeus, assembly GCA_907165065.1. The sequence goes on from OU015525.1 coordinate 75,498,503, forward strand.
GCCTGAGCACTAGTTGCACCTCTCTCAGCTGCTAGATACATGATGATGATGGGACAGCTTCTTCACCTCTGATGTGCCTGAAATTCATTGCTTATGCTTTCTTATACTTCATGAACCTTCATTTAAAATCAGCTGCAGCTCTCAGCATATTATTTAGAAGCTGTAGAAGAAGCTGCTCTTTTCCCGACAAACACAAGTTCTTCAGTTTGGATTGTGAAAAAGCTAAATTCTCCTGAAAAAATGGCTGGAAATAGAAACTGCTTAGTAGTTTAAAACTTTCTGTAAGTACTGGCCACAGTCATCAATAGTCCAGCACTTCACCAGATGAAAGAGGACCAACAGAAGGGTACTTAAAGCAAAGCAAAGCATTTATCAAAAAGTACTGGAGCTCATCTCCTCCTAAGTATATAAAGAACAACTGGGGACAGCTGGGACATCTAGAAATACTCAGAACACATATCCAAACACTGCCAGTGTCCTCCTCCTTTGTGCCAGTCTTCCCCTGGGCCAAGCAAGCTGAGGCACAAAAGGGTTAGAGGGAAGAAGGGAATCCAAGGCCAGAAACAAGTTTAAACTGACTCAGCTGCAATAACAAAGGCATACAAGCTTATACCGCAATAAATTTTTATTCTAAAGAAAACACCAGTTTAAAGAGATTTGCCTCTTTCTTCGCACAGATTATATCAACAGAATGTCTCACTTTCAGTGCAGAGTAGAGTGGTATGATCACCTCCCTGGACCAGCTCACCATGCAGTGTTTGATGCACCCCAGGACACGGATGGCCCTCTCGGCAGCCAGGACACACTGTTGGCTCATGTTCAACTTGCCATTGACCAGAACCCCCAGGTCCCTCTCTGCAGGGCTGCTCTCCAGCCTCTCGTTCCCCAGTCTGTGTGTGTCCAGGGTTGCTGTGTCCCGGGTGCAAAATCCAGCTCTTGCCCTTGTTAAAATTCATACAGCTGGTGATTGCCCAGCTCTCTAATTTATCTAAATCTCTCTGCCCTCAAGAGCATCCACAGATCCTCCCAATTTGCTGTCATCTTGAGTACTGGGTACAGTTTTGGGTGCCATAGTACAAAAAGGATATAAAGCTACCAGAGAGTGTCCAGAGGAGGGCCACAAAATTGGTGAAGGGCTTAGAGGGGAAGCTGTATGAGGAGAGGCTGAAGTATCTTGGATTGTTCAGCCTGGAGAAGAGGAGACGGAGAGGAGACCTCATCGCGGTCTAGCGCTTCCTCACAAGGGGAAGAGGAGGGGCAGGCGTTGATCTCTTCTCTCTGATGACCAATGATAGGACCAGGGGAAATGGCAGGAAGATGTGCCAGGGGGGGTTTAGGCTGGACATTAGGAAAAGGTTCTTCACCCAGAGGAAGCACTGGAACAGGCTCCCCAGGGAGGTGGTCATGGCACCAAGCCTGACAACATTCAACAAGCCTTTGGACAACGCCCTCAGACACGCGGTCAGAAACTTAGGATTGTCCTATGCTAGGGCAAGAGTTGGACTTGATAATTCTTGTGGGTCCCTTCCAACTCACAACATTCTATGATTCTATATTTTAAAAATCTTTTGTAGGTTTGGGGGCTTCTTTTAGGGACTAAGGATGTTCCTGTTCCAGAGTGCAGTTGTGATTAACTTCTTTCCTCAGCAGCCACTTTTCTAAAGCACCCTTTCCCCTGCCATCTCCACTACCTTTCCACAACAGGTGAGAATAATGTGCAACATAAGCTTTCCACAAACAGGGAAGCTGTCAAAGTCACTCAATATTTTAACATGCTGTAGGCTCCTGCAGATTAAGGCCATGGACAGACATCAGGGTGAGGAACACTACACACAAGAAATTCTCTCATGCCAAAATGCACAAAGCAGATGAAACTCAAGACCTTTTATCTAATATATTAATAGTCTTCCCATACACATTTTCTAAAGCCTTGTCTACATGAAATCTGCTTGAGAGATGAAATGCAAAGGATGTGTAATTACTGCAATAGCCCTCACTATACTGTGAAACACAGTTGTGGTCTGTTCTTACCTGGACTAGATGATCATAACGGTCTTTTCCAACCAAACTATTTATTATTCTATGATTTAGATACACAGCTGTAAACAAGCATTTTCTTTGCACATCTCTTTCATTAAGACACCATCTCCACCCCCTTTCTGAAGGTTTCAGCTACGCTTTAAAATAAATAAATAAATCTTTCAAGGCTTCTACATGGACTACTTTCTCTTCTCCCCAAACCAACTGCCATTTTTACCTCCAACCTGCCTTTGTGACCAGCCACTCCTGGTAATTTATCATCAGGCCTTCCTCCCACTCAATCCCTCTTAAGAGAAGATGCATCTCAGCTATTGCAAATCCCTTCACTGGTCCCCTGTCTCTCCCTGCACTACTTTGTTGATGCTTTAAAAAAACCTAGCACAAGCACTGCTGTTTACAGCCTTGTTTCACTATTCCTGGGTACTCCCTTCCATTCATCATCCATTGTTTTATTTTAAGGTAGAAACATTCTGCCTTGTTCCAGGTTTCAGCAGTGGTTATGGCTCCTCATCATTAAAGATCTGCCTTCTGTCCTCTACTTGAAGGCACAAACATGACAGTCAGCAGCTACTTAATATAATAATTACCTTTTAAAATTAAAATATTCAGTAATAAAATACCCTTTATAACATTCTGCATACCATATTTATAGTGAGCATACTCCTACAGAAAATAAACAGTTTACATGGATGTATATCAAAGCGATGGAGTGCCAGGTAAGCAATCCAATACATCTAAGTGACCCGAGCACCAGAAAGGGAACCACTGGAAAATGGCAGACTGACCTCAGCTACAGCACAAGTGTGAAACCTGGGAAATGCTGGAGAAGAAATGCAGTCTATTAGCTTTGTTTATGTTAAAGCATATTATCTTTAAAGAGATACAGTCATCTAAGATAAAAAGGTTCATTTTCATAAAAGCAGAACACCATAAATACATTGTTGGATTGTGGATGAAAAGCAGTATTAACTGATTAAAAATTAATTTGCATATGGCAAGAAAACACAACAATAAAATTATCAGGATAAAAAGAAGTATCATGGCTTTATACACTTGCCAGAGCATATCCTCCTAGATTAAAATTCCTAGTAAGTTAGTCTAAATCCTTAAAAAGGAAAAACATCAACAAGTGGTAGGAGATGAAGATGTTTAGTAAAATTCTTCATATAAAGAACATAATTCTCTTTTCAACATAAGTCAAAAATCCCTTTAAGCAATAAACAAGACTTAACTTATTATTTCCTATTTATGCTGTTATACCACAGTGATTAAGGATAATCTCAACAACAATGAAGATGAAGTGGTTCCATATTAATTGAGTACTCATTAAAAAGAGACAACTTTATCCATATCCCAATGAAAAGCAATCTAAAACACCATAAAACCTCATCTCTGTATTTGGCGCTAAGCATTTCAGTTATCAATTTCAACAACCTCAGTAAAATATTCTATTTCATGTAGCTGATTAATATTAGCAAAATAGCCAGTCATCCTATGGAACTGTCACAGTGATCAGCAGCACAGTAGGCTTGCACAATTAGAAACAATCACTTATAATTTAGAAATAAGTAATACTTCAGATAGGGTGACCTCTTATAAGCCATTTAACTGTTGTAATTCAATACACTAATAGATTAGGTGTTTGGAAAGGTTGCAAAGGATCACCCTCAACAGAAGGTTAAAAGAGGAGTATGGAGAGGACAAGACCTAGCTGCTGTGGAAGGAAGGGTACCAGGCGAGAGCAGCTGCTCTGGAGGCTCAGGTCCCTGGTTTCAATGCCTGAGCAAGGCTGAGCATATCCCAGAGGAAGCGCCACGGAAGGCCATGCAACACAACTCCTCTGTGTACCTTAAAGCAAAGAAATAAAACAATACTACAAGTCTTTGCCATTTATAAGACTGTCTTCAGAAAATCATTTTTTACATAAAAATATGGTCCAATATCTCTATACAACAACACTTTTTTTTTTTTTTTTTTTTTTTTTTTTTTTTTTTTTTTACCTAAGGCAGGAACAGAGGAATCAATCATTATTTCCTTTCACTAGATCTTTCTCCATAGGAACCAAGTAAGCAATGTAAAAGTCTTCCTGGCGCACCACTCATCTCCACTAGCATCCCTCTTAACTCCATTTCTATAATTTTTTTTCCTCTATGAAACAATGTCTAGTCATGTACTGGTTATGTGTTACATATTCAAAATACAAACATAAAACATCTATACATTGAAGGCGACAAAAAAGCATTAAAATAAAATATTTTAACATATTAAAATGTCTCAGCCTTTAAGTGACTCAAAATAAAATAAAAATGTTACATATTTATTAGCTGAGTGCATACAAGAACACAGCTCACAACATTTCCATTTTCAATTTATTTTTTTCTTTTTAAGATAGGAACTTCACGACTTACCATGTTTGAGCTTTAAAGCTAAGATACAGCTGCACAAATTCCCTGTGTATCTTCTAAGGCAGAGTGTTACCCTGTAGCAGAAAGTCACAGATGGCTTGCTACTATAAGCGTAGAGCAGATAAAAACAAATGCCACATCAAGACTCTTTCTCTGTACATTACCATAGCAGAGTTTTCAGCGTGATGGCTACTTTGAAGGTTACAAAGAAGAAGGTATTACCCAGTTATCTCTAACTTGCATTTCCTATGCATTGAACTTGCCCAGTTTCAATAAAAAGAAGAAAGCGTTCTGCTCATCATTTATGCATCTGAAGTGTTTTTCTCTATAAAGCTGTCATTCTGCCAGCTTAGAGATTGCCTGCTAAACTGCCCGCCTTGGCTTGCGTTATGAAAAACAGGAACAGGCATGCTTTTATAAGGCACAGAGCCAAACTGAGTAATACCTTGCAATTTATATAATTACAGAAAATACAAACTTGCTTAGATGCATATAATAAGAAAAGTAAATTTATTTCTATTTTCATTTTTAAAAATCTGTTTCACCAGATGTAGCTACATACCCACAGTATTTGATCTTGTGAAAATAGATCAGCTTCTATTAATCTGTAATAGAAAGAGCATTCCATAATAAACTCAGGGAAAACACACTGTACTCTTAATTCCTTAATGTAGGTATTTTAAAAAAAAATATCCTGAAACAAACTCATGCTAGGGGCAAAAAGAAGTAAAGTAAGAATCAAGATGCTTAGCATTCATTATCATCCTGCAATCAAAAGGGTACCTGCAGAAATCATCTCCCTATTGAGAATTTTTTTTTAATGTAAAGCTTCACTATTTTTCCCTTATCATTTAACACTAAAGCCTGAATATGTATTTAATGCTTATAAAATGCAAACCACTAACTTTAGTATTATTAACAACTATTATACTCCTCATTACATATCCATAACAGCATGAGGCTGTTAATACTGCTACTTGCCAGCCAAAGCAATCAGTAATTCCAGTTCTTCTAACACAGTAATAGGGGACTCAAGTACATGGGCTAGAGAACAGCAAAAAGCTGTGAGAGAACACAAGCATCTTCAGAACACTTACTTAAGTCTACAATACCACACCACATCAACACAGAAAACCCCAGTTTCTAGAATCCTGTGCCCTGTGGTGTGAGTAACACAAGGGGAAAGAATCAGCCCCGCAAAATTCAACTTCCAAAACCCAGATTATGGGAGAGACAAGATTAGTTATTCCTCAAACGGCAAATCATCCCATATCACCTGAATTTTCAGTTACACAAATATAGCAACTCAGTGACATTCCCATAATAACAGAACAAAAGTACATTTCCATTTTTAGGGGTGAATGGGGGTTTTTCCCAATTCTATACTTCACCAAAACACTTCAGGATTTGGCACCTACTATGAGAGCAGAAATTTAGCTCAGACAATCCAAGTCTGACTTCAGATCAAATCTTCTAAAAAGTAACTTGGGAACTAATATTTATTTATAATTGAAATTGATCTATGATGCATGTGCAATGATCTTAATGGGTTTTACATGGGTATTATCTAGAGTTATTCTTCTACACTCACAAATTATTCCAACATGACTATCATGGTTATTTCACGGTATCTGCTTTTTCCCAGCAGCTTATTTCCCTTCTCTCTCTTTTTATTTTTTTTTTTTAATGAGACTAGAGCTCATAAAACTATCATTCCCTTAGTTTTACTTTTCTCCAGCTTCATACATTGAACAGATAGCAACTGCTTTAGAAATCTAACAGGCTTAAATCTAACAGGCTTAAGTTTGTCTTGCTTAAGTTCTAACTCCTCAAGAGTCCTAGGATTTCCATGATCTTACATCCCTGTTCCTCCAATATCTTGAACTTCTAAAACATTATAGCAGACTCTAGACAAATGTGGTTCACCCTTGTGTTCACACCTACTGACATCACCATGGTTCAACCACCATATATATGTGCCTACACACACGGATGCACACAATGGATAAGAATATACTGTTCTGTATATACAGTACTTTCTGCCCCCTTTTAGTCTAGAAGTTACATATATGAAAGTACTATCCAGTCAGTTCAAGCTGCTCAGAAATCCACTGCAAACATGAAATTTATCACTTCCGACTTTGAAAAGCAAAGATAAAAATCAGACAAGAGACTACACTGGTTTTGTTGCTTATCTTTCACAATTCTTTATTAAACTCCATGTTTTTATGATAATCAGTTTTACTCATTATTTCCCTTGAGTCCCCTGGTTTACTGCCATGAAACCATGGTGTAATTAGGCTAAAACATACAAGTCCTGGCTATTGGACTCTACTTTCTTATGCCCTCCCTTATCAGAGCAAGCATCTATCTTCCAAAAAACATGGAGGTAAGTAGTAAATCCATTGTTTGCGATTGAGAAAGAGACAAGTACAACCTAAAAGATGCATGTACAGAACATCAAACACATGCTGTTGAAGCTGGAAAGTAAGAAGTAGGGATGTAAGAAGCAATTATCACAGGGTAGTAATAAACCACTTCAGTTTTTCTCATGATTTCCAGCTGATAAATTTGGGAACAAAATGTCAAAACATTAGAAATGTACTAAGAACAACCTGTATTAGGCCTAAGTGCATTCAGCTGTGTACTCACTCATGATTGAAGTCAGTGTCAGAATATCCAAAATATGTCTTTACCAACAGAACAGGCTGCCTGCTCGTTCCATACAAAACAACAAGGTTAAAATCACAATTTCCACACTTTTTTTGTACTTTAAAGAAATGTATGTGTTAGCATTTTTCAATAATAAAAATCATTATGAGAATTACAAAAACTAAGCTAATCAATCACTTATTTAACATAAATATTCATCTCTTCAAACTATTAACTTTTTACATTCTGGGAAGCAGTTATCTATCAAACCAGGCAGAAAAAAACCCAAAAAAAACCCCAAAAAAACCCCTACTGAATGGTTTTATTCAAAACAGTTGTTTCCTACTTAAAAAGAATTAGGTAAGTTATAAGCACAAGTTTCGCTTTTATATTATATTATAGTCAGACCAGCAACTCGCAGGAATGCACAAAGTTTGTCGCAGTCCATGCTGAGATGCAATGCTTTGGTAGGGTCACAGTTCAAGCAGGGACAATACAGCATATGCCAACACCTGAACTTCTGCCAGTACCGAAATAGCAGTTATGACTAAAAACCTCATCCAGTTTTGGCCAGCATAGAACTTGACAACTAAATGGGATTTAGAAATTAAAGGGAAAATTACAGCTTGTTTTTTAAAAAGTAGAATTTAAAATCACTTAATCCAAGCTAGTATTTGAAGTTTCAAATCAGATTTTAGCTCTTAATTGGCTCTGTAATCTTCTGTTTCTTCTTTCACATTTCCCAGTATTCAAAAATACGCAGGTTCCTGGAGGTCTTGATAGTTCCAGCAAAGATCCAAACAATCTCCATCGAATCAATGCTGGCCTGGTACCGGAGCCAACCCAATCAATTTCTCTAAAAGTCCAGAGCACTAGAAAGTACACTGCTAATACACCAAATTGTTATGCTTACAGATAGTTTTGAGTCCAGCAGAATAACAGGAAAGGCATTTGCACATCACTGAATTAACTTAATAGTTTTGTTTTGCATTCAGTACACCCAGCTTGCAACTTGGCTAGTCAGCAGCACTCTAATCAGAACAGAGTGTATACATGTACAGAACAAAACAAAACAAAAGCCCAGAACTAACAAGAAGAAATCAGAGTGAAAGATTAAAAGTGAGATGTGGCTTTCTTTTGCTAAAATCCAAGAGAAAAATTCAACTACAGTTAATTGACATTATTATCCTGGTCATGTGCAATCACCTTACATAGGACCACTTGTAGGGTCCTCCATAGCATAAGCTGTGAAGACACTTGAGGAGAAAAGTTAAAAACCAAACCTTCCAGGTAAGCAGATTGGCCCTTAACTTAGATGGCAACCACAGAAAAACTCTAGCCATTGGCCTGATGCAAATTCCCTTCATCATCTCCTCCAAACTGAGGACAAAATATTAAGAACTTACATGGTATACTTTTTGACTCAGAGTCAGTAAGACAGCGAGTGGGGAAATGCTGTGCCTACCCACACATAAACTCATACAAACAGAGAACTTGAGGTAGATTTTTGCATTATTGCCATTTCACACAGGTGGAAACAATCAGCTCACAAGCACTAAAGAATTGTTCTTGAAATGACAGGTCAATAGCATAAATGTGATTTGTGAGATATTGGGAGGATATCGGGGGCAAATGATAGAAAAGCCTTTTGTTCCCATTTTATCAGGAAAAGAAAATCACATAACAAAATAGATATTAAGTACTCCTACCTGGACTGTCTCACAGTAGCAGCTATCAGGCCATGGTCAAGTGTCAGCTCATCAAGTACAGTTGAAAATTAGCTGTGTGATGGACCCAGTGAGTCTGTGGCAAATCAGTGGCCACAGGAAGGAAATCCTGACTTTCTATGTAACTTCAGAATCTGACTTCTCAAGTGCTACACATAGGTAGGTAAAGTGTCCAGAACAGAAAATATTAGACTTTTGATATTCCTATAAAAATCTAATTTTAAAGTACTGAAAAAATTCAGTGCAGAATTATTTGTTGGATTTATTTATGAACATTGTCTTCTTGCACAAACAAGCACTGCTATTAATATTGTTATAACTTTCTGGTTGTAATATAATTCAGGAAAAAAAAACAAAACAACTGCTGTGTGTTTAATGGTAGGCAAACACAATGAAGGGAAAACACACTTAATATTATAAAATTGACATAGTCACCTTTTAGTCTGATGATAAATATGTTTTTTAGGATCCTTCCCAAAAATGTAAGCCCAAATGTTAGACAAAAAGGAAATTTAAATCATTATCAGCTGCATATCCACACGCAAAGATCACAGACCACAATGAAGTTTACTGGGCAAATAGACAGGCAGCATGCCATTTTCACTTGTTTGAATCTGAGGCTTTTGGATTCGTAAGTCTCAATGGTATTGCCGCTGTGACTATTTCATCATGCCAATTATTTCATTCTCTTTATTTCTTTACAGATAATTCCCACTATCTTCTTTCAAAGGACCAAGTTGCAACAGTTTGTTTTTTCTGTTTGGTTGTTCTTTTCTATTCTAGGTGCCAGCTGGACAGAACTTCGTACAGATGCTGAATATTTTCTTGCTCTTTCCAGAGCCAATAGCCTTGAGGTACAGGCATAGCAATATAAATCTGGGTACACACACCTGTCAACTCTACAGGCTTGATCCACAATCCAGCTCCTCATGACAATAAAGAGAAAGTCTATTCTGCAGGGAGTTCGGGATTCAGCTTTTAAAGATCACAGACTCGACCGTATTGCTGCATTTTTGTTTGAAGATTTCTTCTTACCTTTAATATCATGATGAGAACATCTTTTAGTGGAATTGCAGGAAACTCAAAGTTTACTTTCAAGGGTGGATGTAGTCTTGTAGTGGTCAAAAGCTTAAAAATAAGACCAATGTCTATTACAAGAGTTTAAAACAGCTGTAGAACACTGTATTCTAGGTGGTTCATTTCAGAAGCCACAGACAGATCACTTAGCAACTTGATTACTGAGATGATGTGGTCTTTTGGACTCACAATTCAAAACCATTTGTCTAAACAAACATTAGTTTCATTCATTATGTTTCTTTTTAAGATGACAAGAAAACTGATACACAATAGAAGAAAATTGAATGTGTAAGGAACACAGAGTTGTAGGTAACTCATTTGTCTATCTACACAATACAGGAAAAAGACTCGTTTCATTACAGATAACATCCAAAAGAACATATTGAACAAAGATCTATTAGTGTTAAAAATATTGAAGAAATACATATAACAAATTCTACCTTTACCCCTTTTCCTGTACACACTCTCTTATCTTTCTTCAACCTTTCTTCCTGTGACAAAACTACATCATACAGCCATAAGCATTCCAAAGAAACTAAAAATGCAAAAGACATACCAAGACATCTAACCTCACCTCTGATTAGAACAATACTGCACTGGCTCTTAACACTTCCAGCTAGACAGGCTTATGCACGTGAACATCATAAAAGTCCTGTACAAAAGGTAGCTATTCTCATAAAACCCAAGGAAATAAATAATTCCCTTCACTGCACTGAAAAAAATACTGCATATTTTACAACCTGACTAGATCATTGTGAGGAAAACAGACTTGATTCTTAATGTAATTGTGGACTTATATCAGCATTTTATTGAAACAGAGTTAAAAACATTAAGTTATTTAAAGTACATTTATTTTTTTAAATGCTACCTTGTTATTATTATAAGTAACCATCTGCTATTGGTATAAGAAAAATCAATTAATAGTAGAGTGCAGTCTTGGTTTTCCCTCCATGCATCCAATTACCACTTCTGAACATAATAAATGAGCAAGGCAGTCACCTTCTCATTTTTGTTTTCCTTGGGTCTTTCACCTAGCAACAAGGAAAAAAAACCCCAAAAGAACAACAACAAAAATATCCCAACAATTTATAAAGATTGCAGGAAAACTGCAGATCCACAAGTGCACAAAAAATCAACATAGAAACTCCAAAAAATTCACTGTTATTACTTTAATCTCAAAAGTATTTATCCAGTCTCCAACACCCGCTCAGAGCAATGGTATTATCACATACATATACAAAAGCAGAAAAAGAGAAAGGGGCAAAGGTTACCAAGTGATTTTTTTCTCCTCACCACACACACCCCTCCATACTCCCTTAGCCTTTGGGCATCTTCTGGCTGCACATCTTCAAGACTGTCCTACGATATATTCACTTTTTCAATCATCCCAAGAGGTTGGTCTGGAAGCTAAGAGACTATCAGAACACAGCAGCACTGTTACCTCTTTTCCCCTCAAAGATAATCCCAAATTCACGTTAGGAGCTATGGTGGTATAAAAAAAATTTGATGGACAGCAGCTGAAGGAACTTCATATTCCCTTCATACTGATGGGTTAAGGAAGAGGGATTTAGTCAAACTCTTAAATTTTTAAATGCTAAAAATGTTCCACATGTCAATATCTCTAAGAAGTTAGTGAATCCCTCATGAGGTCAAACCAATGGTCCATCTAGGCAGTGCTCTGTCTCCAACAGAGCAGCAAGAGATGCATCTCAGAAGTACCACAGGCCCAGCCAATTTCTATAGCCTATTCCTTCTCATTTCCCCAGCATCCAAAGCTCTTGAATGAAAGACGTTGGAGGGCAGTATTTTCAGTATCTGTTTACAAACCTGTTATCCAGGAATTTGACAAACCCCTTTTTGATCCCATCTGATGCACTGTCCCCACTACCTCCCACATGAGCAAATGCCAGGAGTTCATCACCCTCTGAAGCTCGACCTAATTGCAAGTTTCTCTCATTTAATGTACTGCAGGAATTGGTGAACAACAGTTCCCCACTTCCCATATTGTGATTTTCTAAAATGTAGTCAGCTCTCCTCTCCCCCCACAGTCTGTTCGTCTCCACCATGAAGAATCCCTGGCGTTTTTATTCCCTCCTCCTATTGCATTTATGCACCTCTTAGTGACCACTCATCCAACCCTGCTCCCAAACAGTTCCCGGGAAAGGAGCTCAGTCTGCTCCAGTGTAGCCCACTTGGAAAAATTTGAAAGGAAAAAAAAATTGCAGCCATCTGGTAAGAGAAGAAAGGAAGTACATCTCACAGCTGCCTGACTTAACACCTCATGCGTTGGACAAAAGCTAACATTTGAAATGAAAAGCTCATAACAACATTAGTTTGAATACAGACACAGTAGTAGCACTCACTAATATTCAACAACATCAAATATTTTTCTGGTATTAAAAGAATTTTCATTTAATTAGGAATTCTCAAAAATATATCCATGTTTGCATTTGCATGAGCATAATAACCCTCTGATATAGTTCACTAGATGGTTACCTATTCTATTCCTGTACAAGAAAGCGGTCAACAATGGTTTGCCATCTTTCCCAGAACTAAATAAGTATAAAGAAACATTATTCAAATCTAATTTTTAAGACCTGTAGTACCTTGCATAGGTCAGAGACCATTCCACCTTTTTTTTCTGGGCACTTGCTTAGAACCACTCCATGCTATGCCACAGCACTTCTTTGTGCACACTTTATTCAGATATGGGAATACTAATCACCATGAAATCACCTAGTGCTCCAACTCTTCCTCCTTTTTCACAGAAAAGGCTCTAAATAAATTCATTACGCTTATCTACTTTTGAATCCCACTTATACCAACAGTTATCAAAAGGTATTTCCTCCTTCTTGTTTCCCCTATCCAGAAATGTTCTTCATAATCACGCTTCTGAACAGAATTAAATATTTCTTTTCTTCAGGAGTAAAATAAAACTAAAACCAGTTGAAAACTGGATGCTATTTTTCAGTGCTTTCCTACAATCAACACCATTTTAACAAATGAACAGATAAAGCAAGCAACAAGTTAGCCAAAGAATTCATCATAGCAATTTACCACTGATTGGAAAAATATTAATAGCCTCAGGCAAATCAGTCATTATCTGTTACTGATTTGGAGGTTGATATAGTATTAATAATTCAATTAAAAACATACTGAGCAATAAAAGCTTCGGGTTATTTATTTAACCAATTAGATCCTTCTTGGCAGCATTCCTGCTTTTGAATAAACCATGCAAGTTCTTCAATTAATCATGAGAACTGAAAACTACAAATCTGCAGTCCCTACCTTCCAGTCAAAGAGAAACATTGCGCAAGAAGCTCAAAAGATTGAGGGAGAAAATAAGCATAAATTACATTCTCTCTCAGTGGACAAAAGAGAGCTGGCACTTGAAGATGTGCTAATTAGCAAAGCTTGGCTACTGGTGCTTAACGATCTGTTCCTCATGCACCACTTTCTGAATCCACCGAGACAGGTACAAATTGCACCTATAAAAAGTTATAATCCATTAGCATGCATATGAGGTGCATCTTGTTACCACTGATGTTCAACAGTCCCCTCTAATCTACAAAAGAGGCAGAAAGATGCAAATGTATAACTAGAATGTTATACTGCATTACCACACATGTCATTTGTTAACAGCTTTATTTTATTCAGCAACCTCTGTGTGACAAACCATTACCATCCTGGCAACCTAAAGTTATGGGGTTTTTTTTCAGTGTTTTGAATGCTGCTGTTTTGGTCTTTCTCTTTCCAGGGAATTGGTACATTCTCATGGTCCATATAAACCACTTTAATTCTCTACCATAAATTCTAAATTCCTTACAATACAGACCAACTGAAATTCCCTCGTTTGGGTGAGCCAAACAAAAATAAGCTCTCTGGAGTGCACCCACAACTGGCCTTACAAGCTGAATACTCATTTTTTTCTTATTCCTTTCATGAAACATATTCAGGTTGGCTCTGCTTATTTGGACAAAAGCTAAAATTAGCCATTATACATCAAACAACCTGCTTCTATCTGATAACTGAACTGGCCTTAGCAAATGGATGAAAGGGAAATATAAAAGATGAGGGAACCCAGCCTAGTCATGGCCCTCACTTCCACAACTCACAATGAAGTTATGTCCTTATAATTAAATCTTTTGATATTTAAACTGGGATTTAATGTGAAAAACAGAAGGTGATGTTTATTTACTTTTAACGTTACTGATCCCAGCAATAATGCTTAGCATTTGGAAAAACAATCTTTGTAATGATCATATTAAAAAAAAAAATGCCTTCACTACATATAGTGGGATCTATCAAACTCATTTTTGAGAGAAATCAATGAATGCTAAAGCAACATAGATCCTATATATGTACCTGAAATTACAACAGGAAACAAACAAAAAAAAAAACCACCACGCAAACCAGAGTGAGGGAAGTTGTGATTGTTCATTTTTAGCTGTCAATATCTCATTTCCCTGTAGTGTTTTGGGGGTTTGCAGTTGGTTGTTTTGGGTTTTTTTTAAAGTAAACATTGTTTAAGACATCACTGGCTAATCCAGCATTTTCAATAAAGTATATTTATACCATATCCACATCTAATCACCTACCCACAATCTTCAGTTTTCTGAGGGGAAGCATTTGCGCAAATAGCATGAAGAAATGACTTTTTGGTCTCTGCACCTGAAACAAACACAGACTCTTAGGTACTTACTTCTATGTGCAGAGGCAAGCAGCTTTAGTCAAAGGAATGCTTCCTCAACTTAATGAACATCATCTTCTAAAAAAAAACAAAACCAAACAACCAAACAAAAAAACCTCTTCCTCTTTAAAAATCCTCTTCTGGTTTCATTATTTATTCAATCAGCCCTCAGTGTAACATTTCGTTATTAAGTCAGACCAGTAACAGTTGTGGGGACTTTCATTCATTAAATCCCCTTGTGCTAGAAGAGCAAGGAAATATTCCTAATTTCAAATGTATTAAGAAAAAAAATAAGAAAAAAAGACTTGGTACCATTTGAAACTACATAGTAATTTCTAGAATTTCAGAACAAGACCCATGTATATTTCACAACTAAAATTTCTCTTTTCTAATAAGGATTTTAGAAGATACGAAGTGTAAGTGTTAATTCTGCAGCAAAGACTTTGAAAACAATCAACAGATTCATACTAGTACACCTACACTAGGAGCATAACATACTTGCACTTCGACAACCCTGAAATGTCAGCAAACATCTACCAATCATAGCAGTAATAATATTGCCATTATTAATTACTGTTCAACTTCTAGAAAGTATGTTATATGGTTCCAATACAGAAACCCTGACCACAACCAAAGACAGTAACTTTATCCTAAGAAAAAAAGCAAGATACACAAAAAAGGTGGAGGGCTGAATAAATAGCACCAGTGACAACAATATAATCATACAGCAAAGTACACAGCTGTTTTAGGGGATACTCTTGGCTTTTTAAACTCTTCTCCTCAACTCTCAGGAGGAAGGCAATATGGTACTGCTTCCAGAATTGAGCTTCAACAGCTGTTCTGCTGAACTATGATGATTCTGTCCCATTGTTTTTCAGTGATGCCCACACTAAGAGTGCATAGATCTTGTGAATATGCGACTGAAGCTTTCAAGCCACCAACACCAGGTGTTAACCAGCAGTTTTCTCCTTTCCACTTCCAAACAACCAATCTCCTTTTCCATTCCTATTTTTTTTTTCCAGTGTTGTCTTTTTCCTGTCACAGCTGCTCCTCACCACCCATTACCTCCGATTCTGCAGGGATCCTACTACTACATGGCACAAGCATCTGCAATGGAACAGGCATACAGGGTTTTCTTCCTCCTCCTCTCCTTTAGCCATGCAATAGAAGGGGAAGAGTGAAATATATAGTAATACAGTACTGATTAATCTGGATGTGACCCTAGATTTGAAGCCATTCCTTTTTCTTATTACCAGACAAAAATAATTACGTCAAACAAGTGGTAAAAAACATGATTGATATGAGAGTACAGACCTGGAAGTAACAGTGTCCATGGAGGAAGCAAACCTTTAAGGGCAAAATTAGCTTTAACTGAAGAAATACGGTAGCTTCCACCCTAGACTTCTGAAAAAAATGGCCCATTAAGTCACTGGTGTGACAGCAAAGAGTTTTAACAACCAATCTATCAAGATAAAAATACCTGACTGGAAAAAATATTTGAGTGGAAAACAAAAAAACCCACCATCTATCTTAAGTCAAGCCTGAGGAAAAACAGCAACAGCAAAGCAGTCCACGATCAGGCGCAGTCAGGCACATAGGGAACTATTTTGTTTCAGGATGGAAGGTGGTGAATTACCTGAAGTGCAAACATACTAGAAACTTAGGAAGGAAGGACATAAATGCAAATAAACCAAAATAATTTAAATGTGCACATGCATGACATGTAAAGGAAAACTAATTCCTTGTCTTAGAGAATTAGTAGATAGGAGACTTCAGGATGGAGTGGAATTTGTAGGTAGCTTCTCTAAAATCCTGTGGTAATCGGATAAAGTTATCTTACAAGTAGCTATATATTAGATGCAAAATATATTCTGAATATTAATACTTCCTTCAGATTTCTACAACATTCACATACTGTAAAACCTCAACAACAGAAATTCTGCCTGCAAATTTGCTCTAATGACTTTTCTTAGCTCTGCAACAAACTCTTCTCAGCAGTTTACAGCCCTTGCAGAGTAGCTGTAGCATGTCTTCCACTGCACTCACTTAGCATTTCATATAATCACAGCATCCTTTGAGTTGAAAGGGACCTCAGTAGGCCCCTAGTCCAAGGTTCTGCTCAAAGCAGAGACAACAGCAAATTTAGACCATACTTCTCAGGGCTTCATCCACCATGCTCTTGACAGCCTCCTAGAATGAAGATTTCACAGCTCCTCTGGACAACCAGTTTCAGTGTTTAATTATCTTCAGAGTGATTTTTTTTTTTTTTTTCTTTTCCTTTGGAAGTGGAAACTCCATGCTTCAATTTATTACTTATCTCTCATTCTTCTACCATGTATCTGCTACTAGGCCTCCTCATGCCACCACTTCTGCAGGCTGAACAAGCCCAGCTCACTCCGTCTCATCTCTCCCTTAAGTGTCTGAGTCCCCTGACCATCTTATTGGCTGTCCACTAGATTCACTCAAGTTTATCAACACTCTTCTTGTATTATGATGGCCAAAATCTGACACAGTTCTCCACATGTGATCTAATAAGTGCAGAATAATAGGGAATAATCACTTCCCTCTACCCACAGGCTAGACTCCCATTGGCATAACCCAGGACCCTGTCAGCTTTCCAGCACTGTCAGGGCACACAGCTGGCTCAAGTTTAGATTCCTGTTGACTCTCCCCTCAATCATTTAACTCTAAATGAAGTCGTCTTAGTTGCATTACAATTTTTTTTGCTCACAACGATAGCTATATATATTTATCCAGATTTTCCCAGCCACAAAACTGATGCTCTGAGCTACAGGATAAACTTTTTGAGGAAAAACCTTTCACATAAAAAAAAAAAAAAAAAAAAAAAAAGGCTAGCTCAGAAAACAATGGACACATTCAAGTACTGTAATTAAAAAAAAATAAATAAATCTTTTTGTAAAGAGCTGTTTGAATAAAAAAGCTAACCAAAACACAAAGGTATGGTAAAACAAATAAAACAAAAGCTTTACAGAGATAAACAGGAACCCTGAAACTGATTTTTCCACTTTTATGGTTACTCAGATTTTGTGAGCACGTGAACTCAGAATTGGTGAAATAAAGCTAAGTTATCCTATTATCACTTTGAGTGACTGTAGCACTTTGTACTACTGTCAAAGGGTGAGCTCTACGGTTCCAGAATGATTTTCAAAATTATTTTTAAATTTAAGTAACCATCTGCCAGTGTCCCTACATTTTTATATGTTTGACAAAACTTCTGATGAGCCTGTATGTGCATAAATCATTAAGCAGCTCCAATTTCTAAGT
Source organism: Caprimulgus europaeus (assembly GCA_907165065.1). Next base: position 75,516,379 of record OU015525.1, read on the forward strand.
TTGCACTTGCATCTGAAAAGCTTTGGAAGAGCTTTGTGTTCCCACTTCAATATGCAGCAATTTCATTATTCCAAAGAATGTCAAAGCGTGCAGGCATCTGAACAAGTCATTAACAATTTAACAAACATACATATTCTGAAGAATAACAGATCAAAACAAAGTGATCAAGTAAATTACTGTGCCTGCAGGATATCCAAGTAATTTCTTACTTCAATTAATCCAATATATTTAACTAATCAACTTAAATCAATAAACATAAAATATTTTGTCTTCATTTTAGCATCCTGCAGTTCACTGAAACATAATGAGTGTTAATTAATAACATAAATAGAACAAAAATTACCCATATGAATGCCAGAATAATTCACTGTTCTTATAATTTGAGTTATAACATTTTTCATAGGAAGTACGTTAGCTTCCAGCCTCACCACTAAATATTTAAGCTTACAAAGTTTGAACTTCATAGCCCTGAAAAATTAACTTGACAAATACACATGGCTTTCACAATAAAATTTCACACTGACCAATAAACTTAAAAGAAATTACAATCTCGGTCTCAAAAGTATTGTCATAAAGAAATCCATCACATTGTAAATACAGTTTTTTAAAAAATAAGAACTATTTTTCTGTGTTTTTTTTCCCTTTATCTAGAGTCTAACCATTTAAACATGCAGCACTCTTTTAGTACATTAAAAAAAGAAATTCAGAGATCTGTATTACCAGAACTACTCCATAATTTCAATACCCATATATAATTTTATATGAAATAAAAATAGTAATTCTTACCCTAGGCAATTTTTATGTCCCTAACACCATGATCCAGTGGTGAAAGTTAAAAACAATCTGGACAGTGGGCAAAGAAAGAAAAGCACTGCCACTGCAGAGTTGCTCTCTCCTTCCAAAACTAAATCTCCTTCAAAGCAAATATCAGTTGAACTTCTGTTCATGTTAACGGCAATCTGGATTAATGGATGTAGAAAGAAGAAAAACATCTATATGGGTGCCTGTGCATAAAATAATTTTGCACTTATAACAGAGTTACACATTGTAGTGACAACTGGGATAAGCTTTCAGGCCAAACTAATGCAAACAAAAGCTTACAGCTACACAAGCACACCGCCTAATAGTGACAAGAATTGTTTAAAAGTACTAACCCAGCATTATCTGGAAGAAAAGCAGGATCAACTCTTTTAACTACGTTTGTGAAGCCTTCTGGTCTTCCAGAAGGTATATTTAGAAATTCAGAATCTAGAATTTAGTGGAGAAATGTTCAACAAGTGCATGCAATGCCTTCAGAAGCAGTTCAGCACCACCATGCGAGACAAACACTGTAAAAAAATCACTGCCAACTCTAGCAGCACAGGTAGAACGAGACTCAAAACTCACCCACAGCGATCCTCAAGGTGTAAAATTTCCTAACTGGAGACTGGTCACCTCACACGCAGAGCTGGAGGGATCAATGCCCTCGGGAGGCAAGCCCCCCTGGCCCTGGCAGGGCCTGTGGAAGCAGCCCCTGTCACAGGCGGGAATGCTCTGATTCTGAGCTGCCCCCCTGCCCGCACAGGTGCCATTACCCTCAAAGCCTGGAGGTCAGTCAGGTCAGGGACTAATCCAGCCAAAAAACAGTCTTTCTGACTATGCTTCTCTTCCCTGGTTCTGGAGATGAACAGAAAAGCCACCAAGGACAACGTCTGTTGGAATCAGTGCAGACCGCTAACACTTGTCGAGTACGACCTGAGAAGACTGAGCACACTAACACAACCGCTCCTCCTGCTGCTGACAGCCAGCCATGCTCTTCCCCTGCTGCTTTGGGACCACTGGGATTGTCTGGCAAGTCGCCATTACAGCGAGTTGAAGTGACTTACCAACAGCGTAGTAACCCCCTCAGCCAGTGCAAGAGAAGGCCAAGGCCATGTGGCTGGGAGCAGGAGGCACTGGAGGACAGGGACGAAGACCTCCCCATCAGGGACAGAGGCCTGTGCATGTTGTACCCGGTGCAGGTGTCAAGGCGTTGGCAGCGGCAGGCTCTGCCAGGGCGGCCCCTGTGCGGAGCGGCTGGGGCTGCCCCATGCCTGACACAGCCTGATCCATCCGGCTCCAGTGGCCCCAGTGCGGGGCACAGCCCAGCCCCTCAGCCACGGGCGGGCGGGCGCCTCGGGGAAAGCCTGTGTCAGAAAGGGCAAAACACTTCCTGGCAGCCAGGGCTGAGGGAAACGGGGTGAGAAACAGCCCTGCCTGCCCCGAGGGGAGAGCGGGAGGAGGGGTCCAGGTGCCCCAGAAGAGATGCCCCTGCAGCCCCTGGAAGGGAGAGACTCCAGGAGCAAGGAAGAGCAGCTGGGTGGGCATCTGGCATCCAGACAAGGTCAACCCACCACACAACCATGGCAAATACCCTCAGCCCAGACGAAACTTATGCTGAAAATCACACTACAACACTCTCAAAAGTTGCTGCACACCCTCATGTTTCATCCTCCATAGTTAACGCACAGGCAGATGCACAGGTGCAGTGTCCAACTGTCAAATGAGAATGTAATTTCAGATTTCTGTGTTGATTTTATCCCTCAGAGTTTTGGCAAATGATGCTGCAAACACTGCGGGCTTCTAAAGGACATATCCAAATGCTACTCACTTAAGAAAAAATAAAATTCCTTGTTCTTTTTAGAAATAGTGTGGATAGAAAAGTGCAAAAATAAGTCAGAGACTCAAGGTCACATATACCATCTGCAACTATTTTAAACTCATTACATCTCAAACAAATACGCCCTTTGTTTGCAGCCCACCTTTCCATATTTTCAAAACAGTATTTTATTTAAAAGCAGGTTGTTGGTTTGTGCTTGTTTGGGGTTTTTTTTTTAAAGAAAAAAAAAAAAAATCGCACAACACTATTTTTCCTTCTTCCACTCCCTATTTCATTCTAGGAGCTCATAACCTACCACTACCAATATCCAGCACCCGATATCATAATTACTGTCAATTTCAAATTAAATAAGGCTTTGATTTCAATAAAAGATTACTCTCATTTCTTTTGCAGGAACCCACGCGCTCTGACAAATCAGCTATCCCAAAAGGATTCCCAACCAAACTAGCAAGCAACTTCTACGAGGCTTCAAGAAGCTTTCTCTAGTCACCCACTATGAAGTGATCTGGGGACTTGTTGATGTGCTATTCAATTATCTTCAATGCAGGAACATCTGCTGCCAGTGCAGGAAGGGAGGAGAGTGAAAATGCTGAGACCTGTCAATCATTTCTGACACAAGAGGGTAAGCAAAAATTCCCCCACCAGAAAGAACAGTTGAGTTTAGCCCTTTTTGTATGTCAGGTCAGATATTTCAAGTGGCACTACCTTTTTAACTAAATTGACTTTTACTAGCCTTAATCATCAACATCTGAGCTAATAATAGTTTTCTTCAGATTTTCCATTACTAATTAAAGTATTTCCATTAGTAAAGGAGACTTCATGGAAAAAGGTATTGATTAACTGGCATTGTACTTTGAAAAATGTTACACTATCATTTACATGTCCAAACTGGTTAAATTAATTCCTTAAAGATGCAGTTCATCCAAAATAAAAGGAAAATTAATCAGTTTAGCTAGCACCACTGCAATGCCACAAAGTCCCAAAAGACAGAAAATATATATACTTTATATATAAACAGTTGGAACTACTCACTATTGAGAAAGCAACACTTGATGAGGTTTTAAAATTGGGAACCGGGGAAAAACCAAAGTCCTGCATAGGGCCTACAAACTAGAAAAGGGCAGAGCTAGATGGCTCATATTAGATTGCAGTTAACTTTATCATTTAAATGCTTAATCCTAATCTATATGCTGTCACGGAAATCCATAGGGAAATCACTGGCTTAAGTGAGGCAAAAAATAAGGGGCAATGAAGAAATGGAGGGGAAAAAAGATACTACCAGTCATGCTTTTCTCTTTCACTTCTTGATTCATCAAGTGTAGTAATTCTATTCTAGCCCTAGGGCTGCTATCAGTTGTATTCAACTGCTGCAACTGCTACTGTGGGTCATATCACTAAGATGGGGTGTGCTAAAATTAAATGCAAGATGAAGAATGCAGTGGGCCACTATGCCAATAAACTCTACTGTGCAAATTATTCTGAGGTACATGTTGCACAGCAGCAAGGATAAGGCAAGGCAAGGGAGGCCAGCCCATTAAACCAGCCAAAATGAGAAAAGGTGGATCAAAAGACAGCAGCAGCTGTTTTGGAAAGGTGTCAGCAGCAAGAGCCAAGCCTACCTGAGACGAGCTTGGGAATCCCTGCTCTGACCAAACACCTTCCCCCATAATGAAATGATTACACTGCCTTGCTGAAACACAGTGGTCTCAGGGAAAAATCACCTTGTCTGCACATCGTCTGCCACAACCAGGTATAGGCAATGGCAGATTTATAACATAAGCACTTAGTAGATATTTATTATTTTTACTAATACACTATACAAGAAAGATTTTTTAAAGGTATTAATTAATTTAATTTTTATTTACTATGTTGTTTTTTTTTAATATGTATTATACTGAGAATCAAAACACTATTTGATTGCATGCTACTTACAAGCTTATTAAAAACCTGCCTGCACTTGAGTTAAAGTTACTTATGAGAAATTTTTCAACTGTTTCAATTAAATCCATTAGGACAGTGCTAACAGTTGAGTACTTCAAACAAGAAGATGTCTAAAAAGTCACTATGTTACTAGGATTTTACTAAAATTTGGCTTGACAGGAAGCTGAAGGGGGCAGAAAAATGAATTAAGGATGAGCAAACCAGGGCAACTGCTACAGAGAAAACTCATTCCTTTCCCCCCTCACATCCACCTCCCCACAAACTTAGGTCCAAATGGCCATATTGTATTAAGATTTATATTTAATTGAGTAAAATAAAAGAGTCTGCCACAACCATACAATTATCATGTAAGAATATTCACATTATATTTGAATGTTCTAATATGTATTCATAGGGAAATTTATACAAATTAGTTTTGTATCAGTTTCAGTATTCTGAAATATTAAAAACGGTTCCACTACTTAAAAAGATGCAATGGAGAAATGAGAATTCACAGTTATTAAACATTTTAAACATATTTTCCTTTTATCATCCTTTTTATTTGGTGATTGGTTCCTGGATGTTTTTTTGAGACAACTCTATTAAAAAAAATCCTAACTTTTCTACACTTATGAAGACACATACTGACTATCAAAAATACATTCCTACTATTTCCTAAGTCCTAATTTCTTGTTAGCTTATACTCAGTCTCATTGGTCATTTTAAGTACTAAGACAACTCAAGAGCTACCAGTTTTTCATCATGGCCCACATGTTAACCATTCCAATTTGTTTTAATGGAGAGTTTTTACAGAGAAACCAAGTAGGATTTCCTTTAGGAGGTACACTGACCTTTGAAAATATTATCCTACTGGTGTCCCAATTTTACAAATAGTAAACAAACTCATCAATTATGCTCTGCAAACTTGTAGCTTCACTGATAAAAGTCTACTATGTTTCAGGGTACTTTAGAAACAGCAGTCTTCTCTATGTAGGAATACAAACCCATACGTATATAAATGCCTTTTAAGAACAATCTCAGCCTTAGGAATCTTAGGCATCACAGTAAGTTATACAAAAATAAAATGTCACTGATTAGCAATCACTGACTGAAAGTAGAGAGTTTTCACACTGATGCGCAGAAATGTTTCCCCCCAACAATTTACATCACTGCTTTTTGCGCCTCATACTTCCTTTGATTTAACCTTTTCCAAGTAAAAAGGCTAATATGTATACTCTTCCAGAACATAACCAAAAGGCCTACAATCTGCATTTTATAAATGACCTTTTTAGAAATTTTTCTAATCCCTGTTATTAGCATCTCAAAATCTTTAACAGAGAAAGTCTGGATCTGGATTCTACACTTGTTTGAGGCAACATGAAATGACAACTTTAAACTTTGTGGAGTAAAAAACAAAGAACATAAGAATTACCCTAAGAGGGAATATACCTGCTTTATCCTCCACTGAAAGTATCAATGACTTATTCCAGGAAAACTGAAAACACAATTCAGGAAGAATTATAAGTATATTTAACAAGTACACTAACTGTGCTGAATAGATCAAAACCAGTAAACCATGAATACACATTTTTTCTAAGTAAAGATAGCATTTTTTACACCATCTTAATGTCTTTTACTGCAGAACAGTGTCATATTTCATAACAGGAATTATAAAGTTCAGATTAGTTTAGCTGTTCAAGGTTATGCATTTGTGGCAGTCATCTAGTTGTGCTTTAATATAAATCACAACTTCAATGTTGTATCTAAAGGCAAAAAAAATATTGTCAGTGTATGCTAGTTTTCAGAACTTTTGAAACAATAATTTCAAGCAAACAATTATAACAACAATACCTGGGCTGATATTAAGTGTAACTTAACAAAAAAACATTTCTATTGCTGTTAGTTATATTTAGGATAAATAAATATGTGTCTGCATTTCAGGCTATGAAGTTACGATGCCTGTAGTGCAGCTGTTTGCACAGGATCATTCACTGGCTAAGGCCAGGAATTCTGGCACTGATGTATTCATATTTAACTCAGAAGATTAGTATAAGCAGAGGCTGTCAAAAAGGATGAGTTGGAGGGTGGGAGTGTAAAGTATATAAAGGATGACACCTATCTTTAGGAGGTGGTTAGTTTAATTATCTATGAAGTTATTGATCCTGAGTTAGGAAGCAGCTGAGCAAGCGTTTTAGGGAGTGCCATGAGCAGCCAGCTTGTGATTAAAAGAATACTCATGCCCTTAAAGGAAACTGGAAAGCAAAAAATACTTTCACACATTAAGGAGAATCAAAACAGAAACTTAAAATATTCATGTCTGCATGTGCCAAGTCTATAGTGTTTTGTTTTGGGTTTTTTTTTTTGCAGAAAATTCCACATGACTTCAAATACAAGCTTATGGAAACATTTTCCAATTTTTCTCATTAAATTTCCTCAAAATGAGTAAAATTGAAAGATGTTCTTGTTTCTACAGATAAGTATTGGGCAAATGACAAGTTTCTGACCAAGTAACTTTCCCACGAGCCACAGAGTGGGCACACAAGCATTTGAGCACCAGGAAAAGAATAAATGTTTGTGTTCAGTGAAACAGAATACTAGTTTAGACCCAAAACGTCACCAGCTAGGAACCCAAAAGTTTAACCCCATTCTATAAAACAACCTGCTTCAAATTTTTTTTTTAAGGTGAACTCCTTTAATCATCGGCTCAGTCCTTCTAATCTCATTTGTACCTCACCACCTATGACCCTGGGTATAGTGAGGTTATTCCAAGCTCCTGTCAACATCACCTTTCTTGTCTCTTTACAGGAACATACACAGTTAAAAAGCAGTACAGAAATCAGTTCAGTTTGCACTAGAAACCAAATGCTGCCATTCCTCACTCCCTAAAAACCCATAAATTAAGCTGTAAAGGACTTGAAATTCACAAGGTAAATGTAAGATGCAGGATAAACAGAGTTCCTTATCTTCAACATGGCCAAAGTTTCAGTAACACAGCAAAAGGCTGCACGCTTACTCTCTTCAAACAGAGGGCAGGGCTTGTTTGCACAAGGAAATGCCCACACAGTTCTGTGGCTATGGTTATTGTGGAAATTCTTGTAAATAGGTCAGAAAAAAATCCTCCTTTCTCCTTCTTATATGCTGCTGCACACAATTTGCCAGTGGAAACCCCTGGTCAACTTGGTTAGGGCAGCATTTCACTGGATTTTATTTCCAGAGTTTTATCTGTGCTGCAGACACATCAATTTAGCTCTATATTGGTTAGCATAGGTATCAACAGCAGGGCAGGCATGAACCTGATCACGTCCCTACAATTCTAAACGAGGGGTGAAGATCAAGTCACCAGTTTTTCCAACCTATCAACGCCTGAAATAGATATATAAAAACTAGCCTGGGAACATCTGTGCACGTGTCAGTCACACTTGCCTGCTATAGCACCGTCCTACTCAAGACTTCGTATCTACACAACTCGTATTTGGCACCTCAGCATGACTCACTGTTACTGAACTATTACTAAATCTATTACCAAGAACCATCTCTAAAACTATTTTGATTTTGCTAACAAGTGCTTATCCACTAGTGCTCAAATATTATAATTAGAAAAGACATAAAAATTAAACAGATTAGACAGAATACTTAATTACATAAAGGAACTATGCCACAGGTCCTGAGACAGTAGTAACACAACTGAAGCAAAATTTTACTACTTAGCTCCTCTCTGAACATCTGCCTTAATTCTTTCTATTTTTTATTTTTTGCAAACCCTATATTTGTATTCCTTAATTTAAAAACCCTCAAGATAAGTCTGCCAGTGCTTTCAAAGTGTAAATTAATGATTAATAGTGAATAATAAATATGCACACAGAAGAAAATGCTAAACCTTTATGCCAGGAGGGTCATTTTGGTTATTTCTAAATTATCTATCTTTTCATCTGTTTCACTAATGCTCCATGAAAGTCTTGAGCTAAACTTTTTCTACTTTTTAGCCCTATAAAGGCAGGAAGAATATCCAAGTTACTACTCCGAACACAGTATGATATAATTATAATTTTGAGGTATTTTGCATATATGGGGGGTTAAAATACCTTCTCTACGAAGTACAAACGGAAAATCTTCCTCCTCCAAGCACACATTTCTAGATATGCCAGATCCATCTTGTTAATCAGCCATATCTAATCAAGTATCTCTTCATTCATTTCATCAGCAAAATACTACCTCAGTACACTATTATACCATCACATTTCAATTCTCAACTCCGACGCTTCTGATTTTTTTTTAATATTTCACTATTACAAATAGTTTTCCCCTTGAAAGCTACAAAATAAGATTACTTTTGTGTTAAAGGGAAATTTTTGATACATTGTGTTGCAAAAGAGTTGAAGAAATTACATTCATATAAAAGGACTTAGGGGGCTGAAAGCTTTTCGGTTTTTTGCTTTTCTCTCAAAAATTACTTCATTAATCTCAATGTGCTTTTGTTTTATAAAGACATGTAGGAGATGAGAAAAAATACATTCATATTCGAAAACATCTGAATAAAGTCCTATTTTGACTACCCCGTTGCACAATGATAGCTTAAGTTTTTGCTTTTTTCTTTGTATGATAAGAACGTGTAAGTAAATAATTAACCAAGTATGAAGGAAAACATACACATTGACTGTATTCTAGAAAAAGAAGACCAGTATTGCTTCTTGATTTAAAAAGGCAGTGAAATGACTAGGTGGTTAGCATGGCACTTCATAACAAGACTTCTCCCAAATTAAATTTTAACAGTTAACTTAAGTGATTTATCTTGTGACTAGGTGAACACAAGTGCTATTACACATTAGTATTGAAGTGCACGATGCAGTCAAGAGTTCAGTTTCACTTCTGATGGGTTTTGGGGTTTTTTTAAAGAAACAAACTTTTATATGAAACTCAGAAATCCACAGTAATTTGAACTGAACACTAGAAAACTTTTTCTATTAGAAAACTATTTTCTTTAAAGCCAGCTAGACAAACAATTCCTGGATGTCCTAAAAGAAGATAAAACATGCTTTTCTCCTGCTTTCTGTGTATATTGCAGTCACACAATGCTTTCAAATGATTACACAAGCCCCTTGCTGTGGTGGTTTCACTTGGCTAGCACTTGCTCAGCACCAAGCTCCGTGCTTATCATGACGTGAGACTGCACTGAACAGATCAGTCTATAAAACAACAGACATGTGAATGTTTTATGAAGCACAGACCAGAGACTAATTATATAAACAAAGCGATACGCATCATAATCAAGGGAAAAACACCAAGGAAGTGATTGCAGTCAGGTCCCTTGCTTGCACCTCCTTGCCATCTACCCTGGAGTCACTTACCGATCAGATGTAATTTGCAGATGTGGCTGGCCACTGCGCTGGCAGGCTAAAGAGGGGTTGGGAGTTGGAGAAAGCGATGTGGCCCCTCTCATTATTCTTCCAGACAGCATTACACTCAGACAGGCATCAAGGACACAAACATGAAACACAACACATTCATCCCCCACACCCAGAGAAGTCTGCAGAAGGTTTTATGAGAAAAGCAGCTGGACTGTCAAGGACAGTTTGCTTCTACAACAAACTCTATTTTAAGGTCTCATCGTAACTACTACCTATATGTTTTTATTTTCATTGTTCATTTCCAAAAAAAAAAACCAAAAAACTGGTCAGTTTAGGACCAACTTTACTTAGGACCTTAATGACACTACAAATGGCAAGAAATAGCACCAGTACATTCTGGCAAGGTTCAGCTGCTGAAGTCTATCCTATGCAGGAGGATAAGGCTGAAAAGCATTTCATTTAAATGAATTCAAAATTTGATTTGTCAAAATGAAAACTATTAAACAGGTATTTCTTCTGTCTTATTTTGACAGAAGCTAGCAAGCTTGTTTTCAGAGCAGTATTGTCAGCTATAAACAGAAGCTACTCGTTTTCCCATTAATAGATTATATTTGCCACACATCTGGGAAAAAAAAAAAATCAGAAATACATTTTCCACTATCAAAAGTACAATAAATTCACAGAGAATAAGAATTTCTCAATGTTTCTCACCTGCAGGCACCTTTGTATTTTTATTTTTTTAAGCTCTCTTGGATCTCAGTGATCACAGAATTTACAGGCTGTCAGTACAAGCAGCTCTGTTAAATCCCAGCTTTGTGTATGTACAGACAACCAAAATGCAGCTTTCCATACAGTATTCTTGCTCTGTGCTTAAATCCTTGCTGGAAGAAAGCAGCTACTGCAATGCAATACAGACAGAAAAGGTACAGTATAGCACACCATGAGGACACAGGTCACGTCTACATAAAATCATAGAATGGTTTGGGCTGGAAGGGACCTTAAAGATCATCTAGCTCCAACCCCCTGCCCTGAGCAGGGATACCCTCCACTAAACCAAGTTGCTCAAAGCCTCATCCAACCTGGCCTTAAACACTTTGAGGGAAGGGGCATCCACAGCTTCTCTGGATGACCTGTTCCAGTGTCTGAGCAGCCCCACAGTGAAGGATTTCTTCCTAATATCTAATTTAAATCTACCCTTGTCCAGTCTAAAGTCATCACCCCGTCCTATTTATTACTTGCCTTTGTAAACAGTCCCTCCCCAGCCTTCCTGTAGCCCACTTTCAGGTACTGGAAGGCTGCTATAAGATCTCCCTGGAGCCTTCCCTTCTCGAGGCTGAACAGCCCCAACTCTCAGCCTGTCCTCATAGGAGAAGTGCTCCAGCCCTCTGATCATCCACATAGCCCTCTTCTTGACTTGCTCCAGTAAGTCCCTGTCCTTCTTATGTTGCAGGCCCCAGAACTGGATGCAGTACTCCAGGTAGGGTCTCATGAGAGCAGAGTACAGGGGAAGAATCACCTCCCTCGACCTACTGACCATGCTTCTCTTGATGCAGCCCAGGATACAGTTGGCCTTCTGGGCTGAGAGCACACATTATTGCCTCACGTTGAGCTTCTTGTCCACCAGCACCCCCATGTCTTTCTCAGGGCTGCTCTCAATCCATTCTCCACCCAGCCTGTATTTGTGCTCAGGGTTACCCTGACCCAGGTGAAGAACCTTGCACTTGGCCTTGTTAAACTTCATGAGTTTTGCACGGACCCATCTCTCAAGCCTGTCAAGGTCCCTCTGAATGGAATCCTTTTCCCCCAGCAGGTCGACCAAACCACACAGCTTGGTGTTGTCAGCAAACTTGCTGAGGGTGCACTCAATCCCATTGTCCACGTCACTAACAATGTCAAAAAGTGCTGGTCCCAATACTGACTCCTGAGGGATGCCACTCATCACTGGTCTCCACTTGGCATTGAACCATTGACCATAACTCTTTGAGTGTGACCATCCAGCCAATTCCTTATCCACCAAGTGGTCCACCAGTCTAATCCATGCCTCTCCAACTTAGAGGTGGGAATGTCATGTGGGACAATGTCAAATGCCTTTCACAAGTCCAGATAGATGACATCAGTTGCTCTTCCCTTATCCACCAACACTGTAACTCCACCATAGAAGACCACCAAATCGGTCAGGTACAATTTGCCCCTGGTGAAGCCATGCTGGCTGTCACCAATCACCTCCTCACTCCCTATGTGCCTTAGCATAGCTTCAAGGAGTATCTGCTCCATGATCTTGCCAGGCACAGAGGTGAGACTGATCTGCCTGTAGTTCTCCAAATCTTACTTGTTTCTCTATTAAGGCACATTAATAGTGCTTTACCAGTATAGCAACTTCACCCTTTCTACTTAAAGGGCAACTACACTGGCAAAGATATCACAGGATCCCAGAAGGGCTGAGGTTGGAAGGGACCTCTGGACGTCATCTGGTCCAACAGCCCTGCTCAAGCAGGGTCAAGTAGAGCTGGTTGCCCAGGACATGTCCAGATGGCTTCTGAAAATCTTCAAGGATGGAGACTCCAGAGCCTCCCCAGGAGGTTATAGTCTCTATCAATACTGCAAAACTGTAACACTAGACAGAGAAAGCCAAAGAGATTAGGTTCCGGTTTAATGCTCCAAAGGCTTTTCCTAGCAAAAAATCAATTGGTAACAAATCACATCTTTCCATTTTTCTGCACAATGACATCAGTCTTAGGGTACATAGGGTAGATAGTGGTCACACAGGTAGATAAAGTTGATACTAAGCATGAGCTGACCAGGAGCAGAAGTATGTCACATCACTCTATGCATCTGCTCAGTGCTGGCAACTCTCACATTAATTTGGTCTACAACAGGTAAGAAGGGGTCCCTAATAATTAATCTGTGATTATACTGGACTATCCTGAGCCAGGATATTAGTCTCAGCAGACAGTGCCCCTATCCACCTCAGGTAGGATTATGTGGAAGATCACTGCAATGCAAAAAGTAGCGCCTGGTTATTCTCCATTTGCAGGGGTAGCAACTGTCTTTTTGATGAAAGTTTCTCAGACAGTTATTGCATAAAGTAATTTTCCTAGTACCTTCTGGTATATATTCATTCTACCTTTATTTTCATGCAATATGCATTGTGCAGAGTCATAAGGGAGCATTAAAGTGTGGTAAAGAAATTGGTTAAATTATGATAATTTGAGCAGTAAAACTTGGAAGGTAATAAATCAGAAGACCAGGAATATGTCCTAGAAATTAATAGGATTTAAACAGAATGATTAACAAAAGAGAGCACAATACTCTGCAGCATTTCTTAATGAAAAAAACTATTCAGAAAGCTACATTCTGCCTCTATGGCAACACAAAGGAACAGCTAAATTAAGCTATTAAAAATAGTTAAAATACATGTTCTTAGCGAAAAGTTACATGGACCATGAAGTTGGTCTGTGACAGATTGAGATGACCTGTCGCAAAATAAGAACACCAGATTCTCACCTATGGAATACACTGGCCTCCAGTTCTAAGTATCATTAGAAGTGGTAAAGACAACTGCTATATTAGAATAAAAAAAGGACTTTAAAGTATATTATTACATCATAACAAGATCAGATATATGGCTTAGAGGACATTTTCATTCTCAATAGGCCTATGAAGAAAACTAATTGGAAATTGAAACTGAAGGGGCTTAAATTTCCTACGCTTTCAAAGTCATTTTCTCTCTTAGCAAAGTCTTATTAAACAGTTTTCTTTCAAGCTTTCTGAGAGGTGAACGAAGAAGTAAAGACATAGGCAACAGTTACTGGTAGAAAAATAAAATTAATTTCTAATGGTTGGTTGGGAGGAGTGTTGAGTTTGTTGGGTTTTGGTTGTTTTTTGGTTTTTTTTTTTTTTCTTTCTCCTTTCTTTACTCAAATAAGCTGGGGAAAAAAACTTTCAAAATCTCAAGTTTGTAATACTTACTCCTGAGCAAAGACATGCAATTTGTCTTAGAAGAAATCTAATTCAAGTAGATTTAGCAATGAGTTAAAGAAACAAACTCCTTAACCACTCTTCTTGAGGGAATGGGTAAGAGGCTGAAAAAGAAGTAGCTGGGAAGCATGCTCAGTACTTCCCCATCACCTGCTCCTAGAGAAACCTCAAGAACTCCAGCTTTCTTCAGGTGCTGTATCATCCCACGGCACAAAAGAGAGACAGTGTCTGCACAGAGCAATTAGGAGGCAGAGCAAGGATGTCAGCAGTAACGTAAGAAGTCAGGATAGAGAACAGGTAGATCTGTGCATGCTGTCATTCCTGGTCAATATAAGAAGAACTATGCCTGTGGAAACATAATTCCCTTACAGTTAACTTAGGACAAGAGGAAGTTTACCTGACCACATCTGGAATCCATGGCAGAATATACCTATAAAGGATTTCCTACAGAGCCCACTGACATGAATGCAAAAGCATTTATTACCTCCAGGAATCCTTAGCTCAGGCCCCAAACGCTGTGTTGCGCATCTGAAATTCTAAGGACAGATTAAGACTGAATAATCCTACAGTAACAATAACGTTATGGTACATAACTGCTATACTTGGCTATTCTTCACTTACTGATTTAGGAGGCAAAGACGACCTTTTCAGCCCTCTGGAAAAAAACAGAAACTTAATATGAAGAAGTGGATTTTTTCTTTAAAAGGCAAAGGCTTCATCTGCAGATAAATAAATAACAGGATGAGGAAAATGTATAGGATTTAATGCTCCATTAGCAAACATCACATCTGTTACTCATATTTTAATATCTTCACTGTCACCCTGAAGCATACCATGTGCAATTAAGAGAAAATGGCATGCAATTTTTTTTCAGTAAATTATTGTCAACAGACATATAGCACTAACCCAAATGCAAATCACTAAATCAATTCAGCACCAGTTAAAGAAGTTTTGATTAATCCTCAATTCATTGCCATGCTATTATAATATGTTATTAAACACACCCACCACTTTAAGACTCCCTCATTTCATTTGTAATTACAGTAAATATTGATTGCAAGGGTGTCCTGGAGACAGCTCCAAAATGTGCAACTGTGGTCCCTGGAGGCAGAGCTTACTAACAGTATTCTATTCTCATGACTGCCCTTCAGACAGACTCAGCAGAGACAAAACAATTCAATATATTAATTTACTGGTTAAAATGCATACCTGCTTGGATTTTGCTCAATTAAGTGGATAAATTTGTTACAGCACACATTTTTTAATAGAAGCCTTAATTTTACCTTTAAATTATGTTATTAAAACTATTCCAAACCAGCTCTGAAGACAGTCTGAAAAGTGAATCACAGTCTCAGAGTACAACTAAGAGCAATGACCACCATTAACTTTCTCCTCACTAGTTCTTCAACAAAACCAATGTATACAAATGACAGAGACCATAGCCAGTTTGGCAGAGTAAAAGCTGAGCTCTTCTAAATAGAGTGACCACACCTCTATTCTGACATCTGCTCCTGCTGCTGTAGGGAGGCAAGCACAACAGCCCTTCATCCTCCTCTCATTTTACATCATGCCTTCTGCTAAGGGGGTATCTCCAGCCCCTCCCTCTAAAACCTACTATGTGCCCTGCTCCCAAAACTTGCAGACACTGAGCTTCTTCACACTCTTCTTGTCATATCAAGGCGGAGCCTAGCAGAGAGACCTCATTCAAAAACATAAGCATCTCCAGGCCAGCCTCCCTGCAGCTCCTAATGAGACAGCAGCTATAAAAAACATTATGTTCATGAAGCTTCCCCTGCCATAACCAAGCTGGTACACTGCAGATTTGATCACAGTTTTTCATAGAATCATAGAATGGTTTGGGTTGGAATGGGCCTTAAAGATCATCTAGTTCCATATCTCCTGCCATGGCAGGGGCACCTTCCACTAGATCAGGTTGGCTGATCAACCCTCTTCCAGTTTGAAGCAATCACCCCTTGTTCTATCACTAACTACCCTTGTCAAAAGTCCCTCCCCAGCTTTCTTGTAGGCCCCTTCAGGTACTGGAAGGCCATTATAAGATCTCCCAGTAGCTGTCTCTTCTCCAGGCTGAACTCCCTGGAGAAGAGACACTCCCTCATCCTGTCCTCATAGGAGAGGTGCTCCAGCCCTCAGATCATCCTTGTGGCCTCTTCTGGACTCGTTCTAAGTGATCCATGTCTTTCTTGCGTTGGGGGCTCCAGAACTGGATGCAGTACTCCAGGTGGGGCCATATGACAGCAGAGTAGAGTGGGAGAATCACCTTCCTCGACCTGCTGGCCACATTTCTCCCAATGTAGCCCATGATACAGTTGGCAATTTTTCACGCATTTCAATAAAGAATAAAAATAAGCTGAATTTTAATTTTCATACAAAGAGGTTAAACAATCCTGTGAAACACCAGAAGATTAGCTTGTACACGATGTACACCTCCTGGCTAGTTATTTAGAATGATGCTGATCTAAGTACAGGCTATAGTATGGTTTCATTTAAAGGCAGCACCAACATTTGGCAGAAAATTCAGTCACACCTTGAACCCAGTTCCATTAGAAGATTTTGCAGAGCACAAATGCTACACATGCATGCATCAAACCAATATATTAACAATTGGACCTAAAACCAGAGAGCTAAAAGTTTGGCATGGGGCACAAATTAATTCATCCACAAGTAATACCCCGTTACATGAAAGCACCATCAGTACAACTTGCAATTTTATTGCCATCAGAATATAATTATAATTTTCCTGAACATTTTTACTTAGCTTTATACACTCTATTAGAAGCCACCAAGGCTACATCTGCACATGTTGGTTAAATAGTACCAATAAATATTCTGAGGCACTGGAAATTTCATTATCCATAATGTTTGTTAGAATAACCCCCAGCACAGCTTCCATCAGAGCTAGCTATCAGTAATCCCAGCACCTCCTACACACGCTCCAGGAGCCAGCAGTCCCCAGGAAATATTCCACGTATACAGTGCCCTTTCTGAAGGCTAGAAGGTTTAACAGTATCAGTGCAGGATGTCTTGTACTGTTTGGCTCCAGTGCAAGAGAGTGGTCCCAGGCACACTAATTTGCAAGTAGAGATGAATCCTCAAAGATTCATATTTTGTACAAAATCATCACTAAATAGCAAGTGGAAGTCGGTGCTTCTCCTAAAGGTAGGCAAAGGAGAAAACCCCAAGTGACTGACTCTTCAACCCATAGCATAAAATTGTTTCCTCTACATCTTCTTTGCTATAATCAAACATAGATGGGATTGTTATTTGTTTGTCATTAAACTAAAACACATCTCCCAACCCAAAATGGCATACTAGGAATTACTAAAATAGACTCCCAGTAACCGTATATGCGAAGGAGCTACCAATGTGGAATTTTAAACTAACCAATCCCTAGCATTCTGTGATTCTGTGATACAATGTACTAAAGCACTATTTGCATCACTGTAACTTGTCTTCCCTCTTGCAGTCAGCCATGACATAAGAAAATGACTAGACTCTGTCAACTATGTGAGGAAGGAGGCTGGACAACACTAAAATTAACTATTTTGCAGTCCATCTATACACACACTCTAAAGATTGAATGCATTTCAACCAGGAACAAAACTTCTGTTCTTCCTCCATGTTTGCTGGATTCAAAATGAAATACAGAGAGAAAAAAGTATGTGTATGCGTGTGCATGTATCACATGTTATCGAAACTAAGGCCAGGTCTTGTACGTGCATGTGTGCACACTCAGAACAGCTGACATGAGTCTCCATAACGCATCTACAGATCAAACTCAGCTGTACTGCAAGTTCAAGTACATGCAGATTAAAAAAATCTAATTAGATTTTTTGGAACTTTGCTCTCATTAAAATACCTCAATAAAGCAGACAAATCTCCAAATTGCGCAGTATTAAGTGGATTACATTTTTTGCAGGCACTGTTGGATGCTGAGAACTTTCAGACAAGGCAAAGCTGAGGCATAGTGCGATCACTTTCGCCATCTGGTGCAACAGTAATTGGCTCAAGAGTGAATAATAATTATAGCAACAGAAGTCAAAATTATAATGCTGGTATAAACACAGGCCAACATGGTGACACTGTTGCTATCTGGCACAGGACTCAATCACCTTAGCATCCATCTCAGGCTGCAGAAAGCTGCCAATCCCTGTGGATCCTCTTGGAATTGGCATTTCACGCTGAAACAAACCTCCTTTACCACCAGCCCTTCCACAGGCTGCTCCCCAGTCTAAGGTTCCCCTGTAACTCTTCTGTAACTATAGCCACATACCCTTGAAATGAGGAGGGCATGGAGTCACTGAAAAATAATGAGCCACCAAGAAATATCCAAAGGCTATTTTTCTGGATAAAACTTTCCTCCAATAATAAAGTTAAGGATATAATGTTCATAACTATACTATATAACATTTTGGGGTGTTGCACTTCATTCTATTTTTAGTCTAGTCCCCTGAAGTGAGCATCCATTACTAAATAGAAAGCATATTTTTGTTTAGTTTTATTGGAAAGGAATTCAATGTCCATGATCCAAGTTTTCTTCAAAATGAAAGCTAAAACAGTAATTATTAATAGATTTCCTTCAGCTAAGCAGCCCACAGCCATAACAGTAATGTAGACACAAGTGCCCCCAGAAGGCTTCCATGAAAAATGGCTCCTCTCAAAGCCAACAGCAGTAGCTCAAATCTTTGTTCAGGTCAGATTGGTACATATCAGATCCTCTTACCTCACATCCTACTTTACTGTGTTTAAAAATACACACCCTCCCCCTCAGCTCCACAGCTCACGCCACCAGCATACTCTGATATCCCTCAGACTGCGAACATATGGGTTGCTCCCTGTTACAGCCCCAGAAGGAGAAAGGAAAGCAATCCCAACTGCCCAGCTCCCATACTGGCCCACAGAACAAGAAAGCAGCAAAGTCAGATGGGCTGGTGCAACTCCTATATTCCCTCCTACCCAACACAAAGCTGGAGGAGTGACAGTGCAGGATGCTTCTGCCAGCTACCCACAGCTAGTGTGACCCTCACCACTGCCTCACACTGAGGTGACATCTTCAGATACCAACCAAAATTATTTCAGTGAAATACGAAGGAGGATCCTTCAGGTACTGCAGTGCTGGGCAATCAGACAAGAGAGTTTTGGGAATCTGAATAATTCTATTTTCTTATAATTTCTTTTTTATCATATTGTCCTTATAAAACATTAAAGTAACATAAAAAGCACGCAAGAGTTATTTCTACTCCATTTCTCTTCTTTTTCACCATTTTCTTTATTACCAGTCCCATGTTTCTCTTTATCCTTCCCCACTTCCCTCCACTGTACCCCTGCTCCTGCCTGTGCTCTGCACCAGCAGGGCTGCTGGAGCCGGTGGGATGTCACTGCCAGCTACCAGGGCTGTCTGACACCTCGTTCGATAAGATCCTGTTTTCACGCACTTGGACTGCAGCCTTCCATGGCAACTGCAGACTGAACAGTTTGGAGAACTTTCAGCTGAACAGTATAGTCACTGCCTGGACCAAGATTATGGAAAATACAAGGTCTTACACAAAACCATTCTGAAGATTATTCTCTAAGACACTCTGCTGCCTTTGGTGACAGAGGAAGGACGGGGCACCAAAAGTCTTCCTAGTGTTGCTCTGAATTCCACCTAAATTTGCTGTATGGTCAACCAAGATGACAAAGCTAAGCAAAGAGATTACTGCTGCCAGAATGGATGGACCCACTCCCCCTTCACCCTCACCTTGTCCACTCCTCAGAGTTCACTGTGATGCTTTGCAAGCCAGTTCATCCCTCTGAGCAACAGAAAACTTTTCTCATTTTTGGGTGAGTCAACTCACTAGTCAAGCAAGTGTTCAGAGGATGACCCAGCACATAGCCAGAACTAGGACTGCCCTTGCAGTGGCAGCAAGCACACAGATAATCTTGGGGGCATCTTGTTAGGCCGCATCTTGGGTCAGGCTGGAAAAGGAAAGCAATAGCTATTTCCACATAATTAGATACTCCCCAGAGACTAACATTTGCAACACCATCCAAATTCATTATGTTTGTATAAAGGCAATGACAAATATTGGTGCAATATTTTGACAATTCTGACATTTCAGTTTCCCTCTGCTCTGGCTCACAGGCCAGAGGTAATGATCTTTCATGTTAGTCAAAGTGTTACAGGGTTAAACTTCAACACAGAAGACTGAATGCTGACAGAGAGTTATTAAACAGATACTACCATACAGTTCTCTAGTAAACATGCAGAAAAATTACTACCATTTACAGTGCATTCTGTTTGGAATATTATGAATAACTTTTAAATGGAAATGAGAAAACAGAAAACTTACTGACATTCTTCACAGAGATCTTCCACCATTTGTTAGTCACATAGTTTGATATCTTGCATTGAACAAGAGCGTTAAGGGATGGGAGCGCAAACGTTACTTATCTCCTTTACGTACCGCTGTTCTGGTGCACTATTAATAAGAAGGATGTCACCTCCACTCTGTAGTGGTTAAGAAGGAAAAAAAAGTAACATCAGGCTCAGGCCAAGTATTGCAGTCACAAAAGTAACTTGTCTAGCAATCTCCATGGTCCTGGCCACATTCCAGTGCTTGCGCTACAAGCTGATCCCTCATCATCTGCTGGTGAAAACAAAAACGTCCAGAGTGATCTTGAGTAGCATCTATCATGTTGATTTTTTGCCTGTCAGTACAATACTTTCACTCCACAGGGTGGAGTGAAGTCTTTCCTGGCCAAACTCTGGCTCCTTTGGATAAGCTGCTGTCCACCAGGTGTACGACCCAGCTCCTGGAACAAACACAGCCTGTCCAAATTCACTCTGTCCAAATTCAGTGAGATCTTTTCCTCTTACAGACCAGCCCTTCCAATCCCCTGAGCTCTAGATGGTTCATCTATCAAAAATTGAAAGGGTGTAAGCTTACTACTGCTTCAGAAAATAAAACGTATAGCCATTAAATGCCACATTTTATTTCTGAAAGTTTCCAGATCCTTTAAGCTGAATTATCCTGGATCATAAACACAGTACAGTTGGAGAACAGCAGCATATTGTATTTCAGCTGAGATCTATGCTTTCCCCACTTAGGTCTCTCTTTAGGCCAAAGTCAAATGCCATGAGACAAATACACATACTATAAATCACAGCCTTCAACACCAAAAATTGGCGACTCTGCTTACACATGGACGTTGCAGAGCACACTCCCTCAGATGAGGAACCAGTGGAAGCCAGACCATAAATCCTGCGGTGCTGAGGAGGAAACTAAGAGAGGAAGGCAGAGATGCTCCTGCACTAGCAGTGACTCTCTCAAGACATCCAAGGAGCAAAAGAAGCTGCTTGGTGAAAAAGGAAGAAATGGAGAGGATTAGGACACTATTTAGAGTGAGAAAAACGGTTTAGTTGAGGCAGTACCTCCTGAAAAAAAAGGCATAAGCAGAGAACTACCTGCATGTTCAAGATGGGGTTCATTTGACCTGAAATTCAGATTCTTTTGGCTGGTTGAAAAGCCCATCACAGCCACATAAGGCTGATGGAAAACACAAGGAGGGGGTGGGGGGGTGGAATAATAATAATCTGGATCTCCTGCTCTTTTAGGCCTGAGATAAAAGGGGGGAAGGAGAACAAAACAAACTTCAACAAGAAAACAGACATGGAACAGAAAAGAAATTGAAAGGCTGTCCTGTGAAAAAAAACCTGAAGGACACTGCATTACTGAAGGGAAAAAGAATAAAAAATTAGATGAGTTTGAGATTAGCTGGAGCAGAAAGGAGGGAAGGACTGTGAGGAGACAGGACAGCAAGGCTTCAGGAGAAGAGGTCAGGACTGACCAGCAAAAAGAATATACATGGCATAGAAAGTCTGCAAAAGCAAGATGGGCTGGCTAGATGAGCAAAAAAAGGTACTGGTGAGGCAGACACAAGACTGGGGCAAGATTAAGAAGCAGATGAGGTAGAAGACACTTACTGGTATGCATTGGCAACAAACAAAAAACAATAATAGTCTGATCTGTATAACAAACCCCATACAAATACTGTATTAGAAACCACTATTTTGGCCTTTCAAAATACAAAGGGAGCTTCTAAGAAAGACAGAGAGAGACTTTTTACTAAGGTGTGCAGTGACAGGACAATGGTTTTCAACTGAAAGATTTAGATTAGACATAATGAAAAAATTCTTTACAACAAGGATAGTGAGACACTGGAACAGGTTGACCAGAGAGGTGATAGAAGCCCCTCCCTTGGAAACATTCAAGGTCAGGTCAGATGGGGCTTTTAGTAACTTGATGTAGTGGAAGATGTCCCTGCCTGTGGTGGGAGATTAGATTAGATGATCTTTAGAGGTTCCTTCCAACCCAAACCAGTCTACAACTCTACGATGAGTTCCAGCCTCCACCCTTCCTCCTCTTACCAAACAGCCCTGAAATTCACTGGCCACATTCTGGTCTATCCCAAAGCTGATTCACACAGCAGCAAATCAGTTCCCCATCATATCTCTCATATATCTCATGTAAGGGTGGTCTGCACAATAGATCTAATCACTGATAATCACAGAATCATAGAACGGTTGGGATTGGAAGGGATGATCATCTAGTTCCAACCTCCCTGCCATGGTAGGGACACCTTCCACTAGAATGACCCATATTACATGTTTTTCACACTAACACACACGATGCTTTTCTTCTA
Source organism: Caprimulgus europaeus (assembly GCA_907165065.1). The sequence continues at coordinate 75,538,963 of OU015525.1, forward strand.
GTGCATATGGCAGGCCTGCTGGAATTAAAAAAAAAAAAAAAAGAAGACATAAATGTGGGACATATATACTTTCTGCAGAGCTGCAAAGAAGTGATGAAAAAACAGTTTCACAAGTACAAGAGTCACCTGTAACATTAGAAAACTGGCCTCTTGCAAACTTCTCTTTGATCCTAAATCTTGCAGTAAGCCCAAATATGTTATTTAGTGCAATCATATGATTAGAAAACATCAGGGTTTCAAAAGCAAGATAAGACAGGGCTGTCAAACAGAGTCAGAAAAAACAGATTGGAAACCATATACTCATGAGGTTTTTGTGGGCTTTTTAACATTATCTAGATTAAGATGATTTTAAAATTAAAAAAGAAAAAAAAAGTCAGGATGACAAAAAGAAAAATATACCTGGCACCAGGAAAACATTCCTCTGGCACTGAATATGTATTCATGTTCATTCTGCAAATACTCCAAAACCTTCCTTAAAACATTCTCTAAAGTCATGTAAGATTTTCCATCCTGATAAGCTAGCTTCCTTGTCAGTGTTCTTTAAAACAACCCTTAATTACCTACTCTTTCTTTTAACATTTTCCTTTGTTTTCATGTAGCAGCCACATAATCATCAACTACATACATTTTGTATGATTGTATCACATACATTTTCTATCACATCTGTATCGTCCTTTACTCTTTGCAGTACTTAAAATTTTGTACAAGATACCAATAGTAATAAATAGTATAATCTAAGAAATTTTTTTTTAATTTTGAAGCTTCTTGCAAAGCTTAGAGAGGACACCAGAGACTGTACAAATGCAAGTTACATGTCTTCAACAGAAATTCAGATTGATTTTTGATCAAAATCTGACACTGAGTACTTTGGAAAGTAAATACAAATTTGAAATGTCATAGACAGACTGAGCAAATCCAGGTCTGCAATAGCGAGACCCATTTTAATCCAGCATCAAACCTGGCAAACTGTATGCCTGAGCTACGTGTGAGGGCAAGCCCTCGGCAGACAGACAGGAAGGAGCATCCCTCCTATAACTGCCAAGTTCTGATGAACTCTTCCAAGTCAGACCAGGTTGCTGGCCCTGCAATTATTAAAAACAGTAGATGAAGAATGGTAAGAGCCCTGTGTCAATCATACATTAAAATATCAGATGAAGAATACATGGCAATGAGGTTCTCTGAAATGTGGAAGAGCACATATTTCTACCTTCCAGGTGGCAGGGAAAATGCCCTCCCCCATTTCTTCTTCTCTTCCCCACCCATAAAAAGCATTCCATAACCTCCAATGAGAGAGACAGATGAAGTCCTACAGGTCTGTAACAGATGTTTTTCAGTTTCAACCAAAAGAATTTTTAAAGAAGTTTGAATCCAAAAAGGTTAAAATTCAGTTACAAAGCAGCAAAGCCAGGATCACCGAAAAACTGGTCTTGATACTGCTACCTACACACAGGTTTGAAAAAAAATAGTCACAAAGATAAATGAGAGGAAAACAATAGAGTAGGAAAAGGTAATCCTCAATTTCCTTGCTCTCTCACCCAGTCCCAATTTAAGCTGAAGAATCAAAATCCATAGGTCATCTTCTTCCTCAATGTGAAGAATAGGAGGAAGTTATATGTATAATTCTTATGGTCAACATCAGAACTTCCAACCAAACAGAATAACTGCTAAATCTGAAACTCTCCTAGGTTCTTACACACACAGTTATAAACCAAAGATAAGCAAGAAGAGGTTAATCCTGCATACACAACAGCTCTATTTCTCCTCCCACAACAACAAAATAGAAATTAAGATCTTAAAACAAATCAAGAATAGAAAAGAATAGAAAAGAATAGAAAAGAATAGAAAAGAATAGAAAAGAATAGAAAAGAATAGAAAAGAATAGAAAAGAATAGAAAAGAAAGCTCAAATAATTCAACTCTTAAATTTAGGTAACCAATTAAAAGAATGACTAGGTGCTAAGGTTATAGCCACCCATGCAAAAAAAAAAAGAAAAAAAAAATTAGATAATGAAACTCATGGTCAACATCACCTCTGGTAAACAAGAGACTCTTGTGGAATCAAAAGACAGAATCCGGGCAATGTGATCACATCTGCCAACCCATCCACGTGCTGAAGCCATCATAGGTCCTGACCATCCCACCCAGGGCAGGAGAGCAGGGGCTGTAAAACACAGCCTTGCACATTTAGAAGAAGAAATTGTTATCAGGTTTTGCAGCAAGTATTAAAAAAATGACATTTTAGCAGTTGACCAGGTCAAGCCCTGCAAACAAATTTCTCCAAGTACTGAAATAAAGGTCCAGTGCTAGAAAGGACGAGGTCATACTTTAATCTTGCAACTGGGATCAGATTTCCTTGCTGCAGAGAACACTGCCCATTAATCTGTGGCTTTCAGCCCCAGCTAGCAGACATGTAGGAACTAGCAAAGCTATCTACAGGCATCTTTGGGTGGGGAGGGGAAAGCTGCTCTTCTCTATAGTTGTAAACATGCTAGCTTTTCTACATGACAAAGCAGCAGCCAAGGTTTCTGATTATCCAGGGAACACAAGCTGCTTGACAGCAAGCAGGTCTGATTAATGTCCACACTCTCATGACTACATCACCCTTTTTTTCCAAAAGGTTTGACCTTTAATTTCTGGTAAAGATCACTTCCAACCTTCTGAAACCAGCAGAGAGATACAGTTTTGCTGACAAAAATTAATTCAGTTCCAGTGTTGCCCAAGGAAGTTGTGGATGCCCCCTCCCTGGAAGTGTTCAAGGCCAGGTTGGATGAGGCTTTGAGCAACCTGGACTAGTGGAAAGGTGTCCCTGCTCGTGGCAGGGGGGTTGGAGCTGGATGATCTTTAAGGTCCCTTCCAGCCCAAACCATTCTATGATTCTATGAATATCATGCTCCCTTAGAGGGAGGTAGAAAAAAATGTATAAAAACCCATCACTTTAGCTTTTTTTGCTATCCTATTTGAAGGGTCAAAGGAATTTGGTAGCACCACAAATTAAGTCCCTGCAACAAGTGGTCCTTTGCAATAAACACACAAACAGCTCAGATAACCAACAGAACCAAAATTTTCTTCCAGGGCAGGAAAACATGTTTAAACGGTGACCTTGCAGAGTTCAAGCTGACCACAAGTACTTCAAATTCCTACTGCCACTCCTCATTACTCAGCCACTACTGGTCTGTCACCTGATGGTTGCGTTACATGCTCAGGCTCATCAGCCAGTGCTGGAAGCTGCATGAGTTTCACTCATCAGACGGTTGCTGCTGCTGGTCCTTTTCCAGCACCACCTCCTATGTTCAGCTCTGCCTCTGTTCCACACTTCTCTACAGCCAGAGAGACTGGGCAGGGAAAGGTCCTCTACAGGTAGATAATGATCACCTGTTAATGTCTATCACTTTGAGGGTTATAGAGGAGAGAACGATGGAGTTGAGGCTTCTAGCCAATGCTTGGGGGTAGCACTACCCCTTCACTCACCTGTGATTAAGAAGTTACTTCTGCTAGCTTCAACCACAAACAGAACAAGCTTATTTCTGCCTTTGAGTGTTGTGTGGGCACATTCAGAACATGGTAACGAGATGCATGACAGGACACCAAGGAAGGAGTACCACCTCTGTGCTTTTGGGTTTGTTTTGTTTTGTTTTTAAATACCAGAACACACGCAATGCAGCTGGACCAATCAGCATGGAAGCAGGGTACTTCTAGGAGCACCTTAACAAACTGCCATCATCTTCAGTGTTAAAGTAGCATGAGAGAACAATTCAGATCCTTTCCTGCAGAGTCATCTTTCTTTACTTTTCTGACCTGTTCAGATGAATTTGTAGGAGAGTTGAATTACACTAATGAAACTAGCTCCAACTAACTTTATCATCAAGTCAGAGTAGAACAGAGATGATGGCCACCCTCTCTCCATATCCAGTATCACTTCTTTCTTGGTAAGAGGAAGCCAATGGTGGATAAATCCATGAGACATCCTCTTGTTCAAAGAGCTAAATACACTCTCTCTCAGATAACCCCACTGAACAAAGGACTCTGACTGCAAAATAAACCAATTTATCCAGAAGGTATTTGCAATGGAATTGCACTGCATGAATGCACAGAAATTATTCAAGGAGAGGTAACTCCCAGACAGCACAGGAAACATTGCAAATATCTTCTGCATTTGAATGAGTTGCACGATGTCACGTAAGTTGTGTTGTACTTAAATAATAAACAAATAGATCAACACACATGGAAGTGCTGGTTTTAAAGTATTCTAAGCTTACATCTACCTAGTATCAAAAAAACCTGAAATATATTTCATGGCTGAGGAATCAGTAGTTTAGAGGTAAGCAATAGAGCCCCAAATTTCAGAACTAACAGCATGGAACAGAAATCAATGCCAACTAGTAAAGAAATTATTAACATATGTGGTACAGCTCTAGTAATGTAGCGCTAACTGCTACAACCGCAGTATTATAATAAAGAACACAGATGGTATTTGATATCAAAATAAATAAAGAGCATTATACATGCTTTTTTTGAAAAAAAAAGCCTACATTAGCTTGTAATTTGTTTAGCAACAAATTATGCATTGTACTTTGCAAACAAAGAAATTATAATCAAAATATAAGTTAATAATAAGAGCACAAATCAATACTGAGACTACATTTGGTAAATAGCAGCCTTCATCACGTGCTTGTTTTCTGAAGCTGGGGAATATTTCCATACATGCTGAAAAAGATGGTAGTCAAGGCTTGAAGCTTAGCAGTACTTCTTTTCTAGCACACTCAGAAATAAAGATCAGCACTCTTCAAAGCTTTTGAGAAAAAGAAAGGCTTCTCTTAACACCTTCCCTTGTACAGAGCTCAATATGAAAAGCAGACAACAAGCCATTGGTCAGAGCAGAAGAGAGTTTTTCTACTCACTGCTTCATCTGATTTATTGCAAAGTCTTGAAACTAAGAAATAATTATTGTATATTCCTAGAAAAACTGAAAAAAATGCTTGAACATGTTGTTTTTATTCTGAAAGCCTATCTTCCTCAAACCCAAGTATCCCAAGGCTGAAAATCTGTTTTCTATAACAGTACTATTCAAGCTGTAATTATACTTGCAAGCATGAAAAAAGTCAGCAGTCTTTTCATCTCTACCTTAAAATATGGGAAAGTAGTTAGCTTTGATGTTTGTTTCTCCTAGTCACTTCTTTTACCAGCATCATTCACAGTTTCTAATGCAAACCAGACAATAACAGCACAATTTTAAATAGCACAAAATAGATAGGTGTGTCATTTCCACCACCTGCTCTTTACCAAAGGAGAGAATATTAAACTCACTCTCATTTTTCCATTTTTACTCTGCATCTCACACAATTTACATGACTCAAAACTAAAAAATGCTTAAAGTGTTGCCAGAAGGAGTCACTTATTTTGTGCCAGGAAACTCACATTGACATCTCCATGTGTAAGCCCAAAAGCCAGGACTCCAGCTCCCAATGGAAAAGGGTTCCTATCAACAGCCCCTTGGCCACCAACATCTGACTGACAGTGGCTGCAACGCTGAGCGGAGCTGCACAGGACCCTGCATCACAAGTGCAGATCACTCTGCGTTGCTGGCTACACCTAGGAAAGTTGTACTTTTATTTGTGAAGCAACGTTGCATATAGCTGACCTACAGTAAAATAATTCTGCCCAATTTATCCCATTGTAGTTTTGATTAGAAGTTACTCTTTTTCCTTTAGTAGACAGAAATATCGCTTTTTTTAGATATAATTGTGTTATCTTTGTTACATATGTGAACTCAGACCACCCAAAACTCCTTCCATAATTCCTTAATTTATGGACTAAGCATATATTTTGCTTTAAGAATATATAAATAGCTCTCTACAACTACCTGAAAGGAGTTTGGGTAGGGGGCAGGTCTCGGTCTCTTCTCCCAAGTAAAAAGTGATAGGACAAGAAGAAATGGCCTCAAGTTGCACCACGGGGGGTTCAGATTGCATATTAGGAAAAATTTATTCACTGAAAGGGTTATCAAGCATTGGAACAGGCTGTCCAGGGAATTGGTGGAGCCACCATCCCTGAAGATATACAAAAGACACATAGATGTGCTGCTTAGGGACGTGGTTTAGTGGTGGATTCGGCAGTGTTAAGTTTTCAGTTGGACTTCATAATCTTAAAGGTCTTTTCCAGCCAAAACAATTCTATGATTCTGACTATTGGTATTCAATACTCACACTACAAATTCACATCTACAGATGAAAGGCATAAAATAGTCATGTAATAACTTAGAAAAACACACACTCTTCAGAGCTATACTGTAAATGTAATGCACACAATAGTCTGTGAAAATAATTGCATATGCAAGTGTTTCAAAATAAGACAGAAAGTATTCAAAACAAACAAAACAGCAATGGATAAGTATACAAAAAGAAAGTTTTTTGTCATTTCCAAATAGATCCAAAATTGACTTTACTGTCTCTATCTCACACAGTTGATTCTACTTTATTACAAGGCAACTCTTACTAACTCGTTATTCTTATATGTCACAAATTAGTGCCTTAATCCTCAATTGGTCCTTCAAGGGGACTAATTCCAGAACAAAATGTTCCTCTTAGCACTTTGCTTTATCAGAACCTTGCTCATGTACTAACACAAAGCTACTGTTTAAAAAACATCACTATAGTGTAGAACTCTGCAGAGACAGTAAAAACTGTTGAATTCAGGCTACTTCCATGCCATGGGCGATGGTGCAAGATTACAAACAGCTTTTGCTGCCACACCTAAGTCACAAAAGAACTGAAGACAAAGAACTAGGAACACTATAAAAATGATGTCACAAAATACAGGTAGTTAGTTAGAAACTGTTTAGCAATTTCTTAAAGTATGGGTTTGGGGGGATTTTTTTTTATTAAATATCCAGGCTTGATTTTGCTCATACAACCTATTTTTCCTCAGTGCTCTTTGGGAGTCTAGGTTTCAGATAGAAAATTATCATCAAAAACAGAACAAAGTTGGTTTTTTTTTTTATTAACACTTGGTATTGACAAGGGTAGATGCAGAAGAAACTTCAGCAAGAGCACAAAATATAATTGTGATTTTTGTTTACCAATTTAAAAGAAAAAAAAAACCACAACCAAAGAAACACTTTGCTGCAAGCATGAGAGAAATTGGGACTCCACAAATTAGAAGTCAAGTATAAACAAAGGAACCTGACACTTTAGAGGATTAGATTACAGCCTTAGTCCAAAACCATTAGAGTAACGAAGATCTCTAGGAAGAGAAATGTACGTGCTTGTTTATTTTTGTTACCTCTTATAAAGGCTGCCTGGCTTTGTAGCTTCAGTAATCATGGTCTCTAAAGATACAAGCTCCAATACAGAACATCTACGAGACCAAATCTGTAGATCCAAGGAGAGCGTGTTTCCATCGCTGCAGTCTCCCACTTCTGCAGCAATCCCGTTGGTTTCCCGCAGCTGAGCCACAAGGTCTCTCTCCCGTGGAGCTGCAGGAGGAGGCACAGCCGGAGGACACTGTGCGGCGTGCTGGAGGCACTGGGGCTGGCACCGGGAGACCCACCCACACAGCAGCCCCTGAGAGCACAGCTGCAATGAAAAATTTCACTAGGAAAGCTCAGAGCTGACGTAAAATAGGAACTCAGTGTGCATAAGTGAAGAGCGAATACAGTATCCAAAGCCGCCTGCCTACCAGTGTCTGTCTGGGCAGACCTAGCCTCAGTTCTTTCTGATTAGTCGGCATCACTATTTGCTGATCACATACTGAAAACACTGGTGGATGGAGCCCAGCTTTGTATCATTAAATCCATCAGCAGAACTGGGCACCAGCATTGACAGTTAGAGCTGTGAAGAGATAGAACAGATAAGTAACCAAGTTTCAGTCACCAATAATGAAAAAAAAAAAAAAAAAAAAAGAGGTAATAAAACTATGAATCTGAGAGATAAATTCAAAACAAACTATTTGCAACCGGGGGGAGGGGGCGTGTGTTGGGGGGGGGAACGGGGGATGATCACACAGGCCAAATAAGATTTCTTCACTTCCTTTGTTTTACAAGGAAAAGAATTCTAAAACTTAAATATGATTTACGCTGTATCCTCATGATGATCTACTGGATGCTCACACTAAAGAGAGGTTTAATTTACAACCACATTCTTTTAATACCATCTGCAGTTTATGTTCCAGGATAAGTGCCAGTAGCTAATGATCCTCCTGTTATTGATTCTCCCTAGATGGAATGAAAACTGATTTTCCTGGTCTTGCCACATGAAGACAGTAGGAATGACCAGCTCAGATGACAAGCCAGAATACATTTGAGGAGTTCAAAACTTTTGAATTCTGCTCAGAACTGGGCACCATCCCATGGGTGCTCAGTCCATGACACCAGGGACAAGTACATTTCTTTACATTTAGAACCACGGGCCATGGAAGTTAAACACATTAGAAGCTCACAAAGAACTGATTAGGAGGATTTTCAGGGATGTGAGACTTCTTAGGCAGCAAATTAAGGGCATCTGATCTCAGTAGCTAGACAAGTTATTTGAGACAGCATGAAAAATCCTTCTCTCCACCTGATACTGAAGTAAATCCATGTAACATTTCCCATTCCCAGTAACAATGCTGAAATAAGAAGCCCCATCTTTTAAAATTATAGTTAGCTTCACCAAAGAGGTATTTAACAGAAACTTTAGATGTTCTATTCTCTCACTATAGACCAACTGTTTTTTTTTTTTTTTTAACATATTCTGGAGGAACAGATACTTACCTAGGAGTCCCGCTCTGCCTAGCTGTTAGAGAACACATACAACTCATCTCACTCTCCTTATTAATTGTCATACTTCTAACTCAAGGATATCTTTATCTTACCCCAGTACCAATCTGATTAATGGATGCAAACCTTCCACATTTCAATTACATAGTAAATTTTGACTGCTTTATGAAACTGATTAAGCCTGTCATATCCTTGCCCATAGATAACATAAAACGTGTGTTCAGTACAGAACCAATTATCTTTGATCGATGAAGGAGGCATTCTTTCATCCTTTGGGTTTTGAGGTTGGTTTTGTTTTGTTTTGTTTTCTCCTTCTTTTTCTTTTATACCTACCAAGTCCTCTTAGCTGAAGTCTTTCCACTGCAAGAACAGTGAAAAGTGAACTGTGAAACAGCATTACCAATCTCATGCTTTCAAGATGCTAGTCTTGGCTTAACTCTCTACAGGATATTTAGGCCAAGTACTGAAAGTCCTCAAAACCATAAAGTTTCTAAAGTTAAGATACTCCATAAAATGTGCTAAAAGGGGCTAAATGCAAACAAACACGGTTTGAGTAGGGTTAGTTGCCCAGACGATCTCTACCAGTCCCAGCTAACGTACACTCAGTGGTTCTGTGACAGTGACAACAAAGCCACAGCACCCACCTGGGGCATGGTGAGCAACCAAAGTGGCACAGGGAAACACTGACAATAGAGAGGGGAAGTGTAGTCAGTGCCCAGCACTCTCCCTCTCTGTATTTCAACCTTTGTCTAAAAGACCAATTTAGAAGCAGTAGGATAGCCTGGAGAAACAATTTTTGTTCTCAGTTCTGTTAAGCCGGTTTCAAAAAGAGCTGGAATCATCAGCTTTGACTAAGTAACGCACACTCTGCAGTGTCTATGGGCAAGTGGCTACATTTAGTTTAAAAGCACTGTTAAAACACAAACACCCATGAGTTATTTGGCAAGCAGAAAACATTTTCTTTCACTACTGGATACCAAATGTCAGAAAGATCTCATGGAGCCAAAACAATGAAAACAAATTTTAAAACAACAACAAAAAAAACTAATGCCATCAAGAGCATAAAGATCTAAAGATAAACTCATATGATGCAATCACATACAAGAGTTAAAGCAGAAACATTTTGAGTTAGTCCTTTTTCTAAAAAGCTACTCATGCAAAACCAAATTCTCCTTTTTATGTCTTTTCTTTTCCTTCATAAAATATGTCCCTGTTTGGGGAAGTGGAAATTTTCAAATGCACAGATGTTTGTGATTGCACACTAGCAGCCTGCTGGGAACCATTAATGGCATAGAGAGTAAAGTCATTCAATCATCTACAAGTCACTTTTTAAAACTGCTGCTCCCAGTCAAGGGGGTGATTAATGGCGTCCAGCAATGACACAGATTACCCCCTGCCCATGTAAGCTCTTTGATTTTAATGCAGTTAAGCTACTGAAGTAAACAAACCAATTTGGGTGTTCAACTAGCTCTTTGTCTCATTAAAAATTATTTGACTAGACCAGCGGTAAAAGAATATTGCATATGTCCCCAAATTCAATTTGGCATTCTCTAATCATAGCAGCAATTACATTTGCAAAAAGTTAAGAAATTAACAGTGGCAGAAAATGGTCAACCTTTCATTAGGGACTTTCATTAGGGATTTTCGTGTGTAACAAAATTAATACTTTCTAATCACCACAGTACAGCAAACATGCTTCTGTATGTTTCAAAGAAGCCAGCAGCAACTACAGTCACCAAGCAAAAGTCTCAGCAAGCACTTGCAAATTTGATGTTCAAAACCAAACAGCACTCTCCGCCTCCCAACCAGGATTTCTAAAAACTGCAAGTCCAGCATCCCTGAAGAACACCTTCTGCAGTCTGGCGTCAGGCTACACTTGGCATTTCATGTCAGAGCAAGTTTTCCTTCCCTCCCATGTACAACCAAAATGGTAAGTGTGAATGTAACCAAAATGATTAGTGTAAATGCAGCAAGTTGAATTATCAGAGCTGAGGCATTTTGTTTCTTTATTTAAATGTCACATGCTCCATAAAGATTTGAGTTTAGTGTACCTGCAGTAGAAAAATTGAATGCACAATACCCATAGGTGAGTGTATGGGTGAGTGTATAGCTACCTTTGTGCTTGGTGCACATTCACTGACAGGCATAAGCACCACAGAAGCCAGGGAGACACACCAGCTGGCTCCTACCTGGAGACACGCTTTGGCACAGCCGATGGCAAACTTCTGCCTGGGGAGAACCAGAGGGAGGGTGGCACTGATGATCACTTTAATTCCTTTTAAAGTGATGCAACAGGACCACGCCTCAGAGCTATTCATCAAGCTAATACTGCCAGCTCACTGCCATGTCCCACCCGGGCTCCCAGCCCCTGGGAGCGGGGCTGCTCTGAGCACCTGTGCAGGGCCACACTGCAACCTCAGATGCCACCTGCTGCATGGCTACATCACCTTCCTGGTACGTCCCACAGCATTGTCATCATCTGTTGCTATCATTATCACATAGTAGTGAAATAGAAGAGAAAAAAAAATTAGGAGTCCTTGTGTAAAGCGGAGCTGACAGCATGCCATCCTTGGTTTTAGAAAATGTCACTGGCCACGTTTTCCACAATGCATCAAAGACTGCTTTCAAACCCTCAGACGGTTATCAGAGTCTCATTTTTCATCACATTCCTCCCGACAAATTAATACCAGCCTTCCGCATCTTATGAATGAGAACATATCTGTTTCCCACACATCCTGATCAGCCTCTTTGCTCTGAACTCGCTCCAAACTCATCTCCTAACACCTTGCTACTTCCTGACCACTCATCTCGACCTTCCCTTTATCTTTCTCACATAAATTTTTAGCAACTATTCTACACATACCCACAGCACAGTAACCTGACAGAATCTTCACACCACCTACTTAGATTCAACAAAACACAATAGATGGCAGGGAAGATTATTTTCCTTCGGCAGCACGACACAATCAGCATCCAGAAACTATACTAATAAATACAGCTTCCGGATCAAGACAAAACAATACAATCCACATACAGAGAACTGATGAGCATTTTAATCTCCCAGTGTCTGCTGGCACAGGACATCTAAGTAGAAGATGTTATTGACTGGTAAATCTACCAAGAAGGGATGATCTACAAATTCAAAATCACATAAAGGTGACAAAAAGAAACAAAGGCAGCACTTTGTTTATCAATACCTAACTTAGAGGGGAAAAAAAGAAGGCTCCAGCCATCTCATCCTCAGAATAGAATTAATCCATACCAGAAAGGCCAAAGGTTTGCTCCAACTGATACTGTTGTGCAGTATTAGAAAGCAGGTTTTTTGCCACCAATCCCAACTTTCACACTGCGTACTCTGAAACGTGGGAGAACTTACCACCCCCAGACTGTAAAAGTCAATATAAAATAACTGAAACTAACTAAATCTCTTTAACTTATTTCTCTCTACTCTATCAATTTACAAACTCCCTCACTGTATTTAATATGCAAAGAAACTTGCAAGTTTCTAAGGAAATATAGTCATACATTTCCAGCAAGATGTATCTGTGTGTTGCTCTGGTTTGAAATAAAAAGTGAAATATAAGAAAATGATATTAACCTGCTAACGTATTACAAAAAGTGTTTACATTTTTACAGTATGCCTCCTTTTTAGCTTTTAAGTTTTGTGTCTTACTTTCTGGTCTACTAGAAGAATTCTTCACTTTTTTATTTTAATTATCTACTCTTTACCTTTTCTTTATTTCTTATTGTGACAGGATATTATTGCTCTCTATGGGGAATGCTCTTTGGTAAATAGCACCACCACTTTAAAGACACATTTAATTCCTCTTCCTTCCTCAACCTGAAGCAGTTTGACATTGAGCACCTACTCTTTTGAAAGAGTTTCATACATAAATCAAATTCCAAGAATCAAAACCAGAGCATTAATTGTTACTATAAAACCTGAACTTTGCTGTGCAGTGAAGCTATAGATACTGAAATCTAAGAATCTGAAGTCAGTGTTAATGGATTTCTGTGTCACTCCCATTACAACTTCCTTATTTGACCTCTGCAAAACATCTCTTGGTTTAATGTGAAGGACAAACTAGAAGAGGCACACAGCCTTTTTAGTGGAGATTTCTTTGTTAAAGCTGGTCTTACTGATAGCAGATGCAGCTTCTTATAGCTTCATCTTGAATGATGTTTTCTCAGATAAAAATCTTCTCCAGTCTGTTGCCTGTCCACAAAAGTTGAGAAATTTCATTGTTTTCAATTATGTTTTGCAGAAAGTGGATAAGGGTGATCTGACAGTGTCAAGATAACAGAAGAGTGTTTAGAAGTCAATAAATGTTGTTAATGATTTCTATGTCTGATAACTAAAATTCCAATTTTAGCTTCCTAACAGAGTCAGGAGACTGCAAAAAACACAGTAAGGCATCAGATAAAGAAAAAATACCACCCTACTGCTCAGTCAATAACCACTCTGAAATTACAAAAGCAGAAAGACATGCCATTTTCTGAAGACAGTCCAGGTGTTAATCATACAAGGAAACAGCTGAAAGCATGGCTTGCTCTTATTTCCCCCACCTTTTTACTTTTTTAAATAAAAGCTTGCTTTTCTCCCAGCAATGTATACATCTAGCTAAGGCAGTGAGTTCTTACAACATCTTGCATTTTCAAATGTCATTCAAGCTGTTTGTCAATCTGTCCTTAAATGTCACATTGTAAAGAACTAGTCATGTTCTTGACTTCTCATGCGAGGCTCCAGTTGTCACCTAAACAATTAAGATGGAGGATTTTTTCCATATCTAAAGCAACTTTGTCTAAAATTAGTGTTAAAACTGACAACAATACAGGACTTGCTCACAGAGATGGATCAAGAACAGGGACGCTTCCCTCCTGCAGGGCCTTTTTACCAAGGAGTGCAGGAGCTCAGAGCAGAGGAAAGAGGGAGTCCAGAAATGAGCTCTGCCTTCAGGAGTGTTCACCAGCCCTACAGCTAGGCCAGCATAATTGTTGTCTTTGAAATACATGTTACATTTGTAATTTTCAGAGGGTGGTTTGTTGTTGTTTTGGGACTTTTTGTTGTTGTTTTTTTTAAAAAGTCTTAGAAAACAATCAGAACTTTGTAAAAAAGAAAAACTGTAGACAACAAAGCTCTTCTGAATTTTCCTAGTGTTTTTCAACTATTACGTTGCCCTAGAACACCATCAGAATTTTTTCTTTATCAGAGTATTACTAGCTCCTAAGTGCTTGCTTAAAAAAAAAAAAAAAAAAGGTTAATCGAACTTGGATATAATTGACCTATTTAGATACACAGCATCTTCCATTTAAGCAGTGTGAACTCCTTTACAAAAGGTTTTGCAAGCAGCATGTACAAATACATTTCCCTCCTAGACAGGAGAAGGGCATTATAGGCCCGTACTTTTTTTAATCTATTATGCTATTTCTTTATTTACATGTCTTTATTTTAGTTATCATGCTAACATAATAACTATAACTTCACTGGATCCCATGACACAGTATTCAACTTTCCCAAAATTCATTCTGTACTATATACCATATACTTTCTTAGAAGGTCCTTTTTGGTGCTTGCCTTTACTGCTCCCCTGCAGGTAAAGAACAAGAAAAACACACAAATAAATGTCACTTGGAAGTAAACCAGATCTGCAGAACCCATTTCTGCTTCAAGCTAATGCACCAAGTTACATTATGGCTGATGCTCTTGTGATGCCATTCATGTCCATGGCAGTACGGCTGGAATATCTGCTCCTCTGACATCCAAATAAGAAACTAAGATCCTTGTGGCACCATACCATACTACAGGTGTGTTACAGTCAGGTTTATTTTGGTGGGCAAAAGCCTAATTTTCTTCCTGAACCACTTATTTATTTACTGTTAACATAATAGCAAAGACTTATAACTAAAATAAAAATCCAAACTTGCTTAGGCCACTGGGTTTAGGTTTACCAAGCTGTAGCACTGCCATTTTAATTAAGACACAAAGCATTTGAAACTTAGTATTTCATAGATGAAGAGGAATTAGGAAAGTTGTTAGCTGGTCCCTTTATCTGTGGTGGAAAGGGTAGGCTATTGCACAGGTGCTGGCTATCATGACACTTCCAAACTACTTCCTCTTCCCTAAGGACTGCTTCATGAAGGCAGAAAAAGGAGAAAAAGAAAACAACGTCCTGAATATCCACCTTCTGAAAAACTGCCTCATGATGCCAGGAGAGAGAATAAATGCAATCACTTAAAAAAACTTTATTAAACATTTCATATGTGTTTTGTTTTGGTTTTTTTCCATCCTCAGCTTTCAAAGCACAGGTGTGCCTTAGATCTCATCACTATTTCAAAGCTCCTATGGCAAAAACAGAAAAAGCCTCTGCCATGAATCTTTGGACAAATTATGCTTCTGCCTTGCCCACTGTACCTGTTGTAACACCACTTCTGTATGTGTGAATAGCTTTCTTTTTACTGTAGCAGTGAATGTTACATCTAAAGATTCAACCTGTTGATCTCAGCATTACCTAAAACCTTAGAAATGATACTAATTGAAAATATTAGACATCAATTAAATTAAGGATAAGGATTTTTTTTTTTATCCCAAGTTGTTAAAATGCTCACAACTATTCAATATGACAAAGAATTATAAGAATCCATGCTTTAAAACATGTGTGAGGAAAGCAATGAAGATCTGCAGACAAATCTGAAAACACGGAACAAATTGTCACCTCACTTAAAAATCATGTTTTTAAAAGCCAGAGGCCAGTCTTTTTAGTACCAATCTCCAAAAAAAAAAATTTAATATAGTCTGAACTAAAAAAATATGGTCATATATAGTTAAAATATAACAAATAAAGGAAATATTCAAATTTTCCCTAGATATTTATCCTCTGAGAGAATATTTACATATACACACAGTTCTGTTGTCTCTGCTGCATCCCCCTACACACACAGACATATATATTGAGAGAGAGCAGGAAAGAGAAAAACACATGTTCTTGTTATCACTCTGAAAACAGAGACAAGAACTAACACCTATGCTCAATAAGTCATAAAAAAATCTTATCTTATTTCTACAGGTCATTCCAAGGAGTTTTAAAGAAACCTCCTGCCCATAGTCCTTAAAGAGCCTATGTCCCTCTATTTTTCCAGAAAGGGGCAGAATAAGGCAGGATAGTGGAAAGAAAAAGTCAGTACAGACTTTCCTCGTACAATTAACCAGAACCCACTATAACTTGCATAAACATTCAAGCAACTAATCAAACCATAATACTCAAGTTCTGTTTTTCCTCAATCTTTACATTCCCCTAATACAGGGGATAGCACTTTTCCTCAAGCTTATTTGGCCAAACTCTATTGGAGTGCTACAAGTAAAACAGTATAATGTGAAATAAATCACTCTTGATCCTGACAACTGACTGTGTGTTTATATATATCATCAAAAATAAATCAGGATCTACTTATACTCCTAGCTGAAGTCAGTTGGAATTGTGCCACTGACTTCCATTCACGCAGGGCCATGTTAAATGTCTCTGGCCAAGATTTTAATACCTATGAAACACATTGCACATATTGATGCCATATAAAGAGCAACAGTAATAAGAGTAAGTCAGCCTTGCATAAAACCATAAAATGTTTAAAATAAATATGTTAAGACCTGCTTGAATAACAGAGGGTGCTGAATACTATTCAGTGCTTGTGACCACCTGCAGTATCATATCCAGGATACAATGCTAATTTTAGATTTCTGGATGAATGCCCACTATAGGATATGCTATTTTTACTAAGTTCTGACACATCCATCCAATGGCACATCTCCACTTCTAAAGTGGTACTGTAAGGCTATTAAGGCTTCCAGTTACCACTTAGCTCAAAACTGAAAACTACTACAAAGTTCTTCTGCAAAACTCTTCTTCATATTCTGATTGACTTTACACAATAGAACTTACAAATATAAACAAAATAAATACCTGGAAATGGTATAATTAGAAGAGGTCAGTCATGGTATGTATTACTCTTCCCTCCTCCCCCCTAAAGTCTTTCTCATTAAAACCCAAAATAACAGTATTTTATATATACTATTGCAACTTTCAGTTCAATGTGCAGAAAAATCATAGAGAAGTAGCCTCCACCTTCTAGTTGGACTCTTCCAGGTGTCTATACTACACTGACCATACCTGCCGCCGTCTTACTCAGTGGCAAACCAGAATCAAAAAATGTAACTAACAAACATGGTGATAAATGTATTGATATATTCCACATAATAACATGGATGTTGGAGACCACCATCATCAAGTTTCAATTTAGACTTGTAAGTCACTGAGTACAATGCACAATCAAGTTTTACGTAAGAGTTTATCCTACAGAGATGCTGTCAATTTTTCCCAAGGAGCTATTTTTAATCAAGATACAGGGTCTGTAAGTTTGGAATGAGTTGTAGCAATTAGGGTTTGTATTGGGTTTGTGTGGCCAGTTTTTGGTAGCTGAGGGGGCATAGGGATGGCTTCTCTGAGAAGCTGCCAGAAGCTTCCCCCATGTCCGACACAGCCAATGCCAGCCGGCTCCAAGAACGGACCCGCCGCTGGCCAAGGCCGAGCCCATCAGTAACGCCTCTGTGATAACATCATTAAGAAAAAAAGTGGAAAAAAAAAAAAAAAAAGAGCTGCACACTTTGCAGCAAGAGAGATAGGAGAGAGATGTGGGAGAAACAACTCTACAGACACTAAAGTCAGTGAAGAAGGAGGGGGAGGAGGTGCTCCAGGCGCTGGAGCAGAGATTCCCCTGCAGCCTGTAGTGAAGACCATGGTGAGGCAGGCTGCAGCCCATGGAGGTCCATGGTGGAGCAGGTGACCACCTGTAGCCTGTGGAGGACACCACACTGAAGCAGATGGATGCCTGAAGGAGGTTGTAACCTCGTGGGAAGCTCATGCTGGAACAGGCTCCTGTCAGGACCTGTGGCCCCATGGAGAGAGGAGCCCACGCCGGAGCAGGTTTGCTGGCAGGACTTGTGACCCCGTGGGGGACCCGCGCTGGAGCAGTCCCTTCCTGAAGGACTGCACCCCATGGAATGGACCCATGCCAAAGCAGTTCATGAAGAACTGTCAGTCATGGGAAAGACTCACATTGGAGAAGTTGGTGGAGGACTGTCTCCCATGAGAGGGACCCCACGCTGGTGTGGGGGAAGGAGTCCTCCCCCTGAGGAGGAAGGAGCATCAGAAACAACGTGTGATGAAATGACCCAAACACCATTCCCTGTCCCCCATGTGCTGCTGGGTGGGAGGAGATGGAATTAAGGAGAGAAGTGAAGCCTGGGAAGCAGGGAGGGGTGGGGGGAGGTGTTTTAACATTTGGTTTTATTTCTCATTATCCCATTGTAAATTAAAATTTGTTTTTTTTCCCCTCAAGTCAAGTCTGTTCTACCCGTGCCAGTAATTGATGAGTGATCTCTCTATGCCCTTGTCTCTACCCACAAGCTTTCCATTATATTTTTCTCCCCCCCTGTCCAGTTGAGGAGGGGGAGTGATAGGGTGGGCTTTGGTGGGCACCTGGCATCAGACATTGTCAACCCACCACAGGGTTTAAGACTTCTATCTTTCTGCTCACATGCACTTCTCCAATCTGCCACATTACAACAGGTAGACTAAGACTGTTCTGAAAGCCATCTTCTATTATGACAGATTTTAATACATTTTTAATCATTTTAAATGTAAGCATGGTATTTGGCATGCATCCTGAAGCAAACAATAAGACATACCTTCTGCCAAAATGTCCAACGAAGACAATCCCAATAGTTAAGGGGAAATGTCAGCCAGAAACAGTTACATGAAGCAAAAAACCCCCCTGAGAAGGAAAAAGCCTTTATTTATTAAATTAAATGCAAATTTTTTTAATTCTAATACTTCTGGTCTGTTTTTGTGGATTTTTCTCAGGTATGCTTAATTAAATCCAGTCATCAACACCATCTTTGTTCAAAAGAGCGATTAATATGGCACAGAAGCAGCTTAGCCCTGGAGGAGTCTCTGACATTTGTTCATAGTGAAGACTGTTCATTAATTGTTCCCTTTGTTCTATAGCCTCTTAATGATATTTTTGACACAACACTACAAGTCACTGTGACTTATTCCTCACAGCTAGCAACATCTGCACTATGTTAAGTTAATAAAACTACCTTTGAAAGATTTTCAAGAAGGCATTTAAAGACACAGAGCAAAAAAAGGTCTGGAAGTGCCAACAGCAGAATAAAGAAGCTATATTTAAATTCTTACTATTATCTCCAAGTACACTTTATATTACAGACAATTTAAGCAAACACTTTGTGTTCCACATCTGCCATATTTAACGGAGCTCAGGCAGAAGTCCACCATGCTATTCCAACTTATTTGAACTGTACTCCCACACCAAACTGAGCCATAATGCTTCATAGGTCTTCTGCTGATCACAAGTTCTCAGACAACCGAGAGGATTATGGTTTTGATTGCTTTAGTAAAACAAAAAAACAAACAAACAAAAAAAAAAGGTTGGGTTTTTTTGCCTTTTTTAAGGAAAAAAAAAAAAAAAAGAAAGAAAATAAGAATAGAAAGTGGAGAGTAAAGAGTCTGGCTCTGGGTTACGAAGGAACCACACTGAACCAAAGATCATTCTCCAAGAGTTAAAACAAGGTTGTTGCCATTTCACAGTTACTTCTGGAATGCAATAGAAAGAGTTCCCATAAATTAAAGCACATACTCAGTGCACTTTATAAATCTGAAAAATTAAATTGTTTATCTCCATAACATGTTCATAGTATCATATAATCCACAGTAGAGTTCTACTGCAAAGCACATCATAATTCACAGAAGAAACACAAAGCAAGTAACAAACAAGCTACATGGAAAGTTCATACCTGGAGAACAGCTGAAAGGCCTGTAGATCCACAGACCTTCAACACACAAATGAAAACAGTGTCCACCCTCAGACCTGGTGACATTACTCCAATTACTCTCACCCAGTTTTCCAACCTGAGATTCAGTTTCTGTAATTCATATTACATAGCAACTTCTTCTGCTGACAATTATTTACATTAGCACAGCCATCAAGTTTCATGCAGTTATATGTGTGAGAAGCTCTAAATGTTTCATTAGCTAATTGCATACCTCTAAGTACTTAAGAAAAGTAGTGCAGTAGTAGTGGATATGGTTAGACAGAACCTTGTTTCTTGACCTAGTCCGAAAGGAGCCAGATCCTGTGAACAGCCAAGGAGAGCCAAAGAGGGTAACGCTGTGAGCAAGGTGCCATTTGGAGTGGTGGAGAAAAAGAAGAAAGGTTTTCACAATTTTGTAATTCCCTGTATCTAGTCTACTAGCTCCCACCACATTGTTCTCCTATGACACACAGGCTCCGGTTTCCTCTGAAGCTTTCCATTCCCATTCATCCAAAACATCCTCTCCCACCTCTTATTTCTACCAGCTGTTTTTCCCCTCTTGCCTGCTATCTACCTCATTATCTTTACTCCTTGAATGAGGCATTTTAAAAAAATAAAATAAAACCACCCACCCACATAACAGCAGCTGCCCTTCTCTGCACTGAGCTTCAGGACACAAAGCAGCAGGAAAAAAAACAGCCAGCCACATGGGTGCCAGCAGGCTCCTGCCAGCCCAAGTATCCCTGCTTGCCCAGAGTCCAGTAACTGCAATACACTCAGCCTGGGCTACAAGAATGCAGGAGAGGTGACCTGCAAGTGACAGAGGTAACATGACACTCAGCACACCTTTTGATGGCTCATGGAAGGCTGAGTTTGCACATGGCTTCCTCACCAAAAAAAAAAAAAAAAAAAACCAAAAAAAAAACAAACCACCAAACAAACAAAAAAAACACAAAACCCTGCTGGGACACAATTTTGGCTGATTTACCAGAGAGTGAAAGCAGAAAAGAGTAAATTCACCTAAATATAACATTCAAAACAGGCTCTCATCCTTGATGTATTAGAGAGGGATCAGGAAACTACATTTGCACTGCCATCCACACCTTTTTATCTATATGCATAAAAGAATCACTTCAGTATCTACAGAATCAATTGTTCATTAATACATTTACACACATATAACCTGTTAGTGGAATGCAGGAGTACCTTGGCCTGCCTTACACCTTAGGCATCATCCAGCACATGACAGATCTAGCAGAATTAAGTCAAATTACTTAACAATAAAACAAGGGTTATTCTGATCTCTTTGCCTTGAGATGTACACAGAGCAAAAAGGAACTCAACAGAGCATAAAAGCTCATTTTATTAACATAGCTATATTAAAAGGTAGATAACAAACCCTGCAGAACATTTCTTCCAAATTTTTTGGACCATGAAGCAATGCTAATGTCAACCCTCAATATTCTACTCCCCTTCAATGGCAGTAAGCAACCTAGCCTTTAACTGAGAACCCTACAAAGCAACACACTATTGTACATTATCTCAACAAACATATGAGGACCTGTTGATCCTACTTTTGGAACTAGAGCTGCAGTTTGAGAGAACAGAAGGGGAAATAACCCAAAGGATTTGGAAATTAAAACATAACAACTGTACTTAAATCATGTTTCTTCTGTTCTATCTAAATTAACATAACTTCACAATGTACTGAAATTCTACTGATTCAATTGTATCTTCTGAATCCAGTCAAATCACATCATGACCTCTGCCTTTAAAAGGTCTCTCTACAGGCATAGCGAAGGATTAATTTAAATTACATTTATTTTATTCATTTTTTCACTCTCAAGCAAAGGTTGCTCCATTCTTCCCTTCAGTTCAGCTTGCCAGAATAAAGTTAAGAAGTTTATGAATTTTAGATATTACACATAATCAATATTTGATGCCAACACTTCTTTGTTCTTCAAAGATATGAGGTCTTCAGAGTTCAAAATAAAACTATCAACTATCAGAACAGTGTCCTGGTGTCTATTTCGATTCACTTTGCCTTTTGGCATGGTCTCGTTCACTAACCACTCAACTGAAGCTGATAAATTCTTCCCAGCAGAAGGCATCTCTGTCCTTCCACTACTGTGTTTGTTGTCTGCAATGCTACAGCAGTATCCTGGCCAAACAAACAAAGGAAGCACACAACCTAGCCAGAACCACTGTTTGACAAACTGGAATAGACTGCGAAAATGTGTCTGTGAATGGATATGTGTACTTGTACAGAGAGACAAAAGTGTACACCCACCTACTCACCTCTCAAAATATATATAGGAACTGGAAGGTAAAGTTAATGTTGACCATGCATACAGTAAATGAGGAAAAACATTTATAAATGCTGTTTGCAAACATTTCTTTAAGAATTTACAAGTGTCACAGATACATTTTATAATTAATATAAAGCTTTTAAATTATATATAGGTTTTATTGCCAGGAGTGAGCATTACTATCACCTGGTCATCTAACGGAAATAATTTTGATCGCTGAGTCCCACCCAACAATTCCTACACAGAAGTTATTGCTCAAATGAGTTTTGCTTATCACAGCGTACATTTAATTCTAATACATTTGTCACACATTACTAAAGTATCTATCAACACTCTAGTTCTACTATACAGATGCATTATACTTGATCTTTCCTTGATGTTTCAGCACCTCAAGCAAACTGAACATGTCACCTACGGGATACAGGCAGCTTCTAGTCAAAACAAATGCTAGAGGAAAGCAGCTAAGCTAGCGTCTCCAGCTTACTTCATGCCACACAGCACAAGACACCAGAAATCTCACCATTTCAATGGTTCTGCATAGAGTAACTCGCATGATTCACTTCACGTGCTGAGCTGTGGGAGTGATCACTCCACACAAACACATACGGACTTCTCGGTATGAACAGAGACTCCATCTGTAGACACCATGGGGCAAGGATGCTACATTTCCATTCATTTTTGAATGGCCAGATTTACCATCAGAAAAACTGATGATGGAAAACTGATGCAACAGCTTTCTCTGGCGAAGAACTCCTGGGACCAAGGCATAAGGAGTAGAGTTATCAGCCTAAATGCTGTTAAAATTGTGAGAATACCTTGGGACCTACTGCTTCAAAAAGAAGCTAAATGAAATAACATTTCAGAAGAAGATACCGATAGTTTATATACCAGTTGCTGTTGCTAAGGCTGAAGAGATTATCAGTTAGGTCTGCTCATCACTTCCTCCCTGGGTAGCTGTCTACAAGAGCAATTCCAAGCTCTTTTCAGTCACAGTATGACATGTAAACCTGAACAATATAATACTAAGTCTTGTAAACTCAAATCCTTATGACTCAGTCACAAAAGTAAGGCTCCCATAAGTAAGCACTCAAGTTCACATAAACTTAATGCTTGTAGGACTAATTATACAACGAAGGAAGTCAACTCAGATGCTATCATGAAGTCAAAGGGCTTTTTTTTTTTTTCTCTTCTTCTTAACATTTTGGGACACAGGGTAGTATTAGAAGTACCTAAAAGACAACATGAATAATATTCAGGAATACTCAAACAGTTTTTCCTAAGATTGATCATCCCAGTTATCAACTATCTTTACATAATATAAACACTCACACAAACACTGTTCTTCATATGAAAACTGATTTGTGGAAAATAACTTTTTATGTGGAAGCAAGAACATTCAACATTTACACATAATTTCTTATAAGGCTCAGAAAGTTTTAGTCACCAAACAAGCAAGAAGGAGACAAGGGATTCAAACGTGTCATAAAGCAACACTACCCACAATGCAGAAAGTGGCAAGGGGAGACAAGTACCTGGCTTGGCAAGAAGTGAAACAAATCTGCTGGTTAAACCCAGAAATCTCTAGATTCTCAGGTTTCATCTGTAATTGAGTTATCTAGACTTGATCTATGCCTATGGATAAATCTTTGAAGGTGCCAGTAATGTGCAGAGAGCTAGGAACAAGTGTGGTGTCACTGCTCCACTTATTTCAAATGCTATTTTCAGTATTGGCATTGTTAACAATTTGGGGCTTATAAAAAAGGTCAAGGTTGATGAGAGTAGCAGGGGAAAAAAAAAAACCAAAACACTCTCTTTTTCATGGGGAATGCTAAATCAAATTAACAAATTAACAAATACAAGCAATTATGAACCAGGCCTGATTTCTACAAACAATTCACAGTAGATCAAAAAGGTAAGTTAAGCACATGAATTGATCCTCACAAACAAACAGAACTCCCTATATTTGCAGTTATGCAATTCTTACATTTCCTCTTATTAAAATATTAGTGATATGGCTCTGCAACAAACTAGAATGTTTTTGTTTTGATTTTGTTTTGTTTCTTAATCTTCTGGAAAAAAAAATAATACAGTATCTCTACAACTGAAGTAGAAGAACAAGCTTTGTCAACAGTCATACTATAAAAAGACTAACGTGTGTTTTCCCAAGAGGCAGATAGCCCGTTGCAGGCAATGTGTTCGTATGAGTACTCAAAGGAAAACAATGCATTTGTTCAAGTTATTTTAAGAGCACTTTCTGATTTCAGGTTGGAGAGACAAATAGAAAGACTCAAGTTAAATATCAGAATTAAGTGTTTACCTCTAGTTCAAGACTATTTTTCTTCAAACCCCGATACTGATCTTGTTAGCCTTCAGATTAAATAAATTTGCAAAACAATTTTGCCTGCTAGTTATAGGTAAGTGAGCAAAAATAGATTTTTATAATAAAAGCTAGTTGCAAACTGACTTATAGAAAGGATACTGAAGGAAGAAAACAAGTCCTTTCAGCAAGACCATTAATTTATTTTTTTTTTTAACAGACAATAACACCAAAAAGAGCAGTGATTCAGGTGTAGAGCCCATATCTCCCTTTCTGCTGTTGTTTCACTTTTTTTTTTTTTTGTTACCAGCAGTTAAAGGATGATGCCCAAGCTGCACTGGTTTGTCTTCAATATTAAAGAGTTTGTCTAATGCTTCAGGTAAGGATTCTAACACTGTGCACAGAAGAAAGCAATAGAAGATAAACTGGAAAATCTTGCAATTCTCTTGGATAATTCAGGTGAGCCTGTAGACTCTGACCAAGTTTAATGACAGAAGTATATCACTCATTCAAGTTTCCAGGGTAACAGCATTTTAGGACTCATACCCACATTCATCAAGAGAAGCTTTTCTCCCCACAATCACTAACTTCTTCACCTCTCGCTCGTCTCTGGATCTGTATGCATGAACACATGCTTTTGGCAAATCAGTGCAGGTCTTCAGAACAGTTATGTCGTTTTATACTATCCGTTCCAACAGCATGTGTCAGAATCCATTACCATTTTTCAATACAGTAAGGTCTGACAGACAAGCTCTGGAAGACTGAGCTCCAGTTTTTAACAGGTTATTACCCTGACTTTCTCACTTCCTGACATACTGAAGGGCAATGCAATGAGTTGCTGCATCTCAGGTACCACAGTTCTCAGTAGATGAGTTTTCAGACTGCTATCAAAGACGGGCATATGTTTGTGCCTCAATCCATTTGCCATCTTCACAAGAGAGCCTGTGGCCCCTTATAAAATTAAATTAACAAACAGCTGTATGAACACACTTTAGTCCACGAGAGCTCTTCTGCCAGTCCTATATTTCATTGTTATTTGAGGGACTAATCAGAATTTTTATCTGCATACACAATCCTCTTCTCTCCTCCTTCCTCACCTGATAATACTCATTGCACATTGCTGAGACCAATGCCTATGGGGCCTTACTGGGATCAGTGGCCGAGGATCAGTTCCCTAATACTGTTTACAGTATGGCTCCACATGAAGATTATATTGGCACAACTAAAAGGACTCAGTGGACAACTCATTGGCATAAAGACCCAGAACTGCAAAGGAGGACAACAAACCACAACACCAATCTCTAACTGGCACAGCACCCTCCACTTGTATTTGCCTGCCTTCAGGGAACACAGAAGCCAGCAATTTTCAGGTCACAAAGAGAAGCTTTTGTCAGAGAACAGGAGTTAAGATTTTTTTTTTTTTTAATATTGTATTAAAGTGAGAATCAGAACATGGCTTTGCAGTATTGGAAACAGATGCAAGAGACAACAATACTACCAACATTGTCTTTAGCTATTTCAGCACTGCAGCTAGTTCTTAAGGCTCAGAAGAGTCATTAGACTCCTGGCCTACCCCAGCCTGATATGCCCTGAAGAGCACTATGAGGAAACAGTCCTCTCTCCTCCCTTCCAAAGCTGAAATCACATCTTTTGGCTAAGCTATGAGTCCCGTGTTGCAGTACTGGGTAATATAATATCAGATGCTAGTAGAAATTTTGTGTACTTAGTGCCTCCTAGACATTCTTACTATGTATTTCAATATCATTGCTGAAGTTGAAAAAGTGAGCAATGAAAACAATGCACTGGAGCAAGAGAAGCTAAAGGCAAAATAAAATCTCACACTGTTTTTTATAACAAAATCTAATCAAATAACCATATAACCCCACTGTGAGTTCAGAATAAGAAAGCAAACAAGATATAACAGATGAGACCACCAAGAACACAGCTCAGATTAAGCAACATACCAGCCCAGATGTACTGCTACTTTTTGAAGGACCTGCCAGGAAGCCCATTGCTGAAAACAGAAGTCACTGACTGTGGACAAAATCCAGTCCCTTTTCACAGCCTCCAATTTTGATGCCGACTTGGTAAAGCAATCCTAAAACTTTGCTGGACCTTGAGAGACACAAAGCAATATACATGGTCTATCCTCCTGTAACTGGCAAGGTCAGGACTTCTCTCAAGTACTCAGTAATTTCACTTTTATCAGACAAGGTCAACAGCAAGGGCATCATCCTGTATGTCTTCTCCCATACCAAAGCCATTTAATCAGTGCTCCTAGGGTACACTTCATAACAAGGGGGTTGAGCCAATGCAAATGTTAGTGAGCTTCCACTGAAACCAGATCACTGAAACGATCTGGATTATGGAGAGGGGGAAAAAAAAAAAAAAAAAAGGAGGCAGGAATTCCTAAGTGACTTTGTGCTGGAGAAAAGACCGTGCATAAGAATTTTATAATAACACAAATATTCATTCACATATGTTTATCTCCATAGAGTTTACTGGCAATAGAAACAAGTGATTCAGCAACAGCTTTACTGTGGGTCAGAAGAGGGCCCAGAATTACTAAAATACTCTCTAGCTACAGAGGCCTTATAGTTCATTTTACATTAAGCATTCTTGATTCTCAGTTAAACATAAGTCTAACCAGAAAGTACATTTCAACAGCATTCTGGGTTTCCACCTAGGCAAGCAATTTTGAGAAGGAAGGTGGCAGCAGCAGATAAAGCAGCTCAGTTTTGAAATTTAGAGGAGGAGTGGAGAAAAGAAGGTAGGAAAACCTCACAATTTGCAGTATGCCCCATCTCTTCAGTCCATCCAATTAATGTTATAAACCAGTTCTGCAGCCACCACATACACTCTAATTCATTCATCCCACGCCTTTAGTAAAGCCTAAAAAGCCATCCCCAACATTACAGGGAGAGAAGACAGCAACAGGCTGCATTTGAGCATTCTGAAAGTTATAATTTCTGTAAGCTTCTCCTCCACCAAACAAATACTGCTAAGTGTTTGCATGGTGCTGTTCAGCTAGCAAGGAGTTCAAAATCAGCTGACTACATGCCAAAGATTCAGGGCTATTCAATTAACAGCCTCCAAGTGAAACACTAATTTCTATTATTGGGTTGGTAGCCATGAAAAGGTTGACCAGTTCTGTCAGAAATGAAGATCCAACAATTCTAAGGTATACTTGAGCTCAGGGATATATTCTGATTTTTAAAATTGAAAAAGGAATTAAAATCTGTGTTATCTTGCTATTACACCAGAAATTTCATAACAGAGACAAGCTAATTAGAGATAAAATTGGAAAATATTGTGCAGCTGATGCTACACAGCATTTAAACGTTTTCTAAAACAAATCATTCAAACTGTTTGAAAAAGATAACCTTTGAAAAGACGAGTTTTAAGAGTTGAGTTAAAGTCAAGAATGTCACCTGCAAAGGCTTCAGCGCAGACTTCATACCAATTCCAGCTTTCTGCTACTATCACTGATGAGCATCAGCTCCTTTGTGAAGTTATCTTTCTAGTACACACGTACAGATTTCTTCCCAAAAGGTACCCAAATAGAGATTCATTTTATTAATATATTTATACAAAAATAATGAGTATGGAGATAAAGACTTGATTTAAACAGCAGATAATAGGATTCTGTCAAAGTACCTCAGGGAAGACTCAAATTTGAGAATAGATGCCTTAAGAAAGCCACTAAATGACAAGAGGTTTACAGGCTTTATACTTTGGGTTACACATTCTAGCAAAATCAAGAACAAGACACTAATTAGACTGCAGTTTTGGGGTCATTAACTTGGTTTACATTTGCTACCTTCCTGACAAATGTTAAGCAAAGGTTCTGTACTTAGACACAATTTCTAAATAAATAACTGGACACATTAACGAAGCAAACTAAAATAAAAGCCCCAGCTTTTTTTGGAAACAGTTTGTTGTTTAACAACAACAGATTTAACAGCAAACTGTACCTAAACTGCACAGTTCAAGCTGTAGCACACCCCAGGTTTCTGCAAGAACAGCAGACAGCAGACTGCCGCCTGCCTTTCGCAGGCCACAGCTGCTGTGCTGCAGCCTGGAAATTAAAACTAACCTACTGCAAACAACTGACAAACATAGTTCAAAAGGGTCAGTTTGAAAAATGTTTATAGTGTTTGACAAAAAACGCTCCTTCTTCTGAATCAGTTACAGCTTTACGAAACACATTAGGAAAGAGCAAGTGTGTAGTCTGTAATTAAAAAGTGTTTCCGAATAGGAATGTATGCTCATGCCAAAGAGGATAAAAGGATGATAATGAAGAGAAACGGACTGATTAACAATAATTTGGAGAACTCAGCACTGACAAGAACTCCCATTAAACATCTCCATAAAACGATGTTACAGAAAATTAGAAGTTCCTCAATGCTGCTTCCTATAATTATGGCAGCAGCAATACCAGTTCATCTCGGGAGCTGCAGTAACTTCAGAACATATATTACCAGACATCAAGATCATATCAAAATTTTATAAACCAGATGTTAAACCTAGAGCTAAATCATATATCATTGCTATCGAAGAGTCAGTCATCACAACATATTAACTAATTACTAGGCACTGCTTTACATTAAGTAACACAGTATCGGATAACACACACCCTTCCCCCCACTATCAACTGATAGTACTGGTAGTACACGCCTACTATCAACTGATAGTACTATCAACTATCTACTTACGTGTCTTACAGCACAGAAATAACCCGCAGCCAACACTCAGAGTGATGCAGCCCCTGCACACCACAGTGCAGAGAAGGGTCCGCTCTTGCACATCCCAGGAGCTCAGCTGCTCCCTTGGCTGAATTCCTTCACACAGCCTCTAACACAGAAACTGAAGTCTGCAGGAGGCTTATGTTGTATTTCCAAAGTTGGTGGCTTGTAACATACAGTTTACTCACTGGAAAGTAATGAACTTCATTCAATGAAAATCCTCTATTTGTATAAGAACACACTGTATTTGTATAAGACTACATCAACAGAAGTTAGAATCCACGTGGTTTCTCTAAGTAGCTGGGGGGAAAGGAAAAAACCACCATACAACTCTCTCTCTTCTGAAAACAGCAGCAATACATAGTTACCACCCTTTGCATCTCTACCCAACAGGAAATGAGTATAACAAACCTGATATAGCCAAAGTTTATGGATCATTACAAAGTGCACGAGCACTCCTACTACCTGTAAGTATTTCAAGAGAACAGCACTGGTTAAAGATTAAAAGAAATGAGACACAGCAGATATTAATGCCTTCAGTTTCCTCAATCAAAACAAAATTGTTACAACATCCTAAGGAACAAGCAGTACAACTTAAAAGCAAGTGTTTACACTACTTAGTTCAAAACAACCTCTCAAACAGAAAAGTAAACTGCCACCCTCCAGTGCAAAGTCTCAGCTCTCAGCAGGACTCCTCACAGCTGTTCAGCATTAAAATGAGAAAATTAGATGAATCCATTAGAAAATGTAATAAAGTCAGATTATCGGTACCTGCTGAAGAGGAAGGTGGGAACACAGCACAAAACAGACGTCTACCAAAATCCTTCACTAGATGAGTACAGTACCTAAGGGCATATCTCTGACTTTTGAGACAGTAATACACTTTTGATTGAGTATGCATTATATATATATGATATCACCAAGTTCAACAATTCTTAGTAAATCAGACTTTGCTAATCTGAGTCAGTTTTACTCACGTAACAACCTGAAGATGTTGAAATTGCTACAACTAAGATTTAAGTACAATTTCCATAACAAAAAATTCTATTTTTACAGTGCTCTAGCTGGGCTAGCATCATACCAGCCTTTCACACAAATATTCCAACTAAGAGCGGTTAGTCAGCTTTCAGAAAATACAGTCTTCAAAAGCACTGCCTTAGGGCTGCCACAGCACGCTATTACTATAAATTTAACATCAGGTTTTAGTTTTAGGACGTTTTTCTTAGCTGTAATCTTGCAAATTCTAACCATCTTCACGAGGGTGCGTGTGCATGCAGGCACCGACCTCTCCTGCCGATAGTCCGGTTTGCTGAAGGCAGGGACGGCACTGACAGCTCCCCCCACCCCCGCTGCTGGCCAGGAATAATCCCGGGTGGATTATCGCTGTGTCAATCCACCGTGCACACTCAGCATCTGGAATGATACCGCAAACCCTAAGAGCTGTCATTTATCTGGTAAACAATCCTCACAGAGAGACGGATTAGTACAACAGACCCCGGTGTGTCTTTCTGCGTCGTTGCGGAACGGTAACTCAAACTCGACTCTTCAGAAAATGCCAAAATACAGTTACACCACAGACCGAAGCCAGCACGGTTAAGTAACAGCGACAACAAACGTACATTGGGACTTCAAATCGCACTGCAAGAACATCCCACCGAAACCCCGGCGTTGCTCAGACCGGTGCCCTTCACGCCGCTTCTCTCCTGCTCTCATCAGCGGCCGGCGCAGCACAAACTTCACTTGCCGAACTGTGGCAGAACCCCGCCAAAACGATTCGGTGCCACCGGCTGCCCCCCCGCAGCCAGGGCTCAGCGACCCAAACGCTCTTCAGGCTGCTGGGGGAGAAACTGCCCGCCGCGGGTGCGAGCCCGAGGGCGGGAGCGGAGCGGGGCGGGGGCTGCCGCTGCCCCGAGCACCAGGGGACACACGTAGCCGTGCGGGGTTCAGTCCCGCTGGAGACACGGCTGCCGGCCCGGCGGGTTTGTCTGTTTCCGAGCAAAGAGCGGCGTCTCCGGGGAGAACGGCCGCCTCTTTGGAACGTCTCGGGGGACCTTCGGGGGTGGGGCCGGGCGATGCCCGAGACAGGCTCCGGCCGCCGGCCGCACTCCCCGCCACTCCGCCGCGCTCCCAGCGCCCCCTGACGGCACCTGCCGCTGCAGCGGCCGCGGCCCGGGCCGGCCCGGCCTCCTCGCCCCCTGGGCACCCGGCGGAGCCAGGGGCGCAGCCCGGCGGAGTCCATGAGAGGCGGCACCGGGGAGAGCGAGGGCGGCTGGGGACGCGCCATCCCCTCGCTTCCCGAAAGCCCCGCCGCCCCCAGCCCGAGCACGGCGCGGGGAGAGAGGGGCCGGGAGGGAGTTACCTGCAGGCGCTGCAGGGCGCTGGAGGCCGCCGCGCTGACGCCCCGCTCCCCGCCGCCGCAGCCTCGCCCCGCCGAGCCGCCCGTGCTCGGCTCCCTCCCAACAACTTTGCGGCGCGGCAGCTGCGCGCCCGCCCGCCGCCCCCCGCGCCCACCGGACCCGGCGCCCCACCGCGGGGGCGGAGCAGCGGCAGCCGGGGCGGCTGCGGCGATCGCCCCTCAGCCCGTCTCCGGCGATGCGCGGGTCGCCCCGCAGCCGGCCCTGCCCCGGGCTGGGGGGATCTCGCATTACTCCCTTCCCTCCCCCGTGCTCCCCCTCCGGGCCAGCCGAGAACTTGCAACTGGTTGAGATATTTGTGCCTGGGGTCTGGTTTTGGGTTTTATTTTATTTCATTTTTTGTATTGTTTGTCCTTTACTTACCACAGCCCAAAAAGCATGACCTGAGGCTTCTCCTCGCGATTAGATCTGAGCTGGGGGCCCCCCGCGCCAGTACACTAAGCAGAACAAATCCTGGCGAACTGCGGCAGCAACAGCGGGAGAGAAGGAGGAGGGGAGAGGCGGGGGACAGCTCTGTGGGTGCCGGGGTCCGCAGGGGCTCCCGTGGGGTGGGAGGGCGCGGTGCTCCCGGCCAGTACCCGCGGGTCTGCGGGGCCAGGAAGGCGCAGCCGGAGCCGCGGCGCAGCAGGTAAGAAGAGGCGAAGGAGAGACGGGCGGCTGCGGCTGCCGGGGCTGCCCCAGGGCGGGAGGGGCACGGGAGAGCCCGCGACTGCCCAAGCTGTGCGCTGTCGGCTCCCGCTCCTCCGCACACGCCGCTCGCCGGGAGCCGGCAAGCCAAGCCCCAGCGTCCCGGCGCGGAACCGCACAGACAGCGGGAGCCGCGGACCGGCGGCCGCAGCCCCGTCCCGCTGCGCGGGGGAGCGGCCAGCCCGAGCGGCCAGCCCCCGCCCCAGCCGCCGCGCTGCCCGGCGCTGACTTTTTTGCGTCCACGTAAAAGCCTGCGGCGAGTTCCTCTCCGCCCCTTCCCCTCCTCTCCCTACACGGCAGGGATCGACGTGTCAGCCCCGAAAGTTCATTTCTGTGCCCCGGGAGGGTTCCCTGGGAAGGTGCGGTGTCCCGCGCGGGGCAGTGAGACGTGGCAGCGCGGGCTGGCGGCCGCGCCGCGCCGGCATCTGCCCCAGGTACGTACGTTCGCATTTCCGCGCTCACCCTGTTTTCCACGCGTGCCTTTGTGTTTAGCCAATCCATCTGCATTAAACCAGGAGGTTATTTTTGTTCGTACGTGTCTTTTAATGGATTCCATCAAAGTTTTTTTAATATATGGCAGCATTTGCACGTTTCCACTACAAACCGCAGCAGAAACTGACTTGTGTTGTTTGCAGCAAGACCTCCGTGTAGAAGACTCAAAGCACTAAGAGGTTATTAAAACAAACAAAACCAGGGATTTGATCCATGCTAGACTAATCTTATAAAAATATACTTAATTAAAACAACCAGAATCAAAACTTATCTGCAGGCCAAAATGTTGCAGTCCAAATTGCCTGAAGCAGCCAGCTGAAGAGAGAACCTTACTTTGGCTACGTTATAAAAGAAACTCGTTCAAGGACAAAAGTTAATGAAAGTTTGAGATTTTCATTAAAAGTGAAGCTCTGGAATTTGGAACGTTCTTTCTGATTGTTTGTCGGTATTAAAATAAAAAAAACAACAAAAAATTCCACCAAACAAAACAACCCACAGAAGCAAATACTTAAAGGCCAACCTTTTTTTTTTTTTTTACATTACAGTCATGTAACTGGCAAAGTTATTTCCATGTTTATAATGATACAGTTTTGTAAGACACTAATGTATATTTATTTAGGATCACTTTCCTAATCATTTTCCTAATTTCCAATTCCTGGAAATTTCCTAATCTCCAGAAAATACTTGTATAGAAAATAAAAGAATCCATTTTACACCTAGGAAATGCCATTAAAGTAACTTTAGATATGGGACAATTCCCTTACTTCTCTGAAGTATCTGTGTACATTAGCAAGTCATTAGCTTTTTATGTATCTTTACCTATTACAATAGCTTTAGACTTTGTTTTTGAAGAGGAGAGTTTTTCCAACTGCTGGGGGGGCGGGGGGGGGGGGGGGGGAAGAAAAAAACGCGAACAAACAAACCCATACATACTTCAACTACAAAAAGCAAGCAATGTGTATGCAAAGCCAACTGCAAAACTTCCGAAGTTTAGCACTTGGAGTGATGTACATTTTAGCCCCTAACAATTCCTCTGCAGTTTGGCTCTGAAACAATGGACATAAATGTTTTAAAATAAAGAAATAAATAAGAGATAGTTTTATAGCTTTATATGGTACTGGATTAATGGTTTACAGTATATTCTAAGAAAAACTCCACTGGATTCATACTTTATATCATCTCCAGAGGTTTTAAATCATGTGCTTTATAGCTAACTACCAATCTCATAGAAAAACAATAATCATGTCAATGATTAATTCCGTTTCATTTTATTTTATTTTGAGAAGCTCATGAGCAAAGATCTATGAAACCAGCTGTGCGATTAACCATATTTGAAATAAAGCTACAAAACGTAACATTATTTCATGCTACATGTTACTCTGCAGTACCCTGAGCACAAAGTTAAGTCAGGTTAGTTGAGCCAGCGAAACAAATGATTTTAGGCAAAGCAATCCCCAGATGTACTCTTGTGAGTAGGGGCTGAGGGATTTGGGTTTTGGTTCACAGGGGTATCTTGATCCCAGGCTAAGTTTCTATATGTGTGACTATAACCAAAATAAATAAGGATATCCTAATGTAATCTAGGAGTATTATGCTGAGAGTAGGGAAAAAGAAGAAGCAGCAGCTCTGCTGTCTGATTTAAAGAAGGGAAAAAAAACAAAACCAACCAAACAAAAAAAACCCCAACAAACCCTCAGAGGATCCAGTTCCAGTTCCATCCAGCCTTCCCTCCAGTACAGATCTCATCCTTCTCCTCCTCTGCCCTGTATTTTCCTGTCATTATATTTCTCACTATTACTAATTCTTGATCTCTACTTCCAACAAAATAGAGCCTAGCACGTTAAGGGATGTCAGCATGTGGAAGCAGTAAGGTACTGCAGTTGGAAGAGAGCTGCACAGCACCTTCAGGCTTCTGGCCAGTTTGGTGGGAAGCCAGATTTCAGCTCCTCCCTGTGGTGGCAGGATATAAGGGGTGTTAGAAAGCAGGGAAGGGGGTGGATTTCCATCTGTTTAGGTAGGAAAGCCATGGTGTAATGGAAGGCCTGTCTTCACATTACCCATCACAAGCACCTTGGATAGTGTGTCTGTCTTTCATCATTTAGAAAAACAAAGTCAGATATGATAAGCCCAAAGTTTAAGTTAGGTTAAAAGGAAAAAGAAAGGAGAAAAAAAAAAAGGGAGGGAGGAGTTAGCTTCAGTAAAACTGAGCCTTGAGCTGTGCAAAAGACCTCACTTGCTTCACAGTGACAGAGTTCAAAGGTTTTGTTTTCATTACATTTTACTTTTTTCCCTCAACTGAAAAGTAGTTATTTTTGTTTAATTCATGAAAAAACATGCTGAGAAAAACTTTTAAATCTCACAGTTAATCACCTGTTTGGTTGTTTTGGGTTTTTTTTTCTCAACTACATCATCTATTGCTCAGGAGAAACCCTCCTGGTGACCAGAAACTTTCTGGAGCAGACCAGGAGCACCGTGCATGTGAACAAGCTCCCTTTCCTGAACTGATGCTAAAGAACAGTTTGTGCAGTCTGGTACCTTGAATCCACCTTGCTTATGTGGCCTCGCTGAGAGACCTGTTCATCAGGTCTGCAGTGCTGTTTCTTCCTTCTTTCCCATTGAGATTCAGGAAAGTATTTGGTCTGTTGCAGTTGGGTTGTGTGAGTCCTCAGCATTCCCGCCTACATTAAGCAGTCATCTTCCAAGGCTGGATCATCATGAGTCTGTTATATTTGAATGTCACCCTTAGGTGGTTCCAGGAAGTATACTGTTAAAAAGCAGGACATGCCAGGCTGTAGCCCAGTGGTGCGTGTGCCAGTAGCAGGTACAAGACAAATTCAGACCAAGCAAAATTTTAATTGCCTTAGCAAAAGACACCATTGCAATACTTGCTTTAAATTACAGCGAAATAAATACCAGAGTTACAAACTCTCTCCTGTTTTCTGTTAAATTATTGTCTCACATTATATACTCTATTTAAAGGTTACACTGACTAGTACCTGTAATATCTATGAATTAGGAACAGCGAGATGAGATTCTAAATTACTTAATCTTTCTGTTCTTCTGATGACTTTATATTTACTATTTGTGATCAAAAAAATTGCCTCTTTCTTTTCATTAAAGTCTCTGACAGATAAGGCAGTTAAATAAGTTGTCATATGAGCCTTAAATTTAACTTCAAGTCCCTAAAAGTAGTCAGATATTTGGTGAAAATGATGAATTCTGGGGTACTGATTCATGTGATCCGGAAAAAGCCATCCATTTCCTGATTCACCTTCATATCTCTTCCAGGAAAAAAAAAAAAAAGGAATATTTTACAATGAATGTCTGCAGTCAAACAATTTTTATGTGTGTGTTTTTCTATCTTTCAGCCACTTCCCAGAGCTGATACTTTCAAAATGAAGAAGGTAAGAGTGAAAACAAAGAATGCCTTGGAGAAATCCAGTCGAAAAGTTTGAGAAGTAGAAGTAATAGGTAATATTAATAACTCTGGTCTCTTAAATAGGTCAGAGTTTGGACTGAAATTATGAAAATTTACAAACCTAAGACATAAGTCTTATTACATTTGAATCTACACTCGGGGATCTTTATATTAATATATAATAAAAATTTTAGCATGTTTTTTCCTCTACTTTGGATGATAATATATCTGCTGCCTTACACAGCTTTCTTCTGTAGACTAATTTAAGTTTTAATTCTTTGGTTGTTAGCCCCAGGACACCTCCTTGGAGTAAACCATGGTATAAATTAACAATCCATTAGTTGCTTCTCTCTGTCTGCAGGTCTGTACCCATTTATATTGGATTCCTGTGTTACTACATCAGCCAGGAGTACAAGTGAGATGTGGATAAAGAGTACATATATATGATCTTATCACTGTCTGATACTCTAAACAGAAGATATAGAGCTTATCTGGACTTCAGGCTTTTGTGCTGGCCATTTTGGGGCCATGTGGGTACAGATGATACTTGGCCTAACTCCTGTGTTCACAGAATTAGACCATCATATTTTTTTAGAAGAAACCTTAACCAGCTGTGCAGCCCTAATACTTGGGCAATGTTTCTGTAACACTGATCTAGCATTAGGAGCCTTAAATCACTTTTGCCCTGTGAAAGCACACTGAGCAGGCAGCGAGTGCCAGGCGGCGAGGTGTACAGCATGGGAAGTGATGGTGGAGTTATCCACACATAAGAATTCAATAGTAAATTCTCCAAGTAAGCCAGCCCCTAAGTCATTTTTTTAAAGTGATTTAACTAAATTAGAGCAAACTCCTGTGTGAACATTTTTTTTTTTGCTTTGAGCATATTTTAAATCCACTAAAAAATGCATGTAAATTAAATTTAAATGAAAAAAAAAAGACTAACCAGAAAAGGGTTTTCCTATAAAGAGTCTCAGTGGCTGTTTTTAATGAGAGCTCATGTACCCCTTTATGTACCCCCTTACACAGACAGCATATTTGTGTAACCAAGATCTCACTCACTCTCTGCCCTTTCACTTTCTAAGACTCATAGTGAATACAATAAGCTGGAAGTACTTGTCAAGAGGATTTACGTGGGAGGTAAGACAGTTAGGAGCTTAACAAGATGTATGGCATATTATAATAGATTCATTTTTCCAGCTATACATTCCCTATCAGATCAGATCATTTAGTAGCAGCAATAAAAGTTACAAGTCCAATTCAAGTGATATTTTCCTCAGTTGCTCCTACACTGTGTTCAGTTATCTGTTAGGAAAAGAAATAGAGGGTGTTATTTACAACCAGTCTTTTTAGTTTGGAATAGTTAAAAACCAAAATTCCTAACAACTTGAAAGAAGCTATAGAAGTAGTATAAGGCAAAGACAAAAGAGAAAATAAATTAAAACTAATGAGTGCTTATCACTGAGAAACTTAAAAACCAACTAACCAAACAAACAAAACCAGCACAAAACCACCTTCTGAATTAATTTACTTTGCTGATTTTACTTGGATACTAAAGCACCCCCCTCACAGTCTGGTCTTCTGTCCCATCACTAGTCTAACTCATGTCAGACTGGAGCAACAGCAGTGTAAGGAGGTACCTGTGTCATTCTAGACTTGAAAGCAAGCCCAGCCCATAGCCCTGCAAAGTTTATCTGTGTCTTGGTTGGCACTTGTGGATTTAGCCTGTTCTGCCTGTCTTCATTCAAGGTGGAATATGTCAGTCTTAAACGGGTGTGAGGGAGATTCCCCTGCCAAGTGTCATTTACAAGATCAGGTGCTGTGGGCTGTGAATTAGGGACAGTGGATGTGGGTATCACCAGTACATCTGTATCTGATCACTGCCCCAAATCCCTCCTATACGCTACACAAGCGTCATTTTTGTTTGTTTGTTTTTCAAAAGTCACCTATAAGTAGCACGAAAAATCTGTGCAAAATCTGTGTTGAGCTGAACTGTCTGCAGTCATACCTTTAGTCTTCATGCAGTGCTTGTCCCAAAGTGATGCTCAAACTGAAGGCTTCCCACCATTTCCCAAACAGCTGTGAACTTTGCTGGCAAAGAACAGTGCATCTGTTTATTGCAGGCAGTCCATTTAAAACTATGCAGCTATTTTCTACTATAAGTTGTTTTTTCATTCAAATATGCATAAATCAGTCTGCATCATGACTTTGTCATTTCAGGAGTATAAGGAAGATGATGTTCCTTGATAAGTAAAAGTAGGAAGCGGTAGCACTACAGGAAGATGGAATTAATATGCGCATGGTGATCCCAATTCTAGTATTACCTAACATTTCAGTGTTTGACTTATTGCTCTTAGCATTTTGCTAATATCAGATGTTTGATATAAGTTCCATTATTAAATTTGTATCCCCTCTTACTGCTTTCCATAGCCTGAAACAGTTGTAATTATTAAAATTATTTAAATCATTATTCTATTAAAAATGTTCTTACCATTTTTCTTTGTATTTTACTTAATAAAAACTGCTCTATTAAAAATATTGTGTGTTAATTATTTGGCTGGACACCTGAAAACAACTAAGAGATTTTTGTGAAGAAGGGAACACATAGCCTAAGTCAGCTCCAAGAAGCCAGAATTTGATTTTTGAAACCTAAAGTTTCATAAAATAAGCCTAATTGCAAAACTCTTAGCAGGAGGAGAGATGTCCAGACAAGCTATCAATGAGCAAGAGCCACTATTTTTTTGCAGTTTGCCCCAGCTCTACTTTGATTACTAAGGGTTTTTTTTTTTTTACTACATAATGAGACTTGGGGGTTCATTAAAGAGGTTAGAGGAAGGAAACCAAAACCAATGTTAACCTTGTAAGTCCACCATCATGATTTAAATGCTACCAGAACATACCAAAAGGAGACTGAGACTGTAATGTCCACATACCTTGAAGTACCTCTTGTCTCTAATGGACATTCTCAATTCAGAGTAGAAGCTGAGGGCTTGTTGGGGGGTTGGTGTGTGCACTGATGATGCTATATAAACAAATAAGGCTGCTCACCATTGGTTCTTTTATCAGCCATATGTTTACAAAGACTTTAAAGGTAAAATTTTTAAAGTTGTTGTAGCATGACAAAACTGTTAAATAATTTTCATTAAAATGTCAGATTTCAATCGGGTTTGGCAGCTATGGACAGAGATTTTAAAGGGAGAAATATATAGGAGCTACATGGCTAATGCTCTTTTTTATTCTAATAATTGATTCCTTCTAGCACCAAAAGGTAAATGTTAATAATAGGACTCAATCAACAAGTGGAAAAAAAGTTGAATTATCTCAAGGAAAAATGGAGAAAAAAAATAACATTCATTCAACTGCAACCCAAAGCCTCCATGCCTGCTAACATTCTTGACTTCTCATAAAAACAAGCTATGTATTTATGGCGCAAAGACAGAGCAATTTGGACTACAAGATAGGAACTAATTACAAAGTTAAGGACTTTTCTGAAGAAATATCTTCCCAAAGCCATTCATTTTGAGCACTTAGAAAAAATGGGTAACTAGCACAAAGGAAGAGACATGTTGGTTCCAAACTGTGTGAGCACAGGAGAAAAGCAAGCAGTCACTCAACATTGTAGATAATTGGCAGCTTCTGGTTGTAGCTTGACAAGTCATCTAGCAAAAAAACCCCAACCAACTAAACAAACAAAAATACCCAAACCAAACCTGACACATATTCATTATCATCAGGTTCTGGGAGTTTTACATAGTGGTTTCTCCATCAGACTGAAGCAAATGCCATGTCATAGCAGCTGCATGTGGAAACAAGCAGCTCTGTGAAAAGATCTATTGAAGCCTGCTTACCCTAGGCTATGTCTTAGGTCTGAATGCTGAAACCCTCGAGTCCTCCTGTTTTCCATACCCTGGAAATGTGTGCACCATGCTCCTCTATCCCTCACATTCTTGCTGCTCTCCCCATGTCCTCTGGCCTCTCACCCTCCCAACCTAACCCGCCAGCCTGGCCTGTCACCTGGGCAGGGAACAGCTGTGATGACCAGGCTAGAGCTCGGTACTGGGTACTGACTGATTGACCAGTGAACTGCTGCTGACCACGAGCTACCATGCACTCTGCCTCTAAAGAGGCTAGCATGGGCAAAAAATGTGCTCCGTGGTCCAGATGGGACTATTCAGTGGTTTCAAAGACTGTTAGAGAGTGACTGATAGCTTAATCATCATTTTAGGCAATCAGGATAAAAACTGAAGCTTTTTTAAATCCTGCCATTGTGTTTTTATAAAGCAACTTCTTTGCTGTGGATTTTTTAAAATTAGATATAAAAGTTTGCTCAAATTAGAGCAACAAAGCAAATATTTGCATGTATACGCAAAGTGTAATGAAAAACCAGCAAATAAATATGTTCTATAATCATCTTTGCACTTTGAATATTTATTCAATTCAACTGATTTTTCTTCTTCTGATTCATGAAGCACTATTATAAAAGGAGTAACAAGGCCTAGATATTTGTATAGGATAGCCACATTTAGATGTTCTTCTTTTTAAAAATAAATGGTCTCAGTAAGTCATATCTCTTGGAGGAATTAAGCACAGAGCAGCTCGAAAGGACATCAATTTTGTTGCCTTTGTACTGGTTCAGGGAGTTCAGTGTAGGAACTAGGTTTGGTCTAGATGTATTAACTATTGGTTTTCTAAACTATTCAACTTTTTTTTTTTTTTCTTTTAGAGAGGGAACTGGAGATGTTCTATTGTTTGCAGTAAAAAAGTATATGAACTTGAAAAGTTCTTTATGGTCATAAATGCTTTCATTCTGCTGCTGTGATCAAAAGCAATGTGAACAGATAGAATACTGCTTTTTATATAATTCTATTTCACAACAGCTGAGGAAATGACAAGATTAACATAGCTTCCAAACACTTCTGCTCAACTTTTAATGGTTGACATTCCCAGGGACAGCAGGCATGGAGCTGCCATCAGGAATGTCTGGACATTCTTTACAGCAGATTGTCAGGAAGAGCCTCCCACTTGGCTGACTCAACGGGATCTTTTTTCCTCACTAGGTGCAGTAAGAGCATCTGTAAACATTTTGAAGTTTTGGTCAACAGCAAATCCTTCGCAAAAATTTTTTCTGACTTTACTGAGAGCAAAAAGGGGTTATATAATTTCTAGGTTGATACAACCAAAAGCCTTTTAAGGAAATAAAGTACCTATATTTTCTTGCATACCAATGGGATTTGCAATTGGAGAAAAACTAATAGATACTGTAAATAAATAAAGCTCAAAGTTCCTTCTGTATTTAGTGGCATCTTGCTGTACACTGCAAATCTTAAAAGTGACACGGCATGAAAAAGCACCCTTTAAGACTGAATCAGTTACATTCTGCTTGGAACTCTTTATGAAGAAACACACAAAACAAAATTCAAATGCATATTCTGTACATGAAATACAACTGAAGAAAACTGCAAGGAAAGACTTAAAGGGTGGCAAAATGCTCTTTGGATTTGTTATTTGAGATCATGAAAGAAAATCAGAATTCTGTCTTCTCATTTTAAATGATAGCTTTCATTTCTGTACTCAGATTCAGATCACTCATCCAAAAATACAGATGACTAACATATAGTCTATGTTTGATAACTATGCAACATCAAGAGCAGTTTTTTGATCCATTTAAGAGCACAACAATACTGGTTACAGCTGACACTGCATTGTCATTCATAAATATCATACTTCAGGAAACCACAGAAGAGTTTATGTCTCTGTGCATTTACTCAGTGGTTAACACAACAGGACTCTAGTTTGGCTTGGATCTACCAATGGATGTTACTCTTATATTAAAAAAAAAAAATATATGATAACAGTACTTCTGTTTAATAGGAAGTTACACACCGTGATTTTCTGGGGAGGCTTACAGATAAACTCTTCAAATCTGATGGGAAAAATGCCATAGGTATTAAGATATTATGGTCATATATAGAGATCTGAGAATCCCATAACACTGCCAGGACCTAGGAACAGTGTCTGACTATATCTAGCTAAAATATCCTTAAGGGTATATTTGGTTTCTCAGAAATTAATTACCTGACAAATATATTCTTTTCTTAGTGTTTATTTTCTCCTTTTTCTTACAACTACCTTCCCTGTTACTGAAATTAAAGTACTGAAGGAATGAACAAGTCCTGCTGATTGTTTTTTTCTGGTAAGATTATAAATGAAAACACATTTGACTAAAGCCTGTGGAAAATGTAATTTGTTATGTCACAGCAATCACTCAGCATGTGTACAGCTGGCTTTGACGATACCAGACCCTGCTTGTTATAAAATCAATAGCAATGGCCTCAAGGAAGGAAGAGTAAATGAAGAAAGACTGATGGCTTGTGGGCTCAAACTAGTTTGGGTAATCGGGAGCTAAAAGGGAATGTTTTAACTTGCCAATGAATTACTATTCCAATGCCAAGGCAGAGGAGTGGAGGCCAAATTAACAGTCATGTCTCATTTCAAAAACATTCTCTGTCTTTTACCAAAACCCTTTTGATTATTTCAGAATAGAGAAGGGGGAAAATGTTGTGCCACGTGTATATATATACATATATGTCACTTAAAACACTTCCTTAAAAAGATAATGAGAACATAACAAGAGTTAAATATCAGATTTTCTATGGAGCTTGCCATAGGCCAACTTCAATTCCACTCACTTAAAAGGAAGCAGTACACCAGTTCCATAATTCCATCAATGCCCCACTTCTTTGTGTTAGTTCAATTCAAGGTGACCATATTAGAAAAGCTCCATATTGGAAAAACCCAAGAGCCTTGCATTAGTGTCTTGATCAAAACAGAAAAACTTTTATCCCTCCAGATGTTTGTCACTGCTAGTGTAATGCTGAAAGCGCAGTGGAAGCATAACAGATCCAGTGCAAACAAGAATGACTTCCCCAGGATCCCACCAGGGTGTCAGCCACTGATGGTCGACCAGGAGCTCGGACAGCACTGTTGATCTGGAACCACTTTTTAAGCTGATCTCTAAACACTGGTGAACAAGCATACAATGGACCACAAGTTCTTCTGCAAATAGTAATAACAGAGGAAAACATTAAACAAGAATCATAACTCGGTAAAAATCTCCCCCTACAGCATCTCCTGATCCTGTCTGATAGCTGGAAGATCACAGACTCCAGGCTAAGATCAGCTCAGCTCCACAGTAGAAAGGCAAGAACAAAGAAGGAAAGCTGGAAACACTCCACAGATTATATTTACCAGTGTGGGTGCTTACTTCTGTTTTATGTTTAGGGCTGAAGGATTGCTGGGTACAAAGGAAAAATAAATTAAAGAGAAGCAGAGATTAAAAGCAAGTAGATAAGGAAAAGGGAAAAGGCAAAAATATGTCACCCTTAATTTTGTCAACCAAATAATAAAATGTTTTCTCAGTACTATGCCTGAAATACTCCCATCCTTTCCCAAACAATATTCAGATAATCCACTCAGAGAACTCAGATTCTTTAGTGTAAGAGCTGGAATTAGGGCAATGCTCCATCTAGCCTAGTATCCTCTCTCTGATGGTCACCCATATCAAATGCTTAAGAAAGAATTTAGCAAGGCAAACGTACAGCTGACCATCAGTGATTTATGATTTATGGACATCCAGTGATACAGGGTCTTAGTACATTTATACAGTCCTTCACAGACCTATATTTCCATCATTTATTCCATCACTTCATGCATCCGCGGCATCCTAAGGTGAGAAATGCCACAGCAGAGCTATGTTTTGAAAAGGCACAATTCCTTTTGCCTAGTTTCCCTTGTCATTGTATCATAAGACACAGTGACTAGACTTTCACTATTTGCCTTCTCCAGACCTCATACAATTCTTTGAATCTCAATTTTCTGCCTTCTCAGTCTCTTTCAGGTGGAGACGCCTTGCTCAACTTATATAGTTCACATGGAGAAGTGATTTCATAGGGTTGGTCACCTTGTCACTTTTTTGTATCCTTACCACTTCTACTATATTCTTTTAAGAGGTGGGAGGAATCAGAACTGCAAACAGCATTTTAGGCTTAAACATTCTATGGATTTATATAGCATTAAACTAGCTCTCTATCCTTTTCTACTAATTCCTAATATTCAGTTCTATTTTTGACCACCGCTGAAAGCTGAACTGATGTTTTCACAGAAGTAGCTATTACAACTCAAACACCTTGTTCCTGAATGACAACAGCAAGTTCAAAATCCATCACTGCTCAGGCAAAGTTAGGGGTTTTTCCTTCTGTAT
The DNA here is from genome assembly GCA_907165065.1 of Caprimulgus europaeus. Next base: position 75,583,238 of record OU015525.1, read on the forward strand.
GCGTCCAATTACACATACAAACATGTAATTTCATCTCCCTCTTGTCATCCATGCTAGGAATGTCATTCATGCTACATTCTGAGTTCTTTCTGCAGAATTTGTACCCAAAATAACTCAGTATCATCAGCATGTACTCAAGTTCCTCCTGCAGTACATGAAGAATAACAGGTGAATTTTCATAAAATTATATTAAACAGAAATGCTAAAATTAGTATTATGAGCACTTTAGCAAAATGCAACAAAATTCTATACCTACAAATGTAGAGAGCATTCAATTCTGATCTTTGATGGAGCTGGAAAAAAAACCAAAACCAACCAAACAAAAAAAAACCCCACAAAAATTGTCATGATTACCACCTTTACCCAGAGGGGTTTGATGTCCAAACAATTTTCTACAGCTTGGATTATTTCTTTGATGAACAGCATCACAGTCTAAGGCATTATTACCAATTCAGTTCAAAATTATAATTTTAAGATTCAATGATGAATACTGACAAGAACTTCTTAAGCTCAATGTTGTGATCAAAAATTACAAGCCAAAATTACAACTGGCATTCAAGTGTTTTAAACAATGGTCAGATAGTGAGTCTGGTTATTTCTAGAGCTCTGCTGTGGTTACTTAGGAACTGCAAGTACAACGACAGAACCATACCAATGAAAACCATAAAGTGTGAATGCGCAGTGCCAGATTAGCTCACAGCTTGCATCAGTGCAACTCATTTCAGCTTCTAGTTACAGCTATAACTGTCCACAATTTAAAACAGATAAGGAACACATGTTTTAATGCTTTTAGTCGAGATATTGTAAACAGATTAAAATTTCAGACACACAGATCTCCTGGATAATAGGTTGTCCAGAATTTCCACATACTTTTTATTCCTCATTTTCACCAAACAAATAATATTAATAAGTTAATTAGTTAATTTATATAAAAATACAATTTCCAAAGACCCTCTCAGCACTATCTGAGAAAAATCAGAATAAATAACAAGGGGGGTTATGATGAAAAAAAAAAAAAAAAAAAGATGTATGAAGAAATAACCTTTTTTTGTAGAAAAGCTTAGTTAAATTCTTCATGTAGTAAATCTCTCTGGCTCTTGAATACATTGAAAAAAATTGGAAGAAATCTTTACGAACAAAAAGATAAACCTACCAAGTTGCAAAAGTGAGAAGAAAACAGAATATTGTAGAAAACACAAAAAACAGGATTAATATCTTTTCAAGGCATCTGATTATTTTCCTCTTTTCACAGATTCGGTTAATGCTGAGTGTGTGGGTCATTGCTTCTAGTACGTACAGTGGATTCATAGCTGTCTGCATTTCCTTTCCCTTTATTCAGAGATTTAAAAAAAAAGTGGAACAGGTAGCTACTGGGGAGGTAGAAGAGACGGAATACTGTACTCAGAGTATGTTTAACAAGTAGCCACAGGACAGGACTGGGTTTTTAAGACAAGTTATTTCCTTATATCTGCTTAATTCTGTGTGGCCTCTGTAGAAGAGTTTTGGCCGACCAAGGTTATTTTTCATACTGTAAATGCTCCACCAATTTACACATCACTGTTAATTTAAAAGGCTATTAACACCACTATTTTAGAATACAGAGGTTTTTCTGCATAAATATCACTGCTACAGAAAATAACCAAGCATATCTGAGTCACAGTTCTTTAATATTCAATGAATTTCTATATCCTGACTTTGAAATATCAGAGTGACATGAAATATCAGAGTGACATAAAATATCAGGTTGGAAGGGACCTCAAGGATCATCTGGTCCAACCTTTCTTGACACTAGAAGAGTGCCTATCCATCAAGTATCCTATCAATTTTAATACAATAAGGCATTGAAAAAATTAAGCAATTCTGTTTAAAAGGAACTTATAGAACACTGCTATTCAAGAAAGCTTACTAAAATCTACCCCTTTTTTCTGGTGTCATGATCACCTTTCTCATTTCCCTCTAGCAGCTCTGGTTGACAGCACCAGGCTTCCTCAGGCAAGAAAGTGTGTCACAGCCAGTTGTCAGCATCCCAGGTTTCCATCAGGGTTAGGTCAATGCTGGGGAGTGGGAACACTTTCCCTGGGGTCCCCGTGGGGCTATTTTCTTAAGTTTTCCTATCACATCCTGCCTCTTTCTCCCTGCTTTCTGGTACCTGTCTTTCATGGCAGATGTGTATCGATTCCCAAAAAATCCAGTGATGGGTGCATTGCAGCCTTCAGGGACTGTTATCCGTATTTTTTGCAAAGTTTTTCTGTGCTCCTTTACCTAAATAGCCCTTGTCAAAACATAAACCAATCTCTTATTTTCCTGATTACAATAGACAGCAGTTAATTTTCTCCATTTTCCATGTAATGCTTATGTAGAGAGTAATCATACCTTTTTAAAAAACAAACAAACAAACCCAAAAAACCCCTAATTTGTTTCCTCATAGGTTACATTTTCTACATTTCCAACAGTTCTTGTTCCTGACTCCCTCCTGGTTTTGTCTCACCTACTAACTCCATTACCATCTTTAGCTGAAGGATCTCGGATACTGCTTCATTCCAGACCTCTCTTCCCTTACCACAAACATTACCTTCATCCGTTAAGTTCAAGGCATGCCTTGCTGACATGCCCTTGGGAGTACCCGGCTGCCATCTCAAGTTCGGTGTAGATAAAACAGAGCTCTCAGCCTCACCTTCGAACCATCTCTTTCCTGCCTCTTCTCCAGATTCTCAAAGGACCCTTCCCATCCTGCCAGTCTCAAACACCCATAACCTGGATGCCAGGTTTAATTTAGACTCTTTGCTATGCCTGCAGAACCATGTCTAAAACTTGGCCTTTTTCATCCACTCATGCTGTTAGAATTCTCATTAAGGTCACAATTATTTTACAGCTCAGTTACTACAACATCTTGGCCCTGACAAAGGCATTTTTGTCCCAGGCATATCTATTTATACACTGCTGCCAAGACTGTCTTCAAAACCCACCAGTTCGATTAGCTCATGCAGCTCTTTGCGTTTTTGACAGTTCCCCTCACAACAAACTAAAAATTCATTTTTTAAGACATTGACAGCTATTCTCATTCTATGAATAATTTTTCATTTATTATCCGGGGATGAGGTTCAAGCTTCAATTAGTCCACATATTGCCCATCTGCTTATTTGTTCAAAAATGCTACCTCTCAAGCCTACATAAACATACATAACTTCAGGCTTTTTTCTTCCACGTCCCCTTCATGCTCACGTCTCTGCTGTGGTGCCTAAAAATTTCCCTCCCCCCCAAATAAAAATTATAATGATTCATCTGCTAGTGTGTGGAAGACAAGTACCTGTGATCGATACTGTCCCATGATCTCCTTGTACGTGCTAGTTTGTCTTCATTTTTTTACCCTTTGTTATGGATGGAAAATGTGCTCTGTTATGTGGAATGAGTGCCTGATTTGGGCTTGGGGGTCCTAAGAACAATAATGATAATAAAATTAATACTTATATTGTATCATATGGAAGCTGAACTGATCAAGCCCAGCAACTAAGTTCCCCAGTTAGGATCTTGAAAAAAACATTGCATTTTAAGAATTTTAGAAAAGCACAAATGTCTGCCAACCTTGCAGCAATATTTGTTCTCATTAGAGTTGCAGAGGTAGTAGTCCTGCTAAAACTAGTATAATTATATATAAGTGATGTTGGCAGACTTCATAAAATATGTCAGAAGGACATAAGCAGATGTTTCCTGGACTGTACATCCTCAGTAGGTTTTACACCATCACTTTGCAAATAAAAGTGAACGCCTTTTCAGTGAAGTCAGTTTCTCTCCTCTTCTCTTCTCTTCTCAAGAGACCACCTGTTTTCTCATACTGTACAGAGACCAGTACATAAGTTACCAATTAAGTTTTCAGTCACTCAGAACTAGGCAATTCTGCTAGTCTGACTTTGTCCATTTTCCATGTTAAAAATGCTAGGCTTTGTTTGTATTGAATTTTGCGTATTTCTTTAATCCTTGAATTTAGGGTTAATATTTTAACTCATTTGTGGTTTCAATCCTGTCTTCAAAATTTAAGAGCCTAAACCTACTTACTCAACTTTTATTCCAGCTTTTACCTGTGAGTGTGACATGTCTTGTACAAGAAGTGACTAAATAAGTGTATGCTACTGAATAGGAGCCTACTTATATTTGCACAAGTTTCTTTTTATCTCAATACTCGCAGTTCTCCATAAGCTTTCTTTTGCAGGAACTGCAGTAGCCTGGATCTAGTGGGCATATATTGAAGGTTCAGGCTTTTATTTAAAATGCATCCTATTCCTATATCTTCCTCATTATCTCTGCCATGAAATCCAGTTTTTCTTTTCACGGTCTCATAACTTCCAGATTCCTTTACAATTGTTCATATAGTGACATAATCCCAAAACCTAATTCTCCAAGGTTAGGGTTTCCTGGGAGCAAACACATATACTTTACTGATAAAAGTAAATGTACATTAGGTATTGTACATCTCAAAGAAGAATATTAGTATTAGGAAAAAAAGACGGTAAAAATAAACTGTTGAGGAGTTAGGAAGCATAGGTTTTCCAGCAAGTATAATCACTTAAGCCCATACACTTCTCCAGAAACTTTACTGTTAGAGAATTCAAGAACAATCTACTCATAAAGAGAGAGGTACAAGCCCCACTTATTATACACCCTGAGACTGTCTCTTCTTGATAGCCATTTGCTGATTAAGTGGTCAGTGTCATGGCCTGATTCACACTACACTGATTAGGCTTTCTCAAGCAATGAAGGCTCAGGGTTATATCTATTTCATCTCAAGTTACAAAGAAAATATTCCTGTCTGCTAAGAGTCTCTTATAGAGGCTGAGATGAATTGTCTCAGACAAGTAGAAACTATAGGATTAACATAGTTTAATTTCTTCTGCTTTTTCTTATACTCTGGGTAGGGGATCAGAGGAAACTCAGGCATGAGACATCACTCCTGGTATTTGCAAGCATTCTGAGATCAGACTCTTTCTGCACAAACAAAACAAACAAAAAAATGTCATTTTGGTAGTGAATAGGTCTTTAACTGGACTTATTCACTGTTGAAGTAATGATTCAAGGATAGACCATGAAAAAGAGCATTTGAAACTGTTGAAAGATTGTCTCCTGAAAAAATAAAAAATAGTAGCCAGCCATTGGTTGGGAAAATATCAAATGGACACTTCTATACTTGTTCGCATAACGATTTAGTGGTGTATTGTCTGGGAACATCTGGTCAATGGAAATCTTTAAAGGAAGAAAGAATGTCTTCCAGGTTACCCTGATTTCTTTGCCTTCCACAATGTTCATGTATCGTCATATGTGATGTCATATATATCGTCATATATCATATATGAAACCCATGTGGGTTCATATAGTAAGGATCATCCAATGGTCCCAGTGAGCAGCCCTTTATATAAACCAGCAACAGAGGTTTTGTGAGAAAGGTGTGTATTTATGAACATCCTCTCTTTAAGCCAAGATAGGAGACATACATAGCTGTTTGATATTCCACAGCTTGATATACCAACCTCTGCCAGCTCTGTAATGGAGGAAGGGTGATGTCTGGCTTCAGGCATCGCGTAAGTGCAAGCTGACATGTGGCATAACAGTCTGAAACAGTCTGAAATCTGTGGCTGACAGATTTATCTTGCGGTTACAGATGACCATCCAGATGGACTGGAAATCTCTCCTTGCTATTTGCAGTCCATTTGCGCTCCAGTGACTATTTGTTTCAGTTTCTCATCTGATTCAGCTGTTTGTAACAAGTTGATGTTTAAGGACTGTAGCATTGTCCTGAAAGCAATAGCTTTGAGTAAGTAGTTGAACAGATGCAGCTGCATTAACTCCATATGCACAACTAGGTGATGAACGCTTTCTGTAAATATCCTTAACACCAGGAAAAGTCTGAATATTATTTTGCTGTGAATCACAGATATCTTATGGGAAAGAAAGAGCTCACAGTATGGAAGCATGCATCTTGAAGCAAGCTAAAAGGTGTCCTTAAGATTTTAAAAAAGAGAAAGGGAAAGAAAAGTGATGCTACCATCTTAAGTCTGAGATAGTCCAGTTTTCTCAAGTCAAAGACATTAAAAAATACTTTTATTTTTATTTTTGAGAAATTACTTGTCAGTAGTAGCCTTTTCCCTTGATTTCCAAAAGTGTTTCTTATAAATCACATATTCAATAAAGCAAGGCTATATTTTTTTTTTCCCATCCTATTCATGAAATACATCCATGAAGAGGATGAGAAAAACCACAAAAAGAATCTGTAATCAATGAGAATACCCAAAAAAGATGATTTCTAGGGCCTGACTAGTGATTATTCCAGCCCAAACCTAAACCAAAAGCTAAAGATGATATCTGAAGACAGGGATTGAGAAGAACTGTAGAACTGTCACTTTTATTCAGCAAATCAGCCTTGGGTTATCTTGATTATTTCACAAATTGGTTGCTTTTGTAAATGACAGTAGCTTTTTAAAAAGAAAAGACAATTATTTTCTCAAAGCATAACTGGTAGATTAACACTGCAGATATGAAGGTACTCTGTAGCTGTCTGGCCCTGGTATTTGAAGGGCTTCCCCAAAAAGACATGGACATATTTGGGCAGATATTCTTCCTAGGACTTTGCATGTCATACCTTCAGTTGCTTAAGAAGTTTGTGCCTTCAAAGGAGATAAAACCTCCACTAAGTTCTCCTCTCTTTTGAATTTTTCATCAACCCTTAATCTTTACAATCATTATAGTAAATTATATGGAAAAATAAGTAACTGTAAGGAACAAACTTCCAGTGTTATTCATGGAAACTTAGATATCCTTTAGAAAATTTAGCCTTTTATTATTTAGCTTGACACTGAAATCTGTTCACAAAGGCAGATGCTTTATTCTGTCAGTAAGCAATATTTACATAATAATGTTAGTTTGCTAGACATATTTGGACTGAAATAGAGGAGTACTTACGTTACTTATTTTAATCTGGCTTTTATAGTTCTTTATCCCCATGAACAGCTATCATTAAAGCAAGCTGTTTAGCTTTCTTAACGTTTGAATGACAGTAGCTGGTGTCATTTTTAAACTACTTCAAGATGGCTTCTCTAATAAACATCATTAACTTGTCTCCAGGACCCAAATGGATTAATAATTGATGGCCCTTTTTCTCTGATCATTGATTTTTCAGTCTTCAAGGCAGTACCAACTATAGATGGCACCTCTTGCAAAGCTCCGAGATCAATTGGGAGTAATGTAAGAGCAGAACAGTGTGTACTGATGTCATAATGATAAAGATGAAGGGCTCTTGGGAGAAGCTGCAGCATAAGTCCTCCTGATTCAAGATCTACATTCTCTTTATTTGTTGAGTGTTCATCGTCTCTGTTTCTAACAATTTATCTCAGTTCTTGAAACTGAGGCTATAGGAGTATCCACAGAATCACAGATTGGTAGGGGTTGGAAGGGACCTCTGGAGATCATCTAGTCCAACCCTCCTGCCAAAGCAGGTTCACCTAGAGCAAGTTGCACAGGACTGCATCCAGGTGGGTTTTTAACATCTCCAGAGAAGGAGACTCCACATCTCCGGGCAGCCTGTTCCAGTGCTCTGTCACCCTCAAAGTAAAGAAGTTTTTCCTCATTTTTAGATGGAACTTCTTGTGTTCCAGTTTGTGCCTGTTGCCCCTTGTCCTTTCACTGAGCACCATGGAAGAGTCTGGCTCCATCATCTTGGCACCCACCTTTTAGATATTTATAAGCATTGATAAGATCCCCTCTCAGTCTTCTCCAGGCTAAAAAGACCCAAGTCTCTCAGCCTTTCCTCATAAGAGAGATGGTCCAGTCCCCTCATCATCTTTGTAGGCATTTTCTGTCCTCTCTCCATTAGTTCCTTGTCTTCCTTGAGCTGGGGAGTCCAGAGTGGACACAGTACTCCAGCTGTGGCCTCACTAGGGCACAGTAGAGAGGAAGGATAACTTCCTTCGACCTGCTAGCCACACTCTTAATGCAGCCCAGGATACCATTGGCCTTCTTGGCCACAAGAGCACATTGATGGCTCATGGTTAACTTCCTGTCCACCAGGACTCCCAGGTCCTTCTCTGCAGAGCCATATATTAGGCCATTTTAATTAGCAGTATCCTGTAGATAAAGTGGGAAGGAAATCTGCTTCTACAACTTAATAAATTCAACAATAAATCTACTTCTGGGTAGTACAGAAGAGAAGACCATTCTCAGCAACAATAAATTAACTATAATAACTTTTAGAATTATGATTGGAGTTTATGATGATGATGTAGAGTGTGTTTCAGTGTTGCCACTGCTATATATGGGGATAAAGACATTATATTAAATCTAGGGACTAGAGAAACCTTAAAAGCTGAGCTGGCTAGGGAACAAGCTTCACTGGTGTTCCTACCAAAATGGTATTTTGAGCTCTATTCTTAATCAGAAAATATAGGCAAACAGGATCATTCTTTTTTTCTTTTTTTCTCTCTCTCTTTTTTTTTTTTTTTACCTCTCTCTACTTTCTTTGCCTTAGCACAGGAGGTTCTGCACTAAGAACCAAGTCAGTCCAGTTCCTTGCTATTATCTTCCTTGAGAACTGCATCCTTGTTGACAGCAAGAGACAGATCATAGAAGTCAGAGATAGAAAAGCTTCAAGTTCTTACTTTTTGCTTTCAGAGAGTAATCTCACTTTGTTGTGACTCTCCGTATTTCCTTCTCCTGGAAGAGGACGACTAACAGGTAGAGCAGCTGAGTGTTTTTTCTTAAAACAATGCAGACAAGAGCTCAGCCCCTGTGTGAGTAGGATGAGTCTCATGCTTTGAATCCTAATTTTGAAATAACTGTGATGCAAAATATGCTGAGAAATATTTTTTTAAGAATTAAAAACCAAAAAAATCAGAATGAAAGTTGGCAGCCTGTACAAGGAATTAACTCCTACTGGCTTGTGAAGGACAGGTTGCAGAATGAACTACAGATTAGCAGACCTTTAGAGGCTATATGAGGGAGTTAGGTAACTGCTGTCGCTCTTTGACATCCTTGCTGGACAAAGGGATGAAAGAACTTATATTATTGATCATACACTTGGGCAGTACTGTTCAAAGACTTCTCTGTGACATACAGGGACCCACATGTAGCTAGAGTGGTTTCCATACAGATGAGCATTTCTAGAAAAACCACAGTTTTTGAGTCATAAAAACAAAGGTCAAAAAGATGCTTCTGCAAAGTTAATAGCATCTGTTCAGAGAGCAGGAGGTGTAAAGCTTAGAAACTTTTTCTGTGTCATTAAGTTCAGCACTGACAGCTCCGTCACTCAGCCAATTTTTCTTCTGACATTGACTTGGGGAGTTTGGTTTGGTGTTTGGTTTGGGGTTTTTGTTTTGCTTTGGATTTTTGGTTGTTTTTTTTTTTAATCTGGACAAATACTAGTGGTTCCAGATGAAAAAGTTTATGTGTCTGCACTAAACAGATCTAAGAGTTAGAATTGCTTGTTATTTTTGCAGAATGATATAGAAAGATCATAAAGAGAGTCTGACTTCTGGCAGGTATGTCCCACGGGACATTCAGTAGATAAGGTAAAAGAGAGCTGAAGTATCTTTCTGATGAGCTCAGATTTCACTAGCTATTTCAAAAGGTCAGCAGCATACACAAATGATCTGGTGCAGTACAGCACTGCACAGAAAGCACTTTTTAGTGATTACACATTCTCCCATCTACACACATTTGAAAATACATAGAAAGAACTATTAAACACCATCATAAGCTATACAGTGTAAGAAGCAGGGGCTGAGAAAGGAGTAATGCATAGGAAAAGATGAGACACTGACACAAGTATCATCTAGTTGCAAGCCCAAATTTAGCAGATAGATATCCTCTTCCAGTTAGCAGTGCCTGTAGAGGGGGGTATCTCCCAGCCTCCTGTCATTCACCATCACTTACAAAAGTTATGGCCACTCCTTTGCTAGTGGTGTAGGTCGTACACATCATGTAAAACTGGACAGGTTATCTTGGGCAATTTTAACTGTTTACACCACATTTACTCTAGATTAGGAAAAAGAACATGGTATGATTATTACAAGATTGTGATATACCCGATAAATATATTTAACTTCTTCACCCCTAGTCCTCAAGCGAAAAACTGATGCTTGGTATGGCCAGAGCGCAAACTTAAAATTCTTTGGCCCACTTCATAGTTTCCCATTTGCCTGTCTGTAGATAAGGTACTCCACAGATACTCCTGTGCTACCCTACTTCATGTCCAAGCCATAAGATAAATATCTCTAACAAAGCTACATATGAGTGAGCAAAGGGGTTGCTTCAAGGGGAGCAATATTTCTTATTTTTATGAATATAAGAAAATCAAGTGTACTATTTAGTTATGGCCAAGCTTCTCTGAAATGTATTAAATGACCCAGAACATATCTCCAAGTACTTTGGACCACCTCCACTTCTCTTACTTGCCAAAACAAATAATAGCAACCATCTATACAGACACTAGAGAAATTTCAAACCTCAGTTCATACTGTATGTTTGCCTTATATCAGAGAAGGGATTTTTCATAAGCTTGCAAAATTTGGAAGGTTTATGTTTTGTTGATGTAAATACCACAGAGTAGACTCACAAACTAGGACATTTAACTGTTGAGTTATGCTTCTTTGATTCAAGATCATAGGACTGTTTTATTTTGATGTAGATTTACTGCATATTTCATTCCTACTCAAATAGTCTAACAAGCTGCATGTGTTCCATTTACCAAGGGAAAATACATTTATTCCTTCATATAAATGTTTGTGTCTTTTTACCTGTTCATGTACAATGGAGTCCCCTTTTATCCAAACTTACACAAGTGTACGACATGGCCAGCAACTGACTCCAACAACAGGGACTGCTGTATGTGTACTAGATGAAGGTCAGCATCAGAGACTAAATGCACAAACAATGGTCAGCATCTGGTTGATACCTTTCAGTAACTGGTCTCAAGTGTAATTTCTGATGCAGCACTGGTGGGAGTCTGCCTGTGTCTGCAGCTGCAGCCAGACCCCATGCAGTGTGGCTTACTAGCATGTTGCTGACACCTGATCAGCTACAGATTCTGTTGTGTAAATGAGACCTTATACAAAGAGAAGTTCCCAAAGAGCTTCAGTGCATTTCACTGGCATCTCACTCCAAGGGAACAAGTTCCTCCGAAGTAAGGTCTTCTCTTTTCATACAGTTGAGACAGGTGTTAATAGCCAAATTCCAGATTAATTATCGCTTCCCCTTCCCTTTCAGTGTCACCTCAGCGAGGCTAAAGAAGGGATTTGCCACTGTGCTGGGATAAAGAGATGTCTGTCTCAATTCTATTGCGACTCTTCCCTGATGCTGATCTTGCCACAGCTGCTGCATGACTCTCATACTTTTTAACGGGACAGGCTGCACATTAATCTACAGTTCAAACACCTTCCCAAGCAGTGTTCAAAAGAAATGTTTAATCTCCCTTCACTACAAAGTACAATATGAGAAGCCAAGTGGGAAAAGGTGGCATAAGAAAATGCTTGATTTACTTCAAATGCAAATTGAATTTTTTTTGTATATATAAAGGCCAAATCCCACTTTATGCACATGCTATTGATTAAGAACTAGCTAACAGAGATCTTTAGCAGAGGTATTGGTACAGAATTGTCCTTCACAGAGGGCATTTTCTATAAAGGTTCTTATCTACATTCAAATCTATTCATCTTCTTGTGGCTAGAAAAGTAGACAAGAAAGTGAGCCATGTACCCATCCAGCTTTTCATGCACTATCCAGAGGTAGCATAGACCACATAATAACAATGTCTGTAGTAAGAACTACAGAGGATCTTGCTGAAGTAAAGATCAACACGTGCCCTTTCTCATTCTAGCATCCTACGGCTGGTACCCCTTGAGAGCTGCAAACTGTGAAGCTAGTTTCTGCCAACCTTTCTGGATGAGCAAGCTAATTGTCTGCTTCAAGTAGGCTGTATTTTGCTCTGATGAGATACTTATCTACATATGAAAATGGACATACACCTGTAATATAAGTGACGTATGTCTGAGACAACACAGAGCAAAGGTTGTTATGCAGCCAATTGTTATGGGAATGCTCTTTGTAAGCTGCACTGATTTTACATCGCAGCAGGATGAGACAAACACTGCCTTCTCATGCATCTGTACAGCTTCTGCACTGATTCTCCTAAAAGCTGCCAGTTGCACAACAACCAGAAATGCACATAGGATACTTCTGAAGCATTAATGGTGCTTACTACAGGACTCAACAGAGCAAATAGCTACAACAATTCTTGAGTAACATGTACAAGAGAACTTCAAGCTTCCTGTTAGTAAGTGTGATAGTTTAACTTAGCTGGCAGCCAAACGAGCCACAGCCATTCGCAGCCCTCCCCTTCACCCCCTCACCTGGGGAATCGGGGAGAGAATTGGAGGGGTAAAGGTCAGGAGACTTGTGGGTTGAGATAAGAACAATTTAATAATTAGACTAAAATAAAATTTAAATAGTAATAATAATAATAATAGCAATGATAAAAACTATATATATATGACTGATACAGAGTACAATTGCTCACCACCCACTGATAATGATCCCAGAGGAGCGATGGAACCCCGAAACCAAAATCACAACCCCGGAAAAACGAGCCCGAGAAATTCCTGAGAGAATCCCCCCCACTTTCCAGTCAGCCCTGATTAATATACTAAATATGACATAATACGGTATGGAATATCTTATTGGCATATCCAACTGTCAGTTCTGGGTTTTACTAACTACTACACTGTTCTTCTCCACTCCCCCCTTCCAGTCATCTCTTCTTGGAAACTGCCCAAGCACAGTGTCCTTGTAGTTATCAACATTGTTCTCATAACAATCCTCACTGGAACCAAAACACAGTGCTTTCCAACTACGAAGAAGAAAATTAACCCTATCCTAGCAAAAACCAGGACAGTAAGTTACATTTCTTAGCCCCTCTCCTATCTCTGTATCACTTTTATTCATTTCCCAGCAAAATGAAAGAAAGCATCGGAAAACATTAATAAAAAGGGCAACAAATCAATCATTCTATAGTATATAGAGAAAAAAAAAAACCCCTGCTTTTAGCATAGTTAAAGTCAAAAAAGACAGACAGAATGAGCTACTAAACATGACATTGATACCAGGGCAAATAAGGAGAGAGTAATGTTGAGTCTTGAAGGACAGAAGTTAGAGGGTTTTTATGGAATATAACCCTTTTCAGGTCCCAGTTTGTCCTTTAAGAAGATAACTATTTGGGCTAGTACATGTGAGGTCCCTTTGGCCATACTTCACCTAACCAGATGTCATATGAACGAGTTAGCAAGTGTTAACTGGATGACAGCTGGCTCATAGTGTCGGCTAGGAAAGCTGTTCACTTCATGTAAGCTGAGTGAACAGAAGATGAAGAGTGGCCCATCAGACAGAGCAAACTGAGTCACATGTTCACATCTGAATAGGCCATTCAAACAAGATGCATTTTCATACTAAGTCATCTGGCTAATGAGTAACACCAGACCAATCCTGTGGGAGAGCACAAAAAGCTCAGCAGTAACTCCCAGTGTCATACTATAACAAAAGGATGGACAAAGGCAAAAGTGGTGATCAGTAGCAGCAAGCTGAAATTACTTCTGACTGCAACTTTAGTGAAACTAGTTTTCAGATAACACAACCAGTGTCAATATTTGTATTTTAAAAAGGGCTTCAAGAATTGAGAATGATCAAGAAAAGAGCTACAAAACACATCTGTAGTTTGGGGGAAAATGTTCCGAAATAATTGAAACTGTCGCTTCATCATAGGTGAAAAATGAAAGGCAACTTGCTCACAGTACAACTATCTTCATTGTGGAAAAATTAATGAATACTAACAGAGCCCTGAAACCAAAAGGAAAAAAAATATATTCTAGTAGGCAGAATCAGACATCAGACAAGTACAAAATATAAATTAGGCACAGCTTTTACCTAATACATCCTCTTTGGAAAAACATGTACTAGTCAAGTGTAAATTTCCTCAGACACTGGTTATTCAGATCAATAGAGGCAGAAGATGGTGCAACATAATGAGTTGCAATATGGGACCATTTTACAGCATGGGCCCATCAGGGTGTGGGGACTGCATTGCAAACAGTGCTCCAGCACTTGACTGCAGTAAGTCTGATGAAACTGGTGCACATGACACACTCCTGATTTTTATGCAGAAGGTGAGTCCAGTGAATTGGATTTATTGTGCATGGAAAAACGTCTATATCACACACAACAGACTCATGGCTCTGGGCCTTCTGGATTATTAAAACAGGTGTAATAGGATAAACAGGAGGTCAACCAGTGTGATCCAAGGCTTCCTGCAGTCATTAAATTCTATGAGTCTATGATAACATAGCCTAAACAACAGCAAATAATGTATTTACTACCACAATTGAGATCTGTGAACCTATTTAAAGTAGGGTAATCAGAACTCCAATATTTGAAATGCTATTCTGGTTTACCTCCTCAATCAAACCTTTTAAGTCAAAATATAATTCACCTGGGGCTACCAGTGATTTGCTGAGCCAGCCACTTTTGTTAACGTGGCACTCCAGAGCCTTACCCCCACAAAATTTACTTGGTTGCTAGCTTGTGCTGGTTACTCCTGTAGTGTATATTCTTTGTTCCAGTATTTTTGGACATGCTAGGTTGAGCCGTTAACTTTTCTTAATCCAGATTCTCTTCTTGATTTGGGCAAGTAATCATTCACTTATATTTTCTTCTGTGCAGAAATATGATTGCCCCTAAGAGAAAGGGTGCAAATATCAAAGATTGCTAATAATGCTAATAATGTTTTCTGCTCCAGTTAAGCAATGCAGGTATTGATACTGGTGGTTTTTTTTTTTTTCTTCCGTATGCCTTTTGGTGTCTCATGTAAAAGATTTTCACTGTACATGAAATACAGAATAAGTCACTTTCCCGTAGGAATTAGCAGGAAATTATTTTACGTTCCTCTTGAATACTATGATGAATGTCACTTACACTTATGTCCAGATTCTTGCACAGAAAATTAATATAATCTCTGACTGGTTTTAAGAACATGTCACATTAAATCCATGCAGTTAGAAATAATTTATCCATCAGCCGCTGTACCTTATATTTAGATTTTTATGATGTTCTAGGAAAGAAACATAATCTTGGTTTCCAAATACACAAAGCTTTGAGCCTTTGATCCCACAATCACAATCATTCATGCAGTACTATTGAAAGAGTTAATATAACTTAGTAGTGTGTTGTAATTTAATGAACAGGCTTTCAAACTGTGAAAGCCTTGCCGCTTTCTGTCCTCGTCATCTGAATGAACCAGAGCTGGGAGAAACTGAGAAATTACAATATTTGAATGTCTGTGTCTTTAGAAAAGCATCTGAAAAACTCAAAATCAGTTGAAATTACTGAAAGACTCCAAATATGAACTACAGTAAGAGAACTATCAACAGACACACTACAGATGCTAATCATAAAAAAAGAAAATGTAACAAAGGGAATATTTTAGGAGCAAAAATGGGAGTTATGGTCAAAATGAACTTTCTCCAAAAAGCATTTAAAAGCTATATCTGAAGAATTACAGATGACACATCAAAAAACAATTTACAAGAATTCACATGCACAGTACCTCTAATATTCACTTCAATGTTCATTTCTGACACATTTGTGTTTTAACTACATCTTAACACATTTCAGCTATTTACCACCTATATGATAGCACCTGTTGGGGTTGGTTACAAAAAAATACCCATATTACTGTCAGCCACAATGGTCTAATCTTCTTCAGTTCAAATGCTCTGGTCTGTCTTGCCAGGTACTATTCTAAATCCTTGAGGTATCATGGCAGTTTATATCCCAGGACATACAAACTGTCTTGTCTTTGCCAGATATAAGTGCTGGTGAGGCTGAGGGCTTTCTAAATGTTATAGTAAGATCTTCAATATTTCTCTCTGAAATGGGCGAATGTAACACATGAGCATATTTTAGATTGATTCAAGAGATGAGAAGTGGTAGGTGTTTTCAAAAGGGAAGAGCTTTCAAGGGTGTCAGCTGTAACTGCTCAATTACAAAAACTAAAGTTTAGACAGAAAATTACTTTCACCCTGAATATTATACTATCTGGCAGCCTGGTACCTTCTTGTCTAGTGGAAACCGCGCCACGCTGCCAAAGGGCGGCTGAGTAGAAAGAAGTTCCACAGAAAGCAATGTATGCAGAGACAGTTAAATTAGCAAACATGAAGATTATGCTTTGGCAAGCACTCTTTCAGAGACTTTGGTGTCTAATTCCTTAAAATAAGAAAGCAGCTGCTTTTACCATAGATTTCTTATTTTTTCAAGAGTTAAGTGCTTAACCATTTCCTATAGAGCACAGGAGACAACAGTGACTGGTGGTACCACAGCACCTTGCAAAGCCCAGTTAGGACAACTCTGATCACTAGGACACAGTAGCTAGAGCACTTACAGGAAATAGGGGTTTAAATCTCTATGAAGGATGATGAGGTAAAGGAAACAGGGTTTCCAACACAGCAGGTGACCTCTCCAAACACTGTCTTACTATTTAAAATACAGGATTCTTTATCGATCTTCTCCTTTACCAGCAGCATTTTACATGGTGATCCAAGTGCTTTTTCTAATGACCTGCTGGACTGGGCTCTCCGAACAGTCAGCAGAACAATGTCTGCCTGCAGATGCTGTTAGGTCTTAGAAATCTAACTCTTTAGCACTGTTAAGACACATAGGTGTGGGCACTCATAAATAGTTAAGAGTAGATATTTAAGCACTTATGATATTCTGTGTAGTGAGACACAGGTGCAAAGGAGTTTTTTATGAATCTATTTTCTCTTGGTCATGAAAATTTGAAATACATTCAATCGAAGTATGTCCTTTTTATATTTCCTAATTTAGTGGAGTCTCCAGGTTTTTGAAGTGTGGGTTGTTGGGGTTTTTTGCATAAAATCTAGGGAATAGGAAGAGTCTCTCTGAACAAAATAGTTCATAATTATGTTTCTAATTTTTACCTGGTTTGGGTTTCTAATTTGCCACATCAAACTAATTTGTTTGATCACATCACATTGCCACATCACTAAATCATGATGTGTTTCACTACCGGCAGCACATAATGAGAGCAAGTTGACGTTCCTGAGTCCATTACATTCTATTTATTTCACTGATGTTCACAGATGTGAACGACCAATTGTCTGAAGAGCAACTTTTCTCACAAAAGAATTAAATAGATAAATATATTACTGACGATAACAGTGAAAGGTACAATATATCCCCCTGGAGGGGAAAAAAGAACTTTCAACCAAAACTTTCAAGAAAACATCTTAAACAACATCAAACTGAATTTAATTCATTAATTCAGGATTCAATTTTACTCTCACTATAGTAAATGGGAGCTTTGTTAGTACCCTTAATGGAGGAGGAGTAACAGGTTAGGAAGAAAATACTTCATAGAAATCATTATTGATGCAGATGCTCAGAACATACAGAGCTCTCCTGAAGAGTGGCCACAGGTCAGAAGACCTAACCACCTCCTCCCAGCAGCAGTTCCAGGCTCCTCTTCAGATTCTCCCTCTCCATTCTCATTCACCTGGCTGCCAAAAAGGTTGTTAAAAAGTTTTTTTAAACATAGGATATTAAATATAGCCAAAGAAACAAAACTGGGAGATTTGTCTTTTAAAGTCCAACTTACTGGATTTAATTTAGGCTGGCAAATTTAATGACCATGAAAGCACTGAGTCAAGTTTCTTCAAGGGTGTTTTAGAATATTTCACTGGGTTTAAAAAAATCAAACTACATCTAATGAATGCATGCACGTAGTGTGACTATGTGCCACTGTTCGCAAGTGATTCCAGTCTGTGTCTTGTGACGAAATCACTTATAAAGATATTTCTAAAAGAAGCAGAATTGAATTGGAAATATTGGTCTTATTTTCAAGTTCAGAGACTTGGAAAGGCTGGATTTATCAACCTCCTGTCAGTTTAGCTATTTGTACTGCATGAAGCAAATATGAAAAATATAATTGTTGTGATGTAGAAAGGAACCCAGGGTCGTAGCGATGCACTGGCTGAGTTGCATTATGTGGAAGACTGAAAAGACTTTAGGAGAATGACCCACCATATCCTGAGTAGCCTTTCCATATGAACTATTCTACGATTCATGAGGACATAATGTAATAATAAATTGTATGAGGAGGGGTTTAATTCTGAATAATTATCACATGAAATGACAGGATATTTTGGGAGCACACAAAAGATCACTGAGGGCTTAGGGTGAGTCTCTCAAACCACTTAATTTTTTTCAAAGGGCCAAAGTCTGCAGAAATAAAATGTCCATGTAGCAAAACACAGTAACTTAGTTTCTCAGTAGATGTATTTATAGCAGCATTAGTGCCATTTTCCAACACAGGTATGAAACATACCAGTGTAGAAAGAAAACAGGAGTTAACCAAAGGCCAGCCACGTAGGGAGTAACAAAATAGAAAAACAAATGGAAACCTGAAGAATGGAGGGCAAACAGCATTGACCAATGTCTAGAAGAGTGATCACAAGAGACAAAAACAGGGAGATGCCATCTGCCACCTCATTCACCCTGTCCTGGATGAATAGAAAGAATCAAAGAACACCAGACACACCATGGGAAACGTTGGTGGTCTGAAGGTGGAAAAACGGCTGCTCCCTCAAACCAGTGGCAAACACTCATAGCTGTAACACTCCCTGCACATAAGAAGCATTGCTCTGGAGCAGCCTCAGCCAAGTCTCCCTCTCATGGCAGTATCTTAGTGTGCATGGATTCAGCAGAGAACAGATGATTAGACTGGGTGGACATGTTAGCAAGAGTTCCGTTGTCGTGCCAGGGAAATCTCTTTGACAGAATTACAGCTACCTGGGTTATGAGCCCTTAATAGCTATTTTCATGATATTTCTATCTGTATTTAGATATGGCTCCTTATTTCTTGTTTTTAAGCAGATGCATTAGGGCCGTATTCAAAACCAGGTCCTGGCCCTGAAAAAATCTTTATTATTTCCATAAATCTGTAGCAGGGACTATATACTGCTTTTCTGATATCTTCTTTGTCACTTTATCCTCTCCTTCTTTCCCTGGATTGATACTTTTGTCTCCTCACTCTCCTCTGGGCTGCTAATAACTCATCTTTAGCTGTTGGCTTCAGGAGTAGCCAGGTGGACATTACTGACCTTGGACTGTATTCTGCTCTGTGTTCATCCTTTCCGCTGGCACCAGTCACTGGTGTGCTCCTCACCAATTCTGAACCAGTAATCTAGATTTTAAATTTGCTCAAACTGACCAGCACAGAGGGACATACTGAAGAAAGAAAAATAAATGGTTGTCATGGTGCAGCAGCTTTGCATAAAATCACGTTTTACTCTCTCATCCCCCAACTACCTGCTTGAACCGGGTGCATGTGAGGTGCTACTTCTCACCTTCTTTTGTACCCTTCTTGTGCTGTCAGATTAAGGTTATGTAAGGAGAAATCCATGAGTACCTTTACTTACCATCTAAACAGATGTGACATTAATATTATTTTTTCTTCCCAATACACGTTTCCTGAGGTCAGTTCTTAGGAGCAATGCAGTCTCTGCATTAAATATCTACAAACGAAGACACACACACTCCCGATACACAATTTCTGACCTGACACATACAGTCTGAAATGAGCTTTGTAATTGGTGGGTGAAGACACTTTAACTATCTCCATCTTAGAATTAAAAGGGGGCAGCTGGAGTCTTTTCACTGCAAAAGATTTTTCAGGGGAATGGCCTTCAGTTAGCCAAGAGAAAGGTCTGCACTGGATTATAACAAAATATATTCTCTCTCACTATAGAGTGAAGAGAGTCAACAACTGTTTTGCTGAAAACTGAAATACTGGATGACACAAAGGAAGTTCACAGAAAGGCGCTATGTAATATTAGGGAGCAAAAGCTTAAATATATGGAATTAAAAAGATGGTATGAAAACAACAGTAGACTATGTTAGGAAAGTGTTAGTAATATAGCACCTATAGGAACTAGATTTTAATAAGTCATAACAGATGGCACCAGAGTTCAAGGGGGAAGGAAAAATCAATGTAAAGAGAGAAAGAGCATAAGAACTCACTGTCATAAGCCACCTCATATGCATCACATCACCTCATTTTGGTGTACAGAAATATTAGGTACCTTTACTGTATCTAGAGCATTGCTTTATTACAGGATTCCACTGAATCACCATGCAAAAATAACATAATATAGTTAGCACTATGTGCACAGAGCTAGAATATGAACACTAAAAAGTACATAGGAATGAACATCACAGAAATGGTGTGCACTGGAAACACACAAAATGTGGAAAAAACCACCATCAGAACCATGCAAATCTTTTAAAAGAAGGTGTTTGATAACACTGCATCTGCACTGTTATTTTAAGTTGACATGGAGAATAATATATTTCTAAAATGTAACATACACTCCAAATCTAAATTGCAATGGTTAGGTAGCTGTGAACTGAAATACTTTCTTTTGTGCCATACAGTCAGATAAAGGGATAAATCAAGAAAACTTGTTTTTTTCAGAACATGAATGAGCACAGCCTGTATATCAGACTTCAAAGTTAACAAAAATATAAAGATAACAATTGAGATCGACCTGGTTTATTCCCTTAAAGATAAGATGCAGGATGGATAGTGATAGAAGCCTTTACTTTTACTCTGCATTCCCAGCAACTTATATAATAAAGGTTAAACAGAAAAGAATAAGCTAATAAACAAGTCTAAAGACAATAATGATTTTAGCATAACAGAAACGGGTCATTTTATCAGTGACATTTGAAAAATACATGTTGCGTAGGACCCAGTATAAAATAGTCCTCTCCAGCAAGTAAAACTCATCAGGAAAGTATTTTGACTGAATCATCTCAATCTTCCCTAGATTTTTGTTTTAATAACAGGTATTGAGCAAAGAACTAAGTCAACAAAGGTAGGGAAAAAAACCCCAAACTATTACAGAAATAGTATATCCTTCCTCAGGATGATGATCTGGACCTTCAGCACTGACAGAGTGAGAAGAGTAGGGTGGTACACAAAGCACCACAGATTTTAAAGAAATAAATGGATCCAGTCTTTTAATAAAAACATCTTTTTTTTTTTTTTCTCATGTTAAAAGGTTTATGCAGGGATCTCATTTATCTCATTATGATTATTTTTAACTTTAACCTTGTAAAACAGAGGCAACCTGCCACAACAGCTTATTTTATGTGGAATTAAATGTCTAAAGTACAAGTAAAAGCAAAACCAGACCAACAGATATAATGAATGCTTAGTGTAATGTTCTCTGTTTTAGCATGTACAGGCTACACGTAGGGTGCAATGCCTTAGAGTATGTCTACGCAGTAAAAAAGGATATGGCTGCACCTAATGTAGAAAATGGAAAAATAGCTCTGCAGTGTCTGCATTGGGTGTTGTTAGAAACACAGCATAGCACCAAGCTATTGTGCAGTTCAGTCTGCAGTATTTACCCCGATTTGGAGAGTTTGCAGCTTGCACTTCATGCCACACCAGCAGTACAGCTGAAAGTGCCTGAGCTGGCAAGTTCACAGCTAGGACATTTTCACACAAATTACCATCCTACTTCTGGCTGTAACATTGGCATTCACACACAGCTTCAGGATTTGTATTCATTTTACCTGTCTTTGCTTGAATGTCAGAACAAGAAATCTTGTTGCCCATCTCAAGACAAGATGTTTGTTTTTGTTTTTAATAAATAGGACATAAAGGAGTTAAACAGTGTTTTTATAATTAAAAAAAAAAAAAGAGAAAAACTGTAAATAATTTGTCTCTTGGTGTTCCTGTTCTGTCTTCTTCCTGTGTCTAACTTTCTAAGATACCAGGCCTCAGGCATCAATCAAATGACTCGGGTCTCTGGAGTTGTGTGCATATGTAAACTGTAGACACTGCACAAGGCTTTTGATTGAGTGTTCAAAAGGTGTGATAGTAGCTACTGCAATTATTTTGCTTAAACTATATACTAATTTTCAGTCATCTGCAATGAGTATTCACAGGGAAAAAAAAGGTAAAATAGACAATATTTGAAGGACAATCCCTAGACAGAAGAGAGTCACATTGGTATTCAGTTCATTTTTCAGTTTTAGTGGAAATAAGCATTTTTTTGAAATACATTTCCATAGCAACTGTTTGATAGGTATTACCCCTTATTTTCACTAGATAGAAAGACAAAGTGATTATCTTTCATGTTGTCTACCAAAGGACTGAAAAAGACAAAACAAAACAAAACTATTGCTGGGCAGGAATCAAACTGAAAATCAGCTTTATTTTGATAATTTTACCCTTGTGGTGGTTTGGGTGGATTCACCCTTTTGGCTTGCAGCCAAACAAAGGCTGCTTTCTCACCCTCCCTGCCCCACCACACCCAGGGAGTAGGGGAAAGAATTGGAAGGAAAAGGGCAAGGAAACTCATGGGTTGAGATAAAAACTATTTACTAATTAAAATAAAATGTTAATGATAACAACAGTGATAACAGAATATACAATTGAGTGCAGTTGCTCACCACCCACTAACCCGGCCTGTGCCAGACAGCAATCCAAGAGCAGAGACAGTCCTGAAACCCAAATCCCGGAAGAGTGAGCCTGAGAGATCCCCAAGAGGACACCCCCATCTTTCAGTCAGCCCTGGCTGATGTACCAACGTGATGTGATACAATAGGGAATATCTCATTGACACATCCAAATGCCAGTTCTGGGTTTTGTTATTCCCTACACTTCTCCCTCCCAGTCCTAATGCAGCTGTGAACAGCCAAACATGGTGGCCTTGAGCTCCAGCAGCAACTAATGACATCAGTACTTTTATCAATGTTTTTCTCATAACAAGTCTTACACTGAACTAAAACACAGCTATTCTAACTACTGAAAAGAAAATTAACTCTATCCTAGCAAAACCAGGACAACCCTATATGCTTCTTCACACTTGATTGCCATGAGGATATTTTTTTGTTCTAAAGTATTTACCCTTCTATTTTTGTTCAAATTATAAGATGTTTCAAATGAAAGAGGCCTTAGGTTAAAAACCATAAAGTTCCTCGATATACACAGGCAAAATTGATAACCTCCAGGAGAAATGATTGCCTAGTTCTTACACAACACAAGCCTGGTTCTCAGCCAACCAGTGTCAGTTTTTCAGCAGTTGTTCCCGAGACACTAACTTTACAAAGCCACAATATTACTAAGTAGATGGCATATTTTAATACACTGAATATCATGCACCACAAACAAAAATACCAGGTCAGTGTAAAACACATCCATGCACAATCCCTTTCCACAGCTGACTGTGAAGGAAAGTGAAAGTTTACAGAATAAAAAATTAAAGTATTCAGGAGGGAATAGAGGTGAAGACATGCAGTGGATAAGTACAGGTTAGAATAAGAAAAAGTAGCAATTTAAGTCTCAAAGTCCCAACCTGCTTCATTAGTAGCTGCATGAGCCCTTTTTAGCTATTTTTAACACATTTTATAGAGTGAGAAACTAAACAAGGATATTCAGTAGTTCAGGTTTATTTTAAATATGAGAGAAAGTTGAAACTGACTATTAGTTTAGGAACTGGCACCAACAACTGAGTTTTTGGCAGCAAAAAGGGAAAAATACAAATAATTCACAGAACATAAAAGAAAAAGAAGAGCAAGGGTCACAAATAAAATGGTGAGATGGGAAATTTCAAATGGTCAAGAAAATATTTTAACTCTTTCTCAGTGTTCTTTCTTGCCATTTTGTTTCACACTGGGAAGATTATTTGCATGCCCTTCCACACAAACATTTTTAGAGAGAGTAGATTCTCTAATAGTTATATGTAAAAATAATTAATCCATTCACTGACAGTAACAAGATACTCCAGGATATACATTATTCTGTTAATAAAGAAAATTTCAGAGAGCTAAATATATCGAGCTTATAAAGGCATGACTCTAAAGGTTAGTGCTGCACAGGAGGACACAGCTTACTGTTTCCTGATGTGGAATACAAGAAGGGATGGGGGTTACAGTAATTTGCACAGGGCGAGTCAGAAAGAAACCACATTATATGCAAAAAGTAAGGGACTAAAAAGGTATCAACACCTCTGGGTTTCACCTACATTGTTCGACTGGTGAATTTACCAACCAAGAAACAACATAGCATAGTTTCACAGAGCAGAGACCAGTCAACCTTATCAGTGTCAGAAGATTGTTCATAGGCATCCATGAGTAAGAGAACTACAAAGCAACCGCAGTGAGGGCTGTAGTTCCTTGCTGGGTTTTACAGAGCATGAAAATACCTAACAATTTCCTTCTAATTTGTGATATCTCTGAATCTTTTTAAGAAAACTAGAGGGTTTTGGTTTTAGGGTTTTTTTTAGATTTGTGGAAGATTGCTCACACAAAAGCCAGGAAGCTGCTATGGGATAGACATGTCTCTTGTTAACACTAGACCTAGCATTCCTAGTTTGTATTTCAGTAAGCCCAAAGACCTCTCTGGAAACTTTCATTTCCCCCCTTAGGTCTATTGACTTGGCTAACAATTTGCTTTTTCAGTGCAATGTGTTGCAGTAATCACACTTGGCAATCACAAATGTGGCTTAGCACAGCCAAGCGTAGGAAGACAGGGTGCAGTTTCCTGCCCAGCCTCAGGCAGAAGGGGACATTTTGCACAGCTGGCATTACACATGTTTGCAAAAGCAGCACAAACATGCAAAAGGCCCCACAGGCTTTATGTTTTGACACATCCCGAAGTTCAGTCTAGTTGAAGTGCTTCCTTTTGCCAAAAGAAACTGTACAATAATTGGGGGAGGAAAACCTCCACCACATATTAAGAAACTCACAACAATGCATTTAGCAGCAAACTAAAAGTTGTGTCAAAAGCTAGATCAGCATCTCTCGTTGCAACTATATTTCCTAGAAAAGAAGAGGGAGAAAAAGTATGTTGAGAAATGCTGAACAGCTTGCAGATTTCCTTTTCAATAATCATTCCCTCTACTCTCTTGTCCTAAGTAATCTCAACCTTATCAAAAGAGAGAACACCACCGGCAAAGGTTCTTCTATATAGTGGATGTAGTTCTGCATGTCTGGTAAAGTAATCCTGAATTTACTAGCAATATTTTAGCAAGGAACAGAGAAATAATTGTAGTTCTAGTTAGACTGAAGATGACTTATCTTCTTCCTTGACAAAAAGACTGCTGTTTAAGCCTGTCATTCTTGCTTTCTGCCTCTGACCCATAATTAAACTCTTCTTTTATTTCCAAAAAGGATTTGCAAAAGTTTAATCTGAAATTTGATTGGTGTTAGACAACCTTTCTATTATGAAGGGACATAGGTTTTGCTTATAGATATTCCTCTAGAGAGCCAAGCATGCCACATGCATCAGCAGCCAGTCAATACTGAATGCTTTAAAGAAAGACATAAAACTGAAGCTGATCAATGCTTTTTCATTAAAACATTTTCTAGAAGAAAAATAGGATTTTGGTAAGAAATCTTCTAGTTCTCAACTGAAAAATACAACAATGCTTTCACTAACAACAGTAAGTGCAAAGTGAGTCAAGGAAGTAAAGGTGAGGGAAAGGTAAATAGACAAAAGAGCAGCTACAAACTGTGGAGATACTTTTTCTGGGAATTGATGGAAAGGAGAAGGAAAAATTTTTGAAAATGTCCCAGAACGGGGGCATTTCTAGAGCAGTCCTTGACAAAACCCATCATGCAATTAAGCAGTACTCTTGGTGCAAAGTGTTTGTCAGTAAACTGTCTAGACACTGTACCTGTAATAAAATTTATTAAACCATTAGGGAACTACACTTACTCTTCTTTCCTGGCCCAGTTGTTCATATACATTAACTTGCCATAAAGAACAGAACCTTTTTATACACTGAGAACTAAAGTCAGAGAGTATGTGATTTCACTAACCCACATTTTGAATTGGAAAGCACTTAGTGAATTACTCAGCTCTTTAGAAAAATCAGCTTCAGGTTTTACCTGAAACATTTTGCATGTGACAGTCTCAGAGTCCTTATCCAGTCTAGATCCTTACACATGACACAGCAAGGAATACATACATTATTTTCCATTAGTCCCTTTTCTAAAGTTTTTGCAGGAGATTTTAATATTATCTTCTGCTTGCTGCTCCATGGGCATGGCACCAGCCAATGGTTACCAAAGATGCACACTACCAAAGTATCCTTTTAAATCAAGGTCACCATAGCTGTGATACTCTACATAATCAGATAGCTATGACAAGATAATCTGCCCAATTACCATCCTTAAAATCTTCTCAGCTACATTTGTGCCTGCCAAGTTCTATACTTCAGCACAGCATCATTGATATTTCATGAAAGAAAAGAGTCATTGGACAGATGGGGAAGTTCTCCCCAGCAGTGGTATTGCCAGGCAGATGTGTAACCACCACTGCCACCAATCTGCTATTAAAGTTTCCAATAACTGGTGTCCTTTGATTTTGCTACGTTGCTGTAACAGGTCTTTACAGAGAAGCTAGACAAAGAAAAACTTATCTGGACTTCAGTGACTTTAAGGTCTGGCTAAAACAACCCTAAGCAATAAATATTCTTTACTTCTGGATTTATTTTACATATGAGAACCAACAATAATCAAAACTTCAGGGAAAAGGAAAGTATTTATTTTTTTCCTCGATTTTTTGGTTTGGTTTTGCTAGCATTTAAAGTTCCATATACAAGGTTCAGTGTGGACACAACCATGAGGCCCCACCTCCTGTTCTCCTCCTGGCTGATAAAGAGAACAGAGAAAAAGTAACAAACTCAGGGAATCATTCAGGTTGGAAGGGACCTCAGGGGGTCCAGCCTCCTCACAAAACAAGGTTAACATTGCATTCACATCAGGTGTCTCAGGGTTTTGAAAACCTCCAGGGTGATACACTCCACAGCCCCTCTGTGCAACATGTTCTGGTATCCGAAAATTTTCACAAAATAAAACAAAACACAAAACCAGCTTATATCCAGTCAGAGTCCCACTTCATTTAATAAGCACTGTCTCCAATTCTCACACCATGCATCTCAGTTGACTAAAGATTTTTCAAAGGGAGAAGTCAAGAATAAAATCTTGTCAGCTCCTCATGTGTTTCCATGAAGACTTATTTAGGACTGCACTATATTTTGCATTTATTCTCCACTGCCAACAAACTCCCTAAAGTAGTATGTGGTAGCTTCCTTCTCCTCTCTCTCCTGTTCTCTGCCTGCTTTCCCATTAATTCCTTGCTCTGCTTTTTAACTTTTCTTCCCAAGATCTTAGTTCTAAGCACACTTCAAATTAAGCATTCATTCAAGAACAGAGTGACTGGAAGCCTTTAACAATGAATAGTGTAATCTCGGCCTTTCCCCGTTTCAGTTCATGTAAAGCTCCTGAAAAGAATATCCAGTTCCTACAGTTCAACTTTCTGTGACAAGGCGACATAGAGAGGGCCCAGAAAACAACTGCTGTATTGACTAGAGCTGGCAATTGCCATCTCCTCGTTTCACTCCAATAACATAACCTGAGCCATGAACCATTATTTTTGGTCTTCATTTAATGAACAAGGCCATCATCTGTAGGCCATGCATATGTTTCTGCATAGAGATTTAGAATGCACTGAAGTAGTGAGTCAAGGAACTGGATTGCTTTTAATGTCCTTTCAAAACAATGGAGCAGCTCACCTCCATTCCCGTCTCCTTTTTCAAAAAATATCGTGTGAAAACCATCTCAGCTTTGCTCTCTGAACTCCTTTGATTTGCCTAAATAGTATTAAAAGAACAACAACAACAAAAAAATACAGTAAGTGTGTTTAGCACACTTTTCCCTTCAATTTTCTTCTAGTATTATTAGTTTGGTGTCTTCCACAGTATTAAGTTTTTCTTTTCTCAAAAGTGCCTGATCTTTCTGAATGTAATACCATTTTCCCTTCAACAGGATTCTCAATTGCTCACAAGAGTGTCTTTTGATGTCTCAGACCTTTTCTTTATGGGCTCACCTTTCATTCTTCTTTTATTTAGAACTATTCAACCAACACAAGTCCAAGCCCATATTATTAAAATTGTAAAACTTTTAGTTTTCTGTGTGTTTGAATTGTGCTCTCACTTTCCTTGGAAAAGCTAAGTAAATATGTCAGATAACTAGGCATGGATTAGACTAGATCTAATAGACCTTCACACATGCATAACATGTTTTTATGCAAATATGTAAGTGTATGTGATATCAGACAGAGTTGTGTTGGTTATACCCAGGTGGCCAACAGCTGGAAAGATGGAGGCCAGAATGAAGATAAGCTCCAGGTTTCCTGAAATCATAAACAAAGGCATGCATGTATCTACATTTCATGGGGCCCTGCCACTATTTTATTGCCCTAGGCATCACTAGAAGTGTACACACTGAGACAGCAGACTTTCTATGTGTTTCTACCATTATTCTCTCTAACAAGCATGGTCTTTGTATTTACTGCTGAACAAGGACATATGTTGCAGCAAAATAAGGACTGTAGATTTTATATCAAAAGAGATATAACTCCACAGTTTATTATAAGTTCCATACTCCACAAGTTAATAGTTAGTTAAAATCAAATGCAAACAAATTTCTGGGCAGTAAACTTGGATTTTGATAGTGAGACTAGATATTTCACGTAGTTTTCAAGTATTGGACATTACAAAGAATAACTCTAATTATTTTTACATATATTTTCAAATTTCTGTTCCATGCTTCCATCAAATATCTAAGAAATTTTGAGAGGCCTTTATCCAATGACTGTTTTAAGATAAAATGCATAAAAATGACACAAATAGAAAACAGAGGGAATCCTGTGCGCTGTGGCTGGAGTCCAAAGATCCACATTGCCCAACCAACTGCCTGAAACACCAGACTATGGCAGGCCATGCCTTCTGGTATAGTTAGAGGGATTTTTAAATTCTTTTCCCCTTCAGTGTCCCAGCTTGTCAGGAGAAGTGGAAAATGCTGCTGTTCAGTGCAAATGGCAACCTGGCATCTAGGGCAAACCCTGGGGAGTGGGGAGTACCCTCACACTGAAGAGAGGAGCAGAGCCTCTGCCCCCTATTTCCTGGTTAAGGATTTTAACCATTAACTTACTGGTAGTCTCCTGTTACCAGTAAGCTGTCAGGTAGGTGGTAGGTGCTGACACACACACCATTGCACCTTCCAGATAGATCTTGTCCATGCATTCAGCAAGCTTGGAAGTCACACTAGGACAGGCCACTCTGCTCAGCATCCCAGTCCCACTAGGGCAGGTAGCCAGGGATCTCGCTGTTTGGAGAGAAGCAGCTCTAGCTGTAAGACCAACACTGACTTCTAGCATCAGCAGAATTTGGCACTTCTTCAGAAACAGAATTAGTGAACTGAGATATTTCTGGAATTACCTTGCCACTAAGCAGAGGTTTTTAGATCACAGTCATGGACTCCAACATCCCTGGTTCACCCCAATCCTCTTTTTAGTCTTTCCTATTAATATAAAAATAAGTTCACAGGACTAACATGGATTGTGTTTCATAATGTACACAACATATTTTTAGACACTTAACATATTACACAATCAAAACGAAATACTGCACAGTAAAGAAAAATTCCCACAAAGAATCTTCACTTGCAAATGTGTTATCACCCCATTTTTCCAAGGTACCTACAAATGAGGGAGTCTGCTGAAGATTTCAAAAACACCTAAGCATGCTTTGAAATCAAGGAGAGGCATATGTTGAATATCCTAGTTTTGAATATACATGCCTTGAATACACAAATGATAACTGCTATTGATAATTCATTCAGTATTATAAATTCCCTAGTAGTGTAAGAAGGCAGAGCTGTGACAAAACTGTAGGCTTTGTTATTATTTTTTACCCTTTCTTTTTCTAAGTTTTATTCCATGGACAATAAAATTGTAGTCACCTGGTATTGACAGTTATCTATCAATACTGTATGTTTAGAGGAATAAAGGCAGCTGGGATATACATTATACACATTGAATGTATTTATCCAGTTATGTGCTACTTATATTCATGGCTAGCAAGCGTGAAGTCTGTAGTGACTACATTGTTTTGTATGGTTCCAAGTACGGAAGAAATGGAATCATAATTCCCAAGTCTAGCACAGGACAGCAATGTGCCAGGTCACCAACATGTAAATGAAACCAACAGCATTTGAGGGTTGAATTAAATGCCATCCTCTGTGTCTCTGATATCTCTTTTATCTCCACAAAGCTTCATTCTGAAGGTTCAGCTTAAAAGCCTGAAAAGTTGAGCGGCCAACCAGGCTCTGGTTTTATTGCACCTCTCAAAACCTGACAGGCAGGTCTAACCCTACATCTCATTCTCTGCTGTGGGGTATTTACCTGGATCCCTACGAGCAGCAGAGACACACATTCAGGGACTGCGTTGTTAGAGGCCAGAGCAGCCGGGGACTTAGGAAGCACAAGAACAATACTGACACACTGGTCTGCTGAGCCTAGATCCTCTTCTCTGAAAGTGGCCAGGTGCAGATGGTTGAACACTGCTTTAAAAAATGTTCCATGTATATCCCCCCATGTAGTTAGACATGGGTCTCCTGAGTCTGCATCCAGACCAGACAGGATTTTTAGTCACCAGTTGAGCTTGTCTTTATGAATTCACAGAGTCGCTTTAGAAACTCATTTATACTTCTAGCCCTTGCAAGGTTGCACAGGGAATGAATTCACAACATAATGGTACATTGTGTGAAGAACTACTTAATTTAATTTTAAATCCAGCTATTCCATTGGCTGACTCACATCCTTGTATTCTGAGAAACAGTAACTAAATTATTTCACACTCTTATTCTTTGTGCCAGGCCTGATTTTACAGCTCTTTATGATACTCTGCCTTTTTCCAAGCAAGAAAGTGTGAAGTTTTACCTTGTTCAGAACACATTCCCTGCTGCTGACCAACCTCATTGCAATTAATCTGGACAAGTTATGGAAAGAATAGTGTTAATGTGATTAAAAACAAAACCTCAATAAATGTTACACCCTAAATTTTGAATTTTCCTCCCTTCCAACAGGTTCTTGAAATAGCCAAATAAAGTTTACACTCAGGCCTTGCACACTAACAAATGACTGGGCTGTCTGTAAACCTTTCGGGCAATCTTGCTAAGGTGTCCAGAAGCAGCTCTGATTCAAAAAGTGCTGTGCTGTCAGTAGGGATTATTATATTAACCTCAGCACAACACTTTCAGACCAGAGCTGGCTTAAGGCAAACTAGAACGCAAATTGCCGGAAAGGCTGGGTAGGCAGGTGGCACGGTGCATAAGGTAGGTGATGGCAGAAAGGCAGGAACATCCCTGATGCGAAGAGGGAAACAGCGCACAGGGGAAAGCCCATCCCTGTGGATACACAGGCAGAGCATTCTTCAGAGAGAGAGGGAGCAGAGCTGCATGCAGCCTTCAAGGTGCGACCTCAAGGACTCAGCTCCACAACTAGGACCCACAGAAAAATATCTGCCAGATGTTTAAATAAGAACAGTATTTTTTTCCTAAATTAAAATTTAAAAAATATTTTTTTGGTTTTATTTGGCATTTCATAATCTTTCTGTAGTTTGTTCCAAGGAATGACAATAATTCAGTGTTTCCTGTGAGGAAACAATGACCTTAATAAACAAAATAAAATAATGTTACCAAGAAATCTAAATAAGGAGATCTGAAGCCTCAGCATTTCTGGAAAGGAGTTTGTGATGTATTATCAGAGTTAGTCAGATAAAAAACCCAATATAAAAGGGCTAAGACCTCCTTTACTCTTTACAGAACTACTTAAGCATTTTGTCTCTGTAGCCCTGTATATCTAGACATTAATGAACAAATGATTGTACATAAAGTTATTTTCAATTAACATAACATAATAATATGAATGCTGTAATGACATACTAGTAGTTATGTTTCAGTGCTAAAGAGCATTAGTTCCTTTCTGAGTGCTTATTTAGTGCAGGTGAGGTCACACTTTGTCTGACCCTTTGCAGAGCTATTAGAATCACTCAACACTTCACTGTTAGCCTACTATCCTCATTAAATGAAACACTGACTAAAAATAAGGGGCAGTAAATGTTATATCAGAATTCTGGAGATGTATGTTGAGTTCAACTTTTATGGCTTACAAAACTATAAAAATTCCTTTAAGGGCTTTCTTATTTAATATCTTATCATTTGTGATTTTTATAAATTTTACAGGAATCTGTTCTAGTAATATTTACATAGGTTTATTTGTGTAATATTTAACCAGTTAATCACTGTTGAATTAGCCTTCATAGTATTACAGACATACAACTTTTTCTAGGATGTCCCAGTTTGCTGGGAGGCAGCCGAGTTGCGTGTTTGAGGATTTTTAAACACATGATTACATGCACGCTACTGATATAAATGGACTTATACCTAAACTAAGACATATAGAGCTGAAAAAAGAATATGACTTAGTATTTATGCATACTTAAATTGCTTAATTATTATATTGCCACAATTAAAAATATGTGCCTTATAGAATAGTTAATTTCACTAAGAAAAATCTTTTGCCATTATTTTCTGATTTGGCATTACTGCAGTTACTTGTATATAATGTATTACCATTTTAACTGCTGTATAATTAGACTTGTTTCATTTGTCAGCATTTGTCTTTAATAGAAAATAATAAAAGTATAATATATTGTGACTAAATATATCTATACTTCAATTAAAATTTATTTCAAAATATATCTTCCATAAAAAGTAGGGAAAAAAGCATTTATTTTTGTAAGCTTAAACCCATGGTCCTCATTTAACAGTGCTGTTGTAATTATAATTGACTTCAACTGCTTCATTTACAAAGAAAACCCAACAAATGAATTAAGACTTACAGGGGCCTCAGCAAATATCTAGTTTTACCTAAGCAAATAAGTACATTGAAGCTAAAGGAATCACCTGCATGCAAGATTTAGGTAGGCACTGAAGTGTTGCCGAACACTTGGAAGAATGAGAGAACACAAGCAACAAGGCTACAAATCAGATGTTTACCAGGGCAATACACAGGTGAAATGTTGCTTTCAGGGAAAAAAAACTAAATATATTCTGGGTTTTTTTCACCAGAAAAAAAGACTGTAATAGCAATAATGACAGAGCATCAGGAACTCCTCACTTTGAGAAAGTGAGAGTATACAACTGGTGTCCTGGAAATGCCTTGGGACTTCACCGTATGGTGCCATTAATGAACCTCAAAGCAACAAGACACAAAACTGCTCTTCCAGTTATTAATATTACAACAGGGGATATTATCATTTAAATATTTAAGTTTACCCAGCAAAACACTTGTTCATCATTTAAAATTGAATATTTCAAGATATTGTAGTTGATTAATATCATTTAACATTGACTCTCAAGTCTGCATTCTCTTCAATTCCATTGAAAACACTGACATATGACAGTGCTGTCTTTTTATGGAAACAACCACAAGACCAGAGTAAATATCATGTGGTGATCCTGCACACTTGCAATTGGAAGGTTTTTTTGTTGTTTTGTCTTTTTTTGAAGACTGGACTAAGCAATTCTGCAAGTGGAGCCCAAACTCTCACCCTTGACTTAACAGCTTACTTGAATACTCAGTCTGCTGAGACTAAATTCCTTTAATTATTAATAAAGGTGTCAATAGAGTTCCTGACAGGAATCTTCTTTCTGAAGAAATTCTAATAGAGTTTTTATTTTTAGTCTCTCTTCAAACACTAGTCTCTTTCCCAAGGAGCAATGATAATAGAGATCGTTGAGCTACTTTATTTCTTGCTGTATTCTGTAAAGGTGGGCCTCAGTGTTTATCAGCCCAGCAATCAGTAGGACTTTGCAACATGTAAAATTTTGCACTTGCATCTAAAGCTTATTGGTGAGCATTCACAGAATATACAGAATATATAGTTGGATCATATTTGTACCTGAGTGACACAAACAAAAGTTGTTTTACAATTGTATTCTAGACTTGACATTAGCATTCCATGTCATATTTGAAATTGTCAAGGGGAGCTGTCCAAACTCCAAT
Source organism: Caprimulgus europaeus (assembly GCA_907165065.1). The sequence goes on from OU015525.1 coordinate 75,617,268, forward strand.
AGCCTGAAAATGAAGGTGGTATTCACTAGCTTTTAAAAAAATAAAAGAATCATGGTATCAAAAAAACCTCAAAAAAACGCAAAAAACAGGCACACCCCCACCCCCCCAAAAAAAACCCCAAAAATCACACAAAAAAACCCACTTGACCATTAAAAGCTAAGATCTGAGGTAAGATCTTAGAAGGAGTATAGGCAAATATATATATTTTGTAACTATTTTAAGCTGGTTTGTATACTATTCAGCCTTAGTAGTTATTTTTAAGCAGGCTTTACAGGTGAAAAACAAAGTAGAAAATTCTTCTTTGACTTATCAAAGCAGATTTGAATTCATAGAATATATGCAGAGAAGATTATGCATAGAATATAGCAGCTGGTTAGATGATTCAAAAGGCAACCATTTTTCTATGGTTTATTTCAAAGTATTTAAACCAATTTTATAATTCTTCACAGTAGCAGTCTTTAAATCCCATTTAAAATATCCAAGTTAAGACACTATCAAGAATGAAATGTATTGTATATACTTCTGTACCTATGCAGGTTAATTTTGTAACTGGATAAGTTTATCCTCCACACTGTATCTTGACTTTAGTTTAATTGGCTTAATTTTGCTTGTTTACCTCTCATGAAAAAAATCATGCTATAGCCTCCCTTCTTTCATAGTTTGTTAAATAGATTTATAGATCATATCAATTTTGTATTGCATATCATTTGCTCACACCTCTAATTTCTCATTTTATTCATTCTAAAACTATTAATGTAAAATATGTTCCACTTTGTGTTGTAGATCATTATTTCTATGATCAGTCATTTACAGGAATACTTAAAAAAAAAAAAATCCTTTCAGCAAGTATGTCAGGTGTTCTTAAAGCAGAATTTGATGATTCCATTATAATTTTTTTCCCTGACAGATTTTGTTGTTAGTTGCAAAAGCAAGTACTCATACATGAACCCCACTCCCGGTATTGTGAAAGAACATACACATTATTTTCATTGCTGACAAAGTTCTGATGGTTGCCACTTTTACTCCAGAATAACTCCTTCATTCAGCTGTGCTTCTAGTAATAAGTTACTGATATAAAGACAGGCAACTGTCAGAATTTGCTTCCTGAGACAGCAGTAAAGCCGTTTCTCTTCCTCCTTCTCTGCGCTGAGCTGCTTCAAAGCTATGAAGGCACAAGGATAGAATGAGTCAACATCCTAGAACTATCATTTCAAAGGTTATTTGTCAACAACAGTAAATGAAGACACTGGGGTAACTGTTGGAATTCTTTGCTGCTAATACCAAATTAACACCAATGTTAAAATTTATCATAAATTGAACAAACACACAACTTTGGAGTAACAGACTCTAATTTTAACTTTGTGACTGATTTGCTGGGAGCTCAAATCTCTCAGTACTCCAGCTTTCTTTTCCATTAAATATATCTGGTAGTTCATGCCTAATTCTTCAGACTCTCAGGTGAGAGGAGTGTGGGGGAAGTCTGATCTGAAAATTAACTTGCAACACATACATTCAAAAAGATGCTGTCCATTTACTGATATTCTCCATTTCCTTGAATGGAAAATGTAAACTAATGCTGGATTCAGGAATTCTGCATAAATTCTTGGACAAGGAGTAAACTTAAATAGATACCTGTTGCCTACCCTACAACCAGTTTCTGCAACAGTAGTGCTACAGTCTTCTTTTCATAAGCCCTTCTTTCACTACTCCTGGCAAACTTAATTATCCCTAGGATTCATAGCAGAAATAACCCAAGTTCTTTCTGTTACTTGGTTTTATACAAAACATTAAGTGGTTTGTGCTGTGCAGAGACTGCTAAAAAAAAAAAAAAGTTTTTGTAACGACCTGTGTTTTTGCAAAACATACCCTATCACAGCTAATGTTACTGAAGAAAAGAAGTTAAGATAACTTCAATTACAGAATTTTTTTATACAATGTCTTGGTTTTCCATTAACAGTAACTGATGGAACACAGTGCATCCAATAAACTATAATACTGAATTCCTTTTTTGTCTGGTTTAGTTTAAAAGTTTAGAAATAAAGCCTTCTGACCAACTGCTGACCTTTATTAATCAAAGTTATCACCTCTCAAAAAGTTGGGAAAATACCAAAAAAACCCTGGCCTCTGAAATCTTACATAAGGTAGTCCTCTGACTAGAAATGGAGTGGAGCCATCATAAAGGGGTTTAGTTTTGGGTTTTTTTCTTTACTGTTCCAGACAGTAAGACATTGAAATCCTCAAAGCTATGTATTTTCTGAACTTACAGAAAGACGGAAATAAATCTGAAGGATTCTTTTGTTATGGCAGTTGTGGGAAAATGTTTGCATCATGCTCAGATGAGAACAATCACTATGAAAATTCAGAAGAACTACGTATGAATTTCCAGTCAAGTGAATGTCAGTTCCTGCCCAAAGTGAGGGAACTGTTTTCCTTCTTCATAGTAAAGTAGAAAAACTGCTTACTGGAGCTGAAGATTTGGGGCAGGGAGGGTAGGGGAAGGAAAACTGCCAAAGTAAAATGTCATAACATATCTTTTGGAGAAGATGGAAAAACGACACAAACTAAACCTTATCATTCTTGCCAAATATATGCTGCTTCATATAAATTAAATATACACTTTAACACAGAAATAATCCCCTATATTAAACATTTTCCCTGAATTATGCTTTGCTGTTACTGTGGAGTCATCATAAAGCTCTTTTTCTGTTTAAGCGTTCTCTGCAACTAACTAGGGTTTCAATGAAGTTTTTTTCAAGTGTTCCATTATAACCACTCAGTCTCCATAGTCATTCACAAAAACATGAAGGAAGCGCTGTTTTACACACCCACAACCTCTAGGTGGGTGAGGCAACTGTAACACAGGATCAATGGGAGGCCCCCTGATCTGGCAGCTGTAACTCAGTAGGATAGCAGAAGACGTCTAAAATTGCACAAAACACCTATGTCTAGGCACATGATATGATCCCCAAATAGCAGCCACTGGTAAGCAGTACATGCACAGTCTTCATGAACCATGATAAAATACAGGATGATCCTGAAAGCATCTCTTACTCTTGTTTCATAAAATGTAATGTTAGTTTAGTCACTGGTAATATCAAGCTCTCTTAGTAAAGAGAACTTGTGAGACATGGCACTTATTTGACATTTTAAAATCATCAGTTTCCCCAAAGCAACAATGGACACATCACCCTTCAACTTAGTGCAACTTACTCCATACATCATTGGCTTTTTTTTTTTTCCCCTGTTATCATGATGCATCACACCTTCAAATTCATTGTCCAACACGTTACTGCTCCCCTTCTTATTAAGGCAGGTGGGAGCCAGAGTGGTCCACAGCATTTACAGCAATTTGCACACTGATATAATACTTCCCAAAGCTCCCCAGAGGCTACAAAATATCCTATGTGGTGGCTAATATATAAACTAAGCTTGTCAAAGTTCCTCCCATCAGTCTCAGACCTCTCTGTGATGACCAGTAGAGAGGTCCAGAAAGAGCCGTAGTTAACGTAGAACTAAATAAAAATCAATACCTTGTGCAGCAGTAGTGGGAGCTAAAGAACTCTGCCATGTCCAGAAAGATCTATAGGAAACCTGACGTGAAAGGACACACATTACTGTATGTATGATCTTTGTATTTAAGAAAGCAAATAGTTTACCTGCATCTAACTTTTTTGTACTCTAAACTTTAACGAGTTTGCAAGCAGTTGCAAAAGGGTCTCATGATGATGAGAAACCAGGCAATAGAATAGCAAATGAAATTCAGTGGGTGAACAGGGAGTGACTATTCACTGCTGATTACTGAAGTACTAAGGGTCATCAGATGAAAAATATCAGGCAATTGGCTTAAAGCAAGCTGAACTAAGTATTCTTTTAACAGAGTGTAACCAAACAGCCTGGTTACATTGGGATTTTCTGGAATACTTCTAATGTGTTCAAAAAAGGCTTAGGCAAACTAATGGAAGGAGACTCCACCTTCAACAATGAAATACAAAATTATATCAATACTAACTCAGGAAACCATTACAGTAGTTTACTGGAAATTGTATAGTGGATTTATTATGAAGGAGTAGTCAAATTTACTGCAAACAACTTCTCATTGTAAATTTGCAGCAATCCACCAGGATAATGTCTGGAAGTATGTGATATTCTGAATTTGAAATCTAAAGTGCACAACTGGTCTTATAGTTAAAACCATGTTACTTTTGCTCCACAACTGAAATGAACAGCAGGGGATTTGAAAAACCTCATCAGGACTGTGATTCCCACAGAGCGAAGGTGAGATAATTTGAAGGGGTGACAGAAGGAAAATCTGGGGTATTATAAAACCCTTTCCCTTTATGGTTCATATAAATTTTGCACAGAACACAGATTCTATAAAAATTAATTCATAGCCCAGTATCCAGGGCATTATTTTGAGAATCAAGATAACTTTGTCCTCCCCTTCCTAACTCTGCTGCTGATTTACTGCATAACTCCCTCACATCCTTCATGCTTTAATTATCTCATCTACTAAATAGAGATAAAATATTTTACAAAATCAGCCACTTTATTGAGATCTATGAATTAAATGTTCATTTACTGATCATCAGCCTATAAAATGAACCTGACAGAGCAGCCCTATTTGGAGACAATGGTGGACTAATTTGAGTAATCTGGCAGAGGTTAACAAGGAATGATTATACATTAGAACGGCTCTAAGAGGTGTCTTTTATTGAAGTCTCTGTGCATTGCCAATGTCATTTTCCTGATGACCCTCTTTACAAGATTTCTAGAAGATTATTCTCTGAGCTTTTAATGAAGTTTAGCTTAATACATACATGCTCTTTCTCTAGTAAATGGGAAGATGGTAAAGGAAAGAGACTGTCAAGACAGTCTCTGTTGAGAAAATGGTCATTCTTGCATCTCATTTCCATCTGATGTCTCGTTGTCCATGCTTTCTTAGCATGATGGAAACTTATCTGAAGTAGCTTTCCAGTATTAGATACTTGAATACTACATAAGCAATGCCTTATTTGTTCAAGGCCTTGAGAATACTTAAGTGTCAAGGTCTAAGTTTGTATGAATAACAGGATTTTGTCCTTTACCAAGCTCCTAGGTAATCTGTATAATTTTGCTAGCTACTAAATGTAATATTTTAAGTCCATTTGTATGCAATGATATATTTTTAATAGTTTTGGGTTTTCCTAGTTTTTGGTTTGTTTTTTTTTTAAATAATCTGCATTTCTGTCAACCCAGATCATATTAATACTCCATAGCTCTAACTTTAATTGAATAATGTGAGACTACTGGTGGAGAACAGTGTGGCCTTCCTGATACTGGATTTACATTTGTGCTGGTTGTAGTTGGGAAAGAGTTAGATTTCTTCATAACAGCTAGTATGGAGCTACATTTTGGATATCTGCCGAAAACAGTGTGGATAATGCAGAGATGTTTTTATTATTGCTGACCAGCGCTCTCACAGAGTTAAGGCTTTTTCTCCTCACATCATCCCATCAGCAAGGTGGAGGGGACACAGCTGGGACAGCTGACCCCAACTGACCAAAGGGATACTCCAAACCATATGATGTCATGCTCAGCAATAAAAGCTGGGGGAAGAAGAAGGGAGAGGGGATGTTCAGAGTGATGGTGTTCGTCTTCTCAAGTAATTATTACACATGATGGAGCCCTGCTTTTCTGGAGATGGCTGAACACCTGCCTGACGATGGAAAGTGGTGAATGAATTTGCTGTGCTTGTGTGCATGGCTTTTGCTTTCCCTATTAAACTTTGTCACAAGTTTTTTCACTTTTACCCTTGTGATTCTCTCCCTCATGCCACTGCAGAAGGAGTGAGGAAGCAGCTGTGTGGGGTTTAGTTGCCAGCCAGGGTTAAACCACAATAACATTACACCAGATACCTCTAGATTTTACCAGTTGTCTATTCCTTGTATACAAAAATCAGAGAGTTAATATTGCTTTTACATACCCCTGTATAGTATGATTTAGCTTTCTAGGAGATTACTGATTCTTTCCCCTGTACTCTGACAAACATGATTAGCTGGGTCATGAAACCTTACTGTGTTGAAACCTGTAGCAGGGTGTTTCCAGTTAAGAATATTTGATTGTAGAACATGTATTTACCCACAGATTCTGTGTGATATGTGCACTTTTAGCCTGCAGGACACTGAAAGAATCATGTTACAATGAAACAAAAATATTACAAAACCCAGTCAGATTATGGTCACATGTCACCTCGAGGCATGTTGCTTACACCTTCATTAAAATATAAAAATAGGAAGAGATCTGTAGTTTGAAAAATGCAATATACCTAAGATTGTTTTATGTATCCTTAGATATAAGGGTAGAAAAAATATACAAATCAAAGTCCTATTATACATATCTATCAAGATGACTGCTTTTTAGATATGGAAACATACCAGTATGAAGCAGTCAACCATAGTTCAAATATGATTATACAAGTGTGTTTATATTTCATAAACGGTCTCGCATTTCATTTGTCTCATAAGTAGAAAAGTTAAACTGTTAATATACTATGTCAGGACAATACCTGTGTGCAGTCAACAAAGCCAGTGAATTTCTATGCCTGAATATGGCATGCTTTCAGTGATAAATGAAAATACATAGAGTCAATTTGAACAGTAAATTCAAACTGATGACACATCTCAGCAGCTGTATATGTAGAATAAACATCCCAGTTTGCCCACAAAATGAAACAAATTTACCTTACAAGGAATCATAGGTTGAATGTCAAAGACTGAATTCAAGTTTCACTGTGGTTGTTACCATATGAGATATTCTGGTAAGAGTTCAGCCCCATATAACAATGGCTCATTGGAAACTGGCACTGATATTCTGAATGGCAATAAGGAGGAAAAAAAGTGAAAGGAAGGACGCTAATGTTAAAGCAGAAAAACAACCACCAGCCCCCAACATCAAGATCCTCTGTGCACAGGCTCATTTGCCTGAATCTAAGCTAGACCTTTAAATCAGACTTACTGACCATAAGGTTTCATTGATATTGAAAAGGTAGCAGTAGCTTTAAGTAAAATATTCCTTGCTGTGTCCACTTCACAGTTTTCAGCATGGAGCTTTCTTAAAAAATGCTAAAGACATATAGTGCTGTGACTCAGCTTGGTATGACTTTATTAAGCTGACCTGAATATAAGGACAATTAAAGGCAAACACTGTCTCTCTCTAATCTGTATTTCCATTTCTGTACTGTTCCTCAGTACACAGTATTCTCTCCCAGATCATACGAAAAGAGGCACAAACACATTTTAAGAAAGAGATTATTAAGACCTACAGCAGACTGGAGGGTCTGCTTTAGACTGTTTGGGTTTGGGGTTTTTGAGGGGGTTTTTGTGGCTGTTAATTTAAACTTTTTTTAATAAAAAACCCACCAGTTGGCCACAGTGATCTCCTATTTTTACTCCAAGAGATATTACTTGTAATGTAATAACTTACATATAATGTTTGATCATCCTCACCAAATGTTTCTGAGAATGATCTTTGAGAACTCACCTTGAGATGTAGGATTTAAATTTCTGCTATTCTAAAAGCATTATTTAATTAACTAGTATAATTAATTGTTTTAGTATAGATTTTAACCACATTTGCTTAGAAGAAACTTCATTTACAATTCTTACTCTCATATTCATTATCTCTGCTAATAGTCTTCCAGATTTTTGTTACAAATATGCTGTTCAGAAAAAAAAAAAAAAAACCAGATAAAAACCTAAAGTGGAAATAGATGAACCCAGAATGACATTGTCTACATATGTGCAACTTTGTGTAAGATGTGTGCAAGTAACATTGCATGCTAAGTAATAATGCTAGTAACAGATGCATCCCAGATAAAAGTCAATGAATTTAAACACTTTGAAAATGTTAAAACAGTAACAAAAGCAGTAAAGGCAACACCAAAATAATCTAGATGCAAATGTGCAATGGACATAAGCAAAAGGAGAAGACTGGTGGAGGAGAAGACTGGTGGAAAGGCTGCTCGATTTTCATGATGAGCACTGGTTTCAGTGAAGACGTGACCTTTTCTATGACAAAGGTAGCTCAAAATCACTAGACTCTCATGAGTTAAGAAGCACTATCCAAAAACTTACTGATTTTAGTGCAGTAAAGAATCACATGCACCCAAAGCATACAACAGAATTTGTTTCTATTGGAACAAAAGCCATCTGGAAGCTTGAGAGTAACTTATTTCAATAGCGAACATAGGTACATTTATTTCCTTTCAAATCAGCATGAGAAGGAGCATGAGTGAACTTGTCTCTCTGGCTACCGCGGGCAGTCAGTTCAACTCCAAACAAAAACACAAGTGTTTTAAAAACAAAATTAAAAAAAAAAATCAGCTCACCTAACTGACCAAAAAATATTTAGATCTGAGAGGCTAGTGCAGAGTATTTGTCAGAGATCAAAAGTATTACAGCCATTTATTTGTGTGTCAATCAAAAATGAAACAACTTAAATCCTACTGGTACTGTGTTTTCATATGGTACATCTATAACTTTAAAAGTATAAACCCAAGGTATTTATAACAGCATACTGTATTAAAGAAATCTCAAATTTTAATATTTTTATTATGAGGGACACTACTTCTTTTTTGTTCTCAGACTGTGTAAATATTAATTTTAAAAGAAATTACTGGTCTTGGGGAAACCCAGCAAAAAAAGGGGGGAGTAGCTCATTTTTTTAGGATATAACAGGCTCTATTCAGAGACAGCGGTCTCCAGACTCCAAGGGACAACTTACAGAAAAAAAAGACAGCAGGTACAGCATTACAATAAGCAACTGGATCTGTAAAAGAAAAGCTGTGAAGCATCAGAGGTCTTTGAATGTAGAACAAAACAAAAAAAAATCTTTTTAAACACTATGGGGACTCCATAAAACATACTGTAATCCACACCACTGCCAAACTCACAGAAGCAAAGCCTGAAAACAAGGATTCCTCTGCAGAGGAGGCAAAGAAAGAGTTATTTCTGATTTCACCTTATTTCTTATCTATCCTGCTTACTCACTTTTCCCATCTCCATTTAAAAACTAAGTTCTTCTTAAGAAATATTCTAGTACAAGTTGGCTCTTTTGGATTTGCAAGCCATTTTGGTCACTGTCTTTGGGGAGTCAATAAGTGAACATTTAGGCAGATGCACTTCAAAGCCTTACCTAGCTTCTGAAGTATGATTGTAATTATACTGGACTTAGAATCGCTCCAAAAACAGAACTCTAGCAAGCTACAAAGGTCATGGATATTCTTCGACTCTGGAGATCTATACCATATATTTCTTAGTACCTTATCAAGTACCGCTTGCTTGAAACTGGCTGTTAAAATGTTTATGAATCACATCTATTCTGTGACATTTACCAGTTTGCTTCATACAAGCAGCCCCATTCTCTATGAAGCCATGCCCAGTCAAATAGTTAATTGTCAAATCAGGCAAAGTAAGTTATAATGCAAATAAAACCCCTTCAAGTAGAACTAAATGTACAAGGGGGGTTTGATGACTAGAAAGGTGCTAGCTCTGTTTTACTGTAAATTATGTGAAGAAAAAGGCCTTAAAGTCTTTTTTCCCAATTCATGTTCTATTTGGTAAATTAGTGATGACTAGGACACCACTGGCTGCAATATGAATAAATTTCAGGACTGAGACACTAAGTTTTAAAACAGATATACTGCAGAGACTCTGCCTGCTGTGATCATTAGGAATTCCCAGGCATGGATAGAGAGGATTAGATTTTAAGTTAAGATGATTCAAATGTGAAAAATTACATTTCTACTTTCTGGACCCCTTATGAAAGAGAAAAAAAAAAAAGTTTCAGCAAGGTATCAATACCTCAGATCAGTTTGCTGAGAAGATTGTGCTCAGACACGTTGCATGGGGAATAGCTTGTTCACTGATACCACATCTGTCTTACTGGGACAGGACACAGCCATCTACTCTACCCCCTCTCAAGTCAGGTGTAGTTGCATTTACTAGGTGGGGATGCAACAGATATATTTTATGTGTATAGTTTCAGTCCTGACCATAACCCTTACAAGGACAACAGTATGATACCATACAAGCATCATTACTTCCACAGCAACACAAGTCAACACAAACAGAATCATAAATGAGCAAGCAGAGCTAAGACACAGTGTGATACGTGGCTGGCTATGCTGTTATGAGGTTTACTCACATCCCTCATCAGTTCACATGCTTCAGAACAGTTCAGGCCCTTCTTAGCTGGCTGCACAGTGGTTTGGGAAATACTCTCACAGTTGAAGCTCAGTGGCATCTAGGTTAATATAAATCAAATTTGCTGGTGCAGAATTACTTGAGTTCAAATGCTTCAACAATAGCTTCCTCCTCACATATGACAATTACTGCATCATTTCTTGTGCACCACCTAAACAATATTATATGCAACACAAATCTCCAATTGCCCTGTTGACAGTGAGAAGGCTGGTTGAAAAGTTACTCTTCCTATTAAACTGGGAGAAAACGAACATTCACAAATCAGTTTGGTTTGGGCTTAATTCAGAAGGTGTATGCATGGTGGCACAGTCACCTCACCCATTCTCTTGAATGCACTATTTAAAATAAAGAGAAGACCCTTCCCACACAGATTTGTTTTGGAATGGCTGTGTATTTGACTAATTCCCAGTAGGACAGAGCTACTGCAGATTAAGAACGCCTTTTCAGAAGTAGCTTAACCTTTCTTCAAAAATGTATTAAACTAATTTGAAACAAGTCACTATTACTGTGGAAGAGGTGTATACAACAGCAGGAACTAGTCAGAAATACCTAATTTAATATAAAGTCATACACACCCCATCTGTACTAACCCTATGCAAAACATGCCAAAATTCTGTACTGTTTTGGTTGCTGTGCTAGCCTCAGAATAACCTGTTTGTAACTGATGCCACTAAATATGCCTGGATTTGTAACATCTTAGGGTTTACCTAAACTACAAAGCTGTTGAAAATAAACTAGGAAATAAATAATGCATCCCAGCGGTTTCATACAAGCTCCCTGTATGGATATTGTATTCTACCTGGAAGGAGAATCTGTACTGCACTAAGAACTGAGGCTGCCGCCTATGCTGCCACACAGAATTTAATTTCACTAGCTCACATAGTAACAGCCCCAGTGAGAGAAGTGTAGTTACAGCATAAGCAGTGCAACAACACGGCAGTGATGGACCTAAAAGAGAAGTGAGCAGCTGCAGGTGGCTGGACAGCGGGGACCCATTTTGTTCACGACATCAGGGTTTGTGTCAGCCGTACCATGCCACTGTCAGCAGCGAGGTTCCTGTGGGCAGCCTCTAACCAGCTGCAGGCAGTCAGGCAGATTAGCATGAGCAGTTTGAAAAAGAGGTGGGAGGTAACCCAGTTTAGTTTGCTTGCAGCAAATGGTTGTCAGGAAAAGGAAGAAAAAGTAGTATCAGGTGATTAAAATCTTTACATTTTCCTACAAATAAATTGCTCTGTTCCTTCTCTCCTAAATGAACCAAATAACCTGGCAGAGGCCAGCACAGCCACTGAGTCCCAGTTCCCAAAGGGCATTAGCCTGCTGAAGCAAATATGATTTATAATGAAGAATCCAATTAGAAAAGGTGCAACTTGGGATTTATTGAGAACTCACTGACCAACAAAAACAACCAAACCATGACTGAACTTATCTTGCACAATTTATTGCTAGTGATGGTTCACATGCACAAACCTCATGTTGCAGGCAGGGCTCAGTATATCCACCAATTTGTTTCCCCATTCTGAAACCTAAGCTGAGATGCCATGAAAAAGAATATAGTGAATCCCAGAGTAAAAGGTTCCAGATGTTTTTTTCTTCTTTTTTGTTTTTTTCAATTCAAAATCCTGCACAGCTTTATTACACTTGCCTTGTAATCCCTTAAACAATAGCCCAGTTATCTAAACAACAACCATCATTTCTTCTAGGCCTAACATCTTTGCTTCGATGGGCAGCTACAGGCAGGAAAAGAGACTCACAGAAAAGCACAGTAGATTTTTGCAAAGGAAGTTTAATGCAGAATACTAAGAACAAAGTGGTGGGGGTTTTGGTGGTGAGTGGGTTTTGGTTTGTTTTTTCAGTTCATCACCCAGAGTAAAAGAATGAAACATTTCTAATAGACAGAGCTCAAAGTCAAAAGGCTAAGACAGGAGAAGTAACTGAGCATCCAGGTAAGCACAAGGCACCAACCATTGTTGATGGCTTTATTCATCAAATGATACTAAGCTCAGGAGAGTGATCAATAGCTTTGAGAGCAGAGATGCTCTTTGGGCAGACCTCAAGGCTGGGGAAAAGGCCTGACAGGAGCCTCAAGGAAGTCAGCAGCAATAAACCAATGTCAAAGCAAAAAAATCCTGCAGCCAGGAGAGAATAACCCCAGGCTGGGCACCCACTAGCTGGGGAGGAGCTCTGAAGAAAAGGAAAGTTCACAAGTTGAACATGAGTTAGGAGTATGCCCTTGTAGTGAAGTGACCCAAACATGGATCAGGCTGTGTTAGCAACAGTGCAGACAGCAAGTCAAGGGAAGGAATTACTCCCTTCCATTCAACACTTCTGAGGCTGCACCTGGAATACCATGTCCAGCTTTGGCATTCCCAGGGCCAGAAAGACATTGAAATACTGAAGCAAGTCCAATAGATGGTCACTGAGATCAAGCTGGAGGGGAGCTGGAGCACATGGCATCCAAGGATAGTCTGATAGAATTGATCAGGTATTAAGAAATTTCTTCACCATGAGGTTAGTCATACATTGGCACAGTTGCCCAGAGAGGCTGTGGAATCTCCACACCTGGAGATACTCAAACCTCAACTAGACAAGGCTGTTAAAAGCAACCTCACCTTAGTTTTCCTTTCTTTGAGTGAGGGTTGAACCAGGTCATCTTCACAGGTCCCTTCTAATCAATATCAGTATGTGATTCTACATAATGATACCAATTTGTTAATATCTTCCTTTCCATTTATCCAAAATACACCCTTCCTTTCAAATAAATGCTTTACTCCCATTTACTTTCTTTGCTTAAAAAAAAAACCAACCTAAAAACCACCAAAACCATAATAAAACCCTCCCATTTTCTCATTTTCCTTTTGTTTCTTAGAAGAAGCCTTAAACACCTTCTTACATCAGAAAAGTTCTTTAATCTGCTTGGCTAGAAATGTTCTGCTCCTTGGTATGCCAGCTAACAGAATTTCTCTGACATCTAAAGAATCTTAGTATCTGGAAACCAGCTCCCTAGGAATTAGGTCATTACTTAAGAGAGAAGACTGAACTGTAAAGGTGACTTAGCTTGTTAAAAGCTATTCTTCTATAGCTTAGAAGCTATTCAAAGAAGGACAGGCTATTGTTTCTTATTTAAGTAACTTTATTGATGGCTATAAGATTTATGGCTGATGCACAGTGTTTCCATCCCTAGTTGAGAAAATAATTCTTCAACAAAGCTGAAAGCGGGTTTTCTGTTTTAAAATTCATCTTCCTTTCATGATTATTTACTGTGCATTTTGTAACATGGAACAAGATGTTTAATTAGCCTAGAACACAATCAATACATATACTGTCACATACAAAAATGTCTGGAGTGCCATCCCAGAGGATGTTGAAAGGTGTTCTGTATTATAAACTACTCTCAGTTATATCCCTGCTTTCATCTGCACAGTACAAATCCTTCTTTTTCTATTAATAATTTTATGTTTTTAGAATTTCTTCTGATTTGCTTTGTGTTTCTCTATTTTTCATGCATTTCAAGTTATTTCATGCTACCACTTAAATCATTATACTGAGATCAGGATTTACTTCCTTCAAAATTGCAAAGACAAGTGGGTGTGAGAAAAAATATAGGACAGGCAGTTCCAATTGCTAGTACAACTGTATTTTCTGTAATATATTTCAGGTGTTTGGGGTTTTTTTCTTTTTATTCTATTCTTTCAGTAATTTAAGAACTGAGATACAAAGCTCATGAAAGTCAGGAATGTGCTAGATGGTCAAAGAGGAAAAAAAATATGCAGTGTAACCAAGAGAAATGAGGGCAATTAAGACAACTTCAAAAGCAGTGTTCCTGGGCCCAGACTTTTACCTAAAAATATGCATTGCATAATGTTTGCAGATTTTTTTTTTATTTTGTGCTGCCTATACAGCACAGTTCACTCGCCACGTTACAGCACATATAAGGTTCATAAGTACATAAGGTACATACAGTAAAATCTTTTGGGGTTATTCATCTAGTTTTAGCTAGAGAAAATGAAGTTTATTCCAGCACAGCAAAACAGCTCAACTGACAATTACAAATTAATTTATTTATATCAAGTTTATCGGGTCACAGGAGAAGTTGACACTAATCACCAACTTGCTGCTCCAGCTATTTCACGAACAATAGCAATAAGCTAGCATTACTTTTAACAGAATAAAAGCCTGATGTAAATAAACTATCCATCAATATTTAATTAAAATATAATGAGGAATAGGAAATGTAGTTCTGGGTACTGTTGAAGGTTGCACGACACCATTTAAACATGGCATTATGTGTCGCATCTGCTTATTGACGGGGAAGTGTAAGTGACACCTGAGCATAGAGTTACTGAGATAACACCATGCATTTTAATATTCAGTCCTCATTTTATGCATACTGAGGAAAGAATCTTTTTACCCTTTGCATTTCTGCATAGATTAACCATCAACACAAGGGTCTCACCAAAAGCTTGCTAAGTCTGTGAAAGTCTTTCCTTTAACTTCCATGGTCTTTTAATAATTTTATCTACTATTGCTCCATAACAGACATATTTTGGGTTGGTTTTTTAAATCCTTTCTCAAAACATATATGCCCATTGTGTATTTCACAAGCAAATTACTACTTGGATGGTTTCATCTAAAAAGGATATAAAAATTTGACAAGAAAGTGGAGAAAACTGGAGTGCCAGCACTTCATTTTTAATTCACACAGCTGCTTGATGTCAAAAAAGCCACTAAAATCAATGTTATCATACAGAAATTTACTTACTTGATTTTATTATTTATAATGTGGCTTAGTTATTAATGGAGTTTTAATGGAAAAATTCACACATTGGGGCCCAAAATTCATCACAGAACAAAAGCATATCTATTTTCATATCTTGCAGGCTTCATACCTCTATATTAAGATATTTATGGTACTATCAATCTTCCCAGGATTCCTGTCACTCATAACCAAACAGAAGAGTTACAAGCATAAGGTAGGGCTTTGTTTACATTCTTTCTGTAATACAGTAAGACAACATGAACCTGGCTACAAAAACATGAAGAAATGACAATATTATTTTATTATTCTAGGGATAATTGTACTGATCAAAGATATTGTAAAGCATCAGTTACCAAAACAGCGATGAGGATTAAAGAGTTCTTTGTTTGTAAATTGTTTCAAATAGTACCTAGGACCTAGACCTAGAAAAGAATGCAAAACCGTTTTTACAAAAAAAAAAAAAAAAACAAACCCCAAAACCCCCCCAAAAAACAAAAGCAAACAAAAAAACAAACCTTAAAGTCAGTTCTGTACTACAAGAATTCACTTCAAAAGTGAGTATGGTCACATTCAACTCAACCCTGCATGCAACAGCTCAATTTCAAAAGGTATGGGAAAACAGACTATAGAGTCAAGGACAAATAGCTGGATGTTAGACATGTCAGTACAGGGCTGCAACAAGTGACTCACCAGGAAGCATCAAGTACCAGCTTGGAGACTGTGGCACAATACTCACCTGAGAGATTAGGCGAGAGGCTAAAGTTGATCTGATTAAACTCATGCAATGTGTGTGTCAACAAGCACTAGCCTGAAAAGTTTTACAAACCTTAGTTCAGTTAGATTAAAACTGAAAATCTGGTTGATTTCCCTGACAAATTCTGACAACAATAACAAAGAACTATTTCATTTCACCCACGCTCAGCTTCAGATTGCTCATCAAAACTGTCTTACCTCAACAACCTATGAATGAAATCTTACTTGGCTCTAAGGTCACTGGAGCCATGAGCTTGGTGCCACTGTGTCTGACCAGAAGACTCCAGCTGAGGGATGCGACGGCTGGTTCACAGTCTCCACTAAGCACCAATTTCTGAGTGCTTGTTGTACCTTATAATCTGTACCTTGGGCTCCATACTTCTCTTGAGCTCCAAAACATACTCCTCCTTCCTCAATAGAGCCACTTAAAGCATCAATTTTAGCTTATTCACCCAAAGTAAACTACTGAAACTACTGACTGATGCAGTCTAACATAACTGCAGATCACTTCAGGCAGTCCTTCCGTACCCCAGGTGAATGCGTTAACAACCAACGAGAAGGACCATAGAGGAATACACTCTTTCCTTTCAGGTTTCATTATCTAGAAGGCTCACAGAAAGGTTTTCATTTATATTATTTTTAAAATCAGGTAGAATTTGAAGTAGTTTTGGTTGAACAAAGCCAAATTTCTAGGAAATAATTATTAATATAAAAAAATAGAAGAACTGTTCCAGAGCCATATAAAATACCCTGCTTCTGGCCTAGAGAAGTCAGACAAGTATACATTAATCAGCCCCTAAACCAGGATCTACTGAATGCATCTCATAGTTAGATAAATGTGCTAATTACTTTATAGGTAACTCTAGAAATATGCTACCATTGTCTTCTCTGGATTTTATCTCTTAGCTCTCATTTTGATCACACTTACTGTCAACTATGAGAAACATTGCTCTTCCCTTCCTAAAGCTCCATTTTGCAACACACTAAGTGACTGCCTTGGTGCTAGGCACGTAATTCATAGCGACTTGAAAATCCTTCTTTTGTTTAGCAAGGACTGGTGAAAGAGGAGATGGCAGCAGAATTCATGTAGTCTTTCTTTTCCCTATCACTTGGTAGTGAGGTGAAATGAGAAGGTACATGCAACACACTGGGTCATGGTTATTGCTTATAATAACCATGTGTGTTCTCCATTTGTTTTTTCTCTTCAGTGATTTCTTCCACAGAAAAAAGGCATACAGCTCATTACCTTCTTTCTGTTCTTTACATCCTGTGCTCTCCGCAAAATTTAAGACTAAAACACATGCTGATTATACTTTGAAACTTAAAGTTCAAGCCCCAGAAAAATGACAAAAGTAAAGAGCATTTCAACAGTCAGTATTAACTCTGACACACGTCATGTTTTACTTTTGTAATTTCTCCACCTTTTTCTGTTTCTCCTCCTCTCTTCCAATCCTAAAGTGCTTATGTGAGCAAAGACAACAACTCAGATACACTTTAAGTTATCTCAGACCTCTAATAAACTAGACATTTTTCAAACTTCTAGAATCTGAATAACAGCTATGATTTCATAATTTTTAATGTTCTGTGTTTGGATTTCATCCAAAAGTGGAAGCAGAAATTACGATTGTTTCAGATGCAACTTTGATAAATATTGCCAATGTGTTCATGCTACGTAGGAGACAATGATAGATGCTGTCCATATCAGAGCCAGGATGCTTAAAGACTCACATGGGAATACATTCTGGCAACAGTTCTGGTTCACTTGCCTGCCTAAAACCCATCATTGATCTTTGGAAAAAAAAAACTCATCTATATGTATTTGCATATATATATACACACACACACACACACACACACACATATATATATATATATATATATATAAAACCTTCATCTTATGACTATACTGAGGTAACTGCATAAGGGAATAGATACATACACAGACATATCAGACTTCTGCAGAATTAGAATCTTACTACACAAAACCGTCAGTAGTCAGGTTGGCTTCACAGCCTCAAAAAAATTATGCCAAAAAAAGTGGATAATTTGGACAAGTTTTGGTTGTAACCATAAGACAAATTTAAATAAAAATGATAAAATTTTTTAATGTCTGCCCCACAGCACGTACAAAGCCAATGCATTGTCTGAACAAAGCAACACTATGATTAATATTCAGCATTAGTCATGAAAAGGAGTTATTTCAAAACTTTATCTTTCTAGTTTACACTTTGATATAAAGCCAGCTGAATTCAATAGGATTCAGGAGCCTGTAGATTAGATGGGGTTTGGATTAGACCTTTAGGTCTTCTGGCTGCCCAGATGCACTGATTCACAGAGAAATTGTTTCTACCTGCAAGATGGGTGGGGAAATAAATAATTTTGCCTTTAACTTGATCTGTGCAAGTAAATGGATAAATAAATCAACTGGTTTACACTACTTGTAACACTACCCCATGTCATAATTTCTATTATTGTTGTGATAAAAACCTTTCTGACCTATAGATAGTATACCCCTGCAGTGAGAAACTATAAAGTCATACTTAGCATTCCCGAAATTACCCTTTTAACAGGAAAATGGGAGCGTATAGAGGCAGAAGACTTTTCTCTGTAACAGAAACACATATAGCAGCTTGCAGACCTTTACAGGATGAAGGTACCTCTGAATAGAAGTCTCATTGTTTTAAGACTTTAAGACCAGCTGAGCAGTCTAAAATGGTATATAGTCAAGCCTTCTTTCTAAGCCTCCTTATCTCTGTTTAGTCCTCATGTATTTCACAGCTTTTTGTGGCTACTGACTGTATGTATTTTCCTACTATTCTCTATAAACTGCTAACATGATGTCCCAGTACAGCTCTTCATTTGCTTTGCAGCCTGCCATGTCTGGGGTTGCTTTTCCCCCAAAACTTGTCATATCCTAGGGGACCCACTCACCTGCCAGTGGAAGTTTCACTGGGACCATTAACTCTAGAAAATGTCAGCTATGGACAGAGAACACGATTTCCTTTCCCTACTGCCATCCTTCCTCCTCATCCAGTCCTATCTTGTTCTCTGTGCAGCACAGCTTTCCAGCATGGCAAAAGCAGAGCACATTCAGGAATAACCCAACAAGGAGAGGAAACACTTGAGTCTTGGTGGTCCACATAGCACCCTGTCCCAGGCCCTCACAGACAGCACAGTAACCCCACAAACACCTGTCAAACTAGCTTGGAGTGTTCACCCTTCTCTTTCAGATCAGCACCATCAACACCATCAACATCCACACTGTTACTGCTTGGCACTGTGCCTGCTGTAGCTGGAGTCCTCTCAGTCAGAGTCCAGTCTTTAATCTTCTCTAGCTGTTAGTCATTTCTTTATGTACTGTGTAGTTTCATGTCTTCTCAGACGCAAGATTAACCATTTACTTTACTCCACATGTTGCCATTAGATTTCAAGATTCTTTAATCAGAAATATTTTAAAAATCCTCTCTCATAATTGATTTCTCTGTCTGTCCCTCCTCCCCTACCATTGTTTTTTTAAGCATCCTTTATACAGGGTTTTATCTTATTTCCATGTCTCAGTCTCTCTTTGTTCATATTCCTTACCTTACTTCTTCCAGGAGGCACACACACAAAAAAGAAAACAGAGCAAAACCCATATGTTTCCTTTCTGATCTGTATCCTTATTTACATTAGTAACAATCCCATTATAATGAATGATTCATGGCATTAAGAACCCCTGAGTGTAACACCAGCTTACTTTAGCCCTTAAATGAACTGAGAGATAGTAAAGAACAGTTGGAGGACTAACATTTGCAGGAAGAACAGCTGTTTTTGAAAGAAGATGCTTCTCCAAGACTCAATTTACTCCATTAAAAGTTTCACTGATTATCACAAAAAAGGCTCCACACATGTAAGGTATCTGGTTCTGTAAAAAGACGAAGTATTTTCTTGTGCCCAAAGCACTTTGAAAGTACTAACCAATGAATACTTACAGACTTGTACCCACTGGACTTTGCAAAGTATTTTAGGCTTTCATGTAATTTTAAATGCAGCTTCCTGTGGCCATTGAGGCTGATGAAAAACTTATTTTGATAAAAAATAGAAAAGATTTAGTATGACACAAGACAGTCAAAGCAACACTTTGTAATGTATAACGTAAACAAATAAGGGTTTTTTCTGTTGTTATTCCTGCTGCCTTTGAGAAAATAACATCACCTTGAGAGCCATCATATTACAGCACAGATGTTCTTGCTTTTTTTTTTTTAATTTTAGCACCTGGCTTAGAAATGAACTCTTAATTCGTTGCTACTTCATGCAATATCATCTAGAAAATACTTCTAGAATTGCTTTAGAAATAGCTTACCTCCCCCAGACTATCAGGCATTTTCACTTTGAGGTTAGGGTGTTACAATCACACACACAAAAAGCATTGTGTTATTTTTGGTTACCAGCATTTGAATACAATTCTTTTTTCTCTCTCAAATCAGTCGCTTTATTCTACACACTTCATCACTTAACTAAATAACCTTATAGCACAGTGCTGAAACAAGAGGTATTTTGTTGTCAAATAAGAAAATCTGGTTAACAGTGTATGTTTAAGCAAATTCACAGGTTTTACTGTAAAAGAAAATTGTCACAAATATTTGTCTTCTGCACTAAGTTCCATCATTAACCATGGTTAAACATGCAGCTCAGAATAACATGCAAAGTTAGGCTGAGAAAAATCTGTAACCTATTCTTCAAGTAATAATCCTAACATGGGTCCAACTGTTGCCTCTTGGCTTAATAATCATGCCAGACCGATATTTGGAAGCAACAGATTATTGACTTTGACATAGACCAGACTAACTAGAGAATCTAACTTGTTTCATACATCATCACTTCCAATCTACATGCTAGTTTCTGCCTTACATGTGGGCTCAGGACACTACAAGAACTTAAGGAATGTCCCAACAGTTCAGGCCAATGGTTCATTGAGTCCAGTGCTGTCTCTGCAACAAAACAATAAGAGATGTTTTTCAGGAATACCATAGGCCCAATTTCTGCAGTCTGTTCCCTCCTCCAGCATCCAGGCTTCATGAATTGGGAATGATGGACAGTACTAACCTCCCCTGTGCTTTTACGATTCATCTAGGGAGCTGTTCATAAATTCATGCAACTCTCTTGAACCTGCTGATACTATCTGCCTCCAGTTTCCTGTAGTATAAATGCCAAAAGTTCACAACCTGCAGCATAAAATACTTTATTTTGAGTGCTTAAAAGTTATCTACTACCATTTGTATCTATCACCTCTCAATTCTTGCATTTTGGAATTGATGAACAACAGTTCCAACAAACCTTATGTATCACCTTTGTGATTTTGCAATCCTCAGTCACCTCACTTCTCAACTTTTTCTCCAAACTGAACAAACCAGGATCTTTTAAGTCCCTCCTCAGTCTGCTTCATCCACTTCATCATTTTAGTTGCTCTTATCTCTATTTCTTCTGCAATGGTACTAGATTCTCCTTCAGGCCAAAACTGCACCCAGTGCTCAAGACGCGAGTGCGTGAAGATCTTACACAACAGCAAAATAATGCACTCCATTTTGTCTTTCAAATCCTTCCTGATGACAGCCAAGATTCTTTTTTTTCTTTTGGCTTCTGCTTCAAACCGAGCTAATAGATTTCAAAGGACCATCAAGACAGTAACGACAAGTCCAAGAGCTCTTTACTGAGTTGCAACTGCCAGTTGTGAGTTCATTAAATATTATGTTCAGAGTGTCCCAACCTGGTCAGTAAAGCTTTAAGAATAAGCCTCTGCCTTTCCAAATCTGCTCTGCAAACAAAATCTTGGGCTGTGCAGAGTTAAAGCATACTTGTTTATTTGAGCTTAGCTTCTATTTACAAACAGAATAGATCACAGCCTTGTTCTCCTGCCTTCTAGTTCCCACAGTCTAGGCAACCTTTCTGCAGGAAGCTTCTCCCACATCTTTTTAATTTGACTTCTTGAAGAAACAAGTCTCATGCAATTATACCATCTGTGTATGTGATAATTTGTCATTCCGTTTCCCAGTTACCTTTGAAACTAGTAGCCAATTTCAAAAAACCTAAGGCCATTATATTCTTAAGTTTCATGAAAACAGGAAACTGGAAAGAAAGAGAGACCCCAATCAGTGCCTCCACTAAAGGAAAAACTATAACATGTAGTCATCCTTAACAGAAAACCTTCACAGAAAGAAATTTTCAGGGCCTCAATTGCACAATAAGTTTCATTTGGAGTTTTTACTTCAGGAGGCATCAGAGAATGTAATCATAAGATACAAATCCATCAGAGACCAATCTTCATTAATTCTAACACTCATAGAAGTACATATTGATTCACCTTGGGTAATGACTCACAGAAAACCACTTAAATTGTTTTGTGACAGGAGAGGAGCCTGGGCCAGATGCAGCCTCAGCTGGAGTTGCCAACAGCCCCTATTTTCTGGCTTAAAGATACTCCTGGATAAAATTTTCTAATTAATACTTTGACTAGTGCCCCATAGACCAGCACAGCAGAAGAAAACAAAGAAAAGCATAAAATAACAACTTTTGACTGCACCAGAATCCATACTTGTCAAACACAATTGCAACTGTTTGCAGAACAGAGGCTGGCGGTTACTTTTGGTGGACAGGATTAAGAGTAGGGAGAAAGGGGATTGTTCCATGCTTTCCACTGAGTGGGCTTCTACTCGGAACTTTGACAACCAGGAGGTCAGAGCTCATCTCCAGTAACAGCAATCCCTGCTGATGGCTGAGGCAGCAGCCCTCAGCCCATGGTGAATGATAAGGCTGTGCTGGAAGACTCCAGGAAAGGCAGCATCATCTCTTTCCTGATCTGTCCCAACCTTGGCAGGGTCTCAACAATGCTGCTACTCAAAGAAGCAAACCACCCTGATGCACCTAGTTCACATGATTCCCTCCGAGTACCATCCCACCACAGAGATATTGCATGTCAGGGCCATGAGGACACGAACAGGCCTGACAGGGGCCCCAGTTCACCGCTGGTCATGTCCTGGTCTCCCAACAGAGCCCACTAGCAGCACCTGGCTCTGCCCATGGCAGTCAGACCCCAAGGGCTTGTGTGCCATCAGTGAGGTCCTGCCAACACTGGGGTAGCTTCAGCATCAGCAGGCTGACCCCACTGCCCCACCAGTGTGCTCAGCTGTCAGGCAGGAGCTCTGCCTTGCTGCCTATGCAGGTGGCAGTAACCAAGCCTCCTTTCCTATCAGCCTTCCTCAAGGCTGCCTTCTTCAGCATGGTGTCCCACTCCGAGCACTGCCTGCCAATACATGATATGGTGTGCTTACACCTGTGTTTGCTACAGGCTTAAACACAAACCCAGCAATGTTGCTCTGATGGCAAGTTACTTAGCTCACCAAGAGTATGTGTTGATGGAGGCCTATGAATTCCAAAACTCAAGAGAGAAGAGAATCTCTTGCCTTCTCCCTGCCTTAAATTTCTCTGCCTACCTAAGCTACCATCAATTTCTCAATAGGTTTCTCTCCTTCAGTGTTTGTTATACCTCCACAAGCATTCATCAATAGTTCTAATTTGCTCTGCTGAATATAGCTAATAATCCATTCCCTCTTCCCTTCCAGCAACTGTGAAGAGTTGGAAGTTGAAATAAACACTTGGAAAGCCATGGTCTGTCAGCTGAGGAGCAAAAGTCTTAAACACTAGTGCAAACCCAGGCAACAGAGATGTTGCCTCAAAAGTCAAATATTTGAGAGTGGACCATAACTGGTGATGTGATAAGTAATAGTGATAAACCCATGTGATGAAAGTTACTTTTGAGCAAGGATTCCTCTTCCTTTCATTCTGGAATTCATGTCTCATTCAAAATATTTTTTCCTCATATAGCCAGAACACAAAATTTCACTTTTCAAAAACTGAAAAAGTGAACAAAAAACCAAAAAACCCACAGGATTTCTTCACACACAGAGTTGCATGGCTCCTGCTAGGTATTATTTATTCAGTTACATTTCTAATAACTTTAAGTTCATTTTTTGTTAAATTTGTTGTGGAGAAGGGCTAGAGAGACAGTTAGCAACTTATAGGAATCTGACTTTTGCACAGAAAAAAACTGAGACAAAACAAGTTATCTTTATTGCTAAAGTACAGTTCTAAAAAAAAAAAAAAAAAAAAAGCCTTCTCATACTCAGTGCCATTCTTTGCTATCAGTTCTAAATGTAAAGGTTTTTTGGTTGGGTTTTCTTTTTTTTTTTTCTTTCTGAGTGATCAAAAAAAAAATTCTGGTTCTAACAACCTGAAAAACCATATATTTTAGTAACATTCTACATTTTGAGCCAAAATAAAATATTCCCCTCAGTGAAGGAACTTATTTTCCTGTACAATTATCATCAAAGTGTTTAGTTCACTTAGGCTTATAGTTTCAAATTCAACATGTTCCCTTGACAATTTCAGTAAGGTTATTAAATTAGAGCTTTATGTATGTAGGAGCAGCTTCTTCTGAGGAGACAAGACTTGCACCAGATGATGCAATGCAAGTGGGAAAACAGAAGTTATCAAGCTAGAACAGCTTTCCTCTTTTTTTGCAAATCGATAACTGGGAAGGGTCTGTGTTAGTGCCACTGTACTAATACTACATCAACATGATCTGATATTTCAAGCTAATGATACAGAGGCATTTAACTTCAGCCTTTGGGAAAATGAGCTAGAATACTGTAGCATCCATAATTATAATTTTCAGTATTGCATAAATCCCTGAGGGAGAACAACATGAACCTTCAGTGCACGTGTGCCCTGTGACAATGAAGGTTTTGCACATAACAGAACGAGTAGCATGCTATTATCCAGATCTGCATTACTCCTTAGCAGGGATCTCTTCCATTCAAAAACACAGAAAAGGAAGGAATGGTTATTATGGCTTCATTAAATAAGCAGTACAGAATACACAGTCTGTCCCAAAAAAAACGAGAGTGAAGTTTGGTTGCTTACTTAGTAATTTTTAAACTAATCTAATTCCATGGAACAGTTCAGAGCCATCATTAAAAAAAAAAAAAAAAATTAAAAATGCACAACTAACAGTGCAACAGCATCCCATGCTGGTAGCAGTGGTCTGTGTACTGGGGGCAGCAGAGGTTGGAAGAGAAAGGAATCTGGAAAGTGAAAGGCTAAAGACTAAATTAGCTTTGTACAACAACAGCCTAAATCATCTCAGGGTGTCGCTCACTTGAATCTTGCAGACAGCCTGAGACAGCAGAGTCAAGAGAAATAAGTATGGCTCCTGTCAACTTTAGTGGCCGGTTAGCAGTGCAGTTTTGTCAGTTTGGCCTCTTTATCGGTGATGATTTTAGCAGTAGCATTCTACCAGTGAGCTTGCAGCACAGTCCGAAGTTAGGTCCCTCTAACACGTCTCTGGATGGAAAGATCCAACAGAAATGTAAACAGCTGTCCTTGTTTTTGCGTTCCCCTTCCCTTAGCATTTTTTTTTATGGTGCAGTCAGAAGTTCCAAGACATAATGGAAGCACATCGAAAAGTAAAACTGAATTCCCCAGCAGATATGCTGATTTTGTTTTTCTTAAGATAGTTACACAAAAACACACAGCTACTATAGAAATCTCTCAGTACTGAAGAGCCCAAGGATTTTGTTATACAGCACATCCAGGGTCCTCAGCAGAGAGGAATTAACCAAAGCTGAGACTTATACTGTGACCCGCATGGTTCATAAACCCCTAATCATAAAGGATGCACAGCAAGACATTATGAATCAATGAGGCAGCACAGGAAAACATTTGCAGTTTAATTTTATAGACGCACTTTGTCTCTCTTTTTCCCTACAACAACAAGACAATTCTACCGTATCCAGAATTTCAAATTAGGCTTTACCAGCAACAATATTTTACTAGTAATTAGTGCTAGTGGACATGTTTAGTTGGTTGGGGTTTTTTTGTTTGGTTGGTTTTTGTTTGGTTTCTTGTTGTTTGGTTTGGTTTTTTATACCTGCTCAGGACATCTTTCCTGATAAATAACTCCACATTTTTAAATAATTTGCTTTTTCAAATGACTAATATTGTGTTGGGAGGAAGCAGGCTAAAGTATATTTTTTCCTGATAAAACAGCACAAATTTAAAGTCCTAAAAATGCAATCCTTACTCATGCTGTTGAATATTTGTTAAAAGTAACAACCCTATTAAAATTTACCACATTCCTTGGGTGAATTCACCAAACACAGAAGAACAGCTCAGGGACACAGAGTTCCACTGTAAAGAGATTATGAAAAACTCTCAGTATACTTAGGAATAACCCTGGTACTGTAAAAGCTTTCCCTGCAGTCTTGTTAACTTAAGTCTCCCTTGGAAACACCTGAGAGTAAGAAACAAGCAATAGCATAGGCAGGGTATTGCAATATCCCAACTCCATATTGCACTTGCTACAACCTTACACAGAATGCAAGAATGGAACTTAAGTTATTTTGAATTGCAAACCATAAGAAATGGAGGAGGACAGACAATAATTTGGCATTGTTGTCCTGATATATGCAAGATCCCACAGCTGGATCTCAGCTCAGGAGCTTCCTACCCTATGAGCCTATTCCAGAATTGTAAGCTAATATGAATCCAAACCATGGAGCTAAACATAGATTAATATCTTTGCTTTCTAATGTCAAACTGAGACTAGAATAGCTCTTTCCAACTTAGAGGGAAAATAAAAAAAATGAGCAATATATATGTAACATTTTTTTTATTCTGTTATAGGGAATATTCCTAAGGGGGAGAAAAACAGAATTGTTACCATTGTGGGGTATGGGTATGAATAGCATTTCTGAGGCTTGTGACTTTTGTGTGTTTCTATAATATCAAAGCTCTCTGCATCTCAGCCCAATTTACATTTGTCCTGCCATTTCCTAATAGATCAGCAGAAATGGGCTTTATTCCGTAACAGAGTATCTCTTTGAAGTGAGATAATCTGGAAGTGACAAATCGAGGAGGGGAAAAAAAAAAGGCAGAAAGCTTTTGCAAAAAAATAAATTCCTGAGACAAAAAGGACAACTTGATAAGGACACATCTTGGAGATCATAAAGTGATACCTTTTTATCTGCTTACACAAAATAGCATTGTAGTAAGTTACAACAGTTTTAAGAACAGCAACTGCATCTGAGCTAAAAATAAGAGTTTGTGACTCACCAGCCACAGCAGACAGAACTGCATTTAAACTTTTAAATTTCACTATATGCTGTTACCGCTTTTGTGAAATTCTAGGCAATTCTTAAAGAAAAATGTGTAGGCTTTCAGCATGTATGCCTCAAGCAGTGTCTTCCCTCTGATGGCCTGTGTGGCAGGATGTTTCTAGTTCTTTGTCTTGAGGCTTGATTTTAAGTTTTAATAACAGTAATCAGGCAGATCTTTTTCAATGTCTAGTCTAACTGAAAGTTTTTCACTTTAAAATAAAAACCTCATATAATGAGAAAAGCTGATCAGTGCTGACCCTTAATATTCTCACACAGTGATACTAGTTGAATTTACTATTCTGCTCTAGTCAGTGAAGTCAGAAGCACTATTTTCTTTGCCTTCCGCAGTTATATGCACTGTCATGGATATACACAGTCCGTAACTGGTTTTTAAAATGCTTGCTGCATATCTTTTTACCTATGGCTGTGCATTGGTTACAGCCACAGCAACACAACTTGGAAAACCTTCATTTTAGGACCACAGTCAACATATTTCTTTTGTATAAGCACATTTCTACAGTATCTTGAGAAACAAATAACCTTCTCCCAACTACCTGTCTCTTACACAGGAGTATTTTGCTTCAGCAAAACCCTGTTTTCAAATTCAGTTGCCAAACATGGAATATTGTTTTTTGAAAAAAAAAAAAAATCTGAGAGAAAATTTAGAAATTAAATTTGTTGTTTGATTTGCATTTTTCATGTTTATGTTTACACATGGGATTATGTTTAAAAACAGAATTAATTAAATGAGTGAACTCCAGCAGAAATAAAAACTTAATTTCATTTTAAAATGTCTATTAGCAAAAAAAAAAAAAAAAAAAAAATCGGTTGGAAAATTCAATTTAGATGTAAAAGGTGATAGCAAGCACCATGGCATTTCATTCTACCTTGACATAACTTGTCTCATGTACATAATGAGGGGTTTTGCCTGATTTTTCTCTAAGAGCTAGGAAAAAAAAGTTGCCTAGATTTCATTTATTTTCAAATAATATCTTCCTGCAGTCAGTCATGCTCTGTCCTAGCAAACAAGTATTAATCTCCCTAGTTTTTATCAAGTCCTCTGTGATGCTGAAGTGTCAAAACCTATAAGTAGTATCCTAAATGACTGCTACTAGTGCATTCAAGATAATAACAGTTCGCTATAATGCACAAAATCTTATAGTAAATAATGCTAATAGCACACAGAAATCACTGATAAAATCTACTATGTAGGTTTATATGTGCTACATAGAACTCATTTAATTTATCAGGCAAAGCTAAATACAAATTTTACCCTGTTCTCCTAAGAGACAGTAGATGCGAGAAACTACAGCTTTGAGAAGGTGAACTACTCTGCACCGAAAGTGCAGATAAAAAGTGAAAAAGGTAGCAACAAAATGGCTCAACTACACATTTGAAGTAAAGCAGATTTTGCATGTGGAGTTAGTACAAGAGTAGAATACAACACATCTTGTACTTCCCATGTTTTCTTGTACTTCTCAGGGCATAAGGACTCGGTTAGAAAAGACATCACTGGAAATGGTGACATCCTTTGTGTTGTGCAGGTGATGTGCTGCTTCCTGCAGCTCCGATTCCCATCCATCCTGTCATTTTTCAGCTGTAAATATGAGAAACATACTGCTTCTGCAAGAGAAGTACAGCCAGAGGAGAGGGAAAGCACACAGACTGCACAGAGGAGCCTGTATCCAGCAGGAACAACCTAACATCTCTCAGGTGTGGTGTGTTTTGCTTTCACATCCCAAAACTCCAAATATCTGTCCCCTTCCACAGCTGTCCTCTACACATCAAGCAGATACTGGAAATCCTTTAGGTTAAAGTCCTAGCACCTCATTTGCACCGATCCTGTCATTGTGCACTGTTCATAGAAGTTTTAATCTGTGGGGATTTTTCAGAATAAGTTGGTTTTTTTCTTCTAGTATTTCTCTATTTGTGTATGTGTCACCTCATGTAAGGGTTGCAGCAGTAATTGCTACCCTTCTGTGGAAATGCTCTGTCATCACTGCAGTGAACCTTGCATAAGATCCAGAAAGCAGCTTAGAGTTGGCTCTAGACAACCTTCATTTACATACCCAAATGTATTTTTGTACAGCTAAACTAAATGCATGTTTATCAGACAAGTCATACACTCAAAACTACCGTGCCCTCTCCCTGTTTTCCGCAAAAAGGATTGTCCCTACAAGGGAATTGGAAGTAGGGAACTAGGCTGTCAGCTACTATCAAACAGAAGCCCTTCTGCCCAGGGAATACACAATAATCCCACTCCCAAAGCAAACCAAAAATCAGCCTAAGGCAAGATACTGTCAACATTGTATAACCAGTTATACCTCCAAGGAAGAAAAGGAAACAAAAACACAAACAAAACTCAAACAGAAAACCAAAAGGAAAAAAAAGAAACAAACCAACAAACAACAATAATTTCCCATAGGGTGAAGTTTGGTGTTGTGCCCACCTATCGTCTCACTAGCTGTTTTGGTGATTACAGCTATAATATGCAGCAAAAATGAGGCCAGATAGCAAGGCAGAAAAATTTGCTGATGGAATACAACTGTAAATTATTTAATTTAATTAATCACTTTAAAGAAATAAGATGATCGAAGTATGCTGAACAGAGCAAGCAGTATTAAGAATCATACTCTGCATCACAATTAGATAGCACTTCATCTCACCAAACCTATCCAGAGGAACTATTTACAAAAAGGATTTCATCAATAGCTGACAATAATAATGCCCACCAGACTGAATAACGTGGATAGCAATATATGCAAACACAAGACTTTATTTTTTCAGAGAAATAACCTTCTGAAATGGGGGAAAAAAAAAATCAGTAAGAAACTGACAGTAAATGAGTTATAGTTCCTTCCAGGCAAAAAGAGTTATAAAAGCAGCACAAAAGTGGAAGCTTAATTAAAAGCTTCAAAAGCAAATAATAGCCAAATAATAAAAAATACATATATAAATAAAAAATGAGTAGAGAATGTGGAGTCTGATAGCATTACAAGGAAGGCAAAAAACATAAAAGAGTAACAGTGAAAACAGGAGAATTGAAGAAAAAGTGTACTAGGCTCTATGAAATTGAGATGAAAGAAGACAATTCAAATATCACTTGTAGTTTACTGTTGTCTTAAATTAACACAGGCAGAAGGAATATTTCCTTAAATAACTGTATAACATAACCTTTGCCAAAAAAAATCCAAACAAAAACTATTAACTGATAAAAAAACCTGAAGAACATGTTTCAGAAAGTTGTTGGAATCAAAATGCTCAAAACCAAATCTATTTATTGCAGAATTGTATTCCTGAAGGTCAAATTAAAAAAAAAAAAAAAAAAAGTAGGAGTGTAAAATGGGACTAAGGCAAAACTGAAAGCAACTAGACTCCAGACTGCAACCCACTTCTGCCTTCTCTGCTTTCCACTCAGTTGCCACCTAACCTTGAAGGCATCTAAGCACTGCATTCATTTCAGTCTCTGATCTGAAGCCCTGGAACAATAAGTGCATGTCCAGAAGTGTCTCAGGTCTATACAACAGCCTTGCTAGTACCAGCTCCCTTGCTGGTACACCATTCATGTCATAGCTTGAACAGGATTCAGAAACTGGGAGTTCTCCTACTTCAGTTTGCTGAAGCACTAGTGTGGTTGCCATCCTCAAGTATGATAAGATCACAACTCTGCAAATGCAACTGTAGCTCTCTGCCTGACTTGAGGATTTTCATACTGAATTTTGTGTTTAACAGGCCTTGGATCAAACACAGAAGCTGACCTGGAAGCAAGGGCAAGATGACCATACATTCCGAGCTGAACACTAAGCATGGAATTCATCTCTTAATGTAGGTGCCTACATTCTCTCTGTAGTCAAGAGGGGTCTAACCAACAGAGCCAGAGGGGACTAGACAGCAACCAACTCATCCTACAGCAGACAAGGTGGTCAAATGAATCACTGCTGGCTAGCTGACTCCATCATTGACTATGTCAGAGGTTTTACACCAGCCTAAAATTAACACCTACTTGCTGGCACCTAAAGTGCCAAATGAAGTCCTATTATAGTTTAATTGCTCCTGCATTGACCAGCTCAGGCCCAGAGAAAGCTACCTTCTTTGTTGTACACTGGTAGAGACAAAACCAGAGGGAAGAAGTCCCTTATCCAAGCCTTGCATGGCAACAAGCACACATCTCTCTTAACATGAGAAATAAAGGTATTATCCCTTGCAGCTGAGAAATGCAGCAGGCATCAAAGTTTTATGCGACCTGAAAAAGTATTGCTACTATTTAGTTAAGAAGAAATGCATCAGCTGCTTTCAAACTGTCCCCTGAAGGAAGTCTGTTTTTTTTCCCAGCTAGATAGGAAACAAATACCGCACAGAGCACTAGGGCTACAAATCCCAGGCACATGCCTAAGAGGGGAGGCCAGGTCCCAGAAAGAACAAGGCCTCTAGATACACAGCTCTTCCCACTATTTTTCTGTGGGGTGGCTGTAGGTGGGGTATAAAAATATTTAGTACTGCATGCCCCTTTATGTCCCTAAACACTTAGGGGACTGGGATCTACTCATAGCCTTGCAGAACCCAGCTATAAGTCTTTTCTGGTATTTTTACCTTTCTCTTCTTTGTATTACAGTTGCAGCCATATAACAGTATTAACTTTTCAACTTTCCACTTCCTTCTCACAATATTTACATAAAGATTTAATATAAAAAAAGTCATGCATCTTTTTCCCAAGAATGGGAAGGTCAGCTCATGACAGATAGGTAACTCAGTCATTCATCAGATCATCATTTCCTTCTGCCTAACATTAATAGCCTTGGGTATGCTTCCCCTTTGCTAAGGTATTGCTGTTTTGAAACTTATTTAAATGTATTATATTTTAATAAATGATTAATAAAATTATATGCCAGGTTGCAATATGTAACACACTAATAAAAGCTAAAGTAATTTCAGGAAAGAAGGCAAAACTGAAGTCCTCAGCGTCCTGTTCTTGAACTCACTGATAGAGCAGTTGAGAAGCGCACTGAACAAGTCTAGAGGCTATGTCGCTAGGAAAGTAGCATTTGTACCTGAATCAGCTCTCACTTTGACCTGCAAAATGAAATCCCAAAAGAGACATACACAGATTTTGTTCTGAAGGAGGATTAGCAAGGAGTACGGACAGGAGTGTTCAGCAAAAACAATTCTGCAAGCAGCTGTTTCACAGATTTCTACGTAGTCTTCCCATTAAAACTCTTAAGTGGTTCCATGGTTATTTCTAAGCTAAGGAAGATGATGACATAGAGGTTTAGTTGATCCCACGTCTGTACAGGGCTATCATATTTTAAACAGAAAGAAACCTTGCCTTTTTAGAGAAGTCATACAGGATATTTTCAATGAAGGTGATAGAGCTCAGAGATGGAAAAGGTTCTTACCTATTTTTTATAACTTTATATAATATATATTTTATTAATATTTACATATTTTTATCTTTTTTTCCTTCCTTTTTTAATATAAGATATTGGTTAGGGACCCTTCAATAACAAATGTTGCCAGAAGCTGCAGAATGAGCCAGCCATGTAGCTATGATTCGTGCATAACAATAATATGTACTGGATGTATTACAGGAGAAATACATTGTCTAGGCAGAGCAGGACTGGAGAAGTCATCCAGATTGGTAGACATGAGTAATCTGTCACCAACCAGCTGTAGAAAGATGTTGCAGGAAAGGTGAAAAAAAGAGAAAAAAAGAAAAAGGTAATTGTTAACTGAAAAGACAACACCTCAGAAAAAATTGCAAGACAACTAGTAAAAGCCCCTATCCTGTTATAGATCAGTTTGATAAAATGCTGGGAAGAAAAGAAACAGAGATGGGAATGGACATGGAATTTACAGTGTAAGGCTACAAGAGTTAAGAGGTACCAAGGAATGGTCTATCTGAGATGAGCTAGCAGGACAGCATGGCATTCACCTAGTAAGCTTCAGCATGCTGTGATAATAGCATGAGACACTTTAGTCCACTAATAGTTACCACTTCTGGAGATTCCCAGACAAGGGGGCTCTGTGAGGGAGAGTACTAACCTTTACCCATATCTGTTAACATGCAGAAAGGTAAAAGCACATTCTACCAGGCAACTAGCGTTCTATAGAAAGCAATAGTCCCTTGCAGAAAGTTCACAGCACAGAATGGCAACATATTTTGTGACTTAGATGTGAAGCTCCTGTTCTGTCCCTCACTATTAATGGACAAATTCAGCATCCTTCTTACTGAGAACATTGCTACCTTTGCAATAACATGCATCGCCCTTAATAAATCCTAGTGAAAGAGAAAAATAAACAGACTGGAAACGAAAAGACAAAGTTTTTCTTGCCTTTTATAATCCAACTTTGTTATTGAAATGCAATGATCCATATCTCCAAGCCAGAATATTTTAGATTATTGAAAAAAAATAAAAATCCAGTTCTAGAGCCTGAGATCACAAACACAAGGTACCACACACATGCAATATTTGCCTTGCAGTGAGGAGAATTACTTTGGGCTTAAAGGGATACCGTTATGGGCTATTTTCAAACCAGAAAAAATAGCATATTGCTTGGCTTGCCAAATCAGATTCCAGTCCTGTCTCCTATAAACAAAGATTTTCATAACTTTTCATAACTTTCAAATACATCAGTTTTCCAGTGATTGCTGAAATGTAGGTACTTACTTTGAACAGTAAATTCATTACTCATCACTGCAGGTGATGATCAGCCTGAGTCCTGGATCAGAAGCAGCAAGTGACTTCAGCACTAGGAGAGAATAACAGAGAAAGAAGAGTCTTACAGGAAAAATAAGGAATTATTTTGTTAGAAAACAAACAGTAGTCAGCATCAGTCCAAGAATGCACTACTTAACATTTGTAAAATGTAACAGGACTGCAAGACAGCCTAGGTTAGACACAATAATATTAACAGAATACATCACAAGTTTTTAGGTAATGTTATTCTTTTCTACTATAAATTTATTACATAAGACCATGTCCCACTACGCAGTTTTGTACAAGCACATGATGAAGAATCATCCAACTTTACTGGGGCAGGATGAACTTGTGGAGGAATGTTAACTTTGACTTTCATAGGAATAAAACCACACTCTAAATATGTCTTTTCTAAACATTAATGAACTTTAGAACTACACTGAACTGCAGTATAAAAAATGATGACCCAGTGTCTTTTTAGATTTGAAAGTTTTCATTGTAAACCATAATTACTGGTCATCTTTATAAGCAATGTAACATTACATTCAGTGGCCCTCACAAATTCATATGGATAAGTAATAGATATTCATACTTTCATGCCAAGCTAAAATACATGTAAAATATCACGTGGCAAGACAATAGAAGCTGATCATAGCTTACAACCTTAAGCTATTAATTTCTTGAAAATCCCAAGGAAAACTGCCTAGGATATCAAAATAACTTGTAAAGCACTACCATGTGCTCCCAAAATGAATACATTCAAGTTTGGCCCCTTTTTTCCAAATTCTGTGTGGTACTAGGAGGAGCTTACTTTTCCTCATTTAGGCTGTATTTAGAATGTTCAGAGAAATTCAGAAAGTAATTGGTGAAATGAATCCATAGATCAATAAAAACATGAACTGTAAAGAGTTTTTATTTTTGGCAATGGAAAGCTATTTAAAAAACGCTCTTGTAAATTAATGAATAATCCTAAAAATAAAGATATCCCTATCTGATCACACAATAATATCTCAAGTATCTTTATTTGCCATGTTAAAAGCTAGCTATATCTGAGCAAACCTAATGGCTGTACAGCTTTTTTCATACTATGTAATTTCAAAAACAACCAAAGAGCTTTACTTTATGCCTAGAATGAGCACACTAATTTGAGAACAGAAGTCACAAAGGTTTATCAATAAAATCAACAATGAGTGAAGAGATGTAAAGAAAATTATCCATTTTGCTTTGCAAATGAGTCTTTAAATCAAACATCCCACCTCTGAGAAAGGAACAGACTGTTTTTAGGAAACAAGAAATTACCTTCACATATACAATGATATCATCAAGCTGAGCAAAGACGCCTGCACTAAAGTAAAAAATGGGTGTCAGCGATTCCCAACAACTGCAGGGATTGAGGTGCCACAGACAGCTTCATGAACTGACTTGTGTTGTTGCTAGAGCTCCAGAAGGTATCCTTAGACTCAGTTGCTTGAATGCAGCCCCCAAAAATCTGCTCTGAAGTGCTGAATAAGACATCACACTCCTGGAACATGGGTACACTGAGCAGCTGCATACAGAGGATGGCTTAGCCTAGGGCCATCACTAAGAGCTGAGAAGTTATTTCTGCTAAGCAGCTGATGTCTATTAGGTTGGGCATTGGGAGGGCTGCAAAGGTTAGCTGCAGACAACTGATAGATCCTCCAACTCTCAGCCAATCTCAACTGAAGGAGGAGGGATCACTTTGGGTGCAGAGGAAGTTACAGAGGGCTGAAGGGCTGCAAGATACCTCTGTACTCTGGCCATAGCTCCCTGTAGGATCTGGAGGTTACAGAGGAGCAGTGGGAGAGCTGCACAGTGAATCCATGAGAAAGAACCAGCCAAGAGCAATCAGAGCAGAGACAGGGTCCCTACTCACCATGGCACAGGTGAGTGCCCACAACAGGCAAGCAGATCTGGGCTGGTGAGAGCACCACATTTCATCAGCAGATCAGCAGGCACCAGATGAGGGCAAGACAGCAAATCAGGTCTGATGTCAAGCTGGGAAATCCAAGTAACAATTCAGTAACTGTAGAAGACAGAATTCTACACAGAGGTACCTTTACCACAGCTCAGGCACAGACCGACAACCCTAGGCTGAGCTGAAGTGGGGCTCTTGGGTACATGGGCACAGGGTGTACGTAAAGACCCAGGTGAGACTGATTAGGACCATTAAGACCTGTTAGTGTCCTCAGGGCCCTGAGACATACGCATGTGCATAGGGAAGCCAACAAATGTAACCTGAAACTCTTTACATTCCACACAACATCACTGCTTCTGACCTATAGTTCAGTCCTTTTTTTTGCTTATCTGTAAGATAGTGATCACATTACTTGGAGACAGTCCCCTCTCAGCTTCTGAAGAGTCTTCTGATTTATGGACTCTGCTATTTAGGTTCTTGCATAACTTCTGTTCCACCATTCCATATGGCACAGATGTACAATCTGGACTGAGTTCACAGAGGAATGAGAAATTTTCAACAAATCCGAGTTGGTTCTCAAAGTGAACAAAGAATGAGACTTAGGTTTCTTGAGACATGTTTAGACAGCAAACTATGCAATGCTAACACATTTTGTTAATTGAGATGCATATTTTTGCTATGGAAAAATATGTAGTGTTTCTACAGAACAAAGAGATACAAAGTAGCATTGCAATGATAGCTGGCAATCAAAAATAAATAAATTTGTCAATTGAAAGCCATTATCCACACTGAAAGTGTTAAAAAGGGTTGGCGTGTCTTGCCGCCATTAAACCCCTGATTCAATAACTGTTCAAAAACTCAAAAGTGATAGATTTTACTTACATGCCAGACTTTACACTTGCATACAATCAAACTTTTATTCGCTGTTCCCTGTGCTCTTCTTCCCTCTGCCTCAGAAAGTTATAAGGATATGAACGTCTGTTCAAAGGCAAGATGAGCCTCTGTGGTTTCTGAAGGCCTAAACAATGAACAACCACATCATATGTAAGAGTACAGAATGATGAGCAATTATTATGATAATGGTGGATACCTCTGAAATAAGTGAAATTTGTATTGCAAGAATATATTTAAAACTGATGCATGTTTATTCAGCTTGGTTTTCTATCCCATCCAAACTTTATTTAAATGTTTTATATGTGCCCCATCCAAACTCTACTTAAATGTTTTAAACATGTATTAAGACAAGATACAAATGTTATCAATCCTAAGGCTCTCACCCAACCAAATATTCCCCTTCTTTTAAAAGAGGGGAATACAAGAAACTAAATTCTGTGATACTTGATATGATTGACATCTAATTATGAGAGCAATTGCATTGATTTCTAGACCATTACAATCTGTGAAAAAGTATTCCAAGAGATAAGCAGAAGTCATACAAACTAGTACAAAAATAGTTGTATTGTCATGGCAATTCAGTGTTTTACATGCGAGACAGGGCTTCCATATGCCAGTTCTTTCCTTCTCAGTTTTAATCTTACATGTTGAGTTCTGCTGTTTGAAACAGACAAAAGCATACCAGATTTTTAATTGATATTTGAAGATGTATTGGGCTAGTTGTTAACTCAACAATGTCAGTCACTAAAAGCATAGAAGATATTTCAGAGTGAATCCCAAATCATTTAGGTCTGATTGAACTTAGTTAATGTGATAACCTGAACTTTAAGAAAGTTGATGCAGACGTGTTGAGCCACAGGTCTTTGCTGAACCTGAAATCAAGATACTAAACCCCAAGGAAAGCTCTGTCACCAGGTTTTCCAGAGACCAGCATGCTGTGCCTCCTGTGCTGGCCAGGTCAGAGCAGCAAAGCCATGGCCCTGACTGCTCTTTCCCTTTTGTTGTGGCAAACTCTGCAAGTGCAAAGGCTATAATTAAGTTTAAGCTTTGAAAAGAGAGTGAAATGAAGGAAAAGATCCCAACATTCTCCTCTCCTTTACGTATCCACAAGGAAGAGTTCTGTTTCAGCCTCATATACCATGATAAACATATGGTTTAAAAAAAAAAAAAAAAGAAAAAGAAACTCCTCTTCTGTACAGCAATGTCAATTGCAAACACAATACCAACTAGGGAGTTGGTTTGCAGCTCCATGTGTAGTCACTCTGTAGAATGAAGGTGTTACCACAAGCAAATACCAATGCGGCAATAATGGGGTTGATTTTTTTTTTCAATAAAATATCTAGAACATATCATTTAATAATCAGCCTATAGTGCAAGAAAGGCCAAAAGAGGACTAATGTGACCTTTCTGTTGTCTCCTGCTCAGGAGCCCTGAAAAGAAGGTCTCATGTAAGAGGTTTATGAGAACCAAAGCAAATCTTTTAAGTTCACAGGTACAAACATTTCACAAGCATTTTTCTTGTCAGCTTCCCCTCCCCTGTCCTTTCTCAGATCTCATCTGAATTCCTCTGTAGCTTCAGACTAGCTGTTCTGGGATACATAAGCCACCCCAGTAGAAGTCTGGTAACCTGGCACTGCCTACAGTAGCCAGAAAGGAGTGTCACATGTGATGCAGATAGGCACAACTAGATGATTATTGCACAGTGTTGCTTGAACAGTACAAAGCAGTAAATACAACTTACAACTCTCAGTTTCTATTCACAAGATCAACAGCCTGATTTTGCAGCAGAAAAATTAGATCAGCTTTCCTAGAACAACAGAAAATTGGAGCCAAAAGGAACTTCAGTAAATTGCTTGGTCCATTCCCCTGCCATTAAAAAAAACAAAGGAGAATTTGACCAGTCTGTTTTTAAAGACAGATGGTGAAAGGTAACTCCACAGGCTCTGTAGACAATCTCTTCCACACGTTCAGTGTCCTAATCATTAAGGGAAAATTACTAACATCTAATCTGAATTTTTTTAACTGAAATGTAGGCCCACTGCTACCTTCCTTTGACACAGTTAACAGTTTATTCCTGTCTTTGCAGCACCTTTTTTATGCTTGAAGGCTATAATATCTTATTCAGTTTTCTTTTCACTAAACATCCCTGTTTATTCAGTCTCATGGTAGACTTTGTTTTCCAGACCTTTGATTCTCATTTCTTCCTTGGGCTTTTTCCAGTAGAGGTGGAGGTTTCCAAAACATGAGTGCATTACCCCAGTAGAACCCCAATCAGCTTTATTTAAACCAAAAGAGATTACTTCATGTGTCTTGGAGCTGTGATCCTATTCACATAGCCCAATATGGCATTCACTTTTGTTACAAAGCACAGCACCATCATCTGCTCAGGTTTTAATCTCCTGAACAGAGAGAAAATCACCAGAACACCTCTGTCAGACTGCTACATCATCATTTCCCCTTTCTGTATTCATACAGTTTATTGGTTTTGCCTGAAAGAAAAAAACTTGAACTTTTACTTTTCATCCTTATCTCTCCAGTGAGTTCAGGAAAAGTGTGAAGAGGAACAAGGGAGAATACATTTTCAAGTACATCAAGGATGTATAAACTTGCATTCAAGTCTGGGCTATTGAGCTCAGACTTTCTGAGTGATGATTAGAGAAGGAAACCAATAGCAGACTTCTGGTGAGCAAACTGCTAGATTTGGTGGAAATGGGACCTTTTTTAATTGGTTGGAAAAAGAGTAGAGCAGAACGATAAGTGCCCAAGAAGTTCTGCATCTGTTAAATATGGAAATGGGAAGAAAAAAAAAAAGATCCAGATTTGCTTCTAGTCAGGAAGGAAAAACAGAGTGGGAAAGCAATCTGAGTGAGAGCAAGCATGAAACAATGACATTCATAGTGTTAGGAGAGAAAAAAGGAGTAAGGGTAAAATAAAACAGCCAACATAAAGGCAGACTTCTGTGACTTGCTGATATCAAACATGAAAAAGAAGCACAGCAAAAGTAAAAAAACAAGTCAGATCACTATGAATAAGTATGAAAGAATAGCACAAACATATAAAGGGAAAAAAATACAAAGGCACAAAATATGATGGAATTAACAGAGGATACCAAGACTAACAAGAAAAAACTTTATTAGTAGTAACAGAAAAAGAGTTATAACATGGGTCTATTACTCAAGACAGAAATCTAGTGACATACGGCACTGGAAAGGAGAAAAGTTTAGTAAAATGTAAAGAAAAAAGACATTAACTGTGGGAAATTAAATATTCTCAAACTGCCAATTTTGGATGAATTTCCTGTAAAAATACTTAAAGACCTGTCTGAAATAGTCTCAACACTATTAAATTACTATCTGTAGGACCTTGGGGGAAAACAAAATAGCAAAATATTAGGGAAAATAAAACTAACAAACAAAAAAACACAAACAAATATAGGCCATATCTTTAAAAAGAATGGAAGTAAAAATCTGAGGAACTTTGAATTAAGATCAGTTCCTAGAGAAGTACTAGAATAAAAAATATTGTAAGTGCAAGGATAGTACAAAAAATAAATTATAGCTAAGACAGGTTCCTTATGAATAAGTCACATCAAACCAGTAATGTGCATCTTTGGCAGGATCATATGTCCTGTGAATAATGGAAAGGCAGTAGAATTTATAAATTATGAAGATTTTGGCATGATCTCATGTAGCATTTTTGTAAGGAAGCTAGGAAACCAAGGTTAAAAGCTAGAAAAGGTGCAAAATTAAGTCACATTACTGCTATGTATTAACAGGGCTCCACACTGGTCTACCCAGTACTGTTGGAGATTTTCATTACTCATCTGAATAATGCAACAGAACGTCTATTGTTACTAAATTAAAAGATGTCAGCAAGCTGGGTTGTATGGAAGAATGAAGTCAGAAGGATCTTAAGATATCACTAAGTAGTCATGATTGATATCCAGTCATGTAGTGCAATTCCTGGGATGGTAATCCTCAGTATAAGTATCCTTACTACACTAATCTTAGAGATATTTAAAGTATTGCAACATAAGTGGAAATATTAGTTTCTGTTTTATTCAAACCACTATTATAATACAAAAATACACAAGATTTATGTTGGGTTTCAGCCTGTTTCCAAAGTTAACATGGAAAGTACTCACACTCTATTTTACTATATGGTCTAATCTGCAAAAATACGGGTAAAAGATAAATACAAGGTCACAATAAGCATGTAGAAATGGATATAAGTCAGTCCTAAGGATGCACCTTTAGAAGTCTATTGAGCAAACTGGAGCACCTTTATAGTCAATAAGCAGAAGCAGTCACATTGAAGTACAGTTTATCTCATCCTAGGATACACACCTGACCAGGAGTCACATTCAACCACTGCACTCTTCTCCCCATGGACCATAAGGGAGACTGCACAACTAGCTCACCCAGGCATGTTAAGTTAGAGAAGTGTAGTCTTGCCCTCAGTATATAGGCAGATATTCTGAAGCATACCTCTTGTTAGAAGAGCATCAGAGTGGGACCACAGTTCTGTTTTTTCTGACTAAATTGCCACAAAACAAAAAGACCTTAGGCTGCCCACTTCAGTCTAGCTTTCTGTTGCCAGTTAGGCTGAAGCTGATAGAAGGTTATGCAGAGTCATAAACATGCCTTAATAATTCTGAGCTCATATTTTTCCAAAGTAAGTAGCTGACATTCTGCCTTCTAAACTTTCTGTGGTTCCTCCAATTACAAAGACGCTGACTTCTATGCTGCTTTTGGACAGAATTCCCCATTTGTTCCTTTTCCACCACAGCTCACTATTTCTATCAGATAGTTCAGAAGAGGGAACCTGTGGCTCATTCCTGTGGCTCATTGTAACATAGTTAGGACTGCTCGAACCCTGGCCCAGTGACATCAGCAGGAGTTTTGCCTTTGATTTCAGTAGCACTAAAATTTCACTCACATAGGTTTTGGACACAGATGAGCATAGGGTGTGAAGTTCAGCATTGCACAGAGAACTCAAAAAAGGGAGTCGTCTTGCATTGTTCCTCTGTAGCACACATTTTCATTAGAGACATACTGCTGAATGATTATTGTCACAAACCTTTAAGAATTTATATTTTATCATTAAAATCATTCAACAGCACCTTAGGGTGAATAAAACAGCTGCCACCTGTTCTTCAGAAAGGTATTTTCTTGTGTTATGTCCATTTGCTATTGATGATGTTTAATAACCACTTTCAAATGCAGCTTTCAAATACTGCTTAACACTACATACCCAGAGGTAAGCTGAGCTACGTCTTTGAAGTGGGTGATTTGGGGAATATCAGTGGCTGCTATTTACCAACAGAACAGCATACCATCACAAAAATACTCCTGAGTGGTAGGTGAGACAAGACAACACTCTGGATTTCAGTGGTAATGGTGTAAGTATTCCTCCTATTTCATACAACAGCTACTTTAAATTCTCATTGACTTCCAGACCTCTAAAATCCACAACAGTTATTTTAGAGAGAAAATTAAACATACCGCATCACCCTTTTTCTTTCATGTGCTGAAGAACTGATGTCAGCCTGGCTGTGAAACACATAAAACATTACCCTTTGATATACAGGATCACTGACACCTGAGTGGAATACAGTGTTACGAATGAAGCTTCACAATCTCTTGCCTGATTTTAAGGGAATTTGAGTGATTTTGTAGGGGATCATGAACCTAATCTTGCAGAATATGCATACAACAGCATACTATGTTATATGACTGCAAGTAGGCAGAAGTAGTATTAAGTTTCAGCTGAAGAAATAAACAATCCCTTACTGCTTTTGTGATGTGGGATATTTCAGTGATCACTGTTGACAACAACCAACAAGTAGTTAAGTTTTTATGATAGACTGTTAACAATTTTTTCTCTTGCCCAAAATTAAGTATAGGACACAGCAAAATACAAATACGTATTCACATCAGGTCACACTGAAATAAACTGAGAATATACCAGAGTAGCCCCTGAGACAGCCAGGAGTGGGTTTTGGAGAATGAGAAAGCTGAAGCTGTGCAATACTGGGGCCATAGTTGCAGCTCTGACCACTGTGTATTTCTTCTCTGGCAGTAAGTAGAGGTTTTGACCTTCCTGGGAGGCTTCACTTTTAGACCACTTCTGTTTGATTCAATTTTCCCCCTCATTTTTCTAACAAAATATCCTTTTTATGAACACTTCAGCCTTAGATTTTTTTTTTTTCTTACCATAATTCACAGTAGCCCATTCTTCTCAGAGACATGAATTTCCGAAAAGCAGATAAAAACCCAAGGTCAATACTTTCTGCACTCAGGGAAAGAAAAAATCTAGTTGTCTCACCATATACTGCTAATATGCTCTCTATGTTAGCAGAACACGTGAGGAAAGGCATGATTTTGAGTGGCCAAGGAGAAAATGGTCCCAAAGGATGAAGAAATAGTTCCTTCCTCTCTTTTCTGATGATAAATACAGAGACACACACTTCCAACATATGATCCCTGGACTGCTAATTTGCCAAGGTTTTAGCTCTGATGCCCTTAGCACAGTGGCAGAAATAAAGAGCTCTGCTGTGAATTAGATATTGGGTCTTTAGTGCCATGCTGATAATGGTGTACAAAAAAACTCTCAAACACAACATATATATCTGCATCATAAATTGGTTTATTTTTAAATTCCCACCAATCATTCTGTTGCTTTCTTACCCATACAATTAATTAA
Source organism: Caprimulgus europaeus (assembly GCA_907165065.1). The sequence goes on from OU015525.1 coordinate 75,660,440, forward strand.
CACACCTAGTTTCCAAATACAAAACTAGAACTTGAAGTTGTTTGCAGTTGTCCAGACACAAATCAGATAGAGGAGAGAAGGAAAAGTTTGCCTATATATCAAATCAAAGGACTGTTTAGCATCATCTGTGTCCTCTTTCAAAATATGAAGTGGAAGATGAAAAATACATTTCTGTGCTCAATGGCCAATATCTAGGAGAATATGTTACTCCATACTTGCTCGATTTTTATTTTTCTCATTAAGCATCCCATACTTATTTTAATATAAAACAGCATCCTGGACTAACCAGACCTTGTGCTACCTACTACCACTAACTAGGAGTTAGTATTTTCCTAAATATTCTCTGCTTTAAGACTGCGTAGGTAAAACAAAAGTAAGAAAAAAAAATCTAGAATGTGGAATGATTATACCATACCAGTAACAATCGAATCAACACATGCACTTTCTACTATAATGACTCAGCATTAATTTGGATCCACTTTGTACATATCCATGCATAAGTAATTCTTCTCTTTTCAGTACATCCCAGGGCTGGCAGAACTCCATACAAGTGAAGTTATCCGTCTGCTCTAATGTCTGCAGGATTAAACTATCAGTATTTTAAAAGTGTGATAAAAGAACTTTATTTGCTTCTGAAGTTGAGGTCTCTTACAGCATCTCTCCCAATTTACACATTCAGTAAGTTTTTTCATCATGAAATTAAGAGTTTTGAGAATACTAGTGGAGCAAAAAATCAGAGGTATTTTCACACAGAGATTCCATCTTTTGGATACTGTTCCAATTTCCCTTTGTAATACAGACAATTGTGCCTCCACAGCAAAGTAACTTCATGATGGGAGAGGGAGAGAAGCATTTGTTCCTTATTTTAAAGGTCCAGATGGACCTTTTAAAGCTATATTACTTAATGAAATTCCTAAACCTGCAAATTTTTTCTGCTTTACTCGCTGCTTAGTTAGACAACATAATACCAAGACTATTACTTAAGTTTTTTAGTAAAAGTGCCTCAGGGCAGTTCTTTAAGAAAGAAAACCAAGTTCAACAATAAGTAGGTGCTAAAATGTAAGTGCAGATCACAGCTTCAAACCAACCAGCAGATATCTAGTCTCAGATTTGTTTAAATCTGAAATACTTAGAAACTTTTGAGAAAGTATTTCAGATCTTTTCTCAAGTGAGAGTTTATCTAAACATTTTCAGCAAGGTATTAGAGAGCACTTCAAGCACCTGTAACACAAGGTACTAGAATAATAAACTTCATCTAGACATAATACAGATATACAGCTCTGGATGAAGCCACAGCTCTGGACCATTCAGATAAAATCTGACTATGTTAGGAACTGGGCTGTGATTAGACAATGATTGGGCTTTAGTCCAAAGTCTGCAAGAGGGAGCTTTTGACTTGGTAGTCAAAATAAGGCACAATCCTTATTCCTAACTCACCAGTTATCTTCATCTTTCAGGGAAAAAAGAAGGAACAGGAAAAAAAAGAAGGAACAGGAAAAAAAAAAAGCTCTCTTCTATTCTTTAGGAAAAAAACTGTAAGAAACTAAGAAAGAAACAAAAGATTATTAAGAAATCACTGACAAAATAAAGTTTTGTTCTGTTATTGTTTAAGTCATTCCATTGAACTATTGCTAACAAAGGCATAGGATATAGTCACTGCAGTTCTGGCCAGGTAAGAAAAGCAAACCTCTTCCAATACCAGCTGTGAATCTTCCAATACATTCTGTGAAGCACTCCATTTCAGGAGCATTTCCCTGATTGTATTTTGCACAGGAAATGGAAAGTAGAATTTTCCAGGAAACTACCAACAGCATTACTGGCATTTCCTTTCCTTCCTTTAAGCTTTCACTGCCTTGGGTTTCTACCTTCACATCTCCTACTAGTGATGCTTTCAAACACTTCTGGTGAAATAATATAAATCTAAGCACAAAGGAAATCTAAAACCTATTTCAGGACTATGGGAATAAATCTGCTGATTTAAGAAACAAGAATTCTACCTATTGCTTCATTACATTGTATTTCTGCAACAAAGAAAATTAAAGGAGTAAAGAGAGATTGATTTTTGAATACAGCACCCTCTGACATATGTTTAAGTGTCTCTTTCTCACTGCTCAAACCTTGGGTGCAGGAAGAAATTCATGGCAAACATTCCCCGTGATCTTTCAAGCTCATTGTTCCCAGCAGCAATTTTTCCTACTCTCATCAGAACTTATTGTTAAATTAGTCACCTAAGCAATGCAATTAATGTGACTTATTTGAAGCAACATCAGCTGCAAGGCTGCACAGCCCTCCAGGATCAGGCAGGATGCCTGGGCTGCAAAGTGTTAATGTTCCCTCACCCCTTCTGAAAGCCGGCATGGTGAAACACACAGGCATGCTCTGGGAGGTAAAATGAGTCATACAGTGCCTGCTGCTTTCTGCCTTTATTACAATGAGATAAAGGTCAGCAATATTACAAAGGTTTAATTTACACCACAAACCGACTCAAGTATATTCTATTATCACTCATTAGTTTTTGCTTTTCTTTGTTATAATATCATCCTTCTTACTAGATCAGAAATGCTTACCTTTGTTCTGATGTGAGAACAAACAGGAAACCAATTCCCAGAAAAGTCTGGAAGAATTAAAAGTCTCACAGGTTGTTTTTAATTTAATGTCATCTTACCTCAGACAAAGTCCTGGATCTCAGAAAGACATCAGGAAATAAAAAGCAGCATAAAATATTGTCAAAATACAGTTGATCATTGAACTAGTTTGAACTAGTAATTAAGTGAAACTCTAATCTTTTCAAAGCTTTTCCGTGCGTGTATATGTGCATATTTACTGTTAATAATAAGTCAGTACACCCCATCTCCACAGAAGCGACCAGTGAAATAACATCTAAGGTACATCTGTGTACAGTTCAAATGAGAAAATACTTACTCATGTCTACCTCAGAAAACGGAAGGAAGGACCTTCTTTCTAGTCCATGATCAGCAATATCCTCTTCTATGGGCAAGGAGTTCTAGGTCACAGACAAATGCTATATCTGTCTATGTGGCTATTTGCTTCTACAAGATGCTGTTGAGGGATCATCTGTAGTGATCTAGACACCCTCAGAAAATAAATCTTTGAACAAGTGTTGTTCATAAAACCAAAAAAAAAAAAACAAAACCAAACCTACAAATTCCTGTGCATGCTTAGAGAAGAGTGCAGTCCAAAGCTCAAGGAACCTGACCAGGATATCGAGGACAGGAGCAGGACAGAGTGTCCACATAAAGCCGATGGCAGTACTGCAACCAAAGCTACGTGGAGTATGCCAATTCCCCCAATTTCTTGTTTTCTGTAGAGGACATCTCATTCAAACAAGACTAAAAATGAGAAGACAGCACAGTAACCTTTGCTTCAGCCTGGCAGCATGAAGCCAAAGAGGTGGGGTAGCACAAGCCACACTCCCAATCTTACAATCTCCTGTAGATCCCAGAGTCGCCATGTATGTTTAGAAATACACCTTTAGTGACACAAAACTACTTCCTAAGTATACTTTAATGACCTTGATCCTAGAATTTGAGTCCTAGATATGAAATGTAAATGCTGTAAGTGGGATGGTACCCTTTACTGGCTGTCTGAATTTACATCACTATTCGTACTACTCAGATGCCTTCCAGGCTGACATGATCTGCAAGCAGGCCAAACATTTTTGACATTGATACAACATTGCATCAATTGCACATCATAACAAAAGTTCACATGCCTGCAATTTACCCTTTGTCTCCAGGCTTTATTCAGCTTTTCACAGGAATCACACATGCTTTGTTGATATTGGGAAACTCCATACTCTACTTTTTTTTCTAAATTATTTCCCTGCTGCCCACCTCCCCGTTTGCTTTGATCAGTCTGGGAAGGTCATGCAATCATAGCCACTAAACGAAGAATGCTGCTGCAGTATGATGTTCTAGTGGACAGAAAGCTTTCCGAGTCTCTGTTCTTGCTAGCTGGCCTGCAAGCACCTTCTTATCTGCCAGCTTGATAAACCAGGGGAAAAAAGGTCAGTGAAGACCCCACCTACGCATAAACTTACGATGGTTTTAAGATAGTTTGATGAAGCCAAAGCAGAGTACAGTATGGATGCTTATTTGGTTTCATTGTAGCACGTTTTCATAGAAATACAGAATAATACAGACTTGTGGTATCTAGTCCAAACACTTGCTCAAAGCAGGCCCCACTAGTTAAAATATCACAACTTTTTACATCATATTCACTTACTTCTCTGACTTGATAGCAGATGTGAAGATCCCTTGAAGAGCGGGAGATTTTTTTTTTTTATAAAATTACTTTAATAAAAACAAAGACATTAAAGTTTTACATATAACATTCTCAAATGCCAGAGTATTAATTCAGGGTAATAACTCCTATAAGCATTACTGAATTATACATTTTAAATTACAGTTTTCAAAAATAGGAGTGGATATATTATAAAACTGAAAATAAATTTCACAAAACCTATTCTAAGTATTTTCTATGCAATGATTTGTGTGAATTATTTAACATTTTCATTAACATTGTCTGGAAATGTACAATTTTATCTGACTCATGTCTTGAGATTCTTGTATTGTTAAAGGACCTAGTTCTGCAAGTTTTCCTCTACCACTAACTGCACTCATACACAGTTCTAGAACTCAGGAGTTTCAGTACTGAAACTATGAGCTAATGCTGAATGTCAACACCATTTTTTAACACCATTTGAATAGCTTTATATATACATTACTCCCTTCCAAACATTACCCATTTATTCTTCTGTATTACATTAAAAACAAAAAAACCCTCAAACTTTTGCCTGGTTTTCATGCTCTTTCAGAAGCATGTGAAATTTAGGCTTGCAAAGAGAGACAAAACTCCATCAAATAAAGGTTTTCTTTTAAAAATTCAAGTATCTCTTGTGCTCAGATAAGCAACACAAAAGAGCTGCATTCCTCAGTGTAGCACCTGTTTTGAAAGAGATATGGCAGACCAAATAATTAAATCAAAAATATTCCAACACCAATTAACATTTGACTTCAGGTTCAACTAAAGATTTAAACTAGATCTTATGTTATCAGAACCCTCCAGACCATCTCTAATACACAAGAGAGTGAGACACAGACAGATGATAACAGTTATTGAAAATTAAAGCTGCTTAATTGTTTACATAAACAGAAGGCAGTCAAGAAACATATCATTATGGAGATTTTATTTCCCCTCTAGACTTCATTAGCACAATCTCTTCAGTGCATGAAAAGTCTCACCAAAATCAGTGGGTAAAATTTCCACAGGAATTTTTAGCCTAAGTATGTAGAGGGGAACCGGGTGCCTCAATGTTCTCCTGGATACTGAAAATATCTTAGATAGGTCCTTCTGTCACTGGTGAGCTTTACAGACATCTAAACATCTACATGCATATGCCTACATCAGTTAAAATTCAGGTCAGCTAGCAGTCAGTAATGAGTGTTGCTGATTATGCTTACAGATGGCTTCAATTCACTACTCTTTAAAACCTGTATACTGATTGGAGAAAAAACAGAACTCAGGTTTTCCTGTCCCATATGTATCTAACTGAAAGCCCAGGGCATCAATTTCTCTTTTTTCAGTGCTAAACTTGATGGTTGCTGCACATCTCCTTGTCAGCAACTCCCATATAAATGCATTGAATGAGGTCTTTCTAATTAACACATGTGAATAAAACTTCCAATCAGGATGTCACTGCATTAGCTTAAGATGTGCATAACAATTTTTTTCATAGTGTTATAAAAAATTTCCAACTGCCACAGACCAGTTAAAGTAAGGGAGAGAAAGAAGCATGCACCTTTGCTACAACTTGACAGACATAAACAAGGAGAAGTGTTTTGCATGGATTTCCTGAAGGATATATCAAGAACTATCTTCAGCATGTTAAAGATTCCAAGATTTAATTTGGGATATTGATAGCTATCTTGACAATTTAATCTTTGCAAATGTTATTACTATTACAGGAAAAAAAATTCTATATCCATTTTGCTGAGGCCATTAGCCTGGAAGTTCATGTGGTGGGAGGTATTTCTAGCTTAGAATATAAATTCACTCGCACAATATGTGTTTTGAAAAAGAGAAAGTACATTTGTTTCCAGCCCTTTTAATGAGAGATTTAAAAACTACAGGTTTTTTTAAAAACTTTGATTTGGCACTCATACGTTACAGGTGCCTTTAATTATGTGGAGGCACACACAATAGTAACACTTAGATATTTAACTCTATAATATACCTATCTAGACAGGATGTGAGATGTCTAAATGAGAAAATTTGTACTCACACTATGTCATTACACAAAATCTCACCTGAAATCATCTTGCCCACAAAGCTATAGTTACAAAAATGGAGACTATGACTATTGTCCAAATGAAACTCATAACATCAATGTCAACAATTTTATATAATTGAGTGATTTCTTATTACATTATTTCATATTTTATGGTAGTCCAGGAAAAGTCATAATCTCAAGCCACAAATGCATTTTACATGGATATGAGATACAGATACATATCTAGAGAAAAGTATGTGAAACCACAATATAAAATTACATATTTTCCGTAGAACATGCCTCTGATCCACTAATTTTACAAAGAAAGCAAAAGAAGTGAAGTGCAAAGGACCTACCAACAAAACCTTCAGAGAGCTGAATGAATTCATGCATTCACTCGATGAATTAGTAGTTGGCAAGAAGCTCACACTCTCCAAATGAGGTGCACTAACATTAAAGAAAATTTTCAAATCGTACTGAAGCTATTTTTAAAATTACTACACCAATAAAATTAATGTGTGTCAACTCTTTCAAGGTTGATTATTACAGTGAAAGCAGTGTTTTAATATTTATGGAAACAAAAGTTTAAAAAAGTATACCTAAATAAGAGAAATTATGTCACTATCCTCACACAAGTTAAAGTACATTTTTTAAAGTTAGAATCCCTTCATTCATGTTTTGCGCTCAAAAGGCACAACAATATTTATTCTCACTTAAAACTCACTAAAAGTGAAATCATCGCAAGACCTAACTATGAGAATTGTCCAACTAGCAGAACAGAATAGCAGCAGGAGTAATGTTATTACCTGAAGTACAACAGGAAACAGGGCTAAGAGAAAAACGGTCAATGTAAGCATATGTCTCAGCTATTATTCACTCACATACAATTCCAACAAAACATTGTTTTCTGTGCAAGATATTCTAGAATAAAGACAAAACTGATTTTCTTCCTAATAATTTTAAGCAAAGGCAGATTCACAAATCTGTTGTTGTTCACTAGCTATGCAAATTTTCCTTTTGCAACACCACAGAAAGCCAGAAAATGATGGAGAAAGAAAGAAAAATAACTGATGCCAACCATTCAGCATACAACAGAGCAAATGAAAGAAATTCATTTTGTCTTATTGCAGGATGGCAGCATTGTGACTGACATAATTTAGTTGGTTGCTTAGCATCTGGGTCAGCAGACTGAAATTGCAGTGAGAAGACAAGACTAAGCATTCCATAATATTATCACAGTGTTTCTATTTCTGGTGCATTTCTTCATCAGATGCAATTTCAGGGTTGGACTTTTCTGTAGAGAGTTTAGTATCAACAAATTTATATATTAGAACCAAATCCTCACATTCTTACAATTGATTGAAAGCCAAACCTTCTGAAATTTTGCAGATTATTCCTTTAAATAGCAGGATGGAATTCAAGCCAACAGGTTTGGAGAGGTTTTTTTTCTTAGTGGTTAACATAAACACAGAGACAAAAGGCTAAATCAGCAGCAGACACAACCAAGTTCTACTAGAGAATTTATAGGGAGCTAGAATCCAGCTTAATTCAAGATAAGAAAGACCAATTGCTACCATATCAGCTGCAAAGAGTCAGATGTCACAACAGCTGAAGTTGTTTGCCATAGGCAAAGCTCCAAGACACATCCTGAGAAGGGGTTATGTCAGAAATAAAAAGAAACAATCAGAGGGAAAAAAAAAAAAAAAAAAGAAAATATTTGAGCTGAAGATAGCTCCATCATCATCTTCAACAGACACAAAAGCCCCATCTCAGAGGTGATGGAAGAGGAAATTGGTTTGAGGTTTAGATGCTTGAGATAAATACTAACTATTTCCAAGACAAAAGCAACTCTCTAACTACCAAGGAAAAGCAAGAGGAAACAGAAGCTGTTTACTTTCCAGTAGGACAGAACATACAGCACAACTACACTCTGAACTCCAAGAACAAGGATGGACATTAGCAAAACTTCCAGTGTCTGCAAAGGAGGCCAAGTATTGCTCTCTATATCTTGGGCTCATCATGAACTCCATCCCAAGCTCAGGGATAAGACCTTAGAACAGACACATTAAAAAGACAGTATCTTCAGCAGAGTCACCCCCCACTGACAGATGCGATTCATTGTGTCGTGGTCCCAGACTGGTACTGTTTTCATACAGAAAGTTCTTCTGGAAGCTTCTGTTACTTATGTTCTACAGATTTCTCTGAAGTCAGCCTTGGCCATCAAATATATCTGTCTGAAACACACAGTGAAGTCACACTTCTTAAAGGGCATCAGGTCAGCCAAACAGATGGGCACAAATATAAGAATTGTCTGCTTCAAGCTTTTTTTAAAAAAAGCTTTTTTTTTTTTTTATCTAGACATGTTCAAGCAAAAGCGAGTGGTGTCTATAACAACAGCAAAGACAGGGTAGTAGACAAAGCTCAGCAACCCCTTAAGGACTGAGTGTATAAAATGAACTCCACCACAGAGCAAGACCACTGTTGCAACTTCAGTCGGAGGTTCACATAAACAGCATTTCCTGCAGATCCTCTCTCATGTTACAGTCTCAATAAGCTCTAGGTTAACTATACTTACCCCTATCAGTGCTGTCTGAAGGAGGCTTTTGACAGCAACTAGTCGTATGGTATGTTCAAAAATCAGACAAGCCTGTATCTGTCAACATTTCCTGAAGCAGGAAAGGTTCATACTAAAGACACTGTTTTTATTCAAATCTTCATTATCTCCCACCTTGATGAGGACCTGTTACAGCTCCTAGGAAAACTGACCGGGTCGCAGGCTCCTCTCTGACAGTTTCCCAAAGGCAACCTTTCCCCACACACTCATAGTTTAAAACATACATTGAAAGTTTCATCCACCTCTGACTCAAGTGGATTCAAAGGTCACCGTAAAGATTTAATTGTTCCAACTTTTTGTAGTCTGGTCAGTAAAAGGGTGACTAAAGTAAAGCTGCAATACAATATAACAGTTTTAGCTCTACTACAAATTATAGCCACTAGACATTTTTCTAAATGTTTAAACATCGTAAAAATTGTAAGACATTTTGATACAGCGTGATGCTGATTAGGAATAAAAAAACATGTCATAGAGCCCTGGAAACTGGAGACCTTTGCAAATTATAGCAATATAAGACATATTCATTTAACTTTTATCATACAGTTTTATAATATACAAATTAAATTGTTAACTAACCTTGAAACAACTTTGAAATTTTCAGCCTTTCTTTCAAACTTTTTTAAAAACTTTCTGGTTGCTCCTAATAGAACTTAAATTTTTTAAATCACAATGCTTCATTTAACCTGGCACTTTTTTGGGATGATTGAAGAAATGCAGAGAGCAGCCCAGACACCCATCCAGGGAGAGAGTACTAGTAGCAAAACTGTCAGTCAGGAATGGAGACTGAAAGGAGGACAAGTACTTCTCTCACTCTTTTAAAAATACAAAAACCCCTCTTACTCAAGAAACTGTAACTCGTGTCCCATTAAAAAGTATCAGAGGTGTATATCTGCCTTCTCCTCTTTCTTAAAACCAAAGGTATGAGGTATGGCTTCAGTCTTATAACAACTGCAAAGAAAGTTGTCTTGAGGTCACACTTGGAAACCACCTTGGCAAGAAATTTGCAGGGGTACATAGGAATGTAAGAGGCCTTGAGTGAGAGAATCTCTTACATCTGCTTTCCTCAACATGGAACCTGAGGTGAGGCTGGCACTGGAAACTAAGGGGTTTGCAAACAGATGAAACTACAAAAGCAGACAAGTATCTGGAGACAAAGGCATACTGCAATATCAGAGTGCCTTCTTCAAATAAAAAAGGACACCATAAACCCTCACCTTGAACATGGTGATTCTAAAGAGTAAATCTTCAACCTAGGAATGCAGTTAAACAAATATAGCTAGGATGTACCATGTGTTCAGCAGAGGCAACTCAGTGTTATACTTAACTATGAAAGCTGATTGGAACTAGGACCAAACTGATATGCCACATTCCCCAGAACACAGGAGTATGCCACCATGGGTCTTTTATTCATTGTAAGCAGAAGATGATCCTGGTAGTTTTCTGGGCAAACTAAAGAAACACAAAAGTTTTCATTCTTACCCCAACTCTCTGGACAGCTGCAGTCCATAATTTTTTTCTCTCAAAGTGGCTGTGATCATAAGGAACGGGAGCAGCAGATGAATATACATAAATATGACCATCCTTCTCTTCCCTTATTAGTCTTTGTGGTCATGGGAGGCAGGACATGGAAACATCATCAGCTTCAGAATGGCTTCATTTATGAGCAAGGAGGTTCAGGATTATTCTTGTCCAATGTCTTATTAGTCTATTAGAAAGTTTAATTTTATTCTCCAAAAGACAGATTGTCCTAGCACATGGCTTAGAAAACTGAATATGATATTGCATATGGTGTACTCATTAACTCCATCATCTCCACTGGGACAGAAATCATAGAGTCATAGAATAGTTTGGGCTGGAATGGACCTTAAAGATCATATAGTCCAACCCCCCTGCCATAAGCAGGGACACCTTCCACTAGACCAGATTGCCCAAAGCCTCATCCAACCTGGCCTTGAAATTTTCCAGGGAGGGGGCATCCACAAATTCCTTGGGCAACCTGTGCCAGTGTCTCACCACCCTCACAGTCAAGAATTTCCTCCTAATATCTAATCTAAACCTACCCTCTTTCATCTTAAACCGTTTCCCCTTGTCCTGTCATTAACTGCTCTTATGAAAAGTCCCTCCCCAGCTTTCCTGTAGGCCCCCTTCAGGTATTGGAAGGCTGCTATAAGATCTCCCCAGAGCCTTCTCTTTTCCAGGCTGAACAGCCCCAACTCTCTCAGCCTGTCCCCATAGGCGAGGTGCTCCAGCCCTCGGATCATCCTCGTGGCCCTTCTCTAGACTCGTTCTAACAGGTCCACATCTCTCTTGTGTTGGGGGCTCCAGAACTGGAGTTTGAACATATATCAAGGAAGGCTGTAGTTCAAGATTAAAACTGAGGCCACACTATCACTCAGAGGCAGAACAGTGGTTTCTCCTATTGAGGTTGTCCATGCAGCATGCTGTATGGTTGGAGAGAGATGCTTCTTATGCTCTCCATGCTAGCTTTCCTGCATTCTTCACATCGTAAAGAAATACCAACAAATAATGCACAGAAGATCATCTAATGCAGTACAAGAACCTAGGAAGCCAGTCTTCTTCTTTCTGGCCTAATTTAACATAGCTCAGAATACTTCGCAATAATACTTTCGATCTACACATGATCTTTTGTAAGGAGGAGGCAAAAGTAGCCCACTACAATCCCCAGCATACTTGCTGTATTGTATCAAGGATTAGACCAGTTTACAAACTTTACTTAGCTAATACATTAAAATCTCTCCATACCAGTTGAACCTCAAAGATTAGCTTCTTAGCACAGGAGGAAAAATATTTGCATGAAGTTTGCATTTCTTTTTAGTTGTCATGGGCATTCTGTGGGAATTATGAAGTACTTGTCCTGGCAAATGACCCACAGCTTTGGCTCTCATCTGCCTGCAATGTTGATGGTGGTCTGCAATGTTGAGAGGTTATAGATTTTAAAAAATATTTTTTCTCAAAGCAATGGCACTGCTAAACACAAAGTTCACCTAAGTGCATGTGGAAAGGAAGAAAATGTTGCTTTAGATTGTAGGGATGACAGAGCTATAAAATAAGCTATATATGCATGAGCTACAGGATGAAAATAATTCACTAACAATCCTCTTTACAATGATAACCAAACACCAAAATGTCAAACAAAAGGCTGGAAACCTTTATTGAATCAGATGCTTGTCAGTCTTCTGACAAATGTGTCAGCTCTGGGTATTTTAGTCAGCAATTTCAGTAACAACCAAATGGCCTTTTGTACACAGAACATGAAGACAGCCTTCAGTTGGCACAGAAAATAATAAATCTCAGGCTTTTGAACCTTTAATTCTCACTCTTTCTTTGTACGTGTTGAAAGAGATAAATGGGAGGTTTACTGATCTCCTTGCTCACATTGATCTAGAATGTAATTTTATTCATAAATTTTATAAAGTGCACGCCTCATTTAAAAATTTGAAATTAAATGTTGCCTTCCAATGTAGGTCATCAGCACAATTCTCAGAACAACTTCAAGACAGCAGGCTGTATGCACAGCATAACAATGCTCATAAATAACTACCCAACTGGCAAAGGAGCACACACTGTATTGAAATCCAGTTTGAGGGATAGATTGGAAGTGTTCAGACTCTGAATTCTCTGAAGCTGTGTGCTTCATTGAAGTATTGCTTTTGGCAAGGCATGTGTATCAGCTGTATCTCTGTGCGTAAAACCCTGCCAATTACAGTCTGCTTTAAAAAAAAAAAAAAAAAAAAGAAAAATAACCTTTTCTCTCCTAAGAGCCATAAAGGATGAAGGCAGATGAGGGAAAAATTAAAACCAAACAAATAATCTGTTTATCAGCAGTAGCTCTGCCAATCTGGTGAAATTACACAAAGTTTACTGCAGATTTGCACCATAGCTCTGATGAAAATCCGAGTGTAAGGAACTCAGTTGAGGAAAATATGCCAAAAGATCACCTCATTTTCCAAAGTAATTTTTTGTAGCTCTGATAACCCTGATATCCAACATTTCCTGTGACCAGAGAAAAAAAAGAGATGCAGCAAAATGGACTATTTCAGACTTCTATGCCAGTTATGATTAGTCAGGAGAAGCACCCTCATACTGACAGGTCAACTGTCTGCTGTTTTCATTACTCAGTACCTAACGTACAACTTCATATTATCAGTGTTTTAGAAGGAGGGCAAATGAAACTCCAGCACTCTTGGGAGCACTAGTATGAGGTTGGCAGTTCTTAGCAAGAATCATACAAAAAGTAAAGAATGACGACAGCCATGGGGTAAGAAGGAAGTTTTGTTTCTGTGCCTGTTTAACAGTTGGCTGGCAACAGTCCTGTGGCAAACCCAGACATCTCAGGGCCCAGGCAATATCTGGGCTCACCAAGGTGACATGTTGCTCGGGTTTGTTTCCAGATGGCCCAGAAAGAATCAGCTTGCAAGTCCAAAAGAGACTTGGTTCAGGGGCTCCTGCTGTCACTGCTGTCAATCACTGCCCTTGTGATAAATTGTCATAAGAGTTTGATTGAGACTGCTACTTCTTACATTGCCTACAAGAACTCTGTATTATATTATCTTCCCCCTGAATCTCTCAGAAATGCTGAATATACACCTAAGACATTTGAATACATCTTAAAAAAGAGAACTCTTGAGTAATGAAAACTTTCCTAGACATTTTGGCCCTTTTTAGATGTATATATCTGTAAACAATCTGTAAAAAATGTAATTACCGTAAAAGCTGCCTATTAACAAATTTGAGTCCTGTAACTCAATTTGTTCACATAACACAGCACACTAGATCACTAACATTAAATCAGTAGCCTAACTACACATTTTTGTTGTTTGGGGTTTTTTTACAGAATTTGGTGTCTCAAATTGCTTTTTTTCTTGTTTTAGAAAATAAGTTTTGCAGCTCATGCACTGTAAACTGATAGCTGTTATAAACTGTCAGTAGGGCAAAAACATATTAATTTGCTTTCAGGCCACTGAAGGTGAGACAGGAGTGCACACATGTCTGCTGGAAGTGCTGCTGTGAAAATGATTTCCCTCCAGAATGTCCACCTATTATATTGGGGATGAATAGCATATAATTAGAATTCAATGCCATTACGAAAGACTTGCAAACAAAGTCTGCTTTTCTCTTAAGACACATGAAAAGTAAAGTAAATAGTAAAACCTGAGTATTAGGAAATAAAAGATCTTTAAAAAAAAAAAAGCAAACTGTCCTGAAAAATAAAAATACTATTTCAAATTACTCTCAAATCCTTTTTTTTCTATATACTAGGCCTTTCTGAAACTACAAGCGGAACTTCAACATCTCAGAAAAAAAATTTCAAAGGAGATATTCTCACAGTTATTTGACATCAGCAAATTTCAGTATAAGTTTAGAGACTTTTTTCCTTTATAAACATCAGACCTTCCAGAAACTTACTCACATCCCAAAGCTAAGCCAATGATAAATTTGTAACAGGAAACTTCTAAGATCAAGAAGCCCCAGTTACATCTTAAAATTATCATCCTTTAAAATTATAAAAGAGGTAAGCTAAACATCAGAGAGACAAAAAAAAAGAGCTGTGGGAGCCAGAGAGAATTTATGCAGGCTGCTTATCAATCTACAAACACTAATTGATGAAAGCAGTGTTCTTATAGTCATTGCATTTCAGCACATGCTTCTAAAACTACTCATGAACTTCATCAGAGCCTGACTTCAAATGTAATGCTAAATGCTGTCATTCAAATGCAAAACCAGAAATGTAAGCACTGGCACAATAAAGATACTGGTTATATGAATTCATCACAGCCATGATTACTTTCAGTAAATCTTCAAATTCAGATGCACCAGAAATAATTAAACTTGGGGAATAATTGCACTAAAAAGCCCATTTAAAAAAATAAACTACTTAAAGATTGTAATTTTTTGATGCCTCTTTTGCAAAGAGACTGTGACAGCAACCTCAAAAGAAACACTGAGTCAAAATAATGAGGGACCCAGCAAGAAGACTAGAGAAAGATTCTGAGAATGAAGTGGCAATCTGATCGGTTTTGGCGAAGCAGATACAGCATTGCATTTGTCCGCACAGGAAAAATACACAGAATCACAGAATGCTAGGGATTGGAAGGGACCTCAAAAGATCATCTAGTCCAATCCACCTGCCGGAGCAGGAACACCTAGATGAGATTACACAGGAAGGCATCCAGACGGATCTTGAATGTCTCCAGAGAAGGAGACTCCACAACCTCCCTGGGCAGCCTGTTCCAGTGCTCTATTACTCTCACAGTGAAGAAGTTTCTTCTCAAATTTAAGTAGAACCTCCTGTGTTCCAGCTTACACCCATTGCCCCTTGTCCTATCATTAGTTGTCACTGAGAAGAGCCTGGCTCCATCCTCCTGACACTCACCCTTCATATATTTATGAACATGAATGGGGTCCCCCCTCAGTCTCCTCTTCTCCAAGCTAAAGAGGCCCAGCTCCCTCAGCCTTTCCACATAAGGGAGATGCTCCACTCCCTTAATCATCTTGGTGGCTCTGCACTGGATTCTCTCAAGCAGTTCCTTGTCCTTCTTGAACTGTGAGGCCCAGAACTGGACACAATATTCCAGATGTGGCCTCAGCAGGGCAGAGTAGAGGGGGAGGAGAACCTCTCTCCACCTACTAACCACACCCCTTCTAATGCACCCCCGGATGCCATTGGCCTTCCTGGCCACAAGGGCACAGTGCTGGCTCATGGTCATCCTGCTGTCCACCAGGACTCCCAGATCCCTTTCCTGCTCTCTAGTAGATCATCTCCCAACCTATACTGGAACCTGGGGTTGTTCCTGCCCAGGTGCAACACCCTACACTTGCCCTTATTATATTTCATCAAGTTTTTCCCTGCCCAGCTCTCCAGGCTGTCCAGGTCTCTCTGGATGGCAGCACAGCCCTCTGCTGTGTCAGCCACTCCTCCCAGCTTTGTGTCATCAGCAAACTTGCTGACAGTGCACTCTGTTCCCCCATCCAAGTCATTGATGAATATATTGAATAATACTGGTCCCAGTACCGACCCTTGAGAGACCCCACTAGATACCAGCCTCCAACTGGACTCTGCCCCATTGACCACCACTCTCTGGCTTCTTCCCACCAGCCAGTTCACAGTCCATCTCACTACCTGATCATCCAGTCCACACTTCCTCAATTTGGTAGTGAGGATGCTGTGGGAGACCGTGTCAAATGCCTTACTGAAATCAAGATAGATCAAGATAGACCACATCCACTGCAAAAATACGGAAGAGGTGAAAGAAAGAGAATCCACTGCAGGTCTGGAGACACCATTTAATCCTGGGAAATGACACCTGGTTTACAGACAACTCTTGGCAAATGTAGTCCTTATATAAAGTTATCTGAACATGTCAGTCTATGAGTCGGTACAAATATGAAATATCTGAGCTGATATTTTCCCTGCACTGCAAATTGTCACATCTGTCACTTGAATGTGAATATAATGTACCTGGTACAAATTAATTTTTTCTTTGAAGAGTTCACTGATAGTCATTTTTGTTTTGATGGATATAATACTGACTAGACATCATAAATTTCAATTATTCCTTCTCCAAACCTAGCTGTTTGACCACAATTTTTACTCTTTGTATTGCAAAAGCATGAAAGACAGAAACACTTCATACCTCCATTCCCCAGCGAGATGCGGTGGAGTGTCAGACTGTGGTTTGTGCCATAATTCAGCAGGTCGGGAGGTTGCCATTCTGAAATGGTTATCCACATACCCACATCACCTAGAGCTGTTATCCGACCTTCTCCTTGAAAGCAGGAAATAGGTCCAAGAGCACTTCTGACCTGCTGCAAACCTTAAGATCCGTTCCGTGAGTGTAATTCAATATGCACACAAAACATCCTTTCCTTTCATGCATTTTCAGTTTCTCCAGTACAATATTTACAGTGGGATATAAAACACACTCTTCACATTAATGCATTCAGAAGTACTTTCAAGTACTTTCAAGATAACAAATACTGTTATGGGAGATGTGAATCTTCTGACAAGTTACTGTAGGACTGCTTGTTTTGTGCCAAAGAATTAGTTGATATCACCCATTCACCTGGAAATTTTCAGCAGAGTTTCACACAGAATCACAGAATGGCAGGGGTTGGAAGGGATCTCAGGAGATCACCTAGTCCAACCTCCTTGCTAAAGCAGGTTCCCTATCACAGGTTGCACAGGAAAGCATCCAGGTGGGTTTTGAACATCTCCAGAGATGGGGACTCCCCAGCCTCCCTGGGCAGCCTGTTCCAGTGCTCTGTCACCCTTACAGTAAAGAATTTTTTCCTTAAGTTGGTATGGAACTTGCAGTGTCCCAGTTTTTGCCCATTGCCCCTTGTCCTTCTGTTTGTAGTTTCTTTTAGATATCATTTTGATGATTCCTACCTGGGAAAAAACTAGCATAGAGATTTCCAATAAATGATAAATAGAAATTTGAACAGTATAAATCACTTAAACAGGTGAGAGAGCTTCAAGCTTCTTGACATTTTAACAAAAAACAAAAAAGACCTGTAATTTCTTTCTACACAATCCTATAGCTGAAGTAGACATGCTGAGGAACAGACCACCTCATTGTCATGCGGAAGGTTAGCATGAGAAACCAGCGATGATCATACGGATCTGAAATGTAATGACTTTACACTCCAGAATGCCAATCATAAACAGCAACTGCTGCTGGAATCTGATGTTACCATAAATTATCTGATGATTGTTGTTCACCATTAATAATGATTAATCATAACATGACTCCACTCTGACAAACCTGATACAAATGGAAAAAAAAGAAACCCTTGTCTCAGATAGCAAAGGATTTATGATGGAAAACAAACATAAACAAGTCAGGAAGCACTGTGAAACAGGTGTGTTTGCAGTTTTAGTGAGTTCTGAAGTCACGTAGCAGCAGCAGCCCCAAAATTTTAGATTCCCATGCCATCAAAGCAAATAAGGGTTTTGATGAGGGAGTTAAATAAAAGTGAAGTCTTACAATTTTGCTAAGGTGTACCTGAGAATATGAAGAGCAATTTGCAGACTACGTTATATATTACAGTTAAAATGTAAAAACTGATTGGATCTTGCATATTTATAGACTTGATTCAGGAATATTCTTAGAAAAAAAGTAAACTTCAATCAGGGATTTGACTGAAATTTCTGTAGCCAGAGTTATTCTTTGAAGCAACTGTACAATACAGTGAGATAGATGATCAAATGAGATTATAATTACATATTGTTTACTCTGCAGCCTAAATTCAATATGATTTCTTTAGAGGGTTCAAAATGGCAAGCTGTAAAATGCAAACATTTGACTAAACACAAGAAGAGAAATCAGGGTTCAAAAAGAAATAAAAAGAGAGAAAGTGGAGTTATGAAGACCTGTCTTGAGCAAATGCTATTTTTTTTTACCTTATCTTTTGTTTAGGCAGAAAGGGAACATTTTTATATAGGCTGCCCAGATGTTTCCTCCATCTGTCCTTAGTGAAAAGGCCACCCTCTTGCTTTCACATTTGGACTTCTCTCTTATTCTTTTTGACACTACCCCTTAAAACTGAGACTGCCTTTGCTAACAGTTAAGAAGGTCAGCAATTTGCTGTTGGTATTCTAATAAGGAGTTCACTTGCAGGAGTCATGCACACATATTTATCCTCAGATTGCAACAAGCATTGCTTCCTGATGAGTAAAAGTGGACTTGCAGAATGAAGGTCTCAGGAAGTAGAGAGTCTATTGATTTTTTTCCACCTCTAATTTAAAAGAGGGCATGCAAAAAAAAAAAAAAAAAAGAAAGATCAGCTTATATATCTTACACTTTCAGATATGAAACGAAGAAGGGTCATGTGCATGTTAGGAAAGATGTGTTTTTTCAACAAATATAATATCAATAATGTCAAAGTTGATGATTATCCATTTTTAAAGGACTTTCTGGAGGGTCTGAGAACATTCATTGCCTTTAAATTGAATGGTTGAGAATCCTCTGTACTTAAACAGGCTCTTCTCCACTAAAATTCTAGCACATAGAACAGGTGATAAGTGGCAACAAGACCCAAAAAACCACACTAATTTCTACTATCAAAAAAACCCAACAAACCAACCAAACAAACAAAAAAAACAAACAGAAAACACCAAAAAATCTTTTAGACCCTAGAAATAAAAATTCTTATAAAAGCGATTGGGAGGAGAGGATCATCTTTCCTATTTTAAGTTTTAATTAATGTGCTTCTCGTAAGGCAAAAGAAAAAGCTACATTACTTATCATATTGAAGAATATTCTTCTAAAAATAGTCACATCTTGTTTCCTAAAAACTGACAGACAAAATAATAGGCAGCACAGAACTTATCTGGTATAGTTTGAAAACTGAATTGACATATACATATCTGTGTTTTCATATATATGTACACATCACTTTCATGTACACCTATCCAGAATAACATTAAGAACATAAAGTTCTGACTACTCCTTCTTGGTCTATCCTTTAACAGGTGCCACCATTACAGTTTGCAAGCAGTAGAGATCTAGATACTGGTGAAATAGAAGATGAGAAAATATCTGGCAGACAATGTTTTATGCAAAAGTCTGGTATTTTATCATAATTTACACACACACACACACACACACTAAACTGCAGATACTTTATTGCTTTTATTTTTATCCTTACTTCAGGTGCAGTGTGCACCTGCTACAAGAAGATCTCATAAAACTCAGGTGAATCTACTTATATTTATTTTTCTGTTAATTTATAATATTAGTCCTTCAACTGTACATTAGCTGCAGTTATGTTTATAAACACCTACCTTGTGAGAAAGAAGGTATCTCTACTGAGCTTAAGGGTCAGATCTATGAAAGGACTAACTAGAGAGGTGCTGGGGCCCAGTGACTGCTACAGACACAGATTGATAATAAACTTCAGAGGAAAAACAAGCATCCTTATAATGAAATTCAGAGAAGTGCTAGCACCCCAAAGAGCCTGGGCTAGACACCCAAATCAAGACTACGAGGAAATATGTACTTCTACTTGGAACTCACGTCTGAAAAATTTTCCCCTGGGTGTTCTCTTTAAAAATAGGAAAAAAAAAATGTTGAAAAAAAACAGATAACAAATTGCACAGCAAATATTACTTTTTCTGTAAATCACAATGAGGTCAGGGCACCTCCTCTCCTGCAAATCTCACTCTAATATTAGAAACCTGAGTTCAGCTTTGCTTGTGCTGAAGGGAAGGGAATATAAACTAATCAATACATTCTGGAAGAAAGACATGACTACAGAGTCACAGGGGAAAAGATCACAGTCATTTGTACCTACTTTGCATACAGAAATAAATGTTTCATGGAGCTGAGAGAGAGGGAAAGAGGTGAGAAATATTCTCTAGCCTTGTGATTAAGCTGCACATTCAAGAGTATGGGAGAGCAGGGGTTTGTTCCCTTTTTGGTGGCTATTTCTATTTTTTTTAATCTAGGTACTGTTAAATGGTAGACAAGAAGCTCAACATGAGCCAGCAATGTGCACTTGCAGCCCAGAAGGCCAACTGTATCCTGGGCTGCATCAAGAGAAGCGTGGCCAGCAGGTCGAGGGAGGTGATTCTCCCCCTCTACTCTGCTTGTGTAAGGTCCCAGCTGGAGTCCTGTGTCCAGTTCTGGAGCCCCCAACACAAGAGAGAGGTTGGCCAGTTAGAGCGAGGCCAGAGAAGGGCCAGGAGGATGATCTGAGGACTGGAGCACCTCTCCTATGAGGACAGGCTGAGAGAGTTTGGGCTGTTCAGCCTGGAAAAGAGAAGGATTCAGGAAGACCTTATAGCAGCCTTCCAGTACCTGAAGGGGCCTACAGGAAAGCTGGGGAGGGACTTTTCATAAGGGCAGTTAATGACAGAACAAGGGGAAATGGCTTCAAACTGGAAGAGGATAGGTTTAGATTAGATATTAGGAGGAAATTCTTGACTGTGAGGGTGGTGAGACACTGGAACAGGTTGCCCAGAGAAGCTGTGGATGTCCCCTCCCTGGAAGTGTTCAAGGCCAGGTTGGATGAGGCTTTGAACAACCTGATCTGGTGGAAGGTGTCCCTGCTCATGGAAAGGGGGTCGGACTACATGATCTTTAAGGTCCCTTCCAACACAAACCATTCTATGATTCTATGAAATGTAAGATGTGTCATCCGGTCTATATATAGGATAAAGTGCAATCTGTACCCGGGGTATTCCGTGTGAGCACTTTACCATATGTCCTGGATAATCTTTATGCAGGAATACAGTACCATGCCCTCCTCTGCCAGCCTTCACCACCATCACTGGAGCTGCACAAAAAAGTTAATGCACGTGAGGTGCATTGGAAATGCATCTAGAGATTGGGACTCACAGGTATCACCTACCTTGTCAATCCCAGCAAGTGCCAGATGCAAGACAGCTACAATCTTATCCTTGCTTTCTAGCAATATAGTAGCATTCACAAAGCCGTGCTTTGTGTGAGTACTGCAAGCTAGCTTTGCAGTAACTAAGTCAGGTGCTAAAGTCAAGATAGCTATGTTAACATTGTGGTCTTACAGAAAATATATATTGTCTCTCTCTCAGGATCCTGAATTTTATATGAGTTTTGTATATATTTTATATAAAAAGGAATATGGCATTGTAGAATAATATGGAAATTTGGAAGGCAATAAGTAGAAGAATAAGAAGAAGGTCAATCTCCTTTCACAGGTTGTCTGGAGGATTTTGCAAAGTCTTAAAAGATGCTATTTACCATGAGTACATATGCATGAAGTGCAGCACCTCAGCACTGCAAGTGCTGAACACATCCTTTTCCTCCACCATTTAGAGTCTCTTCTGAAATCTGGACCTTCTCTGAGAAACTTGACGTCTCCTGAAACTTCTGACCACCACACTAGTGGTGGTAAAATTAGTGACATTCAGTGATTCTTGAAAAATAATTCTAAATTACTGTTTGCCAATACAGTACAAAGAGGAAGAAAATACCAAGGAGTAAGGGACCAACAATTAACATTTCTGGTTCTAAGAGACACCATCGTTCCTTCTTCTCAATGATGACTTTTTAGTGTAGGACTGGTTCTAACTGTTCTGGAGAAGCAAGTGACTTTGTGGGTTTACAGAAGACATGCCTCAGATGCCACCAGTAGTCTCAGTTCATGTCTGAAATGGTCAAGCAGTGACAGTGTGCTTCACACCACGACGGGAGGAACTGCAGCTACATCAGTATTCCACAAAAAAAACACAGTGTTTGGAAGTAACAGGGCAAAGAGCAGCCATTCAATGTACAAAGGCTGAAAGGTTCTTTAATCTGAAGAAAAGAAATAAAGCCCACAAAAATAAGGCTTCCTACTAAAAGCTCCAGAGCTGGAGGGGAAAAACCAGTATGCAGTATTTGAAGTTAGGATGCAGGTCAAGTTCTGAAAGGAGTAAAATTTTGCTCTTAGTGAAGCAACTGAGGCAAACTCAGAGAGAAGAGTATCTACTCATCTACTTTGTCCCTCTCAGAGATAATTAATGGATAGCACTTTCAAAGAGATGGGCTTGGAATCTCTCCCACAGTTATTCCCAGGGAAAAGCTCTTCAGCAATGCTTGCATATAGATACATCCCTAGTGTGGACATATCTATGAAGGAAAAGGAAACTTCCCGTTCTCCCCAGAATTGGCAAGGAAAGAGAAGTATGCCTAGCACTGATCACTTTCTTTGCACTACATAGAGACTCCAGAGAAAAGCAAGAATGATCAGACGAAAGACTAAATGATGTGTGTTCATTTATACATATAGATATGTATATGTATAAGTACATGTGTGTGTGCATGGGCATGCATGTCCATTTTTCTCTGTCTGCTAGGGTAAAAAAAAAAAATGCAGGGAAGATAACCTCAGTCTTAACATTACTCAGAATAAACTGTTCTCTGTGTCCATGGCAAACAGTAAAATAAGCAAACTAAAGCAAGGAAGAGTTAGGCAGGATATTAGAAAAATTATAAAGATATTCAGGTACTAGAATCTGCTGTAGTCTAGCACTGGAGACATCCAAAACCAGATTGGGCAGTCATCTGTTAGCATAAAACATACAACTGAAATCTACTTACAGGGCAATAAAATCTGTTGGAGACAGGGGATGAATTATTTGGCCTTCTGAGGTCTGTTCTAGCCTTATCTTTTTACTGATGATGGAGGAAACAGACGGTGCTGAAGGAGTCTTGCTACAGGAAATCAGGATTACTTTGTTTCTATGATAAATTCCTAGCTCTGTAGCGTACATTTTCTTGCAGTAGTAGACTTCAGAGGTGAGGTTCTATGAATGAAAAACGCTGGTTTAGCTCCCTTGAGACCTCTTCTAGGGACAATTTGTCAAACATACACAAAACTTGCATCAGGAACTAGAAAAATCTAGTGTGATAAGCTAGCCTTAAATAATTCATGTGTCTATGGACAGTGACCAAGGCCACCTATATCTTCTTGGAATTTTGGAATAGCAGGAAGTGTAAGTTCCTACTCTCCACAGTTCAAGTAGTTAAAAAAAAAAAAAAACAACAAACATATCCTTATCAGGTCTATTGGTTAAGACCCAGAATCCTCCATAATGCCTCCATGCATGGTTTACCAAATAACTGTCCATTCTCAAACAAAACATCTCCACCTTGAAATGTACCCCAGGGAAAATCTCCCTGATGACTTAAGTATTGAGAGATCTAATTTAGTCACATTCATTATAATCATTTTTTTCACCCCCGCTATGAGAAATCAGTATTTGCTCCTGAAACCACCATCAGGTTCCTGGGTACATTATAAGTGTCTTCAACTAAGGGCAAAGGATAAAGTCTTCTAAGATTAATAGATATAGTAAAAAAAAAAAAAGTTAATGTTATTGACATTGTAGAGCAAAAAAACGCAATTCATTTTTGCAGAAATTAATCCTTTTTTGTTAGTTGGAGATTTGACTGTCCTAAACATACTGTGTCTAAAACTATTGTCTTTTCTATTGAAGCATTACAGAGATCAAGAGATATTTAGGGATAATTCCCAAGACTTACTCAAAGAATGTCATCATATGTAACAGAACTGCCTTAGCTGGAAGAAGAGACATCCACCTTAGTTTAAAGCAGATCTTGACATTTTTCTCTGTGCTTCTCTGTGCTCTGATGGTGAAGTTTTGTTGAACTCCAGCCTTAGGGCATGTCTTTGCCCCTGGAGCAAAGTGACACACCTAACTCAGGGGCCATGAAGACTAGTGCAATGCCTAGTCTATCTATTCTTCCCCCTGCATAGATAACAGGAAATGATGTTGATTAACATTTTATAGTAAGTTTGATTTGGAAAACATTCACTTCTTTCCCATTGGACAAGACATTAAATTTTAATGGAGGAATTCTTTGAAGAGTGTGCCCTTACTCTCTCTGATTTTTCTTCAGTTTTCATTTGCCATATCTTGATGGTTAAAATCTCTTCTTAGTCTCATTTGACCTCTGATTTCAGTAGTTACCAATTTTTCCAAAACTGTCTTGTTTTGACTACCTAACCACAAATTTGTTTGTCCTCTGGCTGTTTCTGTCAGAAGTAGTAAAGCTTATTTCTCAATGGTCAATTAAGCTTGATGCTTTTCTAACTACTCTAGGGAAGTAGGAAGTGGATTTCCTCATGTCTAACATAGCTTGGTTTTTATGTTATGGGGAGAGCTTTCCAGCTCTTAATTTCTTTAGCTGAAGAGCCACAATACTCTTTTTATTAATTAAAGTGTTTAGAATGAATGGAGGGAAAGATATGATAAAACAATGAATCAAAAACATCTTTAAGGTGGCCACAACAGTCTCTTATATCCAGTCTTATAAAGCCAAAATAAGAAAGTTCTAAATTTATTCAGCTCCTTGCCTCCAAGTTGTATCTGATAAGGATAGGTATCCATAAGGATAAGTACTACCATACCCAGCCCCAGTCCACTCTATGCCTTTGCTCAGTCACAGCTTGTATAATGAAATGCACTAAAACATTAATGATACTTATTCGAACAGCACTTGGAGAAATGGTGAGCAAGATTGCTTGTGACCTGCTGCAGAGTTAGAGCAAAATCTAATTAGTTTCTTATTAAAACTGTCCATGTTGGTTATGCACAAACAACCAGGATTTGCATATACATTCATTCTTCAGCTTTAATTTAAACACACTGATGACACTCACTGGAGTATACAAAAATATATAGACTGTATAAGGTTAAATAACTAATGTCATAGTTATGTTACACTTCTTGATTAACTAATTGATAAAACAACTAAATGGAAGGAAAAACCTGTCACAGAGTATTTGCAACTTGTTCATTTAGAAACTAATTTTATGGGCCACAGCTCCAGTAGAAGAAGCCATCCCTAATCAATAATGCCTAAAACATACCAAGAAAATAAAATTGTTTTAATAATGACAATTTCCCTAACTGGTATACATAGTTTTAGCCAAGTCCAAAAAAGTGTGAATAACATTTAAAAGAGTGAGACAGAGTAGATCAACATTTGACATGCTAATGCAGAATAGCTAGAGAAATTAGTTAAAAAAACAGATAAAAACAGAAAAATAAAAAGAAAAATCATGGAGAAGCTCAAACTTAAAATGTTAAGTTAGTCTGCCTAATAAAGACCAGGTAATGGATCATTTTCATATAGGTTTGGAGTTCTTACTTTGTTTAAATATTAACAAAGTTCATGTTTTGTCACCAATATAGGATTCAGAGTAGAATAATACAACTTTCACAACAGTCATCAACCCTTTCTTCATTGGTGGGAAAGAAAATATAAATTATGCAGGAACAAACCATTGAACTTTTTTAGTTCCAAACATTAGTGGTTCTTAAAAGCAGTCAAAATATTAAAGGCTGATAGATGAGCATTTGTCATTTATACTGTTTTAAGCATTTTACTTTTTATATTCTCAATCCATATAATTAGGTAGGGAATTGTAAAACATAATCCCATGCCTGGTGGCCGTGTGATTATGATTAAGTACACACATGAATTTTGCATGTTTAAAGGTTAATTACTTCAATTTACAAATTAATTAATGCATTTCTATTTTGTTTTCCAAAATAAAGGCCTACTCTTGAAAAGAACTGTTATTTTCTAATTGAATCAATATTCTATAAACTTTTTATGCTGATGTATTAAAAATCTTTTGACAATTTTTCTTATTAATATCTTTATATAGCAAACGTTGTCATACCTAAAAGTACCATACAGGACAAAAAAGTAACAGTATAAATGAAGCACTATGCCCTACTCAGTAGCATCACATATTTTCATAGTGGTTGCTTAGAGTACTAGTAACACTTGGCATATCAGAACTTCTAATAATTGTCAGCAACAGGCAGGCACTGTCGAAAAAAATTCAATACAAAATAGATTAGCTATCAGAGCAGCAGATGTGCAGAAGTTCAAAACCTTCAATTTCCTCCAGCTATATTTTAGGGGGAGAAAATTGTTGAGAATGAAGAAACATGAGAAGCTACTAACTTGCTCTGAGCACTAAGCAGACTAATCCAGTTCCTTTCAAATTCTCTGAAGCACAGTACATTCAATACCAGTCAAAGCTGGAGTATAGCTACCATCTATGTGTGTACAGATGCTGGTGTCTCTGTTTGGCATAGCAAAAACATGACACTTTGAAATTCTGTTGTATATAATAAACACAATCTACACAATTTGCCTCTGTGTGTCTGAAAAAATGTCTGTACCATTTCTATTAGTTTGTCCCACTACACTCCTTAACAACAATGAGAAAACAGAAAATTCAGCCATGTACTAGAAGAATTTGGAGTTTGATGGAAAAATAAGGTTCAATAACCTGTAAGAGCCTTCAGAACCATCACCTTCTATAACAGTTTGTAATCTCCAAGTACTTAAGACTTTCACTGGGTCTTTTTCATTTTTCTCACAACACTCATGACTAACGATTGCTATATTGCCTTATGGGAGTAAAATGAAAACTTTATTGGCTTTCCTATGTGTTAATGTCAAAGCTTGGCACAGCAGAATTTATTGGTAGCGAACTCATTCTCGCTCGTGACCCTGCTGCCACAGAGCCATGTTACATTCTCAGCATAATTCACAAGCAATTCCCATTCTTCTTTCTGTTTCGCCCACTTCAGTTTAAGCTACTGTATGATGCAGCTCAGCAGCATGGCAAGCACCTTAATGTTTTCTGATGAGGACAGTTTCCTTATGGAAATAAAACCATGCAACTTACTGCATCTAAGGGCTGTGAAATTCTTCTACTGACCACATTTGTCCTTCTCTACAATATACTAAGACAGCTTGGAACAGGAGCATCATCATGAAACACATGCCTTAAATTGACATAGCTGAGACACCAAAAGTTTCAAAACTCATTGACATGTAAGAAACTGGTGCATGTCTACAGACAACGCTCCATTTGACAGGCTTGTCAGAGCTGATTAAACTTAGCCTGTGCGCTGGCTCTTCCCAGTCACTTTCAGTTGCTGTTATCCTCTGTGAGTGATACATGCTATTGTATAAAATCAAAGGGCTACAAAGCAGGCATACAAAGTACCTCAAAGCATGCAACTTACTCGTTTCTAAGGTAGATTGTGCTGTTTTGTTGAAAAAGAAAGCCCTTACAATCCAGTCTTTTTCTCTCTGCATGGGAAATAGTCGTTTTGGTTTTTATCCTAACCATGTCAGACACAGAAGCTACTGACATTATAGTGCCATTGATTTCTTAATTAAGTTTCATTAATAAGCCTAAAGATTCAAATAATAGAAGAATTATCTATGCAGATAGAGATCTATTGCCAGTATTTTCTTTGGATTTTTGTTAAAGTGGAGCACATAGCTGCTACATCTTCTCCAAGATCATGATTTGGCTGAACACCAGAATTTCACTGATAATTCAGTCAAATGAGAAGGCTACTCATGGCTTCTTAGGATAAAGCAAAAGGCAGAAGAGGCCCTTATAGTCACTCTACTCTCTTGCATATATGTAAACGATACACACCTGATTCCAGCACAACCATTTAACAGCATGCAGAGTAAGCAATCAACACATTTCAATGATAGCATCATTCTTTCCCTATTGGGGGGGAGGGAATTATGTATCAGGCACCAGATAAAAATACCCATCTGAATGAGGTTAGTGCATACCAGTGGAAGAGGCTACCGCTGTCTGTTCTCAGCTCCTGTATTACACAGGCTGTAGGGTCTGGCTGTGCCACATTACATCTTTTGGAACTGTAAGTCGTGACTGAAAGACTTTCTATGGTGATAAGCTTCAGCCTCAACCGCTAATTGTCCCATCAATCACACACATAGCTAAACAATTGCTCCTCTTCTGGATTAAAGAGCCAGCCTGCCTGAGAAAGTGCTTCCTACAGAACCGCAGTCCTGCACCTTCCCTGCAGGGCCCAAGTTCCTCTGACTCTGAAGTGGCTGCTCAGCCCCATGTGTAGAGGACTCTGGTCCGTCTGCACTGAGCAACACACATTACAAAGGAAACCCTCAGAATCAGCCACCTCAGAGACTGCCTGAGGACAGATGATGATGCAACACTGTTTGTTAGAGGGTGCATGTGTAGGTGCAGGGAAAATGTCACATCAAGCAACTGCTGTTTCAGCAGGTAATTCTTTTCAATGCCAGATGAACAGGATTCTCCACCTCTTCCTGTTGTCTGTGGTGCAGGGACAAGATTCAAAATTTTATGGTGCCATTACAACAGCACCAGCCTGTAACTGTTGTGCTTGAGGAGCTGAGGGTGCTGTGTGGCAGGGTCTCTGTATGGAAGGACAGGAGGATCACAGAATCACAGAATGGTTGAGGTTGGAAGGGACCTCTGAAAGTCATCTAGTCCAACCACCCTGCTAAAGCAGGGATTCCTAGAGCACATGAACCAGGATTTTGTCCAGACAGTTTTTTAATATTTCTGGGGAGGGAGATTCCACAACCTCTCTGGGAAGCCTGTTCCAGTGCTCAGTCACCCTCACAGTAAAGTTCTTCCTTATGTTCAGGTGGAACTTCCTATGCTACAGTTTATGCTCAATGCTTCTCATCCTATTGTTGGGTGTCAATGAGAAAAGTCTGGCCCCGTCCTCTAGACACTGTCCTTTTAGATATTTATAAACATTAATCAGATCCCCACTGAGCTGTCTTTTCTCCAGGCTGAACAGGCCCAGCTCCCTCAGCCTTTCCTCATATGAAAGATGCTCCAGTCCCTTAGTCACCCTTTGCTGGACAGACTCCAGGAGATCCATGTCTTTCCTGTACTGGGAAGCCCAGATTGGACACAATACTCCAGGTGGGGCCTCACCAGGGCTGAGTAGAGGGGGAGGAGAACCTCTCTTGATCTGCTGGCAACACCCTACTACAACCCAGGATACCGTCAGCCTTCCTGGCACAAGAGCACACTGCTGGCTCATATGTAACTTGTTGTCCACAAGGACTCCCAGGTCCTTCTCTGCAGGGCTGCTTTCCAGGAGGTCAGTCCCCAACCTGTACTGGTGCCTGGGGTTATTCCTTCCCATATGCAGGACCCTGCACTTTCCCTTGTTGAACCTCTTGAGGTTCCTCTCTGCCAATCTCTCCAGCCTGTCAAGGTCCCTCAGAATGGCAGCGCAGCTGTCTGGTGTATCCAACACTCCTCCCAGTTTAGTATAATCTGCAAATTTGCTGAGGAGCCACTCTGTTCCTTCATCTAAGTCATTGATGAAGAGGTTGAACAACACTGGACACAGTATTGACCCGTGGGGGACACCACTAGATACAGGTCTCCAACTTGATTCCACAACACCAGTGACAACCCCCTGAGCTCTGCCATTCAGCCAGTTCTCAATCCACCTCACTGTCCAACCATCAAGTCCACACTTCTTGAGTTTGCCAATGAGGATGTCATGGAAAGCCTTGCTCAAGTCCAAGTATACAACATCCACTGCCCTCCCCTCGCCTATCCAGACAGTTGTCCTGTCATAGAAGGCAATCAGGTTAGTTAAGTATGATTTCCCTTTAGTGAATCCATGTTGAACACCCTCAATTACCTTCTTGTCTTTCATATGCTTAGAGATGGCCTCCAGGATGAGCTGTTCCAGGGACTGAGGTAAGGCTGACTGGCTTGTAGTTCCCTGGGTCCTTCTTCTTACCCTTCTTGAAGATAGGGGTGACATTTGCCCTCTTCCAGTCTTCGGGAACCTCTCCTGATTGCCATGACCTCTCAAAGATGATAGAGAGTGGCATAGCAATGATGTCAGCCAGCTCTCTCAGCACACATGGGTGCATCCCATCAGGGCCCATGAACTTGTGGGTATTAAGGTTAAATAATCAATCTCTAACCCAATACTCACTTACCAAGGGAAAGTCTTCCTTTTTCCAAACTCTCTCACTCATCTCTTGGTTCAGGGATTCCTGAGGGGTGGCCTTGGCAGTGAAGACTGAAGCAAAGAAGGCATTCAGTAACTCTGCTTTCTCCATGTCCTCTGTTACCAAGTACCCTACCCCATTCAGTAGTGGCCCCACATTTTCCCTGGCCTTCCTTTTGTTATTGATGTATTTGAAGAAGCCCTTCTTGTTGTCTCTGACCTCCCTTGACAGATTTAGTTCCAACTAGGCCTTGGCCTTCCTCGTTACATTTCTGCATGCTCTGGTGACATCCTTATATTCTTCCCAAGTGGTCTGTCCTTGCTTCCACCTCTTGTACATCTCCTGTTTATGTTTGAGTTTTGCCAGGACCTCCTTGTTCATCCACGCTGGTCTTCTCCCCACTTTGCTCGACCTCTTGCACACAGGGGTACATTGCTCTTGAGCCTGGAGGAAATAATGTTTGAATGTTAACCAATAATGCACCACGACCACCCTGAAAACTGAGCCCACTGTGCAGTAAATTAAAACTGCTGGGGGGTTGCCTCAGAAAGGCATTACTGCTTGAAATCAGACTGCCAATGTACACACAGCCTCAGAGATTGGGACCAATGGTCAGATATTGTTTACTTAAAATGCTGACACCTAAACACAGAAGAAAACCAATATAAATGTTTGGAGGGGTACATGATGATGCACTCTCCAAACAATTAACTCCAATTTGATAATTTCATGGCAGTAACTTCCCCAATTGCAAAAGGAAGTGCTACAGTCTTCTAATCATGACTGGATACAGGAAGATCTCTCCATCATACATTATTTAAGTGGACTCAATCACAACAACCCTAAATTACGTAAATACAGATCTCATCTCTGGAAACATTTCAAGCTTATTTGAAAGGTTTAAATTACTGCAGTAGTGAGACTGAAAATCACTCATGTACGCCAAATAAAAAGACTCCACACTCATTGAACTGAGATCATGTTATTATTAAAGCAGAACTATAAATATGAGTTAGATGTTGGCACCATGTCACTCAAAATTTTAATCTGGAAAAATCCTTAAATGGAAATATGAGAAATGCAGGAAACTCTTCCTTCAGAGAAGCATTTTAAGGCTATAAGATGAAGTATAGGCACTGATATATTCATTATCTAACAATTTCCAGAGCAGGATACCTTGTCCTCAAAATATCTTCAAATATCTGCCTGCAAAGCCTATAGCAGCAAAGACCAATTGCAGAACTTAAACATGGTCATAACCAGGGCCTGCAGTGAAGCTATAGCAGAAATCAGCTTGCCAATCTAATGAGTTTGTTTACCTGGATTCAAAACACCCATGAAGGAAATTAGTTAATATTACATGAAGAACTATTACACTGCACCGTTTACACGGTGTTTGCAATAAAATGATGAAGGTTCATAGTGTTGGTATTTGTGTTTGAGAGCAACTATTACAGTGAGCTCTCTAGATCACACATAACAATAATATACCTAAATGAAGAAATCCTGAACGTACAGTGATACAGTCATAGAGGGTGACTGCCAGAAAAACTGGCCTCTTTCCTGACACCAGCTGCCCAGAACTTAACAGAAACCCCAAGATAGGCTAGACACGAGTGTCCCACACCATTGCATAGTCAGAGATGTACAAAGATGAAAAAATATGGTAGCATTTTTCACAATAGTTTAATAGCAGACAAACATTTCTATTGCATGAAGTGCAAATTGCTGCATAAAATACAAACCATTTCCATTTTGACTCTAGCCAACTAGTTTCACAGCACATGCTGTGTGCAAACCACACATTCCTAATCCTTTACAGCTGATAGTGAAACGATTATTTGCAGTAGCCACAATTAGAGGACTACTCACTCATCAGGCAGAGTCCTGTCAGACAGTTATGAGGAAGCCCTTCCTTTAACAACAGCAACAGAGAAATAAAAGATAGGGGAGCTGGCAACTCACCTGTTTCCATAAGTTATCCATAAGCTCCACAAAATCTGGAACTGGCAACTCCAAAAAGAAGCCTCTGAGGAAGCCACCTGGAAATCCTGCAATCTATCTCCTTTCCCAGAGATATTCTGCATGCAGAATTCGCATGGAGATATATCTTGCACTTAAGCTATCACATCAAACCCATGGAGGTGAATCCAGCACAGTAAAGGTAAAGGCGAAGCAAAACAAAGTACATTGAAAGGCAAATCTAATATCAAGGCAATCAGTAGGAATAAAGACAGCTGAAGAAGCTATATATTACCATATCAAAATTCCCTGTTGAAATAAAATGATACAGTTCAGCCCAGATCAATGAAATAGCATCTGTTTATTATCAGGAGGAGCCCTGTGGATTTTGTTTCCTTTTTACAGAAAAATGGGAGAAGACAACTTGCCTTTTTGCAAGAGACAATACAGCATACTAGATGTACAGTAGGTATGCAAATAGAATATTGTGTTTTGTTACAGACAATTAACTTACTAAGGCCAAATACTTTTAACTAACTCGTTTGCACACACATACAGACTAAATCACAACTACTTTAGCTTTCCAAAGTGCTTCTCAGGAGAGGCTCAGCAGTAATATTCTTTCATAACTAACTGTAAAGTCTTGTTCTTTGGTTTCACTGGTTTGGGGTCTGGCAATGTCAAGCTCCTACCCAGTCTCATTCTTTGTTCACATATCCCGGTGTGGTACACAGCAGAGTTGTATTGCTTCTTATACTCCTGCCAGGTCACTAAAGACTTATATTCCAACTCTGAATTCTGGGGGATGAGTGAATTCAAAGGAAAAAAAAAAAATTGAACTAGGTTACTCTCCCATAGTTTGGACAATAAGTAAACTTTATAAAGGAATTAAAAAGTGTGCCTCAGAAGAGTGAGCAAGCACAAATATCAGCCTTTATTATTAGAGTTTTCATCAAAATCAACACAATCCTGCAAAGCACAAGACTTTATGACCATACAAAAATGTGTATTTCCTCATTAAACAACTGAAATGTGCTATTCAGCCTGCAGGCACTCTGAAATACCACATAGCTCTTACAAGCAGTTAGGGTCTATCAAAGGGTAAAAGACATCTGGATAGTGCACAAGACAAGTTTTGGCACCCTCCAATATAGGAGAAATAGTGTCAAACCAGAAGACAAGCAGAGGCCACTAAACCAGTTGGGAACTGATAAGCAGATGATGAAAGGCAAAAGGCTGAGAGAGCTAAGCTTATTCAGACTGGAGAAGAGAAGGCTTCAGGCTGATCTAGTCAGGGCTGAGCGGTGGAGGAGATAGAGAAGATAGAGCCAAACTTTTTAAAAAGTGCACAGCAAAAGGACAAAATGTTACGGCCACAAGTTGCAGTAAGGGAAATTCTGACTAGATATAAGGAAAAAGAAAATTTACAGTAAGAGTGGTTAAGAGCTTGATCAGGTTGCCCAGGGAAGCTGTGAAATTTCCATCACTGGAAGCTTTTAAAACACACCTGTAAAAAAACCTGATCGATCTAACTATGAAAACACCTAGCTTTGAGCAGTCGGGGTGTGCATTTAGATGACCTCCACGGTTCCCTTCCAGGCCTAAACTGACTCCAGGGTTCTAAGTGCCAAGAGTCATAACAAAACCAGGACATGACTGTAAATCAATGTACAGTATTGACAAATGCATTCTGTTCCCTACTTTATATCTAAACCCATTACTGTACATGTTAGATAGATGTAATTCATCATGATTTTATTATAGCTTCCTTTAAGGACAACAGCGTAGCCTATGACAAATACATATTGCTGTGTAAAAAGAAACCTGTACCTACAGCTATATACACACAGCTTTTCACTAAAAAAGAAAAACAGTTTAAATTTCAAGTTTGTGAAAAAAAAAAATATATATATAGGCTATCTTTGAAAACCTTTTCATCCCTTCAGCTTTTACCTATTAATAATCCTTCCTGTCTGGCTGAAGTTGAGAGTCTTAGATCAGAAGTCCAGGCTGCAAGCCCTTTGTGTGTAATCTGTTCTACTGCATAGCAACTTCTATACATCAGTGGACCTCAGGGTAAGCAGCACAGGTGAAAACATTTGCAAACAGGCCAAAGCATAAATGCAACAGATCTGCAGAGCACCTGCAAAACTGTTTGGTCTCAAAAGGGCCAGCCACATCCCACTCCAGAGCAAACAAGCAGAACAAAGCCAAGCGGGCAGTCGGAAAGAACCAAGAGCACTTGCAGTTCAGCACTAGGAACATCATTCATGGTTGCACAGACCACAGCAGTATGTAAATTTATGCTATGGCTTCCTGAAGAGTGCCTTACTTACTTACCTGTTGGATATTTTGAGAGTGCTGTCCATCAGCTTTTCCTAGCGAAGTAGTTCTGCTTCATATAAGTATTTAAATGGTGTAAGAAGGAGACAGTAAATAGGAATGACTTTCTAAACTAGTAGCCAAAATGCTCCCTTGAAAAAGAGAATTTGACTTCTGGTTGAATTTCCAGGATATGGACTAAAATAACTTCAATAGAATTAGAAAACATCTTACAGTCTTGTCTCTCTGGAGGTGATTTAATTATTTTTTTTCTTGGAAGGCAAACCATGAGTTTTAAAGCCTCTTCAGACAGAGGAAGACCCGTGTTTGTGCTTTTTGTATTCTGGATCAGTACTCTGAGACTTGCACTCTTGATTAGAATAATGTTACTCTTATCACCTCCCATTTCTAGTAGGGCACATCAGCTCCTGAATTTTTTCCTGGAACCTCTGCACAAATCCAGCTATCACATAAGGCTTCACATATGCAATAGGTGCAAAAGCACATTAAAGCTTCTCCTATAAAAACTGATTTTCCTTACCAGCACAATACCAAAAGCACCGCCTTTTTCTTCAGCTATTATCAGTTTCTTTCACTTTCTTGAACCCTGTCACATGTGGAAAGATAAAATATGTATTGATTTTTCCTCTGTTTAATAGCCTCATGAACAAAGAGTCAGTGATGTTGAAGATGGTGCTTCTGGGAGAGAAGGGACATCACCAGCAGAGCATTTTGAAACATGGCTCTCTTCTGTGTGTTTTTTCTTGAAGTTAACAGACTTATCACCGCAGAAGCACACTTTCAGAAAGTGCATTCTGCTGATTGCTCCTCACATCAGAGCAAAGGAGAGCCATATGCATCTATCAGTACATGTTTTCTGCCAACAGTACAGCACAACTAATGGTCCTTTCCTGCATCTGTCTCCCTCCCTTTGCTCCTTCATATATTTTATGAGAGCATACCATCCTCAGTGTTGGAGCTTTGTGGCTACTCCTGCACCTGGTGTCATTAATGTGCTCATAAAAACTATTCCCCTAGTAGAACTGCCCTAAGTAATGCATCACTGGCAATTTCAGCCTTAGGTGAGCCATCGCTTTACCATAATTTACTGTGCTGTGCACAATTATAACTACAATAGTTTACTTCTTTATTGAACACTTCAAATCCCTCAGCTATAAATGGCAGAATTTTCAGCATTCAGTGAATAATATTCCATTTCTCTCCTCTTCAAGTGTATTTTGCGATAGTGAGTTAATTTAGCTAAGTTAACAAACACTATGGGGATAGATCCCTCAAGGTATTTTGTTATTTCTTATTTGTTTTCTTATTTGAAGTCCTCAGCCAGAAGAGAGACCAACTATGCTGGAGGGGTGTACAAATAAAGAAAGGGAAATTGTTTATTAACACATGTTACCACCAAAAAAAAGATACCATGGAGTTTTAGGCTCTGCTTCAAGAACATACTAACAATGTCAATCATTGTTCGGCCCACAAACTAAATAACACCTGTTCCAGTGGGACCACTCCATTTCTTATCAACATTTAAACACTAAAAATTTCTTTCATGTTGAAATATGAAAAATTCCAAACAATTCACAAAGCACTTTCAACTATCTGTATTCATGATCAACTAGCAGCAAGCAAAAGAAAATTACTTAATAGAAAAAGTAACAAAATTTTGCTAAAACCAATGTAGTTACACAGGTTTTGAGAAAATAATATAGCATGTCAGAATTTTATCTCATTGAAAACATTCTACACATTATGTTTGAAAATTTTTTTAGTGAATTGTGGGCCTATATATATAAAAAAAAAGTCCAAAATAAAAATCCGCCCATCCTTTCTAGAAGCAGAGGTAAAATTAGGTAACCTCAAGGGGGTTTTTTGACCCCTGTTTAGGGTTTGGGTTTGTTTTGGGGTTTTTTTTTAATGTTTCAAATATCTAAATTTTTCAAAATATTTAATTTGGGACACTTCCAATAAAAGTCAGATAAAAAAGGTCCTAAGCAAGATTCACAGATCTAGTTGAGGAGGGCAAGTACTCAGATTTTGCTCAGCAGCTCCATTGTTAATGCACTCAGCAAGGCTGGGAGATATGTGGATGATTTTCTCTCCCCTTTCTGAAAAGAACTGTGCTTAAATGTCTCCTTTGTCCAGAAGAAGACTCTAAGCAATGGGCTTAGTCTTTCTCACCCACCATATTTGATGGCTATTTAAGAGGTCAGTGAAAAAGGGACCTCTTCAGCTTCACACCCAGAATGTCTGAGCCCAGGAGTTACAGAGCACTCTGGAGGTGTGGATACCAATCTACCTGGGCAGAGGGCCAGACTGACACTCCATGTTTCAAATGTGGGTTAACGCCCCTCTCTGCAGGCTACTGGCCTCTTCTTGACCTCCTGTTTCTGGCATGAAGCCGTATATTATGCTTGTCTTTATTACAAGCACACAAAATAATTAGCCTGTTTAAAGTTGCAAAAAGTCCTTTCAATTACCAAAGCATTTTCCTGGGTTTTTATTTATTTATCCATTTTGATTCACTACATTCGGTCCTAACCCCTGCTTCAGCAGCTGACTTGAGCAAAATAAAAGACACACAATTCTAGCTATAGACAACAAGGGAACAGATTGCAGTCCATTTCTCACAGCTTTGCTCCTCAGCCTCAGTCCTCTCTTCCTGAAAACTCAGTCTCTGTCCAACAGAACAGCTTAGGACTCTACTGAAGAGGTTCCAAACTGGACAGCCACCATCTGTTGAGCCCAACTCAAGTAAGAGCATCCCACAGCAAAATTACATATGTGTTACAGTAACCTCATTCTACTTTCTTGTTCCTCCAGAAATTGTTCAAGGATTATTTCCTAATCAATTACAAGAAACTTGTTTATAATTTGTTGGGAGATTATGCAACAGGCATGGGTGGACTTTGAGCACATGAAATATTCTTCCTGTCCTAAAAAAATGTAGGCACATTGTGTCCTGAGTTAATCTGCAGCCTCAACTCTATCCTATACACACAATGGAGCCAGCTACCCTTATGCATAAAGCAACTTCAAAAGCCAGGCTAGATGTTTTATCTTTGTGGAGCAATGTCTATTGGTAGCAAATAAACAGTTTAAATGTAAAGCCAAGATATATCATAGAAGAAAATCGTGTGACAAGTGGTGAAACACCATCAGTAGGACATGAGGGGTAACACAGCTTCTCTTCAGCTCCTGCCCCAAGACTGGCTTCTGTGCTAGTTACCCACCAATGGTCTTTGGCTTTCAATGGAAGGTGAAGTAACTAGGATCTCTCTTCAAACATAAATGATTAAGATAAATTTCTAAGCAATTAAAGGTGTTCCCTCCCCCCTTCTTTAATTTTGTAATTTTTTCCAGATCAGATTGTAAACCCAGTGACACATCCTCTTGTCCTCGTAGAGAACGCAGGCTATAAGGTCATCTGTGGCATGTTAGGATCCTCTCCCTGTCTGCAAAAGAGTAAGAACATCTCTGTTACAGAAAGCAAAGATGAACCAGAGTCCCCAAATACAGATTTTGCTGTAAACTCTGGATCTGAGGTAAAAAGAATTTCTGGTCTGCATCTGACATCGTTTGAAAATTCAGGAGTCCCTACACTCACTGCACAATTCTAAGGATCTAAATTACTGTGACGAGTGGTTTTACATGTAATACTCAAAGTACAGGGCTGACTTTCATTTAGTCAATATTATGTATATAAAAGTATTGAGCTACTGAACTCTTAAAAGTCATCAGCATGACAGTTGATACCTGTGCCATGATGCTTTTTGTGTACTTGTGCAAAAAAAGGGCAAGGTTAAGAGTTATGAGTACAACAAAAATGGAGAAAAATAGGGAAACACGTAGACTAATAAATCCCTGAACCGTGAGATATAGCTATTAAAAAAAAAAAAATCAGTAAAGTATTTGATTCTATTTTGCTCTTGTCCATGAAGATACAAAGAACAATATTACTTTACCTGTAACAACAAATATAACACTGTAAAGAACAATGTTCACTCATCAGCTCAGAGCAATGTTCTGTACTATTTTTCAGGTTGAAAAGTACTTTAATTCACAAATGGCCCCATTTGAGTGAATGGTAAGGTACTACATGCAATGCATAAAAGCAATGTATCTAAGCTTCACAGAATTAACCGTTAGGAAAACTAGAACACTTAAGAAATCATCCACATAAATTATTTTTTTTTTCACTCTATATAGAATAATTTCTTCCTGTTAA
Organism: Caprimulgus europaeus; assembly: GCA_907165065.1. The sequence continues at coordinate 75,699,208 of OU015525.1, forward strand.
CCGTGCAAAGAAAGAAATACAACAGGAGAAACACAATTTTGCTTAGATTATGCAAACGTAGACCCTGTCAAAATTCATATGAACTACAGCTAGGAAGCTGAAAGCAAATGTCACAGTCTGTTCCTCTTCACTCTTAGAGATCTCATAGCCAGTTCAATAATTCAGGTTAAGTATTGGTGAAAACCAATGGACGTTTGTTACAACACAGTTTAAAATAATGGGATTCCAAGAGATTCGCCATATAAAAAGTAATTTCACAGAGTTTCTTGTTGACCAGTTGCTTGTGGGTTTCTTGTGAAACATGATTCTAACTATCAGGGAACCACAGAGTGAAAAGTCATAACATCAATACAAAACACACAATCCTACAGCATCAAAGCTTAGTTTACTCTTGTTTCTGTTAAGGTATATGATTTTGTTACTACCTTAGCTGTGTTTCTCTGCTCCCCAACCCTGCCCCCTTCCTCAGCATTTTTTTTTTTTAATGCAAGAAAATTAAAAGGGTCTTCATGCAATGTTAAGGGTAAATATTTAAATATGCAAAGGTCAAGAAAATAAAAATGTATGGTTCCCAGAACAATTTTAATTTTATCACACTGAACACACTTCACATATGATTGTATGCATGTATGACTACTAACAGCAGTATTATATAATAGAAATCACTCACCATAGCCAAGTAATTGTTACTATAGGAACCTTTATATTTTTTAAGTTGTCTGACTTTTATTATCTATGTTGTTTAACGGTTGCATTAGAAGAATTCAAATTTTCTCATTTGCTTAGTTTTACAATATACTGTAGCTTACTCCAGTACACTCCACTATTGGGACCACTGAATATGGAGAACTAGAAATGTTGTGACTTTTACTGGATAAGGTAAACTTTATGAGATTTCACAAGTTCTCAGTGAACTGAAAAACTTAAGAGTGAACTATCAGTTAAAATCTTGGGCACTTCTTTCCAAATTTATAGTATTTTCTTGAAATTTAGTGGAATTTCAGAAATCCTTCTAAAGTCTAAAAAAATTTCAGAACGTGTCTTCTAAATTCCAGCAATAAAAGTACCTCAAAGGTAAAAGCTTGGAAATACCAGGAATTCAAATTTCCATTTACTCCATAACGAGTCAGATACTTCAGTGTAAAAAGATAATGCAAAGTGCTACTAGTTCATGCTAAAAAAGCAATTATTCTTTTTAAGGAAGAATGACTGTACAGAATTTGCAGCAAAAATGCATAGATTCAACTAGTTATAAAATGCTCTGAATAAACAACAAAAATAAAAACCAAACATCATCAAACCAAATGCCAGCCCACTCATTTAACTAGGAAGCTAAATCATATCACTGAGGCGTTCCTGATAACAAAGCACAAATCCATAAAACCCACGCTGTCTTACAGGAAGGAAAGAAAAAGGAAGTATCCCCTGTAGAAGCCCAGTGAATAAGTCCATAATATTTACAAATAACCCTCCAACGACTACGCTATCCTCCTTACGGCTCTTCAAGGCTGGTACTAGAGATGGCTTCTAACTTTTTAAGCAGTTACTAAGTATTTTGCTGAGATGCGAAAGCTGAACCTGCAGTGGACTAGGCTCTCATACAATGCAGAGTGAGTTATCACTTAGATACCTTCACAGTTGATACAAGCTGACCCATTTTGCTTCTCATCACAAAACCTGTTTTTTGTCTCAGTTGCTGATGCAGTAACTACATAACCACAGTACAAAATTTGATGAAGGTAAACACAACAGCATTCAGCAGCACTTTCCCTTCCTTACACCACTCAGTTTTCTGGAGACGTCCAAAAACATGGGCAAGTCTATCTCTCACACTTCGGAGACATGACCCCAGGAGGGGTCTGGGGTGTCTGTTAGCTGAAGTAAGTACACTGACAATGCAAGTGTAGAGGCCAGCAGGTCTCCTCAGCTGGGCTGCTGCTCGCTGTGGCTATGATGGTGGTCAGATCACTACCTTTATGTCCTTCAGAAGGCAAGCAGGGTACCTACTCAAAAAAGCAAGCACATACTCAAAAAAAAAAAAAAAAGCAAGCCCTTTTCTGCAGAAGAACATTTTTCCCTCTCTCTCTCCACACACATTGTCCTGCTTTCTTTGTCCACTCATTCCAGACTGCCATTTGGCCAAAGTAAATGGCTCACTCTAAGGACATTTATGCTGTTCAGTTGCCAACAAGAATAGTAATATATTATGACCTACAAATTCAAAACTGAATTGTGGTTTTACAAAATGGTTCAGATTAGCCAAAATGCAATTGAGCCTCAGCTTGTTGGTTAGCTGTCCATACCAGAGGTTAGCACAATTCCTTCCCCTAAAAGGCCTCCATCTATCTTGCATGACTCTGTATTGCTCTTTTCCCTGTTCACTAGTAAAAATCCATAATGAATTTAAGGCTTCAGACAATAATGCTTCCATAAAGAACAGGGATCCAAGTGCATTCCCTTCTCACTTTTCTCTCAAGCATGAGAAAAATTCCCTGCTTCACAACAGTGACAGGCTGAGCAGTAATCTGACAGCTCCTTTGTAGTCCCAAGTAATGACTGTCATAATCTAATTTCCTTCTTTACTCCAAAACTTATAGGTCTTCCTAAATCTTGCTGAGCTAGCAGTTACCTGAGGAATATTGGATACTATCTACAGGATAAAGCTGAAGTGGGTGTCTTTTCTTTTTAGCAGTATCTTGTATTTGTCTCAGGTCTGAGGTAGATTTTTTCTATCACAGTATTGGTGTTACTTTGAGAAATAATAAGAAAGATGCTTTGTTCTTTACTTTTTGGTTCTCTAATTTCTGGGCCACCTTATCATCTAGAAAGCAAAACATCTGAAAGCCATCTGCTCGCAGAGAGCACTGCTAGACATTTCCTTAAAGTTAATACTAATCCTGCTTCAGAGGACAGACCAATCTTTGTAATCCCAAACACTAAAAACATAGCCATGGAAGTGCACCATGTATCCCTAAATTAAGGGAATGTAAAAGAGTCAGAAGTATGCATGAATTACATGTAGGACAAACTATATTTCAGTTAATATTTTAAATAAACCTACAGTATTTTATCATCTTCCAAAACTCAAGTTTTACCATTTTCCCTGATAAATCTTGTAGGTCTGTTTTCTCTTTTCCTATTTCACCTGCTGATGACCTTTGAATTAAGGAAATGCTAAATGAGCATCTTTCCAGAACTAGTTTGCACTACTTCAAGCTTGGCAGAGAGCTTTCTTTACCAATAGTTTAGCACTGAAAGCCATTTCTGCTTGTTTAAGGCCTGAAAAACTATAACTGGCTTGACCTGGGATATCTGCCAAAGAGGTTTGATCCACATCTATTTTATGCCACACGTGAACTAGTGAAGTGCCATTAGTTTCAGTGGATTTATTCCCAGTGCATGGCCACATAAACAAGAGAAACTGGCAGAATGCTCCAGTTCAGGAGGAGGAGGCCTTGATCAGAGCTAAACACAACCAAGTCAATGAAGAAGGGAACACTGATATTTACACATTTTTTTCCCAGTAGTTCTGAAACATAAATCCAACAAAAACACCATTTACAGCAAAATAGAATACATGTTATAAAAAAAAATAAATCTGAGTTTTAACTTAAATTATTAATGATTATGGATCAGGCCAAGAGTATCTTAATTAAATCAATCAGCAAATACTGAGTTTGACAAGATATAATGGGTCTGCCTAGGATGGAGTTAATTTTCTTCATAACAGCCTCTATGGTAGTGTGGTTTGGATTTGTGAATTTATGATTAAAAATGCTGATAACACACCAGTGTTTTGGCTAAGGTTGAGCAGTGCTTGTGCAGCATCAAGGTTTTGGTTTGCAGGGGTTTTTTTCCTTCCTGTTTCCCATTTTGCCTCCCTCAGACAAGTAGGCTGGGGGTGAGAAACAAGTTGGGAGGGGGCACAGCTGGGACAGCTGACATCAACTGGCCAGACGGATACTCCATACCACATAACATCATGCTCAGCCCTGCTTCCCTGGAGGTGGCTGAACACCTGCCTGCCAATGGGAAGTGGTGAATAGATTCCTTGTTTTGCTGTGCTTGTGCATGTGGCTTTTGCTTTGCCTATTAAACTGTCTTTATCTCAACCCACGAGTTTTCTCACTTTTACCCTTCTGATTCTCTCCTCCATCCTGCCATGGGAGGAGTGAGGGAGGAGCTGTGTGGAGCTTAGTTGCTGGCTAGGGTTAAACCATGACACCACATAACAAAATAAACACAATAAATAGACTTCAAATACAGAGCCCAGGTAGACATATGTGATTCTAGATCCCAACTTTTAGACTGGGAAGAGTCATCTAGAGTGATAAAGTTATCTGTGAGTGGAAAATAGCAGAGAACTTGTCCAGCCAAGCAGGAAGCAAAAAAGACTCTCTGTTTCATTCATTAAATTCAACAAGTCTGATAAAGGTTTAAGGAGAAAACATCTGTTCCCAGGAAACACTAACCATTAAGAAAATTTATTAGTAGCAGACAGAAAATTAGAACCAAGTGCAGAGAATGGTGGTGGAAAAATCCAAAGCAGGGAGATAGGTTTCCCTGAACATTAACATACTGATAAGGAAAAGGAGAAAACTCAGAAGAATAGTGTAAGAACAAAATGTAAATAATTCTTAATTCTAGAGAATCAAAATAAATATCTTCCATTTTGGACTGGCAGGAACTTTGTTTAGAGAAAAGCTGTGGCCACTGCTGTAGGGCCTTAGGAAAGAAATTTTGTTCCATGAGCACCTAATCAATTAATGCACTAGCCACTCATAGTATATTTATGACTTCTGTCACCAAAGTTTTGCTCTCTAGTGCAAGGACAGTTAACACTCTGGGACAAGAATCTTCCAGAAGAAATCAGTTTCTGGCACCTCAGAAAATTCTTCCTCTCAATTTATTTTATTGTTATAAAACCAAGTGCTAAGTACTCAGTACCTTACATTTATGCACAGGCTGAGGTTCTTGTGCATAGCTGATGCATGTGCATCATATGTTTAAGCACATCTTTATTCAGACCTAAAATACAAAAGGGTTAGCATAATGAGAGTAGAGACCCCACCTCACAGTGCTGTGAAGAGAGAAACATTCATAATGACTTCTTCTGCCTTAGAAATAAGGAAGTTATCAGGTTTCTGAACTTCATCATTTCAATATCCAAATCAATAAGGTGTAGGGAAGGAGCCCAGAAGGCATGTCACACACAGGGGAAGAGGAAGAAGGAAGACTCTTGAAAAATGTTGCACTGTTTGCTAAGAGTGGCAGATCCTAATGAATAAAAAGAGAAAAAAGCACTGGAGGTAATTTTGCAATCCTCATATTGAAGTCTGGCTCTGATCCACTGCACTGCGCACAGTGAAGAAAGATAATACAACTGTGCATAATTTTGAGTGTCTAGTGAAAAATTAATATTAGCTATCTAAGAGTTGCCTGCTTCAGTGTCATTCTCCATGAGTTGTGCAACATCTAATTGTTCTAAAATGAATCAAGACATGCTCTTGGGTGTTCTGCAGCTTCTCCAGTAATTAATTCAGGCCTTTCATCATCTGTATTTGAAAGAGGAAATGAAGGTAAGAGCAGGGTTTAGGGAATTTTTTTTTCCCTATAGCTTGTCTTATTATGCAGCTGAGCGTGATTGAGCCCATGCACATATAGTCAGCAAGCAGAAGAGAACTGCTGAGCACCCAAAAATACTACTGAAATCAATAGGAACCGTGGGGACAGTGTGACTTTGAGAAACTGCACATCCTTCTTCAGGATCCTACTTATGGGTAGAAAGACTAATTCTGAAGCTATGTAAGATTTCAGTACTAGTGGGGCTTTCTCCATTCAAGGTCCCTTCCAATCCCTAACATCCTGCGATTCTGTGTTTCATTTTCAGAGGACAAAATCAGGCACATTGTGCCAGACAGGCCAAGGCCCAGAGCAGGGCGAGAAGAAAAGAAGAAAATCTCTCTCCCAAGATGATTAGTAGAGCTCAGAGGCATACCCGAACAAATTTATGCATGTGGGCAACAGAACCACAACCAGAAGAGTTATTCTGGGAGCAGCACATTCTCAATTAGAAAAATCCTCTTGTTTGTTTGCATGCATCAGCCTAGCTAAGATCAGTGTAGAATGTTCAGCATGCAAGGACACTGCAATGAAAATGTCCTATTGGGCACATTTTAAAGCTTATCCTTATTCTATCTCCTCTTAAGCACTGTCATCAGAAAGGCAGGAGTGGTGCACAGTGGTCACAGCACAAGGGTCACAAGCTGTATTTCCAAAGTCAAAAGGCCAGGCTATACAACCCATTTGTCTTCATCATTACTACTAGAGGTTGAGATGTCTCAGTATTAGCTAGATTAGTGCAAAAAAGGTAATATGACAACTGACTTGTTTAAGGAAAGGTTCTTGTTTTAGAGTACACGAACTGTAGTTAGCACTGCAAAACATGTGACATTATCAAAGAAGGTGAATGACTCAAGAGGGAGGTTTAAGAACTGAAGACATTACCTTGACCTTTTTCAGCAGGTTCTCCTGGGTTTGGATTCCATCTCTCTCTTGGCATAATGCTTAAGCGAGAAGCAGAAACACAAAATGCAGTAGATCCCCTAAACAACACAAACAGCTAACATGTTGCTCGAACAAGTGGCTCAGAAAGTGGCTTTCAAACAAAACAGAGATAATCTTCAGCAATGTCCTCAAGATACTCTGTTGAGACAGAAGATCCAGAACCTGTCAATAAGCTCAAAAAGTTCTGAAGAGAGAGTCAGCAACAGGAGAGACAATTGAGACCATCATCTGCAAAGAAAAGTCTCATGACGAAATTAAGAATAACTGAAACGGCACAATACTCAATCTGCCTTATGTGTATTGTGCACAATGGAAGACAGAAAATAAACATGTTTTATACCTTGCAGAACTTGTACAACATGGCCGGGAAATCTACAATACAAATACAGATAAGGAGCAACATCTGAAATACAAGAAAAATGTCCAGCTCATACAAAAAGTTTCAGATTACTAATTCTGAAAAGGCTTTTCCCCCCATTCATTTTAAATCAGTATGTCCTGATATGGGAAACTGTAATCTTACACATTGCAATGTATTGGGCTATATGCAGAGAAAAGTGCATTTGAAATCTTTGCTGCTTTGAATTTTAACACATTAAAGCTTGAACATTATCAGCAATCTTAAGACATCCAGTTTCCCCTGATCCATGCATTTTTGCTATTACTCATTTTTTCAGAGCATTTTAGAAAAAAAAAATAAAGATGTGAATATAAAATTTTTTAAATTAAAAACCCAGATAATTAAATCTAGTGGCTCATTACCACTCTTCTGTCAGTGTCCTTGTCATACTGGTCCTTTGTCCCTAATTAACTTTAGTAATGTCTCCTATTTTCCTGCATCAGAATTTATAGATACGATTAATATGCAGAACAAATGCATTTAGAAGTACACACCAGAGTATTCTGTGACAATGTATTAAGATCCTATGTGAAACACCTGACCAATTACTGTTTAATACTGAATATTTAAATTTGCCCTCATTTCATGAGTGAAGACAGTTTTTTCAGAAAAGTTGGTATTGGTTGCTCTTAGAGACAAATAAGAGTAGATCCTCACAAGACTCTACTGGAAAGATGACTTGTGTCAGGGAGCAGCAAAAGCCAGTAGCTCCCAAAGGGGAAGAGAGCCAGCAGGGTCCCATAGACAGGGCCTCTCTCACCACCCCATCCAGCAGCAGGGCAGCTGGGGGGCACCAGGGAACCCCCAACCCTGGGCAGTGGGAATGTCCCTGGGGACAGGGATGGGCCAAAGATAGGCCATGATGTGGGTCTAGCTTGGTGGGACCCATGGCTGGGCAGGGCAGAGGGCTGTGAAGAGACCAGCCCTGCTGTGGCATCACTGGGCAGGGACAGTCAGGGCTGGTGGCACCCCTAGGGCAAACACAACTTGCACAACACCATCAGCAAGAGCTGTAAACAGAAGCCTGTGACAGTTTTTCGTTTTAATCTTCTGACTTTCACAGTCACGTAATAAAATTTTAACTGCTACTTGTAAACCCTGTTACACTTAGCTAAAGGTCTTCACATTTACTTGTTTTACAGTAGAAGTAGTACGTGGATTTACAATGGCTTCACTGAAAGACAATGTCTCATTGGACACTATAAGTCAAAAAAAATAGCTATAAGTCTGAACAAGGAATACATGGGCAGCCAAATAAGATGGATGATTTAGCAACAGCAGACACAGATAAGGTCTCCCATATCTCTATGACTGGTGAAAGGGGTCATGGAGATCTACCAGCAGTACATGAGAACTCAGTCAGGAATTACTTGAGAGAATTCAATGTGAATATGAGCCATGGTGCAGTTCCCTGTGAAAGTTGGCAAGTCATTACTGGGCTCAGTTAAGAAAAGTGTGGCCATCAAATCAAGGGAGTTAATGCATTGAAGAGGCCATATCTGGAAAGCTGTGTCCAGTCTGGGGCTCTGCGGTTCATAAAGAATGCTGAGAAGTTGAAGAGAGTCCAGTAGAAGGCTATAAATATGGTCAGCACTTGACCCATTAGAAGAAGTTGAGGGAGCTGGGCTTGTTTAGTCTGGCAAAGAGGGTGATCTAAGGATAGGTCTAATAACAGCCTACAGCTACTTGAAAAGTCGATGGCAGAACAAGGGGCAACAAGGAGTAGTTGCACTTGGGAAGATTGATAGATATTAGGAAAAATATATTCCATAGAAAGATAGTTTAGCACTGGAATACATTATTGACATAGGTGGAATCTCCATCCTTACAGGTTTTCAAGACTGACTAGACAAAACTGCAGCTGACTTGATCTAGAGTGGATAAGAGTCCTGCCTCAAGGAGAAGGATGGACTAGATGGCCTCCAGGGGTCACTGCCAAACAAAATTTTAATTATTCTGTGAAAATCTGTGAAATAAATGACACTGGCCAGTAAATTGCTTTTTTACAGTAATGCATAGAAGGGTTATGAAATATACCTTTTGTTCATGAAGCACCATGGATAAATGTAACCACACCAGAGAAATGCTAATCCAAAATGGCAGGATCTCCCTTTACATTACCTACATGAAGAAACAATGTTAATGGTTTAGGAAAATACTTATTTAGGAACTGGATGTATTTACTGAATTACAAATCAACACTGAAAAGCAATATTTCATAGGCAGAATGTCTCTAGACTTTCATCAGAAAACAGTGGCAAACGCCATTCTCTTTCTATACACTTAGATGTATTAAAAAATTTTTGGTTTTATAAACATGGCACCTTCAACACAAGAGTGACAAAAATGCCTAGTATTTGCTTAAAGAATCATGAACATTATCCCTCAACCTTTTAGCAGCTCTCCCATGCAAGTAGTTTTTACTTCTTTTGAATGAGACTGAAAATTGTGTGCCACCAAAAAAAAAAAGAATTAAAGAATTCATAAACTACAAATTTTAAAAGATAATTTAAATATGTAAGAAAGCAATGAGATAATGAATTTTGCTCATGTTTTTCGATATAAGTGCAGCACACTGTTGCCTTCCCACTGCCAAGTAATAAACATGTGCCACTGAATTTGGCTTCTCCTTCTTGACTATGAAGGAAACCCCCAGATATGATGCCTGCCCTGGAAAGTTGTCTTTTATAAAGCCTGCCTCCTACCATAAGCATTATTTCCTATCTGAATACTCTAGTATTATGCCAAATGCATAAGTGGTTTTGCCTATTATTGGTTATGTGATTTCAAATAACAGAAAAATAGAAAATTATTTGTAAACTGCATTAACTCATGGTATCTAGCTCATCTGCTTCAGTAAAAGCTTTCTTTTTTTAATCATTGCACTAAAATTGAACCACTCATCTTTAACAAAGCCAATGAGCTACTTAGTACTGCTACTGCAGCCACTTGGTCTTACTGAGTTCAGTGGTATACCTAGCTACATATTGAGAGCATATGGGGATAAAAAAGCCAATTTGTAGTGGAATTATAGAATACAAAAACAGCTTAGAGACAAATCCTGGAAAGTCATAGAGGATTCTCAGAACTGGCAAAAAGATACTGAATGCACTGCATATGTCTATATTAATAAACTTTAAAAGGACAGGGCAAGGTCTCAAATACCAGCCTACGCTCATCCATAACATTTAACCGCTAACATGTATATTTCATGAACAGTTGGCAATTAGTACTCTCCCAGACAGTGGGAGATTAAGTACAGTCTGCAGGATAAGACAGGTCAAGGACTGTGAGTTGTGAATGCATAACTACACCATGGTCCATTTTATTTTCTGTCATGGGCACAACCCTCAAGTCTACTAGAGAGCTGCTGAGGACAAGCATCAGCATTGCACTCTCACTCTCCAAAATCAGAATGGATAGCAAAACCACAGGTAGCACGATGCAGCTAGTTTGTCCCTACTCCAGAACTGTACTGCTCCTTCTTCAGTATATATTCACTATGGCACTTACCTTCTCCTTCAAGGAGCAATGGGCATGTCTGGCACTCACTACTGCAACCACAGCTCATGTAGACATTCTTGACAAATTCAAAATACAGAGCCTGAATACTGCTGACAATGCAGTCACAGCAAGGAAGAGCCAAGCTCAGGCTGGTGGGTAGTTTTTAACCAGTTTCCTTTGTGGCTTTGCTGCTGCAGCTATAATGTTGGCAGTGTCTGAGCTAAGCAGCTCCTAGCTAGCTCAAACTTTTTTACCCCAAATGCAGCTGCTGTAACACAGATGTACCACAAAGTGCTCCGCTCACAAGCCATAGGGATCTCCAAAAGCTTCTTTTGGCTGCTGACCAACCCTGTAATCCAGGCAGATTGGAGCTCATGGGTGGAGATGGACAGAACAGCCCACATCCTGCTCTTGCCAAACAGAAGCTGGGGTCATGTGCAGGCCCCAGCAGGGTTGACAGAGATCTCCAGCGGCACCCCCCAGATCCAAACTGTACCCAAACACCGAGCACGCCCAAGGGGTCAGCCCCACAAGTGAAGAGGCAGGGGCAAGATTCCCCCCTCTACCACAGCAGAGGGTTTTTCTCCAGTGGTGCTGGGCAGAGCTAAGCTAGTTTTAAACATGTGCCTACACAGACGTACAACCTCAGCAGGAAAGGCACTGCATGTCCTCCCAAAGCAGAACATCCAGAACAGGATGGTGTACCTTCAAAAGTATTGCAGTATCCCTACTTAAATCCAACAGCTCTGGGCAGGTCTGAGTAGTAAAAAAGGCAAATTTTGCCCAGGATCATGATACGAACGTTGCACTCACTGATAATATTGCTGTAACAGCAACAAAAAAATACTTCACGTGGTATAGTCCCATCAGACTGGTGAATTTCAGTAAGTGGTACACTACTCAGTTTAACTGCCTCAAAAAAATCTAACCTTGCTAGTATTGTAACTTCTGGTCTTAAATACTCTAAAGAGCTTTCAGGGTGATGCTTGCTTCAAGAAGCCACCTCCTGCAGTTCTGATAGTAAAGTTTTTATTACTTTCATGTAAGTAGATAAAAACAAGTTAAGCCTCCGAGTTATGAAAGAACAGCAATAAGGCCTATTTTTTTCATTTTCATTCTAATAAAATGAAAAGACAGCAATTCCATGCAAAAATGGGAAAAAATGCCACACACACAGGATTATAATTGGCAGCGTCATACTTCTCTGAAACAGGATCTTAACTAGCAGAGGCTACAGAAGAGTCCTGTTTTCAATATTTAAAAAAAAAAAGGAAAAGAAATGTTCCATTTCACTCAGTGAAGATTGGTACTTGCTTCATAAATATCCTTCTTATTTAAGATGACATGAAAGTATTTTGTTAAGGCTTAAACAGCTGCCCTAGTAAAACATTAGTTTCTCAATTGGATCAAACTAATTTGACTTACAGTAAATGGGAGGAACAGTTTAATTAGCACTATTGAATATAACTCTGCACCAGACTGGATTTTCTTCCCAGCATGAGACAGAACTGATTAAAAAAAGAGGACTCAACCTTTGTTCATAATTACCTTTAGAAGACCAGCGCATGAGACAATTTTCTAATTGCAGAAGAGGAACTGCACAAAGCTACCACTCAAATGCACCTATTAATTTAGTTTTATTTTCTGCTCAGCCTTCCAAAACTAATTATTTAACATTGAGGTTAGAAAACAGAGTGAGCCTCAAGAGGGAAAGGGCAGAAGGTCTCCTAAAAAAAAATAGCATTTGAGACTTAAGTGGGAAGTAAGATTCTAAAAAATAATTTGTGAAATTGCATAAGAAAAAAAGCCCCTCAAACAAACCCTGCAAAGGGCATGCACTTCAGCATTTTTTTTTTGTCTTCACACTTTTGTCTTCTTTTGTTTCTTTGTCTTATGAGATTGAAGAATTACATAAGGGATTAAATTCACTGTTGATAAATGTAAAGTTATGCATATAGAAATATAAAATAGTTTGACATATAGAGTGACAGGCTCTGAGTTGACCATAACTAGCCAGAAAATACAACACAGATCTGCTCTATGACAGCCAGTAGCAGCCACGAAGGCAACCACTGACTAAATGAACAATGTACATGGATAAAAGCACAAAGGTAGGGCTTCCTGCTCTCTGTTTATTACCTAGAAGGCATGCTCTGACCTCATAGTACACACATAGCAATGTGCATACAAGAAATCCTATCAAGACACCATTTTAAATTAAATCTTAAAATAGACTTTGTGACTGCGAGGAAACTACTTTTGTGCAACGTAATTCATCACAATCCTAATGGCCAGCACAAGGTTCATACATCAATGTTCCCACTGGATACCCCTAATCCGGATGGTACATAGAGGAAAGGGCACTACAGTTACTACAATAATCATGTCAACCAAATATTTTCCATTGGAGGAAGCAATGCTTATACCAAGTTTAAGACTTGCTTCGGCTACACTCAAAGCACAATCAAAGGTCAAACTAAAGGGTCTTAATAGAACAGGAAGGACCTCAGCAGCACCTCTGAGGAGATCCTCAGCATCTTCCAAGATTCACCTCTAAGTCTGCAGGTTGCCTGGTGAGTGATCTCAGTGTTGTCTTGCACACAGGAATGATTTCCCTTGCTTAATCCAGCAAATCTCTGTCCTACTGTCATCCTACTGTGTAGATCTTCATAAAACCATTTACTGTTACTACAGCATCATGGATGAGAGGCTGCTATTAAGAAATGCATAAGCAGCTTCTAAAAGGCCACTTTCTCTTTGCTAACTTACTTTGATAGAATCTTGACCTATAAATTTATTGACAATCAATTCTTGTTTCACTGCATAACTTCAAGTATTAGTTTATTGATAATAGGAAGAAACAAGTTAAGATGCAACATGGTTCATCATCAGGTGCTGCAGAATCCTGCAAATCTTTCAAAGGTTATTGCTTTCTTTAATGAACGTGTCTAAATGAGGCTTCAGTACTGACAGCAGTGTTCAATACATTTAATAACTGTAGTAATATTACTGTTTACAGTTACCAAATATGTTTAATCAACTACTTTAATGTAAGCATCAGTAAGGAAGATGGGCAAGGGCATCACAGAAAATGCCTCTCTGATTTAAAGTTTCAAGAAGAGTACCTGTGATGGCTGTGGATCCTGCAGTAAGGAAAACATTGAACAGTAACAAGAAGTATGGAGACTGATGAAGGAGTCAGCTCTGTGGCTGGATGATACCCCTTGAAATCCTCAGATACACTCTCAACAAAACCCTGCACAGGAATCCTGTTGCTCAACAAAGCACTGCCCAAACCTCACACAAATTATATCTTATATATTAACTGTCCAAAATCAGTGCAAGACGGCAGTTATCTCTAACAACATACTACTTAAATTTTAGCAAAGAATTCTGTCTGCCTTAGAGAATCAAACTAGATTTATATTTTTCATTTCACCTCATTAATTCCAGTTTTTCTTTACCACGTCTTTCATACAAACCCCAAGCAATCCATTCATAAAATAAGAATAATTATACTGTACCGTGACAAAAGCCTCAGATTTTCCTGGTAAAAAAATAACTACTAGACAGGAAGCCTATGGCTTGATGGTATTTTCATTTAGTTTAGCATATCTTTCCTTTAATTCATGGCTGAATAGGCTGAAAGAGCTCCTCATTCAGACCAACATGACCAACACCAGCAGAAGGCTTTTTCTCCTCAGAAATACGCTTGGAATCAGTTAAGCCAGGCCTAAACTCTTGATATCCTTCTCAAATAAGAGACTGATTCAAGAATTCATACCACAGAAAAGCACAGGAAGATTATTCTGTATTACTGAGAAGAGTAAGATTTGTTCTTAAAATAAATATTGAGAAAATGCAATTTAAGAAAACCCTAACTATAACAAAAGGTAATGTGTTATGACAAAAGCACAGGAATTATACCTAGAAAAACACACTTTTTATAGCTGCAATTCCATTATTATGAAGTATCTTAAGGTAAGGCTTGAATATAAATGGAAAGATATAAGATTAAAATCTAAATCTTAAAAATTACTATTTTTACAGTGTTTCACCAGAATTACATCTAACAAAATAGTGGATTACATAGCTTCACAAACAAAATTCATATGAAGGTTTGCTGTATGAATTTAACCACAAAAAAACCTTATGGTAAACCCTTAAATAAAAGTATCTATTTTAAATTCAAGATTATCTGTAGCACCCAAGTGATTAAAAATAAATAAGGTACAAAATTGTTAAAGGAAAAAAAAAAAATCTATGTAGGAACAATATAAGAAACACATTTCAAAGTTCAAATCCTTCATCAATGAGTCTGTGCATTTCTATCCCTCAGAGGAACATGCACATGAACAATATTCCATAAGAACAGAAATGCTATTAAATGGTTATCAGTATTAGGAGAAAAAAAAATAAAAATTGGTTTTTTCTGTAAATGTGTCTCCCCTTCCCCCCTACGAAAAAGACAGAAAGAAAAACAAGTTCGCAATAAATGAAAGCCCTAGATGCATCTAAAAGTAATTATTATATTAATCTTCCAAAACATAGAGGCCCAAAGGATTTTTTAGCTCTGAGGAAGTTCAGAAAAAGGCTTTCCATCTATTAAACTGTTGTGGGGTATATACTATATGCCTGAAAGTCAATCAAGACAATCTAATTTGGGCACCACTTTCTGACAATACTAAAGCCCGTTTCTACTCAAGACAAAGAAGTATCTGTTAAGTAACAGAGTTTTCAAATCTTCTTATTCCTCCTTTTATTTTATTATTTTTTAATCTCTTCACCTCTTCTAGGAGCTTTCCCCACTGCCTGATATAAGGGGCATTTGTTCATTTCAGTGCACTGTGGATCAGGCTCTTCATCATAGGACCACCTAATGTAAATATTCACCATAAAAATGGTGCAAAAATACTGCACCTGATGTTCATCTTCCTAATTCCTTCTTCTCTTTGTAATCACATCAGTGCTGTAAATCAGAGCAGCAGACAGAAGTTCTCCTTGCCTCATGCTCCAGCAGGGTTGGGAAGTGGGGAGCAGCTGCCTGGGAAGATGTACGGGATCTACCTGTGGATGCGGAGATGTGCTTTAGCAATGAGTTGCTGTGGTGGGTTGACCCAGGCTAGAGGCTGGATGCCCACCAAAGCCCACTCTATCACTCCCCCTCCTCAAATGGGCAGGGGGAGAAGATTATAACGAAAAGCTCGTAGGTGGAGATAAGGACGGAGAGAGATCACTCACCAGTTACTGGCACAGGCAAAACAGACTCGACTTGGGGGAAAAAACAAATTTACTTTATTACCAATCAAAATTAAAGGAGAATGAGAAGTAAAACCAAATCTTAAAACACCTCCCCCATCCCTTCCTTCTTCCCGGGCTTAATCTCTTTCCCGATTTTCCACCTCCTCCCCCCAGCAGCACAGGGGAACAGGGAATGGGGTTGGGGTCAGTTCATCACACGGTGTTTCTGCCGCTCCTTCCTCCTCAGGGGGAGAACTCCTTCCCCCGCACCAGCGTGGGGTCCCTCTCACGGGAGACAGTCCTCCACCAACTTCTCCAGCGTGAGACCTTCCCATGACTGACAGTTCTTCACAAACTGCTTTGGCATGGGTCCATTCCATGGTGTGCAGTCCTTTGAGGAAGGGACTGCTCCAGCACAGGTCCCCCACGGGGTCACAAGTCCTGCCAGCAAACCTGCTCCGGCGTGGGCTCCTCTCTCCACAGGACCACAGGTCCTGACAGGAACCTGCTCCAGCGCGGGCTTCCCATGGGGTCACAGCCTCCTTCGGGCATCCACCTGCTCTGGCGTGGGGTCCTCCACGGGCTACAGGTGGTCATCTGCTCCACCATGGACCTCCATGGGCTGCAGGGGGACAGCCTGCCTCCCATGGTCCTCACCACAGGCTGCAGGGGAATCTCTGCTCCGGTGCCTGGAGCATTCCCTCCCCCTCCTTCTTCACTGACCTTGGTGTCTGCAGAGTTGTTTTCTCTTACATCTTCTCTCTCCTCTCTCCAGCTGCAAAGTGTGCAGCTTTTTTTCTTCCCTCTCTTCCTTTTTTTTCTTAATTATGTTATCACAGAGGCGTTACTGATTGGCTCGGCCTTGGCCAGCGGCGGGTCCGTTCTTGTAGCCGGCTGGCATTGGCTGTGTCGGGTTGGACATGGGGGAAGCTTCTGGCAGTTTCTCTCACAGAAGCCACCTCATGTCCCCCCCCACTGCTACCAAAACCTTGCCACGCAAACCCAATACAGTTGCTTTAGCTTGGCAAAGATGGACTTTCTGCGAGCAGACACTTGCGTGTCCTCCAGTGGAACTGGTGTGAACACCTCCTTCTACACCCTAGTAGCAGCTCCCCACATGAAATTATTACAGTGCATGCAGTTACTTGGACAAGTGAAATACAATCTCACTCTGGGCTTTGCACTGTACAAACAGGACAGAAAAACTGGAAAAGGCTTATTGTTCAAACAGTGTATTAGCAAGCCTAATTAGGCTCTACCTCTGACCACCTCTACTAAGATCTACTCATGAGCAATGCTTTTAGACATTACTGACTTGGTACTGACGCTCTGGACTCTCTCTCTAGCACGTGCCACGTTGGGGTCCAACACCATCGCCTGCGTCTGCAGTGTTGGGGCTGCAGGAGGAAGTCGAGCAGTGGGGGACTGCTGGGCTTTGGCGTTGGGGCGGGCTGGGTAGAGGCAGAGCTGAGGCTGCTGCCAGCACGGGTGTTGCAAACCACGGCTGACAGCAGGGAGCCAGGCCAGCCCTGAGGGGTTCTGCCTGCATGGGCCCAAAGTTGGGATGTCCCAGCCCATGTGGAAAAGTTGCAAAATGTGGTGGGGAGGCATAAGCAGCCTGCTGGAGGCCACCTGGGGTTTGGCTGCTGCGCACTGGTAGAAAGAACAGGGCCAGATGGATGAAATTCTCGCTGTCTGCTGTTCTACCATGCTCTGGAAGTGTGGGAGCAGCTGCCTGTGGAGATGTACAGGCACTGCTGAGGCCAGGAGGTGCTGTAGCCTGCTGCTTGGTGGGTGTGGTTGTCATGGGTGAAGATGCCTGCATGTCCCCTGCAGCCTGACCATCTGGGCTGCGGGAGGGCTACCTTTCATCTGTCTCTGCATCCTGACCCATGCAGATGGGGATCTCCACTGGAGATCAGCTCTTCTCTCGCACCTCTCCAGCAGGTGGGGATATCCTCTGTTCAAGTTGGGGTTATAGCAGTAGAGCAACTAAAAAAAGCAAAGCAGAGTTAGTTGCCACCATGTAGAGACTGGAAAACCCCAAGCTACAAGAACTAAGACTTCAAATTGCAAAAGACGAACATGGAGATTGAAAAGAACTCTCAGGGGCATTAGGAAACCAAAGCTTAAACTAACATGTTATGAGACAGTTATGCTAGGTCACTGATACCTCTGGGTTTTTGCCATATGAGAGCAGAGCAGCATAGGATTTTCAAAAGCACAGGACTTGCTTTCAAAAGCCAAATACCACTACTTTTCAGCCACTTGAGTGTGGAACAAGCACACAGGTAATCTTAGATGTATCTTCTTGGCATTCAGCAAGTGCCACAGGAATAGTTCAGATCTGGTACAGCAAGACACATAACAAATACATTCAAAGAAATCGCTTTACACCATGTCTGTCTTTCCATTGAACAGGTTGAATCTAAGCAGAATAACTGAAATGAATTTTACAGTGTTTCTACTAGTCAGAAAACTAACTCAGAAACTCCTGAAAACTACTTGAGAAGAAATTTAAAAACAAACCACCCACTACCATCCCCATCTCCTTTGTTACAAGGCCTTATCTTATGTGAACATCAGTTGGTTGATGTGCAGAGCAGCTGCTGTACCCTGCTGCGAGCAGAAGCTGCTGCTTCTTCTGTCAGGAATTCAAGAAGTGAGGCCGATCTTTGGAAATCCTGTTGCATTTTGATGAAACAATAAAGGATGAGCTGTCAAATGAAACTCCTCATGCTCTTAGCTGCAAAAATGTGCATAGGTCCTGATCTGCCCAGCACTTCTTTGAAGAGGTCTTCATTGATGGCAATGCATTTTCCACCCTCACTCCACCAGATGGATGTAAACTGGTCACTTTCCACCATTTTCCAAAGCTTTTTTGGAAATGAGAGGGATGAGAATTCTTTGGCTTCACCTGTGCTCTCATGAGAAACAGGAGGGAATTATTTAGTCTCCTGCTCATTACCACAAGGTTGGACATCCTGCTCTTCCTTTATTGGTCATATGGCAGCATTCCAGGATGCTCTTTCTTCCTGTCCTAAAGGGCCAGGAGAAGTTAAGTCTTCCAACTCATGTATGGTCATATAAATGCAAAGAGCAGGTGCAAGTACGTAGGAAGAAGGCCCTGCTAGGCATGGGAGAAGGCTGCCCAAAGCACAGGGGAAGTGTTGAATAAAAAGAGGAGGGGAATTTATCTAGTCCTCAGCTTTTCCAATTATAAATATATGGAAGAAAACAACAGGATGGGGCTGCCTGTGTGAAACACCCCAAACTGTCATCAAATACTAAACATTGGAAAATTATTAGGAAGGATGGATTATGTTGTGGAGGTAAGGGCAGGCATGCCTCTGCTGGAGGTCAGAATTGCTCTCTGGAGGCAGATATGACAAGAGTCAGTTTGTGAGCCATCCTGACGGAGGTCCAGAAGAAAAAGCCAGTCTGGTGCAAGGCTCAGGAAGAAGTTGCTCTAGCTCCATTTTCATTTGGCAAATCCGTTGTTATTTCAGGGGCCTAGGCTACATGTGGGCAGCATCCTTTGTCTCTCCTGCTCCCTCCTTATGGCACATTGCAAGTACCATCCTCTGTGTTACAGGCATTCAGCTCCCTGTGAAGCTGAAGAAGTGTCTAGGTAAGGAGAGGAAAAGTCCTGTGACAGATGGTCTGTGGGCACTAGTAAAGGAAAAGCTTTTCTGCAAGGCTTCCTGCAGTTTTAGGGAGTGTGGTGTTGGTGGCTTCTATGTCCTCTTCTCATCTTGTGTGTGCCAATATAATTCAAAACAGAAAACTAGTTTGTTTTACCTAGACCTCTGCATTCTACTTTTTCTCAGCCTCACAAAGAAATACAAACTATCATCTTGGTTGCTAGAATATCTCACTGATATAAAAGTATTAGGGCAGACTAAATTAAACTAGAAAGAAAGAAATCTCCAAGTTCCTTTGCCAGGCTCTTCAAACCATTCAGTCCTCTTCCTGTAGCAGTAACACTTAAATAACATGTCACCCAGAACATCCAGGTAAAGTGGATGGTGAAAACCATGCTGAGAAAATACTGAGAGGGATCCTTTTCTCTTGAGTGTTTTTGCCTTCACTTATCCCTAAGAAAAATCCTTTTGAATGCTGAGCTGGGACCACAGAATGGTGTAGAAGAGTAAGGTCAGTAAATCTAAAGATTTTTAAGGAGAGGGAGAAAACACAGAGGTAACATCAAATTATTCTTGGATAACAACTTCCCTGACACCTATCAAAGTTTCCATGTACTGAAGCGGGGAACAAAAGCAGATCTGTAAAACACTGAGCCATCCAGCTATTGATACTTGGCCCATTACAATGGTACCTCTAAAGAAAAACAATCCCAAGGGCTGAGATACAGAAGACTACACAGAGAAGTACTGTAGAGGTTAAGTAGACAGAACAGTGTCTACCTGATGCCATTTCAGTACTGCCAATAATGTTAAAAAAATATCAGCTCTCTGCTAACCTCTTTATTTTACTGCCCAGCCTCCACATAAGACCTTTTTTCCATGTATAAATAATATAAATGCTTTCTGATACCAACCATGCCGTAAGCCCTTTCTAAACTCTAATTTGCACACCTGCCTGGTGCCTACCTCAACTTCTCTGAGGTTTTTGACCCCAGACTGAACCTCAGCCTCATTTCTTCTCCAAGTACTCTTCACACTGCTCTCCTAGGGAGGTCACGACAGGCCTTAGCAGAACCCTCAATTCCCTGCCTACACCAAATGTAAAAGAAGAAAAAAGCAGAAAAATTGTGTTTGTTACTTGCAAGCTATGTGGACTCCCCAGACTGCTCAGTTCTTTCTGCTCTTTTCTCTTGTGCTCCAGATGAGAGCAGAGTATGGGGAGGAGGGAGGAGGGATGAGTTCAGCATATCTCTCTGGTAGACTTAATTGGATGCTTCTGCCTCTGACAGTGAGCAAGTAAGGTAGCAGAAGGTACTTTAAAAAATATATGTATATATATATTAAACTAGACAGGGTCCAAAAATGGAGAGAGAAGCTGAAGGTCCCAGTTCCAATCAACGTCCCAAACACTTAAGAAAATTCAAAACACTGGCTGACAAGATACCCACCTTCATCAGATATTCAGAAAGCAAGGGTCAAATTTAAGTCTTCTCAGCAGCAGCAATCAGGCTCCTGGCAGGACGCAAAAACATAGCCAGAAGCATTACTTCATGAAGGACTTTCCACACAGGTCTGCTTTCATCCAGAAAAAAATGCTGTTCAGTGGCCCCACTGCCTCTGGCACAAAAGAATGAGGAAAAAAACACCACCAACATTCAAGAAGACAGAAAAATCCCTCACTTAACTGTGTAAAACAAAGACAGCTGGTGAGGAATGCTGTAGAAGCAGTCCCTTGAAAACTGATTAAAACAGCTTCTTCCACTGCGTGCAGAAAAGCAGCTATCCAGTATTTTCAACAACTTGCATATAATGGTTGCTGCAGATAGGGCTTTTCAATAGTACGGTACTGCTAGGTCAGGTGTGGCATTAAAAAAAAAGAAGGGGGGGGAAAGAGGGTGGAGTTCCTTCATATCAAATATTTCTGTTTCATTGAGTTTGTGAAAACAATTATTTGCATTAAATTTCAATATGGCATCTAAAAGCTCTGGGGAAGTAATGGTAGAGGAAAGAAGAATCTAAAAAGGACAAAGAACAAAAGGGTTACATTTTTATACAAAACTGAGCTTGCTAATGCCTGTGTAGAAAACAAAGTCTTTTGTTAATGATAGCAACAATGAAGTCCAATAAATCAATGAACAGGGCAACTTGTGCAGTTTACAGAATTAAAACTAAAAAACAAAAGCACACAGGAAATCACTCAACTCTCCCTGCAAAATGATCACCATTTAATACCATGTTATGTACAAAATATGCCATTAAAACTTTTCTAAGCCATTTTTGATTCAATATCTATATCGTGTAGCTTTGCATTTGTGAAGATCTTTTAAGAACTTTATTTTGCAATTTCTAAAATACTAGTTTCTAGTGTTCTAACTAAACATCAGCTATGAAACAGAACTAATCTCACTTTTCTAAAACATAGTGCACATCAGTATGCTGTATACATCATACATTTCAGCCAGTCAATCAGAAAGTTGGGCAGCTGAAATGTGAAGTAAACATTCATTTGAGATAAAACTGGAATCGGTAGATTTACATTTTAGTCACAATGCTGCACTTTTCTGTACTGTGATCTTTTGCTAAAAAATACTAGTACTCTGCCCAATTTCAAAAGTATGTGCTTCATTTCACTTTTAAATTTACTGGTGTTTACTCTTCTAATTCAGAAATAAAGAACACGGAATTACACAGGAATGCTCAGAATAAATTCAAGATGATTTACTGGGAAAAACGTGGAGAGAAAAACAATTGTCAGCTGCTAAGAATGGTAAGCACCTCCGTATCTGTGGTGAGTTGACCCTGGCTGGATACCAGTTGCCCACCAAAGCCCACTCTACCAGTCCCCCTCCTCAACTGGGCAGGGGGAGAAAAATATAACAAAAGGGCTTATGGGTGAAGATAAGGACAGAGGTCATTCACCAATTACCATCACAGGCAAAACAGACTCGACTTGGGGAAATTAATTTATTATTAATTATTATTTAATAATTAATAATTATTATTATTAATTTATGTACTACCAGAGTAGGATAATGAGAAATAAACCCAAATCTTAAACCACCTTCCCCTTCAGCCCTCTCTTCTTCCCAGGCTTAATTTTTCTCCTGCTTTCTCTACCTCCTCCCCCCCAGCAACACAGGGGGACAAGGAATGGGGTTGGGGTCAGTTCATCACAGGTTGTTTCTGCCACTCCCTCCTCCTCACGGGGAGGACTCCTTCCCCCACACCAGCATGGGGTCCCTCTCACTGGAGACAGTCCTCCATGAACTTCTCCAATATCAGTCCTTCCCTCAGGGTGCAGTCCTGCAGGGACAGACTGCTCCAGTGCGGGTCTCCCACAGGGTCACAAGTCCTGCCAGCAAACCTGCTCCAGCATGGGCTCCTCTCTCCACAGGGCCACAGGTCCTGACAGGAGTCTGCTCCAGCGTAGGCTTCCCATGGGGTCACAGCCTCCTTCAGGCATCCACCTGCTCTGGCATGAGGTCCTCCAAGGGCTACAGGTGGACATCTGCTCCACCATGGACCTCCATGGGCTGCAGGGGGACAGCCTGCCTCCCATGGTCCTCACCACAGGCTGCAGGGGAATCTCTGCTCCGGCTCCTGGAGCACCTCCTCCCCCTCCATCTTCACTGACCTTGGTGTCTGCAGGGGTTGGTGCTCTCACACCTTCTCACTCCTCTCTCCAGCTGCAATCGCCCTTGCATGGCAGCATTTCCCCTTCTTAAATATGTTATCCCAGAGGTGCTACCACCATCGCTGACAGGCTCAGCCTTGGCCAGCGGTGGGTCCATCTTGGAGCTGTCTGGCA
This sequence comes from Caprimulgus europaeus, assembly GCA_907165065.1. The sequence goes on from OU015525.1 coordinate 75,722,372, forward strand.
TTGGCCGTGTCAGGCATGGGGGAAGCTTCTGGCAGCTTCTCACAGAAGCCATCTCAATGTCCCCCCACTACCAAAACCTGGCCACCCAGACCCAATAATATATTTTAGGCTTAACTCACAGGTAGCAGTATATTAAGGATCTGAAATTTGAGGTATGACTGCAGTGTGTTAATCTAGAATGGAATTCTTAATCAGCTGTTGTAAAAATTAGTTCTCAACACCATTCTGAATGAAGTAGGACATCTTTTTCTTCCCCCTAAAATACAACTGCTACTGAAGCTTAAGTGATTATAGTGTTCAATATGCTCTGCCATTCCTCTCTTAAAGACTTAATCACTGTAAGCACATACAAAAATTGTTCTGAGACTTTTAGTCTGAGACTTTTAGCCCTGGAGCTAAATGCTGTACCATTCCAATACTCCTTGATAAATAAATTACAGACAAGCTACAACAGAAGTCTGACATTTGGGTGGCCAGAAAATTTCATTCCTTTGCTGAAACCACAATCTGAAAGATTGCATTTCCTAGCTGAATGGCCCTCTTGTCATTATACAAGTAGTATAAGTACTTTCGTAAAAGTAAGTTTTTTCAGGAAGGAATGAAACCACAATATATTAATGATAAGACAAGAATGAAAATAGCAAAAGAATTTCACACCATGCTATGAACATTTCAATTCTTTAATCTGTCCTTTTAACAGGTAAGTGTGCAGATGCAGGGCAGAGGGATGAGTGTTCTTGGTTACATTAAAAGATTATTCAGAATAAACTTTAAAAATTTCTGGGAAACAGCATGAATTTTAAAAATAGATATGCAACTATTTTAGTCACAAATTTCAATTTCTCATGCCACCTGAAGAATCAACAATGTAGCATCTGTTGCAAATTCTTTTAAAAAGATGTAAATTAGACTGGTAAGACATCATGTCTGCCCCAAACTTGCAAGCTATTTCAAGTAGGACAGAAAAGAATTTCACTTGGTTAACATGAAAGAGATCTCATCACAGCTAATGAAAATCAAAGCAGAACTGTAACCATGGATGTTTACTTTATCTCTACACTGAAATATACCAAATGGATTAATAACTTAGCTTTTGAAACTACAATTTTACTACTGCTATGATTTCTTTCCAAAACCTGAGTGGAATGTAAAACTTAACAGTGCTCCTCTGATCAAGTTAGATCTCAATTACACATGTGTGATGGTTCTATGATGCAAGTTAGACCTATTCACAGATGAGACAGAGGAATGGAACAAATTCTGCTTCAATTGCAAATTGCAGGCAATTGTTTCTGCATGTTACAGATTCTCCTTTAAAAATAGCCCTTCTTGCTATTAAAAAGTGAGAAGGGACAAGTATCCTGTTAAACAAGAACAGATACAAGAAACCAAGGAAGAGAAAAAAATAGAGAAAGAAAAAAAAGCAGAAGGAACTAGTGTCTCACACTGTTACACTAAGCTAGTATGCAAGTAATGTTTCTGTTGAGAAGACAAGAGATCCAGGCTAGAACAACTGGGGCTGGAGTTAAAAGTAACCATGTCCTGATATGTGATGAATCTTCTATTATCTTTGCAGACTTAGGAGCAATGTTAAGGGCCGCAAAATAGTGGGAAGAATCCCTCCTCACAGAAACAAAACCAAAAGATCTTGCCTATGAAAGTGCTAGTGAAAAGGCAATTGTAAAAGATGGTAGATCTTACACTTTCAGTAACACTTTTCTGCTGAAATAAGATCGTGTCATGCATTTGAGTCTTACAGGAAGGAAGAAGTTTTCACTGTGGCACCAAGACTAGGGTCTACTGTTTCTAGCCAGGGAGCTCAAGAAATTTATGGAGCGAGTTCCTGCATATTAGGAAGACCTAGACTTGAAGAGAAGATTGACACCAATACAAGGAAAAGAAAAAAAAAGTGAACTATTTTTAACTAGCCAACTGATGTGGGTAAATACTTGCTTATGTATAGCATAAGAATCTCCTCACATTAAAAAGCAAACTAGGAGAGCCTGGAAAGGGATGAAACACCAAGGCTTTCCACACCTCATGAGGGAGCAGCCACAACAGGACTTGACCAGGCAGCAGCTCAGCAGAGGCAGCAGCTGCTCCGGGAAGGGCTGAGAAGCCAGGCTGCCATCCAGCAGACACAGATCAGAACAGAGCTGCAGCACACTTCCCCACAGCCACCCAGCTACCCAGGCTGCTTCCCTCAGACATCCAGAGCAGAAACCTGGTCCCATTAGCTCCTCTCTGGAACAGATCCAGGATGAAGGCTCCAACAAGTATTGCTAATGTAAAATATTTGAGGCTATTCTCTGAGAATAAAGTCTATCTGGAGGGCTTCTGACAACATCTTCACTGCACACCCTTGTAGCAAGGCACATCAGATATTGCAACCCCTTGGTTCAAACCTGATGCCTGGGCAGCAGTAAAATTCCGGGTCGCACCAGTATTGACAGCAATTAAATGCAATGGATCTGGTGTAAAATGAACTACTGCAAGCAGCCACCTTCTTTCATTTTTCCTGATAGGATAGCTGGCAATGTCCATTGGTTGGAACTGCCCACAGAGCCTGCCAGATGAGCTGTGCTTCTTATTGTTACTTCATTTGGATAAACAAGCTGCCAGGGAGGTCAGGATTATGCTCTCAATGACTTTGCAATGGACAGTGCAGGTATTATTTTAAAGGCTGTTTATACAGGTGCTACATGTGGAATTAAGTACAGTGAAAATGCAAAATGAAGTAGGAATTGTTTTTCCAGACAGCGAGATTGCAAACTCAAAGCATACCATGGCACTCAGAGCTGGCTGACAGGATTTTTCTCCTCATGTGCACTTGAATAAATTCATGTACACATCAGAACAGACTGAAGGTGTTTTCTTTAGAGGAATGCTTTACTAAACTGCACTTTAACAGAAACACAATACCCCAATTACTGTGGAAATTCTTGCCAAAACGTTTTAGCATTGATTTTGAAAGGCCTGGCAATAAGAAGAAACAATGAACTCATATCAATTATAACATTTGAATTACACTGCAGAGTTCCTTGGCTGTCAGAGCATTGCTATACGATCACATAAAGTTAGACACCGCAAAGACGGCAACTACAATGCACTATTCTCTTTGTGTCACCTCATCTATTGCATTTCAGTGTTGAAAGTCAAACAAATGAGAGCACTAACCAAGCGACAGTGCTAATTTATCTCTTCATCTGAGTTTTGAAAAGAATATGCCTCTTTAATGATTTCAGGCTCTCAACTTGATTGTTGCTCAAAAAGCACCTGAGTATAGTAATTGTGACCTGGAAATGCCCATGTACACCAAATATGCATCTATTTTATAATTTGTTCTTAATTAACTTACAGAGAAAGAGTGTATTACGCAGCAAAACCTCAATTTTTTAAAAAAGTTTACAGACACTTACTAGCATTATATGAAATAATTAAGCCTGGAGCAACAGCACAGCATTACTGGGCTGCAGTAAGGCTTTTACAACTAAGCTTCATCAGAGAGTTTAGAAACAAGCCCCAATACTGTTTAGTAGACAGGCAACTAATCTTCTGTATGTGGTTCCCAACTGTGATCCATCGGACAGAACTCTGGAATAAAACACGGGACACCTGGGTTGACCTCATGACCTTTGACACCACAATTATGTAAAACAAAACCAAAAATGTTTGGCTGCTTCTGAGAGCTAAGATAAACAGCAAGAAGGCTGCTACGCTTTGCTAGCTGAAACATCTCTTTTCACTTCAATAAAAAACATTGCCAAACTTTAAACAGTCTTTTTCCACGTTGCATCTCTGCTTCAATCTCTTGCAACTTCTACTCTCCCTACTCTTGCGTTCAACTTTAATGCACTCTCATTCAGGTTTTCTGCACATCCCCCTCATTCCAGATGAACCCTGATTTCTTTCATGCACAAGATGGAAAAATTCCTCTCCTGGGAGTAACCCACTGAAGCAGTCTCCAGTCTGTGGGAAGCCTGCACCTTTGGTTACAGGACTCGGAAAGGTCTGTACCAAATGAGTCCCAGGACTGCAGGAAAGAGAAGGATGGTCGTATGGTTAAGGCAGTTCAGTGCCTTCCTGGGAGACCTGACTGATTTGATCTTTACCTCCTTAGTCCTGTAGCTCTCCATTTAAGCAAACTAAACTTCTCACAGTTGATCACCGAATAGTCTGTGCACCCATCTGTTGAGATCCAGACTCAGAAATGCTGATCATGCAAAAAGGTACAGCTGAAGACACTGGGAAGTCTATTTTCATAATAAAAGATTAAATCGTTCCAAGTACTTTGGGCATTTAAAAGAGTATACGAAATTAGAGAACATGGGACAATTTTAGCTTTAAATCTTTCTGCACCTCTTTTTTCTTCTCTGCAAAATGAAGACAAATTATTTCCTGTCTTAGCTTATTCTTTTCACAGCATCTCTGTGAAACTTGTGAAGCTCACACTACAGTAGGAAACTTAGTTTTAGAACTTGTCTTTTCAGGAAAAAATTCAAGTTCTTCATTAAATAAAGCACCAGATGATGTATGGAGGGGGTGTTACACTTTCATTTTTAATTCTGGCCATTCAAATGTAACTGTCAGTGCAGAAACTGAACTCCCCTTCTGTTTGCTGACCACTTTAAGATTTGTACTTCAACACTCTCCTAATGCTGAACTAATTTTCATTTCTATATTTCCTAGTTTCTGGATACTTACACTGCCTCTTTGTTGCCCCAAAGCTCAACAAGCTTTATATCACAAGTAAAAAATATAAAAGGGCATGGAAATGAGAAATATTTTTGGAATATTAAAGACTACTGAGTTTGGTTTCAAATTCAGACTGAACTTTCACAGTAATTCACATTTAATGTGCTCCTGCTCATCCCTTCTCAATTAAGACTTGTACATTTGCCAATAAAGATTTAGAGATCAGCAGTTCATTTATCATATTTGCTGGAGTTACTAATTTCTAAATCATACGCCCGTTCCAGCTACTTACCGCACAGCAGTGTTAGAAGCATTGATTAAAGACCATGGTTTCTGTTGCTAGTGACAACTATGATAAAAGCGCTTGAGAGGAGGAAGAATTGGATCCAGTGTTATGAAAATAATGTGCTGGAATATAGTAAAGTTTTTAAATCTTAAGATGAAAGTATTTTCCAACAAGACAGATGCACTTGCTTTGACAAAACTGAGGCTATGAAAAGCCTGGTCTGCTAACACAAACTCTGTAAATTAAGAAAAGACGAACAGCAAAGTACCTGTTTAAACCAAAAAATGTTAAATATTCCAGTAGTCAAGAACTAGAAAGAATATTCAGTTTGCTTATAGTTTGCTAAAGAAATATTTTCTTCATGTTCAGAGTAAGGATGAAAACTCATCACAGAAAGACATGGCAGGGATCAGGAGTTAATGTGTAAAGGGATACAGAACGGAGTGCTGCAGGGGTAGGCATTGCAGCCATCATACTGATAAAGTCGTCTGAACCTGCTTGCTTGCTACAGAGAATTCAGTGCTCAGCTGTGAACCACTCTTCCTTCTTATTTGCAAGATTAAAATATTTGAAATCTAGCTCTTACTTCATCTGCAGTAGGTTTTTTGTGTTTTGTTGTTGTGGTGGGTTTTTTGTTGTTTTAGGGTTTTTTAGTCAGTCATGCTTCAAGCAGCTGTGCAGCACATCTTAAAGAATATAAACCTTTCATCCACTTTGGCAAAAACTCAAACTACGATGACTGGAACGCTTAAGCAAAGACAAATCAAAGAATTACATCGGACTCTCCAAAAGAGTCTCCAGGAAAAAATTAAGCCCTAGAAGATTAGGAATATTTATGCAACCTGTTCAGAGAAACCTCTCAATATATTTTTAAATGAATGTCCTGAATGAACAATGCTTTATTTTCTTCTTCCCTACTCCCCTACTGTAGAGGTACCAGGAGAGAATAAAATACACTCATTCAAGAAAGTGCACGTCTCAGGCATGTTTTTATTTTATTATTCAAATAGACATTTTCTGACCTACACTCTCAGTTTCCTATACTTAGCAAAGCTGCTCATGGCTTCACGAAAAGTTTCTGCCTGCATAAGTAAGCATGTGGAAGCAGCACACTGAGAAAGTTACTTGGCAATAATAGCTATGGAAGACAGCTGAAAGCCATCCAATTTAAAATGCCTGGTTTTTAAATGAGGCTCATGACATTTTGGTAATCGGCTCACGATCATAGACTGTTTAAAGGAAGTAGTACTGAAACTACAGTAAGAAAGGTGTGCTTATGTGAAAGCCTTTCTGCATGTATGGTTGTTTGTTTGGGTTTGTTGGGGTTTTTTTTCCCCAAAAAAACCCTTATTTTAGATCCTGCAGTTGGTTAGGAAAATGCATAACTTGATTGTTGCTCTTTGTCAGCACCTTCTACTACTTACGGACACTACTGCATGGCCCTGGCTCAGTAACTGTAAAAAAAAAAATGCTCATTTATCATGTTTTTTAGGAATTTATTTCTAGTGAAAGAATTCTTTTTGTTGTTTGCTTATTAAATAACATATGTCAATGTTAGATTATTTAGTCATCGGTTCAATTATTTCCAGTCTTGCTCTTTTTTCACCTACCTATAAAGCACTAGTTATGCATCTTCATGCTCAGGACTTGAAATTATGTTTACTATACTGGTGAAAGTTTCAGCATAACATCTGTGTGAAAGTACTCAAATATTTATATGCCAGTAGAAGTCCTGGGGGCAAATACCGACTATGACTATACTGTGGATGCAATCGCCATGTCCTGAGTTCCATGTCAAGCTGAGACCTGAGAACAACTGTCTGGCTCTTCCTTCCTCTCCCCTCCAAGTTATAAGTGAAGAAAACCAAGCACCTGGACCCAAAGAAGTTGGAAAGGAAGAGAAGCACTCAAGTTCCTCTGCTTTTCAGTGCAGCATTTTTTAACAATGTATTTAGACAAGTAACTTAGTTATTTGAGCAACATGGAAAAAGTATCTTTTGGCAAAAGTGAACTTAATCTACAGCCAGTACAGATTAGATCTAAATATCTTTTTATATCAGTCCCCTCTTACCTTTATCCTGCAGTCTTCAGCTGATTCTTATACTTAATTCTGACTAAGCAGCCTGATAGAAAAGATGTAGGCTTGTCTCAGATCTCCTTTTTGCTAAGGAAGTCTCTGATAATTCCTGCAGCATCAGAGCAGTTTAGTGAGATTTTAAACACTATCAAAACCAGCAGAGAGAGAGGAGGAGGGAAACTTTTTCTCCCATGTAGTTTGATTAATATCTCTAATGAAATTCCACCTCAGCAACTATTTACATAATAACCAAACTGTAACAGTTTTGAGCAAAGGAGAAATAAAGAGTCCTAGGAAAAGTAAAACTGTTGTTTTCGACTGCAAGGTGGAACTGAGATGTCCAAAGAAAATTCTTATGGAGTGAATTGTTCCTTCTCTAAATACTGAATCCAGTAAGCAAATAAAAATTAAACATAACACTAAATCCTTTCCTCATTAGAAGATTCTTCATGATTTTGATGTTGGCATTGGAGAGAAAAAGGTTCCTCCTAGGTTGTCTTCCTTCTTGAAACCATACATTTCTGTTTCCCAGTGAATGAAAAGGTCTTTCTGGCAACACAAAAACCACTGGTAGCATGCAACAAGCAAATTAATCACACTCATGTGGGTGTGGTTTCAATAAGGTTTTTGAACTCAGAAAATAATGAAACCTTAACCCTAGAGTAACAAAACACCAATGTTTTTTGTATTTGAAGAGTGGAGGTTTCAGCCTTGGATCAATAAATCCACACCATTTCCAAACTCTTCATAGAAATATGAATCATCAGTCTTTTGAGTCAGTCAAGCTTTGTAAAGACCATATGGACTGTCTCATCTCCTGGAATAGCACAAAGAAATCTCTTGTTATTTCTAGAAGTTCTTCAACTACAGATAGATGAACAAACCCTTTCTAACTTATTCAGTGCCAACAGTATCACTGGATATTCAAAAACATGTAACTGCAGGTAAATATAAGCATGTAAAAGCTGAGTATATAGGAATAATATTCTTTCAATTGTTATTATTGTACATATTCCTACATATTTTGAAGAAATTATTTTCATCAAAATAAATCTGTTGCTTTCTCCTGGAGAATTAATATTACAAGAAAGGTCAAAATGCATTATCATCTTGTAATAAACAAAAATAAATTTTCTCAGTCCTTTAAGGAAAAAGTTTACATACTGTAAAAGTATGCTTATTGTTCTTAGCTTCTAAAAAAGAACCAAACAAAAACCAATCTCAAATTCCAAATAAGGAATCACACTTCTGCAAAAAGGCAAAAAAATGGCTTTCCCAGAATATGAGTGGCTAACACTTCAAAATAGATTTCCTCATCATTATCATTTGCTTTTTAGCATTTTTTCAAATATCTCTTTTTCTATATCTATGTTTTTACAGACAAATCTAGATAAAGGAAAGGCAGTGTTAATAGCAGAATCAGTAAGAGGAGCATCACAAGAAGTCAGATACTTAACAGCACTTGGATTTCAGTGCCTTGGATGTCTAGCTCCCACTGAAACAAAATGTTAAGCACTGAAATTTCTTTTAGAACATGTGACAGGGTTCTTAATGCAGGCCTAGACCAATATAAACCTTATACTATACTATAGCATTTTTAAATACCTGATCAAATTAACATTAAAGAATTAAACTTTATCTTATAACCATTTTCTACTCATATCTCAAGAGAAAGAATTAATCACTCAGCTGAAAAAAAAAATTATCTAGAACTGTAGCCATCTGCATATATGAATGGAGAAGATGAAATTTCAAGTAAAAAGGAATAAAGGAAATTTCTAGTACATTTCCCACTACACACACAAAAAAAAAACAAAACAATGATCAAACACAAACTGCTTGGCTGTAAAATGTATGTCCATGTCCAGCCCAGCCTTTAGAGTGAATTGGAGAACTGGGGAACTGATTCTTATTTCCTGCCCATAAGCCATGTCCTAAAGTTCTCCCTAGCTTTCTCAGATACACATAGATTTTCTTTTCCAGTGTACAGGCTCAATAAAATTGGTCCTATCTGCCTTAGTGCATGGGTTAGTATTCCACCTTCAGTATGGAGTTGTATTTATCCCCCCATAGCTGGAAGGTAAGGCTAACATTGCAGTAAAAGATGCCCAGATACATGTTGAGTTTTTTCGTTTGTTTGTATCAACTAGAAAAAAAAATGAAGCAGTTCACAAAGTAAAGCTTATGAGGTTTTACATAGACCTTGATCTTCCCTTTCCACCATGTTCTCCACCTTTCAGATCAGCATGTTAGTAAGTGCCCTGGATTGCTCATCAGTGCAATGGTCTCTTCAGATAGCTCAAAAGCAAAGAAAGCATTTTACTGAATAAACTAACAATGTCCAAGATCTCTACTTTACAGGTATCATTGTGCCATGCTAAGGTTCACATCTAACATACAAGGTTTTCTTTCCCTTACTGCATAAAGTATGATTTCTTTCTAATATTTGTACTCAAGACAATAATTAAGAGTCAAATACTATTTGAGCTGTGAGACTATTTGTCTGTGTATCAGATTGTTTTAAAATTCAGCAAAACTGAGTAGTGATCAACAATGATAATACACTGGTCTCCATGAAGTAATGTGACAGCTTTCAGAAAGTAAATCAGCAAACAGGCAGAATCACCATCAGTGCCAACCAGTAGTATTCTGGTCATGTGTTTGTTTCATTATAAGTGACACTATGTAAAGGATGCTGAGCTAAAGGTTTCAGCTTAATGATTGCACAAATAACCTTGCAAATGTAGCACAGAACATAAAACAAAATGGTAACTCCTTCAGCCTGCAAATACATTGGGGAGTGAGGGTAGTGCAAGATTTGAAGAGCCATGATCTTCTCAACGCAGACAATAATGTTAACTTTGTGTTCCATTGCTAATTTTACTGCATCAACAGTGCTATTCAATGCTATTAAATTTATGGCTGATAATTCAGCACAAACAACTAGCACATCCATTTTTTATGTTAGCCAATAGCAGAACAGGCAAGTGCGTGCATTTAAAACCTCACAGAAGGTGAAACTGAGTTCAGAGTTCCCTGATGTTCATTCCCATTTCTATGTTCATTCCCAAGGGAAAACAAAAAGGGCATTGCATGTGCCAAAAACCTTAACTGACCTTGAAAACACAAGATCCCAAACTGGTCCCAGTGATCACGTTTACTATTCCTACGCAATTTCAGAAGTCTACAGCTTTTCCCCACACTCAATCCTACAATGTAGTTACAGGCTGTGAACATAAATATCCATGACAAGTTAAAACAAACTTTTTAGACAAATATGCAAAAACCTGTAATATAAAGCTAGGTAGCCACCCCTAATATTGGTACTAGTCACATTACTTATGTTTAATAATTAAAGGTTTGAATTGTAATTTAATTGACATAAGCTTTAGGTTGGAAAAATGCTACTGAAATAAAGAAGTTCCAGCTTTGCTTATATTACTGTTTTTATTACAGAAAGCACTTTCACCATCTCAGGGCTGTTGGTGGATTTCAATGGCTGAGGCAACAGAGGTTTCTAAGGAGTCTAAGGTGAAATAGCGTAGGTTATAATCACATTCATCACATTCTCCCCACAGGGACAGTAACAAAAGTTCAGTATCTGCCCATGGGGCTTAACTGTGATTTGAAAAATGTTTGTGGGATTTTTTTTTTTAGAAATTACATTTTCTTCAGTCTTCAGAACTTTCAGACTCTTACACAAGAACTTTTTTTTCCATGAAGTTAACTACTGGTGTGAACTACAAGCCAATCAAATCTACTACTACAAGCTACAATAATCAGCAGATGCCAGAAAACACATTCATCACAGCTACTGGTTTGTATTCTGATACCTGCATGATGGTTTGATATTTATTCTTCCGATCCATCAGCTGGCACAACATGCTACACGACACAAAGGCTATGTTCCACATAAAGACTGTTGTGGAAAACATAATTAACTGTTTGCCTATCACAAATCCATTTATTTGGCTTGACCCACAACGCATTAAGTTCAATTCAATATAGAAACCTACAACAGAAAGACAGCTCAAAGAAGCATCATATTCAAGTAGGCAGAGCAATTATTCAGCATGCAATCAGCTTGATATGTTTATGTGACCTAGCTTAGAGCTGTCTCTTCAGAAGTGGAAGAATTATGGAAAACCTGAAAGGAAGTGCAATGTTCAAATCTATTTTTCAAAAATAATGCAAAAAATATGCTAGAATAAGGCATCTATGTTTTAATCTAATTGGAAAGCTATGCTTGTTGCCTTTGTATTATGCCAGCAATATGTTATTGCATAAGAACTATTAGCCATTACTGAAAGTCATTGTTTTTACAGTAAAAAATGTTGTGATACAATGATCCAATCTTTTTCTGCTCAAGTCAAAGCTTTTAATCTTTTCATACAAATATGGTTTTAAATTACCTGAGCATAAAAACTTCAGGCACGTCTTGTCTAGCTCTTCCCATATATCCATTTTCATGCAACTATTTAGAGACGAGAAAAAATGAAAACATTTTTGTGAAACTTTAGGAGAAACACCAGTCTAAAACCACTTATGACGACCCTCAGACCAAAGATAACATTTTATGAAATTTAGAAGTTTTCAACTTATAAAAGCACATTCTCCTCTCCTAACATTATAGTTTATACTGACAGTGCCAACATGTTATGCTTATCAGAATCTAGTTTGGGGTATCAGAGACAATAGTAGCTCCGGACTTGGCTTTCAAGAGTGGGTGTCACAGACATAATTTTGAAACAGACAGGCGTTTAGGAGCCAAATTCCTACTGGTTTCATAATCTTCCTTGAAGCAAGCAAAGATGACCAAGAAATAGGAACTCTACAAACACCCAAGGGAACCATTTAATGGTCTCCACAGACACATAGTAGGTGAAATAAAAGTAGAAGACTGGAAAACATTCAAGAGAGGATTTTAGATGAAAATACAGGTGTTTTGGAGAAATAAAGGCATTTTAGAATACCAGGATTTCTAATCTAAACAAAGAACACAGAAATAGGTAGGAAGAGAAGTTACAGGGCCAGAGAAACACACTGTAAAGAATCAGCAGGATTTAAAAGGGTTCTAAGAAAGGCAATGCATGAAAAAAGGGCCAAGCCCCTTTTCTTTCAATCTGAATGCTGGATGTAAGCAAAACGAGAACACGGGAAATAAGGAAGCTAAATCAGGCAAATGAGTTTCCGCCTCAAGTACAAATTTACCTCTTCTAACCAGCTCAGGATTACTGAGGTTTCTGCAATCCCTTTCCTCTCCCACAAACTCATAGTGATTAGAAAAAAATCCATCAAGAAAGGTGTGGGCAGGGCTGCAGCTGCTCAACATTGAGCAGCAAGGCAAATGAAGCCTGAGGCAACAGAACTGCACTGACAGGAAACTAAATGGAAAATGTTGTATTAATTACCATGAAATAGATAAGCCCAGGGAGTCAATGATGCCAGCAACATCCTGTCATGCCCCAGTCTTAAGCAGTTAACTGTGGTTCAAAGAGCTCAGTGCATCTGCTTTGCCTCATGACAACTACCACTGGTAAATCTTTCTGCGCTCCTTTAATAAAGAAAACAAAACTAGAATATTTTAGGTTTAAAATGAAAACCTAACTTCACATTTCAACTCTCAGCTGCAAAGCATTTCAACCTTTCCCCTCTCCATGACGATCTTCAGAAGTAAAAACGTTAAGATGGGTTAAAGCTTCTGTTAAAATCTAAACCATTTTTCTTAAAAACTATACACAAAAAAGTAATGAAAATAACAAAAAAATACAAAGGCATTCAATAACCTTTGATGCTGGCTCACTCAAATTAATTGCTGGACATAGTACACGGTCTTATCAGTGACTTCAAGACCTGTCAAATGGACACTGCCCTCAGACTATGCCTGGCCTGGTTTTAGCCGTCCCATCGTCCCAAGATGCACAGCAATGCCACAAGACACTCCATTATTGACTGGTAGAGCTAGAGGCTCCATAATAAAAGGCAAACTCTGTAAAGGAGGAAATAAAACGCTGAAGAAAAATGTAAGAAAGCAAGGGCAGAAACCTTGCAGTTGAATACCTACAATTTAGAATTTAATAAAACAATGGTGAAATGGTGATTAGAAAAATGCATCTTAACAAAAAAAATCCAGAGGAATTAAATAAAAACTGTAAATGCATGAACTATTTAAAGACCTCTATAATCAGAGTTTGCTGGTAACACAAAGTTTATCATCTGTACATTTCATGGAATATTCTTAAATTGAGGCAACAGGTTTTTCTCTCACAGATGATTTTTTTTCAGGTACCAATGTTTTTATTGAGCTTGAAGGTTTGTCCGGTAAGGCAGTTCTTCCCCCTTCACTATGCAAATTAACCCCAAAAAAGGTTCCAATGGGAATTTAAAATTTGTAAAATTAGTCAACTTTAATCCTGAATTTTGGTTTGCACAGTTTCATTTTATATCAGTTGAGCTGTGGTACTCTCATCCCCTCAAAGCTGTTCAAATATAGGTCTCAATAGAAGGTGAGGAGTACTTCCATCTTTTCTAAGTCCTTGACTAAGCATACAGCTCAAGGTGGTATATGAGATTAAGCAAAGTACAACATGTAATGTATACCAAAATTAACATGGGAAGACGTTTATCTAAATATAAACAACAGACCATTTCATGTTACGCTTAAGACTAGTGTTCTAAAGTGCTCCTGTTTTCAAATCTGTGTCACAGGTTGCACACTCCCTGCATATTCAATCTGTTGGCAACACAACAGTATTAAAAGAGTGGGCAGCAGAAACTTTCAAGTGGATTTTAAAATAATGAAAGAAAGAGGTTTCCATAGAGCAGACTGACAGGACTCCACAAACACATTGCAAACCCACTGTTGCCAAATAAATACCTGCTAGTAGAAGTAATTTCTGTTGGATATGCTATCCAGAATTTTTACAGTGGTCAGAAGGAACTTTGAAGGGTTCACAGCCACTGTAAAGTCTCCTTTGATGCTCACAACTACCAAAGAGGACACTTGAGCTTTCATAACCCTTTGTGTTCTCCATGGTTTTCTTCTAGAGTTTGCAATGTCCAAAGAACTGCCAACTGTCCTGACAGAAGTCTAAGTAAAAAATTGTGAATGCACAAGAAATTCCTGGGATTTTTATAGAACTATTTCTAAGACAAAATTTAAGAAAAAAAAAAAAAAAGAGGCAAGTAGTTAAGCATTTGCCCTTCCCATAGCTGAAATTTCAGCCTTAAAAAAATCATCACTTTAAGAGCTTCAGTATACTTTTAGACATACTTATATAATTAAATTCAAGATACATGAATAGTAATTATATTTTTTTTAATTAATAACTCATAACTCATTACTCTTCCCTCAGACTACAAATTACCAGACATAGCATTATCTCAGTAATCATCTGAATACTTTTAATGGCTTTTTTGAAGTGCATTCACCTGCCTGAAGTAACATAAAGTAATCTGTTATCTTCAACTTTTAAAATAAACTGAACATAAGCTCAATATTCATACACATTATTGGCAGATTACTGAGCTCAGATAATAACCTCTATTCACTTTTCCAATAACCTCATGCAGTTCTCTCTTTATTTACCTATTTGCATTTTCCATTCAAAGATTAAGCATGCTTCAAATTTTCTGATGATTGCATGAAAATATAGATACAACTGTCTTCTGACACCCAGTTTTCTGAAAACAGATGACCTCTCTCACTGGCTAAGTTCATGTCTCCAAAATACTACTAAAAATTTAATTTCTGGTTATATCAAAGTTTATTCTCAAACATATTAAGAAAACAACAGCTTCTGTGTAATTTTCATTATTTAGAAGACATTGTGATAAGCTTCCATCATGTCAGGGAAAAAATACTTAAAATTTTTATTTTTTCTTCATAATGTCATCAATATTTTGCACAATTACTGTCCAGTCATGACTGAATATACTTTGAAAAATTATAAAATTTAATTTGTCAAAAATTCAAAGAAATCTAATGTGGAAGCTGATATTTAAACCACTTCTTTTTAAGATGCATTCATCAATTTTTCTGCTGTAAGGAAATCAACAGCTCTCTTCCAGTTATTGTGCTTACATGACAACTTAACTCTAGACAGCAAAATCACCTCACTGAAATTGCCCTTCAGTAATAAACATCCTTTGTTTCCCTGTACAAATATCAAAACAGATTTTTTTTTGTTATGCAACAGATTTGAATACAGTCAGTAAATTATGAATTTGTTCCATGTCAACATGGTTTCACTCTTTCATGGGAAATGAACTACAAAAAACATAGCTAAGTAGACAAGTAGTTAGGGAATGCTTGACATTGACTTTTTGCAAGTATATACATGCACAACCTCAAATCATTGTTAAGGCAAATGTTTCCCAAACTGCTCATTTTCTGAAAATACTGTTTACCCTAAGAATAAAACATGAGGTGATACACTGCATGAAAACTTCTGATTTTAGAAACACCTTCATACTTACTGATTTCTGATTTAAAGAAAAACAATCCAAGAACAGTAACTGCTAGAAAACCTTTCCATTTATCAACAATTACAGGAAAATTATGACTCTAAACAAACCATTGTTTCTTTTTTACTATGTGAAAACACTTCAGTGAGAAAGTCTTTGTCAGGATGAGCAAATGACATAAAAATAGATATGTTACAAATGGATTTATATAGGAACTCTTCATATAAAAAGTAAGCACTACAGAACACAGGAACTGAGCTGCAAGATTTACTTTCAAATTATAATATTATTGGTATTATTCCATTCTCGCTTTCTCATCATTTAGTTTGATGTGACTAGCAAACTTACTGCACTCTGAAATTGTTTGCTTTACAAAGTTACTTCATTGCTACAAGAACTGTAACTTGAAATCTTAACATACATTCCATGGCTGGTTTTCTTCCAATTTTTGTCTAAAATTCTTTCTTCTCTTTAGCATCAGGGTTTATTAATTTCCAAAGTAACATCATACTTTTGAGTGTCATTTAATCACAAATTTTGAATTCCATTTGTAAAAATGAATTGATGACTGTTGAAAGTTTTCAAATAAGTTCTATTAAATATTAAATACCTTATTTACCTTTTCGGTGTGAACGCAAGATGCAAACTTGGATAAGTAACAAAACAGGCACCCTAGTTCCATCTACTGACCAAATGTTCTCAAGTGAAATATATCACTCTCTTGTCTTAAAAAAAGACTGGTTGGAAATTTGTTAATATTTCGAATCATTTTGAAAATAAACAAAAGCTTTTCCATTAATTACCACAAATTATAAAGTTTTCAGTTGCAACACTGTACTAATTAAAGCTTTGTCAGGTTTTTATTTTTTAATGTTCTTTGGGATTACAGAAACTAAAGTATTTCAAAAAGGGAAAGAAAAAATTCCACGTTTAAAATATAATGGACTACAGTAAGTATATTAATGTGGTACTGTACATGTTTTCACTGTGCTACAACAGAATGCTTTACTGAATTTTGCATTGCAAGACACTATAAAACACAATAAAGGACTACATATTGAGAGGCTGTTAATTTATGCATAACAATGGGAAATCAAGATGGTCTGTCCACTTTACACATACAACATAATTTGTGGTCAGAGATAAGGATTTAGGGCATAATCCAAAGTGACATTTTACTGGATAGCAACACAGGTATCTGTCACTTTTTTGTCATTTAAGTCCAAAAAAAGATTTACAATGACAGAAAAGGAAGCCTTAGTGTTGCCTGAAATGTTTACAAACAGAAAATGAACAGGTTTGTCCTCAGCATCAACAGCATCATGGAAACCTGGGGGCTGGGTGAACCGAGGACAACCATACCCAATGCTGGCAGTGACCTTTTCCTCCACCCCTCACTCTACACATTTGGGTGAAGGAGGAGACACTAGAGTAGATAGCAGTGCCTCAGTGGGGAAATGCGGGGGGCAAAGCCTCCCCAGGACAGAGAAGTTTCCATGTCATTTCCACACCACAATAATGCATGGACAGTGCTGATTTGTTGAAAATATAGGGAGCATAGGGGTCAAGAGAGGTAAAAGAAGTTTAAAGGAGCTGCTGCTTAGTCTTTTCCTTTGGTGGTAGAGAAAATGCTTTACCATTGGTTAGGATCTTAATGCCAAGGCTGTCCTTCAGCACTGGTTACTGAGATGTGGGACTCCCAACTTGCAGCACCTGCAGCAGGGGTTGCTTAATTATTCATACACAATGAGAGAGTTCTGTGCCCTAGCACTAAGGGGCACAGACTTCAAATTCCTCAGGCAGAGAAAGGATTACAATACAGGCAATCTGAGTATTTTCCACTGAAAAAACAGAACACTCATATTTCATTTCAGCAAGGAAAAAATATTTAAATTCAGTTAAATTCACTTATATCCAATATAAATCCAAATAATGTTTAGGCCAAAAGTTTGGATAATTATGCAACATAAGGAAAAAAGATCTGACATTTACATAAATGAGACATGATAAATCCCATTATATCAAATAGTACTCTCCCAAATAATATATTACCTGGACAAAAATAGCCATAAAAATACATGAGTTTTCCTTCTCAGCTTTTGTAAAATTAGAAGTGCCAGCCATATATTTTAGAAATTAAAAGAACTCAGGCAGAGCAGAATTATCTATATACACCTTTGTATGGGATTTTGCATAGAGACCTCCACAACATTTATCAAAGCTCATTTACTTACAGAAAATACAGTTCCAGGGTCAAAGCTAGCTGTGAATTAGGTCACAATTCAGTGAATAGCTTTAACTAAGGAAAAAAAAAAGTCAGAATATTTTCCTTCAACCTTCTCCTTCAAAAAGTTAAAATCCAAGCTATGTATTCTGTGTTATTCTCAGAATATCTACATGTTGTTCTTTTTCCTACATAAAACCATTTTTGGTCTGCCATTCTCATGGCCTTTATCACACTTTGTGATCAAAGATTTAGATCTCATTGCATCAATTTAATTTCTCCCTATTGCATATTTTCAGCAAAGGGCAACATAAATACCTGTGCTCTAGATTTACCTTTTAAAAATGTCCTTCACAAATAAAAATAATTTCAGACACATATTGTCTTAATGGCAATATATGTCATTAAGGACATAGGCAGGAAGAAAAAACACATTCTATCATTTTTTCTGGATCAGGTCCTAGCACATCAGCATTAGCTTCCATGCAGTTTCTATGAACAAAACAGGAATATACAGGAAAACACAAAAGTTAAACAATTAACATATCATGAACAATTCTGCTTTTCAGACTTGCTACCATTTTCATAATTAAGGCAATAAATTAATTATTAAATCAATAAACAAGAAAAATAGTTGAAATCCATATAAGAGAAGCACCACTTCAAATATCAGATTTACCAGAAATGAGTAGGAGGAATAAATGCTGCAGAAGCAAAGACTGTGAAGATGCCAGGACGCCAGTCACTGTTTTTGTGGAGGAGCAGTAAGCGTTCCTACCTCTGTTGCTTAATCTTCATCAAGCTGATAAAACAGCAATATGAAGCCTTTCATGTTACTACCCATCAAGTTCTGACTATATAAAGCACTGTCAGAAAACACCAAGCCTATGCACTTAACAGGAAAGAGAGAAAGCAGTTTATGGCAAAAGTCTGCCAACACATTGCTTGCCTGGGACCTCTGGCAAAGGGACAAACACCACCTTGTTAGTCTGTTTTGCTGATGGTCTCTGATCCTTGTATTCAGGAGGGTAAGACTGTTTAAGAAAGAGTAGTGTTAGCAAGAAGACCATTCACTAAGCCTGTATATTCATTTCTTTCTTCTCTGTGTATTTTTGATGAACATCTGGTCTAGCCATATTCAGGATAGCCATCATCTGATTTTCAGTCTCTGCTTTTCCCTTCCACCTTCCTTAATTGCGGCAATCAGTAACTGCAGCCTGGACTATATTTTAAAAATTCATTTTGGTCTGCTATTAAATAGTTCTTTATAAATTTTGTTCTCTAGAAAATATTATTTATCTTACTCCTTCTTCAGTCTGGCACCTTGAAAAAGATTTTTCATAAGAGGTTTTCCTATCTAGGAATAAGGTTGCTTTAAAATACACTTTAACCTACTTGGTGAAGTGACCTCCTTAAATCCTCCTATTGGTACCTTCTAAACTAAGAAATTGTATCTAATGTATAAATAAAAACTATACCAATTAGCTAGAACTCCATAAACGCAGCACCAAGGAAGGAAAAGCAGGCAAATGGCAAGTAGGGCACTGCTGCTATACAGGTAAAACTCTGATCGCTATCTGGAAACCAACTAACAGAAGACAAACTGGAAGACAAGTGAAAGCAGCAAGAACAATTTGAAAAAAGTGGAACAAGGATTAGAATGTTTGCAGGTCCTGCAACTTATAGCTCCCCTATAATAACATATCAATGCATCATAAATTGATCAGTCATGGAACATGCCAAGACTTTGAAACATTTTCTTTCAAACTGAGATGGTATCAAGTTATGCTTAAAGAACAGGTGTATCAATGCCACAGTTTCTGAAATCTTAGTGCCTTCAGCATATACAAAATGTAAGAACTTAAATCTGTTTCTGAAATCTCTGGTGCCTATTGGTGCCACGTACCAGTAACATACCCAGCCCACAACACAGAAGAAAATACATTTTTATTGAGACTGATTGGCATATGGTATAAATTCAGTACACTCTGTGTGGTAAACAAATTTAAAATATAAGTATTGTAATCTATTGCAGATTATCTATCTAAACATGTTGAAAAATGGCATTTGCAGTACAGATATTTGATCCTTGGAAATCAAAGTTCTGTTGTACAATTGCTCAAGGAAAAAAAAAAGCCTTTAAGGCAAAACTACACTACAGCTAGGCAGATTTTTGACCAATTTCTTAAATTCTTTTCATCTTTCATGAACAGGTCTCATTTTTCTTTTGAACACAAACTGTAGGGCAAATGTTTTTTCAAATAGCTTTTAATCAGCATAGCCATTAATATTAAAGCAGTCTATGGAACAGATACTCTCTAATGCATATGGATATAATAGATGGTATAACAACTCTGTAATAAGGAAAAACATCTAAATCAAGAGATACGCATTTCTTCTCTATCACTTTTCCAGAAACATTTTGAAAGCAGGTAGCATATAGGCTTCTTGCCCCTCAGAAGCAGATTTAATCTTTTTCAGTTCAGTTGGCCTTTTTGCATTGTTCATTCTGTTCTTGGCCTCAGCTGAAAACGTGTATTGATTTTTACCCGATCTTATGGCTCTTGCTGTACTATCAATGTGGCACGCCAGAAGTAGTGCAGGCCGGACACTCAAGCATTACTATGGCTGGATAACGCTACCTAATTGGTAGCAACTACTGTTCTCCCTAGCACCTTTTCCTATTTTGTGTAATTCCAGTGGTATGAATTACATATACCAACATATTGAAGCCTAGTATTCTGTGTAAGGCGATGCAGGGGAAAGTCTTTCAGTCTTGGGGCTGGGGAAGGGCTGACACTAATCTTCCAGTTAGGGAGAAAAGAGGAAAAAAACCAAACCAAACATTCATGTTGCTGTGTAGAAAACTCTCAAGCAGCCTTTTTATACCCATCTGAATTACTCGTTTATTTAGCAAGACTGGTCTGATTTTGCGATCGCTTTTCATGATTCAGTGATAAGAAGCAGAAATCAGCAATGCTGTTTACTGCATTGTTCTAGGACTAACAAACTTTGACTATATTTACTGAACTGGTAAATAAGTTATTTGATTGCCATGGTGGAGATAGTGTATTTGTTCATACATTGTTCAATATACATTTTCCTGCATGTGGTAGAGAAAGTGTTGTCTTGAGTTTGTTCACATTTAGAGATGATGTCAAGTTGTTGCCTCTTATTTTAGAAAAAATAGTCAAAGCAACTAGTCTAATAAGATTCCACACGTGATTTCAGCAGTCTTTTTTCCAAGCAGATGAATATAACATATCAGTGCTGGTTTTGAGCTGGTTAAGCTGAACACTATCAAACAGCTTCTGAACCAGAATATCAAGACAGTAACTACTTAAAATTGATGGATATGTTGAAGTAAAGTGACTTTGGGCTTGTCAGGACAGAAAGTCGTAACAGCAAGAATTGTTGACGAGTCACACCAACAGAAAACTTTGTCGTTCAATTTTACATGCCATTTTGAAGAAGGATAAAGTTATTATGGCCTAAGAAAAATAGTCCTTCTCTCATTTCATCTCATCTGCACCCATGAACAAATACAGAAATAAAAGTGGGAAATGAGAAAACGTAGGCTTGCTAACATAGGCCATAACAGATCAACCTGACTTCATAAAAATGAAGTTTCATTTATGTTTAGTGAATTGTCCTCATGGAACTAAGACACAGACCATGCACTAACGTTAAATATATATATATATATATATATATCTATGGCAAGTAAACCAATAAGATGTGAAAGTCACAATACCTATGCTGGATTGCAGATAATTCATATTTAATATTCCCATTAACAACAGATTTAAGTTGTTCAAAGATTTGAACTTTTCTGCCATAAAAAATAGAAATAATCAAAACAGAGAAGAAGCAGACTGACCCTCACACAAAAATAGACCAAGATGCAGTACATAACAGAAAGACATATACTTCAACAGAAAATAATAACTTTTACTACTAAGTAGCACATAAAAACAGTGACAGAAGGATCCAAACGCAGTTAAAAGTGGTAACCATGAGACATCAAATGTAGTAACAGCTAATAAAAAGGTAAGACTGAAGAAAACAAAACCATGATCATGAACCTGACAGACACAACTTCTGTTAAGCACTATGTATTACAGTCATAAGTAGTAAGAAGGCACTAAAATGACATATGTGAGCATCTGACCTTTATATCTCTGGCTCCATCAGTTCTGAACATGCACAGGTACTGCCACCCTCAGGAGCTGCCATTTAAAAAATACATTCTTCCAGCTGTAGACAGACATGCAGTTGCAGACTTAATCATTTTAATCAAAGCACCAATTTTACAGCAATTTTAATCACTGCCACCAATTACTTTTGTGGTCTTGAACAAATTCGCTCTTTGCTATAGTTTTTGTAGTTGTAAAGGGTGAAGACAATGCCAGCCAACCCTACCAAAGTGTTGCTACACTTACAACTCAGTAGCAGTTTGAAAATGAATACTGCTGTATAAACATTGCTTTTTACTGCAGGGCTGAGTACAAACAACTAGCATTCCAACTGCCACCTTCTACTTTTTTTTTTTTTTTCTTTTAAACACATGGAGACAAATTCCCTCCAAGTTAATAGAACAACACATGCCTACTGAAGTGAGAACAGACTGCGCCTCAGACAGTGGATGACCTGCATATCCAACACCAGGAAGGAACATTGTCTCACCACAATAGTAAAGGCACTCAAGGCCAGTAAAACATCCACAGTGTATTTTTCACAGAAACAGAAAAAGACTTTTATTGCCAACATAGATTTCTTCAGGCATTCAACAGAAAAGATAAATGAATCTTAAACATCTAGCTTTACACCTGTGGAAATGAAAATTTTACCAGAGTCAGATTAAAACAATACCAGGGAAAGGCTCACTTTTGATTAGGTATCCTGAAAGGTATTAAAGGTATGCTTCAACCTCTGATTTGTCTTTTGTCCTTACACGTGCAAGTATCACCCAAGCAGGCAAAAGTGCCTACTCCAACCATCTGATGTTCACAGTCACCCAAAGTGGAGAAGACACAGAAAACAGCTACAGACAAAGCCTCCTGGAAGACCCAGCATCCAGGTTTCCAACTTCCTGGAAAGTGCTTAGACTACCTAATTTTCATGCAAGCAAATAATCCTGAGAAGAGTGTTGTCTGACCAGCATTTTTACTAGAATTAGTGAACAACCTAACTCTGATTGCATGTCCAGGAGACTCAAAAGAAGTGCCATCTTTTTCTAAGAAACTTAAACTGTGCATCAAGTCAGCCTGGATCTGACCTACATCATACTTGACACACTCTGGTAAATAGACCCAGTTGCTGAAGCCAGCAACTTTTTTCATGTTAGAAGCTGTTTCCTAATCTTTAATTTCTAAGGGTGATAAATGTAGTTTCCATTTTAAATCTGTAATGTTGTCATTCTGAAGGTATTTTTTGGGGGGGAGGAATAGGAAAGGGTAAAGAAATTATTTGAAAGTACTACAGAAAAGCACTTCAAGATGCTCACTAGTTGTATTAGATCAGCCAATTATATGCTCCCAGAAACACTCTTTATCAGAACAATAACAGTACTTAACAATTTAGATTAAATCAGAAGATAATAGTGTTAGCAAATAAATTTCTTTTAAAATATCACACAACAGTGCTGCTTTGCTACTGGCCTTTCAATTTATCTGGCTTTGCTTAACACATTAGACTGACAACTGAAATGAAAGTACTTCAGTGGCAGGAGACTCTACCATCCCCTTCACTAAGTAACATTAGTATTTTTACACTATGACCATTACTTGTCCCATTCTTGCTCAAAATCTTTTTAGAACTGCTTCACTGTGAGATCTGTGTTTGCAAATAAACTTAATTGGTAGTGATCACACCCATAAAGCTTATTTACACATTGAGCATAAAAGTTAGGCAGAGTGTAAGTTCAGATTCTATACGTGCTAAAAAAAAGAAGCAGCAATAAAATATACATTAATATAGATTATGAGGGTCCCTGTAGACAATGTAGAGAATGGTACATTTGAACATATAAATTATTTTGATTTAAGTATACACTGAAAAGCTTGAGAAAAACAATAGGAAAGAGAAAAATAAGTATACTTTTAAGAAGAGCTATACAATCTTAGGGGGGAAAAAAAAAAGCATCACACCTTAGGGGCTAGAGTGATAGTGACAGAGAAGGCTCCTTTGGTTTTGGCTATATCCCATACCACTCACATCATCTCTCTCCCAGAATTTACACTATTCTCAAGATTTTATCACTTATTTTGTGTCCTCTCCTCACACTTTCATTTTTCAATCAAGAGAACAAGAATCAAGGGAGCTTATGCAAGAGCCAGGCACATTTCTGCTCATCTGAACCAGAGCTGTGGCATGGACAGCTGCAGACATTACAGCATTAAGGAGTTTCACAGGGTCCAGCAGCTTTTTAGACAGGCTTCATTGGCAGCTGATAAGGTGTTTTGAAAAATGTAAATTCCATATTTAAACAGTTCCTAAAAAAAAAAAAAAGGCAATTAGATCCATAAAGCAGACTGAAAAGCGAGAATTATCAGAATGCACTGGGGAATGTGCAAAACCATGTGGCTGCTCTCACATAGCAAAATAGAAAGTTATAAGCTTACCAGAAGTGACTGTAAGGAGTGGCACCATTATCTTGTCTCAAAGATTGTCTGCAAGATCCTTGGCAAGATTGTTTTCACGAGACCACTGAGTTTTGGATACCCTGCCCACTTGTGAAATGCCCTGCCCGCAGGAGGTCTTCTTCCCAGACATGTCCCTGCCCTAGTGCTGGGGGGCACAAAGATGGTAACCAACAGCCCTCGAAGGGGTACTTAAGGAAGACCTGCATGGGCAACAGCAAGCAGGGGAGAAAGAGAAAAGAAGAGGGAAACGACTTGTGAAATGCCCTGCCCGCAGGAGGTCTTCTGCCCGGACATGTCCCTGCCCTAGTGCTGGGGGGCACAAAGAGACCTGCCATTGCTATGGTAACCACAGCCCTCGAAGGGGTACTTAAGGAAGACCTGCATGGGCAACAGAAGGGGGAAGAAAGAGAGAGAGAAGACGAGGGACAGAGAGGACGTCCACCTGACTGCCTGACCGCACCACGCCACGCTGCACCACGTGGAACAAGCAACCGAGACCTCCTCACCCGCCCCTTCACCGTCGCCTCGCCGCTGGACCCGTGGTGGTGACTATTCTTGCTGCCCTATCCCGACTCCTTGCTTCATTTCCATCTTTCTTTCCATTCTGTCCTATCGCTACCCTCCTTATTACTTTTGGTAATAAATGGTGTTTCGGGAATGCGGCATTTGACCTCGTTTGCGTCTTAATCTCACTCTTGGGAAAATATCGAAACCTTTCCCCGACATCAGATCGGGATATTTGAATGATCCCGACATCGGATCGGGACAGTGACATAGAGGTTTATATATTTGTATACTGCAGAGGTTCAATGCTCAACAGTTCATGCAAGCAACAACAGAAAGAAGAAAACTCCTCACTTTGATAAACTCATTTCTACTTAGCTAATGTCTTACATAAACCCATATTTTTAGTTCAGGGATCCTCAAATGATCATTTCAGACACATTAAAATTTTCCAATGGAAGGACACAGCCACGAGTAGCAAATATAAACCTACAGATAGCAGATCTGCTTTTTAAATTACTTTTTGTGGATTCCTCAGAAGGTACCCACAAACCTCAAGCTGAAAGCCATTAATTTACTGCTTCTGACCTTGCAAAGACCTCTGCTCACCTCAAAACTTTAAGCCACAAGCTTTATATGGGTCTTTAAAAACCTACTTTATTTTTTAAAACCACAACATATACAGTAAGCTGAAAAATATCCCTGCACATTTACTGGTAAGCAGGTTTTACTTAATTTTTACCAATGCTAGCAGTCCACTGGATTGTATTACAGTGATTTTTCAAGGACTACACAGCAATTTGCAGGAAAAACATCAGTCCAACATTTCAACCAAAGCCTCTAAGAGAAACTCCAACATTATACTAAGAAAAACAAATCAGCTAAAGTCCCACCTGAACAAATAACCCAAATCCAAAAAACTACTGAACGGATAAAACGTATTCGTTTGCCAAGTGATGAAATATAATAAAAATGTGAAATTAAGTACTTAAAGCTGCTAAATAGTCAGAATTGTTATAGACCAAGGCTATTTTTCAGTCTAAATACCATATGGGTGGATGTGTTTTTCTTTCATTTACTGGAAACAAAAGTCATGCTATGTCAGCATACAGACTGCTGACGAAATCAAGGAGGTTAGTTAAATACATGTTAAAATGTTGACAGAAAAAGGACATAACATATTTAGACTTCCTGCAAAGTTGCTGGGGGGGGAAAAAAAGCCATGTAGTTTACAGAAAAAAAACAAAAACAAAGGAAATTAGAAGATATTATGAATTTATTAAGTCAGTCAAATAGTAAAAAGACAACATGAAAAATAAAAGCAAACACTGAACTAAGATTTCAGAAAAAGAATTAAGAAAAAAATAGAAATTATACATGTATATATCCTTCAGTAAAGCACAGAAGTATGAATAGAAAGATTATAATACAAAGAAAAATATTGAAAATATTAATTCTGCAGCTATCTCACTCAAGGGTGATTTTTAAGTTAAGCATAGATGCCACACTGTCTTACCAAGAACTCAAGAAGTCTTGCAGAACATGTTACTTCTGAAAAACAAATCGGGGGTACATTGTAAAACTAGAGAACTGCAAATTTGACAAATGTTAAAGAAAAAAACTCACAGAAGAATTATTGGCATTAAATCTGATGTTAGGCTGCCCTCTTCAACCATTAATTTGAAGGATTCATGTCCTTTCTTCTAACTGCTTCAGTATTGGTAAACCATCATGAAGAGTGGAACTAATGCAGTATAGAATCATAGAATGGTTTGGGCTGGAAGGGACCTTAAAGATCATCTAGTTCCAACCCCCTGCCATGAGCAGGGACACCTTCCACTAGACCAGGTTGCTCAAAGCCTCATCCAACTTGGCCCTAGACACTTCCAGGGAGGGGGCATCCACAACTTCTTTGGGCAACCTGTGCCAGTGTCTGACCACCCTCACAGTCAAGAATTTCTTCCTAATATCTCATCTAAACCTCCCCTCTTTCAGCTTAAAGCCATTACCCCTTGTTCTACCACTACCTGCCCTTGTAAAAAGTCCCTCCCCAGCTTTCCTGTAGGCCCCTTCAGGTACTGGAAGGCTGCTATAAGCTCTCCCCGGAGCTGTCTCTTCTCCAGGCTGAACAGCTCCAACTCTCTCAGCCTGTCCTCACAGGAGTGGTGCTCCAGCCCTCAGATCATCCTCCTGGCCTCCTCTGGACTCGTTCTAACTGGTCCATGTCTCTCTTGTGTTGGGGGCTCCAGAACTGGACACAGTACCCCAGGTAGGGCCTTACACAAGCAGAGTAGAGGGGGAGAATCACCTCCCTTGACCTCCTGGCCACGCTTCTCTTGATGCAGCCCAGGACATGGTTATTGACTTTCTGGGCTGCAAGTGCACATTGCTGGCTCATGTTGAACTTCCTGTCTACCACCACTCCCAAGTCCTTCTCTTTGGAGCTGGCCTCAAGCCACTCATTGTCCAGCCTGTACTTGTGCTTGGGGTTGCCCCAACCCAGATGCAGGACCTTGCATTTGGCCTTATTGAGCTCCATGAGGTTGGTACAGGCCCACTTCTCAATCCTGTCAAGGTCCCTCTGGATGGCATCTCGTCCCTCCAGCGTGTCAACCGCACCACTCAGCTTGGTGTCATCAGCAAACTTGCTGAGTGTGCACTCAATCCCACTGTCCATGTCACTGACAAAGATGTTAAAGAGCACCGGTCCCAATACCGAACTTTGAGGGACTCCACTCGTCACTGGTTTCCACTCAGACCTTGAGCTGCTGACCAGAACTCTTTGAGTGTGACCATCCAGCCAGTTCCTTATCCGACAAGTGGTTCATCCATCAAACCCACATTTCCAATTTGGAGATAAGAATGCCATGTGGGACAGTGTCAAACACCTTGCACAAGTCCAGGTAGATGACATCAGCTGCTTTAGTATGAGGCAATCTATGAATAACTAGTGTTCACTGAAGGGTAATGGTATCAGGCATTAACCCATTCCTGAGTAAACGCTCATCACAGCTCATTCTTAGTATGGATGCTGCTATGCAATGAGAAATACGCACAGCTGATGGACAAGTCTGTCAAACTGTTTTTGAAATAGTTCAGACTGCCAAACCTGGACCATAAGATTCCCTTCCTCCTTTCCTCCCATTGCTAAAAATAGAGAAGATAAAAAAAATGCCACCTCTGCTTGCTTCCACTGCAGATCTTAGAATGATATTATGGTGATAATTTTTTTTAAAGAACACTCACATAGGAAAAGCAAAGCTCAAGTCGTTCTTAAAACATTTATGCAAAATTCACACCTGTCACCTCCTGAGCCGTCCTCCATTAAAGGTGAAAGACTTTCCCAAAGCCTGGGCTTTGGAACTTCTTTTCCCCCACAGGCCATACTCATTCCACTGGCTTGTGAAATGTGGTACTTCATTTTAAAATTGATTCTGTACCTTCTTACCTGGCTACAACGCGTGAGTCAGAAATAAACAGCAGCTCACAGACAGAGGATTAACTTCCTTGGAGCAACATTAGATTAAGTAGCAGCATATAATCAGACCAGAGGATAAGTCAAGAACTTCAGCACACCTAGCAATACAGAAATGCCTAAAGCTCACAAATATGTGCATATTTCACAAATAAATCTGGACAGGCTTGGCTGACATTGCTGTGTAGCTGTAGTGACTGCGCAGTATACAGAATAACCTGCATATCAGATGGCTCTCTTGTAGCCATACACCTCTCTTTCTAGAAAGTCAATTTATGCAAAATAGAAAACCACAAAATTAGAATTGTAGCACTCAATATGCTGCATTAGTACAACTGATCTTACGTTGCAAAGCCTTTAGGGACACAATGTGTCTCAATTAAAAAAAAAAATTGAAAGTGACTCCTGGAGAACTCTTGATTTGTACTATTTTAAAAAAACACATCAAATCCTACATCATTTTGAGGAAAGCATTACTCCTTCAGCAAAGTAGCAACTTTTTTGTTAAGATCTGGCAGGACAAGGAAGGAATAAAACAAGTAACTCCCAAAAGGCAAATGATTCTACTAGAACACATAAACAGAGATAAACTACAGGCTTTCCTGTGTATGCAAATTACTTTGCTATTGAACAGCATGTGTAGCTTGAAGGTTTCCTTCTTGTGGCTTCAGACCTATAATTTGATTAAGCCAGTTCTCTAAGGCTTTCCTGGTTTTCAGAAGAAACAAATTTATACTCTGAAGTAGCGTATCAATGAGATCAAACACCTTACCCTAGCAACTGGAAGTATATCAACATAATAACCCATACAGTGATAACTGAAGTCACAGTGAAGTATTTAATCCTGTAAACTATCAAATGAACATAACAAGTGATAGAAAAATTGAGGATATGACAAGAAAATGCTTTCCCAGTTCCACTGTGTAAATTACAGCAATTTTGCTTTTCTACTTCATACTTCAGCTGTGAAAACAGGGAACACAGCACATTTCCTTACACAACAAGGAATTCTGAACTCTCAGACCACTGTCTATCTCAATGCAAGCCCACAAAAGTAAATGGCCAGAGCAAGAAACAGCCCTCTGCTTTATTTTAAAAGCATTCATAAATCTCTCCTTGCCTTGAGGACAGCACTTAGTGCTCCTAAAGCTCAGGCCATCACATCATTAATTCTATCTCACCTGCCTCAACAAATATTTCTAGAGCGATAGGTGGTAACTAAGAAGTACACGCCCCAAAGGCTTTACCACAGGCAGCATTGAAATATTCTGTTTTACCTCTTAACAGGCAAACAATAACACAATAGACAAATATATAGTCAAACACAGCAGAAAAAGTAAATACCCACTTCATTCCCTGCAAACTAACTTTAGTGAAAGTAGACAGTAGAAGCTTGGGTCAAACCAATGCACTGAAGATGTCAAAATTCACCTGATCAAAAATCTTTTACCTCCTCTTTTATAATCATTCAGGGAAGGACTCTGCTTAGTTAGCTAATTTCTCCTTTTATGGTCTTTTTCCAACAGAAATAATTTCAGATTTCCTTTGTCTGAGGTTCTAGCTTCAGGGCCTTGGGATATTAAAGTAAATTCAGCCATTTTAGATAAGCCACTGTAGTCCTGACCTGTCGCTGTCTAATAATCATAACACTTAAATCATGGTAGAAAGAGTTTAGCATAGCTGTACAAGATGCACTGTGTTACACTGCAGAGAAAGGCTGTAAAAGACTGCTTACCAGAAAGCAATGTTCGTCAATACATACAGTCCCCATGTTTACAGCTGTGCCTTGCCATGCAGGGCTGAAATCACCTCTCCTTTGCAGACACCAGAGCAGATACATTTGCTCCTTTCTTCTCCTACTTTGCATACATTATCAGGACAAAACCACTTTACTGCTTCATTTCAAATCTCCAGTGTAGATTTGTACTTAAAATTCTCCTTCCTCCTCCCCTCCCACCAAAAATAAAAAGCCTGAGTACAGGTGTAGCTGTAGACTACACATCCCAAATAACATCTAACTTCTCTTCAAGTTAGGTACTATTGTCCAGCAAATGGGCTTTCCCAATGCCTAATAAAATGTCACAGGCATTGTATCTACCTGAAATAAAGGTCTCAGCAATTCTTCTGGCCTGAGCCAATTTTACTAGAAGTCAGATGACAATTCCCCAGCCTGTTTTAGGTTCGTTCTAAGGGTATCATATATGCACAAGTCTGACAAACTTACGTAGTCACTGCTTAACAAGCAGCCAGTATGTTAACTGAGGCCAGGGGAGGCTAACTATGAACTTGGAATTATTGTTAACGGGTGAAAACAGTTAAACTTTACCTGGGAACCAAAAGGGAAACCAAGTAAGCAGACTGTAACAAAACAGAAAAGCGCTCTAACCATGTTAGAAAAGGAAAATGGCGCAGCAGTGACAGTACCCCACCGCAAACCAGTATCAGCAAAAAGACAGGAGAACTTGTTTCACTTCCAAGAAAAAGCCACACAGCAGTGCCATGAGTTTCTGATATCTCATCAGATGACACAGAAGAGTAGAGGGAGAAAGAAGCTTGACTGAAAACCCCTCTTCCCATCTCACCATAAATCAAATGAGGTCTAATCAGATTTATCCAAGCTAGCCAAACGAACTATCTCTGGAAGTAGAGTGCCTTCATGATGCACTCAAGTAAGCAGCTCTCACCCATACCTTAGCCAAAGTTTGAGCACACAGAAGTGGTGCCACTTCACTGCCAAGTAGGTGACTTTTGAAACCTCCTAAATCAGAGAGGTTAGGAAAAATCATGGTCATTTGCAAAGGCTTATACCAGGAAGTGTTCAGTAAGAGCACATTCTGCAGTTCTGTCTTCACACAAGTTAAATAACAATATGTTAATAGAACCAAGGGCCGCACTTGTGTTAATGAATAAACAACTCGTTTTATTTGCTTGTTGTATCATATTCAACTTGTAAAAGCACACACTCAAGGCTAAGGTGTAAAACATTGGTATCATCACCATACTCAATCTGCATCAGTTTGATGCACGCAGCATTACGCCTACTTGGCGTACATACTGAAGACATTTGGGAACCACAGCTTATTTGAGAAGCCATTTGCACACTACTCCCAACAACAATAACAAATGCTACATAAGCTCAGAAAGAATGCACATATTAACTTCACTGATTTGAGCATTTTAACTTATACATATATTCCCCTTAACAGTATTTATCCCATTTTCTGTATTAAAGTTTTCCACTTCTATAAAACTTTCTCATAATTTTTACTAACTACATTAAGCCATTCAACTACACCCTTCTCTAACCTCTGTGTGCTTTCACATAACTAGTATACTTCAGTTATTTTAGTGAATATATATCTCCATATCCTGGGGCTCTATTCACATTAATCTTATCTTTAACAGCTGAAGTCAAAGCCAAAAATTTCAGTACAAAAACAAATTAGATGTTTAGGAGTCTGTCTCTGGTGTAGTTTCCAAGCTTTTTGTTTCACATCCTCTAGAATGTTTCAGATCATAGGCCCACACAGTGTCTATGCCCTCTCCAGTAGTATGATCCGGGACCCAGCAAGGGAAAGGAAAACGACAGGCAATGATTCTGGCATTACATTCAAGTTCTTCTTCTAGCTTCTTCTTCAACTGTGGCATCTGTTGAGCAACAATAAAAAGCTTTCAGAAGCAGTAAAAAACAGAAGCATTCTCTTTAGAATCTAATTCAAGTGTTCAAGACAATCCAAAGTTTGAGGAATTCTCAGAAAAAAATTGAGGAAAGTATTCATTATATATGTTTTGGCTTTGATGCATTGATAAAGAATATCTAAAACTAGAAATGGTTGTTGTAGCCTGATTGGCAAGATCACAAAAATCATAACTCTTAAGTTCTAAAAATTCAATCAAAAAATCCTTTCACCCCTCAGCCTGTACTGATACCAGGGGTTGCCTTGACCCAGGTGCAGGACCCTGCACTTGGCCTTGGCACTCAGCTTAGTGTTGCCTGCAAATCTGCTGAGGGTGCACTTGATCCCACTGTCTATGTCATTGATAAAGATACTAATCAGTACTGGTACCAGTACGTATCCCTGAGGGACACCCACTTGTCACCAATGCCCATCTGGACATTAAGCTGTTGACCACGACCTCCTGGATGCGACCACCCAGACACTTCCTTATCCATCCAAAAGTCCACCCATCAAATCCAGACCTCACCAGCTTAGAGATAGGGATGTTGTGGGAGATCATGTCAAATACCACTATGCAACCGACAGCCTGGCTTTCCTCCATTTGCAAAAACTGAGCAGATATGAAAGCCAAGGGAAATACAACCACTCCTCCAGAACAGAGCACCACCCTGCCCAGTCAGATGTGCTATCTCCAGTACCTACTTTCAAATTCTGCTATGGATTAAGTAAGAAATGAATTAACACATCTAGACTCCAAAGAAACTTCTTTTCCAATCCAGATAGTGATTATGTTCTGAAAACAAACAAACAAAAAACAAAACAAAAAACCCAAACAAACAAAAAAAAGCAACAGACAAAAAAAACCAAACCCGAAACTTGATAGATTTAGCCATTTTTGTCCTTTGGAAAAGTTTGATGTTATGCTTAAGCAGATCAGTGAACATCCATTTGGAATTCCTTTTATTCTTGCATGCTGTATCTATCTCAGGGAGCATTATAACAACAAGCTCCACAGGTTACCTCTTTTACATGTAAAAATCTATTTGCTTTGATATCATGACACAGCATTTAGATATTGAAAGGTTAAAACAAATACAGCTCAATTTAAGTCACAAAGGACACAAACTAAAAATTCACAAAAGAAGAAAAAAACACAGAACACTACTAGAAAACAAGACTGACTGCAGAAAATGTATTTCCAAAGCCTACAGATAGCTTCCACTATCACATATATTCAGGGTGTACCTTTGATGTAACATCTTATTATAGCTACCTTTAAGCTTACAATGGAATATTTTAGGAAAATTATAGTCATAGATCTAATACATCAGAGAGTTACCTCTGCATATTTTTAAGCATTCTATGCTCTGATTTCATCCATACAGCAAATGCTTTTAAATATTTCTTTTGCTACTGCACCTCAAATAAACTAGAAAAACAAGCCAATTTTGGCATCTCAGACTGAGCTGAGACACCAGAAAAGGAAGGACTAAGCTGTCACAGAAATAGACATCACAAAGATAGACACAGCCTAATTTTAAATGAGTAATTATGAAAATTACTGACATCTCATGTCTATATTAGTTTGAAGTAGAAAACTTCATTAATAGTTCAGCCAAAAAGAACTGTACCCTTGAACCAGAGTTGAACTAGTTTTTAAGCTAAATCTCTCAGTAGCATTAGATGTTATAATCATACCAAGCCAGGGTTGGTTTTTTTTGTATGTCTGTATAGATAAACAGTTTAGTAAGCCTTTTGTACAGTATATAATCAGATAAAATACACAGAAGCTGCAAATATGAACACCTGCAAAGAATTCTGTCATCCCACCCTGAACAAGTAAAAGTCCCTCTGCAATGACGCACAGACAAACACCTTCCCCCAGATGCTTGCAAGAACAGAGAGGTCTTAGTCTTCCCTGAAGATCAATAAACCCACGTTCTGTAAGCTAATCTTGGGTATGAAATAAAAGCACTGGGTGACAGCATCAAATCAGACCAGTATTATTAAAAAAGCTAGAGATCTATTACTCTCAGTAAAAAATACAAAATGCATTAAAGTTTCTAGAAAATCAATGTGTCATTCAGGAGGCTAAGCATTCACAGCTTCCTGAGTAAATTTAAAGGGGATCATGAACAAGCCAATGCTCAGGAAACACAGCAGTTCACATTTGGATCTGTTACAATTATGACAGTACGTTTATTGGAAGAATTTAGCCTAGTATTTACTGAGTTTCCTGAAGTTATTCTGAGCCCTACAGCCCCTCTTTCTATAATAGCTGTTACTAATTTATCCCACTTTATACCATTATATTTAAAGTTAAGCCAGTATTTCTGCTAGGTTGACTCATATTTTCCCAGGGCATTTGTTTATTTCTAGTTTACAGAAATATCTTTCTTCACCTGAATTCTTCCCCTCAGTGTAACTGCAGAATTTCTGACTGCAAATTCAAATATTTATACTGCCCTCTCCCGGAACCGAGATAGAGAGCACATAACATCCAAACCTGGCAGCATCTGCAGCACAAGCAACATCACAGTTCTCACTAACACGTCGCCCACAGAAGTAGGGAAAAAATGCATTTTCCTTCAGTTTCCAACATGAGTTACAATCTGAATCTGAAGTAGGTATTTAATTCCAATGCTGCTAAAGAAAAAGTAAGGAATAGGGAAGCTTTATTATGCTTCTTGTTGCATCTTCCTGTTACCACTACAGAAATATTAACAGTGTACGTTGTATGCTACAGCATCACATAAAGCTCTTCGCTCATTTCATCCCACACCTGGCTTAGCAGAAGAAGAAGCAATACAGAAGCATTTATAGGATATTTCTGTTTCACTCCTCCATATGCATTCAACCTATATAGAAGATTCTAATAATAAATCAAAATGCCAAGAATACTTAAATATTTAAGATTTTTTTCTCTTTTATAGTAAAAAGACAAAAAGAAAATTAGATCAGGCCGAAAGCCAAAGTGAATGTAAAGTCTGACTGACTTTATCAAATATATCTCTAAAGCAGTCGCTATGCAACCAAAGTTCTACAGCAATTTTGAAGAATACATTTTTCCCAGGGACATGATGAGCATCAGCTACAAAACCTTCCTAAAAGGCAAAGAATTTGTGCACTTGTACTCTAACAATTATACACAAAGTATTTGTCTCCCTTTCTAAGCACTCACAGGCAAGGGATTATTTCAATACCAGCTTCTGGCCTACTGGAGGTGATCTGGTTTTTGGAGAAGACCATAAGCAAAGTTCAATACTCTCCTCCAACAAGGCTCCCAAAAAAGTCAGCTTTAGCCAAATTCCTACTCCAGCCCCTCCCCACAAACTCTTGGGTATTTTCCAGTACGAAAACCTGAAATTTTCAAGAACCAGTCTACCATATTTTCCCCAAGCAACTTGAGCACAGTGGTTTTCATTTAAGTTCTGAACTAATGGACAGAAAATAGCTTTCAAAAAAGCCCATGAATATTTTCAGAGCTCCGGTCTGTATGCTGTCACAAGTTTTACCAGGTTTTATCATGGCCATTAATAAGCAACAATGAAATATCAAAATAATAGTACTAACTACCTTTGACATTCGTCAGGTTGGTTCATTTTGCAGTTCAATGCACTAACACTAAATGCCTTGGTATTAAAATAATTAAACAATGCAAAAAACAGTAAGCTTACCATTTGAGGTACCCCAAAAACAACAACGTTTGTATAATGGGAAAAAGAAACCTAAAATAAAATTTGAGAACAAGTCTTAATGAAAATGGCACTTATGTTTGAAGAAGTTCTCACCATTCTTTTCCTATGCTCCTCTCTGAACAAAGATAAAAACAGTACATTCACACTTTCCCCCAAAATTCCTGGTATCCACTTCACCCATCACAACATGCCATTCTTTTTAAAAAAGCAATCAAACAAAAAAAACAAACCCCACAACATTAACAGGAATAGCAGGGGAGAGGCTCACATAAATATGACCATCCCCAAAAAATGCATGCCTCATTAAAGAAGCAATTGTGAATCAAGTGATTAAAAATCTCAGTTACATGTATGCAAGTCACCTTAAACTAACACTCAAAACCAGGTAACACACAGTTAGAAAAGAACACATCTAACAAAACAGCAGATGAGATCGTGATTTTGCACATTAGGTGAGCAAGAGACTTGTTACTGACTCCACAGAATCAGCTCTCAGTGAAGCCTGACATTACAGCACCCCAAATCATGCACCAGGCACAAGCATGACAGTGTGCTCGAGGAGCCTGCCCTGAAAAAGGATAGCATTTCACTGGAGCACAAAGCCAGCAGAGCAGTGTATTGTGTTATGAGCCTCGTTTCTATGGGCTCAAGTACTTTTCTCAAAGCCCAGTACAGCACCTTGTGGCCAGACAGGTTCTTTCCAGAAAGTTTTTCCAAATTATGGAAATCTCTCAGACATCCCAGATTCATTCTTACATACTTCATCACCTACCTTCCATAAGTCTGAAATATAAAATTTGGTGTTCTGATGTACCCCATCTCTCCAGGCACGGTATCTGGAGTACCAAACTAGCCAGGGATTTAATTCATAACCAACAGCTTGGAATCCCTTTTTTGCAGCTGCTATCACCTACAAGGAAGAAAATAAGTTTCCACTTAGAAACAGACAAAGTGTATTCATCTAAACAGGAGGACATAACTTTACTCACAATATAAATCAAATAATGCACTTTTGCTAGTCACTCAGGTTTTGAACCCCAACAGATTAGTAGCATAGCAAACAAAAACTCAGACTACATTTTACTATTATGATTAGTCCCATTGAAATTAATAGATATATTCAGATTAACGAAATGAACCACTTAAAAGATTCACAGGGCAAAGCTGTAAGCTTGTAATATGTCTGATTTCCATAAAAGCTTAATTTAACATGACACTACCTTGGAATTAGAGAGTACAAAATTGACCACAGAGAGAACAGTGAAATACACAAGCAGAAATGCTCAAAATTTAAGCACCTATTTGAAAAGCAGTGATGGGTAAGCACTCAAGAACCCTGAATCAGAGCCAAAATGACCTACCAATAGAAAGAGTGTGAAAGTAATCTGCTGACCTACATTTAAAAAAAATGAAGGTAAAAAATTTAAATGTAGGTTAAAAAAAATTAAAACTTCCACACATAAATCTCACAGTATAGCTTTCATCCAATGCTAAGCTTCATAAATCCTTTATAAGGCAAAAGGTAATTTACACAAATAGATTTTCATCATAGAGTCATAGAATAGTCTGGTTGGAAAAGACCATTATGACATGTTCAAAGACATTCTCTAAATTAGACCCTAAAATTTAGAATTGTTACATTGTATTGTGCCTTCAACAAGATGAAAGCCTACTAAGTTTTTAGAGAAAAAAAAAATAAGGAAAATACAAAAAGGCACCAGTTTCTAGAATTGAGGTTTAAGCCATAATTTAAAAGGTTACTGCCAGTTTCAATTGTGAAAAGCCTGATGAACTATGAATTACAGAACAGGCAAGGTGAAATCAGGAAGTACAAATTTCTTAACAGAACTTCTCAAACTGCATTACTTGGACAATGTGTTTCACATTACTAAAATAATGTATCTTCCATAGTGCACACAGCAGTTGCAAATACACTAAATGAAACTGACATTTTTACCAAGCTTGGAAATAAAAACATGGTCATATTTATCCACCAATTACACCTGAGTAAGTCCCAAATATTTAAAAGCATCTGAACAGAAGCTCATCTTTTTTTCAGGACAGATGCAACTAAGGCAACACTAAATATTCAATTTTAGGCACCTGGCTCTTCAAGTAGTTTTCAGTCTCCATTTAGGCACATATATATATTTACATAAAATCAGAATTAAACACACAGTAACTAGTCAAATCAAGTGCCTGAGATGAGGGTCAACAGCCAGAATGCTGAGCAGAGACAACACCAGAAACTGCAGTTCTCTTATACCAATGGCTTTTCCCTGTTACCTACTTGGGCACAACTCCTTTTTAGCCACCTTTGCAGATTTGGACTTGCAAATCAAATCCTTTAGTGTGGACAAATGGTTGACTCATTCACATGAAACATGGACAAAGGTAGCATTGAAGAACTTGCTTGTCTCCATCAAAAACCCACTCAGTGCGCAGTCCTGTTGCTAAAACCAACTTGAAGGAGACTGTTATGAAAAGGTACACAAAACATCACAACTACAGAAAACCCCACACCATTCTCCACTGTACCTTCACCACATTTCACAAACTGGGGGTCAGACAGTGTCCTGGAAGCACAATATCACTTTGGCTTTGGTGATTCTCACCACTTCTTCTGGTAATCATTCTTAGTTTCACCACATTGATTTTGAAGCAGGGCAGCCAGCACTGCACAAAGTTGTGAAGACTGCAGTTCTAACATTACCAGGATTTTTAATTTCTGTAATACATCACTTATTTTCCATTTTCTTTTGTTCTTCTATCACTTTTATACAATAAGCATAGGGCTGCAGCTCCTAAAGCACAGTGCTACTTAATCTCAGAGCCTCATGTGCTGCAGCTATAAACCTATGTGGAATCACAGCTCTTTGGGAATCACAATACCAATACTTTGATTTCACCTTTTCTCATGAATGCAGTGCAATTCCCTCCAGCCAACAGGATGAGGTCATCCTTTTGTATGCTACCTTGTCAAGCTGCAGGTAAAACTGCAGTAAAAATACTGATTACTCACCTGAACCGAATATAAACCTTTCTCAGCTTTGAGCTTTTTCTTAAGACTCAAACAAAAACACTGGCTGCCAAAGACTTTCATAAATATGAGAAAACTGCAGCCACAGCTAGAGCATTCAGCACGCTTTTGAGAGGTGTTATAAAAGGAAGGTAATGTCTGTAACTTACAATACGACCATCCCCACTACCAATGTCAACCAGGGAGCCGCTTCTATGTTCTAACATTTTCAGCACATTTTGAATCTGAGTGGAAGTTGCAGGCACGAAGGGCAGGCACACTTTCCTCAGAGCCGGGGTCACAAAGGGGGTGACCACAGCATAGAGCGCCACCAAGGCCCCACCGACACCAGTGGTGACCAACAGCCCCCAGCTCTTCCTTCTTGAGCTGCCCCCGCAATCCTCTCGCAGGCCTGCTGCGTGGCTCTCGCTCTCTGGCATCTTCGGCACCACACCTAGGGACAGACGTTTAGAAAAGCATTTTCTCCAATGCCTTTATTAGGTGCTCACTTAAAACAAAGCCGTATATTGTATCGAAGAGATAAGACATCAGGCTAAAACTTACATCCCTTTAGCTCATCCCAGACCCCAGGGAAACGTTACTATCACTGCTTTTGAGAAGCTGAAGCGATAAGGATAATTCTTCAGGGTACAAAAGCAGTTTCGACTGAAGCCCCGTAGTTCTTCCCATCTCCAGCCCAAAACAGCTCAAGGGCAGCACAGGCTGAGACCTCCCTACCACAGACTGCCCGGGAGCCTGTGCTCAAGGAAACGTCCCTGGGCAGTTACCGTTCGCCCCTTCAGGAGGAACCTTTCCCCACCGCCGGCACAGCAACCCCGCCCGCCACGCGCCCGCTCCCTCAGCGCCCCTAAGGAGCTGCTCTCCGCCGGCAGCTATTTACCGGGGAGGGCAATACCACTTCGCTGTGCGGGGGAGACCGACACCTTTCAGAAGGCGCTTCGGAGAGGAGCGGTGCGCACCCTCCCGCCGTGTGTCTCTCCCTACTCCTCGTTCACGTCCCCCGGTGCAGACCGCTGCTGCCGCGCCTGGAGCCCATACTCTACATAATATGCTTTCCTTCCGCCCGCCCGCCCGCCTACCCCTACCCCAGCTGAGATGGGGCCGCGAGTGCCGCGCAACTCCCACCGCGCCGGGCGCTTCCAGAAAGGTCCGCTGGAGGCGCCACATAGATCCCGCCCGCCAAATATGTCGCGCGGCTGCCAGCTGCGCAGGCGTGGAGCTGCGCACGGGTGAGCGTGCTGCGTCACGGGGCGGTGGGCGCGGCGGCTTCCGTCTCGTGCTGGCGCGGTGTGCGGAGCAGCGGCAGCAGCCATGTCGGCCATGGGGACTCTGGCCTTTGACGAGTATGGGCGCCCCTTCCTCATCCTCAAGGACCAGGAGCGCAAGACGCGCCTCATGGGGCTCGAGGCGCTCAAGGTGAGCGGGCGGCCGCCGGGGCCGCCGATCCGCCCGCGGCCCTCGCTGGGCGGGCCGCGCCATGCCGCGCCATGCTGCCGTTAGGGGCGGGGAGCGGGCGCCGTTAGGCCTGGGCGGGAGGATGGAGCCTGTTGGGACGAGCTGGTCCTGCGCTTGTCCACTGCCCCGCGTCAGGCCCAGGCGGGTGAAGTCCGGTCGCGGCCCGCAGGCGTGGGAGGGATGGGAGGAGAGAGAAGGCATCGCCCCCGGGGCTGGGAATCCCCCACCCGCGGCAAAGGCTCCGCGGGCTCTCCGTGGCGTGGGTCCGCGCCTGAATCGCGTGGCTACGGGCTCCTCTACCCTGTAGGTGCGGCGCGACCGTCACGGTGGCTCCTGGTCGCCACGGACAGGGAGGCTCCCCGCAGCCCCCTCCGTTAGGTCCCCTCTTCCACCTCCCCCGGCTGAAGCCCGGGCGTTGTTCCCAAGCGAGGCCGTGGCTGAGCCCTTGGCAGCCTTGTGTGAAGGCGTGTGATTTAAATACTGATGCAAAAGCAGAGAAAAATTATACTGGCTTCTCCTTTTAACGTTGCTTGCTTCTGTTGCTTCCCTGCTTTAAACCTCGGGTTGTCATTTTAGCAGCACTGCTTTTGTGTTCTTCAGCCGTGCAAGTGCAAGCTGTGCAAGAAAAGGCGTGAGAAATGTTTCTGGTATAAAAACAATACACGTATATTGATTATTTTATTCAGTCATATTTGGCTATTGTCTGATAAATTACAATATTTGCATTAACTTTTTTCCTCCCTGTATTTTTCTTTGCCTAATATTATTTTGGAATGCATGATAATGACTTATTTCTCCTTTGTTTTGTAGTCTCACATAATGGCAGCAAAGGCTGTAGCAAGCACTCTGAGAACATCACTTGGGCCCAATGGTAATAATGAAATCATTTTAATAGTTGTTTCTCAGTAATTATTTTTTGAGATTTTCCAGGTTTTTCCTTCATACTTTGAATATATATATATATATATATTTTAGGCTTGGATAAGATGATGGTGGACAAAGATGGTGAAGTGACTGTGACAAATGATGGTGCTACCATTCTGAATATGATGGATGTGGATCACCAGATAGCCAAACTTATGGTGGAGCTGTCTAAATCTCAAGATGATGAGATTGGGGATGGAACTACTGGAGTTGTTGGTAATATAAGACTTTAACTTAGCTTTTCCAGCTTTAAAATAAAGCTTTTTTGGCTGTTCTAAGAAATTTTATGTGAAGCAACAGTAGCTTTTCTGTAGCATGTTTTTAGAGTATTTACTGTTTCAGTGTTCTTGTTAGTTCTTGTATGAGAGGTCTTTTAATCAGAAGAATGCCTTCCTCACATCTTTTCTAAGAATCATTACATTCTAAGTTAGTATTGAAGGTCCTTTTTGTACTTTCAGAGTTTTTCTGCATAATTTTCTTCCACAATCTTATATCAGTCCTGCCTTGGTGTCCATGCTTCCTTTTGCTTTAACATAATGCAGTTTTCTTTCTAATAATAGCAAGTAGAGGCTTGTTTAGAGTTGTTTTGTCATTTAAGAAACCTTGAACTGTTAAAATATTACAGAAAAAAAATCTAGGAGCTCACTTTTTAATCTTTTGACAGTGTTTTAAAAATGATGCTTCAGTCTGTGGAAGAGTAAACATTATTTCAAAATTCTGTTTTATAGTTCTGGCTGGAGCGCTGTTGGAGCAGGCTGAGCAGTTACTAGATCGTGGTATTCACCCTATCAGAATAGCAGACGGTTACGAGCAGGCAGCCCGCATTGCTATTGAGCATCTGGACAAAATCAGTGACAGCTTTCCAGTTGATCCACAGAACACTGAACCTCTGATCCAGACAGCAAAGACAACGCTAGGCTCTAAAGTGTAAGTCACAAAAACTTCAGAAGAATATTTAAGTTTCCCTTAAATACACTCTGAGTTGAAAGGAGAAATCCTGGGGGTTTTTTGATGGATTATTAAACTTGTGTTATTGGAGTGGCTGCTGTAGGCTCTTTCATGTTTGATTTTGGCTAATTTCTCAATGTACTCATGTCTCACAGTAAGAAATTGTGAATCCTTTTTCTCTAAAAGGTCAATTCCATGAGGTTAAACCACTGCAAAATCAATCTCATTGTAATCTCTTAGTTCCAGATTTCTGCATCATAGAAAATACCAAGAATAATGCAAATCTGTATAACTATGTGGTATGTTTCAAACCTTTGTTTTGTTTTCCCTAAAAAAAGTTTTTGTGGATAGTTCCATGAGTATTTTTCATTATAGATTCTATGTTACTATAAAAATTCAGACATTGTAAGGGCATCCTTTGCAAAACTGTCTTAACAGTGATTTCTGTTACTTTTTTGTTTCTTAGTGGTTAATTCTCCTCACTTGTTTCAAATCTGTATCTTGGGACTATGTTCACAAAGACTACTTAGACAAACCGTATTGCATATTCTGTTTTCTGCCGTACTTAGCATCTTTTATTTCTGTGAACAAAGAAGGACCCTCCCTTTTAACATAGTATATGAAAGTTGTTAGCTATATTGATACTTTTTTCTGATAGAATCACTTTTTCCTTCCAAATTGTGGAAATGTAATGCAACTTTATTGTATTTTTTTTCAACCTAGAGTTAACCGTTGCCACAGACAAATGGCAGAAATTGCTGTAAATGCTGTACTGACAGTAGCTGATATGGAACGTAAAGATGTTGATTTCGAGCTGATCAAAGTACAAGGCAAAGTGGGAGGCAGGCTGGAAGATACGCAGTTGGTTAAAGGAGTGATTGTGGACAAAGATTTCAGTCATCCACAGATGCCTAAAGTAAGTGATGTCCCTGTGTGTGTCTTTCATCTGTGATGGCTTAAATAAGATTGTCTACCCCACTTCAAATGCTGTCGTAGCGTTTTGTAAGTGTATAAACAGTGTAGTGGTTGGCTTGGTTCGTCGCCCATGTATCAGCAGAGACAGGGGAAGGGAGCATTACATTCTTTGTGTTGGGAGAGATCGATTTAGAATTTGCAACAGTCCTGGATTGAGAAATGATGGGGGGGATTACTGTACAGCTAAGTGGGGACAGGTGTGGAGTTCTAGGTTGAAGCAGAAATAATCATCCATAGCGTGTAATACACTTAGGATGCTTAGTGCAACTCAGTATCAATAAATGCTTCTTAAGTTTCATGAGTTGCTGTGTGGTCCTGTTTGGAATGCCCCAAATGATGTCCTTTTATTATATTTGGTATAGGTAAGGTCTCAAAGTTTTTATGTAGCATACTTCAAGAAAGAGGGGGGCAATTTAAAATTTCTGGTATTCCAAAATATTTTTCTAATAGCTGACACTGTTTATCCTATAAAAAGGAAGACTGGTGAAAACATCAGTCGTGTAGTACATAAAAGGTGGCTATAAGGATGAGTATGTAGTTCTCAGTGGTCACAGTGGATAGGGCAAATAATGGTTTCAATGACTTTTTTCCCACAGTTTTTTTAGACATTAAGCTATAAAAATGCATCACTGTTAAAGATTGTTAAGCGCTTAAACAGTGTCTTCAAGCTGTGGAAGTTGTTATAATTGGCTTATAGAGAGTCTTGATGGAATTACTTGGGTATAGTTAGTTTCACTTCCGAATAAGTCAAATGATCTTTAAGTTTCCTCCTGTCCCTGCATTTTTAAAGATATGTCTGTATGTTTTGCAAATATAAGAAAGAGGTGTTACTGAAGGTCAAAACTCAACTTTTTTTTTTTTAATTGTGCAGGAGCTTAAAGATGCTAAAATTGCAATCCTTACTTGTCCATTTGAACCACCTAAGCCTAAAACCAAGCATAAGCTTGATGTCACATCTGTGGAAGATTACAAGGCACTGCAGAAATATGAAAAGGAGAAATTTGAAGAGATGGTGAAACAGGTAGTCTTTAAGATTATTTCTCC
The DNA here is from genome assembly GCA_907165065.1 of Caprimulgus europaeus. Next base: position 75,766,507 of record OU015525.1, read on the forward strand.
ATTTTCTGTGTCTTTTATAGCCTTTACACAAAACATCATAGTGCATTCGTTTATTTCTGGAAATGAGCTAATAATCCTGATAGATAAAAGTAAAGTTTATGTAAGAAAGAGATACCACCCTGGTTTGAAGTTACTTTGATCTCTGTGTATTCCAGATGGTTCTTATTCAGACTTGTGTTTTGAGAAAAACAGGGGAATTAAAACCACGACAGGATTGTTTTTTATTCCTGTGTTAGTTCTGATCAGAAGATTGATGTTATGTGTTGCTTTCAGATAAAAGACACTGGTGCAAACCTTGCTATTTGCCAGTGGGGTTTTGATGATGAGGCAAATCACTTGCTGCTTCAGAATGAGCTGCCTGCTGTTCGTTGGGTTGGTGGACCTGAAATAGAAGTAAGTAAAATCTCTACTGGGCTTTGTACCAGTTCTCAAACATTTATTAAGTAATGTGCTGTACCAAGTAAAAGGTCAGGCTTTCTGGGTAGAACTGCTTAATCGTGTTTAGATATTGGAGAAGAATCATTGCAAATCTGTGGGAAGAACCTACAATAAATGAGATTATGATTTATAATTGGAATGTATGCATATTACTTGTTAGAAGTTTTATGTGGTGAGGAATTTTTCAGCTTTAGTCTTGCTGTTTGCAGAGATAAGGCATTGCCTGATAACCTTATGGAGCAGGAATTTGACAGATTCTCTTCCAGTAGTTTTATGTTATGAAAAACATAGTGGAAAAGTCTTCTCAAAATAATTGATGATTGTTTAACTTCAGTTAATTGCCATTGCAACTGGAGGACGCATCGTCCCTCGCTTCTGTGAACTCACAGCAGAAAAACTGGGTTTTGCGGGTATTGTCCGAGAGATTTCCTTTGGAACAACGAAGGACAGAATGCTTGTCATTGAACAGTGTCAGAATTCCAGAGCTGTGACCATTTTCATTAGAGGAGGAAATAAAATGGTGAGATGCTTGGTTTCTTATGAATGTTTGATACGTAAGTTGCAGAATGGGTAGTTTATTTTGAAGGCTTATTAACTCTTCTTGGTTTTGTCTAAATTTTCCTTGCAGTATGGACAAATAGTAGGGGGGAGAGAGGGTGGTAGGCAGCTGTGAGTATGTGTTAAAAGTCACTTGTTAGATTCACATCCTGTGTTTCTGAATGAAAGCTTTGGTTTGTCGCTATTAGACCGTAGAGTTCCTAAGTATGAAATAAATTCTACTGGGGGGTGCTCTAATTTCTCATGGGAGAGTCATTTCTATGAGTAAAGACCTGTTAGCATTTTTGAAAGATTTTGTTTTATTGTAGACTTAGGAATGTCACTTATGATTTAGTCCAGTTAAAAAAAAAAAAAAAAAACAGCAAAAAACCACACACACCCCCCTCCACACACACACACACAGAATGAGACCATTGTAAATGCTTATGTACTGAACCTGGTGCTTGGTTACACAGAATCACAGAATGGCATGGGTTGGAAGGGATCTCTCGAGATCATCTAGTCCAACCCCCCTGCCAAAGCAGGTTCACCCAGAGCAGGTTGCACAGGAAAGCGTCCAGGCGGGTTTTGAACATCTCCAGAGATGGAGACTCCACAACCTCTCTGGGCAGCCTGTCCCAGTGCTCTCTCACCCTCGCAGTAAATAAGTTTTTCCTCATGTTTAAGCAGAACATCCTGTGTTCCAGCTTGTGCCCATTGCCCCTTGTCCTATCACTGGCCACCACTGAAAAGAGTCTGGCCCCATCTTCTTGACATCTGCCCTTTAGATATTTCTAAACATAAATAAGGTCCCTACTTGGCTATACTGTATAGGTCAAGTCCCACTTTGCATGAAAAGCCTTAGGAAGAAAAGAATATAACCCCTAGTCTTAGGAGTTAAGAAAGCAAAAGTACTGCTTTAACTTGTTCAATCCTTCTGCATCTGTTGAAGCTGGGAGTTGACACAAATTGCAGTCTGAAAATAATGTTGGCATTAAAGTGCTGCATGTGTTGGAAATACGCAAGATTGAAAACCTTATTCTCTAAGATTTTATTGTTTCAATGTATAGATTTAACAAATAGCGTTGAAAATGTGGGAGTTGGAGGGGTTTTTTTGTTCCTTTTCTGCCACTGTTTGGCTAACATTTTATATTTCGAAGTAGTATAACGTAGTAAGAGTAGAGCTGTATCAGAAGCATGAGAAGATCCTACAGTTTATTTGCAGTTTCCATTTCTGTATTAGGAAATATAACTTCATAGCTTTCAGATGTGTATATTGTAAAATATGTGCTATTTTATAATTCCAGATTATTGAAGAAGCAAAGCGATCTCTTCATGATGCACTGTGTGTAATCCGGAATCTTGTTCGTGATAATCGTATTGTGTATGGTGGTGGTGCAGCTGAAATTTCTTGTGCCTTGGCAGTCAGTGAAGCAGCAGATAAGGTAAGAAAGGAACAGTTACAATTTTCTTTAGTTTATGAAGAAAAAATACAGATTAAGTTCTTCCTAAGAGATTCCAAAGAAAACTTCAGAGTGCCTCCGGAAAGTGCATATTATGGAACTTCTGACATTCGCTGATAACCAATGTCAAAAGTTTTCCTTCCTCTCTCTGTAAAAAGTCGCTACCAATACCTTTTTCCTTCTGTGATGAGAACAGCTTAAAATTGTTTTATCATCTAAAGGTATTTGTTCAGTTATTGAGAATTATATTCCCAAGAAAATATGGATATCTTATATATATTATATAGCTAGTGTGCAAATCTGCTTTTGCTACCATTGGAGTTAATTGAAGGTCTGTATGAATTTAAATGTCTTTTCTCCTAGTGCCCATCTTTGGAGCAGTATGCTATGAGAGCTTTTGCAGATGCCCTGGAGGTAATTCCCATGGCACTTGCCGAGAACAGTGGTATGAATCCAATACAGACTATGACCGAAGTGCGGGCTAGGCAAGTGAAAGAAAATAATCCTGCCCTTGGCATTGATTGTTTGCAGAAAGGAACAAATGGTAAGAACTGCAGCATGGAGAAGGGGGAGTGTAACAGGGTTTTCTTTTTCTTTCTCAGAAGATCAAAATGCTTAATATTTTGCCTCTCAGCCCTTTTTTTTTTTTAAAGCTTTACATTAGTTCAGTTATGAACTCTTGCACCTTGTCATAATAAATGGGAATGCAGGTGGAGAGAAGCATGTGTGTCTGCCAGGCAGAAAGTGTATAATTGCTTGAAAACCTTTATTTGGTGGCAAGATTAGTTGAAGATGTTGGCTGACTTTGTGGTACAGGAATAAAAGCTACTCACTATGAGGCAAGAGCAGGCTATGTTTTCAATACTGTAGGTTTAGTGAACCAGTTTATACTGCAGCCTAAAAACAGTTGTTTTCAGAAGCAGCTTGTGAAGGAGTAAACAAAAGGTTGGAAATGTTTGTAGGTGGTGTGGTTCACACCAGTACATACGCATATATAGACCTGTAACAAGCATGTGAAGACTAAAAAATCAATGTATGGAAACTTATTTTTGTCTGGACATACACTTTTCACACTCTTATTCTGTTGCTTTTTTTGAGAAAATAAGGTGGTAAGTTTTGGAACACAATGTAAGACATTGTGTTTATGTAAATTCATAACCCGTCTTTGATGAGGTGTTTCTGTGTTAAGGCATTTGAACTTTCACTTCTTCAGTGGTTTCTCAGCCCTTAGGTTGCTTCTAATATTTGTATATGGAAACTGTACTCTTAAAAAAATGAAGCAGAAAGGTGAAAAGCTACAAGTGGGGAAGAGTTAGTTGGAAAAAGAGTTTGGATCTTAATGTTCCGAGATCTTTGCTAAGAACCCAGACATAAAACTCCAGTTTGTACAGATTGTCAACTCTGGTGGCCAAGAGTAGTAATTTTAAAACGTTATTTAAAATTACATGGAAATGAACTATCTGAGGTTAAATGAGGTTATATCTAGATTTGAGGAGGAGAGTGTCTAATTGTCTGCTTCTTTTTGGCAGATATGAAGCAGCAGCATGTTATAGAAACCTTGATTGGTAAGAAGCAGCAGATTTCTCTGGCGACTCAGGTTGTTAGAATGATTCTGAAGATTGATGATATCCGTAGGCCTGGAGAATCCGAAGAGTGAAGGTTGAAAAGCAAGAAACATTAAGGGGGCCACAGCAGTAGCGAAGACGGTAGTATTCTGATGCTTCATCTTCAGCTATTTATTTTGAATACCTTTTGTTTCAGATACTGTAATGGCTAATTGTTGGAAATAAAACACAATTTAGCACTGGTGGTTTCAAGACTGTTTCAGTAGTATTGTTGCATCTTTTCTTAGACATAAATATTCATAGAAAACATTTAATGTGTAGGGGAAAAAACATTGATAATGCAGCAGTAAAATTCCATGAGTCCTTCTCTGTTGCTCTGTTAGCAGCTTGTGAGCAAAGTGCAGATTCTCATTTTAAGGGGTCTGTCACTCTTCAGTGAAGCAAGCAGAAAATCATTGTAACCAGTGATTCTCATATGTTAAATATATCAAGTATGAAGTTTCAGTCTGAAGATTTAAAGGACCCGTATTTCACGCTTCCAGTTGCTTCAGTTTTTTCTCTTGCACTACCCTTTGTTTTACAAATTGGTGTGCAAGGAGTTTTTTAAGGGGTATACGTGTTCAGCCAAGTGGGTTTTCTTTCACAAAACTCTGATCTATCCTACTGCAATTGAGTGCTTACACTTGTAAGTCCCAAGTATGATTTTAGAATGGTAGAGTAAAATTTACTAGTAAGATGCTTTGCTTCTGGAATTATTACCAAGAAACAGGTGCTAGACCAGAAATAATGTGCAAATTTTTTGCAGATTTTAAAAGATAGGGAAGTATTGAAAATACCACCTCAACATCACCTGTGTTAAATTTCATGTGCATAGTACAGAGGCAACTTTCTTTTTTACTGACTGCTGTTAGCCATGAGGTCTTGTTCTAATCACTATTTGCTGTGCTCATGCATCACTTGAGTCAAACACAATCCTTCAGTGAGTGTTGATAGAGGAAAAAGGCTGCGTATTTCATTGTTACTCTTTTGCCTTTTCCCAAATGAGCTTCATTTACATGCAGTTCAATGGACAACAGCAGTTAATCAGTTTTAGTGCTGCTTGTGTCTCATTCTGAACCAATTCATGCTTGTAACTGTGCATTGGCTTTGTAGAGCTATCTCTTACTTTGTTCAGTAACACAAAAAGAAATTGGGTGTAGCTAGAACTTAAAAAGAAGTAACATTAGTTGTACTAATTTACCCTTTCTACCCCATAGTGAAATGCATGTGATAGAAGGGAAGTGAGAGAAGTGTTACTCACATTTTATTAGTTTTTCCCTTCAACTCTTCTGTCCCCTGTTGTGGGCTAACCCCAGTAGGCAGCTATGTACCACACAGCCAGTCACTCTCACAGAGGGGTGGGGGAGAGAATTCATGGGTTGAGATAAAGACAGTGTAATAAATGGAGCAAAAGATGCATGTGTAAGCACAGCAAAACAAGAAATTAATTCACTTCCCATCGGCACGCAGGTGTTCAGCCACCTCCGGGAAAGCAGAGCTCCATCATGTGTAGTGATTACCTGGGAAGACAGGCGCTGCATATCTGAACATTTCCCCCCTCCTTTCCCCCAGCCTTTTATTTATTGCTGAGCACAGTGTGATGTGACATGAGCTATCGCTCTGGTTAGTTCAGATCATCTGCCTGGCTGTGCCCGCTCCCACCCTCTTGCATACCCACAGCTGACCTGTTGTGGGGCAGAGGTAGAGTAAAAAGCCGAGGCAGAGCCTTGGTACTGTGCAAGCACAGTTCAGCAATAGCTAAAACTTCAGTTTGTTTTCAGCATTGTTTTGGTCACAAACCTGAAGCACAGCACCACAGCAGCTGCTAAGAAGAACATTTAACTCCATCCCAGCCAGAGCCAGTACGTCCATCCTGTCCACATCGGTGAATCCCATTACCAAATTGTTTCAAAGCTTCACCTATCAACTCTTCGTCAGTTATATTTTCTTTTGGTGTGGCTTAGAAATCATGACTGCTTTAAAACACAAGATGCTAAGAAGAAAAGGGCAATAGTGCACATGGCTTTGCTCTGCTTTTGGATGTCCTGAGCAGGGGCTGTGCAGGAGGCAGAGGAGGGAGGGCTCTGCACGCAACGCTGCAACCTGAGGGAAGAAAAGCTGTGATTGTGCTCTGCAGTTGGTATATGGGGTTGGTTCACAGCCACCTGGAGCTTACTGTTGGTAACGGACAGATTTTGAGCGTGACGTGCTGGTGGTTTCTAAGGATGAGTGAGCTGAGACCTGGTCAGAATTAGACGGTGGTGTGTTAGTTGGGATTTTTTTTTTTTTTTTGGCCCAAGGGCAGGCTTTGACTGTAAACTGCTGCCTAATTCAGAAGCCTCCAGGAATATGGGGAAATAAAGGGGCTTGCTCTGTATATAAATATTTTTTAATGTTCAACCAGACCATAGTATGGAAAGTCTGAAGCTTGGTGATGAAACTTTGATAAAATTGTAAGAAAAGGAAGTCTTTTTTTTTTTTCTTTTTTTTAGTGGGGGGGGCTTGTACTTCTGCCCTTCAACATAACAAATGTATAGCGTTAGCACTGTCAATAATTGTTGCATAGAGGCAATTGGAGGACAAACAACTTTCATCACAGCATGTGACATGCAACTGAAAGTATTAAACCAAATTAATGAAACCAGTGCAGCTCAAACTGGTGCACTTTCACAGCAGGAGTAATTGCAGGAGTAATTGAATTTGTGCTTTGACATAACAGTGGGAATACCAGTATTGTGATTTGTGTTGTGGTCTGCCTCTGGTCAAACAAAACAGAGCAAACTTATCTGCATAATGGTAAGGTTGTGGGAGACAAACATTGATATTCAAATTAATCATGGTGTAACCATCAGGAAATAAAAGCCTTGGCCAGTCGTGCGTTTGGAGCTGAGGGCCACAGGCCCCACGGTCCCTGCAAGTACTACTCCCTTACCCTAGGGAAAATGGGAGGTTCACCACTGGAGGGCAACACGCCCGTACTGCTGCCCTCACAGGCTACACCCAGAGCTTTTAAAAGCGAGCTGAAGCAGCCTGGCAGGTCTTTCCCAGCCCCACTGGCATAGCACGCATATGTCATCAGCAAGACCTCAGTCTTTCCAAATTCCTCTCAAAGGCTCTGTTACTTGAGGTAGTTTAATGACTGGCCCCTTGTGCCCTCTTAAAGCCAGGTTTTCACACCTTTGTAGGACCCTTACCCTGCCCTGCTTTTTTCTCTCGCTAGTTCTCGTTCCCCTGTCTCCAGCTCGCTTTTTCCCAGCCTCGTTTCTGTCTCTCCTGCTGCGTTCCCAGGCCTGGGCTCCTTTTCCTCTCTGGTCTCTCTCATCTCCATGCTGACATAACGCTTGTCCGCAGGCACATGAGGCGAGGCTGCCTCGAGCACGGCACACCAATTCCGCTCCATCTCTCATGGCCACACCCAGCCCACAGCAGCTGCAGGGTGCCGTGAACCCAGGGCTGGGCTGCTGACTTTGGGTGTGGCATGGTGATTCAGAGAAATCAGCTCTGAGTGGACTTTTTCAGGAATAGGGCTAAGCAGCTCTGTGAAACAACATTCTTGTTTCTCTACAAACTGACACTTTTTAATACAAACATATTTTTCTTTTGCTTAGGGAAAAAAACCTGCTGTTTGATATCTAGACCCAGACCCACCTAAACTAAGCTGACTGGCTCCAGAACCTGTTGGGGCTGTATGCCTTTGTGTTAAGGCCGTACAGAAAAGAGGGCACTGTGGGAGCTGCTCTCCTCTGTGGCAGAATGGCATGGCCATCCCTTGCACTGTTAAAAATTACCGTTATGTGGGCTGTGGGAATGGTTATTACACCCCCTGGACTCTCACCATCATCCAGGGAAGGATGATTCAGATGTGAGGTTTGGGTCTGGGAGACTAGCCTTGTTTGTCCTTCCTGCATAGAAGTACCTCTCCATTTCACATCTTGGAGAGTTTCCCAGGAGCTCTCTGCCAGGGAACATTTCTCACCATGTTAAAGAGCCAATTAAATGGACTGACAGTGTTTGTTTTGTAAACAACTCATCTCTGTGGTACAAGAGAGACAGTTTGCTAAACTGAAATGACTGAGGGGTAAAGCTTTAGTATGCTCTCTAAGATGTGGACCCTGCAATACCTGCCTGGTGTACATACACTAGAATCTGCATCCTCCGCAGCAGCACGGGCGCTGAGAGAAACACGTCTCTGCCAGCTCTCTGGTGTCTGGGTGCTCACTGAACGTGGGACATTGTTGTCAGGGCCCTGAGTGTGCTCCCCTTGCTCCCCCCGAGGTGTTTGGCTGCTTGTGCTCAAGGCCAGCTCTGGCGTGGCACACCTGTGTCAACTTGAATCAGACTGCTGGGGAAAATGCTGGAGGTGAGGAATTAGGAGAAGCCCTCCTGGTTCTGCTCCAGAGATGCATTTAAGCTCAGGCCCATGTCCTTGCTCCCTGCCTGAGCTAAGTTTCAGCTATGCCTGTGCCTTGCTGATACTGATGATGGTTTGACTTCCTGGCTTGTCCTTAGCCTTGCCTTGTCAAATTGGACTTGCCTGGTCATCTTGACTCTTCACTCACCCTTGTCACCATAGCTGGACCTGCTCTGCTTTTCCTGCTTGGGTACAGTCATGTCAAGGAGCTCTGGAGGAGAACAGTGGCCAGAAGTTGTCTGGAAGGAGCACCTCAGAAAGACTCCATTGAAGGAGTCTTTACTCTTTGGGATAGGCAGTGGGAAGACAGCTCTCCTGCAGTGTATGAGCAAGAAGGGCTATATGCAAGCAAAAATGGAGTGAGCAAAGGAAAGCTGGAGAACCTCAAGGAAATAATCACAATCTGATCACTTACAGTGAATGGTGGGCACTTGGGACTTTTGTGAGGGAAAGAAGAATAAAATACTAGAATTAGGAAAACAAATGTCAGTGTGAGTGATGTTTTCAAGGATTGCTGAAGGCATCAGCTCTGTGGGATGAGGTACTACCATAAGCCTTCTCTGCTTCTCAGAAAAGTCAAGCAGCCAAGTAACACAGGACTATAAATGCTCAGTGTGGATTCTAACTCTCTTTCTGTTCGCAGTAGGTCCTCTAATGAGATGCGGTGTTTTCTACCAATAGGAAAAGATCACTGCCTCAGCTTCATCTTCAAAGTACCCTAATGCAGTGGCTAAAGAAAGAGCAGCAATGAGGAACTTCAAAATGCTAAGAGTGAACTCAAATGCTGGACTTGGTTACTCATCTGTACTGTGGTCTTATCTCTGGGATTCCCATTCTGCTTGGCTGGAGCTTCACTTCTTCTCTGCCTCCACCAAGTCAAGGGAGATTTCTTTCTTATTTCTCTGTACCAACTGGCTGTGCTGCCAAAGATTATTTATTCCCTTCCTGAACTCCGACGTGTACTGTGATTTTCAGATCCATGGGGGAAAGAAACTATCAAGGAAGACTAAATATAGTTTCCATCTATCTGCAGGCTCCTCTTAAGTCAAAATCTGCCAAAAGCTGACAAGTGTCTTTGAGGAAAAATCACCCTATACTTTCCCTGTTCTTTATTTTTTTAAGAGACAGGATATTGTTATATTAAACCTTTGGTCTGATACAGTACAGGCATTCTTATTATCTAAATACAACTATGTTGAGGCAAGCTTTGCAAACTTTGTGTTCTAGATTAAAACCAGCTGATTTAAAGAACAAGGAATAACTGGCTGACACTGGTGAACTAGCAGATTGTTTCTGATTCTCAGAAGACAATTGTCAAAATTATGTAGCTAAGACTTTTAAAGAGGACTTTAAATGTACCTCTTTTCCTGGAACATAGTCCAAAGTTATAGGAAGAGTACATTCTTCTCATACTCTAATTTCTGGCAGAAAAAAAGAAAAATTGTTTTACATTTGGGCCAATATTTTACCACTTCAATAAGCAAAAAAGCTTTAACTCATTAAAATTTACAGACATGCCACCAAAGCAGCATTGCTTTCCCTCTTTAAATCTTTTTATTAGTTGGATATTAAATTAATATTCTTGAAAAGATTTTCTTGAATTCACATTTAATGTGTTTGCTTTATTTTTAAAAGAAAAATAAATATAACCTAAATATTTTAAATTATGGTTTGAATTTTAAGATTTTCTGATACAGTATAGTGCCTTTTTATACCATGTGAAAAAAATACGTGTTTCTCTAAAACTTGTAAGCAACCCAGATGATTCCTCAAAAATGTTGTCTATTTTTTCACTCCAGATCAGGAGGGACTGGTTTCCGTGCTGGCACAAACAGAGCCCATGTACACAGGGGACTATCTAGTGTCACCTCAGCTGCTCTGATCTCAGGGCATCAGGGCCTTAGACTGTCTCAGTTTCAAGAAGCTGCTTTGATTTATGTGCCTTATGGCACCTAGTTCTTGGAGTATCGTAAAAAACCTGTCCAACATTAAAACTGCTGAGTTCCCACTCTCTAACTGGACTGTCTCATGGTGAACTTCTCTGCCAGCTGCTCATATTCATCACTCACTGACTGTTCCCATCACCCAGCTCACAAGTGAAAAGCCCTCTGCAATCTCCTGACCTTTCTCCCACGCGTACACCACTGACTTCTCTGCTGCCTGCTGCCAGGTATGTGTCCCCATAACCTACTGACAGGAGCTGAACATAACACTTCTCCCAGGCCCCTTGAACCATCTCTTGATGTGCTTGCCCCAGGTGGTCGTCAATTCTCCCCGCTCCCTGCTGCTATTTGAATTTGAGTCTTGGTCTGAGCTGACGTTAGCTGGTTTCCTGTTTTTCACATCCAGCTACTGTGCTGGCCGGCATTTTGCAAGTGCCTTGACTAGACGGCTTGATATGAGGTCTTCTCATTAACACGTCTCTCGTAATTGGAAGAAGGCCAAAGGCCAGGAAAGACAAGTTTACGGCACTGCCTTTGATTTAAGGGCAGCACTAAGAGTTAAGGTTAAGTAAGTGGGAATGCTAGTGACTGGGAATGAGTTTAGAGGGACAGAGGTGGTGTGTGGCAAACAGTGGAGAAGCAGGAGTGACTGAAATGACTGAAAACCCTCTTAGTTACTTTGCTGAGTAACTTCAGCACAAGGTTGCAATGGCACATCCTCTTAAAACTTGTCCCACTGCCTCACTTTTCAGCTATGTTGACTCACTCCCTAAAAAAAGCTACTGCTACAAATCTCATGGCAGCTCTAGTTCTGACTCCTCATAATCTGGGTCAGGCTTTCTCTCTTGCTTCTTCATGCTGGTACCATGTGAGTGCCCAGGAGATGGACAGATCAGCACAGCCTTGCCTTCTCTTCCTTGACAAAGAAAGTTTGCAGCAATTTCATCTCTTTTGCCAATAAAAAAAGTATGTACCCGCCAGCTCTTGCTTGTTTAGGAAGAGCAGAAAACATAAGCAGAGATGTGCATTTTTCAAAACAGGGCACTGAGTTATTATTGCTTTTGAGTAGAAGTGCAGAAGTTAACAGGACCAACAAAGTTCAGTGGATGTTTAGCAGTGATTTAATTTCTTGGCTGAAACTAAGCATGTGAGAAGATGAAACCCAGTTCTGGAGAGAGCAGTTTAGAGCTAGTGGAAAACAGGTCATGTTACTAAGTCCCAGGCAAATCTGGATTCCTGAGGCAGGGGTTAAGTGGGTATGGGTGTTTGAATCCTTGGCGTGCTCCCAGCACTGGAAGCTTCAATACTGCAATGCAGCAGTGTGAGCATCCGAGGGACTGAGATGTGGTAACGAGACTCCCTGTAGTGAAACAGTCCCTTTAAGATATTGCAAAAACCAGATCTCGCTTTCCTTCAAGAAGTTGCTCTGCGGATGAGGCAGAACGGGGACAGGACCTTTGCACATGAGCAGTAATGCAGTGTGGGATTATAATCCTTGCCTCCAAGCCTGAGCCGTAGGCTCTACTCCAGGTCATTAAAGGAAGATGGGCTAGTTCCTGTGAGGGTTTAAGTAGTGCCACAGAAGAGATAGCAAAGGTCTTGTAGAGCACACAGAGAAGGTAATTCAGCAGCTCTGGTGTCCTGATTGTCCAAATCAGAGACCTGATTCTGTTGGCTTCTGGTCTGTGTGCCAGGATTTCTGTGGAAGACAGGACCTCAGTGACCACTAGCAGTGCACACCCAGGCTGCGCTCCATTGTGGAGCAGGGATACAGAAAGGGTGTGAAGGAAATAATTTACATATATCCCAGTTCACATGCTGCCAAAGTTTGCCAACCCCTAAACCAGGCATGTGGAATTCATCTTGTGTACCGTTTGCTCACTGACAGAAAATGTGTACATTTATCCTCTCTGTGTACTGACATCACTGAATCTCATGGAAAAGCTGCAGGCCTGAAAAAGTGGGTTTGGGAAGGCTATAAAGCCTTTTCTCAGGAACTATTGATAGCTATTCCCTAATCATTAGCCTACTCAATAGCACTATAAGGAAAGATGTGAAAAAATACGATTGATTCCTCAGCTCTGAAATGTCTCAATACATGTATCAGCTGACTTTCTATTCTTAAATGCTTCTTTTAAGCCCCAAGACACAGGCAAGAATTTATCTTCTTTACTGACTGCCCAGACATGACTGGTGTGTTAGTGCTTGCCTGATAAGCTATACCAAAGGGTGAGTTTTAGGCTTTTAATCTAAGCAATATGTGTCTGCATAAGCTCTTCCACTGTCTACAGGCTGACAGGTAGTAGCCCTCAGTTCCTAATTGCAACAAAATGATCTGCCAATGAAATGGTGAGCAGATTTATCACCGAAGTAATAACTTGTTTGAATCACAAAGACAATGAAGCTAAGGCTAATGAGGGAGATTTACAAAGTAACAGATGTGTGAATGAGCATGGAAATTTCTGCCAGCATCCATGAGACCCTGGAATAAAGGGAAGAGCCAGAAAAGGGAGCTAAACAGTATCCATCCTAAAGTGACCCTGCCTTGCAAATGGTCTAGTTTCCTCTTGGTAAGGCAAGGTTTCTCCCTTTAGCAAAGTGTTTCCCATTTCTCTTTCTTTCTCTTTACCATCATCTGATTAAGATTACGTATGGGAAAATAGCGATTTCCCCATGCCATTGTCCTCAGACCTTAAGAATAAGCTGAAAGTTTAGAAGCAGGGATGTGAAATCCAACCTAATCCAACCTGAGCATTGGTCCTGACCTGCTACTCTCCCCTGCATAATTCTAACACATAGATCCCAGCCATCCTCTGCTAACAAGCTGAAAACAGTCCCAGGAGCCACTGAAGAACAACAAAATCTGTATCAGAGCTTGGTAAAATGAGTGGTTGTGCCAAAAGCCAGAAATACAGTAAACAAGGCCTGGGTCCATACAAGCATTATTGACCCTGCTTTCCCCAGCATTAGGAATTTAGAGCCTATATGGACTGCGGTGTGATATGCACTTAACATTGTTGACATGAGATCCAAACTGCATTACTCTAGACTGATCTATTTTAATCAAGAGAAATGAATCATTAAGTGACCCAGAAAATAACTACTACAGCTGTTCAGAGGAAATTGTTTTGACTAAACAGAGAGGCACTGTTTTTGGTGCCTTTCATTCGTTGGGAATGTAACTCCAGCAACAGAAATAGCCTAAATACTTTGCTTCTGTGGAAATACTGTGTGGGGTTGTGCAAATAGATAACTTTGTTAGACTTCATGTATTATCAGCCAACCAGCCCAGCAAAAATTATTGCAGCTACAGAAAAATGCTAATGTCTTTGAATGAGACCAACTTAAACTTTCATGTCATTTTTTTCTGTAGTTGTTTTGTCTGTAGCAGGAGATATGGAATTTAAGTTGCAAGTATGAAACTCAGGTTTGTCCTAGAGTTATAACTGTTGTGTACCTGGGTGGCAGGGCTCTGTCTATATTGACACCTAGCATACTTAAACCATTAATTCCCCTGATGGTCCAGGAACTCCCCAGCTATTCAGCTGCATAGATGAGGCAATGGACTGATCTGAGACATTCCACTGACTTAAGATGAAGCAAACACTGAACTCCTAGTCACCTTCACAATTAAGTGTTTGACTAATTGCTGCAGGAGACTCCAGTTGAGAATTTTGGACTGCCCTGGAGATCCCACCAGGCAGCTTCTGCTGTCCCCAGACCAACTGATAATATTTCAGTGTCTAAACATCCTGTGTGGGAGAATATGGCCATCCTGGAGACTTCCAGGGGAGTTCTGATACAGAATTGATCAAACTGTACATAAGCCCCACTTAGGGACTAAAGGAATGGTCTTCCAGAGCTGTGAGACCTGTTACAGCCCTCTGTGGGAAGAGACTAATGCCAGGTGTCTTCTGGATGAGCTCTGAGGAGGACTACAGTCTGCTGCTGGACTGAGGTGGTGAAACACAGAAAGTCCAATTGAAATTCTTCCTATGATGGTGGCTGAAATAACACAGTAGTAACAGCAAACAAGAAATATTAGTTCTGACCTCTGGAGGCAGTGAGGTGCTGGCACACACAATGGGAAAGCGATGGCGACCACAATACAGGCAGAGTAAGGAGTCCCGTGAATTATAAACTGAAGACAAGGGGAAAAGAAGCCAAGGCTTTTGTTTCAAAGAATGCAGTCCCAAGCTGAAGTCCAAGGGTTGGGACCTAATGGTAAGGAGTGGAAAGGAAAATGAGAACTCAGGGTCAGGACTTCCAATTCTTTACCTAACTCTGGGAGAGCAGTAATATGTTTGCTGGTTAAGGAGACTTGAAGTCAGGGTTACTGAATACTCTTCCCAGTTCCTGCCTGCTGGGTGACCTGCGTTACAGCTCAGGACTTTGCTCTGTGTCCAAATTTCTCATTAGTGAGGTTTCCACCCATTGAACCAAACTGATTCTTGGTGGTGAGTAGCCAGTTATTTTCCCATCTTGAGGTCTCATCATTCTTTTGGCCAGTGCCACCTGGCAGCCCTACCATACCACGTGCCATAAACTCATCTCTCTTCTGCAGTGACAGAAGGAAAGGAAAGGACAGGGGCATCCTGTTACAGCCAGGTCTCTGCCAGCCCTATCCAATTCCTGTCGTGCCCTTGTGTAGCCAGGAACCAGTGGGAGGGTGGCGGCTGCTCAGAGGCATGGCAGAATCACTGCCTATCATGGCTCCCACTTAATCCTCAGGTTTCCATTGTGGAGCGGTACAGAAGAGACCAACCAGTTCAGCAGTTCCTAGGGTAGCCCAGCAACAGTAAACTCAAACAAAGACTGGCAATGGCAACCTTCAAAGACACGCAGAATCACCAGGAGGTCTAGCTTCCCTCTGCCCTAACCTCCTCCAGCGCTGGGAATAGAAGCCACACAGCCTGCCTGCTGAAGTCCACTCCTACCCTGTTACCAGCAGTATCTAGCCAGCAGCTGCTCTTTGCGCAGGTGTTTCCTTATGTTTCTAGCTGCGTGATAAACAGTCCTAGTGGCATAAAGGTGCTGCCGTCTTCCCTGAAGTACCATGAGTGGTATGGGTGTCGGGGGGAGGACCTGAATGCATGCCTCTTCTTGCTACAGCTCCCCAGATCAGTGGTGCAAGGAAATGAACTGATTCAAGTGATGAGTGAAAGAGTGCAGCACCTCTCCCCACCAGGTAAAAAGAGCCATTGAGTTGTACACCGAGCACCCTGTATTGCTTCTTGACAGCATAAAGTCTTCCAGGGTTGTGTATCAAGGGATACTTCTTTTGCAGCAGGATAACCCCCATGAAGGTGAAATAGTGGATGGGCAAGTGATACAGAAACAGGGCCGAAGGAATGAGAAAGATGGAGCAAAAAGCAAGAAAGAGAGACAAAAGAAACAGTACCACACTGGGAAGATCACTGAAAGCTCCTCAGGAGCTGAAGGAGGAAAGACGTCCCTGGTAAGTGCCTTTCTTCAGCATGAGGAATGTTAGTCTGTAGCCAAAGCCTCATATACATGGAGCAGCTCTCACCACTCAGCTAGAGTAACCTATATCTTCGAGTGTAGCACAACTGTGACTGCCATGCCTCCATGATACATATGTGGCCATCTGCAATAACACTATGAGTCCTGGGCTAGAACAGTCTTGTGTCTGTCTGTGGTGAGATCCATCACATAAATCTGAGGTGTAGTGGAATCCCTGTGCTTAATCTGTATTGACCAGTCCAAAGGTATGGAAGTTTACCATCTGCTCATCTTGCTCAGTTTCAGGGGTCTGGGCATGTAAGCACATCCACACCCACGAGCCTTGAGGAACTGAGCTGTAGGTGCTTAGCATATCATAAAGGTACAAGCAATTAAATATGTTTTGCTTCCTACCAAGAGGGCTGAGGAGCCAGAAGTTTTCCAGCAGCTTCAGGGAGGGATGCAAGGCAAAGCAGAGAGAGGTTCTGCAGAAGGAATTGACAGGAGTTAAGCCTGCCCAGGATGCCCCTGGGGAAGACAATTATGAGTTAGCTCTGTGTTTGGCAATCTCTGCAAGATTTACTGTCCTGAAGAGGAAGATGAAATAATTTCTCAAGGCAGTGTCAGCTGCAACAACTGTTAATGGCAGAACAAGGCAATGTGAAAGCTGTTGCTTTTTCCTTGCCTGGCTTTGAAGATTCAGCAGATGTCAGCCAACATCTGCATGTTGCTGTTCTTGTTCTGCTTCCATCTCCTACTCAGCCACTGGAAGGGAAGATAACTGTCTGAGGCAGGCGCAGAGCGGTGCTGGGGACAAGCAGAGGGAACTCAGAGCTGCCTGTTCGAGTGGCTGTTGCAGACTTTTCAGCTGCCTCTAATCACGGTAAAGGACTGCTTTGCCTGAAGCCAGCTCTATATAGTTAGATGTCAGACACAAACTAAAAAGCAGACTGTTTTATCTCTTAAGATAGATTTTCTCCTAAGCACCTCACTTACCTAAATAAATCTGTATGGTCACAGTTCTCACTATCCCCTAAGAAATCTGTCAGCAAAGCTCAGGTGGAAGCTGCACTCAGCCAGAGTTAGCACACACAAGATGGCTACCAGGGCCCAGAGTGGCAGCAGGAGCCTTGTGTGATTCCACCCTGAGACACGGGAGCCAGCCAGAGACATGAGTCCTTGGTGGGGGGCAGCTTGTAAGCAGCAAAGAAGGATTAGAGGTGCAATTAGTCTGTGTGACAACCGTGACCACCTTCTGTCACCACCCCGGACCAGGCCAAATCTCCCTTCCTCCTCCTCTTGCACAAAGCTGGGCCAAGGCACAGGGCTTACAAACATGCCCAAGCTGCCTGTCAGCCCAGGGAAAAAACCAAACACACCCACAGCAACAGGCAGGCCTGTATATGGGCAAGCCCAGACTACTGGCTGGCATGGCTGGCTGTCAGACCTTGGGTGGGTTGTAAGTAAGGAAGCCTAAGATACTGGAGAATCTTTACATGATTTAGTAGTGGTCAGTCCTTTTCTCGTGGTCAGCACTGACACAGGTAGCCCAACACAGCACAGGGAGAATTAAAATTATAGTATGGGTAGCAAGGTACTGTGCAACCCAAGCTACAGCATGTGGAAAACACCGTGACAGTTCCTTTGATTTCTCTGCCTAAGGCATTTCCTTCTGGTTCATGCATCTCTACTCAGGGACGTAGGATAGCAGAAAAAAAGGCCAACAGATTAAAATCCATAAGCCTTTTCAGCTATAGGCAGCTCTAGAAGACATCAGCTGAGTTGCAGTTGTCGCCCACATGCCACTATATGAGTAGGAATGAAAGGTAACAAATTCCCACCATCTTTATCCCCCAGCTATTGTCTCTTTCCATCCCTGTGCTCAGGAGGACAGTTGTTTGGAACAGAGTAATATTTTGTGGTTTTTATCAAAGCTCTGGCCTTGTGAGGGACTGCACTATGAACTTCTGTCTCAAAGATTGCTTGCAAGGACAGTCACAAGATCACAGGGTCCCGGAAACCCTCACTTGTGAAAACATTGTGCTGGACAGGCTCCTGCCCCAAGCATGCAGTAGTTGCTGGGGGGCACAGAGAGACGTGCTGTTGCCACAGGAACCACGGCCCTCGGAGGGGTATTTGAGAAGGACTTGCCCGTATGACCGCCTGACTGCACCGCAGCCCACCGCATCACCTCTGGAGCAAGCGGCGTGCGTGACTGCCTGCCAATGAGGAACTGAGACCCCCTCACCCCCACTCACCGCTGCCTTGCTGCAGGATCCATGGTGGTGACTATTCTTGCAGCTCTATCCCGACTGCTGGCTTGCTTTCCATCTTTTATTCCATCCTATCCTATCGCTATTCTCTTTATTACTTTTTGTAATAAAAGGTGTTCTGGGAGTACGGCATTTGACCTCGTCTGTGTCGTAATCTCGCTCTTGGGATTGTATCGAGACCTTCCCTGACATCAGATTGGGACAGGCCTGCTTTGTCTTTGAAGGGAAAGTCAAGAACAAGCAGTGTGGGAGGAGGCAGGCACAGGCACTATGCAGCCTTGCATCTGCCCTATCATATTCCCTGGCCTGAGATGCTTTCCCCCACTCACTTTTGGAATGTGGTGCTCAGTCCCTCTGCAGTCGCAAGGCCAGACATCTGTGTGCAGAGTGGGAAGGGTCACACAGGATGGTCAGCATCCTGTCTTCTTCAGGAGACAAGACTACAAGGGAACTCTGGGGAATATGGATAATTGCTCCTTCACTACCCTTCCTAATAAACTTCAGTCACAGTCCTAGTGACACTAGTTAACAGGGATTAAGTGGGAAGGGATGGAAGTAACATGCTATCAGAGTTGACAAGACAGGAGGAAGATTATATACCGCAAACTTCTAGAAATTATGCCAGAAGCCTAACTGGAGATGTCCTGAAGGCTGGACCTCTGCCCTGCCTTTGATCAATGGGTCAGCAAGTCCAATAAAGTGACTTTCACTAATCTTCCTGTAGAAGGAGGAGATGACATTGACTCCACTATCCAACCTGGTCCTACCCTCTCTTTTATGTGCTGAGTCCAGCCAGCATCACAAAACGCTCTCTATGTTGGGGACATTGCTGACCTGTGGTTAGCTCAAATAATTTTCCTAAGTGCTCTCATCAACAATCAACATTTTAATTCTGAGATAACCCATCTGTGGCTGTGTTTGACCACTATCGTGAACTGCAGCAACCACTTACATAGTTGTCTGCGTTTTCAGATCTTTTTCTAGCAATTAGCTTCCATTTCTTCCTACCAACACTTCCTAACTGAAAGGAGTGTTATGACCAAGGGATCTTATCCAGTTAGTGTATCCAGGCTCGACTCATTACCCCGCCCCTGAAATACCAAAGCCCTGGCCCATGCCTTCCCTACTCCCTGCAGGCTCCAGTCTGCATTGCAGTCCCCAGGCTGCTGCTGAGCCTGACTATTCAGGAGCCATGTGGAGCGTGCAGTGCAGAAGAGGGAGCACAAGCAGTAGTCAGGTGCTCAAGGGGATCCAGAAACATAGGCCATGCATCCTACCAACAGCCACAGGTTCCATGCTCCCAGGCTGTGCATGCAGTGTGCTGCAGGCACCAGGGTACTAGGGCCTGGATTTAAACTTCTTGGACCACAGTCACTGCAGCCAGAACTCACAAGGTGCAGCGAGCTCTGTAATTACCCAATTTATCTCTTCAGTCCATCCCGGAGAGAAGTATCGCATCTTTCCCTCCCCTTTGGAGCCACCTGATGCCTCTTTGGGGATGACACCAGATCCACCCCATACTTTGTGCCCACATTAGCTGAAGTGTTGCCCTTTATGGTGCCGGGCGCCTGGCCAGCCCTCCTGCAGCCAGCGGCTGCGCGTGCAAAGGGCCAGCATGTTTGCACGCAGCTCCTCTGTTCCATTAGCCTCTCCCAGCAGCTGCTGCGGGGGTGATGGACACAAGCAGATCTTTTTTCAGACCCCCTGGGGATAGGCTTCAACAGGTCTGTTTATTCATTGATTTAAGAAATCCATCTGCAATTATGGTTAAGCCACTGAGAAAAGGAGCCTAGGTTGGGGACTTGGCTCAGGGCAGGGCTTCTGCCACTGTGCTCCCTGCTGCGGTTGCTTCCTCGTAACCCTGTCTGCACCTCCATCACAGGGATGATGCAGTCACAGTGCTGATTTCATCACTTAGTTACATATCACACAGCTTTCTGGCAGCAGAAACCCCTTCTGCCAAAGTCTCAAGGCTGTGTGATAAAGGAGACAGAGAAATAATCCTGGTTATCACCACTGCTCACTGCCAATAGCCTCTGTCACATTGTCTTTGTCAAGCAGCACCGAATCCTTGATCCTCATCAGCATGATTGGCTCCTGCAAAAAAAAGAGCCTTAGTCCTGATGGAATGGGACTGTTTGATCCAGTTTTGCATCTTGTGCCCAGCTCTGCCTGCCATACTCAGCAGTTCCAAAGCAGAAGTACGGGGAGCCGCACACATCTCCAGCTGCAACACAGAGTGTCCTAAAAATATAAAAGAATCTCACTCGGCGTGGTTGATGCTGGACAGGACCTCTGGAGACAGCTAGAGCAGGTTGACCAAGGCCTTGTCCGATCAACTTTTGACTGTTTCCAAAGACAGAGGCACCACAACCAATGTTCCAATGTTTGGCCACCAGCACCATAAAGCCATTTTTCTTATGTTTAAATGGAATTTCCTACATTTCAAATGCCTCTTTTCCTATCACCCAATACACATTCTGGCTGTGTCTTTTTTTATACTCTCCCATTGGGAATAGACTAGACTAGACTAGACTAGACTAGACTAGACTAGAATAGAATAGAATATTTCAGTTGGAAGGTACCTACAATGATCATCTCGTCCAACTGCCTGACCAATTCAGGGCTGCCCTAAATTTGAAATACGCTATTAAGGGCATTGTCCACTGACAGGCTTGGGACATCTACCACATCTCTAGGAAGCCTGTTCCAGTGTTTGACCACCCTCTTCGTAGACAAATGCTTCCTTCCTTTTAGGGCCACAAAGATGATGAGGGGCCTGGAGCATCTCCCATATGAGGAAAGGCTGAGAGAGCTGGGACTCTTCAGCTTGGAGAAGAGAAGATTGAGAGGGGATCTGATCAATGTCTATAAATACCTGCAGTGGGGGGACCAAATGGATCGGGCCAGGCTCTTTTCAGTGGTGGCCAGTGACAGGACAAGGGACAATGGGCAAAAACTGGAACACCGGGAGTTCCAGACAAACTTAAGGAAAAACTTCTTTACTGTGAGGGTGCCAGAGCACTGGGACAGGCTGCCCAGAGAGGTTGTGGAGTCTCCATCCCTGGAGATGTTCAAAACACGCCTGGACACTTTCCTGTGTAACATGGTGTAGGGAACCTGCTTTGGCAGGGGGGTTGGACGAGATGACCTCCTGAGGTCCCTTCCAACTCCTATGATTTTGTGGTTCTGTGTAATGTCAAGTCTAAACCTACCCTGGTGCAGTTTTGAACTATTCCCATACATCCTATCATTGGATACCAGAGAGAAGACCTGCATTCAAGGACCTCAACATCCTTCTTAAATGTTGGGGCCCAGAACTGCACACAGCACTTAAGGTGAGGCTGCACCAACAGTGAATACAGTGGTATAATCACCTTGTTTGATGGGCTGGTTGTGCTGTGTCTGATGCACCCCAGGATGCTGTTTGCCTTCTTGGTTGCCAGGACACAGCACCAGCTCCTGTTGAGCCTGCTGCTGACCAGCACTCCAGATCCCTTTCTGCAGGGCTGCTCTGCAGCCACTCGTCTCCCAACTTATTCTTGTTCCCAGAAGTATAAGATCCACCTTGACCCTCCTCTTCTCCAGGCTGAACAGTCCCAGCTTTCTCAGCCTCTCTTCATCTGATGATTTATTTCAGTAGGCAAGAACCCTCACTACTGCGATGTTGTGGCTTACTTGAATGTGTTTGGCTCCAGCCTCTCATAGTTGCTCTTGAACCTATCTCAAATTAAAATAGGTGATAGTAGTAGGAATTTTCTTCCCAGTATTCTATACCATACCCAAATCACCATTCAGTCTTCCTGGTTTAGATAGTTTAGCTCATTACTTTCTTCAAGACTTTCTTATATCCTTAAACCACAGACTCACCATGATTCTTTTCTGAGCTGTTTTCAGCTTTCCAGCCTGTCTGTAAATGTTGTGCCAACCCCAGTATTGCCCTATGAGGCATCAAACACTGATCACTCACTCCTACTTCCCCACACTCCTATTTAGGCCAGCAGTATTTTTTAGCTGCCTTTGCTGGAGATTTGACCACCTTGAGTGTCTGTCCCTCTTTAGCCATACAAGGAGCCCATTAGCCTTCTTTGAGAAAATAACACAATGGGTACTCATGCAATCTTGTGTATCCTCTATGACTTGCAAAGTTTTTTCAGACATCTTTCTGAAAGGATGGCTTTTATTCCTACATGTTCCTACCTGAATACATTTCTCCTGCCTGTAAAAAAGTGTATTTGTTTGAATACTTACCAAGTTATCCAGATTTCTTTGAGTGGCCTGTTCCTCTTGCTGTTTATCACCCTATTCATCTTTGTGTCATCTGCAGGGTTTTATCTGCAGTGGTTTGGTATTTACCTTCAAACCATGGACAGAAATGTTGACCAGTTTTCATTCAACTATTGATCCTTAGAGAAACTAACCAAAGTGTTGTAGTAAAAAAAAAATGTTGCTGTTCTTTAATTGTCTATCAGTAAGCATCTGTATCAGATTTTCCATTATTTTTCACTCAATAGTTTTCAGCTACCTGTCCTATAGACCCATTGGTCTTAGGGCTTTTCCACTTTAAATACAGGAATTTTGGTCATACCTTAACATTTCTCTGATATTCCTACAGTAATCAAACAGTAATTAAAGACAAATCTCAGCAGGCCAGAGTTGAGCAGCATTTATTATGTTATTGGGTAATTAAATATTCTAAGAGGTGGAAGAAAACAAGAAAATTGTATCTTGAGCAGGGTGAGCACGATGCTCGTTGATAAGGGAGGTTGGGAACTTGGAACAAAGACACAAGGAATAAGAGATGTAGAGAGCAGGAAAAGTACAAAATAGTAGTATGGCGATGATGTTGAGAGAGGAATGAGTGAAAGGTGTTTACCAGGTGATGGGTAGTAGAAAGGGAATGTTAGTGAGGAATGTAAGTTATGGTAAAATGCCAGTGGGTGAGAAAAAGCTGGAAAAAGAGATGGAGGTTGGGGAACTACAGAAGAGTATGTGCAGGAAAGGATCTGAGGTGAAAGAAAAGCTGGGACACTAGAAAGTATAATGCTAGAACAGTGCATTTTTAGAAGTTCCAAAGCCACTGAGAATGGAGACTGAGCTGAGGATGTTTCCAACAATAGGATCAGGCCAAGAGCTGGAAGAGCATAATCCCAGGGACTGGAAAGATGTAGCAAAGTAAGAAGAGCTTCTAACACCTAGTTCTTTCCTTGCTACCTCTTTCCAGGATTAAAATGTGAACCTAGAAGGACATTGGGGGATTAGGAGAGGTGTGTTTCTGGGGAAAGGTTAAAGTAGTGGTAGGTAATGGGAGAAGGAAGGTCTTCTAGAGGGGAAACCAGGCATCTAAAAGAGTGTGAAGATATCCTCTTAGGGCCTGAAGGCAGTACAAGGGAGGAGGTGTGCTTGGGCTAGGGTTGGATAGCCTTGAAAATGGTTCCTTGAGACTGAAGGATTCAGGAGAATAGGAGCAGGGAAGAAGTGGCAGTGGAGGCTTGTACAGAGAGGGGCTGGCTCTGTGAGGAGCGAGCAGTCAGTTTGGAGGAGGATGAGAAGTGAGAGCAAGGCATTGGTGTATGACTGCTGGGGTTATTCTTACGGATAAATTTATCCAACCTGTGGTTACAGCTCGTCTGTTAGCCTGTCTCAGTGACACCCAGGCCTACCACCCATCACAGTGCTACTGTCTTCACAGCTGAACCATAAATACAGATATTCGTGGCAGTGAGCTCAACTTTCCACTTGCACCTAAGCCACTTGAGGAGGGAGAGGAGCGAATTGTGCTTCAGCAGGACTGTCAGTGTTTGCAGAAGGCCGTTTTCCTGAGTGATGGGAACTGGAGTGGGACACTTGTGCAAACTGACACTGAGACTCCTGCTGCTAACAATCCTCCTCACAGAAAAGCCTGTCTGTCACCTAGTCCTGAACACAAGGAAACAGGAAGAAATGAATGACAGTGGGAAGCTTACAGTGTGAAATTCTCTGTGGCTTTCTCCAACACCCAACCTCCATGGCTCCTACCACCTTCTCAATACTGTCATCAGTCCCCAGCTACCATCCGCAGCCACATGCTGGGGGGTCCCCAGCACCTCTACCCCCCTGGCCTGAAGCCACCCTTCAAGAGTCCTGGTGGAGGCTCAGGCAGCTTCCAGGGGTGGCCCCTGCCTTGTGCATGTTGTCCTGAGATGGCTGCAGGCTCTGTCATGCCCCTGCTCTCCCACAGCAAGTAGGCTCCCACAGGCATTTTATTATGAGGGGAAAAAGAGCCACATACAGAAACACAAAATTAGATATTTTCTCTATTTTGAGACAAGTCAGGTTCTGCAGCCCCTAGAAAACACCTTGGAGTCCCTGTGGCCAGGAAGCTAATGGGTGCTTCACACACAGACAGTAGTTTCCAAGAGAAAGGAGTCTTTTCAAAAGGAAGTTTTTAAGTCCCAAGGAAACACAAGGAGGGGGCACTGGGCAGCACTGAGTCATGAGGTGAGGACCATCAGATGGGGAAGGAGCTTGGCTCCGTGGCAGCAGGAACAGTACTGCATAGAAGTTGCTCTCTGGGTCAGCATGGCCTCTCACACCCAGGCCACTGTGGTGCCCCAGACCCTGAAGGCCCTTCCAGGGTGAGACCCACCTTCCCTCCCGCCATGGGGAATGGGCTCTAGGGTTTCACCACAGCCTCCTCGCTGTGCCCGTCCTCCAGCCGCCAAGGGCAATCGACATAGCGCAACGCCCCGCTGACGGGGCTGCGCTTGGCGGGATCTAGGGCCAGCAGGCTCCGCAGCATTAGGGCAGCCTCAGCCGTCAGGCGTTTCCAGTGGCGGGGCAGGTCCTCCTCCAGGCCAGTCTCCTGCCACAACATGAAGTCCTCAAAGAAAGGGTCATCTGGCAGGCTCTGTTCCCAGGGGAAGTAGCCAGTCAGCAGGCAGAAAAGCAGCACGCCGAAGGCCCAGGCATCCAAGCTGGTGTCAATGGGCACCCCCTGGGCATCAGCGGTGTTGCTTAGCTCGGGGGCTGTGTAGGGGATTACCCCGGCCACCAGCTTGAGCTTGGTACCCTTGGGCCGCGTAAGCCCAAAGTCAGTCAGCTTGATGCGCCGACACTCGGGATCAAAAAGCAGCACGTTCTCGGGCTTCACATCACGGTACACGAGCCCTCGGCTGTGGATGAACTCCAGTGCACTCACGAGCTGCATGGCGCAGTGCTTTGCAGCTGGCTCAGGAATCCCGTCCTGCGCAGGGAGAGAGACAGGCGGTTCAGCGCGTGCAGGGCACCTCAGCAGCCCGGACAGCTGGGCTCTCACTCACTCTGCTCTTCCCCAGGGAAGACCCTTGCATTTCTGGTCTTGCAAGCCTGAAGAAGCTGTTTCAACGCTGTAGACCCCAGAGAGACCCACAGCCCATTGCCTTTATCTCCTTCCCTCCAACCCAGCCAGCCTGCACAGGAGCCAAATGCTACAGACCTGGCCCCCATGGCTTTGTAGCAGCACTTACTCGCGGTTTGATGATAGAGATGAGGTCTTTGTGCAGTGCTGGTTCGTAGAGGAAGCCATAGTACTGGCTGGACTCAATGGCAATTCCAAACATGCCAATGATGGCAGGGTGGGTGGCAAGGGAGAGTGCCACGCAATACTCATACAGGAAGGTATGCAGCTTTGTACTGGCTTTGGGTAGCAGCTTGAGAGCCATTGGAGTCCCTGGAGGTGGAGAGAGTGGGTTAGACTCCCCCGAAAGTCACTCACAGCAAGGCCAGACAGAGAGGGTACTGAGCAGCCATGGGTCCAGACACTCACAGCCACAGGGAGGTCTCTGGCTGGAAGATTTGTGTGGATATATCCTGTGGACACCAAATCTGGGAGCAGGCACTGCTGCTGGTGAGAGTTTTGAGCCAGTCAGTTCATGCACAGGAGCACTGGGCAGAGCAAGGGAAATTCAGGCTACATGGGCCCATCAGTCTGAGCTGGGACTACTGGGGAAGAGTAATGTCAGGGCCCTGTGGGCACTCATAGACCTCAACGGCCTTGGCCAGCCCTACTTAGAACCTCCATTCACACCCTCTGTCCATGGGCCTTAGGGCAACATCTAAGCTCAGGCGTGGGACTTCACTCCCTGCCTGAGCTATGTGGTGGGAGTGCTGGTCTCCAGCTATATCATATCCGTGCTAGTGCCTAGCTGTGAAGTCTATTGATCCTGACTTGTGGATTGACTTCCTGGCTTGACCTTGGATCGCGCTCATCACTATAACCTTGCCTGATGTTCTGGTCTGCTCCCTGGCATCACCTGCTCCCTGACTGGGTGCAGTGGGATGGTCCCTAGCTGGGGAGGTCCCTGTCCTGACAGTCTCCCTGGAGACTCCCACCATGCCTCGTGCCTCACCCCAAGGAGCCACCAGCCCACCCAGCACCCGGACTAGCGGAAAGGAAGCAAGGCAGAGTAGCTCATAGGGTGCATTCGGTTCCTTACCTCTCTGTCTGTGGGTCACTAGCATCACATGGCCATACTTGCCCCTGCCCAGCTCCCGAATAACCTCATAGTGCTCGGCCACCTCAGTGCGCACCAGGCTCTGAGCTGTGATCTCCAGGAGCTCGTCTAGCACTGCTGGTGCCGCTGTCCCTGCTGCTGCCGCAGCTGAGCTCTCGGCCATTTCTGAGTGCTGCAGAAACACCACAGCCCAAGTCAGGAACATCACAATGTACACAGAGAAAAACAGATCAGACATGCAAACCATGCCATGGCAGGGGATATTTCCACCACTTGGAGCCTGAGCACTCTTGCAGCTGTGCTAGAGTTGAGCTTGTGTTTTTATACAGTACAGATCTGGGCAAAGCCCCTCATGGTATAAAAGATCCCTGTATTGAAGAGAACCTCCCTCGGCCCTCTAATCCTTTCTGGCCTCCAGACAGATGCTTGACTCTCTTTAATTGTAGTCCCTGGGGCCTCTCCTTTCAAAGATCTGGATCACCTTTCTGTGTCAGCTGTGCTGAAGCTTGGTCTTCCAGGCCTCCTCTTATTCTTGTCTCCAAGGTGTTAGGCAACAAGCAAAACGTTAACACAGTCCCAGATTATAAAGTATGACCCAATCCTCTTGCTCTCCTTAGCCTACTGCAGCAAGACCGTGTCTCTCTACTCAGAAACCCACTCCTACTGCATATTGAAGAAGGTCCTTGAGGTAGCAAGAGAAACAGGCTTGCCCCTTAGGCAGAGGCACCGCTATCCAGTGACAAAAAAGGGATTACTAATCAGAGGCGGTGTGCTCCAAGCAAGCCAAAGGGAGCTCAGTACCTCACACGCCCACTGACATTTCTGACCCAAAGTCACTCATCTGTGCAGCCAAGAAACTTAGTCAGGAAGGAAGCTCAGACATCAATGACATTTTGAGCTACAGCCAGCTGCTTCAGACCCATTTCAGAGAAATGCTTTTTCAGAGTCCCCCAGAGAGCTACAAGGCAGCCTTTTGAGGCACCTGTGGCAGCACTTTCCCTGTGCTCTGAACACAGGCACCTTGGGCCTGGGAGCCCCTCCTGGCTTTGGAGAAAGGTCACAGTCATAGGATGGTTGAGGTCAGAAGGTACCTCCGGAGATCACCTAGTGCGACCTCCTGCTCAGAGGAAGGATAACTAAAGCAGGTTGCTCAGGACTGTGTCCAGTCCAGCTTTGAATATCTTCAAGGATGGAGACTCCACAACTGCTCTGGGCAACTTGTTCCAGTGTTTGATCACCTTTATGGTAAAAAAAAAAAAGTTTTTTCTCCTGGTTAAACAGCAATTCTGTGTTTTGGGCCCACTGCCTCTTGTCTTGTCACTCAATATCACTAAGAAGATGGGCTGTGTCTTTTTTACAGGTATTTATACACATTGATAAGATGATCCTCTTGATCTTTCTCCTCTTGAGGCTAAACAAGCCCTAGCTCTCTTAGCCTCTCCTCATATGAGAGATGCTCCAGTACCTTAATCATCTCCACAGACTGTATTCCTTCCAGTATGTGCACATCTCTTTTCTTCTGAGGAGCCCAGGCCTGGACCCAAATGTGGCCTCATTAGTGCTAAGTAGAGAGGAAGTATCACCTCCCTCAACCTGCTGGTAGTACTTTGCTTAATGCAGCCCAGGATGCAACACAAGAGCCCAAGGGTTGCAGCATTCTTGGGACGTGTCTTAAACAGTGTACAGTTAGACAGGGCACCAGTGTAAAACCAGTGTCTCACCTCGGCATCCCCAAACTCAAGATCCCTTCCCATGAAACTTTCTGACTCAGATGACGTCTTCTAGGGGAGGGAATAGGACCCCATGTTGCTAAAAAGGAAGATGGCATCCTGGGAATGTGAGTGGGAGCAGAAAGAATTAAGCCTTTTCTTTTAGTTTTTACATTGCTCTGTGACCAGAGCTTATTACAGTTTCTTCAGCTTCCAGCCCCCACTGCTGGTCATTCTTAAGAATCCAATAATTTAGCAACAGAATTATTTAAACCTAGGAAAACTACAAAAAAGCTGGATTTGTACAGAAGAGTGTGACTACTTGTGGGAGAGTTCCCCTTCTTTTCCCTTCCCTTCTCTCCTAGAATGCATTGATAATTTTGTCCATTTCAGATGCACCAAGTAACTGGCCTTACTTTTCTGCAAAGGTTTTGGCCTGATGTGAGAGCCAACAGCAAAGCTAGTACAGACCGTAGGGAATCCAACAATGAACAAGTGCGTGCAGGGGGTGGGGTGGACGAAAGGCTAGGGAGAAACTCACCGGGAAAGACGAACTGGAAAGTATTTCAGAGGTCTTGCTTTAATGTCTTCCTGTTTGCTGCCCAGCCAGCACAGCTCGTGAAATTCCACACCGCAAGGGCATCGCGGAATCTGCAAATGGACCCACTCTGCCACTGACATTTCCAAATTGGTGTTGCTACATTTAGGTGTTAAAACAAAGCTGAAAAAGCCTTTTAAAGAGTCCTAGCTAGGAATATAAAGGAAAAAAAATAAAATCTACTAGTCCTTTGAAAGTCATAGACCTCCTCTTGATATTAGATAGACTAAAGCAACACTATATCTGGACTAGAACAACAGGAGAGATGTCTGCTTGTCTTGTGCAGAACACATTAGATTTACATTTGTGAGAAAAATATCAAAAGATCTCTTCTGTATGACAGTGTTTCTCCTATATCAAATTCATGGTCATGTACAAATTCTTGTCAGCAAATGGTTCACAATCTTCTCAGATAGATAACTTAATTTCTCAAACTTGACTTAGACAAAATTTCTTGCCTTGTAGGCTGGCCACCTGTTCGTGCTATCTAGCCTAAAGGTTAGAATCTCCTCACTGCATCCACTTAATGTATTACTCAGTAATTACATAATTTTTAAATATCTATTCATTAAGTTGTTTTTATTTGTGTTGAGTTATATATTATATGATTCGTCTATTCTATTTTTAATATGATTCATTACTTCTCTCCTATTTACTGTGTGAAAACTTGTTTTTTGCGAACAGGTGGATATGCTTTTCTGTATATTCTTGGTTCTCAGTCCAGCTTTGGGAGTTAAAACATTTCAGTCTATAAGCTTTCGCAATTAAAAATAAAATAAAAAAATCTTTTGTGTCCTTCCACTCCATATTTCAGATGCAACATAGGAACCTTACTACATGCTTGGCCCCACTGGCATGGGGGGGCAGATTGTCTGGGTACAGAGTAGGGCATCAAAGTGAAATAGCCAGCTTGGAAAAATAGATCAGCCAGAGCATATGGGTAAAATGTCTTGAGGGAGAGTGACAATCCTGGGGGTCTGACCAGGGCTCCATATGAAGGAAGCCCCAGCTACAGTCACTCCAGAACAGTCTACAAGCTTTGGCCCTTGCTGCCCTTGAGGAAACTGATCACAGGAGACAGTCTGTACTTCAGGAAATAGACAAAGTTGTCAGGTCTTTCTCTGAGCTACCACTGCCATTAGCTAGGAAGCTAAGCAAGGGCCAAATTTGGGTCACCACTGAGTAGAGTGTGCCTGGGTGCTCTGCACCTACCTCTGTTACCTTCTAGAGTGCCATTTGCCCTTTGCAGAGTGACAAGCACTGGGGAGGAGGCTACAAGGGTGCTGGCCAGGATACAGCCTGAAACTCAGGCTATGTATTTAACCAACACTTTACTTAGGCTTCACAAATTGTCTGGCACACTGTGCTTTTGTAGTGCCCATATCAGTTAGTTTAAAAACAGATAGGATGCTTCCAAAAATTGCAGTCACATTTAGACTTTTGAATAAACATCCCACGCTCTCTGATCAAGACACCTCTCAGTCTTCTTATCAGTTAAATGCCTTCAAACAACCTTCTGTCCAATTCTCAAACCAAGACCTTTTGTCCAGCTCTCAGATCCGTTTTACGGCTCTTTGCTGAAGCCTCACCATTTTTTCTGCCCCCCATGTTAAAACTCTGACTGCTCCTGGGGAAACGCCTTCCATGACGCCTTCAGCTCGAATTAACCTCTGCCTTATTCTGCGGCCCCAAGACCTCTTTCTGCAGGAATGCCACACTGAGAAGCTGCACTACCTTATACATCCATTATGACTCCAGAGTTTTTCCAAATTACCAGGGAGTTTTTTGGGAAAAACTCCACTTCCTCTTTATATCCCTTTCTGGGTGCTGGCTGCCTTGTTTCTACCTGAATACTTTTGCATCACCTTTAATGAAGCACATTTTAGTCAAATGGATTTAGTGTATCAAGTAATTCAGATCACTTGGTGTCTCTGTTGTTATCAAACCACTGCGTTCATCTCTGTCTAGGGGCTGTGTAAAGACTCTACCTGCAGGGGGTTCCTATCAACCTCTAAATCATTGGTGGGAGTCTGGAGCTATTCTCAGCCTGGTATGGGTTTGTACAGTACCTGCTAGAAATGTCCCAGAATTGCACTAGAAATAACCTACAGTTATATAGACATACATCTTAATGATACAGATATAAATCTAAGAGAAGAGTGATTCAGGGGTTACTGATGTTGCAGATTCCACTTTTGCATTCACTCTGCTGAAGAGAATGCCCAAAAAGCATTAGACACAGGAAAACATCAGCAGAGAGAGGCAAACTAGTGTTTTCCAGGTACTAAATTAAGAAAATAAGCTTCAGTACAAATAAAAAAACAGATATAGCCATTCAGCTTTGCACACACTAAGATAGATTATAACAAAAGAAGAGATCTGTTCTGAGATGATGTGCCTCTTACAGTGAACTCTAGTTTCTGCAGAGTTTCCTACACACAGATGCCTGGAGACAGTCTGAAATTTAATCTCTGAAAATCAGCTGAGTTAGGAAAGCTGTATTTCTGAAGAGCTGGCCACCTGCTAATGACTTCTGCACTAGAACTGAGAATATCATGCACCAGTGGATTTTGTATTTTTACTCAAAATGCATTCCTCTCATTTGCTCCGCTTTGCATTCTTCTTTATCTATTTTTTATTATGTTTTTTGGAATGTTAAAAATATACTGATGTGAAAGCCTGGTTTCTCTAGGGTAAATTTCCTGAAATCTTCTAGAGGCCAGCTGATGGGTCAACAGAATTAGTTACTGGATGTTTTCTCTCTTTTTAATGGTATTGGTGAGACCATGGTTCAGTAAGCCAGCACCGGTGTCCACAGTTTGACAGAAAAAGGATCAGAGAAGAACCATGAGAATGACCACAGGACTGACAATTACAGGGGAAAATTCCAGGGGAGCAGTCTTTTAGCCTCTCAAATAGATTGCAAAGAATTGACTTTGTCATTTGTATGTACCTTTGTGGGTAATAGAATTTCACTAAAGAGGGTTCTTCCAATTAAGTAAAAGCATTATAATAAAACAATAGCCAAAGCTGAAATGAGGCAATTTCAGACCTCAGTTGCAGTGCAGATTTTCTGAAGGATATTTGCCTTTAAAAATCTCATCAAACAGCATGGAAGAATATCCTTCCATCTCTGGAACTTTTCACTTGAGAATGGTGGGCTTTTTTCCCTAAAAGGACCACTCTAGTGCAAATCATGTTGAATACAGCAAGGGATCAGAACAGATTCTCGTAGTGGTTGTTTCTGGCCTTATTGCTGATAGATTTATGAGCTTCTTTCTAAAACTGGTCAGCAGGCTAGCGCTTAATCTCACTGCAGAGAACCGCATGACTATCCCCTTAGCAGAACTGCGTATTGCTCTTCTTGGGCAGAAACACCTCGCAGCCTCCCCGGAGAGAGCCCCGTAAGCCTCTCCCCAGCCTGCAGTATAGCACGATATCCGCACAGCAGCCTCCTCGGACAGAAATCGGCAGCAATCTCACAGGGAACAAGCCACATCACACCCTCCTCCCAGCCAACCTGCCGGTACCACGGCACCATCCCACTGGACACAACTGGATACGAAGCAACCTTTTGGGGCAGAACCACCTAACGAGCTCATCACCAACCAGAGTTGGGAAGTGGATGCACTCCACGTTGCACTGGCACACTACGCCAGAGTCTCCAAAACTGGTTTGTGAAGGGTGGGTGCCCTTTTATGTGCCTTCCCAGTCTCCTTCATCCTGTCATGGCTGTAACTTCTCTTCCTATGCTCCCTCCCCGTCCATACCCAGCCTCTCACCTTCTCCAGCAGTACAGCACTGACAGCCAGCCTTGGACTGCCTCGCTTCCCCGCTGCAGCCTCTGGGCTGGGTTCAGCCTGTGCTGAGCAGCCGGAGGGGACTGCCAGGAATTACGGGGCTAAGCATGACGCTCCGCCCCTTCCCCATGTCTCTGGTCCTGGGGGCACACTGCCTTCCTGATGAAGGTGACCTCTGGGAGGGTAGAAAAGAGGGGAATGAGAGGGAGGAAGGGGGCTATCCATCTGCCCCATTTATAGAAGAGGAGGTGCTGCAGGGATTGAGGTGGGGTTGTAGTTTCTGCTCTAGCCATACAATCATAAGCCTCAGGGACCTTTCACCAGACCCGCCCTTGTCAGCCCCTCCCTGCAGCTTGGGCTCTCATTGTAGCCAAGGGAGCAGAGCAGCTCCCTGGGCTGGTGGATGGACCCTGATGTGGGGCTGTGCCAAGTAAGAATATGGCTGTGATGGCAGGGATCAGAACAACCGTTGGCTGCCAACGCTTGCTCTTGGCCACCAAGGGTGCCAAAGATGTCATTCACAACTGCCTGTGTCAGTGAGCATCGGAGACAAGGCACAAACCATAACTAGTTCAAGGTCCCTTCATGGGGCCCAGTGGGTCAGGCTCCTCACACACACCAGTTCTACAGAGCACTATGGAGAAGGTGAAGTTATGAATGGTAACTACAATGGCTTGCAGGCATTTCACCTGTTCTCAGTACCTGCACTCAGACTATACTCCTGCACCACAGTCCTCCTTCTTCCACTTGAGCATGGAGTGGAAAACAACCCTTGGGGACACTGACACCTTGCAGGTCCTAGACGTTGGCTCTGAAGCACAGGGGGTTGCTCACTGGGAGGTAGATCAATCTGTACAGCGGAAGCAAGGATGTGTGCAGCTGTGACACTCATCAGCCACCGGCCTCCCTGTTCCCTAGAGCTGGAGCTATGCAGGGGACCTGCAAGGCTTAAGCACCAGCTGAGCCTCTGTACTCCCTCCAGGGGCACAGTATGGTGACACAGGACTGAACCTTCTTGCCTGCTCTTTGAAGGCAGGAGAATTACAACAGGAGCTTGTCACTCAGTGCTCTGCCCCACATAGGGACAGATGAACTAGCTGTCATCATAGACCTGTGAAGAGCAAGTCTGCTGCTGCTCAGAGATGGTGCTAATCAGAGGGCAACAGGAGTAGCACAGTCAGGCTCCTGGCTGCCCCTGTTCTTCTGGATAAGAGGTGGGGAGTGAGGTTGTGGTGCTGATGACCTAAAGGTCTTGTGCCATTCAAGACTGCCCCTTCACACTCATTCTTGAAGGATGCTCCAGTGACTGGGAAAAGCCTTTAATGTTCAGAGTCCCTACAAGCAGGAACATTACGGTTGAGTGTGGTGTGAGTGTATAGGAGAAACCTATCCAATATCCAAGTATTCAGCACTGGGATAAATGGTGCAGTGTAGCCACTACTCCACAGGAACATGGCCCCTGTATTATCTGGTCTTCTGGGTAAGACTGTCGGCTCTATTTGAGACAGTCAGAAGTTAAAATGGGAAGTGTCTCTGGGGACTTGCTTGAAGTCACGGGTACAAGACAACACTGGGAAGGGAGCCCAGGAGCACTGATTCTCCAGTCCCTCTCTCCTCCTTTCCAATCACTAACTCAAGCCTGCTTCCAGATTTAGGAACAAAACACAATAGTCTTCCTGATTTTACAGCTAATTTTTTAAGAAACATATTTTTTCTGTTTTCCACTCCTACAGAGAGTGGACCTGCTGAGTGGTTTGGCTCAGAGAAGAGAACTCTTTCACAGCCTTGCCTATGGTACATCATTTCTCTGAGGGCTTGGCCCCTAGCTGCACTTCATCTGACACTACAACTACATGGCTTGTCATGCATCCCCGTGACACAGGGGAAATGTCACATACAGCATATCACATGTGTGTGAGACTCCCTGCTCTCTGTCCCCTGTGGACTGGGAGCAGAGCAGCTGTTGGAGGTCCCAGGGGCTGCTGTCCTGCTAATGACATCAGCATTTGTGCATTTCAGGACCTCTGTAATTTAACACCTACACCTATCTCATCCATGCTGCACACATTTTGTCCTGCTGGCAACCAAGATATTGGTCAAAGTCAACACTGGCAGAGCTGGAAATATGGTGTAACCAAGACCCCTTTGTCTTTCGGAAAGTTGATCCCAGGCTGTGATTTTGAGGATACACTGTCTCCAGCCGTGCAAAACAATTTGCCTTCAGCGCCGTAAGCAGAATCACAATGAATCTTGCAAAAAGCAGTAAGTCAAGGTTGGTTGTGGATCTCTACACATCCTTCAGGCAACTCTGGAGGCAACCATTGGAGGTGAATGGAAGAGGAAAAGTGGAAGAGTGGAAGAGGGGATGATTTTTGATCGGATATTAATGGCACTTCTGTTCAGATTGCCCAATATCATCAACTGCAAAGGCCCCTTTCAGATGCATGCTTATGCTTTGAGACACATACCAGCATTGGGGATGGCCTATGATTTCTAACAACAAATACTTTATGAAAATGCATAATTTTCCTCCTCTAAATTATTGTTGGGTTTAGCATGATAAATATCCTGTCCATTGCATGCCTGGCTCAGAATAGGCAGCACACAGAAAAATAACGGAACATGAACATGCCCAGGAGCCAGATGTGGCAGCCAGTGTCACAAAGTCATAGCAGTGACAATTGCATGAGCAGTGACAATTAAAGCAGCTGCAGTGAAGGGACCTATTTAAGAAGGACTCTCTCATACCTTTTTAGTCCTTCCTTCTCCTCCCTTATCCCTCTTCCTTGGCATACACACTCCCATCAGAATAGCAGCAGTTCTACAAGTACACACTGTACACAACTCTGAAGGGTAAGGGTTGAATTCCCATTAGTAAGTGCTCAAAATCAGACAATGCCAGATGTATGGTTGCATGTGGAACACTGCCTCTTCAAAGATAAATCCATCAGGCTCCAGCATATACTGGAAGAACCACTGAGGGGACTGGCTCCTCCAACACACCACTAGCAGGACACTCAGTTTCTCAAGTGTTTTCCTTAGTGTGAAACCTTTCTCTGCAATATCCCTGGCTACTTATGCTGGTGATTTCCAGAGGTGAGTAGGTCTGTGCTCCTGTTTCAGAGTTACCCAGCCTCACATGGCTCTTTACTTTCCATTCTGTACTATCAAAGGCATGAACAGCATCTAGGGTGATTTGATGCCCATTTGGTCCCAAGAGAGCACTCTTTGACACCGCACTGGTATGGAGGCTTATTAGCAGGGACATATGTGAGAGAAAATAGGAACATCAAGCTCTGTTACCCTCCTGTAACCAGGACCTAAAATGGCACTGCTCTTTTAATGTTGTAGTCTATAGCAATATTCAGGCTATCCATACATATATTCAGACTGACCGGAAGCAGCTTTTCAGAGCGGTCATCGTCCCTTCATTGCCAGTACTCAACTTTGCTCAGCCCTTTTCAGAACCAGCTTTAAGCCTGGAGTGGGAATAGCCCTTTGACTTTCCCCGTTGTTTTCCTACTTCTTCTGTTAATACTTCTGTGAGCTGCCAACACTTTCCTCCCCTTCAGCCTCAGCAAGCAGGCAAACAAGCCAATCTGCAGGGTGTTACAGCGTGGGGGCTGCCTCCTGGACAGAAAGCTGTGGCCCTGAGCCCTCCTCGGCACAGGCAGGGTTTTCAGAGGAGTCCACCAGCTGCGCAGACCATTTGTGCTCTGAGGTCATTCAGTGCTACCCCATCGCTGAGGAATCTGCTGGCCGCCTTCCTGACAGCGCCGTACAATGTCCCACCTCACCTGCCAGCTGACACAACATGCTCATGCTGAGACCAGGCCCTGTTCCGGAGGAGTGCTCCTCAACCATGCTCCTCAGCTTCGGCACAGACCCTCACACCTGAGACCTCTGGTCACCCGCTGACTACTGTATCTGATTCAAATCACCCTGACCCATCCCATTTCAGCCTTTTCCTTTCACGCTGCTGTTGGGTGCATTGGGTGCAGAGTGGTTGCAAAAGACACTGCTAATGCATTGGTATCCATAAGCACTGATCCCAATGCCTTGGAGCGATGCTGGGACAGACAGTGCCTACGGCCAGAAACAGCCATGAAAGAGGTGGAGACAGACCACAATACAGCTCAGGCAGGAACTAAAAGCCTCAGACTGAGCTGAAACTTAGCTCCTGGTCCCATGGGCAAAGGTTGCAGATGGAGGCCTTTGGGTCTCTAGTGCTGGCCAGGGGCACTGCAGCACCACAGTGCCAGGAGGCCCCTCTCAAGGCCAATTCGTGCTTCCTAGCACCTACCCCAGGGCTTCCTCAGCCAAGGTCCTTCCTGGAAAAAAGCTATGCCAAATTTTCTCTGAAAGATATCCAGTAACATGGGCTCCTGGCTGCCTGCAACACTGCCTTCTTCTATATAGAAGACAGAGGAGAGAAGCTGTAATAGCTATAATAAATAGGTGTAATAAAACCTTGAAGGGAATAAATAAGATAAAAATAAATTACTGCTCACTGTTTCTTCAAAAGACAAGACAAGAACTAGAGGCAGGTCCAAAACAAACACAAGGCTTCCTCACACAGTTTTCCTTCAGCTGTGGACACCTTGCCTCAGGAGACTCTGGGTAATAAACGTTCATGTGGTTTCATAAAATAACTGGATGGAGATGCTGCAGAGGAAAAGCACAATTAAATACAAATATTCGACATCTGTCTCAGACTAGGAGGCTAGGAGAATATTTGGGGGATTTATTACATACTTCCTTACTCTTATATCTTCCACAAGGAATTTGCCACTGGACAGTCTTACAGCCAACATACAGCATTAAACAGTGTTTTATTCTGATCTGGTTCAGCTGTTCTCATTCATTCCACTAATGAAATGCCATGGTGGCAGGAACATGCTGCAGCACCCCCTGGGCAAAGCTAGCAAGGCAATAAGCTCCATAACCCCGCTCTGCAACCACTTCTCCCAAAACAGCCCCATAGCTGCTATTCAGATAGCTAGTAAGTGACTGTCTGTGCTGGGCTAGCTTGTCACCTTTGAAACCTCTCCCTGCTAGGGTGATGGCTTCCAGATGGGTTGAGGAGGCTAGGAGGCAGTTTGTCTTGTGCGTGGAACAGAGACCTCACAGGACAGAGGGTTTCCAGAGAAGGAGCGGATGCCAGCCCTAAGCACTAGCACACTGGATTATTTGTCCTCTCTCTTCAAAGGCCACCTGTGAGTGCATAGTCTGTGGGATGGTATCAGAGGAGTGGGCAGCAAGCCAGCATGCTACAAAACAATTCTTTGGTAACTAAGGGAAGCTCCCAGCTTTGTGTTGCAGAAGTTGGTGAAAGACAGATCTGCATTCACCTTATCCACTATCTTCAAGATTTTCTAAATCTCACTCATATAGCTTCTCTCAGCCTTCCTGTCTCCAAACTGAAGAGCTGCAGCCTCTTCCATAGTTCCTCATAAAGCAACTATTCCATCCCTTTGATTGCTGTAGCTGACTTTCACTGTGCGTTCTCAAACCCTAACGGCAGCCTCTGTCTAACTCTAAATACTCTTGCAAATGATGCCCGAAGTTTATTTTGGCTGCTGCCACATAAGCCCATTGTATAGGTTAGTAAATGACAACTCCAGGATCTCATTCCTGATCTGCAACTGTAGACCTGAGCTCTGAGTTCAGCATCATGTAGGAATGTGCTAGATTATTTTCCTGAAATGTATTACCTTACATATACCTATGCTGAAGCTCATCTGACACTTTTCTGCTCAACCACTTAGTTTTGTGGGATCCTTCTGAAGTTCTTTGCCATAAGAACAGTATTTGACCACCCAAGTAAAGTCGGTATCATCCTCAAATTTGGAAATTTCACAGTTCAGTCACTTCTACTGGGATATCCTCACTGCTTACTCTTCTCCATCCTGAGACGTGTCCCTTGCACCCTATCCTTTGGCTCTTGTCCTTTACTCAGCTTTCATTCCATAAAAGGACATTTCCTCCAACCCTGTAGCAACTGAGTTCCTCTAGTAACATCTGGTGAAGAACTTGACAATGGCTTTTTGGAAGTCCAAATGTGTTATGTCTCCTGGATTCCCTCTATCCACATGCTTATTGAGACCCTCACAGAACCCAGCATGGCAATGATGCATGATTTTCCTTGACAACCACACTGACTCTTTGTCAACAGACTGTTACTGATATACTCATCAGTCTTACTCTTTATTATAGACACCACTCTCACCACAGATGGAAGTCAGACTCACCAGCCATTTTTTATAGTGGGGGGGTTACACTGGCAACCCACCAGTGCTCTGGCACAGAGACATTAATGACAGGCTATACAGCGCAGCCAGAAGTTCACAGTTCCAGATTTGAATTCCTTCAGGACTTCCAGGCAAATGTCATGCAGTTCTAGTGAATTAGTAACTTTTAAAGTATCTGTCTGGTCTTACTTCAAACTAAGCTGTCTCCTCTGACAAATCTACCTCAGATAATGGCATCAGGATTGGAAATCTCCCCACCAAACAGCTCTGCTGGAAGGTGGAAGAAGCAATGGTATCCCAAGGCTTCTCTCCCAGACAGACGTAAAAGAAAGGTGCTTTAAAGTTTCCTAAACTCCCTGGGAGAAACATCTGAAGTCTGATGTCTTGGCAAATCCACCTTTCAAGAGCTGAATTCTCTTGTCTCTTTCCCAGAATTATGGCTACCAATGTGGCTGTTGCTGATTCTGCAAGGTGATACTATTGAGGAGCAGAGGTAAGAAAACACTGGACTGCAAAAATCTAAGTGGAAACTGGACCCAAGTGACGCTAGGGGGTGATATTAAACTAAGGAAAAGTGCATTAATTGTATGTATTCATTTAGCACCTTTCAAATTCAGTTAAAACTGAAGAAGCTATCTAAGCCCTTTTCAACTGGAGACCTCCTGGTTCTTAGCTTCAGATTTCTCTGGCACCGTGGTCCAATGATCCATCCCTGGTATGGGATAACACTAAGTAAATACCCAGATACATGGATGGCTGAGGACCTAGGACAAAAGTTAATAGGGAAGAGACCTGCAAATATGCAGACAGTCAAACCAGACAGAAGAACCTCCTTACCCTGGAGAGACATTATTGGGTGGACATCTGGGGTGGGGGGTATGGATTTCAACATCAACAACCTTGCTACCAGAATTCTTCTGTCTCCACAGAAAAATGAGGCAAGACAGCCTTTGGCTGTCTTCAAGCAGCCCCTGATCCCTGCTAGCCTGGGTTCACCTTCATGCTGCCCTGTGGCAGCTGTAGGATCTGTCTACTGCTGTAGTCCCTGGAGATTTTTCAGTTCGCATAGCCCATCCAGGGAACACTGAGGGATGATCTGCAGGCATGACACAAGCTATAGGAAGTCCAGCTGTGCTTCATCCCTAGAGAAGCTCAGATGCAGTTTAAGTCTTCCAGAGAGATTTCATCAGCCTCTGTGACCATGTGAAAACTGAGGCTTCACTTGTCAGAGGTTCAGAATCTTCCTCCATCAGAGAGTCAGCGAGAGCTGCTGGTGCTGAGACGTTATCCGGGATTGTTCCAGAGATGAAAGGAACTGATCCTCCAGACGAGCCCTGATCTACCTCCCCTTTATATTCTGTCATAACTGGTGGCTCCACTAGTTCTCAGCAACCTCACATACATGGTAAACCATTACAACATTTTGTGGAGAGGCTTTTCTCTTCTAAGCCTCAATTCCTAATCAGAGAACCAGACAGAAAGGATATATCCAGGATAAACATGTCCATCCTATTGTGTCCTGAAATGTTCACATTGTCATGCAATGGAAGGTTCTTCTGCAATGTTTTTTCCATTATATTAAGATATTAAGATTAACTTTTCAAAGAAGTCTGTAGTTTTGAGTCCTTGAGTTGGACAGCCCATGCCTAAGCATCAAAGCTAGCTGGCAAGTGGCAGTGCACACTAGAGGTGAAGAGAGCAAACAGCACTCAGCGCTTCTCAAATTCATGCTTTCCTTGTTTCTAGCTGGACCTCAAAACTATGCTCATAGATAGAGATCTAAACACCAGAGATGTCATGGGAAGCAGTAACATATTATTATTTCTGACCTATGGCAGTGCAAACTGAAAGCTGTGAAAGGATGTACTGAACAGGTTTGGGAAATGCCTGAGTAGGCTTGGCCAGTAGGAGTGAACATACCAAGGTGCTAAACCAAAATGTATAATCCAACTTATGCAAAACAGGGAGCAGAAAAAGAGTTTTTGGCCTTAAGTCACATCTTATTCTTTTGTACCCCCATCAATCCATAGTAACTCCACCAACTACAATGGAATTGCTTCAAATTGCACTTATATTACAAAGAACAAAGTTCAGAATTATTTCAGCAAAATTATCTGTAATATGAACAGAAAATAGACCTTGAATAATAATTTTTTAAAAACTCACAACTGACCAACCAAAAGACCCACAACCAACACAAAATAGTAAGAACTTGAATCTACAGTTCATTTTTTCAAGGATTTTACTTCCTAGACACTTCTAAAGACTTTTTTTTTTTTAATTTGGAGGAGGGCAGGGTGTTGTCCACAGACTTTCTGAAAACACAAATGCAGTAATTTTAGGACGAACCCAGAGTACCCAAAATGATTGTGTATCATTGCCCAACCATCTAGTTCCCAGAGATAAGTAACGTTGCAGCTCTTTACCATTGTGCATGTTTAGTTCTTTACCAGCTCACTTCTGCTGAGAAACCTTGCAGCGCAGCTGAGCTAGCAGAGGTCATGGGCTTGCAGTACAGGAAGCTGGTCTACCCATGTGGGCACATCTATACAAGTTCACTTAAGTCATCACTATCAGCATCAGTCTTTTGCTCAGATGGAATTCCAAGTGCTTTTCTCCACAGCCACTGATCCAGACTTGTGAACGTGGCCAGCTGTCAGTGATAAAACCAGGACATTAAGCAGATATTTTCCTCCATTAGGAAAAACACAGATCAAAGCCTCTTCCACACTGGTTATATAAACTCTTAAAACTATTCATCTCTTGGGGTCCCTGCACTATGCTCCCCTGTTTCTTCAGAGGAGGAAATGGCTAGGGTATTAGTGATGATCTGGCTGGAGCATGAATTAGGTGCCTCTTTAATGTTGCCCAGTGGCTCTCAGCCACAGCTTGGAAAGCTGAAAGCTCTCCAGATAATGCATTATTTTCTTTCAGTGATCTCATGTTTAAAGTACCATTTCCTCAGTCTTAGGCTCTCCCGTGGGGTCAGTAATTTCCTCATTCAAAGAAGATTTTAATTCCTTGGTGAGTGACAGGCTGGAATGGTGATTTGAGTCCTAATCCCTCTCTTGAGTGGTGAATGGAGCATCTTGTCATTAGTACATCAGACAGATGCTATCAAAGATATCATGGGAACAGCAAACACCAGCAATCTGAGCCAGCTGGAAAACAAGACTTGGGATGGTTCCCCTCCCCACCCCATCAGCCTGCAGGGTTTTTTTGTGAGCTCTCTATGCCTCCCTCCTACTGCTATAGCATGATGCAGTGCAGACATCTTTCTTTTCCTTTCTTTCTTTTCTTTTCTTTTCTTTTCTTTTCTTTTCTTTTCTTTTCTTTTCTTTTCTTTTCTTTTCTTTTCTTTTCTTTTCTTTTCTTTTCTTTTCTTTTCTTTTCTTTTCTTTTCTTTTCTTTTCTTTTCTTTTCTTTTCTTTTCTTTTCTTTTCTTTTCTTTTCTTTTCTTTTCTTTTCTTTTCTTTTCTTTTCTTTTCTTTTCTTTTCTTTTCTCTTCCAGTTCTTTTTCTCCCTTCAGACCCACCATTCCCCTATTTTCCTGGGAGGAAGAAGGAATTAATAGTTAAAATTTGTTCCACTTTATTAATTCCTGGTTTATTTCCTTCTTCTTTGAATTGCTTTCCAGCTCCTTGTCTTTCTGCTGAAACAACCTGACATGTTCCTCTTCAATGCTCTTTGCATGTACCACTTGGCATCAGTCCAGCAGAATAAGTACATTTGGGGAGGCAGTGAAATTGGGGCTCTGCAAGGGAAGAGGGTGAGGGAGATCCCAGAAAAATCCCAGATGCCAGTTTTTCCCCAAGTTGCTTTTGTCCTACGGAGGATGAACTTTCATCATCCTATCAACTTCACTCTCTACTTCCTGCCATTATCCTGGGTTCAGCAGTTCCTGGAAACTTAACTTTGCACTTTGGCATAAGATCTACAAATCACTCACCAACAGCCATAAGTAACAACTGTCTCTTACAGTGCCATTGCTGGCAGTGAGATGGAGAAAGGCTTAGTGGCAGCAAGAAGTGCTTATCTGCCCGAATCTCTAGGGCACTTGGAAATAGAAATGTCCCCTGCCTTGCCTCTCCAGTACTGATCCAGTACTTCTCCTTTAAAGATCTGCCTTTAGCTCTCTCCACAGAGGAGCACCACCTCCACTTAGTACTGCTGGCTTTCTGCTCCTCTCCAGCTGAGGTCCCTCAGCTAATGTTATCTAGTGTTCAGCCAGAGCTGATTCTTGGCCTGTTAAGTCAGGGAGACGGAGGGGATGCATGGGATACCTGTGACTTTCAGGAAGTACCATCACTGCCAATGTCTTTTGCCACCCTGACACTTCACTTCTACCTGTCCTGCTTTACCATCTGCCTCTTACACCTTTCACTTGCCTATTTGTTTTTTCATCCCTCTGTCCTCATGGACAGAAAAGACTTATTCAACAGAACCTTGGCAAGCAAAAAAAATCTGCACAGGTAAGA
Source organism: Caprimulgus europaeus (assembly GCA_907165065.1). Next base: position 75,809,949 of record OU015525.1, read on the forward strand.
TGTAGGTGGACTAGTGAAAGTGGTCTTTGATGGTCACCTCAGGTCTCTTTCTGTTGCTCACAGTGTCTCTTCCTTTTCTCTGAGGTCCTTGAACCCACTACTTTTCCCACTTTTCTCTGATTTTCAGCAACCAGCACCACTCCCTTCTCTCTTCAGTGCCCATCTCCCACACCTTTCCCCTTCACAGCCAACCGTGTGCTCCCTCTTCATCCCACTCGGTAACTCTTCACACTTTGCCTGTTCCAGTTTCATCAAAGATTCCTTCTGCCTCCTTCTTCCCTGCCCTACCAAGAAGACCCTAAAGCTGTGACAGCTCTTCCTATTCTGTGGTCTCTGTTGCTCTGCTTGAAGTCACCTTCCATAGGCAGCTGCTTGCACACATTCAGTCTGCAAAAAGAGAGAAAAGTGCGAGAGTGAGATGTTATACAGACAGATAATCAGGGCTGGGTGCACTCTAGCCATGTTGCCAGCCACTAGAGTACAAGCCCAGTCCCACTTGGAAGCCCTTTGGCTGTGAATAATGATTTTGATCTGACATAACCTGCTTAGATTGTTTAAGCAAAGCACCCTGCTAACAAGGCTACGCAGCTTTAGCCTGGCTTGGGCTGCAAGTGGAACAAGTTCATGGCTGCTTGAAACAGCCTCGACAGAGCCAAACACAACAGTGTTGCCCTCTGCCTTGGAGTTACACAGCAAAGCGACATCAGCAGAGCGTGGGCTGGAAAGGAGCAGCAAGAAATAACATTCCTGCAGGGCGTTGTTACTTTTGTTTTTCTGGCCTCGAGTGATTTTAATGATGTGATTGTACAGTTGCATTAGCAAAGCCAGTTCGATCATTTTATTAATTTAATTTTTCTTCCACTATTTATTATATTCCACTATAAAGAGAGAACATTTCTCTGGTTATCACATCTGAAAATACAGCTGTGATATACATCCTGTATATATCAGGAATACACCTGAGCAAGAGGTGAGCTGTACTTCACCTTGCCCTGTGCAGCCAGAAGTTGATTTCCCCTGTAGTAGACAACAGACAGGAGTGAGCCTGCCCCTTTCATTTTGACCTAGGTTATCTCTGTCTCTCAGAAATAAAAAATCTGAGCAAAGTTGGAGTTAAACCAGCCAGGTGAGCGGAACAGAGGAAGCCTGGGACAATGGCAAGCACTCATTCTGTTTACACCATCTGACGGGATCACCTTGCCTTGAGCTCCTAACCCACCCCGAGCTGCTAGCTGCTGCACGCAGCTACTCGCAGTGACAGTCCCATGACAGGAGAGTTACAGCAGCTCATCACTCTCTGAAGGAACATCACAGGGCACTACAAAGTACAGTGATTGCAAACTTACACAACAACATGCAAATTGTCCCTTTCCCCTGCATTTTTTTCCTGTTGCAAACACCATTGCCTAGAAATTACCTTCAGCTTTTTGCTCAAAGGAGTCGGAGGAAATAATGTGTTGTCTCACCTTGTTGTTTTACTGAATAATATAGAGTTTTCACTTGTGGTTAGCCACACATCTGTGGTACCTTGGCAACTTTCTTAATTTTCCAAGGATTCCGGAAAAAAAAAGAAAGAACCTCAAAGAGATCTTCAACAATCTGTAAGCTCAGCACCTGGAAGAAAATCTAAACAGTTTAATAGTGCAATTGGAATGATTCCCAATCCCCTTAACAAATAACATTATCATAGCTTTGCTGACATTCATGGCAAACTACCAGCCCAGATGTAAAATTTCCTCACCAGCTCTTAATATAGCAGTGGAGGGAAGGAAATGTATTGCCACAGGTGCCACCATCTGCTCCATGGTCTGAAAGGGGAACTTTGTTTTGGTGCCTATTAGCCCATTCCACTCCTCACTTTCTGTTCTTTGCTGGACTTTGATATACTTCAGTGCCAAAGATGAGAAACAAATAAATAAGTAAGTAAATTGTGCTGAGGAAGGTTTCTGAAGGCTTAAAGAGGAGGCAGGCTGCAAACTCGCATCACTCTTCCCATGGGAGCTCTTCAACAAAGTACTCTTTGTGGGTCTACCTTTGTTTTTTCTTGTCTTAAATGACATTAAGCTAAATTGGTTTGTGTCCCTGTGACACATCTGCTTCCCTGAAAAATGGTCCTCTCACTACACCTTTCTAGATGCTAAGCTATCACTCACTGTCTGCAGTGAAACACATTGAAAAGTGGTTAACTAAAGGAACAAAGTCCAGTTTGATTAAAACCTATGCTAGGTGGGTAACTACACTCCTAAATAACAAGATTAGCATGCCTGTGGATGTGGCCAAAATGAGTTACCACAAGACCGTCAGATGGGCTGGAGCTGAATCACAGAATCACAGAATCACAGAATCACAGAATCACAGAATCACAGAATCACAGAATCACAGAATATTAGGGATTGGAAGGGACCTCGAAAGATCATCTAGTCCAATCCCCCTGCCAGAGCAGGAACACCTACATGAGATCACACAGGAAGGCATCCAGGTGGGTCTTGAATGTCTCCAGAGAAGGAGACTCCACAACCTCCCCGGGCAGCCTGTTCCAGTGCTCTGTCACCCTTACTGTAAAGAAGTTCTTTCTCAAATTTAAGCGGAACCTCCTGTGTTCCAGCTTACACCCATTGCCCCTTGTCCTATCATTGGTCATCACTGCAAAGAGCCTGGCCCCATCCTCCTCACACTCACCCTTCAAATATTTAAAAACATTAATCAGGTCCCCCCTCAGCCTTCTCTTCTCCAAGCTAAAGAGGCTCAGCTCCCTCAGCCTTTCCTCATAAGGGAGATGCTCCACTCCCTTAATCATCTTGGTGGCTCTTCGCTGGACTCTCTCAAGCAGCTCCCTGTCCTTCTTGAACTGTGGGGCCCAGAACTGGACACAATATTCCAGATGTGGCCTCAGCAGGGCAGAGTAGAGGGGGAGGAGAACCTCTCTTGGAAAAAAACCTGCTATTTACTCGTATGTGTGGTGGGGGAGTGCTTTTCTTGGTCCTTGTTGACTACAGCCTGCACACTGAACACTCATTCCTGTTTGGAGTTTAGGAGTCAAAAAAACTGAGATTAAGATTAAATACTGACTATGCATTTCAGACACCACAGTAAAAAAAAAGAAAAGGCAAACCATAAATGCTAATTTGACAGAGAGGAATGCAGAAAATGGAGCAGAGTCAGAGTCATGAAGTTGATTAATATTTGTGTCCTTAAAGATTAAACTGAAAGCCCATTAAAAAGCTCCCACTCCATGTGTAAAAAAAGTAAGCAAATGAAGAAGAACTAGATGTTAAATCTGTGTAATATTAAACCAATTAAAGATAACAGATGCTTCCAACATACTTGTGCCAGAGAGCAGAAATCAGGACCAGGAATTCAGCATCCAAGAAGGCAAAGGATTCAGTGGTCCATATTAAATAAAGCTGTGTTTTAGTATTTTCTTTGATATAAAGGAACTTAATCTTCTTGTGAATAAGAGGTTATAAATGGAGGGCAGGATACATGCTCTTGTTCTTCAGGATTCTGATCTCCATCATATTCTGTTGTCCTCTCTATCTCCGGTCTCCGAGGTTTTGCTTCAGGACATCTTTCACTTCAGTCCATACAAGTTTCTTCACCCTGGCATCACGGATCCCTCACCTGCAGGCTGTGAGCCTTCCTCAGTATAACACTTTATCAGTGATCAAAATCCCACTTAGTCTACAAAAGGTGAGATTAGGGCTCTTCTAGGTTCTCCCTTCCATTTCATCCATGTAGCCTGTGACTGCCCCAATACGGTCTCAGTTCCCCCTATCCCCAGGGTTGCCCTCAGCCCATTCCCTCTTCCCTCTTGCTCCCCTGCATCTCAGTTTCCCCTGACATTTCCTTAGCCCACTTCCCTCCTGTATCCTTTGACAAGCCCTAAGCAAGCGGTTCAGGCTTTCTGTGTGCTGACCAGCCAGCCATCAGCCTAAATAATACAAAGAACTCATGACTCTGCACCACACTTCTGCTCTGTGCAGTGGGTCTGTCTCCTCTGTGCTGACCAGACTTTCTAGAAATATAGAAGGACTAAAGAGCGCCAAGGATTTCACTGTTTTGTCAGATTTGATTGGAATCAGTCAAAGGGCTTTAAAGTCAATAGAAAGGAACTGACAAGAAAGCAATGCCCAGGAGAGCAAAAGCATCTGCATGATCATGTCTTACATATGTCTATTTTCTTTACTACCTCCTCCCTGGTGTTTTTTCTGCAGCTAATTTGCCTTATATCAAGGCTGCTAAGTTTGGTAGAACCAAATATTACAAACCTGAGTTTGCAATGTCTAACCTATACACCTATAAGTGAGTGCTCTCTAGACACAAAGCATTTTCTGAAATGCAAGTTTTTAGAATGTGTGTGTGGCCTTTTGCAAAATAGATGTTAACACTGGCAAAATTCTGAGTTTTCCACCTTAAATACCATATTTCTACAAAAACAACTAGATAGTGAAATGCAGTACCTGTCGTACAGCAAGCTGCTCTGAATTCTCCAAGGACAATGAATGTTGACAAAACACTCCTGAGTTTCACAGTCTTCGCTTGCCTCAGGAGAAATTTGGCAAAGCTTATCCCAGTTCCCCAAGACATCTGTTCGTTCACACAAAAAACCAAGCTGGAACGGTTTACCAGCCAAGATATTACCTTCTGAGAAACCAAGGCTCTTTTATTTAAAATCCATGTGAGACAATAGTTGCAGGGAGTTCAATTTCATCATCTCTGTCTGTTCTCATAGCAACCTGGATAAATCAGGCATGAATCCATAGCTGGAAATTCAATTCACACTTTACAGCCTATCTTTCTGAAGCACATAGATATCCACATTGCTTTCTTCTGGGAAGGCTGGTGCATTTTTATCCTCCCATTACCCCCACGTTGCACAGGCGCACACATCAGACATGCCTGTACCAGTGAATGGAGTTGTCTGCAATCCTCCCACGTGAAATAGTTTCTCCTCTATATGCTGAGTCCACAAACATGTTAGAAGTGTCAGGAAGTACAGAAGCCACTGGTCAGCCTTTCCCTCCACCTGTAGGTCACCAGGAAGCCTCACAGATCCAGCCCAAGGGCAGAATCCAGGAGAGCATCATGGAACTTCTTACCTCTGCCATGGAGGGACTGTTTTTGTTACAGGGCAACAACAGCCTGTAGACCTAAAGAGGCTTTCCCTGCACCAGCTAGACCCACTAAAAACAGGCTTATCTCTCCTGAAATCAAACAGCAAGAAGAGAACACGATGTGCAGTGCCCAAACCAGAGAACAGCAATAATCACTGACCAAGGGCATAAGCCAAGGAACAAGGGGAGCTTTTACCTCAGAGGTCTGCATGAAATCTTTTTTAAAGAGAGGATCATGTCCTTAATATCAACTCAGTGTGGTACAGGGAGAACTATTTTCTTAGAGGAGAGACATGGTGCATTGCAGGAAGAAGAGGAAGGAGTGACATGAAGAAGTGGGTTCAAGATGGAAGGATGGCTGAAGAACTGCTGAGGATGTGGGATCTGAGTTGGGACCCACCTGGCAGGAGACTCTGAAGCAGAGGCACTATGATGTTCAAAGACACGCATGCAGCTCTGCAGTTCCGTCAAAGACCACTTAGGGCTGTCCTGGCATGTGCCCCTGGCTGGGGGGCGGCCAGAGGGAAAGTGACTGCATGAGGGAGCTGCCAGGCATAGCTCGTAGAGGTAAGGCCGAAAAAAAAATACTATGGAGCAATGGAAACAACTGAGGGGCTGCACCTTGAAAGACAATTTTCTGTGAAAGCTGAAGGGCTCCCTGGGCTCACAAGGATTTCACTGGGGGGAAATTGGGCTGTGTTCAGTCCAACATTTCAGTCACATCTATTCCCTCAGATGCAAGCACGACCTCACCACATGATTACTGTGAATTACACTGAGAGGGACCAAAAGAGCAGAACACAGTGACATTCCCCTAGTCACTAGGGATAGGCTGTGCCTTACCAATCCTGATGCTTAATTACATCATGGTAGAGAGAAACCTGGTGGAAGGATTTGTGGAGGTGAGGAAGCAAGGTTGTCATCCAGGTTGGTTCAGATTCAACTCTGAATGAGGGGCGTGGGGTAGAGCAACTGTCTGAGACCATGACCTCACAGAGGGTTTGTGTCAAGCTGATTGTGAAATGATCCAAATGCACTTTCCTGAAGAAAAAGGAAGGAGCAGCATCAGAAACCCAGCTGCTGCTGGGGCTTCTGATGAAGATAATATGAGGGAGAAAGGAGTGGAGGACATTGGTGCCTAGTGAAAGAGACATTATTAAACATCAGATGATCCTGACGTGGAGGCAGACAGTGCAGCAAGAGGCCATTGCAGCTGCATCCAGATGCCAGCAAGTGTTTCAGAATCAAAACGCCAGTTTACAAGGAAACACAGGCATATGTCCAAGGACAAGATTAAACAAACAACACACCTCAAAGACAGGCTAAGGCAGCAGTGTAGCTTACTGCTATCAAGTAACACAGAACTGGTAATAAAAGTATTTGTAAATGCATCAAAAATGAGAGAAGGGAAAAAGGAAAAAAGCCATTTCTAAGCAACTACTTAGAAAATAAATGCAAATAAGTAGTGTTACTGCAAAAGGGTTTTATAAAGTACTTTGATAGTTTTAAGAACATTTTAATCAACATAGTCTGTATTATTTTCTGATTTCCTACAGTAATTTATTTATTTTATGGGCATTTATTTGTGCTAAAGATATTTATTCAGCCAGTTGATCATATCCTTTCTTCCCTCCTCAATATAAAGTTTATCTTGAGGATTGATATCTTCTCTTTTGCGATGTACAAACCCATGGGTCTGTCCAGGGTAAACTTTAACTTCATAATGAACTTTACAGTTTTGTTTAAGCTTCTGCTCCAGTTGCTTGACCTGTAACACAGAATGTTCCATGTTGGCTGAGTATGGAGTTAACATGTTACGTATTTACAGTCCTGAAATTGTCCTAGTTTTTACTTTTCTGGGAAATAGACACAGTGTGTCCTTGCCATAATTTTCTCTTCTATTAATTTCATACCCAAATGCATTTCTGTTACTAAACTTCCTTTATTTAACTAGGCTTTTTTTCTCCAGTAAAATAACAGCACATGACTGTATAAAACTGAAAAAAAAAAAAGTATATGGGCTACTGTAAAAATACCTGTAAAGGCAAAAGCACCTATTGCTCAGTGTCATGAGAAGGTTAGCATGCAGTGATCACTGTACAAGTTACTGCAGACAGAGCTCACTGAAAAATGGGACAAGATTTTGAATTCATTTGAAATTAACTTGAGGGACGAGAGGCACAGATACAATATCAGCAGTTCAAAGCTATTGAGACTTTTGGCAGGAAAATTAAAGCCAACAGCACTCAATGAAAGTGTGTCTTCCTTGTTGATCCCCTTGGTAGATAATAATCTTTCTCCCATTATTCTCCACCTGTGTTCCCTAGGAAGGCTTTTGACAGAGTACCAGAAAGGAGAAGCTCTGCGGGACAGTGGGAGAAGGAAAGGATAGTCACAGGATTTTTTAATTCTCCTGTAACTACAGGTGGAGACTTTCTGCTGATTTTATGCACCATCATTATGATTAAAGAGGGTCTCCTTTCTTAAACTTAACAGAAGTCTTCCTTTGGATTCTTGCCCTTTCCATCCTGGGAACTCTCACATATAAATCATCAGTATTTTGCAATAGAAACAGAAAACATTTTTTAATGTCACTGTAGAACTTTTTGATTTGTGTAGAACTGCCATAAGAGGTAGTAAAAGAGGAAGAAAAGTGTAAATTATTTTTCTACCTTCTCTTAATTAAACATCAAATCATAAAACAAGCATGAAAAGGGTTAAAAAGACAAATATCTGATGGGAAACTCACCTGCTCCATTGAGATGTATTCATCCTTTTCAGCAAAAATGAAGAAGGTGGGATGAAGCAAACTGGAGCTATCCTCAAAGAACCTGATCACTCCTAGGGAAGAAGTCAAGGCTTATACAATAAGTCATGCTATTTAAAGTAGTTAAATAACTACCAAAGCTATAGTCAAACTAAAAGACATCCTGATCAGCTTGTAATTAAATTAAACACACTCTGCTTAGAAGTCCCTTCTGTTGTGAGAACTTCCTGTGACTTGGGATGTCATTGAAGATAGAGAGACCAGTCACAGAAGAATTGTTACATCTGCCCCATTCTTGTGGTTTTCTTTGGCATCTGCTTCTGACCACTGTCAGAGACAGGGTCTTGTGAAAGATGGACACTTCAGAGCTGCTTGCCTCTAGCCTGTCATGGCCATTTTTAAGATAATTGTAAATATTCATCATTCTAGATACACAGCTAGGATTTCAGTGTACATATATTTATACCAATATAAATTCATAACAAATTGATACTGTAATTTTGACTATTTAAATATATTTCAATTTAAGTAACAGTAAAACTAACTAGCTAACAGCTTGGCCTCTCTTTTCATTATTGAAATTATTACAAGAGACAAGTAAAAAATCAGCAAGTAGCATTGTTGAACTGACTCAGCTGATCAGCAAATCAGTGCAGCAAAATAGTCCCCGTAAACTTTCTGGGAAAATACCTTCAACTTCCTTTCATCTCAAGTGAATATAAATTGTTCTGGGTTATACAGAAGTACAGAGGTTTATAGCAAAAATATTACAGGTAGCATAAACGCATTAAGGATGGACGTGTGAGAGTGCAAGTGTTTAAACAGATTGTTAAATAATGGTTCATATTAGTAACAAAGGTCACTGCCAGGACTAACACTTAGGAATAAGGTGTTCATGTCATGACCTGAAGGTCCACAGCCCACACAGCCCACAGCCCAGATGACTCATTGTCAAAAGACCCTGCATTCTAACAGAAAGACAGCAAAAGGTTGCAGTGTATTGCTACTGCCATGTCTTCTCTGTTAGCCCAACAAGGGAAGAGACTACAGACTGTGTCAAACAGGTTTTCCAAACAATGAAAACCAGACAGTGGGCAGCAACCTGTCCCAAGACTCATGCAGACTGAGGAAAGAAAAATACTGCAGTGAAGAACCACCTCATAGTAACTTCTGGCTCCTAAAAGATATAAAAGACGTGCTCAGAAACCATTTAGTCAATGCCAGCCAAGAGGAACCTGAGCCACAGTGAGGCCTTGGCATTTGGTGTCCCTTGTACACTATGTTGCACAGAAGCAATCCTGGCCACACCACTTGAGTATGTTGATCTTGCTGGTTATGATTAACTGCAAACATGTGAGTGTGCAAAATCAAATTGCTTAAAGATTTTGTATAATAAAATCATCTTCTTCCATAGGATGTCACACTGATTTTTTTTTTTACAGTAACACTCCTAGAGAATAAGTTTCTGCACCAGTTACGTCTGCTCAGAATGTAATAGGCATTTGAGACTTACCATAGAGGGACACTCCCGTCTTTAAATGAGGATTTTTCAGCATCAGGTGGTGTACTGCTGCTCCACCCCAGCAAAACCCAATGACACCAATCTTCTTTGCACCGCATTGTTCACTTAGGTACTTCAGGACAACATCAACTTCCCTGAAACATGTAAATGAAGGCAAATTAAGGCTCTAGCTATATTCCCCTGGCCTCCAAAGTGGCTGCTGGTCTGAGACTGGCTGGGCATTGTTCTGCTTGTAGGAGATGGTGAGTGATTGTCTTTGCATCACTCCTGTTTTTTCTCTTTCCTTCACGTATCAAACTGTCTTTATCTCAACCCATGAGTTTTCTTGCTGTTGTTCCTCCTATTGTCTCCCCTGTCCCTCTTGGGGGAAATGAGTGAGCGACAGTATAGGTGCTTCGCTTCTGGCTGGGGTCAATATTTTACTATTATTCATTTCTAAACTCCAGGGGAGAAGACAAAGGAGAAAATATGTTTTCCTGGATCACTGTTAATAGAACCTAAGGTGATTGTATAAACAGCCGTCCAACCCATTTCACAAATGGCAATAGTTGTCTTATAGACTAACACAAATAAAAGTCTAAGAGATGTGCAGCCAGTCAAGAGCATCCTATTATCACAAATGTGACTATAGGTAAACTATCTCTTACTGGGGAGACAAATATTTTATGAAATTGTGGAAGTAAATTTAAAATTGTTGCTTCAAAATCAACAGTAACATTATGCAATCAAGCTAGGTGTCAGATAAAAATGGGAAAAATACAGCTAGAAGAATGGGAAAATAGTATGTTTTGAACTAGCTAGGATCTGATGGGAGCAGGACCAATGTTCCCTAGTTAAATAGTATTTGGTGACTACATTTGCACCCTATCTGAAATCCACGGAAGTTGTCCCTGCCTGCAGGAAGTGAATCAAACTGAAGTGGAAGGAGCAAGCTGCACTTTCTAGCCTTTGCTGGTTCTTCTCTTTTGACTCATTCTTCTCACTTCTACCTTCTGCACAGGTAAACAGTGAGCGCTTCTATTCTTGTTCAAAGTTCTACTTTTCTCCAAAAAGCATCACTCGTATAAAGATGAACTTGACCCATCAGCTGCATGAAATTTCTGTTTGTGGCCATCCAGCTGTATTTGACCCATTAATAATGTAGGATCTAATCGTACATCTTTATTGAGGCAAAAATTTCTACAAAAGAAAGATGTCCACTCGCTGGACAAGGAACAATGGTTGTACTTGTCTATTTTGCTGGCATTTCGAGTTTTCAGCCAGTCATCAAAAGTTGCCCAGTCATTAGAAGGTTTCCAAGCTTCCTGTCCCACAAAAAAATCTGGGCAGATGGCTCTGAAAGAAAAATGAAAACATTTTAGACCCATGAAATAATATTAAGAAAGGATTAAAGGCAAGTCGATGTGTACTATACAACAAATTCATTTTGCTGAATATGCATAGAGTTTAATCTACATCAAAGCACTATAGAAGCAATCCTCATTATTCTTCTATGTCTAATAAGGAGTCTTAGCATAACTTCCAGATATATTTTTCCCTGTTAAAATTCATTAATTAATTTGACAAATTGCTAACTGCAATTTAAAATCCTTAGTGGTATCCTACCAAATTTTTTTTAAAAACCCTACCATTTACATCGTGTGTAGTACATTTGGGCCAGAAGGAACACTAACACAGTAATATAGGCAAGATGATACCAAATATGCTTTTCACAGATTTGAGAACTTGTCTCTTTTTTTGGCACAAGCTGGTACACTTTACCTTCACTGAATGACTTTCAGCTTCTCTAGAATTTTTACTGTAACAGTTGGGATGTTGGGAAGGAAGAAGCTGCTTCAGGATCAGTGGGGATGAAAGGTGCAGAATAAGATTTTCCTCTGTTTCCCCTCTCTTCTTCTGTGCTTGCCTATTCTCTCATTACAGTAGGACTTCTCAACTATGTTAGACTTCTTAAACTGTTTTAACAAACAGGAAACTCTTCAGAGAAACATGTAAGTGAACGCTATGAAATTATTTGTGTTTGCACGGTTTATATATAAAAAGGAAATAGTTGGTTCAACAAACTTTCTTATTAAAAAGAGACTTTGAAAACAGTAGTATTTCTTACATGTATCCATTAGTTGTTAGCATATCAGTGATGTATCTGGTGTTTGGGAGTTGCCATCCAAATATATCATGAATCACAATCACAGCTTTATCTGTGCTGGCAGGTGGTTTGCAAATATACGCCTTAACGTGCTCAACTTGCACTTCCTGCCCACGGCCTCCATAGTCAGACCTGTCTCCAATATCACATGGGCAGGGCCTCAATTCATTAGCCATCTGTGATACTAAAAACCAAAAAATATTCACTTGTGAATAACCCAGCATACCATACTGAAAAAGATCAAAATACAATGGTATAATAGATTATTGAATCTTTGGGTCATTACAGTACTACTGTGAACATCCTGCTTACTGTTTGATCTAAAATGCAACATCAGTCCATAAGCTCATTGGGTTGTTTTTTATAAATAATAATCTTTTAGAGTTACTTATGTTGTGAACTCTTCAATGGGGATCTGGTACATAACTAGGGCTTCTTTGACCTACAGTAACACAGTAAAAATAAGTTAAGACCAACCAGCCAGGCAACCATCACAAATTGTTTTTTAAATAGTGATGAAGCCAGTTCTCTTCATCATGTGTACATCCTTGTCAGGAATGCATAAATTTCTTTAGTATAAACTGTAAAGTCTTAATATAGGTCTTAGAATTTTGAAGGGGAATAAAAAAAAAAGAAAACACAGCTATTGTGTAAAGATCCAACTATACTTAGATTAAATGTTATATTTTCCTCCAGTAATTTAAAATATTCCATATCTGACCTTTTCAGTGTCAAGAAATTCTTTTTCTAAACCAGCTTTTGCATCAGATATTGCAGACTTTTGAAGGAGAAAGGTGCCAATAAAAATATACTAGTAAAAGCCAGAGTATAAAATATTTATCTAATATTAAATAAGAAATGCATTCAAACTCCAAGATAGGAAAAAATAAAACTGAACCTAAGGAAAAAATCCTTAAGTTGAACCAAAATTTTTATGAACAAGGTAACAGTAAGGCATGGTTAATTTTTTATGAACTATTGCTTAAACAAAAATAAACAAGTAATTCACAAAGGTCAAAAAAAGCCAGTTGAATCTAACACAGATTCATGTAGGTCCTTGGTCCCAAGTTAATGATTTTGTGTCACTGACCTCAGGTGAACCAGCTGGGTGTACTGTCTTCATATTGCTGCAAAATTACTTGAATAACACACTTGAATATGCATAGAGTATCTCCAAAATATTAAAGAACGTGGAGAGAATTTAGATAAAGTTTTACTTAAACTCTTTACAGATAACTGTGTGTACTGAGAAAATTTTGCTAGTACAGAAATAAGGATGTTCAAACTTGACTAGGCCAAATATACTCACAGAGACAAATGTGAAAAAGCAGGTTACTGAACAGTCCCTGAACTAGTGTGACTTACATAGTTGTGGCACTAAAGGGACAGCTTTAGAAAAACAAGCAAGCAAATAACCCTACAGCCAGGAGATTTGCAAAGATTTCCAGGGACGAAGATGTTCTGGATTTGCAGACTTCAAAAATTGAGAACATCCCAAGCAGTATTACCAGGGCTGGGATTGTGATCTTGGGAGATTTATTTTTCACAAATCAGTTCAAGACAAGGTGTATCTTATTTAAAAGCTGTGCTATCTCTGGGTACACATTAATACTAATCGTCTACTTTTTTTTAATAAGTCACACCTACTCATAAGTGGCTTTTTCTACATGTAGTCTGTAAACCCACAGCCTTGGGGTCCCACCATCTCCACCTGCAAGCACCTGAGCATTTATTTGAAGACCAAACAATAACTTTAGTTTTCAGAAACTCGAACCTACAATCAGAAAAAGATAAAGATATTGCTGTGCAGCTCTTTGAATAGACTCTCCTGAGTCCTCCTCTTGAGGTCTTCCTCACCTCAGGAGGGAAACTAAAAGGTTTCTGAACCATCATCTCAAACCATTAGGGAAGAAAGTAACCCCTTGATAGCATTTAAGTGAGCATGCACTCTTCAAAAAAGCACGTAGACAAAATGAAAGTCCCCCAGACATGCTGAGTCAGACCTCAGCAGGCACTTGTTTTACATTTCTCAGGAGTAAAAGCTGTAAAAGATTTTTAAAAACCAAACACAACCCACACATACCTGTGGCACAGCAAGTGTGCGAGACAGTAAAGGCAAGTTGCAAGAGCTCAGTGTGGATGGTCACCACTGAACGTGATCCCAACAGAAACTGCTAACTCATAAAACGCAAGGGGTGACTGCAAGGATCAGGTTTCTTCAAATAAGAGTTACGTAAGTCACTGCCTTCATCTTTGTGTACAGAACAGTCACAAAGTTGAAAGTTCACCCTTTTTAAAGCCGTTAATTTTATTGCTTTGGGTAGGCAAGGTATGCCACTGTGAGGAGTACTGCTATAGCCGAGTACCAGACCTTCTTGTTAACTTAGTTGAGGTAGTGAAGCAGAGACACAGTTTCAAAGCTCTGTACAAGACAAAGCTTACATAGTATAGGAAAAATATTTTCTCTTTCAGAGTGAAAATAAATAATGTCAAAAGGTAACAGTTTTGTAGATTGCTGTGCATATCATTATAATAAATGGTTAAAATGCTGATACATTTTTATCATATCACAAGACATTTTAATCATTTTTTTCTTTTGAATTAAAGTGACTACCTCATCCTTGTATCCCTCTCATTCTCCTGATTTTCCTTTTATTGGATTATTAGGATTATTTTTTAAAGAAAGAGCTTTATCTCAGGATATTAGCAAGCCAGAAGTCACTGTTTCCTCAGAGGCACATCTAAAAAGTAGCATTAAATGCACATGTTAGTCTACTACACTTTTGCCTTGGGAAAGCTACCAGCCTTACAATTTAGTCCTTCCATACAAGCTGTTTTCCCATTTTCTAAAAAAATTCATCAATGCTATTTATTTACAATATCTAAAACAAAGTCAAATGAACCAAAAAAAAAAAAAAATCCTACCAAATAATTCTAGAGTGAAGTCATAAGGTTCAAAACCCAACCCCTTTGGTTTGGTTGGGTTTTTTGCTTTTCCCACTTGTAATGTACAAAGAACAAATTTCTTCCCATTAAATCAAGAAACAGTCTTTATCAGTAGCACTGAGAAGGTGAAAAGGGACTTTTTGTTTTTCTCTTACAACTTTAGAAGTACCAGCACCCAGTGAAGATACCCGGCAGCTGGTTTCAAATTAATGAACACAAGCCTTTCTCCCCAGGAGTCATAATTAGACTGTGGAAGGCACTGTCATAGAGTGCCCTAAAGGACAGTATTTCAGGCAGGTTCAAAAAAGGACTGGCAAATTTGCAGAAGCTAGGTCCATCAGTGGCCATTTGACACACTGCTCCAGTGGCAACATCCAGCTCAGGCATCTGCTGCACAGCTGGCTGCCAGGATGTGGAGTGAGAGGGGGAATTCCCCACACAGCTGCTGCTGCCCAGTGATGGAGCTCGGTGCTGAGGTAGATGCAATCTTGAGCTGATGCAACACAGAAAATTTTGTTTGTCATCGATGGAAAAATTATGTAACAAGATACATTACGCAAACACAAGTAACATTTCTTTTTTAAGCAGCTGTCCCGATTTTGCTGAGATAGACTCATAGAATTAATTCTTGGTCAGAAAACCTGTATTTTAAGAAGACTTCAGCACTCGATTTGGTGAGAACAAAATTGATAAGACACTTTGTTTTCGTTTGTGGCCAGCCATGGTATGCGGGTTTCCATAGTGATCAAGGTCTTCAGCAGTTTACAGTTATCTGGGTGCTAAGGCTAGGAAGGGTGAAAGCCAGGGCAGCTGACCCAAGCTGGCCAACAGAATTATTCCATACCATAAACATCATGCTCACTATAAGCTGGAAAGTTTGCTAGGGACAACCCTCTTCCTCAATAGTTGTCATCCCTGGAGGGTCTCGCCTGTCATTCTTCTCCCGTGGCCTACTCTCCTATTTGTTCTGACTGTTGTGCTTTTGTCAGCTGAGTATAATTTCATGTATTTTATATTAGTATTAGTATTTATAGTAATTCTTATTATTATTTCATTAAATCTGTTTTCATTTCTACCCACAGGTCTCCTTTCCTTTTTGCAATTTCCCTGCCCCAGGGGTGGGCAGGGGTCACTGGGTGATAGAAAAACTGACTAAACCAAGACAGCAGCATCCAGATGATTGATTAAACACCTACCTAAGAGTTTAAAAAGCTTAAAATTCTGTGAGAAGCTGTATGAATTTTTGTTTTCTAAATGTATATTTAAAAAGTAATAAAAACCTCTCTAGAGAATACTATTCATTAGACAGTTAAAATGCTGACAACTCTAAGTTAGTATCTGAGATATTTGCTACAGGAAAATCAAGGTAACAAATATGGTAGATGTTTTCAGAATTTACAATGTAGCTTGAAATACACCTTGCCCAGATGCTGTATTCTGAAAACACCCATTTACCCCCGAAGCAGGTGTGACCTTGCAGAGTCAGTAAAGAGAAAGTATTGGTGGGAGAGAGATAGCAGTTAAGTCTTTTATATCACATCAAGACTGTATTTTCAGCCCCAGTTCCTTGCCGCCCTGGGGCACATGAGCTACATACGCCATCAATACATCAGCCTCAAAAATACCACATTATTTGCCAACACAGAAACACGCACCGAAGCAAATTAAGTGCCAAAAAATTCTTTCTTCACTGGAGCTGACACTTGAAATGTGAATCACCAGGCAGAGATGCCAGGAAAATAAAGAAATACCAGGCAGAGCCCAGTCCTTCTTTCCTACTGCAGCAGGGAGGGGACAGATTCCAAACTAAAAAGTTTCCACAACAACTGACCCCTCTGAGAGAGGAGCTCTCTGGAAATGATTCAGTTATGTCTCCCATAACCTTCTCACCAAATACCTAAGCCCAGCAACCTTCAACATAGCTACTCCCAACAGTCCAAGAAATATATTTGCTCTCCCAGGAAGTTAATTAGTTTGGTCTCTAATTAGTCTGACTTTCTCACTACTGTCTTGCCAGCAGCTTCCTCCATGTGTTATTCAGGCAGCAGAGCACCTCAGCTAATGCCAGGTTTTCACTGATAAATGTTCAGGCAGTGCTGCACACAGGAGGGGCAGGACTAAAACAACAGGAGACTTTACTTGCTAACATTAACAAGGTAGAATTAATCTACATCTTAAATTCAAAGCCAGGATAGGCCACAGATCACTGCCTGAGCTGTGTTCCTCAAGGAATGCTTCACATGTGAAGCATCAGCTTCTGTTTCATACTGGTCCCTACGCACACTTCTTCACTGAGGACATGGGGGTCATTTATCATACAAACAGCTAAATGGCTGCAGGGCACTACCCCTACACCAGGATTTAGAAGGTTCTAGTCCAAGTTACAGAGAAGAAAAAACCTTTGCTTGGCAAAGGACCTTGGCATCCTGTAGCAGTCTGAGTCCAACAGCCCAAGAATGTACCTGGGCTACAAACTGTAGCAAAACACTTGCAGTGAAGAGCAGCAGTAGGCACTTGCCTATTTTTTTCAGTTGCTCCAGCTGTCACTCTTCCTCCCCCTTCAAAGGTTTTATCCTGTTCAGTTTTGAGTCAAATTTGGAAAACTCACGGTTTCCCTTCTAGTTACAGAGTTTTCTATCACTGTGCCTAGGACACATGTAATAACAAAAGAATGCCAAGGTGTTATCATCAAGCTGAAGCAATCATCAGTCCTATTTCTCTTCAGAAGTATTGTGTTTCTGCTGTGAGGAGACATAATTTGTACCACATGGTGTGCCTTTGAGGCAGAGGAAGAAGCCCTGTTGTAGGGAGGTTTAACTACCCTCTACTTAGTAGCTTAACTACCTGTTAGATCCTCTCAGGAAAGAGCAAAACAAGAGGTGCTGCAAGCACTGCTATAGTTCAGGAAGTCACCAGTAAAATCTGTTTCAAAATGCCGACTACAGCATACTTGTGTTTGGAAAAGTATGGGCAAAATTGCACAGCCTTTGGATAAGTATCTGTCAGAAAGGCTACACATTGCTTTGAAAGTGAACCTTCCCAAGCCCACATTGAATAGGTTCTTCCCCACTCAAACCAGTTTGATAAGGCACTACAAGCCATTAGTCTTGATGTGGTCTCTGAAATACAGCTCTCACAGCTCTTTATCCCATACTGCACTAGGAAAAACCCATCTGTTTTCCTCTTAATAAACATTGGTGCACTAGTTCAGCAGCATCTCGAAGCAATCAGGGAAGACACACATGACCTCTCATCATTCAGACCCTGCTGCCTGAAAACTCTCAACTCTCCTCCTGCCTAGAGCAATGGAAACACCAGCCCTCTTCCCTAGAACACTTCAGTATTAGCAGTACAGGCAGCAGGAGAGGAGGTATTACAAAAGGTATGGCATGGCAAGAATCACAGAGAAAAATTACAGGAAGTAAGGCAGTGTGGAGGAACACCAACTCATCAGGGAATGGGTACTTTTGGCTGAGTGGATTATTACCGTAATAAGGAAGCACACTCTCATACCAGCGATTTGCCAGTGTCCTGCACAGCACGAAAGGTGTACATCCAGTCTCATGTTGAGAATGATTGCATTTGGTCACAAGACAAACACACTTCCAGTCATGGAGCAGAACAGGGGATGTCAAGTCCTCAGGGAAGACAGTAGCAAGAAGCAGACTATAGACCAAGTGTTCCAGTGCATGAGAAAACCCTAATCTTCACAAAGGTAGTGCCGTTGTCTCACAGAGACACAGAGCTCCTTTCAGCTCCACAGACAGAGCTCAGACATGTGACAACTGTCTGCTGACATCCGACTTCCCTCATGCTCCATCAGCTGAGAGCACTAAAGACACCATCTCTCAAAACTAGACCGCTATGGAATTAGGTGGAGGGTTGCTTTTTGGAACTGCAGGCCAGTCCCAACCCTATATGAATGTTTGTAATGCATCCTGCAAATTGAGTACCTTGCAGTGTATCCAGTTATTGCAAGATGTTGCTGCATTTTGGAATTTAACTGCTGTGGGGCACCGAAAATGAATGTGAAAGATTTGCCGGGAGAAGGGGACTGTGTTTAACACCCCATGTGTGCATATGAATCATTCATATGCACATATTCAATGTGCATATTTAATATTGTATTCAAAATATATGACATTCATTCATATTTCTGATGACAATTTTTAAAAATCCTATCATATAATTTAGCATGAATGACTATTTTTTAAAGATGCCTTAAAACAGAATACACACTTCTGTTTTAGAACACACTATTTTTAACCCCATCTCACATTGTTGGGAAAATTATCAGAGTAGCTTTTTCAATATTCGACACATTCTATGTGTGCAGTCACTTCTGTAAACAGCAAAGTATGAAGGAAGCATTCTGTACACTGCAATGTTTCACAGCAATGCTCCTTCGTGGTTTTATATTATGGAAATATATCACTCAAACTGTCCTGGTGATAGTTTCCTCTTGTGTATGGGAAGAACAGTTCTAAAGTAAGGCTAGAAATGATAAAGAGTGGAATTTCTTGGAGAAGAAAAGGTTTCTTACATGTAACCATTAGCTGCAAGCATATCAGCCATGTGTCTGGTGTTTGGGAGTTGCCATCCAAATATATAATGAATCACAATCACAGCTTTATTTGTGCTGGCAGGTGATTTGCAAATATACGCCTTGACGTGCTCAACTTGCACTTCCTGCCCACAACCCTCATAGTCAAACCTGTCTCCAGTACCACATGGGTAGGGCCTCGATTCATTAGCCATCTAGGAATTTGCAGGAAAGCAAGAAGGACAAACAGTAATATAAATTATTTGCAGTAACAACTGTGATTATGGACCATAATCTTCATGCAGTCCCAAGAGTCCCCTCCAGACACCTAGTAATACCCACTTGATACTGTAAGGTTAGAAGAGTGAAGCTACAGGTGTTTATTGTAAACAGGTTCATGACACCAGCCCTCCCTGGTTCCATAAATACTCACTAATTCCAGGTCAGTCTGTATAACCCACGAGCGCGATAAATCCGGAAGGACTTATGTCAGTCCACCATTCCTCGCTTTGTGCCTGGAACAATCCACCATGTGATAATTACATTTCCATGTGATGTCCCCACACACCGTGCTTCATAACTATTCCCCTCATGTGGTCTCACAGCTCTTCCTCACAGGCTGGCACCTGGTAACCTCTTGCTGTTACTCCTGTGAGACCCCACTGTCAGCATGCTGCTTTTCTAACTACTTTTTCCCTTCAAGTTTTCATTGTGCTTGTCCCCTTTCCCTTCCTCCATGGGGAATCCAAGGCTACTGCTGCTGCCTACATGCACTTTGCTGGTCCCTTGTATCCCCTGCTGCATACTGCTTTTTTCCTAGGGAACCCATCATTAACTAGCATCTCTAAAATTTCTAATAAAACAACTCAAAGAAGGTGAATCAGCAGAGGGTTTTCTCTGAGTTACACACTATGTAATCTGAACTGAGAGTGGTCAGAGGAATAGAGACACACACCAGTGTTTTGCATATAACATATCCTCATACATCACAGATATAACCTCAAGATGTGTACATTTTAAAGGGCAAACTAGAAACTATTCCAAGGGAAGAAAAGTTTCTGAAGAGTTTATGACCTAAGAGGTCTTCTCAGAAGAATCCCTCAAGCTCAGTTTAAATTCATGTTCCTTTCAACTGGAGATAGGCCACTGTAGCATCTTTTTAAATTCAACTAACTTTTGGTGTCCCATACTCTACCCCCTCCTACCTCATAAGGTGGTCCATGAGGTCATAAGATGGTCATAAGGTCCCTTCCAACCCATAACATTCTATAATTCTATGATACACAGAGCCCTTTTTCTACCTTAGTCTGAAAAGCTGTTTAACCAAGCTCCACCACCATCCTTAACTGATCAAAATAGCACTGTTTGCCATTTTGTAAATGCATGCACTGGAATGATCTTCCTTGGTCTGGCTGGTCTCCTTACTAAAGTGAAATGCAGCAATAAAAATCAAAGGCACTCTTCACTGCTTACTTATTTTTTGTTAGAAATATATCATAACCATTTATCCCCTTCTAGATTTTCTAACTAATTCGAATGGATGTCAAGTAAGACCTTTAATACACTTCCAATACTCCCTCCCCTCTTCAATTTCCCTGCTACAAATGTGTGTAACAGAGTAAGTGATATTAAAAACAAAACAAGAAAACACAGTGAATAATTACTACAAATCCTGCCTCTTTACACCAGTTAAGCTCTTTTCACTGGACAACATGCTTTGGGGCGATACATGAAGAGGTTCCCAGCACCGAGATCTGGCCCCCTTTCAGGATGTTTCTCAACAGTGCCTCTTTTGAACAAAGCCCATCTCCCGACCTTCTGCAATCAACCACCACATAATCTCCAAAAGATGCAGCTGGAGTTTAACTTGCTGCTTAAACTGACTGCAGCTTTGCCAGCATTAGTGAGGCACAAGTACCTTTCCCAAATCTCAGGGAAAGCAAAGACATGAGACTTCAAACACACTCTGTAAAATCGACCAGACTTAGCACAATTCTCCTGTCATTGTGCTTGCTGGCTGTTCTTCCTTCATAGGCGGCTCATCTGAGCAGTAAGCCAACACAAATTGATTTCTATTTATGTAAAAGGCTTATTTCTTTTAAAATAAATCTGTTTAAAAACACATGTTAAAACACAAGCTGTGTTTAAACAAAAATAACAATATTGCCAAGGTTTAATAAACAAAAACAACATGCTACATCAATAAGGTTTTTTTAAAATGTGATGACTCAAAGACTGTTTATGAGTTATTCACAGAAAGGGGTAAATCATCTTGTACTGCTAAGGCTATCCCTACAAACATGCCAAAATTCACAGTATAACGTTTCTCTGAACTTGGTAGAAAATAATTAAACTGACATGAATGCAGATTTTCAAAAGTATGTAAGAATAGTTCACAGAGAGGATTAATAGAGATGTTGAGCAGACAATGAACAAAACACCTTTTTCTCCCCACAGCCTGTAGAATTTATCTGGTACAGCTAAAATACATTTAAATAAGAACTGCGGGAACCCAGGATTTTACAAGTTGCTTATTAACCAAGCTCTAATTTTCACCTATATGTAACTCAATCACCACAGATTTATTGAGCAGAAGGTTGTTAGGTCAGGAATCTGATTGTATTTGCAGTTTAGATCAGCTCTTTGCATTCGTGAAACTTCAAATTACATACAGTTCACAGCTGTCTGCAGCTGAAACTCATGAAGACTCTTAACATATCAACTACTCAGGTTTGATCTCCACCTAAGAAATCAGCTGCATTGCCATCTCTTTTGACTTTTCTTTCAAAGTTTTATGAAGTGTGAATTTCATCATGACTTTAAAATGCTGCATGCCTTCCTTTTTTTTTTTTTACAAAAAATTTACTCATTATACTTTACAGTCTCACAGTTTCAGACACTTTGTCACATTTTATCAAGCCCACACATGACATATTTCCAGCCCAGATCTGGCATTTCCACTGCCTTGATTTACCCTTCCCAGTTTCAAGATTTCGGCTATCACATAAGTTCCCTCTATAAAACAAAACCAAACAACAAAACAATTTTGGTAAGTCCCAGCTCAGGCAGAGAGTCAAATCTGTGAACTTCCAATACTGCAGCCACAGCAGAACAGCATCTGTGCTCTTCTCCCGCCCACAGTGGTAAGCCAGGGACTGCAGCATCAACACAGAAACAGGTAACAAGACTCAAACCAGCTCTAGTTTGAAACACTTATTTCCTCTATTTATTCTTCCCATTGCTCAGAAACACCTCATCAGCCTTTTTCCTGCTTCCTCTATGGCACATCATTAAGGTAGCAACTCCCTGTCTTCTCATCCTGCAAGCTCTGATCCTCAAATGATAGGAGTGCCAGACATGAAACTTGAAAAAATGGTCTCTACAAGAATCTGTACTATAACAGAGGCTTCTCTTACCTTTAATGAGTGCTGGTGATGCCTGGATGGCAGAAGTTCAGATTAACTAGTTGCTATTCTTTGAATGCTACTTCTTTGGTGATATATACTTGGGTTGCTTAAGGTGCGTGCCCTCTCAATTGAGTTTTTGTTTGCTGAGTCATTTTAATGTGATTTTTGCACTATTTGGCCAATCAAGTTTAAATAACAGAGAATTGCAAGGAGATTAACTCAGCATTTTGGAACTAATACTGTTTGTCATGGTTAAAATTCCCTTAAGCAGCTCAGTATATCTCTATTTATATTTGTTTGTATGAGAAAAAGATCTTACTCATGATGAGCAAGCATGAACAGAATACCCTCGGGGTACAATTCAAATCATGCTTCTTCCAACTCATTGGCTTATCAAGTTTTAATGATATCCCAAGGCAATCTGATTTTCCCATGTACAGGGAGATAAACCAATAAACATTCAGCAGTGCAAAATAAACCACGGGGTGCAACGATGCTGTATCACAACGAGGGCTCCCTCTGAAAAACTAGTGAGCCCTAAGGAGGAGGTGACATTCAACCTTTCACCATAACCCAGCAGGCTACAGTGCCTTGCTGCACACAGAGACAACGTTCAGCAGCTTTGCTGGATACAGCTTCCCACTTACCAGGAAGCCAGGTTTCCTCTGACAGTGGTGTACCATTACCACAGGATCACCTTCTGTGATTTGACAGGGACCATTCAGAGTGTTGATTATTGTAATTAGAGCCAAACCCCCTACAAGCCTTCTTCATGACAATCAAGGAAAGGGGCCCCATCTTGTGGACATTTCCTGGAGCGAGAGTGGCTGCAAAGCTGTTCAACACAATGTTTTTAATGCAGTGCTGAAAAGCTAGCTATGATAGTAATCAGCATCAGATCTCACCTGGAGTTACATCTGGGCTGAGCAGCTAGGGGTTATGTGCAGAAAAACCATCCTTCCTTTCTCTTGAGGCAAATCATCTTCCCTGTTCCACAGGGAGAGGTGTGAGGAATCCTGCCTCATCAGCTTTTAAGGGCATGAAGGAAAGTTCATGCACTGTCTGCAAACTCCTTACTTATGCACTGGGGAGGGGGAATGAGTGCAGAGGGGGATGAACAGGGATGAAGTGAGGACATCCACCACCACCAAGGTCACCCAAACCTGGGAACAATTTACCCTGATAAATTAGGGGCCCCAGAAGCCATGGCACCCGTGGCAGAAGAGCCTGGATCCTCAGCATGGCTGGAAACACCCTGTGCCAGCCCTGATAACCCAGGCTAAGTGCATCTGGAGAAGCGTACAGGCAAGCTTTCAAACCTCTTCTGTAAAAGCTGTTTACACAACCTGCAGGTGCATCCCACACGTGCTACCCACAGCTACAACACCCGGCACGTTAGCTTCAGCGAAGGAGGCTCCCCATGGAACGCTGGTTTTTAAGAAGCTGTGCTGCATTTGGGAAAACAAACGTGAGAAAGCTGTTGCACATGTAATGCGTGTTTTTAGCCCACTTCAGACAGGTTTTTAACACCAACAATGCAACCGACACTTTTCAGTTTGGGACAAGCTACAGCAGTCACTCCTTTCCCAGCTCCCTCAAAGTTGTATTTTGCTGATGTCATGTATGGTGCTGTCTTCACAAACCTGCAATACTTGGAGGATCTTTCAGAGGTCATGCAGGCACACGGGGACAGGAGTAGTGCCCAGGGCCTGGAGCAATTCCTGGGTAAGGAGGAATGCCACAGGGTCAGGACCTGGATGTTTGGCTACACAGGATACAGCTAGTGACCTGGTACAGCCATCAGGGGACATGGGCTAACACAGACTCGGGTTATCATGCAGAAAGCATACTTGATGTCATAATGCAGAATAATGAAGCAAATACAAAGCAAGACAAATTCAAACAACTTTTAATGCCTAAGCACCCTTTAGTCCAACTTTGATTTCACAATCTCGTGTAAATCTTGTAAAAAATAATTAAGATCTATAAATTAAATTTTTCCTATTTTAGTTTGTGACGATTTTCAAAACCAGACCATTTTCTTGTCTAAAATTTAATTAAATCAAATATTAATCTTGAAGCCTAGTGTTACTTCATACTATTGTCAAATAAACGTTTTGATCCAATCAATCATATCCCTTCTAGCTTCTTCAATATAAGGTTTATCATTAGGTTTCATATCTTCTGGCTTCAACTGTGCAAACCCATGAACTTGTCCAGGATAAACTTTAATTTTGTATTCAACTTTACAGTACTGTTGCAACTTCTCTTCCAGTAAGGTAATCTGTAAAAGAAAGCATTATTCCATTATATTGTGGCTTTTATTAAGTTTGCCAAACTTGCCATTTCTCGTATCACTATGTCTTTTCTCGACTGTCACACTTGAAGCAGGTTCTGTTGCTCATCAGATGAGAAAACCCCTCTTTGGAACCTAAGACTGAAATGTTTTTTAAAAGGATAGGTCAGTCTGAGAACACCTCAACAGTTACTGCAGAGATTGTTTGGTAAATCTCATTGCCATAAAGGAACAGGTACACTTCTATTCATAGAATAATAGAATGGTTTGGGCTGGAAGGGACCATTAAAGGTCATCTAGTCCAACCCCCCTGCAGTGAGCAGGGACATCTGCAACTAGATCAGGTTACTCAGACCCTCATCCAGCCTGACCTTGAGTGTTTCCAGGGATGGGGCTTCTACCACCTCTCTGGGCAACCTGGGCCAGAGATTCACCACCCTCACTGTGAAAAATTTATTCCTTATAACTAGTCTAAATCTATGGCTCATAAGTTAATTTTAAGCTCTGATCTTGAGAGAACATATTCCCTAAACCTCAGTGGTTCTTAGTCCAAAATATTTTGATAGATTTAGTAAGAGAGTTTAAGAAAACACAGGGGTTTTTGTTTGTTTGTTTGTTTACTTTATAACAGAAAGACACTGCTCCTGCACAATCTTTTGATGTTAAGTACACACGTGCTTACACACAGAGTACTAATCATATTATGTACCTGTATACATGTGTAGACACAGTTTTGTGCTCATTTCCATTAAAAAATCAGAAAATAGGAGAATGAACACTTATTTTTCCCCTGCAAGCTTAATTCTACCCATTGTGAAGATTACAGAAAGTACTGTAATTTTTTTCATGTTCACCTTTTTTTTCCCCCACAGAGTCCTTTGTTGCTCAGTGCAGGAAACAATGTGTTTGAGGATTTTTTAATTTTTTTTTTAATGCAGGAATTTTTCTTACACAATCTACACAGGTAGCTCAGAGAGAAAGCTTCAGGAGAAAAAGCTTTCACATTGTTTCAATGTGGAACGCATGATAGAAAAAAATGTATTTATGAAAATTGTGACCCTGGGAAAAAGACACTTTCACCATAAAAAGGGGACAAGGAGTGAAGAATTTGTTTTCCTGTGCAGAGGAGACACATGTTTGAAGTACAGATCAACATGCTGATAACACCATTAGAAGTAAATACTGATTGGGTTCTGCATTCCCAGAGCACGCTGCCAGTTCCCCAGTTAGACCCTACTCCCGCACAACGAACTATGCTAGAGGCGGAATGATGTCCTTGTCACTGGAGAGAAAGAAGGTATGCACAGAAGAGGGCACCAGTTTCCTACCCATATATTTATCCAGCCTCTCGGAGAAGCTCACTATAGGGGTTATTTCAGAATATAAATGACAGCCAGGAGTCAAAACAGAGTCCAGAAGTTGTCATTTTCTTAGTTAAAATTCACGCTCGGTCTTCTGACACAGTTCATTCTGACTTC
The DNA here is from genome assembly GCA_907165065.1 of Caprimulgus europaeus. The sequence goes on from OU015525.1 coordinate 75,836,168, forward strand.
TTGTACCAAAAGCAATTACTCATTGGTTCACGCCATTAGAAAGTTTCGTTACTAGGCTGAAATTCTTTTTTTCCATTCAGAGTCCAAATTCAGTGATATAACTGCCTGTTCTCTGAATCATAGCAGTAGTATCCAAGTTTTTGAGATATTAGGCTCATACCAGTTGGATCTCCCTGGCTGGTTTCACACTGTGCTTGTCCAGCCACTCAGAGACAAACGTCTGGTCTTTACTGCATTTCTCACCTCAAAAAGAAGCTTTGAATAACCTAAGCAAGATATAGGGGCAGTTGAAATATAAGCAAAACAATGCAGCCCATCTGTTTTTTTGTATCTGAAAATGGTTTCTAACAAGCTATTAGAAAATAGGTTTCTAACAAGAAACAATGGTTTCTGTGTGGGATAAAAGAACAATGGGAAAAGAAAAAGCATTTCCAGTACAAAAGCTTACCTGATCATAAGAAATAGTGTGGTCTTTCTCACCAAAAATGAAAAATGTCGGATTTAGTAAATTGTATCTTTCTTCAGAGTCTCTAATTATTCCTATAGTGTATTTGAGAAACAGTCTGTTAGTGAGGTTAAACATTCTTGCAAGATAAATGGCAAATTAAAAGACAAAATTTCTATTTAGGTTTACTCATTAAATACTTTTTTTAGCTCAGGACAGCTTCTATTCCAATGGAGAAAAAAGCATTCAGAAAATATATTTCCCCACTCTCCAAACACTAAAAAAAAAAAAAGATTATAAAATTTCTGTGCAAAAGGAAACATTTTTTTTCTGGTTTCCACCATTCTTAAATTTTGATAACAATATAGCGTATTGCTGGAATAATCATAATTAAAATCTGCAACTCACCTTTGAGTATTTGCAGAAATTGTTACAAAGCAATAACTAGACTTACAAACTATGCATAGTTGTGTGAGCCCATATAAGTTTTCATGTGTTCTACACTACCATAGAGGGACACTCCAGCGGCTAATTGAGGATTTTTCAGCATCAAGTGATGTACTGCCATTCCACCCCAGGAAAACCCAACGACACCAATCTTCTTTGCACCGCATTGTTCCTTTAGATACTTCAAGACAACATCAGCTTCCCTAAGACATATAAACAAAAGTAAGCTAAGGAATCTATTGCAGAATCAATATTTGACAATTTAAGAAGCGAATTTTAAAAGATACATTAATTTTTCTGCATCTGCACCCCCAATCATTTAAAACAGAGAGTACTTAAAAACCACATTTCAGCCCCGAGCAGTGGCTTCTGTTCTTAAATGGGAGTTAATATCTGTGGTTCTAGTTTAGGGAAGCACAGGTGTAGGTACCTGTGACCTGCTCCTTTGTTTTCAAAAAAAGCAAATTTTTAATTGAATCACTTTGTCTAGGACAGGACAACTAAAGACAAGAGTTATCTGCAAGTAGAACAACATCTTGCATTATGGATTGTAGGAAGAGATAAGCTTCACTGTGCTATCTCTACAGAGTCTACCTATTAAGATAAGGATTTATCTTGAGTATGCCATTCCTGTTGCATGAGTTAATATTAAAATATCCTACCAAGCCCATATGCAATAATACTATACTAAAGTAGCAATTACTCAAAATTAAACTGTCAGTTAACTATAATGTTTTTAAAAAAACATGTATTGCATGAGGTATAATGCAAAAAACATGCAAATTGTTTTTAATGTAGGCCAGAGCAAGTAAATTATTTTTTTTTAATTGCGAACTTCTTAGGTCTCAATAGTTCTGTCTTTTTTATTATCTACAGAGTTTTAAATTAATTTTCAATGCAGACTGCATTTACTAATAACTATGTTTTCAAATATAATGCACAGTAGTATGGTCATCACAGATTTGGTTAGGCTGACAAAAAAGCAGTACGAGAGTGACACAATCAGGAGATTGTGTCCTAGGTCTGTAGCGTGTGTGCTGTGAATAGACGAGCTCCCTCAGATTTGATTTGTTTGGAAGGGTACTAAGTCATGGGTGTGTTGCATTCCTTGTGCTCTGAAAGAGCAACAGATCTGACACTGAGGGCAGCTACAGGTGAGCCCTCAAAAGATGGCACAGGCATGTCCTTGAGGTCTTAATTTTTTAAGACAGTGCTCATATAGCTGCTCACTCTTTGGAGCAGGATCTGTTACAGGTGTCTGTCATCTGTCTTTTAAAAAAATTCAGTCACGACTTCTGCAACTATACGGTCAAAAGCTTTGCTGAGAGATGTTCAAGTTAGTCTGTGACTGCTGGGACCTCTTGGAAGGGTCAGAGGAGTACTTGAGGCTTACAAGATGATTGCTGAGTAACAGGGTATCACTGCCTCACTATCATCTTTTGAAGTTTTAGCCTGTGTGGTGATAGATGCTGAAGAAACCATAATGCCTCCCATAATTCAGGGAAGCCTTGTTATGGGCACTGATAGGTTCTACAGATAGTGGGCTCTATTTCACATTGAGAAAAACAGTACAGTTGATCAGATGTATTTTAGGTTTTGGGCAATCTTGCAAATTTTTATCTAGTGCTGCTCAGGAGAATGTCATCTGCACATCTGCAAGGCAGAAAGCAAGACAAGCAAGTAGCAACTGGCAGATAACATGAGCAGTTGTGGAAGAGTTTTCCTCCTTATCTTGAGGAACTAGAGGCAGAATCAGCACTTGTGGGTGGGAGTGCTGTGTATTTCATAGCCTGTGCAACACTGGCTATGAGCCTGTGTGGCCAGTATGACATAGTTAGAAAAAAGCCCAGGAAAACAAGATGGGCACAATAAGCAGAGTGATGGATGCAGCAGATGATCCTTTCCAAATCCCAGCCAGGACAGTGCCCAGAACCATAGAAGAACCACCCAGAATAAGCAGTTGTATGCATGAAGCCAGCTTGCCCTGCTGTGAGGTGTCACTTTTAATATTTCATACAAATTCCCCTCATTTGCTGGATGCTCTTTAGAGTTCAGGTACAAACATGCATCTTACTTGTCTACTTTCATAGGATCATGATCTCTCAACCAGTCAGCAAAGTCAGCCCAGTGATCCGTAGTTTTCCAGGGGTCTGTCCCCTTGAAGAAGTCTGGGCAGATGGTTCTGTGTGAGACACAGAATCAAGTCAATTTTCATGTCCAGGTGAGGAGAACCTGTGGATGTCTAAATGTCTCCTAATATATTCTCTGCTCCAGAGTACACCTCTGCATGGTTACTTTGTGAATCACATCCTACTCATCCTGTTCTGGCAGCCAGCAGAGATAAAAAGTATATGTCTTTCTATGGAAAAAGCCCACAAATAAACTCTCATTATTTCCTTAGACATACTTAATACAGAAGTAAAGGGATTAAGCAGCCCTCCTGATTCTATATCAACACAGGTCTATTTCTGATAGCAAAAGCTAAAGCAACTGTTCAAAGGGCTTGGTTCTGAAAAGCTTATACAACTTATAGATAACAACAGTTATCTGTAATCACCCGTGCTGCCACATAAGCGCAAACACCGGCACTTCGTGACTCTCCTTGTGGCTTTGTGCTCAGGTAGCCATTTTTGATGGGTCAGTTTCAGTAGCTTTGGTGGCCTCAGGGCCATTTTTGTCCATTTTTGCCCCCTGTATGTGGGACACATCACATGCCATGCTTAGCTTTGGGCCTGGAGATCTATCAGTGTGTGTAAGAGGAAGATAGGAAAGACAGTTGCTTACATGTATCCATGACCTGCAATCAAATCCACTATGTATCTAATGTCTGGGAACAGCCATCCAAATACATCGTGAATCACAATCACAGCTTTGTCTGTGAAAAAAGATGGTCTACAAGCATATGCCTTGATGTGCTCAATTTGTACTTCATGTCCAAGGCACTCATATTTAGATCTGTCTCCAGTATCATATCGGAAAGGATCAGCCATTTGGAAACCTTAAAAATAAAAAAATATAAAAATAAAAAGAGCAAGAAAGTAAAAGTAACTTGTTAACACAAATCTTTAAGGGCAAATAAAGGCAAATATGATCTGCAGAAAGTAATTCGATAACTTCTGTAAAAAACACTGACATCCTTGTCTGAAAGGAGAAAGTAGAAAAAAGCAAAAGCAGTGTTCTAGTGTAGAATGGCTTTTAGACCATTATGTGTTATCAAGCTTAGAATTAAGAGAAATACCAAAAGCAAAGTTATAAAATTACAAACAACCTGCACATGCAGGTCCTGACTCTCATGTCACATTTGTTTTGCTCCCATGCCACTCTGTCAGCGCTGGTTTGAGCCAGTATGGCTTCAGGTGTCGCCCTCTCCCCAGGCATGGGGCTATCACAGGTGTCTTCATGAGGAATTCCATGCTGGTTTCTCTGAATTATGTGATGGATAAGGTCCACAGTACTCAACTGCTGCAGTGGAATACAGTGTTCAGTGCTTTTCTCAGTGCTGGTGTCTGCTAGCTGATCTGCGCTTTCGATAGCAGCATCACAGCTGTTCTGGGCGCCGACTTCACCAACTGGGAGCCTCAATTGGTAAAGGACTGCAGTATGGATTTGTAAATTAGACTCCAATGCCTTGGGCCCATATGCCCTTGAAAGGGATTGCAAGAAAACAAGCACATATGCAAATCTCATTCAAAATATGCGAGAGAATTTGGTTTTGTCCCTTCTCCAAAACTAGCAATTACAGCCAATGAGCCAGTAGCTGTGCCAGAGAGATTATAGTCAAAAGTTGTCCTGACTCCCTGTGTCAGGAGCTTGGAATGACTCTGTGCAAAAAGCGGAATGTGACCTTGTAATTAAAAGTAGTATTACAATGCATCTATACAAGGACTCCAATTAAGTCTGCAGGGGTAGTGTTAATAGTAGCTTTCCCTAGCCATGTACTGACTTTGAAACTGTCCTTGGGGATGCAGTACACACACCTGCATATACATTATGACTGTCTCCATTTCAGCTTTTTTACATCAGCCTATTATTTCTGTTTGTGTTGTAACATGTACTTCAGAAAATTATCTAATCTTCGTGGAAGTGCAGCAAGTTCTGTTAAAATGTATACCTTCCTCAGCTCACCATTAACCACAGTAGCAAAGAGCTAGGTTTTCCTGAGTAATGGGAAATTTTGCCTAGACAATACAGACACATTTGGAGGCCTGGTGCACACAGACTGAAGAACCGAGTCATTGCTGCAGAGACTCACCGCTTGCTTGTGCCTTACACAACACTTCCCAGCTTGCATGATTAACACAGGCTAAGTAACAGCATCCAAATTTTATATGCATTTAAACTGCCTTATACCTAAGATAATCAGCCTTCCCAATCTATAGTGCAGAGACACTGTTCTTCCTCATCCTCTCCCAACCCTGGGGCTGCTGTCACCAGATCTGGCAGGGACAGCACCGAGTTTGAGCAAATATACTTGATTACAGCTGTAACTCCTGGCTGATAAGAGTGTGGTGTAGAGATACATGAACTGGGCAAATGCGGCTTTACTACTAGAATCAAGCTGGTTCAGAAATAGCCACAAGGTGGATGATCTCACATCATGAGTAATCCCCTGTGCTGGTAACTGAGAGCTGATGACATTTGTTAATCTTTCTCCCACATTTCTCAACATCTGAATGTCAGGGTTGGTGCTAGGAAGCAGAAAGTAGCCTGATCTTCAGAACTAAAACCTCCACTGTTTTGGCATTGTATGAAAGTGGCAGTTGTAACATAGATGAGAGAGTATCTCCTAAATTAAGCCCCCCATAATAGTCCTGAACGTGCTTGAGAGATGTCTGTTTATGCAAAAGTACTTCCTACCTCTTTTCTAACCTAAGGTGAACAAGTTTGTTGAAGTGCAAGAGACTGCTTGGAGAATTCACAGGCAGTCCCAAAGACAGCTGATACCACTGGCATCTGAGATGGCAGCCACAATCTTACCCCACTAAGGTAATTTGTTCAGAAGGGCAGAACCTATGGTGTGCCCTTCAAGGAAGTAGCGTTTAGGAGGCATTAAGGTTTGCTCTAGTTGTGAGCAGCCTGCTGCCTATCTGTTGGTTGCTTCACAGAAATAATTTCTTTGGCCTATCTTGATTGATGCCTAGCCAGCTGGCTCTCCTCCAGGCACCAGGCTGCGGAGAACGTTAGTAAATAGTCAGCCACACCTGAACTGCTTCGAAGTCTTTGATGGGATCCTGTTCAGTCAGAAGCTTTATTTGTTCCCGCCCACTTTGTCCCAGGCAACACGGTGTGGCAAAGCAACAAGCCAGGATATTTCCTACCTATCCTGTCTCACCTCATTCCCTCTTCCCACCAATTTCAGCCATTACACTTTTCCTTTTCCTGCTCTGCCTGTGGCACAGTTCCAAGCAGGCAGTACCTCGCCTTTACACCCCGCTGCTCATTGCTGAGCTCTAGCACAGAGGAGACGCAGGGCCTGGCACAAAGCCAGGAATGGGGGGAAAACTGACTGCTGCTAACAGGGAAAAAAGAGTGCTATCCCTGAGTCTGCTCTTCATCCTTCTGCTCATTAGGAGAAGGCCTTCTTACAGCTTCTCCTTCTCACCAGTGGTTCTGCTCTTCATCGGGTGTCTCAATACCTTCAGCTTTCGTGCCAGTAACATAAAAACTGAGGAGAGTTATTTACTGTTATCACAAGGCAAAGGTGGGGTCCCTTGGGTGGTAGGATAGACACAAACTACTACATTTTTGGGAGAAACAAATCACAGGGTTAAATCCTCCTGAGTCTTAGTTTTCAATAGGAAAATACAAATCTCTACTTGGGACATGGGGTTAAAAATCTCTTAATAACCAATCAGGTAAAACAAGGGCAAAGACAGTCCTAAGAATAATCCCCGCTTCTTAGAAAGTGAGTATGAGCACGTGATATGCTGTTTGGCAGGACCTTGTACTAGTGATGCCAAATGTGACATCTCTACCATTTTCCTGGGTCCAGTGATAACATTTTAAACTCCAGTAGTAATTTATTTTAATGGTAAGTGCTCCAATGGACCAAACAAGGAAAAGAATGGAAATTCATTACCATAAGGGCAAAATAAATTATTATGGTCCTTTAATGTGATCTTGCTAGTGATGGATACGAAATGGTTACCAGTGTCTTCAGCACTATTGCTGTGACACAGCTTGCAGCAAGCACTAAAAATGATATCCAGTCTTTCCTGAAGTTGACACCCTTTATCTTCACCTTATCCACTCCCTAACACTTGTCTTTGTGCATTTTTTACTGGAACAAAAATAAGTCTCTCTCTAAAGGAATGTTTTTTGATGAATGTTTTGTGCCTTTTCAAAGAGCTATATCTAATTGCTTAGCAATTTCAGATTTCTCCTTTTCAGCACAGTTAAAAGTAGTTAGCCTTTCTCTGCCACCAACTCAGTCATTGTGGACCAGTTTGCCATCACATACCTGGAGTACAGGATCCTGTTTTAGCCCAGCTTGTTTCTTCTGCTCAGAGAGATATCAGCTAGATTTCTCTAAACACAAGAAGAAGAAAAACAGTTCTGCTGACAGTTTTGCTCCTGCTGCTGCCCATCCAGCTTCCAGGTGCTCTTCAACTCTTCTGCAGACTTTGGGATTGGGAGGCGAGGAGGAGAGGCTTAGCACAGGAGTCACCCCGGCCGGAAGGGGTGGGGACAGCTCATGCAGAGAGGCAGGGTGCAGCAGGTTTCACACAGGTTGCCTTTTACTCCACCTTTTATTTATTTATTTATTATGTAAGGAGTTTAGAAAGCAAGATATGCACAAACACTATATTGCACTTTTTTTTTTTTCATCTCTTTAGATATGCATGATTCCTAACAAAATAGTATAGAGAAGTTGAAACAAGGCTTCTGAGTAGTATTATCAGCACACTTCAGATTTCTGGGAAAATTTTCCTTCCAGACTTGTACACTACAAAGCAAATTACGTGTATGATGCAGCTGTTTAAGAAACTGCAGAATCTTTGGACCTCGGCATTTAGAGCCGAGACATTTAGCATCAGTGGTATACTTGCTGATGCATTGTTAAATTCAGAGATGCACTTTTTTATAGCATATTCGTGCACTTTTATTGTCCATAATAAATGTCTTCAATGGAATTTGTGCTGAATTAAGATGAATCTGTCCTGGCAAACTTGGAGCATAAAAAAATTATGGAAGTCTCTCTAGCGCACAGATTAAACATATTACAGCCACACCCACAAGTATTCCCAACAAGTCCAAAAGTGTTTCAGGTTATTTTTGATTAGACTTGCTTTAAACAAGTTAGAAACACTTGAGCCTGAGCTGGTTGTTATTGATGGTGACTCGTTCAAATTTTCCATTCCTATTTCCATAATGGCCTTGTATGCAAGGAACATTAGCTTAGCCCTCAGGCTGATGTCTGCTATAGCTTTAATTTTCTCTGTGTGTGCACATGGTTTATGTGTGTGTGCATGTTGGGTGGGAAGAATGAAAGAGAGAAAAGAGCTCAAAGAAAATGACAATGTCATTTCAAGTCAAAGACCAATAAAGGAATTTTGATCCTCAGTGTATATGACTAACAAGTCCTACAATCACTCGGTATATCCTCAGCAGTACTCTGTGTGGCAGTGACCACTGTAACCTGAGGACTATGTAAAACAGGTGATGGTTGGATTCAGTTCACCAAACTTCAGACAGTTACAATGAGGATGTCTAGATGTCAGTAAGGTGTCTACACTCCCAGAGTTGTCATCAAGATTTAGGGTATGATTCACACCCTATGGGCGTCTTCTTTAGAATGAAATGGATAGTCCCCTAGATGCCATCAACTGTGCTGACCACGTTGTTTAGTGGCAGCCTACCCACCGAGTACAGGTGTAGATTGCTGTGCCGAGTGCATCATCACTCAGGTAGGACGAGTCCCACCTCTGTGGAGCTATAAACAACTCAAAATTAAGGTTTGTCATGACCAGGCCGAGGGTGTTCGCCCTGTCATACCTGCCAGTAGCCTCACGCATCAGGATTGTAGAAGAAACAATTAAAAAGATCGCTTGTGTTGCAAGGGAGGGAGTGGGGAGACATCACTGAAAAGATTCAGTTTATACTTTGACATTAATGGCATCCTGTTTGAGCTTGTCTAACACTACCTGGGTGGCATGCTGTCCTCAGATCCACAAGACTGAAGTACCATCTTCCTACCTTGTCTGCCTAGAACTTGGGTCTGTCCAAGCTGCGGTCCCCTGTGGAACAGATTGGGCCAGCAGAAGCAGACATCTGATCCCACATGCATCTCACAACTGCAAATCCTGTCTTCATGACCAGCATTTCGAATTGGGAGTGGTTAGGGTGAAAGGAGAGCAAAGGACTCGTTCTGCTGTAATGCAAGCCTTTGCCTGTACACTGTGATTATGTTTGACCTGCAAACCCTAAATCATTTAGATCTCCCATATTGAAGACTGTCTCTCTCCCCAGAAGATATAATCACCTTTGTAATGGACTCAGGACTCTGGAGTTCATTGCACCCATGCATTCTCTACAGTCTCAAACAACTTATACACTTTTTTTTTTTTTAACCTGCTGTGAACATCTCTATTTTTAGGGTTAAAAAAAAAGAAAGAAGACAAAGTTTGGAATGAGCACAACAAATTCACTTGTTAGAACACACATTGGTCAGATTTCTCCTTCACCTGAAACACAGCTGCTTTTTGTTTTATTTGGTTTGGTTTTTTTCCTGAAGGTTTGCACCAATACTCAAATCACTTCTCTTGGTTTTACAAAAAAGGGTGTGGAATAAAATCCCAAAGTGAATCCTCATGGCTGTTGGCTGCATTTTTAGCCGTATGTTAACACAAAAACCAAGATCCTAGGACATACAAACCTACTGTCCTAAGGCAAAATAGAAAGGTATTCTCCCACAGACAACTACTGCTAGATAAAAACCCAGAAAGGGAAGTGCTCTGCTAGCATCTAGTGCAGAAGTGAGAGTCCAATGGAGAGACCAATGGACAGGCTTAAACATGCCCCATTTACTGTCACCTGGTATTTGGAGCGCTGCTGGTAGCAACAGGCTTGTCAGAAAATTGAAATCATTGCAAATGTTACATTTATGTTGTGAAAAACCTGTTCAAAGTTCCTGTGATGAGTGATGCTCTGCTTGCAGCCTAGAAGCTGCAGATGAGGCAGCTTCTTCTCTTGCATGGGTCCTGCCAGCAGTAGCAGCCTTGCTAAGGAGTTGCCACAGCTGAGGGTACCTTGTGAGGAACCAGTGAAGAGGGTCTCAGGAAGAGTTAGCAGAGAGGCATGGTGGGACTAGGTCAGAACAGCTGGGCTCTGTGGGGCCAGCTGTAGTGCCAGGGAAGGCCCTGTATCAGCACCTGCCCTGGGAGCAGGAGGCATCCTTTGGGGCTTGGGTGGCTAAAGGAAGGGAGCCCAGCTAATCCTTCTCATACAGCTTCACAGAAAAGAGAGGGCCTAATTAGTAGGCTTGTAATTTGGAGCTGGGTTTGGGGCTTTTGTTTCTGTATGTTATTCCAATACCTTTCCCTCGATCCGGTAAAAGGCGGCATACCTAAACTTATCTATGGAGTCATCACTTGGGAGGGAAGAAATATGGTCTAACAAATCTGTTTTCATTTTCCAGGTTTCTGGCTTGGCCTCTAGTCGGTGTTTGAATAAAGACACTTGGAAATTGGGCCACCTCTTGTTATTGCAAATCAAGGCTTGGTGGGAGGTTTACATGTACAGCTACTTTCACTGTCATCACTGAAAACAAGTCTCACACACACAATTTTGTTCTTTACCATTTACCTAGCATGGTATTTTGGAGTTTGTGGCTGCCTTTGCCTGGAGCATTGAGAATAATCTCCAGGAATTCTCTGATTCTGTTAGTACTGAGCCATATCCCCACTCTTTCCCATGCTTTCCCATGTGTCTAAGAAGAAAGGCTCCGAAGTCTCTCCCCTGTGGGAGTGACCATATCTGCTTCATCTGGTGTGGTGCTGACAGGCACGGCCATGTTCCCTGCACCGAGCCGAGCACCCACGGCTCCTCACACAGCACCAGCACCCAGGCCAACGCTACTGCTGCTCCTTTGCTATTAATCTTTGTATCCCTCACCATGCTCCCACTCCCCTGTGCTTTCATTTGCTGGTAAAAAATAATAGACTCAGTCTGTCATCATCTCTCCCCTTTGGCCAACTCCCCCGTGCATCTGTCCCCTTTCCTGGCTTTCCACTCTACTCCATTTCTGTAAATTTTTCGTTGCCACTAGTGTAATCGTTTCTACTTGTCCCTTTTAATGTCCTTCTGAGTGTCCCACTTTTATTTTGGGTAGGCTAGGGTCAGCTCTCGGAGGATACAACTCCTTTTCTCCCTAAAATCAGAAGTATGTCTCTGACCACAGGGACAGAAGGATGATCTGAGAAAAATTGTTTCCAATAGGTATGTTGCTGATTTGGTTGTTGGCATGTAGAACTGGTTGACTCAAAACCTTCTGGGTTTCTTGTGGCTGATTTGGATTAATTTTTACCTGAAATAAATTGGGAATGTTTAGCCTCAGATTTCCTATTTTAGCTGAAAGAACTTGTGGGATTTCAGAGGGTGTGTTTTGTAAACTTTGTAGAAAAGGGTGGAGTATAACTTTAATTACACCAAAGCAATAAAAGGAAAACTATTTTAATATTGCAGTTGACATGCAAAGAGGTGTATTAAAATTACCTAACACTATTAAGGTGGTTTTAGGTAATTTAGTAGCTCATCACTTTATTATAAAACACTTTTAATGGAATTTCAGTACAAGGCACATGATTCCAAATAATTGAATATTAATCGCAATATGTAAGGAAAATAGTAAAATTTGGAGCAATGTCTCCAAAATAGGTACCCCAGATCAGAGGCAGCATCACTGTTGCATTGAAAACAGAGACATGAGCAAGACAATAGAATTAAGATTACATGGATAATTAAGGGCTGATTTCCTTATCTAAAAACCTGAACATCTATTTTTTGCATGACTTAAGGATATGTGTATTATCTTTTCTCACTAAATATTTTGTCATCTTCTCTAAAACTACAAAAATTTTGAATCCAGAAATTACTAAAAAGTACTTGCAGTTATCCACCATTCAGACCTTCAAAGATTAATTCATTCCATCTATTTAGTCATTGAAAGCTGAATTTTGTATGCTGAATTTTTTATGCAGAATTTTCCCCATAAAATGTTGATTTAAAAGTACATATATTTGGTCTGCCTTGCTCCAGGGCACAATTCTTTTTTTTCTTTTTCCTTTTTTTTTTTTTTTATTTATTTTGTATGAGTTTTCCCCTTAAATGAAACTCACTTAATGCTTATTTTATATTTCAGGGACTTCCTGGGATTTATCAAACAGAAGGGGGTCATTTTCCTTGCTTGTAATTGAGGCTGTGTTTGTGCTGAAGTATAAACACAATTTTGGTCTTCAGTACAAATAAGTGGCCTTGGACAAAAAGCTGCACCTTATGGCAGTAGAATTTACCCCAGCTTTCAGACTAGGTAACTTCAGTGAGTAGAAATCTGGCTTCTTCTCTGTAAAGTCCCAGTGTGCACCTGAAGAGTTTGATTTGGCTGAGACTTTCCAAGAGATCATTTTTAAAGCAAAGAGGACCCCAAGATTTCCACTTACATGTGATGCCTCACAGGTTATACATCTTATAGATGAACATTTAGGGTTTTTTTACCTAACTGGAAAAAGGGGAAATGTTTGCTGCTATAATTGATTATTGAAAAATTCTGTCAAAAATTACTATACTAAGTCAGTGTTTTAAACTCCAAAATTTTAAACAGAGTGCTGGGAAAAAAGAAAAAAAAAAAAAAACATTCTCCCCATGTTTGCTCAACTTTAAAAGTCCTGATTTGCAAACATGTCTACACATTAGTAATCTTGGACTGGATCCAGGCAACTTTGGACTGTGTCCCACAAAGCAATACAGATGCCCAAGTGCAACATCAAAGCAGCAAGTTTAAGGAAAGTAAATATAAGAGCTTCTAATTATATTACAAGGTAATTACCATATGTAAATCAATTCAGAGCAATCAAGGTACTTTATTAAATACATTTGCAGAGAGCACCTGTTCTTACCCTTTTTCTAAAGCGAAATAATGAACTTTGGCCTAGCAGAAAAAAATTACATTTCAGTGTAACGCTGCAAATGGTTGAGTCTGTGCTGGGAGTGAGTGTACCCACCCTACAGTCTGTGCCAGTTTAACTAAATCCAGTTCTAAGAGCCCCTGAGTGTATGCTGGAGTAAACATGTAATGGAGGATCTCAGGAGAAAGGGTCCAGGCAGGAAAGGGGCCAGCCCGCCGCACCTCCTGCCCCGCACTGCCCAGGGCAGGCACATTGTGTGTGGAAGGGAACGCTTGGACCATGGAGGCCAACCAGTCTGCAGTCACTGCCCACCCTGTCTGCTTCAGACAGGACATCTGCTGCATGGGTCACCAAATGTCATCATGAGACGAGAAGAGATTGTCTCCCCCTGCCCACCCGGACATCTGCCCCTGCCCACCTGGACAGTTAGAAGTTTTGCAAGGGCTATTTGTGCCAAAGCAGCTGTGCCAACGAAGAGTGAACTCCCAAGCTCACCCTTCCACACCTTGTTTGTGAACTACCAAGTTTCAAACTGGAGGTTTCAGCAAGGAGAAAAGCATGAGCTTTAGCAGGAGACTTCAAGGCTTACGAGATTTGCTCTTACAGGCTGGTATTACCACCTCCAGTCCTAACAATTTCTAGCATGTTACTTATTTCTCATCCTCCTATCAAACGGACCTCCGTCACTTGATAGACCCACAAGGAAATCTCAGAGAGCTGACAAGTTATGGGCTGTGAGGCAAAAAGCATAGGGCCACCTTATTCAATCCTTCACAAGGTTCTTCTCTCAGGTGCTTTGATATTCCCTTTTTTTTCACAGGAAACTATAGAGATGATGGCCTGTACTTGACACAGCAGCTCCCATAAGGCAAGCCCCTTCCAGAGCCCTGTCTTGAGCTGCAGCTCAGACCTCAGGCCAAGCCCATCTATTCATTACAGCCTGTTCTCCTGGTTCAGGAGGAAAAATCATCCCAAACCTGAAACTCTTCCCCAGCAAGCTGGAATCAAATCCCCAGTCACCTGCCTCTCTTCAAAGACACCAACACTCTGCACCACAACTTATTAGCTTCCTTATCAGCTCATTTAAATTCCTCAGAATTAAAACCCATGGTTTATCTGAGCACAAACATTTCTGTATATTATGCAACAATCATGATAAATTCTTTCCTGTGAAAAAAGACATAAATGCCAATATTTTCAAACTTAAAGCTCTGAGAACTAAATTAATTCCCAGGGACAAACACATATCATGTGAGTTGAGAGCAAACAGTAGGCATGGCATGACTCAGAAGAATAGCAATGAAACTGCACATTCCTCAGTGAACTTGTGAATTATGCAAATAGAAAGTCAGAAATTAAACAGCAGGCTCTTGCCTTAGCATTTGTAATTAAGGCTCTTCATTACCACACAAGATGCTTTTATAATATAGGTTTGTTAAAAGGTGTGTTTTATGTTTTCTGCTTTGATGGGATAAAAAGGTTTTGTGAAGTTTGGGAAACAACTGGTTTCCCTAAATGCAAACTAGATTCTGCACGTTTCACCTGGATACAGTTCAGAGTAATTTTTAATGTGTTTATGTTCATCTTCCAGGCAGCTGAACTGCTGGCAGTCATGTTGCTTACTCCTGAAAACCTCCCAGAATATGTGCAGACTTCAAAGGCTGTTAGGAATTATTAATATTCTTTAGATACAGTATCTTTTTGAGGAACTCTTTCTGTGATCTCCCAACAGCAGCTGAAAGCCAACAATTATAACCTCCTTGTCACACTTGTAACTTTCTTTTCTCTTGTACTAAATGGCTCTCCTTTTATCTTAAATGCAAAATTTACAAAGAAGAAAATATATTTTTTCCTGATGTTGTTTTTTCTGAAAGCAAGAAATACCTGGGTTTTTTCAGCTTGTTGTCTCAGATTTTAAAAAAAAAAAATAAAGAACATGACTGAGATGCTGAAGAAGCCAAGCTTAAGCCAAACTCAGAAAAGCCAAGCCAGTGCAGTTCCCAGTCCTAACAATGCACACCACTTTCCCAAGTCCCTCTGTGCTCCAGGAGGACTTTGATTTGCCCATGGAGCACAACACTAAATACATGTGGCAATTTTGTAAGTAGAATGGATTTAGGATGGACATCCAGGTGACTGAAAATTTGTATATTTCAGTTCCCAACCTTCATTAAAATACACTGTTGTGGTTTAACCCCACTCAGCAACTAAGCACCACACAGCCACTCACTCATTCACACTCAGTGGGATGAGGAAGAGAATCAGAAGGGTAAAAGTGAGAAAACTCGTGGGTTGAGATAAAGACAGTTTAATAGGCAAAGCAAAAGCCACATGCACAATCACAGCAAAACAAGGAATCCATTCACCACTTCCCATTGGCAGGCAGGTGTTCAGCCACCTCCAGGGAAGCAGGGCTCCATCATGTGTAATGGTTACTTGGGAATACAAACGCCATTACTCTGAACATCCCCTCCCTTCCTTCTTCTTCCCTCAGCTTTATATGCTGAGTATGACACCATACAATATGGAATATCCCTTTGGTCAGTTGGGGTCAGCTGTCCCAGCTGTGTCCCCTCCCAGCTTCTTGTGCACCCCCAGCCCCTCCTCACTGGTGGGGTGGTGTGAGAGGCAGAAAAGTCCTTCACTCTGTGTAAGCCCTGCTCAGCAATAACAAAAGCATCTCTGCATTGTCAATGCTGTGTTCAGCACAAATCCAAAACGTAGCCCCATACCAGCCACTATAAAGAAAATTAACTCTATCCCAGCCAAAACCAGCACATTCTCCACCCCTTATTCCAAACAACTTATGTCATGCTCAAGTCCCACACTATCCAATGCATTCTCGTTAACCACCACCCCTGTTCCCATTCTTTGCTACGATACACAGATAACTTGCCCTTAGTCTATGGACCACCCCTGTAAAATGTCTGTAAAATGTTCACAAATGCCCACAAAATGTCCACTGAGTTCATTTAGTCCATGACTTTGTGCTCCACCTGTATGGTGGTCACTGAGGACAGGAGAGGTGTTGTGTTGTGCAGAGTTACTGGGCACCAAAGCCAGCTCAGGTGGGGTGAGTCGCTGCTGCGCTGGCACTGGTTCCTGTAAGGCTTGTCCTCCATTGTTTCAGGTGGTTCCTGCTGTAGTAACTCCTATAACATGCAACTCAAATCCTGGGTATTTGGGGTATATCCATTACAATCTCCACCCCCAGCCCCTTTGGACAGACCATAGGGTTTAGGATTTAACATTGCCTAACTCAATCTTATTGAGTGTCTGTGATTACATGTGATACTAAAGTGCAGAACATTAGTAAATTACTTTGAGAAGTTGACAGAGATCAATATAGCAACTGGAATATAGCAGGTAGGTAAAGTGTGATGGAAAAATAGATGGAAAATTAACTGAACTGTAATTACATTTTAGTAAATGGCTTGTTGCTTTGCATATTACAAATATGGGTTTTAAAAAATACAAAGAAGTCTTTAATGTCTTTCTTCTCATGCTTCTTTCTGTGACAATCTAAATTCAACCCTTTTTTGGTCATGACAGCTGATCTGGAATTGATCCTACATCCAAAATCTCCAAGCCAATCCAAAGTATACTACAGGTCCAAGAACATTTCAGATATAATCATGAAAGATATATTAACATAAATATATCAACATATTTAACATAAGCATATATTTTCAAAA
Organism: Caprimulgus europaeus; assembly: GCA_907165065.1. The sequence continues at coordinate 75,852,877 of OU015525.1, forward strand.
CCCAGTTTTGGAATGCAGTGAGAAAATCTAGAGCAGAAAACCAAGCACGAGCTCTCTTTGCAGTACAGATTTCTAATTCACCTACATTCACAGATCCCCATTGTTTAGACAACCTAGATAGCTCTGGGTCCCCTCTCTCTTGACCTGCTTGGATTTCCTCCTATCATTGCAAGATAAAGGCTGCTGGTGAGAACACCTCCATTCACACATGCACGCTGCTCAGCAGGACTGTGCTGACATGCTGCCAGATTAGATCCAACCCTCTATAGCCAGACTCACACAACAGGCTCCTCGCCTGAGACCATTTGGTGTGTCAGTGCTGGAGCACTCCCCCATCCCATCCTTTCCCCCTGCCTCCTTCCCAGTGGGGAGCTAAAGACTCTTTCTTTCCTCTTGACTTTGGACTGCTTGATACTGCCAACAAACAAGACATCTTAGCAGGTAGCATTTTGCACAGAATTTCCTAGATTTGAACCAAAAATTCACTGAATGTCATTGGGGTGACAGTTACCCCTAGCTGGGCCTTCATCAGTAAGGCAAAGTTGGAAACTCCTGGCATGTTCTTCACCCATCACCCTGAACAGAGGGACAAGGGCCAGTCCCTGGGGCAGGAGCTGGGACTGCTCCCCACCGGGGCTCGAGAACTGTACCACTTTCTGCAGCTGACTGGCGACAGAGACCATCAGCCACCGGTACATCACCCAGGTGCTCCTGGGGGAAGCACTGAGTCCTTCGATCTTCCAACCACTTCCAGCTCCAGCTAAGCACAGGCAATGATTGACCCAGCTGAAGGCATTCTGGCAGTCATGGGATCTGGGGGTTATTCTAGTGAAGATACAGCAAGATGCAGCAGCCAGAGGCAGGAGAGCAGATTGTCAGCCCCTGGTGACTCACTTGCTCAGCTGCCACCAGGGCTGGCAAGGTGCAGGGTAGCTGTGCAGGGTGCTGCTTCAGATGGTCAAGGCTTCACACACCTGGAAATACCCGGGGGGCCTCTCAGGTAATAGGCTCAATCAGGTGGCAGCATTCATGGCAATAGGTCTCCCAACATCTGCAGCTGCTCATTTCATGGCCCAACAAGTTGCCAGATGGCCCCAGGCAGGTGCATACCACTGTGGTCCCTGCCTGGCTGGCCCACTGCAGGCCCCAGAGAGGCTGTTCTCACCTTCTCGAAAGTCGCTAGACCACCTCCTGGGGCTGGAGCAGAGGTGCCCTCTGGTGGCACCCATGGAGCTCTGTCACCTCTCTGGGTCTGCCCATGCTTCTGCTCCCGGTCTCCAGCTCTCATGAGGCTCTTTCACTTCGTGTGCCATAATCTTCCTGTGCACAGCGATTAGGCTGACTGACCTGTAGTTCCCTGGATTCTCCTTCTTCGCCTTGAGGGTGGCTGTGACACTTGCCTTTTTCTCGTTTTCAAGAACCTCCTCCTATTACCAGTTCTTGACTTCTTTCAGTCTCTCTCTTAGCCCATCTCCTCTCAGTTACCTCCCCACTCACCACACTCATTTTGGCCATGCTATTAACCATAATCCTTTCCACCATGCTTTGAATCTGTACAGCTCTTGGCTGCTCTTCCTGCACCCCTGCATGGCAGGACCCCAGTACAAGAGAAACTCTAGTTGACCAGCTTCAGTTTACTGCTGTCGGGAGATTGAGGGAGGAAGAACGAGTTGTCTGTAAGCCTTTGCTTTTCTTGCAGCGACTCTGAAGTTCAGGCCTCCCAGAAACTCCCTGCCCTTTACTGTATAAATTCTCCCCTGCCCTTCCATTCAAGGGGGATCAGGAACTGGCTCAGGAAAGCCCGGAGTGTGTAAGAAAAGTAGAGATAGTGCATCCCCTCAGGAGGCTATAAATCATTTGAAGACCACTGCTTTCCTTCCTGATCGAAAATCATTGAGAGAAGAGAGGAAAAGAATGAAACTTGAAGATCCAGGTAAAAACAAATGAGAAGGATAACCCCATTTGCCACCCTGAATATGAGAGTCCTGACTATAACATTTGGTACAGGTTTCTGCCAGCAATTTTTGTTCTCAGGGCTCAGCTGATAATCAGAAAATACAGGCTCTCAGAAGATTCTTCCTTCTAAAGTAGGGATAAAATAGATACTTAGTTCTAAAGTCGGGACTTTTACAGATGTTCTCCTTTGAAAAGGACAGATTCCAAACAGGCTTGTTCTCAGGAGCTGAATGGGGATGCTGAGCTGAGCTGCTCAGATACTCCTCAGACCCTCTGAGGTCAAGGCCATGACAAAGCAATACCATGCACTCTCATTTCTATGTGTATCATCCTCCTTGTGAGATGACTCTTTCTTTAGCACCTTTAACCAGGCTAAGGCCCTGGCAGAGGCCCATCTGACATCATAGTAGCATCAAAAAATGAGTAAAACAAAATATTTGACTGATCCACAGAGAAGAGACAAGAAAATACAGGTTTTGAGTAGAAAATGTGTTTGATGTTCCATGTCAGTCACCCAACTGAAAATCTACTTCAGTGAGCCAAGTATTTTGCTCTCCTCCTTAGACATCAAAAGCATTAAGTGGTTTCTTTACTGTATGCCCTGACCCTCCAGTAAAGGCAGTACACACAGAAAATGCATTATTGCCATAGGGAAACAAGCGAAAGCAGAGGTTTATGCCCCAATTCTCAGTGTGCAAGCTACAATGAAGTGAAAGTTACTACAGAAATCAGATAACTTCATGAAACAGAGGTCATTGACTCTGATCAACCTGTAATAACTCTGACCTTTAGACCATAGCTCACTTTTCTCTGGTCAGCACAACACCCATCTTTTTTCCTGTTGATGCAAATGTTTGAGAAAAAGTACTGACAATTCATTAGAAATCTATACCCTTCTGTATTTCTGTCCCAGTCAGTGCAGAAGAAGCAGAGATAGTAACATAGGTGTCATTATAGAAAGTATCTGTAGTGAATATGTGGATCATTCTCCACACTAGACACATTCACTTTTTGGCAACGCTCACAGTTTTAAATGAAGTAGAACTGAAGCCTGCCCTGAGGAGTACAGTTTAATTTGGTTGGCAGTCATAACCTCCAATAACAATGGGAAGGTCAAGAAAAAGGTTTCTGGCAAAGTAAGATTGCTCCTGCTAAATTACGAGGATAATCCCTAACTGCTGTAATCTGTAATCACAGATTTTTAAAGACATGAGAACCAACACGTCCTCAGAAGGACTACAGGCAGTCATTTGACAATGGTAATGTGTTTCACACCACATCCTCTATTACCAAGGAGCACAAGAAGAAGTATGCAAACCCCCCCCCCAAAAAAAAACAAACAAAAAAATCTAATCTAATGACACAAATATCTACTCCCTTGAAGTTGATGGAAGTGTTTTAGGTAAAGAACCATTTGCCTCAAATGATACTACAGTAATTAGGAATGGGATATTCCAGAATACAGCCTTTTTTTGTTGTTGTTCTGAACCCAGGAGTCCTTCACCAAGCAACTGCAGCCACAGAGCTCTGAATCCCAAGTAGATGAGTAAAAACCATTGGCTCTACTCTCATTGTGACAGCGGGATGCCAACCAAGTTGATAGGGCCTGTTTTAAACAGAAAATCCACTGTAACTAATAGATGTGAAAAAATCCCTGCTGTGTTTAAGCACTGTAATTCGGTGATGCACCTTCTGCAGATCTTGAGAAGAGTTGTGAAGTTCTGCAAATATTTATTCAATGTGTGGAAATGGATATGTGTCAATCATCTGAGTATTACCTAGCTTCTTGAAACCTAGACATAAGATAAACAGCCTATTCAACAGTGAATTATCCTGTAAGATCATTTGAGATTTGTTTTTTCACACTCTACCAAAACCTCAGCTCTCACTGAAAACAGTAGCAGGCAGTTTCTTTCTTGGTCAAAATGTTAATAAGTCATAGAACAAACATGGTGCATAGCTAAGCATCTGCTCAAGTACTTTCTAAAATAAGATCTGGAGCCTAGATCATGTCTGTGTCTGATGGTGCTGAGCCATTATGTCCATCCCTAAATGTATGTTTGGTGCAGTACTGCTACGTGTTTTATAACATAGAGCAGGTCTGCAAAACATGAATCACAAGTCACATTTTCATTCAGGAAGTTTGATTCCTCGAGTAACTATTAATTGTAGGTTTGGTAAGAAGCAGACACCTGCTGAAATGAAACACATCAGTCAATACTGAGGCTTCAGAGTCATTATCTAGCATTAATCCAACAGCCTGGGCCACGCTACCGGTGCAGCAGTAAACATTACTGCATACACAGTACATCTGGGACTACTTCTCTCCACCTTCGTGCCAGGAATCTGCTGGCGCAGCAGCTACCTGCCGCCTGGGGGCAGCTTTATGGTGTGATGGCAGAATGTCCAGCCACCGGGAAGCACCGAGGGAAGATCCAGGGTGGCAGTGGCTTTCACCGTGTCTTTGCAGCCCACAGACCTTTGTGCTTTCTGATTGTGCCAAGCTAATCTTCTGTGGGCCACACTTGGTACTATAGACCAGAGTGGCCTGCTCCAACAAGCTTTCTCCTGCCATGGAAGCTTTAGACCTCCCTAGCAGCGGTGCCTCAGTTCTTTAGGAGCCAAATACATGTTCACCCCAAATACTGCCTGATTTTTAAAGATAAACTAGCAACCATTTGGTTTTCCTTAAGACAATCCATCATGTTTTTCACATTTCTGTAACTTGCTGTTCATAACCAGCTGAACCATTTTTGCGTCGAGAATGAGGCAGACAGCTGAGGAAAAGAAGTAGAGCAGTGCTGAATAAAACCAGACAACTGGTTAAGAAAATAAATGCATTTTGAAATGTTCAGCTAAAGAAAAACTGAAAAGCATTAACTTTTGCCGTTTGGCTTTCTCCATGCTCTGAGCTGTCAAAATAACCTACAAATGTAAGTAAATCATTTTTATGAAGTCACTTCAAAATGGGAGAAAATATTAAAATGTCATAGTACAAATGCTGGATAGTTTCAGTTTTGCAATATTTATTTTGTATTCTCTTAATAAAACTTTTGAAAAAATGACCATATATTTTCTAAGCATTTAAATGTTACAAACCCAAAATGTTTTACCAAAACAAAACCATGTTCAAAGAAATCTTGTTGTTTTTATGCTCCCCTCATCCACTCTAAATATGCCCTTCCTTTTGCTGTAACCTTCTGTGATTTGGGGTTACATCTATTACTGTCTTTGGTTTCCACCTGCAAAATTTCCATATTTCCTCTGTTATCCAAATAATAACTTGCTTGAAGCAGAGATTTTTTTTTCTTTCCAGTATGTTTGTTCAGTGCCTGTTGGCATAATTCTCGACCTTGATAACAGCCAGAAGCTAATAACAATCTCCTAACATCCTCCTCTATACCAAAAATTAAAAACTACTTAAGCCATAGGTATTTCTCAGGTGAAGAACATCTAACATATTACCAAATAGACAAGGATTAATAACGTGTTCACCAAAATCACTAAGAAGGCTGAGACATTGAATTTAATTAAACTTACAGAAAATAATAATTTTTTCTCTTTTCTGTTTAAATTATAATGGCCTGCCTTCAACTCATGTTTATTGGAAAGCTATTGTGTGGTCCATACTAAAACACTGAGTAAGAACGAAATTTTGGGATTAATTCCCTTTAAATGCTGAGAAGATGGCATATATGTAATGTTTGTTAGGTAATTCAAATGGCTGAATATACTGACAGGAGTGAAACTATTCACTGGTAATGTATAGTGACTCCTTCCAAATGGTTTCATCTAATCTAAAAAAGCCCATGAAAGACCGAAATTGGAGAATTATATCCATTAATCCTGCCACGGCCTTTTGAATGTGAGTAATCATTTAGAGACTTTTATATTACATTTAGTTTATATTTATCACAACAGTAACAACAATAGTTACGTGTCTAGCAAATAAAGAGTGGGAATCATGAATGTACTTGGATATTGAAGTGCCCCATTATTAAGCTGAAAGGGCTTTTTGTGTCTTCCTGAAGAGTTCATCAGCTCTGTTGGAAATGTGGGGCTCAGGAAGGCGCAGCGGGACCCGAAGGCGAGGACAGGCAGCGCCCATCTCTACCCTTCCCCTGCCGAGGAGCAGGGCCGTTTCCGGGGCCTGTAACGGGGGGTCACGACAAAACCCGAGCCCTGCGCATCCCCGAGCTCCGGGCGCCCGGACTCTTCCAGAAAGGGAGGGTCCGACTCTACCGGCGAATGCGCCGTTTCTCTGGGGCTTGGGGCAGGATTTAGAGTCGGTTCTAGCTGTATTGAGTCTGACTTCCGCGCTCTTCCCGCTACAGCCGCTGCCCAGAGCACGGACGCGTCCCTCCGCCGCGGCCAGCACCTCCACGGCCGCCAAACCGCCACGGTCGCCAAACCTCCCTGCCCGTTCGGCCTTTGCCGCCCACGGCCATACGCTGCCAGAGGGGGCGGTCGGGCACGGGCGAACCAGCGTCAAGGCCGGGCACCGCTCCCCGGCCCGGCCCGCCCCGCCCGAGACCCCGCTCCCGGGCCTCCCGGTCTCTTCACCCCCGCTAGGCGGCGCCGACGGCGAGAGCGACGCTCTAACCCTGCCGACTCGATGGTGCGGTCTCTACGGTGCCCGCACCGCTTACCCACGCGCGCGGCCCCGCCCCCCGCGGTCACACCACCCGCTCGGCCGGCGCTGCGTCAGCCAGACAAGATGGAGACCGCCGAGGAAGGTACAGCGCTCGCCCTGCGCCCGCCGCTAACCCCTGTGCCCCCGGCCGGGTAGGGGCTCTGCCCCTGCTGCCTCGAAGGGTGTAGGGGCGGGGGGGGCGTCACTGGGTCCCGTAGCCGGCTGGGCGGGGCGGGGGCTGCTTACGCCAGGAGGGGCTTCGTTTACCGGGGCTGCAGGTACCGGGGGCCGCCGGTGCTCGGGCCCCCTCTCCCCCCACGCCCCTCCTCTGCCGGGCCCGTCAGTCTCTGCGGCGGGCGGGGGGAGGCTGCTGCCGGGAGCGTGCGCGCGGGCTGGTGCGCACGCGGGTGCCCCTTACATAACCGCGGCTGCTGGGAGCCGCGCGCCGTGGGGAGGGGGGGGGCGAGGAGAGCGCGGCGCTGTGGGAACAGCCCGGCGCGAGGCCGGCCTTTACTGGTGCTCGACCCGGCCGCCTCGGGCGGCGGGGACCCGCCGGAGGCTTCCGCTGGCTCCGTGCTTTTCCGACTGGGGCTTTGCTAAGGGAGAGCGGGGAGCGGTCCGGGGCGAGTTAGAGGTGTTGAGACAGGAAATCCCGGCGCTGCGGGCGGCAGCCGGGTGCCCTCAGTGGTGCGGCGCGAGGGCCATGAGGAAGGGGCTGCCCGGAGCCCTGCGAAATCCTCTTGGCCAGCAAGTGCTGTCATAGCTGGCACTGTAACTTGGCGAGTTTTAATTTTTCTCTTTCAGCTGAATAATAATAGCAGCTTTAGCTGCTGCTGCTTCTTCTTTTGCAAGGTTCTCTTCGTTATGTATGCTGAAAAATCTATTTGAAAAAATTGAAATGGCAAAATCATACAGGAGCAGACCTGTTTCTTTGTCTCTTCTACAAGAGACAAATACCTAGTAACTTACCTCATTTTAAAAAAGAAGTAGTCAAAGAGATCATAGTCATGGGGTTTTTTAATGTGTAACTTCCATTTTTAAGGGTATTGATTTAATTGAGATCTAATGTGGGTATGTTTTGTCAGCACTTTTGCTCTGCTCAGATAATGTTGAGGAACTAAGTAATTCAAGCTGATGATGCAGAATTTTCATAAAGCAGGACTTAGTATTGTAGCAGAAAACAAAATAAATACAGGATGTATGTTGTGCTCTGTTTCTTGCAGTATTGGAGCTTTGTTTGTCATCTTAAGCGATAACTACAAATATATTACAGTAGCGAGGCAGTTCCAAGCAAAGTGATGTATGTCTTGGCTTTTGTTACTTTGGCATCATTTTGAATATAGCTTTTTGTTTGTTTTTAATCTAGTGGCACTTGATTTTCCAGCTTGAAGGGATTAAAAAGAAAAAAAAAGCTGGAAAAACAAGAAACTGATGAAATAAGATAACATATTTGTAAAAATGTCTCATGGGTTGTGCTGTAGACCACTTTAGTACTTGTGAAAACAGTTGGTTTGTCAAAATCCTAGTTTTTAAAATCTAACACATTTTAAAACTGCTGGCTGCAGCTCTGTCATGCCTCTGTAGACAATTATTTATAATGATTAACAATGTGAAACTTTGATGCTTGGCCTCTGGTTGTCCAGAAATCCTGAAATCTAGGAAACTGTGCAGTGGATACTCAGAAATGGCCAGCTGAGTTCCCACCACTCCAGTAGCTGAAAAATCCATCTGGGTGGATGTCATTCAAACAGCATAGTTGATAACTTGTTACAGGCTGTTAACAGTAGTAGGCTTTGGTCATACCTGCTTTTACAGGGCTTAATTTGGTGAAGAGAAAGAAGAAGGGGGCTGTTAGTACCTCTTAAGGCATTGTCTCCTTTAACTAAACAGTCATGTTAAACTCTACACTTGGAATTTGGCCTTTTCTGGTTTTATATATAAATATATATGTATATATATATAAATACACACACCTGTAGCCTTAGATACTGTATTGTAGTCTTAGCAATGTTACCCTCAAAAGCTCTTAGTAGGACGAAAGTAACCAGTCTATATACTCACTTTCCATAAATACCACTAGAATGTTACAACTTCTTCTACAGTTTCAAACTTCAATTCCCACTATTAGAATTTCATTGCACTTGGCAGAACACTGAGGAGACTTCCCAAGGTTAGAAAGCTTTCAACACTAGCAGCAGCAAAGACTATGTTAGTGCCTTAAGGAAGAAGAAATCCATGCGCTAATATTACTGCATGGCTGAACTTCTGCTACAAAGCGTCACATGGACTTTCCTAACTATTGATAGCCCAGTAACAATATTGTGTTTCTGATGGGTTTCGTCCTTGGCAGAATTGTGTTGTGGAACTAGAAACGTAACTGGTTGGTGAGAGCTCTGATAAGAGAGGCAGTTCAGGATAATAACAGTTAACCGAAGCGGCAGCTTCTTTGCCTCAGAATGAATATGAGAGTTGTGTCTCTGTAGCACCTGAAAGCACCAGATACCAGCTTCTGCTGCTGAGAGGTACTTCTGTTTCTTTCTGGTTAAATCAGCTTGTTGCTAAATAACATAATCTTCACTTTTGGATGTTACAGTGGTGAACGTTCAGTTAGAGAGGTGATAGGCAGAGAATCATTCTCTGAGGAAACAAAAATGACCTGTGTTACCCAGGGTCATTCTTTCCAAAACGCATGAAGAACGGGATGCAGAATGTGTGTACAAGTAGAAAAATAGCGTCTATTACACAATGGAATGCACTCTGAACGTGACAGTAGGTAATAAGGTGTGTAGTTTTACATATTGACCCTGAACAGGGTTTATTTACTTGAAGCTATCTACTTCTTAACAGTCCAGATTGTTACTCTCATAGGTGTTTATTTGGATAAAACAAGTGGGAATATCTAGCAATTCTCATTCACTTTGAAAAAAAAAAAATTTAGATGTAACTTATTTTAGTAAGCTATCAGAGGAAATCCTATTCCAGATTAAGTATCCAGTTACTTTTAGTAAAGCAAATTATGTTTTTTCACAATAGTCTTGAGAATAAGTGAAGAGTCTGCTGTGAAGGCCGATGGATTGTTAATGAGTGGGTTCAGAGAGCTACAGGGGTCTTTCAGAGAAAAGTATGCATTTAGAGTGCTGTCTTTGGTGCCAGAGGGTATTCTCAAAGCAGCAGTTTCCCGTCCTGTCTCTTGTGCTGTCTCTGGTGCTTGTCTGACCCTTTATGAGGCTGATCCAGTGCACGAACTTGTCAGCTTCCTGTGAAACCTCTCTGAAAGAATGCTGAAGGAAGGTGAGCAGCCAGGGCTAGTGGGTCGAACCTGCCTGGCAGTTGAAGAGGCCTGTGCAATTTCCATCTGGAAATAGTCTCTGTGATAAAAGGCTCATTTGTTAGGTGAAGCAGCAGTTCTGGTTGTTCTTGTTGGCGGAGAAATTGGGGGCTCTTGATGTTTGCAGCCATACATCGTTGCTCAGTGCGACTGTGGCAGATGTAGCATCTGTATTGAATACATGTTTTTGTTAATTCTAGGTTTTCGGCCTGCTTGAATGAATTCACATCTTTCTTTTACAGATATAAAATTATTTTTTCCTTTGGAGTCATTTGAATTCTTATGCCTTATGTGTAGAAACTGTTCTGATACTGTGTGAACTATGGATATGATTATATTGTGACTTCTTTTTAGAAAATACTCATATTTTTAATGTTTGATACCTTTTGGAACTTTTTGTAGAAATCCGTTAACTTTTGGAGATTTCAACCAAGAAAAAAATAGGTGATTCAAACTTTAAATTGCATATTTTCAGTATCTTAAATCAGTACTTTAAGTTGGCATTTTTCTAACAGAGAGCTCTGATGGGTATCTGTTAACCTCTTGGAAGTTTGCTGAGTGGTGGTTGATAGGAAAATAATTAACAAAAGAGAAAATCATCAACTTAAATCTTCTACAAAAGTGGACATTTTATGTTCATTTCCTTAATAGAAGTAAAAGTGCAACGGGATTAAAGGAGGAGTAAAGGGAAGATGCCAGACATCTGACAATAAACAAATAAAGTACTTGATTTTTATTTATATTTGCTTGTGTGTTTAAATGTTCTAGAGAACCAAATGGTATTAAAATAGACATCCCATCTTTAAAGGGAAAGGTTTGTGCTCACTTCTTTGTCCACAAAACATCTTGCAAGCTTGAGTTGTAAGAAAATCTCAAAAATAGAGCATAAAGGAGGTGCAGGACCTATTGAGATATTATTGAAATTATGAAAACAGGAATAGAAAATATCTTTCCTCTTATGACGGGACTGTAGACTGCTAAATGTATGGCCTTACTCAGCTCAGGTAGCAAAATACTTATTTCTGTTTCTTATGATGTTTTTTTTTCCTTTTATCAAGAGCACCAAGGTGCATCCCCATGTAAGGTTCAAGAGTATCAAATGGAATGTTTATGTCATTGTTAGACTCAGCCTCTGTTTGACTTCAAAACTCAGATGGAATGTTTCCATTTCAAAGTCTCCACTTGCAGGAAGATTATCTTTAACAACCTATATGTTGGTTTAATGATAACTTTTTTAGACAAAAAGCACCTCTGCATGTAGTTTTTCTGTGTCTAGAAATCTTAAAAATATAATGACATGGCTTGGAGTTTGTTGTTTGGGTTTTTTTATCATCAGGCAGATAACATTCTTGTTACTTTTTCTGGTTATCTCTCAGTCTTCGTGTCTTGTATGAGGTGAAATATGTCTTTCATCCTCTTTCAATTTATTCTGGCTTCATTTTGCTACATTGCAGAGCTTCTAGAATGGTATAATTTGTCTTATAAATTTGAGTTCTTTAAGTGGTAGTATAATAAGCTTTATGTTCTTGTCAGCAGATATATGCAGAGTCTGTCGGTCTGAAGGAACTCCTGAGAAACCCCTCTATCATCCGTGTGTGTGTACTGGCAGTATTAAATTTATCCATCAGGAATGGTGAGTTCTGTGGTTGTAGCATTTTAATTTTATTTAAAAAAAAAAAAAAAAAACATTAGCATGTTTTTAAACCCAATACTTCCTAAGTCTTCAGGTTAATTAGTAAGAAAATCCAATTTTCAGGAGAAATGTGTTAGGGTGTTTGATGTTTTTATATGATAATTGATTGCAGTTCACAAAAAATGTAGTAATTATATATGGAAAGAGAGTACTGATAATGGTTTGTGTTTAGGACTACAGTTCTGTGCATATGTCAGCTTTGTGAAGACTAAACAGTATGTTGGGATGTTTCTGCCCACTTATAGTTGTGAATAAAAAGAACTTCTAACCTCATAGCAAGAAATAAAAATACCCTAGTACTTTTTGGTCATTTTGATGTGTATGTTGGATCAGGAAAATGCTAAAGTGAAAACTGTGATTCTGGTCTAAAGCACACATTCCTTTTGATGGTATTTTAATAGCTGTTCTTTCACAAATACAACAGTTCTAAATCTTAGGTGTGTATGTGTCATGTCTTGAAATATTTTTAAGGATTGATGTCACTAGTGGGTGTCCGTGTCAGGATGTGTGCTTTGAGTTATTAGCCTTTTTAATAACATACTCAAAGAATGTACTTTATCAATAATGTAAATGATGTAATTGAAGAGTTGCTGTTACTAGTAGTCAGCTTACCTTCTTCATTTGTTGAAACTTACTTGGTGGCCTCAATGGACTTAAAAAACATGCTAATTTAAGTCCTGCTTGATAGTACTGTTGCTGTTTTTCTCTAATGGAGGGGTAAGGTGGAGAGAGATAATAGTGTGTATTAATATGATCATTTTTTATTGCAGCTTAGTTCAGTGGCTTAAACACAGCAGAAAAGAATACTGTGAATTATGTAAGCACAGATTTGCTTTCACACCAAGTAAGTATGTTTTACTGCTCCTATTTTTTCAGAATTTCTTTTATTCTGTTGGTGTGTATGTTTGAAGTGATTATTTTTCTTTCAGCATGATAGATCCAAACTTGTGTTTTAACTTATATATTCTTGTTTGAATTGCAGTTCTTATGCATATTGTTGCAGATTATGTAAATTGTTTAAGTTATTAATAATCTGGTTCTTTCATAATCTTACGTGAGCCGTAAAGAAGTATTAACTCTCTACCTTTTCTAACTGCCTCAGTCTCATTCTTCTGTTGCCAACACTACAGGGTGTGGCATGTTTTCAGCTTCAGTTATGCATTTGAGTGTTTAGAAATCTGTGTTTTAAGGTGAAACCACAGGAAAACTTATATTTGAAGAACATTTTTCAGTTACCTTTGAACTATCCACCTGCAACACTACCACATGGCTTCTGTCAGTTTCAGTTCAAATGGTTTTGACAGATAATGCAAATGATTATTCCACTTGCATTTGAGTCAAGGTACAGTAACTACCCAGTATTACAACACCTTCTATGTTAGATTCAACTAAATAAGCCATTTATGATGAAGAATAAACATATCTTTATATATATAAGTACTACATATATAGTTCCCAGAGGATTCTTAACTTAACAGGATCTTCACTGACAGTAGTAGAAATAGGTGAGATCCTTTAGCTTATTAGCAGGCTAGGCTCATTATTTAGTATTGCCAACTTATTGACTGTTGAACAGGTAAAGTGATTCTCATGCTATGTATTTTCTCATTGAATTTATTTCTGTGATTTATTCTTTACAACTGCTGAACTTGGTTCTTCATGGTGCAGATATGCAATTTTTTTTTTTTTTAAACTGATCAAGTATCTTCACTGGAGAAGCTTTAATGGGGAAAGACTATGAGGTTTGACTATTTTAGGTGTGCAGTACAATGAAAATCAAAGCTCCTTTTCAGTGTATCTGGTCCCAGTTAGAAAGATAGAGCACTCATCCCATCTCCTGCTCCTCTTGCACCATTTTTGGGGTATTTTTACTAGTTTTGTACATTGGTAGAGAAAACTGAGGCTAAGGAGCCAGATGATTTAGTTAATGTATCTTCTGTTCCAAAAATTCCATAATCTACCTTCCTTCTATATATTGAACCTCAGAACTTTTGGTTTCTGCCAACAAGTAATTAAACACCACAGAACACTTTTTTGGTTCAGTCGACACACCAGACTGAAGCTTTGACATCCAGAGGGACCTTGAAAGGCTTGAGAGGTGGGCCTGTGCCAACCTCATGAAGTTCAACAAGGCCAAATGCAAGGTCCTGCACCTGGGTCGGGGCAATCCCAAGTACAGATACAGGCTGGGCAGAGAATGGATTGAGAGCAACCCTGAGGGGAAGGACCTGGGGGTACTGCTGGACGAGAAGCTCAACATGAGCTGACAGTGTGCACTTGCAGCCCAGAAGGCCAACTGTATCCTGGGCTATATCAAGAAAAATGTGGCCAGCAGGTCAAGGGAGATGATTCTTCCCCTCTACTCCACTCTTGTGCGGCCCCACCTGGAGTACTGTGTCCAGTTGTGGAGCCCCCAACACAAGATATGGACCTGTTAGAACGAGTCCAGAAGAGGCCACAAGGATGATCTGAGGACTGGAGCACCTTTCCTCTGAGGACAGGCTGAGAGAGTTGGGGCTGTTCAGCCTGGAAAAGAGAAGGTTTAGGGGAGATCTTATAGCAGCCTTCTAGTACCTGAAGGGGCCTACAAGAAGACTGGGGAGGGACTTTTTACAAGGGCAGGTAGTGATAGAACAAGGGGAAATGGCTTTAAGCTGAAAGAGGGGAGGTTTAGATTAGATATTAGGAAGAAATTCTTCACTGTGAGGGAGGTGAGACACTGGAACAGGTTGCCAGAGAAGCTGTGGATTCTCCCTCCTTGGAAGTGTTTAGGGCCAGGTTGGATGAGGCTTTGAGCAACCTGGTCTAGTGGAAGGTGTCCCTGGTCATGGCAGGGGGGTTAGACTAGATGATCTTTAAGGGCCCTTCCAACCCAAACCATTCTATGAATGATCAACAGTGAAATGTACAAAAACTGTTGTCTTACCACTAAGGAGAACAGTGTATTTTATGCTAATCACAGCAGTGCTTTCAGGGGTTTTTTTAAATACTAGAAAGACCTGTATATGAAATGTAAGAGATGCCATCTGCTTGCAAGTTTTATTTGTTAAACTTTTTTATAAAGGCATTATATTGCCTCTCTTTGGAAACTTTGCAAATTAAGAGTGCTCCCCAGTTTTGGAGCTCCCTATAACCTGATTAGCCACTTTGAAAATTGTATTCTGCTACTAGGTCCTCTACAGAATTTATTGTGTGAGACCAGAAAACTGCATTTCAATGATTTACTAGTGGTTAAGAAGAAAAAATACTTTCTAGTTTGTAGGGGGCAGGGGGGGAAAGACAAAAGTGTATAGTGTTTTCCTTAGGGTATAGAAAAAAGAGGATGAGACGTTCTAAATGAAAGGCACTTTATATGTATGTTACTATTGATACTAGAAAGCTTATCAACAGAGGTGTTCCTGCAGAAGTTTAATCCTTGACTGACATAGTTACTTGTAATGTAGTTGCAGATTATGGACACGTGAGAAAACATAAGAGAATTACTGTGGCTTAACAAGTTGCCATTTGTCATCGGGGCCTTGAAATTGGTAATAAGTGAACCTCTTTCTTCCCCGTGTAATAGAGCACTTCCTCTGCATTCAGCCTCTAGCAAAGGCTTGCTTATCCTCCTGTCACACACTGGCACCCTCAGTTGATGATGTTTTCCTCTTAACTTTCCACATTGCACAGTGTGCTTTTTTTCAACTAGGGTACACACAGTTGTAGCGTATGTCAGGTACCTAGCACTGATTCCTCTAGCTCGCTCTTCCCAGCATGTCTTTTTATATCGTTTCCCTTGCACTCAACACTCATGCAGTTATGATTTCCTTAGCCTCTATTATCCCTCCTTATTTAGAACTTAATGTGGATGTCCAGTCTGGAAGCTGGATCTGCTTGTGGGAGCTGGGAAAGAGTCACAGGTGCTGGAGAGAATAAGGCAGAGATGGAATTGGTGTATATGCCAGTCATCCAAAACAAATTTGGATCTGGCCTATAACCATGCCAGGTTTAAAGCACTTTCAGATAAGTTAATTCATCGTGGGATATGGTGGAATCAATGCATGTACATAATTAGTATCTATGCTTCAATGGACAGGCACTAAGTTGAGAATAACAGTGCAATCATACCAACAACTCCTCCTTTAATTTAGCTTGGCTTGCTTGCTAAGGCTGTTCCTGTCATTCTGTCAAAAATGCTGCTTTGCTGGTGTTACTCTTTGTGTATGGAGTATTCATAAGGCATTCCTAACGCATGTGTCCTTTAAGTCTTCTACCATCTTTAAATTCTGTAACATCTTGTGACTTCTTTAGTGCCTGAACTACTGGGTTAGTTACTGTGTATAAAGAAGAAAGGAAAGAGTAGAAGGCCCAACTTACATCTTGGCAAGAGTACAAAGGAGCTGATTTTTCTGTGAATAATAGCATCATTCTCTAAAAATGTTTAGTCATTGAGGCAAATGACTCAATTTTCAAATGCATGCTTTGGAGCTAAATTTCATGTTTTAAAATTAATTCCTTTTCTGCAGTTCTTCAACTTATTAATTAATATAACTTTTTTTTTTTAAAGTAGCTTTGGACTTTTAAAAATTATGTCAAAGTGCTTGTTCTGTTTTTAACTCATGTGTTTTCTTTTTGAGTTTTTAAAGAGCAACTCCTCTATTTTCCTCCCCACACAGCACTTTTCTTGATGTTACAGTAAACATTCATAAACACTGACCCATGAAAGAAAGTGAGTCTGTATTTCCCATAAGAAGATAGTTTTCAAAACTTCTTTTTTCTGTAGAAGGTAACATTAACATAAATACTTTCAAAAATAAAAACTGGGAAGTAGACTGGCCTGGTCTTTTCCTGGAGATTGGGATGGGTTTGTTCCTCTGCTTCCTAAGCATCTGCATTACTAGTAAGTGGCTGATATGGTGTCACAAGCTTAGTTAATTCAGATTGTAAAATGGAAGCCATGTAGGGAGGATGTTCTTTAGTTTATAATCTGAAATAAGATTTTGATGTATGCATGCAAAGTTGCTAATTCAAGGCTTGCATGCACTTGGACCTCACTGTGTTGTTGTAATCCTGGTTTGTTACTGTCAATATGAAAGTTTATTGGATCAGGAACTATTTGTTCCTGTGGACCGTTTGGATTGATTGAGCTCCTAAGCTATCCTGTCCTGAGATTCTCCACATTAAATACTTAAGGTTGTTTTTTGGTTTTGTTTTTATTAATCCATAAGCCTCGGTACTTTTTTTGTTCATCTTAAAACCTTCTGGATGTGACTAGCATATCTAACTTTATGTGAAGGAGCTCATGGTTCATAGACAAAGAAAAATTAGAATCACTCTGACAATTATAAAATATTAAATTCTATATTTATATTTTTAAGTAACTTGTACAAAAAAACATTGCTTAGTAATTGCACGTTGTTTGTAGTAACATTTAAATTATTAAGGTCCAAAATTTTGGATCTTTAATTTTGTACAAAATGATCTATAAGAAGCTATGTAATTATACTGAGTGACCCATTTTGTTGAGCTCATCTTTTGAAGTAATTAATTTTTTATTGAAGGATATAATGGGCTCACTTTTTTACCTGTTCGTTTTTACAAACTTTAACATAGTAGTCCATAGCTTCAACATTTCTGGAAAGTCTAGTTTGGAAAAATGTAACTTCTGAAACAAAATACTGCATGCTTGAACAGAATTCAGTGTCTGCTGCCAGGGTGTGGAGTAAACATGCAGTTGAGATTAATGTGAGGGTCATTTCATATGTTTTGTTAGACCACAGCTTGCATGAGAAGGGGTGGCAGTTTTCTCCTTTTACCTTAGCAGTTTGGAGCAAAGTCTGTGTATGTCTCAAAAGTGTAAAACCCAGAAACATGGAATGGTCTTTTGACCATTGAAGATCATAGAATGAAGATCATCTAGAAGATCATCACAGAAGATCATCTAGTCCAACCTAAAGAGTTGCTCACAACTCCTGTTTTACCAAACCAGTGCTTTAACACATGAGCTGTAAAGCACATGTTTTTTACTTAAGACTTATATAGTCTTATTTCATGATCAGTGCACAAGGATGGTTGAGGTGGCATATAAATGGCTTGCAAGTGTAATAGTAAACAAAAAAATCTATGGGTAAGGGGACTCTCTAAGTGTGGAGATTCTGTGAAGTATGCTAAAAGACAGTTCTAACTAGTCAAAGAAAGATGTTTTGCTTTCTTCCACACTAGGCATGCACCTTTTTAGGTTATGGGCAAATAAATAGGCTGACATAGATGGGGAAAGAGTGAGAAATTAAATAGGATGCAGTTGCATTATGACAACTGCAGAGAAAAATAGAACTATTTAAAAAATTTGAGCCTTCATAATGAATAGTGGTAGGGGTTTTTGATAGTGTATGTCAGAAGGCTGTTGCTTTTCTTGTGTCTTCCTGCAGCTTTGCTTCCCTCAGTGAAAAGATGATGCACTATAGGAAGGGACTCATCGGAGGCTTGAAATCTGTAGGTATAACATAAACTGGGAAAATACATTTAGGATCTTTATTTCCTTCTAGGGGGAAAATAAGTGTTTTCTGAATGCTACTGGCCAGATACATGAAAACTAGGGATAACTTCCTATTGTATTTTATATGATAATAATCATAAATCTGACTTCTCTGTAAATGTTTGCATGCTTTAGAAAATAGCCGCTTTTTATCTTGTGGTGGAAGTAGCCATAAGTGGGGGAGATAAACGTGTATAAATCTGTGGAACCTGATCTCATTCAGTGGGAGTAAGCCCTTAGGAGACAGGGAAAGTCTTGAACCATTGCTCTGGGACCAGTTACACAATGCTGATGATTCATTGTGGAGATGGGTTTGTATAGGGATTCTCCTGCTGGTATGGGACAGGAAAGAGGAGCAAGAGAATTTTGGGATTAGGAAGAGCCTGGTGTTCTCTCTGCATTGGTCGTTTGTTTTTGTTGTACAGCTGGCATTTATAACTGCAGAGAGTGGCAGTGCTCCTGATATTGCTGCTTCTTTTTTTTTTTTTCTTTTTTCTTTTTTTTTTATACAGGGAACAAAAGTAGAGTCTGAAACTATCCAGGTTTGCTAGTATTTATAATCATCATTACACATTACATCATTAGAACATACAGGTAGTCAAAAAACCCCTGTTACTGCTCAGATACTGCTCTGATTATAACTTCTTTCTGTACTGCCCATGTCATGACTAAATATCTAATATTTCCTTGCAAGGGAAATTGTGTGGACAGTATAGTTTTCATTTTGATTAAGTTTTGGTGCTTTGAAAAGATGGCAAAATAGACGTTAAATTGGAAGTGTTAGTTTGCTTTATTTCTTTGTAAGTTTGATGGGAATTACAGCATTCAGGTTCAGCAGATTGTCCCTATTATGTTTGTCACAGCGCAGTTGTGTGATGTTTGCACTGAATAGCCTCTGAGGCAATGGGAATGATGAGAAAACTTGTAATAAACTTAAAGGTATCACTTGGTAAGCTAGAGCATTGTGAACTTTTTTTTTCCACTTTCCTATTATGGATTTTCTTTTTTATTTTGTTAGCTGAAATCTATTGACAAGCTGTTTCCCTGAAAACTATTAATAATTATTAACTACTTTTCTTCCTTATTTTTTTATAGGAGTAGGAAAATTTCTAAAGATAGCCTTGTGTTTTTCCTACCTTATTTGTGTCAGGGTAATAGCAGATTTTTGTCCTGAGCTGTTTGCTTTAGAGAAGCAAAATTAATATTTGTGTTCCTGAAAAACCTAGGCTTGGAGGGGGTGGTGTGTTTGGAACAAAAACACTCCCCAGAAAACAACCAGTCCAACCAAAAAACCCCACCCAAATCTAGTATTCACAAGTAAAATAGCAGTTACATTGCAGTGGTGGGATCTGAGTGTCCAAAAAGCTTTCTAGTAGTTCTTCCATGGCCTGGACAGCTCCCAGAAGCTGAACTAAAGCTCTGAAAGCTCACTCGTGTTCAGACAAAGTCTGTTTTAATTTCATGCTGTAATAGGAAAAAAAACCCAAAATCAAGCTTTAATTAGCCTTTGGTAGAGAGATTTTTATTTGGAGAAACTGTGGTAGATAATGCAAGAAGTTGGTTTCTCAAACTGAGTTAGGAAAGATGACTAGGATGAGAATTAAGGGATGGAGGAAGGATGAGGAGGACAAGTGTGCAAAAGGGAATGAAGAGGATGTATATTGCAGTGGCAGGGGTCACAGTTGCAATGGGGAGTGGATAAAAGGGGGTGGAATGTGGAGAGAAAATGGCAGTAGATGACAGACAAGTGGGGGCATTTATGGTGACAATCACTGGCAGCAAGCTTCCATGTGCTTGCACATCAGGAGTTCCTGTCATGCTGGGAATTTTTGTGTTTCACCCACCCAGATGTTGTAGGACATAGGAAGGCTTTATCTTATTGTTGTGGTATAAAGCTTTATATATTTTGAGGTGTGGCAAAGCAGAGGAAAAATATCAGTCTTCTCCCCCTGCCTCACCCCTAGCTCCTGAAATAGTAAAAAATATACTCTAGGTAGGTATTCTTTTAGCACCTTTAACAAAGTTCTGCTTGTCTCCTCTCATAATTTTCCAGAATGTTCATTCACTGTGAGCTGAGAGATGATTAGTAAGTCTTTAGTTGATGTTTTTTATGGTACTACCTAATTGTGTACTAAATCTGTTTCTGCAATAAGAAAATTGTAAATTGGTAGACAGTATCAAAATACGTTTGTGTCCTGCTTTCCATTTACTACTCTCTTTCTCACAGCTACACTTCCCGAGTTGTTTTTTTTGTTTTGTTTTTAACAAATTCCAGTTCTTTGCCAGATACCTGACAATTAAGAACCTTTGAAATTTAAAATCAGTTACTATTTGTTTTATGGTTACTGTTTTGTTGTTACTATGTGTCAAATGTAATTCACATGTTGTTTGTTCACCAAACTCTCCACATCCTTTGGCAACTGCTGCATGTTGATACTGCTTTTCTATGTTCTTGAGTTTTCTTTACAATACAGAAACTTAGGGAAATATCCTTGGAGAGAAAAGAGGAAGGTTTTTTTCTCCTGTAGAGGCTTCTTCTCCAAGATTAGTAAAAGGGTGATTAAGAATGTAGGTAAAGTTACCAGGGATGTTCATTGGAGAAAAGGGAGGATGCAGGTAGAGCGCATGAAGCAGTATTTCTCAGACTTTTAAGTCGAAGGATTGTCCATGAAAAGGAGGGAAAACTTTTCTCTAGCAATTCTCATAAAAATTGAGTTTCCTTATGTAGTTAAAAGTATGTGATGTTTAAGAAAAATACTCTATTAGTTAGATATGTTAATCTTCAAGCTCAGCTGTTTCCAACATAACTGCTAAACATCCAGGCAGCAATGTCTTTGTGCAGCTTCTAACTGTAGTTTATCTTCTTTATTCAAATCTGTTGCTGATAGTGTGCATTACCACTTCTTGGCATCCACATAAGTGTGTAGAACCTAACTAAATGTAATTAAATTGATAAAGATAGGGCTTCTTCTTTTGCAAACAATTAGAAAACATCTGTCAATGTTTTTCCTGGCTTTTGAGTAGGGATTGCTTTATGTAATAAATAAGTATTTAAATTAAAAAATAATGAAAATTTACTATTATTAAAATGTCTGTACAGGCTGAGAGATTTGCATTATGTCCTGTAACAGGAGCAACCTTAGAAGAAATTTTGCATGTTGAAAGTAAAAGTAATTCTGTATAAATTTCAACATCTGTAGATAGTTAATCAGTTCCTTCAGTTTTTCTCTCTGTGTGATGCTATCATTTTGCTGATTTTTTTTTTTGTGCTGTTGCGTACCAAGTGGAATCTAAATTATCTAGCACAAACAAATTGATAGTATGCAAAATTGCTAATTGTTCTTGTTCCTTGTGCTCTTGCCTTGAACTAGCTTTATAAATAATAGTCAGGGATATCTTTGAGGTAGTGCTGAGTGGGAGGGCTACTGAATTTAAAATCTGGTTTTTCTTGCAGGCTTGAGCTTATTTTGTGATAATCGGAGTTTATAGTTGATAGATAAAGCTATTAAGAAAACTTCTTTAAGAGAAAAACTAGCATGGTGTTTATTAATTTTCCTATTCTACTCAGTACACAATGTGATAAATATCATGTGATTTTTTTCTTTCTTTTTTTTTGTTATTTGTTTGGGGTCATCTCTTGGGAATCTATTAAATATTCTTATTCTTCTAGTAAGACTTTGCCAAATAGAAAAATCTCATAGTTGGCAGGACTTTTACGTAAATGCTTCTTTAAAGGAAGAACTGTTTCATAAGTGCCTTTTCTACACAGTTTATTCCCCAGATATGCCTTCACGGCTTCCAATCCAAGACATCTTTGCTGGACTGGTTACAAGTATTGGCACAGCAATACGATACTGGTTTCATTATACACTTGTGGCCTTTGCGTGGTTGGGAGTAGTACCTCTTACTGCATGTAAGTATTAATTTTTTGTACTGTAATACTCTTATACACAGGAAAATATGCCACTTCCTGCAACTAAGTTTTATGAGACCATTGTTGGTTTATTTAAAAAAAAAAAAAAAAAAAAACAACAAAACAAACGTAAAATCAAAGACATTATTTCACTTATTTTCACTCAGAAGTTCTAGGTATTTGACTCTTAATCACAATGCAAGAAGATGTTGAGTTAGGATAAAATGCCTCTTTTCAATTACCTTCTTTAAAATCTATGTGTAAGTTTTTATTTGATACTGTTTATTAATATTAGGATATAAGAATTGTCCTGGGTTTTCTAACCACGTGTAAATTAATGTGCAATATTTTTTTTAGTATAGAAACTGCAATTTCTTTAGTATTACATGATTTGATTAGTAAAATTCCTCTTAAAATCTTAAAGCCCCATAGTAGTAAAGGAATTTAACAGAAAGAGAGCACAGATTTAAATTACTGTAGTATCCAGTTTGAAATTAATTTTTCAAATACAAATGGAAAGAGACGTATTGATGTTTCAACAAGCTAAAAACATGGACAGTATGAAAAAAGACAAAAGAGATATAGTGTTCAATCAAGGAAATTATTGGAAGTGCATCTCTACAAACAGTAATATGCCCCTTCAACAAAAGAGCAGGGAGCCAGTAAATGCATCTTGCTAGACAGTTTCTCAATATGTTCAGTGCTTTCATTTGTATCAAGCACTGGCTTAATTTGAGAATATCACGATACTGGCATCAGGTATGAAAGAATGATCCTATTTCTGCAGCCTGTCCTGCCTGTGCAAGAAAAGAGCTTTTCCATGCATAGAGTAAACAAGATTTACAAACTGCTCTGCAGTAAAACTAAAAAATATTTCAAATTTCTTCCTTGGGCTTTTAGATAAATCTTGTTTTTCTACAGATTGATCTTGTTTTTCTACTGTTGTCTTTCAAAATGCAGATTTTATATACTTTTCTTACTAAAACTTCGGAAGGACAACAAAATCATATTCAGTAGATGAATTAAGGTAGCTATGTTTCATAACTGTCTGAAAACCTGATGCTGGCTCTTCAGTAATACTGAAATGTAACCAGAAGTCACCACCTACAACTCAGTTATATAAGACTTCCCCCCGCCCCGCAAAATGTAATTTTTGTTTTTTAGTGCTCATTTACTAACCAGTACAACTGACTTTTGATTTACGAATGACAAGTTTCTTTACTTTGTCTTGTTTCTGTCTCTAACATTGCATATGTACTACCCCTGTTTACAGATTCCTTTAAGAGTTAACGTACTGTGAAGGGTGACATATATGCACAGGAAGATAGCAAACATGACAGAGCCGTTGAGTCTAACAAACCTTGAAAAATCAATTTACTTTTGAAATTTGTCAGTGTCTGTCTCATGGATGTGATTTTTGTATAAGTCTTGTCTTCTTACATTAAATGCCTTTAATGTAATCTCTAATTTTCTGTAATTTTAAATACCTTTTAATGTAATCATTTGCCTTACCCGTTTATGTCCTATGGCTCACATACTTCCTTGTAAAGCCAGCCACACACAATTGTTCTCATTATTTTATATCTGGAAGAAAAAAATGCAACACAAAAAACTTGTCAAACAGACCAAAGGAGATTTATAGTTGAACAAATCTACCCTCCGGATTAAAGTGCTACCCATGCAGTTATCCCATTGTGGGATAAATTCTCCATTCTTTCTTGGTAATTTAACTTCTTTAGTGCATACTCATCTTATAGGGTTGAGTAAAAGGAATTTATCTCTGTGCATACCCTCAGTCTGATCCCAGCAGGCTCCGATATGCTGTTGCTATTCTATTAGCACATTATTGGGTGAAAAAAAGCCAGTTATACAGTCTGCTGTGATCTGTTCAGAGAAGTAGGATTAATTGGTCCAATTTAATCCAAAGTGGTTTTATTCTCTGTGATAATTGTATTTAGCTACATGGTTTCTAGAGTGAAATACCCAAGGTACCTATGCAGTACACAGTGTAAGAAAGAGGTGCACACACTGAGTAAAGTGAATGTGTACACTAGGGCAGGAGGAAATGCTAACATGGGAGTTGGGTTGTCTGAAGTACCTCCTTTATCTCAAATTTTAGAAATCATTGTTCACAGACTGATATGGCACATTAATGTATTCTTCTGGAGTGATTCAGTTGCTATTTTTTTAGAAAAATAACATAGCTGAAGAGAATGCTTGTATATATGTGTTTCGTGTAATTGTGTAGTGGTTAAAACTGCAGAGATGTGTAATAGAACTATTTAAATCAGCATGAGTAACGTATGAATGGAATGTGGTATGTGAGTACCAGAAGAACCAGCAGAAGAAAAGCTAAAAGGTGTATTTCCTGTTTGCCAAACAAAGAGCACTGTATATGTGATTTCATTCAAATCAAGAGGAAAAACAAACAGACTAAAGATAAGATGTCAACAAGAAGAAGAACAGGACCAGAGTTATAAGATAAACAGACAAGGAAAACAGAACTGTGATTTTTGTCTCAGACTCAAGAGGGATGAAACAAATCAATGAGGCAGAGATCCCAAATGGCATCCACTCGGTACGAATGTGAAAGGCAAGTCTAAAATCAGTTAATAAGTGCCAATCAAGAAGAATCCAAGAGATACAATGAGGATTTACTAGCTGGTGTCCTTTGTTTTCAGTGTTGTCCACAAGTGATCCTGTCCAGACCACTACATGTCTTAGTGCTTTTATGAGAGTGAGCAAGTGAAATCTGTGAGGAAAAACAGCTTGCTTATAGATTTTGTGTTATAAAATTCCCTCCCTATTCCATAAAATCCCACAATGTGTTCTGTTAACACCGGTTTCGTACCAGTGTAGTGTAATTCGAAGTTATAAGGCTTGTGTTCATTGACCTTTCCAGCCTGGCAGAGTTCAATCTTCCCCCTTTGAAGTCCCCCCCCACCATGTAGCTAGATGGTAGGCAGAGGCAAAGTATTGAAACTCCCTGGCAGCAGAGGATCAGTATCATCTTGCTAAATTTGACTCAGTGGCTGTTCAATGTAAAATGTGGAAGTAGTGCTGACTAAAATGAGACTAAACCTTTTCATTAGATCAGTTACAGCCATGGTCTCTTTTGTGTTCTAACTTACTCTAGACCTTTGAATTTTGTTTTATTATTTTGTATTATTTTCTGTCCAATGTCAGAACTTCAGAATGCGGGGTGCACTGCACTGGGGATGTAAGTGTTAACTTCCCCCAAGTGCTATACTATGCCTTATGTAAAAGGTGAACGTAAGTAGTAGACCTTTTGGGTATTTCTGGTGGATTGATTCATGAGGGATGTAAAAACATAAACTTTCTATAAGTTTAAAATAGTTTTAGCCAAGAGGTAATAATTATTTATTCTAGGTCACAGAAACCATAGTTTGCCATTATATACTTGGGTACCTGTGCTTGCCTAAAGGGTGGAATGAGAATCTTAAGAGTTGCATTTCTGGATATGGGTGCCTTAATTCTTCCCTCATGTTGTTCTGAGCATTTGTGTCATCTTATGGATCTGAACCTACTTTTCTGAAATAGACTGTATATACTGATAACCTACTTTTAAGATTATGTGACAGAAGAATTGTGGTGAAAAACTAACATTAACTAGCATCAAGTGTTAATCCATAAAACAATTATTTAAAACGGGTAATGGAATGGTGAGACTCCTTGCTACAAGGTACTTTAATACCAAAAGCCTGTGCAGGTTCAAAATATGGTTAAACAAATTTAGGGGATGGGGGGAAATCCATCATGGATTAGTTAGCACTGAGATCCTGTAGCACAAGACTGAGTTGCTTTGTGTGAAGCATATGAGAATGTACTGAGGAAGTATTGCTGGAAATATCTTAAGCCTGTTTCCATATTGTTCTTTAGCCATCTACTGTGTGACCAGTGTTGAAGACAGATCTAGATGAATCTTGAGTCTAACCTAGTGTGGCAATTCTTACTCTTTGAATGTATAATTTATCAAGAATGTTCAGCTAAAATACAGCTTTGTTCCATGTGCTTGTATATGGCCTTGAGTTCTGTTGGTTCACTGAAAGTTGAGATTATTTTTTTTTTCCTTGTCATAAATTTAGTTAGGACACCAAGTAAAAAGAGGGTACCTGTGGTCCTTTCCAAGTGAGGTTATAAACAAAATCGAATTTATACCACACTTGTGTTTCTTCTTGCAGGTCGTATTTACAAGTGCTTGTTTACTGGCTCTGTGAGCTCACTACTAACACTGCCATTAGATATTCTGTCAACGTAAGTACTCCAGCAGTTTGATACAATAACTCTTCTGGTCACATTACTGTGAAAGTGGTTGCTTTGGAACTTAGTTGTCCCTTTTTTCCATCATCTTATGTGAGCACCCTTTACATAACGACTTGTATGGCCAACAGTATTATAGTAGAAATTATTTCACTTTGAACTTCTGTTATTCAGGATCTTTGGAGATGGAAAACTGACTCTATAAAATGGGCTCTGGTTAATGAAGATTTGCATCTGATGTCAAGGAAACTTATGCTGCAAAATTATACTTCATTTAAAAAAAAAAAAAAACCCTATAGTTTAAATCAGATGCCACATAGTAGAATATTAATATGTATTGCTAATAATATTAATGTCACATTCTGTTTGCTTTGTTACATTTTTATATTTTTAATTTAATTTTATCCATTCCAAGTCTCTTATGCAATAGGGATTTTTTTTTTTAATTGGATTGCCTTCTAGCTAACACTTGGATTTTAATGTTTCAATTGATGGATGCTATTGAATATTGTTTATCTTTGTCTTTTTTAAATCAGATTTACCTAAAGAATTAGTAAATAAGAACACAACAGAGTTTCAGGGTGATTCTTACTTTTTTCATTACCTGGAACCTGAGGAACTGAAATTCAATTTGAGTAAATCAAGTTACATGTCAAGCAAATTTTGAATTCATGTTCTGTGCAATTCAGCTAAATCATCTCAGTTGGGCTGTTTGATTTAACACATCAGGTCATGTTACATTTAATTTCTATTAATGAAGAGAGATGCTCACTTAAGATTAGTAACAGTATTTTTCCTGTTATCTCCCAGTAAGTGTATATTTTATTTTTCTGAGAAGAATCTGAAGCACCAGAACCTAGAGTACTTCTCCTGTCTTTTACAGTCTAGGGAGAAAATAAAGGACTCAAGTATGTGTCAGATTTTAATTGCATGTGAAGCTGTGCTTTGACATGTGTTTCTTTGACAGAGTCAAAGTTCATTTCAGTAGCATCTTGTGTCATCTATTCATTTTTGGACTGCTTGTCCCCACGGTATTCACTGTGCTTTGTGTGGCTACATGGAGAGGCAGACTGATACTTTTTTGGGGGAAGCAGACTACCAGGGTGGCATATTTCTTACTTATTTTAAAGAGTATATTGTAGTTGGTCAGTTCCCAGAGCAAATTCACTGTTGTCAAGGAGTAGTGCAAGGGTGGAAACAAGTGGGAGGGGGTATCCAGAATTAGGGATGAGGGTCGCTCAAGCTAATTTAAGTACCTCTTGCCTTGCAGAAAGCCCTATAGTTTCATTTGGCTAACTGAACTTTGTTTTGCTGCTGCTTTACAGTTATATGTGACTTTATAGATTAGGATTTTTAAAGTATAGAGATAATACCTGGAATAAAGACTTCTCAAAACATAGAGATGTAGAGCAGTCAAGGCAAACTGTGCAGTTACAGTCTTTTGGTTAGAGTAGCTCAGCAGATAACATGTTTCAGTGATCTGGATATTATGTATCTAGCCATTTAAACAGACCTTTCACAGTAGGAAATAATTTATTTAGAAACTATTGTGTTTCCTATGCTGTTCTTGGAGATTGTTTTCCCTGAAGTACTCTTGAAGCTTTTCTTCATATGGAGTCAGCTCCTGTTTTGCAGGAATGTTTGTGTTTAAACAATAGTAATTTCACAAACCAAACCAGAGGGAAATAAAACCTTTTCCAAATCATTGTTTATCTTGGCACTTAAAACCATTTGTACACAGGTACATACAGCTTTCCTAGAAGGAACTGTCTTTGAACAGATTTTTTTTTTTAATTAAATAAAAACTATGTCTAGGTACTTTCTTCACCTAAACACATAAATAAATTCCTTTTTTCCCAAATACCAGTTTATTTATTGATTTGGACTAGGAGGATCTGTTTGTGGTAGTTAATGGTGACTAAGTTTAGTCTTATTAGCAAAATATATGTATAATTAATGTTTTTGTATTTTTCATACTTTAACAGGGAAAACTTACTGGCTGACTGTTTGCAGGGCTGTTTTGTGGTAACGTGCACGCTGTGTGCATTTATCAGCCTTGTTTGGTTACGTGAACAGATCGTCCATGGAGGAGCACCACAGTGGTTGGAACAAAATCAGCAACAGCCACTCAATGGTGTTGGTCAACAAAATGAGGTAAAACTTAACTCCTCAGTAGTTCGTGGTAAATTTAGAAAATGTGTTTTTGTGAATAAATACATGATCAGAACCCAAGAGTAATGTTATTTTACTGCAGGTTATCTTTATTTTTACGTTAGCAGAAGTTGAACATGTGTTCCTCTATAAACTCAGTGACACCACTCTTATGTTTTTGAAGTTCCATAAAATGGAATGTTAATGGATTTGTTATAGTATAGTTTTTGTAAAGTAACTTCAGCATTGTTTAGATTCTTATGTTTGTGTCTTTACACTTTTTTTTAAGACAGTTTTGTGTGTATAAAGCTGAATTGTCAGCCATAGTCAATGAGGATGAAGCTTGCTTTTCATTTGTCTCTTCATAAGTATTTCACTAGTTCAAGAGGTAACAATTGGTTGTTCTCAAAGCAGTTGGAGGTTTTGTTGAAACCTGTGAAGTTGGAACTTCTCTGCCTATCCCCCCAACACACATACATCCACAACTTTAGAGCTTACAGGATGTTCTTGGGCTGGAGAAGAGATGATGTAAGCAATACATGCACAGGGGGAAATAATTACAGTTTTGGTTTCTTTTTTAATAAATGTCAATTCTTTAAAAACAGAGATAGGGATCCTCAGCTTGATAACTGACTTGTTGTCCTTGAATTACCATCTTTCTCATATAATGATACTTTTTATAGGATCAAGAGTGTTCCCCTATATTGAGCACTCGTGAGGCCACATCTGGAATGCTCTATCCAGTTCTGAGTTCCCCCAGTAGAAAAGACACATGGACATACTGTAGTGAGTTCAGTGAAGAGCCAACAAAAATGATCAAAGGCCTGGAGCATCTGATATAATGATAAGAGGCTGAGACAGCTGGAACTGTTCAGCCTGGAGATGAGAAGCCTCAGGGTGGACCTTATCAGGGTGTATATAAATGCCTGATGGGAGGATGTGAACAAGACAGAGACAGTCCTTGTGGTAGTATTGAGTGATAGGACAACAGGCAGTAGGCTTAAATTAAAATACAGGAAACAAAAAAAACTCCACAAACCAAAAAACAGACACTTTTTTTCTTACTGTAAGTTTGATCAACTACTGGAAGAGGCAATGTCTCCATCTCTGGAGCTACTCAAAAGCCAACCAGAAACAGCTCTCAGCAACCTGCTGTAGCTGACCCTCCTTTGAGTAGGTGTGTTGACTATTGCTATGGGCCTCTTCCAACCTCATCTACTCTGTGAAGAAGTCTGAATGTTTCTCTTCCTTTTTTAAAAGGTTTAGTGGTCTCAATTTTAATGCTTATCTAAAAAGAATACATTATTGACACTTTTAAAATACTTTTTGGTTTTTTCTACATGCAGAATAAAAGTATGGAGAAAGGTTGATCAATTTAACTGAATACTAAATCCTGTTTCTGCAGGCTCAGGCTGTTGTAAATGGAGGTGTTGAAAACGCTGTGCTTGATCAGCCTGCTAACCCCGCTCCTGAGAATGTAGTTGTAGGTGAGAACCCTGAAATTCAAGAAGAACAAGTAGATGAGGAGGAGGAAGATAATGAAGATGAAGAAGATGCTGTAGTAGAAGATGCAGCAGATGCAAACAATGGAGCACAAGGTAACAGGTGACTCAAAATAGCAATGTTCTAGTTCTTTTTAAATACAAATGAAACCATTGAAAATAGAACTGTTGTAATTCAAGCTGTGTAAGTTCTCACTTCATCTTATTCATTCTGTTTTTACACACTTCAGCTATCAGCAGTTATAAGTTGAATGTTATGCACTTAAGTCTTTTTGTTCATTTAAAACATAGCATGGAGTGGTTTTATCTTGTTTTGAGTGAGTTTAACAGCATTAACAATGGCCATTGTCTCCTCAGATGACATGAACTGGAATGCTTTGGAATGGGATCGAGCAGCAGAAGAGCTTACTTGGGAGCGAGTAAGAATCATTTTCTAGAATTGAATAATTCAGATTCGTACTTGAAATTATTTGTAGTGTTATGTTAAAATCCATTTAGGATAGATTTGGATACCATTGTCTGGTATTAAATCTATCAGTAAGAGTCTTTAGTGACGTATAAAAATTAATTATCAAAAAAAAATGTTATTATACTACTTGTTAACTATCAAAAAGGAATTTCTTTGATTTGAAATACAGTAGCGGCTTAAAACATGTTTTAGCACAGACTTCTCTGAAGTCTTCAACTTGGTCAAGTGTAGAAATGAATAGTAGCTTGCACTGAGGATGCTAGGCCAGATTAGGAGCACGTTGTGCTATATGTAGTTTAATGCATAATTTTTGTATTCATGAAAGCATTGAACTAAAGGAGAGAGAGAACTAGAAATTTTGGTTAATATACTTTATTTACATATTTACAAAAGACAAATGTATTAATAAATCATGGAGCATTTTAATGTAACACTGCTTCTGTCTTGGTTATGGATCACAAATTCCATTATTAGAGCATAACATATGTGTACTCTATAATCATAGAGTAGTGTAGAAACTCAAGAACTATTTTTTGTAGTTGGTTTAGAAGTAGCTAACATCTGAGTTCAAAGCTCACCAGATGCAGCAAAACCTACCTGAAGGTAGGTACAGCAGCTTCGTTGGTTTACCAGTGTCACTAGTGCCTATGGCAGGCAGCTGTAAGGCTCGTCACTGTATTCCTAGGCTGTGATATAGTTGTTGCCTTGATTGCATTGTAGTAGAAATAGTTTTCATCATGAGGGACAGGTCTTGATCTTTGTTTTATATCTGGTAAAAACTTGTTAGTTTGTTTTGAAAGATATTTAGTGAAAAAGGGCATACATAAATTCAGGTTTCTGAACCATTCTACTATGTATCTCAAGAGGAAAGTGTCGTATTTCTGAACCCAATTTATGTGCTGGGAAAAGTTGATGTACTCCTAGTTGAAAATGTTTTGATGCCTCTCTGTGAATATAGAAACCTGTTTCAGCAAACTCTCAGAACCATTTCTAATCCTATGGGCTGACATAGGCAATAGACATATAGTTGGCATTTAGTATCAGAAGTGAGGTAGTCTTTTCTGGTATTTCACCTTGTGAAAATAGCATGCAAGCCTTGTGAATTTTCAAAAATACTTATATCTTGGTTTACTTTGTAAAGTATGTGCAACTTTAATATCTTGAGAGTTAGTGCAAAATCCTGGTACCAAATAGCCTTGAACCTGGTACTTTACAGCAGTAATCATGGAGTAGAAGTCGAGATTGAACTAATAAAAAATTCTTGAAGTGGGGGAAAGGAGAGATTTTTTTTTTTTAATAGATGCTCTATTTTTGGCTATTCTGTGGATGCTTCCCATAACAGCTGTGCAGAGTGCTGGAGGATTTGTTTCCTGTCTTCCCTAGCTGTAAACCAATTCTATTCTAAACTTAATAACATACAGGGTAGCAACATTATCCTGTTACTAGCTGCTTTTATTCATTGAAGGTAAAATATTAGCCTTTTACTTTACTCAATACAACATAAACTGATACTTTGCAATTCGGAAGCAAAAAAAAAATTTGCTCTTGTATTTTTAATATTGAGATGTTTAAACGTGTTTGAAAATAACAGTTCAGTCACCAAAATCCTTTGTAAATACAAAATCTTTGTCAGAGTCTTCAAAGTCTTGGAGATAACTAGCCTATAAATTAATTTATTATGTTTGGTTTGCTATATATAAATACATGTGTATTAAGTTATTCCACATGTATACAACTGCCTTTGATCAACTGAGTTTGTGTTGAATGAGAATTTAGTTTCTATCTTTATCTAAAAATTTATGTCCAGGTTCTGTTGGTTGAGCAGTAAAAAAAGCTTTAGACCATATTGGATGTTAAAAAGTTGATGTGAAAGAGGCTTCTACAAGGCTTATTGTAGATGTGTGTTGCTTAGCTTTTCTGAGTTAATAAAATTAACTTTCTTATCTTCACAGATGCTTGGACTTGATGGATCTCTGGTTTTCTTAGTAAGTGAAATCCTGCATTTCAATAATTTCTGTAGGAGGCTTTTTTTTTTAAGAAACAGTAAACTATTTGAATTACATAATTCTATTTGACGTATTCTCATATATGTTCTTAAGAGAAACTTTTATATGATGTCATGTCCAAGCAAACTGTCTTTTCTAGGAGTTTCAGAGAGTAGTGTGTGTGTGGCATGAAAGTGGAATTTCTTAAGATATAGGTAACTTTGGATCATGTACTCCACTGTAAATAAAAATTAGACCTTCTGAAAAAGCATACACTGAAAATACATATCTGTTGTAGCTTTAAGTTTTGCTCTTTGTCACCATTAAAATAGTGTCCTCATTCGGACTTCGCTGATTTGCCCTAGTACCACCAGAATACCACTAGTGAATTTTAAGTGTAGACTAGATTTTAAAATTGAAGATCTTCAGTTATGTTTCTTGACCTTATTTGGCCTCTTTTTTTTTTTTTTTGTACTTTCCTAGAACTTTTCCCCTCTTGAATGTTATTTTAATCAATCAATCTTTGTCTCAAATCTTTTCTTAAAATCTTCAAATAGTCAGTCTGTCTTGTGGAGCACATATCTCTTAAATTTGTTCCAAAAATCTTTATGATTACAATAATTTAGTAAAGCATCCCTAAAAAGCTTTGTTGGCTTTTTAACGCTTGTCTGTGAGTGGAACCCATGTTGATTATCTCCCAGACAAACTTTTACGTATATAATGCATATCTTCTCTTGGGCTGTGTTACAGTTTATTTGAAAGGCTCTCTCTGCTGTAGGCTGCCCATCCTACCTACATGTTGGAGATGTCTGTCTCTGACCTCAGGGTCAGGGGAGAGAATGCAAGGAGAGCATGGCAGCAAAACTTTAGCCCATCACAGCTACATTCATTGAGTATCACCTACTAGATCACTTCTTATAAAAAGAGAAGTCATTTATATTTTAAAGTGAAAAAAAGATTTTTGCTCTCTTTCAGCAGTATAAATTTTACTTTATTTAATGTGTGATAAAAGTATAATTCTCAGATATGAATGTGTTTATTAGATAGAGTAGCGGATAAACGTCTTGTGTGAAATAATGTCTCATATTTTAATGTAAAGTCTTCTGTTTAAAACAGCGTAGCTTATTATGTCATTAGTGATTGACCTTAAATATTAATATCAAAAGAATTAAAATTCCAGTGTAGTTATGGTTGACTTAACATCTTAGCTGAAAGGAATTTTAAAAATGAGACATGCTGTCATTTCTAGAGTGAGAGCTGTCAGCTTTGTTAATGAGTTTCTTGTGACGAAGTCTAAATATTGAAAGTTCAGATGCACATTTTCTCGTTTATAAAACAAATATCCATATACATTTCATATAAATACTTTCACCCTTGAAAACGATTACATTAGTTTTAAAATAAAAGCTGATTTATCCAAAATAAGAGTGTTAAAGCAAATATACACGCTCTTGCCTAGGTAAATGTCCATGAATGTAAACTGTTGTTTTCATAATTTGTCCTTCATATTTTGGTCTTTTTGTTAGAGCAAATTTCTTTGCTCTAACATGAGATGTGCAAATTCTGGTAATAATAGGTAGTTGAAATAACAAGTTTAGATATAAAAGTAGAGTCACTATATTTAAATGACTGATATTTACACATTGTTTCCGTGTTGTCTTCCTCCTTCCTTTACCCCATATTCTTCACAGGAACATGTCTTCTGGGTGGTATCTTTAAATACGTTGTTCATACTTGTGTTTGGTGAGTATCATTTGCTCTTAGGTTTCTAAAAAGATCCTTCTTTGTGAAGTGATAATGTAGATTAATTCTAAGGCTTTTCTATCAGAATAAATGAAGTTGTGACATCTAAAAATGGAGCCACAAATAAACTGGGAATATGAGTAATAAATCTTTATTGTTTCTAAAGTTACAAAAACTTAAATTTCTTTAAGTTAATAGGTTTAAAACAGGAAATCTACCAAAAGCTTAATGATGTCAACCAAAGCACAGAAAATAATACGTTTGGAAGACTGTTAAGTTAAAGGAGGAACCTCCTGGAATATAAGTTATGAGCAAATGCACTTCTAGGAATGGCTAGGGTATTTTTCTTTCACCTTTTAGGTTTTTATTAGATATAGCTAAATTACTTTTTTCCATCAAAAATCCATTTTTGAAGCTCAAAATTGGGAGGGAGGAGGGCACACAAGAACGTAACTGACTGTGTAGAGCTGTCAAATATACTTTCATTTTGTGTCCATAGTTACTACGGAACAACTTTCCTTAGTTCATACAACTTAGACTGACTTAAACTTTAGAAAATAGTAAATTATAATCAGTAGTGCATTTTACTTTATTTTCCTTTCTCAATCCTGTAGATGCAGAAGCTGAACTGCAATTTTAAATATTTGAAAGACTCTTTCTATTTCTACAAGACAGGAATATTTCTGTGTTCTGATTCCATGTATAGCTAGTGCTAGGAAAATTTATTGGGCATAAACTTGTAACAGCTTAAAAAAATAAATGCTTTAATGCTCTCTAAAACTACCTGAAAGGAGGGTGTAGTGAGGTGGGTGTCGGTCTGTTCAACCAATTAACAAGTGATAGAACAAGAGGAAATGACCTCAAGTTGCACCAAGGGAAGTTTAGATTAGATGTCAGGAGGAATTCCTTTCCTGAAGGGGTTCTCAGGTACTGGAATGGGTTACCCAGGGCAATGGTGGAGTCCCCATCCCTGGAGGGATTTGAGTCATCTAGACACAGTGCTCAGGGACAGGGTTTAAGGGACTTGTCAGTATGAGGTTAATGATTGGACTTGATGATCTTAAAGGTATTTTCCAGTCTAGGCAATGCTGTGATTTAGTAGTTTTCATGGTCTTTTTTTCCCCTTCTTTCTGCTTATGTTATGCAGCTTTTTGTCCGTACCACATTGGTCACTTCTCCATTGTTGGCCTGGGCTTTGAGGAATATGTAAGTACTGTTTAATAATTTCAAGATTAAAAAACTGCTGCTACTTACTTAATCACAATATTTTTGTAGCATCCTTCCACTTTTATTTGTGATCACAAAAGTAACCTGGAGTGTCTCATTCTTTCTCCTCAAACCTTTTTTGATCTATGATTAAAAATGTTCTCTTACTCTTTCTGACTTCCTCCATTATTTGCATTACAAGTGAGGTTTCCTCGTTTTACAAAAAATGCATATGCTTTTGGTTATTTTTTTAAAGAGTCTCTTGTTCCTCATGTAGATTTTTAATTTATGTACTGAATAATTTTCATAGTTGATAATAATAGGTAGTGAAAGCCAGGAGGTAGTGAGGTGGTGTAAGGTGACACTTTTTGTTTCATATATGGAGGTTTTTTCGTGTTTGAAGAAAGTAGTTGTTAGACTTTTCCAGTAAATGTAAACATTTTCTACTCTTGATGGAGATACTAAAAAAGGAGTAGATTATTAAAATACATAAAAGCTAAAGAAACTTGTAATTCTTGAAGAGCTGACATTTGGAATTCATTTTAATTACCTAAAAAGGGGATGCAATCTTTTAAGAGACTGATAAACTTTCCCTTTTTAATTTCCCCTCCAGGTTCAAGCATCTCACTTTGAAGGCCTCATTACAACTATAGTCGGATATGTTCTGCTAGCAGTGACTCTAATTGTTTGTCATGTATCCTTTTGTCAGCAGTTACCTGGTTCAGATTTTGCATGTAGATCACTTTTCTGGATATATTTTGAGGAGGCACAGACATGATGCAGATGCAGTTAATTTATCGTTTGGTCACAAGTAAAAAGTTTGCGTTCTAGCTGCGTACTTTTAAAGAGACTACACCAACTACAGTGTGAGAGAAGAAACATCTATTGGCAGTTTTCTATTCAAGAATGCACAAAGATGACATCAGCTTTAGACCACAGTATATCAATGTACAATGCAAATGTGCTAAAACAGTTGGTTGACCTGTCTCTGTTTTGCCTCCTAAAAGAAAGTAAAACAAAACAAACCCCCAAACTGTAATATACATCCAGCTTTTCTTGAAAAGGTGAGAATTTGTTTCAAGCTGCATGAACAGGAAAGCTGTCGTATAAGGTAGGCCTTCAGTTTTGAAATGTGCTTACTCACAGCAGATGTCTTCAGACAACTGTTTAGTTCTTGAGAACACATTTGGATGCTTCATTTAAGAAAGGTGGTAATATTATTTGTTTATGTAGTCATTTATTTTTATATGCATGCTTGGTGGGGTTATCCAGCACATCAGGTTATGACTGCCAGATGCACAGACAATTTTTAAAATAGAGCTGTGAAAAAATACATACTTCCTGTATAATTTTTGTCTTTTATAAAATTTCCTGTTGCTAAAAGCCACATAATGCAATGTTTCATATTAATAAAAATATGTTATTTTTCTGTAGTATTTTCTTGACAAAACTATTCAGGGTTTGGCAGCACTTGTTAAGTTCCAGCGATCACGTCGTTTATTAGGAGTTTGCTATATTGTCGTCAAGGTAATCCTATTTTTTTGTGCATAGCAAAAAACCCTCTCAATTCAAGCTTACATCATAACTTTTTTAACAATTTATGTTAAACTAGTGAGATATTCTTTTCTCTTTTTTCCTAAAGGTTTCCTTGTTAGTGGTGGTTGAAATTGGTGTTTTTCCTCTCATCTGTGGCTGGTGGCTGGATATATGCTCTTTGGTAAGAATGGAAATAAATGGGATCAATTATTTTTTAACGGTGTTTATATTTAAATGGAAGAAAGTTCTGATGAGAAGGAAGTTGTTGATATGAGTTTGACAGCACTCTTCTGTTTTTGTAAACAGTGTTTCCAGAGGGAAAGGGTTTTTTACGTACTGCTTAATGCTATTTTTTTATGTTTCTAAATACTAATTAACATGCTGTTATTAATAAGATCTTAGTCCTTTTTACTGCATTTACAAGACCACTGTGATAATGAACTTACTTATAGGCAAACTTGTGTATTGAATAAACTTCATTATGTGGCCATCTTCTGTGAAATAGTAATGACTTCATATTTTAATAGTTGTCCAAACTTTTTCTCTTTTGAACAAGATACATGCTGTATTTGCATGGAATTGAGAAGGACAGTTTTTCTCTCCTGAAAAAAAAAAAATTACTAATTTCAAATAGAGAAAAGTAATTTCTTCTAGCCTTAGTATAAGTAGAATTTTACTTAAGGGTGTAAGTATTTGCTTCCATGCCATTTTGTACTGATTTATAGTGTGTGTTAGTGTTTGAGTTGATGTCTTTCTTCTTTCTGTCAGAAGAAAGAAATTGATCAGAAACTGATCTTTACTTGCTCTCCTTATTGTAAATTATTCCTCTTTTTTTCTAATTAAATTAAATGCTTAGTAGTATGTGTGAACTAGGATAAACAAAATGAGTAACTGCAGAGGTTTGCCAAACTATCCATATTTGTTTACTACTTACCTTCTAGGAGATGTTTGATGCCACTTTGAAAGACAGAGAATTGAGCTTTCAGTCTGCCCCAGGTACCACAATGTTTCTGCACTGGTTAGTTGGAATGGTGTACGTCTTTTACTTTGCATCCTTCATTCTTTTACTGAGAGAGGTAAGTCTATGAGAACAAGATTGGTTTGTATCGTAATTAGAGAAGCTTGCATGTTGAACTGTTAGTTGAATCTTTCATGTGTGGGTATTGCTGCTACTGTGCTTTGTGTGTGTATGTTGGATTTCAGCCTTATGTAAAAAAGGCCATGCTGGCACTTATTGCAGTGGTAAATGATGTTTTGGCATATATTTTACTTAGAGATTTTTAGTTTACAAAGAGTCCTTGAATATGGTTGTTGCCTTCAAATGAATCTGAATACATTTCAGTTGTTAAGATCGATTAATACTTGAAAATTAAACTTGCAATTGGTTATTGCTTCTCTACTTCTCCACGATAATGCTTCCTTTGTTCTATTTCTGTACCATTTTGTTGAACCCTGTTCACCAAATAGCCCTATTATGTTTAAAACTTATTTGTTGCAGTAGTGTTATCCAAAATGACAAACAAAGAATGAGATAATTTTCTCTTCATACATTGTTTTTCTGTTTCCTACTTCAGGTATTGAGACCTGGTGTCTTATGGTTTCTCAGGAATTTGAATGATCCAGACTTTAATCCTGTGCAGGAAATGATTCACCTGCCAATTTATAGACATCTCAGGAGGTTTATCTTATCAGTGGTAAGGAGTTTTCTCAAAACTTTTTTTAAGTAAATTTCATAGATTAGCTCCCATATACGCTACTGTGTATTAAAGGAAAAACTTTTTCACCATGAAGATGATTAGACAGTGGAACCAGGTTGCCGACAGAATCCGTCTTCTGAGATACTCGACTGAATAAGGTTGTGAGCAACCTGGTGTAACTGGGTCTGCTCAGAGCAGGGGGTTGGGGTAGTTTGCCTCTAGGGGTCCCTTCAAAAACAAGTTTTTCTGTGATACCTTCTCGTTATGCAAAATCACAGAAAATGGTTGCATATTCAGACAAGTGTTTATTGTTATAGATATTGTAAATCGCGTCACTCTTTCACAATACTTAGTTATTGCAGTAACCATTGTGCATCCAATTCAGCTAAAGCAGTGCAGCAGAGGTAGGGTAGTTGTCTAGTTAAGTTTTTGATGGGACTATGCTGCTCTAGCCGATGGTGTCTGTTTACAGATTATGATTGTAAGATATTGAAAACAGTGAAAGTTTTTTCCTCCTGCTTGTTTGTCTGAAGTTTGCCTAGCATGCAGTAAGGGAAGGGTCTTGGGTTGTCTTTGGCATAAATGTCATGTCAACGGTGAAAACTGATATACCAGCAACATTATTATTTGACATACTGTATTAATATACCTAAAGTCCTTTGAGCAGTGAAAGCTCATAGAGAGATCTTAGTTCTATTAGAGAGAAACAGTGTATGAGAGGAGCTGACTTGTCTGCCTTTCAGAGTATTTTCTCCTTGAATAATCATAATGCCTTAGCTGCCTGAAACTTTTGTGTCACAGCAAGTGGCCCAAACATAAGCTAAGATCTGCTTGTTACTAAAGGTCTTTGAGATGTGTTCTCACTCTGTGTTGGAACTGGTGGCTACTTGAACTTCACCTTTTGATTTGCTTAGCTAATTAATTCAGAACTTCTACCAGCCTCATGCTAGAATATGGGACCCAGAATGGCAATCACTTACAGTTTACCATTTCAAAAAGCAATTCACACTTTTCTAGTTGTTTCTTTCTCAATGTTTTTAAGAATTTCTTATGTAGAACATAAAGTTTCAAGAAGAATTGGATTTGATTTTTTCTTTTTTACATAGTTAAATGCAATTTTTTTTGTATTTTTAGGCTCTAGTGGTGCATTTATATGAAGTGTGAGAATGTGTTTAAAGTGTACTTTATTTTTAATCTGGTTCCTTAAGGAAACAGGATTTATAAAAGTGCATGGTCTTCATGCACCTGATTTCCCCTACTACACTTTGATCTTTCAGTCAATTTAAAATGTGAGGAAATAGAAACTGAAAGATCTTTCAAGGCTTCTACAAGTTGCTTGAAAACTCAGACACTAAAAAAAGAGAGGAATCCAAAATTAGTAGTCCCACTGCTGGGGGAGGTGGAAGGAAATAGAACCATCTGACATTATCCTAACTGTCAGGTGGCCAGCCAGTGCTTATTCAGCCTGAGTCCTATTTGGCGAGGGCATCGCAGCCTGCTGGTCTGCCTGGGATGGAGTTACATTTCTTCAGAGTAGCCCATGTCCTTCTGCACTTGGGGTTAGTGGCTGAAGCAGTGTTGCTGATGGAGGTGTTTTGGCTGTGGCTGAACAGTGCTTGCACAGCATCTGGGCTTTTCCTCTTTCTTGCTCTGCCTGGCTCCCTCACCCATCCAGTGAATAAACTGGGGATTGGGAGGGAGGTATACCTGGGACAGATGACCGAAACTGATCAGTAGGGTATTCTGTACCATATGATGTCATGCTCAACAGTAAAAGCTGTGGGAAAGGAGGAAGAAGAGGGGGATGTTCATGGTTATGGTGTTTGTCTTCCTGAGCAACTGTTAACATGTGCTGAGGCCCCGCTTTCCAGGAGGTCACTAACCATCTATCTGCTGATGGGCAATAGTGACTGAATCCCTCTTTTTGTTTTGCTGCATGCACAGCTTTTTCTTTCTCTATTAAACTGTCATTATCTCAATCCATGAGTCTTTTTTCCTTCCTTCTATTTTCTCCCCACTCAGCTAGAGAGGGGAATGAGTGAGTAGATGGGTAGATGCTTGGCTGTTAGCGAAGGCTAACCCCACCACACACAGGAAATATGTCACAGAGATGAGTGGGAAACTAGGTTTGGTTGTTTCTGCTATTTGGACTAACTTGTTTAACATCCTTGTTGCAGATAGTCTTTGGATCAATTGTACTGCTCATGCTCTGGCTTCCTATACGCATTATTAAGTATCTCCTGCCTAACTTTCTTCCATATAATGTTATGCTCTACAGGTAAGCATTTAATTTAAAAAAATGTTTTTTCAGTCTCCCTATAACTAGAAAAATGTGTATTTGTGCTCTTTGAACATTAATGTGACACTGTTTGGTATGTTTTGTTTGTTTTCAATCTAAACTTCATGGTACAGAACGTGGATATATCATACAATTTGTTAAATAAAAAGCAAATAAAAATAAAAGGCATTTTGAATTACATCTGTAATTATAACTGTTTGGTTTTTATATGCCCTCAAAACATTTTCCCCTTCAACTTTTTGATAGTGAAGTTGCTGCCATGTTTGTTTTTCACATTCATTCGTGAATTATCATTGCTTCAAGAACAAAAGGATAACTGTGACTGCATTTCTTTTTCATGGTAGCAGTATCTATTTCTAAATAGTAATTGAAATAATAATAATAAAAGGAAATAGAAGAGCACTTAACCTGTGCTCATAGTATATAAGGAAAAATGTCTACAAAAACCTAAGAATTGTTCCTGTTGATGTCCAAAGTATTTTTTTTGTTGTGGTGATGTTAATGTGATTCAGTGTAAAAGATTACTTTAAGAATATTCCTTATGTTTGACTTCCTGCTCTTCTCATTGTTTCTAGTGATGCTCCAGTAAGTGAACTTTCCCTAGAGCTCCTTTTGCTTCAGGTGGTGCTTCCAGCTTTGCTAGAACAAGGACATACAAGACAGTGGTTGAAAGGTCTTGTACGAGCATGGACTGTTACAGCTGGATACTTGCTGTAAGTACAGAAAGCCAAAAGCAACTACAGGTATTGTGTCCAGCTTAACCTTTTGATGTGAAAGCAGCGTGCTTTCAAGAGAGTTATCCCAACAAGTAGCTTTAATAGCTATTTTACAGATAAATATGGGATGAAAAACTTTTATAGCAATTTCCTGTAGATGTACCTTCTTCTAAGCAGTAGTTGTACATACTTCTGGACTAGTCTTTGATACTTAATTCTTTTGATACTATTACAGCATTTGCTTAGTAAAAAAATCTATAAAAGTATGACTAACTGCTTGTTAACTTCCTATTATATTTGAAAATTAGAGGTAAGTGCCAGCAGATCATTTCCATGAGTCATCTAAATAAAATTCACATGCATATCTTGCATTTCTTATTATGAGAAGGAAAAAACAAAAGTGAAAAGTAGTGAATATCTTCACCCTGGGGATTTTAAAGTTCAAAGTTCAGTCTCTAAAGAAGGATAAAACTATCTTTGTCAGCTAAAGTAATGATTATACAAAGTAAGATTCTTTAATTTAGGCTGCCAGGCAGAGTTCTAGCACTTGACATAATTTTTTAGTTAGTTTCCAAATTAGTAAGAAAAAATTAAGGTTGATTTTGTTTCTATAAAGTTTTAAAATTAACTTCAAAGTATATTGCATTCTCGCACCATTTCTTGTTTATTTGTGTGTCATGCCAATGCAGCACTATGACAATGAAGATTTATTCGTTGCTAAGTTATATTTGAGTCTCTGAGATAATGAATGAAAGATTTTTTTTATTATTATTATTTTATTTTTTTTTCTTCCACTGCAATCCAAAATATCTGTTTTAGTTT
Organism: Caprimulgus europaeus; assembly: GCA_907165065.1. The sequence continues at coordinate 75,895,321 of OU015525.1, forward strand.
CTCATAAGGAAACTCTCCCCAACCCTTTTCTCTTTGTTTGCGTTTTGGAAAGTTATTTTTTCATATTAATTCGTCTATGTTTTAATAGTATTTAAGTATGATGCAAGAAGAGAATTTCAGAGATGATCAGAGAAATGGCTTTACTTTTTCCGCTGTTGCAGCTGTTAGGAACAATTGTGTAATATCTCTTCAGCAAGTTTAGTTGAGCAAAGATGAAAATATTTTCCTCTGCTTTTCTTAAAAAGCAAACTGCTGTGAAAATGTTTTCATTGTCTGCCTATAGAATATCTGCATGTATCTTACTGCTAATAAAAATTCTGCTAAAGCTTAGGAAGATTATCTTCTAACTGTTCATATTGGGGTTTGGGGTTTTTTTTAATCAGGCTCAAATATCTCTCTGTTAATGATGTATGCAGGAAATATCAACAGAATACCTTTCCAAGTAGGTTGACTCTTTCTAGGATTGATGTTCTTAGAAAGTTGTGAACAAGTTTTGAGCAATTTAGAATCTTGTTTAAAGACTCTGCCTGACTGTACTTTTGAAAACATGTCTGTAGCAGTACCATTCTGCCTTTGTACAGTTTAGGTTTGAAGGCAATTGTTTCCAGCAGAGCTTAGTAGCAGGAAAATAAAAGCTGTCAGTTGAGCTGCCTGCTTTCATGAATTGAATCAATGCAATTTTCCTTTTATATGCACAACTTTAATATCAGATGTTGTTTTTAAAGCAAACAGATAAGTGATCTTTATTTGTGGCTGTATGTCCACTGTTCTAATCTGCATCCACACTAGCATTTTTCTTCAAAATTCTGTGTATAGAGTAACATTGAGTACATTATCAGAAAATGGTTTGTTTTGCTTTATCAAGATTCTACCAGTACTCCTGTATAAGTTTTGTCCAACTTGTACTCATTCTGAGTAGGCCTATCTTTCTGTCAGATTCTCATTCTTACCAAATAGAAGAAAACTGAAATTTTGATTGTTACAGGGATCTCCATTCTTACCTACTTGGTGACCAGGAGGAGAATGAAAACAATGCAAACCAGCAGCCTAACAACCAGCATGCTCGCAATAATAATGCCATTCCAGTTGTGGGAGAAGGTCTTCATGCAGCCCATCAAGCCATACTTCAACAAGGAGGACCTGTGGGTTTCCAGCCTTATCGTAGGCCTTTAAAATTCCCGCTCAGGGTAGGTATATCTAACATATTAAGAGAAAAGGGAAAGGAATTTGAAAAATGGGTATCATTTTTTTGTAAGAAAGACTTGGCCCACATGTATCAGAAGTCAAGTGGTGGGTGGTGTTGTTTTGTTTTATACAGTTTGCAAAAAAGTAGACTTAGTTATTCTCACATACACCTTTTGTCAGCCTGTAACTTAAGACCTTCAATTACCATTTTATTTCTACATTCCATACACATTGTGTATTATCTACTCATTCACATCTTATTTTCCCAACAGTTAGTAATGGAGAGAAATATAATAACCCCCACAGCAAACAGGTGGTTCAGGAGTGTCTCTGTAACAAGGCATGGCTTTCAAAAGGGCATACTTTGGTCTTGTAGCTGAAGCATATTTTAAACTTTTTTCATTTATTTAGAAATTAAATTGAGAACTTCTGTTGCTTCTATATTATGCATTAAGCAAGTTCTAATACTTGAAAGTTCTAAATCCCTACAATTAGAATTGAAATGTTGTTTGCAAATACTTAACTTTCTAGAAAATATACAGGTCAAACTAGAGAAACTGTTTTGTTACCAGAACTGAGTTAGTCAAATAGAAACTTAAACACAGTTAATTTACTGTGGTTTCAGGTACAGCTCAAGAGTGGAAGTAATGGCTAAAGTTAGAACAGTGTAGTATTGCTTCTGAAGTTTCCTTAAAATGCTGAATCTACTGGAATTCTCATAACAAAGTACAAAATAAACTTTTTTTTTTTTCATATAAATCTAAGCCTAGTAGAACTGAAAGCAAATTTGAGAGTATTTTAGGATTTCACAACTGTTGAGCTTCTGGGTGTTTGAAGTTGAGGCCTTTTTTGAGGCAGGGGCAGGTTAATTCTATCAACTGCTGTTTTTACCCTCTAAAATGGCTCTCCACAGGAATGCATGAGCTACAACACTGTTGAAACAGTGGGAGGAAGTAGCTCAGGGATGAAAAAGCTGAGGAAGCAGAATGAATTTGCTCCTCTCATAGCAGGTGCTGCTACCTCAGTTCAGTCATAACAGGAAGTCAAAGCATGCTCTGATGGACACCAATTTAATCTAATATAAATATGCACTTACTGCTGAAAGGAGTGGTGCCAGTCTTCTTTCCATGGCAGTTGCTCCTTTCTTCCCTTCTTAGCATGAATGCCTGTGCTAGAACATACACACAATGAGCTGGAACAGGAAACTGGTCCAGCTGAAAACTGAGGTAATATGCAGAAGGCACTAGACAGACACATTTAAAAATTAAGATAAGACCTTATAGTGTTATTTTTAAAGCAAATATGATAGTTGTGAGATTTTCAGTTAGACTGAGTCAGGTTCATCTGAAGGTTGATGGAATGACAGACAGGCTAATTGGCTGATAAGGGTGTAATTAAAGTGGATTCTCGCTTACTGTGACCTGGCAATATATAACAACTGTAATGCGGACATGCTGCTTTCCAGGAAGGGGTGTGTGTTAACCTAGGGATTCATTAAATCCTTTCTAGAGCTCCCTTTGCATTGGTTAATTTATTCTTGTGGGTGCCTCTGTGTAAGGCCATGTGCTGAAATCCTCTCTCCCTCTCAAATCATGGCATAGTATAAACTTTCAGTACTTTAGGATGCTGACCTTGAACTTGTAATAACTAGGTAGTTTCATGTTCAGCTGTCAAAGACTGGTTTTTCTGGTCTGCTTACCTTCGTCTAGACATTCTAAGTTGTTCTTTAGACACTTCTACAGAATGTAGAAATAAAAAGAAAATCTGGTTTGATTTAATTAATTTTCATTGGTTTCATCAAGGGAGATGACAAGCACTTGCACAATCTCAAACACATGGTAGCTCACTGATATGATTCTGTCCCTGGTTCCACTTGTTTGAATCATTCAGGGTCACTGTAGGTGCTTCAGTTGTGATTTTTGGTATATTGACCTTAGATCTGCTTGAATAAGTTGATCTTACGCAAAATGTGTCTCCCACACAGACTTCCACTATAGAACAACACCATATTTTAATTACTTTATCAATTGGTATTTTGAGCATTTGAGAAGGAAAAAAAACAGTGTAAACATCTGATCTTTTCTATGCTTTCCTTATTTTTTTTTAGATTTTAACCAACTTGTAAGAACTTAAAAGAAGGCAGTTTATATTCAGTTTTTATTATTTATCATAGAATAGTTTGTTTGGAAAAGACCATTATGATCATCTAGTCCAGCCATAAACCTAGCATTGCCACGTTCATCACTAAAGCATGTCCCCAAGTACCACATCTACACGTCCTTTAAATATCTCCAGGGATGGTGACTCCACCACTTCCCTGGGAGGCCTGTTCCAATACTTGACAACCCTTTCAGTGAATCAATTTTTTCATAATATCCAACCTAAACCTCCCCTGGCACAACTTAAGGCCATTCCCTCTTGTCCTGTCACTTCTTATTTGGAAGAAGAGACCAACACCCACCTCACTACACCCTCCTTTCAGGTAGTTGTAGAGAACAGTAAGGTCTCCCTTCAGCCTCCTCTTCTTTAGACTAAACAATCCCAGTTCCTTCAGCCCCTCCTTTTCCACTAGAACTCACTCATCATTTCCATATGGATTGAGCAAGCAATAAGAACTGCTTCTTCATGTTATTTCAGTTACAGATAAGCATGTAAAACTATGGGTTTGATTATTTTTTTCTTAATCTAATTAAGTACATACTGTTAATCTCAAACAAAACAAAAAGATCAGATTTTTTTTTTTTTGTTATTCTACATAAAAGCCTGTCATCAGTTTTGTCAGGCAAGCTAGATAATTCTTCCAAGTCATTCCTTTCTAAAACCAAGATACTATTGCAGGGACCTCCCAAAGCCTTTCCAGAACAAATGCTGCTGTGTAGAATTTGTTGAATTTTCCCACTACTGCCTTGTCTTACTTCAGCCTTTCTTTCATAATCCATAGCTATCAGCAGAGCCTGCAAACTCTGGCAGGCTTTATTCTTAGGATTTTTAGATTTTATTACTTTATTGTTGTTCCTTTTAAAAAAAAAAAAAAAGAAGTCTATGAAAATAAATTTATCATTACTTTCCATAGATTTGGTATGTTATTTCTAAAATTCCTCTTGGCCTGTCCTAAGTTTTGAATTTCACTTAGTAGGGTTCATCTGTTTTCTGTGGGGGTTTCTGATTGTTGTTATGCTGGTCAGTGCAGAAATAGAGATTATTTTTTAATTTAACATATGAAAGAGCTTCAGTCATTCTGGGTTCAAGTGTTAATTTTTACTGTTGTGACAATTGATGTGAACTCTTAAGAAATACACAACACTGCAGGTGTGCTGCATGTACTGTGGCTAGGTTTCTTATCGCTGATTTATTTATACAGTGAATCATCAGTTGGTATTTGAACGTTCTAGTTTAGCTGCCTTTCTAGGATGATGTATCTTTTTGTATGGTTTTTTTGCTTTGGTTAAGTAACTTTCGTATAAACCGTTTCTCTCTTTTTTTTTTTTTTCCTCTTTCAGATATTTCTTTTGATTGTTTTCATGTGTATAACATTACTGATTGCTAGTCTTATCTGCCTTACCTTACCAGGTAAGTCTAGTATTGTAAAATTGCAATTAAAAACAACTCAGCAATGGCAGATGGTTTGAAACCGTTGTTTAAAGTTAAAAGGAGAAAACATGGAAAATTATGTCTCATTTTTAATGGTACCTCATCAAATTGTGGTAGTCTAAAATCTAAATGATAGAGACAATACCTGTGTTAAAACAACAGAAATTGCCATTTCCTTTGTTTTATTGTAAAATAATTTTCCTTTAAGGGCAGGGCTCCAAGTGCTGAGACAATCTCTGTACTGGTGTTGAAAGAAAAAGTTGATTTATACTCTTGTACCTGCGTTACCATTTAGAGAAGGAAAATATATACGTTCTTACCAGCTCTTGTACAATAACTTCCTTAATTAAATATTCTGAGAGTTTCATCATGAGAGGTCACTAGGAGACTGTGAAGGGATATATATGCCACTTCCCAATATGTATGAATAAGTACTTAAAGCACTTTGTAGTTTTTTAAAAATAATTTGGAACAAATGAAGACGTGTAAACTCATTTGAATTTTATAATCTGCCTATTTATGTAGTACTTCGTACATGCGTACCTTATGGTTATAGTACCAAAACACTGTTTTATGCTGAATGCTCTTTGTACATTAATATTTAACAATAAATTTTATAAGTATTTCTTATTTGTTAGGCATCCTTCCTTAATACATCAAAAAGCATTACTCTATTTAACAGTGTTTGTGTTTTCAGTATTTGCTGGCCGATGGCTAATGTCATTTTGGACGGGAACTGCCAAAATCCATGAACTGTACACAGCTGCTTGTGGTCTTTATGTCTGTTGGCTAACTATCCGAGCAGTGACAGTGCTGGTTGCCTGGATGCCACAGGGTCGTAGAGTGATTTTTCAGAAAGTCAAAGAATGGTCTCTCATGGTGAGTCTTCAGAAAAGTTTTTACTGAATTATTGCAAAAGTAGATAGCAAAACTTGTTTTGCTTTTGCTTGCAGGTTTTAGTCTGTAATGTATACTACGTTTTCCTTTTCAGACCACTTTGAAGCTTTTGCAGCTTACATTCCCATTGCGTAGGGTAACTATATTTTTAGAAGTCATTTAGCACAATGTTAAGCAATCAGTGTAAATAAGTTTGCATATGTGTATTCGTGTATACATGTATGGTTTTCTTTTTTCCTTTAAAAGTGAATGTGTTGCATTATATTACCCTGTATGTGGCGTGTCCTCAAATACATTTGTTTCCACATACACCTGGAAGCTTAACTATTACTCAATTAGCAACATGACATTATCAAATAAAAAACCCTAGTAAAACCAATAGATGATGATGAATGTGTCTCTACAAAGTAGCTTGATGCATGTTTTCAGAAAGATCTTTGTGTTGTTCAAATTAGTATTTTTAAAGAAAATATCCTTTTTTATTACCAGGAGTTCAGATTCTCATTATAGCAATGAACTTATATCCCACCTTTTTATCTTGGTTTTGAGGATTTCTATAGTAGATTTCTTGCCTAAGTATAGTAATTTAAAACACTCATAGCATAAGTGGTATCTTGTGATGGACATGCTTGTGTGCTTATTGGACTACTAGAGGCGGAAGAGCAATGTAAGTATGTATTTCATGTATTACCATGTTTCCCAAATATCCATCACTTTAATTGAGGAAGTCTTAAGCTTGTTTATGAAAATTCAGAGCTAAAACATTATGCTGTACTTGTCCTTTGTCCCTTTTCCTGATCATGTAAATTGTCAGACTAGTTTTGTACCTGATTTTTGGATGATGTATGTAAATTAAGAGAATTCTAGCAAAAATAAAGACTCAAGCATGGTATTTTGAGTTATTCACATAATGACTCAATTTTTAAGGTTTTGGTTTTCAGTGGGCAAAAATCAACAGTTTTGGAAAGAATGTTCTCTAATTTTCCAACAAGAATACTCAATGTAATGAAGTGCCATTGGGTAGTATTCCCTACTGATAAGTCAGAGGTGATTTTATGGTTTAAAACTGTATGGACACCAGTAGGCACAGTCATGCCTTCTTCTGGAGGGGGCATGGAATAGAGCCCAATCTTGAAAACGTGCATTGCAAAACTGAGTATGTAATAAAAATTATTTCTAGGAATGCATATGTGTGAATTCAAGGTCTGTGTAGTTTTTTTCTCCAGCTTTATCTGTGTAAGTTTAAGTTACATTTTTAAGTTTAAACAGAAAGAATCCTCTGAAAAAAAATATTAATTAGATGTCTTGGTTTTTTAGATCATGAAGACGTTAATAGTGGCTATACTGCTAGCTGGTGTGGTTCCACTTCTGCTCGGTCTTCTGTTTGAATTGGTCATCGTTGCACCTTTGAGAGTTCCTTTGGATCAAACACCTCTCTTCTATCCTTGGCAGGTCAGTTGTTCCCATTCTTCTTCTGCAGATGATACATTTCTTTACTTAGAAGTAAGGAGTATGGGAGTTGTTGTTTCACGTTGATTTGGTGCTTCAGAGCGTTTCCCATAAGTATGTTTCTGTAGCAGAGAAAAGATAGCCAATCTAGATGTGAGGCTTATTTAAACCAAAAGGATATGCTTAGGAATTTTAATTATGAAAGTTTTGTGGGATGACATCAGAGGATCTTTGCATTTCAGTGGAGAGACAGACACTTTTTTTCAGTAGCATAACTGTAAAGTTATGTACAGAAGTTAGTATAGCCATATGTACATATGCACATATTCTGCCTGACCTTTCTGGAAAGCTTTCTGCCTACAGTTATGCAGCAAGAGGTTCAGCTGATCTTTTTTTCCATACAAGGTTTTAGTTCAGTGATGATGCACACTGTGAATGAAATTCTGATATGCTTTAGAATCATTGTGGTTTTAGACTGAGATGTCAAATCATTAGTAAGAGATTTTCAGTAGTAGTGTTTTGGTTTAAGTCACATCTCACAGGTTAAGGGACTGCAAACTTTTTTCCTGCAAGCTGGTGGAAGAAATTAAGTTACAGTGGATTGCGTGACAAGTGCTTGCATCACCTAGGCTGAATTGTGAAAGAACCTTGTAACTCAAAGAAACCCTAACTGAGGGAACCATAAGTCAAAAGATCTGGAATGCATATTACTAAATAACAAGAAAGTGTTCAGGGATAGCAATTTTCTAAGCTGTCCACAAATGAGCTTACATTTACTTTCAGTATCCAAATGTTTAGAAGTCATAATACGAAGAAGAATTTGATTGCTCGTTTAAATATTCCATTATTTTATAATACAAGTATACTTTGGAGGTGTCTGTTTAAGTAAATGACTAATTAGTCAGGACATCATATGATTGCAGTGGTAGATGATCCTGGTTTCCAAACAGTTTTTGAAAGAATTTGTAATGCTAGAGAGTCTACAAATTCTTAATTTTTGCATGTTGGTTCTTTAAAAGTTTGTAATTAAATATACTGAAATACTTTATTTTCATGTGGCAGAGCTTCCTCAAAATACCAGATTAGAGGGATTTGAGACTTGTTCTAAATTATCAAGGAGCTATTGAAATTGAGAATAATTTCGTTTTTTCAGAAAAGTTATACAAGGGTTACATGCTTGAGCAAACACAAAGCAACTTTAACACAGCCTTTTTTAGTAATAGTTTTTAAATCTTCAAATTTTAAAATTTTAACATTTTTGAACATATCTGGGGGAATAGATGTTAACAAAAGCTGTCTTTTTAAATAATTGGTTAAAGAAAATGTATTTCCCTAGCAGTTTAAGAAAGCTTGTTAATCTATGATGTCTGAAGTCCTACCAGTTCTGTGGCTGTTTATTCTGCATTGTCAACCTATATTTTGCATTCTATTTTTGGTGGGTTTTGTTGAAGAATGTCTTGCAGATATCTGTAATCCAGAAAGGGTTGACTCATGATGTGCAGTGTTTACTGGAAGCCTGTAGTTACATTGTGTTCTTTTAATTCCATGGCATAATAATTGCAGTATATGTTAAAACATAAATTTTCTTCTGAATAGTATGTTCTTCTGTGAAGAGTGTTGCCTTGCTTTGTTCAACTTTTCTCACATCAAGCAGGGTTTTGTGAGCAATTTAAAATTTAAAAGAAGAAAAAACCCTTGTTTCATGACTTGTGTGAGCATCTTTGTATCGTTTCTCTTCTTTTTTAAAAGGAATCAAAATAACTTATTTCTAGGTTAATGTTAGCAGTGTTAATTAGTTTGTACCAGAATGTTAGTCTGTTCCTTTAAGTAGGTGTAAAGCTTTAACTTTGTATTTGCCTTTGTTTTAATGGTAGTAGCTGGTTTTCCTGGTTCCAGGTAGCTGGGTGTTTTATGTGTCAGTTAAGCTTGAGAACATCCTCTTTTTCTTAGGAGTTTGCAGGAAATGTCACCTCTTGTAAACAATGTTCTGTGTCAATAGAAGGGTAATTCTCTTTTCATTTATAAGTCATATTAGTAAGTTGCTCTAAAAGCTTTTGGTTGTCAAACTATTTTAAAATATATTAATGCTAACAGTCCCTTTTTACAAAATTAGGACTGGGCTCTTGGAGTTCTGCATGCCAAAATAATTGCTGCCATAACACTGATGGGTCCCCAGTGGTGGCTGAAAACTGTTATTGAACAGGTAGGAAAAAATTGTCCATGTGAATTATCAGTATAATACTTTGAATGTGTGAGTCAGACAACAGCATTATTATTGTAGTAATGGAGTAATTGAGTAAAATTCATCTCGTCTTGTAGAATCCTTTTAAATTGTATAGCTTAATCCATTAAGGTAAACTTAACAATAAAAGAAAAAATAAACCTCAGAAATCTGAAATCAAGAAAATGCTGCGTATACATATATTCAATTTTACCAGGTTTGTATTAAAGTGTGAAACATCATTATTTCTTCAGATTAATTCGGATATGTCCCAATACTGGACATTATTTATGTATACCACTCAAGAACAGAGAATTTCTGCCTTCTCCAAAGCTGTAGAGATTCCTTCATTCATAGATGAGTGCATATGAAAGACAGCATTCCCACTCCTCTTTGATTAACAGTTTCTGCAGGCAGTTTTGAGTCACACAGCCTGTTGCTTTCTTTGGCAGAAGTCTTTTTTGGTTGATTATAACCTTTAAGTTCTATGTTTGTCATTTCAATGAAGTATCTCAATTATTTGTTGCAAAGTAACTTTTCAGCCCTGCACTATGTATAAAGGCAATGGTGCATGTCCTGACCTCTGTATAGAAAGTGCCTCTCCTGATTAGGTCCAGCACATAGTCCCAGTTATTGAACCATTTACTGATCACTTTAGGTGTCACACTGGAGAAATGTATTCTTAGTTCTGTGAGTACCTTTTGATGCATGCCATGGCTCTTCCTTCCATTTTAAATGCTCTCCCTAGGCCTGTTTGTTATACACACACTGTCCTGAGCCACCCACTAGAAGTGGTCACATCCAGGCTGTGGGACAGAGGCCATCATCTAGCTGTATGTGGTAGCCATTTGAAATCTGTCTTTTTCCACTATTAGTCTAGTCATGTTGAGACCTTAGCTCCTCAAGAATTGTGCAAGCTTTGTCTTCAAGCACTGACTTCACATGCAGGAGCTCTGGTCTGCCCAACCAAGTACAAAATAAGATCCCATTTTCTGTCTGTGTTACTAAATTTAATATTTGTTCCATTAGCATACACAGGATCTTGTTTCAGCAAGTTAACAGCACAAAGCGATCCCAGGTCACCCACAAAACTGCCACCCCCAGCTCTTATTTAATGATCTTCCAGCTGGTCTGTTGCACTTCTGCAACCAAATCACAACACTGTTCCAGATTAAGTTGCTCTTCTGGGCACTATTTAAATGATTTCCTGGAACCCTCTTGATATAGATTGGCACAGAGTTTTTCCTTCTTCGACAGTGGCCATCATGGGTTTTCTTCAAGTCGGGAACACCTGTTTCCTTTCTTAAGGAGAATTGTGTAAAACTTTGTAATTATTACTGTAAGCATGGCTGTCTTGATTGACCAATTCTATTTCTAACTTGTTGTTCTTAGGTATATGCAAATGGGATTCGTAACATTGATTTACACTTCATAATCCGTAAACTGGCAGCACCCGTCATCTCTGTTCTGTTACTTTCCCTGTGTGTGCCGTACATCATAGCCTCTGGCGTTGTACCTTTATTAGGTATGTATATGTTCAAAATACCTGTTTATCATCTATGGTTTAGAGCAGTGTAAGAATATCTGTGGAAAAAAACTTAAAGCTCCAAGTTATTTAAAAAAAAAAAAAAAGCTATTCTGCTAGCAAATGAAAATGTTTAAAGATTGCTGTGTCATCTTAAAAGTTTGGGGATTTTTGAGAAATGCAATACATTATTCTGAGTGGCTTTTTAATAAACTAAGTGCAGAATACATCAAGAGTATGGGACTGCATAGTATCTAACAGCAGAAATGTAGTTATCTAGCTAGTTTGGGAAAGGGACGATTAATTTCTTTTTTGGACAGCCTTTCATTTTAGTCTCTCTTTAAGAGCTATACTGAACTGAAGACATCTTTCTGACTTGTTAGATTCTAAAGTAAGTTGTAAAAATAGGGGGGTTTATTTCAGACTTTCCTATATCCTCATAATTGAGGAAAATAATTTTATTAGAAACAGGGTGGTACTTTTTCATCACCAGTTGTCTTTGTTGCTAGTTAGTTCTGATGTTAACATGTTCAAGAGGTCCCATTTCACTCTTCAACCTCTCAACTGAATGCAGACTTTTATAGTGTCAACTTTTTTCTGATGCGAGCCATACAGAAGTCAATAAGCAAGAAGAACTGATAAGCCCAGATTTTTCATTGTGGATTTTCAGTGTGTTATTGGAAAATTTTCAGCTTTAATGCTTCAGGTGAAAAAGAACAGTAGCTGTCATGTTGCATCTCTGAGATAAATGGATGTGTTATTTCACAGCCCTTCTACTGAAGTTACAGTACAACAAAAAGTACAGAAGCAGAAATGCACGTGTTACTTTAGCAGCATCAGAGTATGTGAGGGTTGTGTCTTGTTTTGTAGGAGTTACTGCTGAAATGCAAAACCTAGTTCAGCGACGGATTTATCCTTTTCTGCTTATGGTGGTGGTTTTGATGGGAATTCTCTCCTTCCAAGTCCGCCAGTTCAAGCGCCTTTATGAACATATTAAAAATGACAAGTGAGTATATAGTGTTTTTTAAAAATTTTTCCCCTTTACATTGTGAAACAAGTTCAAATTGAATGCAGGTGTTGTAGATGCTTAGGGCTAAAAAGCGTTTTAAGAAGCTTCTAGACAAATGACCCGCTGAGGCAGATCTAAACTGTTCTTGGCAAATGTTTTTTCTGTGGTTCAGGTAGATAAATACAGGAATAGACTGTCTTCATAAATGGAAGACACTCCCCTATATCTAACTTGAATGTGTTTCACCACAAATGAAGCTGATTGCTTGTCTCCCCCTCTGTAGTCTTGAAGGATGAGTGAAAGTAATAATTATGACATATCTGGAAGTAAAATCAGGTCTCAGTCCACTGCTTATAAAACAATTTCTCCAATCTTTTCTGCATACCTGTTTTTCTTATTCTTTCTATTCATTAATCCAATTAACCCATTAGGGAACATTCAGTTGATTTGATGGAGTTTGTCCTTACCAAATTTTGCACTGTTTTATGATGTTTTCAGGAATTATTATTCTGTATTATCCAGATGCCTGATAAAATACTAATTTCCCCAGGGTTTTTTGTAGTTATTCTGCTTAGTTTCTAAGTTTTTTTGTGTTATCCTTATTACCTTACTTTTTGTTACCTTAATTACCTTATGTGTTGGTTATTTAGAAAAGTAAGTTTTGGACTCCAGCAACTATTCTTCCTAGGCTTCTTTTGTATCAAAAAGAAGTAAATGAGTTTGTTGTGTTTATGTCCTGAGTTACCCTAGAACAGTTTTGCTTTCAACTGACTACAAAAGGACTCAAACCTAAAATAAACTTCTTTGAATCTTAAATGTTAGGCAGTGACTAATACATTTTTTAGGGTAAATGTGAAATTAATAGTATCTAGAAATATTAAGAGTTGTAACTAAAATTAAACCCTGAGCAGATCAATTTATATTTTAATACCTTTTATTTGATCAGCTGATTTAAATCCTGTTCAGCAGCTGCCTTTATAACATGTTCTGTAGTATTTGGCCTACTGTAGTATATATAGCTGGTATTTATAATTACAAATGGGTTTTGAACTAAATGTTAGTATCTTTCAGGCAGAATGTATATTGAATTGCAACTGTTACATATTGCTTTCTTGTGTAAATAAGACATGTAAACAGTGTACAAAGCTGTGAAAATATATCTAAGTGAAAATTACTTTGATATTAAATTAACTTACTAAATGTTATAATCATCCATGTAGACAAGAATTTTGGACAACTTAAGTTAATAATCTAATTTCAGGAAGTAAAAATAATCATGCTAGCCAGTAGATTTATGGTTTAGAAATATGCTTAATTAAATCTTTCTTGTAACAAATTTCAGAAAGCTATACAAATTTTTGTGACATTCTAAAATGTACAAAAAAATATGATAAAAGCAGTGGTGAAAAAGTTTCTAAAGGAAAGTGCATGTTTCAGGGGTAGAATTCATAGGTGTGTATGGCTCTTCTACACATAGAACCAGCATACAAATAGGAAGCAAGTAACGGAATTTAGATGGCAAAAAAGTAGGAGTGTGAAACAACCATATGGAGGAAGTAAGGAATAATGTGAAATGTAGGAAAACTGCCAAGGTGGTGAGATGTTGAAACAGAATTTAAATAATCTCACAGCCCTTAGGCTTGGCATGGAGTAACATTAGGATATTTTCTCTCCCTTTAAGTAAAAGTTCTTCCTTTACAGTATTTACTTTTTTCGACCGGGGTGTTTTTCATTGGATGTGTGAGCTGAGCCTCTCGTGCTTAGCCAATGCATGTGCTGCATTGTGGCACATTCTTTTTTAAGCTTAGGATATCATTAGCACTCTAATTTGGCTTTGTATCTGAGTAGCTGTTCCAAATGTTCAAGTGGCAGTGGCTCAGGCAGACACTGTGAAGAGGCCTTTAAAAGTATAATGCAGCAAAGGGGGCTGGGTATATAAATAGTGCAAACACGCTCTTTGTAATCTGTATCTTCATTCAGTTTCTATTGTCTGAATTGTACGACTACTGAAGTTCGGGCTGTAAGCACCAACCTGTAATGCCTGTATTCCATTATGAAACGCCTGAACGTTTAGAAAAGAGATGAGGATGGTTGAAGACCATTAAGGGGGAGGGATCACTTGTAGAATGACTTTTATTGAAATGAGAAAGCTACTTCTGCAGCAAAGGAGATAGAGTGGATTTGTGTTCCAGAGTGGATTTGTGGTATTAACTTTTGTTAACTTCTCACTGTTTTTACTATAATCCCAGGTACCTTGTTGGGCAACGACTTGTGAATTACGAACGAAAGTCTGGTAAACAAGGCACATCAACAACTCCACCTCAGTCTTCACAAGATTAAATGGTCATATTCAACATCTTGACCTTCCCTTTGCCTTTTCATGTCCTTTTTACATAGACTCTTCTTCAGTCTTTGGATATCTCTCCCAATAATACTCTCAGCAGTGTTTTGGCTTCTCTTAGTAGCATCTGGATAGCAGTTAAGGCTCTGTCCCTTATCTGCATTTTTGGATGCTATCAATGCTGTCTGAGATCTGTATATGTGTAAATAGAAGTATCCTGACACCCTAAAACCTTGGATTAAAAAGAATGTGCATTGTACATCTTTAAAAAACTATATTAATTTATTAAATCTAGTTGTCACTTTATTTTGGACTGCTGTTCTGTTGACAATGTGCCACAAAGCAATAGTGCAAAGAGGCAAGATGTTTTTATAAAATTTAGAGCTTACTTTATTGTGTTCATAACAGTTCTTATTGTAGTAATATAGTATGATTTTTCATGAGTGGAAAGGCCACACAGAGAATATCAAAAGTACAAAACTGTCTTACAGTCAGCAATGAAGTGGCTGTGGTGAGAACTTAATGAACTATGTATCTTGCTGTCAAGTCTTTTTTTATTATTTTGTATAACACCAAAGCTGTTGTACATTTTCTATTGCCTGATTGTTTTTCATGTGTCTGAGTTTGTAATATTGTACAGTTGCTGTTAAATCAAAAAAATATTTCCTCTTCTGAGAATTCAGATGTACTTGTTGAGGCTCAGCTGGGTTTTTCTGGTTGGGGGGCAGCGGGAAGCAGGGAGGGGGGTTGCTTTATTTCCTGAATTGAAACAGTAAGTCAAAAATGTACTGAGTCTAGGTGATGGAAGCATTTAAAGGTACCAAGGAAAATTAGATAGGTTCACAACTTAAATTGTAGCCAATTTCTTATCAATAATAAATTTTTTCAGGACCTCAAGAGTAGGAATGAACCTTATCTGATGTGTTTGCACAGAAACAAAGAGCATCATGTAGACAACGTTCTGACCTGGCTCTAAATTAAAGAGCTTGAAATCTTTTTTTCTGTAAGTTACCAAAGTTGCAAATTGTAGTATGAATTTTATATTGTACAATTACTTGGGGGGGGGATGCAAAAAACAACAACAAAAAATCTCTTTTCTTTCAGAATTGGTCACTGTGAATTTTTATGGGAATAATACTGGGGAAGTGATTCATCACGTACAACTTATTGCCTGTGGGGCAGGGAAATACATATGCTATTAAACAGGCAAGGAAGAGTTAGCAGATTTCTTTGCAAGGACACAGTCAAACAAGAGCCACCAAATCAAGTCTGTGTTCTATATGTAGATAAGAGTTCTTTTGCAGTAATGTCTGGAGCTTTTTTATGTAGATATTTTAAAGAAATTACAAAACAGTATCACAAAGCTTTAAGCAGCATCAAATCACATGCTTAGATTGCGGTATCTTTTCTAGATTAAATGGGGGAAATCTGAGTATCCATTGCATTGATCAGAAAATTGATGGAACATTTAACTTGCTACTCAGTACACTATCCTTCAGTATTCTGTACTTAACCATATATGTATATAATTAATACTTGAGAATCTGCAGGTGCTTTGAGAGTGTCATCTCCTTTTATTGATGTTGCATCTCTGATCTGGCATGTTTTGAGCTAATGTGGTCCAGGCTGTGATGGTGGTAGTGCATTTTTTGGTGTCTGGATTCATGTTCTAAGACAGTAAGCACAAGCCAAATGTGTCCGAATCTAGTGGCAGGAGGATTGGGCTGTCACTATCAGAAGGGTAGAAACTCCTATTTTACAGAATTACTGTTGTCTTGATGGTTTTGAACCACAAATATTACCCTTTTGAGTGATTTATTAGGAAATTTCCAGTGAAACAAAATCATAGAAAAATAACCAAAATGTTTCTCTCTCATTCAGTGTTGCTGACGAAATGCTAAGCTGAATATTTGCCCCATATATTTTTTTGATGTGAATAAATATTACACTTGACTATTTACAGTGGTGTACATTGTGGGATAGATCTATTTTCACAAGATTAAATTCACTGGTAACATACATTCTTACTTATGCCAAGATTCTGTCTTTGACATATATTTCGTAAACAGTTACACAATGGTCTTGCCACTCAAATATTGCGAGCACTACTGTGCATCATGCGGCTCTTGCAGTAGTGTGGTTCTTGTAACTTTGTGTTTTTATCCAGGCAAACTGGTCTTAACATTAAAATTTATTAAGAAAAAGCCTTTGTGCTGTTTCTTATTACTGTTATTTTACAAGTCATGACAGAAAAAACTGAATTGGGTCAGTCATGTAGTGTGAACTGTAACTATTTTAATGTAGCTTACATCACCTGTATTTGCCCTTTGTTATGGAGAACTGGTTTCAAACCAAACTCTGTGCTTGCTTTTGCACTGCTTTACAGACCTCAGGAGAAGTGAAGTTTGTTTCTGCAACTTTATACTGTGAACTTTCAAAAAATCTCATCTCCTTATCTTTTATGTGTGTTTTGGGAAAGAAGATGGAGTTTTAATATTTTGCCTTAGAGTGCTGTGCGCATTCCTCTGGATAGAAACTTGATAGTAAGCATGTAAGTTAACTGGGTGTTGCTAAGACAGCTGACGAGCTCTGTACCAGTGGCTTCCATCTGTGCTAGAGTAATACAGCATGCAATGGTCTTGCATCACTCTTCAAGTGGGAAAAATGCTGTGTGTGTACTTTCACCACAATTTCTGTTGACCTTGGCTCTTGAATGGAGGGGTTAGAGATGCATACTGGCTTAACTGTATCCCATTTTTGGTGTTGAGTATCTAATGCTGTTAGTAGTTCTACAGGCCTTCATCCAAGAACTGCGAGATGGCTCTAGCTATCTTTTGTATACTGAAAGAAGTTAATTGCAGCATGGCTTTGACTGTTTTTACACAATTATTTTATATTGATTAAAAATAGTTAAAACTCTGTATCCTTTATCTGACTCCCCATTCTCCACCGGGCAAACCCTAAGTAACTTGTTTTCAGTTTCAAGAAACTGCAGCTGGAACCTGCAGCTATTTTCTGTCAGTAACTTCCTCAGTAAGATGCCAGTTCCAACACCAATTACAGTATTCACATCACTTTTCATATGAGTGCTTAATTCTTTCCTTGCTTTCCCCTAAGCTTGAGCAAACATCTTCATAAAAATCTGCACAGCAGCCCCCCTGTTCTTCAGGGAACTCTGAAAAAGCCCTTTACTTTACAAAGCAGGAATGACTGGCTTGTTGATTCCACTGCCTGGCATGCTGATCTGTGTCACGTTGTTTCCTCATACTCCTCTGTCTGTTTGTTTGTATCTAGATTGGAAATTCTTTGTGTCAGGGTCAGTGTTCCTGTTCTGCTTTTCTTGTGAACTGGCACTGTGTAGCCTGAGCAATGAGTGGGGTTCTTAGCAGAAATGATCACACAGATAATAAAAACATTAAACAGGGAACTGAATCTTTGTAGTATAACAAAGTTCAGGATGCTGAAAAAGGAAGCTGTCTTCTGAAACAGGTAAGGAAACAACCTTTACAAAGCATGATGGTAAGTTAGAGCTCTCTTACTCTGATATTTCAGTTCTTAATTAGATTAACTGCAACTCAATAATTGCATAGTTAACAGCAATTTTATTAAGTCTATGATTATTCCAGACAAGCTATGCTTCTGGTTTTAATTTCTTCATTTAGAAGTCACCATAAATTGAAAAATTATATGCCAAAATCAAAGTTAATCAATAATAGAAATATTTAGAAGATGGTATTTCTAAAGGTCAAATGCTATTCCAAAATAAACAATGTTTTGAATTCAATATAATACTGAGGGATGGAGCAATGACAAGATTATTTCACAATGCTGCACAGGTGCTGCTTTTTTTTTTTCCCCCCCCCTGTATAAGAAGAAATAGAAGATCAGGTTTTATAGATGAAGCTTGTTTTGGAGCAGCATGCTATTAATTGGTCTCTTGTTTTCCAATTATTTTTTGGTTTTGTACAAAAGTCTTAGCTTTTTGTTCTTTCCAGCATTTTGCAATTCATATAAAAGAATGTGTTTTGAGAATAGTTTTCCATGAAATACAGAAAGTCTTTCCACTTGCATGCTCCTGTGTCTTGTAATAACATCTGGCAGCTTTATGCATGATTTCACTGCACTGGACTGAATAGCTGGAAAAATGGGAGGGTGTGACATTTACTGTTTGAGCATCTTTAGCATAGTTCCAGGTGCATCCAAGGACTTCAGATCAGAGAGAACATGAAGCTTTTGCTGTTTACCTCTTATCCCTAGATGCCTTTGGAAAACTGCATTGTGAAATCAATTTATTTCCATACTGTAAATCCCTGCAGGATAATGTTTGCTACAGGTAATTTTTTTGCTATAGTGTTCTTAATTGTTTTAAAGCATCTACCTATTTAAAGAATGGATATGTCATGGTATGTCAGAAGTTTGCTGTTTTCATGTAGTTGCAGGAATCTGCAAGTATTTTGAGGCCCAATATTTGTCCTGTAGTCTGTGCAGAGTACTCATGAAAAGATTAAACCATTGTTAAAATGTGGCTTTTTGTTTTCCAGCAGTCACCATTTTCTCTTTGTCCTGCATGGCCTGTGTGTTCATCAGTGAGGATATAATGTGGATCAAAGAGGGCTGGCTTCAAATAAGATTCTGTTCTTTTTCAGAAACAATTTTGCCTCTTTCGTGCATGCAGCACCCAAGTTTCTTTGGAGCAATGGCTTGTGAAGGCTTGCTGAAGCGCATAATCCTATTACCAAGTTCATTTGAGTGCTCGGGCTACTTGACAGCCCATGTTGGAAGGCACAGGAGGGGCATTGCTTCATAACCAAGGCAGGAAATGCACCAGTGCCTTTATAGAGGATGCTGTTAAGGTCACCTCAGGTGCTGTGGAATGAGCAGAGGTCTTGTAGTCCTCTTCCAAGGTCTTGGGGAGGGAGAGGGTGCTTTGACTCTTGTTGACTCCAGGGGAGGTGCTCCTGCCTGCGACACCCAGCCGGGCCCTTATTTGAAGCAGCAGCTCCCGCGAGTGACAAGCAGTTCAGGAGCAAGTTGTCCCACGTCTGTTTTGCAGCTCAGGCGGCGTTTGCTCTCACCTCATCCCCAGGCCTGGGCGGAGGTACAGAAGAAGCGAGGTCATGGCGGCTGTGCTGCCAAACAAGCCGTGAGCCGTCGTGATCGGGGCGTGGGGGGACCCAGAGCCCAACCTCCCCTTTAACGGCGACTCCCCGTTAGGCTGTTCCTGGCCTCTTCGGAAGTTTGTAGAAAGCAAAGCAGGTGTTGCTCCTGCATTTTAAACAAGGCCGGGAACTTCACCCGCCCTGCCCCGCCCCGACCGCCCCACCCCGCGTTGCCCGGGCAGCGGGGACGCGGAGAGGGGTGGGTGAGGCGGCCTGCCCCGGGGTAGCGGGCTGAGGAGCCGCTCAGTGACCACTTGGTGGGTGCTGCTGTTGCAGGAGGTTCCCGGGGCGCTGCCCGCTGGCCGGAGCCGTGGGAGGGCGGTCAGGCTCCCCGCGGCCGGGGCCTGGCGGCGGCTTGCGCGGGGGCTCGTAACAAGCGGCGCTTCCGATGGCGCGGGGCGGCCCGGGAGGAGGGAGGGAGCAGCCGGTCCCCAGCCCGCCGGGCCCGCTGGCCGGAGCGGCTGAGCGGGACGGTCGCAGGCAGCTGCGCCCCGGCGAGAGCCTGGGCCTGAGACCCGGTCGGGTCTGGCCTGCGGCGTGTCCTGGCTGGTTCTGGCTTTGCACCCAGGGCCCCTGGGGCTGTTTTTGGGTGCGGGAAGGGAAACACGGAAAAGCAGAGCGAACAGGGGGTGGGAGAGGTTGGGTGACCTTCTCGCCAGGGAGAGACCCGCCTTGGAACGCAGAGGGGGGCTGTTGCCGCGGTCTGAGGGTGGCAGGTTGCAGGGGCTGGGTGAGCCGGCGGCGGCCTTTGTCCTTACTCCCCGTGGGGGTAGGTGTGTGTGCAGGAAGCTCCCTCTGAGCACCAGGAAACAGCTTTTCTCTGTGGGGTGACTGAGCGCTGTCCCAGGTTGCCCAGGGGAGGCTGTGGAGTGTCCACCCTTGGAGACACCCAGAAGCTGTCCGGACATGGTCCTGGGCAGTCAGCTCCGCGTGGCCCGGCTTGAGCAGGGGGTCGGACCAGAGGCCTGCAGAGGCCTCACAGGTCTGCGACTCCGTGGCTAATGGCCTGCCATAGAAAAACAGGTTTTGTTTGGGTTTTTTTGTCGTGGTGGGTTCCCCCCCCCCCTCCGTTTTCTTTTGTGGTAAGTTTTTATTCTTTTCTTTGACTGCCTGCCAAGGGCACATGCACACACGCATGCATTCCTTCCTCCAAGCTTTTATCTTCTTTAGCTTATCCTGAAATCTCCAACTTTTTGCCTTCAGCTTCAGTCCCTTGGCTAGAGCTGTGTTTTTGAATAGTTACTGGAAGTGCGTGACCGATGTAGTAATTAAATGCACACTCTGAAGTCTGTCCCTGATGCACATTTGCTGTGTTGGAGTATTGAGGATGCTGTACCCTGTCTGCATTTCTCCAGAAATGAAGTTCTGAGTAATGTTTGATCCTTGAAGCAGCCTTGAGTCACAGCAGTCTCACTCCTTTATTGCTGACTTTTAGTTGTTTCCCAGTACAGGAAAATTCACATGACTGGGGGAGAAAGCCACCTGCCAGATACTCCTATTTTCATCTTAAAAGTTAAAACAAAAATTCTAAAGAGATAAAGGATGTTGTTACATTGATTCCTTTCTTGATGTCATTGCTTACACTGCTCTTCCCTTCTGCAAATAGCTGATATGTTTTCTGTCCTTGTTGCAAAATCAACTTCAGTAGGCAGTAGTTTGTGCTTTAAATGGTGAGGAGAGCGCCCAGATTTCCCACCAAATACACTTGGATGCTATAGTGGGATAAGGAACATATAGTAACCTATATCTGTCCCTTCTTTTTGATCCTGGAGAAGAGAATTCCTTGCAACAAATCAGTTACATTCTGAATGTGACAAACCTAACTGTAGAGCTTCATGAGCAAAGTGCATAATTGCCACATGCATTAATGTTTTGTTCATTGCTGTAATTTTTTGATGTAAAGTCTGCCAGGAGCACAAATTAGTACCTTTTGCTCTGGTGGTTTTTGAATACATAAACACAGTAGAAACTTGGCAATCTGCATACTCTAGCTTCTGTACAAAAATGACAAGGCTCTCCTTGGCATGCAGGAGTTAGTTGTCAACATGGCTAGCTTTCACCATGGCATGTGTGGTGCGACTTGTCTGGGTTGCTCGTTCTACAAATACATATTGTGGAAGGTTTGAGGAGGAGAAATCAGCTAAAAATTATCTAAGAATAGCTGTTCTCCTTACCCAGAGCTGTGGTTGGAGTCCAAGCTCCAGTCTTCTACTTGGTGTTGCTATCAAGATCAAGTGTTTTAGAGACTCGCAATGCTCACGTGTTTACCCTTGAGTAGGACAGGAGGGAGCTTTGATAGAAGCACTGTTCCACCATGGGCACACACAGGTTTTCATTTGCATTCTGCATCTGTGAACTGTTACTATTTTTTCTTCCAGGTCCTTGTAACTGAACGCAAACAGACAATGCCTGTTCCGGAAACCATCTTTTGTGCTCAGCAGATAAAAATTCCCCCTGAGCTACCTGATATTCTGAAGCAATTTACTAAAGCTGCTATTAGGACTCAACCTCATGATGTTTTGCAGTGGGCAGCTGCGTAAGTAGGATGTGGATGTTCACATAATGATGCAATGCTGTGTGTATGGACACACAAAAAGTCGCTGCTCCTGTTTATTGTACAGTGGAGCTGGCTTGAATATTAAACCAGCTTGTGTATTACATATGCACTTTGTACATTAATGCAGCATGTGGACCTATAAAATTAGCATAGGACTTGATTTATTTTCTGTTTCATTGAGGTTTAGGACTGGCATATTTCTAGTATAGTTTTATTTCCTTATCGAAGAATGCATCTTAATTTTGTTGTTGTTGTTGTTGCTAATTGCTCTGTCCTTTAAGACCAAAGAGGTCCTTTAAGACCTTAACAGACCAAACCTTTTTTTTCCCCTCTCATATGAGACTTAATTCAATTCTTAGAATTTAAAGGAAACCTAGAAGTAGCTTGCTTAAGCTTGCCTAGGTTTTGTTTCTTTGTTTCCAAGAACAAAATTAAGGAATGTCCTTACATGTTACTGAAATAGGAAAACAGCCTGAAAAGTTGTGAGTTCTAGATGATAGTCCACATAATAAATCTCTTCTCATAAAGTTGATTTAAGATATTAAATGTTTTTTCCTCAACTTTTTTTTTTTTTTTTTTACCTCAACTGCTCTCTATAATCTTTTCCTGTCCTACAGTTTGTGTGAACAAGCTCTTGTATCTGTGAGGTGTGTATGTGAGGGGAGGTTAGACTGTTAACAAAGCCACGCTGGACTCTGGCTTGTGCATTACAAAGAAAAAAACCTGAAGCTGAATCCCTACAGCTGCAGTGTTAGAGAAAGGCAGCAGGAACATCTTAAAACAGCATGGTGTTTCTTAGGAACGTGCTGGAGGTGGAGTGTGGTGCGTGTACCTCCGGGAGATGGGTGTGCGGGGGGCTCACCCCAATGCAGCAGTCGGGAGTGGCAGCTGCCGGGTTGCTTGAGGGTGCTGGGACCTGGGGCTGGTGCGAGCAGAGGCCATGTGGCATCTTCTGGATCAGGGAGCCACATGAAGCAGAGCAAGGCTGTGGTTTCACATGCATTCCCGGTGTTGTAGTGCTTGTCCCTGTGAATAATCTGATGGGGAAAGAGGTCCAGATGAAAAATAGCCCAGGTGTTATACATGCATACATGCATACGTACGTACCATGCGTCTATTTCTATACAGTCATAATAACTCAGTTCTGCAGTGCTCCTTGCTGTGCATTTCAGTGAGTATTTGCATGGCATGGGATAGCCTGGGCATGGACATGGGTGACCAGGGCGGATGAGGGAGGATGAGTGGAGAAACCCTTCGGAGAGACCTGCTACTGACTGAATGAAAACTAAGTTTTTCCTGCCCGATTCAGATCGCTGGCCAGATACAGCAGAGCTGGTTGCTCTGAAGGCTCTGGTAGCCTCACAATTAAAAGGATGTGCATCTAATGCATGCTCTGCTTTGTTCTTAAATTTTATTTTGGACTGGCCAGAAATAGCAGAAATGCTGATGAGAGAGTTGCAATGTAAATAGCCAGTTGTGCTTTCCTGGTAGCGTATGAGGGGAATGTTAAACAAATGAGCCCTCAGGTGCTTGTCAGTCAAATGGGAAAAGCCTGCACTTTGGTTTGCAAGCACACTCTGATGTTAATAAATCACTCCTCTGCCTTTGCCAAGAAGGGCTAAGTATATAACACACAAAGTAAGTTAAATGCCTTAAGAATTATTAGAATGTTGTAAAAAGGAGCATGCCAAGTCTAAAGATTGTGGTTTCTGCTAAAAAGAAAGGTGGTCTCTGGGCATGGGGAGATGGGAGTTGGGCAGGCAGCTTGCCAAGCACTGCCACTCCTGCACTGGTGTATGCAGATGCAGTCACTGAACTGTGAGAGTGTTTACTTCTGTGCAGCTTGTAATGGCCACGGGCATTGAAGTGCATTGCTCTTCCCATTCACTCAGGTATTTCTCAGCGTTGTCAAAAGGCGAGCCCCTTCCTGTGAAGGAGAGGATTGAAATGCCTTTAGCAACAGAGAAAACAGACACCAGTTTGACCCCAGGACTCCTTAAAATATTGCACAAACAGGTACAACCTAGCCTTTATCAAATGCATGAGGTTATCAAGGAATGTTGATGTGCTGGGGAGACTGACTGTCAAGTATTTTATGTATTTTGGTGAGGGATTGTGTTCTTAGTTTCGTTCTGGTTTTCAGAGTTCTTACTGTGGTACCATGATTTCGTTTAAAGCTTTCTCCCAAAGGTGTGGTGAGCGTTGCAGAGCTGGAGGAAAAATGGAAGCACTTGTGCTTGCCAGAGGAGCAACTGACAGCTATCCTGCAGCTGGACGACTTTGACGAGGAGGTGGAGTGGATGAAGGTTCTGGCGCTTGGGTGCAGCGTGCTGGGCAAGGTACGTTCGCAGCAGGAGCCCTCGTATCCAAACGCAAAAGGTTGTGCATGATTGTGTATGAAGTAGATACAGAATAATTAATGCAAATGGACTTTGGGGGATGGTGATTGCTCTTGCAGCAGCTGGCAAAGTGGGTTACGTGTTTACTTCTGTTCTCCATCAGCTTTTGGTCAGGGGAGCTTAACTGGAAAGAGGGGGCTACGTCTGCATTTTACTGGGGTGGCAGTGGAAGATCAAGCGTGTCCAGAGGGAGCTTGGACCATGAGAGAGCAGATGATAAAGGAATGATACTTACTGCATCAGTGTAAATGTCCCTGAAGGAGAACTGGAGGGAGAAATTAAAACATCAATTTTTAATTGATTGTATAGTCAATTAATTTTCCACAGAAGCAGTTAATGTTACTAAATCTACATTTAATTATTTTAAGGTCAGTAATAAAATCTCAGCAGAGCATTTCAACAGAATGAGAGATTATAAAATGCACTAAGCTGATGTTCTTATGAAGTATAATATTTCCAATTACTTCTACAGTAGGGAGAAGGAGTACTAAAAAGCAGATAAGTGTTAAATAATATTTTGAGAATGTTGAAATATCTGGAAGCCCTGAATGTTAACCTGGCCTGGCAATGGCAATCATATATATATATACATTTATTCATTTCAACTGTGGATTTCTTGATTCCAGTCCCCCTCCCAGCATGATTTTGTAGATTAGGTTCTTTTCTTCATTTAAAAAAAGTAACAGCAAGGTTACTTATTTAAAAAAAAAAATCAATTCAGAGTCACAGGGACATCGTTCTGGTGAAGCTAGACAGTCTAAATTTAGCTCCATCTATCCATCCTTTCAGATAAGAAGTGAATTATTTGATTTCCACTCTGCACATTGAAACCTAAACTTCAGTTTCCTAAACCAGAGAGGAAGGCGCACACAAGAAGTTTACATTTATTTTTCTGCAGCTGTAAATTGTGTTCATAGTTGAGTAGGGTCCCAGGTAAGATACCAGAGTACACAAGTATGAGCTTCTTAAAAACACCAGTCGGCCAGAGTATCTTTCCTGTAAAGCACTGATGCGTTTTTACAGCCTTGGAGAAATGACCACAGAAGTAGCCTGCTAAACTGCCTTTGCAAGGGGGGAAATCGATGTGAGTAACATCTGCTGCGCTGTGAGAGGGAGCGAGCGGCAGCCTGGAGTGGCAGCAGCAGGAAGGGCAGCAGCGCAGCAGCAAACTGCGGAGGTGCCGAGTCTGCCGCTCCTTCCCCCCAGAGGCCTCCCAGGGGAGGAACTGCATTAAGTAGACATGTTAAGGGGTTATAAAATTACACTTCTCTGGCCTGTGTTCTCTATCTTGAAGAGACATGCATTAATTTTAAACGTTACTGATCTACTGCTAGGAAATACTTATCTTTTTACAAAGTCAATGCTTGCGTATTGATGAAGATTTGTTTGTTTGTTTGTTTTAATGGCATCCAACCAGTCTTTGACTCAATGAAGCTCCATGCTGAATTTTATCACGTGTTTCCCCGTGTAGCTCAGCATCAATAGGGCACCAGATTGTAGACATTGTATTGAACAAAGGACTTTTTTAAAATATATTTGAAATTAATGCTTTGAGGCGTGCTTGTTCTGAAGGTAACTTGGATGATATTTGGCTTTAATTAAACTGAAACATGCTTCAAATGCTTTTTGCCTCAGTGCTTTTTCTACTAACTACTAAAATGGAACTTGCGTACAAGTAAGGAAAATAGTAAATATCAGCATTGCTAAAATTATTATTGAATAATATTATGTCATAGTAAAATAAATAATCTAAACCACATTAATTTTCTGGTTTTTGTAGATAGGTCTGTGTTAACTGCTGCTGAGAATTCATTTAGATCTATTGAGGTAATACATGTACACACACGTACGTACATACATATGGCTAGGTATGGTGACTTCTGAGCTTTTAGGGTAGCAGAATAGAGCAGTTTGGCCATACTGGAGTTGGGGCTCAGACTACCCCATCCAATCTTTAAACATCACGGGATTCTGGTATTTTTCACTCCTGTTTCTACTAGAACTTCATTATTGTTTCCATCCCTGCACCTGCACTGGAGGGTAAATTTGGGGTGGAAAGCTGGGTAACAATGACAAAGCCTTAATCTCATTTGCACTCGCTTTTAGTGGCTTACAGTGTGGATTTTGTCATGGTATGCAAAGGATGTTCATGGCTCTGATGCTGTTCCTCTTAATTTATTGACTTCCTACAGTCCTTACTGAGTTCAATGAAACATGCCTGCGAAATCTTAACAAGGGACCCAGAAGGTGGAGCGGCTCGCATTCCCTTCGAGACATTCTCGTTCCTCTACTCCTATTTGGCCAGTATTGATGGAGAGATACCCGAGGAGAAAACTAAAGCATTCCTCCATGTAATTAAAGAACAAGCGTAAGTAAAAATCTGTGTGTGGAATTTTAATGTGTGGGTGACCCCTGGGTTCTCCATAAACCTTTAATTTCAGATTAATCACAGAATATTACCACAGAATATTAGGGATTGGAAGGGACCTCGAAAGATCATCTACCTTTACTTTGGGTATAGTCATAACAACAGAAGTAAAGGCTGACTAAGGCTATATCAAAAGTGTACATACTTCATTTTTAAGTGTTCAGCATTGAGGTATGAACTGTTAAATGATAAATTTTTATTTATCAATCTTTCTTTGAAATATTGAAGCCACTACTTGGTGGTATAATTTTCCCTGTAGGAAGCAATTATGTTAAAGTATATTATAATTATTTTCTGCATATTACTGATACTGGAACCAGCAGCATCTTATGAGCTGCTCTTTTGATTTAACCTAGGTCATAAATCAGACAGAGAAACTGTGAGTTCACACTTGAAGTCTGAAGTTTTTGTCATGTTTCTTCTGAATTACTTCTCCTTATAAATCTTCTGGAGAAAATGTTCAGTATGTACTTGGTCTCAAATGGTTTGGCTCTTCAATTTTCATAGTATTAGCTGTGGTAAATTGTCCTTCTTGGAATGGTCATTGTGTTTGTGGCCTTCAGTGGATATAAGGGACAAAGGCAGGACATGGTTGCACCTGAACAGTTTGTCCTGTTTTGGTATGTGTACCAAGCTGGGGTGGTTGGGTACATTTCTAGACTGTTGTTTCTCTTTCTGCTTGCTCTGTGATTGGTTGCTAGTTTGGTGTGTCAGTAAGCCACGAGCTGGCGCAGGTCTTTACAGCAGAAGACATGCAGGCTGAAGGTTAAGCAGACACTTGCTGCCTGGCTGGCTGTTTTGCTGTCAACCACACCTGTGTTTAGGTCTTTTCTATGCTGTTGTGTGACTTTTGGCTTGCTTCATAATGAAGAGACAAGCCCATTCTCACCTCTTGACTTCATCAAGTAGTTTGTTAGCACATGATGAAGCACTGTGAATGACAGCTCCAGTATATCAAGGCAAGGTAATTATTTGTAGCACCTTATTAGTGGGGTGTCAAAGGTCTCACCGGTAAATGGCACACAGTGCGCTCTGGGGCAGGTGGGATCAGGGGGACTGGACACAAAGAGAATGTACCAATCACCTTAATGGTGTAATATATATGTGTGTATATGCATTTATATAGATACATACTGTGGGATATGGAACTGAAAATCTGTATTAGTAGCGTTTCTGAGGATTTGCAGGATCTTGAGTGATCTGTACGCTGTTGGTGTTTGGCGAGTCTGTGTGTCACATGCTCGCCTTTCAATCCGTTAATGCAAAATGGCAGTGTGAAGGCTACGGGGATGTGGATACCAAAACACTTCCATCAGGGATATATGCAAGTTTATGGATTCCATGACTTCCCATTTCTGTAAGGACTTAAAGGGTGCAGTCCAATAGAAAAGCCAGGCAGGTGGGTGCAGCAGTACCAGCCGTGCTGTGCATGGTCTTGGTGCAGGATTTTGGGGTCCCCTAGGGGCTCTCCAGTGTTCTGTGTGTTAGCAAGATGGTCCCGAATGCAGCTCTATGGCCAGGAGGTTCCCCCTCACTTTGTACTCTGGTTACCCACAGTATTACTAGGTGTCCTTCTTATAAGACTGGTCCATTCAAACTGTGCTGTCACCGTTGTTGGTGCTCACAGCTTGTCTATTCTGAACACTTCTGGTCACCTGCACTTCATGATGATCAAGGGGATGTTTGCAAAGTTCAGCTGCCTTTCTCTGTGAGCACACCAGCACCATTCTGTTGCTTTAGACAGATGCCTGATCATATTTTTGTCAACTTTTACAACAGCAAAAACTTGAAATTCATAGGCTTGTGCTAACAGCTCTGCTAACTAGGCCTAACTCCTGCTCATTGCTACAGGTGAAAATCTCATCTCGAACAGATTTGGATGGGTTATGTGAAGTCTTGTGCCCACAAACTCAGTGTCAAAACCCTGTAACTTTAGCAGATGGAGGAAAGGATCCATCAAGATACTGCATATATTCCGGCTAGGATTAGCATGGAATTAGCATTAGGAATGTATAAAAACAACAGTGTCTTCAATCCAGCTCTCGGTGTTAAACTGCCATTTATTTTATCGATAAGCCACACAAAATGCCCTTTATTTTGAATCAATTTAAAAGATCTGCAACAGGTTTGCACTCCGAGTGCTGCCTCTGTGGCATGTTAGCAGAAAGATACTGACTGTTCCTACCATCTGTCTGGAATTGGTCTTTCTCTCCTGGATTGCTACCGGCTCCACGTACATATGAGCTCAAAAATGCATAAGGACACAAATGAACCAGTTTGTTTTGTCATCAGTCACCAGGTTGACAAGTATTTAATAAGAACTACTTTTTAATACTAGCACTCTTGCTTGCTATTAATATAACCCTCAGTTGTATCTTGCCCAGCGCACAAGGCTCTACCATGTTAGTGTTGTTCTGTAACATTTGGTTTATTCCTTTCCAGCGACCAACAAATGGGCATGGTGCTGCTCAGAAACTTTATGACTCAGCCCTCAACACTGGTTTGATCAAGCCTATTCTTCAGCACCAGGTGAGAGGGGGAAAAGGAATAAATACATGCAAGAAAATGTATTCAAAGGACCATTATTTGCACATTACAATAGAAGATGATGCTCTTCTGTGGCACTTGCTTTTCTTTATCCCACTGTTGAAATCGCCCTTCAGTGGCGGTTAATTGAATGCATGGTTATGCTGTTCTCTTCCCTCTCAAATACTGCTGCTCACACCTAGGGAGCGATACTCTGTTTATATTGTGTAAAATGTATTTTGTTATGCTTCATAAGTGATTGTAAGAAAAGAAGTAAAACACAGAATAAAATTTAGAGAAGACTGGACAGCTCTAATTGGCACGTTTCTCATTACACTTCTGGATAGCACTGACTGACTCTTACACAAATTGCGTTTGTCTTTTGACTGCCTTGGCTGCATGAAGCAGCTCTATGGAATGAATAGCTTTACCAGGCTTTACTCAAGAGAACTTCTTTCAGGAGAACCCTGTGGCTGAGCTGACAGAAGAAAGACCCAACTCAAGAAAGGACTGTGATGGTTCCCTATGGTTTTCCCTCCTATAAGGACCCCTTCAGAACTTAATATATCCTTTTCTGTTCTTAGATGCACATGTCTAGTTAAGGATCTGTTTTAAATTAAGTCTTGTTTTCTGACAGAAAAAGCTACTGCAGTTGTCAAGTAGGTGAGCACATGGAATGCCCTCTCCTGGCAACCTGATCAAACAGAAGAAAGTCCTGTAGAAAAGATGGATCTGTAACCTTGTTCTTTGATATTTGCTAACTTTGTTGAAGTAACAAGCTTGGCTGATGGTGACTGACCTTGCTGTAGACTGTGTGAACAATTAACAGAACTAGAAATTGATATAATAAAAATCTCACTGAAGTGGAATCCTCCTGCACACTCTTAATATGTACCTCCATGCTGTGTATTGTTTTATCAACCTCTATCACTAATATTCTGTCAGTCCACAGTTATTTCTGTTAGTTCCTAGTTATTTGTGGAAGGAAATGAGTATACATCTGCTGTTTAAAAATGGCAATCAGCAGTATTTCAAGTGTCCTTGGTACCACCTCGCTAGTTTCTGTGGAGAGGTATAGTCTCGTCATCGTTGTCAGATGACATGGGTCCTAAATTTCTTTGAGCATGAGATGAGCCTGGGAACAGTAACTTTCCTGATATTGTCCTTTTACCACTAGCTGCAGTGGGCCTGCTGGACCACTCTGAAATCTGCCCTCTCACCTCTGGAACATGCTGTAAGTAGACAGTAAGTGTGCTCTTGCTCAAACACTGCTCCCAGAGAGGACAATGTCAGGTGGGAGGGTAGGAGGAGAGCTTTCTTCATGCCTTTTCCATTTCTAATTGATCCTCGTCTCCAGGGATTAACTCATTTGGATACTAATTATGGGCCAGAAAGGCACATTAAGTACAATCTCTCACAAATTTCATTCTTCATCTTTGTCAGACTAAACTCAAATAGATGAGAGAGATCAACAGAATTTATCAATAGAGGGAGTAGTGTTACACATTTACACATTTTCTGATACATACTGCTTCCGTCCTGACAAGCCTTGGCATTATTTCATTTTTGTGTTCAAGCACAGCTGTGATGCAACACCAGGATTATGTACACGATGTTACTGTTCCTGGCACAGCAGCAGTAATGACAGTTTCTGTGCAAGTCATTTTTTGATCAACTGACAAACAAAATAATGAGGTTCTTGTTTCTACTTTCTTCTTTTATGGCTGTGATATTTGTCTTCATCCCTGAAACAAAAACACAAGGATTGTGTTTGCTGTTAGGCTCAGACTGACAGAATCTGAAGGAAAAACAATCAAACAAGACCTGAAAAGTGGAAGGCTCTCATTACATGTGATCATATCCTCTTCTAAGGAAGGAAAGTAACCTACTTTAAGACAGTTTATCCCCCATGCTGTTTTAATCAAAGTCTTGCCGTGGTGGCAATTAGCTTAGGATGAACAGCATCACTGTGTAATGAAGTCAGTTTTGAGACAAGCAAGTGTTCCTACCCATGCAGTTATCTACAGCATTTCTTCTGCACACGAGGGACAATGCAGCATTTCTTCTGCACAACAGCTTAGGTCTTTGTGCAAACACAAGTCCCACACACTTATGGTCTTGCAGGTGCAAGTGTGCCCTTGTTGATGGTATTAGAAGGTGTGTCCTTGATTTGTTTTCTTTGCTTAAAAATACATGCAGAACTACTGATGGGCAACAGCATTGTTTTGAAGCATCTAGCAAGGAAAAGCTGGTCAAATGATTTTAAGTCCCAGTGCAAACTACAGCAGCAATCAGCATTAGACATGACAAGCACACTTAATTGGTTAACTGGTTAATGGCTGATCAAGGAGTAAAACAGCCTGTGACAGTACTGCGCTAATCTTGTGGCACACTGGTGAAAGTGTCACCTTTCAGATGTCAGAGTAAATTCTGAAGTCTGGATCAGTTTATGATCTCACAGCCAGCTCGGTTTAGTATTAGTAGCCTCACGCCACTGGGTGTTATACAGTTTGTGAGATGACCTGGCTTCTAACTGGACTAGATATTCTAATTCTCTGCACTAAATTCTCAGAGACAATGGCTACAGCCACCTGGTTCAGAAGCAGGAGTCAGCTGACATTATTTATGCTCACCTCTCTCTTTTTCTCCGAGAATCTCTGTCTTTGCCTCTTTCACGACTCCTTTTTCGTTTATTTGGACTCCTGCTGCTCTCTCTCCTGTGTCTGGTGCGTTCAGAATCCTTACAGCTTCCTCCAGACTGCCGTGAGTCGACTGAAGCTGACCGCCTGTCTTCCTTTCTAAAAAAAAAGTTATTGGTTTTATTAAATAAAAAGTTTCAGTCACTATTGTTTTCAGTACCAATTTTTTAATATACTGACTTAATGATGTAAAATAGGGGATATATCTTTTATTAAGCCTCTCTAAGGCTCCCTAAGAAACACAGTACCTCCCAAAAGAGGCCCAAAGTCCATGCTCTTTTATGTGCACATCTCAGCACAATATTTAATCCAGTTATTTCTTACAAACACTGCCCATTGCCCCTCAGTCTTATCATCACATCCGTTTTGCTTTAAATCCCTAAGTCTTCAACTACCTGCCTTCAGTTGCTATCTACACCTGGAGAACCCAGCAAGCCTGATCTCCTGCTTGGCCTTTTCATTCACCTTTATTCTAATGCTGAAAACGAACACCTCAAGTGTCACCTCTGAGTTTGTTTCAAACAACATTTTCATCTCAAAGAATTCCTGAAGAAGCACACAGAGACTGCCACTAGGTCATGATTTCATTTTTGTTTCAGTGGTAAATGTTTGGAAGAGTGTGCAGTGTTGCTTGACACAGGAAGAAACATGTATACGTAAGACACTCCCAGTTGGCACAGCAGTATTCACAGTGATAAGAACTGTAAAGGGCCCCCATATGTAGTGAGTTAGGAAAACATTTTCCCTAAGGTATTTTATAATATATCTACCATAGCATTTCCCATCATGTGGTAGGGAAGGCGGGGGGGGAAAAAGTGTACTTGTATTTTCAATTGTGCTTCTGTCCCCAGCTATCACATATATGTGCATTTGGACCCAGGGAGCAGTATTCGTTCCCCAGCTCCACCAGAAATGACCTGTTCACATGGATTTCTTGCAACTTACCTCTTTACCCTGGAAAGAAAGCTAATAGTTCATTTTTTCCCATCCTTCATGTGAACAAAGCCTCTCAAACAAGAGCTGAATAGAATTAGTATAAAACACACTATGCATCTGTCTCAGCCAAGGTTGGTATGTGCCATTAGAAGGAGGAGGTGATAAGATACAACCACAGGCTGCCAGCCTGTTCACATAGCCAAGGAATCTGTCAACTATAGCATACCTTCCTGCAGATTTTAACTTCCCTCCTTCACATGTCTCTGCATTATCCAGCCTATTCTCCTCCTGCCAGTGATTGCTGAGTTCTTCCATGTGCACACCAATCACATCTCGAATCACCTGGAATTTAAGATATATTAAAAACAAACAAGAAAAGCAGTGCGTCATGGTAGTGGCCTGAACTAGAAAACAGAGAGCAGAAGGTACACATCTCCGAAGGAAAATCCCCCCAAAACCCTACACATCAGATGTTTGCTTGGAAAGTCTGATTTGCAGAAATGGGTATTTCAGCATAAATTTAAATAGCACCATTTTACAATAGACAGTCAACTCTATCTTGCTGCCATTTTCACATTCAAAATTTAATAGTCAGAAATGCTCCCGTTATTTGTCGCTTACTGCAAAAAAACCAAAAACCAAAACCTGATTCCTCTTAGTTTGCAACTCTAATAAGGCAGGGTACAAGAAGTGTTTGTCTGAAAGGGTCTATCATTGTTTATGCTGATGTACAATAAGCACTTTTGTGCAAAAAACTTTCTTTTCAGGTACTCACCTCAGTGTAAGACTTCTTTGTTATATGAACATTCTTAGCCCTGTACGACTGCCGCCGCCTTTTGTAGTCTCGCATTTCAGCCAGAATTTCAAGATGGGACTTGGGACCTTTCTGACTATCATCTAGCAAAAAATTGGAAGCAAAACAAATGGTCATTTGCACCCGCAGAAATGCAAGTCTGGTGCTTTAGTAACAGAAGTCCGAAACTTAAAATGCATCGTGTTCTTTCTAAAGTTTCTCCAGTAACTATTATGAAGTTAGTACAAGCTTCCTCTCCAACCTTCTTGATAGTTTTTTACACAAGACTAAAAAAACCACCAAGCAAATGTTATGTGATCTCAGTCTCCTGACAGTGATCCAAATCAATATACAGGCTTGTGATTTGGTCAAACACCTACAAAATGCGGGCCGTGTTTTCCAAGCTGGTATTACAATAAGACACAAAGACTGAGAAAGCCAGGTTCTGTAAAACATTTCCCTGTGTAGATGACAAACACTATCTCCCGACCTCCTAGGCATAGCAGTGCCCACAGGATAACGCAGATCCTTCTGTTGCACTTGGTATAGTTACAAACTGGCATGACTCAACAGGGATGAGAGGCCTCCGTCCAACACACCCATTTGTTTATTGCTCAAAAACTCCATCAGATGACTTCCAACATTTCTTGTTAGGCTTTTACTCTTAAGTGATCTTCAATCTCATCATCTCTTACCACAAATACTGTTCCAAGCTTCACAGTAAGTTGGCAACATTAAGCAACCTGAAGTCAGTTGCAGCAGACAAAAGATCCATCCACTAAGATGATACACACAAGATGTGTGCCAAGAGCAGAGCACTGGGGCTTTCTCAGAAGGAAAACAACATAAAGGCAATCAAACTAGTGTCTTCTCATGCCAGGTCTTCATTGTGGCTTTTAAGAACAGTATGATTTTCACAATAAAAATAGCAGAAGCAATTCTGTTTCAGCTTTCAACAAAACTCATCAAACTATACAATGTGAAAGTTATGAGCGATAAATTCAACAATAAACCGTTCTTCAAACCTTGGGTGATTTTTGCTGCTAAATCCACAAAGAGGTCACTGTCATTTTCTGTGATTTGGGATCGAGACCTCTGTTTCTTTGTTTCCTCAACAACATAATCATAAAGAGCAAGGCGATCAGCTTGAGTCAGGTCACAGGTAAAACGCTTGTGATTTTGAGGAACTTCTACAGGCAGTAATGAGTAAGATCCTGGAGGTTGAACGGACAGCCATTATTAGTAAAATAGCATAATTATACAGGAAAACACTGAGAAGCTCAACAAACAAACAAGCAATGCAGTAAACACCCATGCTGTTTTCATCTCTCCTCTACATATCTGTAAGAAGTTTCATCATTCTTAATCTGAAAGGATAAAAATTGCTCAAAGAAAGAAAAGGCTCAAATCCCTCCCAGGCTGTATAACCTCTCTTGACTGTTCACACTGTTAATGACAGGTTTTCATGTGCTTTGAAGGGATTGTACTAGATGAAATCAAAAGAACACTGCATTGTACCATCAATTTCAGCTATTAGTTTACAAACTAAGGAGAGGAAGCTGCAGCTCTAACTCCTGGGTTTGTCTTACTCCTAAAATTTTCTATAAAGTACTAGCTACAAAATACCTGTTGTTCTGCCAACAAGGACGAAAGCATCCAGGAGACTAGACAACTGGGCACTGTGCGAATCAGTCTCACTCACACTGTCACTTTCTCTACCGAGCTTTTAGAACAGACTGCCACAGGCATTGATAGCTAAAAGGGCTACAAAGGCACCTTCAAGATGCTCCAGATTAGTTCAGATAACTAAAGTTATGAAACAAACACGCTGCCTGCACACCCGTCTTTCCCTGAATGATCAGCCTAGTGAAAACCCCTCCCTTTCCCCAGTGAAAACACACATCCTCCAAACAAGCAATAAATCCATTCTCAATCCCTTGCAACAGCAGCAAAGCGACTTCCCTAACGATACAGGCTGCAGTATTCCAGGATACTGCCTGCAGAAAAGCATTTTACTTGAGAACATTCAAATTCCCCCCAGACACTGACCTGACCTCCATAATCCTGCTCCTCACAACCCAACCTTCTCCCTGCAAGGCACAACCCCACACAGACCTATGTCTCCAGGCAGACAGAAGCGCCAACACCTAAGACAGGGTGTATGCAGGAGTCCTCACAACAGCCAAGCTACTGCTTCTCTAGATTATTCACTGCTTAATGGAAGCTGGGTGATCATCCCAGCTTTCACTATAGGCACTTAAGAAGAGGAAGAGGAGCCACAACTCCTCTAATTTACAACAACAAACCTAAAATACAAGATTTCCTCATTACTGTACTTGGAACATAAATCTGAACTTTTCTAATCTGACCTAACATATTTAAACATGAACACTAAACTTTTACTTTTAAAACACACTATTCTTGCAGGGTCATGGAAACCCATACAAATGCCCTAATAGTTATGTTTTTACAAGAATTCCACAATTTGTGATGAAGACCAACCTTCCTGTCCTATCATATAGCTATTCTAATATTCTAAATATGGTTAGAATAATAAAAAAAAAACCAAACAAAAAACCACAGGAAATAAAATTATTTCCTGTAGTACAGTTAGTCAAAGGAAATTTACAATGAAAAATACTTTCCACGTGTTTCTGTTGCAGAAGACTTTAAATTAAATAAACAATTCAAAGTCAGTAAATCTTAGAATAGGGCACAGTGAAAACCACCCTACACTGCTTTAGTATTATCTCCAGAGAAATGCAGGCTTGCAGTGAAAACTGGAGAGCAGACACTGGCACCTAGTGGCTCACTGATCCATCTTTGCAATGCAGCCACTTGATAAAAGGTTTATCTGTTTCTTCTCTACTTGGAGGTGCTTGTGCCAGATTAATGAGTTACCACTTCCCCTCAGAGAAAACACACCCGACCTGCTCCAAACATGGGGCCCAGCACATGAAAATTCCTCCCCAAGCAACTGTCTGTCAAGGCTGCAGTTGCTACCCCTGAGAAACAAAGACACCGCGCACATCTAAGCCTAAGCAAGTGCTGCTGTATTTGACTGCCAAGGCAGGGAAGCAGAACAAATGCACTTTTCCTTCTGCACGCACACATTTGCCAAACTAAAAGGCTACAGATAGTAAATGTTGTATCTTTCAGGTGTTGTAGTAATTCCCAAACCATATGCTGCAGCTCTACAGTGGTTTCTATAGCTAAAAAAACCTTTTTGACTTGTTTTTTTCTACTCCCAAAAAGCAGCATAGCTCAGATTTAACCTACTCCCCAAACTGGTTACAAAACCCAGTGAAAAATGAAACAGCAAGGAACTAACAAGCTGAGAGCAGTGGCAAAGGACATCATATTTGCAGGTACATCAGCATATTTATCATACAACTTCTCAGGAGAGTTTGGAAACAATCCAACATAGTAATGATAATACACACATTGTTTTTTTGATCTGGGGAGTGGTGGAAAAGCACGTATAGCTGATATCTAACAATTAATCCTTAAACAAAATAAAAAGCAGTTCTCCCTTTTCCTCCCTACCCATCAGATGAAGAACAAGGCTGGAGGCAGCAAGAGAAGATTTTGGGCCACAAAGAGCATAAGATAATATCAGCAAATGCAGGCAGAAAGTAAAGTGTAAATAGCAGGATGAGATATGAAGGACTAGTGTTTTAAGAAACTCCTGAATTTTGCAGCGTTGATTTTCCAGTTCTAACGAGAACTAGATGTCTGAGCAAAACAGATTCAAATTCTCTTATCTGTTTGCCCTGAGTAGAGAAAGTAGTTATACTCCAAAATGTACAAAGGATGGAATATTAAAAATAAACTTTAAAAACTCCTTGTAGCAGTTCACAAGTGGAATCAAGGAAGCTGTGAGGGGAGGAGACAAGAGCAGCTCTCCACTCCACATGAGAGCAGATGAAGTTGTCTCAGTATCTGCTTGTGACTTACCTTCGCTGTAGCTGGTACTTTCTTTGGCACTTTGAGCTCTAGCTTGCTTAACAATGTGAAACTGCAGATCTTTATCTGCAGAGAAGACAAAAATATCATAGAACTTTTACATCAAGTACTTGGTAGGGTCAGCCTTTATTCCCCAACCTCTATTGTGAGACTTATGGTATGTTACAGAATATTGTAGTTTTATTTTTGTAAAAGGGAACATCTGATCTGAAAATATCATTTTAATCTATTCCATATTTTAACTGAGGGGAGGGAAATAAAAGAAAAGAAGAATTTACAAGTTACAGGGATACCGAAAATAAAAAGTATGTATATTATAACTCTATTCTGTACCATTACTGTATCCCCAAATTCTAGGGTCAGTTTTTCCACCTTCTAAGAATACATTTTAACATACTTTCTGCACCTGATGCAAGAACGTAGGAAGAAACTAGAAAATAGCCTAAGAGGGAAAAAAAAAATCCTCCATGGATTTTAAGATGAAAACAGCCAAGTGACCTACAGAGCAGAACTACACAGTGACAAAAGCGTAGTGAGTGTAAATTAAGGCAAAGCATGATGGTGAGAAAATAAACCTACATAATAAAAACACTTTTCTAAAAACCTTTGGAGAGTTTATGGCTGGCAAGGCAGT
This sequence comes from Caprimulgus europaeus, assembly GCA_907165065.1. The sequence continues at coordinate 75,933,636 of OU015525.1, forward strand.
GGGGTGTGTTACCGTGAGGACACGGATTAAGTCACATCACCCTGGGGGTCTTCCCTCATCCTCTGCCCCTCCGCCCAGGTGTGCCCTCATCCCCTCATCCCCTACCCTCCCAGTGCCCCCTCAGCCCCTGCTGCCCCCCGGGGGCGCGGACGGTCCCGCCAAGCAAAGCCCCGCGGCGGCTCACCCATGGCGATGGTGGGAACCTTCAGGTTTTCGTAGAAAACGCTGGAGTCGTACATCTCGGCCTGCGGGACCAAGCGCCTCAGTCAAGGCCCCGGGGCCACCCCCTGCGACACCGGCTCCGGCCTCGGCCCCCCGTCCCGCGGAGAACCCCCGCCCCGCCCCGCCCCGTCCCGTCTCCTCAGGCCGCTGCCGCCCGCTCAGCCGCCCGTCCCAGGCCAGAAGCGCCAGCCCCGTGTGCCCCCAGCCAGGTAACCGGCCGGGCCGGCCCGGGCGCCCACCTGCTCCTCGGCCGAGTAGCCCATCTTGCGCAGCCGGCAGGACGCCGCGTGCCGCTCCAGCGACGCCCGGGGGACGCGGTGATGGACGTCGTAGGGGCACGGCACCCACTCCACCTGCCGCCGGGACACGGGTCAGCGCGCGTCGCCCCCACCCCGTCCCCCGGCGGAGCCCCCGCCGTGACCCCCCTCCCCCGGCGGAGCCCCCCCCCGCCGCCTTACCGGATCCCCGAGCCAGACCGCGCAGGGAGCAGCCATAACGGGGCGGTCGCCAAGACCCCGTGACAGGGGGTGAGGGGGCGGGGTCGGCGCCATATTTACTGAGGACGCTCGCGCCGCAGAGGATGGTGGGGTTGCGGCGCCATCTTGTTTGGCGGCCTGTTGCTGGAGGAAAGGGCCGCGCTCTGCCTGCGCGCTGCGAGCAGCCGCCTGGCTCCTTCCTTGCGCGGGGAGGAGCTGCAGCAGCCCTGGCGCGGCGCGGCGCGGTGCGGTGGGAGACCTGAGGAAGGGCCGGGGCGGAGAGGGCACGGGCACCTCCTCGCAGGCGGCCGACGGGGCCCGCAGCGCGAGCGGGACAGGTGGGGCCCCCTACCGGCGGGAGGGGAATAACGGCGCGGGAAGTGCAGCGCCCAGGTGCTGCGGTGACGCCCCCTGGCGGCGGTGGAGCGGCCGTGCGGGGCTGAGACCAGGCGGGCACCGGCAGCAGCGCGTCGCCGGCGCGGGCGGAAGGGGCTCCGTAGCCCGGCCTGGGCCGGCAGCCCGAGGAAAGTGCCCGCAGCCGGAAACCCGTCCTCAGGCCTGAGCCCCAGCTCCGGGCCTCGGCAGCGGCGAGGTGCGCCCCGCGCCGTGGGGCCTCTCTGGGGAAGAGGCGTCTGGCAGCAGCGGACGTTCCGTGCGGGCACCGGAGCCTTCCTGCGCCTCTTCGGACGTTGTGCCGTACAGGAGCAAAGCAGAGGCCGGGGCCGGCCCGCTCTCTCTGCACAGGAGCCCGGCCTGGCCGAGGGGCCGTTTCCTTTCCGGGCGCAGCTGGTGCCTGCGCGGCGGCCTCGGGGGGGAGCCAGCCCCAGGAACACATGCCCCCCGAGGGGTCCGTAAGGAGCAGGCTGGGCAGTGCGGGGCCTGGGGGCGTCTCCCCAGTGTCACCGAAGTCGGGAGCGAACTTCTTAACCCCAGTGGAGCCGTAAGAAGCCGGCATCCTTTATTATGGCGCCAGATGCACAGGGGATCGTTCCACCTGTTGTGCGTACAGACTCGTCCCTCTGGAAAAGTGTTATACTGTCAAAACATGCATATTCATTTATTTTCCAATAAATTATTAACATGTGCATTGCATTTTCAAGAATTCATTAATACATTTAAATGTCCTTTTTTCATGCGTTCTGGTCATCCTGATCTGCCAGACTCCTCTGGTGGTCGTTGAAACTTTTGTTGCTGTGCCCTTCGGTTGAATTTTTTCTTCTGTGCATGCTTAGTTCATCTTCTGGCCTGTTCCTGCCTCCACAAAACTAGTTTATTCTAGCATCACAACCTTATCTACCTTATTGCAAAGTTTTGACACCTCAAGTCTCCTTATTATCTATTTTAGACTATAAACTTGGACTAGGTGTAGCTGACATGCAATGTAATTTGCGATGTGCCCAGGGGCCGGTGTGGGAGGCAGCTGCATGGCTGCAGCTGCTGTACCCCTGAGAGTCCTGCCTGCTACCTGCCAGAATCATGAGAGCCTTCCCCAGAGACTGAGGGAGCAGTCGGACTCTGTGAGATGAGGAAAGAATGCCTGTCCTAAGGAATGCATTGTGCATGACTGATGCTTGTGCTTGCCTATTTTTGTCATCCATGAGAAAAGCACGTATGACTAGAAGGAAGAGTGGGTTTAACAAGGCGGAGGGAGAGGAAGCATGACAGATGTAGTTGCCAGAATGACTCTTGTACATCTGCTTTTGTTAGCAGATTACAGCCCTTTCTCTCCTGCACAGTGAAATTGAGACTCAGCTGGGATTTTAGCCCTTTGAGAGATTTGCTGTCCCTAGCTATGTTTGCCTGCGGATCTTTGACTTCACGCAATACAGGACACTTACAGTGGAAGGCATTCCAGCTGCCCATGCCATTTCATCTGCTGTACTAGAGTACACTCACTAAGAGTAGCACATTTTATCAAAAGAGTAGTAAGAACAGCTGGGCAAAATTGTTCTGTCCATTTTCACTGAAAAATACCATTTTGGAAGTCAAGTTTGACAAAGTATCCAAGCAGATATTTTTTTAAGAGTAAAGATTAAACAACATTTTTCTTTTTTAAACTTATAAATTAAATTGGTAGTTAAGAATCATGATCAGAGTAGGTGTTTTGCTTTACTAAACAACATTTTGAGTTATTCAAAGTGATCTTGATGCTTATTCTTTTGTAGCTTAGTCCAGTTCACAGTTACAGCCAAAGGTATATTTTACAAACTGCAGTGCACTGGACACTTGCAAATTGATTTTTGAGCAGGAACTCTAGCATCAGTTAATACCTTATTGATTCCTCTTTCTGTATCTCCATTTGATCTCACATGGATTCATCAGGTTTACATCAGTTTATCAGGTTGGTATCATCCTTATTTTTGAATATAAAGCAATTGAAAGCTTGATGTTACCCCCACGTACCAGATTCGTATGGAAGCTACATAACCATCTGTGCTTAAACATAGCAACAAGACGTATCACTGCAGGAATATTGATGGAAAACGTTCTCACTTGACAGAGCTGAAAAATCACCATTAAACAGCCAAAAGTAATTCCAATATCCTCTTGCACACTGAAGTTAATATATGTGTGGTTTGATCTTGCATGGGTTTTTCCACTTAAGCCCTGGCACCTTCACAGTTGCTGCACTGTGATCCCTGCTCCTTTGCCTGCTCCCTCTGCCCTTCCTTTGCTTTGAGCTTTCTGACCAGGCAATACCTGCTCCCTGCTTGGGGCCGCGGTTCTGCACCTGCCTTTTCTTCCCAAGTTGTTAATGGCCTGGCGGGCACAGTCTGGCAACTGCTTTCAGCACATTCATTTGTTTAACACCCGCTGTGATTAAGCAAAATCTCTGCAAAGAATGAGAGCCTCTTCCACACATCTTGTCATAAATACTACTGAGGTGGCGATCAACTAAACCAAAATGCAGCTGAGATTCCGTAACTGTGGAAACTGGCCCCTTCTGGCCAGTGACTTGGCACCTGCTTGTGCTTAGCTATGCGCCACGGGCATGGAGACCCTTCCAGCACAGGGCTGCTTGTGCTCTTTGCCAAGAAGGACAGAGCAGCCTGGGGTTTTCTTTTAAAAGCGTGCTATTGATGTACAACTGATGTCTGCTTGAAGTTAATAGAGAACAATTTACTCATCCACTTGCTGTTTCCATGTGCCTTGGGGAGGCTTTACAGCTCTGTGCTTGACGTAAGGTTGTGTAACGTGTCACAGCCAGGAACTCGGGTGCTGCCGTAGCTGCTGACCAGCATTGTATCATCTGGAGATATCTTCTCACTAGTGACTGTGAGCTGAGCAAGAGAGCCCACGCTGTGCAGGGCCCCACATTGTGCTGCAAGCTGCTGTGCTTCGCTGACTGGAGCTACCAAGCCACCACCAAGGTCAGCTAGCTGATGCCAGCAAAGAGGCAGCCTGATGTATTGGGCCAGATTTATGGTGGGAGGGAGGCAGGGGGGGCTGCAGGGGTGGCTTCTGTGAGAAGCTACAGAAGCTTCCCCCATGTCTGACACAGCCAATGCCAGACAGCTCCAAGATGGACCCACCGTTGGCCAAGGCTGAGCCCATCAACAACAATGGTAGCACCTCTGTGATAATATATTTATGGGGGGAGGGAAACTGCTGTGCAATTGCAGCCGGAGAGAGGAGTGAGAATATGTGAGAGCAGCAACTCTGCAGACACCAAGGTCAGGGAAGAAAGAGGGGGAGGAGGTGCTCCAGGCGCCAGAGCAGAGATTTCCCTGTAACTTGTGGTGAAGACCATGGTGAGGCAGGCTGTCCCCCTGCAGCCCATGGAGGTCCGTGGTGGAGCAGATGACCACCTACAGCCCATGGACAACCCCACACTGGAGCAGATGGATGCCTAAAGGTGGCTGCAACCCTGTGGGAAGCCCATGCAAGAACAGGCTCCTGTCAGGACCTGTGGCCCCGTGGAGAGAGGAGCAGGTTTGTTGGCAGAACTTGTGCAGAGGAGAAACTTACCTGCAAAAATGTCTGGAAACAAGTCAGCAGACATGACGACGGCCCAGATTTTATAACAAGCTTAATATTCTGGGCGTGGATTTGCAAGTGCTGCCTACAAACATCCTTCCTCTTGCAGAAGGATTAGCACAGGGGATTACAAATGCCCTTTGAAGTGATTGGCCTACGCTCAGATGGTCACACCATCTCAGGCTTCGCAAGCACGTGGGAGCAGGGAGAAGGAGAAAGCAAGCACAGGGGAGAAACAGAGATCCTGCTCAATAATTGCCGGTGGGGAAAACACAGTGTGGCTTTAGCTCTCATAGGGAGTAATAATTCAGGATCCCTGTATTTGCTGAGCTCATTGGTGATGGGGTTTCGTCAGGCTCAGCACAAAAACTGTACCCCAGTGGCATCATGTTTGGAAACTCAGCATCTCGGCTGAGACACGAAACAGAAATGCTGCTTGCTTGTGGTCAGAAATAGCCCTCAGGCACTTGTGCTTGCCCAAATTACAGCATCAAACTCCATGTCCTGGCCAGTTTCTCTTGACTCTACACACGCACACACAAGTCATTATAAGTTTGCAGTTAAAGTACTATGCTCACTACACACACACTGTGGTCTCCACATCCCTCTGTTCCCCAGTGCAGGTTTCTTTCCATCCTATGTTACTTCTTTGCAGGCTTTCCCCTCATTTTCTCCCCTGTCCGGCCCAAGATTTTTCAGTCATCCCCACTTCTTCAGTATCCCCACCCATCATGTCAGCACCTGTGTGCTCCCAGGTCTTCCCAATGCTGTTCATTGCTATTCAAAACCTTCAATGAAAAGTAGGAACTGCTCCACTATGCCTTTACAGTATCACCTCTAAACAAGAAATATTCCCCAACCAAGCAAAACACCCTGTTTTGCTCAGCCTGTCATTACTTCTGCAGCTCCGAACTGTCCTGCTGCACATCCCCTAACAGCTGCTTTGTTGCTCACAAGGCACAGCCTTGCAACACAGTCAGTGATCTCTGTAGTAAAAAGGCAAAGCATCCACTCTCACCCACTTCACTGGGTGCATCTTCCATCCCAGTGTGCACACACAGCACCCTGGCACACCCTTCCCTGCAAATGTACATGAAGAATAAGGTTATTTTCTTTTAATGGTTGTTTATTCCACTTGCCAGACACTCAGGCACAACCTCACGTGCTGTTCTTTGTGCCTGTCAGATGCGCTGTGCAGTGAAGTGTTTCACCTCAGATATATTTCTCGCCCACCACAGCAGAGGCAATATAGAAACACTAATAGGACATATCTTAAGACAACAGCTCCATTCACATCAGCAAAAGCTATTAGCAAAGCAAAAGCATGTCAATAATCAGTCCAGGGTCCAGGACTGATACACTTCATACTCACACACAGTTGTAAGCTGTGTTAAAAGAGCTGTTTTAAAATGACTTCATTTAAGTTGTGATCTCAAATGTAGGAAAAAACCAGGTTTGTAGCAGAGGGTCCACACACAGTGCTGCGGCCCCCCACGTCTGCAGCACACATGGAGAACAGCGGTGCCTTGTTGAGTGGCAGATTGCACCTGTATGTACTGTACATGGCAATGCTCAGGGAGAATGAGCTGAATTAAGGTGTTACGCACACGGCCATGAATTACAAATCTATCGGTAAGGCTGCGGGGCACCAGGATTACACTGGTCTATTCCTGGCTCTGGCAGCAGAGTCTTAATGGGTACAGCTGTGATTACAAGCAGGATAAGCAAGAGCCCACGGCTGGAAGGGCTCCCTCTGAAAATCTCTGTGGCTGCCTCTGGGGGATTTGGAACCGTTCTGCAAGCCGCACCTCCCACCCCAAACCTGGAAGGGACTCCCTTCTCCCTGGAGTAAGAGAAAGGATATTTGCGTGTCTTACAGGAATGGAGATGCAGCCAGGATACCTCAACTCAGTCTTGCCTTTCCTAGGCTGTAGGTGCCCACATAGGAAACCAGAAGAGGAGTCAGGTAGAAACACTGATTTAAACCAGATACTCATGCAAGGTATAGTAGCATTGTCTCTGCTCTTAAATGCCTCACTCAGTATTGGAAAAAAGCAGCTACTGCTGTGTACCATTGAAAAATGTGAGAACCTGCAAACCAGGCTGGTTTTTGGTTGCAGATATAAACCCCACCGCTGAAGATTCAGGTTCCTGTTCCCTGATACCTGAGCTTCCCCCTCCTTGGATTGCTCAGGTGCAATCACCTGGGCAGCAGCCGCAGGGTGGGAGGCACCCGAGCAGAGCTCATGGCTGCCTCCTTTGTCCCCTCACCCTGGGATCTGTAGGGGCAGCAGTGCTGCAAGTTGTAAACACAGAGTTACTACGAAAAGCCTCAGCTGTGGCTCCTCTCACTTACAGAAAGCAGACCTGATTAACCAAGTCAGTGCGGTTTTTTTACCATGTGACCCTGTGGTGCAGAAGCACACTTCGGCTTGCACCCACAGTTTGTTGCTGCTCATGGCCTGGTCACACTGGTAAACGAGAAGACCACCACCAGTTTACCCCAGTAAGCGATACTTGGGGTAAGAGCCAAATACCAATTGATCCTTTTTTAGAAATCCCATCTGCTCATGGCAGCTGCAGAGCTGGGAAGTGGGTGTTTGTACCAGCACTCCCCCTGGAGAGGGGGACCACGCTGCCCTGGGCACAGGGCAGTGACACTTGCCAAGCGCCTCAGGAGGCTTCCACAGAGAAGCAGTTTGGGTTAATCACAGGGAAGAGAAGAGCAGGGGGAAATTTTGGGTCTGGAACAGCTCTGGAAACACTTCCCTTGCTACAGCCTGACACCAGGTGGGGTTATCAAAGCTCCATCGAAGCCCTGCAGCAGCCAGCACTGGCACAGGGCACACTGAGGTGCTCCCTTTCCTCAAACAAAATGTCCACAGCTTTGTTTGGTGACCTTGTCTCTTTCCTGTTGCATCTCTGCCTGCTGTATCCCAGTGGCATCCCTCAGGGGTCCATACTGGGACCAATACTACTTAGTAGCTTCATCAACAACACAGTAGGATCGAGCACACCCTCAACAAGTCTGCAGACAACACCAAGCTGAGTGGTGCGGTTGACATGGCTGAAGGACAAGATGCCATCCAGAGAAACCTGGACAAACTCAAAAAGTGGATCCCTATGAACTTCATGAGGTTCAACAAGGCCAAGCACAACATCCTGCAGCTGGGTTAGCACAACCCCAGTATCAATACAGGCTGGGGGAGATGAAGGCATTGTGAGCAGCCCTGCAGAGAAGGACTTGAAGGTACTGGTAGATGACAAGCTAGACATGAGCCAGCAATGTGCACTCACAGCTCAGAAGGCCAACCGTATCCTGGGCTGCATCAAAAGCAGTATGGCCAGCAGGTTGAAGGAGGTGATTCTGCTCCTCTGCTCTGGTGAGACCCCACCTGGAGTACTGTGTCCAACTCTGTAGTCCTCAGCACAGGAAAGACATGAACCTGTTGGAGCAGGTCCAGAGAAGGGCCACAAAAATGATCAGAGGGATGGAACACCTCTCCTATGAGGAGAAACAGAGAGTTGGTGTGGTTCAGCCTATGGAAGAGAAGGCTCCAGGGAGACCTTATTGTGGCCTTTCAGTACTTGAAGAGGGCCTGTAAGAAAGATAAGGACAGGCTTTTTAGTAGGGCCTGTAGCAATAGGACAAAGGGTAATGGTTTTAAACTAAAAGAGGATAAGATCTGGACTAGACGTAAGGAAGAAATTTTTTACAATGCGGGTGGTGAGAGGTTTGCCCAGAGAGGTGGCAGAAGCCTCATCCCTGGAAACATTCAAGGTCAGGCTGGATGGGGCTCTGAGCAACCTGATCTAGTTGAAGATATCCCTGCTCACTGCAGAGGGGTTGGACTAGATGACCTTTAAAGGTCCCTTCCAACCCAAACCTTTCCATGATTCTATGCTGCAGGCAGTGGCAGGGGATCTCATGCCTCGCTGCCTGGGAAAGGCATAGCAGCACAAATGCAGTGGTATTTCAATAACAAAACAGTTGCACAAGCCCTTTCCTTAGCTTCTGGAGGTGTCTGGTGTCTTTACATCACCAGGGGTAGCCCTCAAACTCCTTCTAGAGTGAACCTGGAGCACATTCTTTCCCTTGCCTTTTCCCATTTTATTGGGGTTTTCCTACCAACCCCACAAGGGAATCTGGAAACCTTCTCTTTCCCACCAGCAGCTCAGTGCTCTCCTCTCCCACCATCCTGGGGGCCCCACCACAGGCTCCATGAACAGACAAGGACAGCAGAGGCCAGGGCCACAGGCAGGTACCTATGGTCTGGCTGGAAAAGGGTGGACAGGAGAGGCATAGCAGCTCTGCAAAGCCCCCTGCCAAGAGGCTCCCCAGCCAGCCTGAGCTATGCAGTGCCCTACTCCCAGCCAAAATGGAAACACTTCCAGGGTGACACTTTTGTTCTGCCTGCTTTCTTCTCAGGGGCTGTGAAATAGAGATACGAGAAGATTTAAACTGGAGGAGCTTCTGCCAAACTCATACCGAAGGCATTGTGGGACAGGCAGAACAGCCATGGTTGGGCACATCTTACAGCAGTGAAGTACCATGAACCAGACTGCAAAAAGCCCATTTCCTGCAGCCAACCAAGGACTTTTTTTTTGCTTTGAAAAATTGACATCCTAAATTAAGATAATTCCTGTGCTTGCCAGTGGTTTGGCCTATTGCAATACTCCTTCAGACAACACAGAGGATATTAGAACTTGTCAGCTGTTCCTTGATTCTTTTTCCTTCAGTTTGAAGTGTTAATTGTTTAAAGACCAAAGGATTTCACAGGACTCCGTTTATTATGACAAAGTGACAATGGAAGCAAGGCAAGGTTCCTTCAGCTTGACATTGCTCTTCTGTTTCTGAACTATTACTTCTAAAAACCTTCCCCATAGTAGCAATTCCTGAGTCCAGCATTCTCTAGCTCTTGCTCAGAGCCTGAAATTATTAAAAAGACCAACAAACAATTTCCAGAAACAAAACAGGCCTCCAAGTTCATCTGTCTGTAAGATATTTTTCAAGATGCTCCTAGGATTTTTCTGCTATCTCTTCATTCCCCTTACACTTCTCCAGCCTCACTCATGACCTGTATGAGTTAGAAGCCAGAGATTTTTAAATTAAAGAAAATCCCTAAGGAAATAAGTCACAATTATTTTATATTATACACATTCATTTAATGTATATTTATGAATTAAATTGTATTTATATATAAATGTAAAAGGAAAACAGTGTTTATATATACACATATATGTGTATATGCACATACACATAAAAGGTCAACAGTATGAATAAAGAAAGTCCTGGTATTTTTAGCTGTTCTGTCTAATTGAAAAAATACTGGAGGTCACCTAGGATGTCAGTAAAGGCTTGTAATCATTACCACATTCTGCAGGTTTTATAGGCTAACCTGCAGAAACCTTCCAGCTTTGGAGAAAATCCCCTCACACCCTTTTTCCATTAGACCTGGCAAATTCAACAATACTTTGTCATGGGCTGTTTTCCATCTAATTAGTATATATGTGGGGGAAAATCAAGTGCAGATTACAGTATGATTTTCTCCAAACAGCCCTAATTTAAAATGAACTGAAGAGCGTCTGTGAAACCAATCAAGGAATGAAAAAGAGTGAGGTAGATAACAGTCCCACAGTTAGGGGAAGCTCTGAGATGAGCTCAACCAGACTAAGCTATTAGAGGCTTCCAAAAAAAATTAAAAAAAAGGCCAAAATAGCTGCTGCTAAATACTGGAATTGTTATCAAACATAAGTCCACCTGTAAATGAGACAATGAAAGCAAGACTAAAGCAAGACTCCCACTGCAGCTATAAGTAAAAACACTGGAAGTATCCATAAAGAAAGCCACTTTTTTTTCCAGTTCTTGCTCAACTCTAACTACCAGAACAGTCAGTAAATATTCTTGTAACTTTTGCAGATGAGTCAGACTCTGCATCACATACTGTATTACAGCACTGTTAGTGTCTGCTCCTTCCATGCTGCCACACAGAGTGGCACTCTGGATATCTTGCACTGAAAAGAAGATATTTTGGTAGCAAAAATGAGACTTTGTGAGCAGCACTGTGATTGCGCACATCAAGCTGGATTGGGGTAAGGAGAAAAGCAGACAGAGGGGAAAGTATAATATTGCACAGTATGAGTAGTACTCAGATCTCTTCTTCTACAGATGTAGCAGTACAAATAACTTCTCAGTTCTGGTATGAGACAAAAGTATTCTATGTGCAACATATTGCACATAGAAAGAATGAAAACCAACATATCATCCTGTAGTACAAAGTAAATTGCAGCTGACAGATTTTTCACAGGAAACATTGGTTTTATACCTACACTTTTATTGAACAGTTAAATAGTCTGTCCCTCAGTCTTCATCATACTCACCTTAACTCTTTATTACTTTTCTTCTGAAGACATGTAGCTTGAAGCAGCTATATGTATTGCTTTAGGTACTTTTCACTGGTCATGTTGGAATGTAAACTTGCCCTAGAATAATTATCTCACCTGTAAGTAGCACAAAGGCTAATACAAAGATTTTTCTCTTTTTAAGCTGTGATAGCCAATATGATGGCTTTTTCTAAATCACTATTTTTATGGTTTTGCTATTTCAAAATATATTCATCTACTTTGCTATCTTGTTTTGAAGCTCATTATTTCCCAGCTGGGAATACAGCAGACTGTGGGTTGAGGCAGCTGGCAGATGGACAGAGAGAAAGAACTGCTATCCCTCAGCAGGCTACACCCACACTTGCTTGGGAATTGGTTTCCTCAAAGCACAGCCCCAATTTAGGTTAGTTGGCAGCAATTCAGTTTTGAAGAAATCTTATGATACCCAGTGTTAAAAGAAACAGAGTCAAGAGCTCCAAGATGTATTACTACATCATACCCACATTTAGAGCAGCAAGAACACCTACAATACATAATAGATTAAAAAAAAAGTTCTACCACAAATGAAGACACTATTTCCCTTCCTCACAATTTTCTAATGTTTTAAGCTATGCACATTCAGGACTAATGGAAAAACCCACACAGCTAATTTTCATTTTGGCATGATAGCTGCATCAAATGCCTGATACAGTGGAAATAACAGTTGCTCCAGTCAAGCTTTTTTGGCAGGGTTGGGGAAAGAAGGAAGTCCAAACATTCTCTTTTAGAAGTCTAAGAAAATAAGTAGGTAGAGTGGACTTCTGAGTGATGAAACGTGAGGATTCCCAAGGGCTATTCTAACTGTAGCTATCTACAACAACAGCAATAAATAGGGCTTATTCTGATCTTCCACTCCAGAAACTATTTGACTGTGCAGCTGGGAAAGTGAGTTTCTTGTGCATGTGTGCTCTGGATTCCAAAATACACACGGAAGTGCTCACAGTGCACACGGAACTTGACGGTGTAGTTTTCACACAGGCAGCAGCAGAAGGGAGTGGGCTGGAGGACAAGGCTGGGCCAGAAACTGCTCTGCTGAACACATGCTTTGGTTTGAGCTGCTATTTGGAGCCCTGAAGGGCACCATCCTTGCTGGCTCACAAGTGATTCCCCTTGTCCCCGCCTCCAAGTGAGCCCCCATTCAGCTGCTGTCAAACTGTGTTGACAGTCCAGAGAATGGCAACTGAAAATTTAAAACAGACAAATAAAACACCAGATCAACATGGCAAAATTCTCCTTCCACTACCACTGATCTGCTAGCATAAAAGAATGCAGAGTGCTGTGCCTTTACCAGCATTAGCCAGTATGAAGGAACAAAATTAATGACTTCTCTTAAAACATTTATCCTGCAGTAAAGTTGGTACTCTTAAATTATAGCAATTATTTATCAATGACAATTTTTAGATTACTAGTGAGACCAGTCCTTTAGGAGCATCTGCCTGTCCAGTCAGAGAGCAGAAACTACAGGCACTTGAGACAAGTTGCTCGTTTCTCTATACTCTCAGTGCAGTTGCCGGCTGTTAATAACCATTTCCAAATTAAGGGAAAGGCACAGTATATCCCAGAGACCTGGGATTTACAGAGACTTATTGCAACAGTATTTGCTTGGCAATCACAGTGAGTTATTAGAGCTGCTGTACACTGCAGTACTCTTCCTAAAGTGAAGGCTGCCTTGACTTAACCAGAAAATAAAGCGTATTAGCTAAATTTTAAAAATGAGCACTGGGTCCTCCCAGGCAATTTTAATTTCTGCTCTAGGATGGCTGTAGTCCTGTGATTGACTGCTCCCATGCAACTGACTGTGTTGGCATTGCATACAGATTAAGAAATGCACTCATTTACTGTAAATTACAGGACTAGAGCCTTAGAATTTAAATCCTTCAGGACAGGAGACCCCTTTTAGCAGGAGTTATAGCCAATGCATTATAAAGGCCCTATGCAGAGCATAATAATAGCATACCATATCTACTCGTTATTATTGATAATAATATTATAGTATTATTAACAATTTGCTCTATGCCAAAATTTCCCCAGAAAGCAACTGAATTGTTGAAGGCACTAAAAAGTTTTCCTTTACTACCCTCACCTGTGGCACAAATACAGAATAGTAAAACCCTGTAAAAAAAAAGCGGAACACAGGCATTCCTCATCCTGTTATTAAAAGGCACTTTCTTAGCGAGAGATTAATTATTTAACAAGCAATTTAATTAATCTCATCAACCCACTTTGCTCAGTCTTCTGCAGCTGGCTACTCCAGGCTGCTATGCCCAGACTGCCAGCTCCATGCAGTCTCGGTGTCCCCAGCTGCTAGAGCCATTGCTGTCACCCACCCAGGCCTGGGTACCAGTGCTGCAGCCATCCATGCTGCAAAGCTGCTGTGTGGTCCCTGGCACATCACTCACCTACACCAGCCAGAAACCACTCAAGTAGCTCCCAAACACCAGACAGGTGTGAGTGGGGGTTGCTCCCATCAGTCTGGATGCAGCTGCATGGTTTTGGGAAGTGGGAGGGAAGAACTGTGTACCTGCATACTGTACCATGTCAGTTAGGCTCAAAAACCAGGACTTGACCAGTTTTAGTTGCCACAGATGTGGTAGTGCACTGTAGCACTTTCTCCTTTCACCTCTTCACATCTGAGCACACCACTACCTTGACTGGAGCCCTCATCTTCCCAGATGTCCAGACCTAGGACACAAGACTACATACAGACATGCATTTCAGCCTTTCCCCCGGCACCAAGCACAGCAGAGGGAAGGCTTGCATCTGCACTACATCCCCTTGAACAACCATTCAAGCAAGCTCCACTCTGCAGAGTTGGGGGAATGGCCACAGGTATGGCTGCATGTGTCTCACCTGAACCTACTGTCAGCAGCCCTTGCTGTAAAGTCATACAAGATGGCTCTAGGATCCTTAACAGGAGTGGATTTATTAAGAGGATGGAGACTTCCCCTTTTAGTACTGGCTGATGCAGTCTTTCTGAAAGAGGAAAGTAACAGATGGAGGGACCCTAATACAGCCAGTTTGGGGTTGCATCTGTCCTTATTTTAAAAAAAAAAAAGATCCTAAAGAAAGTATGTTTGCATGGAGCAGGGACCTACTTTCATCAGGTACGTGAGCCTGGGCTGCCCTTGGAGCAATGCAGGGACACCACATTATACAGGTGACAGTCAACAAAATAGACAGACAAAGCAGTAGGGCAGTGATAGCCCCAAACATGTTTTTAAGGCAGGGACCCTCTGTGGAATTGTAGCTCTGCATCCCACCTGCTGACCTCTGATCCCTCCAGCACCTGCTCCAATTTAAAAATAATAAAAAACCCCAACTCTACATCATGTTTTACTTTCCCAGACCTCTCTCACAAGTCTTCCTTGGTCAGTCTGAGCAGATCCCTGCCCTGTGACTTTGCTGGGAAAACACCATTTTTCTAATATTTAGAGCAACTCCTTCCACGCAACAGCACTGATGACTCTGAGCGTTTGTGTTCATGACAACATAGAGTAAAAGGGCAGATTAGACAAAGGACAGCCTTTCAAAGGGAAACCTGTGATTTCAAACAGATAAATATTGAGACCCCCTAGGAACAGCTAATACCCTAGCTGGACATACATATTTTCTAATCCAATGCACTGTATTCTACTCCTGAACATATTGAAAAAATTATGGAAAAGAAAAAACTGCTTTAAATGGCCATTATAGACTGTTAATCATACTTTAGCAAGACAGTATTATTCCTAAAAGACCACCATAGCCCTATGAAAGAATCAAGGGGAAAATTAACAGCATCAGAAAGAAAACTCACTGCTGTGGAGCAGCATAATGGTCATTAGCAATATGGCAGTACTGCAGCAGTTCAGCCAAACAGTCCAATTTGACTGTCAGCCTGCTGGTTGTGGCCATTTTCAAGATGTGGCTGGTTGTATTAACTCACTATTTAATTTTTTTTTTTTTCTTAACACTGTAGGATAAATCCTGATCACTCTAAATATCTGTTACCAGTAAAGAAATATCATATTTGAACAGTAAAAATAAACTCTCACAAGGTTTCTTTAAGATGGACCTATGCATTATTTAGTTACATTTTCAATAGTATCCTAATTTAAGGCTTATAAGTTTTTAAATAAAAGCATGTTAACTGCATATGATCAGAACATTTGTTCAAGCTTAGTAAAAGACAAGTGGGCTTGATTATTAAGTACCTCCTAGAATACTCACTTTAATCAGAAACTTGATGTCAATTGTTTTAAGACATCAGGAGAAATGCAGATTCACTGATTGCTTATTAGCAGCATTCAAACCTTGTCTGCTTCTGCACTACAAACTGCTTTGTTAGATTAAAGAATTTCTTTAATTAATCTAATCCAGATGTTATTTTCTCAAAGAGCTTTCAGGAAAGGAGGACTTGTAGCTAGTGGAAAAGTTTTATCTGTATTTCTAAATGGAACATAAATATGCTGTGTGACCTGGGGGAACTCATTATGCTGTTGGTAGCTTCATTTTCCTCAAATAAACTGAATACATTCTTCACTCTTACTGATTATTTCACCAATACCTGTGAACAGCAAATCTTCCCTAGAAGATAAGACCCAAGAATTATTTATTTTCCCCTTAGAAATTTTTTGGAGCATAATTATATGAAGTATAATCTAAAACAAATACAGCTTTATAATTTTGCTTCCGAGTGAAGCATATTTCCCTGACTTGGCTCTGTTTGCTGATGTTGAACCCATGTATCAGCTGCAAATTAAAGTAAACTCACTGTAGCATGGACAATATGGCCACCTCTGTTTTTAGGATCAGCCTGAGCACAGCCAGCATGCTAAGTTAGCCACACATAATGTAAATCTCCTTTCCAGATGCTGAGTTAAGTTATTTAAGAGTAATTAATTTTAATTACTCTTTAACAAAGGCCAAACCACTAGGGCTAGGGAGTGGCTGCCCATTTGATGCAGTGTGGCCATCTATAGCATGTTACAAGTGAGGCTTCTCTGTCTCTCAGCTTGTGTCATAATCAGACAAAGGTTTGGGTTTTTTTAATGCTCTAAGAACTGTTTTTCTGTTACAGTCCTCTCTGTACAACTAATGGGCTCAGACACCTCCAACTGTAATGAGCATATTCTCATTAGAGTATTATCTCAAGGTAGCACTCTGCAAATTTACTTCTCTGATGTAGTCAAATCTTTGAAGTGAAATAAAAATGTAAAATACCACAGTGATGTGTAATACACTTCTAGTCTTGCCATCAGAAAGTCCTGTGGCAGTAAACAGGAAGAATCACACAAGAGTCGAGATTGGAAAGGACCTTTGGAGATTATTTGGTCCAACCCTTCTGATCAAGACAGGGGAGTCTAGAGCAGGCTGCCCACAACCACATCCAGACAGCTTTTGATTATCTCCAGGAACAGGAATAAAAACTCCACAACCTTTCTGGGCAGCCTGTGCCTGGTCACCCTCACAGTGAAAAAAACGTTTCCTGATGTTCAGATGGCATCTCCTGTATTTCAGTTTGTGCCCATTGCTTCTGGTCCTGACCCTGGGCACCAGTATTAAGACCTTGTCTCCATCCGCTTTGCACCCTCCCTTCAGGTATTTATATACATATTAAAATTATCCTGAGCCTTCTCATCTGCAGGCTCAGATGTCCTAGCTCACTCAACCTTTCCTCTTATGGGAGAGTTGCCCCAGTCCCTTCACCATCTTTGCTGGACCCTCTCCAGTATGCTTATGTCTCTTTTGTACTGAGGAGCCCAGAACAGGACACAGTGCTCTATGTGTGGCTTCATCAGTGCTGAGCAGAGGGGAAGGATCACCTCCCTCAACCTGCTGGCAATGGTTTGCCTAATGCAGCATAGGATACCGGTGGCCTTCTTTGAAAGTTGGACACATGGCTGACTCAGTCAACTTCATGCCCACCAGGACCCCCAGGTCCTTTTGCACAAGGCTGCTTGCCAGCTGCATGGCCCCCAGCACATATTAGTGCACAGTGCTAATACAGTTATTATACACATTAAACACACAGTGTTCACCCCATCAAGGTGCCAGACTTTGGTGGGGCAGGAGCATTTCTCTTGGTACCAGAAGTCACCAGCTTCCATCCCTCTCCTACTCCAGGAGTTGCACCTACCTTAATATTAAGGGTAGACACTACCTGCTTCTCTGCTGCTGTCAGGGTCTGAGGTTCTTCAAGCTGCTGCTTCTCAGAGAAGACCTCATCTATCATCTCCCTTTTCATCCTCTCTGGTGCTTCACAGTGTGCTTGCTTCCTCCTGTAACTCTTCTGCTTGGCAGCACAGTTTCTCCAAAATGGCACACATCCTGTGGGACAGCAGGCCATCTCTCTGAGCATCAGAGAGAAGTCTCAGGTACACCCTGCAGCCCAGGACTGCATCTGCCATCTGGAGCTCAGTCTGTAAAAGCCTCTGCCCTAGCTGGGACAGGGGCTCCAACACCTGCTGGGCACACTGCCCTGTGGCATGCCACCACCATAACTGAGACCGTTACAACCGTACAAACTCAACCAAGCCCTCCTTCACACACACTGCTGCACAAACTGCTGCCTCTAGAAGATGTGTTCTGGGCATGGCTCTTACATAGTCCTCTCCTGAGTGTGGGCTGAAGGGTGGTTCACCCTCCCTGATTGGGGACAGCTGCAACAAAGGCTCCAGGCACCCTGAGTCAAGGGCAGCTGATCATGTTGGTTAGAAGCTGCTAGAGCTTCCTTGGGCTCACACCCCAGTGGCTCCTCTACCATTGTGCTTCCCTGGCAGCATCAGGCACCCTCCAGTTTCTCAGAGGGTTCCCAGGTGTACCAAATTATCCTGGACCTTGTCCCCTGAAGGTCCAGGAGCTCCCAAAGCAGAATGCAGAGACTGCTGCCCAAGCACCTGCCTATGTTGGCTGCACCCAAGAATATCTTGCTAAAATCTCCAGACGCTTGTTCCCAGAAACCTTTGTGTGCTCTGTCTGTCTTAACTCAAGTATGCATTTAATCTGTGTGAATAACCTTCAAATGTATTGTGTATATATATGTGTGAATGTATTTTTTTAATATACATGTAGGTCTAATATGTATATACACATATATAAAAAGGTTAAGCCCCCTTTGTATTTGAGATGTAGGCAGCCTAAATCACTGATTGGTCTCCTGCTACATTCAACTGCCCGTTGTCAAAGCTGTGCATAAACATTTCTGGAGAGCATGCTTGAACTCTCATTCTGTTTGTGACCCAAAGGACGGCTGAGCATGCAAAAGATACAACCCCAGGGAGTTCAAACACAGCAGCATAAAAATAGCTGCACTTCATCAGACCAGTGGTCCATCTGAATGTGTCCCGTACCAGAGGTGGATAGGGGAGCACAGGGGCAGGGCAGGCAGCTATAGGTACTTCCCCAGCCTCCAGCACAGGTCTGCACAGCAGGGGGAGTCTCCTTAACTCACTTCATAGCCCCTCTGCCCAGCCAGAGGTTCAGGCTGGGATAAGTTAGGATTTGTTCAGAAATTCAGCTTCTTTGACCATATAAATCATTCAGGGTTTACTGACAGCCATTAAAACCAAGTGAGCTAAATGTTTTATCTTTTAGAACTGTCCTTAGGGTATTTAATTAAAAATGGGCTCCTGACCAGAAGAATTTCATCAGATTGTCTTTCATGAAAGCATTACTGTGAAGGAATGTAATTGCTTGGGAAAGACTTGTCCCATAATAGGTTCTTCTATTATAAAAGCCATTTCCCTTCACATTCCAGGTATTCTGCCAAGAAACGAAGGACCATAACTGGGTATACAGCTTTTTCCTCTGTATAGTATTTCAAGATGATTTTACAAGTATTTGACAAAAAACATGTTTTGCTTCTTCCTTAAAGCAGAATTTAATCTCTTCCTTCTCATGGAAGGCTGTGATCACTAGGTTAATACTGAATTGTTAGTTGCTTTCTTGCAAGCAGAGTGAAAAAGAGACTCAAACTGCGTATACATGTCAGAGTTTGTTTGGGTTTTATTATGACTACTTAACTTAAAGATGCAAGGAACACCTTGGAGAAATCCCATAATTGTTACAATCCAATTAAAAAAAATTGTGTCAGTAGAAAGAGCATTATTAGTGTTCAACTTGTCTTGCAGTTCAGTCATTTGTCTGCGATACTTTAGCGTACCACATTCCTTAATGCATTTCTCCATTGCTGTTATTCACTTGTTTGTAGCTAGAGCAATGAGGCCCAGAAGAGCAACTGATCCAGCTACAGCCACACAGAAAATCCGCACAGCATAAACCTCAATCGTAGTCTCAAGCTAACGTGTTAACTAAGCACTGGGACATCCCGACTCACTACCCACCAGCCCTGAAAACGTGCTCGTACAACTGCAAGCCCAGGCTGCCATCTTCGCAGACTGCAATGCCCAGTTACTGACCTGTCCGGCAAACAGGATTTCTTCTCCGCGATGAAATTTTGGCATTTGCAACTTTTAATTTTTATGTTACAATTTAATGCCTAATAAATTAATTAATAATGATATACCTCAATATTTTAGTACCACATACAAGTCTAAATAGAATAAATTACAACTGTAAAGTCAGAAAAAAAATCTATCTTGTTTTGCTTTTAATGTTTCTTTAACATTATTGAAACATTTTGGTGAGATAGTGAAAGCCATTGTATAGATTTGCTGCCACCTAACATGTTGTTAAACATGCTGCGCTACTGCAAAGCATCCAAAAAAATCTACTTTTTTTTGGTGGGAAACAGCTCTTACAAAAAAACTTCCTCCAGTGCAAATCACCAATAAATAAGATCTTGTAAGCCAGATGCTGTCCAAACTCATTGTTTGCAATGATGTATTTACAGCATAATCTTTATCAAACAGAGTTCATGAATGGACAAAGAGAGCAACAGGCATAGTTAAAAATTACTGTTACACTAATTCTCAAGAAAAAGGGTTTCCTGGTTTTTAGCTGGGACAGAGCTAGGTTTCTTTTTAATAGCTAGAATGGTGCTGCGTTTTGGCTTTTGCACAGGATTTGTTGTAAGAGCATTAATAACATAATAACATACCAATGTTTTCTATTGTCACTGGAAGTTAAAGGACTTTGTGTTTTGCAAGTCTACAAGTGCAAGGTCTGTGGGGGGTGGTGAGGAATATTTAAATTAATAAGCTAAATTGGCATTTGGATATGCCAATGGGATATTTCATATCATATAATGTCATGTTCAGTATATTAATGAGGGTATCCCCCTTGTGGGGTTCTTTCTCTTTCTGGCTCTCACTCAGGCTTTCACTCTTCCAGGATTGCAGTTTTGCTTTTGGGATTGTTGCTCCTCTTGGATCGTTATCTGAGAACAGTCTGGGCTTGGTTGGCAGGTGGTGAGCAATGGCACTGCGTATCACTTATTCCATATTTTTTATTATCATTATTCTTTTAAGTTTCATTTTATTTCAGTTACTAAATTGTTCTTCTCTCAACCTACAAGTCTCCTTACCCTTGCCTCTCAATTCCTTCCCCTATCCCATGGCAAGGGGAGGGAGCAAGTGCTGTGTTTGGCTGCTAGCCAAGCACTAGCCAAGTACTAGCCAAGTGAGACCACCACACAGGGTTTGGGAGACTTACTGGAAACCTGGTATTCCCCAAAGCTGTTTGGCCATGGTGCTATCTCATTGCAAGGAAGAATGAGTAACAAAGCACCGGTGTGTGACACACACAGCTCAGCCCCTGCCTGGGTGCTGTGATGAAGATGCGTGGCCGTTACAGCCAGCACCCCGCTCTTGTTCTCCAGCATGCGGCACCATGTCCAGCGGTGTTACCAGACCTGCCTCCTGTACGTACCTCAGCGGCTGTGGGATCAGCTAGCTTATGTTGACCTTGCCTTAATCCATCACTTGAGTAACAGCACAGTTGTTATCAAATACTCAGTGTGATCTTCTTTCCCCTGGAAAGAGATTTTGACTTTCTTAGCTGGCCCCTTGGCTGATATAATTCTGTAAGAGCCTGGAATAATGCGTTCTTCACTAAATTTGCCATATAATAGCTCTGACAACATTGCATCAGATCAATGTCCAGCTTCCCTCATTTATCGCCCCAAAACAGTGCCTTTGGGTAAACTGTGTCTTTCATCGTTCAGCATTTGACAATGGTAACTTTACTCACCGCAGTGAGAAGGAAACATTTTGTTTACTCCATATGTAACAAATATCCCAGAGAATTATTCTTAGATTAACCATTAGGAAAGATGGTAATGAAAGATCTTGTTTCACTGGACAAATAATTACACTTTCTTGGGATGGCAGCTCAAAGATTAATGTAAACAAACACAGTGATGCAGTAATTCCCCTCAGGACATGCTGTGTGTAATTCTGTAGTGAATGCAGTCGGCTGAGACCCTCTTGGCCAAAATGTCATTAGTGACATTAAGAAAATGCCACTGCTTGCTGATTTATGCAGAGTCCAGGGACTCAGAATTAGAGAAAATGCTGCCTGTAAATTTTAAGTCCACCAAAAACGCAGTTTCACATAGCTTTTGCAAATATTTTTGTCATTTCCACATTTTACAATAAAACAAACCAAAAAAAATAATGATTTCTTACTTGATTCAGCCACTGAACTAAGAATATAATTATTTACACTGGAGCAACAGACTTCACACTACAATGTTCCTAGAAGATGATTTATTTTTTATTTTTAAATTAAAGTCCATGTGCCTCTACGGGGAATATCTAGTTACACCTTTGCATGCATACTCATTAGCACCTTTTGTGCCTGCCCTTAGATGAATCCTGAATAGTTCAGACCAAGAGCAATCTCCCTACAATTTGTAGAAGAAACATGTAGCTATTCCTCTTTTGTGCCATTAAGTTCTGCAGCACTGGCAGAGCTGCAATACGCAGGCTAACTGCTAAAAAGCTAGGTAGGGCTTTTGTTCCTTAATTTTGGGTGGCCACAGCGCAGTACCTGTATCTGCACCACCTGTAAGGTTCACGTAAAGCTGTTGGTGGAGAGCAGAGTCACACCTCGTCTCCACTGACTGTCCTTGCAAGACTCCATTGACTGTAGCTGGAGCCCACATAACTGTCCCAGATAAATATGTGTGTATATATATGTATATAAACACACACACACATATATATATAGGTACCTGATGGCCTTGTGGCATATATACATGTACATATATGTACCTCATGCCTATGCAGACACAGCAGAGCATCCCACCTCCCTCCCAGCTACTGTGTCAGAAGGGTACAGGTGTGCTGTGAGCCCTGTGTTGATCTGACTAGATCCCATCACATATGAAAATCCCAAGCTTCGCGCAACATGGGTGTAGGGAGCTCAACGCCATTTAGATCACTGACCTGCTCCTATCACGGTGTGAAATCTGCTAATGTAGACAGAGCCTATGCTGTTTGCTTCCCTGAAGTTAAGTAAAGAGTATCCCATCTCTTTCTGCTCTCTTGATCTTATTGATCATATATAGCCACAAAGCAACCTGGAAAGTTTTTCCACACGTGTTGTTGGAGCTGATCTGTGTGTGCTGTACAGCAGTAGCAGAAAAGCTGCAGATGCCTTACTTTCACTAAAACATGTGTATTTGCAATCAGAGAAAATGGAACCTCAAAGTGAATCCCCAAGTCTTTAAATTCCTGCTGTAGCACTGGCTCCCTGTCCCGGTTCAGCAGGTGTAACTGGCTTACGCACAGCACCGCACAGCTTCAGTGCTGGAGTAACTCAGCTCTGCACCTACCTGTTCTGTGGCAAAGCCACACAGGCTGCAGGCTCCTACCTTTGCAAGGCTTTGCCACACCAAGTGTAGCACGTCCTTAGAGGTGCCAAACTGATCAAAGCTTTCTGTGTCTTTTTGAAATACCTGTGGCTCCTCGTCCAATACTTTTTTTACTCAACATTTGTGGTATTTCTTTGTGACTTCAAGCCATGGCTTACTCCTTTCTGCTCTACATCCAGACAATTAATTTCTTCCCAGATTTCTTTATTTGTCTCTAAATTGACCACTGGATGTTTGACCATAGTGCTCCCACAGTTAACCACACCAGGGACTTGCTGGAACATCTCTAAACACCCATCCAACCTTTGCACCCATTTCCTTTTTAAAAAATAAAAGTGAGGAAAAAACTGGTGCATGGCTTAGCCCCATACTGGGACAGCTAGATCATACACCCAACCCCAAAACTTCAAAACACTTCACCAAACTGAAACTCACTGCTCCAGTTCTTGGACAGTTTTCCCCTGTCAGGCATTAGAGCAGCCTCCTCTTCTGACACAGGCATCCACTTACAACACTAGCTGATACTGGAAGATCATCTTTTAAGTGGAGAAGAGAGACAGTTCCCTGCTTGGATACACTCCAAAGGTAAATTGTTTTGTTCTCATCTATAAACTGGACCTGAAATGGGGATGGTCAATCCCTTCTAGGAATCTCAGGCCAACACTAAGGCTCAGTGCATCAAGAACTGGGTACAACAGAGTAAGCAAACTCCATTTACAGCAGTCTTTCCAAGGAGCACTGTTTCTCCAAACAACTTTACAGCACCTAACTATTGACAAGGCACACAATATAGCAACTCATACATAAACCAAAATAATTTGGAAGACTAGCACCACATGCCATATTTGTCTCAACAGTGTTGGCTTCATCTTGTCTGTTCCTGAATAATTTTTCTTTGCATCACAAAATCTGGAATGACTAAACATGCTTGCAAAATCTGTGACTATTTGCTACTATTTGCACTAGTTGCTACAACTTTTCCTTATTTTCAAAAAATCCCTTTTCAGCTTCTACAATTTTAAGCAGAAGAACTGCTCTTCTTTTCTTTTTCAATTTTCTTTGAATGTCATTTACCCATGATTCTGTTAGAAATAAAACATAGTTAAATGAATTTCTTTTGTCTGTCATTAATATAAGCAGAATTAATATAATTGAGATGGGAGCTCCAAATCCAACCTGCCTTTCAGCTTCTTTCAATTATATTTAATTAAAATTACCCTATGTCATTGGTAACAGTTATGTCAGGTTTATATGTCAAGGCAAGAAGCCAGCTTCAAATAACAATTTTCTACCATACCAAAACCATAACATTTCTGTAACTACATTACTGAGCATCTATGTTATTTTTCATTAGATGGAAATTTCTTTGTGATAAATGCATTCTTCCCTAATAAAGCTCTTGGATGCATCACTTAGTTTGTGTACAATTTTTTTCACATTGTTTTAACTGATGATCAATAGCCCTTTACATCTTCGTATTCAAATGAAGGACTATTTTTGGGACACAGACAAGAATTGCACACCACTTAATTCTGCTCTAGTAATATTTGAATCATTTAGGGGAGTAGTCATCTTGACAAAAAACCATGCAAATCTGATCCGGTTGTGGTGCAAGGAATTCCTTTCCAGAGATGTCAAAGTCATCAGAAGCTGTGTTATTAGAAGCATTGATAATTTTTGTTTTTCATGTTTCTTACACTTCTATAAAAATCTTTGTAAGAGCTTTCTCTAACCTGTTAACAATAGTTATAGGCAATTAAGATTGTATGCATGCAAAATTAGTGTTAATTCTATTGTTTTCTCCAGTTTCTTCTGAATCTTGTGAATTTTTTATTTCATTTGCTGCTATGGTAAATTTTCTCTTTTAATTACTCGCTCCGTATATAGCACAAAGACATCACTGAAAAGCTCAATATAGAGCAGCTTTGCAAGCTAGTCCAACAAAAAAACCCCGAAGATGACCAAAGTCCAGTGAGGTCTGTGAAAAACCTCCCTCCCTGGGTCCTTTGGAATAGGTCCCAAATGAGGCAGAAGTAGGTGCTGCGCTTTTGTACCAGACTTCCCCCCTGAGAGGAAAGCAATCTGGCTCTGGCTTTTATTCCTTCCACAAAGCACTGGAGAAGAGATGGTGACACCTCAGCTTCTCATTCAAGCAGTCCAAACGATGAGCCCAACACATTTGTACAGGAACATACGTAAGCGCTTATGTGCCTGCCCTGTTCTTAGAGACTCTCACTGTAGGAAAATGGGAAAATAAACTACTTAACTGTGCAAGTAATTTCAGCTGGAGCCGATTATCCATCTGTTAATACAGTGCAGCCTGGAAGCTTTGCCAATGACAGATTAAGGTCAAACAAATGATCATTCCTACAAGATAGACTCCTCTTCCTAAATGTATTTTGCTTGCAATATGTTGTGAAATGCTGATCAAAGAGCCTATAAAAATATTATGTTAGCATAAATTTCTTGTAGTGGAGCTACAGCAGTTTCTGGAATAACACTGGCATCTAGACAAGCTAGACAGTATGTTTAGGACCAAGACTCTGGTGTAAAGAGCTTACAAGTGAAAAAGGCAAAGCGCAGGAAAAACTGCAGGAAGAAAATATTTCATTTTACAGGGGCATAACTAAAGCAGAGGGCTTGTGGGAACAGGGTGTACAAGGTGTGCAGACACTGAAATAATAATGGCAACTTTAAAGCCTGAATCCAGTGGCAGGGTGAGCCTGAAACTCCCCCATGATATGCCTAAGAATATTGTCCCCAAACTTCAATTTGTGCCAACATGTTTTTGCAGAAGCACTTTTTGCAAAAAGTTTTTAAAGATCTGCTTGAGACAGCTTTGAAAACCCCAACCTGCACAGCTGTGCACACACACACACATGCACAACCTACATGCAACTAAAGGCAAGGGCTTAGTATGAAAAGTGTTAAGCACACCGAGTTGTAGGGACTGCTACATCTGCAGCCCAAAATACAAGACGTCAGAGATAGACAGGTAATTAATAGTAGTTAATTTTATGACTGGAAGGTTACACAAAGGTAATTCAGGCACGTTTCAGATTCAGACACAGGTCTTAAGTACTAAATAGGTAAGCCTCATTCACCCAGGCCCATTGCTCAAGTGTTTTAAATCTTTGCACAAGCTGTCTTGTCTTTCACCACTGCTCTGACCATGAGAAAATGCTCTTTCCTCAAAGCCAGACACAGAATATGTAAATTGAGGATGAGAACACTGACCTCTCTTTGTATAGAGCACTTTATTGCCTGCTGATGAGAAGTGCTGCCTGGGAGCTGGGTACCGTCACACAAACCCAGCACCCTCGCGCCAGTAATCCACCCTTGTCTCAAATTCTTGTGTAACGGACTGGCAGGGCGCGGCGCGTACGTTGCCTCCTCTCAAAGAAGCTGCTTTGCAGGGAGGATAAGAGCCTGCTTAGCCTGTCCCACGGTGGCTGAGCTCCCACAGTGCTCCATCTGTGCTGCTCACAGCACAGGTAGGAAAAAGAATAGCATGTCACTGCCTAATTAGGGACCACAGCGTAATGCCAGGCACGTGAGGAGTGACGATTCAAAATGTTTTGAGCTACACTTTTGAAGGGGAGGGGCTGTTAAAAACAGGAGTTTGCCAAAAGTGAAGACAATCTGGCAGAAATTCCTATTTTTTAAGGTAGTCCAGAAACTGTTTTAGTCCCCATCTCTCCTTAACTTTTATATTTCCTTATAAAAAAGGAGAAAAAAGAAGTTAAATAAAGCTTGACTTTTTAAAGAGAATGGTTCACTGTGAAACAAATTTTGTCACAGACTAAAAAAGCTTTTTCAAAGGAGATGAAGCACAGGGGTCATAAGTGCCCACTAATTTAGAGTACACTACTGGAGGTGCTTAGGACTAGGATTTTGTCAGTGCATATAAGGCAAAAAAATTACATGTATTTAGATACTTAACACATGCCTGATTATCTTCATCTTCCCTAAAGAATTTCACGGGATGCTATCTCTCTTTAGCATAGGTATGTTTCAGCTGCAGCAGGGAACAGTCAGTATTTTTGAAAAACAGATCAAGGACTTTGAAAAGAAGGAATCAAAACCACCTGAAAACCAGGAACAGTGATCACTAGTTGGCTTGGTTCACAGGGCTGGAAGATCACATTGCTGGGAAAAAGAAGTCATCAAAACCTTCACAGAAAGTCAGCTTTCAAAGAGGACACCAGAGCTTTCTTAACTTGCCAGAACAGCACCCTTGTCTTTTTTTTTTTTCCATTCTGGAAAGTAGTGAACCAAATTAGGGTAGAAAATCCCCAAAATCATAAAAGCAGCCTTCCTAAAACATAAGGAGTTTTGCCTGGGCATTTTAAATGATGAATTGTTAAGTAACAGAACGGTGTTCCTTATAACAAGAAAGTGTTAAGCTGCCTTAATTACATCAGGACCCAAGAGGCTGAATCTGTACTATGGAAGGCTTGATATCGATCATGAACTGCATGAACTTCTCTCTCAAAGTCCAGCAACCATCTATAGCTGATGAAACCTGCTCCCAGTAATGAAAGGCTGGTCATATGAAATCCCTTTATTATGGCCTTGGGCCACATATGAAAAGCTTGCAATGCAGGAACTGAAATTAAGGGTAGATGGAGAAAAGTAGCCAAGATCTTGTCAGGTTATAGATACTGGACTGCCTTTTATTTCTGAAAGATTATTCTGCCTATATAGCAAAATCCTGGAGCAATACAATGCGGGAGTGCCTGTTGTACTACTGTCCCATAAATGTATGTTTCTCACCACAACTGTCAGTCAGTTGTACTTCCAAACCACTGATTCCTAACTGCTAAATTTCAAATTATGCAAAGTTTTTACTAACTAATAGCTAACTTGCAAAGTCATTGCAATACTATTGCACTGCAACTATCAGCAAGCATTGGGAAAGTGGGATCTGTAGCCCAGGTTGCAGCAGAATGAGCTCAGACAAGCCATGAGTTTGGGGACTACTCCCAATTAGTGCATCGTTTTGTAGGAAATGCATCACAGTGGATTCACAGATTTCAAGGACAGCCACACTCAAGCTTTCAGAGATCCTGTACTCAGCAACATAAATCACCAGATTATCTTCAAAACCATTGGGTATTTAAAACAGCATACTTACTGTTTATTTTACTCCCCTTTCTAGTTCAGAAATGTGATTTCCTGATAAGCAGGTGATTTCAGGAGCTCTGACTTTGAGTGAGAAATGGGAACATGGTCAGACTCCATTGAAAACCGAGACGGTTGGTTTCCCAGGACCGTGGCATATTCCTATTATTCACAGGGAGTTTTCCCACTAGTATGTATCTCATTCTCAAAAGTTAATCCCAGTGGACCTCAAAAGCTTTTCAAAGCCCATTAACGTGTCTTTCGTAGAATCATAGAATCATTAAGGTTGGAAAAGATCTCTAAGATCATCAAGTCCAATCAGTGTCAGCCATTGCTAGAACTTCTGCTGTAACCCTCCAGTTGTGTTGCCAGCCTCCCTGGGGGCATAGACCTGGGAGGTAATCCCTATTTCAGAGTCTCCAGCCTGGGACCTTATTGCTATTGTCACACCGCAGGCAGTCCTCCTCATGTTCTCCAGAGGAATGAGGAACCTTTGTCGGCACCATGCCCCGCTTCCCAACCAGGCCAGCGGAGCAGCACCACAGAACTGTGCCCTGCTCCACGTTTCTATTTAGCTCTAATGCTGTGATTTAGAAAGCAGATTATCGATTGACTTAACAAATGGCTAAAATTAATTTTCTCTCAACTCCCTGCTGACAGGCCAGGTGTGCCCTGCTGAGCAGCCCCTGCCTGCTGTGGTTTTGAGCTGTGGTGCTGGGCTGGGGAGATCTTCCCCCACTACTCTGCTCTCGTGATGCCCCACCTGGAGTGCTGTGTCCAGTTCTGGAGCCCCCAACACAGGAAAGACATGGACCTGTTAGAACGAGTCCAGAGGAGGGCCATGAGGATGATCAGGGGGCTGGAGCACCTCTCCTATGAGGACAGGCTGAGAGAGTTGGGGCTGTTCAGCCTGGAGAGAAGGTGGCTTCAGGGAGATCTTATTGCAGCCTTCCAATACCTGAAGGGGCTACAAGAAAGCTGGGGAGAGACTTTTTACAAGGGCAGGCAGTGATAGAACAAGGGGAAATGGCTTTAAACTGGAAGAGGGTAGGTTTAGATTAGATATGAGGAAGAAATTCTTCACTGTGAGGGTGGTCAGACACTGGCACAGGTTGCCCAGAGAAGCTGTGGATGCCCCCTCCCTGGAAGTGTTCAAGGCCAGGCTGGATGAGGCTTTGAGCAACCTGGTCTAGTGGAAGGTGTCCCTGCTCATGGCAGGGGGGTTGGAGCTAGATGATCTTTAAGGTCCCTTCCAATCCAAACCTTTCTATGATTCTATGATTTCCTGACTTGGCCCATCTCACCTGCTCTTCCTCCACCCCTGGAGAAAGCAAACCCACCCATTGCATGAAGCTGGGTGTTTCATTGACGGGGTTTACATCTTCTGTGCTGAGCTGCCAGACCACCATGCAGAAAGAGTAACACTACCTATCATAGCACTCGTGCTGGCACACTTGGCATACGCAGCCCAAAATGACTCACTCCAAAACACTTAAATGGGGAAATTATGTGTGAATTGAACTTGGCTCTCACAGCACTCAGCTCTGCATCTCTCACAATTCTCATGTGTTTTAAAGTGTTATTAATGCATTTGTCTTACTTGCTAAAGGATTTACTAGGCCGAGGTAAACACAACTGGGGGGAAGAGCATGGACGATGCCACTAGAAGGAACCCTGAATCCCAGTAGACAGCTACTGCTGTCACTCTAGGAGTGAAGGAGAATGTCACCTACTCACAGCCAAGACAGGTGACATGGCTCTCCTGCCTGGTCCACAACATATTTGTCTCCTCAGTCCCCCTCACCCAAGTGAACTCCCAGCCCTCCTCCCTGTCCCCAGAGGGGATGTGCTGGCCTCGCTCCTCACTCTCCTGGCTGACAAATCATCTGGAAAGCTCACTCACTCTGCTCTCTGTGAGCATCAGGAGCCTTCTAACTGCGCTGTTCAAAGATTTAGGAATGCCTTGTGTGGTGTAAAACCAATGACACCCAGCAAAAACATGCATATGGTACAAGATATACCTTTTATCCCTGACTGACCATTTTACACCATTGCATCTTGCTACAGAAGTTGTCCCAATGGCATCAGGAAGGGATTGTCTTTGCAGAAAGATAGTGGAGCTTCACACACATAAAGACAATTGAATCTCACCAAGATAGCTGTAGCAAGTTGTCATTTAAATAACAATATTTCTTAGCTATTTAAAGGGCATTTCATTATCTTTCTCAGCTATCATTCTAAAATACCCCCCTTTTCTTTTACAGAAATGCAGGTGATACCCTTGATTCTAACACAAGGAAAGGTTTATAGGTAGCATGGTTTCAGAGTTAGGTTTAATATGGGTAACCAAGAGGCAAATTTGTAAAACTAAATGTTAGTTCTCTATTTTCTTCAGTATTGAAAAAGGTATTTTTAAGTTAGCTAAGAACAAAAGAGAGGTGCAGCAGAAGGGTTTTTAA
This sequence comes from Caprimulgus europaeus, assembly GCA_907165065.1. Next base: position 75,964,076 of record OU015525.1, read on the forward strand.
GTTGAAAGCCATGTCACTATTTTTGATTGGCAAAAACTAATATCTTGTGGGTTGACTTAAGAGCACGCCATACAGCATAGCACAATGCAAAATCCCAAAGCAGTGCAGACAGTTTTGTTATAGCTAGAATGGGTTTCCCTATCTCAGCAACCTTATTTTAAGACATTTACCTTTACAACAAAAATTAACAACAGTCTTTGTATTTTAAATAGGTTGAATCCTATTATTTGCAAAGCAACATTTTCAGCAGACTTTGCAAACAAACACAGCTCAATATACAAGTCCCTGCTGGCAAATCTCATTGCTAGGTGTTAAGCACCACGGCGTTTTTATAAAGCAATCAATAAAAAAATTAAATTAGCTTGCTAGCAAGTTCTCCATTATTTCTTACTATTTTGTAAATAAATTATCTCCTGGAAATTTCGAGAACAATCAAGGTTTATTTTTCCTGTTTGCATTCTGAAATGGCATTTTTTTTCTAGATTAGTTAGTTGACACTGAGCCTTTGTACCAATTATGCTTCATTATGTTGCTTGTAATGCTGATATGCTAGCTGGTGTAATGAAACTTTTGTGTGCAATACAATAAACTGCGTTCACAATTAAGGCAAAGCATGTACCTTTCCCAGACTGCCAAAATAGTGTCTCCAAGGCCTCCAGCAGGAGAGTTGTCATCTATCTCAACAGCAGCTCGTTCCCCCTTATCAACTGGCCACATGTGGGGCCAACCATGATCAGGATGCTCAGTGCCTGCAGGCAGGACATGCCACCTCCAGGCAATAACCAGAAAGGAGATACCTGACTTGGCTCTCACTCCTCTGCCAGGGGAAGAGAAATACACAGCATGAGTGGGAGTCCAATCATGTGAATGCAGAGCTAAGATTAAGGAAGCTACTGTCTTCTTCCACACTGATTACTAAGGCAGCATAACTAAATTTTCCGTGCTTTGTCTGCTGAAAATGGAAAAACCTCTGCTTTGGCCACATGCCTTAATGTGAGGGAAAGGACTAAAGTGGCCAATCAGTCCAAAACATTCAAGCCTTACAGTTAAACTCCCCAATTTTTAAGAGTTCTACAAAATCCATGCATTCATGTGATGCATTTGGGGTGCCATCTGGTCAGCACTTCACTAACAAATTAACCATAAGCAAAGAGAACACACCAATGATGTGGCTCCTGGTCTGCATCACTGCTCGCTGCCATACTCTGGACTCCCTTTCAAACAGGACTGCATGGATGTGGAAAAGAATCGAGTGCAAACGCCATTCTAGAGAGCTGTGCCCATCTGGCTCTGTCCCTTCCCTGCTACGGTCCTCTGGGAACACAAGATGCTCTTTCTTCCCTCATCCCTCTTCATCAAGAAAGCACTTGTTTTCATCTTTTCCACAACCAGCCACAGAATAGATGATACATTTTTCTTCATTTAGTGTGCAAGTTTCTTCAACAATGTGAGACAGATCGTAGTGAAGGAAACTGAAGAAATCTAAACACAACTTAACTTTAAGAGCAATCAAGATATTTAAGGGAAAATTCCTCCTAAGAACTTGGTACTACTACTATGCAGATATCTACTGCTGAACATAAGACACAACTCGACCCTAAAGAGATTCAGGATATCTTTGACCATGACCTAACATTGCCCTAATCATTAAAGCAAGAACATATAACTTGGTTACAACACTTCTGGCATATAAATAAGTGTTCAGATTTCCAGGATTTCCAAGAATATGCGATCCTTTTGATTTTATAGGTTTCATGTCACTAATTTAGCTGTTGAAGTCCAACCATAAATTTTAAATTGGAAGGTGTTGACCTTGACTTCTTTATTTCAGTTTCACCAATGGAAAAGCAGAGATAACAATATTTACATATCTCATTGTCTTCTGATCATTAATTGCTGCTTGTGAAGCAGCTTGACTATGGAAATTTTATCCCTCGATGCTGCCTTCTTTCAGAAGAAGTTAAAGACTTTCTTATTGCTGGATACACAAGAAGCAATCAAAAGGAAATCACAGTAGACTCATAGGATGTTTAAAAAAAAAATACAACCACACGGAAGCATCTATTTCCTTTACTGAATCAGTATCAGATGTTATTTGGAGTTATAAAGAAAATACAGGCAATGAGAACTGTGCAGGAAGGAGATATTGCGCTCTCCATTTGGTATTACTTGTTACCTAGCTCTGTGTAGGGGGTCAGAATGACTCTCCTCCATACATGCCCTCTATAGCATCATATGCTTTGAACAGTGACAGCCCTTCATCTTCATATACTATATCCATACAGAAGAGTATGGACAGTAACAGAACTGAAACCAATGGAACTACATAGAATTTACCACAAAAGTGTAGTCAATGTTATCTAGTGACTTACTCCTCTAACCTCTTCTGTAGCAGATTAATGGAAATATATTTTCTTAAGTGGAAGAATTCTGATATAAAAAGATGCAACAAAGTGAGCAAGATATTTAAAATTGCTTAAATAATGGTAACATGGGAGGTATGGTTTCTGAAGAGGCACATTTTACAGATAATCTGCTTTCATTTGAGCACCTCCTGGGGTAAATCCCATTATATTTGTGATTTGTGAAAATTATGTTACAAAAACGCCAAGAGACAAGGGAACTGTTGGGTGAGACAAGCATCTATTTATTTCAACCTGGCAGTATGGTAAATTAAATTATTTCAGCAAAACATTAAATAAATAACCTCATAGAAGAGCATCGTAATTCTGCAAAGATGAAAATGAGTATCATCCTGTTCAGAAACAAGGAAACCTAATAGACAATGTGCACAATATGAAGATAATAATAGCCCCAGTTTCTAAAATGCTTCCACACATATATTTATCAGGGCACTAGTTTTCTAAATCACTTAAATACATGCACAAAGCCTTTCTAGAATATTTAACCATATTTGTCTTTCAATAGAAGCCTCTAGTTAATTGTATGATTGCATACTCTGGTGAAATGCCAGCTAACACCAGAAATACCAATTTTCACAGGAAGAGGTGGGAGAGGAAAAACAAGAAATTCTCTGAGCATGATTCATGGCATAAACAAGGAATCACATTTTCAAATATAGGGTGTTATTATTTTGATACTGTACAAAGAAACAGATGCAAATTCTGAAATCCCATACTGAAGCAGGAAAGTGTTCTTGTATCCATGTGGCTTTGATGGAGACAACTTTGCTTCTCAGTGCCCTGCTTCATATTTAAGAACGTAGAAGAAACAGTTGGAAAAAAATCCAATATACTGAATAATAATATAATATAATATAATATAATATAATATAATATAATATAATATAATATAATATAATATAATATAATATAATATAATATAATATAATATAATATAATATAATATAATATAATATAATATAATTTAGCATATTTGCTGGCCAGCATTCATTATGTTCTGAAAAGAGAAATAGTTCCAAGATGACCACTCATAGCCCTTGATGGAGCTACACCATGTATATTCAGATGGATTTCTCTAACAGTCTCAGTGAGGAGCCATACTCTCTTCCTCATCTGCATGGCTATACAGATTTGGACAAGCCATTTAAACCATAAGTCATTTGAAGCATTTGAGTAGTGCCAAAATAAGATATCTGTATGTTTGAAGTTATACAATACTCTGCTGCACTTGAATAGTCTCTATTTCAATTTCAGCACCTATAAAGTGAGCATTATACTCACCTTTAGAACATGAGCTGAGATGCTTTGCTGAAACATATCACTCTATGCAAGTCATATTCTAAAGCACTCCAAATTCTCACAGGAGGGCAGATAATGAAATGAGATGGTATATATGAATAAATATGGCATCAAAACTTCTAGACTTTCTCTTTAATTTCTTTACGTTGTGAAATTATTTCTGTTCCTGCTTTTGTATCAATGTTTCTCCAGTACTGGATTGCATTAGATAGCAGTGTCCAACCCCAGTTTGAATTAGACTAAACTGAAACAAAAAGTGGATTAAAAACATAAAATTTCAGAAATAGAAACTGGGTCACATATTAAGGCTTTCTCTGGAGTTTGCCAGAAAAAAATAGAATTAGGATGAATTCAGCACTGACTTTACATTTTACTGATGTGGGGTAACAGTCGGGATAGATGGACACATAATGACTGCAGCGTCCTTAGGTCCCAAACACCCCAGGAGGACAGAGATGTACCATTATTGTCATTCAGGAGCAAAACCTCAGGGATGGAAAGGATCGAATCTCCAACAGTCATGCAGGAAATCTGTAGGGGAGGAGTGAACTGATCTTAAGCTTCAGAAGTGCAAAGACAGATGTGCTACACATTTTCTCCATATGGCATAGCACCAGCAGGCTTATTCATACCAACCTATCTTTGGTTGTATCATTTGACAATAAAGGAAGAGCAGTAATTTTAGGAAAATGTGAAGCAAATTAGTGGTTTGTTCCCTGTATGTGGAAAGAAATTTCTTTAGGGAGGGTCAAAAGGTTTTGTTATAAAGATAAAATTACTTATTTATTTCAGATACCCAGTTGAGTGAAACGTTTTCATGTCAGTATGTCAGGATTGTCTGCTACACTAGAGTTCAAAAATAAAATAACGGTTCACAAATAAACTCTCATGCATAGTAATCCAGTTGAAAAAACCTGATGATCCAATAATTATAATATAGTAATGGGGATTTTCTCTCATCATTTTTATACATTTTTATATCTAGTATTCTGTTCTTTTGGTAAAAGGTATTAAAACACAGGGAAAGAAAATGAAACTGATTATTTGAGTGACATTTTGGTCTCCTACTCTCAATCTTCATTAGCCTTTGTTCAATGAAAAAGACAGCGACTGACATTTCAAACAACGGATGTTTCCACGTTATTATATGCATGTGTAGCATTTTAAGAAATGGTATACAAAGTAAAAATAAAAAAGGAGTATTTTGAAGTGCAGATTTCTGTAATCCACTCCTCAGAGATAGCAGAGCCTCGCACAAAGATTTTATGCAAACGTGTTTTCCCTCAGTATTTTAACAAAGCAACATCTGAACCATAACAGTAAATTTTCATCAGTTTTCTCTCAAGCAATTCCCTAAGACAGAAATGAAGAAAAAAGTGAAAACAGGAGTCCAACCCTGGAGAATTACTGAGAAGCCTCAAGGATCTTCACCATCAGTGTTGCCTACAGTAGCATGCATTTGAAAAGAGCAGCTCTGTGTGATTCTATCCGTCTCTCCCCCTTCACTTGCATTTGCTCCTCCACTGTCAGCCTTCTACCCACCACCTTCAAAAATAATAAAACAACACATAAAAGTACACTATTAGCATATTTGATGTGCCTTACCAATGCTACAACAGCTGTTCTTCACAGTCCTGAAGAAATAATCCAAAAAGAGTTAATTAAGTGGCTTCCAAACTTCCTTCAGTAAAGCTGAGTCCTACCAGCCAGCGCAGAGGAGGTAGGTGCGCATCTTCCAGGTGCTCCTTGCTGTCAGAGGACTGCCCCACCTGCTCAGGACTAACACAGTTTACCTTGAGAAACCTACCTGCTACTAACTGCTGCTCTCCTCAGGGAGCACAACGGTGGCAGGGCTTGCAAGATTTGAGTACAAGCTAAGCCAAGATCAGCTAGACCCAATACTGAGCCTTGAGAAAATAATCTTTTTCTAGAATAGGTTGTGGTTTAGATTTCAAGCAGAAATGAAATACAAGTTCATGTTAGAAGCAGAGCACTGATTATTTTCGTTCGTAGCTAGTAAATGAAATTAAAAGAAGTAGTATCAGATTTTTACACTTACGTCCCTTTGTTGTATTAACTGCACAGAGACACCAATGGGCTGGTATTACAGATACTTTAAACAACATTTAATCTGACTGAGCACCAGCTGGAAAATACCAGCAACTGAGAAAACACTAACATTTAGCAAGATTATTATTTCTCATTCTCTGGATCCATTCTCATCATTCAGCTCAAGCCTTTGGTTTCTAGGAAACATATGCAACTTCTACCCATAGCTCCTTAGCAGATGTTACTTCTCAGATCAAGCAGGATTTCACATCAAATCTTGGCCAGTATTTAGGAAAAATGAGGCTCCAGCCCTGCTCCTTCCAAAGGACTTCATAAGTGGGGAGGTCTTAGTGAGTTCTGCTGAATCTGCTCATTTGTAAATGCTCTCCTCACCTACCTTCCTGTTCAGGCTAATACGAAAACAAACACCGTCTCTCTTTGGCTTTTTCTAATTGATAGGAAATGTTTCCTCAGTGATGTCTTCAACTTAATTCTTAGTCCTTACCTTGGATGTCTTCATCACACTTATCTCACCAACAGTAGCACAGTCACCTGATGTCTTTTGACAAGGTTAATGCTCTTTTCTGCCTCACAGCAGCCTGTTCACAGTCCTGCTACAGCCCTAGCAAAGCATCAAAATAAAAAATATTTTATTTGGCACACTAAACACAGGGTTGGATTTATTAATCTGCTAGCCCTCCCAGGAACTCAGCAACTCCAGGAACCAGTTTGCTTACATCTGTGAGTAAATATTTTATTGAGACTAAATTCAAGCAGCCAGCCTTTGAAGCTGTGACCAGTCTGTTTTGAGGGCCAAGGCAAGGTTTGGAGGCAGTAATGCTGAAAGCATAACTTGCTATCAATCCATCTCCAAATATTAAAAAGATGCTGTCAGTAAAAAGCAATGCCCCATCTCTTTTTGTGCCTTGTTTCCCTCAGTCCCCATATTTCCTCCACAGACACCCCATGGCACCTGTTGTGACCCATGGCATGGACCAGGTGTGAACACTGGGGTGTTGCTGGCACAGCTCATGCCACCAAACCCATTCCCCACATTGGACTTCTGGAGGCTTCAGCTCCTCTCCCATCTGTGAAGACGGGCAGATTGCTTGAGGGAGGTTTCCTTGTGCTCTGAATACTTCCTTTGGCGGCTCTGGTGGAAGTGCCAAAGAGCAGTCCAGCACCCACAGAAACATCTTCTATCCATCTCAAAAAAAGAGCTTTTACAAGCTGTTCAACAGAGAAGGAAAGTAAGGAAGCTAGATGGCTCTTACATTTAACAGCCTGGTATTGCTGTGACTGCTTGCATTGGAAGGTAATGATATCCTTTCACGTGCCCCCAGCACAAACCTACAAAGCAAAGGGTGAGGACCTGATGTGCAAGTGAAAATTTATAAAAAACTTTGCATCACTGAAACTGCTTAAGTTGCCAGTTAGTGGGAATACATGGGGAAGGTGCATAAATAGCATAAATGCCTTACCAACAAATGCTAACTAAGCCTCAGACTCTCAGCTGGCAGACTTTTACAGGCAGACAATTTGAGGAAGAAAGAAATACCCTCAGAATTTCAAACCTGAGTGAATAGATGTCAGATGGATAAAAGCAACACATAAACAGGCCTCTTGTTCATCAGAAGTTTCAGATACCTAAACAATGTAAGCAACCAAAATGAAATACTTTTTATTTCATTTTATTATGGAAACCAATGCTTTTGTTCAGACTAGATTTCATTTTTAAGAATACTGGTGATAACTTTCAGTGTTTTGTGAATTTTTTCCTTAAGTTAAATTATTGAGTGTGAGAAGGAAACTTAACACTCACTGTATCTTTATACTAATATTACTATTGCACATGAATCTCATTAAATCTCAATCTCAGAACTGTTTATAAATTAAATTGTTTACAAACATTAATGAGGCAAATTGGGGGTGTCCAATGCTATAGTCATTCCAAAAATCAATTTCTTCAAGGGAAGCTCTGCCTGTGCAGGGATAGGTGGGCTTTGGATATTTTAATTTCCTGCCTTGTTAATTCCCAGTAATAAATTTTTATGAGATGCTGGTGATGATAATGACTAATAATTCTGGGCTATTTGCTTTAAGATGGTAATGTTTATTTCTTTGCTGTTGTTACAACGTTTATAAGTACCAGTATTTAACTTCAATGGCATTAAATGGCATCTTTTTCTTTGAAAGCTCGAGCAATATAGCACTATTCTTTGAGAGAAAAGATGAAAGTGTCAGGCTCAGGCAGGAAAAAACAGTTTTCATCTCTGAGGTCCCCGAAGAACCACCACAGCTGTGGGAGTGAACCGATTCATTTATCCTCCATTAATAAGCTGATAAGGTAAACTCTGAACACAGGAAAAAAAAGGATGAATTTTCAGAATCAACCTTTTTTTCCTGCATTGCAGTAACTATTGTTGCCCTCTAATTAGAATTACGGTTTTTCAGGGATTTTTTTTTTTTTTGGCTATTCAAAGTTACTGCTGCCTGCATCTTTGTTAATATATTTATTAATATATTTTATATAACTAAAAAAAAAAAATCAGTCAATAAAGTAGATCTTTTATTTTATAAGATTATTTTATAAGATAGAAACATAACAAACACATTTGATGAATTATTTCTTACAGATGAGCTGAATCTTCATGCCCCCAAAATTTTTGTTCCTCTCTAGTCAGAATTAGGTTTTTTAGTTTTTCTGCTATTGAAAGTTAGTACAGTCAAAAGTCTTACTGAGCTTTTATGGCAAGTTTAGGCTGAGAACACCACAAACACTCCCCATCAGCTGCAAGGTCTCAAGGAAAAATGAAGTTCTCCCAAAATACATGTGCTACTCTAAGAAGTAGCATCTGTTGAGCAGATCATTGGCCACACTAACTGAGTAGGAAACAAAAAGTTAACTGAATGAGCCCTCAGACTATGTGCATGCAAGTATTTAAGAAATTGATAGGCAATAAGAGTAAAAAGTTAATCCTATGGAGCTGTCATGCTGCGATTAAAGCCAGCTCTGAAGCGTTTGACTTGGGAACAGACACGTGCAGCAGTATCAGGGTAAAGGCCTTTCTTTACCCAAAGAAGTAACTGGAGACGGGCAGCATCAGCATGAACGTGGCTGGTAATATACGTCAGCTGTGATCTCACAGGTTGCTGGAGGTGAGAGAACAGTTTAATCTCCTTTCTTCCCAGTTTAGCTTCTTTACAGAAGCAGCCAATCAGGTAGTATTTATTACTAATTCTGATTACAGATATCCTTCTGCTGGGTGCTGGGCTAACTCCACCAGTTAGAGATCAGCAAGAAGCCATTGGGCTTTGCATCACCTGTGACATCTGGGTCACACGATGTTTTCTCGAAAGACTGTAAACACCCACTGCTCGGGCCCCTTTATTCACAGTTACATTTTATTTCTATTCGTACCCTTTTTAATGTAAAAAGTGTCTATCATCCTCTGCCTTACCTCATGCAGAAACACCAGATCATTTCTCTCCCATCAGGCAGACAGGGACTTGGGCCCTGGACATTCACCTGTGGAAGCATATCATATATTTGAGGTTTGCTTCAAAGTGCTCTTGAAGAAACCAGCTATTCTACTTTGTTGGCCAAAGGGCTTTCCCCCACCGCATCCCTGACAGTGAACAGTGCTAGTCCATGGCATTTGAAAGGGAAAAAGGTTTCAGAAGAGCTGTGACAAAGTGGAAGCTCCATTTATACAAGCATTATTCCTCTCAACCTAATCTCCAAATGCCTTCCATAAAAAGTATGTGCATGACATCTCGACAGCTGCTAAACTGCCAGGTGTGTGCTATGTGATTTAATGAATCTCTTGCTCTAAAACGCTCCTTCAAAGCGCGGAAATTCTGTATAATCATTTGTCCTTAGTTTCAATATTTATTTCAACAGACAAATTCTCCGCAGGCAGGCTGTATTCCCGCAAAGTTTCACGCACATCCCTGTAACCACGGCTTTGGGGACCTGGCAATTCGTGCTGGAGGGCTGACTGGCGGCAGCCCCCGCTCCCCCGGGGCTGGCAGCTCCGCACGAAACCGCGGCCGAGGGCAGAGCGGCCGTTGGACGGGGCGGCGGGGCAGGGTCCCGCTGCAGGGCTGCAGCTCCTCTGGGCGCCCGGGCTCCCTTGAGGGCGGCTGCGGCCGGTTCCCCAGCGCTCAGGAGCCGCGGCAGCAGCAGCTGCCCGCTCCCCCCGCAACCGCTCCCGCCGCGCCCCTGATGTCAGCGCGCTAAGCCGGGGCCCCAATCTCCTCAGAGAGATGCTGAGCGGATTATGGGACAGGAGTTCGCCAACTGCTCCTCTGCCCAGACCTGCCTTGCCCTGCCCTGCTGACAGCCTCTCCCCGCTGGCGGTGAGCGGGCCCGGCCCCGGGGAAGCCCCAGGCGGCAGGATGACCCGGCCCGGGGGCGGCCGGCCGCCGGGCTGCTGCTGGGCGACCCGCAAGAGGGGCCTGAAGCTTGTGTGAGCGGCGCAGGGGGATTCCCTGCCCGCCGCGGGCCTGCGCGGGGAAGAGCCGCGGCTCCCAGCGGGGCAGCACTCGGCGGACGGGGGGGCGGGGGCTGCGGGGGGCACCGGCCGCTGTGAGTGTCCCCCGGGGCAGCGCCCCGCGGCCGGCGGGCGAGGGCGGCCCGGCGGAGCCGCTGTGCGGGGGGATCGGCGCCGCTCGGGGCGGAGGGGAGCTCCCGCGGCCCGGGGCCAGCATGGGGCTGCTGTCGGGGGACGGGGAGCAGCTAGCCGGGGAGCGGGTCTGCCCCGCGCCGGCCAAGGAGGTGCCCAGCGCTGAGGAGGAGAGCGGCCCCGAGCAGGGGGCGGCAGGAGCCGCCGCCGAGGGGCTGGAGGAGGAGGAGGAGGAGGCGGAGGAAGAGGAGAGCGAGGAGTACGACGACTTCTCCGAGTTGCCCGACACCTGCAGCATCGTCTCGGACGACTCCTTCTACCCGCCGGGGGGGCTGGAGGACGAGGAGGAGGAGGACCACTGGTCCCTGGAACGGGAGGAGCACGACAGCCCCGAGGCGCTCAACCTCTTCCGAGCCTGCTGCACCAACAACGCCGTCGTGGTCAAAGCGCTCATCCGCCAAGGCCCCGAGGAGGAGGAGGTGCGGGAGACCGACCGCAACCGCCGGGTGAGCATCCCCCGCCGCGGCTCTGCCCGCGTCCCCGCCGGGGGGAGAGCGCCAGCCCCGTCCCCGCGGGCAGAGCCGGGGGGCAGGTGATCCCGCTGTCATGGGAAGGGGCGGCGGTCCGTGGTGCCGCGGGGGACGGGACCCCACGCAGCGGGGACGGGGGAAGGGGCGAGGCCTCGCCCTGCGGGGCGTGACTCTCCGCTTTGGCAAAGGAAGGGTCCGGCTCACGGGAAGGGTTGGGATTCCAGTTTCCCACTATCAGTGTTGGGCTGGGTCTCGCTTTCCCGCAGTTGACTGGGGAGGGTGGCAGCACCGGTAGCGGCCGTGTGCAGCTTCACGCTTTTCACATGGAGATTGTGAACAACTCTTCAAAGTTTGTAGTCCCTCCCCCCCCTTTTTTTTCTTTGTTTGTTTGTTTGTTTGTTTTTGGTTAGCTCCCCCCACAAAATGTAAGCTTGCTCCCAGTTCCTAGAATGCCAAGCAGGGCTCAGGGTATTCCTGTGCCAGAATCTCCCGGTATTCGTTTTGTTGCTAGTGGCCTACTCTTGCTGGTCACCACAGTATAAAAAGGATATAAAGCTGCTGGACAGTGTCTAGTGGAGGGCCACAAAATTGGTGAAGGGTTTAGAGGGGAAGCTGTATGAGGAGAGGCTGAAGTCTCTTGGTTTGTTCAGCCTGGAGGAGACTAAGAGGAGATCTCATCGCGGTCTAGCGCTTCCTCACAAGGGGAAGAGGAGGGGCGGCGCTGATCGCTTCTCTCTGGTGACCAACAATAGGACCAGGGGAAATGGCAGGAATATGTGCCCGGGGAGGTTTGGGTTGGACATTAGGAAAAGGTTCTTCACCCAGAGTGTGGTGGAGCACTGGAACAGGCTCCCCAAGGAGGTGATCATGGCACCAAGCCTGACAATATTCAAGAAGCATTTGGACAACACACTCTGACACATGGTCTGAATCTTGGCATTGTCCTATGCTAGGGCAAGAGTTGCACTCGATGATCCTTGTAGGTCCAACTTCCAACTCACAACATTCTATGATTCTGTTATTCTATTTTTTTATTTTCTGTCAATACAAGGTTTGTGTTTGTTTTTGCCAGTTACTTGGTTAATTGCAGGGACAGAAGTGTACTTCACTAAATCAGAAAGTGTGAACTTGGGAAACATTTCCTGGGTAATGGGTAACTGGGATGTTTGAGCAACAATATCAAAGATGAGTAACACCAACTCCTCTCACTAGTATTACTACAATTTATATTAAAACTAAGAATTTTTACGTCTAGTTTGCATAAACAACAACTAGTCTGTGACAGGAATGTTTTGGAAGAAATCCTGAGTGATTGTATTTGGGCAGCTGACTTGCACATTCTGCCGAAGTAAGTGGTCTTTGCACCAAGAATAATACAATAATTTGGGTTTGGGGCTGTTTGGAGAGAGACTTTTTTGTGTCTTAGATGTGTGTACTTTTCCTACAAAATAGCTTTACTTCCCCCCCAAAGGATTGTTTTTAACATAGATTTTTAATTATCTGATTTACAGTAAACTTCTGCAAAATACACAAGTACAAGAAGTTGTATTAACACATTTTAGGGGGCAGCGAACTATGGCATGGGGGTGGGAATGAGCAGCAGAAGGTAGAAATGTTTTAATTCAACTTTTGTGCCCAAGTCAACATACGGTGTAGTTATACTCTTAGTCAGAAACATGTGAGATCCAAAGGTATATTACAGGAGATGTTGAAGATCCTGCAGATACTCACATCCTGTGTGAGAGGTCTAGGTCTGAGCTGGAGACCAAATCCAGCCCTGGAATTGCGTGGACACTTGGCTCTGCTGGGGCCTATTGATTCAGCACAGGTCAAGTGTGTGACAGTGGGGAAGGTTTGGCCCCATTGTATGTGTGGCATAAAAGACCTGGTGCCCCATGGCTGTCCTTTCTGAAAGGGTGGCCTTCCCACCCAGCAGAGGGAATGCAGCTGGCTGTGAGGCTGGGGGCATCCTCCGCCTCAGGGCTGGGGTCCTGCAGAGCTGAGTCGGGGGATATGGCAAAGTTGAGTGTAGGCATCAGCCCTCATCCCCCAGTAGCTGGTTCTGGAGAGGTGATCAGATCAGGGTTTTGAAAACAGTGGATTCACCTAGTTGGACAGCCTTCCTTTCTCCAACTCACTTCCCAAAAAGCAAGTTATTCTTCTTTATCCCTTCAGCTTCCCAGAAAAGAAACAAGATTTTAGCTTGAATCCAAACTGAAAGTTCCTCTTACTGGTTCATAATGTTAAAAAAAAAAAAGTTTTTCTCTACTTAAGCAACTAAAAAGAAACCTAGCTCTGTCCCAGCTAAAAAACAGGACAATTCCATTTGACCTGAAATTAAACTTTGACATCAAATTACCTTTTCTGCATCTTTTTATGAACACAAAGAAGTTCTGTAATTCAGCAGCTTCTGGAAGCCTCATGAATGATGTGGGACACACAAGCTCAGCTCTCTCTGCCTGGGAGGGATATGAACCCTCACAGCAACCCAGAGGAGGACACTCTTAACTTTTCCAGACAGATGTGAATGGGATGGGAGCAAGCTATCTGCTGGGAAGCTGAAATGTCGGGTGTGACGGCAGTCCTGACATCCCCGTGGCAGGGCGGGCAGCCTGAGTGCTCCTCATCCCCTCTTTCCTGGGATGGAAGCCTGGGATTGTCCCACAGCCTGGCTCCCTGGTTACACTGCAGTCTGTTCTCCATAGGTCTTCAATAAAAAGTAGACATCAAACACTGACTCTGGTTCTGATTTTGTGCAGCTCTTCCCTCAGCTGCTGCTCTTCAGAAAATCAGGGCAAATTCATATTATTTTGCAGTAGAAACCTACCTTTTCCACAAAACTTTACCTGACAAAAGGGAAGTTTCCCTAGGTCCTCTTAATGCCCTTTCTGTGGATTTTTTGCAGCTCTTGAATTTGCATGTCGTATAAAACCATTGCACATTACTCTTAAACAAAACTTAGTTTTACTGCTAAAAAGTAACTTAATGAATTACATACATACACCACTTGTGCTAATGAAGTTTTCCAGTTGCTGAAATCTGTCCTGTTAGCTTCATGCTGTTTCTTTTGCCAGGGTAATGTTTATTTACAGTACTATCTGGCATGGATTTATTGGAAAGCATAGTTTGTTTTTTGTTTTTGTGTTTGTTTGTTTTTTTACACTGTGAACAAATAAGATGAACTTTTGTTTCTTCTAAGTTTTTATTTCTTTCCTGTGAGGCAGGAGAGAGAAGGAAGAATAACTTGCTTTTTGAGAAGTGGGATGGCGAAGGGAAGGCTGTCCAGCCGAGTAAATGAGCTATTTACACAACTCTGATCTGATACCCTCTGTTACATGTGCACAGTACAGTTTCATTTTCACAATTTAAAAATTACTTTTTTTCAAAATAGACAAAACCTGTAACAGGTTATGATAGTCAGACAATGCCATATTTTGATTCTGAAAGTAAACTCAAATCTCAAAGCATAATATGAAGGTGCAACTTCCTAATGGTAAAATTCTTAAAATTAATTTGGGCACAAACAGCTGGAGTTCTGCCATTGTTTTGGTTTTAAATTTTGACCTCAACCCTATAGCAATTCTATGTGTAAATTTAAGATTTAGAAGGAATTTCAAAAATGCTATTATCCAGCATTATTTTCCTCAATCTTTTTTATCAAAATACATCAATTCTCTCTTTGTGCCAAGGCTGGATAGTGGCTTTTCATGAGGTTTCTGCAGAGGTGTGTTTTTCCTGTGCTCTGTTTGTGAGCTGCAGAACCACCCACCAGGCACAGGTTTTCATTAAATTCACCTTTCTGCAGTAAACCAGACTCTGTAACATCCGATTTTTGAGTCACCATCTGAAGCCTGAGGACAGGTACCTTCCCTGTCCCGTTTTCATTACTGTCAAGAGAACAGCAGTTTACACATCACTGCATAGGATCCTCAAAGGGTTGATCCCCACATTTTCTGTGGCACTGCTGTCTGTGTATGGCTTGGTACTGCTCATTTTCTCTCCTTGTTAAATCTAATACTGAAATATTTGGAAAACAACTTTGACAGCGTATAATATACTAATTGTAGGTCATGCAGGGCAGCCTCTCACTCATTGATGTTGATGTATTTACCTGCCTCACACCGGCAATGAAGAGGGATTTGCAAATA
Source organism: Caprimulgus europaeus (assembly GCA_907165065.1). Next base: position 75,979,153 of record OU015525.1, read on the forward strand.
CATATGAGAAAATAAAATTGTGGCTCCAGTGAAATCTCCTGATCTTGCTGAGACCAGAGTGTGATGCGGAAAAAGATGCTTCTTTTCTGTATGTGCTGTGGGGACTGGTTTTGCCTCCTTGCTAGCCACATTTCTGAAATTTCAGATTTTTGCATCTCATAGGTTTAATACCGCTTCATATTAAATCTTGCCTGGAGACCAGAATTATATATATACTCAGAAAGACAAAGTTTCAAAATCTAGTGTTACCTAACCACAGAATGAAAGCAAATTTAGAAATTTGCCATGACAATAGAGAAGGCAAAAAGGGATGCGAGGGAGAGAAAGAAAAGAAGGCAAAGAACATTCATTCTCATGCCAGATTGAAAATAATCACTGCAGTTTAGCTGTAGAAAGGTTTTGTGTTAACCATCCACATGGTATATAGTCTGTATTAGTAGATAATCTGTAACTCTGCATTTTGGAGTTGATACATGTGTGAAAATATTCTGTTGTAGTCTTTTCAGCTTTTCATTTTTTATGTCCTTGTTCAATGAATCTTTCATCTGGTCCCATAGATAGCTAGGAACCGATTTGAAGTTAAAGAGTTCGTTGTTGTAAGTATACCGTTACATAGTGGAGATCGTACACTTGTGATCTTCGTTTTGCCCCCTTAAAAGTTGTGAAGACAAAATAATCAATGTGTCTCAGCCTGTAAGCTCTTTCTTCTCCTTTCAGAAAATATTTCTGAATCCATATATGAGCACAGCTAACTTTTCCCTTTAATTCTTTATATGGGATGCTGTTGATCAGTACATTTACTCTGGAGTAAATTTTCCTTTGAGGCACGGTAGTTCTGCAGCTCTGTCACCAAGTGGGCCTGGATTTGTTTGTTTTTTCTTCTCTCCTTTTTTTCTTGAAGGAAGAAAACAGAATTTTGAAGGCTGTTTTTCTTGATCTAAATTTCTTTTGATTTCCCTTCTGATGATACTCAGTAGAAAAACAAAAGAAGAATTACCTGGGGAGGGACAATGACGCATCAGAAGCCTTGATGTTGCTGTTACTAAATAAATAAAAATAAAGTAGTGACGTCCTGGCTAGAAACCTACTTCAAAATCTTGTGAGAACAGAGGGTTGTGCCAATCATGGAAGTAAGCTCAGAGAATTAGGAGCAGGAGAGAAGTTTCCTGGGGGGCAGTTCACACCACGGTGTGGTGCAGGAATTAGGAAGATGGTTTACCCTGCTTTTCTCTCCCCAGCAGAGAGCAGTGGGTTTCTTCAGAGGGCGTTTCAGGCATCTTTGTTATGTTTGTGTTCTAAGTGCTGTCCCCTCAGCCCCTGCCAAAGCCTCCATGTGCTGACTTTTGAGAGAGTGTGCAGAGACTGGGGGCGTGGGACTCCCCATTTGGGCACCATGCATACCTCCTGAAGTGGACATGCTGCATTGGGGAGCGCCAGAGAATGACCCCCTGAATCCAACGGAGATGTTTCTCTGAATGCAGTCAAGGTTTGTTTGCAGGTTGCTGTCTGTAAAAGGACGTTTCAGAATGGCATTACTCACCCAGTCTCCTTATTGGACCCGTGATGGCATTGGAGGCATCAGACACGTCATATTGAAGGTCTTCCTGCCCTGTGCTGCAGCCTGCTCCTCAGCAAGGGAAAGCAGCTCACAGGCTTTGTAACTGCTACAGCCAGACTGCCTCAGGTGACTTGGCTAGTCAGCCTTCAGGGTTTTGCACAGGGAGATGCACAGTGAGTCCTTCATGGAGTTGGCATCCAAAATTGGTTTTGCCAAAGGGCTGTGCTCCTAAAATTGTGACTGGCTGAGAAGGACAGGGAGACAGCGGTTGAGTTCCCACTTCCTGGGTGAGGGCATCTTGTGGTGGATAATGCTATTCTAGAGTGTCATAGAATCGTAGAATGGTTTGGGTTGGAAGGGACCTTAAAGATCATCCAGTTCCAACCCCCCTGCCTTGAGCAGGGACACCTTCCACTAGACCAAGTTGCTCAAAGCCTCATCCAACCTGGCCTTGAACACTTCCAGGGAGGGGGCATCCACAGCTTCTCTGGGCAACCTGTGCCAGTGTATCATTACCCTTGGAGTAAAGAATTTCTTCCTCATATATGATCTAAATCTACCCTCTTCCAGTTTATAGCCATTTTAAGTCATGTATCACAAAAAGTCCCAGAGCTTGTGCCATACTCCATTAACCTGTTTTTGTTATTTTTGTTATCTTCACAATACTAGTGTGCAAAAGTAAAAAAAAAATAGGAGTAAAGCATTTTGTGGTGAGGGATAAAGATCTTCTTGTCACATACTGCTTTTCAGGTGTCATGGCACGTAGTATAAGTCATCCCATGTCAGAAAAAGGATTTGAAGAATGTCACTTGCTACAGTGCTGGGAGCTTTTTTCATATTTCATAGGCAGTTTCAGTTCCCTCATATTCTCTCATATGAGGTATTCTTATGGGGAGGATTGCATTGAAACTTAACATCATGACAGTAAACCATGAAATAGATTTTTTTAGGATGGAAATAGCTTAAAAAAAAACCCCTAACAGCAAAAGTAATCTAATTTAAATCCTTCAGAAAAATACAGAAATACCCAAACGCACTAAAAAAAGTCCCTGGAAATACGTTTGTGTTTCAGAAGGAAGTGAGTAAGCAAGGCAAGGCAAGGCAAGGAATAGTAAATGTCAAAATACAGAAGCTGCTCAAAACAAACTGGGAACCCTTCAAATACTGTAATGACAGCTCAAGGGAAGCCATCAGAAAGGAGCAGGTAGAGCATGGAAAATATGAAGTCGGTTGGCTAAGAGGGAATTTGATGAGCTAACCAGAGCATGGAGCAGATTGATAGAGATAGGCACTCGGAGGGTTGTCAGAGGAGTGTGGGCAGGTTAGCTGTCTGCCTGCCCTCGTCTGCTTTCGTCTGAACTCTGAGGTGAGTAATGCCTTTGTACATCTGGCACAGAAACATATCCTTTAAAATAACTTCAGAAGAAGCATATGCCTGGAACATGATTTCTGTGGAGTAAAAGGAACAATTAATCAGGACCATGAGGTTGCTTAGACATAAGGAATGTAAATGCAGGTCTTCAGCAGAACACTGGAGATGCGTCACCAGATCTGCTGCATCCTCTGTGCAACTGACAGGTCATAAGATACAATTTGTACTTAGTGCCAAAAGCAGCATTTGCCAACAGATGTAAGTCTAACTGGAATTGATAGATACAGATTTGAAGACCTCATCAACATGAGGAAGTTGTACAAGTTGAATCTAGTTTAAGTGACGCAGTGATGAAGAGCAGTTTCCTTGAAGAATTTTGACAAATCGCTTAATGCAAAGGGGATGGAACAGGAGATGGTAGCCCAGAAGTAAAGGTCATTGCAATCTTATATTCCAGTTTAAGCAGTGTTTCATGTTAGTATCTTAAATCAAGTATTTGGACTTAGCTCCTCAGAAATGCAGCGATGATCCTGGTTACGCAGCTGAGCACCAGTTGATTCCAGATGCAATAAAATATAGGTGCATTTAAAACTTAATGGTAGTCTAACAAGACTGGTTGTCTGTGACATGTGTCATCAGTAATTATGACAGATCTATAATGACATCTTTTAATGGCACATGCCTGTAACATAGGTAAGAAATGTGACCTCAGGATGCCTGACTGCATTTTTCCAGGAAGATCTTTGAGGTTTATTGCACCGTGCATAATGTGACACTGCTAATTCCTTCCTCCCATTAGGAAATGCAAATTTATATTCTCATGGGGCAGTTATTTATGAAGGAATATTGGCACTGATTTTCTCCCTTAAAGGTTCCTAAGACACTTCCCCATAAATTTTATTAAGGTATAAAATGCTCTCCAAAACTCAAGATTTAGATAAATAGGGTGTCCTTGTAGCTTGGTATTTTAAAAGGGTTATTTGGAAGCAATGCAAAGGCATTGTAAATATCTACACAAATTTGGCCAAAAGCTCCTTTTGATGCTGAAGCTGCAAAAAAGAGTAAGTCAAAAAGAACTTAAGTGGAAGAAAGGAGCTTCAGAAAAGTCCATGAAGAGTAATAATCTTTAGATAAGTCAGATTTAAATCCTGCAATAAAAATTATGGAGAAAGAGTGACATTGCTCTCCTCCTTGCTTATGCTGGGGCTGAAGGCTCCCACACAGAACACTTAGGTTTTTAACTGCAGCCTGATACAGGATAAAAAAACCCTAGAAGCACCCTGGGTCATGAAAAAGAAGGTTATTTTTCCTTTTTACTGGCTATCCTAGCAATCCTATATCTTCTTGTAGCAGTAAATGAGCAATTTTTAATAATTTCTTCCTGGTTCTATTTTGCCTCCCTACTATTGCTCTAAATGTAAGCATTGCAGTTCTGGATTTTCAGCTCCATAAAATGGTGTCTTACACAGAGCACTGGTAGTGTTGAAGGTACCTTAAAACTGGACCTCTCCAAGAAGATCTGGGAATTCTCCTTACTGAAAGGGACTGTTGATGTAGCCACTGGTTGCCGCTGCTTGGTGGCTTCAGGGTGGCCTCAGAGAAATGGGCTGTTCTCAGCTTGCTGCTGTGTGGCTCAGTGGTTATTGAGGGGTGTTCCAGGTGGCCTGGCTTTGAACTGAGACTCCACAAAGGCAGAGTGTGCTGCTTCTTTCCAGGATATAATCATGTCTGTGGCAGAATTTGTGTGGCCTGAAAGCTTTCAGGGGTGTTCAGTCCTTCTTCTCAGAGAGGAAGAAGGCAGCAACTTCTTTGAAGAGATGGACCCTCGGGTTTCAGCTGCATTTCCAATTCACCCCTTTGCAGAAACTAACCATAGAACTTGGAGCCCAAAAACTGTTTTGAGTGTGAATAAGTTTAAAAGGTTTGATTTTAGAGAACCCCACATCTGGGATGTGGGCAGCATAGCTGTTGCAAATTCAGCATCAGAAGTTGAGAAGCAGGGGGCATCTTCCATTAGTATGACATGACACAGAGTTCACAATTCTGAAAGCCTTCAGTTGCTGTTCTTATGGTTTAGGTTTTCCATGCTGTATCTATATTCATTAGCAGCTTTCATCTTTTTTTAAAGACAATATGGCAAGACCAAAACTAAACCAAGCTGTAGCTTCATGCTGTTTTGGAGTGGTATTCAAGCATTCATTTTTGAGCCATTCAGTCAGTTTCAGTGTACATCAACATATGTGAAGAATGTGTGACTACATGGAGAACCCCTGCATTGTTTTGATCATAGCAACTCTACTGATACCTGACATACCCACATAAACACTACTGGAGGTGATTCATCTCTGAGCACTGTTGTTCTTCTACCTTCCCCTTCTCAAGGGCTAAGAGAAAAAAAAAAATACTTTCCAGTAGCACTTTCTGTGAGCCTAAGGCAGCACGAATCCCTGTCTTTAGGGGTGTTTCAAATCTCTGGGTAAGGACCGCTCCTCGAATTAGGATACTACTCTGTGTAGAAATCACTTTTCAGTCCTCATGTCTGACCTGAAACAAAGTGCATGCCAATGCTGTTTCTCAGGAAGAAAATGGAAGTTGAAACAGATGTTCCTACTAAGAAGCACCCGATTGCTCTGAAAAACTGTGTCCTGTTGAGTTTCAGTAGCTTGTAGGGCTACTGGGTGTCAAGTGTGTTGGGAAAGGAAGCGAGTTCAAAAGCCCCAGAATTCCCAAATTCTTCAGCTCCAAGCTAAGTGCCAGTAAGTCATTGTCTGGTACCTTATCTATCAGCACTTCAGGTCTCGAGGCAGCATCTCTGAGGTAGAGAGAATAAATGGTCCCATCTCAGGCACTGGATTCAGAGCTGTCCGCTAAGACATCACAGGAGTGATGGATTCAGGTGCCAGCTGTGAGGGACAGCAAGTCTCCTGTGCCACATCTTTCAGCATCATCAAGAGCTTAACTTCGAGTTCACATCCTGTACTTTGTTCCTGCTGGTGCTGGAAGCGATGATGCAGGCTGTGGCTCCTGGAGGACCCAAGCCAGGGCTGCTGGGTGGAAAGGCAGGGATGGGGATGTTCAGCTCCTCCTTGGGTAGTGCCCTTTTCAGAGGTGTGAGACCTGGTTGTCCAGGCTTGTCACTGGTTTTCAGAGGATGTTTCAAAAGGCTTTTGAGATAGGTTCACTTTTCCATGTGCCACAAGAACTGCTCGTCATATTAATTTTAGTCAGGTGGTCTCGTGTGAGTAATATAAACTGTGGAAACAAATACTGACAAACGTTGAACAAGGAGTAGAAGCAATCAAACACCTATTTGGCAGACATTTCAGCACGTGCTATTGCATTCAAAATCTGTCCTACTACTAAAGGAGAGATAGACTGAAAGAGAAATAAAACAAAGCCCTATTACACATTTTGGTAACGATGACTGTGTAATAGAGACTCAACAACAAACAGGTGATTTATCATAATACTATTATGTGTTGGTAGTACTTCCTCTTCATAGAGAAGGGTGATAGTGAGACTGAGTTGTAACTCTCGTATGACTTTACAGGTGTTGATGCCTTCATGGCAGAGGAGCCTAATGTGCATCAGGTTTTTTTAAAATTACATTTCATTAAAACGTGTTTTCCTTCCTCTAAAGAAAAGTAATACAATAACTAAAATTTGTTGTTAATTTTAAAATAAAGATTAATTTGGAAAGCATCAGCAACGTTTTACTCACAGAAGACCCCACAAGATGAGCACGGGCTGTGTGCCTTGCCAGAGGAAGAGCATGAGAGCATGTCCACCTTACTCAATTAGTCTCTGCAGTGGACCAACAGTGTCCCCACAGCCGACTCTTGGCCTGGGTTTTCTCTGAGACCCAAGTGGTTCTCGTAATTTGCTATTTTTTTGCAGGCTTTTTCAATTCAAAGTGCCCAAACTAGCATACTTTGACATGACTGGTGATATTTCCTGCTGTGTTATGGATTTGGAAATCATTAACTGTGCTGATACGAAAATTGGTATAACACTTATTTGCAAATGCTGTGTACTTATTTCAGATATGACAAGAAGCTTTCACGTGGGATGACATAACTGGTATGATGCTCCAGTTTTTCCCAAATTACTGGTTTTGTCATTGATTTCAGTACCTTTTCCAATTCTCATACCTTATACAAGTCATTCTAGTTTTTTGGCAAGTGACATAAAAAGTATATTGCCTGCTAAAGATTTTTCTGCATATTTTTCCTATATCCCTGTTGCTGCACCGTGGAACTAGGTTTAACTTTTGTGACTGGAATATAGTTGCATGAAGGCTACTTAATAAAAATTGCTGGTAGATTTTTTTAAATAGAAAAGAAAATCTCTAGAGTATGTGAAAGCAATGAAGAATCCCCATGGTCTTCATTGGAGACAGGAGTTCACCTTTAACGTTTTAATAAATAAAATTACTTTCAGAAGGTTACACTTTTAAATTATTTAAAATGTTATGCCACATAGGTTTGCATTTACTAATTTCTAAGGGTTCTTTCATTAAAAACAAAAACAAGAACCCTCCAACCTGGGCTAAATATAATCCTGTAGCGTACCCAGTGTGTCACAATAAGAAATAATTAAGTACGGTAGGAAGAGGACGGTTGTCACAGAGTCTGAAGTTGCACATCTGGCAGTGAATTAGCAATTCAAATGGTATCCACTGTGGGAAAAACCCACAATGTGGAAACAGTTCCCATTTTTCTATTCTGTTATTTTCTATTATGTCTGTTAAATTCCACAGGGAGCAGTTTGAAAGCAAGCTGATGCAAAACGGGAATGACTCACAGTTGGGCTTTTGTTGCTTCACACGTCTCGGATGTATTACATTCTGTAATACCCTTTCACATATGTGGTGGGGTTTTTTTTAGTCTTTTGCCTCTTCTTAGTGTGTGAGGCTCAATCTTTGGGACAGCTTGTGTGTAGACAGACAGACTGACCGACGGGTGACGACAAGAGTCACTGCCGGCAGCCACCACAGCTGAGAACCGAGCCCTCGGGGAAGTTTTGTCTCTGTTACTACTGGAGGGGCAGGCTTACACATAAGCCATTGTTATTGGTTTTCTGAAGTGGAAAAGTGGCAGATAACTGAATATAGTAACTTTGTTCATAAAAGCAGCCTTTCTGGGGATATTTGGCTTCTTTTTCCCCCCCCCTAAAAAACCTAGGTATCTTGCTATTTGTAGCTCATATGAAAAAGCTCAGTGCACCTGCTTACCATTTGATTGGGAAACACGGGACAGCTAGCCATGTATTCATAAAAGTGTTTTTAGGTGTGAAAGGAAAGAGAAGACTGTCTTTGGAAGGCAGTAGGATACTACTGCTTATCTGGAAATATCACATGGGTTTGAAAGGTTTCAAGAGAAGGCAGAGTCAAAGCTCAAGTCCATAAAGCAGTTAATTTAAAATATTTTTATTTCTACAAAGAAAGATTTTCTATAAAGACCATGAAATAGCAATAGCTTGTTAGACAGAGAGTGTGGAATAATAAGTATTGGTTGGTTTTGGAAATATTAATGAAACCTCAGTGTTTAGACTTACAAAGCCCTTCTGAACTAGTAAAAAGTGCATGAAGAGTTTTCTGGTTGTGCTGAGACAAGCGGTGCTGCATAGTAAATGCCTGGATGCACAGAGCAAGGGCAGCCAGAGGAAACCTACAGCTGGGAAGCAGCAGGTTATCTTCTCTGCTAGCCTGGAATAAAACCCACGTTCTCGCTGGAGGGCAGCTGGGTCAGTGGTTTGACGGGAGAGTGAAACTGCTGCCATTTCAGGAGTGGCAGGGAAAGAAAACACTTAATTTCAAGCTCCCCAGGAATAGAGTGAAAGTGTCTTCTTTGGATTCGAGGGACAGAAAATCAGTGCAATGCCCCACGCAGGGGCTGCCCCACAGCCTGCAAGTGGAGGCTGTGTGGAGAGGCTTGGGCACCCCGCGTCCCACACTGACCTCCTGCCAGCACCACCAGTGGGACGGGGTCTGCACTGGTCTACATCCTGCTGTCACTGGGAATGAATCTTCCTTGGCACCCATTTATCACTTATGGAAAGGAGGCTGTTGCTGGTTGTGTTTTGTTTTGTTTTACTGCTCTGCTGCTCTACGGTCCGTAGGCATTTCCCAGCCTGGAAAATTCTTCCTCTTGTGACAATGCAGCAGGGATGCCCATGCGGAACTGCCTGTGGAATAGGAATCTGAACTGAGTACTAGACACATGATAATCTTGTGAATTAAAATCGCATGTATTGTATGCAGTTTATTGAAGTCAGATGTCTTGGTGCATTTACAATGCTTATCTGAATACAAGTTCCCATGAAGTGTATTGGATCCATTATATATATATAGAAAACTCCCTGCCAAAACAGGATAATGAAATGTGACAGGCGAGAGCTGCCTCACCAAATTATACCTGTTGCAATAAATACAGTTGCCTGAAGACTTTGGAACAGTTGCTTTTGAATTTTAAAAATATAATCAGATATCACAGTCTTTTCCCACCGTATACTACTTCCCAATAATCCTGTCAGTGATATGACGTTGGAATATTTAATACTCAGATGAGACTCTTTAGAAGCAGTAAGCAATATCAGCATCCCGGAACAAAAGGAAAGAAAAAAAGAGACATGGTGAATAAATGTCAGCCTTTCTCTTAAAATTTATCACCCAAATTATTTTCTTCTAAGGTACAAGATTGTGAAATGTCTTTCACTTACTATTGTCACTTTTTCTTTCTTTCTGTGGATGTTTTTAGCTTGCCCTAGTTTATGCTTATTGCAGTCAGTGCAGCTGATTTATGAGCAGAGGTTCCATTCACAGATGGGTGCAGGTGGAGCTGCAATGTTTTGGGGAGTAGCTATGTCATTGTTACTCTGCATTTCACAGATCCCAGGCATACAGTGAGTGGATCATCCTCTAAGGACCTGAGTTCAAGTAAGAAAAAAATAATTATATGGGGGTTTCTAGTTAGGTGATGCCGTTCTCCAGTGTGTTTCCTACCTCAGGTCTAGCTCTCTCTTTTCTCCTGGTGTTAAAGCTATGAAATCCCATAGCTGTCAGGTGTCATCTAAAATACTGTGATCTTTCTTTGGAGTTTTACTACTTGATGCTAAATCAGTAGAAACTCTTGCCCTCTTGTGCTAGTCTACAAATCGGTCATCCTATCAGACGTAGAGAGTAACTGTGTGGCAAAACAGCTTAAGATTGCCAAGTAAATAGCATAAATATGTGTGAGCCATGTGATAAATGTCACAGAGAGGAAGGATTTTAAAAACACAGGGTCTCCTCCAGTGTCGGTTCCTGTGCGCAGGCGGGCGCTGGCAGTGCCACTTCCATCGCAGGTGCCCGGTGCTGTGTCTGCTGGAGCAGAGGGTGGTGCGCTGAGACTGCATTCATGGGTATTCAGTCCTTATGTGAAAAATTCACTTTGCCTAGCCTTTATGCCTGTTTTACTGAAGTACATCTCCTCAGCAGAGTGAAATGAGGGCTGCTGGCTTTATGCTGGACTGCTCACAGGGGAAAACAGACATTGCGTTTAAAGAATTCAGAACCTCCCTCTCTATACTGCTATAATTATTATGACAAAGTGAGCATGCAGAAAAGTACAGTTCACCATTCTGTAATTAATAACCTTTGTTAACTAGCCTACTGTCATTCATCTGCCAACCTGCAGAGTTTGCAGATTTAGTTCAAATATATCCATGGTGAAATACATTGTTTTGAGAATTTAAAAAAAAAAAAAAAATCACTACTAGTGTTTCTGTCATGCAAAATAGTAATTGTAATTGCATTTGGTGAGTTTAACATGCCCGTTGGCCCTTCTTTTCTGTTTGCACCTTGCTGTCCACAAAACACATTCCTCTGGGGAGGGAGTTTTTATAATAGTGCTTGGGTACCTAGTTCGGACTTTGAACACCTGTCTAAAAATACCATATTTTGCACTTCCTCGTGTAATTTCTAGTTCTAGTGCAGTGATTGCATCGGTTCTGGTTTATCACTATGTTGTTAGTGTGTGTCTAACAGGAAATAGGAGTTACAGCAAAGCCTATCCAGTTCGGCAGCTTATCAGTCATAGAGGAAAGGGAAAGTGAGGATTGTTCATGTGATATAAAAACTAACAAAAACCTTTAAATATTGTCATCATTCACTTCACAAACTTGCAGAAGTACCTCTTCATCCCAGCTTTTTATTCTCATTCCTGTTTACGACTAACCACCCTATGCTAATCCAATGGTTGTAGTTTCCTTCTCTATCATGCTCCTCTTCATTATGAAATAGAAAAATTGCACAAATATTAATGGAATCTTCTTTGCAATATTTCTGCAAAGTAAATGTGTTCCTTTTTTCCCATGTCTTAGAAAAATTCTGTTGATTTGGAGTTGGGCACCACAAATATGAAGAAAATTATGTTTACAGTTCACCTCTATACTATTTGAACGCACAAGTGTCTCTAAGCAACTGAGTTTTTCTACCAAAGGTTCTCATTTACCATATCTGCAGTTGCTGGTGTACCTTTGTTTATACCTTTAGTAGAAATACACTTCTAGTTTTCTGAGCTTGCCAGCCTGTTTGCTTAGATGGAGCTCTCTAATAGCAACCGATCAGCCATGACCGCTTGTGCAGCCTGGTGCTGTACTGAGCTGATGGGAACTATCCTCCTGCAACAGAAAACCAGAAAATCCTGGAAAGCAACACAGACAGCTGATGGATGTGCAGGCCCATTCACTAATTCCTAGTTTTTTCAAGATGTGAATAATATGGCTGCAGCTAAATGCTTAGTTGAGTAAAAGTGCTAGTCCATTAGTTGCTATGATGTCTGGCCAACATTGAATGCAATAGGATATAGTCTTGTGAACAGTAAGAGCTCTCACAAACTGACATGGAATGAGTTAGGTAGCCAATATTTTTTTGTATTCTTTTATTTAATATAAAGGTATTTATTACAAATCTTCAGCTGGAGAGACTGGAAAGCTTTTGTGATGAGTCTTAGTTTCCAACTGTATATTGAAAATTTCCTATAGCTGACTATCTTTTTTTTATTATTTTTGTATAGGGACCTGCAGCATCATTCGAAGGTCCCTTAGTGTGTTCAGATACTGCTCTCATTAGCAAGCCTCTATCAACTAAAATGCTGTCCTGAAGTCAAGAAATGTCTTCATGTACCCAAAGACTTTCTGCCAGACTTGTAATTCAGTTGCTATGAGGGAAAGGAAATGTGTCAAGCAAACAGCTCTGAAAAACCTGTCAGATCTGTTTGAGACAGACTGCTTTTTTGTAGCATGTTTCTTTTCAGCAAAAGGTGTCCTTTTGTTGAGAAAACTGTGTTTTAAATGTTTATCATTTCTCTCATAGGTATAGGTCCTTAAATTAAATGTAGGTTGCTTATTTGAATTCCTGGAGGCCTGACTCAAGAGAAGCTGTTTACCCAAATATTCTCTGATTTTATGAAGCAGAAGGACAGTTTCTGGATTGTTTAACTGAAACTGTTCTATAAAGTGGATGTATGGTATTAATGAGTTAGCAGTTTTTCACACAGGCAAGTCATCTCTAGTAATTCCAGAAATTTGAATGTAAATGTGAAATTACTCCTCACTCTTTTTTTCCCAGATATTTAATTCTACCTTCTTTACTTCAAATTCAACAATGTATTGATGCTCAATCCCTCCCTACATTTCTTTATTATTTAGATGCATGGGGTGCATTCACTAGAAGGTGAGGCAGCGCAGGGGAAGAAGGTGCCTTCCTGCCTCTATTGCACAGAGCTAGACACCCCACTGGGATAACCAGGGTGGTGACTGGCTCTGTATAAGAGCAAAGACTGCACCAATGGCACGTAGAGCCTCCCTCAGCTCTCACCACCAGGTAATGACATACAGTACAAGTGTGTGCTGCATGTGCTTATTAAACTCAAGCTGCAGTACTGTGGTTGACTTGAGACAGATAAGATCGTAATGCTACTGTCTTTCACTTGTCATTCTAAATATGATTTTCACCTTTACTGAACTCTCTGCTTGTACACTGATACCTGTTACAGCTGCAGTGGATGAGGAATACTTATTTAGCCAATTGAGATAATAAAGGAGAGAAATTTACAATGGGAATGCACACTTTAAAAAAAAAAAAAAAGCTGCTTTAGAACCATCTTCAGGATTTTTAAAAAGCTGAATCTACAAAAAATATTGAGCTACCAGAGTAAAAAAAGGTCCCCTCTGAACAGATTAATTCAGTGTCACAGTGTGACAAAAAAACACAACAAAAAAACAGGCTGAGCCTCCTGCAGATAAGCATCGTTATGATCAAGCTCATTCCCTAAATACAGCGCTGAACTAATGTGAGGCTACTCGCTAGAACTTGCAAGCCAGTAGCAGCAGTGTTGCTGATTTAGCCAAGTGCTAGTCTCTGATCTTTCAAAAATATAATTCTGCCTTTTGTTAAAACAGATGCACGTTTCACAGGGTGATGCTAAAGCTGCGGGATGGAACCATTCCTTAGTGGGAAGTCTGGGGCACGCTGGATCCTCTCCAGTGCCTGTGTTCAGCCTATCAGTTAATCTATTGCTAAAACAGAGCACAGCAGTTTGATGGGTTTTATAGCAGGAGTCAGTTCATGCTCTCTAACCAGCCATGAACAGTAACAGAGTCATAGGTGAAAGTCACAACCCTCTTTGCCACCAACCAAAACATATTTACATAAAAACCAGAAAAATCTTCCTGAAATAACCCAAATGTTCTGCTGTAATTTAAAATGTGATCAGTCGTCAGTGTTTCTAACAGTTATAAAACATGAGAACTTGGGCATAAAATTTATACCTTAGTATTAGCAACGCTAGTTCTCTATGCATTACTTCAAAACTGCATACCTTGTTTGAAAGTAATGTTTTCACCCAGAAATGAAAATCTCCAGTATTTAGAGAGTGGAAATTTACCAAAATGGTGTTTAAGCAATTACAGTTATTAGTGCCTCATCTCTCCTTCTTTGTGGAGACCCACTTTTCAGTGCAATGTATGGAGCACTAGTAATAAGGCATGCATAGGTGGGAAAGAGTGAAAGAGTTCTTTAAAAGTCAAGAACCATGACACATTCCGCCGAGTTTCACAATACTTATGAAAATCCAGTTTTTGGCCTCCAGCATGGTAATGTGTGATATTCCACAGTAGCTGCATTGCATGGAGCTGTGGGATTACTGGATTGCAACCCTTTAGGATCATGAGGATTGACACTAATCTGTACTTGCCAAAATCCACTTTAGGTCTCTGAGTGAAAAATAGACACCTCCCAGTGATTCACCACAAATGCTTCTATTGCTCATAAGGTTTATTTGCTTTCTAAGGAGAAGCAGGAGACCTTTTTCATATTTATGAGCAAGAAAGTTTTTTGCCTTATTGGAGATGGGGAAAAAACAGTAAGGGGCATAAATGAGATGAAAGCCAGTCTGGATAAAACCAGACACATATGCTAGATAAAAGAAGCTCCTTCATTGTGGAAAGCATAATGATAAGGGCTTTCAAGAACTTGGATGCCTTGATATCTGAACAACCATTGCCACTTGCACTAGCTGATGATAATCTGAAGAGACAAGCTAATGAGATCCCATCAGTGGAATCTTTGCTTGATAGAAGTAAAATAGTAACACCTTGTCCAGCTGGAGAACCTTTTTCATGTCTACTAATAATATTTCAGCATACATTTCTTCCTGAATATCAGTATTTAGCTTGCATTTTCATGAACAACAACTACTGATTGTTGTTAACCATGTTATCCTCTTGATTGAAAAGAGGATGCTGACTGTTGCTATGTGATAGCACATCTAGAGTGAAGTATGTAAGGTGAATCCTATAGGCTAAATACTAATACATCTCTGTCATCTGAGAATCACTTGCCCTTCTGCTGTACAAGGGCAGGTGATCTTTACCCCTCTCTCTGTTTTCACTGAGGGATAAACTTTACTGCAGTTTCCTGGTCCATTCAGGTCAGTTCCAGGATCAGTAAGGCTTATTATTAGCACATCCAAGATCAGCAAGAAGGGCTTATATTAAATGTGTTCTAGAAAAGGAGGCAATGAGGTTCAAAAGGCAGAGCAATGAGGAAGCTGGGAAGAACAGACAATGAGGGTGTTACCGATGTTGTTATGAAACTTAATTTCAAATGGCAGACTAAGATGGAGACTGGGCTTTTCCTTCCTACAGCTTCTTTAGATGAAAGAGTGAGGAAATAAGCTGGTACTTGTGTGTGGGGTAATGTGCAGTGTTGTGTGTACTGTGCAGGCTGTCCCCCATCTCTGGTGTCCCAGGTAGGGTATGCAGTAGCTTTTCTTGGTCATCATAGGGCCTCTGCAAGGAAGAGCTTTCACCCTAATGGGTTTTTTTCTCCATCAAGTTGTTTTCTTTTTGAGAAACGGCACCTTTTTCTTTTTTTTTTCCCTTCGGTGGCAGATGAGCCACTGATGGAGAGACCTCTTCCTGGGCTCTTCCTTTACAAGGTTTGGGTCTGGTGCAATTCCACAACCAGGAGGCTCAGAAAAACACAAGTAAAATGAATTTGCAGAAGTTGGAGCAAAGAAACTGAAACTTCTTGAGAAGACCTTTCCTGAGACAACTGCAGGAGCTCACTGCCACAAGAGGGTGCTTACCAGCAGAGAACTCCACAGTGAAAATGTGCTGGGGCCTTTAAAATGTTGTTTATAGAAGAGACAGATTAGGCACAATGATAGATTATGATGGAGTAGAAGGTTGTGCATTTATCTCTTAGCCAGTGTCAAACTGAAATTTATTACTTAGAAAGATTTTGTGAGTCATTGCTTTTGGAGATGTTTCCTGAAAAAACCTATGCATACAAACACTATGTTTAGCCTCTTGCAACACATCTAAACTACAGTCAGCCTGTGTCTGACAGAACATAACAGAAAAGAAAATGTATCTATTAAACACACAGAGAGAAGCTGAATGACATGCCTTAAAGTGAAAGGAGGTATTTCTTGGCAGTTATGTCAGTGCACAAAATGCATTTCACGTGGCTTCTGAATGCACTATAAAATATGTTTCTAAAATGCTGAAAACTCTTCTTTTTATCTTAAGTGTGTGTAAATATATATATATTTTTAGAGATCAGGAGAGAAGTTGACATTAGTGTCTGTCAGGTCCAAGATTTGAAGTTCAGATCTAAACTGTTTTCTGAATGTTCCTGAAAGTCTTGTGTGCTGAGAGGGTACACTGTGGTCACACCACATCTGGGTTGAGCTATTAGGTGAGCCACCTTTGACCATCATTTTTTTTAGCTCTCAGGGCTTTTGCCTTTCTGAAAAAACAAACAAACAAACAAAAAACAAAACCCCAAAACTTCAGTGATATAATTGATAGAAAGACTGTTACTGTAACATCAGGTTTTGAAGTAATCTGGCAATTGAGAGATTCTCCAGAATGTTTCCCATACAATTGTTTCCACAAAAGGTATAGTTTGAGCTGTATTATGAACCCTCTTTCTTTCAGTGGTTCCCAGACTCACTGCAGCTTTGTGCAGGAACTGGCGGGAGCAGCAGACACTCCCAGCCTCCAGTGTTCACAGGAAGAACCAGTTGAAACATTGCTGTTTTAAATCCATTGCTATCGGGAAACGCCCTGTTCCAGGCAATGCTCAATAATGTGCTGTTCATTGCCTTCCAGAATGCACTGTCCTTGTTCACAGGATGGTTTACAGCTCTTGGAAGCCTTGCTGGACGTTGCATAGCAAGCCAGTGAGAGACAAAGAAATGAAATTAAAATGAGCTTACTGTTCTCCTGACGTTTGTGGGAGATGATTACATTGCCTTCCCCAGCCCTCAGCAGTTAATGGTTTGCGTTACTAATATTTAGAGCACCTTAAGGTGCAAACATGGGATTTGTGGTAGAGATGCCTTCTGGGTTCACATCAGGATCCCCCCACTTAAAGTTCAGTACATAATTTACATTGTTTTCTGAAGTCAGACCTCTCACTTCTTTCTTATAAATACCTCTTCCCTTACTTTTAGGCCAGAGGAGTGGCCCATGTCTAGCACAGATGCCAAAAAACAGGCACAGCAAACAGGGATGTATATATCTGGCTGCCATGTATCATGTGTTATTACTGTCAACACTATCAAAACTTAGCACTAATGTTTGACAGAATTAACACTATGATTAGTATGTGCAATACAAACAGGAAAGCTAGGATTAATAAGGCTGCATTATTTGTCAGGGATCATCACTAAGCAGTTGTAGCTAACATGACAGTGTAAAACTGAAAATGTGAAACTTAACCTAATAAAAACTGTGTTGCTTCCCCTACCATCTTCCCACAGTATTTTACAGTCAGGCATCCCATAAACAAGACACAGACCCTTCCCTGAAAATGGAATGCTGGGCTGATTTCCCACGTTATTGAATCCAGAGATAACTTCCTTTTAACGTGTGCATCATGGCAATAAGCTCAACTAGGTGACCTGTCAGTTCATTTTAAGTGTGTGTTATTTTTATTAAATAGTGTTTCCTTAAAGTTTCTTTAGATATGCTTTTCTAAAATGATACCGTGTTTACTTTTACTGTGACCAGAGATTTTGCATACATTGCAAAGCTTCATTTTGGAATGATTGGACAACATGAAATGTAACTTCATTTTCAGTTGTGGAAAAATGATCCTGGCATCCTCTCTTTCCATAAAAACTTCTTCATTCTGTGTATTGTTTTTGTTGCACAATGATCTGCTGTCACTAGCAAAGGCATTTCTCCTACCTGATGAAACTTAAGACTTATGAGTACATTTCTAATACAATTTTACCAGCTGTCACTGCAAAATAATGCATTATTTTCTCAAAATTGATCTTGAGCATGAATATGTATACCTGCTAACATCCTGAGCAAATATTTTTTTAATTTATATATTTTTCAATGGAACTGCATTAAATTTCCTAACTCAAGCTTCTGAATGTTAAAATACATGTTAGTTGTAGTTAGTTGTAGCTGCTACTAGCTCTTGTCCACGTGTTCAGGTCTTCAGTTCTTTGTTTCAAGCTGATGTTCAGAGAGGAAAGAGGAAGAAAAGATTTTTCATGTGATAACACAAGTCCAATTGCTGCTGCTTTAAGAAATTATCACCAAGTGTCATCTTAACTGTAGTTAAACAGCTGTAAATGCAGCCTGGCTCTCCTGCAGCTCAATTGGCATGGTGCCCCTCAGCTCATATTTTTTTGCAGGGCTCTTTCTACTGCTATGTGTAATCCTGCGTGCCCTCTGCTTCTGGCCTTCTTCTGCAGTGAAAAGGGTGTCCGAGAGGATGCTGCGGGTGAAGGAGTGGGAAAGAGAAGCTGCCTTCTGCCGCTCCCAGAGTGTCCCTGGGAAAATGGGGTGTGCTGGAGGGCTCCTGAGCGGCTGGGTCTTGTCCCATCCAGGGTTTGCCTCAGAAGAAGATGAGGAGTGAGGGGAAAAAAGGATTGTTACTTCTGGCGTAAATCTATAGTTTTCCTCCCATCAGGCTTCCCGTGGGTTGGAGATGTAATCATCTAACTTCTCAGTTGTCCTCTCACCCCAGCTTTGGTCATGGGAGCCATGCCAAGAGGCAGGTGAGTGGCTGGCACTGGGAGATGTTAGGCAGTGTGGGAGCCGGGGACCTATTCCAGCCTCGTGTGGAACAGTGTCCAACCCCCAGGTCCCCATCAGCTGAAGGGATTTTGATTTCCCATTGAATTTATTGCTTTTATTATATGTCTTGTTATAAAAAGA
This sequence comes from Caprimulgus europaeus, assembly GCA_907165065.1. The sequence goes on from OU015525.1 coordinate 75,997,815, forward strand.
AAGTAGTGAAGGGTTAATCCCTCATAAGTGTCTCTCAGTACTGCCATATGATAAAACAACTTGTTTCCTATATATCCCACCCACTGGAATATCTCTGCTACACGGTGTGTTTTTATTTGCCTTGTGTGTCCCTTATGGCCCCTGGCAGCACCTCCCCGAGGTTTCAGCCAGCTGCTTATACCACTGGTAATGCTGGAACCAATTCAGACAACGTACATGTTAGTCAATAAGGAAAGCCATGCTAATTTTGTTACCTTTTCTTGTTGTCTGTTTTATTACACAAGTGGCACTGGTTTTATGTGTTGTGTAATGCAAGCTTTGCAGGTGTAGTAAAATGAACTCTCCAGGGACTATTTTTAGAGGTGATCATAGAGATTTGGATTAGAACAGCTTAAGTAAGGACTTTTGCAGAGATGATACATATACTAAGCTATACGTTTACTTAAAGACATGTGGCATAACTGATGCAAGTGGCATTGGTGGAATAAGTGAACATATCCCATGAAATGGAGGGGAAAAGTGGTGGGTTGTCATCTGCGTGTCCGCGCACTGGCCCATGTTTATAGGTAGCAAAGTGCAATTCACGCTGGGAAATGAATCTGTGAGCTCTCATAGTGCTGTGAAGCAAAGGTTCCAGTTTTGTGCCTTCAGTATTCAGGCGCTGGAAGGGGCAGTGCCATTTAAGCTTGCTTTTGGATACAAGGTTGTGCTCCCGGCTACCCTGTTCCTCTGCAGAGGAGCTTGCACCCTGGTGCTCCATCCCTGCTTCAGCCCTCTTTTGCACTTGTCTGATTGCTTTCCTGTCAAAATCAGCATCTCCCCCTTTGCCCCCCTCCAGGCACGTGGGATTTCGTCCACGCAACAGTCTGACAACAGTCATTTAAATTCCCATCTCTTTTTTTGTCACTTTCCCAATATAAATGTGTATGTGACTAAGCTGCTGCAGCCCTTTCTCTAAAAGGTCAGCCTAAATTATTTTGCACAGATAATATTAAAGCTTATGTGCTGGATGGATTTCTGTAGCACATAAACACCACTTCTCATGGGACTGATGACCTGAATAATTACCTCATCTCAGTCGCCGTTGGTCTAATCAGCTAAACCAATTATAATATAAGCTCAAACCATTTATGAATATTTCTCAGATTGCTTTATGCAGACTGGAATGTTTTGTGCATTATACACAAATTAGTATATAGCAGATAGAGATGCTCAGTGATAAATTTTGGTCTGTTTTAATACAATGCAAATTTAAGATCTCTGTTAAACCAAGTTTCTCAGAGTTGCCAAGTTTTTAGTGGAGATCAGAATTCCCTTCAAATAATTTTGAGAGATTTATTTTTAAGTACTTGACCTGTTTTTTTTTTTTCTTTTATGTGAATGATGAGTGATAATTGTATATAGTTCTCTATAATAGAGTTATGTGTTACCCAAAATATTAAATATATGAATTATTATTTTAATAAATTGACAAGAAAAATTTTAAACACAACTTTATTCCTTTATGTTTTATTACTCTTCCATTTCTATTATTCATAATATTATTTGTGTAATATGCTTTTAACTTAGACATAATTTTCATAGTTGTCCCTTCGTATGATTATGGATTACAATGAATCATTATCTTATTAAATTCAATTACGTGCAGTTTTAATTATTGCTGTTAAACCAACCTTACAGAATTGTCATTAATACTTACAGATGCATGCAAAGCAAACTGGACAGTTTTTTATCATGATGCATATAAAAATGAATGGGTAATGTTGATTTAGTCTTTTCCCAGATCCATTTCTGTCTGGGGTAACAGGCAAAAAGCTGTAATAAGCTGTTTTCATTCTCAGCATCTTGGTGAAAAAGAAATTGCCTGAAGAGATTTTTTCTAAAAAGCGAAAATAATTGCATGCTATATGTGATTTTCTCTGCTGTGCAGCTTGAGTTCATTATTGATCCTCTAGTATTTCTTGTGGTCTCTATTCTCTGTAATGATCTAGTGTACAAATGGCTTTACATCAGTAATTTTATCATAATATCTGAATTATAAAATTGTCTCCTGAGATATCCATGACCTCACTTAATCAGACACATTGTTATGTCATTAGCCAACACAGCCGAGCAGAGTTTATTTTTGTAGTGGCAGCACTATTCCAGTCTTACATGAAATCAAAGTCATATGAAGAAATATCAGCTTAAAAGGAATAAAAAGTTTCCCAAGACTATTTTGTTCTGTTTCAAACATGCAAATTTAAAGTTTATACTTTTGTAGGAAATTTTATTACAATGCTTTTGGTCTGATTACAGAAAAGCACTGTGAAACTCTTACAATTCATAAACACTGCTTGAGGAGGGTGTTGCAACATCTGATTAACTTCAGGTAGTCCCTCGCCTGAAATGTCCATTTTTGTACTCTGGGATGAAAGTAGAAAATTGTCATACTTTATTTAGAATACATGGAAAATAAGTAATTTATCACAGACTGACTGGTTTGTCATATATTCTAAATAAAGTATTGTTAATTTTTCTCTGTCACTTCAAAACAAAGGGGAAATCTTTCAAAGCTATGCTAGTTACATAAAAAGAAGGTGTGTTGTATACTATAGAAAAATTGTGGGGAAGCTCTGTGAAATGCCAAATATTCCACAGAGGAAAGACAGAGCTCTCAACACCTGGCAGTATTATGGCTTCTAATTGTAAAAAACCTGTTACTGAGCTGAATTTCAACCCTTCCTTATGCGGAAAAATTGACACTAAATGTTAACATAGTTGATGTGATGGATAGCTCATGCTTTCTTGTTTGTCACGCAGAGTCTGTGTGTGATATTTGAAAAATGACATTGGATCTGTTGCAAACCTCAGAGAAAACAGCAGCCCTGGTCTCCTGTAATGAAGAAATCCCTTTCTTTATAGTCCAAAGGCATTAAAATGTTGTTTCATGTTTAAGGTCTCTTCTGCACAAGGGATCAAAGCAGATTTTTTTGCCTCTTCTATTTCATTGGTCTGGGAGAATGGTGGGCAGCAACCCTGGCTGCTGATCGGGAGAGACCAAGTCTTAGCTAACCAGTGGTCCTTGGAAAGCAGGGGTAGTGTGCTGGTATGCTGTGACATCTGTACAGTTAGTCCTTCTAATCATTGATTCTTATTATCTATTAATGGGAATAGTTTGAGTTTTTAATATGATTTAAAATAAGTGGTGACTGAGGACATGAAAGGGAAGGGAGGGAAAAGGATGCTGTTGAAGGAGAAAGGTTGAAGTCTTAAGGGGAGGATATGCATTTAAGAATTATCAATCTTCCTTCTCCTAAAGCTTGCACATGTAGTGAAAGTCTGAGAATTGATCATAGTGACAAAATAATAGTAAGATTCAATTTTAATTTTTTTTTTTCCCCACATAAACTGACTACTTCATAATTGCACCATGACCCTTTGTACAAGAAGCCAAATAATTGATGCCTTGGTAGAACACTAATGATAAAATGTCATCACTTTTCTGAGGATAACTGGATTACTCAGGTTCAGAATTTTCTAGCTAAAACTAATTTATACTGCTTTATTTTTATATTTTAAAAAACCATTAAGCACACAGTTGTATTTTCCTGCAGACTTCTGTGATACAGGCTACTGCTTTACCAATTGCTTCAAAAGGCAGTTTGCTGAAAGCAGTTTTGTATCATCAGTTATATTTGTTAATTGAGATTGCTGAAAGAGTTTGTAATATATTATGGCTGTGGATAATAATATTTATTGATATATGGAGTTAAAGATTCCAAACTAATAACGCATGTGGCAATTGACTGGTTGTGCGTCTGGCTGATCTGCTTGTTCTAACTTTCAGTGAGCAGAATACAGACAGGGCCAGAAATGGATGAAAGAGAAAAAAAAGGGGGGGGAGGAAGCGCAGCCTCAAACCACAAATTATTATTGTGTCATTGAACAAGGATTTGGGAAATAACTGTCAAATCCAGGGGTTTATTGCAATTTTCATTTTAAAGCTTTGGCCTCCTGCACCTCATTTCAGTATCTGATGCATTTGGAAGAGTTATGCAAAGGAAAGCTGTCCCTCAGCCAGCGATCTGTCTCACCCACCTCCCTGCGAAGCAGCAACCAGTGAGGGTGACCAGAGAGCACTTGCATCAGCTTTACAGCCCTGGACGGTGCTGGGAACCATGTGGTGGTGAAGCGACTTGTTTTTTATGTTCTCATGTGATTGCTCATTTTGCTTCTCAACCAGGGAATGCTGGGCATGCTCTGCCAAACACCAGGTTCTCAGACTCTTTTCTAACCCCCTTCAGATTCATACAACTGTCCTTCAAAAATGATTTTCCATGCTACTGCATCATGTAATCCCTCAGAAAGCTCCTACTCTCCGTTGCCTTTCCTTGTCCTTAAGCAAGCAGTCTTTGGTAGCATCTTTGGAAAATGAACTTCAGAATATATTGATACCTAAGTAATCCTTCTGTTTTGGAAACTCATAACAGTGAATGAGGTTGATTGATTTTGACATGGTTTGTGTCTTGTATCTGCTGAAATCAGACAGCCGGTGTGTGTTAAATGCGTTAGATCTTATCTGATGGAGGTACCCAATTAAAGTAGGACAGAAGTCCCTAAATACTGTAATGCAAAAGCCTCTCACAAAAAAGGCAAGTGTTTGTTGTTTGTTATTGTTTGTTTTACTGGTTTACAGTTTGTTTTTCTTTTAATGAGAGCAAAAAATGAACTTTTTTTTAAGCATGTGGTAAATATTTTTAGAACACAAAAATGTCCTGTGAAAATATACTTTGAAAATATCCTTCAGATACTGAGTGAAATAATTTTTTCCATTAGAGATTATAACTACTTTGAGCTATTCTTATGGCTTTTTGAAAATACCACTCTCTTAAAAAATTATATTATTTTCAGTGAACAATAGGATCCTCCTTCTTACTGTCAAGAATTTTTGGTCTCCAAACTATTTTATACTTAGTTTTCTGCTATCATTAGTAACTGACATTTACTGAATCACTGGGTGATGTTTTAAATCTGCAGAGTTTTTTGAGTTGTAAAGACCTATATCCTGAACATTAGATGAAAAATGAAATTATTAAAGAACTAAAATAATGCTCAAGTTCTTACCAAGTGGACACTGACACTTTTTTTAAAAAAAAGCTAAGAATGATTACATTATAGTAAAACTTGGATTAATCTGAACAATCCCATCAGGAGAGTGAATGGTTTGAAGCATTAGAGGTTCTTCACAAGGAAATGGAAATGCTCTTTATAAAGCAGTGGTGGATTTTGCTTCATACTGAGAACAGGAATCGAGAATAAAAGAAACCAGAGTAATAACTTTATTGAAAAATGTAATTAAGAAGTACCCTACATAGCCTGTTAGCATCCCAAAGAGTTGGCATTGCCTCTGCATCTTAATGAAGCTCTTGGCCACCTAAACCAAAAGGACTATCCAGAATAATAATGAAAAAGGACACTGAAATATTAACTAACTAGTTATAATAACAATAAATCGTGAGCTGCAGTTGTTGTCATTTGGTGAATGTCTCTCTCTTAGGAGTGTCCATAGGAAAAAGAAATAAAGAGAATGTTAAGGCAAGAGCCACTTAGAAAAATGATGGAGGAGTCAGGGCCTGCCATTCAGTTTTCATACCCAGCTTCTTCTTTCTAGTCTTTTGTGGTTACGAACTTGCAGCATGTCTGTGTGAGTGCATTTTAGGTAGGCGGGGTTACCAGGGAGGTTGAGATTTGCATCTCTGCCCTTATCTTGTCAATAATCTGATACTGCTGCTGAGCTCAAGAAAACAGTCATGTGTGGGCAGTGAAGAGGGAGCACTGATGTATCTTCACCTGCCTTCCTCTACATCCCTCAGCCCCATGCGGATGAGCACCGGGCTGCCCAAGTGATCCTGAAGACTGGAGATAATGGGTTTAATCCTAGTGGTCAAGTGAGCAGCCAGGATTAAGTACTGTAGTTCCATTTAATTAATGACCAGTGTATTTTGCTGTGTTTTAGGGAAGCTGTCAGTTTGCTGCTGTGTAGTGAACTGCTGGGTGGGTACCAAGTGGGGTTACAATGTTTACCTCCTGGCTTGGCTTCCTCCTGGAACTTTTACAGCTTCCAGCTGTCATAAAGCACATGAAACAGGAACCCTAAAAGCAATTTTATTTTATTTATGATTATAAAAAAAGGTCTTGTTCTAGTGGGAAACCTGAAGTATTTAAAGATAGCAACAGGCAGTACGAACACAACTCTTGCCTACCGGTTCCCTTTCAAAGAACAAGTAGTTATTTTTCAGAGAATTAATATTCAGATCATGTCCAGTTCATCTTGCCTTCTGGATTCATTTTATTATACAATAAAACCTGATTTATTCTCATTTGGATATAAGAGTATATAGCCATATAAGCACAAGCCATTTATAAACAGTTATTTTCCAAGTAGCGTAAGATGATACCTACTCTCTTAGGTATATCTGAGGAATACCAAATGTTACTCGCCAAAGGGCAGAGATAAAAAGCAGTGTTTTGGATCTGAACATTGTGCCTGGAGCTAATCACTAGTTATGCTGATACCTTTTCAGTTCTTCAGTCTGGGGGGAAAAAAAAAAAAAGAGATTAGTATGCTTCCTTAGTGAACTTTTCTGCACCTAATAAACCTAACTGTCTCTTTACTTACAGAATGGTCTTATCGTTGCCTGTTACCAAGGTTATGTGGATATTGTCATAGCCTTAGCACAGTGCCCTCACCTTGATGTGAATTGGCAGGACAATGAAGGGAACACAGCACTAATTACAGCTGCACAGGCAGGTAAGGCTCTTTGTTTCACCTCTTACGTACTGGGTCTGAGGAGGAGTGTGTTTTGTGGTTATTATTTTTAGATTTTTTTCAAAGCCCTAAAAAGGGAACAAATTATTCTGTGTAAAATAAACATGGTCAAGCCGACTTCTAATTAAGTTTGTCGTGATTTTCTTTGAAATAATTAATCTATGGTAATATTTATGCAATGGATGAAGATAGAAAAAGCTGTACATTTCTATTAGATGCCATCAACTATTTTAACCTAAAAAAAAATGAAAAATATTGCCCCAAGCGTGTAGTACTATACTGCTTTGTTTCTTTAAGCTTATTTTCCTGTTTGCTCTGGCAAGCAACCAGTCAACATTGTGGTCATGTAACGTGCTGTGTTAGTGCTGGTAGCATCTCTTTTCTCATGCTTGTTGCAACTACCTCAGTGGGTCTGTAGTAATCGCTGATTGTAGGAAAATGTATCATCATCATCAAGTATCTTAGCTGCTAAGATGTTCTGCAACCACCCCATAGTTTAAAGTAAAAAACCCTATTTACATAGTCTCAGCAGGATTCAGTGTTTGCCAAAGCTGCTTTTATAACAGACTGATTATATTGACATCAACCATGTTAATACTGATGCAGACTGGAGCGAGAGCAGAGTTTATCCTCAGGTTTTCTTTTATCCAACCCAGCATGGTAATATTCAGTGAACAAATGTAACAGATCACAAAAATATAAGAGATGCTCCCAAATGACTTAACTAGTTTCAAGTGTACAGTTAAAAAGCAATCAGTCTATTATTTTTGTTAAAACTCAAACACCGTGCTTTAACCTTTAAGGGAAGCTGTCTTTTTCTCTTGCAAGTGTTAACAAAGTGCTAAAGCATGTAAATCAGGAAAAATTTGACCAAGGAGGCCATCACTTTGTAGTCTAAAAGCTGTTCCAAGGGTCTGCCTGGCCCTGCATCCCTGGTTTCTTTTGCTTCCCTCAAGTGTGTTCCTCAAAGGCAAACACTTTACAAGGAAATGCATACCTGGTCTTTATAGTGTCTTCTCACTGAGGAAGAATATGGGATGTTTGTGGAAGTTTGTGGCACATAGTACTCCCTCACAGACCCTGGCTAGATGGAGGAAACAAATTTCCATCAGGCCACATCAATGGACATTACATGCCATGCCTAAAGATTGGAGCAATTTGGTTTTTATGTTAATTTACTGATATTCCCACTAGACATTTCCAGGTAGTACCAAACTTTGCTTTGTGTTGTAGCAAAAAGTGAACTCTGCTAAAGAAGTCACTGTGAGATAGGTCCTGAATACAGGAAGAAAGAATTGCAACCACTGTAGTCACATTCATAGCAAAGTCATGAGTATAGTAGCTCTCCAAAGAAAGTGGAGAAGTCTCTAAAACTCAAACCTACTTTTATTTATCTGCCCTGATATAATATTGAACTATAAAACGTTTAACACGACTCCTTCCTGACCTTTATAACTCATGATAATGAGCTCAGAATTAATCCAGCGGGCTGACATTGACTTGACACTCTCTGCCAGTACTTGTTATAGATCCCCAAAGCAACTGGAAATTACTGTAGTCAGCAGAAGCTTATACAAACTCCTAACAACTTGGATGTTTTCCTCTGCCTATGATAATCCTGAGCTGCAGTGTTGACACCACTTATTAATTCATTATCACAAGACGCTGCTGTAGAGCTAATAGAGATTACTGTGAGGTTAGCATTGCAACTAGAGGAGCTATGGTGCAATAGATGCTGCTTAATTATTGCTATATGTTAAGTAGTAACACTAAGCAGTGTATTATAAAGAACTGAAAGCAAAGCTTATGCGAGCTTGCCTGTAGTGGAGGATTTATTTGTGGTTTTTGTTTGGTTTTTTTTTTTTAACTTGAGGCCATGAAAATGACAATAATATTTTTGCAAAATAATTTCTTCCAAGAGATCACTGTTATTTTTACCACAAGTATGTGTGTTCCTGTGGAAAGTCTAACAGCAAATCCACATTATTTCAGTTAATTGCAAGGTGCTGCCATTTTTGTTATGACCGGCTGACCAGGTGGGCCATCAGGTATGGCCAGACTGTCCAGACATGATACTCAAATCTGAGCACCAGCTTGAATTAAATAGAATTATCTTAAAGACCCGCTAGAGTCTCAGAAGATAAGTGAATTCAGTTCCTCATATTGCTTTTGATAATTTAAGATTCTCATCCTTCAATGAAAGTGTGTAGAGCTGAATTTTTTGGCATGGGCTAACCTGAGAAAGATGGAGGGATCAGTGAAAAGCAGTACTTTCTTAACAAGCTTATTAGTGTAGAAAATTAATAACAAACATAGTGCTCTGCTTAGCGTGCAATTTTCAAGTTTGAAAACTGGTCTGTTCACTTGCTCTCACAGTATTCCTTACAGACGTGGGATCCCTTCTCAAAGAGAGCTCACCTTCCAAACCTGTACATTTGCTGCAGCCTACGGCAGGTGGTGATGCTGTTATAGCAGAAGCAAAATCATTAAATGTCAGTACAAGGACAATGCAGAAAAAATGGGAGATTGATGCAGACTGAAATAACAAGTGTAAAGAGAGGAAGGAAGGAGAGTGGTTTCAAAAAAAAAAAAGGGAAATGGAAGAAAATTAGAGTAAGCTTTTTTTTCTCAGTTCTGCTGCTGGTAAAGACATCCGTAGACCAAACGCAGGCTTTTTGCAGGTACAATTCAAAACTGTGATGTTATATGACACAGCATCTTCCTTACCATGCAGCTTATCCTTCTTCCTGTATTACATAGATTATTAGGTAATGTTGTCATCGCTATGTGCACTTCCTCTGTGACAGCAATTAAGTGAATTAAGCTATTACAGACGTCTGTGTTGATAATTAAATAAGACTCACAGAGTGAAGAAGTGTACCCCTAGCATGCCTGTTCTGCTAGAAGATAGATCTGTCTTACGAACAGCACGAGCTTGATACGAATTCGGTATCACCAAACTGGCTGAGACCAGGCTAAATTATTTTAGAGCTGCATACAGCTTCCGTAGCTGACTTTAAATCACAAAGGACTCACCTGGTTTACAGTTTAGATACACAGTTCTAGTTCACCCAGGCACAGGAGAACTGAAGTAAACTTTATGGCCTTAAATCAAAAGCATATGACAGGGTTTGAACAAAAACTTTGCAGCTTTGAGTTTTTCTTTGAATTTGGTATCTGTTTGAACTAGAAATTTGAAGCAAACCTCAGAGGACAGAAGCTTCTGCAGATTAAAACTGAAGTGGTTTTCAGGAATCCCTGAGACACAAAGCTTCTGAGAATCATAAACCTCTTCATTTTCTTTGTTATTTTATTGCTGGAATTTTTTCTATCTTGTTTGAGGCCATCTGTAGTCCCCTGAAGAGTTTTGGCTGAGCAGGGTCTTTCAGGATTGACTCTAAGGATCATCCCAGATTTGGAAAACGTCTCTTACTGCAGCTATACTTTTGGCAAAGGGAAGAACATCTTTAGTAATGTAACAACTGCTGAAAAATCTTCCATCTTACTATTTCTTCTTGTTTCAGTCCCTGTCTCTGGTTTCTGTGGTTAAAAAGCAGTATTTCAGCTGTTCCAAAACCTTCATGAGACACACTGTACATCAGTGAAATAAAGCATGTCCTGCAAAACAATATGGGCACAAAGATTCTCCCGGTTGTAACTGATACACTGATAGGATTTCATCTTATATCGTAAAGTGAGTGAATCTGAAGCCTCTGTATTGAGTAAGCAGGACCAGGTCACTTGATCCTGTCCTGAACCCAGCTCACTTTTGCTTTGTTCAGCTTGTTGCACTTTGCCATATCTTTATATTTCATTTGCATCAGAGTGTGCAAGGTGCAGGGAGCTCCTTATCTGCTTTTCTCTGACTCTGGCCTTGCTAAGCTGATCTGCACTCTCTACATCTACTCAGGTTTCAGGACAGCTGTGCAGCAAGGTAGCAGAGTCCAGCAGATTCTAGGAGATAAAGAGTAGCACCTAGAAAACATCTTAAATTAATTGCTAAAGATTTTCTTAACTTGCTTTCCAAAGTGAATGCAGGACTTTGTTGGTACAGAGCGGCTGCTGATGTAATCTGCACCAGATGTGACACTACAGACTTTTAAAATTGTCTTGTATGAATTATAATCTGCTTCAGTAACATTTCTAGATTAATTTGAATGACATGCATCAGAGAATATTCAGCTGGACTGCAGAGTGAGATGAGAGAATATTTTTATAGCTCCTAGTAATTAAATTGTGATTGTTGCAGCTGCCTGACAGACTGCTTTATTTTATAAAGTGTCAAAGCGTCATAAAATGAATGGCAAGTGAAGGGAAAATTGTTTCGAATGAGTCATAAAGGAACTAGATATTTGTCTTGTTCTGTTAGTCCAGTTATAAAGACTTGATATTTTAATTGGTCTTCCAACCATTTAGCCAGAGATGTCTTCAGCTACTCATTACACCCTTGCTGACACCAGTTATCCTGGCTTACAAGGCACATGAATGGCAACACAGTTGCTTTTAGAAGCAGAACTTAAGTCATTTATTTTACTACCAAAACTGAACATCAGCCCTATTTTCCTATTGCTGGAGAGTAGACAAGTGGCTTTACACTGTCAGATGGAAAAATAAAAATATGGGAGTCTACATAAAATATTCCTTTGTCTTGTATCAGGCCTGGCATGGTGTGTTAGTATTATTAGCTGGAACTACTGCATGTAATCACTTTTTAATGAAACATCATGATTGTACTGGTCAAATTTACTGGGGGACAGAAAAAACTGAACCTTTGCAGTCACCCTTCCATAAGCTGTAGGAATTCCCTTTGCAGTGCTGGTCATTGAGTCAAAATTGAGTCCCCTTGCAACCTCAGAGTGACCATCTCTGATCTTCAATTACTCCCTTAACTTGAATTGACTTTTCAGAGAGGAGAGCAATTTGAGAGAGGATGGAAACCTAGGTTTCCAGACTCCCATCCCAATACTCTTATCACAAGTCAGTGCCACCTGACCCTAAGGCTGATGACTTCAATGAGCAGAAAAGGATATGAGGAAAAGAGGTCTCATTAATTGTCTTGTGTTTTTTCAGTTATCAAACCCATAGCAGTAATTTTTGGTTTAACCTTGAGACATCTTAATTCTGTGACATATTTTCTGCTTTCTCATTTCTTTAAAGGACACATAACCATTACAAACTATTTATTGAACTATTTTCCCGGGCTTGATATTGAGAAGAGGAATGCGTTTGGATTCACAGCACTGATGAAATCTGCAATGCAGGGCCGAACTGAATGTGTGAAAGCCTTGATGTTGGCAGGTATGCAAAGTGCTTTGCTGCTTCTTCATCATTATCCAACTGTAAATACTAGACAGCTACAGGCAAAAACCAAGACGAAAATTGGCTCTTGGGGAGTTTATTCTGAGAGGTGTGGTGCAGCCTTTCCTGGAAAGGGGTGCGGCTTTTCAATAAATTGCAGACAAGGCATTGAAGCCACATGCTGCAGGTGGAGGACCACTCAGTTTGCCTATGGAAACTACACTGGGAGCTCTCCAAGAGCTCAAAGGGTGAGATTTGCTGTCCCCAGGAGAGGTCGGGGAGTGTGATCATTGAGATTTGTGGACAAGGAGATAATGAAGTTCATGATACAGCTGGGGAAGACATGCGGGTCTGTTGCTACCAGCTGCTGCAGATGTGATGGTGCGAGGGTGGGTGACGGTGGTGGGAACGTGGGACTCTGGAGCTTGACTGCTCCCTCCAGCTGGGTTAGGGATTGGAGAGCTTTGGGGGCTCTGGCTCCTATCAGGAGAGTTGGGTGTAGAATTCATTGGTGGGAAATTTGGCAACGTAGGAAACAACCTCCCTTTCTAACCCCTCTACAGATCTGAGTTGGGTCTCCAGGTTTATGGGCAACATAGCACCAGCAGGTTTGTACCTGCTGCAAGGAGGGAGTCATGGCACAGAGAGTGACCAGGTCCGTCTCTGCGCACCCGCTTCTCTTCACATCTGAGAACAGGAAACATTTCTTGCTGTTGGCCTTTGACTGTGGTTGAATTTCCAGCCATGTGCATTGCAAGGTGAAGGAATTCTGGAGAGGAAACTTGGAAGGGCAACAACAGCCCCTATAGGAGACATCCCAGCATACAACACCTCTTAGCCACGACGTTGTATTTTTGTATTATATTAAGTAATTGGCATATAAATTATTAACTAATAATTAATTATTATATATTAGTATTTATTATTGTATTACAGTTGCAGATATTTGACACAAATCAAATATTACAGAAAAGGTAATAGATTGCATGTGAATATTGTTACTGTTGAGACTGAGAATCCTACAGATTAATTTCATCAAGAGACATCTTGAATAAGTAGTTCATTTCAGCCATTTTGGTGTCGTAGAAGTCTAATCCCTCATAATCTGAATATTTTAAGTTGCAGGCATTTATCAAGCATAGTGATATTACATTCATCCATTTTCATCATATCCAGTTTCTAGATGTTGACTTGACACACAAAATGTTTGGATGATGTGGTAACTGCTATGTTATTTTCTGCAACATTCTGTAGCCTCTTATACTGGAATCAAGGTTTTGGAATCATATAATTCATTTTGGAGTTAATTTTTTATGAAACAAAATTTTTAAATTACTGTCAGAGCTAGAGTACTGCTAGACACAGATGCACTTTCTGGACTAATATGTACTTCATGCAGATGCTCATTCAGAATTTTCCAGTGCCCATTACAGATTATTACTTAAAGTAAAACTTCAATCCCAAGATCTTACGACTTGTCAAATTGACCTCACAGTGTCATGGCTTTCTGCTATTATCACTGGAGGTCTGATGGAAGCTTATTCTTTCTGTTTTGGACACTAGAAACTATTTAACAACCTTTCCATCTATTCCTTGTTATTATACTTCTTGTACAAAAAATATCAATATCAAAGTTCAATATGTGGTTGCTGCCTCTGGCACCTGAATAGCCATCTTCTTGTTTTCATGTCCATTGGCTAAAGATGTGCAGAGTTAATATACTCTGAGTTTCTAACCAGCAGCTTATATACATGTTTTGGTGAGTATTTTGCAGGTTCTTGCATTTTCAACTCAAAATAGGGGCCACAGAGGAAGTGTGGTAAATTGCCTCCTGTGGTGAATTTAGCACTGTACAGTCTGGTGAAATGTAAGGAGGGAGTGAGCTGCTCATTCAGAATGGACTTAGAGGTATTTTGGGGCTTAAGAGTCACTGCTGATAATAAAGTGCTAGCTTGCTGAAGAAGGTGAAAGAGATTGTTCTTAAAATATTTGGTGAAAAAATCAGTTTCACAAATAAACCAGCAAAATTCTATGTTAAAACATAAGAATGCATGGAAATATAGGGGGGGAAAGATCTATAGTCAGGTGTTAGTCTCCTTGCATCGTCTCTGACTTTTGTACAGTTATAAAGCAGGAATGTGTCTTTAAAAGAGAGTTACAGCCAGGAGGTTTTTAAACCCAATACCTGTTTAGTGGCCTGGGTAAGACATCTGTTGATGGGAACCTACTTATGGCATTGCAGGAGGTCAGTAAAAGAAAAAAAACTCACCTTCCTTGCCACCTGAGCAGGGATTTACGAGTCAGATGTGGAAGAGATGACGGCAACATGTGACAGATGGTTGGAGCTGGATTGTCAAAATAACTGCTCTTTCCAAAATTTGAGTTCCTGGAGGGTGGCCAAGGTCAATCACTACAAGATTAAGGCACTCTGAGACACTTGGACATAATGTTTGCTCTTTTGAAATGAGTCTTTGGGACATGTGAATTTGCTCTTGGTGAGTGCACAGCGGGTGCAAGGGGAACCCAGTCACTCATTGGCAGTTGGTCACAGGCTGCTGCGCTGCCAGGAGCGAGCTGCTGCCAGCATTCAGCAAGCGAGCCAGCCCGAGCAGGAGCACAGACATGCCAGTCGTAATTCACGTCTCAAGCCCTGTTGTAATCTCCAGTGTCAACTCAGTGCTGCTTCAGTAAAGTCATTGGAGTGGCTGTGGATCTAGAAACTGGGCTTTAAGTACTGTGTATAAAACAGCTCAGTAACAGATGCCTGAGCTGTTTCACTCCCTGTCTTTAAACTTGGGTTGTCAGTTTTGCATCCCAAGGAACATTAAACCTTCTTAATCAAACAGGATATTGATAACTTCAAGGGGCACATGTATTCAAACTAGTTGCACTGAAAATTAGCTTCAGGGCAACTTTTGTAGTAAAATCAAGGCAAGTGGTAGATGCAGTTTTCCTAGAAGAAAACCTGTAGGCTATACTTACACTGAAATGACAATGAGTTCAGTAAGACTGCTATTGCATTTAGAAAGGGACATGACTATTCATGTCTCTTCCAGATGAGACATTCTGCTGAATGACAAGTTTGTTCAGAAATGTCTTCTGATTTGTACAGAAAATCAATACCACTATAATAAATCACACCTTAGAAGAGATTTTGTGATAGGAGGTACAAAGTCAGCATCGATTTCTGTTGAAAGATCAGGATTTCAATACTCTGTAGTATTGTTTCCTGAGATAAAATTTCCGAAAGACATGGGGACACATCTGTCAGGCAGCAGCAGGAGTAGGCTTCTCCTCAAAGGGAGGAGAACCAAGGGTGACAGCAAGGCACAGAGAAGCAATAGCCTCATCAACAAGGGTGCTTTATGAAGAAACGGAGTGAAGCTGGTGACAATAACCAGGATGAGCCATTACTGCAGAGGTTGTCAGAGTAAGTCCATGGTGACAAAGCAAGTCCACGGAGGCAAGCTAGGTCTGAGGTCAAACAAGAAATTAAGTCTGTGGGTCAGGGTCCAAATCAGCAAGGCACATGGCCAGGCACAGGCACAGCATAGGCATAGCTGCAACATACCTGGGGCAAGAACCAGAGCTGAGTATCTGAGCTTCAATGCAGCCCCCAAGCAAAGGTGGGGAACCCCCAGTGAGCGCTTTCTCACACAGCTCTTTTTGCACAAGTCTGATTCAAGGTCCCACAGCTGCACCATAGCAGAGCTGGCATGTCTTTTTCTTTAATATAAGGGTAAGCAAGTGTCTGTATCTCTTGCTTGTTTACATGCAGAGTGCACTGTTCATTAAAATTTATGGAGAGATTCAGGGGTAGGAAGTCTAGGTAGGTTAGTTCAAAAACAGGCTAGTGGAGCAGAAGACAAGTCTTTGTTCCTCCCCTCACTGGTTTGTATCTTCTGCAGTCATGAACATTTGATCACTCTCCCCATGTGATTCTTTTCTCTCTGTTTCTCTGAAACGGCAAAACATCCTTTGTGAGGAAGGTTGTACTGGAGCAAACAGCTTCCTTAACTGGTTCCCCTCATGCTAGTTTGAAGTGCTGTTACCAAGATAATCCACCCTGCAAAAAAGAATTTATCATTGTGTTCTCTTGCCTTTTCTTGGGATCTCAGTCTCTGGACATTTATATCTTCCAAAGCAATGGGACAGAATGTCTTTTATTTTGTGACAAGACCTATGTGGGTCAGTTTTGTGTTGGTGGTTTGAAAATGGTGCTTCAGCTGTTAGAGGAGCCTTTCAAGAAGTCAAACATCGTAGTCTGTTCGTATCCCAGCTTAAAACTCAGATATTATCTACAGGGCCAGAGATACATGCAAACCACAAGTGAGTGTTAAAGAGCTCAGTTATGCTGAAAGCAGCTGGACAAAGTGCCCATGCCTGTCCCACAGAATGTGCTGTGGATCTGCTGAACAAAGTTGATATTCCGGGGCAAAACTCCCTCTGAGACCAGTTGAAGTTTAAAGGCAGAATATAAAACAAAGGATTTGCATCTTAAGAAGATGACTGCCTGAAACCAGAGGGTATTCATTCATTCTTCTGTTGGTGTCATTCATTCACCCATATACTCTAAAACACCAAGATGCATGTGCCCAGGCAGCATGTCCAGGATCAGTTGGGTGCGATGCAGAGGGTGTGATGCTGGCTGTCAAATCCTCGTCATGTCTCCGAGATTATTTTTGACTGGCAGCAGCAGGCTAGTTTTTGGTCAGATCTTTTGTACCCTTTAGCAGTCACCAGCTATACTGGGTTGGTCCTTTGCAACAGTCTTGCTGACTTCAGCTGCCCAGAACACTTGTTGCTGCTTGTTGTTCTGCAGCAATTCTCCCAAAGGTGCTGTCTGTATTGAGCTGCTTCTGCCCTGTGCAGAGCAATTCCGTGTGAGCAGCACTAGGCACATGCCATCCTCATTGACAAATGCCCATGCTCCACCCCAGTACCAGGACTGAGAGGACTTCCCTGCCATTTTCTGGATATAGTACTACAGAAGTTGTAAAGGATACAGAGACTAGGATGCTTCCTCTTGTATCTGCTCTTCAGGCAGCCAGGTGACCTGGAGGAGAAGCACTTGAAAGCAAAAGAGTGAAGAACAAGGGCAGAAGCCCACGTGAGGGGGCTTATAGGAACATGGACATATCAAAAGGAAGACAAAGCAGGAAAAGGATACAGAAATAGATGAGGAGAAATAATGGTGATAGGGACAGATGTCAGAATTAGAGGGATAAATTTGGAATGGGAGAAGGACAGGCCAAAAGATAATATCCAACAGAAATCTTTTCCTTCCAGGAATTAACACTGCACTTCAAATGCCTAAGCCTCTGCTGCCCAACATCTGTCCCAGTCGCCTCTCACAGCTGCTCCTCTTGACAACAGTAACATGTTTTTGCTAATGATTACTTAATTTCTTCAGGGGTGGTAATCTAAGGTAGATGAGAACTGCTGTTCTGGGCTCTGACTGAAGGTCCATCTTGCCCCTTATCCACTTTCTGACATATATAACTTTCCATATAACTTTCCTTATATTTAATCACCCTTGTCATCATCCTCTCAACTTTCCCTAATTCTACAGTGTCCTTTCAGAGATAAGAGATCGTGAATTGTACACCCAGTGTTTTCTCTTTTTCTCAATTTTTTAAACACTTTTCTACACATTCTTTGTATTTCATATGCTATTTTGGCCCCTAGTGAGCACTGAGTTGATATTTTCATGGAACTTGTGATCATTAGCCCAAGATCTCTCTTCTGAAATAATGAGCTGCAAAGCCCATTATTCTATATGGGAAAGGTTTTTGTGTACAACATTGTTTCTTTCTGTGTTCATCACTTTTTTCTTACGAGCCTGAGTGAATGGATTTAAAAATGGCAGGCAACATTCGATGCAACTGAAATTCATTATGTCATTCTTTGCATTGTTTTAAGATAATTTCATATATACAGCCTTAATTTATTTTATTATTTTTTTAGATAAATCAGCAATTCAGGAAGTCAGAAGCCCTGATCTCTCCTTACTGCATTTTAATTTTGATACAAATACTATAGCGCATCATATATGATGTTTTCTTGCAGGGATCTGCCTGATTCAACTCTGATCATAGCAACAAAAGTGTGGGCAGTTTCATTAACACTAATTGTTTTTCTTTTCTTTGAGGGGCAAATGTTCATGCGACTGACCCAAGCCGTGAACTGACATCATGGGAATGGGCTTGTTACACAGGAAGATCAGAATCTGCCTTCATCATGCGAAAGCTGATGGACAGGCCATGCCCAGAACAGTTTTGTGATCAATATAAACCAGAATGGCCAAAGATGAAGGAACTTCTTGCCAAGGCTGCAGAGCCAAAAAGTTGTTTGCAGAGGGTTTCTGAGTGCTTAAGGGAAACTGTCTCATTCCGATCTTTCTATGGCCCAGAAGAAGACGGGGTCCTTGATCACATGGTGAAGGTGACAACAAGCTTGAGCAGTCCTTTCATTGCTCTGTCATGCCAGACAGTGTGCCCGGGCAGCCCACCTTGTGTGGGGAAACGCAGACTGGCTGTGCAAGAAATCCTTAGGAAGCAGAGAGCCGAGGAGATCCGATCTCAGAACAAAGACCACGTTAGCAGCTATGAGAAGCTATTTCAGAACTCCAAAATCACACTGGTCCCCAAGAAGAAGGACCGGCGAGCCAGCCTGCAGCCTGCCAGCCTCACCATCTCCCAGGTGAACACGGTAGCCAGCAGGAAAGCAAGCCTCCTGCCCCTCCACCTGCTCAGGCGGAGCAGCGTCAGGCCAGGATTCGTCATCCCCAAAGTCCGTATCAGCAAGGCTCCTCCACCCACCTACGAGCCAGAAAACGTGAGAAGGAGGAGCAGTGCCAAGGACGACCCCTATTTGCAGATCCCCAAATGGAGATACAAGGAGCTAAAAGAGGAGCGGAAGAAGGCAGAGGAACTGGAGAAGAAAAGAGCAGCAGAGGCTCAAAGGCAGAGGCAGGTGTCTCCTGCCAGATGCAGGACCTGATTTAAAGGCAGTTGCTGAGAAGGTTTTAGAGGCGTTAGTCTTGTTATCTGAGCAAGATAACAGACTGCATGCCTTTGTGCATGCTCACTGCTCATGGAGCTGGAATACAGAATAATGGCCTTTAAGGTGCAGAAACAGGGCAAGGGCTATGCCACAGTGTGTCTGCTGGTGGAGCAGGAAGGTATTTTGAGGTGGAAGACTTACTAAGTTTACCTGTCTGCTGTTTTAAGTGGTGCAGTCCTTTTGTGGTTTCCAGTTCCAGGTGAATGACTGAGAAACAGCTTGAAAAACATGTGTGTGAAAGGACTATGTTTTGTGTTTGTTCATTTCGTAATGGACAAAATTAAGGAGTTGTGCTTTTGATACTAGACATTCCTCCCTCTCCTTGCTTAAGTAGATGTATTGCAAGGTTTTATAGTAATAATGAAAAGTGTAATATATACCACAGTGCTGGTGGGCAGTGAAAATCCAGGTCTACAGTTGTTTTGAATATACTAAGCCCTTTATTTTCATTCCAGTAATCGAAGTTTAAGACAGGATAGGTATTAAACTGTACAGCTCTATACAGTCTGTATGGTTGCAGTTCTTAATGCTACTGTTTGTTCTGTTGAATGTAAAAAGGGCTACATATTAAATATTTCTGTGGTTGAGGTATTCACATTCTCTGCAGGTATGAATCAGGGGCAGGGACTGATTTCTTTGGAGCAACAGAGAAGCTGAGCTAATTTTTGAATGCCACTGTCACCTAAGATATGCCTCCCCCATTAAGTTTCCCTGTATCAGCTATCTGTTGTCTCCTCTTTAGTCTCAGGGAATTTTTTGTCATTGAGTTTAACTGTGAAATACGGGAGAAGGTGAGCCATAGGTGGGCTTTATTTTAGGTTGTTATTTAAGTTTCTGTTAAAAAAATCCCGCTGGCTTTACTGTGAGCCTTTCCATATTATAGCCAGGAAAGGATAATTATGCAGCTTCCAGAAGTTCAAGCAATTTTCCCAGGTATCAAATCCAGCCATTTGCTATGAACATCCAGTCAGGGATGCAGTATCAGGCAGCTTGGCCACTAACATTTGGAAACCGTGGCCAGATGCCATGTGAGCTTTGGCACTCCGCCTTTTGGTGCCCAGAGAGGGCAGCACCTCACCCCTCTGTCTCAATGCTGGGAGAAAACCTTCCCTGGTACATGAGTGCATCTCAAAGGGGGAGTTCCCGCAGGTTGCTGCAGGTTCTTGTGGTCTTCATTTGGTTTTACCAGCAGTCAGTCTGAATGGCATGCCAGAACCCTGGCAAACTCCCATAAGGAAGGGCTGTAAACCTGCTGCTTGCTGAGGAAAGACCACGTTCATATAAGTAGAGGTCAAATGCAAACAGCAAGTCATACAGCACATGCTCAGGCTATGGTTTTGTTCAGGCTTTGCTCCCATTTGAAATGTGCTGTGGTGTGTTTTCCGGATGATGTTGCTCTGCTGGAGCTCAGGCAGACCCAGCTGCTCCTGTCACCAGCTTCTCCCTTCAATTAAAGACAGGGAAAACTTTTCCATCCTTTACTCCCACAGCACAAAGGCTGGCCATGGTCTCACTGAACTTGAAATTAAACCATGTATGTCGTGGGAGAAATAAATTCAGTTGACTGAAAACCAGTGCCCAGATTGGTATTGGTATTGCTAGCTAGCACCTGTGGGGTCAGGGCTTGACAGAGGTTATGGCAGATGTGTGAAACAGGTTTTCTACACAGCCTGTTCTTTGTACCTCTGGCTGGAATAGCTGTGCTGGCTAGACTGCATTGCCAGGTAGCCTCTCAGGTCAGAGTGGAAGAAATATACATCCTGCTAATAAACCACTCCAGCCCTGAGAATATAAAGAAGATTTTTAGCCTGACAGAGCATCAGTGCTGTCCAATTTCTAGGCACTAATTTTGTGATGGATTTGGTGTGAAAAGAATATAAGGTGAGCTAATTTCTTTGGAGAGTAGAAAGACAATCTTTTAGCTGTCTGTGGCAAAGACATCAGGATGGATTTTGAATTGGTATGCTGGATTGAATGATTTAACTATTAATTTTTGTTTACTGCCAGCCCAGAGTAGTGAAGATTTAGCATTCAGATTCAGTATCTGAAAAGCAACCTGTGTTGCAGGAGAACACTGGAATTCACACTCTCATGGTATCGCTTGCAGGAGATATACAACTGACAGGTGCTCTCAGGGATTACCGTACAGTATGTTAGAATTAGGGGCTGAAAACGAAGCCTGTTTTATAACCCTTTGTACTTTACTGTGTATATGTGTATAAATATGTGTTATTTCCATTAAAAGAGGCACAAGCTATTTAACTTTTTTGGTGACCTTTTTCTTCAGAGTGGTTTGGGGATTCTGGTTTTCACTTTTCAGTAGATTAAAGACACCCACTTCCACCGATGGACTGATCAGCACCATCTGAAAAAGTTTGGTTTCCTGGGAAGGAGCTATTTTGGGCTAACTTCCACTCCTTGTGACTTTTTCCCTATGAGTAAAAGAAAACCACTACAACTGTCCCAACTTCGGGCTTTGGCTGGTCATCTTGGTGTAAAGAGAAGCCATTGCTTCAATGACCTGCAGCCATGTTGCTCTGCTGCAAGCAGGCAGTGCCCTGGCATCACTGCAGGCAGCGTGGCTGCATTTTGTGCATCTGTAAAGCCTGGCACTTGCTAGATTGGAAGGTGTGGGCACAGGTCTCTGTCTCCTCATTGCCTTCCTCCCTTGCTGCCTCACTGCCCCCCCCAGCTGTGGCAACCCCCCTCTTCATCACTGTCCTCACTCAAAGTGCTGCACCTCTTGCTTGCTTTTTTATTGTCTGTCTGAAGGATCTGAAGGTTGCAATGGGCAGCTCCTGCAAAACATCCTTCTGGAAACCTGTGGCAGAGCATAGCAGGGGAGGAGGCATGCCTGGCTCTCCTCTAGCCATCCATCCCCTTGAGCTGCTGCCACCAAGAAGGATTTGATTTCTGGTGGAGATCAGCACAAATAGAGTAGTTTGGTTTGTGTATCGTTGGTTGCTCATTGTGCCCCATGACTTCACACTCCACACTTTGGTTAGATACCTGGAGGCTGCAGGTGGGCAACAAGCTGGAAAGAGCAGCCGTGTCCCTTGCTCCTACCCAGGAACTCCTACTTGTCCTCAGCAACCCTGGTATTTTGCTGAATTAGTATTCCAACAATTTAATGAGCTAGACAAAATTGCTGGAGCCTGTGCAGGAGAGCAGGGAAGGGAAGGGGCTCAGAGCCAGCGAGGTGCCAGGTGGCTCAGCTCGTGCTCCAGGCTGTGCCCAAAGTGGCGAGGAAGGGCTTGCCAGCACAGGTTAGGCAGCTCCAGAAAACAGCTAGCTATGTGACACAGGTGACACCCTCTTACAGGTATTTGCATCTCTTCCGAAGCCCAAGGAAAGGGGCTTGGAGTTGCAGATGGTCAGGAAAATCATACACTCCCCTCCTCCTCCGAGTCCTCTTTGGAAAAATTAAACAAGCACCAGCAACAGAGCTGCTCAGCGACTTCAGCCATAAAGTAGGGCAGAAAGAGTTGTAAGATATGGGAATTATCACATTTTTCTTCCTTTTAAACTATCACAGGTAGAATTAAAAACCTACATGGTCACATTTGGTTCATTTGGAGAGCTGCTTCTTTACTTAGATAATTACTCACCCAGAGAATGTATTCAGCAGAGAGAGCAGCTGAGCAGTCAGCTCACTGTCTTCTTGAGGCAAGTGAAAACTGGACTGACAGTTCAGCAGACTCTCCATATAATAAATTTTGCAAGTAAATCTTTGAATTCCAAGTCACCGAAAAGTAATAAACTAAAGTTATCAGAGATAACAGTGGGCAGATATAATCCCTGGAAGAGTGGACAAGAGCTAATGGAGGCAGCGAGGGGGAAAGAAAGTATGTAAAAGTCCATCATGTGTCTCTGATTTAAAACAAGATTGGATTTTTGACCTAATTTTTTCTGACTATTGCATAGACAAGAGTTAAAAGCAGCCACAAAGGCTTGCTCTGGTCTGCTAAATAATATATTATTTGGAAAGAAAGAGATTCAGTATGAGCCTCCTTCAGCACCTCCTCCGTTTCGGCAAGTTACTTTGTGTTCAGGAAGGTGTGCAAAGATGTTGAAAATAGTTGCTCAAAACGACTAGGAAAGCCAGTTTCCCAGCATTCTCTTCTGAAGCTTTTTATTCAGCTGTGACTTTGGACAGAGTTGTAGAAGACACTATCTGAGGTTGGGGAAAGTGCCTCCAAACAGCATCTTGAAAATAAGAAACTCAAATAAACCTCTCACCCAGCAGGCTGGCCACCAGTAGACTGTAGAACAACCCATCTACCAACACATTATGAGTTAAGATGAAAACAAAATCAAAATAACAAACAATAACAGGGTGTAGGAGACCAACTGGCAAAACAAACAATCTGCAGAGATAGTCCTATCACCATGGCTAACTTGTAATCCCCTGGAAGAAAGGACTGTTTGCTCAAGGATGAGGACAACAGCAGGAGACAAACTCGATTAAGGGAGCGGGGGTGGAGATCCCCTGAGCGTTTCTGAGAAATGTCTCAAATCCTTGCAAGATGCAAAAAAACCCTGAAAAGAGACCCTCTGGGCTCTAGCCCAAAACAAAACTGCCTGCATGGCAGAAGGGTGGTCCATGATGAACAACAAGCATAAGGGGGAACGCAAGCTCCAGTAAATGGGGATTCCAGAACCACCTTACCTACAAACCCCCAACGCTGGAACCAGGACCGGTGATATCTATCCAGCTCTCTCTTTTCCTCTTTTATTTTCTGTAATATAAGCTATGAACCCCACACAAGAGGTGAATAATAAGCAATGCAATAATACTTTGCTAATACAATGCTAATTGTTTCCTCTTAAGCTTAGCTACTGCCATTGAATAAATATGTGTATTTACCCATCAGTGCTGTTGCACCTTTATTCCAGTCAAGGAGATTGACTAATATGAGTCACGTTTCCCTGACAGGAAAACTTTATGGGTACGAGTCCGGGATTTCCCTCTTTGCTGCTACAGGAAAGCTTTACAGGCAGGCATCGGGGTGTGACAGTCACACTTCCCTCTGTTTTGCTACAGGAAAGCTTTACGGGCAGAAATCCATGATTTCCCGCTTTCCTACTACAGGAAAATTTTATAGGCAGAAATCTGGGACTTGACACAGGGAACATCATTTAGGTCCTTCCCCATGTACCTGTACTAAACACGTTCAAGGTGCCAAGGCCCGCCCTATGGAGAAATAATGTTGGCCAGAGGAGCTGAAGAGCAGAGGCAGCCTGCAGAGGGGTGGCAGGCTGTCTGCAGGATACACACAGATCAAACAAGGAAAACCTGAAATCAGCTCGTTCAGAATAGGAGACATGAAGCAATTGATTTTAGTATGGACACATTCCTTAAGTGAGTCCAAGACTGCTCCTCTCTGTTAATAGGGAGGCCAAGAGGTCATTTCTAGGGTGGTAAACACAAACCAGGGATCAAATACAGTGAGGCAAAGGCTTCCTCAGAAATAACCTCAGAAAGAAAACTCTTCAGCTGTATAATTAACTCACACAGGGATAGCTGTGTGCAAGCTCAGTTTGACTGGATCGCCCCAGGAGCTGGAAAGGCTGTCTGTCTGATGCTCGTGGAGACACTTTCTCTAGGATCTCCAGCCAACCCAAATTAATAAAAAAAGAAAAAGAAAAAGAAGTGCTCATCATCCTCAGGTACTATGTCTCTCACACCACCTTCTCTGCTTGTGGAAGGTCAAGGGGGGATTATTTCCAGGGAAAGCCAATTTGGAAAGTCCACCAAGGAACAAGACAGAGAAATTGTATTCAGATAGCTTTTGAAGTGTTTCTGGCCATAGCTCTCAAGTCACCCAGGTAAACAAAAAATGCAATATTTTCATAGATAACTCCAAAGGTATTACAGCCTGTCACAGTATTACAAAGGAGGCCTGGAGAATGCCACAGGGCAAACAAGAAGGGCCAACTCATCTTGCGTTGGAGAACAGGAATTCTGGCTGGAGATTTCTTATGTACAGATAAATATAGCATTTAAAGAAAAACCTCATAAACTCTGGACCCTTTTTGCTTTGGTTGTGGAGCTGCTGACCACTGAGAAGCATAAATGACATCAGTCACAGCCACGCTTAGACAAAGATTTGTTTCATAATACTAAATACACTGAATAAGGACATCCCAAACTTGGCAAACTGGATGACCCAAATCAGTTCCCTAACTATAAAATGCCTATATAACTAAGTTATATTAATTACACACAATATTAAATTAAACCATGCCTATAAAACTACCTAATGGTTACATAGCCATATATATATCATTCATATATAAAGTAATAGATTATATATATATATAATCTATAAATATTAATATGTTTAGAAATTTATAAAATATGTACATATAAAAAGCCTCTCACCTCCCAGTGATAATGTGAAGCACTTAAATATGTTAATGATGAGCATCTCTAAGAAAGCTAGTATTAAATAATTGTTCCATAAGAGGAACAAATCATTCCGGGTATAATGTGGAGGCTACAAAGAGAAACCAGACCAGCTGCCTTTCCACTGAACACTATGGAGAGCTTGCACGGGAGGAGGCAGGGGATTCTATGAAAAATTGTGCTTCATTGGGTAATTGAAGTTATTATGCATATTAATTTTGCCTAGTCAGGTTTAAATTTGGCACTTCTCTTGGCACATTTGAATTTACAATGTTAGCAGCATTCTTTTATGGTTATAAAACTGTGCAGAGGTTTGTGGATAATTATTGGGACAAATGCTGCAGTTTCAGTCCACTCTCAGGAAAAGAGAAGAGGCTGGGAAAAATGGGGTCGGGTGGTTCCTTTTCCCCTTCCCATTATAGCAGCTTCCCACAGGAATGACACTTGGCTACTTCACCCAAGCTCATCCTCCCAAACAAATAAAAAATAAACAGAAACCCTCAGGAGGCAGATGTGCAGAACCCATGCTCACAGGTGCCATCCTGGATGCATTCAGTGGTTTCTCATAAGGCATCAATTGAGCAGTGAGCTCTTGTAAACGTGGATCAAGAAACAGGCACGGGAACTGCTTGCACACCTCTGCACCATGTGCATGCACACACATGTGTGCCTATGGTGTTTTTCTTTTTGGTACCATAGTAACAGAAATTTGCTCAGGGCAGTGGTAGCCTCCAAAGGTGCTTTCTGAGTCTCTGTACACAGCCTTTTACTGACAAAGGTGATAAAATATTTACTTTCCAACCGCATCCAGCAACAGGAGCTAAGATTTCCTTGTGCTTGCTGCCATGATACTGACACCAGCTTCTTGCAGAAATCTGGTTCCTGAACCACCAGTTCCTTGCAGAAGCTGGTAGCATGGGGATGCTCTGCATCATTGTGTGACAGTGACACAATGTGACACAAATCAATAAGCAATACTGTTAAGTAAGGACCCCACTAAAAGTTCTGTTCCAAAACAAGGTGAAACAGCGTTTCAAAAGAACACACAAACGCAGTTGTATTGAAAGCAGACACGCTGTGTTATCAGCTTGGCTGCTTTCCCAGGGAGGTGTCGTAGAAGAGCTGTCACTCAGGATTTACCCAGTTTCTGTGTAAGGGATATGCGGTCTTTGACCACCTGGTATCCTTTCCCAAAAGCTGCAGCCTCCTGAAGTGTATTGTTGTTAGTGAAATAAAACAACATTTGTTTGGTGAGCAATAGAACTGAACAGATCAGTAACATCAATCTAATTTTGCTTTGTATTGCTCTCAAAAATTTGTTTAGCAAACTCCAATTTGACTAACATGCTCAGTTTAAAAAAAAGTATTTTGTGGCTATTTTACATAATCACTTTTTCATTTCTGGTTTGTGAAATCAGGTTTTTTATTCTTCATATGATTGACTGTATTAGTCTTTTGGGGGTTTTTTAATGTTCATGGGCATGATGAGCAGTCATTGCCTGTGGTTTCCCAGCCACCATGAGGCAGCCTTCTGCAAGAGCCTTTTTAGGCTTATGCAGCATAGGCAACTTTGTCAGCTACTGAGTGGCTGAGCCACAAGAATGAGGTTTCGTGGTGTGACAGTGGTCATCTCAGTCACAGCGACTGATGGGCACTAGTTTGGGTTGTACACTCAATCTGGGTTCTCCACGTTCTTGGGTAATCACTTGCCCAACAACTTGCCTTATGAACCTTAAGTACCCTGAACTGTCTTAGGGTTTTTTTCCATGACCAACTAAGCTATTGTGCTCAGAGAAAGCCAGGGATAAAGTGCTAGACTTAAACTGCATGTCAGCTGTGCAAAGAAGAAATAGCCAGGTATTGCGGCCAGGTCTTGTTTGTATTTAAAAACAAAACCAAAAATAATGAAACAGTTGAACTGGTTTAACTGAAAAGTTAAGCTGAACAGTTATGTACAGACTCTCTTGGGTTGGTTTTCATCAGCCTAACATTCACTTGACTTAATCATTCAGAACTAGTTTAAGATTAAAGCAATATAAATGATTCACCCTGAAATCAGAGTTTCCACCCAGGGAGCTGTGGCAGCTTAACTAAACTGTTTCCAATGGAGAGGGTTGCCTGGCTGCTGGGCAGAGGGCTGTGACCTAGGAGAAGGCTCTGCCCTGAGTTCTCTGCTCACCCATTCTGGTTTCCTTGCACCTTTCATGTTTCCAACGGGATGGTAAGGTACTTGTTTCTCTTCTACAGCTCGTCGTTGATGAGCTTTCTCAGGCACAGGAAAGTCAATGGCACCTCCTGGAGCAGTTCGATGCCTCTTGGTCACCTTTGGCTAATTATCAGTCTCAATTCCATGAACATGGCTCACAACTACCGGAGATCCTTCCCCTCTCACAGTCCCAGCACCACACTGCAGCTTGGCCCTATTGTTTGGATTTGGGCAACTTTAAAACCCCGCTTGCAGCACTGGGTAGGAACTGCATTGTCACTGTCCTCCACAGAGAACTGCTCTCCTTCTGTCAAGTAAAACACTGGCTTAATCTTTCATTCAAGGCTCTTTTGAGGATCACAGCCCCAGCTCAGTAACAAAGTGAGTCTGGCGACAGTCGGAGGCAGGAGATGAAATATTAATCCATACTTCTGTGACATCCAGGCTGGATTATAGTAATTCCCTGTCTGCAGGTCTCCCCAAGGCCAACTCCTACAAAACACAGCTTGTAGAGAAGCCAGTCATGGGATTTACCTACATACTGCAGACAAACAGCCCACCTCCCAGACACTAAGTTTAGGGCTTGCTTGGAGACCTCTGTTCCTTCTTTATCTCTGGGTAAGCTCTTCAATTGCCAGGTGTAGAGCACATCCATAACTAACTATTCTTAGTTACTAAAAAAAAGTCTGAGCTTCAGGATGTGTCTACCTGTACAAGAAAGAAAAAAAAAAAAAAACCCACAGGAAATCTATAAACACAATAGGCAAAATCTACAAACATGGTAGACAAGCTCTGTCTCTTTCCCTCCCCAGCTCATCATCCCAGGACACAGGTCATGTGCTATATTGGTTGCCATTCTTCTTTTAGGGGATTGAGTGGCATTTCCTCAGGGCGAGAATTGGTTAAGTTGAAAAAGCAACAAAATTGGGCCATTGTGAAGAGCTGAGTGAGGCACACCAGTCAGCTAGGATATGACCAAGTGAAAAGAATGTGATGTTGAATGAGAGAAAGGAGACCACCACCACAGGGGGATATGGCTGAAGAAAACACTGAGGGAAGGAGACAGATTAAAGCCAACATCACCACTGGGGTACCTCCAGAAGCATCAAAGCCACAGCTGTTCCTGTGTTGGCACGTGCTGGATTGTGTGCAGGGCTTGTTCCAGTCAGACTTGCTTGTCTTCTCTGTGTCTTAATTTCCCCATAAATTAAATAGGAATATTTTCCTAAATCCTAAGTTAACTCATAAAGTCAGCTCTTGCTTATCAGGTAATGAGGGAAAAGGGTGGGAGGGAAAACCCATAGAAATCAAACCACGTAATGAAAACTATGTCAATCAAGCAAACAAAGCACATGTCATCTATTGGCTTTGAAAACCACATAAAGTTCTTCACAGATGGTAGAGGCAGTCTGGATGGTTTGGGTCAGAGTGGAGCCTGCGGTGAACCTGATGATAGTCTGCAGATGTTAAATGATGGTGAGACCAGACACATCCAGAACACAGATCATCTGCTGCTCATGGCTGGAGGGTGGCTGAATCCATACAGCTTCTGAAGACAAAGAAGTGTGATAGTGCTCATGCATTCCCCACAGTATAGATAATGTACTGCCAAAGGTATCATCCTTCAAAACCCATGAAAAAAACTAAGTACTTCCCTTGGAGTAACAGGTAACTGATAGTGCCTTTGGCCTGTTTGTCCCACCAAATGCTTGCCTTAGGTAAATGAGTATTTGCTGTCTAGCAAAAAATACTGAAAACTTTGCCTAGAAATGCAAGACTAAAAGAGGTTTGCATCATATACCACCATCACACCCTGCTTCTCAGAGGAGTTCCAGCTTCTGGAGATTCCAGTGGGCTATTTAACAGATTTATGAAGTTATGAAAGTGAAAGTCAGGTCCGTGCAGTCTAAATGCCATTAAATCCCTGTGTTGCCATTTCCCATTAGCTGGGGTCTTCTGAAAGCTTCCTGCTAGCTGAGAAGACACATCAGGGAACAATACTTGGATGGAAATTAAATGAAGCCAGGGCAGCAGAAGAGAGGAGGGAGAGATGACAGCAGCAGGAAGTCAAACAAAGCCAACATCTAATTTAACAATGACAATCCCCCACCAGAATTATTTAAAACTCACATT
This sequence comes from Caprimulgus europaeus, assembly GCA_907165065.1. The sequence continues at coordinate 76,027,737 of OU015525.1, forward strand.
AATGTATGGACATGAATTTTCTTATACAATTGCAGGTTTGCACCCACACAAAATAGCCTTCAGATTTCTAGGCTGAGGGAAGAGCAGAAGAAAGCAACATTTCCTTCGCTCATGGCCTGAAGATCTCTCCACTGTGCTAGAGCAGGTGTGCCAGTCATGTCACAGTTATCAAATCCAACCCAGCCACGTGATAATAAAGCTTATGAAACAAGTAGGAGATGCTCTGAGCATGCATTGATAAATGCTTTAGAAGCGTATCAGATACTTCACTAGTAGTCTGGGCAAGGTTGCTGTACAGGCTGCACAGCGAACAGGCTGTGCAGTATTGAAATTTCAGCTTGTCTCAGTTCCTTTGAACTTGTCCAGAAACCTAGCTGAGGTGGGTGATGTTTGGATGGGATTGTAAAAACTTCCTAGGTATTGAGAGAGGGTCATGAGTGAGGATGAAGTAGAAGGTTGTAAACTAGGTGCTGGGGACACCACAGCCAGCTGAGCCCAAACTCTGTCACAGGCTTGAGGAAATGCAGCACTTTCTCATCTAACTTACACAAGTTATTGAACTAAAATTAAAAATAAATAGTAATGTCAGTACAGTAGTCAGAAAACTTATTTTGATATGAACTTGAATGTGTTTTACTCTGCTTTCAGCTTCAGTTTTAATGATGCTGCCAATCACCAACGTTGGGTTTCTGAGCCAACGATCCTATTAAGACCCATGAAAAATACTTTTTTCTTAGAGATAGTTTCAGGCAGCCTGCAAACCTGTATATACCAGTGCACTGGTTACACTGCTTACATTTTCAAGGTAGCATCAAGAAAACAGTAGTGGTGGGAAGGAGCAGAAGTGGGAATTCTTCAGCACCACACTGCACTCGGACCTCTGCAGCAAGGTCTGTACCTGCTAAATACTTCAGGAGCCGCTCAAACCTTTCCTAGGACTTCCTGCTAATTCTAGTCATATCGGTGCCTTTCCTTTGAGAAAATACCTACTGAGTTAGGCAGTGAATGCTGGGATGCTGGCAGGGCATGGAGCTATTTAAAGTCTTTTTCACATCTGCTTCCACAGGCAAACCCTATTAAACTGTAACAATAACTGCATGCATTTTACTGGTAAGCAATCAGTTTCCATGAAAGATAGCAAAAGCTTCCACTGAAATGGGCTAGAAATCCACATCCCTTAAAATCTGAGACCATCTTCTAAACACCATGCTCTAGGCACTGCTGTAAACACTGCTCATTGAGAGACTCAATGTGTGCTTTTATTAGGTTACTCACAAACATCACTGGCAGATGCAGTCACATGTGGTGTGTAACCCATGTATTTTTATGTGGTGCAAACTCAAAACATATCCCACGGCCCAGAACAAATCACTCTTGTTCCCTGCTCTCCTGTCAGCTGCTCACCAGCCACAAGCCTTCACAGACTCTCCTAAAGAGTAGTGCCTGATGGCTGGATGATGCTGGTCACCAGAAATGCCCCACGTGCTGGGGCTCTCCGAGATGCCTGAGCCCCGAAGACTGTACAAGGCAGTGTCCTGAGAAATGTCCCTGGCAGCAGCCCTCCAAATTCCTACACAGAGTAACATTTGGGTCTAATAATCAGAGAACCTCACCAAGGACCGGTACAGATATCATACTCTGGTCTTCCATGCTGGTCTCTGGCTAAGACCAAAGACTGTCCACTGCTTCATCCCTATATATGACTGGGACAGAACAACACAGGGAGATGCACCACTAATAGAAAAGGCTGTCTAGAACACTCAAAAACACTTTCTGTTACCCCATAACCTCTTTTAGGCTTTTTTTGGTGCCCAAAGGCAGCCTTGAAAAGTCTTTTTTTTTTTTAGTAACTATTTGTTTTTTCCCCTCGATGTACAGATCTCTGTCGTGCCCAGACTCTTCCAACTCAACCAACTCCAGGGGAAATTTCTGAGCAAGCCAAAGGCACCTTTTTGGCATTATTGTTTCTCCCATTGCTGAGAGGCTCTCACCTGGGATGTTTGCAGTAGCGATGCAGAAGCAGGAGCGTGCCTAGCTCCCCCCAGGAGCACAGCTCTGGTGGTGATAAGTTTCAGGGAAGTGGGACAGGAGTTTGAGACAGAGGTCACCAGAAGACTGTGCAAGACAGCGTGGTGACCTCTTCTGCAAGAGCTGAAGGGAAAGGTGAAGACAATGGGATCTGTGCTTACAGAAACGATGGGGCCAGGCAAGTGAAAGCTGCTAGGCACTCATATGTGTATTTCTCCCTGTCATAGTTGTTGCATAAACAAAATATATGCTCATGATTTGCTTACTCCAAGAGCCTTAGACAAAGTAGTCCCACATAATTATGTGAGCTGCACTCACTTATTTTCTAAATTCCACCTTCCTTAAGAGGTACATTTCTGTTCCTTCCAGCCCCATCTTCAACATTTCCAGGGTGCATTTCCAAGAAGGCTGTAGCATTTCCCTCTCAAAATGTCAAGGCCAGATCAGCCCAGCTGCCACAGTGATCATTCGTTAATATCTTCCCCAAATTCTGTTCGTCTGCCAAACCATCCCTCAGCAAATCTGCAGAAAATGCCTCCCTGACTCTCAGCACTCAGTGGCAGTTTTAAGGAGTGAAAACATGCACCTTCAGCTTGAGGTGTCTTCCCTGGATGCTCTCCCAGCCACTACTTTTAGACACCTCCCCACCACTGGACAAGCTCTAAACCCTAAGAAGCCAAGCCCACCCCAAAACAGTACCAGTCACTATAACAAATGTAATCTGTGAGTTTGTAAGGCACACGCAGAAGCCAGGCCATGGCGTGACATACCAGCCCATCCTTGAGAGTGGCCATGCTGGGAAGCCAGATGCCAGCAAATGGGACAGGCCTACGTGTTACACATTGCTACCTCTGAGGGACCAGGTCCAACAGATTCACTTACAAGTTAAGTCCCTCCTCCTACCCCTTAGTTGGTGTTTTTGTCTGTCTGATAGAATCTTTGTCTTTCTGTCTCTTTCTTTTCTCCCTTCTTGTTGCTGACACGAAAGGCTGTGAAGCCAGAAAAAGTCTTACCCAAATTTGCACTGATCCCATTGAAGTGACGCCCCAGCCAACTCCAGCAGATGCTGTCAGAAAGTTGCACTGGGATCAGAGATTTGTTCTTAAGAAGCATTTCTGTTAAGTTTGGAGAGTAAGAACAAGTTCACCTCTCCTTTTACACTTGAAGAGCTTTTGCTGCACAGTTGATGGAAAGCAAAAAGTCTTCAGCTGTATTGTTAATAATGCCAGCAAATACAGCTGAAAATACACAGGGCTCATATTCATTGCTTCTAGCTTATATTACCCATTAGAACTATAATGCTATCAAAGTAATACTCTCCATTTACATCAGCTCTAGCATTTTACCTTGAGTACATATTATAAGCTATCAAAATGCAGTGGCCCATAGTGAACACAAAGGTGCTATCTTTATTTAGACACCTTTCAGAGTAATAGTGCTAGGTCACTAATGCCATGTAGAATTGCTTCTCAGGGTAATTGGTACATCTCTTCTTCCTGGAGTGCTGTGCTTTCATCTTTTCACTCTATAATCTCAGCTCCTTACAAACAGCCACAGAAATATTTGTATTTTCAGAATATAAAGGGACAATAAATCAAGAGTGAAGTTCCTGCTTGATTCTGACTATTAAAAGCATTTCAGTAGTATCTCCAGGCTGAGCAGGTATCTTGCCAATTGCTTTGTGCTCGTGTTTGATTGTAGGCAAAGCAACGCTTGTAAGTAAAGGAGAAACTGCAGAGCAGTAACCCTGGGACTGCTTTGTAAATTAGCATGGGGTTTATATCATTCCTCAAAGAATGGTAGGGCTTACGTTTGTTTCTGTTGAAACATACTGTACACTCATTTATTAGGAATATCAAAATTATGATATTTCCCCCTAGTTACTAAAAATGAGTAATAGTGAATTAAACAACACGTATATGTAAAGATGTACATGTACATCTGTGTGTTATAATAGTGGGGTTTTTTCCCTTCCTATCTAAGAAACTAATTTACTCTGAGGCATTTTGTTCCATTTTTTTCAAAATAACTCAGGTTTTTACTCATGCTATCTTTTCTTCTAAACTTGCTATACCAGCAAGGAGCACTGCACAGACCAGTGCTCCTTCTTCCAACAAGCTCTGTTGAATTCCAGTCCCCTATTTTTGAAATCATGGGGCCTACACAATGACAAGCTGGGGTCATATTTTGCATGAGAAATTTCATTTCACTCCCTGAAGCCAGGGCTTTACAATAGATGTGTGAGTCAGCAAAAAGCCCAGAAATCAATGTTAAAAAAGTGGCTTAATAGCCACCAAGTTGCAGAACTGAAGATGGGACACAGACATCTAACACTGACGTTCCTCTGCAGAGCCACACAGACACAACTCATGTAAAACAAAGGATCTGCTCCCACGTCTCCTCCACCATTTTTCAGGTTGATATGCCTTATGGTATTGGAGACCAGAGACATTTGGAGGTCCCTACCTCACGTAAAATATCTAGTTTGACACTCCAGTCCTGCAAAATAAATCTGAAGTTACCTCAATTCATTGAAGAACATCACCAAAGTTAACAGGACTCCACAAACACAAAGCATAAATTCTCTCCGAAAGATTGGTGGCCTGCATGGCATGGGAAAAAACCTGCCTTGAAGGAATCGACATCTGTAGGAATCTCAAATCTCCCAGGACAGATCTGCTTGATCTGTCCATTGGTAATATTTTCTATACCTTTTATAAGGTATAGATTCCGCCTTTCAACCTGCTCCCACTGAACAAAGTCATACCTGTTGCAAAGGACAGACCATCAGAGTGACACAGTGCGCACAGTGACAGCCAGGAAAAAAACTGTGTCCATAAACACACTGAACATTCAGACCTAGGAGAGAATAATATTATGAGTCACGATAAATAGATCACTCTCTATACTTTCTATAAATATTTATTTTAGCAACAATTGGCTAGTGGTGAACCAGCCATTAGCATGCAAAATAGAGCTCTCATACTATGAAGCACAGGTTTCCAGTGTGTATGTTGTAGGAGCTATCTGGCACGCTGAAAAGAGGCTGTGTGTTTAATGAACATCTTCATAATAAGCTCAGTTGAAAGGCTTATTTAAGGTTCAGCCTTTCATTCCAGACCCCTCCAGCTGTCACAATTGTCACATCGGGCTAATGTTTATTCTGTTCTGGGTGATAAATCAGGCCCTAAAAGAGAATTATTGCATTTGCTATTCATTACCTTTTATCTAGAGAATAAGAATTAGGTAAGGAATCAGCTTCTAATGTAGATTTTTTTTTTTTTTTATTAGCAACTCAGATTAAACACAGTGAAAAGCTACCTGCAAAAAGGATGTTAAAGGTATTTACCCAAACTGTGTGTTCCAAGGAATCCGATCTCACCTTGCTTAATGCCTCTGGAATGAATAAAATATTACATCTTAGTTTCTAAAATTGACTGTTCTCTCTCTTTGTAGGTACACACACACTAGAATATTGGTTAGATCTCAGTCCAACTACAATATATCTCAATTCCACATCCTACATGTGCATACACCCAGTGCTAGCTTTTGCAGCAGAGATAATATATATTACTTCATGCTAAAACCTATAGGTTAAAAGAACCAGAGGTTTGTTAAAGTATGTTTGCATTTGCAAATTCTCCTCATCCAAAAGTCTCTCCCATGCAAAAAGATTCAAGGACACATAGATTTACAAATCAATGAACTATACTTTCAGTATATAATTAGGCAGTGGAAATTGAGGTCTCTGAGCAGCATAAGAAACGGTCAGTATCCAGTTCTGAAACAAGATGATAGCTCAGTTTCTTCTCTCTCATCATATTCTAACAACAGGTTTTTTACAGAGCACAATTGAATCCACTTCTGTGCTGATCCACATACTATTCTAGTTTGCTGCTTTAGTCACAGCTCCTGTTCACTGCAGATTTAAATACATCAAGAAATAAAATGAAGTGTGCAACATTCCACCAGCATGTGCCCCAGCCTGCTGGTCCTCAAGAGACAAAGCTGTAAGATCTTTAGCTTCTTCCAAGTTCCCCACTACCACATGTTACAAACCCAGCTGACCCACCCAGCTGCTCGGAGCTGAGAACCAGAGCTCCCCTCAGCCCAGCCTTCTATGGCCCTTCACTAACAGATGCCAGAACAACAGAGGGAGGTGAAAAAGCCCAGGTCCGTATGTCTGCTCCATCCTGCTGGCTCAGGACTACTAACCCTACCACTGTCCCTCACCTTCTAGGCCTTCTCCCTCATGAACCACTTCTGTGGACTCTCCATTTACTCCTTCACCTCGATCAGCATTAGGAGTCTCTTTGGAACCCACTGCCCATGGCTCCTGTTGGTGAAAATCTATTCTGAATTCACAGAAACAATCACAGATTAGAACAGTTTTTTAAAGAAATAAACCATGAGGTCAGCAGAATTCAAGTGAAAGGTTAACCCTCACTTCAGAGTGATGCATCACTTGAAAAATGACATGAAGCCTAAGATTAGGTGTACATCACTTTAGAAATAAGCCTCTTTTTTAAAATACTAAGCAAAGTTTTCAGATAAATATAGTAGGTTCATAAGTAAGTGTAGAGCAAGTAGAAAACGGATGCTTCTTCCTTCAGACCCAAACACTGACACGCTGGTGCAATTTTACTCACAAAGGCACTGAACATAACTGTGGTTTCAGTCACATCCGAAACGCAATGAGATACTAGTTGTTTCAGCCACTGGCAGCATGCAGAGATTAGCAGCTAAACTTTTGCTTTTCATTTTAACTAAACCTGGGGTTGTGTAATTCAAGAGACACTTCTCGTGTAAGAGGGAAGCCAGGTTAGTTACTGTTCTCTCCAGTGCATTTGCTCCTCCATATGTAAGAAACTGATGATGTCATTCTTCCTCACATGGTATCAGATATCCAATGACACCTTAAACAGCCTACCAAAACCAGCTTCAAAGAAGTTATTTTACACACCTTCATACCCTGCTGCTTGTCAGACAGAAAGAAGGATAAAAAAAACATTTTGCTGAATCAGCTCTAGTCACACCAATGTGAGAATATACCAAAGGTAATACACGTGTCCTTACTGCCAGCTACAGAGAGCTCACAGCTCGTTAACAGCTAAACAGTTTTTATAATCCTTAAAATCACCATGGATTACAAATGCTTTTCTTTTTCTAAAGCCGTGAGTGACCTACAGAACACCAGCCACTCCAGTGTTCTAAAAATATCTCCAACGCAAGCTGGGCAGCAGAGATTATATTACAGGGCTTCTTTCAAGGTCACTTGCAAGATCTATGCTTGCAGTGCCTTTAGTATCTGTGTTTCAGTTCTGTCCCTGGCAGTGTTGGGAGGGTGTTTTGCAAAGAATCATCAGCATCCATGCATGCCTGCTCCAAGCAATAAATTACAGTCTCAGAAAATGGTATTGTATTCTTGTTCTCCCCTCTGATCAGCATCCTGAAGGGAAGAGAAACAGTCTTTGCAACAGAACTACTTCCTTTGTGGAGTGCCTTCTCAAATACAACCCCTTCCATTTGTCCTCTCAGGCTTCCCATCTAAATACTAGTGCTACCATTTTATGAAAAGTCTCAAAAAATAGTATACACTAGATGCAGATTCTTCTGATGGAGGATGAGGAAAACCAATAAATATACATTGTTGAAGGCAACTCAAGAACACAGCAATAAGCAAAATACAAACCTCCACCTTCCTAAGAAAAATGTGTGTGTGCCAGAGGTGTGACAGATAAATTTTGAGAAAAAAAATATTTAAGAAAGCAAATCAGGTACTTAGTAATTGCCTTTATTAATTATACAGAATACAATCATACACAGCACTTACCAAAGTCTACAGCTAGAGTGTGGGTTTATTTTACCCACCTGTTGAAGAAGTCTGATGAAAATTTACTGCTGTAGATTTGCCTCAGTTTCTTCTCATCGAGGCTCCTCCAGTCACTATGATCTGGTTCCTCTTTTACTGACAGAGCAGATAATGTTAGCTGTAACCAGTTACACTTAAGTGTCTTTATTTTGTGAGGGAGGAAGTTTGTGTGCAAAGAAATTCAACTAACACAGAGATCAACCTTCTTAATTCTTTACATCATTGCAGCATCTGACCAGCAACATCTCTTCCTGCTGTAAAAGTAACCGTACCCCTACTGACATCACCACATTTTCTAAAATGCAATTAACATATCTTAATCTTATAGCTAAAGGCATTGGCCTAGACTCAAATCTCATTTTAAACTCAATATACCCAAATCTGAAGGGGACGTGAGAAGTGGTTTATAAATCCCACACCTCCCTCCTCTGTGAAAATGCTGAGTACAAAGGAACAAAAACGCTACATCCAATCGATCTCCTTCACCTCTGAATGAAACAAATTGCTGTGAATATTTTCATTAAATAGGCAGAAGCATGTGATGATCATATTATATAGAACCATAGCATGTTTTGGGTTGTGGAGGACCAACCCCTTACCAAGGATAAAAGTACAAGACCTATGCCTCAAGACATCCATTGACAAAAGGGTAAACCATACTGCTGAAACTAGAACTAAATAATTTCTAATTACTAATTACATTTCCAGTATTAATGATAGCAGGGCCATGGAACTTGAAATAACTACGGACAACTCAATCAACAGCATGCCAGATATCATGTATATGTATTTCCCCCAACTTTTAATGAAAGAACTTTTTATGAATAATGTAGCACATCATTATATGAGTGCAGAGTCTAAGGATGTAACACTGCAATAGTCCCAGGGCAGTAAATCTATTATATCCACACTGTATCACATATATTTGTTCTAATATATACACACTACACATATACTAAAGACAGGATGCCCAAAGTATCAGAAAGCTTCCAGAAACACTGCAGCCATTTGTCCAAATTTTTTTGTGAATCACTTGTGTTATGGCCTGCACTATGTAATGTTAATTGCAGTTTCATGAGAAGCTTGCCACCTCTTCTCATTAGAGTGCTTTATTTTTCTGAAAGGAGAGCAGAACTTGAAAAGCAATGGAAAATGTTAAATTTAATTCCCTTTACTATACCAATTTATTACTAGCCTTATATTCTATAGTTTTGCCAAAGATCGAGTGAGGATCTCCAATCTCATAGTGGAAAACAGCAACTCCCATTCTAGTGGTACATCTAGTTTTTATTTCAAATGAGACTGGACTATCCAAAAGAGCTCATCTACTGTGTCATAAAACTTCCTAATAAGTTTCACTATCTATGAAATGTTGATTAGTTGCACAACATTCTGTAATAAAATCCCATAAACCCCACAAAACCGCACCCTGCTGATTTCCATTGTACTTACAGAAGAAAGAGCCCAATATACAACCTCATGCTTTATTGTTGCATTATTGCCACATTGACAATTACAGAAAATTTATTTTGCAATCATTTCAAGGTAACATCTGAACATCTCCTGTGCTTGTATGTTATTGTAACATATTTTAAAAGTATCAATAATCATCAGTAGGCAATCCAGATCACTAGTTATGATTCTTTATTTTGGGTAGGGTAATGCTTTGGTAAGGACACCTATGTATAAACATGGGTACTTCCCAAGAATATATAATATGCTTTCATACAGAGATATTTTCTAACCACATAGGAATTCTTGCACTCTGAAAGCCACTAATGCTATCTTGAGAGTCATACTCCATTGCACAAACTAACATATCCATCTAAGTAATCAAAGACAAAATTCAGGTACTGTCTATATATGCTGTATATATTTCATTAACAACCAGGAGCAATAGTTCATAATTCAAAAGCATCCATGTACCTAACTTTTAGATAACACCACTTCCCATCCTGAATCTGCAAATTGCCTCCTGCAGATGTTTCACAAGGCTCAACAACGCTACCCTTATGAATGAGTTACTTGTGTGTGAATCACTTGCACACTCATGAGCAGCTACGAACAAGGCCTCAGATGTACCGCTGTCAGAAATAGAAAGCATGTTTTGAAAGTTAGGCTTATTCTAATACAGAATAATTCTTATAAACAACACTCATTCCTTAAGGCAAGTACGGTTATCTAATTAAATTGTAAATAAGGACTGGATATACAGATCGTACATCCTTCCTTGGGTGTAGAATAAATATATCCATGCACACATCATTTCCATTTCAAGCCTATGAAGAGATGGAAATGCCAGGTCCCTGTCGCCCACATGAAGTGAGTTATTCCACTTGTGAAATGGGACATATTTCACATGATTTTGTTGTTGTTAAATCAGCCACTCAGGGAATAATTATTTAATCTGCAGGATTTTTTTTTTTTTTTTTAAATACTATTTTTAAAACTCTCCTCATTGGTTTTATATATTATTTGATTTTAAACATAAACAAACTAGTAAAGCCCCAAGTGATCCCAAACTTTCACTGATTTGCCAGATGAATGTTTCCAGCACTAGCTCCGGTACCCACTTTCTTGATGTTACTAGAAGTTTTATAAACCTAGAGGGTACTAAAGGCTGTCCTGTATTTACAGTCATTTAAAAAACAGAAGTACACTTTAAAAATGTAAGTGGAATGTTAAAAAAATTATTTCCCTGGGTTTTGCACAGATGAGTTTCAGAAGGAAAACGATAAGAGCTAAGTGATTTTGAACTATGCAATCAAAAGATTTAATTATATGGCAAATACTAATCTGATTGCTCTATTTGAAAAGTGACTTTTATTCCCTCATATCACTACTGTCCTTTTTCATAATAAGAAGACTAGGAAAAAATATGATGCGCAACAGAGGTTGGGTCATAAAGTTAAACACATTTACTAATGGTATCTCTTAATTTCAAACAGTAATCTCAAACTGTAAGTTAAAAAGAAAATTGATTTTTTGACAGTTTATTTTGCATTTAGTTCTGGAGGGTCCTGAGCTCCTTCAGCTTGCTATTGGAATTGAGAAATCATCACCTCATAAAAATATGGCCCCCAGTGAGACCCATGAGAATATAAAGAAGTTGCCTATGGCAGCAGTGTTCTTGTAACTCTGATTTCTCTTGCCTCTCCATACCCACAGACCTCCAAATGGAAGTACCTCAGCAAGACTGTGCAAGTATAAAGGGGTGTAAAGAAGATTCAGATGGATTTCTACCCACTTGAGAAAGTTTTTGCATCCTTTTGTCATCTCACTGTTTGAAATCAGAAGGCACAGCTACTGGGGTGCAACACCGTAGGATACTGAAGACTGCAAGGGTTCTACGTAATTAAGACAACCACCAATTTCTGCTTCAACACACTCAACAAACTCCCTCCAGATAGTAAAGGTACCAGTACACAAGGGCTATTCTTCCTTACTGGCTTAGCCTAAAAACTACATTAAGTATCTGCTATTGCAATGCCACAACTAAAAGTACAAGTTTTAAGCTCATTAATCATATTATCCATACTAAAGTTTTATCTTGGCAGTAAGAAAATCTTATTAAAAAAACACCCTTGATCAGCAAATAGTAATATAGAATTTTCAATCTAGGATAACAACTGAACAATGTCTTCATTCTTATTGACCCTTGAGAATTAAACTAAAAGAAACAACATATTATTTTAGAGGTCAGTTTCATTGATTTGACAGTTTTCATCTTCTCTTGAAAACTTATTCACTGACAGCAGCTTGGCTGAGATTTTGATGGAGAGCTCACTTGCGAGGCTGGTGGATGTGCTGTTTGATGTGTTGTGGGTGAGGAAGCTTTTCCACAGAAGGATGTGGTTTCTGATGAGCCACCTGAGCTGCAGCTGGAGGGAAGTCCTTATCACCCTGTTTGAAGAACACACCAGGAAAAATTTAAGAAATCTTAAAAGTGTACTTTCCAGTTCAAGTGGATGTAAGTTTTCAAAAACGGGAAAAGCAGATGGAAAACAGTGCTTCATGTTACTCTGAAGTCCCCCTGTACACATCCTATCTTGCCATTCTTTTAGTCGACTTCAAAATTTTACAAGTTTAATTTCTTCCAATTATACAAACCACCCAAAAACACAATACCGTAGTGACTTGAGGGGAAAAAAACCCCACTCCTACCTTCAGTGTTTAATGGCTCCTCATGCTACATGACTTGGCTTTTAACTGCCTTTTAACGTGCTCTCCTAACCAGGTCTGCTCATGTTCTCACATGCTGCTGCTGGGCAAGCTCAGGTCAGGCGTAACCCTTACACCACCTATTTACAGCTGTCACTGTTAAGGTCGGTTGCACAAGGTTTTCAAAAAGCAGTGGAAACAACTACTACCAGTGCCCAGTGACATGGGGAGGAGAACAGCACCATAACTTCCCTGTCTAGAAACTGGGACACATGCATAGTAAGCCAGAAATTCCCTGCATTCCATCAGCTCACAGCGTGACAACCTTACACAGAGGTATTTTGAACAAAGTTGATGTCTCAGACAGCCTGTTTCACACCTGACTCCATTTCAAACTACTCCAAATTCTTCCTTCCTGTTCTGACATTTCTTTTTAAGCTTGATCACTAGGTCAACTTTTTACTTTTTTTTTTTTTTTTTTTTTCACTTTTTTCTCTACTCCAATTTGCCTTCAATTTCAAAGATCTCATTTTCTCAGACTTAACATTTTCTACCTTCTTTCCCCCTGATGCTGCTGTTTGCCTTTTCCATACCTCTCGGACCCCTCACACCTTGTTGTCTCAAATGGGTGACATGAATGCAGCTCTTCTATGACTTGTGGGTACTGTAATGATTAAGCAGATGTCAGTCTGACTCTGTTAGCAGGAAATGCCTATCGTAGAATCAAAATATAGTAGCATAATTCAGGTCGGAAGGGACGTCAGGATGTCTCTAGCCCAACCTCCAGCTCAAAGCAGACCTAGCTATGAGATCAGAACAAGTTACTCAAAGTTTTTGTCTAGTCTGGTCTTGAAAGTTTCTAGGGACAGAAACTGAATAGCCTCTCCAGGCAACCTTCTTCACTGCCTGAATGTCCTCACAGGGAAAAAGTTTATTTTTTTATGTCTATTCAGGTTCTTCCATTTCAATTTGTATTCTTTGTCTCTTGTCTGCCTGCCTGCCACACACCACTCCAGGCTGTTGCCTGCCTCCATCTTCTTGGTAACTTCCTTGTAGATGTGGGAAGGCTGCTGCTAGGTCCTCCCAAAACCACCTCTTCTCCATGCTAAACAAGGCCTGTTCCCTCAGCCTCTCCTCCCAGGGCACATGCACCAGCCCCTGACCACCTTGGTGGCCCCCCAATGAACTTGCTCTGGTTTATCAACACCCTTTATACACTGTGATGTCCAAAACTGGATGAAGTAGTCTAAATCATGCTTAGCAGAGGGGGATAGTCCCTTCCTTTGATCTATCTGACACAACCACAGCATCTTAGAGGTGAACCACATTACACACCCCAGTGACGTAAGGTCATAGTTATAAAGGTACACATCATGTAAAGCCATGAGAAAAACCCTGTCACAAGGCATGAATTACTGGTCACATGATTAATGGCTACTTAATACTAATGATTTAGCTTATGGTTTTCCAGGTCCTGCCTGCTGTTAAAATCCAGGGAATAATGCCTTGAATCCCAAGGTACATATGGAAGCTCAAACACGTATCTTCAAACACATATCCTTACAGGCAGGAGTGTCTCTCCTCATCACAGATCAAGCTATAGCAGCAGACTTAAAGGCAACTGCTTTCAAAGAAAATGAATACAGTAATATCTTGCTTAGACAGGAAAAGAAGATCCAATAAAGTGCTAAAATTAAAAGTAAAATGGTTGAAGTAATTTCAATAAATAATTTCAGTTTCACACAAAGTCAAAAAGAATGCTCAAAGGGACTTACACAAATATACGAAACATAAAGCCTCTTCTCATAAAAGAGGAAGAGGAATGAAAAAGGTTAACATTGTTCTGATCAGTGATAATTCTGAAACGCCTCCAATCATTTTTCTATGATTGAAAGAAATTAAATGGTAATCTTACCCTAGCAATGACACCAGAGATGAACACCGTTGGTTTAGGTGGGCTGAAAAAAAATAAGAAAGATTATTTGTAGAAATTATTTAGAAGGTAAAAATAAAAACACATCACATATACAATGCAAAAAAAAAAGGTGGCATTTTTGGCAACTAATGAATGTTTCAAATAGACAAGATGAATTTCCTCTTCAAGTGACTATTGTCTTACTAGTACTTATTGCAGCCAAGAGCAGACCTGTAGGTTTTGGCTGCTATTACTTCACATTAATTGTGACAGCAGTAAAAGGTTAGTCCAGCAACACTCTGTTCCTTACTTAAAGCTGAGAGTCTTTGTTTGCATTGGTTTCTTAATCCTCAAATTTTATATATAAGCTGCCAGCAGTACTTTAGGCTTAGTATATTTGTATTGCAACAATAAAAATGGTAGTTGGGACTAAACTTACTACTGTGATGGAGAAGAAAATAAAATTCAACTTTATATCTGTCAATCAAATGGATTAAGGTTCTGATTCTCAGAAAAAATGACACCCAATACTTTAAATCTTAGACTTTCTAGCTCTGTTACATAGAAGGAGAATCATGTCTGCAATAAAACAAATGCTGAAAAACATAAAGCAAACTTTCTGCTTTTTCATTGGCAGACCTCCAACCATGACAATAGAAACAGACCCTCCATTGGTAGAATTCCACTTTGAAGATTGGTCAGCATGAGGGATCAGTTTCCCTGGGCCACTGATCTACATGGAGGCCAAAGTGCAGCCATGTCTAACAGCTCACCCTGGGTGGTGGGCATTGTCACAGTGTCTAAATTACAAGTACTCAGTGACTTCAGTGGTCTCTTGGGCAAGTAAAGCCATACATCTGCATGGAGACTGCAAAAGGATCAAGACCAAGAACTCCAGAAAATCTCCACAACAAGTGGTAACACTTCTGTTAGAAAACCATGTAACCTGAGGCACTGTAAAGGGAAGGAGGGTGTGCAGGTAAACTTGTGTCTCTTCCTGAGCATGTCCATAACAGAGGACTCAGAGCAGGTTGTTCATTAACTTGGCCCATGAGAAGGATCCCTACTGTGTAACGTTATGGCTGATGAGGTTGGAACGACACAAAGCAAACACAAATCAAATTATTTATGAGAGGAATGATGCTAATTATTATGATGCACTTTACAACTACACAGCTTGTAAAGATTTATTAATATGATGTTACAGGAAGTTAAGGTAACAAGCAGCACAGCACTAGACCTTGACAAAATGGTCTAATAAGTATTGCCTGAGCCCTGTTTATGTCACAGTATTGCTACACAGTCTCTGAATACCCTAGTTATTTAACAAGGCTCATCTTTCCTTCTAGAAATTTTTAAAAGGTCAGAAAGAGACAGGATTAGAAAAACAGAGAACAGAAGGAAATTTTGCTGTAAAATACCTCCATTTAAGAGTACCAGTGATATTTCCTGCAATGAGAATGATAGCCATATTAGACTTCTTCAATCTAATTTCTGTTAGTATAAACTAATAACAAGCAAAGATCAATAGCAAAACACTTTCATTTTATCCTAATTGTCCTGAGCCAATTCGTATGCTACAGTCTGCATGAGATTTCCTGGCTGCTGAGTAACAAACTCAAAGAAATAACTGACTGAGAAAACACAGATGTACTGCAGTGGCTCAAGGTACCATTCATAAACTACACCACGACATTATAAAGGAAATTAACAGTAAATGGAAAAAGTGCATGGCAAGTTATTCTTCAACTACACATGGAATCTGGCTTTAGTCACACTCAAAGAAACAGGTATTTGTTGGACATTGCATGATTAAAAATACTCGATAGTGAGAAATTCAAATCAGATGGATTTTTTCCTTATATTCTTTCTCTGACCTTTCCACGTTCACTATGCTTGGATGATGCATGAAATTAAAATCAACATTTCCCACAAAGAGCCTGTATTTGCTGAACGTGCTACAGCTTGTCTGCCTACCACCGGACTGTATTATCTGTTGTCTGTTCCACACTTCTTGCTTTAAAAACAAGTAAAACGCTCCATGGTTTTGGCCAAAAATGACAACCAGAAGGAATCTCTATGGCTGTTTCAAACACAGCTTTTCCTGCTGCAAATCATAAAAGTCTTCTCAGAAACCCTGGTCTCCTGTTCAAAATGTTATGCTATTAATATTCAAAGGACCCGAGCTTGCCAGTGCCAAGTTCCCTGGGTATATAATAAAGCTGGATAAAGTTAGAAGATTTGGTACATTTTTGTACTTATTTTCACTTAGTTGTATGGTTTTTTGTCTAAGGAACTAGGCTGAAGATCCTATAAGGATCATTTTCAGAATCAGTTAAGCTAAAATCCAGTCTGAAGTTTATCTTTCAGGCAGTGCTGCAAAAATAGCTAGCATCTCTTTATACAGAAGACAAAAATCAGCAATACCATTTTCCTGGTAAAAACTATATCCTTCAGATATAAAGCATTTATCTTGAACTCTGTCATGAAATAACATGTTTAGCCTTGTCTGTATGCAACTGGCTCTCGACTGTATTCAGTTGCACTGCCTTAGAAACAGGACAGTAATTAGGACTGTCCCACGGGTGTGTGGTAGGCACCTCATAGTAACTCACCTAAGGTTCAAGTGGAACGTTTTAGGATATCACAGGGCAATTCACTGACACATGGGGGACAACCTAATGGGAAACCAGAGCTGTAAAAATGTATTTACATCCAGATGCAGCTGGAACAGATTTCTGCTTGACTTTCACCTTTGTTTGTCCTCTCCACAGCTTTCTGATTGGACTCTTCTTGTGTTATGCTAGATTTCCAACTTCTAGTGGGAACACTAATGTGGCTTCCAGCCCGAGCACCTCTACCCTCCATCCACAAAGATCTCTCACAGAAATCCCAGCATTCATTTCTGGCTGACCCGAGTTCCCACACTCAGCTGTGGGCACACACCGTAACAAGGCTTCACCTCTCTACTTAACTGATCACAAAGGCAAAATGCTTTGCTCCTATGGAATACACACCAGCCTATTAAGAAGCTCATTTTCACGCATTAATTATTCCCTAGTAGGGAAAAAGAGAGAAAGCTGGCCAGAAACATGAATGATTGATTGTGTCTGTATTTATGTTCTATGTTAAAGCTACTGGCTTTCCCCTCATTTTTACTAGATTACATTGCCCTGAAAAAGATCTTTAAAAAATTAATATTATCAGTTATCTTTGATGATCTATAGAACCAGAATCAGGCCAGAGCATATATAATCATACATCCATACTAATGAAGAATTCAACAGATCAGACAAAGACCTGGATAATGAGTCACTGATTCAAGCTTTAACTTCATTCTTAATGAAAGAAATCTTTCTACAGATGAATTACTTTGCAATAAATTCAATCTCTACTGCCAGACTCTCAAACCACTGGCTTTTGCAGACCCAGATTAGCTGCCAGGACCATAAATCTATAATTGCACCCTGGGATATCTACAGGGATTGCACTGTCTTTTGCAAGGACCTACCAAAAATAGATACAAAAATGGAGAATATGCACAGGCTATCATCACTACATTTGTAAAACACTTTCAAGTGCTTTAAATTCTATTGGTGTTCTATGCAAAGCACAACCTACATTTCCAGTATTTTGTAAGCTGTGATGGTTGCTTTGAGGATATACTTAATCTGATGAAAATCAGTTTGACAGATGTTGTTTTGAAGATGCAGCATTCCTTTGTCTAGGCGTCAGTAAACAAGAAAGCAAAAAAAAACCCTACTACTTTCTGACAAAACCTGATTTTTTTTATACATATAGGTGCTTTACAGCTATTTAATGAACACATTTATTTAAAGTTAAACAGTAGCCGCAGCTGATATGGTGTAAGGAATACAATGTTGTGTTTGCCAAGACTGCTTAGAGTGTCAATACTTTCAGAGCAAATCCTTATTTTATTAGAACATATGGAGAAAAAGAACACATCTGTTAAGATCTGTATGTTCAAGAATTTACCCTGATTTCACATGTGCAATGCTGCTAAGAACTGCACCTGTTTAAGATCAGACTTTCTACTGGACTCATTTATTCTGATTGCATTCAAATAAAATAAAGATTTCTATTATTTAATAATACTAAGCTTAAATGACATCTTTATCTGACATTGCAAGTCAACCACAAAATAAGATGGAATACTTGAAAAGATCATTAACAAGATGAAATGAGGCATTAATAATATTAAAATCTTACACCTTCACCTTAGAGGGAATAGTTGAACTGAAGTCTGATAGACATACTGTAAAGACAAACACAGTGACATTGGAATTACTATGAAGTCTCCTACAGGCCACAGAACATACACAGTGCATATAAGTACTTCTCCAACTCCATTTAAAATAAAAAACTAATTTATTCAGTTTCTCTAAGTTAACAGGGTATTTTATAGTTATTAACTATATCTACCCATATATGCAGTGTGTGTGCACACACACATGCAGAGGCTAAGCATGTGTGATTACACAGATTCACAGTTGTTCAAGAGGGGTCCCAGATGCAGGAAAGAGCGCAACATGTTCCCACAGCCCCACAGGGGATGAACATCTGCAGCCACTCTCCTGTTTGCAGCATCCAAATTGCCCAAAACAGCGTTACCTGATGGGGTGGATCTGAATCAGATACCAGTTTCGAGTGGCAAGTTGAAGGGCAGATCCAGTCTGGGGGAAGGACTATGAGCATCGCTCACAGTGCAATCCGAAACAAAAGCCTACGTTTAGAGTTGACTAAGCAGGGAATAGAACCATGCATATGCCTCATTCCTTTCCACATGAACTATAAAAGCTCCTGAAATGGGAAATGCATCTTACTGCAGCCAGCTGGTGTAGAAGGATAGTGTTCCACATTCACTGGTGATCAAAAGAATCAAACAACATGCAATGAGAAATATAGAATGAGAAAAAGCAAGGGTAAAAATAGTACTTCACAGTATAGCTCATCTAAAACACTGTATTCAGTCCAGGAACACCGTAAGTAAAGAATTAGAGCAGAAATAGCTGAGAGAGGATGGAGAACCTTCCATATGACAAAATAGCTAAGAACTATTTGCATACAGTATACAAAAGAATGAGGAGAATATTGTTCCCATTTACCTTCTTTAAGTAGAAACTAACACTTGAAGAAAGCAGAAGACATATAGTTAAAACTAATAATAGCAAGTACCTTTAAAACACCATAGAATTAAATGCAGAACATCCTGAAAATAAGGCAACATCAAGATCAGGGGTTTGGTGAGTTTTAAATCCAGAATTAGACATTCATACGAATCAAACCCATTCACATCAGTTAGGGTAGAAATGTGTAAAAGTTATATGAATGATCCAGGGTTAACAAATTATCCTTAAACCAATCAGGACTACGAAGAAATCTCTTCTGTGCCAATGTTAAACTTAGGTATGTGACAACCCTTTCTGCCCTAGATTAAATATCATAGGAGATTATTTTCCTGATATATCTGATTCACCCAAAATTCATCTATGTACTGTAAATCACAGTACAAGCACAGTCTCAAGATTCCCAATATGCCAACATTTAAAACACGTTAGTCTACTTCAAAAAGGATAGAACTACACAGATGCAATGTTTTTGTTAGCCTAGAAGATTTTTTGTCAAAATAGGTAAAAAAATGTTAAATATTTTAAAACTACATTACATTAATCTTCTAAATGGGAATGACTCATATTTGTCTTTCCATATTTATGGGAATTAATGATATGTCTTATTGCTGGTGATCACCTTCTGCTGTTTAAGTGGGCCTGGCAAACAGACATAAGAAATAGCATGACATGTTTTTCAAAGACTTAGGAACCACAAATCATGTCATAATTTTTAACTACCAAAGAGTAATAGCAGAGTTTGTAATTTGGTGTTTCCTTCCTTTAATCAAATCATCCAGTGGCATGTTCTGTGACTCACAGACTCAGAGAAATTCCTGACAGAGGCTTCGAACTGTAGAGGCACCTACACAGATTCCAGAGCTGCGCCCAGCTCCCTGAACCACCTGGCAAAGGCAGCATGCAGAGAGCCTGCACCTCAGCCCTCCAGCACCCCAAAACAGCAGGGACTTTAAAAATGAGCAGAAGCTTCTACTGAGCAGCTTGCCCTTTGTTTGCTTGCTCATTTTCAAATAAACATATAATTCACTCCTGTTAACAAATTGCTTAGGCAAGCAAAATTAAAAACATTTCTGAAATAGGATGATCTGCAGTTACCTGTTGATCCCCCAAATGTTCCTTAATTAGAGCAAATTTTGCTATTTTCTACCTTGTCCTGGCATGAACAGAAAGTTCGCTAAATATTCTAAGCAGAATTTCATCTTCAGTCAACAAAATTTCAGGCTTTAATCCTGCCCTTATCTTTCTGGAATTAAAAGTATTTTGGCCAGTTGTTCAAACCATCCAGCGTAATCTTCAAGGTGGCTTGGAAATTTGCATTTTCTGGTTATGAAACATGAAAGCTAACTAGTCTTAGTTTCAATCTAATGCCTCTTTAAAGATGTCCAGGTGCTTATCTGAATTTACATAGTTGCCTTTGATTTTGGCATTGTCTGCAAAAATAAATTCCAAGATGATTAAAAACACACTGAGATCATTAAAAACACATTTCTCAGCAAAAGAGTAAAACTAACAAGCACACTGCTCATCAGCTTGCCTGAAATACTTTCCCATTGGTTATAATACATTTAGGTTATTAATTTTCTGGACAGAAAAGTGATAATTAGTCTGACTGACTACCAGAGGGAAATATGCTAGCTGATTGCATGGGGATGTACAGTATCTAATATTCTGTGATAATTTATCCTGTTGAGGTCATTTATCTGCCATAGCTCTCAAATCTTTACGATCACCCACAGGATGGCACTGTTGAACCTCTGAGTATCATGCACAGGAAGGAAGGAACAACCTAAAGAAATCTAGGTGCTGCAGAAAATACTGCAAAAAGTAAAACGCAGTACTTCCCCTTGATGTCAAATCTTGACGAAACACAGCATGTATATACACACACACACACACAGAAATTCATACACATACTTACAGACACTACTTTTAGAAAACAAGGGACTTTATTGTCCCTGTGTATCAGTCTGTGCCCCGATATACCCCATGGTATATCGGAACAATTCTATACTAGCTTCCACTCTGCTAAATAGTCCCACTTCCTATGTAGGCAAAAATTAATATAAACTTGAAGAATTCAATACCCTATCAGGAAATTTTAATGACTATTAGTTTTGCTATTCACATACAAGCAAATTTGGTGTATTGACCTTTTAATGAGGTGCTAAATCTCTGGCCATTATATTTAATAGCAACTGATTGACATTCATTGTTCTTACATTCACTATCAACCTATTGCAGCATATGGCCTGATAAATCTCACCAGCCTCTCATACATCTTTGTTTTTAGTGCATGTGTTAGCCATAAAAGAAAATTATTTAAGAAAGATATCCACCATCTCTTATCTATATTGTTGTACATGACATTGCTATCAGAGAGCAAATTTCTCTTTCATGTCTTCTTCTCATCACAAAATGGAGATTTAAGTATTTCACCTTTTCTACGGACTCAGAGGATTTATAAATAGTCCATAATTCTTCAACTGCTGGTTCATTTATTAGGGTTCAACCCTGTTATTGCAGTACCTACATTAGCTCTTAGTGAACATCAATGACAAACTTATCTCAGGCAGCAACTGCAGCATTAGCCCACTTAATATCTGTAGCCAGCTAACTGTGGAAAAATGAGAGCTATGAAAACTGACATAAAGCAAGCAGTACTTGAATGGTGACACAACTCAAAGGAAACTCTACAATAAGCAATGAAGTAGGGTAGAATTTAAGCATTTGCAAAAAGGCCAGTAAAGACCGAGGTGCAAAGTCTTCCACGTATTAGTCAAGTGCTGAAGTGTATCCCCGTGCATGTTCCCACGACAGTAACATACATACTGAGAATATCATGACCATGGGCCGGCACTGCAGTGACTTGGCTAGAGAGACATTAGCCAGTTGCGGCACTGCTGTAGCTCCTCCAGCTCCCAGCAGATGAGAAATGAAGTGGAATTGGGAAAAAAGTGTGATTCTGTACTTGGAAAACACAGTGTCAGTGAAAGGAAGGAGACAGAGAAGGTAGAAGCACACAAGAAGGTGAAAATATTCTCATTCCTGCCCAGTCGAATCTGTGTTTGTCTCAGAGACACAGAACAGTGGCCTAGAATTTCCCAACCTTTCCCGTTAAGAATCTGCACTGAATTTTGCTTTCCAATGTCTCAAGCCACTAACCATTCAGAAAATAAGCATCTTTCACACTCCTACTGCTTTGAAGAATTGCAATATCGTTTCTTATTACCCCAAACTACACTGCAGACACAAAGTCAAATGCGCATGCATGTGTCTGCACATGCATAAATACTACATCATCGTCCACAGCCATAGCACATTGTGAGGAGTCTTCTCAACCCAATGTTACACCATGCATTTTGCACGGTTTCCATCCTGCAGTCGCACCCTACTGTTATGTGAAGCTCTCCAAAGAAAATGCAGATTGAAATCAGTGGTTTTTTTCACTTCTGTGGCTGTTCATGGCTCCGCCGGTGGCAGAACAGGCCATGATGAAGTTCTTGCCTATTTCAATAGGCCGTTCCTGGGAAAGCTCTGAGCACAATAAAGGGCACTGTGGAAGGTCCTGAAGACACTCTGGTAGTACCAGATTCCATGATGAAGATTGTGTGAGCTGGCTGTATTGGTCAGGAACTTGCTTTAGTTCAAACCCTGCCAAAGTTACCGACACAATTTTCTCTGTTCTCCAGTGGCAAGCGGCATTCCTAGAGGAATTTCCTTGTCATAGGAATAAGAGACCAGTAAATGCTAGAACCAGGAATTCCCCTTAATTCAGACACAGAAATAACAACAACAAAAAAAATTTAAGTATGCAATCTTATATTCAGAGCTCATAAAGGAGCAACAGAAGACAGGAAAAAAAAAAAAGGTTTTCAACTTAACAGCTTACTTTTAATAGTAAGAAACCCCCTAACACCTAATCAACTTAGCCCTGCTAGGTTTTTAATGTGACAAAAGACAAGGAACAGTTTTCTAAATGGGATTCAGACAAGGGTGCATCTTTGTCTAAATGAGCTTAGAGGAACTTAATTTCTCCACAGTGAAATTGACCTTTGTTGACTTGAGAGGAAGCAACCACTTCATTCCTCTATTACCAGTACTACATCTGCTGCTGAGCTGTGGCGGCCAGAAAGGCAGCATCTTCATTTTCCATCTAGAAACATGCAGTCATCTGAACACAATCAGAACAGGCTGTTTCTTCCTTCCATATTCATCTGAAGGGTTCAATCTAAAAGGTCAACATCAGATGCTACTACAATCATCTGCAAAACTTCCACTCAACAGGACTGGCACTCAGTACCAAGAAAATACACAGAAAATGACCTTGAGGAAATCAATAGCAATGGGATTCAAAGCATTATAAGACAAGTTCATAGATAGTAAGCTTTCACTCAGTGTGAAATAAATGTCTAGCTTTTTAAGTGGTAATAAAAGCCATGACAATGCAAATGGGTAACAGATCAATGTGCTGTTAAATCTGAATACAGTTCTGTAGTAGTATCTGTTCATTTCAATGGGATGTAGAAATCTTAAAGCAACTACAAACTCCTGAATGTCAATACCACTAGTGATTTTTCTGTTAATCTAACAAAAACGACTGCTAATTTTCTAGTTCAGTCTGTTAGACCTGTCACATCTTGGTGCTCCATTTGTTTGAATGGCTTTTAATTGCTTTAATAATAGCTAAAGCAGTTAATTTCCTTAAAGAATTACTATAGCACCTACAAGATGGCAGCTAACCACTTGGCAATATTACCTTCTACCATACAGAACAGAGTTAGATTCCATTTTTTCTGTTTGTGATGCACATATAGCTTTGCTTCTTCACTTTGCTTCTACAGAACAAATAGATCAGTCTCTCTGGGAATGAAAACAAAACAAGCATGCACAGTCTCAGCTGAGTTTACATGTATTAAACAGCAATACTGTTGGTATTTTATACCAGTAGTTCATACTATTATTTTATACTGGTAATTTCCATACAGAGCACAACAGAAAATTTAAAAAGACACTAAAAATTACTCATTTTACTTTATCCACTACCTGGTGGCACAGTTCTGGCTGGAGGGCTGTCTTGAGTTATGATTGTGTAGTTCTAGCTGAAGGGTGTCCTCAGCAAGAACATTGTTTTTCCAGAACTGCCCAGTGGTAGTACCTCTGGCCACTGTCTGGATGTTATAGCAAGTGACAATATAATAATGGGAGCTGAGTTAAGAATCATTAGCCTACTCACCTTTGAAATCAATGGGCATAAGTAAGATGTACTACTTTTTTCAAAAATTAAGGGTACCTAAGTATCAATTTAGGTTAGATTAATCAATTTTTTTTTTTTCTAACGATTCCTCAATTCCTCTGTATGCTTCAAAAAGCCATTTCTGTCATCCTGCGTGTACTTAGACATATAAACATTTTAATTAATAGCTTTTTATTTTCTAATGAACCAGGATATACCTTTTGTAGAAGTCTATTAACACGCAAATGCAGAGATCTCTCCTGATTCAGAAGGTCATTTTTACTTTCTGTAGTTCAATAGAGTAATGGAATCCCAGTATGTCAGTGTGAAAATTAATTAAAATGTATGACACTGCAATCAGATTTTCAAACAATTTAGTGGAAATAGTAATTGTCACAGTAAGTGCACATTCTATAATGCATACAACCAAGTATGCACATTTGTAAACACTATACTGCATGACTTTTCATAATGTGAAATGATTTACTGACAGCTTTTTCTTTTCAAATTTTCACATTTTGAAGGAATATCTTGTAAATATGAGACATTTCCACTACAAAAATGTATTTCCCATTATTTGTCTCTTGGTTCTATTGATTCTTATTTCCCTCCTCACCATTAGGACTTCCCAGTCTGCTGGAACATACAACTAAACATCTCTGTAATGCTGACACTTTATTTTAAGAATTCAGTATAAAACACATCCTCATTTAGTTTTAATTACAAAATTAAGATGTTAGAGGGAGCTCAAGATCTGCAGAAGCAGGAACCAGAGGAAATTTTTAATAGCACTCTTTGGCAGAAGGTATAGGGGAGGTAATGATCCTGTCCTTCTCTCCATCCTCTCCACCTCTAGCTGTCTCTAACAGCCTCTTAGCTCCCAAGGGCTAGGTCCCAAAACAACAGTTTTTTGGTTGTTTTTAGTAACACATTAACTGTGCACAATGACAAATTAATTACCAAATAGTGTATTTTCTAAGAAGTGATGAATCCAGATAATATAACTCCAAAGCCAATGCTTCCCTGAAAAAACATCTCTGTAACTTACAGCATAATCACTTAACATGTAAATAGAGAAGATCAGGAACTTGTAGCAACCAATTTTGCTGCAGGCTGAAGTGTAAATTGATGCACTGCCTGATTCAGCTGAACTGTTCTGAATTTACATGATCTTAGAAGCAGCTGAAAAACTCTCCAACAAGAAGTCTTAAAAACACTTCAGAGTAACTGCAATGGTTTGGATCTTAACTTTCTTCTTTTTTTAATCAAAGATTTAGGGAGAAAATTAAAAGACGTACTGGTCTGAGATGGCTAGGTGAAAGAACACCAAGAAAGGATTCAAATGGTTAACCTGCTCCCATTAGGAAAACATATCATGAAAGTGTGTAAAAAGTGAGAGACCAAGACAGTAGAAACTTTACTGACAGAAACAGATGTATCTGAGAAAAGTCTTGCATGCCATTAAGGCTCTAAATTCTGGTTTAATAACTTACAATACAGATAAATCTTAAAAATTGGGCACAAAAAATGTCCAATTTTTCATTTAACTGAAAATTAGATATATTATTTGAATTTTTTATTCAGATGAGATAAATTCTGAAACATAAAGTAGTGAAGGCCAATGGAAAGCAACAAAGCTAGATGAAGAAATAATATGTTTTGGGAAATGGTGTCTATCTGTGGTCACTTCTCAGTCTCAGTGATTTCCAGAGCATGTACCACATGGTAGGTGCAAATAAAGTCGTAAGGCTGGACTACAATTCAGGCTGCTCCCAGACACATAGAGCTGTGGTTCAAGGACTATCTAGTCTCTGATGTGGGCTGAAAAAAAGACAATCACATGGATCATGACAGGTTTTTGGTCACAACCAGGCAGTTATGCTTAAGTGCTCAAAACAAAAACAAATTAATGCCCGATACATTTACTGCTTGTAGTTGTATTCACGTATAATCCTCCTTTCACATTATTTTGTGAGATCACATTTTAGAAACTGATACATGTAAACTTTTGACCAGCAAACAAGTTTGCACACTGTTTTCATGTCAAATACCTACCCATTCATTCTGAGTTTATCACCATGAAAAAGAGCAGGTGTAAAAAGAACATCCTTAATTTATATAAAGGCCATTTCCTGATTTTCATCCTCTATATTTATGGCAAAACTTTGTATTAACCAATGTTGCATTCCTCTTATTAACCTGTACTTTCAAGAAAGAAGACAGACCTCTTGTGTATACTTGCTCTGAATACTTGCTGCTATGACATTAAAACCGACAGAAGGGTACTGGGCTCCTGTCACATTTATTTAAAATCTTTATACAGAAGTTGTCCGTGGAGACATAACCTAGGCACCCAGATGACAGCAATGCTATTGCTGCAACATAATGGCCAGCTGCAAACTGAAGTTTAATTTCATTTTTGTCTATCAGAGGGATCTCTTCTAGCTACTTTCATTTGCAATGAAAGAGAAATTTTCACAAATTTTATGGCAGCAATCCTCATTCATAACTGTAATACACCAAGAAAAGTAGAAAGTAAAAAAGCATATAGGAGCTTTAAGCAAGAAAAATAAGCCTTGGTACGAAGCACTGCTGTGAAGAATGGTAATGTTTCCTGATGCAACATGGAGAGGATAATGGCAAAATCCACAGTTCAAAAAAACACGGTGTAATCATGCTACTTGATCTGTGAGTGGCAGTAAGAAGAGAAGGGCCCATTCCTTCAAAGGACAGACAGTTCAAGAATTTTGTGAGCAGTGGGCAGAAGTACAGTAGGAGAGAATCACAGAGTCGAAACCCCAAAGAATACTGAGTTGGAAGGGAGCTCATGAATCATTTGGTCCAACTTTTCTTGGCAAAAGCATGGTCTAGACAAGATGGCCCAGCACCCTGTCCAGCTGAATCTTAACAGTGTCCAATGTTGGAGAGAAAACTGTAAAGTCAAGGGGAGAGAAAGCACGGGGAAATGGAAAAAGAGGATCCTTTCCTTTGGCAGTACTACTGAAAAGTAGTATCAGGAAAAATTTCCTAAAACACAGTGGAAAGTATGAGCTCCAGTGATAGGCCTAGATAAAAGGGCAGTAAAAACAGCCAGAGACACACTTCATGTTACCAGAACTAGGTATCCTGTTTTGTAAACAACAGTAATACTAGAGAAGGCACATGAAAAGACAATGCAAAAATGCCATTGATTTGCCCATGAAGTGCTTTGATGTACATACTGCAGGGTATCAGTAATGGGCATGTTGCCATGGGCTTACTGCCTCATCCAGACAAAGAGCTCAGCTATGACCTTGTTAAGCATACAAAGGGAGACAGCACTGGTGCACAAATATTCCCTCTCCTCCCCCTTTTCTGTGTGGGTGGGTTAACTACAGTTGCATCTATGCAATTCCCCTGACACATTTTATTGATGTCACATGGAGAAATGATCCCAGTGTTTTGTGGCCTATGCAGAGACAAGGAGCACTCTCATTCTCTTGAAAGACAGCACCAAAAGACAGATTTGCAACTCTTATGAAAAGCCATCAGCAGTAATGAACCACCAGGCATCTTTGTGTAAGTTCTTTTACCTCCGCTACTTCCAGAACCCTAGTTTCCATATAGGCCACTGGAGATCTTTTAGGAATCTTTTAGGAATCAAAAGGTTATGACTTGAGCATTTGAAACAGGAAGGCCACAACTGTCTACAGCAGAAGAAAAAACACATGGGAAATTGCCCACTCTCTGCATCTGCTCTGTGCTGGCATGGTATGACCATGATCTGTGATAGAAATTATATAGCTAGGATTGTGTCAAAGGGGGAGCTACAATCTTCTGTGGAAGTAACAGAAGTCATGCTGATTTTAGCTTGCATTTGCTTTGCAGAGCTTCAAGTAACAGTAGGGTGCTAACACAGAATAGAAACACTATCAAGAAAGTCTACCCTAAAGTAATTCCTGTCTGGCTTTCTCTAGGTCTCACAGACTGGTAAGCAGCCACTCATAACTTTCTCATCAACAATCAATGTTCAGAAAGTCTCATTTTGATATCACTTACCGTTATCTCACTGTCACTCTTGGCGTATGAAGCAATTTGATCAGCTGTTGCCATTTCTTTCAGGTATGGTAATCTTGAGGAACAAATTAATTAAAAACTTAAACCAGGCTGACAGGTGTGACTATTCAGTGCTGGTTTTTTAATGGAAATGCATATTTAGAACTTCAGGAAGGCTTGTAATTATTTCAAGTAGGTCAGGTTTTGGATCAGATCAAAATATTAACATAGCAATGTGAAGGTGTAATTTGGTGGCATTTATGTCCTTGGAAAAATCTAAGGAAAACCTATTCATTATCTCAGCTATTGTGCACATAATGCAACAGGTTCAAAAGCAGTTTGTAAACTTGAAGTCAGGATATTTTCATTAATATACACTGCCACAATTTCCAAAGGGGTTAGGCATTCACAATTTCACTTGATTTAAACAGGAACACTGTACCTCTGAAAATTAAGTGAAGAGTATCATGTAGGGTACTTGCATGTGAGAAACCACTTCTGAATTTTATGTAGAATGTGTAACTTAGCCTGCATAACCACTGTCAAAGAAGCATAACAAAAAGGAAAAATCTGATATAGCCCTTGGGGAAAATGTGAAAGGAATTTGAGCATGAATGCAGAGATTAAACAGGACAGAGCAAAAGAGCTGGTCGTCTACCACCTCACACACAATCTTGGTTTTTTGTCTATATAGTCTAGTTTTCAATAGCTAACCAGTATTTTCCTATAAACAGTTTGGTTGTAACAGTAAGGAAATACAATATTGTGCAAAACGTGGACCTGACAGCCCAAAAGATCATAGTCCTTTTAAGTGCAAAACAGGCACTGCAAGCAGAGGCCAACTCAAATACCATTGCTAATGTGACCTTGTCCCTGGACCTGCACCTCAGTACGTTCCCCAGTGGTTATCCGACTGCAGCTTGGGCTCTGTCAGCAGTGCCCATGAACAGACACCAGGCCACTGCTAACACTCTCATTGCTACAGTCACGCTCTGCTTCAGTGCTCAGGGCAGCCTATCTCTGGAGGTTCAAATGCCCACGGCAGCCATTGCACTCGAAAGATCACCGGCTTTTTCTTCCTTTGTGGAGCAAGTCACTGCATGTCTGTATTTTTTGCATACAAAACGTATTCATCTGACACTGGCAAACTGGTGATCAGAAAGTTTGGACCAGTAAAGCTGTAGAGATAACCAAGAGGCAGTTCCCCATAGTCCCATCGACCCAATGTGTAACATCTGGGGATCCCTGCATAAGATGTCAGGCTAGGGTGGCTCTCCTGGCTCATCCAGCCTCTAGTATGCGCTGCTTGGGTGGATCCTCCCAGACACTGGCACAAAGGACAAGGGCCTCCTCTAAGGAATATCTGCCACTGTACTTTAGATTGATTTAAAATTGCGGTATTGAATTATATCATTCCTTTAATCTAAATCTCTCAAGTCTGCTCAGAGTATTGGAAATACTAATTCCTAACCTATTTCCTAGACATTGTAATTATTCACAAAATTCATAAACCAAAACTGTCTTCAATGACTCTGCTTATTTTTGAGAACTAGAAGAGCCAAGTCTAAAAGATAAACAATACTCAAAGAACTAATAAAAAAAATTACAGAACTGTAATTACAGAGCAGTCCACAACAGAACCACAGAATAGTTGAGGTTGGCAGGGACTTCTGGAGGTCATCTGGTCAAGCTAAGTAGGCTGCCCAGGACCACGTTTAGATGGCTTTTTATTATCTCCAAGGATCAAGGCTCCACAACTTCTCTGGGCAACCTATGCCATTGCTTGGTCACCCTCATAGAAAAGGGGGAAAAAAAAAAAAAGTATTTTCTGATTTTCAGAGGGAATCTCCTGAATCTGAGTTTGTGCCCACTGCCTCTGGTCCTGTCACTGGGCACCACTGAAAAGACCCTGGCTCCCCCTTCTTTGCACCCTCCTTTCAGGTATTTATATATACTGATAAGCTCTCCCCGAGTCTTCTCCAGGGCTCCAGGCTAAACAGTCCCAGCTCTTTCAATCTCTCTTCACAAGAGACATGCTCCAGTCTCTTCACCATCTTTACGGCCTTTCACTGACTGGACTCTCCAGTAATTCCAACTCTATACAAAGACTTTAAAAATCCAGTTCTAAGAGCAGAGAATAGGGAAACACTGATAAAAGTAACACCACAAAATTAATTCTAAAACCACAATAAATACACATAGGCAAACAAATAAGATTAGTGTCTAGGAACTGGCTTTTACCTTAGTGGGCCTGAGATGCTTCATCCTGTTTATAGCTTGGACACAGGAATCTGCGATATCCCCTTAAAAAGGAATACGTAACACTCTTCACTCAAAGCTTGCTCTGGCTGAGATGATTTCCATAGCCAGGAAAAAAGCATATTTCCTAAATTAGACTGATATCAACACTTCAAATAACAAGTTTATTTTATTATAAGACACAGGGCCAACTTTTTTTCTATTGAAAACACAAAGTTTTGAATTAAAATTTCTGTCCATGGCAAGTTATTTTTATGTTTACACAACAGTCCAGATCTTTAGACCTTACTGTCTGAAGAAAAAAACACTACGGTAACCCTAGGCCTTCTACTTTTCTGTGTGGTCAGGTCTATTAATCCTATGGAAAAAAAATAAATCAATCCATTGCATAGCTGGACAGCTATTCCTGTGCTGTACTTCGGCAGCATTAGTTCATGTGCTGCAGACAACGCTTAACTGAGAGCTTCATCCGAGATGTCTGTCTCAGTGAGAATGAATCCCTTATTCATGGCAAGAAGTGCTCTCTGAGATGGTGAATTGTTTGGTTGTAACAGACAGATGACAATCTCATATGTTCTATACTACTATCCTCTGGATTTCAAAAAACCCAAGAAAAAATACCTCTGTTTCTCCTAGATATCTTAAGATCAGTGGACTGATTAGCTAAGTGTTATTTTTTGGGATCAACTGGTTCTTGGGATTCACGAGCTAAGGGAAGATAAATGCAAAAAAGAAAGACCTTGAAGAGATGCACAATAGAACTCATGGGGTGGGACTCACATGATGTTACTCACTGGAACACCTCTAGCTATACAGAAGTCAGAGCATATTACCTCTTAGCTTTTTAAAAATCCATCCTGATACTTCTTGAAATATTCATGTATGACTGACAACAGAACTGAGACAGTTCCCACCAGGACTTGACTTCCTCCACAGCAACAAGGTTGCTTACCCTCTGCAGGTAAAAGAAATCTCTACCACAGAAAGTGCTGATCCCCTGGAAAACAAGGACGTGGCCAAGCTGTTTGAATACCTAGCTTCAAGGGGAGGCAAAGTTGTTCTGCCACACCAAGTGTGGAAGCAACTTCAAGAGCAGTTGCATTGCCATAGCTTATAGGAGAGTTTCAACTGCCACTTCTTTGTCAAGAACATTCCCTCTGGCATTGTGAGCGTGGCAAAAAAATGTAAGGTTTTGAGGTGACAGCACTGCTCCCATGATGGCCTAAGACACAGGCAAGGCAAGATGTGTAGGTATCTTCAGATGCGAAACAGAAGTCTGACTATTTCAAACATATAAAGGTCTACAAGCCTCAAAAGCTCATATAAATTTCCAGCTATGCTAGGAGGTCTAATGAGATACAGCATCTGTGCTTGTAGATAAAGAATTTGTGCTTGCATGCATCTGCTGTGCACGTGCTCAGGCAGAACGAATACAGTTCAATCTGTACAAGATTCCTCAAAGCTTCATGGGCCAAATGGGACTGTCCTGCAATTTCAGCAGACAGCAATATCCCCCAAAACAACACATAAAACACCAGCTATGCTTTATCATCATTGTTCTATGTGTTGTCCTTACTATACGCTGTTACAGAGGAAAATCCCAGGAGATCTGAGTGCAGAAAATACAATCTTCACAGGCCAGACAGGAACAAATGAAGAAAAAAAAAAAAAAGACAAAAGATTGGAATTTTTGAAAGAGAGCTAAAGACACCTGAAGCTAAAGTGAAGAGAAACTTAATGCAGAGTGCTAAGTGATTAAATACAGGCTACCGATGCTGAGGCTGAAGAAGAGATCAGACTGTTTTACAATGAATACACTACATTTCTCCTGCTCCAAAAAGCTACATGCAAGCTAAGTATTCTGATATGACTGGGAAATTATTCAGAGACTGCTGTGAAAAAAGATTTTTTAAGTGTAATAAATAGGAACTAGAGCCACAGGCAATTCAATGGGGATTATAAAAGGTTGAGTGAGTGGCTGCTTAATGGCATAAATTCTGTGAAATAAAGCAAGTTCTGAAGAAAACTGGGAGAGCTGATCATCAACTGAAGTCCATCAGTGAATATTGAGATGGGAACATATTTAACCCTAATTCTTAGTTTGGGGGTTTTTTGTGGGTTTTTAGTTTGTTTGTTTGAAGTCTTAATGCCACTTTAAGATAACTTTTCCACATATGAAGCTTCTGAGTAGTATCATTTAAGTGTAATGGTCTAATAATGAAGAGAAGTTAAGTCTGAAACAGTTGTTATTAAATTCACAAACATGTCTGAAAGGACAGGTTTTCTGCAGCTCCTGCTGCTTTTAGAAGAAACCTCCAAACCAAAGCTCAATAAAGGTTAAGTAGATTTAAAAAAAAAAAAAAACCAAAACTTAGTTTAACTTAGTAATGTTATTCAGGCTCTCTGAAATCTTTCTTGCAGCAGGGTAAGGAAAAGGAAGATAGCTTTTTTTTTTGTTCTTCTGAAGATCACTTGCACAAGGGGTTCAGGGGTTGCACATAGCTCATTAGATGGTTAGTCTGGATGAGATTAAATCTTCTGCAAGTTTGCTTTTAAAAAGCAAAGTGGGAAGACAGATTTCATCACACAGCATCATACTGCCCATCACACTGATGAAGATTTGTAGATTGTTATATTCACTGAGAATATTAGTTACTTAAGCCAGAAGGGTAAGTGACAGTAGTAATGAGCTGTCATCCTCTCCACTGGCCAGCTCTGCATTCAGGTAAGGACACTCTGCTAATATCTTATGTCTAGATCCTGGCCACAAAGGAGCAGCAGAATTAGAAGCAAATATGCTTTTCTGCACTCCCTTCTGTTTCTCAAGTTTAATCCCTTCTGCCATTCCACTTCAAATCTTGATTTTGATCTCCTCCTTCCTCTCCCCCTTTCTACCTAGTTCCTTATTAATTTCAGCAGGCTTCTCCCTCAGTTTTCTGCCCTACCTAGTGCAGTCCAGGTCAGTCTCTCACACTTTAAGACAACTCCATCTTCCCATTATCTTTTCAGACAATTACAATCTCTTTCTTCCATGAGCCTCCTCCTACTCCCTGAACCTCCCTTCTTTGTCCTAGAAAGATATTCATCCCCTCAGGATCTTTAATTCTTCCCCTTATTATCTAGCTCTGATAAATTACTGCTTGGAGATGTTAGTCCCTGGGTATTTCTACAGTCAGGATCTTCTGCTGATTTACTTCTTGTTGCAGGATCAAAAAGGAACTTCAGGAAGTGGAAAATTTCTCTGCTGCCACTAATCAGTACCACTCCAGAGCTGACAGCAGATTGCAAAGAGAGAGAGAAAAAAAGCAAGTCTTCAGGAAAGAAACAAATGCCTACATATATTTAAAGTGTCAACTTAACTTGAAAGTTTTGCTAAAAATCTTTCTTGTACTGTTGTGCAGTTTTGGCCACTGCCACAAGGCAAGAGCTGATGAACATTATGTCACTTCAGAAAATCTAAACAACTGCTGGAATAAAGCAAAGATAAGAAACTGGTGGCAGCAGCATAGACAGCTGCCTACAAAGACAGCACACAATCCAGATTGGTGCCTGAAGTCTTACCTTCCTGAGAAACCACTGTCCTTTCTATTTCAAAGCCAGTTTCACAGCAGTGTTTGGCAAGTTTCTTTTACTTTTGGAGAGAACTGACTGCATTCTCTGACTGCCTAAAAGGTAATGCCTAATTACACTAGTTTGAAGAGATAACAATAAAACTTTGATGATTCATACAATTGGTTCCAAGTTTATCTATGTCAGTTGCCAAGCTGCACTTTTCAGTCTTCACTTTGATCAGAGAAAGTGACCTTGCTGTCCTTTTAATACCAACTGTAAAATAAGCTTGCAATTAGTTCTCTAAAGTTCCAGTGATTCTAATGAAATCTCTTATGACCAAAAATGCAAATTAATGCTTTAGTTCTACATCTTGATAGTTTAGGGAATTTGGATTGGTCTCTGTCCCAGATACACTAGAGCAGGGAAGAAAATATTCACAGGACCAAAAACATTGGGATAAACATACTAACATACCACCAGAACTAGCAATATTTTTATGCCTATGTTAATTAGCAAAGATTATGAAACAAGAGTACAACAGTTTTTTAAAGCATTTGATGAAAAGAGCATAAAAACTTGCATTATTTCTACATAAACAAAATTTATAGGCAGCTGTTCCTAAAAGCACGCATGTTTCAGCTCTTCCTTTCTCATTAAGTCAAGCAAGAGTTAGATAATACATCTGAAAATGATTTTGTTACCAATATATTTATTGTATTTCCCAGTACATCAAGCTGTCAGACTAACAATTAGTTTAATTTCAAATTAAACCTGACAGGCAGTCCCTTGGTGAAAGAACATGTTTAGTTAATTTAACTAAAACACATACCTCTTCCCTTTTAAAACACCTCCTCTGTCGAGCATACCAGCTTTGGTGACACTCTCCTTCCTGCTAGGTGGTACTGCTCTTCCTGTCATTCCACAAACTCTTACTGTGAACACAGCAAATCTCTAACTTACCCTCAGGTGGAACACAAAACAAAGATCTTCTCCCCTCCCTAAAGCAGCAGACATGAAATCTGGACTTAGCATAACCACTAATAATGTATAAAAATAAAATGGGAGAGAGAACTTCTCCTACATGAGCCTGTTAAATGGAGATGACAACATCCTCTGAGGATCCGGCAGTTAAGCACAGTACCCTCTATACTTCATTGCTTATCCTCAGATTCTTCATCTATCCGTGCCCTTGGCCTTTTCAACTGCTGTCTACAAAATGGCTCCCCGACTGAGTAACAACAACCAAAGTAACACGGTGAGGACACTTGAAGTTCAGCTACCTGAAACCAAGGACACTGAAGGACAGCTGTCTTCCCATATCTAAAGTGAAAAGAAACACTCAAAGAAATGCCAGCAAAATTAGCCTTGAAGACTTGGTATTTTTAATCCAGCATCAGCCCGTGTTCCCTCTCATCCACAGGCTCATCTTGCCTCAGGAACAGGGGTCAGACACACAACAGTAAACAAAATATAAGAATTTGATTATAAGGAAATTTCTTCCTGCTATTATCATATAGAGGCTGACATTTTTTGAGGAAGATAGTTTGCACATAAAAGAGACTATAAACATGGCTATTCATTTTTAAACCCTCCAAAGATCTTATTTGCAACAACATCAAGTTTCTAGGTCAAATGGCTTCAGCTAAACACTCCTTTTTTTTTTTTTTTTTTCTCTTTTTTTCTCACACTTGGAAGGATACAGTTCCAAGCTATCCAATGGTCTGAAATTTCACCCCACAAAATAGAAAACAATGTCAAGTACAACCTGTAGGCACAGAATCACAGAATGGTTTGGGCTGGAAGGGATCTCTACAGGTCGTGTAGTCCAAACCCCACTGCCATGGGTGGGGACATCTTTAAGGTTTCTCAAAGTCCCGTCTAACCTGATGCTAAATACTTCTACTGATGGGGCATCCACAAGTTCTCTGGGGAATCCACTGCAGTGTCTCACCACCTTCACAGTAAATAAATTCTTCCTTATATCTAATCTAAAGCTACTCTCTTTCAGTTTAAAACCACCACCCCTTGTCCTGTCACTACAGACCCAATTAAAAAGTTTATTCCCATATTTCTTATAAGCTCCCTTCAAGTACTTCAAGGCTGCAATAAGGTAATCCCAGAGCCTTCTCTTCTCCAGGCTGAACAAACCCAACTCTTTCAACCTTTCTTCATAGGAGAGGTGCTCCATCCCCCTGATCGTTTTCATGGCCCTCCTCTGGACCCACTCCAACAAGTTCATGTCTTTCTTGTATGGAGAACTCCAGAGCTGGACACAGTACTCCAGGTGGGGTCTCACCAGAGCAGAGGGCCAGAATCACCTCCCTTGACCTGCTGGCCATACTGCTTTTGATGCAGCCTAGGATATGGTTGGCCTTCTGGGCACACAGCCAGCACAAGTTCAGCTTTTAATCTACCAGCACCTCCAAGTCCTTCTCTGCAGGGCTGCTCTCAATCCATTCATCACCTAGTCTGTACAGATACTGGCAATTGCCCCAACCTAGGTGCAGGACCTTGCACTTGGCCATGTTACACTTCATGAGGTTCACACTGGCCCACTTCTCCAGTCTGTCAAACCTGCCGATCAACCTCAACTCAGTTCTGTTCTCTTAGGCAGGAAGTCTATAAGTATCTGGCAAAGCCAATCTCTCTTTTTAACAGACTTCCAGTACATCAGACAGATTTACATAACCTCCTCAAAGCACTCTCACAGCATGTTTTATTGAGGAATCTTTATCTTGAGGAATCTCAAGTTCAGCAGCTACGTTTACTGCATGCTAAACCACCACAGCAGGTAATGAAGAATAAAACCATTCAGGACTTATAGATTAAAACTAAAACTCTGCATTTGGTTCATGAACTTCAGTAAGAACCAACACAGATCTCCACAGAGCAGCAACATAGTTAAACTTAACTCTTGGCCTTATCCTCATCCCTCCTCATTATTGGTCCCCCTGCATCCAGTAAAGTTGTGGGGCAGTGCACTGGATACAGCTTCTCAGTGGTCCCTGATGGAGCACACAGCAGCAGGACACTTGTACTTCAGTGGTGATACTGCTGCACTAGATAGCAAAGATCCTAAGTTTAAAGGCAGATGCAGAGGAGAAAAGAAGTGTTAAAAGCTAGCACCTCCACACCTCTGCTTACCCTAAGAGTGTAACAGCAACCTGATTGCCTTGCAGGACTCCCCAATAATATCCCATCTCACTTGGGCTGAGTTGAAGCCAGCTTGCTGTCCTTAAAACATGCCTGAGTCCTTGAAGAATTTGTTCATATATTACCCAGAGCAGGAGGTACTGCAGATAAAACTGGGGATAAAATTAAAACTGGCCCTGGGGTAAAAGAACAGTTGCCTGCAATGCCTCTTGGATGATCACAGACAGGTGGGAACACAATCCAACAGTATTTCACAAATGATTTTTTTTCAGAGACTGCTTATAGAAGTCAGCATTTATGCTGCTTTTGTTTACTATGAGATAATAAATTCATACAGTTGTAGCTTCTAACTCACAATTGGGCTCATATAAACGGAATTATTCACCTCTACAGAAACATGATGGGAGAAAAAACTCAGGTTTGTCCTCCCACAAGGCTCTTAATTCTTTTCTCCTCAAGAAGGTATCTCAAGTAGGAGTTAGAGGG
The DNA here is from genome assembly GCA_907165065.1 of Caprimulgus europaeus. The sequence goes on from OU015525.1 coordinate 76,065,581, forward strand.
TTAGCAGTATAGTCTGCAAATGCAAAAGCACTACAAGCTGGCTCCTGGCTAGCCTGGAGAATAAACACAGGACTCAAACTCTGTTTGTCAATAACCTCAGGTAACAAGTTCCTCCTAGCTGGTGGAAGTGGGGGAAGGAGGTTAATTCACATTCTGGCTGCAGACTAGACTTCAGTCATTTTATCTGTTAACTAGTGCAAAACTGTGTTAGCCCACAGCCAGGGCTCCAAGGTGAAGCTTGCAACAGAGGCAGAGCTACTGCTATAGAAGAGACATTTAGCTGTTTTACCAGTTGCCTGACTCCACTGACACGACACTGTCTCTACCTCCACCTTTCTTTCTCTCCCTACTCCATGCCAGAGACAGGAATCTAGTCAAGATGGTAAGGTACCATATGAATATTCCAGACAGCAGCCAGATTGACACTGCTCAGAAGTGTTTCAATGTGCGAGGCAAAGCAGAGACTACAGCACAGCTGAAGGAATCTTCATCAGTTCCTCATGTTGCTGTGGCATTCGATCACAAAAAAACCCCTCTATATATACATGAGCCAGTCAGTTTGCTAGAAGAAGATCTCCCAACAAAACTTCAGTGATATCTTTGTAGCTCATCTGAGAAAGGCCATGTGATAAACTTTTCCTTTTATTACCTTCTATGTTCTGGAAGAGGATAACTAGAAGCATCCCACACCACCTCTCTACATGATTTACTGATAATTCTGTTAGATTGTTCTTATTTCATAGTACTACAAAATACTCTAAATTACAAGGACTTTGTAAATGACCAGTCCAACCTCCTGCTCAAAGTGAGGCAACTTTGTTGTGCCTTGACTTGTCAACTTTTGAGTATCTCCAAGTACAAGGATTCCAAAACTCTCCAGGTACCTTTTTCAGTGGTTGATCATCATCATCACCACAGTGGGTTTTTTTCCTCCTAGGTCTTGTCAGAATTTCCCTGGCTGCCATTTGCAGCTTTGACTTCTACCCTTTCATTGTGGACTTCTGGGAAAAGTCCACCTCCATCATCTCTGTAACTGCTCATTAAGTAGTTTATTTACCAGATAAAGTGGTGATCAGGTTCCCTAAAAGGGCTTATTTCTCCTTGCCTGTTTCAAATGCATTTTGAAAACACCAGTACAGGATACTAGCTGCTTTGACCAATCTCTGTTTCATTAAAGCACTAAGGGACCCTAGTAGGCAAGAATGGCTTGACTTTTGCTTTCTTAAACTACTCTTTCACGTCATTTCACTACTGGTGTGTCTGTGCCCAGCCTTGCCCTCTGCTGTCCCAGCATAACCCCTCTCTCTGGGCAGGCTGTAGCCCTGGGTCACTGTCTCACCTGCTTGGGTGATGGCAGCCACCCTGGGGACCCCCCATCCCTGCTGCAGTGCTGTGTGTTTTCTCCAGCAGCTGCTCCTGCCACAACTGCTGCTTCACTTGCAATATCTTTCACCTGAAGAAAGTATGGCTAGCATAAGGTGCCACTAGTATTTTTTGAAATTGTTGGATTCCCTGCAAAGGCTTTATCACCATAGCTGGTTCCCAGTTTTTGTCCAGTTCACCTCTTCCATTTGACAACACAGTATCCTCCTTAAGAGGCTTTGATTTAAGATAATAATCTAAGTAATTTCTCCTCCCCAAAAATCTACCAAGTGGTATGTAAAAAAAAAAAAAAAAAAAGTGAATTAACACCTGGATTAACAGAAATAAGGCTCACTACTCTGTCAGGCTTACCTTTATGTTGCAAAAGTAGCCATCAGTTTTGCCTTTCCCTCTCCTAGCCATCAACTCCTGGATTGGTTAGGACTGGGGGAGATTAGGAAAATCAAGATAACAGAGGTTCTTGCTTACCACACACAGAGGAGAGTTCTGAGCCAGGGTGGTGCAAGGACTGAAGTGAGCAGACAGGTCCTTTCTGAGGTCCCACCTACCTGCCAGCTTCAGGTCAGTTTTGCACTTTGATTTGAGTGGTTGTGACCTTGTTACCAGAACACAGGACTACCTACAGCCCAAGGACCAACCCTCAGCACTCACCAGCCTTGCTGACACCCCCTCAGTTAAATGCCCTACCAATGGTGACAATCTCCAGAACGACATCACGGAACTCTGGAAAAAGAAGTGGATTACAAAAGCCCCTGGAAAATTCATGGGAAATAGTTTGTTGAGGGCTGCTAAATACAAGGACACAAGAGGCCACATGTTTTCAGAAGACTCTTCTTGCCTCAGGAAATGCTGCTGTTGCTCTAGCTTAAAGAGACTCACTTTTTAACACTGTTGAAGTGTCTCTGGTCGCAACTACTGCGCGGGCACGTGATAGATGTCAGCTCTGATTGTTTCAGGATTTTTTGTAATTGCCAGCTGAGGAGAGCTACCACAGAAGTCAATATTTATGCTGCCAATACTACTTCTACCAAATATGAACTCTTCCAGGACATTTTCTCCAAAATAACATCACTTCCAAATTGTTCAAGATGCCCAGCAGCAGATGGACTGCAGACTTGCATCCTAAATGAAAATTATCACACCAGGAGTGCAGGGGGGTGAAGAGAAGCTCGTTACCAAGTATGAAAAGTCATGAACATCAAGCACTACACACTGAATTAAAGCAACTCTACTCTGCATAAAGATTTTTCAGGCTTCTTCCCATACAGTGATATTTCATCTCTTCCAACAGTTCACTTCAGGGAAGTGAAAGTAAGTGACGGATGTACAGAACCTAATTAAACTTTTAGATCAAAACCATTCATGTCTTGCCATCTACCCAGAGATTGACTCATCTCACTAGAATTTATTTGCAGAGACTATACTAGTTAGACTAACATGTGGCACTTGAATTTTTCATCTATATTTACCAGGTTGTTTTCTAAATTTTCAACTGGAAAAAAACAGACATTTCTCCGCAAAAGCTCTGCCAGGTTTGTGGTAACATTATTTTTTTTTTCATACAACTCTTACATTTCTTTCCTTTTCCATATTTCGAAAGCTAAAACATGTTTTTTAGGTGGGTTTTTTCCCCCCTTTTAGTCAAGCTGATTTTGGCAGATCGTGAATCATCAACTAACACTGTAACTCTTACCTCCCTTCATCTTAAGAAAAAGGAAATCAAAATGAAAAATGTATAAATGAATGTTCTTTTCTCTTTGTTTTCCATTCTTTTCTTGTATCTGGTAGAAAAGCTTAGTCTATATTTATGCCCATGACTACAGTCTGAAGAAACCAGGAAAGAACGGAATGAAATTCAATTCAGAAAGAATGAAAAATCATATCCAGTGCATGCCACATATTAAAAATAATGGATACAAATCTAAACAAAGCCTAGGAGAGTTAAAGTGCTAACTCATACACTGCTACACCAAAACTGAAGTCCAGGAAGCATTCCTTGGCAATCGAATCTTAAAAAACAAACCAAACTAAACAAACATATGTATGTCTTGAATTTCCACCCTGGACTAATTCTCAGAATCTAGCCAGGAGATATTTCCTGAGGTACTGTAAATAGTATCAGGGTTATGTCTGAGCAATTAGATTTACATTTTCTCTATCTCTGTTTGCCTAGGGAATCTTGCAAGATTAAAGGTATTAATAATACCATGTGCACCAGCAGTGAATCCAAAGGATAGCACTGCTTTTGAGTTGTTCCTCAAATTTGCTATAGAGCCTACAGATATGCCACAGACTAAATAGGTGTGGGATACAGAGTTCCTCACCATTGGCAGGGCATTTGACTAAACAAACGGCCCTGTATCACCTGCAGACTTGAAGATTTCACTGTTTACTTCCTTGTTAAGGTCACTGACAACAATCAATGCTTTCACTGTTTGCATATATAAAGTCATATGTCTACCACTTCCATAAATATAGCTTTTGTTTATTCATTCAAATCCCAATGCATGGATATTTACCCAGAAGCTTGGCCCAACACTGCCTTCTGTACTGAAAGGTGAGACAGGCCATGGAACCTCATGGCAGTAAACACTCTCGAAATTATGGCAGATTAAACATAAACTGTGAAGATTCGGTATCTCCAATGTTAGTAAACATCATTATAAAGGCTGAGAAAATCTGAGATTACTTCTGACAAAAATTTTTCTGTCAAGTTCTTTGTAAAGATACTTTGTCCCATTTGATAATCTTAGTTTTCATCATACTTTCTATTAACGTAATTAAGTTCAAATAAAAACAAATGAATGCCACTTATCTCACAGAAGCTATTTACTTGCCAAGGTTTCTCCGTTAAACATGCACAAAGAAAACTTAGAAAAGGAAATATTAAAAATAAGCCAATAAAGAGATAATTTGTTTCAGCAATGTGAATGCTGAATTAGATTCAGCATATGAATCTATTCTTTAATTCCTTTGTTTGCATATTTTTGCATGCCATCTAGTGAGTGTAACAGTGTTAAAAAACTTCATCTCATTATTTTCTAGAGTGAAAGTGAGTGGATTTTCAAGGTAAAGCTACCCCAAAATAGAGGTTATATATGTTGGCTAAATATTTGATGTGTCTGGTATTAAAATCTGAATGAATGATCAAGTGAAGAAAAACCCTTCAGTCTATTTGGTATGCACAAAATTCCAAAAAATGCAAACCAAGCTTCTCATGAAATAAACTGAGTTACCATGGGATATGGCAGAAGACACTCTCGAGGATCAGAAACTGAATATAAAGCATAGGAATAAATCAAATATCATAATGGTAGAGGTTAACAGTGAGATCCTGCAAAAATCTCAAAAAGAGGTCTAAATAAGGAGATGACAACATATGCTAATGTTAGTGAATTATTCAGGATAAAAACAACCTGAATGTATACAGTTACAGGGATCTCAGAGGAGCGATAGAACAATAAAGAGAAAGAGAAAGATGGCACCTTGATAAATGCAGAATGTGCACACTGGGAAAAACAATCCTAACTGTACCTACATAATGATGGGCTCTAGAACAGTTTTTAACTCAAAACCAAATGTCAGAATCACCATTAAAATATTTTTTAAATCAGCATCTTAATACCCTAAAGGCAGTCAAAAAGCCAACTGGAACACAAGAACAATTAAGAGAAGGAAAAGATGCAGAAAAATAGAGCTATGTCAGTCTGTAAGTCTGTGGTATACTTTTACCCTCCACACTGCAGTTCTAGTTATCTCACCACAAAAACAAACAAAAAGATAAACATACAGTAGAGAGGAGAAGGTAAAACAAATACAATTATTCACTATTTCTTAGTACATAAGACTTGGAGGGCACAGGAAAAAGTTACCAGGCAAGCAAAAAGAAAACACTTTCTGCAGCATACGCTACTCAGACTGTGGTGTTACCTCCACAGGAAGATAATTATCAAGGTGAGAAATGAACATATGCTCAAAAGAGGGCTAGAGAAATAGGAACTAGGTCCAATGGCAGTAATTTAGTATGATTAGCAAGTTTCTAAGGAGTAATTTGGATTGCTAGATGCTGGGAGAGTTCATTGGGCTCATTCTACACTGGCCCTTCTTCTACCCTGTCCCAAAGTACCATCTGCTGGGGAGCGTGGCACAGGCAGGTGAGGGCAGACAGAGCTGCACGCTGGCCCTGCACAGCCACTCATATTCTTTACAACAGAAAAGGAAGGCAGAGATTATAATAAGGTCATAACTCCCCCTTTCCTTCATTGTATTAATAGTTCTTTATTGTTTTAGAAGACAGAGAAGTATGAACTATATAGTGTCTTAAAAAGCCATTAGCTAATAAACCTACATAAATTTTTAAAAACACTGTAGGGGAAGACAAGATCTGGTGCATCAACTGTGAGCAGTTATCTTCCCTTTCCTCCTCCTCTTGGTGGGGGAAAACAGTGTGCATTAACTTGGCAAATTTCCTATTCCCAGTAAAAGGTATTAGAACCTGAAAGAATTATCAAAGTGATTAAAAAAAAAGTCTTATATCCTATTTGGTATGCACAGATTTCAAAAAAATGCCAGCGAGACCCCTCATTAAACTGAGTTACCACGGGATACAGCAGGAGACATTCTTGAAGATCAGAAACTGGAAAAGCCAAACACAAAAATTTTACATCACTGCTTTGAAACATGTGACTATTACATATCTGTTTCTATTAGAATTATGCAGCTCCTAAACACTATTTTTATTTCTCAGTTTGACACAAGAAATACAAAAGATGGGAAGTCCTGATCATTAGACCAGATAAGTTGCTCGTCAGCTCTGCAGAGAAGGAGGAACACGTACACAGAGGTCTCTCAGCATTAGAACTCTTTTCAGAAAAAAAAAAGTGATTTTAGGAAAATACAACAGGAAGAGGACAACTGGCAATCACTCACAAGTACAGAAATAATTTCAAGGATAAGACACAGCATGAAGTAAGAACATGAAGACCAGAAAACAAGGTGTCATAAAGGGACATCCTCCAAAGGGCAGCAGCAGGAATAAATAATACATTATCAGCAGGACTGCTAGTTTTCTGTAATTATGCTTGCTTACAAGATATGAAAGGAAAATGTAGTATTAACTTTAAAGCCATCCAGAGGTCATTCAAACCATCCCAGTGCAGGGAAGGAACGAGAACAGCTGATGTTATCAGCTAGAAGGCCCGTGTTTGGAGAAAACAGCAGAACACGAAGCTCCACTCCTTAGAAACTTCTGAGCTTCTGGCATTTTTTTTTCCCCATTGTACACTGGAACAACTATAAAATCTTTCAAACAACAGCAGAAACAGAATTGTGTAATGTCTGAAAACAGGAAATTAATTCTACAGCAGTTTTCAAAGCAATAAATAAGAATGCTAAATTTCATTTAGTCAAAAGCCTTCTAAATAGTCCTATGTGAAAGAATTTGTGGTAATGTTATTAGTGTCACTATTGATATAAAACAGCATACACATGGCTATACAGAGTTTTCCTCTAGAATCACAATTTAGCACGAATCCAGAAATAAAAGAAGAATCACAGAAGTCTAAAAATACCCAGTTCAGTTTACAGAAATTTAATTCCATCCCATTATCTTCAAGACAAAAGCAACATTTTAAAAAACAAATCAAACAAGGCTATGCATTAACTGGTCAGTTAATTCATTAGTGCCCCACAAAACAAAATTCTAACACACTGCATGCAAATGAGTTGCTTATTAGCAATAACAACATGTTGCATATTAGCAAATATACTAATATATTGCATGCAAAAATAAAAATTTAAAAAAATCTAGCAATGGCAGCTTTCATAAGTAAAATAATGCAAAGTACTCTTGATCATCAAAATATGAGGATATTACCTTAGAGTGTGATCATCAGGACTGGAGGACAGTCAACCTCATTATCAATGTTTAAGGTATACAGGATTCACACACTCAGTAATGCAGTTTTGCTTTCTGAATTATTTTGAAGACTTTCAGTAGTTCCAAATACTCTGAAAAATTTGTCCTAGCAAAAACCAGACAGCTCTTCCACTGTAATACCTGGAGACCTGTAATACCTTTTTTTTTCCCCCCAAATATTCAGCACTGCAAAGTACCCCAGGGGGGAAAAAAAAAGAAAAGAAAAAGAAAAGCGCCTGTCTTAAATACAATCTTCTGTATTTGTCATTTTCCCAGAGTAAAATTTATGATTTGAGAAGACACTGAACCACATGACCCTTAGCATACCATCACTTGCAAGCTTAATGCCACCGCCCCTGACAGAATCCCAAGGCAAGCAGCAGCAAGTCAGTTTGAATGGATGCCTCGGGACCTGGGGAAGGCAGAGTCCACCTGCTGCTAAAGACACCGGTGAAACCAAACAGGCTGGACTCTAGGACTGGCTGATTCAGTACTGCAGTATGGGGTGCTAGATGAAGCAAGCCATGGGTCGCTCTGTGATTGAGAGCTACCTAATATTTAATTATGGCTCTAAGAATCTGGGGGAAAAAAAGAGTTACATTTCAAGATCATTAGGGAAAACAAAGAACTACTTTGGTTGTACCCTGCAGGAACAAAACCAGCTCGTCTTTGAATTCATTAACAGCCCCAGGCTCACCATGTCACATACGTGCTAAGGAACAGTCCCAGAGAAACTGAAACTCATCAGAACTAAGACTTGTGTGAATGTTGCTCAAGTATTTCTCACTAATTGCCATTTATTTAACAGGATGCTTGTGACCAAAATACAATAATTGAAATGTTACAATAAAATCAGAAGGCAGCAAACCTACTGCAGTGAACACTTACCCATCAAGTAATGTGCTGCAATAAACTGCTCTATCAAATGCTACAGCAGATGAAATAAAACTCTGATGACAATATAAGAAACATTTTCGGTGTTGTCTTTAATTATCTCTCATGTATCTCCTGCTTCTAGTACGAGTGTCCTTCGAGTAATCGAGTGAAATTCCCTCCTGCATGGCCCAGAGATAGTTAAAAATGATAATTGTAAGTTTATTTTAATATTAAACTGCTTCAAAGTTTGGTGCCTGATGCAGCTGAGGCAGAAGAACCTTAAGGGGAGAGGAAGGTGCTACTTCAAAAACCAGATCCCCTTCTTGGCACACATGGTGCCAATCTCACACACTTCCTACTCATTTCCAGCTCAAACATAGGTTTTTGATTCTAAATAAATGAGTAGCATCTGGTCTTCTGGCAGCTTTTTCTAGTAGCTGAATTCATACCTTTAGCTTTAGAAATAATCCCAGTGGTGCTGAACACTTAAATAATAGAGATTCGAGCTTAGCTGGCATAATGAAAAGGATTTGATTATACTTTTGGGTTTGGAAATTTTTGTGCTTTATATTGTCTATGTAATATCTGTTTCAACACTGTTGGTGCCTTCAAACTGGCACAGTGACTTTCATCCCATGCATTCCAATACTTCAGAAAGATATCAAGAGAAAAATACAAAGCAAAATGCCACCACTCGAGCTATTAGCTTAAGATATTTTACTTTTCTATACAGATATGGAACACTGTGCTAACTAAGCTGTGTCACTCACAAGATACTACTTCCCATCCATTTTCCTCTTGCATATGACTAAGCTTTTCTCACTTTCCTCATCATACAGAATACAAATTACAGACTTTCATTCTTTTAAAATCTTTTTCTTACACCAGCTTGGCTGACGATTCAACTCAGCTTTCCAGCTAATTTCATAAGACAGCATATGTTTCTTTGGGACCAAACCCGGCTCTCGCTGAGCTGGATGTTGTATCTTCTATTCACTTTGAGGGGGGGAAATATCAGATTTTTGTAGTTCTTTCACACATGCACACAGTACTTCAGGAATATGAAAAAAGCTATCCGTATAATGTCCTAACTAGGACTTACACTGATAGATTTATCAACTTACTGCTTCAATTATCAAGAAATACTGGAAGTATGAAACAGTCTTTCAGAAGACTCACATCTTCCTGTATGAGAATGCTTCATTCATAATCTTGTCCTGCCTTTTCTCCATTCCCTACATTCAGAAGTATTTTCACTTCTTAAATGGAGATATTCACAGCCTCTTTTCTTGCCTTGCAGTAGTTCTGCATTTAAAAAATCAGTATTATATATTCTAGTCTCCCTACTTATAGTAAAATCTATAACGATATATGCATTTTATATAGCTCAACACAGGTCATAGCAACTACTCTGCTACTTTTCCAAGTACCTGGTCATCTGCAGAAGGTACTGTCCTGAAACTCACATTAAAATTGCTAATACTGGGTTTTGTTTTTATAGTTAAACAAATTATGCATATATAAACTTTAGTAGTAGACTTGATCATCTGCCAATTGTAAAAATGCTACGCAAGAGATTAAGACAGGAAGATGAATAACAAGGTGGGAAAATGCATTGAAGGTGATATCACTTATGCAAAGGAAAAAAGTGTGACACTATTAAGAAGCTATTCCATTAACTGGGAAGTGAATTTAAGTCCAAAATAATAAAGATAAGGAGGAAGAAAAGAAAAAAAAAAAGGAAGTGCTAAGCACAGAATCTTTTTGGAAAATAAAGGTGTTTTGGAGAATGCAGGAAGCTGTTTCCCTCACTGTGCTTCTGTATTCTGACTAATAATTTACAAAGTTATTGTTGCAAATGTTTTTACAGCTTTTTTGCCAGGAGAACTTAATTTTAGCCTTTGGAATATTTAACCAAGTAAAGAAAAAGTTGCAGTCACACCAAACCCTGGTATGACACTGGGATAATGCCCAGTGTTTGCTGCAGTTTTGATCTTTCCCAGAAACTGGTGTCACAGCCAGGTTGCTTTTTCATTGCATTTCCCCCAGACATTTCACACACTAAGGCCAACTGCCTCCAAAGCTCCACATCTGAGTAACGAGACCTCAGAGGCCAAAGACATGAATAAAAACCCTCAAGAGTTATATCCATATATTTAAACAAGTTTCAGTTTTTATATGGTCAAGCATAAAAAGACAATATACAGTCTGTAAACATAATATTTGTGTAAAGCCACATCAGCTCACAGAGGTAACAGAATCATGCCCCAAAAAAGGCGGGGGGGAGAGGTAGTTAGAAAAGTGGAGGAAGAAATGTGAATTCTATCAAAGAACAAGATCTGGATGTTGATGAGGGATGTTTGTACATAGTATCACTTCACTCCTTCAGAGCTGCCTCCACAGACACAATAGCCCAAGGGACCTTTTAAGCCAATACTTAAGTGGCCCTACTGCCCGAAAGGGAGACTCAGTCAATCCTCTACCCAACAAAGTTGCACATTTCCTCTCCAAAACTTAGCAGAAGATGTAGCAGCCTACCTGTCCTGACCTGCCTCTTTCTTTTAACCTTAAATATTCACGACTCTGAGCCAATGCCTGCTTGCTTTTCCAGTATTTTGGTTTTATAAATGCAGGAACACAAGTAAAAAATTGGTTTTTTAGTTTTATGTTGAACTACATTGGAAAAACACTAATGAGCTATTCACTCTGTTTGACAAACTATAAAGTATCTCACTCCCCCACCCCTCCCCACCCCTTGGAACTGCCAAGATTTCCCTCTGTCCATCACCTGTTGACTTTACAACAGACAACACTCAGAACTAACTGGACTGAACCATCTTTATCCATGACAGAAACTACTTTCTACAGGAGTTGTGTGCAAGCAAGCTGAACGCTGGACGTCACTCCCCAGGTCTTGGCTGTGCTGAGGGGCAGCTATTCCCAAGGGTCAGGACTTTAAATCTACAGTTTCTGCCCCAGCTAAATAACCAGAACAACAGGGTGAAATACAAGAGTAGAAATAGTTTCAAGCTTTACCATATTTAGGGTATAAACAAACATACAAACCTGTTCTAATGGTTTAGTTGTATAATTTACTTTGTATTTTTAAAATTCTGTCAGAAGTTCACAGAACAAGGGCCATTATAAGGCAAAAATTAAATATATTTCAATGATAGCATAATCTTCAGTGGAAAATGGAAATAATGCTGGTGGCTTATTTCTTGCCAGTTTCAACAGAGCAAAGTGAGGGAAAGGAACAACAGATTTACTCTTGAATGAAAGTATATACCCACAGCCTAAATTTTTGAGATTTCCACCATACTTCTAAGAGAAAACAAGCAGGGGCAGCTTAACTAGCATATTCAGACTTAGCAAGCAATAGAGAGATACCTGACTGATAACAGGGGCCCTCAACAACTCCTCTCTCACCATGTAATTAAGTACCAAGACGGGCTCTTTGACATAGGGACACCCAGGCTTTTGCTTTTGAGTCACCATATTCTAAATCATCTTCTTATTTTTTTCCTTTTACCTAATGAATATAGCCAAAGCCAATATCCACATCATAAAATGAATTAAAATCCATGTTGCGTAATTTATTCTTTCTAGAGCTAATGGGAGTCAGATATAATGCTGGATTCACAATCTCCAGCTAAGTTTAAGATACAAAACACATACAATTTACATATGTATACTAAGAAACCACTCTACTGCATTTATAGTCAGTAATTAAATCACTGTAATTACCCACTTTGTTTCAGAAAAGTAATAAAAGAGAAGGAAAGAGTCTTTAGACATGAAAGCCTTTGCAGTTTACCCTGTTTGTTAAAAGACAAAATCAGCCAGATACTTACTTTAAATATATATATATATATATATATATATTTTTTTTTAATCCAGATGCTGATATATAATTATAGTTTCTTCTTCTTGAGGTCCCAGAGTGACAATTAATGAAGCTCTTGGGCAAAACTGAATAAGCAGCTCTCACTTCAAATTATCTGTCTTTCAGGAGTATTTATTATAGCTAGAGTCAGATGCTGGCACAGGAGTGTGTATGATATTGCAAGTCTCAGTTAAACATGCATCATGGGGCTTCTAATAAAGCTCAGGACTATGAGTAGCCTACCTATTCCAAATATTTTCTATGACAACATACAGTCCTGAAAACTGATGGTTTCTATTCATAACCCTACTTCCAATTATACGTCTCACCTTCACCTAGCATCACAAAAAAACCCAACAGCAGATTTGCAGCAGATTGCGGCAGCAATCAGTATGACTGTCAATCAATCAGAACTGCAACCGTATCTAAAACATAAATCAACACAAGTCTTAATCAATTACAGAAACATAAGAAAAATCAATAAAAGATCAGACTAGAAGTTCATGCAGCCAGTATCCTATCTCCAGCCAGGCTGATCAAAATCACTCCTCTTGAAGAACACGTGGGCTGAGGACCCCACCTCACAGTTCAAGTTGACCACAGGGGTGCCACTGGCTTTGGATGCCACACACATTTTTTTAGTTCACCTAAATCAAATGATGGAACCCCTGCCTTCTTTCATTGAGCCTTCTCCATATAATCATCCAGCCATTCCTCTTTAAGTAAAACTATATTTATACCAGACATAGAAAATTATTTACATTACCGCCCAAGGCTGAGAACTGCCTTGCAGGAAAAGTTTAAATATGTATAAAATTGTCTTACCACATACTGCTTTGAGGGATCACAAATCACCATTGTGACAAGTCAGCCTACCATTTCAGGAAATGCTAGGTTGTCATAAGAGTTTTATTTTAGGAAATAGAACTGAATGAAGTACTTTACAGAGTAAATTACAGTAACTGGATTGCAAGTTGCTAAACAAGTGAGAAAAAGAAATGGCAAAGATACACCTGGTGAATGTTACCTTAAGGTCATCTTTATCACAGCACAGGTAGCTACCTCAGGGGTGTTTACTGGTATCAGCTTTGTTTACATTAAGACTAGAAACACTGACCCAATGTCTTTTTCTGCAAGCACAATGCAAAAACAATGCCAGCTGTCTCCAAAGCCACAAATACTTCTATGAACTCTTGCCGAAAGCTTTCTTGCTGAGCAGCTGCTCAGATTTGTGCCATCATGGGAAGGACACGTGCCCTCAGAGCTCCCAGGGAACTCTGGGAGAGCTCAAAATCTTCTGCCTGGATTTAGTGCCAGTTCCACTAATCTGCCCTCAACTAAACCTGCAATGAGATTAAAATTATCACTCAATCATCCTAGCCTCCCTCATCACACATAGACACAAATTACTCTGTTGTATTGTTTTCTCTTACATCATTGTCAGCTGCCTATATCACCTGATACGAATTGCCTGAAGGGCTGTTTGTTTCTTTTGACATTGAATGCAATAGGGCATAGAGACTGCATCATATCAACGATACAACCTTAAAATGGCAGAGGCTAAAAACATGAGAGTAGAAAGTTAAAAACACAGGTGTCTCTGCATCTGCTTAGCAAAAGCACATGAAACACCAGCTACCAAAGACCAGAAAGTACATATATATTGGTGCTGGAGAAAGCTGAACAGAATGCTAGTGTCCTCTTCTCCCTCTCCTGATAAACCTGTCCCCATTTCCTGATAAACCTCCCTTCACAGGCATCAGAAATGCAAGCGTTTTAGAAGGGCATCGTGAATCACCAGGAGCAAACACAGAAACTCCAGGGACAGCAACTTCCAGCACAAAAGCAGCTGACATGCTGCACATGTAATTTAATTTTGAGAAACAACAAAAACTTTATGTACTATGGCCTGTGGACTTTGCTTATTCTGTCTATGGCTAAAGAAATTCTTGCTCACAGCTCTGGCTGGTACAGCCACCAGCGCTGTACAAGTATTCCTACAGGAGCCTACAACAGGCATATTAAACCCTTTCCCTCAGAGACACAAAGGTTTCCCAGACCTACCAGGAAAATAACTTCTCTCCGACTTGTTAAGCAACTTAGTTTTGTTTTATAATTCATTCTGGTTCCCATCTAACTATGCTCCTTATGTCCCTACTGTTGCTTTCTTCCTCAAGATGATTAAATCAAAGAAATAAGAAGTTCAGACCAATGCTTTCTATATTAATATACAGGCTCAAGAATACCTGTATGTACAAGTGCCTAATACAGACCAAATGTATCCTCTACAAGAAAACCAAAGCGAAGCGTGTACTCGAAGTGCATGTTTTGACAATAAACTGATGAGGTGGTCAAGGGAATGGATACTAGGAGGTGCAACAGCGAACTATACTTAATAAGGTAGCTCTAGATATCACTACACTTTCTCCTCTGACTTTAAAGCATAAAAACTGCTCACGGATCTGCTTTAAAATATTACTGTACAGTGTATATTTATTAGTGTGTTAAGATTAGTGTACTCCCCCGCCTGACTGTTCTGTTGGCCTGGCTTTGTTTTACACTGTGAATTGGTCTCAGGGCACCTGACTTGGACTCCCTGCAGATAATGCTAAACTGGAACATGAAGTCCAAGGAGACACCTAACACACACCAGCTAGGATTGGTCCTTCAGTCCAGAAGATCAGACTAAGTAATCTCCAAAACACATGCAGCATGAGCATGAAGTCCTCAGCACCAACTGCTTCCCACTACAGATCTGCTTCTATTGTGCCACATCATCTGCTAGAGCAGACACAGCAGCAAATGTCAAGGTTAAATTTTAACTTTTCCCTACACTATTTGAGTGAGAGGGGAAAATCATTATCTTGTTTGAAGAAAGGAATAAAGCAGATGATAGCTATATGGTAACAGAGGTTTAGATCTATGAACAGCCGTAGGAAGTCTTCTCATTTGGATCCTAATGAGACACCTTCACCCTAAGGTTGGCATGCCAAGGAAATGTAAGAATAAGCAGGTATATAACACATCTTAAATAAAAGTATGTATCTGTAAGCAAAGTTTAAATTAACTACAAGATACGATTCCTTCCTTTGGACAAAACTTGACTGCAGCACAGACTCTGTTCCAACTTATGTGCCACTTAACAGAAATACAAGATGACCAACTTGGTTAATGAAGAAATGGCATGAAGTTTCAACTTCCTGCCTTTCATTTGAATAGATAAATAAAATTACTTTTCCCTTCTCATAAATGTTTCCTATTCAAGATATGATTTAGTAAATAAACACATTTGTTCTTATTTACACAGATGTTTGCACAATGCTTATTTATTATCACTGTTTTATATGTAAAATAATCATCATATAAGTCATTCTACTTACCAAAGCACAAGAATGGCTCTCTGATTTTTTTGCCTTGAGCAAATAGCAAGGAGAAACCATGCAGTAAGCTAGTACATAAAGATTTCAGGTAAATATTGTCTTGGCTACAAAGAAAAACAGCCAGCCAAGGAAAGCAGCACAAAACCAGGGGGCTTTTATATAAACAGAAATATAGCAACAGCTAAAAAGCACCATATTGTCAAATACCTCACTGAAAAAGGCATATGGGCCAAAGGGTAGAAGGAATCATCCAGCACATAGCAAGACCACCTCATACACAGATTGACAGCCTAATGCTTGTGTCCAAACGTGCCTAGCCTCTATGTTTCTGCACAGTTTCAAACAACGTTCAGAGATTTTAAGAATGCTGATGTGTTACTTTAACTGTACTTTTTTCTCCAACCTTCTCTTACCTTGCAGGATCATTTAAGAGGCTCAGCAAAGTAAAAATTCACAAACTCTCCAGTTCTCTTAAAGGAGCATGTAACTTGCTACCACCTTAAATCAATTTTATGATACAAAAGCAACTGTATCTTTGGTTTGCTGTCCGCCAAAGAAAACAAAGTGCTGATAAGGTTCAAGGTCATGGACTGTGCCTGTAGCACATGCACCAAATCAGAGGGCTCACCTGCTGGTTTCCCAGTCTTGGTCATCCTTATCTTTCTCTTCTTTGGCATCAGAATTGTGTGGGTGTTTCTGCACAATCCGCATCCCACCAGCTTTCACTGGAATGAAAATTAGAGACACAACACATCAGCAAAAGTGAAGAATGTTTTAAGGATGAACCTCCCCGCTTTTCCCTTAATATTTTGCAGGGTGGCTTAATAGTAATCACAGTTTGAAAAAGAGGCCCAAGTGTTTAAAAGTGGCAGGCCTCAGGAACAGCTACTTCAGGACCGCATCTGCCTTTCTCTTTCACATCATGCCATCTTCGCTTGCTCTGAGAAGCTGCAGCTCATTTTACCACCTGCTTCCAATACCATTTTAGAAAACTCAACCCTGTTTTCATTCTTCCTCAGTCCCTACTAACTTGCAGCAGTCAGAAGAAGAAACAGAGGCGCTGGCTTGCTTAATACTATGCAAAAGGTCACAAATATGGCCTTAAATACTCCCATAAAACAAGAAGGGCTGAAGAACCTTACTTGTCATTTCAAGCTAAAAACTACAGTTAGAATAATAGCATTTATGCAAATAAGTAATTCACAAATAGTGTAATAAAAAGCAAAGTTTAGGAGGACTGGTAACTTGCATTCAGAACAGAGTTTTTGGTTTTGCAAAACATAGCATTTACCACATTTCAAGTCCTTGTCATGATTTAGTTTTAGAAATGACGCAAACATGAAAGCATCCGTTTGAAACACAAAACAAGAAGTGAAAGCAAATCCACTTATGTTCATAATTTATCCCCTCCAAAGCAGAAATATAAAATAGAAACCATGCCAGGCCTAACACTGCAGCTACAAAGCACGGCAACAGGCAGACTGCTCTTGATCTGCTTTTTGGTTTAGTAAGGTACTTTTTTTTGTCAGTTTCTTTACACTGCTATACACTCTTACAGGACAGCACAGGATAAGACGATGCATCTCGTTAGCTAATTGGATGGGTTACACTGCCATCAACAACCACATCAGAACACCACGATGGCGGTCAGGAGTCAATAGAACCACCTGCAGACACGCTGGTTTATGTTTCACATGGCTGCGACACTGTCAGTCTGTGGCCAGCCTCGGCAGAGGTGTCACAGCCAGAGCAAGCAGGATGCCTGCGCAGCACTGGGAAGGAGCAGCGCCTCTGACAGCCTCGGGTGCCCAGCCACAGGGACCACGGCACCTCACAGCAGTTCAGTGCTCAGCCCTGAAACCCAGAAACAGCTTTAGTTCTCAATTCTTAACCAGGACAGCGATGGAAAGGACACTGCTGTGCATAAATTTTACAGCCTGGGTGAAGGCAGGCAGTACAGAGAAAGTGACCTGCCTGGGAGAAAGTGACAGCTCTTTGGTCCTGTGATTTTTAAAACAGATTTTAAGCTTTGTGTGATATTTGAAATATAAACTTCTGATTCAGTAAAGGACACCAAATAAAGACAGGGGATCAACATACAAAAACAAATAAATATCTTTTAAAACCTATCAAAACTGTGTCCCCTTTTCATGCATTAAGAAAAACCCAACAAACCACAATGCAAAACACTAACCATTTTGTGCCCTCTCTCCAGCCTAAAACTTACAATACTTAAATTGGTGAGAAATGTTTCACATGGGACAAGGAAAGATAGAAAGGTTAGGCAACAAAGAAACTTAGTTTTAAAAATGAAACAAAAATTAAAATTCCTATTAATTTTCCTTGCTGCAAGCTCCTGAGAAATTTAACTTTGTTTGCAAAAGCAAACCCTCTTGAGTTCTGTCAGATGCTGTCTTCTTCTAACACTTCAGTTAATCAGAGTGATTGGTATCTTTTATTTACATTAAATTGTAAATTTAACATAATTGCACAATCAGTTCTTATTAGTTTCCTTTCACACTACTTTTTGTGGAAGATGCTGTCTCCACAGCAACATCTGCCAGGTTACAAACAGCATTTCTGGACAATAGAAAACTAAATAAAACAATACTCAAAGATTTAGTGCTAATTTAGGTGGTCTAAAATCTCTCCTCTCATACTGGCCACCAGTCACTTGTTTTCTTTTTATCAACCACTGGTAAAGATATGCAGTTAACACATTCAGATTTGTCTGTACGTAGAATTAACAGGGATTAAAAGCAAATTACCAATTAAAAGGCATAATAGTGACTGACCAATGCAGTAACTTAATATATTATTTTAATAATCTGATTTTTTGAACTAATATCAATAGGCATAGCAGAGACAGATATAAGTGCATTGGTGCATAATTGAATAATCTTTAGTAATCCAGGGTTACAGTGCAGATCTGTGAAACAAAAAAAAAAGAATCCAGCAAACAACTGCAGTAATAATGTGTATTTCCGAGACCAAAAGTGAAATAATTACATCAGCATCCTGTAGCTATAGCTGAGGTACATCTGAGCCACCGATGACACAGCATGCTCACGCTCAGTCTAGTTTCAAGAGATTTATCTTGAGAAATACCCTTGCAACATAATTCACCTTCCTTTTCAACAGGTTTCAACCAAACTACACTACCTCAGGCTTAAACAGAGAGAAGAAACGATGATTACATCCACCAAGCTAAAGAAAAACACACCCCATTTGTGAGATTTTCTTCGGACTTACAAAGCTTCATCTATTTCTTTCTTGCCTAGCATTTATTAGATAATTTGACAGATGCTTACCACGGTGATTTTGTCACTTCAAAATCATTTTTAAAAGAGTAAGAGCTCAGACATCCTTATAGTAAATCTTGCACAAAGCAGAGAGAGGTTTTAAGCAACTGATAAACCACCTTCCAGAAAGCTGCCAAACCAGTGCCCAGAAAAGGACAGTGTCAATGACACGGTGTTGGGATGAGGAAGAAAGCAGTTCCAGCCCTGGAACTGGGGCTGCAGCTGCTCAGGAGAGGCCAGGTGGGCCCTGTCCTAAGGCAGGAAGGGACTGGGGCCAGCTCCCTGTGGTGGCAATGGCCAAGAGGCCACCAGCCTCTAAAGTGTGAAATAAAGAGAGGATCATCTGCCAGCATGCTCCGAGAAGAGCAACAGCACAAGCCTGTTTGCCCCACTGCTGGATAAGAGACAAGTTTTGGATTTTAATTATCATCTGTCATGTTCTTCCCCTCAAGAGGCAGACAGGACTGTCTTGTTTGTCCTGTGAATGCCAGCCTGCATTCCTCTTAAGGGTATGACGACTCCTTTTTGGAAATATATTAAACAACTGTGTTAATCATTTACCACTCAAGACTATCTGGAATCGGTAAACATTCTCAAGTCTATTTACCTTTTTTTTTTTTTTCCCCCCCACTGCCATGCTTCTTTCAGACTGCTCTCAGTTTCTGAGACTGAATTCTGAAATAAACCCCACCGAGCTACAGCAAGCACTGAACACCTAGAGAAGCTCTGCAGCTCAGTGATGCCTCTGGCCCCAGCTTGCTCAGGTGCAGACCTGAGACAGTCCATCCTGGGGAAACCCTCCAGCACAACCCACATTGCCTGCTGGTCACAGCAACCTGACAGGAACTTAGAAATCCAGAGTATAACCAAGAGCTTCAGAAGCTTCCCGTTTTCCTTCAGTATAGTGTTAAATATTAACACAAAATTTAGTTCTTATGTACTGAGCAATAACAGATTTCATTACATCGATAATATATATGAAAAGCCAGGCTGAGGGAAATGCAAAATATGCCGTTCTGCAAGCTTAAGGGAGCATACAGCAGTGTCTGACAAAACAAGAACTGAAGTAACAGTTATTATACACCTTCATTTCACAGAAATCTGTCTCACAGCTCTATTTTTTAATGTCGGAAAAAGTACATAACCATTTTCATGAACCTATTGTAAAGCTTCACAAATAAACTATTAACACACTCACTTTGCTTTATTCCTCCACAGTATCTACTAGAAGAAATGAACAGCAAAAAGCATAATTATGAAGATCTCTTCAGAGGGACTGCAAGCTGTACAAACCTACTCAGCAATGTATTATAGATGCATCGATCTCACTGACAGATGGACATTTAATAAAGCTTAAGTTGGGGCCCTCTAAAGTTTCAGAAAGGAGTTCAAAGTCACTTCATGCACCCTGTTATCGGCCTGAGGTCTTGAGGTTTCCTTGCATTTCATTATCTTTTGTCTTTTCAAGTGCTTTTCTTGTCTTTTTTTATAGCCCTACGTGAAAGATCAATGCAGAGAGGAAGCTAACATACTGCACGCAGTCAGTAAGCGAGGGCCAACAGTGCATATGAAAAACAATGGATTTGTCAATTCTACTTTAATTTGATTATCCAAATCCTTCCTAACTTTTTACATGTCTAATTTGTACTCAGTGGGGTAAGACACATCCATAATTAAAGGCAGGGCTCTTTACACAACCATATGCAACAAAACTAGAGGTTTTAAGTCATTAGTCAAAAAAGATCCTCTGTTCACATTTTTGCTCTGCTAGGAACTTGCCTTGTTATTTATGAACACAATTCCATCTGTATTTATGCAGTCATCTTTTATGTATTTTATAATAATTTTTTACTTTAATTTTATTAAAACGTGCTTGCAAACTGCCCTATTGCATTATATTATTATTCAAAGATCTAAACTTACTTGAAGTACAGGATTACAAACACAAACTGTCGCTAGTCAGCACATTTATCACGGATTTTCCAAGTGTTAAAAGACCACAGGGCCACTTTCCTCTGCCAACCAGCTCAGAGCCTTCTTCTTCCAGAAATGACCTGAAGATATCGTAAAGCATTAGTTTTTTTCTGGCCCCAAAGACAGACCTGGTGATCGCCTTCTTTGCAAAGCTGAATTGGTGCATACTCACAAAGAACTCCTCAGGGATGCTAGCGATTTTAAAAGGCACACAGCTGAAAAAGTTATTCACTTCATACGTGGAGGCATGTTTGACAAAGAAAAAAAAAATATATGGAAAAGCTCTGACAGCAAGGGAAAGCTGTACTGTATTCCAGTTGTGCTTTTGCACTGTGTATCACTGGTTTCTCATCTGGCCTACAGAGCTCACTCCATGTCTTTTAAGAAATTTCACCTGTTTCAAAAGATACGTTTTACAGCACAACTCTCAAACATGCAACATCATCAGAAAATATAGTTACAAAATATTTAAATGAAAATATCCACCATCTATCCTTTCATCCCTTTCCTTCAATGGTGCAGTAGGAAGACACAGTTAAACTAACCTGAGGTCTTAACCACCTCTCCACACTGAAGCTGATGTTTACCTGACCTCCAGGCAAGCCAGCTCAAGGAGTTACGGCAGCAAAAAGCTGTCGACATTGGGAAAGGTGCTTTGGTTTGGTTCCCTGAAGCAGCTCACCAGGAGGTCAGGTAAGAGCTAATGCCATGACAAGGGAGGCTACAGAACTGGGACAACTCTGCTCAGCCAAAAGATCGGCTTAACTGTACTGCTTAACTGTATTTGCCATGCAAAGCAAAGCCATTATTTCTCAATTCTATTATTGATTTAAAGGAATTTCAAGTCCTCATTATAAAAAGAGCAGAATTCAATTAGGCTTCAAAAATTGTTTCCAAATTTAGCTTTAAATCTCATCAATCGATTTGAATATAAACCTAACCACCCTATGAATTAAGAATTTCAGTATTTTTTTGACTGAAACACTTAAAAAAACCCCAGCTATCCCATCAGGAAACACCAGAAGACACATGAAAAGCTGCTGATGCAGGGACTAAAGTTCCCCTTTTTTAAGAAAACTGTAATAAAGAAGAAAAACTAGCAGTACATGAAGGAACAAGACAACTTGGATAGTGCGAGGAGCTGCCGTCTAACGGATGGTGGCAGATCAGTGCCCCGCCAAAGGTGAAACGCAGCTCCCACCCCGACCACCCCCAGCCCTGCTTGCCCGTCGGCACGCAGCAGCGGGTGGAGGGTGCTGGAGCCCCAGCCTTCCTTCTTTCCTACCCTGCCGGCCTCCAGAATTAAAGCTAGGCGTGCACAGCCAGCTCTAGCGCTCACCACAATGCCCACAGGCAAACAGATGCAGAGAGTGCTATTAATCTGCAGTTTGTCTGTTCACACCCCGCCTGGGCTGCGTGGCCAAGAGCCACGCAGGCTGGGATGCGGCCGAGACTGCTCCTGGCCCCTTCCCACCTTCATCAGTTCCAGGTGGTGGCTTTTTGGACCTCCACCGCCTTTCGAGGGCGGGATGCCCTCACGGAGGAGGGCCCACAAAGGCAACGCTACCTGTCCCCCGGGTCAGAGGCTGGAGACGCCAAAGAGCACAAACCCTACAAGGATTCGTCTGCAAGCAGGGAGCTCCACCGGGGGACGCAGGGCGGGGAGCGTCGGCCCCGCCGCTGGCGAAGGCTGCCAGCGGGGCAGGGAGAGGCTTGGGGAGGGGGCGAGCGGCAGGCCGGGATGGGCAGGGGGACCCCGGCACAGCCCCCAGGGCCGGAAAGCCGGGTCAGGCGGCGGCGCCTGGGCAGAGGAGCACGGGGAAACCACCCGGGGCTCACACCGCCCGGCAGCGGGACCCGCCCGAGACCGCCCTCACCCTCCTCAGTCCCGGGCGCCAGCCGGGACTGCGCGGGGAACCGGCGCCCGGCCGGGCTCTCCCGGAGGCGCTCGGCCCCCGCCCCCGGCCCGCGGCTGCCCCGGCCCCCCACGGCCCATCCCCAGGGGTGGGAAGAGAAAGAGCGGAGAGACGGGACCCGGCGGCCGTACCAGCAGGAGGGTGTCCGGCCCGCGTCTCTGCTTTCTCTTTGGGAGGCGAAGACATTTTTACTGTGGCAGCACCAGCGGCCCCGCTCCCGCACCGAGCACCCGCACCCTGACGCTGAGCAACGGCCAGCGCCCAGCCTGCCCCGCGCTGCCCCGCTCCCGCCCTGTCAACGTGGCCGCCGGGCACCGCTGCCAGGACGCGCCCACCGAGGGGCGGTGCCCAGGCGCGCCACCGCCCCGCCGCGGACGTGCGGCCGCCAGACAACGGGGAGCGGGGAGGGGGAACCGTGCCCCGCCCCGCCGGGGAGGGTGGTGCCGCCGGGAGCGGCGGGTGGAGCCGGGGCGGGGCTGCGGGGAGGGGCGGAGGTGGGGCAATGGTGGGGGTCCCGCGCCGCGGCCTGAGCCCGGGAGCGGGCGGGGCTTGGGGGTGGGAGTGCAGGGGACTCGCACAGCGCTTGCCTGCTCCCTGCTCCCGCTCCCGCTCCCGCTCGTACTCCCATTCCCATTCCCGCTCCCATTCCCTCTCCCATTCCCTCTCCGATTCCTTCCCTAACGTTTTGTTGTTTTTTTTTCATTTCCCGTGATCCTTTTTGGCACTGCGAGGTGTGAAGCCAGCCTTGCGAAACCGCCGCCCAGCCGAAGCCTGCCTTTTGTTTTTCTTTTCCCCTGAGCAATATGAATTCATCCTACTTTATGTAACTGGTTCCTACAACAGACTGCCTTTAAAATCCCATCTGGATAGCATATGTAGTTTTAGAGAGTAATACACCTTTTTATTTAATTGCTGTGAGAAAACGGCACAGGAAATTAACATGATTCTGAATGGCGCGCTTGTACACTTCAAATAATACTTTTCATTAGTGACTAATTGGCAATTCACATCTTCCACTTTAGTTTGTTCTGCCAAACCATGTATGCATGAAGTGGCATGTACAGCACTCGTCTTCCCCGCGCTGCAGATCTCATCACCTTCTTCTTTGAAATGGCAGTGCTGATTCACACCGGTTTCAGAGATTTTTCCAATGCTTCAGTTACATTTTTTCAAGTGATGTGGAAAGGCATGGAGCATGACATCTAAATTAATTATATAAGCAGCAAAGTGTAAACCATAGCGCCTGTCCTGATTTTCTTTTGTAATTTGACAAAAGGAAAGGGAGTTCCCCAAAGGTGAGTGCAGGGTGGTTAGAAGTTGAACCCCCCCAGAAGTGCTGTAGTAATACAGCACACCAAGTATATTATGCGGAAAATAATGTAGTAGTATTTTAGTTATTTACAATCACTCTTTATTACAATTATATTACCATTGTCAAAATATAAGTAATAGTAAAATATATGGGGTTTTTGGCAATACTCCAAAATATAATTACATTATAGTATCCTTAACAGCCTGCATGAACAAATGTTATAAAAATGCTGTAACTAAGTTCTTGTATTTTGCTTCTGGGTAATTTTGATTTCTTACACACACGGCACTTTAGAGCCTCAGATTATATTTTCAGCTCTGTCACATTCTGGGTAGCCTAACACAAATGACTTCAATTCCTTTTCCAGTCTCTGTCAAAGTCTATTCAGATTATATTTTTTTCTAGAGAGGAATTATCTCCTGAATGGAGATTTTAATGCTTCTTTGTCTACTGTCCTCTAGATTCAAATTAAAACATTATATTTTCAGTTATTCTTGGTTTTTCCAGGTGTGTTTGGTTTGGATTTCCCTATGTTAGTTACTAGAGTTGGTATGAATTTTTGCTGTTGCAGGTCAACCAGATGTTCTAGAGTTGAAATTAAAGAAACTTGCTTTATGACATTAAAAACCTCACAAGTTAATGTTTTTTTCTCTAAGTTAATCAGGAATAATTACATATTTTGGTGCAAGATTTTGATACGCAGAGGTGCACTGGGAAGAATTGCATCCAAAATGTACTTAGGCTGTTTGTGTGAAAGCCAGCGGCATTTCGTAACATTACAAGACTTTGCATGTCACCATTAACACAGCACTTGCATGAAGGCTTGCTGTGGCTTCACTGCTAAAATACAACATCTGTCCTGGGTACGTTTCAGAAACACAGGGCTGAGACAGGGTATTTTCTGCAACTGCAGCTGTGCATCGCCCTTGGAAGCTAGGATCCCAAGGCAAGCCATGCTGGTGCAGAAGGAGCAAGGACTAGAAGAGGGGAAGAGAGGTGGAAACCGGAAAAACAAAGGCGTGGGAGGACTGGGCCTGAGTGGAGAAGAAGAAGGGGACAAAAAGCTGAGTAGGGGTTGGAGGAGAAGTGACATGAGAATTGCGAGAATTGTGGAAGCAGAGTGAGCGCAGGGGTGGGAGATAAGAAACGTCTTTCCTCAAACAATGAAGGCAGGACTGGTTGGGTGGGACAAGGGTGAGAAGCCCGGAGGGAAGGGAGGGAGGACAGACAGAAGGCACGTCAGGCAGGAGCAAGCACTCGGAAGGTCAGGCTTTCAGGGGGAGAGGGAAGGATCTTCACTGCTTTCGAGAGCCTGAGGTTGTCAGACCGTGCTACACTTGTCAGTACATACAATTACTCATTTCCTCAAGTGACAGGGCCTGTGCAAATGCTAAGTTTCTGTGCTTACAGAAGAATTATATAGGTGTCAGTATAAGATAGGATAAGATAGGATTTCATTTTCAGTTATTTATTCCATTATTGCTTTTAAACGTTGCAAGAAAAGTGAAAAGGAAAAAAGAATCCCAAATTAAAAAAAAAAAAAAAGAATAAACTGAGACTTGTAAAATCAAGCACCTAAATGAGGAGTTGCTGTAAAGGTTCTAAGTGAGATTTCGCTTTTGTGAAACAGTGATTGTTTCTTTGGCAGATCTAAGGCCACATGCATTTCTCTGGCTAGCAGCAATGCCATAATATTGGTAGCAATATACTCCTCGATTATGCCAATGTACAATAGATACAGACATAGGTGGTGGCCATTAAAATGCCAGGAATTTTCAGTCACTTTGTAATTTCCAGCAGTCCCATTGTTTGTCCCAGAAGGGGGGAAAGGGAGCAACTGTGGGAAACCTTGGAGGAAAACAGGCAGAGTTTTTACAAAAAGTTGGCTGTGGAATAACTTCCTTTGCCAAGTCAGCCACGCCTGGTGCTGACACCCCTTTCCCAGAGACTGTAGGAAAGGCAAGTCTCTGCTGGAAAACTAGTGGATCACAGCGTCAGGAGAGAGGGCACTGAAATGCAGCAGCACCGTGAGGGAAGAGTAAATAGATCAGACTGCTTAGAATATATATATTTCATGTTTTAACATGTTCTGAAGACCAGTGGATATTTTAGAATAAGAACATTTTTGTGAAGGATTCCATATCACACCTCTTCAGATAAGAAGTAAGAACTCATAATAGACGTCTCAGGTATCTGTGACATTAGCCAGCACAACCAAAAAGAGTACTCTCCAGCTACTACTGATTTTAACTAAGTAGCAAGCAGAAAGAAGCTACATCTTCTGTGGTGACAGTGCAGGCGAAAACACAGCTCCCACCTTAAACAAAAAAAAAAACCAACAACAACCAAAAATAGGAAAAGAGCCCTTTACAGATCCTAAAGGTCTAGGTTAAAAAAAAAACAAGTGAAGGGAGTTGCAGTTTGCCCTTCACAACACTTCTGAAAGTAATACTAGATTCTTATTTTTGTGCTTTACAGCCCAATGTTTAGTATTTTTAAAATAGGCAGTCTGTTGAACTATGATTAGGACACCATTTATGTATCTTTAGAAAATACTCCCCAGTACTTAACAGATGGCTGTAATTTTGGTGCTTTCACTGGGGCCTGCAGCAAAGCTTTGTGTTCCTTCTGCAAATACATAGAAAAGCCATTTCTGGGTTCAAGTCAGGGGGAAATTATAATAATTCAACCTAGGGTCACTCAACACTTAAAAGGCAGTTAAATGTTTTGACACAACCCTGTTGACTTCTGCCATCATTTCTAGCACACATATGCACATGCATGCTGTAAATACAGGGAACAGGACAAACTGCTCTATATTTAGCTACAGGGTGGGCAAAATTCTCTCAGTGACTAGTTTTCTGCCAAATTTATAGATAAGCATAAAGTCAGTGTAAACTACTAGCTGGTTTTGATAATGCATTCAAAATATTTTATTCTGAAAACAGTTGTTTTCAAAGTTGGGCTGGTTTGTTTCAACAGAATGTTTTAAGATTTATCCGGTTTTAGAGATTAAAAACCACTAATGAATGAATTTTTTTTTCTCTCTCTCTTTTTTTTTTCCCCCCCCCCAGTCAGATAATAAAAACATCAGTTCTTCAGGTAGTTGTAATCCTTTGTGATGTTTTTAGGGTAGCATGATAAGTTTCTGAGAAATTACAGATAAACTAAAGGGTTTTCTTTGGAACTTGGTTCTTCACTTTGAATTTTTGAGTTTTCAGATTTTTATTTCTATAGGTGACTACCCACTACTTAAAACAATGGGTTTACAATCTGATATGGTCACCAGATGGGAAAGTTCCCTGCTTTTCTGCTTCCGTGGGCATTATAGAGAGAGACTTTATCAAAAGCCGAATAATGGTTGTTTCTGTTCTGTCCACTGCTACTCTGGAACAAGAAAAGGGTGCAGTTTTTAAGACTATGGTTTGCTAGGAAATCTTTAGAGATTGTGTGGACCAACATCCAAAAAGGTGATTTTGTTACAAGGTGCAGACCTGAGAAAAGAGTTTGTGTAAGAAAACAAGTAAACAGATTTGGGACAAGAAAGTAATGTGCTTTAGTGTCCGTTTTCCACTCCCCTCACCAACTGCTGCTGCGTTGACTTAATGATTGAAGTCACTTGGGTTGCCAGTGTTCGCTGGTTTCTCTGTATCTTAATGATCTGATAGATATCATGTTGTTACTCTAACTGCACTGTTACTCTAAAAAGGAACACAAATTTACCTGCTTGCTGGATTTACTAATTCAGTTTTCCAGTAAAACCTATATAATTCATTTTTTTCTTTAGAATTAGCATAAGTTCCCACCAGGGCAAACATTCAAATCTGATGAGTATTAAAAGTTACTGAACTGAATCATAATGTAATTTTAAAACTCAAACACTCTTTTATCTTAGTGTTTTATTGAATTTCCTTGGAAATGTTTCTGCTAAAAAGTGTACAACAGGTTTAACTCAGAAAGGAGGAATGATGTTTTCGCAAAGGTATGTTGAAACCTGACATTGCCACTCTCATGTTATATTGTCATAATGTTCAGACTTACTGGCTCTTATCAAACATTAAATCATCACAAAAAGCAGTTTCTCAGTACGATGGATTACTGCTGAGGTGTGAATCAAATTCAGGAGGTTTCTAGCAAGTGAAGAAGTTGTTCTGTCTGCCTTTTTCACAAAAGCAGTCAGTTTTTCTGTTAAAAGTTATGTTAGATGCAATTACTAATTTTTACATTGCTTCTCCCCACTGTTTACAATATTATTTTAGTGGTTAAGTTTTAGACACGGTGCATGCTAGAGTGACATAGATTGTACTAGGCCTCTTTTCTTTCAAGAACTGTTACAGATTGTTATTTGCCATACAGCTGAAGCAGAAATTTATATTGATTTCACAGAAGAATTCTGCCTTTAAAGAAAACCCAAATGGAAACCACTGTCACAATACGGACTCACATTAAGCTAAAATTTAGTGCTTTTCATTAAAATATTTATAAATGCCTCTACCACTATATACTAAAATTAAAACAAATAAAAATGAAATTAATAAACCTCTATGACTTTACAGAGAATTTGTGCTACCAAATGTTACTGTTCATTCTTCCTCTGGTTCAGTGCAATTTAATTCTGCCTTAAGACACTACTCACAGTGATATTACCACAAAAGTATTCTGATATGGAAGATTCATAAAGCCATTTATAGATTTGAAAGAATTAAGAGGGGAGGAGGGAGGAAGACAGAAGAAGAAAGAGAAGCGAAAGAAGAGAAGAGAAGCGAAAGAAGAGAAGAGAAGCGAAGTGAAGCGAAGAGAAGAGAAGAGAAGAGAAAGAAAGAAGGAAAGAAGGAAAGAAGGAAAGAAGGAAAGAAGGAAAGAAGGAAAGAAGGAAAGAAGGAAAGAAAGAAGGAAAGAAAGAAAGAAGGAAAGAAAGAAAGAAGGAAAGAAGGAAAGAAAGAAGGAAAGAAAGAAGGAAAGAAAGAAGGAAAGAAAGAAGGAAAGAAAGAAGGAAAGAAAGAAGGAAAGAAAGAAGGAAAGAAAGAAGAAAGAAGAAAGAAAGAAAGAAAGAAAGAAAGAAAGAAAGAAAGAAAGAAAGAAAGAAAGAAAGAAAGAAAGAAAGAAAGAAAGAAAGAAAGAAAGAAAGAAAGAAAGAAAGAAAGAAAGAAAGAAAGAAAGAAGTGAGGGAGAGTGGGAGAAAGGAAGATGCCTAGTGCAACAGGGAGAGTAAAAGCTATCCTTTGGAGTTTTTTCATCCAAAAATCTCAACATTCTGCATAAAGGCCATAATTTGCATTATCCCCTGCCTTGCAAAAGGTAAATGGAAGTACAGAGAGGTAAAAATAAGTTGTCGAAGCCAAACTAGCAGCAGAGATGAAAACAGAAGCCAGGCCTCTTGAGGCACAGTTCTTTCTCCATTAAGTCTCATTAGTCTGTGTCTTACTAAAGTAATTGAGTATTTTATTATTATAGATAATGGGCACATTACTGCTGCCCCTGTAGAGAGGGTCTTGTTCTTCTAGCTCCGTAGACAACAAGGCTTCCCGCCACACAGGTATGAGCGTGAAGAGCCTCTTGGTTTTTTTAAGTCATGTGGAAGCTTCACTGCTAGTGGAAATGGGGACTGCGATTGCTCATGGGAGCTACTGGTATGGTTTCCAAATGAGGCTCAAGAGAATTAGGTGTTGTACTCAGCTTTGGGTCTTACCACTTCTCTGTTCCTCTGTTTCCCATTCCATTCTGTCTTCGAGATTCCAACTGATTTGGACCTGTGGAAGCTGTGCTATTTCAAGAAAGGAAACAGTTAATGTTGGTTCAAAAGTGAAAGTGAAAAAAAGTCAAGCTTATTTAAATTCTCAGTGTTTCCAAGCACACTGAATTTGGTGGGGTTTTTTTCCCTACGTTTTATTTCTAAAAACAGTTAACATCAGAACTTTTATTTTTTCGTGATTCTGATGGGAACTGAGAACCTGACTGCAAGCCTTGCAGTAAGCACTCATTACAGAAGTGATGGTTGCTTAGTGTCCATATTTTGTATTTAGGGTCAGGCCCCAGATCTATGATAAATAACACCAAATTTCACTGATTTCAGTATTTTCAGGTTCTCTCTGTCCTTTCATAGAAATTGTTCCTGGCTTCAGAGCGAGTTCTGCATGTACCCAAGTATGGACAGCTGGTGCCAGCTTCTAGGAAACAACCTTTTAAGATTGTAGGGTTGACCATTACAGGTGCTAAACAGCTGCCCTTAACACCAGCTCAGTGTAGGTCAGCACCCTTCAGTACCTGACAGGGTGACTGTCTCAGAGCTTAGGCACAAGCAGCCACTCTTAAAACACAAGTGAGGATGGTATTCAGCTTCCCACAGTAACAGCACCTGACACAGGCTTTACCTGACCCTGCTTTATCCTTCCAAGAGATAGCCAGACCTATTCTAAAAAACCACTTTTTCTCCTGGAAGAGCCTTATTGCCTTAGTTTCAGACTTTTGGTAGCTGACCTACGATTTCTGTTAACTTTGCAAACGAGTCAGTTGGGAAGTTCAGGTCTTTACTCTATGAATTATTTATTTATGTTCCTTCCAGAGAACATTAAGTAATAGACAACAAGAAATTACATATTGTGGTGTATGTTTAGGACAAATGTGTCTTTGTCTAGAGTAATGTAGTCGTTTTTTAATCTTTGAACTGATCTTAACACATAGCTCAGTTGTAAATCTACCCAATAATTTTCCTTTAGAAACACTACTTTATGTTACAGAGAGAACTAATTGCTAAACAGCAAAAATCCCTTCTCAGTTGAATTCTAGATGCCAGATTTCCAACTATAATTCTTCCTCATTCTTATTAGAAGGAGTGTGAGTGTGTCAACATTCTTATTGATGTTTTCTGCTGAATGCTTTGTTATAAACTGAACATAATTAAATGTAAGTAGACTGGTATTTCATCAGAGCTCAAGGGTATAAGGCTAACACATTATTTCTCCTATTATCTCTCCAGTCCTATTTCTTCTTACATGAAAAGAATGAAAAGTATCAGCATTCTTTTGGGTTGGGAAGTCTTATGACCTCTCCTTAGGAAACTGCAGCGTTTGAACAATGGTGGAAGGATTGCTTTGCTTTTCAGTTGTGTTCCAGAATTATGTCAGTTTTAATGAGTATATTTTCAAAATACTTTCTGCCTGAGAGCCAAAGGTTATAAGATGTTTTTTAAAGTATGCATATATATTTTATTTTTCTTTGCACAAAGATTCAGTTTGTTTACCAGTTTTCCTTTCATTCCACTTGTCCAGACTACATAATTTAACTTATTTTAGTTGCTAGTATTACAATTTTTATACTTTTTAGAGAAGTCTAGTTTTATGTTCAACAATTATCCTGTGTTAAGTGTTTATCAAAATATCATCAGAAGATTTTTTCATGCTTGTACTGGGTCTGGTTGGGATGGAGGTAAATTCTTGTAATAGCAGCACATATGGTGCTGTGTTTTGGATTTGTGACCAAGACGGTTTCGATGACACAGCAGTATTTTGACTATTGCAGAGCAGTGCTTGCACAGCATTGAGGCTTTCTCTTTTTCCCACTCTCTGCGCCTCAGTGAGTGGGAGAAAGGGAGGGAGTGAGCAGCTGTGTGGTTGCTCGACAAGTCAACCCTCCACAATGCTGTGCTGTAGGAAGCTGAGTACCAACTTCACTCGTGTTAAGAGTGGCTGCTTGCACCTAAGTTCTGAGACAGTCACCCTGTCAGGTACTGAAAGGTGCTGACCTATGATGAGCTGGTGTTAAGGGTGGGTATTTAGCACCTGTAACAGCCAAACCTACAGTCCTAAATGGCTTTCAGGAAAATTTGTTCCTTGACTTTACCAACCATGGATAACTGGCCTATATTTCTCCAGATCTTCCTTCTTGCCCCTTTTGAAGACGGATGTAACATTTGCCTTCCTCTGTCTTCAGAAACCTACTTGTGATTGCCATGACCTTTCAAAAGTGATAAGAGAACTTGCAAGGACAGCAGCCAGCTGTCCCAGCAGTGCTGGGTGCGCCCTATCCAGTCTCATATGTCCAGCTGGCTTAAGTGATCCCTAACTCTGCTAGTTACCCTCTACCATAAGTAATGCTTCAGTTCCACTGACTGTTACTATGTTCCTGGTACACCTGAGGGAAGAACACGCCAATAAAAACTGAGGCCAAAAAGCTCCGAGTACTTCACCTTACCCATATTTTTTGTCACTACAGTAGATCTAAGTTTTCCCTGGCCTTCATTTTGCAGCCAATGTACTTAAGAGAAGTCCTTCTTAACAGACTTTCCTAGCCATGCTAGTTTCTCATCCAACTAAGCTTTAGCTTTACTAACTCCATCCCTGCACATAATGTAATACATTATAGTGTTTAAAGATGTAATTAGATAGTGTATATATATATATATATATATAGTATATATATATATATATATACACATAACAGCTCTATCTAGTAAAATACAACAGAAGTACTGTATGAGGTGAAGAGCTAAATGTGGAGTGGATATGCCATCAAACTGTATGTAAACAGATTTTTGTATTTAAAAAAAGTCATAATACTTAGCAGTGTATTTGTTGCATTTATAGCAGGTATGGATAGACCAATCGGACTATCATATCAGGAATCACTTCAGTTTCTTCTCAGAACTGCAAAAGAACAAGATACACTTTCTTCCCTCCCTTTCCAGCAAAGTCCTGAGGACAGTAAGCTACTAGAGGCTTTCCACTTCCCCTTTGACTGCCTGTACTGCATTTTGATGAATCACCAGAGGCTGTACTGGCCACCGAGCAACCTTTTGACATTGCTTTCTTGAAGAAATACTCTCCTTGGATCTTGAATCCCTGCAAATTGAAATCTTGATGGTGAGGTGGTAATAGTTGAAATACCAATTTGGTGTTACAATCTGCAAGCCATGTTACAAGGCCGTGGGGAAGAATGACTGATACTGCTAGGTCAAGGAAAAGGTATATCAAAGAACTAATTGAGGGTCACCACCATCATTTATGGATACTCTATGAGGATAAGAGGGGGGCTGAATGGATCGTTCGGAATTCATCACTTCCTTTTGTCAATATCTGTCCTAGAGGAGTAAAGGGACCCATAATCCTCTTTGCAGCCACCTAATTTATAATTTTTTTATAGGACATTTCTTTCTAACCCTTTACTGATTTTAAATTCTTGGCTGTTACAGTACTCCTGGTTCCCCCTCAAGGACAACTCTGCTAGAAATATTGTGTCTGATGGTCATCCTGAAACAGAGCCTCAAGTTCACAGATTAACTGTGAAAGTTCTGGCTCCCAAAACTACCTCATCCTTCTGTCAAAGGATTAGTGCTCCTTCCATCCAAGGATTAGTGCTCCTTCCTTGCCCTTTTAATCTACACCTTATCATCCTAATTGCCCTTTTCCATGGCACAAACTTAATCTTAGTTTCCAAACCTGCGTCTTGCACAGCAGTGTGAAAGTTTATAAGCTGTCTAAAAGACAACACTCTACATTGACACTAAACTGCACTTCTGCTGTCATTATCAACAGCCACAAATCACACTTCACTCTACTGTGCCTTGTCCATCAGTTAATTCTTGTCTAAATTCAATCACAGCTTAAAAGCTCATCCTTCAAAAGACTCTGTGTGGCCTACCTCTGCTTCTGTAGTGTGTGTTGTTAGCTCTGGCTTCTCTTTTCTCTGCTCTATTGCTATCTTTTTCCAATGAAAGTAGCTCCATATGACACTGTTCCAAATGTCTTTCCAGAAGATTAGTCATTCCTCCATATTGTAACCAGCTCTAAACACCTGATGGAAATCCCTCCACCAATAGATTGTTCAGGAGGAAATGTCCCATTTCTTTGCTCTGCTCAGTCCCATACATCAGTTAAATACCTGTTGTTTTGCCTGCCTTCTGTTCACGTAATCTTGTTTGTCCTTTGGAGACAATCCTGGAATAAAGTTCTGTTGCATCAAACTCACTGTCAGCAAATGAAATATATATGAAAACAATCTAGTTGCTTTTTAGTCTCATGGGCATTTCTTGTATCTCATGACTACCAAGTCTGTAGGGAAAAAGTGAAATGAAAAATCCCAAACAAAAAAATCTCACACAATCCTCAAGTGCTTTCACTCCAGCTGTTGGAGTGGGTTTTGCAGTCTATTGCCCACACTCCTTGTCTCACCTGGCCATCTCTGCTGTCCCCTCAGCTATGAGGGGCTTTACTCTGGACTTCTGCTTGGCAAATGCCTGTGTCTGGAGGACTTGTCTGTTCCTGCAGTGGCCTTGGGTGCTGCTGCAACGTCTGAGAAGTGCCGCATGAGAGCCTGCATGCTGCACTGACCCCAGTTAGCTGACTGAAAGTGAATCAAACCCCATGCTACAAATATAGCTGTCAGCTGGGGATACTCTTCAAACATCTCATGCTTGACTCACCCTGTGGGGTTGAGCTCAGTTGTGCCTGTTTCAGTGATCATGTCTGATACAGACAGATGTGGCAGAGTCTGTTTAGTGTGTTTGTATAAAACATGGGTGGAGCCTTATGTGAAATAAAACCTTATGATTAAAGAGTTAATACACACTGACTTTCAGAGGTATTTACAGTTTTGATCAGGTAGGAAGGGAAGTGTATCAGTTGGTGATAAACTGATTAACAGTCTGCTAATACTCAAGCCAAGGAAATGAGTATGTCTGGTTTACCAAAAAGAAAACAGCATTTTCCAAGATGCAAGGGCAATAAATAGTAAAGAAAAAGATATGAAGTGAAGGATCACCTTTCACTTAAGAAGTGAAGATTCAAAACTTCACGGGAAGAGAAATTTTATTTTGAACAAATCCTTAAAATGTGTTTAAAGGAACGTATTATGAAAGGAAACTTTCTTCCCTGAGCCAAGATTTCCTTCCATGAACCCAGCCTGAGAATGTATTTATTTCAAGGCTGGATCCTCCATGAAGAGAATGTGAATTTCTAACAGTCTCTCAGCTGCCTCATAATGAGTGAGAAGAAACTTTAGAACCAACATAAATAATGACCAAAGATCTGCTTTCATTTTCCATTTCCTTTTGGCACTTTGACTTCACAAAATTTTGCAACCACCTATTTTAAATTCTGTAGGCAAACATTTTTCTTCCCTTTTACTTTAGGCTGGCTTGGATTAAGGATGATTTCATGGTAAATAGCTAATAACTTAATCCCATAGGTGCAGCTGACCTTAGAACCATTTTACCGGAATATTATTGTAATGCCCAGCATTCCAATGCATTTTTTTTCCTTTCTGGAGCTTGTTAGACAGGGGTTAAAGTGGAAGAAGCATTTTCTGGTGACCAGTGCTAGCCAGGGAGGCAGCAGAATAGTGGAGAAGAATGCTTAACCCAAGGATTCAGCTAGTTTGGTTGTCAAAATATTTCCTAATACTAAATTAAAGGATTTTTTAAATGTTGACTTTCATAAAGTGAAAGGTGTGCAGCACTGTGAGAAGCAGTAGGAAAATGACCTGTTATAAATATCTGAACTCCTGCTGAGGTATCTTTTCTCCTTTTCCTCCCTGGAATAGCTAAAACTAACATCTCTATTTTGCTTAAAGAACCGGGCCAATCAACTATTGAACACAGAGCATTTGTCACCTAGAGGAATGAATAATTAATGTAGCCTTACTAATCTGATATCAGAGGGAAGGAAATGTAATAGCAAATATGCCTATGCATAAGGGGAAAATAAGACAATACTAACATCCTATCGGGTCTGCTTAAGTGGTTCACACATGAACCTGAGCTGAGGGTGCCAGCTGAAATGTCTGGTGAAAAAAGGCTGACTGAGAAACCAGAATAATTTCTTTTGCTGGAAAGAGAAGTGAGATAAAGGCAGAAAAGATTTCTAAGCCTGTTGAAAAGGAAGCAAGGAAAGTATTTCCAGCTGAAGATTTTGGATTTAGAGATGAAATCACTGCTGCTAAGCTTGGCTATTCTCTAAGGTAATGAAAGAATCAGGCTTGTTGTATTTCTGTAGCTTCTTCAGTATATCCTGCCTCTGAATATAACTTAGGCAAATCTAGAGGTAGAAATCCCTTTCATTTTCTCTTCATTTTCAGAATATTTCTTTTTATTTGGTTCTTCCTCTGTTAAAAGGTAGGAATATATTGGGGGAAAAAAAAATATAGCTTCTGAAGATATTCCTAGAAGCTTGATTACATTTTTGAAGGGAGATGCTGTAGCCTAAATGTTCAAAATCGCTCTAGAGCCCGTGCATTCTGCAGAGACAGTGCAGAAAAAACAGGATAAAAAGGGAAACAGGCACTGGTGAATAGGAAGTGCAAGCACAAGAACATTTTCAGAGATTGTTTGAGGTCCCCAGAAGCTGCAATTAAATTTATGTGAGTTTCAGTTTTGGGAAACAACTGAAAAACTGTGCTTGCAATCAGAGATCGGTGTGTGGAAAAGATAGGGAACTGACAGTATAGAGGAAAAAATACTCTAGGGGACTGTATATACTTTTTTATTGTCTTGCTGTGTATAGTTTAAAGCATTTTCTCCATGAAACAGTAATGCCAGTCTGGTTAGGTATGCAATTTTAAATAAATAGCACAGACACTCCTATTTGAGATTAAACCAATTTATTTTCTTTTTAATTCAGGACAATGTAAAACTTATATATGCTATACCAAGTAAGAAGGTCTGCACAATAATTTACATTATTTAAGCTAGATTGGTTTAAAAAATTGTTTAAATAATATCAGTGCATCTTCCTATTGTAAAGAAGGCTTTCAGCATGTGCACTGTCCACATGAGAGACAAACCTGATAAAAGCATTTCACTGCTGAGGAAGTACAACTGAGAATTCACCATTTTTTTCAGGGAAGTACTTTGTAAAAGAAGCTAGAACGGAGAAAAGTTGACTGCCTTATAGAAAAAAAACCCAAAACAAACCCTACCACAAACAGGAAATTCCACATACACAGCATGAAATTGTACCACAAAATTAGGAATTAAAGACACTGAAAGACAGACAGGCCTGTTCAGCAAGCAGCATTAAGGAAAGCCAAGGTCACTGATATAGGCAGAGAAACATTGCATTTAGCTTGGCGAAGAAACCAGTTGACAAATTCAGAGAATTTAAAGCATGTCATGTTTAACACTCCAAAAGACGCAGGAAGATTCAGTGACATGTCTTTGTTTTTAACAGATTGAGGCAAAGTCAGAAGGGCTGATGAGTGTTCATGTCGTAGGCAAAGAAGAGCACACACAAAGTCACGTTCAGCCCTGCTCTGTTCAGCACATAAGAGAAGTGCAATCTGGACTTAAAAAAAATCAATGTCGCGTCCTGCTGTGAGGTGGGTGGATCATTGAAAATCTGTTGTGGGAGAAGGAAACAGAACTCCTTTCTCAATAGGTTGACATGGAGATTTTATCTTCTCCAGCAGTTCATATATTTTGTAAAAACATAGTAACTGGTAGAAGGGAGGCAGACTGTACAGATCTAGGAAATAATGCAAAGAGAAGAAATAAAGGGCAAATTTTGCAATAATTTTACTGAAAAAATTCCCCTTTTTTCAGCCATCTGTATGTTGTAATGAGGTGACTATGAGAGAAATATGAAAATGTAAAGCATATGGGATTCTTTCAATAACACAGAATGGCAGTGAAGGAAAAAACCCAACTCTGATAATAAATGTAAGCTAGGAAAAGAAAGAAGGCATAGCTGAGAAATAAGAGAATCCACGGACTAAAAATACCTAGTGGTAGTAGTAGGAGACCATTACATGGCTGACTGCAGACTAATTGCATTTGTTCAGTCATTGTGAAAATGGATACAGATGGGATTCACAAGTTTGGAAATATCCTACTGTTAAAGAGAAAATAAAGCAAATGTTACGTGATAAGCCATTACCTAAAATGATGTTGGAGAGAGATCAGAAGATCATATGTCTAAAATATTCTTTTCTGCTTTAGCAGCTCTTTTAATTAATTTTTACAGGTTTTTTGTTTGTTAGTTTTTTTTTTATCAAAAAGAAATATAGGATGGTGATTGGGAGAGAGAAGGAGGAGGCAGGTCTTAGCCAGTGAGACAAGGTTTCCTAGTCTGACACTGACCGAAGTAACACAACACTTCCTTGTTTGAAACAGAACTTAGCTTTGTGAAAATCTGTTAGAGTTGGTTGCAAAGATTCAGTGGCTCAACGAGTATTTTGCATTTTCTTCATTGCTGTGATATTGCAAGTTCTTACTGGGACGCCTTCAAAGGCACAGTCCAGATTTCACAAGCTTTTTCTAAGTAGAAACAGCTGGAGAAACAGCTGATATCAAAGTTAAAAAGTCCTCAGAGGTCTGAATATATTCCAGATTAAGAGGGAGAAAAATAAAAGCCCAGACCAGCCTTTTGTGTCTGGTTTTCCTATAGTGATAGTACACCTGGTGGCAATCAGGACTCACAGCTCTTATTCCCGACTGCTGTGATTTTATTACACTGTTCCTGAAAAGCTACATTGGGTCCCAGCAAATCTTGTATTGGTCAGAGGGAAAGCATAAAGTATAAAACCTCTGTTTTCAGCTGCATGAACAGCACAGTGGCGTCCTACTTGGTTCTCAAAATAGTAGGACATGGCTGATGTATGCCAGGGAGGAAATCTTCCTCGCCTGTTAAGTGTCCATCATTTCCCACATTTCAGACAGATTTACCAGTCAGAGACACTGGGCAGCCTTTGGGCCAGATGGCTGGCACATCATTCTCAGCAGCTGAAGAAGGACGTGTGTTACCCTTCATTAGAGAAACCGTAAAATGCACTTGGCAGCATGTTTCTCTGAGCAGGGTGGCTGCGACATTTGGTGTGAGACTATTAGAGAGCTACTTCACTTTCCATCTCCGCACCCTAGGTAAATCAGCTTTACTGCACACACTTTGCTGTTTATTTATCTCTTAGAAACATCCTGAGACAAAACTAGTGCTTTTTTTTTTTTTTTTGCAAAATGCTTTGAGGCTGCTGGATAAAAGCAGGAAGAAAATGTAAAAGACATTTTGTGGGTAAATTTAAGCCTGAACGACACTGAGGCATTCATGGTAATTCTTTAGGCTCTGTCAGTTACCCAAATAAAAAGTCAGACAAGCAGGCCCCTGAGCTCTGGTAATTTAACACAAATTTTCATTCATTTTGGCTAAATTGCTACAAACTTATACAAGCCTCATTAATTAGATAAGCCTAGGGAACTCTCTGTATTACAGCAGGAAGAACCTGTAAGAAAGGACCTTACAGCCTTTAAAGAAGATTCTAGAAAACCACAGGAAAGATTAAAATTATGCCTCAGAAAATTCAATTGTTAGGGGATAAAAGAGCTTGGGAAGAAAGGAGCAATAGGGATGGGGAAATAGAGCCAGTGATAATAGTTTCAATATGGTTTATAAGAAAGAGGAGGTCAGGTGGAGCAGTATGCACCAAAGAATTGTGTCTGAAGCTTCACAAGTCAGAAGGAAAAGCTCACACACTTGCTACCAATAATCCACATTTCTCACATTTAGCTGACAGCAACAGGGGAGACTGAAAAAGCACTCCTGCGGGTACATAACTAAGATAGTTTGGAGAGCATTACTATTCACTCTGTGAAAGACAGATATTAAATATTTAAATCAATTTAAATGCAACTGTTTTGTTTTAAGTCGGAGAAAATCCGCAAGCGCGTTAAAGACACACAAGGATTTTGAAAGCACGCTTTCCAAGGAAGGGACTCAAAAAGCAATTACCTCTAGGTGTAATATCTGAACATCTGTCAGCCATGTCTGAAAATCAGACGCTAGTGCTGATATGACAAAGTCATTGCCCAAACGTGCGGGCTGTGGCTGCAAAGGAGAAGCTCTAATTAGTATTCACTGATCTATGTCCTATGGACTCCCAGCCTCGGAGACCTCTGTGTGATCTCCCACCTGAGCCTACAACAGACTAAGCAGAGATGCCTAAAACAGGCTACGTATCTCACAGTGTCACTAAAACCATGACTTGTCTGGCTGAGTGAGAGCCAAGCTTCCTGCTGGGCTGTCTGGAAGGTGGAGGTTGCTTGGCAGAACGGAATACAAGAAAAACATGTCTCCTTTGATTTTGTCTGGGATGCAGCTAATTTTCTTCTTAGTAACTAGCATAGTGCTATGTTTTGGATTTAGTATGGAATTTGATGTGAGAAGAATGTTGATAACAGACATGTTTAGTTGCTGCTAAGAAATCAACGACTTCTCAACTTCCCATGTTTTGCTAGTGTAGGACTAGCTAGAAGGACTTGTGCAAGCTGGATAGGAGCAAAGCGAGAGTGATAGACCCAAATTGGCCAGTGAGATATTCTGTATCATATAATGTCATGTTCAGTATGTAAATGAGGGTGGGCCAGAAAATGGGTCTTTTGCTCTTCTGGGACTGCAGTTTGGGGATCTCTCTCCTCCTCTAGGATTGCTAGTCAGGAACAAGTGGGCCTTGGTCCGTAGGTCGTGAGCAATTGCATTATGCATCACTGGTTTGTATATTCTATTATTATTATTATTACTACTACTATTATTATTTTAGTTAGTGTTATAATTATTATTTAATTTTATTTCAATTATTCAAGTGTTTTGATCTCAGCCTTCAAGTCTCCTTACCCTTACCCCTTCAATTCTCTCCCCATTCCCTGGGAGAGGGGAAGGATGAGTGAGTAGCTGTGTGGCTTTTAGTGGCCTGCTGGCTTAAACCACAACAACATGTTACAGAAGTGTTACACAAGCGATCACTGTTAACACTATAATCTTACCTAGTGTTTATCATTTGTCTGAAGTCCATCAAGATTTGCACATTTATAGGAACCTCTTACTTGTTGCAATTTTATCATGTTTAGCTGACTATATATTATATTGTATATTTTTTGACCCTGAATAATGTGGTGGTGTGTTGGTTGGCTATTCCCTTGTGCCTGGATTAATTATTGCCTTTTATGTGCCCCATCAGTGCTCAGCACAAAGTTCCTAGCTGCTGGATTGGCTGGGACTCCTGGTTTTCCTCAGGGGGTACTGAGGCTCCTGTGCTGGTGACCAGTCTTGAATGATGGTGCCCATGGGGTTTTTATCTGTCTTAAAGGCCCTCTGCAAATTATTGGTCTTTCTGGGTGTCCCGATCCGATGTTGGGATCTAAGAGGCTCAGCTCTGCTCTCCTAATATCTCCATCAGCACAGTCAGGTTGTCCTCACTGCCTCATGAGCTGACCCAGGACGGCTGGAGCAGTGGTGAGCAGTCAGTCTTCTCCTTCACAGTATTTAATGGTTGATTCCAGGGCATTTCTTTCACCAAATCCTGTGTATATGTTCAGATCAAACCAAACTGCTGTTCAGGGCTCTGAATATTTCAATGAGTGAACCATCGCCTTGGGTATCAGGTTTATTTGTTGGCAGGGGGGTCGTCAGAAAGGAGATCCAGAGCAGCAGCATTCACTGTGTGACTGAAATAATGTCCAGGCAGAGGCTGCCCAGAGGCTTGACACGATCACAGCTTTAACTTTCATCCCAGGAGGTGAACTACAAGCTTGATAGTGTGCTCTTGCCTGAGTCCAAACGTTTATTTGGACATGGAGCCATGCTGATGATGGCTTCTGGCAGTCTTGATAAATGGTAGCTTGTGGTCAGGCCAAGTGCCTCCCTGCTACACATAGCTTAATCAGTTTGCGATATTTACTAAAAATTCAGTCTTTGTGATAAAAATTAGTTTGTATCTTTTATCATTATGCCTTTGACATTTGATTTATTTAGAGTTTCTTTACTTAAATATTTCATTGTCTTGCTTAATCACCCCTCGATAACTAACATTTACAGAGCTTCAGGGACTTCCCTATCTTCAGAGAAAACATTGACCAGCTGCATTTTTTAACACAGTACCATAGTCTCACAGTATTTAATTAAATACCCAATTAAATTGTGAAAATGTAAATTGGCCTTTTGCTCTTAAATTACTTTGCTAAGTAGTTATTATCTAGCAAAGTAGTTATTTAGTTAGTACTTTTTATTTCAGAAAATTATTTATAGTAATTGCCCTACCTGATTCTAAGGTGTAGCAAATACTCTGTCTTCACATCTTGCCTAACATATTTTTCCTGCTTTCATGGAATTTTCTACTCTGTGTGTATATACATATATATATATCTCCTATGTCTGGCAAATTGAGCAAAAGCTTCAAGTGGCATAACTTAGCTTTTCATAGAATCATAGAATAGTTTGGTTGGAAAAGACCACTATGATCATCTAGTCCAACGGTTAACCTATCATTGCCAAGTTCACCACTAAAGCATGTCCCCAGGTACCACATCTACACGTCCTTTAAATATCTCCAGGGATGGTGACTCCAGCGCTTCCCTGGGAGCCTGTTCCAATACTTGACAACCCTTTAGGTGAAGAATTTTTTACTCATATCCAACCCAGACCTCCCCTGGTGCAACTTAAGGCCATTCCCTCTTGTCCTATCACTTGTTATTTGGGAGAAGAGACCAACACCCACCTCACTACACCCTCCTTTCAGGTAGTTGTAGAGAACAATAAGGCCTCCCTTCAGCCTCCTCCAGACTAAACAACCCCAGTTCCCTCAGCCACTCCTCATAAGACTTGTTCTCCAGGCCCTTCACCAGCTTTGTTGCCCTTCTCTGGGCAAGCTCCATCAACTCAATGTACTTCTTGTAATCAGGGGCCCAAAACTGAACACAGTACTCGAGGTGCAGCTGCATCAGTGCTGAGTGTAGGGGCACAATCACTTCCCTGGTCCTGCTGGCCGTGCTGTTTCTGACACAAGGCAGGATGCCATTTGCCTTCTTGGCCACCTGGGCACACTGCTGGCTCATATTCAGCTGGCTGTCGACCGACACCTCCAGGTCCTTTTTCACCAGGCATCTTTCCAGCCACTCCTCCCAAGCCTGTAGCGTTGCATGGGGTTGTTGTGACTGAAGTGCAGGACTTGGCACTTGGTCTTGTTAAACCTCATACAATTTGCCTTGGGCCATCGATCCAACCTGTCCAGGTCCCTTTGCAGAGCCTTCCTACCCTCAAGCGGATCAACACTCCTGTCCAGCTTGGTGTCATCTGCAAACTTACTGAGAGTTCACTC
Organism: Caprimulgus europaeus; assembly: GCA_907165065.1. Next base: position 76,108,598 of record OU015525.1, read on the forward strand.
AATCCCCTCATCCAGATAATTGATAAAGATATTAGACATAGCTGTCCCCATAACTGAGCCCTGGACAATGCCACTTGTGACCAGCTGCCAACTGGATTTTGCTCCATTCACCACAACTCTCTGGGCTCAGCCATGCAGCCAGTTTTTTATCCAGTGAAGAGAACACATGTCTAAGCCTTGAGCTGCCAGCTACTCGAGGAGAATGCTGTGGGACATAGTGTTAAAGACCTTGCTAAAGTCCAGGTAGACAACATCCACAGCCTTACCCTCATCCACCAGGTGGGTCACCTGATCATAGAAGGAGATCAGGTTGGTCAAGCAGGATCTGCCTTTTAAGAACCCATTCTGGCTGGGCCTGATTCCCTGGTTGTCCTGCATATGCCACATGAGTGCACTCAAAATGAACTTCTCCATGATCTTCCCTGGTATTGAGATCAGGCTGACAGGTCTGTAGTTCCCTGGATCCTCCTTCCAGCTCCTCTTGTAGATGCATATCATGTTGGCAAGCCTCCAGTCTTCTGGGACCTCCTCTGTTATCCAGGACTGTTGATAAATGATGGAGAGTGGCTTGGCAAGTTCCTTCCCCAGCTCCCTCAGTACTCTTGGATGGATCCCATCTGGCCCCATAGACATGTGAATGTTCAGGTGGTGTAGCAGGTCATAAACAGCTTCCTCCTGAGTTATGGGGAGTTTATTCTGTTCTCTGTCCCAGTCTTTCAGCTCAGGGAGCTGAATACCCTGAGGATAACTGGTCTGGCTATTCAAGACTGAGGTAAAGAAGGCATTAAGTACCTCAGCCTTTTCTTCATCCTTGGTGGTCATGTTGCCCTCTGAATCTAATAAAGGATGGAGATTCTCCTTGCCTCTCTTTTTGTTGTTAATATATTTGTAAAAACACTTTCTGTTGTCTGTAACAAAAGTGGCCAGACTGAGTTCTAGCTGGGCTTTTGCCTTCCTAATTTTGTCTCTGCATAACCTAACGAGATCCCTGTACTCTTCTTGAGTTGTCTGCCTCTTCCTCCAGAGATGGTAAACTCTTCTTTTTTTTCTGAGTCACAGCTAGAGCTCTCGGTTCAGACAGGCCAGTTGTCTTCCCCTTCCATTCATCTTGTGGCACATGACTTCCCTGTGAGTTGGGTCCAGTCAGCATGTTGGCCCGTCTGTTCCCCTCAGAAGGGAATCGCCTGTGACAATCACCCTCCTTTTATTCTTAACAGAGGCAGTCAGAGTGTGTGGGGCAGACTGCCTCACCTTGGGCAACCCTTTGGATGGGCCCTCGTCTGTATTTTCATCTTCATTTGCCAGACCCTCAATTTCCAGAGCCCCAGACCTGTTGTGTGAGGGCAGCTGGGTAGGTGAGGATGGCCTGGAGGGAACTCGCTTGCTGCCCCAAGCAGGGATCTGTTTCCATTCCCCTCGGTCTCTTAGGTCCCATCCTCCGGCCTGGTGGCAAAACCGTTCATCCTCCCTGATGCTCCTTAACCTTTCTACTTCCTCTTATAGCTCAGCCACCAGGCTGAGCGGGTTATCTCCCTGTTCCCAAGGCATGCAGCAGTTCTCATAGCTGCCACCCATTGCTAATGAATGGCCCTGGCACTCCCTGCAGCCTGTGCTTCTTTTTCAGGGTTCCTGCCCTAAGGTGATACAACCAATGTGTCTTTCACTGGTTAAAAAAAGAATTTAAAGGATGTCAGGTTTTAGGAGGAGGTCCTGAAACCATTATTCCTGTTGTAAAGTACTGGCTTTTAGTGAAACAGGCTCTTCATACTTTATGGAAAATTAATGAATGAGAAATAGAACTGAATAGAAGTTGGGCATTAGTTTGATACACACTGCATGGCAAATTCCAGTGGGTTAGAAAGAAGAGCGGCTGGGTGGATGGCATATGTGCCTACAAATCTGGTTTAATTTTCTGCAACTTGATATCTGAAGTGGTGGACTTAAGCACATCACTTAATCATTCTTTGGAGAGAATCAGTTAGGTGTCTGATGTCATAGCTCCTAAGTTTGACGTATACAGTCACCGGAGTGGGTGCTTTCACAAGGAAGTGGAAATCAAAGTTCCCACTTCCTCCACTGCTTAGGAAGATTCAAATCCATATCAGTGGTCTTCTAGGAGAACATTCCCAATATTGAACAGTTTTTTGTTCTAATGGAAGAGAGTAGGAGAGACCGTTCCTTCTGGAACATGCTTCTTGGCTGTACTGGTTGGAGCACACTTAACTTATGGATCCATATTATATAGAGAGACAATTGCTCAGCTGCAATAAAATCTCTACCAATACACTAAACAGAGCTAATGAGTATTCTGTGACCCTGGACTTTGTAGACCTGGCCTGGCTTAGCCTGGCTTGGCCTGAGTGCATCCATGAGATAGCAACTAGCCTTAAGTCTTCTCCATGGGGTGCTTCTGTGACTCCAGGGTGTAAATATTATGTTTCTGTCTATCTTTCAGCTCCAAAACAATGAGATTACTGTAACAGCCTGTCATTGCTGAAACAGAAGGTATGTATTCCATACAGTACGGCGTGGCATGACAGCATCTAAAAATGTCTGAGATTGCACAGTCACCTGTAATTGCACTGAAGGGCAGTGCAGGCCATGCAAATGAGGTGCAGCCTTGTCCATGCTGCCCAGTGTTCTTGGTCTTTGGTTCAGCTGCCTTAGAGATTGTGGGTAGGCGTGGGGCAAACCCATGCTAGACAACGGGCTAACAATGAGTCAGCAAGAAGACAATACGGCAGCCACAGAGTGCTTGAACACATTTTTAAATCCTGTTCTAGTAAGGTGCACAAGCATAGCCAAAAAAGGATCAGATCATGTGCAAGAGCAAAACTTGACTGCTGGAAACAAAAATGCTCATTGGAGTAGAAAGGAGCTTTTAAGAATTAGGTGCTTAAATTGATTTCTAGCCTTCCTATGCCTCATCTTATCAGCAGTGAAGGTAATCACATGCCCCTCTACTAAGTGTTGTGAGGATGAATAACATAACGATTTTACAGGATTCAAATAAAAGAATAATGAGGGCCAAACAAGGACTTTGACTAGTTTGACCATGAGAACAATAATGCAGTTTGACTACAGTAATATCCTTCAGTGTTGTAGACTATCTCAGCTCTGTCAACTACAATTAACTGTAGTATTGTAAATTGACCATAGTATTGTGTTGAAATTTTCCAATTCCAGATATCTGTGTAGCCACTGGGATGGTCCCTAAAGCAGTAGTATGTTCCTAAACCTGGTTCCTCTGATACAACTGTTGATGAGGAAACAAAAAACTGTTGAATATAATTATCCTTGCCATTCCTCCTCTCATCCAAATCTCCCACATTATTCAACAAAGTCCTCAATGTATAGCATGTTGAACTCCGAGGTGCGCTGAGGTCCTAGATGGGTCAGGCTCTCTCTGCTTCACACTGTAAGCTACATGAAACACTATGAAGTGGAACCCTCTTCAGCCTCCAGAATCCGGAGATTCATGGAAATGTGTTCACCCTTTCCACGCAAGGCTTACTCCATCTTACTATATGCTGGGTAGCAATCTGTCTGATGCCAGCATTTGAGTGCTGTTAAGTGCTGTGAGAAATCCCAATTAGTTTTTTTTCCTCCATAGACCAGAGAAAATATTTTAGATGTCCTTTAGCATGTTAGCATGTTGCAAATCTTCTGAGCCTTATGTAGTCCATCTCCTTCAGGCTTTGTTGATGTTCAAGTAATAAATTTCTGCTTTCAACCACCATTCCCTTTGAAGGACCAGACATAGAAGAAATTGTTCATTTGCCCAAGTGCGTAACTTGGCAATATTTTAGTTCGGAAACATGAAGGCCTTTGCTTGGGGTCACTGGCAACTTTGTGAAGTAGCAAAAGGATTAAAGGATTAATAACTTTAGTGTTTGAACTAGAGTATCTGGGCTGCTTTGCAGGGAAATGAGATCTCTGGTTTTGGGAGCTACATGCTCATTTCCAGGGTGAGGTACAGTGTACTTCATTTGTAAAAGTACTCTGTGCTGTTCCTCACAGGAGCAAAAGCTACTAATGCTGGACCAACAGATGTGGAGTGAGGCTCTGGGCATGACCTGAGACCTTTTGTCCCCTCCCCTGATGAAAGGCAGCTCTGCTTAAAGTTCCCTCAAATTTAAGCCCCCCAATAGTTTTGCAGCTTCACAGAGAAATGCTGCAAAGACTCATCTCTGCTGGAAGTCTGACTCTGCCACCACGCAGAGCTCCTTGGGGAGTGAGCCCATGGGGATCTATGGGAAATGGGATGGCACCTCTGCTGCTAAACAAAACAGGAAGGACATGGGTTCACAGGATACTTCCTGGTGGCTGTTTAATTGCTAGTGTGTTCCCCCACCCAGACTTGGCCCATGCTGGCTGGGATTCCCTGAGATGGTGCCAGGACACAGTTGAGAGGTAGCAAGGGTCAGGAGCTGTTCTTAGCTGGCATTTTGGGCCAGGACACACTGTTTTGGGAAGGATGGGTTCAGTCATATGCGCACTGGTCATGTAATGACATTTGCCATCAGGGCCAGGGCAGAGGGGATCTAGTTGCCAATGAGATTCAGGAATGAGAGAGAGTCATTACTGCACTTTGGTGGACCATATGCTGGTACTGTAATGCAGGGTATGTCTGTCCTTCATCTCATCTGGTTGCACTTCTGGCCCCCATGTACAAGATAGAGTTGAAAGGGACCTTACTGGTTGATCTCCAGACAAGGAACGGTCTGGCAGCAGGGGAGAGTGCTTTCTAGCCCAAATCAAGATTCAAGGAGCCAGCTTCCCTGCCATGTGTCCCACACACTCTTCCCAATCTCTATGGCCATGTAATGCAGCCCCAGGACATGAACCAGCATGTAGCAGAGAGTGGGGACCCCAGGAAATCTGTAGCATTGGGAAGACTTTTTGTGGTTACAGACTGGCTTATCTTCTTGGAAACTGGCCCCTGAAAACTGAGCTTAACCAATATTTCTGAGGTTAACTTATTAATGTTCCAATTTCCCACCTCTCCTGAAGTTGAAGGGCAATCTTCAGGTTGGCTTTTTAGTTTAAAAGAGAAAGTTTCTGTATAGCAATTCTGGACTGAGTTTCTGCAAATGGGAATTGTTGAGCAGTGTGACTGTCTTTGTGTAGGGAATTTTTGAAACTATTATTGCTCCAGTAGAGAGATCTGGACTATAAATTGTTTAGCAATTGGTTGGTTGATCATGTTTTTCATTCTGCTCCCATTGTAAGACTTGGCAGCTTTGCAGTTTAAATGCCCTCTGATAGATTTCTAGACTATGCTTTAATAGAGCACAAAGTCATCATGGCCTCAGCAGTGTGGATTAGGCAACTGTGGTTAGATAACTGATGGTTAGGTCTCAGTGGACTAAATCTATCAGAAATCTAAGCTATCCAACACTTAGTTCATTTTTATTGCTTTTTTTTCAATGTAAGCAAAACTTCTTTGTACTCAGAGGCAATTTTATCAAATTGTCAGTCCCTCACTGCACAAAAAAAATCTCTATCTGAAAAAGAGAAGAAAAGATTCCATAGTAGTTTTTTCTCTGAGATTTAAGATTAAGAGTTCTACTACAGGAACCATCCCAGTTGCTACTTTTCTACCATTACACTGAGTGACATGGCTTTTGCAGTTAAAAGGCAATTTTGGTGCAATGGAGATAATTAATTCCCCATCAATTTCATGCAAATTTATATTTTTAATTAGTAATACTTTATGTTTTATATATCATTATTCTAGACAACTTCAGGAAATCTAAGTAAAAAATAAGCATGTAAGTATTTTTATTTTTGCTGATAATATTATCAGAATGACAATAGGGTATGTGGATCACAATAATGTGTTGGTGTTATAATGCCTGTGCCCATTTCAGGTGTAGAAATAATAAGCTGACCTGAAGATCTTTTCCAGTGGAGAAAGCTGCGTATTAAACATACAGTACTAACTTAAAGATATTAAATGGAGTTATAGTCTTGCCAGAAGCAAAATTCTACTACAGTGACAAGAGGTTTTTACTACTGTTCATGTTCTACACTTTGTAAACAGTGAGAAAAGTTACTATAAATATACTTGGTAAACTTAGCATCAGTATACAAATGAAAATGTAAAAGACTATATTATTCTTTACAATTCTTTGCAGTCTCATATATGCACTTTAGCTTTCCCTTTTGAACCTGTCTGGTGATTAACTCATCAATCCTCTGGTAATTATTGCAAGAATTGTCCCTCAAATGGTGATAAATCTGATTCCTGTTATGTGTGGATGTTATTTTCAATGAAAACGCAGGATGTTCCCCTAAGGGTTTTGTAAGCAGTAATTCAGATAAAAATCCGTTTAAATAAACAACGTGGATTGTTGAAATTTTAATATTATTATAGGTCTACATGCTATAAAATGACAAATATTAGATCCTACAGAATCTTTTTGTAACTAAAAGCTGAGTCTTTATGGAGTAGTTAGCCATGTTTGATAGAAATAGTGGTTTTGTTTTCATCAGGTACTACTGAATAATATTTCTGCTTTTAGAAGTCTTTTCAAATAAGCTTAGCTTTTACATTTTGGCTTAATTTTTGCTAGATAGGGAGGAACAGAACTTCAGCTTCTTAAAATTGTTGAAGGACTTCAAAAGCCAGTAAGGAATTGATGTTTTATCCCAATTGAACATGTCCAAGATTTGTATCAGTTTTCAAAATACTTGCTCTATAATACTTCTGGTTTTCATATGTCCCCTCCATGCAAGGTCACCCTCATATATACACTGTATAGCCTAATTTTACATCTAACTTTTACTGTTTTGAAGAGCACATGGAAACTACAAGTTTACTTTCCTCCAGTATTTCCTTGCAATATAATGGGAAGTCTTGCCTTCTGCTACAATACAACTTCAGGTGATGAGCAAGTCCAACCAGCCTGGGCAGAACATGATGCTGGTATAGGCTTTGTTGTATTTGACATGCCAGTGGGCAGCAAGGTGCCAGTCAAACAATGACATTCTAAAAACTCTGCTAATCTGTTTCCTGTCCAGAGAACTACCTTGGTTCCTCAGACATAGAAGTTTCTTAGAGTGCAGTTCTCATGGTGCCTAAGTTTCTGTGGATGAGAACTCACACAGCTGCTCAGATACAGCTTGTTAGTCTTGTGTTTTGATGGACCAATAAAGACTCTTCAGGAAGCACAGACTGGGAAATCAAGAAGGAGGAGTTGCCCTTTGCATGAAAGAGCAGCTAGAATGCATGGAACCATGCCTACAGCTGAATGATGAGCCAGTGACAGCATATAGGTAAGGATTAGTGGGCAGACCAACATGGGTGTCTGCTGTGGCCTGCCTGATCAGTAAGAATAAGGTGATGAATCTTTCTTAGACAACAGGAAAAAGCCTTAAATTCACAAGCCTTGGTCCTCTTGGCCTCTTTAAACACCTTGCTCTCTGGAGGGTCAACCCAGCAGGCCACAAGCATTTCAGAAGGTTTCTGGAGTGCATTGGTGACAACTTCTTGACACAGAGGATTGAGGAGTCAACAAGGAGAGACACACTGCCGGTCCCGATACTTATAAACAAGGAAGGATTTGTAGAGGACATGAAGATAAGGGGCAGCCTTGGTTGCAGTGACAAGAGATGGAAGAGTTCAAGATCTTGTGAAAAGGGAGTAGGGATAAAAACAGGATCACAACCATGGGCTTCAGGAGAGCAGACTTTGTAAGGTTCTCATAGATTACAGCCCTGGAGAGAAGTGCAAGACTGTTGGTCAGTATTTGAGTATCATCTCCCCCAAGCTCAAGAATGATCCATCTTAATTAACTTAATCAAGCAAATGTAACAGGAGGCTTGCATGGATGTATGAGGAGCTCGTGACTAAACAGGTGACCCAGGTAGAGTATAGAGACACTGAGCATTCAGGGTTTCATTTAGTAAAGCCAAAGCCCATCTGCTGTTGAATCTGGTAAGGAACATGAAGGGCAACAATAAGGTCTTCTACAAGTCAACAGGCAGCAAAAGAAAGACTAGGGAAAATGTGGGTCTGCTGCTGAGTGGGGCTGATAATCTAGTGACAGAGAGCACATAAGAGTCCAAGATACTCAACACTGTCTTTGCTTCAGCCTTTACTGGTAAGATTTCCCTTCAGGAATCCCAGACTCCTGAGGCCCATGGGAAAGTCTGGAGCAAGACTTACCTTCAGCAGAGGAGGATCAGGTTAGGGAACATTTAAACAAACTGGATGCACATAAGTCCATGGGACCTGATGGAATGCATCTGTGAAGGTTGAGGGAGCTGGACAATGCCATTAGGAGTACACTCTTTATTATCTCTGAAAGGTCATGGTGATAAGAAGTACTAAGGGCTGGAAGAAAGATATGTCTCTCCTATCTTCGGGAAGGGTAAGAATGAGGATCCAGGGAACCACAGACCAGTGAACCTCACCTCGATCCCTAGGAAAGTGATAGAGCAACTAACCTCCAAAACCATTTCTGGATGCATGAAGGACAAAAGCTTGAACAATCTGATAGCCTTCTGTGATTAGATGACTAACTTGGTTTACCTCAGCTGTATTAAGGCTTTTGACTATGTACCCCGTAACATACTCATAGACAAGCTGATGAAGTACGAGTCGGATGAGTAGATAGTGAGGTGGACTGAAAACTGCCTGAACTGCTGAGCTGAAAGGGTTGTGATCAGTGGCGCAAAGCCCAGCAGGAGGCAAATCACTAGTGGTGTCCCCCAGGGGTCAACACTGGGTCCAATACTGTTTAACTTCTTCCTTACTGACGTGGATGGTGGGAATGAGGGCACACTTGACAAGTTTGCATGCACATATAACAGAAAATTGGGAGGAGTGGTTAATATTACAGATGCTTGCACAGTCATTTAGGAGCACCTTGACAGACTGCAGAAATAGGAATAGAGGTGTCTCATGGAGTCCAACAAAAGAAAATGCCATGTCCTACACCTGGGGAGGAATATCCCCATGCACTAGTACAGGCTAGAGGCCAACCACCTGGAAAGCAGCTTTGCAGAGAAGGACCTGGGGGTTCTGGTGGACAAGAAGTTGAGCACAAACCAGCAGTGTGCCTTTGAAGCTAAAAAAGCCAACAGTTGCACCCTGGGCCGCATTAGGAAGCACATTGCCAGCAAATTGATGGAGGTGATCCTTTTCCTCTGCTCAGCACTGGGGAGGACACATCTGGAGTGCTGGGTCCACTTCTGGGCTCCCTAGTAAAAGACATGGATTTAGCAGAGGAAGAGTGAAGGGCCACAAAGATGATTAAGGGACTGGAACATCTCTTGTATGAGGAGAAGGTGAGAGAACTGGGAATGTCCGGCCTGGAGAAGACAAGGCTCAGGGGGGATCTCATCAATGTATATAAATACCTGAAAGGAGAATGTCGACAAGATGGAGCCACACTTTCCTCGGTAGTGCCCAGTGACAGGATAAGAGGCAATGGGCACACTGGCACATAAAAAAATTCTACTTAAATCTAAGAAAAAACACTTTTTTACTGTGAGGCTGAGTGAACACTTGAACAGGTAGTCCAGAGAGAGGTTGTGGAGTCTCCGTTTATGGAGATATCAAAAGCTGACTGGACACGACTCTGTTTTGAGCAGGGGGTTTGGACTAGACAATCTTCAGAGGTTCTTCCAGACTCAGTGATTGTCTGATTCTGTGATTTTGTTTTATCTCAGTTTCCAAGGTGTGTTTTTCTATCTCACAAGGACACTACAAGAGATGGTGAAGGCTGTGAGGTGCTTACACACTGCAGTAATAGTATGAGAAATTGCCTATAAAGCCTGGTTTTTAAAATGTAGTTTTCCCTGTAGTATATTGAAGAAAGAGGCTGGTGATGTCCTCCTTCATGCCTAAATAAATTGCTCACCGAAGCCTGTGCAGTTTCAGGTGTTTTAAGTACAGCCATTTGCTGTTTGCTTAGTAACAGAGATACAGTTCAGGCTGTCCAGTCACATTTAAGAGCTGTCTCAAGAACTTAAAATGACATGGAGTCAGTGCATGAGTGCTATACTGAGAGTTTTCCATCTTTGTTTTCTGTCATGTTTTAGCAATCATTTCATAGACTGCACTGCCAAGATTCAATTGTGGTACAAATGGAATCTATCTATCTATTTTGTTATGTATTTATTGTAAGAAGACATTTACTTTGGTATATATTCTAAGTAACAAAACAGAAATATTCCACAATCTGAAAAGCCTAATGTTAAGTTACGTTGTGTTATTGTTTTCCTGTCATGGCATATTTCATCATTGCCAAGCAGGGTACATTTCTATAATGCCGTGGCAGATTCTCAGTGGAATGGAGTTTTTATCTACCATGTTAACGAATGGTTTAATAATACAGTAAGAAAGTCTACTCACATAAAATGCTTTAATGATGGATGTCAGAACAGTTTCTAGAAAGGATTTGTTTTAACAAAGGCAAATGTGCTTCCTCAGGCATCTGTGGGATTGCTACTCATAAAAGGAATGAACGTCATTATATTGGTAACATCATGTGCCTACGCTTTTATTATCCTTACTTTTTCTTTTATTACGTTTCACTAGATGTTTTTGAAACATGAATTGTAAAATACTCTTTGGCACATTTATCTATCAGTAGAGTTGGAGAACCTGCGTTCATTGCAGCGTTCCCCACAGTGTCTTCCCCTTGCAGCATGTATTTAAATATATCTAAGCCACACACACATGGAGGTTAGAAGGCTGCCACTCTGCCTATTAGACTGATGTTCCCTGGGAATAATCAATAGTGAATAATGGTGCTATAAAAAAATGCAATTATTTTTATGTATTTGAGAGAGAGTGTTATGAGCTTTCTTTTTTTATTTGACTGGGAAGTCATGGCTGTATTTTGAACCCAAGCTGAAATAAAGGCTTTAGCAGGCAATTTAGATTATTATCCTAAAGTACTAAGCACAAAACCTTTCTTCTTAGTGTTTCTGTAAAGATATAATTAGAAAAGTTATGTGTATTTTTTCTAATACCATGCACAGAAACAAGACAAGTGTGGAAAAGAGAAGTCCTGAGTAAAAGTAGAAAAATAAGAACAGATTTCAGGACAGTAAAGATTTATTTTCAATACTGAAACTCCTTAGGAGTATAAAATAGCACTCTTGTTGAATGTTTCTGGCTGTAACATTATACTAGTCTCTAACACCATGTACAAACCAATTTTAATTAGCAGTAAATACCTGCAAATTATCTAGCCTCTCATTTGCTCGCTGAAGTAGAAAAAAAAAAGTTGTGAATTAGATTTATCTTGTATAAAAACATATTTATGTCATATGTGTCCTGTGTACATCCTAGGTAGTCCACATGGGAGCCAGTCTTTCTCCCATGCATGAAACCTCATTTATTTGAGCATAGTAAAACTCAGATTGAATTATTTATTCAGTCTTTCATTACTGTTTTTGCTGCATAGGAAACAAGTAGTTGTAAGATTATATTAAATATATTTCAATTCAAGTCTGAAATCCTGCCTCTGGCAGTGGCCAGCACTTGGTGCATCAGAGGAGGGCAGCAAACAAACAAAACAAAATCTATGGTTCGGCTATATGGTTGTGCACTACTGAATGTCTGGGGGAGAAATTTCACCTTCTCTCTTGCTAAGACCATTATTAGACCTGTAGCAAGAGATATGAATGCCCCTGTTTCTAACATTTATGTCCTAATTTTGTCCAAAATGAATTTTTGGAAAACTACTGCTGGTAAAATAAATAACGAATGTAATATATACATATAATACATATACATATGTATACATATCAAGTAAACGTTTATAGATGTAAGAATATCAAGTAAAACACAAGCAGAATATTACATCATTTTAGTCTGGGATAAGTTATCTATTCTAAAAAATCTTTCACATTGTTAGTTTCATTGACAAAAATAACATTTAAAGGTCAATTGCAAATTGTTTTTTTAAGTATTCCTTTTCTGAGGTTTTTGCCTTGACAGGTGTACTCTAAAGCTTTGACAAGTTTCCAAGGGAACTAATGGCTACAAATGTGACTGATAATTGAATGATACAATTTTATTTCCTGATGGTACTACTAAATCTAATTGGCACAATGCACTTCCTGAATCTTTGTACCTTTCAAAAGTGACTCTTCTTTATTTGCTTCTATAAGAAATACATAACTAGTCCTTGTCATTACACAAAAGTATGATTTATCCTTTCTCCTACCACTCTAGAAAGCTGGGAAAAGATGTTTACAAGCAGACCCACATAACTACTTGGACAGGATTTCAATATCTAACACCATCATTGCAGTCCTCAAAAACCTGTGCTCTGCTCGTGCCTAACTAACTCCCTCAAAGTTACCTCTTTTTAAAAATTATTTTTAATATTCATATTATGCATGCACTTCTGCTTTTGAGCAAACTTAGAAGTGTCTCAATCTTGACAGGGCTGAACCTCTTGAAACCTATTTGTCCATAAGCCCCATTAGCAGCCGTTAGACAGGTACTTGGCCACCTATTTTGCCAGAGGGACCTTGTCAACAGGCACTGTCTAAGTGCATTTAATGGCTGGTTTTCTGCTTGGAGGGCAGCAGTGGCTGCCATTCCCCTCCGCTTCCACGCGCACGCGCTTCTCCTCAGCCACTCTACAGTCACTGCACTGGCTCAGGCAATCTGAATTGAAGTCCCTGTTTCTGCTTTGCAGAAGCTGGTTTTTAGAATCCAGCTTTGGTGAGACACATATTATACAAATTGCACCTTTTCTGTATTTAAAGCTTCTCAAAAATGTCCTGAAATTGATTTAATAAATTGAGCATTTCATCTTGGAAAATGGAAAATTTTTATGATTCCTTGTGTTTGGTATTTCATGTATCCAGAAACCCTGAGGCTCCTGTCATCCAAACAGCTTCCCTGAAAGCATTAATTATTCCTACTTTACTATGCTAATCTACAAATGCTGTTCCTCTTGGAAAGGCCGTTTTCCATGACGTCTCAAGCCCTGAGCTTCCAGCTAAAAATAGCCACAGGGATCCCACATGTGCCAGTCATTTTTGTGAGGCAGCCTCTTATTAATGGACTAGCTAGAGGATGCACAGATATCTGCAGAGCAAACCCTCCTGCATCCTCGTAGGAAGAATAGGAAGGGAAGCCAGGAGGGCTGTGCCAGGCGTGGGGAAGCAGCAAGGTCCTAAAAGAAACTCATACAGGAGAAAGGTGGTATAAACCAAAAGCCCCTGGAGATAGGGGAAAGCAGGTCAGCTGACAGCAGACAAAGAATGAACTGATACTAGGGTAGTGTTTGACACCTAGGGAGGCATTGGGCAAAGTGAGCTGGTGGCAAGTTAATAACAAACATATGGAGGCAATTTCTCGTACATCTTGTAACTCACCTTCCAAACACCTTTCCATTGGACAGTGCAAACGCTGGAAGTTTCTGTGAGTTAATGGTTAACCGAACAATTAGGGAGGGAAGAAAATTAATTAACTAAGTTATTGAGTACCAAGTCACCACATCTGACTCACGTGGTCCCTGAGTCATAAGCTGTGGAATGATGGGAGAGAATTTGGGAAACAAAGCAAATTGTTACAATCAAAACCTCTTTATACGCATACAAATAATTTATTGCAGTTAATGTATTTTAACAATCTACTTGTAAAAATTATATGGTTTATAAAAGAAAGCTTCATTAATAATGCAGTTAAAATTGTTGTATGAGAGAACTTATTGATATCTACCCCTTTTCTCCGGTGTTGCACTCACCATTCTGATGTCCCTCTGGGTGCCAAAATAAAGACTTGAGTCTTCCTCAAGATGGATAGTGGGAGTCAGAACAAGTCATTGGCATCCTCAAGTCTCATCTGGGTGCAGTGTGGTGTCTGATATGGGGCTGTCCCTCTCTCCTCAGTCCTGGGGTCTGCTCAGGGCTGTTTTCATAAGTTTTCCTGTCACAGCCTGCCTTTTTCTCCCTGCTTCCAAGGCAAAGTCTGGGAGCTGCACACTGCCCTGCCCCAGCCCCATTACCCTGGAGGGGCTGTTTGTCCCTCAGTGACTACCTAGGGCTGTCAGCCCCTGCCCTGGGTGCTCCCAGAGCAAACCAACACAGGGAGGCCACAGGCACGTGGACATCAGGCAGTTGCTGCCACAGCTAAAACCAGCTCCCATCGAGGCAGGGCCAGACCTGTGCTGAGACTCTGTGCTGCCAGCTGCTCACCAAGCCTTGTGCTAGTGATGACAAACCACATATTCACTGGGTTCCAATTTGCTTGTCCCTTTTTTATTTCTGCCCTAAGTTTTGGCCAGTTTCCCCAAGTTTTGGTCATTGTCACAAATAAGATACAGATTGTTGGACATTTGGATCAACCTAGTACCTTGGCTCTTATTTGCCAGTGCAAGGCTCCTTCCTCTATTTAGGGCTGATGAGCTGAGGTAAGGGGTCATGAACGGGGAATCAGATCTCCAAAATTCACAAAGGATCTTTCTGTTCCTCCATCCCTAGTCAACAGATATTCTACAGATCACTTCCAGTCACTCTTGAATCTCTTCTGATCTTCTCCAAAAGGGTAATTTTTCTGTGGAAAATTATTTTGTTGCCTCACAAATACAACAAAATAAGTATTCACCTCCTGTTTGAACAGAAAAGTTCAACCATGCCTGTACTTCTACAAAGCCCTGAGCCAGCTCTGTCTCAGGTTAGAAAAGTGAGATTCATATCATACCTTTACTCAAGCTTCATCGTATATTCTTCTCAAGCAAATTCCCTCAGAAATCAATAGAGTGAAAACTTTGGAGTTTGCAATCATTGTAATAAAGGTATCAGTTAATAAAGAATCCTCCAGGACATCCACAGTGCTTTTGAAAAAGACGAGTCTTTCCTCATTATACTAAATTTGCAGAAATATTTTTTCTACTATAGAGTGCCATATATCAAAACAAGACTACACCCTGACACTAAACCAAGGTACACAACTTCATGAATAAAACTTTCAGAACACACAGTTTCATTTCTGCAAGAACTGACAAAAGTAGAGAAGATAGGGAAGGGACACTGTCCTCCTCCAACGTGCAGGGCAAGTCATCAGATCATCGTGAAAGACGTTCCTGACAGACTTCATTCAACAGTGGTAGTGCTCCAATTTTGCTCCAAGTTTAGTGTCTTTTGTCTTTTTTTCTTTATGCAATCAACACAGTATGTCAAACCCTCCAGGTGCAGAGAGATCTATGGTCACATGCACTCTGCTCTTCCAGGAGGGCTCCTGGGCTTCTAAAGCAGAAAAAAGAGTATTCTGCTTTGATAATATGCTTTACCCTCAGTAGTTTGCTACATTTTTCTCCATTACTTGCTACCCTTCTTTAAAATCAAATTTAAATTCAAAGCAAGGAAAAGGCAAGATTCAGCTTTTTAGTTCTTCCTGGACTGTTTGGCTAGAGTTATGCTGTCAGACCCAGATCAATAACCACATCTGACAACCTCAAGTGAAGGTTTATGCTTGGCTAAAAGGAAATAAAATAAAAGTTAGTGTAGAAGGAATTTATTTGCAAAATGATCATTTTTCTCCATTAACTTACATAGAGGTGTCACAGAGACACACTACATACAAGACACTCGAGAGTACTAAAAAGGTCACAAAGTGTTTATTTATAGGCAGTTGAAACATTTCCCAGAGGTCTAACTTACCTGCAGTACCCTTTTTTACCCTACTGTGAATGAACTCTGATTTGAAAGGCAGAAACTAGCCCTGAATATACATTTAAATGATCTTCATGGCTTCTTAAGAGAGCACACAGGTATCTTTCCATTTCAGCACACAGCATGGGCAGAAAAAAGACTCAGGGGCAGGTGTGTGCCTTGTAGAAAGGACAGAGAATTGCTCTAGGTATTGAAATTGTGCCTTATATTTAACAGTGCTGACAGAAGCTCAGCAGTGAATTTCCTTAAAAGAGAAATTCCTTACTCTGACTAGATAATTTCCCAGCTTGTACAGGATGTAGAGAAATCGAAGTATCATTCCAGGTGGTCTTTAGGTTTTTTTCTTACAGTTAATATATAAACTTTGCTCTATAGCACTCCAAGAAGCCCTGCATTTCACTAACTACAAGACATGGGAATACTACTATTACTACTGCTACTACAATTCCAAGTGCCTTGACTGTTGACAAATGACAATAGTAATCCATACCTCCCATTGCGTTAGTTTTGCTCAAGTATAGTGTTCAGGTAAAGAGAAGCTTGACACATCTCTCTGGAGTCAACATCTTCCTTAACGTTTTGAAACAACAAACACAGATGCATTTCTTTTAACAGATCTTTATGCTTGCAGAAGGCTGTGTATCCTTCTACTTTTGTTAAAAGCCATTTTAAGGTTTTCCAGTAATTATTTGTTGTTTAGATAAACATTAATGTTCAAAATCCACTCCTCATTTCTAATGTGTCCGCATGCAACGTTTTTAGAGCAAGTCCATAAATTTGTGAAATTTCTTGCTCTACCCATTCAACATGGCAAGAGCCAGCCACTCTGCTAGGCAACTGAGAAAAGAAGTTCCTACCTCAAGGAGCAGGCAAGAATTCTTTCTTCTTTTGAGCTTATTTATAAAATTATTTTGCACCAACATGCAGGCATTCAGGTTTGAGTGAGGCTCTACTTTGTGGAAAGGCTTATGAAGCAAAAGTACATCCTATATCCTAAAAATATTTCTAGTCCAGTGCTCCAGCCACATTGGGATTTATGTTTCTACTTTGGCAGGGCCCTGATGTCAAGGAGGAGTGCTTGAAGGATTGGACCAAGCTAAGGTAAGAGCCAAGATAAGCATAAACATCAACAGAGAGCTGGGGAAAACAGGCAGAACAAAAATATAAGCATGTGGTAAGAGAAAACATCTGTGAGAAGTAAGATGGTTGGTTTTTATTTTCAATTTAATTGAAAAATACCAGACATAACCTGTGGAAAATATTCCAACTAGCAGAAATAAAAATTTATTAATGAAAGGTATATTTCTGCTATGAGTTTTATCAAAAGTTCCTACAAATACTTGGCCTTCCTCTAACTTAATTTGTATTTTTATTTTATAGGGTCTTGGCAGATAAATGAGGCAAATCACAACCACACTGAAGCTTTGCTCATTCAGGAGATCTTTTGCAAAACACACAACATTGGAGATGCCCCAGCTGAAATACATCCAATTCCATAAATGCAGCATGCTCCATTATTTGATGTAGTTCAGCTTGAAATAAACAAGGTCCTGATTCTCTCTCATTAAAAAAAAAAAAAAAAAAAATCCAGAAGGCTTCCAGCGGGAGAAGAAGCTTGTGTTGATGTCTCACTTCTGCTTACCTATGCTAGAGAAAAATGAATTCAAGCTAGAAATAATGCTGGAAAGAAAGAAGATCTATTAGAATTATGAGTCTGGTTGGGCCAGCAAACCTGCTCCACTGTGGGCTCCTCTCTCCACAGCACCACAGGTCCTGACAGGAGTCTGCTCCAGCGTGGGCTTCCCAGGGGGTCACAGCCTCCTTTAGGCATCTACCTGCTCTGGTGTGGGGTCCTCCATGTGCTACAGGTGGTCATCTGCTCCACCATGGACCTCCATGGGCTGCAGGGGGACAGCCTGCCTCACCATGGTCTTCACCACGAGCTGCAGGGGAATCTCTGCTCCAGCGCCTGGAGCAGCTCCTTCCCCTCCTTCTTCACTGACCTCGGTGTCTGCAGAATTCTTTCTTGCATATAGTCTCACTCCTTTCTCTGCCTGCAGTTGCTATTGCGCAACAACTTTTCCCCTTCTTAAATATGATATCACAGAGGCGCTACCACTATCGCTGATGGGCTCATCCTTGGCTGGTGATGGGCCTGTCTTGGAGCCGGTTGGCATTGGCTGTGTCAGACATGGGGGAAGCTTCTGGCAGCTTCTCAGAGAAGCTACCACCATAGCCTTCCCACTACCAAAACCTGGCCATACAAACCCAATAAAATGAGAAAAAGAGGTTAATGTACAAAAGACTATTCAAAGAGCCTTGTTAGGAAAAGGAGTACAAATGTTGTCTAAAATAAATCAAGGTGTAGGGTATGACATCAGGAAGGCAGAGGAACTATTTAAAATATTGGACAAGTAGGAGAGGTATTCACTGAAGCACTTGACCAGGATTCAAAAGACTCGGCTTCAACTGCATCCCCACTGAAATGTGAATAGTGACCTGCAGTTTCTCTCTGCATAAGCAAGTAGCCAAATCAGTAGGTTAGAATTATGTTTATTCTCTCTTTAGTAGTTTCACATGAGGTGGAACTAGTGTAAGAGAAGAAACAGAGTGTGCCCCACAGTGCTTTACACCAGAATGCTGCAGCCTGGTGGCTTCCAAATTATTGTACCCCACAAAAATATGAACGCTCCAGCTTCTTCCCAGGAAGCAGGTGGGAAAAGGTTGCTGTAACAAAGTATATCTTTTTACAGTCTTCATCTCCAATGCAGTACAACACACTTTGCTTTGGTAAGGCTTGCAATTCTTTTGGGATTTCTGGAGCTGGATGGTCAAAACATTTTCCTTCATAAGAGGTATATCAAGAGAGAGATGAACCAGAAGCTCTCACTCCAGTAAGAGAGCTGTCACATACAATCTATTTCTGTCCTGTATTTACAGTGAGATACTGCCTTTGGCACCTGACCCTGGGAGAGGATACAGAAGCCTGAAGGGAGCCAGGCACCTTCCTCTTCACTGGTGTAAGACATCCAGGCTCTAAAGGGGGTGAAATGTAAGACAGACATCTCAGCTTTTTTTTTTTTCCCCCTTTCTGGTTAGGTAAAAGCTAGCTTCCTGGTAGAGCCAGCCAGGTGGCCTGTGTGGATCCCTTAGGCACATATCCCTCTGTCTCCATGGATTATGAGCCTGAAAAAACTTCTGTATTCTGCCTTGTTGATGGTTTCATGACACCAGTGTGCGAGATTTAAGAGTATGAGAAGAAGAAGTTGTGACAGATGTTAGTCAAATTGCTTCACGCTCTACTGGAAGGTCCTTAGATGACAAAGAGTGTAGCCTAGTTTAAAAATTTCTGGATGCTGATGGTAGAGATCATATAAGGCAATGGTTTAATGGAGATTCTTGCTTACATAAATCTGGCTGGAAATCTTGCAGTCCAGTCAAGGTTATTGTACAGAGCACATCTTTACTCTGTTTTGCAATCTATCTTATACTATTAGTACATATATACCGAGCCTGTAAATTCAATACATGATTTTTAGTGCATTAGTGTTCAGATTACTAGAGGGCAAGATGTTCTGATCTCATTATAAACTTTTTCATTACTTTGTCACAACAAACTTTCTAGTCTGAAAAACAGACACTGAACACAGCGCTTTGCCTTGATGCTTTTTTCCTCATGTCCCATTTCCCCAAAACACACAGCAAAGTTATAAAAAATTGAAAAGTAGAACTGTTAATGAGCCTAAACCAACATGTCAGTTTTTTCTTTTTTTTCTTTTTTTTTCTTTTTTCTGTGCATCAAAGAACCATGGAGTGTTTTTTTTCAGTGTAGCAGATTTCCTTAAGGCATCTAATCATAAAAATGTTGGTTCCAGTGAAGGAGAGTGAAATGTTTAGCCCAACCTAAGTCAAAACCTATTGAAAAATCCCTGTCAAGAACATAGTCTAACACCACATTCCTTCGCCACACTTTGTTTCTGAGCAAGCTGCCTGTAGCATTGTAATTTCCAGCCAGATCTCAGAATTCCTGGAAGATGGCTGCCGGAACCGGTGAGCAGCTAAAAAGAGCATCAAAGGTAAAATTACTAACACTATAATTGAAATGATGTGTGAAAAACTGGAATAAAAAAGGGTAATTAAATTTTGAGACTGTTCCAGAGCAAAGGCAGCATAACGAGCATTTACAGATTATTCAAAACTGGGGGATTTAGTTTTGTTCCTAAAATAGTATGCAGATTACCTTTTGAATGCCTTCTTTTTACAGTCTTGTTTGTGAGTAATCCCATGAACAGCTGTTTAGCCCAACATTTTGAGCAAAGAGCCCAAATGACTGACCTGATGTAACCTCTTTCCAGCTACTGCCCCTCATCTAGACTGCAGTCAGAGACTGATGCTGCTCTACCATGGATGGAGTGAATAAATAGATTATTTTCTCTCCCTGTTTTTAGGACTTCACTGAAAAAATACCAGTGAATAGCCAAGCTGCAGGCAAAGTAATAAAGAACTTACTACATAAAAGCACAAACAGGAAGTAATTCATTATGTCAGAGGTGTGCAAGACTGCATTGCAAATTAAACACAAAAATTTTCACTTGTGTTTGATTCTTCCTTTCATACACATGCTTAAAATCTTTGGACATTCCAATTTAGTCCTTACAGATAAGACCATCTTCTGAATGTTGAATTGTTTTAGGACATGGGCAGTTTGTAGCTGCAAGTATACCTTTCAGTCTGCATCATTACACAGAGAATTCTCTAAATTAGAGTTGGGCATGTTTTCCACAAGTGGTTTCTAGGAAGCGGTGAACATTACCTAATTTGAATTTTGTTTTCCATGAGTTGACATTCTTTTTATTGTTACAGTTGAGGCTTCAAAAATGTAGAAAGCAAAATTTTGCTTCAGCATTTCAGAACACAGCCTCATGTATTGGTCCTGTCGTGCACTGCTGCTTAATTGCCAAATCTGTAGTAACCCTTCTTTCCTATAGTCAGTATGTGCCTTACTGCTGTGCTCTAATGACAGTTACAATTAATTAGGTTCTAGCATTTCCAGGGGAAAGTAGACTTTTTTACCTCATTAGAATCTTGAAGTATTCAGGGGAAAGACAGGACACTCTGGAAGGAAACCTTTCTCCTTTGTGGAGCCTCATGTGGAAATCAACATCTGTCTTAGTCAATGTGTTTAGCTGGTGCATTTTGGATCGCAAAGGCTGTCTAAGAGAATGGTTTGGTGCAGTTTTGTAGCAAATCCCATTTCCATTTAACACCTTTTGGTAATTTCTCAGTGTGGCTTAGGT
This sequence comes from Caprimulgus europaeus, assembly GCA_907165065.1. Next base: position 76,129,549 of record OU015525.1, read on the forward strand.
GCACAGAAAATAGATCTACTTGGAGGAAACTCAACTGGAAGTTCATCTTCATAAGTCACTCTAACACTTAAATGGGGTCATTAAGTTCTAAACTACTGAGTGGGATACATCCAATTTTCCAGCATAGCAGTTTTTAGAAAGTTTTGAGCCATAGATATAGTAAAAGCATTTGGGCCAGGGAATGAGGCTAAATTTAATCTGAATTAAATTTCCTGTCAGGGAGCAGCAAGAACAGGCTGCTCCACAAGGGAAGGCAAGCTGAGGACTGAGGATGATGGCAGGGCAGGCAGGGGCAGCATCCTCGAGGATAAGGTGGGCAGAGCAGTGCGCCTGAACAAGAAGAGCAGAGTAGTAACCAGGCTCAGCTGACAATGATCACCAAAAATGTCTGTAGTGATGAAACAGGTTTGAGGTCAAGCCAGGAGGTCACGTCAGCAAGGGAAGGTTAGGATCAGCAAAGCACATGGTTGGGCACAGGTGTACCTACCATACAGCTCAGGCAAGGAGCAAGGAACTGAGCTGAAACAGCTCCTAAGCATATGGAGAAGTCCTCAGACAAGGCTTCTCACAGCTATTTCTCACAGCATAGCTGTTTTCACAGCAAAATAATGCAAGGTTTCACTGCTGCACCGTATCAGAGGTGATCCTGAGCACAAGACTCTCAACCCTGTTTGGTGAGGGAAAATATTGCAGGTCCTGTTGGTGCACTCATGGACAATTTAACCCAGGACTTGCAGGTTAGTCCAAACAGGAAGAGATTCTATGAGCTTTACAAACCAAGCAGGAGCTGGTGTTAGTAAACGGTGAGATAGCAACGCAAAGATTTGTAAATAATTCTATATTCTGTCCCTCATTCTCCTGCCACATTTGAGGAGCTTGCTCCTGACTCTCTTGACTCTTTCTGTCTGTTGCTGTTTTGTTCTCAGATCATCTCTGTTTGTTTCATGTTGCCAAAAAGTGGTAGGCATTTCATTAAGCAGGTCATGTCTGAGGTTTTGCCTTTTCCCATGTGGGAAGAGACCCTGTGTAGGTTCAGGGGGCTTTTCCCAATCAGTCTCGGCAGCTGCTTTGGGTCAGCAGGAGTGAAGTCTTTCCAAAAAAAAGGAGAGGACATGCTCTTTTTTTTTTGTCTGCAGAAAGAAAGAGAGTCTTTGCTGAGTTTTCTGTGCCATGAAATGAATTTCTGCATCAGACAAGATTGCCTGAGCATCAGCCTGAGATTAGCTGAGGCTTGAGTTAACTTTGTTCTAAGCTTGGCCCGTCCCACAGAAATTCATCAATTGTTTCCCAGAATCTTTTTTAGGTCTTAGGCTCATGTTAAATACTCCCACCACAATCTCAAGACCAGACTAATTTTTCCTTCTTCCTTATTTTGAGTATCATGTAATTCCAACCCAAGCAGTGTACTTACACTAATAAACTGAAAACTAGATGTGTTTTTTCTTTTTAATTTTTTTTTTATAAATCATCATGTAGGGTCACAGAATTATTAGCAAGTAAGATTATTTTGCTATCAGTCCATTGCTAACATTTGGGCTGGTTTGCTCGTTTCCCGTCCACCATGGTAAATCTGGAATTTGAGGTGGACGCCACCGCACTCTTCTCACAAAACACCAGTGAAGCAATTCCAGAGCAAGTACACCGACTCCCGTTGAAGTAGGAAGTGTCCAGTGCCTTTGAAAATCAAGCTCCTTATTTAAAGACTTAACTCCAGGCATGCAAGTCTCGGTAAAGCTTACCTTTCAGTGCTGAAATCAGAGAATGATAAAGGGGTACAGAAGAGAAACAGGGGGGGAAGGATACAGTACAGAGACCTGGCAGCTGTTAGGCACACAAATTAAAAAGAGGAAAGAACTGCAGAATGGGCTTTGAAATAGGTTTGGGGGAATGATTTGAAAGTCACAGCCCCTCTCTCAGGCAAGATGTTGCAGCTGGATTCACACTTCCTCACACTAAGTACACATTGTCCTAATAATATCTGTGATTAGTGTGGGAGGGGAAAAAAAGTATCTTACCAGAGAAGGAACTACAGAGTAATTACTAAATTGTTTTGTCTCCAGAATCTAAATGATATTTATTTTCAGCCTTGCTCAGTTATGAAAAAAATCCAAGTAGATGTTTGATAAATCATTCACACTAAAATTATATTATCTTGCAAGATATCATTAGTTTAGATATTTAATACATTGTACATGCATGAGGTGAAAGGCAGAGACACATTTATGCTAGAAGAACAAATCAGATATTCAAAGTTTCTAGAACTATTCCCATGCATCAAAATCATGAAGGGCAAAGTTGCAGAGGTCCATAAACTAGTCCATAAACTAAAAGAATTTATTTTATAGCTAAAGTAATACTTTAAAGCTAAAAGTATTATTTTATAGTGACAATTTTTTATGTCCTGTTAAGAACTCTTTTGTGTGAATAGTTTGGCATAGGAGATAACAGCCAGTTCAACAGCTCCAGTCCTATCTCTGCTTCCCTTATTTGAGGTGAAATAAGTCGTGGAGGCCTGACCAAGCCTGCCTGCACTTTCAGGACTCCAAAGAATGAAATACACTATTTGGATGAAGTAGCCCCCAGCATTTACAGTTTTGGCAATCAACAAAGGCTGCTGCTGCCAAAAAGATTACTTTCTGTGTCCTCGCTAATGCCTGGGAGCCTGTGTAGAACAATCTGCATCCTGCAGTGCACACACGAGTCATGACTACAATAACCCAGAGAAACCCTCTAGCACTCATGACTTAGTGAAATCTTGTTTCAAGCTAATCTGCAGCTAGAATGTGATCATCATCTTCACTCTCAGCTGCCCTGTGTCTGATAGAGAGTGCCAGGGACCAGAAGTGCACATCTGAGGCAGCTTCAGGCCAACCTGCAAAATTCTCTCCTGCAGAAAATCCCTGTAATGAAAACTTAGTGCCTTGCTGGACTTTCTACTTGGAGGGATATTATCCATGTTTCCTCTTCAAAGAATTAAATCTTCCCTTTTGAAACTCTAAAGCCTCTATAATGCAGTAATCATCGCAGCTGTGATAGTGACAGATGGTCTCAGATGCTATGACCCTAAGAAGTAATAAATTCAAGGGTATCAGTGAGCAGGTCTTCTTAAATGTAAGGCTTAAAAAGTGATAATTTGCCATTGACTTTGTTGGGGGTTTTGCTGTAGTTTCCAGAGGTTTCAAACCAGAAATTCTTATTTAAAACTGCCTTCCTAAAACCAGTAAATTCTATCTGATCATAATTGAAGAATTGCTTTGTGATTCCAGAAGCTACTGCACAGCACGGGGTCTTCCAACCATATCCCTTTCCAAGACTGAAGCTTTTCTGAGCTGCCACTGAAGGGAAAGATTTTACCAGCTGTGCAAATAATATCAGAAAGGTCTGGTATGTTCTGCTAAGGTACCTAGGTTTTAATTTTGCACTCATTGCTTAAGGGCTACATTTTTAGGCGCTTACTGAGCTGCCTGGATTTTGCCTTACCACACAAATCTTTGCTCACAGACTCATGGGAGTCCTCCTGGAGAAAAGTCCTGCTCAGCAAAAAAGCCATCACATTCTTGTTGCAATTTAGTAGTGACTTTATGTCCTTGTGGCTACGGTTTTATTTAGGATACATTCATATCTAAAGTACTTTAAAGTATCTCAAAGTAGCTTAAAAGTTAAGTTAAAAAAAAAATTAAACCTAAGAGAATGTGTGAGGACCATCAAATCAGAGAAACCCTGTGAAAGAAAAATAAATATTTTTAACCCTTCTGCCATTGAGCTCTTTTTTTTTTTTTCTCATGTGTCAAGCACACAAAAGCTTAACATGTGGAGTTTGCCACCTTTCTAACCCTTATCCTAACTTCTCAAACACAACGGGAGAAGAGACGCACATTATATGTCACCATGTTCCTAACACACTCTTTTGGGTATGACAGGCTCCATAAAGATGCTGTAAAATCAGCCATAACTAGATAAAGCCCCATGGTGGGTATGGCCCTAGGCAAGGTAGTCATCTGCCTTCTGGTTAAAGCCATGGGGAAGCATAAGAGGCAGGAGAAGTCTGCCTCTTTTGCCTATATTCAGTCCTAAGATGCCAGGCTGGCTGCTGCTGCTACTGCCCCAGAGGTACCAGGCTTTCCAACATCTACCTGGATTTTTAAAATAACTGCTAGCTTCTTCTAGCAGCCATCGTTGCTGCCTCTCTTCCTGCTCCCAGGCAGCCCTATGAGTAGCAAGCCCAACTCTGCAGAGCTCTTTTTTAATGACAAGGGATTGGTGTTGGTCTGTCATCCTTGGGTGAGATAAATTTGATTTTGTGTATATTTCCTATGCCTTAAGCCAGCTCTGCTTATGCATATCACAGCTGGAGCCTGATGATAGAGATCATTTAGAATTTTCAAGATATCTAATTCATAAATAAAATATTAGCTATACAAATCAAGGTAATGCTTCTCTGGGTCCATGCTGTCCCCTCTATGAAGTAGTTTAGATTGCCTGAGACAAGCTCAAAGGAAATTAAGTTGCTATGTCACCTGTAGTGCATACCATAATCCCTTTCAACCACAGACATGCGTCTCCCCATGATCAGAGTTTTCTGGAGGAAACTTCAGCTTGCTGAGGGTTGAGAGCCTTCCAGAGCCTCCTCCCTGCATTTCATACTCATATGCCATCCATCACCAACGGTGGTGGTGTGAAATGGAAAAATCAGGCAGGGGACATCAGAAATGAGAATGTTGCCAAACACTTAGAGCGAGCAGGTTGGCATGGGGTGATAAAAAATTAGGAGCTAAGGTTTTGTGACTACTACAATGACACCTTATATCACCCAGATAATCAGTGAGATGGTGCTATCAGACCTCTCCTTGTGATCAGGACATCAAAACAGTAGTTAAAAGCTGAAGTCAGGTTCTATCACAAACTAAAAGACTAAACTTTTTTTTTTTTAAAAAAAAAAGAAAATTCAGGATGAGAACAAACAGAAATAATAGGACTTTTTTACAAGTCTTTGTCATACCACCATGTCTTTTCAGGGCAATACCTTCTTATAGTCTTGCTACTTGCTAACTTCTGGTTGTAACAAGACTGGTGCAATCTTCTGTGCCTCTGTAGGAGCTTTTTGCTCAGCAGTCTCCTTGGCTGTTCAACAGGCTCCTTGGTGCCTGACTGCCTGCTCCCTGTCTCCCTTCAGCTGGGCCCATCCTGTCCCCTGATGCTTCCCCTGGCCATGCTCAGTAGCTCCCAGGGTAAGGACAATCTTCTGCTCCATCCAGAGGTTCCTCCTGACTCAGACTGCAGCATCCAGGACAAAGCTGTGGAATAAAATAGTGCACATTACATAAACCACAAACTCAGCAGATGTCAACTGCCAAAGCTACTCACTTCCTTCAGTTGTCTCTCTGTTGTTTTTGTGGCTCTGTGTGAAAGAAATGGCATGCATTAATACTAACAGTGTCCGTTAGAAATACTGGTTCTACATACCAAAGCCGTAATAAACACCTATGCTGACACATAAGTAACAAAGAAGACTTCACTAGCAGAAAAATAGCAGAACAAACAATCAGGCAAACTGTACATAAGCATCTAGAAGGTAATGATGTGAGGTGGCACATCCAACATGGAATTCCCAATCTGTTTTTGTTTTATGCCAGAATTACAGGCCTTGAGTATATGGAGGAAGCATCAGATTTCATATATCTTGACTTTAGGAAGACATTGCCTTCCATTACAGACTATAAAGAAACATGGACTGCTATTTGAATTAATCTTATACAAGGGAAAAACTGTCTAGAAAATAAGACAATGTTGTAACAGCTATTCACTGTCAAAATGGGAGAAAATATATCATGCAGTGTTCCCCTAAGGGTTGATCTGTATCCAGTGTTTTTCAACATTTTCTTGAATGATCTGGATTAGGAAGTTTGGGAATAGAAAGTGGGACAGTGGAAAGAATGGAAGGGAAAGTACGACTACTGAATCTGCAGATGGTGTCAAACTAGGAAGGACCTTTGAGAGCAAGTTTAGGATTCCTGATAATTTTGTTCAATTGGAGGAATATTCTGCAAAGAAAACAGCGTACCATTCAATAATGAGAAGTAATACACTCACACAGGAACAATCCATTACGTAAAGAGAAGAGGAGCAAGAACTGGCAAGAAATCATTCTGCAGGGGAAAAAAAAAAGTTTTATAGTGAAGAATGTAAGTCAGCAATGTCATGCTATTGCTAAAAAAAAAAAAAACACTAAACCCACTACACTGAAAGATAGTTTATATTCTTATATTTCTATATGTAGAGAAAGAAAGGATTATAGCTTAAAAGATTCAATTCCACTGCAGTCAGCATTGCCAGGGTCTCAGCAGGAGTACAGTGTCCACTTTTGGTGACATGTTTTAAAAAGGATGTGTAAAAAACCATTGCAGAGAGACCAATAAGAGCACTGGAAAACATCACCTACAGGGAAAAGTTAAGTCAGTTGAGGCTATTTAATCTAGAGAGGAAAATGTCAAGGAGAGGCGTAATAACAGCCTTCAGATGTGTAAAGATGTTGCTGCAAAAAGAAAGTGAATAAGCTCTTCTCTATGTTTGTAATAGGCAGGGGATAAAGTAATAGGTTTAAACTCAGGAGGGAAGATTCAGGTTAGACATCTGGATATCAGGCATACTATGTGTTCCCACAGAAAGAAGAAAATTTAAGTCAATCGACGTTGATTTATCTCAGCAAGGGGACTGCACATAATGGGGACTCAGGGAATGATCAAAACTTTCCTGACAATTATTGAATTTGATGCTAGTCTATTGATGCCAAGGAATGAGAGAAACAGAGGAAATAATACAAGTTGTGATATGGAGAGAGGAAAGATGTGGAGTATAGAGTAAATAATATCGTAGAAGAAAGATTAAAGAGAAGTAGGAGGCAGTCGGCGAGAGGAAACAGTAAAGTGGGGAGCGGAAAGGGAGTATGCATCCCGAAGATTAAAATGTGAGGATGGAAGTGAGAAAGAGAAGACCTGGCACAGAAGATCCAGTCCTAGTTGGATCTCTTTAGAGGTCTGGGGAATAGATACAGAAAGATGGTCAGAAAGATTTATTGCCTCCTGGATGTTTCCAGACCACTCTGCTTTCCATCACTTTCACAAAGTTCTCTCTTTGCATTTGTCTGCATTCAGCAATGACCATGAAACTAAATGGCAAAGAGTTTCATCACTTTCTTCTTCCTGTTTTCTCACAGCAGTTCACTGCACAGCTTTCTGTTACTGTTCTCAGAGATCAACACTTCAGCAAACCAGGCCCTTTCTGTGCTTGGTTTTGGATACCAAGGAACTAATTATTCTGGGAAGTTTAATAATGAGCGTCAAGTAGGACTTCTCCAGCAGGAGGCGGGGGGATAAAGTACATTTCTCCATGGCACCGTTCTACTAGCTTATCCCTTCTTTACTCACCACATACTTTCAAAGAGCTGCAATATGGGAATCACAGGTTCTATAGGTAACAGTGTAGTTTGATGCTCGACTGCCTCTCCCATCTGCACACAGCCTGCTCTCACTTCAGGCACTGCACAGCAACCAAGGTCCCAGAGTTACACACCCAGGTAATACTTCTGAGGTCTGGCAGAAGCATGCTAGTATCTTTTACTACTACTGTAGTAAAAATATAAAATAATCAGCATAAATTTTCAGAGTGTAGTTATTTATACTTGAAGAAAGGATGTATAGGAAATGTAAACAGCACAGAGATTGCTCCTTTTAGGCAGGTAGTTACCTGCTCCCACTTTTTCTATGGGAGTGCGAAAGAATCACCAGCCACGATGATTTCTTTGTGCTTAATGCTAGTGTCAGTGGCAAAAGGACAGGGAGGAGAACCATCAAACAGCATGCAAGAGGGAAAAATGTCTGAGCAATTTGCTTCCCATGAAACAAAGTGTAGTGTTGCATCTTTAGACTGCCAATTATTTTAACTGCTAAGATCACACAGAGGAGGTGTTTAGAGTTTGTTGCAAAACCCACAAGTTCTTAAAAATATGTTTCCTCATTAGTTTTTTCAGCTAGATATCTGTTATTCATTTATCAGCTAATTCTCTGCAGGTGCATTGTTTTGGAAGTACAACTTTTTTCCCTCCTCAGCAACACTGTTTAATGTGATCAATAATGTCATGATGAGCTTCAATAATTTTTCTTTAGCCAATAATTAATTGAATTACAGCCAGACTAGAGGAACTTCATGGAGTTAGAAAGAGCACCCAAGAAATCCTTCTGTGAGAAACGGAACTGAGCACTCTGGTGCTTTATTGCCCAGGAAAGGGGTAAGATGACTGTGACACCAATTTGAATAATTCACAAGCCCATATCTGCTAAGGCTATTGGGGGATGGGGGGGATATTGCTATAAGCCAACATTTTTCATTGTTGTAGGAAAAAAATTGTACATGGAAAAATACAGAAGCTTCCAGTTTATATGAAGCCCTGTTCCTCATGCCTTTTTTTTTTTGCTTTAGGGAATGCTTTATAGCTAGATTATCATTAACATCAGCATACTTTTTCAATGCAGGTTTTTTAGCTTGTGTCCTGATTTCGCTAATATAGAGTTAATTTTCTTTTTAGTATTTCAGTTCAGACTTATTATGAGAAGAACGTTAACAGTGCTGGTGTTGTGAGTTGCTGCTGGAGCTCAAGGCCACCACGTTTGGCTGCTTCACAGCCGCATTAGGACTGGGAGGGAGAAGCATAGTGAATAGCAAACCCCAGAACTGCCATTTGAATGTGCCAATTAAATATTCCATATCATATCACGTCATGCCAGTATATTAACCAGGGCTGACTGGAAGACAGGGCACTTCTCTTCTGGGGGTACCGCTCTGGGGGATTGCTCGGGCTCACTCTTCCAGGGTTTCGGTTTTGGGACTGTCTCTCCTCCAGGATCATTACCTGGCACAGGCCGGGCATCAGGTGGTGAGCACTGTTTATCACTCATTTGTATAATTCTGTTATCACTGTTGTTATCATTATGATTTCATTTTAATTAGTAAATAGTTTTTATCTCAACCCGTGAGTCTCCTTGCCCTTCTTTCCAATTCTCTCCCCTACTCCCTGGGCAAGGGGGGTGTGGGGGTGATAGAGCAGGCTGTGTTTGGCTGCAAGTTGCAAGCAAAAAGGGTGAATCCACCCAAACTACCACAGCTTGGTAGCAAAATTCAGAGAAAAACACTGGTAATGGACATTAAGATCTGTCAGGCTGAAGAGAAAGTCATGAACACGAGCCAACCAAGTCAAAAAGGGCAAACTAATGGCAAACAAGTAGTCTCCAAATCTTATGTACATAAAAGCTCTCAGAAGCTGAACACAAAGCCCTACTTCTGTCATTCTGCCCCCTTTTTGGCCTGTTGTATCCTCACTGTTAAGACTATTTCCTAATCACAAGGGAAAGTAAAATGAAACTGGAGAACTCTGAGGTCCCAGCAGCCATACAGTACCTCTCCCCACATCCTGGACTGACACAGAAAAGCATCCCTAGTGTACAAAAAAAATGTGCTAATGAGCTTATTTCCTCCTCCTCTCAGAGATAAAAGATAGCTTTCCTGAAAGGGAGTTGCTGTTAGAAGATGCCATTGAAGTAAAGCAGCAGTAGGCAGCAGGTTGCCATCATTTCTGGATTTCACTGAGACCAGAGGAAATTATTTTCTTGTTTTGAATAGCACATAAAGTTCTGCATTTGAAAACAAAATTCAGAAGTATTACAATATAAATCTAGCCCTCTGCTCTCACTTTGTTTAACAGATTATCTCCCCTTTCTTTTCCCTGCTAGCAGAAATGCACTGCTTTGGTAAGACTTCCTCACACAGGGATCATTAAATCTCCGCTCTCAGTCTTCCTCCACTTTTTCAGTAGGAATTTTCAAAAGAGATGAAAGCACCAGAAAGCATTCATTTTTTTAAAATTCTTTTTGTCTTAGTGATGGTTTGTGTTTGCTTTATACAGATTCAGCAATCCTTAAAAAGAAAGTTATGTTTTCTACCCTTCCCAGAAATGGAGAACCATGTTTCATGACTGGAGAACACCAAGCTACTCAAGGCTCATTGCACATAGCTAGAAAAAGCAGATTTTAAAATCCCCCAAGACACTACTTTTCATTTAGTTGGACCGATTTATATAAAGAAGATTGTTCATGAAGGAATAAATATGAACCAATAGTACAGCAGGCACAGTATTCTTGCAAGGATGGCTGAAGTGAGCTTCTCTGGGTGACCAACTTCCCGTGATCCCACTCTTTCATTTCTCCTGGGTACACTACAAGTTGGTGGCAAAGATAAGCTCTCAGTCTAGCTTCACCATTTCTGCTGTGACTGCTGGGGCCTGCAGTTCCCATGAATGGATGAAGGTGTTTGCAATTACACACTTGCAGTCAATGACAAGATCTTTCTGAAGCATGAAGTTATGCATTGCTTATGCACTGCCCTGGAGAAGCAGGCCAGCTTGTACATTACATTTTCCTCTTTAGGGATGAAAAACATTGTGTTACGCCCATGGTATTGGAGACCTAAACCAAATGGTCTGTCTACTTGAATATCGTTGGCCAGCTCAGACAAAGATCGAACACTCAAAAGAACAGAGCACAGCTTTTTCCAGGGAGTTGATCGTCATGTGCTTGTCTGGAAACAGTGTAGATCCTCTGTGATGAGAGCCTCTCAATGAAAACAGAGACACAGTTCAGAGGACAACCTGTGAAAATTTGCAGAGGTAACACATGTGGAGCTGCAAAAAGGTAAATCTAAGACACACTGAAAAAATAGTTTTACAGTTGCAGTACTCTGTCAATTACTGCAGAAGTCTTGAAAAAAATGTGAAAATACTGCAAAAACAGCAGACATTGTGCTCAGATTTGCCACAGAGTCCAACCTAAAGTACATGACGTTACTGTAGTAGATAAGCTTGCACTGAGCAGGAATAGAACCAGTGTCTGCAGCAGATGGAAGGAGGTGTATTGTTAAGGTATATCAGAACAGTTCCAGAACACTAAATCAATGTTGGAATTGACTCAGTTATTTCTGTATGTATTTGAATCCATTATCCCACCATTCTTTTGGCATTTATCACATTTTTAACCTATAATATGTGGTTGGTTGGCTGCATGCAAATATGTCTTTTGATACCTATTATGTAGATACAGAATCCTGCGCAATACATAGTGGTACTGCTGTGCTAGGCAGAGTTTTGCTTGTTGCACTTAATATGCAAATAGCAATTGATCCACTGTTTCAATACTACCAAACTTATTAAAATTCAAACTGCAGTTTCAGTTACTACAGGAAGACAGTACTGTGAAGATGATTGGTTGTGCAGGCTTTGCTCAAAAAATTTAAAAGTTCAACATAGTGTGGCTTTCAGATGAAAAAAAATATTCCTCTGACTTTGTGTGAGAGAGATGATGCCACAAAAGCTTAAAAAACTCACTTAAATTGGTTTTTGTTTAGTTGGATTTGTTTGTATGTTTGGTTTTTTCCCACCTAGGCTTCACTAAGAGATCTTTTGATTAACTTGGGAGAATCAAATAAACCTGTGGTGCTGACAGCCTTTCACTGTTCAGGATGGTCAGGGGTCTACAGTTAGAGGGAGCTGGGCTTGTGTAGTCTGGAGGAGAGGAAAATAAAGGCCCATGTAATAGCTGCCCACAGCTACTTCAGAGAAAGTCACAAAGATGGGGGAGCCAAATTGTGCGTAGCAGTTGTAGATGATACAGCGAGGTGCAAAGGACACCAGCTGTGGTTTGAGAGATTCAGATGGACTTGAGGAAAAACTTCTCCACTAAAAGGTCAGTGCAGCACAGGAACAGCTTACCTGGGAATGTGGAAACCTTGAAGATCTTCAAGAACTGGCCTGGCAAAGCCATAACTGACCTGATATTGTAGTGGTGATATTTTTGCTTTGAGTGGCATGTTGGACTAGATAGCCTTTAGAGGTCCCTTCCCACCAACACGACTATGATTCTTTGATCTGCTCACCAACCTCTGGTACAAATAAGAGTTTTTGTATTGTCAGCAATCACAAAGCCATTCTAGATCATCTATCCACACAGACTATAAGCTCAATATTAATTTCCCAGAAGAATTGTATTACAATTTCCTGAGTAGGATTATTACAACAGTTCACTTTTCAATTTTACCCTCTACTGTAGGCTCTTTAGGCACAGGATGTCCAAAATAAGGGTGCTTTCCTGAAATAAGGACTTATACAGTAAGAATTCTGCTTTCCCCAAACAGAAAATTTAATACAGGCCTTCTGGTGGTGGTTGTTACATTGAACAAGACTGACTAAACACTGTTGTTTTTTTCACATAATGATAAAATTTATCAGTGCCAAAATATCTTTCACTTCTGTGTCTGTTGCTACCCACAGTAAGAGCAAGTCATTGTCTTAATGAATGGGCAGCCTAAGGCAGACAAAGAATGGAAGAAAGGGAGGATATATAATGGAAAACTGAGATAGGGAAATATACCGTGATTCGCAGAATTTCACTTAGAATGGGGAAAGATGAGCTATTAGATAAATTATATTCTCCTAAGGTCTAGCTCAGTACTACTACAACATGGGTATCTTCCAATTGTTATTTTTTTCCCCAATAATGAATAGAATAGAGTTTTCAGAAAATCATATTCTTCAGTCTCCCAGGGAAAACAGACACTTTCACAATGTTTTTGATGAAGTGTATTGGGTCTCTGCCTCTGCTGCTTGCTGCACAGGCAGAGAAGCTCCCACAGATTGTTCCATAAAGAGCTGCAGACAAGTTTTGGTGACAGCTTTATTTCAATGACTGTCTTGGAAAGCGTATACATGTTGTCCAGGGCAGAGGCACAACTCAGTGGCAAACAACTGAAGTCACAGTTTGTGTTTGGGTATTCTAACAGCAGAGTCATGCCTGACTCATTTATAAGGGGGTAGAAACAATATAACAGGGGTCCTCAAACTATGGCCCGCGGGCTGGATACAGCCCCCCAGGGTCCTCCATCCAGCCCACTGGTATTCACAGAACTCCTGGCCCACCGCCCAGCCCCACCCCGCCGGGGGTTGGGGGGGGAAACCAAGCAGCCGCAGATGACTTCCTGCCACTTAATCCATGCGCCAGCCTCTGCAGCCCCCAAGCACCCGCCGGGACTTCGCTGGAACCAGCGCCTCATCCTCGACCTGCCCCCCTGCGGCAGGCGAGAGGGGCGGGCATCTCCTCTGCTGGCAAGCTCAGTCGGCAGCCTCTGGACTCGAGGTCCAGCCAACTCGGATGAATCGCCAGAGCCCCAGTGCAGCAAAGTTCCTTCAGTCCTTTCTGGGCACCCTTTCCGGACTGCGCGGCCAGGCTGAGGAGGGGGGCGACGGCACCAGCGAGGTGGGCAACTCCCTCCCTCCCTCCAGCTCCCAGGCAGGACAAGCAAGCCAGCACCAGTGGGAAGTGCGCACCATTATGTCAAAAAAAAGAAAAATTGACTCCAAATGCAGGGCATTCCAAGAAAAGTACAAAGAAAGAGCTGTTTGGCTGATATGCCAGAATTCAGTGTCTGTGTTCAAGGAATACAATTTGCTTCTACGCTATGAAACTCAACATAAAAATAAATATGATTCTTTGGTTGGACAGGTGAGAAAAGACAAAATATTAAGACTGAAACATGGATTGACAACTCAGCAGCATACTTTTATGAAGCAAAAGCAGCTCAATATATCATCACTTCGAGCAAGCTGTCAACTTGCCAAGCTCATAGCGCGCACTGGCAGAGCATTCAGAGAGGGAGAATTTGTTAAAGAATGCCTTCTTTCTGTTGCCAAAGAGATGTGTCCAGAGAAGGCGGATTTATTTAGAACAGTGAGTGTTTCAGGACCTACGATTACACGAAGGATTGAAGAAATGGGGGAAAACTTGAATCTGCAGTTGCAAAACTCCTCAAAAAAACTTTGCTATTTCTCATTGGCACCTGACGAAAGCAATGATGTTCGTGATTCTGCACAACTTCTAATTTTCATTTGTGGGACAAATTATTCTTTCAAAGTCACAGAGGAGCTTGCTGCCCTGAAAAGCATCAAAGGAACAACTACAGGAGAGGATATCTATGAGAAAGTTTGCCAAACTATGAATGATTTGCAGCTGGACTGGGGTAAACTATTCAGTGTGACAACTGATGGTGCTCCTAGCATGGTGGGGTCCATGAAAGGAGTGGTTGCACACATTAGCAAAGAGATGGACAAACGCAACCGTTCACATCCGATAGCCATACACTGCATCATCCACAGGCACTGTGTTGTAAATCACTGAAGCTGGACTCTGTCATGAAAATTGTGGTTTCTTGTGTTAATTTCATTAGAGCTCATGCACAAAACCACAGACAGTTTCAGGAATTTCTGTCTGAGCTAAATGTTGCCTATGACAATATTCTGTACCACACAGAAGTCCGTTGGCTGAGTCGAGGGAGAGTTTTGAAATGATTTTATGACTGACTTCCACAGGTTTATGATTTTATGCTTTCTAAAAACAAAGAAGTACCAGAGCTCAAAGATGCAGAATGGAAATGGCACCTTGCGTTTCTGACAGAAGTAACAGAGCTACTCAACAATTTCAATGTCCAACTTTAAGGAAAGGGGAAGCTCATCTGTGATATGTATTCACATGTCAAAGCATTTCAAGTCAAATTAGACCTGCTCATTAACCAAGTAAAGGAGGAAAACTTCTGCCATCTCCCCACAACTCAAAACCTGTCTGCAGAAAAACCGTCAGTTGCATTCCCAAGCAAAACATGTATGGATGTACTAGAAATGTTGCAAAAGGAGTTTCAAATTAGATTTAAAGAGCTTCGTCTCCATGAACAGGACATACAGCTTTTCCAGAACCCATTTTCTGTAGACACTGAAACTGTTGATCCGATTTACCAAATGGAATTGGCCGAACTACAGACTTGTGACTCTCTGAAAGATGCATTCAGATCAAGCAGCCTTACTAATTTCTATGCATCTCTCCCCTCAGAGACATATCATAATCTCAGGAACCATGCACTCAAAATTGCAACCGTCTTTGGCAGCACCTATGTCTGTGAGCAGACTTTTTCCCGAATGAAACATCTGGAATCTCCAATCAGACCCAGACTAATTGATGAACACTTGCATCACTCGCTATGACCAGCAGTGACAAATATGGAACCTAACACTGACCATCTCATTAGCCAAACGCAGGCCCATAGTTCACATTGAAATATTATTTGGTTTTGTTGTTTACGATTGTTCTTAATTTTAAATATTGCATTCTTTTCCTGGTTTTTGTGCACTACTACAAATAAAATATGTGCAGTGTGCATAGGAATTTGTTCATTTTTTTCCAAACTATAGTCCGGCCCCCAACAGTGTCTGAGGGACAGTGAACCGGCCCCCTGTTTAAAAAGTTTGAGGACCCCTGCAATATAACAAGGTAAAAACCTGTGGATATAAAGCTATGGCTTGCAGTGTACAAATGCAGGAAAGATTCCCCAGTGAGTCCTGAGCTGGTTTCTTTGTTGGGCTTAGCTGATCTGACAGATTTTACTTGTGCTGTTCTGAAGTTTCTGTAAGTCAAGGGTGAACATCAAGGCCAGATATCTCAAATATTGTTTCCTCCTTTGGGAATTCCAGATTCTGTTCAAAGCCCACCTCTTCACTTCTGCATATCGAAGTGAAGTGCTGTCTACAAGGTGTTTAATTAAGTGCACTTTAGCTGCCAGTAGGAAATACATTACAAAACCAAAATCAATGATTTCACACAGCTGGAGGACAGCACAGATGAAGGTTTTTGGACATTAAGAATATGTTGGTGTGGATACTGTAATATGCATAGTCATGTGTTCTCACACACTGTCACAATTATGGAGAAGTTTCTGCAAAGCTTAATGAGAATATGGGAATTTCTATCTTCTGTAATGTAAAGCAGAGCAGGTTTACAAAATGTGCATGCCCTAAAGTCCTTGGTCCTGTGAGATAACATATGATGTATGCCCAGCCTTGTAAGAGGAGGGATCTGCGATGGTTTAAAAAGTGACTGGACAACACCATGGTAGAAACAGCCCATTCACAGCTACTAGCTATAGAGTCATCAGTTCTGGTTCAGGGAGTCCCTGGAAGAATGACAATTTACTGGAAGCTCTTTACACTCAGAATCTGTTTACACCCAGAATCTATTTACACTCAAAATCTTGTTATGGGAAACACAGTTGAGCATCAGCCCTATTAATGTCTCAGTAGTCTAATAGTCCAAATTACTAGTGCATTTGCAATGACATGCACTCTGAGTCCAAATGTAATATAGAGAAACCTCATTAGTAATACAGTTTAAATTGTTTTACAAGAAGATTTATTGATACTGCCTCCTTTTCTCTGATTTTCTGAAGGAACTTCCAAGGTCCCCCTAGGTCCTAAGGTCGAAGACCTGAAAGTCCCTCATGAAAAATGGAATGGGTTGCAACAAGTCATTAGTGTCCCAAGGTCTTTGCTGGGAGCAGTGTGATGACTGTGGCAGGGGTCCCATTCTCCTCAACCTTGGGTCTCTTTGGGGATATTTTTACATAATGTTTTATCACAGCCTGCTTCCTTACTGTGAGCCAGCACTGTGCCCTTGTGGCCAGGAAGGCCAATGGCACCCTGGGGTGCATTAGGAGGGGTGTGGTTAGTAGGTCAAGAGAGGTTCTCCTCCCCCTCTACTCTGCCCTCGTGAGGCATCATCTGGAATATTGTGTCCAATTCTGGGCCCCACAGTTCAAGAAGGACAGGGAACTGCTTGAGAGAGTCCAGCACAGAGCCACCAAGATGATTAAGGGAGTGGAGCATCTCCCTTATGAGGAAAGGCTGAGGGAGCTGGGCCTCTTTAGCTTTGAGAAGAGGAGGCTGAGGGGGGACCTTATTAATGTTTATAAATATATGAAGGGTGAGTGTCAGGTGGATGGAGCCAGGCTCTTCACAATGGTGTCCAATGATAGGACAAGGGGCAATGGGTGCAAGCAGGAACACAGGAGGTTCCACTTAAATTTGAGAAGGAACTTCTTTACTGTGAGAGTAACAGAGCACTGGAACAGGCTGCCCAGGGAGATTGTGGAGTCTCCTTCTCTGGAGACATTCAAGATCCGTCTGGACGCCTTCCTGTGTGAACTCATCTAGGTGTTCCTGCTCTGGCAGGGGGATTGGACTAGATGATCTTTCAAGGTCCCTTCCAATCCCTAGCATTCTGTGCTTCTGTGCTTCTGTGATTCTGTGATTCCTTCTCCCTGCTTCCCAGGCAAAGTTTGGGAACCACACACTGACCTCCCATATTCTGGAGGGGCTGTTTGTTCCACAGTGACTACGTAGAGCTGCCAGCCCCTGTCCCAGGTGCTCTCAGAGCAGAGAAAATACAGGGGTGCAACAGGCATGTAGCCACCAGACAATTGCTGCCATGGTTAAAACCTGTGGCCTTTTAGTTGTTATTGTCAAAGATTGTATTTACAAGGCTGCAGCTAAGAGAAAAATTTAAGAAAATATTGCCCTTGTTGTATGTTACTTTATAGGCTCTTCCACATATGTTTGCTGTTGGCTGCTGCTGAGCTCAAGATCCTGGACTAGACAGATGCTGGGCTTGACACACTGCAGTCCTTTTTATATCTCCAATACAGATGGAGCCAAAAGACAGTATCCTGTCAGCTATACATGATGCAAGTGCCTCTTGTCCTTCTGCATTCATAAAACAACCACCTAAAAAGCACATCTTTAGCAGGGAAGCATCCTAGTTTGTGTTTCCATTTGTCTCAGGGTCTAACGAAACGAAGGCTAGTAGTGGATCTGAAGGAAAGAGGGCAGCATTAGTGAGATGTGTGAGAGTTTGCAGAGCTGAGGGCATTTTGTGGCAGGGTGAGGAGCATGGTATGATGCTGCTGTGGTGGGAGGCCAGGAAGGGTAAGATTAGCACAGCAGCAGTAGATAGGGAATATGGAAAAGCTCAGATGGTGATGATTCCACATGTAACCATCACCTTATACCAAGAGGATACCCACTGCAGATTTTAGTAAAGCCTTTAATGTATGCCTGATCGACTCATCATAGAATTCCTGTTTGGGTATCCAACAGGAGTTTACATCTCTCAGCTGAAGAGTGATAAATGCAAACCCTAAATTCTGTAAGAGAAATTATAACCTGAGAAAACAGGTTACATTGCATCCCAACCAAGTCCTTTTTTTATGCCTGCTGAAACATGAAGGTTTTTATATAGCAGCATGAATCATTCAAATGTGGTCATACAAGTGACAGCTTTTCTTTGTTATTTTCACCTTTCCTGTACTAATTGTAGTGCTCTTTAAAGCTTACATTTTAGAAGGCGATAACAATGCTTGTTGGGAAACCCGAATCTTAGCATGTCTCCTGTGACAACATTACATTAGTGGCAGGACATCTTTAACAAGATCGCTCCTTAAACAAGTGCAATCCTTCCCTTATGGAGTTAGAGCACTGACAAGTTATGGCTTTGCTTACCACATCTTTTCTCCACAGATAATGATTTGCATGTTGCAGAGTACTTCTCTTATTCCACAATGCATTCACATGTCTAGGGATACAACCGTCATGGGAATGAACCAGAGTAGTTCCAGTGACATCAGTGATTGAGATTTTGTAAATTAGTATTAAACTAATCCATACTAGCTTTTTGATACATTATATATTAAAACTGTGTATTGAATCCAAACATTTATTTTCACAAATCAAAATTACAAGAAACTTTTGTCTGAATGCTTTTTTTGGAGCATGTAATTAGGAACTTGTTGAAGCTATTGATCCAAAAAGAGTAGGGTGACAAGTCTGTATTTTTTATTAAGTCATTGTATACTGCGTGTTGCCTTCATAAGCCAATTGATTTAAACAATCTGCTTCATGCTGGAACATGACTCTTTCAGTGTTAACTGTTACTTTACCTCTGTTATTAAATTACTTTCTAAATGAGATATGTCTGATTAAATCATTTTAAAGACCAATCAAACAGCCTCAAATTGGATTAATTTGCTATTCATGAGTCACAGTGAACTCAGAAGAGGCTTTGTTTAGCAGCAAATTGATATTAAACAATGCAAGTTCATGTTCATACAGTATCACTGAGAACCCAGTAGAGAATATACCTTACTTAAATAGTTTCTGACTAATAAAGAATAAATTATAACATTTATCAGTTTCTTGTTGTCTGTACTGTAAAAAGGAATATTTACACTGAATTCATTGTGGTTGCTGAGATGCGAACTTGTAAAAAATAGGAGGTGGCTCATAGTCCTGATGACGTAAACTGTCCTTCATTTTTTTGAAGAAAGATGAAAGTGACTTCAGTGGAATTACATTGATGTGTATTATCATGAGAGAAATGTTAAGCCTCAACATTCCTGAGATTAATTAAAGGCAGAGGTTAAGGCTGTCATCTGTCATGCTGTTGTGGTTTTTTTCTTTCTTTTTTTTTTCCCCTCAGAAGTCTTATTTTTAAGGCCTCAGCTCCTGGAATCATGAGACTATACTAGGGTTTTACCTTTCTTTTTAAGACAATTTTTAAAGTCTTGGAGACCACTGGACATCAAGAGTTGCCTGTTGTGTCACTTGTGTTTGTAGTTTACACTACAAACATTAACCCACACAAGCATAACCTCTTGACTATTCCTGATGGAGGAAAGGATAACCAGCTCACATGGTCACCTCTACTCAGTGATGCTTTCCAAGCTCACTTGAATGCCTTCTTGTTTGCCATCATCTTGCCCTTTTTTGCTCATGTGAATTTAGCAACATTTGTGTTTTAAATGTCTGTATGTAGCATAAGTATTGTCCTTTATTTTATTAACCCTATAGAGTGAGATGGAAGGTCATGACTAGTGACTATACTGACACTGGATGTCACTAAATATAAGTATGGACTTTATGCATTATTGTCCTAAAAGACAGGTTCTTGGTTTAAGGACAGTCATGTAAGCTCCCTTCATAGTTAACAGAAAAAAATAGGCACCTCCAGAAGTCAATTCATCCAATACTAGGACAAATCCTTCAGTATTATTGAGTAGGCCTAAATAACTAACTTAAACTAGACGCCTCGTAAATGGCTGCAGTTTGATGGGATGTGTCTCACCCCTGAGTCTGAGGAAGAAAAAGAGCTGCAATCTCAACAGACTGAAATTCAACATGGTGCATAATATTCTTAATGGGGAATACTTGAAAATGCATCACTGATAACTCATCCAGAACTGCAGCAACAGGTCACTGAATTGCTATTTATAGTGAAGCTTATTATCATTTATCCTATTCAGGTTGAATGACCTTGGAATCTTTGCTCCTCAGACCCTTGAAATTTCATTTATTGCATAGTGTCTGACAAGGGAAGGAGTCCAGCTACATGCTCTGATTGTTAATGTGAGCAGTAGAAGAACTATTTGCTACAGTGCTCTAGCTCTTCATTTTGGCTTTTTACTGTTGCCCAATGTCGACAGCAAGGTGTTACTGATAGTCCCACTTTCTAAAGAATGGAGGAGCTACTGAGTTTCAACCTAGGACAGCTGATGCTGCCTAAAGTTTTTTCTGTCCTTTTCCCCCTTCTTTTTAATTCTTCTTGTCCCTTTCCATCACAGGTGCCATGAATAAAGCTTTCAAGGCAGCCTGTCATAACCCAGAATATAGATATGAAGATACAGATACAGAAACCATAAAAATACATACAGTGCGGAGACCTCTCTTCATTGTGATCAAATAAACATAACCTCCTCCTCTACTCCAGGGAGATCAACTTTTGTTGTTGTTTTCTATCTGGTATAGAAGACTCTTTTTGTAAAATGATGTGATTTCCCACAGAGTGGAAAAATGGGCTCCCAGGCAGTTGTACACATAGATAAATGCATAGACACAGTGGTACAAGCTAAGGTGACAGGGCATTCTGGCTCTTGCTGACTTAGGCTGGCATGACCTTGCAGCTGCAATAACACTCTTCCTGTGAATGTATTTTGTGCACTACAGGCTATAGTTTTAAAAATGCAAACCTAAACATAAGAAAAATGATGTGAGTAGACCTGCCAGTGAATTGTCAGTAGCATCAGTGGGTTACACTTTTTTTATCTTGAATTTTTCCTATTTTGAGACAGTTTTTTAATTGAAGACATTTTTGAGCATTCTGTAGTCATAAATGGCTATATTCTCAGCAGCACAGTACAAAGTTCTTCAGGCTAATTTCATATTTATGTCTGATCTCCAAGTGGTCGTATCACATTTCTCCAAAACTGCAGTGTGCAACTGCAGAATGTCCCATTTGTTCTTTTCAGGTTGCAGTCAGTTCATTGCAGGGGGTCACTCAATGTCCCAGCTTAGCTCTTTCACCCACAGCCTTGGATAGAAATGCAGGTTGATACCAACTTCATGTAGATAGATTCAGTAGACAACAGTATCACAGAATCACAGAATCACAGAATATTAGGGATTGGAAGGGACCTCGAAAGATCATCTAGTCCAATCCCCCTGCCGGAGCAGGAACACCTAGATGAGTTCGCACAGGAAGGCGTCCAGGCGGGTCTTGAATGTCTCCAGAGAAGGAGACTCCACAACCTCCCTGGGCAGCCTGTTCCAGTGCTCTGTCACCCTTACTGTAAAGAAGTTCTTCCTCAAATTTAAGCGGAACCTCCTGTGTTCCAGCTTACACCCATTGCCCCTTGTCCTATCATTGGTCATCACTGCAAAGAGCCTGGCCCCATCCTCCTGACACTCACCATTCAAATATTTATAAACATTAATCAGGTCCCCCCTCAGCCTCCTCTTCTCCAAGCTAAAGAGCCCCAGCTCCCTCAGCCTTTCCTCATAAGGGAGATGTTCCACTCCCTTAATCATTTTGGTGGCTCTTCGCTGGACTCTCTCAAGCAGCTCCCTGTCCTTCTTGAACTGTGGGGCCCAGAACTGGACACAATATTCCAGATGTGGCCTCACCAGGGCAGAGTAAAGGGGAAGAAGAACCTCTCTTGACCTACTGACTACACCCCTTCTAATGCACCCCAGGATGCCATTGGCCTTCCTGGCCACAAGGGCACAGTGCTGGCTCATGGTCATCCTGCTGTCCACCAGGACTCCCAGATCCCTTTCCCCTTCACTGCTCTCTAGGAGATCATTTCCTAACCTATACTGGAACCTCGGATTGTTCCTGCCCAGGTGCAACACCCTACACTTGCCCTTATTATATTTCATCAAGTTTTTCCCTGCCCAGCTCTCCAGCCTGTCCAGGTCTCTCTGGATGGCAGCACAGCCTTCTGGAGTGTCAGCCACTCCTCCCAGCTTGGTATCATCAGCAAACTTGCTGACAGTGCACTCAATTCCCTCATCCAGGTCATTTATGAATATATTGAATAATACTGGTCCTAGTACTGACCCCTGAGGGACTCCACTAGACACAGGTCTCCAACTCGACTCCGCCCCATTGACCACTACTCTCTGGCTTCTTCCCACCAGCCAGTTAATAATCCATCTCACTACCTGCTCATCTAATCCGCACTTCCTCAATTTATCAGCGAGGATGCTGTGGGAGACCGTGTCAAATGCTTTGCTGAAATCAAGATAGACCACATCCACTGCTCTACCATCATCCAGCCACCTCGTCGTGTTTTCATAAAAGTCTAGAAGGTTGGTCAAGCACGACTTCCCCTTGGTGAAGCCGTGCTGACTGCCCCTAATGACCCTCTTATCCTTGATATGCCTAGAGATGGCACCTAGGATAAGTCGTTCCATCACCTTTCCAGGGATGGAGGTGAGGCTGACCGGTCTGTAGTTACCCGGGTCCTCCTTCTTGCCCTTTTTGAAGATTGGAGTGACATTTGCCTTCCTCCAGTCCTCAGGCACCTCACCCGTTCCCCACGACTTCGCAAAGATGATGGAGAGCGGTCTAGCAATGACCTCAGCCAGCTCCCTCAACACTCGTGGATGCATCCCATCTGGACCCATGGATTTATGGATGTCCAGGTTGCTTAATTGGTCCCTGACCCAATCCTCATCAACTGAGGCCATCTTCTCCATTGTCCTGTCTCCATCTGGGGTCTCCAGGGTACAGAGCTCCTCAAGACAACTTCTGGCAGAGTAGACAGAGGCAAAGAAGGCATTCAATAGCTCTGCCTTCTCTGTATCCTCTGTCACCAGGGTACCCCCCTCATTTATCAGTGGGCCTACATTGCCTCTGACGTTGGCTTTATCTGCCATGTATTTGAAGAAGCTCTTCCTGTTGTCCTTGACCCCTCTGGCAAGATCTAATTCTAAGGAGGCCTTGGCTTTCCTAGTTGCCTCCCTACATCCTCTGACAATATCCTTATATTCCTCCCAAGTAGCCAGCCCCTCCTTCCACGATTTGTAAACTCTCCTCTTCCACTTAAGTTTGGCCAGCAGTTCCCTGCTTAACCAAGCAGGTCTCCTGGCTCCCTTCCCTGACTTCCTACATATTGGAATGCTTTGATCTTGAGCCCAGAAGAAGCTGTCCCTGAACGTTAACCAGCTGTCTTGGGCCCCTTTACCTTCAAGTAATCTGCCCCATGGAATTTCCCCTAACAATTGCTTGAAGAGGCCAAAGTTGGCCCTCCTGAAGTCCAGGGTAGCAATCTTACTTGTAATTCTGCTTATGCCACATGAGATTCGGAACTTCACCATCTCATGATCACTGCAGCCCAGGCAGTCCTCAACCTTCACAGCCTCAACCAGACCCTCCTTGTTAGTGAGGATCAGATCCAGCGTCACTCCCCTCCTGGTTGGTTCATCCACCATTTGCATCAGGAAGTTATCATCGATGCACTGGAGGAACCTCCTGGATTGGGGGTGGCTGGCCGAGTGGTCTCTCCAGCAAATATCTGGGTAGTTAAAATCCCCCACAACAACCAGGGCCTGGGATTGCGAGGCTGCTGTCAGCTGCCTGTAGAAGGCCTCATCAATTTCTTCACCCTGATCTGGTGGCCTGTAATAGACACCCACGACAGTATCAACCCTACCAGCCTGCCCCTTGATTTTTACCCACAGGCTCTCAACTAGCTCCTCATCCGCCCCTGGATAGATCTGAATGCACTGCAGTTGCTCTCTCACATAAAGAGCAACTCCACCACCTCGCCTCTCTGGCCTGTCTTTCCTGAGAAGGACATAGCCATCCATGACCACATTCCAGTCATGTGAGCTATCCCACCATGTCTCTGTAATTGCTACCAGATCATAATCCCCTGACCGAACACGGGTTTCTAACTCCTCCTGCTTGTTCCCCATGCTGCGTGCATTGGTGTACAGGCATTTCAGGGAGCGAGTCGAGTTCACCAGTTTCAGCCTAGGGGGGTGGGAGGCCTCCCTGCCTTCATCAATTCCAAACTGCTGCCCCACTGGCACAAGCCCAGCCGTGACCCCTTCCCCCTTCCAATCTAGTTTAAAGCTCTCCAAATGAGCGCTGCTAATTCCTGCCCCAGCCTCTTTTTGCCCCTGCGAGATAAACCTTCCTCACACATTACTGTCTGTACTGGTGTCCTATGAACCCAGCCATTATCAAAGAACCCAAAGCCCTGCCTATAGCACCAGTCCTGTAGCCAGTTGTTTATGGCCTGAACTCTGCCATTGCAACCCACATCAGCACCCGAAAGCGGAAGGACAGAAGAGAATATTACTTGCGCCCCAGACCCTTTCAGTAGTCGTCCCAAGGTCTTGAAATCCTTCTTCATTGCCCTCAGACTACGGAATGCGGCTTCCTCTCCTCCTATCTGGAAGATCAGGAGCGGGTAGTAGTCTGTTGGGTGCACCACCTATTATTATAGGTAACCTATTATTATTATAATAGTAACCTATTATTAAGTCAGGATTCCTGTTGGAAGTTAGGCAAGGCTATCAAGACAGCTAACACATAGCTGCCCCACACTCACATGGTGAATCCTCCAGTCTGTCCCAAACCATCTTTCCATTTTCTGCAAATTGGCTTTACCTACTGATTGTCTACAAAAATCAATGCCTTTTACTTGAGAAAGAAAAATATCTAAGAGGGAAAATTTTATTTAAATGCTCCTAGGTACTTAATGATGAAACACAGTCAAGCAGACCTGAAGATTAACACCACAGCTCCCACACCCCCCACCCCCCCCAAATAAAATCCCAAAAAAGCCATAACTTGCAATGGTGCTGAAAATAGAGATGTAGAAGGTTTTATTGCCACAGCACCCAAGAAAGGATTGAGTGATTTGTGATTAAAACTGAGGTCTGAAAGCCAGGCTTTACACACAAAGAAGCAGCCTAGATTCCCAGAAATGACTGCTCTTCTCAACAGTGTGTGAAGCTTCGGAGAACAATCACTTCTGAGAACTGAAGTAAACCTAAGAGGCTGTATTTAGCTATTTATTTTCCACAAAACCTTCCCTAGGACCCTCAGGAGAAGACCCTAAAATTCAACTAAAGAAGGAAGAAACTCCAAATACGCTTACCACCTGGCGCTTGGTCTTGTGAACCTGAATCCTCTCAAATACTTCAAAGAAGTTGTCTGAAAGCCACACTTGCTGTGAAAGGCAGGCCCTGTCCTATGGGTCTGACGTCTGAAAGGACAACCCCCGCTCCAGGCTCACTCCAGCCAGACTATGCATGGCATGGTCCTCCCTCAGAGGAGGGGAATATGTTCATCATCTGGTGTCTTCTGTCTCTAGAAGCCCTGTTAATATCACCAAAATATATTTTCCTTTCATACCACTAGTATTCCTGGGAAGTGGTGTTAAACTTGCTCTCTTCTCTACTCATCACAGACAGTATACCGGTTAGCACACCAAAGGCTTACAAATAATACTGAGTTTTTAATTTTACAAGAACATTTACCCTGTTTCATCTCACACACCACTCAGTTATTTAATTCATCAAAATTTTCACTTTGCTTCTTCCCTCTTCTGCAATGTGGAATAGGTAGTATAAAAGAAAAATAAGTACCTCCTATTTTCAGATCAGCTCTTTATGCTTTACTTCATTGTTTTAAATGCTATCCACTTCTTTGTCTTATGCACTGCATAATATACAGTCTCTGTGGACTTTGCAAATTATTTTCTGTAATGTCTACCAAAAGGTAAACTACTCAAAGTGCAACATAGGTCATCATTAAGAAATAGGTATTCCAGTAGCTGCTGGGTATTATGCTATGCACATTTTCTCTGCTTTGTGGATCAGTGGAAAATATCTGACTCCATGCACTTCTTTCCTGTCCCGTACAGTTTAAGCAGGTGTCTGTCAGCTACTTGTAAGCTATATTCAGAGAATTAAATCTTCAGATGTTCAAGTTGATGTGTGTTCATAGGGAAGTCCTGCTTACCACCTCTCAGGAGATCCATCCAGGACCTGGGAAGGCGACTTCTTACATATGAGTGGAATTAGTCAGATGACAAAGATTTCTGTATCTCTGGATGCTCTTCAGTTTGGGGTTCTTTTTATTTAATTCCTTTGATTAATATTTTGAAAACATACATTATTTCCAAACACACTGCTGTGATGCTCTTCTGCATCTGCAAATACATTTCATAACAGCTTCAAATACCCAGTCATGTTGGGAAAAAACTGTGACCCTACACTGCTCTCTGTTTTCCAATGTACTGTATTGAATGGCAGTTTTTAATTTTTCAGTGAGAGCCCAGATCCTTGATCTTTAAAGTCAGGACTCATGATGTGAGATGAAAGAAAATCACTATTATAGGTTGGCTTTATAAACCTAGGCTATTTGTATTCTGTTTGCTGTAGCACATGTGCACATTGTGTCCTTGTCCATCTTGCATGACAGCAAACATGCACAAAATTATGTAAACATGTAAATACAAAAACTGCATTTCTTCACTTAACCCCCTCACTCCTTTCAATCTACACTTTGCATGTACTATTTGTATGCAGCTCCTCCTAAATTATTCTAATCAGAAAATGTCCATGCATCATTTGTTGTTCACCAGCCTAGTGTGATGTTAGAGTTGCAAACGTATGAACACATGTAGCTTCATCCCTGCTGCTGCTGCATGTAAGAGCCACCTCACAGCAGCAGTAAGAGATGGAGACAGGTCCTCTTTTGCAAATGCACAGGACTCTGCCACCTGGACATAAGGGGAATGACCTTTAGATTTACAGCAGGACATAACTTATTGTGGCTCCATGGCACAGATGCCCATGAGACAGTATATTACAGAATTTTTTAGATCATGTCTAATTTTCCTTTCTCACTAGCCAGGTTGTTTGCTTGCCCATTGTAATTATAGAACAGTATATACTTTTAGGTTTTAATTTCAGTTTCCAAACAAGGTGATCCTGCTACAAGCAGATATGGAAGACAACATCTTAGATGGAAAAAAAAAAAAAAAAGTATATAAAAGGAATTCTAAGAGATGAGACTAATTTTTTTATTAATGACTGCCTGTGCTCTGTTAATTTCTACTTTGCATTAGTTGTAAAAGATAGGTATTTTCTTGCAAAATGGAGGTTACTGAGAAAGGATTTGATTATACTCACGTGGTTTAACTGTATGTTTGACACTACTAACAGCTGGATGTTTACTGCTTGATATAAGGTCCTAAAATTTACTGTAAAAAACAGTGTAGGCATAACTCAAACATTACAAGCAAAAGAGTACATGCTTGAGAGCCATATTAATCAGTGTCCTGGAATCTACAATGCCAAATCTTGTTCTTGGCTTTGGTCTCCTTCATAGTATTACAGGACTAAATATTATTTGCATTGCCAAAACCCATTTTTTATTTTTTATTCGTTTGTTTTTCTCAGGACCACAGAAAGGTGGCATCATTCTAACAAGTAGGCCTACAGCCACAGAGCACTTTAAAGAGACAATATGTTAAACATCACCCAGGCAGAATGCTTAGAAGTAATATTAGCTTACTAGCAGCCTGCAAAAACATTCCCATATAACAATCTGTCCAGAGATCACAAAACAATGACACTTCACTTGAAAGTAGACCTGAAACTGTACCCTTTCAACTGCCAATATGTTAATCATCATTAGGAATACTGATTAGACTTAGTGTCAGTAAACTTACATACTAACTTAACCAGTTTCCCTGACCACCGATCTGTTGCTCCATATGTCCAAATCTACAGCAGAAAAGTGTTTCAAGAGACAGCAACACATTTTGTGCTCTGAGGCATCTGTCACAGCTGGGGCAGGGCTCTGCCTCCTGGAACGCTTGCACCAGTGCTTGCAACTGCGTTCCTCATAGGTGGCATCCAAATGAGCCTGCCTACCAGTGTTATTTAACACTGGGAAAATGTGGAGTGGTAGTCTGAGGTCTTACCAGTTGCAAGCCTTCTCTTTGAATCTGGTCAGTCACCAGACAGATGCTGGAAGGTGCACAGCCCAGCAGCTAACCTAGACAAGCCATTAGAAAGCATCTCACAGTACAGGAGCTGTAGCACTGTCAGCAAACATCAGATGCAATGACTTGGATTATTATCTAAGAAAGAATATGTGATACATTTGTAGAAGAGCACTGAGACACAGCAGAGTCATTTGCCTTGCTTTTTCATGGCACTGCATGAAAGTCTAGACAAGCATCTTCCTTGGAAGTGAATAGGAGATGTAGCTACACACCTTTATGTACCTGCTAAGAGTGTTGATTTGTGCATTTGTTTGGTCCATGTCTAAGAGGCTTATGCTTGACTCAAATACAGATCATGCTTTGCTTCTTTCCCAGAAAATGGATTTATTTTTTTTTTAAAAAAGCCTTCCTAAAAATCATCTAAAATATCAATGAAAACACCTTTTGTCCCTGTAATAGGGCAGGTAATTTTTCTTCTTTAAGAGATAGTGGGGCTTAAGGTAAATCCCCAGAATGCTCCATGACTACTTTAATGCAAGAGATTAAAGGTGCCACAGGCAAGACATGGAAGGGAGGCCAACTGTTAATAAAAGAGCAGCCCCAGGTAAAAATAAAAGTCCAACTGGCAACTCATTTTAGAGGGGGTTTGTTTTGGCAGTTGCTGTTTAGGGAGATCCATGTTCTCAGTATTGCCTCTACTCTGAGACTCCTTCTTCATGCAAAATTGCAGCTGGTGAGTGGAAGTCAAGTTTGGGGAAAAATCTTGTGATGTGAAAAGACTAGCAGAGAAAGGATTTTCCTCAATGGGATTTGTAAGATGACTCAAAGTAGAAAGTTATGTTGATATTCTGGATGTCATTTCGGTATTAGCAAGGAATGGATGTCAGAGAGTCTGCAAGAGTATGAAGTTCAACCATAGTCCCAGGTATCTTCAGGACTGTATTCGGCTAAATATGATGTGTGAGACATGAACCTGATCCTCTTGATTAAAATGGCCTTTGGTCTCTTCATCTGTGTACTTCATTGAACTGCCCTTCTCATAACTTTTTCTCCTGAAGTAGATGGTAAATTGCTTTTGCTTAGCACCTTTTGCAAGACCGTGATCTAAAGGAAAAGTCTGAATATTTAAAAATATTATATGAAATATATATTATGAATATTTAATTAGGAAATATTATGTGTCTGAATGCTGAGTTATAATTATGTAGATATGTAATATACAATATATAGTACACAAATATATGATATACTCTCTATATATGATGAGAAATTATAAAGCTTTACAGAAGATCAAAAAAACCCAGTGAAAACCCAGACACCTTTGATTTGCTTTCCAGGTTATCTTTTATCAGTGCTTTTATTGCTTTCACCCTCCTTGGAAAACAATAGTTAAAGTTCACTGCAGACCATAGTTTCCAAAACTCAAATGACTTCTTCTCTCTCTTTCTCCTGGAAATATTCTGTGTGCTTTTGTACTCCATGTTTACTTCCATCTTCCAAAACCTGCTGTGGCTCCCTAGCCCTTAAAAAGGTTTCTTACTTGTTTAGATTAAAAATTGTTGCTAGGTACACTTTTCATTCTTTTTTTTTTTAATCACTTTTGCATATTCTTATTCTCTCTTCATATACACAATGTAACTGGGCCAGGTAAGAGCTTCTTTGGGCAATATTTATTAAAGGTACTCATAGCCTTCATGTACCTGTTCCAGTACCTGAATTTTTGAAAGGATAAGTGCTGTGATGAGTGGCATAGTGTTTGCAAGAAGCCCTAGTACGTATGGAAAAAGTTCTACACATAAAGAATACTATACCCCATTGTTTCTGGATATGCTGAAATTTATTCAAAAACTGTGAATTTTTTTAATGATAAATGAAGGAGCTACTTAAAACACACATAGTTTCTATATGAAATAAAGTTGCTGATTGGGTAGTTAGACTATACAAAGAAAAAGACAATAATGAAATACAAAAAACATTTCAGAAATGCCACAAGTCTTGCTCTCCTTGCCTTCAGTAACCCAATCAGATTTTATTTCTTTGTTTCCAGAGAAATGTAAGTGAAACAGAAGCAGTTGGCTTGAGAAAGGCAACAGGAGCTGGAGCTGCTGCCTGTGTGAAGGGAGTTGGAAATGACCATGGCTATTACTGGAAAAAGCATTAAGAGAAGATATGATAAGGGAACATTAAAATATTGTTGCATATCAGGTCAGACAGCTACAACTCAGGAAAGATATCTTGGAGCCATTGCTGATTGTTTTCCAAAATCATTGCCCTGCTGTGCAACAGCAGCCAGAAAAGCCAAAAAATCTCTGGGCATCATCAGGAAAATTATTGGGAATACCACATTTCAAGAAGGCCATGTTGGGGTTGCAGAAAGTACAGAGAAGAGAAACTGCAGCTATTAAAGGGGTGCAGGGGTTGCTTCCCAAGGAGAGACTAAAAAGGCTGTGGCTCTTCAGTGAGCAGAGGAAGAGATGAAGGGGGAATATGACTGAGGCTTACAAAATCACAAAGGCAGCAGATGAAGTGAATGCAGAACTGGGCTGGTAACCAGATCCTATGAAGCACTGGTACAGGGGATGCTCGAGGAAACCAGTAGGAGACTGGTTTAAAACAGAGAAATTAAAGCACCTGTCTGGGCTGTGGGCAGAGAGCACCTGGGGTTTGTTGCTGTGGGACGTTGTGGAGGCAGACACTGTCAGCAGGCCCAAAGGGGAGAGGGGATAGTAAAATTCAGGGTCTGCAGGTCACATGTGTCAAAAAGAACAAATAAGGCTGTGTGCCCTCTAACTTCTCTTACATACAGCCCCAAATGCTGGAGGGGCAGGACGAGAATGGACCACAGAAAGTGCAGTCATGTGCCACCTCTGAGAGGTGGACTGCAATTCTGAACCCATTAGGCATTTTGTACATTCTTAGTACATAATACAGTAATTGGGAGATCTCATTACCACCAGTCTATAAAATGTAAGCAAGGGGACACTTTATTTATTCCACAATCAGCAAAATGTACACAAAAAAATATAAATTGTTTTGCATATTCCAAATTCATGGAAATCATTGTGAATGACATGGAGTTAAGTAGGTCATCCAGCCCAGACATGAGCCTATCTACCAATTAGGGTAACATCAAGAGGAATATTTGTCAGCTAATCCCTGAAGACAGGAAGAGATTCTTTCTGTGTATAATTTGTTAATCACAGAGTGACTGGGGCTGGCTGGTTTGTTTTCTGGTAGAATTATTCTCTTGCCCATGTGGAAGAAGGAAAATAATTCAGAGTGTATCGCTGTCACTTTCTTCAAGGGCAAAGACTTTAAAGGGCAGGTGATGGAAGGTAACTTCCATAAATGCAAATGCATTTACTTCTGCTTCTTTAATTGTGGCAATTATGAATTCAGGAAAGGTTGCTGTGTTCAGTTCCTTCAATACACAAATGTTGGCTCACAAAAGAAAGCTGATGGCCTTCATTAAGCGGGTATATTTGTAAGCTTCTTTCATGTAAACATTTTCTTGAGTCTGTATCACTCCAATGGTCATATCTGCCAACTTTTGCTGTTTCTTATTATTATCTACCATTGTATGGAATTATTTTTCTTTTGCTTTTATATTAGAGCAGCTTGAGGTCCTGTACTGCCAAAGTTGAGCTCCGTGCTACTGAGAGACAATGAACCATGACCAATAAAATCCCTGGTAGCACAAGTGGAGTCGTCAATCTAATGGTTGGAAAACATTTTATAATTGCAAAACAGGAATGAAACCCCAGATGGTGATAATGTGCATAGGTTTGTATGAATACACTAATTTTTACAATTTTTTACCCTGGTAGAAAACCAAAGCTTTTGACAGCCAAATTAATGGAAGTTATAAGGGGTTATTGCTATTTTCTCTCTAATTCTAGATTGCATCCACTCTTGTATTTAACAGGATAGGGTAAAGTCTAAGATGGCACTTCTAGCCACTACATGAAAGAGACTTTTTAAAAAATTTGAGTTTCTGATTTAATAGAAGCTTGAATATTTAGACATATTTTGCTGTTCTGGTTTTCCTCCTCTCCATGACCCTCACATTAAATGTGGATATTTCACCACGAGAGACTCTTGATGTGAGACTTCAGAAGCTACTGAGCATTAATGTTGCCAAGAACTATTTCCTAGTGCTGAATCTCTAAATTAAAAGGGAATGAGTGAAAACTCACCCAGCATATTACTTCCAAGTGAAGTCACAACTATAAGAAATGTTTTACTGGCACTTTGGTTCAGAGAGACTTTAATTGCTACTGACGTTTCTGGAAGATATATAATTGTTTTCCCTGTAGCCTCAGCAAACCAGTACCCCTTCTGCAAACTGAGCAGTGGGAACAAAGCTAAGCAACTTCGGAAGCTGGCTTCTCTTCTGCCAGGGGAAAATGCATTACAAAGTCTGCTATATTTTAAATGCTGTATCTTGCACACCTACAGCTGGCTGGTGCCAGGGCCAACGCGGGCGATTTAAACGCCGTGAAACCGGCCACTGCTCTCGGTCAGCGAGGAGCACAGCGGCGGCAGCGGTCAGTCCCGCGGCTGAGCGCGTGCTGAGCCGGAGGTGGCGGTCCCGGCGCGAGGGGAGGCTGCGGACATAGCGCCGAGTCCCGTCAGGAGCGGCCAATGGCGGCAGCGGGGCTGACGCGGCGGGGGCGGTGCCAGGGACACCCGCGGGAGATTTAAACGCCGTGAAAGCGGCCACTACTCTCGGTCGGCGGGGAGCACAGCGGTGGCGGCAGCGGCGTGTTGTCTCCTCTCGATCAGCGAGGAGCAGAGCTGCGACAGCGAGCGGGCAAACAGTGCGGGCTCGGCAGTTGGCGTGGGCAGGGCGGGCAGCTGATCGGAGCCGCGGCGGCAGATACCGAGGTACGGGGGGCAACCATCTTGTGAAGTGAGCGAGTCCCACCCACACTGCGCTGCAGCAGCGGGTGTGGAGCTCCTGCAGTGGGGTGCCCAGGCTGTCACCCCTCACTTGCTGACTTTCTCCCCTATCGGCAGTGCCTCAGGCTGCCTCTGGCTGTGGTCTCCTCCAGACAGAGCTTGTCACAAAAAGACTGTGCCGGAGGGCCTGCCTCGAGCGGTGGCTGCTCAGGTCTCTGGCTGCAGGGAGTGCCAGAGCCTGCTGCTGCCGGGGGATGGAGGGAGGCATTCCACCTTCGTGAGGTGTGAGCTGGTGGATGATCTGCTCAGCATGGTGGTGAAACTCAAGGAGGAGGTCGAGAGACTGAGGGCTATTGGGGAGTGTGAGAAGAAGATTGACTGGTGGAGTAACTCCCTGGTGTGCCAGTCAGAAATGCACCAGGGTGATACCCCCAAAAGGTGGTGGAACCCCCACCCTGTTGGGCAGAAGGGGGGGACCTGAGGCAGCTCCTGCCCTGTTTCTGTTGGGCAGAAGCAGGGGACCAAAAAGATGAGGAGGGTTGGAAGGAAGTCCCAGTTTGGTGTCATGGGCGACCTCCCTCCCTACCTGCTTTGCTTTCTCAGGTGCCCCTCTCTAATAGGTTTGAGGCCCTGCATCTTGAAGGAGAGGTAGGTGAGGATGTGGTGCAAGGCCTGCCTACAAGGCCACAGAGGATTATGATCTGGTGGCAACTACAGTGACATGGTGGGACAGCTCACATGACTGCAGTGTGGTCATGGGTGGCTGTGTCCTTCTCAGGAAAGACAGGCCAGCAAGGCGAGGTGGTGGAGTTGCCCTTTATGTGAGAGAGCAACTGCAGTGTATTGAGATCTGTCCAGGGGCGGATGAGGAGAGAGTTGAGAGTCTGTGGGTGAGAATTAAGGGGCAGGCTGGTATGGGTGATACTGCTGTGGGTTTCTATTACAGTCCACCAGATCAGGGTGAGGAAGTTGATGAGGCCTTCTACAGACAGCTGAGAGCAACCTTACAATCACAGGCCCTGGTTGTTGTGGGGGATTTTAACTACCCTGATGGTTGCTGGAGGGACTACTCAGCCAGCCACCCACAATCCAGGAGGTTCCTCCAGTGCATCGATGGTAACTTCCTGATGCAAATGGTGGATGAACCAACTAGGAGAGGAGCGCTGCTGGATCTCATCCTCACTCACAAGGAAGGTCTGGTTGAAGCAGTAAAGGTTGAGGACTGCCTGGGCTGCAGTGACCATGAGATGGTGAAGTTCAGGATCTCATGTGGCAGGAACAGAATTCCAAGCAGAATGGCAACCCTGGACTGCAGGAGGGCCAACTTTGGCCTTTTCAAGCAATTGTTAGGGGAAATCCCATGGTAAAGGGTACTTGAAGGTAAAGGGCCCAAGATAACTGGTTAGCATTCAGGGACTGCTTCTTCCAAGCTCAAGATCGAAGCATCCTGATACGTAGGAAGTCAGGGAAGGGAGCCAGGAGACCTGCTTGGTGAAACGGGGAACTACTGGGCAAACTCAAGTGGAAGAGGAGAGTTTACAGATCATGGAAGGAGGGGCTGGCCACTTGGGAAGAATATAAGGCTGTTGTCAGAGGATGTAGGGAGGCAACTAGGAAAGTTAAGGCCTCCTTAGAATTAAATCTTGCCAGAGTGGTCAAGGACAACAGGAAGAGCTTCTTCAAATACATGGCTGATAAAACTAACACTAGAGGCAATGTAGGCCCACTGATGAATGAGGTGGGTGCCCTGGTGACAGAAGACATAGAGAAGGCAGAGATACTGAATGCCTTCTTTGTCTCTGTCTACTCTGCCAGAAGCTGTCCTGAGGAGCCCCGAACCCCTGAGAAAGTCAGGACAATAGAGGAGTTTGCCTTGGTTGATGAGGACTGAGTTAGGGATCAATTAAGCAATCTGGGCATCCATAAATCTGGGTCCAGATGGGATGCACCCACGAGTGTTGAGGGAGCTGGCTGAGGTCATTGCTAGACCACTCTCCATCATCTTTGCTAAGTCGTGGGGAATGGGTGAGGTGCTTGAGGACTGGAGGAAAGCAAATGTCACTCCAGCCTTCAAAAAGGGCAAGAAGGAGGACCAAGGTAACTACAGACTTGTCAGCCTCACCTCCATCCCTGGGAAGGTGATGGAACGACTGATCCTTGGTGCCATCTCAAGGCATATCAAGGATAAGAGGGTCATTAGGGGCAGTCAGCACGGCTTCACCAAGGGGAAGTAGTGCTTGACCAACCTTCTAGACTTTTACAAAGGCATAACAAGGTGGCTAGATGATGGCAAAGCAGTGGATGTGGTCTATCTTGATTTCAGCAAGGCATTTGACATGGTCTCCCATGGCATCCTTGCTGCTAAATTGAGGAAGTGTGGACTGGATGATCAGGTAGTGAGATGGACTGAACTGGCTGGTGGGAAGAAGCCAGAGAGTGGTGGTCAATGGGGCAGAGTCCAGTTGGAGGCTGGTATCTAGTGGAGTCCCTCAGGGGTCAGTACTGGGACCAGTACTAGTCAATATATTCATCAATGACCTGGATGGGGGAACAGAGTGCACTGTCAGCAAGTTTGCTGATGACACAAAGCTGGGAGGAGTGGCTGACACGCCAGCAGGCTGTGCTGCCATCCAGAGAGACCTGGACAGGCTGGAGAGCTGGGCAGGGAAAAACTTAATGAAATATAATAAGGGCAAGTGTAGGGTGTTGCACCTGGGCAGGAACAACCCCAGGTTCCAGTATAGGTTGGGGAATGATCTACTAGAGAGCAGTGTAGGGGAAAGGGATCTGGGGGTCCTGGTGGACAGCAGGATGACCATGAGCCAGCACTGTGCCCTTGTGGCCAGGAAGGCCAATGGCATCCTGGGGTGCATTAGAAGGGGTGTGGTTAGTAGGTCAAGAGAGGTTCTCCTCCTCCTCTACTCTGCCTTGGTGAGGCCACATCTGGAATATTGTGTCCAGTTCTGGGCCCCACAGTTCAAGAAGGACAGGGAACTGCTTGAGAGAGTCCAGCACAGAGCCACCAAAATGATTAAGGGAGTGGAGCATCTCCCTTATGAGGAAAGGCTGAGGGAGCTGGGCCTCTTTAGCTTGGAGAAGAGGAGACTGAGGGGTGATTCCATTAATGTTTATAAATATATGAAGGGTGAGTGTCAGGAAGATGGAGACAGACTCCTCTTGGTGACAACCAATGATAGGACAAGGGGCAATGGGGGCAAGCAGGAACACAGGAGGTTCTGCTTAAATTTGAGAAGAAACTTCTTTACTGTGAGAGTAACAGAGCACTGGAACAGGCTGCCCAGGGAGGTTGTGGAGTCTCCTTCTCTGAAGACATTCAAGACCCACCTGGATGCCTTCCTGTGTGAACTCATCTAGGTGTTCCTGCTCTGGCAGGGGGATTGGACTAGGTGATCTTTCAAGGTCCCTTCCAATCCCTAGCATTCTGTGATACTCCTACCCTGGTCAGCATCCAAAATTTCTGGGCAATCTAACATGCCTTTTTTCAGTTCATAACTAGATAACACAACAAGACAATCCACATGTTCTTGTGGCTCATTGCAAATGCAGGTGCCTTGGGTTACAGGTTATACTGCATCTGCAACGTTCTTGTTTTGTGGTATCGATGTGCAACCCTTCTGCCAGGACCTGACTGACAGCAATAAGGGCTCTGTTCAAATTTCTAAAGTCAGCTTGCATTTCTCTCCAGAAACGGAGAGAAATTAAATTCAACCAGTAGTTGTTCGATGACCTAAAGGAAGAACAGGAGAAATATCTCCACAGATACATTAAAACAAGACACGCTCCATGGATCTGCTTTATTAATCTCTTCTCTCCATCAGATGTCAACAGGAGAGGCTGTTTTACTTTTTTAGGCATCAGCCACTTCTAGCTCCTGTGCTACAACAGAATTCATCTGCTTTGACAAGAAAGGGGGCTGTAGCTGCAAATGTAAAGAAGGAGCTGTAGCACCTTCTTTAGTGGAAACGAATGGTGCTTCTCTGGAAGGGATGCAGCATTTTTATCTGTGACATACTGCAAAAGTTTGTACTGCTGGAAAAAAGGAGGAAGAAAAAAGTGTATTTTTAAAGTAAAGAGACAGGAAACTTTTCTTTAAGTCCTTCTGTGCATTTGCAGTAGTGAAAAAAAGCATCAGTGATAGTAGTGGCCCCAGCAGCAGGGGAGCAAGTGCTAATCACACCTGGCCCTTGTCGTGGTGGGTCTCTCTGTATAATATTCAGGTACAACTGAAACTCTTCAGGCAGTTCATCTCTATCAGATCTCTCTGGTGATCACTGAACCTGGTATGCAACTAGAGGAGGGGGGAAGAAACAACAAAAAACACCTGGAAAAACAGCCTGGCAACCATGAAGAATTTTAAAATCTTAAAAGCTTAAAATCTCCAGGAAAGCTGAATCTCTCCAGAAGCCTGGAGGACACTTGGGAGACTGAAAGCAGCTTCTTGCTCTGGGTCTGCAAACAGCAGCTGCCAACAGGAATAACATAGAGGGTGCCTTCAGTTTTTATTTCTGATGTTTTTACTGGTTTTCAGTTAACAGCAGATCCATTTTAGACATGTGAATGGTATTGTCTGTGTTTACAGGGAGTACCAAAGAAGGTGAAAACAAAATAACTTGTGACTGACTTAAGGCTAAGGAACATAATCTGCAATGTTGGCAATAAAACTAAACAGCAAAAAAAAAGTTTTTTTTTCACCCAAGAAAAGCAGGAGAGCATACAGGTAGCACAAGTGTTGCAGTGGTTCAGCCCACACGCAGATGAGAGAGTCACATCAGATAAATCCATTCTGCAAAGTCACAAGCAATGTCACCTCCAAGTTCCAGAAAAAGTGGTGCAGAGGTGGCTGGTTTTGCCTGATGAGATCTTAGCAACAGGTGTAGTTTGGAAATTAGAAGTCCAGGACTTGCTGACATCAGAGCAGAAACTGTGCAGTTAACAAGAGGCTGTTGCACAGGTTGGCTTCAGGCTCCTGGTAATGCAAACCATGTAAGGACTTCAATTTTACTGTGTGACAACTTTTTTATTCTTAACTGCTGCTGTTTGATTTGTTTCCGAGAGAAAAGGAGAAGGTTTTATTGTGATCCAGTTGGAATTGGTCACTGGGTTTTGGGGATGCTCATGATCTGAGTGCAATGCTGTGAAAGAGAGCTAGTGCACTCCTTCAATGAGAGCACAAGGCTGGGGACAGAGGGTGGGCTGAATGTGCCTGAAAGAAAGGCTGGAGACCTCCAGACATGTTTCTTGGAAGCAGTGCTGCCCAGAGACACTTGCAAAACAAGGACATGTAAATTGAAGTCTAATGGGACAAAGGCCCTTCAGCATTTACCACCTTTTGCTCATAACTGCATGTGACAGGACTCCAGATGGTGTGCAAATGTGAGGAGGATTTGCCTGGACCTTTTCCTGCAGTGAATTCCCCAAGTAGCTTTTAAATTTAGAAAAGCCCAGGTTCATCACAATACCAAACTCCACTGCTTGCATTTGTGAATGGAGACAGCACAAAGGTACTCATGGGGTTGCAATACCAGAAAGGGGTCAGCCAAGAACGTATAGAGAAAGGTAAAGATTTGGCAGGAATAGTGAATATTCAATCAAATTTGTGATTTGTGTTGTTTTTCAAGTACCTATAAGATTTCAACTGTCATTAAATTAAGCTGGAATTGGAAATATTCCTCCAACTACTTCTCAACATCTCAATACTAGGAGAGTTTTTTAGAGAAAAGTTTGTTTTAATTAAGCTCAAAGTGTTGGCTTCATGGCTGTTTTTAAACTCCTGCCTCCCTTTCATACTGCCTTTCTGAAGAGATCTTCCTCTAAGTAGCCTCACAATGTCTTCATCTCCATGTCGTAAGACTGGTAATTAGTTGGAGCTTTCCTGAGTTTGTGGAAATCCTGTAAGTGGAGTCATTATAATAGTTCAGTGTTTCAGCCTCTTGCTTTTATTTGCAAGACTATTGGCTTGATAAAAGAATCAGATTTTGACAATGTGATGGCTGTAAATACTTGAAAAATTGTCTCCAAATTTATTTCTTAGTTAAGTGTACAGTACAGTCCTTTATTTAAGGAGAACAGTGACATTGTGGGTAAGAAGTCCAGGAATATGGTGACAAGTAGGTACCATTCAGCTTGCATGATAAAGCACACACAATTTAGTTATCAGGCCTTTGCTATGAGTAAACTCATATATTTGCATCTTGTTGCCACTTTTTGTGGGTTCATATTTGGTTTTAGTTTGGGTATTTTAAAAATGATCTGCCTTCTATATTCTATTTAGTAGTGATTCAGACAAGGTAAAGTTGTGTATTTCAAAAACAAAGGAATTCAGTGTTATTAATAAAAGTACAAACTTCAAGGTCTTTAGAAACATTGTCTTCAGTTTCCTTCTATGAAAAGTGCAATCTCAGAAAGATAAATCCATCCCAGGCAAGTTGGGCATCTGCCAATGCAGCTGTCTGCCTAGAATATTTAAAGTAAAATGCTTTGATGGAGTAGGTAATAAACTGGTGCTGGAAGGGGCACAATGAGAACAAAGGGAAAGGTGGATATGTTTGCAATAAAAGCCAGCTGATGGGGAAGCCAAACAAATATTGAGGGAGTTAGAGTCTGGTGGAGAGGTGTTAATGGGCTCCACTGACTGAAGTGACTTTTGAATCAAAAGGTATGAAAAAGGCCAGGGTAGGGATGGCTGCCTGCTTAACTTCCCCTTTGAGATTTGGGTGATGGAAAAAGATAGACAATGAAAAATCAGCTTGGGTTCAGTATTGGAACAGGAATTAAAAATTAATACATTTTAATTTCCAGTAATGATATACAAAGATATATAATGCTGTTTAAACAAGACAGTCTGTAGACCTATCTTGTTCATTTATCTTGATAAGAGGGTTAATGGTGGGAGACAAATACAATTTATCAGTGTATCTTCTAAAACCTGTTTATTTCACATAGGAATTTATTTCAGACTTGAAAGTCTTAGAGTCCTTATGGCTAAATAAAATAACTGAGTGCAAGAAGTGAAATATGCAAATTATTTTATGACAATTGTAGCTCTTTTTCTTTCAGCAAATTATTTGCCAACAGGCTATGAACTTTGAATTTATTCCAAAACCAATTTCAACATAATTTTAGCATAATTTTTGTCAGCTTGCCATTACAAGTATTTATTGTTTATTTGCACCATATGAATATTCATTCAAATTTGCAATGATGTTTCTCTCTACTGATTGGGCAGCAATCAGACAAGCAAATAATTCATTGAATGTATGTGATTTTTAAATACATCTTTGGTCTGAAGTCTACCAAGACCATTGCAGCACTGAGAAAGTTTTTTTGTCCAGACACTCAAAAGTGTTTGTGCCAGTGTGTTTGATGTTTGACCTTTCATAAAACTTCATTAAACCATTATCCTCAACTTGTCACCTCAGTGCCACAGCACAGGGTCCAGTCACAGCTTTGCATAGCTGCTGAAATTCAAACTACTGATTTAATAGTTTATTCATTAACTGGATAATCTAGAATATGCATAATTTAAGGTTTAGTAAACCATCTTGTGTTACTTATAGTCATGGCTGTGTTAAATGCAAGACGCAAGCTTTCAACTGAAGCTCTTGAAGGCAGCTAGCTGGTTAGCAAGGAGACTTCAAGATAATATAGTATAGCAATAATGGGGATTATGTGTTGATTATGTTTAATGCTGATGATTTTGATTTAATTATCCAATTTCCTGAGAGGAAAAAAAAAAATGTAAATGGACTTTCAAATGGAAATGGATCTCAGAAACCAGAAGTTTTCAGTTTTCCACTACCTCCTATCTTCTTACTATACTTACATATTTATTTTATATGTTAAAAAAAAGGGAGAAAGTAGCTAAAAGTATATTTGTGTGTAATATTTTTTCTGCTGCCTTTACCACTTTTTTTTGTCTCCCAAGACCTCAAAGAAATCATAAGGTAAGTGTGAGGCTTTGCTTCTGACTTTAAATTGATAATGACACACAGATACTCAGTCTCATGGTGGCCTTTTCAAGAACATTTTCTGTCTGAAAAAAATGTTGATAAAAGTGATCCACAGATATTGTAAGGGGCCAGCAAGGTTCATTTCTTTGATAAAATTTTCATGAAATATATTCTCTGCAGTGTTTCATTCTACAGCTACTTTCCA
Source organism: Caprimulgus europaeus (assembly GCA_907165065.1). The sequence continues at coordinate 76,170,907 of OU015525.1, forward strand.
TTTTACAGTTTCCACGAGTAGAATAAAACTTGGGAACAGAATAAAAACAAAAGAACAGTAAAAATTCTTCATCTTGGGTTATATTTAGTGTTTGGTAGACTGAGAAATTTATCATGCAACTGGAATGATGAGTGTCTATTTTCATAATTGTTCTGTGTATGATAAGGTATTTCAAAACCAGAACATCTTGGACAAATGCATTAAAACAAATGCATTAAAATTACTGTTTTATGTCTTTGGTTCAGTTCGTTGGCTGTTTGGTATAAGGAAAAATCATTAAGCCTTATGGCCAGATTCATTGCTATACTCTGCAGGTTAAAAGGGACAATAAGCATGGCTTGACTGACTGTTTAACATGATTTACCTTTTACTTGGATTAAAGGACTTGCTTAATCTCCTGCTCAGTATCCCACTTCATTCTTAAAGCAGGTAGCAACTGGCACTCAAAGCATGTAGTGGGTCTGGAACTGACAATCAGACATCTGCTACATGTGGACCTGAATGTGTGTGTGCCTGTATATGTATACATAAATAAACATACATATAAAAATGTGGAGGCATATATGCATATATCTGTGTGCATATACATGTAGAAGCAAATATGCATGCATATTTCAGATCTTCAAAATAAAATCCCAAATTAACCAATTAATACATTCCACTTAATTTTCTCTGATTTCACAGCTAAAAATTCCATGTGGGGTTTTTTGTTTTGAAAATAAGCAATTTCCCCTTTGAACCTCCCCAGATCACATTATCTTGCCAGACAAGACATAATTTGCCTTCTTTATTTTCTATTTAATGTTCTATCTCAAAGAAGCATCCTTGTCTCCTCCAAAATCATAGGGCTCTGACAGCTGCCTACTTTGAACTGTTTGGGTTTTGGTTTGTTGTTTGTTTGTTTTTTTCCCCCTGCACTCCTGGCAGCCTTGCACCCCATACTGTGGATGCTTTGTAGTTTTAAATTCTTCTCCATCATCCATGCCCATTAGTCACATTTTCTTCCCTGTGGTGGATCTAAGTTTATCTTGGATACCGTGAAGAATTTACCCTGTGCTGGTTAATGATGTACTCATAGTGTCTTTTCATAAAACTAAGTTAAGTATTTATTAAGAGCAATGATGGAGAGGTGCAATTGCACCTGCCTTCTAACAACGTGTACACAGACTTCAAATCATGCCCTCCTCAGATTTGGGCTCTCCAATTCCCATGTAGCTCAGCAGTTGATTTGAAAAATAGCTTGTAAGGGCTTAGATTTCTCACAGTTATTCTACTATCAGTATGTCACTGTCATATCTGTGTGGCACTACTACAAAACCACTTGTGAAACAGTATGTATTTAATATTTTGCAGTGGGGCAATTTGCCTTAAGACAGCACCTCAAAAGCATTACATTGACTTGCACAATTAGCAAGGTGTTTGCAATACAATCATCTAGTTCACAGAATCATAGTGTTTTGGGTTGAACAGGACCTTCAAGATTGCCTAGTTCTAACCCCCCTGCCATGGGCAGGGATGTCAACATAGATCAGTTTGCTCAAGGTCTGGTCCATACTTGACCTTGGACACTTCCAGGGGGCATCCAGAACTTCTCTGAGCAACCTGTTCCAGTGTCTTGCTGACTTTATCATAAATCACTTTTTCCCCAATATCTAATCTAAATCTACCCTCTTTCAGTTTAAAACTCTTACCCCTCATCCCATCACTACCTGCCCTTGTAAAAAGTCCCTCCCCAGCTTTCTCGTAGGCCTCCTTCAGTTACTAGAAGGCTGCTATAAGGTTGCCCTGGAGCCTTCTCTTCTCTAGTCTGAGTAATCCCAACTCCCTCAGCCTGTCCTCAGAGGAGAGGTGCTCCAGCCCTCTGGTCATCTTCATGGCACTCCTCTGGGCTTGCTACATTAGGTCCATGTCCTTCTTATGTTGGGGATCCCATAACTGGATGCAGTACTCCAGGTGGGATTGCACTAAAGCAGAGTAGAGGGGCAGAATTGCCTCCCTCAACCTGCTGGCCATGCTTCTCTTGGTGAAGGCCAGGATACAGCTGGCCTCCTGGGCTGCAAGTGCACATTGCCAGTACTTGTGCAGCAAGCCCCAACCCTCTCCTCAGGGCTGCTCTCAACCCATTCTCTGCCTAGGCTGTATTTGTGCTTGCCCCACCCATGTGCAATTAATGAGTTCATTAGCTTTGCTAGAAATCCTATTAATGCTCCTCCTCCCAGTAAAGAAACGTGCCTTAGAGGGAAGTCTTTCATTTGCTTTCCAACAGAATTAGTGAACATTTGGGTAGTATTTTATGTATTGTTGTATGTGAAAGAAATGTGTCTTGGAGAAACTGGTGGTGATATCTGAGTAAAACCTGCCCAAACCTGTGGCCTCCCACTTCTTTACTGACAGGTACAAGCTCAATAAGCAAATTTCATCAGTAAATAATCATCTTTGGGTGGCTCCAGAGAATCAGTTTCACAGAATCACAGAATGGCAGGGGTTGGAAGGGACCACTGGAGGTCATCTAGTTCAACACCCCCCTGCTAAAGCATATTCACCTAAAGCAGGTTACACAGGATTGTGTTCAGGCAGGTTTTGAGTATCTCCAGAGAAGTTCTCCTCTGTCTTTCCTTTCCTGCAAATTCCTTATGCCTTTGATTCAGGTGGTTGCCAGTGTTTTCAGGTTTTCCTTTGGGAAATAAATTGTTTGCCATCCTAGCCAGCAAAAGCAGCACCCACTCCACGTCCATGCTTTATGTACCTGCAACTTCTCTGCAAGTGTTCTCAGCCCTGAAGGTATTTCTGACTAGGGCTGTCACTCAGAACAATGGGACCAAAGGCCAGACCTATGCAAAGCACATCCATCCCCTGTAGGAGACATGGGTTGCCAACATGTAGGTGCAACACCTCTCCTCAGTGATGAAATAAGAAATGAAGGCTCAATCAGATAGACCTTTCCTGGCAGCCTGAAAACTGTTACAGTTTCTAGACCCAGAAGGGGCCATTTCCCTGGAAATGGGAGTCTCAGCAGCACACATTGCACCCTTCTCAAAGAGAAATGTCATTCAATTATCAAAAAGAGAAAAATAAAAGTTGGAAATGGAGATCAGTCTACAATGCAGTGTTTCCATACTGAAATAGTACCCTCCATGAGAACAGATGTTGCTTGCCTTACCAAATATTTCATGACTGCAGTGCTAACCTCTGACAGTGGATTCTGTTGGAAAAGTCAACAGACCCTTACCTAGAGCTGAGTAAGGTTGCTCCTATAATACAAAGGAAACAGGAATGTCCCTTGGGCCAAGCTGGATGAGACTCACAAAGAGTGAATAATTTGAAGTGAAATATTTTCTTAAGCTCAATATAAAAAAATTCCATCCTGTGGTCAAATATGTGAGAAGTTCAAAATTTCAGACAAGAACTACTTACTCTGAGAGGAGATTATCTGTTGTCAGTATAATATATGTCAGATGTCAGAGAAAGGACTGCTTGGTGAGCCTGAAAGCTATAAAAGACTCAAGAGAGAAATTACAAGCTGCTTTACTGAGTAGTGTCTAATATTACAACTGAGGTAGCATAAAAGCAACACAGGAAAACCCCACCACATCGATACATCAAATACATATATAAAACCCCACCACCGTGCTTTTGCTCTGCTTTTGCCAAGAAAGTTTGGACCAGACAGTCTTTGAGGTCCCTTCCAACCTGGTATTCTATGGCTGAGTCTATGATTCTACACCTAAGCTGTAGTGCCCTGAATTGTTCCATGCCAGATTTTCATCATTGTCTCATCTCTCACTTGTGCTCGCTACCAGTCAGAGCAACATTACAAAACAGGAATGTCATACAAATTTTTTCAGGTTTTAAATATCATGTCTGGCATTCAGGTTCCAGGGAGTAAATGCAATCAGATCAACTTAAGGGGGCAAAAAAAATAGTTTTAAGCAGAAATCCACTGATTTATCTGGAAGTGATGGAGGAAAGGAAACTGAGGGCTGTGTTCACCTTCAGGTTACAGACGCACATTTTGTACCTTGAAAACCAAGCCAGAAGTTAGGACTCTGATCCTAGAAATAGTGCACAGTCCTGTGCAGCTTAACACCTACAAACGGTCCTGCTGAGCTGTGGGTCTCTTCACACAGGCAGTGGTACTCACATGCAGAATCATCTGTAGGATCAAGCCCAAATGATCAGTGGCTGTCCCAGACGTGTCCATAATTCCTATTTCTCAGGCCTAGTTCTAACCACCAGAAGGCAGGCTGAAAATGAGCAAGTCTCCTGTCCTGTTTATTCAGTGAATTGTGCTATTAATCGCTGTATATTTGCTTAAATCATAATAAAAATTAAAACAGATTTACACAGCTTTTTTTTTTTTTCCTGAAATGTGTCTTATTTCATTTTTTCCTCACCACACCAACCCTGAAAAGTGTTTCATTTTCATATTTTGCCAGGTGCCCACATCCTTTTGGAGCTAAAAAAGTGTTCTCAAATTGGGAAGGCTTGGACAGTTCCTATTTGCTGACTAAAACTGGAAATGATCAGCCTTGACTTTAGTCCTTTACAAATTAAGCTCTTATGCATATTACAGAATCACAGAATGGTTGAAGTTGGAATAGACCTCTGAAAGTCATCTAGTCCAACCACCCTGCTCAACCAGGGACTCCTAGAGTATTCTAAGTATGCCTCCAAGAGCTCATAAAAGTGAAACTAACATATGGTGGAAGAACTTTCATGCCAATATTTAGCCTAATAGCAATGCATATTTTAGCCCAAATTTCACCTCAAAATGAAAAGGCAGAGGGGACAGCAGTGATTCAAGATCTGTCAGGTTATGCTTACCTGTCAGGTTTCTTTCTATCATCTGCCAGCTAATTAAGGTAACCTTGTCAAAGAATTAAATTAACACTCAAGTGAAATGACAGAGCTTTAGATGTTCTGGTTAGAGGTTATCCCATTTCTCTTCTCTTGGCTGCAAGTGCCTGCTGCACACATGCTGTCTGCTGCCCCACTGAAATTATTTTCCACTGCAGCACCGAGACATAGCAAAGATGGTGAATCTTTCCTCTTCTTCAGAAGGACAATTTTTTTTCTCTGCTTCTTGTTGAATTTTATGCACAGTGTCCAGACAAAACAAGGGTGGAAGGGTTTTGGGTAGTAAAAACACAACACAGTGAGTCAGAGTATGGTGCCCACTTTCTCTGGCTTTACTACAAACGTACTGTGCAGCCATCAGTTGCTTGGTAAAAGATGTATTTCATTAAAAAAGATCAAGGACCAATTTTTCAAAAGGAGCTCATGTTTGATAATGAGATCTCCTGGAAAAAAAAAAATCTGTCTATAAAACCTATATTTGAAGCTTTAAAGCGTTGAGCGTTTTATAGAATTTGTTAAATGCTTGTTAAGTTTACTTGTGTGCTTTGCATTACCTTGATTCTTCATTCATGTAACAGTGTTTTGCTACTCACAGACATTTGGGCCAAAGGAATTAATTGCTGCCTAGAATACCATCGCAACCTCAGCAAAATCACTGAAACAAACCCACTGGGTGGGCAAGAACATATCCTATTGTGTACATGCAATCCTCACTTTCTAGGCAATATTAACCACACCTGAGACCTATGACCCGTTCAAGGCAATTAAGATAAATGGAACAGTCTAGGAACAATAGGTAAGTTTTCTGCAAAAAGATCCCAAATATTACTATTGGAGATGAACTGGATAATACACTAGACTTGTTTATGAAAACCTCAAGTAAAACAGCCTGTTGAGATGAAAAGACAGGGACAATCACTTGAACAGTGAAAATATGACAAGCGGAAAGGAAGCCAAAGAAGCATTGTCAGCTAAAAGTGGAGTTAGCAGTGAATTTTATGGCTCTTTAGGGAGTGGAGGACTCAAGACAGAAAAAATAATTTGCAAGCTCATCCAGGCAAGAGAACAAATGATAAGGGACACAAACACACTTGCTTGTGTTAGAGGTAAATAAGGTATATTGGAAATGAACGCTGAATTAATTAGCAATGCTTGGAGTATAAGAGTACTACATGAAGAGAATTCAAGAGAGGAATTAAATCATGTAAATCCAACCAGGATGAGATTGACTGTATTTAGAAGGAGCAAGTCATAAAAGCAGGTAGGGAAATGAAACTGAGGAAAACCTCTTGATGAAGTGCCAATGCATTTGCTGAAGTGACTTGTTATGGAAGGCATGTTTGATTGCTTTCCTAAGCCAGAGAAAGTACTAAACCAATGTTGCAAAAGCTTTGCAGAGTATATATTTAAATGTGGCAAAGTATTAAGCTCAGCACAAATTATCCAAGTGAAATGGTGCTGCAGAATATGAAGCCTTGACATTACTGTAAGTGTTTGTAGAGAAACTGGAGTTTAGATGTGTTAGTTTCATGGTAGGAAAGACTGGAAAGTGTGCTGTATATATTTTCTTTGAAATTTAGAGAAAAGAGACAGCTACTGGAACGGTATTTGAGAAATGGAAAAGGCACACACTCAAAGCAAGTGGTTTGGAGAACTTTGTATGTGCCTCTGCCAGAAAATGTGCTCAAAAATGAGAAAATATGAGGAGAACTACCTACCCCAGAACCTGCTATTATTTAATGAGGTGCAAAAGCTTGTGATGACATATTAGCTAAATTTTAATGATGGCAACACTTGCCTAATTAGGCATGAGTTAGATTGTTGGTAAGACTGAAGCTTTCATAGATGGCAAAAGACATCCTCCACAAGCAAAAGCAAAGCATGAGACCTTGGAGGAAGCAGTTCTAATGCCTCTTTCTGATTGCTTTTTCATTACACCTTAGCTCTGTGGTGTAAGTGCAGCACAGATTGACTCTGTTCTTTGCAGACCGTCTCAGTGTGGGAAATCAGTATGCTTATATTTCTGGAAATGGTATTATTTAGTTGATCAAATGGTTGGCTGCTCTGTGAAAGGAAAAATGGAAGGAACAAGGGATTTTAGCTCAGGTTGTTCCAGTCAAAGACAAGTGGAGGGATTTAAAAAAAAAACAACAAACAAACCAACTGTCTTTGGGTGGCATATATGCATACATGCACCTCAAGACTGTATTATAGTAGCATCAGTGAAAGAAACAATTGTAGGAGAGGCCGTAGACCTCACATTTAGACAGGATTTAGCAGCAAGTCCTTTTGTGGGAGATAGTTGGCTACAGATGTGGTAAAGAAATCTGCCAATGTTGCTAACTCCAACCAAGGAAAACTGCATGACAGAAGAATTTTCATCATTTTTGCCTCTTCTCTAAAATGTCTGTCATTACTCCATACCCTTTGGGAATACAAAACACAGGCTCCTCAAATACAGGCAAGTAACATGTATCCTAGACATATTCAGTTTCCTCATCTTTTCCTAGGAGAAGCACGGCCTGTATGTACACAAAGTATGTGTATAGTCAGACAGCAGAGTGTCTCTCTGGTTCTCCCACCTACCTTTTAAAGCAGTCGCAGAGCTTTGTTCCAACACCTTCGACGCTCCAGTTTGTGACCACATCGATCTGATTATGACCATCAGTCAGGCTGCATGTTAAATCCTCCATAAAACAGACATCATATTGTCCACTTTAGTGCTTTTACTGCTAGGCAAAAGGCACGGAAAGCTGGGTCTAAACGTTGGTCTGTTTGTTTGAAGAGTCCACGACTTTTATAAATATTAAAGGGCGGGTGTCAAGAAGATGGGGCCAGACTCTTTTCACTGTTGGACAGTGATAGGACATGGGGCAACTGGCACAAGCTGGAACACAGGAGGTTCTGCTTAAACATGAGGAGAAAAATTCTTTACTGTGAGGGTCACGGAGCACTGGAACAGGCTGCCCAGAGAGGTTGTGGAGTCTCCTTCTCTGGAGATGTTCAAAACACACCTGGACGCTTTCCTGTGCAACTTGCTGTAGGGACCCTGCTTTGGCAGGGATGTTGGACTCGATGATCTCCTGAGGTCCCTTCCAACCCCTACCTTTCTGTGATTCTGTGTTTTGCGCAACCCTTGACTTGTTCTGCATATGGCCACCAGATATTGGCTTTGGGATGCTTGTTTTTTGTGATGTGGTTTTCTGTGACGGTAATCCGTGCCCTCCCAGCTCAGCTCTACAGATACAGCATGGTATTTAAGTATTAGGTATTCTCCTGATGATTTTGTTTTACAGACATCTGTCAGAAGATAAAAGCCTTTGAAACAGAACTCCCTCTTCAAAAAGTTAACCCTTTGACTAGCTACCGCCTTGTTAGTTCTGTAGTAAGTTACATATTATTTTGGTCTCTAATTATTTTCTCTAACATTAATCTAGCTTACATTGGCATCAAAAGCCATGGATTTCACTCACACTGTTTTTCTGCAAGAATAAATAATTCTTTAATATGCAAATCAGATTGGCAAAGTTGGATGAATTTAGTCAGCATGCTCTTGAAGGCGAGGAAGGCTTTTATGAACAACTCAAGGTTACAGTTAATGTTTCTAAGCAGGATGAAAAAGCTACTTAGCCCTTTAGAACAGATAAGTGGGAAGATAATTTCCTCATGAAAAAGAAAATATTTTTGTGTAGGATTTTATCAAAAAATGGGAGCTAAATTAGTGGGAGAGATGATATGCAGAAATTGAACTGTAATTTTGACAAATGCTGCAGCCTTATCTTTCTTATTTTGTTGGACAAAATGCACATTCAAACTCCAGTCAACATAGTGAAACAAGCTCTTCTCACAGACACGTTGTAGGAATCCATCTGGAAAATATATCGACAAAAGAAGTCTTTTTATGCTAACAGGTGTTAGAATCAGCAAATATGATTTACTTCAGTTATATTGTTATAAACAGATAGCGGACTGTAAGCTGTGCAGCCTGACATGGGATACGGCCATGGAGATTCTTCATCGTTTGCAGTGCAGACCAGGCATGGAAGATTTTTCTAATGAGTGTCATTTCCCTTCAGGACTGAAAAGCAATATTGACTTACTGAAATGTATAAAAACTCTTTTGTGCCTGTACATGTGCTTTTAAAAAAACCCCACATATCTAGCCCAAAAGCTCAATTAAAATGGGTGTTTGTCCTAATTCAGAACTTATTCCACCAGCATTCCTCATGTCTGGAGAGTCCAAAACCAGAGATGGTTCTTGCAACACAAAATACTTATTGGCTTTGATTGACTGGATGAATAAGTGAATTTTAGAACCAAGTTTTACCTAGAATGAAGAGCTCTAGGCATCCTCTGATGTAAATCCAGTAAATCTAATTTTTACTCATGTGAAGACAATTAAGACAGTTTTTGAAAAAACAGAGCTCCACTATCTATTGAACTTTATGAATTGATCACACTTCATCCTTGATGCTTCCTGAAAGGAATAGAAAGCCAGTTATGCATTATTTGATTATCACTGTAAGGCATAAATGTCTTCCATGAATTAATAGAAATTGCAGACAAAAATTTTGTTTCCAGAACAATCAATATAATCCATATTGTATTACTTAGCTCTATCAACATTAAGGAAATTAAATAAGTACATAATGCAAATCAGTTATCAAACACATAAAAATAACATTCATCATCCTTGTTACTGTACCTTCAGGGTACAATAACAACAGCATAAAAAGCACAAAGAAGAAAAACAGTATTTGATCTCAGCTGTCTACACTGAATCCTGTCTGTATTTTAAAGCATCTGTCCTAATCAGAGTCAGCTTCAGCAGGTCATAGGTGAAGGGACCTCTCATTCTGCTTTTAGAAAGCTGAGGTCAAGAAGAAAGGCTGCATATAGCAAAATCCCCACCTGATGAAGTACGATGCTTTTATTGTCTTGCAGAGATCCCCTCCACTTGACCCAGCCTTCAACAGGGCTTTCGTTCCACAGATTGTTGAATCCTTTCCAATCATATTCCAGCACGAAGGAATGCCATGTACCATCTTCCTCTTCTGCAAGCTTTTGATTTTATTGAAGTTTCACCCTGCATTAACAGATGTGCCCAAGGAATTTTTCATTTCCAGCAAAGTGTGGCAAAATAAAAGTTGTGCAGCTCTGTGACTTCGATGGCTGAGAACTGACTGAAGGAGTATCTTATTTTAATAAACTTTGAGGTCCTTACCTATAAGCTCACAGGGAGAAGCAACTCAGCTTCTGGTGAGTTTTCATTCTGGATAGGCACAGATGTTGTGCTGTTTTACAGATCTCGGGTATTGCCACTTGACAATGCCTCCTGATCCTTGATGTAATTTTAGCAAGTTCTTAGACATGTGAAGAACAGACTAACACTCACAGCTAAGCTAATTTTCCTTCCCTAAGCTTGCCAGGCCTGAGAAGTGTTTGACAGGAGCTCCTTCTGTCCAGAGCATCCTCTTCTGGTATCCCTTCTGTGGGGGCAAAAGCAGTATCTCCCTTAGATATCTGCTGTTAACCAGGTTAGGATCCAGTCCCTGTTACTTCCCTTAGGATGATTGGCTCATAGGCACATCCATGCTCTGCAAAGCTTATCAGATAGGTCTTGAATAGAGCTCCTGGGCTCCTTTCCTCACTTATCACACGCTGTTCATGCCTCAGTCTACAACTATTTAATCTGTTATACTTTATCCCTCCTGTATTTGAATGAGAATTTTTGCTCACGCTGACACCACACAATTATGAAAGGCTAAGCAAAACCTCAGCTAAGACATACAAATGCTAAGACAGCTAAAGAAAGATGGATAACAAAACTGCTGTTATTAAAGTTTCTAGGATGATTTTTGCAAATGGTGCTAAAATAGGTTCAAGACCAGACAAATCCAGACAAGGCCTGAGGCTTAATACATCCTGTGATTATTATAAAGCTTAAAACTTACTATTAATACAAATACATCATTTCCATTAATATTATTATTTTTGCTTGACAGCCTTGCTGACCTTGGCCTATCTCTGTCCCAGTGCCTGAGCTCAGTGAAGCCTCAGTTCCCCCATGGCTCTCCTTAGCTCTTGCAGCTCTGCTACCACCACCCACGCATAGGACAAGCCACGTTTCTGTCCTGCCACCACCCAGACTTGGCTGCTACTCTCTGGGACTGTGCCAGGGGACAAACTGCTGTGAAGCCCTTGTCAGTCCCATCTCCTCCAGGGCAGTAAGAGTGGCCAGTGCCTTCCATCCTAAGCAAGGACACCAGAAACACACAGAAAAGTGCATGTCCAGCTTAGCAGGCAGCTGCCCGGTGTTGTGCAAAGACCTAGCAGACTCAGTGCACCTTTACCCTCCTGTAGACATGCTGCCCTTCATTGCTACCCTGCGGTAAGTCACACAGTGATTAGGTTTAAAGTGCCTTTCCAGAGGGCACTTTAAACCATCTCAGGACCTTGGCCTTGCAAATCTCTTCCATTACATCAAATTGGTTTGTCTTCATTAAGCCTCGGTTAACTTCGGTTCCTGATGGCAGTATTTCTTATCTTGCGTATTGGCAGGTACAACGACTAGCCAAGTCTGCAGGGACTTGATCGGCAGTAACAGGAGCAGTTGGTACATTTAAGGAAGTTGCTAATAAAACATGGGCTTCAGCACCCTTCAGAGATATGAGGAAAAAATTAATCTGAAAACTTTTCTGCATTCGATAAGCTAAATTGCTCTCTTTGCCACGGTGCACCCATTGCCTTAAAATATATTTTTGAAAGGGAGAAAAATGAGACCCTAACAAGGAGATGAACACAGCATGTAATTGTGCCCCACGCCATGCCTTGCTCTGCCAGCTACTCCAGCCAGCTCTTCTAGCTGTTTCTGTTATTTCCCCTTGCCACAAATTCTGTATATCACTTAAGAGCCATGAAATCCTTCTGCACAGAGGACACTCCTAAAACAGCTTCTTCACTTCACAGTTGACTCCAAAAATCATAAGCAAAAAATGCTGTTTGACAGGGGTTTTTTTGGTTTTTTTTTTTTTTAGAGTGCAACTTTTGCATCCCAGGACTGGCTGCTGTTGCTTTATCTTAGAGCAGTTCCTCACCCCAGGCACCTAACTGGCCTGGCCACCCACACACCCACATCTACAAACCCTTCTCTGTTTTACAGCGTGCTGTCTTTTCAGCAGAAATGCCTTCCAAGCACAGTGAAATGACAAATACTGGCTGTACCTGTTACAGGCCAGCCTACCAGCCAGTGACCCACTCCAGTGACCAGTAATTTTTCCTCCTCTCTGCCACAAGTTCAGAGAGTACTTGTCCCTTTTTAAGCACCTTTTCCCCTCTGGAATAATTCTGAGGGGAAAAGTAGGATTGCTTTTAGGCATCAGCCCCTAGATCTATGTAGATGGCACTGAAGAGCAAGTAGCACATGGTACATCATAGTTAATAGTATTTGAATTACCCCATACTTCTGGTGGGTTTGTCTAAGCTGAAACTGCTCCTGAGTGTTCTTGCTGGAAAAAATTCCTCTTCTGTTGCCTTTTAGCCAAAATCACATAGTGAAACTATATTGGAGCCCACACATTAAAAAAAAAAAAGAGTTAAGATATCTTTACGCAGTTTTATATGCTCCTAGTTCCAGGCAGTGATTTGTTTCAAATACTGGGTTGGGGAGTTCTCCTCCCCTTTCTGCTCCTTCGACCCTCCAGCCCTGCGTGGGATGGATTAAGGTCTTGGAGGAAGGGATCTGTTGTGGCAAGACATAGACCTGCTGTTTTGTTTCCCAAACACAGACCTCTGCTGAGATACCATGAAAACATTGTTGGCCATACTGTGAGGCTCTGTTGGTGCCTTGGTAGATGCCCTTGTGAGCATCAGTAAGTGCCATGAACAAGGCACAGTGTAAATCCCTGCAAGTAAAACAGTTCCAGTCTTTCTGGAATAATTAATGATTTCTGAACATGATATTGGAAACACAGTAAAAGATTATATAGTTAATTTCCCACTTTTTATATTCCTTAGTTCAGTGGGTCAGGCTTAGCTACAACTGAAGTTTTTCTGGTTTATAAAACTGCTTTTATTTTTTAAGTCAAATACTGTAGACAAACATCACACTTAAATTGTGGCATGGCAGAGACAAGACAAATGACAACCATCATTTGTCACTTTAGGAAGCAGCTCCAAAATCCTCCTGTCTTTTAACACCTGTTTAACCTTAATTTTGCTGATTTGCACACTCATTAATTAACTACGTATGGTATACACAGCTACCCTGATACATCTGGAATTTCACAGTCTATTAGAGTACATAATTTGCATTTAAATCACAGTGTTGTTAAACCAAATCGTTATCTTAACCTATTCATCTACAGCAAATTTTAGAAAGTTAAAACAACTTGTCTCCAAATGTATTTTTCAATTATATATATTAACATCACTTTTATTTTTACTTAGTCAAAACACATTCCACAGATAGTTCCATCAAAGCTGTTATTGCCCTAAACCCTCATTATCAAAAGTAAAAAACCAAGCCCCAACAGACCTTAGCTGTGGGAAGGTTAGCTTGCACTTTCCTCTGTGTTAACAACTGCAGCTTTATTTCTCCTGATCTTTGGCTTCCAACTTCACATTCCCTTGTTACTAACTTAAAAGACTTTACTGATGGCTGTGTGCTGGCAGGGAGCCCTCCTCTGTGCTGGCAGCTCTGCAGTAACCTGTGGGCAGTGCCTCCTCACTCAGGCCCTCTGTAGTCTCCTGCTCAAACACCTTCTGGCTGTTTGCCCAGACCTGAGCCTACATCAGGGGCATGAGCTGGTCAATGAATGGTCATTGAAGACAACAAAACACACGAGGGTGGTTGGTAGGCAGGTCAGACATATCCAGAGAGAAGAGGAGAAGGTGAAGCAGTCAATAAAGGAAGCTGCCGAAAAGGGTCAGAAACGTGTGGGTGATCTTGGAGAAGAACCTGATCTGCTCTCGAAAGGCCACAAGGAAACTCTATGTATCCAAATCTCACATGTCTCTCTTCTCCTGGGGATAACGAACCACCTTGGTATCCTGAGAGTAGCAGGTTCCTTGCAGAATAGCTCAGAAGTCATGAAAGCTATGCAAAAGCTAGTAAAAACACCAGTAAACTAGGCATATTTTAAGTTTCCCTTTTTAAAAAATTTACTTTAAAATTTGGACAAAATGCAAGTTTTGTTTAGGACACATCATTAACAGTTTCTACTAACTGAGATTTTTTCTTTTTTTCCTCCATCACTGAAAAGCTGTGAGTGCAAGAGCAGAATGAATCACTGACCTGCAAGCACTGGTCAGTAACTGGGTTTTGGTAACTGGAGTAGATCATAACAACTGTTATTGAAAAGCAACCAGAGGAGAAAAAAAGACCCCAAACAAGCAGGTGGGCTCTTATTCTAAATGAAGGTGAAGCAAAGAGCTGGACTGGAAGACCCCTGCCTGAGCTGCAGTAAGGCAGTGGTGCCCGTTGGTGCTGTCGGCTCCTGCAGCCCTTGTGCACCGCCAGCGAGGCACCAAGGACTAAGACTCCCCTGCCCGCTGTCGCTGTCCCTTGCTCCCAGCCCATGTTGGCCCCACGGGCAGGGAGCTGCCCCCCACACTACCCCCACACTCCCACAGCCCGCCCTGCCCCGTGGCTGAGGGCACCCCAAAGCCAGCTGGTCTTTTGTGACAGGGCCGGGCTCTTTTCGGTGGTGCCTGGTGACAGGACAAGGGGCAATGGACAAAAACTGGAACACCAGAAATTCCAGACAAAATTAAGGAAAAACTTCCTTACTGTGAGGGTACCAGAGCACTGTGGAGTCTCCTTCTCTGGAGATGTTCAAAACCTGCCTGGATGCCTTCCTGTGGAACCTGGTGTATGGACCCTGCTTTGGCAGGGGGGTTGGACTAGATGATCTCCTGAGGTCCCTTCCAACCCCTGCCATTCTGTGGTTCTGTGATCAGCTTTTGCACCAGTCACTCTTCTAACTCCTGGCTTCGTAAGTGGCAGTTGTTATTTCAAAAGAACCAGATACTTCTTTTTCTTTTTCTTGTCTTTTCTGTGACAGTGAGCCTGCAAGGGGTAGCCAGGGTGTTAGAATTGGTGTTCTTCACTTTTTTTTTTAATGTGGCTGTTATTTTGCATATTTTGATTTGCTTAATGCTGTTACAGTGATACAGTGAATTGCCTTCTTATTCACATCCACAGACCTCAGGCAGAAACAAAAGCAACACAAAACATTGTTCAACTACTGTATATAATGCAAATTCTGCTCTCCTCCTGCCACCCCCATAAAAAGTCAAACCCAGGGTAGGTCACAGGAAGAGGTTTGGGGGGGGGGTATTTTTTTGAGGGAAAGGATGTAAGTCTTTTTTTTAAAGGGATTTATATTTGCCATGGAAGATGCTAGGCTTCATATAGTAGATGCTCTTATTTTTTTTCTCTATCAGTTGATGTCAAACAGAGGTAACAGTTTTGGCTGTAGCCTGAATTCCATGCCATGCTTTTTCTCTTAATACTTGATGTGTTGGTTATTGTCTTGAAGTGTTCAGTTATCAACATTTTCTGCCTACATAACATTCATGTAAAAGAATAAATTATGTAAAAAGCAACCTCCATAGCCACTGGGCTATGTATAAATTAAAAGGCTTATGTGAATTTGTATATTAATTGAATTTGTGAAAAATAGTAAATCAGTGAACCACTGCTATTTTGCTTTCCTAGATTTAGTGGAAAGCTTCAGATCTTGCTTGTCTGGAAAAGAAAGGTATTTCCGTGTCTGAAACTATTCATGTGGCTACTGAAATTAACTGCCACAATCAGTCACTGCAAGTACTTTTTATCTAAAAGTCACTCTCTTAAAGCAGTGAAAATAAAATTACAGAGAGCTGAAGGCTCTATAGCAAATTTTGGCAGACAGGGACCAGAAAACTTGCCTTTTTTCTCCTTTTAGGTATTATAAAGTTGCAGCCTTTGGCATGCTGGCTAGGGTGGCCGGGATGTGCTCATCCTTTGAGGAGGTTGCACCAATTCTTTGCCTATTTTTGCTTTGGGCCTGATCCATGGCTTGGTGAAGCTGATGGAAGTCTTTCCAGGGACTTCTCTGGTCTGTAAAATTAGGTGTAAGGTAAAGCTTTACACTTTGCAAGAGTGTACACTTTGTATGCACTTTCCTCTGGCAAAGCCGTACCAATGCCCATAGAGAAAGGAAACTGCAATAAACTGCATTAAAAATGCTACAGTGAGTTCAAGTGCGAATTAGGTTTCAGAATAACAGATTGGCACGGTGTCTTTGCAAGAGTACTGTGCCTGGCCAGCACCAGTACTCACACATGTGCCTGCTGGACTTGCAGAGGGTTGTGGTGTGCTGATCTCTGGAACGATGTGGCCCAATCAAAAAACGCAGGGGGAGGGTGTGGGGAGAAAGAAATTGAAGTGCTCGTGTTAGATGGAGCCGTTGGGCTTGGCCCTCAAAAGAGACTGGACCAAGAGTTAGGAGCTGCAGGCCTCAATCACCTTGCCTGGGGATGAAGCTCAAATCTCCTGTAGTGGCTTTAGGCCGCTATTTTAAAACTGACTAGTCCTCTGGAAAAGAGTTGGCCCTGCACAGTTCTTTAGCAGATGCCAGTGCGCATCTGGAAAAGGCTGGGCTTTGAACTGCAAGTGGCTGGAGCTGCTTCTCTGCAAGCCCAGCCCCAGCACCAGCAGTGTTCAACAAGGACGGCTGCTGAGCTGCACACCCACACCAGGTATCACCCACCCAATAGTAAATGGCCTTTGCAAGCTGGTCCTGGATGGGATTGTCCCCTGTGCGCACTGTATCTGTGTGCCTGATGAGGAGACCACACGCTGCTGTTCAGGATGGTGGGGCAGAGGGAGGGAGTTTGCAAAATGTTGCCGCTATTTTATCTGCCTCTATTTTTGACCTAGTCATAAAGTCTTGGACCTAGTCTTAAAGTCTTTGATCAAGAATCTCATCCCCCTCCTCTGTCCTTCACAGCAGTATGCCGTCGCTGCCCTCCTACCCAGCACCTTCTGCTGCTTGGCTCCATGCCTTGCTGGCTGAAGCTGGATTTGCCCCGTGGTGACCTGCGATTTCCCTCTGCTGCTCCCTCCCACTTTTCTAGTATAAAGCTTTGCATGCATCTTGTTACTGCCATTAAATGTTCAGCACATTAGCCTCTCAGTAATATTTAATGATCTCAGTGCACAGAATCTCTTGTTGGGCACATTCCACTGTTAGTAATCATGGGTGTGTATCTCTCTCTTCATGCACAAGCTTTGAGTTTCTGTATTTTTAGGCCCTTTGTTTGTTTTTGCCCCCCTTCCCATTGCTGTCTCCATCCCTCCCATTCCCCCCACTGCTCCCCGGAATACAAGCAGTAACACTAAAGCTGGCAGCAGAGGATGAGTAAACAGGGGCAGAGAGGTGAAGAAAGCCTCCCTTGCAGCGTGCTGGCTTGCACAGCCTGGGCTGTGCCAAAGTATAAAAAAATAAGTCAGCATTTCTGATCCGAGTTGCGAGTCTCCCTAGCGAGATGTTTCCACAGGCTCATGCAACCGAGTCCCAGGAGACGCCCAAGCCCTTGCACGCACTGCACACCAGGGCTCCCAGCACCGCGCGAGCAAAGTAATGGCTCGCTCGCCATTTCCTGGCCGTGGTCTACGTAACATTGGAGCCAAGATCGTATTTTTTAGAATCCAGTAGCACCAGCCTTGGGCTTTTTAGTTATTTCTACAGGTGTAGATAAACTATCTCTGCAAGCAGTGGCAGCTGAGCTCTTGCAGCCATAATTAGGAGTGAACTGGGTGTTGACACTTGTCAAAAATACCTTTCCCCTTCACTTGCTGTTAGAGTAGATCGTGCTCATAAACCTGATGGAGAGGGGGGAGCAAACGACTTGAGAGCTGGAAGTTAGCTATCCAATTAGTATTTAAAATAAAGAACTGGCAGGGGTTTGTCGGCTGTGTGAAGCTAGGCATCAATCTATGGTGTCAACTTCTGAGTTTAAACATATTGCACCATGACCAGCGAATCTCCACAATACAGTAGGATTTATTAATAGAAAATACGTCAATATGAGTTTGTCTTTGTACATGTTAGCAACATGTACAGTGAAACACATTTTTTTTTTTGCAATCTATATTGTTATAGTTCTTTTGTGTTATCTGACATAACCATTTATATTTTGGGCTTAAATATGTTATTTGTCAAAATGTACTTTCAGTGTTAATATACCTTTAAAATCATAGTTTATCTTTTAAATATTGAATTCATATTTTTTTTTTCAAATCAATATTGCTCATGTTAGTGCAAATTTCTTAATCTTGAGATAAGTTAACCATTCCTTCCAGACCATAAACAGCATTTAATAAAACAGTGAGATTTATATAGCTCTACACAGCTGAACAAGATTCTAATACGAAGCTTGTTAAAAAAAAAAAAAAAAAATCCGACATTTTACAGTACATCAATTGCATTTTATACATTTTTTTTTTTGGAACATTTTTGTTTCTTCTCTATTTCTCTGTGTGATCTAGTACAAGAATGGAGGGAACAGCAATAGGTAATGTTACTTTCCTTTCAATGCACCATATGTATCTTGCTCAGTATGACAGCAGTGTTGGATTTCCAAGCCTGGAAAAGAAGCCAGGTAATTCAACACCTTCTCAAAACTCAGAACAGCAAGGGTGAATGTTATCAGTTGGAGCACTTGCCACTACAGAAGAATGGAAACAAAACAACACAAACTATAGACAAAAGGTACTTTATGCCACTTCATTGATCCAGAATCTCTCGCTTGAGCAATCAATGGTCAACATTTGACTCCAAGTAATTCCTAAGAGGAGCTGAAAGGGGGCAATGTGGGCATTTCAGTCGTATGAAGAATGGAAATAAATCCAAGTTACTGGATAAAATCCAAACCTCCTGCCCTAAGAACTTAAATCAGAATGATCCCTTCGGCCTGTTGGCAATCCTGTGCCTGGAGAACTGCGCCAGCCTGGTGGTTATCAGGCAGTCAAGAAGAACTTCAAGTGGTGAGTGACATTCTTTATTAAAAAAAAAAGTTTTCATACTGAAAACGTGCTTTGTTCAAAATAGCACTGCAAATGTCACTTATCTTATTAAAATCAATGTAATAAATAAAATATAAACAACCCGTGTCCAAAACTATGAATAGGATTTTTATCTACCTCGCTATACATCTGGCCCTCTGTGCCCCTCCCACCCACCCTTTCTTCAATTTTTTAAAAATTTTTTTGCATGCGATTTTTTTCCCTGTTTACTACAAAGAGCAGGTAAGGTTACATATCGTACACTGGGAAAAGCTGCCAAAAAAGATTAAACTATAGTCCTAGATTACTGATAAACCAATTCTACGTCACAATACCTGCCTGCCTGTACTACTTGGGCTGCATCCTATAGAGCAGGCGATGACTTGCGAGAGACTTCGTGCCAGGTGATGTTAGGACTATTACTATGACTAATCACAGAAATGTTTGCAACCTAAAACAAAGTTATTAATTGTAATTTGAGCAATTTACAACTACTCCATTTGTGGCGGGTCTTACTCTGTGAAAACTGTGAACAGTTGCCTGAATCAAAGAAATAAAGAAATACTAGATTCTCTTTTTTACTTCCAGAATTCCAAGAGCTAAGATGAATATGCCAGCTCTTCTGGCCTCCCTGCCTACCTTCCTTTTCTACTTTTTAATTAAAAAAAAAAAAAAAAAAAAATCTGTCCCTTACAATTTTTTTTTTGGGGGGTTTTACATTAAATGCACAGAAATGGCCAGTATTTTTCATATTTGAGGAATGTGTTTTGCGTATCGGGTTTTCTTTTTTGGTATGGGTTAAAATGAACGATTGTCCTAATGGTTCAGGAGTTGGACCCTTCTACCCCAAAGAGTTTGGAGACTGCAGACTTTAGTCTGTTGGGTCTTTGTTTTTGATTCTCTCAGGGAGATGGCAAGATCAAACTCTGCCCTCCTTGAGCACTTGCTGGTTGGTGGCTGGAGAGTAATGAAATTTCCTCAAGAGAAGATCAAGAGATGCTATTTCAAAGGAAACGATACCTAAAGGTAAAGGAGTCCGTGAAAAAAAATCCGATAATGCCTTCTTTTGTGAGCATGTGGCCTAACAATTTTGAATTGCTATCAATGATTAAGAAAGTGAGTAAGAGAAAGCACATACTGGAGTTTCCACTGTTAAAAAAAATAAATTAAAAAATAATAAAAAAATGGAAGCTTGAACAAGGAACACATTGGATGAAAAGAAGTCTTACGCCACACAAACGCGCACACGCAAACACATACACACACGCGCACACAGGGTACTATGCATACGTGGACACACACAAGTAAGAATGTGTATTTGTACGGTAGGTTCTTGGAAATAGACATTCTTAGCAAATATGGATGACATATCAATTGTAATTTATTTTCTTTTAACACTGTATCATCATAAAGAAAACTGGTATAAATGAAAAAAATCTATTTCAAATATCTACATCTAAAATTTTAGGCAGTGAAAAAGCACTTTGTTGACAAGGAGTGTGGAATGATGAATGTTAATTGTCAGAAACTGCTGAATGCCTTTTTTTTAGTTGCCACAAACAAATTCACATATCAGAACGAACAATACTGCTAAATATTCCTTTTTGTTTTTTTGATTTTTTTGATTTTTTTTTGTTAAAACGCACCGGGGAAAAGAAAAAAAAAACCTGGAAATTCATACATCTTTCAAAATTTGAAATTGAAGCAATATTTAGAACCATAGATGAAGAAACACTGTGGCATTGGTGTAATATACACAATGCACTTTCTTTTTTTATCTGTAATGTACATCAAATACTTTACAACAATGCATTAACAAAAGGCAAGAAACATCTTGCTGTACAGAGGAAACCCCAAATGCAACTTGAAGCCTAGATTCACAATGAATGAGGATATTAAACAAAGTGTGAGAAGCTGTTCCCCATAAAGTATGTACGCTGCTCAGTTTCTTGTGCTTAACTCTGGACTCACATCCACTGTCATGTTCTCTCTCCTTCCTTCAGCCACATTCAATATACAGCACTGAACTTTAGACTCTACAGGCCAACAGTAAAGTTGCCCTACACTGTAAAATATATATATGTATATATATATTTCTTTTTAATTACTCCCAGGTTTAGCTTTCATATCTTTTAGCCTTCTAAAAAAATCTCTTAATTTTTTCCATACTGGTTATCTGGGCCTTCCTATGGAACAGGCTTTAACAAACTAAATTTGCAGGAAAAAAAATGTCTTGTGGTATGCATGCACATGCACAGTTCCTGGAGCTTTTGTATCTGCCCAAGTCTCAAACCCAGGAGTCGGGAGAGGCTGGATAGTGGCTTGTTTCATAGTTAAGTTCACTATAGGGACGAGCGGCTGAATAGAAGTCGACGTAGTTGCCAGTTGACTTTAGTCCCAGGTGCATGTTGTATTCGCTTGCAGGTGGACGATGATGCACTTGGTCCTCAAAGAAGGACTCATCATAGTTTCTTGTGGAATTCTGAAACGGCTGATATGGTTCATAATCTTTTCTGCTGGGCTCCTGTGGAACTGGCTGTGTTGAAACCTGAAAGACAGTAATACCCACAGCTTGTTAGATGCAACTTACTATGGGCAACAAGAGGAAGAAGGAGTAAGTGTCACTCTATGTTTATCATACAGGAAATACAAAGCTTATCTTTGTAATCTTAACATCTGCTCAAGGTATTGCTTGGTAATGAATTAATTCCACAGCTTTGCCTTGTCATTACATTTCTTTATATTTCTTTTTAAATATCTATTAAATACATTTATTATTTAATGTTATTGCTGCTAACAGATGCTGGCTTACTCGAAAAGTAATTCAAATCTGGACCTGAGCAGTGTAGCTTACAGTTCCTTTTGTAACTGCAATCTGTGTAATTTTTTTTTTACTATTTTTGCACCAAAACATTGGTGGCCAAAACTCAGCCTTGAAGAATTTGGATGGAAGCACTATATACTACAAAGACACTAAACGTTTTTCATCTGCCTCTCTGTTTTTATAGTTGGGACTTAATCTGAAATTTATGAACATTTTCGAAGTACCTTAGTGGAACACTACCTTTGTCACCTCTATTGCCTTTGGGCAGACCTTGTGACTGCAAAATGATACAGCCTTTCAATCCTCAAATGGTCATATTGGGAATACTGATGCTAAGATGTTGGTGACAGAAGACTTTGCAGACCCTCCTGACTCTGCAAGAGCTCGTAATGCTCCTTCGAGAAGAGAGGAACAGTTGCACTGCGATGTCCCAAACGCTGTGATATTCTTTCAAAGCAGGTCTGTAGTGGACTCCACCCGTAGAGTGCAAAACGCTGTCCATGCCCTTCAGTAATCCTACAAGTGGTCTTACAGCACTGGGGCCAATATGAGAAGAGCACAAGGGAGCATAACCACTCTGGTTTCGATTTCTACTACTGCTATCAAGGCATACAGGACCTTGAGCTCCTCGTTTCATTTACACATTCAAACACAGGTGTTCAATTTTGGACATAGGAGAAAAATTCTATTCTAAGCAACCTATTTAATATGCCAAAAAGTTAGAGATGGTCAATTTTTGAGTAGAAAACAGGGAACTGAAGTAGTATTTCTGGGTTCTTTTTAGCTAAAAACATTATTTCTGATATGTCAATCATAAACATGACATTTAATTGAGAAAGCAAGGGGGAGAAGGTGGAATTTTTTTGTTTCTTTTGATTTGTGATTTTTTTTTTGTTTGGTTTGTTTTTTTGCTCAAACTCTCATCCCAAAAATCAAATTAGTTGATACTGCAGTTAGAGTGCACCTGCTGTGACAATACCTCATACCCTTATTTTTTTAAAATACTGTGTTAATTAGAAAAGCTTCATCTCTTTAACCACACTAAAAGCAAAAACACCTTCATGCACTGAACTGGGTCACACATAAAAGGAATATGGTGCACCACAGGAAATACTGGCTAATTAAAAAGCAAAACCAATAAAGAGAAATGAGGGCACAGACTATCAGAACCTCTCTTCACCTAAAGTTTGTGGATTAAAACCAAAATATCAGGCTCTTAAATTGAAATTTCAGGTAGTCTAGTAAAAGTTTTCAGGGAGAAATCTTTTTTTTTCAGTTTTACTAAATATTCATTTACATGTCTAATACTACTAATAATTTTAAGTGCTTTCCTTAAATGGTTTTTATTCTCATTTCTCTAGCTGGAAAATGCTGTAACTTTTGCATATTACGTAGAGAAGTTGTGAAAATATTAGAGAGTTGTGATAATTACGTACGAAGTAGCATTACACATGATTATAAAACAAAAGCCTATGGGTGCAGAAAAATGTTTTGTTTCCCAGGGATTGAGGAACTACTGGACTGGAAACAGCAGCCATATTAATGCATTATGTGTCAACATTGCAACTTCTTCTGTGAGTGCATTCGCTTGGCACTCAGGCTACCAATTACATTTCTGTAATGTCTGCCTTATCCAAACAGACTTGTTGCCTCCTGGTTTTCAGGGATAGTTTATTTTAAGAGTCGCAAAGTTCTAGACAGAATGGCTTGAATGTCTATAGGGGAGAAAGTGTCCGTGTGATGAAATGATACATTTTCTCTTGCCCATGCCCCAACACATACGTTAAAAAGAAACCAAACAAAAAGCCTTGTTACAATCATGCTTCTGGTGTGACTCAGTGGCAAATCTGAGGGCTTTTGCTACATGGAAGTGTAGTGTACACAGCCCTGCAAAAGATACAGGGGCTTCTTTCTCCAGGACTGTTCAGCACTCGAGTTTCTGCTAGGGTGCCTTAGCATGTGAGCTGTACGGTGTCAACAGGAATGTTGAATTTTATGATGGCTACACTCAAGTAGTAAGATGTAACTGGACCTAACCAAATTCACTGGCACAGGACACCATGAGATACCAGAGCCAGCAGAAGTGCCCATTAACATTAGCTTGGCTTTTGTCATCTGTGTTGCACAGATCCAGAACTTCAAAGGCATTCAGGTCTCAAGCTGCTCTTGATTTCATTATGAGTTACAGGCGTAAACACCTTAGACAATTTTTGTGCACATGCCATCTAGAACAGCAACATGTTAGTGTCCTTACTTACCTGGTTATGTTTGATATCTTCAGCAGGTGCACCATAGGAGTTCCTGTACAAAGTTGAGATTCCAGTGTTCTGAGCTGGAGAGAGAAAAAAGGAAGGAAAAGGCAGGTTTACCAAACATACCTCTTTGGCCTCAAAATGAATTCTGATGGCTTCATTAACTACATTATACAGCATCTGTTTTCCATACACAAAAATCTTTAGAAGCATCTGAAGACTTCTGCTTACTCTTACTTCCAGTGGACAATGATAACCTTTGCTTTGGTGCATGTGCATGTACATGGTATACACTCATTAATGGTAACAGGCACTATGTCATGTTCATAGCAATCTTGTGCACTTCACATAAAAATCAGCAAAATAATTTCATAAACAGCTAGCATTCAGTAATATATTTCAGGTTATATACAGGATTTTATACCACATACACTACACAGGTAACAGTTGTAAACACTGAGATTAAGAAACATTCCATTCTTTTCACTTCATTTGGATGATGTTACACCAAATTATGGATTATTTATCCTACAGTGCTTTTGCTATATGGTGAAATTATTAATGGAAAAAGTGATTAAATGCAACTGAAAAATTAGTTATGCAAAAAATAAATATGTAGTTATACTGAAGAGGTCTTGGCAAGATAGTCTCAACTCCAGGAACTGCTGTCGCTTTCTTCTCAGACATCCTACTACTAAAATTCATGGACAAAACTGAGAAGTAATTCTAAAGACAAGGATAATATCATACAGTTTTGCAAAAATTTCTTCCCACCTTGCCCCCCAAAAACACATAAAAAGCTAAGGATTTTCCCTGTAAAGCTGACTTCACTGATCACTTTGATTTGGCTATCCAGCTGAAGCTTAGTTGCTGGTAGAACTAGAACAATGGAAGTTATTTCTCATATTTGAAAGAATATGAAGGTAGTATTTTGTGTGGCTGCTGTGCGCTGTTTTTACTGGGCATGTGTTCCTAACTTTCCAGACATTATAACTAACGATTTGATGCTGTCATGAGGACTTTCATTACAAAACCACGTGCCTGAAAGTAAAAATTTAGTAGTCGTGAATGTCACCAGTAGAACTGAAACATGTTGCTCACACCAATTTCTCCTGGGTCTCTGTGCAATGCTGTAAAACCTGGAGGCAACTAGAGCTGCTTTTAATACCTTCGCAACTCAAAACCTTTGAGGGTGAGGACTGGGCATCAGAGCTGACGGCTGAGTATGGGATCCATGCTAGTCACATCACTGAGAAGAACCACAGTTACTGAAGAAGTAACCACTTTTTTCTTCCTTTGGCAACCTGCTAGCATGGACCCCAGCATGTACAACTGCCTCTATCTTTCCCCCAGCCACCGCACCCTCTCTGGAGAAAGCAATGGCATGGTCTTTAGTCAAAGTTGACTGTAATGCACCAATTCTGATCTTCACATCTAGGGGTTCCATGCCAAGGGTCTAACTTTTGTCAGGGTTTGGTGTACTGTTCCACATTGCTGCTTTGCAGACCTCAGATGGTGTTCTTGAAGATCTCCATCATGCTCTTGAAACAAGATAAAGATAGGGCTTATATGGTGGGGTAATGACCCCTAACAGCTGGAAAAATATTTTTTTTTCACTTGATAACCATTAAATAATAGAGATGAAAAAACTTATGTTTCTTGAAGGGCTGGATGCAGTTACTGAGACAGTGCATAGTCCCATGTAGGAAATGGAGAAGAGCTCTGGAGAGCTCCAAGGAGTGCAGAAGGATCCTTTCTTAGAGGGTGGGAAGAATATGAACTCCAGTAACAGATCATGATTTGTCTTTTCCAGTGGTAGCTTGTCTTAATTCTGCCTGTGTGCCAACAGGTGGTAACAGGCGGAAATGATGACTGCTTGAGTAGTTTGTCTTTGGCCAAGATCTTGGTACCGAAGGGCCGATCTGCAGAGGTTCTCTTGGCTTAGGTTGCATTTTGTCACCAAACTTGAGTGATGTGTGAGACTTGACAGTTATTTCAGAGTTTTTTATATTCCAGCTGCATCCTCTGCTTTAGTGTTTGAAAATCTCCCTCCCAATGACAGTCTTTGGTATGAGAGGAGTCTGCATCAGCATTGCTGTTTATGGTGCATCTCATGATGGCATGACTCTCAGTAGTACAACTGACAGATCTTTCCTTGATACCATCTTTTTTATGCTGTTTTTCTGAGCTTTTTGCTTGTCCTACAAAAGGCTAGAAGAAATTGGGTTATACAAATTCCTCTTCTCAAAATCTGAAGATACTCAGTGTTTCAGCTACCCATTTTGTGAAGTGAGTGTGACATTCAGTGTGTTGGACTCTTATAAACTGGGGAAGAACATCTTGCAAACATTTTGTTTTCATGTATATAAATTGCAAGATAAGAAGGGTTGAAGTCTTATGCATGCAAGTTTTTAGTCAGGCATGGCTGAACATGTCTAGACAGGACAATACAGTTCATGATTGGTTGATGTCAAGAATAAAAGATTGGTATAAGGTGCAACATCGGAGGATTTTATGAAGAATCTGATGAAAAATAGCAAACTGGACACATGCTAATTTATATGTTGTTCCTTCAGGCAATCAGAGAGACTTTAAGGAGGGTCATGACCTTTCCATCTTTTTACAGGTATATAAAAAGGCACATAGTACATATGTGCCACTAATAGCCATGACTATAATAAAAACAGAAACAGCCCAGTGTTGGTGCATAGCTGTCCAATGCACTACTGTGACATTTGCACTGATGTGCTCAGAACTGTCACATGCCAGATTGAAGACTTACAGTCTCCCAGATCACATATTCTGCCATGGAAAAATGGATGGTTTCAGCTTATGAAAATAGCTTCAAGGTCTGCATTGCTGATTTCACTGCAGTGATGTGGATACAAATTCACAAGTTTAAAATGAAAAAAAAAAAAAAAAAAGCATTCTTTCCTTAATGTAATAAAAGGAAATACAATGACACATCAAATGCTTGGAAATGAATGCCAAGAGTTCAAGAACAAGAAATCTTGGCTTGGTCTAGCCAGGAGGCTGAAATAATTCTGTCTCTGGAGGAAATGTAAGTTAAGCAATGTAGCTGCTAGCAACGCATGCAGGCCCGCTCCAGTACCTGCTTCTGAACACACAGGTGGCATCCCTGGGAACTCCATTCCCGCTCTGCCATGCTTCAGTGAGCAGTTGACTCTTGCTGTCCAAAAGCAAAGGGCAAATATAAAAGAAAGAAGGGAGAGAATGAGCTAGATGAATGGACAGATACTGTGTGGTTAGTATCTGATTTTTGCTGTTAATACTGTATATGTACCATCATAGTAAAATTATCAGAGACAAAGCGAGGTTAATGAAATGATTTTCTTTTTTAAAACATGGCAAGAGAAGGGAAAGGGGTACAAGGAGCAAGAGATGGAGATTTTATAGCAAACACTTCTTTATAGAGATGTAAGCTGCAGATGACATGATCTGAGGAGTGATGAGTGTGTGTGCATGTGTGTATTTTATGCAGTATCTAAACATCAGGACACGATAGCACTGAAGACATACTTTTTACTAGGTGAAATGTGAATGTTCTAAAATGAGTACTATGATCAACCTGCAGTACTTTGTGGAAGCACTGCATAAAGAACATAGAAAAATACCTCCCTTTTTTTCCCCTCTGTGCAGTTTTCCAGGTAATATTGGCTAAAAAAGCCCATATAGTTCCCCACAGCAGTTTTCTGCAAAGCTGACAACAGCTTTGAAAATAATGTCACTCAGTGGTTGATGTGACAAAGGTATCACTGACCGAAGCTGTCCCCATATATCTCAGTCACTTGATTCATGGTTTAACATTCAGCTTTCAGCTCTTCTAATTACTTATTCTGAACACATTCACAGACACCTTGAAATAACAAGGTGCTAGCCTTTTGCCCTCACAAACACAGACTGACAGTAAGAATGGAAAGCTCAGCTGGACAGGTAGTTATCCTCATCTGGTATTGTGTAACCTGCTTTTTCTGCTATAAGCAGCAGGACTCCATTTTCTAAAATTTAGTTCAAGGCAGTAAAGAAAAATGCTCCTGTGCCTCACAAATCTCCACTGACAGAGATCATTACCTGTCACTACCACTGCCACCTTCCTGCACGGTGAAAGATGAGGTAAGGGCATGAGAAAAGATTACAGTGTATTATGTTTTCTTAAATTACTAATAAGTTCATGTAGCCCAAGCATCGGTAAATACTGTAGCAGATGATGGTGACTGGTTGTGTTCTGAATGTTCTAAGTTTAAATAACAAAAGTAGAGATGATTGATTCTTGAAAACCAAAATAAAATAAGTTAATCAGAGGGTGTTTTGGCTGGTGGAAGTGAAGACACTGGGTACAGACTGTGATGCACATATTAGTTCAGCAAGGGAACTAACAAAGTAAAAGAAACTTTAAAGAGTCCCATGACAGTATATAGTAAGCTTATCTTTCCTGTTCTAAAGGAACACATCGTAACATAAACAATGTTATCACACACACTTATAGTTCCTGGTTTTTTTCAAGGAATACAATAGTTTTTGTCTTAAAAATATACTTTAGGTGATAAAATTTTATTATTGGTTATTATTTTCTGCAGAGAAGATGGATAGTAAACATATCATGCACCATAAACCCGTGAAGGGAAGAGGGCAATGAGAACTTTGATAGTGTTCCACTATTTTTTAGCTGTCCTTAGGAAACCATTATAAGTCAGCATCTTCAGCCAAACTGCTTACTTCATAGATTCTCCTTTTTCCCCAGAGGTTTCCTGACAACTCCCCACGATGGCAAGAAGCCAATATTTTGGCTTTGAAAATCCATCAAAACCCCTTCACTTCAGTCTAAGCCAAGAGGTCATAAAATTTTTGAACTATAAACTGAAAAGAGCTTTGGAGAAGAGCATGGAAACAGTCATGGATAAACTGCGACTACATCTGTGGCTCTACACTCTGTGTAAATCCATAAGTTAAAGAAAGCTTTGTGTAAAACATCAGCTTGGACAAAATACAAGAATAGCTCAAAATATGTATACGCTAGGTGGGGCTGGAAAAAACATTTATCTAAATCCCATAGGCTCTGTGGATGCATTAGCTTCAATGCATTGTCTGATACACAAAATGAAATAGAGGCATTGCTATGAACTTGCTAGATGAACTTATATTAGATCATTCAAGTAAAGTCAAAATGTCTCACAATTAAAATCACAAATTCTGATTTGATATTGCTTTTTAATGAAATATTTATTTTATGAACTACAAATATGTTACACAAATTCCATGTTGAATGTTGATGAGTGAGACTTCTAACTGTCATTTTCTTTTATTCTTGAAATGGTGCTTAATTTGAGCTCAAATCAAATGAGCAGACATCTGGTGACCTGAAAGAGAGAGAAAGTGATTTGTTAATTTCACATTCATTTCTACAATGGTCACAGAAGATTGTGAAATATTATTAAACTTTTCAATTTGATTTTGGTTTTGATTTTTCTCACTGAGCTCAGTAGCTGGAAAAATAGTTGATAGCTGAGCATTATGCTGAGTTTTTAGTTTCCTTACTAAAGGCCCACCCAAAAGATCAGTAAGAACAGACAAAATACAAGCAGATATTAAAGGAAAGTAATGATGCAAAAATCAAAGTGGAGCAAAGGTTGCTGGGGAAGTACAAACCCTACGATCTGAAAATTATACTGAACGAGAAAGGAAACAAGGGAAATGGGAATGGGAGAAGAAAAACACTACAGAGACAAATGAAAAGCAACGGGAAAAAAAACCCCACAATTTTTTTAAAGTGTGGAAAGAGACAAGACTATATGTGAGGAAACACAGATTTTCCACATGGAAACCCTTTTTTTATGAACCTTCTGATATAATCTGGTAGTCTAAATTTGCAGATACATCTAGAACAAAATGTTTGTTTCTGCCTTTTCAGCCTGCTGCAGAGTCCCCCTTCATGGATCTTTGACAAAATGCTGAAAAAAATCGCAGTCCTGTCCTTCACAATCACACAAGTAAGGACCACTGAAGTGTTTTAAAGGACTACCTTGTGCAGTGACTATGAAACACTCAAAACATTACAGATACATAAAATGCAGTACCTTGACTGAATCTGCTGCAACTTTATGTAGTACGCCGCAGACACCGTGCAGGACACTCCGCATTTCTGGGGTTTCCAAATGCTCTTGACTGCCATTCCTCTTCTTCAGATTGTCACTTTCATGCTAATTCATGTTCTGTATTGCATTTCCACACAAATTCAAAGGCTGGCCTTAAGGCTTTTACTACACAATAGCATGTAAAACAGTAGATGTAGTATGAGCATCATCATATCCTAAATATGGTCTTGAAAGCTAGTGTGGATGGCCAGTCTCATGCTGATGCTGAGTCTCATGCTCCTGGTGTTGCCCATGAGCTGAGGAACACAAAGACAGCCCATCTGACATCCTCTGAGCAAGACCCCTACAGAGGGCATGTGAAAAGGTAACTGGCATTCAGAAAGTGCAGAGTGACTCCTCACTGTGATTTTTTGCTTGCCTTGAGGGAGCATTTGGAGATGTCCTGGTTTTGCTACCACAGGAGGAGAGGACACCATGATGATCGGCACTGTATACATGTATGAAAATGTTCAAGAGAGGTTATATAACCCTGTGCAACAGTGATGGAGACCAACATGTATTCTGCAAGAGAATTAACAGAGAGGCACAGCACTAGGCAAAGCACTCAAAATTACTGAAGTGCTAACAAGTTAATGAGTTCAGGAGGGGAGAGAAGCCTTCAGTGAAACCTGCAATAGATGATGTAACATACACAGAGAAAACCACTCCATTTACATCAGCTGAGCTGAGAGAGTAACAGAGGTAGACTTTACAAACTGCTACCAAAATTCCTAGGAATGAGTGATGTGCAAAATAAGCTAACCTAACCCATTCCCTGCACAAGACAGATGTTAGGCATCACCACACATGCTCAACCATTGTTATGCTTCAGAAACAATCCTAGTTAATACAGGGTGGATTTACTAATTCCCTTCTGAAACAAAAACAAACTTAAAGTGAAAAAGAAATGTAGAATTGCTTCTAGAGCCTTTCCTCTGTGAAGAAATATGGTCTTCACAAATCCTTTTCACACAGCATTGCATTCATTAAGCTCAAATATTTCTTCAGTTGTACTTCTTAAGGTGGCTAAAACTTTGGAATCAATCAAAGTGGGTTGACTTTTTTCTATAGGACAGTAAACCCATCCATGCCTATAAAATCAGTGGTCTATCACAGCTGATTTTTATATATGCTATGCAAGCATGATCTCACCTGTCATGGTGTCTTTCCTAGAAGTGTGTTCCCCCTTATTTCCATGGTAAGTGGCGTTTGTTCCAGTTGATTCATAGTCCGTTTTTCTTTCTTTTAGGCTGATCATTTCCCGAGGTGAGGCTGGGGCACTTGCTAGATCATAAAAATGGATTTATTTTTTCTCGCTATCTATGACTGAATGTAGCATTTAACTCTAGAGTAAACATTTTAGTAAAGTTTATATTTGTTAGCACACTAACATCAAGCTGTTTCAAGAAACACTACCCCATTATGGAAGAAAATGTGTTGTTTCAAGTACAGGACAAATGGATTAATGGGACAATCAACTCCAAACATAATTTTCTCTCTGAACATTTTACCTTTTTTCACTTACACCCAACATCTAAGATGGTCATTAAGAAAAAAGATTTCCCCCCACTCCCTGCCCCTTTAGCTTTTTAATTTCTTTAACTTGTGAAAATTTTCTGGTATAGGCACTTACATTTTTTTTCTCAAAATGGTTAATATATTTCTGTTGAAAAGATCATTAACTTTCAACTCTGTGGAAAAACCCTTATAAAATGGTTTCCTCCCTTCTCTGTTGAAAATAAACCCACCCATTAAATGATTCTAATGGGGATGGGAAAAAAAGGATGGTGTGTTTCATAGAAAACATAGAGCAAAGAATGGCTAACACTTAAAGGTAACTCAAATAATTTATCTGTCTTTAAATACCGATGTATGAACAATTGCCATTAAAACAACAACTGCTACTTAAAGGTATCATTGAAACTAAATCCTTCACCACCAATACTTGTGGTATGGCTAAAAGAAGAGAAGGACAAGGTGACTGGGTGGAGAACTGGTTTTGTACTTGATTCTCACATGCTGGAAAATGTGAAGGTGACTACTGGCACTGATCATGAAGACTTAAAGCTTGCCATGCTTAGGAAATGGAGAAAAGTAGAACTAAAAATAATGGATTTAAAGTCAACTCAGTTCCAAATATTTAGGTGCTGCTAGATACAATGCATCTTTCCTGTCGAGGAAGGCAGGCAAAGGAGTACAAGGCGAGTGGCAGAGCGCCCCAGAGCTTCATGAAGGCATAGTGGTACATAAATAACTAAAGTGCTGGTGCTTGCTTCCACTTCCTCCCCTGCCTCCACCCAGATATTTGATATGTCAAAAGAACCTCAAAAGCAATAGCAATGTCCTTGCTTAAAAAAAAAAAAGGAAGAAAAAATAAATGTAAGACAAACTCATTTGTGAAGCTTGATTGTGAGTTCTGTCTTTCAGCATCTCTAAACCATGTTACATTTTTTTGGTTAAGGAGTAGGGAAGTACTTGTACTTAATTAAGGAATAGGGAAGCACAAATGATGCTAAATTCTGCTTGGACTGGTTCTGCTGGCCCTGGCCTCTGAATTTACAGGGCAAATATGGGACAGGTGGTTTTTCTTATGAAGCCATTGGAGTTGAGGATTGCTTTTAAATTGCTTGCCAATAGTGATGTAATTCTAAAGCTGATAATCCAGCAGATATAAAGAAACGTGACATTAAATTACTAAATCGGCTAATGGCAACTTGAGTCTGATCGGGAACAAAACAGAATGCAAATGTGGAAAAAGTTGCTCACGCAGGGGTGCATTTTATTTCACACACTCTGGTAATGCTTTTAAGCACTCTGGTGTTTTGAACAAAATTGACTGATAAAGACAGAACTACCGCTTTATGTTCCCTGTGGGAATTATCTCCTCCCATGTGAGAACAATTGCTTTCTGGCAAGTGTTAAAATCCTGAAGTGCCCTCTTTCAGAGTTTTTACTGGAAATAGACATAAAATCATTGGTTGACATTAGACTAAAAAGTGTTATCAAGGTTTTCTGTCCTTATTCTTAAAAGACACATCAAAGATAGAGCTCTCTACACTAGTTAAAGCGTCTTATCACCAAGTCCTAGGAATGGATGGGACACTGTGAGCTCATTTACTTTAACCCTTTATCCCAAGGTAGGATCCAGTATACCAGAATAATTCTTGAACGATTTTCATCTAAAACTAAAGATCTCTAATGACAGAGACCACATAACTGCTCCAAGCAGTCTGTTCCAGTGCTTTGTTTCCCTACTGTTAGGAAATGGTCCTCGATGTCTAGCCTGACTCCTTGCTGCTCATTATTTCCATTTGTCTGCTACAAAAGTAGAGAAACTTAATGTGGTTCCTCTTCACGGCTGGCTGTTATGTGCCTGAGTACTTGGTGCACAGCTCTTCCCACTGCCCTCATCTTGTATTTCTCTTTTTGGAGTTACAGAATTACAGTCCATTCAGTGTGTCCTCATATCCCGATTTCTCCATCTCCCAATTAATGCATGCAACTGACAAAAATCCCTAACTCACTTGTAAATAACTTTTGTCTAGCCAGATATTCTCTTTATAATTTATTTGTAAAAGATTGGATCTTTTTTCTCCTTTGGACAGTATCTCCAATTTCTCAGCATCACTCTGAATTCTAATAATGCTGTTCAGGGTACATGAGCCTCTCCCAGGTTTACGTCACTTGCAAAGGTAACAGGCATCCTTTGTATATTATTTGGGTCATTAATCAACCACTACAGAGTACTGGGCCCAAGGCAAACTTCCAAGCAAAGCATTCTTCCATTTGGACAATAAGGAATATTATTTGAGAATGGTTTTCAGTCTGTTTTGTATTTACCATACATGATGTTTTCCGGAGTATTTGCTAGCTTGCCCTAGATAGTCTTACTGATTACAGTAGGTTTCATTTATTGACTATTCTTTCCAAAAAGCCCTTTAACTATGTTGTAGCAGGAATTCAGGTGGATTTCATAAGAACAAATCTTATCAAACCAATGTTTGGATTTGATATGGATACTACCAGACAGACAGTAACTTATACTACTGAGTATAAACAGATAACTCCTAGAGTTAAGCAGTATCTTACGTTCCTACTCTCTTTGACATGTTCAAATTGTGATTATTTGTTCCAGCACTTTTCTAGAATGAAGTTGAGCTGGCTGGTCTGTAATTATATTGTCTCCTTTTCCTTCAGAAACAGCCACTATATTTGTCCTTTCCAGTCTTATGATAACTGATGATGACAGTAAGATTTCATCCAAAATTTCTTTAAGTACGTTCTTTAAGCAACAGAGTGACAGAAGTGACGAGAGTTCTGGCAAGAGACAAAACCAAGATCTCAGGGCCAGACATTTCAAGTGCCTTGCACTTACAGTAAAAATGAGATTTTAGAGAAGAAAAAAAAGAACAAGAGCCCTTTATGGACTTTTGTAATGCCAGATTTTGAAAGCTGAATAGCAGCACTCGTACTTCTGGCTACATTTTCAAATCTCCTCAGTGGCTGTTCTGCAGGACTAAAATGCAGCTTCTAGATAATTAACGAAATATTTCTTAAAAACCCCAAACAACTACAGCACAATACTGTTGGCAATAATCAGTTTGGCCAATTTTAATCCTAAACTCTTGGTATCCCTATGGAATGACAGCATGTTACTCAACAAGTAGTAAAATGCACATCGAAAAGCTGACTGTTTTACTCTATTCATTTCATGAAGACCTGTAGTCAATCTTTTGTGAAACTTGCATATGCATGTCTATACACATTTATACATACATACACATATAATCAGAATAATAGCTGACAAGAAAATAATGTGAATCCTACTATGTGTGCAGAGTGGCCAACAACCACATAGTGGTTTTCATGACTAGCAAAGTGAGTAACAGAATTTCCTCATGCTACAAATGGTCACCATTGCCCTGAGATCTAGTCAGGTAATCCCTATCAGGAAAACACTCCATGAGAATTTATAACAAAAAGTTATGGAATATTATTTCTGCTGTAAAACTTTACAAGGTGTTAATAAAAAAAAAATCCTGTTTTGAACAGATAATTCAGGTAAGACTAAAGAATATATTGTATGCCCTTCCACCATTGTTAACAACAACTCTGGATGCCAGTGACATTGCTTCAAGAAGGAAAATGACAGTGATGGATTTCCTCTGTCTTTACTTCAGTCCTGACAGGTTGGTCTTACCTGAGCGGTTGTTAGGAGACATGCGCACAGGAGAGATGGAGGGTGTGCGTGACGAAGAGTACGGTCTTTGCCGATCCCTTTCTATTGTTGAAGATGAGGCTACAAAGTGATACTGTGACCATCCGTCCTGCAACATCAAACATTGCACCAGCAGTCAGTGAAAGTGCCATACAGTTCTCCATTTCAAGTACAGCATATTTTCCTCTAGTGTTTTCATTACATATACACATGTAGGCTACTCTTTTTTCCTGCCATTGGGTGGCAAATGTTCTTAGTGGTGCAGGATACGACGTGCTGACTGTGCCAACAAACCAGGAGAAAAATTAAAATGCAGAAAGTCCTGTAAAATAGCACATTTCAAAAAGACTCAAATGATGAAAACACTGAACAACTTTTTGGGTTATTTGTTTAATAGTTCTGTCTTTTTTTCATACCTCTATTTTCACATCGCAAACAGCATTCTGGCTACGAAAATATTCCAAATCCTAAGACTGCTTGTTTTCAAAGTGAAAATCAGTTTTAGCTTTACATCATTTCTATCTTATAAGGAAATTTTGGAGTAATTAGATAGAGAAGCTCCAGGATTATCAAAATGATTGTAACTATTTGGGTATCTATAGTCTAGTTATATTAACTGCCCATCTGTTCGTATGTGAGGGAAAAAGAATCAGTGCATCTTCATTGTTGCATTTTTCTCCAAGATGTACAGAAAGAAATTCTATTCCTTCTGTTTAAAACTGTGGTAATGGTGGTGTATTTGAAAAAAAAAAAAGAAACAAAGTAATACAAACACTAGAAATAGCTAGTTTAGAAATAAAAAAGGAGAGTTAAAATCATTCATGTTTTTTTCCTGTACCATAATACAATGCAAAAATCCAAAATAATGTACTTTACATTTTTAAAAGGATATCAAAAATAGTTTGAAAGTATCATGAGAGAATAAATTGGCTTTTGCTAGTGCTCTTATTAATTGACAGTATTTCAAATGTCTTAAAAGTATTGATAGATTTTAACTGTCTTTATCACTGCTTGAAGTTAAATTTAAATCAGTAACTGAGTTTTACCAGTCCTGCACTGAAGGCATAAGCCTTTGAAAAACACCTAGTTTCTGCTGGGATCAGTGTAAATCGCATCAGGCACCTGGCATGGTGCTAAAAAATGCACCATGCCAGGTGCTTCACAATGAAATGCTGAATAAAAACAAACACAATAAAATATTACCAAAAACCAGCTGGAATTTTCCTCTTTCTTATAGAAAAATAAATTCTCCATTGGGGTAGTAAAGAATATTCCCACCCCCTACCTCAGGCTACTCCAGACATCCAACCCTGAATCCCATCCCCTCCCACTCTCTGCCTTTGCCCAAGGCATCTCTCTGCCTTTGTTCTCTCCTCAGAAACCACAGGCACCCGGCTCTCAGAACTGCCTGAGAAAATCACCTGAAAAGCCCCTTTCTACTAAACTTTTAAGAACAAGAACTCAGCAAGAGTGTGACACTTTCTCTTTTAAAAACAGCAGGAGGAAAGAAGATACTTATACTTGATGTAGAGGGAAGGGGTGTAAGTGAGTAAATTGTGACAGACAGATGTCACACCTAACTACAGATTCTGAATATCTGTACTTCTTACATAACACAGTGGTATAAACATGTGTGTGTGTCAGTTATAATTTCAAAGGAAAAAAAAAGGAAGAGTGAAGTTGGAGCCACAGCTTTCACAACAGAGACATGATTTTCCCTGGAGTCAGTAGTGAGCGTTTGTCCACAGAGTTCACTCATGTTTAGGAAACATCACTGAACTGCACCTCACATTTCATGACAGTCATGTAAGAAAATATAAGGAAGAAAACCAGTTAATAAATAAAAAATAGTAAGAGCAACTTGAAAAAAAGAAATAGTTAATCTTTAATACCACTTTAAAACCAAAATTTTTGATCCCAAATCTTTAATTTCCAACAAGCAGCTTCTACACAAGCCGCATCCTCCAGCCTAGAGGGAAGATCACTGAGAATGTAAACAAAACCATCTGCAGTGTTAAATCAAACTGGAAATTATTAGAAACTTTTCAATATATATACATACAGATAATGTGTATTTATAATACCTATGGATGTTTAAAAATAACTAATAGTTTATAGTTATAATGAATAGCTTAAGTCCAATAATCTTATCCAAGCATCAAGACTGTAAATAACATACTTAGCATTATTTTTACATCTTCTGTTAATAATAACTTGCACAGTGATTTCTCTACTATAAAAATGAAGTAACAAACATGTGAGAAGCCCATGCTGTTATCCAGCTGAAGAAAAATGGTTCCCTTCTTCCTCATTCTCTGGGGTCAGAAGTTCTCACCAGAAAGGTGACTTGCTATAATTCACTTTGTCATAGGCTTCTGACCATTTATTTTCTTTTAAACAGGCTGCTGAAGAAAAGACATGAAGAGGACAGACTTTAGATCTGATAAAAGGAAAAGGAATAGACTATTTTTTACTGTCTGCCTGCAAAAGGAGACATGAGCCATGCTTACATAGAGCAAGTCAGAAATGCTTCCAGCTTTGTGGATCTGGATGCATGCGTGGCCAGGTACACTCTCCTTCTGTACTCTTGCTTCCCTCAAATAAATCCCTGGCATGTGGGTCAGAAAAAAGTGACCTGAATCTTCCCTTAAACCCTTCTTCCTGTTGCCCATTCCATCTGTACTGTTTACATCAATACCTGAACTCTGTTTCTGATGGGAAGTAGATTAAATAAATCCTCGTTATCTGCACAGTCCCAGGGACTCTACAGGAATAGCGTGTGGCACCAGTTTTGTTCTGGAGAAGAGCAACAGGTACTTTGTCAACATTGCTTCCTCTGTAAGGTGCCTCTACAGCGAGGGAGAAAAATCCAGTTGCAGCTGGGATGCTAGCAATAGCGTATTCTGTCTGGCAAAGGCTTTTCCTTCTTCTCCTCCCTGCAAATTTTCATTTTTCCCTCAGCCTAGAGTAGTGCCTACAGTGAGGTGTTCAAACAAAATCTGCTACAGATTTTCAAGTTTGTAAGCCCAACCATCTCCATAAAACAAGCCAGGCAAACAACAAACCCTAGCAGGAGTATTGTGGTGACTTGGCATTGTTTGTGACTAAACAAGACACATTGCTATCACTGTACGACAACCTTCATGGTGTTTTTCAACAGCATTATGAGACCTCGTAGTATTTCAAAACCCCAATACTTTTAAGTCATATTTCTTTAGCTCTCCTCAGCTGCAAGGAACAAGCTTCTTTCCTTGAAAAGGTAAACAGTTTGTAACAAATTCATTAAAACTATCCCCATCAACAATTCCAAAAGCTATTAGTGTTAAATATTGAAACTAATTTTTAAGAGCCTAAAGGGAGTATTTTCAATTTAATGCCGAGATAAATACCACCTGACGTGATGGCTGCTTTCATTAGTTTGTTTCAGCTCTAGTGCCTGTAATGAAATTTAATTAAATTGATTTGGGTACTTAAAGGTACAGTATATAGCAGTGTCCTGCAGAGGAGAAAGCTAACTCAAAAGCAAACTATGTGAGACTGCATTTCAGAAACCAATTTACCAGTCCCAAACGTGATCTAGGAGAGGAAGAGTAAAACAAAGATCTGACAAACTGGAAAGAAATTCAATGCAATACTGTTGCAGAATGGATGCGTTTGTTAACTGGCAGCCATTAATTAATAGGTGGCAATT
Organism: Caprimulgus europaeus; assembly: GCA_907165065.1. The sequence continues at coordinate 76,209,954 of OU015525.1, forward strand.
GTGCACTCCAGGAGGGCACAGAACAACCAGAGTACAGAAATACCATTATATATACCATATACCTTATCCTCTCTTCCAAAGTATCTTCTACCAGGCATTTCTTTATATTTTGACTATAATGAATATGTTTTGTCCCTCAATTTTACCTCCTAAAGTCCAAACGTTAAAATTTGATTGTCAGTGGCGTGTTTCTGACAATATGTTCTTGGGAAAGCTGCAGGGATTAGATTTGGTACAGGGGCTGGATAACCACTCTAGAAAACAAAAGTGATGTTGTGGTCTCACTGATCACCTTTTACTGGACTTAAGCATCAGGTCATTTGTTCCCTTGCTCAACTTTAAGTCCTTTTCTTCAGGCCCATGGGAAATAATTATTTTGTTGAGGTGACTAAACTTACTGTGCCAAACACCTATTGCATGGGTGTCTTACGAAGATATAATCTGGGCTTTCCACATTACTCTTTTTGTGTTTGAAATGTTTCAAATGAAAAAAAAAACCAACAAAACAAAGCAGTTTTCTATTGTGTTTGCATGAATTTCAAATATTTAGAACTCTGGTAGTGGAGTCCTTGACTTGATGAGATGGTTTGTGGAGGTGCATCATATCAGACACACTATTTTCACCTAATCACCTTCTCTGACAAAGTAACCTGCTTGGCTGATGTGGGGTGAGCAGTGGACATTGTCTACTTGGATTTCTCCAGGGCTTTTGACACGGTTTCCCACAGCCTCCTCCTAGAGAAACTGATGCAATATAGTCTAGATAAGTGGTCTGTGTGGTGGATGGGGAACTCACTGACAGGCTGCACCTGGAGGGTGGTGGTAAATAGGTCCTTTTCAAACTAGCAACCTGTCATAAGTGGGGTCCCCCAGGGATTGATATTGGGCCCAATGCTGTTTAGTATCTTCATAAGTGATCAGCATGGTGGGAACACGTGTACCCTGATTAAGTTTACTGATGATACCAAAGTGAGTGGAGAAGTAGACACTTTGGAAGGGAGAACCACCATGCAAGAAGACCTGGATAGGCTGGAAGAGTGGGCTAACAAGAACCTTAGGAAGTTCAACAAGGACAAGTGTCAGGTCTTGCATCTGGGAAAACAAACCCCAGAATGCACCACAGAATGGGATCTACCTGGCTGGAGAGCAGCTCTGTGGAAAGGGACCTGGGGGTCTTGGTGAACAACAAGCTCAATATGAATGAACAGTGTGCTGTTGTGGCAAAGAAAGCCAACAGGATGCTGGGTTGCATCAACAAAGGCATCACCACCAGAGATAAAGAAGTAATTATCCCACTCTATTTGTCTCTTGTCAGGCCACACTTGGAATTCTGTGTTAAGTTTTGGTCCCTGCTATGCAAACAAGATGTGGACAGGCTGGAGAGTGTCCAAAGAAGGGCCATGAAGATGATCAAAGGACTGGGAAGCCTGCCGTATGAGGAAAGGCTAAGAAAATTGTGTTTGTTCGGCCTGAAGAAAAGAAGACTTAGAGGAGACCTCATTGCCATGTTCCAGTACTTAAAGGGTGTCTACAAAGAAGATGCAGACTCCCTTTTTACAAGGAGTCATGTAGAAAAGACTAGGGGTAATGGGTACAAGTTACTCCTGGGGAGATTTCAATTGGACACAAGAGGAAAATTTTTCATGATGAGAATAATCTCCCCAGGGAAGTGGTGGATTCTCCAACACTGGCCACTTTTAAGATTCAGCAGGACAGGGTGCTGGGCCATCTTGTCTAGACTGTGCTTTTGCCAAGAAATGTTGGACCAGATAATCCTTGAGGTCCCTTCCAACCCAGTATTCTATGATTTTCTCACTTGCAGTACAGTAACACTATGAGGACTGAATGAAATTAAGCCTTGATGGGAACTAACACCATCTGGACACACTGGGAAACCAGAGCTCCTGCCTGAAGAATCCACAGATGAGAGAGGAAAGAGACAGGACCAGATACAATGAGGAGGCCACACAATACGTGGTGGAGTTGGCAAAGACCACCAATATCACCAGCCTCAGTGCGGTGCCCAGGCTGGATGACATCATGGCATCCAGTCAGAAGGAAACCCCACATCAGCCCATGTGCTAATAGGCACACAGCAAAATAAGAACAAGCCCACCCTCTGACTGATTGTGCTCATCAGCTGCTACAACTACACCGACTTAAAAAGCACTGAGTGGTTTAGAAAAACTGTACTGTAGCTGCATGCACATAAATCTCTTTCAATGCTGAAGGGCACAGTCTGCCCTGACTTCTGGCCACTGATGTCCTAACATTGTTGGGAAGAAAGAGAGCAACTTCTCGGAAGCAGAGAAATCCCATTAGGGAAAATAAACAAAAAATGATGCAACAAATCCAATAATGAAACAGCTAACACCTAAGAAACTACAGAGAGTGTCAGGTCCTGCCTCCTCCAAGCTTACAAACTCTCCAGCATGCTACTTCTCGCTTCAGGCCTGATCCTCACGATTTAATACACAATTATCCAAGTGACTTGAAGCATACAGGACCAGACTTGTTTTGTCATCCTACTTCCTTATCTGTAAGCCAGCATTTCACTGGTTCCAGGAATTAATTGTGATAATAACTTCTCCTGTAATGGTAATTAGTTGTAGAAATGCAAGTTGTGATAGGCAACCACCTGCAGGTATTGATAACTAGACCCACGATGGTGTTAGCAGCAGGTGATACAGCAACAAGGTAAAGTGCCTGTAAGTACATAACGTAGGAACTACTCGCTTTGAAAGTCAGACAGACATTGCTCTGAGCTGCTGGTGGTGCATCTTTCGCAAGCTGGAGCACTGCTGTCAGGTTAAATGAAACATCCTGACTGGTGTGCACCAGTGTGACACTGTCTAGAGTAAAAGACAAATTAAGTCAAGGCTCATCAGACTTACATAGGTCTGGGCAATTCTTCACTGGGAATTTGTTGTCATGACACTAATAAGACACAACAGAAATTAGAACTGGATCAAATTATCTACATACATTGATATATGAAAGTTACGTGCGTGACTTGACTGTGGTGACAAATCTAAAATGGTAACGAGGTTGGGTGACCCACCCATGTATCTCACAGAGCTCTTAAATGGGATTTTTGAAATAATGTGGTTTAAATGTTCACCAACCACCACACTTATCATTAGGCTTTACAACCTGGGATCATATTATTTTCTTTTAATACAAGAGGAAGAATAAGTAAGTTTCTCAGTGCTTCTCAACAGAGATACTGAGCCTGACATCTCTTTGTCTGCCAGCCCCATGGCAGCGGAGGCTAGCCACCCCCCACCATCACACCGGACTATTGAGTTGGCTAGCAGGATTGCTCCCTCTGCGCCACCAAAGTTGCTGACAAGGAAATGCCAGCTGCTGAAAGAGTGATGGAGAGATGGCTGTTGTCTAAAAAAGCCCTCACCTTTGTATTGAAGTGTTTTTACTTCGGAAGAGGGATTTCAATTAAATTCTTACAACTTCAACAACCCTAGAAACACTCTTGAAAAACAAACCAACTAGTTTTAGATAAACTATCTAATTTAAAAATTAAAGGTGTTCTTTCATTTTTTTCTTTGAATTTACAGTGCCAAATCCTATTATCAGTATGTGATTTCCGAAAATATCGTCCTTTCTGGATTTGCTTGCATTGTTACCCAGGAAAACTCAAAACCAGTAGAGAATTCCTGGGCATTGATCTACTTTATGATGTATTCTGAATAAATCTACTTCATTGATGGTATTTTACTGCCATCAGCTAAGCTATAAACAATTAAAAGCAGAATATTGACATTTTCACTCCTCAGATTTTGTCTTTTGCTTCCAAAGTGGGAACTCAAGATATGTTGTTGGACAGCAGAGTAGGGATTGAGCCTGGAATATTCTGGCATTCTCCCAGCAGTTGCTGTTTGGGTTAAATCCTTCCAACTAATTCTGTATTAAGTGTGCAGGTGGAAATCTGGCGTAATTTCAGTGGCTTCAAAAGACAAAGGGCTGCTGAATCCAGTTCTCTTGTTTCCCCTCCTCTCCTAAAGAGTTATGAGCTAGGCTCTCAAAATCAACAGATACAAAGTGAAGATATGGATCATTGAAGCTCACTTTAATTTGTGGATTTTAGTATCGTTTATAGTCTGATTTCCTCACCTTATAAAAGCCAGAAAATCACTTAAAACAGAGAAATTATTCAAGTTTGGGGGATTTAAAAAATATAATTATAATTTGGATAAAAGTGCAGGAGTTGCTCACAGTAAGACCACTTATCTGAAGTGGTTAGAAGAAGATACAGTTTGCTTCCCATGCCTTCTGATGATGATAATCACAGTTACTTACTGGTCACAGGTTATGTTGGGAGTAACACACCTGCTGCTGTGTGAGCTTGGGAAGAAGACCACTCACTCCTCCCTTGCACAGATGTAACCAAGGGGAAAGGATGGAGATGCCGCTGAGAGCACCAAGGGTCAACACTTGAGCCAAGGCAACGAGCAGCGGTGGCTGAGCCAGGCAGGGAAGGACCAAGCCCGCTGGGCAGCAGAGCTGTCACCAGAGCAGTCACCTCTCCCAGGGTTCTTGGCCCCCCACCTCAGGGCCTGATGCTGGGGGGCTTCCTCGCCGCTCCCTACCCGGCGCAGCTGTGTGATAAATGCACCTCTTCAGCCTCCCTTCTTATGATGAGCAGTGGGATTGACCTCAGCGCTTGTCTCCTTTTTACCCTGAATGTCAATGTACAAATAGCTTTTACTTATAAGTGACCATTTCTGCATCCCAGATACAGCAGAAGTTCAATTGCTTAAGAAGCTGAAAGAGAAATATGTATTTAGGGCAGCAGGAGGCTTAAAGAAGGAATCCAGTCAAACAGTCATTAACCACAGCAAAACTGTCTGGCACTATAGATAATAGATGAGGATTATTAAGTTTTCTGTAGGCTCTTTAAAGTGACATTTTCAGAATGAGTGGTTAAACTCATTCTTTTTGAAAGGAGAGGTGTACCTCCCAGTCTCCATCTCAGCTTCTCTCAAAGCAAAGCCATCATTCTCCTGTTGTAAGCATTCCACCTCAAAATAATTTGGAGTACTTTCTCTCCCTTTTCTCCTGTGATGGCAGAGCCTGAGGTACTACATTCTTCTGAGAGTATCACCCAATTTTTTTTTAATTTCAAAATAGCACAGATGGCCTTGGCCAGTTTTCTCTTTCTCAAATGCTTCTTTTGTGTGTGCAGCATTATCTTCTCATCACATATCTTCTACTGTAATTTACATCTCATCCCTTCACTTTACCTATGAAGAGACATATGATAAGGAAGAGATATGTTAATTACTTGCCAAATCTATCCAAGTGAGAAACAGCTAGCTAACTATCCCCGGTTGTTTTATATAGTGCAACCCTGGGACATTTCAGGAAATCACTGGGGCATTGCTTTACCTATCCATAATTAATTATTGATTTCCTGTTGTGCAAGCTGCGAAGATGACAAGACCTAATCTGATGACTAAAATAGCTATAAGAAAAGGGAATCGTATGTGAGGCAAAGCATGAAGGACAAGACTTAAGATATGACAGAGTTCATTATTCATTTTGCTGAGGTTATATGCAGCTAAATAATAAAACTTTCAAAATACGGCAATAAAATGAAATAAATTCATTTTTCAAAGCATCACTTTGCCTCTTAAACAGGAATGAAATTGTTCCAATACATTTTAGAGGAAATGAAGGCAATATTTGGCCCTTCAGCTAGAAATTCTGTTCTCCTATTTTCCCCTGCATAAGGTATATAAGCTATAATTTAAATTGTTAGAACCACAAAGAACTACTTTTGCTTGGATCCTGAATGCACAAAAAAAAATGCATCCAAGAAAGTGTTTACAATAATTTTTGACTTGTGTTGTCATTTTAATTCCAGTAATGTAATTTCACCTATTTTAACATGTAATATTTCACCTATTTTAACATTTTAACATGCCCTAGAAATGCAAACTCTGGCTCCTGGCCACAAAATCTCAGGGGTAGGACATATACAACTTTATGGTCAAGGTCAGTTTCTTAAGCTTACTGTCCTTACAAAGACTAGAAACCAATCAGCACCTCTTACTGTACATGCATTAAATAATAAAATCAACCAAATACAACTCTTTTGTTACACCTGTGAATGTAAAACACAAAAAAATCATTATCAGAATAAAACTTTCACAATTGTCTCTTACGGTGAAGAACATGGTCGGACTGATGATACTGACTGTGATAAGAGTCATTAGGATTCTGTGCTTCCTGAAGGGTGGCACTGTGGCTGAAACTCGGGGACCATTTTATTCAAATGTGTAGCTGCCTGATGAACGGGGAATCAGCATCAGTTTGTAAAAATCACTAGACAAACTCATGCTGTCCTTGGGTTTAGGTCAAAAGTTCTTGCATAAATACACTTAAACTAGAGAGTTAGAGATCCTGGTGATTATTTCTAAGCTGTGTAAGTTTTAAGGATATGCTGCTTTGAACATGTAGTTTACTAAGATATTTAGACATTAATAATGAAAAATGCATATTCTGTTTTACTGAAATACCTTTAAGAATTTTTGATTTGGTAAGAAAGAGCTTTAGTATTGTTAACTCAAACAGGAACACACTATTGCACCAAAGCCTACAATTCTCATTTTAGAGGAACCACAACTTTCTCTAAAAGCACTTTGTAAAATTAAAAGTAATAAAAACAATTTAGAAACTGCCAGTGAAACTTTTAATTTCTACTTTTTGCAGGAACAAGAAGCTATAGCTCTTTTATCAAGATGAACTGTATCAGCTAGAGTAAAACAATTCAGAACAAAGTACAAATACTACAAAAGAGACTCTGTTCAAAATATAAGGTTTCCTTCATAGAGTCTGAAACGGCAGACACATTTAGGCCATTTTTGAATTCTGTTAGCAGTTTTTGGAAGAGAAGAGGGAACAAATAAGAAGGACTTCCCAGTGATTTTTTGACCACCCATTATTAGATCAAGTAAAGAACATCAAAAGAACAGAAAGCAGGATATTGATGCACCAGCTTATTATTTCACCAAACTTTGATTGAATTTACATGTACAGGCTGTGTTAAACAAACATTTTTAATGTCCTTATAGGACTCAGAATAATGAGGATGATGATAGCATAGAGTACAGTGACACACAGGAGCACCAGCAAAGTTATGCCCAGTGTTATGCCAGCCTACTCAGCTCTGAAAAGAAAACACGCTTTTATTACCATAATAATAAATTTAATTTCATTTCCATCCTCTCTGTGCTTCTTGTGTATGCTCTTACTACTAGTAAAAGTTATAGGGATCTGATTACTTTGCAAAGTGATAAGCAGCCATCCAACATACTGGTTCAAGTTTGCTGAGAGAAACTGGGTTTCTCACCCATATTCTTTACTACACATGTGCTTTTATCTGTGTCTGAACCTAGATGGCCAAACGTCAAGCGTACAAGGCAATTAAAAACTATATAGAGTTTAGACTGGTAGAGATCATGTTCCGTGAATGCCTTTTGGAGAAAAAAGACTGACATGAATTAAAACCAGCTTCTCTTAGCATGTACCTTTAAAAGACTTTTGAAACTCTTTAGAAAGACTGTTGAATTCTTTTTATTATTGAACATCTGAACCCAGATAAACTTTGTTTGCTATTAATGCATGTTATTTATATTTGTTTAAAAATTTTAATACATTATTTAAGTGGACTAAAAATGTCCCCAGTCCCAAAAGACATGCAGATAATTTTCCTAGGTATCTACTTTGTATTCAGTTATTACAATCCAATCTTATTCTGAGGAACTGTACTTTTGAGAAGAAAAATTCTGTAGATGTGACCTTCCATGTATGCATAACCCTCCGGATTCTGGATGCCTACTCGTATCTCCACCGTAAGGATATTTCAGAAACTTCAGTTGTACAATTCCCTTCAGAAAGAAGGCTCCAAGATACTGACTCTTGGGCTGCATTTTAATTTTTTTTGCTTCAGAGAAGTTCAAAAAGTAGAGTACTTTAGAGACAGACTTTACACTACTAGGAGATTAAATTTCTCTTTTCTAAATCTGTGCTTAGTAACCTTAAAATGGACTCGAGTTTTCAGGTGAAAAATACCTTGTGGTTCCCATGTTAGTCAGCTAGAGCTTACCATGAGACTTACTATCAATGCTAAGGATGCTTTAGCATCATGTGTATGAACGGCTTATCCTAGAGAACTGTCAGGACAAACTTTGATTCTTTTCTTATTTGTTTAGCACATCTTGAATCTAGCAGATTTTGCATGAGAATGGTGTCAGCTTCCATACACCTCTTCCTGATGCAAAGTAATTCTTAGAAGAATCACTGCTAAGTCTGGTTGTTGAATTACTGCTTGCTACAATGCTGAATGTTAAAGAAAAACACTATCAGGCCTTTAAGGCCCTCATGGGAGAAGCAACAGTCAAGCATAGCAGCAGATACTTTCTAAGCTCATTGCTCAAACCATTAAGGTTTATTCTTTCAGGTATTCTGAAGCTTTCCTTGTTCAGACATCACGCTTAAAGGCAGCTTCTTCTAGGTCCATGCTGTGTCATGAGTATGTTTTACACGGACACACCTGCATTCATATAGAGATAGACAAATATGCACACACAGACACTTATCAGCAAAAAAGCCGACATGTCATCACACAGACATACAAGTATTTACAAGGAGTGGGGTGATGGGTTTGGCCTTAACTGAGCTTAGTCATCACATCTGATTTTTTTGGATACCATTCAGTAAAAAAGCCCACACCAAAATAGTGTAATGATGGGCAAGGTCTCGCTTCAGCTACACAGGACTACACAAGGGGCCACCTTGTGAGAGTGAAAGCTCCCCTGGCTCCAAGGTGGAGACCCCCCAGCCCAGGCTGCACCAATTAGTAAGAGGTAAACACCTCTGTGAATCCATATGTGTGAGAGGAAGGACTGTCTTGAAAAGAAGGTGGAGAGAACCTGGAGGAGAGGCCATTGACCTGAACAAAAAGACAACCATCAGCTTAAACAAGGAGAGAGCTTTGTTGCCAGGAGGAAGGAGAAGGAGGCGGAGGGCAGAGAACCTCAGACACCCAGTTCAACCACATGGAGTAGGAGAAGGTCAGTGAGGTCCCTGCAGCCCGTGGAGGTTCAATGATGGAGCAGATACCCACATGCAAGCCATGGAGGACTCCACGATGAAGCAGAAAAGCCGAGCCCAAGGGCAAGTGTGACTGAAATTGAGACCCTGAGAGATGTTCAATACCAGAGCAGGGGTGGTCCTCCAGAGCTGGGGGGTAGGAGGTGAGCTGGACAGAAGACCATCTGCAGCCCGTGGATGTCCCTATGTTGGAGCCAGGAGCTGTGCCCAAAGAGGTCCATGATTCCATGGGAAGCTCACTTTGGAACATCTTGTTCCTGGACTTTCACGCCCAGAAGAGTGGCAGAGGTGAACTGACTGAACCCCCATTCCCCACCCCTTTGCCGCTGAAGGTAGAGAAGGTAGAGATGGGGGGAAGGTAGAGAAATTGGGAGCAAAGTGATTTGAGCCTGGGAAGAAGGGAGGGGTGGGCAAAGGAGTTGTAAGATGTGGTTGTTATGTCTCACTGTGCTATTCAGATGAATGGCAACTAATAAAATTGATTTTTCTTCCCCACGTTGAGTCTGTTTTGCCCATGATCATAACTGGTGAGTGAGCTGTCCCTGTCCTTCATCCTAATCCGTGCCCCTTTGTTGTGATTCCCTTCCCTTCTCACTGGGTGAGGGGAGTGAGGAGTGAGTGCAGGACCGCATGGCCCTACTGTGGTTAAACCACCACAACTAGGAAAATCAGAACATGATCTACTTGATTGTACAACTGAAATTATAATTATTTGTATTAAAATAGAATCAAAGTAACATTCAGTTTGACTTAACATTTTTTAATATTTTAGATAGAAATATTGTCTTTTTTTTCTAAATTATTCTTCTTAAAACTAGACAAATTATTTAGACTGATAATACAGCTAGTTGAAGATACTTCATATATTTGTGTTATGCCAAATGCTGATAATCTCTCTCTCTCTCTCTTCTTCTCTTTTTTTAAAAAAAATTATTTCATTCAAGCATAGTTTATATATTGTTTTTCCCATGGGTGAATACTTCTGAGTACTTCTGCATATGCCAAAGTTTTTACCTCTACAGCTTAGCTCAATTTATTTGCACAATTTCCTCTTTAGGCTTCATGATTTTGCTCATGATACATAAATTTCTATTGTATAGACAAACAGGATATTATTTAAACAGGCAACTGGCAATGAAAAAGTCACAAATGTTAAAATTTAGCTGACAAAGTTTTGAATGATTCTTAAAAAAAACAATCCCTGGCAAGGCATACGCAATCAAAAGAGGAGGTAAGTTAAATGATGAGTTGATACCATACAGTAGTGCAGCCTAGTGCTAACTCTGTTGAGAAAAGTAGCATCAAGGTAAAAAGAAAACCAGAAAAATTCCACACTAATGTATCACTCCTCACTGAAGAAACTTTGTGTCTCTAAGAAAGAATGTGAAAAGATTAACAGATTATTCTTGGATCTGCAGCTACTACTTGTTATTTCCTGCAGAATAGAAAATATGCCTTTGCTTTAATGAATAAATAATTAATATTTGCATGTGCATTGGGACAGGTAAACCTATCTTACATGAACACTGGAAACTAATATACAGCATAAAATGTAGAATTACTAATAATTCAACACACACACAAAATCAGTAATACCAACTTTTTCTCTAGTGCTGAAACCAATGACAATTTCAAGATTAAGTATTTAACAAGATTGTCATTTGACAAAAAGTAACGTTTAAAATGCTCTCTTAAATGTGAATAACATTTTTAGGCAAGAAAGACTGAAACAGAAAGAAAAAAAGAGAGAGAAAGTGTGTATTTGAAGACTATAAATTTTTTGCTATATTGGTTATAGAATTACTATCTTCCAAAATTACTCAGATGATCCTTTAAAAAGGCTCAAATATGTTAATTCCACAGATAATTTCCACATTTCCTTTATTTAAAATCAATTTAGGAATTTGCTTAATTCCTGATTAACAAAAGAAAGCAATGTCATATGTCAGACGATGGAATGCTGGGTGTTTCAAATATCATATTCCTGTTAGCTAAAGATGAAAAGGATTTAACCTAACCTTGAAAGGTATTTATGTCTGAAGTATTTAAATTAGATCTTCTCTAATGTCTTCTCTCTTCCAGGCAAATTTAGTATTAAAATAGTAAATTGAAAGAAATAACATAAGTATTATGTCCTGCGTGACCAGCAAAAACATGTAAATTCCTATTTTCTCTGTATATTTTATCAGAATTAATAAAGACATATATATATATATAAGCGTTTCTACACAGATTTACTTGAATAGTGTCCATATGTAGAAGGTATTTTGTTTTTTCAAGAATGCCACAGAGTCACATTTTATTATGAAAAAAATACTGGGAGGAAAACAAAGGAAATGGAATTTTAGCAACTAAAAAATGCCCAGTTGTGCTAATTCTCATCAACTGTACTTATGTCTGAAAAGAATCTCCATTGCTCTTAATAATAGAGATTTTGAAAATGAGCATTTTGAGAATTTAATTGACTCCTGGACACACTGATTTTGCTATAGATATCCTAGTTTACCTGGGATCCTCTGACTGAATTACACAGCTATTGCTTTTTACTTAAGACATGCCAGTGGGCCAGAAAAGAAAGCAAAGTACTTGATAAATTAAACCTGCTATTGCAACACAGTGCTTATCAATAAGTGTCTTTATGTTTGAAAGGTACAGACAATCAAAAAAGAGATTGCAGAAATGCTAGAAAACTTCTCAGGGACCTGAATGTAGTGCACTTGCCCCTCTCTTTAGCACATGCTGTCCTCAGAGAGAGCAATGCTCTGTGTACCTTCCCCGCACAGCTGAAATGAATGGGACTGCTCTCCTAAGCAAAGCAAGATGCTTTCCATCTAGAACCTACAGGGTTCAGTACAATAAATTGCAGAATTTAAAAATATATCCTCTACTAAGGCTTTGTTACTATTGATTCAAACGACTCCTACAGAACTCTTTTGGGTACAAATCTCAGTATGCATTAAACAAAACAATTCAACACTGGTCAGCTGACAGCCAGAATACCTGGGTTGGGGAATAGATTCTGGTTTCTTGGCTCTGGGAGAGAGTATGCTGAGCGTGCCATGACCCAGAGTGGTGGGCTGGTGAAAATCCTCTGTCATCAGTCACACTGAAGCTTGGGGCCGCCCACTGCCATAAATCAATCAATCAGTCAATTATTTATTAAGCAGGTACTTGCATTTTCATAATTAATATAAAAATGGGCTCCAGACAATGCTTTCTCTATAATGACAATCTAGTTTTATATTACATCAGGGGGTTTACCTTAAATTAATCCATTCTTTCACTAAAACAGTGACATATTAATCTGAACAAGATCTTGCCAATTGTATAGAAATAAATTAATCCCTGCTAAAGGATCAGCACTGCGAAATACATATACTCATAAACAATCTGAGCATATGAATAGTTCCTTCAAGTCATGCAACTTTTTTGAGGAATTATCATATTCTGGATTTGGAATTTAGATCCTTAATGTAGGGTTTAAGTTCTGCACAGACCTTTTCACTTGGCAAATTTAACCTAAAGACAGCATCTTTTGGGGATGTCTGAAGGATGACAACCTTACCAGAAGAAAATTGAAATTATGTGTTCCAAGTCTACATAACAGCATGATGTAATTAACTTTTTAAAACGATGAGTAGGTATATTTTACTTAAGAAAGGACTTTAGCTTCTAAAACTCCTTGACTAGAGTTTTGAAGTATATTGCTGGCAATTCTCATGGAACATTTAGCAATAAAGGACCTTCTCATAAAGTCATCATTTTATTACTCTGAAACTCATATGAAAAGAGAGTGCTCTTCTAGATCTGGGCTGGCTTAACTGCTTCTAAGTCTTCGGGCAATTCTAAATATCTTTTCAAGCCAATGGCAGACAAGGCCATCTTCAGAGTGACAGCTCTGACTTCATTAAATGCCTACCACAACACTCTCCCTGATGTAAATGGCACACTACACACTGAAGGACAACCACCTTTAACAGCCTCCCTGGATTCAAATAATTGATTGCATTTTTATTCATTTGGTAGGTGAATACAACAAACACTTCTATTATTCCATGCAGAACAGAAACCTAGGATAATACATGGAAAAAAAAATAATTTCTCCAAATTCATTGGGATCTCTACTTACATATTGTAAGACAGAATAAGTGTAAACATAGTGATAGAATGTAAACATATTTTGTTGGAGCCTAGGCAAAGCAAACCAATTAACAGAAAATATATTCTTCCTGACAGTTCCTCCAGCTCTTTTAATTTTACACGTATTTTATGTTAATTGCAGATTGTTTTTAGCTAATAGTTTTTCTTTCATGTCAAGCTCATTTAACACAACCCTTTTGCTCAAATTTCCTCATGTAATTTAACAAGCTATCTGTGTTTAAGAGTAGTTGGTTATTTTCTTGACTATTGAGACAAATAGAATTTACCAGCTAACAGAAATCTGTTCTCTTACAGTCACATCGGCATTCTCCAAGGTGTTCCCAAATCCTCAGTCACAGCAAGCACCCTCATAACTGGAGTGGGGTCCAGTGTTCCTCACTTCAATATAGGTATCTTTAAATAATCACCACAGTAGCTGCTTTCACCTTGCTTAGGTGGCTAAACATAAATGGGACAGGACCCCTCTGTAGACTGTAAGCAGCACTTCATTTTCCTGCTGACTGTACAAGATATTTGAAGAAGAGGAGTGTACCATGAGTCTGAAGCACTGGGACAAGTAAGATAGCTCCCCTACAGTAAGTGCCACTGACCCACTCATGGGGCAATGGATCATGTGACCTTAAAACACTTTTGAAAATTGGATTTTAAGTATTTTGGAATGGACTCATAAAAACAGCGGCAGATAAATATATAATGTACAGAGCATTAAAGTCTCCCCTCAGCCTCCTTTTCTCCAGGCTAAACAACCCCAGCTCCCTCAGCCGCTCCTCATAAGACTTGTGCTTCAGACCCTTCACCAGCTTCGTTTCCCTTCTCTGGTCATGCTCCAGCACCTCCATGTCCTTCTTGTAGTGAGGGGCCCAAAACTGAACACAGTACTCAAGGTGCAGCTGAACCAATGCCGAGTACAGGAGTAGGATAATTTCCCTGGTCCTGCTGGCCACGCTGTTCCTGATACAGGCCAAGATGTCACTGGCCTTCTTGGCCACCTGGACACACTGCTGACTCAAATTCAGCCAACCATCAATCAACACCCACAGGTCCCTTTCTGCCGAGTAGCTCTCCAGTCACTCCTCCCCAAGCCTGTAGTGCTGCTGGGGGTTGTTGTGGCCAAAGTGCAGAATCCGGCATTTGGCCTTATTGAAACCCATGCAATTGGTCCAGACCCATGGATCTAGTCTGTCCAGATCTTTCTGCAGAGCCTCCCTACCCTCAAGCAGATCAACACTGCCACCCAGCTTGGTGTCATCTGCAAACTTACTGAGGGTGCACTCGATCCCCTTGTCCAGATCATTGATAAAGATGTTAAACAGAGCTGGCTCCAGTACTGAGCCCTGGGTAACACCACTCGTGACTGGCCGACAACTGGGTTTAACTCCATTCAGCACCACTCTCTGGGCATGTCCATCCAGCCAGTTCTCACCCAGCAACAGGGATGATCACTTCTTTCTTACTTGCTAAGCCTTAGCACTACTTCAAAGTGAATCACACTATATCACCACAACACTGTTTATATGGGGCTGAATCTGCACCTTGTTTACCTCTTGGTGGGAAGTTTTTAGAATAGATTTCTGTTTCAGCCATTGCTCAGCAGATTAAACACTATTTTCCATGATGAAGTACCTGCAAGTTAAACTTTTGGGATGACTGGCAACTCTTTCACTTCAAGACTAAATTCATTGCTTCCTCTTGCTCTGTTAAACTTTCTTTTTCCCAAAATTTGAAACATTTATGCTTCTAATAACCGTTTCTTGTTGACTGAGTAGGATAGTGCTAAATTAACCCTACCAAGGAATGAAATCCTCTTTTTCCCCCAAAGCACAAGTCTACAAAGGACAGTAAACATGGTCAGTCCACTCACAGATCTTAATGCTGACTAACTTCTGTGCCTTTTCTGTGCCAGCCCAGCCTAACAAGACTGTGTGTCCCATTAAAGCCACAGCACAGCTTTGAACTGGAAATCCTAGCACACTGGATAGAACCTGTCAGTGGAGGGTACGGGGCATGACATAGCTCTGCAAACACAGCGCATAAGGTATTGTGAACACGGAGCTTTCCAAGTGGAACCTGAGACAATAAAGCCAATGCCTCCTCCTCTTCCTTGAGTCTGCAGCTCAAGTTGTAGGAAGTTACAAATCTATCCATCATTCTTGGGCACCAGAAAAGCTACAGTCTTCACCTTAGCATGCTTTCTATAGAATAAAAAAGCTATTTGAAAAGAGACATCAATAGTTCAAAGACTTCAACTCCTGCTGTATTAGCTATTAATACCCACTGGCCCAATGTTCCTGCTCCAGAAAACTGAATGAAAGCAACACAGAATCACAGAATGGCAGGGGTTGGAAGGGACCTCAGGAGATCATCTAGTCCAAGCCCCCTGCCAAAGCAGGTTTCCTACAACAGGTTGCACAGAAAAATGTCCAGGCGGGTTTTGAACATCTCCAGAGAAGGAGACTCCACAACCTCTCTGGGCAGCCCGATCCAGTGCTCTGACACTCTCACAGTAAAGAAGTTTTTCCATATGTTTGTCTGGAACTTCTGGTGTTCCAGTTTTTGCCCACTGCCCCTTGTCCTGTCACCAGGCACCACTGAAAAGAGCCTGGCCCCATCCATTTGGCTCCCACACTTCAGGTATTTATAGACATTGATCAGATCCCCTCTCAGTCTTCTCTTCTCCAGGCTGAAGAGTCCCAGCTCTCTCAGCCTTTCCTCATATGGGAGATGCTCCAGGCCCCTCATTAACTTTGTGGCCCTCCGCTGGACTCTCTCCACAAGATCCCTGTCTTTCTTGAACTGAGGAGCCCAGAACTGGACACAACGCTCCAGATGTGGCCTCACCAGGGCAGAGTAGAGGGGGAGGAGAACCTCTCTCGACCTGCTGGCCATATTCTTTTTAATGCAACCCAGGATACTGTTAACCTTCCTGGCCACAAGGGCACACTGCTGGCTCATGGCCAGCCTGCTGTCCACCAGCACACCCAGGTCCTTTTCCACAGAGCTCCTCTCCAACAGGTCAGCCCCTAACCTGTACTGATGCATGCGGTTATTCCTCCCCAGGTGAAGGACTCTGCACTTGCTCTTGTTGAACCTCATCAGGTTCTTTTCCACCCAACTCTCCAGCGTGTCCAGGTCTTGTTGAATGGCAGCACAACCTTCTGGTGTGCACAAACACACAAACCTTCAATCCCTATTTTTTATAGGATCTTGGAATCCCAGGACAAAGATGCTGCAGATTACTTAGCCTGTCTCCCTAGTGAAGTTCAATTGGTTGCAAAAGTTGCAGCTCTTGCTTTTGAGGCCTTACAGAAAGGACCTATGAAATCAAGAGGGCCTTCTCCTGGCTTTCACTGGGTGTAGTATCAGCCCACTGCAGAGAAGTTCCTAGGTACCAGAACTCTCAGCCCTGGACTGTCAGAGGTGTGTTGCTCACAGGGTTTGTTCTATCCATCTGCTTTGCCCTTCTTTTTAAACACAGCACATGGGCTAGCCTAGAACTTCTTCCAGAAACACACATCTCTAGCTTAACTTGGTTTTCCAGATTTAATTTTCTTTGCTTTCTACCTCATTGACTTGTGGAATAATTTTGCATTTTTCAGGATAAAAAAAAGATTGATAGCACCTTAAATTTATGCGTTGTCAGAAGATACTGTTAGTATTCTTAGCCAGATATGCTACAACCTCGAGAAAGAGTATATTGCTTGTTTAGTCAATGGAGTTAACTGAGTTGATGCAGTTGCTGCTGCAGTTTTTGGCTTTGAATAGACCAGAGAAACAGACAATATCTGTCAGACACCGAGTGCCACAATGAAATCTGTTAAATTTGGGTTATTTTTAATGCAACAGCTGTTTTTGACAGTGTTTCTTAAAGACTGCTTAATTTAGGTTTCACTACATAGGCATATTAATGCTATAGCCTTGGCTAAAGCTGAAAAGCCTGCTGCCCACAATGGGATGGAGCTCGTAGGAAGCACTGTACACCCGTGTAGGGCAGCCCCGCTACGGGCAGCAGGTCGGGGACTAGTTTCTGATTCCTGCACTTCTCGCCACTTCACAGCCATTCTGTTGGGAAGTGCTGCAAGTGGGAAATTGGTGCCTATGAACTTCTTGGCTTTTGGTCCTTCACAGGTGTCGCAAGTCATTAGGTGACCACACCAATCCTCAACTCTGGATGGACTTTCTGTCAGTGCAGTTTATATTCTGCCAGCTACGGGATGATTCCTGTAATGTTGAGCAGAATTAGAAAAGTGAAGGAGGTTTTCATGTTTTTGCTGATGCAGTCATATTCAGACTAAATATACTGACTACTACTGTATCAGCAGCACACATATATTGCCTTCTTTCCCCATTAATACAAAGGATATTTCTCTTCTTTTAAACTCTTCTTACTTTACTGTAACCATGTAGTGTAAAATACACCACACTTCAAACTATTTGGTTACACTGCTTCTCAAACAGTAAGGTAAGTAAGTGCTGACACTTTTTCTTAAATGTGATGTGATGCTTGTAATCTCCTTGTACAACAATACAAAATTGTGCCCCTCTGTAGGCCCCAATTTTTTGAAAGTAATTGTATAGATACTTTGGTAGGAAGAAATTGCTGATGGTTACGCAATGGGATTTACCTGCACTTCAAAAAAGGCTGTGCAAGTGCAAGATACTGCAAAGTGCTGATCATATTATACTGTCAGCTGTATGCTCACTTGTTTTTACTAGCATATGTAATTTAATGGGATGAAATAAAAATTGCATTGACCCAGTACCTTTATATTACATAAGTATCTGATTACTAGTATAATGCAAACTTCTCTAATTTTCCTATCATAAAAACATCATTTTCTCAACAGCGGTGAAACTCAGACAGCCAGCATAACAGTTGGCCTACGATAGGCAAGTTTAATAAATACTATAGACTTTATAAAGGCTACTGTATACCTTTTAACAAACTGAACACTATCTTAAATTAACTATCTGAGCATTTTGATTAAAAAACCTCATATTTATACAATGCTTAGCAGCATATGTGATGACATATAATGAATATATAAACATGTAGTAGAGGCTGACCTTCATTTTAAGATTTTGTGAAGCCTCTAGGAATTAGCCAACACAGAGATTAATAAAATGCTTCCTGAGAATACAGGTAATCTGTCTGCTATCAGCATCCTGAAAGCTACCTCAAAGGCTAGCTTGCCCTATTTTCCATACCACGAGTATCAGTATGTATTTGTAGGCTGCAGAAAATATTATTTTAAGCGTGCAAGGTACTTGGTACCCAAGCATGCTTAGTATCTAAGTACAGTACCAGGCATTCATACTGGCAGCCAACAGAATGTCCTTCAGGTAGAAGTATACTCAGAAGTCATACAGCATATAGATTATCTCATGGATGGAGCAACCTCAGAAACTGCTTTTCCATCACAGCACATATATACAGACAGAAGGTTGGAAATGAGCCAAACACTGTAAGAGCCTCTAAGAGATTATGGTGCAATAAAGTTCAGCTTCTACATTGCAGCCACCCACATGCACAGAAGTCAGGCTATGCACACTCTCAGTGTGTTACTGCCTTGCGTCAAGAAAAGCCTACTCTAGCTCACGTTTGTTCCCACCTCTTCATGGGACAGTTGCGTATCAGCTTGTTCCTCAGAACGTCTTCGCATATGGCATCCCTAGGGCTGCCAAGGATGACTGAAAATACTGGAAGTGAACAATGGGAGAGACTCAATAATCATCTTCCTTACTCCTCAAACTTGACACAAGCAAGGCTGAGGCACACAAAAGAACAGCATTTCAAACAGAAGGTCAGCTTCTGCTAGTTTGAGACTTGGTGCATAACTAAGTTCTTTTCTTGTGCAAAATACATACAGCACAGACTACACTGCTGTGAACCTTTCCTACTTCACAATTCTTATGCCTCAGCCTTAACAAGGACCTGAACTTGCGGGCTATGTGAAGTTTTAGCTCTCTCTGCTGAGATTACAAATACAAGTATCAATTAGATCACCTGTGAAATTCCATGTAGCAAGGAGACCTTTAAGAACTAAATCTGCAGGCTCATACTCACTTGGAGTGTAATTCTGTTTGGAAATACTCAGCAAGAATTTATTTAAACATTGTCATTTACTAAGTAGACACTAATATTCTAAAAGGTGTATTGGATGTTGTTTCATGGGATTGTACTGCTGTATTGCGATTCATTTTTAAGGGGTTAGCAGGCTTGTGGGAATCCTACGGTACTACAGACTCCATAGACTGTCTGCAAACCAAGTTCCTACTGTCTGCCAGCTGACTGTAAGTGAAGCTATCAAGCTTCAGCCCAGCTCCACATGTAACTGGCCCCTAAGTACCACTCCTTCAGATACTCTTGTTTACAATCTCATGAGGAAATTTGGGAGCTGAAGGGCTGGAAATCTGGTAATCTCCTCAGGACAGGGTAGGGAAGTGTAAGAAGGAAAGGTACAGTAGGAAAGCTTGCAAAGGTTTGTTTTATGAACAGAAGACTTCACTCTCCGGGGCCATCAGATCCAGCACTTTCTGTATGAATTATTTGAAATTTAAATTCACATCCTCTTTTAATCACCACACATTATTTTCAAAAGGCATGTCTATGTTAAAAGTAGAAACAAAGGAAAAATCCATAGCTCCAA
This sequence comes from Caprimulgus europaeus, assembly GCA_907165065.1. Next base: position 76,229,897 of record OU015525.1, read on the forward strand.
GTATCTGAAATTCTAAATTCTAGGTGAATTTCCAAGTCACAAATGTTTTGGTCTAAAGTCTCTCAGTCCCCAGTTTGGGTAACCACATGAAAGATGACAAATCTAGGAAAAAAACACCAAGCCTTACCTTCTTGTAGAGACTTCTCAGGTCTCTGTACTGCCACATACTATTGAGGACCTGAGATGCTGCTTTCACCACTTTTGGCGAATGCCTGTTACACACATATATTAAAAAAGGAGAGAAAGACAAAAAAAGAGTGAGAAAGAGACTGTGAAGTACAAGACTCCATTAATCCCAATTTTCAAATGCATTGCTATGGATTACACACAAAGTGTGCTATAAATGTACCATGAGAGCTTTGGTTGGCATCTTGGAGACCAACGTGTTTTTAAGCAAGGACAATATGAGTTATTTCTATGGTACTAATTATTCAGTGAGGAGCAAAACGCGTGTTCCTCAGCACACTGAGAACAAGCATTCATGTTGAAAGCATAATAAGATGAATGGCAGAGGCAGCAACTGGCAAAATTTTTGAGGATCCAACTGGTATTATGTACCTCTAAGAAGATGTCCTGGTTACAACTTCTGGCATAAAGGACAAGAAGTTAGAGCCAGTTTCTTTCTCTGTAAGCTGCCAAACTTCAACTCACAACAGTGTGCTCAATACATTAAGTGCCTCTTACAGTGGCCAAAAGAAACACTCTAGATGGGTGATGAGCACTGTTTTTCAAGTGCAGAGCCAAGATGCAGAAATACAACTGATTATAAAAAGTCAAAAAGACAAATTTCATTAGGAATCCAGATTAGGACTTGCATTTTGCTCACACCATTACCCTTTAATGATGGCAATGTAATACCATGTTGAAAACCATATATAACTTCCCATGGAATTTCTCTTCAGAAAGGTTTTAAAAGAAGCTCGAAACTATTGTTACAATCAGTTGGAATCATATATGCCTCTTGGGTTAGGTAACTTAAAAAAAATCTGAAAAAAAATTATCAGAAAGTATTCAGCTCAGTGAAGAAGGGTCAAATAGAAAAGGACCAGGAAGATGAGCCAGTCACTGAGGAAGCATACACTGTGTAGTTAAGCCCCTGTGCTGTACCAATAAACACATAAAACAGCAGAGCCCTAGAAAACCTTGCAAAGGCCAAATTCTGGAGTGAGGATTGCTAGAGTTTGGGGCAGTCATTAAGGTCATTCACGTTGTACTCAGAAAAGGCACATGGATTTCAAAACCAAGGAGAAACCAGAAAGCCCGCAGCATATATTACTGCTTTGGGAAGGAAGTCTTCTCAGGTGTCAGGCTCCGGCGCATCTGTGATCTCTGAGAAGGACCACTGGTAGGCTGACACTCAAGCTGGTAAAGCAATGTTCATGACACAGCTGATTCAATTAACTTATACAGTATTTTCCTAGTAGTTTATTTGGTGCTTTTTTTTTCCATTTTCTTCCATTTCTCACCCAGGGTATAGCAGTAGGTGGGTAATTGGTGAATTAACAGGAATTCGATAAATCCCTTCAAACATAATTGTTTTTATTATTCTCCCAGCTGTACTGGCTAGTGGGGTGCTGGTAGCATGGAGTAACCAGAAAAATAACTGCGCCAACCATACTGTGAGTACTGAGGAGAAACAGGAACTATGCAAAGCCAATATGGGCTGTGCCAACACGACCTCATAAACACCAGTTCTCTTGTGCTATTATATAGGGAAAGCACTCAAGCCCTGGGCATGTTCCAAAGGCTAGCAGGGCCAGTCCCACACTCCTGGCACTGACAGATACTAGGATCCATGGCCAGGCTAATATCCTGAGCTTGTAGAAGCAGATGCTTCATACTGGACAAGATAAATTCATACTGAAATGTTTTACTGTATTAAACTGAGCATGCCAAAATTCCCTGTTGGCCCAACAACCAGCAATTCTGATTTTTAAACAACAGATTACCTATAAGAAAACAAACCAAAGCAATGGTGAGCAATACTAACATTTCTGAAAGCTGAAAAATAGAACTTTCACTTAAGATGGGCATTTCTAAAACTGGGAGTTGACAGGTTTTCTTGTTCTAGAACTGTGTAACCTGTAACAGTAATAACACAGGACTGCAACTCAAAGGACCTGAGAGGAAGGATAAGTATCATGATTTGGGAGGGCATTTTGGAATTCTCAACAGTACCTGGGCTAAATACTTTCATTCAACATAGATATGTCTTTCACCATTCGGAGGGATACTTAAGACAGGGAATTACACCCTTGTATCATCCTAAAACTGCCCATGATACTTTAAAAATTCCAGATTTAATAGGTATTTATAATCGCTATCAGATAATGAACAGGTAGATAAATTCATTATTCCAAGGAAAGACACATTCAGCTTCAGAGAAATGGAAATGAACCTGCTTGCAGTATCAGTACGTTTGATCTAGAAAACAAAAATTTTAAATAGATTTAATAATAATAAAAATGCAAATGTAAATAAATTGGCAGAGCACGGGGAGCTCCCACAACTGGAATCACATACTTTGTTATGCTATTTCTTTTTACCCCTTACAATTAGAATGTGAGAATGTTTAAGTAATGAATTTGGTATGAAAAAAAAAAGGGTGGCAATAGAGGAAAAGAAATGTGATTAAATTATATTGGCAATGGCCAATCACATAGGCGAGCATAAGTTCTCATACCAAATGTAGGGTGCATAAATCTTTCCTTCAGGTTGTGGCCTGGCTTTGTGGGGCTCTTTTAGAGCTCCGATGCTGCTGTGAGCTGTGTGATGACAGCTTCGAGTAGGTGGACTGATGGGTTTTGTACACTATAGTGAAGGCTTTTTGTTTTCAAACTCCTATAGTCCCATTGCACTATACTTCTGCAGGTTGACAAATATGAGAACCAGGCTACCTGTTTTAGGCAAAAGAAGGATAAAGAGTGAACTCCTCATGAAGATGCGCACATAGGAAAACAGGCAATATTTAACCATAGCTGCTCTGAATATGTCACAGTCATGTGCAAGATTATTGCATGTTTTGGTGCCCCACAAAGTAGCCTGCAGTTATCCTAATGCTCTCTCAGAAGCCAGGTGCTGGGAAATCCATGGATCCATTTTTGTACAGTGCCCCACCTTACCAGCAAGCTGGTGGCAGGGAAAAGGGTGCTGTGAAGAGGGACAGTGACTTTACATTCTTCACTCCCAGAACAAGAGCAGCAGTAACCGAACTGTGGTGAGGTCCCTCCCTGTCACAGGATCCCTCCACCTGCCTGTCACCCCTACTGTAGGGTGCAATCCAACAGCTCTGGTCCCTAATGTTTACCAGGGTCTTCTGGAAGTAGTTAGAGGAGTGGTTACTGTAGATAATTACTCTTCCTTAAACTGCATATGCAGTGCACTCCATGCACTGCTGATGGTATGTCAAAAGTACACCACAGCAGAGACTTTTGCTATTGCTGTTGTTTGTTTCTTGTCACCTTTCACACTGGGCATACGATTTCAGACGAAACTAAAGTATTCAACTCACGATTACACAGAGGAGGCAAACACATTCAGGACTAGTAACTACTGGAGATATTAAAAAAGGTGCAAGGTGATTTGCAAAACATACTTGTCTCCTTTACTCTTAGATATGCCAACCAGTTTCTCAATGCCGCCTGCGTCTCGTAAGGCCTTGGCATTCTCCATGTTTTTAGTGATGACTTCATGCAGAGTGCAGCAAATGGCAGTAACGGTGTCATCAGACATGGCCTTGCTTGCTGAGCTGTTGCTGTTGTTAGCGCCTGGCAGTCGGTGGACCAGATCCCTCATGGCATACTTGCCTTTGTTGAAAGAAAATGAAGGGAGAATTCAGAAGATACAGTAACAAAGGATGACGGAGAAGAAGTACAGGGAAAACATGCAAGATTATTAGCACCATTTGCATCATTGCATGTAAACTAGTTGGCTACTGCTACTACTTTGCAGCAAGCCACATTTATATGATTGCATGTTCAAACATTTCACACATTAGGGACTTTTAATATTTCCTTATTATACCAGTTGGGGACTTCAGATGTGCTACATCATGCCCTCATGAGGATGAAATTATGATAGTACAGGCCAAGTTTATGTATAAAGACAACCTGAATACCAGAACTTACAGAGCTTGGCAAGTCCTGATCTCCCATCACACAACTCCTAAATTACTATAAATAAAATGTGCATCAGCTTTTAAAAACACTACAGTGAATTCAAAACCAATGACATTGTAGCCAATTGTGAAAAAGTCTTCTCTGAAGGACCAGTTTCACCAAACAAGGTTAATTCTATACTCCATGCAGTAATTTAACTGGGTTTATTGTTTTTCTATGACTTTATTGCTTATTCAGTGCTCAGAGATGACATTGCACTCTTCCATACATCCTTAGTTGTATGCATGGTACTGACCAGAAAGGAAGTCTTTCTGATATCTATTCCTGTCTGATATTTAGAGCTTATTTTATATAACACTAACTTCCAGACCTTGAAGTCTCCTAAAATGAATGGTGCAATAATTTTTGAAGTGGTCACACTGAACTGAAGACATGAAAAATAAATTCTGTTGATTATTATAACTTTTTTCATGTTTAAATGAACAAAGTTTTTTTGCTAAATTGTGCCTGAAAGTCATGTAGTACTTGTGAAAATAACAAGAGCAGCTTCTAAGAATTTATATGTACATGAAGTGTAAATTTAAATGTAAATATATATAACTGTAGGGCAGGGTTAGCACAAGCACACATATATGAGAAGCCCCATGCCAATTCTTGAGGGTCACTATTATGATAAAATGGCTGCTCCATCCTTCAACACAATGAAGACAAGATCAGAGAGGGTGAGTGAGAGCCTGATGAAGTTGCTGCTGAGGTCAGTGAAACGATGAAATCACCTTCAGTGCAGCTGTGCTAGAAATTTGCATACAGCAATCACTGTGAGTGTACCATGCAGGATGAAAAGGACAGGAAAATTAGGAAACATAAATATAATTAACAATCCAATCTACATAATATTTTATGAATGAAATAATCAGGTATGATTATTGCATATAATATGATAATTTAATCAGGTTTTTTAGTAAATTTTAAAAAATCTGATCAATTAGTATTTATGAGTACTTATTACAAATCTTCTTTCTAAATTTATAAATTCAGTTGTGTGTGTCCACATTTGAAAGCAGAGGTAAGAGGAAAATCACATCTTTTAACTGTCAAATGTTAAACTATTTTTATTTCCCACAATTTTGCTTGCTGTGGTAGAAATACAGCCAGTCATTTGGAACAGAATATTCATAATACAGATAAAAACTAAAATCTCTGTACTGAAACGTTAAACTTAGAAGCTATCAAATAGATTCTGTGGCAATGTGAGATCTTAGAAACTACTCACTCTATATAATGTAAAAACATTTCTTATTATAAAAAGCATAACATTACCAACAAAATGTGTACAGTAAGATTTGAATCTTACCAGTGTGCTGCAATACAAATACAAATCTTGTCCTCAAACATTATTTCTCTGTACTTAATATTTAATTGATCATTTGCATTATTATATTTTCAACAATATTATTAATATCAGATGTAGTACAGATGTTAATACCACTTTCTCTTTCAGAAATGGTTTGTTTGAACAAACTGAAAATCTTTTCTTGCCCCTACACATACATGAAACACTGCTCAAGAACAGCCTGAAATGGTATTTACATCTGCATCTGTTTGTTCTCTGCAACATGAACACATTAATAGTGCTTATCACTTACAGTGATTACTTCAGTCTGTAGCATATAGTAAATTAAGCTCATGTATCAAAAAATCCCAAACAACGATTTGCTGTAGCTTTTACTCTTCTAATGCAGTGTCTGCCACTGGTTAGGAGTAAGCACAAGTAGATAAATCAGATCAGTGAGACCTGTATTACTCTGTACACACATCCAGAACAGACCAATGTTCCTTCTTCCTTTGAAATCTCACTTAGTGCAACAGAGCATCTCACCATCTCAGTTCTCTGGTGGAACCAGACGACAGTGATCATTCCATTAGCAGCCAAAGACTGTGTCCCTTAGCACTGAGTGTAAAGAAATCTGGATGGCTGGCCCAAGCAGATTTCTTTCCTGGAACTGGCCTCGTATCCCAGGCAATAGTATTCATGCCAGTACACATGCTTAGACACACAAGATGTTTCTTACAACAAATAAGGGCTTTGGAGCTTCCAAGAAAACTAAAATAAACATAATCAAGCATGGATGGCATAAGCATTCTGGACACGTTAATGCTCAACAGTTCTAACATTTCTGCTGTGCTCACCCTTAAGTTAGGCATGAGAAAATCAAATTGGTATTAGATACTCCAAAACAGTAAACTAGAGTTTTTATAGATAACGCATATCAGTGGGAGAGTACAGCAACCCTTATTCTGAGCAACTGGAGTAATTCCAGATCAATAATACTATTCAATTCTTAATCAGTTACACATTCAAACTAAAATATATTTATATTTTGAGTGTTTTCAGTCTTTGGTTTCCCCTCCCCGCCCTAAGAATTACATTGAATTTAGCCTTTGGATAGAAAGTGCCAGAAAACTCAGTGCACATTTTGTAGACCTAAAATCTAGCCAGCATATTTCAGCTGTGGCAGGTGTGCAAGCTGGAGTCCAGTTTGGAGATCACCCCCTATCATAACCTGTAATGACAATGCCAGGTCCCTAGTCCTGCCAGGTGCTGCCTGTGACAGAAACAGGCTTCCTCCTCCCTGTCCTGACCTTGTCTGGTGAAAGCCAGAACTGCTACCTCCAACAGAGCTGCTCCAACACATGCAGGTAAAGGAGCTGAGGGCACAGACAGGTTCAGTGTCCTTCCAGCGGTTCACCACAAAAAGGCGGCACACCAGCTGGAAGAGGGGAGTGGCTGAGTTATATGGTTGATGTAAGTCACTGTTTACAGGGTCTTAAAATCTATTAACAAGTGTAACTCTTAACATATTTAGCTATTTAAAAATATATTTGGGATGAGAAAAACCCCTTCCTTAGCCATAAAAAAGTGTCATTAATTTAGTTTAATTCAAAACATATGAACTTATCTTGAAAAAGCAGTAAATTTTCTTTAATATAGGGGTAAGATGTGAAAGTTAAAAGGCACAGACTAATCTTCAGACTATAGAAAATGTTACACAGTAACTTGCTTGCTTTCCAAATGTGTCTTCTAAAATTATACATATAGTTAGTTAATAAATTACTGTACTACATTAACAGAAAAAAAAAAAATCAGTTTTCAGTTAAGTTCTCTTATCTCAGTTATGTTCCTGCTGCTTTACAACAGCTATGAAGGAGAGGAGTCATGTTTTCTAGCATTAGCTATAGAAGAAACCCTGCTCCAGTCTAGAGTGGTGTAAATGTGGAGTAACACCGATGAAAGCACAGCTACTGCTACGCCAACCCAATACAGCTGACAACACGTGATCCTTGACTTTTGCATTAGTGTATGTTATAATCCACATAGTGTTTGCATTTAGAATTACTGTTTCAATGTTAAGAACCTCTTCTGAAAGCAAACTGAAGCATATAATGGAAACTAGTCCTGTAATGCCAGCAAAGTTTTAACTAGCATTACTAGTGGGAAGGCTGGGGAATTCCAACTTGCAGCTCAAGAAGCCTCCCTGAGCTGAGGAACTGAAAACTGATGAGGGTCCTGGGAAGAGAGGAGAATATGAGAATGGTAATAAAAATAAATAGTATTGTTACTTTTCATTAGAGTTCATACAGAACTGCCTTGATCTACAAATAAATTGATTTTTTATTTGACCAACATTACACATCATAAGACCATTTCATGCTTTTAAAGAGGATTTGCATAATATGATTAAACATAACCACCAGCTTGACAAGGAAAAAAAAAAATCGTATTTATTTGGTCCACTTCACACTTAAGGGAAGGAAGAAAAACATTATGTAGTCATAATTTGGTGGGGGCAGTGTCACAGGAAAGGGGTTGTCCTGCAGGTGTTTGGGACAGCATTTTTCTAACACTATACATTAAAAAGTTATTTTTCTAAGATAACACTTCCATCACGTTTATATTGAGAGCAGGATTCATCTATCACTATACACTGTCTTTGACTGTAAGATGATAACATCTGCTAACTAAATATTTCAACAATGCAGATTTAAGGCCTTTTTCTTTGCATGATAAAGTCTCATTAGCACCTGAGTAAATGTCTCCGTTATTTCATTACGGAAACTTCTTCCTTCATAGGATCAACCTGACAACTTGTGGTGTTTTAACCACAGAGGCTCCCTCACCGCGTCCCTCCTCCCCAGCCCTGCCTCCTGGCCCTCCCCCACACTGCGGTGGGAAGGGGAGGAGAAAATATAAAGGAACGGGGCTCACGGGGCGAGACACGACCAGTTTACTAGGATGGTAAGGAAGAAAGAAACACCCAACAACAACAACAACAACAACAACACTAATGAAAGAATCTCCAACACAATCGATACACAGAACCAAACCACTCACCAGCCGACCTGCTCCTGAACCGCGGTACCTAGCACCCGCCCTCCCCAGCGGCACAGGGGCAGGGAATGGGGGTTGCAGTCAGTTCACCACTGCCGCTCTTCCCGGCATGAAAGTCCAGGAACAGTGTGTTCTAAAGTGAGCTTCCCATGGAGTCATGGACCTCTTTGGGCACAGCTCCTGGCTCTGGCATGGGGACATCAATGGGATGCAAATGGGCCTCTGGTCCAGCTCACCTCCTCACTCCCACCCTGGGGGTCCACTCCCACTCTGGCATTGAGCGACTCTGGAGGTCTCAATTCAGTCACACTTGCCCTTGGGCTCAGCGTTTCTGCTCCAGCATGGAGTCCTCCATGGCCTACACATGGGTATCTGCTCTACCATTGAACTTCCATGGGCTGCAGGGGACCTCATCGACCTCCTACTCCATGTGATTGAACTGGGTGTCTGAGGTTCTCCATTCTCCTCCTTCCTCCTGGCAACGAAGCTCTCTCCTTTGTTTTGGCCGATAGTTGTCTTTTTGTTCAGGTCAATGGCCTCTCCTCCAGGTTCTCTCTACCTTCTTCTTTTCAAGACAGTCCTTCCCCTCACAAATATGGATTTGCAGAAGCGTTTATCTATTGCTAGTTGGCTCAGCTTGTGCTGGAGGGGTCCTCCTTGGAGCCAGGGGAGCTTTTGCAAAGCTTCTCACAAGGTGACCCCTTCCCTCACTACCAAAAATGGCCCCCTCACCCACACAAACCCAACACACAACTGTCCTAAGAAAGATTCTGCCTTGAGAGCAAAACAATAGAGCAAACTACTCTTCTGGTAGGGTTAACAGGAGCAAATCATCACAGATAAGGTTCCACTTTCATAAATATTTCCTTACTATTGCCTTGAGACAAATTCACTGCTGACGCAACCCTACTGACTTCATTTCCATTTTCACACACCTCTGAAATGACTTTGACTCATTGGCACATTTATTAAATAGTTGTGACATGGTTCCCAGTTTGACAGAACAAGATTAGGAAAATTAACCTATTGAAAACACTAGAAACCTCAAACAGATATCAATTCAAACTAAGAATCTTGTCCTAGAGGTAGAGTTTGCTCTAATATACGTAATGCATCATCATTTCAACCTCCCTCCAAAAGATACCCATTAATTCACATTGTGTAGCTAGGTAATACAAAAATAGCAAAATGCCACCATATTTTGTTGTCATGGATATCCTATCCCAGAACTCCTGGTGTCTGTATGTCACAATATATGTGAACTTTGTTCTCTTCACTCTAGCACATGCGCTCCACTTAAATTTCCAGACATATGTGTTTTTCTGCATTTTCATCATCTTTATGTTCTTAATACTGTTCAACCTCAGTATTTCACAGTCTTTATGGAAAGAATGCTACTGTGGGCACTTTTATTTTTACTTTCAATCATTACTTAATAAATGTGCCAAAACTGTCTACTTAATTCAGATGGAACAAATTTTGATCATGAGTCAGTGTACTCAACTGATAGCCTAATAAATTAGAATGCATTCATCACATGATAGCAGTGGCAGAAATACCACCACTGTATTTGATACAGAGTTAATTTCTGCACCATGCTTTCTCTTGTCAGATATATATTTTTTTTAAGGTGTAACTGATAACCACTATTGGATTAGGGCAGCATGTGAAAGTGTCCCTTAGGGTCCAGATATCATTATACCAGAGGGAGCCTGTCCCTTCTAGTACACGCTGAGGTGCAAGAGGGGGTGTAAGAGCCCACACAAAAATTGTTATGCTTAGTACAATAAATAGCAAACTCTGAACTCAGACTGCTAGACAGTATAAGATATTTTGTAGGCATCAGAGCAGCAGTGAATCCCATGTGATTTAAGGGGGTAAAAGTTTGTTAGTTTCATAGGGAGATTTTCTTCTGACACCAAAACACTCAATGGGGTAAAACTACCCCAAATTTTAAAGGCAAAATAGGTTAAGAGGGAAGAAATGCTGTCAAACTGGGTTTTAGAGCCAAATACATGTAGTTTTTTGTGGGACAGAAGAGGAAGTAAACCCAAGAAGGTGAAGCAGAGTAATGTTTACAAATATCTAAAGGGCAGGTGTAAAGAACATAGGACGTGACTCTTTTCAGTGGTGGCCAGTGATAGGCCAAGGGGCAATGGGCACAAGCTGGAACACAGGAGGTTCTGTTCAAACATGAGGAAAAACTTCTTTATTGTGAAGGTGACAGAGCACTGGAACAGGCTGCCCAGAGAGGCTGTGGAGTCTCCTTCTCTGGAGATGTTCAAAACCCCCCTGGATGCCTTCCTGTGCAACCTGCTGCAAGGAACGTGCTTTGGCAGGGGGGTTGGACTAGATGATCTCCTGAGATCCCTTCCAACCCCTTCTATCCTGTGGTTCTGTAGTGCTGGAGATATCAGGCCAGCAGCAAAGGCGGCAGATGGAAGGAGACAAAATCCTATTTTTGAAAGCAAGACAGGTGGAAGTACTGAGGTTGAGAGACATCTGTCCCTGTGAGTAGGTGATTGCTCCTCAGACTTTGGGGAGTACCAGGAAAGATGTAGGTGAGTCAAGAAGAGGAAATAATCTACTTGATGTGGCAATGTTTGTTCTCAGAGGACCCCTACTTCAGAAGACAGAGCAGCACAAACTGAAATAAGGGTCATTATCCACCACAGTTTAATGCCCTCTTGCTCAGCATTGAATGACATGACTGCCTCCAGGAAGGCTTTCCACTACAACCACTGAGCCAGTGACTTAACTATTCACCCTGCTCCATAATATATAGACACTAACATTGCCAACTGCAGCATACATTGCATGCAAAGGAACTAGAAGTCACAACAGTTTGTATACAGCAACTCTCTCTTCCCTTTGTCTGCTGACTTCTGGTTTGACATGACTTAAGTTGTTGACAGAGCAGATTTACGAAACTCAAAGGCAGTGGCTTACTGACAAATGTGTCAAACTCACAGCCTGACCAATGCTATCTAATGGTCTGTGCTGCTGCTCATCACAACAGATCAGTTTGCTGTTCCTAAGACCACTGTGCATGAAGTAGCATTGGAAGAGGAAAGTGGAAAAAAACCTGAGCAGTAGGACGGCAAAGCACGTACCCAAGAAGCATGGGCCCCACCACTTCTAGCAAGTGTCAGAGAACAGAGGATTTTGGATCAGTTTGGGATTTAGGTGTAAAAGGAAAGATAAAACAATTTTTAGGCAGGTAAGGGGCAATTCATGTGTCTAAACATAGGAGGCTAACGCAGTTTCAAATTCCCTTAGATATCTGAGGTATCTGCACAGTTAGTAGACCTATGGAAAAGCAGATGGAGACAAGGTGGGATGCCCTAGTGTCGTTAATGTTTAATGCTTATCTTTAGGCACCTGACTCAAATGCTAAATGTTTGACCACCGTTTTTAAGTACACAAGCCCTTTTACTTTTACAGTGTTACAGATGTGCACAAATATTTGTAATCTCTGGTGCTTCACAGTAAATGCATGCAAAGACATTTCACTACATAATGTTAATTGACTATAGCACTGCAATTATCCCTATCCAAAAAAATGTCATTTCAGCTCAATCGTTTGTAAGGGAATGAGCGATGAGTTAACTTAGAATGCTTTGAGTAAGCACCTCAAAACTTGTGGGCTGGAGTCACTGCTTTAGCTGTTTCACATTAAGCCTAGCCTGCCAATTAAGTTGGGATAATGAGTGCTTGGAACTAGAGAACAATGCCAGATTTACCTCCTGACGGGTTTATTTTAACTTAAATTTAAAGACTCTGTGCAAATAAATTATTTTTGGAGAAGACAGAAAGAGTAAAAACCATTAAACACACATGCCCTCCTGTGCCCCCAAGCACCCTGGTACACTTTAGTCATGGCTGGTGAGACAGAACAAAAGATCAGGTGGAGATCTTAGATTCCCTCTTCCCCTCAGAAAAATGATGCACACTTCTCACTTTTCCATCTTCTCTAATGACAGGCAGCAAAATTTCAAGATATAGGATTGGTATTGAGTATGGACCATGAAGGAGGCACAATATCTACCCTAATACACTGTAAGTGATGTGCCATTCATTGGCTTTCTTTTTAAAAAATCTTTTTTATCAGAATAAATTTAGCCATAGGTAGTGTAGAATATAAAGCCCTACAGGGAGCAGGACTAGTCATCTTTTACAGTTTCAGGGAAGAAACCCTCACACTTTCACAGAGCGATGAAAGTACGTGAACCACCAATATCTGTGCTGGCGATGTTAACTGAGATTTGCTGGGAAAATAATCAAATATCTAAAAGGGTAACCAATATGGAAGCTTTTATATTTTTAAAAAGATTAAGGATGCTTGTTCTGTATTTTGCAAGAAAAAGGTATGGCATGAGGAGAACTGGGAATGACAAAGGGCACAGCCATAATAGGGATAGAAGAGCAGTATGTACAGAAGCTAGTAGCATTGGACAAAGACAAAAGAGAAGCGTTCTGGTGTTTTCACCCTGAACATGCCATGGGAAATCCCTGGGGTGCAATGCAATCACCGCTTTTCAGCAAACTGCTTTCTCAGATCCATGATCCTTTATAGATTTTCTTTCCTGTAGCACCAGCCACCTTCCTCCTTCAGCTTCTCTGCTTCCAGAAACCTAACTTTTCCATTTCATCTATTTCCTGCCTCCCTCTGGCTGATCATTTTTCTTGCTTTCAACTCATCTTCTCAGGGCTGCCCCCTCTCCCCTCTATTACATGACTTATTTTTTCTTCCTTGATCTGTATCCCCTTAGCCCTTCGGGTCTTAACCACTAAGCTTTCATGTTCCTTCACTATCTCTTGCCCATCTGATATTTAAGCGTGTATCTCTGCATCTGCCCTGTCTGCCAAGTATTCCTATTCTCTCCTCATATTGGTTTAAACACCTTCAGTTTGATGCTCAGCTAGATCCTGTTTTCGTCACACCCCTGCATGACCATGACTTCTCTTGAAAAGAGCAGTGTGTTTAAAAGCTATTGCTCTTATTCTACTCTTGTTCTATCTCTTGTATATCTCAATTCCACAGACAGCTAGCTATTTAATCTACTCTCACTCCTAATACTGATTTTACTCCTCTCTCAATGGAATACCTTCATATTCTGCATTTCACTCACACAGTAAGACCACAGATACTCAGGCTTTATATTAGCAGTTGTCTTAAGACCTAGAGATTAAAGAACTTCCAGGGCTCTGCAGCTGGACACAAACTGCTAATTCATACAGCATATCTGTCCCAACATGTGCTTTCAAGGCTAGATCCATGCCTACACTTTGCATGCAGAAGCACTTCGGCTGGCTCCATCGGAGCTACTTCCAAAATTGGAGCAGTGTATTGAGACTCTGCTGTACATCTCTGCCTCTTTCATCTTTGCTGCTGTCTTTTTGGCAATTGTCAAGGGATGCATGCTGACACAGAAAAGTGGATTTCTGGAGAAATTAGTTTTCCTTTGGGGGAGTAGATGCTTGCAGCAGAATAGCCAGAAAACCAGTATAGAAATGGATTTATGGGTACCATGGCCAAATGGAGTTTCTGTTTCTCCACAACATCTCTCACTCAGCATAGCGGATGGCTTCTGAGTATTAATCCATGTATCAGCTCAGCAATCTCCATCCCCTCTTTCTCATTCTGGAGAGACAAACCAACCATCAATCGCAGGCAGCCCAACTCAGGGTGCATTCTCTGACTTGCAACCTGGTTTTGGAAGATTAATTTGGGAAGAGGTGTAAGCGTTAATTTGTTGACTCTCACCCACACTGGGACTATAACAATGAGTCAGTTCAAGCCCTGCCTAATTATCTGTTGACCTGATATTCCAAGCACCTACTGGGTCCACAGAAGGAGAAAAATCTTCACCAATAAACTTCTATTTGTCACCCTCAGCAGCAAACGAAGCAGCTGTTTTTAAGGTAAACTTTCACAAACTCACAGCTATTGCTGCTTTTCTGTTGCTCACCTGGCTAGAAAAAAGGATTTGGGTGGTGGCTTTGGTTGTCTCCCTTGCAGTCTTAGCTTTGGTAGGTTGGTTGGGAACAAAAAATGACAGACCTAGGCTTTATTATTCTTGGATTCAAGTAATTTGATTTTGCATGCTTGATTTTTATATCCAGAATGGACGGAGTCCATGTCGGCAATCACTCAAATTATTTCCTTTTTAATTAATTTTGTTTAAATTTCCTGCCAGGTATACAAACTGGAAAAAGCATGGAAAGGAGCTGTTAGGATCTGTTGATCCAGGTAGTGCAAATATATCTAATTAATCAGCTCCTTTACACAGTACCAGATTTATTTCTCATTTAGACTGCACTGTCATCTTTCCTTTCATCTTTGCACTAGCTCAAGGTAAAAAAGATTCTGCAAAGGGAAGCGATTCCTCAGTTTAATTGTCGCAGGCTAAATTTTCTGATTACTGGAGCTGGTTTTAGTCCCTTGCTATCCTCTTCCCCACTCCCTGCAGAGAATAGAGCTTTTGGAAGGCTGAATTTTAAAAAATATAGTGATTTAATTAATGTTATAATTAATCAGTGTTTCTAAAGGGCTTTGAAGAGGAAAAGTGCTATGTGAGTGTTGAGTGGAATTTTAGTTTTATCTGTATTATTTTCTGAGATCAGATAATATTTTGTTAATAGTCTGATTCAAGAGACTTTAAATTAGGCCATAATGAAGAAGTGAGAATGTAATCTATTTTTGGAAAAGTAAGTTTAGGCTTCAAGATCTATGTCCTGATCCAACACCCACAGAAATTAATGAGCCTGTCTACCAATGTCAAAAGGTATTAAATTGGATTCATAAAGAAGAAGCTTTTCTTTTCTACTTTGGTCTTTACTTCGTGTCCAAACTAGAACGAGATTCTGACAGGAGACTGATGTAGCCAGAGTGAATTGCAACTAGACATTATCCTGCTTTAACTGTCCATGCAGCAATTGCTATTTATTTGCTACTATCTTTCTTCTTCACTTATGCTATAATATTGCCTGAAACTCAAACAAATTTGTCCTCATTGTATGGTCTGAAAGACTGATTTTTTTGCATGCTTTTATAAGCAATTAAAATATCACTGTGAAACGTACAAAAATTCTTATGTTTAGAGATGTACATTAAAATATTAGAGAGAAATAAAACCAAAATGGATCCTCATGATATCCTGTTACTAAAGATTAAATAAAACGCATAGATGCAAACGTGTTAGCTCAATAAATATTAATCTTGGTAAAGCAATAGTGTCTTTTGAAAACAACTCTTCAAACAAATATCAAAGTCATTCCAAGTCATACTGCATTGCTCATATATTCCTTAATTAATGCAACTTTCTAACATTTCTTACCTCATCACCATGAAAACTCTACATGGAGCAGTTTAGATAATTAATCTGTGCATGACAGCAAAACAACAATACTGAGGATACATATCAGTATTTCACATTGTGTTATTGTGCCCCATACAATAAAATCTTTTATATTTAATAACAGAATCCTGGTTACTATCTAAGGCTCAGTGAAACCATACACTAACTTCACAAAAGTCAGTATTTGGGAGAAAGACAGAAGGGAAAAGAAAAAACAACAAGTAAAAGAACAGCAATAGAATAATAGCTAACTGTTTAAAAATATTTTATAAAACTTCAGAGACAATTTATCCATGAAAGGGTAAGAGTATAATACAGTACTTGTTTTTTACCCTGCAATTTGGAATTGTTAGCAAAGATCTCATGAAGACACAGTGTCCATCTGTTGAACTGCTAATGCATCAGTGTAGCTAAACCAGACCACAAACGTCTGCTGCAGTAATGAAGTTATAGGTACCTTTATTAGAAATGGGGTCTCTCACACCGGTCATGCAGCGAGCGGACAGGTAGCCAGTTTTACTAGGTGTTTTTTAGAGGTCAATCCAATTTGCAGATAATATTAATATTCTGACTCAGTTTAACTCCTGTTCTTGACAGAATGTTTTGTGTTCTTAGCAACACAGCCATTGGAAAAAACCAAATTATATTGTAGTTTTATATTTTAATTCACCTAAAGCTACTACAATTTAAGGCCTGAATACAGTAGATATGCAACCAAGGATATGGTGCAGAGTTAAATTAAGCTTTGTGTTCTCACGGGAAGGGCAAAATGCATCTGATGATAAGCTTTCCTAATAGTATATTATTTTTTGTTCTGACTACAACATGACTAATTTTTACATTTCTCATAAAAAACATCCTCAGCTCTTCTTAGTTGTACAGCTCATTATTAGCTGTGTTCAAAGAAATTGTGACAAATGAATCCTAGTCCAGACTTCTCCATCAGAGTAGAGATCTACTAGACCACAGTCCTGTTTGGTCTTCCTCAGGGGGTGGGAGTCAAAGGGCTCACAACATGACTTGTGTTTGGGTTGTGCTACTGCTGTTTCTTTCAAGATAACAGCTCCAGGTGGCATCTTCAGCTTAGTAGCTGATCAAGTCTTTTCTCTAGTGGCCCTCAAAGAAACCTTGCCTCCAGACATCCATTTGAGCTTGCTCAGTGTCACTAAATTATTGCTTTTTTAATCTGAGTCACAGCTGTTCACCTACATCTAGCAACACACAGAGCAAGGATTCTCAGGACTGTGCACTCACTGAATTTCCTTTCTGTACCTCCATAGGGATGCAACTGCACACATGGCAAGAGTCAGAGAGTCCACACGTTAGACTTGATATGCTAGGTTTGATCTCCTTTTTGGAAATCAGGTCCTCAGGAGGTGGCAGTCAAAATGTTCACAATGTGACTTGGTTTCGGGTTGTGCTACTGCTGTTCCTTTCTAGGTAACAGGTCCAGGTGGGAACTTCAGGCTAGTAGCTGATCAAGTCTTTTCTCTAGAGGCTTCCAAAGAAACCTTCCTTTTTGGAGATCAAGTTGGACAGAGGAGGTCTGCTTAAGGCAAAGCCTGTAACCTCTCAGATCCTTCAAGTTAATCTCTCTCAGAACTCTGCAATGTTGGCTGATCTCTGCTACTCCCAAAGAGAGGGGGAGAATTGGGCAAGTCTTCCAAAATTCTTCTCCTCTCCCCAGACTTGGGGAAAAGAAGAACATGCCAGAGAGCAGGTGGCTCCCTGGCTCCTCATGCCTTATTCTGAATGATCAGAGTGCTCTGGAAGACTAAGGTGGAGTCAGAGTGAAAATCTTACATATACTCAGCAGCCTCACTACATCCCTGTGACATGGCAGAATATAAACTACACTCTGCACTGCAGGCAAAGGATGGGAGATCAGCTTTGAAGTGACAGAGAAGATTTGAGTTAACAATAACAAAAAAAGTAAAGCAGAAATATAAATGCTCTCAGTCAAACAGAACAGGCATGATGTCAGATACAATAGTGAACTGCTAACCACAGGAGATTCAGAGGACAATATTCCCAAAGGTAAACTATTTCTTGATAGACTGCTCCACTGCAAATAATAAATTAAATTTGCAGAATATAATGTTCCCCTTGTGACAACCGTTGTTGTCAGTGTCACCTTGAAAAATTCTGCACACAAATACATGACTTTGCATATATTCGTGCTAATAGTATGCATTTTCCTCTGATTAAAATTAGCACTTTAATTATTTCCTAGAATAATCCTGAGTTATGAAATCCAAATAATGTACAAAATATATCACTTTAAGAGCACCCTGAGTAGCATACAATCTAAGAGATCCTCTTACTTTTCTCCTGAGAGAAGTAATAAGGCAATTTATTTTCCTCATGTTGTACATTAGATCTACGAAACAGAAGGTTAGCTCTGAACACCACCACTACACATTCTTCTGGCACACGGAGCTGAATTACTGCCTTAAGCAAACCTGGACTAGAAGCTTTTTTCTCTTTCTCAGGATTGCAGAGGACTTCTCAGAATTTTGAGAAGAAAAGGAAATTCAGAGCCTGTATCTTGAATAAAATGAGAGGACAGTCATAAATTAACAGGGTCATTCACTGATGAATGAAAAGACTAAGTGCCCTACGTAAGAAAGACCAGCCCAACTCTGCTTCTGCTCCCCAAAGGGCTAAGTGTATAAAACCAAGGTGCAGCCATGCATGAATGTGGTGCCCAGCTTAGTCATGCTTGACTGTGGACCTTGATACTTCTGGCAGTAAAAATGAAACAAAAATTGACGCAAATAATTTCCTTATAAATCATAGAACACTTCAGGTTGTCAGAATCCTGTAGAGATCATCTAGTTCCACCTCTCTGCTCAAAGTAGGGTCAGCTTGGTGTTTTGTTATATTTGGATGGAATTTCCTGTATTTCAATTTGTGCCCATGACCTATTGCAATGTCACTGGGCATCACCAAGAAGAGTCTGCCTCTATCACCTTTACACTTTCACATCAGGCATTTAAACACATAGTTAAGGTCCCTCTGAGCCTCCTCTTCTCCAGGCTGAACAACGCCAGCTCTCTCAGACTCTCCTCACAGGAGAGCTGCTCCAGCCCCATAATAAACCTTGAGGCCCTTCACTAGACTTCCTCCAGTGTGTCCATATTTCTCTTGTACTGGGGAGCCCAGAACTGGACTCAGTATTCCAGGTGTAGCCTTACCAGCACTGAGCA
This sequence comes from Caprimulgus europaeus, assembly GCA_907165065.1. The sequence continues at coordinate 76,248,975 of OU015525.1, forward strand.
GAGGGGAATGATCACCTCCACTGACCTGCTGGTAACACTCCTAACACAGCCCAGAAGGCTGTTGGCCCATTTTGCCACTTAGGCATGCTGCTGACTCGTGGATTAAAAAAAAAATAAATTACTGACAATTGAAACAATGGCAATGTAGTTGGCATGGGAAATGTGAGACCACATTTTTTAGGCCCTGACCCTAACTCTGGCCACTAACTCTAAGCCCTTGTAACTCAACCCCTAAGCTTTACCCCAGCAGCCTTCTCTAATCCCCAACACCAAGTCCTATTGCAAAGCTGAAGACCAAAACCCTAACCCTTTATCTTATCCCTGCCCTTAACCCTGGCCCTGGTCTCTAGCCTTGAACTGCTGTCCCAAAACCTAACCTTAGCCCTCACTGCTACTCCCAACTCAACTCCCCAACCCACACCCCAGCTGCTCATGGCAAACCCTTTGCAGAACTCTCAGCCCACACCCAAAGCCCTTCTCTAGACCCAAAGCCTAATCTCTCACCCCAGAGGGTGAGCCCAACGCCCCTGCCCTAACCCCTACACAGATGCCCAAAACATAAACCCAACCCCTCCGTCTTGGCTCTGCGTGTTCACCCCAGCTGTCAGCCCTGCCCGGGAGGTGGGAGGTGGGCAGAGGCACAGGGTGGGAGCTGGGCCATTGAGGCCAAGATGGGGGAGACATGAGGGCTGCTGTGCTGGCAGAAGCCGACTGGCCAGGGCAGCAGGCAGGCATTTGTGAGGTGGAAGCTGATGGGCCAGGACAGTGGGCCAGCACTGAGAGGCACTGGAGTGCCTCCGTAGGCAGCCATGAGAGAGGGCAGAGGAGAGGCGGGGCAGGGCAGGGCAGGGCAGGAGGACATGGCAGGGGCTTGGGATCTAGGGGGGTCCTCGTCCTTCAGCACTTGAGTAGGCAGGAGCTGAAGGTTGGCACATGAGGACATGAAGGTGTGAGAGAGCTGGGCCAACAAGGGTGATTTTGTGGCTGTAAGGGGGATTCAGGTGATGGGATGTCGATTGTGAGACCACGTGTTAAACCTTTACCCTGACCCTGACCACTAGCCTGAAGCCTGACTCCTAACTCCTACCCTCACCCCAATTCCAAACTCTAATCCCTGGCCCCAGTATCGCAAACACAAAGTCCAAGCCTGTAACAAAACCCAGTAATGAATAATCTGGTAAAAGAAGCAAATCCATTGCCACAAGAAATATTTATAATTGGCAAAAAAGAAACCACTTTTTTTTTGCATGATCTTGCTCTCATAAAGCTGAGCAGGAGCAGTGAGGTGAGGCTTCATTTATCACTGTCTCAAGCAAACATTAGTCTTCACTATGTGAGAAAATTAAAGACTTTGCTCCTGTTAGCCATGGTGTTTCTGCAGCACAAGCTAGTTCCCAGCTTATTTGCCTTAGCAGAAACGCCCAATTAAAATTCCTGCCTATGAATCAAATTCAGTGTAAAGCGTCTGGAGGACAGTGATGGATCTGATGCAATGCACTAGCAAATGGCACCGATCTTACCTTTGACAATTATGCTAAATACTCTATTTAAATGGTATCACTAAACTCAGTGGATCTGAAATATCATAGCCCTACTCTTAAAAAAAAATGCCACTCAGATAAATGAAACTTTTGTTAAAAAAAAAAAAGGGATGGAGAAAGAATATTAGCATTGGCATATCAGCTTTTGAGTGATATGCAGTTAAGAGCAATATTGTGCATCCATGCATTCCTTTAGACATGAGCTCCTTATCTAATATAATCAGCAATATAAAAATATTTGCAGTCTTGTTGTATGAAATTTACAGCAGACAAACTATACTGAAAAGATTCTTTAAAAATCATTAATATAAAGCACACTCTTAGCAATTACATGATATTCTATTGGATATTTATTAGCTTCCAGACTTATTGACATGCATATTCTTATCTTTGAAAGTGTCTGAAATATATTCTCAGTACATATTTATTTCAAATATTAAAAGTAAACATCCTGGAGAATATTGGAACCTGTCCCACTTCTGAGCTATGAAATCCTCTTTTGAAAACAAATTAAAGTAGATAAATCTGTCTTTTATGTTCAAGTTCTCCTTGTCCTGGAATTATTTTTCCTTTCAGAGGCTGAGTCAGATAATGCTCTCCTTACAATTCATAGAAGTATTTGGGTTTAGATACACATGAAAAAAAAGTTTGCATTAATATCAAGTAAATTTCATAATTACATCTAGAATCAGAATAACTGAGCTTGGAAAGGCCATCTGGAGCTTGTCTAGTTCAAAGTAAATGCAAAACCAATGCAACATAAAGACATCACAAGAGATAACTCAATATTAATAGAAGAAGACTGTTTAAAAAATACATGTATTATATCTGACATACTTGACATTATACACTCTATGGCACATAGAGAGGAGTTGGAGCAGATGATCTTTAAAGGTCCCTTCCAACCCAAATCATTGTATGCTTCTATAGTCCTTTTGCTGCTCCCCTGCTAAAAGGGCTACTATTCATAATGAAATAAATATTTAATTATGATGAATTTGCCTCATGTGTGCACATGCCTGTTTAGTTTCTTCTCCCAGTACAATTTTTAAACAGAATTTTGCCTACATAAAAACCACAATGGACTACATTCTTTCTGCTATAAATACATTCTGGGATATGAAGGCAGCAAGAGTATGCAAGCAGAAATATTAGCTAATACAGAGCAGAAAACATGTATTTATTGATAGAACATTAATAGAAATTAAGATGGTTTGTATGTATTGGCACATGTACTTAGTACTACACAGCTCCATATGCCTTTAAAATCCCAATCTTTCTTCAACAGAAACCACTAGTACATTAAGATTTTAAATTCTGTGTTTTAGCTATCTCAAAAACCTAAGATTCTTTTCTTTTGCCATGGCAGTTGAAACTTGTTGCTACTTTTAAAGCTTTTTTTTGAATTTGTGAGAAAAGTGGGCATAAGCGTACGTCCTGTAAGGAATGCACTGCTAGAGCTGCTGCAGTTTATTCTCACAATGTCAGCCTTTACCCTTGCAGACATGCAGCCTGCAGGAATGAAGAACAACACAGAAAGAACTCAGAAATGAAGATCAGGCTATTCAAAATAATGACATCTGTAAGATGGGGTTCCTTACAAGGTTTCAAGACATGGGGTTTTTTTCTTTTGTTTTGGTAACCTATTGGTACTTTGCACCTATTAAAATGCAAACATAGCAGTAAAATATGGTATATTTGTGCATTTTGTGGTTAAAAGAAATATCCTGTAGCAGAAGATTTTATGGAAGAAAGCTTGTGGATCTTACTTGTCCTGACATCAGCAAAGCATAAAAGAGTAGTCTGACACAACACTCTCATGAGAAAGCTAACAGGAACTGCTGCAAATAGGATTAAAAATGTTTGGATGGTGCTACTCTGAACGGTTACCAATGGTTCCTCATTGAAATAGAAACATGTATCAACTGAATTCAGCAGAAAATGTATGAAGTAAGTTCTTCAGACAATCTTCTATCCTGGGTCTATATCTATCCTGTGTCACAGCCAGTGGTATGGATGGTGAAAGAAAGGAGAACAGGGGCTGAAAAACGAGTACTGGTTTAGAATTCAGTTATCTTGATTTAGAAGGATGGAATTCATTAAAGTCAAATAGATAATACTATACACAGGCAGGAGATAATTATCTGCAGAAATACAGAATGAACGACAACCTACTGAGTAATAATTCTGCAGAAAAGGATGAGGAAGCCCAAGAGGATCACGAGATGGACATGTGTTGCAAGATGGGTTGCTGTGAGAAAGACAGCTATACAGGAGTGTATTAACAACTATTCCTGGCAGAACATCTAGATAATGTGTTTCTCTGTGCAAATCTTATGGAGGAATACCAAAACTAGTCTGTGCTGAATTTCAGAAAAGATATGGACCAACTAGGATGAGTTCAAATGGAAGTAACAATACCTAGGAAGACAGACCAAACCGATTGCTATCTCAGCTTCAATAATATATTCAACTGCTCTAACTATACCTCTTCAATCTGTAAACAAGGTATAATGCTGTTTTTGTGGTACTGTACTGCACTGGCATCATTCTTACTGATTATCTTCATGAATTACTAGATATATGGCAGATAAGGTTTCTACTGGAGGCTGCAGATCATCAAGACAAGACAGAAAAAACAGGGTCTGTGAACTTATGGCCCCATTGCATGTTAAGGATGAGGTCTTCAGATGGCTTGCTTAAAGAACTGGATCAAAGAAAATTGCGAGTCAAGTGTCCAAAATCAGAAGATTTTAAAGAAATGGTTCAGCTGATATTTTCTGTGGTTCCTGAATTTACACTTGCAAGCCTCTCTTTCTGGCCTTGAAATAAGAGTGGTTCAGTTTATACACAAGGTCCATCTCAGTTTTACATTATTTACTCAGTCAGCTAATTTAATATTCAAAGTGGTCAATTAGGACTGAGTCACAGTTTGCTTCAACAACATAGTCTGGATCCTCAGGAAGAGACTTGTTCTGCCAGGTTTTGGGCTCACAATACGGCAGGCACAGCTCCACTGCCTTCAGGAATTTTAGTCCATGCGGTCCACAGATTACCACGGGACTAGAAAGCATTTTGCCCTTCTCTTTATCAAAGGTGGAAGTGTACTGTTGTCTCTGCAGACTCTGAAATAGATTTCTTGCTCTGTTCCCTCTGGAATGGCTTGTTGTAGTATAAAAATACAAACTCTAGGCTTGTGGAGCTCAATACACCACCACTTCTGTTAAATACACCTCTTGCTGTGGCTGCAACAGTAAGATGTCTGTCATCTCCTTTTCATCCTTGAGTGCTGAAGGACTTACAGGAATGGCTTTAGGCACAGCATTAACATGATTTGGTTGATAATTAGGTTTGTCAAACCTCTACAGTGAAGGTATTCATTCCACTGTCGAACTCGGGAGGCTGTAATGAGTTGTGTGCTTTCAAAATTGGTTGACGAGAATTGGGAGATTTTGATGGCAACTCTGGTTTAGGTTGAGTTCATTTGTCAAGAGATTATGTTTGGGTTTAGGACTTTCAAACTTGTGATCAAAGGGCCTTGCACCACTAGTGTAAGATTTTACTGGAAAGCAGTTGTAAGGAGTGACTGTTATTCCTTTAATGGGGCCTTTGTCAGGGAATCCTTTTCTGAGGATAAAAAGTGGACTGCACAGTGTCTTCTCTAGAAGATCTGAAAACTGCTGGCTTATTCTGAGGTGGAGGAGAGTCAGACACAGAGTTGGCTTCAGAAAGTGCAGGCCTGTGATGTGCTGGGAGAGACAGGACAGGACTATTAGTTGACTGAGGTTGTGTACACCATATTGAAGAAGTAGGAGGAGGAGTTGTAACTTGAGGGATTTGCTCATAGTCCTTTTCACTGACATGCCTATCCATCGATTCACATAATCAGTTGGTTTCCCCTTAGAATAACTGGTGAAATTCAGCTGATTCTGCAAAAGTATTGGTTTAGTGAGCTCAGAATGATGGCTGTCAGGAACCTGTGCAGACCGCTTATTTTCAAAAGTCCCATGTTCAAAGTATAGGAGCTCCTTTCAATAATACTCTTCATCTTCCTTGGGATCATAATGATTTGAGACCTTCACTCAAGGTTTGTGTGGTTCCAGGGCCCTGTAAAAAAGACTTCTTAGATTAAGCACCCTCTTAGCTTGTGAATGAGTGCAATACACTGGCTGGAACATAAGGTGACATTCTCTTGCAAAAGCAATGAACCACTTAACTTCCTGGTATTTGGAAGAAAGGAAAAAAAAGGTCCAAGAAGAGAAACAAATGAGATGAGAGAAATGGCAGATTCAATCACAACCTGAGTCACCAGATCCAGGTCTATGAATCTGTTTTCTTCACATTTTCAAACTGCACAAAGCCCCAAGTTCATTTGGCTGACATCCTTCTTTTCTTCACTCTCCCTGTAGCCTGCTCCCTTTCTTTCAGGATCAGGAAAAGCAAAAAGCAGAGACATCTCATCTCCTTCCACTCCTCTTCATAATCCAGGGGCTATTCTTTCTCTTTGTTCACTGCCCTCAGGTGTCCTGGCAATCATGGCTTCTGGTTCAGCTTCTGCCATTGCCAGACAGAGTAGGTGCCTGCTCTGACTCACCTATTCTGCAGGAGTTATGCACACACTGAAGGGCAAATACTCCAGAGCACTGCTCTTGTCAGCAAGAGTAGTGTGTGAACAGCTCACCTTGGATGCATTCTTCTGGGTTCTCGCTGCAATCTAATCTAGGCTGTGCCCCAGGACTGGTAATAAGGCAAGCTGATATCATCCTAGCTTTCAGATTAGTACTACTGCTTCTGAAAGTATTTCCATCAATTTTGTAGTAACGATTCCCTTCTTGTCATACCTTTTACAGTTGATGATGTCTACGCATTGTCTGCACATTAATTGTCCCTGACAGTGACAAAGACACATGTCATTACTCATTTGTAGTTAAGGAAGCCAAGGCATGACAGGTCAATGACCAACTCAAGAAGCCATATAAGACTTAATGGTTTTCCCAATCAGGTATAACTGAACAAAATTATCTTTTCCATCTTAGAGATGTGATTTTGTTGTGTTTGCCTCCTAAATAATTTAATTCTCCTTGTTTGTTTCAATGGCAATTCTACAGCAAATCTCTAGCCGCAGGGCTCTGAATTGCAGTGATTTACTAATCCTGCAAGGCTAATAGTTACTGATCTCAAGTTTTAAGTAGATGTTAGAATAAAAAGGGTAAAGAAAGAGACAACATTTGGTTTCCATAAGAATGTGGAAATGGTTGCAACCAAGCTAATCTCTGACTCTTAATCAGTTTTTGTCTTGTTTGAAGCTTGAACTAAAGGTACAGCTCTTTTTTCTCTCTCTTTTTAATACCTTTGCCTCAGCTTTGAAGTTTCTGTAAGCTGAGGATAGCTTATTAGAAAAGTCCCGAAGAAGCAAAGATGTTTAAATAGGGCTACAAAGTAAATGAGATGAATTTCAGTCTCCTTATGAAGAGGCTGAGCTCTTCAATCTAAGGCATATACATATTCAATCTCAAGGCAGAAGAATGGATTTAACTACAGTGGATAATGCACTAAAATCCATCTTCAGAACCCCTGTCTCAAGGGTTTTGCTCATGATGTACTCAGTGTCTCAGATTGTTAGTGGCTCACAAGAGAGAAGGAGACATGCCCTTTTCTTTGGTGCTTGATTTAGACATTGCAGTACAGTATTGTACATCAGAGGATAACACCCTTAACTCTGAAGATTTAATACCTGTATAGGGAAATTATACATGCTGGCTTGCCCGCCTACCTGATATCATCGTATTCCAAAGGAGCCTGCTTTTGTCTGGCTGAAAAATGAAGCTTATCTGTTTTGTTATTCTAATTTTCTATTAAAGGCACAAAGGAACTACCAAAATTGGGGGGTTTTTTTTGGGGGGTAGGGAGGAGAGGAGGAGGGAGGGAGGGTTTGTAGTAACAACAGTTTACAATGGTACAGTAATACTATGGTAGGACTCATGGTGGCTGGATTCTAACAAAACAAAACAGCTTTCAGGTTGTGGACAGACATTCAGTATACAAGTACCAAAGTTTATCAGATAATGACCACATTTTGAGTCTCACAAGCACTGCTGGCCCAAGACAGAATTTTTCACCTCTCATGATGGCTGCTCACGTGACTTGTTTGAGCTCATTCTGTTTAACAAAACTTTGTAGCAGTAAGGAGTAATTTTTTTGCTCACCCAGCTCATTTTGATTGTTAAGTCAGGCAGTGCTGACTCGTACAAGTGGTTTGACTGGAGACGCGATGATGTGTTAGTGAGAGGCTGGAGGGAGCCTAGGAGCAGGGATGCCTTCTGCCACTGACTGCCTCAGGGTGAGTTACCACCTCTAAGGTGAGGGAACTGTAATTTCCTAAACTTGCTAAATCAATCAATTGAGAACCTATAACTTTAGAATGAAAATAGAAATTCCACTATTAAAAAAAGGAACTGTTTTATAGAATATAATAGTCTAATATTAATCTATTTCTATGAAATACACTTAGTGGGTAAAGTGCAACATTTTTCAAAGGACTAAAGTGACTGAACTGGCATCCAGTGTCATTTTTCAAAATAGACTATTATTCCCTTTAAAGTAGTTGCTTAGAGCCTCTGTCATGACTGAAAAGAGAAATTCAGTTCATATTCACCATCAAGCCCCTAAAATTTTTAATCAGATGTTATTAACATGGTAAAAACCAGTTGTACTTTCCCTTCCTCTGCTCTCATACCTAACTCATTGATCTAAAGTAGACCTCATCATTGTTTGACTTTGTTAAGGTGATTATCACCTATGCAGCCTACTCACTCTACCTTAATAATGCTGCTTTGTTACTCTGAGTTGAATCCTGCTTCTCAGGTATTTGATGGAAAAATTCCTTTTAGCTTGCATAAGAATGATTAAGCTGACAGCTACAAGATTTTATTCCAATTATTGCAATTGTGTGCCATAATATGGGTTTTTTAAATGAAGGAGTACCTTTCTATATGCATGGGTACTGCCCAACACTTCCCCTTCCTCTTTGGTGCAGGTAAAAGGTCAGATTAAAACCTATCTACATACATACAAATACACATGTATATATATTTTTGTGTATATATTCATATATATAAAGATTAAGTTAGAGACATTATATGTCCATTTAATGTGGGGATAACTTTGCAGATTATACACAGAGGTGACAGTGAAGAAAGTTACAATAAAGGAGAGAATTAAAATGCCTTTGGACATTGATTACATTACTTACAGAGACTGTGATTACATTACTTACAATGACCAATGCTCTTCATGTATTTGCAATAATTTAAAAATCGTGTTATTACTATATAATTGAACTATATATCAGATCAGAATCTACTAGTCTACATGTGATTACTAAGATTAGGTTAATAATAGGCATCACTGCTGAACATTAGGGAAACTACATTTATTTCCACTGATTTTAAAGTAATCAATCCCAAACACAGAGTTAAAGACACTCCATACTATTTCTCTTTTAAAATCTGCAAGTACAGTGCCTTACTAGAAATGCAACATTTTGAGTTACTATTTTAATTTCCTCTCTGGTAAATACAGCAAAATTCTGTGTCTAAGTGAACGTAGTATATGGCTTTGGTTCCACAATAAGATTATTTGATCCTGGTCCTTATACACTGTCACACTGAAACTGTGGTTTAAAGTTTAGTAAAACTTGTCCTGAAGTAACTTAAGCATATGCAATGATGTCACTGAGGTTAAAGACATTTAAATTACATTTATCTACTTCTAATTTAGGAACTACAGAGTCTACTCTGCACGGCTTGAGATAACAAACATGTCAGCTTATCCACTTATTACTCTCTATTGCATCCTTACTGAGATTTTGACCAGGTAAGTAGATGATATGGTGGGTGGAAAACTGACTGGACTGCTGGGCTCAAAAGGTGGTGAATTGCCAATACGATATCCAACTGGCAGGTGGTTACTAGTGGTGTCCCACAGGTGGGGGCAAGTGTTTAACATCTTCATTGACAACCTGAATGACAGGATAGAAAGCATCCTCAGAAAGACTGGACAATGTGATGTTGGGAGGTGGAGTCATTGTACTGGAGGGCAGGACTGCTATTCAGATGGACAGCTGGACAGTAACCTCAAAGTTCAGCAAAGGCAAGTGTAAAGTCCTGCATCCAAGATGAAAAAAACCCTCTGCACCAGCACAGGCGGAGGGTCAACTAGTTGGAAAGCAGATTTTAAAAAAACCTCCAAAACCTAGGTGTGCTGGTGGACAGGTTGAGCATGTGCCCTTGCACAAAGAAGGCCAACCACATCCCAGGCTGTATTAGATGAGCCTAGCCAACCAGTCACAGAAATTACTCTTTTTAGACTCATATGATTCTGCTTTTAGATTGCATCTAGAGTATGACATCCGGTTTTAGTCTCCCCAGTACAATAAAGATATTGCAATATTGGAACAAGTCCAATGGAGCACCACAAAGACAGTCAGGGGGCTGGGACACATGTCATACAAGAACTGCATTTTCTAGGCCTTAAGAGCAGGTTAAGGAGAAGGTTAGTGATGTTGAGGAATCTCCATCCTACCATCAACTGGACAAGGTCCTGAGCAACCTGCTTTACTGGACCTCCCTTGAGTAGGAGGTTGGACTAGCTGACCTCTAGAGGCCACTTCCAAGCCCTTTCCAAGGATTCAGTAAGACCAAATTCTGTCTTTTGTTGCATTGTCAGACTGAAGCCTTCCCAACAAAATGAGAAAGTGAGCTTATTTTTTAAATGTATTTTAAGTCACCCTTTTAACTTAATTTTCTAGGCTTACATGGTTTAAAAGGAGATAAACTGGCACAAGATCATCTAGGACCCACATCAATTTCATAGTATATGTATTCCACACTGTTAGTAATTACCTAACAGTTAAGACTATCTACAAAGACAAGTAACTTTTGAATTTTATTGGTGATTCCTTCCCTGCACATTCATTGGAGTTTATACAGCACAAGCAACAAGGTAGATTTTGTTTCCATTTCTTTCTGTAGGGCAGGGCTCCAATATCTACTGAAAATTATCAAAACAATCTCTTTGAAGGTGCTTCTTTGATTAAATTTCTTCAAAATCTTCATTCTGGACTACAGGAGAGATCGTATCTAAAATATTCAATTACCTAGTTTCTTTTAAAAAAATAAATGCCTTCAATTTTAAGTTTTAACGAAATGTTTTATTCTTTGTCTTAACCTGATCTTTCAATTTGCACAATGCATATTACATTTCTACACAAAAAGCACGGGTTTAGGCAGTAATGCATACAAATGCTCTCTTAGATCAATTCCTGAAGTCTGATCTATCATTATAAAGTATTACACATACATAAAATTGCTAACTCTAGGGGGTAGTCATTGTATCTTTTTCATGTTCTCACAATCTTTTGCATAACGCAGACACATGAGGAAACAAAAGGAAAATTAAAAACATAATACTACTAAAGACTGTACCAATAATACCAGATATCAAATAATTTCATAGAGATGACATGGAGAGATCAATGGGGCTTTGAAGCTGATTCTAAGGGTTGTCTAGGCTTTCCTTGGGAGGAAAACTAAATTTCTTTATTTTTGTTTAATTGAGCCCATCGAGATATTAAGCATCAGAATCACAGTCTTACAGAATTATGATAATAAGGCCCCTCAGCAAATTGATTATTTCCTCACTTATCTCAGATGATGAGAATTTGTAACTGCATATTACAAAACTGCTGCTATGCAATCCCAGCAGTTCTAAGCATGACACAGCAGATTTGGATTTTTAATTTTTTTTTTAAAAATGGCTTGTTAAGTAGAAGTGTAAACTGATTTAGTCTGAGACCTATTCAAATAGCTTCCCCAGAAACGAGTAGAAAGCTAACACATCGTGACAGTGCTCCCAGCCAGACCTAGACAGTGCCTTTTTAGAGCTACTAAATGCACCTAAAGGTACAATATTCATGAGGAAACGCTAGAATTAATTTGTAAAGGCTGCAGCAAAAGATCATTATTCTGCTTTCTGTAATCAAAAGGACATTTGAAGTTTTAATAATGTTATCTGAAGCAAGAGCCTTTAACACTAAAACCCGTAACAAATGATGAAAACAACTAGTGTATCACTTAGTTCTTATAAGCAAGCAAATCCTACATCAAAGTACGGCATGAAGAACAATTCTGTAAGAAAATAGTGGCATCTGCAGATGCCATGCAGAAACCAACAGGTATGAGACTGAGTTCCCTTCTCACAACTGTCAAACACTAAACTAACACTAGGAACACCTGTATTTCGGCACGGGTGTCAAAACGCATATAACCCAAGAGACAAATACAATCACTTTCTTCGTGTACTGTGGCAACTGCTAACAGCCAGCAACGTTCTGTAAGCACCTAACGGTCAGGAATGGAAAGAAAAACTAAATTAAATTAAACTGCATTGAGATTTACTTGGAATGCCAGTTGTAAAAATCCAGACATCTGTACTCTCTCCTAATCTTGCATTCTTTGAACATTGACTCCCTGATATCTTTTATCGTTGTCATATTTTTATCCTGGGAAAATAAGACATTTTACGGTGCAAATATTTATCTAATGGATGATGACAAACATCTGTGTTGCACACGCACAGGTATTTTACTTCTATGTTAGCCTCCATCATGTCAGCATAGCCCTCCTGTGCAGGGGCACAGAAATCTTCTAGGCCCCTCCAACCTGAATTTTCTACCAGTGTCACCTTTGTGGAAGGAGTCTGGGTTTTGTCCTTAACATTCTTCCTTTTTAAGCAACCACTACTATGAAACAAGCAGAGGGGACACTGAAATAGAAGTCTGAGTATGCCTCAAAAGCCACATGCGGAGAAAGGGACACTGCTTCACCTGTCGACATCTAACTCGGGAACTAGGATTGCATGAGACTTTGCAAGAACTGCACTGAGTTACGGAGTGCAAGGAGGTACATGCACAGAGAAAATCACTATTAATATGGCTGGAAGCAATCTATAGAAAGCTTAAATTTAATTAACACACATTCATCGGGGGCTTTTTTGTTTTTCATTTTTCCATTTCTCAGCTCCACCTCCAACAGCCTTTGCAACTACAGTGCCTCAGCCCCATTCCCAGGGTCTTCACACGAGAGAAGAAAAGCACACTACCTTCCTCTATCAAATGCTAATTCACCTCCCATGTTCAACTCTCTTTCACTGACATATGTCGTGGCATGAACAGGATAGGAGTTCTAGTTTCTTCAAATAAAAGTGCTTTTAGTAAAAAATGCTATATATGTAATTTCTATCATTTGAAAATAAACTGATAAGGGTTTCAAGAAAAAATGTTATTTTGCATTTTACATTGAATAAAATGGACACACTGTTCTATGAATCAAATCTGATACAAAACAGACTGGAAACATCTGTATCGATACACTTATCTGTTGATGTAAGGCTGTCACAAAACCTGGATTTTCAAAACTGCTTTGCAGATTTAGGATAATTCCTCATGGATTTAAAAGTACTTTTAAAATTACTTTGGCAGTTTGTGACATTTGCATTTCTACCTTTGTATATTTTATGGAATATGCAACTGAATTATATGTACTTTTTAGATCAGAACTCCGCATTTTCAAAAGATAAGTAGCACTTCTCAGCATGAACACACTGAGAAACAGAGATGAAAATTAATACTGAATTGTTTGAAATGTCAATCTTCTGAGTGAGAAAAGTGGATACGGTAACAGTTTGATTGCTTTCTACCTTGTGCAGAAGAACAGAACCAAACAGAAATTTTTTATTATCTCAAACAAAACGTAAGGTGCAGGTTGGGGCACTTTCTGATGTGTGAAATGCAGATCAATGAAGTGAAAAGGCACATCTGTTGGCTGCCTGTTTTTTTCGTGGTGGTGTTTTTGGCAGTTACACTGAATCGGCTTTCCTGCGCCACCTCCACAAGATTTTGCAACTTTTATGACCTTCACTCAGAATTTAATCTTAAGTAATACTGAATGTGCATATAAACTTATAAAACCTATAATAAAGGTATTAAGGTTTATAAACCTTAAAATATTATACGGCATCATTTAAAATTACCACTATCATCTAGATAAGCTGTCGTGGTGCAATACTGAAGACGATTCTCTTGAGACTCAGGCATTTGAAATAGAAACAGAGGCATTTTCTAGGCATTTCTCCACAGGTTATTCTACTGCGAAGAATAGCTGATCTGGGGCTGGGTTGTGGTTACTATTGTGAGGCATCTTGATCTTATTTTATGGAGATGAAATGCTGTGTGATCCTTTGATTTGGAATTACAATGAAAAATATATCTGTGAAAATGGTGTTCTTTGTTATCCCAGATCTGAGCGTGTACACAGTTATTTCTGTTGTTTTGAGTGACAATGAAAAATTACAGTGCTTTTTCACTAATTGCCCTTGCAAAATCTACTGGGCTAATTAAAGGGGAGCAAGAGAGTAGTTATTCTGCCTTAGATTAACTTCTGACAGGATACTACCTGCTTATCTTCAGTCATTGAGTCTCTGCCTACTTTTCTAAGTTTTCAGACAGGACCCATTCCACCGTAAGACCCAAGACTTCAAGTAACAGAGGTAAGTGGGATGAACACCGAGAGATGCTGTTTTCTCGCTACTGTCCACAGCACAATCCTAGCTTCTGAACTATGTTTCTGAACTCTATTTCACTTGACCAGCTGAAGTATCAGGTTTTTAAGATGGTTCACGTTAAAGAAAAAACCCTCCAAATCCAGACAGCTGTATTTAGGCAATAGGGAAGTTCAAATGTAAAAGATTTAACCTAGTCTTGAAAATGTTTGATCTTGACTTTGATACTAAAAATGATAATTCAGTCTCACCAACCCTGTTTTTCCCCTTACATCCCTTCACTTGAGGAGGTTACTTACTAAGAAATGACTGATGAAGAAAACCTTTCCTAACCTCTGTAACTACCAGGTCTGCTTGTCAGAAATATATTTGAGATAAACTGGTGTAAAAGGCAATGCACAAGTGACTGAAGACACATGAAAAGTCAAAATCTCCTTGACACAAAGTGCTTAAACTGTAATGAAAAAAACGATTAACATTTAAACTTTTATCAGTTTAAATTCTGGTGTTAACTTATTAACTTATGTACACAACACTAGAAACCAGGGATTCTGGACTTTGTCATATAAGTGTTAAGAACCATCAGAGCTTAATTATGCATTTACCACCTTAACTAACATCTTTCTCTTCATTGATATAGAGCAAGGAGCACCAGCTATTAATGCATGACCATATCTTCCATTTCTAAATCAACTTCTTGATGACAACCTCTTCCTATTCAGGTATCTGTTTATTGTAATATAGGTTTGCAGAGCTCAACTATTAAACACAACAAATGAAGTGCAATAAAAACTGACACATTGAACAAATTGCAGCATATATTCTGTCTTCACCTTCTTCCAAACAACTGTCTACAATTCCTGATTAACACTTTCTGGCATCTTGTGCATTGCAAAGTCATGTCAATTTAACGTTTCAGTGACTAAGCCACTTTATAAGTCAATTAAAAATTCAATAAAAAAGTCTCTCTTTTGGATCCTTGCAGATACATGTGTGAGAAATTCAGAAGTGCTCACATTTAAAAAGAAGAGGAAACTGCATACAGACACTCTAAGTGGGACGAAAGCTGCATATTTCATTTAATCATCTCCCAGTGCATCCCCATATTCTCTATCAATGTACATTACTGGGACTTAGAAGTCCTTATAGCTGCCGCTCTTGTAACTACAAAAGTGAACATTGTTTTCACTTTTATTTACTACTAATAGTGAAATAAAGTTACGGTCTTAAAATGTGGCCATGTTCTAAGACAGGAGAACCCCAGATAATTAGTTATGCTCCAGAACAGTCACATTCTGCTGTGAGAATGCAAATACTTGTTTCTGACCCCATTCCAGCCTGAAAGTAAATCTTTCTAAACGTGAATCAATTTCACACTTTGAAATAACATACGTGATCCTGCTTTGAGTGCAAGGCTGAGCAAGATACCTCCCGAGGTTCCTAACAAATCATTGAAGTTGTGAACTCCTGATATATATTTCAGTCAAACTTTCTCAAGTTTAGCAAAACTTTGAAACAAACACGAGTTATTTCAGGCACCCAAATAGATCCACATGGCTCATGAGATGGCAAGGCATACACTCAGTGGCAATTTACACATTCCCTATAATTTTTTCATCACTCAACAATGGTGAGAAAGTAATGCAGGGTGAGCTCCATTTTATCTCATTAGATAAAATAAGTCATATTCTGTGAGGTTCTCTCTCACTCAGTCAACTATAAGGGAGTCTAACTCAGGTATCCTATATTGGACAATGAATTTTTAGACACCTAGCAAGATTAAGCAGGTTCCAACACACATTAAGTAACAATGTAATTGACATGCTATCTTTGAATTTTGTGTCTATCTTATATGCAGAACAATTCAGTACTGACACCTTCCAGCCCCCAACTCAAGAACAATTATTAAAAAAATGATCCCTGCTACAGGCCCTGTTTCAGCACTTGATTCAAAACCTTGTGCAGCCAGCAGAAACTGTACCACTAACTTCACCTATTTGAATCATGCTTTTACAGCGATAGCCACAAAAAGGATATCTTAAGTATTGCAACACTAATTTATCCCATCAAACTCCCTAGAATCTAGAGCCCTGAAAAGACACATGGATTCTCTAGACATCTGAAGGGAAGAGATACATAAGGATATACCTTCAACACAGGACAAGAAGTCAACAAAAACCTTTAGGTGGATTTATCCTCCTTTTTTTCAAGAGTGAGTGATCAAAATATTCCAGTCTCTAAAAAGACCTTTTTTTTTTTTTCTTTTTTAACCACAAAAGAACAGCCAAGAGGCCAAGAGAAAGAATGGTGTTCTTGAATTACTGCTAAAATACTTCTCTCAATCAACATTGACCTAGAAAAGCATTAGAAACCACTGTCAGGATAAGAGAAAACTGCTACAAAGAATTGAGGCACAGAACTGTGCATTTAAATTTTACCTCTAGCTCTGCATTCACTCCAAAGCCCATACCCTGTGGACTTATCACTACACAATATGAAATGCAGCACTAATACAAGTTCCAAATTGTTCTTCAAGAGGGCAAATCCTCTATTATACATATTTTGCTGTACATGACTAGCGACAACTTTCTCATCTGGGGCAGCTTGAAAAATCAGCTTAATTCTTCTGAAAAAGGCCACCTACTGCACTTTAAAATGCCGTAATAATTGTCAAAAGGTAAAATCAAAAGTAAATGCTGGGCATATACAAGAACAATGCAAATGCAAATTTTGGGGACAGAGATTCATCTTTTAAAATTTCACTGAAAGGGACATTCTGTACCTGCTTGTGTAGGTAGAATAACAAGTCACATAGTTTTCAATTAACTCTGCATTTCATATTCTCTTTTGTAAAAGAGGTCGTGGATGGCAGCAGAGAGGAAAACTGCTGTCTGTGTTTCAGATAAAAGAAAGCTGAAGCTGGCTCATTCTCCAGGATTGAATGGGGAATCTCAGTTCTGAAAGCCTCCTCACATGCAGAATGGGGAGAGGGAGTACAAGAAGGGAGCTGCTGTGTCAGTGCTGGCTGGGAGACCCCAGGGAGAAGAAGAGAGTTTGTCTAAAGTAGGACACAGATCTACAGTGCAGGCTCAGATGATCCACAGGAAGTTTCCTAGAAGCCCAGAGGACTGTGTGGAAGCTGTTTGAACCAGAAAGTCACTGAAGGTTGGTGGAGCAGACTGCAAGGAAACAATGAATCCTACAAAGAATGCTGTTTACAGGAGACATTTATTTTAAGCCTTTCTGCCCCACCCAGCTGATCCAAGTTTCCCCTATATAAAGAAAAAAACCTACTATAAGTTAGCAATTTTTTGACATAATTCCAACAAAGTGCAGCTTTAGAGAGTAAAAGTCTAAAGGTGTGCTCACTGTAGGGAAGATAATGGGACAGCTCTGTCGTGAGGCACTGGCTTGACTGGCATCCTGCTGTGGCACTGCCGGAAGCAGCAGGTCTGCAGGCAATCCTCAAGTTAAAAACAACATCGCTAGGGGTGAGAGAATAATGCCATATCCTCAAACTAAGGCACCTATATAGTGCTGAGGAACACAGAAGGATGGGTTCGTTATTCTACTTCCCCCTCCTTCTCCTCTATTTTGAGAGAGAGGCAAAGATGAGGGAAGAAGGAAGGAACATGGGGATGACATAACTGCACAGAGGTCATCAACAAAGCTCTTGGAGGACCTGTGGGATAGAAGTGATTTTCTTCTATCTAAGTGAGTGACCAAAAGCAAAACCAAGTGATTTTCAGCCAATTCAGAGGCATATAGTGGGGCTGGGGAGAGAAGCTAATGGCCTCGTGGAGAAGCTTAGCAGAGACAGAACTCTTCAAGGAAATAAAACAAAGCCTTCCAAAATACTTACAGAGCACATGAAAATAAACAGGAAGGTGCTGGGGTACCAGAGGGACATGGGGGCGCAGTGCAGCATAGACTGCTGAAACCCCAGAATTAAAAAAAAAAAAAAGGTGATAATCAGTAGTGGGAATTTTCAAGACCCACAGCCCCAGTTCCCTCAGCTGTGGCACTGCTGGGCACAGCCCCACTTCCCTCAGCTGTGGCACTGCTGGGAGAGAGAAAAGGCTGATAAACCTTTCTCTGGGGTGCACTTTTGGGAAGCGACATACAGTGGGTACTGCTTAATGCAGACGAGGGTCCTGAAAGGCAAGTGGAAAATTAATGTGGTCTGATTGTGACCAGGAACACACCTGGACAGTATGCCCAAGAAGGGAAAACCGGGTGCTGGCTTATCTAGTGGCAGTACTAAGTAGGCCAGGTTTACCATGTCTTTGTCTGAGTGTAGTTTAATTTTGGGAAGGAGAAAGACAAGTATGGCCACTGCCTTGGCCTAGAGACACATGACATAATGAAAAAGCAATGGAGAAAGAGAAAAAAAAGGGTTCTTTTAAGGACATGGAGCATGTGTGAAATGAAACCCAGGAAGACGACCTCACTATAAATACAGAAGATGCTGTTATGGGGATGGCTCAGATAAATTATAAGAGAAGCCCAGCACCAACCTTTAGCAATATAACAACACAGATGATAGATCTGTGTGAAAACCAAAACAGATTGGTCAATTCAATGAAGTCTAGAAAGAAACTTCTGGCCATTTAAAAAAAAAAAGCCTTTTTGTTTGTTTTGTGGTTCAGTACAGGTGAGCCTGGATTTCAGCAAGCTTTCTGATATATTTGCCAGATGCCTCAACACTGATTTATGGGCTGCTTGGCAGCAGCAGAAAGAAATATTTCATTCTCTGGCACATTTCAGTATAAATTTGTCAGCCAGGAGTGGAACCACACCACAGCACCACTGAAAAAAAAGCTTTATAGTTCCATTAAGAAAACTGAACCAACTCCATTCTGTTTATGTATTTTTACTACACACACAGCTGGAAAATTCACCTTTAAAAAAAGGTTATCTTAAGGGTAAAATTTTAGTTTGTGAGGTAGAGTTTGTCACCACAAGAATATGATGCACAAACAAAAACTGCAAAGAGGAAAGACAAACAGGATGTTGATTCTGCTTAGGCAGAAAGATCCTTGAGTGACTAACCTGAAGAAGCTCCTTCTGAGTCCTCCTTTCCATAATGACAGCTAAAGCATTGCAGATTATGTGGATCTGTAATATTCACAAAAATGGACTGCCTACAACATGAGTTGAAATCCTTGACCACTCCAGGAGTTCAGCATTTCTGAAAGTCAGCTCTATGATGTGCCCTATTTGCTAAAAATTATTCAGGAACAAGAGAAATAATGACCGCTATTACTGCTTCTTTGAAGTTCAATGATGAAAGCCAAATAAATGATCATATAAAGATCACAGCTGAAATGGTTCAAGAATTTTAGTCATAACTTCCCTGTCATACTGGCATGTTTGGACTTTAAAACTTCAGCAAATTTGTACTGCAGCTGCCAAGTACAATTGCCCAGAATCATCCCACGAATAACTTAAATCTGAGCAGCACTGTACAAGTTGGTCTACATAAATAGATTTATTAGTTAATTATTTTCAACAGACTTTTTCAATCTTTTTAAAAAATAATCTTTGTTTATATGACAAGTTCTTCAAGAATGTAATAAAATATTAAAATGTTGAGGTTGTGCAAGTTTATTATCCATAATTTATCCAGTATTTTGAACGGCACATCACATTAAGACAGCTCAATTTCACATGTATATCCTTACTTTCCTAAATTAAATCTGCAGATCTGAGAAGGAAATAAACCTCTAAATTAAAAAATAATAATTGGAGCACAGAAAAGGCAATCATATATAGTCTAATTCCTGGCATTATAAGCCATGTTTATGCTCTGTAAATTCAACTATAAAGAGTTTTTTGTGATGTCAATAAGTAGGGATAAGAGATTATAGGAGACAACTCAGTACAAATGTGGTTTGTGAACCCTGTAGAAGTCCCACAAATAAAGGAATAAGATGTTAAATAACAGAGACTATGATATTCTGTAGGCTGAATGCAGAGGAGGGATCATGAGAGAAAAAAATCCAACCTGTTATTAATGCAGGTTAGATGGCCTGATATACTTGCTTCACCAGTAATTTCTACTTTAAAATTCGTACAAAACAACAAAAAGCCACTAAGAACACATATACAGCATCCTACTTCCTGAAAGCCAAGCACAATGCATACAACTAATCTAATTTCATGCCAATTTTATCAACTCTAACACGAGCAAAAGCTGAACAAGCAGGCTGGTCTTGCAGGCAAAGCATGAGTCTTGAGTTCAATCCCTGGGCAATCACAGCAGGTTTGTGCTATTCACCAACCTCTACCTCTATTTGCTTTACAACATTTTGTCAGTGAAGTCTCCTTAGTTTGTTCCTCGTGAGAGGAATGATTGCCTTGTTTTAACAACTTGCAGAGCACTGCTGTAATGAAGCACTAACCCTGAGACAGCACTGGACACAAGTAATAACACATTCTGATCAAAGTATCTATTTGTGGAATTCTGTAACTAAAAGCAGAGAAGTATGGTGTAATGATAACAAATTAACAAGTTAGCAAAAATGAATAAAAAATATGCCCCTAATGTACAGAAGTAGAAAGAATTTTTTCATGATTGTTGAAATAGTTCAAAATCAAGGAAGTTATTATTTTTCAAAGACAGAACATGAAAGTAAAAGTCCAACGATTCACAGTGTTGGTATGAATTTCAGCTAAGAAAACCCACCAAAAACCAAATAAAATAATAAAAAAATAAAACCAAAGAAGATGTTTGCTTACTATACCATCAGAATTCAGGGGCAACAACAATTTATGTAAACTATTGTCCTCTTCCTTAACTGCATATGTGTTTGTGAATCAAGCATCTCCCAGTTCTCTTGCTGGGGCTACTAATCTGCCCAGTAAATTCCTGGAACCATCGTAAAATCTTTATGATTTGTCACTTCATGGCCCCAAAATTACTTGCAACAGATAATCTGAGGATCAGGAGTGGCTGCTCTGCTTAGATCCTTGATCTGGAAGATGCAAGTGCTACTGCCAGGCTAGGAATAAAGCAGTAAAGCAGAACAAAGCCATTGCTTTTCTTCTGGAGATTACAGTATGACAGATCATGAAACACTGCATGATGTTTAATTAATTTAACAACTCCTTGAAATACAGCACTAATCTGTCACGTAAAATCTGAATATGACACATTAGAGAACAAATTAAAGAAATTGTGCTAGAAATGTGAGAATAATTGTTTTCATTGTGTTCACTCTGCTGCAAACTGGAACCCCCCCCACCCCACGACTCCACAGAATATATAGATTGTATGGAAAGAACATACCTATTAACTCCTTATTTCTGACATCTAAGGCCATGTTTCGTAAAGCTGTAGCAACTGCACACACCACCCGGTCATTGTCTATTCGAAGCAGTTCCACCAGAATTGGCAATCCTTTTTCTTTGCGGACAGCAGCGCGGATGTACACTGACCACTGTAAAGACACATGGAGGAGCGTGAAGAAGAGAGTGAGAAATCCACTACAGAAAGCAAGGTGTCTGAGGTTATAACAGATACAGGTAAGGGGTAACAGAAGCATGTGGAAGCAAACTCAAAAGAGGGGAAATAATTGCATTTTTGGTGCAAGGCAAACATTTGATTTGGAAATCTGCACTAATTTTTTATGGTGGCAGAGATATTAAATGATGAATTGACTTTACTCCTAGCACACCTGGTTACATCTTTATAGCTAAAGTCTGCAGACCTCTCGCTTTAATATCAGCATTTCCTATGCAACATCTAATGATGTTTGTTCACTGCTAAAACAACAAAATGTATATTACGAAGTATATGCTACAAAACACATTAAAGAGGTCTCAGTATTTCTCTGTTATTACCATAAGAACTTTTCAGCCAGAAAACCATGAAAATGCTGTTAAAATTTCTCTTGTGATTGCCAACTTGTTCAGAAGGAAAAATGAGGACAACTATTATGTCTGGTTTTGGCACCTGTAGTGGTCCTAACTGGAAGACTATTGAACACGGAGGAGTTAGGGAGATTCACATAAGAGCTGACCTGAGGGAGGAACAGGCCTGTGCTCTGCCATGCTGTGTGTACCACATGGCTGCACGATAAACCCAGTAGCTGATTGTACTGGAGAAGCCTGTAGGCATCTCCAACTTGGCAGCTGGTCATGACCACTGGCATGCCCTTGTCCGTATCTCAAAGTGAAGCAGCATGTTCTCATGTGAACATTCTTTTTGTTTGACAGTAGAAATGATGAATAAGAGTTGTTTTACTATAAGATAATGCTCTAAGAGCTCTAAAGACTATTCATGCCACTGAACCTTTCCATGGAGGGGATCTGTGCAACTTGCTGTGACTAGGAAGTCCATCTGATGCTGCACAACTTGGGGTTCCGAGCACGTGAAGGGAATGAAAGATTAACTATACTATCCTCTTTGTCATTCCACTGTTAGCTCCAGAAGTTGGAAAAAATGTAAACAAGATCAAAACTGTGACCTTGTGGTTTCAAAATCTATGGGTATTGTCAAATGGGTATTGAGATGTTTGGACAACTGTAGGATGTGCAAGTCTTCTCAGAACAGCCTGCTTCAAAACAAGCCATCTAGGAGGCATATATGCCTTCCCACATCCTGAATTCTTCTCTGGAATTTTCATTAAGTTCACATTCATGCTCCTTGTACTGATAGTTCAAAAGCATCTATTGAAGCAGAGCTTCTCCCTCCTTTCAGTGCTATGGCATGGATGCTTATCCTGCCATTGTACCTGGAAGGTGAAGACAAAGTTCTGGAAGCCTTTGAAACATTTTAAATATTTCAGGAACTGGGATGATAAGCCTTAGTATTTCAAGATCATGATGACCCTTCTCTTTTGACAAACCTTCCTTAAAGAACAGATAGACCACACCTTAAAGAACAATTACATCACAATAGTGCCCCTCCATAAACAAAGAGTAGAAACAAAGTCCATGAAATAAAGCATTAGAAAAAGGTAAGCACATTCACTGTCAGCAGACCATGCCTGACCTCTATACATGGCCTCTACTTACCACAGCTGAAGCGCTCAAAAAGCTAGCATGTTAAAGCTAGCCTCTGTTCACACTACAGGCAGGTGCCCTGAATAGCAAAAGCCAGAATATATTTTCTGATAAGAACAGCAGATATGGAGACAGACAGAGGCTGCAATGTTGCAATATCTGGAGTGCAAAATAATTCAAGGTGATGTCATTCAGGGGAAATTGGGAAAAAGGAAAAGAAACCAGCATTTAAATATTATTTTATTATTTCTTCTCTGTAGTAACTATGCATAACAAAAGCCAGCTGGCTGCACTTTGCTGTAGACAAAGTGATAATGTTCATTACAACCTTTCAAGTCAGGTAAATGCCACATGGGGTTCTTGGCATCACTGAGCACCATAACGTAATATGTCTGAAACATAACAGTGCCATTATTTTCTGCAGCAAAGCAAACAGCTCTTAGGTGAGAGAAGTGGTAGCAGAATAAAATCTTGACTGATCTTATTCTGTGCTCTCTCCTCTAGTCTCTTCTCTAGAACCAGTGCATAGGATGATCATCAGATAAAAAACTAAAACACATCTTAAGGATCAGTAAGTTTAAGAGAAAGTATCTGCTGAAAAATAATTTCTCTCCCATACCTTGATGTTAATGTAATATTAAATATAAAGTATGCTATGAAAACACCAAATTAATCTTTCTAATCTTCCTGGTTTAATAAACATGTATTTACTTGCCAATTGAACATACTCTCCCCTGCCGCTGGGAGTACCCAAAGCATTAGCTCTTCACACTTAAAAACTCCCATCATTGTGTTTTCTACACCTCTCCCAGGGGAGGCCTCTGCTGTGTCTGCTGTGAATACAGGGTGAGTATCGGAGTGAGGGTTCATGGTAGCCGTCAGACTATTCTGAGGAGTGAGTGAGCCTGTCTGGGTGAGGTGAGAGTTCAAGCTAGCAGACAGTACACTGAAAGATGCTGTTGTTCACTGCAAAAGTACTTCACAGATGTATCGCCTCTAATATGGATTGCATGGGGAACCAGTGGGGGTGTTTGTTTTTTAAAAAAATCTTATTTGTGTCTATTCAATACCAGAGAGAATCTAAAATTATTTTACAGATTATTCAGTGTATTATAAACCCCTCCATACTAAAACCTCAGTAAACAGTTTTCCTTTTTTTTTTTTTTTTTTTAAGTCAGCTACCAAGGGAAAAGAACAAGCACTTGTATTATGAAATCCAGATTTACAACAGACTTCTTGGGTTGTAGTATTTTCATCATCCATTCCAAAACAAAAGTTTAAAAGAAACAAATCAAGAAATCTTTTTTTTTTTTTTTTTAACCTTAGGGCAAGTAGAAGATGATGTAGGAGAAACACTGAAATAACTCAGTATGAAAAAAAGAGAAAATATAAACCCCCTTACTGAATAAATGACATGCAAGCCTTCAGCATCTGTAATGAACCAATTAATTTGATCACAATAGTAAAAAACACAGCTCCAAAGTTTTCATAGGGGAAAAATCCAGATATAATGTTTTACAGATGCACATATTCACATATATACATAAAACAATGGGAGAAAGAGAGAAAAGTATGCACAAAACCTCCCCGCTCCCATGCACATTCCTCTCCCCCCAGCTCTCTTTTTCCAGAGGATGTCATCTGCTTTGGGAAAAGTTCACATACTCCTCAGTGTGTGATTTGCTATCATTTCATCTGTGTTTTCAAGTCATGCACCTTAGGCACAAAGACAGAAATGTCTATTAATTGCTTCAACAGTCTCTGGAGAACTTTCCATGTGGAAAGTGGTAAGAACTGTCTGTGTCTCTTTCCTTAAGCTGCCAATTAGGGCAAGTCTCTGCAAGCAATTACGCTGCGCTGTGCGGATTTCAGGAACGCTTAAATTGAGATGCCTCCAAATGGCTATTTTATTCTCCCAGAGAATGGAAAAATTGATTTGCTCTCGCGTATACTGATGATCCTTTTGTTTGCCTAAAGCCATCATGAAATGCGTCTGCATTTCCACATTGCAGGTCAATTGCTAATATGAGCTCAGTGGAGTATAAAAGAGAAGAGATGAAAAATCATAAAAAAGAAAAGAGAGAAAGGGTTGGTTGCCTATCAGTAAGTAAATGAGGCACTCTGCCAATATACTTAATCATCCTGTTACACCACAAATCAGTGGCAGTGTCAATGATCAAATAACTGTTCAGTTTGTAAAGAGAAAGGGCTCCTATGGGAACACCAAACACTTTAGAGGGACCAAGGAGTCAAAAAATAAAATAAAAGAATTATTGTTGCATCAGATTGCGGCTAAATTATCAGAGACAAGCACAGGAGCCACAATCTGTGCATGAATACTCTTTACAGATAATTGAATTCGGAGGGCATAACTACTATACATCACTTGGAAGGTTATCTAGTGCATCTCTATGTCCACTTTCATTAGTAGCTCCCTTTTTATTATTGTCATGGTAATTAAGTAGAAAAACACAGTAAACCGGAAAATTATTTTTTAGTTTGTCATAGTTATTATTATAAAGGGCCCTTTCCACAGCTGAATGCCTCTAGGGATTAAGATTACATTAGGCTGAAACTAAACAAAAGAGTAATTAATCTAGATAAAACTCATTTATTTTTTTCAGAAAAATTGACAAGAATTCTAGCCAGTTAATTCCTTTTAGTGTTTCATATGTTTTTCTTTATTCCCTATGAAGCACTACCACAGGAGACCAAACCACAAATGAAGTAATTTCCAGCACAAAATGGAAAAGAAAAAAACCCACAAAAATAAAACCACAAAACCCTCCCAAGGTATACATTTGCTATTTTGAATGGACTCACCTTCCTGCCATAGACATCAGTGTTATTGGAATACCCCCAGAATATTTTGCCATCACATACTCCATTTTTGACAAGAATTTGCATTGTATTGGTACAATTCAACACTGTGACTCAAAGACTATGGAGATATCGAGCATTAAAGAGAATTGCTGAGACATAAGCTACAAAATGTAAGACAAATCAGGGCAGGAAGCATGACAACGTAAACTAAATTACCAAAAGAAACAGGAAGATTAGCGACTCAGAATTTGCTAGGAGAGGCTTAGGAAGGGGTTATTTGCTAACAGTAGTGGAGCAATAGACCATGGAAGAGAATTGCATGTTGAATAATCAAAGATCAGTATTCCTCTTTGTCTGATCATAATCAATGTAATATATGCATCAGGAAAAAAAAAAAAAGAGTATTCTTACATTCCACTCATAAAATTACAGCTCTTCTTTACTCAAATAACTCTACTGGGATCCCTGAGAAGTCACACCACCTGACAGAGAGCACGGCTCTGAAATCTTGAACATCTTTTTGCAATTTCTGAAAAGTGCTGTCACTTCCCAGTGACTTTCAGCTCCCTGACTGCAATGTTTTGTTCTCAGAAATGATCCCATTTGGTTAAGTTCTCTACAGCTTTTTCTTGGGACAAGAGAAAATATTAACTGGTTACTGTCCTCTTGCTCCATGACCTTAGTCAAGCTTAAAGAGGGAAAAAACTGGTGGGTAAAGATATATAGTTAAATATATAGGGAAATTAGGGAAAACTAAAATGGTGTTAACAAAAGTTATCTTAAAGGTCTTACTAAGGTAAGGTTGACAAGGAACTGCCCTCGCACCTCATTCATTCTTGGTTCTGCAATAAAAGTAAGTACTGTGTATTCAAAATGATCTGAGAGCCATCACAATGACTTTTCTAAACCTTGCACCTAATATCATTAAAAAAGAAGGGCTTTGAGACAAGAGTGGTACATCCAATGGAAAGCAAACTGACTGAGCTGATCTTCTCATGATGTCTGTGATATGGGTGTTTGCAGCAGGAGGTCTTGCTTCTTGAATATTGTCTTGTCCCTTGAATCTTGTCTTCCTTCCTTCAGAGACAGTATGTTTCCCTGTATTAATTCATGCTGCCTCATCTACAAGGCAGGGGGAAGATTCTACCCAGGTAAGAATTCCTGACAGAATAAAGCATTGGTTATTTAAAAAGTTTGCCTTATGTTGATTACGTGATGTGTCTTCTCCATCCGATCATGTACAGATTCATAACAGCAGTATTTTGGAGAAAATGAATGTAAATCTTTTCACTGTTATCCAAAAAACTTTCTCCTAGAACAGCCTGACAAAACTCCAAAGGGTTAATATGTAAATAACTAGAGTCATCAGAAAAGTCTGGCAAGGAACCCACAACATGTCTTTGCCTGATAAGAGGAAGATTGATAACCTAGATGTCTGCTGCTTTAGACAATAATTACTCATTATCTGCAAGTGTCTGGATGGTAAGGAGCTTGAAACTCTTTTCACACCACTCTTTGAAGTAGCTGCACTGACCTTGTGACTGAATCAGTCTGTTTTATGCTTTCAATTTCCTTATCTACTAATTCATTTAATGGAGCTCTTGCTCCCATGAGAGTCAGCTTTCTCATAGGATGGAATTAAGAACATAAATGTAGTTGCTTGCCTAAGGAACAAAGTCCAAGATCGCATCTAGCTATCTCAAGAGATCGGGCCAGTGACCCGTAATCCCCATTCACATGGGTATTGTACCTGTTGGGGATCAAAGGCAGGGACATTCACTTGTCTAATCTAAGAGCTTTATGATTTCCTGCCGAGTATGATCAAACATGGAAGTGAAACGAAAGGAGGTAGAAAGAACCAGCCAAGGAATGCTGTGGCCTCACACGATTGTAGCACTTGTTCCTGATGTTAAGGAGACCAAGGAACTAATAGACACTCAGGAAAATGAAGCTGGCCATCCTATTGTTAAAGCAGATGTGTCAAGTTTGGAAAGCCTGAAAAGTAATTGGGACAGAAGACTGGGCACACAGAAGGGACTAACCAATGCCCAGAGCAGGTGTGCTACCTGTTCTAACATAAGCCATTACGTTGCCAACAGATACACAGTAAATCTTGTTTCCTAGTTTTAAAAGATATGTATTACCTATATAAGCCATGATAGCATTTTAAAATAAAACAGGATCACATGAATGAAGAAATTATTTTTAATGGTTTGACGAAACTAAGGAAATCCTACTCTTGGTGACAACACTGTGTTTTTAACTGCATGTAATAGAAAAGATAACATTGTAGGACCAGAGGCAAGGGAACAAACCGAAACACAGGAGATTTGCAGAACATCAGGAAATGCTTTTTCACTGTGAGAGTGACTGAGCACTGGCACAGGTTGCCCACAGAGGTTGTGGAGTCTCCTTCCTTGGAGACATTCAAAAAACCGTCTAGACATGGTCCTGGATAACTGGTTCTAGGCAGCCCTGCTTGAGCAGGGGGTTGGACCAGATGACCTCGAGAGATCCCTTCCAACCTCAGCCCTTCTGTAATTCTACGAGTTCACATCAACAGGTATTGCAAAAATGTCTCTGGCTGGCAAACTGACATCAGCCTACATGTAGCTGTCAGACACATATAGACAGACATAGTAATATACAGATATCCCAGTATCTCCTTTCTTCCTGAGAGCAAAATTTTGTTCATTAGGGACATAATCCTGGATTTGCGACATCATTAACTCTAGGACATTTTACATATAACTTTTTACATGCTCAGTAGATTTAATGTATTAGTAGCCTGCTGACAAAGGTGAAAACTAAAAAGAACTTGCCACTTTTATTCCCACCATCTAAGGAAAAATACTGATGCCAGAGAACATATAAAAAGATCTAAGAGACTTCCTTTTACAGGATGTCTTGTAATTTTTCTAATCTAAGGTGTTAAAATAAATAATGGTATGAGGTTGCAAAAAAGACTTCAGATTTAAAGTGTTATACTGAGAGAAATTTCTTAACGAGCAGGCAAATGTCTTCAGAACACAGCTGAGTGATTCAGCAAATCTCCTATTTTTATTTGTGCATTTTTGCACAAACTTGGCAAAACCCATATTAAGTGACAAAGAAAACTAATAGAGCTCCCAATTAAAGTAGATACCTAATGGGAAATAAAAAGTCTCTACTGCTTCCAAAGGCACGTCTCGAGCCATATTCACTCAGTGAAAACTCCAGCTAAGCTTGATGATGAATGTATTTACCTAGATTTTTATTTCATATTACTAAGGAGCTTTAAAATACATATTCATATTAAGTATAATTAGAAAAAGTCTACTTTTGGGAAAAAAAAGGTATCTCAAGAGTGGTAATGAAAGAAAGCAAAACCAAAACAAATAGCCATCCTTTTTATGCGTTGCTCCTTCTGCCTGTAGGAAGTGTAGGATACAGTGCAATTACCCTGATTATGATTTGATGGGAAAAAATGTTTTGTGAAGCAATGACACCCTCAAACAGAGGCCTGCCCAGCCCCAGGTAGCAGCTGAGTTCTGCAGAAGGGGGTAGGCGCATGCAGGTACAGCGCTGACACCCTGACCCGCAGGCTGTCAGGTTGCAGGTGTACTTGGAGTGCACACCACCAGTGCCCATCATCCCCATCAGGAGGGGCACATGCAGTGACCAACTGTCAGCATCACAGGCCACTGTGCGAAGCAGCAGTCACCCCTTGAACATGTCCTGGCAGCGAGTGGAAAACTTTAACTTGTCAAATCTCCCCCAAAAGCATACAGATTTGGACATCTCCATACACATTATTCCAGAAGGGCCATTCATATTATCAACAGATGCATCAAGTAAGTTTATCTGGTCTAGTTGAAGATGTCCCTGCTCACCACAGGGGCTTTGGACTACATGATCTTTAAAGGTCCCTTCTAAGCCAAACCATTCTATGATTCCACGATTCTATATGAACAAAAAAGAGAGCTCTGTGAGTACATGCGTGCATTTTCCCATGAAAGGAAAGGGTTTGCTTCCTTCAGATTCCAATACCAGCATCTTCCCTATGCAACATCTTGATTCAGAAGAGTGAGATGAACAAACTTCCATATTCACCTGAAATAGTCTCTTCCAAAATGAGTTCTGCTTTGTATATACGCTGTCAATCTCTTCTTCAGAACCAGAATATACATCAAAGTCAAGATATGCAGACATGACCCATCACAGGTTAGATTTTCATATTGAAAATATCCTTCCTCTTACCTTAGATCAGTATCCTGTTTTATTGGTAAACTTTAATACGGACCGGTTAAAGTATTTGTCACCAATATGCTCCTTTTTTGATTTATTCTAGATTGTCTTGGTTCTAATAATTGCACAGACCAAATACTGTATTAGCCATTGCAAAAAAACAAACCAAACCAAAAAAACCCCAAGTTTACTTTGCAGATGGGCAATATATGGAAAGGCTTTGGTCCCAAGTGTTTTATTTTTACATAGAAAAATTATATGCAAACATATGTGTCACACTTTTTTCTCTTTTGTTAGTATTTGGCTTTAGAAGGAACTCCTGTAATTGAAACAGTGTTAAACACGTCCTATAGATTAAGATTTATTATGTACATGTGTTGATTTTATGTCTATGTATCAATGACAAACTATACTCCCTGAAATAACAAAAACTTTCAGCCTCTCTCAGCTATTAATCCTTAAAGCTATGTACTGCTGCTTTCTTTTTGTGTTTGAAATTTTCAAAAGAAGTTTAGGGGATTTAGACACACATCATCTGTTAGTTCTAGTGGCAGACATTTATCTAAATCCCCTACACATTTTTTTTTTTTAAATAAATGATTCAGGCTTCCTTTTATCTGCTCACTTTTCCTTCATAATGGCATTGGTTAAGCACTGACTGTGTTAAAAGTGTTACCTTTCGGTCACCAAAGAGGATTATACAGCTTTACACTAGAGGAACCAAAAGGGCAAAACAGTTAAGAAAGAATAATGCAAGTTTATCAACTGCACTGTATTTCCTTCCAGAAGAGACTGTATCTTTGGAAGTGTATGAGCTTGCCTGGTGCATGGGCTGCCTCATATATTCTGGGATTCTTCTGGCATTAAAATAATGTCAATTGGAAAAAAACACCACAACTGCTGTTGCTACTAATAAATAGCAACAGTATTTATTTTAATGCAGTTAGCTCTTTTTCTAATTTTCAGTCGATCATAAAGTTCTTGAAAGACTTCAGGTAAAAAAAAAAGAAAATATATTTTCCCATTCTTTATACAATTGCAATGTCTGGGAGGAACTAAAAAAAAAAAAAGAAAATCTCCCTTAGGAATAACCTCTTCTTTTAAGAGTTTTCTGTCTTTTAATTCAGCCATTTTATATCCAGAAGACTGCGGCAGTAGAAAAGAGAGGTCAAAAGGTGGAAACATCAATGCTTATGTCATCCCCAAAGAGGATTATTCCTCTCACAAAAGTGGCTAGGTATGACACGCAAAATTAAGGATATTCATTCTGTGTCTGCACATCACTTCCAATGGAATTGGTGAATCTTTAGAAAAAAAGAGTAACATGAGAACAACTGAGCTTTTCCCATGGTATGAGTGTGGATAGTACCAAAGTTCACATCAGTTTTTCTAATGTGACACTTGCCAAAGAGCTCTGCAAAGCCTCCTTCCTCTCTCTGTACACTTCTGCCAGCTAACTGATGACAGGTATAGAGATTTATTAGAAATGGGAGAAGGGGCACCACTGGGATCCTATCAGTCCTGGCAAATATGCATGCATTGTTTTCTCATTTGGACCAGGGCTACACCCATTCCCAGATGGATAACACACATTTATCACGTTTCTGTGCCAGGATTACACAATCTGATGTGGTCAACAATATGAGAATAATAAAAGTATAACGATTTTCAGGCACAGTGTATACATAGCACTTTGTAGGACAAATAATAATTTATTATTCATTTCATATGTCACTGAACGCAATAGTCAAAGGCATTTTAGAAGTCTGGTAGAACACAGTGCTAAAAAAACTCTGAAGATCTACTGAATGTACCAACTCAACTTCCAATAAAACTTTATGGAAAAAATAAAACCCAATTTATTAGCATCAGGCTATCATTTAAAAATTAATGCCTAATTACATTGGTATTTACATATCACAAACATAGTACCTTCTGAGACCTAACTTTGATAACTGCATTTCCCCATACATGAATGTTTTCATAGTAACTGTGAAAAATTCCCACTGAGAGTTAACATAAACTTAATGCATTATCTTTATACAATAGGATTAGATAATTGGTACTTTCTCTCAATCAAACCAGTTTACCATCAGGAAAGGGATGAAGGAATTGCCCTAAAAAGTAAACCAGGCTCAACTGTTATCTTGAACTTTACGGATTAGTTCTAAATTTAGAAATATCTGCAAAATCTAATAAATGAGTTCTTATTTTTTTTTCTCAATTCACTGCAAACAATGAGAGGCAAAAATTAATCTTTTGATCATAATTTAAAAGTAGCTGGAATGGAGAACTGTGATTGAGCATTTTCTTGCTCATTGCACATATTTAATCATATTGTTGACATATTTTAAGAATTTTTTAATTTTTTTTAAAAAGTAGATGGTTAGATTACTAGTATTGGTGTCACATGATTTCTATCTTGCTATGCTCTTGCCTGTTTTCTCTTAAGATACAGAATGTCAACCAGTTTCTGCAGTGACAACACACTATGGTTTCATTTGATTGTTTCTGGTGAGATTTTTTGGTTCATTTTTCATGGCTCTGTCACCATGGCATCAGAAAGATGCTGCTTCTCCTCATCTGAATACTGGTTTTCAGCAGCAGTTTTTCATACTTGACTAATGTGATTTTCATTGCTCTATGCTGACTTTTCCTATGATATGACTATCTGTATCAATTCAGAGGACTATCTCAAATTTGACTGCAGATAGTTCTGTGAAAACAGAGGGTTATTCTACTATCAGGAGCATTCAGGTACATTTATATTATCAATTAGTTGTCCTCTGTAAGAGTTTTTCTGAATTGAAAAAGAAGTGCTTATCAGGTTAACATTCCTACCTTCCAACTCCCAGCGGCCAAGTTCTGCAGTGCCCCTGCTGCCCCCTCCAGCGTGTCTGGATTTGAGCACTCAGAAAGAAGTGTGAGGTAGGGTTTGACTATTGAAGGGTGCCACAGCATCTGGATTCCTTTGGGTGGTTCTGCACAGTCTGGGAGAGGTCCCACGCCATCCCACTGTTGGAAAGTACAAATCAGACTGTCAGCAAGAAACAGTGAAATACTTGACAATTGCCTCAGTTGAAGCTGTAACATCTACATATGCACAAGTGAACAAATCTGCACACAAGTAGCCGTTCTCTATTTTAGTGCATCATGTGATTCTTCATAGAGAAACCAAATTTCCTACTCAACACTCCTTATAGAAGAGCTATAGCATTGGCAGAAATCACAGTGTTTTAGCTAGCTGACATAACAAAAGACTTCTTGCTGCATTAATTTTTTTTGAGTGGGAACAGAAGCCCAGAGAACACGAACATCCTGTAAGAGGCAAATCTAGAACCTGCGTATGAACAGACTTTCTCCCATCCTGCTCAGTTCTCTGCATTCCCTCTCTTCTCATCAGAGGGAAAAACCAACATGAAACGCTAACATGGAAAACAAAACCATTCGATGCCATGAGCAATCCATCCTCTGAAAGGCACCAAATGGGACAAGTCTTTTCCAACGGCTCAACTTCTGACTTGTCACCGTGCACGTTCTGGAGGCATCTGGCCGAAGAGCCAACCAGTCGCATGGTCTGAGACTCCAATGCAGCAGGTAGAAGCACCTGTCAAAATAGATCCTTCCTCTCATCACATACAGAGTTTTGCCATGAAATTACCCCTAGCCTAATGCCCCAAATGGGCAATATTAACACCTGGACAAGAAGCAGGTTATTGCACAAAACCCACTCCTACCAGAAAGAGAATGGTGATTCACCTCTCCAGTGGAATGTACAACACTTGCACCAAAGCATGAAACATCTTAAGAGAAGGTAATTAAAGGAAGTTTTTTTTTTTTTTTTAAACAAAGGTAAGATGTAGAATACACTTCCAATGATATTTTAAACATGATTTTTATCTTTATATGTAGTATAGATTTTTCTTTGCTTTGAACAGATAAAGAGATTTAGAAAATTCATAGCCTTAATACCAGACTTAAAAACACACCCTGACTTTCTAATCCAATCTCTTTTCTAACACCCCTGACACGTACAGATTGCAAAATACGATACAAAGTAAGCCTTTTAATGCCATCAGTTAGAGCTTACTGTGATTATGTAGATAAAAATGTGTATCATAACATTACACATCTACTGGACACACAAAGATAGCACAGACCAAATTAACTCCTTGTTTAGATCTGCAACAGTTAATTTTTCTAGCTGATTTAATTAGTTATGAGTCAAACAACACAACAATATTTGTACTGGAAAAGACCTAGTTTCTCTCATTTTTAGGAAGTAAAATAAAAACCATCATTTTTTTTAACTTTAAAAATCTACATATAGTTTAAGGGACAATTAATCATCTTATCCAATAACAACTAATACATCTTAGTGTTAGCAAGGTTTTGTTAGATTACCACAACTGAGAACCCAAAACATTATTTTTTTCTAAATTAAAGCAGAAAAACACCAAAATGGAAAGCTAGTGGGACCATTTAATACACATAAGCAGTTACTCAAAACCCAAAAGCTGCTCAGATATGAAACTCATTGCACTGGACAAAAGTTACCACAGTTTAAAAGAACTAGCACAAGAATACCCAGTGGTGGTTGAAAAACTACAGGAAAATTGCCTTCTGGAGAAACAATCCCTTCCAGTGACACTATTATAGGGCTTTTTCTTTGAAACTTTTTAACACATTTCTGCCTTTAAACCAGTAGGTTGATTTCACTTATTTCACTGATCTCCTTTTTTCTCCATATAAATCACCATCCTTGCCAGAAATGACTTCTCGTCAGCTCATAAAAAATACATAAAAACCTGCTTCTTATTTTAACTCTCAGAACCCAATCATTTGCACTGTCAAAATTTTTTTGGAAAACAAATGAGAAACATGTCTTACAGGTCAAATCTGACCTCACACCAGATTTGGGCTTTACACCTTAGTAAGTCCACTAATGAAGTGATGTCTAAGGGCAGAAATTCAGGTCTCATTCCAATTTGCACGAATTATGGACACATTATGCAACTGAACAGTGTTTGCACAGGGTACTGATTATATTATATCAGGGACAAAGTACATATTCTGTATCAAACATATCAGATCACCCCAGTACTTTTTTGTGCACGTGAGGGGATACAACTTTCAGGTATTTACAATCCCAAAGACTGCTGAAAAGCAGTGAAAAATAGCTGATATAAATAGAGCTGTATAGATGTTTATGCTGTGCTGCTGCTTATAAAACACTAAAAATGATACTTGCAGATAAATTAATATTTAATGTGGTTTTGCCATTCTGCTCAGCAATAAGAAAACATTAAAAAAAAAAAAGTGAGACAAATTACTGCATTTCCCTGCCCTTATTGCCAATCACTTTTAGTACATTATTGTATTAATTTATCACCAACTGTGGGGTGAGACATTTTTCTCAAGACACTGCCTCAAGGTCCTTGTAAGGGTGATGGAAGTTTGGTACCTCACCTGCATGCGCAGTGAAGCTGCAGTAAATCCAACGACATTGGTTAATGTCCTGCACTACTCTTCAGACGTGGTGTGTGTGCCCAGAGCAGCTGAGTGGGGGGGTGTCACTGCCAACCACACATAACATAGATGCTGTGCCTACAGTAGCCTTTTCAAGGCTGTGTGATAAAGGGTGAGAAAAGATGTTCCTGTAGCCACTTTCTGGGAGCTGGCTTGTGTTAGAGCACAAGCAACCACCCATGACCTGTCACACACTCCCTGTCTCCATGTTTCAGCTTCTTTCTGCTCCTGCGATCTTGGCTAACCCTTCATTGAAGGGTTTAATGACTCCTGGCATCTTTTGCATAGCTGAGACCAGTGCATGGAGCTGTACAGTCCAGCTGTTGCAGGGCATGCAGGACTGATGCATGTCAGAAAAGAAGCTATTGCAAAGAACATTTTCCTGAGCTTCACCCCACCCCCACCCCTCCCTTTTTTTTTATAATTTCACAGACATCAATTGCCTGAATGAAAAGAATATTTTCCCCAAAATGATAGTACCCTACATTTTCTCAAATGGTGGCTAGGGCATGGCAGAAGTTGCTTTGTAGTTCACATTGCTCAATATTAATGAACCCAGGCAGCATGCTAAATGACTCTACCCAGTCAATTACTGGAACAGTTATTGCATTGTTGCAGACCATCAGGAAAGATCAGTAAGGTCTTTTTGAGATCGGCTGTGGATGTAGTAGGAGCCTCTGAAAAAGATGATGACTGTATGCAATTGCTCTTCCTGGCTTATGCTAAGGAGGAAAAAAAAAAGTAATAAACAAATATCCC
Organism: Caprimulgus europaeus; assembly: GCA_907165065.1. The sequence goes on from OU015525.1 coordinate 76,285,481, forward strand.
TTCCAGGCTTCCCTCCTCCAGCTGAAATTACACACATATATTGTGGTTGAAGCTGACAAAGTGCTTGTTACGTGGGCGAGATACAAATCTCTCATTTCCTGAAACTGGTGCAAAGAAAGGATGAAAGTCAAGAAGAATAAAAAAGCTGAATATAAAGATCTTTAAGAACAACAGACTTTTGAGAGTAAGAGTACTCTAATAAAGCTTCCAAAGCTTTCACATTACTAAGGAACATTGAGAGGAGAAAAAGATCACCAATCTAGATGCTCCCCTGTGCCACACAATGGATCATCCATCACCTTTTTTCTCATTTTAATGAAAGCAAACCCATGTTTATAGTGCAATTGTAATGAACACAAGAACAGGCTTCAACTCAGTAAGAACAGTACATTCGCTAAATATTGGTTTTTGCACCAACAGCCTCAAGTTGGTGGGGTTTGTTATTATGGAGTGTCATACACCAATAGGTTTTTTCCTGTGATAACAAAAAAGTGTCTTATTTTCACTTATTAAACATGGGTATTTTCCTTTCCTCCAGCCTATGCATAGAAAAAAGAAAATCTAGGGAAAAACCCAAACAAAACCTAGCAATGACTAAAACCATCTTGATCACTCCAATTATCAGACTATCTCAAATGTGTAGGATCAGGCTGTAGCTGTGTTCTTTGTACTAATGATTTCTCATCCTTAATATCCAGTGGCCACAGAAGTCTATGCCAGCTGTCCCTAGGCATGTCAATCCAATAATCTCTTTTGGAAACCATTGTCCAGAGATGCATTGGCCAATGCTATCAAGAGCAGAAATCTAAAGTTAAGCAACAAAAATTCATTAAAATCAGAGCTTGCTTTCAGAGGTGATGGAAATCCATGTAGCTGATACAAAGGAGGCAGGAATGCCAGTATTTTAATCAAATCAGATTTCAGTTTAGACATCCAAGCCTGAAGAAAGGTGGTGAATACAAATGAAGGTGTCTACTTACACAGAGACTACAGGAGTAGGTTGGGAGAGGGCAGAGCTGCTGTGGTTCGGCAACATGTAGTCCCAACAAAACTGGGCAATTTCTAGATATAGTTTATTGGGTAAGTAATGGTAACCCCCCCGATTTGACTCAATAATATTTAGAATCTTTACTATTAACCTGAGATATGAATAAATCTAAATTATATTCCAGGTTTTATATTACAGTCTTAAAATAATTGTCAATGCCTTTATTAAACTTTTTAAATATTATTATGCTTAGCTAAAAGAAAAAATAATGTAATTTGTTTTGTGCATTTTGTCTTTGCTTAAAACCAGATCCCTCCCAAATAAAAGAGGATAGAATTCAATTCAGGGACAACAATGCCTGGCTTCTCACTACATCTCCTTCTCCTCTTCAGGAAGCTGAATCTAATGGGCTTTGCACTATATTCCACATATTGACAAATACAAATTATATTTAATAACTCTGACTTTGAAAACAACTTGGTTATACATGGTACTGAGAGATGCCCAGGGTATTTGAGATGCTTCTGTGTAGACAAGCAAGAATTTAGAAATTGTTGCAAAGAAGCTTTGTAAAGTGCTGCTCAAGATAGTCGATTTCTTGCTAAACAAGACTCAGCATAATCACCTGGAAATAATATCCTTCCTGAGCAGAACATACTGGCAACAGTCCTTCATCCTTCAGGAGCCACCACTTCTCTGTTTCTGTGCTTATTAATTTGGTATGGATTGGTAGAGTACTGAAATACACTTGGTAAAATGGTGGTCTCAACACATGAAAAGGGTATCTGACAGCTTTATTTTTTATTCTTTTTGAAATATTATTACCTTAAACCTGCTATTTCACCTGGATAGAAGAATTTAGAGCCCATTTAGCCAGCATGATAAAGAGATGTGTCAGTCAATTCATAATGATATATAACTTGAAATGTTGCTGTTATACCTTAAGGCTCCTGACAGAAGGTGAACGAGAAGGTCAGGCTCATTTCAAAAGTGCCACTTCCAATCAGAAATCAGATTTTGGGCTAGATTCTGGGCTGACAAGAATAACCACAGATGGGGAACTTGAGGGGAGCATGAAGCCAAGGAGTCAGACTGTTTCTTCTTTGTGAAGAATGGAAAAGAAATGAAATAGCAACACACGTGTATATAATGGGTTGCACGACAAGAAATAAAATAAGGATTAATGACAACATCCAGGCTCTGTTACTGAAAATGGACCAGACAAGTTATTTTCCCTAACTGGTTTTTGTCTCAATCCTTGTTTCTCATACAGCTTGAAGAATAAACCTGCTGGCAGCAGTGAGAATACCAACAGCAGTGACAAAGTTTTCCAAAGGGGAAAAATTAATTTCCATCTGAAAAATGACATGATACAAGGCAGAGAGGCAATGCCTACAATGTCCTAGTTGGAGATGAAGGCCTCTACAGCTGGTGAGCTTTGTGGGGTGAGGGCTCAGTAACAGCAGATCACTGGTAAGCAGCAGAGAAAATATAACGAACAACAGAGACGGCAGGGAATTATAGTCCTTGGGTTCCGAGACAGAAATGAAAACTGGCGAGTCTCACTTATCTTTCCTGAAGCATTTACAGAAGTTTTGCTTTCTGTTTTTCTGCAGATTAGACCTATGCTATACCTGGCTTTATCACAAATCTTTAGAAGGTTTGGGTTTTCTTCTAGCATTAAACTTGCATGACAAAGCACACACCTCAGGTACCTGTCTGAGCCCTGCATAAAGAGCCAAAGAGAGGCAGGATTAACAAAACCCTTTTCTTTATTCTGAAAAGAGCAAAACATTTGTTGCCTGTGATGCTAAGGGAACTCCTTAAGTTATTTGAAAGGTGATATTAGACTTAACTATGAACTGAACAAAGAAACATCTCCCACTGGATTTCAAGATGTAGAGAAGTTGCTATTGGTATATACACCTGATGTCATTAATGAGAAACATATTCTGATTTGTTCTTGAAAGGCCTTTCAAAGAAAAGTACATTTGATATTACCACTCAGTTCTGTTCTTTTCAAGTACCTTAAGTGCGACTGCAACCAAAATATTACCTAGAGAAACAGTAATAACAGTTTCCTTCTTTACAGAGAAAACCAACAAGAAAGTCTCTTTAATATTACAGAAGGTTTCTCCTGTTTTATGCTTTAAGAAACAAACTCCCTACCTGTGTATGGGATTTTTTTTTTTTTTTTAAGTACAGAAAACTGCAGCTTCATCCACATCTGCTGTCTAAAATGATACAACTGGTACTGCTGCCCAGTTACAGTAGTTTTGCTACTAACAGCTTTTCAATAAGTTGAATACTTTGATTTAAAAATTAAAGACTACCCCATAAATGCCCATATTGGTTACTTCAGAAGGAGTTCAAGAAAATACATACCCGAGAAACTAAGTGAAGGACTGAAGTAGTATACTGTAAAAGGAACATTTCACAATTACATTCACTAAAATCTGATCATTCTTTTCCCCACACCGTTTTGTGAACCTTATCTTCTTAGTAAGGCTGAAACAAGTCAATTTTATTATATGAGAACCCCACGGGACTGTCTAAAAAGAACAACACCTATAACCTCAACACATATTTTTTGGGGACATAAAATGTAGCAGGCTGCAGAACTGGAAACTACTGCCCTGTACTGAGGTGTCACAACTCTTCAGAGATATGTCTGTGCACTGTGCTTTGCCTAACAGGACAGGAAAAACTCTAACAAGTATTAAAGGAACCACACAGGTAAACAACTGGGGTATTAATACTGGGCTGAACTCCACTTTGTGTAAATTACAATAATAAGGAGCCTAAATAAAGATTTGGTTTTACATTTGTGAAGAACTCCAATAGATACCTAGGTTTGTATTGTCTAATAGCCTAAGGCATCCGAGTAACTGACTACTTTTTATTGTCTTCCATTTCTTTGAGGTTTCCTTCCACTGCTTCCAAATGTGTGGTGGGGTGCAGCTCTTTCAGTGATTCAGATGTAAATCACTGCATCCTATGAAGATTCCATAGGTATGTCTTGGTTATTTACATGTAAAACACTGTCGATCACAAAGTGTGATCTTCAGAACTATATTATAAGATATTTCAGAGGATAAAAAGCTTCCCTGATGAGGCACTTAAAGGAATGAGCACTCTAAAAATAGCATCCTGAGGAGAGCACGAGCTCTGCTCTGAGGGACAGAACAAGGAGCAGGTAACAGCTTAAGCACTGCAATTGAAAATAGATTATGAAAGGCATTACCCGAAATAATTTAGAAGTCTTGCAGAAAAAGATGAGATTCCATAAAAGAATATGTACATGTGTAATACACAGGGCAGCAGTCAGCACATAGGGAGACAATGTATGGTGAAAGGACACAGGAAAATATTCTCCTGCAACGTTTTCATAATTGAATTGGGTGGTTTCCAGAAAGCAAGCTAACTGAATATAGTTGTGTGCTCATTTTTGCAAAATAAAAAAATTGCCTATACCCTTACCCCAGTTGAGATACCCCAGTTAAGCTCCATGCTATTAATACAAAGGCACAGTTACACGAGAAACATTTTTCCGTTTTTCTTTGCCATTTATGAAAGTAATTGTTTCTGGCATGGTGATCTTGCTGATTGACCTCAGTCACATTTGTTTTTAGTAGTAGCATTCTAGTTAACTTGCTAACATATTTTAAAATGTTTTGTACAGTCAACAACAGCCAAGGATCATGTAGTGAGAATAATGTGTTCTGCAGAAGGCTCACAAGGCTCCCTTAAGCTCCCAAACTGAGTAACTGCCACAGGTGAGAACTGGTATATGGCAAAAGGGGGTAGGCTGTCCAGATTGAAAAGAAATGAGATGAAAGAAAAAAAAAAAAAATAGGAAAATATTTCTAATGTTATCAAGGCAAAGTGCTCCTGCCTACCACAAAATTAGTTCTGGAAAGAGTAAATTAATTTCCTTGCCACAGAAAAGTGTAGTGAACATAAACCTGAAAATATGCGCATGGTTTTACTTTTCTTTGAATTTTAAAAATTAGATTAATTTTATTAGATAAACACAAGTACAACTGAAGAGACCTTTACCATGCTGCATGCTGATAACAAACACTCATAGAAACAGACAAAAGATACCTAAGAGCAGTTAGAAGCATACATATTGTAGTGAAAATCAGCCAGAAGAGATGAGCTTTTTGGCCTGGAGGAGAAAAATCTTCTATAGGGAACCTTTAAAGTACAGGAAGTCTGACAGGAAATAAAACAGTCACTGGTACAGAGTTAAAAGGATGCACCTGAGATCCAGAAATCACAGAAAGAATATAAAAGGAGGAGTTAAAAAAGACTTTATACAGTGTGTGTATGTGTGCATGCATGTGTGTTGGTAAACAGAGCATCAAAAGACAAAGGCAGGTTGCAGCACAACCCATTCATATCCAGACACACTATGCTTGTTCCTCCACTTTGAATAACCACGAACGCAGTGTGTGGGAACTGTTAATTCAGGAACATGGATGGTGATTGCTTTATGGGGTAAAATTACTTTATCTTTTTATCTCACTGTAGCCTAATACAGGAATCCCAACAAAAGGCCATAATAAATTCCAGTTATCTGATGGCTGCAGTGTCAAAATAGAAGAGTAGGTGAAATTAAAAACTTACTAGTCACGAGTGCCACATTTTTCAGTACCCGAATCTTGGCTTGTTAATGTTCCTATAACTTTTCCACATTAACACAATTACCCTTTATGAACTCAGGAGTATTTTCAATACTGGTTTATGTCATTTATGCAAATACCTTGTAAGCCTAATTGCTTACTCAGATGAATAGTTCCTTTGAGCAACCTGAAACCGAAATAAATGGCAAAGGAAGAGACAGAACCACCTGCTGCCACCATAGGTCATTTGAAAAAGTTCATAAATCAGTAGCCATTTTCATTGCTGTTTAGTGTGTGTACTGATACAACAACATCCTTCTCCATAGCACCACTGTCAGCATGCCCTAAATTTCAATGCGGAAACAAGGAGATAAACACACTTTGAAAGTCAATCCACTTAAAAACCTGCAGCAACTTGAGGAAACGATCAAAACTGTATTACTTAATCTTTGTTTGGTAATGACATTAAATATATCAAAATATGCACACTTTTAAAACATTCACTCATATTGCTTGATTCAGTCCTGTACAGTTTTCTCTCAAAATGTACAAGAGTAACTTTGAAGCAGACAAGTATACAAATTTAAGCCTGGTGTTTGCCTGCAGGTGGCCACATGGAAGTACAGTGTAAAGTATACGCAGATTACAGCTGAATGTTAAGACTTACACTTCTCATTATAAATGCCTTCCTTTAATAGACTGAGCAGTTCACAGTATTTATGGTATTCACAGCGTACCAATGACTACAGTTTCCAGGTGCCACCATGTAACATGTAACTTTCTGAAGCAAACACATTTCCTTTTGTTACTCCAGAGCCATACACTGCTTTAGGCTCTCAGCTATTTAACAAAGGCAACAGTTATAATTTATATTTTAAATTATACACACTTCAACTACTTGCAATGCAGCTGCACGTAACTTTCATTACCTGATCTTGTGATTTCTTTTTCTTCTTCTTCTTCCCCCAACACCCTGAACTCTCTGTGTCTTTTCCATTGGCATCACCACAGAGTAATCCATCAAGTTCATCTGTTCCCATCTGCTGTCCCTGAGATGTTTCTGCAGCTAGCCTGTATGAGAGGTTCCTCAAAATGCACACACAGTTTTCAACGGTCTGAAAAGTGTGGGGAAAAATAAAAACAAAACCAGAAAAAAAGTTAAAATCCTTCCCTTGCTCAGTCTGTATACAAAGCAAAAGAAATATCATCAATCTGCACATACATTTTCCCAGCACAATTCTTATCTGCTCATTTCTGAGTGCTCCCCAGGTAACCACAGCTTAAGAGATTAAAAAAAATTTATGAAAAGAAATCAGTAGCATGTATGTTATTTTTCTGTGAGTTTTTTTAATTGTCATCCTAAATTTCATGCTGGAGAGCGTGTATGTTATTTTTCTGTGAGTTTTTTTAATTGTCATCCTAAATTTCATGCTGGAGCCCCAAGACAAACAGAAGCCAAGGTAAAAAGTGATCAAGAGAACCTGAACATGTACAGAATATCCACAAACTCCCATCTCAGTGAATAGAAAATGCTGCAAACAGAAAATGGCAATAGAAAGAACCTTTTTTCTGGCATCAATTCTATATAAATTACCAGAAAAAGGGGATGCGAGTTCCATTTCATAAGTACTTGTAGCATGAACTGATAATGTTTCCCGAGTCCCAGAAGTATGACTAGACATCTCAAGAGTCTTGCTGTTTTTACTGCTTCCAGCCAGGCTGCAGATACCTTGTGGGCAGCCTTTCCTTTTCATCCATTTATCCCCCTAATAGGTTGTGCCTTCTGTAGAAGATGCTGGCAGGAATCCATTAGACCCAGTGGAGGAAAATTCACTGGTAACTCAGCATAATTTCTGCAAGTCTAAAAGAAGTTCAGTTTACACTTGCTTGAAGCCTACTCATTTAGTTGGTTCAATCCAGCCGGACTATCCCTAATAAGAAGGATATGAGCTTAATTTTCTGCAGGCAGGGAAAGTATGGTTAAAAAAAAGTCAGCCTGTATCTATCTATATTTCAACTGTTCCTAATGCTCCATGGAGATAAAAAGTGAAAGTCACTACATCCCAGCTCTATTGCTCCATTAACCCAGAACAGAATGACTGTGAGGCTTTCGGCTCTGTCTTTCTCTGCCATATTCACCAGTGAGGCAAACAGATGGGGATTCATTTACTTTCATACACTGTATGAACTTATGCCAGGTATGCATTTGGCACATGTTTTTTGCGATGACATTAAGTTCCAGAGATGATACTGAGCTCAGACTATCTAAGAAACATCTAGATAGGAATATTTATTTATTTATTAACATTATTTATTAACATTATTAAATTTCACATTACACGTGTAAGAATTTGAAATCTCCAGACAAATACATGAACTTGTGTAGAAATGTATATGTGTGTGTAGAAAGCGTTCTTAGTGAACCTTTTATACCTGAAAGCTTTGCAAGACTTCATAGTGACCTTAAGTTTCTAAAGAAGTTTGCTGCCTCTTTTCCTTTTCCATATGTGAATTTCCTTCACTATTGCTAATATTTACTTCTGAGCAGCCATAGTGTACTGAAGTTGAAGCTTTGTGTTTGTTGATTAGGGTTCTGAAATTTAATTCCCCTTTTTACAAATAATAGTCTTCACACTTAAAGTTCTCATTATGTTGAAAACAAATAAGCTGAGTTGAGGCCACTGCAAGGACAATGTTACCTCAAACTAAAAACTGGTATGCAAAATTTCAAGGCTCAAATGCAACTGACACCTTCTTCAGTCAGGTGAACTCTAAAGCTGGTTCTAGGCATGAAGCTGCAGACTTCACTCCTGTCTTGACTTGTTCAAGGGTCCTTGTATTCCTCATTCCTACAGATTCAGTTTCATTGTAAGGGGTCTAAATTTGAGTTCAGTAGTCTTTCTACTTTAATAAATCAAATTAAAATTATGAACAGTAACTTTGTCAGGTAACTGTGTCTACCAAGTCACTAATTTTTAACACTTTACCTCGAATTAGCATAGCTTTTTTTTTTTTTTTTTAAAAGAAACACCGCTGCTAAGATGCTTCTAATGCTGCTAAGATCTATGCACTCTTAACTTCACCGTGAGGAATTACTTTAACAACAACTCTGCATGCACTTGCAAGTACCCCATCCTCTTTCAAAGCCTGCAAGAGCAGGGACTTGTTTTTCAGTATTTCAGTCACTAACAGTATTACAAAACTATCTATTTGGGCAATTGTCATGGTTTTTGGAAAACAACATTTGTTAACTTTAAAATAAAGTTCAATTTTTTGTTATAATAGTATCATTTTTTTAAACTAGATTAAAAAGTTATTTAGAATAAGTTATTTAAATATTTAATTTAATTAAAATTACATTCTACTTTGGGATAAAGATGCAAGATAAGAGGCTACACTGGTGTTTTGTATTTAGCTGCACAAACTGCTTTATGTCATACAGTTAACCTGTTAGACAGGATGTTAAAACTACTAAGGCAGGGAGAATAATTTTTCTCTCATTTCTTCATTTTTTCCCCCATATATGACTTACCCTGCGGTTCTTGCAAGTTGTACCCGCTACAAATGGGTATAAACAGAACAATCTATATTAACAATAAAAGGCAAAACAGGATGCTTACTGCACTCCTTATGTAGCCTTTTGAACAGTAAAGCTATCTTGGAATCAGTTGGGTCACCTACAAAAACTGCTGAAAAAGCAGAGCTGTAAGATGGGGCATAAACTGACATCCCTCCTCCACCTCCCAGCCTGGTCAAGTGAAGCCCACCCAACTTCTCCTTTCTGGAAGGCAAGCCGAGTCAGGGAGCTTTGAAAGAGGCCTGGTTCAGCTCTCTGAAGCTAAGGAAGGTAAAAACGCCCCCGCCTCTGGGGGCTGCCGGCTGCGGCTTGAACCCGCTGCGAGTGTGGGGCCTACCTGGGGGTGCGCCTCCTCCCACCGGCACTCCGCAAAAGTTTCATTAATGGAAAACTGATTATAAACTAATGGGTTGCACATGAGGGGGGGGGGATGTTTTGGGGTGGTTTTGTACCTGCTACACACCTCTCCCTCCCCTCTCCCCTGAATTCATAGGTAAGTGTCACCTATCTGTTTCAGGCTAAAGGCAGAATCACACAGATACTACACTTGATCTTAGCCAAAAGGGCGAGAAGCGAAAGTTCTGGAGGTTATCCCTCTCCAATCTATAAACCCACAGAGGTCCACGGACTGCTATCTGCGAAGGATCATTTAGAAATACAAACCCATGGGCTTTACAGTTTTGCTATGTAACAGGCTACTCTCCTGTGATTCTTGGGGGTTTGCAAATAGATAAAGGTTTCCCTAAAGCAGCAACTGTAATTAATTTAGCACCATATACTGAAACCAAAAGGTATTTGAAACTAACCTTTTTCTCCTTCTCTGGAATACTTTAATGCATTGCAAACCTTCAATTTGTAAATGCTTGAAGTCTTTTTAATTAGGCAGCACCTTTCAGCTTTGGAAAAGCATGTTCATACCCTAGTACTTCAGAGAAGTAAAGTTGACATAAAAACACATCTTAAAACAGTTGTTATTGAAAGCTTTTATTGACCCTCTTCCAAAAAGAAATAATGCTGGTAGTACCACAAACCTGCTTACTAATTGCCCAATTTTTTTTCTTTGTTTGGCCTGTAAACTTACCTCACTGTTATTAGCTCTGTCTCATATTACAGACTGGAAATTAATTTTAAGGTAACCTGGCAGAGCAGTGTAAGGAAGTTTACATGAATATGATGTATTTTCTCTTCTTAAATCAGTATTATATCTTCTCCCTTAATAACTCAAATGAGAGGATGTCATGCCTACCTGTGCATAGTGCACAGGTAGACACAAATCAAACACTTAGCACACAAAAATACACAGCTCAACAGAAAGGAAGGAAAAAAATGGGCTAAATTATGCTAAGGCATCCCTCACAATGCATTTTTTTTTTAAAAAAACCTGCCACTTTATAATCCTGATATACCCAGATTTCTCACTCCTGAAAAGACAAAGATGACAAACCTTACTATCAATTTCACTGCTCCCCAGAGCAGACTGGATCACATACAGCAATGCATCCGTCAGGCCATCACACTCCCTCATTCTTCTGCGGGCCTCCTCTCCAGCAGAGCTGACATTCCTGCAAGGCAACAGCAAGGGTCACCACCTCCCCAGCTCAAACCCTCTCACAATTAACATACAGATAAAACACTTGTTTGCTTTCCTCCTTTCATCAGTTCAGAGCTGTGAATAATGAAGACAGCTGTGAATGAGCTCAGGAAATGTAACACAGAGGGGAACAAATGGAAGTCATCAGGTTCTCCACAGGAAGGGGCGGAGAGGCCAAGCAGCATGCACCCGCCTGAGCTGGGAGACTCACCACCTACTAAAATCTGGCAAAGGGCTGACAATTTTTATTTTCTTTCTTTCTTTCTTTTTTTTTTAAAGTAGTTTTTATCAGGCTTTGAAAAGTCTAGAGGTTTTGCCAAAGAAATCTCCTAGGATTTGAAGAGCCCAGTAGTTAAGGCTCTTAACCTGAGAGAAAAATATTATCAAAGCATAACATAAAACACGTGGTATTGCTTGCATCTCATTTTACATGAGTGTTTCCTTTTCTCTGTCATTTTGAGAAAACATTAATGCCTCAATCTTCTTTTACATAGTTACTCACAAGTTGTTTTACATTGCAAAATTTAAAACCTCAGCTTATTATAATAATTGTGTTCCTCAGACTGGGGCAGAGGGCCTTCTGAACACATTTATAAAAACAGAATTAAAAAACAACTGGATAACATAATGTGTCATAAAGTTCAAAATATTGATATATAAAGAAACAAATACCAAAGAATGACCATATATAAATAGAATCTATGCTTGCTGACATCAAGCCTCCCTGAGAAAAATTACTTTTAATTTGCACAGCAGTTTTCATTTGGAAATGGGTGAATTAACAATCTTGTGAACAGGGTAAAACTTTTTTCCTTTGGCAGGGGAAGACAACTCTCTGCTGAGGTGGCCCATCTGTAGCTCCTCTCTCCCCACTCTTAAAGTTTATACAGAAGAACAGAAAAGAGCACATCAGCCCTAACCACTTAATGTCAATGTATGGAAATGGAAGGGAGGCCATTGTCCCTTTGATTTGGCAAGAAGGCAAGGCACTTTCTTCTCCTTATGCCATTTTCAATTGCCTCTACATTAAAGATGGAAAAAAGATGAGAATTTTGGGAGGAAGGATTGAATTTTTAGATGGAGGAAGGTGAGAGCGATTAAGGTTAGGTTTCCTGCCAATTCTTTCTTTGCTCTACCTACTTCATCCTGTTCTGCCTCCCTATCATCTAAAAAAAAAGCACTTCTGTTTCCCCAAAGTACCAAAGAGTTTTCCTAATCAAACAATCTTAAAACTGGACAATCCCCAGTGCAGGTTCCTAATTGATTCTGCTCCCTAAACACACATGATTTTCCATCTATACTTGCATCCTCACACAGTCCTAATTAGTTCTGCTCTCCCACACACAAACTGCCCCAATTAATTCAATACTGTTCCCTTCATCTCTGCAGACAGCCTGACAGAAAACATGCAGCCCAGGAGCAGTAGAATGAATTCCTTTATCTCCCTAACACACAAATTCATGCTTTCCATTCTCCTTGAGATTCCCCAGCTCACCCTACATTACACATCAGAAGTGCGCCCTTCATAATGGCTTGCAAGTTTTGTGTTGTCTTGTTCTTCTTCTGGTCCCTGTACTCCACACCCCTTCTCCTCTCTGCTACTGTAAGAGCAGCAGATGAGGAGTCTTCATCCAGTTTATGGGGAAACCCTCTTCTGTCATCCAGGAATTTGGGTCTGGAGAGCATCAACTGGAAAAAGTCTTCCACTGGCTCTCTTTCTGAAGTGATGGAAACCTTTTGACTTCCCTTTGGGTCACACAGATCAGAAGGTAACATTATAGAGCATGGTTTTCCAAAAACAGTGACCATGCCCTGTATTTGCAGGGCTGAGGACTCTGCCTAAAGTGCATTTTGAGTAGGCTGTCCCCTTATTAAAGGCAACAGCTCCACCTGAAACTCCTGAAGGGCCGCACACATAGGAAAAGCAGAATCATGGATCGGAAAAGTGCACTGGGGTGGGCAGTGAGGACAAGAAGGATTAGCGGACTTCCTTTGTCTGAAATTCTACCCTCCCACCCTGCAGGAAGACAAGAGATAGAGAAAGGAAGTTGTATCCAGCCCTAAAAGAATAACTGCATAAATTACATTAGGAGGATGCTCAGGAAGTGTTCCTCAGCACACCACCTTTACTTGCACCACTGACAAAACAAAAAGCTGAAATATTACTGAATCTTTTTAAACAGAACTAGATGTAACAGTCTGTACCAACATAATGTGTCCAGGCTTCTTCATTTTCTGCAGTTAAATATACTGAATGCAAGCTTTCAAAATATACAGAGTTAGACCCTGGTAGAAACAGATACGTTCTCCCTGATCTTTTCATTGAGGTTACTTCTCCTTTTCTCTAGCATGGCCAAATGCATGTCACCTTGACTCTCCAGAGCCTGCACAGACTGGAAGCCTCTCAGCTCCTCTCCATGTTCGCTAGAAACTCCTTCTCACCAAGACAGCAATGCAGACTACCTTATAGTACCTGAGCTGTGAGCCGTCTGCCTCATTCATTTCCAGCCCAACAAAGAATATTACTTTATACAAAGAATACGGACACACTAGGGGCACATCTTGCACAGACAATGCATTTCTTTGCCCTGCGTGGAGGAGCTGTCAAGTTCAGTTCTTCTGTTTATCATACTTCGCCATTATGGCCCTGTTGCTTCTGTAACCAAGAGGTGGATATAATGAATACCCATGACTGCTTTTCCTTTTCTTTTAGAAGTCTCTGTCTAGTTTCTACATTGACTCATAGCTACTACTGCCCTCTCCAGATTTGGTGTATTTATTTACATGGGAAATAACTTAAAACTCAATACAAATCCAAACCTTTCATCAACATTTTGGCAGAAATAATTTGATTATTTAGAAAGAAATACACTCCATTACGTAACTATTTCCATTTCACTTCTGTTGAAGGAATCATTGCTAACTGAGATCTTTCACAGAAGTTCTCTATTATCACCACGTTCAGGCTATGGAGTTCTGCAAAAGAGAAGCAAGTTACAGATTACGTGAGCTGTCAAAGAAAACATGCTGCCATCTTAATTTTCTTATTTCTTGTTGTTAACTTGGACATGCTGTAGCTGTCAGAGTGACAGGGAGTAAGACATGATTTGTCATTTGTGAATTTACAGGTCACTGTGCAAATCTTAAACTGGAGCATTAGTGGTATCTACTGTTGGCAAAATGTCCCACTAAATAAGCACATATTTCCCTAGTGTTAATCTCCAAACAGGTAAGATCACATTTTCTGGATTTTTAAAAAGATGTGGAGATACAATAAACAAGTTTTCAGGAAAAAAAAAAAAAAGTACTTTTCCATCATAAAGGCAGCCCAGCAAAACCTGGACTGCCTGGTAATTTCTGATACTTTGTGGAAACTCTACTCACAGGACACATGTGAGGTATAGGCTGACATTTTGAATCTAATAGGACAAAGGAGTCTTTTTAGACCTCTACAAACCAGTAAAATGAATTTCAAATAGAATCCAGTCATACAGGAACACCAAGATACAGAGTGCTGAAGAATAACTCTCAGTTTAGTCAGAAGGTCTCACTCAGACCTCCAAAACCCACCTAATGTAAACAGCTTCTTCACAGGAGAGGAACACCAATAATAGATAGTCAGAACAAGAGCTCAGACCCATGGCTCATCAAAGTGCCGCTTTCTGAACAAATGGCAGATTCTGCTAATAATCTAGGAAAGGAAAGAAAACTACAATGATCCAGCTTCAGTTTTATGTGAAGATGTGTCACAACTATCGTGTCAGCACCTGATAACTAAGAGCAGGCATGACCCCCTCTAAACATACATAAGGGGTGTCAATCCAATGCTCTATACGTATGAAGTGTATATGAAGTGAAATATAAAGGAATGCACTGTGCAACACATACCTGATTCCTGTCAACCAAGGCACTTAATTTAATTGAATATAATTGGTGGGATTTGAGGTGGGGGAAGATGGGTGCTATCAAGTAATTTCTTTCGTCCTTAGAGTCATTTTCTGTACGCTTATACATACTGGTGGGAGGCTCTGAGAAATATCATTATGACTATAGAGTAACTAAGTCCACCTGCCTTACGTAGGAGAGGGACATGGAGTTCTATGGAAAGATCATCTAGAAAGCCAGTGTGTTGAGACACATCCCCTCTGGATATGGCAAGATTTAGCAGGCTATTGATATCACTCCCAGTGGCAATTCTACAAATCCCAAAGACAGAATTAAACTATCAACAAAAGCACTTGCCCTCCTTGTGCGTGCTCAGGTCACATCAAGTAATTTGACCTTTCCTGTACCAGCTACAGGTCTGCAGACTGCAGATCTCACTGCAGTTGTGCAGAATTGTTGAGAAACAATTATCCCTATTTAGCAAAGATGAAATTGAGACGTGTCCTCCCTAAGGCCCCATGAAGCAGCATGTTTAATGTCTAGTGTATGCAGCATTTTTGCTATGGACTGATGAGATATGTGCTATGGACCCTCCTTGCAAGGGAGAAGTCCTCGGGAGAATACTGAATAACTGAGTTGCAACCGATGCACTAAATACTCATCTTTAAAACACATATATACATTAAAAATGTTTTTTAAATTTAAATCCCTCAAACTCTTATATGCTGCCTTTTTTTTTCTGTCTGATTGACTAAGCATTCTGCTTCAGGGACAGAGCATTGTCTCGGTGGCAAGCTGGCATCCCCAGTCCCGTCACAGGCTGCAGTGAGTGGTGATGATCCTCTGAGCTGGTCTGCAAAGTAGCAGAGGATCATGTAAAAGCTATTACTTCTTCTGTGTACTTCCAGCTGTTGCTACAAGCACTCAGGCTTTTTGCTGCAAGCGTCTAATACAGTAACACTGACAGCAAAAAGAGGCAACCAGGACCATGCACATATCCAGCAACTGGGCTCACTGTCATCAGCAGTCCCTTGACAACTACACAATTTTAAGGGCTTTTTTTAATGGAGGAGACCCTGAGTCACATTGGCTTATCTCTAAGTATTCAGTGCAGCCTCTGAACATACTGTAAATGGATTAGCTGCAGTAGCTACAGTTATTACTGTAACTTTTAGAAAAGTCTACTTTTTTATCATTATTTGTACACTAGGATTTTTTAAATCATCCCTTACTGCTGAAAACTAAACCAGCTGATAAGAGTAGCTATTTCTCAGACAGCATACAAATTTAAACAAGGTAGTGAGAAAAAAAATAAGAAAACACAAGAGGGTTCATCTTCATTATCATGAGTTTCTAAGTGTTAGGCTTTTAGTGACTAAAAAATCATCTTATTGTTTGGAAGTAAAAATAAATGAAAATAGATTTTTCTGTCACTGCCACAGAACCTCCCTGGAATTTTGCCTGATTTGAATGACAGTTCAATGCAGTATTAGCAAGATTTCTTCTTGCTAAACATTCTTAGTAAGAGTTATAGCTGCCTTTATCTTTAAGTTGGTCTTCAGAGTAGTAATAATTTATCAACCCTCCATGTGGATTAAGAAGAAAACAGGTTTTGGGGCAAATTCTCTCCTATTAATTAGAATAGCTCAACTGTAATTAAAGAAGCAAGGCCAATTTATATCAACAAGGAATTTAGCCCCGTATCTTTATCTCTTAGGTATTCATTTCACTTTAAAAGCATACTTGGCAATTAGAAAAACATCTAACAGTCTAATGTGGACGCAGTCTTGGTTATTAATCTTTCTATCAAATTTATGACAATGTGATTTAGCTTTGATTATTCAGCCATACCTTTAATTTTCAAAACATCAGAGCAATTAGCCTACCAAGTCAAGCACTCAACAGGTAGCTTCTACTGCTGTGCTTCTGCATGTCCAGTCCTTAGGCTAAATGCACTGGTTTTAATGACTGCTCTGTGTGATCTGTGAAACAATTGACTTCTAATACACCTTTTTTGGCTATTTTGATATGTTCTGCTATGTGGTGGAAAAAGAACGTAAACTGCTATAAACATCTTAAATTTTCTCCCTAAACCAAAATTTTATGGTACAAAATATTTTTGTTAAGGGTTCATAGTATAATGACCCACAGCCTCATCTGAAAGAAACAAAAAATATTTCTAACCCCCCTCTCCTTTGCTCTGTTTTTTCATTTGAAATACAACTTCTATTCATATACTGTGTGCAGAATTATATATAGGGTATTCAAGAAATATTTTAAATTATGGTACCAAAAATTCCTACCTGCAGCAAATTTCTGATTTGATATTTCATTTCTCTGACATGTAGTATCTGGCTCCATAAAAATCACTGCAGTCATTAATGCTCAGCTCTTTATTATGCATATACCCACTTTTAATGCACTACCTGCAGGAGGTGAGTTAGTTTGATCAGTGTTCATTCAGTTGGGAAGAGATGAAATATTGCGCCACTCACTGCCCTGGGGAAGAAGCTGCTGTGGTGCAGACTCTGAAGATCATAATGGGAACAGTTTAAAGATGTCAATATGGAACACTTTTCTCCATTGGGAATTGTAACATTTCCAACTCGATTCTTTCCCAGAATTTAATCAGATGCTTTGAACAACACAGGAGCTCTCCATGTGTTAAAGACCTACTGCACAGAAGAGTGGTGCGGCATGACATCGTGTGGTGGCTTGGGCTGGCAGCCAAGCACCACACAGCTGACCTCAGCAAATCTAGAAAATAGGAAAAGAAGACTTCTATGTCCAGTATTTTCTTTTACCTCCTTATCTGAGGGAACACAATTAACCAGCCAATCCTACAACTTTTGAATGGCTGAAAACTTTTGAATTTCCACTGAAAAGCACAAGGTTGTATGAATTTAAATGAGAATGTATCAGGTATAATTAAACCATTACTTTTGCTTCAATGTACACTGTACTCAGCCAGTAGCACCCTGCAGATCTTAGCAGGCCATTATCTGAATCTCTAATGGTAGCGCCCGAAGTGTTCACTGTTACCTGACTGTGCCATAACCACGGGGTACAGCCTCTCACTTTAAACCACCCGGTATCTCAGAACTGGAAGAATGTAAATAGAAGAGAAGGTGGGTAGAAATCAACTTTTAATTTCAGTTGAAAACTAGGAGACACCAGATGGAACCAGCCAAGGAAGGCTTAAAACAAAAAAGGGAGGTTAGGTGAGTGAAGTTGAGCTGTAGATGTCGTTCCCAAAAGAAGCTGTGGCTGACAAAAGTGTGTATGGGCTTGAAAGGAGACAAGTTCACAGATGAGAAATCTATTATGAGTTATTAAAACCAAAGAAATCACATCTATTTCAGGAAGTCTGGGAGCCAGCAAGAGGTTGGCAGGGCAAAGAAGATAAGCAAACCTGAAAAGGAACCAGCCTCACAAATTCAGAAACCTGGATTTAACCCTGAAAACTGCTTGATTTTATGTGATTGAAAAACTGAGGTTTTCCAGAGAGAACAGGCAATCTGAATAGATGTCCAAGAGCTGGAGAAGAAAGAGGAGATGTACAGCATTTCAGCAATGGCTTCTGAATCAGTACTCAGAGCTGAATGCCTGAGACATACATCTCCTAACTTTCATTAAATGATATTATTCTGTACAGTAATAACCACAGCAGAGTATGGAAGAAGAAAGGATGTGGACAGTCTCTCTACTGTGGTCACTATGAAAACTCAAAAATATTGTGTCAGATACTTCAATATTGTAAAGTAGTCTCTTGTTTTTTTCATTTTCCTGCTCAGCTTCTTATCGTATTCAGAACAAAACCACTGATCAGACATAAATGGTCTTCAATTAACCTCATTGTACCTATTATTTATCACATTATTTTCTTCAAATGCTTAGAAATTGGTCTGTTTTGATGTTCTTAATTGCTGCCTTCTACATTAACTGTTCAAGCAATTCGTAAAGTATTAAAATTCAGGTTACCTGTTCATCATTTCTATGTCTGCTTTTCTCCTCCACTAAAAGATGAAGTCTGTATTTGTCCTTTTTAGTCCTGTGGGAACGTCTCTGTCTTGCATGAGCTGTGCTAGCAAAAATACTTCCACAAGACAAAAAATCTTCCCCTTTTTCTTTTTTGTAGGCTATATCCTCAGGAAAAACTTGGTATTACAATTGAATTCATAGGAACAATTGAAAAGAAGCAGACAACTTCAGAGTTCAGAACAAGCATCAGAGAAATATACTAGCTGTAAAAGACTAATTTACTGTGTTTAAAAATATTATTCTGATTGTATTTATCAGCATGTCTTACACTGCTGAGATAACTTTATAAAATCTTTTTAATGTTATTTCTCTAATACTATTTTAATTTTATAAAGAAAAATCACTTTCCTTCAACCAAAATTTGAACATAGACAACAGCTGAGGAAAAGGATTTTATTTCATACCTGAAACTTGTGAAAAGGAATTTAGCCAACTTCACACAGTGTGTGAAATTTCTTGCCATCCTTTGATGTATTTGACCTTGTTTTAGCTTAAGAACAACTAGTAGATCCTCCTAGAAGCTATGCTGAAGCACATGGAGGACAGGGAGGTGATTCAAGACAGCCAGCATGGCTTTACTAGGCAGCAGGTCCTGCCTGACCAACCTAGTGGCTTTCTAGAGTGCAGTAACTGCATCAGTAGACAAGGGAAGAGCTATGGATGTCATCTATCTGGATTTCTGTAAGGCCTTTGACACAGTCCCCCACAACATCCTTCTCTCTATGTTGGAGAGGTCTGCATTTGATGGGTGGACTTGATGTGCTGGAAAGCAGCCCTGAGGAACAGGACTTGGGGGTAGCAGTGGATGAAAAGCTGGACATGTGCCACCAATGCGCATCTGCAGCACAGAAGGCCAACCACATCCTGGGCTGCATCAAGAGAAGTGAGGCCAGCAGATCAAGAGAGGTGATTCTGCCCCTCTACTCTGCACAGGTGAGACCTCACCTGGAATACTGCGTCCAGCTTTGGAGACCTCAACACAAGAAGGACATGGACCTCTTGGAGCATGTCCAGAGGAGGGCCACAAAAATGATCAGAGGGATGGAACACCTCTGCTACAAGGACAGGCTGAGAGAGTTGAGGCTGTTCAGCCTCGAGAAGAGAAGGCTCTGAGGGACCTTATAGCGGCCTTCCAGTACCTGAAAGGTTCCTATAAGAAAGCTGGGGCAGAACTGTTCACAAGGGCATGTGGCAATAGGACGAGGGGTAATGGTTTTAAACTGGAAAAAGGTAGATTTAGGTTAGATATTAGGAAAAAATTCTTCAATATGAGGGTGGTGGATCATTGGAACAGGTTGCCCAGAGAGGCAGGGGAAGCCCCATCCCTGGAGATATTCAAGGTCAGGCTTGATGGGGCTCTGAGCAACCTGCTCTAGTAAAGATGTCCCTGCTTACTGCAAGGGGGTTGGAGTAGATGACCTTGAGGGTCCCTTCCAACCTAATACATTCTATGATTCTCTGAATACTAACAAATGAAAACAAAAACTCTTGGTTTTGACAGTTCTTTCTCTTGACTTATTCTCAGTGTAGCTCATGTGCTTTTCAGGGATACATGAGCCTCTTTTCTATACATTCAGGAATATTTTGAATGCCTCAGGTGATTATGACAAAAGTGCAACTTCAGAACCCAACATGAGGCCAAAATGCATTCCTGACCTGCTTCTAGGTTTTACCCAAAATTGTTTAATGCCAGCTGCCACGTCCTAGCTACAGAAGATGTATTTGTCTCTATAGTAATAGGAAAGGACCAGACCATCACATAAAATTAGTTAACACAGTTAAAAATAAGCATGACACTTTTCCAAACAGAGCAATTTGCTTATTTAATAAAACTCTCAAAACAAAAAAAATCTATAAAAAAGTTTCACAAACATAGTTTTTGGAATCAGAAAACGCCCTCCACCAAAACCACCAGAAAACAAACTTTGGGTTATGCTTTTTTAAAGTTTATTTGTTAAATGTCTTGCTTTCTTAAAGCTAGTTTGTGCATTCTTTCCTCCCTCCGTCAAGAAATTGTGAACCCAAGAAGTCCTGAGAGTTTGTACTCTCTAGAGTCAACCTCTGCTTCATTTTAATAAGGCATTTGGAATTAGGTCTCTAGCATGCTCATAAGAAATCTTCACTGAAAGAATATGTCTGTGCTACTCCACAGAAGCAAAAATGAAAGCTATCTGTAGTCTAATATCTGCATTTAAACTTTCCGAGTCATTTGACTGTCTGGGATTCCAGTGAGTCTCAACTGTTGTTCACATATTCTCTTAATTGTCCATTATAGAAGAAAAAAGGTATTTTAATTAGTAATTTATGGTTCCCTATCTTGCTGATGTTATTACTTGCATCTTCTTTTTTGTTCATACGTACAGGTGAAACACCAAAGAGTCAGTCAGTCTCTCAGACAAACCAGGTGATTTAAATACTCAATGAATAGTCTGTTATGTGGAATAAAGTCCGTATGCCAAACAGACCCATTGGCCATATATTTGAAGGACCTCCTGAAGTTTTAGTCACACACATTCATTTGAGGGCAACCAAGCTTGTGCAGTAAAAAGCCCTGTGCCTCAACTCACAAATTCCTTCTACAAGGCAATGCAAAAGGACCAATCTGTGACTCAGGTATAAAACCAGTAATTTTACAGTCACGTGGGCACACAATGACATTCCCAAAGAAACAGACACTTTGAAATAGAGGCAAGCAAAAATGAGATCTCCTAATCCAATAATATACAGATGTGACAGCATGTCTATGCAAACATGAAAGCTGTATCTTAAAAAAAAAAGAAAAAAGAAAAAAAAAGAGCTTAATTTATGCACATTAACTCAGAATAGCATCTGTATGAGGGCAAACTATTTTAAATCTTGGGCCAGGATCTCATGACAGTGTCACTTTGTTTTCTTACTCTGTTAGACAAGCATTCTACCTGGGCTAGATGACAATTCAGATGTGACTTTCTAGTTGTGCAAATAAGAAACTAAATAATGCCTTTACAGATGCATTCTGGGTTCCATTTTGACATGACTGTAAATTGTTATGTTCTATTTTCATTTTTCCATTTGTTATGCTGATTTTTTCATTGACACTGTTGTCCCTAAACCAAAACAGAGAGTTTTAGATCAGGTATTACAACATATTGCATCTTCCTCTCACATACTTCTGTAGGTACTTAAGCTCAGTAAGTCTATTTGCATGTACCCTTGAGTTTGAAACATTTAAAGGTATTATTAGTAATGTGCTTCTTTTCAGGTCTTATAAATAAAAATATTGGAAAGTTATACAGTTCTTTTGCTTTGGTTTTAGAATCAAGTGAAAAAGATAATCACCAAAATCGGATCATGAACAATGTAAATAGTTACATTTAGCAGAGTTACCAGTCTGAGAATCCAATGAATAAAGATTAAATTCCAGAAAAAAAATAAATGACTTGCAATAAGCAATCCTATCAACCTGGAGGAACAAACAAATAGAATTGTGATTGCTTTAGTAAGATGATTCCCGTAACCTACAAAGCAATCTCCCTGTTCCATCTGAGTTTCAAGTGCCTTTCTGCATCTATTTTACAGTCTTGAAAAAACATTATTAGTACAGAGCCTTGAGAAGAAAGGATGGTAAATCAGCTTTGGTTGTTGACTAATCAGATGAGTACAATTAACTACAATACCAATCAGTTCATTAGATTATTAGGTTCATCTCTTTCTGATCAGCTATTTAGAAACTTTAATACAGAGGACAAGAAGTCACAAAGCAGAACACTCATCAGAACATTAGAAAGTATGAAACGCAATTCTGAATGAAAAAAATTAAGCTACAGTATAGCACAGAAAAGTAAAAGTCTAATGCTTTTCAACTGTGTGTATACTAATACTCTCAGTGAACTGACTACTATAGATATTTCTCCATCTGAAGTCTCTCTCCAAACTGGAGAGGGGTCTTTCTCCTCTACCAAACTAAAAATGCTTACAAATCTTACCATCTTATGTGTCATTTCTCTCAGTTCCTAGTCTAGACTAACTACTAGCATGTTAGTTTTAACTTCTGTTTTACTAACACTATCTACATGTTCTGTATTACCAGCACTTCCTTCACAATTTTCAGTTAGGCATCTCAAAATTCATTTATTATTTGCTCATGTCATTTCTTTCTAGCCACATAATTCATTATTGCGATAATGTTCCTATGAAATGGCATTTCATTATTTCTAGAACAATCTCTCCCTTCAATTTTCTTATTTTTATGCTTTAACTCCATTAAAAACATGAAGGTATCTATGCTGCCTTCTCCTAACAGCATCTCACAGTGTTATGATTTTTTTTAAGCTAAATACCTGTAAAAATTTCTCATTATCATAAATTGCTTAATTGTAAAAAAAAAAAAGAAAGAAAAAGTGATGCATAATAAATAATAATTCTTATGCTTTGGCTAAATATGTAATGTATGTTCATGTCCTATTTTCATGACAGTTAACCTGAAATTGCCAGAGTGTGTATCCTACCTCAGATTATGTCACTTCATCATATCTCCAAAGGGCTTTATGTGCATACTGAGAGATGATGAAAGAACTGACCCTCTAGCGTGCCCTTCAGCCTAATGAGTCATTGTGCATCACTGCTGCTCGAAATAACCTGTAAAAAAAGAAGGGAATCACTCTACCACAACCCTACTTATCCCCCCCTAGTCCATGCCATATAAAACGATGAAAAACACTGCTGCTACTTGCACTACTGTCAATGCTCCCTACCCCTTTGGCTTATACCCCAGGGATGGCATCTGACAACTTGGCTCTTCTGCCAAAACAAACCTCTTGCAAAAGTCTACACTGCTCTGTCTCAGTGCCTGACTCTGCTGTATGTCACAGCAATTGCTTCAGGGGCAGAGAATATTTATTGTCAGACATCTTATTTTTCCCTTTCCATTTTGACACATACCCTATGAGTCAATTCACTCGTTCCTGTTCAACTAAGCATCAAATTCGAACTTCCCATTGGTGCCTCGAGGTGCTCATTAAACTACTGCATGAACAGGAGGCTCTCTCCTCCCACTTTCTCATTTGCTTTGCCATTAAATGTACTACTATGTTTGCCCTCAGATATTTTACCCTCCCATCTGCAAATGTAAACATTTAGCATGTTACTGTATTTGCTTCATCCTGATTCTTCCAATAAAGTGCATCAGAACACCTGTCTGTACTGAAAGAAGAGGACAACCCCTGCCCCCCCGAAAAAATGGACTTTGCAGGAGCTGTGTGTATCTGACTGAGTAAAGGCTTCTGCAGAATCACTGTGTTCTTTATCTCATGATCACTTTTGCGTACCCTATTTCCAACAAGTCTCACCTTATATAGGGTCTTTACTATATGCTCTTTGGGTCAAGAGGCAGAGTGTATTTGTGGTTTAAAAACTCATGAGTGACCAACAACAAAAAAAAGAGTCAGGGGAGAATTATGCAAATGGAACAACTAGACAAAGTTGAGAGCTGTTTTCAAGTACAAAGTTACTGATGCTGTGCCAACCTTCAGCCCAAATCTCTCAGTAATTATTCTTACACTAAGGCATTTCTGCACTTGTGATTATTCTTTAGTTGACAGATAAGCATTCCCTGAGTGACAGATACTCATCAGACTTGCTCCCGTGTGACCTGCTTTTACAACACACCCCGTGAACAAACCTCACCTCTAACACGGTGCTTTGACTCTAGCGGCACTACGGCTGGAAAGAGTTTCGTTCTTTGTATGCTTTGTGTGCCAGTCAGAGACTAAATTAGCAAAAAGATAATTACAGCTTATAAAGGTGTCTGTTCTTTTATGAATAAACACTCATACTAATTTTGTAATTATTATTTTACCGTTCTCAGTTAATTATCAGTTACTCAACAACATAGCTTCCTCTGGTACAGTGCAAACACAATTCCCAGAATTACAGTAAAATTTCCTATATTCAGTGTAAAAGAGTGAAAATTATTTAATACAACTTCAGGAAGCTCAGCACTTTTTCCCCAGCTCAGAACTGACTTCAATTGCAAAATCTTGCTGAAATAAATATGCTAATACCACATACTCATAGATTTTTTTTTCCTTCCTGAACAGGTGGCTCTGGTAAAATGACACTCCATCAAGATGATAACTGTGTGAAACAAGTATCACAATGTTCCAGTTCCTTGTGTTTGAGTTATCTTTCTGCCCAGAGCAGGAGGGATGCAGGAGAATCACGTGATCATAACTGATAAACTATCTGCCTGTTTTGTATGAGATGATTCATTTACAGACACTGCACTAAGAGAGGCAGAATTACCCTGCAATTTATTAATTATGATTAAGTTCATTCCTACCACTTCTGTATTAATTGATTTACCTCATTTTTTACATACCTACCTAGTCACCTGCCAGCTTTACACACCAGTGTCCATGGCCCAGGACCCTCCTGCACCTGAGCCTGGAGGCCTGTCCCTGTCCCTGCCGTGCTGCTGCAGTGCTGGTCACCAGCCCTGTTTCTTTCCTGTTGTTTGGATTTTCTGCCTCAGCCTTGGACCTGTCTTGATGCCCTGCTGTCGCCTGATGCTCTCTGGAGTGCCAATGGGACCCATTGCTGTCCCCCCAACTCTGCTCCCTTGGCTGAGCCTGTTGGTGACACATTGCCTGTCCATGTCACAGTCACCCTCAGCTCCTGGCTCACCAACCCCAGGGAACAGCCCTGCTCCTGCTGCTCCCTGACACATTTCATTAGGTGGCTGACTCTCCCCTGTCTGCTATTCTGGTCCTGATATTCCTTCTCTTTCCACTCCTAAAGCCACTCAAGGCTGTGTAGTAGTTTTGGTTAAAGGTCCATTATTCTGAATGTTAGGACCAACACACTTAAATGGACTAGGCTGAAATCCATTGGCCTCTGCAAGCGCAAAGTATATGGTCTCCATCTGAGATCCCCCGAATCTCAGCTCCTCAACAAAATGACAGCCATAGCTATGGCATGTTTAAAAAATAACCTCTTGTAATTTTATGCATGCATACACAGGAGAGTCACATCAGTCCAGTATTTTCCTCCCCATCCTGTGGATTTTGTTCTATGGGATGTTATGCTGCGGATGGACCTACACCTCCCCTGCTGTGTGCGATACAGGTGGAGGGGTCTCATCTGAGGATCAACCTTTCCTCCTCCCTGCACTGTAGTCAGGATCAGACAATGATTTGGGCTTTGCTGGGTACAAGCACTTATCCCTGTGTCCTTGGATGCCAGCAGCAGGTAAGTGTCCTTCTGAGCACAGCTGTGGGAACAGACTTTAGCTGTATGAAACCACATCAGCGCTTATATGAAGGGAAGAGCTGTACACTCACACTCCAGAAGCACCCAGTGGCACCGGTGGGTGCCACTAAACGCACCAGGGACATGCAGGCATTGTACAGACTCTTCTGCTGAAGGAAGCTGACAGAAAAGTTATTTGGATTTCATATGCAGTATTTATCCTGCGTGAACATCCTCTGGGGAAATGTGGTCTAGTCTGACAGTATTCACGGGGAGAATTACTGGGAAACAACCATTCTGCAGTTCTTTGCTTTCTGCTGCATAGACAATTCCCTAAGACAAAAAATCTCTTGGTTACAACAGAGGTTTAGCCCAGCCACAATAAGCAGAAGTAACCCATAGCCATCTGCGCTCTTGCCCGACCATTTTACCTAACATGCTGCCCTCAGCATTGTGATATTAAGCCACACAACATCACTGTCATGAATGTCATCCCCTCTCTGAGCATCTCCATGGAAAGCAGCACCCTGGCAGATGGAAAACACAAACCTCAGTGTTTACCCACACCTTTTGTGGCCATGCTGGGCTGCTCCCACCACTGCTCCTGCCAGCCAGCAGTACTGCTGTGACGGTGGCAGCCAAAGCCACTCGGATGCACGTAGGTGAATGCTGGAATTTCAGTCTGCACAATGAAATCTTTTCTCAGAAAAGGCCTAATTACCCTGTTTATCATTCAGATGGCAAAATCAGTAGCTATAGCCTCTTACAGTAATAATTTCATGATATTCAGTATGCCTCCCTCCCCCTTTCCTCAAAAAAAAGCACTTTAAACAACTTAGGTCTTAAATTTACACAGTTATAACCCAAACTCCACTTGAAGAGTGGCACTACAACCTGTCCCAAAAGATTCAGGCAGTCTGTCATACTGTAAACTCGCTTTAGAAATCTACCCCATTAACTGAACGAAGTGTGACAACCAAAAAAAATCCTGTGGTGCCACAGAAGCTGATTGATACTGCTGATAACCAGAAAGAACAAGTAACAAGCATAAACTCTGAAAGTACTCCACAGATCAAGTGCAACCAACTTTGTTTATTTAGCCCAAAGATGAAGTCACTCTGAAATAAACAGCAGAAAGTTCTGGAAATATTTCAGTATCCAAGTTCACAGAACTCCAGAAAAGTATGGAGGTATCAATGAAATAAAAAAAGAACATCTATATGTTCTGAAGTTATACTAGTTACAAAAAATAATTAATGAAAAATCCACTGGGTTTTTCTCCATGCTTCCAAAAAGTATATTAATACTTTGCACAGAATTTTGACGTCTGACCCATTTTGAGGGTATTTAATTGATTTTAGAGGCTTGCAAATGACACTTCAGACACTGTGCATGTAAAGGTCAGTACTTAACTTTCTGACTGCAATTTCATCTTAATGTCAAAAATTATGAACAGCAGCTTGTAACTGTAATTCTGAGATTGTCTGTGCTCTTTTCATCATAAGGGTGTATCTGAAAAAGTGTTAGTTACTGACAATCCCTCCCAGTCTTTTTCTTCCAGAAAAATTGCTTCATTGATGTCTTTCTGATCTGTTGTTTGTTTTAAATGCCACTTCTCTCTTTTCAATTGTCACACTGTATTTTTGACTTCCACTGTGTAATGGCTAGCAAAGAATGAAATTTAGTTAAAAGAAAAACACACATTGCTTATGGGATGAATAAAAGCTCATTCAAGCACAGCACTGTGCTGCCACACAAACAAGCTGAAAATCGTCTTCCACATAGAGTGCATCACACTGTCCACCCTCCCAACGAGAAGAGCAGCCCGTTCCACAGGCAGCCTGGCCCCACTCCTCTTCCATGAGCAAGAGGGGTCTCCCTGGGGGGCTTGGCAGCGGGAACCTCCTCTCTCACTGGCACTTAATGCCATGGAGTAGGCAGTCCTGTCATCAAACTCAAGTAGCAGATACTTCTGGTGTGTTTCATAATGCTACTATAATCTACAAACAGCACCCTTCAGAATTCATTTCACAGTCAGTTTCATTAAGTTTTCTACAGTGACCCCACTGCATTTATGCATGATACTTATGCAAAGAGCAACAAACAGATCTCCCTTTACTGTATATCTGAAAGGAATTCTTACTTTGAGAATTAAATGCCACTTAAATACCTTGTGTTCAAACTATCTGCTTAGTGTTTCAAGTCATGGTGATTATTTAATTCTGCAGTGTGTGGAACAGAGTCTATTTAAATAAACATCTTTTTATATATGTCCAATGTCATAACTACACATTTCAATTTAAAATCCCATCAAAATACCACTTATTAATTCACAGAACTTTATTTACTTCATAAACTATTCTATGATTTATAATTAGTCCTAACAAAAATTAAGAGAAACCAAATGAACACTCATTAACCTACACTACTGTAATTAAAAAAGATATTTGAAATACAAATCTTTCTCTAGCAGTTTGTTGACTTTTGAAAGTAATTATACTTGCAATTGCTAATCAGTTCATCATTATGAATTATAGAATACCTCCCTGAACAGTACAGCTGGAAAGTTAAACACTGAAAACTTCAGTAATATAAAAATTAAGTTTGCTTCTGCAACTGCAATTCAACCCCCTTTTACAGAATGATGATATCCTGTCTGCACCGCCACCTTTCTTTTCACCCCTGCAGGACTCATGCCTCAGCCATCGCAGAGGATGGACTTACTTGATGTGAACCAGCTCCAGTATAGAAAGAGTTGTTTTCTGTTAGTTTGCTCTCCTCTGTCAGCAGGTGCTCTCTGACCAATGCAAAGGAAGAGAAATAATTGCCCTGAGAAGGAAAAGGAGGTAAGGGAGTTTCGTTTTCTTACAGACTGTCTTTCAGAGCTTGCAACTTCTGTGCTCCTCATCTTCCAGGGGTTTGACTTGAAACTCTGGAGTCACTCACAGAATCTCAGAAATGTTGACTGGAAAGAGCGTGTGGGAAGTCACACAAGTCCCGCCTGCTGCCTAAGGAAGGACTATCATCAACACTAGACAAGGTCAGTGGTTTTGTTAGAGAGCCTTGAGGACATCAAAGGATGGACATCCCGCCACCTCTCTGTCCCAGTGCTGCACTGCCTTCTAGCTTTTAAAGCATAATGACAGGTTTCCTGCCTGTACTAATAAAACACTTAACAAAGTTATCATATATTGCATCAGTGTTCTCCATTAATCCACGTGGCCAGACACTTTATCATAGAAGACAATCAGACTCATTACTGTTCCTCTTTCCCATGTTTGGAAATGGATTCCAAAAACTTATGTTCCATGATTTTTCCAGGGTTTGAGGTAAAGGTGGTCCCCAGACTGTCCTTTTGCTCTCCTCAAAGACAGCTGAATTTTTAGCTTTTGTCTATTCCTCAGACACCTCCCCGGAAAACCAGCATGGGAGGTGCCTCACAACTGCATCACCCAGCTTCTGTTGCAGTACCCTGGTAAATTCTATTCAGTTTCAGAGTTCTGAATATATTTGTTTCCTCCAAATAGTCCTTAATCTGTTCCTTGGCCATTGCTGGCTTCTCCTTCTCCTTCCTAAAACATTCTGAAATGTATAGGAATCTAGGAGCAGAATTTGCCTTTTAAGACTGGGGCACAAAAGGTGTTGAGTTATTCAGTGTTTTCCCTTTTGACCATCACTAATTTATCTTCCCCATGCATGAATGGACTCACATTCCCCTCAACTTCTTTCTGCTTTTAGGATACATAAGTCTGTAAAATCCCCTGCTGTGACCCTTTACGTCCCTAGTGAACTCCAGCTGGGCTTTGATCTTCCTCATTTCATCCCCAAGCGCCAAACCAATGCTTTTCATACTCCATGGTTGTTCTGGTTTCCACTCTTTGGTCTCTTTTTGTGCTTCAGGAAGGCTTCTGTTCACCCAAGTGAGCCTTCTTCCATGACTTCCAGTGTTCCTGCACAACAGGGTGGTTTGTTCCCATGTTCTCACTGAG
This sequence comes from Caprimulgus europaeus, assembly GCA_907165065.1. Next base: position 76,315,407 of record OU015525.1, read on the forward strand.
TTCTTTTTTTAAAATTCAGTAAGCACCCTTCTCCTATGAAGAGGTTTCAAAATGCACTGTATTTGTGACTGCTATGGATATATTGGTGCTGCTGTCAGGAGGAATGGACAAAGCATAGGCAGGTATGGTTAACAACCAAAGTTAAAATGGAAAGTATGCCACTACAGTTGAGAATAACAATCTAAATGCATAGTCCAGGCCCACAGGAGGTTTATACCCAATGCAATTGTCCATACTGCTGGCCAAACATGCTGATGTGAAGCTGCTGCAGGTATGCCTGCCCAGTGCTGCAAGTTAGCCTTCCAGTTCTACAGCCAACATCTTTCCCCTTTCCTGCTTGGGTATCAAGGGCTGACAACAGTAGTATTGCTTTGAGAGAGACAGTAGCAGGAATTGTGCTGAGGCCACTAAATGCATTTCACACAAACTGTGAAAAGAGCAGAACAAACCTCAAACGGATACCTACTGGAAATTGTTCAGTTTCTCACTGCAGATTTTGAGCACAGATACTTATTATTGATAAGACAGGGACATAATTTATATTTTACTTTAACACATGAACTTCACAAAACAAACAGCACAAGGACAGACCTCCAACAGAGAGGAGCAAGTGTGAAATGACTAAGCAGGAAAGGAATGAATAAGCTTAGATGCCTGCCAAGAGTCACATTCCCCAAACTGCTGCGTATCTGCACCAAGGAAAACTCCAGCTACTCAGATGGCACTGTAAGCACAATCAGTTTCCTTCTTTATTTCTATAAAAATAAGAAAGAAGGAAAGAAGGAAAGAAAAAGTACTATTGGTATTATTGGAAACCAAGATGAAAACTGGTGGACAGTTTCACTATTATCCTCATAAAATATTCCTGCACTTGATTTAAGAATGGGAGCCATTAGGTTAGCTTGGCTTATAAGGTGCTATCGAATTTAATTACTTTTACTGTGCGGCAGCTACCTCTGAGGTTTTTGATAGACGAAGGCCAGTACATGACAGTTATCAAAGTATTAAATATATTCCAGTTCCAGCATATTTTTTTTACCTGTTATGTCTGATAATACAAGGTGTGGTTTGCATTAGCATCCCCCAAACTCTCTATGTACTAAATAGAAAAAGAACCGAGTACCCTTACACAAAGAAAGATATATTTATTTTGCTAAAGCATGATCAATGAAAATTCTCATATATGTGGAGAAGAGGAAACAAAAATAATATCTAGGGATTACAAGACTTTGCAAACTCTAAATCTTTAAAGTTTACAGTATAAAGACAATTTACAATAATGATCTACCCAAGCCCTTGAAGAATGGCTGACTACATAACACATCCACAAGCAATAAAACATAATGATAGGGCTCATGCTATGAAAAACTAATGTTTGTTTAATAAATTAGCCCCCATTTAGTAATTACACTGTATGACTGCCATAAGGTCAAGCAAAATGTAACCCTAGCAGAAGCAATACTGCATGCATTATAGTCTAGACAGAGATACGTCAGAGAATTATGGGAGATAATTCATCAGTTAATGTTTTCCATGTGTTTCATGATATGTAGAGCCACAATTCTAGAATAAAGTGTCTGTGCTAATGCAGTCACTTTCCACTTTTTTAAAGAAATACTACCAACTGCTGTTATTCAGGCCAAAAGAGTACCAAAAAAAAAAAAAGTATATAGCTATATAAACACATACAACCTCCCCAAAGGTGCACACAAATCTTTCTGGTTTATTACCAAGTAATGATATATTTTCATTATATATAATAATAATATCAAAGTATTTAAAGTACCTATGCATTTGGAGGAGCAAACAGTGAAACAGACTGATTATTTACAGGTCATCTGTGTATAGACAAGTGTGACATACAGCAGTAGCATGCCTCTACACAACCAGTATTTCATCCAGGTGCCTAGTTAAGCAAGTCACCTAAAACAAGTTATAAATTGCTTTTATAATCAAAGGAAGGTGACCGCTTTCCCAGAACTACTCCAAGGTGGAGATGCTGCTTACTTCACTTTGAGTACCTCAGTGTTCTGGATTAAAACTTAAACAAAAACCTCCTCAATCAGAAAAAAAAATAAATCTGGGAAATCTGGGATTATTTCAGTGTCCAAAGACTCTTTTAGTTCACTTTTCTACAATCTAACTTAAGGCAAAACCAAAATTACCAGTCCTCTCAAAAGTAAAGCCAAAAAAACCCAAAGAAGCAAACACTTTACTCCTGTAAAAACAATTAAAAATTCCCACCTTGTTCCTATAAACCGTGTAAAATTTCAGTCCAGAAAAATGGATCATTGCCGTGAATTTCCCTTTCCTCCATTTCAGTGATGGCTATCCCAACGGCAGCCACGCCCCAGCTGATTGTGCTGGTGGATCCTGTGCCTGTGTGTGGATTAGTTAGTGCGCTTTTGTTCTCAGTAACCTCTGCAACCTAGTGACAGAGAAGGGTGACACGATTGTGCCAAGCCATGGACTAAGGAGGACTATGCTGTTTTCAAGACAGGTGATGTCTAGCATAGAAGACATCACCCTAGTTACATCACCATCCTTAGTGTGAAGTCAATAAAGCTGCTTCTTCATTCTTAGATTCGTCCCAGATGTTGATCATTCTCTTGTGCATAGCAAATATTTGTACAAACTTGTAAATGTGTGTTTCTTCCACTTGTTCATGGTGTAGGTGAATGTAAACAGAGTACCTTGTCTCTGCTGTGCCCCCTTTATCACATGGGCTACAAAAAGGATGACCTCCCACCCTCGCCCAGTTCATTAACTAAATATGAGATCTCCCTTGTTTCCATGGAGCTACAAAACATAAACACTTCTGAGGCCACAGGCTGTGTCCAAGGCCAGGCAGCCTTAGGTCTACTTTACTGACTGCAAGTGCTCACCTGAGAGACCTGGAGTGCAACCACAATGTGAGCACAAGCAGCTCACTGTAACACAGGAGTAACTACAACTACAGATGATGCTGTGCATTTTCTAATATTTGCATAGATTAGAAGACAGTCCTTAGCATGAAGTCTGGCAAGCAAAGACAGCAGGTATCAATCAAAACCTACCAATTTGATCAGTCTACTGAAAAATGTCCTCAACACAAATTAATTACATAAAGTGAACCCAGGGAATTAAATTAGTTTTTGTAAATAAAATACTTCTATTTTCTATTTTAGTTTTTATTTATACTTGATTAGGGGCTTTTAAAAAAGCAAAAAACACCCACATTTGTACATGCACATTACTTACATTGTGCCCTATCATCTCTTTTGAAACACTTGCCAAGTATTGTAATTTTTTGCATAGTAAATCAGATATCAAAATGGATGAATGACAGCAGGGGAAGAGGAGGAGGTATTTCACAATGCTACTGTCCTTCAAGAGAAAATGCTGAAGCTGTAACCAACTAACTATAATAAATGAGTACCTGACAAAAAGAAATGAGCTGTGAAAGTAAAAAAGCTACACTAGGATGAATACTCTAGAAGGACCTTGTCATGGAAATCCTATGACATGTATGTAGTGTGCAATCCTAGCTAAAAATACTATGAGGCAGATGTTAAATGTTTTTATATAGTACATGTAGATGCAGTTAAAATATAGGTCTATTATTATTTCTTAAAAAATAGAGTGCGCTCATTCTTTCCAAAGGAAGCTTTCTCAACAGTACTGCAGAACTTGAACATACCATACGAAGCTAATTTAGGGAAGGGAACATGAAAAAACCCTGAAACCCACAAACCTCTAATATCTTTGTTTCACTCATTTTTAAGGAGAGAAGTCTTCCACCCTGCCTGCCATTAGACAGAAACTTGGCACAGACTTTGCTGGCAGAAGACAGGAAAATCCTCTCACCCTGTTCTGTTGTTGCCTTTCTGGAACACTGTCCGCAAGGCTGTGTGCGTATCAGTGAGCTACAGTGGAAATCACTGTCACCTTGCACTGCACCCCAGCTCTGAATCTCCTACTCCACGTGTGTGAGTGTTAGTTTTTACCATGTCCAGAGAAATATTCAAATTGGATAAAACTAAGGAAACTGGATTAGTGACAGGCATCACATGGTTTTTATTTCAGGCTTTATAAAAGTCTCAATTTACCCCCAAAGTAACTATCCACTTTGCTAATCGTGTTAGAAAGGGGGAAATCCATTTGATTGCAAGTAATGAAGGGCTTATTTTCTCAAAGTGTTCTTACTAGATTTTCCTCTCTACTCAAGGAAAAATCTTACAAAGTGCTAAAACTCCTCTGTGGAGACGTGTAATGACAATAAGAACACAAGCTCAGCAACTTACTAGGCAAAGTTCCACAAAAGATGATATGCAGAAACGATCTGCTGCTTTTCAGTCTTCAGCTCAGACATCATGAGTAGACTGTAAGCTGAGCAGGCTTGTCAGTCTGCAGCCTATTTCACCACACCCCCCAAAGCCATATTTTTATTTATTTACTTACGTCCTCAGGAGGCTTCCCAGGAAAATATTTCCAGAACATAAAATTTAAAAAGTTTCTATGTGTGGTTAGTGGGGACTGTAGGTCTTAGGACTTAGGATATTACTGGAGAGCGTTTCTCACGAGCACTCAGCAGCTCACCAACTTGCAGAAATGTGGAATGCAATCAAAGCCTTCTTGCAGCACAGAGGCTTGAGCAGTGGCTCAACTTGATCTGCTAGCATTAACTACTCTTGTGCTTGAAGTGAGACAGTTCCCATGCTCAAAACATTCTGAAGGGGGGTGATAAAATGTTTACTCTGTGACGTTGGTCAGCTTATCCAGAAGGATGAAGCAAGCTCAGCGTACTTCAAACAGGTATCTCTACTGAAAATCCTCAGACTGAGCAGAGACCAAATGATCTCATTTCTAGAGGAAGTTTCTTCAGACTTGAAGCAGACTATCATAACGAGGGAAAGCTGCACAAGTATGCCCTATCTTTTCTTCACTATGCAGGACCAAGTCTTTTCACATGTACCTTTTTCATATTGCCTAGCAATGCAAACAGTTTGAAGAGGAGAAAAGCTAGTTAATATACAAATCAGGCGATTAGTACCAAAGAACCTCAACCTTATGAGTATTATTTTCGTATCTGTGGTGGAATTCAGTGGGCATACAAACCCTGGGTAATTGTTTTTCTCATTCTCCTTGTGTAAATTAAAGCATCATCCTCTATCATCAGTCAACATGACTGAGACTGGTGCTACAGAATCGTCACAATCAGCTTTTCTCTCATGCTGAGACAAATAATATTTTCTGTGGAGCCAGACTTTACTAGTTTTCAAAAAGGACTATCCAGGATTTTGGATAGTCAGCAAAGTAACAACAGAGGTACACTCTGGTTCCCACTGACATCTGTGGCCCTTCTGATTCTTTCCAGTGGGCCCAGACAGCTGAGAGAATTGGCTCCATCTCTGCAGCTTCCCACGCAGTGACTGCATGGATGTGCTGACACGTTCTGAAATACAGGCAGTGACACGCAGGCTCGGGGGCTCTTCCCAAAAAGAAAACAGCTGTGCCACTGTGACACTCAGCTCTGCAGGTGGCCAGTGAGAAGGAGGCCCGTTGTAGTCAGCTGGGCTTGGAGTCAGCCCAAATCAAGTCAGCAGGCCACCAAGATTCAGATCATGCTTTATTACAGTGTCTGCCAAGCTAACACTCACTATTGCACAAATGCAAACTGTTCTGAAATGAAAAAAAAAAAAAAAAGAATCATCTAAGCCCTTCCACAGAACAAACAATTTCACTTTCTTCAGAGCATTCACATCCACACAGCTTAAACCTCTGACAGAAGGATATGTAAATTAACACTACCTAACCACGCAAATAGGAACGGACATTTAATGTTCACATTAGGCACTAGTTACCAGCAGCCATTCAACCTGAAAGGAATTAAAACCACCAAAGGCTGGGAAAATAGTCAGTCATTCATTGGGGGATGGACTAGATGATCTCCTGAGGTCCTTTCCAACCCCTACCGTTCTGTGATTCAAAACATACTTGAGATACTAAACACTTCCCTAATCCAAGGCTAGGGTACACCATAAGCCATTCAGCCTAAGAGGCAGCAGTTGATAGTTTTGTCATTGTCACTGAGCCTAAGAGCATCACAAGGTGAAAATAAAGGTACTGAGGCACATTCATTCTTTTCATGTGTGCGTGTATAATTTCTAGCAACAGTAAATTAGTAAAATGCAGGAAGAACACACTCCTGCCATAGCAACAAGTAATTATTTATAACTGTATGACACCCAGTTACGTTGCTGATTTTTTCCTTAAAAAACCCCATGTACATTCATGTTAAAAAGAATAAAAGATTCTAGTTGAAGAATACGAACTAAATTTCAGCTAGGTCCTAAGCTATCAGACTCTGACATAGAAGTCAAAAATTTCTAATTCATATCCAAACATGAAGCCCCATTGAAATATGCATGAGTTTCCCTGTTTGCCCAGGGATCACTTAAACTATATTTTGAAGTTAGATGTTGACAGATCATTTTTTGTCTATCTCAGTGCAAAATCAATACACTGGGAGTTCCTTCTGCATTTGAAGGCAGATTTAGGCAGGGCAGCCCAGCGTCTCTTATGAGGTGAAATGATGGAGGAAGGAGGTACTCCATTGAAGCTTGTTACATATATTTAAATATAGGAGAGCAAAAAGTGTCTGGAATGATTATTTTTCAAACCAAAGGAGGATACAAAAGGCATTCCATAACATCAGTTTAAAAACAAAATTCCTGGTTGAGATTTTTATCAACTTGAGTCCAGAATAAACTTCCAGAGCTATGTGGAATTTGTAGCATCATTTTGATACATTGAAGTAATGTTTTTACCAGAAATGCTGTTAAAAACATTAAACGTCAGAGTGCTATTTGAATACCACTGCTGTAATTAATACAGTATTACCTTGGATAAACTTTATAAACTTGTTAATGAATATGTAAAGTGGGAGCAACTGCACTGTGAAAAAAAGTGGGGTGCTTAAGTACCTGAAACAGCTACACGTTTAATTCTGTTGATACTATTCCCTTGAGTATCTCTGAATAAAAATATTACAGCAGCAATCAGAGGACACTGACCTATTGATACTAAAATCTCCCTCTCCCCCTGAATCTTAACATTAGATTTTTGTTTCAGCTACATTTCTAAACAATCACAGCATTCAGTAAAGAACAATCTTTCTCATACCTTGCAGAAATTCACCTCTGAAACCTGATGCTTAACTGGGACACAACCATTGTGGCTTCTCAGATTGGTTTGTGATTTCTTTCTAGGCTGGACCTTTCAGCTTCTTGAAAAGGTGAAATACATTTTCCACAGCAGACTGACTTTTACTAATTTCCTGTGATTTTTCCCATTTTGATTTCTGGTTAGAGGAGCAGGAATATGGCCGTGAACATTCACACATGAGCTAGTGAAAGTTTTAGTTCTTTTTGAAAATACATTTTGTATAGTTCCTGTCCATGAAAGCAGCCTGTCTGAAAGTTTTCAATTGGGGTGCCTGAAACAGGACATTTAAACTCATCATCAACAACATCAAAACTAGAAATTATTTTAAGAGCTTGTGAGTCAATGATAGCCTAGGAATGCTCAAAGCCTCTAAAAGCCAGGCTTTCACAAAGACACCTACTCACTGATTAAAAGGCTAGCCACTAGGTAAATGCAATTAAGTACACCAGCTTTGTAATTTTAATATCTCAAAATGTATTAAAAAGATAAGAAGAGCAGTGATTACCCCTTTCTCCAAGATAGGACTGGATTTGAAGAGGTTAAGAGAAGGAAAAATGGTGGGTTTGGATTTGGACAGCTTCCTTTCTACAAGTGGATAACCCTGCCTCAGTATTGCTCTAGGTAGTTGTCTCTCTTGTAACTCTTACTTGCTGGCACTGTTTGTAGTAAAAATCCTTCCCTTGAGTAGAATACCAGTGGTAACACACAATTAATATGAGTTTTGTCCTAACTTTGGATTCTGACAGGCTTCTTAACGGAGTGTGGGCTTTCTTGTTATCTAATGCACAAGACTGTAAGCCTGAGAAGAGCTCCTGGGCTCTAGAAAAAGTGAGAGAAATACTGAGATGGGTTGGCAAGTCCAATGTCTTTAGATCCACTACAGCATACACAGTGATGAACAAAATTGTGACTGTTGTGTTGATAAGAGGAGTATTGTAAAAACAGCAGCAAAGGTCCCGGTCCTACTGTAAGAAGCCATCTTCGTTTATATCCAACTGAAGATATTCAAAGCTTGTACCAGTCAGTAAAGACAGAAACATATTCTCGCTTCACTAATCAGCCTTTTTATATCTGCATGTATATGCAAATAAAACCAAAATATATACATGCACATATGTACAACTATCAGTTTAGTTTCTTAAGAAACATGTTTCACATACATATAAAAATCTTTCTTCATATATGTGTATGTTTCTTTAGAAACTAAACAGATGATGGATAACAGTCTGTACTATGTATTTTATGCTGCTCCCACATCTTTTGTCATATGCAGCAGAATGCTGTATTCAAAACAGACTATAGAAGTTCTTAAGAATAGGAATCAATACACTTTGGATGCTTAGAAGAGAACTGGAGGAGAAGTAAGATGGTGGAATAAATGTTTTAGCTGTAAATGTCTGTGAAACAGACAACTCATCCGCAAAACAGTTAAAACCTGCCCTTATCTCGACCCATGAGCCTTTTGTTGTATTTTCTCTCTTGTGTCCAGCCAAGGTCAGCCCACCACAGTAAGCTTGGTGCTTCAGGTTAAGACAACGTTGTGCAATGTGCCTCCTGCTGATTTTTAAATTTCAGATTAGGGACTGTAAACCCCCCGACTATAAGCAACTGTCATTCCAAATTCAGTTTTCACCTGACTTTCCCTAATAAGTCTAAAGGAATCAGAAACTATATACCAAAGATATGGTATTTCCCTAACACAAATAAAGCAGTCACAGCTGAAATTCAAAAGGAAAAGAAACAGTCAAACTTTCACAGAGCTTAATGAGGTAAGGTACTAGTATCTCAGTGGGGAGCCAAGTAGATTGGGTGATTACTCTAACACACGTCACACCAAAGTCTGGCAATTTATGAAAGATTAATATTAAGATTAAATTTATAAATGATAAGTATAACACTGTATTTAGAGCTCTGAATTATCTAAACCATTTCAAAGTATTTGAGTTATGTAAAATTAATTAGTACAATATTGTATTAAAGCTATTTTCTTTTTTCAAATCACGAAAGTATGCAAAGTGCAGTTTGTAAATAACATCTTCAAGGAAAAAAGGAAATAACAGGAAAAGAAGGTCTGATGTTGCTGCTGTCTTTCATATGATTTCACACTGATTTCAGCTGGGTTACTGTGTGACTGGAGTTGCAGACTTAAGAACTTGATTAAGAATGATAATGAATAAGCAGAGAAGAGTATTAAAAATTGTAGTTAATAAGCAACTTTTTAATTGAAGGAGGAAACTCTCATCAAGAAACTGAGAAAAGATCAGCAGAAATAATAATAATTCATATACTGTAGTGAAAAACCACAAAAGAATGATCTGACTATTCCTATATGATGGCCATTGCTAATCTAATAGCATTGTATATGGGACAGATTATACTACAGCACCTCTCAGATAGTATTTAAAGTTTCAGCATTGAATATATCAGAAAACCAAAGGCACAGAAGACTGACCAAAAAAAACCCCAAATCCTTCTGGCATATTTGCTAGCGTTCAACTTTATGTAATTCAGTCTGATGTCTCTAAAATCTGTCAACATTACAGATTCAGAAGCACTTGTTAAGTATTCTGAACACCACTACTTTTCCTATGATACTGAGCATTGTCACTGATAAACCCGATGCAAGTGAATTTTAACCAGTATCCCTTCAACAATCAGCTCTAGGAAAAGGAGAAAAATAAAACAGCAGAGGACAACCAGAGTCTTAGAAGAAATTATCCCATGGAAGATGACAATGGACTTTCCATTTACCAGATAAACAGAGCACACTATCTCAGCCATCAACCACAATATATCTTCCTGATTTATATCACCTCCCTTGTCCAGTGAGATCTTGAAATGGAAATACGAGGCTTGTAACTAGTCACAAGTGGAAAGTGTGAGAGTGTTTATTTTATTGGGGGTGGTGGGTATTTAAGGAATGCTAGCTAAGGTACTACCTGCGCAGAGCATGCACTACTCAATCATCTCCACAGAGCTTTCTAATCTTCTCTTTCTGACATTCACTGTTTCACTCCAGCCTACAGCCCCATTATTTTACATGAATTCAACACAAGAATCCAGTTACCATCTCAGAGGTCAACTTACACTTTTCTCCATCGCACAAACTCAAACTTGACATTTTTTTCAGAGAGAGAGATTTTCAATAGCGACTGAGGAAACATAAACAAGAAAGTTCCCCCTGGTGTGAAGCAAAAGTTCAACCCTCTCCAAATGTTCTGGCTCTGCCAAAGAGCATCCACACGGACTAAGTGGGATGAAATTATCTAAAGAAGATGGATGAAGGCTAAATATATATCTGAAGCCATTAGAGAGGACAGAAAGATGCATCTGGGAAATAGTGAGGGTTTGGTATCAGAAATACGTTAAAAAGCCATACTACAGTTGAAGAGCCTGGGTTTTGGAGGAAGACCAACCTGCTCAGGACAACCATTTGAGCTGCTGTTACAGCTACCTGCAAAGGACTAAAGAGATATATAATATGCACAGTCTTTTGCAGGCAGATATGAGCTTATTTTGCACGAGCTGACCAGAAGCCATTCTGCTATGACAGCGTACCATCAAGCACTTGGTAGTAAGCCTTGCTGCAAAGCAGTGTGTATTAGACCAGGCAACGTACCATTCTCATGTGGCCACAAGTCCTCAGGCTGACCCACAGTGCAGGCTACAGTAAGCTCACATCAGTTTGCAAATGGGTGTGCACATACATTCATCCAAAAAAAAAAAAAAGAAAAAGAAAAAAAGAAGAAAGATTTCAAGACCAATGAGCAACAAATATATCAACTATGAGGTAGGATGAACTGAGGTTTGCAGGATCAGGGATGGACATCAGTCCCCGAGAAGCAGTCGAGGAAAAATTAATAGGAAGCTAGAGCTTATGGTGTGGGGAGACCAACACTGGACATGCCCATTCAGAGAAGGGGCATCATGAAGCCCCAGATTTATAATGGACATTTCTTTTGGAGGCAGCTCTTTAACTGAGACAGGTTAAACATTGGAAGTATGAGAAGTACAACACAGTACATGTCTTTATGGTATGACTTGTGTCACAGTGATTCAGTAACTTTTTTCCTATTAATATTAACATGATGCAATAAAATTGTAATACTAAACTCTTTTCAAAATCAATACAATTCCGGTACAAATACTTAGTTTCAGTCACATATCCCAACATAGCTGGTATTCACATATACATACCTGCATTTAAGTCCAATACAAGTATATTGGCAATATAGAAATTATCACCTTCTATATTTCATTCTCTTCTGTTTACAAATAAACAATCACTAATAATTATTATTTTTTCCATTAAACCTTTCAGATGCTACTTCTAAAAGGGAGGCATTTCATTGGATGAAGCAGCACAAAGACAAACTGGTGCTTGCTATAGATATGTAAAAAGTACTGCTATTTTACTTTGCCTCCTAATCAATGGTTTTTTTTTTTTTTAATTTAGCTGTTTGATGGATACCTGCTTTGGACGCAACATACAACATAGACTGTATTACTGTACATACTATTCGCCTAACAATTTTCCTGTGATGTATGTAAAAATACTGACTAATCAATTTTCATGTCTCTAAGACAGATTACATAATTTCCAATGTACTAGGAGAAAAGAAAAAAACACTTAAAAGAACTTGTCTAATACATTAAAGTACTTCAACAAAATGATATGGATTGGAATTCAAAAATAGCTATGACTCAATCCTTTTGTAAGGCTTTTTAAGACCTAAAACTCTTCTTACTCACCCTGCATATAGGTGCAACTTGGTGTTGCATATACAAGTTTGTCATACAAATATAAACACATACGATACTTGTTAAGGATTTAAGTATTCTAGTTGCACAATATTAAATTGATTGGTCTCTTATTGAAATCCATTTCTCATTTTCACAGAGCAGAAAAAATCTACTTTATATATTCATCATAACTCCAGCAATGGCATCTGGAACCCGTAAGGTATGTTACTTTTTGTGAGCATCTTCATTATTTTTCGTACTGATTACATTGGGTGTAATAGTGAGAATATATTGACTTCACTTAAGCAACTGGGGAAATTAGACAAATCTACAAGGAGAAAAACATCTGTAATATATAAGCTTGGATAAGAAGTTTAGTCAAAGCTATTAGGAAAAGAAAAAAGGAAAACCTACAGCAGCGCTTCTAGAGATTGTTTTTTGAATGGCCTGAAGCTTGTTTTCTAATTAATTTCCAACTTAGTCTACAGCACTGAAAGTTATTGTCTTTGCTGACATGCAAACCAATTATTTACTTAACAGATGCCTAAGAATGAAAAATACCAATTCCAGCCAAAGCAAGATGATTAGGGCAAAGCAAATGTTTTCCAGTACTCACCTTAGGCACCCAGTGGCATTGCGCAGCACCTGTGATGAATGGAGTTGTATTTTATGATCATCCTGGAGTGGAGAGTTTTCCCATCCAGAGTGAGGGATGATCACTGCATTGGTCAACACTGCGAGGGCATCCTGGATGATTGGCATTTTCAGTGCATCACAGGAGGATAGATTCCAGAGAACTCCTACAAAAAAAAGCAAATGACTAATACTTAACACTTCTGCAGAAAGAGATTGAACTGTTTTCAATTAAAATAAACCCAAAGCCAACAAAACATTACACAGCATTGGTGTGCTTAACAAAGCTGGTCCTGTCAAGAAAAAAAGACTCCTTTGTAAATGGAGCTGAATGCTACCTGCAACCTTCTGCAGTGGGAACACAGCTTTGAATACACAAAAAGTACTCACAGCAATATTGGAAATTTCTGAGAGCTAAGCCTAAAAACTGAGCAGCTGGTTATGATCGAGGCCTAGTTAGGCTCTGAATCACACATGGAATTAAGGAGTATTATATATATATATATATATATATATATATATATTTTTAGGGGTTGGACTTCAGATCTTTTCCTCCTAAATAAAAATAACAAAAAACCAATAGCAGAAAATAGGTTCTGATTTGCTCTAAGACTATCACTGTGTCAAGAGAACAAAACTCCAACTCTGTGATCTTCAAAGCAATGGAAGTAAAACTGTCTAGGCTAGTTGGTACTACAAACAAAAAGACTTCCTTCACAACCTGATACACTAGTTTGGTATTATCTCCACATTCAACAAGTCATTTTTTATTTTGTAAATATTTTACTGCACAAAGTTACAGAATACTACTGTTTTTGCACAGAAACAACAAGCTTAATGGTGCAACTCAACAGGAATTTTAGTAGAATTTTTAAAAAACTCCTCTGTTAAAATTCATAATGTGCCAAAGAAAAGGAAGCGCAATCAAGAGCCAAAGCTTTCGGAGTACAGCCGTAGGACCAGGGCCACTGCAGGTGTGCCACACAGAAAGTAGGCAAGAAATTGCTGGGGGCAAAAGAGACTCTGCTTTTCATTCCTTTGTATATATTCCTATATTTGCTGGAAAAGCACATTTGATTTTGGTGCTGCACCAAGTGCCTGCTGCTGCTGGGCAGCTGCTACTGCTGGGGGAAGCCGGAGGGCAATACACTGCCCTGAAGAAGCCAGTGGTCTTTATTTTAGCCCAGCGTCCCCCCAGGAGCAGCTGGAAGAGCAAGCCTACCTCTTCCTCCCCCTCTCCTTGCCAACATGCCTCCTCTTCTCTAGAGTCCAACCCTACTCCTTCCTACTTCCTCTAGTGATACTGGCCTGGCCCCACATCTAACCCTGAGCAGTAGAATTGAGTTTTGCCTTCATGTTTATCAAGTCTTGAATCCACACAGAGAAAGATTATCATCATCATTGTACGTGCAAGGTTACAAATATGAACATTACACTAAAAATAACAAAGTGAGTGGTGGTGGGAGGAAACTGCTCAAGACCTTACGAACGTAGGCTCAGACATTTATAAATATAAACAGCAGGAACACCACTTGCTCAAGGCTTTCTTTAGCATTCTGTGTTTTGAAGGAGAGGTGTAATTAACAGGAATCAACCTACATTTTTGAGTTTCCCTTTAAAATTAATTATCTCTATGTGGAGACTCTTTCAGTTACACCATTTCATATTTAAATTATTAGTAGGTAAAGAGAGGTTCTCCTCCCTCTCTACTCTGCCCTGGTGACGCCACATCTGGAGTATTGTGTCCAGTTCTGGGCCCCACAGTTCAAGAAGGACAGGGAACTGCTTGAGAGAGTCCAGCGCAGAGCCACCACGATGATTAAGGGAGTGGAGCATCTCCCTTATGAGGAAAGGCTGAGGGAGATGGGCCTCTTTAGCTTGGAGAAGAGGAGACTGAGGGGGGACCTGATTAATGTTTATAAATATTTGAAGGGTGAGTGTGAGGAGGATAGGGCCAGACTCTTCTCAGTGATGTCCAATGGTAGGACAAGGGGCAATGGGTGTAAGCTGGAACACAGGAGGTTCCACTTAAATTTGAGAAAGAACTTCTTTACTGTGAGAGTAACAGAGCACTGGAACAGGCTGCCCAGGGAGGTTGTGGAGTCTCCTTCTCTGGAGACATGCAAGACCCGCCTGGACGCCTTCCTGTGTGATCTCATCTAGGTGTTCCTGCTCTGGCAGGGGGATTGGACTAGATGATCTTTCGAGGTCCCTTCCAATCCCTAACATTCTGTGATTCTGTGTGATTCTGTGATATGGAACTGTATGCAAAGATAGCTATGCACTTTAATGTAAAAATTTTGCTTAGCACACTAATAAAAAAACCCTCAAAATAATCTGTACGTGGTAAACAGGCAGAAACTAACAGACTAGATACAGATTTTTTGTAAAAAAGCAGAAATAAGAATAATGATCATTTTTTCATTTAAGAATTGCTGCTTTAAATGGAAAAGAGTCTTTGTTTGAATTCTGTTCTGAATGCCTCTATGAAAAGTAATAGCATATTTAAAGGAATAAAGACCCTCATAAAAATATTTATACTTGCTTTTCTATGACTTTTTCTTCGTAAGCTTTATTGGCACATCTACTATTCCTGAAATACCTAGTATTTTGCTGGTTTTAGTCAGTACAAACAACAATGTGGTTGCCTTTTTTTTAGATTTACTTAGGTGTAAACGATGTGCATGGTATAGAAGCAGAGAATCAGAACGCAAATCTTTCCCCCTTCAAGGTCCAATTTAGTTCTTTCACAAGACAATGTGTTGCTTTGTTGTGAAAAAGTCCTATTTTGTAAGCGAAGCAGAAAAGAGTGCTCTGGTGGCAACAAAACGGTATTTTGGGCTTCAGGAACTAGTCATAAACTGGAAAAGGGGAAAAAAACCAGAAGAAGCAAACATAAGAGCGTTGTCTAGCAAAATGCTTAAAAATGTGTGTCTCTATATTATATTCTATTCATTATAGGTTCTTGATAATTAACAGTAAACTCACCTAAAAATCATGATAAGCTGGTATTCAGCAATAGTTGAAATGCCCAGAAATATTCTTTAAGCCCTTTTTCTCTGTTTAAAATCCACTTGACAGTGCACACAAGCTTTTGCTCAATAAACTGCCATAGTAACACGTGAGATCCGAATAAAAAACCCAAACCCTACATATTCATTCAAAAGCCAAGAAACGGGGTCTGGTTTCACTAACTGGAAATTAAACCTTCAGAGTTAAGAGGATGAAGGGATCACCAGACTAAATTAGCTGTTCTGCCTTCTTCTAAAACGACTGTAATTCAAGGCAGAACCAAGCAAAATGGCACTGCCCAGTAGGCTGATACTGTCTTCAAAGCTTTTGCACCTCACAGACAGTTTTAAGGAGTAAGATAATCTTCTTCCATCTGAGAACAATGCATTTTATCTAATTATAAGTCTCTGAATACTACCAACCACATTAATGGAGAAACAAGTTTATTGTGACAAGTTATAATTTATTCTCACAAGTAGTGGAGCCTGCTGCTTGCTGAGGTTGGCATTTTAAGTGCCTCCTTGTATCCTTCCTTAATTAAAGATTTGCAATTATGAAAGGGCACTGGCAATTCAGTTCCCATTACTTTTGCTGAGGATGACCTGGAGCTAGACTTATGTGGGGTTTAACAAGATGATCCATTCCCTTAACTTTGCAAGGTGAAGCGATAAAAAAATAAGGAGCGAGTTGCTGAGATAATTTGCCCCCTTACTCTGAAAGTCCTGACTGAACTGGGTTTCTGAGCACAATAAACAAGTCTGGAATAGCCTCAGAGGTGCCTGAACTGCCCCCTAAATAATTTCTCTGTCATCAACTGCTCACAGGAAGGGAAGGGACCAGACTCGGCATACCAGTGATTCATCACGAATAGCGGGACCCATCTTGCTGTATATGTACTAGAAGAGAGCTGTTAATCCAACAACTCAATAGTCCAACTCAATGGTTTAGCATCAGTAGATTGACTCTTGGGAGAAGAGGGGAAATAAGGAACTAATCAGATCAGTGTTGAACATCTCTTAGTCAATCACTTGTGTTCACAGTATCTTATCTCCTGCTTGCTTTTAAGGTTGTGAGGCATTCAGAGTAGGCTTTTTGTCTCCTCATTTGCAAAGCACTTTAGGTGTGTTGGATGCTTTGGAGAAAGAGAAAAATAGCTACATCAGACTGATCATGTCTATTTGCAAGTTGAAGTTTTTCACCCTTACATATAACAAACTGAAGCACATGGAAAAACTGTCTTGCAATCTCATTTTGAGATTAAAACTAAGGAGAAAGTGGTACTGAAAGCATTCAGCTGGTTCCATTTGGAAGATGGATTTTCAGTCTCAGTACCATCTGAGGTACTCTTGCAGCCATCAGCTGAAGGACTTTTAGGAGCCTAAGGGAATGCTCACTATGGAGATCTTGTTAGGCCAAGTCACATCTTCTGGAGTAGCTTATCAGAGGGCATGCATCTACTATGTTCAACAGGTTATTTAACGTACTAAATGTAAATAATCTTTTCTGAGAAGGCCTTTCACAGATAATGACAATCAAATTTAAAAAAAGGTTATAAATTTTGAAAAAGGTTATAGTCAACCTTTTCAAAGACATAACTGTACAGATAGAGTTCATAAGGAGAACTACACACAGATCTTAGTTAAGGAAATTTAAATTTGTTGCCACTGAAAGAGGGAACTGAAAGAATAGAGAACTAGGAAAACTTTGATTTATCTTTCTCTTAGCTGAAGTCCAGAAGATTGAAAACAAGACCAATCTTTTTAAAAGCACAGTCCAAGCTGATGAGATGCTACTACTGCTTAACAGATAGAGCTTATCCACCATGCTTTCAGCTTACAAACAACACTCATTTTAACATAAATTAATTCAAGCTACTGCAACAGATACCACATCACTCACCCTAAAGAAGCAAAGCAAATTATTTTAAAAATCTGAAGTAAATCAACTTAATGGAGCAAGCTGAGCAAAAAAACTGTCTTCCTTGAATCAAGATAGAGCTCAAACTCATCCTGCTAAAACTCTTCAATGCATTTTTTTAGCCAGTGTTTTACTTAGGACTGGTACTCACATAGGTATATCTATAGTCAGATATAACTAATGACTTGATGAACTATATGCTATCCTTATTCCATTCAAAGTTATGAAAAAAAGAGATCATACATTTCAATGCAAAAAAATATCACCCTAGCAAGACAGTATGTGCAAAATCAGTAAAGTCGAAACAACTATTGAGTGCATATTTAATGCTACGATATATAAACAAACCTCTTAGAACAACTTAGACTACAAATATAAATGGAAACCAAGAAACAAAAAGAGTCAGCCTTTCCAAAAAGCATTGCCCCTGTCACTTTGCCATTGTGTATTCTATTTTTTTATTGTGCTGCAAGAGATGTGCTTTGACAAATAAGTTATAGGGTAAAAGGATAATAGAGTAAACAAATATTATTGGGAGAAACAAGACTTTGATTCTTCTCCATTTTGTATATTTAAATCAACCTTGAATTTATACTAAGATTTTGCTTGTTTAATATTATTTGTAAAAATAAAAATCTAAAAGTATTCGAGCTTATCTAGGTTTGTCTCCCTATTCCTGGAGGTATTTAAGAGTTGTGCAGACATAGTGCTTAGGGACAGGGTTTAGTCGAGGACTTGTCAGTGTGAGGTTAATGATTGGACTCAATACTCTTAAAGGTCTTTTCAGATTGAGGCAATTCTGTTATTCCGTGATCCTGTCTTTTCCATCTTAATTTAACAGTTTGGTCATGGACTGATGCAGAATGCCATTTGGTAGTACTGGGAGAATGCATGCCAGGAAGAGTGAACACGGCATTGGCAGGCTTTTTTATTTATATGCTGAAGGCACACAGGTACCACAGGGAGTTTCTCTCATGAACATGACAATTAAGATGGAAATCTGAGAGCTAAACACCCTGCACAAAAGCCAAGCAGAAGGCATCTTTTACTGAAGTTCTTAGGAAAAGCACCCTCTACCCCAAGCTCTCAAGTACTATAAAAGTCGTTTGCTGGCTCTTACTGCGGCTTTGACACTCGGAGCCCCCTGTAATTGCAACGCTGCTCTGGGGAGCTGGATCTGCTCCGTGGCAGCAGGGTGTGAGCTCCCGATGTGTTACAGCAGTTCTGCTGTAAGGATGCTAATACCAACCCAACATTTCTTAATATAAAGTGCAATAAGACTTCACACCCAGCCCAGCCATCAAGGTGAGGAATTGGACTCAGTAACAGACTTCCTGCAGGAAACAAAAAGTGGCTGATTTGTATTCTGGCACCTGAACAATTCACAGCTCATAAGACAGCTCCTTAAAAACACGCTTTAAAAACAAGTTCACAATTGGCATAATAAGAGGAGGAAGCTTCACCAATTTTCTTGAAATAATTTTTTATCTGGTTACTGAATGAATCCCTATGTGCACCTTCCTGTAATTCACTTATTTAGACGCACAGAGTTGGTTTTCTATCTATATATAAGATGGCCCATGAAAGGTACAAATTGAGAAAGACTGGATTTCTTGATTTCAGTGGAAGTCATAAGTGGGCAGGAGTTTAAGGAGCAGGAAAAAAAGCTAAGCCAGACGAGCTTTTTTTTCCCTTTGCAGCCACTCACGCTTATATAGCAAAAACTTCCACTGAGAATAGAGATTATTGAGGGTTTTTTAAAATTACAAACACAGCTTGATCTCGACTACATATAAGTACATGACTACATAATATAAGCTTTTTCTCTGAAAAGCTAATGCTTTCTTTCTCAATTACTGCTCTTTGCATTCCAAAATTACATCTAGGGTTTTTTTAAAACAAAAAAGGAGGGACTAAATTTCAATATTCTGTCCAAATGCTATTGCATTAACTCAAAAAGTCTGTATTCTTCTCACAGGACTGACTTTTGATCCTGGTGCTCTCTCTCTGCTGTACACTTTAACATAATGTATACTTGTGGAGGGGAAGAGCTGTCAGACAAGAATGTTAGACTGTTACTAGCATTAACGGTGGACAGCAGAGGAATTACTAGAAGAGCTGATGAGTTACTATGGAAAGAGCACTGGTTCTTGTTCAACTTGTCTTCCAAACTGATGAAATGAAACTGATCCCACAAAACACAGAAGCCAAACCAAAAGCAATTAACTCTAAGTGACAAAAACACAGGAAAAAAAATAAATCAACCGTTTTCAAAGAAAATTTCATTCTAACACACGATTAATGGCAATACCATTTCCAATTAAATACTTTATCAGCAAACAAGGAAATCAAACAAGGATGCATATATAAATGGAAAGGTTTTTTTACAGTTCTTACATATGTATTTCGCTGAAGCATTTTTTGTAGCACCCAAAATCAAAATATATGTTTGGTAACAGACCCTAATATAGAGGGACAAATATGTTATAATTAAAACTGAACATCAAGTTACAGTTCTAAGTACCAAACTCCTTTCTCACAAGAACCAGTTAAGAAGTTAGTCCTATCTATTCAGTTGCATCTACATGCAAAATGACAGGCTCACTGTAGAGGTACTAAAAAACCCCAAACAAACACTTATTTACTAGCCAAATCTTAAAATTGTTATCTAAGGTAAAGACAGCAGTGAAAATAAGATTGTTTGAGAGGGAAGGAGGGAGGTTGGTCTCTGAACCTAAAAATAAAACATAAAATGAGTGGCCACAGTGAAAAAAAAAATTTCATCACAAAATGAAAATGTTTCTTAATATCCTCAAACTTTCACTTTGTAAACAAAAAAAGGGAAATATTCAGATCTGTTTCTAAAAAAAAACCTATTTCCAAAATAAAATTGAAGTATTCAGTGTTGCAAATGGCAAACACTTCAAACTATAGAGTGTTTTTAAACTGCAAGTGTTTTAATACTCCATCATTCAGGCAGGGCATCAAAATTATATGCCCAGCTGAATTTTTCCAAAGGATTATTACTTACTGAAAAAGTTCAATGCAGCTGTTAAATCAAGCCATATGCTGCAACAGATGTCCTCTATTTATCACTCCAGATTGCCCTGTTTAATATTTCTTCTTAAACCTAGGTGTAACCAAAGTAAAAACAAAAAACCCCCCCTCAAAAACCCAAATAAACTTAAGTAGTATATTTACAAGCAAATTACGAAACCGGTTTCATTGCCACATGAATCAAAACAAGTTGAATGAATTTTCCATAGAAGATACATTTCACTGATTGTACAGTGGATGGATGTTTCCCATTTAGACTTGGAAGTTGAGGTTCATAAATGGGAGATATCCCAGTGCCAGAGAGAAAAGGGGAGCAAAAATGGACCCCTTGTTTTTTGCCCTAGGAATGAGTGTTGCAAATTCAGGACAAATTAATGGGAATTTGCCCAGGAAGCAAGGAGAAGGAGGCAGGCTGTGATGGGAAAACCGACAAAACCAGCCCCCTTCAGAGAGAGGGACTCCCCTGCCAGGGTCATCACACTGCTCCCAGACAAGACTTCAGCATCCCGGTGACTTGTTCTGTCTCTCTCCCCTTCCAATCCAGGGAAACAGGCACTGCCAGCCTGAGGAAGGTATTGTATCACCGTCTTACCACTACGTTCCCTTTTACCTGTAATAATACTCTGAGTGCAACAACTTGCACAATAAATCGGTGCCCCAGCCTGTTGCTAAGAAAGTAGGGCAGAAGATTTTAGAAGGTATCTATTTCAAAATCTTTCCTTACTTGACTGGGAGCAGCAGGGAGTGAAGTAGTTAATCTGACAATTCATAAAAAAGTTGAGAATGACTCTTCATGAATACAACAAATCCTGTCAGTGGGTTTTTCAGAGCCAAAATAGCGACAGCATATTGGGAAAGAGGTAAAGATTATTTTAAAATTAGAGAGTAAATTGTAAAAGATTTTGTATAAAATGACCCAGTTGAACTGTCAATATTGCTTGCATAAGTGTTATTTGATAAGACAGCATCATTTCTGAAGCAAATGTACACAATTTATTAAATTACTTTTAGATTTGCCATTAAATATGAGCTATAAATAGGATGCACTTTGAATGGCTCTGTAATTTCTTGAAGATGTCATAGCCTACAGGTTGGAAATCAGTTTCCCAATGACTTATGGGTGTAAGCTGCACAGCCTTTTACTTTCCTAGTTTGCAAGGAAAATGGCTACAAAGATTTGGTGTATCAGTCAGTGATTGTACAATGAGTTCACAGGAAGACTTTATAAAATGCCAATTAATTCATGCTCTCAATTTGTTTGGAAATCATTCTGCATTTTTACAAGTGATGGTAACGGTTTCTGTAGGTGATGCTAAAGTCTAAAATTTTGCCAGGCTGTAGAACTGTACCGTAAGGCACAACGGTGTTCCTCCCTACATGGCGATGCCTTGGTAAAGCACATCCACTGACTGTGAATGTCAGCTCTTTAGTCTGGAGAAGTACAAATAGATATTTAAGGTATTTTCTTTAAATTATGATGATGCAATAGTGATTTTTGTAGACTGTAAAACCTGAAAGTAACTGATTACTGAGGTGGAAAAGCCCCGGAAAGAGTATCCCTGCAGCCCGCTAACTGTGCTATTGCCATTGCTTGTAACAGGCCGGAGGGTTTGTACCACTTTGGTGACACCTCCAAAGCCAAGTTGCTTGAAGTTGTGTTGGGGCACCTGGACCTTTAGATGGATCAACTCCAACAACCACTTCAGCAGACCAGGTGGCTTTGTTTGTTTGCTTTTGCTTAGCTTTGCATAATCGTGTGGCATAAGCAGAATGTTATCAAGGCAGCAGTAACAAGTAGGTTCTTTGCATACAACATACCCTTGATCTCCCTTCTCTCCATAACAGGATTTCAAATGTAAAAGCAAGGAACCATAACCTATTCTATGCAAAGTTTGAGCTGTGAGATGAAACACAAGTTTTTACTGCAATCTGAGACCTGCAGGAGATTTGATGGAGTTCGGCATTTTGTATGAAATTCCAACTGGCTTGAAAAGCTCAGGGCAGAGGCTGGAGAAAACCTTGATTAAAAGTGTCTCAAGTAATGGGAGGGAATCAAACTATGATGTAACCTTTGGGAACTAAAAAGGCTTTTGTACTTGAAGAAAAAAATACTGAAGAAACTGTAATATGTAATTCCTCATTCAGCTGTTGGCTTCAATCCAGAGTAAACAGATAGGAATTTTCAGCACGCAGATAATTTTATTAATGTTGAAAAAAACTGTTATTTAAAACACCTAATTAGAAGTAAACTAGTACAAAAGATTTAATCAACTTTTAAAATTGATTGTGGTAGGATATTGTACTTACAGTTACATTCATTTAAAGAAAGAGTAGGAAAGATTTAAGAGCTAGTACCCTTCAAATCTCCCTTTTGAATGAAAATCATTTAAATATACTAGCAAATTTTAGTGCCTAAGCAAGTGGACTTGAAAATTGTGAATCTTCTCCTAAATCTATTATTTTAAAATAATTAAGCTTAAAGTCTGTAAGTCACCTGCCTCTGTGCTTGGCAAGCTCCTCAAAGCGCTTGCTTGAAGTTATTACAGGGAATTTGCTTATCTGCAGAGGAGAAACTAAGCAAGAAACAAATTAACGTCTTTTCTTGCCAAAACCAAAACAAGCACTTCTGAAAGCTGTGTTTGTGCTAGCAGTTATCTGTCTCCACACTTAACCTTCCTAATTTCCTTGCTTTGACAGGACATAGTGATTGGATGTTGGAGGCGGAGGAGAAGCTAATTCACAGAGCCGCATCTTCAGAGGCATTTGGACACTTTCTGCCTTTATTCCATGTCTCTATTTTCTTTAACTACATAAGAGTTATGAGCCCCAAATGATATTTGACAGTCTTATTCTCTTAACTAAGCATATATTGAACCAAATTTATATCAACCTTGTAGCAGCAGTATTACCATGGTTACACCATCATGACAATTTAAGCATATAGATGGCTTTTCACATTGTCTATTTGAAAAGTTTGTGATGTCCAGTATGTGTATCTGAACCTAAAACATATAATATCTTTATAACCTAATTTTCAGTTAATGTAATGTCAAAATCCTCTCTTTGGTTCCAAAAGCTACCCACTTTACACATTTATCTTTCTACCTATCTTTTTATATTAAATATCAAGAGCTGCTAATTAATTAGGCCTTTCACAGGCCAGGCTTCCTTATACTTGCATTGCTCCATTGTACTAGAATGTAATTCAGAAATGTGATATTTAATATAATCAACACTGGAATAACATCCAATATAAATCTGAAAAAAAGGAACATACAGCGATTTTAAGAACTGCATCAAGGTGAACTACTATAAGAATGCAACTCATGGCAGAGTTTGATTCTTCTTTACTTAAGTCTGTGGGAAAGTCACCTCAGAGTAGGATAAAACAGCCTTTACTCATTTTCAAATCAAATTTCCAAAGAGCAATATGGCTACAAACAGTTCCCACCTCTAAATGAAAAGTTTATATCACAATAAAGTTTCACATCTGTGTTTACACACTCCAGTAACTAAGCTAATGTCAAGGGCACTTTTGCAGAAAATTATTAAATTGATAAACTGCTTCAAGATCCTATGTACTAAATAGTCAGCCCTTTGATATAATACTGCTAAGTAAGATTTACTATACAAAAAAATCACAAGTGTAATACCTTACAAAGTCCAATTAGAAAATAACATCACAAGTAGGAAACAACTACAGGCATGTGATTTTGACTTTGAGAACCCCCAATATAAGCATTGCTCTTGTACTAGGAAGTTAAAAATTCTAAAGAATTGGCCATAATTAACTAAAAAAACCACCAAAACCAAACCTCAGTCATCATAAATCTTCCACTGCAGTATGCCAAAAGGTCCATTTAAATAGAATACTCCCTTTAACCTGCTTTACACATCACTGCAAGCTCACTAACTTGCAATTACACTGATTAGCAAAGACACATGCAAGGCTCAAAGGGACCTTCTGGAGTGTCTTGACCAACCTGCCAACAATTTATCTACACACTATAACAAGCAGTACGTAACCAAAAGGAGGTTTAAACTGCAGCGGTTACCCCAAACCAGATAGATATAAGGATGATAACGTATAATTGCTTTCAGTAACGCTGACAGACTATCAATAAGGTTATAATTACCTCATTATAAACATATCATATCTACTAAAATTGGAACAGAAATGTAAAACAACTACTTAATAATGTTGCACAACATGAGGTAACAACAGAGGATCAACCAAGCCAAAACACAAACTGGCCACAGATGAAATTAAAGACAACTCTAATGCATATCAGAATACAAAATCTGGGAAGTAAATGAAAAATTCTTCCTGTCCAACTTGATCATGGGCCAAATACACTTGGACAACCAGTGCTTCTTTAAAAGGAACATTATGTACAAAATGTCTTGTAATTTTTTGCAGGAATGGAATATATGCTTTTTGATTCAGTGAATAAAAATGTGAATGAAATATACAGTCTTTGTCTATCTATCTGCATATAGTATGTCTGTATGCTGTCAGATCGTTTATGCTTTAATTTTTTTTTTTAAATGTGTTAATTTTCATAATTTACATATTTTCAGTAGACAATAGTTAAATTTCTAACACCTTAGTGTCAACCAAGCTAAGCAGCAGGCTGGCTGCCAGCACAGGAAAGAATAATTTCCCCTGTCATTATTTATAGCTACATTTCTTTATTACCATGTACTTCTAGAAGTGGATCATCTGCTTTTAACTTTCAATCAAATATGGTATACACAGTTTGAAAACGGGTGATACAGTCATATGAGGGGCCTCTTTAAGCAGAATTGTTTCTAATCCAGCTAGTTTATTGTTCATAGGCAGAAACTGTGTTTCTAGTTGTGATGGATTTTGTTTGTCAAAATGAGAAGGACAGCAGTTCAAATCATTTTGTCTGAGACAGGTACGCAGGTATCAGATGGAGCTGATGTTACAAGGAGCCAGTGTAGGTTGGATGTAGCAACCTCATCTGAGCTCACCTTCTCCACAAGGCATCAACAGGAATCCTGCGCTATCCTTGCTAACAAGTCACATTTTTCATTTAATTTTTTTTCCTGATAGTAAAACAAATAGAAATAATGCTAAAATTGAATTTTGTGGAAGGGTTCATAATTATCTCAAGAAATGCAATGGAGTCATAAATCAGCTACTTATTGTCATTATTAACAAGTGCAAGCATTTTTTTCTACCATCTGCAGGATCTGTGCTGATTTTGTACTGTGTTCTGAACTATTTATAATTATTTGGAAAGTGTTAACATTTAATTATTTTAAAATAGAAGACTTTTGTTTTTTCTGATTAACAGGAGCTACTGTGAAAACTAGTAACACAGGGCTGAGGTGAAAAGATGGCTAAATTAAGCATGGTGCATCCAGCTTATACTGGCTTCTTTTCATTTACAGACCTGCGTAAAACAAGATATTATAATTCAGGTTCTCCTTGGCTCTCTGGAAATTACAAGAAGCTGTAGGCCATGTTGAAATCTCTGCCACAAATGGCACTGAAGGAAATCCTGACAAGCAAGGTGCTACTGGGATAGAGAGCTGGTCTGCAGGTTTAAATACGCTTTTAAAACCAGTCTTGCGATAGGTGGAAATTGAAATTATAATCTCTTTAGAGAGAAGCAACAAGAAAGAAGAAAATGTGAATTTTTGAGGAAGGAACTAACATGGTAACTTCTGCTCGGCTGGGCATGTGCTTCATGGTGCTTGGGACAGGCAATGAATACTTTGCTACTGTTCAAATAAACTGAGCTGCTAAAAACCTCTCCTGCTCATATTTCCTCACTCACAGCTAAGTGCCTTCTCAGAGTGATTCACACCTTCATCTTGCCAGATTTCTGGACAGGTCGTTTAGACTGGATAGGCTCAGTTCCCAATTTGTACAACCAAGGTAATGACACTTCCCCACATGAGAAAAGTGCTATAAGGACAGATGCTGGAGGAGTATTTAGGGACAGCGATAACAGAACTAAATTCCTAAGGCAGGAACTTTGTGCCCTCCCTACAAGTAACAAACAAGAACAGCTTTTAGGTAGACAGGATGCACAATGAACATGAGATGGAAGGCCCAAGGTGTTATGTTTACTCCTAAAACACACATTTGCTATTATTTTCTCTGTACTTCCTTCAGGCTGTGGTGGCACTACTGAAATAATTATCTTCCTGCCACCTCAACTCAGGAAGGCTGTCAGGAAGCAGGAGGAACTTCTTTTATTTTCCCTTGTGCTCACCATCAAGCCAAATGTTTTCATTACTGAGGCAGCTGCTGCAGGAGCTATCTTTCCTTCCCCAGAAAGGACAGAGAGAAGGAATTTAACTGGGGCAGCCGTCACACTACACACTTTACAAAAAAGCAAACGAGAAGTGATTCAGATGCACGATTCCAGCCTGTTTCCTAAGAGATGCAGAATGAGAGGTGCAGCTATGAGCCTTGCTTTGGAAAGGAGCTTTGCACAACACTACCACTACTAGCTCTGCATTTTCAAAGCAAAGGCTACTGATTTGTAATCTGAAAGGCACAAAACCTGGCCAGGGCAAGCAGTGGCCTTATGGAATGCACTGGCTATTAAAAACGAACAAAAAACCTCCCAAAACCAAAACAAAACCAGGCCCTGGAATAAATTCTTGAAATACCACTGATGTTGACTCTACTCCTCAGGGTCACCATCTTGCTCTGCTCTCCCTTCACAGATGTCCAGCACTTCTGATGCTCACCATCTCTGGCTGATTACTGGCCACCATTGATGGTGAGCAGCTACTCTTCTTGGTAGTAACAGTTTGAGGGTATGCTAGCACACATATGCTTTCTTTCTGTGGGAATTCAGGAAAATTTAACAACAGACTGTGCAATGGAAGGAATGTAAACTGTAACCTAGTATCTTTTCTTTAAATGACATGATGACATTTTGTATTCCATCTACAGACAGCATAGGAAGTGCCACTGCAACCGCTGAGGTGTACTGCTGATGTTCATTAGCAGTTTGCCACTTCCTACTCAGAATAAATAGGCAGAATGTTCCCTGGAGCCAGGACACAGACAACATAACCAAGAGACAAACAAGTATGTTGAATCCAAAGCGGTGGTTACACTTTATTAGACCTGTCAGTAATTCTGTCACTCTGCAGGAGGCACCATCTGAGCTCATGTAACCCAGTATCTCTGCCCCATTAATCCTACCTAACAAGTACGAGGTGATAGGTGTTGTAACTAAGAAACAAAATTAAATATAAAAATCTACGTTTAATAAACACCACGCAGTTTATTTAGACACCCTCAGGGAAGAAACCTGGAGTCAACCGAAGGACGATAATCTCATCAATTGTAACCTCAATGAGGCCTGACTAAGTAATTTCTGAAGAAGCATACACAACAGTATGTACCCTGATGCTTCTTTAACAGAAATTGGAACTTTTCTTTCATATCTTAGTAGGAAAATCACAATGGAAATACAGGCATTATAAAACAGGGTAATGAAAAGATCTTAAGATTTTTTATTTGTAGCATTAAATTAATCACCACACTGATTTTGCAACCAAATAGAATGAAATCACAAAGTGAATAATAATAATAAAAAAAATCTAGCTTCTGTTTTGCATTTTAAATAGGAAAGCTTAGGGGCAAGGGCAAAAAATGTCTCCAGACATTTCAGATTGGTGCTGCTTCACAGCATTTCTGTATTTCTGAAAAAAAACCCCAACCAAACACACCAAACCAAACAAACCCCAAAACCAAAAACCAACAAAAAATCCCACCATGAATTTCATAAGGAAAAAAGTTCAAACAATCTCAAAAAGATCAGATTCTACTATATCAAGAAAGAGATAGACTCTACCACTACCTGCATGCCCTGTATCTAACATATATCACATCGCATGCTATCAAATTTCAGAAAAACAGCTTCAGAAGATGACATTGTCCATCTCTCCCACATGCTTTTCCATTTTCCTATCAGAACGACAAGAAAGGTAAAGAAAACCCAAACAAATCTTTATTCTCACTATATAGGACATAAATGAATAACAGCTTTTAAGAAAATGAAGTAAAATCTGACTTCTGCATGTGCAGCCCCACACCAGTCAGGAGGAAGAGCAAAGGGAGAGCAGAGGATTCCCACCACAACATATCTGTGTGCAGAGGAGCACATCTCCTGCAAGACCATCCATGGCTAACCAAGAACAAAGTGACTGTAAGCACAAACCATGCCTACATCTGTACACTGTTTGCATGATACTGAATAAAGCTATTCATACTTTAGATATATCCAGAGGGCTTGAAAGTGTTTTGTTATGGCAAAAAAGATGGCAATAAAATAAAGAGTTACTGATGGAGCAAATGGCCACAGCACAGAACTGTGCTTGCAGGGCCTACATAGAGTTTGAACAAAGAGAATTGAAAGATTCAAACCTGTGACCAGTTCTCTGATTTCCAAATCTGTAGTCTTGCGAAGTAACCGTACTAATGCTGGGATACCACCACAGTTTTTCAGAGCAATTTTGTTGTCATCATTTGCCTTCCCATATACCAAGTTTCTCAAAGCTCCACAGGCACTACGGTGGACTTCTGTCATCCGATGGTCCAGTAGGTCCACCAGTAATTGTATTCCGCCTTGTCTTCTTATCTGAAACAGGTCAAAGTGATAATAACAAAATTAGGGAATGAGCACTGGTATTATGTATGCTATTCAATGTAATTAAGCTGAGGTTTATGCAGACTATGCTCCAGAAAACATATGCTGGTAGCCTTGCAAAGCTGCTATGTTATAGGGCTTTGATTCCTCATATGACTTTTTCAGTGGTAACACAACTGTACAATGACAAACCTAAACTTCTGTAAAAGCAGTCAAAAGTTAGTTAAGAGTAGCCTCATTAAGATTTCTCAAGGTTCATCAAGTTTTGCCTTGGCAAGGGTTTTTCCTGTGCTGTAGAAACATCATCTGCTTCAGACTGTAACACATTACAAGCTAGAGGAAAAACCACAAGACTACAGCAAACAAAAAAATAAGCCCTTCATGAAATTAAGTTTTTAGGAGTCCCTCCTTTTACATTTAATTACTGGGAATGGGAGCAACTACTGTAGTCTCTGTAAGGATGTTGTATCGATAAAACTAGGAAAAGCAAACATTAAAGGGAAAGGAGGAAGTCTGCACAAACATAAAGACAAAGATGATGGATAAATCATTAAAAGCTTGTTCTATTACGATTGAGGGAGATTCTTAAGTTATGCAGGAACGGAAGTCTTATTCATTCCTAAGGTGGCCTACAAAATAAAATTCTAATGCAATATCTTCTATAAAATATCATTCTACAAAGAGTGCAAAAACGCTTGAGGCAAATCATCAAGAAGGTCAAGAATATCAAGAATAATGTACTATAAAATCTGTTTGCAACAAATCCATCTTCATTGTTCTCTGGCGCTATTTGTTCCTCAAACAGTAAGCAGTCTTGAATCTAATTCTGAGAAACTAAACTGATTCATAACTAACATCTAAAGAATACAATGCTTTGGTTTCAATAAGTTATATAGACATCTCTGTCAAAAAGTTTCTCCATGTGTGTTGTTGCTAATGTGCAAAACCAGCCAGGCACTTTCACTGGCCGTTTTACCATCTCTAGTAATATTTTGCTTCAGACAGTAAAACAGAGACAATTAGAGAGTGTTTTCAAAACTCCAGGGAAAGATGAAACATTAATTTTAGAGTGAAATTTTATGATGAAAAAGTTTTGAAGTCTTTGTGAAGTTGTTCTTGCATGGGCATGCGTTCTTGGGGCTCTTTGCAGGAGGAAAGCTTGGGAGTAGAAAATGGTTAAACTAAGTACATTAAAATTTATTAGAAATTCATGCTCTATCTACTAACTTCAAAATATTAAAGCACAACTGATGAATGGCATTTCATGAATCTAACACAGGCTTCAACAAGGCTAAGTGCAGGGTCCCGCACTTGGGTCACAACAACCCCATGCAACGCTACAGGCTTGGGGAGGAGTGGCTGGAAAGCTGCCCAGGGGTGCTGGTTGACAGCTGGATGAACATGAGCCAGCAGTGTGCACAAGTGGCCAAGAAGGCCAATGGCATCCTGGCTTGTATCAGAAACAGTGTGGCCAGCAGAAGCAGGGAAGTGATCGTTCCCCTGTACTGAGCACTAGTGAAGCCGCATTTTGAATACTGTGTTGTTTTGGAACAGGGAAGACAGTGAGATGCTGAAGCATGTCCAAAGAAGAGCAAAGCAGCAGGTGAAGGGTCGAGAGAACAACTCCTTTGAGGAGCAGCTGAGGGAAGTGGTTTTTTTACTGTGGAGAAAAGGAGGCTGAGGGGAGACCTTATCGCTCTCTACAACTACCTGAAAGGAGGTCGCAGCAAGGTGGGTGTTGTTCTCTCCTCTCAAGTAATAAGAGGAAACAGCCTCAAGTTCCACCAGAGAGGTTTAGACTGGATATTAGGAAAAATTTCTTCACCTAAAGGGTTGTCAAGCATTGGAACAGGCTGCTCAGGGAAGTGGTAGAGTCACCACCCCTGGAGGTATTTAAAAGACGTGTAGATGTGCTTAGGGACATAGTTTAGAGGTAGACATGGCAGTGCTAGGTTTACGGTTGGACTCAATGATCTTAAAGGTGTTTTCCAACCTATGTGATTCTATGATCCATTGCAAATAACAACTAAAACATGATTCAGCCTTCGAGGTTTCAAAATCAAGCTATCCAAAATTACTCACAGATAAAACAGAAGTTCTCTTTTTCTTCTACTGACTTATCTCATATTACTGTTTTTGTAACAACAGCAAGACCCAGTAATAGATCAGTTTTGCCATTAAAAAGTGTACTGAGATGCTACAGTTATAAAATTAAAATGTTTTAATGTCTCTACAGTTACAACCCAGCTTTGGGCTAAATGCTAAAGTGAGTGTTTAAAGATAAACTAAGACATTTTCCCTTAAATAGGCACTGTATCAGTATATCATGTCCAACTTCCTGAGCGATAGGCAGGTCACCTGGAAGACTACAGCAGGCAGCAGTACATGGAGAGTGCAGAGATGTGAATGGACATTGGTAAAACATATGAACTTCAGGTGAAAAAGTTCATTAATCTTTTTGAGAGTCCATGCTTCTACTGCTCAGAGAAACCATGACATCTTTCAGTTTAGAAACCAAAAAAACAGATCAAAGAAAAAAGGTGTTGCAATACATCTCACTGGTCAAAACTTTACCCATGGGAACAGGACAATGTGCAACAAAATCATTTGCTCCTCTCCAAACCAGGGAAAATTATCAAGTTTACCCAGGATGGGTGGGGGTGAGGTTGGTTGGTTTGCTTGTTTTTACAGTCCATGACCATTTAATCTTCAGATTAAAATGTATTTGCTTCCCCTACTAACCAGATTTTCAAAACCAAGCATACTACATGAAGAGCCACCTACATGACAACATAGATGACCTTTACTAAAATAGACTAGGAACAAAAATTTATGCATCACTTCTACATAAGGTGAACCAACCACTGAGCTTCACACTTCAACATTTGAAAAGAAACAAGATCTGACAGAAGAAAGAATTCAGTTAAAAAATGCACAAGTTGTTCTGGTGTGATGAGTAGTATCAGGAACAAGAGAACGAAAACATGTCTTCTGATCTTTGTGAATTATATTTTTAAAACACAATATGCTGAATGAGTATTTTAATTGCTTCACTGCTAAAAAAAAGATTATGAATGAGAAAAAGTATAACTTTATAGCAAAATCATTCTGTGTACTACAATTCCTCTGAAGACTCAAATGGCTCTGCCTCTGTTCAGAGGCACACTGTGCTTGTGCAGTCTTCCCCACGCTCCCTCTAAGATACAGCCAAGTGGCATCTCATGCTCCTCAGCAGTTTCTCTTGTGGATGCTCTCAGGTGACAGGTTTTGCTAAGGGAAAATGAGTGGTTCTGCCATGCTCAGACAGTACTTCTGAGCTGCACCTTCCCTTTTCAGTGATGGTATCTGACAGCACACTAGTATTCAGCTCATGCAGCTCCCCCACTCCCAGGAACCTGAAGTCAGCAGCAGACTGAAGTGATTCAAAGATACTTTCTTAAAAGCAAGGGCATTAAATATTCATCTAAAATGCGTTTCTGTCAGAAAAAAATACGGGTAGTACAACAGAAATGAAATGGATGTTACATAACACTTTACCTAACTTGGCAAAATTTCTTAAATTTTACTGAAGAAAGAACCTATTCTTATCTGGGAAAGACAGGACTTGTTTTGCAAACTTTATTAGAACTTCCAGGCTCAGATACTTGCAAAGTGGCTATGTCACGCAGGCAAAGATGAGTCTGATTCTTCACAACTGGGAGCTCAGTTTTTGATGCTGTTCTTTAACTGGATTACTGTCCTGCTTTGCTTTTGTTTTTCCAGCAGCTCATTATTCACTAGGATTCTCACCCCATCTCTGTGTTTCCACCATGTATCTCTATAGCTGTTTAATACTATATTCTCCAGCAGGTTTAACTTTGCCTGACAAACTGTGAGACTGTGATGGATGTTACCAGAATCTATTTACATTTATGGAAACTGAGGCAAAGGAAATTAAATTTTTTGTTCAAGTCCTTCATGGAGTTAAGAGCCATAGCCTGAAGGATAATTCTGACCTAGTGAGTCTCCTGGGGCAGACCTCAGCTGAGCTAAGTTGTCACAGCTCCAGCGAGTTCAACAGCAGCACTACTTGTCTTTGCCAAGAATACCAGGATGGGTGGATGGGCAGCAATTTTCTCCAATAGGGCATCAAAACCCACTCCTTCAAAGGACTTTCAATAAATCCTTCTCTCTCCTGACTTTGTATGAAGAGAACATTTCTTAATGTAATATTTATTGATACATCACTGGCTGCTCCCTTGCTATATCTAGGAGAAAAAGAAAATAGAATACACTAGAGTCTGCTTGCCTGCTACAACCAAATAATCAGTATAGTACCAAGTTATCAGGAGATACAGCAGACCAACTCTGTTCTCTCACAGACCAATCCCAGAGTAGCCACTTCTGAAGTAAAAAGAATTACCTTCAACTCTGCAGCAAAACTGATTTTCCCAGTCATATAATAAAGTTTATTCTTCCTGTCTTGAATATATTGTCCCTTTTTTCATGCCATCTCCTCTCAAAATTAAAGAAAAAAAAAAAAGAGTATCAGACTAGAAGTATTAAAAATGCTGGGTGAATCCATGCTGCAGTGTTTCTCAAGTGACTCTCTTAATCTATGGACAGCACTAATTTCTGAATGCTCTTTCTTTTTTTTCTCACTAGAACTATTTTGAGTATATCTTCGTAAAACACTGCCAAAGAGTTACTAAATAACTACATCAGGCTGCATTCTTTCACATGTGGCACTGTGGAGTGTATACGAAGCTCTAGCAGGACCAGGAATCCCAGCATGCATAAGCCTGAATTAATTCTGTTGAGTTTAGTCAATAACAACTCAGTGTAAACCTGTGCTGATCAAAGTAAAAACTGAAAGAATGGAGATTACATGAATTTTGTAATGAAAAATTTTTTATGGACAAATGCACAGAGCTGCTTTCCTCTGATGAATCTTGTGTTGTCTCTTTCCAGTAATTTTTTAGAATTTCCTTTTAAAATTGATCCTCTGCCATGACTGTTACTGTCTACTTGCTGGTCAGAAGGACTTGCTCTAGTCAAGTCCCATCATGCCACAACACAGACAGGACAGGGAAAAGGTGCCAGACTTTCTGCTCTGCACTTACATCAGCATGATACCTGAGTCTTCTCCTCTGGTGTTGCGTGAGGTTTGCTTTTGCATTGCATCTGAGAACACATTTGTATCCACACTACACAGATACAAATGGAGTTTGGACTTGAGAAAGGGTTCAGACCAGTGCTGGAGGCAGTGAAGATGTTATCCATGTCCTGATAAGGAAAGCCTGGATGTCTCATACCAAGAGCCTTTGAAAAATGCAATTTACCAGTTTCAAGGCTGACCTTTGATTCAATGGATTTGGCTTCAGTGGTCAAAAAGCAAAGATTAGTTCAGAGTGTATTTACCACAACAAATTTTCTATGACAGTGGACTGATAGATATTTAATCCACCAGGAGTTACACATGACTAGCCTGAAGCATATGTATTGATAAAACAAGTCAATAATACATTGATGATATGTCTGAAACAATACAGATATACTTGATTACTGTATGATTTTAGCATATGAATTATTTGAGAGCTTGTTTTTGTAATTCAATACAAGAGATTGGATAGATGCGTGGAAAGAAAAGAAATGTAGAATGTAAAGACATCTGCTTTGTGAGGCCACCTAGTCAATAGCTGTCCAGCTTATAAACACAGATGAGATAGGAGAAGTAATAAACCACTTATATACACAAACCCTGTAAAACAAGAGGCAATATGAAAGACCAGGTCTGCAAGGTCACTGGTTGATGGGCCACTGAAGGAAATGCTCAAAGGCTTGGAGAGGTTCAACTGGAGTTTTGTTAAGTAGTAAACTGGGGGCAGGGGAAGGAATGAATCATCAGGTTATCACAGATCTTATAGGAAAAAGCATACTCACAGGATGCCTTCAGGGGATTGAGGCAACGTGCAAAATGTATTGGATGTTTAGCAGAAGGGCAAAGTTAGGAAAAGGGAGACATCCAGACGCATGTGGGAGGAACAATATAAGAAACCAGAGAGAAGGGCATGATGAAAGGGGTTGCTCATGTATAAATAAGTTGTGCTTCAGTATGCTTGTCTTTCTTGGCCAAACCCTGTGCCTGACCACTGCAGTCTGTTTTATCTTCTTATTAAACCTAATTCCTAACAATTTTCCTGGATGAAGACAGTCTACAGTCTGGATTGGCGTAATACTAAAGAACCTCAAGCTGGAGCAGATGATCAGCAGGACAGGAGATCTGGGAAAGAGCCTATCAGAGGGACCATAGATCTAGGGGATAGATACCAGTGAGACCAGCGTCTGAGGATCTGCTACTAGGCAGGTGAAAGGTCTGAGCCAACCACCAGAGAGACCTCTTTGTGCCTGTGTGTGTATGAGATGACACCTGCCAGCAAGCTTTGAGTCTGATTAGCTGGAGAGTAAGGACCACATGCTAATGTTTGTGTTCGTGTGAGTGCTGCCTTGTGCGCACAGGGTGCCTGTGCAGGCACTGTTCTCATGTTTGTGTTGATCTGTTGTGTGATCTAAGCCTTCTTTAACATACATACCCAACAAAATGAATAGGGACCCTTTGTTTCTAAGATGATCTATATCTCATTAATTTCTCATTTATTTATTGTATGGTTTTTGTAGATATGTAATTTACGTTAGTATAGACTATGCTTGCAATTTTGACTGGGTTTCACATTCAGCCTTATATTATGTTTACTGAAGGCTACAGAACAAGACAAATTGCCATCTGGCTCATTAAGCTAGTCTAAAGGAGAAGTGCCCACCTTCTGATGCAATGCCATAACACATCCTGCTCCATTTCCAAGCAGCAGTTAAGAGTATGGTCCCGATCACTCCGAAGACTGCTAACAGTAATCCCACAGATGGGAGCAAGTGGTTCATGCAGCTTTCAAGCACTACTCTTATACAAGGATATGCTGGAGTCAGTAGATCAAATACAGAGCTCCATTGGAAAGAAAAAAATTCAGAGACCTCTCCTGAGCAGTATTTAGTGCCCTTTGGGAAAGATGTCTGGATCTTCTCCTTGCTTTGTATTACACTGGTTAGATATAACCTTTACTCTTTATGAGACTACTCTGGTCAATGGATACTTTCTGTGCAGTAAAAAGAACTAACAGAAGGACAATTTATGAAAATGGCACTTCCCAGGAAAAAAAAAAATATTAAAGTGTAAGTATTTTAGAAAATATTGCAGCCTTCTTAATTTACCTTTTACTTTTCATGACAAATGCATGCCAAAGCTTGCACAAATTGCAACACAGCTTGAAACTGAATTATTGTCAGATGTAAGCAATAACAGTATTACAGTCCATGACCTTAACTGACAAAACATGCTACCTGTCACTGATTCAGCACAGAAGCCACGCTGTTCCTCCAGGCTCTCTGTTTAAAGTCTAACAATTGGGTGTGAAAACTCGACTGGCTTGCTTCCCTGCGGATGGAGAAGGTTTGCTCAAAAAGTGAGGATAACCAGGACTGTCAGACTGAGCAGAATTCATGCTTTGACCTACAATCAAAAGTATTATTTTCTCACAGTTAGAAGGACAGATACATTCTGAAATGTGAACACAATATAGGTGAGTGATCTTTCTTTGTATCAAGGTATCAGAAACTGTCCCTGGAATCTGGCTGTTGCTTATGGCTTTGCAACAGCAGAAGCAAAGTCAAAGCAAATAGAGGTTAGCTGTTTTGACTATTACAACACCTTTGAAGTCTATTTTGAAATAAAAATTATTCTATTCCTCCCAGCAGTGAAGAGGAGAAGCAAAACTCTCTCTGCCAATCATTGAATAATGGAAATTGCCTCTTCCATCCCTTGGAAGGCTGTAAAAATCAGTGCTAGAGATACAAAAAGAAAGAAAAGCGACACTTTATATTTTAGTTTAGCCAAAGAGTGTTAGGTAATGAAGTATTCCAACACAGCCTAAAAATATTGCTGCAATAGAAACCAAAACACCCTTCCTCTTCTATTTATACTCAGCAAGTGGGTATCTGAGATATTGTTCAAATTTTGCTAGTAGGTATAACTGGAACATCCTCTTCTGCATTTAATTCTGACTACCCTGCCTTACAAAGTAAAACATAATGGAAACAGAAGAGGATTAAGAATAGGTGACAAAAATTTTTGGAGACTGACAGAGTGATAAAATGTGTTTCTAAAATAACACAATCTCCTCTTCCCAGTAAGACATTAAGCTTTCTACTATTCACAGCTCCACAGTCCTAATTCAAAGATTAATTCACAGTTAAATGCATACTTTCTACATTTTTCTTAATAATCACTTCTGAGTAACTCTTTATCCAAAGGAGGAGAAGGAAATCTAACAACAATCAAGCCTTTTCAGACATGATAGATATTAATTGCCAGCTTAACTGACATAACACACTGCATCATCTATCACTTATTTTGTGACATTTGCATTGTTAAGAAAGCATTTTTCAATATATCAAAATACAAGTGTTTAAACATATGAAATTATTTTTAATGCCACCGTGTTACAAACAGAACAGAACTGAAAAAATAACTGACTTCTAGCAAAGGTGATGGTATATATGCAATAAACCACAAATTAAAAGGACAGTTCAATTTAAGTCTGCTTCCGGAAATTTTTAGTAATAAGTGGTTTTAATGTTTTTAGATGACAGTTTTCTAACTAGCAGAAAGAGTGCTTATTATTTCACACACGAATGGATTCCAAGTAATTCTGTTCCAGTGGTGTGGAGAAGAAGCTCCAAGTCATCAGCACCAAACGGTAAAAGCCTTTTTAATCAGGGGCAGGCAGTGCAGTGTTTCTGAGACACTCTTTGACTACAGCCACCCTACTTCTCTCAGGCTCACCACACAGCCCAGGGCACGCCAGGGAAGTCCAAGAGGGCAATGCCTTGTTGTACACAGTATTTATAAAATTATGACATTTCTAGATTTTTTTTACTGCAATTCCAAATCCTCTCTATGAGATCTTTCTGTTACTTATCTTTGCCTGTTTTACATTACCAAAATGACTTTCATCTAAGGGGAAAAACAAAGGTCTGTATTTTTCAGAGAAGGGTTTGGAAGATGAGCAGCCTCATTGCTAGTTTCAGAGGGCTGATTCCTAAAACTTAAAATGGACATGAAGGGAAGAAAACAAATCTCCATCAAAACAGAATACGGGAACAGTATTTAGTATGATATGTCTCTTAAGATAAATGTACTGGCTCAAGCTTTAATTTATCTCCACTATTTCTTCTGACGTGCCCATGGAGCAACAAGTAGACAACACAAAATCTGCACATTGCAAACACACATGAGATTTATTACAGACAAATCTACCTGCAACATCATAGAGCAATTTAGTCTCATTAGCAAAGTAATTTGCTACAAGTTTTAAAAAGTGCTGAGCAATTTTACCTTAAAATAGAGTGGAATGTCATGCAAATTGCTGCTTTATCTCCAAATTATAATTTGTTTAAGGAATCTAAATCAGAGTTTGGTTCTAGGTCCCATTTAAGAATGGTTTTGTAGAACTGTCACTAAGGACTTGTTAGATCAGACACAAAGGCAACATAAAGATGTGAACAGGCATAATTTAACTAAATTCAACGCCTGGTACATATGCAACGTTCTGCTTTAAGTTAAATAAGACCTGTTCCCTGTGTGCCAAACTGCAGCACGTGGAGAAGTAAGGGGATCTTTTTTCTGTGTCCATAGAAATCAGGTAGGTGTTGGAGGAATGGTTGTGCGACACACAAGGAATCACGGCATGTGGTCAATACTCAGCAGCTTTTATTCTGGGAGTGGATATTCTGCTACCGAGTACACATTTGTTTATCCCTGTGTCTCTTAAGTGACCTCTTTAGATCCTGGGATCTATGTGTGCAGTTAACAGAGACTCAAAAACATGTTCTGAACAGGAGGAGACTCAAATTCGTGTTCTAAAATTGCCCTGAAAAGGTATGAATAAATGTGCTGCTTTCTCAGTCAGTAAGCCTTAATGTATTCTGCACTGTGATACATTGTGTTTTTCATGCTTGGAAGGAAGGTTATGCCTATTATAAATCAAGGTTTCAGCATGATTTTATTTTTTACAGAAAAAAATTTCTGGCTAGGTGTGAGTTACCTATAATAGTAATAGTTACCTATAATAGTATACACCTAACACTCTTAAAAAACATTGAATTTGTAGGCTGACACAACCATCCTATTCTAAATCTAAACACCAAGCATTAATGGGATCATACAAATAACACTCATAACTGCAGGTGTAGAGCTGACCTGAAGTGCTTTGTCTGGCTGTGAAGGTACCAGAAAAGTGGTTTTCAATCCCAGTGTTAAAGGCAGTATCTTCTAAAATGAACAGACCGGCACTGACCTGCAATAACCAAGCTTCCCAGCTTCTGAATCACTGCGGGTATA
Source organism: Caprimulgus europaeus (assembly GCA_907165065.1). The sequence goes on from OU015525.1 coordinate 76,355,055, forward strand.
AACTAACACTGCGGAACACACACGAATTAGGAAAATTACACAAAAGCCAAAGTCCTTAGAATGTATTGTAATTAACCAATTTTAATTTGGGGTCTTTGCTTTTTGAAATAGTAAAAAACCATACAATATTAAAGAAGATTCATCAGTGTGCACTTTATAGATAATGCAATGGTAGTATTAATTTAGGATGCAAAAAACATTGGCATTACTCAAGTACTGATCTAGTGCTGCCTGAAGTTAAATGAAAAATGATGATTAACACCAAGGGTTTGGATCATTTACTTTCTGGTATTTAAAAAGAATTAAGCATCTATTTGAGAATGAAGGATTACCTTTACTATCACGAAAAAAAAAAAACAAAATAGTGCATATACTTCACGTAAGAACATCCTAGTATTCTAATAACTAGATTTCTAGTGAAGTTAAATAAAATATAGAAAATTCAACAATTTTTTTTAATGTAAATAAAAAGTAAGTTTTTTAGACAACTGCAGTAGGTCAGTACTTCAAATACTATAACAGCAACGGAGGACACCAACTCAGTGTCAGATAAAAATTTCTGCAGTGGTAGCTAGCTACATTCAGTTAAGTGTATTTACTGTTAGTGGGATTTAGTCAATGGGAACACAAATACCATCTTGAAACAAGGTGGTCACCAGTAAGATCACAGAAAATACCTTTTTTCAGTCATTTAAGCCCCAACAATAGAACAAGTGTAACTGACGTTTCAGCTCTAATTGGAAATAAAAAAGATCCTTTTTTGATGCTTTCTCTAGCTATCTCAGATAGATAGCCTCACAGAAAAAACAACATGCTTCTTCTTCTCAGATTAATAATACATTTACAATTTATTAGATCTAGTATCATACTGCCACCTGATGACCTCTGCTCCCATGACAGTCTCTACTGCAGTTTAAACAAGAGGTAATCTCTCCTTGTAACTGATGTATTATCCTCCCAAGAATCTCTCAGTGACATGAGACTCTTCTGTCTTAAAGCTGAGGTATCTGGGGGGCCAGTCACTGCCTCAAAAGCTAATGAATGCATTCTCCCAACATCCCTCTTTGGTAGGGCATTTCGCTAACAGAAACTCAGGCACATTAAATTAAATTATTTGCCAAGGTCACAAAGGCAGGTTGTAGCACAGCTACAACTACAACCTGTAATTTAAGAGTTCCAGTGCAAAGCAGCATTGCAGAATCTTTCCTCTGTCTCCCCATTTACCTGAGTATTATAACTGCAGTAAAAGTTAGCACAAGTAAACCTGCCTCATATCTACTGTACTTTGTAATACCCATGGTTCAATATGCAAAATTATATATATACATAAAAGTATGAATTATAATAAGTGTGTGAGTGTATACATAGATATAATTGCACTGGTTTGAGTATTTTTTTTTTTTCTGTTTATCTAGCTCAGGTTCTTTGCCTTCTAAAATCCACAACATACTTTTGATTTTTTTCTAAATCTCCTATACTCTTTGAAATAGGGGAAGACCAGAACTATTGCATGAACTACTTCTTGTATCTGTTAAATGATACTTAGAGTGGGCATTACAATCCCTACTTTTTATACAAATGAGTATGCAGGAACAAATAAAATCTCTTTGTAAAACTAAAAAAAACATTACTATATTCCTAATAACTTTTCAAGTCATATCTCACAGATCTAATGCATTTCTGTATCTGCCTGAACCAAGTTCTCTACAAGGTACCAGACTCAGAAATGTCAGCCGTTTATCAGTAAGTAGTACCTCTCCGGGATGAGGAGAGGGAGACAATCTGGCCCACAATGAGTAAAAAATGTACAAGATTTCAGAATTTCAAAATGTTTGGGGTTTTTTTTAATATCTTGTTTTTAATTGTCTTGTTTTTGCTATTCTTCCTTACGTGGTATGAGTCATACTCTGAGCTATACTAGTGTAAACCCTAGAACAGCAGGATTTACCTTAGCAGCACTGCTATAAACTGACTCTGAGATTACGTTAAAGACTTTCTCGTTCAAGTGACTTCAAAAAGTTTCCTGCAGTGGCTGGACATACAGGTAGGTATTTTAATTTTAGAACCTTAGGTGGCCTTATGCCTCTACAAACCTGTGCCTTGTACTAAAACCACTCTCAGTAGCTTAGTAAGAGTTATCTCTATTTTTTTAAATACACTTTGGAGATCAGCTGGTGGTCTTTACCTTAGATATCTGCTTCAGTGGCATGGCCTTTTTATCAGGGCTACAATTCACCTTATTGAAGTAATTTTGCTGCCAACCTTTCTAGTAAAGATATGTTGAGAAATCATCAAATTACAGATATTGATATCAATCTAGGTTATTTTATTTCTATACACAGTGTGAAAAGTCTTACTGGAGCTTGCTGGATGATGAGAACAGTAATAAAAATATGCTCTACAATAGGAAAGTAATCCTCTGCATTCATACATCAGCCTAATAAATCAGAAAAGCAATCAGCAGAAGAGTTACGAATAGAAAGAAATCCATGGCATATATACTAGAGTGTTATACAGCTTGAAAAAGTTGCAAACATATCTATTGCCCATTCAAAATGTGGGGACATCATATTACTTACATCAAATGACAGTCTTTCAGTGTGCATTACTCTTCCTTCCCTACTGCTTAATATTTTCAAATACAAAAGATACAGCTTTTACAAATGCTTAAATACAACTGGGACATTTTTTCTTCAGACCAGAGGAGAGATTCACAACACAGTGCAATGTTCCTACTGCTTCTGCTGCATGCCACAGAAAGTAGCACGAAGGCACTCATTTTGCACACATAATACTGATTTTTTTTTTATTCTCCTCCTAACTGTGTGAAAAGCATTATCACCTGATGTTCACATCTAAATTTTCTGGCTAATTGAATTTATTCCCTAAAATTTTCTTCTAGGTGTTTACTCATTCAGAGGCAAACTGTCTGCTCAGAGCTGAAAAAAAAGACAGAAACCTTTAGCCAGTATTCTCATCTTCTGCAAGGCAGACACTGTAGGAGCAAGGGCAAACCCAGATAAATAGGAGATCTAGATCGGTTTTGTTCAAGACCTCACTCACTCCCTTTATCCCACAGGAAGACCAGTGCCAGGCTCCTGAACAGCAGCAAAACAGAGGTCAAACTCAGTATCCCAAAGATGTTTGCAGACATTGCTATAGACAATTGTTAATAATTCAAAAACAATTACTTGACCTGCTTTGACTCTAAATAATTGTTGTAGACTATTTATTAGTATCATAGAAAAATGTATCTTAAAGGGGAACTTCTGGGAAGAGTTGTTAAAACTCTGTCCATTTGGTTGTTCCTTGGAGAGGGAATAACTGGGCAGTGTTGAGGGGGGAACATGAAAGCAGGTTAAAGCAGTGTGTGGGATAAAAATACCAATACATATTCTAAATATTAAAACCCACACTTTGTGAAATGATAATGTTTTCAGTCACTTTATAAATTCATTCGATTTATGGTCTTTATGAGATGAGTGAGAATCATGTAAAGTTACATGACTGAAAACAACAGGAAGGCAGCAAGCAAAATGTCTAATTTTTGTTTAGCTAGCATTAACTCAGAAAAAAAACCCAACCACAACAACATGTTCCACTTCATTTATGAACTAATATACTCTTGTTTGTTTATTTTTAAAACCATGTCACTTTGCAGGATCGATACTTTGTTCCCAGTTGAGGCTATTTTTCAAAAGGAATAATTTTGAAATGTGAATGCAATAAACCCAAACCATTACTCAAGATCCTTAGCAGAGCAGAGGAGTAAAAGACAAGAACTGGCCCTCACAACTTAGTACTACTTTGCTATGCAGTCTTCAGTTAACATCCTAACTCTTCAATTCCCTCTTTTAACTGAATGTTACTCCTGTGGGGCTTGTTATTAATTCACTGATTAAACAACTGTAATATTTTTCTAATATTACATCAAGTGAAATACATGCCAGGTGCACAGTAAATCATTATTATAATTCCGGCAAAGTATCCTGACGATGAAATCAAGAATAACCATGGTTAAATGACCCCAGAGGGATCCCAGAGTGTAAAATGCCACCCCTGCTGCGCTACAAAAAGCCTAGATTGTGGGGACACAGCACAGTACTCAGTGACATTCATTAATACTCAGTCTTAATAAAGACTGTGCCCAAAACAAAGACATGCACTCTGTCACCAGAAGAGATAAATGTCATAAAATGACATAAAATTAGGTGCATAAATTAGATGGTGGAACTGAATGGAGAAACATATTCAAAAATGCTTTTGAAAGCAAGACTATCAGTTTAAGGTTCAATTCTCTGACAGAAGGTGCGCTTTTGTGGTAGTGCGTTAGGTTTTTTTTAAAGCAAAAAGACCTATTATTTTATAGTTAACCAGGCTTCTGGAATTTATTAGCACAGTAAAGACAATTCATTAGCAAGAAAAAAACAGACTGATATATCCTGATAAATATTATTCAGTAACTCAGTGTGGGACTCTAGATGGTGGAGAAACAGAATTATAATACTCTAATGTTAGTGAATGAAAGCGTGTTTTTATAAACTTTATTCTAAATAATAATGTTTTAAGACTATTAAGAGTGTAAGTGGCCTTAACAACAGTGTTAACATAGATTATTGTGTTAAGACTAATGCAGCCCTTTCTGCTTCATCTGTTTTAGTTAATATTAAAGAGGGAAAATGTTCAGCCACAGGCTTGTATTACAGGCGATGAGTTAGTGCTTCTCTGCTTCACACAATTCAAGCTGAAAGAGGAGAGAGAGTATAATGGAGATAGCATAAAGGGACATCCAAAGCAGACATATTAGACACTTCAAACCAGAACTGCAGTTACTGAAATGCTATTGAACATATTCTCTTGCACATCTATCAACAGAGAAGGGCTTGAAGTGCACAAATCATTGTTTTACTCAGGAGAAACAGACCGTTTACATCTGCCTTCCTTAACACAGAAATATATCTCAAGTCACTGACTGCTGGCATAAATAAAATGAAAGGGAGCAGAGAGATTATGGAAGGTTACATAGGTCTGAAGATGGGATCAAATGGGGATGATTTAAAAAAAAAAAAGAAGCAGCAGCAACAGCACAAAATAAAGGTTGCTTTCAAAAAAATCTACTCCTATAGAAAGAAGGTGAGACAAGCCATAGTTAGAGTGTCAGAGTGATGAGAACTTGATCATGGAAAAAAAGGGTTTTTTTTCTATAAATCTAACAAAATAGAGGATTCATCCTTCATCTGTTCCAGGTCTGTGTTTTAAATAGGACAGGGGAAAACACATCTTCAGCCCCTATATCCCGCTCCAAATTAACATGACTGCAAGAATGCCAGAAGATGCACCGTGCTAGGCAAACTGGAGACAGAAAGGCCACTGGGACACAGCCTTGCGCCCTCCCCTCTTAACCCAAGAGGTGGGAGAAAGCAGTGATTTTGGACACCACATGAGAGCCTGTCATCAGGGAGGATCCAGTATCGTGCATGCAGCCCTGTGGAGCATGAACTGCTGCTGTCTCCTTTGGGCAACTTTCCACCTCCTGAAGAAGCTGCTGATGAAACAAGAAGTATCTGAGAGTGCTACAACAGAGGACCAAGACAATGCTCTCCTACATCCACAGGTCAGTTGGGGCACACCTCTGCTCTCATGGCTGTCCATGTCAAAGAGCAGGATTTGGCATTTTTGGCACCATTTTTGAGTGTATCGTAAAAGCAACCACAATGAAAGCCAAGAGGGACAGCTCTCAAAAATTTTCAATCTGAAACTGCACAGTTGTTCATATTGATGGGTTGTTGACAACTTACCACCCTTGAGAAGAATAAAATCAAATAATCAAAGTAGAATACAATTATAATTCTATTTATAGAAGAGCTCATGGTCATGCAGGGCAAAAAATGGACCTAGGGCTTGAAACTTAAGTCAAGTGCTTTCAGTATAAACCCATTTCCTTTCAGGTACATTCAGGTATACTGCTTTTACTTAATCTGTTCATAATTTCTGATATCTTAACATATTTATCCTATCTTTCTCTTCTCTTTCTGGCTACAAGGAAACATAAATACCTATTTTTTTGTGTCACAGCATGATAGAGTGGATTTGAGCCATAGGTGTGATAAAGTAAGCTAAAGTAACAGATATGCAAATTGATCAAATTAACTGCTCTTGTCACAGTTTGGTTTTGTAATTATTATCATTCCCCCAGTTGACCAAGTTTCATTTAATAATTACAGGCCAGTTATTTCACACTTTGCGGTTACTTCTCATGTAAAATACATGCAGTACACCATAAATACTATAAAGTGTTATAGTGTTCTCTGTTGGTTGAAATACATTCTTCAAGTACCACCAGTTCAAAAGCTCTTTGCAAAAATAAAGTTAAAAAGATAAATAAGCCTTGAGGAGGAATGAAATATGGCAATCCTCATGCTAAAGAATAAAAATCTTGAATGTAATGGGATAAGAAGTAATCATAAAGCTATTTGTATACTTTGTCTTCCTGTGATGAGTAAGACTCTGGTGCTGCTGATAGTTGTGTGTGGAAGTTACACCTAACTTTCTTTCAGTGTAAAATCATATCCTTGAATTACAAGGTGCAAGGAGTGAACACCTTGTTGGGAAAAACTATTCCAATAATGCAAAATACAATTTACAAAAGACAAATCAAAGGGTAACTTCCAAAAATACTTTGAGAATAAAACATAAAAAAAAAAAAAGCATTTTATAGAGGAATAATTGACAGTATGAAAACCCAAGCTACATTGTAAAACAACACAGCATCTGTTGATTGACTTCTTCGAAAACAGATGAGAGGTCAGAAAGAACCTGAAAGTTAAGTCATAGAATCATAGAATCATTTGGTTGGAAAAGACCTTCGAGATCATTGAGTCCAACCATACCTGTCCACTACTAAACCATATCTCTGGGCACCTCATCTACCCATCTTTTAAATACCTCCAGGGATAGTGACTCAACCACTTTCCTAGGTACCCCATTCCAGTGCCCGAGAACCCTTTCAGTGAAGAAATTTTTCCTGACATCCAATCTGTACCTCCGTTCGCACAACTTGGGGCCATTTCCTCTTGTCCTATGACTTGTTACCTGAGAGAAAAGACACACACCTGCCTCGCTACACCCTCCTTTCAGGTAGTTGAAGACAGTGATAAGGTCTCCCCTCAGCCTCCTCTCTTCTAGGTTAAACAACCCCAGTTCCCTCAGCCGCTCCTCATAAGTCTTGTTCTCCAACCCCTTCACCACCTTCCTTGCCCTGGACACACTACAGCAACTCAATGTCCTCCTTGTAGTGAGGGGCCTAAAACTGAACATAGTATTCAAGGTGCAGCCTCACCACTCCTGAGTACAGGGGAAGGATGACTCCCCTGGTCCTGATGGCCACACTGTTTCTGATACAAGCCAGGAAGCCATTGGCACTTCTTGGCCACCTGAGCACACTGCTGGCTCATGTTCAGCCGGCTGTCGACCAACACCTCCAGGTCTTTCTCCTTTGGGCAGCTTTCCAGCCACTCTTCCCCAAGCCTATAATGTTGCATGGGGTTGTTGTGACCCAAGTGCAGGACCTGGCACCTGGCCTTTTTGAACCTCAACAAGTCCTGTAACATCATCATTAATGAGGCTTTATAAAATAAAAAAAAAAAAATTCTTCTTAAAGGCTGCTTCTGAGTACATTACTGTGTGTTGCTTTACTTCATTACAGTAGTTTCTACCAGTAAAAACAACACAGAAAGTGTATTTGAAAGGGATTGTTTGCCATTTACTTGCACAGGTGAATATGACTGCTCAGGGTGATGGGGAGATAGACCCAAACCATCCTGCAGGCAGTTGTCGAAAAGTAGGTAAGCAAAAACATGAACATCTCAGTGCTCATTTTGGGAATCAGATGCAGGCAAGCACCCCTTCTTGTAAACAACCATCATTAAAATAGTAAATTCACTGTGAAGCCATTTAGGGAAATATTTCTTAAACTGTGAGATTTTGCCCATACAGATGTTTAACATATTAAAATTATGGTTATCAAAGTACTAATAAAGTGTTTATAACTGAACAGGGAAGTATACTTTCTCCAAAAGTATGCAATTATTGTCTGCACTAAAATGTGCTCTCAACAAATGTTTTAGAGTACCTCTGCAATTTTTATATTACTTTTCCATATCACCTATATTTATTTCATTTAAATTAAATGCAATGTCTAAATCATCTTGTATGCAGATGTCAAAGGAGTTTGCATAATGTCTTTAATGGAAAACTGACAGTATCATCACCTGACAAGCCAAATTCCAGCCTTCAACTGGAGAGATTTTAGAAGAAAGAGAGAAGAGGAAGGGTATGGGAAGGCTATGGGAAGGTGAATGCAAAACTCTGATTTCTCTTCAAACACATAGGAAAAGAAAGATATTCTGTTTTCTCTGGGACTCCTTACGGAAACAGAGGGGAATCTTGCAGAACACTGTAGAGACAAAATCAAGATATCCTTCAATGATGATGAGAGCACTTCCACTCCCCTTTCTGGATCCTTCAAGCGTTATGAAGCATTCTGGCAGCATTAGCCAGCAGGTCTAAAAGCGGTACCATGGACTGTCTGTCTATCACCCTGTACTAAGTATTCCTTGGAACAAAGCCATGCTTGAAAGAGGCACAACATAACTTTGACCATCATGGATCTAGCAGTATTATGGATGACATCAAAGTTAATACAACACTTCAATTGTGAATTACAGATGTAAATGAGATACAGGGGACAAAATATATATATATCTGTCCTGGAAGATGACAATAACTTACATTATATAAGATATTTATTCTTATATGGTTCATGTTCATATTCCATTTCAATTAGGTGGACTAACACATACTTAACAGAAGAGAGAATGGGAAAGAAAGATCTACATTCAACAAGGCCTTACTGGTATAGTCTATGCCTGCTGCCTGACATATGAAAGAGCAGTGGCATTGTGTTGAAAGGGTTCTGGACACTTTCTGAAGAACTCACAGAAGAGGATGAAGAAAAATTTTTAAGATTAATGATCTCCTGAGGTCCCTTCCAACCCCTATGATTCTGTGATTCTGTGACAATTATTGCCAAATATGATTTTGAGTAAGTTTGGAAAACAATTGCTTTCAGCGTGCAATCACTCTTTTTTTTAGAACACAATGCAGCAATGTCTGGACTGATACTTTTTTCCTAAGACCATCTGAAAAGAATATATGGGAATGCTGTCTGAGATAAATAGGATACTGTCTGATCCAGCAAGGTTTATTAAGGATGCAAGGGAAGGCCTCAGGCAGGACAGTTCAATAGTTACTCTTCTTTTATTTTGCACCTTTGCACGACTTTCCTGAGATGAGAACCTCAAGTACTGTGGTTTTGATGGTAAAAATTAATTTCCTAGCTTGCAGAAAGGAGTCATTGGTGCCAAAACCCCCAAGTGACCTGTTACACCTTTGCAGCTGACTGTAGGCTGCCATTTTCCATGAGAACAAAATGGTGTTGGCGTGTGAAACTGCACAACTCAATCCTTTTATATGGTGATCTCATACAAAGGAGTAAGCTGTCATTACAGCAAGAAAAATTGCTGTGGAAGAATGAATCCTTTGTTTAATAGAATGTGCTCTTTTAAATAAATGTTCTCTGCTGAGTATTTTAAAATGCTCTTTTCCTATATCCCCTGCCTGTGCCTTCTTGGCACCCAGGACCAGCTACTCTGGCTCTACTCACAATCACACCATTGTTGATGTAAGAGACCTCTCCTAAGGAGAAAATGCCATCTGAAAGGGCTTTCTTCTGCTCTTCTGCCTGATCAACTTTTCATTTGCCTTCAAATATCTAATCAAAACTTCTTCCCTCCTTTCTTTTTGCCTTCTAGTTGCATTCTTCACTGTCATCAATGAAAAAACAATTTCTATAATAAATTCCTAAAATATTCTGAGATTCTGAATTCCAGAATTATAATGCCTAACTGTAATGGTCTGCCTGCTAATTTTTACAGCCTTTAGCCTTCTGTCTCTCTATGTCCCCTCTCGCATGTGAGATCTTCAGTGAGGACTGGTCACTGCTCAATAAGAAATGAAAAAAAACAGCTATCAGACAATAGCAAAAATAATCCAATTTTTTCAACTCCATTCTAATATCTGCTGTACCACCTAAGTACCAAGCACAGGGAACTGAGGTAGAGAATGAGAAGTGTTACTAACAGCAGATGTAGTGCCTGCCTTGCAGTCAGCAATACTTAAGGAGACTCAGAAAGAGCACTTACGAAAACTTCCAGGTAAGAGCAGCAGTTACAATAACACTTTTAAATAAAGACTAGCACTGAATGGTTTTGAGCAGCATGAAAGCGGCAGCATCTGCAAGAAATAACACCATCTTTATCATTGGTCAGTGTTCATTGCATTTACCTATTGCTGTACTGGTATATACACTGGAAGAAGAAAAATAAAAATTCTACCAGAAATATAAAACCTAATTCACTCCAGAAGTTTTTATGTGAAAAAAGTAAATGAATTCCGACACCTTAGTAGCCAGCCTGGGGCATCTTCACATAAACAGTTACCAACTGTGTTTGAAAGTCCTTTAAGTTAGAGAAGGGCATTTGCAGACCTCACTGATCTGAGAGCATTGCTGTATAAAAGACTGAGCGGCGCGTTTGCCCGTACATAGCAATGAAGGCTCATTTAGAGTGAGGCAATCAAATTCAGAAGTACGCCTGTGATCAACACGTGTTCTAGGAATAACAGCTACTGCAAGGAACATGGTCATGAAGGGAAAAAGATCTCCCATTTCCCTAACCATACTTCTAACGTTTTTAACTGAATTTATTTTTCATAGTTGTCTACTATAAAGAATTTCCACTTCCTTTTCTTGGGGGGGACAGAGGAAGCAAGGGGTAGTGTTGCACACTGCAGCCACAGAAATTAAAATATTTTAGAAGTGGGAAAGGTAATGGTAAAACCATAAAAGGTGTTGGGAATCTCACAAATGTACATAGTCATAGCTGCTATTTTCTACCTCCTTCTAAATTTTAGTTGACACTGTTCTACTCAAAGGCATACAAAGACCTTTGCCATACCAAGTACACAAGGAGAAATTTTATACAAATGCCACTAAACTCTTACAAGAGTAGGACAGCCTAGCACTTTGCAAAAACAAAACTGGAAGATTGAAAGAATGGTCAGGTTCAGAGAACAGATCATTACTTGTATTTTTGGAGCCAATACACTACAAATCATGCTTAAAAGAATAAAAAAAAGTATTTCAGGACAGTTATTTCCAGAAAGTCTGGATAAAGTAGCCATTAATTGCAGTGTGACAATTTGATGCTCGTTAGTGATAAAGTAAATGACTGTTATTTTTTTTGTCAGATAACTCGAGGTGAAACTCTAACAAATGCATTATATTTCTAATTCAATGCAACTAGTAAATAAACTGAATTGTTGCATATTATCCATTCTCTCTGTGTGTACGTTAAAGTGCATGTTACACATTAATACTTAACAAATCATTTAGTGAATTCAATTTGCTTTTTTCCTCAGTGTCTGTCAGATGTATGAAATATCAATAGTTTTCTTAACTGACACATTCCTATGTTTGCCCTTTCCCCAGGGTTTGAAAGACCACCAGGACAATTTTCTTTCTGTAGTCCAAGTTATTTGCTAAGCATTTGTTAAAAGAGCACAGTTTTCTGTGATTCAGAAGAATTGGAATTTTTCAGCCTTGTAATCTCAAACATACATGTGGACTTCCAAAATTTGAAATTACTAATTTTACAAGAGGTTGCAAGGAAAATAAAAATCAGGATGAGTCCTGGTGCTTTGTTTCCCTGGGCTTTGTGTCCAAGCTTTGTGTCTGTGTGTGGCAGAACTACCATTGTGCTTTCCATGAACAAGGAATTGGATATTGAAAGTGGTTGTTCTCAGACCAAGGAGAACTGGCCACAACACCAACTGCAACACAAATACTTTGCAGAGGAGGGAATTTTGATATCAGTTCCTATTATTTAGGTGTTAGTTTAACTCCTAATTCAGACACATTCTTAAGAGTCAGCACTGAAGTTGTCCCAGTTAGGTTCAACAGCACAACTCAAGTTCCTCTGACCTTGTAAGAATCCAGGACATCTGCTGTAATATCTGCTTATTGACAGAATTTTGAACTCCTCACTCAAAAGGTTCCTCAAAAAATTATTTTTCAGTGGGGAGCTCAAGCAGACCCAAAGCATAGTACCAAGCCCTTTGGGGTAGATCCTGATTCCAATAAACAAACATAGAAACTGTTCATGTATTTTGCTGAATGATGGCCTAAACACAACAGGACTTACTATTAAATATGATAGGTTGGTAGATAGATACAGATTAAATAGTTTGCTAAAGTTGGATACTTTAGTCTAAAAGGCTTTACAAAGCATTAAAAAAATACAAAATAGATTCATAGAATGGCTTGGGTTGGAAGGGACCTTAAAGATCATCTAGTTCCAACCCCCCTGCTGTGGACAGGGTTGCCAACCACTAGATCAGGCTGCCCAGGGTCCCATCCAACCTGGCCTTGAATGCCTCCAGGGATGGGGCATCCAAAACTTCTCTGGGCAACCTGTTCCAGTGCCTCACTACCTTCTGGGTGAAAAATTTCCTCCTAGCATCTAACCTAAATCTCCCCTCTCTTAGTTTAAAACCATTTCCCCTTGTCCTATCACTATCTTCCCATGTATAAAGTCACTCCCCCTACTGTTTATAAACTCCCTTCAAGTACTGGAAGGCTGCAATGAGGTCTCCCGGAGCCTTCTCTTCTCCAAGCTAAAGAAGCCCAGCTCCCTCAACCTTTCTTCATGAGAGAGGTGCTCCATCCCTCTGATCATCTTTCTGGCTCTCCTCTGGACCTGCTCCAACAGCTCACAGTCTTTCTTGTGTTGGGGGCTCCAGGCTTGTACACAATACTCCAGATGGGGCCTCACAACTCATTTTTGTCATGTTAGAAAAATCCATAATACCAGATTTGAAAGCATATTTTTAGGTTTAAAAAATATATTTTGGCTTGTTTCCAAAGACAGTTTACATATTATGGATTGAGGAATTTATCAAAGCCCTGAATAATAAGAAAAGAAGGGGGGAAATTCTCATTTTATCTGTTATCCTTTTTCAGAGAAGAAGCTCAGAGAGCTGCCTAGTGCTCTACTGTTTTATACATTTACATTCACCCTTCCAGCTTGTGAGCCTGAAGCTTACCAAGGCTAATGTCCTAGTGGGATGGGTTAATTCTACAACAATCAGTCTTCTTTTTCCCCTAAATGGTTAGCAACAAAAATCAAACCATCTTCCCTCAAATGTGATAGCTACCTAAGGGCTCTCAATCTATGTCTAACAGGAGGAAGCACAGATTGTACAGTGAATAAATTGCTCTAATCACTTAACTGCCTTTCTCAGAGATTAATCAATTCCTTTACTGAAAACCTAATTTGTGAATAAGGATGAGAAACAAGTATGGGGAGAGCGTGCAGTTAAAATTTTCTGCAATACCTGTAACAGAGTTCTCTTTTACAGTGCACAAACATTCTTCATTTTAATATTCATGTAAATACATTTTATTATTTCTAAGATGTTTGAGGTGATGTACACAACCAGCACAGTTCTGCCAGTGCCAGCAGACAACATACTGACCTGGGAATTTCCTCAGCATGAAAAAGCCCAGAAGGGAAAGCTGCTATAGCCAGGTAGACCCCTGGAGTGGTATGTGCTGAGGGTGAGGATAATGAAGCACTAGCAAGCCAGCATCACTGCACAGTTCTGACAAATAAGCAATAGCAGATCTTGATCTCAGTTTACCTTTACATGTCAGGCACAGATTTATGTGCACACCACATGTCCCTGATTAGCACTATCTCTGAGAGGGCCAGGGGAGGCAGCTGGGGCTGGTAACAGCTTCACTCATTCAATTTTAATTGACTCCTGTGTGTTTGTCAGATCCCTCAGAGCTGCCTTCCTTCTGTTTCAACTTGTGCCAAAAGCTGAACTGGTCCCATTAACCAGCTACAGGGAACAAGCAAGCAGGAAGTACCGACCAGCTACAGGTACAGAACAAAGTCTACATTGCTATTTGAATTATATTTTAGATACAGTCTGCACTGAATTTCAAGATTAGAACAATGATCACAGTTCAAGTTGCAAACTCAGTGAAATTCAACTCTATTCACACAATTAAACATTAAAGCAGGCTTTGATTCAGAATCCTTTTGCTTAATTTTCATCTTCTGTGCTTGTATTTAGTATCCAAACCTACCTCTCTGAAAATCATACAGAAATGCCCATATGCTTCAGTGAGATCAAGACTGTACCACTAGCTGTTTACTGAACAACTACTGATACAGTGTTCAAATGGTATGCAATCAAAATATTCAAAACAAAACAGAGTAACAATAATATTTTATGCATTTTTTTACTTTCTCTAATGGTAATGGATGACTTAAGTGAAAGCTTCAGTAACATGGGTCCAGACATATATCCTTGATCTCTCTTGTAATTCTTTTTAAAGTACATATAAAGAACTGGTGAAGATAAATGGCAGACAGCATCACTGTTGAAAAAAGGTTCATAAATCTTACCTCTGCTTTTATTTTATTGTCTCCGAAACAGAGGTGTTGTAAGTAGGCTGCAGCATTGGACTGTACTGAGGGAAATTGATGTTGTAACATCTGTATAACTTCTGGAAGCTCTGGATCTCGCCATCCGAACTCTCTGTGCAAAAATAATCAAGAAAGATTCATCAAAAATTCTGCTACTAGTGGATAAATGTGGCAACACTTGTGTCAATAAAGAAGACAGACGTGTCTAAGTAAAATCTTGATTTTTTTTCTCCATTATTTTCAAAACAAACATTAAATCAAATATGAAGCTGTTTTTAATTTTAAACTGTACTTCTTTGCAAAAAAAAAAGAAAAGGTGATATAAAGCATAATTAAATAACTTCGTGGAATCAGGTCTCTAACCACTGTATGAAATCTTGATATAAGAAAAGAAAGAAAAGACATGCTCATACCATTATATTGTCTCTATTAAAATTAAAATATGGAGGCTACAATCAGAATCACAAATGGTTTGCTATACAATGCCAGTTTGTCAAAAAGTCATTTTTACTTACTGCAATCTTTATTTGATATAAATTGCTACCTTATATAGAAAACAATGACCTGTTTTGTCGTTTGGTTTATTTCTTCCAGATATAGTCCATGCTCAGTGTAAAACTATTAAAACAGTTCTGGCCCTGCTTGAGCAGGAGGCTGGAACAGATGACCTCCAGAGGTCCCTTCCAACCTCAGCCCTCCTGTGGTTCTGCAATTTTACAGTTATATAATATACACTTACACATTGGATTACTTTAAAATCTTCATTATCACTACTACACAATCTAAAGCAGTTAGGTAAATACAAAGATTTGGTCTTTGCACTTTTCTTTAATCTGACAAAGCATGGAACACCATTGGTATCAAATGAAACAACTGAATCCAAGTGTGTTGAACGAGTCCCAGCAGGCATTTTGCAGCTTCCAGAAATGAACTTAAAATCCATCACTTCAGGTAAATTTTTCTGCTCCGTGTTTAAGAGTAAAATAATTCATTAAAATGGCTTTGCACTTTGTGACCTCAGAGATGCATGCAGCTACTCTGCATGAGATACTTAATTCTGACATGCCTTTCCCATGAGAACTAAGATTTTGTGCCATATAAATGTTTTCACCATCTTCCATCTAATGCTACATATGTAAGGTAATAGAAATTAGGGGAAAGAGGTAACCTGTGAAAAAGTTAGTGGGTTCTCTGTTGCAGTCCCAATGATCACCTGGGAGTTAATTGCCAATCAAACCCACAAGAGCAGTTGCATTGGACTGTACTGAGGGAAATTGATGTAATATCTGTATAACTTCTGGAAGCTCTGGATCTCACCATCTGAACTCTCTGTGCAAAAATAATCAAGAAAGATTCATCAAAAATCCTGCTAGTAGTGGATATTTGAAGAAATATTCCTGATCATTAGTTTCCTTCCCAAATTATAGGGATTCTGCTGCACTGAGGCCAAGCATACATCACTGAGGGAATTAATCCACTAACACTTACAGTACCTCTGCAGTCTGTCTCAAGGAAAATTGGGCATCTCAGACTTAAGGTACAACAGTTCTCCAAGATATTTCATGGAAGCAAGACTCATTTTACAATTAAAAAAAATTACTGCAGAACAGAGGAACTGTTTTCTTTTCATATGGGATATTCGCCAGATTGGGAGTTGTCATTACAGCTGTATCTTTATGAAGATCCATTTCTACCAACAAATCCTCTCACAAAGGAAATTTCCTGCTTCATAATATATATATTACTTAACAGAAAACAATCAAAAAGTCCATTATGTGCAGTGGTACAACATGGAGCCTGACCACCAGCTCAGGGTCTTCTCCCTCTTGTCCTGGAATCCAGGCCAGAAGAGGCAATAAGGGGCGAAAAGGAAAAGGCCCCTTCATCAAAGGTACAGTTAATTGTTCTGATGAGCCTGCAGTCTTGACATGGTATTTATGTATGAAAACAAGGCTGTGCCTACTTTTCCTCTCTGATCTCCCAAAAGAAAAATTAGGAAGTAAGTGATGTATGAATACTTGTTGGAAATGGTTGTCTGCACATTGGATGTAAGTAGAAAGTTAATTCAGAAAAGAAATCCTTAGCACTGAATACTGAGTTTGTCATGTAACCAGTTTTAGGAGAGATAATGAACAAAGAGGAAGAAAAGTTTAAAAATTTAGCCCCAGTATGCACTGTCATTTCAAGCAGATGGTCTCTAAGATGATTACATTTTTAGTAGCTTCTAAATGAAATAAGGTAGCTATATAAAACAAACAAAAACTTCTGTCAACAGTTAAGGCTGCTTGAATAATTGTGATAATTTTAGCAGCCTTCAGGCCAAGAAGAACGAGTTTCCAGGGGTTTGAATTTTTCATTTGTTTTATACAAGTCTCTTATAGGTCAGAAAAAAAAATGAGCTAGAGAAAGTGGATTTTTTTTTTTTCCCAAAGAATGGCAAGCTTGCAGCTCTATTAACAATGTTTACTTGAAAAATTTAAATACAGATTTTTATTTTTTTTTTTAATTTGGCTTAATTATGAAAAGTTAGGAAGGTTACTTAATGAAGTCAATTGGCAGAGGAACTGAGAAGGTAGAAGGACTGGAATTTCATGAAGACAAAGGTACAAAACTATTTGGAACATTTTGCATAGATGAGAGAGAACTTCCAGGCTGTGACTCCAAGTATACCTATATGACAAATAATACATATTAAAATAGAGAACAAACAAAAAGAGAAAAAAACTAGTAGGGAAGGAAGGTATGCTGTAGAAGTTAAGAGCTGGAATAAACCGAATTGCACCCTGGAAAGGTAACTGAAATTAGCAAAATATCTTTTACTGTCTACCAACAAAAAGCAGTAGTAGGAACAGTACTTGATGAAGATATGGGTCAGATTAAAAGAAGCGACAAGGATAATGAAAATCAAATCTACTGTGCCACATGGAAATGAGCTAAACTGGCAACATATGAGGATCCAATCCCTAGTAAAATTACAGAGTAGAATTAAGCAAAATTTGAAACTGTAGTGAATATCCTAAACAAACACTAGCTAAGCCTGTGTTCTTTATTAACATCCCCATGCTTACAAAATCTGAGCAAGGCGATCCACACAGATGGTGAAACAAGCCCAAATGCTTGAGTAAATCTGAGGAGGTGTGTGGAATGCAATTTTTGAGAATGCTATCAAAGTAACTGTGTAGTTGATCTAAAAATTACGAGTAAGCTAGCATCTGTACATGCAAGCTCTTCTGCTGTTGCCTACATTTCTCTTGGAATACCAACACTGTTCAGGTCAGCTAAAGGCTTCTGGCAGTGGTGTGGGTTTTTCCACAAGAGAAGCACAGTTGTGCAAGAACTTCACAGCTTTGGCTGGGAAGCAGCATTTGCTGTGCACTCCAAATATTTCAGCCGGTTGTAAAAAGTGTATTATTTCTAGGAAGCATCCTCATTTGAGGAAGGTATTCTACCTTCTTTTTTTGACAGAAACAGCAGCATCAAGAAATCCAGGCTGACTTGGGTACAGTAAATATTGAATCGAAATTAAGTCCTGCTTCTGCCATCCTATCACATGCACATATTAGAAAGCAAAGGAGATGCAGAGTGAAGAGAAATTACTGATCATGCAGCTGAGTGCACTGGCTATGTGGGATCACTTAGAGGTGCTGCTGAATACAGAGTATGTGCTGCATCTGAGTATGTGCTTGAATTATACCCAAATTTTCTTTTTCTGCTACTGCAAGCATTGATGACACACAGAAAAGCAAAACCAAAATTCCTGTTACATCTATATCTGCATTGATTTAAAAAAGGCTACAAAGTAAGTTTTAAAAGCCTAAGTCTCCAGCTGGTAACTAAGGATACCGATTGCTTCTACACAGCATTAGAGAAGCAGGTGTGATGGCTCTGTCTACTCTCCATCCATTGGTCACAGTGAATCTCATGAGAGCTTGGGTTCCTATTTCTGATTTACATTATTAGAGCAGAACATTCACATCTGATCAAGCAGCTGGCACAGGCAAGCACTGACACCCAGAGCTATTCCCGTCTCAGCAGCATTCCCCAAAGGCAGCGCTGTGAAGATGCCTGCTATAAAGGACCATATGCTTGACAAAGACTGAACTACCACCAAGCATTTATCAGTGAAAGAGAATGCACAATTTTTTCATATATTTATTACAAAACTGTGTGTTTAAACCACACTGGTCCATATGCACCTGCCTGTCTTAATATGCATGCGTGTACGTGAGACAGACTGGTGAAGAGGAGGTTTTAATTTATGAAATGGTGCTCAAAGGCAAATACAAGATAATCTAAACTAAGGATAATCCTTCCTAGATTTCTAACTCATATACATGTGGCTTTGTTAATGCCAGCCTACAAGACATTCAGCTGAACTTATGCCTACAAAGATTTAACCCTTCTGTTTGCTTCGTCCTGCACTGCCCTCCCCCCCCCCAAAAAAAAACCCCAAAAAACAAACAACAAAACAATAAATTCTGAAAATCTCTTTTGCCTTGTTTCTGAAAGGAGAATTGTGAAAATGGTTTTCTGGTAGTAATAGGAAAAAACAAGCTACATGTAGCTCAGGATCAAACACAAGGAGAACTAATCAAGAGCCAAAAGAAGATCAAAGAACTATCTCCCACATTTAAAGGGAGAAATTTACTTCTATTAAAAATATTTGGAAGGGAACATACTATTTACAGCACCAGGTTACTGCTTCCAATACCACATAATTACATTCAAAGTTATAAGACTTACCTGCTCAAGGTTACCCTCATTTCATTTACAAATGCCTTTTTAGTTGAAATATATTTATGAACCTTTATGGAATAATTTTTCATGCTATCAGAACTGGTGTATAAATACTTAATTTCCTTACTCCCAATGAGGGAGCATTTAAGAAAAAAGTTGCCTGTGTCCTGAGGTAGCCATACCACACCATACCCTGCATGGCTGGTATAAAGTTATCTCTCCTTTAGATTGTGGGGTGGGGAGTAGAAAAAAATTAGGGACTTCAGCGCTTTAGGATTCCTTTAATTTTACCATTTGTACTATATTTGCTTTGTTTAATGGTTTGGTTTTGCCATTTGTGCTATATTTGCTTTTTTAACAGTTTAATTTTCTTTTTTTTTTGGTTAGGAAGTGGCATTTGTCTTTTGGGGCTGTTGAGCTGAAACAGTCTTGAAAATCTTGTTTTATCTTTTCTCTGCAGGCATTTGCATATACAGGGACTGATTCTGCAAAGGCGAGTAAGAGGCAAATTACGTAAGCTATCAAGATGTCTTTAAGCTGCCTAATTTATCTTCTTTCTCAGTGCAATGCATAACATTTTCCTGACCCCCTGCTATAGAAGGGCCTTACAGTAGCTTTATACACTGCAGCTGTGAAAATACGCCAAGTTAACTCTTCCCAGAGCAACCAGCTTATGCTTGCTTCTCTCTGTCTACAGGAGTTCGCACTTCACACGGAATATTTCAGAAGACTATGAAATGTTGTTCACTGGCAGAACAGCTGTTACAGATGTGGATATGCTTTCCTCATTGTTCAGAAAGGTGGAAACGAAGACAGGAGTTTAAAACACTAGACAGACCTAAGGGATTCCAGCCTTGACACTGTCATTGACTTACTTTGTCAGACACAGTAATTTACTTTAATGCCTTTCTCTGAGGTTTGATAGATTCTCTCTCTCTGGAGACTTGTAAATCAAAATTGTCTCCTTTTCTAGAACTAGTGTTCCCATTCAGAGGCTCTTAAACCTTTCTGCATGTCAACAACAGGAGAAAAAAGCTTTTGAAGTCCTGCTCTCATCTGGCCATGTAGAAATGTACACTTTCCAAAGAACAAACGTTACTCCACAAAACCCTGATTTTCCTACGAAAATGGGAAGAGCACTTCAGAGAGGACGAAATTTATTTTATTTCCCCACATGAAACAAGACACCTAACCATTGCAGCTATTAAAAAAGAAAGCAAAAAAGCAGCAGGAACAATTTAGCATTAGCCTAACAGCAGCAATGTTAACAATTCAAACCATGCTCATCTGCAGGACATGAAGCTGGCACACACAATACACCTTAAAGTCTCAGAGCGACCATGTTATTTTTCAAAATATCCACCGCCACAGGAGTTCCCAAAAGGTTTTGGGGCACTCCACCTCCCTCTAGTTGAAGCTTTTAATGTCATATTATTAAGCACAATGAGTTTCACGATAACTGATGTGACAACACATGGATCATCTCTCCCCACTGCTCTCTTTGTTGGATCAAGCTTCTGGCTCCAGCAGATCCTCTGAGTCACATGGCGCCGAGACCTACTTCTACTCTTCTCCAGCTGGGATGATGAAAACTCAAGCTTTTACAGGTTTGGGTAAATAAAAAAAGGAATAAAAATGGATGTTTTTCTCCTAACTGCAAATAAAAAGCATGGGTAGATTGCCATGGGAGAAACCGTGTTTTTTCTATGTGTGCAAACAGCACAGGAAATGCTAACAGTGCATACTGTTTAGGAAAAGCTGCAGAAATACTTTTTACAGCTGGGGTGGGGGCAAGGAAAGAGTGTCTATATGAAGTATTAGAAAATATTAATCCTAAACATCTTACAATATCTCACTCCTTAGTGATTACTCCATTGAGTGCACTATTGACTTACTTTGTCACTACATGGCAGCAACTCTCACCTTATCTCCACACATACATGCACAAGCATGGTTCTTATCTAACAGTTTGCAGCACTCCTTGTCTTTCTGAGCACAGTAAACTCTTCAAAGTAGACAGTCTTTTGATGCTTAAATAATGAATATTAAACAATAAAACTCAAAAGGTGACTTAAAATGTCATACAAATTAATAAGTCCCAGAATTTGCCCTGAACCACTCAAACTCCAAGCCTGCAAAGCCAAGAGAAAAACCCACATAAATTTATAATACTGAATTAAAAAAAACCCCAACAAATGGTTCTCATTTTCTTTTCTTACAACTAGACTCCTATTCAATCTTACAGAGAAACAGCGGAATTAATTTTGTTCATTAAACTTGCAAGTTGTACAATTCTATAAATGCACTTGTACTTGATCTTCTTGTCAAAGTGCAATACAGACTAACGGCTTTTCTTCACTGCCTTTATTTCAGCTTTCATTAAACGTGAAAGAATGGTCTCACGCACGCCACCTTGATGTATCCCAATGTACAACCACCAAAACAATGTAATAATGAAGGATATAGCTGACACTCGGGAAACAGAAAGCTCATGGGATTAATAACAAGAGTCAAATTGTTAAAAAATTGCTCAGATGGAAAGCTGATGGATGGAAGTAAAAATATCCACCAATAATAAGTAGTGACACTCAAATACTATTGCTACTTCCCATCAAATGCTTTTTATCTACTTCAAAGCACTGTAGAAATTCTAGGGAACTCTTCTAATTCTGGACATAGATATCATCATCTTCATGTCAGGCATGGGTAAAGAGAGACAGCACTTACATGCCTTCTCACGGGGGAAAAAGAAAAAAATCGGCAAAAGCCAGTATTAAACCCTCAGCTCTAGTTTTCTGAACCAAATACACTGATTCACTGCTACCTGACTGCAAAAGGTTTTCAAGAATATGAAAATGCAAAGGATCTGGACAGTATTTCAGGGGAGTGCAGAAGAAGAGACCTTCCGGGCCATTAAAGACAATTTCTGACTGCAAGTCCCCTGCTACTTGGCACGTATGCTGCACCATACATCGCTCAAGCGACGGATGCCTAGCTTTCATGTGGGGAAATTTTAATCAACCTCAGATTTTGTTGACCCTAACAATAGTTTCAGTTTATAAATAAATAAATAAATAAATATTTCCACACATATCCATTCCGAAGGGGTGCTTTTTTGTTGTTGCTGGATCTAACAGGGTATTTCAATCATGTCCTATTCTACTTAAAACACCAACAAATGTAACACCCTTTTCAGAGTACTGAATCAGAAAATAAGGCTGTACTTCTGCATTTGCAGGAAGGAGTAAAAGGAGAAAGAATGGTTTCCAGCTTGGTATCTCGCATGATAATGCTTCTGTTTTCTGTTTGGGCCACAGGATAACTCAGAGTCTCCACAATGACACAGAAGTCAGCAAAATAATGAAGAGTTCATCAATGGACAGATAAGACTAACAGAAAGTACCACCAGTGCTACCAGTACAACATCAGGGAAATTGACAACCCTCTACTGCTGTGTCAGCAACAAAACCAGACCAAGAACTGTGTGTCTTATCTAAAAAAAAAAAATGATGCAAAAGTCAAAGCAGTGAAAAAAAAAATTATATGGATAATACTAATAAGTTTATGGCAGAGGTAGGCTGTAAATTTTAAATAAACATAAAATAGACAGCTCATACATATATTTGATAGTTTTACCTCAGTAAAATGCAACTCACAGAAAAACATCCTTTGAATGGGGAAAATCAGCTCCTCCCTTAGTTGCCACCCTATTGGGTTACACCTGGGACATGACTTTTCTATCCTTGACAAAAGGAATGAGGCTGCAGACTGTTCTGCACAGCACTTCTGCAGAAATGTTTCCAGCTGAACTGTGAAACACTGTATATATCTAATAACTCCACTGCAGAAAATAATCCCACTATTGATTCAGGGTGATTGTCCTTATTAACAAATTAGAGAAATACTGCCAAGGATCCGTCATTTAGAAATCAGAATCGGTATCTTACTAGGCCTTTGAAACTTGAATATATTAAGGGAAAATATGTCCCTCAATCTATCAAAAATCTTTCTTCAGCCTGTAGAAGTACAGCTACCTACAGAAAATGAATGAGTTGCTCATATGGTACTTTGTTGTTAGTTGTATGGCACTTATTTCCATGCAACACATTCTGGGTGGAATTTTCCATCTGATATAACTGAATTCCAGCGCCCATTACCTTCACTGATCCAAGAATTTAGCTGGTGTGATACCCTACAATATATTCTGCCAACTGCAAAGAAGTACAGACTGTGAATTGCACCTTTCCCTTTTTCACCTCAGAGCTAATTCTTTTCCAGACTTTGGGTAACCTTTTTCCCCCCAGATTTCCTTATTGTAAGCTGAAAAGACAATGTCACTCCCTCTGACTTTGAAGGTGTCCTCTGTGTGCTCAGCTAACAGCATCAACTCCAGCTCTAAAACCCTCCAATATTTACAGCCTATAGCTCCACATGAATGATTGCTGCAGCTTTCAGTGACCAAGCTGAGATCATGGTTACATACAAGTAAGCAAATGATATCATAGTTGTTTATAAAATAGATTTCTGATATGTTTGGAATTAAAAGACATTTAAGCTGTGGTTAAAGACTTAAGCATTGATTCTGCAAGTCATGTAGCATGTCTACTCTATATTAATCTATTTACTTTGAAGTAGACTATCACTTAAGAAATCAGAATTTGCTCTAAAATGCTCTCAAAAATGAATACATTTGCTAGACTGAAGAAAATTGTAATGACAGGTGGTTCCGCTCATCTCTATCATCCCTCATTCACAGAAACTGAACCCAGTCTGATAATCAGTTCTTTCCTTCCTTCCCTCCCCTCCCCTGAGATGCACTTGGATCAAGGCTGGACAGCATCACCTACTTTACGGAAGACAGGACCATGATTGCACAGAACAGACACAAGAGCTCTCTGCCTGGGCTGACAATCAACCGCCTGTCACACATGATACAGAATCAACCTTTAGGTTTTTTTCCCTTTTTAAATAGTCACTGATGTTGGCAAGCAGAAAAAATATGTTTTGTATGCATTTTTAGTTTTACATTTTTGGTAATTTTAGAGCAAATCTATATGAGTTTGAAATTCATATTTCAAACTGCTGATGCAAATTTCAAAGTCGAGTTCAAACACAACAAAGTCCACAGATTTTCAGTTGTGTTATTTGCACCAGGGGAGACTGGGTGTGAGAAAAGTCTGAGTTTTAGGTCCATGTCAATACTTGCCATTCATAAGTTTTCTTCTAATGGCAAATATGAATTTGTGTAGGAGCTAGTGTTCTTGATATAACTTGATAAAAATGAAACTGATATCCATTTTCATTAAAACTCAGTGTGGAAAAGCCATGGAACTGTTCTGCAACAGAGGCTATTATATCTGGTGTTATTTATTTATTAGTGGAGAAATCACTGTATAGGCTTTTGAAATGATTTCTCTCTGTTTCATAAAAAATATCTCCCTCTTCCACGTTCTTTTCATTTGAGCATAAAGAAAGGTGATCATACAACAAGGTTCTGTAGGCAACACAGATGAAGTTCAGAGAACACCACACTTCAGTTTGAAACTGCACTTTTTAGCCACTTTGATTTATACTGGAGTCTCTTTCACTCTAAAGTCAATGGATAAAATATTATGTTCAGAGGCAGCTTATAAAGAATCCCCTATATGAATTTACATGCACAAATCAAATTGACTATATTACATTTTCCCAGAAGCTGCTATTAATTTACATTAAGCAGAATGTTTTGCAGCCTTTTTTGCACACTCATGAATGTCTGAGATGTACAAGAAACATGAGTATTTTTGAAACATACAAAATCACATGTTTGTTGGCAAACTCCTCAAGGCTTTCAGTCTTTCAGATGAGAGTCAAGTAATTTTGTGTTCTTTGGTTTCCAGTACTTTATCATATCTATGCACCTGTAACATTATAAGCAGTATTTAGTGTGTATGTCTAGCATGTTTCCTCCCTTAAAACAACCTAAACACAAATTTCAGCTTGCTGACAAAAATAAAAAGTGAAGTTAGATACATGCAGCAAACAAAGTCTTTACCTTCATTTGCTACATAATGAAATCCAAAATATTTTACCTTTTGTGGAGAGCACAAGACACTCTGATGTTGTAATCAATTTAGTAAAAATGACAAATATGTCAAATTGGTAACCACACATTTGACTTGTACAATATATATTTTAAGTAAAAATGAATTATGTGAATTAGGTACTTGTGCCCACTGTAATTTCCAAATACTAAAACTGAGAAAAATTCCAGCAAAACAAAATAAAGAGAGATTCAGAGCACGCTTCCCATGGGCTTTGCAATATATTCATTTCTCAAGCTTTTGTATAACTGATTACATGTTTTTTTTTTTAACTTCTACGAGTAAATAGCAAAACTAATTAGCTGCACACTATTAAGTTAATGCACATTTATCTACAACAATTCAATTCTGACTGTGAAATAATCTTTCTAGCTCGTAATTACACTCCAGCTTAATTAGCATAATTTCTGCAGCATTCTTTAATAAAGAAGCTGACATAAGGGTTGGTCTTAAATACCAAGGATACTCCAGACAAATAGAAAAAGGAGACAAGGCAGAGCTGCATTAAACAAGATAGTACATGTCAAACAGAATATGAATTCAATACTAGCTGAACTATCACCAGCATCTGAAGATGCTTTCACAGAAGATAAGCAAAACACTTAAAGGGCTTGAGATGTCCCTCAGCCACTTCACTAGAAGTGGTCCCACGTCCTTTGCAGCTTCTTCAGCCCCTGTAACTGCATCTCAGCCCCCTCACCAAGGGCAGCCAGCAGATTACTCATTATCCCATTCAGTGTATTAGTTTCCTTCACAAAGAAAATGCATTTGGTCTCACATCTCTTACATTAATTTAAGCACAGACAGTCAATTCCCACTGAAGAGAGTCGCTGTAGATGAAAAGACAGATATGTGTCCAGCCTCGTTTAATCTTTGGTTTGTTGGTGAGGACTTTGCAATGAGAACCCCAGTTATTAGCAACTGGGCCTCTTACAGACACTTTATTCCCCAGTACTCAGGCTGACTACACCAAACTTGTTTTCTACCAGACAATGTGGACAACGTATATGCGGGAATATGTGGACAACAGCACCTGAGTACTGCTGTGCTTGATGTGAACAAGTCTTGCAGGAAAGACTGTGCCTCCTCTCAGCAACCCTCTGACTCATTTTGTTCTCCTGCCTAAACCTGTGATGAGCTGGGTGTCAGCATATATCAGATTTATACATCTGGGCTATGAAATGTAACCTCTAGAGTAACACAAACAGCTACAAGTCTCTCTTGACAGTAAAGAACCAAAATTAAAAGAACACCTTCTTCATCTAACTGTTTCTAAATACTGGTAGTTTAAAACTAACTGTTATCTGAAATGCTCTTTGGTTCTGTGAAGGATTTTGACTAAATATATGCTGCTGGTGATGATGTCCTTGCACTCTTCCTTAGTTACGAATGGTATAAAGATAATTTCACCTGTGAAGGATTACCATTTGTGTGACATGATGAAAGACACCGAGCAAGATTTTCCAAATCACCAAGGTGATTTAAAGCCAAAGTCCTATTTTCATGTAACCTCATAAAGGATTTTAATTTAATCAGGTTTCCAAAATGCCTAAGACTCTCCTGAAAATGTAGACTTCAGCTTTTAAATTACACAGACACTTTTAATAACTTTACTTGCTCTAATTAACTTTTTATTTTGAGGTTAGTACTATTAAGCAAGACCAGGACCAAAACGATCTCTGCATACTAATCAGTCACTGACTCCTGCTGCTGAAATGTCACATGTGAGGAGATGTCCTAAAAATTCAATCAGCAATACCTATTTCAACTTCTTCCTTTGTTAGGAATATGTACAACTAGACAAACTCTGCTTGGTTAGAATTTAAGATGAGGTTATAAAGTAACTTTTTTTTTAATTCAGACATAAATGACACATTGACTACTGTCTCCAGACTGTATAAACACAGCTAGTTCAAGAGGTTTTAAAAGCATAAGGAAAACTGAAGATGATGCTCCAGGAAGCCACCCTGCTGCTCATTCTGCCTCCCCCCCAGGAGCGATGCAATCCGATTATGAGGCAGTGCCCTTTGGGGAGGGAGGCAGCGAGGCCATGGCTGACCAGCTCTGCACCAGCAAAACCTGCTTTGTCGTCAGCCCAGGGCTGCTCAGGAGGATGCTCCCATGACAGGCACCTTGTTGCCTCTTCCGAACCAGCACCATCCAGATCTGCTTACAGCCACAGCTCTGCCGCTCCTATCAGTTTGCAACACAAAGCCAACAGCAGCTGAGCCTTTTGTTTAAAGCCATCCCTTGAACTGGAGTTACACATGTCGGAAATTAAAAGCCATGGCTTGTCAGAAGCCAAGTAATAACCTTTTCTAGAAGGTTAACTTTTCCCATTAAAGTTAAGACCAGAATACACAAGCAATAAAACTAGTCACATTTCCAAGAGACTTTACTTATCTTTTCTAATACAATTTCATTGTAGCTATCTGTTTAAAATCAGGTTATCTAAGAAAATAGCAAAGTAGCCGAGATTATCAAAAGATGCTAATGATTTTGGCTGCCAAACTACTGAGGCTTGGCTGTAAATGAGTCTCCTTTGTCAAACTGTACACCCAAAATTAGTGCATCTAAAATTACTAGCCAATTTTGAAAATGTTGGTCTGCTATGTTTGTCTTGTTCCCCCTCCTTGACAGCTATTTAGCTCTGCCAATTTTTCTTTCCAGGGCATCAGAGCACTGAGAAGAGAAGAAAGAAATTCAGCTTCAGCCTTCAGTCCTGCAGCTTTGAGTTACGAGATAAAGAGTTATGGCTTGAAGACATGAGATAAAAGCAAAGCAATATACTCACAGCCACAAACCCAATGAATTAAGCTAAGAAAAAAATCCTGTAGGTCACGCAGAGATCATGCAGAGTAAGCACAGCAAGAGACAAGGAAATGGGAGGAATAAATGTATTGTTATCTTTTCCACGTCATTTCATCTCTCTATACATCTGTTTTGCTACCTATAAAAAAAGGCCCTTCTGAAAGGCTCTTCCAAAAGATTTTTGAGTGCTTGCTGTAAAAATCATTAACTCCAGGGCAAAATATTATTACCCGTACTGCCATAGAAGTGCACAGTAGTCACTGAGACTTGAATGGTTTCAAGAAGGGTGAAGATCTAAGACAAAAAAAAAACCCATCAGGAGGCAGATTATTGACTACAATTTGTTAAGCAAGCACTGTCCAAAAGGAAAATGAGAAAAGCTTAGTAAAAGGCAATTTGTTTCACATGCCTAAAGAGGTTCTGTTTTTCATTTATGTTGTCATGTGTTTTGCTCTTGCCCTAAAACCAGAATTTCCTTGGAGGTTTCTCATATCCCAGTATTAAGAACTGATGCTGATTGCAGAATATATACACAATACATATATAAAGAGAGAGAGGCTTAAAAAAAAATCCTCAGCTTATTAAAAAGAATTCCAGTGTATGCAGCTGCCAGAGTGCTCAATCACAAGTACGGAGGATAGCACTTAAGAAAATGTCACCTTAAGCCAGCATTTTACCTGTTTTCTTACCAAGCTGTCAATAAAATACGTGAATGCCTCTCACAGCTGAACACTTGGGGAAGTTTCATGATTGTTTTAGCAAGTTAGTCTTGTTCTTGGTTTTTAATGTGATAATGGAATGGCTCCTCTGATGAGATGTGAAAAGGAAGACTCATCTGCCTGAAAAGTTGGGTTTTACTTTACATACTCTCAACAGCAATTTTATGTCAAATCTTGAACGGGTCTGGGATGTGCAAACAGTATAGCTGAGTATTTATCTGACACTACTCACCAGACTCACCAATATCAGCCTTAATGGTTGTCTAGTCAGCTATCTCAGTTTACCAAACACCTAACTACTCCTCCCACTATCCTCCATAAAAACGCTTTCACCATCCACTGTAACCGGGTAAGAAGCTGACATTTCTGGAGAATGCTGCCAGCCTTGACACTGATTTCTTTATGGGTCAAAAAGGGATAACATTTTGAACTGTCAAAATTTTAGTTATCAACATGATTGTTCAGCACTAGATTTACTTTTCAGACATTTTAATTTTTATATTGAAGCCACATACTTACATGGCATGTTTTATTCTAGTCTAAGTGATAACAATATTAAATTATCAAAGAGTTTACCTTTTAGTTGAAATTCATCACTGTGTACTTTATTAAT
The DNA here is from genome assembly GCA_907165065.1 of Caprimulgus europaeus. The sequence goes on from OU015525.1 coordinate 76,384,633, forward strand.
TGCAATTTATGTGTTAGAGTTTGACACTGCATTTTGTCCAATGTATTTCTTTTCATAAATGGTAGCTACAATCATACAAGGCACAGCATCAGACTCTCAGGGGCCTGCTTCACAAGGAAAGCACAATGTAAATGAGGAAGAACCAGGAACACGATATGCACTTTTATTCTGGGGAAGACTTGAAAGTTGGAGATCAAATACACTGCGTGTCTATTTCAGCAGTAATTAACTGATCCTGGAAGGAGGACATGAGTTTGGTAGAAGTGCTCTGGGGTATCGATCGAGAGGTAACACTAAACCAGGAAATGGGTAACTGAACTAATCAAGCTATTTTAGATCTCTTATTCATGGTTTTGGTGAGTAATCATTAAGAACACATTTATTACCACATTAAGCCTTCTCCTATGTCTTTCCAAGACTACCTGCGGTTGATTGCAACACTCATGAGCCAAACGACGTTTCCCTAACTTTAAGAGTTTATTGACATACTGCAGGCCTACCAGCTTCTTGCCTTCTACACATTTCAGAGTAAGGGTTTGAAGGGAAAACTGTTTGAAAAGGCATGCTGTGAGATACAGTTATGAGCCCCACACGTTAAAAACGAACCCACTGCCTGCTTCTTTGGTGGGTAGCCAAATGCCCGTAATCTCCAGGAACAACTGGAATAATTGACAGGCAGTTCCCTACATATAAAAGTGTTAAATCAAGGAACTATACCAGTTTACTGTGTATACAACTATACTAGTTTACTGTGATGAATCAGTATAATCTGAAGTCTGAAACCCTGTTTAAACTCAGCAGGAGACAACACTCAGATCAACTACCCTCCATGACTATTTTGTGCCACGTGAACACCAGAGAAGATGAGAAGTCAGTCAGGGGTCTGTCCAAGCTGCTGAATGTTCTACTAGAAGGAAACCTACATCTGCCCTCTCAGACCATGACTGGAGCAGGAGTGTCCAGCCCTAAGGGATGCACCGACTGAAGTAGCTGCTGAAATGATCAGAACAGTTTTAGCAAATCCCACTTTGCAGAGATAACAGCTCATGAAATTTTGAAGAGCAATGACATTGCTCTTAAAAAAAAAAAGCATGGCACCCACTACTACGTAACATCAAAGCTGCAGAATGTCACATCTCTCCTATTCTAAAACCTTCAGAGGTTTTCTAGAGTAATGTAAAAATCTTTATGTGTTTTTAATGTTTGTAATGAAATCCCAGAAATTAAAAATCCATGAAAATTCAAACACTTCCGAGAGTTGTAATGGAGGCAGAGTACTAAGCAATAATTATGAATAATTTCACATGATCTGTTTTGAACCATACTGCATAACGATGTTTTAAGGCTCATTATTGCCAAAACTTGGATGAGGTGTCAGAAGTAAGACCACCCAACACACAACTGAGTGTCAATGAGAGTGATACAGCTTAAAAAACCTTATGGTTCTCTGTGATGTGAGATTCATTTGGCAGTGCTAGAAGCCAAGGACTAGTTAAAAGATGATACAGAAAAATTAAATAATGACTTGCTTGCTGTAAAGACTTTGTTTAAGGTAAAATCAGAGCAAGTTGTCCTTCAAGTATCTATTGATACTCAAATTCCCATTTCAAAGGTGGACACAGACATGGTAAGCAGACAAAAAACGCAGCTATTCTCCCTTCTCCAAACAAAACCAAAAAACCTCTACAACGATCTGCTCTAAGAATGTTGTCCTACCATTGGCAGATGAAAGGACATGGAAGAGATGACAACACATTTATGCAGAACAGGGAGTTAACAGATTCTAACTCCATAAGACCCAGTGAGAAAAGCAGCAATTAGCTGCAGAACACTGCAGTCCTGGGACAGCTTTCTGAACCATACAGGCAGAGGATGCCAAGGCAGTACCAGCAGCTCCTAAGACACATGAAAGTGGTGCCATAAAACGTCCCCAAGGAGCACTGAAATGTGCAGTCAGCCTCGAAAATGTGTGCTGCATGCAGTTTTCTTCAGTTAATCACCAAGATTTCTGCATTTCCCTGTAACCTTCTACTCTAGCTTTCGGTCTTTAAACAAAATATTCACTTGCTATATAGAAGTTGTGCTACTGTTTTTATTTCAGTAAAAGATGTGAAAGTAGCACAGATGAGTTTTCTTTTCCTTTAAATAGCGATCAATCTTAGGTACAGATACAGAAAACCTTAAAAGTTACAGACATTTCATTCTTTTCTTTCTAACATCTCTCCACGCACATTGAAACTGACAATAGTGCTAAATTTTGTGGAAATACCAGTATACTAGTAGATAAGAGGTTCAACTCTCTGGTCAGGCACAGAATTAGGGAAAAAAAAAAGAGCATTATCAACTTTACCATCAATTAGCTTTAAAAAAGCACAAACCTGTTAAGCAAAAGAAAAAAAAAAAAAAAAAAAAAAAGAACAAAACCAAAAAATGTCTTTCTGCACCAGCCAACTAAACCCTGAAGATCTGTATTTTTTCTAACATATATTTAATGTGTTTTTTTCTGGGAAAAGCAGCTGCAAAAACATTTACTTTAGTTTATGTATGACACTGACGTTCAAACAGTTCATATTTTTAAGCTAATTCAAGAACAGGAAGTTGTCTGAAGTGGATGAAAAACTAGCATCTAATATGAAAAACTAGCATCTAATACACTTATCAGTCTTTATATTTCTAAACACAGCAGTTTAAACACTATCTTTGCAAGAGGAAGGAGGTCAAACTGATACTACCTTTGTACAAAGGAGCCATGTCCATTTCTAACATGCACTGCTGACGCTTGGGAACAAGAGAGCTGTGTCCTTCTTCACAAAACAACTGAGTTGAGGAAAGCCAATTCTTGGAAGGATAACACGGCTTTGCATTTGCAGTATTTGTTAGAGAGCATTCTGAACTTGGAGTTGTATCAACTGTTTTTTGTTGATACAGCAAATACTTATATATATGAGTTTTCTTTTTTCACTCATAAAACAAGAGGGATAGTATATGCTATTAAAATATCCGTACAACTTCCCCCCCCCCCGCCACCCCACTCCCAGACTGTGCACACGTGGCTGTGACCATGAATTCAAATCAGGTTTAAGACACTTGCTTAGCAAAACTATTGAGCTCTTAAATGTTTCTTAGCTCTGGCTATGTATGAAAGAAAAATGCAAACGTTTACATTTTTTGGTAATAAAATGAAAAGTCTGCCCATTAAATTTTTGGCTTCTTTCTCACTGTAATAGAAATAATATACAAAAATAATACAACTAATATTTTAGCTCTTAAGAAATAAAAAGATTGAAAAAAACCTTGTCATTAAGTATAGCACAGAATATATCAACATGTTTTTCTTTGAATCTGTGCAATACAAACAGCTACAGCATCAGTCTCTGAGCATGGTAACCACTGGACTAGGCGGATTTTAAGCTTTTGATGTGGTTACCAGATAGTTTTCCTATTGGAACTTATATTCAGTTCAATTGTTTGGTCATACAGCTCTTTCACCACCCAGTGCCAAGGAAAATTTGGGATCAGTGTATCACACTAAAAGGCACAGCAGGGTAGCTGCTGGCATTTCGGCTCAATGGGGAAATGCGTGTTTTTTAACTGCCAGAGCTACCCAGCTCTGAACACCCACCAGTGTGTGCAGTGACATTCTGTTAGCAAACTGCACTACTGAGCAATCCCAACTTTATTAGATTCTTAAATCCTAATTTGTTTCAGGTTGACATGACATAGTATGTTTCGGCTCCTGCTGTTAGTGATATTGTTGCAATGAAGAAAAAAAACCCATCTGTATCTTCCCACACAGTCAATGACTGTGAGAATCTGTGTGCTAATGGATTTCTTTGCTGCTCTGGAGTGTGAAGACATTAAAATTTATCTCTACCACAAACAGCATGAATGAGTATTTAGATTTTCTAGTAGGATTTTTTTTTTCTTTTTGGATATGTTTTTGTTGTACAAATCTACATTTTATCTAGACAATTATGTTTTTTTAAAAAAATCTTCAGTCTTATCTTACATTTTAAAATGTTGAACACTGCTGTGGATCATGTAAGCTGGGTCATTGTACTTGTTTATAAATCAAATGTGTTAGGTTAGACTGGCACAGTTGGGGCAGTAGGGAAAATAGCAGTTGATCATATAGAACCGTAGACATGATCTGAAAAGCCATCTGAAGCACCCTACTTAACATCATCTAGGACTCACAAAGCAAAAGCTCAGACAACAGATGTAGGGACTAACACTTCCATGCAAGAAAGGACTGGATGTGTTAAATCTTGACAATTTAATTCCATAAAAAAGTGGATGAGTGGAAAGATTCCATTCATCCACTTTATGAGTGGAAAGATTCTCTAGTAAGAAAATAGGCTTAATGGTGGATAAGGTTTTAAGAAAACTTTGTGAAGTACTGCATATAGACTAAAAACTTCTACTGCACTACAAATTCAGGCCTACAGTTTTGAAAACAGCAGTAGTGAAAGAACAGGTACTTCTGATTCTCCTGATACATGGCATAAAACCACTTTTTATCTTTTGTAACTAAAAAAATACAAAACACATAACTTATCTACTGCTTATTTTACTCACAAATGGTACTATTAACCCTATATCATGTTCAGAGTGAATACATGGTTGTCACCGAGGGTTTTAGCCTTTAGATCCTTGTTATTTCAATACAACTAAGATATCTGTATACTTTTGAAGTTTGCAGTATGACACTGGAAGATCTGATGAAGAGAAACAGACCTGCAACAGGTAGGAAATGACACTGGCAAATTTGGGAAGCAATTCAGGACTTAACATTTGAAGGACTAAAGTAATTTGTTAAGCTAAATCCAAGCTGTCAAAAAAGCCATGCTGAGTTATATGTTAGAAAGCAGGAAATGCCATTCTGAGTTTGGCTAACGCTTGGTTCACCTCAACCACTCTTTCCAAGCACCTCCTTTTTGTTGTTCTTGACTCCTGAACAGCCATTTTAATAGAAGGAACTTACTGGAATAAACTTTTATCACCACAAGATCCTCTTCTTGCCTCGTATCAGCTTAAACCACATCACTATATGTGTGAAGTCATGATTTTTTCCACATTCATCCATTTGTATTAACACAAAATGAATTTCATCCGGTTTTGCTGTGGCATCCCTATTTTTTTTTCATTGCCATTTCTATTAGTTTGATGCAAACACAATACAGATCTGAGCTGCTCAGACCTACCTGAAGCCATTTTAGAAAACAGGCATCACATCAGACAGCTTCTCAGGGCTAGAAGAGGAATATATCATGGGACTATAGTCTACAGTTTGGCTATTTTGTTTCTGAATGCTCTTACTACTCTTAGATGAACATTATCTAGTCCCAGCAATTTGTTATTCCTAATTTAGTATTTGTTCCCCAAGTTTTGCCACTGTTGCCATTTTGAGACAGATACTATGGTAAGTTCATATCCCACTCCCTCAAAATGGAGAAGGAGGGAAAGTGAAAACTTTTTACTTGTTTTTCAGATGTTTTGATGGAAACTGCTGTGCCAGTAGGGAAATTCAGGAAGAAATAAATGTTCTTTGAGTGTAACAAACACTGTGATTCACAGGTTGAGCTGACAATTGGCAAAGTCCGCATGAGTAATCCAACACTGAGGGCATTCTAACTGAACAGCTTTGTTACATTCTTCTCCATCCCCTGTAAGCTCTTGCCATTTCTAAACTCTGCCTAACTCAATTTCACGATGTCAAGACTCCAGAAACTTGTATCATTTTAATTGATCACAAGCAATACTTTCCCAGTTAAAGAGCTGCCTATGGATTGAGAACTGGCAATATATATTTATGCCACTAAGAAAAGAGGGAATCAGATCCCAGGCAATGTGGGCTAAGGAGCAGCTAAACTGGCAGAGCTGAGTCTTGCTCACAGCTACATGACCGAACGGTAGATCAATGGGAAACCTGGAAGCCCTACAGACCAAGATTTGCCTCTCACTCTTTGTCACGAGAAAAGGACTAAACCAAAAGATTGAGATGGATGCTATGGGTAGGCTTAAAAATGTTTGTCCTGTGTTAGGAATATCATACGTCATAACCCCATACTAGAAAGTGGCAGGTTTAGTGCATTACATTGTGGACAAAACCTGCTTGTTTTTAAAAGATAAAAAGTATTTTAGTAAAGGTTAGGACTTGCTAATATGTCAGAATTTCAAATTAGTTTTTATAAAAATAGATTTATTATGAATTTTAAAATTTTACAAATAAAAATTCTATTTTTTTTATTATGTTCTCTCTCCTCCACAAATGACAAACCACTTTGACATATGAATCAGTCACACATCTATTCATTAGACAGATTCACTTTGTAATTAATGATGTTTAAATGTTGCATTCACATTCTTCCTACTTCTAAAAACTGCCTAATTATCAGAGTTGTAGAAAATCTTTTAAGAAAAATAAAAATCAGATAAAACATCTCTGGTTTGGAATTTCATTGATATCTTGCGAAATACTTTGTATCCTCTGGAAAATGGGCTGGGATTAGGGAACTGAATTCCAGATTTGAGAACACTGGTTGCATCTACAGCTCAGCAAATGCTAAAGGAAAAAAAGAATAAATTTAATGTGGTGTCTCAAAAATAAAACTTCTAAAAATTTTAAATGCAAAATTTGAAATAAAATTCATTGTTAAGCCAATGGTTGGACAATTAATTTTTTAATTTTAAATACAGTAGTATTTAGTTCTACTGAAGTAGAACTTCCTACTAGTCCTATCTCGTGTTTCTTCATGTAAAATTTGTTAATATTACAGGGAAGAAGAAAAAAATACATGTAAATTGGATTGAAGCATTCTCAGTATTCAAAGTTCTTCTGTCTCCGCAAGAGATTATGGCGACACAGACCATGTTCAGCATGCAGGTCTTGGCAAATGGTGCTGTCTTAATAAGAAGCAAATACTTTCTTGATAGCAGGTATGATTTGGGTTAACAACATGATGAAAAAATAGCTACCTAAAAGAACACAAGCACAAGACTAAACATTACGCTAATAGCTGGAACAATGTATTAAAAGTAAGAAGAAAAGTATCTGATTTTTAGAGGAGCTACGCTCTCAGTATTGAGCTGTGCAAGCACGCAGCGCTTCTCAAATGTAATTCCCTTTTAATATATTGCTCATCTCTGTTCATTAATAGTTCACTTCTAATACATTGAACTTTGGCTTTGTTTTTTCTGCTTAAGTCTTTCCAATGAAAAAATACGGTAAACTGGATCGAAAAAAGTCGAAGTATAAAAGTAATTCTAATTACATATTTTAATATTCATTTTAAGTTAATGAAAAAAATTGTAAATTTATTTTTAACAGCAACAAAGGCTTATGCGAGCTACTTCTCCATTATTTTCAGATTTTGCAATTTGCTTCTTCATTGAAGAGTAAAAATTTGATTTAGATAAACACAATTACTTACATTCTTTCAGCAAATGTTTCTCAGATGAACTGAAAAACCTTTACAGTGTGGATACCCAAAGGAACAGCAAAATTCTTGCAAACAGCTATCCATACAGAAAATTTTAACTAGCTTTTGCTTTTCTGTGCAAAATTTAATGCACAGAGGGTGCTTGTCCATCTTCTGACTAATTCTGAAGAATATTTACTTGCATGTTATCCGGTTTAGCTTTCTGTAATGCATTTTTTCACACGTGACCACAGAAAAAGTCTTGCAAACTGCTGTAGCTCAACTATCATACCTTTCAAATATCTGATTTGCCATACACTATCCTTGCTTCTTCATGCTCTTTTTCATACACACTATGAATCTGTATGCAAATATGAGTATTTTACTTATTGACTCTTGTAGTTCTTTTGTATTTCTCTGCCCTTCTCCTGCAGTACTGCAAAGAAGGCTTCCAAAGAAGAATTGTGCATGGCTTTCATTGCTATGCTCCTCATTCCCTCTTCCACTTTCTTAATAAGAATGATCAGTTAAAGAGATTCTTTTAAAAAAATTTTTCCACAACGTAATAATAATAATTTCCACAAGCTTTAATAATCACGTCTAATTTAAAACCTTTCAACAAACTCCCGGAATAGATGACAACCCACAAACCGAAAATACGTGAATTAATTTGAGTCACATTTCATGAGGCACAGTATGAAATGCAAAACTAAATCCTAACAGATTTCATACACATAAAACCCCCAACATACTCCTGAAATATTAAAATTGCCAGACAGAGGATTCAGAGGCTAAGAAACACCAAAATTATAGACCTGCATTCATTTTTCTGTAGTATAAACAAACATCAAGACAATCATAACGAAACAGTGGTTAGAAGATTTACAATTGCTGGAAATACATAACTAAAGTCTCAAACAGTCCTTTAGGAAAACATCCAGGCTACAAACGAATAAATAGAGCAAGATAAGACAGGAATAAGCAATTGAATCAATGTTTCAAGTCTTGTACATTGGAAAAAAACTCATGTCATTTACACATCTATATGTCAAAGTCTGTTCTGTTGGAACACTGCTGAATCATTCAGTGTTCAGCAGCTACGTATCCTTCCTTACGCAGAACTCACTCTGACACAAAATATCTTCGAAAACACAAGTCATCTATTCTGAGCAAAAGAAAACTGAATAATGTACTATTATATTGCAACCAAACACAAATATGTAGCCACAGTAATGGAAAACAAAATAAGAGGGTGAAAGCTCAGGAAGAGTTTATGTGAAATACCTAAAGGACCACAAAAGCTACTCACAGCTTAGGATGTTTTAAACCAATTATGGAATTAACTCAGAACTGCCTTTAGTTAAACTGGGAGTTTCCTTGTGTGACAGGGTAACAGTGCACAGGCACTTTGCTTATTTCTGTTGAGGATGATAAGGCTTTAGTTCCAGTGGCCCTAAGTGGTTAAAGCTATTCAGTCTACTGAGACTGAGGTCTCAGTTTCTGTGAGCAATAACCTGTCCACACAAAGAGCTAATACTGGACTGATGTAAATTGACATGGTCCAGTCAACAACCTGGTGCTCTTAGTAACACCTTGTTTAAGAATCCTGGTCTCAGAGTTCAGGGGAGATCATGGGAAATGCCTAGGGAGCAAATCTGGAGATGCTCCAAAGAAGGCAGACCCATCCAAGCCTTGCCAACTCCAAGAATACCCTAAAAAATGGGGTGACTTTAAATCAACATACACGTTATAGATATGGGCAGCAAGATAAGAGAGAGTCAGGTCACAACTTGAGGTTAAGTGTGACCGGTTCCTGATCAGAAGAAATGGCTGGTTTTAGTCTGATTTCCTGAAACTAGGGAAGTTGTGACCTATTTGGGTTTTTTGATTTTGTGTATTCTATAACTGACACTTAAAGACAAGAAAGTCCCTAACACAATTCCCCCAGTAAAGTGCTTGTTTAAAGGGAAATCAAAACTGTCAGAAATTCTGTTTTGTCTGTGGCACATTGTTGAATGTTCTTCCTATTTTCAAAAAACAGGTTGTTTTTTTTTTCCCCAGTAATTTAAAATACATTACATGAATATATCACTTTGTGCAACATAAAATATTTACATGTTTTTCTTTTGTCCCTTGTGCATCAACAAAAAATCAGCCTTCTCTCTGAATTTTGTGAGTAAGATCAAGGACAGAACCTCACTCAGGAAAGCACTGGGGGTGGCAGGAAAGAGGGAGGGAGGGAAGAAAGATGCAGCCTAAAATCAAAAACCAGAGGAAGGACAAGAAGCCCTTGCTGGAGCAAAGCAAGTCCTAGCATAGAGTGAGCACAGCTGTTCGAAACAGAAATGGAAGTGAGCTGAGAAGATAAAATAGAAGTTTGGATGCAGGGGAATTTGGCAACATCTGGAAATCTGCCCGTCAGGTGAATCACTGTGATACAGAAACCAACTTAAACAATCACTGTTACACATCCAGATAGAAAAATAAAGGTCGAGCTCCAACAAGAAAGTGTCTATTGCATATCTCATGTACAAACACCTGTCCCCTAGGAAAGTAGCCTGGACACAACATGACACAGACAGTGTCTTTGGGAACTTTTATGAGGGAGCTGGACTGAAAGAACTCGGAGAAACACAGTCCATGGGTCCTGTGTAGCACTTTCAGAGACACTGGTGAGCAGTACGGTCTCCAAACACAGAAAACAAGTCCTCTAAGACAGAGAATGATCAGACTGGTAGAGGACACTATCAGGAACATCATAAAACAAGATCAAATCTGGATGTTAGACACATGGGTGTTGACATCATGTGGCAGGAGGTAATGGCATTAGACCACTGATGGGGAAATGACTGCAGTGGCAAGGCCCTCTCTCCAAAGATGGCCATGCACCCTCCTGTTCTGGAACAAAGGATCCATGATGAAGGGAAGAGGTGGGTTGTTACAGCAGGATTGGCACCTAAGCCAGGTGAGTTTGCAACATCAGAGGGTACCATGCAGTCACTCATCTGCTGGATACAAAGGTCATATGAAAGGAAAAAAGGTTCTGAATCACCAGGTAAGAAGCACAGGGTTCAAGAAGCCTCCACTTCTGCTCTCCATGTGTACCAGTAGCAGAGGGAACAGGCAATAGAAAGGTTTTAGAGAGAAAATCTAGGACCCTGGAAGGAAAGCTGAAGACAAGGTCTTCAATGTAGAAATGTACTTGTGTAACACATAGGACTGTAAACAGAAATGCAAAGATGCTTGGCTAAAAAGTGACGTTTCATATTCGTCATGGAGTGGAGACACTTCTGTATGACACATTAGATTCTGGAAACAAGAAGCCTGCACTGGAAGGATAGAGCTCATTTGAACCTTAAGGAAATCAACCTGTTAGCACTTCAAATACAGCCGGTTGTAAGTGAGTTTCTCACTGATAAGTGGGGGCAGGAGCAGGCAGCGGAAGGGAGAAAGGGTAGAAGATGGTGGCCGCAGAATAGCACATGGTGTAGGATGGGGTTTCTGCTCTTAATGAATAATGGTCCTGCTTAAGGAGTCCATAACAGAAGGTGCAACTGTTGATTCTGCTGGCATGCAAGCTCTTGTTTGAATTGTTGCAACTGAGAGCCATTGCATAAGTGACCAGAATGTACTTCAGTTCAAAATTCCTGTGTAAAAAGTAAAGGCCAGAATATCCTCCATGGTCTCACTCAACTTCAGAGAAGGGAACTACAGAAGAACAAAAAGATTGTCTTAACAAAAAGATTAGCTAAGATACTTAATGCAGTACGAATGTGCCCTTAGGACACCACAAGGAAAGCACTATGGTAGTGCAAATCACCTATCAAAAGGAACTCGAGGAAAGGTAAAAAGGAGCTAAAAAACAAGAAAACATAATTTTCAACAAGTGCTTCTTAAGTCTTTGCAATCTGCTAATCTAAAACGCACACAAGCTAGTGAAGTTGAAGAATGATGGAGAATTCAAGAGTGGGCTTAGATCATCAGCTCAAGACAAGCACAGTGAAATTATGTGACTCTACCTACAAGCAGATAAAATAGTAACATCTGGCCCAAGTGTGGTGTAGTGAAGGGGAATTTAGAAAGCATCTAAAGCACTGATTGCATCACATCCATGAGATGATTCAGTAATGAAAGAACCATTTGCATAAAGGTGAAGGACAACAGCAATATAGTATTTAAATTGTTTTGCAACGTGCACAGTCAATAAGAATCTGAGTGGATAGCTTTAGGAATTTTTGTGCATTCCTCATTTAATTCCAAGACCAAAAATACTTTATAAACATAAATTTACCCAGATGGATAAAATGGTTTAAGAATGAAGTCACATCTGAAATGGGACTCAACAGTTACCTAACACAGTTTCCAAATGCTCAGAAAGAGCACATCATTATTTCAGTGTAAGGTTAGAACAGACTTCAGAGCTGCATTCTAATCTCACAGAAGACAGAGAATGTTAATGACTAAAAAGAGTCAGGGCTTTGGATTTTCTCTCTCTCTGTTGGCACTCCCCCTACCATCACTCTGGGTTCTGAATCAGAAGCTGATTCAAAAGGCAAAGTTACCCTCACCTGTTGCCTCCCCAGCACCATTCTTAGAAAGGCTATATCTGACCAGGCATCTGGCACACGCTGAAAAAAAGATGAAATCTGGAAGAGATGGAAGCACAAGCTGGTAGGAGGAGAAAGCAATACTACAATTTAAAGTGAGAGTCACAGATTTGCTGAACTAATCACCATTTTCTAATCTTTTTTGTGTAAAGATATACAGAGAACAACAAGGAGCTCCAGACAGTGATTAATGAACACTTGCTAAATTCCTAACAAAGCAGCAATTGTTGATCTTTGCAAACAAATGATTTGCAAAAGCTAAAGATTATGAAACCTGCAGAAAAAAGTACTGCTGTGAAAAAAGAAGGGAAAAGGATGGGGGGAAGAGGGGTCTAATGTAATAAGCCATTTGGGGAGTTTAGCCTGTTGGTGCTTTCCCTTTAGAGATTTTGTATGACTTGCACGATCCCTAACCAGTTCAATAATGTGGAATTATTACTGGAAGGGACATAGAAATCTCTTTTTACCTATATCTCAAGAGAGAGCAGCATGCAGTGTGGTTGGTATGTGAGAAATCTATTCCATGGTAATTCCCCAGGTACAGCCTGCAGCCTCAGAGTCACTGACTTCAAGAGAAACAGCACACAGAGGGGAGCAGAGACACCATGCCCAGGCTCTCTGCATACCAGAGGGGAACTTGATGGTACTGTGGGACTGCTAACCCATGACTGCTACCCTGAGCCAGCAGTTTCTCCTCATTTTGCCAAAACTGTGTCCTTGGCGGAACTTTGCTCATTGTATTATCATTATAATGCTAAACTACACTTCCATACCAAAAGCTACCCACCTCCAAGGTGTGACCATCCCTCACTGAGCATGAGCTCTGAATTTCCTCTGGTCTGTACCTTTAAAAGCAAAGTGGGGAAATTTTACACCAATTATAATTAAGGTATGTATGACTAGAGTCACTCAAGCTCTAACTGAAAGTAAGAAAATAGTACAAAATAGCCTAAGAGAAGGGGAATGTTAGGGAAGATACCACTGCAGACAGGTCAGGAAGATAGCATCACGAATGATTGCTGACTTCTACAACCAGTCAACGGGCTGAGCCTCTTCTCACCCCCCACAGGGATGCCTACAGAGTGTAATTCAAACATTCCCCAGGAAACTTAGAAAAACTCTATAGACTTGTTTTTCTTTTTCCTAACTTACCACATTTATGTAGATTCATGTTCTTAGGTACCTGCACTTATCTCTGCAGACAGAATATTTATCACTGGCAACCCAAAATTAACCTGTACTCTGTTGCTTCAGTAAACTACACCATTCATTAATCCAGTTGTGATAGCCCTCACTGAATGTGACCAAGCGTGGCCATGTAAGTTCATTTAAAGGTGACTAGACTGGAGGTGCATTGCACTACCAGCGAATCCAGCCGTGAGAGGTCTCACTGAACACAACCAGGTGGCCGTGCTTGTTCATTCAAACGCCGCTGGGCTGTAGTGCTGCACTAGTGGTGCCTCCGGAGCTGTAGTAGTTCAGTGTATCGAATGCAACTGGACTGATAGGGATGAATTGGGCATCACTCAGAATCTAAGCCCAGCTGCCCCCAGCACCTCTGATATTTGAGGAGAAGCTGTAACACAAGGGGATTTATTTTCTGCCAATCTCTGCCATTTTATGTAACAAAGAGTCAAAATGTCTCTTCTTACTCAAGAGTCTTATGGCAAAAACCAGTATCTAAGTCCATTTAAACCTGTTTAAAAATAGAGCTCGAGATACTACTTAAAATTTTATTTTAGCTTATTCTAACTCGTGATTATATGTGATAAAATGAGATCACTGGCATACATTAATCAGTGAATATAATTTAGAAAAAGGTAGGCTGAAATAAATGTCTACTGAACATCATGTCTACTGACTAAATCACATATTTTAGCTACTTTTTCAACCCTCTAGTAGCTACTTTTTTATTAAAATCATAACCACGTACTTTGTGAAACTCAAACGTATGATTCCAAAATACACTCATATTATACATTAATCCCAGCTAAATGCCCTTTTCATACCTGTATTCAAAAGAGGCCCCAAATCCTCTTGATTACTGAACAAGTCATTAAACTTCTATGATCACAACTGGGCAAACAGTTGAAATGCCAGACAAATTACTGAGCCAATTTGTGGGTTGCCAGCACCAATCAACCTCTTATCAAGTTGATGTTCACCAACCTCAATCAATTCAGAGTGAGAGAAGAGAGATGAAGATCATTAAGCACCATCTTGAAACACGAAATATGTACTGCAGCTGAGTTAGCTTGGATAATAACTGGAACCCTCAGTCCTGAGCTGGCATGTATTTCTGAAGTACATAAGCCTCTCTCATTTAAATGATGTTGACCTGTTTGATAAGGTTGCACTTCATCTTCTACATTTAGGCTATTTTAGTGAAGTATGTGTAAATAAACTACACATCTATAAACAACCAAATCTAAGCTCTACTCTATTTTCAAGACCTCCTATTTATATTGTATGTTAATATATTTTTATTTTTACCCCAAGTAAATCACAACACGTAGAAATCTGAGAAGCAATTCTAACTTGGGTTCCTGTTTGGACTCTCATTATTTCTTTCCAGTTGAAAGGCTGTGTGATCTGCTGTCCAACCACTGGAAATGTGGACAGGAGACTCTTGGTTACCCCAGGGAAAATAGTGAGAAACAAAAATTCACCCATAACAATACTAGAGAGAACACCGGGTCTCTGATATTCTTTGGACTGCCTCGAATTTTTCATTCTAAGAGGCAAAAATCTTCCTGATACTTTAACATTTTCAAAATGACTGAGTAGTTTTTGCTTGAGGAAACATTGCATTTTGAGGGACAATCAAGGAGATTATAGGAAAAGTAAAAATATGAACTGAAAACCAGCAAGTACTAGGTAAATTTCTTAATCTGACTGGAGAAAAGGGATTTTTTTAAAGCAAACCTCAAAAACTGTAAAACCAACTAGAGAAATTCCAAGATTATCTGGACTATATTTCAAAATAAAGAGAATTACCCTCGTTAAAAAATGAACATTAAGCTTGACTTTTCAGTAATTACTTGCCTATTATTATAGCCACTGATCATTTTCTTTCATTTAATTACTATGGTGCTAGATTTTTTAAGTACATTTCCAAACTTCTTCATGCATCATAGAGTACCAGGTTGGAAGGGACCTCACGGACCACCTGGTCCAACCTTTCTTGACAAAAGCAGGGTCTAGACCAGATGGTCCAGCACCCTGTCCAGCTGAAATGTATTACCCTCACTCAGATATAATCACAGCAAGATGTTCTAAGATGCCAAGCGATGGTTCCTCAAACAGCAGCTCCATGATTTCAAGCAATACAAAAGTAATGTGCAGCAGAATTGAAATTGCATCAGAAACTTATTATTCAATCTGTAATCTGAAGGCGTTTTCCTAGATCAACACTCCTAAATCTGTAATTGTATACACTGTGAATTAAAAATTTCTTAGGTGCATGGCTGTTATTGTAGAGCAATTCCTATAGGAAGTAACTCATAGAAATGCTATGTTACATATGCTATGTAAAAAGCTGTCCAGCTCACTGTGCCATGAGTGCCTTCTTTGAAAAAAAAAAAAAATCTTCAGAAGAAATTGTAACAGGAACACAGCATGTAATAGCTGTTGAACTTTCCTGTAGGATTCATTTAAAATAGAAAAACAATTTGGCATCAACAGTCCCATTATATTTTCATTTTCTGAATCTGTACTTATTAATTATTAATTTAACATTTAATTAGCTTAATATTAAGCTAACATTAGTTTCTAAATGCTAAGAAGCACTTGTTCCATATATATTATAGAAGCAAAGTTTTAAGAAGCCGTAGGGAATAAAACCAGCAAGATATACTAGGAAATATCAGCAAATGTCAAGTATAACGCCAAATGCAGCAAAGAAGTCATTACTTAATTATTCTCTATTTTTCATATTTACTGACTGTTTGAACAAGACTTTTAAAAGAAATAGATGAAAACACAGGTGAGGAATGCAGATCACAGAGTTTAAGATCTGAAATTATTTTATTGGGTCATTGGCTTATTTTTCTTTGTTTCATTTTTGGAAAGATAAAACCCCAACCACTATTCTGCACAGACAGGAAGTAACAAGGAAGAAAGACATATTATTAGGCAGAAAGATACCTGTTGCTGAAACACAGCATTTCCCAGACAGCAGACATAAGGGAAATCCTGGTCTCTGTCTATCCCCCAGATGCATTCACCACAGTGTTGGCAGACAAGCACTTGAAAGAGTATCAGTGCACGAAACATACTTGGCACCCCGGCTGCTGCAAACCAGCTCCAGTTGCACTGCTAGCTAGCTTCGTGCTGCTGAACTGCTGCATGACTTGTCTTTTTGTTTTGCTGTTAACTGCTGTTCACGTTTTAAAACACGTTCAGCTGCCATTTGCACATTGCAAAACAGCCAAATTCAACGGCTGCCTGTTGTAGCCTCTGTTGGGCCTAAGGCTCCAGAATACTTTATTAACCACGCTCATAACTGCCTAGGACATCCTTACAGCAGTGACAGCTCAAGTCATATGCTGGTTTTCTTTTTTCCCTGTGAACTTCGGACACAGCCCTTGAACTACGACTTGTTGAAGTGCAGAGGAACTCATTACTAACATTACAAATCACTAAAAGCAAAAAGTCTATGTTGCCTCAAAACCGTCACAAGAGTTTAGTAGTCTTCCTTAAATCCCAGTTTGACCCATTTCCTCCCTTCTGTAAAACAGGAACATGTCTTTGCAGCAAAGGGCAGCTCCTTTTCCCCTTCGCCCATGAGCAGATGGCTCTGGAAAGCAGCTCCCTGGAGAAGGAATCCCAAGGGTGTCTTCTAGTACCAGAATTTCCTACATCAATGTCTCTGTCTTTAAATAAATAAATTTGGCTCATTTCCTCCTAATTACATTAGTTTGTAATTCAAGTCAAATAGTATTCTGCCCCCCCGCCCCTTTTTTTAATGAAAAAAAAAAAAATTGCTCCAAATCACGTTGTCCTTTGTTCTGACTGGTAACTACAAGATACTTCAATTTATAAGATTTCCTCTATGCAAAACAAAACATAAAATTAAAGTTAGCATATGTTTGCACTCTTTCCAGATTAATAATGAAGACAGAAAGTGGGACTGTTCCCAACATCAAGCTCCCAGAACCATATGCTTTGCTGTCTATCTCTACATTGCTATGTTATTTTTTATTCTTTAAGCAGTGTTTGGATTTTTTTTTTCCCTATGAGATCAAATTTTTATTTCAGCTGCTGTGAATTAATGACAGACAGCATCAAACACTACACAGACACACAAAGGCTACATGTCCACTAATTTCTTCCAGACAGGCCATATTTTTCCTCAGATTTTAAAAGTATCATTGAAAGAGTATTCAGTTTTACAGTACATGAATGTACAGGCATGAATTTCACACAACGAAACAAAGCATGGATGAGGTCGTTCAACCTGGTTCAAGCTCCTCAGAAGATTCCCAACATAATATGTCCTTATTAATACTCATTTACTTGTAAAACTGATTTAAACAAGGAGAATGAAGCCTAATAATCTGACTTACTGTTGGCATTTTATCCTCAGCTTTTGTCACAGGACAATGGTTGCAACAACCAGAGAAAACCCCCAAGTTTTAATACTGAACAGACCATAAGCCAAGATTATTTATGTTCGTGTAACAAGTAAAAAGCTTGAGGAACTCACCACTGAGCTCCAGTGTAACACAGATGGATACATGAGATGGAAGTGAGGACAGGCTATGGAAAGAGGAATGCAGAAATACTGCCTGGACATGCATGGATGCCATTAGGAAAGCCAAAATTAGCTTGAGTTGAGATGTACAAGCAATGCCAAAGTTCTGGTGACAAGAATAGCTCCTCTCACAACATTAACAGTAAAAGGATGAACAAGGAAAAAGTAAGCTCATTGCTCAATCAGTAACCACTGGCACAGATAAGGTCGAGGTATCTGATGCCGCCTTTGCTTTAGTTTTCACCAACAAGGTCTACCAGAGTTCTGTGTCTGGAGCAAGGGTTCAAGAAGACAATCAGTAGTAGAGGAGGACCAATTCAGGAATTACTTGACTAATTTAAAACCATACAAGCTCATGGGACTAGAGAGGATGCCTGTGATGGTGCTGAGAGAGCTTGCTGATGACACTAGAAGGCTGCTCTTTGTCATGGCATCAAGATTGGCTAAGGTCCTCAATAACTGAAGAAAATAAAATATTACACCAGTATTTAAACAACTGCAAGACAACAAATCAGTGTACTGCAGGCTCGTAAGCCTTTCTTTGGCATCTGGAAAAATGATGGAGGTCTCTTGAAGGCCCCTTCTGGGCACATGAATCAGAAGTAGTTTATAGGGAATAACGAACCAAGGGTAATCATGTTTGACAATATCATTACCTTCTGTAGTGAAATAACTAGATCTGTGGATGAAGAGCCATGAATAACATTCACCTTGATTTTAGCAAGGATTTGGCATGGTGTCCCACAGCATCCTTGTATCTAAGCTGGCATGTTGTCTAGCTAAGCAGACTCAATTTGTACTCAACCCAAAAGCCTGTTATTAGTGGAGCTCCTCAGGGGTCTGGGCCTAGCATCTTTAATATCTTTATTAAAGACACAGAGGTGAAAACAAAAATACACCTCCATCAAGTTTGTGGACAATATCAAGTTGAGGAAGAAGAGTCATAGAAACACAGAAAACTAAGTTGGAGGGAACCTTGGTAAGTCATTTCGTCCATGCCCCACTCAAAGCAGGTCTAGTTAAATCAGGCTCCATAGGACCTTATCCAGATGAGTTTTGAGTATCTCCAAGGATGGAGACTTTACAAATTCTGTGGATGTGTTCCAATATTGGAACTGCGTAATAGAAACATAAATCTTCATATTTAATCCAAAATTCCTGTGTTCCAACTAGGGCCTGCTGTCTCTTATCCTATCTGGGAGCAACTTTGACAGGTGCATGGACAAACTTGAGAGAAGGTGTGCCACCCAGAAGGACCTGGACAGACTGGAGGAATGGGTCAGCAGGAAGCTTATGACATACAAAATGGACAAGTGCAAAGTCCTGCTTCTAGGAATAAACACCTGCAATAGTACAGGGCGGGGGAATAACTCTGGGGAGCAGCTCTGTGGAGAGTGACCTGAGGTTCCTGGTGGACAGCAAACTGAGCATGAGCCAGCAGCGTGCCCTGGCAGCAACTAAACCTAAGAACATCCTGGGCTGTATGAACAGGAGTGTAGCCAGTATATCAACAGAAGGGACAGCACTCATTGGACTTCATTTGGAATGTTGCATCCAGTTTTTGCCCACAACAGTACAAGATATTGACAAACCACGAGAACCTCAGTAGAGGGCCACTACCACAAAGTAAAGAGCTGACACAGTGTATGAGGAGAGGCTGAGGGAACTGTGCTTCTTTAACTTGAAGAAGAGATGGCTCAGGATGGGCACCAAACTTAACAGCAATCCTCATTTATCAAAGAGGAGGTGGTGCAGAAGGTTGACGTAGGCTCTTTACTGAGGTCCATGGCTGGAGGATGAAAGACAGTGGTCAAAAATGAAAATGAGGGCGGCTCTAAGTTGACATAAAGAAAAAAATGTTCAATATCAGGAGAATCAAGCATTGTAGGAGGTTGCCTATGGAGGCTGCAGAATCCCTGTCCTTGGAGGTTTTCAAGGCACATCTAGACAAAGCCTTGCGCAACCTGGTCTGAATTCAGTGTTGACTTTGTACTGAGAAGATAGTTGGATTAGGAACTCCCACACTCCCTTCCAAGGGGAAAAATTCCACAATTCTAACTAGTTCTTTTCAAGAAAGCATTAACTCGCTAATTAAAACCAAAGAACAACAAAAATACAACAACAAAACACACCAGTGGGATAGCCATCTTCTAACAGTTTTAGTGCTTACATGCTGTAGAGTTATTAAAACAGTACTAAGTTGTTTCCACTTTAATGATTCAAGAATTTAATAAAGTTTACTCCATGAGATATAAGTCATTGATTTCTTTCTATGACAGCACATAACGTCTACAGCAACATGCAAGTAACAAATTCAGCTCTTCATCATTTAGAGGTAAACATGGTGGGAATAATGTCATTTTTCTGCTTAACAGAACAGACAAAAAAGGACTTAAAATTTAGTTTGCTTGGTTTTTTTTTTGAAAGACAGAGAGAACGGATAAAGGTTACAAAAAGAAAGAAAAATGAAAAAATACCAAAGTGAAAATTTTATTCCAAATTATGGCAAAAATTGTTATTAAATTTTTAGTTTTATCAGTATCAGCATGAACATACAGGACACAAAAAATTATAAACCAAATTATCTTTCCCTAATGAATTACTGTAAGTAGTTGATTTTAGAAACTCATAATGCACATTAAATATTAAATCAAATAAACTATGTAAACTGATTACTTTCTTTTTTCCCCCTCCATTTACCAGGTTATTCAGAGGTTTCACATGACAAGAGCTACAGGTTTTCAGCGCCCGAGGCTAAAACATGGGCTTTAGGGGTAGAGATATACACCAATACTCCAATTTAAAATTTATATTTAGTAGTGTTCATCCTTAAATTACCTTTTAAAATGGAAGACCATTAATTTTTTAAAATAATTTTGACCATTTAACTGCTAATTCCCTTATAAAATACTGAGATGCTGTACACATTAGACTCTTACAAGTTAATGAAAGTTACCAAAGTGCTTTGAACATGTAAAGTATGATGAAATATTACAACAGTACACTTTAACTTAATCTTGATCATTTTTCCCCCTAGCCTCTGTCCCATGTTTTACCAGTAAGAAAGAATCCAGCATGGTTTTCCTAAACCATGGACAATTTTTTCTGTCATAATTGTGTGACCCACTTCACCATAATCTACTGTGGTAGTGGAATAGGATGTGAATTATACAGTGACACTATCTGACAAGCAGGTCTGGAGCTGCCAGCTACCAACAATAACAAGTACTTTTTAATATTTAACACATCTCATAGGTGTTCCCTGCTTTGCTCTCTAGAGATAAAAAAAGATCATCACAGATTTACAGTCCTGTATATTTAGTTGCTGAAAGTCTACTTTAAAGAAAATTTGGTTGTAGTATGTATTAAGAGGAGCAGAGTAACCAAACTCTATGGTATTTATGCATGTTTACTGTGATAGTATGTGAAAACTTATCCTGGGTGCTGGATTTGACCCCTGTCTTTAACATGCCATTAGGATTCATACACTAAATTCATTCTGCAGTGTTCTTATAAATACAAGATGCTTAACAGGTGATTAATATCTACCAAAATCTGTGAGTAGGCGGAAAAAAGCTCAATACCTCTATGAGGAAAGAAATGCATTTTGATACTGAGTCCACAGTATAGACCAGCTTTTGAAACTTGCTGTGATTTGCCCCCATAATCAGACTAAGCTTGCATTGTGGTCAATCAATTATAAATACAATTAAAAAACCTGTTACTAAGGAAAATTACATATTGTGATCCTAGAGGAAGGTAATACATCTCTAGCTGAAACTGCAGAAAAGTTTATTCTATCTTTGTTTGAAGTGCTGATCACAGCTGCTGGGACTCATCTTGCATCAAACACGAGTCATTTAGGTTGGATGACAAAACCCTATTGGGTTTGCTTCTACAGGATCAAACACTACAGCAAGTAGTTACTAATGTTGGCAGAAACGTTTTACTTGTTATTTTGTTCAGAGGGGATGATGTAACCCCAGATTCAGCATTAATTCTTCCATAGTCATGTTCCTTATATTCAAGGACAACTATAAGCAATGTATCCAAATGGAGCATCACGTTATTTCATAAGATGTTAAATTTAATTTCTAACACTTTGAAAAAATGAACACAGAAGATGTAATCGCTCTTAGATAACTACTGAGGTGTAAAATAATTATCATAAATTATTAAGTTCATGCTCAGGATGGGCCTTCAAATAGTTGGTGATGGGTACATGCAGGACTGACAAATCCTGCTAAATACTTCAGGGAAATAGAGACATCAGTAACAACGCATTAAATTTCAGATAACATTCTCTCTGTGGGTCTGAGTGAAGATTTTGCTTTTCCAGTTGATGTTAATGCCTCCACAGAATGGAATTTAGGTTTCATTCTCAAAAATGATGTGATTCTCCACTCTTTTTGGTCATCCTGTGGTCCCTGTGACAGGTGTCAGAGTGGCAGGCCTGCATGGTGAAGTTCTTGCTAAGATACAAGGGAAAACGTTGTCTCAGGTCTCCCTGAGAGAAGGAACCTGGATGACCTGGAGGAACCAAGACTATGGATCAGAGGGCAGCTCAGAATCCAGACCCAGTCAAATCTTGCATGTTTTCCTGTCCATCACTACAATATCATGTCTGGAACCAACATCTCTTCTAGCCTCCTAATAGTACACAACCACCGAGACAGCAGCTGTGATTCTTGACATTAAACAGTAGTCACCATACCCAAACAGCAAGTGAGCAAGTGACTACTCTTCAGCTCAAGTGCTAGAGCAGAGTTGCATATCCAAGAAGTCCACGCACTGGTGGCAATTCCTGTTCTCCCGTCCCCCTGCTAACATTAAAGATAAACCTTTAAAAAAGATTAACACAAAAAATCGTATCACTGAAAAGCATGTCATAGCCTGTATGCAAACAACCAGATGGAGAAAGGAGGCAACTTTCATTTTTGTAATGACTTTAACTGGAAATGCCTTGCAAACACAGCATTAAGAGCATATAATAGATCATTGTTACTATAGTGGCATCCCCAAATAGCACCGATGGGATCTGGGCCTTGTTACAAGATGTACTCTATAAATGTATATGCAGACACATAAACCATACTTTAAAAAACCTTTCACCTATTATGGAATATAATGTACCCCCACTGATTACAACACAAGAAAAGATAACAGATGGTTCAGATGGCAACTGTAAACAAATTTTACAGATAGTTAAACTGCTCCTAATTATACCAGACTTGAGATCTCCTGTCACATCTTCACAATTTATAGTATGTAGCCCCCTTAACCTCCCTGGAAAAATACCCATAAACTCCCTGCTTCTAGTCTTCCTCTATCAACTGGAGTTTTTCCTTGCTTCCTCTCTTCCAGAAGGTACGGAAAAGAGTTTCCCTTAGCTACTGCCTGAATTAGGAAAAGACTGAACAAAACAACAGCTCAAGTAAAATTCCCAGTAGTGGTAAGGTAATGTTTCTCTGCAGTCTTGCCTTAATATTGACTCCTTGTGCAATAGTACCTGATTAAGTCTTGACTAGCCTCTCAAACAGTCAATAATTGAGGCCTCAGAGGGTCAGACTCAAGTCTGCTGCCATAGGAAAAGTTGGCCGGAGAGCACCCGAGTGTTGCTGTCTCCCTGTCTCTCTCTCTCTCCCCCGTTACCTGTAAGGGACATTTCTAGGTGGTGACCATGAGTAAAGTGTTGAAAAGCGCCACCCTAATTTAGGAGCTTGAGTCTTTTCTTAGCTTTCAGAAAACTGAACATCTAAAAACTGCACCATTATTCTAATTGAGGGCTTTATGCTATTTTCCCCCAGATAAAAGGAACATGCATGTTAACAGGAACTATGTACATGGATCCAGGTTGGAAACAGACTCCTTTCTGTTCACAAAGTGAGCAAATACATACACCTCTTCCTGTAGCATGACACAAAGCATCAGTTACACATAAAAAGAGAAAGAGCACATACAACTTGGGTCCAAATGCTGTCCTGAAACAAGATTATGCTGAGCTCATTCACTGTCATACCTATGCAAAGCCTGCAGCTGGGTTTGGTTACTAATCTTCAGTCTAGTTTAACAATGGAAGTTTTTCCTTCATCTGTCATTGTGAAAGTGTACGTAACTGAAATCACACTTTTCATTCTCTCCACTGCTGGCTCCTACTTAGCTCGTGCCTGCCAAGGTCCCAGGTCCCTTCCCATATTGCTGCTCCCAGCCAGCCAGGGACCAGCCTGAGACTGCATGGGCTTATTCCTTGTCAGATGAAGGACTCTGCATCTGTCCTCCTTGAATTTCCCAAGCTTCCTCTGCTGGGCCATTCCTACAGCCTATCTAGGTCTCTCTGGATGGCACCCCTGCCCTCAAAGGTATCAACTGGTAACCCTAATTTGGTAGCCTAAATCTGAGTAGAGTGTTCTTTGATGCTTCCATCAGGTTACTGGTAAAGATGTTACACAGGATAGGTCCTAGGATATTCCACTTGCTACTGGCCTTCAGGTATAGTATGTTCTTTAATCCCTCTGAGCCTGATCATAAAACCAGTGTTCTACCCATTGAGCTCTCATCCCATCCAGACCATAGTACCCTAATGTGGATAAAAGAACACTGTGAGCATTGAAAGTCTTGATGAATTTGAAGTAAACAACACGCACTGCTATTCTCCCATCCTCAAATCTAGTTAGTTTATCAGAGAAACCAACCAGGCTGGTCAGGTGTGATTTACCCTAAGTAAATACACAGCAACTGCCTCCAATCATCTTTTCCTTCAGGTATCCATAACTTATACCAGAAAGACCCACTACACCAGACAGGTCACTTTACAATACTTTTTCATTAATTCAATGGGCACACTGAATTAAATCTAAATAAATAATTAATTATTTCTGATATAAATATGAGGAATACTCATTCTGAAACGATCCACTGTCACTAAATAACTTATTTCTCAAGTTTATAAAGCCTTTTAAGTAACAGAAAATTGTTCCTTGAAAAGGCAGGCAATATACAGACATAGGAAATATGCCTAGAAGTTCTATAAATTTATTAAAAAGCCAAGTCAACATAACATATGAAAATAAAGTACTTGTCCTCTATTATTTACAGAAGGTAAATACAATATAATACTCCCCACATCGCATATGAACAATCCAAAAATGTTATATAAACTTGACTTCTCAGCCTCTGACTTTTGTGTTTTGTTTATGATTATATATCCATTAAATAGAGCTCTGTAATGGAAATACGAACACATCCCATTTCTTTGGTCCCTCCTACTGCAAGAGAAGATGAGGTTCATGACCACCTGAGGAACTTGAACATGCATATGCCTGACCAACCTAGTAGCCTTCCATGATGGAGTGATTACATCAGTGGACAAGGGCAGAGATATGGATGTCATCTATCTGGACTTCTGCAAGGCCTCTGACACAGTCCCCCACAACATCCTTCTCTCTAAATTGGAGATATGGATTTGATGGGTAGACTATTCAGTGGATAAGGAACTGGTTGGATGGTCACATCCAGACAGTAGTGGTCAACAGCTTAATGTCCAGATGGAGATCAGTGACAAGTGGTGTCCCTCAGGAGTCTGTACCAGGACCAGTACTGTTTAATATCTTCATCAGTGACACAGACAGTGGGATCGAGTGCACTCTCAGCAAATTTGCAGATGACACCAAGCAGAGTGGTGGGGTTGACACAGCTGAGGAACAGGATGCAATCCAGAGGGATCTGGACAAGCTTGAGAAATAGGCCCCTGTGAACCTTATGACATTCAAAAAGGCAAAGTGCAAGGTCCTGCACCTGGGTTGAAGCAACCCCTGGTATCAATACAGCCTGGGGGATGAAGGGATTGAGAGCAGCCCTGCCAAGAATGACTTGGGGGTAGTGGTGGATGAAAAGCTGGACATGAGCCAGCAATGTGTGCTTGCAGCCCAGAAGGCCAACTGCATCCTGGGCTGCATCAAGAGAAGCATGGCCAGCAGGCTGAGGGAAGTGATTCTGCTCCTCTAGTCTACTCTGGGGAGACCACAACCTGTAGTACTGCATCTAGTTCTGGAGCCTCTAGCACAAGAAAGACATGAACCTGTTGGAGCAGGTCCAGAGAAGGGCCACAAAAATGATCAGAGGGATGGAACACCTCTCCTATGAAGAAAGGCTGAGAGTTGGGGTTGTTCAGCCTGGAGATGAGAAGGCTCTGGGGAGACCTGACTGTAGCCTTTCAGTACTTAAAGGGGGCTTATAAGAAAGATGGGGACTGACTTTTTAGCAGGGCCTGTTGTGACAGGACAAGGGGTAAATGTTTTAAACTAAAAGACAGGAGATTCAGACTTAATATTAGGAAGAATTTTTTTACCATGAGGGTGATGAGTCACAGGAACAGGTTGCCCAGAGAGGTCGTAGATGCCCCATCCCTGGAAACATTCAAGGTCAGGTTGGATGGGGCTCTGAGCAGCCTGATCTAGTTGAAGATGTCTCTGCTCACTGCAGGGAGGTTGGACTAGATGATCTATGGAGGTCCCTCCCAACCCAAAATATTTTATGATTCTAAGATGCTGTGCACGCCCCCACACTGAAAGAATGTACAATGAAATAAAAGAACTGCAAGTTGGAGCGTGCAACCTTCCGCTTAAAAATGTACGTGTATTAAGTAACTGGGAAGTGGATAAAGTAATGCTAATTAAAAAGGAACGATGTTGAAGGGGATATGTGGGGAACCCCAGGCCTGTAAAACTCTGGCCAAATTTTTAGAAACTATTCTAAAAAACTGAATTAATGAGCACACGCAACCACATGAGCCACTGGAATCTTGTGGAGAAGCCAAGGAGTGCATTATTTTTCCAAAAAAGCAAAAATCCTTGATTATAACTCTCTTGAGTTCTAAGAAAGGATCAGCTCAATACTCTGAAACATCTGTGAAATCGATATGGAAGTGAATTATTGGGAAAACAATATAAGACGAAGGCGTCATCATAATTATCTTAACATACACATCCCTGGTACACTTGTATCTTGAATGCTGTGCATGGTTCTTATCTTCCTCTCACAAAAATAATAAACCTTAATAAAAATAGAGGAGGCTGGCAGGGAGCACTATGTGTTATGGAACGGGGCCCACAGTATATAATACTAAATACATGGTGAATGCCTCAACCTGGAAAAGCAGTGAGTTACAGGATGTGTGGTAGAGATCTACATAGTTACGAGTGGCATAGAAAAGGGGAATACAGATCTATTTTTTTATAGCTGTGGTCAGTACAAGAACTAAGAGACATCAAATGAAACTATCAAGTGGAAGTTTCAAAAGAAAATTTCTCACAAGGTGCATATAATTTGAAACACTCCTTGCCACACAACAGATGCTAAAGCTTACATGTGTTTAAAGAGAGATGATGCACATTCAGGAATGACAAGTCCATAAAGGAGTACCAAGTGTAAAGCTGCCAGGTTCCTGGCTTGTGATACTTGGTGGGGACCTGGGGACACTTGCAAAAGCATTCTGTGTAATAACAGCAGGCTTGCTCTATCCTATTCTCCATGCACCTTAGGGTTGGTCTCTGTCAGAAGGGATACAGGGCTCAGCAGACCTTTGATCTAACTTAGAATTCTAATTCTGATGTTACATTACTTTCTCTTTCAGAATGCTACAAGTGTAAAGACCCTCACCAGCAATTTGAGAGAAGAAAAAAAAATAATATCTTGCATGTTTAACAGTGGTATGAAAGTCATAATGTAAGCAGCCACTGTGTAACAGATGGACACATATCCATGTCAACAATACTGCTTTGGGTACCGTTATTTCACACCCGTTCTTACGATCTCAGCTGCCCTTGCACCCTATGATAAAGGCAATTCATGCAGTATATGCACATTTGAAACCTAATAAAGATAACCTTTATTAGAAGAAAAAAGGATGCATAAAAGATCTACAAGGGAAAAAAATTAGGGAAATTAGCAGAATATTTAATTGTGCACTTTATAGATGTAGTTTGATTAGCAGTACCTTGTCTTAAAAAGGGTCTCTAAGTCACCTTCTCTCTCAGCTCTTAAGTGGTAACTGATTTTCACAACATCAGCATTAATAAATTCAAAGCCTTGGAGAGCATGATGCTGCTCTTCCTTGGCTATAGTTATAATTTTTGCCAGTCAAAACAAATGCCTGCAAGAGACATTCCCAGTAAAAGGTGAAGAAAAAAAACGCACCTTTTTTAAGCACAAGTTATTAATGCAAATTTTTATACCGTTTAAAAATTATTATACAAAATCAATTACCTGCATCAAACCAAATGTCATTTAAAAAAAATGTCTGTGGTACCTGATTACAACCACTCTGAACACTGTTGCCAGTAATTGTCCAAGATTCTCACTTTCAGTCCATCTCCACAGTCCTTGAAAATACCTCGGGCAATTCACTTTTAGGAGCACATAGCTGGGTCACATTCTCTTTATCTTCTGTCTCCAAGAGGAAGGAATTCCTAAATGAGTTTCTCTTCTCCTCCTTTCACTGAGGGGCTGGTCTACAGTGCACATACCCTACACAATCTTCACAACCAGACACAGCATACACACATCAAGCATGGTGATGCACATCAGCAGATCTTTCTCCATCAGCAAACAGCACCTCAAGAACAGCACCTTCCATGCAAGCTTATACTATTTTTAGGATTGCTTCCTCCTTATTTATATGAATAGTGTCATGCTTGTAAGTGTAAATAAGCTGCAAGTGCTGCTTTTGCATCTAGCTGAGCAGATACCGTTAATGTACAGACATCTGTCTCTCTCCAATCTTTAGACTGTTGTATGGTCAAGGGCACTGCAGAAGTCTCATTTCAATTTCCTGTAAGCATCAATATGTAAAAACAGATTTAAAACAATTTCTTGCAAGGTTACTAAGGATGTTGCTTAAGGAAATTATGAATCCTTAAACCGTATCTGACTGCAAACAAAGGTCCAGCTTATGCATATTGATACTCAGTATCAACAACAATCTTTGTAGGAAAAGCAAAGAAATTGCTAATAGTGTGGTCTGATGTGAATATGCAAATAATATTCTATGAGACTTCTGGCATCAGTGAACCTTGTCAGGAGACTGTGCCAGCAAGAGATGCTAAAGCCTCTTCAATAGCTTGATCAATCTCATAAGAAAGCTCTGCATTCCTTGCCCTTTACTTATATGTATGTTTGTGTGCATGCACATGTGTAAATGAGGGAAAGAAAAGAACGAGTGCCCTGAACATTCTCCTAGTAGCTGGTCTACAGCATCTCTATTAACTAAGGGGACATCTCCGTAAAGGTAAATTGGTATTTCTTGTTATCTCTCTAGAGATGAACTAAAAGAAAAAAGAATGACAACTTCAGTGCAGAGAACAGGCTGAGATGCCTCCACTGCAAAACATTTACCCCTTAAGTTCAGAAGATGGTTATTCAACCACCTAAGGCAGCTGATGATGTGACCTTGTTTCAGACAGGCTATTAGTCTGCAAGGACAGGCTCATCTCTCAGGCACTGCTAAATACGTTTCTCTTTAATCAGTACTTTCTTTCCTTCACTAAGCTATAAAAGCACAGGAGTATCTGCCTTTGTATAAAAACTTTATGTATAGTTCAACTACCACTGTTTCCCTGAACTGAAAGAAAAAACAGATTCTACAGCTGTGGAAAAACAGACTTTAAGAAAATGGACACCAGCTCTGAGGCACATTTATTTCATTTTTCTTCATTCTTAACAGTCTTTTTAACAAACCTCGGCTTCAATAAACTGCAACAGCCCGTATTTCTTGACTAGGCTTTTCCGTTTAGTGACAGTGGATTTTTGACAGCAGGTGGACTCTCAGGGACATGGACTGTTTTGGACTTGGAACAAAAGATCTTATGGTGCCATTATTCTACTCTTCTGTTTTATTGGGCTAAATCTTCTGGATATCTTTAGGATAGCTGCAATTTTAGAGATAAAAAACATGTCCAGAATGTTTGGCAAAAGGCATTATGTTTTCAAGTCTATGTGGTCACTTTCATCAAGGAAAACATAATACATATATATATATATATATATATATGCAAAAAGAAATTATATTTTAGGGTGGATGCTTTAGCACAGTTTTGATGCCTCCTCCCTTTTTCAAACCTCACAGTTCTATGAAAATCACTCTCTTTTTTATATAATGTATTTTATTTTCTAAGGGTTTGTCAGCATCCTCAGATTGATTGCTTTTCATCATCTGATAGGGAATCAGAGAATAAATAGAGTAATATGCCTTGAAGGTCCTTCAGAGAAGGATTTTCCAGGAAGATGTCATGTTCTTTGCCACTCTATCACTGCCCACATATGAATTTCAGCTAGGATTTTTTTTTTTTTTTTTTTTTGCCCGAGAAGTGAGATGTACAAAAAAAGATGTTTTGACTCTGGCCTGAGAAAATGTCTGGTCAGTGATGACTCTGCTTCAGGAAGCTCCAAGCTGAAAGATACTGACTCACTCTACAGCAGCTGTCTCATAAGATTTTTACAGCAGTGAAATAAAGATGAACACTCAATAACATCTTCCCTGAGCAGAATGAGGGTACACAAGCTGAACAGTGATTGTAGCAAAGCTTTTCTACCTCATAGTCTGAATCCTCACAGAGCAGCTCTTCTAACTGATCGATCCATTAATTTTTTTTATAGTCACTGGTCAAGTAAGAGTGGTTGTCCTAGAACAGGAAATATCAAGAGTGTCATAGTACCTCAGATTGAGGCAATCACACAGCCACATTTGTTCATTCCAGTGAAGAACAACCCTTGTAAAAAGTCAGAGATATAATGCTTCCTAATTTCCACATTATGCACCCAAATTCATCTGGAGATCAAATAATTATGTCAGTCATAGCTGTATTTCAATTGCAACTAAGGGGGTGCAACCCTACCAGTGTAGCTCATGAGCAGTCAGGTCATTTGGACCTTACCTGGTCACCATGTAAACAAACCAGGTGGTGCTGACTTAGGGCTGTTTCGCTTGCGTCAGGGCTGAAGCCCCTCCACTGATTTTGTTGGAGTAACGCCTCAGTCCATATTGCTGTACCTATTTCCTTTCCTTACAACAAAATGGTTTCTGTGGACAGGATCTCTTAGATCAGTCACATTGTTCTACATGATGCAATCAAGACAGGCAATCTAGACGTAAAACTCTGAAGAATGATGCATTAGAAAAACTGAAGTAATCTTAAAAAGCACTCCCCAGTAACATCTTGCAATCAACAGGCAGCAGGCCATACACCTAACAAGATTCCGAAGCATTATCAGTCTAAGAACCTTGACAATTTCTTTCTTTCTGTGTTGTACAACAAAAATAATTTATATTGTAGAAGATTATAAACTACTTTAACCAATATAAGGTAAGAAATGCTCAGAATCCACACAAGTTGTTTTTGCCTTTTTGATTTTCTATAAGCAAAGTCTGTAAGCAGGGTACCAAAAGAAATACTATGGTAGGAGGGTGTAAAACAGACAGACGATGGGGAAGCCCCCTAGGGAAACTGATTTTAATACAGATCTTGCACTGTACTCCAAAATATCACTGTGTTGGAGGTAGGGTGGAGCGGGGGGAACTGGGGGAAGAAAGTACCTTGTTTCATCATCTAAAAGCCCAGATGGTCACCAAGAAACAGTTGTTCAAGATATACTCTAGTATCCCACAGGATTTTCAGTTTAATAACATGAGCCAGTTATAAATCTGAAAAAGTAAGCCAACATTTTTTTTGATCTGAAGTCTAGTTCATCTTTTTCAATGCATGGAGAAACAGATATGGGTATCAGAAAAAAACAGCACCATGCAACTCTCATGGATAATTTTTAATGTGCTACATGACAAACATGTAAGTGTTATGGTGGCTAATTTTCAAATGAGATGATATTATCATCCTGTATGGTAAGCATTCTTAAACATCAGAACTTGTAAAAGGAGCAAAATTAAAACTGCTGGGTTTTGGTTGTTTGTTTTTGTTGTTGTTTTTTTTGTTGTTGTTGGTGGTTTTTTTAAAGTTCAAATCTGTGTTCAGCCTTTTCACATTTAGTAATTTTTTTAGTAGCAATAGATTACCTACATGTCTGGATTTAACCTGTGGTCAAAATAACCTGTATATCGCATGAACCCAATAGTTTTTTTGTGGAAGCTGGCTAACAAGATTTCATATGCAGTAGCAGTTGCTTTTTCGCCAGATGATCTTATAATCATGCATGGCTGAACAATGCAACTACAATTTGTAAGGCTACTCACAATTCATTTGTACAAGGCAGTATCGCTGTTTCCAAACCTCTATGGAGACATAAAGCAGGTATTTAACCACCATAAGCCAAGCAGACACAGTTTATAATCAAACTCCATCAAGCAATCTAAAAAATAAAAAGAAACAACCAACCAAACACAAAAAAACAAGCAAAAACCTTTAAGAAGGCACTTTTAACCAAAGAAAATAAATCCCAAACAAAATACTCCAAGCCAACCTGTTATCCCACTTCTCAAAACACTATCAGCAATTACAGGACAAGCTCATCCTGAGGCATATCTCTAGCTTATGAGGTAATATGACTTCTTAACTGTTACAATGAGTTAAGATAATAGTACCTCAAGAAATTTCCAAGGAATTTCCAATTACCAGATAAGGGCATTAAGGACAATAGGTAAGTATCGCTGGGCCTGAAGGGAATCAGTGACAACAAAAACAACATGCATCACGTCTTTGCAAGCATGGCTGTAGCATAACTAGCAAGAACTCATGAAAGAGATCATGTTAAAAATACAACTCATCTCAAAGTATTGGAAATAAAAATTGCAATCTACATGAAAAAATCAGTGTTCTAACAATCAGAAAGTGTTTTGTTTCATGGGCAAGACTAAAAGAGGAAAATACCTAAACAAAAACTATTGCACACTAAAATGTAACTGTCTTTTACAAGCTAAACTGGATCAATACTGGATCAGAATGATCTACTTATTATCAAAATAATTACTCCTGTAAGTGACTGAAAGCATGAACTAAGTTTTCCTTCAAGGACACCTCAGCCACGGTTTGTTACTGCATCACTCTTCCCTCCCACCCCAATCAGGTTCCATGGAAATGAACATCTGATAGGCAGAAACTGTAAGGATTTGGGAGTTTTCTCAAATTTTGCCTATTGTGTTTTATTTACTACACTGGAAACAAAACTTTGGCAAACAGTCAGTGGATGAAATTTCTTGTCAAATTAGTAGCTACCACTTCACAGAAAAGTGTAAAATATCACCCAAACAAATAGCAAAATTTAAACTATACAGGAAATCAGCTTGTGAAGACGCAAGCCGTCCTATGAGAAAGCATTGAGAAACTTCCTCCTCTCAGCATTTTATACTCCAGATACTCCCTACACTAAAATTCTATTACATAAAAGCTTTATTCATGTATGTGAAAGCATAGCTTAATATTTTAGAATGTAAAGATTGAAATGAAATTGTACAACTCCTTCTTCAGACATAAAAAGATGTAGAAGGACATATTCCTTAATAAATGCATCTACATGCTTCTTCAACCATATAAAAGTAAGATGACAAAATATAGAACAAATTGAAATTTGTTTGAAGATAGAATATTTAAATAGGCTTGTAAATTCAGAATAAAGACACAAAGAACACCTCAGAACACACTAAAATAACTTTAAAACAGCAAACATTCAAGAATGCCATATTTTAGTAATTCAGAGTTTTGTATTACCTTCAACTTTACTAATCTGCTGCAATGAGAACCCTCAGACCCCTTGGTGAATGCCCTTCCATGGCAAGGACAGCCTTCATACCTTGGGGTTTTTTTTTGTTTTGTTTTGTTTTTTTAAAGTATAGAATTCTTCTGCAGTACTTCCAAAGTTACTGAGATCATCAGCTTGATGTAACCTAAAGCAAGTAATTGCAACATCAAGTCACTGCTTCCAGGTCAGACTTAATTCTGAAAATATTAATTAGCCTTCCATGACAGAAGATTCCAGATCCCTGTTTTTTGGGGGGTTTTTGTTCCCCCCCATATGGCATTCCATATGGCATACCATAAACTGCACGTCTTCAATTCTGCTCCAGTCTTATTACAATTTGTGGAGTAGTCAGGGGGAGGGAGGAAGGGAAAAAAAGGCATCCTCTCCTAAGCACCCCCAGCTAGTTAAAAGACCAAATATGCAATGTGAAAAAAAAAAAAAATTCCTACCTTTAAAAAAACCACCAACCAATAATCAGGTTTTGTGTGTGTTTTGATTAACAATATAATATGCCTACACTCACTAAACTCTAAGGTGAAGTGAAGGTAAGCTTTTTTAATTATATAATGTACATCCAGTAACTGATAAATGAAATCCAAACATCATTTCCAGCGTTGGTTCCCAGAAGTCTGATACACACAAAGGGCTTCTACCATAAACTAATCCATAAATAACTTCTCAACAGCAGCTTACTGTCAACACTCACAGCTTCTACCAACTCCAACATGGCTGTCCCTGTTAGACCTGCTCCTGGAAACTTCAGGCTCTGCCAGCTAGAAAACTGCCAGTAAGGAAAACTCAAATATTAAACAAGTCAGGGACCAAAACCATAGCATACTGCACGTAGTATAGCAAGGAATATGCCCCTCGGCGAGTGTGTGTCTCTCTTCCGCTACCAAATTTAAGTTGTAATTTGTCCTATGAGTTATTCTGACTAATGAGGCATTAAGCCTTACACTTCACAGCTGAAGTATCATCACACTGCCTCTTCCACTCTTCCTTGCATGCAAGCAAATAAGTGCTCAGCTTCACTCACAACACTTCATGTAGGCACAATTAAATTCCACTCCGAATTCCTCCTCTTTCATCAGAGAAGTTAGTCGTTACCTCAAGAAAAATCATTTTGCACCCTGCTTTGTGAGAGGGAAAAAAAGGGTTTGCGCATGAAGCAAGGGGACAGAAACCCCATCGAAGCACAGAACGCTTTAGAGCTGAAAACCATGGATGAAGAGGTGGCTGCACACCCTGGCACACAGCACATTACTAGAGGCTCTAAAAATGAGACGAAAGGGGAATTAAAGGCAGACACCAATTGCTGTTCCAAGGAAGTGTTATTTAGCAGTATGTATGTATGCTACAGCTCACCCAAATGTTAGGAACTTCCACATACTGCAGGTCATACCTCAAATTTGAAGGGTTCAGAAGCCTAGGACCTAGAAACACTCATCAGGAAGCAAATTTACAACTAGCAATATGGCTCTTAGAATTCACATGCAAGTCTACTTTACTACAGGTCTAAAGCATTTTTCTGCTTTTCCCTTTGACAAATTTAGAAGAAACACTTCCATGTCAATCTTATGACCATTTTAATTCATACTAGTTTTCTATCTGTCACTCTCCTACATATTTTTAGTTACTTGTTAAAGATCACTCAACTATGTCTAGTTGAAGTGTCAAACAAGTGAACATGACAGGCAGAAAATATCTATTCTAAGGACTTCAGAGACTGAAGTCTCTGGTTTGCAGGTTGAGTAACACACAATGGGGATTCTTCACTTGACTCTTACTAGGTTTGTAGTATTGCAGGGTTTTTGAGATTCCTCAGAGTTACCCAGTAAAAATGGAAAATTGGCTTTTATTACTTTCCCTAATTTCTTGAGCTTCCATTGAGAGTAGTCTTCTCTACCAGGCTATAAAACACCATTTTCCATGAAGCATGTTGGGAGTCTGCTTCCTATCCAAAAGAAGGAAGTATCATCTCATGTGATGCAACATGCAGTCTTTTCAAAGTATTCCACAACAGCTCAGCAAAAGGGATTTTAACCCTAAAAAGTAAAACTCTAACCCTAAGGATAATTATCCATAAAAAATAAATAGTACTGCTCAATTCAAACATAGAAACAAAGCCAAAATGAAACAGTATCATATCAGCCAACAATTAAATCTCATTTGAAAAATAGTAACTTTGCTGTCCTATACTGCAAACTGCTGTATTCACAAGGAAGAAATAGGTCACATATATGTTAAATATGTAATAATTATATACATGTAGTTAATACAAAGAGTATTATTACTCTTTAAAAAGTATTACTCTCTAAAGTATTACTACTCTTTAAAGTTTAGGTAAGTTCAGGTCTCATTTGTAAGTTTTCCAAGAAGAGCAACATATCCCAGCAAGCACATTAACTAGGACTAACCCAAAAAGTATTTACTTCCTTACCTCTTTTAAAATGTAAAACTACTTTCTTTTTATTATAAATTCTGTTATGAAACAAAGATAAAGACCTTCACATTGGCTCTCTCCGGTAGAGCTTCCAAATATCACAACCTAGTAAGATGCCAGGCTTTCTTAGACCTACTGACTGACATAAATCAAGTCAGTAAAGTCCTTATCATTTCAGAATTACACTTCCTTAACACATTATTTCGGTTCTTCATCTAATATGTGTGCAGACGTAATTTGGTGGAGCATATGTCTGTCTGGTTGAACATAGAACTGAATTTGTGTTAGTGGACACAGTGCTCAATAATGGGGAACCAAGACACTGAAACTATACTTTTTTAAAATACTCAGATTATGATTATTTTTTTTAAAGTATCCATGCTTTGTCTGTATTAATGGGAAAACCATGAAATCCTCTAATTTGTCTGTTTACTGAAAATGAACACGTCTGTTCATTGAGACGTCTGTCAGCGAAAGACATCACAGATACAACCAGATTAAAATGATACTGCAGTTTCTACTCTCTAAACAACCAAATCCCAATGGCATCAATAAAACTAACTGCTGCAACTGAATTTGAGTATGTAAAATTCACAGCTCCTGAGCTCATAATTTCAAAGCATTCAGAAAAGATACTTTTGACTGACCAGTACAAAGACCATAGAAGAATATGGGCAATAGCTCTACCTGAAGTAGAGAATACGAATAACAACCATATACCCTTTCTGAAGATGTCACTGGAAAGACCGTGTCCTTTGAACATGAGGCTTCCGTTTGGAAAGTGCTGGAGAAGCTGAGTTCTACATGAGGCCAGGTGCTTATCAACATCTCCACAATGAATCTGAGCAGAAGCCAGCTGTACTGGCAAGGCGGATCCACTCACACTGTACTTATCCTACTGTTTCTTATAAAACAATTTGATATGCCTGTGAACAAAGATCACACTTTGCTTCCGGACCCTATACCCCCACCTAAACACACTCACAGACAGCATACAGCTCCATGCCTTGTATACATGGATTATGGATTCTAGATATGTATACTTACTACACATAATTTTTTTGGTGTATATGTGTATATTTGTAGTTTGTATTTATACTGTATTTACAAAGACTGAAGTTCCTACACACTCCATAAGGGTTGCAGGCTGGGTAGTGGCAGGAGGTCTTCCACTGTCCTGTCACTGTGGAAAATCCTGTGCTCTGTATTTTCTGTTTTCTAAGACATTCCATGGCCAACCTGTACTCAGCCTAAAAGCCCTACTTAATACCATATACATACATATATACACAAACATATTTGTATGTATATATAGTAAGTTAAGCTTAGCAAATGCTAAGTGTGGAGTGGTAAAGAATAAACAGATCCTTTTTTTTTTTTCCTGAGTTAGTTGACTAGATTTAAATACTTGAACATTTAGATGGTTAGCCTATTTGAAAGATGTGATTTTTTGTTATTCCAGCAATCAAGCTTTCACAGCAGTTTTGATTTTTACAAGATGACAGCATGAGATTGTTGAGTATAGTTGGCTACATTTTCCACATAGTTTTCACAGATGCCCAAGGTCACACAGTTCTGCCCTTCACTGCACTCTTTGAAATGCTCTTTTAACATCAACCTTGAGCATGTATTTGTCTACATCTTCCAAAGATATTTTGCAATTTTCACAGGGCATCACTCCTACTGGCTTTACACATGACCTATCCAGAAAGAAACTACTCCCTTTCTTAATCCTTGGGCTTTCTACTGAGACACGCTTACCAGAATAACAGTGAAACATGGGTACCTTAAAAGCAGTCCACGGATACCGATAATTATTTGTTGTGAAGAATAAAAGCTTTTAACTGATTCACAGAAGTAAATCTATTGACATAATTAAACAATTTAACTACTTTTATTTTTAAACCTGCCTTCCTCTCTATTTTCTCTTGTTCTTCATCAGTCCACCTTTCTGCATTTCATTTCAAATTGAACACAAGTTTTTTGGAAAAGCGATGCACAATTTTATGTGAGATACATCAATTTTATGCATGTAAAGCAAAATGAAACCACTGGACCATTTAAATATGAGCAAGATGTGCGGAAAGAGTATCACAAATCCATGTTTTTACCTTTGTTTTACATATTAGAAAGTAATGCAGGCTGGTAATCACTGAGCACTTTTCATAGCCTCCATTCCAAGTTGCATCATTATCAGTATCACATGTATTATTCAGAGTAATACGTTAATCTTCACACCACTCCTTTTCAATGGGATCCTAGAAGAATTCAGTATTACAAAGCCTAAATTTTACATGGGTTTGGGGAGAACGAGGAAGCAAATGTTCTTCCCCAAAACGTTTGTTCCTTGAGGCAAAAGAAACTAAGTCAGAGATTATTTTTTTACAATACTACAACACTCAGCTAAAAGCAGCCATCTCTCTTCCCTCTGAGCTTTCTAAACACTTGAGTCACATTTATTCCGTTTAGTTTCCATTCTTTTTTTCTGGCTTTTATTTCAAAAGACCATTACTAGTTTTCTGAAGTTACTAATGAAAACCAAATGCCAGCATACAAAAATTGCTACTCATTCTACTAGAAATGTATTTGCTTTTTTTTTTTTTTTATGACTGAGAAATGAGTTCAAACTTCAGTCTTACTAGAAAAATGTAAAACATGTTTCTCTATAGGTTTAATTAAAATTTTAAAGGTGGATCCATGATATCCAGATTGAAACAAAATCCTTACTCTACAGTGATGCTGGCAGTAGAAAATACTTGTTACATTGACATCTGAACGTTTGAGCGAGTTATTTTAATAGACAGTTATGATCCAAGAAATGCTATTTTCTTGTTCAAATCAAGCAGTTTTATCTGTCTGAAAGTAGGAAAAAAACCCAAACCCTGAACTGCTTCTAGCTGTTGTGAACAGGCTGAGAAACTCAGCTGTTACATTTAACAGAGGTACAGGGAAATGACAAGAGTATTTTAGAGGAAAAAGGCTGAGAAAGTTTTCTCTGTGTATTTCTCATTGCACATGTTGTGAACTTGAAAACAGCGCCTTTCAAACAATTTTCCTCCTGCACTGACAGTTTCACAAAGTGGAGAAAAATATACTGGTAAAACCCCAGTCTCTGCCTGTACTGAGAACAAATGCTGAATCTCAAAACTACCATCACTGAACTTCTAAAATTCACTAGTTCTCATCTTAATCTAATAAAATGTCGTATGGAAGTTTTATCTTCTTAGTTTCCTTATGAAAACTAACAGTGCTCCAAAAAACATCAAAAGTTGCCTCTTAGCCATTGCTGCTCAAGACTCACTGCCAAATTTTCATTTTGAAGTTTCTTTACATTGCTGCATTTACTCCATTCAAAGTTACATTCAAAGTAAATGGAATTTCCTCTTTAAAAGGTTGCAAGTTGTAGCTTATATTCAGCATAACTGAATGCCACGAGCTTAGCTTTCCCATGAAGCCTGTGATACCAAGGAACTAAATCAACACCACATGCAGAAAATTCCATTTTCCAAAGTTTAAACTGTTAACAGAAGTGAGCTTATAAATAGTTTATTTTAAAACTTTTCTGAAAACTATTTTGTGCATTTCATTACCCTTCAGGCTATGCTGAAATTGTCACACAAGCGTGACAGGCTACCTTCACTATTCTGTATGTCTCAGCTGTCATCTACCGGCTCTATCATTCCTCTGCCATCCATTCTATTCTTAATTGTACAGAGGCAATATAAATAATGCTCTGAAATAAATTTCAGAAGTTGATGCATAGATTGCTTTTCCTGATTTTTTCCCCCCATAAACACTCTTCTGAAGAAAAAAAGCCCTACCAGTTCTCCCTTTCACCCTTCCAAAACCCTTTTTTTTTTTTTCCTTTTAGCAATGGAAGTACAGTCTTCCTCATCATGAATTCTTGAAAAACAGCTCAGAAACTGATGACTCCTATCCCATACTTACTGCTAACTTAAAAAACAAACAAACAAAATGTAACACAAACACTTCACTAAAACTCTGTGAAACTAAGCCATGTTTAATATGACTAAAAAACAACAGGTAAGCCAAATTCTGATTTTATTTTAAAATAACTAAAGGAAAGAACATCTAAATTCAGTAGCAGAGTGATCTTTATGCCAAAGAATATGTGACAGGACAAGAAAAAGGTTTCTGCATTCACATTTCAAGTTATTCTGAAAAGCTGTTTACTTTATTATTATGAGGCAAGTCTGTCCGAGTCATTAACCTGCTGGGGATCAGAAACTATTGGGCTCAGCTTCACTGTACCTGTGTGTACCTGTGTGTACCACCGATATGACTACAGGCATACAGGGGGTGATAACGGGCTCCTCAATTAAAGTACTTCTTCCACCTTGCTGACTTGAAAACTGAAAACTCATAATTAGAAAAGTGGAGAGGTGTTCAGTGTGCATTTTGAGACAGTAGCTCTTGAATTCCTCTGTGAACTAGTCGTGCACTCATGTTTGTCAGCAGCACAAAAGCTCCGTTATAACCTAGCAGAGCAGGCAAACCTGAACACAGTTCCCACTCCCCCCTCAAACCTGGGAGACACCTTTAGTGTTAATATATTTTAAGGTAATTAAAAAAGTGTCATCACCCTTCTAACTTACCTTTAAGAAATACACAGTCTCCCACAGAGAAATGGAGGATTGTGTTGCAGGCTTGCTGTCACTAGCATGAGGACATTTCATTTCCAAGTTCCCCCTGTGAAAAGGCAGCCCCCTTCCTACACTGCATAACCAAATTGCTGTAAAGTTTCCTTTACCAGGCACAAGAACTGAACTTACACTTTTACTGAAATAATGTATATAATCTTACATACTTCAGAAGGAAGTTTTTGTGCAGCATTCCTCTGCTGTTTGGTGTGTGTGTGTGTGTGTGTTTTTGTTGTGGTTTTGTTTTTGGCCTTTTTTTTTACTGGGGATGATGCTGGTGTGTGAATCATGCAGAAGCAGAAAAGTAACAGGTGGTTGCTGGAGTTGTGCCACAGAAAATGCAGCAGCTGACAGGATCTGTTATCCCTTAGTGGCTGTGGATAAAACCTTTACAGTTTTGAATAAAATTTCATTTAAAAAAATTTAGCTGCTGAAAAATGAAAAAAAAAAATCCACTAGAGAATACTATGCAAAGATGATTTAATCCCACATAGATAACTTTATACGTTTAAAAGAATTCCTATATACATGAGAGTAAAAGCTTTGCCCAAACAGAGGTTTTGCTATTTGGCTACCCATAGCAATCTCCATTCTCAGCTAGGATGGTAAAGCCACAGGAGAAATCAAACCCCTTCTCCCACTTTTTCCTGACAAAACTGTCTAACATCAAAACATCTAAAGGATCTTCTGTGAGTCAATTCATGATCAGCCAGAGCTTTACAAGACATTTAGCAACTATTTTGATGCAGAAAAACGTCAAGACTTCCCTATTAAAAGCTACTGGAAGGAACCACAGATGTACACAGAAAACTCAAGAAGGCATAAAAAGGGCAGCCCCTTACAAAAGCCAACTTCTTGAAGGGGGAAAAAAAAAATGCCATCCATCTTAAGGCCATTCAAGACCATAAACTTAGGTATAGCGATACAAACACCTATGTAATTATAGGATCACATCACTGACACCGAACAAAAGAGGCCACTTCTATCCAGGAATCATTGGATATTAATTAAAACTGACTAGAATAGTTCAAACATTGTTTGCCTTCAACTAAAGTAAACTTTATCAGCAGCAAAATATCCATTGTGAGTAGGTCCAGACACCCTGACCCT
The DNA here is from genome assembly GCA_907165065.1 of Caprimulgus europaeus. Next base: position 76,426,371 of record OU015525.1, read on the forward strand.
TTGCAAGCAGACACCTAACGCACACTCAGGTTTCAGAGAAATGCAGCTCCCAGTACTGAACCAGAAAGGGGACAGCAGCAATAAAAGCCAGCCAACAGGAAAGCATCAACTCCACAGAAATACAAAACCCTGTAGGTTGCACCAATCTCACCCTCTGCCTGGACTCCTAGCAGGCATCTCCTGGGCTTCGTCATTGTGGTTCCCTCGGGTCCTCCTCGCAAAGCAGCAGCAGCTCCAGCCTGCTGGCCCAACCCATCATCACCCATGTCCACCATCCCTGGCTGCATAGGTAGCATCGCCCTGCCCTTAACACAAGGGGCATGGGATCAGCAGGTCTCCAGTCAGCATTTCTCCACACAGTCAGTCCCAGGGGCAGGTCCACGCCAATGAGCACTGTGTCCCCATGTCACCTTATGGCCAAGGAAAAGTCTTGTGGTCATTTTCCACCCATGTCAGTGCCTTGCTGGTGGGAAAATCCACATTCATGAACATTCTATTGAACACAGTGATGTTGGGTTGACAGTTCAACTTTATAATCTTGGATGTCTTTTCCAGCCTTAAAGATTCTATGACCTTTCACAATATCTGAGGCTTTAGGTCAGAGGAATCCCCCCCGCCCCGGAACGTCTTACTGCCGCTTTTTTGAGACATGTTAAGAAATAAAACAGAAAAAAACTTTTTTTTTTTTTTTAATTGTTCTCACTCAGGTGATTTAAGGTCAATTCTTTACTATGCCAGAAATTGTTTTATACATGAAGATCACACTATATTCTGCACTTTAACCATCTATAAATCAAAAATAGGGGAACCCTTACACTGTAAAACTGTTGTGGAAATAAACTTGCTGATTTTTGGAGGCATACAGAAGTCCCAGGTAGAAATCATATTGATGTTTCCATAAGCAGATAGCCAAGACTATGGAACTGCAAACATCGAGTTAGTTTGCAGTGGTTTGAGAGAAGTTATTGAGCCCGAGTATTTGAAGGACAAAGAAATTACATAAAAAGCGGCTATATGAAATATAGTTTCTGAATCTTTCCAGGACTTAGAGGGAGCCAAGAAGAGGGACCACTTTTCATATTAGTAACAAGAGCTGCAACAAGTGAGGATGATTGATCAACATAGCCTCTGTGAGAGGGTAACACAGAAATGTGACATGATCCTGACTAACAGGAAGGTAAAGGACTTGCATGTACTCTCAAACAGTTTTACACCTGCATTGTCAGTATTCATTCTTCCCACTTCCATCAACACACATATATGATCACTTTTCTTCAGCCTCAACAACTCTCAACACCAAACTTTCAAAATAATTTTTTATATTTGAGATGCTCAAACTCAGGTATATGGAAGGAAAAATATTGCATCAAACAACATAAAACAAAAAAATCAGCCCTCTTCTTTGAAATGTTGCATATTAAGCAAATGTATCATGCCCTGGCATGGAACAAAAGGATTATCAAGCTAACTTCAAATGATTTTTAAAGAGTAAAAAATTAAATTCAAATATTTTATTCCTTAAACTTGTGTAGCTTTTGCTAATTTCCTGAAGTAAATTACTTGTTTTACATTGGGACATAGTTTGCACAGCTCCTCCCTTCCCTACATATACCTTCCTCCTCCATATTTTTACCTTTGGTATATTCAGGAAATCTTGAAATCTCACTCTGTCCTCCTCTGGGCTAAGAAAACCTTTCCATTTCTTTCCAGGTCTTCAACTACCCAGATTCCTCTGCTTCACTGCATGGTAAGGATAAATGTGATCCCCAAGTTATTAGAGGTGGGTGGAAAGCTAAACAGCAAATGATCCCACTGTTGCTGCAGTGGCTTAAAAAAACCAACCAACCAACCAAAAAACCCCAAGTAAAAAGAATAAATATTTCACAGTAAGTCTAGAGACTAGGAGTTTCCCTGGTAACAATGGCTGTAGGATTTCTATGGGATGAGTGGCGACTTCTGCTTCCTAGGAAACCATTTGCTTAATGCTAAGAACTGTGATTCATCTCTGAACCTCACTTGCTCATCAGACTCCTGGAGTGGGGCATTAGAGTGGCATGAGGAAGACAGATCTAAGTGAAGGTGGCAGAGATTGACAGAGGAACGGCAATGCACTGGAGCAAGGAAGTCTAGGGGCTGGACTTCACATCAGGCTTTGATCTTCAGTGAGCTGTAAGAGATCGGTCTGTTCCCACCTAACATGTTTAATCTACATAGAGCTAGGATTCTTAAAGTCAGGTTCTAAATTTATAAAAGCTATGAAGTACAGCTAAAAATTAATAAAAGTTGATTATTCTTTCCCTTCATCATTTTTAGCTAAACTCTTCACTAGAAACATTGTTTCAGCCAACTCTTGGTGTTATTCTCTGACAGAAATCTCCTGCGCTCTCAATGAGGCATTCTGTGCCACGGCTACAAAATTAGCTGGCTTTTGTTTCCTACTTATAGAACAGTTGTGCAACATCCAGCTTGGGAAACTAACAGCCTCTGCACAGCAATTTACGTCTCAGTGTTTAGGATGATTTTCAGTTGCTTTTTTTAAACGAGAAAGTTTGAGACCATGTGTCTTGATTTTAGCAAGCTTCTTTAAAATTTTCCTCATTCATATTCTCCAGCTAACATGTTTCCCCTCTCTCCCTCCCATCACGTTTCCCACGGAAGTAAGATCAAGATTATCCTTCAAACTTCAAAGCACCTTACAAATTTAACTTGCACTCAACATCCCTGTAAACAGTAAGATCATTATTATCCATTTGGCTGAAGAGATGTTCAAGAGCTACTACTGAGAAGATTCTTATGTGGTTTATCTTGCCAGGAGATCGTAACAGCTTACATGAGCCCAGTAGAGTCTGAAAGTATGGTTCTTCCCTATGTTTTTAATGTCTGGTTGGAAAATATACTTACAACATTTTCTGGCTCTTACAGTCTCTCATCACAGAAAAGGCACCACGCAGATTTTGCATCTGTCAAAGTTTGCAAATGAGCCACAGGATACTGAGCAAAATGTATGGCAAACAAAGGCAGAAACTGCATTGAGACATTTATTCAGCATTAGAAGCCATTATGCCATTCAAGAACCAGAAATGAGATGTGGACAGTATAAGGATAAGGTAGACTGTCCACCTGCTTCTTCCCAGATGAACGAAGCCATTAAAATACACAACAGATTAAGAAAGAAACAGTGGAAAGGACTTTGTTGCTGCTCTTCAAGTGGTAGACCAGCATCACTGGAGAGGGGAAAAAATAAATTATAAAATTGTCAAAAAAGGAGACATCAGTCTCGTCTTCCCCCCAATTATTAGATGTGCACTTACCAACACTACGTGAAACTCCTGAATGCCCTGTATCATTGACAAGTACATAAGTGGCCTTTCACTTCTCTCCCTCTAACATAAAGGAAAAGAATTACCTTCTGGTGGAGGGAGAGGATTAGAAGAGCTGAACTTTCAGATCAAAACACAAGGTGAAGCATTATCTCTCTCAAAATTATACCCTGTACACTGCATAAATAACCTACCAAATAAAATGGCTACATATAACCTATTCTACTCTGCTAATGCTTTAGGAACTGTAAGCACTTCTAGACAGAATCATTATTCAAACTATATGGACCAGCTCCGTCTGTGTTACTATGATATACTGAAATGGTAATGTTCTGTGATTCCAGCAGGGCAGGTTTGTTAATGATAGGATCAGGATTCCTTAGAGACAGGATAGTAACAAAATAGAGTAGATGCCTGCACTGTCAATAGTACTAGTCATAGAGGAGAGAAAGTGTGTACTCGTGTCTCATGAGCTAAAAGCAGAGAGACTTTATTCCTGTAGTTTTGCTTCCCCCACCCAAGCATTTCTCCCAAAGAAAGATGCTAAACAAAGCAGAGCAAATTCTAGAGAGAAAAAAAAATAGGAAATACAGGTGGATGCTTTTGTGCATACTGAATTGCATTTGCTGTGCTACGAAATGACCTCACCTATGTTCAGCACCTCCCCAGCCATTTATAAACCACCTTGATGTTAACAGTGTAAAGATAGAAACTGCTGGCATATACAGCAAGGTGCTCAAATACACACAGAAATAAGTTTTCCAAGTTCCCGTTTCCAGCTTCACCACAAGTTGACATCTGCTTGGTTCTACCAATACAAGGGGCCTGGTCCATGTAAATTTGATGCAAAAAAATCTTAGCAGAGTGTTAGTAGGACCTAGGAAGTTGAACTATTTGTTTCTGGAGGTAAACCCACACTGCCAAATATTTACATGCTCAGATCCACTAGAAGCACGTTTCCTATGGCTCATCCACAACGCCACCACCTTTGGAGAACCATCTCCCCCTTTACCCTTAGTTTCAGATAAGGGTAAGAGAGACCTTTGAAAACTATTGAGTGAAAAGGAGAGCTGCCTATCACACACTGTCATATAAAAGTGGGGCAGTACATGTGCAAGCCCTGTTCTGTCTCATCCAGACCAGGAATATGAACTTCAGTCTTCTACATCTTGGGTTAGAGAGTTATGTTAGAGAGATCCACCAAGACTGCCAACAGCCCCCTGGTTTCTGAAAACCCAAGCCCAGACCTCAGGACCGACCACAGCAGTGCTGTACATTGTTGCCACCACCTGTGCTGTAGTCACAGTAATGCCTTCTACCCCACCAGGAGCTTATTTCTGAAAGTGACAACCCTTCCCAAAGAAGCTACCAGACATGTTCCCACCACAACGTCCCACCTTCCACACATACAGGTTTACACTGTTATTTCTTACCTCGTTATACTGTTTGAGTGCCTGGTTGCTATTCAGATTTACAGCAGACTAACACTATTAACACTGAGACAATCCTTGGAACAAAGTGAGATTAAATATACAGTGAAATCTCCCACAGAAACATTTATCTTTTAACAGGCCATGTTCCAAATTCTGTGTGCTAATCTCATAAGCTGTTTTACTGGAGCAGAGAAATTTAACTGGAGTTTATTCTACTTCTATCTTTTCCTACAGAAAAAGAAAGTCCTCTGGCTTGCATTTTGAAAACAGAGCACACTTTTGGGGAAAAAGAAAAAAAAATACAAGATGAGTTTTGAAACTTACAGTCCACACGGAATGTTCTGATCTAAATTATTTCCTTTCATAAATGGAAAGAAAGCCAATTTAAAAGTTTAGAAGATAGACAGACAGCACCATCATCTTCTGCTTAGGAGGAAATTAAGGCCAGCAGAGTTAATGAAATGGAAAACTGACTCTGAAAGCGCAGAACAGAGCAGAAATGTCTCAGGGTATTACCGTTAAATCATGCAATGCCTCGAAAACTCTGTTTCTGTGTTGACCTATAACCACAGTTCTTGAGGTGAGAATCACTACAAAATAGCTGGTTTTAAAAATTTTGTTTTCTTGTAAAGTTGCAACAAGATTCTACTGCTAGTGGTTTTTAGGGATTTTTGTGTTTTGTTTTGTTTTTTTTAAAAAGAACTGAATCATTACTGTGGTCTGCTCTATAATGAAGAATGTACTCTTTACAGCTTCATTCACCAAATTACCCCATTTCTTCTGAATTAATAAAGGTTCTGAAACACAGATACTGGGAAAGGGGATGCCATAAAAGAAAACCAGTCAGCCTCACCTCCATCCCTGGGAAGGTGATGGAACGACTTATCCTTGGTGCCATCTCAAGGCATATCAAGGATAAGAGGGTCATTAGGGGCAGTCAGCATGGCTTCACCAAGGGAAAGTCGTGCTTGTCCAACCTACTAGACTTTTATGAAAACCCGAGGTGGCTAGATGATGGCAAAGCAGTGGATGTGGTCTATCTTGATTTCAGCAAAGCATTTAACACAGTCTCCCACAGCATCCTCGCTGCCAAATTGAGGAAGTGTGGATTAGATGATCAGGTAGTGAGATGGACTGTGAACTGGCTGGTGGGAAGAAGCCAGCGAGTGGTGGCCAATGGGGCAGAGTCCAGTTGGAGACCTGTGTCCAGTGGAGTCTCTCAAGGGTCAGTACTGGGACCAGTATTATTCAATGTATTCATCAATGACCTGGATGAGGGAACAGAGTGCACTGTCAGCAAGTTTGCTGATGACACAAAACTGGGAGGAGTGACTGACACACCAGAAGGCCGTGCTGCCATCCAGAGAGACCTGGACAGGCTGGAGTCTCCTCCTCTGGAGACATTCAAGACCCACCTGGACGCCTTCCTGTGTGATCTCATTTAGGTGATCCTGCTCTGGCAGGAGGATTGGACTAGATGATCTTTCCAGGTCCCTTCCAATCCCTAACACACTGTGATTCTGTGAAAACTGTAAGGGTCCATCAGTATAATTCAATGCAATATGAAAATGGACATTTGAAATCTGAATTTCATTTTGATAGCCTTAATGGAGTGTATTCCACATACTTCTTGTTAACTCAAGTTACTTCCAGCTTCTCTGCAGGAGAAGATAATGTCTGTATATAGGCATGTAAATAAAATAATGTAAAGGGAAGTCACAAAACAATGAAGGAAACATGTTGACTCTCAAACGAGACCCAGTGAGTACTTATAGAAGCAAAACCACGTTAGTGCAAAATTTCATTGGTATGTATTTAACTGAAGGTTGTGCAAATGATGTATTTTGCATCTGTTATGCAGCAAGTGTCACTTAGCGGCAGCAGTACATGTACATGGTTTCTTAGTAGCTTAAAAATTCAAAAATTAAGTAATTTCCACACATTTGTCAGGTTAATATTCTGAAGTAAAAACTGGAAGGCACACAGACTGACAATTGGATACCAGCATTTCTATTTCTAGGGCTCTGCTGTTCCCCTAAAGTCTAGGAATAGACAAAACTTAATTTGTTGATGCCAAAAGACAGCTTAATCTTTCTTAAATTAAAATAGGCTGCAAAGTATCAAAAGTACATATATTTCTGATACTTTTAAATACTCATGACTTCCCTCATTCACAGTTCAGTAGGAACCAGAAAATAAATACTGTATTCTTTCCCTCCTTCCCTACGCCACTTTTCCATATAAAAAATTATGGCATGAAAGTTTGTATCATAGCCCTACTGCATATTTCTCTTCCTTTTTTGGTCATGAAGTAAACATAAAAGAATGCTCTGAAGAATCAATCTCTAAATTATCTTTGATATTCAACTTTTCCATTTTCCATACGCAGAACTTAAAGTTTTATTTCTGACAGGTGATAAGGGACTTGTTTCCTTTTAAATAACAAAGCCTCAGACTCTCTGCCAGTAGAGATGTATATAGGTTTTACTACCCTTTTATATGAGCTCATATCAACTAAAAGTCTACCTGCATAAATTAAACATTATCTCCTACCACAAACTTGATAATAAGTATCTTGGTACTTTTTAAAACTAGTTTTTGTTCTAAACTTTAAGGTAATGAACATTAAGTTGCATTTTATGACAGCTGGATGATGCAGAACAGATGTTGAGCTAAAATTTCATTTGCCAAATGTCAGTTCAGAACACATATGTAAAACTGGAGTATTAGTAATCCAAACTACATGGTGAAAACAATGGAAAAAATTGTCAATTACATCAGTGCCTGCCAACCTTTTTTCTGGGACTTCAGATGGAAATTCTGCCTGAACTAAAGATTCCAGAAAATAATGTTCAGTTTTAGGAACTCTAATTGCTTATTAGGATGAGTACGTTCTCTTCTGGGTATCTGTTTCTCATCTTGAACTGAATGACATACAGCAAATGCTAAACAAAAGCCTGCAATTGGTATCCTTTTGCCTTGCAGTTCTTCCTGTGCCAGTGAGCCTTTGTTTGAACCTCTGGTTCAAGTAGGCTCAGTGTCTGAAAACGATGCCTGCCATTCCACTCCAAGATACATGTCAGTCACAAAAAATTCCAACCACCCAGCCAACCAAAGCAGCAACAGCTCCATAAGGACACTCAAGACTTATCAGATGACAAAGTCCACCCACTGACCAACATGTTTATTTTTTTCCTTGCTATATAATGTATAAAGGATAATCCTTTGGGGAACACAATGCAACTCAACACAGTCATTGAAAGTATTTCTTGTATTTGGGCCATGTTTTCCTCGTCCTAATTAAAGCCAGTGCTTCTAATTATACCGACCATGTGCTACCCTAAATTATTTCTGTCCTTCCATAATATTTTTTTCAAGCATCTGGAAATTCTTCTGTCCCCTCCTTTCCACACTTGTAATTTATCCACATTTTTGTAGTCCAGCCATAGAAACCAACATGTTAAAAGGCTCCTGATTGCTTTTGTTGCTTTTCTCCAAACTCCTTCCAATTTTTCAAGGTCTTTCCAATGGATGAATGATCAGCAACTGCTGTAGGCCACACACAGTTTCACAAGCCAGTCTGCCTAAGTGAACTATAGCTTCTGGGGACAGTGGACTACAGCTTCTGGGGCCTAAGGCACAACATAGTCAGGGGTGCTTCTGACATCGCTTTAAAAGAACAGTCTGAACCAACAAGTAAGGACAGTGATACTAAGTAAGAGACAGCACACACAGTCCATGGATCAAATGAATGAGACTGATGGAAACCTCTTTTACAAAAGTTATTTTGTCAAAAACCCCAATCCATCTAGTAGTAATTAGTAATAATATTTCATAATCCCCTCTAAAGAGTTTAATCAAGTGCAATTCATACCTGGGTTCCTGCTCACTCCTACTTTACCTACAGAAATCAATGCTCACGAATGCACAAATGGCACCACAAGATGAGAAAGAACCAAAACGCAGGCAAATTAAAAATTTGCAAGGGGAAAATCTTATTTTACAGGCATATATCCTATGCAGTAGTTAAATAACAGCTGTGAAGTGATAGAAGAGCAACTAAACAGAGATAACCTTTTCTTAAAAAGATACTATGCCTAAGACCTGTAGAGATACCATAAATGTATCTTTCCTGTCTATAGGGAACAGTGCCTTCAACGTCATCATGCTTCTCCTAAGAACATATAATATGGATTACAGTAATTTCTTCCCTGGTTTAGTGCACTCTTAATGTAATTTTCTTTATGTATGAACACAAGACAAATACAAAGCAAAGCTTTTTTCCTTTTGTGGACTTTTATATTCTGGAATACAAATATATTAAAATATTAAGGTTTCAGAAAAAACAGTTTCCCTTTGGTTACCAATGTTTGCTCTGGGGCAGGGGGAAGAAGGGGAGGAATTCAGATTATATTTTTTCAAATTTCTAGAGGAATATCAAAAGCTAAGGGGGAAAAAAGAAAAAGACTGAAGACAGAAGTTTTCTCAACAAGTAAAATGCACCAGCTGAAAGCAGTGATGTTTCTGATGCACCATAAAATTTAGCTGCTGTTGTGTTCCTGACTGGAAAGACAGAGAGAATTGCTATGACACTAAACAAGTAGAGAGATCAGGTTTAAAATATTTGGTTTTTCATATTGGGAAATAATTATTTTCAAATTGTTGCTTAAACATCTCCAGTATTTCTGCTGTGGACAAATTTTTGGGCTCTCCTGTTGTTAATTTACATATAGCAAAAATAAATACATTAATCACACCATCTGCCATAGAAAAGCCTTGTACAAGTCAACACTTTCAACAAGTTTAAACTGCAGTTACTAAAGAGACTTGCTTTCTCTTCCATCAGAAAACTGATTAAAATCACCATTGAGGATTACCATTAGCATTTCCATTGCTGTTAACATGGAAGTCAAATCATCTGCCAGAAAACTCACTCACTCTAATCCATCTGCCTGAGATAAAGTTTCCTCTTTGCACCTTCCCTAGGTATATGAGAATGATCAGGCCTCATAGCAATTAAATGCTGTGCTATATATTTAAAAAGCATGTACAGTAACAACCATTTGTGCAAAACTGCAGCATACACATTCTGCTACCAGGTACTGGCATTGGAAGCCCGCACAACACACAGGGTGAAGCATAAGCCTGATTCATGTTGCTTCCACATTTCTCAGTCTCATTGTCCAATAACAGAATATCCTCTTCTGCAGCTTTTATGAGTATTAACTGTGGGCAAACCAACAACTGTAACAACTTCTGCCCAAGAAGCAACTTAAAAATTCAATCCACGGCGGTTATAGAGTCAAAGCAGCCATACCACTCCTCTCATTCTCAGATAAAATTACTTTTCATAAGCTTTGGAGGGGTGGCACTACTGAAAGCAGGCTAAACACATATTCAAGACCACATTTCATTTCACAGAAGAGCTCATGAGAGCCTTCCAAGGTAAAGCAGTAGGATAAAGTTGTTATGCAAAGTCTTTCACGTACAATCATGTTTTGTTTTGGTTTTTTTTTTTTTCCTTTTTATATTCAACAGCAGAAAAGTAAGAAACAAACAGCAATTACAAACCTCTGCACAAGCAAGAAATAGTAGACAATGAAGGTTTCACCCACCTGGGATCTTTCTGAATGCTATCAATGGAAGGTGACCTAGCCAAGGTCCCTTCAGGTGGGATGGCTGGCCCAGATTTGCTGTATGGTGATTCAACAGAAGGACAATACTGCAGCTGTCGGTAGGGGTCTGCGTAATTGGAGGCTGGGCCGGCCGCATAGCTGGCCCTCTGGAAGGTCGCTGTTGCGTTCTGTGTGCCGTGTTGACTGCCTGTGCGCTGTAAGGGTACGGAGTCGACACCAGGGGAAGATGGGGCTACGACAGGAAAGTAGGGACAAAGTAAAAAATTGAGGACCTGTTCACAGAAATGGTTAACCAGGTCTAGGCAGAGGAAAAAAAACAAAACAACAACACACACATATAAAACAAGGGTTCAAAAAGAATGAGAAAAAAAACAAAAAACAAACAACAGTGTCATTTTCAAAACCATTGAAATGAATAACTGTCAAACAAATTTCTAAATGACATGTCACTTCTGGACTAGAAGACCTTTACACCAGTTAAACAGATTGTAGTAGTGCTTTTCACTTGGGATTTTTACTGCACTAACCTGAAATGAAAAGAGTGCAGAAGAAGTATGGGACTAGTCAAGCTAAGATTCACAACAACCACCAAATGAGGCTTTTGTAGTCCTTATAGGGGTGGAAGTCAGTCTGATCCACCAGTAGAAGGAGGGTCAAACCAAGCTCAAGACTCCAAATTAGGATGGATGGCTCTATAGCAGAAGAAACAGACAGCCATGGCCATCCAAAATTTATAGTCCTGGTATCCATAAAGCAGGTAAAACCAGACACCTGCTGCTAAGAGTCGCTGTGTATGCTTCATTAACCGATCTTCTACATATTTCACCTTAAGTAAGGCTTAGGGGACTGCTACTGCTGAGTCTGAAAAAGAGCTAAATGCACAAGGTGATCACGGAGATGTCTTAATGCTCACCAACAACGGCTGTGCTCCCACATCACAGCTCAAGATTAATGCATTACCAGTTCTGAGCAGCTTAACCAATAGAATTAAACTGACTTAATGCTTTTGCGACTCAAAAATCTTATTAGTCTCTCTTGTAGCCCATTATCGTTCTGTTACAGCACCATGCACTGGAGATCCAGTCTGCTTTATGATTCTTACTAAACATGCAATATTTTTCAACCAAAGTCCAGTTAACGGAGAATGGATTCTCATTGTAAGGGCCAGAGGACCAATATCCACATGATCTTTGACCTGCAAACAAATATAAATTAAAAGCTGGATCCGCTCAGGAGGAAATTCAGACTGTTTGAAGTGGCACATGAACTCACGGTGGCTCCCATTTCCCCCTGTCCCAAGACAAGAAGAATACTTTCGCCAACAGGAGTGGGCCCAGGTGCAGCACTGTTTTTAGCTGGGTCAGTTTCATATGCAAAACTGTAGGCAAACCACATATTCAAGAGACAGGTTTTCACAATAGACTTCCCAATCATTTCTCATTAACATGCACATTTATCTTTTAAGAAAATAAGCATTTTTAATATCATAGGTCTACGAAAGGGACTTTAAGCATTTTATCTCAGGGTGTCAGCAAATGAAGCTTTACAGTAAGCTTTAAATACAATTACAGTAGTTTTATCTGATCTAGTGCTTGTCAAAGTTACATGTGAAAAATTAAATTCATTATCAAATTTTTGCCTTATTTTCTTTTTTTTTTCTTATGGTTCTGAAGTATATCATTTTACAATAACAAGTATTCTCTTATAACTTTGTTACAAACATAGATAAATGAAATCACCCATTTATCTACTGCCCCATCAATGTGAGTGTTCAAGGTCAGGCTGGATGGGGCTCTGAGCAACCTGATCTAGTTGAAGACGTCCCTGCTCACTGCAGGGGGGTTGGACTAGATGTCCTTTAGCAGTCCCTTCCAACACAAACCATTCTATGATTCTATGATCACATGAACTTACACATATAGCAACATTTTAAAAGTATTGCTTTTGGTTAATTGCTAGCATATAGTTCATTAAGAAATAAAGTAATAAGACAGATACAGACCTTTTCATAAAAATGCATCAGTTAAAAGGCAATAACAGTATTAGCATAGTGCAATATCCCATGCACAAGGCATGCTAAATTCAGTGTTAGGAAGACACAGGGAAAACATCACATTTTAACAGAAAATACACACAGTTCAAAACCAATATTTGGTGCCTTATGAGAAAAAGAGTAAAAAAACAATTAGAAAAAGTACTCAAAATATTTTCAAGTGAAAAGGTAAAAATGTAATTGTATACTGCCATAGCATGCTCTTAAGTAGTCACTATGCAGAATATACTGTTAGCTTCTGACATATTATATAGTGAACTGCAAAAAACCCTACAACACTAATACTGCTGAAAACAAGAATGTCACTGTAAATGCTTTACATTACATTACACTGTAATGTAGATTGCTTTGCAAAATATTCTAGTGTTGCCCTTCCTCTCCTTTGCAAAACAGTTCAATAGATACCGTGTTTTGTTTTTAAGTGCTTTTAAAACTTTATTTTCTCCTTTGTCTTGTTCCCAAAAATAGTTATTTATATGAATTGAAACTAGCTGTCACCCTAACTTACATGCTTTTTGAGTCACTCTGATTCATTTCTCAAATTATCTTCCTAGCAGACTGTTACTTCCTTTTGAATTTTATCACAATGAACACAGAAGTGCCATAGTCAGAATATGAGAATGAGACAAATCTATTACTTAAACATTTACAAATAAGCTTGTTTGTCCAGTGTTAGCCAGATCAATTAAAAGAAAAACAAAAAACCCCAAGTAACTAACACTTTAGAATAACTTCTACATCTACCTTGACTACAGCAACCTTCACAGACTGTAAAAGGATTAAGCTTTAGCAGACATTTTTACACAAATAATTTAATGTAAAACTGAAGCAAAGCCATCTCCTACCAATATATTACTCTTGCTTAAACAAATCCCTTCGGCAGCCAGACTTACTGACTGAAGTGTGGCTCTTCAGGCTATGGCAAACTTTCAGTTTATTGAGAACTCCCTTCTATTTAGCTAATGAAACAACAAAGCCCTAGTGATTAGTTCTATTAAAACAAATAAATGCAGAAGTCATCTGCCTCACCCAGCAACAGTAAATCTTCAGTGAGCACAGGGGCATCCAGAAGGTACACACTTGGAATGGATCAGGAAGCCTCCATGTACCATCTACGTTTGCAGATTTTTATGTGATTTTAAATCACTTGCCCCTTCTTCTAACTTTAGGATTTGACTTCTCTCAAATCCAAGCCAACTACACTTCAACCAGGATCAGCTCAGTGCAGGTAAGTCACAATACTACTTTGACAAGGATCAGGGGTTTGCCTCAGCAAAGGAAGAGAGGAGTGGGAAGGAGGTGTAACAGATGTGCTGTTTCTGGAGAAATGGGATGCTTCCCCATCTCCCAGCATCAGCCACCAGCCCAGCCTTCCCAGCATCTGGCCTAGTTGAAGTAGGACCATGGCTAAACACATTGTTGCCCTGGGTATATGGCAGACCCTATTCTGGCTCTGAATAAAGGCAAAACCAAATGTCATGACTAGACTGTGAAGAAGCAGGTCTTGTTTTGTGGACACCTTGCCACCTTGTTAATTTAATGAGAAGCCTGGAGGTAAAGCTGTCCACAAAACAAGACCTGCTTCTGCTCTTCAACAGTCCCCAAACTGACAAGGAGATCAAGATTAAAATCAAAGAAACAAAAGGCCTCAAAACCTTTTCTCTCTTGGGTCTTGCTTTACCTAAGTGACAGCCCATGAAAGCACCATTTTTAATAATGAATGCTGCCCCAACTTCTAAAAAGCTTACATGGAAATTCAGTTGTTGATACCAGATAAATATGTCTCACCAGTTCTGCTCTGCCCACTTTGCACTGGTCAGCCGACCTGTGGCTGCTTCCTGGGACCACTCAGTGGCCTTGCAAAGGCACGGGGAGAGGGTGGCTGGCACCTGGCCCCCATTCCAACGGCCCCACTCCCCGCACACGAGAGGGGCTTGTACAGACCCGCATCCTGCAGCGCTGAGGCTCGCTCACACTGACGGCAAGGTCACAGCTCCCACTCCCTGCTGCAGCCAGCAGATACTGTGTATAGCAATTAACACGCTCAGTGGGAGGCCAATAAATCTCTATACATTCATGAAATTTTAAACTTCAATATAAGACCTAAGCTTGAGGAGAAGAATTTTAATTTTGGGTTGAGAAAGGGGTTTCACTGAGAATTTCCAAGTCTCAGTGAGGAGATTTCAGTTTGTAACCCAAAGATTCCTTTCAAGATCTTGTTTTAATTTTGCATGTCATTAATATTTTACAAATACCACATCATCTCAACTCTTCACTACTGCAGCACCAAAATCACGTCCCCAGAAAACTGAGCTTCTAGGGTACCACACAAACATTTAGTATGTACTTACAAATCTTTGCAAGAGAGAATGAAAAGTCTCTGCTAACTATAGTGAAAAACCCTTCAAAGACCTGATGTATACCCTGATTATGGTTCTCTTGATTGCAGAAATAGCATATAGAAAAGCCAGCCTTTATCATTTTCTATGGCTTTTGCATAGTATCAACGAAGATACAGCAACTTTTACATTAACAATGAAAATTTTGTTGTATCTTTAAATGTGCTCATATGTTCATTCACTTTCAGGTTCTGTGCCTTATTTTCAAATCTATGACATCTCTAGAAACAACTAACAAAACCCAAAAAGCAAAAACATGTTGATTTAGGCAGGGACACTACTGCACCTCACCTAAGTATATTAGAGAGACCAAATTCACACAAGAACGAAAAAAGTTCAAACTTTCTGAGTCAGAGGGCACTTTGCCCAGTTAACATATGTAGAATCAGACCTTTGGAAAGAATAAACTAATTTGTGAGAGTTATCTTGTTATGCCTTCTTGCTGAAAATTATTTGCCTGATGCTGCTTTTTGACTTGTGGATATTACCTTGTAGTTTTTTCCTCTCATTTCTGTATTAGACATTCAGTTCCTTTGTTAACCTTTTCCTTGTGCCTTTCACATGGCTTTCACAAATCTTTTTTTTTTTCCTCTCCCCCCACTGATTTGCACCTGCAGTTGATTTTTACTCTCATGTGAAAGCTGAAAACTGGATCCCAGTAAGATACCCTTTCACAGTGCAAGGTATGTCCACCATCCCTCCATGAGTTCATAAATAATATGATGCAGTGCATTCTGTTGGTAGCAAATATATAGGAAGATTTATAAAATAGACACTTTTCCCATCTAATACACCATAAAAATAACACAGTTCATTCTCTGTCAATTATTCACCAAGTCTGGGGAATACACTTTATCTCTAAATGTTGAGTGTTCTGAAGCATGCACCAGCTTTTTAGCAATAGAAGTTTAACAAAATACCTTATAATCAGATTAGGAGCAAATCAGCAATCCAAAGTAACAAGCACAAGCAATCAAGTTTAACACTGTTCAAGATGTACGATAATACATATAGAATAATAACAAATTTGCTTAGCAGTTACTTTTAGCAGTGCTTCTCCACACTGTAAGCATACAATTTTAGAGAAATACATGTTGAGGGAACCTGAAAATATTTACTGAATGAGGGGAAAAAAAAACCCCAAACCTGTAGTTGATATCAGCAACTACCTCTAAGGCAGCTGATTTCATGAAGGTGCTATCGTATCCTCTGTTCAAAGTGCACGTGCACAAGGAATTTAGTACTTCAAACATGCAAACTGAACAAAACAACCACTAAAAGATTTCAGGATAGAAGGCTTGCAGGACCTTACACAAACAACAACACCACAGAAGTCCTATGTAGCTTGGGAATTTGCTGCATAATTTCTTGTAATCAAAACAGGAAAAATACAGTCAAAACTATTGCAACTTTCTAATCCTTTTCTATTTTCTCCCTTGTTTCTCTGCACTCTTTAATTTGTCCTATTTAGTTGCTAATCTTGCAATTAAAATTCCAGAATCTACAAGCAAGTCTTCCCTTGCACCACCACACAGGCTCTTCTCCATCTAGCCAGCCTTTGTTCTCAATGCATCAACCGTTTAGGACTTCCAGGATTCTACTGAACTCCAGAGAGTCAACTGGAAAAGCCTCTTTCCTTCTATTACCTCCATGTCCTGTACCTCTCTCAGGGATTTCTAGTTAGGCTTCAAAGACTCAGCTAGCCCCCTAATTCTTTCTGCTGGCTCCAGCTCTCTCTGGATACTCATATTTTGTATATCTCAGGGGAAATACAACCTCCTCCCCTCCAGCCAGCTCTACCATGCTCAGTTCAGCACGTTCAACAGCTGGGCATGGCAAATAGCCAGTCTCTCTGCTGCACCAGGTATGTCTTCCTAAGGGAAAATAACATGCTGTACAGGGGAAACGCAACAAAAAAACCCCAGATACTGAACAGCATGTTACTTAGCAAAAAAAATCTCTTTTCCATTCTCTAACACGTTAGTCACAATTTCCTCAGGTATCGGTTATACCTGTCTGTCACACCTGCCTGTAATTAGTGTGTTTACATGCTGTTGCAAGTATGCATTCAGTAATGTTTTTATCATCAGATGTTTCCATGACATGGTAAGGAGGAAGCCTTTTTACCAAAGGAACACCTATGTCTCTTCCAGATGGCATCACAGGAGATTTACATTGTTCATACTTTTCCATCTCTTCTTCAAAAGCAGAAGTAGCTGTTGAGCCACACTGCTGTGTGCACTCAGTGCATCTCTGAATCAGTTAACAAGTTCAACCCCACTGCTGGCAGCTGCAGAGCATTAAGCTTAATGAAGATCATAAACATACTCAAAGTGATTGTATGCCCCAGTAATGAATTATTACCCATTTGCTACTTCATTTTTTCAAAAGTCTTTAAATCATCTCCTGACCATTGCTGTATTTATATGCTACTGTTTTGTGAGAGAACAACTCTTTGCTTCATAGAAAGCAAAGAAATATCACTTGTCTTCTGCATATTGCCATGTTTAATAAATCCTCTTCCAATGCAAAAACTGACAAACTTTGAAGACTGAAGAACTGAAGTTGCTACTGCACTGATGTATTCTTTCATTTCGATTTTCTAAGAGCGTTCCTTAGATCTAATGCTAATTGTAACAAGGCTGAACACTCCTTTGCTTAGAAACTGTGTTTTTCCATAATGCCGAAAGAACTGGTGAAAGAAAACACTGCTTTCTAGGTTTCTGAGCTATTCCTCTGTTTACAGAACAGCTGGTATCCGGTCACTTTGAAGGCTCCTTTTGTCTATATTGTTCCACTTTAGTTTGCACGTTCTCACATTGTCTGTGTATTAGTTTCCTTTTTATGCATATTTTTTGTTTGAAATACATACCTTTTTTTAATTTATATTGAACAGATCCATTGGGGGAAGATGTAAAACTCCATTACCTAACCCTTAGCACATGGAATAATTTT
This sequence comes from Caprimulgus europaeus, assembly GCA_907165065.1. The sequence goes on from OU015525.1 coordinate 76,444,167, forward strand.
CTTAATCACCAATTTAGAGTTGGCATTTCTTTACTAGTAACTATTTTATTTATGGGTTCAAGTGTGTGATTAGCTGATATCAATCTGCAATCACCTAGTTCCATTAGGGTTAGCAATGGAAGCAAATACATACCTTATGAATAAAATTACCTATAAGGATTTTTGTACTTCTAAAGCAAACTTCAATGAAGGTAGACGAGGAAATCAGTGAGCAGAAATGGTGATGGAGTTTTTATCTTTGAAATTTGTATTTCAGTTCAGTAGATATGGTGCCTGAGATGAATGAGCTCCAATCAAAGTTTACTTGCAGCTGCACTTGATGCGATTTCGGTGAAACATGAAGTCAAAACTTGAACAGAGCCTCTTCCACAGCTAAGTCTGTTACCAGGCTTCACTGCTGCGCCCAACCTCACATCCCCACACTCACAACCTTCTCGAATTCTACATCCTTCCCTCCACTCATACTTCATCATCAGGTTCCAGAGTTAGGGAGTGTCCATCATGGTGATATAGCCTGTATCTCAAAACCATATACAACTAAAGCATCATTCTGAAATTCATATAGCCTGAGGGGACACCAAGGTTTTATGCAGCTATTAGGATTTCCTAAGCAACTACACATTTTCAATTACTGCAGATTCCCAACTCTGACTCAAAGCAGGAGTGACTTCCTGCCTTCTTTGCAACCAAACAGGGCAGAATCCATGTTTTTAAAGTTTTCAATATTAAAAAATATAAACCACACACACCATACTACTGCACACAGACTAGCCCACTGCAACTAAATATCTGGTTTTATTCCAAATTCACCTTCTCTTGAAATCCCTCCATTAAAAGTTTCCTGTCCAGCTGGCCAACATAAAACAGAACACATGGATGAAAGTCACAATTCTTATTAAAAAACCCATATAAATATTATGAGACAATTACAGATTAATAACCTGTACTGCATCATGCTACAGCCATCAAAGCATATGGATGTCTTCTTCAGATTTGACTTCTCCCTATTTAGGATACTATAATCCTAAGTAATAAAATGGCTACTAATTGGTATTTTTTAGAACACCTTACTGAGCTTCAGCTATTTTAATTAATAGTTTTCACTCTGGATTAGAGAGTTATTTTACTAGTAAGTCAACCACATTTCTATTCCAGTGCCAGACCACTGATGATATGTACATGTTAAATATTAACCTAACTTCTAGTGATATGTACACCTTAAACATTAACCTAACTACTGCAAACGCTAGTTTGAAAGTTGCTGGACCCATTATAGTAAAAACTAACATCTCTGAATACTTGCTGTACTCATAAAAACTCCAACCCTACATGTAAATTGCTGAAATTATGACAGATTACCTCTAAAAGTAGACTGTCTTATTAAAAAAACCCCAAAACTCAGCTTGAGTTTAAAAAACCCAAACAAACAAAAAAAATGGGTGATTTTTAAGAGAGCTGAAACCATGACCTTCTAACAAAAGCACTGGTCATCTTGAAGACCTTACTGAGTAGTTACCTCAGGCACAACACTGGTTTTGTTCAGCAAAGATTTACAAGAAGGAGATTTATGAAAGGTGTTTGAATTGCTGCCTATTTCATAAATGACAACTATGTATTTCTACACAACACTGAAGTAAATAAAAAAGAATCGATATAGTCCTGCATCACTGAAGGCTAATGTGACCAGGCTTTAACCTGAGACTACACCTGTACATTAAACAGATGATAAATACACAGTTAGTTTCTGGCACAGACAGACACCACACTGTATTTTCTCAATGGTGGCAGATGGGATTTACACTGTAAGTACTTCCCCCACCAAGATTTTATAAACACACTTCTCCCTCAATAGGTGTCAAAAGTCAAGGGATGTCTGAGAAGCGTTCAGACAAGCTCCAAGTCATCCTTCTATTAAAAAAGGAGAATAGAAGAATTAGAAAATACGTAGGACAAACCACAAGCCTCTGGAGGTATCCTGTCCTGGAGGACAAAAGGAGGCAGCTGTGGATACTGACTGTGGATCCTTCTGTTCGGAGCAACAGTGAAATCTGGGCTGTCTTCAGAGAGGTACAACTCCCCTTATCTGGAGAAATGCTTCTCCACTGTAAGGAAGATGTGACTCACAGATTACAAACGTGGCTCTGCAGGGTTTTCACCTCCTGCCACTTCCCTCGCTCTCTCTCATTGCTCTTGTCCACAGCTTTACAGTGACTACTGGATACCACTGAAGTTGAAAACAGTCTTTTATTATACTCCTGCCAAACTTTTAATAGGATGGAAGTAAAAGAAAATAAACATTCTTTCTCAGAGAAGATGCTACTGTATCTGGAAAAAAGAATAACCTAAAAGCACATATGCAAGAACATAAGACAGAGAAGGCTATACCAGACACACCCTGGATCTGTTGAATGAAATGGGATTATGACTTTGCATTGCTTTGAGGTGATTTGTTATTCACTATGCAGAGCACTAAGGTATTTTGTGCTCAATTTACTTTGTACTGCAGATTTGTTCCCTGCTTGTTTCCTATAATTCTCTCTCCCAAAGCAATGTTATCAAGTGGATGTCAGTTAGGAATACAGGTCTATTATCACAATATTACCTAACTAATAGAGACGCAGTGGTAGGAATAATTTTTTCTTTTTAATTTCCCTGAAAACATTATGTCCTATAGCCAGAACTCCATGCTGTGTGATTTACCAGCATGATCCTCAATTAATCTGCAGCTGTGGCATCACAGTATGCCCCTGCACAGCACATCAGCTTGTGACAAAACAAAAACCAAAACAAACCAACCTATCCCCCAACCAGAAAAAAACCCCACAATCGAAGCAGAAAAAGCTCTGTCTATAATCTAACTATCGCACTTTAAGACTGAACAAAAATTAAATAGAGATTTGAGAAGCAGTATAATGGCAAAGGGTTTCATCCAAATGGGACAAGTCAAAGCCAACTTTTCCATTCCTCCTCTTTTTTGCCTGAAGTAACAACTTTAAAGCCAAATAAAGAAAAATATATCTGAAACCAAGGTTCCCTTTTTATTTTCAAACAAAGTATTTGTAATAAAGCAACCAGCATGTAACAGGTAGCTTTTCATTAACAGCTAGATGCTGCTCTGAAACTGAAGTAAAACTGTACCAATGTACTCACTGATGCTCACTTTAAGAATCTGAAAATACCTAATTGCATGTAAATATGAAAAATATTCTTTTTTCCTCTAAGCCCCTTAAAATTCCTTTTACTCATTAACCTGAAGTCTGTGGAATTACAAATGGTGCATCTGGTTCACTAAATACCATGCCAACACTGAGAATGGATGAGATAGCTGTGGGGCAACCAGGATATAAACTGCCCCGTGGAACCAGCCACTGGTGATGTGCAAGGCTCTAACGCCGAGTCTGATTCCCAGAGCTGAGGTTATATTTGCATACCTTGCAGGTGTAGAAAGCTGCCAACCAAGCCCTCTATATGGGATTCATCATGACATTAAAACTGGATTCCCACAACGTCATTTTTACATAGTTTCATTTCAAGAATCCTGTGCTAATTTCCTAAATATTTTTCAGTACGTTTATGTCCTAGACAACTCTGGTGACTTGAAACGGCTAAAGAGAACAACTTACCAAGGGACTGCTTGTTATAAGGCATTGCAAAACACTGTCAAAAAGATATCTCTCAAAGACAAGTTTAAAAAAAAAAAAAAATTGCATTTTTCTTTCAGATACTGAATACCAAGTGCAAGGTCCTGCCCCTGGGTCAGGGTAGCCCCCAGTATCAATACAGGCTGAGGGATGAGGCAATGACAGGTGGATGAAAAGCTCAACATGAGCCAGCAATGTGCACTTGCAGAAGCCCAAAAGGCCAACCGTATCCTGGGCTGCATCAAAAGCAGCGTGGCCAGCAGGTCAAGGAAGGTGATTCTGCTCCTCTGCTCTGGTGAGACCCCTCCTGTAGTACTGTGTCCAGCTCTGGAGTCCTCAGCAGAGGAAAGACATGGACCTATTGGAGCAGGTCCAGAGGAGGGCCACAGAAATGATCAGAGGGCTGGAGCACCTCTCCTATGAGGACAGGCTGAGAGAGTTGGGGTTGTTCAGTCTGGAGAAGAGAAGGCTCCAGGGTGTCCGTATTGTTGCCTTTCAATACTCAAAGGGCGCTTATAAGAAAGATGGGGATAGACTTTTTAGCAGGGCCTGTAGTGATAGGACAAGGGGTATTTTTTTTTTTTTTAAGAAGGTAGATTTAGACTAGATAGAAGAAAAACATTTTTACAGTGAGGGTGGTGAAACGCTGGAACAGGTTGCCCAGAAAGGTGACAGAAGCCTCATCCCTGGAAACCTTCAAGTTCAGGTTGGACAGGGCTCTGAGCAGCCTGGTCGAGTTGAAGATGTCCCTGTTCATTGCAGGACGACTGGACTAGATGATCTTTGGAGGTCCAAACTATTCTACAATAATGTTCTAAACTACTTTATAACCACTTAAAAAGAAAAACCTTAAAAAGTCAAACGTTTAGGTTAAAAGCCTTAAAAAAAGTTAAAGAAAAATTTATCTGTAAAAGCAGACACAGAAAAACACTATCAGTCTGTGATGCCACAGGACTGCAATAAAGTAGGCTTAATTATTCTTGAAAGAAGAGTAAACCACTGTATAGTATATGGATGTCTGACTTTTTTCATACGGCCAATTGTTCAAATACTGGAAAACTGCTTCATAGCAAAACATCTTCACCTTGAAATAACGACTTTAAAAATATCAGACATACCCAACACTTTATTACATATGAAGACAAGTATTTACAGCCTTGCACAGATGATGTACTTCGGCTCAATTCATGCATCCTTTTGTATGGGACAACAAAGGAGCTAAGAGACACAACAAAATGTTCAGAATGAAAGAGAGCCTAAGCTGGACCAGCATAAAAACTGTGCAGCCAATGAAGCAGTTCATGCAACACCCTTCAAACACCCTTCACCATCCTTGTTGTAAAAAGCTCAATTGAAAAAAACAAACAAACAAACAAACAAACAAACAAAAAGACTTGCACCTACTCAGCAGTTGTGGTTCCCACAGAGGACTGGCTCCCTTGCTGGCCAAGCAGAGCTGTCTGTCAGCAGAGCAGCACTCCCTCCCAGAGCAAGGCGAGGTCTCTGCCCCACCATGCCAGCAGCAGAGGGGAGGCAGGGCAGAGGCAAGGAGCTGGAGGCTGGTGCAGCTTTCCAGCACCAGCTCCAGAAGGACAGACTTCTCTCTACCAGGCCAATGGAATGGAAGTTCAAATGAGCTGGGCATGTGGCTGCCTTTCCTACAGGGAGGGAGCTCCATCGTAAGATGGAACAAGGAGGCAGAAGAGAGAAATAAACCAGCCATGTTGTGAGAAAGCCACCAGCTCAGTGACAAGAGAAGGAACACCAATTTTCCTTGTAAATCTTCTCCTCAGACACTGTGTGACCTCCAGGACAGCAAAAACCTGGGCCAAGTGCAGCAGGGGTGAAGCAGCAAACACTGGCACAGCCACGTGGGTCCTTTCCCATCCCTCCAGCAGCATGTCTAATCTGTAAAGAAAGACTGGACTCCAGGAGCAAACGTCACCTCTATGTTACTAAAGCGAGACCCACTCTTTCTGGAAAAAGACAACACTGCAAATAACTAGGAGCAGTACTTGACATGGGCATCTCACAGAGCAGACTCCTTTCCTTCAGCAAATGAAGAACCGGGCAGAAGCGGGAAAGAAGGCAGAGAAGAGGAAGACAGCATCTGCGCAGAAATACAACAGTGGTTCTCAATTTCAGCAGCTTTTCCTGACCTGCACCACAGGAGAATGAAATAGAGAGTTTTCCCTGCCACTGACAAGCGCTTGAACAGAAACCACAGCCAGGAGCAACAGATAACCACCCTCTGAAAAGGAGACCCTCTGACTCTCCACAGCTCTCCTGACAGCACTCTCCCTCCACACAGAAACCCAGCTCGCAGAGAGCCACATTTCTGGTTTGCACCTGCCATCGTGAATTTCACAGGCTTTTTCTCTTTGATCAGCAATCTCCACCATGGCACCCAGGAGAAGGTGCAGCCTGTGGCAGCACAGCTTTTGGTAACAGACAGCTTCAGAGGCAATGCACTGGTGGAACCACCCAAGCACCAGTGGGAGGAACCACAGGAAGACCTGGCCTGAATGAGAGGAGGCCACTGTAGAAGCTGGAGGGCAGACTTGCAACTTCCAGCTTCGGAGGCAGCATGAGAAGTACTACAGGAGTGCCCCTGCCCCACATATGCTCTCCCATGGATAACCTATTGCAAGAGCATGCTTAGTAAACCCTTCAAGTCTCACACTAAGCCACTCTTCAGAGGCAATGCAAACTTTGCTTATTTCACTATTCTAACTCCTTTCAATAAATCTTTCATTTCAGAGTTATTTTTTAATTTCAGTAGTATCAACCACAGACCCTACTCTTCTTTTTCCTAACCCTTTCTCACCTCTCTCTGGGCAGCACAGGAGAGTCCTCACAGTGCCTTGCATGCCCTACCTTCAGCAAGGAGGCGCTTCAGCTCCACACACCAAACACTCAACACCAATGCCAACTGGCCAGATAACTACACAAAGCTGCTGGACTTCCCACAATTGAGTTGCATTGTGAGGCCTTCCCCATGGTGACTTTCAGGGGCCAAAGGCAGAGACTGTCCTCAGGCTGTGCATCCTGAGGCTATCCTTAAGCTTTCTTCAAGCCTGTCAGGGTTCCCCTGGTGACAGTGAGATGCATATGTCCTTCACAGAGCTGAGCAGGACAGGTTCACTCCTCCTGTGTAATTGCTGGTTCAGCTTTGCCACTTGTGTGAGGTCAGGGACAGAGATAGTTGCTTGCAGCTCCCAAAACCAGTGAGAGCTCTTGAAGCATGAGCATTCTGCAGCTTCTGAAGTCTAAATGTCCACCATTACCAGAGTCAGCCTTGCTTTTAACCAGCACTCCCATTTACTGTCTCTTCTTTTTGGACCGCTGGGGTCAGCACTCCTTCAAAACTTTTGAGAACTTCATCCGGAAATCACATCCTTTTTACAGAAGAGGACTTGTATCTTTCACCAAAGGACCTTGATGAAAGCAAGTATGAACTTCCATAATGCTGCCAGCCTCCAGAGGGTGATGGGAACCAGTCCCAGATCCCACTGCTGCTGAAGCGGTGCTCCTCTGCCACAGGTCAGTACCGACAGCCCAGAACCTGAGTAGCAAACCTGCTTTCTCCTCAAGGCAGCTACAGAAATCCTGGACTTGCTAGATAGCGAGATTTTACCCACTTGGACTTGTTTCATGTTTAATGTGAATTAAAAGTAAATAATTAAGAACCAAATCCCCGGTCCAAATCTCCAGTTCTCCAAATAAGCAAAGGATCACCGGCTCTGTGTCCCACGCTGGCTGAAAGGCAATCCTTCCCCTCTCTTAAGTAACAGCCCTCTTCAAATTCCAGCACCGTTCATGTAAACAACCCATCAAATAAGCTTATCTCTACTATTATTACCTTAGGATTTAAATTAATAATGCAAAGCCTTTAGGTTTATAAGGAAAATAAGTAACACACCTGCCTGAACAAAAATTATTACTGTTATTTACTTGGGTTACAAATACAAGTTCTAAATTGCTATTCAGTAAGTAAATTAATTTGTTATTTTTACTATGTCTGAGTACTCCTGCCAAGCATATCTTTTGTGGATTCCCATTTCAAAGTAGAATTTAATGTTTATTGCTACTTTTAGTGCAAAAGTTTGGGCTGGTACTTTATATGAGAGAAAGCATTACCTTTTGAAGACCAAAAGAATGTATTAAATAAAAGCCACAGACTCAAAAAGCCTATGCAGCTACTGCTGTGAAGTTTGCAAGAGTATTTTTACTTTAGTGAAATACAAGGAAAATACAAAAGTTAAAAAACTAAAACAAACACCCAAAAAAAACAGTGAGTAAATAGAACACACTCAATTTTATTTACCCTGTAGAGAAATTTTAGCTTATTGAGTTCTTCTCATTGAATGTTGATTCACCTACAAGATGAAAAGTGGGCTTTATCCTTAGTTGTGTAAACATTCCTGAATGTAATAAGTATTTAGGAGCTCACAAAAGAGAAAGAGGTGATTTCCTTATTAAATAAAAAAAGTTTCCACTCTGAGTCACTTAATCTTCCAAATTAAGTGAAATTTTAAAATTCAGGAAGAATGTTCTCTTTAAAGAAAACCACACAAAAGTAAATGGGTTTGCAAGTATGACTAGCATGACTGTTTCTAATGGGCAGAGGAAAAAACCCAAGGCTTTGGACAAAGTCCTTAGACCAAGTTTGCCTTCCCACCCCCCATCAGATGTGGAAAAGCATGCACCATCTTAATGATTAAAGGTACAGACAAAAGAATATGAACTATGGTGTATAAATGAGCACTGTGAAGTCTTAAAACTTCCTCCCTGGCCCCAGTGTGATTCATGCACACAGAAGCTACAGGCCATGAACCCCTGGCACCTACCTTCAGGGAGTACACAGGAAACTACATCCCTCATATCTTATACCAAATAGTCAAGACAAATAGTTATTCAGCCCTACAATAAAAAAACACTTAAAGACAACCCAAATAAGAAATAAAAAGTTGCATGTGCCAAACTTCAGTACTCCTCCCTTTCTTTCTGGTAATTTGAGAAAAATTGTATCTTCTCCATCAGAAGAGATATGTTCCTGTGGGCATTTGTGGTAGAGGCAGGATGAGTCCGAGAGCTGATCCGACCCAGCCCAGAATTCCCTCTGAGCGCTGACAGCTCTTCAGCCTGGTTGCGTGAAGGCTGACAGCATCCACAGCTAACAGCTATTGACAGAGCAACAAAATAATTGGCCTGGCACGCATCCACCTGCTTTTATTTCCCCTGACCCTGATGATAGGGGTGCAGGGTAAAAGCCAGGGAGGATCAGCCCAACACAGAGCTGGACTGATGGGGTCATTCTTCAGAACAAGCCTGGAGAAATGTTCAAATCTGTATCCCAAACAGCAGAACAAAATTAATCTTCACAGGGCCTGCTTCTGCTACCCAAATCAGTGTATTTTTTTAGATTTCCTTCTTCCCTTCTGAAAACCCATCTTCAGGTATTACCACCAACATCCTGTGTCCCAGTTTCATTCACTATATTTGTGATCTATGTTGACAGAGTTTCCTTCCTTAAAGGAGGTGTTGTGAAGATTACAGTCATAAGACAGCCTGCTACTTCAGCACAGAGAAGCAAGGGATATTTTGCAAGCAAAACAAGAAACTCTCTTCAGGGTATGACTGGGAAGGAGAGCATCGTACAGGAAATACGAGGTGGCCAGAGATGGAACACAAGGCTTGAAGTTCAACATAAATAGTTGCTTCATTCATGATCGCTGCCTCTGCTGCTCCGTGATTTAGGTAGAGGTCTTGTCCCCTTCACGCAAAATATAGTAATCTTTTCTGATATACATGTATGACTCTGCACAAAACACACTATGGTAGTTTCTTTCACAGGAAGGAAATGGTGTAATGATGTCTTTAAAAACTATAAAGCTGTTACAGACATTTAACTAGAAAATTCTGTGGAAAAGCTTCTTTTTAAGGATTTTCTCCTGTACTCCAAACACCTAAAATTTGCATAAAGCAATAGAAATTTTTGGACATGCAAAAACCACCAGCTTTGCCCTTGGAGAAATGGTTTTACAAATAAAAAAAAATAAAGTTTTAAAACAAAGCAAAGTAACTTGCTCCAAAAAGTACATGTGTGATTTTTCTTGATGAAAATGGGAGTGATCTGAAAATGGACATAATCTTCCCTCTTTGATCAACACAGCAAAGATAATACACCAGAAATACTTACAATTCCTAAGGCAAGTTCTTTCTACATCTGCTTTAGGCTATTTTGGCTGTAGCATTTTTGTACTCTAATTATTTTGTGCATTAAATACCATAAATATCCCTGTTGATTTGTCATCTATTTGTGGGTTCCAACATACAGCTGTATTTCATTTGGCTGAGAGGACATTCTGCAAGTAGGACTTGTACATCAATGCATTCCATGGACAATCATTATTATTCATGGATAAGCTAGTGATGTTAACAGCTTTCCTCTATGCCATAGTTCAATTTTATGTCTGCGTACCTGTTCCTAAGTGTACTTCTGTAGGTGAGGGGAAGAGTATTTAGATATGATCCACTTTGAAAGCAAGTGAACAATCCTTTAGCTTCATGTGGAAAGAACTTTGCAGTCCCTTTGCAACATACAAAACACCTTTGAAAGCAAAAAACCCCACCAATTTCTTCAGAGACAACAGATTTTTATGAAAGACAATACACAAGATCAATAAAAATATTCTCTCTCTCCTTATGCATAAGCCCCCTCCCCACATCACCTTAACCTGCTGTATATATAGCACATCATCAATTATTTCTCCATGTTGTACATGCCTCTGGGGTTGTATTGATAGAGCTGCCATCTGCACAGGGTATTTTATTTGACTAGCACGCACACGATACATTTTGTTTAGCACATTAGAAAGAAAAGAAGAATTAGACTGAAGAATAAGATATATCTCACAAAAAGACAATCATGCAAGTTACATCCACCTACCTGTACTAGTGCGATATGTGCCTGTGTGTGCTGGTTGCAGAGGGTCCCCCTGACTCTGGCTGAGACTCCTCATAGGGGGCTTCTGATAAACTCTGTCTTCGTAAATAGGATCTATGTGGTGTTCTGGAGACTGCAGTGCCCTTAACTCGGAGCCAAGGTGGCTGTGCTGGCTGCTGTAAGATGCCCGAGAACCAGCTGCAAACAGATTTATAAGAGACATTTGAGAAGAAGAAAAACGGTGACAAATACAGGATCTACTTTATGAAAGGTTTACTTGAAAGCAGCACTTCAACTCAAAAAATAAAAAACCAAAACCAACCCAAAACAAAACCCAAGAAACACTCCAAATATACAAATGTTTTCAAAATACAAGTAAAACCAGCATGAGAGCAGCAACAGCTACAGTTAATCACTTCAGCTGCATTGTCCAGCTGCCTGCATCTACTCCAACACCCCATTTCTTCCAAGGAAACTATGTATTTCGGAAAGACAGAAATCTCTTCTCACACAGAGAAGAAAAAAAAAAATAAAAAAATCAAGCTATGAGATCCAGGAATGCCCTAGACCAAAGGGGTCCAGAGAAGAGTAAGAATGAGGGAAAGAAGGAATCGGCAAAGTCAGAACCAAATTCACCTTTTATGCCCATATCTTAGGATCTAAAAATGAAATAAGGTCAAGTTCATGAACAGATGTAGTTATATGAACGTTCACCTTTTTGCTGCTTCACTAAAGTACAACTGAACAGTCATGCTCTATCACCACTTTGCCCTCAACAGTTTAAAAAATCATATTGCTAAGACCTGCTCCAACTTAAATCCTCTGAGGATGAATAAATTAAACAAGCCTTCTGGAAAAACTATTTTAAGGATACAGCTATACAGCTTTTTTTTTTTTTTTTTAATGAGATCAACTGCAATTGCATTAAAACATTTTATTATTCTACTATTAAAATATTATGTTCTATAATTATATTTTTAAAAAGAGACATGATGTATATTTCCAGCCCTGACTACTTTTGTCATCACTTTGTCACTTAGGTACTTCAGTTCTGTGGTCCATTAACAAGACTCCCAAGGAGAGTCACAGGGAAGTCATACAAACATTACACATTTTCAAGGCAAGAAGCAAGCAAGTACGCAAGCAACACTTGACAAAGGTTAGGTCTGTACCACAAAGTGGTAACATGCTATTTAAATCTTTAGAAAAGTAATCAAAGATACAACTATCACACCCCTTGCTGATACTCCTGTGAGATTAAAATCCTGGATGTCAGCTATGTTCTACTAGCTGAGCTTGTGCTGCTCAGACAAGCGGCGCAGTCATGCCTACTGAAAATCTCTACCACATCCACAGCATTGACAGTGGCTTTGTTGCATAAACAAAACACTAAATATTTTTAAAATGCAAAGCACAGACATAAAGCAATGTGTGATAGCAGCTTAAGATAGAAATGAGAAAGATACACAGACAGAAAGTTACTTAAACTTTAATACAGATTGTCTGGAGGAAAGAGTAATTTATTCCATTTCCTTCTTCCTAATCAACTTGTGCCATATAGGTGTTTTCTTCTGAATTTTTCAACGTATGTGCATGTTTTCAGTGAAATACCTTATTTGCATATTTTTCCCTTCAAACATTTTTCAGACTGACTTGCTATTAGCACACTGCTGAAAGTAATTCTCTTGTTCTCCTTACTAGAAAGTCTGTCAAGAATCTCAAAGACATATTTTATCTATAACAACTGCAATTATCCAGGAAGTTGAGATCACTGTTCTAGAATTAAATTCTTGATGATCCATATTTTCAAAATGCTCTTTAGCCCTGCATCTCAGAGCAGCTGAACAACTCCACCAAAGTCTAGTATCCTTCAGAGCAGCCTAAAACATAGCCTGTTATGATTATATCCAAATTTCAATGCATACTTGGTTCAATCTGTCAGAGAAAAAAATATAGAAAAATTGAGGGCAATATTTCAGAGGTTCAACAGTGCATCAACAAATCAGATTTGCTAGGAATAAAGAATTAAATATTTCTTTTGTCCATTTACAAATTAACAATGCTCTTTGAAGCAACAGATTTTTATCTTAATCCCGTTTCCCATTAACTGAAAGATTTTTCCCATTTAATTTAGTGGCAGTATAACCCAAATACTAATATGTTCTCAAATACTTATGCTAGTCTTCTGGTGAGGTGGGCTTAATGCGACATCCTTCATACTCTACTGGTAGTTCTCAATCTATGAGTGCTACTAATATTCTAATATTAAACAGAATTTTAGTATTATTTTATTATGTTAATATTAAACAGAGGTTTATTTGCATACTGCACAATTAAGACTGTAACACTACTGTACAAAACAATAAACATACATATAACCAGATAAACTTCTGCACCAAAACACATTACAGTTCAAGGAAACAAGACAAGACAGATTTGACAAACAATGAAAGAAGACGAACATAACTTGCCTGAAAACAGCTAAGTGGCAATCTAGAAACAACTTGAAGCCACCCAAATAAGATTATGTGTAAACACCCCAAAAAAAGGTTCGAGACTTGTAACTCTCTCAGGGATTAACTGCCATTCTTCCTCCAACATTTCAAGAAAACAAAGATTTCAACAGGTAATTAAAATATTTTCATTTTAAAAACATAGTCTCAAATCTGAGAAATTAAAGCCATCAGAACATGAATATACTTTTTAAAGCATGTCCCTTAAACACATTTATTTCAAGCAAAACTGATACTTTTTTTACAGACCTCAATATGCAATTTTACTACACTATTGTCAAATTATCAGATATCGATATTTAAACACAGAATACTAGCACCCTTTAAAGTTCTTACATCTAGTAAAATTTTAAAAAAAGAGATAATTTATAAAAAAGAGGGAACACCACTATTGTTTTTAATGTATCTATTAAATTGGTATTTAAAAAACTGAAATAGAAACTTCTGTTTTCAGTTAAAATCTCTTTTCCATTGCTCTTAGAATTCTTACATGTATTCATTTACTCAAGTGTCAGCTTCGGAGCAACAGGTTTTTATTATCTCTGGAGTCAGTGCTGTATCACACCTAGCAAAGCTCCTATAGATAACTTTCAGAAAAACTAACACACAATTACAGCTGAAGTCAACAGAACATTTGTAGATTCTTATAACATTGAGGAAAAAAAGAAAAAAGAAAAAAGAAAAAGGGATAAGCATGATGGATTTTAGCCAACTGCATCCTTCTTCATCTACACACTCAGCCCCTACACCATATTCTGCTACTACTCTAGAAGACACTGGGAAGATGGTTAAGATAATTGATCAAAACAAAGACTATGAACTCAAAGCATCGATGCCACTAAGAGAGAGAGAGGTATAACACACCTCCTGCATGCACCTGGGTTAGCAGCAAACAGCTACATCCTTTACTACCCGAAGCTGCAAGCTGAGCTGTATCATCTGCTTAAAAAAAAATGCAACCAAAGCAACAAAAAAACCCCTAAACCAAAACCGCTTGCATTAATGCAGCCTAAAGCTCACAGGGGTCGGAAAAGCAACAAGGTCAGAATGGTCAGCAGCAATCAATATGCTACCAGGAAGCAATAAAGCACTGGATTACCAAGGCCCATTAGCATTCCCTGAGGGCTCATTGCCCTCAGAAGTCGCTTCCCTAAACCTAATGGCATGATGAACACACGGCTCATGCCAAACTGCATTTGTCCAAACCTCAACCAGCCGCCATCCCTTCACCCCACTGACAATGCTGCACTGCTCCGGGTTGCCTGAAACCAAAGCAGTGACGTGATGTGCATCAAAGCCACACTCTGAAAACGCACTCACCCTGGCTCCCTGGCCAGCCCACCCCCAACAGCAACGCCATTGTTGCACTTGCGGAGGTATAAGGCATCAGGCCCGTTCAAAGACAGCTTTACGTACAAGTTCAAAGACAAATAATTATTAAATTCACAGTTCTTTAAGCAGTTAATTACAGATGATGTATTTAGCATCAGAGTAGACACAGAACTCTTACAATCACAGTTCTGAAGGAGTGGGGTTTTTTTTTCTCCCTTTTAGATTAAAAACAAAAACACAGAGAAGCGCTAAGCCATTATTTAGGGGCTGAAGAAATCACTTGACAATTAATTGCTTAAATAGTCAAATCTTTAGTTTGACAAAAGATTGAAAAATTATTTGATTGCAATGCCAGAAATGCATCATAGAGAAAATGTGGAGAAAACTAGAAGGCTCTAAAGCAGCAGATCAAAAGTGAAGCAATCAACTTGAGGAGGGGGGGGGGGATTAAAATAAGGTACTTTTATTTTTTTTAAACAGAAACTGATTAACTATAAGATCAAAGTATACAGAAAAGAGAATCTTCTCTGTCTTCTGAAGTTTACAAGTTAAGTCTGAAACCTGCTAGAAAGTAGAATGCCCCTTCTTCTGCATCTCTGTGGAGCTTGTAAAAGTAGACTGTGATCAGGCTCCAGCAGACGTATCTCATAAGCCCCCAGCCAGGTGAATCAGATTAGGGCAATGATGATAACCTAGAACTGGCCAGAAGTTTTATCAAATGAAGATAGCACATTCCTACTACACTTGCTCTCCTCCCGCATTCAGGTGGGGCAACAGAAAGAACCCAGGAAGTGTGTAGTCCTACCCACTGGACAAAAAAGAAAATCTCCACCATTTGCAATTAAAAAAACCTCTACTAGCTGAAGGTTTCCAAATTATTCAGCTATGTTCCTCAGTAGTATAGGGAAATGGTTGTTTTTAGTCAAAGTCTCACTTTCCACAGGAAGAAAAATACTGTCATCAGACAAGTGTAACGTGACAGAAATACACAAAATAATTCCTAATTACTATTCAGAGCTTGTGTGGGCTGTCAGGGAAATAAGTACAACAGACGCATTTGAATGACACTGCTAATCTAACAGTTTAGGTCAATAAAGTAAATCATTATATTGGCAGCATTTTTAATTTCAAGAAACTAAAGACATTAAAACTATTCAAATGAATTGACATGTAGGTATTTGCATATGCCTTAATAAAGCCTGAACAGTTTTTATTTGTGCCCATTGTGAAAGCCTTTACAAGCAGTTATCCTGCCTTGCTGCAGCCCTAAGAGGGAGCCCTACAAATTAATGATACTCTCTAAATATCTCTAATCATCTCTAATACCAAGAGCGTACAGTACTGCCCTCCTCTCCAGGATTTAAGACCTCACTGGAAACGTGAAATATGCAAGTGATCATCTCAACATGAAGAAAAACATCCAGATTTTATCACATAAACCATTCAGCCCTCATTTAGAAATTCTCTATCACAAAATATATTAATCAAGAGTCCTGTCAAGCAGTTTCCTTATATCTATGATACAGGGAACATCATTAATGAGATACGAGCTGAGAATGAAGCTCAATGACCACTATATTACCACTTATCAGTAATGTGTTTACACAACTTCACTTAGTTGCAACCCTACACACAGTTAAAAAGAAAACCCAACAAAACTTTAATAAGCCCACCAGTGATATAAGAGGCTGCAGGCACAAAAACTAAAAAAGAATCACAGCAATTTTATAGCTTTGGTATGTTGCATACATTTCAGAGAACTGACAGAACTTTTTGATTTAAATGGCACATCAGGGCTGAAAACCCTTTTTGACATGAGTTTCTCTTAGATGCTTACCCTGAAATTCTACTGTCCTTTAAAATAAATATATATATATATACACACATAGTACATCAGGTCATAGCTTTACTGTAATTCTGAAAAAGTAATGTGTGAAAGACGATATGAACAGTAGGATCTTTACTCTCAACTCATATGTAATTAAATCTTTTTTACAGATATTAATCTGTTTAACTTTACACAGTAAAGAGGCTGATGTGAACTGAAGTGCAGAATTAAGTGAACAGGAGTGAGGGAGAGGAGAAAGAACTCAAACATTCACAGCTAGAGCTTTCACACTGACTTTTTTGGCCAGAAATTTATGCAGAAACATCTCCAAAATGCTTGTCTGAATACATGCATCTTCTCCTCAGAACTCTGTAAGAAGACAGTGTGATCTACAATAGATGTTGTTATAAATAAAACTTATAAAACTCAGATAATGGGAATATGCTAGTACTGTGTGATGAGAAATAGGGCATCAAGGAGAAGAAAACATTTCTAATCCAAGTACTGAAAGTGAATACAAGTTGTCAATACATGACATACGGTTAAATTAACCAGTAAGACATGACAGGCCATATGGCAGTACCAGCTAATGCACACCTTGGGTAAGTCAGCTTGTGTCCTTAGCATAACAATGATCTGCATTCACCAGAACCAAGACACAGTCTGGATTGAAGCCCTTTTAATTGGGTTTAGCTTTTTTTAAAACACAGGTTTCTCATCTGTTTAGATTTTAGACATACACTCTGTAAATACATCATTTGGGTCTGAAGTTTTTCTTTCCCCAAATACTGAAATTAAAAATTAACTAATCAAAGTTCAGAATTAAACTCATTCCTGTCTTTATACTCTTTTTGCATTCTTACCACACTATTCTGTTTATGACTCGGGACTATACAAATAAAGAAGGAAACAATACCATCACTGAATTGACTGATTACATATCATACCTTTCAACTTACGTCAAACTCTGGATGTCGAGAAATAACATGGATGTGCTACTTTGGCACACTCAGTCCACACTACAGGAGACCACCACAAACCAAGTATGTGCTACAACACAGAAGACCTCAGAACTGAAAGAACACACTTGCCTCATTTGTCAGTATCTTAAGACTGCTTTTCCTCAGATTTTCTGCTTTAAGATTAAAGTGTAATATGATGCACGGTCTGGAGTGTTTCTTGTAAACTATCATTGCACCGTCACACCTATCAGCAGTTTCACTGTTGGGATACTGTCACACTCAGCAGTACGGCTCACGCTGTGGAATTGCTCAGACATAATTTGTCCATTAACCAGATTAAGTATTTTAGGAAACTGTCTCCTCAAAACAGATTGGCTTGGCTGCTTAAGGGACACTGCAAAACCGGCCTCTGACCTCAGGTTAGCACTTTTCACATCAGTGCTAAAAATAAAGTAAGGTAGGAGGGGCAGGGGGAGGATTACATTTTTTTAAATGCAACAAACAGGCATAAAATAAACTTTAAAAATCATTTGATAAGACTACTATGTCTAATAAGAAGTATCTGGATAATTTTTAGTCTATTTAAACTAGTGGTTTTTTTTAATATTGAAAATGCACTCCTAAGTATATATAAAAGATAAATAAAGCTTAAAATGTTTTTCTGAGTTGTCTACTTTTTAGTCATGCAATGGGACTTTACTGCAAAGTACTGTCAGTTATTTTAATTTTACAAATCTAGGAAAAACAGAAAAAAACTCACTCCATAAATTTCTGTTTCCTCACAAACATTTTCTTTTTCCTGCTACTGTCCTCATTCTGTTAAAAAGTATTCACCTGCTTAAAACATTTTATCAAAAATAAATTGTTAGTGGAATAAGAGAAGTGTGACTGGGAGCAAAGAGATAAAAGGCAAAGATAGCCAGGAAGAAACGGCAGATTAAATGTGACAGACAAGTTCAGAGAGATAATTCCCATTTCATTTCTGATCTAGGGAACTGTCACTGAAGAAAGAACGAAAACCAAAAACTCCCCCAAACCAACCACTACCACAGAGCAAGAACTTGCCTTCAGCAAGGCAGAGAATGATTGATAATTATTATTAATTTTTAAACCATTAACTGAATGGTCACATTGGATGGTTTGTTTTTTTCCCCCCTCCCTTCTCTTAAACTCAGCCTCTTCTCTGCCCCTCAACCCTGACAATTTTACAAAAAAAGGGGGAAAGAATTCCTAGGCACGAACAGGAACAGCTACTGCTATCCAGGGACACAAATCACCATTTCTAACTTTCCTGCTCACTACCCACTTTGACTGAAGGCTGAGTGCCTCAGCAATAAGATGATGTTACTAAGCAACAACGCCAAGCAGCCGTGCATATGCTGCTTGGATAGTTCACCACGGCTTCACAACTATTGAAAATAATATCAAGCCTTTGTAGCAGAAGATATTTTTTTTTAAAGTTGTGCTAAACATCTTTATCTTCGAAAACATAAGAGTCTATTATTTCATATTTTTAACTGTAAAAGCTTGTGTGGCACCACAGGCTCCATGCTAAAGCAGGTACTGCAGCAATACATTCAAGTCAGCAAGTAAAGGAAGAGAAATACTAATTCTGGGGTGAGACATACCCCAAAAGTAATTATCCAGAAAAAAAACCTCTCTACAGGATACTTTGCGAAACTCTATAGTTAACACTTCTCTGACAAAGATTGCAAATCTAAAGGAAGAACAGCTGTCTTTAATTCCCCAAAGCCAGCTCTTCTTTCTTCCCTGAGGCACAAAGCCACACAGAGGGAAGGCTCAGACACCCTACTTCTGCCAGCTAAGCTGCAGCCTAGATGAAACATCCCAAACCCCCCAGATCTTTGTAGGGCTACAAAGCACTTCCAGCATCAAGAGTGATTTGCTAAAAAGCATTGCTGCCTCCAACAAAACAAATCAAGCGCTATTCCACTGACGCCTGCCTGTGAAAACTTCACTTTCTGATCGTGTTTAACATTGTGGAAAAGCACAGCATCCAAAAAACCCAGCAACTCACAAACCTTCCCCCAAATTGAGCATCAGCTCAGTCAACCTTAAATGGAGCAAGCTCTCACAGCAGCTCTGGTGCAGGGGGAAAGGGAAAGCCCTTCCACAGCCCTTCCACATCGGCTCCTCCCTGCTCAGGGAACAGAAAGAATATCTGGAGCTTAAATGCAGCTTGAAGTGAAGGTCTCAAGATTGGCTCAGAAAAATTGGTGATTAAGGAATGAGCTTTGCAGAATAGCGGTTCCAAGCTAGTAAACAGTCATTGTGTAATCCTGTTGGAAGGGTAACACCAGAAGACAAAACTCACTGGGGTAACGAAGTGTGAAGCCCATCCAACTAGAGTATTCCTGAACTGGTTTTTGCTGGGCAACTTGAATTTTTGATCTAATCACACTGTCATTCCTGGGTATTCACAGTTCCAACAGGTGGCCTTCCTGCTAACAGGGAAAATGCAAACAGATAGTTCCAATGAATCCTGACCACATGTGCATCTTTAAAAAGTATTAATTTACAATAAACATTGCACATACTTCTTTTGCGAGCCCATGTTCTAGTCTCTGATACATGCTGTTGAAATCCAAGACACCACATCTGGGGTTTTATCACAAAAGACTGTTTGCAATTTATCGATTTATCTTTTGTAATTCCTCTTACAGTGAGATTGCATATTATTAGATGTGTGAACAGTATTAACTTTTGGAGATTGTATCTGTAACACTTTGTACTCAAACTCGCATTTCAGCGAGAGAATGGAGAAAAGTATCAGATAGCATTTGTTCTTTTATGTAAAGTCATTTTGATGGAAAATTAAACACTTTCTCCTCCAAGCTGCTTTCTCCTCCTCCATGAGCATTTGCTTGCAATCCTCAGTTTCTAGAATTCACCAAGACCAAGGGAATAAGTCTGTGACATTCCAGGGGAAAAAAGGGGGTTTATGTCCTGGTTTTGCTAGGATAGAGTTAATTTTCTTCTTAGTAGTTAGAAGAGCTGTGTTTTAGTTTCAATGTAGAACTTGGTATGAGAAGAACATCGATAACAGTACTGATGTTACTAGTTGCTGCTGGAGCTCAAGGTCACCGTGTTTGGCTGGTTCACAGGAGCATTAGGACTGGGAGGGAGAAGTGTAGGGAACAGCAAAACCCAGAACTGGCATTTGGATGTGCCAATGAAATATTCCAGATCATATCATGTCATGTTTAGTATATTAACTGGGGCTGACCAGAAACGGGGGCATTCTCTCTTCTGGGGTTTGGGTTTCGGGACTGTCTCGGCTCCGGGATTGCTGGCTGACACAGGCTGGGCATCGGTCAGCGGGTGGTGAGCAGTTGCACTGGGCATCACTCATTTGTATATTCTGTTATCACTGTTGTTATCACTATCATTTTATTACAATTAGTAAATTGTTTTTATCTCAACCCGTGAGTTTCCTTGCCCTTTTCCTTCCAATTTCCCCCCCTACTCCCTGGGCAAGGTGGGGCAGGGAGGGCGAGAGAGCAGCCTGTGTTTGGCTGCAAGCTGCAAGCCAAAGGGGTGAATCCACCCAAACCACCACAGTTCATTATATTTGTCTTTCTTTCAATGTCACATTCAAGAAAGGGAAGGTTTCTTTGGATATTCTGTAATATACTATATTACTCATTAAGTTTTTATTATCCATTTGAGACTCATTGCATTTAAAACATGACAGTGAAAATATGAAGCTTTTATTAAAAGTATACATAATCAATTTGAATACAATCTAACTAAGAAATTTAGTTATGCCTGTAAAAAAGTTTAGACCAACAATTATACACTTTTATAATTACACAGTATTATTCAAGCTGGTTTTAGGTTGTTCCCCATTATATGTACATCAAGATCTCTGCTAAAACACTTTAAATAATCTCCTATTATTAAAATCATTGTAATCTAAAGCAATTCTAACAGGCTTGCTCTAAATAAAAGAAATGATGAGTGTAGAGACAAAGGAAAGGAATACTGTTAACAGAGAGATCATGAGGGGCTTAAGGGCTTAAGCAAAGTTTATGCTGCTGTAATCATCGTACAGATCATATCCCACAACATAAAGTTTTGTCTTTTAATTCATTATGTTTACTAATATAGCAATCACATGATTGTAAGAATTTAATATCCAACTTCAAAAAACTCAGAAAAATATCTTATGAAAATCCTTTCATAATAAGCAGCAAACAAAAAAGGAAATGGACAGCTATAGATTTTTCACAGGAACTCATTTAAAGAAAAAAAAAGAAAAAAGAAAAAAGAGAGAGACAAGAAAAGAAAAGAAACAAGACCAGTGTAACAGACCTTGCAATGTGGTATTAATCTCACAAATTCAGATTATCACTGAAAAGCATGGCCACCAAAGGACCATAAACTGAAAGACTCCTGTCACTTGAGCAGAGAGTCCATGCTAAAAAGAAATGGCCATGACAAATGCTGAAAGAGACAAATGGTGACAGAAGGTCACTGGCAAAAGGAAAGCAGAACTAAGATAAGAAATGTGTTCACAATAGTGTGCAATAAACCACTGGAAGTGTTCAGCTTCAAGAAGGACTTTAACAGTGCTTTCAGTTAGGAAGATGAGCTCCATGTTAGTCCAAAGGTGACAAACACTTGAGGGATCCTGAACTGTCCCACAATTAGTTCCTGGTTATTCATAAATGCAAATCAACATCATTTGCATGTCAAATAGATGTCTCACCTGTGAAACCAACACGTCCACAATCATATGGCTGGCTGAATATATTTGCATAAAGTTTTGCCTGCTTTTACAAAAGCAGTCTGAAACCTACTGCAGACTGAGAAAAGCAGTGACATGCAATCCATCACAAACTTGATAAACTTTAGAGAAAGGGAGATTCTTGGCTGAAACAGTTAATCCTTGAATTTCCAGACTTGCAAGATAGGACCTCAAGCAGGGCAGGACACAAATTAGATCACTTTGGAGAAGACTGTTCAGTTATTTTCAGCATTAGCTTTAGTCTCCTGACAAAAGCAGCCCAAGGTGCAATACAAAGATTACATAAGCTAGACAAGAACTCTAACTTCAGACTGAAAGGCAAATTCTGATGAATAAGCCTTGAAAACTTCAAAGCCTGGTGGTCAGAGACCAGACAAAGTGCAATCATGGCTCAAGAGTCACTGCATCTTCAACGTGGCTAACAGTTTCAATTTGTTGAGGGAAAACTGAAGAGCATTATTTACCACCAAGATCCTTCATATAAGCCAAACACAACATGGCTGGTTAGTCAAAGCCCTAAATGCAAAGCCTGTTGTGTGAAAAAAAAAGCCACTAATGCGATAACTTTTGCTCTCACTCCCTCCTTGGTTGGATGCTACTATCCTAAAAGCTGCTAGGGACTTGATTGATCTTTGGAAAAAGGCTGTCAAATCCTTTATCAAATTACTTATTCTTACCAGGATTCAGCAGTCTTGATGTATAATCTCCATTTACTAATAGCAGGTTTGTAAGCTAGTGGACTTTCCACTGTTAAGAAGGAAACACACTAAGTGAGGTCTGTGTACAACAGGCTTCTTAATTTCTTGATCATCCAGGCAGATCAGTTCAGAAGAGATGAGGGCTGGAGAGAGTCCCTCTTGCCCACAGAGGGTCACGGTTGTATACAGTTCCCCAGATGAAGTCTTAACTATACAATAACACTCACAATTTTGCTTGTTATGTGATCAGGCCATGAAATATTCTATTATATTCCTAATATAGGTGGCTAAGACATACTGTAGCCAAACAGATCACACAGGTCTCTTCCTCCTGCTGTTTTCAGACAAAGACCCCTAATTGGTAACTAGCTATTAAGTGTGTTATTAGCTTGGCTCCAGTTCTATTCTTTTCCTCTGATCTGCAAAACTCTTTCTACACAGGATTTATCTTCCTTTCTTCAGAAAATGCCTCCTAATATTCCACTATCAAAAAGTTTTCTTGGCATATTTCAGGGTTTTGTGCGAAGATAATAAAATTTAAAAGTATTTTTCAAGTGGCTGAAAGAGTCCTTGTGGGACTTTATTAGCAGCATCCTTCCTTTCTATTAATTTGATTTTCAAAATTACCCTTCGCCCAGGTCCTTGCCCCACTACACTCTTGCAAGAATATCCATCTTCTACAGCTTAACTAAACACTTCCCAAGTGGCACTACAGAAAATTTGTGCTCAGAGCCCTGATAGGAAACAGAAAGACATCAGGTACAATCTAAGAAAAGGTCAGTAAGCAGGTTATCCCAGTACAATCCAGTTTTGGTGAACTCATGTTGCAAATTATCCCATTAACCATTTACCACCTTCATGTCTGATATTACCCTTTCTATCAGCTTTTGTTCTAATGTCCAACAAAACACTGTGATTAGCTGCTCTGACATTTTTCTTTTACTCTCTCTTTCTTCAGGGCATATTAGCCCCAAACACGCAAAGGGCTGATGTCTCATCTCCCTCCACCTTCTCTCCTCCCCCCTCAAACATGACAAAGAGTCAAACTCACCCCTCTTTGCAGATCATGCTCCCAGGACTTTGCTACAAAGCCTTTGAAGAGCTTATAGCACCTTTTGGTGAACAAATGTAAACATGAGTGCATCCCTGCTGAACCAAGATGCTCAGGGAAGGTGTGGGAAGGACCCCATGGAGAGGAGTCCTTTTGCTCTCCAGTTGTGGGAAATCTGCCCCAGCATCAGAGAGCTACAGCTCCTTCTCCCCCCTTGCTTTCCTCCCAGGCAACACATTTTAAGCCCAGGGAGGGCTTTAGTCCTAGGATCAAAAGGTTTTACTGCCCAAGAGCAGCGCAGCTGTCTGTGATAAAAGAGATGGTTCGCACCTGGGTTGGATGTGGAAGGTAAGGGGATGTAAGGCAAGATATAGACATACACTATGGAAGAGAGAAATAGAGAAAGCCTATGCAAAAATTTTCTGAGAAAAGTAATGGTTGCCTGAGATTTAAGACCACTTGTATTCAAACTAATATGGCACTTTTCTATTTTTCACATACACACTACAAGTTGCAACTTGATGTACTTATTAAAAATCTATGTCATCCAACTGGCAGCTTCATATGCCATGCCTTATAATTGTAAGATTAGTCATCACTTGGTCCTTCTTATTTCAGCATATTAAATTCTGACTTTTGCTTCTACCCACTTATGATAATATATAGTTCCATGAATTCATTATCATTAGACAACCTCTTTCTACCCTCCATAATACCACTTTCATTAAAAACAAAAAGTATTCTGTCTGTTCTGGGTCCATACAAAGGTGATCTCCAAGTCTGACCCTACAATTATGGCAAAATTGCCTCATTTGTCTCCCATGATTGCTCATAGAGAGAATCTGGTCCACTGTAGTTTCTGGCAGCCACCACTGGTGGCTAATGTACTTCAGCTGTGAGCACTCCACATCTCAGCATGGGCAGCTATGGGCACCTCCCCACCCAAGTTTTGGCCTTAAATAAAGGGAGCCTTCCTCAACTCCCCAGTTTGCAATCTTCTTCCTGTCACAGTTAATCACTTTACTTTGGGTCAGTCACCTGCACCACTTTGAGGCTGGTGTGTGCACACAATAACCAAACAGCTATTAAATTTTTACGTTACTGATGAGCTTTGTACTGACTTCCTAGATCTCAGCTACTCTGCTTACTGCAGTTTGTGTACCACAGCACCTAGACAGGATGAAGTTTTCCTTGACAGTAAAAATGAAGGGTGTGTTCTAACTTCTCTTAAATACCTGAAGAGCATGAGGGACTAAAGACTTCTGTCACTATTTACTGAGACTTTAATGACAAACGTTTCCAGGCTATTGGATAAGACTTTGCAACAGGGGTTCAGATCATGAGGAAGCCACAGCTTCTACTCGTGCCTTCTCGGCTCAGTACAAAAGTGAGACAAACAGTCATCCCAATTTAGATCATACAGCATCATTAAATATGTTCATTGATGCCACAAAAGCCTCAGTATCAGAAATCTGAGTTGAAGGGGACCTTGCCCCAATATTTTCTAATACCTGCTATCCCATACAATAGCACTCTCTTCTGCTCTGAACAACTGAGTTCAAGGCCAAAGATATTTGGAAGGAGGCAGAATCACAATCCTTGCAACTGAAGAGGACAATGGGTACGTGAGGACACCATTCAGACCTGGGTGCAAAAAGAGGGGAAACGGGCACAGACAAGACTCAGCCTCACTAGCATGCCCTCAAGACCCAAATGTTTGGACATATCTTAGTCCATGAGGCTCCAGACCCTTCCTGTAGTCTCAAATATTAAAAATAATACAAATCAATATAAACAATGCACAGCTATATGAACTGGAGTGCCAACACTGACTAATGTATTTCCATTGCTCTAAACAAAAGTTCCAAAAAGTTAGGCTCCCAAAACACTGCTCTCCAACTTCATATAATTCATTGGATTTCAGTAGCCAAGAAAAAATGATAGAAAAATTCTAGCTTGTCAGATTAGCCATCTTTCTGACACTGACACTGACTCTTCTCTGCTAGCTTTTTGACAACTTCAACTTCTTTTCAGCAGGAATATAAACACAGACTTTTTAAACTCTGCTCTGATGCTTGAGAAACTTGTTCCAGTGGCTTGCGTGTTTGTGTTTGAATCTTGGCCTTCTAGGTACACTGCTAAAGTTCAGGGCCAGAGGCCAGGAACTGCATGACAGGTTGTGTGGTTAGAAGCAACAGCACACGTTTCAGTACTGAACAGAAGCATCTTCAATGTCACATTCACCCAAAAGCCCAGAAACGGCCACCACCACTCAGTTTCCCACAGTCATTCAGTTAAAATACTAGCAGCTTCATACCAGTTGAATCTATTTTCAGAAATGCTGCAGACCGGTTTTCTTTGCCCAAGAGCTTGTTGGTTTGCAACATCATTTGATTTCTCATCCCTCTGAAAGATCACTGGGAAGATTAGTCAAATTATTTCCCATATCAGGAACAGGAAGCAAAGGGAAAGGTGATGGTCAGTACGAGAATAAGACACAAGTTCAGATGTATTTGTAGTGTTGGCTCACACAGGAAGTCAATGCTCAAGTTCATTGGCTCAGAGGTATACCCATGTACATGGGGCCTCCGTATTTGGTTCTTGTCAATTACCTCTCTCCTATGAGCAAATATATTTCATGTATGCTAGATCTGCAAAGATGCAGGAACAAAAAATTATGGCAATAAGAAGATATTTTAAAGATATCTATCTTATTCCTTCTGTTTTATTGCTATAGACTGTCCATTTTGGATACCTAGTGCTGGAATTGAGCACTACTGTGAATGTTTCAGTTGTAACAATTAATAACATAATTATTGCTAAAGGAACAGGTGGAAGTAGAACTAGGGGCAAAGAAAGGCAAAGTGAACATTGAGTTGTGTATTTGTACCAGTTCTCCAAGAACAACATCAGCATTTCTAACCTCGAGGTTACAATGTCGAAACAAATAACTTAGTAGCAGAATGATAGCAAATTATAAGCCTCTGATTAATACCTGAAGTATTACTGGATGCCTCAGAATCTTCTGTTTTGCTTTTTTGTCTGAAAAAGTCTTAAGCAAAAAGTAGAAGGAGAAAAAAAACCCTAGGACTGCATTGTCTCTCCCAGAACAAGAGGGCATTGACAATGCTCTCATGTGTAAAGGCTCTGACAGGCACATAAAGGAATTTTCTAGCTAATAAAAATAAACTTAGAAAAAAAAAAAAATCTATAGAAAACTATTTGTTTAAAATTAGTGAAGTAATTTTGTTCTCCCTATATAAGAAATACAGGATTCTGTAAAAATACAAGAAAAATAGTTAAGAGAAACAACTGAGCATCCTTTTTGTTACTAACAACCATATTGGTAGTCCAAGTCTCACAGTTTATCTCAAAGCCTCAAAATCCAAAGGTTTTCCTCCTTTACCTGTCCAAAGAAGCAGCTGCACTTCACACCTAGGCTGTTTTATTAGCTCAGCCCTGTGTCTCAGGTGGGGATTTTAAGGCACAGAGAACTTTGAATTCTGGGCTGATTTAGATCCACTTCAGCTTTGCGTTAACACTTTGCTTGTACCTTCCTTATCTATGATGCCCTGCTCAAAAGCTGAATCGTGATGCATGTGGTGAAGTCTACACTACCTAACTCTGCTAAAAGAGTTATTTTTTCTCCCTGTAGTGGTGTGAAAGAAGGAGGTGGATGCATATATGCTCACAAGCAGTAATGTGGCCATGCTAGCACAAACGCATAGCACAGCATTATTTACTGGCGAATTCTAACAATTAACCAGATAATTTTTTTGTAAAGATGGCAATGAACCAGCGATATACAAATGATCCAATATTTTATGCAATTGAAAGGAAATCCAAATCCATGCTAGTGGTAGTGTATATCCCATACATAGTTGCATAAGCTGATCTATTCTGTGCCCATGTGACTGGCACACTGAAATGCTAAAACACATTAACACTCGCCATCAAACAGCAGTCCCGCCATAAATCTCAACAGGAAGCCAGCACTCAACAGATCATATGCAATGAAAAGCATACAGAAGGAGAAAGGGCAAAGGAAGGTTCTCAGAGAGACAAGACAGATGATGGAGCAGAAGGAACCACTTAAGACCCTGATAAACTTAGAGCTCTTTGCTCAATAAAGACAGTAAAGAATGCGTTATATATTAACAGTTTTATAAACCAGTGCTATTTCAGTATTAATACCGCACATGCATACAAACAGTCCTATCTCAGAAAGGACAAATTCCTTTCCTTTTTGATTTCATAGAGACCTGAAAGAAGATTCTGTTTGCAAACAGAAGCTGAGCACTGAAGTTTTCAGCAGCGGCACCAGAGCTGTCTGAGGGATGCTGCAGCTCTTGTTTCACTGGAACGTGTCACCACTACATAAAGAATAGCTGCATAATATTCTTTCCACGTAACAATACACAAAGTGATTCACACCAGGTGTCATTTCTTAAACCTAATCTTTTAGTACAGCAGAGTGAGAACAACGCAGTCTTTAAACATATTTATTTTACTTTTTAGTTTTTTGTAATAAAGCAATACATAAAATTACCTACCATTGTCTTATGTGTCTCTAGTCTTTCCTAAGTCTGAATGAAGAGGCAGGAGTGGCTCTGCAACACCAGGACTGCTCCCCCATCACATAACCTAAGGCACAAACTACTTCAACAATCCCCCTTCACCACCACCTCCTCTCCCTCTGCTGCTAAGCAAACCCCCTACCCCTTTAGTACTGCCTATCTGATTCTGGCCAGCTGGAGATGCTTCAGAGGATCATGAAGAGAGGCACCTGTGCAATGATCTGCTTCCTGAAAGAGTTTCCCCATGTATCTTCTGCCTGTCATCCTACACACTTCTCCTTCCAGGGCTGCTTTGGTGAGTTTGGCTCCCAGCAGCACTCGGTCCAGGGGCGGTAGCTGCAAGGAGGTGTTTACAAACTGTGTTTTCTGGATTCAGATCGCTGCTTGAACACTCAAGTACGTTTTGGAGCGGCACAGATTGGAAAACTACTTCCAAAACTGTAATTGCAGATCATAGCATTGAAGCAGCTAGACTAAGAATAAACATGGCAAGTGTACACTCACAAGAACCACTAAAAGCACGCATACTCATACATGCACACGCTTGGCAATGGCAATGGTTCAAGTATGACAAGACTAGAACCCATTTCTGAAGACGTTTCTAAGGTTACTCAGCTAAAACTCAGTCACTGCATGCTGTTGCATGTCATTTTGAACTCTGGATGCAGTCTAAGAATTGCCATTTTTATAATTACAAGTTGTTTCATAACTGAGTTTGTAAGAAATTAATATAAATAATGTGATCTCTTCAGTTAAGTCTTACACAGATTCAATTTGGGGCAATCTATGTTTGTATTGTACGTTTTCATTTACAATTTTTTTTAAAAATGTGATAATATCCAAGGGTATTCTCTTTTAAACATCTGACCCTGGAACTGGTATTATTTGGTCTGTTTAGCATACTGAGACCCAAGTAGTATTCATGAACTAGATAGCTCCAGTACAAATTTTTAAAATAAAGCAAAAAAAAATTAGAACAAATACAATGTATATCTGGTAATTACTATAAATATTTTTTTTTTCTTAAGAGATAAAAAAAGTTTACTTTCAGTAACATCACCTCTGTGATGACACATTCATACCAATGTAACTTCACATTAAGCACAGTAGGCAAACCATCAATCAGTGCAATGTGACAACTATTCTCTATTCCTCCTCCTCCCTCTCGAGAAAAAAAAATTTAAAAAAAATCTTCAGATGTAGTGAACAAGAAGCAAAAATCTCATTTACTGAACATTAGCTTTTCAACATACAATTGCTTGCTCTCCTTCTCAATGGGTTTGATTTCTAACACAATGACTGGAAAACTCCTGCAATAATAATATAATACACTTACAGCTCAAATAGTAAACCTCTTCTGAGCAAAAATGCCTACAGAAAAAAAAAAAAAAAAGATTGCCTTAACATCCATAACACCTGATCCTGGCTAACTCTAAAGCGTGCATCTATTTTAAGCCTCTGTGTAGTCCATTGCCTTCGGTGAATCCAGTGAAAGTCCAGAAGATCAGTCAGGCACTTACACAGCTTAGTAAACACGTAACTAGTGGGGAGGCCATGAGGAACATGCTACAGAACAGCAATGGAAAATGATGGATGGGAACACACAACAGGAAACTTTTGCAAAAGAATGGGTCATGTGATAAGAGTTCCTTTCAAGGATTACTTGAAAGGCATGTCACCACTGTGCGGAAAAAAAATATTTACTAACATCGTTGCTTCCACTTTGAAAATAAGTAGCAATATTATCTCTGCACGTCTGTCAACTAATACTTATTTTAGTTACAGGATATTCCATTTGTTACAAAGTAAGACACTGAGATTTTTAGCACACTTAAAAGCAAATCTTGATGAGACACAGCAACTTGGAAGCTTGTTAACTCTGAAAGGCACACTTGTAGAAGTTAGTGTTGCTTTACCTAAGTTTTTAAAAAACTTAATAGGAAGTTCAAATGATCAATCACTATCTCCCTCCCATTAATATCCACACAAAAATACATCAGCCATTTCCTAAATCCATATATCTATAAGCTTTTCTTCACTTGAGCCATAAATCAGTGACAAGCAACTCCTCACAGTGGGTCCTAAAAAGATGCAGGGAGGGATGTACCTACATCACGCAAGATGCAGAAGTCATCAAAAGCTTTTATTTAAAAACAGTGCAAGAAAATGAATGCCAGTGTCTTAACTTCTATTAAAATCAAAGTAGAAAACCCCATTAGGAATGCCTGTACAACCACTATTGGCCAAAAAGCCCCAAAAAGTCAAAAACTGTATTGCAACTTGGGTCTAGCGTAGGACAAACAGTTTCTCGAACACTTTCTGAAGCACTTCAGAGTCACTGTAGTGGGCCTTAAGCCCTACAGAACAAGTTCTGACTAAGCTAGAATCACAGGTTTAATGCTGCAATGCTAAAAAAGATGCCTTCAAAAAACAAAACCAAAAACCCCAGAACAATACAATTTCCAATGCTAAAAGTACACAAAGAGAAATACAGACTGTGCCTGCTAGAAACTTCCCTAAGCGAAGACTTCTATCCTAGGGCAAAGGTAAAGAAAAATCAGGGAAGCACTGGCAGTACTTACCCACGGGTATATAGGTTTTAAATTGAATTATCCTCTGATGCTGACAGTTCCCTCCATGCCTATTTAGGCTCAAACAACTCTTGCTATGGGATGAAGTTGCAAAACTCCTTAGAATACAAAGTCTGTGGCAATTCCCCATTGTCATTGCCACCTTACAAAGGCAGTATTTAATACCTGTGACCAACAGTCTGTTGGACTACAGTGGGGAGAAGTTATACTAACGTAATTGCTAAATAACCACTTTGTAATTTGAGACTGAATATTTGACAACATGATTGATATAACTGTCCTGATATCTCCATTTTAGCATAATTTAGTTATATATTCTGAAATTCAAAACCAGTGGTACATAAACAACAAAAAAAAGTTTTTAAATCCCCACCCTTTAAATAGGAAAAAACTGCACAGAATAGTTACAAGGAGATACACTAATACTATACTTTATTATCAGTTAATTTAAACTGGATGTTCAGACATCATACACTGGAATTATATAGAATGCCAACGACTGCTGGAGCTGGGGGAGGGGAGGCAGGTGAGAGGATAAAGGGCTATGGAGAAGAGGTTTTAACTCAGTAAGAAACTTGTGTACCTGCCCGATAAACACAGCCCAACCTCTTTATGTATCCTATTTATCTTCAAATCTATTTATGTCACACAAGAGAACATATGAGCATAGCAGCTGTTACTATAGCAATGAAACTGGAAATTTTGAGAACACAAAAAACCCACCCCTGAAGGATGCTCAGTTTAGCAGAGACGGTTTAGGGAACAGCGCACCAGTATCTCACTTCTAGGATCTGTTCAAAGTCTGCGGTTACAGAGACATTAAATCAGCTGTAACAGCCTATTCCCTAAAGAGCACTTGGAGCCAAATAACCGTGACCCATTACAACTTGGTGCACCGGGAGTTCCTGCTAAGTAGCCCCAAACTTGTGGAATAGTCCAGAGCCACTTGTAAATGCAGGAAAGAGCGATTCCCTGCAAAAGGCCCACAGTTTTTGACCGCGGCAGAGAAGGGATTCACCATAGTAACATCCTCCCCACCCGCACCGCGGGCAGGAGCAGGGAACTCAGCGCCCAGCGCTGCCAGCCCCGGCATGATGGGACGAGCCGGCCCAAGTTCGGCACCGGGGTACAGCGGCGGGCGGGAGGGCAGCCTCCCTTGCCCTGCCTCTGCCCACTGCCGGGACCAAACCCACAATTCCCCCAAACCGGGTTTCTGTCAAACCCGCCCCACTCCTTCCTCCCCTCGGCCGCCAGCCCCATCAACCCGCACCCGCCCGTGGGCCGCCCCCCCCCCCCCCCCCCCCCCTCCTCCGCGGGCGCGGCGGCTCCGCGTATCCCCCCGCCCCGCAGGCGCGGACCCCAGGCGCTGCCGGCCGCGATTTACCTGCGAGGGAGCCGGGTCTCTGCAGGGTGGCGGTGGCGTACAGCTCCTGGGAGTGCTTGCTGTACTGATCGGCAGCGTGAACCAGCCGCTTGGTAGGCGACAGGGTGGCGTAAGTGCCGATGGTGGAGCTCAACTGGTGGATAGGAGAGGAGGAAATGTTAGACTGGACGGTGGGCGGGGAGGTCACTCGGATGGGGGACGGCGACAGTCCCGCCGAGGAGACGACGATGTTGATGGGCGAGCTGGTGCTGTAGGACTTGGCCAGGCGGCTGGGGGACTGCTTCGGGGAGGAGAGGCGCTGCGCGGCGGCGTAGGCGGCGCCCTCGGCGGCGGAGCCGGCCCGCGGCAGCTTGGTGGGGGAGCCGCCGGGCTGGGCGGGCAGCGGGGAGCTCACCCGCTGCGCCGGCAGCGTGGAGCTGGCGTAGTAGAGCGCGGCGGCGTGCTGGGGCTCGGGCAGGTGGAAGGCGCTGCCGTGGCTGGGCGCGAAGGGCTCCCGCGGCTGCGGGGCGGCGGGCGGCGGCGGCGGCTCCGGGCCGCCCGGGTGGGCGCCGCGGCCCCCCGGGCCCTGCTGCGGGAAGGAAAGGAAAGGCAGAGGCGTCAGCGGGGGCGGCAGCGGGGGGGGGCGCCCGGCTCCCCCGGCCCCGCTCGGGGCGGGGCAGGGCAAGGCGAGGGGCCTCACTCGCCGGAGAACCCCCCCAAGCGGCACACAGCCCCCTCCTTGACCTTAAAGCAGGCCGGCCCCCAGCGCCCTGGGGATTACGGGGCTCGTTAATCTGCTAAAGCATGTCCAGCCTCAGAGGGAAAACCGTAGAAACTCCGCGTCAGGGCTGAGGGCGGCACCCGCGGCTCCGGGGTCTCTCGCCATGAAAGGCGCCGACACACCCACCCTGAAACCGGGCACAGACCCGCCCGAGTTCAGCAAACACCTCCCGCCCGCCAGACTCTCCTTCTGCGCGCACTGGAAAGGAGCGGGTGAAGCCGCGGAAAGGGCCTCAGTCGGGTCACTCTTCTCGAGGAAAAGCGATCGGTGTCCGTACGAGGACCGCCCCCGGGGCTGGGTTTCACTGCTGCCGCCGGCGCGACCGGTCCCTCCGGCAGCAGGACCGCGGCGCTCGCTTCGGCCCCGTCGTCTGAGGGAACGAGGGGGGAAGGCAGCGCCCGCCGCGCGCGGGGAGCCCGGGCCGCCTCATGCCGAGCCCGGCCGCGCGCAGCACCGCCGGCGGCCGCCGCTCATTGACTGCCGCGGGGCAGAGGGCGCGGGAGGAGCGCCCGGGGCCTCCCCCTCACCCGGGCCACACTGGGAGGGAGTGCCCAGCACCGCCGCCCGGCTCTACCCCGCCGGCCCAAAGTTCCCGTTAAGCCCAGTGACGGGGGGAGGCGGGAGCTCGGATCCTCGGCAGATGCTGCCTGTCAGCAATCTCAGTTACGTGCCTGAGCCGCTTCTGGAGCAGTGAAGGACGCAGCTCCTCTCACACACAGGCGGCTTCCCCTCCCCTTTTTTATCGGGGATCTCAAGCTCAAGAGGTCAGCTGTGAATCTGGAAACATTAAAATCGTCTAATAACTGCAGCCCGCAGCGAGTGAGAGCCCAGCGCTCTGTGGGCAGACGCTCTTGTTTCAGATACCATTTTTTTCTGGTTGTGCAGGGGATTTACTTGAAACCTCAGAAAGTGCTGAAGGTCCCAGGAGTTGATAGTGCGGTTTGAAGCCGTCTGACCAGAGCTCCACCCAAAACCACACACCTCTCAGCTACTGATTTCCTTAGCAAGAAAAGCCCTTAAAATGCGAATAACAAATTCTGTGACTCGATTCAAAGAGGTGTGGGGGACACCAACAACAGCATCGTTTCACATTTAAATAGCAATGTCATTTTTTTAGTGGCATCCTACAAGAAAAAAAAACAAAAACAAAACAACAACCAAGTAAACAAAAGCACCATGTTGCTGGTATGAAACTTTGATTTCTTTTCACTAGGATATCCAATAATGGATTTGGTCAGGAACTGAGGACAAGATAAAACAACTAATTGGAGCAAAGAATAACTGAGGTTCACAATACCAGAAATGTGTACTTCTATGTGTACCCACTGGAATTTTTTTTTTTTTCTCTCACCTTTTTTTTGCTTTTGGAGCCTCACCCCTCATCTTAAATGCTTTGCATCTGGGGGAAGAAGATGTATTTTTCTGGACACAGACAAGAAGCAAGGCTTGGGAGGAGTTGTTCCTGGCATTTTGATCCCAGTTGTTCGTAGCATGGAAGCTACCAGCACTGGCAGCGTTCAGGCATTTCAAGGGAGCACTGCCAGACCCAAACCTCACTGGCTTCAGGAGGCTTTGTGCCCCCAAAAGCAACAGCCTTATAGATTAATTAACTTAAAACTGTTCCCTCCAGCTGTTCTGTATGGTAAGTCCCAAGCAGGCAAGGGGATCACAGCTGTAACTTAGCCTGCTTGCTGTTGAGTTGGGCTGTTAAAGTTGTGGGCGCGAGTGACAAACTCCACAGAATCAAGTACGAGCCTTGGAATTTCCATAAATGGCCAATAAGCCCAAGTTGCTCATTTGAAAGATTTCTAACAAAAACCAAGAATGAACTTTTCAAAGCTACTTTCATGCTGAGCTACTTACCATTTCTGCTTTAAACTGGAAAGAAGGGCTAATCTGCAACTGACTGTCCAATAAAGCATTTGACAGAAGTACAGTTCTCATTTTCAGGGTTTAAACTGTATAACAACTTTTATAAAACAAAAACAGGCTGTCAAGATTTAAGACAACAGGGACAAAGCAAGTTCTCCACATGACAAATGGTCGTTTGAACCAGCTATGTTATCAATTTATATTTTGTAACAAATTTTACTTCTTGTATTGTTGTGTGGCATAATTATATATTTTGTAATATTCAACACTGTTCCAAAATACAGTCTTCTGTGGTGTTACCAGTGTCTTCTGCAATGCACTGCTAACACAATGGTAACACAGTTTGTCGTTAATCGTAAGGATTTTAGGCAAGCACTGTCAACATATATACAGAATTTCTTTTTCTAATCTACTTCTACACTGCTTGATGTGTCAAGGATTTAGAGTAATTAATTTTGAGTAAACCAGTATTATCCCATATTCCTAATACAGCTATATAAAGCTCCAGGCATTCTGCAAGTACTAATTCAAAAACAAAAAAAAAAATCCCACTTCATGATTGTCTGTTACAGGGAAGAAGGTGTAGTGGTGGGACACAAGAATCAAATGCTTAATTAAAAACATAGTGTATAAGCACTTCCTAAAAGGCATAAGCATTTGCTCTGTGTGAAGGAGTGAACTTTTGGCTGATCAGATCGCAATTAAAACATTAGCATGCACTATTTGATGTGACTAATCTCAGACCCGTCTTACCTTACTGTGAGGTTCTTATGGTTTTTTTTTTTCAAAGGGCCAAGCGTACAGTCACATTCTCCACTTGTGTTTTTGGTGACAAAATATGTTTTAGTTTCTCCCTGTGTTTCTACCTGTCTGTTGCTGAAGACAAGCCTAGAGACATGTCATCATTCATCCTCCAATTTTTTTAATTTTCTTTTTTTTTTTTTTTTTTACAACTCCAATCAAAAATTTAAATCAGAACTTTAACTTAAAAAGATTAAATGAAATACTGCAATACAAGATTTCTGTTTCATGAAGTGGAATTGAGAAGGGCAAATAACTGTGTTGAATTATTTATTCTGCAAAAAATTTTAATGGATAAGGAACTACAAAATCCTGGCTGGCCAGACAGCTTAAGCAAAACTTTGGGGTCAGCTGCTAATTACTGAAACATTAGTGTGTTGATTCTTGGCGATTGCTCCCAGAGGGAAAAATCGTGTGTGAGACCAGCAAAACCTCAATAGCAAAAGTCTTGGAGAACAAGATGACTGTTATGAATATGTCAGCAGGTGAAGCAGATCTATTTGGTGTATCACCTAAAAATCCCTTAAGACTATTTTCTTCTTAGGCATGCCAAACACAAAACCAAAACCTGGTAAGCTTTGTGTATCTGTTTCATAAGTCACAGGTGCTAAGGAACACAACTTCTGTCAATGCAACTGCCTGAGTCTTAGAAACAGAACTAAGAACAGAAAAGGCTTCATAGTCCTTTCTTGGGAATGAGATGATGATACCATTTCCAGGAAAATGCTGGAAAATTTTAATCATGGTACCAGCTGCCCTTAAGAAATGACAATTTGTGCTCAATGTCCTGTATACTTCTCTGACAGATAATAGAAGAAACTGAAAAATTATGTTACAGTTGAGTAAGCCCACCTTAGGTTTGAAGTAACTTGGATCCACAAGCATTTTTAGTTTAGCATTAAATACCAGCACCAGTTTTCAGCTCGTTTTGCTCTCTGGAACTTTCAGAAATTGCTTGGCCCTTGAAATCTCAAACAAGGTCTTATCTGATGAATGTGAACACAGTCATATGCAGTACTTGTTGCCCATGAGAAGACCCTTTCCCTTGATTCTGGGGAGGATTTTCCAATTGGATGCTCAAGTTGTGTAAAGACATCCCTCCAGGCTGCTTTGGCTACTTGAATATTTGTGGGTGTTGCTAGCCTTAGGCAGCAAACTTGATCATTCTCACAAGGATTTTCGAGAGACATGCATGGTCTTTTAAGGGTCTAGCTCTGTTTCACAATCTCAGTGATGCTCTGTGCTCTTTCAGTGACTCCAAGACTTGCAGGACTATTGAGGGCTTTTTTTTTCTGCCAGCCCAAAGAACCTTCCATATGGCTTCACTTGAGGTATCACTCTGCTCTGCTCCAATGCCTCTATCAACGCTCTTCTACAAAGGGCAGGAGAAATTATGGAAAATGCTTAACATTCTGTAGTCTTCAGG
This sequence comes from Caprimulgus europaeus, assembly GCA_907165065.1. Next base: position 76,481,323 of record OU015525.1, read on the forward strand.
ATGCAGACTTCAGTCCTTAGGCAGCGCCTGTGGAAGGGTCTTTCTTCTGCAGGACTTCACTGTCATTTATAAATTCCTGAACTAACTAGGAAGGTGCTACCTGAGGTCAAATGTACTTATGTGATAATAGATACCAGACTGTATCTCTGCATCCCTCAAATGTGGCCTATTCCGTCTGTTTCTCCTGATTTTGTCACAAAGGTCATGGCCAGCACAAGGTCATTGCTATACTGTGTTTGCAAAATATACCCCAGCACTATTAGGAAAACTTGTCAGCCTACCTGATCTTAATCTCAAAGGTCACACGTATAGATGACGGTAGGTAATACCATCATAGCCTTCTACATCCACAAACAGAACTGTGAGATCCTTTCAGAGTCTCCAAGAGAAGGTCAATCTCTGGTTTTAGAGCAGCAAAGAAAGCTGCAGTCATTACCTACTACTGGATCAAACCAGCATTATGCAGCTCAGTTCTTCACTGTTGTAAGTTGTGCTACTGAACTGCCCGTAGTAAGAAAGTAATCTGCCTTAAGGTTTCATCTTCTTCCTTTAATGGCAGAAAGATTCTTCTGTTCATATTTGGAATCCAGTTTTACACACATCATCATCTGCCACATCCTACCAGAAGTAAAGTCCTTACTTTAGATTTTGTCTGGGTAGATTATCAAGTAGCCTATCACCCTGTGGCACAGACGACTGATGGCTGATGGCAGAAGAGTCTAACTGCAAAAGGCCAGTACACACTTTTTGCTTGACAAGTAAACACATTCTTGTACTCATTTGCTGATATTCTAAATTGGGCTAGTGAGGTGTGGTGGTCTGATGAATTACAAACTTACGACTTGTTTATAGGAAAGAGGATATAAGTTGGAAAATTAACTGTTAATTGATTTTTCAAGGCCTTTTTTAAAAAAAACAAAACCAAAAACAAACCAAAACCAAACCTTTATTTTCCATCTACTTTTTTTGGTTTTAAGGGTCTGCTTTTGTTTTTAAGGGTTTTCAAATTCTGTGCCAGCTTGTTCAGTCCAGAAGCCTCAGAAGCATAGGATGGTATGCAGTAGAGATTTACCTCTGTTGCTGCCTCAGCTTCTGCAAAGACCGCAGCATCACCAGAAGCGAAAAAAGTCCTCATCCAGAAATGCAAACTAGTTTCACTTCCTTTCCCCTTCCCTTGCAAATGCATGGCACAGTATGTGGAAGACCACTATTTGTACTATGCTTTATATTCCTATGATATCTACAATGTAAGCTGACCATTCTCAAGATGACAGTAAACCAAATCAATCAGTTGTTCAGAAACTACATTGTTCAAAAAGAGAATTCACTTTTGAGCAGCTCATCTGCAAAATCCACCACTTTTTGTAGTAAGAGTCAGTACTGACTCTTCACAAATAACCTATAATACAGGTTATATCAGAATCTAGACACAAAGTTTGAGAAGCTGTTTTCAGTGGGAAACAGAGTGATTCCCTGCCTGAAGAGCAGTTGTTGCTAAGAAATCCTATTCCAGTAGCATTTAGAAGATGAAAGTTTCATATTCTAAAGTACTCAAAGCAGTGGAAAAACTCTATGATCTATAATGAAGTCCTCCAAATTGACAAAAATGTTAGATTGCACTTTGCAGTACTACACAGGAAGTCCCAAGACTAATTAGTTTCTCTTTTTTATATAACTGCATTTTCAGAAATTGTTCTTGCTGTCACAGCTGGCCTTGGGACTATTTACATATTTTTTCCCACACATTTGGGCTATCATTCATGTTCAGAGATAGCTATATTCCTTGCATACAAATACCAAAGGAAATTATCACAATCTGAGTAGTTTTGACTCCTGAGGCTTATTTTAATTATAATAGGGATAGTAAAACAATTCCAAGGATTGACTTTTTTTTCTTCTTAATTGTGGGATCAGCAATGGTCATATTCAGAACTTTTTAATTATAAATTTTGACTTTTTCTCGTTAACCTCTTAAAAACCTCCTTTATATGCTTTTTATGATATTAATTCATAGTTTATACAGCAGTTTGATACTATTTTCAAGATATATTTTAATTGACCCAAAGTTGTCAAGCATCCTTTGACGGTGAGAAGAATTATGTGCTCCGAGTTATTTTCCTGCACAAACATCTGGAGGAACCAGAAGAAAGAAAACCTACTTTCTCCCTTCTCATACCAAGAAAATAAAAGGATAGGAAAGGTTGCCTTATTAACTGACTAGTTACCTTTCGGAAGGTAACCAGTTCTCTGTGAAGTAGATAGTTCATGAAAGCTTTTCAGATCTAAGAAATGGCTTTTCAGTGTGATTTCTATGAAAGAAATCTTGATCATTAAATTTTTCCCCTCTGAATAAATTAATCCTTTCCTATCAGTAAGTAGGATGAAATTTATCTTAAGAATATCACTACTCCCAAGCCCTACAAACCTGTTCCTTTTCTATCATCTTACTTTTTCTAGCCTCCTTGAAGAATGCATCCCACCCTTTCAGGCTAACCCCCGGGGTACAATGCCTTTCACAAAGCACAACTCCTAATGACATCTGTCCAGGCTACCACTGGGTATTATAGCCTCTTTTTTCTTTCTCGCTGGAGTCCTGCTCTCCTGCTGGCTCCAATCCCAAAGAACATCAGGGAGGTCCTCTTTGGTAAACACAGAAAAACTATGAGGCCTTACCACTATGCAGGCTCATTTTAAACTCCTCATAGAAGAAAACAAGTACCTATCCAATTTGAAATGAAAGTTAACTGTGCTTTATTTAATTTTTCAGTCTTAGAGGATAGGGAGCTTTTCTGAGCAAATTGAGAGAATAGAATATTGTGTGTCTCTTGGTATCCCACAGGCTGTGCAATGACTATATAATACTGGAAATCTCTTAGCAATTTAAGGCTTTGAAATTCAAATACTAGTCACTTCTACAGAATCCTGAATTATAGTGTCCTGGTGTCACACTGAGATGGTCTGCTTTGGTGGGGCAGTTAAGATCTAAACAGAGCAAATCACCTGAGCTGACCAATGAAACCCAGTCAGACTTTGCTTATGTACAGAAGCATGAACGGTTCTAGGAATTTTTGTCTAAACTGAAGTTTAACTTCCCAGTGAGAAGCTTTGATGTTGTGATGACAAGCACAGAAGGTGAGGGCTATGTGTCAGAGCCAGGAGGGACTGTATAGACAGGAAGAGAGATTATATTATAAAGTTTTCATGAGTATCTGAAACAATCTTTCAGAATGTTTGAAATGTACAGGCAGCTGCCTGATAAGCTGCTTGCCTTACCATATGGGGGTAGAAAAGGCAAAAAACTTATCTACACTTGGGATTAGGCCACAGCACCAGGCAGTGCGTGGTATCCCAAGCAGATTTCACATCTGCTGTCAGCCTGGCCTTTTTTTGTTTGCTGGCACTTAACTGCTTTCAGTAATATCCTGACAGCAATGCAGGGAGGTCCTAGTCTTTAGTTAGGACTCCTAATCGGCACAGTCACAGAAATTTTCAAACTTAATGCCTAAATATGCCATCACCAAAATATATATGCAAGCAAGTAAGTAAAACTGTCATGCAAATCTCCTTTTTAATCAGGATTATTTTATTACTATGCAAATCAACCCACTTTAGATTTACGAAAATCAAGGTGGTAACTCCACCCCGATGCAGATGCATTGAACAAGACAGAAAGTAAAGGCAGACATTCATGTGCCAGCAGGCACTGAGCAGCTTTGTTTCCTGGAAGCTACCCCACACGATTTTGGGTGTGAGAGACACGTACCTGGCTGTAGCTCTGGATGGCACCTCTGGCCTGACTGGTGCGGGCTGGGAGCTGGGCAGCCGCTGTTTCACCCAGGGCGAGGGTCTGGTTGCTGTGGTAGCTGGCCGAGTACTGGAAGGACCCTTCAGGTTTGGAATTGAGCTGGAGTGCACTCTGGGAGAGGAGGCTGGGCCCTGCGGGGACAGGATTTTGGAGCAGTCAGAAAGGCTCAGTGAAAGAGCATACTTGTATTATCTGTCAGGTGAGCCTCGAAATTATGAGATGTATGTGGCTTTTCACAGTTTGGCTTTTCAGTAATAAAAATCACACACATGCAATGGTTTCTTTCCCACTTAGTTGTCATTATTATGATGTTCAAGCTACAGACCACATTGCTTTCTTTGCAAAAAACACATGGTTTTGACCAGTGAAGAAATTCTAAGCCTAAACAAACCAAACTGTACTGTTTGATAAAGAAGTCTTGTTTTTCAGCTCAGAATAACTGATGAGTTTTCTTTTCTTCTAAGGATAAGCCTTGTTTATTTAACCTAATTATATTCAGTTGTTCTGCATGGGAAATACTAACTTGTCCCTCCCTGGGCCCCCAGCACATTACATCTATTGATTACTGCCACTCTGTCCTGTACACACAGTGATGTAATACTTTGGTGTCTGTAAGGATGGATGGCAGCCTTAAAATATTAATAGCTCCTCTCATCATGGAGGACTCGCCCTGGTCTCAGTGAATCTTTGATGACTGGTTTGTCAGTCTATCTTCTCTTCCCCATCACAGCACTGCACGGCGCGGCAGGAGAGCCAAGCGCAGGCAGCGAGCTGACACTGGGGCTGCCAGACTGAAGGGCGTATCAGGAGCGTGAACAGTGGCACTTTCCACAGTTCTTCAGTTGTTCTGTGAAACTGAAAAAACGTTCTAATGTTCATTAGGTTAATGTAAAAGTGATTTAGCTTATGATGTACTCATAGCAAATTCCCCAATATTTGCTCTGAGAGCATGTATCAGTCAGACAAAGGAAAGGTTCTTCCCACACCGCCCTGTTGCATAGTTTAGACGGGACCTCCCACAACCACTTTTAATGGTGAACTCATTGTGTCTCCATACAGGAAGAGCTACATTAAAGAATACCCACCTAATCCCTCACTATGCCTTCTTTGATTTTATTATCTTCTAAGTTTCAATAAACTAGCTTACTCTTCCATGGTGCCCAGGCCCAGCAAGTGAAATACAAGAGAGAAAAGAGGAGGGTTATGCCTTGGCCACTGCATGAGTTACAAAGAAGTCTACCTTCAACCCCACAGCTATCATCTATGGCATATTCAGTGGCTCCACGAGGTGGTAGGTTCATCTTCTGATTAGCACTAACAAGCTCATGAGAGCATAGAAGGTGACACAAACCTTGAGGGATGTGAAATTATTATACTGATTTTGCTCCTTCACGTCACAGAAGACGTGAAAAGTTCAGTTTTAAAAAGACTCACAAGGGCCAAATTCCAGTGAATTTTACCACAAATAATTGCCAGGGCATTCCTGAAACAAAAGCCAAATTTTATGTCCTTTATGTTTTTGCTACAAGGATGTACAGCTCCAAAAAGATTTCCACTTAGAAAACGTGCAAACAATCCAACCACCAAATTAACATGGAAAGTATTTTTTCCCATAGCCCGTTTCTCAGAAATGGCAGAACCAATATAACTGCTATCTTCCCAAATCCAACCCAAACCACTCATCTTATAAACAAATTGTAGTAGACTATGTAAAGGGGGAAGTGTTCACATCCAAGTGTAGACTGGGATTATGACACTACTTTACATATCAACACAATTTACACTGTAAAGTCAATTGCATTCATCAGAATATTGACATATTTAGAAAGTAAGTTCTGGTCCTTGTATTTTCCTTACAAATACAGAAGGAGGCAGGGCTCCATGTATGATGTGAGGTTATTAAAAATGTATCCTATGCATAGGAAAGCTGAATTTAATCCTGCATGGGTGCTTATAAATCCAACATTTGGTAGCTTTCCATTCCCTGACTCTGCAAGTAGTGTTTACTAGGCATTTTAAATTTAACTGGTTTTGTTGCAAATTTTTTTCTTTAAAGAAATATTTTCACAGATTTTTTTTAAAGAGCATAAAGAAAATACAGGCATTTGGATTTTGAATTTTCACTGAGAATTTGCTTGTGATCAAGTGACATGATTAAGTTCAGAAAATTCACAAAAGCATAACTTTCCCAGAAGGGGCAAAAGTTGCAGCAAGAAAGCAATTTTTGTGCATGAAAGTGTTTGCACCCATTCTGAAAGCAATTATGCTGCGACATTTCTAAAGCTTCAATAATGATTAAACTATCACATGCTATGAACTCAATATGTTTAAATTTTCATTGCATCTGGCTTTCAAGTGTTACTTTCATATTACTGTGGCTCACTAGGGGATTTACATAGACAGCTAGAACCACATACATGGGTTCCCTGTACTGTTTAGCCTAAACATGTCCATCCACTTCATGAAACTTACACGGACCACAGAAAAAGAATTTTAGTAAAAAGTTTGGAGCACATGGTTTTACATTCACTAACTACTGTATAGCAGCTTTTATTTTGTACCTTAACAAGCAGTAATGAACAATTAAAATGTACATACATTTTATTAAAGTACTTACTACAAATTACAAAGTCATTTGAGAGAGACAAACACATACATATTTATATTTAAAAGAAGCTCACATTTTTCAAGCAAACAAAGAATAGAGTTGTGGCTCCTCACCTGTAAATAACTAGGTCTAAACCAAGTGCACAAACTACAAGATACATCAATCAGCATGATCTTGAAAAAACTCAAGTTCCTTTTTCAGGATTTAGGGATTACAAGCAGTCCCATCTTGTCTGATAGGGAAAAGATGGATTGCTTTTCCCATTAACATTCTTGAGATTTCAATCTGAATGCAAAACCAACCTTCTGAAGAGCTTGCAGCTCACTCAGAAGGGAAGAAAGTGTTTTGTGTACTTCTATATGCTGATGGCTCTTGACAACAAACTACTGTTTCTTCCTGGCAAGAATTAAAACTCCATTGTGTTGGTATAAGAAAGTGTTCATCTCACTATTTTTCAATTGTTTTCAGAAGAGTTAAGGCAGCTGGAATTTCTCTATTTTTGGTTAGGCGCTGGGAATCACTAGTTAACTACTAGAACAATGCAGCCTTATTTGTTCCCTTAGTGCTACATAATTAACTATGAATCTTCAATTTAAGTTTAAAAACAAACACATACTAGGATGAATGAGAAGTATCCTAGAATACTAGGATACTTCTCAGTACCTGCATGTACTGTTCTAGCTGTAGCAGTGATTGCTTAGGCAACAAAACATTAGTTACAAATATAGAACAAATACACATAAAGCTCTAATTATTCAACTTCTTATGCAAGAATTAACAAGATATTACAGAATAGCAAGTAAAAAAAAAGTTAACAACAAAATTCCACCAGTATTCGTTATTATAAATAGTATCCTGTTCCCAGCCTAAAAATTTATATTCACTTGTGCAACTGACTTTATACCTACATTTCATCAGAACAATCCCACTTATACATTGAAGAGAGGTCCAAAATGTCAATTTTTGTATGCTCAGAAACTGCCAAGGGCGAAGGCTACCATATTAAAATCCATTGGAATAAGCTTGCCACTTTCAGTGGCAATCAAATCAGTTTTTAAGATATTCTAAGCGTATTAAAGTGGTGCGTGCCAACAGAGAAAATATACCAATCGGAAGTACAGTATAGAACCAGTTTTTAACAAACATGATTCTGGTAAAAGAGTAGCTACATTATTAGAAAAGTTTAGCAGACCTACTATGTCAGCACCACTGCTCCAAATTTTAAAAACATATTTCTTTCTGCTAGTCTTCCTGTGACAAAAGGGGATTAAACACTCCCTGGCACTGCCCAATTCCAAGAGCACAGCATGTAGCTTTCCTTTCCTCACTTGAAAGCAAACCCCAAGAGAAGCTGGTTGCTCAGCTGCCCACCGTGATCCACAGCCCCGGGTGGCATAATGCCCAAATCAAGCAGAGAAGGAATTACATTAAGAAAAAGAGAGAGAGAAAGAGAGAAAGAGGGAAACAGAGAAAGAAAGAGAGAAAGAGAGAAAGAAAGAGAGAAAGAGAGAAAGAGAGAAAGAGAGAAAGAGGGAAAGAGAGAAAGGGAGAAAGGGAGGAAGGGAGGAAGGGAGGAAGGGAGGAAGGGAGGAAGGGAGGAAGGGAGGAAGGGAGGAAGGGAGGAAGAGAGGAAGAGAGGAAGAGAGGAAGAGAGAAAGAGAGAAAGAGAGAAAGAGAGAAAGAGAGGAAGAGAGAAAGAAAGAAAGAAAGAAAGAAAGAAAGAAAGAAAGAAAGAAAGAGAGAAAGAGAGAAAGAGAGAAAGAGAGAAAGAGAGAAAGAGAGAAAGAGAGAAAGAGAGAAAGAGAGAAAGAGAGAAAGAGAGAAAGAGAGAAAGAGAGAAAGAGAGAAAGAAAGAAAGAAAGAAAGAAAGAAAGAAAGAAAGAAAGAAAGAAAGAAAGAAAGAAAGAAAGAAAGAAAAAGAAAGAAAGAAAAACCCCAAGAAACAAAGACGAAAGTGCATCAGCACAGTACAGAATTTTGATTCAAGGAATAGTTGACTGGAGCTTCAGTGAGAGATTACATAAACAGGCATCAGCACTGACAGTACTTGAAAAGCCAGGAAACTTGGTTGGGAATCAGCTACTGAGTCATGACATGTTTTCTTCCCCCAGAGGGTAGGGCCTTGTCTGGTGACCATGCAAGTAGCAGAGCTCATCCGAATCGTATCCCATAGTGGTCATAAGCAGTAAGTCACATGAGAAAGCCAGGAGGAACTTGGCCTCTAAGGAGCTTACCAGTGTCAGAAGACAAGCAGTTTTCTAAGGGCTGAGAAAACATACTAAGTGCTGAGAGACTGGTTGAGCACCCTTACACTGATCAGAGATGGGGGGCAAAGAAGCACATCCTATCAAATTTTGCTGTTTGTACTATTATTGCATCATGAGTGAGGATTGGAAAACAAGCACATGATGTAAAGTCTGGAAAGATTTAAGTACAATCAGTATTTGTGATATGGATTATTACCTATGGGACAGCAAGTTAAGGTAGTAGGAATCTGTGGAGAAACTCCATTGCAGACTCAGAGAACTTCATATTTTTTCTGTCTTACATCGTAGCGCCATTGCTAGGACACAAAGCTAAACAGCCAGCTGAATGTGGGATTCTTGTAAAGGAGGAACTCACAAAAAGAAACCAAACAAATTGTACCCTGTGGGGTTATCAATGACAGCCTATCCATAGTGTCCACCTGTCAAACATCTGAAAAGTCACTCCAGTTTCTTCATCCTTAGACTGCAGTATCTCATGGAACACATCACATACTGTAGTTTCACAGTGTGTAACAATTCAAGATAATACTATAGCAACAGTATGGTCATTCTTCAAAAGAAGAAAAAAAAAGGTTGACGTATGAAATGGGACTAATATTTTACATTACAGAGTAGACGTTATCATGGAACAAGTATTAAATAACACATTATCTGCTAGTTGTTCAATTATCAAATAATTACTCTATAATGACAAGTTACATACAGGACTATATTATTACAAGATAAGGCCACGATTAATTCAGTACTCTAAATCTATGCAATAATTACTTCTGAATTGGCTAAAATAATTACACTACAAACTACACAAATGTATACCTAGTCAGCTCCCATGAGGTAATTGCATGCTTGTTACTCAGTTTTTCATGTGAAGTTCCCCACAAAAACATCATGCAAGTGAAAGGAGTAGGATTTTTTTATCTCCTGAAGATTTAAAGTCAGTTGGCTTACTGGGGCACATTTCCTTCTCCAAGTAAGTAGTAAAGCGTAGCTCTACTATTGTGTTACACATTTCCATTTGGTCAGTCATTTATTGCGATGCCAGTTCTAATTGACAAAGGAACTAGACCAAAACGTGCTCGAACGAACGTTTAATTAGCTCCCATACCAATTATAAACAACACTTCACTCACCTTCGATCAAATGACAGAAGTAGTAATGAGAAATTATAGAGTAAGTGTAAATAAAGTGTTTTTAATTAGTGTAATTAATCACTTCACACATTCTTCAACCTGCTTTGCTCATTTGGGTAACAGTTGAAAAAAGAAAGCACCAGCAAAACTCCTTTAATGTCCTTTAAACATTCATTTACAGAGTTAATAGGTTGAGGTGCCTTACATCCCAGTGAGAGGAACCATCTCCTAACTGTTAATATATGCCTAATTAAGGATTTCAAATACCAGAAAGTCATGGCTTACTGTTTCTTCTGCCTCTCAGGTCATTCAGTTTGAGCGTGAAATATTGATTCCTACCCTACAACCTCCTTTTTTTGTTTGCTCATTTAAGTGTCTATACTCATGGTAAGTAGTTTCTAACCACTCCTACTTGTATTTGTCACCTAGTTTAGAAAAGGAATGGATGATTTAAAAAGATGCTATAGATAAAAGACTGGGTCAGGTATCTGTAGAGTGAGCACTCAATTTCTGAGTGCTCAACTGTATTTGGGTCACTGGGGGAATCCTACAACTAGACTGAAAGAACAATAAAAGCAAGGATAGCTCTTGATGGTAACCTGCCAAGGTCTTTCCACAAAATTTGACAGTAGGGAAGTGTGGTGGTTTCAACCTTTTGGTTTGCAGCCAAACACAGGCTGCTCTCTCACTCTTCCCACCCCCTCCACCAGGGAGTAGGGGAGAGAACTGGAAAGAAAGGGCAAGGAGACTCACGGGTTGCGATAAACACTATTTACCAATTAAAATAAAATGTTAATAATAACCACAGTAATAACCACAAAATCACAGAATCACAGAGTGTTAGAGATTGGAAGGGACCTTGAAAGATTGTCTAGTCCAATCCCCCTGCTGGAGCAGGAACACATAGTTGAGTTCACACAGGAAGGCGTCCAGGCAGGTCCTGAATGTCTCCAGAGAAGGAGACTCCACAACCTCCCTGGGCAGCCTGTTCCAGTGCTCTGTCACCCTCACAGTAAAGAATTTTCTTCTCCAGTTTAAGCAGAACCTCCTGTGTTTGAGCTTGCACCCATTGCCCCTTGTCCAATAACATATATATATATAACAATATACAAATGAGTGATGCCCAGTGCAATTGCTGACCACCCACTGACCAATGCCCAGTCTGTGCCAGCCAGTCCTAATACAGCTGTGAACAGCCAAACATGGTGGCCTTGAGCTCCAGCAGCAACTAATAACATCAGTACTGTTATCAGCATTCTTCTCATAACAAGTTCTACACTGAAACTAAAACACAGCTCTTCTAACTACTGAGAAGAAAATTAACTCTATCCTAGCAAAACCAGGACAAGAAGAGGGGATGATACTGCAAGACAAGATGGATGGACCTGTTCCTGGGGATACTTTGTCATCTCACTGGTGTATCCTGTTTTCTAAGTCCTGTTCCCAGAATATCCAGCTGGGACCAAAAGCAAACTTTCCCTCCAAATTGGAAGGGTAAGGAACATCTGTCTGTTTTAAACTCCTCTGTTCCAGTATGGCAAATTTTTGAGGTCACCTGAAATATTATTTGAAGAAACTGAGATGAATTAGGATGGATTTGGAAAGCAGAGGAACTGAGTGAGGGAGAAGGGAAGCCCTGCAAGTGCTTCAGGGGGTGGAAGAGAGCAGCCACCTTGCCACTGACATACAGACTTTTCTCCCCTCCTCCCCATTTTTTAGTCTCTGGGGAAGTTGCAAGAAGTGCAGGCAGAAGCAGTGCCAGTAGGGAGCGAGTGTAGGGGAAAACCCTGGGAAATAGATGAGAGACCTTTGTGGCTACTATAAAAAAAAAAGATGTTTTCTTAATTACCAGCTGAAAAAGGAGAGATTAAACCAAGGCAAAACTTATGATTTGAAGATGAAAACAAATCTTGTCAGCTACAACTGAGCAAACAGATTCTGTAAGAAAAGGACTTTCAAGCCAACTGTTAGTGAGATCTCAATCAGAAGATAACAAGTAGCTATAATACAACAATAGCAATAAGCATTCCCCGATTCTCCCTCCAAATCCAGTACTAGAATAATGCTAGGAAAATATTTCAAGATCTACCTTCTATGAGATATGAAATATTAAAGACATCAGTACCTTTATATTACAGGAAAAAGTGCCAAGGTGGCAATATAACAAAGGTATTACATTGCCTAGTAATGCAGAAAGTTGGAAAAAAAGGGCAGGGAGTGGGAGCAAACACATACTTAAAATGAAGAAATAAATAATAATACTTCATATGCTAAATAACAAGCAGCTCCCTTTGTTATGAAACAAACACATCTCTCTAGACCAGAGGCAGCAATTCTTAAATAAGTACAATGTAAACAAACTTGTTTTACAAAAAAGGAAAGTAATTTATATGTAATACCATACTCTACCAGCATAAAGAGGGCTATGTTCTACCTACAAATACAGAAAAGGGCTTTAGTGTTGTTCTAGAACTTACTCTTAGGTACTGGAAAACAGGATTTGGTGGAATGCATTCCAAAATGTACAACTGTGGTGGTCTAAGCACAGGCAGACCATGTGGTCCTGCACTCACTCCCTCCACCTGGTGAGATGGGATGGGAGTCACAACAAAGTGGGCACGGATTAGGATGAAGGACAGGGACAGCTCACTCACCAGTTACTGTCACGAGCAATAAAGACTTTTCTTCTTGGAGAAGAAAAATCAATTTAATTTGTTGCCATTCATCTGAGTAGCACAGTGAGACCTAATAGCCACATCTTACAATACCTTCCCCACCCCTCCCTTCTTCCCAGGCTCAAATCACTTTGCTCCCAATTTCTCTACCTTCCCCCCCAAACAGCATAGGGGCAGGGAATGGAGGTTCAGTCAGTTCACCATTGCTGCTTTTCCCAGCATGAAAGTTCAGGAACAAAGTGTTCCAAGGAGAGCTTCTCACGGAGTCATGGACCTTGGGCACAGCTCCTGGCTCCAGTATGGGGACATCCACGGGCTGGAAATGGACCTCCAGTCCAGCGCACCTCCTCACCCCCCCAGCTCTGGGGGTCCACCCTCGCTCTGGCATTGAGTGACTCTTGGGGTCTCAATTCAGTCACACTTGCCCTTAGGCTCAGCTCTTCTGCTCCAGCATGGAGTCCTCCATGGCCTACACATGGGTATCTGCTCCACCATTGAACCTCCATGGGCTGCAGGGACCTCACTGACCTACTCCTATTCCATGTAGTTGAACTGGGTGTCTGAGGTTTCTCCATCCTCCTCCTTCCTCCTGGCAACAAAATTCTTTCCTTTTTTAGGCTGATGGTTGTCTTTTTGTTCAGGTCAATGGTCTCTCCTCCAGGTTCTCTCCACCTTCTTCTTTTCAAGACAGTCCTTCCCCTCACACCTATGGATTTGCAGAGGCGTTTCTCTATTGCTAACTGTCTCAGCTTGGGCTGGAGGGGTCCGCCTTGGCGCCAGGGGAGGTTTCAAAGCTTCTCACCAGGTGGCCCCTTCCCCCACTACCAAAACCAGCTCCCACACACACACAAACCCAACACAACAATAAATTAATCTTCATCCAAGAATTCTATAAATTATATATATCTGGAGAAATTATGCAAAAACTAGGCTGATACCATTATGTAAGGGAACAACACAAGGATATCTCTTCTAACTCTCTTTCTGACCTAATTACTATGGGAATGAAAGATGAAGAACAGTCTATTTCAAGAGTAAGTGAACTGGGAATTGAAAATAGTTTCATTACATGCTGATTATCTTATGCATTTTACACAAGATAAAAATTCTGCCATTATTGTAAGAGGAAAACAGAGGTGTTGGCTAGGATTTGAAATAATAATCACTACTCCAAGGGATAGCAAATGCCCACAAGAAGTAGCAGAAAAACGTAAGACCTGAAGTGCATAGTAAAACATAAGGCCTGCATCTGACCCTGAGAGTAGATAGTTCTTTTTTTATTACTGAAAGATATTTTATTCTGATAGTTATATTGAAATCCCAGAGTCAGAGCAGGGGGAATAGCACCAGTGTCTAAATCAGAGAGGACACCTGACACTACCAGGTTTCCAACTACTGCATAAGGCTAATGAAGTGCTTCCAAATAAGAGGAATCTCCATGCAACCCAACTAGGACTACAGAGTGGCAAATGTGATCTCCTCTTAGTGTTTGGTAGAATCACGTTTCAAAAGTTTGGCACTTGTAAAATATTGCTTGGTGGTTAAAATTTGTTAACTGTGCATCTGTAAGGGACAGGAAAAAAAACAGAGAGAAATAAGTAGTTCTTCAATAGCTGAGCTTAGTAAGGAAGTATTTAATGGGAAAAAACTTCTTTAGGGATAGATAACTTTTTATGTCAAAAATTTGTAGACAATATATTATAAGGATTATAGAATTTCCAATTAGTTTACATAAAAGTCTGCTGGAAGTTAGGAAACGTGTTGCAAATATGAAACACTAGCAGACTCATGGAACAAGGTAACATAGGAAAGCCTAAGCAATCCTGACACAATAGGGTAACTTCAGTGTTATTTACTCAGATAGTGTATGTTTTGCTTTCTATACTGTACCACACATAGCATTACTCCAGATGTTTGTATGAAATGTAATACAGACAGATCTTCTTTCATAAGCAATATTTGGTAATGTTTGACAGTAGGAAAAAATATGGAGTTCCATTACAAATAAGAGAAATTAGTCAAGATGCTAGAGAACAAGACCTAAAGACATGCACTGAGCAAGAATAGGTTTATACATATTTAAGCTCAGAATACAGTTTTCCCTTACCTTTGCTTCTTTTTAGTAGAAAAAGCTATCCAAAATTTAGATTAAAATCAAGGATAACCTGGTACTGCAAATTTTTAAATGACCCCAAGATTAAACAACTTATTTCATAGAAGATTAATCATATTTTCTGAAATCGTTTGCTTTTAAACTCTGCAGATATTGAAATCAGATAAGTCTCTGAAAGAGATAATTTATCATTGGACATTAGGATTGTGTGCTTTATAGGAACAACAGATAGAAACAACACAGCAACAAGATGGCCAGCAAGGATAATAACTAAATTACATTTCCGCAGCATGGAGGACACAAAGAGGAAAAATAATTTCCTCTAGTCTTCTGTCTAGGGATATCTAAGGATGGTCTAGAGCTCTTTTGGCAGTAAAATTTCTGCTGGCACTTGTTACAACTCCATGAGAAGCCTCTGCCAACAAAACCTTGTCAGTGGCCTAAGGTGGACACGATGTGAATTGCATGAAGAATATAAATAACTTCTTCACACAAATGGCATGTTTTGCTGATGGTGACAATGTTGCTTCTGTGAAACCCTGCGGGCAGTATGCAATACTAGGAGTGGCAGAAGTCACACAATACTTCACTGTAATATAAGTTTGCTCTCTATTAAAAGATCAGATTGTGGAACCACAGGAGAACAGTACCTGAACTGGGCTTCTGCAAGGGATTAGATACATTTCTGAATGCAACCACAAGAAGAAACTCGCATGCAGGAGCAGGCACGGCATGCAGTGACACAGACAGCGAACTCTGACTCAGAAGGAACTGTCATGTTTTCATTTTGGAAAGTTTGTGTTTTCATTATCAATTTCCCATTTTGCAAAGAATAACTGCATTTAAAAGAGTGTGTACTTTGTTTACAGGAAAAAAAAAAAAACAAGTAAATTAAGAACGTATTTTGCAAGATTACATCCTAATTTTTTTGAAGTATTTTATACCTTTGAAGACCAGCTGTGAATGTCAAGTCTTCCTAGTCATGCTCTGTGCCTAGTGCAGCCTAAGCTGCTATTGATAGTATTGAACTAATGTTTTCCCCTTTTATTTCTAGGAAATAAAATCAGATGGTTATAGACATCACACAAGAATGACTCACATGGAAGCTGAATGCATTATCAGAAATCATAAACATTAGACAAATATCTTCTGACAGACCTAAATTAGACTGTTGAAAAATAATAATAATAATAATAATTTTTATAAAAGCCTACCAGCTTCTGACTAAAGCATAGGAAACTACTCACAGATATATGGATCTAATACAAAAGGCGTCAGCAGATCTATTATGCTATTATGTTGTTCTGTGAACTTAACTAGTATCACAAAACAGGTTTCCTCTTCTTGAGCAAAGTAGAACTCTCTTTTTTCCTGACCTTTGGCAGGCTTAAATCTTGAACCTTTTCTATCCACAAATGAAAATGGTTATTCGGCCTCCAAAGCAAGCCAGTTCAGAACGTGTTTAGCACTGCCTTCAGAAGTCAATTAAGAACTAAGTCAAAAAGGTCAAAATTTTATGACAATCTTTTTCATCTGCCAAAAACTCCTCTGCCATAAAACAGAAAGTATGCCCTTTTGCTTCTGCCTTCTCTTTCTGTATCCACAAATGTGCACTACTGTCTGCTCTCATGTTGTACTCAGAAAATGCATTTCTCCATTTATAAGGTCAGAATGGAAAAAAAATGGAGGCAGCTCCCAACTCTGCAGCATCATAGAAGTCACAAAAATCCTACTTTATGGAGAGCTATGTAAACTGCATGAAGCACCAAAAACCCCAAACCCATACCTGCCAAGATTTTCTGTTCCATATACATCATTTTACACAGACTAACAAGCCAACTACATCTTTTTCAAGGCTACATCTACACTCTGCTTATGCTCATGAGCTGGCACGGGCAGATCCCAGAACGATGCGGCTCTTGGCACTTGTGACTGTGCCGAGCGTGCGGGTGCTGGCGTGCCACTAAGGCACGAGTAGGGTGAGTGGTTTATCAGTCTGTCGTGAGGATGTGGGTGCATTTGTTTCCTGGCCCATACCACAGACACAATATTTACTGATGTTCTTTTGCACTGTAGGTTTGGATGCCAAAAGTTTTTCTTTGTTCTGCTCCTACAGATCCTACCATAAGCCACTGTCATTTTCTAGTGGGTTTCAGTAACTGCTTCCTGTGGTGGATGAGGGAACACCTGGTTGCCTGTGGAGGATTTGTGTTTGCCACAGCCTAAGCATTACAAGCTGATCACTGCCTCCTTTCCATCTCTGATGTTGCTACTAATTGTTCCTGCTTTTCCAGTCTTGACTCTCTCACCTTTCCATTTCCTCTCTCCATATATGTTTTACCTGCTGTTACTGCTCCTGTGTTAATTTGACATTCACATTTTGTACTGCAGTAATAAAGCTAGATTGTAAGGGACTCTTTTCTTGAGGCAAAGATTTTAAGCCAGTTGCACAGCATAAAATGACACCAGGTACCAAAGTCTGATTCATCCCAGGACAAGCAAGCTCAGAGATATGAACTAATATTGTGATATCAGTATGGACTTTATATATAAAAGCACATTTCATCATGTAGACATAACCAGAGATAAGGAAGCTCCAAGAAACATGCTGCAGGTGACAGCACACTGAAACAAAAAATGAGACTATAGGCTGCTGTACAAAAATGGAGGGAAATCAGAAATGACTTAGTTGCAATGTTGTCATAGTGTTACCTCTGGACTCCCAACACATCACACCAATGAGCAATGTGGATTTATTTGAAGTTATCTAAGCATGTAAAAAGTGAGGATAGAAAGGCTACTTTTACACAGAGATGTGATTTATTTATTTATTTATGTTCCCTCTGAGGATGAATCATGTGTTTTGGGGACAAGACGCTGAGGCTTTATTCCATGATGTGTGAGAACAGAAAAGATACAGGAACTGGAAAAAGAAAAGATAGAACTGAAACAAGAAGGGAAGCAAAAGACATAAGGATATGGTAAGACAGTAATGGGTAGTTTAGTGAAATATGGGACAGCAAGAAAAGGCGAGAGAGCAAAGGAAAGGAGAGGGCTAGGAAGAGGCACTAAAATGGTGTGTCTCCAGCTGGAGATTCCTTCCAGAGAAGAGGAAATTGCAAGAGGCAGCCTGCAGCAATTTAGGTCCAACGGGAAGGGACCGTCATGATTTGAACAGTATTTCTGCCACTGGCTTCTAGTGCTTTCTCCCTGAGAAACCTATAAACCCCAGTCACCTACCAATTTACAGAAGGGCCACAGAAGAACTGAAGTGATCCAAGTCCTGCACAGGAGGGTGCCCACAGCAACCCCCGTGCCACCTCTGAGGAACAAGGGAAAGCAGAGGCTGCTTCCCTGAACAGTGATGGTTCCTTCAGCCTTCACCAGGCCTCCTGCTTGTAAACAACTGCATATGAGCTTGAAGACAGGCAGCAAACCAAAGCAGAACGAGATCAGCTGGACCCAAGTCACAGATACCAAAGCCTGCCAGGAAACTCAGTGGTGAGAGCCCATACTGTGGCTCCACTCGTAAGTTCGACTCTTCGCAGTGGTCTCCTGCCTGCATAAGGGAAGAGACTGAAAAGGAAAACTCCACTTATGCTCTTAAAGTGAAAAGACCAACATGAATTTAATAGGATGTGCTATGTCAGCAACACAGCCGTGCCTCTTTTACCCGGTCTCTACCATCCTGATACTCATGGTAAGAGTGGAGGTGATGAAGCACTGTATGACAGTGTTTGAGCTACATCTTTTCATCTGGTGCTATTCTCAATACCTTTGAACCCTCCCTCTGACTGAGAATGAAAACAATAAAGTCCAAGCTCAGGATGCTTAGTGCTGAAGGAACATTTCCTGAGGCAGCACTTGCTGTAAACACTGATGCTGAGATGAAAGAGCTGGCTCTGGGGTCAGCACTAGAGCCTGCTTCATATGATCAAATCTTAGAGGGGTTTAGTGGTCAATCTACAGAAGCTTTACAAGGTCATCTATTTTGTAAAGACATTAATCTCCTGCTAAGGACTGTCCCTGAAAGCAGGTCGTGTTTGTTACCAGCAGTGGCTATTACAATGTTAAATTACATGATAATTATTTAATGTTCACACTTAGGATGCCTAGGGCTAGAAAAGGGAGGTGAATAAAGGAAAGAACATCTTATCTCCATTTCTTAGAAATCTAAGTATTTAACAACTACTTCAAAAGATTGTACTTGACCCACAGTTGAGACAATTTCTGTACAAATTTCTTTGTGAGAACATACAATCAGTAACTGTGAGACCACCCTTTAACAAAAGGTGCACAACTTTTAGAAGATTTACCCCATTACAAATTGGGCAAAGATTACTTTGCAACCCCAAAGTTTTGAAGCCAAGATATTTAAAAGGCTTGTATTAGAATAGATGGATGGAATAAGCAGAGGTATCCAGAATGCCCAACCATAAACATTTACCCTGAATATATTACAATACTGACAGAAGTTTCATCAATAAATCAAAATTTCCTCAGACTTCATACTATGAGAGGTTTATCTGGAGCTACAAACTGTTGAGTTAGATAGCTGCCAGGTTTGCATTAATGCAGCAGAAGGAAAAGTGGTGTGACCTGTGTTACGGACTTCTGCCACTCCTATTCCAAAGACTCCAATCCTAAAATGAAAGAGGGGTACAAACACTTCCTAGGTGTTTTTCAGTTCTGAAATGTACTCAAAAAGCACATGATTTTATTAGTGTGTATGTTTACCAGGAGATCCCATAAGAATACCTCCTTTGTGTGCACAAAGAATGACTCAGCTGGATCGCCTTGGCTTTCAGAGGAGATAATGAAATGGAAATATCTATCAACAAATTGTGAGGTCCACTGATGCCAAATTTCATCTCATTGAGCATGTCAGCCATCTGACAGGTGGCAATTTCACAAAGCAAGAGCTATGGGATGGAAAACACATAAACACACATCCTGTTACACATTCATTGTGTAAATAGTGCCTTTTTGTTTCAATCCATTTTCAATATCTATGAATAAAGCAGCTGATAACGGATGAAAATCATAAAGGTTGAACAAGAAGTTCTCTTTCAAACTGGGACATCTGCTTTCACAGTGAGTAAGGAGGATATTATTGTAAAAAAATGCTGAAAGAAAACTGAATTAAGAAAATAAACTAAGAGCTTAGCTTTGGCTTCAGAATTAGGCAGGTTAGTTAAGTGAAAACCATCGCTGTCTAATACAACAGCTATATATAATTTTCTGTGACAAAAATAATCTGTTCGTGTAACATAAGTAATTCTTCAGAGGATAAAGCCTGACATCTGAATGGCACTACTACCTCTTTGTGCTGCATTTTGGGCAAATATCATCAAGTGACTAGAAGAGTTAATATATTGTGGGATTGAGTCCTCAGTGGTGAGCCATGCTTTTTCTTCCCCAGAAGGACTGAGACATCCTTAACTGCCTGCACGCCTGTAAACATGTAGCCTCAGTGAAGTGCACTCTGAAATGGCATTAGCCAGGAAGATAGTGTTATTTAATCTACACTGTCTTTATTCCTTTATCAGTGTGCTGAATTATGTAATTAATCCTGAGCACCAGGACAGTAGTGTCACAGATATAAATAAAAATATATTCAGAAAATTTTGGTTAAAAAATTGTCTGGAATACTGGCAATGTCATGTGGGGAAAGCTGCAACTGCAGTATGAACCACTTAATTTTAAATTGAAATTTAAAATCTATCATTTTAAAAATAGCACACAATTGCAAGACTGATCCAAGAGATTTTCTGATTCATGTCAACAAGAATTCTGTGGCTGCAGTCTGTGGTAATTATTTAGAGAGCAAAGAAGGAGGATTGCCACATGAAGTGATTAAGCAAGTGAAAAATAGTGAAATGATTCCATCTCAGTTAGAAATTTAAACACCAAAACCTCCATAAATCTGCCCCATAATCCTTTTGTGACTGGTTTTATGTGTATTTTGTAGAGACTGAAGCAAAGGAAACAGCATGAAAGATTTAAGTATAGATAACTTAAATGAAAATCAAAGATTTCTGGATTAGGAGACATTTGAGCCTGTGGTTTAAATTAGGAAGAAAGTGACAATGGATTTGCTCAGTAATCTCAGCAGTCTGTCCAACCCTCATTTTGCTAATGCCAAGACTGAAGGAGTAACTGTTGCCCGTCTTCACCTCTGTAGCTTGTAAGGATTCAATGTTGACTGTAAGCATTCAGTGAGCTTCAGCTAATTATTTCAGAAAAGGTTTTGATGCTAATATCATGGTAGTTCTCTCCTGTGACATGCTAATGATCCACAGGGATAGGGGTCAAGAGGAACTAGGAGGAGGGAAGCAAATACAGGACCAAAATTTTCCTCTTGTTCCACATTTATCTCACTCTTACTCACACTACGCATCTGTAAAATGCAAATTTACAAATATTGGCAGGAAAAGGTAGTTTGGGCCCTAATGATCACTCAGAGGTCTCCAGTTTCTCTCTGTCACAGAGGCTGGACATCTGGGAGCCTCAGGCAGTTCATTAGGACCTTTCCCACTTGTTTGCAGGCTGGAGTGCGACCTTATCAAGCCTTGATGACAAACGTACTCAGCGATTACTCTTCTTCACCCAGAGGGTTGTATATCCCTGTTTACTCTCCTTCCTTCCCTGAACATTTCTTTCTTTTCAATTCTTCTTACATGTAAAGGCAGGGACGGTGAAGAGAAAATAAAAACATAAAAAACTAAAAAAAAAGCAAGTGTACTGGCCAAGTAGTAAAAGGAATGAATCTGAAGTAGTTGAGTGATTTTGAGACAGTGCTGGAGTGACGGGAAGGGGAGGAAAACCACAGAATCACAGAATGGTTGAGGCTGGAAGGGACCCCTGAAGGACATCTAGTCCAACCCCCCTGCTCAAGCAGGGACTCCTAGAGCACATGAACCAGGATTTTGTCCAGACAGTTTTTTAATATCTCCAGGGAGGGAGATTCCAAAACCTCTCTGGGAAGCCTGTTCCAGTGCTCGGTCACCCTCACAGTAAGGAAGTTCTTCCTTACGTTCAAGTGGAACTTCCTATGCTGCAGTTTATGCTCGATGCCTCTCATCATATTGTTGGGTGCCAATGAGAAGAGTCTGGCCCCGTCCTCTAGACACTGTCCTTTTAGATATTTATAAACATTAATCAGATCCCCTCTGAGTCATCTTTTCTCTGGGCTGAACAGGCCTCAGCCTTTCCTCATATGAAAGATGCTCCAGTTCTTTAATCATTCCAAGTCTCCCTTCCCTGGACACGCTCCAGGAGTTCCATGTCTTTCCTGTACTGTGGAGCCCAGAACTGGACACAATACTCCAGGTGGGGCCTCACCAGGGCTGAGTAGAGGGGGAGAAGAACCTCTCTCGACCTGCTGGCGACACCCTAATACAACCCAGGATACCGTCAGCCTTCCAGGCCACAGGAGCACATTGCATTTGTTTCCTTCATCCCACATCTTTCCAAACATTCTCATCTTAAATATTTTTTTTTTACTCCACAGTACATACTCAGCCCTCACTAAATGTTTTGTTGCATGTCTTTCCCAACTAAATGAACCAATTCCACTACGAAAATACCTTTCCTGAGCTACAGTCACCTTCAGTACTCCTGTGTCTTCTGTCTGTCTGAAACATCCCTAGTATTTTACCTGTCCTGAGCTAAATCTCACTCCCTCGCATGTTTCCTTCCCCAGTGATGTCAGTGATGTATATTCCCATCCCTCTCCTGTGACTGATCTCCAGTGTCTTACCTCGGATTGACTTGGCTCTCACGTACCTGGTCTTTCACCTGATCCCATTTAAAGTGACAGTTATTTATCTTCATTTGTGCAAAAGCAGTATTTTTCAGTTCCCATTAGAAAGAGGCAATGGTGGAGGGAAGAAATAGTTTCACAGAGGAGCAGCCAGCTCTGCAGTCAGCTCCAGGCTGCCATGCTGAGTGTTACAGCGATGTACAGCAGGGAAGAGGACAGATTGAGTGCCCTCACAGTGACGCTGAGGGACCAGGCTGGTCCCTAGGACACACTGTAGCTAATGGCAGCAGCAGCCTGTACCTGCCCACCCTCAGGGACTGAGTATACGCGAGGACCAGTGCCATTCTGCTGGTGACATCCCCACAAACGCTTAGCACAGGCTGAACTCCCCTGACTCCACAAAGACTATGTCAGATCATGTCTGATGTAAACTGGAGTGATGCAGTGGTGACAGATCTATAGCTACGTAAAGAGAGATCTCTGTAGTACATGGAACAGGAACATGGAGATGCAGGTTCAGATGCAGGTTCAGGTCTTAACTCAGCTGCAGCTTCTTGCGTAATTCAGGAAGTTTCCTGACTTTTTGTTTGTTCGCTTGTAGCTGGAAACACGTGTTTGGGAAGCCATTTTATACTGAGTTGAGACAGAAGAAAGAGATGGGCAGCAGTGCAGGATTTCCCCTCAGATGCATATAACGTTGTTAGTGCAACCCCAGAAAACTCATATGAGACCATGCAGCAGTTACGAATCTGCCCGTCTTTGTCTGCTAATAATTAATTTTAAAAAAGTGATAGCTCTGCTTGCATTTCCCCAAATTAACAGAACTTTGTTTATATTTAGGTTTTTTATTTGCTGATTCACACTCAGTAAAGACAATTAGTGAGCATCTCTATTAGCAATACAGAACCCCACCTGCGTAAGCCCCTTTCATGTGACTTGTCCCATGAGCCTTTGTTCATGGCTTTTATTTGCTACTGAAGAACTGCACGTGTGAAGCGATGTTTGGGATTCAGAGGCGCCTGCTATGTGATGGCTTTTTAAAACTAATTCTGAGAAAATCAGAGTGCATGAAACTGAATCGTAAAGATTCTGACTACAAACACACTAATCCTCTACAAAAGGCAGAGCTACTGATAGATTAACTCGTTAGACTAGACACACACTGTTCAGAAATAGAAGCTGTGGTCACATGCCTGCACAGGCTTTCATAAGATGATTTAATGTCTGCCTCAACTAGACTAGAACTGCCATGGCAGGCTGGAAATGCTCTCCTCAAAGTCAGGCTTGTTACTTAAAAAACAGCGATGCTGTCAAACTCCAGAAGTAAACCTAACTAAAACTGTAAAGTTAAGAGCTCTGAAGTTAGGAAATGCCAGACTAAGCTGCTTTTTCTGAATCATCGCTCTTCTCCTTCCTTGTCTTATAGCCAGTGCACACAATGCAAAACTATTCAGTGTTTTGTAGTCGCCTCATTTTTCACTGCGTGACCTCAGGCCTTTATTGAAAAATGTCCAATTAAAAAAAAAAAAAATAGCACCCTGGTGGATTATTCTATGACATTTAAGTGTTCACTTAAAATATATCACAAATAATGATTTTTAGAATGCATGTAAGGTGAGACATTTATATAAATCCCATTTCCTATTTGTAGATTGAAGGAATTAAGAATGACAGTGTCTATGAAATACAAATGCTGTGTGTGAGACACTTCAGATTGAGTTTTAAACTTCCTTTTATATCATGCTTCATTTATTTGAGACTATGCTTCCACAGTGTCCAGTCACAGCTGTTTATTCTCAGCACACCTAAAACTAAGTATCAGTAGAAGATATCTTGAATGATTTCATAACTATAACAGCAGAACTTCAGGACACGAAGGAGGGATACAATTAACTGTTAAGTGCAAAGCTGAACTGTCAAATATGAGATTTTTGTTTTCATTTAGTATGTATGTTCTACTCATTGCTTAGAGAAGTCAGACGCGCTCCACACGAAATCCCCCTTCAGTACGCTGTGCAATCTGAGCCTTAGCTTTGGGGTAAATGAGGCGTGGACACAAAATGTACAAAACAGGACATGATAATGATTGTTTTATAATGCAGTCATAAGAAATTCAAATTATGTTGTACAGACAGCCTTGACTTTAGTACTTTTGACTTTGCAAACACAGTAGTAATATTTTAACTGTCTGATGTTTGTGATATTTTACTCTCAATTTAAAAAGCGCCCCCAACCAAAAAGAAAATCCAATATATGATATCTTAATTGCATTTGTGAGTGATTAGCAGAGCTGTAACAGCTAACTTTGACAAATATAACTGATTCTTAATTAAAACCATAAATGACAATTGAGTTTCACTACAAGGTGGGCCTGAAGCAGAGGAGTATGGGGCACTGTGATAAAAGACTTCACAAATATTTCCTGACAAAGAAGATCAAGCTTGCAGCTCTGTGGGAAAGCCTGCTCCCTTGAGAGCACATGCACTTGTCTGTTCTCTCCAGGACAGCTATTGTCCTGTCCATACTTTTGTCACTATTCCTTTTCTCAAATGTTATTCTCATCACCCTGCTGTTCCCTCTCTTTGCACCTAACTCCTGATCCCATGAACAAACCATCCAATCAAGCAAATTCAGCTTTCAACTTTCTGCCTGGACCTTCTGCTTCAATAAATCTCAGTCCCTCCCCTGCTGGTCCCCTACACAATCCATCTCTATTGCCCCTCTTCTCCACCACTATTTTCCATTTGCCCATGTTCCTGATTCTCCTTCCCATCTATCCACATTCCTATTTATGTCTTATCTTTTTTGATACTCCCCAGAAATTTGTTTTAGTACTAGTTTTCTTCACAGACACAGACTTCATACCATCTACTGTCTTCATCTTCTCTTGACATTTTTTCTTAGTTTCCATCTCTTCAGCCAGTTTCTGCCAGTTTCCTCTCCAAGCTAGCCCCTCCCTGCTCCCAGTCTCCTCTACTGCCATCTACTATTTCTGTCTGTGTATCCATTTGAAAATGTTGGTCATAAGGGGTACTAGCAACCTGGCCAAGTGGTTACAAAGAGACGTGATTACTCACAACCCCACACTATGTTTCATTTTATTACTTTTGCATACTGAAAAAGCGCTGTTTGAAAGTTACTTCTGTAGTTTTGATGCTGAAGTCTTGTGACATGACCTTAAAATATAGTACAGCAATACTGCAATTGCAATTTTTTTTCCTTAAAATACGTTCCATGCTTGTTTTGTTTTGTCTTGTTTTTTTCCTCACAAACCAGCAGTAGAGATTCTCTCCATTACAAACAAAACCAAAAATTACCTTGCAAAGGCAAGGAGGCAGTCTGCCTGCTCACGCCTACATTTGTCTTCTACCAGTATTAGAAAACAATCAAGAAAAACACTATAAGATATGCGTTCAGTTTTAAACTGTTAAATGTTGCAAATATGTCTGGGTGCTACAAAACATATTTCTAGCAACTTACTTTCACTGGCTGAATAGTCCTGTGGATCAAGTATCCCCGATTCCTGCAGTGATCTAATACAGGAGTCCACCAGCTCCAGACCAGTGGTGAGCTCATCTTCTATATCCTTCTGACCATCTGTAATAAAATTAACAACATACAAATGTTAAAGAAAGGCAAAAGGTAAAATCAGTTATAAGACAAAAAGTAAAACGAGTTAGATGTGACTAAGCACTCACAGCTGATGAAGGAATGGAGAACACACCAAGATCACATATTCAAAGGAGGCTGGCCATATTGAAAAATTATGCCATCCTCTGGATGTGTAGCCTTGGGTTAATCAAAAGCAAAATTAGAAAGTTCATGTCTAATCTTAAAAAGGTTAAAGACATGTTTAGCAATGCCCCCTCTCAAAACCCTGAGTTATCTTGGTGTTCTTTTTGTCAACCCTAACCAATTTTGCCAAATTTTGCTAGTTTTTAAGTAGGTTTTTCACATGCTAGCAATGAAAAAAAAATTGCATAAATAAATGCTGTTTCTCCTTCCATCTTCTTTAGGAAATACAATAATTCTGTGAGAGAATATATATAATGTATACATGCATATAGGAACATTACCTTGTGTTTGCCAGTGAAACTGCTCTTCTGTTGAACTGTAAAAAAAAAAAAAAGGTAATTTTTAATTATATGATTCAGTAGTGTGCCATCAATATTCAGATCTAAATCTATTCTGAAGGAACTGACTTAAGAGCAAAGGAATTGACTTAAGAATTAATATTTTTTTTTTAAATGAGTGATTTCTACAGCATTTATTCAGCAGGGCAGAAGCATCTTCACTTCTTAACTAAGTAATTTAAAACATCCATATAGAAACTGCCCTCCTAGTCTTGATACACAAATTACACTATTTCTAAGCAAAAATATTAACATTTTGCAACTTTTCTGGATCCTTCTATTTGTCTGATTTTCCATTTTTATTGAGAAAGCTATAAATTGCTTTCTCAAGAGAATAGTTACATGTGATTTCTAAAAGAAGTTACGAGTATGATTCCTGGTTCTACTGATCATTATGTGCATTTTTATTTTATTCAAATGTGCAGCTAAGATTAATTCAATTGGCCTACACAAGAGAATAAATTTAGATGTGTTTGTGCTTCCGTGTACAAGCACTTAAGCAATGGAAGGTCTTAATTGTAAAATAATGAGCATGCACACTAGAGGATGGGTTAGGTAGGGGTTTTTTTCTATAAAATGAACAATATATTCAAATGAAATGATAAAATGAATTATATATTTAATTAGGCAATGAGTACACTTTCCTCCAAGGCATGATCTGTTTATGCTTCAATATAGGTCTTTCTCATATGCCAAGAATACAAAAAGGATTGAAGTTACTCAGTAATAATAACTCTTTTGATAACAGTGAACTGTTTATGAAAGTCATGATTAAAATAAGATATTTACAGAGGAAAACAAAATAATCTGTTGCATCCCTTGTTAAAAAAACAAAGACAGAAATAATTTTAAGTTTTCAAACTATAAATCTATTTCTGATGTAGAGAATAAATGCTCTTTTTAATGAGCACATGGATTTAAAGTCTTGAATTATTTTCCCTTTTCCCAACAGATGCTGGATCTCTTAGGAATATGTGAGTATAGCTTCTAGTATCTATGTTCTGAACAAAAATAATGTAAATTAAATTAAATTCTTCTTTTTGGAGTTCTTTTTTACAGGAAAAGAACTTGGGTGAATTATCAAATCTGATAGTGTTAAAAAAAGATAACTGCCTAATTTACATATAAATAGTTCTAAAATAACAACTTAAAATTTCTAGCTGGCATCAAAAGCGTTAACCTGACAAATTCAAATCTATAAATCATCAATTTCCAAATATCTACCATCTGCGGTTTATATTGACTCACTGCAGTGAGATTTCATAGATTAAAATGCTAGCCCTTCAGTTAGACACTCAACTAAAATGCTTGAATTCAAGTCAGCCAAAGTTAAAAATACTGAACACAAACATAGCCAGAGTCCTCTGGCAAATAATAATGGCAAAGTGCTAAACTGGAAGAAATTACTTTAATTAAATTACCTTTTCAAATGGAGCCCTAGTGAGTGGTGACTAGGGACAGTGACTCTTTTTGAAATATTACTTTTTCCTACTTTGAAATTCCTTTGCCTGATTTTCAAAATCACTAAACAACTGCAGCTTCAGCTGACACACTGGGACTCGAGAGTGATCTTCCTTTCTGGCATTAGCGTCACTCATAATAAGCAGAATATTATTTTCCCCTACACAGTCCCTCTTTCAGTATCCAGATTTCTCTGTGATAGATACCACCTCAAAAGACAGAAAAAAATGTAGTCTCTCAGGTAGCATTCCTGCTGGCAGAATAAATTACTAAATGCTGCTGGCAAGAACAAACTGATGTAAAAGACTGTGCCACCTCATCCAAATCAGTGAGGAAAGAAAATAAAGTCTGTGCATAAAGAGCGAATTACCAGTTTCCAGGAATTCCAGCTTCTCTCTTTTTAAGCAGTAAATTTGTATAAAATACTATCATTATTGGCATAGTACAGATGATAGTATTAAATGAATCGCTAGTGGATGATTAGTAGCCATCTCTAATATCACTAGTCTGACTTCCACAGAAACTTTTTGATGTATTCGCCTTAAGAAATATTAGATGAGAAGGTCTAAAAAAAGTTTGCAATAAATTTTGACTATATTTTGGCTTTTCCAGTTTTAGCCAGGCTTCTCCTCACAACTACTGTAATGGTCTTTTAATAAATACTGTAACTTTTATAGTCAAGGTAACAGATTCATCATCAAAATTTCTATCCTAATGCTACCTTCTTACTCAAGCGTATGGAATATGGAACAGGCTGCCCAGGGAAGTGGTTGTCACCACGCCTGGAGGTACTGAAAAGACGTGCAGACCTGGCGCTGTGGGACATGGTTTAGTGATGGACTTGGCAATGTTAGGTTAGATGATTCTGTGATTCTGTGATTCTATATTAAAAGTGTAATTGTTCTTACAAGGATGTCAATAAACCGGTGCCTCAGTCCTGCAGACAAACACATAACAGGTTCCCTACAAAAATTGTTAGAATTTAACGTAGTTTAAATTCAGATATCCTGCTTTTATTTTACTCTTTTTTTTTCCCCATCTTTTTTTTTTTTTTTTTTTTTTTAATGAGCTTTTCCTATTCTTGTCCTGACAAGGATGTCTGACTGAAGCAACCAGACATGTCTGTGCAGGGAGCCTTTAGACTGTCACACAAATGTGCCAAGTCTGCTTGAGTGAATAAAAGTGTGGTTTTTTGTTGTTTGGGGTTTTTTTTAGGTGTTTTCCAGCTTCACAAGAGATCAGTACAATTGACTGTGTACTCACAACAAATACATGAAAACACAGAAAAGAAATTAACATAAATATTCTCCCTAATTAATCTTTCAGCATTTTCAGCAAAATAAAGCTTCCTGCTTTATATTTTTTTCAAAAGAAAAGGTTTTAAATTCATTATCAAACACGTTTCTGCATATGCCTATGCCTCATATAAGTTTGCAAATTCTACCAACTTCAACTGAGGAAGCTGAGCAATAAAATACTTGATTGAGAAGTTTTGAACTATGGAAACTTAAAAGAGTTTCAGGAGGGAGATTTTAACCAGAATTATGTTAGTATAGTATTAGAAAATAGTAGCATAAAATATTAATGAGCTGAGAACTCAAGAAAGTTTAATTATTACACTCTTAGCCCAAAACCAGAAGAATAATTATGATTAAATTGCTGTGTTATTCTCTCATTATTGGTAATCATTACATCCTGTATCTACTTCAAACGTTTTAGGACAAAGATGACCATTCTGTACTTAATTCTATTGGAGTGATATAAAGAATCCTGTGTCACTATTCAACTATACAAACTTTGATTCTGCTATATTTATATTGTCTTTGGAAAACAGATTTTATTGAAGGAAAATCCCAGAGAAGCAGAATAACTTAAGAATGAGAAGATGATGCTAAAAACCAAACAACAAACCAAAAACTCCAACCAAAAAAACCAAGGATAGGTATTCTCATATATTTATTTCTGGATGTTCATCTTGAAGCTAATTAACATACCTTCTGTAAGGATGCACTACACTATGCCCAACACTTTACCTTTAACAACCACCATACACGGAAATATTCCAGTAAAAGTTGTTTTACTCCTTAGGCAAGAATAAGCAAAGTAACTATCCACAGAGTGGTCACCTTGATTCCAGCTGAACTCACAGGTTCCCATTTCTGCACGCATGTAACAAAAACACCGAAGTAGCTAGAAACCTTTTACGCGTGACCTTGCATGCTAGGAGGACGGAAGGCAAATGAGCATAACACACTGCAGGGAGCTCGTTGTGGGGAACATGACATGAGCACAGCACTCGGAGAGCTCTACCTGTCTCTGCACAGCATGGCAAGATCAGAAGCACCAAGCATTGCAGAAATGCAAAACGGTCAGCAAAGGATGTCTGGCTATTATCAGCAATCTATTTACATCAAGTTTATCTCCTTTTGGGCATGGATAGAGAAATCGCAGTTTGAGCTACAGTACGTCTACAGACAAGCAACAAGTCAGGACCTTGGGAGCCTTCATTATTTTTTTCATGTATCTCAAGTAAAGCTAAATAAGAAGTGGGTGTCCTCTTCAAGACGGACTTGATAGGAACCCAGCATGACAACAGGGTTCTGTGGAGACGAGCGAACTGTTCCACAACAGCCAGCACCAGCAGAACAAGGTGAGCTATGTATGACCATCAAACACCTCTCCCCGCAATTTGTGGGAGTCAAAAGCAGTTTTGGTGGCGTATATGTGAACACTGAAAGTGACAGCAAAGTACGGCTTTCCTGGATTGTGCTCACAAGCCATGTTTCTGTAAAAGTAACCAGAAGCCTCATGGGAGGAACCAAGATGTGGGGAAGACTGTTGAGCGCTTTAGCAGAAGAAAAACCGTCTGAGACATCGTCAGACAGCGTTGCCGTAGGGCCTGTACAATCAACAATGATTCGCTTTCAAACCAGGTGCCCAGGAGCAGCAAGGGCACCTTGGACTCACCTGAACTCCCAGGAGTTGGGACTGTGCCTGTGGCCCTGACAACAGTGGGGCAAAGGCAATTTCTATCAAACCCCCACTCCAGTGCACGCATTTTGCACACTACCTGGTCACAGCGGTACTTGCAGCATCCCTTGGGTTTAGACATCCCATGGCCCAATGTGAGACCTGACTCTCTTTGGATGAATGCCTCTTCATAGCTTCTGAATCACCCAGTGCAAGAGGAGGTTTACCACACTGTACACACTTCCTCCAGCAGAGTACTTAATATGCAGCCTCTGGAAATTCCTTTTTTTTATCCTGTGCACCCATATATACCAGTGCACATGCACACCAGGCCATCCCATTTGTTTTTTCAAGTCCTGTGCCTTACTGCTCTTTGGAAGAACCCCATAGCAAAGAAGCTCCTTGCTGGGAAGGAGTGTCGGTGTTTTTTCAGTCACTCTTTCTGGCACGCCTCTTAACTTATCATAGAGCCCTCAGACAGGCTTCAGGGCAAACTCACACTTTTGTATTCCTTTAATTATCCAATAAATGTTTGTGTGCCTTTTCTTTCTGTGAAATAATTCAGTTTACAGTTGTCACTCATTTTTGGAGAAAGTGCTATAGCTATCTGCTACACAAAAGTATTTATTTTTATTGTTTTCTAAAACAATTAATGAAATTATATCTAACACTGTTATGGAACAGCTATGAAAGCATTTTTACAAGGAGTTGTATCAGCACATGATCTTTTCAATTATTTCTGCAATGGAACCACACAAACATTGCTGCATAAAATTACGGGCAGATACTGCCTCACAGATTTTTAAATTGCTATTCTGGTTGTAGAAGGTGGAAGAAGAAAGATTTAGAAGCATGTCACAAAAAGGAAGGAGATTGAGAAACTAATATTATAGCTAAAGCAAAGGAGAAGCAGATTTTAAATCAGTACACTTCAGCTTATCAGTAAAATAGTAAATGAACTTTGGTATCAACTATCTGAGGGAAAAAAAAAAATAAGAGACCTAAGAATAAATTTTACATTAAATAATCCTGTGAAAAAGTACCAACCTATCAGTAAATTACCATAGAAAAAAGCAACTGTCAAGTGCAATTTTTTTTTGTTGCTGAATTTAAAAGTATGTCAAAATCTCTGACTTCAGTAGCCACCTCCACAGATGTGACACAGTAACCTCTGTTAAATATTTAATTACACTATTAGTCAGGTGTGGTATCAACTTGGCTCCCATATCCAGAAGTCCTTTTGATGTTCCAACCAACCTAATCGAATACCCTACAACCCTGAAAAATGTAAAAAAACCCCAACAACCCCCAAAAAAGAAACACCACCCACTACAAACCCACACATATTTTACTAATGGCTTCTCTTTTGTACCCCGTGATTTTAAACTGACTTATTTAAATTATTACAGAGTTTCTCTTAGATGAAGATGCCAGAAAACCAATTCAGTTGCTACAAGTTCCTACAGGGAAAGAGAAATGTCTGTTTCTTTTTTCCCCAGAAAATTATTGTTATTCCTTAGGTTTTATAAAATCAATAGCAGAACTTTGTGGCTATGCTATGAATGTTTTGTACTACTTTCCAATAACAGATGGAATAATTTGCAGACAAATTTTCAAAAAGGTCCCAAGATTAATGCTATCCTCTGCATTTAACACTTGCAGAAGTTTGCAGACATAATTTTCCTTTAAAAGCAACTTTTTAACTGCCCCAGTCCTATTTATATCCACTTTTCCTATAGCCCTTGTGCTTAATAATGACTGTTCTATTTCTTCTTATTTAAATGCAATTTAAAGTTCAGCATGCTATGCTGGTAAGAGCACTATGGAAGCACAGAGCATGCAGAGCAAGCCAGCAGCAGCACTTCTGCATTGCACACAGAGCCCTGCTTAGGTGCTTGCAAAGGCTGCTATTTAATGGAGTGAGAGCAATATGGTCCATTTCCCTCTAGTTTTTGATCATCACTCATGAAATCATCAACAAGACTATCAACTATAAGAATTTTATTTTTTTTCCTTGCAAGATGCTGAATTCATTTCACACAAACCAACGTCCCAGGGAACATTTACTGAAGTTCTGATTGAACGTAGCCACCTAGAAACAAAACACTTGCTACTTAACTTGCAAATACCAGCCCGTTTCCTTTAGTTCCAGTTCTGCAGATAGTTACTGGTGTGACAGTGAAGACAGAGAATCCTTTCATGGTGGAAGCCTGTGAAGCTCTACTATTCCAAGGAAAAAAAAATGTGGGGCAACACATGCAAATATTTGTTATATGTTATTTAACTTTAAACTTGGAAGCAATGACAGTGTTAGAGAAACAAGTATTACATGTGTGCCTTATTCTCACCCTTCCCTAGGTGTCCATTTCTGCCTCTATGTATCCCAGGCAGGATACTGGGCTAGACAGACCCTAACCCTGAATCAATACAACCATTCTTATATTCTTTTTAGTGTAGCTAAAATAAAATCAAATTACTTCATTGTGAAATTTCCCTTTGTTAATTAATTAAGAGAAAGGATGATGGTTTTCAAAGAGAAGGACTTGGCTCAGAGCTGGATTTCTGCTAAGGCAGCAATGTTAGTTCCTCCTGTTTCCTTCAAAACTATTTTTATTTGAGAAAGGAGCTTACTTCCAAAACTGAACTACCTCAACAGGAGCACATTTAAAATTTTACCACGTCTCCACAGCATATCAGTTTAGATAGTAGTGTACAGTCGGATTTCTTCAGCTCCAGTGGTGATATCTGGATCTGATCCAAACCAAACAAGTATCTAAAAGAATATTTAGCAGACACTTAAGTGCTCAAGAAATAAATCAGAGATTGCGAATTAGAGAAATGCAATAGTGGAGAGGCAGAATCTCTGCCTTGAGGCAACTGAGCTACATCACCAAGCAGCCTATCAGTACCTGTAAAACTGTACTCTTCAAGCATGCCTAACAGACAGCACTGCACACAAAATAATGTAATGGTTGTCACTCTTAAAAAAAACAACCCAAAAAACCCCAATACCCATAAAGATAAAATGAGATTTAGTTTATTCTTTCCCTCCTCTCTCTTACCCCAACAGTTGAGTTATTAAAGCACTTGTGCACCACGTGATAGAACTGGATAGAATTCTGTTTTATTCACCTGTGAGAAATCAAGCCAATATCTAAGTTGAGTGTAACCATCAGGCTGTTCCTATCTTTCCTATGAATCCTTAATCCTGTATAGAAAACAACATGGTATTTCAGTTAAGGAATTCCACTTTAAAGGACACCACCACAGCTACCCTCTCTTTGCAGCAAGTTTTGAAAGATGGCTTCAGAGAAAGGGTGCAATACCCACAAGAGGAAAGAGTTTCCTCCCAGTACCTTCCAGAAAAAGGTACTGAAGATCCAGAGGTGAGACTGAATTTTGTGTAAGGTATCTTAATCATCCTTCCCAACGTTCTGACATTAGGTAAGAAATATTAATTGAATTGAGATAGATTCTTATCTGAGGCATATAGTACCCTAGGCATTGCATGAACACTAAAAGAACTCAACACAAAAAATCATGGGTGCAAGGAGACAGTCACCTAAAAAAAAAAGCATTACAATACACTTTTCCAGCACATTTCTGGATATGTACTTTGATACCAGAAAATTAATTTCTAAAGAAAGACAGTGCAATACAAACACAATTTCTTTACAGAAACCCACTTCTGTGTGTGAGAATACTGCAATGTTTCCTTCTGGGATAGCTAACAGGTAAAACCCCACTAGTAACATGAAGCTACTTGTCTTTTCATTACAGACAAACTGCACAAGGATACCCCTTATCCACAACACTTACTACTTAGCATGCAGGTTAAGTCAAGAGTTTCACGCTGGCCACTGTTTTAGGTAAATTATTTCAAGTATCACCACACTTTTATATGACTATTTCAGCTACAATATTTGTTCTGTGTTGCCCTTGAAAACTAATAATAAAGTGATTTTCTCTAGGTTTTGAGGGATGATTCATTTCGAGTTCAGCACTTCCTTAGGGAAATTATGCAGACAGGAGCCAGACGGCCTCTACTTCGAAGAAAGTGCATTCCACGCAGAGAGTTCTCAATGCACACATAGTCTGTCACTGTGTGAAATCGCGCATCACAGCCCTTCGCAGTTCTTCTCCTCTACAGACTCTTCCTATTAGCTTCACTCAGCTCCTTCCAAGAAACCTACCCCTTCAGGGCTCTTCACCTTTGCCCCTTTCCGTGTAAACAACTCTCTCCTTTCCCTTCCATTCTCCCTCCCCTCCTATAAAGAAAACACAGAGCCAGGATGTTTCTTCTTTTGCTTAGCAGATCACTTTGCAATTCTCTTTCCCACAGCTTACACCTGTCATTAGCTGCTTGGGCCAGGAGCAAACTCCCACTGTGCCAACATAGTGGCGGGAAGTCCCCTGTAACTAACAATGAATATTCTTGAAGTTAATATGTGGTCTGATATTGGACACTGAACAGACTGCATGGTAGTCCTCTCTACCTTACGTGTTGTATGTTAGTTCTGTATTCTTCACCAGATGCGTGGACGTGAAACATTGCCATGAAACAGGAGAAGATTCTGCAGGGAGCAGGAAAGATTTTGTTGACCCTTTGTAAGCAAAGATTAACTAAATGCTTTGAGGAGTACATTAAAAAAGCCAAGTTTAATATATTGAACTGTTGAGATGAAGAAGGAATAATCATAGAATAGTTTAAGTCAGAATGACCTCTGGGAATCAATTAGTCCAGTCCCCACTTGAAGCTGGGCTAACTTCAAAGTACTGTCCTGGACAAATTTTTGTAGCAAGGTGTGCAGGAGAATTCTTCAGTATTCTGCTGTTCAGAATTTGTTTAGTTAATTCCCACTTTAAAAGAAAGAAAATAAAAACTGTTAAAGGTAAAGTTATAAGAGTTTGGTGAGCTTAGATGAGACAACTAAAGTCTGAGAAGGGAGTACAACTGACTGTTAAAACATAGCAAGGCTGCACAACAAGAGAAAAAGAAATAATCAGAGGAAGCATACAGGCGGGACAAGAACAAAGAAGTCCAAACTGTCCATTGAAACTTCTGCTGGAAATTTTAAAAAGATACTAAAACATCATGGAAGCAGCCACCCCCACCCAATTTGAGTTGAGGTGGCAAAACACAGCTGCTCTTAGAAGGCTGTTTGATGAATTTATTAGAAAAAGCAGATGTTGGTTTCAGTTTAAAGGAACTGGACTACATCCTAGGATATTCCCTCCAGTTCTGTATTTGAAATTATCTGTGATGCTGGCAACTTGGTGATTGTCACTTAAAGTAGTATACACACAACTGCATACATTAATACCTTGTACCTCCAGAAACACCAAGGAATGGAAGAACTCACTTGTTCTAGGCAGGCAGTACCAAGAATCATGTATGCAAGAAATGATGAATCTTAAATTTGCATTTCAGTGGATGAATGCAAAGGCAGTAGAGAACTACATTTTAATCTAAAATGTTGGATGAATGTAAAGGTACTTTGGCCTCTTAGGTGGGTGATAAGCAGCTGGATCAACCCCTGAACAATTCCTATTGATTTATGACTTTAACTATGAGAGTGAAAAATCTTATTTGTAACTGTCTGCTTGTATACAGAGTTGACAAATTATCCAAGCAACTAAAATGGCACATGGTAATAACAGCTATTTAGCTATATGGATAACCTTTAATCACACATTCATTACCAAAAAATGATTAAAATTATATTAATACAAGCTGACAAAAAGTAAATGAAACCTTTAGACAGATTTGGAGCTTTACTGGAAGCACACAGTCTTTTTATTCTGTCTTTTTCCACCATTAAGGCTCAGACGGGAAAAGGAGAATCAGCTCCCTAAGAAAATAGTGTTTGTTCCATTATTCATTGCCTACCAGTGACCAAAGAAATACAACCCAGGAGACACTATGCATGTAAAACCAAGCTCCTAAGTCAGACATTTAGTAAAGACAGATGTAAGAAATGCATTATAATTCTATTTTTAAAAATAGTATGCAGGCATTAAAGAGAATATTTCTAAAGAGTAAAAGGATATCTTTGTAGAAGCTTGAAGAAAATGATCTTCCAGATATCATACTAGTAATACTGAAAGCAATCATTTTTTGAATCATCTTTATTCTTAGCAGAGTACTGCAATATGAAATGTTGTGAAAGTTACTTGACAACAAAAACAATCCTTTGAAATTTTGTTTTGTTAACAAAAGGATGAAATCACCTTTCTACTTAAATATACTCTACATTCATAACATTAAGTTTCACAGGATAGTTAAATGCTGAATCTTTTCATCTTGGTATATGAACATAATCTGCACATTTCAATACTGTTTTATAACTTTGCAAGAGAACTTCGGCAATGTGTTTTCCCGATCCTGTGTCCACTGGTTTGTGCTTTAAGGTATGGTATGTCAGCCAGGTAAGCCATGAAGGGCTGCACTAGTAGTGAGACTGAAAATCAGATCCAATCAAGAGACAAGTGCTCAGTCAGTCTTGGAAGTTCAACTCATGACTACTTACTTCCATTTGGCTTTTCCATAACCTCTCTATTGCTCACTGTCTGCATACTGAAACAAGTACCAAATTCCTTGTCTGCACCTATTATGATGCAGCTGATTTTGCAACAGCTGAATGACAGATTTGTTTCCTAAACCTTGTTGTACTTCATCTCTCTCTTGTTTTGGGCAATTCCACTAATATTAGTGACAACCAAACACATACACTTGAATTTCCATGTTACTGTTCCTTTAAGCTGTCAAAAAGACCGTTTTTCTCTCCACAGACTGAGGAGACCAAAGTGGAAAACAAATTGGACCAGTAGTAAAAGCTACTTGTTACTTAATTATTGCAACATTTTCCCCTGAATATCTGCCCCTAATATACTAGAGAAGTGACTTCACAAATATTACAGATTCTCATGTTGCATTCAAAGAAAATACAGGAGGCTCAGCTATACGTTTTTATCACTTGTAAATATTTAAGAGACCAGTTAGTCTGTCACCGGTTAGTTTGGCACTGAGGTCACATCTCGGAACCTCTCAACAGAAGAACTCAACTGCTGAGATGTCTTGCTGGAAAAAAAACCCCAGATTCTCCCTATTGCAGTCCTCAAAGCATTTCAAATTAGAAAAGCTGTAACACTTTGAAGTGTTAAGATAGGGCATTGACCTTCATTCTGCTCAAGGGACCATCTAGTTCTGTCTGGAAAGTCTATATAATTTTGCAGGAAAATCTTAAAACTGTATTAGGTTAAATAAAAGCACTAATTTTATCTGCCGATTCTACTAACAAAGCAGACAAAGGAAATGAAACACAGATCTCAAGGAACTAGCTCAGCTTTACACTGGCAGATACAATTTTTTAAAAGCTTTTGTTTTGGTGAAAAGGTTTCTGAACCAGAGGAAAACTAAGTTCTTGGCCACCTATGCAAATCCCTCTCTAGGATGCCTCAACATCACTTGTTAAAAACAATTCATTAAAATTCTTTCTTCCCCATGGTTGGTAGATCCAGATCCAGTTAGTTTTCACTATAGCTCATGCCACTAAGCAATACTTTTCCCTCCATGCCCACACTAATCACGTTTCATCATCAGAAATATTACTTATATGTAAAATAAAAGCTAGCAGCTTTGCATTTATTGCAGCTTTGCATTTATTGCAGCTTTCTTTTTTTTTCTAATTACACTAAATTCAATTTCGAGGGGTTCTCAACTGAGTTATAATTTCACTAACTCTGCAACTTCTTTCCCTTTGAATATTTTAATCAAGGTTTAAAAGATGATTGTAAACCTGAGAATTTTATATTACTTGTTCAGTCCATCTCGGAAATAGTCCAATCAAAAAGCTAAATCCGTTTTCACTTGCAAAACAGAGCTCATATGAAAAGAGAGGAGATTGATTTTTTTTTTTTTTTTGCTCCCTGAGTATGAATCGCATAAAAACTGTTCCGGACTTGACAAAATTAATTTCTCACAGTATAGAAATGCTAAAGCTCATAGCTGAAAACAATAAAGAAAGTAATGTGTTTTGTGACCATTTTGAGGAAGAACAGTAAGTTAGCTTAAGGGCAGTCAGTGTCAAGAGTAGAGATGGACTTTTACTTCCAATTTCAAGCCCTGCTCAAAGCAGGGACAATGAGCACTGGTTGGGAGGTATTACCAGTCTTCAACTGTTAAAAATTGTGTCCAGATCTTAATGTTTTTACATTTTAAAGACTCTAATGAGTAAGGGAAAGGTCTATAAAGAAAACATCGAAAGTTCCACTCACAAAGATAATTTTAAGAATCTCTAGTGGTCAAACAATTTCAACAATTTTTTTTTGTTGAACAATAGCTCAACTCAAAACTGTACAGGACAATTGCATAGTTTTGACTGCAATACAGAACAACTTTGCAGTTAGGATGGGACTGGAATAAAAGTGATCTATATAGAGCCAAAAATTATATCTGGCCTGTTTTCAATAAAAAATATCTTCTACTGAGGGATCATGGTAAGGAGAATTCAAAGAAAAGAGTATATGCTACATCCCATGATGAACTATACATATATGATCCCCAGTCCAAACCTGAAATAACTGTGATATCACACACTTCATTAATCTGTCAAGCTGGGGATGGCACTTTCTAAACAGCCATTATAAAGTACTGGACCTATTTACGAAAGGGTGAAAGAAATTAAAACCAACCACGACTCAAGCCTAGGCTGACTTCTAAAGTTAAAAATTTGCTAATAATTCAAATTCTAATAGTCAACAGGAAAATAAATAAATGCACTTGATTTTATTAAGGTTTCACACAGCATATAAAATGGTAAATTTCTCTCAATGAATAAAAAAAGGAAATGTAGATCTAATATATCTGGAATTCCATCAGGCATTTAACCCATTATCAGATGAGATGGCCAAGTTAATAGTGTAAAAAATAAAGTTGGAAACAGTACAAGATTAGAACAGTGGGTGTACAAAAGGCCAGACAAGAAACAACCAGTGGTGTTAAACTGAAGCTGAGAGAGAGGGAAACGACGTAGAATTACTCAAAAATCAGGCTTAAGGGAATAGAGTTTTCCACAGGAGCGTGTAAGACAAATTCATCCAGTTTGAAGATGAGGCAAGATCAGCACCTGGACTGTATTAAAGCAGTCTTCTGATATCAGATAAGACTGGACTTTTTGTTCCTTAGGTTAATTCCAGCCTTACCATGACTTGGATTTAATTTTTTCAGGAAACTAAGACTGAAAATTGTCTTCCTTCTCCTTGGACAAGTACCCTTTTTTTTTTTTGCCCATAATGAGAAAAGAGGAAATGGTTTT
Organism: Caprimulgus europaeus; assembly: GCA_907165065.1. Next base: position 76,521,567 of record OU015525.1, read on the forward strand.
TGAACAGGTTGCTGAAAGAAGGCAGGGATTCTGAAAATACTTTATGATCATTTATAAAATAGAATTTATAACACTAACACAACTTCGATTACTTATAAACAGGTCTTTAATAAACTACTCCAAAATGTACTGCCAATAATATGGATAGTTGAACAGGAAGATGTTGAGGAAACTAAGGTTTACTATAATTACCAATGCATGCATAAAACAGTAGGTTAAAACATTATTTGGTCCAGTATATTTACTAATTTTTTATTCAACATGGAAACATCTGTAATTGAAAGAGAAAACAGATAGGACAGGAAAGAATAGACACAAAGCTGTATTAGAAGCATAGCTATTTGTTTCCATAAGCACCATAATATATGCACAAGTTCCATACATATATGAATGCTGCAGTATATTTTCATCTTCCAAGATGACAAATACAAGTTAGTTTTAATTCCAGATTTCAAGCTTCAAGGAAAATAAATGCACTTACTCTCAAAGAAGGCAGCTCTTAATCTATGCATATATATATGTATATATACGTAGAGGTACATAGACAAAGCACTGATCCATTTGAGTACTTGAGAATCATATCTCTTTGTATGAATCTTTATATTTAATATAATGTTTTTTATATATATATTTAAGAGCTTGAAACAAAATTTGGCAATTTTAAACATTCAAGTGATTCCCTAACATACCCGTTTACAAAAGTCAAGCTTTTAATTATCATGATGTCAACATCTCATAGCAATTTATAAAGACTTGTATCTAAAAATAAATACTATTAGGCAAAGTGCACATGAAGTTTAGGTGATGCACACTAATAGTGGATAAAAGTTTTCTGTCCTATTTTTCCTTAAGTTATTGTTCTCACCACTGACAGATTAAATTGGAAAACATGTTCTTTTGCAGCACTGTGAGCCCAGAACACCTTTAATGTTTCCACATTACAAGGAAAAACTGTCTCCTCAAGACTCATGTGCACTACAAAGTCTGCTTGACAATAGCAGAAGCTCTTTGAAGAATTAATGTATAATTTTTTTTAAAAAAAAAGAAAGTACCCTGCGCACAAATACAGGTACTGCTCCATCACAGCCTGACTCCTCTGTGCCAGTCAGTGCCAGGCAGCTGAAGAGCACAGAGCTGGAGACACTGACAAGGGATGACCTCCACACAACTGCCAGCACCCTTGCTGCCTTGCCAACAGGGCAAGGTGACCCGGCACTGGGGGCAATCCAGAAACACCCAAGCCCATGAGTGAGCATATTGTCAGCACCAGGGGTGAAGCATCAAGAAGGATTTTCCAGTAAATCAACATGAGGAAAACTCCCCGACAGCAGATGGTGTTTGTAAAAATGGCGGCTTGACTGCCTATTCATTCCTGTCCATCCCACCCCAAAACAACAGGGTCTTCTGACAGAACTGCAGCTTTGCTGCTAACTCCACCTGTACTAAGAGTGCTCTTTCTGAAAACTTTGAACATTAGTTGCTTGGGGGGTTTTTAGATCTTTTTGTTGGTTTTTTTGGGGGGTTTTTTTTTTTGGAACTATTATCGCATCCTCCCATATTCTGCCTATTACAAAAGGCATTAATGGAACCTGTGACAACGCTGAGCACACTGCAATCCCAAACACTATTTATCTAGTGAATAATATATATTTATCTCAAACAATTCATATATCCTTTCATTTCTTCCTAAGCTGTTCACATTTTCCTCAAATCAGTAAGAGTTGAAGAAGGTAGATTACTACGCAAGTGAGGTTGTCCATAAAACTTGATATTAAAAACTGTGATTTATTAAGTAACTTGATTCCAAATACATGAAGCAGATATGTTTTGAGCATGCCAGTACTAACATTACCTATATACATTTAACTTAGAGACAATGCATCTTCAAAAAAGGAGGTGGCTTGTTCCGGCTTGTGCAGTGTGCTCAGCATCACTGCTGGTGTCCTCCTAACCAGGACATTATGTGTAAGAAGACTGGCTGCATTTAAAATCCAGTCTGAAGTTGCATGACAGACAGGAAAAAGAGGAGCAAATGTAACCTCTATTTTCACTTCTAAACTGTGAAAATATAACCTGGAATCACTGGGACAGCAGAAGCAGCAGCCCATTGTACCATATTCTCAGGGCTGAACTACATTTTCAGCAACGTATCTGAAAGGAAAGGATCGTTTCAATTTCTTTTTCAGCAGAGGGCAACAAGACACACGTGGCATCACCTGAAAAGCAACTGAAACTTGACAACATGCCTATGTTCACTGCAATTCACTCTTCAGAGCTCTGACACAAGGTACATGTGTCAGACAGGGCAATCTTTCTCATGGCTGCAGAGGAACAACCTGACAAGAACATATGGGGCATTATCTAAAGTGTAGGGCTATCTGACAGAGGATGGCCTTCTTCCCCTTTTTCCTTCAGCCTTTTGTTAGTTCATATACAAGAAAAGAGTCACCTAAGACTTCTGAAAAAAAATTAAAAATAATTCCTTATCAGTCTATTACTTGCTACAGGGCATTTGACATAGTTATCGTGCGTGGCAAATTCAACTTCATGGGGGCTGCTGACCACATTTACTCTGTAGTTTTCACTTTCTTCCACAGGGCTCACGCTTATCTGTTTACACAAATGAATTCATGACATCTGCCCTATTATCTTATGAAAGCATTGACCACTTGAAAATTAGTCTGTAGAAAGTCATGCCCTACCAGTATGTGGATTATACCTGCCTTGAATTCACCCCTCTTTCTCTCCATATCCCTGATTGCCTCAATCCTATTTTGCACCTTATCTGCCCCTGTAGGAACCCTCCAGTTTCGACTGTCAGACTCCACAGTGCTCCACCGCAGTGTATGCTGCCTGGGTCTGCATCTTAACTTAACGTGTCAGAACAAAAGCAAAATCATACATTATGCAAACACCTCTCAAAAGAAAGATATTTTTCCAGCATCTGCTGTTACTTGTCATCTAACCATCCACATTTTATGTGGGAAAAGAGTCACCACAAATCAGAGGGAATCAATTACGATATGGCTCTATTGCATGGCCTTGCTGACAGCATTTTGTAGAGCTACATGGAAGTATGTGACTAATTTGGGTTTACACATATGCCTACTACACAGAGAAGTAAGTTTGAATCAAACAAATGCAGAACTAGAACTACAGTCAAGATCCACGAGAACTATTTTGACACTCTCATAATGATGTGCTTCTGGGGAATATGAAGATCTAACAGTCACCATCAAGGGAATGGAGAGGTCTCTGTTCTCCACCAGCTTCTCAGCAGAAAAAGTGTCATAGCTTCTCTGCAGCAGCATTTCATCACAGCTCAGAGAAGAGAACTGTGCCAGGGAACTGCAACAGTGGGCTTCTCTGTCAGCAAAGTGCAGCCATCAGCCAAGGGAGATCACAACGCAGATACTGCACTACAGTAAATACTTTTCTGAGCCTATCACACTAAATTCAACGCATTTCCATTTCCTTCCTGTTCAGTGACAAACTGAATGTGGGTAAAATGCTCTTCCTTGGAGTGCCAAAGCACAGCACCTTCCTTACCAGTATGAACTCCTCTCAACTTCCCAGGCAAACACAGTAGCAAGGGTCTGCACACCTTGTTGGTCCCACTCATGCCACATGTACCACCAGCTGTCAAGTCTAATTGACAGCCATACTCTGGCTATGGAAGTCATGGACTACTAAATCTAACAAAAAACTATTTTCCCTACAAATTGTCCAAATCTATGTAGCAAGTTCTACACATATTTACAGCACAAAAAATATATGAATAATTCTTTAAGACTAGAATATGGCTCAATCAGTAGCTTAAGAGGGATTTTTTGCTGTGTTTTGCTTTTAAATTTCATTTCTGAAGCTACCATCACTCCACACATCAGAGTATGAACCATATTTAAAATTAATTTAACCTTTTAAATATTCCAAGCATAAAAATTTTTCTTTCTTTCTCTGACTTCCAAGTTTAAATTCTAGTCTACCATTTTATCCATTTCCAGCTTTAAGGTTCTGAGTAATACTTTGATTGTTATACAAATGGATTACTGGATCCACAGCTGTCAGTACAATTATGGCCAAGGCATTTGTAGCCTAAACCAAACTACAGAAACATTTAAATAGAGGCTACTTACACAAATAACTAATAAATGAATATTCTTGACAAAAATAACATATGTCCAAGAAAATGGTTATTTAATAGGCTTTTATTGTCCATTAATATGAACTCTGAAATTGTGAACTATTATGTATAGACATATGTAGGATACGGTTTAAGCACAGCAGCAGTAATTTCAAGGTGTAGTTCCTAGAATTTCTCTAAAGCAATGCATATAAAAACATTTAAACAGAATGAGCTACATACTCCACTTCAGAACCAAATACAGTTACTAGAAAAATTAAGAGAGGTTATGTGTGTGAGGTAGAAGTGGCACATAGTGAAAACCACAAACACATGCTAGAGGTTATTTCCTTTTCAGTGAGACAGATCCAAAACTAACAAATTTGGTGCTCAAAATGAAGGCATAATGAGGCCTTGCATCTGAAAGTTCTGTATTTATATATGTATCATAACTAATCTCACGTGAGTTTCCAAGTCCAATATCCTTTACATCCAAACTGCTGTTCTGCACCCCTTTCTCAGACTATAGGAGGTTGAGAAGTACTCTTCAGTTGTTTGCATGTAGCACATCTAATCCTTAACATCTCTTCCCTCTCTTCATCAATTCAAGGGAAAGGCAGCTGGGTGAAAATACCCCATGGGTTAGTATCAGTGTAGAGATAAGCATGTTGACCATCATAATTTAATTATGCAGATGATAGGACAGAGGGCAGCCTCAGCAAGTTTAGAGAGGGTGCAAAATTGTGAGAAGTGTTTGAGAGATCAAAGGCTTGTGCTGCCATTCAGAGACCTCAACAGACTGAAGAAATGGGCTGACAGAAACCTCATGAAGTTCAACAAGGGGTGTGCCATGTCCAGCCTCTGGGGAGGACAACCCCATGCACCAGTACAGGCTGAGGTCTAACCAGATTGCAGGCAGCTTTGCAGAGAAGGACCTGGAGGTCCTGTTGGAACATAAGCCAGCAGTGTGCCCTTGCAGTAAAAGGTAGTCAACAGCAGCCTGGGCTGCATTAGGAAAACCAATGCCAGTGAGCTGAGGGAAGTGATCCTTCCCCTCTGCTCAGCACTGGTGAGGCTACACAGTTAGTTTTACAGTTCACACACTACAACAGGTTGGTCAGAGAAGTGGGGGAGCCTCCATCTTTCAGCACCACTGGACACAACCTTGAGCGACCTGCTCTAGTTGACCTCATTTTTGAGCTGCAAGGTTGGAGCAGACACCTCCAGAGGTGCCTTGCAACCTCAAACCATTAAGTGATTTTCCATCAGAATTCCAAAAAGATTAGTATATTGGGATCTCTATGTGATTTTGCAAACAGTTGTGTTTTGTGAAGGAACGGGGAGGAAATGAAAATAGTTTCTAGATTATGTGATTACCCTAAAGCAATGCTACCAAGGCCAAATAAATTCTGAAACAGAAATTAAACCCAGATATCGTGAAAAGTGCAAACCAAAAGCAATTAAATTAACAAAACCCCGTAAGATCATCATCTTCAATTTTACATGCAACTTTGTGGCCACGTGCAACACAGAGGAAGTGCCAAACTTTACATTCTGCATTTAATCACTGCAGCTACTGTAGAAAAGCTGAACTTACCTAGCTGGCTTCTTACTAGGCAGAAATCAGACCTGAAAACTCAAAATTAGACATCAAGAATGTCTTATCCTTTCTGGAAACTTCACTACTTCAGCTCTCCTCTGGAGGCACCGAAAGTAAAAGCTGAAGTGGAGTGGAAAGGTACTGGTGTCGTAGCTAACCTCAGCCGAACAGAGTGTTCCTGACAGTTGTGGTCTTTGACTCCCAAGTCTGGGCCTGGTTCAGCTCTTGGTTCCCCAGCATGTGCCCCTCAGCATGGCTCCCCACTGCTCGTTCACACAGTCTGCAAGGCTTGCAAATTCCACCTGTCCCATTTGCCCCAGCTGAAGCTGAAGGGCTATCTGTCCCTGCCAACCTATGCACGCAGCTACACATCAGACAGAGCTAACGCACAAAACCGCACTTGCCATTAGCGCACAGGGGTGTTACCAGCAGGTCCGCCACTCTCTGACTACTTAACTACATATGGCTTCGTTTTTATCCAGTACTGAGGTTGCATACAAGGAAAAAAAGCTCATGTAAGTTATCCTTATAACCCTTTCTGAAATAAGACTCTAACTTTGCTATAAATACAACAGTATACCTTCTTTTAAAATAATATTAACATAATTAATAAACTATTTTAGTAATTGTTATTCACTTATTAATAAGTAGTTTTGTAACAATGTACTTTATTCTTCTGCCAAGAAGCCATTCATATCTAAATTTATCTTATTTATGCAAAGCTACATGTTCAAAAAATCACAAATTTTCTCATTTTCCATCCATCTTAGCTACTATATTTTTCCACAATAAAGTCCCATCCCTTCTTCCTGCTGCCCTGCTGTTTGCTATCACAGAGACCTAATTAAGGAGGCTTCATATTATTAGTTTTCAAATTTAAAATATTTGGAAGACAACACAGACACATTTTGCAGAAGATAGAAAGTGATGTTCACGTTTGCAAAATAAAATCCAGCCCCAAGCAAATCTTAAAAAAGAACCTGAACAGAACCACACTCTCCTGCAGCTCGAGTTCTTTTGAGTTTCAGAACACAAAAGGATGATTGCCCCATCATCTAATGGTCAGTTGGCAGAAAAGGAGCTGTGATTTCAAACTAAGAAGACATCCTGAAAATAAGCAATGTTTGCAGCTCCCAGAAAGCCTTGCCAGCATATATCAACTTAGCTGGATCATAAGCAAGCATCGGAAATACCATTTCTATTTTCAGAACATCATGCATCCAGAATGAAAGCTGGGTTCCTCCCACATGTAAATTGCTCAGTAGATCTTATATTTCAAGAACAGTCTTATGATAAATGTCAATTTTGTGCTAACTGCATTTTGCAAATATTTAAATTAAGATGTGTACAAAGAACAGATAAGGAATACTTTTTTACAACTGAGGATGCACCTTGGCCAAGCAAGAAAAACATTTAAGCCATGAGCCACAGGTTAACATTCAGTCCAAGCTGCCTTAGCAAAAGACGTTTTTGCATACCCTTGAGATGTGCCAAAACCAAAATATTTCATACAAGTGGAATGCTTACACATGAAGCTATGTGATACTACAAAATAATTACAGTTGGAACTTGGGGAAAAAATTAAGACAGATGGTCTCCACTTTCTACTCTGAAAAGTAAAGGAAAAAAAAAAATGATGATGATGATTCTAATCCCTACAGAGAAAACTATTTTTAAATTCCAGATTTTTGTGCTGTATTAAAAAATAATCTGTTCAAATCAGATATACACAGTAAACAAAAACCTTGTTGAAATTTTCTGCAAATGTTGATTTAAGTTAAAATAATCATTATCTGACACTTGTACTATTAGAAAACTTTCTTAATTAAAAGCACTGTACCAGCACTCCCTTCTCATCAGGACAGTAGTTGCTACTAATAGCATCTTCTGTAGCTGAGTTATGTCAGTACAGAAAATAAAAAATTTACAACTGAGACAAACTTGCTTATCATTTAAAACAATCAAAGTACTCCCAATATTATTAGGTCCTAAATCTCAGAACAGAACAAATACCTACTTCTCTAAAACTACCTGATTTTTCATAGCTATGTTCTTCTGGTGCACTCAGCAGGGCACAGGCGGATGACAGGATAAAGATCTCATTTTATTGTCTAAATTGGAATCCAAATTGGAAAGGCTGCCTCCCCAGATAACTGGTCGGTAGATTAGTATTGAGTGGGTAGTTTTAGTTCAATTTCTCCACAATTAAAAATAATAATAAATACATTAAAATACCTTGTTTACCAGTTATAGTTCAGCACAAGGCAGGCCTGGAGGTGTTCTCTGTCTCGATTACAAGACAACTCAGAGTATATTCTTGAAAATAAGCAAGCCTGTCAAATAGTACCTGAATATTCAGAGCATTTAGTCCTTCCTATACTTAATATTCTCTTTATGAAGTCAATATATTTCTGTCGTATCTGGGTATTAGTGCTGTATTAAGACAAATCAGAGGCAATTAGAGCAAATACTATATACGGAAATGTCCAGTTTTGTAGCTGAATCAAATAAAAAAAGCCGAAATTCAAGTGGTACATAATAAGTATTGCTGGTAGAAAGGTATCTATCAGGAGTCAGAAGAAAGCTACCAAAGATGCAAATACTGAGTTTCTCTTGCTTGCAAAATATTGCCAAATCATTATGACACTGCATGCACAACTGTACATAAACTTTCAGTAATGATGACAGCAACACTGCAAGAGAAAAAAACAGTAGGGGTGAAATAAGTGTCTCCAGAGTTAACCTGACAGAAAAAAAAAAGGCTTTTTAGTCTCTACCGATACTAAATATTATAACTGATTATTGAATTCTGTATTTTTTTTAAAAAATGTTTGAAGGCATTTTACAGCATAATCACTAAGAGGAAGCCTAAGATAATTTTGGCTAAAAAATTCAAACTGCATAATCAGGTTGAGTATAAATACACATAGTTTGAAGGAATTTTTTTTACATGAAAAAATTAGGGGAATATTTTTTGTATAACATTACTTACTACCTAGCGTTTCTTAAGCTCTAACTACAAAAATCTATCACATACTTATTAGATGGAACTATTGCATTTTATTTGCTCAACAGAATTCATGTCTCTCCTTGCATGCAATTTTCTGAATTAAAAGAGTAAGTTAAGGATATATTGGAATTAAATGTTTCAATGGGCAACTTTGTAAAGAGTGGGAATCTTGAACTCCTCTATCAGCTAGAAAGAACAAACTTCTAGGAGAAGTAACGAGCCACAAAAATTCAAAATTTTGAAGGGAAGAAGCCAAGCTCTTACAGAGTTTGCAAATGTTTCCTTAAAGCTAAGGAATGTGAGATATATTATCACTGTGTGTCTTATTCACAAAAGTCAGAAAATTGGCATTTTAAAGAAACTACGTTGTGTTTTACAAGGGTAAAAGGCCATTTGTTGAACAGTTAACGGTAAGCACATTCCGAAGGGTAGGAGCTGTATTGTTCAGATGAAAAGCCTGTTTTCTCCTGCTCATATCTCTGCATATTACATATTTTTAAATTACTTATTGTGAGTATCATGTAACTTAAAAAGGGTAATCACCATTGAGTATCACAAAGCGCTGTGATGCCGTATTGTTCTTTCCTTATGAGCATATACACCAGGAAAAATGAAAGTGATTATAAGTAGAGTTCTTATCAATGCAAAATATATGCATGTACAAATACTTTAATTTTTATATTGTATTTTTGCTAGCGCTATAACACTGACACTAGCATTATCTACATGCTCCCAGTTCCTTAAGTATTTTGGACAATTTTACATAAAGAAAAAGAATGATACCTAATTCTATTAGATTGGCAAATTCATGAAGTTATTTTTTTGATGATGGAAGGAAGAATTTGATTGAAGAAGGAAAAGAAAAAGGTCTTGGCTTTATTATAAATGACTGTAACAACTGTTTCTCTCAATGTCAAATAAAATATCACTTACCAGACCTGGCAAAAATATGCAAATTTTTGTATTTACTGTTTGGGGGGGGATCATGCACCCTATAAGCAGCTTCCAGAGAAGTCCCTGTACCCTTTCATCTCTAGATTTTATACTGTGTGATAATCCAAGTCATATGGCTCCTACCTACATCTCCATACCTGAACTCCTGAACAAGGCTGTCAAGTAAGTAGAGCCTGCTTAGATCTGTGACTCCTTCACAACTGAACCTCAAGTGTAAGTCAGTCAGTTAACCAGTGAACAGTATTACAGGTTGTGGGGGTTGCTGAACTTACTGCTGTGTCCCTTTGTGAAGCAGAGTATAGAAAGTATGGTCTCCAAATACTATGTCTGGTGGTTAGGAAAAAAGGGAGAGGAGAAGCTGTCCTCCTTTCCCCTCAGAACTGAACACCGTCTCCAACATCCTGAACACCGTGCACTCCTGCAGGCCTATTACAAGCTATTGAAACAGGTTTGTCTCAAGTGGAAAGCAGTCTTGGCATTGCTCTGATTCAAATGTGAGAATCTAATATATTACACAGTCCAAACTATTTAGTACTTTGAATAATGAAAAAGAGAAGATTGCATTTTTTAATGGAAGCAGGAAAATTTAATACAAGAAACCCTTTATCCAATTAACAGATTAATTTATTCCAGGATCTTCTAAGAAGAATGGTGAATTATTTACAATGGCTAGACAATGCAACATCTTACAAAGCTACAGCATGTGAAGGGCACTGACAGTAATTCCAATACTGGTTCATTTGCCTGTGATCTCAAATGCTGATTACAAAACTTTGCTATCTCAATGAATTTCAAAAAAGCTCAAGGTTAATCTCTTACATGATTTACACTTGGAAAGCGTTAGGATTCACAACGAAATTTAAACCATACAGTCTAATTAGTAACATATTTAAGCCTGTATCCTGGTTAAAACACTTTAAAAATTTGTAAACGTAATAACTGCATGTTTACTTAGCATGTAATATTCTGCAAAATATAACCTCAACAAAAATTTAATCCAAACTCATCTTTCACCCATGTATAGTTGGAATCTAAAATGAAGAACAAGTTGATACAATTCAACAAAGCACTATTTTTAAGTTTCTCCCTGCCTCATCAGGCTTTAGGGTATGTATCTACTTTGTTCAGATCACTTGTAGTCTAGTTATTAGACCATCTCTTGGCTCAAACTGCAAATTGCTTTAGCAAATTCTGGCAAAAAAGGTGTATTATTCTAAGCATTAATTCTGAAGTAAATTATGTCTGATTAACAGCTGGTGAAGCTAAAATTCTCTTGTAGGGTTATACAAGAGCCAGGAGAAACAACAGCAGACTAAAATGTCTGTGCTCTCCTCACACTAAGAAGGCAGATCAAACCTAGATGAAAGTTTTTCACAATTTTTGCTTTAGTCTACATTATTATTCTTCTATTTGCTGAAACTACTGACAGGTCTATTAAGATATTTTCTGTTTGCATTGACCAAGATACAGCTGGTCCCAAATGTCAGTCAGTAAGAGTTTACTAAGAATAGGTATTATCAAACTGATCTGATTGCCTTCTTAGATCTAAAGTTTCCTTTTTTTAAAGTAACAGTAGATACAGTTTCTACAATACCATTTTGATTAATATTTTCAGTTGAACAATAGCACTGGGCAGAATCAAAGCATATGAAGAGAAATGTCTGACATCCTCCATAGCAAATGGGGGCAGTTTGTGGGATAGCTAACATTATTTTCATTGATGAGCTGGAACTAAGCATTATAATGACTTTACAAAGCTTGCTGATGACTGGAATTGGCAAAATTGTTAGATATGAGGGGAACAACTAGAAAGACTGATTGTGATTACTTTCCTAGGTATAAATGTGTTTTTACTACAGCCAAAAGAAGAGTAACTCATTAAACAACCAGGAATTCTGTTCTTTATTGGAGAATGGACAATGTATCTTGGAAAAAACAGTGAAAGAGGATTTTAGGTGTCATGCTTAAACATCTAGCTAGTTCAGAGTGATATGCTGTGGCAGGAATAGCTAATGTAAAACCCCTGGATGTAAAAAGAGAATAAAAAAACTGGATAAAAGTCTGTTTCAGTAGAAGGCTTTCAGAAATATTTTTGATATTTTAATATTGCTTACAGAGATCAATTTCAAAAGGGGCCATTGAAAGGACTGGAGAAGAAAGAAGAATAATACAAATTAAACTGATGAAAATGCCTCTGTATGACCTGTATGATTAAAAGGCTTAGTTTGATCACTTAATCAAGAAGATTGAGAGGTTGTCTGACTATAATACATATGAAACTATTTCTCCCATTCAAGGCACTAGGGTTTTCTTCTAGCACAGAAAGCATAACAGGAGAGCATTGCAATAGCAAAATCTTCTTTTGGACATCTGATACAATTATTCATGAAGATAGCCAACCACTAGAGCTACACACTACCAAGGGCACTAATAGACTCTCTATCCCTCAATGCCTATAAACCAAGAGTTTGCATTTCTCTGAAAATAATGTTGAGGTATACATGTGTTACTCAAATACATGCAGGCTGACTGAAATTAAATGACTTAAGATCTGAACACTTACAGGGATATTTCTGTTCATGAAACTTTTAAAGCCTGCACTCAATGCATATCCATATTATCAAGGAAAATAGTTGATCCATGTACAGAACTTAATGATTACGCTGAAAACCAGAAAATCCAAGGCAAAGGTGTGGTCATTTCACTTGGCTAGCACTTGGCACTTTTAGCCATTGATATTTAGTAAATAGATTCTTGAACTTCAGTAGCATCTCTAATGTTTTCATGGACATGACCTAGACTGCACACTCAACTTCTCTCCTCCACCTCCTTCACCCCACCAGAATTCTGCCCCACTTAAAAACCCAATAGCCTGCAATTTGGTCTTTGGGATTGATTAATTGCGTAAGAAAGGAAATTAGTTTGTACCCAAGTGCTCTATGAATGCCCAAATAAGCCAGACCTTGTTTATAAAACAGGTCAGATTCTGCTCTGCAAAGTATCAAAATAATACAATGGATAAAGGAGGAGGGAAGAGGTGGGAAAGGAAGAAGTGGCTGTTCTTATGTCACACAGACTATCTTCCAATTCTGTGACAGTCATCCAGTATTCACTATCAACCTTTTCTCCAGCCATCAGAGAATGCTTTCAGTTTTATTCAGTGACCATGGCAGAGTACAAGGTAGCTAGCTAAGTTTTGCAGCCCCCACACAAATACAGCAGGTATCTGAGCTAACAACTAGATAAGTTGAAAATTAGACTTTGGGCCTTAGCAAACAGCTTGTCCTATCCCTCTGCAAAGAGTCTTATGCAAAATTTTTTAAAGGACAAAAGTGCAACAATGCATATGCTGGAATCATTTAAGTCTTGTATGTACTTGTGTAAGAGGTTTAGACTATTTACATCAAGTTTTCTTAATTCTCAGCCAGATATAGAATGGATGTTTTTAGCTGCCATAGGAAACTATGAATTAATGGGAAATAATGAAATAATCATCAAACAAGGTGCTAAAATTCATAGCTGCAGATTAAGTGTCTATTCTTTATTTCTGATTTCACTTAAAGCATTATTACAATCACAAACACATATGTATGCTCTTCCACGTAGCTCATGAAATTGGCTGGATGATTACAAAGACTTAAAGATGAAGTGCACTACAACGGATTACCTTAACACTTGATTGGTTTCAGATAGCTGCAGGGCTTTGACAGCTGATACTTGGCAGATGTGCTTCCACTTTAATACTGTTTATCTCCAAGTGATCTACTTCAAGGCATTTGATGTTTTATTTGGAATGTGTGATTGTCTTCTGTAGGATCAGGCTAACGCTATGTAACCACTAGACTGAATGCACTGAACTAGAACTGTTAACTGTACAAAAACTGTAGACTTGCTTAGCTCATAGAACCTTAAAATCAGGATTCACAAGGATAATTAATCTTATGACATCTGTCTTGAATGCTAAAGCTTAATATTTTACAGGCTTTGATTTTCTTTTTCATGCTAGAGATTTGTGTGCTGTGACATGAGCATTCTTCTCTGTGACGTTCTTTCTGTAAGAGTAACTACTAACTTCCTGGTTTGTCCTCATTTGAAAAAAAGCTGGCGGGAGAAGGAAATTACTGTTCCTCCTCATAAGCCTTGTACTCACTCTGTGTCTGCTCTCTTAGGCAACTAAAATAATTTCTTGGTTCATTTACTCTTACAACCCATGCAAAACTAGGTAAACTTGTGGGTAATAGGTACAGCTCTATGCTGTCCATGACTTCAGTAAAAGATGAGTTTAAGTTACATTTCCCTTTTACACCCCACCCCCCCCACACCTCCCACACCCTTGCCCCCCAAGTGCCACAAATGCCACCTGGAGAATATTCTCAGAATGGAAGTACTCAAGTCTGACATTGGTGTGATGCCACCAGCACACTGGCAGTGATGTGTAAGAACGACCACACTCACAGATCCATGGCTGACGATTAAAAGAAAAAACACAAATCTTTTGAACAGAAAGCCTGTTAGTTTAAAAACGCACCACATTTGATAGATAAAAAGTGGTTAAAATTATCATAGAATGGTTTGGGTTGGAAGGGACCTTTAAAGGTCATCTAGTCCAACTCCCCTGCAGTAAGCAGGGGCATCTTCAACAAATTCTAACAGCTATTTTAAGATATTTATATTTTGCACAGTAAAAATACTTCAAATCCTGTAAAAGGCATCATCCTGAGTTGAGAAAACTCCCCTTACTTGAAGGCACCCTGGATGGAGGCTAGAAACTTTCATGTCAGTGTGCCATCCTTACTGAACAACCTTCAGAGAGGCAGTTAACCCCTAACAATTTCAGTTACACAAACCATATTCTCATCTTCCCAGAACAAAAGACCCACTGTTTTCTTTTACCTGGGATCAGAGCAATGACAATTAACATATCCTTCTACTATATAAATTAATATATTTGTTTATCCAAATAAAATTTCAGTTTTAGCAAACATGGGGTTGTTTGTAAGAGAAAAAAAAAAAAAAAAGCATCTTTACATTTTAAATGTTGATGTCTCAGTCCTTGAAACCACAGTACAGAAACAGTCCTGAAAGCACAGATGGGAACACAGGTACCTCCCCAGCTGTCAGAATAATGTTCTTTGACCTCTTTCCACTCTAATGAATCTTCAGTTTTGTGTATAGTAGAAGAGCTATGACAGGAAGTATAAAAATAAATTTCAGAAAAAATAATTTATATGTCTGGTCATTAGAAAATTTTCCTAGCAGATTGGGGAAATGAATTGAACTTGGCTGTCATAAGTTTTCTACCTCAAGCATCGAACACATTTTCCAATGGCCTTCTGGAGATGTGTGGAAGATATCTGGTACATTTTTTAATAAATAGGAAAAGATTTAGGCTAGCATGCCTGAGGTAGACAGAACTGCCCTCCTGAAGCTCGCGGTGACAGACCTAACTGTGACTAGATTTGTACAGCTGCGTCCTAATAAACTGTGAATTCAGGTGATGCCCGATTCAGCATGCTGTTTCACATCACACCGAGAAGCTCTTAACCTCGTGTGGTTTAGCTCACAGCCACAATAAATTAAATACAAGTTATGTCCATAGTAACCAGCACTTACTCTCTTTGGGGCTTAGTGCATTCAGGAAAAACTCCAGACATAATCAAGGTCACTCCACAGATGTCAGAGAGAGATGTCCACTACCTCTATTGCTCTATGCACCTATCTGTCCAAACCACAAATGCCAGAGATGAGCTTACAGACCCTTACATACACAAAATTAGTTATCAACATAAACATGAGTTGCAATCAAATGTAAACACACTAAAAGCTGTGAATCTTTCCATGGTTGTGCAAAAGACAGGTTATTATTATTATTATTATTATTATTATTATTATTATTATTATTATTATTATTATTATTATTATTATTATTATTACCTTAAAAACATTTGACTATGGGCCTCAGTATAGTAACTTATCCTGAGTTGGACTTAGACTGTTCTTCTGGACATTGAGAATTACAAAGAATCTGTTTTAATATACTTCAAGCATTTAATGACAAATCTTGAAGCCAAAACTCCCTTTTTACTGAGATAAAATTCCACTCATTCTCAAAGATTTTATCAAAGCTGTAGGATTTGATCCTCAGCTAATACCTGTCAGAAGAGATATGTGCATAAATTTTCCACACAGGAGAACAAGACAGGTAAGTCCATAATGGCTAGGTAGAACAGATGATCCCTTAGAGGTATTTTGAGAAGCAAAATGGAAAAAGAACCCAAACTTTTATTTTGTTTTATACAAGGTATTCAACATTGCATTTACTTGCATGAGCACTATACAATCAGGAACCATAGATGTTGTCTCAAACTTAGTTCTACCACTATGACACCAGTTCTCTCACCAGTTGCTTAATGGTTTTTTTGTTTTGGTAATAAGAAAAATCACCCACTAACTGCAGACAACAATTTCACTTCAAAGGATCCATTTTATGCCTTTTTGTACCTAAGTTCTGGGGAAAAAAATATTGTGATATACCTGTGATATAAAGGGCACAAAACAGCCATAAGCATATTACTCCCTAACCCCTAGTTGAACTTGAGATTTCCTTTCCAACAAACTTTCTTACATCTTTCCCTATCTCGAAAGCCTTAGACCTCAGTCTTAGACCTACATTTATAAATTATTTAAAAGTGTTGTAAAATTCTTTTGGGAATTAAGACTACAACACCAATGTAGTAATTTTACTAGTTTTGTTTATATTTAAACATCTTAATTGTAATGGGATATAACTGTATCATCCTGCTCAGCAATTTACAAAACAGACTGATATAAGAGAATGGTCCAATATGGTACTGTATATAGAAGATGGGACTTCTTCCCTCATTTTCAATACCTGAAAAATGCACCTTCCTACACAATAAATTACTAAGAAAATACCTTGGGTTACTTTAAAGTTAAAATTAAGTACCATATTTATTTTTTTCCTCCAATAATTTATATGTTTTAGATACAGCAGTATTTATAGGACCACAGAACAGGACTGTTTAAACTGGCCTGAAATTAATACTCAAATAATGCCGACTTGATTCACCTCACTCAATAAGTTCCCATCTTACCACGCTACAAAAGAGAAGGAGTTACAAAAATAAAATGTTTCAAAGTATTATTTCTCTCAGAAAGCAAGACCACAAGAACGATTGATTGGTATTTATCAGCAAGGTTTTTTGTTCCTGTTCCTTCTAACAGGACAGTGGCCTAGCATTCTTGTACCTTCTTCTCCTAGAAAGTCACTGTTCCCCAAAAAATACTTTAAGCATTTATTCTGTCATCACCTGCTCTCCTTGGACTTAAGAAGTAGAAAATTAGACCTGATAGGCATCTCTTTTGGCTCTAAAGGGATAGCATTCAGAAACAGCAGATCCAAATCTCTAGTTTCTTTGCTTATTCAAAAACATTCCCTTGAACAGGTGACAGCTGTACCTTAAGCACAGGGGTTTTTTTGAAAAGCAAAGTAATTTCCAACTGGATAAACATTTGGCAGCACAGGTTTTGTAGTATTTGCTATGCTATGGTCTTTTCAACTAACGGAAGGGACATCTACAGGCATGAATGTGAATATGCAGTGTTCACTCTTAACCACTTTTATCCTCTCTAGAATGGAGGTTCCTGTCCCAGTTGTAAACATACTACTGCTTGCAGAAAGGAAAATTAGGAACCATAAACACCTTCCTTATACATTTTACTGACACAAGTCAATACTTGCCTCAAAAAGTGAAAGAATGCCATTCACATCAGCAAGGTAGAGTTGGCAAACCTTACAGCAGTAAGCTCTTTTGTTGTGGTGTAACTGTTTTCTGCTCTTCTTTTCCAAACTATTACCTGTTTTCACAGATAATTAGCCTGACATTTCCATCACAGTATTAACATGAGTTGCAGCCTGGGAAATAACAGTAAGGAAAATAACACAAGCCGAGAATGCAAAAAAAGCTGCAAGAAGTGTGGCTTGGAGAGTAACTGTTGGAACCACATGTATGAAACATGAGGCCACAGGGGCCAGCTTACAATCAGGGAAATTCAGATCATGTTTAAGCTTCAGATAAGGTGACATCAATTTGAAACATGTGCTCATAATTGCAGAGAAAAAAATGCAGAGGAAAAAAAATTGCAGGAAAAAAGAGCATTTGGGTTCTACAGCTTGTTTAAGGCATTACTCAGATGAATACTGTATTCTGCTAGTAAAGAGTTCAGCTAACTGCATGGCTCAGCTAGAAGAGTATTGGGTGTAAGAAGAAAATGATTTATGGAAATATCTTACTGTTATTATGTACCAAATGATGTACTTGGCTAAGTAAAATGTACCACATAAGTATGGATGGAAAGCAGAAGTGTTTCAGGAAGCTTAAGAAATCATATCCAAAGTGAGTGAATACATCTTCCAGTCGTTTATTAGGGTATGTAAGAGACATGAAGATTCACATTGCAGACCAAAAGGAGATCAGCTTTTATGACAATCTTTGACCTAAACCCCATCCTCTAAACCATTGAGATTCTAGTACAGTGTTTATTTTTCTGCATTCAAGCAAGGCACACTTTGAGAGGAGAGGTAATTTATTAGAACAGCCACTACAGATGGCACACAAGCCCCTCCTTCGAGTCCTATACCTCCACCATCACTTTTTTTTCACGGAACCTTTTATGCTCCTAGCAGCACTCCCAGTAAATGAATGCTGAAATTGCCAAGAGAACTTCAGCTGCTGACTAGGTGACTTAACCGACTGAGCTTTCAGATCAGAACAAAAGTACACCAAAGATCTTAGATGGCCTTCACATTATTTGACATTTCAGCCCTTAGAATCAGATTTAAATAGTAAAATTCTAAGGAAAATAATTTGGGGAAAGGTCTCAAATCTTTCCTCAGCTTTTTTAGATTTAAGATAAAACTGTTTAAAGTAAATGCAGATTAGGAATGCAGGAGTTTCTCTGCTAACTGATTTTGAAGAGGTACTCATGCTAGCCAGCAAATCAAGATTTAAGACTACATCACACCTGGATATGTGAAAGCCAATGAAAAAAACAATAACTAATTTACTGTAAATTGTTTAAGTCCCAGAATTAATTTTAAAGCAGGTTGAGGGTGAAATGCATTAATCTTGAGGGAAGCTAGGGGGGGTAAATGCACTCCACTTGTTTACTGAGATTAGAATAATTGTCTGTAATTTTTTGACACAGTAACATTTTACCTTGGAAACTAAATGTATCATTAACCAACTACTGGTCATCAGTGATTGACAAATCACTGATCATGATTACAACTATTATAAACTGTGATATATGTGCTAAAAGGGAAAAAAAAAGTCTGAATAGCAAGTTCATGTATGATTTTTTCACCTAAGGAGCATTTGCAGCTCAGTTTACAAATAGATTTGAAACACTGCAATATAATACTCTAAGGAAGTGACTAGTAATCATAACAATATCAGGTTATCTGGTAAGCAACTCTGCTAGTACTAACTGATTGAAGTTAATAATTACATCACTCAACACATTATATTAGTTGTATCAGTTAACTACTACAATCAGTAGGATTTCCCACATACACCACGCCTTTAAAAACCTTGCTTTAAAATGTTTCTTTCGCTGTTTGCATATAAATTGTAGAAGGAGAGAATATCTCTTTTCACTGTATAACAATCTGTGGATATTGAAACTTGCAGGATATCCTGATAGTTTTATTGCAGAGGTAATGATACTGATTGTCCAAATTCTAGTTAATTATTTCAGTCCCTATAGTTTTCTCAGTGTTTTTTAAGCTTTTCCATGCATCTCTCCTCTTTCTGCAAACCTATTTTTTCCTCTATCTTAATTTTACATAAAATTCATGCTCTGAATTTTTTTTTTCATTTTACTAAACTTCTAACGCTATGACTAATGAGTCTTTCAGGTAGCATTCCCACTTGTGGCCAGATACAGGATTTGAAGCCAGTGTCCTCAGTTAAGGACACTGCCCTTTAGAGAGTCACCAATTAACTTTCCTTAGTAAAGGTAAATTGGATTATGGATTATCCAGTCTCATTTGGGAGTAGCCCATTTTATTTCCATAGGAAACAGATCAACAATGCCTCCCTGAGCCCCACTCCTCCAGTTCAATTATGTCAAATTAAAAAGCAGAAATCATACTATCAGACAATTTGTCACCTAAAGCAACACAGGATTAAGAAGAAATCTCCTTTTGAGAGACTAAAACCAGCTATGTGAGGTTTGCTTGGTTTTGTTTTCTTCAGAGCAACAAGAGAATGGAAACCGTGCAGTGAGACAAGCAGCATTATACATGGCAACTTCACACTAGTATGTGCTCCAGCAAGGAAGCTCTTTCAGTCAGATGGCCTAAGGAAGCTCTCAGTGGAAAGTGAGGTTACAGGCTGCAACCTTCAAAGCTTTGGGAAAATGTGCAGAGGCCTTCACATCCAGCTAAGACCAAAAATCTTTGACTAGATCATTCCCTAGAGGGATGGTAGCATTTCAGTATTCATCTTCAGTCTGCCCTTGACATGGCTTGCATCTTTAGGTGGACATGAGGGTAGATTTAGACTAGATGTAAGGAAGAAATTCTTTACAATGAAGGTGCTGAAACACTCAAACAGGTTGCCCAGAGAGGTGGTAGAAGCCTCATCCCTGAAAACACTCAAGGTCAGGTTGGACAGGTCTTTCAGCAACCTGACCTAGTTGAAGATGTCCCTGCTCATTGCAGGGGGGTTGGCTGAGATGATCTTTAAAGGTCCCTTCCAACCCAAACCACTCTATGATTCTATGACATACTATGTTACAAATAAATTTGCAGCCTATCAGTTACTCCTCTAAGACTCTTAATTTCTGCCTTGGATTGCATCTCTGCTCCAAGTTCTCCCCTCAGAACCATCCTGTTATGCCAAAACACAAACATAAATTATTGAACAAACACTCTCTTATGCAGGTCAGCATTTCGTGCATCCCTCAGTGAAACCAAAGATAAATGCAATGCAGGAGAACCCTTGGCAGCTGCTTTGTCAATTTGAAAGCCAAGTGAGGAGAAAGAATAGATTAGAGTTTCAGATTAAAAATTAATACAGTATTTTTTGCAAAATTAGTTGACTGTGGATTAATCTCTTACACAGTAGTCTATGTTTTTTTCTTACAGTGAAGAGATAAATTATATGTGATGGCTATATATATATGTATATATATACACACACACGAACATCTCTTTTATATTATTCAACTGAGATCTATATAACTTTATGCTGACTGCTATATCTTACCCATATATGTGCACAAGTGTGTAATTGTGTATTTTCCCATGTTTTTCTCTCAATTCTTTTCCTCTAATAATGGTAGCTATTTAACTTAGATAGGTGGACTTTGCTTTGCATCTGTGATTCCAAATTAGCAGTATCTAATTTTTATATCGCTATTTGCTATGAAATGCAAACATTAACCATTTAGGGGTCACCACTCAGGAGAGTGACTGTATACATATGATGATGATTCACATGTATTCACTCAAATATATACTTCTGTACTTCAGATCATATATAATTTTGTCTTCAGAGTCCTAGTATAATTCACATTTAAATTCTTAACTTTGTTCTACAAATATGCCCTAGAGCTGCAAGAGAGAGGATGGTGACTCCTTCCAACTACAGCTACAAATTAAATTGCCTAAAACCAAAAGGTACACTCCAGGAGTAAAAGGCTGCCTGCAAGAAAAGTGAACAAGACCATACATACAGAGTTCTTTCCATTCACTCATTGAGACTGGACTAGTAAGATTTATGTTTTGTAATTAAATTGCACCACAGCTATTAGAGATTCTGGGTAAGTAGCTCTAAAGAGTTTAAACAACTGATGAAACCTTTCCATCTTATTATTGTTCTTCATAAAGGTGACATACTTTTTTTCTGAACTTGCAGAGAGGGAAGATGAACCAGAAATCACACTTATGATGCAGAAGATATTTAAGAACTTGACTTCTCTGAAAAGAGTGTGTGCAATATGGTTGATTTAACACGTAAGATTATGTTTACAGATGTTACTATGGTTTATTTATTAATTTATGTGTGTTTGTTTCTTTTTAGACTATGCCTGGCCAAAAATTGCAAAGAGCACCCGAGAGACAGAAGGAAAGTGTGGCAATTCCACAGGCATCCATTAAGCCTTTTTCTCTCAAATTACATAGCCCTGCTACAGCGAAGAATACAGCCTAACTGGATTAATAAAATTTTAATATACCTTACAATTAAATAACATCTATTGAAGCTATATTGTGGATAAATGTGTTTTCCATTGACTTCAGCATTAGTTTATGCTGAAGTTTCTTTAGCCTAGTGACATTTGAAAGCAGCAAGTTTTATTTCTGTGAGAAATTGCCTGAGCTTACCCTATTATGATTTGACATTTACATCGCAGTCATAGCCTGCAGCTCCAGCCAAGATCAAACCCCCACTGTTCATGCACATATAAATGTATGGTCCCTGCTCCAGAGAATTTAAATCCGAGGTCACCTGCTAAGACAGCTACAGAAAACCAGAAAATCTAAATAACAAATTATCAACGTAGCCCTTTAGACAACTGCTATCCCTGAGGTTATTGTTACTGACACAGAAAAGGCTGAAGGAGGATTTTTGCTCCCCACAGTGAAACTACTTTCTGTATGCAGCCCACATGATCTGAGTAAATATGCTTTCTAAAATGGAAACCAAACAACATAGATTTGTTGTGTGGCTTAATATTTGAATATAGTAGTTCTTCTTGTGCATAAACGTCACGCTATGATTCAGACCACCAAGAAAGAGTCATTAATTTAGAATTCAATTTATTTCTCTTGCACATGAAAGCTTTGCGTTACTGATTTTGCTGAAGTTTTGTTATGTTTGCTTTGGTGAAGGCATACTTCTTAGAAAGACAGGTTTTTATTCTCCATTATAAAAATGCAGGAGTTCTTGAAGTCTGGACTTGGGCCTGTCTTTTGCTCGTGAAATACACCTTAACTTGATTTTCATTTCAGCAAGACTGTGCAAATTTTGAAGGGCTGTCTGCAAGCCAAAGACCTTGATTTTTCTCTTAATGCCAAGGCAAATAAACAGTGAACTGTTTAGCTCTACTTCTGTATTAGTTGCTTTACTCCCTTCTAAGATCCTTTTCTCATCTTCTACCCTACAATATGCCCACATATATTTAAAAATTAAATTAAAATGTGTATCAATAAATATCTATCAATCAAACACAGAGTTGTCAATACTTAATCCCTTCAGTTATTTTACCTTTCCTAAATTCTACTGCTTGATGTAACTGTGCAGCCTGCCAGTGAGTTGTGGGCACTCGGCATCCAAAATTCAATTGTATCCTACTTGGGAGGCTCACACAGTGGGATGCTGATGAGGTTTCACAACTCTCCTTCATTCTGTCTCCTGTGCATAGGTGTCCTTTGCAAGAAATTCTCTGGTGTCAGCTAAAACACCTTCAGGCACTAACAGAGGCAGTGCTTTCTCAATCAGAGTAGCAGCAATTGCTGGCGATCCAACCTGTTCTAACTCTGCAGCAACTAAAGCAAGACCCATTCCTCCTTATCTAAGATTTCCTTAAGATGTTAATGAAAGATTTTGCCATCTGATTTTTTTTTTTTAAACAAAATCTATTGAATCTATTTCTTCTTTCTTTGGAAGCATATCCCATTCAGAAGTTCTCTACAGTATGTATTTTCAACCGTTTTCTTCAAGACTGTTAGACTGCCACCATATATAATAATTTATTCTATACTCAGCTTGTTGATTACACGTGAAAGATAGTGGGGTTGTCTAATAATTGTACAACATTTTGTAATTTGTTTGCAAACTACTTCTCTGAACACTTATGAAAATCAAAAGATTTCTTTTTTAAGGCTGGAGAGTTTTCACTCCAAATCTTTCCTTCTGACTAACTGCTTTCATATGCTGTATTTGACATTCCTTCATCACTTCACATGAGACAAAGGAAAATGAAGAAAGTTACATATTTTGCTTAAATATAATTTGGTAAGGGGTTTTGGTTTTTGTTTGCTTGTTTTGTTTTGGTTTTGGGTTTTTTTTTAGGGAGGAGGAGTATGCATATTAGAATCTAATCTTACTACCTATAAAGAGGTTAAAAAGTTTAGCCTAAAAGCCTAAAAACTTTATACCGTAGAATTTATAATGTGAATTTACTAATTAGAATTTCCTTTTTCTTATCCTGCAGTTAAGTTTGCAGATTTTCTGTTAAAAGAATCCAAATAAGAGTTGAATTCTTGCGTTAACTTCTACCGTTAAGACTTGGAATACTTTTTGCAATGCTATTTAAATTCCTTTATTGCATGACTGCACATCTCTTTTGTGAAGGACTTTATTGGTTTGTTGGACATACTTCAGGTCTTATTAAAGATTATTCAGGATTTTGTTTCACTAGTTATTTTTCCACCAGTGAACACAAACTATTTTGTTGTACCTTTCACTGATCTTGATTTGATCAATTTTATGCTTTCAGGTCTTTGTTTCAAGTCATTTGCCAATTAAGTTGGTAAAATACATCTTTATTTATTAAAAGTGGCTGCATTTTCTGCTTAGTTAGCAATAGTGGATGAATCTATTATGTGTACATAATGAATTAAAATAATGACTGAGGTCTTAACTATTATTATAATTTTCTCTGATCTGGTTTATATCAAGACCTGTATTATTCATAGTGGAATCCTTTGAACTCTGAAGGTTATGGAGAAACAGATGACACTTCCAAGTTAATGAATCTCTGACAAGCTTTTAGGCTTCATAGTAAATTTAAGATCCAGTATTCCTGCCACAAAGCTCTTGTTACTCTATGGTCTGAACACACTTCAAACACAGCCACTAACAGAATTAATGTCTCTGTCCTCAGCCTAGCCTGTAGACAGGCCTGTTAACCAGCCTTCAGGTAAACACCTTCCAGTGTTCTCCCACTTGTCTTCATCTGTGAAACATTCTTGGATTGTGAAGTCCTTTAAAAGGTTCCAACTCTCCTGAGGCTTCTCCTTCATTAATGACAGCACCCTCCTACTCACAAAAGGGAAATGTCAAGAGAAAACTGAAGGAAAAGATAGCACCTCTTCAGCCCAACTACAAACAACTATTTTTTTCCAAATTTTGGCCTTTTTGAATGCAGATAACTCAGGTGGTGGTCAATAAGGAAGCAGGAGTTGCTCATTTTGGTTGGCCTCCCTACTGTCATCCCTGTGATTTTACTCCACAGGACTCTCCACACATACCCACAGCAGCGGTAAGCCACGGTGACCCTTCTTCAGTGTTGCCACTTACCAACATCGATTGCATAAGAAAGCTTTCTGCTTCATTTTCTGCTTCAGTTTTTCAAAATATATCTAAGGTGTACAAACATTTTATTTTAATGCCTGTAATATCTACTTGCAGCTGAGGTTTTTTTTTCAACTAGATGTTGCCAATGAAGTCCTCTGTTATCATGGTTGGTCAATTTATGAGCTGCCCAGACGTGTCAGGACCACAAGAGGCCTTGCTGTCCCTGACCAGTCTTCCCTGGGGCTCCCCCCACCTGCCCACAGCCCAGGACCCCATGTCAGCCCTGTGGGGCCGTCAGCCTCTGCCCCAGTGACACCGCAGCAGGGCCGGGCTCCAGCTCCCCACAGCCCTGCCCTGCACCCGCCAAGCCAAGCCCACCTGTGCGCCCACATCCTGGCCTGCCCTCGGCCTGGCCCCATGCCCAGGGAAGTGGCTGGTGCCCGGGGCTGGGGCTGCCCCAGTGCCCCTCAGCTGCTCCGCTCGATCCAGCAACTTGTAAATTCGATACCAGTCCTAATCCACCGCCTTTCTGCTGTCACCAGTGCAAAGCCAGGCCTGCAACAAGGAGCTCAGGGGCAACATACCCCCTCACAGTTTGTGTTAATGAAAGTATCAGTAATGCTGTAAGGCGCAGGTACTAGTGAACAGTTACTTAAAATAAACCCAATCCAAGACTTAATAATTTAGATATTTTCTGTTGGGTAACACTCACCTAGAGAGGCTGATATCACAGAGAGGATGGCCAATCGCTGTCTGAGTGGCAACGGCAGCTTCTCTGCTAGCAGCCATGTAACTTCACTGGCCCGTGTGAGACTCCCCACACGCTTCTGCAGGATTCCCACCACTCGTCCAGCCCTTGGTCCTCTGCCATCACTCCAGTACAGCATCTCCTAACTATCTTAGCTTTGTACAGAAGACTTCCTGGTGTCACCATTTCTGCATCTGAAGAAACCATTTCCACTGACTACTTAAAATTATCAAAGCACAGTTTGGCAAATTTGACCGTAGGAGCTGCCTGGTGACAGCCACTTCCACAGGAGTAGCTGAGAGAAATGTTGAAATAACATGACTAATTCTGAATATGGCTGATCATTTGGATTACATATTTTCTGTGTAAGAAAAAACCCAAGTGCTGAATTTTAAAATAATGCTGGTCTATTCCACTCAACAGCACTGCTGTAAGCCCACGTTAGGTGAGGACTGAAATATCAGTAATTACAGAAATAGCCATGTTTTCTCATGATATGGTGGTTTAACCACAGTAGGACCATGAGGTCCTACACTCACTCCCCCCCACTTGGTGAGACGAGAAAGGATTCACAACAAAGGGGCACGGATTAGGATGAAGGACAGGGAAGGCTCACTCACCAGGGCAAAACAGACTTTTCTTCTTGGGGAAGAAAAATCTATTTAATTTGTTGCCATTCATCTGAGTAGCACAGTGAGACATAACAACCACATCTTACAACACTTTCCCCCCACCCCTCCCTTCTTCCCAGGCTCAAATCACTTTGCTCCCAATTTCTCTACCTTCTCCCCCCAGCAGCACAGGGGCAGGGAATGGAGGTTCAGTCAGTTCACCATTGCTGCTTTTCCCAGCATGAAGGTCCAGGAACAAGATGTTCCAAAGTGAGCTTCCCATGGAGTCATGGACCTCGGGCACAGCTCCCGGCTCTGGCATGGGGACATCCATGGGATGCAGATGGGCCTCTGGTAAAGCGCACCTCCTACCCCCCTCACTCCAAAGCTCTGGGGGTCCACCCCACTCTGGCACTGAGTGACTCTGGGGGTCTCCATTCAGTCACACTTGCCCTTGGGCTCAGTTTTTCTGCTGCAGCATGGAGTCCTCCATGGCCTACACGTGGGTATCTGTTCCGCTACTGAACTTCCATGGGCTGCAGGGACCTCATTGATCTTCTCCTACTCCATGTGGTTGAACTGGGTGTCTGAGGTTCTCTGTCCTCCCCCTCCTCCTCCTTCCTCCTGGCAATGAAGCTCCCTCTTGGTTTAGGACAACAGTCCTTCCCCTCTCAAATACGGATTTGCAGAGGCGTTTACCTCTTACTAATTGGCTCAGCCTGGGCTGGGGGCTATGCCTTAGAGGCAGGGGAGCTTTTGCTCTCACAAGGTGGGCCTGTCCCTCCCGCTCCATTCAACACACATGACGATATTGATTTCTTGGCAAAGATCTGGCCAGGTATTTGTCAAATAATGCCAAAAAAAATAAAATAAAAAAGTTTAGACCCATGAATTTTCACTTTTTTTTCTGAATGTTTAGGTGTACACAGATATGTCATTCTCATATCACTCAGAATCAGAAATTTTATGTAGTGTATCTTGGCAAGAGGAAAGGTGCTAAAAAATTAATCACAATACTCAAAACTCAAAGATGAAGAAGCATATTGGTTGTTTTTTTTTCTTGCAAAATGACAGTAAGAGGTGGTCTGAAAGTCATTTTGCTAGAAAGAGATGTTGATTCTAGGAGGGTCAAGCTAAATTTTCTTGCTTTTCAACATGATCAAACATGTAATGAAAAAAATTGACACTGTAACTATATACATGTTCTTGACTTCTTTAAATATAAAACAAAAAATGCTTGCATTTATATGCAGAATATCAAACCTCACACTGTATCACAATTTATTTCATTTAATATTCAAATACTTAATTCTTAGTTTGAATTAACTCATTTTCACACTGTTATCCTTTGCAGACATCTACTACTTGCTAAAAAAAAAGGAAGCTTAAAAATATAGTATGAAAAGAAAATTAGTTAATTAAAATTTTTTGAGTCTTTATACATGCATAGTGATACAACGTGACCATTACAGTGTAAGAAACAAAGTGATTCTATACAGCCTATGGACGATTACTAAAAATACTAACCATCTCTTGAAAATGTTAATAATTCTTTGATGGCTATGTCCCCTTGGGGTTTTCTTTGGATTAAACTGAAGTGATTAATGTTCGCTTCGAAGAAGTAGAAGACATTTAAAACCACTGGCAAAGAAACCACTAGACATGGATGGTTCAGTGTCCTATAGTCTAAAACACCTTGTCTGGTGAGGAAAAAAATGTTTTCTGGAGTAAAAATGGAATAGAAATAATTACAGGGCAGCAAAGCAAATGATGAAGTGAGATAGCTCAGTCACACTGATCAAAGCAGCCCTGTGGCATTTAAATATCCCCTGGAGTTCCTATGCCTACTAGCCTTTTCCTGCTGCAGAGATGATAAAGTGTTACGCAAATTTGCAGCAGTAAAAGACAATTGCCATTAGCAGCAAGGCTGCTAATTTCAATAGGTGTTTTGTTAAGAAAGACCTATTCACTGAACGGTGAAAGTGTGTACCATGTATGAAAGGAAAAGCTCAATAGCATTATTGACAGATGTACCCCTTAGTGCAGATTGGGCACACAGAATATTAAAAGCAGTGCTGCCATCTCTTGGCTGGTTTTGGCTGTAGTAAACATGTACTCTATTTGCCATATGTTAAAAACCAAAACAAACAAACTGCAGAAATTAATGCCACAACTTGACACTGTTCAGCAATGCACAGACTGCAGGACACAGAAGGGTAACATTTTAATATTTCAGTAAATAGGGCTACCCCTACAGATTAAGCTCATGCCTCGCTATCAGCCACAGAGAAGACATTTATACAACGGTGGGTTTTTCCCCCTCTCTCTTCTTGCCTTTGGGATAATTCTACTTCCTGAAAAAAGATCACATTTGGAGTAGACAGAAGTGAAATGTCTCCAAGAATATTTAGGACATTATGTGTTAAATTCTAAGACTAAAAGCATATGAGTCCTGCAGGGAAGACGCCTAATGGGATTCAGTTCTTTTTTACTTAGGAGAGTATTTTACATTTTATATTTAAAATAGATATATATATATATACACACTTGGTTTTATAGACAAGAATGTACAAGCAATATAGTTGCCCTGTTATGCTGGAGGAATAAAAATCAGTTTGATCAATACTGCACAGAAGCTGGGTCCCACCCTGCTGGCAGAATCCATAAGGCAAAACTTGCCAACAAACTGCCAGTGTCAGAGTCCTGTCTTCTCTTTCCCTCTAGATTTCAACCCCACTGATATGCAAATAATAGTTGTTTTCTATTTCCTGCCCTAGGAAAAATATAATAAATCATGGTGCAAGAGAAACCTGCATACTGTCTCTCTTACATATTAACACTCCTAAAATTCTTAAAAAGATCCTTATTGCTGCAGCCCTTTTCACCTAAGCTTTTGCTTGGATATATGTTTTGAGACCATTAAAATCGTCTAGTCTAAATCACTTTTTAAGACACTCCAGAGAAACAGAATTCACGCATATATAATACTTGTGTTGAGTATTTTCTCCCTACAGCTCAGGCCTCTCATATGTCCTTAGCTGTAAATCTAAAACTTGAGTCAGTCACTGGACTGTCCTAAAAACCTGGTTAAAATGTTTTCAAGAGCAAATTCATTAGGCTTGCAAATACTGTAAGGTGCAAAATTCAAAAGCACTTTCTGAAAAATGTTTCTCATTTAGGTTTGATTTCTTCATTTAGATTGAAAATGACATACACGAAAGAAAAAATATCATTCATTATTCCAACTTCAACAACGAAAGGAAGGTGCTTCACTAGATACTCTCCGTCACCTTCGCGAGGCTCACCCCTGCTTATCATGAAACTATAGAGAAATTAAGGTTGGAAAGGACTCTGGAAGTTATGTAGCCCAAAACTCTGCTCAGAACAGGTCCAGTCAGAACAGGTTGCTCAGGACTGTGATGGAGTCAGGATTCAGTATCTCTGAGGATGGAGATTCCACAACCAAACTGTGCACCTGTTCCCAAACCTGACCGCTCTTGTGGTAAAAATAAAAAAAAAAATCCTAATATCTAATGAGAATGTTGCAGTTTGTGTCCATTGCCTTTCATTCTGTCACTGCTGGCTCATGTCTCACACGCTGTCTGTCCCAGGTCCCCTGAGCTGCTTCCTATCCAGGCAGCCCCAGTCCATACTGTTGGGTGGGGTATTCCATTTCAGATGCAGGACTTAAACTGCGTACAAAATTGAAAGTACTGCAGAACATAAAGGACAAATGTCACAAGTGATTAAATGGAGTACAGGGTGGAAAGGTAATAATAAAACATATTCTTTCAACTGAATACACATATTTAGGGTTTCTCTACAGCAGCTATTTGTCAGCTCAGTTCTTTGTAACCTGTGGTGCAGGATGGGAAAGGTATCAGATTATCAATTATCTGATGACACCCAAGCAACAAATCACAATTTATAATACAGCTCCATCATAGTTTACTATTGCTTTGTTTCTGAATGGATAACTCCTCAGCTGCCTCTAGATTTGGATATATGTGATGCAGGTAAACACTCTGTAGTACTGGAGCCCCTCTGTGTAGTCAGGGAAGAAAAGGAGAAAACAGAGAAGCCAAAACACAAAAGAGAAAAACCAACCAATCAACCAAAAAACACGATTAACACAATTTAAAAATCTGCCATTGAACAAACGAAGACATTCTGCCTACAGTTGCAAAAGTAGGCTGGCAATTAATGTCAGGAACCATAGGAGTAGAACAGAAATACTCTGGTACTGAGCTGCAGGGAAAGAAAACCAAAAACTTCAGTACACTGTCCAAACATAACTGATCAAAACTCTTTATCTCAGGACAAAAATAAAATATCAGGAGATCTTGTATTGTATATCAACATTGATACAATCGAGCAGTCCAACTGGTGCACAAAGTCAGTCAGTCATCTTTTTTCTTTCATGATCCCAGCTTTTTTGTTTATGTGGATGTAAGCAGAGATTGCCTTTACATGAATAAACTCATACTTAGGGCTGAATGGATACTCAGCTGAGGTTTTGACCTAACATACCCAAAAGAAAACAGTACCCTTAAGTCCAACGTTTGCTTAACTATTTTAAACCTGAGAAGTTGCAATGGAATCAAGAACCAGTGGGATATACCATTCTGAACCTACTTTCCAAATATTATTGAACCAAATGTTCAATAAGAAAAATGGTAAGTGGTCCTTGATCAGATTATAGTGACTACTTACAAACATGACAAGAGAAACAAATAAGCTGTGGAAGATGTAATATTATGTTATGTTAAACAAAAATTTTACTTCTAGGTGATCATTAAGAAGAATACATAATCAGCTTTTCTACTCAAATAATGTTGGTTATGAGAACTGTCTAAAATAATTTAAAAAAGAACTATCTAAAATAATTTAAAAAGAAACTGAGAGGAATGCTTTTTAAGATATTATATGCTGGTTGTAATACTTTATCATATAATTCAAGCATTATTTGCCTTGCAAATAGTGTTTCCAGTTAACAAGTGGCACCCAAAGGGCATAGCCTTGTAGTAAGGAAGTCACCCAGATATACCAGCTGAACTGTTCAGCCTGGCAAAGGGGAATGTGGCTCAAGGCTCAAGGGGAATGTGATTAATGTATATAAATACCCGAAGGAAGGGCGCAAAGAAGAGGGAGCCAGGCTCTTTCCCGTGGTGCCCAGGGGCAGAACAAGAGCCAGTGGGTACAAACTGAAACACAGGAGGTGCTGTATGAACATCAGGAAACACTTTTTTGCTGTGAGGGTGACCAGACACTGGTACAGGATGCCCGAGAGGCTGCAGCATCTCCATCCTTGGAGATATTCAAGATCTATCTGGATATGACTATGGGCAAGCGGCTCTAGGTGGCCCTAATTCAAAGGTCCCTTCCAACCTCAGCCACCCTGTGATATCAAGTAGGCAGAAGGACAACTTGCACATAACATGGCATCAGTGTCACAGTACCAAAAGCAAGCATCCTGTACTAACCATAGGGAGTTGATGATAATATGCGACCATCAAAATAACTGAAGACATTCTCCAAGCTATAACACATCATTTCTCTATGACAGTTACTTCTGTAGCTTTCCAGGGCATTATGTTAATTAGTTTCAATAACATTTGGGTCATAAATAAATCACTTTTCTTCAGATGGACACCATATTAACAATAATGGTAATTACTACAGTGTTTTATGTACTACTGACATTCCGTAAGTATATCATCTATCTAACTGTGAACTTTTATAATAGTACCAGTCTCTAACAATTCTTTGTCTAGCATTGCTTTAGTTACAATATCTAACCCTGGTGGCTTATCTGATGTAACCAACAATAATCGGGAACTAAGTTTTCTACTTTTTGATGAGACACACTCATCAGTGCAGCAATGTACTGTCAGTATTGTGATGGATGGTCATAATATGGAATTATCAGTGTCCTATTGCTCTGTCACTTTCTTTACTCAACATGCCAGGCAGTAGAATTTGCTCAGTTGCTGACCACACGCACAATGTTTTATATATGGCACCTAAATAATAATAATCCTCTAAAGACATCTTTCTTCTCACTGAGATACTGGAATGGAAAACATTCCTACATCACCAATCCAGAAATGTAGGCAGGTAGAAATATATAATGCTTTAATGATTTGTTTCTGATAATGTGCTATTCCCTGAAAACCAGTGGAGACAATGCTGAAACGTGCCCTAGAACTTTTCAGAAAAGTCTTCTCAAAGCTTCACTCATGGAGGCCCATTTTATGGGTGAGACAGTGTGCCAAAGGGTAATGCAACATTCACTTTAATAGTGTTATTTTTTTGCAGTACCACCCTTCAAGGCTTCCCAAGCTGCAATATGGGAATGCTTGACTGTTAGTATTACTTAATACTTTCACTGGATCACATTTTTCTGTAATGTGTTACTGTTGGGGATTTTCTTAGGAATAATACTGATACTCCTGTTTTCATTTAGAAAAATTGGGACAGCCCCTAATTCCAGGGGCATTTTCAGAAACTACATAATCACATTTATTTATATAAGAGAAACATCAAAATACAGGCTGAACGCAGAACTGTTGTCTGGGAGAATAAAATGGACTATCTCTTTTACTGCTGTTTTATTCACAACAGGTACTACTTCACTGCTCTCCGCTAATATACATTCACGGCTTTCTCATCTTTTACTTAAACTAACACTGCCTTGCATAATGTATAAAGTTCAGTTAATAATGGTTTTGTCCTATGTAAGCTCAGAGGGAATATCACTCTTCCTAAATAAAGATATCAACAGTTTTGAGTTTAAAGTTTTGAAGACAGCAGTACTTTTACCATCCCTGAAGCAGCCAACAATAACAGCTTAGCTATTGAAATGATTAACACACACCAGAGAAGACAGAGAATGTTATGCTCATGAAAACTTCCTTAGTGCAGCCCATTTCTCACTTTAAAATCACAAAATGTACTATTTTAGAAACCCAACATGGCTTCCAGGAATCAACAAAGCTCTTGGCTATTTTGCAAACCCTATGTCCACATGCAGGGTCTGGAGTCTCTGCATCCTCCAGTATCATGACTCAAAGGAAAACAAGCAGTATCAATTCTTCTTAACTGTGTGTTAGCCACAAGAGTTTCTGTAAAAAGAAATCAGTTGGTGTGGAGACATCTATAGAAAAGGAAAATCCATCAAAATTCTGTCACTTTCTTTCACAACACCATTATAAGGCTAATAGAAAGTGGTACATTTTGTACTATTTATCCCTATCCCCCTCTCCATTTCTCACAAGTGAGTTCCTCAGCTATAAAGAAGATGAAAAATAAGATGTGCCTCTAGAAATTTCAAGATAAAAGAGTCTGTTAGAAAAATATGACATTTTATTTAATTTCCAGTGTTAACCCATTGTAATGTACTGTCTAAGGTCAATTCACTTTCCTTGAACATCTAGGAGGCATGTTCCACAGTTAGGAACCTTTTACAGACAAGTTTCCACAGGCTTGCCACCTTTAAGGATGAGGTTTAAGCTTAAGAGCTTAAGTTATCTACAGCTGCGATAAGGATAAAAGCAAACTTCCTAACAGCTAGGCACCAGTCCTCTTTGATAGTGGCCCCATGGCATATTTTCTCCTAGTGCCTCATTTGAAAAAAAGATCTGAGCCTGTCTCAGACAAGGTTGTTAACTGGAAGTCAAAAAAGAAAACCTACAAGGAAGAAATTGAAAACGTTTTCAGGAATGTGAATGAGGCCCATTTTACGACAATATCTGCCTCCATCCTCCAGGACAGAGAAGGGTTTGCCGTGGATGTGGCCATGATTTTAACGTATCTGTGTATTTCCAATGTTTTTGCTCTATAGCTGTCTTATCCTACTTCCCTATAGTGCTAATGCAGGATGTACTTTTTCGGGAAAATACATGTGTCCAGATCTGTGGAGCTTAAATTATATCTGTGAATCAAAGAGGAAATTATAATTGTATTGTGTCTGGGTATCAGGGCTCTGTCTATGCGCATATCCAGGACTTCAGTCATCAGTTCCTGGGTGGACCAGAAATTCCCAGGCTTGGGCAAACACAACCGAGACTCTGGACTGATTTAAGACGATGGACTGACTTATCTCCAAACTGGCTGGTTTTTAACAAACATACTGTCCATGAGAGTCTGTGCAACACGTACATCAAGCTGATCAGACACTCCGGAATCAAGATGGAACATTTCTCAGTTAGGGTGAAAATTTCTAAAGGGCTGTTTTCTTTTCCCACCCCTACCATCCCGGAGCACAGAAAGGCATTTAGATTAATAAACAAAGATGTATTGGCATTTTCAACCAATACAGTTTATCTCAACTTACTGCCCAGAGTATTGCTGAGAGAGCCCTCTGACTCTCCAGGAAGACCTCAAAGCATCACATGGAAGTGACCTTTTCATTTACCAAAAGAAAAAAGGACAACTAAAATATACATCAAAATCACACTAACAGGTTGATTTCAATAAAATCACAACTCACTACTTAAAACCTGTGTATACCTAAGACTTCAATTTTCTCTTAAGTCCAATGCAGACTCGCATCCTTCAATGTAAATTGGGAGTCAAGGTAGCACCAAGGACAGTTGGTTTTCACTGAGGAACTGGAAAGTGAGCTGGTCACTTCAGGTACAAGAAACCCATAGCAAGAGGTCCAAGCAGAAGCTAAGGATCTATTTGAAGAGTCTGAAGCCATCATTTCTTTAAAAGAGACTGTTCCGTCAAGGCAATACTAAGTGGGAGACCTAAACAAGTATGTTGTTGGCGCTTTAAGAGCTGAAGCTGCAAGAGGCTTTGGCCTTGAACAATTAAGTATTGACTTTGGGTGAAAAAATAGAACAGAACAGATTCACAAGAAAGATTGCAAATAAAAACAAGATAAGAAAACTTAACTAGTAACTAGTCAGAAGTAAAAAGAATGCCTCATGAACAGGTGGATTTATCCAATCAAGTATTGTAACCAGGCGTGTGAACAGTAGCTTTTAGCCAATGAAGAGTTTTCACATGTGTGTTTGTATGTGTGTGTGTGCGTGTTAGCAGCTTAAGAGTATATAAGTGATCATGCAACCAGTAGAATTCACATTGAATCGTGTGTGGAGCCCATGAATATCCCTCTCAGCAGCATGTTATTCAAAACACAGCAAATAACAGATCTACACATTTAGTCCAGAAGGTGTAGTTGAACTACGACTGTTTGACAAGTCAGATCTATCATCAGACTGACCACAGAATAAATGGAGAAATGAAATTCTGAAATAATCATTAACCAGAAGGGGTTAAAAGAATCTCCAGACTGGTATGCTTCCCTAGATGCAACTACAGCTGTGTTTGTAACATTATTAGGCACTAATCTATGCAGAGAAAAGTCTCATAATAGATCGTTGTTTATATCATCCTCCACTGTGCCAGGAGCTCTTACATCTTGCATGCCTTTAACAGGTATTATAATAACATAAAACTTCAGGTTTTTTTCTAAAACTCTAAAGGGTACAGATATAATTATTTATAGTGGACCTATAATGAAAGAGCTTTCTTTAAAAAACACTTCCATTTCAATTTATAATAAACCGTTTTTCTTATGAATTTAATGAATACCAACTTCACCCTTTACTACTCGCACATCATCCTGGCTCATGAGAGATGCTTCTAGTGTTTACTAGACATCAGTTGACCTTGGGATAACACTCACCTCAGAAATAATTTCAGTGAATGAAATTATGTTTAGCAATACATGACAGACCTAGACAGTTCTGATGAGAGTAAGCACACAGCTTAATAGAGGTCCAGGTTTGGGGAATTGCTTTACCATGTGCATCAGCCTATATGATCCTACAACAACCATCTCACATTGACACAGCTTGCAGATTTATGCACTGTGTAGCACAGAGCCAGTCTTATCACAGCTCATCCACCATCAAGTGTTTGGAAAAGATAAGAATTCATTTGCATTTTTAATGACAGTTCAATGTCTTAACTTCTTTGCAGATGCTACACTGACAAATACAAATTATAGCTGCAAACACTCACTTCCTCCAGGCTTACTACATATATTGTGAGGATGTATTTCTTCAATAAAGATCAAGTACTGGTATGGCACCAATTGACAAAGGTGAGTAATTATGCAGTATTTAAAGTTATATTAATTCTTTGATGCAGTATGTTAATATATCCTACAACCTCCTGGGTCAGAGGATTACAAGCTCTATTTGCATTCCAAGTCCACCCTTTCCCTTTAACAGGGATCACTAAAAAATTTTGTCAATTGATATCCACAACATAGAAATCAATTTTCTCCATCCTCTCTTTTCCTCCTTGTTCTGCCCTCATCAGGAGAATATGCATGGAAGACTGCAATAGCCCACATTAATTTGCTAAATTACTTAGTTACTAATGATAGCCATTGGACAGACTTTTATAGGGCTATCTGCTTTGTTTATTTTTAACAGATACCCATCATTTGACCAAACATACTTGCTGAAAAAAAGTGTAATAAAATATGTATATGACACCCTGGTAAGAAAACATTCCCCAAAAGACTAAGATACTGTCAGTGACCTATGCACTACATGTTTGCCTTTAACTTCTCATCTATAAATCACACAGAATATCAGAATATCACTTTCTTACAACAAAGATACCTTAAAAAAGTGATGTTAATCTGAGAAACTAAGATGAGATACAGAAAAACTAGCAAACATAAGGGACTTCCAAGGTGGTTTATGTTAATTAAGCATTTAGCTCTGATACATTTCCAGGAACGTACACTGAGTTAATGTGATTTCTTAAGTTTGCACTCCTAGTTGTATATATCCTGAACTAAAC
This sequence comes from Caprimulgus europaeus, assembly GCA_907165065.1. Next base: position 76,558,772 of record OU015525.1, read on the forward strand.
GCTAGTCACTCACTTTAAAAACATCAACTTCTTATGCTGTGTGACTACAGAACATTAACCATCCCTGCTAAAATCACAACTGATTAACAAGGCAGGATGTCTTTTGAGTGATTTGTAAAGGCATGGTGGATAAAGGCATTTATCTGAATTCCACACTGACATACACAATACACAACTTCACTGAAGGATTTGTATTTAAATCAGCTGAAACATCTTGTATCATTATGTGTGTTTTACAGCAGCTATTTCAGAAGTGCAACAGCAAATTCCTGGAGGAACTTCCATGGAAAACAAAAAGGAGGTTGTGCAGCATTCCTTCCACATGGTTAACTTATGTGCAATTCCGTTATACACTACAGCACGTTCCAGTATACTGCCCGTTGTATGTAGTTCTCACTCACACTAATGCTTTCGTTTTATACCAAAGAGATAACAAGTGGAAGCAATTCAGTGTTGACATGCTGAGCACACACACACCAGGGATGAAGCTTTGATTAACTGATCCAGGATAGGGCTCCTAAGGCGGTCAAGATAACTCCCTGTCTGATGGATTTACTTGAAGGCTATAAACAAAATGGCGATCAACACATTCAATGTCAATATTTCAGTGTTTTGGAACAGTGTCCCAAATTCACTGTTGTCAGACACAGCTATAACTTCAGTGAAATCCGCAGGCTTCCATGCAATTTTCAGTGGCTAATTTGTTACCTTGACAGACACAGTGCCTGTTGAAACATGACTGAGTTTTGTAATGTCCATCATTAAGGACATTTACGAGCCAGCAAAATCACAAAATGGGATTACACAGTAAATAACATTACAAAAACTAAATATTGCTCATGGTAGTGAACCTCTGTGGACAGAGAATAATGACAAACTGAAGTCAAACAGTCATGCCTGAAATTTACTTTAGCTAATTTCTCAGAAATGTAAGGTTTTCCTTCTTCTCCTCAATATAAACCACATCACTCCACAATATAAATGGTCCACACTCACACTTTACACTTCCTCCCTCTTGAGTACCCACAGTCAGAAAATGTTCCTGACTTAGTTTATAATCTCAAAAAATGAATTTAAAAATCCTCACTCTTAAATCCGTGACAGTTCAGGAAGTCACTGCTAGGAAATAAACTGGCTATTCCCCTTGAGGCATGTGGGCTGAAGACCATGATTCTGACTTCTCAGCTTCAGCCTCAAGAGTGACAACTGAAAGAGTTTCAAGTTCTGTTTGATTGTAACTGCAGGGTTAAACCAGGAAAATTACAGTGCAGAAATGGTACTTGAAGATATGCTTAACTTGAAACAAATGCTATTAGCTCTTATCTTGAACTGAGGCCTTAATGTTTCTCTCTGAATTACAGCAAGGATTAAACTCAAGTCCTTTTGTTGCAGCCACATTTCTGAAATGTTTGTCAATCTACGGTTGTAAAAGTAAAATGAACAGCAGTTGATCTTTAAAGAAAGAAAAGTTTGTCAAAACTAAAGGCAATATCCATACATACACATTTCTATTTCTCTTTCTTTGTGGAAGCACCTCAAGTTGTGTGACTCTGGAAGTTATTCAAACTCATTTTATCATATCACTGTCATGCTGAAAGAAGCAGTTAGTTACAGGAAGCAGAATTTTATAATTTTTTCTGTGGTTACATTGTAGCCATTCTCAGCTTTTCTCCTGCTGATCCCCAACATACAATTGGAGTCGTCATCAGTAAATATTATAGCTATTTCTTCAAACATGAAATACAGACATACACTACTATCCCAATATTTGTTCTTTTGAACTAGACCTCTTTAATACATTCCTTTTTTTTTCTATCAAGTCAGAAAAATTACTAAAAGCATTACATATAATCCACAATTTGACTAATTGCATCCCTTGTCATCTGCCCAAGTGGTATTCAGTCAAAGCTATTTTCCCAATGTCACAGAATCATAGAATGGTTCGGGTTGGAAGGGACCTTTAAAAATCATCTAGTTGCAGCTAGGAGACAATGAGATAGATAAACTGATGACAGTTACGACTGGTAAAGATTGATATTTACACAGATTTAAAGGAACAATAAATTTAAAAAAAAAAAGTATTTTAAAAATAGGAATTATTTAAAAACTGAGCAACTCCTGTCATCTTTTCCTTGTTATTTTGCCTACTCACCTCGTTATCTAAAAAAAATATGTTTTCTCTTCTCTTTTTTAGTTTTTGTCTTCATGCTTTTTGTTTTTCTGCATATGTAAGTTCTGATCGCTGCAAAACTGAGCTATATTGACATATGTGACAAGATGAATTTGTCATCTTGTGCAGGTATGGTCAAACACAAGTCAACCTGATTAAAAAAAAAAATTATTTCCTCTTCATAAAGGTGAAATGTTGTGAATTATATGCATGAGAGCCTCCCTGAAACTCTACTGTCATGGAATAAAACATCAACACTGGTATTAAAGTGGCAAGCCATACTTTCTGAGCTATTGTCATGGGGTGCCAAAACACTCACACAATAGTCACGATAATGGGAATCTTTTTCTTTTTTTTTTTTTTTTTTCCTTTTTCCACCTAAATGTCTGTAAGCACTGACGTCTTTTCCTCTGAAAGACGGTTCAGGGTCCCGGTGTAAGATGATGAATCTAACTGATTTCCAGGATGTTTACAGTAGCTGTTTGCTCATAAAAAAGCCTAGTGCTTCCCAAGAGCTTTGGACCTATTGCATGTTCACAGTGCTTTTGATAAGCTTTAGCCTTACTATGTGTGCGCTGTATAGACTAGACTTCATGTACTATGGATATTGCATGCAATCTCCTCTTGATGAAAAGACCAATAATGCTAAATATAGGTTCAGTCACTGAAGCACAAAAACTGAAATGTGCATTTTGTAAGGAATAGCATTAACACATACCCAGTTTCCCAAATAAATGCAAAATTCTTTTTAAACATCAAGTTAAAGAGGGCATGCAAAAAAAGTGAAGGTAAAAAGTGTTGCAAAAAGAGTAGCAAATTTAAATGCTTCAAGTCTATCACTCAAATACTCAGTGAAACATTTTTTCTCTCCTTTAAGTTGCATTATGCCTTCACTTTCACTTTAATTTCCATACTGGACTTTAATATCTTTGAATCTTAAGTGAGTCTGCCACCTAATACAGGGTTAACAATGAGTATTTAAGAGACATTATCATGGATAATAATTTTTACAAATAAGATAAGAATCAAATAAGTTTGTTGCACCTTTCCAAATTTGGTCACTAAAGTGCAAACATGCAAATCAAGAACTATTTGCCAACTAACTTTAACCTCTTCCAGAGGATGCTGTCACCTTAGAAGACAAAGTGAACATTTTTGAAAAAGAAAAGACCTGTTTCGTTAACAAAGCAAGACAAGGAGGGAAAACTGGGTAAAAGTGGCCTAGAAATCCAAGCTATTAAGTTCAAAGCCCATGGGCTTAAAATCTAATGTGTGCAGTGGGGGAAAGGTTAATTTCTTCTGTATATTTTGTATCCCATTTTTCCCTAGTCTCGTTCAGAAATTACAAAATCTGAGCTCAAATACAGTTGATGTCTTCAGAGAGTGAACTAGCATCTTAGTTTCTATTTGGCCACTTTAAAAGATCTAGATACAGCATAAAAATTATCTTTAATTGTTAATTAACAATATCAAAGAGCTGTTAAAAAAAGAAACAAAAAACCTTTCAATATATCATCTCTAGACTCGTTTCAACTATGTAGCTATACGGGATCTCTCTTCAACTCAAGAAACTTTTTGTCTTGTACCTTACTTTTTTTGCACAAGCTGGCATTACCTTATCTTCAGCAAGGAATTGTGAACTAAATGTAAAAAGAGGCCACTGATTTTTACTCTATTTTTATAGTCTACTCTTCTGCTCAAGATTTTACACAGGTAATGCATTACTTTAGCAAAGAAAAAAACCAAAATATATAGAAATTTTAAAGATAAATTTTTAGACACACTTTTCTTTCCATTTTCTTCTCGCCTCTGTTCCCCCTCTTTGTCCATTCTTCTGTACTTAGAGAGTTCGGCTGAACTTTCTTTTTATGGAAAATTAAGCCCATGCAATTCTGCTTTTCGCTTTTTCTCCTAGTGTTATCAAGGGTAATGACAACCTATATAGCCCTGAAAATTTTGTAGTTTAAACATCACTGCAGGGAATCACGAAGTATTTTGTTAGGAAAAATAAACAGAAATGTTTTCTTTAAACATCAACCCCAAATAAGGCACTGAATCACTTATCAGTTTGCATAGCTAAATAATTTCTTGTTCAGAACACATACAAAACTGATCAAATGGTTCAATTACCATCAGGACCTAGACACAGTCTGTAAGTGAGAACAGAAACAAAGAAAACATGCAGGGAGTCCAGGTGTACAGTGCAGTTTAAAAACAGATACTTAAATTTAACACTGTAGTAACTTAAATTTTTGCTTCAACAGTTTACCAAAGCTTATTTTCTTTTGATATGCAATAACATTTAAATAGTATTGTGTCAGTATTAAAAAGAATCTTTAAGCACTTTCTTTCAAGTTCTTTTTTCCACATATTTGGGGGGTGGAGGGTATTGTCGAGGAGCGATAGTGGAAAAACTTTAGGATTAAAGGGCTCGTATTTTTTAAAAAGTCTATTTGTTAGCAATAGTTAATAATTTTCTCTACTTATTTAAGGATTTCTAAAGTCAAAAGAACACTTGCAAACAATTTCAAAACATGCAGACGAACTGGGCATACTAACAATCACTTTGCTCACAGGCAAACTGTAAAGTAATAGGGGAGAAAAAATCAGCCAAGCTAAAATCATACGCAACCTGAAGTATTTCTACCAGTTATTTACTAGATAGATATTTGATAAATTAATCTTAACTTGTGGAGAAGTACAAAAGATTCAAAAAATCATGTCAGTGTCAGCTTGGTAATGAAAAACCCATCAGCCGCAGTCCTGACAGCCATTCAACCCGCTTCTGCCTGGTCGGGTGAGATGCTCTGAGAAGTCACCGCGCCACCGTTTAGCACAGGGCACCTTTTGTCCTTTCCCTGCGCTGGCAAGTTTCTGTATCACACTGACCCTCATTAGCACATGTGGCGTAACACCAGGGACAGGGCAGCCACTGGGAATAGCTGCTGGGAGTTGCTTTGAGCCACTGAGGAAAATCTCCCCTAAGCCTGTGCTCGGAACTAGGAATTTTCCTCCTCCATTTACTATCTCCAGAGGAGCACAGTGAAATTACACAAAAATTAGGGTAGCGTGCTCAAATGAAGAAATAGCAGCTTTATAAAGTGCCAGTTACCAGCAAGCCCATATCACGAGCAGCATTAAAGTGTTCATCTCTTTGACTGTCCAGTGCTAACAGTAGGCCTTTAAATTCAAGAATAATTAAGGCTGCAGCCTGTTATTCCAGAAGTCAAGGGCAGCTTTGTTTTGCCTCGGCCTGCTCTGTGATTTAGCAATTGCTGGAGAGCAACAAGCAGCTGCATGCTAAGGAATTCAGCGGCTGCTGGGGAAAACTATCATGGGAGCTCGGAGGCTCCAGCTCTCGGGGGTACGCTGAGCTCCCTGAGCGGCCGGGCTGGCCACGTAGCAGGGCTGCAGCTGAGGGCTGGAGGCTCTGCCTCCCTGCCAGGACACCCAGGGATGCTGCTGAAAGATGGACGGCCATGGCGGGACACGAGGTGCGGGAGGAAGAGGGGGAGCAAGAGGGACCCTGGAGCAGGTGGGCATCAGGGGTGAACAGAGGGGAAACGCAGCAAGCCATGGTGAGGGGGGAAATGTTCATAGTTGCCTACAACTCAAGGTCACTAGCTGGCACAAAGCAAGCCCAGAAGGAATAATTCACTGTACCATTACACAGTGGGAACCACTTTCATTTCTATGCTGTTTTCCCTAGTCATTTGGAGTTTTCTGTATTTAAAAGGTAATTATTCTAGCTTTTTTCCTTTTTTTTTTTTTTTTCCTTTTCTTCCCTCTTTCTGTATTTAAAAGCCTTTTTGCTCTTCTTTGCAGAGCTTATTTTAAGGAAGAAGACTAGGCTTATTCATTTCACTCAACATCTTGTCATAACCTCCTACAATGTACATCTTCCAGTGGCAAGATAACTTCAGTGAAACCAAGGTTCTGTTCTGATGCATGGTTTTCAAAACAGCTACCACATAATTTTCTGGCTTCATGCCTTTTCCTCTAGGAAGCTGCAAATGCAAAGATGAGGTGGTGGGTTCTTATAAAACAGAAGCTGGAGCACTGGGGTGGTATCATCTCATTGTCAGAAAAAACTTTACCCTGTACATGCATTTCAGGTCTATTATGCTTGACAATAAACTACTTCTATGAATCATTTGGGTGTCCTAATACTTTCATATTTTGTCGATTTTTTTTCCCAAAATAATTGAGGCTGCATGCCCCATTACAACTCTTAAACTGCTAAAACATCATTTTCACAAATTAAAGTCAATAAAATGTTCTGTATTAACTGTAATAATCCTGGAATTTGGCAGCATTGCTTGAATGCACTCACCATTTCAAAATAAAACTTTCCAAGTGTACTTAAGTGGAACAGTTTAAAAAACCACAAACGCAGCAAAAATGTTTTAACTTAGCATGCAAACTATGTACCACTCAAAACTAGTACCTAGACAACAATTTTACAGCTACAAATAGGTTTTCTTCATGCCCTGTTTCACCTCTGGGGGGTGCGGGGGGGAAAGGTCCAACTTTTATTGCTGACAAGTATGTATTAACCTAAGTATCAAAGTAAATTGTACTACATAAATATCTTGAAATTATTTTCTTTACTATGAAATAACCTCCAGTCTCTCCTAGTCACTCCTTGCCAGTGAATCATTAAGCTAGTCAGAAAAATAAATAAATAAAAACAAGTAAACAAAAGTGACTGGGACACTCATCGTAGATCTTCACTCAACATAAAGACAGTTTTGATGTAAAGGACTTTCTGTTTTTACTGAACTGCTTTGTGCTGTGTCACTGCTCTATGCTGCTTTTGGCTGTTTCTCGTTACCTTTCTGCATGACAAAAAGGCTGCTGATCCAGTAAATAAATCCCAACACCTGCTGGACTTCCTGTTGATCACAAAAGTCCAACATTGTCCCAAGACATTATCAGAATAACTGGAAATATCTCATTAAGGTAATTATTTAATTGCAGACAAAATAAGGAAAAAAACCCAACCCTTAATAGCAGCTGCTGCCTTTGGCTGGGGTCAACGCCAAAGAAACTTTGAAGTGGAAAAATACCCTGGCAGTTCCCTGCAGACTCCCTGCCGAATGTCCTCATTATGTACTGAAAGCTTTGCACAGGCCTTACATAAAACACTGCCTTGATTTGAGTAATGAGGTCCACAAAAACATGACACTAAATATCTATTCTGTTATGTCCTGGAGGCAAGTCACACTTGTCAGCAAGTGCCAGAAGAGATATTGTTCCACCTCCGCAAGTCTGTCTGCTGAAGTATGCCCAGGACCCCAAAAAATCCTCAGGCAGGAGAGTCGAGAGCATGAGCCCATCAGGGCAGATGAGCCCACTCCAGCAGGGAAAAACTACCCTGTGCTTCCCAGTCCCAGAAACGGGAAGCCCTTCCCAACACCAGTGTGCAGAAGGAATGGCACAGGAGGTGCAGCTCGCCCACAGCAGTACAAGGCATCGCAGTCAACTGGCTCTGCTCTAAATGTCCATAAGACACTTGAAAAAATCTTCCTGCAGAGTTTTGTTGCTCCACAAAATTTACTACCACAGTGTTGCACTTGAAGGGCTAGTCCTAAAAATTGAAGACGTAGGGAGCCCTCATTTATCCCTTTGGTATTTTGTTTCTGACCACATGAGTGGATGAAGTCACTTGTGCTAATCCTAAGGTCAGCATCTGTTCCAGAGACGGTAAATTGAATGTTTGAGGTCCTGTTAATGGTTTACAGAAATTTTTTTGTTGGAGGTATGTGGAGTGTAAATAAGGAGAGGGGAGGAGTACCTGTCCTAACCTGAGCTTTCACAGGTTGACATGACCTCCAGGAGTCAGGAAAGTGATTAAGGAGGCACCCCACAGAGACCACCTGGCTTGCCTTCTACCATTCCCTACCTACTGCCTTCCCCATGGCAGAAAAGGGAGGGGTGGTCTATGGATAGTGACTTTCTGTAAGAAGAAAAGATATCCCTTTGCTGATAAAAGCACATCCAGGTGCTTGAAGATCGTAAAATATTTCCTTTCCTTACTTCCCGCTCTGTGGCAGGAATAAGCTACTCTGACTACAGGTACTTGAAATAAAATGGCAGTCCCTGAAACAGTTTCATGTCTGCCTTGTCACTAATAAACATGCATAGTCTGCCTCCGAGATTGTACAGCACAGAGACTGAATGTCACAGATCTGTGGACAAATGCTATGGACAAGCAGGAATATACTTGTCCTATGGAGTTGTTTTAGATTTTTTAATAGTCCTTGCCCATTTCATATGGTACAGAAGATATGGGATATCTTCTTTGGAAGTAGACTGTCTTTGGAGGTATATCAGGAATGTTCATAACTTAGTAAAACATTAGCAAAAAGAGTGTATTTTCAAATCACCATTATATAGGACACAGAGATCAGACTTCCCAGTGGCTGCCACAATTGCAACACACTCCGGTCCAGCTTTGTGTGGCAAAGGCCAGCTCTGAGACACCTTGGCCAGCCTTGAAGAGAAAGCTGTAAGAAGGCTCCAGTGGCTGCCCTATCCTTTGTGCAGGAACAGCTGCTGAGCTGAGGCTGTCATGCTTGACCCTCATCTGAGCTACGCTGCAGCTGGATGTGCCTGTGCTGAGCCACGTACCCCAGTGACCCAGACCCAGACCAACCTCCCAGTTTGACCCAGGAACTGTCTCATCACTGTGGTCTTGTCTGGTGTTCACTGGACCCTGGCTGACCCAGGTTATTGACCTGCCTCATCACTATGAATTTGTTTGATCTCTTACTGAACCTTGTGTGTTCTCTACTCTTCTCTGAATCTTGTTCCTGTCTCCAGACCTGCCCTGCTTGGGTCCTGCGGGATGTCAGCACGCTCTGCCCCCAGCTCCCCACCTCTGAGGGCCAGCCGACCCTCGCTGGGGCTGACAGGAACACTGGAACTGGGAGTACAGACCGGATACCCACAAAATAAAGGTCTGGCAGCGTGCTAGAGCCCTGCTGAGCTGGAAAGAGAGTCCAAGAGCATCCTGTTAAGTGGTAAGAAATACTATTTTGTACTCGAACACTGTAGCCTTTGTAAGGGATGCTGGCAGAGCAGCAAAGTAAAACCTCTCGAACAGTGATTTCAAAAGCAGAATTTATACTCCTTCGGCTTGACATTGAGTAAAAAAGAACCTCGGCTCCCCGCAACTGTTTGTGGTGTGGGATGATCCCGCACAACAGGAACAGACTGCCAATGCGCTGATGAGCCTCATCAGAAAGGAACTCTTCTGGGGATCAAATTTTAGTACTGGGCCAGTTAAACAGCAATTGAACATAACCAGTGAATTACAGTAGCACCATCTGAATGACATCACAACCAAAGTCACATACACAAGAATACTGTACAGGATTTCCTCCATCCTGAGCAAAATTTAACATTAAGGAGAAAATACACTGATTTTGACAAGGAAATAAGTGATGTGCCATAACACGCTATACAGAGATGAAGATAGCCCACAAAATTCTGTTCCATTCAACCAAAATATTCAGAGTACTTTAAACATAACAGCAAATACAGCACAACATAGCACAGAGAAGCCCAACCCCACTGAGAGTGGTGTTCCTATGGTCAGGGAAGAAATGAGAAGGCATAGCAGTCACCTAGGAAAGGTGGCCACTCAGCCCCAAAAACTCAAGCAATTCAAGTGCTGGGGGATTAGGTCAGCAAAAGGGAATGTCTTCAAACATTGCCACAATAGAGTCTGAGTTATAATTTAAACTTTCTCCCTCCTCTTTACCTTTCTTGGTCCCTTCCTCCAATTTCTCGGCATTTCAATTACAGCTCAACAGGAACATTTTTTTCCGCAATTTCAGAGCTGAATTAGCCTGACTGTGCTTTCCATGCCCAGAGCAAAAAAGACTGAGACAGGGCAAGAGCCAGTATGTGCAAGGTACACGTCCTCTTCAGAGAGTTAAGTATTGAGTTTGAGCAGTCATCTCTGAATCACTTTGCCACAATAAGCATCCCTGAGATTAATCAAACCATCAAAAGAAAGCTGTATATGCATTAGGATTTCCTCCCAAAAGGCACAGCAGTGACCTTTTTCTAAAAAAGAAATAAAAAGTAATACAGCCTCTCCATCAGTGACACATTATTTGGTATTTTCTCACAGAACCTAAAATATGTGTGGGTATAGAGTCATATTTTTTGAGTTCAATTTACCAGTACGTGAAATTGATGACATCTTTTCTGAAAGATAATCAAAATGCATCTAAATTTAGTACTTGCTTTACCGTACCAATATAAAACAAAATTATTATTACTTTTACCATTTAATACAGTGGAAGCAAAACCCCTGCACAATAGCCTCAACACAAAATTTCTTTCTCTCATTATGAATATATGTTTTGGCTTCATCCTCATCTATCATTTTTGCTGATAAATTCTTAATCTCCTTGAAAGGCAACAGCAGGAGGCTATTGTCACAGACTGAATCCCAAATTCAACTGTTTTCTCTTAAGTACATCCAAAATATAACAAAAGCACGGGTTAAATATCACTTTTCATTATATTGTAACTTACAGGCGCCTTGACGTGACACAACAGAATCTATTACTGCAAGCGAATCGGAGTGGAGAGGTCGGTATGCTTTCAGAGGCATATAAATAAGATTATTAGGAATTAATTTTTGAGAATATCTAGCATAATACAACCCATTTATTCATTTTTATAATAATTTCTTAATACCTTAAACTGCATAATAATTTTGAACCATTCTTACAGCCAATCCATCTCATTTACAGAATAACACAAATGTTTGTAGGAAAATATCACCTGACCATGTTATTAAGGTTTGTGACTTATAAAGTAAAAAATACTGTTACCTTGGGTAACCTTTAACACAGATGCCACCTATTGCACTGACTCCATAAATACGCCATTATGCTGAGATCCACGCAGACCAACAGCCTGATGGAGCTCTCTAAATTGGCTCTGCAATCTTCAGAATTTAATAGAGTAGCTGACAGACTGGAAGGCCGGTATGCTCTGTCTGTATCAAGACTGGACATTCCCAAGAGAGGCATGCTGACAGCAAGGAACGGGAATGTGCAAGATCAATCCTACACTCCACCCCACTCTCTGGAAGAACATTTGTTCCTACTCCACAAGGCTCCTCTACCTTTTCTTCAAGCCAGACCTTCTCTGCTTTATAGTGCCAAGCTGTTCTTATTAGACCTATGTCCTCCCCAGCTCTGACTCCTTAATCCACGAGTACTCCATGACTTTAGCTGACTGGTATTCGTTTCTCCAGGAGGGGAGGGTCAGACCCCATCTCTCTGCATTAGCAACATGTAAGTTTACTTCTGAGCATTTTCTTTCAGTCTGATTATAACTCCAGTATCTTGGTCCTTTCCTTCAGCCTTTCTCCCATAGCTATGGAAACATCATTTTGCCATGACTAGCAAGAAGCCAGAGGCTTGGTGGACAGCTGGCAGCTCTCAGCACAGGTCTGGCCCTGCCTCGGTGGGAGCTGGTTTTAGCTGTGGCAGCAACTGCCTGGTGTCCACGTGCCTGTGGCCTCCTTGCATTGGTTTGCTCTGGGAGCACCCAGAGCAGGGGCTGGCAGCCCTAGGTAGTCACTGAGGGACAAACAGCCCCTCCAGGGTAACGGGGCTGGGGCAGGGCAGTGTGCGGCTCCCAGACTTTGCCTGGGAAGTGGTGAGGAGGCAGGCTGTGGTAAGACATGGCATAAAAAAATCCCCAAAGAGAGTCAAGACTGAGGAGAAAGGGACCCTCACCATCAACCTCCCCCAGCAAAGACTTCAGGCTGCTGAAAATTCATTCTAATTGTCCCCTCTTTCCTCTTCAGAAAGACTGATGCTGTCAGTCCCAGGACCCAGAGGAACATTGGAAGAAAGCACATAGCACCACAGTGAAGGAGCAGCTGCTTGAGAGCTTCTCTTGTATACAAATTTAAAAGGTATTTTAAATGATGTTTTTCTTACTTAGTTAATTTGGACTTTTAGACAATTAAAATATTTATTTGGCTAACAAGAAGCTCATGTTGGTATATATACAGTGTGTTCCCTTTCAGTGATAACAAGATTTTTAGTTTAACATTAATCATTTTGTGCTGAAACAGTCTTATCTATCTTTAATCCAATCTGCCTGCCCACTTCCTTTGGCTCCCATCCACCTATTCTAGTTCCTTTTATAATCTCAAGTTACTTCTTTCTTAAGTTTTGGTATACCTTTGGCTTCATGTGTTTGCTCAGCCAGGCCTACCATACCCCCTCATGCTCTTAACTCACCCTGCTTACCCTGCTACTGCATTCCTGAGCTTCTTACCCTGAAAAATCCATTTACATTTCTCTGCCTCCTCCTCATTCCTAGTTTTGCTCTATTCAGTTCCTAGGTTTCCCTTTTCTCATAGACCACTGACAAAACACAAGGAGAACCACATGAAGACAAGTAGGAGAGGTCTGGAAGCTTGTGATTTCCACACAGAGCAGACCGTTCTGAAAGTCAGGAAAAGGGTCAGGGTCTGAATCCACCCTCTTGACGTTCATCAAAGGGATGCAAAGAGAAGGGGAGTTCTCCTGCCCCTTTGGAGAGGCCATAGCTATCAGTGTGGAGGTTCAAGATCTTAGGAAAAACAGAGATTGACTTGTTTGCTCAGGTAAGAAAGAAAAAGGACTTGGGAACAAGGAATCCATCAATTCTGTCACGTAAGATTTTAAAAGATGAAATTTACCTATATTTAAAGCCAGGTTTTCTCACAGTATCTGCTCTTCATATTTGAACTATAATTAAACCACATTCCCTTCTCTCTCCTAAGCCAGATGCTACACTTACCCTGTGCTGCAGTCCCAAGCCTGTGATATCCAAAGGGGCTAGGTTTGAGAGAGTGGTAGTTTTGTTTTTTTCAACTTCAAACAAACAAACAAACAAACAAAATTACAACAGAGAAAGAAAATGTATATACATCAGGAGCAAATTTTGTTCAGTGAAAAAAAATGTAGAATGGAGGATTTGGAACCCTCAAAGCAATTTTGCTCTGCCTTCAAGAAAAAAGAAGGCAGTCCTTACTTGAACTACGACACTGAAACTGATTTATACTGGTCATTATAGTAAAAGACGAGGATGCAACCTTTCAGATCTACACCTACACTTCCGCTTCCTTCTGTTTGGAAAAGGTTTGCAGAGACATAACAGCTCTACATAACTGTCCCTTTCTTCCCTGTTCCTTTAAGACCCTCTAAGGGGCCTGAAATTCAGTGCCTGTTGGTGCACACCAGGTGTTAGTGCATCAATCCTCAGGAAAAGCAAAGCCAAACCAGGCACTGAGCAGCTAATACAGCTGAGAGCACACTCTCAGAGAAAGTTGTTCTCAATTTGGTTCTTCTTCTTTGAAAGGTAACCTTGAGAGATAGGACAAAGTGGAAGTTCTTGAAAACATGAGTCTAGAAGTCATGAAAAACAAGAATAGGACACCTGGGCTGCAGGCACTCATCACAGGACCCACAAGACTGCTGGGCATTCAGCATACTTATTTTTTCATTAGAGGATTTCCACAACGCTGTATGATTGAGAACTGTCTTCAAAACTTCTCTTCAGAGCTGGTTCCTACACCTGTCGTAATGGCCCCTGCTGTCTTCTCTGTAATGGATACGTCAGTCAAACTGAATACATCACGGAAGTATCGCCACTTCCCACAATATTCACGCCTTTTACATTGCACTTACCTCTTCAATGATGGCAGTCCTCTGACATGCCATACTATTTTGTTGCAATTTTAGCTTCAGGATGGTAAGAAATATGAACTGCCTGGGTTTGAATGTACCTATTTGTTTTTTAATTGAAACAATGGTTTCAGCATTAATTAATTACAATTTTTCCTTGGATGTACCATCAACCTATATTCTGGAATATACCTAGATTTACTGACAAAGTAATTGTTTTCATTCATGTAATGATAAGATGGCTTCAGTGAAAATAATTAGGTAGCTGCAATACTTATACACATAACATTAACATTTACATACATACATTCCAATGTGATGTTCTCTCCAATGAAGTAAGAAACCCTGGGATCCCATAATATGGCTTTGTATCAAGGGGCAGCCAAAGCTCAGAACAACACAACTGGAGAGAAGCAGCTAAAGCACTGAAATTGCCTACCTAAGGATAATGTTAATGATGATAATGATTTATACTGTACTGCAGGGACATGTATAATTCTACGCTGACTACAATAACAGAATAAAAATTATAGTTAGCTCAGTTTTAATTTTTCAGACTTAGCTCTTTTTGTCAACCTGGTTAGGGAAAAAAATGTTAATATGCAGGAGAGAAACTCCAAAGCAAGCTGCACAAAGGTGTTTAGTAGCTTTGGGACTGAAGTAGGGAATAGCCTTGGGACAATAAACATTCTGTGCCAATAGTGTATACATACACACAAAAAGGCAGGAAAAAAGAGGAATCACCCACACAAGTTCAGAGCCCCAGCTATGCTTTCCACTGCCCCACTTCTGGAAAATGGGAAAGCAGCCATGGGGTGCTCACTGCCCAGTCAGGAACAGCAGCTGGGTTCCAGTGCCCACTCCACACAACAGGGAGAAAGGTGCAGAGACGTGCCTTGGGTTAGTTCGTTCTTGGACTAGTCCTCATTTGTTCTGCCATGCTTATGCTGCTTTTTCAGTTGGATGAAACTCAGAAGCACAGCCAGAAAAGGTCCTTAGCAGTGTCACCTGACACTATGGGACAGGCAAGTTCTTTGGGGAGCCAAGGCAGAATGATGATTGCATCAGGGGTCAGGAGCAGGAGGTACCAGTCACAAACAGACATGGGTCCTCTTTGAAGTTGCCAAAATTTAGCTTGCTATATATGCAAATTCTTTGTGAATGATGACCACATAAAAGCTTTTTTTTTTTTGTAATTCAAAAATATGATGACTCTACAGCTTGTTCTAGCACAACCCTTAAGCACTTTCAGAAGTACTGCCTTAGTAATTCCTGCGCAAAGCTCCATCACACAAACTAATGTGCTTCGATATAACCTGTCACAACCTTGCTGGACATATTCAGACAGATATTTTCCCCTGGAGACAACAAATTTCAGTTTCATGACTAGTAACCATGGAATTATCGCATCAGCCAAGACTTGAGAAGCCAGACATGTTTATTAGATTTCACTTTCCTAAAGCATGTTTAATATAATGGATATAACAAACATCAAGTACATTAAACTTTCCAAGCATTTAGTCGTAGTCACTTTACACAAACCTAGTACTAAACCTGGACTGTCCTAGTCACAAGCTCTCAACAACTGCAGGTTGTAACTAAAGCCAAAGGATCTTCCTTGGCACCTGCTTCCTTCAGCGTGTTGGATGCATTGCATTGTTGAACATGATGCATAAATGTGATCTGCTATTTTTGCTACAAGTGTGTGTGGTTACCTGTCTCTCCTGGCCCCTGCACTCAGATTTAGAGCAATTATACAGAGGGAAGAGGAAGAGCTTCCAGGATGAGACAGAGAGGGAGAAATGCCCAGAGAGGAGAGGCTCTGCTCAGAGCAGAAAGCAGACCTCAGACATACTGCAGAGAAATCTCTGGGGAAAAAGAAAAGCAAAAAAAAAGCCCAAAAAACCAACAAACCCTCAGGAGCCTAGAGCGGTTGTATGGTATCTATTCAACCCAGAAAAAAATCTCTGAAAGCCACTAGTGTACAAGTAGAAAGAAACAACTTACAGCACAAGAATACAAAGGGCAGACTTGATTTTAGAACTTTGACTTTAATCTGCCTATACACCAGCACTGAGACTTCCCAATTTCCAGAACTAACATGCTCTAATTAGATAACCTTTTTTTTCTAACAAAATTTATATTTAGGGAATAGAATACTCTCCTGTCTTTTGGTATGTTTATTTTAAAATGAGCCCAGAGTAGTTCCAGCAGGAGGCTCAGATTCAATCATAGACTGAGCACTGTTTTAATATGGTATTTTAAGTAGGGTTTTTTTTTTTCCTTAGAACAAGACAAATGGATTGGAAAGAAAGCAGAGAATGTGAGTTTTATAAAGGATAGGCAGAAAAATACAATGTACAATTTCTATTTTTATCATCTTCTAAGTACAGATAGACAAAAATTAATTTAAATTTACTTCATACTAAAACTGATCTAAAGATTTTGGAAATACCAATAAAGAACACATAAACTTAGTGGTGCACTGCCGCAACAAAGGGGCACGGATTAGGATGAAGGACAGGGACGGCTCACTCACCAGAGCAAAACAGACTTTTCTTCTTGGGGAAGAAAAATCTATTTAATTTGTTGCCATTCATCTGAGTAGCACAGTGAGACATAACAACCACATCTTACAACTCCTTCCCCCACCCCTCCCTTCTTCCCAGGCTCAAATCACTTTGCTCCCAATTTCTCTACCTTCCCCCCCAAGCAGCACAGGGACAGGGAATGGGGGTTGCAGTCAGTTCACCATTGCTGCTTTTCCCAGCATGGAAGTCCAGGAACAAGATGTTCTAAAGTGAGCTTCCCATGGAGTCATGGACCTCTTTGGGCACAGCTCCCAGCTCTGGCATGGGGACATCCATGGGATGCAGATGGGCCTCCGGTCCAGCTCACCTCCTCACTCCCACTCTGGGGGTCCACCCTCGCTCTGGTATTGAGCATCTCTTGGGGTCTCAATTCAGTCACACTTGCCCTTGGGCTCAGCTTTTCTGCTGCAGCATGGAGTCCTCCATGGCCTGCATGTGGGTATCTGTTCCACCACTGAACCTCCATGGGCTGCAGGGGACCTCACTGACCTTCTCCTACTCCATGTGGTTGAACTGGGTGTCTGAGGTTCTCTGCCCTGCCCTTCTTTCTCCTCCTCCTTCCTCCTGGCAACGAAGCTCTCTCCTTGTTTTGGCTGATGGTTGTCTTTTTGTTGAGGTCAATGGCCTCTCCTACACATTCTCTCCACCTTCTTCTTTTCAGGACAGTCCTTTCCTTCACAAACATGGATTCACAGAGGCGTTTCTCTATTCCTAATTGGCTCAGTCTGGGCTGGGGGGAGGTGGGTGCGGGTACGCCTTGGAGCCAGGGCAGCTTTTGTGAAGCTTCTCACACGGTAGGCCCTTTCCCCACCACCAAAACATGCCTTCCCCCACTGCCACACCCAACACACAACTGTATCTGCCTGTGAATATCATACCGATATATATCAGTTTGCTACTACTTTCTGAAAGTCTTCCATTCTTCTGAGAAGGTCAACAAATAAAACAAGGATAGCCAAATACACATCCAGTGTTTGCCCATTTGTCAGGAAAGACCTCCACAAGTCACCTGAAAACGTTTTATTATCTGCTGCAAAGAACCTGGAATGATTTGGGGAATTCCACCACAGTTTTTAAACAGTGAATCCTCAGCTGTGTCAATTCTCAACCAGCAGCAACAGTGATAATCTTCTCTGAATAAACTTACGTGCTTTTTCTTCAGGGTGTAGTTTCATATTATACTTAATTCAATTTAACAGGAGGAGAGGCCAGAGGAGGTGGACCTGCTTTCTCCCTGCTTTTCTGCCTCTTCCCTTGTATTAAATTTAGCAATTGTGCAACTCTTTAGTGACTCCCATCAGCTTGCTGATCTGAGGGAAAACTCGCAGGTTTTCATGAGTTAGCTTTCCCTTCAAGGAGGGAAGATCTACCGTGACAAGTCAAACTCAGAAGAGGAAGCAGAAGGAGCACACAAAAAGCAACATGAGCATGAGAGGGCTATTGCCCCTTTCAGTGGCACTCATTAGCCCAAACTAAGCATAATCCAAACTCATGTCCTAAGGCTGCCCTGTGCTACTCTTTCAGTCTGAAGCAGTATGATTTTGAAGTGAATCCATGAAGTAATGGCTCTACTGAATGTTGGTTCAGTTTGCAGAATAGCTCCAGTACATACAAACTAGAGTATTTTAGGAGGAAACAGCTGAAATTATTGTTCCAGAGGTACACCAAATACTTGCTAAACACTCATATGTCATCCAAAAGGCTCTTGAAAGGTTTAGGGGCTCAGAGCTACTCTGTAGTGCTTCTCATACTACACTGTAATGTGTGAGCTGACCACATGCTGCATTCTCTTAATGAAGGTAAAAGCTCTGGTCTTTAAACACTCTGAATAATGACCAAAATTTGGGGGTAGCAAAATAGACATGTCTCTATTACAGATATCCTGAGCGTAGTTTCACATGGAAACAAAGCACTGAGCTTTCCACTCATTTGGATACTCATGCCCTCAGACTCAGGATCACCACATGGGAGAGTCCTCAAGGACAGTGAACTTCCCAGCGCTGCTGAAGCCCACAGAAGATCCTTGTGAGGATACATCTTTGGTCTCCTCTGTACCTCACACTGTACTGTGCCAAGGCTCCTCACTTCAGCCAAGGAACCGAGCAGAGCAGGGTGGTGGTAACAGAGTCTATCAACAGTTCCCAAAACAGTGACATAATCAATCAGGTCCAGGATCCATCCAGGAGCTTCATTCATCAGCATCAGGAGATAGGGCTGGGGACAGGACTGAAGACAAGCTATTTTGTTTTGCTATTCACTACACTTCTCCCTCCCAGTCCTAATGCAGCTGTGAACCAGCCAAACACGGTGGCCTTGAGCTCCATCAGCAACTAATAACATCAGTACTGTTATCAACATTCCTCTCATAACAAGTTCTACACTGAAACTAAAACACAGCTATTCTAACTATTAAGAAGAAAATTAACTCTATCCTAGCAAAACAAGGACAATCTTGCAGGTGGGGACAAGGACATCCACGTGCTTCATTTATTACCACTGGCCCCCGAATGCCTCCCCGATAACCATGTTGACAGCAGACAAAAACACTGTCATAGGTAACTTAAATTGCTCTGGATGGGGTAATGGAATGGAAATGACATTAAAAATAGCAGTATATAGCAATGCAATGTTAACACGTTCATCTCAAGCACAAGCTGCCTACATGTTTATAGAGCAACATAAGCAAACTGAAAAGCAAGTTCTGTGTCACTGTCACTCTCACAGTCTGCAAGTGCAGTCATCTTGTACAAAGCTCACGGAGAACAAATATACTGTCAGTTGGCTGGAACCCTTGGTAAAAATTGACAACATTGTCTATCAGGGAAGCAGTATAGATTTTCTGCAGGTAAAATACTAGAATACATTCAGAAGGGCTTTTCAGGTCTAATTATTTCAAAGATAAATTAAATAGTCCCCATTAAGTAATTTGTGGCCTCTTCATTTGAAATAGTTCTTCTCCTTTAAATGTCCTCTCTAAAAATGTCTCTCAAAGCCTCATATTTACATTCAGTAGCTTCAATTGAAAAATGATCTTTCCTTAACACCACTTACATTTTATTACACAGTTATCCCACGTACGAGGGAGCAATGATTGGTGCCTTGCTACAGTACAGTAACTGTCAGTGATATTTCTTTATCATTATACAAGAACAAGAGTAACTTAAAAGTTTCAAGTGCAAAACAAAGATTAAAACAATGAAAAATTCATAAGTGAAATAAGAACCAAAAAGAACAGTTGGTGTTCTTAACAGAGTTTGAAGTTAGGAGAGATTTTAGTACATTTGGGATGATAAACACCAGTTTAACTCCTAAGAACGGTTGCAGAGGCCAACAGAAACAAGGGGTATGTCAGAGCCTGTGGACCCAGGAGTGTTTCCTAACTGCTGAGACTGACTGCATCCAGACTACTGGTTACAGTGAGATAGGAGTGTGCACTGTGACCCTGCACACCTTGGTTCCCACTTGAAAGCAACTTGGCTAAATGGACAGTGATGGAGCTACAACCAGACACTCAGAACTCCATCTCTGGACAACTGGTGGACAAGTGCAATGGGACACAATCACCCTGCAGGTCATTGCCAGTCCCTTGCAGAAATACAGCCAGTCAGTACAGAAACCTTCAAGTGGCTGACTGCTCTGTTTCCCAGAGTATCATATCTGCATGCAGCCTGCAGTTAAGTCTTAGTGTGTTCAGACTCTGCAGGGTAGAAATTCAATTTTCTCTCTGAACTGCCACATGACCTAGGATTTCGAAATAGTATTCTAAAAGTCTACACTCAAAATACTAATAATTAAAAATAATGACATCCACGTGGAAGACATTTTATTATAAGCCCTTACATTAAAAAAAATTAGATTTTGTTTTTTGATCAATAAGACAGCTTAAATGTATTATTTCATAAGTGGAGCAATTCATAGTATCCAAAATATCCTAATTTTAAATGTAACTGAGCAGCGTTTTAGCTTTTCTTTCAGTTATGACATGTTCAAAATCTTATAGAAAATCTGCAAGTCACTGAAGCACTCATAATATCCTTTTAAATAAACACCTGATATTATTTTTATTAATTAAAATCATGATTTTGACTCTGGAAAACAGAAAAGGCCATCAAGATGACAGTGGAAGAGATAAGACGCATCACACTGACTGTGCATAGTGTCCTGTCAAGTAAGTAAAGAAACTTTATTCCACATTCAGTGCTTCTTACCTCCCTCTGCATTTCTTTCACTCCAAGCCTTCTGCTCAAAGAGAATAGGCCAAGTTTTTCTGAGCAGCAGTTGATGGTGAATCTTTCCCATCAGGCCTCATGCTATCATATTG
This sequence comes from Caprimulgus europaeus, assembly GCA_907165065.1. The sequence continues at coordinate 76,579,568 of OU015525.1, forward strand.
CATAGACCCAAAAGATCCTTGTTTCAGAAAGTCTCCAACTTAGAAATAAAGAAGCTATCACAGTGTGACAATCTTGGCAGAGCACTGATGCCACAGAAGAGAATGGAAGCCTTGGCAGAAGTGAACGCTTCATTCAGTCCCTGAAATCCATGTAAATAAAGTGGTTTATTTCTTTTCCATTCCCCTGCATGTGGGACCATCTTAACAAAAGAACTGAAAGAAGGAAATCAACTTGTCTCCATGGCGTATAGCATCTAGGTCCCATCCTTTTAAAAAGAAGCATGAGAATTCAACAGAGAAGTAAAATTTCAATATTTATCTCTATACAAATTGTGTTGTGAAAAATCAATTAGGATTTCACCTTTCTGATATAAAAATGGTTCAACAGAAAATGACCTTAAATTTCTGCCTTGAAACTCTTCAGAATCTTATTCCAACAGGTTTTCAAAGGGCTAAAATTCCACAAAAGAGAACTTGTAATCTAATACAATTTAGCTGTGATTGTTTTGGCCTTTTCAAAGCCCCTGCATTCTCTTGAAATTCCATCTTACAAGACGGACCAATGTCAAACCAATGCTGTAAGGTGGGAATTTTTTGAGATTAACCTCTAACCATGGCATAGTAAGTCAAAGGAGATATTGCCAAGCTGGTGAAAATCAATATAGAAGCAAATCTACAGAATGCACTTTTAACCAGGTATTTGGTATTATGTTTACTTCCAAAGTTCTTTTCCATAAAGATAATGCAACAGCTCCACTAGCAATTTAAATAGGCAAAATCAAAGGTTATTTTCTAAGTTCTTTACCCAAGCAATATCTTTGAAATTAATGAGAGGTCACTGAATTAAAGACCAGCTTCAGCATTTGTATTTTCCATTAAACGACCTCCTGCCTGCTTACAAGTCACATTGCACCATATTCCTCTTAGAGATTTGGCTGCAGTAAAATCCAACATCAGTCAAAACGGATTTAATGGTTTATTTTTTTTAATAGATTTCTATTGGGTTTGCATGGCAAGGTTTTGGCAGCGGGGCAGGGGTGGGGCATAGGGGTGGCTTCTGTGAGAAGCTGCCAGAAGCTTCCCCCATGTCTGACACAGCCAATGCCAGCCAGCTCCAGCATGGACCCACCGCTGGCTAAGGCTGAGTCCATCAGTAACGCCTCTGTGATAACAGAATTAATAAAAAAAAGGGAAGAGAGGGAAAAAAAAACCAAACAAACAAACTGCACACTTTGCAGTGAGAGGGAATGGAGCGAGACCATACGAGAACACCAACTCTGAAGACACCAAGGTCAGTGAAGAAGGAGGTGGAGGAGGTGCTCCAAGCACCAGAGCAGAGATTCCCCTGCAGCTCGTGGTGAAGACCATGGTGAGGCAGGCTGTCCCCCTGCAGCCCATGGAGGTCCATGGTGGAGTAAATGTCCACCTGTAGCCCATGGAGGATCCCACGCTGAAGGAGGCTGTGACCCTGTGGGAAGCCCGCACTGGAGGAGGTTCCTGTCAGGACCTGTGGCCCGTGGAGAGAGGAACCCACGGTGGAGCAGGTTTTCTGGCAGGACTTGTGACCCCGTGGGGGATCCGCGCTGGAGCAGTCTGTCCCTGAACGAATGCACCCTGTGGGAAGGACTGATGTTGGAGAAGTTGGTGGAGGACGGTCTCTCGTGAGAGGGACCCCACTCTGGTGTGGGGGAAGGAGTCCTTCCCGTGAGGAGGAAGGAGAGACAGAAACAACGTGTGATGAACGGACCCCAACCCTCATTCCCTGTCTCCTTGTGCCACTGGCAGGGAAGAGGTAGAAATCAGGAAAGAAGTGAAGCCTGGGAAGTAGGGAGGGGTAGGGGGAGGTGTTTTAAGATTTGGATTTATTTCTCATTATCCTCTTGTCTAATTGCTAATAAATTAAAATCCATTTTCTTCCTCCGAGTCTGTTTTGCCCATGCCAGTAACTGGTGAGTGATCTCTCTCTGTCCTTATCTCAACCCACCAGTCTTTCATTATATTTTTCTCCCCCTGCCCAGTTGAGGCGGAGGATTGACAGAGTGGGCTTTGGTGGGCACCTGGCATCTAGCCAGGGTCTACCCACCACAAGATTATTTGCAAATCTTAGCAACATTGGGGCAATACTGTCAGACTGAGCAATTCAAAGGAACCTAAGGAAGGCAAGCACATTTTATTGAAACAGCTAAAATGCCAGCTGCAATAAGTGCATGTGTTTGCATATAACATTCTATTTATAGCTATTATCAAGAAATATAGCATGTCATATTTCTGACAGACCTTCACAGAAGTACTTTATTCACTCAGACTGCAAGCATCTTTGAAAGCATTATCATCTTTTCACAACCTTACTACCTCTAGTCTTGCAGCTCCAGATATCTGACCTGGGAACCATTAGCGAATTGGATATGTTAGCAGAACACATAGGAGACTATGTACATACTTTCCATCATCATGAAGTGATGATAAAGCTTAAGGACGTGAAGTGATTGATTATTCCTTCAGAAGCAACGAATGAGATACTTCCAAAAGCCAAAAGAGAAAGTCAAAAAGGGATTCTGATTTAACTGAAGACAGCAGATTGGAAAGTCCTGTATCTATTCCTAGATCAGCTAAGAATCAGAGATGATCAACAGAGAAAACAAAATCTCTGTCCTTTTAGACACATCTTATTTTTCAGAGAGCGTTAATTGGTAAGGAATTACAGTTATTAAGACTTCAGGGCCCTGGGGTCTTGAAACTCATGAATATGACATCACTCTGGTAAAATAAATTATTTACCTTGTCAGACATTCCAGGATGGCAAAATCATTAAATTACATGATATAGATCACTGCTCATCAAAAGACCTACACCTTCTTAGTATAAATAAAAGAGAAAAGGAAGGAGAGAAAGAACAGCTATAAATATGACAAGAAGCTAAATCAAAACTGAAATGTTAAGAAAAATGGGGAAGCAGTAGAAAATATAGATTGCAAAGTCAGAAAATGATACTAAGAATATCAAGTCATGTTTTATACCCCCCCCCAAAAAAAAGTGTTGATCAGATTGATTACAATCCTTCCTTGTTTACACCATCAACTATTCTGAATGAGAAACAAAATAGCAGCTCAGAACTAAAGCACATGGATGCTTGTTGGGTGTTTGTAATACAAGAGTATGCCAACATGACCAGCTCATGCAGCATTGGGGCAGGAAGGTTCTGTTTGACCCAAGGTCATTTCAGTTACCATCTGTGCTGGTGTAACCAGTCCTGATTCAAATACCAAGCTGTTTTTTGTTAAACTTCATCCTACATCACACACTAAACAGGAAATGCTTCCTGTAGTTTCTTTGGTGAAAAATAACTACTGTTATATTTCCACAAAGCAAATTCAAGCCACTTGAACTCTGAACAGCAAAATAGTAATATCAAAAAAACCTTATTCCTGTGTACAATTTTAATAAAAAAGAAAAATAAACCATTAAAATCCTATCTTAATCATTGGATTAGATTAAGACCATTTAGCATTACTACTGCTTAGCGACACTTAATATAGCTTCAAATTATAACAAGATAAAGTAAAAAAAAAAAAATAGTAGATCCAGAAATTTCACAGAATCACAGAATATTAGGGATTGGAAGGGACCTCGAATGATCATCTAGTCCAATCCCCCTGCTGGAGCAGGAAATTTGTATCCCAGGCTGGTTGCACTCTTAATTAATGATGTAATACTGTTAAAACACTCAGGTACATGAAGTACTATTTCTCTCTGAAGTTAGCGTTAATGCAGACAGCTGCACATTAACATAGTATCTTTCTAATGACTAGCCATAATTGTCTCTTCATTGTGTATACCCTGCATTATTTTAAGCAAAACAAAACACATCTACAGCCTACATTTTCAACAAATGCTTTAAATAATCAAAACCTGCATGGTAAAAGGACTTTCTTTAACTTTTACTCATCAAGGAATAAAATTTTGCTTATTTAAGCACCACTGATGTTAGGAGGTTCATGTCACAGAGTCTCTTAACATGAACTAGGGCATTTACTGTAACTACATCAATATCCTTTTCTACTGTTGGGGTCTTTTTTTTAAGTTTAATATAAACTGTCATCTAAATTCTCTGCAAAGAAATAAAGCAACATATTATCAGTGCCTACCTGCAGAAACAGAGATCAATCTTGAAACAGTTGTGTATTCCTGGGCCACTAAAATAAATACATTTAGAGGCATTAACAAATTTTAGTTTTATTTTTATATGTTCCTTTCTCTGCAATATAGATCAGTAAAGACAAAAGCTAAGTTATTTAAGTGGAAACCTAAAATTAAAGCAGAAGGCATGAAAAAGATTTCTGGTTAATTCTTCATTTCATAGGTGCCAAGACTAAGATTTTATTAGTAGAGTTGGCAATAGCAACGTTTACATGGATTTAAAAAGCAGTTCAGAATCAGAACAAAACTGAGTTATAGTACAATCAGATTCTTACTGTGGTAAGGAGGGCAACACACAACCTTTTGCTATTTCTGTAATTTATGATTAGAGCCAAAAAGAAAGACTCAAGGAAGGTGAAGGCCTTTAACTTCAAATGTAAATGCTACTGCCTTCTTAATTACAGCAATTAATCGGGGGGTGGGAAGTCAAGAGGAAAGGAAGGGAGAAGAAGTGGATGACAGAATAATACTCAATTTAAAAAGTACTACACTTGGACATCTAACTTGCAAGTATTTTTAAATCAGAAATAAATCTGGGAAATATAAGTGCTGCTACAGAAGCTGTTTCAGACTGACTTCTGTAATCTACTGCACAAGCTACACCTCCCTTTTCAATAACAGATTTATAAACATCATTATGTGTGGATAAGCCATATCTCTTTTGCTCATTTCTTCAACAGGATTAACATGGACTGGACAGAGAAAAACAGAAAGCTTTTTGCAAAAGCTTTTCATATATGAAGTAATTTACGTTCTGATGTTTACACATCCCTAGGAAGGAAAATGCAGTATATTGTGATGCAATATATTTAGCCGACTAGGATAGAAAGTGGAGGTGATGATTACTTCGTATTATTAATAGGGTCTTCTGTTCCCATCAGCAACTTGCAATGATTATTTCCTCCTAACAGCTACGTTTACCAATTTACATATGCTACGTTTCATTGATAAATTATTTGGCCATGAACTTCCAAAGATCTGCCAGAGCTTTCTGTTAATCAGCTAGAAGGGGAAAATTGGATAGCTGAACTACAAAGCACTGATCATAATTGGATCAGTCATATGAGTGTAATAAAGAAAATTCTAGTCATGTTCTATGTCTACTAGTCTAGCATTCTGACTAAAAGTGACTCAATATAGACTAATGCTTCCCGCTAGATGTTGTAGAAATGCTATTATTGTATTAGGTTGAAGTGGTTAAAATGGATTTAAATTAAAATAGCACTTACAAACTGTTCTGTAGAATAAATAAATTTCAAAATGAATAATACTAAAGTAAAAAGGAATTATTAACTGCATTATACCATCCCAACTACATATGCCTTAGCTTATGGAAGAGAAGATATTCCAGCACAGGCAACTACTTGCCTTTGGAGGGCAAGATCACGTAAGTATCAGGAGTTAATTTCCAGGTGCAACACTTACTGTGGAGTTAACCGTGCATGTACTATTCAGTAAACCCATAAACCTGAGCCAAAAATTTAGGATTGATGATGTCTCTCTTTTACACTGGGAGACTGGGAAAAAAAAACACAGTGGCAGAAGGAGGAAAAGAAGAAAACTACAACTTCAGTGTGACTGTTGCTGCTGCATTCTCTGTATGGTGCCCAGTACTGCGAAAGGAAGACTGCAGCCTTCAGATTGCCAAGACGAGAGAAACTCCCATCTACCAGCGTCATCCTCTCCTCACAGCCCTACAGCTTCTTTGCTTTCATCCAGCAAAGGTGTCTTGAGGTTCAACAAGGACAAGAGCAAGGTCCAGCACCTGGGACGGGGCAACCCCTGGTATCAATACAGACTGGGGGATGAGGCATTGAGAGCAGCCCTGCCAATAAGGACGTGGTGGCTAAAAAGCTGGACATGAGCCAGCAATGCATGCTCGCAGTCCAGAAAGCCAACTGCATCCTGGGCTACATCAGAAGCAGCGTGACCAGCAGGTTGAGGGAGGTGATTCTCCCTATCTCCTCCGCTCTCATGAGACCCCCCATACAGTACTGTGCCCAGTTCTTAGGTCCTCAGCAGATGAAGGACATGAACCTGCTGGAGGGAGTCCAGAGGAGGGCCACAAAAATGATTAGAGGGATGAAACACCTCTCCTATGAAGGGGGACTGAGAGAGTTGGTGTGGTTCGGCCTGGAGAAGAGAAGGCTCCAGGGAGACCTTGTTGTGGCCTTTCAATACTTAAAGGGGCTTATAAGAAAGATAAGGACAGGCTTTTTAGCAGGGCCTGTTGCAGTAGGACAAGGGGTAATGGTTTTAAACTAAAATAAGGTAGATTTAGACTAGATAAAAGGAAGAAACTTTTTACAGTGAGGGTGGTGAAACACTGGAACAGGTTTCCCAGAGAGGTGATAGAAGCCCCATCCCTGGAAACATTCAAGGTCAGGTTGGACAGGGCTCTGAGCAACCTGATCCAGTTGAAGATGTCCCTGCTCTGTCCCTTGCAGAGGAGACCCTTGCAAAGGTCCCTTCCAACCCAAACTATTCTATGATTCTGTGATTCTATGACCTAGTCAATGCTGCTGTCTTTGACTCCTGTCTTGCAAAGCCTGACCTAAAGCAGGGTTGCTTCTACCAGGTTTCATTCAGACACCCTGGCAGAAACTTATTACCACTCTGAGATTAGTAGTCCTCCATCACAGTGGTCTCCAGTGTGGGGTGCACAGGTACCAGGCATTGTGCAACACAAGTCAGTGGAGTGCAGGAAGAAAATATTTTTGTAACATTAATACATAAAATAAAAAGTAGTGTTTATTTCATTTTTACATAATAATTTTTTTAATTTTTGTTTATGTTTTATAAGATTCATAATGCATTAGTACAGTAGCACCTGTATATAATCTATAAATACATAAATATCTATATATTGCGGAGGCAAGCTCAAAAATGTTTTACTGATATGGGCGCACAATTAAAAAAGTTTGAAGACCAATTCTCTAACCCAGCAGGGACCCTGGTGCAGAAACACCGGCCAGAATCCCCAGAACCTGCCACCAAGTGAGTCATCTTGAAACTGACGTCTGATTTCTGGGGAGAGGCATCCCATTGTGTGCAGCTTGCTGAAGCTCCCACTGAAGCGAGAACATTCCTACCAAATATTGGGAACCTATATTTTTCTATTTTCTGATAAGCTTTGATGAAAGTACTTTTATCTAAGCTAAAGACATTCCTTTCATGGTAGTCACTGGCTTATGTCAGCCACTCATTAATACATTCCAGAAAATCAGTAGCTATAATTGGAACCTTTAAGGTAACTTTCACGGGGTATTTGAAATTAGGCAAACTTCACTCAGTTCGATGCTAACCCTACTGCAGTTATACTCACAGCCATCTGTGTGATAACATTTATGGTGGAGACTTTAAAATTAAAATGCAGATGGAAGATCTAAATGAAAACAAAATACAAGTATTTAATCTTGATCTACTTGTCTCAAGATAACAGAGCAGATATAAAAGTTGCGCTGTATCTTCCTCCTCTGTACCTGGGGAGCTGGGGGATATCGCTCTACAGAGAGTGAAGAAGTAGAGAGCTAGTGCACGAGAGTCTATTTTTTTTTTTAATATATTTGTTTGTACAGATGAACAGTGTGGAGGAACAAGGTGAAAATAAAAGGGGTAGAGGAAAACCAGAAAGAGGTAGAATTTTTATTCACAGTTAGCAGTAACTGTGACTACATCTACTATGAGCTGAAATGCAAGGGATTTAAAAGCCTCTTTAAGTTCAACATACTAAAATCTATAAAATCTTCCTTAAATGCTGAAATGGCAAAATGCCTAGAGAGCATGTAACATTAGCCATTCAAAATATGTTGCTATCCAATTGTGAGATGCCTGTGGAGACAGAACTGTGTTCATTCATGCCATTCCTGGAATTCAACTAAATATATTAGTAATACTTCCTGTGCACTTTTGATATTCGATATATTCGAGTATCAAGGAATGCATAGTTCAGTTTCCGCTAGAGAGCAATTACAGTTGCAGCAGCACCATTAAGATGTTTCTGTCAGTCCCTCAGAAGAAGCATACAGACAATACAAATGAAAATCAGAACCAGTTCCTGTAAATTATCATATACGAACAAGGAGAGATTACCTAATAATTAAGAGTAATAGCACTGTTAATTTCTAAAGTCAGGGGGAAAAGATCAGAAAAAAAAACAACCCCAAATCTTTTCAAAGTGAATTGGTAAGTCTTAAATTTCCTGTATCCAACAGTATTGCTAAATACAACAAACTGATTTTTTTATCACGACAGATCATGGCAAGCACGGCATCCACTTCCGACGTGACAGTAGAAATTACCACTGTTGAGAGGAATGTATTTTTGAAAGCTATGATTGATGAGAAGTCTACAACTTCCACCAATGCACTTTTATTGATAAGTCCAGTTTCTTAAAAGATTGCATTGGAAAACAGCAATGCTTTTATTGAAACCAAGAACCCAAACAAAGCCAGCCTAATGCAGAAGTAACGTAGTCATTTGCTAGGGACAGATAAAGCAGCCTGGATGAAGTTTTGGCAGGAAGCGTTAGTAACTGTTACCGTATCTGCACTTGGTGAAAGGTGATCAGGACTTGCCAAAGCAAGGAAGCGCAAGCGCTGGGAGCAGGAGGTAAGGGCTTTATTTTGGCAAATTGCAGTGTTTAGTGAGTTAGGTGGAATGTAAGCTTACACAATGGAGAATAAGAAAGCTATCAAAAGAGAGGATGCCCAGGACAGAAGTGAAGGTCACATATGCAAGCTCAGATGGTGAGAAGCAGAAGGTAGGGGTGGTGAAGGGAGAGAAAATATCATTCCTGACTGTAATATTTCTTTGAAACTCAATACAAAATTGAATTTGTTTAAGCAAGAACAGCAACAAGACAGGCTTTGTCTGCATCTGGGGGGGGGGGAGGGGGGAGTGAAAAAGGAAAAAAAAAAAAAGTTTGGAGTTCTGGGAAGCCTTCAGCTGGCTGCGTTTTGATTTACTCCTTGTATAAATGCATAGTTACACAACTTCATTTTCATGACTGTTTCATTTCTAAACTGCTCTGGGGATAAATCATGTTTGTGTGGAGGGATGCCATTGTCTACAGGACCAATGGAGTTTCATAACCTGCAAAATGTACATCAGGAAAATAACTATCTATCTGCTTAAAATAGCTGAAGGCATTCCAGTGGAATTGTATCAGCTTCTGCTGCCTAATTCTGTTGTAAAGATTCATTTCAATCCCTGTCAGGTATTCTCTGCTTCTCATTTCTCTGCACAGTCTGCCAGATATGCAGGGTCCCAATAACCAGATCAGGAACTGACATACAGACGCAGTGACTACTCATAGCAGCAAATGAACCCAGTCAGATCTCCTCCATAATTAGTCCTGGATTTCTCAGCCAGGATAAAAGGGTATTTTCACCTTTTACCTTTGGTCCTCCAACCGTAAGCAGGGCATAATATGGCTCCCTAACTCCTCTGCCTTATCCTCCTGTCCTCTTCTCTAGACTCTACCCCTGTTGAATTTTTTCCAGCTGGCTTCATTTCACTTTTCATTTCTCAGACCCTCTGATTCTGGTATGTGACCATTAAATACAAATCTTCCCTTTACAGACTTAATCTGGGTTCTTCCAGATGCCTCACCCACGTTTTGAACAAACGTTCCTCCTCTCCAACTTCCCTCACCCCACGTAACAGGGCTGCTACATGCACCTGGAGGTCTGCTCCTTGACCGCTTGCCACTGGACTCAGAAGGAGCCCTCTTTACTCTGACAACACAGAAGGAAGGATGGGATAACACTGAACAGAATTCCCTCACAGCTCCAGTATTCTGCCCCATCACACACCAAATTAAGTAGAAGGCAAAAAGCATTGTAGGAAAATATGGATTTATCTCTGTAACTCTGTGCAAAGGTATGTCCTCTGTTAATAGTAAAATCATTTAGTGCAAATGTATAGCAACAATTATAATGATTAGTTTTAAAAAAAGCACTAAAAATGAACTTTTCTAGACAAGTTTTATCAAACTTTCCTGCAAACACTCTAAATGCAAGAACTTTATAATAGCAAGGCATTTTCCCTCAGCATTATCCTCAATCTCGTCTTCCTCCAAATCTATAAAAAAAAAAGTCAACATCCAGTAAGGAAGGTAAGTATTTCCATGTTTATTTCAAATTAGTGCAATATTCAAGTGTCAGGCTTACCATAACACATTTAAATTATGAATGCAATTATTTGAAAGAGTTTTCAGATATCTTAGTATCATGCCAGAAGTGCACTAAGGTAGAGAATGCACTATTAAATACAGTATTCATTGGCTTACATATCAGTAAATCTTGGTATGTAAAGTGTCTGCTGTTTTCTGCTGTCGTTATTCTGCTTTTTTGTGTTTTGTTTTGTTTTTTCTTTTTCCCAGTATTAGTGAAACAGAAGAAATAATGAAAGACTTGAGCTAGCTAAGAGAGAATCTAAGTGACACCTGGTAGCCCCAGATAAAGCTCTCAGCCTGTAAGACCCTTTCTTAGGGCACTAGAGAGAAAAACATTTATGTCCTTACTGTCATAGCTTCTCTACAGTAACTCTGACAAGACTAAAATAAAATCTGATACCTTAATTTCATAAACATGCCAGTGTTATGAGTTTGGCAATGCTGAACATCACTGTGTTACTGCTCTCTGAAGGTGATATCTGAGGAGGGTACTTGGCAAGCAGAAGAAGAGGAGAGCATCTGTGGAGGGGGTGTTTTAAAAGTCTTGTTGGAGTTCGTGCCGTCAGAGACATATCTATCTGGGAATGATATGACCCATAATACTATTGTAAAAGATATAGATGTACTGTAAAAAATAAAATTACACCAGACCTGACTGCTTGGACAATTGCTGGAAATTTGCCTTTCAGCAACAGAAGCTTATCTGCTGCAAAACTGTGAAACCTGTTAGTTCCCTGTAAAGGATCAACAGGACTAATCTGCTTTCTTGACGTGCCTCATTGTGGAGAGCCAGCAGAAATCCCCCACAAAAGCTGTATTAATGGAAATATGAAAAAGTTGTACAATTTTTTACTTTATCTAATTTTCTTGCTTGTGTACCAACTTCTTATCTCAGTATTTTTTTTTAAACAGTTTCCCTAAATACTAGACTTTCATATAGTGAGTACAGACAGACTCAAATTTAATCTTTTATCAGGTTGTTTTGAATGAGATCACAACTCTGATATTTTAATCCAATAAACTGTCAATCTGCACAATATAATTAACTAATCACATTATTAGTATGAATTGTCCAACTGTTCCAAACAAAACTTATTTCTTACAATGAATATTTTGTTCAAATCTTCCTTTTCAGTGGTGGTATTTATTGACCAAGTCAACAGGATAAACAGTTCACCACCTTTCAAGTCTCTACCTCTCATGGCCACAAGATCACGAGACAGCAAGTACAAAACAGAAGCATGGAAAATACTAACCTCCGTGTTTCCCTGATCACTTTCTCTTACTTCTGAAACATATTCTCTGGTCCGACCACTCTTACATGTGGTGGTACACATGAAGCCAGCAACATCAGCTATGGATGTCAAGCTAGCATAGGAAATTAGGCTTGGTACACTGTAATAGCTGTTACAACAAGCAGGATTTGCCCATTCCACTTCCTGACAACTAACTGTATTTCACAAAATTCTTATTTCTAAGCAAAGACTTCAGAAGTGCCTAGATGATGTGTTTAGGTGTGTAAATCAACAGTCTGGTTTTCAGATAATGCTGAGTTCCAGCTATTAACTAGTGGACACACATTAGTACAGCCACCATCATTCATCAGCTAGCAACTCAACACCTAAAAGGTCACCAATGATTTTTGTGGTAGGTAAATAGATTGTCAGAGGGGATGAATGGTATGGGGGAGAACCCCTAAATGATTTAACTAAGCTATAGACTGAAAACTGACAAGGGGGAAAAAAAAAAAAATCACTTTAATAAAGTGGCCAAGCATTTAAACCATATTGTTCATTCTTAGTTGTGGTCTGACAATGCCTGGTTCAGTTTCGTTTCTTCTAAGATTATCCAAATTAATTCCTTAATAACTGTGAATGTAACAAAAATACTATCTCTTCAACTTATTCTAAGAAAATCTCTGGCTTTGTTTTGTTGTTTTATTTTGTTGGGGTTTTGGGTTGGTTTTTTTTTTTTTTTTGGGGGGGGGGGGACTTTTTAGGGTATTTCTTCTAATTTAGACTTTTTAGACCTAGCAAAGAACTCAAATAACACAAAGACTTTAAAAAAAACCAACCCAAAACATTACGGTATAACAAACACTTGCACATTTTCCCACCATTTTTATCTAATTGAATGTTTCCTTCCAGCTCATTTCACTCTTATGCTGGCTTAGTAGCACTGTAACCAAACATGCATGACTAGTCAACAGGGAAGCTGGCTTCCTAGTAAAGATTTTTTTTTTTCCTTCTTTCTCTGCTACTTTGAAACCTACAACATGTTTTTACCTGGATATTCTGTTCTACCACAAGCCAAACAAATTAAAAGCTTTATACAAGATCTGGAAATATATCAGATAGTACCATGCTTAGCACTGACAAAGCATTCTTCACCGATGTAGCTAGATTTCAGTTACCCCAAAACATCATTGTATGCACGACTCACCTTTCATTTTAGTTTTCCTACTCAAGATGCAACATCTGTTTTACCTGTTCATGGGTTTTTAAATGGAACAGCTATAAAATGAGATGCAGCACAGACATGAATCAAGTGACACAAATTAATATCAAGAGGTCCAGTACAACATTTTCCTTCTGCTTATCCTGGCTGAGGCATTCTGAGGGATAATGTTGTCTAGTACTGGTTCCACTACCACTAGCACTACCTTTCAAAGTTACAGTGCACCTCTGAAGCAAACCTCCTGCTCTTTTCCACTTCCCAAGCTTTAGTGTGCATCATGGAGTGGTCCCATGGCACACCAACTGAATTGTTTTCAGAAACCAACCTGGAAGAGGCTCTCCAGGAGCCTACCTTTTCTTCAACAACTAATGGTAGGCCAATCCACAGGACAAAACTAAAGTTTGTTATACAGACTCAAAACACTTATGATATGGATTCTGTGTTCTCAGAACTGCATGTTTCCTTCTGCTGAGCCCCAAGAACTGTGCTGCACTCCTGCTAATACAGACACAGCTATAAGGTGATGAGGTTTGAATAAAGGAAAAAACCAAAAAAGCCTTCCTTCTCTGATTTCTCACTTGACTCAAGTTTACATACTTCTAAATGATTCCTCACATTTACTGACACTGCTTGCCATGGATTCTGCATAATACATCAGAGAAGGAGGAAAATTACATATGCTGTACTTACATCTCTTCTGCTGTCGGCAGTTCATGTTAAACACAAAGCTTTAGGGTAAAATTTGATAACTAGAAGATAGCATGTTTATTATAGATTTTTGGGGGACTTGTTAACCTCCTTTTCACTAAGAAAAACCCTTTTAAGATGTTCTTCACTGCAAAAGAGCAAGTAAAATATAGAGGATTTTTTTTTTCTTTTTTTGCCATGTATTCACAAACTAAAGAAAGGAAATCACCTGTGAATAGACTCTGCTCTTCCAATGTACTGCTGTCAAACATTTCTGAATTGTTATAGGATCCCAAACTAGTCAGAAATTTGAGATGAGTGCACACAGACCTTTTTCAAAGACTTCCAAAAGGTTTCTACACAACTGCCATTTCCCCTGCTTTTATTAGAGTAGAAAATAGAAACTTAACATTTATTCAGAAAAGTCTCAGGACAAAAAACACACACCCTTCTCCAGATAACTGAAGGTTTCTATATCACTCTTCTTTAGCCCATGTGTCCTCACAGCTGGGTCCTTGTTTTGTCACTTTGCCTTAGCCAACTGAAGAATGTTTTGAGTTGATTCAAGTGTAGATAGACAAACTTGGCCCACAGAAATTTCATTCCATTACTCTGAGGTTTGGCTGGCTGCTCCCTCACGTTCACTGCAGCCTGTGTATGAACTCATATATCTTGCTTCTTCATATACGAACAGGAGACTTCCTGCTTTTGATTGTAATTCCTTTGCCTACTGTACCTTGAATACTCTGACATCTTCCCTTCCTGACTAGGCTTAGTTGCTCTCCAGGAGTGGAGCAATTTCTGCAACTGTCTAAAGGGTTCCATCTGACCTGGTCACTTATATGAACTTGAAATAATTGTGAGTTAATGGGAAAAAACAAACAAACAAACAAATAAACAAACAAAAACCCCCAAGCCCCCACAAAATGCTATCTTACCACAGCTAAATATCCACACTTGCAGAATATGAGGAGCATTTTCAGAAACTCGAATTTTCAAAAACCTGCCTGCTTTTATTGCCATTTTTTATTTTATTTTATTTCAGCTAAACTTTTTTATTAATTCAGTTGACAAAAGTTCATCCAAGCATGTCTTAAGCTTTACACAATCCACAAAGAAGATGAGCAACAGTGTGTGACAAAACTTTAAGCTTATTCAGCTTCTGAACTACTGAGCAAACACGCATTCCAGAATGAGATTTATTTTTGAGCTACAGCATTTCCTGTCAAAAGTTTAGTCAAAATCTTCTCTGTACACTGGTGAAATGCTGATCTTCTTACAGAAAATAAATTTTAAAAATCCAACTACAATTCTTGAATGTAGTGACTGTTAATATCATGCTACTGACTTATGTTTAAAAAAGTAAGTACAAAAATTACACTTGGCATTTTCATAAGAAATTATAAAATATTGATCCTTTTTATTTCTGCACTGAAATAATTGTTTTGCATTTTTTTCTTTTCAAGAGTTAATTTTCTAGTTTACATTTATGTAAAAGGGGTTTTTTTGTTGTTTTAAATTTAGAAGCTCCCAGTAGCCCTTGGAGACATCACTGTAACCAAGGCAATGTGAAAACGGTTCACATGTTTAACTGATAACGTGGTGAGTTTATGAAGAACCACAATGCAGGCAAAACAGTTTTCCAGTAGAGATGGTGTATAAATTTTACTTGAAAGTTGCATTCTTTTCTAATTGTGACTGTTGATCAAACTTTTTGCATACAAACAACTGTTTTGCTCTGACAATATAAGAGAAACATTTTTTTTTTTCTTTTGACTCATATGTTGCTCTAGAGTTCATACTAATCATGTATTTTTCAACTTCCTTTTTTTTAATACCTACAGTTACAGGCAAAAGCAAACCACACGTTCATTAGTTCAGATTAGAGAAAGTTTTTTCTGAAATACTTGAAGAATTTGACGTATAAAAAAAAAAGAAAAAAAAATACAATACAACTACTTCCCTAGTATTTATGTGGAAATAATAATAAAAAGGACAGAAAAACTTAGTTGAGAAGGGGAAATCATGTTTTTAGTATCTCCAAGGATGGAAACTCTACAACCTCCCAGTGCAACCTGTTTCAGTATTTAACCAAACTCATGGTGAAAAATGTTTTCCTTGCATCTGGTCAAAATTTTCCATGTTCCAACTTGTGCCTGTCACCTCTCATTCTACTGCAGTGCACCTCTGAGAACAGTCTTGCCCTGTCTCCTCTGCATCCTCTCATTACCTGGTTGCAGACAGAAGAAAGACCCCTCCTGACCCTTCTCACAACTAAAACCCCTTGTTCCCTCAGCCTCTTCTCACACACCATGTGCCCTTTAGCCTTCAACCTTCTTGGCAGCCCTGCACTGTACTTGCTCCAGCGTGCTAATGTCTTTTTTGTATCAGGGAGCCCAAAACTGGACACAATAATGTAGTGGTTTTACTTGGCTGGCAGCCAAACACTGAACAGCCGCTTGCTCACTCTTGTCTCTCCAGGGAACAGGGGAGAAAATTGGGAGGCAAGGGTAAGGACACTCATAGGCTGACATAAGAACAATGCAATAATTGAAATAAAACAAAACTCAACATAATAATTACAATAATAATAGCAGTAATAAAATACACAAACGAGTGATGCACAGTGCAATTGCTCACTACCCACTAACCAAGCCCAGCCCGTTCCCTGTAACGATCTCAGAGGAGTGATAATCCGGAAACTGAAACCACGATCCTGGAAAAGTGAGAGCCTGAGCGAGAGAGCCTGAGAGACCATCATTAATACACTGAACATGATGTTATATGATATAGAATATGCCACTAGCATATCCAAATGCCAATTTGGGTTTGAGAATTTTAATATTCCCCCCAGGACTTTTGCACCTGCAGACTAGCAAAATACAGGGAAGTTTGAAAGTCCTTTGTCTTCCAGAGACAACTGAATACGTCAGTATGTTATCAACATTCTTCTCATGACAAATCCCATACTGAAAACAAAATACATTGCTGTTCTAGCTACTAAGAAGGAAACTAGCTCTGTCCCAGCTGAATACCAGGACAGGTCCTCAAGATGTAGCCTCATGAGTTGCGAATAGAAGGGAGGAATCACTTGCTTTGATCTGCTGGCTACATTTTTACTACGTCACTCAGGACGCAGCTGCTGCCTTTGCTGCAAAGACATCCTGCTGACTCACGTTCACCTCCCGCAGGTCTTTTCCTGTAAAGCTGTTTTCTATCTAGACAGCCCCTGGCTGTGTTGTCACATAGGGTTATTCCATCCTAGATGCAGGAATTTGCATTTGCTTTTGTTTATAGATTTCAACTACATCAGGTTCCACTCAGCCCATTTCTCCAGCCTGTGCAGGTCTAGGCTGTGGCAGCCTCACCTCTGCTGGGCTACTAGATTTGTGAACTCCTAATATTAAGTATCTACACAGACTATTATATATACTTCTGCAATAAGTAACCTAAACTAGAACTAACATCCACAGCTGTACAGGAAAACTTTATAACTGCAACTTTATTTACTTGACTGACACAGTGTAATTGTGAATTTCATCTATTTCTTCAATGTTTCTGAAATGAAAGGTCTTACAGGTTTATCAGTTAGACTTGCTGGATGTTTTTTTCAGGGAATATGCAAAAATTGTATCTTCCTAAACAAAACATCAGTTTCCCCAGCAATAAGGTGTGAATAACATAGGCATCTCCGAGAGAGAGAACTCCACTGAAGAAGGCACACACAAAGCAGGTCAGCTTTCCATGCAATTCAGTAAATTAGATTGTATTTTCCCTACCTGTAAAATACAGCATCTTTATCATGTTGTTTAGGACACTCATGCAAAAATACCAGTCTTTTCAGGAGACTTTCAATAGTAAATGGCAAATCACTTCAGCTGAGAAAAATTCTATTGCCTGACCAGTTTGAAACTATTTCCAGAGAAAAAGAGTAAGATATGCCTGAGCTGCATTCCTGAGTTCAAATAGTAAGTTTCTATCAAACAGTACGTAAACAAACATAAATTGCTCACATAAAACTGTTACAAAGAATGTGAAAGAGAAACTTATTTTAAAGTTTTAAGGATTTAATAACAAGTAAATAGAGTTCTTCACTGAAGTCCAAAGGGTATTTATTTGTGTAAAGAAACAGCTTCCATGTAAGTTACAAGTATATGCATGCAATTTGTTTTCTTGCTTGTTCAGTCTTTCCATTCTGTGGCACTATTTTGTCTGTATTCTTTCAAAAGAAAACATGAAAACATGTAGCTGAGTCTTCAAAGTGCCTCAGAGATTTTGTTTTCATCTCTAGCAGGAAAAAAAAACCAAACCCACTCTCACTTTCACTAGCTTCTGTTTTGAGGAACTATATAATGTGGTCATGGGAAATTCAGAAATTTGAAATACATTAATGTGCTTAAAATTGCAAGAGACTGAAGACCTCAAAGATATGCAGGCATTTAATTACCCTCCGTAAAAAAGGGAGTGACAGACTGATGGATTTAGCCCAGAAGGAATAAGCACCTCAGCCAGAGGGATGGAGCAGTGCAGAACACAACTTGGCTCCTTATGCAATCCATGATGAAATTTTAATGCTCAGCAGGCTGAGTAATGAACTGCTCAGAGCTTGCCAACAGGGAAATACAGTGGCATGGAAGAGTTCCCTAAGTTTCGTCTTACTTCATGGTCTAAGAATTTTATTCAGCTTTATCAGAAGCCATTGATTCCCCCTTTGACTCACAGCCAAGAACCTGTTCCTGAAGAAAAGGCACTCAAGTTCTTTTGGTACAATTCCTAGTGAATATAGTCCCCTAACCATCTAAAAAATTACTATCTGTCAAGGATATGTCAAAGAAAAATTACTTTGGGTATCCTGATGGGGCCCAGCTCTGAGATGGGTAGGCACAGAAATGATAAGCGCTATTAAAGCTGCGTTGTTTCCTCGCATGCCCAAAATCAATTCTTCAAGGTTAGCAAATGGTTTTGTGGAAGAACTGAGCATTTGTGTCCCTTCAGTTAAGCAAGACTTGTCACAATCAGAGTTTTGGATAGAGCAGTCAGTTCTGGCTAATCCAATCTCTTCTGAACAAACTGGCACACCTACAGGCAAACTACAGTACAGAGGTATCACTTCCTATCACACAAAATAGGAATGTCAGATTCCTTCCTGGCTACTTAGACCTTCCCCTCACCAGGCTTGATCAGTCTTAGCTATGGAGCTATACCAGTTTAAGATACCGTGATTCCCACTATGGAACTGGGCTGCATAATTCTGTGCAGAACTGCGTTGTGCTGTGCAAATCCACCTCACATTAGTTTCTGGATCCTGGTTTCAGTGACAAGAAAAGATTATACAGGAAGTCCTTATGGACTGAAAATGGAGCCACATGGAGTTTCATGATACAGCTGGATACACAACTCCTTATGGGCCAAGTGCCAAATATGCAAGGTGAGTACAGAAAGCAAAATTGAAGCCAGAAAAATCAGCCCCTTACCATGTTCCTAAAAACCTGGTTTCAAGTGGACAATCTTAAGATACATAGGAAGACTTCATGAAACTAATATCCCAAGGAGGTAAAGCTGAGATCAATTTTCCTGCTATCACCACCATGAAGGGCACTATAAATACTCGTTAGGTATATCTGCAGTTGTTGTAAGATGCTAGACCAAGTCACAGCAGAAAACACCACTGTAAGCTGTTTTAGCCTGACTAAAATTGCAAATATAGACAGCTGCTCCATGTATTCGTTTCAGACACTTGGGTACTAACAGACATAGGTAACAAATATTAAAAAGAAAAATTCCTTTTAGATATTTTGAGTGAATTATTTAAAGCAGGAAAAAAAAAAATCTAACTTACCAATATTAAAATATGCTGATTACAATCAGTCCAGTTTGATTATTCCTTGATAAGGAAAAGCATCTGCATAATAAACCTTGGTGTCATCAGACAACAATGACATCACTGAAGGATATACATTCACTTCTAGTGGAGACTTACAGGTAGGATTTCGCTTTGAATGACAGTATTTAAAATAAATGCAACTGATTTTTAAAGACTGTTTTAAAAATCTCTTTACCAATAAAAGTTTAGTATAAACAGCTATAAGTTCTGATTTTAGTTTGTGTTCTGCCTGAAAACCATGCTTAAAAAATTAATTAAGTATTAAGTAGCTGGATTAAACAGCAATGGCAAATACTCTGTATCAGTAAGAAACTTATTTTTAAAGCATTTACTATTTGCCACAAAATTAACAGCCCTGTTTTAAAGCAGATATGTCTAAAAAGCTTAGCATCACAGGGGGTCATATCTATGGAAAAAAAATATTTTCAAGCAAGCCTCTTTTGTCTCCACAGACTCCAAAAGACTTTAAGAAGTTAGATTTTTTTTTCTTAAGACATATTATTCCACTACATCATTATTTATCTTCCAAGTCTTGTTTCACTAAGCTATGTCAAAGGAACATTCTCAAAACTGGATGAGCACTGGAAAGTTGGCACAGCAGCCAGACTGATATTTGACTTCACTTAATATTTGTGTTAGTTCCACCCACTCCCAGAATGATTTAGTATTTTTAAAACTAACAGAAGATTAAAGCTCATTTAATACATATGGGAGAAACAATGACCCAACATAAACAATATTAGATTATTATTGATTTCCTTTTTAAATCACTTGCCAAGCCTAAGAACAGATATCTAATTGTAAGCTTTCAATGTTATCTTCTGGACAACAATACTTCAGGTATTTCTTACCATGTTTTTAGTTGAACCATTAGAAAATTTAAACTCTCATTTGTAAAACATTTCTGGGGCAAATTACAGATGTCAAAAATTTGCATTAAATCTCCTCAGTTCTTCTAGGTACTAGTTTATTCCACAGAGGCATTAGTAGTCAAAATATTAAACTTTTAAAATAACTGAAATCTCTTAAGGCTGAGTGACCTCGATACCACCAATGACTCAAAAGTATCGCTTTACCAATAGGAAAGAAGTTCACCAAGAAAACATTTCCTTCCAAACAAGAAATTTCCCAATCTCCATATCACTGGCTAGGAGAATGCTAAGAGTATTATTCAAACATAGCTCGGGTATTATTTAAACACAGTTCAGATAGCTTTTTTGAAATGCAATCATACCATACTTAACTTTTAAAGTGCTGAGGGAGTGCACTTAAGATGCAAATGCGGTACTGTGCCGCACTGTCAAATATTACCTACTCTGTGCTTAAATAATTCTAAATAACATCTTTTTTCTAATGTTAATTTAAGTCTAGTTAGTGGGAAAGATTATACAGAATAAAGTAAGATTTTATCTTAGGGAGTTAATTCTCGTTTGATTTATTAAAAATGTTGTATTAAGTCAACTCCATGTACAGCTTCTGCTGAATTACTGAAAGATTTTTCTGACTTCTGCCATTTCAACTGAACTGTTACATTCGCTGTATTTGTTGCATCTTTGGCATTCTACTGAATAATTATTTCTTACTTATAACGGAAAATAATCATTGATTTAATTGAAGTGCAGTCTGAATTGCTTAAACTGAAGGAAGAGCTTCTTCCAGAAGCGACAAGATAGTTTTTGTATTTTTTTCTACTAGTATCACAAAAAACTTGTCACTAAGCTTGGTATATAATACTTAATCCTACGTATTCAAAAGATATCACACAATATTTCCACTGATAAAACCAGAAGATATGGATGTCTATACAACGTTTGGTTTTTTTTTGGTTATTGAAACTCAAGTATTATCATCTTTCATTTATTAGATTCACCTGAGAAAACAAAAAAAAAAAAAATAGTATCAAGAAGCTCAAAACTACAAAACCTTTACTCACACCAAACTGACCAAGAGATCAGTTACAATTTCTTAAATAATCTCGCCATCATCCAAACAATGCACCAGAACAATTTCTTAAACTGAAAAAGCCAATGTTTAAAAAAAGAGAATGACTCTTCAGCAGCTTTAAGTAATTCTCTCTAAAGCTTTTAATACCTTGAATGATTAAATTGTGATGAAACAGGGACAGGCTGAGATAGTTGGGGCTGTTCAGCCTAGAGAAAAGGCGGCTTTAGGGAGACCTTATAGCGGCCTTCCAGTATCTGAAGGGGCCTACAACAAAGCTGGGGAGGGACTTTTTACAAGGGCAGGTAGTGATAAGGATGACGGGTAATGGCTTCAAACTGGAAGAGGGCAGGTTTAGATTAGATATTAGAAAGGAATGGAGACACTGGCACAGGTTGCCCAGAGAAGCTGTGGATGCCCCCTCCCTGGAAGTGTTCAAGGCCAGGTTGGATAAGGTTTTGAGCAACCTGGTCTAGTGGAAGGTGTCCCTGCTTACGGCGGGGGGCTAGAACTGGATGATTTTTAAGGTCCCTCCCAACTCAAACCATTCTGTGATTCTATTCTATAAGTTGGATTGATATCAATACATGTCAGCAAATATGAAGTTAAAAAGCTCTGGCTGAAAATTACACCTGTATTGGTATTGGAAACGGGAGTTTTGCTGTTAATCCATTCAGACTACAGCAAATCAGTGAATTCCAAATGCGACCACTATTTTGTTACTGGACAAACCAGATACCATACTGCATGAAATTAAGCCTCTTCTTGAGATTTTATTTTTAAAAGGCAGATCAAAATCCAAATTTTCAAACTTTACTAAAATCTCATGCTCTCTGGTGTATAATTTTTTTACAAGAATATGATCAATCTTATTCTCAAAGGTAATTCCTAATAGCAACAAAAATTCATTATATTAGAAAGATATTAACAATTCGTACATTACCTAACGCTGCTCATGCTTCCAGTTTCTGATCCAAGCTTACATCTCTCCAGCTGGCTAGCTACAATCTGACGTTCAGCCTCAAGTTCTCGAGTCAGTCTCTCAAACTGCAGTTCCTGAAAAAAAAATACAAAACACCAAACCCCATTTGTTTTGACTTCTCTTGAGATTAAGAAGGAATTTCAGTACATAAAATCATAATTTGTGCAAGAACTGTTAGTATAGTATCTTATAGGAAAGCTTTTCTTTTTCTTTTAAAACACATTGGTAGTTCAAATTTTTGTGGTAACCCCTAATTGCTCCTTTATTAATTTTAATCATAGACACTGTACAATGAGCCCATTTATTAGGAATGGAATTTCCAAATACATTAAACAACTTAGACTTACATCAAAATCATTCATGGTTCATGTAGACCTTTTAGTAGCCTACAAAGTTCTTAACGAGCTTATCTAAGTATGCTCACAAATGAGAACAATTTGTGTTACGTAAAAAAGATGCAAAGTCCTGCAGTTGATCATACGGCAACAAAAGTTTTTGTACCCAAAAAGACAACCATTACAGTATACACTAGTGAACCAAACTAAATTGAAGCTGTGTTGCTATGAACTGAACACAGTTTAATTTCTGCATTTAATGATGCACAGAAGGGAAACTAAAGTACTTTTAGACAAAAGCCGTGTTAAAAATCCTACCACTAATCGAATGTATTTCCTTTTCTTCTGTCAAGAAAGGCAAACCAGTCCCACCAGATAAGATTTATCCACAGAGCCTATAAACTTCTAAAGAGTTTTTGTTTACAAGATATTTTTCTTAATTAAAAGAAAAAAGAAGCAAAACCAATACAAGTAAAACTCCCACTATTCCTTAAAGAGCTACATTTCCCACATATAGCAATAGTAGTTTTATGAAATACAAAATGGAAACACTTTTAGGGAATTATGTTTGTTGTAAGTTTGCCACATGTTGCTGCCCTTTCATTTTGGCCATAACTACCTGAAGTCATTTTCACGGGTAAATAGAAACAGCCCTCTTAACCCTTTTTCTATGGGTTTGTTGAAGGCTGAAGGAGAAATATTTTGAGAATCCACTTGTTAAATTATTCCTGTGTCCACACAAATGCATCCAATATCTCTTTCTCTCTCTTCTTTCAAAAAAGACCTCTCCATAATGCAGAGATATGGGAGAGGATGCCTTGAGTAAATCCCCAGCAACATCCTGCCTAACAGAAAAACAGCACTGGAAATTACTTGGGACACGGCTTACATCCACCAAGTGCCAGTAAAGATCTTGGTATTTGAGAGGAAGGAAGAAATGACAGAAGTAGAGAGAAAGATTCAAGTCTTCATCCTATCTGCTAACTAAAACCTCTGACCAATAAGCCAAAGGTAAATGGAGGCATCAAACTTCTCAAATATCTGGAACTGGGCAAACTGTAACTGAAATGGAAGAAGGAAACGGCTGGTAGTTTGCTCTACCTAATTCAGCTGGATCAGCCCCCTTTGTCTCTATTGTTATTGGCATGGAATAACTTCTGTCCTGTGCTACAAGCAAAGGGAGCAGTCCACACAAGTTATGTACAGCATGAAACAGCCAGTGTATGCTTAAATGAACACTATTTGACAAAGTCTACTTAATTCTGTATTCATTATTCCAAGTCAGACTACCCAGAGTACAAGGATACTATCAAGAGTAAGACTGATGTAAAGAGCAAAACATCACTGCTCACTGAATGTTAATAGTGCATTAGTAAAAATAGTTAATAATATCCTCTGCATGTTTCTGTAGTACTCAGAAATGTCTTTTTCATTTTTGTTTGCAGATAGGACTGTTAAAAAAAAAAAAATCACCCAATAATAACTACCTACTTCAGATATGCCCACTTCACAGACAGCATTTGTTTCTCATCTAGTAGAATCACTTGTCTGAAAAGCAGAAGAGACCGCTGATCAACTCTCCAAGAGATATTATTCAATCCTGGCCTTGTTTGCATAAAATAATACCCTTACTGCAGAAAGGAGTGTAATCGAAATATTACTAAAGTTCTGAAGAACGTAAAAACAAAGTATATAGTATTTGCTATGCTAGCATGCTTACAGCAAAGCATGGAAGCACTGAAAAATTTTGATAGTATAAAATACAAAACAAAACCAAAGAGAGCATTAAGTTTACTTTCAAAGTAAAAGCAAAAGCTTTAAAAGCTGTTCTGCTCCACTGCATTTTTTAAGTTACTTGACTCTATCATGACAATGATATCAGTGCACATTTTGACACTTAGCATACTTTTTCATCCAGCCAGCTTCAAGCTTCACTTCCCATTATCCCAGGTGAGGCAGGTCAGACATGTTCTTTGTCATGGCCAAGCAGAGGCCATGAGCTAACACTGACTGTCCATGCTGTCGTTTGCCTTTTCCCAGACAGACAACTGTAGCTCATTGTGTCCTTTCACTCTAGTACGTGTGCAAACAATCTCCTGCTCCCTTCTGTCCATTCTATCCCAAGTCAACTTAATACGGAAATGCCCCCAAACCTATTTTATTGAAATACTGTAAAAGCAAGTATTATTTTGCCTTTTTATTTTCTTCTATCTGGACTCTATATCTTCTCATATATTTTCTGTAATTCATTTAGTTAACTACTTTCCAGATGCTTTTGCATTTTCCCAACAACTTTATGTCATTACTGTGTCTACAGAACATTTTCTGCTCATGATTCTAGTCTCCAAAATATACTTTTCTACTCTTGACTCTGTCATTTATGTCTCTTTCCTACTTACTCCTTCTTGTTCTCTTCAGCATTGCATCTTTCTTTCATTTCCTAGTATACTTCATGACTCATCCTCCGCTAATCCCTTTCAGTCCTACTATACAAACTGCTACTCTAGCAAATGCCCTAAAATGATCAATTTACGCAGCCTCTCTATCTCTCTCTCTTAAGAACTCTGCTCTTCTTAAGGTGTAGAAATCAATGTTTTCAGGTTTCACTGCCCACATTATTTAAGTCCTGCCCTGCAGAGGTGATTGGAAAAGGACAGTTGTGTGTATGTTCCTCCTCAAGCAGGAAGCAGAGATGCGCTGGATCACTTAAGAAAAAAATAATCCTGGGTTTCTAATGCATGAAAATGGTTAGAATAGGTGAACAGGAACTTCATTACTAGCTTGATTTAACTGCTGCTTTCCCACTTAATTGTCTTCTGTCAGGTGCCATTGGAAGCTAGGGATGGAATGAAGGAGATGAAAGGCAGAGGGCGGGATATATGAAGGGGAAGAGCTAAGCAATTATTACATCAGAATTATCCCCCACATTAAATTTAACAAACAACTGCGTTAGGTATTCTCTCATGTGATGACAAAGCTGCAGGTCCACAGAGTTGCCTTTTGAATGAAAGAAGAAAAGAAGAATTCATGTAAGAGTCAGGAGAGTCTGTTATCCCTTCTCATCAAGAATCTCTGGCAGAAAACAAATTAATAGCTTCCGCCTCTTTGTTCGGTAACCAGTGAGAGTGACTAATATTTGAATAAATCCGTATGTTTAGATTTCAAGCAGCTGTCACAGTGCAAGAAGACAGAAACTAGAAATAGTATTTGCTTACATTTTATAAAAATAACCACTGAACCTGACTCCATCATTTGTCTTATCTGTTCTGTTTACAATAATTTTCACCAGTTCATGTCATGTTATCTTCACAACCTTTTATTATTTATCTGAATCAAGCCAATCGAAACATCAACATGATTATGCAAATCTGTTGTCAAGACAATTGCAGAATGAAGAACTGCTGAAAATGCATTGCAACATCAAAATTAATTTAAGTAATGCCATGTCAAGTGCAGCTTCACGGACTGTGCTACAAAGGGCAATGATGCCCAAGCAAGGGCACATGCAAAGGCACCGCAAAGTGAAGTGACCACTCTGGCAGCCCTTAGCACCAGAAAGGGTGTGGGAGCGGGAAGCCAACAGAAAGATCAGTGATAATAATGAGAGTAATCCAGATAAATCACTCAAGAGAGCAGCTTGGAAAGGAGGAACTTCATGGTAACTTTATCAAACTGTTTCAAAGTGATAAAGAGTAGGCATCTGCTAGGGCCTGAAGTAACTTACAATTAAAAGTGGTATTTGCCCATTACCATGATTTTTTTTTTGTAAAATAATATTCCTTATTCCATAGATGGCATTGTATGTATTTGGCTTTTCAGTATAAGATTTATGTTTTACTTACCCTCTGCAGCCACCAAAACTTCAAGCATTAAATAAGACTTGAGTCAGGTCATATGTTTCACAATGGTCCAGAAACTGAATAAGCCTGACGGAAATCTTCACTGCCTATGAACTCCTGAACTCTGGGCATACCAAGTAAGAGAGTATTTGGTTATCTTTATGCTTTGTATCTACTGTGTGGTCTGTACTGACCCATTTGAATGTTGGGAAGGGTAAAACAGGTCAAAATAAATTTGATATTCAGAGCTGATCTTACTTTAGTCTTTCTATTACAATCTTAAAGTAATCCTTCAGTCCTTTTACAGAGAGATGTGTATTGACGCTGAACAAAAGACACAGCAAAATCAGTAGGGATACTAAAAAGTGGCTGATACAAAAAAGGAATATACCTAAATCTAGGCTGAAAAGCCTTGCAGATTTATTGAATTCCCAAGAACGTTAAGGTCATAACATTAAAAGAGGAAAAACATTTAGCTTTTAACTGTAAATACGCTATCAAAACCAAATTGCTACACTGATGATCATTTGCATCTTCAGCACTGAGGTAAGGCTGGGAGTCCCTGGTGGGATGAATAGAGAATGCCTGATTACAGCTACACAAACAAATATATTGTCTATATTGGATAGACCTCTTTCATAGGAGTATCTTAGGAGCCACAGAACTTCCTAAAGTGCATAAGCTGTAGAAATACACAACATTGGCTCTATCTTGTTGTAACCTATTTAACAAGAAAAAACTGTACTTCAGTTCATGTCACAAGTAGTATGTGTATATTGCTATGCACATCCTATGGCATCACACATAACTCCATATACTGCACATCTATAAACTCCCAAGTAAATGCTATTATTTAGAGTGGTGTTGGCAATAAATGTTCTCAACCTATCATACTGGAGCAGCTAAAATTGGGGCACATGCTTCCTAAGGAAAACAGCAAAATCTGGAGAAGTTTAATTTGGCAGAAACCTAGGGACAGCACCAGACACAAACCAGACCTGACAGCCCATCTCATAACTAGAAGGAAAACAGAATGTCTTGATGCTTTCAAACAGGATTTAGTGATGCCCCTACACATCTGACACCAAGTGTTGTTCAGAAGCTTCAAAACTGGAGTTTAGAATGTCCCATTCGATTCTTCCAGCTTCTCTACCTTCTCTATTGTTGGACTGAGTTTTCACTGGTACTTTTTTTACCTTTTTTCACTTGGTTGTTTCATTCTTTCCTTTTACTGAATAATATGGGGTGAGGAAAAAAGCTCACAACAAGGTAATAATCAGGTAAGTAGAGAGGTGGCAAATTTAGAAACTTGGTGGTGGATATGTTGTTGCAGGATCATAATGGAGGCTAAAAAAATTAAGATAAAAAAAAGAAGACAGGTTAATACCTATGACTGCACCTTTATGCAACTGCAAGTTTACAGGTAACATCAACCTGAAGAAAGCAATTCATATGGTGGAGGGCAGGACTACCATTCAGAAGAACCTTGACAAGCTGGAGGAACAGGCCAACGATAATGTCATGAAGTTCAAGAAAGAAAAATGACAAGTCCTGCACAAAGGATGGAATCCCATGTAATAGTACAGCATCTCCACAGAAAGGGCCTGGAGGTCTGGCAGACAATAAGTTGTAACTCAGCAGTGCATTCCTGTGGTGATGATGGACAACCACTTATTTCACTCCACTTGCAAGAGAGCCACTAGCAGAACAAAAAAATAATTATTTCCTTTTATTTGGTACTCCTGACCTGAGTACAGTACCCAGTTTTGGGTTACCAGAACAAGGGACATGACAAGATTCTGAAGCAAAACCACCAGAGGGCCATAAAGATGGTTAAAAGATTGAAACATATGTTGTACAAAAACAAGCTGAAGGATTTGGTTTGTTTAGCATGGAGAAGAGAAGGTCTAGGGAAGACATAATTGCAGACTTTTATTTCTTAATGGGGGATTATAGTGAAGATATCATCAGGCTCTTGTCAGAGGTACACAGCAAACAGACAAAGGCAACAGTCATAAGTTGCAATAAGATAAACTCTGGATATAAGGAAAAAACCCCCAAACAAGGAAAAAAATTAAAACCCCAAAATAAAACAACACAGCAGGAGTAGTTAAACATTGGAACAGGGTGCCCAGGTAGGGTGTAGAATCTCAGTTCTTGTAGATTTGAAAAGTCAACTGCACATCTGATCTAATATTGAAGCTAGACATGCCTGGAGTAGACCTCCAGAGGTCTCTTTTAACCTTGTTTTTCCATGATCCTAGAACTGATGAGTTCCAGAAATTTTTCCAAGGCTTTATGCCAATCTGTATTATGGATTAGAGATCAGTGGCTCTCAAACTCTCTGATCACCATCATGCTTACATAAAGACACATTTGACTTGATGTAAGAGCTAGTATTTTATCAGCCCAAACACCTGATCTGAGGGTTTTAGCAATCCCATGCTTCTTTACAAGAGGCTAGCACAGCATCTGGGTTATTATGCATATGGATTATTTATGAGGTAAAGAACTAGTTTGGCCGACTATGGTGTTTAAAAATAAACTAGTCCTTCTTTTTCATGTAAGATTACTTCAAAGAAGTCCCTTTCACGCCTTTAACAACTTTTACAGAAATCAGACCCTATTTTATTTTCTATTTTTAGGACCCTGATACAAATGAGTGTTGCATTCACTTGCATGTTTCAGATCTCCAGGCACAGTGCCCTGTTCCTCTGTGAGTTATAGGCAAGCCTTGCTCTCTGAAGGCACACTGCCCAACTGCCTGGACTTCTGTTCCTAGGAAAATTGTATTATTTCTTCTACAGCACAATCAACAAACTTATTTGAATTATCTCATTTTTTCTGTTACAAATTGCCTGGTCCTCTTATATGCTATTTTTTGCTCTCTCTTTTTTGTATGCAGCTTTAGTCTTTTAGCTTACCCTTTTCTTCTCCATCTCACTAGTTTTTGCATCCGTTGCCAGCATGCCCAATGGTTTATCACCTACCATGATTGCTGTGCTATTCCACTTCCTCCCATGCAAACTACTTCAGTCCCCAAAGTAATAAAGTGTAAGTAAAAGCCTTGGAGTGTTAGGACAGGATTAGAACTACCAAGACCTTTCTAATCTCATACTTCTCATACTTTCACTCTCTGCAGCAGCAATGAGGAGGATGTAAGATAAACTGACTTTCTAACTCACTAGCTTTGACTTGCTTTAGGGCTTACTGTTATTAATTGTAAAGCTCAATGAGGGAGCAAAACAAAACCACAGAGTTGGTGGATCTTCTCCAAGGAGAGTGAAACAGAACTGGAGTTTAGTAACAGACTCTGACTCTTCATTGTTACACTGGCCTGAGCTTGTAATTCTCAATTACTTCTTAGTTGTCCAGGCACAAAGATTTAATATGTCTAAGTGGAAAAGAAAAGAGTAATTCCATTTACAGCAGCACTTTTTGGAGCCTGACTTTGCATGTCCAGCAAATCTAATGGATCAGACGGAACTGTGGACTGATGCCTTTTACCTTGATTTTCTAGTATGTATCTGTAGGGTAATTTTGTTCTGAAAAAAGCAACACAGTTCTGTTCCAGCTGAAAGATGTTTTATTATGATGTAAAAAATATCTGTATGGTTTAAAGACATGTGAAAAGCTAAGAAAGTGAAACAACATGGTTCCAGAAAGTGAAACTTCTAAAAATGTTCTAGACATTGAAGCAGTAAGAAAACCTTTTTTGATTCTGACAACATACTCAGTTTGTAGCCTTCCTCTCTTCTCTAATCTGATCTGTGGTCTGATAGGCATGATGCCAAGATGCTAGCAATAGCTACAGAGGTGTCAGTATACACGCCAACATCCGTGGACACGAGTAACACACAATGTGTTTTGTGCAGTCTGTCTCCAGGTTTAGAGATCCAACGTCTTCTCCAGCATTTTGTTCATGGGGTTCTCCAGTTCCCTATTTATGCTTTTCTAAAGTAGTTCTCCCTTCCAGAGCTTTGAAGATACACATCATCCCAGGCATTGTGTACAGATGGAGAGCCAGCACTATAAATCATTACCTTCACACTTGTCCAGAATGGTCTAAGACATTAGAGACATCTAGTTGCTTTTTCTTCTCCTGCTTCCACTGGAGAAATTATTCTAGTGAACAATTTTCTCT
Organism: Caprimulgus europaeus; assembly: GCA_907165065.1. The sequence goes on from OU015525.1 coordinate 76,610,212, forward strand.
TTTGATTTTCCTTGCCTTATAAGAGAGACTGATTTCTCAGTCCATGCATAGACTGTCAGTGCAGCATACCCAAGAACAGACTCCATAATTTGCAATTATCCTTGAATCTCTGAATTAATTAGGATACTAAATCTGAATATTGCCATGAGTAGCTATTAAAGAGCTAGTTATTAGCATGTTAGTAAAGGATTCAAAAGTTACCTAACAAAGCAAGATGGGTTTGGGGTTCTTTTTAGGGTAATCTACTGCATGCAAAATAATACCTATAGGATTTTGGTTTTTCTGGTTTTACAATTAACAACATAGAAGCTTGATTTTCTGCATACCTGTAAGACTCAGTTTGCTACACTGAATGCAGATGGACTTTCAAATCAATAGAGGATTACGATGAAACTGTAACGAAATTCAGCACCAACACAGGGATGTTTGGAGAAAAAAGAAGTTCCAGTATTCTAGCAGACAGTACACTGATTAGTCAAATAACTCACTTGCTTATACTACTATTAAGTATTAAATGGAAAATAGGCTTTCAAATAGCACAGGCTAAAAAATTTGAACTCAAGGACTGCAAACCCTCAAGATCTGCACATCTTCTCTCACAGATGATACTGTGGCAGTAGCAGTTAACTTTAATAGTCCAAATGATGCTTTTTAATCTTTCCTCTTTTATTACAAAGAAGAGAACTAGTAAAATAATTAGGCAATTCATTCCTTTTCTGTATACCCTGCAGAAATATCACAGATACAGGAAATTCTCAACAGAATCATATTGTTCCTTGCAAAAGAGAAAAGCAATTAGTAATGAAAATGTTAGTTTTAACAAGTATAATTGTGGTATTATTCTCCTAATTTTGGGTATGAATAGCTCATCTTCTGAACAAAGTAGAAAGGTTTTTGTAATGAAATTGCAATCTAAAAATTACCTGACTGAAAACAAATAGGTAAGGAATATGCAATTCAGGGTAACATTTGTAGTATGGGCAAAGATAGGGAAAGAGCTTAGAATGAAATTAAATAAACAATCTCACCGAATAAAAATAATTTGTATGGGTTGACATAGTATAGAGTTGGCAGTACTTGCTGTCCATCAAGACAGAGACATTTTGTAAGAAGGGTACAAAATGCAACAGTTCTGGGAGTCTTCAATTACCCCTATAGTTTGTATAGTCAAAAAAAAAAAAAAAAAAAGGCAAGAGAAAGACATGGAACATAGACTGAATTTCAGATACTACCACAGACAGCTGCTTAGGATGCCCACAAGAAAAGATGCAATTCTCGACTTGGTCTCAGGTAATGCACAAAAGATGGTTTGACATCTTGCAGCTTAAAACATTCTGTGCTCAGATCCAACATCCCGACACAGGCAGAAAATCTGCCAGTTAGGAGCCACATTAAAAGATAAAATATGTTACAAAAAACCAAAAAGTTTGTTTAAAGCTAAGAAGTCCTCATAGGCAGTATGGAAACTACTTGGTGCCCCCACATTGGAAGCACAGAGCCAAAACAGTGTGTCAAGAAAAGCTCAAGATGTAACAAAGAGAAGTTGGCACAGTTAAAATGGAGGGCAAAGGAAGTCAATGGAAACAAAAAATGTTCTTTCTGAAAGCTGAAATCATCATCAAATGAAGAAAATAAAGGACCATAAATGCTAACGGCTTAAATATAACAGCACAATATAGTTCTAAAGGACAAACAGCCAAAGGCTTCAAAGCAAACAACAAATCTTTCTTCAAATGCATCATGAGCAAGAAACTGCCTAGAGAGTCTGCAGAGCCACCGGGTGATCAGGATATAAAAGGGTTCATTGAAGAGAAACTAAATGAATTCTTCAGAAAGGTTTTTGCTATTTCATGGGAAATTCCCATGCTAAGAACTCACTGAAGGAGTCTTATCAGAGGATCTGTCTGAAATTGAAGTGACTGTAGAATAGGTTGTGAAACAAACTGACAAAGCAAACAGTAACAAATTGGAAGATCAGATGGTATTCGATCAAGAGTCCTGAAGGAACTAAAACATACATAGCTTAAAACAGATATAGTACCTGAGAGCTGAGAGACATGAAATGCAATGCCAGTTTCCAGGGAAATCTATAAGCCTACACAGCAGCAAGCCAGACAGTCATATCAGGCAAATTAGTAGAACCTATAACACGGAACAGAATTCGTGAAAAGTGACATAAACACAAATTACTTATCCAGAAGGTTTCTGCATGGATAAGTGCTTTCTTAAGTAGGAGGTCAAGACTAGAAACAAGGGGTAAATTCTCACAGTTGAAGGTGTCCAACAGTGAAGTTCTGGTTCTGTGCTCCACACTGTTCAATACATATAAAAAAAATTTGAAACTGGAGTGAACAACAGGGTGACCCAGCTTGGCAATAATACAAAATTATGCAGGACAGTAAGACTGAAGGGCAGCAACAGAGAATTTTAGGATGTTTTCACGGCCTGAAAAAACAGGACACAAAGTGGGAGATTAAATTCCCTGTAGATAAGCAGAAGGTGATCCTCAAGGAGCAAAATTGATCCTAACTTCATATGCCACTCAACCACCTGGAAATGCTTCCATGAGTTGCGTACTTTCTCCCAGAAACATGAGGTCTGCAGTTTCCTGGATCCACTCTTCTGCCCTTTTTGTAGATGCTGTAATATTTGTTCTTTCCAGGTATATGGGATTTCTCCTTACTTCCATGATCCTTGAGAGATAGTTAAGGAGTAGTTTTGTGATTATACCAGCCAACTCTCTCAGCACCGTCAGTTCCATCCTATCAGGTCACACAAAAGTTGTGCCTCTCCAATTAGTACAGACTCCCTCAACTGATGCTCCTCTACCCTCAGTGTTTTGTCATTTGCTTTGTTGCTGCTTCTTGACATAGAATTTTGTGGTCTGACATTACCCGTGAAGCCAGGCTGAGAGCCTCAGCCTTTCCTGTGCCATTTTTGACAAACTTGCTGGCCCTATTCAGCAGCAGACCTACATCTTTCTTGTACTTCCTACTAAAATACTTGCAGAAACTTTTGTTATTCTTGTTATCTCTTGCTAGTTTGAGCTCCAGCTGAGCTTCTGCCTTCCTAATTGCATCTCTGCACACTGAAGCAGCATTTCTGTATCCCTCTTTAGGAGTCTGCCCCCTTCTTGCGCTGCTCTAGTGCTCCTTTTTTTAATTTGAGTTCTCTTAGTAGCCTGGTGTTTTTGCAACTCATTTCTTTTGATTGATTCTTTCTTTGTTCCTAGCTGTCCCATCCACAGACTTCACTACAAAGCTGTCCTCAACGTACCCTGGAAATCGCCCAGATTGCTTACGCACCTCTGTGTTGCTTTTCTGGTAAATACCAGTAAATATAAATTCCCTTTTGAGAACGAGGGCCTGTAGGCCTGAGGCCTCTTGAAAGTGAATGAAGAAGGCTTCATCCATCTCTGTTTTGTGATACAGGTTTGTAGCAGACACCATGAGGTCTCTCTCAGTGGACCTGATTTTGACCCCAAAGCACTTTACAGACCACAGCTGACCTCTGTTCACTAAAACTGTTCTTTTACACAGAGCACAACCCAACCCTTTCTTCTCTTCTACCCATCTTCTACACTTTGTGTCTTTCCTTATGGTCTTAACTGTCCACTGAAGGACTCCAGACACATGAGCTCTCGCACTGAGTTACTGTAATCCCAATGACAATGTAACTCTGACTGTACGAGGAACTCCATTTATTCTGTTTTTTTCCACAGAGCACGAGGGTTGGTGCACAGGCACTTTAGACAATGTGTCATCTGCTCCTTGTCTCTGAGGGGAGAGTGGTAGCCTCCCTTACAGCTCTGTTCCACACGTGCTTTCACCTTGTCCCCTCCAGCCTTGATTGTCTCCACTCTGCCTTAACGCTCATTTCAGTCTACTTCATTGTCCCCCAGCCTACTGGCAAAGGCATCCTTGCACTTCTTTGAAAAGTGGATCTCTCTGCTCAGTAGATTTTAGTCCCTTAATCACAGAAGGAGAAATACTGTCAGTATTTAGGTGCTGACCTAAATGATAGGCCTGCTTCTGCCTGCACCCGTCCCTGGCAAGACGGAGGAGAAAACAACCTGAGCACCTGTCTCCTTTACTTTAACCCTAAAGACTTTGCAGTCCTGGTTAATTTTTGCTACATTACACTTTGCATTATTATTGGAGTCCACACGGAAGAGTGGCTAGTCCTTGGACTTGGTGAGTCTTGGCAACCTGTGCAGGATTTTGGCTGTATTTTGTCTCCAGGAAAGCAGCAAAGTTCACATGACTTTGTGTCAGGTCAGCAGATGCACACCCTCAGTTCACCACAGAATGCAGTCTTCCTCTGTTGATACTCGGTACTTCTTTTCCCTGACAAGTTAGACCTGTTGAGCTGTTGGCCTGGTTATCTCTTCCAGGGTAATGTGTTCATCCTTCTAGTTTATTCCCAAGAATCCATATTTGTCCTTCAGCTGAATTTTTTACAGATGAAGGCAGAGTTACAGAACAAAAGAATTAAATATACTGGACTGGATTTATCATTATGGCTCTAGGAGATCAAAACCACAATCAATACTTGCTGTACTCCAGAATTACCAAGTCTCACTAAAACAATGGTGCTGCTTCCACAATTACAGGACAGATTTCAGTGGAAGGACTAGTCAATTGCCACCAAAAACCTGTTAATGAAACAGTCAGTAGACCAAAATGGACAGAACATCTCTTCAGGGATGTTCCTTAAAGGAGGGATTATCAGAGTTACTGCTACGATATAATTATAAAATAAGAGAGCCATAGGAATCATTGTTACTTTCATTGAATCAGAGGAAAGAAGAGATAGGAAGAAAAAAAAAGAGAGAGAGTGTAAAAATAATGAATGAATCAACCTGTTCCGTAACCGCAGTCGGGATTTTTCATTGACATTACTGTGGAAGTAATCTGAAATTCAAGCCCTTATTACAGCAAAACACAGCGATCAAAACTGTATTTACCCCCATGTGATGAACACAGGAACCTTCTAGCAGCGTTGATAATCCCAACAACTTTGTGGATGGGTCCAATTTTGACCTGGCATATACAATGCACTTCACTAAAGCACTCAACCCTGAGTGTACAACGAGCAGGTAGGAGTTGTAACTCCTTTTTCAGAACAAACTGGTTCATGATATCACAGTATTGAAAAGGAAAGGCAAATAAAAACAAGCCAGCACATACTGAATTTTAAATTTAGTGCTTTAAGTGAATTTAATGGCAGAAAGGGGGTTTGAATTGATTTCCAGCCATGTTTTTTTCTGAGCTGTGGTTTAGAGCTATATCTGTTCTCCTCCCTGCCCCCCATCTCAAATCCAATGTCTCTCCCCGCAGTGGGAACTTGGACTGGGTAAAATGCGGGCTCTCTCCTCCCCACACCTGGCAGCAGCTGAATGCCACACACATTCCCTCTCCCTTCTTCTACTGCAGGCACGGTTTCCATGGCAGCACCAGGAAAACCATTTCAAACCGGTCAGGGAGGGCGGCAAGGAGAACCCTCGGTCCCAGCAAAGCTCCACCTCACCTCCCCGGACAAGCACTCCAAGAAATCAGGGGCGGGAGCGAAGCTGGCCGCACAGCCTGGGAAGCGGGAGGGATGGAAGGCACGGGCGGTATCACACCGCCTGGAAGCCTCCCTTCACGTCCAGGGAAAGCTGCTGTGGTTCAAACACACGCGATATGGCGGTTCACGTGTCGTGCATGTAAGGGGAAGGAGATCTGTGGTGGCCACCAAGCACTCAACTCTCCTCCCCTCCTAGGTCCTCAGACAGTACATTGCTTGCGATTCTCATTTTTACTTCACAAATGACCAACACCAAACTCATAGTACCAAAGTCTTAACTGGCCATTTTAGCATCCCAGGACCGCATATGTGTAGGGTTTCTTTTGTCAAATCTGCATGATTTGCAAAGCTGAACATCTCAGAGACAGAAACATCATGAAATGTGACACTTCTGAATGATCTTGGTGAGCTTTAAATAATGAGAATCTGGAATTGCAATCTACGCTTGCGCGATGTATCAAAGATGCAAGATTACTCTGGCTATTTCCAAACCCCAACCTGCTCACAAACCACAATGCAACTAATCAGCACCACACACAGGTCCTAACCATGCTGGCAGGCATTTCTACAGGATCACAGAAGGGTTGAGGTTGAAATAGACCTCTCGAGGTCACCTGGTCCAACCTCCCTGCTCAAGCAGGGCCATTTACAGGCAGTTATCCAGGACCACATCCAGACGGCTCATAAGTATGGTCAAGGAAGAAGACTCCACAACCTCTCTGGGCAACCTGTGCCAGTGTTCAGCCACCCTCACAATGAAAATGTGTTTCCTGATGTTCAGCTGGGGCCTTCTGTGCTTCAGTTTGTGCCTGCTGCCTCTGGTCCTGTCACTGGAAAGAGCCTGGCTGCCTCTTCTTCACACCTTCCCTTCAGGTATTTATAAATACTGATGAGTTTCCCCCTTAGTCTTCTTTTCTCCAGGCTGAACAATCCCAGGTCTCTAACCCTTTCCTCATAGGAGAGATGTTCCAGTCCCTTCATCATCTTAGCAGCCCTTTGCTGGACACCCTTCAATACATCCACACCTGCCTTGAACTGAGAAGCCCAGAGGGAGAAAAGGACCCAGTGCTCCAGGTGTGGCCTCACCAGCGCTGAACAGAGGGGAAGGATCACCTCCCTCGTTCTGCTGGTAACACTCTGCCTAAGGCAGCCCAGGATACCGGTGGCAGCCTTTGCCACAAGGGCACATTTCTGGCTCATGTTCAACTTGGTGCCCAGCAGGACCTCCAGGTCTTTTTCAGCAAAGCTGCTTGCCAGCCGGGTGGCCCCCAGCACGAACCAGTGCATGGGATTAAAGAGGCAGACCCCTGTCCACAACTAGCATCACCAAGGTTACTGAGGCAAACACATGTCACCCCGGAAGGAGAAAAATTTGAGTAGGTAGTTGCCATGCACACAGTACCTGGTAACTTTCTGTGCCATTAAAATTACTCTCCCTCTCAGGACACCTCTGCAGTAAAAGACAGGACTTCTACACGTCTTCCTATTCCAACCAGTGTGAGAAGTATAACTTTTTCCTTCTGTGCCTGAGGGCTAGGAATGGGTAGGACGTCCAACTGTATGAAAAATTATATAGGATAATTTTATTTTATTTTATTAATTGATCATGGATGGTCCATCTCATATTACCTTGCCAGGTTCATTCCTCTCCATTCACAGACAGTCTCCATTTTCAGTAATAGTCTATCCATGCAAAACACTAACTTTCTCTACTCTACCTGAGAAGCTACACTGAGTATAGCCCCGAGAAACCTCCTTGCTGAATAAGCCTGGCTCCTGTGATTCAGACCCTTCCAAGGGGAGTCTCAGCAGCCTGGAATACACAAGTACCAGCAACATTTGCAATGCTAAACTGTTAGAAGAAAGACTACTTAATTTTCTAGGTCTGTTCTGTTGTCAATTACTTGTGTATTTTAGATTATCTGACCACCTGACAAAATGTGACATCAAATTGATTAGTTGGCAAGGGCTGGAAATTTATAAAGTAATTTACCTTTTGGCTTAACAAGGAAGAGTACATATTTAGTTTACCAAAGTCAAGATTTTAAGCCAAATTTTGCCTCTACTAAAGCTTTTTTTATTATTATGTTACTTTCCCATTCCTAAAGCCTGATTTCTATTTGGTAAAGACCATTTTTTTCTTATTACATGGCTGGCAAAGTGTGTATCATTTCCAAAAGCAAAGTCACTGGAATCAGAATGAAAGAAGCAATTTAATGAGATGCACTGACTGTAGTCACTCTACTTCATTTCCTCAAAACAAGAGACTGCATTGACCAAGACAGACACTTCTCTGGCTCACGTCCATGGAAGAACGAAGTCAGAAAGAGAGACAGAGAGAAAGAAATACAGCATTCCCTCCCTTGAATACATCAATGAAAAGTGGGCAGAGACCTTGCAACAATGTTTGGGATATCTTTGACAGCATCACTGGAATATAAAGTGTCTCTAATCACTTTCCATATCTTTTTCTTTGGAAAAGCAAACCCCTGCACAACAGTGTAATACCACTCAGAGAGAAGGGGTTTGAAAATTTAACCCTTATAAATTGGCTCCCTTCCCTTTCAGCAGCTTCGTATCTCTACGCAGCAGAACAGTTTCTACCTTGTGTTCTTCCAGTTCACATTCAACACAGGAGAGGAGCAGGGAACCCTTGCAGATTCAGTACCACCAAAAGCATAAGGTACAGTCTCTGCAGCCAAGAGGCAGCTTGGAAAACCAACCCTAATTCTGTCAGGAAGTTTGGCAGCTTGATTATTGTCAGGACTGGACAGAGGGAGCATAATCCCCTGGAGGTGTGCTGAAGCGGATACCTATTTTTTTCAGGATTTTTGTTTCCTTCTCTGAAATTACAGAGCACATTTCTCAATCCAGTAAATCAGGCTTTGCACCTGCTAGTGAGTCTACAGACAGTTTTATGCACATCACTACTTTGGGCATGTTTGGAACCACACTCATCTGTCTATTTCTCGGGAAGAGAGGATGATAGATATCTCAGTAGCAACTGAGCACACACAGCTCTGGATACAGGACTTCAAGCAAATAACTTGTAACTATGTTTTACCTAGAAAAACACTCTACAGTTCAAATCCCACCAAAATGAGACTATACCATTATTTACAGTGAAAAAAACTTGAGCCTGAGAGGCAGTCATGTGAGAAATAACACTGAAAAGAATGGTTAGCATGATGAGAACTACGTGACCTACATTATAATTTTAAATATTTAGAAATGGGAAGGAAAGCTTTGAATAACTCAGATACTATGACATTGTAACAACTGAAAATGCTAACTTTTTAATGACAACCACTTTATGCAAATGAACTAATTACAAACACCAACATACAATGCCTTGTTGAAAAACAGGGGGAAACATTTTGAGTATCTTAGGAAGCAGAAAAAATTACACTTAGAAAATATTACTATGTATGTGAGGAGGGCCTCATAATAGATGCTGGATCTTATTTACCAAAATTTTGCTGTTTGATTCAGATGTTAATTTCATGCTGCATTAAATGAAAAACAGTTAAAATCCCTTTTCTCTAAATGCTCACATCAGCTTCAAAACAAGAGCTAGATACATTTTTGAATTAATCTTACAAAGCACTGAATTTAAATTTGCAAGCCATGATGATTTAGAATTTTAAAGGATTCTAGTAGTGGGAATGAAGAGTGAAGACAACAGAGCAGATAACAGTCATGGGATGCTGTATCCATATCTGCATAGTGACAACAGGACCATCTCATTACAGGATAATTGGATTCACCACCACTTTAATTCATACATAAATGGACCTGAAGAACAATGACTCAGAATTTAACAATCTGACTAAATATTTTTAACAGTTACTGCTGTATTTTAATATTCTATTGATCAAGTTAAGTCAACATTCAGTAATTTCAGAACTGACCATAAACCTGGCACATATAGTAGAAAACCAACACCAAAAGTAAAAAGCATTAAGTTAGATAAACCTAGAGGCATTTTTTATCTTCTTTTTGTCTGTGAAGGTCTGAAGTATTCAGTCTCACTGCAAGAATAACCTGCTACATGTCAAAACCACAAAGCAATTCATCCCTCTGTAGGCAAAACAAACAGTCAAATATGTCAGGAAAGAAAGATTGAAAAAAAAAAAAAAAAAAAAGGCAGGGGGCGGGGGAGAGGACACAAGAAATCTGCAGCTAAGACACTGTAAAATACGGCTGCTGCAACAGGTGTTTTATAAGATTAGTAGCCTACTATAAAATCCTTCTCTGTAACAGGGTAAACCATAACGTGACAGTAGATAAACTCCATTAGAGTGAATTTAAGTGCAAGTATCCATGTAGACAGTATAAGCCAAACATCTGCCCATGTTTTTTTCTACACTTTGTTGATGTTGCTATCATCTGGACACATTATCTACACGTCCCCTGAAACCATGTATTGCAATTTCCATCAACTGGTATTACACCTGCTGAAGAGGGCAGAAACCATCAACTACAGCTTCCCCTGCTGTTGAGCTCAGTCAACAAGCTGTTCCCGAATCCTGCAGATGTTTTGGTAAACTGGGACAAACTGATTTTTTAAAATCAGTTTCCAACCTAATTAAAAAAACCCCAAACACCTTGTTTTCACAGTAATACTGTGCCTTACTGGTGTGTGGTTCAAAACTTCAACTGCGGTCAGCATGATGTGAATGACAAAAATCAAAATGAACATTAATTCTGTAACACATAAAAAACACTACGGCATGACAGAAAGGTGTCCTGAAGCATTAAGGACAGTGCTGGCAACAATAATGACTGAGCTCTCATCACCGTAAACACCTTCAATCCCTTCACAATGTACAGATTTCATTTTTCCAAATTCCCTTCCAGGATATATTCATTTTCAGATGGAATAGCATGTATTTTTTTAAAAAAACCCTACCCTTTCATTCAGAAAAATCACACAGAAAATGCAAAGTCTCTACGCTGACTGTCTCAAATCTGCACCTGTTTTCTTCCCCTAGATAACCAAATGGTTAATTATTCTTTAAAAGCATTTAATGAACATTAAAAATAAAAGGTTAAAGGGAGGAAAGAGAAAAAGTTGTGCAAGTAGTTTGTGTAAGAGCTTGGATAACGTGCCTATGTCCAAACAGGAATTCCACTGCTTTTATAGACAGAATTTCTATTTTTGATGAGCCAGTATTAAATAAAACTTAGGTTTAGTCTGTTTCCTGTCATAGAAAAGGAAAGATAGGGCAAGGAGGCCTTGGCAGGACAACAGGTTTAACCATAAGGCCTTTTAGAGTTTGTCCAAACAGATACCCAAACTAAATCTGGAGGTCACAGCCAACCAGGCAGTTTCTTGGTCAGCTCTATCTTGCAGCCATCCCTACTGTATGACTTATTAACAGAGGGAAGATATTTCCAGAAGCCAGTGTCTGCACACCTTGCCTCTACATTTATCCAAGCTCATTTCTATTCTGATGCAGTGTAACACTGGTGTCAAAAAACTAAAAGTAAGAACAGGAAACAGTTAAGATAATTGCTGCCAGACTTTTCTGAGTTGAAGACATGCGGTAGCCCCATGATGTTCTGAACATAATACAGAAAGAAATAGGGTAAATGCATGCTGAGAGTCACATAATGTCATAGGAGATTTTAAGCACTCAAAACACTGATTGTTAGTAGTGGGATTCAATATTGAAATAATAACAAATCAAGTTTGCAAATCAGAAATACACGAAAACCATTTAATCTGAATGTGTATACAACAAAAAAAAATAAAGCCTCATTCACTGAGGTGAACATAGGTACCATTTGTTGTGCATTTCTGTTTAGGAGCAAATGAGTCTTCAGTTACCTCTAGGAGTGTATTTACTACAGCCATACGTGCAATTTTTAAGCACTTCAATAACTAAAAAAGAATGTAGAATTTAGTTAGAAAACAATAACTGCTTTTAGATGAGCTCAAGTAATTCCTAATGAAAAACATACCATATTGTTCAATACATAGTATCAGGTAAGAGAATGACACCCTCAAGTCAGAGCAGCCTTTGGGAACCCAGCAAGCCCTGCCCACAACAGGACAGTATGGCAGGAGTGAACACAGAACAAAAGTTTAAGAGAAGAAAGTGGTGCAGCACTCCCTGAATCATTGCCACCCTTGGTTACTTCCAATGCAAAAAGCTTTATTCCTAGTAAAAAACCCAAACCAGAATGATAGGAACACCAAAGAAAATATTATGTTTCTGAAAGCTGCCTAAGCCACAGAAGACCACTATGGGAATCAGAAGACTGAATGGAAGTAAGACCACCCTGCAGCCTGACAGAACAGACACCCTCCCAACAGCCTGAGACTTTCTCAACAGTCTGATCAACCATGGAAACATTTCAAGTGCGAGAACCCTTAAACAACCCCAATATGATTTTGACAGCTGCCCTAAGGATAGGCTTGTGCTTTCATGGCATATTGGACACATTCCTTACTTGACTTGTCATTTGCTATAGATTATGATAACAACTAACTGTTTCCTTGTCAGTCCTGTATTTTTGAACCAAAACATGGCTCTATATAATCAAACTGCTTGAGAACAAATGCACAAATTTTTACAGTATTTCTTCAGCATGCCCTGCTGGTACCCTTAATATTCTTTTACTGACCCCTAAATTAAATATGCTATGCTGGAGGCAGCCAGGACTAGATGTAGCCCGTGAGGTAACCTCACCTGGCTCCCAGAAATGCTGGCTGCTTAGCAGACCAGCCAAACTTGTCAAGCTGCTTCTCGAGTTGTGCTTTCTAGAAAAGTGCAGAAGTGCAAACTCAGGTCAGGGATGTTAAGATTTTTTTAGCTCAGATGCTGTACCACACAAACAAACTTACCAGCCTGGTTCCTGAACCAGGAACCAGTCAGTAACAGAAATGGCCTCGAGTTGCACTGTAAGCTGGCCACTGTGGTCCTTGGCTGTCGTGAGCACCTACGAGTGATGGGCGGCTGCTTTGTAACTTACATGGCTACATACAGTACCAATGGCTTATAGTCCAAAGTATGCAGAATTTTTATACTATTTAAAACAGTAAGGATCTTACCCTATTAAACACTACTACTTGTGTCTTAATGTATGCATCTGTAGGAAAATGGATGACAAAGGAGCCACGGACAAAGTTACTTCTCTTGCTTTTTGCAAACATCACTTTCCTGGTTTTGCTAAGATAGAGTTAATTTTCTTCTTAGTAGTTAGAAGAGCTGTGTTTTAGTTTCAGTGTAGAACTTGTTATGAGAAGAACACTGATAACAGTACTGATGTTATTAGCTGCTGCTGAAGCTCAAGGCCACCGTGTTTGGCTGTTCACAGCTGCATTAGGACTGGGAGGGAGAAGTGTAGGGAACAGAAAAATCCAAAATTGACAGTTGGATGTGCCAATGAAATATTCCAGATCATATCACATCATGTCAGTGTATTAACGGGGGCTGACCAGAAAGTGGGGGGATTCTCTCGGGAATCACTTGGGCTCATTTTTCCAGGATTGTGATTTCAGTTTCAGGGTTCCTTCTCACTCCTCCAGGACCATTATCAGTGGGTGGTGAGCAACTGTACTCTGTATCACTCATATATATATATATATATATATATATATATATATATCTATATATATATCTGTTACCATTGTTGTTATTATTATTATTTTCCTTTTATTTTACTCTAATTATTAAATTGTTCTTATCTCAACCTAAAAGTCTCCTTACCTTTACCCCTCCAATTCTCTCCCGATTCCCTAGGTGAGGTGAAATGGGGGAGGGAGGGGGCTGCAAATGGCTGTGTCTTGGTTGGCTGCCAGCTAAGTTAAAACTGTCACAATCAACAAGCACATCATCAAGCACACTCAAAAGGCTGAGATGCTTTGTGTCTTTCCAGACAGCAAGAGTCTGGAATATAAACTCAGGTACTTAGTTGACTATTGGTACAGGTGACATTTTCTGCAAAGAGAGAAATTCACGCATCTAATGCATGTGCTGCCAAGCAGTGCTATTGTGTGTTGGCATGCAAGTCACCACCGACACAGGAATAAACTGACATTTTTTTTTTTTTAAATCATGCCATGACAGGCTAAAGAAGACAGCCTAAAGATACAAGTTTCAGGAACATGTTACCACAAGTTTATCCATGACAGGAAATCCTGTAACTTCTAAGGAACGTTTTTGGGCAATCCTCCAATTAGTGTATTGTCATAGTACAGAGGAAAAGTATGAACTTCACCCCAGCCTGCTGACCCATCCCATTTCAGTGCAACCTACAACTGAGATACACATGAGGACACTGGAAACGTGCTTTGGGTGTCTTTCAACATCTGATGCATCTGAGCTAGACTTTCAAATGAAAAATGCAAACCCAGCACCTTTTAAGACAGCTTCCCCCATCCTCTTCCCTCCCTCCCTGAAGCTGTGACTTATCTTTAGGTCTTCAGCAGAGAGCTACAGCTACAAAGCAAATGAAGTTCTGGCCTACTCAGTCAACTGAAAGGGACAGTTTGGCTCCTCAAAACAAATGACTGCATGTCTGATTTACAGCAAGTCCTCAGCATAACAAAATTTTTTACAATATATGCCAGCCAGCTCCTACAGTATTAGAAAGAACTTATTTATGATGTGCTACACAGGTTCAGTTCATTATGATAATTTAATACTGGTTTAAAGACATACTTTAAATCACTATTAAATGCAATGAAAATAAGACAGATTGTCAAAGTAAAATGTATTGTGAAAATAACAGTTTGTTAGGAACATTGTTGTGTAAAAAGTCATTCTTCAAAGACAGGCAATTTGTGCAATGAACACTGGGAGAGTATACAGATGCATGCTCTAGATAAAGTTTCTATTTAAATGTGGAGCTAATTTTGACATGGCTAATTTTGATATAATTGTTTATGTAATTCTGCACTGTATGTATATATCCATGGGCTTTTAAACAACTTCAGAAGCTTATTTAAGAGGCACAGTGGCACTTGAAAAACTCGCTTACAGGTACACTGAAAAAACAAAAGTAAATTCTTTCTGGTGGTAAATATTTATTAGAAATAAAATACATAGGGTACCTAGAGCAGTAGTAAAATTATAGCTGAAAAGCTAACAAAGCAGTAATTTCGTCTATGAAACAAAATTAGAGCAATGGTCTTTAAAAAAAGTGAAAAAACATGGATTGCTAGCACATCAGTAAATACCGCCATGTGTAGTAATGGGAGACTGGAGGTATATCCTGATGTCTAAAAATGGACGTGAGAAATATCTAAAGCCTAAGTCCTGTGACAAAAATGAATGAGAAATCTATATACTCCATTATGTTATTACTGAAGAAAATTTCCCACCTCTATAACTACAATTTCACTACATTTCATATTTTGGTAGCGAATACACAATCTCTCTTACAGAAGCTCTATTATTTCTGATTAAAATTACATTGCATTGCTCCACCAGAGCATACAGGCTTAAAGTGAACTGAGGCAGAAAAAAATTATAAAGAAGGAAATATGATTAATGCAGGGGTTATTCAATACTCATATGTAGTATTAATCTTGTATGTGAACAATTATATTAAAATAAAACTGCTCTAAATTCTTTTCTGTATGTTTGTTCAATTAATAGTTTGGGGAAAACAAGCTATTCATCTAATCCTAGCACCACCATATCATTTACTGGGAACGACTTTTTAGGCATCTGTGCTTGGTAAAAATTAAACCAAAAACATTTCAGTGTTTGACGCTTTATGAATGTCAAGCACATGCCTTTCCAGTGCAATGTCTAACTTTATGACTGTTTAGAATGGAACAAATATGATCATGATGCTGTGAAATTATTTATGAGAGCCCCAAGGGCTTTCACAGTTTACATATTTTTTTTTCTCTTTTAATCACATCATTCTGAGTGAACGATTTCAAACACAATTTACGTAGACAAAGCTGGTGACGTTTCACCTTCTCCATAGGATATGCCAATATGTGGTTTAGTTTACTATGTCTGAAGTTACTTAAAGCTGTCATGTAACTTAAGCTTCAGCAAAGGCACAACAAAGCCTACGAGTTCTGAAGGCTCAGGTAAGTCTCTTCCACAACTACAAGGGTACCATCAATGAACACAGCACAGACGTACCTCCTCTGTGACAGCCAAGTTCCACTAATTTCAGTACATCTTGAATATCTCACTTTAAACCATCTCAGAACTTGTTCTGGCTTTTACTGCATATCATTGATTTGATTAGGAAAAAAAAAAAAAACTAGAGACAAATCACTAAAAATATTTCCTCTGACTCAGCAGCCGCAAACATTCCTCCCTAATGGCACTGAATTTCATATGAGAACCAAGGACTGGTTCTCTCCCCAGCTAATGGCAGGGACTGGGCTGACAGTAGCTTTTTTGAAGGACTCAGGAATAAGCCTTTACCCGCATGACTAAATATCAGGTGGGAAATTATTTAAAAAGAGTCATAGCCTAGGAGTATAGGGCTGTGCACAGATAATGGCTTTGGATGTCAGGGAAAGACAGACAATGAAAAATAACTGAGCCATTGTGCAGAGTGAGCTGGAGAAAAGGAGCACAGCCCAAGTATAAGGAGGAGAACTCAGTCGTCACAGAAGGGTGACAATGAGCCATTTCTGTGCTGGACTCTCAACCTGAAATTTGGCTATTAAATTTTTAGCACATCCACAGCCAGTCAGGAGAGTCAGTTGTGCAGCCCAAAGAAATCTAATCTGAAATCGGGGCAGATGCATAACACTGTAACCTTGAAGAAAAAATTTGCCAAGTGTTTGTTAGGTTGTTTTTTTTTTCTTTAACACCACTGCTAAGAGATCTTTTATTTTGATTCTTTGTCTTTATTTATTGACAATTAATCATCTCTTGCAGGATAAGAATTTTTGAGGTTTTCTAAGTTACAGGTTTCCAGCAACAGGCTGACTTTTCTATTGTTTGAAGGCTGCTAGTGTGAGCACTAGCAGCTTCGATAGTCTAAAAGACAAAAGCATCAGAAGGTTCACGCTAGACAGGGATCACCCTTCTGAAGATAAACCATTAAAATAACAGCAAAAAAATTACAAATGTGTAATGCTACACTTTCACTTTTATGTTGTTGTCTACACTTGAGTCAATAGCATCCCTCTGATATTGTCAATGATGGATTAATCTTAATCCTCTACGTAAGAGAATCTGTATCAGGTTTTGGCATGTCCCTTCTGCATGTTCATAAACTCTGGCACTTACGGAAAGCTCAAAGAGTTGGAACAACAGAAAAGCAAACACAGTGCTGGACCAAGCCAGCTCAGTAAGAAATCAAAACAGAACTGCCTATCACTGTTGAAATAAGGTTACCAATAAATTAACTCAAAAATAAAGTCAAGTGGCAGAGGCTAACTCAACCATTTTAGACTTCAGATTTATCACCAATTCCAGTTGTGCAGTGGTTTCACAAAACAGAAATCAGCAACTGCATAATCAAAGCTGTAATGAAGATGCTGTTACTTCCTATACAGCCTGCTGGGCCACCCTGCAGGCTGGACAAGCACCTTTTTCTCATCATGGAAGCCAACATCACCTTCGAGTCGCTGTTCGTGCAAGTCTAACACGGAATGGGTACATGTTTCAGCTGAAATTGCCCCCTGCATATGCCAGAACGAGAGCCTGTATGCACTAGAAAGCAAAGGCATCTGCGCTCAGTTTCCAAATAATTTGCTACCACTCCTGATGTAAATATTCTTTATACAACAACTGTACAACCCTAAAAGGAATGGCAATAACCAGGTTTTTTACTACCCAGTCAAAATAACTTAACGCATGGTGCACACATGTTTAGTGATAACACTGAGGCCGGGCTGGATGAGGCTTTGAGCAACCTGGTCTAGTGGAAGGTGTCCCTGCTCATGGCAGGGGGGTTGGAACTAGATGATCTTTAAGGTCCCTTCCAGTCCAAACCATTCTATAATTCTATGAACACTATTTAGAAGAATGAAAGTTTCCCTTTAAACAAAAAATTATCCATACTCATCACTACCATGAAAACCGAGGCCACAACTAGAAAAAAAAACACATGTTGACATCTCTCTGAGTGCCTGTTGATCACCAAATTTCTAACTCAACAGTTCAACTAGATACTACTTCTCATTAATGTTATTGACAGTGGGATTGAGTGCACCCTCAGCAAGTTCACTGATGATGCCAAGCTGGGTGATGCAGTCAATGTGCCAGAGGGACAGCATGCCATCCAGAGGGACCTGGACAGGCTGGAGAATCGGGCCCAGGTGAACCTCATGAGGTTCAACAAGGTCAAATGCAGGGCCCTGCACCTGGGTCAGGACCATCCTCATTATCGATACAAGCTAGGAGATGATGTGCTGGAAAGCAGCCCTGAGGAAAAGGACTTGGGGGTAGCAGTGGATGAAAAGCTGGACAAGAGCCACCAATGCACATCTGCAGCGCAGAAGGCCAACCACATCCTGGGCTGCATCAAGAGAAGTGGGGCCAGCAGATCAAGAGAGGTGGTTCTGCCCCTCTACTCTGCTCTGGTGAGACCTCACCTGGAATACTGTGTCCAGCTTTGGAGACCTCAACACAAGAAGGACATGGACCTCTTGGAGCATGTCCAGAGGAGGGCCACAAAAATGATCAGAGGGATGGAACACCTCTGCTACAAGGACAGGCTGAGAGAGTTGAGGCTGTTCAGCCTGGAAAAGAGAGGCTTCAGGGGGACCTTATAGTGGCCTTCCAGTACGTGAAAGGTGCCTATAAGAAAGCTGGGGCAGAACTGTTCACTAGGGCATGTGGCAACAGGATGGGGGGTACTGGTTTTAAACTGGAAAAAGGTAGATTTAGGTTGAATTAGGAAAAAAATCTTCAATATGAGGGTGGTGGATCATTGGAACAGGTTGCTCAGAGAGGTAGCACAGGCCTCATCCCTGGAGATATTCAAGGTCAGGCTTGATGGGGCTCTGAGCAACCTGCTCTAGTAAAGATGTCCCTGCTTACTGCAGGGGGGTTAGACTAGATGACCTTTGAAGATCCCTTCCAACCCAATATATTATATGCTGCTATGATTCTCTGCCTACAGTTTTATCAGAAATTATCAATGAATGCTTATTGCAGTCTCAACAGACTTTTACAGTCCCTAGCACAGCGGGGAGAGGTGCCTCAACTCTTAGTTTCTCTGACAATTTCTAAAACTGTGAAAGTTATTTGGTATCAACATGTTTCAGTTCATTGAAAATAAACCTTTTAGAACAGGTCTAAATACAAATTATACACAACCATGGTAATTCCCATGTAATATACTAAATGTATAGGCATTTTTCTTGTAGACTCCCAAGTACTGGTTTACTCCACCACGCTGCCACAAAATCAAGGACATTTGCTGAATAACTCAGCCATACGTGCTGCCATTAGAAAGCATCAGACACAAGGTGTGTTAAGGAGAGCCTCACTTCGACTGACATGTAGTTGTGTTTCCAACTACTTTTTCTTCCAGATTCTTAAAACCACACAGCTTTGTAGCACTCAGGATTGACAGAGAGAACCACAGTCCTGTAGCCACAGAGGGCATGAATTCATGGCTGGGAGGACCAAGTTCCTGCTTTAATTGTCAGGTTAGATTTTTCAAAAGCCAATTAATGAAATGACCATTCCGAGAATGCCATACAAAGGTTGTGACCTCTGGCAGAAACTATTTGTAACAGCGTGAACCCCTTGCTAAGTTTTCTGAAAGAACCTCTTCGGATCTCAAAAAGAAGTATTTTAAATTTCCCATTAAAATTATCCCAATTATTTCCTACAACATCAATTTATACTAAAATAAACAAAACCAATAACCCCCCCCCCCCAAAAAAAAAAAACAAACAGTAACTACTTTCATATTAGATTTAATCTTTCATTCAGATTTAAGTGTAGGGATAGCAGCTTCCACCAAATGTATTATATACTCTGCCATCTGAATGGCCTGCCCAGCGTCAAGAGTTGAAATCTAGCGCATGCGGTTAGATCAGGGCTCACCATTTTCTGTGACCTTCACCTCTCCTCATAGGTGAGAGTAAGTCCCTAATATATTTAAAGTACAGATACACGTACAGTTTGTATACTTGTGTGTTTGTATACGTGCACACACACAAACGCAAGCATTGCATGGAAGCCTGATTAAACCATGGAGAAAGAGTTTCTACTTTAAGTAAGTATCATGCTACAAAAAAGTGTGTCAAGACCTTCTACTTTAGCAGGTTATTAGGATGAATTTTTACCAATGACAGAAAGCTGTTTCATCATCTCTGTCAGTCACTTTAGTATTCAGCAACTATAAGACTAAACACGTTTTAGTGGTTTGTTTTTTGGTTGGGTTTTGTTTGTTTCTTTTTCAGAAAAAGGAGAAGAAAAAAGTAAATTACACCTTCTGCTTACAATTATTTTAATGAAAGAATGCCTAAGCTATTGGACATCATTAGTTACTAAATAAACAACTATTACCTGTATAATAAAATAAAACCACTGAAGTAATTCCAACTTTGCCTTGAACTTCCAAAAATCAAGATGTACATGTATGGTTGGGTTAGTTCAGTTACTCAGAAATCAGTGGAGTAATACCAAAGATAGATTTGGCCCATTATCTACCTGCACAGCACACATGAATAATGCAAATGTGTATGCAAAGGACCATGAAGTATCTCAGCTTAGCAGTGCATTTAAAATGTATCACTAACTTTCAGCTTCTTGAAATATTTATCAACCGCAGGAGGTTCCACTGAGAGCACACTCTATTAGGAACTTCACTGAATTTTTATTTCTACACCTGACTCCGAGGACTTTAGCAAAAGAGACTGGAATTAACTGCTAAAACAACTTCATGTACTGTCACCATGGGCTTCTTGAGTCCCTTTGTAACTGTTTCTGAGTCACTTTAATGTTCTTCCCACAGCCAAGACTAACCAAGGTATTTATGTAGCACATCTTAGAGGGGAGCTGAGAAAGGTAACAAGTTTCTAGACACTTGACTTCAGAAGCTACTAAAATTAAATTGTATGCAATTAGAAAGCTACTGAAAGAATCCACAGTAATGAGCACACTTTAAAACACCACAGTGAGCTCAAAAGTACCACATAACAAGCCGTCTTATTAAAATCAGTCTAGTGGTACAAACTCATTAAAATGACTAGTTGAATCAACTAGGAACAAGCTTGGATCAATAGCCCAAGCATTTGAACTACTGGGTGCCAAACACTGAATTAGTTTTACTAAACTTTTTTTGAAATAAAATTAGTTCCTGACCTTGGAAGAAGTAATTAAAGTAGTTTTATTGGTTTATTAAACAGCATCTGAAGTAAGATTTTTTTTTTTTTATGCTAAATACTCTGGAATACAAGGGACAAAACAAATGAACAAAAAAAATAAAAACCACAGTCCTTTTAGCTTAAGATTGAGCAGTTAAACTAGCTTGATCTAGAAAATCTTTTGCTTCCAATTTTAACTAATAAAAACTAACAATTATGGTTATATCGGAAGAGAACTCCCTCAAAGTCATACGTTTTATTCATTATAGACTTTGGGAGAGTACATGCTTATTCATTGAATCTGAAAACAAACAGTATTATTCCACAGTAACATACTCCTGCAGTGTCTTGAGTCAAGAATAATAAGTAAAACTAATTTGCTCTAAAACTTTTTTTTCTTTTTTTGGTGGGAAGTACGTGGTGGAGGTGGGGGGGACAGGGAGGGGCTTTGTTTTTACATTTTAGATACTTCACTTGAATTCAGCCCAAAGATCAAACTACTAAATAAACTGTTACTTTAACAAGTATACAGATCTGGGTCAGAAAAGGGCCTTTTTCACATAACTGACTTGCATATTAAACTCATTTACTTAATCCCTTGATCACTCAGTCACATTTCCCTGGGACTTGAGCAGCACCAGATGAAACTAGGAGGTCATAACCATGCATTATTTTCACTAATCTTCTGTGATGAATTTCAAATTAACTGACCCATCCACACAAAAAAAACCTACCTGAAAAGCTTCCTAAAGACTTAAAAGGTTAAGCATAATTTTAAGAGATACAAATCCCATTCTCATCTTTTTAAGACTATAATCTGAAAAAAATATATCACTACAGTTGAGTGCATGGCATTTACTGAGAACATTTTCTAAGGTAAAAGTACAAAGCAACAGGTCTGTAAGATCAGAGCATGCACCTACAAAAATATATTTTTGCACAAGAGAGATTAGCCTGTTCAATTATTTTATCTCGGTGGAACTACTGATTTTCTTAAGTCTTTTCTTCAGGCAAGTTGAAACAAGAAATAACCACAGTCAGATAGTGTTGCTGGATAAGGACATGAAGTATTTTGAGGAAACAAGTCGCTTCCACTAAAGAGTAACATTTACTTTCTTGCTTTTAATGGACTTTGAAGTACCCATTTATCTTTTTTTGAACCAAGAACTTTCTTTTTAAAAAAATTATAAAATCAAACGACTAAAACCCACCAGCCCCAAGTCAGACAGCATTTCACGTGGACTTTAAAATCTAGCAACTGTGCGACCTATACGCCCTTGTGTAACCAGGCTTAAAGCATTCTGAGGTCCAAAAGCACTTCCAAGCCATCCAGAAGCGACGTTAAAACCAACTTATAACACCTTTTCCACGAAAACTCTCATTTCGCCTCCAACAAATTACAAAGCAGCCCCGAACAAGTGATCCACCTTTCACCCTTTACCTTTGTCGCCCACTGGTAAATTAATCTCCTTAATCACTTCAGCATTCGCTCTGGGAAGTCTCCTGAAAGCTGAGCTGAGCTCCCCCCTCTCCGCCGCAGCAGCAGGTCTAGGGGCTCTTTGGAGATTTTTTTTTTTTCTTTTTTTCTTCCTTCTTTACCACTTACAAACAGAAACTTGAAAAAAACCGGAGCCGGCGAAGGCTGCCGGCCATTCCGCACGCTGGGAAAGGCGAGGAGGAGGAGGAGGCCAGCAGCACCCAGCCCCTCGGCTGCGGTTCCGCCTTCCCCAGGCGGCCCGGGGCCGGGCGCGGGCAGCTGCCGCCGGCCCAGCGGGGCAGCGCGGGCGGGGGGAGGCGCGCTCCGCCGGGCACAAAGGTCTCCATGGCAACCGCGGGCCGAGCCCCCATCGCCCTCATTCCCCCAACCCCTCATCGCCGCTGGCCCCGCCCCCCGCAGCCCCGCGCTGCCTCTGCGCTGCCTCTGACCCCCCAAATCCACCCCCAAACCCCGCAGCCATGGCGGCCGGGACCCCCCGCCACACCGGGCCCGGGCCGCTGCGGCAGCGCCAAGGCCGCCCGCGGGGGCGCGGAGGCTGCGGACCCCGCCCCGGCCTCGCCAGAAATTCCCAGCTTTCCTTTTTTTTCCAGCGTGCCGATCGATCTCCATGCGTGTGTCTATTTATTTAGGTTTTCTAATCGGGGATGGAAGTCGATAGGCTGCTACAGCATCTCAGCACTGCCTGACTTCACACTGAATTAATTAAAACACACATTGTTTCGCTTATCAGCCTCTTATAATACAAAACATTGTATTTCAGAACACAGTTTTTTAAATTTTTCTTTTAAACTTCTGCTTTGCAGACTGTATGACCCGAAGCTATGAAACTTTTGTCCTAAATACACCAACACCTAGAAAATAAAACTTCCTTGCTCTCACATTTCTAGCAGCGTGTGTATGGAACAAATGGCAAGGTTAAAAGCTGAAGGCAAAACGCCCAGACAGGTCCAGCCCGGACGATTTGGAGGTTCCAACCCACCTTACAAGCAGCCACTTTCCGCACAGGGTTTCTCCTGCCGAACGCAGCAAGACCCTTCGCACACCCCGACTCTGAGGGGTCACGGATCGAGGTGCCAAAGGTGGAAATGAGGCTCAACCCATGCTGGTGACACATCCTTGCACCCCCATGCAAGACCCCTGTAAGTGTAATTACACCTGTAAAGGATTACCATCGTTTCTTTGGCACGGTGTAAATGTTTAAGTAATTCAATTATTCTGCTGAAGTCAAAAGGACAACTTGCTTCTGAGGATCTCTAGCTGAAGTGCCTTATTCATTCTGCGCACTTCAGTTGGTCAACACCTGTGAGATCTGAGCACTGGAGGAAAACAACCGGTTGATTATTCTGTATACAAAGATGCTGCCAGGAAAAATAGCCTTCCCTTTCACGTAAATATGAGCTTCATATTCAAATGCTTCATGTGAATAAACTATCAGCTTAGACTCCAAAATGAGCCCTTCCCTTCCCCATGTTTTAAATGGAACTAAATGTGATTATTATACTCATTTTAATTTTTTAAAAAGTCAATAGCACACAGCCTTCATTATTTGCTGCCAACATTTAGGTAACGGGCTGAAAGACTGGACTGGAGGTTTGCATTTTATCCTCTTCTTTAAATTCCATATTCAATCTAGATCTTAACGAAATGGCTCATTTCTACTCATAAAGAGCTGCCCCCCTTTTCTGAACCATCATCATCCACTACCATTAATATTTACCATTACTGACTGGGAGTCATAAAATTTCAGTGCACATTTCAGTAGTCTCCTCTCGAAATGCCACAGGGAAGCTGAGGTCAGTTGTGCTTGATTTGATAGGACACAGTACACGCACTGAGGAACGAAGAGTGACATTTCAGGGTCTGAAAGGAAAAAAACACTGACTCGGCTTCTACCAACCCTGCCTGGGTTTACCCGCACTCCCTGGGGCAGACCTAAGTACACGGGTTGCCCTCAACTCCCCCCAAAAGGGGACAGAGGGAAGAAACAGCAACAGTTAAGCAGGTTCACAGGTTTAGCATTAGAAACTTCTTTTAAACACCTGCTGAGGCCAATGCAATAGTAGTAATTTTAAAAAAGATGTGATCGGCTACTTCTCCTAGAAACTTTTGGAAGGGGAAAACAAGGAAACTGTTGAGTTAACTGTATTTCTAAAATTTCAAGGAAGCAAAATGTTGCTGGGGGCAATGGGTGGAAAATTACATTGTAAAGCCCTTTATTTTAGCTCGTGAATGGCAAACCTACTAGCTTCCTCCTAACTCTGCCAAGCTGTAAGTGTCATTTAAGGAGAGAAATGCAACAGTTTTCCTGCTCTCTGTTGCTGCCTAGAAAGAAGACTGTTTATGACAAATTAAAGGTCACAAATAAATCACAATTCAACAGAAAAAATCCACTCCACATGAAATATCTCCAAGGGGTAAATAATTACACAGCAGTGTGAGCATGTTTCTGTTTCACTGAAATACTGTGAATGGCCAACCTGTTTCATTTCAATGTGCTAATATGCATCACCATCTCAGGAAAGCTCTGTTGAAAAAACAAGACAACAGCCACTATAAAAACACTGCATCTATTGCAGCAGTGCACAACACACACCATTTTTCACTATATTTAATAGAGAAATTTAACCTAACAATAAAATTTAAAGGGATTTCACTGTCATTGCCAAGATCAATGATTGGTATTAAAATGGATTTCCACATATGCATGGAAGAGTTGTTCAATAATTTGACATTTGTACAGATTGCTAACTTTATATAAAGGGATCCTATCTCATAAAACTGATTGATGAAAGTGGAAGAAAACCATTTTCATTCCAAATCTATATACCCTTCTTGTCGTTAGAATATGTACTTTTCTGAATCACAAAAATTTCTATACTCGTAAAATTGATCAATTCCTTAAGTGCTCTGTTGATGTTTGACTTACTGCATGCTGAAGCTGTGCAAACTTTGAGAGTCTGGACAGGCAGAAGTAGAATGAAAGCCTATTTTAGGCTTGCCACTAATATTTACTCAAGGAAAACTGCCTTTAAGTTGATATACTGAGAAAGGAGGTGTGGTGGTTTCACTTGACTAGCACTTGACTAGGAGCCAAACACAGCCTAACGCTCACATGTGTTGTTCACTCAACAAATCCCATGCTGAAAAACCAAAATACAGCGCTATTCTAGCTACATAAAAGAAACCTAGCTCTGTCTCAGCTACAAACCAGGACAGGATGTTAGATGCAGGATTTTTCTATGGCTTATGCAGCACATGAATGGTTTTCTCTGAACCACAATTGAGTGTTTTTCTGCTAATATCCACAACCTCACAACCTACCCAAATGCACATTCTCATCCTTTTCACACCGGTTCTTCAAGAATCATTTAAAACATCTCCACATCAAGAGTGTAGCAACTAGGTGGATTCTTTATAATTTGAATGAAAAACATCAATACTCAAATCTGTTTTATCAAAAGAGATAAATCTTTAAGCATGGCAAAGAAGCCGCTGCACTAAGGTCAGAGTTAAGGGTTGGCTCGTGCTCACCTTAATGTGTCTGGTGAGCCAAGACTATGCACGCACAGGATAAATTGATGTACAAAGCAGAAACAAGTTTATTTCACTTCAAGTCACACAAATATTTACTGGATTAATCTGGTAGTCATTTCTATATTGGGTTGTGGAGGGTTTTTTTCCTACTAAACCCTTTCTAGGGCACATTTAGCTGCTCCTCTGCTTGATAATCTATGCTTATGCCGATAGAGATTACTCCAGAATCTTTCCCTTTTAACATTTTCTGGTTTGTGCCCTTAAAGTTACCATGAAATGGCACTGCGAGTACTGCAAAACTTCATGTTTTTCAGAGGCTCATCCCAGTGTCACAGTCTCTCACTATGTTTTACCAATGTTTCTCTCTTGATTTGGTAATCTCGTGGTGAAGACCACTCTACAAACAAGTAAGGTTTTTGTGTGATACTGTGCATGGTGGCTCTGCAGATCCTTTCAATTTCTCTTCCATGACATACTCAGCTCAGTCAAATAGTGTAAACAGGGAATATTGTTCTTGCATAATAAATTAAGAAAGCCTTTCTCTCGGGGGCTGAATACACTTGGCACTTATTTCCACCAACTTTGGTGTTGGTGGAACTTCATGTTCTGCAACGTAATGAATAGCAGAATTATTTAAAAAAAATACTACAGGCCACCGAGTTTTAAGACTTCCTCTGTTTCACTGTAGAATAACCAATTCAGTAACATCAAGAAAGAAGAGAAAATGACTAAGCACTTGAAGATTTGCTAACAAACTTTGTAAAAAGAACTATGAAGACACTTCCTACCACTTTCTACCAGTTTTGTAAGTGTTCCTGAAAGTTCTTCAACACCCAGTAAGAATTTTGCAGAATATGAGCCACTTTTAAGTCAAACAGTAGAAAACAAAATAATTTGAGAAGGGTTGAGCACTTCCATGACTTTCTGGAAACCAGAAGTAAAACTCACTCTGATTGCAGAAGTAACAGATTTAAGTCAACCAGAATTACCATGGAGAGCTAACGTTTATGGAAGTGCTGTACTTAAATTCCAACTAATTGGGTTAGTGGTGATTTCTGTGAGTTACAAGGAGGGTTTCTGGATACACTGTACAGAAAATTTTTGCAAATGAAGATTTGCAATTTAAAAAGTTCATTGGAAGTTTAACAGATTTCTAGCAGCTACAGAGTTTAAGTAATTGTGTGTCATGTTTTCTGTTTTAAAAGTAAGGTTAACCTTTACAGCAATAAAATCTGTAAGTGTGACCTGTTGTGGTATAAAGTCAGACATCAAAAATACGGATGGATTCTGAAAAAAAGAAACATTATTTTGCCTTTTGACAAAGTTAACATCTGTCCACATAGCAGCTTTTCTCCTTTGAGCTGTTTTCCTACTGTGGAGTCTGTGCTTCTGATACCCAAGAATTCTATGTCTTTTTTGTGCTAATTGTTTTAAAAGCAGTATGAAACATCTCATTATTATGCTATGAGATATGTATACTAAAGAGTCCATTTGCAATATGAAAACACTTCCCCTCCTACCTTCAGTCAGCTTCGTTTTCAGAACTGGCAATCTGGAGGCAATATGTTTTATCATTCCCAGACCAACAAGCAGTCCCTTTTACAGGGGTCATAAAATACCTCTCACACTGATGGAAGTGACCAGCAGCCTCTTAAAGGAGGGTTATACATAGTGGAAATGGCAAACATCTGCCACAGGGAAACTTCCAGGTGTGTGACAATGACAGAGCTATGGGTAGACTGGTAAATGCACAGATGCTAGAATCACTTTGTATCACACACACAATTTTAGCTTAATTCCTGGTAATTGAATTGGCTGCTACCTAATTTCTGACTACCCATGATTTTTAGATTGTACAGAGTAGTTACTTCTGCTGCTGTCTGTATTGTGAAGCATTAATAGAAAGTAAATGGGATTATATTTTGTCCCCCCAGCCCTGGGGACTTGTATCTCCTATTTTCCTTTCCTATCAGAGGTTGGAATTACTCTTTCCTAATTCCAATTTTCCTTTGTCTCTGTCCAAAAGGGACCATTCATGCACCCACCTTCTCATCCTTCTATAAATGCTAACAAAATAGATACAAATCCATGTTGGATAAACTCTACTAATGTCAGTGGAAACTGCACCTAAACAGGCACACTGGAGATAATCCCAGATTCATGGAGAGAACATGGATGTCTGTAATATCACCTGGTCTCTGCAGACCCTTGTTGCAGAAAGCTGCTCTGAGCACTGTATTAAAGAAAGAGGTGGGAAGGATAAAAAAAGGCCAAAAAAGAAGCAGGCTATTCCAAACAGTTTAATCTGTGTATTTTCTTCTGTTGTTGATTTAGTCATCATCAGACCCACAGGGCCTGATAGATAAACTTCATCTCAAGAAACCCATACCACCTGCCTCTCATAGGCACAGTTCTGTGGTCAACACTATTCTATGCTATTTAACACCCTATACTACTTAAAAGCTTTAATGCGAGCATGAAAGGGGACACAGAAGCCATGAAACAAGGGAAATTTTTTCAAATCTTGGTTGTTGACCTATTCAATGAAAACAGAAGAAATTGGAGAAATTCACCCCTAAAGGAATACTCTGTTTCAACAATCTATGTGCATTTATGGTTGTGTTGCGATAAGCACAAATGAGACTAGTTTGCAGTCTGTAATTCATTAACAGCTTTTCATCTTGAACTGCTATCGTTAAACCAGAAGAAAATCAGTGCACTGACAAGCATGACTGCTGGTTAAGTCTTCCAGAATAAATCAGTTGCGTGTTCACTGCATCAGAAAAACTGCTGGATGCCCAGCCATGTTGAATACAATGCATTAGGATAAGAAGGAAGATTACCAAACCCACTCTCCTTCCACATCAAAAAGTTTCTAGTGATGATTTCATTATCAACCAAAATCAGATTGTCCATGCCGACTCAGAGTTAAAAGTCTCACTTCACACCTTTCTGACACATAATGCTAGCTCAAAGTATAAGAGCAATAGAAAAAGAAACACCACATCATAGGCAGTGAAAGACCCTTTTTTTTTTTTTTCCTAACTAGCAATATGATGCTGAAGACCTGAGGAAGAAGGGGTGCATGGGTACCCACGTGAGCAACAACCCTTCTACAGCAACAGAGGAAACTCTGTGGTTAGATCTGCTGTTCTAGGAGACCAGTATTTTGCACAACAGTAAGAAATAAAAGGAGGGCAGGTGCCTCTGTCATAAGTGCATTCATATTATGTTTCACCTCAACAATTTAGCTGTCACACTGGCAATATGGAACCATGGAAAAATCAAATTAATGAGAGGATATGCTCAACTGTATAAAATCTCAGAGAACTGTGTAATGTGTACTATTTTCCCCTCAAATATAGGATTTTTTTAGTTAAAAATTATTCTTCGAACAAAGGAAACCTCAAAGTTGCTTTATTTAATAGCAAAGTAAGTGCAAGGGAAAAAATGGTATATCAGAGAAAGATTAAATCAATATTGGAACTAACAAATAGAATGTGAACATGTGTTATTACAGCTGCGTACTCCATTGCTGTTGTGGTGTTCAGTGATAGAAATAATTCATCACCACAACACAAAACAATGCCTGTAACCCAATTTCACTCGCTATGATGTATACAAACGTCAGGTAAAGTTCAGCATCTCTGATGCTGAAGCTTTGTAATAGTCAAACATTATGATGGGTTTTCTATCAAACTAAAAAGAGTTCAAGAACCAAAAGGGTACTTTGAATCCACAGAACAAGCACGTAGAGCACTGCATGTCATACACAGTCTTACACAGTGTCACCTCTTCAGCCTTCAAGTCACTTTGAACAAGTAGAAGGCTTTTCAAGTCTGACTTTGTGTCACAAGGCAAAGAAGAAATATATCCTTTTATCTGGGAATTCATCTCTGACCAGGAATAAAGACTTGCTGCTCACAACAGGTTGTTTTTCTTCTCTTTCTGAATATAAAAATAGTCTACTGGCCTGGTAACATGAGGCTGCTATCTGCTCCTAAAAAGATCTTGAAAATGAAATTATGCCTTTCTCCAAAGAGCATGGTGCGATCCAGCAGAAGAGAGCAAATGTGGTATTTTGTATAAAGAACATGTGGGTTTTCAAGGAAACGAGAATATCAACAGGTGAGGAGCACATAATCAAAATAAAAATGTAACAGAAATCCATAAAGGGAGTGGAGAATATTGGCAAACAAGCTTTTCACTAGAAAAGACTTTTTGCATCAATTTTTGAAATAAGAAAATCAATCAGAAGCGAAGATATACTGAGAGCAGCACCAGGAAGCAACAGAATTTAAGTTCAACGGAGAGAAGCTGCGCAATCAATTTGACCTTTTGTCAGACACTTTAGCAACTCTGCAGAAATTGGATATTAAGGAAATAGCCAGAAAATAGGTTGAATTATTTATCAAATGTGGAACTTCTAAATCATCCTAAGCTATGACCTACCGGTGTCAGCGAATCTGGCTCCACTGGAAAACAGTGTCTCCCAGGATGCAGCTGTGGTTGGATGGGAGGGCAAGAATAAGGAGGGGCTCTTCAGGAAAGCCAAAGGCTGGGTTCAATTCAATTAGCAAGCAGATGTAAGTAAAGCTTTACAGGGAAAATAAAAGTACTTCTAAAGTCAAAGATTCAGAGAAAAACATGGGGGAAGGTGTGAGGGAGTAAAAAAGCTGTCTCAGGCTTCTCTTTTGTATTTCAAAACTCCACTTTTTGAAAATGGCTGTATGCTGCTGATTTATTTTTTTCCATGTGTATTTAAAATGGACATTATGAAATCATTGGGCACAGATACACTGTTAACAACTTCTCTTTTTTCATGCAAAATTTCTTTGACAGCTTGGCATATAGTTAATCACTTTTTTAAACTGAATGCACCCCAACACAGTGGACCTAATTTTCCAATCTGTCAGCCAGAATTTGTCATTAACAAACTTTACAAAACAGATTAAATACTTCACTTTTTTCTCAGGCTTGTGACTTGGCAATGGGCTGAAGAAAATGTGTTTTTACAGCAAGATTAATGAGTAATTATTAGTTGAGATTAACCTGTTATATGGATTTAATGGATTTCTATATCGGCAGTGGAAGTTCTCAGAATAAATTGATGAATGATCGCCACAAAAGAAAACAAGTTAACCTGATCAGAAGACGTTGTGGAGGCTGAGGGAGAAAAGGAGAACAGGTAAAAAGCAGGGATTGAATCTGATGTTCTGAAAGGTATTTTTGCCATAAATACTAAGAGAAAAGAGAGAGATGCACTTGTTAATGACTACATCCACCATTCCTTTTGGGGTGACAGACATATTAACCTTCATTTGCTACAGCAACCATATCAGTTACAAAATAAATCTATTTCAGAAAATTCTTTGGGACAATCATGACTGCTTGGCTCCTAGGATTTTAGTTTAGGTTTTTAATCAGATCGAGGTGGGCTTTATTTTTCCTCTGAAAAGCACACAGTGCACCAGTTTCATAAGTTTTATTAAGGATATAATGATTTTATAGAACAGGAAGATATGGAAATATGCTCACATACTATCATAGCAAATATTAAAGGCCTCAAATTCTACCTGTGGATTTTTTTTTTTAAATATTTGCTGCAAAAACCAAGAAACAGCTATGCCCACCTGAGAGAAAGCAACTTGGACAGTGATTAAGAGATCAATCAAGTGATTTAAACTTTTGCTAACACTCTCCAGTCAATCTTGCATTCGCTCTAATAACTAATCAATGCTATATTTAGACAACATCCTTTCCATATTGTGTCTTCACTTTGCAGTGCCATGTTTTTCCTCTTCTCTCCTTGACCTCTCCCTTTATATTTTCCTTCCCTTTTATTCTTCTCACCTTCTTCTCTTTAGGCTAAGTCCAGTTCCCTTAGAAATAACACAAAAATCCCAGCAACCCTCTGCAAGCACACTATTCTCTCTGCTGGCTTGTTATCTCTGGCTTGTTATCTCTCTGCCTGTCCCTGAAACAAAATCAACAATATTTTGGGGAGAAAAAACACCTACTACCCTTTCTGTACACACTATTGGAGACTCTGTTGCTAGTTGCTCATAGTGTAGTAAGCATGAACAGAACTAGTACGTTTTTTTAAATTCAAGTTGCTTTCCAACTGCCTCTTTGCACTTCAAAATATGGCACAGGGTAACTGGCATCCCCAAAACCCCCAAGCCCCCAAAACACCCAACCAACTCACTGCAGCCTGTAAGACAGACCTATCATTTCCTGCACAAAGCCACCAGGCTGCAGTGCCAGACCTTCACTGCGGATCTGGAACCCCCACCCACACCCCTGCCCCTGGGCCCAGGGGCTCCATTTCAGCTCTGTCTGGGGCACCCAGCCCTGGCCCCAGTGACGATGGAGGAGCAGCAAGCCGGGGCTGCGCTGGGAGGAGGGAGAAGGTGCCCACAGCAAGGGCAGGACAATGTCCTCCCCAGGCCAGGTACAATCCCTACACCATCTCTTTTATTTTTGAAAGGTGACAATACATATCCCTGCCTACAATATCCTTCACCCCACCTCTACCTGCCCAGTCAGCCATGAATAACTTTGACCTAGTGGATAATTATTTTTCTATACACAGAGTGCTCCATCACACTATTTTCTTTTCCCCCTTCACAAATTTCAAGACATTTTGGTCGTTGCCTGTTCCCATGCCGAGATGTAAATTTATTGTCGCTTTTCTTTTTTTGGCAACACATTTTGCAAGAGTTTCTGCTTGTGCCCTGACCCCTGCTGAGCTGTCTGTCAGCCTTTACACCTTGCTTGCAAGTGTTAAATTCAAAATCTGTTCCCAGGCTTTTCGAGTAGCTGTACTCGTGTGAGATGTTTATAGCTACCAGTAAACCAAGCTGATATACTGTGCAGAAAACATTAGTGGAAACTACCTAATGATAACTAGGAGACTGTTTGGTCTAAGGACTTATTTTGATATTTGAGACCACACTATCTCTATAAACTGGAAAATGCTTTAAAGTTACATTATGTTGACCCACATAAGAGCTCAAACTGGCCAATATTCAAAATACCTGCTGAGAGTGGGCAAGGAGAGGTACCAATGCATTTTCCAGGATGTCTTACTAGAGTAAGAAAGCTAACTGTCCTAACGAGAACCTTTTTTAGCTGTATATATTTATAAAAACAATGGCTAAGATCTTCCTTAACTCATGCCTCCTGAACCATCTTTAATAAAAACACCTGACAACAGCCATGTCTCAGGGAAGACTGTCTCCTTCCCTTGCCTCCAAAGGAAAAGAGTTGGCTTTTGGGTGCATTCACAAAATGGTCAATAAGGCCTAAATACTATAAACGAAGCTGCCTTCTACACTTCTACGCAGTAGCAGACTGCATTTCTCTCAGCTAGGAAGTTATGGACGTGATGATTGAGGGTATGATAGAGAACAGGGGCTTGCTGCATGAAGAAAAGCAACTGTATCTGCCTAGAAGAATCTTGAGGCATATTCTGCATGCATCTGGGGAAATTGCTTTTTACATTTCCTCATGATGGGAAAGGAGATTCCTACTGCACATTTACAAACTAAAACCCAAAACTGGTGCACATGGTTTCTCTTCCATCATGGACTGGGTTGCATTCCTCAAGACCTAGGGAGAACAATTCTGCTCTCACTCACATGCAGGCACGTCCCATACATGTCAGCTGGCGCTGTTCTGGAGAACAAAAGAACCGATTCAAATAGATTTGCGTGGCTTAGACAGCATGCAACTTGGCCTCTACTTATTTTAACAATAAAAAACCCGATGCCAATAAACTTTTAAACTCAGAATAAATTATGATGGAAAGAAGTTAAACCTGCACATTTTGAAAGGTGTGAAATAGGTAAATGTTTACACAATACTGGTATGCACACACAGCTGCCATATGCATCCTAGGAGTAAAAATACAAGCAGAAAGTATAACACCCATTTAAATTACCTTTTCCATACTTGAAAAGAAATCTTTATGGAAAGGTGTGGTGGCTTGCCTGTGGCTGGACACCAAGTGCCCACCAAAGCCACTCTATCACTCACCCTCCTCAACTAGATAGGGGAGAGAAAATAGAAAAAAAGGCTCATGGGTTGAGATAAGGACAGGGAGAGATCACTCACCAGTTACTGTCATGGGTAAAACAGACTCAACTTGGGGAAAATGAATTTTGAAGCTGTTTTTCTCTGCCTTTTCCAGTTTCCTTCCCCTGTTTCTTACAGCTTTTGCTGTTTCTACAGTGTCTAATTATTTTCCTGCACGCTAAAGTAAGGGCAACTATGCTTTTCCTTCTCTTAAATCTAAAAGCACATAAAGTTCATATGAAAGAATAGAGAGCTACTACGCAATATTTCTTCTTTTTAATTAAGATAACTACTTCACAAACGTATTGCACCTAAAAATGCCAGGTAATTTTTCAATTCGGGATTTTGCATGAAACAAAAAAACTCCAAGCATACTACTGAGTGCCTAATTAAGGAAAAATTGCTATGGCATAGAAAATTCAAAGAAGTCTTGTTTGTGTCCCATACATTTTGCTGCTCTATCACTGGAGATAAAAGCCTTGAATACATTCATAATTTCTTCTATAACACAGCTGTTTTGATTTAGCCAAGTAAAATATCCAAGACAAACAAAAACCAAAAAGAACAACAAACCTCATTAAAAATACTGCCTGCCATACATGAAACAAGTCACATTTTTCTCAATGTGAAGATACTTTTAATTTGATGAACTTACTATGATTAAACTAATAAAGTAGATGCTGGCCATACTAATTAAGTGTCAGTAAGGATCTCTATTTAAAAGTTGACAGTATTATCTGGCCTTATAATATGCGTGCAACAGTAGATTTAAGAGTAAATGTATGAGTATTATTTATCTGACTATAGATCAAAATACATTGATTCTTTTCAGGAAAAATACACTTTAAAAATGGGAATAAGTTAATAAATCCAGACCAACTGTATACATTAAAAAATAATACTTTTTTGTTGAAAACAGACCAGAGTTACACTTCTAAGCTAAAGAAAATACTGGAATATAAAAATTTAAAATTCTATGAAGATAAAAGTAACAATAACAGAACCTGTGTATCAGCTTGGAGCATAATTAAAAAGAATTCATGAAATGTACACAAGAAATTTTGAAGTACAAGACTAAATAATGACACTTCCTTTCAATGCTACCATTATTTTATATATTTATAACTAAATACAAGACAAATACAGAGACAGTGCTTTATGTAAGATTGTTGCAATATTAGAGAAGTTATGTAGGAGATAAGGAGAATTCACTTTTTGCTCTGTTATCCAAAAGAATCCTTTACTCTCCAAACACAAAATGCCCACGGTGCCAATGCCTACTATAGGTACTAGGAGGTTAACAAACAGTTTCATCACTTCATTGTTGCAGTTGGTGTTACTAGTGCTGGTCATATGGATCTGTACAGTTCAATAGTTAGATATCACGGCTAGAAAGAGTTACACATCCCCTTACAGTTACATTAAAACAATTGTAACTTTCCATGAGAAGGAATTCAGAATGAAATTATAAAATATTGCTTAAAAAACAATAGTATAATTAAAGAAGCAGACTGTTTTAAACTATAAAAATAATTATGGCACAGTATTTTTATTATTTTCAAAATGGCTGAGACATGAAGAATGGTACTATGAGAGCATGATACATGTGATGTCAGGCCATGTCTGTCTGGAGACAAAACATTTAATTTTTAAAACAAAGATTAGCTTTAGCACTATAATAGCCTTATGTATTGTAGGTTTTGCATCACCATTCAACCAAAATGGCACTACCATGCACTGCATTTTAAACTTATTTTATGGAGGGTTTTTAAAACCAACAAACCAGAAAATCTGCTGTTTGATGAAGGAACAAAGCTCTTCTTGAGTGTTAAACCTCCCTATGGTAGTTATTTGGGACTTTGAGAGAAGGAAGGCAAAGATTTAAAACCCACTTGTGCATCTATCTCTTGCATAGAAAACTTTGTTGCCTGAAGACCAATCACATGAAATGGATAGTAAGAAAGGAAAGTTTATCTGATGAAAACAGTATTCAAGCCAACATCAAAAGAGAAATGTACCCTGTAAGGCAGTAATTCCTGAAAACATGAAGCTTTGCTTTCTTCCCTCCTTTCTTTCCCTCTCACGGTCTGACCTCAGCAACCGTGAGTGCTCTCTGACTCCCTCAAAAGCAAACACTAAAATACAGCTTCTCTGTATTTCCAGGATCAATGTTGCTAGAAGAGATGAAGTGCTTGGGAAAACTACAGTAAATGTGCAATGTCAAAAATTTGCCACGCACAAAATAAATTGAAATATTTGTACTTAACCTTGTCCTCTTTTTTATTTCAGAGGCTCTTTGAACCTCTGATGTGCAATCCATACACACAAATCTGTCTGAGAAGGTGAGCTCCAGGTACCAGGGCTCTGGCAAATGGCCATTCACCACGTTACATGTTTTGCACAAGGTTTTCTGTTCAAGTTATAAATGAAAGTAAAGACTGAGGTCACAATAAAGGATTAAGGAAACTGCAAAAATCTCAGAAATTCTCTGAATTATTTGCAGAAGCATGTACTTCTAAACTCTCCCTATGTCCACATAGTAAAAAGCATTTTCATAAGAATGAGTGAAGCAGTGATAATTCCTACACTGAATCAGGGCCTCTGGCCTTCATCAGCTCATATGACACCAAAAACATTACCAGCAATCTAATCACTCTGGGGGGAGGAAGGGGGGGAGGCAGGGGGGGGGAAGAGGGACATAATTTCATTATTAAGTACCTCTTGCATCATTCATTTAGCACTGTGCTACACATGGGCTAGTGATACTAACATTTCCAATGGAAAAGCAGCTTCTGTCACACCTTTTAGACGGACAGCTGAAAGATTACTTTCAGAATATACCTGTAACTTCAGAACAAGCAGATCTTTTCATTTCTATGAAGGCTTCCAACAACACTGTGCAAATCCATTCCTTTTCGTACTGTCATACTGTGCTTATTATAAGTAAACATTTAAAGAGAAAATTAAAAATGAAAATAGTTACCAGTTACCTTGCAAAATTTTAGTTCTTTTTATTTCACATATTATATTACCTTAATGCTGTTGTTTTGCACTTTACCTGAGACATAACAGGAAAACTTGTAATAGGGGCTTTCCATTTCTGTACTAATCTCTGGAGTCCTGCTCTAGTCTCAGCCTGACTTCTCTTTACATCAAATGTGATGTCACATTACTTTGACTTATAAAGGGGAATAATGCTGGAACAGACTCCTTCGTGCTCATTCTACTGACGGGTTTTTGTTTGGTTACTGTATTTGGAGCTGCAGATGGAAAGTAACGTAACATTATTAATGATCCTGATGCTTCTGATTGGCATTGCAAGCTTTAAGACTGGGGATAATGAGACAACGTGGGCAAAATACTGAAAGGAAAAATGTAGGGATGCATATACTAATGACACACACCAAGGGCCACACTGCCTCAAAGGTTGATGCTGCTTCCCAGCATGTCGAGCATTTCAGTGCACAGCGTCAGGGTAAGAAAGCCATAAAGAAACACTACAGTGCCAGGGCCACCCCCGATGTAACTCAGCACCCCGTTGTTTTCCCCCAGGAAGGTTTTGCTGGCGTACCAGGAGAACAAGGATGCAGCTGGACGAAAAGAAGAACATCTGGTGCAATGTTATTGCCCTTCATCTTCTGCAGCTACACACAAAGGAGCTGACAGCATTGAGATGATGTTGCTCACTGCTGGGAGAAGGTACACTCTCCAGAACTGTCAGAAGACGAACAGGCTACAAAGACAAAATCTAACTCAAAGTCCATTTAAGCCAATTATCTCCTGAATCCAGTTCCACATTTCTATATTCAGCTGAGGTCAGATGAAGGATTTTGATTATTTCCAGTAAGAATTAATAAAAATACTGTAACATTGTCAAAATATTCGGAAAGTCATTGAGTCCTGCTGAACATGTTCAGCACAAACATGGATGGATTCTAAAGCTATGACTTCTCCTGTGCAGCTCCTGTAATATTTACTCTTGGTGCCATCTATAGGTAGTCCTTACTGAAAATGCTAATCTAGTAAAACAGTGAAAGATGTTATCATCAGCGATATATTTTTTTCTACTACAGAGGGGGTTGGGCCCTTATTTAGCAGAATTAAAACCGCAGTTCTTTTTACATTACGTCTAAGCATGATTTACCTAAACAAGACTTCCCAATTTTATAATCCACTCAAATAGACATAGAATGTGTTAAAATTGAACTTGTAATCTGAGCAGAAAGTCAAGACACAAGACTCAGGCTAAAATAGCTACTAAAGTTGAAAAACAATTTCTTCAGTCAGTATACTAAGAAGTACACTGTATTTGCACAGGCATTGTTAGGCTGATACGAAGAAATACATATTTTGAAATTGTACCTAGAAGAACAGCAGAACAAAACCTTCTAATTCCCCTTTCCAAAACTCCTACAGAGAAAAAAAACATCCTCCTCTGCCCCAGTAAAATGAAAGGGAAAACAAACGTTTTATTAATTGGCCATGAAGAAAAGAGCACCTTAATATATGAAATATTATTGCACTTATTTATAAAGTAGCATGTCTTCAGTGTCCTGCACAAGCGCACCATCATGAAAACTTCGTTATTTTATGATGTGGAAGAGAAGAAATCTATTCTTGAAGTCTAACTTGTAGTTATAACCTAAATAGAAGAAAAAAAAAAAGAAAAAAAAAAATGATTCATGTGCATGTGGTGTGTAACAGATTTCAGTTTGTTTTATAAAATCTAAAAACCTCAGAAGTAAAAATAATAATCAAATCCACAATCCTTCCCCATATTCAGTTCACAATCACACTTGGTTTTAGTCTCTCAGATGAACCAGAATACCTTTTACAAACCACTAGCATTTTTCAAACAATTATTTTGAGCTGTAACCTTTAGGAATTGCCTATTTTAAATTATTACTTGGAAGAAATAGTATTAAGTGCTTTAGCTATGATATATAAATAGGGTCTGTATGAGAAGGAAAAGGTCTTTAGTTGACAGTTTGTCTAGGCTCAGATGAAGGAAAGCAAAACAAATTGAGAAATAAGTTGCAAGCCTTTACCAACATAAGAAATAAAATATTAGGAAAATTTCCCCACATTGTACTGGATTTATGCATGACTTCCTATTTTTAGATTTCCCGTCTTTCTAAAATAATTCAATAGATCAGACACAACTTTTGAGATAAATACTAGGATTGTTGGCTGAAATCTTATGGCCTAAAAAACACATCATGGATTATCAGAATGGCCCCCCTTATCCTTAAAATCTATTAAATTAAAATCTGGTTGGATGACAGCAGAGACATCATATGAAGACAGTTATTTATAATCATAGAGACAAGTGGGTAGGAGGACTAAGCAGACAGAAGTGTTTTTTAACCTCACTTTACACCTTTAGAAGGTGTATCTCGCACTTAGGATGTGAGTATACTCAATTACTGCCTGTGTTCTGAAAGGTACTGATGTAAACAGCAGGTTTTTCATGGAAATGTGTAATCAATTTCATTCAAACAGAAATCATTTAAGATGTGATAGAACTAGAAAGAAGAAGCAAACTAGAGAAAAAAAGGGTGTGGCAAAAAGAAAATCATAACTGATGTGTTCTTTTATATCATAGCCAACAATAAATACCTTTAATGTCTCAGTACTAGAGTTGTATGTATTTGCCAAAGACAGGCAAAGGTATAAGACATTCTGTTTCCGAATGTGGTCTAGTGTACACAGTGAATTGCATGACAAGCCTCTACTAATATTTCCATGGCTCCATCAAGCCCTGTCAAGTACCCCCCTCTGGCATCCTTCCTACCTGCCATCTATTCCCTGTTTTATATGAATCCCGGAGTCCAGGTTATTTAATTAGCCAATAAACACTAGCACGGAAAGGTCTGCCTATTGCTCCTTTTGACTGTTCAACTGCATGTTGTAAACTGATTACTTGTTGCCCAGTGATGCAAACTGATTACCCGATTTAAAGCCCTTAATTAAATAGTCATTCATTAAACCCTCAGTTAAACAGAAGATGTGATATTTTGTAATTAAAACAAATTGTTGTACACAATATCTTTTAATTCAATAGATTTATATGACCTGTTAACAGTATATTAAGCTTGAATACATAAGAAGCACTGTGACTGAAGTGAAAAAGGGATATACCATATGCTTCGAATGGGAAATAACTATATAGCAACCAATAGCAAGTTATTATTTATAATAGCTATTATAATTTAATATCACTTTTAAACTAGCTTACAATTATCTCAGTGACTGGGCCCAGTTTTTAATACCTGTACACATAGCATGTGTTTTCCATGAAGCGATTGCTGCTCTCTAAATAGAATATTTGACTGGGGCTGCTATCTACTATAATTAGAATAAAACAATTCAGGTTCTCCTTGTCAGAATATAAATAAGCACAAAATCATTCCAATTCAACATTAAAGTATTTGAAGTTGTTTCCCTTCTCTGGTAAATCAGTTTCCTTCCTAGTCTTTTTCCATTTGCTTTTTTAGCCAGAGCTTTTTTAGCTCTAGCACCGGTTCCTTTCTCTCTCCTCCCGACAAGAAGCAAAGAGCCTTCTAGTTTCATACTTGCCACTTGGCCAATGCAGTTTTCCTTCCTGAAGTACTCTGTTCCCTTATCCTTAGCCATCTGAGGCTAGTCATGTCACACTGCTTTTTCAGAAAGCTAGCTACTTCTTTTTCATCCCCCCAGGGCAGTACATGGGCCACTGGGACTAGACATAAAGTAAGAGGAGGTGATTTTTATCACAGCAGGGTAAAAGGTAAGATAAAAACAGCTTACGCAACTCAATACAACAGAAAGAATATCACCCTGAAATATCTGGTTACCTTTGCCCAGGATACATATGAACAACAGCCTTTTTCAAGGGGAAAAAAAAGGAGTTATCTTTACATAACAAGGCTTTTGCTGTTTTATTCTCCAACAGCCCCTTCACTGCCCTGTCGCGCATAGGTAGATTTTCACCCTCTTATGGAATAAACCCAGATCAACAGCCCGAGTTCTGCCACTTGTAACAGATGAAGCAGGAAAGTGTCCTGGTTTCAGTTGGAGTAGAGCTAATTTTCTTCTTAGTGGCTATAATAGCACTGTGTTTTGGATTCAGTATGCGATTTGGTATGAGAAGAATGTTCATAATATACTGATGTTTTTAGTTCTTGCTAAGAAACCAAGGACCTTCCAACTTCCCGTGCTTTGCTAGTGTGCAGGTGCGCAAGAAGCTGGAGGGCAGCACAGCCCGAGCAACAGACCCAAACTGTCCAGTGGGATATTCTATATCATACAACGTCATGTTCAGTATATAGGTGAGGGCTGTTTGGGAAGCACTCTCTCTCTCTGTCTGTCTCCCTCTTTTTTTTCTCTTCTGGGACTGGGGTTTTGGGATTTTCTCTCCTCTGGGTTTGCTAGCTGGGAACAGGCTGGGCACTGGTCAGCAGGTGGTGAGCAATTGCACTGTGCATCACTCATCTGTATATCTATTATAATAATTATTATTTTAATTTTATTTTATTTCAATTATTAAATACTTTTTATCTTTACCATTCTGTTTCTCTCCTCCATCTCAGACAGGAGAGAGGAGTGAGCAAGT
Organism: Caprimulgus europaeus; assembly: GCA_907165065.1. The sequence goes on from OU015525.1 coordinate 76,651,747, forward strand.
GGACACATGGTGTTTGGTTGTTGGCCAGGTTAAAACCACAACAGAAAGTAAAAGAAGAGGAAGAAGGTGTAACAGTTCCTCTCCAAACTCAAAATCCTCATATTTTAAAGAATCATGACCCAAAAAATTGAAGTATGTTTCAGGTAAAATTTTTATTAGAAGGCTCAGAAAAAAACCAAACCTGAATCATTTCCCCAGCCTGCTCTTTGTATCATATAGAGTCCTTGTTTTTTTATATTCAAAGTAGACAAATAATTTCTTGGTTGGAAGCTTCTGAATAATGGGGCTTTCCTCTGTTTTGTGTTCCCCTGATTTTTTTAATCTATCAATTAAAAATAAAATGATAAAAATAACTTTATGAAAAATAACTTCATAAAATGCTTACAGTTTAATCCTTGTAATGGGTTTGTGTGGCCAGGTTTTGGTAGTGGGGGGGCCACAGGGGTGGTTTCTGCAAGAAGCTGCCAGAAGCTTCCCCCATGTCCAATAGAGTCAATGCCAAACAGCTCCAAGACGGATCCACCGTTGGTCAAGGCTGAGCCCATTAGCAATGTTGGAAGTGCCTCTGTGATAATATATTTAAGAAGGGGAAAAGTTGTTGTGCAACAGCAACTGCAGGCAGAGAAAGGAGTGAGACCATACGAGAGCACCAACTCTGCAGACACCAAGGTCAGTGAAGAAGGAGGGGGAGGAGGTGCTCCAAGCGCTGGAGCAGAGATTCTCCTGCAGTTCATGGTGAAGACCATGGTGAGGCAGGCTGTCCCCCTGCAGCCCATGGAGGTCCCTGGTGGAGCAGATGACCACCTGTAGCCTGTGGAGGACTCCACACTGAAGCAGGTGGATGCCTGAAGGAGGCTGTGACCCCGCGGGAAGCCCACGCTGGATCATGTTCCTGTCAAGACCCGTGGCCCCGTGGAGAGAGGAGCCCACGCCGGAGCAGGTTTGCTGGCAGGACTTGTGACCCCGTGGGGGACCTGTGCTGGAGCAGTCCCTTCCTGAAGGACTGCACCCCACGGAAAGGACCCATGCTGGAGCAGTTCGTGAAGAACTGCAGCCCGTGGGAAGGACTCAGGTTGAAGAAGTTTGTGGAGAACTGTCTCCCGTGAGAGGGACCCTATGCTGGAGCAGAGGAAGAGTGTGAGGAGGAGGGAGCAGCAGAGACGATATGTGATGAACTGATGACAATCCCCATTTCCCATCCCCCTGTGCTGCTGCAAGGGAGGAAGTAGAGAAAATCAGGAGCAAAGTTGAGCCCAGGAAGAAGGAAGGGGTGAGGGGAAGGTCTTTTAAGATTTAGTTTTCATTTCTAATTATCTTACTCTGATTTGATTGGCTATAAATCAAATTAATTTTCCTGAGTCAAGTCTGTTTTGCCCGTAACAGTAATTGGTGAGTGATCTCCCCCTGTCCTTACCTTGACCCACGAGACTTTCATTCTATTTTCTCTCCCCCGTCCAGTTGAGGAGTGGGAGTGATAGAGCAGCTTTGGTGGGCACCTGCTGTCCAGCCAGGGCCAACCCACCACAATCCTCTAATGAAAATTAGCACAGAGTACCAATTTTATTCAAGTGCAATTAAAAATTTTACCTGCTTGCTGCTAAAAATTTAGTTGTCTGAAAGTCAAGTCAATATCAAATTAAATCTTGCTTTTATCTTGCAAGAGCTGCAAGATTAAGCCACCATAACTAATAACTGATATAAAAGAAAAAATATGTTTGAGTTTACTTTCGGGATACAGAGTTCTATGTGCACCATGGAATCAGACTCACAACTTGACCAAAAGTTTCAGGCTCCATTACCACAGCTGCTTATGCTATGGCTAAAGCCATGATCTTGAAATACAGCTCTTAGTAAAGCTGCAACCCATCCTTGTTACGTGACAGTACAGATAAAATGTTTTTCCTCACTTCTGTAAAAATTACAGCAATCCTCAAACAGTCATAAAGAGTTATAGTCAAGAACATGGTCTTTTAAAATATCATTAACAGAATATACTATTCACAAACCATCCTGACTACCGACAACTGCTGTTAAGTTGTAGGCATAGTGTAACTCCAAACTTAATCAGTCATCACGAAACCTATCCTTTTCTCACCTTTAACTACGAACATCAGCTGAAAAGTCTTGCTATGTGCCCTTCATTTACCATATTCCCAAGCAACCTTTCAACCTTACCAGGTGACTTAAAAAGCATACATGAATCTGCAGTGATATGAAATTTGTCTGCCTAGGCATCAGACTCAATGTGAAATGAGAAGATCTGCACAAATTTCAGGGGCCTGTGTATCTGTTTCTAAGCTACAATATTTATTTACACACAAGAAGTAGTTCTGAGAATCTCTCAGTGCTGCTGGTAATGGCATATATTATTTAATACTCATGAAATTGTGGCCTGTGCTAAAAAAAAAAAAAAAAAAAAAAAATCAATTTCTCAAACTAATTTATTCCTGTTAGAAGTTCTGTGTTAAAACAGGAATATTTTCCATTAGATAAAAATATAGCCCAGTAACAATCACTACAGTTCTTGTAACTCACTCCCCTCTTTTTTTCCCAGGGAAAACTGCATAAAAATCCAAGCCAAATGGTACCTTCTGTAGTAGCCAGACCAGACCTGCCCTGACTCCCCATTCCTTTGCTGTACCCCACACTTTTGTCACCCTGTGTTATTCCCTTTCTTCTCTCTCTTTCTCAGTGTTTCCATCTAACTACTTCCCCACTCAAATAAAATAGGATCACAGAACTTCTACAGTATTTCTTCTATTACTCATTTGGTGCACCTCTCATGCTACGTATGCTTTAACCATGTGGCCAGTAAACTGTTCAGGACAGGACAGGAACTCTACTACTTTCTGTCTGCCCAGTCCCTAGGCATGACAATGTTCATCCTTGATTGACTAATCAATATAACAAGTAAGTTAAGGATTATGATATAGATGCAGCTAAATGATCTCTTTTACAGTAATCTCTGAGTATCTAACAATTTTTTGTGTATTCCCCCATTAATTAGGGAAATGTACTGAACTAGTGGTCAGAGAAATTAAGCATCATAACAACAACAACAAAATTCACATAAGCATCTAGTATCTACTGCCTTGTCAATTGTGTCTGACCACCAAAATCCACGAGAATCATTATCTCTTCTCTCAGGATGAAATTCAACCTCTGTATCACCAATATCCTTTTAAGTGCTCCCAATGGTCTTGCTTTTGATGCCACAGCATCTGAAACTCTAAATACAGTGTAGTGTATCAGTAACCACTCTGCCTCCAGCTGTTTCAACGGCTGTCACAATGAATATGGAGAGCAGCTGAACTGACCTACATCAGCACTCACTCAGGCTGTTACTTTATTTTTACAGCATTAGTACAAGGAGTTTGTTTGCTTTTTTGTTGTTGTTATTGTTGAAATAACAACAATTTTTCTTTTGTATTTTCATTGAAATACATGTGAAAAAAATCAAATGCTTTTGTTATCAACAAACATTTTCTAAAATCTGCAGTGCATTCAGTTTCCATTCTTCTTAGAGTTTCAAATGAGTTGCTATTCACATCTGAAATCTCCTTCTGCTAATATTTCAATGTATTAATATAGTGGATTAAATTATTCATTAGGAAAATACAGTAACCAACTAAAACAACTTCAGTTTACATAAATTTGCCAGCATAAAGGAATGATTGGACCATTTTCATAATATATTGTTTAAGAAAAAACTGCTTAGAGCATGAAAAAAAATCATAAACATCTTCCTTGAGAACATTGATCCATTTTCTTCTGAGCACCTCATTTTGAGAGACATACAAAGCTGAAAGTCCAAGAGTACAGGCTAGAGCAGGGCTTCTTGGTAAGGTAAAAAATGAAATAGTATTATTTCAGTACCATAATTACTCAGTAAAAATTGTACAGTGTCCAGAAAACAGCATATATCAAACCCACAGATTTTGCTTTTCAGAATCTGACCCTTCAGAATCCAGTATGGACCTGAAACATGACAGCAATACAGATTATGAGATATTTCTTTCAGGGACGATAAACCAGATTTGTGATTAAGTTTCAGTTACATTCTGCCTAAATTACAATTAAGTATATTTATATGACTAACACATGAACACCAGCAGAATTTTTTCATGCTTCAAAAAATGTGAGTATGTATTCACAATGTATTTTGCTACTTAAGAAGTGGTGCCACCATCTATCTCACTAGGTGAGCTTGAAGCAGAAAACAGCTGAGAGACAAAACAGATGTAAAGAATGACTTAAAAACTACACCCCACCCCCCACCTGCCCCTCCAGATCCTCAGGAAATGCTTTCTTTACACATCAGAAAACAAAGTTGTCCAAAGCTCTGAAGTAAAATACCTCAGTGAGAAATTTTCTGGGTCCTTTTCTTTGTCCCCATTCACCAAACCAGAGGAAACAAATTGCTACAGATGTCCTGCTGAACACTACTAATCTATCCTTTGCAAAACAGATTTGCTTTTGTGTGGTAGGCAAAACGTGCAAATGTGTGTCCTGGAAGAGCTGAGTCTCTTGCTTCACATCATGACAGTGGGTCACAAAGCAGTGAAAAAGTTTCTTAACCAAGCAGCACTGCGTTTTGACAGTCTACTGACCATCACCTAAGCTTATTATATTGTTCAGGGATTCCTTCCATAACACAGTCTAAAAGATTAGTGATCAGCAAGAACTGACTGGGGTTGATTAAGCAAATAATCTGAGTAACAGAATTTTTACAACGCTCCCAACAAAATTTATTTAACAATTCTGCACGATTCTCATCTCTAGCAAAAGCTACAGAACTAGAACGGGGACACTGATAGTAAAAGTAGGAGGATACCCTAGGAATGGGTAACTACCCAAGCCAGCACAGTCTACTATGGCTGCAAAGGATGACAACACCAATTAAAGGAATCACTCTGTGCACTCTATTAGATAATTATCCAGATAAGGTCAAGGCTCACATTCTCCTCAAGTGCTTCGATAATGGTTTATTACAGCAGCCCATTTCAAGTTACATTAGGCTGACAGCTGGTGTATGGAATACATTTCAGCACAGCTGCACCGAAACAATCTGGAGGTTAATGGGGGGCCCAGCAGCCAGAAAGGCAGGCTTCTCCCCTGCCCGTTTTCTTCGCAGGGGCTGTGAAAGCAGCACATAAGGCTGCACATTCTGCACAGTCCCGACAGCGTACACACCCCGGTGTGCGTTACTTGTGCAGTCCCAGGAGACCTGGGCACTGAACAGACAGCTTCTGCACCCATGGGGCTTCTGCTGATGAACTTTGAAGACAAAATCTCTCTTGTGACATTAGAGTCCACCCCTGGGATTCTTGTTATTTGCACAAGCCTGCATAGATACCATAGTCAAGCCCTACATACTAAAGCGGTTTAATCATTATAATGAAGTCCTCTTTTCATCTATACTTTATTTATAAGCCTGACTTTTCAGAAGTAAATCTTAATGATTAAAAAGTACTTTAACATTGCTGTTAGATATTTAATTTTAAAATTAATCAATGTATATATGCACTTCTAAAGCTCTAGCTAAATATAGAACTTAATAAAAAGATACACTTTTTTCTTCTGCTGATTTCCATGAACTTTGAATTATGCCTATTGGTGCCACTCTTTGCCTTTCAAACACCTGCTGTAGCTGCAGACTCTATTCATCTGATATTCATATTAAGTCCTGCTTACAAGAGTTTATTTATGGATGAAGTCTTCAGAGAAGGCACATTATGACTTCCCTATATAATGAAAGCCCTTCTTAAATTTTTTAATATTCTGAGAAGCCAAGATAACCAAACTTAGCTTCTTAAATCCATACTTGAAGCTGCTGTTTAAGTGACCTCATTTAAAACAAAACAAACAAAAAAAATTTGCACATTTCCTCTTGACTTTAGTGAGAGTTGCTGAGTACTCAGAACAGAAAATCAAGTCACACATTCAGCTGCCTTACTTTGATTTAATTCATAATGCCACAGTTCAGAAATCATGGTCAGATAGATTTTAAATCAAATTTTCAAATGCAAGCTGCAGATGTTTTTCACCTCCTAGGATTTCACTTCCTAGATTAGAAAAGGAATTAGGTTCTCTGACACCAGTGAGATTGCTCAGATAAAAAACATAGAGATTGTGCTCTCTCATGCCTTAGATTTAACACTGTCCTATTAACTTCCCTCTTTGAAACTCTTTCTAAATGTCAACTAATTAATCCTTACAGCACGGTGGGAAGAAAATACTTCATTTTACAACTGGGAGAAGAGAAGCAACAGCCACACCTGCAGAAGGAGTGGGTAAGAGCAGGCATGAAAGCGCGTAAGTTCTGTCCCCAATCCCCATCGCTAGATCTAGGTACGCTGCTGCATGGTGCACACTGGCCCTGCAGGCTGTCCTGCTCAATTGTTTATCAAGAGCAAGAAGTAAGTGGTGGCAGTACACATGCATCAACAGTCCTGCTGTTACTGCATAATCATTTGATCACACCACTCTGTCAAGTGACTAGAATAGTTATCTTCAGACAGCATGGTATCTTGCAGCACATGTTCTGACGTCTCACAGTAATTTCCTTTGTAACACGAAAATTACTCTCTACCTCCAGTGAAAGGACATTACTAGAGCAGGTGGGCCAATAAAAGGGCTGGCTTCAAATAGTTTCATCAGCCAGACCTCTTTTCCTGTTGGGAATTTGTGACAGATCCTGACTGTTTCCTAGTTCACAGTATGCTTTATGATTTTGCCCATGTACCTAGAATGTCAGCTGCCTAAATTGTGCTAATCATAAAAAAAGGAGTAAATATTTATCGCAATGCAAGAAGCTAAGATGCCTGGGTAGACCAGACATAGGCCCTAACCATGCATGGCAAGCTTCTTCACAGGACTGCAGAATGGTTGAGATTGGAACGGACCTCTGGAAGTCATCTGCTCCAATTGTGTCCCAATGGCTTTGAGTATCTTAAAAGAAGGAGAGTCCACAACCTCTTGGGCAAACAGTGCCAGTGCTCAGTCACCCTCACAGTGAAAAAGTGTTTCCTAATGTTCAGATGGAGCTTCCTGTGTTTCAGTTTGTGCCCATTGCATCTGGTCCTGTCCCTTGTCTGTCTCCTACTGAGGAGGCCAGAACTGGACACAACATTCCAGCTGTGGCCTCACCAGTGCTGAGCAGGGAGCAAGGATCACCTTCTTCAACCTGCTGGCAACTCTCCTCCTAGTGCAGCCCAGGATACTGTTTGCCGCCTTTGCTTGAAAGGCACATTGCTGGCTCATGGTCAACTTGGTGTTCACCAGGGTCCCCAGTTCCTTTACTTGGCATGATACTAGTGGATGTGGAGAATTAACAGTGATACATCACAGTAAAATTCTGCCCAGCCTGTAATGATGACATATATTCAGAAAAATATGTGAAAAGTCCTCATCAGACAAGCTGAAATGCAGTAACCACTTGTTGGGGCTTATCATTATTAACAGACATTTCAATGTCTTGAATTTTTCCTCACAACTTGTTTCCCCAAAACTACCTACTAACTATCTGTATAAGGTATTTTTCAGTACTGTTTTTTCAGTCAAGTGAAATTTGAGTTAATTTTTGACTGTAGAAAGCATTAGTAAGGCATTTAAGTCTGGCAAAGACATACTATATGTTCCATCCTTTGTCATGCAATACTTCAGTAAGTGTCGGTACACAAAAGCAGAGGTTTAAAGTGCATACATTTCGAGTGAAGGCAGCATGAAGAGAGGTTTCCGCATGCATATATATCACGCAGCAACATTTCTTCTTGAAGCTTAAGACACCTCATCCATAGTATCTTTTCACTTTTTTGAAAATTATTTTCTCCCTTTATATTTGTGATTGTTAAGCAATAACTCACTGTATAATTTAACAACAAGGTAACTTTGAATTTGAAAGCAAGAATACAAAACTAAGTCCTTCAAGCGTTGAGTAATAAACCCAGCAGCTGTGCCCATGAGGCACCATTTCCAAGATCTGACTGTAGCAAAAGAGCGAAGTATGCTATCTATGAATGAAACGTTTTGAAAATATTTGGATAACTTCTATCTGGGATCTTAATATGAAACATTTTGTACTTACAATGGTGAAAGAGTGTGAAAGTCAGTGTTTATAGAGAATTAAAACAAAAAAAATTCTAAATCCATTTAAATCAATTAATTTTTTGACAATAACAACAGTAAAACATAAAGGAAATTAGTTACTTAAATTAGCTACAGAAATAGTGTGAATTATTTCTGTCTTACTAAAATATAAAAAGTATGTCCTATTTATCAGGTACATTTTAATTCAAGGAATAATTTTGCATCCAAGTAGATGATCCTAAGTTAAAATGTTCTAACAAATGATTTCTTTAATCTATATAGCTGCTTACAGTTCAAACAAGCTTTAAGGGGTAACACTATTATTAGTACCAATGGCATTTCCTCATTGTAAATGCACAAAATAAAGACTATTGGTTGAAGTGGTAATAATTATAAATTTGAATGAACTTTTAAAGTGGATCCATTGCATACATTGTTGAAATGTTAAAGCAATTATAACTTTTTTTCAGTAGATTAATTCAGGAAAAATTCCACGCAACGGTGAAGTAGCTCTGGGGAAATAATTATTAAAATAGTAAATGGGCATAATCAACAAAGATGCTAACTTAATGATGCACAGTTTCCTCCTGAATAGATCACAGAATCATAGAATCATTAAGGTTGGAAAACACATCCAAGATCATCAAGTCCACCTGTCAACCCAACACCACCATGCCCACTAAATCATATCCTGAAGTGCCATGTCTATGCCTTTTCTGAACACCTCCAGGGATGGTGACTCCACCAATTCCCTGGGCAGCCTGTTCCAATGCTTGAATACTTTTTCAGTAAATAAATTTTTCATAATATCCAATCTAAACTTCCCCTGGTGCAACTTGAGGCCATTTCCTCTCATCTTACCACTAGTTACTTGAGAGAAGAGACCAACATGCACCTTACTACAACCTCCTTTCAGGTAGTTGTAGAGCGTGATAAGGTCTCCCCTCAGCCTCCTCTTCTCCAGACTAAACAATCCCAGTTCCCTCAGCTGCTCCTCAAAAGACATGCTCTCCAGATCCTTTACTAGCTTTGTCATCCTTCTTTGGACACACTCCAGATTATATGTCGTGTCATCCTAATCAATTAATGATACAGGTCACTTGAAATCGTATCGTGAGAAAAGAAAACAAACTGGTAGAGTAATGCTGGCATAGATCACAGTCCTGTTGGAACTGCCTTAATTTAGAGACGCTGCATCTACTCATCACTGCAGTTTGCCCTCAGGACAACAAAGGATATAGAGGTAAGAAGAAGGAAGGAGAGAAAGAGTTCCAGAGGTGACAGTATCATGACAGCTATGAGAGAAATAACTTCAACAACTAGTTCCAACAATTTTAAAAAGCTCAAATGTCCTTCTAAATAAATGCTCAAGCAATTTGGGAGTATTGTGTAGGCTAAAGCTAGGAGAAGAGATAGATGGCAGATCATATTTGCTATCTATGAGAAAAACCAGAACTTTTGGATCAATTTTGTGGTATATTTAAAACCTATTTTGTTACAAATCAACAGATTTACATATTGTTTAAAATCTGTAGTGGATTATTTTGTTACCATCCAAATACAGCTTGGATGTTGCCATTCAGCATATTGCAGAGAGTTTTGAATCTCTTAACATAACCAAAAAAGGGGAGCCCAAAGTGCCAAGGCAAAAATACTACAGCTGAAAGCTAGGTTGCAGCATTTGATTTGATACAACTGGGAGGACTGGGGGAGTATTGATCAGGCTGAAAGTTCATCCCTCTCCAGCTGAGAGGCAAAACGAGGTTGTATTAGAAAACTGCTCTAGTGCCAGCCCTTCTCTGTCTCAGCTGGATGCCACTGTCTGTGTCCCCTTCTACTGCAGCTGGACATGCTACAGTGGGGGAGTTACACTCAAACTGTTGTTAGTCCAGCTAATGTTTTAACAGTGTAAAGAAAATCTACTGCTTTTCTCTGGGGCTGTGCTTACCTTTTCGATGTTCCTCTGCATCCTAAGGTTGACTGTTTCATTCTTCCTCAAGGTGAATGAGGGGAGAGACATACAAGTTATGGGCATCCTGAGGTACTTGCTGAGAGCAGTAGTGTTCCCAGTGGGGGTCTCTTCTTCCTAAGTCTTGGGATCTGCTTGGGGCTATTAGCTGTCAGGTGAGTCCCAAGCCTGTGGCCTTATATTGCTAATGCCAAAATAGTATTTACTGGATTAAAGGGTCAGAGGGATGATGGAGAATTCATCTCCAGCTCCTGTAGAGTCTGCTTTTGGCCTTTTTAGCCAAAATAAGACTTTAAATCTTGTGCAATACAGGATCAGTCAAAGGCAGGAAAGACATCAGTCTGATCAGTGTTTTTAATTTGAAGAGAATGGCTGGCATAAAGAGATACACTGTTCCCGCAGCACCTTGGCTGTTGAGCCAAGTTCTCAAAAGGGACAAGTTCTCAACAGCTGATTATGATCTCTGATGGGGAATATTTTCTGAGGAAAAGCCTGATGGACTGCCTAGCAAGACTGCCAAATGGGACACACAGAATCCAGAGCTAAGTGAGGATAATGGGGTGGGCACTGGGTTGGGGTTTTTCCTGGCCAGAGGCATAGGACTACAAGGCACATTTCTGCATGGCAGCTCTTCAGTGACAGCTCTGTCAACTTCCTTTCTCAGTGGAGTCAACAACAGATGCTCAGATGGAGACTGCAGCTGCTACAGGGGAGGCTCCAGCACATCGTGGCCACTGAGGCCCCGGCAGATGACTCTCAAGATAAGGCTCACAAAGAACATGCTCTGTCATACCAGACAGCACAAAAGCTGGCCAGCAGTGACAGAACCTGGACACCCGTTCTGCGGTTTTGGGAGCTGCACCCACATCCTGCAGTATACTTGCTCAGGGAGCCAAAAGCAGTTAAACCAGCTACTGCTGGGCATGGAGTTCAGAGTCTGTTTTGGCTGCTAGATACACTCAACTTCAGTAGCTTTGATACTGGCACAAAGGAAGATGCTTCAGGTCAACATGTTCTCCATAATTCTCTGGCACAGTAAAAATACAGTGACATTCAGGTTATGAGATCCACTGAAGTGGGTGTCCAGCCTGGCTGACTGGTGACCTTACACAAACTACCTAACATATCCTCTTTCAAAAACAATCCTGGTTTATGCTCTTTTACAAACAGTTGAATTTAGTCCACTCTAACCCAGGGAAGAAGTTATTGGCTTAAGGGACTCATCTCCCTCTTTGGAGATGAAGAGTAATTGCTTTTAAAGCATTTCTTCCTTCTGGTTCTAGCAGACATTACTGCCTTCTCTGAATTCAAAGACTAATAAGGGGGGAAGTGGCAATGGCTAGTGATTTGCTTTAAAAAAGCTCATTGGTTTCCACATGTCAGTGCCCTGAGGGCATTAACAGGGCTTAATGGCCCTGACCAGCCTCACCTGGGGTTTTCACCCAGACCCTCTGTCCAGGGGCTCCATTTAAGCTCAGTCTGGGGCCTTCAGACCTCAGTCCTTAGCCCTGCCTGGACTGCCAGTAGGACCTGTTCACTGTCACCGTTCTGCTTGCTGGGCACAGGCACCCCGGGCGAGGGCACTGCCCCTGCAGCGCTGCAGCCAGCCTTGACTTGCTAACCCTCAGGGAGCAACCCTGCTCCCTGGCACCAGAGCCCAGGTGTGACAGGCAGCCTTCTGCCAAGGAAAGGACTGCTGTTCTGGCCTTGGTGCTATCTGAGAGGCAGCTTTAGGTCCGGGTACTTCCTGTGATCAGCAATAGGCTACAGCTTTTGGAGGCCTCTATGCATTGAAGCCTGGCAAAGAACTGTGGTGAGAACTGTCCCTTCAGGGACCTTCTGGTGGAATACAATGGCTTTAAAAAATGTAACAGCTGATGCTTGGAACAAATAGATGCATTTTCCCTTTCAATTAGTACAGAAACAGTAAAAGAAAAGAAGAAAGAGCACTATGTGACAGTACAGTATTTACAGAGACCACTATGGGTCTTTATAACTGGGTCACTGCCTTCTGCATCTATTCATTTTTGTAACTCGTCAAGCTACCCAAAGTGGCCAGTTCAGGTTTGGGGACTATTGAGATATTTTTAATTTCTTTTGGATGCACAGCTTGATTAAGATGTGACTGAAAACAAGCAAGCTTGACCCAGGAGGCAGGAGTTTTTCCACTGCAAACTAAATTTTACTGCAATGACTCAATTTTTCTGACTACTTATTTTACTGATGCTCACTCAAAATCCTTGCAGATAGAAGAGCAGGGCAACACATTCAATGACTATCAATTAAAGTTGTGATTTTAATGAAAATACTTTCACAGACTTTGAGTTTTCAAGTGGCTGTATAGGATCTTGAGGTCCCCATGCAATCACGCTTTACGTATAAAGGAATAACTGGCAGATAGAACAGGATGGGAGAGAAAGGGCTCGAAAACAGGATACATGTGACAAGGCAGGTTGGGATGGGAAGCACGAAGCTCCAGTAGCAAGGAAGAAGACCTTTTTAAGTCTCACACTGAAGAAACAGATATTACCAAAAATTTTGTATTTACATATGCATTTTTTTTCCTGTGTTTAAAGATCAGGTATCAGGTTACCTTGAAATTTAAAGTCTGATAAGGCGATTAAGACATGAGATCATAAGGAAAATGAAAGCACAGTTCCACAGATAAAATTTAGGTGCCTTTAAGATTTAGGTATTCAGGACTCCATAAAGTTGTTAGTCCTGGTGTCAGTAAGCTCACCCATCCTGGCCTTCCTCCTGTGACTTGGACTGTCACTGTGAGCTCACTCCAGGCCAGGCTGGTGACAACTGACTGTTCATAATCCAAGCAGGATCAACCCAAGTGGATATGGCAGGTTGCTCAGTAGTTTGTGATGTCACCTTCCAGGGTATGGCCAACCTTTCAAAGGTGCCCAGTGCAGACAGTACAGCCAAAGCACAGGCAGTGCCAAACAATGAATTTCAGATTTGTGCCTAGCAGATCTTAATGTTTGAGGGAAACAAATTAAAATCTTAAGGAAACTGGTAAAACTCTTCCTTTTTCCCCAGAACGGCTTCTAATGAGATTGGAGAATTGTATTTCCCAACCATGGAAGTATATCTGCACCTATACAGTAATTATGACTGGATTTTTCAAATTGCAAACTATACTTTAGGCATTGCTTTCTTGTGTTCATGACAACCTTTTGCAGAACTTTGGGATCTGTATGGGTCAGCCACTGTTTCAGTTAACAAAAAACTGAATTCAGGCAAGACAATTGTATTACCTAAAGACAATATGTTACAATATGGAGGAAAAACACAATGGTTTGTGAAACTCTGGGAAATCTGGCTCGTTTATTCTTTGTCATAGTGTAGAACTACAAAAAATACGAGGGGTTAAATCTTGCCATCTAATCTTTCTCAACCAGAAATAAAAAGTTGGAAGTGCTTTGCTTTGTATCTTCCTCTCCATAATAAGAAAATCTTTTTTAATAGTTAAATCACAAGATGAATCAATGAAAGACAATGAAAATAACCTCATCAATAGGATATGAAAGTTTGACAGATTTTGCCAAACCACAATACACATAAAGTATCACTTCACCTAGAATGTAACTTACTGTGAGTTTACCTAGTTTATTTCATTGTTTCAAATATGGATATTATTTTTTATTGAAACAAAATGTCTGCACTGAAAAGTATCCAAAAAAGTCCTGCTGATTTCACAAAACTTTAATTGCAACAGTAATTGCAAAGGCTTATCTTATTCAAAAAGACTATTTTACTGATCCATTCACACAAAAATTAGAAAGTTCATCCTAAATTGCTGTAATACCTATTACTTACCTACGAATTAAATCCAGGAATAAAGAGCAAGAAATATGAAAATAACTGTAGCTTAATCCAGCCCTTTGAAATAGTGAATGAAAAGGGTTTTTTTTTTAACAAACTGTTATGCCAGGATAAGATGGCACCTGTACGTTCAGCTTTCTGAACCAGTGGAAGGATTATTCATGTTTATTTAAGAACAGATTCTTTCATCTTCATTTATAAAAGTAATTGCTTTTCTAGGTAAGTAGTCCAAGTCTCTCTGCTGGAGGTTTAATGTGGAATAAGGTATAAGACACTGTGAATAAAGATGGCAGGAACTGGTACAAAGTCAGCATTTACATTTCCTTTTGTGAAGAGATAGATTTCATTTACTATATAAATTATCCACCACCTTTTAAATATTGTTATAAATTAATCACAGTTATTTTTTTCTTTAAAAAGCAGTTGCAGCTGAATTTTATCAATTGCAATAAAACTAATTTTAATTTAAGCGGAAAGGAACTTTGTTGACACTTCTCAGAAAATCCTTTACAAAAACAGTTCTACTGCAGAATACGTGTTCTGTGAAATGTAATGACCTAACATAAGGAGAAACAAAACTAATATACATAAATTTAGAATTAAGTTTCAGCACATAATTCTTTCTCATTGTTCTAACTGAAGTTTTTCAAAGATATAATCTAATGATGAAACACATTCCATGATCTAAATTCATAAGAAGCTTTCATTAATATTCATTACATTTGAAGCACTCAGAGAACTGCAAAGATGCTCAACTTGCAAGTGATCGGAAAGCAAAGAAGTTTGACTTGTGCCATATTTTGACCAGATCAGATAGTCTGAAATGGCATCAAATATACTAGCTCAAATCAACCCCGGCTGCTGGAGGAAATCATATCAGACAGTCAGGAGATGGCATCCCTACGCTTACCAAAGTGAGCTGCTGCTGGAGTGATGGCTCCCAACTGGAGGCCAAGATAGAGACTCAGACTGAGGGGGGAGGGGAGGAACAAAAGAAAAAAAAAAAAACAAATAAACCAAAAAACCTGTAATCACAAATTGTTACTGCTCTTTTAGCATTATCTTAAAAGCTGAGAGGAAAAATTAGGAACCTGAGCTTAATTTCAGCACTGGCAAAATATTTTTCTCTCAAATGTCTTCTACTTCATTTGCTTTCAGAAAAGATCATTGGTATTCACTACTTCTGATGCAAAAATCAATCATATACAAGGGTTTTTTGTTTAAAAGGCTTGTAATTCAGTGCTAGATTGCAGTTTGGGATATTGAAACTCTTAAATCATGGAAGTACGTCACCATGTATTAGGAGAGAAATTACTTTCACCATTTTCTTGTTAGGTAACAAGACCTAAATAACTCAGGAAATGCTGAATCCTAGCCTAATCCTAGGTACCAGCCTCCTATATTAGTTTGTGTGTTATTTCAGTCTTTCCACCAAAAGAAAGAAAAGAGGCAACAGTATATGTTTACATATGTACAGAAATGACTTCACCATGCAGTTGCTTCAGCTGCAGCACTGCAATTTCTCCAAAACTGAAAATCAAGTAAGACCCCCCTCACAAATATTTTATTCCCCCTAGCTGTGGTCAGTTTACTTAGCTAGTGCATCTGCACTGCCCCACAAATACAGAAAGACAATAGACTGTACAGATGCATTATCACTGAAGGGAAAAACTTCCTTGGACCAGCAACACTTTGACCATTTCTCGCACCAGAAAAGTTATCAGTTATCCTTGCTAGAAGAGGCCAAAAGGTGCAGCATATATTTATCAGGACAAAACCACAACCTGCTAGCCAGGAAACCAGCCTCCATGTTCTCGACTAATAAGGAAATAAAGGCAAATAAATGCTGGTCACTTTTGGTCTCGGCTTGGTATTGTTGAATCTCGTAGTGGAACTTAAAACAACAGAAGAATTTAAGTTGCTTTTGCAATGCTTTGTTCAGATCACAGAAACTTTATAAACATTCAGACAGCCCACCTCCATTCCTTTCGTCTTCATTGCAGAAAAGCCTTTAAACACATAGTTAGTTTCAACTGGCTTTATTGGGATTTAAGGGTATGTTAAAGTGCTTCGAATTGTATCCTGAATTGGCATCTCAATGATCAGCAAACCAAGAATATCGTCTCCTGCCATTACCAGGACCCCAGAGGGATTTAAGACAACAGAGTGGCCTGTCACGAGATGAGAAACTGCTTCACAACAAACTGGAAGACATTTCAAGTGTGACATTTTTAACTCCATCACTTTAAAAGTGGATTGTATGTACTAGGAAATCAACACCCATGGCAGTGTTTCCAAAGGCTTCTGAAATACCTTTAATGATATAATTATTTTATTTAAATCATATTAGAAAAGGTGTTATTGAAAACACCATTCACTAATTTTATCCCCCTCTAAGTTAATTACTGCCATGCTCCTGCAATTTAGGAGATTCTGTGTAAGAGAAAAATCACTAGATTTGTGTTTGAAAAATATATATTTTATAATTACAAGTAACAGTGAGATAATTCTAACTGAAAGGGATCGGTGAAAGACTTCTCACATAAAGATATGAAGGGACTTTATGTCTTGCAGCTTTCTTTTATCAGGAAGGAAACATTCCTCCTCCACACAGAGAAACCTTTTTGGGGAAGCAAAGAAAGAAAAATTGATTTTTTTTTTTTTTTTTTTAATTTACAGAAATTAAAATATAACCATGAGGGAATACTATTGCAAGTAACGACTAGACAAGTCTATGGCTCGAGGCCAGATAACAGTATGAAACTTAAAATTCCTATTATGTAAATAACACTGAAGATGTTTAAAAGGGCATTTAAGGAAGAAATTCACTATTCCAGGTTTAGAAGATACTCCAATTAAATAAATTCTCCAGGAGAAGAAATAAAATTACATACTATTTTAAGTGAATTCTTATTGATTAGGAAAAAAAATTCTTTGTAAATGACAGGTAATTGATGCGTTACAGAAGTAGTCAGGCTGTTCATAACCTGAGAAGTGTCACAGAAATGCTACATTACAGTCTGAGATGACTAAATTTTAAGACCCTTGCAGTGACTTTTCATGTAAGATTACCTAGTATTGCAGTGGGTGGTCAAAAGCAGCCCTGTCTTCACTTTTTATTGCTGTAACAGATGTGGCTTATTTATAACACCATTAACATATTTTCAGACATTATGGCAATATCCACCTGCAACACTAGCTCCTGCAGGTGTAAAATCAGAATTTGTGTTTCCAGGGTCAGCATGTAAGGCTTAGATTCAAGAAAGCACTTAAGTAAATGCTTTACTTCAGTAAAAGCTCAAAGGCTTTCCTGCAATTGTTAATGTGCTCCGGAGGAGATTTTTAAAATATCTTCTTTCCTAAATGAAAAAAACCTCACCATGTGGACAGTAGCTGGCAGAAAATAAAGTGCCCCTGTGGAGCGAGAACTGCTCTTATATTGAGCTCGGCAGGGAAAGTCTCAAGTTTCCTGGCTTGCTGGTACATTTCTCACTTTTTGCCAATGAACTCCATACATTTGAAAAACCTGATAAATATAGATCACCGTTCTTAAAATAAAACACATGAAACTGACTCCCACCACACAAGCCCTGTAACAAGGCAAGCAGTTAGGTTAATTTTGACAAACTTCTGGAATATTTGCCTTGGTTGCAAGAAGCAGCTCTATGCATGGAAAATTACTGCAACAAACCTTTTCTTCCTGACTACTGGAAAAGAAATCACTGATTCCAGTCATCTTGCTATTTAGCAGCTGACAAACTTTTCCCCTGTAAATAAAACTCAGTTACTTATCTATCTACATAGGCTGGAATAAACTGAAAACTTTCCTGATTTAAATGCTGGCAGTGTTCTTGCATAACACACTTCCAACAAAAAGTGAAAGTTTGGGAAAAAAAGGTTAAATGGATATAATGTTATTGAACATACTTCTCTCCAATGCTCAAATAATGACAGGTTGCAATGACATGGAACTAAACATGGCTTATCTGTTGGGGATACTGGCCAAGGCCTCTGCTAGGGTGCTGGCGTGCAATAACAAGCCACAGTGTTTAGTTCAGTTAAAGCAGTAATAGAAAAAGGTGAAATACACACAATTCAGGGGCTTATCTTCATTAACACTTACAGCTTTTATTCAGTTGACTACCATGGGCATGCAAGCTTGTAATACTGGGTTTGCTTCTTATTTCTGAATGACTCCTTGCATATTTGAATTGTGTATCAATGTCCACTAACCTAAACCACCACTCATGTCCAGGACAGTTCCACTCTTCCCCAGCCATTGTCATCCCAGCGCCTCCTACTTAGCCCAGAAGTCCACTTCCACTTCAATATACAAAGGGGGCTTATAAGAAAGACAAAGAGAAACCTCTTACCAAGGCCTACTGTGACATGCTTTTAAACTGAAAGAGGGCAGATTTAGATTACATACAAGGAATAAATGTTTTCCAATTAGTGTGGTGAAACACTGCAATGGATTGCCCAGAGAAGCTGTGGATGCCCCCCCCTTGGAAGCGTTCAAGGTCAAGCTGGATGGGGCTCTGAGCAACCTGGTCTAGTGGAAGGTGTCCCTGCCCATGACAGGGCGATTGGACTAGATGATCTTTAAAAGTCCCTTCCAACCCAAACCAGTCTATGATTCTGTGATTCCCTTTCTGTCTCCAAGGTATATGACTGTGGGTCCCACACAAATTAAAGTTTTGACAGCCAATTCATCAGGTGAGGAATAATAGCCATTTTGGCCTTTAAATGTTTTATTTTTTATCAATGGAAAAAGGAGAATGTTGTACTTTTGGCTAGTTAATTACTGTTGAGGGTTTTTAAACTGACTTTTAGATCTGGACAGTCCTTCTTGTTCATATATGTACAATGAAATGACACTTAAGCCAACTGAGTCTTGTCTAGTCATCACTCTTTTTGTTTCTTCAGTTTTTTAAGCATGAGGTCAGTATCAGTTGTACCTGTTCATATCAACCTTAGCTTTGCTTCACCCTTTGCAGGGACAGTAATAAAATTCTTTCCTAACAAACATGTTTGGAAGTAAATATTGTAATTACACTTTTCCAAAATACAGGAAAATAATTTGGTTTCCTACCTCAGGCAGTTATTGAGCTAATAATTTTCTAAAATCAAAATCGTGACTGCTGAAAAAGTCAGCTTCCTTTCTAATATTCCTAAAGACTTTCTCTATTAAAAATTAAAAAAAACCTCTTATTTTCCAAAGGCTCCCTAGAGGCAAACTGTCTTCTAAACTTCAAGAAGAGTTTCTTTCATAACACAAAGATGACATACTCAATAAAACTTTTATTCTACACTCCCAGTCTCTATTTAAACAGACATATTCCATCAAGCAGCCTCCAAAAATTGAATGGAGAAGAAGGTCCTCTCATCCGACTGAAGTTTTCCAGCTCATCAATTTCAATGCTAAAATTCATCAAGTCTAACCATTTTTGTTATTTATGAAAAAAATCGCTCACTTTTTACTGTGTCATCCTTTAAGAGAGCTTTACTGTTTAAACTTTAGTGTCTCAGCCCCATGGGCTGCCATAATCAACCCAAGCAGAAAACAACAATAAAATGAAATCCCCCATAGAGATCATTCCTTTTGTCCTGTGATAACATGAAGAGCCAGAGAACTAGCAATGAATTCCAGAACTTTAACAACCTGAATAAATTGTGAAGTATGAACCAGAATGAAGATAGGATGTGACATTTGTTTCATATGAGTCAATGCACAGAGGTGCAGTCTGAAATCTGCAAAGCTATCTTCCCGGTTTTGCTGAGGAAAAATGACAAAGGAAGAAGATGATTGTTTTCTATATACATATACGTCTTTTTCAGTAAGGCAAAAATCATTTTTTTAAGATCTGGAAATTGTGTGAAAGAGTAAAGTAAATACCATCTGAATGAAAACACTCCAAAATTGCAGTGACTTGCACAAGGCTTCTGGTTGTTCCAGTTCTTCCCTCCTTCCCTCCCTCCTTTTCCACCTCTTTCTTTTTTTCTTTTCCTCTTCTTTTCTTTCTCTCCAACGCTTCCTCCCTGCTTTCCTTCTTTACTCTTTCCTGCCTTTTCAATTTTTTGAAAAAAACAACCAAAAAGCTAAACCAAATCCTCAAACTCCTACCCTAAAACTTGTTACACAGCTAATTCTTGAAATAGACTTTTAACGACTGAAGCTACATGATTATAACAGAAATACTTATTTAACACCACTATCTTTTGATTGAAAAAAAGCTTCACTCAGGACTGACTCATCAAAATGGCGATGTGAGTAACAATTTTCATTCACAGAGCTTATCCCTATAATTTAAGAGAAATACTAGCTTTGCTTACATGATAGCACAGAACTCAACACTAAAAAAAACACATACCAACAGTCAAACTGTCCAAGTCCTCCAGACGATCTCTTAATGACTCAACTTCAAGAACCTAAGCATGGTTGTCAAGTTTTTCAGGTTAATTTTGTAAGACTGATGGCCCAATATGATAGTATACACCATATATGGAGAAAAAATAAAAGATTAAATTTTATCAACTGAACTTTCTAAGAGATTTTCTGCCTACCTGAGGCAACCCCAAAAGTAAACACAACAGACTTTGTAGATTCAGTAACTACAACATATTCAAGGCTTTCAAGTTGCTAATGCTTCCTCACAAGACCCCCATTTGTTCTTCTTTTTTCAAACATAACTGACACCTTTGAGTCACATCTATTGTAAAAATGCACATTGTCTCTCTGTCTGTGCATTCTGTTGCCAATTTGTAATTTTAAGAATGTTAAACCTGAGCTGCCCCAGGGAAAAATTCACAGCAAATGTGTCTCAAAGCAAGGGAACCCAATATATGAACAGTCATAATTCTAACATATTTCTGAGTAGTTGTATCTTTTATACAGAATCTTTTTTTTTTTTTTTTTTCCCAGAAAATAATGTTTTATGTCTTTAGATTCCTTAATTCATTTCCTTCATTAAATACACCAGGAGATATATATGCCACATAAGTGTAAAAAATCATGCCCTCTTTAGCCTGTTTTATATTGCAGTAAAACAATATTTTGCAAGGGAATAATGTCTCTCATGGTAGAAATCATTGCAAAGACAGAAACACAATTTACATTGGCTAGATAAAGATTTTACAACAAAAGATATGAATTAGATGATAGTCAAGGAACAGGTATCCATGATGTAATAACTGAAGCCTGAAGGAGAAGCAATCTATTTATACTCATAAACCCAATGTTAACCACAATCAACAATTAGACAGAATCAAGCTTCTAAAACAAACAAACAAACAAAAACCACCCCAGAAAACCCCACATCAGTTTACATGTTTGTATCTCCTGCTCATACAGTGCTGATAGAATAACAGCAGTGTGTCCTGGCTGCCATAGTGTTAATTTACTTCCTAGTAGCTGGTGTAACAGTGTGTGTTGGATTTAGGAGGACAAGGATGTTGATAACACACTGACATTTTAGTTGTTGCTGAGCAGTGCTTACACTAAGTCAAGGACTTCTCAGCTTCTCATACTACCAGCAAGTAGGCTGGGGATGCACAAGAAGCTGGGGACAGCTGGGACAGCTGACCCCAACTGACCATATTCCAGACCATATGATGTCATGCTCAGCCTATAAAGCTGAGGAAAGAAGAGGGAAGGAGGGAACATTCAGAGTGATGGTGTTTGTTTTCCCAAGTAAACATTACACATGATGAAACTCTGCTTTCCTGAACACCTGCCTGCCGATGGGAAGTGGTGAATGGATTCCTTGAGTGCACAGCTCTTGCTTTATCTATGAAACTGTCTTTATCACAGCTCATGGGTTTTCTCACTTTTACCCTTCCATTTCTCTCTCCTGTCCCACTGGGGGAAAGTGAGTGAGCGGCTGTGTGGTGCTTAGTTGCTGCCTGGGGTTAAACCATGATCCAGTATAACACATCATTTTTATTATAAGAGCTCCAAGAGGTTTCAACTAAAATCAGAGTTTGAGTTTGCCAGATTAATTGTAAAGATATGAAAGAGAATCTTCTTCTTCTAGATGCTGCACTCCAAGGAGACAAAGTCTACACACTTTTTGGAAGAGACAGTGATAAGAAAGGTATAATATTCCAGTAGAATTAAGCAGAATGGTTATGAAACGGCACAGTGCTAAAAATACTGCTTTCTTACAGCGAGGCCTGGATTTCAGAGTGGAAGATGATGTCGGTACAATGTCCAACAGTTTTTTCTTTGGAAATAAGAAACAGTAGCATTTTCTTATTGCAGAAACTGAAAGTGGTTATGTCACATTATCATGGCGCCATATATGCAAGGTGTGCAGGAATAACAGGAGAAATAGTAATCAGAAAATGTACCATTGACTTTGTTTAAACAAAAATTACCATTTCCTCTCTCCTCAACATGCAAAAAAGCGTTTTCTCATTACTGATCATATGGTTCTTTCTAACTTTAGGGATTTTAATACTATGGACTTGAAAAACTGTACCATATTACCTTTTGAAACAGAAGTGGTACATCCCATTTCAGAAAACAGCAGTAGCTGAACTGACTTTCATACCTCTCCACAGAATCACAGAAAGGTTCAGGTTGGCAAGGACCTCTGGAGGTCATCTGATCCAACCCCCTGCTCAAGCAGGGCCACCTACAGCCAGCTGCCCAGGGCCACAACTTTTTAATATCTCCAAAGTGGGAGATTCCACAATCACTCTGAGCCACTGCTAGGTCACCTTCACAACACAAAAGTGTTTCGCCCCTGCAGCAAAATAATAGCAGTAGATACAATTTAGGCATGATAAGTATCACATTCAAGGAACATTTTCAAAAAAATCTGACAGCATAAATGATCAGGAAATACCAGGATAAATGATCAGGAAATACCCCTCCTTACTAGTTTTAGCATCTACAACTGCTACAGTTAACAGAATGCTCCTTCAAAAAGCAATTTTGCAGAAAGAAAGAAATACTATGCTTTGCACCTAATTTTTATGGCTCCAGAAGATACCTGAATGAATAAATCAAGATTTTTGAGAAAATCTTTACACAACTCATTATTGGCTACGTTTGAGTATGAACCAAAATTATCACACAAAACTGAAGTGCTTAGAACAGAGTGTTGTTCTTCCATCCTCCTCATCTGAAAGCCTTTTTTACTCAAGCGGACTACACTGACACTAACAGCAACTAACATAATTCTTTCATACTTGTTATTCCTCCTTCTGGCAGGGAAAACAGAAGAGTACTTGCTACTTTTCCTACTTCTACCTTCGTGTCTTGTTTAAGCTTCCCTTGGGCCATTCTGATGATGAAAACCTCTTATGCTCCCTCCTACATAACATCCACGTGTCTAGGAAATTGAAGGAGAAGGAAACCAAAGCCCAGCTCCCCATACCACACAACTAGGTGGCTTCATGAAAACCTCAACTTCTGTGAGTCCCATAAGGGAAAGACATCACACACTACAAAATCCCCTTCTGAAAGAAACAAAATGGTTCCTTTTATGTTTGTCAGATCTAAGTATGATAATCCCTCTAAACAGGGGATTTACAGAAATCTGTACAGATTTTTCTTCAGATTTCAATTTAAGAAAAACAGGAAGCTTGGAAATTGTTTTAAAGTGTTACTACGTAGCTACTAAAGAAGCTACATTTATCCTTCTATACAAATGACATTAGTCAGAACTGCAGTAATAGAAGCTTTACTCCCAACACTTCAACGGGTAACTCAAATAAGCTCTATTATCTGTAATTTCTAATGAACAAAGACGGCAATTGATAGTAGGAAGGAGAAATGCATCAGCAAGAGACACTGGCAAAGACCTAATACATCATACATCATCTCATATTCTGTCTTGTACAAGCTCTGCTACCTGTAGAAAACAAACTTTTGAAGAAAGTAGTGACAGGAGCAGTAATGGAATACACCAGTAACGGACGGCAAGCCACAAGGCTGTGCAAAGAGAATACACGTGCTGCATCGCATTCAGCAGCTCACAGAATCGGAAAGAGGCATCTTGTCCTGCTTATCAACTGGCTCTGCCTAACATCAGAGGATAACAATTCTCTGGCACAGCAAAACATCATGTTTATGTGGTTGTGCATGCTAATCACATAATCCCATGTAAGTCTTCGAAGACTCCGTTTACTCCTGAGCATCATCCATCTGTCAGGAAATACCTAAGAAGCACCTATGTCCACAGTGTTTATCTATGCATTGAATTGAAACTGCCATCAATTGCCTCCTTAGCTTCCGTAAGGGAAGCTTGAGCAGGTGATGTGACGGTTCCAGCTCTATAGGTGTCAGCATGTTGCCACATACTGAAAGGTACTTTCTATTTATCTTTGGAAAACTTTCCCATCTATAAACAGAGGCAAGATATATCAACATTCTATTACCAAGACTGCAAAGCAACTCATTCAAAATAAGGAATTATCACCGAAAAATATTCCATGAACTATAATAGTTACTTTTTTAACAAAGGAAATCTGTCTATTTCAAAGAATGGGTTGGGCATATTCTGGGGATATTGAAATTCTGCAGCCAGTGAGACTATTTTCTTCCTGATTTGTGGAAGAAGTTATAATTTACAGTCTTTCCTTTAGTTTTAATGCGTGAATAGACAGGATAGCTAGAAAGCTCAGGCAGTCAAATGCTGTACTAGACTAATTTAAATTTAAAGCTTTCAGAAGGAAGTCATCACAAGTTGTGTGTTCCTCACTTACTGCTTCATCCTAAGTAAACAGAAGTTGTGCTTGTGCTTTGAATATATAAAATGCTGTATAATTAAGTACAGCAAAAGGTCATGTTCTAGACACCTCAGACTGATAATACAAAAAAAAAAAAAAAATGCACTTACTGCTCAGTGCCTCAGTTCCCCATCACTGAAAGACAGAACTTATAGTCTACCAGTATAGCACAATGTATGCTATTAGAAACTGTAATGGAAAAGCCAACAAGGAAATTAAAAAGTCTGTCTGAAACCACAGGTCAAGTGGTAATAATTAATAATACCTGAGGCTGAATGAAGGTAAGGCAAATTACTGAATAGCCAAGTGAATACTAAACACTTTATACATTAAAAAAGGCAAATGATGTGGAAAATTGTGGTGTAATCATATAACAGCAGATTACCTGCATGTGAACATAAACAGGTACCTGACAAATGTTAATCCCAATGACTCAAAAGTTTTGAGCAACTTGATTTAATAACCCTGAGTTACTTGTGCTCTCTTTCAACCACTTTAAAAATTAATAATATCATATTTGGTTCTATTGTCCAAGTTTCATAAAACAGAATTACCTGAGGAATGTCATTCAACTTCTCTGAAATCCACAAAGTACCCATTTCCTTGCTTTCAAATAATTTTCTACCAGTATCTTCATTTACTTCCTACTCCAGAGTTCTTTCCATAGGCATTTATCTCTGATGTGAAAGCCTGTCAAATTCGTTTTGAAATGTAAGGAGGCTACATCCTCTAAATTTCCCTTATCTTTCTTACCACTAAGATCTTCAAAGAACTCAAACAGATTAGTTCAACATGACCTCTTCTGCCTGAATTCATGTTGGATATCCTTTATCAAACTGTTTTACTAGGTGTTATTCTGCCACATCTTTAAAAATATTTCCAAAAATTTTCTCAAAATAGGGGTTTTGGGATATTGTTCTCTCCCTTCAAACAATTATTGTATCATCTAAGAAACCTCAAGCATTGTATCAAATATGTAATTAATCTTCCTAACATCGTGAGATTTGAGCAGGGTTTTTCTCAACATTAGATACTTTGTAGATAAATTATCTAAGACTAATAAGAATCTATTATTATCTAAGAATAATAGCTATTCTCACCATGCTGCATCTCACTGCACAGAATTACTGTACTTGTTTCTTGCACCTTTTGCTAGCACTGTGTATTTTCAGGTGGAAAATAAGTTGGCCCACTTTCTCAACAGATACCCAGGCCCTTTGACACATTTTCTCCACATGCACTTTATAAGCAATCAAGGCTACTTGACTTAGTGTTAGAATGCAAAAGAAAATGAGAGGGACCTATACTCAGATAACCTCTCAGTGCCTGAGATTTTTGCAACTCTTCTCCTGACCTGCGTTTCACTACAATTATACAGAACTGCCAACAATTTTTAGCTATTTCAAGCAATAATTTCAGGGCAAGAAACCTACTTTGACATACATCCCACCAGACAGAGGAGCACATTAGCATTAAACTGCACACAAAGGTAGGGTAAACAGGAGCACAGACATCTGACAGGAGGAAGACTACTGATTTTAAAGAGAAGAGAGACAGCTTGTATGGCAAGTCAAACCACAGCAACATATTTGGTCTAATATAGAGCTAATACAGTTCTTGTTTTTCTCTTAAATTGTGTGACTGTTCCTTATATGTTTTTAGCCCCTTGCCTGTCAAAACCAATACTTGCTTGCAATAAATCCGTATTTTTTCACTATAAATAACAAACCACCTCACACCACATCTTCAGCCTTCATAATACAGATTTAGGCCTATTTATGTGGTGACTAGCTTCTCTTTTTCTCAGTCTCTCCTTCCAATTAGAAACGCTACCTTTCATGGTTGCTGTCATCAGCTTACTAGTTCTCTATTTCATTCTTTATACATAATAGTGTTCAACCACTTTCCTTATTTCTTTGCATTTTAATGTTCTCACTGTGTTACTTATTCTACCAAGCCACAATTATTTCTGTCCCTTTCTCAGATATTTTACGTTTTTAATATGACTTCCAAGTACAGATTACTCAACACTTTTAAATATCTCCTTACCTTCCAACATGGATCTTTTAGACATTACTGAGTCTTCCTCACCTCATTCCATATTCTTGCAGAGTCTGTTTTTTCTGAAGTCAAGTATTTTCCTACTAATTACAGAACTTATTTTTGGTATATTAAATTCTAGGTGCTCCCCTAGATGAACTATATTTATCATACTTGACTCACAGCCAGTAATTTTTTAAGTCCAGTGTAGCTTTTGACTTTATTGATCCTTCAGTGTTCTGTGTCTAAGACTGAAATTGCATTTGTGGCTTAGGTTATACTCTCATGACATCTGGTTCCCATTTCTGAGAGGGTATTACCCTGCATAAGAGGAAGCCACTCCTGGCCTTTTGTGCTCCCTTGTATCTGCCCCTGTCAGAGAACTCTGCCAGCTTCGATTAGCATGGGGTCAGGACAGGACATTCATTGGTATCACTGAGGTGAGGCCCAGACCAAATGGCAAAGGTTGCTTATTCTCCCCTCACACGTTATTCTCCTGTCTCCCTCTCTACCCTAACTTGCTTTTCATTGCACCGTTCCCTTTGCACACTCTTGTCTCTTAACCTTCTATTTCCTTCTTAAATATTTAAAAAGAAAACACTCTGTCCTGGGTTTGGTTAGGATAGAGTTAATTGTTCACAGGGAACAATTGTTTCCAGCTCTGTCATTCTGCTCAAGCAGATGCTATCCAGCATCCAACACTGCAATATGCTGTAACTCAAGAGTCCCATCTCAGGGTTCACTCAGGACACCTTGCAGTGAAGCAGAAGAGGCTGACAGTGCCCTCACACGGCCTCTTGGGCAGCAAGTTCTTGGTCCCAGCTAGACCCCGCTGTGTGTACTGAGAAGCTCCTGCTAAGCTGTTGTGCTTACAAGATCATTCATGGGAACACAGTGAATAAAAGTTGCTTCTCTTTGTCCTTATTCTGTGTGAAGCTGTCACAAATAATTTTTTTTTTGTGCCAACTGCTCAGTGTTTGAAACCACTGTTCTTTTTTCTACTTTTGCTTCCTGACAGATTTTCCTATTACTCTTATAATTATCTACTTGAATTAATTTTTTACTAACATGATATAATGGACTGGTTTAAATGAGTAAGTCATCACACAATCCAAAGATGAAATGGATTAAAGTTTTATTTTATAATACATATAGTTACATTTGTTGACAATTATACTCATATTTTATAATATGAAAAAAAGAACTACAAGAACCTCACAGTAGTATCTTATCCTTAAGAATGGAAGTATTAGATTATTTTCCAATCAACTTTAAATACCTAAATCAAATTAATCCATCCTGGAAAATTAGCCTGAATATAATGAAGTGTGACATTTTCAGGAAGAACAGGCCTTTTGGTATTATTCTTTATCCCCCTGTTTGGAAAACAACCATAATAGCAATGCATCCTTCACATTACTTGTCTTATAGGTGTGTCTAGTGTCACCTTCCCACCCACACACACTAGATATACCTTCTTTACCAATTTTATATGGTGACACAGGCTTAATATCATTTGTAAAGTGTCTTCTTCAAACAGTTCTCTTACAGTTCTTTCTGGGTTGGTAAGTGCAAGAAAACATCTGAGCTCACCAAGTTTATGATCTACGGCAAAATTCCAAATCAGATCTCCACTGGGGACAACCTGATTAAAGGAACAACCTTGTAATCTGATTTCAGTGGCAAACACTAGTCCTCAGTTCAGCAGAAGTGTCAAATGTGTTAAAAAAACAACCTCCCTATCTGAAGTAGATTGCATTCCCTTCCTTTTTATCTTTCATTGAGTAATTTTAAATACCTGACTTCCCAAAGGGAAAAAACAAAACAAAACAACAAATCCACAATAAAATATGTTAATAAGGATGAAGAAATCTTGTCCAGAGTCTTTTTTTTGTTGTTGTTGTTTTTGTAATCCTATGAGGGGTAAGATTACAAAAAATAGTGAATTTTTTTTAAAAGGGGAAAAATACCTCCTCGATTTGCCTTTTTAAAGCTTCACAATCTTTTTCTATGGACAGAAACACCCTGTCAATCAGACAATTTGTAGCAAAAATCAGAGTTAAAATGTCATTTCCAAGAAGATTTATTGTTCCTCTTGTAATTTATCACATTCAAAATGTAAACTTTCTACTGTACTCACTGGCTCAAGAACAAACAGTGTTTATTTATTTATTTGTCTTGGAGAGCCAATGTTTGGATTTGGCTGAATCCCTGCAGCAGTTAGTGAATTATGGATGTAAAAAGCAAAAAATCTCTGTATTGAGTATATACACACACACACACAAGCCAAACCAAACAAACAAAAAAAGCCCTACACATCAGGCTTATCACTTCTCTACCATTTGCTGTGGAATACAAAGATAAAATTTTCACTTATGTCTCAGCCAAGATTGCCAATTCAGTTTGTAAAATCTAAAAAACAAACTTGTGTTTATCTGCAGTCTGAAATAATTCTTGAAATTGCCCTTTTTAATGTTCCTTCTTAGGCATTCTACAGCTTTCAAACACCTTTCTGCATAAATATCAATTGTACTATACAAAGGATGCTTCTTCTTCTTGTTCATGGTTTTTTGATTTAAATCAAAATGAAATTAAGTCACTAAGTTTTAAAACTCTTTTTTTTATTTTTTTTATATCCTTCAAAAGAGTATACTTCCTCTGGTCCATAATCATTAAGATATATTTCATTTCCACTTTAAAATAGTTAAATATGGCTACAACTACTAACTACAGAAACTAAGAAGGAATCTCTCACTACAAAGAAAGTTTTCTAGACCTTTGGCAATTCTCATTCTGTAAATAATCCTAAATTTATCATCATATTTCTTGAACTATTGACAAATAAGAACTAGTTAGTATACTTCTGAATCAAAAAAAAAAGAGACACTGTTAAAATAATCACTCCACTCCAACTAAATAATCTCCCTTGGCTTGAGTCACACTAGGAACTGTCCCATCATGACTTTCAATTATTTCCACAACAAAGCTGACTATTTTTAAGTACGGTCGGAAATCTTTGTATATACAATATACAAAGACATATCTATATAGATGTGTATGACATAGGGCTTGTTCTTTGTCCCTTCTGAGATAATGCTGATTAATGTGTCTGTAAATTTACCAGTCATGACTGCTCCTTTGCCAAGAGTAAGTCCTTTTCAATTGCAGTATTCATTCTTAAGGTACCTGCAAATATCTAAAGCAACAAGTTTATTTTGTCATCTGGGACACTACCAGAAAAAGTGTGACACTTAAAAAAAGAAGAGCCAAAGTTTCTTGCTGCCCAATAGATACCAATGCATTTGATGGCTTTTCCCTAATAATTTTGAAATTCATCAAATACCTAGTTTTTAATTTATTTAATGCATGTCATTTTGATTTCTCAGTACAGTGGCAGCATCAAATCGAGTGGATTAGAAGCACCTGTTCTACCATTGCCGTCACCTTTATCAATGCAATGTAAATTTAAAAATAAAAAAGTACAATCATCTTGCTTCTTAAATTCATTACTAAATAGCAGATCCTATTTCCCCTTTGAATTGTGTAGTAGTAGTAATAACAACAATTAGAAAAACCTGTTATTTGAAGTAAGTTTTTGACTGTGAACATGCTATGTAACATCAACTCCTATTGTCCTTCAAAAACACTTTTTTGTTTCCTTAATTTAGCTAATTACACTTCTATTTATAATTCTTACCATCTAAGTTTTCTAAATTTCTCAGATTCCTTCTGAATATATTTACATCCAATAGCTTGAACTTGTATTTTTAATCTGCTTTCAGATTGCATTTTTCTCGCTGCTGTTCTTTTCTATCCCAGTTTATTTCTAATCAGCATTATTTCCTTCTTACCTTGAAAATTAATTGCTTCAAAATTATTATTTCCTATTCTTATTTAAGTACTTTCTTCCAAATAATGTGCCTTGTAATGGTTTCTACTGATATGAAATCAGCTATTTAGAACCAGCACCTATCATTCCTATTGACTTAGATTTCAATCCATTTCAATGCAATAATTAATAATCCAATATTTTATACAGATCACTTCATTAACCTTTATTTAACAGGTCAGATGCAGAAAGGATCTCTGAATCATTAACTCAAGCTTAAAAGCAACTTCTTCACACTTAATGATCTGAGAGCTCTGGGCATACTCACTCTTCCTTTTGCCAGTTAGTATTTGCTGTGGCAGGGTGGTTTGGGTTTTTCTTTTAGTTGTGATTTTCTGAGGTATTTGTAACTCTGGAAGATGATTATAGATGAAAGAAACCTTAAAATCTACCTCACTCACTGGTATTCCAAGTCTTTGCATTTCTTTGGTAGTAGGCAAACAGTTAATGTAGGTAAGCAGGTTTTTAACTGTTCCAAATTATTCACAAGAATAACTACCAGAAAAAGAATGGCATAATTGGGACTTTCCATTTTAATAAACATAGTTGACACATAATGCATCCCTATTCCAAGGGGAATCTGCCATTAAAAGTAAAACTAATCCAGCTTCAAGTCAATTACTCTGACAAGTAATATGCAGGGTCACAAATACCAAACGTAGAATGGTTCCTGGAAAAATAGTTGTCTAAAACATCAATATGGAAAATGGATCAAAGGGAAAAGATTTTAGAAGTGTTACAGTCAATGCAAAATCACCTACACAACTCTGTGAAAAAGAACGGCATGAAACTGGCGGTGGGGATTTTCTGGTTGGTTTGTTTGTTTGTTTGTTTAACTAATCATTAAAAAAGCTTAGAGT
Organism: Caprimulgus europaeus; assembly: GCA_907165065.1. Next base: position 76,683,164 of record OU015525.1, read on the forward strand.
CTTGCTGAAGACACCATGACAGATATTATGAAGCTGACATTTTACGAAGTACTGCACTAAGAAAAATAAAAAATAAATTGTGACAGAAGAAAGTATTTCTTAGAAGTTTATTTCTGCTGTGGGGTGTTGCATCCAAAATACAGAACTGACCAGTTATGCCCCATGTGATAAATAAAAACTACTAGGACTATACTTCACTGAAGAGAACAAAACACCTGAGGTATTTTTGGGGCTTTTCTAAAACATACGGATAAAATATCGCAATCCTGATGTATTTAACTTCAATTTATTACGGTCATCATTCTTTAAGCTGCATGGCCTTGGAGTAAGTGTGCTTGTTCTGAATTTCTGTAGCTGAAATACTGTAAAAAGCTTCAAATTCTGTGTCTAGCTTGAGAAAAGGAGAGGGAAGCTAAAATACGTTCATGCAATTTTAGGTTTATTCCTATCTTCTGAAGGGATTAGAGATGAAAAGACACAGTGTGGGATGAAAGAAGATAAATGAGGGCTAGAAAAGGATGTAATTGATTGTCATTATGAGCTGTAGTAAAATAGAGGTCAATTAAAATTAGTGAATTACAAATAAATATACTTGTAGTAATAATAATATTAAGCATTTACTTAACACTTATCTGAAAAGTGCTTTGCAAACAATTAATTAGTATGTACATAGAAAAAAGTATCAACCAAATTGCACTGACTGGGAGAGAGCAAAGTTATGATGGCCAGAAAGCTGACTTAATTCCATTCTTTCTTCAGTGTTTATTTTAGAGCATTATTCGTCCTACTGTCATACAAAACAAGTTACCTTAGAACATGAAGTCAAGAAGACAAGGAGTGAGAATTGTCCATGGCACCATAAGTTTGATCTACTATCTCATTTTAAAACACTCTTTTTGTCTCTTGATGACTAGCTTACACACAGCTGACACTGGTTTTTTAAACAAACGGAGAAATTCCAATGTCAGAACAAAGATGTTAGATATAAATGGAATAATCTTTTAAGCTTGTAAAGTAATATTCCCTGTTTGTACAGTAAACTGTAAACAAAAAAAGGACAAATTTATATGAATGTAGATTTTTAGTCATGCATATTATGATCTAAGTTTGTGATTCAAATGCAATTTAAAGCTGTGTAAACCCATTAAACAGCTTAGATTGCTGGAAACAATACAGTGAATGCAAGAGTAAAGGAAGTAATAGCAAAGCAGGGGTGTGGGAAGTCAAGCACTTGAACATTCATTTTAGAAAAATAATATCTAGAAAATGAAACAGAGGTTTCATGTTTGTTTGGTTTTTTATTTACAACAAATCATAATTTCTCTATTCTGTTGGTAGAATACAAGCATACAAGCAAAATGTGAGTTTTCCCCCCCCCATTTTTTTAAGAAAGGCTGTGAATGCATTATCAATCCCATTTGGACAAACAATGCAGTCTCAGACCAAATATTCTGATTCACTTCAATGCATTTCCTACGTGCTCGCTCAGTTCTTAGAGAAGTTTTGTGAACAAATTAGATTTTAGTAAACTAAACAAGAAGTACTACATTGAAGTGCTCTACAGTTTTGATGGTGATTGTTAGGTCCAAACTCACATAGAGTTGATACCAGCACATGTAACTGCAGCCCCACTAAAAGTTCTTAAACCACTGCAAACGTGAGCAGGTTCCTTCCCTACATAAAGTGGCTGCCAATGACTGAGAGTCCTCAACTCATTCTTCAAATCTGCTGCTCTTTCTTCAGACACACACATTTCTCGTGTGAAATCCTTTCTTTTCTTCACACCTGCCCCTCCCCCTTCTGCAATTATCCCTTGCTAAACTTCATTTTTGCTTCTATAACTTATTATGCCTTTTTACTTCCAACTTTATTCTGTGCGATCAGTCCATGGCTACCTCTTCCCACTCTTGGAAGAACAGAGGTATGACTTGGTGCCCTAACAATATGATACTACCTATGAATCCTAACCTTTCCAAGAGGGCTGCAAGTCTCCTGGGCAGTACCAGCAAGTTTCTAACCCATGACTGCAGTCCCTTCCAATCCCTAACATTCTGTGATTCTGTGAATGCTTCATTAAACCAAAAAAGATGATGCCAGGTTTCTTGAAAACCAGTAACAAGAATCATACTTTGAAGTCACCAAGGCAGACTTTAATTTATAAAAAAAGGGCTTCAGATAGGAGCACATCACTGAACCCTCCAGCTTATTTGGAGCACATCCCAGAGCTCTGCAGGTTGTTGGGACTCAAACAGCCAGGCTTGCTACATGGGAGAACCTGAAAAGTCCACACCATCCATCACTGAAGTATTACTTCCTTAAGTGTTTATCCTTGGAGACGAGGGGACAATGCGGGGCAAGTGGCTAACACAGGCCAAAATGTCAATCATACGAATTCTGTGTCCCCTTAATAATTTACTGGAAGACAGAAAGAGATGTTGTATCTCTATCGCTCACTATACTGATTGGAAACACAGTTGAGACAGAATAACTTAGAGCTGCGGAACTGCTGATACTGTAACATATGAGAATAAACATGCAAATTGGTCACGACCGAGCTAATCAAACATTTGTGGCAGGGAAAATTTGAATTGAAAAGTGACATTTTACTTAATGGCAATAATAATTTAGTTGTAGAGTTACTTCTGCTTTTGGACTCTAGGGATGAACAAGATGACCTCATAGGTCTCCTCTAGCTCAATATTTTAATGATTCTGTGAAACAAACCAAATGAAACAATGTGAAATGACAGATTATATTAATCTTTAAATGAACAAGAGAAACAGTATCCAATACTGTATGGAATTATGTTAATACAGAAAAAGAGATACAAACTAAATACAACATGAAAGCTAATAATATTGAACTTTTGCCAACAGCAGCCTCCCTCTTACTAAAAGAAGCTACTGTCATTATTGAGAATAGTTCTGGCTATAGAATTCCTACATGAAGGGCTAAAGAAAAAATAATGATCTTCTTTTGAGAGCAAGCTATCATACTGCATCATCTCACTTGGATATTGCAAATGAGTGTTGATGTTGGGTTCCCTAAAGCAATTCAACAGAAATAATCAAGCCTAATGCTGTAGAAATGCAAGACAAAAAAAAAACTGAAAAAAAGACTGGAACCATCTGCAGTAGCTTGGGGGGAGCATTTCAACTATGAGGAAAAAAGTGAGAAGAATATGCTATATTTTACATCAGTCATTTTCCACCATTTTAAAAAGCTTCTTCCATTTAAAGTCATTAGACACAGCTAACATGCCATCCAGTTGATTATCCTCTCCAAGTCTTCATGGCTTTAATTGTGATTTTTGAGACAATAAAGTAAAACAACAGGCTTTAATCTAGGGTAGAATACCAGTTACTGTGGTTTCAATGAAATAAAATACACAAGTACATACTATATGCATCTGTTTGGCTCAACATATTATGTACAAAGCGGAATTTGGGGCACGTGCTTAATATTAAATTCACACTTAAACTACAAAATCAAATGTGGGATTGAGTGACATTTCTACGTAAAGAATACAAAGAATACGAGCAGGCTTGTACTGTCAGATGTTGTTTACAAAAAGAGTTAATTATTTAAAGAAAGAACATTTGGGTGCACCTGTTAACACTGAACGGGACTGCACAATTCTGTCACTTGGGCAAACTCGAGGGAATCTGGGACAAAACTCCTCCACCAAGAGAGAGAGAACGGCACAAGCAGTCTGTCAATAAAAACTACTGAGTGATCAGGCTTTCTGCTGCTTTCTAACATAGAAGACATTCTGAAAAGCACCTTGGGGAGTTTGTTCTCCCACAGACTTTTTTCAAACAGGTAGTGAGATTGTTAAAAAGAAAATGAGTTTGTGTAATTCTTTTCTACCTAAACTTTGAGATAAAAAAGGATTAAAATTGTAAGATGCAGTCATCAAAAAACATTTAAAATGATGTGATAGACCATCTTCCCAGCTAATTGCTTAGATGTTATCTTTTGTCAAAAATAGTTCTTTTCCTACTCAATTGTAAATTGGGTACGAATAATTATACTTGCTGTCGCAATACCTACACATTGCTACATACTCGTTTCATCCTTCTTATGATGAATGTGTTTGTGAAGTGCTTATCTATACTGCAGTTGGATTAGAAATACAAAAGTACACTACATGAGAATGCATCAAAAATGATGAAAAGGACAAAAATGTATTTGGTCTGTTAAATACTGAGCTAAATTGTAGCTAAGCATGTGTTCCACATTTTTTTTCTGCATGGTATTGCTCACATCATATGCTGAGATGCTACATACATGGCTATGACCTTTTGTGCACAATGTTAGTATTGACTGTAACTATTTATATACTGTCTGGAATCCTTGGTATAGGAGTAGAAATTTGGAGAACGCCCTTAACGGGCTCTTAGTCTATGCTAACTCATCCTGAAAAGGGCTTTTTTTTCTCTCTCAGTTGCCTCCCAGTTACTAGTAAGTGAACAAAAAAATAATGTTTCGTGTGCAAAACAGTAAGGCTGCCTCAAACACACCCAGCTCTGAACAGCTTGCTGGCCCCTGTGCAGGTAAGCACCATAATTATTGTCCCTGCCTTCCTACTGCTACTTTGTAATTCAATAACAGACCATCTGTAGCTCACTGCTGGTGAATCATCTTACATCCTAATGCATTATTTGAATTCTCTTCATACTATGTAGTGGACATGACGTAAGCACTATAAACAAAATATTTAAGAAAGGCAGCTGGGTATCTGAGGAGCTGCTCCGTATGCTACTTAAAGAAGGTTTTATAAAAAAATCTAAACCAATCCTACTTAGCAGAAGTACAGCTTACCACAGAATGCTTCTACAGGCATGCTATTTGCTATTAATAGATTCATGGCGATGAGATTACAATGCACTTCCTCTATATCACCAGGAATTTTAGAGATGTCCTTGCAAAGGAAACATGAAGCAGCAAATACACACCTAGCTAGGTTCTTAAAGCAGCCCATTACCCTGTCTGTATCAGACACCAAGCTTAAACCTTCCACTTCAAAATACCAGAATAGTGTAGTATTTCTCTAGATACTATCTCAGGGGGAGAAGTGGTGAAGAAACTAGGGGGGGAAAAAAAGCCCCATGTAAAAAGCTCAACAACAAATAAAATAGAGAATCCAAAATTTCCTTTCACAAACCTAAGCTATTAGAACAAGATTCATAAGAGTCATTTCCAAATCTTGGTAACATTCTCAAGAAAATGTAAATGCACTACAAAAAGTTAAATTTGTCCGGGCTCACAGCTTGCTTTCAGAAGCTGCTTGCAATTTTGATCTGGACTCTTATTTCATCCTAGTTTTATACTCATATTTTCCACTCAGCTACTCTCCCTGCCCAATATGCATTACTGCAAAATGGTAATCTTGCCTTCTGGTCTTTCCTTTCAGGCATTCTTTTCCTTCAGAGAATTGTTAAAGACGTTGGGGGGAACAGACAACAATTGTTCATATGATAAAGAGTAACCATGAAAAAACAAGGTATCAGAACCCCTCCAGTTATATACATACATATATGTATATATTCTTCAGCAAATGCTGAGAAAAAAAATAAACCTTAACCCCAGAAGCAGCCAGCAACAAGAGGCTAATAAGGCTATGGTTGGAGTATTCAATTTCCTCCCTATTTTAAATCTTCCAAGACAAGCTTTCCGGCACACGCACTTCTTTAACCTGTTTTGTTGCTGGGCTTTTTGTTTTGCTTTAGGTTATTTGGAGAGTTTGTTTGTTCTTTTCCAACATTCCATATAAATAGCTTGAAAGCTGTAGAACAGTAAGAGCAGAAAGAGCACTGGATCCTTTTCCCCTAAGGATAATATACATTGTTATACCAAGGAAACACGTAAGTTCAATGCACTGGCCGTACTTTGGAGAAGCAATATCTTGGAATATAACCTGGGAAGACAGTAAGAGAAAGGACTAATCTGCTAGAGGCTCGAAACAGTCAATGTGTCTCCTACTCTATCTTGCCAAACTCAGAGAACAGTTTTGTATTTATACAGGGCAGCAGCCTCCTCTTTCCTTAACTTCTGCTTTATCATTCTGGCCCTTCCTGGGGTCACAATTCCTGTGTGTTGCAGCAAATCCAAAAAAGTGTCTGGACACTGTGAATTACCCTGAACTCAGTCTTATATTCCATGTGGCCCTTGTGCTTCCTTTTCTGTCCCATATGCTGTAGGTATCAGCAAGAGAAAGCACTTCTGTCTGCCTCAGTTGCTCTTGTTCACTCCACCAGAACGGAGAGCCTCCTGACATTCATTGGAAACCTCAAACAAGTAACCTAAAAATTTCCAGTATCCACTAGCCAGGGAACAGATTCAAGTGTAAAACACCAGGGTATATATGTGGAGAAGGCAATAGAGAGCCAGTGCCTCCTTCTCCTCATGCATCTGCCAATAAATATGAGATTTTGTAATTCGCAGAGGTGGCAACAGGTAACAGAAAAGGGCCAAAAAAGGAGAGGAAAGCTGCATGATGGTAACCACGCTGCACAGCAACTCCTGAAACAGACGGAGTAACCAGAAGGGCAAGGAGCTGTGGAGAAGGCCATGGGATATCAGGAAATAAAGTTACCTCAAACCTTTCTGTAGAGGCTGTAGTAAACACTCCCTGGGACACTGAAGTTTCCAAGACTGGGAAGGGTGTTCACCAGCTGTTCAGTTTCCAAACACTCCTCAGCTGCTGGAAGTCAATGGAACATGAAAGCTCTCACATTCACCTTCAGCTCAAGCAGCTTTCCCACCCAAGCCATGTAAGCTGTACATTTCTGCAGAGCAGGCCAGCAGAAGAGTGTGTGTGACAGTAACTCCCAGAGACAGGGCTCAGGCCTCAGCAGAAAGGAAAAAAAGTGATTCCCTCTGAAGCAGTGGTCACCTCGTATACAACCAAGGCCAGACCTCCTGCTTGTCCTCAGGGTCACGCTCACACCAGGACTGAGCCTCCCTGTCAAAAACTGCCACAGAATTAGATTACAAACTGTATTTTTTCTCCTTCAAGCTTTTGTAAGTATTTCAAGCTTTCTTCCTAAGTATCATTTGGGAAAGCTTTCTCTTTCCCTGAAATGATACTTAGGAGGAGTTCAGATCAACCATTTGCAGTCGCAGAATAGCAAACTGGGAAGCAACAGCAGCTCTGGACATACTTGAGTTGGCTTACCCAACAGTAACAATCTTTTATTTTATTTTAAATCGTATAAATTAATTTGCATTTTTTAAATTGGTACTGAACCACATTCTTTAAGACTTAAAAACCAAAGTTAGTACTTCACCAGATTAAAAGAAATTTGCAATATAACAAAAGTAAAGTAATTTTATTTTGTGATTTGGCCATACAATTAAGATACGGGCTCTTGAATTTATTGCTTATTCTAAGTATGAAAGTGGGAAAAAAACACCATCCTTATCCCTATTGACTTATTATTGCATTGAGTCATAAAAGGGAAAGAAGTTTCCCATCAATTTTGCAAAGTTGTAAAAAGTGATAAACTTAAAAAGACCCTCCAGCAGGAGTGGACTCAGCAGTGTGTAGGATACAACCAGATATTTTTTCCTTTTGATTTGGCATAGTGAATATATGAACCACCTCTCGGCTTATGCCAACTCTTTTCTTAACTAGGAGGTTTGTTTGGTAGCAGTTTCTAGAAGCCCTGATAAGATGACACCAAAAATTGACAGTTATTTTAATGCAGAATTTCTGAAAGCTTTAATAAATTTTACCACATATAAGCCACTTCATGATTACACATATGGTGCTTGAAATCGGGTTGTGTTTGGGTTTATTTTTCTTTTTAAGTCCTTTTATCAAGCCCTTCCCTTCTAAAGCTGAAATTTCAGCCACCTATGAAGTCACCCACCAAATCTTTTTATTTGCATATTTAGAGAATTAAGATTTTCAAAGTTACATAAGTAATTTTAATAAATCTGTGATCCTGAGATATTTTGCTTCCCACTTTGATTTGACATCTTGCTTAGAGCTGATCTGAAAAGCTATGATTTTCGCTATTCTGATGCATTTTTATTACTTTGTTCTATCAGTCTACTTTATCTTTTGCAATTGTATTCAGCTCTCTCCTGAATGTGTTAACATTCTTAGATGACACATGTTCCTTGTATCTTTATTAAAATTAACACACCCCATTTCTCATCTTGCTTCTGTGTCAGCTTTTGCAATAATCTTTGCACATAAAAGGCTTTGACAACTTCTCACAATGTCGCTATTTATGATTCTCATTGTCGTTTATAGGCCAAACGTGAACAGGTTGGCTTCAATGTGTATAACTGGCATTTGATTTGAAGCACTTACACTTGCAAGGGGCAACTACATATTAAATACTATTTAAGTGTCTAGGAAGATAATTAGTACCTAAGACAATTACTTCAGGTAAATGACATGAGTCTAACACAGGAACGGGAATCATAACACCTTGAACAACTGTTGTCAAATGATGCTCAGAAAAGTTTGATAGAGTAAGATTCAGGAAGATATGCAGAGCTTTAGGTATGCAAAACATGTAATAAAGATGTGTAAAATATGAGGCACATAAGCCAAGTTTAAGGAGTACTACCTCACCTGATCAGAAGTAATACTGTTGAAAAATAAGAGGAAAACAATGACCAGTAGACCTAGAGCTGACAATACATTCTATTAAACATCTCCAAGACCTAAACTGGTTGTTGCTTATAAAAGCCCATAAGAAAATCAGAGGCTACAAAAAAGAAAATTAAAAAAACAAGAATGATACAGCAAGCTACTGAAAAAAGAGTGAGAGAAGAAACACCTCCAACAAAATAAAAGATTTCTTACTTTTAACAGATTTCAGAAAATTCTACCTACATGAGCCTTGGGGAGGGAAAATAAATTTTACACCACCTAAAAATATAGCACTTTGCATTTCAGAGAATAGAATCTTATGATCTCTCCAAGAAGAAAAAGTTGTAAAGATCAGATCATTTGCATGTTAGAATTACAACACATCTTTCAAAAGAAAAGAGACAAAATCCAATGGTCCCTAAAAAACTCACTCACCATTTCTTCACACTGAATGCTTTAATTTAAATGGAACAGATGAAGCAGACTTCTCAAGGTTGTTATTCTTTTCACACTTTTCCAGGCTGTAGTCCTACAGCCATGTAAAATCTGTACCTATTATAGAATAAAATAAGCTTATGGGAAATACAAATGTTTTATTTTTCTTCATCATTATTTGCTAATTTATTAACTCCAAATTCTATGGATGATTGTTGGAACTTAGGTTTCTATTCCCCTTTAGCTCCATATTACAAACAAAATCCATCTGTGTTCCATAATACCTCAGTACAATGACATTTATTTGGGTTACAAAGTAGGGAGATTGCAGGAATCTACCCTATTGAAAGACTTTAGGTATGTTCAACAGACCTCTTCTTTTTTATTATTATTATGAGGATTAAACATTGGCTTTCAAAAGTGTTCTGTTGGACTACTACTGGGCAATAACTGCTAAAATATAGAGAGCCCTATACGATTAACGGTTTTGTCCGTACACTGGGTAGCTAAAGCAACTTTTTTGTTCATTTCCTGGCTTGCCTTTTTTGAGATACAGAATGGTTAAGAGCAATCCCTTCTTCTAACAGGAGAAACGTGCTGTCATTACATAGAACGTGGGCACCTATAACCCAATCAAGTGTCCCACTCTCTAGAAGCTTCCTCTAAACTTCTGCTTGAAGCTTGTCAGCTGCCTTCCAGCATGGTCAGATAAAAGGGAAGTTTACGCGTGGGAAGCAGCTATGCAGTGAGAACGGGATGTTCCCTTTTAACTAGTTCTGGAACCGAAAATAGTACTATTAAAAATTTAAAGCTATTGGGATTATTAGTACAGAAGTCATGATAAAGAGAGAGATCATAAAGATATCTACTTGAAATCAGTCCTAAGAGAGATGCAGAGAGCTGGCAAAGTGGGAAACAGCACCAAGCATAAAAATAACAGAGAGAAATCTCAGTCTATTCTCTTGTTCTTCAACTACTTATTTTTTCTCCCTCTAAGACAGAACACCATTTTAATTCTAGCTAACAAATCTCAGCCAAGGTTTGTGCAGACAGGCAAAAAAAATAAATAAAATTATCTCTATTCCTTCTTGTCTATTGTGTGATCTTAGACATGCAATTTTAGAAGGATGTTTCCCATCCCCTAAGAAACTCTGCGTAGTTGGATTTCCTTCATAGACAGCTCTTAGGTACAGACAAAAAAATCTACAATAAGGGCTAGCTATACCTCATAAAATGCGTAAGTAGCTTCAATTACATGAGGAAGCAAGAAAATTTAAGGAACTAAAGTATGGGTCAAGAAATTCACAATATTCGTAACTTAAAATTTAAGATTGCCTACTCCAAAACGACAAAATGAAACACTGTAACTAAAGAAAGAGGGAAAATTTATTTTAGAACAAATGCACATTCTCCCATAAAGTCCTGGAAATGAAGAGAGCACTTTAGACTTTCCTGAAATCTATATTACACTTAATGAATCCCTGAAAGTCAATCCAAATGAGTCCTACAGGTTGTGGGTGGTGTTTGTTTGTTTTTTGCTTTTCTAGATCCATTTTTCTTCATGAATGTATCATCAAGGAAGAATAAAAGTTTTGGTTTATTAAGCATAAATTTTGACACTGAGAATTAACACGTAGTTTACTTTGGTTCATTAGTTTACAAGGTACACAAATTATGGGGATGTACATCGCACATCTTAGTTATTCAAGTAGAAAGAAAATCGTATTTCCTTCCTGACACAGGTTTCAAAGTTTATTTTATTTATTATGCTGTGCCTTAGGATATTGGCCTTTTTAATTCACAACTGATTTGACAAGGACAGAGTTCATGGGGAAATTAGATTCTCTTTTATTGATTTTTTGCTGGTAAGTAACCAGCCTAATCTTGTTACATTCTGCTCTAACTTTGAGCTCTTTCATGACTAACTACGCTGGGCACATATTTGAATTGTGTAGTGGCAGAAGTGTGACTCATTCTGGCATGTAAATTAGTATAACAATTCAGTCAGTCCAATAAATATGCTGAAACAGTTGCTTTTACTGTGCACACCTTTCGCTGGTACACAAGAAAGGGGACCTGTATTGAAAAGCATTCAGGAAGCTTTTGGGATTAAACCATTCTTTATTTCCACTGCCTTTTAAGAATGCTCTATTTAAGAGAAGATTCAGATTACACACAAATTCTTAGGATATCCACCATCCTCCCAAAGGGCAAAGAAAAACTTATCTGAAATATTTGGTAATACATACAGCTTACACAGTAAAGATTGGCCTCTTCAAAAGTGTAATTGTACTCTGTAAATGTTGGGTAGAAGGAGAGGAAAGAGAAGTAACTGACAGCTACTAAACTTTGTTGCATGGGATTCAAACCAAGAGATTAAAGGAACAGAAAAACGTATCTGTGTTCTGTACAGCTGCACAGACGTGTGACACTGTCACATGATGAAGAGCATCTACAGTACCAACCCATGTTAGCAAAAGGCAAAGTCACCTTAGCCTGTGTGGTAAACCTGTATCTGCCTCATACTTGTCATGCCAGGACTCCCAGTTGTTATGTAGGAAATACTTAGTATTTTTTCCTTGGGCTGATATTGCAATTTAAGTTGAGTAAATTATGTTAGCATATCACAAAATATGATTCTCTCATAACCATCAAAAGTTAGAAAATAAAGGAAGAGGTAGCAATTTTCTGAAATTGCAGAGAACTGAATCTGCTTAAGAAGCCAAGTCTCTGGCATGCTTCCTTAAACTAAAAAATATCACAGGAAAATAGTATTCACCATGATTACATCATTACAGGAAAATAACAACAACAACAAAAAAAAAACCACAAGAGAAAAAAAACAGAAGAACTAAGAAAGTTCTATGCAAATTCCCAAAGTTAAGAGAATTGTGACTTTTCAAACCTAGGGCATTGAGAAACCATTTCTAATGTAAGTAAAAATTGCCTTTTCAGTCAAGCTTCACAACTATTGATAATATAGCCTACTGGCAGAAATTCTAAATCTTTAGAAAAATAGCAAGGGCATGAATTTAACTAGGGAGGACTGATCAAAGCAATTTCTGATCAATCTGAGATGTACAAGTAATTAAAAAATCATTACTAGGCAGCAAAATAAAACACAAATGTTCAGCTATAAGAAACCTTATACAGCTAGATACTTTGAGGCCACAACACGATAGAATATCAACTGTGGTGTGGTCTTAAGTACAGCATTACTGACTCTAGTTGATAAAATGAATTCTAAAGAATACTGAGTGGGTATTCAGTGTAGCTTCTGAACAAATCCATTACAAACAAGATTCCAAGACCAACCAAAATAAAAAGAAGACAATATAGATATATGATATAATTTCTGGAGTCAGTTGAATACATGTCGTTTATAAATAAAAAAAAAAAAATTCTCCTGGTGTTTTCACTACAGCCAAGATGCACATAAAAACTTCCAGAAACCAGGTAATATGACACTATTTAAAATGTTCAATGCAAAGACAGGTAAAACAACTCTCTTTAAAAGTCCCCTACAAAAATATCATCACCTCTGGACGTACTATCATATCTACACACATAACCATTGCTTACCTCACAAAACTTTCATTCTGAAGCTCTTTATACAAAGGAAATCTATCACGTGCAAATAAAGGAAGAGGTGCCCATTAGCATCCTTAGGGGTACTGATGTCTCAGACTTTAAAGACTGTTTTAGGAGTAACACAGATGCAAGGGTCACTTAAACTTTCCAGCTGAGAATATGGTCTCTCTTTTTGGCCACAAAATTAAGTCCTCTTTGGTGGAAGGAGTTAAGTAATAAGTTAAATTAATCCAAACACAAAAAAAACCCACAATACAGGAGAATAATGCTTTCTCTTCATTACCCCTTATCTTGTTTCCTCATGCTACGAAGTCTGTCGGTCAGTGCTACAGAGGTAGGATTTACTCTCTAATCCCATTTTACTCCAAACAATTACTCAATGCCACTCTTTGACACATATTTTATATCCTCTCTTACTGCAGCGGGTCGAAACACAGTTGCTAAGATCCAAGATCAAGTGTCATTCACAGTAAGGCAGCAGAAGCATTTACTTAGTATACTCCATGGACGACTATATTACATCTTTAACAGACGGTTAAAAAGGCAACGTTCTTCACCAGATTTAAATGACTGGATCGAGACATGAAATTTAACACCTTCTACACAAAATTTTATGTTACATCTTTTTAACAACAAATTTAACTCCTCTATGAACATTTTCAAAAATGTCTGCTGGTTTTATTTAGTTTAAACCCAGTCTAATCTGCAATGTATTGCTATGGAGATACTTTGATAACTGGAATCTGTATGTAATTACTGTCAAAATAACGAATTGAATGGGGGGTTTTTTTGACCAATCACATGGTTTTGATAGTTTTTATGACCCTTCAATATGTGAACTAGAAAATCAGTATGTAATGTATGGTTATAGCCCCTTTCAGTAACAGCTGATTTCCTGTATCAGAAGATCCAACGACAGGGCAGGAATCAGGAACTGTCAGAGGAACTGGGACAAGAGGTATGCATCTGGCCAGTGAACCTGAAAGGAGCAGAGGTCAGTGTGGGACCTGAAGAGCATGTTTTATCAGAACATGCCTGTAGCTACACAACAAGCAAACATATGAAAATATTATGTTCATTCTGAATTTTCAGAGCCTGATGCCTTAATTTAGGCTTGCTGATCTTTACCCATTCACCAAACATATAGGTTGATTTTAAAATATGGAGCACTGGCAGTATCTCCTGACATCAAACTAGCAGACTAAACAAAACCCTTTTCTTGATGCAAATGTTTCAGTGCCTACAAAGAGGCTCAGGACCTTAGAAACCAAGTTTGAAAAATCCATGTTTTCCTTCAGTTTTTGCAAAACACTATGTTCTCACTTACAAGAGTATTTATTTTTGCTTTTATTCATGTAGTTACATTATTTTGAATATCCAAGCTATTTCTGTCTATGATGGGTAACAGTTGTGTTTCCTCATTAGCAAAGCATATGAAGAAAACTTACTAAACAAAAGCAAATAACCCCTCATCCAAGACTCGCCTATATGTAGACTAAACAGCAAGTTTTAGTAGAAATACGTAAACCCAAATCTAAAATATGAATGTGGGTGTGTTAAGAGAGAAATGCCAAATTCACAAGCCAACACTATACTTCATGAATTGGGAATTTAAAAGGGAATGTTGTCAGGGCAGACCTGTACTCTGGATTCTCACAATCTAATGATTACCAATAGACATGAATAAACTTTTAAATCCATCCGTAAAATAAATATGGTTTGGTTTTTTTTTTAAATTTCAAAAATAGGAATAGTTTCCTCAGCCTTTTTAATGGCACAGAGCTTGACAGCACAGAGCTGAAGCGGTCTCGTTTCTCAACAGTATGACAGAATTCAGACATATCATTTATCAACTGAATTTAAGACATTCTATGGCTAACATATAGCTGATACTCACACTTCAAGACTACTGGCATATGCACTGCAGTTCTCCTATTAATACGAGTAAATCCAAAGGGAGTATCGATACCAAGGAGCTACCAACACACATCCTTGCTGTTCAGCCAAGTTCCCCAAGACATCTCCACATAAAACACATACTGGTCTATGGTTGAGACTACCAGTTTTTATTCATAAAAATAGACTGTGGTATCCACTTGGCTGCTCAGCAGTGTTGCTGCTCAGGGGTATCAGCAGTGACACTCAGGACTTTGGAACCATTCAGTACCACACTGCCACTCTTCAGGTCTTCCTTTTACTTGAATTACACCTGTGTGACATTTGAGAGGCACACCGGGACAAGCTCTTTGCCCTTTACTTTACAACGTCTATTCTATTGCTGCAGCACTCTGCTCATGCGAACCGAACAGTGCTGGAAGCTGTCACCCCATCACACTGCTGTCTGGACAGCACACAGCATCAGAGCTTCCAGCCAGCGTATAGGGTCATTTCAGCATAAATGTGCCTTTTATGTTTTAAGCTAAATTTTAACTAACTTTCTGTGAGCTAAGCTTGACTTAGCACACAGAGCTGGTGCTTCGATATCCACTTACTGCATTCTCAAATACCTACCCCTGCTATCTGGAGATTAAAAACTGCAGTCAGGTTTCAAAATATGTCTTTAAAAATATAAAGCAGCATACCTTTTAAGATCTGTGGAGATGGTGACTTCTCAAAATGTTTTCAGTTATATAACAACCAACTTCTAAGTCTGACATAAGCTTAGCTACACAAAAATGGAATCATTCCTGAGTTCAAATATATTCTGCCATGAAGATTTCAGTGAAACTGAAGTGCGTGTTCAGAAAGCAGCTGTGATAAAGCAGTTAATGTTGCGTAGGCATTGGTGATAGGGATGTCAAGGTTACATGGGTGCCCTAAGTGCACATTTTCAAATCACAATATGGCTGACCTAATTTTAGAAAAGACAGGAATAGCTGAAACTTCATGTATCTAAATAAGGCACGTATCCTGCCATATGTAATTGGCTTGATTTGGTTCACTGAACAACTCTTCTAAATTACTACCTTACTATATAACTCCCCTAAAACTATACATTCTGGAATATTCAGTACCTATGATTCTATGACTTAATGTCATCTGTATTTCATAACAAATAAACAACATACTGGCTCTGTTGTGAGTGGGTTGTAACAAGCCACTATTAAAAGAAATCATTTGATCATCATGTGGATTATCATTACCATCATATTGAATACCACAACATAGTAACTGAACATCACTTAGGTTATTATAATAAATATTTGGAACAGAGTAACTGGTGATTCCTTAAGATAAATGTGTTACTATGGGGGTAGGTACAGACACACTAGATATGAGAAGTTACTACACAAAACAACTACAAATGAACATAACCGATGTGCTTTTCCTTTTTATTATAGTGTATATTTAAAATTCAGTGATTATATAATATATAAAAGACTTGTAGGTGCAAATGATTAAAACTTTCAACATTTTCTATATTAGTTTTCCAGTTTACTACTGTAGGTCTCTTCTGAAATATCTTTACGTAAAACTTTCAAATATATGTCAATACCTAAAGCATTTTAGTCTATGAGATTTTTAACTGAAGAAATTATATTGTAAAAATTCATTTGCCCTCAAGGTCTATCAATACAAAACATATATATAGGACTTCTGAAAACTGAATCTAAAGAAAGCTGTATTTTTCTCCAAGGCAATTATCAGGAGTAAGTTCCAAAAATAATAGAACCGTGATTCTAAATAATTTTATTACCGACCAGAATGCTAAAAGCAGTAGTCATATGTAGCTTTGTTGTACTGCATCTATAAATAAACTGGGATAAATTACTGTCTTTCCAGTGATGCTGAGGGTAAATGATAACAGAAAGCAAACATTTCACATTGTGTGTATCACATCTTTCATATGGAAGCATTTAATACTGTTTTTTCACATAGTAACTGATGAGAGAAAGCCCATGTAAAAGTCTCCTTTGCACAAGTGAAAGCACAAGCTGCAACTGCTTCTTGTTTATATGCAGTTTCCCAGTTTTCACACACATGCAGTGAGCATTCACATAACTACAGCTAAATATTTGCAGAATAAAACTCCCTCCTCTGTCAAGAGATGGAAGCAGATATAAGCTGCAAAGGAGGAGTTTGAAAACATTGCCTGGGCAAGCAGGGATGGTATTAGGAAAGGCCACAGATAAGATCTGCAACAGAAATGGAATATAACAAAAAGATCACTACGTTATTAGTAAAAAGTGGCACAAGGAAAATGTGTGACCATGGTAGAACAGGGGTGGGTGATTTAATGAAAGCAGATACAGATACACATTGAAGTACGTGATTCTGCCCCTGCCTCGGCCTGAAGGTGAACCAACAAGGACACCAACAGGCAGGGTTTGGAAAGGAGAATAAATACTAGCAGGAAAGGAGGATCAAGTCAATAATTACACGAAAGAGAGATCTTGACCCACATGTGGAACATGACGGGCTTCAACCAAGCATGCCGAGAGCTGTCCAGATCCAGAAGGATAGCTGGATAGTGGATTGTGAGTTAATGGGAAGGACAAAGAGTGGGAACAATTCTTGGTTTGGTGCTCATCAGAGGATATGGGAAAGGAGTGTCTCAGACCTATCAGTGGGTTTGATCCCTTTCACTTCTGCTTCAGGGGACTTGGATCTGACAGCCCTGACCTCCAAAGGCATAGATTCCTTGTCAGTATACCATAAAGGCAAGTTCATTCCCTTGTACTTCCGCATTCGGGGCAACACAGCCCTCTCACACTGTGGATGTGAACTGTCCCAAAATCCACCCCTGCTCCTCTGTGAGCAGAGCACGAGAGGCTGCAGAGCGGCACTCTGGGTGGAGACTGGGATGAAGTGTGGAAAACCTTCATGACTGGTACCTGGGACAGGTGTCCCCAGCACTGGGAAAAGAGATGTAGAATACATACAATCACAGTGCTGAGTAAGCCTTCGCACTTTCTAGATCTCTCAGTAAAGCATTCTTGCCCATCTGAGAACCCTTTGTGCCTCTGTCTTTAGTAGAATCAAGATTAAATTTAAGAATAATTTATGTCTTCTGAAATTTTCATGCTTATTAATATTCAAAAAGATTGTGTCAGTGATTCAAATTTGGGAGGGAGGTGGTGAAGGGAGGGATGAGGGAGCAGGAGAAGAAGGAAAGGAGGAAGAGAGACTGTTAAGGAAAGATGATCTGTTGTTTGGGGTTCTTTTTTATTTGTTCATTGGTTTGTTTATTGGGTTAGGAGGGTTATGTTGTTTTATTTTGCTTGAAGGCTTAAGCAAAGGCTCTCATCATGTTCTAATTACTAGATACATATTTTAGACAGTAACATGATACAGGTACTATAAGGAATAAGCATTCAACAAAGAAACGTGGTTTACAAACAGTGGCATGTAACTGTATTCAGATTTGTGTTCAGGTTCTACTCCCTGTTTTCTCATGGCACTAAGAAATCAGTGTCTCCCTTTCCCTTTTTTTAGTTTATTGTCATATGACAATCATAATCTTCTGTGGACTTACTTAAGTTGAAGAAATGGTCAGAGATTAATAAAACCTAAATTTTGGCTGTGAGTGAACAACTGAAGACATGGTAAATGTGAGAGCATAATTTAACATATAAGCTGAGCTAAATGACAGACTAGTTTTTGCTGTGCACATAATACACTGTTCTGATATACACACATAGCAAAAAAACAGACACAAAAGAGAAGAACAACAGTTTTGACTATTAACAGCTTCTAAAATTACTTAAAAACATTGTGGGTGAGGGAGAAGTTAGAAGTGATGGCCTATATGGTGAAAGCTACGCCAGATTAGGAAGCAGAGCAGGGTAGGTAATCAGCTTAAACTTAAGAGTTATACGCTTAAAATTACTTTTCCCCACAGACGCCTAAGCTGTTAAGGCTGAAATCAAAACTGTGATTTCATTCACCAGTCTCATTAAGTAGTTAGGCTGAAAAATTCCAGCTGCAGCCACTTCTACAGCAGTGCAGAGAAGTGGGGAGAAGCCCTTTGTAATCATGTATTATCCTTGATTGAAACATGATGAAAACACTGACACAACCCCTGGCTGCCATCCCTCCTATCTATCTACCCTGTGTGCTCAGGGCCTCTGGAAAAAAATACCTGCATTACATCCTACATTAATGACAAGATACATAGTTAAAGCATACTTACATTTGATCAATGCCATCTATTGTCTTTGCAAACCAAACTCAATTACGCATATACTGATAAATCTGGCATTCAAGTCACCTGTTCAAGGAAGCTGTTCCCTTCTCTGAAGACTGATTCCAAACCTACATTATTTTTACTAGAAAACTGCACTGAATTAATGACCGAAACACCCAGTTTGCTCTATATAAAGAAAATAATCTGCTTACGCTTCTACTGTTTTCAGCCTACACAGATCCGCCAGTCATATACATGATGCCATCCACGACAGTATCTGTACTTATCTAGCATTACACTTAAGAACCTCATTTAACTTTCACCTCACTGCTAATGATCTCTAAGGAAAAGGCCACCTATGTCTGAACTGAAAAAAAAAAAAAAAAAAAAAAAAAAAAAAAAAAGTGAGAAAAATTCTGTATATATTTGTTGTGTTTTTGCTATATTCTTACTTCAGCACAATTAGAGGTACTATCCATATCGCATTCTCCTAGCTAAAAAAAAAAGTAATGAAATATTGTTTTAATGAAGGAAACCTAAGCAAGGGAAAGAGCCCAACTCTTCTAGACTTAACCCAAAATGTGAGGATACATGGGTTGAGTTTTAAATCCTTGAAAGATGTAAGTGCTGAGATGACTTTATTTTATTTAGAAAACCTTCTAATATATAGGCTACTATATAATTATGATGAGATAATTTTATATAGTGGAGTTTCAACAGTCTATAAGAAACAACTTCATAAATATTCAATTAATCTAATTTTTCTAATAATCATAACTTCTGCCTTTCTACCATGCATTTCTAGGAAACTGAGCATCAATGAGTAAATTAAATTTGTACCCCCTCTAAGTCCAACTACCTGATCATAACTTCTTTTACAACAAAGTACTTGTGAATGCAAACACGTCAAACTTTACGGAACCACAACTCAGTTGAATTTTCTACTGGTATTTTAGATTTGCCTGCTTTTCACAAAAAAATTCAGCAATCTTTCTTTTACATACAAATCAATGTAATAGCTATAGAGTTAATATCTCATAAAATATAGTGTTTTCCAAGGAAAAACCCAGTCATTGCACCAGTTTTCTTTATGTGATGATTACTGTTCAAAGGTCTAAACAGTCTATGAAACAAGGAAGGTTTAAATAAAAGCTTTATCTTTTTAGTGCGGTGGTTAAAAAAAAAATTGCATCTCTCTCCTGCAATTTGAAATAAAGAGGCTTGGTGTTCCTTTTTCTTTTAAAAAAAGCTTAAAAATTAATGACCTCAATTTGAAACAAGGTCTGGAATAATTTCTGCCCCTTGAAAAGCACCTGAGGAAGTTACAAGCATTTAAAAATCTATGAGCTATGTAATGAAAACTGCATTTCAACATGACGTTTCCTTATTAGCACTGTCTTCCACAGTGCTTCAAAACCTGTTTAAGCACCATCTTGTGCTTTGTACCTATAAGCTAGAGACAGGCAAATCTTCCTCTGCTTCCCAGGGATACATCACAAACAACTAGACACATAACTGAGATTTGCAGCAAGATTTTTTTTGCAGATATGCACATGCTTAATTGTTAAATCTGCAAGGAGAGTAAGCATCCTACTGACTAATCTCAGTTTTCTATAGGCAGGTGTAACTGTCCATCAGCACACAGCACTAAGATAAACAGCTCTTATCTGCGATAGCTGAGAACCAGTAACAAGGTGTCAACTTTCTTGAGGACCCCTCTACAAAGCCTGGCTCTGTCCCAGTATCGTCAACACTAAAACAGAGTCAACAAAGTTACTTATACCCAAGCTGAGCCTTAATTAACAAGTTAGGTAGTTGAGTCATGAACCCAAAGTTCATGCACAGAGATTTATCAGAACAGTTTTGCTGCATGTACAGGGGACCAATTAAGTTGAAAAGCCACATGTGAGCAAATAAACTTTTCTGGTTCCCAAAGCACTGTAGAGCCTAACACACAGAAGTTAATGTAGGAGTCACCTCAGCATTCACCAAGCCATTTATGCTGTCTTGTTCAACACCGACTGTGCTACACGTGGGCGGGCTATCCTGCTCCTGTGCTGTCATCAGGATGTGTGTGTATGCTTAGGTTCCCTGGTGTCTACTTCTACAGGTGTTCCAGAGGACAGGGTTCCAAGGGGACCCTGACACAGGACAGTACCTATTCTCAGGTAACAGGAAGCTGGCTGTGTTACGGAAAACATGCTTACCAAAAAGGGTGTATAAAAGCAGAAAAAAAAAGAGAATGCAGCTAGGTTAAAATACATAGGTCTTTACTGAAAGAGTAAACAAATGTGTTTTTTCATGAGTTACAGTAACAGGGAACAACAGCACGTAGTGGAAGACACTGATTTGGCTTTTGTATTTGCAAATGACTATTTCCTTGAGTTAATACAGTCATTTGAAAAAGATTCTCATGAATAAGAGCATCTGAAAACCATGAAGCCTGCCCATATAGTAAGTAGATTACGCAGAGAAGATGCAGCTTATATAAAGTACATTTTATTTGAAATACCCTAAGAAATGGATTTTCAGACAGGAATGAATTAAGGGGAAAACTGCATTAAACATCTGTTGTGAACTTTCATTGTTTACTCTAGAGGGGTTACTACACACATGACCAACGCATTAATTAAGAATGAAGTGATAGTGAGTATTTCACCCCATTTGAGCCTCAGCTACCTGCAGAGCTGGCTGTGGCTCGGGAAAGCAAAACTGAAAATTGAATCATCCATCAAATCAAAATATCAACTTGCTTGTATAATGTGAGTGACATTACAAGAAAACTATTCTCTGTAATCAGTTCTATGAAATGACTATAGACTTCAGCTGGATGTAATTTTCACTCCACTCCTTATCCTGTTATCAGAATTAGTATGTGGCAAAACCACGGTATTACCTTGTTAATTCTTACACAGCCAGTGTTTTCACCAGACACAGTTTTGATGCTTAAGGGAACTTAAGACAGAGTCCTATAAAACTTGATGCATTATCCTAACTCTCAGAAGGAGCTAACAGTAAGCCTCAGAATTTCAGGACTATTGGACAGCAAAGGAAAAAAACAAACAAACAAACAAAAAATCCCAAACCCTGGTACCACAAAACCTTATTACAACATTCTTTACAATAAGAAAGACTGCATTTTCTATCCCTGTTTTCACATTTTTTTTTTTCTTCTCTCTCAGGATTTTTTTTTTTTTTAATTACTTCTTTAGGCAAAGGAAGTCCTTATGCCTCAATGTAAGTTTTACTGACTGATGATGTGATGGGTTATGCCTACCCAATTAGAACTATTCCGCATCTTCAAGGCTCCTTGATGTTTTCACACATTTTAATAGGTATCGGTGCAAATCAAAATGGGCATCCACTCAGCTTTCAGTGTAACTTAATGCTGCACTAGGGGGTCTCAAAGTTATTTGTGTATGCCCCTTCAGAGAACTTATTTTAGTAGTTAAGGAGTACTGTACCACAGGGTGTATTTCTGGTGACAGCTCTTTTATTCATTTACTAGCACAGAGCTGGAATATCTTTAAAAACAACTGGAGTATTCAGTGCCATTTGGACAAGCCCTTACCTCAACAAGAATCCTATACTACCTGCTACTACTGCCAAGCATCACCTTTCCAAGTGCTTAGGTCACCGGGGTTAAACACCATCTAAAACAAAAGAAATTGCTTTTAAGCTGAATCAAGCTGACTGTGATTTTAACAAGAATTCAAATACGTTCATTTTAGTGATGCTGAAGTTCTTTACTGTGCTCCTCCTATTCTTTATTGTGCTTCTTAAAGTTAGTGAGGTTGAGGTCTATCATTTCCCCATAAAACATTAGGAAAACGGCATTCATAAAACCTATTGGTATCCATTTTCAGCTTGCTTAATTATTTTCTAGCCTATTCTAAACAAGTGTCATGCTGTTTTTATTTTCTGCCCAGGTAGAATTCTGCCATTTGTGCCACTGTATTCAGGTTTTGAGATTTCTGCACAAGCACAGCAGCATCCAGAAAAGTAGATTAAAAAATACCTGCGCTGGCCTGTCAGCATTTCTAATAAGACTGTTATTTAAATTTAGGTTTGACAGCAAGTTAAATATTAGTTTAATTGCAAATTACACTCTAAATCAAATTTTCTAGTAGGGGCAATGAATGTTTGCTATTGACTGATGGTTTAATTTATTTCTAACAGGGGCTTAAAAGACTTCTCTTGCAATTGTAACTCAAAACAAAGTGAAACAGACAATTAAAAAAATAACTCCTTTGTAGATATAACTTGTAAGGGAATTTTGGGCATTATAAAAACACCAACCTAAAACCTTATAAAGACTCATAGGCTGTGAAATGCAAAGCCCAGAAGTACCTTTTGAACTTTTCAAGTCACTAAAAGAAAGAAAGCAAAGTAACTGAGCAGAAACAACATTTGAGGGATTGCTTTTATATTGTTTTAAATAAATTCCTGAATATTGTAAAAAAAATTACCTGATTCACTTAAGAGTATGTGGCAACTCTCTGTTGCCACATACTGGTGCTAATGCTATTAAAAAAGACTGTATTTCCCAAAACATTAAAATAGGAATTATTTACTTTTAGTGACTGAAAAATAAATCCTTACAATCTTGTTTCTGTAAGTACCACTATGGTGACACAAGGCAAGAGGCCATCCTGCTTCCCTTTCCTACACTGAACAACCTTGTAGGAGTCCAAAGCAGAAGTTTCTCTCTTTACAAGCTACTATATAATGCATCAGTGCCATTGAAAACACCATCACTTTCCCAATTAAGTTTAAAGAAATACCGTAGAGTTCCAATTTTCACATTCTTTCTACAGCACTCTGCTTGTTTTAGTATAATAGTGATATAAAAGTGTTTCCTGCAACAAAAGATTAAATCAGTTGTTTACATATGTGAATTATGACAGAAAATATACTAGTTTCAGTGTATGCACAAAACTAGTATTTATGAACTTTGAAACAAAGCCCTTAGTGACACAAAGGCGTATTTAAAAACTTAATAATACTAAGAAGTTCAAGTCTCAAAATAGTTCAGTGCTCCTTATTCTCCAGAAATCCAGCTGCATATTGATCTTCCCAGTCGTATAATGGTTGTTCCTCACAGGTCAGCCAAAGGAGAGACAGTGCTATACACTATACTGCAAAAAAAGGAAGCACAACGCTTCGTGTAACACCAAGTCAGCAGCACGTGTGCACTGTCCTGCTTCCTCTTCCCAGGTTGCTTGTCCGAGGCAGTCAAGTGTGTGCTGTTCCCAGTGTTAAACCATTTCCCATCATACAGTGACCCAGCAACAGCCAGAGATAATGGGGTTTAGCCAGCGAAGTTGAGGACTGTACCAGGTATTCACACAGGAATTGAAGCACCAACCATAACTTACTCAAAGAATTAAAACAAAGAGTAAAATTCCAAATTAAAAAGAAAAAAAAAAGCATAGCAATATTTTTCCCCTCTTCAGAGAAAAGCAGATTATCTATGTAAACTTCCATTTTTATTTACATGTAGGAATAAATTTACCCTATTCTCCAAACAAGTGAATATAACAACATTTTTCCTACAGTGGAATAATTTCTTATTCTAACAAAACAAATAAACAAGGATTGATTTTAGCAACTGAAAGCTTTCACCCTATTAAAATTTGACAGGTAGGAGGAAAGCTCTTTTTAAAAATTGTTGACAGGTTTACTCAGAGAATACAGGCACATCAAGCAAGAACATAAAAAAATAACAATCAGATCAGGAAAATATAATTTGAATTCTCATGTTTTACTAAAAGCAAGGATAAAATATTTAGATGTTATTTCAAAATGCCTCTTTTGTTTATTACTGTATTTTCTTGTTTCACCGAAACTGATGCTAAGCAGATGGAGTATAAATACATACAAAACCAAAATAACTCATAACAAAATCCTGAAAAGATCTGGATGGCAGATACTGTTCCTTCAATCCTCTTTACTTTCAAAAACTGCCATTAACAAAAGGGGGACAGCAATAAACAGCCGCTCAAATTGTTGCTTGAGGTTTTTTTTAAACACTAAAGTAACAAAATATTAATTTCATTACCTTTGGAAATTAAGACCAAAAAGCAAATAATAAATTCCTACAGATTGTTTTCATTACAAATAACTTTATAAATTACCATGTTAGATTTGATCCTTAGTAGCATTTTGGGGAGTATAAAGCACAAATGCAAAATACATGTTCAAAAATTGTATTATAATTATGTTTTGTACAAAATCTAGTAAAATGAAATGGATATTGAAAGGAAGAAGCCACAGGGACTGAAAAGTTTTTTGCTTGCTAACGCCTGTTCCTGGTTCTCTTACTGTAGTTCAGATAGTAACTTCATGCGTACGCCCATAAAATTGTTTTCCTGATTTTCAGCTTTATCAGAATAGAACAAGTGCATTTGTTTTAATGAGCATGAGACTGGAAAAGCAGCCTATCGGTATAAGTACAATCAGTGCATTATTAATCTATTATTTTATTGTCCTTAAAAATGTGTTACGCTGCCACAGCACAAAAGATATTATAATTATAATTTTGCAGTACAAGAAAATCCATAGCTAAGGAAGAAAATTCTTTAATTTATAAATACAGTTGAAATACTTCTAAGACTAAGTACTGTTTAATACCCTACAGACACAAAACCCCAGGAAACGTCAGAGTATGATTTTCACATTTTAAAGACCTCACAATGTCTTTCTGACAGACAAAAACTGTTTATAAAACTTTACAATTTTTTTGGAATGAAGGCAAAATATGACACATGGTTCTAAACACCATATCCCTTCAGTTGTCCTACTGCTAAATGGTCTTTCATTACCTTCAACCTAGGATGGCTCTGCACTGAAAGTACCTGATGTCCTTTTGTGTCTACACAGACTATACAGTCCTTCCTGGCTATAGAAGCTGAAGGCAACCATCGGTCCCCTGACTCCCTTTAATACAGGTGCCGTTTGATGTCTCTACCAGCTATTTGCTAACCAACCTGCACTGCAATTTTGTAACTCTGCTGGAGTAATGGGGTTGCTACACAAGTGGTACAGACATGCACATGTGAAAGCACACGTTATCTTTTGAGCTCTCACAAGTAATTCCCTTCTCAAAAGACGTACCACTGCCATCTGTTTACAACACTACCTTGATCTGTGCTGCTTCAGTCAACCCGCACCACTGCTAAAAATCTCAGGGCAAATCAGCTTGAAATCTTCAGGAATAGGTTTTGTGAATCTCTAAAGTAGGAACCCAGGAAAAACTATTTATTAAACAAGCACTGAAGAATCTCAGATGGACAGGTTTCTTTTTCTAAAAGAAAATGTTAGCGGTTGCCTGCAATAAATACAAATTCCAAGCAGCAGTTGAACAGGTACAACCCCGCCGGACAGATGTCCCTTCACTCCAGTCTTTCTATCTGCTGTAATACTGTGGAATTACTTAACTGCAGAGTACAAAAGGGCTCATTCTGGAAGCTTAAATTATATACTTCTATGTACACAAAGATAAATGGTTTTATTATGTTTTCTGATATCAATTTTCAGCCACAGCTATTTCTGCCACTATTAGACAAGCTCAACTAAAGTGCATTAAAATACACTTCTGTTACCGTAAGATAACTTAAATATCAACAAAGCTTTCTGCACAGTTGTCCCATTTTTAAAAGACAATGGAAGACTACAATTCTCATTGACTTCAGAGGACAGGGAATGCTCAGTATCTGTGAAAAAAGAGACTATCTTTTCTTGATTTTTTTTCAGGTTTTGTTTTTAAGACTCATGGTGCAAAATGGTTTAGTTTGAGGAAATCGCTTGCATATTGGTTCTGTCAAAGTTCCTGAGATCTATAATCAAGCCCATTTTTTCCTGTCTGCATATTACTGCAAGCAAGAATGATGACGCAGTTCAGACTCATATAACTGCAGCTGTGCAACTCCTTTTATTTCATGTGGATTGCAGTGATAGCTAATAAAATTCAATGAGCTTGTAAGGGAGAAAGTGAAGACAGAA
Source organism: Caprimulgus europaeus (assembly GCA_907165065.1). The sequence goes on from OU015525.1 coordinate 76,709,935, forward strand.
CATAAACATTCAGAACTCAGAAAAAGCAGACAGCAGATGCATGAGAACGAAAAGGATTTTGCTCACTCTATCACAACACTACTATGCCACCAGGGATAAAATAACCTTGCAATTTTCACTAAATGCATCCAATTTTTAAATGCATTTAAGGAGTAAAATCCTTGAAAACAATTTAATCTTCCTGTTAAGTAAACAACTGTAACTTTTTTTATATCAGTAGCTTGGTAATTTTTATAATCTTCACTGTGTATATATACTGAGGAGTATTTCAATAAGGCAAAAACATTTCACCTTGAGCAGTTTTGGAAAATAGTAGTAGTACTTTGTTTTTGGGAAAAATAAAACAATTTGCACGATTCTATTTGAAACCTCACAATACAGAGAATGTGCAGAGTTTAATTCTACTTTACTGTATCATAATATAGGAAAACTTAACCTTGTTAGTGACAAGCAATCCTCAAAACATTAGCTGAGCCTACACATCACTAAGTCAACAATTGTACACTAACTTTCTATTAAGACACAGGTATTTTAATAATAACCTCCTAAAGTAGAAGAAATTTATAATTTATTTACATTTTTAAAATTATTAATCTGGATACTGAACTAATCATTTGCTCTCAAATATTTCTGAAAATTACTCCTTATCAAAAGAGAAATAATAAGTGCTCATTCTCAAAATTGTGCTGAGGCATTGATTTCATTTCTCATTTTAGTTTTTTTTTTTTCAGCAGCAGACCATCCTTTTCACATTCAACTGGCTTTTTACAGTCTTTCAAATACATAAAGAATATTTCCAAATTCTCTGCAAGCCTAACAAATACAGGTGTCTCAACCTTGAGACCCCTCATAAGTATGAAATATGTGAAAGATTAGACAAAACCCCTCTGAAAGCCAAACAACATGCTACACACTTAAAGGTTATCAGTGTTATCAGTACAAAATATTTACAAAATGGTTATTTGCTGTATTTAAAACTATGCAAATATAATGGCCTATTTCCTTTTCATACAGGAAATAAGTTGCAGCAGTAGCAAAAATGGAAAGATGATGTAAAAAATCATATGATTTGGATATTACATAATTTACATTTGTAAATTTCTGTTAAAATTGCTTTTATACTTTCATATAAGGATTCAATTTTTATAATTAACTTCAACATCATTTGAATCCCACTCTTCAAAGCTGACTCTTCAGAATTAAAAGCAGGATTCAACTCAGATCTCTAAGCTCTCTGATTTGCAAATACCTCATGAATAACTTCATTAGTTGTAATATGATACTCAGATGAGTATAGTTAGTCATGCTTAAGGATCTGCAGGATTATACCCCTTTCCCGATTATATTTACACAGAAACAGGTTGAAAATGTAATTTTTAGCTATTCAAATGAATATGGCTGCTTATTCAACAGCTACATTAGTCTGCCTGTTCTCCACATCCTCTGTGGTAAGGAAATGCGTGAGAAAGGACTTTGCAGATACACAAGTATTGCAAGGGTGTAACAGGGAGCTCAGACGAAGAACTGACTAACTCTTTCCTGCCCAAGCAGTAAGATTGCTTCTTTGCCATGACCAGACAACTAGAGATGCTTTATGACCTTATTTCATATAATTTCTTTTTGTCACATTTCATTTTCTAACATCCCTGTAGCTGGAAACCTTTAGTACCTTTCACAGCTCAGAAGGTCTGAATATAGCTTGGTCCAACAAAGGCACCGCTGGAGCATGGAGAAAAGGTAGGTTTTAGAGAATTGAATACCAGGAGATAGAAATATAACAAGACAAAGTCTTGCACCTATGGAACTGTGGAAAGATGAGAGGTCAAGAAGACACAGTACAGACTGACTGAATAAATGAATAAAATCATTTAGTTACAGCACCAAGCTTCTGTAAACCATTCGATGCCTGCTGGGATCTAGAAGCAATTCATGTCTTTTCTTTCACTGGTTTACTTTTAAAACTGCAAGAGCTTGAAAACACGGTGAATTCATCAGGTCACATGAAGCCAGCTCAGGTCTTAGTCGCCGTATTAACACAAGCTCAGCATTAGCCTTGTACAGACACTGACTGGCTGCCAAGCCACTGAGGGAGAACTATACCCGTACTATGTCGTTCCATTACACAGAGTATGCAGATAAGGAAGTCTTGTTTATAACAACTTACTTCTAGAGATTCTGGTAACTTACTATGGAAGTCTCAAAGACACTGAAGATCAAGTTATTCTAATTAAAAAAAATTGCATTACAACATCCAGAGGTCCCAGCAATAGGAAAGGATTTTAATAGGTTGGGCAAAAAAAAAAAAACAAACTAATGGAGAAAAGAGAGCTTTTTCTACAGTACCCATGTACCTTCTACAAGAAAATACATCTCACTTAAGAAACAAAACTATGACACAGACATGGTAACAGGGTGGCAATTCTTGTGCTGCAGAACTATGGCTTCATTAGGGCTAAAATTAGCAAGTGCAGTAATCACCAAATACATCATAATTAACAAGTTTTAAAAACCTAACCCTGATACAAAATCATTCCTTTAACAAGCTCCAAGTCTCTATTCAATTATTTTAAATTTAAAAGTGCTCAGAGTAGCACAACCTACTGAAAAAACCCCACAACATCAGATGGCATCTGTAATCCAAATCTATGCAGCATCTAAGACAGAAAGCATATTCATTCACGTGGTAACCAAGAAAACTATTGCAAAACTACTTTAAACAGCCAAAATTACATAAACTCACTGAAGATAATACAGCTTTAGAAGCATATAAAAATGTAGTATATACTTCAGTTTCACTGACAGTGATGCAACAGAAGGAACTGGAGAAAGTAAACTTAAACTGTTAACAGACTGCTGTAGAAAATGCTGGCATATAGTATATCAGACAAGATAAGCTGCAGCAGGTTTTGCAGAAAACTTCATTATTATTACATCCCCCTTCTGGGCATTGCTTAAATACATTACAGTCAATAGGGTACAGCACACAACTGAAAGAAAATATCCTTTAGAAGTAGCACAAAAGCTAAAAGAATACTGTTGAATAACGACTCAGTAAACTACAAGATGCCCACCGAAAGATGTTTAAGTATGGATTTTCTTTAAAGCACCAAGCATTTCTTAGGATTTAACCTGGAAGGAAGGAGGGAGGGAACAGGTATTGATATATGGCTACTGTATAAATAGTCAGATAACACAGACAGAAACAGGCCACAATCTCACTTGTGTTGCATGAAATCATCATCTGGCATTCTGACACTGGAATTTTCTCAAAATAACCCCTAAAAGAAGAACTGTCTCTGACTTGAACAATCATTTATTTTCATGGCAACCACTTTAGCATTCTAGAGATAACAATCAACATACTATATCCTAAAATCCATTACTGCAACTATTACATTGTATTTCTCCCTTAGCTCCAGAGAGAGCTGAACAAACACCAGAAAATACCTCGCTGAATCTCAAGATTAACCTGAAGAACAGTCTCCTGCAGACCTGATCATGCCTTCAAAAAGTGTTGACTGTTCTCTGTGCCACTGAGATCAATCAAAGACAGCCAGTTTATTGTAGCAGCATGAGGAGTCACTCGGTTTCCATTCTTGGGAATACCTTGCCCTGATTTCCAGTCTATTTATTTATATGCCATACATAGACTATGAGATGATTAATTTTCCTGCTGAAGGCATAACTGACTTGCTTGGCCTCTTTTTTTGTGAGTTGAGGTCCAGGTCACATGGTGAGATGCAAAGCGTCTATGAATTAGTTCCAAATCCTCTGAAGGGAAGTACTGAAGTGTGCAACATAGGTTTTGTACCTATTTTACTCTCTTCCAAGGATTCAATCTGATACAAGCAATGGAGAGAAAATAAAAGCATCCTAACTCCCTTAAGGGGTTTTGCAGCCTGTCTGTAATTTAGGTATATGTTACTATTCTCAATTAAAAAAAAATAGGGAGATAAGGGATTCTGGAGATAATGGATCAGTCAAAAGAATATCAAATCCAAATGTAAGGCTACTTTCATACTTTTGTATTATTAACATCAAGGAAACAGCATTTATTTATTTATTTATTTCTACATGTTGTTTTCTTGTAAATATTGAGGTTTAGTACAGTTTGAGAAGTAACAGCTTGCTCTCTAAAACCTGTTTAGAAAATAAAATTTACATGTAAAAAATAAAGACAGAGGCTATCTCCAGGGAGAAAAAAAGTAAAGCTTACCAAAATCTTCCAATATCCCATTCTACATTAGCTAGTTTTCCCCTTCATCCACCAATCCTGTTGGCTGATGTATTACTTCAGTCCTTACCATTTACTACAAACATTGAAAAGTAATGAGATTATTCTTCACTAATTAGCAATCCTCAGTTTCTAATCTTATTTTTTAAAGTATTAAAAGCTAAGTAATCAAATTGTGGGAATTTTTAAGACCCATTATCCTCCTTCAAAATATATTTTCCACAGCTTTCATACAAAGGTGTAAATTATAATTGGAGTAAAATTGTGCATGATCATTGAAATTACTATAGAATCATCACAGAACCACAGAAATCTTGGCTGGAAGTCACCTAATCTCACCCTCCAGTAAAAAATATGATCATTTCCACACCAGATTAGGATTTGTGTAGTTGACTGGAAAAGATAAAGCCCACAGCCTTTCTGGTCACCTCTTCCATTACTACAGTACCCTCTTCATGCAAAATTTTTCCTGTGTCCAGTCTGAACTCCCCAAGGTGCGTTTTATGGCTATTGCCCCTTGCTAAACTGCGTGCCACTACTGGGAAAGGTTTGGTGTCAACACCTTTGTTACTCCCTTGGAAGTTTTTGTGGGCGAACCTAAGATCACCCCTTTAGCCTCCTCTTCACCAGACCCAACTCACTAAAAATGCCAGCTCCCTAACCTCTCCCATCACATCATGTGGTCTAAGCCTCTGACCTGTTTACTACCTCCCCACTGGACTATTTCCAGTTTCTCAACATCCCGTCTGTATTGGGGGTTACTAGAATGACACACAGTTGTCCAAGGAGCAGCTTCACCAGCTCCAAGTAGGGGTGGTAACAGCTTCCTTCAGTCATGCTAGCTTCCTTCTACACGTAGCCCAGTACACAGTTAGTTTTGTCTGCAGTGAAAGCACACCACTGGCTCATGTTCAGCTTGACATTCTTAATGACTGCAGGTCCTTTTCAGCAGAGCTGTGACTCAGCCAGATGCTTCCCAGCCTGGACTGATGCATGGTGTTATTCCACCTCAGATGCAGAATTTCATTCTCCTCTTTTTTAAGTATATGAGTTTCCTGTTGGCTCAGTCTTCCGTTTGTTTAAGGTCTCAAGATGCTTTAAGACTGAAGCTCTACTTCGGCTCTCCAAGCATCACCCTAATTTAGAATCATTCACAAATTTGCTGAGGGTGCATTCTATTCAGTTCTGTCATTCAAGTCACTGAAGAATTTCATATCATGAGTACCAGGATCAACCCCGGAAGTATCCACTTATTCCTGTCTGGTAGCTGGTCCAGCTATTGATTGCTACCCTTTCAGTAGAGTAGTCCCGTCAATTTTCAGTCCACTCAATACCCAGCCCACGCTTCCTCAGCTTACTGTTGACAACAGTGTGGGAGAAGGTATCAGAAGTCTTAATAAAGTTAGTTATTCCATATCAGATCTGCTCCCCTCATTCACACTGTCAGTCATTTCACCCTAGAAGGCAATCAGATTAGCAAAACACCAACTGCTCTTCAGAAATCTGTGTTGACTCTTCCTATTAACCATGTTGCTCTTCACATGTCTGCAAGCAGGTGCCAAGATGACATGTTCCATGATCCTTCCAGGGACTGACACTGACCTGATACAGCCTATTGATATTTTTTGTAAAGACTGGTATAATGTTAGCCTCCCTCTAGTTCTCAGGACTTTCCTCAATTACATGTTTTTTCTTTACCATGTAGCTGTCTTGCAATCTTACCACCTGAAGGACCTCTAGTCAGTCTTGGAGCCTCAAAAAGTTGAATATATCTACTTAATCTACACAGTCCCTAACCTGTGGCTCTTCCATGTTACTGTCCCTTGCCTGGAAATAGTTTTAAAAAATGGGAAATTTCTGCCTTTGCTGTGTCGGCCACCATTAGATTGACTCCAGCACTCACCCATGGACCCACAATTCCCCGAGTTGTCTCAAGGAAATACTTGCAGAATCCTTTCCTGCTACTTGGTGCCCTCAAATTCAGCTCCAAATAGACTTTGGTCTTCCTCATTTCAATTTGCCTTCTCCAGAAATAACAAAGGAGAAATTAAAGTTACCATATGAAGCACTCTACACAGCAGAACTACATTCAACTTCTAGATCAGAACATGTTTAAGGTTAGAAATCATATTTTATACTCTTTGAAGGATTGGTGTAGGCTTTTTCTTCACTATCATAAGGCACTGCATGTTGAAACTGTCATCCAGAAGGGAATGCAGATGACAAAATTCTGAAAAGTCTCAGAAAATTTTGCAGAAAAAGAAATGAAAATACTTAAGTTTTTCCCTACTATAAAATAACTAATAAGCCATAAAAAGAGAATACACCTGCTGATGATCTTTTTAATTCACTTATTAAAATGAATGGAACTGAAGTAAGCTTTGTCATACTTAGGCTTGTCAGGAATGAATAGAAACATTTTGAAATTTGCACAGTATTGTATTATCTAAACAAATTAATCTTTAACTCCCGGGGAAAAAAAGCAGTATCAGTTCACAACTGCAAGGATTGATGACCCTTTCAAGCACATACTGAGAAAACAAATGCTAAGAATAAACCAACTCAACTAGGAAGGAATATGTTAAGAATATTCAAATTAAAATTAGAATTATTTTAATTTAAGAAATATAGGCATCTTTGTCAATGTTAACACAATCCTTTTCAAAGTTAACCTAAAGATTCACACTTTTCTGAAGACAGCCCATTCATAATCACTTATGAGAGGAAGAACCTCTATGCCTATTTCTTCCTTTTCAAGTAATGTTGATTATTAATGCAGATTAGGGATCAAAAAAGACAATTAAAAAACCCATGCAAACTGACGTGTGACAAATAGAAATCTTCACAAAAATCTAAAATAATGAACAGAAGAGGTACAAATTAATATGCTTTTATTAAAAGACCTCACTTCTCTGTATGCATACATGAGTACTGCTATACTAGGAGTCACTGACTGTATTCATACATGCACGGACTACGCAAGCAGTGCAGGTACAGCAATAATGCCCATGTATATTAACAACACAAGATTCATGAAACAAAAATATATATTTTTTTAAATATTCTACCAATGAACAAAGAAAACATCAACGCCTATTATGATATCTTCACATCAAGGAAGGCTTCTAATGAGGAGTACATGCTATTAGAACAACTAATGGTGAAAAAAATTAAAAGGGAAAACATTCAGGTGCATAAGGTAGACCCACAGAGAAGCTCGCATATTTTTTCCCCTTAACAGTTGGCCTCATAAAAGATATTACCTATGCCTATAAATCTTGCATTATAGCTACAGACTAACAGCCTACCTTGTTAAATAAAAGCTAATAAAAAAAAAATATCAAGGGACACTACACAGCATTCAAATTTACAGTAACAAAGCATAAAGTAGCTCTTTGCATGACCACAGACAAACTGAGAGGGAGGAGATACAGTTGTTCACACAAGAAAATCAGAAGCTAAACTGTACGTGGTGGGGAAAACTGAGGAGTGTAAGATTCACATGAATCTCATCACAGATGAAAGGGGAGGGAACACATCCATTTCTACTCAGACTAAACTCATTTCTTTCAATCCTTTTATTCCCAACTCATAAAGGAAATGCAACTAAGTATGGTCTTCACAAACCAATGTGCACTAAAACTACCTGATGGTGGCAATTCTCTCTCTCTCTCTCACACAGAAACAACCTAGCAAGGTTTTAAGCCCTGGACAATTTCTCAAGGCAGAAAAGGGAATACGGATGCGTATCACCCACACACTACTCGTGCAGAAAGACCATTTTCATTTGTAGATTTTTTTTGGTACATATCTGTGGAATAAACTGTAGTTCCCTTTCTAAAATTAAATGAAAAACAGTCAGAGGCCTTATCACTAGCCTTCAAATATTCACCTATTACTACAGAAATAAGAATATTTATTTGAGTCTTCCACTTGGCTTAGCTCTTTTGCATTTAGGTAGGCATCACTGTGGCAAATGCTGTCAATGCATTTGTATTTCTGTGTCTGACAGTGAATCTGGCACATAAAGGTACAGCACCAGTTACAATGTTGATTCAATATCAGCAAACAGGCACTGCATCAAACCTTAGTTTCAGTGGCTTTCAAATTTATTATGGACAACTGTCCATTTTCTACAGTCCATCATCCAGCCTCAGCATGAAAAACCTCTAAAGAGGATGCTGGTGTTGAGTGTAAGCTGTGGGGTGCTTACAATCTTTATAGACTGCAGGGGGGAAAGTCACTGTTATGTACACCTCTTACAATGCTTTTCAGTCCTAACAGGCATCACAGTGGTACAACCAGTCCTACTTTCAGAGATAGAGGCGCTTACCTAGTATTATATCTGGTTTTGTAATAACATTTGCTGTGCACACAGAAGGGGCGTGGGATGAAACTACATTGCTAATTTAATCTCAATAATTTATTCACTATTTAAATGAGGCTTTAGTGCCTACTGGAGAATGTGAAAGAGGGAATGAAATGTTGGTTATTATACAGGTGCAGCAGTATACATAGTGGTTGAAGGCATCAGAAAGGTACCCATGCACATGCTGCAGCCAGAGCTGCACCTCACTCCCTTCCTGCAGTTGTAGCCACACAGAAGACACAATCTACCACAGTTTTTGACATGCCTGAAAATCTTTAGCCAGTAGAACAGTATCTTGGAGCTGTACCAGAAGGTTGTCTCACATTGTGGCAGGAATGCATACTGTTTGGTTGGTCCCTGATACAATTTGTGGTACACTAACAGGAAAAAAAAAAATCCTAATCCAACGAATCACCTGTTTTCACAGCACAGGTTACTTAAAATATAGAGAAAGGGGAACAGTATCCTCTATTTTCTGTGACCTGGAACAAACAGAATGGCATAAACCATGCTGGAACAGGTTTTCAAGTGCAAGTACTGCTTTGTGAAATAAAAATAGACGTTTTAAATTTATTTTTTTTAAAGATAATTTAAAGGGCCCATTTTTCCCCTCCAAACAAAATTAATAATTCTGTGTTAATTCTAATTATTCAATTCTGCAATGTCAAAGTTTTAAAAATACCGATTCATTAAAAAACATTTTGCCACTGGTTGACAGAAGAATACAATAAACCTTCCACTTAATCAAACCTAGTACAAAACTGAGAATTTTCAAGTGAACCTGCTGACTTACTATGAAGAATCAAGCCTATTTATAGTATCAGATGCATTTACTCTCAAGTGCTCTGTCAATAAAAGCTTCAAATAATGACCTAGATTGACAATGAAGTGAACAAAGATGAGTCTAACTACCTATAGGAAAGACAGTATTAAGGGGTGGGGAAAAAAAAAATCCTCATCCACTCTGAAAAAGGAAAACAGTATTTTCCAGTGGCACTAGTTTTAACACCTGAAGCAGAGATGTATTTCAGTAAATAAATATACACTAAAAGTATAAACAGGATTTTACCAAGATGCGTTTCCATGATGGAATCAGATGAGGTGAAAAAAAACATTTACAAGTTTCAAGGCAGCATACAGCACAATTCCTAAATACATCTTTTTACATCAAGACTCTGAATACTGTGAAATACATATAACTGAACAGATAAAGCCAGAAAATTTTTCCATTCTGCTTTTTTTCTTTATTTTTCACTGAAAATAATTGCTGAAAAACATGAATGTAAACTAACAGACTTTCTAAATGAAGAGGCTGGTATATAAGAGGCCCAATTTAAATCTTAATTACACAGCTAGGCACATAATTGCACTGTTACTGTCAGGGTAGATGGATAATCGTGACCATGAGATAACACTGCAACATGAATTGCAGGTCAGAGTGACAGAATGCCACACTAACCAGCAAAATGTCATTCCAGATTAATCAGATCATCTTACTGGAGGGCGCCAGATACTCAAGGAAGGAATGCTCAACGCAGACAGGTGCTGGTTATGCCTGAGAGATGGGACTGTCTGAAAAATGTAAAGAATAATGATTTATGGGGACTCAAGGGAAAACAAATGTGGTAATTGAAGGAAGAGAAATGAAATCTAAGAAGTATGGCTCACATTTTGAAATAACTAAGGAAACAGACTACAAGCAGCTATTGCTATATGACGATCCAGATGGAAGAAACTGAGGGCATACTAATAGAAATAAAAATATTACTTTGTATGCTGTCCAGCAGATAACAATTGGCAGTTTTTCACTTACAAAAGCTGGTGTTACAAGTTAAATTTACCCAAAAAAGTAAATTTCTGCACATGAGAAAATGAGATTTCATACTACATTATGTAAAATAAGGGGACAAAGGGTTGTGACTGATCAAAGACACCCTGGCCCCACAAAGCCCCACACACACTCACTAACACACTGACAATGAAGGAATGCTCTGAAGAGATAAATAGAGGCTACATGACCTGAAGGCTCAGGGAAGAATAATGACACGATTGATCACAACTGTTGAAAAGGAATCCAAACTCAGCTTAATGCCAAAGGAAACCCAAGGCTGCCTTTGTTTTAGACAAACTGTATTAACAAAGTATTTAAACCATTTGCATAACTGCCTGGCCCTGAATGAAAGGAATGCAGACCCAGAGCAAAAAAAAAAAAAAAAAAGTTTTAAGGGTGCTTCTGGTTAAAATAATGTAAATTCTACATGTGTTGGATCTGCTTAGAAATTATGATCCCATAACTCTAATCAAGAGTTATCTTTTACTCATACAACTGTAATAGTTATTTAGCTTATTTTTTATACTTTTCTGTAGAGCTCAGTCATTCCCTCAGCAAATGACTTTGGCTGCTGTGATTCCATTGACAGAGACTGATGAAGGCACAACACAACAGCACAGACTCAAGTGCTGGGACACATCTCCAGTGAGAGGAGACTCACTCCCCAGCAGTGGCCAGCCTTGAGCTCCAGGCATGTAGGACAGCTCACTTTATTGGGCTCAGAGAGTGACAGAGGAAGGAATATGATCCCCATCGTGGAGTTTGCTAGACAGCTTTATATGAACTCTATGGAGCACTTAATGAACCAAGTAACAGCTCAGCTTTGTACCAAGCCTACAAGACCTCAGGATTAAGCCTTGTCAGGCTCTCCTTGTCTGAACTTTTCTTGACCTGCCTGCAGGTAATCAAGCAGGTGCCTATGGCTAATTTGTTATGACCACAGTTTATACAGATAGAAGGATTAAGCAGTCATTCTGTATAGAACAAGGTATTTAATGTCGCTGACATGATGAGATAGAAGCTTGGTGTGACACCAGTTGCCTTCAGAAGCGAAGGCAGAGGAGCATAGTACAGGCACGAAGGGGAAAGAGATGGGCCACCAACTTGGCACTGGAGACCCCACAGCTATAAAAAGCTCAGCCAGAGCAGCATGGGGAGTGTGTATGTGGTTAAGCCCAATAACAAAACCAAACAACAAATAGAAGAGCTCTGAGGAGAGCTGTGGGCTTCAACACACAAATTCCTTTTGGGCAACTGGGGGATGCTCGTCATCATGATGATGAGCATATCTCAGATAATGAGATTCACATTTATATTGTGTCAGCTGTATATTGCAATTGCTATACTCCGCTAAGTGTAATTTCTAATTAAATTGTGATTTGAGTGCATTGTTGTGTCACTGTGCTAAACCAAACTCCCCTGGAACCACAAATAACTTCAAATTAATTAAACTTGGTACTATATATTAAGCTCTTCCCATGTGGAATATCTAAAAGAACATGGCCAAAGAGTATTGCACTATGACAAGGTCTCAACAACAAAACAGGGTAACATGCTAGAAAGAAAGATTTCAAAAATTAAGCAGCTATCATCTCATCATATTTACCCATTAAATTTAAAAAAAAAAGGTAATAAAGCCAAAATAACAAAAAAAACCCAAAACAAAACAAAAAACCCCAACCCAACCAACAACTTCCAATGAAATCTTTGAAAAAATAAAAAGGATAAAAAAGCTTTTTGGGCCTCATGACTTGGCTTTAATGTTTGCATAGAAAAGGAAAATGTATGTACAAAGATGTGAACAGGGAACCCATGCAAAAACTCTGGCTACACTGTTATACATGTTATAGGTCATACATGTAAAGTCTCCCTTCAAAACAAAGTGAGTGATCTTCTACCATAAATGCAATGTTAATCTTCAGAGAAAGAATTACAAATTAAACAACTAATTTGCATAAAACTTTACTATGAATCTTCAAATTTTAAGGTTAATGTCTTTTGATGGCCTTTTATCCCTTCACACAGGAAAGGTTCTCATCAGGGGCAACTAGAGAATACAGTTCTGCCACCATAAATTTCAAAGGCAAGTACTTCATTTTCACTACAGAGGAGGAAAAAAAAAGTACATGCTACACACTATTAAAATCAATTTATTATGTGATTTTAAACTGGTTTACTGTTATCGCAACTACATAATTCACAGCCAAAGTTAAGCTTATTTGGGTACTAATGTACCTTAATTCTCAGGTGTAGATTTAAGTTTAAAGTTAACTTAGCATTTGCTGGGTTCTAGTTTTCTTGTTTGGGGATAAACAGAATTGTAACATATTTTATCAAAGCGTAACATGCATAGCATTCAACTACCCATTAAGTAGTTTTTTCTAGGAATACAAAAGATTTAAATTACCCACAGAAAGATACAGTTCCATTTAGCAGTAAATGCATCAGGAGTAGAAAATGCCATCATGTGAGAAAAACACGCAGAAACAGATGGGAAAACACAATAGAAGTATTCAAGTTTTCAAAATGACATAAAAGGAACAAAAATTGCTAAAACAATGATGAAAATTAAATCTCCTTCAAAAATCCCTTTCATAACTGAAGTTGTAAGAGCAAGCTGCATGAAAAGTACTGGCAAGACAAGTTAAAGTAGAAGGCTCACTGTGGAATCTGGAGAATGCTTTTAGTGTTTTCCTTTCTTTTCCAGAAGACAAAACTGATGAAATAAAAGCAATCTCTAAGTGAAGTGTTCACTGTTTGGTCTTTAAGCAGCACTTTCTTTTCTCTGTAGAAGAGGTAGGCTGTTTTTTAAAGCCATGGGCCTCACAGCCTCATATAGATTCTATGCAAATGAAAATTACTATTGATGGATATCAATTAATTTAAGCTTAGAAAGAGAAAAATACTGACAACAGGTAAGACCGCTAAGTCTCAGGAACCCAAAGCATACAGAAACATGACTGCGACTTCCTTTTAGACAAGGAAATGGGGCAGAGCTAGGAGAGACACACCCAAAACCTCCGCTCCCCTGTACATTAACATGAGAATGTTATGTTGGACTTTCTGAATCATTCTACATATACAAAAAAATTAACTAAACCTCATGGCTTGGAATGTATTTTTACAGCAGTTGTGCTAAAAAACCCAGTCCTTGAAACAAGTTGGCAAATTGATGCAACCACCCTTCTCCAAAAAAGAAAAAAACACACTCGAGCCTCCACAATGGGAAGCTGCCATCTGATCTTTTCAGATGGTTATTTTCAACTCACCTGGGTCCCAGCAGCCTTCCCCAGGCGGCCGCCTAAGTCCGCGTTTCACAGAACAGAGGGAGCTGCGTCAGGAGAGGAAATAGCTCAGCTGGACTTGCCACTCCTGAACTCCTGTAAGTTCATTTAGGTCTCCTTCTCAAGTGACTTTAAAGTGAGATGAAGAATCTATTCCACTACAATGGCTGAAAGATTTGTGTTTAGAAGTGAAAATATTTTAGATTTTAAAAAGCCCTAATGAATGATACCAGAGAAAAAGAGATAAACAATGTTAACATGTTACAAATATAACGTGTTAAAATGTTAGAAGTTTAATATACTACAATTTAAATTCTGTTGAAATTGAGATCAGTATTATTACTTTCCTAGGCTATCTTTATTTCAAGTTTGAAACTCTTCTTCTAATGGCAAGAGAATAAGTTAAGGCAGAAGTACTTGTGGATCAGCAAAAGTGTGTTCATATATTGGCTGCATGATAAGAAAGGATATTTTGCCTTTCTTTATGATGGCCTTTAATAGTGATTTAAATTAGCATTAGACTGAGCTGTCACTAAGTGGCATTCTACACAGCTTCTCTGAAATTCTTGGCTTTGATCTACTAATATTTAACTCTAATTTTATTCTGATAATTGGCATTTTCTTCCCCCTCTTCAAAGACAGTTTTGCTGGCAGGATATATTCTCTCAATACTCTTCTATCAGACTAAATCTTCACAGAAGCCTTTCTGCTCCCAGCTCATTTCAAACAATCCCAAAAATACGTATTTTGCATTATCACCACATCCTTTTACCAGTGAAGTGATTTTCAGTTTCCTCATACTGCATCTACTATGGCTACTGTAGCTCAACTTAGAGGTACAGGGTTCTGAACAGGAATTACCTGTCAAGGTCTCCATTCCTGTAACTCCATTTTTGTTTCCTGAGAAGCACAACATGAATACACTCACGGCTGCTCCGAAGAGCTATGTGAAACCAGTCCCAGACTAAATCAAGAACTCAAGAATCCTTTAAAGTAGGCCATATAGTAAGGATATTAAACAATTTCCTTCTTCACCAGCCACTGTGATGACTCTTCAAAACTTATTCACTCAACTCCCCATTTCCAGTAGTGGAATCAGGTACCCCAAAAGCAATCCCATCAACCTGAGGATGTACCTGGGAAGCACCAGCTATACTCACAAAGCTTTGTTAATTCAATAATATGCTGGTCCATCCAGCAACTTAGAAGTATGGTATCCATGTATAGACTTGTGCTACTCAAAACATATCAGACAGCCAAGCCTAGTTCTTATCCAAAATCAATAATAATAAAAAAAAAAAAAGATGGCAAAAATGAAGAGGAATATCTCTCTGTAACATTTTAAAACCCCACTGGAAACAAGGGAGTTCTATAACTAAGGAAGTGAATATATTGACATGCTACTTAGAGATGATGAAAGAAATATATATTGATTGAATATCATTAGTGTGGGTCTGAAACAGAGCTGCTAAAACTTTTTAAGGCAGAGATAGAACCTGATGTCAGAGAGGAAGCAAGACATGAATATCATAATTGAAGCTATTTGGAAAAGCTACAGAATACAGAAGGTTACTAGAGTAATTATTGGTTCCTATAAGGCAAGAATGAGATTTTATTTCAGTGAATATCATGTATGACAATACGGCATACTTTATATTAGTGAAAACAGCTGCAAAAGTCATTCTGTGATCAGACTTGGAGTCCAATACTTGGATGACTGTATGAAATGCTGTGACCTGCTGGTCAGACTAGGTGATTTCACAGGTCTCTTCTGGCCTTAAAATCTTAGAACATAGTCTGAATTGAAACATCCATCTAGATATGTGATTTTGTTCTAAACTTCAATCATGATATAAAGACATAGGGGAAACAATCTAACAGAACCACAAAAAGAAATTATTTCAACCTCTACAGCCATTTTCTATCTGCAGTTTTACTTATATATACACATGAAAGATGTGCATGACAAACAAAACCCTGTTTCCAAAGACTAATACCTAACATACAAGTTCCCTTAAGTTATGTATACAATCCTGATTTAATACTGACATGCATTTTTTCCAAAAGCCTTAGAGCCTAGGCTTTTTCTGGAGAGAGGAAGAAATTAAGACAGGCATCTGTAAAATCTGCAAAAAATATCTTTATTTGAAACAGGTAGATTTAAAAGGGGTTCAAAAGAAATATTAAGCATTATACTACTTGTGCTTTGCATAAGTTTTCTCAAAAGGAAAGAGCTGTTCTCTGAAACAGGCTACTACTAAGATTTTGGTAAAGGAAACTAAACATGAGTTACAAACAAACTAACATAAATGTGTGATACTATTTCTGAGCTGAATATAGTTGTCAGTGCTTCATGATCAATCTCACTCTTAGGAAATTATTTTATCACAAGTTCTCCAAGTGGTTTTATCTAAAATATCTGCCAAAACAAGCCTTTACTAGGTCACTATCGCTACATTCCTCCTCAGCTTCCAAGGGAGCAGTTTCTGTTTGCCAAGAACCAAAGTACTGTGGATGACACACATCTGGACACTTCCAGGAAAAGCATCAGCTTTACTACGTATTTACTCAAAAGGTTCTCCATCAGCTATTTATACTTTTAAAACAGCATTATCAATAGCTCTCTTCCTAGGAATCTTTTAACACCAAATGGATCAAAAGTCTCTTGCACAGGTGGAAATTCCCAACTAGAAACACACCACGATTTTTGCAGAAGAAATAGTTGTATCTGTCACCTATGTTCTTACTCTCTCATAGAGTCCTGATAACTGTTTGTTGAAGAAATTTTTCCCATATTTACAGATACAGATGATAAAGCAGAAATAGAAATGGCCTTATGTTTTTTAAAACCTATAAAGCATTGGGCCAAATGTGTTCGTCAATATATCATAAAAAAGAAAAGGTCCTTCTTCATACACAGACATTTAAACACATTTTATCCAGCATGGAAAACTGAAACCATTTGTCTAGTGGTTAACACTATTCGATTATTCCTCTTTAAAGAACTTTATTCTGATGGTCTAAACACAAACAAACACACACACACACACACACAAAACCCCAGTGGCTTTTGCTTTAACTTTCACAGAAGTTATTAATGCTTCCTCTTCATGAGGACAGTTTAAAAACACCTAAGACAAACTTCACTGCCTGGAATCTTACAATTTCTTAGACATACAGTATATGATTCTGACCTCCTCTCCAGCAGTGCCTGCTGACCTTAAGTAGCAAGGGGAAAAAACATTGATTCATATTCTTTATCCCTCACTTCTTCTCAATTACATCTCAGAAGTCTGAAACCTGAAAGTGATTCAACACGATTGTCCATAAGTAAAACACAAATGAAATGGCTGATAGGTTACGGCAAGGAGTTCAGGAATTGAATTTCCTAAAATCAACCTAACTCCTTCACAACAAAATACAGGCTTCAATTTCTATTTTGACAGAAATCCTCACCTTGAAAAGCACATGGCTAAATCTTCTGATCCACTTATGACCAGCATGAATGCTATTTTACTTTGACATACCAAGCACCATTTCTTAGACTCAATAAATAAGTTCCTCAAAATAGGACAGCACAGGTATATGTGTTCTTCAATTTAAGCACAGCAAGGCTTCAGATTTTCTGAATAAATAATTTATGTTTCACACAGGAAATATAAGTAAAGAAAATAAATACAACATCTATGATGACTTCTTTCATATATCCTGCCCTCTTGAAAGACTACAAAGACTGCAAGCACCTATTACAGTCATCAATACCATAAACCTTGCAGTTTACTCTGTTGCAGTCACTCAAAGACACCATTCTAGACATTTGATGAGAAGTAACACAATAAGTTACCACAAATATTCCAAGAGAATTAAAAACAGTAAGCAAACTTTTAAAGTTAAGAATCAGTACAGATGAAGAAAATGTAACATATTGGATTTATCAAAACATACTTTGATTATGAACTCAATCATCTTTTTCATTATTAGCAGTACTTTTGAGCAATTTTCTCTGTATGTGTTTCTGAAGCTCTAGGTATATTTTCAGCTACAGTCCAAGGTCATACAAAGCAAAAGCACATACCAGGCAGTAAAATAATTCATTCCTTCATCTAAAAAGACGACAGCTATCAATCTGAACAGTCTGTTAGAAACTTACTTCATTTACTCCCCTAATGCAGAATCAGTGGAATGCTTTTAGTCTTCCTGAAGCACAGGATGGTGGCCTTACCTAGAGTTTTCCCAACAGAACAGTAGATAATTGTCTTTGGTTTGCGTGGCAAGGTTTTGGTAGCTTCTCACAGAAGCCACCCCATGTCCCCCCCCCACTACCAAACTTTGCCACACAAACCAAATACAATAATTAAAGTCTGTCAACACACATGGTATTGTGGGGACTAGAAAAAGCACAAAAGCAGATTTGTTTGTTTGTTTGTTTTTCTTTAACATCTTTACTACAAAATAAAAAAAAGAATATTGGAGCTACATGACTTTCCCAGTAATGAGTGTGGCTGAGCATAAATGAGCCATTAAGTCAAATTTAACGGTCACCAAATACTGTGAGGAAAGTATTCAGATTAAAAAAACAAAAATGTTTTTTGAACTTAGTACAGTCTTCCAATTTCAAGACAGGTTTGACTACAGATCACCCATCAAGAAAGAAGTTTACTCAACAGAACACCTGTGAAATTTTGGTACCCTATGCCACAACAATTCAGATTATCTTGTTAGTCAGCAGTACTTTAGCTTAGCTGGTTAGGCTGCTCTTGGTGACAAGGGAATGCAAAACTCCTTCATTACAGGTAGCTTTTTGCTGTGATTCACATGAATCAGAAATCACTTTGCTAATATTTTACCACTTAAAATCCTTTTCATCTAGTGGATTCAGAACCGACTTCCTCTAGTACTCAATTCACTGATTTATGGGGTGGGAGGGTCAGTTGCAAAATACATGTTCAAGTATAAACTAGCAATACCATCACAAAACCCAAGAGCAGAGAAGGACTTCTCACTCAATATTCTGCTTCACATTCTAACAGACAGATGCAGCTTATCTTGTACTTGTGTAACTCCCCTGCACATTTTTTCAACATTAGAGTGTCAAAAATTAAGGCAGCTATTTTTCGTCAAAATAATACAGTAACAGAGGCTGAAACACTGTTACATGCTCAAGTAATGCTCTTGTCCTGGAAGAGGATATGCATACAAACCACAGGCAACTCCAACAGACCAATGGGTCAGAAATTTTGAAGACAAAACTCCACATTACAACTTTTCTTTCTTGCACTCCTCTTTTCAGAGACAGAAAAGATGGCTAGCCTTTAACATCTAAAAGAGAGAACTGATACATACCAAACAGAAAAAATTAAAAGCAAAGTCATGATTTTTATAAAAGTCCAATGACTCAACAGCTATTACTCCAGTGGTGTTAGATATCATAAGCCAAATTCACACATTAATTTTACTAAAAAAGCAATCGATGTCTTAAGCTGGGAAAGATCACTATTTTATAAATGGAGCACTATTTTATAATTGGAGCACCAATTTAGACACCTTTAGTCAGCAAGGAGAAAGCTGACTAAAAGCAGCTATATTTTCATGTCTGTCTTTGGGATACCTGTTGATGTTGTTGAGCCAAATGAGGCAGTGATGGAGATCAGGTGTCTTCACGAACTGGAGTATTAACCATCTCCTGGTGTACAGAAGCACTAAGCAAAATCTCAGACCCTCGGTCTACAAAAATTTACATTAAAATGTCCAAACCTAGCTTATCAGAATCGATCAGAGAATCACACTAACGACTTTTCTTTCAAAAATTACTAATACTTTTGATTTTAATCACCCAAGGCCAAAAGCCTCTGTCCCTACCAGATTTAGCCCTACAATAAATCTAGGTTTCTTATAAATCCTTTAACTAAAAAGTCTGGGATGATACATCTTCTCCACAACTACTCATTTGTCTGTAGTTATTATATGCCATGTCTATATACTGTAACTCCACATGCAGATTGGCAACAAGAAAAAGAAATATCTCTCAAAACCACCATTCACAGTAAACAGTAAAAGTGGAGTATAAAATTAACAATTCAATTAAACTATATTAAATTTACTGTAACACAGCACATGGAAGTATACTAAGACATGAAGAAATATTTAACATTCTTTGCAATATACATTTCTGAACTAAGTTATTCAGATAGCACTTATGAAAATTTTGTATTAAAAAAATCCCCAAACTAAATCGTACTATTGTCTTCTAGTCTGCAGATGCAGCACTTGCATACCTGTTCTTTAACTGAAGCTAGAATGGCAGAGGTTGTCTCAGTTTCAGAGCCATCACCATTGGATGTGTTCAACACAGGACTAAGGGAACTTGTCTTGTCAGAAGACGAGGGCTGGTCTGGAACAGGCATAGTTTCTGCAGTTTATGGAAAAACAATTATTTTGTTGTTAGAAATCTGATATATATCAGAAACCACATGCATACAAGAATAATAACACTAAGGAAAAAAACTGAATACATGCTTCTGTTCTGTAATACAGAATTAATATATCATTTATTTAAAACTAAAACCGGTTCTAAATTAAGTATTAAAAAAAATTATACATGGTCTCCCAATCTTACTCCAAAATATTCACCACAGTACATTTGGAGAGGATTCAAAACATTTACAGCTGTGATTTTTGTATAGTATTCCACTGGCAGCAACCAACATGGAACTAGAATATCATGAAAGTAATGAATCATGAAATGCTCTGCAAAGAGAAAAACAGCAAGTGATACATGAGAGAAATATAAAACATCTAGTGTTGACATTCTAACTTGTATAATTATTTAATATGTATTATATTTTAAGCCTAGGTAACTAACTTCGCCTTTCCTCTAGTCTAGTAGGTTATTTTGATAACATTTTATCAGAGCATTTTTGAGAAAAACAACACACCAGTTGTTAAGCCATTTTTGAGACCTGTTACATAAAAAAAAAAAAAAAAGATTCTTAGCACTTGAAATGAAAATGGTAGGGGTGACTGTGGAAAGATTTCCTTTCTGAAGGCTAAGCTATCGTGTAGCATGCCTGCATAGGCACATCTCTGCTGGCAAGTTGTGCCACATTCCAGAAGGAAAGGAGCAGAGGCAGCCTGTATGGTTATGTGCAGGTGAGTCAGGATAAGATCACGTTCATGTGGGAGCTGGCCAGAATTATTCCGTGGAAGAGAACTGGCCCACAGGCTGCCAGCTGGACAAGCCTCCTAAAGAGCAGTGAGGATATTCAGAGGGATGCCATCAGAGGGGTCATAAGAGAACAGCATTCGCCATTCACATCAATGGCAAAACTCCTGCCTCGGCCCCATTCTGCTTTTCAAAGCCAATGCTTTTATAAAATATAACTTTTCTGGAAGGAATAAGAAGTTTGAAAAGAGTGGAAAAGGGTAGTTGATAAAGGCACATATAAAATTCAATATAAAATAGCAAATATAAAATTCCATTCAGAGCAAGCATCCCCGCACCAGTCTGCCATGAAAATTAGGGCTCTAAAAGAAGGGGAGACGACATTCTACAAAGCTTTGGCTCTGAAGCTGCAGTCCTGTCCAAGAACACTCATTCAGCCCAGCTGGACAGCCTTTTCCAAAAGCTTTCTGATGCTCAGGACACTGGCATACATACATAATATAAAAACATAAAAATACAGATGATTCATTAAAAAGTCAGTTAATTCTCATAAGAAGAATCTTCTTCAGATCCCAGGCTAGATTAGTTTATATATTGAAGCATGAGATGATATATAATTTTAATTAAAGAAGATACATATTTTCATATGGCTCACTTTTTGTAAGCAAATCATTGAAAGTGGTAAATACCAACTCTCTGGCTCTGGTAAGATACATACACTATTTGAAGTTAATCTTTAAAAACTAAGATGATATACCATTCTCATTTTATCACAAATACAAGTATACTGTCTAAAACTTCCATACAATTTCTGGAGCCCCCAACACAAGAGAGACATCAACCAGTTGGAACAAGTGCAGAGAAGGGCCACGAGGATGATCCAAAGGCTGGAGCACCTCTCCTATGAGGACAGGCTGAAAGAATTGGGGCTGTTCAGCCTGGAGAAGAGACGGCTCCAGGGAGACCTTATAGCGGCCTTCCAGTACCTGAAGGGGCTACCAGAAAGCTGGGGAGGGACTTTTCACAAGGGCAGTTAATGACAGGACAAGGGGAAATGGCTTCAAACTGAAAGAGGGTAGATTTAGATTAGATATGAGGAAGAAATTCTTCACTGTGAGGGTGGTGAGACACTGGAACAGGTTGCCCAGAGAAGCTGTGGATGCCCCCTCCATGGAAGTGTCCAAGGCCAGGTTGGATGAGGCTTTGAGCAACCTGGTCTAGTGGAAGGTGTCCCTGCTCATGGCAGGGGGGTTGGAGCTAGATGATCTTTAAGGTCCCTTCCAGCCCAAACCATTCTATGATTCTAATTCCAACACATCAATCTGAAAGCACTTTTGAATTATATTTTCTCATTGTGTGCAACAAAGGAACCGGCTTCTATTGTAACAAGTAACCTAGTTTGTGGCATACAATTAAAGCTACTACTCTTGTAAAGTACCACAGAAAAGACACGTACACACATACATACACACATTTCTTATATTACCTTACTTTCAAACAATAGAATTCTATTTTTACTAAATTATTAATTGAAGTATCATAAGAGAAAACAAAGTCATCTTCTTTTCAGTATTGCAATTTACCTGAAAAAATACAAATGGCCTAGTAATTCATTTTGTAGCAGAACAGTTCATTTTGCAGAGCTGCATTTGCAGAAAACACTGGAGTGCAACGCTCCCTGCTATCAACTCCATAGCTTGTAAAGTCCAGCTGAAAATTATGCCCAGGAACAAGAGAGACCACAGGATTCATGAACATGACTGAGGACACCCAAGCAGTCCTACTGCCCGTGCCGACGCTCGCTCTGGGCGGTGGGGAGCTGTGCTTCCCTGTCGTGGTGCCACACCAGGGAGACACCTGGAACTACAACAGCAGGAGGTGCAAAGAACTGCCTCCCACAGACTGTGCTGGGGCAGGAAGGAACACCAGAGCTGAGAATAAGGCTTTTGCTAAATAGTTTCAGACAGACCGGCTGTGAGCGGCTCCCCTGCTGCGGGATCGCTGTCCCTGCAGGTGTGAAGAAGCCCCCCAGGACAAAGCCCCTTTGCCTCCTTAGCTTGTCCTCTTGCTCCTCTGGGGCTGCTCAACCACGGCAGGAGACTGCCGAGTCGGCTCTTTCGTAAACACTACTCTGAGGACATAAAACCTAAGAAACTAAACCAGACTAGGAGTCAAGAAATCCTTGGTCCTGCACCTAGCTCTGTGAATAACTGTCATTCGAGGTCCATTTAAATTCTCCTCTTCACCTCACAAATTAAGAGGGCTCACCTGCTCCCCTCATCCCCAGCTCCCTACCGCAGCACCTGATTACTGGGCCTGACTGCGAAGACACAAAAACCACCTGGAAGGCCACTGGCTGCAGCCAAGGAGACCCTCATTTCCGTACTGCATCCCTCCGTATCAGGTAAAATTGGGAGGGTTTCGTAAGGGTGGATGTTTGGGGGTGGGGTTGCTGCAGGGCTGACCTGTGTTGGAGGAACTCACCCATCACCTCGCCCAAGGGACCAAGTCTAACACACAGTGAGGAGATGGGACACCCAAATAGGTCAAGGTGTCGTCTTTCCATATTCATTTAATTGGCTGTCTTATTTATTTCTCAACAACACGATCAGTAATTTAAAGCTTACGTTAATTTGCAATATATCTAATGAAGTGAAATTCCCTGACTCAAAGATCAGTTAAAAGCAAATCCAGATGAGGCCTACTGAGCATGGTGGGTTTCTGTTGCTCTCAGGTTTTCAGGAAGATGGAGGAAAATGAGCCTGTCTGACCTGCGGGAAAAAAATTATCTGCTACACAAAATATTTGCCCTAGACAAACACTCCAAAATATTTAAAGTGTATTTGAGAGGGACACAAGGCCACATGGTCAATGGGGGACCTGCTCTGCCAAACAAAAAAGACGCTACTGAAGACACCAGTTTCTGTGTGTTCAAAACAATTAGACCCTCATGACACAGGCAACTGCCTGCTGCTATTCTGAACTTGCTTTGGGACTGTATCCAACTTCTATAAATTTTAATTGTTAGGCCATAACTTTTTGTAAACACTTTGTTTCTACCAAAGAACACTTCAAAAACTTCTTTAGTAATCTACAATTTTGCAAGTATCAGTTTACATGGAAAAAAAAAAAGAAAAACTGATTATACAGCCAAGTGCTGCAATGAACTGTACTTGCTTCAAATAGGCTCAAAATCTGGACAGAACAGTAGCTAATATCCTACAGTCACTGCATGTTTCCAGTATTTGGGGTTTTTTTAACCCCAGGAAGAGGAAAAATAAAAGATAAATAAGGCATGCTGTATGTCCTCTTCATCTAGAAACAGAGACATCATAAGAAATACCCCTGACATTAAAAGTAATGTTTTGTGCACCTATTAAAATATTTCCTCTGGACAGAGAACATAATTTCTAACATCTGTCTCATCAGTTCAGTTTATTACTACAGTTGTTCGAGGTGGAAAAATTTCAGCCAAATGCACTTAGTAAGCTAATATCATTGAATCTACAGCATGATGCTGTCCATCTGAGCTGTTAACATTCTGTATTTTAACAATTTTTCATTACAGAAATTCATATGAGAAATAGCATATAGAAAGGAAACAAAGAATGAGTTTTCAAAAGCAACAGAGAAGCCACTGTACCAATGGTAGTTATATTTTTAAAAAAAACATATATGAATCAGCAATAGTGTTTCAACAGCAAACACTAACATAGCAAAGGCTTGCATTTGCACTAGTCCTCCGGCTCAGAGTAGGTACACCTTTTAATTTAACTTAGTCTTCAGTATAAGAAATGACACCTTCTTAGGTTTTAATGGGACTTAAAACTGCCAGTACTGTAGAATTACAGAAAATAAAGCTGAAATGGACCTCTAAGCCCCTAGACCACTACCAAATCTCTAGACAAGGCAGACTTTTTCCTAACCAGTCTGGATATTTAGTATACATAATCAGTCCTTCACAACTTCCCTCACTGCAGCTTTCCATGGCCACCTCCTCTGTTCATGGCTCCACCACCTGTACCAGCAGAAAACTTGCTTTAGTGTTTAACAGAATACATTTAAGCTTAATGTTTCCAGCGTGGGCACAAAAAAATAAGTATTCCACCAGTCCTCTTCAAAATAGCATTATTCCACATGATGATGACAACTGTACCTTTCCTTCTGCTCAGGCTTCTCTCCTCTAGAAAAGCTACTCCAATTCTTTTCATTTTTCCTCTTAAAATAAGCTGGCCTTTTAACCCGCACTCCTGGGAGATTAGCACTAAAAACAAAAGGCAAACTAGAGCAAGCATAAGAAGAAAAATAAAAATTAAGCAGCTTAACAGAGTACACCATGGCTGAGTAACTACAACACAAAGTAAATCTGCTGCATTTAATTTCCACAACAGCAACTATACTTCCTATCAGTGTCACAGATACACAAATGAGATTCTGTAAGTCAGAGCATATACATGCTCCTGAGAGAATCAAATTAAAATCTTAGACGATCATAGATAGATGAACAGGAAAAATACTACCAGCCTTATGGGAACATACTAGGAATTCAGACATAAATAATTCATGGATTCCTGTACTCCACAGCACTGGGAAAAAAAAAAAAAAAAGTATCTTCAGTTTGACCCTTATTTTGTTTTAATTGTCCTTCTAAGAGCATCTAAAAACTTTAGCTCACTTTAATGGAAAAAAAAAAAACCCTATAAATCCAAACAAATCATCCTCTCCCCATGTACCAGGTACAGGTGCCCAGGTGCTGGCTGCAGGGATGGTCCCTGTGAGGAGGGCTCCAATGACCCCACTGCCTTTTTTGACTTTAACAAGAAAGGTGGACAGCAGAAATGGCTTGGTTTTTTGTTTTGTTTTGGTTTTTTTTTAATCTTGTGACAACATGGATTCTTGGATTGATAAGATACCATTTAGGGCTGTGTCCTAAGTCTCAGAGAGACTGACCATCAGTAAAACCAAGACTATATTATTTTAATTTTTTTAGCTAAGAAGTTTAAAAGCAACACAGCAGAAAAACGGTAAAAAGGATAGATTATTTCAAGATGGTCTTTTTCGAAGAGCTGGAATAGAAATACCACATGGTCAAAGTAATTGCACTTTTTCAAATGACTTTCTGATTTTGACTGTTAAATTATATTTATGGTATCAGCTCATAAAACTTAAGGGGAAAAAAGTAAGAAGGAAAGGACCTCTTTTTTAATGCTACCTTCTGCACACACTAAAAGCAATAAGACATTTTACTTATTTTTAAATGCTTACTCTAAGCACTCAATATACATTCCAATTTTTTTTTTATTTTTTTTATTTCTCTTGCATTTCTTTTGCACATCTGCAACTTTATTTTTTCCACTGAGTTCTTGGGACTTTTCTGGGACATGGCGCTTAGGCTGGTAATCATTTCTTGGTCCTGTGAAATTCCATTAAAACACAAATGAAGGATGAGGTGGCCTATATATCTAACTCCTTTCTTACAGATGCATCATGGACATTTTAGCAACATGGAAAAAAATGGATACAAACTTTTAGGACTAGATCCCACAAATATCTAGCAACATTAGTAACATGACATTCAGAACTGGGAATTAAAAGACTGCAAGACTACATTCCTTCTGTGACTCTTGGGATGGCAGTAGATACTGGATGGCAGACACCCTTCCTCATAGCAGGATTTCATGCCTTCTCTGAGGTAATGCAACCAACTTAGCTAGTTCCAAGGTCAAACTGCAAAAGCCTGTTCAGGCTGAACTCAGGCACAGAGGTACATACACAATGCACAGAGGTACATTCCACACTATGCATAAATCCTTAAATAAAACAAAATACTGATATGATTTATAAATGCACATGAAAATGGTCTTTTCAGATGCTGTGATTTCAGTTGAAAGTTTAATTTTGCACACACATTTTTACTAAGTAGAGAACTAAGGAGGTGTCACCATGAAGATGTCACAGTTAAAAATACTTTGGTGGCATACTTCACCAATGACAAGTTGTCACTCTCTCTCAGATGGGGTGGCTACATCTACCTTTCAATGATCATATTCTCCTCCTCCTCCACATCAGAAATACTATACTTTATTCCCTGCATCCATGTAGAACACTGGAGAAAAAACCCCAGAACTAAAAAAGCAGCAGCATCAACTGTAAACTGAGCATTTCATGCCTTTGCCAACTTAAACTGCATTGTTTTAATAGGTTCTTTTATAACCTATGCTTAAAAGAAAAAGGAAATATGGCTTAAAGAGGCAGACTTTCATTTTTAAATATGAGATTGATACTCCTTTAAGAGTCATTTTCTTGATGCTGTTTACATAGTCTAATGTTGCATGACTCTTTCAGGAGTAGAAAGATAGGTTAAACAAAACAAATAAAAAACCCAGCTCCACAACGTCTGGAAATCTATGGTAAAAGTCAGGTTATCCACTACACTGGCAACTGCATCAAAATCAGTGGAATCAGAAAATTCAAATATGTTTCTTTAATTAAAAAGATATTGTGGTAAGGAATATGTGCTCCCCAGTTTTCCCTGTACAATGAACCATAAGTCAGTGAGAACATTCATTATAAAAGCGTAAGTCATGCTGTCTTACTGCACAGCAAACTTGCCTTCTTACTGAGCTAATCTGGAGAATCATGAATGACACCAAAGTGAGTCTGGATAAGAACCAATCACTTAAAACAATGCAATATGCAACTATGCACCTAGAATATTTTTTTTTCCTTCTTTTCCTCTACCTTAGACATGCTCTATGGAGATTACAGTATGACTGCCGTTCAATAATACCCATTTCTATGCATTTGAAGTTGCTCGTACTTTTTTGCTATTGTTTCAAAATTTACAGGGTACTTACTGTAAAATGAAAATAATCCAATTTTTTTTAACTGCATGTTTATGGCTACACTGAAATGTACCATTTATAATTTCAGTAATTCATACCAAAATTTCAGAAGCAAGGACTAATGCTGATCCTGTTTCTAGCTGTTCTTAATTAAGAAATAAATACATAAAATACTCCAATGTTCTTCAACATAATGATTGCCATAGGGAGCCTCTATTTCTCCCTGTGTATAGAACAACAGTTGTTATTTGAAAGCCTACAGTTGTGAACAGCTCCAACACACTAGCTTCTAACAACTGTGGTAAGCAAAAAAGAGAAATAGGTTTGGCACTGTACCGAGGAACATGAAAACCACCAGCTTTCATGGCCTTCACTGAGTCATTCTGATTAGCTAAGAATTCAGTGTGTTTAAGTTAGGAGCTAGAACAATATAGAATACAATAGCCCTGGCAGTTCTTGCAAATTATTACCTAGATCACAAGTCATATTTGGTGCAGATACAGAGGAAAAAATACCCAAAATAATGATTCTCATTATTACATATTGTAAAGCCAACTCAAACATTACCACATACGTACGACTATTAGACTAACCAAGATGTTTACAGCAGGTTTTTGAAATAAAATCCCAACTGCAAGAAGAAGAAATTGGCACTGCTTGAGAACTTCGACATGGAAGGAATCAGCTTCAGCAGAAAGACAACCTATTGTATTCCTGCGGTAATGTCCAACAATGGAGGTGATGGAAGGCTGAGACAGCAGTGTCCCTCAGCAGCAGGATACATATCTACTAATATTGCATTAAACTTTCTGCAATAAAGCTGAATCCTTCAGCTGTGCAACTGTGAAATAGGGTAGGAAATCTGTCAAGGTGGACTTTCTCTCTCCTGCACACATAACTATTGAAATTGTAGATTTCCTTTACTGTCCTATTTTTGCCGACAGTCTGATAGAATTTGTGGCTGGGTAAGGATTCTTAAAAATAGGTTCATAATCTCTTGAGTTAATGGAAAGATAAGAACATCTGCTAGACACTGCCAAATACCTCAAAGAGGAGAATTTCTTCTGATTGCCTAAGTAGTTATCACAACATCCTAAAGCATATATTGCCTATGTTGAAATTACTAGATGGAAAAACAGATTAATTAAAGGAGACATGGTATCTTAAAGATCTTTGCAAAGGCTTAAGCTCAATTAGGGATCAAGGACAGGAGGAATCAAGTCAGCACTCTTCATATTCTAGCTAACCCATCACAGGGCTTTCCAAACAGCCAGGGCTCCATTTTATTTTTTTACTTCTGGGATTGTTCCTTGTAGACCCATCCAGTTCCCTGTTCCCAAAGACAGGCGAGCTCCCTCTTTCCTTCTTTTGTGACTTGAACTACTCAGTTATTTCAACCATACTATTTAGGTATTTAGGTTCTCTAAGTGGATGAAAAAAGAATCCTCTGGTTTTAAAAACACTTACTTACACTTCGACTTACCCTACCCTACAGTCCTACAGATAAATATGTAATATCTAAAATATAAACTATAATTGTTGCCATATATGCAGCCAGTATATATTAAACTTTCTATTCCCTTTCTCTTCCACAGATGCCCGACTCAAAAAGGCATTTCCTGAAATATCCAAACTCTGCAGCTCAACAGGAAAACAAGTTTCTTCCTCAGGGACTCTCTGCTCCTGCCTTGAATCATAAAATGTAATGGGTTGGAAGGGACCTTCAAAGGTCATCTAGTCCAAACCCTCCCTTCAGTGAGCAGGGACATCTTTACTAAAGCAGGTTGCTCAGGGCCCCATCAAGCCTGACCTTGAATATCTACAGGGATGGGGCCTCTACTACCTCTCTGAGCAACCTGTTCCAATGATTTCCCACCAGTAGTGGTAGACCATTGGCACACTGAGTTTGATGAAGACATCTCTATTTTCCTACCCTCCACCAAGGAAGTAAAATGAAGGGTCTTATACACACAGTACCCAATACAAGGTCTCTGCGGGCCGCATCAAATACTTTCCTATCACCATCTACATTACCCAGTGTCAGAATGCTGGAAGCCATATGAAACCTGAAGCCTTGTCTAGAGCTTAAGCCATCTTGCAATGCTTCCAAACATTTTAGTTCAATATGTTCCTGCTAAGTTCTGTTTTGCTCAAGTAATATGTTATAAAATAAGGCAGTTTGGGGTTTTTTAAATAATATTTAACATTTAAAATACTTTTAGTTACTGTACAGCCTTTTCCTTAAAATCAAACAAAAAAAGTAAAACATTCCCAACGATCTCAGCAGGGGAACTCAGAAGAAGTGTTTATGAGAGAAAAGCAACAGCATTTTGCCCAAAGGGCTTTAAAAAAAGGCAAGAGAAAGTTGCCCAGTTGTACATCCCTTACTTTTTTTTTTTCCCCTCTAATTTAAGTTAGCACCAATACTGGGTGCATGGAGATTTAAAGATCAGACCCAAACCACAAAGACAGCCCTGTGTCAGTTAACTGCCCCCAGTCCCCTTCTCTGTAAATATATTACAGCAACTGAATAAGTGATTAATCAGGAGAGATAAACCACATGCCTACTTGAAATATGTTCCTACCTCATTAGCAGTGAAACCACCTACCTAATCTAAGAACTTGCGCTAACCAGCTAGCATACACCCTCTGAGAACTGAGCAACCTCCTGAAATTCTTAGGAAAATTTTTCACAGCTGGAATCAGCAACATGATCATGAAGAGAAACGAACATAAAAATTCATACTTCTGCCAATATTTTATAGATCTCAGCATGAAGATTTACAATAATTGATTTCAGTTTTGCTGAAAAGTCTATTCATAAATCAAGCAAAATTGTTCCATTCACGGAATCCAATAAGAGAATATTGTTTGCTGCTGTTGCTGAGGGAACGCGAGTTTGTATTTCAGTGACAATGCTGATATCCTCCAGCATCCAGAGCAAAATGCACATCTACAAACAAAAGCCAGAAACACTCCCACAGTGAATTCTTAAAATCTGGTATGACCTAGATGCCATAAGAGTAGGTGATACTAACACAATATTAGGTGTTCCTTTGTAATTTTTTTTTTCATTCATTTAATGACTGTGGGTGAGTTGAAAATTTACGTGACGTCATGGTCTGGGTCTGGTTGAGATGGAGTGGATTTTCTTTATAGAAGCTCATATGTTGGTGCTGTGGTTTAGATTTGTGACCAAAACAGTGATTCAGTTACTGGTGAACAGTGCTTGCACAGCACTGAGACTTTCACTGTTTCTTACTCTGCCCTCCAGAGAGGCTGGGAGAGGGCACAGCCAGGACAGCTGACCCCATCTGACCAAAGGGATATTCACAGAATCATTGAGGTTGGAAAAGACCTCTAAGATCATCCAGTCCAACTGTCAGCTCATCACCACCATGCCCACTAAGCTATATCCCCAACTGCTACATCTACACATTTATTGAACAGCTCCAGAGATAGAGAGTCATGCTCAGCAATAAAACTGGGGGTGGGTGTCTCCAAAGTAGCTGCTGCTTGGAGACTGGCTGGGCATCAGTCTGCTGGTGGTGAGTGATTGCTTTTGCACTACTTGTTACTTTTTTTTCTTTTTCTTTCACTTATTAAATTGTCACTATTTTGACCCACTCGGGGTTTTTTTTCCTCAGTTTTGCCTGTCCAATTCTCTCCCTCATCCTGCTCTGGGGGGTTAACAAGCAAGTGAGTGGAACACTGGAGGTTCCGCTTAAATTTGAGAAAGAACTTCTTTACCGTGAGGGTAACAGAGCACTGGAACAGGCTGCCAAGGGAGGTTGTGGAGTCTCCTTCTCTGGAGACATTCAAGACCAGCCTGGATGCCTTCCTGTGTGATCTCATTTAGGTGTTCCTGCTCCGGCAGGGGGATTGGACTAGATGATCTTTCGAGGTCCCTTCCAGTCCCTAGCATTCTGTGATTCTGTGAGTGGGGGGCTTAACTGCTGGTCAAGGTCAACCCACCACACACCATGACTAAGTAACTCCCCCCAAACATCACCGACAGTAATAAGAGAAAAAAATTGTAGTGCAAGAGATGAGGTCAATGGCAGCAACACCTGAGGACACATGCTCATTACAAGAAACAGAAATGGCAAGGCAAAAGCACAGTCCTTTGAGTCTGAGGCAAGTAATCCACTAAGGTTCTGTGCCAAAACAGACTGTTTATTACCACTCCCTTAGATTTAAATTGCAGGCTGATTCATGCTGACTACTCTTAATGTTTCCCATGGTTCTGAACCTGCAGTAGGATAGACAGTTCTGGTATTGATGTAATCTCAGGACTAATCTACTTCCTCACTAATTCCTACAGTTAAGGAGCTTACTTTTATATATATATATATATATATCATACTGAATTGCACAGATCCTCTTTGCCTCACATCTCACTTTTATTAGAGACAGAGAGCAGAATGCATACTTCCAAGCACAATGCAGCACTGTGTGCTACATAACTCCAGACTAACCTTCAGAGGCATAAACAACATCTAGCAGTTAGGGTTGCACCAAGGAACCAACACAGCAATCACCCTGGGACTCCTTTCATGGCTGTGTCCCTTAAATGGAGAGCTGGTAGAAGAGCACAAAGTCTCCTTCCTTGTTCACTCCATGGTGAAGTAGGAACCTGCTAGGGTAAGGATAATCTTCTCTTTTAAATGGCTGTATCCACAACCCCCAGTCCAAGATTAACGTAACAATCAAACATTTCCTTATCATTTTCCTGAAGAGCCGAGATGTGCCTGCAGTGACTGCCTTGCTCTTCTCTCTCTTCACATACAGTATCCTGCTGGTGTGATATTGACAGAGTTGTCTGCTGGATGGGCAGAGCCCTGATTAGGCATGGGGAGACGTGCAGACACTCATAAAACTAACTTCTGAAATAGTGAGAAGGGAAACATAGCTGAAATTGCAAGTTTACAGAAGCACAAAGGATAAAATAAAAACTCAGCTAAGTAAACATGAAAAATAAACTACTTCTGTTACGAAAACAAACAAACAAAAATCCCATTAATATAAGACAGCACATTAGTAAGGATCTGCCTACTTTTTTCCGCAAAATTCAACAGCATTCCTGACACTGCGTGCATGAGATGCCAGAAAACTTTCTTTCAGTAATTTATGTACCCTCCCACATTATCTTAAAGTGGGGGTATAAGGAGTGTTACAGCCATCCCAGCACTGTTGAGAAAATAAAATGCTACTGTTGCCTTTTTATAGAGTGCAAAGGCACAGAGATGCCAAGTTATCTCACCTAGGATACAGTGGAAATCTAAAGCAGATCAGAGTTGAATCCAGGTCTCCCAGGAGTCAAACCTTTTTGATCTATATAATAGTAGGTACGATTCCATGGCAAAAACAACACAGAACATCCACCAGTACAATCCTAGCTATTTTTCTAAACTGCAAATAAAGGAATATTTTGTGCGTTCCCAAGAACGGAATCTGGATTTTCACAGAAATAAATGCTGAAAAAAAATTCTGCTGACACATCAACTAATAAAGTTGATAATAAACTGATAAATTCTAAATTAATTAGAAACACAATTTTTTTTAAAAAAGCCAGCAGAGTAGAAAACTGTCTCTGGATCTCTGCCTGCCAGAAAGCAGAGGCAGAAGTCCTTGCATTAATGCACAATTTTTACAAAGTATACTTTACACACACAAACCAAGTTTGAAAGTTTGGATTTAACTGGAATATACTTAAATTGACAGTGACAATCATTATGAGAATGTGATGACAACTCTTCTAAATCTGTTTGGTTAAAAACCTATAGCCAGATGTTGTGGAATTAACTGAGCAATTTACAGTAAGTTACATAAAATAAGAGGTTACGTGTCTGCTTGTGTGTTGTGTCTCGTGATTTACCTTTTCAGTGTCTGAAAGTCTGGAAATCACTAATCCCCTCACATAGTTGTTCAACAAACCCAGTGTCCCCACATGGTACATATATTCTTTTTTAGGTTTTTTTTTATAGCCCAAATGTTATTATCCAGGAGATATCTAATTGACAGGAAAGAATAAAAAAATGTATGTTTGAGTTGTATAAGACTGTATTTAGTCTAATAGTCACAACTTGCACGGTAAGAAGTACAGAAAAAGTTCACTTATATTTTGTTGCTGCTAAGTGATAAAAGATGGGGAGCAGTCTATCATAAGGATGCTGCTGTTGCTTAAGAAGAAAACATACAACATTTCTCCAAACACAAGCTGAACAGACTTAAGTGTGAGGGAGACTCAGATTGATGATTTGAATTGTATTTTTGAAGAACGTACATTGTCTTGCTTATCCACAGTCATTTTGCCTAGAAGACCACAAGTGAAAAGGAACCTCATCTTGACTGCTTCTGTAGAATTCTATCTCAGTCTCCATGCAGGTCCACCTCTTTCAACCATTCCTTCTTTTCAGATTACTATTTTCAAAGAAGAACTATTGCACAAGTCTTCAACAGAATTAATGACAAATTACTGCAATGTGTAAGTCCTTAACGTTGCCTCACTTGGTAAACTGGAGCAGTAACTGCTGTCCCCTGTGTTCATTGTGAGGTTGATTTAAAATGCCACTGAATTCCTTTGCACGGTCAAGCGGCTGGAACAGCAGCAACATTCACTCAGAGCAGATATATTTCACTGCACATGCAAAGACACACACACATCCGCTTCACATTAGACATGTTTTCCAATGTCTGTTTTGGCTGTCTATTTTACCTAGTTTTTACCACCTACATACATGCTACATGAATATATTTACAGGATGCTCTAATCTACTTACATCTACAGAATCTAAATCGTATTTATTACTTTATTTACAAGCTAATCCCATCAAATCACACACCATAAAAGAAAATCCAGTTTCTTTGCACAAGTTAAGCAAACGTCACATTCAGGGATGCGCTGTCAGAGATGGATCCAGTGATTCTGGAGAGGAGGCCAAGGATGTGGGCAGGAAGCCAAGGGGGAAGGTGTCACTCCTCTCTGTGCCTCCTCTTCTCTCTCCCACCCTTGGCCAAGACGAGTTGCTGCCTTCCCAACCTGAGGGGGTGTGGAGGGGGAAAGGTGTGCAGCACAGACCTGAGGCCCCCCAGGTTCTAGGAAAGCACTCAGCAGCAGCATGGAGTCAGGTTTGCTGGAAGCAGTTTTTCAAAATGATGTAAAGCTGGTGAGGAAGTTTCATAATTTTCTTCCTAGCTTTCTCTTTTAGTTACAGGCAGAGCTAGCAGTGCTTCACACTTCTCATTTTAAGATCCTATTCTGAGCCACTGACACTTTTCACAAGCTCACTGTTTGGGCTGAAATATTCCATCCAAGCAGCTGTCTCATAAGTAAGCACACACACACCCCCCAGTCTTAAACAGTTCAGGCATTTCCAAGAACTGTATTTCTGGAAAGCATCTTTTTCTGTTTGTATTATAAAAAAGTCTCTCAAAAAAGTGGAAGCTCTGGAAGTGTTTATGTTCGTACAGAGCATAGCAGCAAAATAAGTATTTGTAGTGTAGGAGCATCGAGAGCTTTCAACTGCAACTGAGGATCCATTGGCCTAAGGACTGCACAAATCAATAAAAGACAAGGCAAAAATACCATAAAACATAATAAACAGATCTCGACTGAATTCAATATGCTCAAACAAGCACAGAATTTAACACATGCAATTATTTTCTGACTACAAAATAAATTATTCAAAAGCATTATTCATGAGTTATTTAATACTGTTATTTGATAAGAGACTTGAAGCTACTTTATACAGGAAAAAAATACAGCTGGAAGTTTACTAGTCTGCAATAAAGCCAGCTAGGAGGAGCAGCTAGAATAGTCCCAGTTCTGAAGTCCCTTCATATCTTTTACAGTGACTGAAAGCTGAAGCATTTCTAACTTCATGATCTCTTTATAGCCACTTATTAATCAACATTGTTTTCCTCCTCACCCTTCACTTTCAAAAAAAACAAACAAAAAAACCTCCATAACTCTTCAAATCATTACAGAAGCATTTAAAATCATTTAAAACAGACAGCAAAGTTATTGTTTTATGATCTGTAAACATCTACAAAATTTACCAAATGAAAATACTAGACACAAAGACTGTACAAGGCTAGAAATAGCTATTAAATTTGCCGCAATAATGATTAACCACTTCCTTTATTAATGGTGTTAGAATATGCTAGAGATGTTTGAATATACAATCCCAAAAGAAAAGTTATTCTAATGGATCCTCTTGACTTAAAAATTATTACACTGTTGCTCACTAAAGATAAATCTTAACAATACTGATGATTGTTTCCTGTCCTATACCTTAAATCATACATTCTATACATCAAGCTGATCCGGTATTGTTTTCATGGTTCAGCTACAGGCAGCCTTTGAATGCTAGGCATTATTACTATCACCTTTAGCCCAGGAGTACAAGTTGGGTTTTTAGAGGTACTTATGAACTGCACGAGTTTTCTATGAAGTACACTTAATTCTGCTGCTGGAGAAAGAACTTGCTTTCAAGTACTTTCTGAAAGAAAAGAAGTAATACTTCAGATTTCATCTGATTTAATCTGAAGTGGATATAAAACTCATGTATCTGACCTGTCCTGAAGAGCACTCACACATTGCCAAGAAGAAGAGAGGCTTATCTCACACACATCACTTCTACAGTTCCCACAGTCTCTCCCAATGACACCTACCCTGCTTAAACACATCTCTGGCCCATGAAGTAGAGATATTGCATGCAGACGAGCCTACCTTTCTTACCACTGACTAGAAAACAAAAGACTGAGGTAAGCTTAAGTATGAGCATTTCCTGCGTGAATTTACTTTTCGTATATTGGAAAAATCCTGTTGTCCAAGATCAAATGTTGTTTCTCTGCCTTTGTTCACAACCCAGAAGTTGCCACCAGACTCCAGTATTGTCATAAGAAGGAAAAGTTAATGTCTCCTGTGATATCAATATCCATAGAAGGGGGAAAAAAAACCACACACACATCCCACGCACACGCACACAAACACAGAAAAACCCAACCCAAAACCCTCACACCATTACCACCCCCACAAACAACCCACTCTATACATCTAGAAAAAGAGACACTTATGTTACTAAATTTATGTTTCCAACGAGTCATCATACCAGGCATGTCTCTGCACTTCGGACTCCAGCTGGAATACTTTCCAGACTGCTACATAGAAATGTAAATTTATATCAGCTACCAAGAGCCTTATGATAGATTTAGGAAAGATTTTTTTTTTTTTTTCTTAGTTGGGCTCACGTCTATTCCTCTGAGGTGTTTAAGTGATGTTTGTGAAGGAAAACACAATATAGAACAAGTCTGGATGTAGAGATCTGCAAAATAAGCATATAAAACTGGTTGTCCTATAGCCTCCCCCCAGTTAGCAGGGTAAAGCAGGTGCTTCTGCAGAGTGATTAACTCTATCACAAGAGAAGCCTCTAAGACAGACAGGATGACTCATGTTTGGGGAGAGGAGGAATCATCTCTATTACCTCTAGCGGGTGCCTAGGCAACTATTTTAAACTCAATGACTACCTTTTCAGGTAGGTAAAATTAGGTAAGATGAATTACATCTGAGATGCAGAATAAATATACCAACAAACAAGCTCATCAGGGAAATGCTATATAATCAAAGGGTTATTCAAAACTTCTTTTGAAAAGATGACTATAAATATCCACTACTAGAAATTGTCCCTGACATGAAAACATCCAAGCTTTTCCTATACCTTTTCTCAGTTTCATACACAGAATTAAGTATCATAGGAGATTTTTTCACACATTATTTTCAGTAGAAATATATGTGTATGCAAATTTAGTACAAAAATAATTATGCAAAGTATGCAGCATTTATGATAGAGTCGATTATTTTTTTTCTTTTGAAAAGCAGATGATATAAAACTCCTCCAGTTCACAGGAGGAGGATTTATTCCTAACTGGAATCCTTTACAAATTTCTTCATGTTGTCATTCAGCACTCATTTGATTATTATGTTTTAACACACAGACATAAGTAAAGAATAGGTAAAAATAATGGATTTTTTGTAAAGGATTCCAGTTAGGAATAAATCCTCACAGATACAAGAAGGTGTCTGCTAGGACCCTCTAAGCCATCTCTTTTCCAGGCTGAACAAACACCATTTCTCAGCCTCTCCTCACAGAGCAAGTGCTCCTGCCACTGACCAACCTGGGGTCCCTCTGCTCAATTTGCCACCGTTTATTGATGTCTTTCCTTTACTGGAGTGTCTCCCAAACCTGTGCATGGTGCTCTAGGCATTGTCCAGTGAGCACTGAGTAAAAGTGAATAAACTTTTCTCTTCATCTACTGCCTGTACTCCTATTAATGCTGCCCAGGATGCTGTTGGCTGCCAAAGCATCCTGATGGCTGATGCTGAGGTTGCTGTCTACCATGACCTTCAGGTCTGTTTCAGCAGAGCTGCTCCCCAGCCAGTGAGTGCTCCGGATGTACCAATGGCAAGAGTTTGTCCATCTCCGGCTCAAGGCTAAGTTATGTGCCCTTGAGAGTTTCACAAGGTCGCTGCTAGTGCCCTCTTCAAGCCTGCATAGGCTCTTCTGAACGGCAGCCACGCCTCTGAAGGCTTTGAATGCACCTCACAATTTGCTGTCATCCACAGACTTGACATGAGTGCCTTGCATCTCCTCCTCCACATCACTGATGAGGGATTAGACAAGGGCACAGGATACACCCCTGGTCTAAAGGTCCAGCCAGTTCTTCATACATCTAATAGACCACTTATCTGGGATGTAATGTCCCAACCTGCTGTAGCAGCCCATGCCAAAGCCTTTCTAAAGTCCTTCACTGAAAGTTTTTGGGTAAACTAGAGATTTTAAACAGAATGGAACGTGCTTCTGTGAGTGACTAATTACATAAGAGAGAACAAACAAAAGTAAAGAGAGAGTAAGCTCTTCCTGTAAGGACCCTGACAGACTCCCAGAGATAGCTGGGCTGCGAGCTGGGATGTTTAATATATTCATATTGCTGATTCACAGGAGGTGATGGAAGTTGCTAATGATATTAAATTGAAAATATTACAGAAAATGGTCTATTAGGGAAAACGGCAGAGAACTTACAAGACTGAATGACTGGGCAACAAACAGCAATAGTTCACCTGTACCTTAAACACTGTGAGCACCTCTGGTTCCCCTTTGTTACAAGGACACAGCAGAGCTGGGAAGGCAGAGAAGGACAACAAAACCAATGAAAGGCAAAGAATGGCCCCCACGTAGGGACCAATGAAGCATGCCAGAACTCTGTTCCAGAAAAGACAGGGCTGAAGGGGGAAATGAGAAAACTCTTTAAAATCTTGGGTAGCACAGGCAGGGTGAATTAGAACAAACAGGGACGGCATGTGAAGTGAGAGAGTGTTAAGTTCCAGGCAGAAAAAAGGAAGGAGCTCTTTGTACATCACTGAGCTCCTGAAGTCCTTGCAAACACAGAGCTACAGCTTCTGAAAAGTCCCTGAGGCTGATACTGCACTAAAAAAAGATGCATAACGTGCATTTGCCTTGTTCAGATGTTCCTTTCTGCTGATCTACCTCTGGCCACTGTTAGGGACAGGAGAGTGGGCTAAATGGACCCTCAATCTGATCCAATACAGCCGTGCTTAAAATGTTGACTTGTCACAATACTCAATTAAAAAATAACTACACTAAAGGTAACCACAGGTGTCTACTGCTGTTTGAGAAGCTTTTGGCTGATCCTGCCTGTATTCCAGGTGACACTCCTGGATGTCTCTTGTAGGTCCCATAACCTATCTGCTATGC
Organism: Caprimulgus europaeus; assembly: GCA_907165065.1. The sequence continues at coordinate 76,749,437 of OU015525.1, forward strand.
CAGAACTGCAAATACTAGGGGTGACTGAAATGGCATTAGGCACCTACGTCGAGGTAAATGAATTGAGCCCTCCATTCCTAGGACACAGTGAAACAAGAGAAAGAGCTTAATGCAGTGAAAATGTATATATAATTTTAACAGGGAACGACTGTTTTCACATTGCACACCTAAATCAAAGAAAATTTATTACGTCAGAGCTGACTATGGAAAACAAGACATTTATTTTTACTCCGTGCTGTGGAGATATGGAATGGATAATTTTTGTGTGTAACAAAAGGAGCACTTCAACTCCTCAGTGGCAGCAAGTTACATGAGATTTTAGCAATGAACTATGGAAGGCTCCAAAGGCTTTCCAAATCTTATTAATCAAATGGACAAAAGCCCCATGAGCTCATGAACAGGTCAAATTGAGCAACACGAGTATGAAAACAAAGAAAAAGTACCCACGTTGACTTAACTTCAGGACTATGCTAGTGATAAACTGATCTATTGTGAGCAAGGGGACAAAATTTCTATCAAACAAATTCAGACTTTATCCCTCCTTTTTTGAATGGTCTGACAGGGAATTTGAAACATCCCACACAGTTTACTACATTACTAATTTAGAACCGCTTTTTATGCAAACCATGTTGCTTAAACCAGACAAGAACACCTGTAAATTCAAGAACACTTAGAAAAATACTGTTTCAAAATTGTGCTTAATTTCCTAAGTTATTTTACGAAACCCCTGTAACTTTAAAGGACCACTTAAGATTTTCACTCTATCATTTTGTTAAGGCAAAAATGTTTTTTCCCCTTTCCTATTTCAGCATGCAATATAGCCAGCATATAGGAGCGGATGCATAATCTACTAACAGATGCTAGATGTTGCAAGTGCATTAAAAAAAGTAAAAATTATTCCCAAATACATAAAGCCCTAAGAATTTCAGCAGTGGCCAGTAACATGCTCAGAATTACTGGCAGAAAGCAATGGAGTGTGGCCAGAGCACACATGGAGTGAATTAAAGTTGCTTTCTTCAGAAGGGCTGGTGTTCAGGAGTTACAAGGCAAAACGCCATTAGTCTGTCACATTAGAGAAGCGCACCAACTGGAACAGCCGCACTTTATTAAGCTCTGTTGGAGCTGGTGGATGTGAACTGAGCTCTTCTTTCTGTACAACCACTCCTTGATGTAACTTTCTGTTCAAGATTGTATTTTTGTGTTCATGTGCAATTGCTTTTGAGACACATACTGCAGGATAAGGTATATAATTTAAAAAAAAAAAAAAAAAATCAGGAAAATTTTTGAAATTAGGACTGGATACATTGAAATTAAGGTCCAAAATAAGAAATATGCAGCAAAAATAAATGTAAATAATAATCATAATACTTACAATTCTACTTTTACATTGCACATCCAGGGTAAGTAAAGTTATATGTACACAGAGTACAAATAATAACCTGATTATACCATGTTATTGAGAATACAGATTTAAACTGATAGCTGTAATGCCAAAGGTTTCCTCAGAACCGAGGTTTTGCTTGCTTTTTTACATGAAGAATTTTTATACCAAAAATAAAAATTCTCTGAGCATGAAGGTAATTGCACACACATAACTTAAACAACAGATTCTAGAATATCAGACTTCTTATAATTTCTTTTTAAGACTCTGTGTTACAAAGCTTCTGCCCATCTGAGACAGCCCTTACCCAGCAGATGGAAGCAGCTGTGTTCACTGAACAAGAAAACAGTTCTGTCTACAGCCAGTGAACCTGTGGCCTCTTGAACAAGATAGTAAGAGGTGCATCAGGATCAACAGTGGCACACAATTTGCTGCCTGCTCTGTATTGTCCTACACACACATTCATCAACATCTGCCAACTGATAAATGATGGCCAGGTACATGCAAGCTGCTGTACTGAAAATAAAAGACCACTCCATTATCAGAGCTTTGAATTATTCAATTTCTTATTAAATTCTCCTCCTGTGCACATCAGACATCTCAATATAAGAAAAAAAATTATCAAAGAGAGGTGATACTACAATAATTTACATAGTTATGGGATTGGTACTGTACAAATTCTCTCTTCTAGAACTAAATTTCACACTCATGGACAGTTTGAAGTATCAAAACAGGTACATCAAAAGATGCATGCCAAAGATGATGCGTCACAAAGATGAGTACATGCAACGAAGCCTTATTATAAAGCTAAGCTTTAAAAAAGCTTATCTAAATGTTTTGTAATGCATTTACAGATACTCAGTATTACTGTTTTTCTTAACTGAATACAACTTGCAATGCAATGCCATAATGCATTGTGTTGAAACACTTTCCCTTTCTTTGGAGACTTTTTTAAGAAAAAGAGAAAACAAAACCCAGTCATTTTACCATGCTTAGTGCTTGCTTATTGGTATTGACAGTGCTTCCTTATCCTTTACAAGTCTCGAGATCAGCTGGTTGGGCAGACTACATTGAATAGAAAAGAGAATTTCAGCAAAGCACACAAAAATTGGTATAATGAAAAAAAGAGGAGCAATTTTGGAATGTCTTCTCTAATACTGATCTCCAAAATCAACATGAAGCAGTTACATTAGAAAGATATAAATACCACGAAGTATTGCAAATTGTGCAGAAAGATTCTTCTCCAGAGACAGATTTCACTGTAAAACTTACTATACATTTTTATTTTAGATAGTAAATTATCTCTTTCTGTGAACTGGCAACGCATCATACAAGTTTAGGAAACATTTATATAGTTTTTTTTTTTTTTTAAAAAAAGACCATTGTTAGGAAACATGTACCTGCACGTAGCAGCAATTTTTCCAGTCTAGGTAAAGAAAGGTTCTGTTACACACAGAGTTAAGGTTTGTACAAATATTGTGTGAACTTTAAACCTCATTTTTCTGCAGCGATTTTCAAGCGTGCATTATATTTAATAGCACATAATGATCCAGAAGACATTGGTGTTCACAGCCATAAGAATAAAGCTAATCTCCAACATGAATAACAGCAACTAGAGCTGAGGGAAACACGTCAGGAAATCTGAGTTATTAGAGATTAAGAAAAACAATACATAGCTCACTCAAAAAGAACTAAGTAATATGGATTTAGCAAAGATCAGGAGACTAGCTAATGAAGTCTAGGATGTCAACAGCTATAACTTAATGTCTTCATCAGATACTACAACAAAAATTCTACTGGACAGAAATCCATATCCTTCCATATCATGAAATAGTACTTCAAGAACCTAAAGAAAAAGTCAATTTTCGGTAAAAATCAATCAGTCCAGAGACTGTAGAACTATAAAGGAGTCCACATGGGAAGTCTGTCAAGTCTGCTTGGAAACCATATGTCAAATAAACCATTTACCAAAGTAATGTAGTACTTATTACTGCCGTGAGGTGACTTCTACTTAGTGTGGTCAACAGATTGTCACAAGACAGAGAGAAATAATGAAATCACTACTGACAGCAGACAGTCATTTTGAAAGTAGCTAACGAGACCTAGCAGAGAGCAGGACTGATCAGACAAACAATGGAAGATTTCCACCAGAACTGACAGACAGAGGCCCAGAGAAGTGCCTTCCTACTGAAGACAGTGCTGAAGCAGGATGCTGTTGAGGAAATCAGCATCTGAAAACAATTTCTAGACTGGTAAGCAAGAGACTGAAAAACAAATCAAAGAAGGAATGGAAAGCCACAGAAGAGGACCTTGGCACACTGGCTCATATCCTTTCACTGCAAATGATCCACATACATTCAAGTTGGAGAAAACCACTGAAGAACAGAGATTTGTCTGTGTCCCTCCAACAGTGAGTAAGATCTACTTCTACAAAAACTTTGGGATTTGCTTTGATACCAAAATGTTCATTATGCTGAATATTTTCTTAGGGAAATGCTGAGCTGTGGTATGTTGGGGAGACATCCACCATTATCATTCACTATGCGGTGAGAATCTCATTTACCTTTACAAAAAACACGTTAGCTTTCATGCATTCATCTTCAAGGAATATTTAATCTCCAAGTATCTTCTCAATGAAAATAATTAACAACTGCAAAGTTCAGTGCTTTGACTAAATGTTTTTGAAACATTTATCACTTTTACGGTTTCAAGGCAGATCTGGTGAAATATAGTATACAAGAACACTATTTCAGTCATCTATAGGAAATCACTTTTCTGGCTTGTTTAGTGCATCACTGGTATTTCCCTTTTCTTGATCACTAAGACTGATACAAAGGAATAATTTTCTTTCTCTACTCTCTTTCACACCCTGGGGATATAAATGAGTCATGTAATTTGCACAAAATTCCATTTTCCAAGGTACCTTGTACATATCTTTACCAGTGAAGAAGCTTGGCTGGGAGAGAAACACTTTCTGCCTTTTTATTTTTTTTTTTTTTTAATTTACCACTAAATTGTCCTATAGCCAGAATGAAGTAAGATTCACTGATTCTTTATTTTACATTTTACACAAATAATTTCCTCTTTTTAGAAAGGCTTCTCTATTATTACTTCATGGTTTGTATTTATAGAGCCTTTTTGGCTTTTATTTCTCCTTCCTCCTTGTTCTTCATATAAACACATTCCTTTCTGCTTTTGGTCTTTAACCAGCCACTCCTTATTCCACAGTGATGCCATGATCTGTCTGTTACAAAATCATGTTTGTGAACTGCAGACAAATTTTTGCTTCCTCATGATTTAGCTGTACCAATGTCAACAGTAATTTGCTTTATGAAGAAGTCCATTGCCACCTTGCAGGCTGAGCCCCTAATTAGCTGCAAGATGCCCTTTTTTGATCTCCCTTGCCTTGGCTGGCAGCTCCTGCCTTGTGCCTTGCCCTCAAATCTGGTAAATTTTCCTTCTCAACTCAGATTACACAAACATTTAAAGTACAAAGTTGTCCTTAACACAAACAGTTAATCTGGTTTAATTAGTCAATTGTGAGATGCTTCACAGCCACCTCAGACTCAACTTGGAGAACAAGGGAGATCCCTAAAGGCTTTCAGCTAAGACTTCCTTTGAAGTTTTCCACCCATGGGTATGTCTAAGCTTATTTACACCTTCACCACAGCAAGTTCAAGGACACAGTCCCAAGTCCCTGCAAGTGCAGGGAGCTGGGGCTGCCTTTTAGATCTGTTTCACAGCATCACTATAATCTGTCATTTGCTTTTCATTTCAACAGAAGAGAGCATAAACATAGACCTGCCTATAGGATTTTCCTTTTTCCAAACCCGATGTTTACCTTTACTATGATGGTTCTCTACCTCTAGGTGGCTGCAAAATTTCTCTGGAACTGCTCTCTTATCTTTTTCCTTTCTCTGTGGGTGAACAAGTGGATTACATGCTATCCATGTTGTATATAACTATAGATATTCTATAGGCTAACAGCTTACTTTTTTCTTCTAGCATAAGCTTTATTCATGAGCTCTTTCAAGAAAAACAGAAATCGAGTCATACATATAATCCATTTGAGCACAAGCATAAAGAAACATTTCAGGAAGATAAAACTGCATTAAAAACAAAACTTCAAAATTGATTAATTATATGGTTATCGATATACACAGTAGTACCACTGATATTTAAAGGGCAATGTCTCACACACAATGGATAGCAATGCTCCCTTTCAGAGGAATATGCAAAAGGAGAGAGGGGTCAGGGGCCGGGGAAAGAAAGAAATCTTTCTTTGGATATACTCTCAATAGAAGTAGAGTAAGTCAGAGATTTTGCTTTCATTTTCTACTCTGTGCAACTCCAAGTCTCTTTACTGCTTCTGTCCAAACTCAAAAATTATGTTTTGATTTCTGCATAATTTCTTATTTCTATGCAAATTCTCAAATAATCAGATACATAATTTGGTTCTCTGATGTACAAGATGTTCTGTTTCCAGCAGAAATCCTAAAATTTGCTTCACTAAGCTAGTTTGAATAAATTTGTATTTCAGATTTACAAAACTGTCTATGAATTTATTCCATGAGATTAGAACTCCTGCACTCAGTGCAAAACAGCCTATACCAGTTCTGCTAAAGGATAAAAATCTTATGAAATTACAGGTAAAAGAAAAATGTTAGCACATGATAATGCTACATATAAAACTGCTTTCTTAATAATGATGAATTCAAGACTCTGCCCAAGTAATCTGAAGTGCCCATACATTTGCAATTTAATTTTTGTCTAAATTAAAATAATGATCCCTAACCTCTGCTGAAGGGTACAAAATCTTTTCTGTTCTTCTGCATTTCTGCTTACTTCATATGCAGGCACCTATCAACCTCCATTTCTGAGGGTGGCTTAGACTGCTGATATAATGCATGTTTACAGAAAAGGCTTCCAAATGCTGTAACTCAAGGCACAGTGAGGCAGGTGTCTGACAAGCTGAAGGACGTTGACGTCAAGAGAATTATTTGAGCGCTGGTTAAGTTTTCACATCCACAAGGCCACGGTAAGGGTCACCTCCAAACAACACAAGGTTATGACACTTTAGGCAGAGAAAGTAATAATTTTCTTAAGCAGATGTGAAAACAGCACTTACACTAAACACTGATTTTTACCATTTGCTTGCAGAATAAATTTTAACACAGTTTTTCTGCAGCAGTTCTGGGTAGATAGAATTGTAGTTGTAGAAGCCATATTAAAAAAGAATGACAAAATCCAGGCTAGGAAGCATAAACAAAGAAAAATATCCTTGAATACTCATGCCCTAAGTTCAAAAGAAGCCACTGAAAATCACAGAATCACAGAATGGTAGGGGTTGGAAGGGACCTCAGGAGATCATCTCGTCCAACCCACCTGCCAAAGCAGGTTCCCTACAACAGGTTGCACAGGAAAGCGTCCAGGTGGGTTTTGAACATCTCCAGAGAAGGAGACTCCACAACCTCCCTGGGCAGCCTGTCCCAGTGCTCTGTCACCCTCACAGTAAGGAAGTTGTTCCTTAGGTTTGTATGGAACTTTTGGTGTTCCAGTTTTTGCCCATTGCCCCTTGTCCTGTCACCGAGCACCACCAAAAAGAGCCCGGCCCCATCCACTTGAACCAATGCTCAAACAGAAGCCACCTCAAGTAAAAATTGGAGGGGGGAGGGGCCCGGACAGACATAAAGGAAAAAAAAAAAAATTAAAAAAATTTTGGAACTGCCAAACATTGGTCATATCTATTGCCTGCAATTATGGTCAATGATGAACCTAAAACTTACACATGAATTAGTACAGTCTGTCTCTTCTGCAAATCAGAAAGTATACCTTGAGTTCTTCCACAAAATTCTAACAAACAAAAAGTAAACATAATCAGATTGTAGTATAACTTAAGAATATTTCCTTTATGCAAATTTCTGCATCGGTGTGGGTAGAGGTGTAGTAGCTCCAAATGCTAGATGAAAATCGTTCTTGCCACAAGAGTAGCCAAACTGGGTTCTTAAAGCTGTCACTTGGACACTACACAAACATGCATGACATAACCACAATTTCTCCAGGGATATTTGCAACAACACAAACTAGCACCAGAGCAGCGTTTAAAAACATAACAACCTCCCTCCCATCACCAGCAATCAGGTTTCCTTTCTCATGAAAGCAATTTTTAGGCTCTTTATGGCCATGCCAGCTGGTAATGTCTGCCACCAGAGTCCACACAGGGTACATGGTTCACAGGCGGTTAAAACACAGTTACAGACTGGACTACACGGACAGGGTTACAAAGGCATTTCGTTCCAGTAACATTAAAATGTCAGTAGACACACTGAAGTTTACCTCCAGTTTACCTTTGTCTAGTTTATCTTCTTTTAAGAGATAGGCTTAACACAGATGAAGAAACTAATCTCCATGCTGACATAAAGCAGAGGAAGGGTGATGCAGAAGTTCCAGGTGGATGGCTATCATTACTTGAAGAAGAGGGAAAACATCTATAATCTCAATAAAGTGTTTAATGGAAGCTATTGGTAGCAACGTTTCTTAAACTAACTCTACACAGGCAAGTCAGTAAGGACCCTAACTGATAGGGCTATTTTGCATCAATTTCTGACTGGTAATGTAACAAAAGCAGTACTCTGTGACAGAGGATGTTGAGTTAAAATCGTCAGGACTAACGAAGACACTCTAGATTTACAACGGCACTACTGAAAACAGAAGAACAGAATATAAAATCCAACCCTTGAATTCAAAAGCTCAATCCTGAACCAGAAGTGTGCGTATAAGGGCACATTCACCCCTTTTGAAAGGGGGAAAAAGGAAAAAGAGAGTATTAAGAATAACGTTCTTTAAACTTCATATATTCTATTGGTTTAAATGTCAACACGTCTTTTTCAAGCTTGCAAACAAATAACTGTTGTAGGACGTGCACTTCAATGCAAAATAAATGGAAGCATCTTAGGAAGCTGCCTCTCAAAGACAATTCTTTTGAATGACAGCCACAATCTTGGCTTTTCACCTAGCATATATTTACAGAACATAAAAACATAAACAAACTGGGCAGATGCAGTTTCTTTTGTCTCTCTTTAGACAGGATACAGTGGCATTAAGCAATGAACCAAAACACACTGTTCCGCTGGCTTTGCCACCTAAGCTGACATTCACAGTATGCATGTACAGTACTAATAAGATTAAATAATCACACATGCATCATTAATTCATAAAGCACTACTGAAAAAAAAAAAAGTGCAAAAACGAGGGAAACTGTTTCAAAGTGGTTTATGATCCAAGTCTGATTGTAATTTGGCAGTGGTCCGCCCCAATTTTACTTCAGTTACACAGTAAATCTGCAGTATTTCATACAACTAAGCCAGTCAGACAAGAAACAGATGTCCCTCTGTGCAATTACTTCCACAGAGTTTGAGTAACTTTCATGAAAGAAGTATTTTGAGAGCTGGGATACCTCCTGTTAACAACTGTTTGGGGAGAAAAAGAAAATCTCAAACACACTTTTTTCTTCTGTTTTGACCAAAGGGAAAAGCTCTCAGATATATGTGTATATATATATATAGAGATATATATATATATATATATATATATACACTGTTACAGCAAGGAGCCTAGTGTGAAGCCCAGTGTGGCCACCACCCACAGTGTGCAATGAGCTTCACTTCATGTTCACGCTTCACTTGGCTTTCTATTATTTTCTTACATTACTTTGTCTGCTAACATTCCTTCTTCAACCAAACTCCACAGTTACATTCAGCAGTACTACCAGGACGGCCTGCTAAGAGGAAGATATTTCATTATGACTTAGAACATAATGTTTTCACCCAAAAGAAGGGTAGGACAGTGTATAACAACAACCAAAATAATTACAAGTTAATCTAAGCTGAACATCGGAAAAAGTTCAACTACCCAATTCAAATGTGTCCTGTTTACTGAAAGAGCACAACAGTGATAATGATCTTTGAATTTTTCATCATAATGCCAAGGAATTTAAATTCTGCTTATCATGCACTACTCAGAGCCTCTGTAACTATGGAAGTGCCAGATATGTTGTTCTTTAATCTAAATGATATCTGCTGCTTAATAAACAACTCAGGTGCTATTGAGAAAGACAACACTTCTATGATGAATGAAGAAATAACAACACTATTTAAAGTCAACTTAGCAAAGCAGTTATCACTGCAAATATACTACCAGGTTTGTTACTACAGAGGGTATTTAAGGAAAAGTAGTCCAAACTCATATCCACATATTATATTAATGTCTAAAATTTTACATTTAGAAATGTTTTATTAAGCATTTTGAATACTGGTAACACACAGACAAATTTACAATAAAAAGAACTGCCCAAATGTAATGAAAGATTAGGAAATACCAAGATATTGATTTACTGCTTTTGAAAGCTTCCATGTACTGTTTTTACACCTGACACTTTTTGCTCTGCTCGCTGAAGCAAAATCTGTCTCCTCTACTTTGAGAAGGAAAGGAGTAGATGAAAAATCAAGCATCACTCCATCCTTGGCAAGTACTGTTCAAGGGCCTTGAACTTCACAGCATTCATGATGGATAAGAATGTCTGACAGAGGTTTGTCATTTGGGGTGATAAAATGTTGACAGGGAAATGAATTTGTTCAGCCCAGATCTATATGCATTTTTTAAAAATGACAAAATGTGAAAAGACTGCATGGTATCTATGAGTCATGGATGGGGTTTTTTCTTTGTTTTTTTTTTTTTTTAAGTACATACAAAAATCAGTGAAATGTGATTTCTGATGTTCTAGCATAGGACTTTTCTGTAAAAACTATAGCATGATATCTATAACAAGGTACACATGGGAAGTAAAAATACAACACGTTTTATGCCGTGCTGCTGCTCTGTGACAGCTGGCAATGTATGTTCTATGTGAAATATCCAGTGCTGGGCAGTCAATACAATTGCAAATCACCAGGCTGCAATGTCTTTTCAAAGACCGGCTGCCTCTAACCCAGCCACACAAAGCCTTTGATGGGTTCCAAGCACCGTATCTTCCGCAGCCAGGAGGGGGGAATTCTTGGCAGATGATACATCTCTCTGGGATTTGCTATTGACAGAAATGAATTAGAGCAAACTTGGCTAAAATTGGAATGAATTACAAGACTTCTTCAGTGGGTTTCCTTCTTACTACAGGCTATGACATCCTGCAGCTCCATTCACTGCCCAGATGCCATTCATGTCTTGATCTTTTAAGTTGCAGGCAATGTGAGCAGTATCTTAATTTTATCTTTTAATAGGAAGCATAACACAGATTTATACTACTGGAGCTATACACAAATAGTGTGGTGATTGTTATTTTCTAAACCTTATGAAATATTAACTTTTATTAAATGTCTCCCAAATATTCAATTATCTACTTAGAGTTTACATCATTACATACATAAATTGAAAAGGATTAGAAGCATGGTCACTTTCAGAAAATCAGTTTGCCTAAATTAAATATTGTCTCCAAGGAAAAACAAATTTTTTGTAAGAGTACAATGCTACTATTAAAAAAAAACTAAACAAAAAACACACTCAAAACAAAACACCAAACAATAACAAAAAACCACTTAATCACCTCTCCACCCCCTCAAAACCCCACTAAAGACAAAAATAGCTAAACTGAACGCTAAACTACTTTTATCTTTTTCTTGCTTTGAATAAGCCAAGATTATTGAAGCAGTTATTTATGACTTTTAAATAAAAGGAGACAAATAAATTTAAAAAACAAGCTCAGGGTACCCTTCAAAACTTAATTTTATATAGCAATATCACCCAACAAAAGTTCATGAAAATCAAACTTCTACTGTACCTTGTCAATCATAATTCTTTTGAAACAGAGATCAATGACACTGCAAACTAGTGTCTTGTAAGATATTCAAACATACATCAGTCTTACATACTGGCCTGGAAAACTCTTAACATTTTTTTAAAGTTTACTTGAAACTGCATGAAAGATATCTCTGAGAACACTTAAGTGAACTAATAGGAAATAAACTTTTTGCTAGGAAGACATTCCTTGCCTAAAAATGTCTTACGTGTAACATGGAAGGGCCTTACAGGTATTTAAGTCACATTGTGAAGAAAGCTTTTTCCCCTCCGTAACTCAAATTTATCAGGTTATGAAATTACCAGAATTAATCCAATAATTTTTTTTCAACCAAGACTGTCAGTTCTTTACTGCTATTATTTCAACAGTATTTGTAATGCATATTAGCTGTGAAATATCATCACAGAGGTACACAAACCATAAGGTACCAGGTTTTAAGCAGACCCCGATCTTCATGAAAACTGCCCATCGTGCACCATTGTTCCGTTTTCTTTCTGGCTCAGCTGACAGCAGAGATGTCATTTCTTATGGAAGACACACACTTTTCTGATAGGTAAGGCTCTCCTACGCTTACACTACATTTTGAACATGACTGTGAGCCTACATCCATATCCACATTTTCCCACCATGTATGTACTGTCATCACACGTTGCACTGCAGAGAAGAATTAATGGGCACTCTGGGTCTGGCAACCATGCTTTAGTCCATGCTCTTTAATTGTGAAGGCAAAAAGATAAATTAATTCTCTTAAGTAACCACCATCTTAATGTGCTTACACTTACTGCAAAAAGAAGGAACTTCCACAGTCATAAAAAAATAATCTATTGGATCAATACGCACATCAGCTGAGGCCTGACATTTGTTTTTGAAAAATGTCTCATTCTCTAGTAACATTTATCTGGCAGCATCATTACCTACCCTAGCATCTTTATCAAGCAGAAATTATGATGTTGCTACAAGTTACTATTTCACTGGTCAGCATTTTAATGGAAGAAAATTAGCAGTCGCAAAGAGTACATCTTATTTATTTTATATTCTTGGAATTTAAGTGTTTATGAAGGCGTTGTTTTAATTTAGATGGAGATGGATATAAGACTGCAACAGCTAAAATGACATGAGAACTTAGCTGAGAGGACTTTCAAAGGAAAAATAATGTGAGAAGAGATGTTAGCCAAAACCAGATTTTTCTGTTTTTACGGGCCTCTCTGTCATATCATTAGAATGATTCTGACCAAGACAACAGAGACAGCCCATAAAGTAAGGAATGTTACACCAATCTCCAAACTGGTGTCAATTTTATTTATTAAAAGTGCTATTGTTGAAGGTACCAACAGACTACATAATTTTATCTTCTTCATTTAATTATGTAACAATAATGTGTCATATCCACAGATTTACAGATCACATATTTGCTACAAGATGTAAATTACTGTTTTTCAACATTATGACACACACTCACACTGCAGGTAATATATATATAACATATATATTACATATAATGTAATATTAAGATGTCATTGTAGTACATATAAAAGCGTAGGATTCTTCTTTTAAATTTACCTAAAGAAACCTAAAAAGTTCATAAAGAAAAAGAATAAGCAACTTAAGAGTATATCTTAGTGACCAGACTGAGTTAAATACCAAATTATCATTAAGTGACTTTTTCTTTGGAGTCTGTTTCAAACTGCATTAGTTTTCACTTATTACATTTTTTAAATAGATCAACTTTAATACAGGAACAAAAGAATAAATAAGTGCTGTAAAAAAAATAAAATAAATAAATTGAAAAGCTACTGAAAGAAATCAAAGGTAACTGCTGCCAGATTTCAAATGAGCATTTTTAGGAAGTCTGGGCAGGGGAGAGGAAGAGCTTGGCAGGTAGACAAAGGCCATTTTTCCCTCCAGCTTTCAAATGAGCAATAAACTAAAAGCTATTCACTTCCATCTCTCACTTAACATACCCACAGTCAAAGCAATGATTTCTTTGCTCAGATGAAGTGCCCCTTAAGCTTGCCCTAGATTTGCAATGAATTCAGTGTGATTTTAGCTATACAGCTTCCACTGACTTAAATGGAAAATGCATGACAAAAAGACCAAGCAATTTTATATAGAAATTCTAGAAAAGATTGCTACACTCATAAGTCAGGTTTTGAAAACCTTAAGGCATCTTTTTTTCCAGATCATACCACTAGCAAATTATAACAGATGACATTTTAATTTAAGTACACGTATATAAAGAATTACAGTAACTCTACTTGAACTACAATTAAACTCACCCATTCATATGATTAAGTAAGATGGGATACTTCCATTCACTAGCTGATTAGTCTGCTCAATTTATTATATAATATTAGACCTGGAATAAAATTAGCATCTCCTTTTATGTTTAATTACATAGAAATATACAAAAAAAATAAAAGTATACATTTGTATACTTGCAGCATAGCAATTGTTTGTTGCATAGATCCCAAGAAAGCAGCTTTCAAATCCTTTTGAACAGCTAACATCATATTGATGAAATGCTCCTACATTAGGTTTTTTTGTCCATTTATGCTTTTCAAAAATAGGAACTGTGATTACTTCAGTAAATACATGGAAGTTCTAAATAAAGGTAAAGGGGGTGAAATAGTAGGGTTTAGGTTTGTGGGGTTTTTTTAAATAACATATGTAGGCAAAAGATTTGAAATAAATAATACCAAGACTTTGGTGCTGTTCAGCTAAAATTGCAAAGAACTTAGATGAGAAGCACCAGTGAAGTCAGTCAAACTACATACATGAATGAGGTATAATCAGATAGCTAAAGCAGAGCCTTTATCATAAATTTTATACTTTTGCATAAGTTCAAATACAAACGTAGAGTATTTAATATTTGAAGACATACACATTAAATACTAAATTAATTTTCAATGTTATTGTTATCAGTGGAAAAGATTTGATAACAAGTCTTTGTTCACTGCTGAAGCATTAACAAATCTTAAACTCCTCCTAAGCTGCTAATCTTTTACAAAGTTTGCCATAAAAAATTGAAATACTTTAAGACAGAGAGCAAAACCTTAACCATAGACAAAGAATATTTTTTTCATAATTGTTACATATACTTATACATCCAATAATGGAAAATGAATGGCTTTCAGTAGCAAAAATATCATTGAATTAGAGAGTTAAGAGCCATACCTATTAAGTCTTTCTCCTGTGGCATGCCTTTTGCTCTGAGTGCTAAACCATGCAGATGAATAAACTGCATGTTGTTTGGAAGAAACTGGTTTTAGACAAAAGAGAGCATCCCAGGCTTTCATATTAGGAATATCCTATGGCAGACTGGGTCACCAGAAGTTTCCAACTTACTCTCTAGTCACACCGTAGCCCAGCTTTCAGCCTATGACTAGAGAGCTTCGTATTTCTTCCTAGAGAGCAGTGAAGCTGATGAAATCTATTCTAAAGGGATCAGCTCGAATGAAACTAAATGGAAGCCTAAATAAAAGCTCACTCTTTACTTGCGGTAGTAACTCCCTATAGTCAGTTTGTGTGAACCTTAATATAAACCTGCACCATGCAGAATACTGAATCCAAATGAGACTAAATTCTCAAAAACATGGAGAGAGTCTAAAATATTTTTTGCACTATTTAAACTACAGAGATTTCTAATTTTTGCACAGTTTCTGACCAGAGCAAGAAAGCCCTGTGGCTCCATCCAGGAACCACAGTGCAGCTTGTATTTTAAACACAGCTGAAATCCTCTCAAAGCATGGCTGATGCTAGCAGCGCCAATGGAGCACGTTCCGTGTGCAAGTGTCATTGCTGGGGAGGGTTAAATTGTTGCACCTAGCATTTCGTATCACTTCATTAGGTTTTACTGTATATGTAAATAAATGCATATCCTAACTTTAGAATGAATAATAAAATAAAGAGGGATAAGATGCTGCTGAAATAAAGCCAACTTGCAAATTCAGCAAGCAGAGAGGGAAAATGCCAAGACAACAAAGAAAAGTGAAGGGGAAGAAAAGAAGATGCTGTTCCTTGAGTCATCTCTTCCTAAAGCACAGTGCTGAAGCAAGTGTCAGAAAAAGTGTTTTGGTTTGTGGTTGTTTGTTTTTATTTTTAAATCATGTGCCAACAGTAAATGGAAACACAGTACGGTTTATCACAGCCATGCTTGGATTCAAACTGCCAGCCCTTCCTTAGTCCCTGGCTCAGTTTAATGGTGCTGGAAAATAAGAAGGCAAATTCCTTAGACCCCAGATTACCAAAGACATAAAAGAAATGCCTCAAAACAAGAGGCTCTGCAGATAGCGCAAGCGGTGAGCAGAAGCGGATGAAAGCTGGTTTATCCCCGCCAGGAACAGGGGAGGAACTGGCCAGGGATAAGGCATATCGGTGAGACTGCTGGACAAAGATAACACTCACTGTGCTTCCTCTCCAGAGAAAAACAAACCAAACCAAAGAAACAAGCCAATGCACTTCGAGGACATCCTCCGTCCTCTACCTCTCAGATGATTAAAGTCAGCTGGAAAAGTAATTGCAAAAGAAATTATGGACACAGCTTTAACTTCAGTTCTTCCATAAACTTCACAGGGACTGCAGGCAATTTGAAATACATGGACTTCAGGGCAAAATGTCTGCTTAACACCCACCTCACCATTACCTCTTAGCACTTGTAGTTTTCTGTATTACTCTAAAAAAAAGTCACAATGTTGGAAGCTCTTGCTCCTGTGAGTGTTGTGAAAAACCTAGTGGACAGCAATTAGTCATCCCAACACACAAGCATATGTTGCAAATTTTAAAACACTGTGTAATTAAAAAGACTACTTTAAAATGCTCACATATGGTGCTGCAGATTCACTTCTAAGAAAAAGTCAACATTTTTTCAACTGCTTGATTTCAAACAGCTCTGCAACATTCCATTTTCTCCTCTTCTTCCTTTAAAAGATGCAACCCCACAGAGTCATACAATTCTCTGAACTGTCCTTAGACCTCTGCTTGTGGGTGAAAGTCTGAAACTATAAACTTTATTATGTTTAAAGAAAAAAATAATAAAAAGAACTCAAACAAAAGCTCAATATCACATAAAGCCAAACTGTTACTTGAGTACTTCAGGATTATAATGATACTTCAGCATCGAAAGAAAGCATCTGAAAATTAAATTGCCCCAAATGCTAGTTTCTCTCTAGCTATGCTTCTGTCACAACAAGGCATGACTTTTCCCACCTATCAAGCACTGTATTTAAGCAATTTTTTTTCCCCACAATTAAGACTGTTCTGTTGTCTTCAGACCCCAAAAATGTTTAAGGGAAGATGAGTCATTCAACTGTTTTGGTTTTTTTTTTCCTTTTTTAATTTGGAAAGTTCCTTTAGAACACATCTAGCATTTTTATGTTTCAGAAAGGTTAAACAGAAACCAGTGTCCTTAACAATTAAATAAACTGGAATATAAAATTAATTATAGTTTATAAACAGAGTTTAAGGTCCTGTTGAAGGAACTCTGACATCCTTTTCACAGCTCCCTATCTTAATGACACCTTAATAAAGCCTAGAGGCTAGGTCTAGTTCTATTTAATTAAAACTAACATTGCCTGAAAGGGAATTTGATTAGTAAAAAGGAAGGTCGTATGACTGGGATAACAGAGACCTGGGTCCTATCACTGCCCTTCTTAATTCACCTTGGGTGAATCATTTTTTTTCTCCTCTACATTTCCCTGTCTGTAAACCTGGATATTAAAGAGAATGAAGAAAAAAAAAAAGATATTGACCTCTGTCACAAAGTGTCTGAACCTCTGTCACTGAGTGTCTGAATGCTGAAAATACTTTTTTTTAAATGCTAAATCCATGGACATTTCAGCTAACAGGAGTCAGAAAGGATTTTAAATATATCAATTTGCACATCCAGCTACTTACATATGCATTAACATATGGACATTTAATTCAGTGTTAGCAACAAGCATAGTGCAAGGCTGAGTTCACTTCAGAGTAAGTCCAACATTGGTTTAACAATTTTAAAGGAGCTTCCCTCATTTCTAGCAGGGCCTGTGCTGCAACCTGCACTATGCACAGCAGTCAAATGCAATTCCTTTCCTCTGCAAAGAACGTTTCTTCAACAGGAATATTTTTTTTAATTGGAAGTGCACATGACATTTTCCAGAACCTGAGAGAATAAAATTAACTGGCTTTCTACTCTCTTTTTAATGGACAGATTGAAGTCCCCTGAAAATAGTGCTTTGTTTACAAGGGCAATACTAAATATTGCAAGCAAATACAAGTATATGAATGCGACAAGATAATATCAATTTTATTGTCATGGAAAGAATCTTCTAATTATAAAGAAAGCTTCATTAAAATAGACAGTAAACTATTATAATTCATTTATCGAGGAGGTCAAAATCCCTCCCATTTTTTTCCAATTGAAAAATGAAGATAAAAGGGAAAATGTAAATAATAAATATCATAAACAATCTTAAGTTTTTAAAATATGTGCATTCTTTATATATATATTATATATATATATTCTTAATGAAGGCTAAATAATCTGGAGTATTAAACCTAATCATTAAAACCACTACTGTGCTCAAAATGATCATGCTCTAGACAATGCATTCTGCTGTGCTTGCTGTATACAACAACCACAAATCTTGATTCAGTTGCTTTTGGCAGAAACTTAGGTTTTGCACCATACAAAATCCAACAATCAAAGTTTGTTTTTAAGCTCTGAAAATCTTACCAGCTGTTTCATCATACTAAATTGAATATCATACTTTAAAATAGCATTTCACTGCCCAGAAAGATCCAGCAAGACCACTGAAATCTTCACAATACTGAATGAAGGTAGATGCAAAATACTTATATTAGCAAGTCCTGTAAACGATATTATGCAACTTTATTAAATTTATTCACTCACTCAAAACCTGTATCCGAGTGTATGCAATTCATCTTCGCCACTAATTCAAATGAAAAAGCCGGTTTCATTTACGGGAGACATTACACAGCCAACTCTGAGCTTCATGTCATAAGAATTACAGCAGAAGAATATTGAAATCTTAAACTCAAAAGCCTTTACACTTACTCTTTAAGGTCACCTTCACAAAAATAGCACAATGGACTTTGTTCAATCCATATCATTTTTCTGTTAGGATTCTGAATTGATTCCATAATCATATAAAAACAAGCTCAATACACAATTAGAGCTAACTGTTGCCCTTGCCACTGAAACACACAAAGCAATTTGTGAAGAAAAAGAAAAAATAATTTTTCTTTGTTGAGGTTCACTGCTTAAAAAGGTATTTTCCATAGCAAGTGACATTTCTCAGCATAATTCTGAGAACTAATCAGATTGATTTCAAGAAAATGTCAAACCATTGCCCCAGGCAATGTTCTGAAAATTAAACTAACACTGCATTCAATTCAAAAGAAATGAATTACTTTTTTTTCTAATGAATGCTTTTCTGTATATTAAAAATGAGCATATTTGCCATTTAATATAAATATGCTTTCAATTACAATCAGCTTTACTGTCTTGAATATCTCCAATGTGATAACCAGTAACTTTGATTCTAACGTTCCAGGTAACAGCCAAGCAACAAATGTATTTCTGATACTGTTGCATTTTAAGAAACTGGTCTTTTGCTTGATAGGCAGTTTGCCTGAACTAATTTTCATATGAATGTGTACCTTTTCAGCAAATTCTGTACTGCACTTCTGAAGGACAGGCCCAGGGACAAAAGCATGTATTTGAGCTCACTAAATCAGCTAAAGACCTCAAGCTGCAATATTTTGGAGCAGAGAAGTGTACAGCAACCCAAAAATATTTTTTTACTTTGCACTTCGAAATTAACAGAGTTATAACTGCAGTGAAAAAGACTCCTGTGTTATCAGAACAGAATCAAAATAATCCCTCTACCATCTCACATCACCATAAAATAGGCTAGAGAAACATGGTCTAGATAAATTTTAAAAAGCAAATATAGAATTGCTCAGAAAACAATAGCAGGGAGAGTTGTCACTGTCACAAAAGAAGGGTATTTTGAGTGCAATTCCCCATCGATCTGATCTGCTTTTATTCCCAACACCTAAGTGATCAACTATGGTTACTAAACTTGCAGTTGAGTGACAGAGTACAAACACAACGAAAATGGTGTCAGAATCTAACACGGTGTGGGGAGAAAAAAGGACAGGACCAGATCACACAATGATAGAATTGTTTTGGTTGGAAAAGACCTTTAAGATTATCAAGTCCAACTGTAAACTTAACACTGCTGAGTCCACCAATAAACCACATCCCTAAGCAGCACATCTGTGTGTCTTTTAAATACCTCCAGGGATGGTGACTCCACCACTGCCCTGGACAGCCTGTTCCAATGCTTGATAACCCTTTTGGTGAAGAAATTTGCCCTAATATCCAATCTAAACCTCCCCTGGTGCAACTTGAGGCCACTTCCACATCCCATTCAGACAACTGCCAGATTCCAGACTGAGAAAGGACTAATTACATAATAATGATCAGCAACAGAAGACAAAGGAGACCTATAAAGAAAGGTCAAGTAGTCACCAGGTGAACCTGCATCAAATTCACATGGCTGTGAAAACCTCACACTGACATGCACAGAGAGCAGAAGGGCTAATCCACCTGTTCAGCATTGCAAACTGTCAACTGGAAACATGAACATCACTAAGAGCCTCACCCTGGTTCTCTCTCTAGCAGATCAGGACGAAGATCCACCACTGGGAAACATATGATGTGCATCCCTCCAGTAACTGACCTGTCTCCCTAGTAACTTGTCTCTGAATCCTCTCATCTTCAGTGGCCTCATGCACAGATACCTGCAATGTTCTCCCCCTCCACAACTCTCCTGTCTCTTTGGCAGTTGTCCTGGATCTGGTCACTCTAGCAGCCAGCTCCTTCAGGTATTCAGCACACACGCACACCTAGCTCCCAAGGCACTTAACCTACTCAGTGGCTACAGCAAGGTTGAAATGCCCTTTCCTTGCGTCCCGGAATGCACCCCACACCCTTGGGCAATGACCCCTCAGCACACACTGAGGTGCTGCAGAGAGCTGCTCCCACTGATTCACGGCAATGGGAGTCAACCCTAGGCCATGGGGCTGCTATCCCCACTGGGACAGCCCTGGGAGGGGCTAGGGCAGGGGAACCTGTAAAGGACAGCATATTAGAGATCATACCAGACCCTTCTAACAAATAGACAAGATAGCTCATTCCCTTGAGGACCTAAGTGTAACACACAGTTGCAAAAGTATCTTAGCCTACTTTATTGATCTCACTGTTGCAGGCAGCAAAACATTCTGCAAAGTCTCTAGCAGATATATACTGTGCTAAAAATATAAAAGTCCTTAAGAAGAATAGATACAGACTAATACTGAGCAGCAAAAGAGTGAAGACAGATGTCAAGATCTCTATAGCACATTTTATTTATTCTCTCATAAGTAAGAACTTCTGTGGTAGTTTCACCTATTCAGAAATGCAAAGCAGTCTGCTGGCAAACACAGAAGTACCTTTACATTCTCAAAGCATACAAGCACCAGAGTTACAGGATGGAGCAAGTCAAGGGGCTACATACCACCCCATGCACAGCAGTAGCTGGCATCTCCCATACCGTGAAGAGACAAGAGAACAGGTTACGGGGACGACTTCTGAGGACACACCTTCTACTCACAAGATTTTCACCGTGCCCCAGATCACTGTTGGGAGGGAAAAAAATCCAGGTGTTTGTTTCCTCTCCTGTCACTACTTATATGCTACTAGACCAGACACTATACTAAGGGTAGGAACAACTGCATTAAAAATAAGGCAATAGTGATCAATAAAAACAAAAAGCAAACACCCACAACTAAACCCCTGGGAACTCATCACTGCATATGCATATCGCCTTATATATTTAAATAAAAATAAAAGGATGTGAAAATCATTTGTTTTAAAGAAGTCTCATGCACATTGTCATTCTTGACAAGGGAAATTCACTATTCTACATATTCTATAGCCTGGGCTCCAACTGCTCTCCTGTTTTCAAGAGAAATGCCTCATGTTAGACTGGGTGGCTAATAAAAGTAAACCATGAACACTGCACACGAGCAAAACTAAATGTGAATTGTTAAAAACAGTATTTAAAGATCTCAGAAAGTAACTCTCTGCACATCAAGTAAAGAGATATTCAGGAATGAAAGGTTTCCTGCACTAGGCACTACCTCTTGTTTCTTTTGCTTTTCCATGTTTGTCTTTCTTGTGTCCTACTCCCACTTCAGCTATCTTCATAGAAGGTGCAACTGATTAAAAGAGCTGCATGTGCTACAACATGGTGACTTCATTTTAAGTAGCAGCAGGTGACCTCATCTGATTTTCACAGACTCACAGGCTAAATGAGGTTGGAAGGGGCCTCAGAAAGTAATTCAGGACAACCTCCTGCTCCAAGAAGAGTCAGCTATGAGATCAGACCAGATTGCTCAAGCCTTAATCCATCTGGGTCTTTGAAAATCCACAGGGATGGAGGCTGCTCAACCTCTCTGGCCAACCCAATCCAACACCTGGCTGTTCTCATGGTAAATTTCTTTTTCACCAGAAACAAAATTTTCCTAAACTCTGTAAATTCTGCTGGATTCATTACTTATGGTGACAGTTGAGTGATGACAGTTATTTTTCTCAGACAAGAAAGAGAATCTAAGTTTTCTATATAAAAGTTTGAAATTATTTATTTTAGGTGGCTTCAAACAGTATTTGCTTTAACCTTTGATATTTAAGCTACTCATCTTTCAGTGATCAAAAACAATGCTGTGTTCAGAAGCTCTAGTTGAAAAAAAATAATCTGTCTCTATCACAGGATGACCTTATGGTAAGTTTTAAAAATGCCAAATGTAAGGAAAGTTGGAAAATAGAAATGTATTTAAATAATTCTTTAATGCATGGATTCCACTGGGCCAGCTACCACCATACAAATGAGTTTGAAACCAGTGTTTCATGTTCAGCTCACCAAGAACCTCCAATAGCAGCCTAAACAGACCAAAGGCTGAAAAGTAACCAGCCAAAGCTGAAATTGCTGCAACTGTGGAGACAGGGGAAACACTTGGAAAACATCTGTTTAAAACACTGTGTCTCAGGCTTGGAACAATCTGAACTGGTAACATCCAATACAAAAAATTTCTTAGGGAAGATAGGAAACACTGCATAACTATGCAAGCAGTTTGAAAACAGGATAGTCCTTTAACCAACACAGACCTGTTTCTCCTCGAGTTATCTGCATGCTTCACTGCTGCCTGTCATATAGGAGAACAAAACCACATGTCTCAAACAGGATCTGAATAATCCAAAATACACTGGCTCATTTAGTTGGCTAAAAATACATTATTCCAGGAGCTATCTCCAAAATTGTGTACCTAAATGAAATACAAACAAACAAAAAAATTAAGAACACGCTTGAAGAGCTAAAATCCCCCTTTAAAAAAAAAAGCTGAAAATATTACATCATTTACTTTGAGCAATTTATTCACAAGGACAATAAAAAGACTAGAACAAACATTAAAAAAAAATCCCATCAGTGTGAAAACATTTGTTATCGCGTTTATTACTCTCTTCCCTCATTTCTTCCTAGCAGGTTGAAACACCACTATCACATTGTGCTAGTGATCTCCTCACCTACATTGCTGAGAATGTTTCTACCGCCCTAAGAAGTCAATGAATGATCAACACCTGAAAAAATTCACACATTCACTAGGAAAAAAAAAATGTAGGAATAGGGAGCACTCCTGGGCTCTTTAAGAGATGCAGAGATTTCAGTATAGAATACAAATCAGCAGTACCATGATAAAGGACCAGTGTTAGGGGAATACATACTATCACCATTTTCTTCATTAAGTGTGTAGGAAAATATATGATCAAAATACATGCTGCAACCATAGCTTTGGCTTGCCATTAAAATGGAACATGCAGTAAAATTCTCTAAGACTTTAATACTATCACTTTCTGCTGTGGACATTTGTCAAAATGAGGATTCTTTTGATTTAAAACACTGTTCGGGAAAGCTATGATACAGCCAGAAACAGGACTCAAAACTGATGACTTGGAGTGAGAATACAGATATCTAACAGTCTACAAGTGCTCTGAAGAAAAAAATATTTTAAATGTCATTATTTGAAATTACATTGTACATCCACTTATCAATAGGCATAGGCCTTGATCTGTGGAAATAAACTGTCCTTTAGAATTGTATAATGACCATTGTATCTATATAGCCTCAATTTTTTAATTACACAGCAATTCAGCATACAGATTGGGATACAGGTCTGGAACTCTGTCAGTTTAAACTACTGGATTAAGGTTTACACACTCATAATTTTATTTCAGTTATTTCAGTGTCATCCAGTATTTAAATGTCCTCCAGAGTACCAATACCTGGACTTTTTAACTTAGAGCTAACCTCCTTACAAAGAGGGGATTAGTTTTCAAATTTAGAAAACGGGCATAGTTATAACGTCTATTTGTGTAGTAATCCCAGTACAAATGAAACACGATACTAAACTGAGGTGTTATTACTTTTACTAAAAATTGTATTGATTTAAACTTTACAGATGTAAGCAGTCAGTTTAAATATGTGCAGTACTAAACTACAGTAAAGGCAGGGAGGAATGTGCTAGATTCAGAGGCACTTACATACCTGTCCTGGTTTTGCATGGGAAGAACGAGGTATAACTTTAATCCCCCCCAAAACACGACAGATAGTCTCTCATAATCTCAGAGTAAAGGCTGCCTGCCTTCACACCCTGAGGTAATCCCAAATGTAGATCTAAATCCCCACTTGCAATTCTAATGCAAAGCAATCTCAGAGCAGCATACCTGTTCTATATAATAGATCAACTAATAAAAACCAAACATAGCTGTATATGTTGATATGCACAAGTTAAAATAACACTTAAGAATTTCTCCCTGAATAGTAGATTTAATTTTACTGTGCAAGTGAAATTACTGAGAACTGTTCTTAAAATATTAAGTAGGCTGAATAAAAAGAATACCTCCTGTAAATACTCTACTGACAAAGTGATTAGAGTAATTATGTGTCTATCAAGGCAACATTTTATATTAAATAAAGAACAGAATACAGAAGGATAATTTTCCTCAGCAGAAAGCAGTGGTAATAAAGTAGCTGTTCCTTAAAGGCACATACCTTCATGTCCATTGAAAAGTTACAAAAGTGGATCTAGAGTCATCATGGTACACACTAAATAGATATAAAACTGCCAGGTATAGACAGATATGAAATTTTCTGTTTAAATGGGAAAGAACACAGATAACACCTATGAACCAAAATGACAGTGAAAACACAGTTAACAAACCCAATGCCAAACACATGGCAAAAGTGTTAAATTCTGATATCCACAGTACAAAAAAGGTGCACTGAAAGAGAGCTACATGGACACTTCAGCTCTGGAGAAAATTTTAAAAAAAGACTTATTTTTAATATCAATTATCAATAACCTAGTAGGTTACAGAAAATTTTCATCTCCATAAACATATGGGAACAGATAAACAAGATACCTGCTAGATTAAGAGGCAGACCTCAAGAATGGCTAGATTGATATTCTGAATCTGTTTCAAGCTTTTAACAAGGAGCTTCATCATCCACAGCAGTAGCTCAACGAAGACATTTATTCACCAGTGGACATCTTGCTTTAAAGATATAATAATGCCTAAATCAGAATTTTCATGAATGTTTCAGGAAAACACAACTATCTGAACTGAGGTCAGCTTCCTGTTTCCTGAAACTGTCTCCTGTAAAAGGTTTTTTCAGTTTTCTTACTCTATTGCTGCACTCTGAAAAACAAGGGGAGTTAAAAAAAAATTAAAAAGAAGGAAAATTAAAAAAATCTAGGTTACAGAATGTCCCAGCCTTTTGGCTTCGTTTACAGATTTTTAGAATATTTTCCATTCTGCGAAAAACCTCAAAATGAGGATCAGCTGGAGGCTGTGCACAGAGCTACAAGAATCTGAGAGTCTGCAGTGCCATTTTAAGCAGGAGTCTCAGTTTTTGGGCAAAATAAATACACCTCAGTAAAGGATGACACTATTACTAAAGCTCAAATTCTTTTTTCCCTGAGACATATCAAATAATTTTTTAGTTTAACTAAAAAAACATAGCAAACAAAGTTCCCTTTTTTGTAGTGAGCATTAGTATCAGAACAATAATATTTCAGATTATTTTTATTATGGCTTAGCAATTAAACTGAAAATATCAGTTCATACAGCCTTAAAAAAATCAACAACAGAAATTAAAATTAAATTTTTACATTTAAGTCTACCTTGTTCTATCTCTACATTTGCAATATGCTGTGCAATCCCACGAAGGCAGAGTCTTGGAGGAGATCTGAACTGCTGATTAGATGAGATTCAAGATAAGTGAGAGACTAAAATGCAGGCATTTTGGAGGGTTTTGGTTCAAGGATTTTCTTGTTGCTGCTTTTGAGCTTGTTTGGTTTTTAAAGCAAAGGTACGTGATATACCTTAGTATGCACTTAGACAATAGAAATAGTAAATAAACACATTTATTTTCACGTTTACCTACCACCTGAATGAACAGAACAATCCATTACCCTGAGAGCAAGTATTTTGGGATTATTTACCCACACAAACATACATTAAAATAGTATCTGCACTACAGAAAGCAGATTATGGAAAAGCATCACATTCCATCATCAAACAGAAGGAAATTTGTGCAAGTAGTATCGGGTCTTTTTTTAGAAAGGGTTCCCTGATTCAGTGCAGGTGTTTCATATATTTACCAATTTAGAATGCATTCTCTGAATAATAATGCAATTCACATTTAATTTCTTCTGAGAAATTACAGTGATCTACTCTGTTTAGCTGGTAGTTCACCACATACAAAAACAAATGTCTATGTCATATATACTGGGGAAAAAATGTGGTTGGTTGGTTGATGGAAAAAAAAAAGGGTACCTAGAAGCATTTTTGTTTCTTTTAACGATAAATTCAAAGTAAAACCATGTGTGAGGTGCCAGGCAATTACCAAGGAATTCTCTAAATCAAAGTCAGCGTACTTGTACCTGTTGAGTCATAGACAATTCTGAACATTTAGAACAGATCACATCCAGACCAAGGTATTTGTGCTTGTGGGGTAATCTGTTCTTTAATTTTAACCAAAAGTGGAAAAGTCCTAGATTACACCCAGGACCATTAGATTTCTGAGATTCTGTCAGAAGATGGGAAGATGGCTGAAATAATCACACAAGTCATCTGGAATCCTCTGTAAACATTCAACAAGCAAAAAGATGAACAAGAATCCCCAACACCTCGCACACTTCTCCAAAGATCTCATTCTATGAGGGCTGTGACACCATTCAAAAATCAATTTTGCCTGCTTCCCTCCCGCCACCCTTTACCTCAACCCAGGCTCCACTGGGTGAACCCTGACATCGTTTTTTTGCTGCTGCTGATCTTTATACATTTTTTTCCTATAAATGCCATCTAATTACAACTGTGAGGTTTTCATATTGTGTTACATCTCAAGTGAGGGAAACCAAGTTCCATACACCTTGTTCGGAGGCTTATTGTATTCTGTACCATCCTTTCACTGCTAAGATTACAATTTGTTTTTCATATGAGTGCATTTAGTTTTAAAAAGAAGACAAAACAAAAAAAAACCCACACACTCACTATTTGGAATAGACTGTTTTGTTTTATAGATCATTATGCTGCTGACAGAGTGAAACCAGAGCTACTCACTCCCTAAAATACATATCCAACATCTGTGTGTACCTACTTATAATGACTAAGAATGAATAATTTTTGTAACTTAAAATTCTTCTGTGGTTTTAGAGTCAAATACACAATTGATTCCAGCTGGGAGGGTGAGGGTGGGGGAAGAAAAGTAGAGGAAAACATTTTCTTGTTAATGTTTGAGAATGCCATCCTGGAATTAAAACATGAATAGTATTAATCCCACTATTGCAAACAATTGATGGAAGCGCTGATTCAAGATACAGAATACAAAATTTTGCCCTCATAAACAGGTGTCTGATTTAGCATTCATTTTATTGGAACTTGTCTACAATGGGGATGGGGAGTAAAGTTTTGAAACAAAGAAGTCCACACTGTGACTGGAAAAAAAAGAAGGGAAGAAAAATGGCGCTGGTAATATCAGCAAACTACACTTCAGATTTGAATCTTCCTCACATAAAAGCAAAGTCTGGAAAGTTTTATCTTTAATACAGATTCATTTCTATCATCTTGTAATTCTCCCGCAAGCTGCCTTTATGCTTGGCATTAGATAGAAATAAAGAATGAAATTATCTCCATCTTTTAACATCCTTTGCTCCCTCTTTCAATGAGTTCTGAAAACGCTGAAGCACTGTCCTGAAAACCCTCCTACTGTAAGGTTTGCAAAGTCATCCATTCTTCTAAAAATAGAGTCTCTATTCCTTTTTTCAGAGCCAGAAAGCCTTCAACACTGCATTGTCTCTCTTCTTTCCCTTTTGTTATTCATTCCTGATTTTGACTGATATTGCAACATCTTGTTCCCTTTGCTCTTGCTTCCATCATGGCAATGCTGCAATAGAACACTGTTTTCTTCTGGTACTGTGATGTGATAACTTGATTACTTCTGCTATCAAAGTAAAGAAGTAGTTGTCCCAACAACTCAGTCAGCTCTTCACCAAAAAACAAACAACAAAAACCAACTAACAAACAAACAAACAAAAAAAAACAGTCCAGGTGAATTTTTAGCTACTCAGAAGTATGATTAGCAGGGACACAATCACAGAAGGTTGAGGTTGGAAGGGACCTCTTGAGGTCATCTGGTCCAACCCCTCTGCTCAAGCAGTGTCACCTAGAGCAGGCTGCCCAGGACGACATCCAGATAGCTCTTCAATATCTCCAAGGAGGGAAATTCCACAATTCACCCAGGCAAACTGTGCCAGTGCTCAGTCACCCTCACAGTGAAAAAGTGTTTCTTAATGTTCAGATTAAGTCTCCTGTGTTTCAGTTTGTGCCCATTGCCTCTGGTCCTGTCACTGGGTATGACTGAGAAGAGCCTGGCTCCCTCTGCTTTACATCCTCCCTTCAGGTTTCTCAGTGTTTTGTCATAGGAGAGATGCTCCAGTCCCTTCATCATCTTTGTGGCCCTCCAGTGGACTCTCCCCAGTATATCTACGTCTCTCCTGTACTGGGGAGCTCAGAGTTAGACACAGCACTCAGGTGCGGCCTCACCAGTGCTGAGCAGAGGTGAAGGATCACCTCCCTCAACCTGCTGGCAACACTCCTCCTAATGCAGCCCAGGATACAATTGCAGCACAGGCCCACTGCTGGGTCGTATTCAAGTTGGTGTCCACCACAACCCCAGGGCCTCTTCTGCAAAGCCGCTTTCCAGCTGGGTGGCTCCCAGCATGTACTGGTGCCTAGGGTTGCCTTTCCCACTTGGGGATTATGTAGCCAGGAGATACTTGTAATGTCAGACGACAGCCTTTTCAAAACATGACACGAGTTAACTAGAGTGGTTTTCAGGCAATAACTGTGGAGTGGTGAAGCAGAGACTAAGTCTGTTGCACTTGCTTAACTTCTCAGCTTCTGTTATAGTCCAGTAACTCCTGCTTCATTTTCACCTAATAAATAGACTGCCTATAGGCATGCAAACTTGGTGGCCTTGCATATGCATTCCTCATTCGTTTCTATCTCTGCTTCTCCTTGTCCTTGCTGCTTTCCTTCTAAATAGTTACATCCTTCTAACTGCATTCATGTTGACATGTAAGGTAACATAAAACTGGAAGAAATTTTCTAGACCAACAGTTGGAGAGAGATATGTTACTACTATGAGGCAAGATACAGAAAAATAGACATGCCACTAAACCCACAAACACAATCTGTGGAGAATGCATCAGTGTTCAAAGCAGAGCAGCTTTCCACTTCCCCAAAGAACCTGCAGGACTTGTCATAGCAGATCACATTGCTGCTCTGTAAAATGTGGCACGCAGCCTCCAGCACCAGCCAATACCTACAATGCCACACAGAAAAACGAGTAGCAGCATATTGTACCTGGCTAATCTTGAGAGATTTGCTCTCTAATTGCTAAGTGGAGCAGAAAAGAAATGCACTGAAGTTCCTTTTGGGCTATGCAAGTCATTCTGCTTATGTTTAAATTTAGCAATACAGACACCTTCAGGTGACACTGAATTAAATGTAGTCAATTAGAATTAGCTTCTTGCATTTAGTTGATGGAGTCAATTTAGATAAACATTCGATAAATAATATAGCCACATCTCCCATAAAAGCTAGCAGTTACTGATGTGACATCCCTCGCCACTACCTGTGCAGGTAATGCTAAGGGCTTTGTTTCCCTTTTTTTCCCTAGGAAAGAGGAAGGCTGCATCCCACAGGCACATAGGGCAGCTGAAATTCTGATCTGGACTTCTATAAAGTTACTGTCATTAATAACAAGGAGGTTAGTCTCCTTCCAAAACCCTGGAATATCCCCATGAAACAGTGCAAAAGATCATTAAGGGTTAACACATCTGGTTGTGGAAAATTTTTCTCACCTGTTTATTGTTGCTCCATCCTTCCCTCCATCCCCACCTTGACCCCAGTCACTCTCCCAGAGAAAACTCACAACAGTTCAATTTCCACAGAAAATATCACTTCTTGTATCCTGAAATAATAATACTCAGGCAGTGAAAAGAAACAATGAGGATAGAAGCCACATTTTTTTAGTGAATGGTTACAACAACTATCTTTGACAACACGATATGAAAGTCATTTATTCAGCCCAACACCAACATAATGATTTCATGGAAAAAAAAATAAAAATGAGAACCCTTCATAAATTACTTCTTATGACTAAATTATGCCACATTCAGCTCACATTTTTCTCAAGTTATCTCATTTGCTTTACAGATTGATGATGGTCTTCATGCCCAAGCCTCCATATTCTACAGGATAAACATTTTCAACCTACTCATCAATCTGTCACATTCCTCACGTTTTATGACCCTCTTCAATTTAGTCAAACTACTTTTGTTGGCAGAGCAGGATACAGTGCAATTGAGTTTCTCACTATTTGAGATAAACAAGATGGACTTCATCCTTCCTTCCTCAATTATTTCAAGCAGTTTTGTACAGCGATGATACTGTATATGGTCTTGGTAGGCTGGGCTGTTTTTTTTTTTTGGTTGGTTGGGGTTTTTTTGTGGTTTTTTTTTTAATAAAACTAATTTTAGTAATTTTTAAAAAGCCAAAGACTGAATTTGAAAGCAGAAGGAAACAATTAAGATTTAACACATTTTCAGGACACTCCCACTAAGTATTTCTTGTTACAATTAGCCTTTCACTATAAACAAATCCATTGTGGACCACTGCAGCTTGCCAACTAAGATCCTTAGTCTCAGGAAAGCAATATTGAAAGGTCTTCTAATCCTAACCACTACCAAGGAAAGGACTTTGAGAATGCTTACGAGCTTAAGGCAGTGTTATCTCATCATGATTTTCCCCAGCCAGGCAGTGGCAAATATTATCTCCAAATAAAGAAGGAATACTATTTAGTATTAATGGATTTATTCTCATTACTGCTAACATTATTTTTGTTGTCAAACTACTGCCTACTTTTTCTATCATATGCTTCTGAAAAAGCCACTTATTGTTTGGTGTACTGGTCATGTAGTAAACACACATTGTCCAACCCTTTCAGATGTCTGTAATCAACAGCAAACTTGGTATCCAGCCTATTAAAGAAACAAGAGCTATTTCCAGTTAGGTACTTCTCCCTTCCCACCTCTGCTATCTATTTTGTTTACAAAAGCTCTAATTTGTAAATGCTTCTATCTAGTAAATGTTGCACTAAGAGATAAAAGCTACTTGGCTGCACAGAGAAAAACCAAAGAAGTTGCCAGGAACCTCTCACTCATCCTCTCTGATATGGGGAATTTGAAAGGATACATTGCTTAGCCAAATCAGAAAATTTTCAATAATCTGGAGCATCTTTAGCTAGGCCACAATCATGGATCTGTATTGAACCTTAAAATGAACAAGTTGAAATGTTCCATATTCAGTACATCTAGTGAGATATGAATTACACACAAAAGTTAAGCCAAACTGAGTTGGAAATTACAATGCAACGGGTAAAAGCTAATCCTCATGTCTTCACAGATGTGAGGATTCCTTCCCAGAAATAATACACTCTCTATTCTCCACCTTCATCAATTAGTGAGTAGAAACCGCAAACAAGCAAAGATAACTAATTCGCCTTTCCAAGTTCATGTCCACTCAACTTAATTTGAGTATGTTTACATGTACAGTACTAGAAACTCAGTAGAATAACCTGATGTCTAAATGTCTACCTGTGCCTGCAATACATTTTTTTTGGCTGATAAAATATCAGATATTATCCAGTGATATGAGTAGACAAATTCTTATGCCTGTATAAAATCTGCAAGGCTGGAACAAAGGCTCAGTTTTACACAATCATATGTCATCATGTAGAAACATACAGGCTTTCTGTCAGGAGACTAGAAAACACTGTATTTCTTATACTGACAATTAAAAACTCCCTAACACTGCATTTCAGTATTGCGCTCAACATGGCTAAGTCTGGCTTCAACAGAACAGGATCATGAAAGTTACAGCTGTACACTGCTGAAATTTCCCCTTCTCTATTCCCCCTGACCTCCTAAAAACAACAGTCCCATTTCACAGAATCACAGAATGTCAGGGATTGGAAGGGACCTCAAAAGATCATCTAGTCCAATCCCCCTGCCGGAGCAGGAAAACCTAGATGAGATCACACAGGAAGGCATCCAAGTGGGTCTTGAATGTCCCCAGAGAAGGAGACTCCACAACCTCCCTGGGCAGCCTGTGCCAGTGCTCTGTCACCCTCACAGTAAAGAAGTTCCTCCTCAAATCCAGACAGAACCTCCTGTGTTCCAGTTTACACCCATTCCCTTTGTCCTGTCATTGGACACCACTGGACTATCATTTCAACATTCCCAGCAAACTCCAATCCCCACCATAATTGTTCTGCTTCCCATTTTCCCTTACCACCACTGCCATCTCCTTAAACTGCTGCTGTCAGTTTGGCTGTCAGCACTGATCACGTCAGATACCCTAGAAATGGGTGCATTCAAAAAAGATGAAAAAATAACATTACAAGGTGAGTTACCAAAAGGAAAGGACTGTATTATGCTTATCTTCTAGGAAACAGAATCCTAAGGATAAACGTTCAAAAATTGCCTCTGTAGCTGAAGTGACTCAGACCTCAAGTAACCCCTGTTTAGAAATGCAAGGGGATCACATTTTGCATGGCCTCACTTGATCTCGGGTAGGATCAACACTGATAACCAGATGGGAAGCGATAGCTACCTTGACTCTACAATGGAAAGTAATCAAAGTATAGCACTTTTAAAGACATTAACTTTTCAGATTAAAAAGTTACTTGAGGTCTGAAGCTAATTTCTTTAACACCTTGGGGTTGATGGAGAGAATCAGAACAGGCAGCAGTGTTGTTTATGGGCTTGACTCCAGAAGCCAGGTTTCATTAAGCTGTTGGAGCCAGGTGACCCACCCAAGACTTACCTCTCTTTTACAGAGCAAATCTGTACTAGTTTCAGTGGGACTACGCTATTTATACATGAAGACCATGGCACAGATAAAACAGAATTACATACTGCAGTAAAGTGGAATTCATCATGACATATTCCAAGAAAAATTTAGAAACACAAAATTCAGTGAAAAATCCCACGTTGAATTTCTTAACCAAATCTGAAGACAAAGAAAATCTGATCATAGTTATACAAAAGAAGATGAGAAGATAGACTTTTTTATGTATTAATTCCCCATTCTTCTGAACTACATATTTAAAATTGTATAGACTCCTACACAGCTTTCAGGAGGTTTATTTACTTTCTAGTTGCATACTTAGTCATATTCATTTTTTCCTGTATAAGGATAAAATATACTGACAGAGATACAAAAAAATCAAAAAAAAAGGTCTCCATCCTAACTGCTTCTGCTGTCAGAAGAGATGAGTATCCCATACTCAAGCAGCTCTGCAATTGAACAGCTATCAAGGAACTGTCACTGCTGCACAAGCAGCGGCAGCTGCAAGGCTGCTCTAAATTGAGCCAAGGACTGAAGAGGTCTGTGATACAGGTGAGTAACAAAAAACTCTGTAGTTTCCATATTGTTCCTCATCACTCTCAAGGAGTTCTCAGCCTTGGAGGCATTCGTGTTCAGGGCAAGTGACAGCCAGCCTTCTCCCCACATCAGGCTGAAGTAACCGTGGGGTATGTATCGAGTGAACAGGATTCAACACCCTGCACGGGCAGCCTCATTAACTCTCACAATTAAAGCATCATTTCATTTAAAACTTTTAACTAAAAGGTTTGTTTGGTTGTTGTTGGTTTTTTTTTTCCTTTTAATTGAAGCATTTAAGCTCCAAACACTCTGTCCACCCCTAATACCATCCATTACCTTAATCAGTTCTGGGTTTTAACATCTGAAAAAATAAGCATCATTTCTCTCTTTCTGTTACTGACCCTTGATTTTTTTTTCCCTTGACTAAGTGACTGGTTGCAAATACATGTTCCAGAGCTACACTCGTATATACAGACAAATCGGAAGATAGAGCAAGTTTTTTTACTTGATATTTACAAGCTTTACAAAGGTATGGTATTAGGACAAACTGACTGGGAGGGCACAGCCTGCTTGGAAAAATTAGGGTAAGCTCAATTTTTCAAGACTCTTGGCAAAGATGAGAAAAATTGAGTTGGTTCTTCCTGCACGTTACATAAGGTCGTTTTTACATACCTTGGGGATGCAGAGCAGATACAAAAAGGTTTTTGAAGATTTAAATTAAGACCTTGAGATTTAACTTCAATTTTAAAGAATATTTAAGATTTTCTCATTGTGCCTTTTCTGTTTGTTTATACGGAAAATGTATCTAAACTAAAAATCTGTTGAGCACTAGTTAGCTAAGTTAATTATTCCACTTGCATAAAGTCATGCAAATACTCCTTAGGTAAGTCTAATTTGATTTGGAATATAAACTTGAAAGTTATTCAATTACAAATTTATTGGCTAATTTGTGGTTAAATGGTGAACCAATTAAGTAAAGATCCTTTCAAAGAGCAGTACTTTCAAGTCAAAATGATAAAGCTACCTGAGATGGGAGCTAATCAGGTTCAGCATCTTAATAATGCTTAGTTACTTCCAAAGGAGAAAGTCAAGCTGTTTTCTTGGTCAGGAAACAGGTTGGATAACTACAGGCAGTATGAACTAAATTTCTGCTGTAACATATCTGAGCTTTTTACACTTCAATAACTATAAAGTTTTGTGGGAAAAGATACCCAGGTATTGGTTGTCAAAGCTACTGCCTAGTCCAAAAACAGAGCTGAGGCAAGCCAAGCTCCATGCAGGGATTTCTCTATCTAAGCTTCAACTACATGTAAATCTTTCCAACATGTGTAAGACATGGACTGAGCTTGCATTGGTCACTCATGACTTACAACTCTGTAGCTGCTGCAATAGGTGCCTGGAGCACCCCTTAGTCAGATAAGCCTCAGGAGATCTTGCCGTTGCCTGGTATACTCAACTGGTAGTCTAGCTATTATCGTCACAGGCTTAAGTGGTCTACTTCTCTATTTTCTGACTGTAAGTGTCAACATACACTGATTGTTATGTCCCGAGATGTATCCCAGACAAAAAAACTACCACCGAAAGCCATGTCACTGTTGTGCTCACCAAGTGACACATCAATAAAACAAATGGGTCATTATCAATAAAATGCTGCACTTCCTTGAGAAATGTCACATCAACTATACATCCACTTCAGAATTCAGCATAGTTCTGAAAGTATTTATAAACAC
Organism: Caprimulgus europaeus; assembly: GCA_907165065.1. The sequence continues at coordinate 76,784,512 of OU015525.1, forward strand.
TGCTCAAATGGATTAAAACCAGTAACATCACTTTAAAGGTCTCAGGCATGGAACCAGTACTCCAGTCTGAGCACTATTCCTAAATTCAAGACTCCCCAGATTGCACCCTGAGCTTACAGCACAGAAAGATAACCCTTGTCCCAAGGAGACAACATGGTCTCTTCCCTGAAAACAAGACACAAGACAGTTATCCAGGGAGGACAGAGGCATAGGAGCAATAGCAGCACAGCCATCTCGTTACACAAGGATTAGCAATTAGATGCTTACATTAATCAGCCAGAGATACATCACTGTACCAGGCAGCTCTGCAGCAACATACTGTTACACCTCTCAGTCTCTCGTTTTCATAGGCTCGTTGAAAGGGAGAGGGGAATGTTTTCAACTGGGTTCTTTCCAAATAAAATCCAAAAATGAATGGAGCATAGCTGATACAGAGACTTAAAAAGATTTTTGAAAGATAGATTGTGTAAGAGTTAACAGGCAAAAACTGCTCTAGGTATTTCAAAGAGATACAGAGACTCAAAGATTACTATAGTATTGGTGTGTGGGGGGGTGAAAATCTATACAGTTTACTTAAGAGTAACCTTTATAGAAGACATGTTTAATTAAGGACACTGTCTCATTTTAATACTGCATCTGGGCAGGCTTCCCTCTTCCCCTCGCCAGCAGTGGAACTGACTGGTGGGGGGGAAGCTTTAAAAGGGTTTTCACGAGGCTTGAAGATTTCTTAAGTAGATTATTCTAACAATTTAGAGCTCTAAACTGCTGAATCAAGTTTGCTACACAAGATTAAGTTGACAGACACTTGAAAAAAAAAGATCCATTAATGCCCGAACTACACTTGGTTAGGGAAATAAAAGTCAGATTCAGATTTGGTTCTACTTCCTTTCAGAAATTTAGAATAAAGTTCTTTCTCTCAAAGAAGAAATGTTAGTCAATATTAAGTTGTAGCACTAAGAAACCCGCAACATTTTTCCACTATCACATTTGTACAGAGCTGCAATTAAAAGACATAGTTAAGCAAAAGATCTTATTAATGGGTTGTTACTCTCTATAAAATCTATTTCAGTTCAATAGCCCTGATTAAGTCCCAATTTATAAGACTGGAAAGAGGCCAAAATAGGAAATCGGTATAACTCCTTAACAACATAGATGTTTTTTATTTTTTTATTTTTTTTTAAGAGAGCAGTTCTGAAATAGATTAGAAAGCCTTCTAATGAAAATCAATGGCATTTTAAAGTTAAAGGCTTAAAGCACCATCAAAGTTTTAAAATGCCAAAAATGGCAACATGTGCTTCAAGCTTTGATTTTCTCTTGTGTGTCCAAATTGGCCTGGTTGGTTCAGAAGTTTAAGGCAAAAAAAGAGTGACTTTTCAAACTGCTACTACCTGGCCTAGGCTAATGAATGGTCTTCATAAAACCACATGTGGAGTGCCAGGTAACATCTAATGAGACACTGATACACTATCCATCGCAATGAGAAGTCCTGTTATCTTTGCAGCCGCCCTCGGCATCCTCTCCTGGAGCACGTCCTCTCCTCGGCTCCCACGGTGCCCACGCCATGCCCCGCTGTGCCCTTCCTCTCTGCAGCTACAGCCCCAGCAATGGGCACTAGCAGCCACAGGCAGCTTCACCACTTGGTCCCCAGGGCTTCACCAGGGAATGCTTTTCAGTGGTCACAGGCCTGCTTTAGCTGTAACTGCCAATATGGATAAGGGCCAGGAGGGTTATTTCCTACGGCTGGACACGGACTCTGCAATGATCTATTTTCTACAGATTAACTGGAGCTTCCTTCGCTACAGCTTCATGCTGACTCTGGCACGATACACTTCAACCATGTTGTGATAAACATCTAATTGAAATAAGCGGCCCTTGGGCAACTACCCTGTGAGATATGTAGAAAATAAAGCGCATCTGAACAGACTGCAAACATATAAAACCAGCCCCAACAGAATCGAGACCGGGGGAAAGTTCCATCTCGCAGACGGTACCGCACTCTCCCCAGAGAAGAGCCAAGGATGCTGACCCTCCCCTGCCTTGCTGTCCCTGAGAAAGACTAACGCCATTGACCACAGGACTTAGGGGGACGGTGCACGGTTGAGCATGACACAAAAGAGCTCAGTGCAAGGTTGTTTATGTATAACAACTTTAAGCATACTTTTAATGAGGGTTTTTTGAGTCCAAGATAACCTAGTATTATTAGTCCCATTAAAATGACACTTCATGATTAGTCTGTTACAGCTTCAATTAAACTAATAATAAATTCTTGGCTTTGCATGCAAGATGCACGTCTTTGACCTACAGACTATATGCAGTCCAGTGCAACACTACACTCTTCCAGCCATGATTGCTTTGCTTCTGCTTTCTGTATTCAGGAAGACCACGCGGCCCTGTCCTTTCCCAACAGTCCTTTCCTGCTCTCCCTTCAAAATGACAGAGTAACTGGCACAGTAGCATCGCTGTCCCCTCCCTGTGCCTCCTCTCTATCCCTTGGACAGAAAAACCAGCCACCAGTAAAACCAAACACCACCACCACCACCCATTTTTGCATCTTCACCTAGCATGAGCACTGATCCCAAGGTGCTGTCCAACAAAACTTGACCGGGAAAAGAACGGACGCACACTGCATTGATGCAGTCCACTGTAATTTAGGGGTGCAGTGTGTGTAAACAGTGTAGATGCTTTCATGCTGTGTATGTGAAACTATCGCACTGCACTGAAAATGTGTGTGTGCGCCTGCTCTGTACAAACATTCTCAATTCATAACACAAGTCTTCATAATTAATTAATGAACACTGAAATGAATACCAAATACTAAGAACATACTGAAAATTCACTTTCAGGAATCACCTTTATCTCAGTATCAGAATTTTTATGCATAGTGCAGAACCTGCCTTACTTTGGCGTTACCTTCACAGAACTACAAATTTCAGAGATCAGGTAAACTGTGTGTTAGCTCAGAAAGACTAATTCCTGCCTGTATGGTGCAAGTCAGCCTGACACATAAGTACTTTTTAACCTACAGTATCTCCCATCTGTAGAAACAGTGATTTTGACATTTGCATCACAGATTTAACTTAAATTAACAAACTGATCCTTCCCTGTATTACCTAGTAATTTCTTTTTACTCTTAACTGTTTAACAAATAAAAATACGTTATTTTATATACAATGTATGTATCCATTATGAAACAATACCACTGAAGTTAAAAGTACTTCTGCTTATTCGAACTGTTCATACACATACACTTGAACTACTCTGGCCTTAACTACAAGCAGAAAATGAGAGTGGAGAATATTAACATTTCAGGTTTTCCTTGATCTGCTGAATATATATACAGCTGTATAGAGAGGCTTAAAAAACTTTCTAGCAACAGTATTTTTTCTCATTGACTACAGAGGTAGAGAGCTGTTGTGCAAAACACGCACAATCTCAGGTAATTACACCTCTGTGTCACCAAGGAGAAAGTTCAATCTTCAGCTGTGAAAGACAAGTTCATTGCTTTTTCTTTTTCCCCTCTCTCAATTCTATACGTGGCAGCAGCTTAGACAATTTCAAAATTACTATTTGTTAAGGGCAGTATTTTGCACAGCATCAAGTAGCACCCCAAAGACTGAGTCACTTATTACAGAATTTTATAAATAATCTAAATTTTAATGTGTTTTAAGCCATCAGAGAACTGCCCCCTACACACTTCCAGTTCTTATTATTCATAACTGGAGATGTATCCATCGTTTTCACTCCGTGAGACAGAAGGCCCACTCTGAGAACAAAGAGCTCTTCCAAACTCACTAAACAGACCTATGAATATCTTTCAACCAAATCATACCAACACCAAAGAGTATACTATGTGAAATTTCACCCCCCTAAGATAAAAATTTGTATGTATATAATTATTATATAAATATGTATATAAATGTATATAAATGTATATAAAATATTTTAAGTCGGGGGTTTTGAAAGAGGTGACAAATTAAATCCTGAATTGCCCAAAATAAAGACCACAAATACCCCTACACTAAGTTCAAATAATCAGAACAATTCCCGGAAAAGATAGAGGCAGCGGGAAGACCTGGAGAAGGAACTCCAACAAGAACATGAAAGTTTGCAGTAGCACCAATGGTACCTGAGCACCTTCTGAACAAAAGCAGTGGAAGAGAAGTAGGAGGAACAAGACACAGGCAACGGACTCCTAGACACGGGTCAAGTGTCAGTTTTCCAGCTCAGGTTTTTCCATCCAAGATCTCTCTCCCTTTTGTTAAGTCATGCTGACATAATAAAACTAAGTTCATTTGCACAAGGAAGATTTTATTCACAGTACAAGCGTAATTCAGAAGAAACAGCAGAAATACTATCAATCTTAAACAATACAGGAATGTGTCATACAGAAGTTGACTAAACTGCAGAAATGTTTCCTCCCCTAATAAAACCTCTTAGACAACAGTATTTAAAACTTATACTTTCTCCTAATTTAATTCACAAGATTTATCTTACTTTACTGTTGCAACTGATTAAAAAGCCTGCATGAGAGAACAAGAAAACAGTATGAAGATAATCGTATACTATTGCACATAATGAAACTAACTGAAGGCTCGGCTGCTTAGCTTTCTGTCTCAATACGTTTTCTCCTTAACGAGCAGTGAATAATCTTTTCCTTAGACAAAATTGGAGGCAGAGTGGTATTTATTTCAGGATGACACCCTAAATAGGAATAATAGTTTTTTAAACATAAATCCATCACTACAGTGTGGATCTAGCAGCCCTCTTCATGGCATTGCTGCAAAACCAGCTACAGGAGACAAGCCTATGTGTCAACTGTCCTCTAGGCTGCTCTTACTCCCTAGGTTGCTGGGAGAGAGCAGTAGTGACAGCCCTCTGTTAGTATCATTCTTGGTAAAAAGGCTGAAGAGAATAACAAATAGTGACGACAGTTGTCTCCTGGTCATGCTGCTGAATCTCTCAGGAAAAAGGGCAAGCTCTAGAATTTAGGGACTACTTGCAATCCCAATGCTCCTTTGTATTTTTATTTCTGGCAAAAGACATGCACAATACATTCATATATTTAAAGGAGAAGCAGCATGTAAAACAGTGAGAAATACTGTAGTGACCTTAAGTTGTGAACTTCAGCAGTTTGGTTTTCACTCCTCGCCTCCAGTTCTATCTGTGTCTTAATCTCGGCTGTAACAATTCAATAATTTTACTCTCAAACTCACCCAGGCAATAATAACCAGGGATACTACAGTGAATAATTTAACTTAAGGAAGGAAGAAAGGCATGTGATCTTTAAAAAACTTAAAAAATAAAAATGCATTACAAAACAGAGTAATGAGTGAAAAAACCCTGATCCCACTGAAAATTATCCGGAGGATATTTATCTATTTAAAGCAAAAAGAAAATGTAATGAAGTCTGCAGCATGTTATATCTTGATCCTGCTCAAACTATTTCAATAGATCACTTCCCTTAGGACACACAGGTAGGGACAGCTATACACTGCTGTCCAGAACCCCTTGGCTGTTCTGAACCCTCAAACTCTCCATTAAAAGGTTTTACTTCAATTGTTTGTTTGAGTTTTTTCTTCCTTACAATAGGAAAAGAAGCAGATACTTTAACAAAATAGCAAAAGAAATACAGAATTGGTGTGTTTTTATCTCAGTAATGAGAGCTCCAATAATATCTTACTAAAAAATAAATTGAATATCTACATACAAAAACAGTGTATTCATATAGAAGACAACCCCTCATTTTGCCTACAGAGAAAGTAAATATATCTATCTAAAACTTTGGATTTCACATTCCATATAAAATGGTCTTAACCATAAAGCTGGGCAATTTCAGTGCTGTATATCTGTTTTCAGAATAGACACAGGTAGAGAATTACAATCTGTTTACTTCTCATGACAGATCAGCCTATTTTTTTTCCAGTCTTGATGTTCCTCCACGCATGAAACTAACATTTACAAAAATTATTCTAAAACCAAGTGATTACCCCTTCAGCTCTCCATTTCTTCCCCCAGCATGTGTCAACTCCTACCCTGAAGCACACATTGCCAGCCAGAAGAAATGTGCCGTGCACCACTCTAATCGTCCACTTCATAAAAAACATACAGGCAGTCTCTGCATGCACAGCTCTTCTGGAGAAGAATATTTCCCAGCACCAAGGACCATGGAAGAATGGGACGCTATTAGAGCATTTTTCCCCAAAAAAATCTCCACCAGCTAAAATGACACAGAGCCATCATGCACACTTGCATTTTCTCAAAAAAGTAACCTACTTGAGGTCAAGGAAAAAGCAAAACATTCAGGAAACTCAATTTTATTGGACTGAAATATTTGATAATCAATAGTTTGGGAATTCTTTTTCTCATGTGTCATGCTGTTAGCAATGTCCCTCTTGTTCACCAGAGTTTACCAAATCAAATCGAAATTTCTCATAAATGCTCAACCTCTCAGTTCTGCATCCCTGCCTTTTCTCTACAATTACATTTCACAGAGGAAATGCTGTGTTTTACCATTTAATTTCTATTATAGTGGCAACGGGGAAGTACTAATTACATATTAAAGTTGCAGCTATGAAATTTAAGCTCTTCCATTCTTTCACAGACAAATGCTCTCTTTTCCAGGTGGAGAAAACACTTCTGAACTGTTTTACAAATTGGCATTACTAGAACAAATGGCTCTATAATGGCTTTAAAAGAAGAAAAGCAACAGTTCCACAGTCATTGTGCAGCTTTCCTTGGGCACTGGGAAGTTGAAGGATTCCTGAAACTAGGTGTTTGCTCAGAAAGGTGTAACTTTTTTGCTAACTACAATCTGTTCCCCCTGCTTATTGTCTCACCATGCCATCTGTCAAACAGACTAAGAAAATAAACACTAAACCACAGAACACTTTTTGTCATACCTGTGTGGTAACTGGCAGCTCAGACCAGAAATTTCTGATTAAGGCACAAGTCCCACATCAGTAACGCCAGACATAAGGAAATTTTGCATGATCATTATCCAGGTACTACAAACAACTGAAGAACAGAAGCAATTGCTGACAATAGAATAGGAATTTTGCAAATGTTTAACAAAGGAAAGCAGACAACAAGAAATGAATTAGGTTCTGAATATGAATTTCCAAAGATGGAAAGTGTCCCAGTACCTACTATCTTATCTCACTGACACGTTTCCACATATCAGTGTTAAAAAAAAAAGTCACAGGCTTCAAAACTGAAAATTTTCTTCCAGCATAATTGTAACTTCAGCTATGTTACTAAAATTTGTTGCATTTTTGACAATCACCACATACAGCTCTGTTCCAGCTAAAAACCAGGACAACCAACTTACTAACATTTTCTATAAGCTATTTTTTCACTGTGCCTTCCCCTACATTCTAGAGCAGCACTTGTATTATTTAGGGCTACTTTAACTAATTGAATAGACACTGACAACACAATCACATTTGCTTCAATTAGAAATCATCTTCCTCTGTACAGTGATGTCATTTTTGATCCCCACTAATAAGTTATAATTAAGACATTTTAGTGGCAGATACATTAAAATGTCTCCTGTTGTCTAAATCAACCTGTTAACGTACCAGCAACACTCAAGAGTTGGGCAGTTGTTCTGCCATTTAGCACATGTACATAATATGAACTGGTTCATAAGAATTAGTCACTAAGCACACCTTCATCTGGCATTAACTATCTGTCATAAACATCTCATCAACTCCATCACTGAGATTATTTCATTATCCCCAGAAATATTTTAAAACAAGCATTTGATCACTCAGTAGGAAGAGACTGCGTATGTGAAAGATGGCATTATTCAGAATACTTCACTTTCTTCCTCCAAATGGTTTCAGAGTATTCCCACAAATTCCCATTGTGGGAATTCAGGCTATTAATTAAATTCTTTTTTTTTGTTGTCTGGTGGTTTTTTTTGTGTGTGTTTTCTGTTTGTTGTTTGTTTGGGGTTTTTTAAAATAAAAATAATTCTATTTAATGCATACAATTACAATAATGACCATCTGAATTGAATCATATATCGTTACACATGGATGTTATGGACCACCAAGAATGATTTAGTGCACAGAAACTGGACTAAAACAGAAAACTATATATAAAAAACTAATATGGTATGGAGAACCCCAATCCAGAGATAGACAAAAGTCATCTAAAGTCTTGAACACGTTTTCTAGATAATGAAGTTGCATAAAGGATGCTAAAGTTAGAAACAAGTAGAGTGTTTGCCAGTTGACTATTCACAGCTGAACACAAACCTCTGAGCCGAGAGCTTTGGGAAACAACATGTTTATACAAATATTTTCTCTTTTTTTATTAAAAAAATAAAAGCTAGTGCAATGTACCTTATACATTTCAACCTTTTGTCTCACTGCAAGTGTTTTCAAGTGGAAAGCATAAAGCAAACACAATGGAATAACCATATTTAGGTGCTCTTAAGTATACAGAAAAATCAAATTTCATTTGTTATGAACCTCTGTGATTCAGTAACAGACAGAATCCTTTGTCACTGACTAAACTTATGGTTTTTAAATACACAATTAAGTATGTAAGACCAAAACCAGCTGAACAAAGGAGTGTATTTGCTTAACTGCATCACACCTTTGGTTTTACAGGACACTTGTACAGGCACTTTTTTCTTCCAAGTGTTACTTATTTTACTTAAAATACAATTAAACATTGCTATGTTGTCATGCCATGTAAAGACTGTACTAGCAATAGCTTTGTGGATATTTTAAAACTTGTATATTTATTTGTCAGCCAATGCTGAAATCTAGAAATCCTTTAGATTAAGTATGTTTTCCAGGGACAGCAATCTTGGTAAGACTTCCAAGCTTTATAAAGCATGGTCTCTGAGCATTTAAGTGGATAAAAACCACTAACAAGTAAAGCAAAGCCATCAATTAAACAGCAGGCATACATACATATGCTTTCTGGCTTCTCCATATATAGATCAAAGCAAAGGATGCAGGATATGGGAGACAGCCACCTTCTAGCCACAGGCATAATGGTGACTACTAACATTTGTTTCAGCAGTGAAGGGAAGATGAGAACCATGTGTCAAACACCAACAAAGAGCACACCAAAACAGAGTCTATCTTCACTTGGAAAACTTCTTACGGAATACAACCCCCATTTCAAGTCTTCATTTTATAAAAACATGTTCCTGGCAGATGTAGTCAGGCCCGTACTTCCCTTTCACTGTCCTCTGCGTCCCACCCACACACCTTCCAAAGGCAGCCGCTGGATGCTATACCCACAGAGCAGATTTAACATACATCACACAAGAATTGGAAAAAAGTGCAGAAAGCTATGGAAGTTCATTAGTATTTCTGGAGTTCTGCTCCTACATCTCAGGCAGTCATCACATATTTGCTATTAACATAAATTTATTCAAATACAAAGAAGTTGTTATAGCAGTTCTCTATCCACAGTTCTTGAAACATGTTGTGATGATTAAAAATCCCACACACACTGAGAAGAAGTTACAGTGAATAAATTTGTTACAATACCCTCATAGCCTATGCTCTCTTGCAGCGTTCAAAGTGTATGATGTTAAATTACATTCCCTTGATTCTGCACTGGATATTTTCTATAGACTATTACAAACCGCCACCAACTACATCAGACACAAGTTAGCTAATTTAAAATGCTGACTTCCTTGGCATTTGGACTTCAGTTGCCTACTCAGATTGTGCAGTAAAAGACTGGACCTTGAATATTACTGAACATGATTAAACACTGAATACTTTGTATGCACACTCATGCTCGGTGTGTTGTCCAGAGGATAAAGTAGTCCAAGTATCATTTTTTGGAGCCTGAAATAAAGCTTCCTTCTGATCTTATTACATCAAAGTACCATAAAGTTACTTCGCTAAATACCTCTACACACATGATATGCCCACTGACATGTTCAAAAGACTTTTTTTTTTCCCTTAACCAGAGAAAAATAAACTTACAACAGGATGCAAATTCTGTGTAAAAGATCCAACAATAAAACACTTTTTGGCCAGAAGGAACACTCAACTACTGGTGAATGTCAACAAAACCAGCAGCAAGGTGGAAACTGCTGTGTGTCCTCTTCCAGTAAAAAGTGTCCCTTTGATTTCATGCCTTTATAACCATTCCAGGCTCTCAGATCATCAGTACTGACAATCATCAGTCAGTTGCCAGACTGACAGCATGAAATTTTTAGGTTTGTAAGTCTGGCAAATTCTGAGCTGATACAATTCACATTTGGCTAATAGACTGATCCTTGAACCAGCATATGGCAGTTCTAATAGTCAGGTAGAGTGTCCTCTCCTGTCTCCATTACTAATTCTCTCATGTACTCTTCCCAAGTCTATGGTAGAATCCTGGTTAACAGCCCTTAATTGATTTTTTTTTCCATCCATTATTTTTTCCTTTAAAAAAAAAACCAAACAAAAACACACAAGGAATATTTATTTAGTTATTTTTAAATGGACAGCTGCAGCAAGCTGTTCTACTCAACCACCTTTATTAGGGGAGAACTTCTTGTATTTACAATCTGTGTTTTCTTGGTTACTGCATTTGATGCGTTTGCCTGCTAGTGGAAGACAGGAAAGAGCTCCTAGTTCATATCTTCCATGCTCCCTGGGATTCATCTTACACTCATTCACCTATCCCTTCTCTAGGCTGTAGATCCCAACTAGCCACCACCCCTCACAGGGAAGCTGTCCCATACTCTAATATTTTTTTCCATTTTGTGTACTTTCTTCATCATTGCCATACTTTTGGATCACTGCATAATTCTGGTGGTCAAGGGAATGAATCTCTTGGAAACCTGAAATGTAGCCCCTTGAAAACTATCTGACATCTTTTTCTTGATCACCTACAGGGAAGCAGGCCTATCTTTTATGAACCACAACCTTTGATAGTAAACATTCTGTTTCCCAGAATTTTCCTTGGTTCCCAGAATCACTGTATAAATCATGTTGGAAAGGACTTAGGTAGTCTTCTACTCCAACCTGAATTCTGATTAGGTTGTTCAGGGCTTTTCCAAGCAAGTTTTGAAAGACTTATGGACAGAGATTCCATATCCTTGATAGGCAACCTCTTCCAATGCTTAATTATCCTCACAGTGAATGGGTATTTCTCCTTAAGTCTGAGCCTCTTATCTTGATTTACGTACATTGTGTCTCATCTTCTGGCCAAGCACCTCAGTGAAGAGCCTAGCTCTGTTTTCTCCATTGCAATCTTGTCTGTATTGGAAGGCTGCCATTAAGTCCTCCCCACCTTGAAGCCTCTTCTCCAGGCTGAACAAGCTCCATTTTCTCAGCTTCTCCTCAGATGACCTACTCTTCAGCCTTTAACTGCTTTGGTGGCTCTCCACCGAATACATTCCAGACAACCCATGTCTTGTGTAGTGGTGTGGTGGAAGGAGGGAAGGTGGTGTCCAAACCTCGACACAATATTCCAGACGAGTGCTGAGAAAAAGGGAAATGAAACACTTTCACTGGTGCACAGCCCAGGATGCTGTTAGCTTTCACTGCTGCCAGGGCTCACTGCAAGATCCTCTTTTAGCCTACTGATCTTGAAACAAGTTTGCTCATCTCTTGCTCACGCTTGATGAGAAGTTTGACACCGTTCCTTGGAGAGAGGATGCACTTTTTCTTACACGTTTGTAACACTGTCCTTGTGTAGAGTTTCTAGGTGTTACCATAAAATCAATTGCTATTGCAAAAAAAGGAATTAAAATTTCTCTTTATCTTTATGGCTTAACAACATTCAAATACAGCAGAGAAACAGTAACTTTCTCAGTTCAGCTTCCATGACCAGCCTGAAGCAGGGCAGAACAGTTGAACTTGATGATTAAGGACAGAGGGAAAAATCACAGGCATAAAAACCCCCTGCCTCACCACAAGCAGCCCTCCTCTTTTTTTCCTACAGTGATGGAAGGGTAATTCTACAGTTCATGAGACTGAGGAAAATGAGATTGTAGAAATCTGATTCTGGCTCTGACAGGTATTTGATTGGGGAGATTAGAGGCTCTAAAATGTTTAGAATGGAGATTGTACTTGAGCATTGCGTATGTTTAGGGAATACATTTGCCAGACAGACAGTAAACAGCACAGAAGAGGAAAATCTCAGCTAAATAGAATAATAATTTAAACAGCAGAGATGCTTGTCTTGAATTTTGTCAAAAATGCAATTGCTCTCTGTAGTCTGACATGTTAGAGGCTAGGTTCTTTTGCTTGAACTGTTCTTGACAGATTTTAATGTTAATTGGTCTGGGGAAGATGCCAGGCAACCTAAAACATTTGCTGCCAAACAAATGTGAAGGAAATATGGCTCAGGGTAGAAAGTCTCACAATTCACTTACAACAGCAGAGAACAAGCACCATTCTCTACAGGGAATGATAGAGCAAGCTGAAGAAAAAAAAAATAAAATAAGAAGTGGCAAGCAACAAGCAACACTGACACAGGATTTACTTCCTGTACATTAAACAGCAATAAACCATTAAATTCACTATAGTAAAAACGCTGACTATAAACTCCAGTAAGGTCTCAGCAGAAATACAAAGCAGTTGCAGTCAGCAGGATCATTTCTGTACAAAAATTACCATTTATGACTAGCCAAAAATAAAAAACCCTAACCAAAAAAAACCCCCAAAAAACCACTCAAGAAGGCAAAACCAATGGAAACCAATATATGAAGGAGTCCCTCAGAAAAAAGGCAACAACGGTTGTCTCATCCCCTACATGCTCATCCCAACTGGTCATTGCCCACGCCACCTCTGCAAATACTAAGCTAGAACAACTGACCCAGAGATGGTCAGCTTTCATGCTGGGATCTAGCAATGCCATTGCACCTCAACACATTCAACAGACCCACAGCAACTGCTGTATTTTTGACCAAGTCAGCGCCACTGTTTCTGAAGGTAGAGACCTTTGAACAACACCCACCTGCAGCTCAGCTGGTGTTGGTTGTGAAGCCAGCAGTATCTCAGACTCCTCAGGGCATGCTCAAACAACAGATCTGCAATTCCCACAAAACCCTTCTCACATAAGACCAACACATCTTATACTTTATTAAATGACTCAGTATCACAGCATGAAATAGAGGGTGTGACTTTGAACCATTGAGTATTCTGGATGTTCAGTCTCATTCATTTTCATTACAACCGTGTGCACTTGTCTATTTAACAGATTCACAAACTGATGAAAAGTTAAAAAACAAATTTGAGTAAAGCTACACAGACATGAAGGTCAGTCAAGGAGACTTCTGTCTGTATGGAGACTTGCCTCCCAGACCTGATAAGGACACATGAGAGCATGCAGTCTGCTGCACATCCTTTGTGTAATGCAAAAATCTTATTTTCACACATTTGTTCTCTTGTGTACTCCTAAACACCAGCAAGAAATTACCCTTCCCTTCCTTCAAAATGAAGGGGTAAAATGCTTCCATAGCCATAATAGGTACCAAAAAAGTAAAAGAAATGGAGGACAATTAGAATCTTCATGTTGTACTTTTGAGTAACAGCTAAACTATATCTCCTACTCCAATTAGGAATCAATATATTGACACTAAGAGGATTCTGGCCAAAAAGAGAACATAATTTGTGCCATGTGCAGGAACATGGAGAAAAATTGGCCCAAGTGGTTTGACCCTTCAGAAAGAACCAGTGAAACACAGACAGAACCAACTGCAAAACATCATCTTTCACTTTAAGAAATAGCAAATAAGCTACACAGACTCCCAGTCTCTACCATTTACAAAATAAAACAGCTATTTATCCAAACACAAAGGCTCAAATGTTAACACAAACCACTGCTGAGCAGAGGAAATAGAGATGACGAAAAAAGGAACAAGAATTCTCTAACAGAAAATGAAAACAAAAATGAAAGGCTTTATTTATCTAAAATACAGTAACTTAGGACCAGAGATAAGCAAGGAAATTCTCCTATATACTTAAAAAGATTTTTAAAAATCTTCCAATACAAATTCGTTATAGTAATTAATTAATTATCTGTGTATCCAACTCTTACATTTCTCTGAAAGCTAATATTAATCCTTAAAAAGTTATTCATTTTGTATTCCCTGAAGTTATTCCAATCTTTAAAAATCAGGATAATTTTTAAATCAAGAGATTAAATTTGAACGTAAGTATTAACTGTCCAAAAAAAAGAATCAGCAATTAGAGTTCTACATAAAGCCTCTGACATCATGCCATCAGTATTTAAAAAAATGTTTACTTAAGAAATTGTACTGTACACTTTCTACAGTTTGTTACAGAACACTTTTGTAATTTTTTTTATAATACCAATTAAGCATTAACACTTAACATTAGAATGAAATTGTGCCTAAGTGTTGTACAAAATCATCTTTATCACAGGAAAAAAGTTTTAAATATAGCTTACTTCCTGAGATTGCTATTAATTATTATGAACACTTATGAATTACTGTGAATTCATTAATACTATAAATCCCCTCTGCTTCTCAACGCAGTAGCACAGAGACATACCTGACCTTCCTTCCAGAACCATATCCTAAGAAAAAGAATCTTCCCATTTACAGGGAACTACTTCTAATGGCCACATCAAGAAAACATCTGCTCACCCAGCCAATGTACCCCTCCAAAAAAAAAATCTCCACTCCACTACTACCAGTTTCAAACTGGTTTGCAGAAGTTGCTTTGAAACATTAAGCATGCTTACCTGGGTAGTCCACCAGACATAGTGGTTATTTAGCTCTACATTTTAAAAAAAAAAATATTTCAAAGAAAACAATATCGAACCAAACAAATCACGTACTCTAGTGAAGATGTAAACAGGATCCATTCTGCTCACAATTTGTCAGTAGAGAGACAGAAAATACAGACATTGGTTCCATCATTTCTCTTTTCTGGATGTAGTTGTTAAGCAGCTGCTACAGAAGCTCGTAAACGCATTAATAAACCTCATCTACTTGAAGATATACACCTGTATTGTATTACAACAACATACACCTCTCTGCTCTGCCGAAGGAGACTCAAAAACTGGGCTCGCCCACATGTTACCAAGTTTGCAAACATTTTACAAAACCCTGCTACAATAAACACAGAGCAGCATTACTGGAATTACATGTGCTTCAGACAGGTGTCTCTGACCAGGTTGGGAACTTGACCCATTGCCCTCAACATACTCAATGCTCTGGTTTTGCACAAGCTGTAAAACCTCAGTCATTCTTTAACCGATACACAAGTACCTCTGAATTAGAGAGAGACAAGCCTAAAAGAAACAAGGCTGCCTCTGGAAGGGCAGGTGGGCAATGACGGTTTCATCTTTCCATACACTGAGACTGAAGACCAAGAGAGACTCATTTCCCCTCCTCAGCAAAGACCCAATACCTTTCAGTGCTTTTTAAGGAGCCACTGTAAGAATGGCTTAAGACTTAAGATTGCTATAACTATATATTGCTATTGCTATATATACTTAAGACTGCTATAACGAATCTGACAAAACAAAGATCAATACAACTAGCACCCTAAAGAGAAAAGCTCTATCCATTTTAAATAAATATTCATTGAACAATCTGTAAAACTAAATATTTCATCAGGTAAAATCTGATTATGGTAATAAAGTTCACAGAAGTCTCCTAAGTGAGGAGAAATACAAAGCCAATACTTTATCATAAGAATTGAGAAACACAATTTTATAAAGCAAAGATCTTACACTGTAAATTCAATGCAGCCTTTGTTTGTTTGTTTACTCTTTTATGGTCACTTATTTTCAAAGATATTAGAACATACCATACTAAACTCTGTGAATCAGCAGCACAAGAACCCCTTATAGCGTTCATATTCTTCCACAACGGAAACATGAACTGAATGTTTCTATCCAAGATTCAGTCCAGAGATGCTCTTCCCAGCCAGCTAGTCTAGTCCACCAAGGCTAAACAACTTCTGTCATCCTTGGTTTTCACTAAGGAAAACGTTTACTGCAAGTACAGTTGGTCTGCGCCATTCTTTACAACTGAGTTTGACTGCCACATGGGGACAGGCATGCCCTACACGACAGTAGCATTGCACATCCTTCTAAAACTTCTGTACTTCAAGCAACAGAACACCAGTACAATGTCAGCTGCAATTAATAACATGTATACTACATCTTTTTACTCCATCCTAAATTCTGGCACTCACCAAGAAGAGTCTTTTAGCAGCCTTGGTGTGGTAACAGCAGACTCCCTCCTGCTTAGCACTCACGAAGTTCTAGGAGATATTAGGCTGTTTGCCCTCTAAGAACAGCTCCTAGCATGCCCTGTGGAAGGGCAAATTAATGCTTCATCTAGCACCAGTTTCTGGGGGGGGGGGGGGGGAGTGGGAGCTGTTTTTTGTTTCTAAACTAAGTTGTTAAAGCAGGGATCTAACAGTAGCAGCCACTTTTCCAACTCCATTAGTGCTGACTCTTCCATGAATTTAAATCCTGTTATTTGGGATATGATCCCAAGACTACATAAGTCTCTTGTGCCTTAATAGATAGAGGCTATGTAACTGCTCAGTGAGGGATTCAAGAGCAGAGTAAGTTTCAAACAATCACCTCACAAGAAATATTACTGTAACAGGACTACTGTATAGGACAGATTTTTGATGGGCCTCTAAAGTTCCTTCAGCACTGGGCAAGTCCATTATTTAATGAACCATGCTGATATGCCATATGTTCAGCATCTCAATAATTGGAACACTCTGCCCAGTTAAAAACCAGTTCAAAGCCCCACTAAAGCCAGGCTCAATGACTCTGATCAGTCTGCACGAAATAACCCAGCAATGCTGAACAGCATGAAAGCTGCACTGCTTCACATAACATGTATCATTGATTGATAGAGGCAGCCATGCCTTTCCATTCAAAGGTATCACACCATTTTTAGATGTAAGATTTTTGCAGAGTTAAGACATTGATAAACTACCTTTCATCAATTATTTCAAAATAGCCAAATACAGGGACCAGAATAAGAGAATTCTTAGCATTTGTTGTTTACTTTAGACAGTAAAAGAATACAATTGGTCTTTTGGTTTTGGTTTTTTTTCTAAATACCAACTGTGTTTCAAGCAATTAACAAACATTTGGATTGTTTTATAACAAAATGACCTTAAATTTGCCAGATTTCCAGTGTCAGAAAAAGAGATTATGTGCAAAAAGATTTGAGAGATTACTGAAGCCTGTGACATTCACAGCATTAAAAGAACCCAAACAGAGCTCAATGTTTTGCAACATGGCATTAAAGAACAAATGGAAAAATATCTGATACCACATAGTAACACAGAAACTACTACAGCTTTCTACCTCTGCCAACACACCAGATATCCAGAGTTTCATAACACTGCTTAACAAAACAGGTAGTCTACAAGAAAGATAAAACATTAACAAAGAAAAACTGAAGAGTTTCACATAAACTGTGAAAACAATTCAACTCCCACAGCCACCTGCTACACCCAAACTCAACAGGCAAGAGCCCAATGGGTAAATAAAAGCTCCAAATCCATAAAACAGCATTAGCAAGGCAGTACCTGTACAACACACCGCTACTGCTCAAGTCTTCAGCAGTAACTCCCTAGAGCGAACAAAATAAAGAAGGTAACGCGTGGAAGAATCACAAGCAAGAGTTAAAGGTATCAACGCATATGTCCATAAACATGCAAGTGTCAAGAACACATCGGATTTACACATTCTAAATAACAAAAAGACACTATTTATTTTAAGTAGCATTTAACATACAACTCTGCCCCAATTAAAAAGACCAAACTTGTCCTTTGCTGGTCAAGGCAAGGCCAAGAAGTACATTCCTGTTTGGGGAGAAATAGTCTCCAAAATCCAAAATTATTTTATGATTGTCAACATTTTGATGCACCTGGGCTTAAGTGTTAAACTTTCAGCAAAAGTAAGTACAATAAAGAATTTATTTTTTTAAAAAAGTTAAACCACATTAATTAAATTCAAAACTTAACACACTGTCAGACATATCAAGTAGAAAGCTGAAGTCTGGCTGCACAGGATGTTGCCACAAGATCTAGAGCTCGTTTTGCACATAATTTGTTGAACATCACCACACAGTAAGCTGTTTTCTCATCTTCAGGTTTTTCTCACTATTTTTCAGTGCAGAGAAGCAGATATTTGCTTACAGAAAACTCTTCCCTTTTTGCATTGAATACAGCTCCACATTCTCCTCAGCACTTCCTTCACCATCTAAAGCCATTGGTGTCCACCATATCACCATTCCCTTAGATAAAATAATGTCATGCCACCTTTACAGGCTGGGAGCTTAAAGCTAGTCAAGTTTAGTTGCATTAAATGAACCACAGTCTAAAGGAACACATTCTTCTTTGCAGGGGGAGCAAGCAGAATTGTGAAACCTGAGACAGTAACTTTCTAAACAAAGTTCTATAATACATAGAATTTTTCAAAGAAAAATAAAGTACTTGTATAAGCATCTACTTGGACAACATTTATTTCTACCTAAACTGTAAAGTTTCTCAACTGCTGAAATTAAAAAGCTTTTAGTTTTGCTTTCAAAGTAAAAACTTGAGTTTTTTTCTAAACCTATGAGGAAGTAAGCCTTTGTCACTGCTAAAATGTGGGGAAAACATAACATTTAATCAGTAGCTGTGGGCTGTCTCACTACCATCTGCATGTTAATTTTTTTTTCTATTGACAGCCATATTTTATAATTATTTGATGGTCATATTTCACAGTTATTTGTTAACTTATTTCAAGACTATCTTGTGAATTTATAATTTCTGCTATGTAAGCATTTCAGGAGAAAAATTATGCTCACAAAGCAACATAAGACTCCTTACTCTTTTCTTTCTAAGAATACTCTATTCTTATCCTAGTCACTAGTTTGGATCTTTGTTGAAGGATGGTGGCTTTGCAGACATAAAAATATGAAAAAGCTTAGCATCTTTATCTTGCAATAGTCTCTGAAGAAAAACAGAAACAGGATTCACAAACAGCAAAATCTTAAATTCTTATGGAAGTGTTTTTGCAGTAATTTTATTAAAATAATATTCCAATCCTTTGAGGTGCAAAATATTGATTTGTGCTAAAGGAAGCTGACTGCAGCAAGAGAAAAGATGCAGGAAGCGACAAAAAAATTTCCAACACTTTAATAATGCAAAAAAATAGTTAGTAGGGACACTGGTCTTATTCAACCAGTGGTGACAAGTGTGTCACTACTGTGGTCATCAACAAAAAGCACTTAGTCAATGGAGTTAAGCCTTCCAGGTATACTGGGAAACAAATGTACTTCAGCCTTCACAAAAACAAAGAAATAGATTGGTAATTCTGTGCCATCCCTGAATGCCACCAGCAGATTGGCTAGTCTCCTAGAAAAGCTTTCAGTGAATCAAAGCAAGTCAAAAAAAAAAAAGACAAATCAAGAAACAGCAGTAAATGCAACCATCACTGAAGTTATATGTTTTATTTCCAGTGTATGTTTTTAAACATGATCTCATTTATTAATACTACTATAGGTTTGCCAAATCTCACTAGCCATTCACTTATTTATTTAAAGCTAGTCTAACTCTGCAAGTCATCCTAGTATAGTAACAACTAGCAGGAAACCAGATGAACACTGAACTTCTCCATTCAAATGAAAGATTACAGATCAACTTAAGACTAGTTCTGCCTTGTCTCCCCACATCCTCCTTCAGAATCTAACCAAAATAACACACAGCGTGTTTCAGAATCCTGGTGGAATAATGAATAATTATCCTGATGGAACAACTTCCTTGTATGTTGTAGGAAATTCTATTTTAAAAGAATTTAAAGAAAATGTGACAGTATTTTGTGGCAGGAAAACAGGCACACCTGAAAGAATAGACAAGGAAAGTAAGAAAAAGCTTAGATGACATGGAGTTGCTAATGTGCTAATCATTATTTTACCTTGGAAATCTTTACATCTTCATAATAAATGTATTATTGCATGGATTATCCATAGTATCTTTCAGACAACAGAATTTGTTCAGCATTATTAGGATGTCCAATGGAATCACTTAAAAAGATTTCTCTCCTGATTAAAAAAATTTCAAGTCTATGCCCCAGCAGCTAAAAGAACAGATGACTAGACTCAGACTAATAAATGATCAGTTTACTGCTGGTAAAAATACTTTTAACACCTTTAGGGAATTATTTGGAGTCAAATTTTCAAGTTAATGTCCTTATATCAAATCAACCCACAATTCATGTAAAGAACAGAAATTTCCTCCACTACTATTTGCTTCAGTAAATTCTACTAACCTAGACCGACCTATGATGCAAAACAGCATTCTGCATCAGTGCAGAAAAGGTTTCCACAGGCATCCCCGGAGATCAACTCCTCTTGTACTGTTGCTGTGCTAGTGTCCAGTCTTTTGTATTTCTTTGCTATGCCAATGTGCATGTCCAGAGTACAAACTTCAGCAGTTTTGGGGAACAGTGCATATACAACATCATTCACCTCTGACCTGCATGATAGAAAGGTATGTATGATGCCTCACACTGGGGCTGTGAAGTCTTTACAACTGCTTAAGGAAAACAATCAGAGAGAGAACCGTGGCGTTGTCATGACCCCTGTGCAGACCTATGAAACTTCTGCTACCATGTGTCCATGGTATAAACAACCAACTACATCTTGTTTTGGCAGAACAAAGCATCTTTAGGTGTGCTGCAGAATGTAATAAGCGAACCTGATGAGAGTCCAAGTTAAAGAGTAACTATAAAAAAATAAATTTAAAAAGACTTCTCAGAGCCCAACAGTGAGCAGTGACGGAGGCAAGGGTTCTCCACGTGTGAGAAGTAACTTGTTTTACAGAGAGTACCATGGAAGGGGATGCAAGTCAAACCACCGTTTGGGTTTTTTTTTTTCCTTATTAATTCACCCAACAGAGCAAGAAATTAACTGTTACACTCTCAGTAGACCACAGATGACTCTGAAATACACAAGACTGTTTACCATTTATCCTCAGCTTTAATGTTTAAAGAAGTATGTAGCTATTCAAACAAAAATAATGCAGTCCTGTAAACCCCACAAGCCATCCAAAGCTTTTTTCAAAACATTTAAGGAAGATAGAGCAAAACCTTCTCTCTTCCTCATTTAAAAGAAAACCATGAACAACTTTTGTTATTGCTTTGACCTGGTACCTACTGCAGAAGGGTCTCCTGCCCTAATACAAGCAGCAGTAAGACCCCACTACCTCCTCACACCCCACCCAAGCCCACCAAGCAGCACCACCCACACAAGCAGCACTCCAGAACGAAAGCACCAAAGAAGCGTAACAACATCTTGGTGACAGCTCTTCTGTTTATGTTTTGTTTGTTTTGGTTTCATTTAAATGTTTTCCAGTACTTAACTGCTCACAGATGAGATATTTGTGGAGAACATATGCAACACCCCACAAAGACACCATCATAAGATTCCCATAAGCTTCAGTTATGTCAGGAGAAATACACGCAGTGGTTCACTGGTGAGCAGATGCTGATCGCTGTCTGTACATAGGAAGTGTTGCTGCATTATCACAGTGTTCCGGGAGCAAATTTATAGGAGAGGTTTTGTTTTAAAACAAAGCTGTTTTCACTCACTCACACTCTCACTTTCATACCCAAATATTCATCAACACCAAAACATATCGGTCTGAGCAGCCTGCCCAGCAGTAAGGCTGCAGGGTCTGTGTGTTGCTGGCATCCATCCAGGGCACCCCATGATTTGGGAGCCACGGGGCTGCCAGGATGAGCCCTCCTCTTGCTGGGATGTCAGCCATGGGCAGCTCTGGGAGGGCTTTTTGCAGCCTTCAGGAGCTGCCCATGATCAGTCTTTCCATCCTGAGGATCATCAGGACTTAATCACTGCCCATTGCCGCTTGACCTGGGTCTCAGGAAAAGCTGCATTTAGACCTGTTCATTCCTATAGCCCCTTTCCTGCATTTTATTCCCCACCCATACGCTCCTAAACTGATCACCTTTAAGACTGCTACTGCAATCCTCTACACATGCAATAGGAGTGATCAGACCTCACTGATTTATTCCAGCTACATCTCAGTCCATGGCTAGTACAGGAGACTATGAAAGGGTATCTTCTGAAAAATAACACCCATTCTGGGTGAGCATGCAACAAATAGCCTTTTACAGAATTTCCTTCTTAATCCTTTTGTACTTAGCAGACACCCTAAAGTATAAGGACATTTTCTGTTTTAATCCCGTCTAAGGAAACATTTTCTTGTACTTACAGCTGTTAAAGCCTGGTAATCTTCCTGCCCTCCAAATCTTTTTTTTTTTTTTTTTTAAACATTTTTTTTTAACTGGTTTATCGCCAGTTACTTATGCCTCATATAAATAAGTTAATCAGTCTTTTTTATAAGAAGAGATAGGACTTAACAACATTTTAACATCCATTATGTTGTTCCAGAAAGATAGCAGCCAGGCACGAGAGAAGAAACTTTCACAATCCCATGCACACAAAGCTGACTTTCTGCATTCACTGCTTACAGCCTACTTATTTTGCTGTTTCTGCTTCTCATCTCACATTAGGGGAGAAGAGGGCCAAATGCAGGACAGTGCATTACACTGGAGGAGGCAGCAGCTTTATATTAAGAGTTTTATCACCATCTGCAAATTTACAATTCCTAACTATGCAGGTATTTTGGTCGGCTTGATTCTTTTTCAAGCATTCCTTGGTAGAATTCAGAATCAGCCTTCCAGCTCAACTGGTTCCTCGTGCAGCTAGCTGATGCATTTATTCATCAGCTTTAGCGAAGCCCTAGGCACAGTGACAGTATGAATAATAGACAAAGTAAAGCCCAACATGCTGAAGAAATACCGCAGTTTATTAAGCAAAGAAGTTGGAGGGGAGTGTGGGTTTGTGGGGTTTTTTCCCCCTTTCTTTTTAAGAAGCATGTACAACTTTGATAGACAGGATAAGCACACACTCCTTATTTTTACCTAGGTGTGTCGATGTTTGGCCATAAATCAGCTAAAATAGGAATGGCATGTTCTATTCAAACACTCCCATAAAACTCCATATGCTTCTATTAGTTTAGATTTAGAGAAATAAAATACCTGAATTTTAGTTCTAAAGTTTAGTCATTCTCTGTGATCTGAAATAATTTAGCTTATAACTCATTAAAGGGAGAGGAAATCACACAAACCCTGTCAAAATATAATTGGAAGCAGCAGCATGAATTAATTAGTCCTATAAACTTTGAATTTAATACTACAATACAAAATAAGCAGTAACAAATATTCCTATCAAGCTTAAGCACCTCTACATTTGTCAGCCAAATATCTTTTATGGGTAGTGTGGTTTTCACCCTAGACTAAATAAAAAGAATCCTGACCTATAACACCTTCTCTACCCTCTCCTCTGCCTCAACAGTTTAATATTTTTCAGCAAAGTTCAGTTTGTATGGTCATTCCATTAGTATCCATTCAGTGAGTTCAAAGGTAAGGGGTTTTTGAGGCTTAGGTTTTCTGGTGTACTACCATTAATACTCATTTATAGGAAGAAAGGAAAAAAAAAAAATAAAAAAAAAAGAGCTGTCAGCCAGTTTCATCTTCTCACTAATGTCTCAATATAAAAACCAAAACAGACACAACCCTTCATTATAACCTAAAACCATTTATAAAAGCTTCTGGATATCTAGAAAGAAATATTCAATTTAAAGAGTAATTTTACATATAGGTCATAACATACCAACTAATTCACAGGATTTCATATTTGCTTTATGACTTATGTTCATTGTAAAATTACTCTTTAAGTTTACTTTAGTTATGA
Organism: Caprimulgus europaeus; assembly: GCA_907165065.1. Next base: position 76,808,258 of record OU015525.1, read on the forward strand.
TTATATAAATCTCAATTTAAGAAGTGTACATAGTGGGTTTAAGTACATGGCAAAAAGTTAAAGTAAATCTGAGTCTTGATGAACCCCATATCACAGTGTTCCACAGGTTTATCTACCACAAGATCCTATTGGAAACAGAAGTCATTTGCAAATAAACCATACTTATTTTGAAGTTTACAATGGAAACAGCATATAATCAATGCACAAACTAGTTCATGAAGCCAGTCACTGAATCAGCTATTTCAAAAGATATATTATTATTTTTATGCTAGTTTTTAAGCATCTGAATATTAGATAACTATCTCAATATGTAGACCACTTTTCCCCCATAATATATAATGCAGTTTTTCTGATTTTTTAAAAACATTTTTAGAGTAAATAACAACATCCACATGTGAAATGAAGTGTCTGAGATCATTAGGCAGTATATGCCCAGTCACTTCTCTATTAGCTCTCTCTTTTGTTTGAACAATGAAAGATTATTTATAGATGCTAAGAATCATCAGTAGTCACTCTTTACTTACTATAAATCAGTACCATAAAAAGAAATGAACAGTTGCAAACAGAAAAAAAGGAAGAGGGAAAGACAAACAAAACAGTGGAGAAACTGGAAAGAATGCAGCAAAGGAAAAAAATAAAAACCAACCAAAACACCAGTAAGAACAAAATTAAATATATCATTTTACAGTAGATTTAAAAGTTTGCTCCTTACTAAGCCTCCCAATATCTTGTTTGAGCTAATCCAGCACTACTAGCAAACATTTAGTAATGATCTACCAGTCATTACTGCCCTATACTGAAGATCTTATGACAAACAGTATTTCTTCTGGGATTGTAAAAAACTTCCCCAAAATCAGATGGGACCGTGGAATTTACTGCCACACCAATATGGGCTCTCCCTGACAGGATACAGTTGAATAAAAAAGTGCCAGAGAGCCTCTTTTATTCCTGTGTTATGCCCACTACTTATACTTTTAAACCAAAGTGTATTTTGTCCTCATAAAACGTGATGCTTTCTTAATGTAAAAGTCATCCATTCTTCTCTGGGGACCTCCTAAGAGAAAAAGGTCTAGAGAGATGTATATCAAAGCTCTGGTCACCTCAGAATTGCAGGATTACACACAGAAACAACTTCCAGCATCAGCAAGAACCTGGTGTTCCCCAGTTAGCAAGGCGCTTCCATCTTAGACTTGAGTACCACTTGCACTGGAACAGGACATGCAGGAGGCACGCCGGTCACTGAGCCAGAGCACTTCAGTAATCTAATATGCCAGATGGGTAACTCACGGATGAGACCACCAGCTCAGAGAAAAGCTCACTTTATCATGTCCTGAAGAGAGCACAGATCACTGGAACCAGGGGAGGAAGACAAAAGGCATGTTCTCTTTGGTTAAAACACACTGCTATTTTTGTTTGCAATGAGATAAAAAAAAAAAAAACCCGAAGAATCCATATAACACCACATATCTGCATCCTTCATAAGACATATTAAAATTTTCTTAATATGAGAACACTTTAATATTCATAGTGAAATATGCTTTGGCCAACAGGCCCAGCAGAGAGCCTGTGCTTCACAGAAGCCCTTCTAAAGCCTTCAAAATATCAGTAAGGATTCACACAATCCATAGACTTTCTGCTGAATGTACGAAAAGGGCGTATTTCACACCTACAGCAGAAACCCGAGCTCCTCACATCAGCAAAAAGCCCAGCAAAACACAGAAACGCAGAGCTGGCCTTCGCTTGCGGACTCCAGCGACGGCGCCGGACCGCATTGATGGACCATGTAATAGGCTTGCTGCTTTGATGAATATTCAGCCTTACAGCTTCACCTTCTCAAGAAGTTTCCAAAAATACCATAAGAAGTTATTTATAGCACAGTTCCTCTGCTTAGCCAAAAATTATTTGCTAGAACACTAAACTGGTGATTTGATTTTTAAAGCAGGGGAAAATCTGGATCTCAGTGAAATGTCATGTTGAGAAGAAAAGCACAGAATAGAATAACATTTCAAAAGGATTTTTTTGCCTCTGTTACAAATCTTATAATATATAAAATGCAATGCCTTCCCTATCAAAACAAAATGTTCCATTTAACTTTTCTACTTTATCAAAATTTCTGAGACTCCATATCTCAAAACTTTGCCCCTAAAACAAATTTCCATTCCTTTTCAGCACTTGTGATACTTAAGCTTACTAAAATATAAGTTAATAGCTGGTAAAAATCATTGAAAGGTTGAAGGTTGAAAACGAGCGAATTTATTTAAACGTATACTAGAAAATTTATATTGACTTTTGAGCCTATGTTTACCGTATGCAGACCAAAATTGCTTGGCTCTGTCACCTAGACACCTGAGAAATCACATTCTTCTAAATAACAGCAAGCAGATGGAGTAATTTCTATTTTCCAAAAATTAGCTGCAGTAGCTTATTAAAGCTCTGTAGTAATGTGCAACTTCATGTTCTTCCTCAAACGTCAATATAAATATGACATTAAGTGAAAGGACACATTTCTATTTAACATTTAGGAACTAATTTTGAGTAATTTTAACTTCTGAACAGTGTCTGAACTGGATGCAAATGACAAATAGTTGGCGTTTATCTGCAAGTGTTGTTCCTGCATGACAGATATACTCATCTGAGACTGAAAAAATACACTCCATCTCTGCATAAAGTGGAAGCAGCTGTGATGACAACTGATTTTTGGCAACTTTAGTCCCTATCTACTTGTAGGTACCAGACCCAGCCTCAATCACATATTAAAGCTAATTAACAAACCTAATAAACTACATCACAGCAAATAAAAATGCCAGCTTCATCAGCGAGAGCAAATATCTAACTCATACTGCACTTTCACAGCAATGTTGAAAGCATTTTATGGAAGGAGATAAGCAGATCTGTCCATACATCTCAGATCAGCACAAAGACCTTTCACCCTGTCTTTCTTGTCTTTGCAAATTCAGGTAACCTGGGCTCTGGACATTAGACTACAGCATTAAAATAAAACAGAACTAATTACTGCAGGAGCATCAATCACAGCTCAGCAGATCTCACAGTATTGAAAATTAGATTCCATCTTTATGCAAGGTTGCTGAATGGGAGATTTATCCATTTTCTTCCGGAACTTCACGCTAAGCAGGAGAATTTTCTGCTTTCATGACAGGAGAGCAGACTGTGATTGAGCCCCCAGAATGGGAGCAGGAAGAATGAAGTGCTGTAAGAGCGGTATTACCAGTACAACACAGGCCACAGTGGGAAACAAAATCCTTTTCTTGTGCCTTGCTTACTCAGATATTTGAGAACGGGGTTGAACAGATCCTGGTTCAAGAGGGATATGAAACTAAAGATCTTCTTCAGGGGGTCTTATATAGACCAGATCTTGAAATATCTGAAGATGATATTTTGTCAGTCAGCACAGAGCATTTCAAAAGCACATTAAAAAAAATGAGGAAGCCTCTATACAGTGAGACATCCACTAACAGCAGCAAAAATTCTGCTGAGACTTTTGTACCCTTCCTCCCACTGAGGAAGGAAACTGCTGCAAGAAAAAGTCATGAGAAAAGGACATGGATGCAACATGTCTTGAAACCTTATAAATGAGTGTGGAAAGCTGGAAGATTAAGACCTCTTCTAAAGTAGCAGCAGCAGTTCTGGTGATCCCATAAAGAAGAGACCACAGAGCCCATCATGTTGCCCAGGGCGGAGAAGCAAAAGCTGGAGTTTCTGCAAGGAGAGACAAAGATAAAAAAGGCTGCATCCTTTCTCAGCAATGGACTTGAGAAGGACATCAAGTAGTTTTCCTTTCCCATGGACTAGCAATATCCATAGGAATGTTTAAGTGTTTAAGTTAAGCAAATGTGGCTGATTTGCACAACTAGTCTTTTTTTCTTTCTTTCTTTCTTTTTTTTTTTTTTTTTTTTTTTTAAATAATGTAACCCCTACTCAGTTTGGGACTGTCACTAGCACCACCACCATAAGCAATCATTCTCCTGGTAGGAATAAGACAAAACACTTATGCTGATCTAACTACACAGCATGAAGAGGTTCCTAAATTTATATTTTACTTTCCTAATTATCAAGGGCTAGAGCCTCCCGAAACAAGCCAAGCTGTCTGACAGCTTTTCTGTGCCAAATTACTTCTAAAAAATAATAATAATAAATCCTAGTACATGATATAATAGTAAACTTAAGCCTCCTAATGCAAAGTGCTGTAATGCTGTCCCAAGTCAGCAGACAGAAAGCTGAATTAATCCCCACTGTTACACACGGGCTCGTTAAACCGCAGCAGAGTGAAAACAAGAAGCCCGCGTTATTAGGACTCAGCGCTGCCACGGAGAGCCCAGCGGGGAGGCGCGACAGCTCGCATGAGCCACGCTTACTGCACAGCCCGGCTCTCGGCAAGACCAATACCCGGGGAAGAGCATCCGAAACAAGCGGTGCGGTTATTCATGAGCTAAATGGATACCAGAAATGCCACGCAGAGGATAAAGGGATAGTAAAAGAAATTTGCACCTCTTTTCCTCTGACAGGACAAGAAGGTGGAAGAGACACATCTGTTACTCTCCATCCTGATGTCTGCATTGGCATGGAGGTTTTGGCCGAACCAGGAAAAGGCTTCTGCGCTTACACACATCCGCTGTAAAATTAGGCTTGAAAACACAGAAAAGTCCTCTCACTGCCAGGAGAGAAGGGAGCTAAGGACTTTTCCTGCACTTCCACAGATCAATACATATATCCTCTAAATGCTGAAACAGAAGCAGCATAAAATAGGGCAAAGCCATTTTACAGGAGCTACCCTTACAGCATACACAGAGCAAAGAGACTCCCTGTAACCATGACCTAGACAGATATTAAACTAGCAGGTGCTTAGCATACATCTGGGAGACAGACAAAGCACTTTTAATCTCAAAGAAAAAAATAATGCAGCGTGATAACATGACATCTGGCCACATACAATAAAATCACTGTAAAATATTTATTCTTCCCTATTTGCTAAGTAAGCAACTAATCTTTTAATTATCTACATCAAAACCAGGTTCAAAAGACGACAATGAAAAACGTTTGAAACATCTGGGAGAGACTGCATTTTATGTTCAGTGAAAGAGGATGTGGACCCAATTCTGTCCATATTTACCAAGTCTCCCCCATCGAAGTCAATGGCCATCAATGCATATTTGTATAAGCAGTATACTAAAAGCAACAATAAATTTCTACCAATGTCATTTCAAATCATGTTTGAAACCGGCTTTGTTCTTTTGTTCTCCTCTTGAGCATTTCTGTAGCTTTTTTGAGAGATATTTGCCTGCTCTTAATCCATTCAACAAAGAGATGGTCTTAACATGTCTTTAAAAAAAAACCAAACATAAGATGCAATGACTCTTTGCAACAATACACAGCAAGAGCCTATGTGGAATTAGGTGTCTTTGGCCACCAAGAACATATGCATTAATTATTATGAAGACAGAAGTATTTTTTTCTTAGACTAAGCTAAAACAAACAAACTCCATACAAAACCAACCCAAAACCCCTACCCTAATAAAGCTAAAATGTCTTTCTGAACTAGTCTGAACTCCACTAATAGCCAGAAAAGTTATATTAATAGATGTGTATTTAAAACTAACAATTGGGTTACTTAAACAGCCTTGAACAGAATTCAACTTACTTCTTATAGTGTCTAACATGTTTCTTGCTGAACTTTCAATTACACGTCTGAATGCTGGCAAAATACGGTTTCATGTTTTTCATAAGTCAACATATTTCACCTGTTTAAAAAAAGGCTATTTTTGAAAGATGCATGCTTTATTTGTATGAAAATGTGAGACACATCATTTCACTCTAGTCTTCTAATGCTAGCAGTTAATGACTAAGTCCACTAACTCCCCTGTTAAAGTCAGGGTGAATATTAACAGATTTACCATAAGGAAGGATGCAGAAAGCAAACTGTCAGCAAACTGGACTGAATCTTGCCCTGATTACTTCAGTTTGGGGATGTTTCAAGACCCCTTACATAATGCTATTTATTTCACCTGACATTGCAATTGCTCTTTCAAGCATGATTTGTATAAATCGAGAAAGCATCTTCAGTTCCCCTTTCTGAAAGCCTTATCTTCAACATAGCAGCTTCCCCTCACCGAGTGACAGCTCTACACCCAGACTGTGGTGCAAAGCTGGTCCTTGCACCTTTCAGAAGACACAGCTCATCCAGACCACACAGCCCAACAGCAGAATAAAAACCATGTCTCTCTTGCAAAAGCCCAAACTGCATAAGGAAAGCTACACACCATTTAAATGACTTCATGTTTTATTCACTGCTCAAGAGAGAAGTTTTGATGCTTTACCCAAAGACCTCGGAGAATAGTGCAAGGGGCAATAGAGAGAAGAGCTTGACTTTCTGACTAGCAGGGAGCTGCTCAAGGTCCACCAGCACAGAGCCCTTCAGAAAACAGTGGAAATTACTTCTAGACTTTGACACTACACTGCCTAGAGTGAGCAGAAGGAGACCACAGTCATAGTTTCTTCCAAATTCTCAAAAAAAAAAAAAAAAAAAAAAAAAATCTGGGTGCATATATTACATCCAAAAAGAAAATCCACAAATATACTCTATTTTAAGAGGCAAACAGCTTGACAATCCAAATACAGTGATTACAAGACTTTGCTAGCATCCCCTGAAAAAAAAGGAACCCCATGAAAAAAATACAACTGAAGGCAATGCCGCATCTCTCCGGGCAAATATGGAGCACTCATGCACTGCAACATTTTTTGCACAAGGAAGAAGTGAAAATCAACTCAGAACTTCATTCTTGTGATAAATAGCCCAATGAACTTTTTAAAACCCCAGAAACAGCACTGCCTTTAAGCCAGGCTTCTAATTAACCACACATAATTGAAATATGCAGCTGTTAAAACACTGAGTATAAAAATAAGCACAAGAATAATTTTCTACTTGCACATGCATTTCTCTCAATTAGTTATGAGATGCTCTGTTTCTGAACTCCTAGTTCACTACAGAGACGTCACTACTATAATTGAGGGAAAAATACTGAAGCCTCACTACTATCTGATCCATTTCAATTTACAAATGTAAATGATTAAAAACCACCAAAAAGTGTCAGTTTTGGTCATTAGAGTCTTACAAGAATTACTATGCTCTAAACTACCCATCATCATGTAACAAATCATTTCTGCATCATTTAAAGGTGCTTAGGTTACATCGATCACTAGTCTTCTGAGAAAACAATCACCAATTGCCATATTATTTTGAGGGAAATTAAAAGACTAATGCATACTGTCTTGGAATAAGCGGGACATAAGATATTCAAAGGACACATGTATTTCCCTTTACTTAGGAAGTAATAAAATTCAACACTACAAGTTATAAACTCATGTTGTTTGACAAGCTCCTATTATGCATAACGGGTACTATAATTTCCCAAGAAACACTTATAACCACTGAAATTTTACTAAATTCCCAGAAATGTTTCCCTGGACAAGGTATTTACTAAAGTAAATCACAAGAAGTTACCTTGTCAAAAGAAATATTTATAGGGAATTTTATTATACAATAAACATCTTACTGTCATATTACTAATAATATACTATAAAACACTAAATAAAATTAGTATCAACTGAATTCATTACTGCATTAATAATTCAAGTTATTCAATTTCAAACCCAATGTCAAAACTTTTTTTTTTAAAAAAGAAAACAGCAACAACAAATTCCCTCCCCCAAATAAACCAACACTAAAGTCTCACAAGTATTTCCCACACACGCACATACACCAATTAAGATTTTATAATTCCACGACCTTCCATTACCTTGGAGATTTAGATTGTTCCTCCTCACACACAAGTAAATGACATAATGAAACAGTTATCTGATGGTAAAAACGGGTGTTTAAGTACCCCCATCCCCGGCCAATAAAAAAGTAACAAAACCCATTCTTGACAAACAAGAAAATCAGCACAGCTGTACATAAACAATATGAAATGGACTAGAAGACAGATACAAAATATTACCTATTAATCAGCACTGCCAAGAGTAGAATGACAGAATATAAGGATTTAACACTAGACTGATATAGCAGAAATCCATGATAAAGAGAGAGCTATCACTTTCTATTGCTAATAAATCTATCTCTGTGCATCAAAACTGATACAATTTACCCTAAATATAATTCTCTATTCTCAAGAAATAAAAAATCAGTGGTATACTATATGAGACACATCAAGGCTCAGAAAAGAGAAACCTTAAAACCCAAGAATGAAAGTTTCACTTGTAGGTGTCTAAGTTGTCAAAAACCAAAAGCTAGTCACTAGTCTGTAACAGCTGGATTTTATAGAAGTTGACTGTAGGTTTTACTGCAATCTTAGGAAGTGATCTTTATTTCTTAAGTAATAGATTTGCAGAAGGAAAAACTAGAAATATCAATCCCTCTTTTTTTCCTCTTTAAAACATAAACAAATGCTGTCTTGCTCTTCATAACGTGGTTAGGATTTAAAATTAATAAAGTGTAATTAGCACACCTGAGAAGGCTAAACTAATTTCAGAAGTGCCAGTCAGATAAGTAGTCATAGCTGCAGAAGAGACACACTTACTCTTAAAATGCAAAACCAAGAACCACCACCCTTTAAACCTGACACCTGTGTTCTACACAGTTGTCCAAGCCTATACTGTACTGATGTGTGGAAGAGCTTAAGCCTTGTAACACTAGTTGTTTATATTATTAAGAAATTAAGTAGCATGTATCATTTTAAGTGTGCAGATATTCAGGTATTGCCAAGCACCAAAATATTTACTAAGCCTATACTGATTGTAGAGTCAGCTTTAGGAACAAGTTCTGAAGTCACCATGGCAGGAAAGCATTACGTGGAGTTACCCTTATGCTAAGGTGCAGAAGTGCTTGATGTATCTGAACAGAATGGCATCATTTTAGGGCTACCTCATCGAGGCAATTGAATTGTTTTAGAAAGTCATCACAAACATTTATTACAAGAAACCACAGAATTTGACACCAAGCTCTGCCTGCCTATATTCCTCAGTCTTATCTGGTGACATCATACACACACTGAAGAAATTCACCTCTGTAGCTTAGCAAACAACTGTAGTAGAGACAAAACTAACTCCAGCTTCAGTAAATTTAATTACCAGTTACACTTCTTCAGTTTTCTTTCTAAAAAAACTCTTACTACATTCAATATGCAATAAGTAAATCGGCCAAAATTTGTAACAGACATTTATGACCACTAGTATTCTAACACAGTTTCAAAACAAATTGACAAACAAATAAAAGACCAAAACAGGGCATCACCAAAAGCATCCTTCCAGTACCTTTTACTGTACAGTAGGAAGGATCCTATTTAAATCAAACTCTCCCTTACATCTTATGAAGTGGACAGAAGTAAAAACCCAGAAAAATCCAGAAAAGGCAATCAAATGCTATGATTTGCCATCTGGTGCTAGTTTTTAGAAATATTTAGACAGAACAAATGGAATTCAGATAGTTCATGAGTTTCAGATGGAAAAAGAACCTGGTCCTTAGGGCTGCACATAACATTTGTTTATAATTTTAAATTTGACAAGATTCTTGCATTCCAGCATCATGAAATTAAGAAAAAAAAAAAAAAAACACCAAAAAAACCCAAAACCCAGGGTTTACTGTACCTATAAATATACAGTTCTCTTGGAATCATTCCAGAACCAACAGTAAAGTAAGTAATACCATCAGTAAATAGTGGTACTAACATTAGTAATGTAAGCAGAAATAAATGAGCTTCAAGTGCTGTTTCAAAAGGAAGGACAGAATATATAACCAGGACAGTAAACACTAGCGAGCAACTGAGGACAAGGTAAATAATAACTTCTGAAATGCATTAGTTTAGTAATGAATTAATTAGTAAGGACAGAAAATACTATCATTTGATCTGATATCCACAACAGAATACTTTATCAATCTATGTATTTTAAATATATATATAGCCTTCAATAAAGTTAAGACTACTGCCATTTGATAGTTTTACTTCCATTATGAACTATAGCCAGTATTAAAAATCTAAACTCATTTCTAAAATCAATCTGTTTAATTTTAGCAACCAGCTCCAACTCATTGTTTTACTTGCTACAAAATTAAAAAGCCCTCACTTCCCTGTGAGGTAGTAGCAGACTTCAATCAATTTACCCCCTTCAGCTTGCAAAAGAAGATAGCTTAAGCCTCTTTATCATCTTCTGCAGGTGTGTTTTGTAGAGGATGATTCACTCAGTTAAGACCCTTCTCAACACACCTGCAGCATCCCAGCTGATTGCACCAAAGGGTAAAGATCTTTAAACTTTTTTTTTTTTTTTAAGCTCACTCATCTAACTTTTAACCCAACGCACACCTCTCGTCCCTTTTTCTTAATCCCCTACTTTTGCTCTTTCCTAGAAATGACATCAGATTTTCTCTGCACTGTCATGACCACCCTCATAAATTAAACTATCTTAACTTTTTGGTAAAACCAATTGATTACATCAAGTGCAGCTATTAATCTTGCAATACTAAAAACCCTGTATTTACTGGAACAACCTTTTCCCTTTAGCCAGCCTTCTCTCACCTTTTTCACTGTGTTTCCCTAGCACTCTATTCAAAGTTCGCAACTCCAATTAAGAATATATGCTGACTTTTTTTAAGACAAGTTTTTTTTCCAGGCACTTAATTTTGCAATGATCTTAAAGTCCTCTTAAGTCAGGTCCTGTAATTAATTTATACACAGTACAGTTTCTGTAGACTAAATATTGACCTTGACCATGAACCACTATAAATGCTCTGTTGATACATATAAATTATCAAATTAATTAAGAGATTATATGATTTGGGGCAAATCTCAGTGGTTTCACTCGTAAATAGTCCCACTGATGTCAAAAGAATTTTGAGCATAAGTTTGAATAAGATTTAATTGTGTTGACCAGAATACAAAGATTTCCCATACCGTGAGAAGTGGGGGAAATGGTTCTAGACCATATACAAAACCCCCAAACAATCATATCTTATTAGCAGAAGCTTCCAAATATCTACAAAACACCTAGGAACCTTCTTCCCCAATTTTTAATGTGTGTTGATGACTCCAACTTTGATATACTACCTTATTCTTACAGATATACCTCATTATCATCTACAATCACTTTAGGTCTGTTGAGGTTGTGTACAACGCTGTAGTTGAGAAAAATTCCTAGGAATATTTCAAACTAAAGTACGTGAACATATCCAGGTAATTTTGGCACACCTATATGGAAAAAAGACAAGAAACTAAGCAAATTTCAGGTCTCTGACAAGGTGCAGTAGGAGCAACAACTAGCCTACTGCTTCTGATAGTGTCCTCTTCACCACTAGCTGCAGCTGATTGTCAGTGGTGCCGCTTGCTACATAGTCCAGCTGGCAGTATTTTGTACATGTTTAACTGCTATTAAACAGTGTTTCTTAAATAAATAAATAATTAAATAATTCTGGTCTAGTTTCTCTTGAAATCTGGCTACATGTCATGAAGCTAATTAAGAGTAACTATTTAGAGAACCTACCCAGTACCTGTCTCTGCTATTGAACACCTCACCTTCTTTTTCCCCGCCTTTTAAATGCGGTGTACGGCTAAAGCTAGCTGGGGCTTTTGAAAACCTGGCAACAGTGAAGGGCACAATGTTGGGCAAAATGAAGAGTTACAAAGGAATGAGGAAAACCTAGAATTTGTAGACATTTAGATCCTGCTGTTATAGGAAACCTTGGTCAAACAAACAGTAGCATATACTCTGTGTGACATTACAAACATCATGTATTCTTCCTGTTTGAAGAAATTATGAATAAAGATTACAGGGTTTTGTTTTTTTTTTTAAAAAAAAAATCCAAACCCAGTCTTGTCAATCATACAGTTAGTGTCTAGTATTAAAAAAAAAAAAAAGAAAAACCTACAAAAAAAAAAAGACTATAATCACAGAGTAGAAAGACCAAAATTAATAATAACCAAAATTCAGAACCAAAATTAAAAGAGCAGGCATTTCTAAGGCACCTGAACTACCGAGAGCAGGAAAAATTTTCAGGAACTGACCTTTGACCTGCACTTCTGACATTAGCAGTAGAGACCTAACAGCTTCTTTAAGCAAAACCAGTTTTTTGGCACCCTCTAGAGGTTTTGTTCCCACAGAGAAGCAACTCAGAAGACAGGTAATTATAATTATCATAAAATCTGGGAGAGCTTATGATCCAGCCTGCAACCACTGCAGATCAGTACAAAAAGGCTCATGCAAGAATGCAAAACCAATACAATTGAGGATCAATTCTGGTTTCATTTTGTGTGATCAGGGAGCTCATCTCACTCAATTAGCCCAAGACTTCTGGATCTATAGGAACAAAAACTAGAAAAACACATCACAATTAATACTCCCCTGTTAAAAGACAGGAGAATCTAGCTTCTACCACAAAACTCTGGAGCTTTGTAAAATTTAATGTTTCACTTAGTTTATGAGAAAATTAACCAAACGCAAGGACAGCTAGCAAAATACTAGATCAGCCATCTATGCAACACTGTAAAACAATATTTCAAACTTTTAGTGTCACATGGATTATTTTTTTTTATAAAGTGGAATTTAAATTTTATTCATGTTCTCTGAATAAAAGCAGTATAAATCATTCAATTTTCCATCATTTGGCAAGCCACTTCTCCCTTCTCATTAGACCTTGGCCATACAAATATTAAGGGAAAAGGACTTTTTTTTAGAAAACTGCCTTCTCACTTTTTGATCAAGTTGGTGTTAGGATGCAACTTCCTGTGTTACATAATGAGGAACTACCTGTTCAGATCACAGTAGATCATGCTCTCCAGGTCCCAGACAAATGTGCTCAAACATTAAGCATTAATTTTCTATTATCATCACCCTGTGAGTCTGAAAATACAAGGTGATTCAAGCAGTTGTGCAGATTTAAGGGAATTCCTTGAAGGAGAAAATAATAGCTCATTTTAGGTGCTTCATTATGAAAGAAAAAGAAAAAACATTTTATAATCACTTCCTATCATCAATGATATCACAGAAATGTAAATTCTAATTGTGAAGTGTTTATTTTTAGCATAGTTTGAAATTTCAAGCCATTAATTCACAACTTTCCAACTCAGAGACCAGTGGTCTTTTGCAGCAAGCATCTCTTCTTGGTTTTGTTGAGATAGCAAATAAAAAAATCATGGTATCCCAGGAGCAACAGAAAAACAGGAGCACATTGCTTCTCTAGTCCCTGTATCAGAATAATTTGAGACATACACATCACTTTACTTGAAGTAGACTGCCTTATCAGCGGCTGGTGAAATGGAGACCAATTGCTAACAAAACCATACAGCACCTGCTTTAGAAAAGTGTAATGAGGCTCTTGAAATACCTCGCTGATGGCTCCTCAGGGATCCAGCTCTAGCTACTGTCAATTTTGAATTTCGGGAGGCTAGCTCTTGAATGTAGAAGAGTTGGTCTCAGCCAAGGCTGAATGCTGCTACATCAAGAGACATCCTTACTGCAGGCACATGGGCCCTATGAGAAACCATGCAAAGCCTTGAGCTCCTTTACATACCATTATGTCTCGTTTCCAGGCAGGATCAGAACATTTATTTGCCATCTGCCTGACAAGAAACTTCTCCCGCACACTGGAAAAGCCACGGTAACCAATAAAACTGAGACCCTGGGTATGATTAGGGCATTCAGTGCTCAACCTGAAGACCACATGCAAACTCCCATTTGCAGAGAATCCACTTGCCTCCTATGTTAAAAGCAAGTGTCAGTGGGATCACATCAGACCCATATTCAAGACTCTTCCCTTGTCCCAAACAGTTTCTATTGCCAGTCTAAAGCCTCGTTCCTCGTTTGACATTAAGTAACAGTTAAACTGATACTACAGCCCTCTGATATCTGAATTTATTTGAGACAATGCAGATGCCAAAGCAGAAGACAAAGAATGGCTGTGAATTATTTAGAAATGCAGCAGAACTGTGCACAGCTCTCCAGATGTGGCCTCAACAGTGCTGTGTAGAAGAGAAGAATCACTTCCCTCTACCTCTTGCAGCCTTGGCCTTCTTTGCCATGACAGCACACTGCTGGCTCATGTTTGACTTGTCCACCAGGAACCCCAGTTCCTTCTCTGCAAAGCTGCTTTCCAGCCCTTGGGTCCCAGCATATGCTGATGCAAGAGATTATTCCAACCCAGGTGCAGAACTTTGCCATTTGCCTTTGCTGAACTTCACAAGGTTGCTGTCAGCTATTTTCACTAACCTGTTAACATCTCTTCCAGTCCTCTGGCATACCAGCCTCCTAGTTTTGTATCACCTGCAAGCTTGCTGAGTGTAACTCTGTCCTACCCCTCAGATGATGAATGAAGATGCTAAACAATACAGGACACAGCACTGACTGCTGGGGTACAACACCAGCAACCGGCCTCCAGCTGGACTTCACGTTGCTGACCACAACCTTTTGAGCCCAGCAGTTCAGCCAGTTCTCAGTCCATGTCACTGTCCATTTACCTAATCCATACTTCAAGAAGTTGTCTATGACAATGTCATGGGAGACTGTCAAAAGTCTCCCACAAAGTCATAATAAATGACAGGCACTGTACTGCCCTCATCCATCACAGGCATCTCATAGCATAAGGCTATCAGACTGGTCAAGCATGTCTTCTCTTTCATAAATCGCTGCTGACTATTTCCAATCACCTTCTAGTCCTTCATATATTTGGAAGTTATTTCCAGGAGGATTTGCTCCATCACCTTCCAAGGACTGAGGTGAGGCTGACTGGCCTATAGTTCCTCAGATCATCGTTCTTGAAGGCAGAAGTCACATTCGCTTTCCTCCACTCCTCAGGAACCTCCTCTGATTGCCATGACCTTTCAAAGATAATTATTAGAGACCTTAAATCTCCTAAACTAGTACAAAACTAGAATTTTTAACAAAGGTGATGGACAGATGTCATGATACACTACAGACTCCTCCACTCTTCAGTGGGCAAATATACTGTTGTCTACAGGCTAATTCTGAAGCCCAAGTCAGCTGTTTATTAGCATTTGAACAGATACATTCTTCGTCTTTAATAGTCCACTCTGGAATAACAGAAAAAGCCCTACTGGAACCATTCTGTGACAGACTGATAATGAGGTGCCACAGAATTTCATGTTACCACGGTCATGAGCAGTGAGCTCTGGTTCTCTGTCACTAACAACAGCCTGTGCCCTAACTCAGCAAAAAGCAGTATCCAAAACAAGCCAGCGAGCCGCTGAGAACACAGGTAATGAAGCCTGGAGCAAAGCTCATGAGACCAGGAGACCAAGTGATGCCAGGGAACGGTGCTCAACTGTGGTACAGTCTATTGAAAGAAGAAGGAAAAAAAAAAAAAAAAGAATAATTAAAAAAAGAGATTGAAAGTCTAACCATCCTCCGAGCACAAAAAAAAAAATTTAAAAAATTATCTCTACTATGGATAAAGGAGATAATGTACCCTGCTATAGCCACACATAACAGTAAACAAACTTATCTCCTAGGAACTGTGGATTCTAAACTGAAATTTCTCTTCAGATTATATCTGTAGAAAAAAAACATTGTCATTCATATTGTATTTACCCTTTTGAGGTGTAAGTGGTTTGTTAACCACAGAAGTCTTGCTGATCCTAATCTGACAACGTAGAGGAACAATGGATAAGAAAAATAAAGACATGCTTTGAGCAGCTCCTAGAATAGAAATGTATAAAAACCTAAGGAGTAATCACTTTATGTACCTGCACTTAGGATAGTGATATTTAGAATAAGAGGGCAGACATTCTAAAATTCACTGTACATTTCCATAGACCATAACTATCAAGGCTGACTGCAAGTATATAAATGGATTAGAGTTGTGAAAATTATATTTCTCCAATAAATTAAATTAGTTTTGTTCAAACTTTTTTTAATTATTATTAACTGAAATAGCATCAGCTACAAAAGCTGTAACTAATGCTTCATGAATTCATTGTTTAATGAATTTTATTTTTCAAATTAATATTGCATTAAACGTATTTTTGATTGTGTATTATATTACTACCTGTAAATATTCCAGAACAATACAATACATTACATAGCCAAAAACATCACTATACGTTCTTGCCACCAAAGTCATTACCTGTACTTGTTGAGATATTTTACTTCATTTTAAATACATGAAGTGATAAAGGCAACCTCTACCTAGTATGTCAAGTGCAAAGAAAAGTCTATGTTAACCTTCTGATCCACTGAGTCAAAGCCACCTTGGCCCCTTCCCCTTTTGTTTCCTTTTTGTTATTTTGTGTTTTGTTTGCTTCTCCTTACAAAATGAATATCAAGAAAAAAAATACGTCAGAAAATACCACTTTTGAGAAGTCATCTTAAAAGCTCTGAGATATTTTTAAGACAAATAACTGTTAGAATCAGAAAGTGAAAGAAAATTGCTGAGAGATTGGACAAATATTCTAGAACTTACCTATGCTAATTATTTTCCTGAAAGAATCTTTAATTATTTCAACATCAACTTGACCCCTATTTGAAGAAGGGAACCTATGGATATAGGAAATTCAAACATTTGTCCCTCATCTTCCTGCTCTAACCAAGATTGTTTGCTTTGCTTCTTTTTGCTTGAAACAAAAAAGGAAATTTGAAAGAAATTACTGTTACCACAATAAGGCTTAAACAGAAGCTGTTTGTCCAGTTCTCTCTCTTAATATATGAGGAGACAATAGGAACAGACTCTTGCTCACAAAGCAGTTTAATACTATTCCTTATGCACTCTATGTTAACACAGTAGTATAAATGCTGTAGTAAGGGACCAGCAGCAGAGTATTCGCTGATACTGTATACAGCTTCATTATTCTTACAAAAGCAAGTTCTGTTCTTTAAATTTCTCATGGAGAAGGCACCTAGTACAGTTTACCTTCCCCTCCACTTCTTTTTTCCCCCCTCCAAATCACTCACAGAATCACAGAATTGCCTGGATTGGAAAAGACCTCCTGCAAGATCATCAAGTCCAATCATTAACCTCACACTGACAAGTGCCATGTCTAAATGACTAATATCCCATGACTAAATCATGTCCCCAAACACTGTGTCTAATGGACTCTCAATTACCTCCAGGTATGGGGACTCCACCACTGCCCTGGGCAACCTGTTCCAGTGCCTGAGAACCCTTTCAGTAAAGAAATTCTTCCTCATATCCAATCTAAACTGCCCTTGGCACAACTTGAGGCCATTTCCTCTCGTCCTGTCCCTTGTCACCTGGGAGAAGAGATCAGCCCCCACTCCTCCACACCCTCCTTTCAGGTAGTTGTAGACTGGGATAATGTCTCCCAAAGAGCAATAAGGTCTCCCTTTTCACTTATTTTCATTTTTTAAAAGGAAGGACAAAAGCTCAGTAATTACATTTTCCACTTTGGAAAAAAGCCTCTTGCAGCACATAAAATATGTAGTTACCTACTTGGGAAACATCATAAGAAGTCAAGCAAAAGAAGCAAAAGTTAGTTCTGTGGTACCCATGTACCAACAGTAGTATAACAAGAAGCAAGTATTTGCTTAAGCAGCATGGAAAGGGCTACATCTTCTAGAAGACACAACATAAGCAAACCAGATCCTATTTCCATGCTTGTACCTGATCTGTTTTCAACCTCTCCAGACTTGTTTTCTCTTCAGCAGCTGTGTTAGCTAGGTTTTTGAACTTTTCAGCACAAGGACCATCTGTGAGTATGTTTTGGACAGCACCGGTTCAACAGGGTTGTGATCCAAGTTCAGTTACCAAAACACTGATGTAGTACAAAATAAAGAGCCACCTCTATGTTTGATTGCTTAGATGATTGATAAATTAATATTGCAGTCTGTTACTCCATCTGCATTCTTGCATATGGTCTTTCATATATGGTACAGTTAACGAATCTACAGCACACCATTCTCTAAACACCCCCTGGGAGGCAGCTGATTACATGCCATTCTGCATAGGCAGAGAGTGCTGAAGCATAATCCTGACTGTGGTTCTCTTATCACCTGTAAGAAGTCACGGATAAGGTAACTCAGAGGTGTTGAGCTCACTCTGTATTTCAAGGCAGGCAACAGCGGGATATTTACAACTAACTTCAAGCTCCTGTAACTTAGGTCTGAGGTCCAGTGTCATAACAAAATTAGCCTCCTGAAATTCAGTATCAATAAGAAGTGAATACACTTCCACTCAAATGCCAAGAAGTTTGTTTTCATATAAACAGAGTGATAAGAAAGTTTGAAATGAGAGCCATAAACATATAACTGCAGGAATTTGTGGGGCTTCCACCACAAGCTAGCCTGCATCTAGAGGTAGCAGCTTCAGCCCCTTGACAACATCTTTTTGCACCATAGAATTATTTCAGCTATAAAGTAGTATCATAAACTCCAGAGGGATGCAATATATAATGCACACACACTTGTTAACAAGTGACAGCACTCACATTCTGTCAGAGAGCAGGAGAGATCCCAGATGTTTAATTAACTTAAAAAAAATGCAACAACAGAATTCACAAGGCAACAAAAACTTCCATGATATTCTATTTAATCCATTAATGGCTGTTTCAAGACAACCAAACAAAAAGTCATTACAAAAGAAAAAGCCTGCCTGACGGGGGGGGGGGGGGGGGGGGGGGAGGGGGGGGGAAGAGAGAGAAAGACAGCACTGCTTTGTATGTCTGTTATGTTTTAGGTAATAATTGAATGTCATATTTAGGTATCATTAAAAACTCTGCATACATATTCAAACTTCAAAAGTTTTGTATGTAGAGTTGCTCAGACCTTAAATTGCAACCCCCTTTTTATTATTCTTTTCCACACATATATGAAAAAGGTGAAGATTAAAACATCAGAAACATTACACAATGTTCCATAAATTCATTCAGCAGGGTAAGTCTGAAGAAGCTTTAGAGCTTTGAAGAAGCTCCAAAACGCTTCATGGGCAAAGAAGAAAGAGCTTTGTGCTGGCCTTCCTTTCTCTCACTGTTCCTATGAAATGCAGATGTATAGCTGTGCTTCAGAAATATACTTTATATCTAAAACCTGCTATTGTGAAATAAATCACAAGTCTAACCCTTTCATATAAACTACTGTAAGTTGCACACTGAAAGGAATGGAATACAAAACTAAAATTATCCTAAAGCTATCCTCAAACTCCATTGAAGCAGTAGAGGATTTATTGCATTGATGTTGCCTCCTTTAGCTGATCCAAAACCAAACACAGGTCTCGGCTCATACCATTCCAACAGGAAGGGTTCTTGATTAATTACACAGGCAATCTGAGGTGCTGCAGCTACCACCTACTGCTGAGGCTGGTCTCCCTTCTGAATGGGAGCAGACACTGAAAGCCCATAACCACACTTCCACAAGACATTTCCACCTTTATGTATGTTCCCTCACCTTGATAGAGACTCTGAAGTGTGTCTGTCTCTCTTATGTCATCTACTTAATTTAGTTGTATCACAACCATTATTAAGTACTGTAGTCTTGTTGTTTCAATGTAAGAAAACAAATATTTTTGCTTTAAAAAAAACCAAACAACTTCATCTAACCTTCACATGACTACTACACTTCCTAGAATAAGAAGGGAAATTTACAGAGTTCAAATTTTCTCTTAAAGTTACAACTTTTATTCCAATAACAATATCCCATATATTAATATATATGCATTCAACAAACACACAGAAAAATGGGTATTTCCAAGTGTGTTTTCAGTATCCAAAGCTTGTACTTCTATTCTCAGATTAATAGAAAAAGTTGAACCTGAAGTCCAGTAGCTTATTTCAGACCTGAAGACTAAACTACATCATTAAAATGTCAAACAAACTCATTAACTCTATTTTCAGTGTAAACACCAATACAGGTTCTTTGTAGGGTTACAGCATCTTAACATGTACAACACATTCAACAGCACATGGTTTTGCTGGATAGGTAAGCAAGCATGAAAGAAGAGTGGAATGAAAAGGAGCACAAACTAATATCACCCTGAACGTGCACAGGGGAGGAAAGCTGGCACCTACTTCTCTAGAGACAAAACAGTTCAAGAGACTACATATAGGTAAGGATTCACCAGGATCCTTATAGTCCACTGTGGAGGTCTGATGCATTTCAGAAAGTGGATCAACAGGTAGAACAGTTAAGGAAATACTTTTAACCTTGTTATCTCAAGAGCAATCACTCTTTCCTTCCCATTCTCTCTCCAATCGCATCACTTTTCCACTTGTCTCATTCTCTGTTTTTAAACAAAAAATATGACTATATAGCATAGCACCACAAGTTAGACACTCCTAAATAAAACCATGTGACCAAAAAAAAAAAACCCACTTAATTTTTGGCCACCTGCCAATATTATGTAGTTATTAAATCCAAAGTAGAACCAAAAGAGCCTATTTAAGTAAAGATTTATTAGAAAAGTATTTGAAAAACATGCTATTATGAGAATATTAAGCCCTTCAAAAATCAGGAGTCCTTGCTTCTTTATTACAGTCCTGGTATTTTACTGGAGGCACACTAAAATGTTATGAATAAGTGAATTTAAAAACAGCAGAAGGGAGAGAAATAATTGCTTCAGTCCCAAGAACATGTATTTCCATAAACTTAGTTACTTGCTTTAGAGCTCTATATGACTTTCTAGAGAGCAATACTGTTTATTGACAAGCACACTACAGTACAGGTAAACAAACCTTATACTTCCAGAACTATTCTGTTCTATGGGTCAGAAAGGATACGTCTGTAAGTCAGCTAAACAAACTGATTTTTTTTTTTCCTTCTCTTTCTCACCTCTACACTATTTTTCCCCCCACCTGGAACTCATCTATTGATCAAATCTAGAAAACAATATTTTAATCCAGTATGGCAAAACTTAAAGAGTTCTAAAGTATAAAAAGTATAAACTATTACTGAGATTACTCATCCTGTTTTATGGCAACACTGTAATACCTGTAATTTTCTTTAAAACAAACAAACAAAAGCAACCAAATAGAGCCAAAACCAAAGAAACGAAAACCCCCAACAACTCTGTCATGACAAACATTGGATCAAAGAAGGTTGAATAAAGAGAAAAAAATATTTTTATTAAGGTACATCTTGTAGTGCACAGGTCTCCCATTGAATTAGTTGGATTTCTGTTACTGTTTTCAACAAAAGTACAATTGGGTTCTACCTGGGGGAAAATACAAAATTACATTGCTTTTGAGGTTAATATACAAATTACCCAACACATGCAAGAGAGGAATTTTAACATTTGACACAGGTGCAGCTAATTCTGTACCTGCTTACAGCATATGAGGAGAGCATACACACAAATGCCTTTCGTAAACGTGTTCAAACTGTGTTTTACTTACTGTATCTGTGCAAGATATCCTGTTAGAACTGACATTCCCTTGTAAACATAACACTCACAGAAATGTATTTCTAAAAGTATTTACTAAAAATCAGACTGGCTCAACTACCTATGTTAAAAGACAAAATTAGCATCTTTCTTATTTATTGACAATACAGCAACGGTGCCTTCCTGCCTGTCTTCCTGTTCCCACCTTCCTCCCCCAGCCTTTTTGGTTTGCTATTAATGGTATCTCAGATCTCTTTGTCTGCTTTGGTCACTAGATACACAGTTAAAAAAAAAAAAATAAATGCAAAAGCAATTTACACTGCAGCCTCTTTGGCACCTTGACAAACATCATTGCTCCACTTCTGTTCTGTCAATAGATCACTGGCGATCACTAGCAATTTGAGGACCTGAAATATTGCCATCACCACTGATCAAAAGCCAAGTAGCTCCTTGCTGGATATTTTTACAGGGGAGACCATGCTGACAAGAGTCTCAGACACAGCGATCCATCAGCAATGTTCAGCCTGCAGACTCCAGTGGGCAGAGCCATGCTGTAGAGGAAACCCTGGCTCTCCCACACCGGCCAAGTGTGGTTTGATATATATATGGTGTGTGTGTATATATATATATACATATATATATATATATATATATATATATATATATATATATATATAGGGATTTCACACACAAACAGGAAAATCAGGTTCTTTGAAGTGACTCTGCCCAGCACGCTTCCCAATGAAACACCACCAGCATGTTCAAGAGGTCATACAGAGATGCCAGATCTCAAAAATCCAAGATGTCCCAAAGCCCTAAAAGTAAGTCAAGTTTATGTGGCATATTCCTCAAATACTAATGTTGTACTTGCTAAATAAAGAAAGAAATCTTACTTTGGAAACCAAACTAAATTGCTTTATTTAATCTACCTGTGCAAAGTTTTAGCCATTCTAAGCTATACTGAAGGCATAAAACATGATCAACTGTAGGCATAAAACACAATCAATGAAGTCCAAAATTTTGGTTTTACCACTAAAAATAAGTGTCTTCTCTGCTCAGTTTAAGACTTTTTATACTAATATACATGAAATAGAAGAAATACTTATTATTGACTACCAAACATTCATATATCTTCAAGCAGACTGGAGGAAATAAAAGACAGCAAACCTATACATGCTCTGTACCTCTTAGACTTAGAGAAAGAAAAGTAAAAATTACAAAGCTGCTTAATCTTGGCTACTCTCAATTAAACAGTATTAACTGAGAGGGAACACTTAAGACAACTGATCAAAACTCAACCTCAAAAAGGCAAAGAAAAGATGTAAAGGTTAATTTTTACACTGTACCTTTGCATTTCATCCACATAAAGTAATAGCTGCACAGACCTACGCTACATAAGGTGACAGAGAATATAAGGAAACATTTTTTTCTTTTTGCAATGAGGAGTACTATCTATCCATCCTTTGAGTGCTCATTATGACAGTCAGCATTGAGAATTAAGTGCACAGTATCCCAGTGGAAACACTCAGAGGCTAACGAACTTCCCTAATTTGACCTGAAATGCATGCTTTGGAATTTTTATTTATTGGGGGAAAAAAAAAAATAAAAGTCATGACACATTAAAAAGATGTATTTACCTGAGAGTATTAAACAATTGCATAACAGAATAGCACATTAGGCTTCTCAGATATACTATGGCTTCCAGTCAATGTTCCCATTTATATAAAAAAGGTTTATCTGTATCATGACTCTCTTTCTAATGTCAGTTCTTAAAACCTGTGACTCTACACTCACCCTTTGATTAGACATGTATGTTTCTAACTAAGCTCAACTCGTCCATCCTTCTTTGAAAGGATTAAAGTCAGAGTCAACCAAGACCCTTAAGGCTTTGTGCAATACTTTACTTGTTCTTGGTAAAGACAATAGAAGTCACAAATGGAAAATAAGTGCAATAAACTGCCAAGCTTGTCAGAAATACATTCAACCAAAAATACATACTTGTGAACCTAAAAAAATCTTTAGGGGACCATGATATTTATACAGGAGAAAAAGAGGAAATGGTGTTGTATATTTCATATGCATTCAACTACAGGATGCTGTATATCATCAGTAAAATAAAAGCATGTGTAGTAGTTAATCTTTAATGAGGTCTGTGCCAGATTAGAGGCATTATTTTTTCAGTGAAGCAAACTTTACCTTCTGAAAATCATGTAGACATAGCTGAGAGGCATTTGGGAATTAAGTTGGTGATCCCTAAGCAGGACTTCCAGCCCTGTTACTCAAAATCCTTCTGTTATGTATAAATGCTATGAACATGGTTTAAAGACAGAAACAGATAAATAAATGCCAAGTGTCTTCTGGTTTTTTTAACTGTAATGATAATTTTGAGAACACATTAGGCCTTCTATATTATTGATTATTATACAGAAGATATGCTATCAAATTTTCAAGTTTTCCCCTGTACCACCAGATGACATACATCAGCACTGCAGTGCAAATCCACATATGAAGTCACATTATTCTTGTAACCCAAGCTTCAAAACAATTTGCAGCAAGAATAGCAAGAATTATGCAATTCATCAATTACTGTCAACCTCCTTCATTAAAGCGTGAACTTTTTTAAAATATTCAAAGCTTTTTTGTTCTATTCACTGTGTTTGTAAGCACACTAGGTCAGACAAAGTTAGGCACTGAACCGAAGGCTCAGGTTACCATCACGTGGTGATCAAGGATACAGGTACTTCATCAGAAATATTTAGCAAGTTTAACAAAATGATTAGTTGTATTTGACAATTAGATTCTGATTTGTAAGGATCTGATAGGTTACCCACTCTGTATTTAACACCATTTAGGAGCCCAACTACCACATTCCGTGAAACCTCAGCTTCCAGATCACACTGAATCTCACTTTCAGAGGTACCACGCCATTCAGAAATGAGATTATGCCATTAGGCATGTTCAAAAGCTGTCCTGAAGCTGAGTTGTCAGAAAGAATTTACATAAGAAATGTAAATGAGAAAGATGATTTTAAGGATGCCTTCAGGTATCTGCTTACTTAAAGAACTCAAATTTCTCTAAAAAATCTGGCACACAAGTTAACAAGGTTTGCCCAGGCAGGCTTTCTCTTCCTAACCTTGAGTCATTTCCATTGGAGAAAACCTTTAAGCTGTTGTTTCCTTAGATACCCATTCTCTGACCAAGCCTTGCACCTTATCACTCTGCTTTTAATTGAATATGAACCTCCATATCCAATGCCATGCCATTTTTCAGGCCAAAAAATGAGCGTGAAAAGGCTTTTGCTTTCCCATATGTCAAGCAGGTAAAGCAACAGTTCACCTCTTAGAAAGAGGAACAATTATTTTTAAACAAGCAAATTTGACTGGGACAACAACAGCTTGCTTTCAAAGAAACCTGATTACTGATTATTAACCAGCCAAGT